>OZ017796.1:400958-10400958 GCA_963969395.1 Pseudoscleropodium purum
TTAGAATCAAAAATCCAATCTTGAAAATAAATGATAGTGATTTTTCTATTCAAGATTTTGTGCAAGGGTACCCAATGCAATCTTGACTCCACGTATTGTTGAGTGCTCTAGTAAATGAGCCTTTAATACACTAAATCTTGGAGAAAAAATCACATTCAAATTTCATTTAAGAAACTTATAGAGTAGATTTTAAGAAGCCATAAATTGATTGGGGTTATACATGTTAGGCCTTTTAACCTCATATTCTTTGGTCACCAACTTTTTAGATTTGACTTGTGAAAAGAGGATTGAAAGACTTCACATTACTTTTGCAATTTTAACACCCTCATTGTCAAACATTATAATTTTTCACTCCATAAGTGACATTGTTGTGTTTTCTTTTCCTATGAGATCTCTAGCATGCCTTGTTTGAATTTGTACGGTTACAATTCAAAAAAAATTGATACAACTCATCAAAATGTTGACATTTTGTTCAATTTAGAGCAAATTTCAAGAAGCCCAAAATAGGCCTTGGACATTTAGGGGTTAATGGCTATTTGCCGACTATAGACATCTTTTAAACCTCTTCACCCTTTTCCCTTTCCACTTTGAAAATTATTTATTAATAACTTTTATCCTAGGGTCCTTATATGTCATGAAAAATCCAAAAAAAATTCTTTTCTAAATTAAAAAAAATCATTTTCTATTTATTTCCCCTCCATTTCTTCCATTGGATTCTACGACTTAAAAGGCCTTGATTTTTTTTGTTTGAAATTTTTTTAGGAATTCTTATTGATTTCTAGGATCTTTATAAGTTGGACGTTGATGTTTGTATTAGAAAAACGTCTAGTAAGCGTCACAACCCTTGTCCAATAAGGCCATTATCAATTGTTGAAATAATGTGAAATCCTACTATAATTTTGAATCTAAATTTAGAATGTAAATTGTCTTCATGAATTTGAGACATTTCATTAAAGTTGGACTTTAATATGTCAAAAACGTAAGCAAAGAACAATTTAAATTTTTATAAAATTATGAATTATTCTATTAAACGTCACCAAGGGTCTACTAGACACTGTTTGTCGTTTGTCAGTTGCAATGTTTGTCTATCCAAGAAGACAACCTTGGATGGAGTGCTCTAAAATTTTCATTGCTTACCAAATTGTCCCTATTTATAGTGCAAAAATTGTTAATATGATTTGCAAGCTCTTTCTTGTAATTATGCATTGAAAATAAACAATTTGGTTGTCCAATTAAAACTTTTGATGTCATTTAAGAAATAAGTGAAAAAAACCTTGGAAAAAAAGGACACATTAGGGAACTATGTGGGTTCACTTTTAGATGCATTGATATCATTTTTGAGTCTCCCAAGATTCATTACAAATACCCTATTGAGAAAAAAAGTCATGAACACAATTGTTGGTAGGTGGTTTTAGAGTTGTTCTATGTGTATGGGTTGCAACATTCAAAGAAGAGCCTAAAAAACATGCAAGCAAAGCACAAATATACAATGGAATCTATCTTGTATTCTATTAAGAAATTGACCCACTTGATGAAAATTAATGATATAGAGAAATTTGACAATAAGGTCTTCAAAAATACACCAACAATGAAGTACTTCATGAGGAAGTTGGATGAACTCACTAAGCTTCATCTGAAAAAGCAATTGACATGTGGATAGATGGTAAACTTACTCATGGATAAACTATAGTTGATGAAGTCTTCCAAAGTAGTTTCTTGCATTGATGTTTTGTAATAGGACTCGGTGTCACTTTGTTAGCACAAATGGAAACATAGGCCACACTGCATGCCTCTAAATTTGAAGAATAATGAAAAATAATTTATTAACTACTTTTTATATGATGTGCCATTTAAAAAAATACTAAATATTCTAAATGCAAGGTGCCAAGGTCCATGCATTGAATTTCAAATTATGTTTTCTCTTGTACAAATATTTTGTAATTTTTGTCAAACAATTTACTCTAGATTATTTGCTTCTAAACTATTGTGCAAGAAAGATCACAAAAAATAGACCAAGAATCTTCTTATCATCTTATGGGACTCTAGGAAGTTTGAATAGGTATCTACAGTCTCAGTTTTCATTGTGATTTTTTGAAACTTTTTTTGAAGATAGAAGAATATATCATCATCTTTGGAAGATATATATTTTTTTCAATTATTGTCTAAAAGCAAAATTTATGCCATCCTAAGCCAAAAATGGAGGTAGGTGATCTAAAAATCACAAAAAGTTAAAATAAAACAAAATGATATATTTTCCCAAATATTATTATTTTGTTTACATATGAAGCTTTGATTCATTCTATTTGGACTAATAATGAGCAAATTATGGACAATCATGTTTTCCAAGCAATATAAACATCCTTTTGAAAAAATAATTTATAAGATTCATTTTTGAATGCAATATTTTACAATTTTTATAAAAAATTGTTTAATAGGGTTATGTTTACTTACTAAAACAATCTCACCATTGGGAATATTGTGTTTCAATTCCATCTTAGAGCTATTAACAATTTAACTTTTTGTTCAGTTTTGGACCTACTTCTACTTAACAATTTTTGAAAGAATGAAAATCAAGTGTGTGTTTTTGGGGATTTCTTTTCTTAGAACCTCAACTCAATTCTTCAGCTTAATTTTTTTATTCAAAGTCTACAGTGCAAAAAATTTCCACAAATAGCTGTAAAAGTCATCTAAAATTGTAGATGATAGTTAAAAAAAACTTTTTTTTTTCAAGTTTTAGTACTAATATCTTTCAATTTGTATATTCAAAATTTGTAAAAGTTTCCCCAAATGATCTTAGACAAGTGAAGTACAAGATTCTATCATTAGATTTTTAAAAATATATATCTTTTTGTTTTCTTGGATGAATCCAACAAAAGTGGCAATTTTGAATCATAGTACAAGAAGTCACCCTACCCTCAATCACCCTATACTTGGAGTTGCCCATCCACATTAGACCTATATGTGTCACCTAATGCACCATATGGACTCCATATGACATCTAGGTGGCTTAGGTAAATGGAGATAATTTATTGGAAAGTCAAAGGTAAATGGTATTTTATTAGAAGTCACAAACCTCTGGTCTACTAGACAATCCGTGGCGTTGTGTTTGTCATCTTAATGCAAGGTTCAAGAAGAAAACCTTGGCTTCGAGGGCCACATTAGGAGCAATTTTCTGTGCTAGAGTTGAAGACTTTTTTAGCTATTCATTTTATACATGGGCAACAAAATACAACCAAATGTGAAAACAATTTGGAACAGCAAAGACTCTATAATCCACTACCCAACTATGTGTGCTCTAATGTCCCCAAAATGATTTTAATTATTAACTAGATGTTTGCATATGGATAGATGCATGGTTGAATGGCTCAATCTCTTGTCACTCTTAAAAACTACAAATAATTCATTTTCAAATTGATCTATAGGGCACTTCAATTTTTTTTTCTATGAAACAACTTGATTTAGGTAAATTATCTTGATGTCCAATATCCCTATGATTAAATTTTTTTTGGTATATAGTATGTGAGCATCAAGAATTTTTGAATTAAAAGGGATGTGACAAATTTGTTGTTAGTAGAATTGAAACGGAATTTTTAAACTCCCTTGTGTTAATTAAATGATTTATAGGTACTGCATTTCTTATAGAATTTGAACTAATCTTTCTAGAAAACAATGGCTTGTAATGTAGATCTTCTTTATGTATTTGCTAGGGACTTTTTAATGACTTTTCAAACATTGAATTTCATAAAATCCTTTCCTTTTAGCCAATTTTTTTTTCCAAAAATAAATTTTTCTAAAGTATAATAATTTCCAAGGCTTACAAGTGCTTGAAAAGCTAGGTACTTTTACAATTTTTTTAGAATTTTTTTCTTGTAGAATTCACTTCTAAGCATTTTACTCTCAAACATTTTACTTATAGAAAAAGAATTCTTGGGCTTTAATTTTTGCCAAAAATGAGCCACTCAACCATGCATTTACCCATATGACTAATCCATCAAGCTATAAGAGGAATAAAACAAAGTCAAGATATGACAAAATAGGGCAAATTAGATGGTTATCAAATGCAATTTGTAGTGTATTTTCAAGAAAGTATAGAAGGGTAAATATGTCACTATTAACAAAATAATGATTTGGTATAAGGGCACATATATCATGACTTGGAAATACATGCTCTAAAAGGTGCAAAAATGGGGTTTGAAAGTATAGTATTTCAGACTCAAAATCAAAGTATGTCTTAATTTTGCAATTTATTGTAACAAAGAATTTGTCGTAGAGGAAGAATGCAATGAACCAAAACATGAGGGGCAGAGAGAGTCAATATTGGTCTATAATATAGTGTTGCATTTACTAATAGTAAGGGTCATGTAATAGCAATGGAGAGATTTTTTCCAACATTACCTTGTTTAAAAATACTAGAAAGCGGGACCTATTCAACTTGCACAACGTAGTGCAATTGGATAGTTCTTCCTCATGACTTGAAAAATACAAAGGATTTAAATTGGAATATGTAAGTCACACTAGATTAGTGCACGCATGCATCTAGGAAAATGAAGTTCATATATTATTAAGATAAGTAACTAGTTTTATTAAACTCCTAAAATAGAAAATTAAAGGTTTGATAAGATTCCTATGATTTCATCCCTATAACCCCGCTACTTGAAGCTTCAAAGCCATGTGCCAATGCCTTCTATTCAACCACCAAAAGTCATTTTTTCTCCACTTGTCCATTCAAAGCCATGTGAGCATAGGAATGTGAACCCATGAGCCTAGAATACTACACACCTATGTTATAGGTGTATATACTATAGAAACTATCTATGATTATAGGGTACATATATTACAAATACCCATATTATAGGTGTTTTTGATACATACACCTTCTATAGAGTGTGGTATTTATATTATAGGTACCTATATTGTAGGCTCAATGCTCACAAGCTCGCATTCTTAGGCTCACATACTAGCACTGTTGTTCAAAGCCATTTGTCCATCCACCAAAAGTCATATGTTATTGGCCCAAAGGATGTTCACTTTAATGCTAATTTTAGTCTTTTCTATATATGCCAATGACCACTTGTCCATCCAAAAAGGTAATAATTGTTTATTCACCAAAGTAAATCTCTATTTATTTGAATAGAAGTACTTGATGTCTTGCAAATCCGAGCGGACATCTTTTGGGTGTAAATTTGCCAAAAGAAGTCCAAATTGACAACTTTTTATATTACAACAAAAGTGAGGAGCACCCAATAACTTTGTACAAATTTTTTAGATTTGAATCACATTTACTTATTATAAGGTATATATGGATTACAAGTGAAGTACTTAGGAGAAACAATTGAAGGTTTAATGAGAATTATATGATTTTGTCCTCCCATGACCCTATATGCTTGAAGTTTTTTATCCAAGGTAATTTGTTCATCCCCTAAACGTCATCTTTTGTCCACTTGTCTATTCAAAGTTATCTACCTATGCACCCAAAGTCATATATTGTCTTCCAAAGGGCATTTATGTCAATGGTCTTGTGCTTGTACACCAATGACCCTCCTATGGTAATAAGATAGGTGTATGGTATTACTAAGTATAAGGCTAAATCCAACACAAATATGCTATGGATAATGGGAAATATGTCCCAAGTTCTTGTAGGAATGCAAGTCTCTAAGTTTGTTTTTTCTCAAGGTTCTTTCACACACATGTAAAGCATGGAAATACCACTCAATTGTAGCTAGTAAGTTAAACTTGACATTCAAAACCTAATTTCAAGCTTGTTGGTTATGTATGAATTGAATCATTAAGTTTTTAAAATATACTAAAAATAAACAATTTCTAGTTTGAAAGATTTGTAAATGAAAAAGTCAAACTAGAAACGTTTGATGATTATCTACACTAACAATCCAAGTGATAAATGACATACAATTTTCCAAGAAGAACTAAGAAAAAAATCAAATACGACTAATACTTATCAAACATGATTAAGGCTAAAGTAAGTTGTGATTGTAGTCTATATTCTCTTAAAGACCTATGAAAGTAAAAACATGTGTACCTATTGCAACAAATTACTTTCAATACTAAATTGGCAAGATTTCTTCATTAGCAAACAAAGAAGACATATGATCAAACAAAAAGAACAAAAAGAAAAGTAAAAAGAGAAACTTACCTACAGTTAAAAGATAGTGAAAATAAGCCCTAAACAAAGTAGAAAATGAAGCAATGAACAACCCTATGCCTTTAGCTCTCAACTCAAATAGAAACAAAACTAGAATGTCATTTAATTTTTTATCACGGAACTTAATGATTTCTCTTGCAGAGTAGGAGTGATATTTGAAGATTTTAATATTTTTTTTTAGAGTTTAGCAGAAAAGGAGTTCTTTCTTTTTGGATATAAAAAGTTGGTATGTTGAATTGGGATTGTGGAGATAGGGAAGGAGCATCTGTACACAAGGCTTCTTGTCTTCAACGAGCATCCCCCCAAAAGTTTAATAATTCCTTCTATAAAGATTTAAATGTTGTTGTGGCAATGCCTAAATTTTATAAAATTAGATTTTATTTCTTGTAATTAGATTTTTTAATTTTGCCTTCACATAGTAACTAACTTCTTACATTTGAGCAGGATGGTACGACTACTTAGCCAAACCAAGTTGAAATATAGAAACTAACTTCTTACATTTGAGCATGATGGTACGATTACTTAGCCAAAACCAAGTTGAAATATAGAGATATTCATTTCTTCAAAGTTTGGTCATATGACACTTTTTATTGAATTCTTCATTGATAATATTTTTGTTACTTAGGAATTGTTTTTTTATATTAAAACTGTACATATGGGTGTTTCCTATGTATCCATGCAATTGAATTAAAAAAACTCGTCATCAATCATTTTGAATAAATTTTTATGTGAAACCATAAAAGTGACTTAAAAAATTCACCAAAAATAAAAAAATTCTTTTTTTAAACTGCAATTTGGTATGCTTCATTGGGATTGGGTAAGAATTGGGTGATAATTATGCAAGAAGAAAAAAAGCCAATTTTATTTTATATTATGTACAAATCTTTGAAACTCTACTTTTTCATCTGCTATGAAATTCTGGCTAGGTAATTACTTTGTAGAATTTCGCATGGGAATTTCTTGCCATGCATAACTTTGGTTTGAAAAGAAGAAAGATATTTTAGAAAGAGTTATCCCTCACTTCTTCCATAGATTGTCCATATGTTATTTATAAAGAAATTACTAAAAAATAATGAAATTTCAATTTTAAATTGTAAAGAAAAAATATTAAATTTCCAAGACATAAATTAATAGCACGAAACAAAATAGAACAGAGAAGACTCCCGAAAAATAAACAGACGATGTATTCTATAAAGATTTAAATGTTGTTGTGGCAATGCCTAAATTCCCATGTGAAATTCTACAAAGTAATTACCTAGCCAGAATTTCATAGCAGATGAAAAAGTAGAGTTTCAAAGATTTGTACATAATATAAAATAAAATTGGCTTTTTTTCTTCTTGCATAATTATCACCCAATTCTTACCCAATCCCAATGAAGCATACCAAATTGCAGTTTAAAAAAAGAATTTTTTTATTTTTGGTGAATTTTTTAAGTCACTTTTATGGTTTCACATAAAAATTTATTCAAAATGATTGATGACGAGTTTTTTTAATTCAATTGCATGGATACATAGGAAACACCCATATGTACAGTTTTAATATAAAAAAACAATTCCTAAGTAACAAAAATATTATCAATGAAGAATTCAATAAAAAGTGTCATATGACCAAACTTTGAAGAAATGAATATCTCTATATTTCAACTTGGTTTTGGCTAAGTAATCGTACCATCATGCTCAAATGTAAGAAGTTAGTTTCTATATTTCAACTTGGTTTGGCTAAGTAGTCGTACCATCCTGCTCAAATGTAAGAAGTTAGTTACTATGTGAAGGCAAAATTAAAAAATCTAATTACAAGAAATAAAATCTAATTTTATAAAATTTAGGCATTGCCACAACAACATTTAAATCTTTATAGAAGGAATTATTAAACTTTTGGGGGGATGCTCGTTGAAGACAAGAAGCCTTGTGTACAGATGCTCCTTCCCTATCTCCACAATCCCAATTCAACATACCAACTTTTTATATCCAAAAAGAAAGAACTCCTTTTCTGCTAAACTCTAAAAAAAAATATTAAAATCTTCAAATATCACTCCTACTCTGCAAGAGAAATCATTAAGTTCCGTGATAAAAAATTAAATGACATTCTAGTTTTGTTTCTATTTGAGTTGAGAGCTAAAGGCATAGGGTTGTTCATTGCTTCATTTTCTACTTTGTTTAGGGCTTATTTTCACTATCTTTTAACTGTAGGTAAGTTTCTCTTTTTACTTTTCTTTTTGTTCTTTTTGTTTGATCATATGTCTTCTTTGTTTGCTAATGAAGAAATCTTGCCAATTTAGTATTGAAAGTAATTTGTTGCAATAGGTACACATGTTTTTACTTTCATAGGTCTTTAAGAGAATATAGACTACAATCACAACTTACTTTAGCCTTAATCATGTTTGATAAGTATTAGTCGTATTTGATTTTTTTCTTAGTTCTTCTTGGAAAATTGTATGTCATTTATCACTTGGATTGTTAGTGTAGATAATCATCAAACGTTTCTAGTTTGACTTTTTCATTTACAAATCTTTCAAACTAGAAATTGTTTATTTTTAGTATATTTTAAAAACTTAATGATTCAATTCATACATAACCAACAAGCTTGAAATTAGGTTTTGAATGTCAAGTTTAACTTACTAGCTACAATTGAGTGGTATTTCCATGCTTTACATGTGTGTGAAAGAACCTTGAGAAAAAACAAACTTAGAGACTTGCATTCCTACAAGAACTTGGGACATATTTCCCATTATCCATAGCATATTTGTGTTGGATTTAGCCTTATACTTAGTAATACCATACACCTATCTTATTACCATAGGAGGGTCATTGGTGTACAAGCACAAGACCATTGACATAAATGCCCTTTGGAAGACAATATATGACTTTGGGTGCATAGGTAGATAACTTTGAATAGACAAGTGGACAAAAGATGACGTTTAGGGGATGAACAAATTACCTTGGATAAAAAACTTCAAGCATATAGGGTCATGGGAGGACAAAATCATATAATTCTCATTAAACCTTCAATTGTTTCTCCTAAGTACTTCACTTGTAATCCATATATACCTTATAATAAGTAAATGTGATTCAAATCTAAAAAATTTGTACAAAGTTATTGGGTGCTCCTCACTTTTGTTGTAATATAAAAAGTTGTCAATTTGGACTTCTTTTGGCAAATTTACACCCAAAAGATGTCCGCTCGGATTTGCAAGACATCAAGTACTTCTATTCAAATAAATAGAGATTTACTTTGGTGAATAAACAATTATTACCTTTTTGGATGGACAAGTGGTCATTGGCATATATAGAAAAGACTAAAATTAGCATTAAAGTGAACATCCTTTGGGCCAATAACATATGACTTTTGGTGGATGGACAAATGGCTTTGAACAACAGTGCTAGTATGTGAGCCTAAGAATGCGAGCTTGTGAGCATTGAGCCTACAATATAGGTACCTATAATATAAATACCACACTCTATAGAAGGTGTATGTATCAAAAACACCTATAATATGGGTATTTGTAATATATGTACCCTATAATCATAGATAGTTTCTATAGTATATACACCTATAACATAGGTGTGTAGTATTCTAGGCTCATGGGTTCACATTCCTATGCTCACATGGCTTTGAATGGACAAGTGGAGAAAAAATGACTTTTGGTGGTTGAATAGAAGGCATTGGCACATGGCTTTGAAGCTTCAAGTAGCGGGGTTATAGGGATGAAATCATAGGAATCTTATCAAACCTTTAATTTTCTATTTTAGGAGTTTAATAAAACTAGTTACTTATCTTAATAATATATGAACTTCATTTTCCTAGATGCATGCGTGCACTAATCTAGTGTGACTTACATATTCCAATTTAAATCCTTTGTATTTTTCAAGTCATGAGGAAGAACTATCCAATTGCACTACGTTGTGCAAGTTGAATAGGTCCCGCTTTCTAGTATTTTTAAACAAGGTAATGTTGGAAAAAATCTCTCCATTGCTATTACATGACCCTTACTATTAGTAAATGCAACACTATATTATAGACCAATATTGACTCTCTCTGCCCCTCATGTTTTGGTTCATTGCATTCTTCCTCTACGACAAATTCTTTGTTACAATAAATTGCAAAATTAAGACATACTTTGATTTTGAGTCTGAAATACTATACTTTCAAACCCCATTTTTGCACCTTTTAGAGCATGTATTTCCAAGTCATGATATATGTGCCCTTATACCAAATCATTATTTTGTTAATAGTGACATATTTACCCTTCTATACTTTCTTGAAAATACACTACAAATTGCATTTGATAACCATCTAATTTGCCCTATTTTGTCATATCTTGACTTTGTTTTATTCCTCTTATAGCTTGATGGATTAGTCATATGGGTAAATGCATGGTTGAGTGGCTCATTTTTGGCAAAAATTAAAGCCCAAGAATTCTTTTTCTATAAGTAAAATGTTTGAGAGTAAAATGCTTAGAAGTGAATTCTACAAGAAAAAAATTCTAAAAAAATTGTAAAAGTACCTAGCTTTTCAAGCACTTGTAAGCCTTGGAAATTATTATACTTTAGAAAAATTTATTTTTGGAAAAAAAAATTGGCTAAAAGGAAAGGATTTTATGAAATTCAATGTTTGAAAAGTCATTAAAAAGTCCCTAGCAAATACATAAAGAAGATCTACATTACAAGCCATTGTTTTCTAGAAAGATTAGTTCAAATTCTATAAGAAATGCAGTACCTATAAATCATTTAATTAACACAAGGGAGTTTAAAAATTCCGTTTCAATTCTACTAACAACAAATTTGTCACATCCCTTTTAATTCAAAAATTCTTGATGCTCACATACTATATACCAAAAAAAATTTAATCATAGGGATATTGGACATCAAGATAATTTACCTAAATCAAGTTGTTTCATAGAAAAAAAAATTGAAGTGCCCTATAGATCAATTTGAAAATGAATTATTTGTAGTTTTTAAGAGTGACAAGAGATTGAGCCATTCAACCATGCATCTATCCATATGCAAACATCTAGTTAATAATTAAAATCATTTTGGGGACATTAGAGCACACATAGTTGGGTAGTGGATTATAGAGTCTTTGCTGTTCCAAATTGTTTTCACATTTGGTTGTATTTTGTTGCCCATGTATAAAATGAATAGCTAAAAAAGTCTTCAACTCTAGCACAGAAAATTGCTCCTAATGTGGCCCTCGAAGCCAAGGTTTTCTTCTTGAACCTTGCATTAAGATGACAAACACAACGCCACGGATTGTCTAGTAGACCAGAGGTTTGTGACTTCTAATAAAATACCATTTACCTTTGACTTTCCAATAAATTATCTCCATTTACCTAAGCCACCTAGATGTCATATGGAGTCCATATGGTGCATTAGGTGACACATATAGGTCTAATGTGGATGGGCAACTCCAAGTATAGGGTGATTGAGGGTAGGGTGACTTCTTGTACTATGATTCAAAATTGCCACTTTTGTTGGATTCATCCAAGAAAACAAAAAGATATATATTTTTAAAAATCTAATGATAGAATCTTGTACTTCACTTGTCTAAGATCATTTGGGGAAACTTTTACAAATTTTGAATATACAAATTGAAAGATATTAGTACTAAAACTTGAAAAAAAAAAGTTTTTTTTAACTATCATCTACAATTTTAGATGACTTTTACAGCTATTTGTGGAAATTTTTTGCACTGTAGACTTTGAATAAAAAAATTAAGCTGAAGAATTGAGTTGAGGTTCTAAGAAAAGAAATCCCCAAAAACACACACTTGATTTTCATTCTTTCAAAAATTGTTAAGTAGAAGTAGGTCCAAAACTGAACAAAAAGTTAAATTGTTAATAGCTCTAAGATGGAATTGAAACACAATATTCCCAATGGTGAGATTGTTTTAGTAAGTAAACATAACCCTATTAAACAATTTTTTATAAAAATTGTAAAATATTGCATTCAAAAATGAATCTTATAAATTATTTTTTCAAAAGGATGTTTATATTGCTTGGAAAACATGATTGTCCATAATTTGCTCATTATTAGTCCAAATAGAATGAATCAAAGCTTCATATGTAAACAAAATAATAATATTTGGGAAAATATATCATTTTGTTTTATTTTAACTTTTTGTGATTTTTAGATCACCTACCTCCATTTTTGGCTTAGGATGGCATAAATTTTGCTTTTAGACAATAATTGAAAAAAATATATATCTTCCAAAGATGATGATATATTCTTCTATCTTCAAAAAAAGTTTCAAAAAATCACAATGAAAACTGAGACTGTAGATACCTATTCAAACTTCCTAGAGTCCCATAAGATGATAAGAAGATTCTTGGTCTATTTTTTGTGATCTTTCTTGCACAATAGTTTAGAAGCAAATAATCTAGAGTAAATTGTTTGACAAAAATTACAAAATATTTGTACAAGAGAAAACATAATTTGAAATTCAATGCATGGACCTTGGCACCTTGCATTTAGAATATTTAGTATTTTTTTAAATGGCACATCATATAAAAAGTAGTTAATAAATTATTTTTCATTATTCTTCAAATTTAGAGGCATGCAGTGTGGCCTATGTTTCCATTTGTGCTAACAAAGTGACACCGAGTCCTATTACAAAACATCAATGCAAGAAACTACTTTGGAAGACTTCATCAACTATAGTTTATCCATGAGTAAGTTTACCATCTATCCACATGTCAATTGCTTTTTCAGATGAAGCTTAGTGAGTTCATCCAACTTCCTCATGAAGTACTTCATTGTTGGTGTATTTTTGAAGACCTTATTGTCAAATTTCTCTATATCATTAATTTTCATCAAGTGGGTCAATTTCTTAATAGAATACAAGATAGATTCCATTGTATATTTGTGCTTTGCTTGCATGTTTTTTAGGCTCTTCTTTGAATGTTGCAACCCATACACATAGAACAACTCTAAAACCACCTACCAACAATTGTGTTCATGACTTTTTTTCTCAATAGGGTATTTGTAATGAATCTTGGGAGACTCAAAAATGATATCAATGCATCTAAAAGTGAACCCACATAGTTCCCTAATGTGTCCTTTTTTTCCAAGGTTTTTTTCACTTATTTCTTAAATGACATCAAAAGTTTTAATTGGACAACCAAATTGTTTATTTTCAATGCATAATTACAAGAAAGAGCTTGCAAATCATATTAACAATTTTTGCACTATAAATAGGGACAATTTGGTAAGCAATGAAAATTTTAGAGCACTCCATCCAAGGTTGTCTTCTTGGATAGACAAACATTGCAACTGACAAACGACAAACAGTGTCTAGTAGACCCTTGGTGACGTTTAATAGAATAATTCATAATTTTATAAAAATTTAAATTGTTCTTTGCTTACGTTTTTGACATATTAAAGTCCAACTTTAATGAAATGTCTCAAATTCATGAAGACAATTTACATTCTAAATTTAGATTCAAAATTATAGTAGGATTTCACATTATTTCAACAATTGATAATGGCCTTATTGGACAAGGGTTGTGACGCTTACTAGACGTTTTTCTAATACAAACATCAACGTCCAACTTATAAAGATCCTAGAAATCAATAAGAATTCCTAAAAAAATTTCAAACAAAAAAAATCAAGGCCTTTTAAGTCGTAGAATCCAATGGAAGAAATGGAGGGGAAATAAATAGAAAATGATTTTTTTTAATTTAGAAAAGAATTTTTTTTGGATTTTTCATGACATATAAGGACCCTAGGATAAAAGTTATTAATAAATAATTTTCAAAGTGGAAAGGGAAAAGGGTGAAGAGGTTTAAAAGATGTCTATAGTCGGCAAATAGCCATTAACCCCTAAATGTCCAAGGCCTATTTTGGGCTTCTTGAAATTTGCTCTAAATTGAACAAAATGTCAACATTTTGATGAGTTGTATCAATTTTTTTTGAATTGTAACCGTACAAATTCAAACAAGGCATGCTAGAGATCTCATAGGAAAAGAAAACACAACAATGTCACTTATGGAGTGAAAAATTATAATGTTTGACAATGAGGGTGTTAAAATTGCAAAAGTAATGTGAAGTCTTTCAATCCTCTTTTCACAAGTCAAATCTAAAAAGTTGGTGACCAAAGAATATGAGGTTAAAAGGCCTAACATGTATAACCCCAATCAATTTATGGCTTCTTAAAATCTACTCTATAAGTTTCTTAAATGAAATTTGAATGTGATTTTTTCTCCAAGATTTAGTGTATTAAAGGCTCATTTACTAGAGCACTCAACAATACGTGGAGTCAAGATTGCATTGGGTACCCTTGCACAAAATCTTGAATAGAAAAATCACTATCATTTATTTTCAAGATTGGATTTTTGATTCTAAAACTAGACTTCAAAGAAGAACTTTCTAAAATACAAACTTCTAAAAATAGATACTTGGTTAGGTTTTATTGTGCAAACACCAAATTTTGGTGCATCGGGCATTTAGGGATTAAGATACACATTTTGTACTCAAGTTTGAACCATTTTTTCAATTCTTTTCCTATTGTGTATTCTTATTGTGTTCCTTTACTCTTCCATGTTTGATCTTGAATCTTGACTCCATATCTATGACAAATCTTCTATTTCTCTCATAACTTTTGAAATTTAACAATGAAGTGGTTAACATTACAAGATTATTTCCCACTCATTTTTGGTCCTAAAAATACAAGACTTGGTTTCATGCATGTGGAACTTAATTACCTTGAGAATGAACATAGGATGCCAACTTTTTAAAATTTTATATGCCCAACAAAGCCAATCAAAGAATATGTTAAACTCCCCCAATTGAAGAGATACAATGGACTTCAATTTTTTTCTTGAGACTTTGAAATTCCATTACTTTTGTAATAACTTCATTTCAACATTTTTGTCTTGACTTTATTTCAATAGTCATGGTGCCTCAAAGGCACCCATGGTTGCAAAGTAAACCTATATATGTCAATACAAAAATCCCAAAGTTCACCTCCAAAATCCATGAACCAATTCTGACCCCAAAAAATTCACATATTTTCACTAAACTAATTGAGATTTCCTACATTCATCCACAATACATAGTCTCATGTAATAGGAATCAGCAGAAAATAGTATTTAATATAAAGGGCCAAATTGGGCTCGGAAATGATGTTACACTACGTGGCCGTCGTTGTTAAGGAGTGAAGCATCAAGTGCACATGACGCATCCTTGTGACACAGAGCTAGAGTACAATGAACAGTCTACTTCGCATCTCTTGATAGTAAGTTGTTTTGACCGACAGGCCGCGAATTGCTCAGCTGATCAATAGCACCCCCCTGCTCGAGCACTGCAGCAGCTCCCATTCCAGATCCTGGACAATCAACCAAATCCATGTCCTGGTCAGATGAATTACCTCCACCCATAACATCCAGATGAACTAGAAACCTAGGTCGGCACAACTTCAATCGGATTAGTCCACTTGGAAATCCCGAAGTGCCCGAATGGCCAAAAGTGTCCGCTTCCAAATGTAGACTTGACATAAACCGTTTCGGAAGCTTCAAGGGAATAAAAACGAACCCAAAACAAGAAGAAACCACATGAAAGAACTACGATTTGCAAGTTCTATAATTGACTAATAGATTCTAAAGTGGTGTTTCTGTTTTTAGCCTGGACAATTAGGGCGAACATTCAATGGAGAACACGTAAAGAATGTGACGCGCTTGGCACGTTGCATGTCGAAAAGGAAGGCCTCCTTTTCTGATCTATCTGAAGTTGAAGGGAGCAAGTAATAATACCAATACACATGGTCACGACACCAAAGCGGCAATCCTTGCCACGCTTCTTCATCTCGTGCAAGAGTGTTGCCACGCATCGAGCACCTGCCCAAATGGAGATTGTCACGAGATTACGAAAGGTCAGCCATAACATTCTTGAGAAGCTGCCTCGACAAACTTGGAAACAGAATCTAGATTAAGTTCAGGCTTGTCAATCAGTGAAAGCTTTGTTAATGTTTGCAGATTTTGAACTTAATTAACCCGTGAACTCTGCATTGTCTGTACGCACTCTCGAGTAAGCAATTTGCTACTGAGAACAGTACGGAGTGTGAAACTTCCCAACTACTCTAGAATGTTGTGGCCCAAGAAGCAACGAAGCCCAGAAGCTTACTACTGTAGAGAACCAAAGCTCACCTGTGGCACCAAGTGGATGACCAAGTGCAATGGCACCTCCATTCACATTGATCTTCTCCTCATCTAGTCCTAATTCCTGGGCACAGTATGTGTACTGTGATGCAAACGCCTGCACCAAAGAACAATCACCCGTAAATTCAGATTTCCTTTGTAGTTCGTGACCGAAGGTTACACGCTTAAGACTTCGGTGAGAATAGACTTCGGAAAAACAAAAAAGAACACTTAAAATAAGCAATTGCTTTGAATTAAGAGCCAATCCAAGTTAACTACATGAAATATTTTATAACTGAATGGAAAAATATTGTACCTCATTGACTTCGAAGAGATCGATATCGCTGATCTCAAGTCCAGCGGCCTTGACAGCAGCGGGAATAGCAACAGCGGGACCGATTCCCATAACAGCCGGATCCACACCTACAGCAACGAAGCTCCTGCATATCCAAAGTTCCACGAGGATGAGAGTAAATGTCCAATAGTGCCAAATACTTGCCACACCAACGTCATGTATGACTATTAAGGCAAATATGAGCTACCAGGTTCACGAAACGACGTCGTTTGACAAGAAAAGTTCTCTGAAGAAGCTCCGCCAAACTTGCTACGAAAAAGAATGCTTGATAAAAAACAATGAAAGAAAGAGAAAAAGACATACCTAAAAACACCAAGGATGGGCAAATTTTTCTCTAAAGCAGTTCTGCGTTTCATGAGCAGAACAGCCCCAGCTCCATCACTCACTTGAGAAGAATTCCCTAAAACACCGCCAAACAAGATTACCTTCATTAGAAAAAAAAAACATTGCTGTTCAACCCCAACGTTAATAGTATCAAATGGTAACATAAAAAAGAATATGAATTCGTAAAAAGAGCCAAGACAATCCAAATCCAAAGGTCCAAGGAGTGCCCAAGTCATCACCATATCATCTACTGTCACAGATCTCTCTTTAAGAATATAAAACAATCTTCACTAACAGCAACACTCTTCACTAACAGCAACACTATCGCGAAGCAACATATTATCTTTAAGGTTGAGCTACTTCAAAGAGGTGTACCTGCAGTAGTTGATCCGGATTTCTTAAAAACTGCCTTCAGCTTTGCCAAGTCAGCCATGCTTGCCCCAGGACGGATACCATCATCCTCAGAGATAATTACGCGCTTCTCCTCTCCAGTTTTAGGATCGACCAACTGTCAAGACAAACATTACCGTCCAGATGACACCAAGCATGAGAGATTCGCTGACTTCACATTCACTGCCCTAAATTGCAGTTAAGAACAGTAAGCTTAACCAAGTTCGATTAAGTCCAACAATGTAATCGCCCAGCAAAGGCGCACACAAAGCAAAATTTCAGACATTCATTATCCAAAAAGCTAACTTGAGCGATATAGAAGGAAAAGTGGACTACGTTTAAACCCAGCAAGTGTACCCTTTTTCATAAGGCCCAAAGATACAGAAGTACGGAACAGAACAAAGAACCTTGGTGTGCACTGGGATAATCTCATCCTTGAATCGACCAGAGGCCCTAGCAGCTGCTGCCTTTTGGTGCGATTTAACCTAACAAACAACACACTTACACAAGTCAGTTCCGGCAGCTGATGTTCAGAAGACATTTAGAAAATGACAACCACGACCAACATGGAGGAGAAAGACATACTGCTGCAGCATCCTGTTGCTTGCGACTAACTCCGTAGCGCTCTGCTACATTCTCTGAAGTGATGCCCATGGGGAGTAGGCAATCCTGGGCTCTTTGATCAGCTTCCACCTGAACACAACCAACCAATCGTAAAGAAAATCTTAGTCAAGGGCTGGAACCCTCCAGCACATAAGAACTGACAAAAGATGACCGCTCCGGTCTAAGAGAAAGAAAAAAGGAGTCCACCCAGATTCCGGTAACAAGACATAAATTAATAGCACGAAACAAAATAGAACAGAGAAGACTCCCGAAAAATAAACAGACGATCCAAAGAAACAATTCCACCAGGAGAAAAACGTCACTACACAGAAAAGACACCGAAGTGGCTAGAAACGATACCCTCGGATTAACGGAGCCTTCCCAAGCCATGGGATTGATAGACATGGACTCTAATCCACCTCCAATACCTGTCAAACCGATCAATTCACAAATTAAGGAAATGAAATCCAACAGAAAAAGACCGTCATCCTACGCTGCAACGCCTTGAGAAGGCACCCGCCACGCAAAAAAGGTGACGCTGCCTGCAAACGGTAAATCTGTTTAACAGCTTCCAGCATCATGAGAGAACTCGCACCCAGAAACCACCATTAATGCAAAACTTACCAATGTCATAGAAGCCTGCTTTGATTGCTGCCACTACATCCGCAACAGCTTGCAGTCCAGATGAGCATTGTCTATTCACAGTTCTAACTGGCACAGTCTCTGTAAACACCACACAATACCACGCATCGGAGGCTAAATCGTTTGAATCACATACAGAAAGACACTAAAACGATTGCTTTCAACATAAAGGTAACGAATAGGAAGGTCAAAATCACTCGAGCAACTCGCCAAAGACTGAAGTAGTGCTCAAACTCGTATGAAACTGAAGTGAGGGGCTCACCTGGAAATCCAGCGAAAAATGCAGCCATGCGGCACTCATTTGCACGCTGAGCACCAGGAGCAAGAACAGTACCGATCACAATGTCCCCCACTTCTGCAGGATTCAAGCCCGTGCTCTCGACAACAGCCTGCACCCAAGATCCACATTAGCGTAGATAACCACTTCAGGAAATGCATACTTGCGTGTACAGGAGCACTAGAAAACAAGCCCTCTGAGCTTATGTCCTTGATTGTATAGCATCACACAGACGTGGATAACGTTTTTCGGGAACGACATAATAGATACCGGTCAGGGATTAAGAGGCGGGCACTTCGAGATTAACCAAAAAGGAACAACTTTTCGGGTGGCATGGTTACAGCAAACAGCTTAACCCCTAAAGGACCAAAGATGTATGACCAATGCAATTGATCGAGTTGTTGATAAAAGGAATTCAGATGGCAGTCACTTTCTGTGGTCAGAAAGGACATAAAAATTGGGACCGAAAGAAAGACCGGGTATGACCTACTCAAAAGCGCTAAGAAGAACGTGAAACCAAGTTCTGGTCCTTCAAGGGTCATTCGCACAGCACATCACAAGACTTCTCACCTTAAGGACCGGTGCCAAGAGGTCATCCGGGTAGGTGTCCTTGAAACCCCCCCGTTTGGCTCTGCAAATTGGCGTCCGAAACGCACTGCACCACAACCAGGATTCAAAGTTAACACTTCGGTTCAAACAGCAGAGTGCACTCAATATCAACATTGCTCAATGACGCATTATCTGCTTCACCCCTGAAGGACCAAGGATTCAGGGTATGAAACGACCGACTCGATCGACGCGATTGTGGAAAATACAAAATTAGATGGGGCCAAATCTGGTGTCACCAGAATCAATGAAGAACATAGAGTGAGTTGGACAAAAAAGAAATGAAATTGAGAGGATTCCATTCCGTGGCAAAAAGGTCTCCCATGAGAAACTGTTCCCCACCTTCTCTATGTTGATGAGGTGACAAGATAAGCTCGCTCTTTGAAACACACAGACCCTCGTTAAAATAGATATCATTCGAACGACAGAAACCACTGCAATCCACGGGAACGAATTCCCTTCCTTAGAGCTATACCAAAAGTAAACCTCTCTTGAACACAGAAACAACTTACGCCACAATGACGACATCATCGAGGAAGTCCGTGGTCCGCGCATACGGTGCACTGTCATTAGCCGAACAGATCGAC
Organism: Pseudoscleropodium purum; assembly: GCA_963969395.1. Taxonomy (NCBI): domain Eukaryota; kingdom Viridiplantae; phylum Streptophyta; class Bryopsida; order Hypnales; family Brachytheciaceae; genus Pseudoscleropodium; species Pseudoscleropodium purum. The sequence goes on from OZ017796.1 coordinate 421,034, forward strand.
GACTGCGAGAGTAACAACAACACGCAACAGTAACAAAATAATCAGACGATCAACCCTCATAAGTCGCAATCGATCTCGACACATAAAATCACTCACCAACCACTGAGTACATCGAACAAACCCAAAATCCCACTCCACCACACGGAAGACGCAACGGGAGCTTCTTCTCCCTTCTGCGACTTTCCTTGTGTGATGGAACCCAATCCTCCACATCCAAACAACGCTCTTAATCCAATTTCCTCAAAACCAACCTACTCCTGATCTCCGCAAAACGAATCAATTTCAATCAAAAAAACGCCCCATCTCTTGAATTGAACCTGGAATCCCGTCCGCTAACCTAACAAGAAAACCGCAAAATTCAATTCACCGTAGCTCCAAAAACTCCAACCAAACCCCAAAAGAAACTGACACATGCGAATTGCGCAAAGGAACAGGAAATTGACAACACAACACGCCACCCGATCGGGTAAGATTGAGGAAGGCGCGATGTCTTTGAAACGCAGAGGACATGGAAGAAAGGGAGAGATGGATGGGTAAGCAAGCTTACGACGATGTTGGCAGCCGCGCGGCGCCCTGTCTCAGGCTTCAAGTGATCGAGCAGCACCTGCTGCCGCATCTTCATCTTGTCCATGTTTACGAAGGAATTGGCCGCGAAGAAACTAATTCTCTGCGACGTAACGTACGGCAACAAATGAAAGAACAAGCGACGGAAGAAGCCTTAAAGAGTGAGTGCGAAGAAGGCGTGACAAATAACCGGGGACCCGAGACGACTGAATTTGTAGAAGAGCGAGAATGAGCGAACGCGAAGAAGGCGTGACAGAAAACCGGGGACGCGAGACGACTGAATTTATAGAAGAGCGAGAGTGAGCTAGCGAGACAGGCCTGGCAGGGGGACGGCGACGGCGAGGACTCCTTCATTGCCAGCCTTCCCTTCTGTTCCCAAACCCCCATCTCCACCGGGGCGCGCCATACTCCCCCTGGCAAATAGTTTGCCGTGCCCGGGAGTCCACCAGTCACGAGTATAAACCTTTATCATATTTCAACGCAGGCCACTTGAAATTATCATCTTCACACTCCATTTTCCTATGTCTCCCACATTTTACTTCTAGCATGGTATTGACAAAAAAATTCCCAAGCACATTATTTTTTGGCTATTCAATAGCTTCATGCAAGTGAGGGCATTGAACTCCAAATTCCCCTTTATGTTGGAACCTAGTAGGCCTTTTAATTGCCACACTTGGGGACCAAGTTCTAATGTGTCTAGTGTCCATTTCTAGTGGGGATTTGGAAATGTGGGAGACATAAGGAAAATTGAAAATTATCATCTTCACACTCCATTCGATACCTCAATTTTCAATTTTCAATCGGAAGGGAACTCACAACATGGTCCACGAATAACTTCATAATAAACAAATGAAGCTCAATTGCTTTCCGCAAGCAGGCGCTCTCATGCAAAGCAAGTAAGTTAAATTCCCCTTATCAATGGAAATTGTCCATTTGTTTTAAAAAGTAAATAAAAAGTAAGTTAGGTTAACCCCTCTGCCCGTGGTCTTCTCTTCCCCATTGCCACGGTCACTAGTCACCGTGTGTACCTCATTCATGTCGCCCTCTTTAATATCACTTCCGCTTCCTCCCCAGCCACCGGGCCTGTTTCTAGAATTGGAAGCATGGTCCACTTGTTTATCCATCTCCAGATAACTCTTCACCGCTGGGACTGATCCCTTTGGGCCCACCCTCCACCGTTTTACAGGCAAGCTCTGCGAGTCAAGAATTTCGCTCTGTAATTATTTTTTAGTTGGGACTTGGGACCACCGAAGTTGCTGAGCAGGCCCTTGCTCAGCTCCACGTCAGCCCAGGTGGCCCAGCGAAGTTTCTGAAGCAAACTGACTGACTTAGGTAGGGTTTCGGGTTCCAGCATCTCTTTGTTTTGGTGTCCGAGTTGCTGCGTTCGCCTGTTTTTTTTCTTACTTGTTGCTCAATTTTCATGCGGCTGCTCACAAGAGAGGCAAAGGGCAGAATTTTGGTTTTCTTCTCACGTTGGGAAAAAATTCAGGCTATGGGAGGGCTGCGAGTTTTGAACCCCCTGATGCAGTGGTTTTTTTTCCAGCGATTTGTTGTCAAATTGCACCAATTTTTTTTGCCTAGCATCAAGCCTATAGAAAAAAGTGGCAGCAAAAGAGCCAAAAATCGCTAGAAAACTTCAAACAAACAAAAATCTTGGATGAAATCGCCTAATTGTGGATGAAAATAGAATTATGGATATATAATATGTACTAAGTAAACGTCATATTTTCTATCCAATATGTGGATGAATGTTGAAATTTAGAACACCACTATAACATTTAGTGTTGCCACTTTGCCACTTTGTAAAAAAAAAGAAGCACCAATGCAATTAAAGAGGAAATTATTATTTTTAATTATTTTTAATTGTTTAATGAAATCATCTGATGTGGCACTATTGATTGCGATGTCAGGTTTTTATAGTTTTTTAATAATTTTTTTTTTTTTTAAACTTAACTTTCTGAATTTGCATTGTAAGGGACTGGAAAACAAAAGCTTTACCTACAAATCATTAGATCCTTAAATAATATATATAACATAAAAGAAACAATATCAACCAAATTGGCATAATAAATAAGTAGACAAATAAAAAAATAAAAGTGTTGAATTGAAATTTAAAAAAGATATAGATTATTATTATCATTATTTCTTGATGACATTATTTTGTAAAATTTTTTAATTACAAATAGAATTCAAATTTGGATAATGTGAAAAAAATTGGATAAAATATTAGTATCATTGATCATAATTTAATTTAATATTAATATGATATATGATATATATTATTTTAATGTTTGGATATAACTCAATTTTTTAATTATTACAAAACACCATCTTAAACTTTCAAATTTGTATTGTTACATTAGCATGAATCTACATATAATTATTAAAAATTTGATTATGATTATTTGGAATTAATTTTCAACTATATACAATTTTTTTTTAAGTATTTTATGCAATAAGAGACAATATGCTCTTAGAAAATGTGATTACAAAATATTCAAAGTGTAGAAAAACAACAACATATCTTACACTGTTTAGTGATAGAAATATGTTTTGAAAGTTATTACAATCGATTATTAGCTTTTAAAGCAAAGGGTTTTTTTTTGCTTTATTGAATAGGAACTATAACCACTTTATTCTTTGGTATTCAAATTAAATCAATTTGTGCAAGCATTTGAATAAATAATGTGAAACCCCTCACACTAGTTAAGATGAAATTTGGATTAATTGGTTTATTAATTTAATGCAAATATATTTGGATGAAAGTTCAATGAAAACCACATTCTTAGGAATAATACAAAAATATGGTAGAAGCACCCATTTCCAACCAAAGAACTATCTCCACCTTTTGGGGTGCACTACTTCCAACTCATACTAAAACAAGTTTTCAACCAAAGCTTTGAATGTTTTTTTTTTCAAAGTTGGGACTAATTGAGTCATTGCACATGTTTCAAAGTAGTGAGCAAGAAGAAGTTCTTGAATGATCGGAATTCAAAGATTCTACATATTAAGGTATAGATTCATACCACTTGCCGACTTCCAAAATTCATAGTTATTTTGATTCAAAGCATAAAATTACCAAAAAAAAATGCAACCCCCATGATTTCTATCTTCTCACATAAGATAAAATTGACATTGTCTTATACTACTCCAAAATATGAGTGGAATCACTAAAGAGGTCGACTATGAATTTCTATATTAGTGCATCTTCCAAACTTGTATGATTCCAAAATTAATGCAAGTTAGTGTTATGAGTATAAGGCATAATAATTGAATTAGTTTGAGAAGTATCAATTTTACTTTGAATTGACAAATGTGCCTATCAATCCTTTAATCTTTAATACAAAAGGAAAAATTTCCCCTTAGAAGCTTATACCCAATTATGGTACCTTTGAAAGCATGTTTTTTTCCATTCAAAAGCATAGAATGAGGTTTCTTTTGTTTGTTTATATATTTTACTACCATTCTACAATTTTGAACAACATAAACATAGAATCTCCTTTAAGCTTCACTTTAGATTTGATTTCATCTTTTACTTCAGGTTTTTTATTTCAACTTTTACTTTAGATTTGATTTCAATCATCTTTAACTCTGGATTTTATTCCAACTTTTACTTTGGATTTTCCTTTAAATTTTAAATACTTAAGAAGATAGGTGGATGCTAGTTGATATTGTAATTTCCTTCAACAAGTTTTCAAGATTGAGTGTTGTACCACTAAACTAGTTTATATTTCTTGTTAGACTTCAAGGTTTTAAATCTACAAAGCCTAAAAGTTTCTAGAGCTGGGATGATTTAGAGCTTTGAATCTTATAATTTTAAAATTTTAGGGTTAATTTTGAGACAAAAAAGTGCTTTAGAATTTCTAAAAATTCCATAATTTTGAGACCTAGTTTTGTTGTTTTGGACAACGTAGTAAACCAATCACATTGTTTTGGTTGCAACTTACATAGATACACAAGGACTTCTTTAGTAGTATGGGTACCTAAAAATCAACAATAAGCTTTATCATTGATTCCAACTATGAAAAGATGTTGATTGCACACATTAAGAGTATGGTCAAGATTAGTTTGGAACAGGAATTTGAAAAATTGAGAGCAGAAAGACTTACTCTCACCACTTCAAAGGAATGGGATATTGTACTGTCCATGACGGATGCATCAACAATTGTGGATTTATTGGACATGTTTGTAAAAAAAAACTATAGCTAAGGTGCTATTTGAGAAGTTGAAAGATTCCATAAACAAAGTTTACGCAAAGAATTCTAATGTAAGGACAATACAAGATGTGATAAAAGAAATCAAAAGCCTTTTCAAGGTGTAATCCAAAATAGAGATGCGGGATCTAAAACTTACTCTCATTGAGACTGCAATTGATACTCATGCTTCTTTTCCTAGTGGGAAAGGTTTCATCCAAGTTATGCTTGCATACAAGCCTCAAGCAAGCCAATTCTTGCTAAAAGACTTGAGCATAGATGAATTAAATTCTATACAAAAGGAAATTGATGAGGGCAAGACTTTCCATCTTGAGGAAGAAGGGCGACAATGGTTATCATATATAATTACCAAATTGTTGAAGGCAATGTGATTAGGAATATTGTTAGCCATTCTTTGTGCTTTTAGAACCCCCTAGTAATGTAGTTAGACATTCTTTGAGTAGATTCATTGGGCACATTGTCTTGTACAAACACTAGTGAGAGATGTTGTCAAGCTTATAAGCTTATAAAAATTTATTTTCCATTAAATGTAGAAGACTTTTTTCTTCTAGCTATAGATGTTCTTGTTAGAATATATTACAACTTCATGATTTGTGGACCGCTAATGACAATGCTTGTTCATTTTCATCTAGCTTTGAATGCCAAGAAGTGTTCATAGTCTTGCTACATTTGAAGTTTATTTGAGTTCATTTGGGTTGTTTTTGAATTTTAAATGGATGAAAAATGTAATGAAAATGAATCATTGTGTAATGTATATTGAAACCTTTTGTCTCTTTTTTGCTAAATCTAAAGTAAATATAGCAAAATGATTTCTTTTGTATTTAAGCATGGTTTGTAAAATGAAAATCTAGTTTTTTGTCCATTTTGAATTTTCAAAAAGTTTTTAAAATGGATTGTTTTATTGTAATTGCCAAGTCACTGGCATCTATTGTTACCTTAGGGTAGTGATTTTTTCTAATAGAGATTTCAAAAATAGTTTTCATTGTATAATACACTAGGTCCTATAGCAAAAGAATGGTATGTTTTAGACTTATTTTAATATCATTGATATAAATTTTTTTATTGATTGTCTAAAAATAGAATAAATTCAAATTCTTTTTAAAAAATATAAAAAGATTAAGCTTCTTAATTGGTGCATGCTTTTATGTGTTAAAAAAATTAAAATTGAATGTTTTAACTAAATTTGGTATACAAATATTGAATATAAATGGATAGATTGATTTTATTGTAATAGCTTTGGCATTTAGGGATTAAACAACTTCTATAATAGAAAGTTCATAAATACTTGAGAATGCTTGATTTTCCTTTACCACACATTGCAAACACATTTTGAAACTTTTTGATAATAAAATTTAGATAAGAAGCTATATTCTTCATCCTATAAAGATTTCCCAAAGTCATCCATTCACCACAAATTGGTTTGTGGTGTTTTTATAGAGTAATCTATAGATTCCCTTGTAGTGTGTTTTGTCATGTTCTAGCTCTTTGCTATTGATAAGCATTTAAGCCATAGAAATACTTGTTTTTGAATTTGAATCCAAATATGAAATGAAATTTATTATGTTTAGTTTCTATTCCAATTTGAAAATTTCTTGAAATTGAAAATTTTATTGCAATTGGAACTTTAGTGTCAGGCAAAGGCAGAGGCGGATCATCATAAACCAACAGGCATATATATTGCAGAAGACGAAATGACCAGTGAAGGAGGAGACTCCTTCACTGGCCTTTTAAGTACACACAACCGGCAGTTAGCCCAACCGCCGGCCAGTTATCCTAACTACTCCTGGATCCACGCCGGGTTCCAAGCCTGGTTCTAACATTACCCCCCCTTCTAGGTTTAACTGGTGGGTGGGGGGCATGCGGATGTAATCTATGAAATGCCTCGACCATGAGCGGAGCGTTGCGTAAATGACCCGCGGGCTTCCACAAGTCTTGTTCAGGGCCATATCCCATCCATGACACTAGGTACTGCAACCGATGACCTCGTCCAATAACTCGGGAATCCAGTACTTGACGAACCTCCCACTCCATATTGCCTTCCGGAGTGATGACCGGGGGAGGTGGTCGCTGCCGTCGGCCCAGAATGGTGTCGGGGCGATAGGGCTCCAAAACTGCTACATAGAATACATCATGAATGCGGAGGGTGTGCGGTAGCCTTAGACGATAAACCAAGTCAGAGACTTTGGCAGTAATTGGAAATGGTCCCAGGAACTTGGGCCCCAACTTCTTAGACGGAGATGTTGTCGCAATATGTTCACTGCGGAGCAACACCCTATCGCCCACACGGTACTTCAGCGCATCCTGGACGTGGCGGTCGTAGTGCCTTTTGGCATGCTCCCCTGCAATGTGGATCAGCGTCTTGATTTCCTCGTGGACTTGGTGCAATAGCTGAACTCTATCTTCCGCAGCCAGAACTATCGAGGTCGTAGGTTTGTTGAAAGACATAGTCGGATGGTAGCCATAAGTTGCATAGAAGGGAGAAAAACCGGTTGCAGAGTGTACGGAGTTGTTATATGCAAACTCTGCTACGGGGAGAAGGTCGGCCTAGTCGTCTTGACGTTTAGTTGTGAACATGCGAAGGATCTGTTCCAAGCACTGGTTCACACGTTCTGTCTGGCCATCTGACTGAGGATGAAACGCCGTCGTCGGTGCCGGTTGAATGCGTAGGAGTTCATGGAGGCGTCGCCTTAATTTTGAGACGAAAACCACGCCACGGTCAGAGATCAGCTCGGTAGGGGTGCCATGATGCTTCCAAACGTGTTGTAAATAGAGTTTGGCGGTACTAGCTGAATCCAAAGCTTCTATGGTGGGGATGAAGTGCGCCAGTTTCGTATTTTTGTCGACCACCGCCATGATTGCATCATATCCTGCGCTTTGGGGAAGCTTGACAATGAAATCCGTTGTAACTCTCTTCCACGGGGCGTCCGTTGCTGGAATAGGCTGGAGGAGTCCGTAGCGAGGATGTCGGGTGGGCTTGGATCTCTGGCAATTATCACAGTTGTCGACATAACGGTGAACGTATTTGGTCAGTGATGGCCAATAATACGTGCGAACTACCAGGTCCACGGTCTTTGCACGCCCTAGATGCCCAGCCGCGGGTGCGTCGTGGCAAGAGTGAAGTACCTGTCGTCATAACTCCTCGTTGTCTAGAACCATTATCGCCTCCCAGAAGAAGAGAACCCCGTCACGGAGAGCATAGTCCTGGAGTTGATGGCATAACTGTGCTGGGGTTTCTCCGAGGCCCGTTGTCAGGAATCTTTGGATGGGGCCCAGTGTGGAATCTGACGGAGCGATTTCCTTGATCTTTTGAAAAATCCGGTCCTCAGTCCAAACCGGTTCCACTGCTTCTAACATTGCCAACCGTAACAGTGGTCTTGTATTGTTGTCGTTTGCAGTAGGAGTTTCAAATCTCCGGGAGAGCATGTCAGTTCATCCATTGAATGCCCCAGGACGATGTTCAATAACAAAATTGTACGCCGAAAGTAGTTCTGACCAGCGCGCCTGTCGACGGTTCAGGACCTTAGTTGTCAAAAATTGTTCCAAGTTCTTGTGGTCAGAGATCACCCGGACCTGATGGGGTGAGCCCTCAAGATATACCTGCCAGTCTTGAAAAGCCAAGACAATGCTCAGGAGTTCCTTGTCATAGATGTCGTAGTTCTCTTCAGCTGCGGACATCTTCGAGCTGCGATATGCACACGGATGCAGAAGCCCGTCAGAATCGTACTGAGACAATACCCCACCGGTTGCGGTATCAGAGGCATCTGTCTCCAAAATAAAAGGCTTGTCGAATTGTGGATGGAGTAATACTGGCGCTTCCGTGAATCGCCGACGGAGCTCGTTGAAAGCCGCCTGCGTTGCTGGGGTCCACGCAAACGGTTGGTCCTTCCTGGTAAGCTGAGTAAGAGGAACCGCTATCCGCGAATAATCAGCGATGAACCTCCGATAGAAATTTGCAAACCCTAGGAAAGCCTGTACTTCCCATAGGTTCTTCGGGGTAGGCCAATCCTTAAGAGCAACCACCTTGTCTTAACACATCTAAAGCCCGCGGCCCGAGACCACCAGCCCTAGGAACTCCACGGACTCCCGGTGGAACTCACATTTAGATAACTTGGCATAAAGCCCATGCTGTTGGAGGCGCCCCAAAACCTCGCGAACCACTGATCGATGCTCCTCCAATGTCTTGGAGAAAATGAGTATGTCATCAAGGTAAATCACCACCGAGATGTCGAGGAGGTCTCTGAATATGGTTTGCATATGAGCTTGGAACTGCGCCGGGGCGTTGGTCAGCCCAAAAGGCATGACCAAATACTCATAGAGACCATAGCGGGTCTTGAAAGCCGTCTTGTACTCGTGTCCTGTTGCCATTTGGACTCGATGATACGCCTGACGGACATCGAGTTTGCTGAACACTTTGGCCCCTACGAGGCGATCCGTCAGATCAGGAATTAATGGCAACGAGTACCGATTTCTGATAGTGACTTTGTTGAGGTTCCGGTAGTCGATGCAAACACGAAGGGTTCCATCCTTCTTCTTTGCAAACACGATTGGTGCCGACATTGGAGACTGAGATCGTCGAATCCACCCCTTTCCAAGGTGTTCATCGAGGTACCTGCGTAATTCTTCTAGTTCCGCAGGGGACATGGGTCGTAGCCCCATGTTGCGAGGCTCTTGCCCCTCCTTGAACTCTATCTTCATGTCCGAAGGTCCGTGTTTGGGAAGTTCATTGGAGGCCTCCTCGCTAAACGCTCCTTCCAAGTCCACGTAATCCGCGGGGAGTGGTGCACTAGCCGATGGTGGTACCGTGGATAGTTCGCAAACCTCCAGTGAATAGATCTCCACTCCCTTGGTTGCCTGGCGGAACTTTAGTGGAGAAGACAAAGTGGGCTGGATGTTCGTCACTCGAGATGGTAGGGAGGTTGGTAAACAGTGCTCCCTGCAGAAAGAGGAAGCGAAAAGGACCTCTCCTGTTGACCATCGGATGTCAGGATCATATCGCCACAACCAAGGAGTGCCTAGGACGCAGTCATAGCGACCAGTGTTTGTGATGTCCCCCGTGAGTGTTTCCACATGACCCCCAACCACCAGCTGAAAAGTTGCCTCATGGGTCACCAACCCCGTGTTGATAACGCGACCGTCAATGACACGGACCTCGCGGGGAATTGACTTTGTTGTAACGGTGGCGCGGCTGGCGGCGGCAAATGTCGGATGTATGAACACTCCTGTTGCCCCAGAGTCCACTAATAATGTAGCCGGTCGTCCGTTGGCCTTCCCTGCTAGCATCAAGTGTGTACCGGGGTCGGTGGTTGCGCGTAGGAAGAGGGGCTCCCCCTTTGGAACGGCTATGTCGAGCAATGCCTACTTATACGTCGTGTTCATGGCCATTTGGCGCTAGCCCGGGTACTGAGTGGAGGGCGTCAGTCCCGGGTCTCCTCTTTTCCCGAATAGCCGGCATCTCCCTCCCATGTGGCAGAAAACGTTAGTGGCTTGAGGGGTTGGTTGGGCATCGTGACCGCGTGTGGCCTTGCTACCCGCACCTCCAACACCGTCCCTGACGTTGGAATTCCTGCCGCTCCGCGGGTGTCTTTGCCAGGGCCGTTGATTTCCGAGGGACCTGCACAACAGCGTCGAGTTCCATTGGTACTGGACCCACTGTGGACAACGATGGTGGGAACCGTTGTCCCGGATGGGGGTTTGGGGTATTTGGAAACCGCCCACTCTTGGGTCGCATGGCCCAAAGCCGCTCATCAATCCGAGAGGCCCTTGACATCCACCCCTGCAAGGTCGATGGCGGCTCCTCCGATGTGGCTATCGTATAATGAACTTCGGTCTTTAGGCCTTGTCGGAAATGGGTGATCAGTGCTTCTTCACACCACCCCACCCCACCTAGACTGCCAACTCATTGAAAGCCGCTATGTAAGGGGCCACGTCAGCGGTTTGGCGGAGCGCCATAAGCCGATCCTGTGCGTGACCCTTTCGGTCGACCTCTCCGAATACCGAAATCACCCCTGCCCGGAACTCCTCGTACGAGGCCAAGAGTGGATGACTCCTCTTCTCGTCAAGGGCCTGCAGCGAAGGCATCGCCCAACCTTCAGTAGTCCCCGTCATATATGATAGCGCACAAGTTATCTTTTGCATGTTTGTTCCATACCCTTGGGGATTGTTATCGAATTGGAGCTGAAGGTGGGTGAGCCAACGGTAAACATCCCCACCCTTCTTTCCGGCGAATTCCTTCGGCCGAGCAATCTTCGTCACCCCTCTACTCGTCGGCCCTTCATGACTGGGCTGGTTGGCTACGAATGCAGGTGCGACCGAGGATCCCTGTGCCACGCCGCTATGGGTTATGTATTCTTGGACAATATGGGGGATCGCCGCGTGCAACCCCTGCACTTGTTGCTGGACAGCATGTAATGCCTGGGTTTGTTGTTGAATAAATTCCGTTAGGTCCGCTATTCCACCTCCCAGTGGTGTCGGGTCTGGAGGAAATGCTTCATTAAGCTCCATGGAGTGGCTTTCTCGTGCCTCTTTTTTTTTTTTTTTTTTCTCTGCGGCGCTGGGCCGGTCCCTGCCGCCGGTCCCTGCAGTCACCTCGAGCGCCCTATCACACCTTCCGGCTCTTCAACTGCTAGGGGTAGCAGCACCTGTTGTGGAATGCCTCATGGTTGTAATCCGCTCCGCCACCAACTTTAGCATGGTTTCTATGAAATGATCGAACAAAGAAGCTTCATATTCAATGTCGGAGCCAAATTTGTCGGAGAAGTTAAAATCGATAGTCCTTTCTTCAGTGATCCGCTCGAGTTGTTCCACAAACATATGCAGGTCTACCAATTGGTTAGCACCTCGAATCATTGATCTCGCTAAACACACGTCCGAGTTGTCACACCAGTATTTGCTCATCTTCCCCTCAGCATCGCAGATGGTGGCCCCTATTAGAGCTGCACGGAATTCCAACTGCAAATGGTACATGCTGAGCCTCCTTCCCAGCATCCCCTCCCTGAACTTCGGCGCCTAGGGCCGCACGCCTGACGACGCTCGTACTTCTTCAGTAGACGTTGGAATGATCCATTCCAGGTTGGAGTGAAGTTGCAGCACGTTGCTCACAAGGATTGATCTTTGTACTCCATGTTGAGCGAGAACCTGCAAGCACTGGTACCTAGTGCATCGGCTGAATGACACAAGACGTTTGGCAAATAAACTTTGAGGCGCAGACCTAACCTAGCTCGTAATCAGCACGGAGAAAGGTAGCACGGCATCCTGCGCTTCGTTCCTCGACCAACAAGCTCGAGCACCATGGCGGAGCAGACCGAGAAGTCGTTTCTGAAGCAGCCCAAGGTTTTCCTTAGCACCAAGGCTTCGACCAGGGGAAAGGCACCAGGAACGGCTAGAACTCGGTTCTGGAAGAATGTAGGTCTGGGCTTCAAGACGCTACGAGAAGCTATTGCAGGCACTTACATTGACAAGAAGTGCCCCTTCACTGGTGATGTCTCGATCCGAGGTCGCATCCTCCCTGGAACCGTGAACTGCACAAAACTGACCCGCACTATCACCATTCGACGGGATTACCTCCACTTCGTTAGGAAGTACCAGAGGTACGAGAAGAGGCACTCGAATTCGAATTCGGCTACTCACGTCTCTCCTGCTTTCCGTGTGAAGGAGGGCGACAAGGTCATCGTTGGCTAGTGCAGGCCACTCTCGAAGACTGTGAGGTTGTGACCTCCACGAGGCTCGCCGACAAGAAGAGCACCGAGTTCCAGAAGAACGTGCGCCGAGTTCCAGCAGGGCCGATGGGGTCGATGGGGTCGATGGGGGAATCTCCCGTGGGGCCGATGGTGCTCGACTTGTTCGTCGGCGTCGGCGTCGGCTCTTCCGTCATTCAAATCTTCAGATTCACCAACGGCGGCATGGTGTGAGCTTAATGGATCGTACTTTTCGATGTTGGGTGACCCATTCCTCTCGCGTCCTCCGTCGCCGTTGCCTTCCTCGTCTCTGACCCGGATCCTGCATCTACACGATGGTGGAGAAAACGGAAATCCGGAAGGATGAGGTCGTTACTTGCAAATACACAATCAAACCTCCATAGGAGACTGCACGGCTGCACCGGAGTCCATCAGCAACCGTCTGGCGCTTGTCATGAAGTTCGGGTAGTACACCCTCGACTACACAACCCCCCCGAAGTCGCTCCGAGGCGGCAAGGACCAGCTCGTCATCGTCGCCAACAACTGCCCGCTCCTCCGCAGATTCGAAATCTACGCCAGTCTGTACAGGACGAGCGGCCACCGTTACAGCGGCAACTACGCGGATTCGGACGCTGCGTGCGGCAAATACTTCCACGTCTGCACGTTGAGCAGCACCGGCCCTGGGGACTCCGACATCATCCGATCCATGCCATGATCCGACCCGATGAAACTCATGCAAATCTTGAATGTGGACTGGTCATTATGTCAGGTAGAGGCAAAGGCGGATCATCGTAAACCAACAGGCATATATATTGCAGAAGACGAAATGACTAGTGAAGGAGGAGACTCCTTCACTGGCCTTTTAAGCACACACAACCGGCAGTTAACCCAACGCCGGCCAGTTATCCTAACTACTCCTGGATCCACGCCGGGTTCCAAGCCTGGTTCTAACATTTAGGCCTATATGCATGGTCAATTGATTCTCTATTTATAGGATGACACAAAAATATGTTTTACATGGTATTGTTCTACACTATAATATATGCATATGGTGGAATTTTAAGACTCTCCAAGTGTTTTTTGTATTTGATATGGATTTTCTTTGTATTTTCTTCACAATCCTTTCAAATGTTTACAAAAAATATTTGAAAACTATGTGACTTGCAAAAAAACACGTGATTTCATCTCTTAAAATGAAATTTAAAAATCTTATTCATTGTTAGTTTCAAAATAGGAATATATCAAATAAAAGATTTTCAAGTTTAATTATACAATCATAGGCTTGTCTTTATAAGGTCAATCACTTTAGTCACAAATACTTTTATGAAGGAATTTCCAACTCCAACCATTGTGAATATATTGAAGTACTTATCACTAGAAAATACAAGAATGCAATGCCTCATTTGGGGTTACCAATATTGGTCTTTTTTCAAAATGATTGTATTGGTGTAAAGACCAAGTATCAGGGATTGATCCCTTTATTGTTCCACAATTTCAATTCAAGAAAAAAGGGTGTTTTAAGTGAATTTTAAAGTATAATCCTAGACATAAGATTATAAGTAATGACATTTTAGGAGATTTTTAGTAAAATTTTACTAAAACTACATGTATTTTGATTAAAATTTTATTTAAAATCTCCTTAAAAATCATTATTTGTAATCTTATGCCTAAGACTATACTTAAAAATTCACTTCAAATACCGCTTTCTCTTGTAGTGTTTAAACCCAAAAAGACATTAGAATTTTTCATATTCCACCCTTGATAAAATTTAAAAAATTTTGAATTCAGATTTATAAACAGTACCCCCAAATTAAGTAAGAGAGTTAATGGAATACAATATTAATAGGGCTCAAAATAGGGGCTATATCCTTCTATTAAATTAGGTTGTTTGTTTGTTTATCATGTTGAGATCTTCTAGATTGTATGTTTTTTGTTTGTGTATTTGGTATCGTCAGAAAGCCCTTGGCGAGGAGGGGTGTACAGGCTTGGTTCCGTAACATTTTAACCTAAGGCGTGAAAGTTATTGAATTTTGAAGTTTTTAGGAATTAAAAAAAATTAAAAAATTATTTTTTCCTTTGTTTTGACCATGGCAATGGCATGGGGCACACTAGTTTACTTTTATGTTTGGTAGGTGAATCCCTTCAGTGGCTTGTGTCATTAACTTGCTCTTTGAAAATGCATGTAAGTTCATTGTGAAGCATCTAAATGTCATACTAATTTTGAATTATACTAATTTTGAATACTAATATTGGAAAATAGGCTCAGTAGAAAAAAAAAGTGGCGGTTTGGGGAGTACCTACCCTATGTCAAATTATGCACATTTTCGAAATACCCAATGTGCATGTCCCTTGAAGGAAAAACCACATCAGTTTTTTCATAAACTCATTTTTAGCAATTCAAGATTTGCAATGCCTAGCTTGGAATTGTCCACATGTTAGCTGACATCAAAATTTATCACACATGCGTTGAGTGAATGGGGGGAGACATGAAGACTTGCGGAAGAGAATTGTGGTCTTGTGTTTAGGGTTAGGGCGCTTGATGCAATTCTTCATTCATATGTGAGCCAGAATTATGTGAATCCTAAACACCGGTATGCTTTTTAGATGATGGTTTTGCTCCCTTTTGATTTGCAGTCAAACTGAATGGAATCGCCGATTGTTTGACATTGCAAGTAAATTTTAAATTCTTGATTACTTTTTTCGTTCATGGGGAGTTGTCCTTATGCTAATTTGAAATTGGTATCATTGAACTGAGATTCTGAATCCTTGGATTGAATGTTTTTGTCCCTCGTTTTAGGAGCCTTTGACTACGTATTTTGCTCATCAGGTGCTGCTCCTTTGTAATGTTAGAGAGACTGCGGTGCTTCTCTTGCATTTATCATGTACCAACTTGCGGAGTGTTTACTTTGTGTCAAGCTCTAACTCCAGAAAAGAAGTGAGTCGCAGCTGTTGCAGCTTAATTTGAATACGATTCGCCGGGACAGCACAGATCGAGATGGTGACTGGCTCGGGGTTGCCTTCGTGGAAGGCAAAACCTTGTTTGTTGGGAATCGATGAAGCTGGGCGTGGTCCTGTTTTAGGTTTGTGCGATGTTCCTGTTTTCTTTTTCCGATTATGTTACTCAGTCGATGACAACTCTTACGGTATTTATTGGATTTAGGGTTTAGGGTTTTAAACTCCTTCAAGGCAGCCCTAAATGAGAGATTGAGAAACTGTGATGGATGTGCAGGACCTATGGTGTATGGATGCGCTTACTGCCCTCTGGACCAGAAAGATCGGATCTCCACTCTGCAATTTGCAGGTGCCTCGATCTTCCCCTCGTTCCTTGATCTTATATGAGGTTTTATTTTGTCTTTGATATACCTCGGGATCATTTCAATAGGAGATTTTGGAACTTAACTCCCATTTTCAATTCTTGTTTATCTGCCTTGTGTCACATTGAACCTCGACAACTGAAAAATTAGTTGTGTACAGCAATATCGACTTCCGGCACAGAGTGGAGAGGAAAATATTTTGTTCTGTTAAATGCTTAAATTATCAGTAGTGAATTCATAGTTGACGGATTATATTTGCAGATTCCAAGGTGTTAACAGAAACGAAACGCGACGAGTTGTATGAGAGCATTCTGGCCGATAGTTTAATGGGGTGGGCTGTAGATGTAATTGATCCCAATGATCTCTCTGCAAGAATGCTGCGAAGGTGAGATGCCGTACCTTGATCTTTGAAGATCGTGATTTTGTCACGGATCTAGAAGGCTTTGGGAACCAATTGCAGCGAGTACCTTTGTAGTTACTAAACTGCAGAAGCATCACTTCATGGTGTGTTGATATGGTTGAATGCATATAAATCAAGTCCCAGGTCAGACTAGAAGACTAATGTCTTGAGGATACATCCCATTTGTAATGCTTTGAATTGGAGTTATTTTTTCAGCTTTGCTTTAGCATTCGAGTTGGAATTATGAAAGCTATGGGCGGAATTCAATCAAGTGTGTCTTCAATCTTGGCTCGGGCACATTTTCTATGTTTATCTTACTGAACTTTTGGTTCCTTTACGCAGAGAGAAAATAAGTCTCAATACAATCTCCTTCGAGTCGGCTATGGGTTTGATTCGGAATACTTTGAATCTGGGAGTTCTTTTATCAGAGGTTTGTCAGTTTTAAAAATATCAGTTGCATTGCTAAGCACGCTGTAGGAAAACTTCAACTGGCAAAGAGCATCTCAAACGTATGTTTGAGTAATGAGATGTAATCAAAGTTGTAAATATGGAATACTATGGTTGTCATGGTTTTGCAGGTGTATGTCGACACAGTTGGCGATCCTGAAAAGTATCAGACCATGCTAACAGAGCGTTTCCCTGGCATCAAATTCACTGTGTCAAAGAAAGCTGATAGTCTCTTTCCCATAGTCAGCGCAGCTAGTATTGTCGCGAAGGTAAGGGTCCCTTACTAGAACTCACCTTTCGAGTGTAAGTTGAATTCTGAGTGATGTACCCATTGTTTTGGCACTCGTTTATGATGAAATGGTTGGTGGTTGAAACAAGATAAATGTTATAAGTTTGGAACGTCATGTTTTGTTCTTCATCAGAACAGGTAACAAGGGATAGAGCACTGCGAGACTGGATTATGGATGAGACGAGTTTAGAGATTGCTAGAGGTTTTGGCTCAGGCTATCCAGGAGGTGAGGCCCTCGAAGTGATCCATTTGATCAACTCAACTTCATGTCGCAGAATCTTTAACTTGACCCTTAGACTTACTTGAGTATGTAGTATGATGCTCATATCAGTTGGACATTTATGAGATGTATGATGGACACTCGTTTTTGTGTTCAGATCCGGAGACAAAGGCTTGGCTCGAAGAGCATTTCAACCCAGTGTTTGGATTCCCATCTCTTGTACGCTTCAGTTGGTCGACTTGCAAACCATTCTTGACGAAAGGTGGTGTTGATGTTTACTGGTAAACTTCTTTGTTGCAATGATATCGTCACCCTATGGCTGCAAAGTTATGTGATGCAACTTGGAGAATGATGAGGTTATTTCTTTATGAAGTTTTGTTTCATGTTATTAGCACAAGCGAGCATTTTCATTAGTTTCATGTGCATTGAAAAGAGAACAAATTGGAGAGGGGTACCACATTTCAAGTGGACGAATGATGACCCTATTTCAATACAACACGTCGTCAATTTTTCAACAAGTTGTCTTGAAACTTAGTCGATTTAATCGTTCCAGTGTGTTGATACAGGGAAGATGCTGATGACGAGGATGACGCAGATAGAAAACAGAAGCCTTTACACATTGAAGCTGAATCCTGTGCTCCTGGCAGACATCCCTATTTCAAATCGCGCAAGCTACAGCTAATGACCACCCGCCTCTAGCACTGATATGAAACAGAATCCTTTCACTCATGTCGTTGTGACTGCTGACTAGCAGCATGGAATTATTTTGTGAGATGTCATGTACTGTTGCTGCTTGGGTCTTGCTCATGGTACAGAATGACGTGCTAGGAATCCTTACAAGCATGTGAATACTGTTCTGAATCCCGGGATCGCCAGAAGTCACTCATGTTTCAGCTTGAAAAATTAGCTTACAGAGCATTGGCTGGCAAGGGTTTAGTCTTCCCAATTGAACACCATGAACTTGGTTATCACAATTATGTTACACACTAGTCCAATCTAAATCCTTCTATAGCAGAACCACCCATAGTCGACCACTTTTAGCGATTCCACATGTGTTCTCGAGCAGTGTAGGGCAATTTAGCGATTCCAGGGCGATGTAAATTTTCTAGCATGTTGGATGATAGAAATCACAGGGATTGTCATTTCTTTGGTAATTTTATGCTTCGAATTGAAATTACTATGAATTTTGGAAGCTTGCAGCTGGTCCAAACCCATAGTTGAAATGTAGATTTCATATTCCAATTCCAATCATTCAAGAACTACTTTATGCTCACTACTTTGTGACATGTGTCATGACTTGATGAGTCCCAACTTTGAGAAGACTTGATTAAGTTCTAGTCCTAACTTTGAAAAGGAGACAAAAAAAACTTTAAGCTTTGGTTGAAAATTTGTTTCAGCGTTGGAAATAGTGCAGCGTACAGGTTGGGTATGGGTCCTTGGTTGGTAATGGGTGATTCTACCATATTTGCCCTTGCTCTAATGAAACACAATTGCAACCCCATTGAAGCCTTTGGCTATTCCTGATTATGGATGCATGGTATTACTTGAAACCTCTTCAGCACATCAGGTTCATAGTTTGTAAGTTCATATGTACTGCGAAGCTCACTACCAGCATTCTAAGGTGTGCATGTTACATGATTGCATACTCTCCAGTAGCTCAACTCCTATTCGACCTGAATAGTATTTGGAGTCACGTACTTTCACTTGTATCTCCTAGTTTTGTATTCTGATACTATCATATTAATTTTGAGTACATTATCGCATTTATATACACCTTGATACTGCTTACCCAATGTCGATTTTAGGGGCCTATATATGGTATATACACATACAGTGCTCTTGGGACGTTTAGGGATTAACCCAACCTGACCAACATTGGTTACAAACCTATAGTGAAGGTCAGTCGACATTGTGTACTACTAAAATTTCTCACTCATGCTCACCGTGCTGTGACAGTGGTTGTGCTATGGATTCAGAGCTTAGGTGGCTCCCTTCAAAGACTCTAATTCGGTGTCCGAGATGTCGTGGGATGCAGCGTAGAACACCCCTTTTGACATGAATTCACGGCAAGCATTGGTCACGAAGTTCTTGGGCATTCTGTCGCAAAGGGTTGGCACCCTCTTCTGCAGAGTGGACATTCTCTTTTGGAAGGTTGGCATCTTCATTCCTGACATCTTGGGCATCTTCGGGCGGAACGAGAGGAAAGGCCTGAGCTCTTTCTTTTTCTCTTCAGGTGCGGCCACCACCTCAGTGGGGGCCTCCACTTCTGGTGCAGGGGATTTGCTAATCAAGGTCACTGTCTTTCCTGATTTGCGAATTTGGCTCATAATCTCCTCGGGATCTGCAGTCCCCACCACGGTTGCCTTCTGTTGTGCATAATTCACAGTGTAGGATTGGATTCCTGTACACATGCCGTACAGTTGCTACAATCATAATCTTGACAAGGACCAGGCATCTCATCTTATGTAAGATTGGATATTTCGGATTGCGCTATCTAATTTAAAATTAGACTATCTCAAGAATTTTTATCACAGGGAGACTCATTGAGCAGACGCTAGACAAACGGATGCGAAATGAGCATGATGTACTTCATAAAGAGATCTACCCAATCAAATGCTACTTTGTGCTTACAGTTCTCAAGGGGTTGGAGTGGAGGTGCTCTTCTATCTCTTTATCTTTAATATTTAGTCCGCAACATTTCAACAACTTCAGTGAAGTAAATGGGGGTCTCTCCATCATATTCCAACATTATTCTCAACTCATTAGACTTAACTCTGCCCATAATTAATGTCCGAAACACACTGAAAAGTTTAACTATACTGATAAACTCTCACCCACGGAGATGCCTTCATATTATTAGTACTTTTGTTCAGCTTGGAAGGGAAGCTTCACCTGGAACTCTCTTGAGACTTTTTCTCACACTCCCAGCACAGCCTTCACAGTGCATCGTCACTTTGAATTCCATCACCTGCACGAATTTACACCTCGCCATTCAGTTTCAGTTTGCACGATTGTTCACGATCATAACTGGCCATAGAGAATAACAGTGTGAAGACGGGTACAAGATGGCTCTTACAAAAGTTTGGGACACCACACTGTTGTCGAGAAGCAAAATCATATTGACAGACATTATATGGTGAAGGCAATTGATCTAGCTAATAGCTTACTTGGTGCGAAAAATAAGTGTCTATTGCATGCACCTTCATTCACAGCATTGCGCCCGATGTATCTACGCTTGTAGCTTTCAGTGCACCACTAAGAACAGAGACGAATGCTGTGAACAACCTAGTAGGGAAATCCAAAGAAAAAAAACCATTGATTGAATATGGTACCACAGAGCACATCTTATTAGCCTCGACTACCGTACACTGTAACCTCGGCGCTCACGAATTAGACTCGTTTTCGAAGCTCAAAGGAATATATTAATGTACCTTACCTCAATAGATTATTGTAGGGCTGCAATCAGAGAGATGTAAGACTAGAGCTGAATTCGAGGATAAAACAGCAAAGAATTGGTGTCTGTCGATCATTGCAAGCAAAACAAGACCTCGGGAGAAAACAGGGCAAAAGGAATTAGGCAAAAACGGAGTATGCACCTCAGCCATTTGGACTAATCCTGCAATTATCTCCTCGATCACCTCCAGTTTGAATCGCTCCCAAGCTCCCGATGACCCCGCCTACGCCGCCAAGCTCTCAATTGAATTCTCCCGAAAACAAAACGGACATGACTGTTTTCTAGGGCGAGAATAGAGCGCATGTCAGCTCGACTTCTCAATTCGGAACTTCCAAATGACAACCCACTGCTGGCAGAACAGTGCACAAGAGTTCAGTTCCAAATCTCCTACACAGTGTACACTAGATCAAGAAACCTCCACATTCCAGGCATAAAACACTACGTTCGCTTTCATTCTCTCAGAATTTGGACGGAATGGAGGAAGAATTAGTCTAAGTTATGTGTCCCTGCTGGTGAACGTTTCAGCCTAGGCAAAGGGAGATTGGAGACGAGGGCAGCCATACAACCTGCAATTATTTCGACGAGACTGGGTCACCTCATCACCTGAGTTTGATGCTGTCTCTCACGATCATGATGAGAATTCTCACGTTGGTGGGGACATGTGGCAGCTAGAGAGTGGGGCTACTGAATGACAAGAAAATGAAGGAGGGTGGCTCACATGGTGAATGTAATTACTGCTACTAAATAGCCATAAACTCGAACTGGAAGATGAGGCACGCTTCACGGGATCTGTACTACTATACTTCTGTGTCTGTCCCTTCAAACTTCGAAGGCTAAGTTATGGAAGAGATGAAGTGGAACCAGTCAACAGTTTCTGGGCGTTGTCAGTGCGGCTGTGGGAATAATATTAACTCTAGCTTCCATTATTGAAGCAGCCACTGTCCTGTTTGATAAATTATCAGTACGAGTTTTTGTTTCAAAAGCTGACCCTGCAAACAGATTGAAGATGAGAGCTAAGCTTAAAGGTACAGTACATTCAAGGATGGCGAGGAGTTGCACGGGACTCTACGCTCGAACAAAGCGGTTAAGTGCCGCTCTTGACCATCCATTTGTCCGTGGGTCCGGACCTACAGTAACAGTTTCGCTTTCTCTCAAATGCGATGGGCTGAGTATAATGCCGGCACTGGGCAGAAATCTGGATTTTCAACAAATAGTTGATTGAATAATTGTGGGTTTCAGAATTTGTGGGAAGAGGATGTTTTCCGATCTGAAGGGGAGTAGATTGACATGGCAAATTTAACTGGTGTAGACAGTGAAATGTTCAATATCATTAACCTGGGGTAAGGTCTCCTTTTTGTCAATTTCCCTTTCCTTTAGTAACCATTTCATTCGCTACTGTAGCGTTACTGGGTAGTGGCAAAACATGTCAGGTTATGAAGAATAAATGATGTGATGTGAGTTTTTGACGTAAGGTTGTTCTTTGTGACGGCCTACTTTGCCATTACCTTGCCATTCCTTGACTTAAGCTTAATCTCAATGCATGCGAGTTTGAGTCGGATTGCCTTGAGATCTAGCTCAAAATACTCACACACGAAACAACTTTCAACTAGTTTGTGTATGAACTGGATGCTCCTGTGCATATATTTAATGCACGTAGTCAAAACTCTATCACTATCAATCTTGCCTCCTATCACATGGCAATCACAACTTAAGACAAAACTTGCCTGAGGGCACGTACAAGTTTCTCTCTCTTTTTGTAATGAATGTTGTGACTGTTTGGTTGTTCAAACCCAACCGAAGATTAAGTTACTGTCTGTTTCGGTTGTTGAGGGATTAGGCCGTTAATCAGTTGCAGCTGTAGCGTTAGCTGCATTGGAATTCGTTGACCTAGAATTAAAATTTGCAAGTTGCGTGATGCTGTCTGTGATGCTCTTGGAGAGGTGCTACTTGGAGACTTGTCCTGCATCTCAGGGTGCGGTGCAATGGTCCCCATGCCTTCTCAAAGTCAAATGATCTGGCCACTCCTGACCAAGTCATGAACTCCTTTGTCACGAAAATTTCAAGTTGTGGATTGACACAAGTGTATCGAAAGGCCGGCCATTCCTAATCCACTCGGACACATTGATACCTTCAAAAACAACGAAGCAGAAGCTACGAGAGGCTCTGTGCGTCAGTGGAGCAGGGGCTTGCTTTCTGAATAAAGATCCTACTGAAACCCTAAATTACAAAGTTGTCCATATTCTAAATGATGAATAAAATGCTTTAATTTGGCAAATGTTCGGCCGGCCCTTCCTAATCCACTCATCCACATATCTTCAGAACAAGAAGCTATGAGAGACTCTATCTGCGTAGCATTGGCTTGCTTTTGGAATAAAGATCCTACTTAAACCCTAGATTATGAAGTTGTATTATAAATGATGAATAGAATACATTAGGGAAATGTTTAGCCGGCCAATTCTAATCCACTCATCCACATACCTTCAAAACAAGAAGCTATGAGAGACTCTATCTGCGTAGCATTGGCTTGCTTTTGGAATAAAGATCCTACTTAAACCCTAGATTATGAAGTTGTATTCTAAATGATGAAAAGAATGTGTTAGCTAGGCAAATGTTTGGCCAACCATTCCTAATCCACTTGTCTATACACCTTCATAACAAAGAGCTTTGAGAAGCTTTATTTGTTTGTATGGTAGTAGCTTGCTTTCTTAATAAAAATCCTACTCAAATCCTAAATTATGAAATCTAGATTCTAAATGATGGATAGAATGCTTTAGACAAATGTTTAATTGGCCATTCCTAATCCACTCATCCACATACCTTCAAAACAAGCAACTATGAAAGACTTTGTTTGTCTATGTAGTAGTCACTTGCTTTTCGAATAAAGATCCTACTTAAATCCTAAATTACAAAGTTCACATTCTAAATGATAAATAGAATGTTTTTTGTAAATGTTGTGGATAAACTTTCTCATTCATTTAGAGTGATGCTTTAACCCCTAAAGTCCCATTGTCTAAATCTCTTTGTTAGACAAAAATGGATTTTCAACACACTTATATAATTTCAATATTTGTTGAGATGTTTTGAAACATTTTGTGAAGATATAAAAACACATTAGCTTCCTAAAAATATAATTTTTATTTCAATCAATGCCTATGAACAAAAATGATGACATAATAAGTTCAAATTTTAGTTCAATGGACAAAAAAAACAATAAAAGAAACTTAAAATATAAAATACACTTCTTTTTTTTAAGATTGTATTTTTTCTATATGAAAAGCTTAAAGCTTTGATTCATTCCATTTGGATTTGTTGTGTGAAAGTTAAAAACAATCTTGTTTTTTGGGCAATTGAAGCATCTTCTTGAAAAAAAAATTTCTAGAATTCATTTATAAATGCAAGTTTTACCAAAAAAGAAGTTGCACAAGGTTAAGATTTATTGGTAGAACAATCTCACCGTTGAAATTAATGTGTTTCAATTCCATCCTAGAGCTATTAATGGTTTAGTTTTCCCTTCAATCTAATACCTACTTCTACTTATCTATATTTTCATATATGAAAATTAAGTTATTTTTTGAATGTTTTTTTAGACTCCAAACTCAATTCTTCAACATTAAAGATTAGAAAAATTCAAAATCAATAGTGCAAAAGTTTGAAGCTGAGAAGATTTAAAGTAAAAAAAATCTAATTAAGCAAGGTGTAATCAAACTCGTTTTCTTCAATCCATTGTAAAAATAGATATTTTGCAACCTACATAGTGAAAATTTCTGAAATTTCTTCGACATGTTCTTCCACTAGTCTAGTACAAGATCGTATAATTAGTTATGTAGGAAAAAAGAATTCTTAAAATTTCTTTGATCAAATTTGCAATAGAAATTGCAATTTTGAGTGTTTTTTGATGGCAAAAAGGCCTTGGGACTTTCAGGGGTTGAACTTTAGGGGGAATACTTTACTTCAATGGCCAATTCAGTGAATATAATTGAAATGAATAGTATACGTATACATAGATATAAGAAAAAATCTACAAACATTTAAAAAAGAATCTGGGAAAAGGATCAAAGAAATTTCAAAAAGGATTTGAGTGTATGAATTAATAGTTGAGGATTTCAAGATGACACAATTTACCTTAATGTATGATCGCACTTGACGTTAAAGAGTGCTGTTAGTGAGGATCTTAAGGCCGTTTCACACAAGGGCCCAAGGTTGAGAGTCCGTCGGCCTCTACCAATCAAATTTCAGAAAACCCCAACTTTGACCTCTTGACCCTTCACACAAGGCAACACAATCCAAAGTCCGTCGCACTCCAAAGTGCCTACAAGGAAGCCCAAGCTCCTATGTGGCAATGGCCTCACGACGGACTCTCAACCAAAGTTTGGGTCGCCACTTTGTGGCGACCCCAACTTTAGTCAAGAGTCTATCAAATTGCTCATTTATTGCCCATTTATTGCCCATTTTTTTGGACTCTCACTCAAAGTTTGGCCATGAATTCCCACGGCCTCTTGACTTGATAAGCCCATGTGTGAAGCGCCCCTTAGGATCAAATTTAAGCCTACTTCTACACCAGATTCACATTGCAATTTGCAAGCATACCTTTAGAATTTTTTGTTGTCGCTCAGTCTCCACATAACTTAATTATCTTGTTGTTGTTACAACAGAATGAAACAGGAAACTACAATAACAAGAGAAACTAAAACTGTACAGTTGACAGCACCTGTTCATTCAAGCATGTAATATTAACAATATGAACAGGAAGTTGACAGAGTCCCCCACCTAGGTCCGTGCAGATTAAGTTTGTTTCTCCGGTGAGGACTACCAAATTGAATGGACTTTGACAAGTTTCAAGTTCCTTCTAAACGAAAGCCCTCTCCGTTCATTAACCCTGTAAGGACGACCTGGTCTCCGAAGAAATCATCGTTTCTAATACCATGGGAATCAATTGCCTAAAAAAATGGGAAGTATTTGTTGGAAGTCAAACTACAGTAAAAGATGTTCTGTTTTCACAACAAAACCCCGAGGATGAATAGTTGCACTTCTATCCTATACAAGAAAATTCTTTGTCATCCATCAGACACTTAGTATCCGCGGTAGCGTTACAAGGTTAAACAATTGGTTATAGAGCTTGAGAAAGACTGATTAACTTAGATAGTTGTATCTTGTAAGTTAACAGCCAACATCATGAATATCAACAATGTGTGGCTTGCTTGGATTGGCTCTAAATAACTACATTAGAAACCGTAATCATGGTTCTTCATGAGATGCATAGACATCATGGAACTATTGATGAAATGTATAAAGAGCATAGGGTAACTACAAAATTTCTTGTCTAGATTGGCATGATTAATGGTAGTGTGTCTCAATTCTTGTTTGTTGGCTTGTTACAAATGGTAGTAGCTACTGTGTATCTTTTAGGCGATAAAAAAGACTAATAGAACCAAAACATTATCTTTTGCACTAAGCCCTTCAAAAAATTTGGAGGTAAAAAAGGTTGAAAAGTCAAATCTAAGTCTTGGACCACACCCTTGTGGTCACTACCTTGACCATGAATACTAGGAATTGTCACCCTATCGTCACTGTCTAGATGTTGATTCAACAACTTTTCATCCACAATCGCCTAAAATATAACAAAGTTGGAGATTTGGATACAAATTCTAGCCAAATGTACATGGGTACCTTTGATGTATCGCCAAATCCTAACCTATTGCTGAAGATGGTGTTATTAACCCCTAAATGCCCAAGGCCTGTTTTGAGCCTCTAAAAATTTGATCTAAACTAAACAAAAAGCCAACATTTTGATAAGTTGTATCAACTTTTTTCTTAATTGTAACCGCACAAATTTAAACTAGACATGTTAGAGATCACATAGGAAGAAAAAACACAAGAATATCAGTTACAAGTTGGAAGATTATAACGTTTGATCATGAAGGTGTTAAAACTATGAAAAAAATTTCAATACACTTTTCACAAGTCAATCCTAAAAAGTTGGTGACCAAAAAAATATGAGGTTTAAGGGCCTAACATGAATAACCCCAATCAATTTATGGCTTCTCAAAATCTACTCTACAATTTTTTTAAATGAGTTTTGAATGTGATTTTTTCTTCAAGTCCTAGTGTATTTGAGGCTCATTTACAAGAGCTCTCAACACTATAGGAAGTCAAGATTGGATTTTTGATGCTAAAACTAGACTTCAAAAAGAATCTTTCAAAAATATAAATTACTAAAAATAGAAACTTGGTTAGGTTTTATTTAACTTTAAAGTTTTGCAAACACCAGATTTTGATGCCTCGGGCATTTAGGGGTTAAGACTTTGATAAGCATGGTCATGTGTCGAGAGGCTCCTGATGCACTTCATTTATTCAATGATGTGTTTTGAAGTTTGAACATTCCTAATCATTTGGAATTTGGGGTAATCAATTATGTACTTTTGTTAGGAATTCAATTAAGGGTTGGCCGTGTTTTACTTTTGTTCAGTCATAATTTCACCACTCTTTTGTTTTGAGCTTTCCAATGGAATGATATTGTCAATACCACTTATTTTTAGTTTTATGATTATTTTAAATTGCTACTTGCAAGAAAAGAGTGCATTTGTATGTAGTTGTTTATTACAAATCTATTAATCACACCTAAATTTAGATGTGCAATGTATAATCATTGAATTTGTAATATGTACTTTCAAATTTTGTTCCAAAATCTAGCTCTCCTTACTGCCACAATTGTGCCATGGTTGTTTAATAAATAAGGGCTTTTAGGTATCTTGCAAATGTTAATTCAACAATTATGCATTATCTATAAAAAGTTTTCTAAGTAGGAATTTGGTTATCATCCCATTTTGCACCACTCTTCAAAACTTGGCTACTTTAATTTGCACTAGTCCAAGAGCTAAAATTGCCAAAGATGTTTTTTTGGATTTTGTTTTGATGCCATACAACTCACACTAATTCCTAACTTGAAGCCAAATTTTGCACCAAAAGTGAATTTGAATGCACCTAACCTTAGCCACTTCTCATCTAAATCCTACATTCACATTCCCTTAAAATTTAAAAAAAACACACCAGTAGTAGCCATGTTGTGAGCCAATTTGGTCTATAATTTAGCTTCTACATCTCTTGTTGCTTGATAACTCAAAACAACTCAATTATAGATTGTATTGGTTTACAACTTAGCCATTACATAGTTCATAGAGCTTTTTAAGATTTATCCAGAAAGCTAGCTATTACTCATCAAATTCCATTCCTACATTTGAAATCTAGAGAATGAATAAGTTAAGATTCTTATGATATTCATATTTTGCACAAGTATTATTCAAATGAAGAATTTTTTTCCTAAAATTATATAGTACTTAACTTGTCCTAATAGTGCATGTGACACTAATTTACAAAACTCACACTATTTTGAATTAGTGCATATTGGAATATTTTTGTATTGTACTAATTTTCACAAAAATAAAATTTTATAGTGACACTAATTTCCCAAGAATGATGCTAATTCCTTCCCTTTACTAATAGGACAAATGAATATACTCAAGATCTTTCAAATGAGCTACCATCCACATTATATTCTTATTCATTTGTACTAAGTCATTTGAATGGAGTGAAATTTTGAAGTTTTAATATTAGTACACATAATGTTTAAATTGTCTTCAAACCTCATTCAAATGACCTCAAATTCTTGTGCTTTACAAGACTATATCAACAAATTATGATCAAACACCCATTAAATTTTGTCTATCTATTGGAACACAATGAGATCTCAAGGTTACATGCATATAGCAAATTGTACAAATTATTTTCAAATCAAGCAAATAAAGAATCTATATTCATCAATTATTAAAAACCTTCCAAGGAATTATCAATCATCACCAACTTTTAAAGATGAGCAACAATGATTGATTAAAGATGTAGGTTGAAACAAGATGACGAACTTTCATGAAACTAGTGATGTCATTTAAAGTGTCATTTAAAGATGCCATTTAGATGTTCAATCATTTTAGCTTATTGTGAAAAATTAAATTTGGAAATACAAGATCATTTAAATTCAAAAAAATTTCAATCTAATGATGAAGTTATAGAAGATATCAATAGTTAAATGTATATGCTTTAGATTTTGGAGTACTTTCAAGATTTTCTTATTTAATTAGTGAAAGAAATGAAATTCAAAATATATAATTTTGGGGTGAAGTAGTATCAATTATTGCCAAATCTTTTTAATTTAAAAAAAAAAAATTGTTCTTTTTATCAATAATTATGTTAAGTTTTATGTATGAATATTAATTTGAAGACTTAATTCAAGAAAATATTTTAAGAAAGGTGATATTAAAATATTAGACAAAATATTATTCAAATTGTAACGTGGATGTCTGGACCTACTGAAAACAATAGCATAGGAGCAGATTCAGAGTGCATCAAAAATTTCATATCAAATGTCAATACAGTTATATTTTATATAAAAATTACAATAAAATAGCAAAATTTCTATCAAAATTTGAATTTAGAGAAAATGAGAAACTATAAATTTAGAGAAATAATTATGCTAAATTGACTAAAAATAATTTCAATTTGCCTGTAAGTAACTGACAAGAGGTTATTCCTGTCAATGTTAGACAGATGCTCAGACACTTATCAGCCAACACACGCACCTGGAATGTAACTGAAGCACTTAAGGAGAAAATGGATAGAATCATCCATGTCTCTACTTTCATCCATAATCTGTTCGTTCCTGCACGTAGACCCACAGTCTCTTGCCATGTCTGAGATGCAATAACAGTGAAAAAGAGACATACAAATTGTATTGACTCAAAACTGTTTAATGTCTTTGCTTGCCAATGAAGGCTTGCAATGTTTGAAGCAGCAAAATTAACTTACTAAACAGCATCATGGGGATGACACACACCACCTAATTCTCACCCTAGAAGAGGCACAAATGCTCTTGTAAAGCAACAGATCGCTCTTGCCAACTGAACATGAGTATTGTCTTCGTCACCTACTGTGCAGAAATCGATCCACAATATCAAATCACAACGTAAACAACATTCACACCAGAAGCGTTAACGAACTTATTCCGAACTGAAGCGCAAATAACAAGCTGCCCATCAGCGTTGATAGACTTGACCATGAAATCTGAAGTTGATGGCCATCGCTTCCATGGTTTTGAATTGGAGACGGAGCAGCATCAACCATCCGAAAAGCCAAATTGCTTAACATTGTTGTTGAACTAATTCGAATTGACTCCTTCGTCACACTTTACCTCCCGGCTACTAAGTTACGTTAGTTCCGAAAGCAATTATTATTAGATCTCTAAAAACCTACTTACGTAGGAAGGGAAATTCTAAGCTCAAAACATAATGACCAGCTGCAGTCTGCTATAGGAAAGTTGCAGCTTGCACCAACTGAATCAGTAACCCGGCTCGGACAGCAGTGGTAAATACTCTCATAGTTTATCTCAAGCATGATGGAAGACATCATTGTATTAAGCAGGTATTTTTGGTGAAAACTCCCAAACTTCATCAGATTTATCAGTGACGAGGATTGGTGCGAGACAATACAAGTCGGTGATTAACAGGATCGACTGTAGAGCCTCCCAAATGATACTGGTGGAGATGGTAATTTCTGAAAAAAACAGAGAACAATTACATAATTCATTAACCAAGCAAGGTGAACCAAACAACCAATTGAATCCACCCCATTCTGCTTCCCTTGATTGATTGCATTCGTTGTTTGTTGTTTGCCATGAAACCAATTCGAACCAGCTGCTACTGCTTCTTGCTTTCCTGAATCACTAGGAACAAGGGACCCTCACAGCACCACTTCCACTAATAGCTCATGTTGCAGCTGCCCCACGAGTAGTATATAATATCCAAGCTGAAGCTCAACGTACCTAGCACATTAGCAATTCAAATACTCCAGCTGTGGAGTCTTTGAGATCCTGATAGACCTTTGGGTCGATCATATATCTAGCCACCTTATCCTCTGCAATATGGGCATCATGATGCGAGACGTTGTGTTGTGTGCTCTAGTTCTCGTTCAGCTTCTGTGCGTTGGTCAGAGTTACCGAGGAGTCCACATCCTTAGTGGTCGAAAACTGGAGCTGCCAAGGCGTGGTATCTCGAATGCTGCGGACAAGACCAATGTAAGAAATGAAGGATATGAGTAATGGCGGTGTCTGTTGGAAGAAAACCACATCAATGACTTGCAGATCCAAATAATTAACGGTTATTCATATTTGAGAAACCTCACGCTTGCAGACACATTACACGAACATGCAGGTGAAATGTGGAGTTGTAATTTTGAATTCGTCAAAGAGGATGTTGCGTGAATGGTTGGTAATTACATATCAGGCTTGAGAACAGATTGAATGAGAGTAGCACAAATGAGAGTACCAGAGACAAAAATGTACTAGAGGAAGTTGTAACATAGGTTTAGAGCGAAGCTTGAAAGGAGAGAGAGACTTGTAGGTCACTCCAATACAAATATTTAGCACGATGATCACATTCGAATCATGGCAACTATCAGAGCGACTAACCTGGCTACTATTCTGGTTTTCAGGTCTTACGGTCCCACCTCATGCATAGGGACGGTCTTCAATCAAACACATCAGCGAAATCTCTGAGTGAGAGATTTCTGGATGCCGTGAAACGCAGTCAGAGACGCATCGAGCGACTGGAGAAGAAGATGCAACGTCTCACAGAGGACTTGGAGAGCCCAGTGTCCGTTGCTAGTGGCGAGTATGTGATGCAAATCTCCTTCGGCACACCTCCACAGCAATTCAGAACCACTGTTGACACTGGCAGCGACCTGTGCTGGGTTCAGTGCGCCCCCTGCATGCGCTGCTTCCAGCAACCCAACGCTTTGTTCAACCCGTTGGCCTCCAGCTCCTACTCACAAGCTGGATGCACGGACACTTTGTGCAGTGTTAGCGCCACTTGAACACTCCTCGTACACCCATTTTACTGCAGTCACAAGATTTCTTACTTTAACATGAAGTCAGAAAAATGAATAACAAAGTCAAAAACTGCAAATGAATGATAAGATAACAGTCAAACAATTACTCCAAAGAACTCATTGATTTGCTTATTGGCAGGCTCTTCCTCGGCCAACAACTTGCAGTGTGAGAAATACCTGCATGTACTCTTATTCCTATGGTGATGGTTCCAGCACCCGTGGGGACTTGGCCTTTGAGACTGTCACCATAGAAGACTCGGCGGTGTCACATGTAGGATTTGGCTGCGGGCGTAACAACCAAGGTACATTTGCGGAATCGGATGGGTTGATCGGCTTGGGCCAAGGGCCGCTATCGCTGCCTTCACAGCTGAGCCCTTCCATTGCGGAAATCTTTTCCTACTGTTTGGTGGAACAGACTTCTCCTGGGTCACCATCCAGTCCAATCACCTTCGGAAATGCAGCCGAGAATTCAAATGTCCGGTACACGCCGTTACTTACAAATGTGAACAATCCAAGCTTTTATTACGTTAACGTGACGGGAGTCAGTGTTGGCGGCCGCAGAGTCAACACCCCTCCGTCAGCGTTTCGCATTGATAGCAACGGCAATGGAGGTGTCATCCTTGATTCTGGAACTACAATTACCTCTTGGAGACAAGCAGCCTTCAACCAAATCTTAGCGGTACTTAATTCTTCTATCTCTACTTTCACTCACCTTGGCACGTTTGAATGAATGTTCGAGTGTGATAAGAACATACAGTTTCTTTTTAGAGGTCATAGGTTGGTGATATGAACATACCTGTTTTGTTTGATTGTGGAAAATTTGTGTACGCAGGCGTTTCGACAACAGATTGCATATCCTGAGGTGGATGCGTCTCCGTATGGTCTGAATCTCTGCTACGATGTTTCAGCTGTTTCAGCTTCAACCTTAACTCTTCCGGAGATGGTGGTGCATATGAGAAATGTCGATTATGAGATTCCTGTTCCCAACCTGTTTATGTATGTCGACGATTCGGGGAGTCCCGTGTGTCTTGTCATGGGACCTGCTGATGACATCTCTATCATTGGAAACATCCAACAACAAAACAATTTGATCGTGTTTGATTTAGCGAATCAGCGCGTTGGCTTCCAACCTACTCAATGTGATAAGTAGTAAGTACTTTCTCACGGAAATTACCTTAATCTGCCCATGAAGACAAATCACATTCAATTAGCCACGTCAACAGTAGTACTTTGTAGATGATCTGTTCAGAGCAAGTAACCTGATTTGTCATTGTTCATGCATTGCAAAAGATTTTTAAGTTACGTTTAATAGAGAATGCTGCTAAGATGACTACCTAAACATCAACAAGGAGGCTCTCTTCAATCTTGAGAAAATATTCTTAAGGAGAGTATTCATACCGTCCATCTTGACAAGAATCAATTGCTCCATCTGGAATGTCATAGTCAATCGCTATGGTCAGCACCGAGTCATCCTAATCGAAATGTGATCAGGGCACAGTTCTTCGATGCAATGCCAACCGACGAAAGCTCTATCTAGATTTCTGCTGCAATTCCTTCACAAATTCGAACTAGTTCAAACTTACATAAGACTAGATGGGAATAACGTACTGGAAGAAACAATTTCTGATGATAATGTTTGATGAACAGACTTGAGCAATTTCATGTAACAGAGAAGTGTAAACAAAGTCTCGACCTTCCGATACTTTCAGAGACAGAATTACTCGATGTGACCAAGAAAATTGCAGTAAACCTTAGACACATGCAACTACAGGTTACTAATTCAAGTCACAATTCTTCTGAACAGAGTACCACCATTCGACCAGGCTGATCTCCAAAATATCAAAACCTGCAATGCTGTCCAACAACCATGTGAAACTACCACGAAGGCCGCAATAGATCTGTCACTTAGTAACTAAAAATGCAAGTACTAGAATAGGAATTGTTTACTGATGCCAAAATAGATCGTTAAAAGAAAGATTTCTAAAGAGCGTGTAGTCCAAAACTTTAGAAATTTGGTCCAGTATGAACCTTTTTTGGTTCACAATGAAAACCCTCATCATCTGCCCGATGATTTTATAGGCACGTCAATATTCAATGAAAATATATATAATGTGTTGAATTGACGGCATTTGGGGCAAGATTGACTTTGAGCTAAAACTAGCGTCATATTGTGCTGTGCAATCTTTGTCGCCTAATGTTTTCAGTAGTGATGCTGCGACTATACTCCTAACCGATACAACTACACTAGGAGCTCAGAAAGTACCTCTTGCCCCCAATAAAAAATGCTGTTCTGACTTTTACATCTCACATGGACTTCGCCGAACTGAATCTATTGTCAACCAATGAGGCTGTTTGTATCTGATACAATCAAAGTTCATCTGCCTCATCTGCATCTACGTCTCCGTCGTCGCTTACGGTGGTAGCTGGTAACTTGGGGAAAAACTCCTTCTCTGGATAGAGTTCATGGAAGATCTGCGAGACAACAAGGCTCAGTCTTAATCAAAAATAGACTACAAGAATAAATAAACCTCAAATTTGGTGCTCGACCAGAAAATGGCGAGGCCCTAATTTATCACGTAATCCGAGCAAAAAGTCACTTGCGTGCTGACCCTGACTAGTTTTGCAGTGGGACGATTTCAGACAGTATGTAGAGCAGAACGGCACGACTTCCTCTTAAACAGAAGCATTTATGAATAAAGTACCGAAATTGATAGCAATTCTGCTCAGGGATTTGCTTTTCCAAAATTTAAGCTGGTGTTTCAAAATCATTTTGGAAATATGCTAATGGATCTGAAGGTAATTAGGAAAACTAGGCGGTAGAACCGTACCGCCTCGGTGCATTTCATCATGCTGCGGTAATCAATAGTTTCGTCCGGCATGACGCACATGTTCAATACGCTCATGGTCTGTCCATGCAAAAATATTGATCATTACATCAGATATTACTACATACTGACGACGTTGTAAAGGAGACCGAATCACATAATTATGAAAAGTAACGGAAGTTTGAGCAAGAACTGCAATACCCGCCAAGTTACCTGGGAGGGATTTGGAATTTCCTGGATCAGGAAGACTGACCACAGTAACTTTGGTTTTTCTGATTCTGTATCTGATTCACAGTCATTGTCATGAAACAAAGAATCCTTCACAACCTGCAGGATTTCTTCTGCTTCTGTTGGGTCAGAGCACTTCACTGAGAGTTGGACGATGTACCTAAATCCGCCATCATCCACAAAGTGAACATACAACAGAACTCATCAGCAAAGATTACGACGTAGAATAGGAGAAGCATAAAAAAACCAATTCCAGGATCGTTACCGCCTTCAAACGGAACTAAAAAATGTAGAGCCTCGAGGTCAACTTTTTCAAAATTTAGTTCTTTACCCTACATGAATGAAGTTGAAGGAAATTAGTATGATGTAGACTAAGAAGTCTATCTCCAACCAACCAATGAGCCTCAGGTTAGAAATGCAGAACCAAGTGGCATGACCTGACGTCAATATTCAAATTATGTTACAATGAAAGTCTCCGACAGCATAAGCGAGTCTGCATACAAGCTCGAATCATATTAACATAAGATTATTAAAAAAAAGCATGCGAACTCACTTGCCATCAGGACAGACCTCACAAGCTGCTCCCAGCTGCAACGCTCTGACAACCTTTGACTTCCGTCCATGAAGAGCTGCACAAATATCCGTATAGTCAGCTTGCGCGACTTCTGCGCATTGGTGGAGAGACTGCTGATAACATTGTATCTGCTTGTAACAATTTATATAGATCAGCAAGCTTTGAAAAGGTTCAAGGTTTCAGTTCAATCGAGGGCCCATGAATTACTCCGCTTTCTGGCAATCTCACAGAGAGAGAGAGGACTCACAACTGGGAGGAAAAACGACCAGAACAGTGCTTAATCCGGGCTGCAGTGATTGGTCTGTTATGCAAAGGCAGCGGGCCACTCTTCTCGAATCTCCATCAATCTCACGACCTCCAGAAAACAAGCTCGGGACATCAGACGAACGGAAATGTGCACTTTCCTCCGCACCAAAATCACAGGAAGTCGTTGCGGGTGTAGACTCTAATGTACCAGGATGTTCCACACAGAAGGTAGGACTGGCAATCACCTTCTCACTATAAAGAACCTGCCCTGATGCTATTTTTAAGCCCTTACAATCCCCATTTTCCTGCATGGTCCACCATGACAAGTCAGGCAGGCGCAACCTTTCCCTCCCTGCTTAATGTGCCAAGGACGTGGTTTCTCAAAAACCGGCAGTTACAGATTGTAAGGTAGAGTCGTCGGAGTAGAAATTTGTTTCAGAAAGAAAATGTTATCATGGCAGACAAGTCAACAATGAGACGGTCAAGTAGAGTACCTTGTCAAGAAGGACATTAACGACTGGCATTCGCAATACCTGGATGACAGGATACATTCTGTTATCATCATGTAATGAATTCTAGTCGGTTGCAATACAAAAACACAGTCATTCAAATAAATTTCTTCAACTCACGTTCATTGCGTCAGAGCTAGAATGCTGGACTGAGTATCCCCCATTGTATGGTACAAATCCGCAGAAAGATGGAATTTCAGTATGTAAACGAGGAAAAAAGTTCATGCGAGAGTAGTTTCTTACATACAAAGCTCCGCGTACAGCTGCACAACGACAAAATGCTTGTGGCACATCTCCATGCCCGTACATGGGATACAAAAATGCACCTGGTGCATCTGGAAACCTGATATTGAGGAATGAAAACGCTGAGGAATACAACAACGCCACCGTCGATTGCGCATGAAATTTACGGAAAGACCTATCTGAGTCAAGTTAACTACTAAAGGAGCCAGGACTTATGGTTATATAATGACCAATTCAATTAATCATAACGTGCAAAATATAGTTAAAATGGAATCAATTTTGTATCACCAGATTCAGTAAAGAACATTACATGTGTTGGATGACAGATAAACAAAATTGGGAAAAAAGAATACCCAGATGACCCACTCAAAACAACTCGACTAACAAGAGGCCCAACTTGGCTTTCTGGTCATTCAGGGATGAATAAAACCTTACCTACTTGCGGAGGTCAAGTAAAGTGCCAAGCTTTGAAGTCCATCTTTGGTTGAGATGAGGGTTTCTGCATCTGAACTTTG
Organism: Pseudoscleropodium purum; assembly: GCA_963969395.1. Lineage (NCBI taxonomy): Eukaryota > Viridiplantae > Streptophyta > Bryopsida > Hypnales > Brachytheciaceae > Pseudoscleropodium > Pseudoscleropodium purum. The sequence continues at coordinate 457,681 of OZ017796.1, forward strand.
TTCCTGGTCGTCGTCGACCAATGCAATCGCATAAAGGATGATTCTAATAAACACAAAAGCAAAGTTGTAGGCAGAAATCATAACCAGTAAAAAAAAAATCCCATCACTACTGGTTTGAATATAGAAAGAGGAAAGCTAGCCTCTACTACATTCCGTCATCTCAGGTACCCAAACGACAGTAAAAGTGCACTAGAGTTCATTTCATTACAAGGTTGTGAGGAGCAGATTCAACATACTCCTGAACTGAAATAGGGAGCTGTTGTCCCCGAAGAAGCTCCACAAAGGGCCTATCGAGGTCCACAGCCGCTAGTTCTCCATCTTCACTTTCTGTATAATCAGTTACCAGCTTGAAAAATCGCATCAAGAATCGCTTATCCGAGAGGCTCAAAGTCTTGTCCCGAAACACATCAGCACGAGATGCTGGAACAGCAGTCATTTGACCATCTCTGCAGGGACAAACGCAGACACGTAAACTTCGTGTAGTGTCCACTTTTTTCTACCTTACCATTCCATTCCACCTTTACAACTTTCAATATCACATTCATCGTGCTTCCGACATGGAAATGAAAACTAGCAGGCAGTCTAACCCCTGTCTCAACATCTTTGATGATGATTGTGGCGCGAAAATCGCTTGCTAAGAAATTACAAAAGTCACATGTATTTCTCATGAATTTGGAGTCACTCAGTCTTCACTACTTTGACATTTGTAAAACATGCACACGCCAACCAATCAAGAAAATTTCGCCACTCAAAGGAACGCATGAATGTAAACCCTAAAAACCTAGATTCTCGGATGTTCACTGAGAAATATTCCAACACATGAATCGGGGAAGGCGACGCGGTACCTCCAGATGAAGCTCGCTTCAACAGCCTTGAATCTGACATGATGGTCCGCTTGCGCGCTTATGAGTGCGTTCACCAGAGGGCCAGCACAGAACACAACCTTGGGTCCTACAAAACGGCAATCCCATTCCCTTCTACTTCAGGATCGCACACATTCAAGCATCTCATTGTCGAGATTCCTACCACGACACGACAGATTTCCAAACTTCAAACAGATTCTCTTAAAGGTAAGATTAGGGTTCAAAAAAAGTTCAAAAAAAAGTTTACCAGCCAAATCCAAGCTGTAACGATTCAAACGCCCCAGCGTCGATTCATCACGCGGCGCCGATATCTTGACGGAAGAGTACAACGCGGGAGCATCCTTCACCTCGAGACGTGTATACTCAATATCCTCAGGAGGTATCGTTAGTTCCTCCTCCGGGGAGAAGCTGGGTTTTGGCAATCGCCCGCCAGCAGATGCAAATGAGCCGAATTGCGAGAAGGAGAGCGACGCCCACGGCGACAAGTACCCCTCGTACGCGTCCAGATGCAACACCGTCTTTCCCGAAGACGCAATCGCGGCCGCCAGAATGGCCTCCGGCAGCCCAGTGCCGACTACAATCGCATCAAAGGTGCTCGGCTCTATCATTTTGCTTCGGTTTTCAGTTCAGACATCAAATTCGCAAATCATGTACTCTGCATGAGTGATCATCACTTCTCGTCACTAAATGTGGTACCCACTGGGCGAGAAATCAACGCCGCGCATCTAAAACCCATAAACCCAGCCCCAACTTCGATAAGTGAGAGATATGGTATTCACAATTTAAACTCGAGAGTGCATTGCTAGGAGTGAAGAGGATACTCAGTCATAAGACGGACAAACAACAAAGACAGAGGAAGATTGTAGAGAAACCTACGCAGATACCAAGCGCCCTTAGCTAGGTAAGCTACAAAGTCAGCTCACGCCTAATCACCACACAAGTCCAAAATGAACGCAAACTAAATGAGACGCACCAGCAACAACAAGCCTGGGAGGACGGTGTAGATTGCAGAAGGAAGAAGAACAACTTAAGGGAGCCGACCCCTTTCGGACAACTTACGCACTGAATACGCATATCTGGGGCGGAGGTTTCTTGAGTGCTAAAATTTTCTTATGCACAGAAATAGAATTCGGAAGGATTCCATAATTTTTTGGAATTTTACTTCTCAAAACACAATTACTAACAAAATTTAGCTTGAAGATTTTATTTGACCCATACTAGTCATATAGCCTTTCCAATTTCCAACCAAAGATTGGTTACAAAATTGATCAAGGGGCGGTTGCAATATCGAGAGTCTTGCAGCCAATCATAATGCACTACAACTATACCATAACTAATCACTACCAATCTCCACCTTATCAAAAATGGAGCAATCTATACTATAAAAATAAAGGGGGAGAGGGGTTTGATTAGAAAGGGGTCAACTCCTATATGTCCATTCCTGAAGGGTCAAATAAAGACTAAAGTAGAAGCACCCAAATGTAATACAAGTTGTTTTTTAACACCTAAAAAAAACTTAAACCCAAATGCAAGTAGATTCTAAAGTAGACAAGAAGGGTTCTAAAGTAGCAAATGGGGATTCAAAAAGTTGTCCATTGTACTTGCATTGCCCAATCACCTATACATAATTCTAAAACTAAGAGACAATACATCATTTTGGGATGTTTCCGTACCCACTTTAGTGTTGTTCTAATGTCTACAATAGGTGCATTTACATAATTGTTTTCAACAATTTGAATTATATTCACACAAGTTCTAGAAAAATATAAAACTAATTTTGTTGGTTTCCTAAACAAATGCACATCATTTTATTCTATACGTAGCTACCATCAAGATCTCCAAATTCAAAATTAGTATGGCATTTAGGTGCTTCACCTTTAATGTACATGCATTCTCAAAGGGCAAATTAATGACACAAGCCACTGAAGGGATTCACCTACCAAATGTAAACGTAAATATAGTCCTTGTTTTGAGCCATAATAATTTTGTATTCCATCACCTCTCTTTCTTAATTTGGGGGCTCCAGTTGTAAACCTAAATTCAAATTTTTTTTATTTTATCAAGGGTGGAATATGAAAAATTCTAGTGTCTTTTGGAGTTAAACACTACAAGAGAAAGCAGTATTCAAAGTGAGTTTTTAAATATAGTCTTAAACATAAGATTACAAGTAATGACCTTTAAAGAGATTTTAAATAAACTTTTACAAAAAATACATGTAATTTTACTAAAATTTTGCTAAAAATCTCCTAAAATATCATTATTTATAATCTTTTGTCTAGGATTATACTTAAAACCCACTTAATACACCCTTTCTTTTGAATTGAAATTGTGGGAAAATAAAGGGATTAATCCTTGATACTCAATCTTTACACCAATGCAATCATTTTGAAAAAAGACCAATATTGGTAAACCCAAATGAGGCATTGCATTCTTGTATTTTCTAGCAATAAGTACTTCAATATATTCACAATGGTTGGAGTTGGAAATTCTTTCATGAAAGTATTTGTGACTAAAATGATTGATCTTATAACGACAAGCCTATGATTGTATAATTAAACTTGAAAATCCTTTATTTGATATATTCCTATTTTGAACTAAAAATGAACAAGATTTTTAAATTTCATTTTTAGAGATGAAATCACGTGTTTTTTGCAAGTCACATAGTTTTCAAATATTTTTTGTAAACATTTGAAAGGATTGTGAATTTTTGAAGAAAATACAAAGAAAATCCATATTAAATACTATAGAAAAACACTTGGAGAGTCTTAAAATTCCACTACACACATATATTATAGTGTAGAACAACATAATGTAAAACATATTTTGCATCATCCTATAATTAGAGAATCAATTGACATACACATAGGCCTAAAGTTCCAATTGCAATAAAATTTTCAATTTCAAGAAATTTTCAAATTGGAATAGAAATTAAACATAATAAGTTTCATTTAATTACTTGGACTCAAATTAAAAAACAAGTATTTCTATTGCTTAAATGCTTATCAATAGCAAAGAGCTAGAACATGACAAAACACACTACAAGGGAATCTATAGCTTACTTTATAAAAACACCACAAACCAATTTGAAGTGAATGGATGACTTTGAATAATCTTTATAGGATGAAGAATATAGCTTCTTATCCAAATTTTATTATCAAAAAGTTTCAAAATGTGTTTGCAATAGGTAGTAAAGGAAAATCAGGCATTCACAAGTATTTATGAACTTTCTACTAGAGAAGTTGTTTAATCCCTAAATGCATTAGAAGATTTTTGGGGCCTCTGGATGCCTGCGAGTTATCACAACCTACGAACGCAAAAAACAGGTTTGGTACAATAGTCTAATGTGGCTGAGACCCTACCACGTCATTGACCAAATTTTTTTAATTTTTTAATTTTTAATCTTTTTTTATAAAAAAAAAATTCTGACAGCAAGCCGTTCCCCTCACTGTGGGAAATAACTGCGGAAGAACAGGCCCGAAAGAGGCTTCTAGACCCCCCAAAACTCTTCTAATGCCAAAGCTATTACAATAAAATCAACCTATATATCTATATTTAATATTTGTATTCCAAAGTTAGTTAAAATATTCAATTTTTATTTTTTTAACCCATGAAAGCATGCACCAATTAAGAATCTTAATCTTTTCATATTTCTTGGAGAGAATTTGAATTTATTCTATTTTTAGACAATCAATAGAAAATTTATATCAATGACGTTAAAATAAGTCTAAAATATACCATTATTTTGCTATAGGACCTAGTGTATTATACAATGAAAACTATTTTTGAAACCTCTATTAGTAAAAATCACTACCCTATCGTAACAATAGATGCCAATGACTTGGCAATTACAATAAAACAATCTATTTTAAAAGCTTTTTGAAAATTCAAAATGGACAAAAAACTATAATTTAATTTTGAGAGCCATGGTTAAATACAAAAGAAATCATTTTTCTATATTTACTTTAGGTTTAGCAAAACAAAGACAAAAGGTTTTAAAATGCATAAAACAATGATTCATTTTCATTACATTTTTCATCCATTTAAAATTCAAAAACAACCCAAATGAACTCAAATAAACTTCAAATGTAGCAAGACTATGAACACTTCTTGGCATTCAAAGCTATATGAAGATGAGTAAGCATTGTCATTTGTGGTCCACAAATCACCAAGTTATACTATATTTTGACAAGAACATCTATGGCTAGAAGAATAAAGTCTTTTAGATGCAATGGAAAATAAATTTTTATAAGCTTACAAGCTTGACAACATCTCTAACTAGTGTTTGTACAAGACAATATGCCCAATGAATGTACTCAAAAAGTGTCTGACTACATTACTAGGGTCTCTAAAACAACAAAGAATGGCTAACAATATTCCTAATCACATTGCCTTCAACAATTTGGTAATTATATATGATAACCATTGTCGCCCTTCTTCCTCAAGATGGAAAGTCTTGCCCTCATCAATTTCCTTTTGTATAGAGTTTAATTCATCTGTGTTCAAGTCTTTTAGTAGGAGTTGGCTTGCATGAGGCTTGTATGCAAGCATGACTTGGATGAATCCTTTTCCACTAGGAGAAGAAGCATGACTATCAATCGCCGTCTCAATGAGAGTAAGTTTTAGATCCCGCATCTCTATTTTGGATTACACCTTGAAAAGGCTTTTGGTTTCCTTTATCACATCTTGTATTGTCCTTACAATAGAATTCTTTGCGAAAACTTTGTTTATGGAATCTTTCAACTCTTCAAGTAGCACCTTAGCCATAGTTTTTTTAACAAACATGTCCAATAAATTCGTGATTGTTGATGCATCCGTCATGAACACTACAATATCCCATTCCTTTGAAGTGGTGAGAGCAAGTCTTTCTACTCTCAATTTTTCGAACTCCTATTCCAAATTAATCTTGACCATACTCTTAATGTGTGCAATCAACGATAAAGCTTGTTGTTGACTTTGAGGTACCCATATTGCTAAAGAAGTCCTTGTGTATCTATGTAAGTTGCAATCAAAACAATGTGATTGGTTTACTACATTGTCCAAAACAACAAACTACTAGGTCTCAAAATTATGGAATTCTAGAAATTCTAAAGCACTTTTTTGTTTCAAATTAACCCTAGAGTTTTTAAATTGTAAGATTCAAAGCTCTAGATTATCCAAGCTATAGAAACTTTTAGGCTTTGTGGATTTAAAACCTTGAAGTCTAACAAGAAATATAAGCTAGTTTAGTACTCGTACAACGTTCAATCTTGAAAACTTGTTGAAGGAAAAGTAGAACATCAACTAGCATCCACCTATCTACTTAAATAATTCAAATTTAAAATAAAATCCAATATAAAAGATGATTGAAATCAAATCTTAAGTAAAAGATGAAATAAAATCTAAAGTGAAGTTTAAAGTAGATTCTATGTTTATGTTGTTCAAAATCATAGAATGGTAGTAAAATATACAAACAAACAAAAGGAACCTCACTCTACACTTTTGAATGGAAAAAAACATGCTTTCAAAGTTACCATAATTGGGTATAAGCTTCTAAGGGGAAATTTTTCCTTTTGTATTAAAGATTAAAGGATTGATAGGCACATTTGTCATTTCAAAATAAGATTGATACTTCTCAAACTAATTCAATATTATGCCTTATACTCATAACACTAACTTGCATTAATTTTGGAATCATACAAGTTTGAAAGATGCACTAATATAGAAATTCATAGTCGACATCTTTAGTGATTCTGCTCATGTTTTGAAGTAGTATAAAGCAATATCAATTTTATCTTATGTGAGAAGATAAAAATCATGGGGGTTGCAATTTTTTTGGTAATTTTATGCTTTGAATAAAATTGACTATGAATTTTGGAAGTTAGCAATTGGTATGAACTCATTCCTTAATATGTAGAATCTTTTTATTCTGATCATTCAAGAACTTCTTCTTGCTTACTACTTTGAGACATGTGTCATAACTCAATTAGTCTCAACTTTGAAGAAAACAAAACATTCAAAGCTTTGGTTGAAAACTTATTTTAGCATAAATTAGAAATAGTGCACTCCACAAGGTGGAGATAGTTCTCTAGTTGGAAATGGGTGCTTCTACCATATTTTCATATTATTTCTAAGAATGTGGTTTCCATTCAACTTTCATCCAAATATATTTTCATTAAATTAATAAACCAATTAATCCAAATTTCATCTTAAGTAGTGTGAGGGGTTTCACATTATTTATTAAAATGCTTGCACAAATTGATTTAATTTGATTACCAAAAAATAAAGTGGTTATTTGTCCCTTTGCTTTGAAAGCTAATAATTGGTTGTAGTGACTTTCAAAACATATTTCTATCACTAAACAATGTAAGATATGTTTTTTTGGTTCTACACTTTGAATATTTTGTAATCACATTTTCTAAGACCATATTGTCTCTTATTGCATAAAATACTTAAAAAAAAATGTACATAGTTGAAAATTAATTCCAAATAGTCATGATCAAATTTTTAATAATCATATGTAGATTCATTCTAATGTAATAATACAAAAGTTAGAAAAGCTAGTAAGTTTAAGATGGTGTTTTATAATAGTTAAAAAATTGAGTTATATCAAAACATTAAAATAACATATATCATATATCATATTAAAATTAAATTAAATTATTATCAATGATACTAATATTTTGTCCAATTTTTTCTCACATTATCCAAATTTGAATTCTATTTGTAATATAAATTTTTTACAAAACAATGTCATCAAGAAATAATGATAATAATAATCTATATCTTTTTTAAATTTCAATTCAACACTTTTATTTTTTTATTTGTCTACTTATTTATTATGCCAATTTGATTGTTTTTTTTATGTTTTATTATTTAAGGATCTAACGATTTGTAGGTAAAAGGGTATGCTGAATAGTTATGGTAAATTCAAATGATTCAAATCAATTTAGAGATTTATAAATCGTGGTGATTTAATTGCATGGCTTCAAAGTTATTAGTGTGTCCCATGCTAGTTCCACATTCAAAACAATAGATTTTTTTTAATTAAATTTTTTTTTAAATTTAAAATTTAAAATTCATAAGACTTTAAATTTCAATAACTTTCACTCCCTAGGTTAGAACGCCACAAAACCAAGCATGTACACCCCTCCTCGCTAATGGCTTTTTGACAATACCAAACATGCAAACAAGAGAGGCACAGTCCAGAAGATCTCAATGTAATGAACAAACAAACATTCTAAGTAATAGAAGGATGTACAGTACAATAGCTTCGGTTGTAAGGCATAAATTCCATTTCTTTAACCTCTAAACTCCCTACGATACCAAATTTTGGTGTCAACCAAAATCTGATTTTGAAATATAATTCCAAATGATCATTATCATATTCTTAATAATTATATGTAGATTCATGCTAATGTAATAGTACAAAATATAATAAGTTTAAGAATGACGATGTTAGAACATTAAAATAATACATATCTTATATGTAATTTTAGATTTAGAAAATAAAATATTATTAATGATACCATTATTTTATTTTGATTATTGTCCAAATTATTCAAATTTGAAGTGTTTTTAAATCTTCAGTATTTTATAAAATAAAAATAATAATTCATTAAATAATAATGATTTGTATACATTTTTTAAATTTGAATTCAATAGATTTAAAAAAAAATGGTTTCTATTTATCTACATATTTATCATATCAATTTGGGTCTTTATGTTTATTTTATGTCATTTATTTGAATCCTTTTGCATCATTTTTAAAATTATTTATTTATATATATTTTTAATTTTGTATAAAAAGTAGGTGAGTCCAAATGGTCTAGAATCTAATGCATGGTAGGTGAAAAGGCTTGTATAAAAATCATGACACATTCAAATAATTCAAATTAATTGTGAGATTTTAAAATTATGGTGCTTCAATAGCGTTGGATGGCTTACAAGGTAGGTGATTACAATTGTATGGTGTCAATTCCATTTCTTCAAAGGAACATTTTGCATCCCACATCTAAAGCCCGCATAGTTCCTTGAAAATTGACAAATAGATCCTATATATGTCAATGCAAAACCATATTTATACCCTAAGTTGTTATTAGTAAAAATGAAACATAAAAATAGACATCAAAATAAACATAGACTATATTAATGAACAAGTAGATAAAATTGAAAACAAAATATATAATACATTATACTAGTTAACTTAGAATTAAAAAATATTATGTATTTTAAAATTTAATAAACTTAAAACCTTGCAAATGATTGAATTATAAAATATATAAAATTTCAATTCTCTAGATTACAAATTTATTACTTTATATTTATAAATTTAGAAAATTTCAAGATTCTCAAATTTCAATGCTTCAAAATTAAAAATTGATTGCCATTAGTAGTGCTGAGAGTAGTGGAGGCCTAGTTCTGTAGTACAGAGTACATGATTTGATCTTCACAAGCATGAATTTTAATGACAACCTTTTAAATTGATTTTCATTTTCTTTCCTAATGAATTGGTCTCTGAACTAGATTTTATAATTTGAAATTTGATCAAGGATTTAGGGTTTGGGTGTTTGCAAAACTTTGAAGTTAAATAAAATCTAGTTGCTGTTTTCGGTAATTTATGTTTTTGAAAGATTCTTCTTGAAGTCTAGTTTTAGCATCAAAAATCCGATCTTGAAAATAAATGATAGTGATTTTTCTATTCAAGTTTTTATGCAAGGGTACCCATTGCAATCTTGACTTCCTAGAGTGTTGAGAGCTCTTGTAAATGAGCCTCAAATACACTAGGACTTGAAGAAAAAATCACATTCAAAACTCATTTAAAAAAATTGTAGAGTAGATTTTGAGAAGCCATAAATTGATTGGGGTTATTCATGTTAAGCACTTAAACCTCATATTTTTTTGGTCACCAACTTTTTAGGTTTGACTTGTGAAAAGTGAATTGAAATTTTTTTCATAATTTTAACACCCTCATGGTCAAACATTATAATCTTCCAACTTATAAGTGATATTGTTTTGTTTTTTCTTCTTATGTGATCTCTAACATATCTAGTTTGAATTTTTACGGTTACAATGCAAAAAAAAGTTGATACAACTTATCAAAATGTTGGCTTTTTGTTCAATTTAGAGCAAATTTCTAGAGGCTCAAAACAGGCCTCGGGCATTTAGGGGTTAACGTCCTGCGGTGCTCTGCAGCAAAAGGCTCACTCCGTTACTCCAAGCAAAGGGACATATGCACTTTTGATTGCCACGTCAGATGTACCGCGGGTATCACTAATACCCTCGCTCCACCTCCGCACTCTCGGAGGCCTCACCACCTTCGAAGTTCAAGACCTAATTTGCAAGTTGTGATGGGCTTGATCGGGATCGTGTAGGAAGTAAGACTGTTCTCTCGGAGTGCACGGAAAGAATTTCTACTGTTCGACCGAGTGAGAGAGACCAGTTGAAGAGCGCGAAAGCATGTCCCGGTTTCAACTTAGGCTGGAAGAAACGGGAATTTGGTGAAGAAGCTGTGATGGTGTGATGGTAATGTAGTGATGTTTGCTTTGAGTTGGATTGGTAAGGTTCAGAGTTAGCGGGATGTGGGAGGAGCTTGAGTGTCGGTGAGGTCTGGCTATGGCTGAAAAGGAGCGCCGAGAGTCGCCGTTGGCGACGTTCTTGAGGGCGGAGGTGCCGGACTGGGACGATGAGGTGGTGGCCCGAGCTCGGTACAAGGGCTTTACAGGCCAAAGAGCGGATTGGGAGAATCGCCTGCACTTCTGGAAGGGTTTGGTGGTGAAGAGTGCGCGCCACCTTGGCCTGGTCGCCATTGATCCCAGCCAAGTACGTGGTTCGAGTCTTTCTGGGATCGAATGTCATGTCCATTTTGTGGTCCTGGATTATGCTTTAATTTGATGCTGTGAATTTGCTGAATTGTTGCGTTTCTTCCAGGTCCAGCATTCGTGGTTTCTTCGTGAAGGGATCACGCCATTGGGAATATCTACAGTTCTGGTGTAGTGCTCATATTCTATGCATCCTCTACTTAGTCTCGTGATTGATCTTTTGCCATCAACTCAGAAGTCGAGTATCGATGCCGTTGTATACCATGCTGTCTTTGAATTTATGGACTCCCTGGGTAGGCAGATTTAGTGTGGCTTTAGATTGCACCAGTTGCATCGGATAATAGGCTTATAATTTGAAACAACTTCATGTGGAACTAGGGATGAGATCGCGAGCTTGAAATAATGAATTGCATGTATGACGTATTATGGTAACAAGGAACCTGTAATAAGGGACCAAGTTACAGGGGTAGCTTGAAATCTCACTAATTCAAGGGGTGATCTATTCACCAAGCACGATGAGCAGTTCCACCGGTGAAAGGTTCAATGCCACCAAGGTCTAATGGAAGTGATCATTTGCTTGGTGGAATGGAATACCCCTTTGTACTAGTGATTGTTATCCCAACCATCTTTAGCTTGCCAGATAGGAGCCATGTAACCACTACCTTGCCATGCTCATTCTTGTTACTTGGCCTACAGTAGTGCAATGTTGACATTGAACAAGACAAGGTAAAGGAAATCAATCACCAATCAATTGTTGTCATCTCAATCTTGTTGCTTCAACACGCAGTGGCCCCAAGTAGTGCGATGTCATGGGTTGTAGAATCTGATTTTTTCCTTATTTTTTAGACTGAAATGCGTAAATCTGGGGAGCTTCAAACAAGGGAAGAGCTGATGCGACCCCAGGCAACGCTTGTTCAGTATACGGGCTCAGTTTTCAAACAAGTTTTCACATGGGTGGGTAGCCAAGTCCGTGGTGCATCCGCTGGAGCACAACCGGAGAGTGCACTGCCTGATATGCTGATCGTCACTCCTCTACTACAGGTACACTTTCTTTGGACATTGTTTGCAACCTTCTCAAAACTTGTAGAGAACTTTTCACTGTAGCTGCACTGTGCTTGACAATAACCATACTTGGCTGTAATAGTTAGATAGCATCAATGCTTTCATTCTTGAGCGTAAGGATCTGTGCCAAAGGAGATAAGACGTTAGATTATTAAAGCATCTTGGATACCCTGATTCTTCCTTGATTTTACAGTTGGATTCAAGGTTTTTGTAGCGCCTTTTAAGAACGTTATGAAGCCTTCAAGGTTATTAGACTGGTTTTAAAATTTTGGAATCGTTAAAACTTGTAATGCATTTTCTAATGCATACTCACCTCCGGTCACCTGTCGGTGTGCCTCAGGAGGAATTACATGCTGAACTGTAACTAATGATCTCTAGTTGTTTGCAACTGGACGGTTTCTCATTAGGATCGCAGCTCACTTGTTATCCAAGCGTTGTCAGAAGCTGAGTGGAGGCATGTGTGTGTGGTCACAATGACGCGTTTCCGAGATCTCTGCGGTTCATCGGAGACTGCGGAGGTTCTGATGGCGGGGTTGATTAATCGAGGCAGAGCTCGCCTCATCAAATTGGACGAGAAGGAAACGATTGAGGTGTGCATCTGGCAACCGCGTGCTCCCTTGGATATTTATTTTATCATTGAAAACAGTGTAGCTGATGTTTAATGTTTTGGTGTCTTTTTGAGAGGTAACCCAAATGTGCTCATTACGAATGAGCATAAGAACGTACAGTCATGTGGTGAGGAAGTATTGTGTTGCGTGCAGTTCTCTCTTGTGCTTGTTCCTCCTTTTTGACCCAGAACTCGGTAAATTTGGAAGTTTACACAGTGCTGGCTCTCATTGCAGGGGATCAAAATTGCTCTCAAGGATGAGCCTGTTCCCGATGTCATGGAAATTGACACTCATGTGCTGCGCTTGTATTGGACCTTGGAAAGGTTGCAGCAACAAGTAAATATCGTTGATGTGCGAGCGGCAAGGTTTGACATTGATTCTGTATGAAATTCTCTGATTGTTCCTCTCATGAATAGAAGAATATCAATTCTCCAGTATGAGCAATAAGCTTACGTTAATGCTTTAGTTCCGACCGTTACTTAAGCTTGATTCATCCGTATCAGTGTAAATGTGCAAACTGTGATTACTCCTCTTGTGATTAGTAGGACAAAACTGTGATAGATTGGAGTTTTCTTGGACAGAGTCATCCTGGAATATGAAATCGGATAGAAGGTCGAATTGAGAGCGACTTAAGAGTAGGTAGCGTTCCAGATGACTTGTTAATGACTAATATGGACAACAAACAGTTTTGAGGGACTCACTTTAGCCTTTTTTTCTTTTCCTAATTTTCAAAGTACATGTGGTGGTGTTTTTGCAGCTCAAGAACTGCAACGGCGTTGGCTCTTAAGTCTGGGGACAAGAAAGGAGCTCTTCGACATGCACGGCGACTGAAGGTCCTGACGACTAGCAAGGGAAAATGTGAGACTTTCATGGACAGAATTGACGAGGTCTTGACCTCCATTGCTGATGCAGAAGCAACCAGAAAGGTGAGTAACGTAAGCAAGTCCCGAGTGCCGTAAGCTTACGAGTAAGTATGCTCTAAGTAGGAGAAATGGCCAAATATTATGCAGGGGTGTATGCTGTATGCCTGGATTTCTCTTAGGTTTTCATGGTTCCGAGACCTGGACTTGGTAATGCAGGTTACTGATGCAGTCCAGGTTGGAGTGCAAGCGATCAAAGAGAACCATGTTACCTTGGCCGAGGTTCAATCGTGCCTGGAAGAGGTGGATGAAGCCATCTCGCAGCAACGTGAAACTCAGACTGCCCTAGGTGCCGCCTCCGCTCTTTCTTTCTTTTTTGTTTGCACGAGTGTTCAGATCAAAACGAGGTGAGTGAGCTGAAACATTGAAATCTATATGGACCTTAATTCAGGATTTACGCCTCTTGATGTAATTTATTTCAGTAAGTCCTTTTTTCCTTCTTCAATTTTTGTTATTTTTTATACGTGATTCCATTTCGGCCGGAAGTAACATGCATTAGTCATTGTTTAAACAGACTGTGTTAACTCCTCACGCCCTAATTGGATCTCGTGTTTTCTTTCGAGCGGGTCACATGGGAACTTCCTTTTATTCATTGTTTGACCAACATGCATATTGCATGCCTTTTTCTGACCGAAGTAGCTTTTTCTCTTGGAGTCCGGTGGGTCGCATTTGAGGTTGTGATTGAACAGAACACTCATGTCTGTGCAGGCGAGGCGCCGCTGATGACAGATGCAGACGACACGGAGCTTGAAGAGGAGTTGTTGTTATTGGAAGCTGAGCTGGACAACGACTCCGTTACTGAAATCAACGATTTACCAGAAGCTTCTCGTAGAGAAAAGCTGCCTAGTACAAGCCCATCGAAGCTTGGACGAGCAATTGAAGATTCAAATGAAGAAGAAAAGGTTCAACAAGAAGAAGATTCCGCTGATTCTCTAGAAAAAGCATTTGCGAAACTTGAACTTGAACTTGCTTAATGTCAGGGAACTGAATCACCTGTTCAAATGTATCATAACAACAGTAATTCTAGTACATTGTTCTTTGCTCAGTAACTTGCATGGCGTACATGCTAAGCATACTTAACAAAATCTCCCTTTAATCCCTAAGTGTTCAAGGTAGAAATAATAAGTACACTATGGAAGCGCATGTTCCAGAACAGGTGTTCTGAAAAGCGCCAAACCAATTAGAATACCGCCGATTTAACCCTTAAAGGATGAACTGGTCATCGCAGAAATCATCTGTTTTGGTACTTTGTGAATTTTTTACTTCAAAAATGAGAAAGCATTCATTGAAAGTCAAACTATGGTAAATCAATCTTCCCTTTACACACCAAATTTGGAGGATGAATAGTTGTACTTCTATCTTATATGAAGAGATTCTTTGTCATTCATTGGTTGTAAAACATCCTTAGTGTTGTTTATGGGTTAATGAAATTGACAATATAGAATTTGGTTACCTTTGGATCCAAACCCATATATCCACACAATTTTGGTAAGTACTAAAATTATATTTTAGTCTTGATGTAAAATAGTTCTCTTATATGTCTTTGCTTTATGAGAAAGGTTTGTGGTCTTCTTGGTCTTTGTTTTTTAGTAAAATTACCATATTTTATAAAAATATTTACAACATAGATACAATAACCAAGACAAAAACACAATTGAAATTGTCTTGTCTATGCTATCAAGAGTTTTTGGTGATTATTGTGATTGTAAGATGATTGAGAAATGAATATTGTACCTTATTAGATAGTAGCTTTAGCACTCAAGTGCATAATTATTGTTTAATGTTGAAAAAATGATTTGGTAAGAATAAAAAAAATTCATTGTTTTTTAGATGTCTTTTCGGATTAAAATAGACAAGTAAACTTAAATGAATTACTATTCAAAAGGGCCCCTTTGCTCTTGTGAATAGGAGAAGTACATTTTAGGCAAAAATTTGCAAAAGTTGGTTATCGAAACTTAGAAAGGGATTAAAATTAGGTGCACTTACCTTACTTTCTTCTTTACTTTATTTGAAGGGGGGGGGGGGATTATTTAGTGTTACTACAAAATTTTATATTTTTAGAAATTGGAAGAACTTGCTATATTATTTCAACATATATGTCTAGTTTAATTATTTTACAATGAAATATAGTACCTTGATTTTGAAAATTAATAATTGAATTTCATAATCTCAAGATTGTTATATAACCAAATTTTTGAAAATTTAAAGGTATATAATTGAAAAGTGGAAAATGAGAACATATGGTTACTTATAGATTTTATAGGAAAAAATTACAAGAATGTGTGCCCTATTTATAAATTAGCTTATTATGGGGAAGTTGGAAGTTGAATTTTTGAAGTGACAAACTTGAACTCAATTCCAAAATTAGCACATAGCAATTAAAAGTGTTCCCATGCATTGAATATAAAAGTTAAAATCTATACTATTGTCCTATGGATGATTTTTTACATTCAAAAGATTGTAAAATAGATATAAAAAATAAATTTGAAAGGGTTTAGCTAGTACTTTAATTTGTGGAAATCACAAATGACATACAAATGGTTGTGGCAACAATAAAGAATATACTAGTCTATACTATTAAAACTTATTTTTGTTTTATTTAGTTTTATGACATATGTGTCAAGATCTCCCAAATCTTTGGGCTAACATGGGTATAGTTTATACTATTGGAAAGTCTTTATAGAAGAGATGCACACAATGAAAGTTAGTTTTGTTTTATTTTGATGGGTGAGGCCAAATTATTTTAAAAATTAGAAATCTTTTAATACTATTATAGGTTACAAAAGTACCCTAGAAGTAAAGGTGTTGGTGTATATATATATATATATATATATATACACACACACACATGAGTTTCTTGTAAGTGCTATGGTTGAAAATTATTGCATATAAATTTGATCAATATAACAATATTCTTCTTATTAATTATAGTCATTTGATATATCAATATATTTAACTTACATTTCACAAAAGTTTCAAAGTTGGATGAGCTAGTTCTCAACTTTATGTATTAATATACATTTTTATATACTTATATGGTATTTGAATTTATATTGGTCATATATTAGTTTAGGATGGTTGGATGTATTAAATATACTAACTAATAGAAATTCAAAAGCAAAAGTACATAAAAATTAGTCTTAAATTGTAAAGACAACTTCATATTAGTTGGATAACTTAATTATTTTTCTCCTGTCATCCATTCTATTACAAAAAGTACCTTGCAATTTGTATTTATTCTATTAATAAGGGCAAAAAAAAGAGTCATTAGGACAATAAGTATCAGACAATTTTTTTTTATTAATGCTAATTTTTTAAGTTTAAATATTGATGATCATATTGCAAAGGAGAGACATCAATTTTCGTTTCTTGTTGACTCTAGTGTCAACTCCAATGAAGAGGGAGGCATTCAAAAGGAGGATGGATTTATTGTTTTTTTCCAACACTCCCTATGAAAATCTCTTGATTCAATCCTAGTCAACCATCCTTGATATAAATATCATTGATGAAATTCTAAATTTTTTTTTATAAAGAACATAGGGATAAATAGAAAAAACTACCCATTAATTGATTAATTTTCTACTTCAAGATCTCTTTTTGACTCTTTAGGATCATTAGTTCCAAATATGAATTGAAATATTCCAAATTTGATCCTCCACGGTTGATATTTTGTCTCCAAATTTTAATTCATCATAAGACCTTTGTAAGACCAAAAAAAAATATTTTG
Source organism: Pseudoscleropodium purum (assembly GCA_963969395.1). Lineage (NCBI taxonomy): Eukaryota > Viridiplantae > Streptophyta > Bryopsida > Hypnales > Brachytheciaceae > Pseudoscleropodium > Pseudoscleropodium purum. The sequence continues at coordinate 474,658 of OZ017796.1, forward strand.
CATACGACATTTAGAATAGTGTAGTGTAGTCTACAATCACACTTAGTTCAACTAATAAACACTAAGATGCCTTGCCAATTTTAACTAGATGAAGTAGGCAAGTTTTGTGTAGAAAGAAATTTATTGAATTAAATGTACAACAATAAATTTACCTTACTGTTTTGTTTTGATGAGGTGAGTCTAAGTTCAATAACAAAATAAACTAGAGATGAAAAATAAACTACTTAGTAAATGATCAATGAATGTTACTTCAAATGCCAAGTGTGAGTCTTCAATTTGAGACTTTCAATTTACAGTCTAATATGTTTCATATGCATAGTAAAGAATGAGCATGTATTGTAGCAAATAGAACAAAAATAAAGTGAACTTGTTTATCATCACTCAAATTAGAATTTCACCTTCATGTATCTATAGTGCACATTTTTGCTTTGAAATGTACTCTATTATGGGCTAACTAAAGGTAGAATGAGATGGAAAGAGGTAACAAATTGTTTTACTTTAAGTTCAAGATGTTATTTCTAAACCAGTGGCCAACTTCCTCTTATTTGGTGTTTTCAATAATAATATTTTCGATTTCATTCATAAATTTTTCTTAAAAGATTTTGGAGAGCATGAATTTGTGATTTTAGGTGGAAAACCTCCAAGGGAAATTTGTCAATCCACCTAGGTATGCTTTCCAACACATTATCATTTGGGGATTGAAGTGTCCAAAAATGTTAAAAAAAACATTTTTTTTCTTCAGTGAATGGAGGCATTAGGCATAAATATATATTTTCAAGAAACATTTATATCATTCAAAGCATCTTCAATCCCACTACTTATAATAGTAAAAAGAATCATTGTCCTCAAAGTAGCTCCAGTTTATTTCTCAATCACCAATGGTTTTAAACGCTTTTTAATTGCTCCACAAAATTCCCTAACAATGATAGATGCAATGCTTTTATGAATTCCACATGTTTTTGCACCTCTATGTAATGAATTACTAGTACTAAGTTTATTCAAAGAATAAACAACTTGATTTTGAAAAGGAATGGATGATGTAAATTTTGTATCCAAACAACTTAATGATAGAAATAAAACACTACACAAATAACCAAAAGTTTCAAGAAGTAACCTTATATATTGCTTGAATACCTTAACCAACTAACATCCAATTAACTATTTGTCCGCAAAAAGAGTACTTTAATCGTACATCCAAATTACGCTCCATGTCCTCCTAGAAGCACCACTCTCTCTTACCATTACAACCCAAAACATTGCCATGGAAACATAATGTTGGTGCAAAGCAAATTTTTGCAAAGTTGCAACAATTGCCATGACATGTTGCATGGCTATGAAGAACACGAGAGCCACTGAGATCTTAGGTTTTTGTTCATCCATCTTATACAAATAGCAATAAAAAGAGAGAAAGAGGGACTAAAATTTTTCAAGGTTTAGGATATCGTCCCAACTTCTTGACTTCAAGATTTTTACATATGGGAGAATTGAACCTGTTATAATTTTTTTTTAATGAGTAGCTGGGGATGGCTTCCAGCCCAAGAGTGGCTGAAATTTTGTGCAATCGGACTCGAGGGAAATTGGCCCTTCCTCTTGATGTAAAGCGGTCCTCACTTTGATCCACTCCTGTAGTCAGTTAATTGCAAAGAGATCAACTGGGAGCCCGAATTCCGTGAAGAAGATCTGCAATTCTGCACTCACCCAGGCACCCAGGCACCCACTGCGAGGTAGCCCTGATTCAAGGGGAGAAATTAATATTGAAGAGGAATGATCCCTTACCACCGGATCAGATGGTTTCATCGGTCACCACGAAATTAACCTCAAGCGTCTGTCTTGATGGTGTCACGCTAAGCATGCAGGAATTGAATCCCTGCAAGCAGCCAGGTCTTGATTGATGCCAGAGTCTCTGTAAGTAATCTGACACGTTTCGTGTACGTTCAAAGCGGACCGAGATTCTGACAAACTGGTGCCTGCTGCGTCCATCATTCAGCTTCCAGTCGGCGTTTGTTCGTACTTGTCGCTAAGTTAATTAAGCTACTATAGCTATAACTTAGATCAAGTTCACAGAGCTTCAGCTGGTGCAAGTGTGTCAGCTGGGTGGGAGATTGATCGAGCAACTATGTTGGCTGTAGTGGAGACTACGAAGTGCGTTGAAAGGATTGGTGTACGTAGCTGTGATTATATCTTGCATGAAACTGCGGATGCTTGAACGTCAGTGGTCTCGTACTTTAATTTATGTTTTTGGAGCGGCTGTTGAAGGCAATTGATCGAAGTTATTAATTGTGAAAGCTTGGACGATGTGACGGTACGTACATTGCACCCATTTTAAGGAGTTGATAATGTCGCTGGTTGTGTGAAAATGTTCTTGTACCATACTAGTCGACGCGCTAGCGAGGTTAATCTTCTGTCAGTGTCCATCTTTGTGCAGCAAGGAAGTCTGACGCTGGGTGAGCTTTTAGCCATGGCCATCGAGTAAGATAGATGCAACTGCCTTCATTTGCCGTTGATCGATGTGCAAATTTTGGGGGTAGCAAGCGGATATATGCATGCGAAGTTGCATACGTACATGTCTTTCTTGAGCTGATTAGCATTTTGGTCTTACTTAATCGTCCTTGTAATGAGATACTGTAGCTCGAACCTCACCGAGCTCGCACACCTTCAGACGTACGCTCTCGATCATATATGTGCATTGCTGCCATGCATGTTCGCTCGCTCTTCTACTCATCGCAGGAAGAGATAGACTGAAGCAGAAACTGGAGGAGGAGGTCTTAAGTTACAATTAAGAATGGGCGGACGCTCCTTGCACCTCCCGAAACCTGTTGGTCCTTTTCACGTTTCCTTTGCTGATTTCGAGCTGCGACGCAGAGGTGGGGAAGATTGCCGTGTCACCGTTCATCCCAGCTCCGATGCCGAATCGCCTACGGAGCCCCGATGGAAGGACGTGCCGCCCATGCGCTTCTTTTACCCAACAGCTGCAAAGCCCCGATGGTGTCTTGCAGAGTCGCAGAGCCGGCGCTGGTTGCCGCACTTCAACTACACGTGGGGCTACTTCTCTAAAGTCATCCAACCCTCGTCCTACCTGCGCCGCTTCGCAATCGGGACTCTCACATGTACGTACGACGTGTATCGATCGAATTCCAACCAGTTAGTTCATTAATTTCAGGTCTAGCTATCTGGATGAAGGTATGTTATTTTCTGCAATGTGGTGTGCGATTTGCTCTGATCTACTGCATGTATGGCCGGCCAGGGCAGGTTTCATGCATCTATTCAATTGGCTACAGCTGCACTGCTCCGTGGCGAAGCCCATCTTGGTGCCAGAAGCAGCTGGCGAGCTTGGCAAGGCGGGTCGATTTCCCGTGGTGATATTCTGCCATGGGATGTGGGCTTGCCGCACCACCTACACGATTGCCTGTTGTGACATCGCTTCTCATGGTTACAGTGAGTTCTGGATTGAACCGAGGCTCTTCTCTATTTTCTCTTTCGCATCAGAATTATTTGTTTTTCAGGAAAGCTGGAGATACTACCAAACACTAGAGCAAATCCCTTTTTCTTGGATGAACTTGCATAACTGCACCAAGGTATTTCAACCAACTTTGAGGTCATAACATTAAGGAAAATTGAACTGCCCATGCCCCCTTTCATTGTCGCTGCGCGCATTGTCGTTCAGTTGAAGTACTACACTTGCCTAAGATAGTTGCTGGGTGCCACCTTCCATTCTTGAATTCAACGCTTTAGAGAATCTGCGGCAAAGAAAGAAGATGCGAGAGTATCGGAGTATTTGGAGGCCCTGATTTTTATCCTGTTAGTGTTAATTAGCAGCTGAGCCCTCGTTATTGAGGAATCCTATCAGAACATTACATGGTTGAAACACCAACCCACTGTTGTTTTTTAGGATATTTCAATTAGGGTTTTGTACTACCTAAACCCTACCCAGCACCAATTGATCAAATTATGAATCCGAAGCACGCAGCTAGAGAGCTACGAGTGAATTATGTATATGCATGACTGAGAGGAGCGACTGAGGCCTGGATTGTGCACTATGTGTACCCATAGGCTGTAACGATCCTCCGTGGTCTGTAACGATTCATGGCAGTCGTGGTGGCGGTTGAGCATTTGGATGGTTCGGCGGTAGCTGCCAAGTACAGAGATGAAAATGGGAGGAGAAGGTGGATCACTCATGCATTTGCGGAACGGCCATTTGATGATACCCCCATTGCAGACCGCTCGAAGCAGCTAACGCAGGTAACAATAGAGAGTCGACAGCGTTTGGATTTGCTTTCACAAAACGCTGCCAGTGCTCGAACAGCTCTTGATCGAACGGTTGTAGCTTAGTACTTAGAGCTGATTCTTACGGGTGGTCCGTTGTTTAATCAGAGAGTAGATGAGGTCCGCCAGGTAGTGGATGTGCTGGAGATGCTGGAGAGTGGACTTCTGAAGCAGAAGTCGAATGCTGTCCAAGGGAGGACGAGGTTGGATGTGGGCATGCTCCAGGGACGCATTGACATGTGCCAGCTTGCCATCCGAGGCCATTCCTTTGGCGGCTCTACTGCCATTGTTGCTTGTGGATTAGACAAGAGACTCAAATGCTGCATAGCCGAAGATGTGTGGTGGCAACCCATAGAGCAGGTAGCCTGCTATTCCATTCAACCCTTCGTGACAGCTACTTGCGGTGGGCCTGCAAGGATCAGCATTGCTTTAATCATTCTTTTGGCGGCTGTGGTACAATAATTCTCCCAAATTCTACCTTGGAAATTATGCGATTGACAGTATAGTCTACCTTGGAAATGTGAGCTCAGATCGACTTCGATAGACTGGCTGGAAAAGTTCCCCTGCTTCTTCTCAACACGCAGTATTTTGAGTGGGATGATCTCTGTCGCTTGCGTAAACTCTATCTTGAAGCACGAAATGAGGCTCAGCTTGACGGAAAGCCTTTGGTGACCCACCTACTCACCATCAAGGTTATTACACAACACCACTGTCTAGCAATTTCGTGTATTTGTATATATGCTGAATGCTTTGTAGTAGATTCAGGCCTGTTTATTCGCGCCCGGAGATATACATGGTGCACCTGTCGTTGTCTCATTGCTGCTATCTAGGATTTGTTCAATTGAAAATCTCACTGGATTTGGTGACAGGGTACGCGTCATATGGACCAGTGTGATTTTCCCGTGATTTGGCCAAGGACCTTCAAAGCTGCCAAGTAGGCTCCCTCGGAGGCTTGTGCATACATCAAAAGCTGTTGCAACACTCGTAAATTCATTCTCCCAATTTCTCATCTTGCTCAATTTCTACCTATTTCTCATGCTGAGTCGATTCTTTGCGTGCAGATTGTCGGGCACGGTTGATACTCTGCTTGCGAAAGATATCAACAGCAGACTATGCCTTGAATTTTTGCACAGATACCTCTTACCACCTGGTTCGTCCCTTTCACTCGTGATTTCCTTCTTGATTGCCGAAGTGTCGTTTTGAAGCATTTGATTTGAAGTAGGTCAAGTTTGAAACAGAAATTGGCATCGTTGTCGCAATTAGCGACGAAAAAATGGATCACTTTCTGAAGTTCATGCATTTTCTCTTATGAACACGAAGTAAAACATTCTTTTCAATATCATTCTTGATTTGCGTGCAGGAATTGGAGTTCCGTATGCAGTAGAGATTACCAAAGCACACCGGGACCATCTCCTAGATGGTACACTTCCACAATCAGCAATTATGCCTTCACTGACCTCAAACGCAGACTTGGTAGGATCAGCAGCACCAATGTAGCCTTCGCCTTCAGGAGCTTGTAGCATACAATCCTTAGTTCCAAACAGTTTAACATTTTAGGAAAATTTAAGTAGGTTCGGAAGCACTCAGCTCCACTGAGGCGCGACTCCTCTGTCCTTGCATCAAAACTTGTGCAGTACTTTGAAGGCAGAGGAACTTCATCATGCCTATTCTACATTTTAACCCTTTTGAAACTATGCAAAAAGACTCTGGCAATCTGGAAGTTAATTTCCTAACACCCAAATCTAGTGAGTTTTTAAGATAAAAAAACACACTACTGCAGAAATCCATGGTATTACCATGGGCTCAACTACCTCCTATCAACTTAGCTCACCATCTGTGTGTAGGCACAATAATTGACTCACGCTCAACATCCATGCCTGCATAAAACTGCTTACGATTCAGTCGTTCATTCAGCCTCAACGACAACACATTGTAGGTTTACCACATGCCAAGACTGCCTAGGCTTATTAAGTCATAATTATGAAAACAAAAACAACTCAGGTCATGCAGAAGAGCAATTTCACAAGTCAAACATAGCAAGGACTTGACTGTTTGATCTAAACCACATACCCTTACACATTCAATCTTCTTGGATACCGCTCTCTGTAATTGCACTTTGCACATTCCCAGAATTTGTCATGTTGTGTATGCATCTGTTTGGACAATTTTTACATTTCAAATTGCACACATTTCTATCATTAATCATTATCATGCATTGCATATGAACTAGAGTGCTCCTATGATTCTAGCAATTGCAGTCCTTTTAACCCTAAAACATCACAACAAGCCCCTTGCAATGACCTTTCAATGTATTTTCACTAACTGTGATGTTTAGGGGTTCATGGAATGGGAGTTTCACACAGTAATCACAACCATGCTTTCATTAGCCATTTGAGTCATTAGACTGGTTGGTGCTTCATGACTTTCTCTGTGACAGACAGTACCTTCAACCAGCTCTAAAAGTGGGTGCAGATCCAGTCTAGATTTCTCTGAAACCACTTTTGCCCATGCTACCAGTACTCATCTTCTAAAACAGTGATAAACCATTTTCAATCTTCCAGGTTGTTGTAGTAAGAGCCTCTTCCTGAATCTCAAGCATTGGATGTTAGAGACAGAAAATTCGATGGAATTCCATCATCAAGTCAGAAATCATATCCACATTTTCCATTTAAATATCCAGTTATATCTGTAGTGTTGACAACTAGGGACAAGTAATTAGCATAGTTGTATTCATTTGGAGTCATACTTCATAAAATATATAAGCTTTGTATCACTCAGTTTCCATTGTTGTCATGCCCAGAGTTTAGTGTTTTCGTAGCATTGCTATGATGAAATCATAGCCATTGCACTTAATATGCTCCAGGTTGTGAGGAAATCAAGTTTGTTGGACATGGCTGCTACTGCTCATCCAATGGTACTGGGAGTGGCAGTACTAGTAGTGGTGCTCCTGCATTCCATCTCTGTGGCAGCACAACCCTTGTTTCCAGCCATGTTCATTTTTGGAGACTCATTGGTGGACAGTGGCAACAACAATTACATTTTGCTGTCTCTGGCTAAGGCTGACATACTTCCAAATGGGATTGATTTTCCTACTGGTACTGCCACAGGACGCTTCTGCAATGGCCGAACCTCCTTCGACATCTTGAGTAAGTTCATCATTCTCTGATTCTCCAAGTTTTTACAAAGGTCACAATTAATGAAACCAAGAAGGTGCAAGTGAGCCTCATGTTGATTTTTAGCAGTTTTGAGTAGGTCACGTGGACTCTCTTGTGTTCACTTTCTGACAAGCACATGCAATGTTCTTCACTGGCTATTTGATATGAACTTAGCCCTACATTGATTTTCCACAATATGATCAATCCAATAGGTCATTTCAAAAACCACAAATCCTCGATCTCTTAGTGGTTATTGCTGTGACTTTCATGATTCCAGGAAGTTGGTAATACTGAATGTAGCACCACAACTGTGACCAATATTTCAAAATTTCAGATGCTGGAAGTGCCGACTTAGCTGCAGATGTGGCTCCCCAAACTCTCTTAGTCCTGAGCAGTGAGATAGCAAACGCAATTTTCATTAAATTGGCAGTTTCCCCATTGCCAAAAATGAAATGGGCAGGACGTTTTTGCTTCAAATGATAAGTACTGAGATATTTTTGAGTTGGGAACAATTGTAGGAAACTTGCCCGAATGGCAGAAATTTGCCAATGTACTGAAAATCACCACAGCAGAGTTCCATGTCTAAATGTACTGAAAATAAAGGGAACTTTCATCTCAGCTTCAGAGCAGAATTGACTTGTGATCATGGTCATTGTAAATGGCGTTGGCAGGTGACCACATTGGCCTGCCATATCCACCTCCCGCCTTGGCTCCAACAAGCCGAGGCCTTGCTATTCTGCAGGGATTGAACTACGCCTCTGGAGCTGCAGGACTTCTGAATGGGACAGGTGCAGATTATGTGAGAATCACTGAACTCAAACAGCCATATTTGGAGATATTCCAAAGTCATGGCGGTGGCCCCCCAAGATTCTTAGTTTGACCATTATTCACCGTTGCACAAGCCCAAGACATTTTTGGTATTGCATGATGGCATATGCAAAGAACATCTCTCTGACATAGTCTCAGGAAAATGTACGACTAGTTGACTCACATGGTTGGTCAAAACCTCAGGAACTGCATTACTGATGGAACTTGTGAACAAAGTCCGTGCAGTTTTGAATTAATTCACATCATGCTCTGAGCTCTGTGAACTGAAATGCAAACAGCATTGACTCCAGGCCGGAGCTTGAGCAAGTCTGGAGGCTTTAATTTTAAGCAAGTTTTACTTGTATACTGTGCAACTGATATGTAAAGCAATTGTACTAATGTGATATCCACCTTGGTTATCAATAGAAAATTGCCAATGATCTCATTTTTGGCAACCTGAAACTTGCCAATTTATGTGTAGCATGTTGTTGGTGATAATGCAGAAAAGAAGAGTAACTCTGGTCTTATGACCAGCTCTGTTGGGATAGTTCTACTATCTAAGCCACAAAGGCTTCAGTAGCAGGTGCTATCCAGTGATAATACAGACTGAACTCAGTTGAATTAATCGACGTTAGTGGTGGTCGAAGTAATGTCTCACAGTGAGGGAGATTTTGCTCATTCAAGGGGAATTAGAGACAGTCAATCACATACAACCCCCCTTGAGGTCGACCTTTTCCACTGAAGGCCAAGGAAATGCTGCAAATCCCCAGCCTGCGAGGTGAGGGGGAAATGCTGGTTCTTACACACAGGATTTTGAAAGAGACTCCTTGTGTATCTTGCAGATTGAATTGCTCACATTCGACGAGCAGATTGCAATCTTTCAGCAATCTGTCTTCCAAATGGTTGCCATTCTGGGACAATCTGCTGCCAATGACCTCCTCCACAACTCGTTATTTGCAGTTGCCATGGGGAGCAATGACTATGTGAACAACTATCTGCTTGCAAGTGACAACTCCACCCGCACCATGTACACCCCTTTGCAGTTTGTGGAGCTCCTGATGTCAACTTACAGAACACAACTCACGGTACCTACAATTCTTACACTTTTCATTTATGAATGGCTATACACCTAAGACAGTAGTTTCTATCTAAGTTAGTGCCAACTTACTTTGAATTCCCGTGAGTTTAATGTACTAACTTAGATAATTGCAAAGCAAGCTGTGTTGTGAAGAATAACCATAGGTAGGATCTCTTGAGATGCTATTGCATGAGAGCCATATTGACCTGCTTGCTCTCTTTGAGACTTCTCCTGCTTTGCATTTGCTTGACATAATCTCAATTCAAGCAAATTTGAGTGCTGTAATCACCCTGAGATTAAAAAAAAAACTTCTTACAAGAACACAAAAAATATATAACTTTGGTATAACTTAGCACATGCTGACATTGTTGAGGCCCATGGTCAATATTCTAGCACTGTATTAGTCTTCAATGACTATGCTTTTTCCAATCACAACTTGCCACAAATAATGACAAAATGTGTCTGCAAGGAGATTGTAAATCTGACATTTCATCTTGTTGGAGGCCAATAAATGTGAAATTTGACATGAGGAAAGAAATATTCTGGACAAGGGCTAAGCTTACTCGAATTCCGATCAGCTAAATCATTTTACCTTATCGTGACGTTGTGCACAGACTCTGTACAACTCCGGTGCTCGGAAGTTTGTGATTTCCAATGTAGGCCCTCTGGGGTGCATGCCATCTCGCCTGGCACTGGGAAGCCTTGATGGAACTTGCGTCGCGTATGACAATGAGATGGCCCAGGGCTTCAACCAGGAACTGGAGCCTCTCCTCAGAGAACTGACGGAGTCCCTGCAAAGCTCAATGTTCCTGTATGGGAACTCATACGATATGGTTTACAACCTCATCCAAGACCCTTTTCCTGACGGTAAGCTTAATGTGTAATTGATTTCCTACCCATCTTTCACTGTAATTTGGAGCTGATACTTTGATTTCTTTAACTCCCCCAAGCTCACAATAAGAATGCCACCTCGGAAGCGAAGGACTGACTGCAGTAACATTGAAAACAAAATTTCTATTTGTTCAATTACATCATGCATGATTTCTTCTTTTCATCAATAAATTTTGTCATTTACTGTCTTCAAGGTTTACAAATTGTTTAAGCTTTTTCTTCTCCTACAGGCAGGGAAGCAACTACTTTTGGATATTTGCACACTTATGTTTTAAAGATAATAAAATACCAGTGCTGTAGTAACAAAGCATAACTATCTACAATACTGTGATGAACATAGCATGTGCATTTGAAGGCAACTGTCAGCTCTAAATTGTATAATGCTGGTCCCTGATACTCCCATCATAGCTTGCAGAGGCTAACAATTAATAAACTTTCCAAAATAGAGAGTTCATCGCTTTGAATATTCCCTGTGACAGACCCTTTGAAGTAGATTACCATAAAAAGTATTTAAATGATTTCTCATTCAGTACTTTCAGTGCACATGTTTTTTAACACATGTTTGGACCAAGCTACTGTTAGCTACTACCAGTACTAGCTAGTCCAACATTGATCAATATATTAAAATCCTGAATCTATGATCACTGTCTTATGATTCTCTTGGTATAAATTATGCCTCAGTGAGCCAGACTTAAAGCGCTGTTTTGTTTTGTTTCAGTTTTTACATGATTGACATCAGTGGGTATGCGTTATTAATTTAATGTATGATATGGGACCGATGCAGGTTTCAATGTGGTGAACGAGGGCTGTTGCGGAGCTGGACAGTTCAATGGTCAGCTCCCCTGCTTGCCAGTGATCGACAGTCTGTGCACCAATCGCTCCGAGTATGTCTTCTGGGATCCTTATCACCCCACCGAAGCTGTCAATGTGCGTTTGGGGAATCGGACGTTCACTGGACCGCTGTCCGACATATCTCCAATGAATGTCCAACAACTCGCCAGCCTGACCATCTGAAAGGAACTCAATAAGACTCTCACTGAGGAATTGAATAACCTCAACTGGACTTAAACTTAAAAGGACACCCAGGCTGGCGACCACTGTAAGGTTGCAGAAATCATCCTTTTCCTTGGTTAGCGCATGAATCCTTTCTTGAATTCTTATATGATACTTTGTGCTTGTATCTTCATAATTATGTATTATTTACTTCAACTTCAGCCAATTCATCATACATAAAAGTGAGGTTTTTCAAAAGTCAAATAAGGTAACAGGTTCAGAAATCGCCCACGTACGAGCTGAAACTAAATTTTGGAGAGGTGAAATGTCTTGAAATATTTTTGAGTAAATCTTTCTTGAAAGACAAGAGGAATTGGCATCTAACCTAAGTTGTTTCATATTTTTTTGGAGCTTTTTGAAATTAGTTATGAAATTTTGAAGTTGAAGTGGCATAGGGCTCTAAAATCGCCCACCCCCTAAAATGTACAATCTTTGTACATCGCTAAAGGCTATGAAATAGTTACATGTAAAAGTTGTGTACATTTGAATAGGGTGGGCGATTTTAGAGCCTATGCAATTTCAAAACCTATTACCTTAGAGGTTTGCACAAACAAGAAGTTCTATTGTAAAAAAAAGTCCTTGGAACCTCTATGTTCATCATTCAAATTTTGGACGTTCAAAGCGCTAAGGGGTTAAATTTGGGGGTGTAGAGTAAATCATTTGCTTGAAAAAATCCCATTCAAGAGCACTCATTGGAGGTTACACTATTGTGCAAGAGTGAGCTTCCCTTTCCACACAAAATTCTAAGAATGAACATTTGCATTTTTGTTTTACATAAAAGGATTCTTTGTCATCTATTGGACAATAAATGTCATTTGCATCATTAAAGGATATATTTAGTTTATACTATAGTTGAACCACCTTTTGGGGGATGCAATGGTTGTCAATATTAGTTCTTCATGCCACAAAAGAGGTGTATAGAAGTTATCTATATAATACATGACATATGATACTATTTGCATCATTTTGAGCATTTTTATCAATATACAAGAGTGCTTTTCATTAGGAGACCAATTTAGAGTTGTGAAGATAGTTTTGGGTAAACAAGATGAAAATTGAAATCAAATTTTTATCATTGTCAATTTTCTTATGCAATTTCAAAGTAGGAGGATTTTAGACTACAAAAGGCACTACACCTAGAATTGTTTGAATAAGCCTTTGAGCATGATTTCTATTGTCAAACTATCTAAGTTTTTGTTGGAAATCAAAGTAGGATTCTAGATTCTTTTAGCATGCAAATTTTGGACACCAAATGAACAAACTATGAATTTTCAAAGTATTGAAAATAGGTGAATTTGGAGTGTATCTAGAATTAACCATAGGCTCTCATGAATGGATGCTATACATTTTAGGCATTGATTGGTTGAAAACTTGTAGAGATTGATTTTGGAAATAGACCAATTATAAACTATATACCAACCTTCAATTATAGATTGTTCAAGTTCTTTAAAAGTAGAACCTTGTTGTATAAAAGAACACGTTGAGCCTTTATTTTCACATTATTGAACATAAATTGAATGTTGAATGGTTGGATCTTAGTCAACCACGTTCAATCAAGAGTCTTCAAGGAAAGACATCATGCCATAATTAAAGCACCTTGACTTGTTTTTATAGAAAAAAAAAACACTTTTCATGCTAGTGAACGAGAGATTATTGTCTATTTTAAAATGGATTTCAATAGGATTATGTCTTCATTCCAAAGTATAGGCTCTAGTGAAAGTTTTTTTGTTGAAATTTCCACTCATTGATCTCCTCCTAATCATTTGATTGATTTATCAAGGATTATCTTGTATAGTGATGAAATGAGTTTGTAATCATCATATATAACAAAAAATGATATAAAATATTGGTGACTCTAATTTAAAATATTACAAATGAAAGATGACATTTGTTATTGAAAGGTAAACTTTGATGAATTTTGAACTAGGTAATTTTTGTAATCCAATCACACTCTTAAGTTTACTTTGCCAACCAAAAGAAAGAAATTGGGGCTCAACAACCTCGAGGCCCTATTTTGTGCCTACTTTGTTCTTACAATATTCTCTAGGCTCAAATGCAATTTCTAAATATTGATTGATAATTCAAGCTTCTCCTCCAAGACAGTTCTTGTGCAAAGGATTAAGTTGAGAAAAGTTTTTCAATCTTTATAATTGGATTAGATTGTATTTGAGTCAAATTTTAACCCATTGCTATGTTTTTTCTTAACTACAAGCAACATAGGACACATTGGTTGAAAAGTTTATTGAAAATGTAGAGAAGGCACTCCTAAATCAAGTAGTATTCTTTTGGCTCTATATAGAAGACCATACTTAAAGAATTTTTCATTAGCCCCTCCATTGAACTTAAACTTGATATTTTTATAATTTTATCATATACATTTAGGTTTTGCATGGCAACATGCTTTCACCCAAAAATAGCATAATGTTTCAAGAGCAACAAATGGAAGTTGAAGGATACTTTGAGACAATGAATGGAAGTTGAAAATTTTGTGCTTTCAAGGGTGTCTCTTTGAAAGGAGTTTAGAAAACATGAATCTTTACCCTATCCTTTCAACTTTGAAGATTAATAGAATATTGTGTAAGCAACAAAAAATTACAAAACAACTTAAGTTGTTTTTTATTTGAGTAGGCTAACATTCTTACCAGCATGCCATCATTTAAGCCATCAATATACTTAGTAAAGGCATTGAAAGTGTTTTTTTTGTATTTCTACCATATGGTTCTCCTAGTTAGCTAAATGTGTCCTAAGATCTTGATATCTATTAGGCATGATCATAGAATATAGAATGTAATATCAACAATGGTGAATAGTATCACATAATACAATAAAAAGACCTATCAAATTCTTAGGGAACATTGTAATGGATTGTGGAGGGAGAACATTGAGGGGGGGCACAGAAGAGCTTGTATACAAATAATCATATATAGTGTTTGCAAACTCTAACATTAAATGTAAACAACACTATTGGTGTTAGTAATACAAAATGTCAAGGTGAGTTCTATTTGTCAACTATTGTAATTTTTAATAGTGTTCATGTTCACATAGAAAAGAACTAAATGTCAAGAATATCAATAAAGCTACAAACATTAAACATCAATGTAAACACTACTTGTGAAAATTAGAATGTGTAAGATAGTAGAATAAGATAATGGGTAAGATACTAGTAATAAGCAACATTAAATTTTATTAAATAAGCAACATGTAATATAATACTATTTAATTTCATTATTAGTGTAATCAAATCCATATATTAGAATGAATAGGGTTGTTCTAAGCTATTCAAATGAATCTAATCCTTGAGGTGATTGCAAAAAGCACTTCTCCTTTCTTGAGTCCATGTGACCTCAATATGTTATTTTTTTTGCCTATAACTATATATGTTTTATTTTTGTTTTATATAAAATTTGAAATGAAGGTACTTCATACTTGTAATATTTGTAGACATTGAATAAAAATTTTCAATTTTTTTAATTCATTTTTTATTTTAAAATAACTCCCTATTGGATTTCTATTTTGTCATTTTGGAGGATTTTTGTACTATTTTCAATCCAAAATGCAAATTGTAAGCCCTCAAATTGGCACTTGGAACTTTGGATTTATTTTTTGCTAATGTTTTACAACATTTAGTAAACATTTGTGCAATTATGCATAAATTATAGTATTTGAGTGAAATTGGTAGCAGTCCTTGCCAATGGAATTAGAACTCTTCTTAGAAGAAGGAAATATGCTTTTCAACATATTTCCACATTTTTAAGTGTTAGTTGACAAATTGTGAGGCTAAAATATCATATTTGAGTGAAAAATGAGGATATAAAAGTTAATTAGACCTAATGTCTTGTCTATGACCACTAAGGTACATATGACAATCTGGCTAAGTATAATAGTCTATTTTTAGGTCTAAAGAGTCTAAAAGTCTGTAGAGTCCAATTCGTGGAGAATTTGGATTCTTTATGTTGGTCTTGCAAGAAATTGCTAAATATCAACCAAAATCAAGAGTAGACGAGGAAAAAAAAGATTGGAGCTTATAAAAAGGTGTTCTTAGGGTAAGAGCATATTCAGAAGTCAACAAAGGAGCCAGTCATCCATGACAAACTCTGGTACCGAAATAATTTCCCCTTGGATGGAAATTTTTAAGAAGTTGTTAATTTTAGCATCTTTATAAACAATGCAATTGGGAGTTTAGTTTTGCCCTAAAATTTTTGGAATTCTCTAAAGATTGCCCAAAAAATTTGGGGATTTTACAAGCTTCTATGATAACTCCATGGGAAGTCAACCATGTTTGAAGTTGCTGATAAATTTATAGAAATTACCTAGAGTGTGGTAAAATCCCATTAAAAATTATATTAGTGTTTTGTGTACTAAATAAGCGCCCTGACAATTTTGAAGACTTTGTGATAGGCAAAAGTATTAGAATTGGCAACAACATTGAATTTTATAAGAATTTATAACATGGGGGGGGGGGGGGGGGGGGAGTTGACCAGTGAACTAAGAATTCACGATGTCCAATTTGTGCAAGAAGGGGTCTTTCCTTACTTTCTTAAACCTTTTGAACAACCCTAGCCACTCAAATTCTTCAAAGACCATGAATTCCAAAAGTTAGAATTTTCACTTTTCTTTGGAATTACTGTAAGTGGTTTTTCCATTGAAGAATGGCTTAGGAAAAGAGGGAAGGGGATCCCCCTGAACAAATTTGGGTCTTTTGAACATGATGGCACAATTCATTTTGTATTTGGAGTTGTTCCCTAAAAGATAGCGAGGGTTAGCTCATAGTTTGACCTTTTTAGCGTAAATTGTAGTAAGTTAAGGTAGATTTCTAGATGGCTTGGGAAAGAAACAAAAGTTTGATTTGATTAGATTTCCAAATCTTGCCTAAAAAAGTCAATTTTGACTTTTAAAAGATTATTTAGGAGTTGACTTTAGGTTAAACACAAAATATCTAGAATTAGTTAGGATTTGATTTCCAAAATCTTTCAAAAGTCAACAAATTTGATTTAGGCATTATTCCGAGGGCTAATTGACGCTTTTAAGGAACTTGCTTGAGAACCTTCCTATTGACAAAAGAAAGGTCTGTTGAACAAATATCTTTGGGTAATTTTGGTTAGGAGGTTACTTAGCTAAAAAAAATATATATATATATATCTTGTGTTAAACGAAGAGGTGAGCCCTTTTCCATGGGTATATAAGGATCCTCCCTCCTTGTTTCTCACAACTTATTTTCTTTGTTCCAAGGCTCTGGCACATTTCTCTTGTACTGACACTCTATTGGACAAACTTACTCTTGTGTACTTACACGTTGTCGGATTGTATTTTTTTAGAGTATTAGGAGTTGGATTCCCAAACTCATCAATTGTGGCATTGAAATAGGTACTTTAAACCCTAAAACTCTTAAGGCGGTGAAGCTAGTCTTTGCCAAAAGTATTTAAATGAAAACTTTCGACCAACTCACATTGTATAATAGAGTTGGTTTGATTTCAATTTTAAAAGTTCAGTTTAAACATTGTTATGTTGTCATGCTCTTGTGTACCTCCTTTGAAAATTGAAAACTTGAATACTAGAATTGGTTTGATTTTAATCCTAAATTTCGGTTTAAACACTATCATGCATACCTCCTTTAGAAATTAAAAACCCAAACCAACTCTTGATTGAATTAGCTTGAGATCACTCTCGCATGGCAAAGCTTGGGCCTTGAATCTTTTGGAACTACACTGAAACCTTAAAACAAAAAAGCCATGGTTCTAAAATAAATATTTTAGGTCAAAATCTTTGTTAAAGTTAGCTTGAGATTGCCTTCGCAAGGCGAAGCTTTGACTTTATTCTCTAAACCTTGAGAAAAATGGTACCTAACAAATTTTGACTAGTTAGAAGCTATCTAATCTCAAATACCACTAAATTCCTTCCTTTTCTTCTTTGAACTCTCTCTTGATATCCCTCTCTTTCCAAAATCTTTGTCTTAGAATTTGCTAGGAACTTTAGATTAGAATCTACTCGATAAATTAGTTAGAAAAAATATCCCTAAAACAACCCCAAAATATTAGTTAGTTAGTTCTGCTTTATTTTGATTGATTTTTTAGTTAGTTTAGACTATAATTCCAACCTCCAACCCATTAGTTAGAATGACTTAGTTAAATTTATTCCCCAAATCCATAAAAATTAGATTAGATTTAGTTTTTCCTTTATAGTTTGATTTATCTACCAAGTTCTAACTTTTATCATTAGTGAGTTTGGAAGTATCCAAATTTGATTACAAAACATAAAAAAATAAAGTATCCATTGCTTGAAAGGCCAAAGAACACTATGTTTAGAAAACCCCATTAGAAATCACTAATATTGCCTCTAGAACTTGTGTACATGTTTTTACTCTAGGGGTGGAGTCAAAAACACTCACTCAAATTTGAAGGTCAAAATTAGGAGACAAAGTTTTCTTCTAAAATTACACAAGTCCACCAAGAGATATTTTAAAAATAATAAAGTTTCCACCTTCTAGATGTGCTCAAAGTGTACAAGTGTAGAAAAGAATTTAGATGGTGGACACTTTACTATTTTTGTACAAGTGTAGAGAACAATTTTTTTTAAAGATGCAAATGGTTGATGAGGAACTCTTTCAATTTAGGAAGATGATTCATTTTTTATTTTATTTTTTATAATATTTTTATTATTTTCTAAAATCAAGCATCAAATTATCCATTTTCTTGGTATTTTCCATCTTTCTTTCTTAGTGCATAACTTTTAGAGATAAATGTTTCTAAGCTTAAATTTTTTAGAAAAATATTTTTTTAATGCCTTATAAATTATTCATATTTATTTCATTTAAAATTTTTTATTCCAAAAGTCATAGTATTCACTAAAATAGGTCATTTTGAAACAAAAAAGAGCAAATATTTCTTGCAACAACTCCTCAAGCCTCATGAATGTAGAAACAAGGTCTCTACCATAGACATTCCATTTGATAGAAGCAGGAGATCTCATCAACAATATTTTGTGAGCAATACATTGCTTTGTCTAATATGTTTTGGCTTACCATGTCCTAGCAAGTTTTCCATATTTAACCCCTAAATGCCCAAGGCCTGTTTTGAGCCTCTACAAATTTGCTCTAAATTGAACAAAAAGACAACATTTTGATAAGTTGTATCAACTTTTTTGCATTGTAACCATAAAAATTCAAACTAAACATGTTAGAAATCACATAGGAAGGAAAAACACAACAATATCGCTTATAAGTTGGAAGATTATAATGTTTGACCATGAGGATGTTAAAACTATGAAAAAATTTCAATTCACTTTTCACAAGTCAAACCTAAAAATTTGGTGATTAAAAAAATATGAGGTTTAAGGGCCTAACATGAATAACCCCAATCAATTTATGGCTTCTCAAAATCTACTTAGCAATTTTTTTAAATGAGTTTTGAATGTGATTTTTTCTTCAAGTCCTAGTATATTTGAGGCTCATTTACAAGAGCTGTCAAAACTATGGGAAGTCAAGATTGCAATGGGTATCCTTGCACAAAACCTTGAATAGAAAAATCATTATCATTTATTTTCAAGATTGGATTTTTGATGCTAAAACTAGACTTCAAAAAGAATCTTTCAGAAATATAAATTACCAAAAATAGCAACTAAATTAGGTTTTATTTAACTTCAAAGTTTTGCAAACACCAAATTTTGGTGCCTTGGGCATTAGGGTTAAGCCAATCTAGAGAGGCCGCTTGACAATTTGATTATCCCAAGCAAGTTTTTTTTTTTGGGGGGGGGGGTATAGTGCCAAAGTGCACTAGAAAAAATTAATTTGGCTAAAAATGACAAAACAAAACAAAACATTATTTTTTTTACTATAATACTTTGAATTAAAAAAATCTTGGATCAAATTGCAATAGAATAATCCTTGATCCATTGATCATAGGTTTAATGATTTTGCAATGATTAATAGGTTTAAAATCTTGGATCAAATTGCAACAGATTTTTCCCCAAATCCATCAACTAACTTTGAACTAACTGCCGGGTTTCTCTGATCATTGTTTGAGATTCTCATTGATACCTTCAACAATTCATTTCAATTTTAATTAATTCAAAATCAGTCAAAAATGAAGATCTGGCTGTACCTGGCTCATTGTCCTGTCCTTCATTGCTACTGTTGGGCGTTGTCCAATATGCAATTTTTAAGGTATAATCTTTTGGGTGGATAGTGACATTGAGGTTCTACGTATCCAATATTCATTTTGTATTTCGTATTTGGATGACTTAAATTAAATCTCACAAGATTAATGACTTGTGATTTTTTGAGAAATTAATGGCAATTTCAAGGGTAAATATTTTTTCTAAAAAAAATCAATTGCATGTAAAATTTTTGAGAGAAGGAGGGGGGAACTAATATAAACCATGAGGGAGCCATCTTTTGAGAGGGTAATTTGCTTTTGCAATAATCACATCAAGTGAGTCTGTATTTTGAGACATGAAGCAATGCGTTTGGTTTTCTATTTGAATTGAAAAGAGCAACAAACTAGGAATGGGTGTTTGTTCACTTACATCAAATTCACATTCTCCACTTGGATAGATAGACAGATAGATAGAAACTCTAGGCTTTAGAGAAGGCTGGCGTGAATAAAGTGTTTGTTTATATTGACAATGAACCTATAATCAATGGATCAAGGATTATTCTCTACCTAGACACTCTACTTGCAGAATGCAAAACAATGAAGGAACTAGGGTTTACACAAGTAGTAACAATAAGTGAAGTGAACGATTGAGGGATGCCTAGTCATGATTGCCTTAGTCATGATTGCCTTAGTCATGATTGCATGAGAGGCTTGTAGCAATAAGTTAAATTATAAGAACATAGAATAGATGAAAGTGTGTAAGGCTTGCCATATGATTATAGAAGAAAGAGATTGAGAGAAATGTTCAATTCTATTGTATCTACTTCATCCTCAGAGCTACATTATATACTATCTTAGAGTCTTTCTAAATAGGATAGAATATGTAAAGACTTGTTGATGTAAACCAGTCCATGACAAACAAATTGCCTAATGTGGACACCTAAAAAACCATTCATTACAGTCTTACATCAATCCATGATAAATTTTTTCTAATTAATGAAATTAACAATTCATTAGGTAGGTTATTGGCCAAAATCAATGCCTTCGGTGATGGTGATGGAGTAATTAGTGATTGTTATAGGACCACCTACCTTTTTAGTGTAAATTCATTACAAGAAATCATTTTTTTATTTCTTTATGTGACGACCACGTTAGAAAATATTGTGATCATGTTAGGAAATTTTGAGACTGCTTTAAGTGGTCAAATGGCCATTATAGATATTGACTATGGTGATTTTGGGATAGTCTACACAATGTTTTAGGCCAATTGAGTTGCACACTTCAAAAATTCATAACAAAATGATACTTTGTCAAAAAAATCAAATTTCAAATGCTCTTTGCATTCTTCATATTTATCTTTATAAGGAATTTTTTTAAATTTTTTTTCAAAAATATAAATATGGCAAACTAGACATTTTGCTTGTTATAGGTTGGTTTACTTTAGGTGTATATTGTGCATTAAGTATAATTGAAGTTTGGCTATCAATATCGTATAGTGATTCAACTACCTATACCTTGATTATGAGTTCCTTGGATGGCTTGTCCTTTTCTCAATCACTATCAAGATTAAAATTGTCTTCATAATCATCTTCATCATCCATGGCAATTGCCTTGATACTTAGATTCTTGGATGGCTTGTCTTTCTTTCCATCACTATGAAGATTAGAATTGTCTTCATAATCATCTTCATCACTAGTTTCTACAATTTTCTTATCTTTATACTTTCTTAGCTTTGTAGCCAAAATTTCCACATTTGAAGCACTTGCCTTTGAATTTTGATTTCCCTTCTTTAACCATCAAAAGCTTAGTTGTGTCATTGACTTTACCAACACTTTCATCCTTTATCTTTTGCTTTTCTTGAAGAAATCTCTAAAAAATCATATGCAATGATTTTTCTTCATTGCCATTAGTACTTGTGAAAATGATCTTGTCCCTTTCTTGAACAACTCCTACCTCCACCACTTTCATCCTTCATCCTTTGCTCCTCTTGAAGAATCCTACCAATGAATATATGCAATGATAGTTTTTATTCATTGTCATTAATACTTGTGAAACTTTTTCATGAATTGGGTAGGCTATTTAAAAGGATATAGTTCTTGTCTCCTTCTTCAAGAATGACTCCAAAACAAGCTAAACAATCAATCAAGGATATGATTGATTTAACAATTGATTTTGACATCCCATCATCTTCATTAATTTTATAGGACCAAAACTCTCTTTGTGTTCTAATCCACTATTGTATAAATGAAATTTGATTCATCCCTTGCTTCTTTGGAAGTTTTACAACTTACTAAGTGTTGAAGTGGTTCATCTTTGAGATGAAAAACAAATTACTTAAGGGCATTAAAGTCACGTTCCATCCATTTTGCTATATTTCTATTAATAGCAGCAATAGTATTAGCACCATCCTTGGTACCTTCATTGACTCCAACTTCCCTACTTTCCCCATCTTGGATAATTCTTGATGCATTCATGGTGAAATCCCCCCTACTTGACTTTGAATCTTCTCCACTTGCCAATTTTCACTGTCATTTTCTTTTCAAATGATAAGACAACATGAATTTCTACGTATGGAAATTCTCAACACTAAACATATTCATGAAGTCTAATTGAAGGACAATAAGTTAATTCCAATGGATCAACAACTTAATTTGCAATAAGATGCAAATGAATCAAATCTTGAGATTTGACAAATACAAAGGTCAAAACAACAGGTTTCATATACAATCAAATAAATTGACCTTGTTCAATCTTAATTGTGATCTCAAATTGACTCTATTCAAGAATAATAACTTTACTCTTATACTATGTTCAACTACATAGAGACAAAATAAATGTGAGTGATTGAGAGTGTAATTTGCCAACTGACCATAGAAGAAAAATATTGAGATAAATGCTCAACTCAACTCCTATATCTCCTTCACCTTTAGAGCTATGTTACATACTACCTATTGTGTAGAGTTTTTCTACATAACATAGAATATGTAAAGACTTGTTAGATGTGCATTATGCACCACTAGGAGATGCAGCCTAGATCCCATGGTGATCTAGCTATGATATCTAAGATGGTGCTTCAACTACCAATCCCCAATGCCACATTAGGTGACATCAAAGTCCACACACAATGCATACACACAATGCATAGACTTTAGACGAATCAAATTAACCTGAAGTATTTAATTTCAACACAGCATACCGTTGATGTCTATCAAAGCCTTCAAAGAGTTCATCCAGACTTACAGCTGGCGCTTAGAGAAATAGCAAATCTTCGCAACAAGCGCTGTGCACGTTGAGCCCAAAGAAGCTGAGCCTGCTGTAACTCGAAACGCTTCAGAATCAAGCCGCAGCTACCATCCCCACCCAGTGCAGCTCCTGCAAAGTGGTGGAGATGAATGATTGTTCAGAAGCTCCTGCATTGCCAAGATGCCGAGAAACGCCTTGTCTTGGATATAGGGTTTAAGAGAACGGCGTGTGCAAACAAGCAGGTGATTTTTTCACAAGCACCTCAACTGGTTTTTTGACCTGCTTGCCCCTGGAAGATTTACATGTCATGCGATGTGGTGTTCTTCAGAAGACTGATTTTCATGGCGTGATCACATTTTGTGTGACGCCTTTCGATGAGCCCTTGGTGCTGTGGCCTGGTCGTGCTGGTGCCACTTCTTCCGCATGCCCCGGCGTTTTAATGGAGTGAGGCTAGGTTTCCCAACAATATCTACAGGGAGAGAAGGGGTGAAATTCTTGGAAATGACAAGTATTGTAAGTAGTGCGTTTGCCCATCTTGCATTCTGGAACTGCATGTTTGTTGTAAGGTAAGAAGGGAGAGGCTAGTGTTTGCGTCACTCAAAGCCTTTTACCAATATTCAGTAGACGAGATGGATCACTTTGTGCTCAGGAGCCTAATCTGTTGAGATCAAATTCGTATCACTACGAACGAATTTTTTATGCAATTTCAAAATGGGAGTCTGTAGGACACTGATAGGCTATCCAAAATGTTCCATTCATGGGAGTTCTGGACATTTAGGGAAGTCATCCTTACACCACTTGCTGATTGAAGGCGAGTGAATGGATAGATGAGTTGCTATTGTTCTCATGGATCAAATTAGGAGATGGGATCAGGCTCCTAACGATTCTACGTTGTAAGGTGATGGCTTCTTGGTTAAGAATTTCTGACTCTTCAGCGTCTCCTTCCTTTTGCATCAAGTTTTGGCTCATTTGCCTCGGCCATTGTGGAAATTCATCAATGGTTTTCCAGTTCAGTCTAAAGGACTTTTCGCTGCGAGAGCACTGACAAGGATATCGATGGACACAGAAGCTACTGATAAGCCATGATATGCTTCGGCTGATGGTGACTGCCTATCTGCGAAATCAAGTGGGCTGTAACAATAGATGAAAATCACCTTTTGTACATGACCAAGTCCCTGCTCTATAAGGCTTGCATTCACATGAAGACACATTCAAGCAACTGCCCAGTACGATTTAACTCGAGGGACCTTCAAAAGTACACTGAAATGTTCAATGTTATCGATTGGGCTGCCTTGGTAGCCGGCGCCCGTGATGGCATTTTAAATTTGTACTATGGAGAGCCTCTGAAGCAAGGGTAGCGTACAACTGCACCTGATCGTTTTGCACATAAAAAACTCGGTTAATCGCCGAGGGGCGGAAGCAACACTTGGTAAGATATCAAGAATGATGTTCCTTTTGAGGTTGTGTGCTCTCAGCATTAATGTGTTACCATCTGAAGTATCGACAAGAGACTGACCAAGGTACCTGCTTTTCAACCAAGTTTCTGTGGTTCAAAAATGACCGATTCGATTGATCATATTGTGATAAGCATAATTTAGACACGGCTGAATTTTATATCACCAGAATCAGTGAAGAGCTTTGCACCTGTTTTTTTTCTTCTAAAAATAAATAAATTTTGGACAAACGAAAGTCCTCACAAGACCCCAATCTATTCTACTAATAACTGAACCCTATTTGAACATCTTGACCCTTTTCTTCATTTTACCTGTATAAATTTATGTTGGAAAACTTCTGTGCACGTTGCAAATCTTTTCAGTTTTGGTACAATTTGTTGCTGTCCTCAATCTCTGCAATAAAACAACTAGAAATTATCTCCACCAAACACGAAAGAAGAGCACCGTAGGGCATTCCAGTGTGACTAAGTCGGTCGGTCTGTTCTCATTCTATGGGTATTTATTTGTGCATCATTCTTTTCTGGACTAAATAGGAAATGACGCACTGAACCGATGTCCGTTTCTAACTTTCTATACAGGATATCTTTCTGGTTCTCTCAATAATGATCTTCCGGATAGACCGTAATATGAAGACTCATGCCCGGAACCATGTTACTTGCATCATTAAAGACTCAGAGATATTGAACATTATCGTTCTCAAGTATCCTGTGTGATTGCTGTGCAGGTGAGAAATCATTGCTGGGCACCCTTGGGATGATCATTCCTCATTGGGTAGTGCAACAATTTTCATCCACAGACTGGTTCAATTCGTGAGGTTGGTAATGGAGCGTGACTGTGGAATATTCTCCTCACAGATGATATTATCCGTAGCCAACCTGTACAATTAAGCAAGGCTTGGCGAACGCGTTTATTTCCCCCCGACCAGTTGTTGATACTTCCTCTGTACTTGATGCAGGCGGGGAAAGCAGTTTGATTGACAACAATGGCCTTTTGCCGGATGGTGGATATCCAGGATAGGTTCTTGGATATCCTGGATAGTACGAATTGCCATTAGACCAGTTCTTCTATTAGGATCGTGGCATTTTTAGTTGGATTCCTCTGCACAATCGGAAGTGCCAAGCGCAAGTATAGATTTGATAAAAAAAAACGAATTCTGAAAGCCAGCACGGGCACATCTTGATGGATGCCAGTAGAAGGCCAACTCACTAGCTGCTGATCTCCAGCAAACTATACAAGATTACAAGAAGCCTCCATCAAATGAGTGGCACAGATCGGGAGTGATACTCAGGCAACAGGAATTACTAGTGCCATACAATTGACCGTCGAGGCAAGTATGCCACATCGACATGGCTTGTGCTTGCAAGTGGTCTCAATTCTGCAGAGTCTGAATATTAAAAATGTAGATTCGTATACAAAAACGAATAGTCTAAAGCACCAGGTTGTTTCCCTTTTGTGCAAACGGTAACGGTAACCTATTGTTCCATTGTCGAAACGGTAACATTCGAGAGAATCATCATGAACGATGCGAATGCGGACATGGATCATACCCACGAAACTAAATTAAACTTTTTCTTACACAACGGATAACTCTGCACGAGCTGAAAGGGAATGATCGGATGGAAACAAGGGTCGTGCGGTCGGTCGGGCAGACAGAGATGGCTGCCCGTGAAACAAAACTTAGGGCAGGGGAACTGAAGGGGAAGAGCCCAAGACGACGGGGTAGCTAAGTTATTGCTCAGTGTTTCTTGAATGTTGGGTGTCTGCTTCTGCTGATTTTGTGCATCAAGCTTCTCCTTCACCGTCACAGGTGAGCTTCTCGCTCGGTTTCTGTTTTGCTGCTTGAGCTTTCTGAATTCCAAGTGGTGAAAGTCGTCAGCTTGTGTCTGTGCGTGCATTTACTTTCACACGGGCATTTCTTTCGCATGTCAGTTGCCGGCATGCGTTAATATCTGTGTTTTTTGGACAATGCGCTGTTTTGGTGGTAGTAGTCGTAGAAGTCGTGTGTGAGGGGTGATGTACCGTCGTGTCCGATCGCTTCTTGCCGGATTTGGTAGAGATCGGGGACGTGCTGGGGAAATTTCGGTGTTCATTTCTCTGCAGTTAGGAGTGGATTGATAGTGTCTTAACCCTACGGTGTGCTCGGGCAGGCGCGGCAGCATCAACTGGCGGGAGGCGATTAGTCAGGTCCGCGATGGTGCTGGGCGACGTGTTCGTGTTGGCCTTCGTGCCGTCAGCGTGCGTGGTGGGCATTCTCTTCGCGCTGACGCAGTGGTACATCGTGTCGCGCGTGACGGTGGGCGGAAGCCACGTGAGCAACAATGGATACAGGCACGTGGACGAGGACGGCATTGACGACTCCGACGTCGTGGCCAAGTGCGCCGAGATCCAGGCCGCCATCTCGGAGGGTGCGTCTCTCTTTCTCTTTATGTGTCTGCGTCTGCGACTACTGCATTCCCGATGTGATGGAGTGTCAATATGGGTGATTGGTTTCAGATCTGAGATTGGTTTTGAGTTGTTAGATTGCGCTTAGTTGCGCCTGTGGTGCGGAGGTTTTAATTCG
Source organism: Pseudoscleropodium purum (assembly GCA_963969395.1). Taxonomy (NCBI): domain Eukaryota; kingdom Viridiplantae; phylum Streptophyta; class Bryopsida; order Hypnales; family Brachytheciaceae; genus Pseudoscleropodium; species Pseudoscleropodium purum. The sequence goes on from OZ017796.1 coordinate 501,252, forward strand.
TCCCAGCCACGTCTTAAACCCTCAGTGGTGTTCAGGATGAAGTAGTGAGTATAATGTGTTTGTGAGCCAGAGCCTTGTTGATCGGGCGTAATCAAATGGTTATAAGTGTTGCCTTCGGGGTATTCCGTGGGCCACTCGCGATCAATTTCCGGAATCCACCAGATCGTCTGCGAAAATCGCCCTCCAAATCAGTGGGTGAGTTTTTTTTGACAATGACAGCGTTGGCATGTGTATATACCGGTTGCAGGTTCGGAGTCCTTCCTGGCGACGGAGTATCAGTATCTGGGCGTGTTCATGGGCATCTTCTCGGTGATCATCTTTGTTTTCCTAGCTTCCGTGGGCGGCTTCAGCTTCAACCGTCAGCCTTGCGACTTCGACCCGGCGCAGTCGTGTCCGTCGTCGATCGCGAACGCGTTTTTCAGCACCGTGGCTTTCATTTTGGGCGCCATCACGTCGACGTTGTCCGGTTACTTGGGCATGAAAATCGCGACTTACGCCAACGCGAGGACGACTCTGGAGGCTCGTCGTGGAGTTGGCAAGGCTTTCATCGTGGCCTTCCGTTCTGGCTCCGTGATGGGTTTCTTGCTGGCGGCCAACGGGCTTCTGGTTCTGTTTTTGACGATTTTGGCTTTCAAGCTGTACTTCGGCGATGACTGGGTGGGTCTGTACGAAGCAATCACCGGTTACGGTTTGGGCGGTTCTTCCGTGGCTCTGTTCGGTCGCGTGGGTGGCGGCATTTACACGAAGGCCGCGGATGTGGGTGCCGATTTGGTGGGTAAGATCGAGCAGAACATCCCCGAGGACGATCCCAGGAACCCCGCTGTAAGTGTCTGTCCAGTCTCCACTGTGTGTGCGTTTGTCGTTCGTTTTAAGGGTGCCATTTCTGGACGCGGTCAAGTGCTTGTGAGCGGTTTGGGCTTTTGAAGATGTAAAACATTGTCTACCTCAGAGTCGATGCTGACATCCTGAGGATTTCGGAAGACCCACATTACTCCATGAGCAAGGCGATGTGTTGCACTCTCGATGTTCTTGGCTAATGATGCACATAAAGACATTCAGACGTGTCATCTCTGCTGATAAGCAATTTTCATCTGCTGAAGCCCTGGGTGTCAGTCGATCGTGATTTTTCACCAATTCGGGAAGTTTGGTTCCAAGCTATTTCGGTGGGAAGGTTTTGATGCTAGAGGATTCCGTCGATTTCGGTGGTTGTGCGTGGTGCTGAAGTGTTGCGTTCGTGTGCAGGTGATTGCCGACAACGTGGGCGACAACGTGGGCGATATCGCAGGTATGGGAGCGGACTTGTTCGGTTCTTTTGCGGAGTCGACTTGCGCGGCTCTCGTGGTGTCTTCTATTTCTTCGTTCGGCACGGACCGCAACTTCGTGGCCATGTGCTTCCCGTTGATCATCAGCGCCGCCGGTATCCTGGTGTGCCTGTTGACGACTTTGTTTGCGACGGACCTTTTCACGATCAAGGACGTGAAGGAGATCGAGCCGACTTTGAAGCGTCAGTTGATCATTTCGACCATCTTCATGACCGTGGCCATCTTTTTGGTGTCTTGGTTTGCGTTGCCTGCGACGTTCACCATCAACGTGGTGGGTCACTTGCCGAAGGTTGTGAAGAACTGGTGAGTTGGAATCTGGTCACCTGGAAGCTTGACTTTTGGGGGGGTTGGATGTGGATGTGAGACTTTTTTTTGGTTCTTCCTTCCCCGAGTTGCGTGCATTGATGTTGTGATGTGGTGTTCCCAGACTGATGTGTGATGCACTTGCGTTTTTTTTACATGCAGGCACATCTTTTTCTGTGTGGGTTCCGGGCTTTGGGCCGGTCTGATCATTGGCTTTGTGACGGAGTACTTCACCAGCAATGCCTACCAGTACGTGTTGCAGTCTTCCGTGTGTACTGAACGGGGATGTTGTTTGCGAGATGTTGTGCCTGGACAAGTTGTCGGGACTTGAATTGCGTTGGTTGTTTACGATATGCACGGTGTATGTTCGGTTCGAGAACCGCAGTGTTCTGGGGTCGTCTTGATCCTACCACTTCCAATCCTGAATTTGTGCTTCTGTTTCAGGCCCGTACAAGACGTTGCTGATTCGTGCAGGACTGGAGCGGCCACGAACATCATCTTCGGCCTCGCTTTGGGTTACAAGTCCGTGATCGTCCCCGTGTTCGCCATCGCTGCCGCCATCTACTTGAGTTACAGTTTGGCTGCCATGTACGGCATCGCCGTGGCTGCTTTGGGCATGCTGAGCACGTTGGCGACTGGCTTGGCCATCGATGCTTACGGTCCCATCAGCGACAACGCCGGCGGTATTGCCGAGATGGCTGGTATGAGCCACGAGGTCCGTGAGAGGACGGACGCCCTTGACGCCGCCGGCAACACCACCGCCGCCATTGGAAAGGTGCTTTGTGGCTCTGTGCATTTGAGTTTATGAGCGTCTGTCATGAGTATATCGTCGTGCAGGGGAGGCCTGGCAGCCCGTAGTTGTGTCTGCCGGAGACTTGGATTTCTTACCCTTGGTTATCTGTCTCGGTGTTTCTGTTGGGTACCAGTTGACGGCTGTGCGAGTTGTAGGTTTGCTTTCGGGTTTTGAGAGGTGAATGTTTTTTTGGGTGTGGGGTTTTCAGGGCTTCGCTATTGGATCCGCTGCTCTTGTTTCCCTGGCGTTGTTCGGAGCGTACGTGAGCCGTGCCGGCATCGCGAGCGTGGACGTGATCCAGCCGAAGGAGTTCGTGGGTTTGATCGTGGGCGCCATGTTGCCGTATTGGTTCTCGGCGATGACGATGAAGAGCGTGGGCAAGGCGGCTTTGGCGATGGTGGAGGAGGTGCGTCGTCAGTTCCGCACCATCCCTGGTTTGATGGAGGGCACGACGAAGCCCGACTACAAGCGTTGCGTGGAGATTTCGACGGACGCTTCCATCAAGGAGATGATTCCTCCCGGCGCTCTGGTGATGCTGACGCCTTTGATCGTGGGCACATTGTTCGGAGTGGAGACGCTGGCCGGACTTTTGGCCGGGGCTTTGGTGTCCGGGGTCCAGGTACTGAACTTTTTCTTGGAGGTTTTACGGGCTTCGGGCTTTGTCTGGGTTGGTCTGCTGGGTTTTGGTCTTTGAATTTATATCTTAGTGGATGGATGGATGGATGGATGTTGAGAAGGTTTCGTCGTTGACTTGTGAATTTTGTTGGTTTCAGATCGCCATCTCTGCGTCCAACACGGGAGGTGCCTGGGACAACGCGAAGAAGTACATCGAGGTGAGTAGATTTGCAGAGGTTGAGAGTTTTCTTGGCAGGTCGATTGGAAGGCTGGATTTCTGATAGTGTTTGCACTTTTTGTTGCAGGCTGGACGGTCTGAGCATGCGAAGTCGTTGGGTCCGAAGGGTTCCGATTCGCACAAGGCTGCTGTAATCGGAGACACCGTCGGAGACCCTTTGAAGGACACCTCGGGTCCTTCTCTGAACATTTTGATCAAGCTGATGGCCGTGGAGTCTCTTGTGTTCGCGCCCTTCTTCGCCGCCAACGGAGGCTGGTTGTTCCGCATCTGGACGTAGACGCGTAGTGCGTGTTTTGATATTCGTGTTTAACTTTTGAATTCGAATGTGCATCGCCGTTGTTAAGGGTGCCAGGACATGTGGAAGGTCGCTTAGTTTTTGTAACGGAAGCGTTCAGAACATATTTGTTTTGGGGATTGGGGAGGGAGCGTTACTTTTGAGCATAGGTATAGAGAGCGTAGTTGTGACGAGCGTGTTTAGTGAACACACTCATATTCTTATTCCGTTGAGAATTTCAGCCCCACTAGCATGGCATTGGGCATTATGTTCTGACTTCTTGCAAGCAATGGATTGGGTTACTGCCGACAACCGAGTATGTTGGCTTCATCATTTTTAGTACTGCAGTGTCGGTTTTATGGTGTTACGTGGAATTAAAATTCATCTCTGTGAGTCTTTGGAATCCTTGCTGTCAAATTTCAGAAAGGTTTGTAATTTTAGTGCAACAGCCTTAATCATGCTGGTTTTCGGAATTCCTGCAATTCTATCTCTGGACATTTAAATCCCCCGTATGATTCCTCTCTTGATTTTCAGGATCATTTTGTTGATAATTCAATTCCCTGAAGGGAGGGATACTCATTCTTCATGATTATAGTGGTGATATTCGCGATACGTTATGTACCCCACATCAAGCAATTCACGCGGCCTGGACCGCGCGTCATCCGGGCTTGGTCGTTGCCGGGGGTCCGGGACAAAGGCTTGTTAATCTGTTCTTCAAGGCGGTCCGCTCATAGGATTCTTACACTCCTCTCTCACGAACTGGACTTGCTTCATGTCTTACTCACTAGACTGACTGGAATGTACTGTACTTTTTGGCTTTTGCGGTTGAGGTTGGGCTCTTGGAGTTTGGTGTTCGCGAGTCTTAGAACGTACTAGTGAGCTGCCTTCTTTGTTGAGGTATTTTGGTGGTTGTATTTGTGTCGTTGGGGGTGATTCTGAGTGGTGGAATTGGGGCGTTCAACTGCTTGCTGGGAGCTCTGTGATTTTGGATTGCAGACGGGGGACGCGACGATGTCATGAGATTTCAGCGAAGAATTTTCTTGAGATTTCTTGACCATTTCTTGAGATTTTACCAAAGAGTTTTGTTGTCTGATTTGTGATTTCTTTTCTGTCGTGTAGAGAACGTGGAATTGGCATTGACGAGTCCTTATCGTGATGAGATTCATGGAGCGGAAGAGCGGGCAGGAGGAGCCGACTTCCTTCTCGGAAGAAGAAGCTGGTGCTCTTGCTGGACTTTCATGTTTTGGGTTTCTCTTGCCTGGAATTCGAAATTATTGTTATTATTTTGAATTTGGTGATGTATTGCATCTCGAACTTGAAATCTGCCTTCCCTGGGAACGTAACATTCTTGAGGAGCTGCCTGGAATCCATGAACACAGACCCAAGAGATGGAATCCTGGATTCTTTAATTTTGTGCACAATTATGAGGTCATGTTATGCTAGCAATGTCGGGCGTGGTTCAGATTAGAATTATTTCTTTTTCGATCCATCGGCATGTTTACGAATTGCTCATTGCATATCTGGCGATTCAATAAACTGATGTTGCGTTTTAGTGGAGAGGTACAACTTTCATAACTTTCTTGTTATGAAAGTTTGGAGACTCTTGGACATTCTTATACATAGTAATGCAGAAGGAATACCTCAACAAAAGTACTACATTTAGTATATCAAATATTTTTGGTTGTACTGAATACAAGTGAAATATTGCGTAGAGGTTGTAGCAAGTGCTTAGTTTTTAGTATGATAAATATCTAAAACTAAAATGTGTCTATGAACCACACTAATGTATGATGTAGAAAGAAGCAGTCCATGACCTTTCATCTAGTAAGTTGGAACGTTGATACTCTAGGTACATTTTGACATGAAACAAAACTAGAGGGAAGAACACCCCTTGGATGTAAAATGCATAAATTTGAACTTACTCAAGTAAGCAACCAATTTGCAAGTGTAATGATTTTGTTCAACATATCCCCCTCAATTTGGAGCATTTTTCTAGTATATAATTGTACAAGCTATAAGTCCAATTCTAAAACTCTAAGTGCAAGATTTCCAAATTGCATGTCAAATTATTAATATTTATTTACTCCCTTTCTTTAAAGCCAAGTTTTTTTGAGTTTTCACCTTAATATACCCCAAAGCTTAAAAAATCTAAATTTATGTTGGTTGACTATTTGAACTTTTGGAGAAAAGCTTCAAATCAAATAAAAATTGTGCTATTTAGCTCAAAAGACCTCTACGAGATTGGAAGACCTCTAACCTCTTTTATAGGTCATTTGGACTTGCTAAGTAGGCAAAACCTTCAAATTGTGAACCATATAATCTTAAAATGAGGAAGTTGATTTTTCCAAGGAATTTGATTTGCCTGGGTTGTTTGGAAGGATTGTTGGAGTAAGAAAAGTCTGTTTTTGATCCTTTTTAGGATGTCAGATGTCTTTGTATGTTGGTTAACAAACTCATTTAATTTTGAAAACTAGCCAATAGTTAATGAAGATGTCCATTTTTGTCCTTCCACTATGAAAACTTCATGAAATTTGTTGGGTACATTACAATATGACTTAAGACTTTTATTTTATTTTTTGGAGATTGTATTGCAAGGTGTTTTATAGGATTTTATGAAAGTTGGTTGCAATGGTTGGCTTCTAAAAAGACTAATCTGAATTCAATTTGATACATCTTGAAACTTCACATGTAGCCTCCAAAAGACTTTATGTACATAACTACAAGCTCATTTTCTTATTTTGCACTTTCAAACAAAAATGTACATTAGTAGTTACCTTACTTTTGGTAAGTTATATGACATCTTCCGATCAATGGAGATTCTTGGTGCTTTCATCATACCATTGAACTTGTAGATAACTCTTTAGTCCAAGACATCTTCTTTTGGCCTAAAGTCACAAATTTTGTCAATTCTTCATGAAGTCAGAATTTTGTACAACAAAATTATTCATTTCCTTGGTATAGCTAGTAAATTTGTGAGACTTTCTAACCTAGGGCCTCTTCAAGGTATGCTAGTTTTGGAGATGAGTCATAGTCACTTGGGATTGCATTTTTATCATTTTTAAACCAACTAATTGCATGCATGGGATCATTTGTTTGTGACTACTAATTTGGTTGAGACCTTCTATTCACTATAAGAATTATGTGTTTTAATTGATGGATTTTTATGGACAGTCAATATAACAATTATATTTTTATAGCAAAAATGATGACCAATTTAACATGAACATTTCATGTTTAGTCTTTTTGAGTTGCAAAAGTGAGGTCAAGAGGTGTGGATTAATTAAGCATTGTCCTCCATCATAGTAGATGATAGGGTATAATTATATTAAAAGGTACCACTATCATTATTTTTTAAGCAAAGGATTGCAGTCATTTTTGGCAATTCCTTGTACCTTTGAATTTATTAATTACGTTGACGTTGTCATCTTTATAATAAATATATTGATGAATGATATAATAGTGCATCCATTTGATAATTTGGAGATAACTATTGGAAAGATCCTCAGAAAGTCATGAATCATATATTGCAAGGTTGAATTCAATGTCTACAATGACAATACAATAATTTATAAAAATAGTTTTGTCCAAATTTTTCCTACTTCTTAAGTATATGGTTGTCTACAAAGATTTGTAATGATCAAATTTTAAAAATAAAATAGGGGGATTTTTTAATAAATAAATAAATTGATAATTTTCAAATTCAAACAATTTAATTCTAAAATAGTCTATATAGGGCCGTCTGCATGAATAATATATACATTTTTGTTTTGATATGATCAACATTTGGTTTGATTGATCTTTGCATTGAAAAAAAATGTTCTAATATTTTTATTTTTGAATATTATCTATATGGAAAAAAGTATTCAAATTATAGTAAATTTTTTTTATAGTGATTCTATCATATGATTATGCAATCACACAATTTTTTTGGATTCAATCACATTGATATCGATTAGGCAATAGAGATTCATTCTACCATTCACTATAAGAGACTCCTATTTTTAGTTACAGATTTTTAATGATATCCAATGTAACAATCCATATTTTTATGCCAAACAACAATAATGTCTGCCATAACATCTTGATGTTATGGTAGACATTAGACATTACTATTGACATATAAACTTCAATTCAAACTTTAATAAAAATTTAGCTTTTTTTTATGAAGTAAATCTTTTCAATCTTATTTTATAGAAAAATACTAGTAGAAAAGAACTAAATAAAAAGTAATTAATGAATTTGATTTTAAAAATTATAGTTAAGAAAAATATTTAATGCAAATTGACATTGTCCGATCTATATTTTGGTTCCTTTCAATGTAATTTCACGCAATGCTTAAGCTAAAATTAATGTCCTTCTAAGAACCTCATTTTCTACAAACAATTTTTTTGTGGCACAATGGTTTATGTATAGTCCATTTCCTTACTAGTATGACCTCTAAACTACTTCTTATGTTTTCATTGTTGTCCTTCCCATTTTGAAGTTCTAAATTTTGTTATTTAAGCTTTATTCTATATGCACATGTTTGTTCTCTATTATCTTTGTTCTTTCAATTATGTGTTACTATATATGTGCATATGTACTATATGTGTTCTTCTAAAAAATTTGCTTCCTTCTTCTCAATGATATTGTGTCCACCTCCCTAAGATTTCAAAATTCTAATATGATCAAAATTTATGGCTTTTACTCAAAAGCTTGTGGCCCCCAAATAAAATTTCATTGTGCTTTGTTGCACTTTTACAAGTCATAGCGCAAGAACATTGTGAAGAAAACTTCTACTATTAGAGAATGTATGTGAAAGCATTTGGTGTAGAGGACAATCCCTTATAATAGGCACAAAACTAGGTGAATGCTCTTATTATTGATTGTTCAAATGTTCCATGGTTTATGAAATATATGAAGGATAATAGGTAGGACATTAGTAATTGTATGATTCTTTACATTGAGTAAAATATAAATGAGATGATTGAATCATACTACTAACTAAAAAGTTGCAAACATGATGTTTCTATTTCAATTCCTCCCCTCCCATCCCTTGGAAAACTCAAAAGTTGTTGATTTGAGTTGAAGAAACCCCCTTTAAATGTCATTGATGTTTTGAAAAAACCAAAGCCATTGATCACTGTGGAACAAACGATCTTGGCTGTCGAAAACTCCAAATTTGGATACAAAATACGAATGTGATTATAGAATATAGATACAATTGTAGACTACCAAATACAAGGTACAGATACAAATATGGATACACTCACAACATACAAATATAGATTATGAATATGAATTGAAAAAATATATATATTTACAAGTACAAAACACAAATTTATCCCATACAGTTTGCAAGTTCCACAAGTTTCAAGTTTCGTATGAATTCACTTTACAATAGGGTTTTGTTTGAAAGTTTTGCAACTAGTAGGAAAATTATTTGTATACCCCTTTTAAAATTGTTGTAAAAGTTTAATAACTAACAGGATAATACCATATATACCTTTGAAAAAGACAATTTGTCACTATTTGACAAAAAAATCATGTGAAATTAATAATTTGTCACTATGTACTGAGAATATGCTATTGAAACTTGAAGAATATTTTCAAATTGTCTCATTAGCGATTTGATGGATGTAGACTTGATTGGCTCATCTAATACCTTTTGACAATATTATCACTCACTATTGGTATGCAACACAATAATATAGACTTCAAACTTTTCAAATAAATCAAGAATAATTACCAAAAACATTTTACAACAACCATCATTGTGCGTGAGGGTGTTGAAGGAGAATAATGATCTATTTAGAAATGATCCTTTTAGTATAATAATTTTGTTCCAAGGGAGATAGTCTAGTAGGGAATCTCAATGCTAATAGGTTCAATTCTATAACTAGGTAACACAACTCAAAGATACACAATTGATATCTCTCATTTGAAAAATACTTGAGTAAGCACAATTATGGAATATTAGATATTCACTTACAAACTATATCAATTGGAGATTATTTATAAAGCAACATTTAGGTTTAACATTTCCAACTTGAACTAATGTAATCAATGACAAAATTTTCCAAATAATACTCAAGATTCCAACTTGGAAATCATCATTCATACTACAACAACATCGCACATACAAAATTGAAATTCAACAATTGCAATTACTTATTTTCATTAAAAAGTTTATTTGGATTTATAGCTCATTTTTTCACTGCTTCAATCAATTTTACAACCACAAGCATCCATATACATCACGAAAGGACCAATTAGGCTAAACATATCATCATATTTAATCAAATTCATTTGATGAACAAATCACCATCTTTCAATTTCTTCATTCACTTGATTAAAAGTTTGTCACTACATGACACTTCCACCAATTAGGGTTTTTATCCTTCCAAATCCATCATCAAATTCCACACACTCATTCTCATACACTAATACACATCAAATAACACAAAAAAACCAAAGAAATTACACAGCCTTGAGGCTAGGACTTGCACTTGCCATTTACAAAGTGGGTACAAATCAAATAAAACTTCCCAAACTAATAGGCACTCACAAGCGGTTACTTTCCAACTTCCCAACTAGTCAACCTAACTACACAAATTGCCAACTAGAACTTCAATTTAGACCACTAACAATCCCAATTGGACTAATTGGCAACTCACCTCCTAATCTCGAAATCCAACTAGATACTTTACAAAGGGTTACTGGATTGTACTGTGCACATTTTTTTAGATGGTGAAGACATAGCTCTTACTATGCTAGTGATCTACTACCCAAGGTTCTAGAGTATCAATGGATCCAATTTGGTATGGGCTTAATGTGATTGTTTAACATCTAGGCTTACAAAGCATGATCTAGAAGCACTCCATGAAAGTTTTTCACATTATGTACTCAAATTTTCTTGATGGCATTATTTGTAAGATGCCACCTAAAATTGTGTAACTGAAAACACGTTTTTTAGTGTAGTAGTACAAAACAAAGCAAGATCCAAAGATTATTCTTGATACAGTTTTCAAAAATATAGTCTAGACAATCAAAGATCATCTTAGATTGATTGTATAACCTCTTCATGTCAGACTTGAAAAACTCATGAGGAAAAAAAAATTCACTACTTGTACAAAGAGTGGAATGAGTTGAATACTATAAAACTAGACATGTCCTTAACCCCTCAAGGACTAAGGAGACACAACGTGTCCTCTTCAAATTTTCAATGGCAAATTCCCAATAGGATGAAATAAATCTCAATGTTTTGTAAACTAAGGACTTGTAGAGTAATAAGTTGATATACTTATTGCATTCTCCAATTCTCAAAATTTCAATGTGGAAAATATTTAAAAATTTATTTAGGAAATGTAGTTTAATAGAAAAAGGAGAAAACATAATTTGTTTACAATGAAAGAAATAGTAGGGATGGAAAAACACATTTTCTTAGACATTTCCAGTCTTTACTTTGAACAAACAAACTAGGCCTGGAAAAAAAATTCAATGTAGTGTGATTAAAAATACAAAGATAATTAGAATGATTCCAAAAAATTTGGAAATGTTCTAAACAATATGCTAATGATATCAAATGTTAAATTTCAAAAAATAATGCATATATAAATTTTTTTTAATATTGTAGGATTGAATTTGGTCTATTTTGGCTTTCAACTCCTTATGTTTGAAAATGTCTACAAATTTGAGAGAGTTTTTTATCTCTCAATTTTTTAAATAAAAAAATACTACATTTGCCTTAGATTCTAATCCAATCTCTTGGGAGGGCAAAAAAGAATTATTCATCTTCTTATCATTTTTCTTCTACAAAAGTTACATTTTTTGCCTATAGAGTTGATCATCCAAAATTGTTATAATCTAAAAATCCAACAATCAATATTTTCCACAATTAATTCTATGCATACTATACAAAGTATTCTTCACTTTTGTATGATTAAAATTATAAAATCTCAAGTACATTTATGTGCAAAAAAAAATTTCAAAGTGTGACAATTCATTGAAAACCTCCATTATGAAAATGTTGTTAGGCCTTGAGGGGTTAAGGCACCAAGTGACAATTCCTTGAAGCGAGACTATGGTTTTCTTTAGCCAAAATTTAAGAAGGCATGTCTCATCCATGCATTAACTAATTGTTTTTTAGTTTCTACCAAACAACATCACTTAGGTGTAGGCAATTGTCCAATTCTATGTATATTTCTATTGCATGTACTTCATTTTTGCAAATACGCTCTATATATTAATGTCATGTAGAACATAAACAACAAAATTTTCCCTTGTCTTATCTTTGTACTGCATTGCACCTATTGAATGTCCTTCTACAATGTATTCTACTATTTTTGAGATGTTTCATATATAATGTTGTAGAAAACACTGCATCTATGCTATGTACATATGCTCTGAAGGATATATATATAGAGATCTTTACTATGTACTGATTTTATTTGATTATCTATAATACTTAGCATGTGGCATATTCTATGTAATTTGTGAAAGTGCCAATGCCCATACAATGGGCTTTTAAAAAATTTAGCCTATTCTAATAAAACCCATTGTAGCACAAAAAATGTTATAATTAAAATTGTTAATGCAAAATTCAATTATGAGGATTCTAAATGTGATTAATTTAAAATCTAGAATAGAAATGTACAAAAAAGTGCTTCTTTTCACTTTAAAAGTTAATGTCTTACAATCTAATAGTCAAAGTTTTGGAAATTTTTCCACACATTCCAATACTTATTAATACAAGATGCTATTTGGTTCAATATATATAGCAAATTCCAAAATTGAGTACAAATCTTGAAATGGTTTCATTTGAACAATCATACCATAACCATCTATGCACAAGTTCAAAATTAGATACATGAAAGTTGCAATATACTTCAAAAAAACTTTTTGTGCATTAGAATGTTATAAACATCAATTCAAATTGTTGTACACCAAAAATTGAAGGAAAATTACATTTTTAGATATAACAATATCAACAATTTGAAAAACATGCAAACGAGGTTGGTTCTCACAATATTTGAATTTTTTCTTGGAATTGACAGCATGGGATAACATTAACCATTATAGAGAGAGTGTAGGTTGTAATGTAGACCATTGTTGTATCTTAGTGCCCTTGCATTTGAAATATTTGTTGAAATGGACAATGTATTCAATTTTATACTTTATAGCCATATAATGCATTTTTAGATTTGATTTTTTGTGTTAAGACTACGATTCATGATGCACAAATTGATCCAAAAAATGTCCCTAAAAGAAATTATTATTGTTTGTTCATTCAAAACTCTTCATAACTTTTGTCTCATTGATCAAAATGGAATGATTCCAGCTTTCCCCTCATATATATAAATATATAAATCTAAAAAATAGATTTAAAACTTTTATTTATGAAAAAAGTGATTATTTTAACCTCCCTGAGTTGCCCGAGTTGAGAAATAAGCTACATATCATACAATAAGTTTTTAACCATGTGATCAAAAGTTGTAAAAATCATTGGGCCTTCAAGGAAAAACCTCATCCCCATGTTGTGTAAGAATTTCAAATAAAATAAAATAAAAACTCCATTTGTAGTAAGCTGCATAAAATCAGTGTGTTATAAAAAAATGCAACTTGGTCTTTTAGAGGTTAAACAAACGTAGTTAAACATGGGAATGGATTAATAATACTTAATTTGAAGGACACAATTTAATGGAAGTCTACTTTCTCAAGAGTGGGTGCGTGGGTCATTTGAAGTGGCTTTATAGTACTATCTCCAACTCTTGAACTTTAGATCCATAGTAAATGTGGGTTTGTTGTATACGGAGGAAATCAATGTTCATTTGAGCGATTTCAGTCAATGCAATGAATGGAAACCAATGAAAGTATAATGCTGTCCAATGCACCTCACTCATATATAAAGAACTCCGTCTTCCTTCAAAGACTAACGTGAATAAAGTGTCTGTTCGTAATGACAATGAGCCAATGTTCATTGGATCAAAGGCCATTGAAACAAAACTACTCTCCTTTTTCAAGAATAGACACTTTAGTTATCAATAGCCAAAATTAAAGTAACTAGGGTGGAGGTGGTTGGATAAATGTGGTTTATAAATGCAATGTGTAGTGGTGAAGGGTCACCAAGTGATAAGTTTGAAGGTTGGTTGGAGAAGAACTATATATCATGTACATGTGGTTCGGGTTCAATTTCCGTCGGCCTTGTTTGAGCAATGGCGCGATTTGCATGGCTTGGTAGTGCAAGTGAATTATTATAAGGCAGGAAAGTTGTTCCAACCAACCGGACCCATCCCTCCATCTAAGACAAGTGGTGGCATCCGTATTTAACATAAATAAAGAGTGATCTTCATCACTCCCTTTTGCCATCGCTTCTTTTTTGTTTATTTATAATTTTTTGTATTGTATATTTTAATTTTGATAACCTTTATTCTGTTGAAAGTGGTTGGTTATTTTCTATTTTTCTTTTGTATAGGATGATGGATCCAACAAATTGTATAGAAATGGTGTTGATTGTTTTGAATGTGTGTTTTATGGCGGTTATGGGTAGCTCTAGTTTGGATTCAAGGAGTTTCATTGATGGTGTATGCGTAGTTCCTCTAGCTCTTGCTATAATGACAATGAATGGATCTACCTACCACCCTTGGGCAATGATGCTATTTGATTAGTGGTTGGTATTTTTGGGTTGTATTATCTATTGTTATTTGTGAGAATCTATCATTAGAGTATGTAAATTCAATGAATTGTATTATGAGATTGTTGTTTGGGATGGTTGATGGGTCATTTTGGTGTGGAAGACCTTTGACTTAAAGAATATCTGGTTTAAATCTAGCATTGCAATGACATCTTTGTCTTTTGCAAGAGCAAAGAAGGAACCATGGGGGGACTATTTTCTCTTGTGGGTTGTTGTTGAATGTACTTGTGTTCATGAGAGTATAGTTTCTAGTTTTTTTGGTAGATAGGATTAGCTTTCTCAATTCCCATACTGCTTTGTTGTGTCTTTTGACTTGTAGGGTATGGACATGGTATTGATTGCATTTGAGAAGAACATGGAGCCATGTATCTATGTCATTGGAGTTGCATATGGAGCATGTGATGGATGGAAATCTTGTTATGCCAAAGAATAGTTGTTTTCTAGCATTTCCCATGTATTGACTAGTGCGGAATTTGAATAAACTTGTTTTTTGTGAGTTTGTTATTTCAGAGTATGACCAGAATGTGTTAGAGAGGTCATTATCTATATTGGGATTAAGTGTCCATTTACAAACATTGGAGAATCGTTGTGCTAATATATCCAAGTTTTTATCCCAATTATATTTGTTGATGTACGTTTTGAAGCATCTTATTGGGCCTTTGTCAGGTCTATGGATTGAGCTTGGCCATTCATTTTTTTGGTAATAAAGTGGTATAGTGTGTGCAAATTCATATGGTTTAGAGGCAAATTTGTATGCCTAAGAGGTACCACTCTTAGCAAGTTTATTTGCTTCTTCATTCCCTTCAATATTAACATGGGCTTTGATTCTGGAGATTGTTATAGGTTGTGTACAACTTTGTAGCATTTCAACCATAGATTCTAATATAATTTTGTCTACATGGTTATGGTGTAGAGTAGGATGTTTTAATTGTGTGTTGAATATGTATATACAGTTCAAACAATTAGTGAATATGTGTACTGGTTCATGCCGGTATTTGGTAGTGATGATGGATAGTGTTTTATGTATGGCCATTAGCTTAGCTCTAAAGCTAGTTTGAAGACTTGGTAGTCATTTGGAGATTTGAATTTCTACTTTGGAGGGATTGTATATGCCATATCCTGTTTTTTCCTGCACTTCACTCATGTTATATTGACTTACATTTCTGTATTCACAATATGAATTTGTTATTGATATAAATAGGAACTCTAACTAGGTCTGATAGTATATATGTATAATGTAAGTACACCTAAAATTGCATTAATCCCATTATTTTATTCAAAAGCCTTGTAAAAAAACTTGTTGGTAGTTAGAAGAAGGGGATTCTAGATTATTTTTTGAATGCATTTTTTGAACATTGTATGAATAATCTACGAATTCTCCAAGTATGTCAAATGAATGTTTTTAAAATTGATGATAGACTCTCATGAATAATTAGTGTACCAATTATGAGCTAAAATCTAGAGTGATGGATTTTAAAAAGCAGTTGTAATTAGGTGTAAGGTAATTGACTCCTTTCCGATCACCCTCCCTTATGGAGGTATAGGCTGCTGTAATTCCACACACGAAGATGAATTGTGATCAATTATGATACATCATCCAATGCAGTTGTGATTGGCTACAAGTCTCTCATTATTGCAACTAGTCCTTGATTGATTTTGTTTGTAGCCCGTGGTTGGAATTAGGAAGTTCTATATGACAAGTATAGGTCAACTACATATCTTTAGCTAAAAAATTCAAGATAATTATGTTTTGAGAGAAAAAATTCTGGAAAATCTTGAAATCCTTCCAAACTCCATTTCCGCACACAAGAAAATTTCTACAGTAAAAAAATCTGCGCTTCAGATATAAGTAATTCCTTAAGTGGTTGGAAATGGGCAATAAGCTCCTAGTTACGTTATATAATGCCAGACATGATTAAGAAAGAGCGCCGAAAATGTTTCGCAAGTAGTATGTCCCGTATGCAAAAATTTGAAGTCACCAGGTTGCGGGGGTGGCTTGACCCTGGGACCGATCTGCGACTTGATTGCCCGAATTTTCTTGCCGGGAGAATCGCGTGTGCTTGGACTGACGACGACGAGGACGAGGGCGGACTTGCCGAAGTAAGAGGGCGAAGGTGACTGTCCTCGTGACCATTCAGCTACTTGACCTGTGCCTCCGCCGAATACTTTCATTTTCCCCAAATTAGGGTTTTGATTTGGTGGAGGATTTATTTGTGAGGAAACGGAGGAACTGGTGAAGCTGGACGGTGACCAAGCAGACTGCGCTCATGTCGGTGAGTATCGCGAGCATTATACTTCTTAACATGAATGTCACAATCTTTATATTGGCTTTTTTACTGCTGATTAAATTTTGGGGTGATGTGGAGGTTTTGCATATCACAAGTTCTAATGGAAGTGCACTGATTGCCATGGTGGGCAAGAATTGTTTCGCCATAGATAGTGATTGTCGACTCGTTGTAAATTTTCACGCGATTGCGACCGACTTTCAGCACGTCTTCAAGTTTCATGACCATCTGTACATTGGCCTCTCAGGTCTTGCCACACATGTGCAGACGATGTACTGCCTTTCTTGAAGATACTAGGATTGGATGCAAGCCTGTTTTATGACGCTTGTCTGTTGGTTCTTTTTCACACACAGCAACGACTGAACTGTCGGCATAAGTTGTATCAGTTGCGAGAGGAGCGGAACATTGGCCCGTAAACCTTTGCGAGTCTGATATCAGCGATCCTTTACGAGAAGAGGTAAAATTAGGGTTCGTAGCGGTGTTTACGAGAAATGGTTATGAATTTGGCAAAATTCAGTCAGGTTCGTTCTTGAGGTTTTCCAAAGCTGTGGAAATTGTGAATTCTGCTGTTTCAGCCTTTACGAGCTAATGTCCAACTCCAAATATTGGTGACGGTGCGAAGTTGTTCAATATCTCATGCTGATTATTATCTGACGCTATGATTGGTGCAGATTTGGACCTTATTTCTGTGAGCCTGTATGTCATTGCTGGACTGAACGATGACGGGATATCTTTCATCTGCACAACTGATTTGATCAGTGCCAAGTAATGCACTTCTCCCTGCCTTCTTCAATCACTTTGGTTAGGTCATTCGCTGTGTTTCACTCTGGTAGCGGATCATAGTTGTAAGGAGAGCAAGGCTTTCGAGGTAGCAAGTGGAGAATCTTTAGAAGAACGAAGTGCATTACTAACTCGATTTGTACTGGAGAGGTGGAAGCGCTTTTTTAAATCGTTGTGATTTCACTCTGGTGGTTTTCACGCTTGATTCGATTTTTTAGAGAGAAACTGTTGAATTAGGGTTTGTAAGAGGTAAGTAGGTTCTTGGTAGGATCCAATATGGACGATTTTGAGAAAGCAGTTTTCTTTAATTTCGATCAGACTGGGGCTTTGAATGCTCAAATAAATGCGGAAGCAGCAGCGTACTGTGAACAGACCAAGCAATCCCCTAATATTAGTCAGGCATGTTTTGAAATTTTTTGGCTTTCTCAGTATGATAAAGTGCAATTTTGGTGTTTTAAAACAGTGGAGGAAGGAAACCAAAGTTATTTGTTTCAATAAATAATTTGAAGTTCTAGGACTAGTGTACCTCTTTGAGATTGTTGCTTTAATTTTTTTAATCGAATGGAAAAATGACACGTGTACTTGATTTTTAACACATGTTGAATTTTCTCAGGTTTTGACAGTTTGTCACACAATGTACCCAAAAGGCACTATGATTACACCAGGTTGCGCTGTGCTTCTGGACATCAACAATGGAGACAAGCTCACGTTTGCACATCTGAATAAGAATGCGTGAGGCTACGATTCCTTGCCCTGCGCGGGGTCACTTTTTGTTTTTGTGTGACCACATTTTTTGGGTTAGGTTTCTTTGCCAGTTGTGATGTATTTGATTGTGGGATTTTCTTGGAATTCAGAAGCGTGAAAATTGGGAACACGAAATGCTGGCTCGATGCGCTCGTTGGTCACCCGTTTGGAGCTGTTTTTGAAGTCCAATCTGGTCCAAAGGGATCTTCGTTTGTTCGTGTTTTGGCTACTGGTGCAGGTTAGGGTTTTTTCTTCATTCCCAGTCTACATTACCCCATTAGTTATATGAACTAAAATAGAAATTCCACTTTTGAAGCTAACTGTCGATTTCAATACGTTCCTGAACTTATTTCTACTATTTTAAAGCATGATTTCTTCTTTCTATTGAAGTTTTTTTTTCTCCTTCTTCAATGCATCCTAAACTTGTTACATTTCAACTCCTAAGATATGGAATTGGTCACTGTTGGCTATTTGGGCACTTAGGTGTTACCATCCAAGTCTACAATGTCAAGCGGAGTTTTGTGTAGCACGCTCCAAAGGTAGTCCAAAGTTGCTCTGTTGGATTCGTGATTGATCCTTGACTCTCTAGTCTAATTGTTTGTCTGCAGATTTACGTAATGGGGTTACGGAGAAAGATGATGGAGACACCGGAGCTCTTGATGAAACGAAGTGCAAAGATAATCGGACTCTGATTGACAATAATACCGCGCAGACACTTTCTGCTGAAGATATTAGCAAGATGCGCACGTACAAGTCGTTTAACTTTATTCTACTGAATTTGTCTTTTGTTAACCCCCAAAAGCCCCAATTTTTTTAGCAGTTTTGAGTAGGTCATTTGGGACTTTCTTTTGTTCAATTTTTATTCATTTATTGACCACACATACAGTGTTCTTCACTGATTCTAGTGATATAAATTTTGGCCCCATCTAAGTCATGTTTTTGACAATAAGATCAATAAAACTATGAATCCATAGTTGTTTAGGTGTCATCGCCCTTTTCTTATATGCCTAGTTTTACTCTATTGGTGTGCATTAGATCGTTACACGGTATCAAAGCCATAGTGAACCTATTTCTCTTTTTTCTGAGGTATGTAGCTCGGACCACTATGTTAGATGCTTACTGATCCCCGTGATATGCTGTGCAGCGAGGGAGTCTCTGGAAAGGCGATAATGAATGCTTTGGTTGCAAATAGTGCTACTTTCCACACGAAGACGGCATTTTCACAGGTGCTTTTTGTTGTTTTGTCTAGTTGCAGTTTGGTGGTGTAGTTGTCTTTTCTTTTACAGTTTTTTTTTCAACTGAGCATTTCTGACTAATAAAAGTGCGTGGCAGGAGAAGTATTTGCGAAAGAAGCAAAAGAAGTATGCACCTCGTGTAGTTGTTAAACGACCTTCTGCTAGAAGGTTAGAAATGTTAGGGTCATATTTTGATTTTACATTATAGCCGCAAACAAGAGACTTTATATTTGAACGAACTATTCTTATTCTAACTTTGTAAATATTTTCTTTAGTCTTCCTCTAAGTTAGCACGATGTAGGTATTAGCTCTGATGGATTCTGACTTGTGTTTGTGGGCAGTGTATGTGAGGCCTACTTTGCCAAAGACCCCAACAAAACAGGGTAAAGTGTTTTTTTGCCCCGCCACCATTTTGCACGTTGTTAATCTGCTAGTTTTTGCATGGCGACAGGGAGCGTTGATCTAATTTTTTGAATTGAAACTAAATTTACTGTGCGGTTGCTTGGACCTCCTTCAATTATCATTGTTTGGTTGTTTTGTTTTATGTGTGACATAACAGAGTTTGCCAGCCTTGCTGTGTTCCAGACATTTACGAATGGACATGCTGGCACTTATACTTTCGCTTGCAAATGTTGGGGCCAATGCTGAAGTTCTTGTTTTGGATATGCTTGGAGGCCTTCTTACTGCCTCTGTCGCTGAACGATTAGGAGGTAATGTGGTCTCACTGGTTGATTTCTGTACAACTTCTCAGAATACAAAAAGTAATTGTGATCTAAGTGTATATACCCACAAATGATTGCTGTCATTGGGGAGTTCGTTTTAGATCAGTTCCTCGTTTGGGAGGTTTCATGGAGCTGAAGGTTCAGGTGCGGGCAGTCTGGATTCCTCTTTCAATGGAGTATTTAGAGATTAGCTGAGGAAACATCGGTTGATTTTGATGCAGGTTATGGATCAGTCTGCAGCACGTACCACACAAACAAGCCACCGACTATCGACATGGTGCGTTTATTCAATTTTGATGCGTCCACATCCAGCAGGTGATCCATTGTCTCATCATTGGTGCTATCTTCTCGTTCTAAGTATGGTCAGAATTAGCCTGTTGTATATGGAATTGGAGCGCACTTTCTTCAAATTCCTCTCCCTGATTGTTACATTCGAATACAAGTTGATTGAACTTCAACCACCAGTTTTCAGTGTGGAGATAATTCTCTCAAATCCTGAGTGCTCGAACTAAAAGTACTGATCTTTTAGTTTTAAAACTCATAATAAACAAAAGAACTCCACGTATACGTTTATGCCATTGGTTCGTGACCATTCTGATAGATTTTACGATCTCCCTGGAAGCTTCCTCAATGAGAATCAATGGGATGAAGTGAACTTTTCAACACATTCATCATCACTTAGGTGATTGTTGATCAATTAGGGTTTAATTCATTTATCGATTCTTGAAATGTACAGGGTGGTGCGAGCTCCTGCAGCTCAGCTTATTTCTGCTAAGACTGAGAAGGCGAGGCTGTCCGTTGAGCCTGATTTGAAGGGAACGGATGAGGAAACTGATGCTAATATTATACTGACCGAGTCACATGACGTTTCTACAAGTGGTATGCCTTTTATTACCCTGCATAAGAAGTCCCAAGGCTGTATAGTCTACTCTCAGGGTTGATACTATCGTTCTTTTGAGAGCATTTTGGTAACCTAGAATCTTCTGGGAAGGGCCAATTGCACGCAAGTACTGATTGGGAGTGATGTAATATTGTAGTCAATCTCATGGAGGTGGAGAGACCACTGGATGGGACAAGTAATACAATCGACAAGGCTGAAGTGTGTCTCAGTGTTGAAAGCAATGTCTTAGTAGAAACCATTGAGGTTGAAGGCACAACAAAGACTACTCAAGTAGAACAAACAGGTACTTTAACAGAGCTCTATTCGAAATTCTATGGTTATTCCTTGTGTGTTCCTGTTGACTGACGGTACGGATATGTGTTTCTGCAGTTATCGTTGAATCAATGTTAGAAGATGCACCTAGGCCTGAACACGAGCACGTACCAAAATGGAACGCCCAATCTCGAACAGATGATTCTGAACCTGTCAAGTCAATAAAACCTGGTAGGCTTGCTTCAGAAGCGGATATTAAGCGTTGGGCACATGAAGGGTTCACCAGGTGGGTGCCTAATTACTCTCTCCGACGTATGATTACAGTTTTCCTCTCGATAATTCTCTCTTTTGAGATGTGATGCGCTGTTATGGATGACTCGGCTGGCTTGGTTGTAATTACAGTTTGATAGTAGGAGCACCTTTCTTAGATCCCTGGACAGTGGTGGAGAAGCTTCTACCGTTACTGGCCCCCTCAGCTCCATTTGTTGTCTACCATCCTTATTTGCAGGTACAATCTCTTGGACTTGTGTACCTTGAATTCGAATGCAAGTTCTGTTCTGCGAGGATCTTGTTATGCTTGATATCAAAGGCTTTAGTAGTAATTTTGTGACTTGATATTGCTCCAGTGTTATGTCTCTTTGAATCGGTTTGAAGGACTAATAATTAGTTGATATGGACAGCCTCTTGCAGAGTGCATGAATAAGTTGCAGACAGAGCGCATGGCAGTTGGTTTGCAGCTTCAAGAGCCTTGGCTCCGAGAGTACCAGGTATTTTTGGTTTTTGAGACTGCAGGTATTTATTTGGAGTGATTTAGATGTTGACCTTCCTAAATTATAACGATAGGAATGGCAGTTTTTGTGATAATGTTACTCCTCAAGTTATTCCTTTGTCTAGACCGACTCTCTTCTGCGGTGGCAGTGTCTTGATTTTTTGTGCTTCGTTGTCATTATTTTGGTTATGTTTGCGTTGGGATGAACGCAAGCTGTTACATTCTATCTCTGATCAGTCTGCTGTGTTGCTGTGTTTCTATCTCTGATAAGTAAACTAAGATGTTGATCAAAATTATTTGTCTTTCTAATGCAGGTTCTACCTTCAAGGACTCATCCAAACATGCAAATGAGTTCCACTGGAGGGTGGGTTCTTAGTGGCATTTGCATAAACAAGACGTAAATGATGAATCGAGGATGTGAAGGTCATATTCCCAGATTTATTTTAGTTTTTAATTCCCATGTGGAATCGCTCCATTTACAAGAATCAACTTCATTTATTTTGGGTTTTGTTGGTGGGTTTATCAAGTTTCATTTTCCTCCACTTCTGTATGTGGTTTGGTCCCACGGTACAGAAATTTCTGAGCTGATATTTGGAGTTTCACAGAATATTCATGGCTGCTCTTAGAACTTATATGCCTTCTTGTATTTATGGCAATGCCTTGTACGGAGTATGATATTGATGGCTATTTCTGGATTATTTTGGATTTGTTTGAAATGAAATACAACCGAACTGGTACTGTTTTTAAAGTTACACTGCATCCAATTATAAACTAGGTACATTGTAAATTATAACTAGTTTTCAATGAAACAATATGCTATGGAATCGTTCAGCTTATAAAGGATGTGCCTGTTAACCAAACTGTGAAGCTACGATGGTGTAATGCGTGCATGTTTGGCCAGAGCTTGACCTCATCTGGTCTCGAGGTTCGTGGGGGGCAGAAACTACAGATTTTTCACCTGGGGTATAAGCTTAAATGCTTAAAATGTGTTATCGGATCGACTCCCGCACTCAGCCTTGCTGAGTTGTCATGCCTCAATAGCGGCTCAATAGGGTGCTCAAGAGCTGGTAGATGGACAACCCAGCTTAACCCACCTGAAGTCCTGATTCCCCCAAAATTCCAGATCTCGAAATTCTGCCTCCCAAGATTCTCAAAATAACTTGCAATGGGCAAGTTTCCAACTTACCTCCCACAGACAAATTGTAAATTATTGACTCACAAAATATTCATGGGGAGATTTGGACTACCACCTTGCAATTGAGATGTTTTCATCTATGGCTTGTGAATGGATTCACAACACACTAATGAGAACATGGAATGCCTTTACTTCATGCCCATGAAGAAATGTCCAAGCTTTCAAGTCATTTGGAGCACCTGCCTCTCTATCTGTCTGATTTGTCCATCTAGTAGAAGTGCCACCCATCTCATGTAGTCAACATACAATTTGTTTCTTTGAGAGTGAATAAATTGACATGGATCTACCTTGTTTACAGTATTTGGAGTTATGCATAGAGGTAGGAACAAGTGTAGATGCAAAGGCGCCAAATTTCCTTGGAGGAGGTTTTGCAATAAGTTGGGATATGAGGTGGGTGGGGCCTATTAGGATGGGTACAAACATAGGGGCACAAATGCTATGAAATAAGTACAACCCATAAGAAAGCTTGACTTTTCTAGGGCCTCCTGTATTCAATTTATTTTAGAATTCTATATGTTTGTCAAAGTGTTGATATTTTAAATTCTATAAATGTTAACTTCACTCAATTTTTGCACACAACAATGTAAAATGATGTATACCAACATGCTAAGGCACCCAAAAAAGGAATGACAAAAGATCGAGCAATTCCAAATCTTGGTGTACAAAATTGAGTTTTAGACATGGCTAACTTTGAAATTAATTTTTTTCAAATCACAACTAATTTTTTCTTCAAACTTCCATGGTAATGTATTATATGTTGCTCACTACAACTTTTATATATCTACTCTTGGACTTTGTCTATTGATGTTTATGGTATGGTTGTTTGAATGAAAAAAATTTCAAATTTATACTTAGTTAAGTTTTTCACTGTAAATGCAAATATAGCTTGCAATCTACACAGTCAAAGTTTCCTGAAGTTTCTCCTACACAATTGTAAACTAGTCTAGTGAAAGATCTTATGGTTAGATATGAAAAAAACAAATTTTAAGTTGGAAACTTCTTCTCATTTGGATATCGTGATGTTTTTCATCAGTTTCCAAAGCCGAATGTAACTTAATAAACTTCAAGTACAGTGAACCATCCAGGGCAGCAGAACGAAGAAGGAAAGCAGCTAATCTTGGGTTATGTCAATTTGATGTCATGTTTGTGCATTTTGTGTAAAACCTCAATGATATGTATTTTCTGAAACTGATCCTAACAACTCCACTATGATAGAATCTATGTTGAAGAAATCTTCATTGGGAAAATTTGTGGCACACGCAGTAGGTTAAGTGAAAAGGAACCGAACTGACATGATAAGGGCAAACACCAAGATCCGATTTTATTGTTGATTGCATATTCCTTGGTGCATTTACTAAATTCAGACTTTTCTCAACTCATTCCAATCTAACTATCATCTAAAAAGAGATTCACATAAATTGACTGTATCGACTGGTAGTGGATTGTACCACTGAAAAGATTATAATAGTCAAACAAGGTAATCTTTCAATTTGGAGAGGTCATATTTGGGGCACTAGGTGCTCATGGGTTGACTTGGACTTTCATGCACCTAGAATTGGTTAAATCTTTCATGGAAGACTCAAAACAATTCAGAATTTCTATGTGCAAGTGTGCTGTAGTTGGAAGAAGAGAATTAGGACTGTTGATAAATAAAAAATTGGGGGAGGTAAGTTTTTGACTTCTGCAAAACTATTTTCAACGTAAGACTGAAAGTTTTCGGTTGATTTTGTTTGTCAACAAGGCAAAACCACTCCTAAAATGTAGTTACTCCCTACGCACATAGAAGTGAAATTATGGTGGAACTTGGCAAGGGCTTATCCACCTGAAAAAATTGAAAATTCATTTGTGACTCCGATCAGTATGGAAATTTGTCTTAGAACAGCGTCAGTGGAGTCTAGATTTGAAGCTCAGATGTGCCCATGTCCAAATCTTTTTCCTTCAAATGGGTCCATTCCGGTAATACCATGCATGGAGTCTCAATTTTGAGCCTCGGAAATTAAGCCACATTATGTTTCTACAGCTTGGCATGGAGAACGTTTTCTTTTGGTGGTGTCTGAAGTACTCGTATGATTCCTTCTTGAGCTAGTGACGCGACCAGCTGCACACCCACAATGCATATCAACTATCATGGATTGAAGCATGGATTTTACAGTCAGGTTTCGAAGTTCTGAAATACAGTAAATCCGAAAAAACAAAAACAATTTCATAGAGGAGGGCTAATCAGTGAGGTTGAAGATGATGTACCTCACCACTTTGAGTATAGACTCGACCCAAGCACAGAGCACGTGAATTGCATGCACGGTGGCTCTCCGTCTGAATCAATTAATAGGCACAGCCAAACAAGTTTTTTTAGCTTCTGATAGATTAGAGAATCAAAAACGGTAAAATAGAGACTAAAGTTGAACTCTTGGCTCTGTGCTGTTTCACAAAGGCCATAATCTCCATATAATAAAAAATAAAGTACGTAGTTGTCAATGTTCAACTACTATTGTCACCAAGTTGCTGTGTATGTAGTGCAATTCAGTTACAGATGCCTAGACTGAACAGGGTTTTCAATAGCTTAAGACAGTTTCACAAGCTTTCAGACATCATGAAGAACACATTCCTCATAAGTTATGGGACGGATTCCCTCCTTTTGCAGTGATCCAGATTGTGCATAGGCAAAGAATCACACTACTAAAACCAGGGACATCCCAAACTGCCACTTTCGTTAATGAGCCTAGTTCCTGGAATTAAAGTGATTTCATTTTTGTATGTCCATGTTTGCAAAATGAAAAATTAAGGATTCCCAAGCATCAAAGAATGCAGTATGCACTATGTGAACACCTTATGAAGTTATAAGGGTGAATTTTAAGTGACAGATGTTCTAAAAACCATTTCTTGACAGTAGGTACATATTGAATGATTAGAAGGACAAACACCAGCGGACCATTGAATCAAGCAGTCCCCGGTGATTTTGGAATTCCCTACCTCAATGGAAGGACACTATGAATAAGCATAGGTAGGTTAGTTAGTGCCATATGAAATTATACATATCAGAGGAATGAAATGTAGGGCATAGTACCTCAAAAAGAAGATAATCGTCTGCTCGAAAAGGTCGGTGAAACCATATCCTACACCATGTCAAAGCCAAAGCTGAATTATGTCAATGAAGATACTGTTCTACAGGCAGACAGACAGACAGGCAACCACGAAAGAAAATCAAGTTTAGGGTTAGGGCTCCAGGGTTCTAGGGCATTACGAGTGATCGACGCTGCTAACAACGACTGGATGTTTGTTCACCACCATGGTGTGGGGCATCATTGCAGTCTCCAGAAAAGACCAATCAAAAGCGTAACCTGCTGCACATCTGATTGAATCATCCCACTTAGTAAATCTGATTTTTTTATATCAGAACAACACTGCTTCCAATTTTTCAACTCAAAACCATTACGCTCTTATATGCAGATGATTGCGCGCTGGTTTTGATCCCCTGCTATTACCCAAGGCGCAATGTACCTGTGGAGGGCTTTATCATCGCCTAGTTTTCCGTTTGTCCGCACCCACAATCTTTGTCTGCAGGAGAATCCATGTCCATCAAGTTGTCAGTCAGTCAGGCACTGGCTGAAGAGATTTGGCAGCCGTGGGCCATAAAATATTTGCAGATGATGCTGAGTGAGTTTACTACATATCCTGTTATTGTCAATGTGCTTGTTGGATGTTCCACCAGTCAATCTGCTGTGTATTCGATGTTCCACTACTGATTTTATTACGTACTGAAAAAATAAATTGTACCTAGTTCCTGTTTTGATATAGAAATAATTCATGCAAACGTACCGAGGCTCTTGAGGTTCCATGGTAATTCGACTCCTATGATTGAGATACCTCAAGTCCAATGTTTCGCTCATTTTCAAGCACGCAGTAGCTGGCAGCCGGATGTATCTAGCAGTGACAGCTCAAGTTCAGATTGAGACTGGATTTAGGGTTTAGGGTTTAGGGTTTAGTTGCTAAATTCCACTTGATGAACATAACAACAGATCTCCTTCCAACTACTCAATCGAATGCAAAAACTTGGAAAAGTCATAACAAGGTTTTTCAGTACAATAAGACTGGCGATATCTGGAACGTTTAGACAACTTCATCCAAAAAGGTCTTTCCCAGTATTCAAAGTCCGGACTCCCTACTGCCACAATGATCTTCCAAAGGCCTTATTTTGTACGATGGAGAGGGCTTCTGTATGCGACTGCAGGGAGACCTTCTTAGAGAGGATTCCTTTCGTGGTGATGTCTAAAAGTTCCTGAAACACTCTAATCATTGAAGACCTTTCTGAACTCTCAGAGACACCACGAAGCCTCCAAAACATGCACCAGAACATAATTGCATGCTGAACTAAACGTTGCATGAACGCAGACCAATGACGGATAAAAGCTTACTCGGGAAGGTGTGCAAGGGACACTCACTCGGGAAGGTGTGTGTCATTACAAACCGGTCCCAGCAGTTCTTCGTAAGTGGGGAGCTGCAACCATGACCCGCGTTTGGACATTAAACTAGTGACTACCGCTTGTTCTCTTTCATGTATGATTCACTAATTTTCCAATTTGATGCTAATTCAAACAACACATATCAGGGTACTAACTTAGTTGATGAACACCATTCACTGAGCTCTGGATCTCATGCTGATCACTCTTTGACTAGCCTCTTGTTGCTTACATGAGTATTCACTTAGGACGTGACCCTATCGCGAAGATAGTCAGCTAAAAATGATCAGATTCCGAGATGAATAGGTGCATTCTTTGTCTCTTGATGGTGGTTCCAAAGTTCAAATTTTTAACAAACAATTCCTTGATTCTAGGCATGCTATAAGATTTTACATTTAATCGTGGAACCCACTAAATAAAATGAAAAGGTGTATTGTATAGGTTACGGGGAGAAACAGTCAGACAGAAGACAAATGGTCAATTTGGTATCTAAAATTCATGTCTTGCACTCAGTAGAATTATTGATTATCCAACTGCAGTAACTAAGCTTTGGGGGAGAAGCTGATTCTGTATCGCGGTTTGCACTGCGAACTGAAAATGTACCTCATTGGGAGGAGTCGTATTTGGCATTGGATATTGATGTTCAAGTCCATCTTCGGCTCTCTGCAATTTTGTGAAATAGTTTAGTGAGAATGGTTCAAAAGACGTTCTGCTATAATGCTCTGGAATTCCATGAGGCTAGTGTCCATTAGAAATAATTGAAAGAGTCTCCAAGAATGAACTTGTGCGTGAAGTAGATTTACCTGAAAAGATGCATACATGACAAAGCATACTTTGCCTTTCTGTATGGCTTGCACGTGTCGTGTTGCAAATGTCCGACCACTCCGAGTCCTCTCCACCTTGAAAAAAATGGGCACTGCAGAGAAGAGTCACTTGAATTGGAAAAATCTCAATCTCATGCATGCCAACAATTTTTTGGTTTCCAAGCAATGAACCCAAGCTTCATTACTGGGACCTGAAATTGAGGGCATCCAATGTGTTGATTTTGTGAGGGACAATTAGGTTTACCACTTCGAAATGAGAGAGGACAAGATAAAGAACGTACAAGAAGAGATCCCGCCGAGGACAAAGTATGAATGAAGACTGTGGACAACGAGGGCAGGCTCGACTGTCTTGGATGCTGCGCCCAAAGCCTGCACAAATTCAAATTATTTGAAGTCATTTCTGGGTTTCAATAGATGAGATTGAGAGGCTAAAAAGAGGAAGCCAGGTCTATGTCCTGTAACAAGATCAAATGCTCTGGAGAGAAATTAATCCCTCACCAGGCCCACCATGCGGCCTCCATACATGTTACCCCAGAATGTGGGTGCCTCAGGCATGGAATGGGCTTTAAACAAGTCATCCTGGCATGTGCACAAACATTAACGTTAGATAGAGAGCAGGTCTCACTGTTTAAGATAATTTGTGGATACATAAGTATGGCCAGTGTGGAATTTGAAAGAAGTAATGCATCCGGTCATCATGCATGCTACCAGCGTCCTATATGGCCCATGAAAGATAATCTGTCAATGAAGAATCCAGTATTCTTCTTCTTATGTGAACTATTGCTTGAAAGGGTTTAGGGTTTAGGGTATTTTGCCTGCCTTCGCTAGAGTGTAGCAACGCCTAGATTATTATTACAATTATGCATTGTCATGTGATTGATTCCTGAAACTCACCTCAATGAATTCCAGTTGTAACAGTCGTTCTACAATGGACAATTCTCCAGGTTGATGTCTCCATGTTGATGCTGGAGAAAGATATGGAGCTTGCTCATGTGGGATTACAACACACGAAACCTGGCGTTGTGAATCAACAAGGTCATTCAGCGGAGAAGCTCAAATGACATGCAAGCCAAACTCTGTATTGTACTGTTACTGAGTGAGCAACGTGTTCACGGATCATGCATACCTCGGAGCGAGCAATTATATCATGCTTGTGGAGTTTCTTCTCTGGTGCCACGGAAGCTGCATGCCAATCCAGGCACAGTGAAATTCATCTTCAAAAAAAATGCTTGAGACTGTAAAATCCTATCAAGCAGTCATTGCAGAAAAATTATCATCAAAGAAAATTAAGAAATTGGATGGACAGTCAGCTACTCTCTCTCGAGCTTCAATTCCCATGTTAGAAGCACAGTGGATATAAAGTAAAGCGAAAAGTACATGACTTTGTGCACTAACAACGAATTAGTGCGTGTAATGCCGTAAATTCATCAGCCTGTAATATTGTGCTCAAGGTTAAGTTTGATCACACCAGACTACTTCCAATCGTTTACACAAATCTTCCAGTTTCTTTTTAAGTCAAGAGAAACGGCAATTCATACCATGGCCAAAGTGATTGCCCGGTGATAGGTGCTTTTGTGAGTCCTTGTCTGATGTCTTCGAGATTATGTCAGCCTGCGAAGGAAAGAGATTCAGAATGAAAATCAATTTCAGCATAATAACATTTTAACAATAATTTGCATGGATCGGTCAGAATATGCTTTCAGTATACTTAGACTATTCCAAGAATTTCAGACTATCATTGGGAGAATTAGTTGTGAGGAAGTAAGATAAGCCTGATGCAATTAATGGATAGATCTCCTCATGCTTCATGGGAGAGGCTACTCTATGATTGCAATTACTCGCAAGCTGCTTCACAATCTAAAATATCAAATTCATAACCTTTTCGTAAAGTAATTGACCTACTCAATTTCCATCTCCCCCATTGCACATCTCCCTGTAATTAACGTTTAAGAAGTGCTAATTCTACTGAAAATACTGTTCAAGAGTAGAAGCTTTTCTTTAGCATGACTGTTTCCAAAAGTCAAGAGCACTACCAAACCGTCAACAGGAAAGTAAAACGATCAGTGCTTGAAAACTTAATCTTGATTTTCCAAAAACAGACTCTAGAATATTAACAACAAGACCACTCCGAATTTCTATAATCCCCTAATTCACACAGTCAGCCAAAACCTCGCCACAATGCACATATTGACATACTAAATACCTCGCCCTTCCAGATTATATATAATCCTTCACCTGGTTCGCCTTCTTTAACTATCCACTCACCTGCACCTGCACCAGATCATAAACAAGCTCCGTATGGATAAAATCAATCAAGTTAGAATAGAAACGATTGCGCAAACAAATAATGAGCATGTAAACGAATCCTCAAGGTCAATTTCGGTACTGCGATTGATAAACACTAAATATACCGAAGTGCCTGAGCTGCGCAAATTTTACAATCTGCTCAAATGAAGCTCCCGGGAGACGCTGCAACACTGGCAACGACCCCAACAAATCCAACACTGCACCATAACCAAACATTCATGCGTGCGTCAAGGTTAGGACACACGATCACAGCAGGAATCGAAGCCAGTCGTCTCTTTCTCTCCCAACTTGATTGAAATATTGACCACAAGAATTGAAGCGGGCCAGGCATGAGGTCGATCACCTTGCTGAAGCTCATGTGAGGAGAACACCATAGCCATGGCCATAGCACTTAATCTAAGTAAGCTTCCCCAATAGAAACGGCCTCAATTGGCTACACCATGTTTCTTCCAAGAGCGTATGGGATTGAAGTGGCAACAACGGGTGTTGATTGCTGAGAGCGAGCTCGATCTAGCTATAACTTAGAGAAGACGAGGTTTCCAAGCAGCTTTATTGTACGAATTCCAGACAAGGCTGCTTGCAAAACGGAAGTTGAACTGGACCACACTCACTGTCCACGTCTCTGGCTGTGCGCAGACAAACTGCTCTGATACTAATTGCATGTATGTACCATACCCTTCTTCAATTCTTTCCTTGCAGAATACTCTACTTTCCACACGCAATTCAAGTGGTACAAGTATGAAGCTCATTCCAAAGCTGCCGTCTTAATTGGATCCCTGTCCAAGCTGCAAAACACCACTACAACAGAAGACTGAGATTTACTTAGAGCCCTGTTGACCAGGTTGAACGATACATGTTGCACTAGCTAGCGGTAGCCATCCAAATATGGGTCCTGAAATTTCTTCTGAGTTGTCGGTAAATGACCAGGTCACTCAATTCTTCGAAGTGACTGACCCAGGCTCAGGAACGGCTCAAGGTGTTTCGGTTCTAGCCTTCCGGGTCTAAACTGATGTCTGAAATTTATAAGACTAATAAACCGAGGCACGTGCATCCATAATCATCACTGCCAACACGTGATAAGTTCATTTGAAGTTTTGAACCAAAAATCAACACAAAAAAAAACTGAATATTGATGACATAAGATGTACACAATGTTCAGACCCACCTTTTTTGGTGCTTTCATTTTCTTTGTTTTGCTTGTTCCACCCTTGGCCCTCATGTGTGTCCTTAAGTGTTCAGGAAACTTTTTGAGTTTTACAAACCAATTTCCTTCCATTCTCACATTCAATCGGTTTTTGAAGAAATGAGTCCGGTTATTATCTTTGCTTTTTACTCTGAAAAGAAAATTTACAGATTTTTTCACTGGATTTTTGGCGTTTTCAAATTACAACCAGTTTTTTTACCACATCTACCGCCTAACTTTGAACTAATCACCAGTTCTTTCCAATCATTAGCGTCCTTCACTTGAAGATAAGTACACCTAAAACCAATAGGATAAGCAATTTAGTGTGGTTCCCATTATTATATTGGAAAATTAGTTTTTTGTAGTCCCATTGGTTGTCAAAGGATATTCTAGATTCTATATGAATTAACTATAAATTATTAAAGTATTGAAAAATAGTTATAAAACCAATCCTTGACTCTAATGAATAGTGGGGTTGTGGAAGTATATTTTAGCCAAGAATTTGTAGGGGTTGGTTTTAGAAAAGTGTCAACTTTAGGTGTACTTAATTACCTTAATTGTTCCATTCTGAATCTTGAGGGGTTTATTTCACCTTAGTTTACTGAGTATGTAACTACCTTCAAGTGTTTATTTCAATAAAGAGTTTAGCCCAAAATAAGATTTTTAACAAGTAGTATGCAATTAGAATATAAGGATTTAAAGGAGTTTAGTATTGATTTTTGCTACACCTATAAACAATACTTTAAAAGTTCATTACTTATTTATATAATGTTCAAATCATGTATATTGAAGTACTTTGCATTTATTTTTACTTGTAGATAAGATCAAATAAAAAGAATTTATATTTCGTAATATGGGAATAAATAAATTCTTTTGTTGTTAGTGTCAATTACAAGCACACTTACCCTTAAAAGTACAACTGTTGGAGCAAAGAATTGTGAACCAACACCAACCCTCAGAAATGAACATGGTGGTTTCAAATAATTGCCACAATCAAATTTTAAACCACCTAATAATACTTTCTAATTTTGGATGAAACCATGTGAAGATGGATGTGGTTTCTTCATCATGTTTTGGTCATTTGAAATCATCTTAGTGACATTTTGTGGCTCAGTAATTCTTTAACCTTAAATGTTAACCCCTAAATGATTTTGACTACGTTTTCATCAAAACTACTCCAAAATTGTCATTTCTAGTATAAGTACCAAATTTAAAACAAGATAAAACATTTTGGACACATGTAGTCATGAGATCTTATAGTATGCTAGTTTGGAAAGAAGTGCAAAAAAATTCAGAAATTTCCACCATGTAGATTGTAAGATATTAGCATTTGAAGTGACAAAAATCCTTTTTTGGCCCTACAAAAATCGGTGCAACTCTTCATCATAAGGTCCAATGATTAAAAAATGTCCGGAATGGTGGTTACTCTTTGAATTAATTCTTCAAGCCAAGTTGTCTACTTGCTTGAAAAATTACAGATCATTTGGAATTGTACAAAATATAGGAAAAAAAGAGTAAGTAAAAAGAAAAAAAGAAAAATTCAAAATACTAAATTGTTATAAATTTATTTTTAGAATTGAAAAATACCAATCTACCAATAGTTATAATGTTAAAATAAACAATCTACACCTAATGCTTTTATTTTTTCTAAAAATACTAAGAATTGAATTAAATATAGGACTTCAAAGTTTGTTTTAGAGTAGAGATCCAATATGCTCATGAGCTCCCACAAGCTAAGAACCAATTTTGATTTTTGATTTTTTTAGAAAGTGATTTTTAAAGTATTTTTTTCTACTCGTTCTACCTACGAAATAATGAAAACACATATCATACAATAACTTTTTAACTATGTAGTCAAAAGTTATGAAAAATTTTGGGCTTCAAAGCTACTTTATGGCACATTTTGTGTTAAAATTTCAAAGTGAAAAAATAAAAATTCTATTTGTAGTGAGCTACCCCAAATTGCTATGTGGCCCAAAAAAATGCAGTTTGGGCATTTAGGGATTAAAGTTTGGGCATCCCAAAAGCAAATATGCCTTAGTTAACTTTGATTACAACTTTCAAAATAACTTTTTTGTTATTTAATTTAGTCTAAGAAAAAGGAACCTTGAAATTTTTTGTTTCTATTCCATTCTATAATTTTGAAAGAATTATTGTAGTTGTAAACTCTATGTTTTATAATAGAATCCAAATTACACAATCTTGTATGCATTTCATTTTTTCTTTTCTAATTATTTTTGACATTTAAATTACAAAATTATATTACTATTTCTAAAGTGTTTGCATACTAGGGGTTAGAAGTCCTATGTAACATTCTATGTGCCATTACACACCCTGTGTAATACATGCATTTGCTAGTTTCAATTTTGGATTGTTGTTTACAATATAGATTCAATTCGTTCAAGACTTCTACCAATCTTTTGTAAAAACCAACACAAGCTTTCTTTAGCATTCACCCTTGGTAGATTAGAGAAATTGCTCCATTTGTGGATCTTCATAACATTGTTAACCAACCTAAATCATTTCCTTTGGGAGAGGGATAATGCCTCCTCATGTGCCTAGGAGTGAACTTAGTAATAATTTGTAGAGAATCATTGGTTGGATGGGAAGTTGAAACGCTCGTGACATTCAATTTGATTGAAAAGTTGCAAAAAATTATTGGCTAGGTGAGAAATTGTCATATCCAATTTATGGGGGAACAAAAGAGCATCCCATTGTTGGTTAACGATGTTATGTTGTAAGCTCAAGAAGATATATTCCACTTCACCAGAAACTGCAAAGACTACCATATTGTCATTTAGGTGGTAGTCATCTTCTGTGTAATTTGGAAAATGTGTTCACTTCAAATCTTCAACCAAGTTTGACATCTCATTTTCTTCTTGCTTTCATATATAATGATTGTGACAAAAAGTTTGTATATCCTAGTATAAAAACCATAACGTTTTTCAAACCTAGTGCTTCCATCTAGGGTCCCATAGAGATTGAAATAATCTTTTTCGAGATCCCTAGGATAAATTAAGTTTAATATGCTTGGTATCATTGGCTAGTTGGGTCGTGAACTAGTAGCTAGGTTTGTGAATACAATAGGTAAGCTTCCTTATAGAAGCTAGAGTGCCAAATAATAATCAACATGCCATCAACAATATAATTTCTCAATGGATTGGAATGTTGCAATGCTATGATTATTCCATCAAAATAGAAAAAATATAAACATAAATAGAAAATATATTCTTTTGCAATCTATAATATCAAAATATCATATATCAATTATAAAAAAGGATAATTTTAGCTTGATACTGACAATTGACTTGAAGGTGATTGTTGTGGATTTCATTAGTGTAAAATATAAAATAACTAATTGATAAATCTTCACACCAATGACCATTGCTATTTGTACCTTTTAAAAAAAATTCAATTCATTGTATTTTTTTGGTTATATTTACCAATTCATATAGGGCTAAGTGTTTAGTTTTTAGAGTTTAGAGTTTGAGTATTTAGGATAACATATAAGAAAATATCATATTAATTTCTTATACAATTGGAAGGAGGAAATTTTTTAAGAATTAGAACTTAGAATTAGAAGAACTTTGGGTTCTAAGTTTTTAGTCCAAGGTTTTGAAAATATCATTTTGGAAGAGACTTGTGGATAGATTTCTACAAATGTCTTGTTATTTTAACCCCTAAAGTCCCATTGTCCCCTTGGAGGACAAATCAAATTTTAGTCAGGACATTGTGACCTCAAATTTTGGTGAATTTTTTTGAAACTTTTCCACAATCTAGAAGAATTGATTAGCTTTGTGGGAATATAATTTTTATTTAAATTGGTGCCTAGGAGCAAAATTTATACCACAAAATGCCTGAAATTGAACTCAATGGGCAATACAAAAAAAATTGCAAAAAATCAAAATAAGTTCTAATTTTTTTTTACTAAAATTTTATATTTTTTTCTACATGTGAAGCTTTGATTTGTTCTATTTGGTCTAATAATGAGAAAGTTAAGGACAATCTTGTTTTTTAGGCAATGTAAGCATCTTTTAAAAAAATAACTTGTAGGATTCATTTTTGAATGCAATTTTCACAATTTTTAATTTTTTTTTTGAGAATGTTGTATTTTTTTTCTAAAACAATCTCACCATTGGGATTATTGTCTTCCAATCTCATCTTGTAGCTATTAATGATTTAGTTTTTTTTCAATCTTGGACCTACTTCTATTTAATAATTTTTTAAAGAATGAAAATCAAGTGTGCTTTTTTGTTTTTTTGTTTTTTTTGTTTTTAGAGTTTCAACTCAATTCTTTAACATAAATTTTTTTTAATTCAAAGTTTGTAGTGCAAAAAAATTCCACCAATGGTAGTCAAAGTCATTTGAAATTGCAAACTAGTGTTCAAAAAACTTTCTTTTTCAACTTTGAATGATGATGTCTTCCATTCTACGTGTTCAAACTTCATAAAATTTTTACCATATGAGCCAAGACAAGTGAAGTACAGTATCAAGAACCTCTCAATTGTCCGCCCATATTGTGCCATTCAAAAGAAAATTGTAGAATGTATTATATGATTTACATTTTCCATGTTACATAATCAATATTTAAGTTTTATACAATTTCAATCACACATATCAAATTTGGGTTTCAGAAAATCCAAACTCCATTTTGTATGAATTGTTTCATTAAATTTTTATGACTTCACACTAAAATTCATGGAAAAATATTGATAATGAATTTTTTAAATTCGACTTTGGCAATATGTAGGAAACCTCTAGATGTACAGTGGGGTACCAATCAAAATGTCGTTTTCGAATTCGCAGTGAGAAAAATTTCAGTACTGCCAACTTTGAAAGCCTCCCGAGAGCTCAAAAATTGGTATTTTACCACAAATTTTTTTTCAAAGAATTAACTTTAAGTTAATTATATGTATGACAAATTTCGAGGCCAAAAGATTCACCGAAAAAAAGTTATTCAAAATCTACCAATATTGGTAGTTGTGGAAAATTTTTCATAGTTGCCAACTTTGACAGCCTCCCAAAGATTGAATTATTTTTTTTTTGCCATGACATTCTTGGAACAAAAATCTATTTATGTTAATAAAATATGATAAAAATTTCAAGTCCAAAAGATTAATACAAAAAAGGATATTAACAATCTACCAACATGTGTCGTTTTGAGAAACAATTGTGAAAACCGTTTCACTACTTCAACTTTGACACCCTCCCAAGGGCTGAAAAATTGCTTATTTACCATGAAATTTTTGGCACAACATGCTCTTTATGATAAAAACATTCATGCCAAATTTCAAGTTCAAAAAATTTATACAAAAAAAAATATTTACAATCTACCAACATGTATGTCCTCCATTTGCCTCAATCACTGCTTGTAACCTAAAGGGCATAGAATGACATAGTTGAAGGAGCTTTGTACCATTGATTAACCTCCACTCTCTTTCAATAATTACCTTCAAGTCATCTAAATTTTTTGGACATATTGGGCCATGTTGCACAACATCTTTCAAAATCTTCCAAAGGTTCTCAATTGGATTGAGATCGGGAGATTTTGAAAGATGCATGTATGGTCTTCAATTTTTAAACAAGTGTAGTCTTTGAGATGTGACAAGTGCACACAACTAAATTTGGCTATCTTTGATTTTTTTGAAAAGCATTTATGATTAGAGATTGCATCATCTGGAGAATTATAATCTAGAAGCATGATTGTCTGACATACTTCAACAATTTCAATGTCTTTAATAAAAGGTATCTCACAACTACACACATTGGTAGATTGTAAATATTTTTTTTTGTATAAATTTTTTGAACTTGAAATTTGGCATGAATGTTTTTATCATAAAGAGCATGTTGTGCCAAAAATTTCATGGTAAATAAGCAATTTTTCAGCCCTTGGGAGGGTGTCAAAGTTGAAGTAGTGAAACGGTTTTCACAATTGTTTCTCAAAACGACACATGTTGGTAGATTGTTAATATCCTTTTTTGTATTAATCTTTTGGACTTGAAATTTTTATCATATTTTATTAACATAAATAGATTTTTGTTCCAAGAATGTCATGGCAGAAAAAAAATAATTCAATCTTTGGGAGGCTATCAAAGTTGGCAACAATGAAAATTTTTCCACAACTACCAATATTGGTAGATTTTGAATAACTTTTTTTCGGTGAATCTTTTGACCTCGAAATTTGTCATACATATAATTAACTTAAAGTTAATTCTTTGATAAAAATTTTGTGGTAAAATACCAATTTTTGAGCTCTCGGGAGGCTTTCAAAGTTGGCAGTACTGAAATTTTTCTCACTGCGAATTCGAAAACGACATTTTGATTGGTACCCCACTGTACATCTCTCCTTCAATGAACGTCTCCAAAAAGTTTTAGAACTCCCTAACAGCGATGTCAAAAGTTGAGGTGACAATGTTCAAATTTTGAAAAATTGATATTTCTTCATTGTAATTTGATTTTGGCAAAACAAATGTACCTTCGTGGTCAAATGTGAACAATTTGTAACAATGTGAAGGTCAAATAGAAAAATCTAATCACAATAAAGAAATATCAATTTTTCAAAATTTGAACATTGTCACTTCAACTTTTGAAACTATTGTGAGGGAATTCTAAAACTTTTTGGAGATACCTATTGAATGAGAGATGTATGTATGGAGATTTCCAACATATCTAAACAATTGAATGAAAAATTCATCACTAATGGTTTTCAATCAATTATCATGTAAAACTATGAATTTTAAAAGAAATAATTTACCTAAAATAGAATTTTGCATTTTTTAAATCCAAATTTGGTTAGTTTCATTGTATTTGCATAAGAATTGAATGTGCATAATGCAAGACAAGGATTGTCATTTATATTCTATATTATAAAAAATTCTTTTGAATGGTTGAATAGGGTGGATGATTGAGAGTTGCCTAGTATTGTATAAGATCCCATGGTTAGATTCTAGAAAAATGTTTTTTGTTTTGTTTTCTTGCAAAATGTCAGTTTTGAGTGATTTTTGATAGAAAAATGGCCTTAGGACCTTAGGGGTTAAAATAAATTAACAAGATTTTTTTAGTTTTTTGGACATAAGTCTTAAGCTTCTAGAATCCTAGGGTGTTTTTTGCATCCAAAACTCTTGAAATATAAGATTTGTACAAACAACTTGTCAAGCATAATTTTATTGAGCAAAGGAATACAAATATATACACATGGAAGGATGCTACAATTCCTTATGAACTTTGTCCATCTATTGTTATCAATGAATGACTAAATTTTTAATAATGTGAAGAAGGATCAATGTTCCTAGTGAGCATTGTCTTCAATATCCTCCCTCCTTCACAATTTCTCCATGTTGTGTTTTTGATTGCAAAGATGTTACATTTTACAATTCTTTTGGCTAATATCCTAGTTGTTGTGATAGAGAATTTCATTGATAAGTATTGTATGGGTTAGGTTTTGATGAACTTGGCTTCCCAAAGAAAGGAAGATCTAGTCTCAAGAACATGTTGCATGTTGAGCTTGTATTAATTACTATCACTAATGCTTCTTGTTGTAGCAATTAGACAGCTATGCAATAAGATTTTAGAGACTTCCTTTTATGCTTTGTTGTTGATTCAGACAATTTGCTTAGCTATGGATTTTTCTAAATTTCAATGTTAGTACCAAGTTATGTGACAAATTTAGAGCCGTAGGGAGTTCTACTTTGAAAATTTGTAGAAATTATATGTCTCATCCAAAAATTCTAAATTTCCTCTTGAAAATTCATGATTTTCAATTGTCAATACTACAAAAATATTTTTTCAAGAAAAAGGTGCCTCCAATTATGTTGAGTTGCTTATTTTGACAATTTAAGGAGTTTTCACCTTTTAAACATGGCAAAGTTCATGAGAGAAACTTCTCTATCATAGAAAATTCATTCCTCAAGTTAATTGTAGTTGGGTTGTCCAAGTATCATAATCTTTATCATCTTCCAAAAGAATATACAAGTCCTATTTCAAGAATGAGAAACTTAAGTATTTGTAGTTTAATTCCTAAAGTCCCATTGCTCCCTTGAGGAATAAAATCTATTTTGGGTAGGTTTCTATGACTTCAATTTTTGGTGAAACTTTTTGAACTTTTTCATTAAAAAAGAACTTATTAGCTTTGAGGTATTGTAATTTTTATTTTAATTGGATCCTAGGAAAAAAAAAGTCCATAATAAGCCTAGAATTGAACTAGGTGGGCACTACAAAAAAATTTTAAAAGTTCAAATTTCAAATTTCAAATTTTTGGCCTCTAAGAAGCTTTGATTCATTCTATTTGAACTAGTAATGAGAAAATTATAGAGAATCTTGTTTTTCATCCATTATAAGTGTCTTTTTGAACAACTTTTTTTTAGAATTCATTTTGAATGCTATTTTTACAATTTCTTACAATTTCTTTTTTGTTAAGGTTAATTTTTTTGCTAGACAAATTTGAGTGTGAGGGCTTTGAAATATTTATTAAAAACAAACTCAAGTACCCTCCCAAAAAATAAATAAATAGAATGAAAAAAATATTTTTTCCAATCCTTTTAGACTCAAGTAAAGTCATCCATTGAACACTTTGTGTATATAACAATAAAATATGGTTAATCCACTGATCACCATGTAGAGTATTTTCACAATTTTAAGCTCCTTATTTTTCATTTTCATTTGAGTAAAATAAAATAAATAATTTTGGAATTTGAGCCTAACCAATCAGGGTTGACACAATGTCCGGACGTCCGGGACGTTCGGACGCGGACACTATGTCCGCAGCGTTCGCTGACATTCGCGTCTTGGCGGACGCAGTGTCCGCCTGTCCCCCGTCCGCCCGATTACGGCCGTCCGATCGACGTGCGGACCGATCTGGTCCGCACGATCTGGGCGTCCGCCCCGCCCCGCCTGTTCGCTTTCCGACGGCGGTCGGGACGCTGCGTCCGTGCGTCCGGACGTCCGGAAAACGGACGCTATTTTGGGGCAGACGTTGACATTCGTCAATCTTGTAACCAATGAAATGAAGCTAATAAAGTGTAGTTTTTACTTCAACTTGACAATTTGAATAATTTCTAAAATTAAATATTTCATTGCAATTTGAACTTTGGGGCCATAACCACAATCTACTGATTTTCTATTTATAGAAAGATATAATAATTTTTTAATTCCATGATGATCTATGACTCTATATAAACATTAGATGTTTTTTCAAGTCTCTACAAGATCATTTTAGGATTGTTTATGAAATTGTGAACCAACGTACTAGTGTACTACTAGCCAGAATATAAAATAATAATTATATATATATATATATATATATATAATTACTAAATAAGAAAGTATTATTAAAATACTGATAAAATAATATTATTTGATGTGGCAGTCTCTCGACCACGTCAAATTGTTTAAGTGGCAATGTTTCCGTGTTCCTTGTAGAGCAAGAACTTGTGATCTTCTAAAGGCCTCAAAAACATCAAATGCATAAGAGGATCATACTTAATAAATCTCAATTTATTTATTTTCTAAAATTTGTTTTCATAGCAGCTATCCCAGATCCTTTCACATGATGAAATTATCTTCCTCCGATTTTGATCTCTTTAAATTCTATTTTTGAAGAGCTAGATTAAGTTGATGTCTAGTTTTTGATAATTGACAATTACACATCTTGAGGTTCTACTTTCTACGTATCAAGGTTCTTGCAGTACAGTAGTAATAATATGGATCATCATATTTTTGCGCTAGGTGTGATTCAAAAAAACTTAGAAAAGTTTGTAAAATGTGTACTTTTTGATGGTGTACCTTTGTAGTAGTGCTAAATGTTTTAAGGGAGCTGCAATCATAGGCAAAGTAGCCAATTCAATGACAACTGAAATATACAAGAAGTGGTTGAAATTGTCCATAGTATCCTTCTCTAAGCACTCTAGGTCACAGAGTATCTTGAACCATTCAATGAACTTACAAAGAAAGATGAATCCTACGAAGCACCAACATTTTAAGAATTTTTTCATACAAATTTGAACAACTAAAGTGCAGTTTCCTTGTTTTGGGGAGGGCCCAAAAAATTATTTCTACCCCTTCTAATACTTGTATCTTTCAATCTAAACGGTAAAAATCTCTGAAATTTTTTCCACATCTTCTTTGATGAGTTTACTCTAAGATCCAATAATACATGTGTTTTAAAAAGTTAAAAAAATAATAATTTGGTACTTACACCAAAAATGGCAATTTTAGAGTGTCTTTAGTAAAAATGTAGTCAAGGAACTTAAGAAGTTAATAAACTTCATGTGTCCAATTGATTTTTTGTCCCCCTATTTATTTTTGAACAAATTGCAATTTCAACCTATAATTTTGAATTTTATATAATAATGACTATAGGTTTCTATTGTTATAAATTTCCAACAAAATAACATAAAAAATGATTTCTAGAATAGGTTGAAAAATGAACTCAAATGGTATGTTTTTCAACTCAAATATTTATAGAGAATACATTTCAATGACCATTGCATCACTATTCAAGGAAAACTAACTTTCAATAATAATTTATTTTTATCAATTTTTTGTTCAGTTTTTAGACAATTCTTTTAAGAGAAAATAGGGGTGCAAATGTCATTTTAAGCTCTATAATGTATCTTCTTAGTTCAAAAATTTGTAGCTAATTATAATTAACAAAGAAAATGCTTCTTCAAAGTAGAAGAATTTATTCATACTTTTCTTTTCTTTTCCTTTTATTTCTATTTTAGAATATAATATAAGGGGTCTAAAATCTTAACAGATGTAGTTTCTATTGGACACTCTAAGTCTTTTCCTCAGGGTAGCAATCCATTAAGAATTATGTAGTTCACATTTTGATCAATCAACTTTTCACCCGTACTATTGAGTTGATTTTTGAGTACTCTTGCCTTCTTTATATATTCTTTGATAAAGCCTATTTTATTCATATTGAGGAATTGGATCTTTTCCACTAGTGTTAAAAATTGCAATTTATTACTTCACTAGAATTAGTCTTTTAAACAAGGCCTTCCTTGCCAAAGTTGAATTCAAAATTTTTGCAATAATGTCTACAAGGTCATCAATAAAATGATAAGTTTGCAAGCTCGCACTTTGTCTCCTTCTCAAAAAACAAAGTTTGAAGTCTTTATCATTTTTATATTCTATTCTATACAAAACTCTCCATGACTTAGGAGCAAAGCTTCACTAGCATCATACAATTTTTATTAGTCTATAAGCAAGTGTAGGAGCGGAGTTTCACTAGTGTATAATTAGCTACTAATTGAACTCTAAGTCTTACTCTAATACTATGTTGAAATAAGAGACTTGTAGAAGCAACTTGTCAAGTGTAATTTTATTGAATAAATTAATGCAAATATATACAAATGGGTGGTTGCTACAATAATTTCCAATGAACTTCATTAATCTATTATTTTTGATGAATGAATAAATGTTCAATAATTATGGAAGAAGGATGAAAGTTCCTAGTGCACATTATCTTCAACAAAAGCCACTCAAAACTAATCGGTGTGTTTCTATCCCAAAGCTAACTGGTGTGTTTCTATCTTTTACAAAAAGTTTTAGAAATTCAAAATAAATATTGA
Source organism: Pseudoscleropodium purum (assembly GCA_963969395.1). NCBI lineage: Eukaryota > Viridiplantae > Streptophyta > Bryopsida > Hypnales > Brachytheciaceae > Pseudoscleropodium > Pseudoscleropodium purum. Next base: position 544,696 of record OZ017796.1, read on the forward strand.
GATCATAGGAACTTGTCCAAAATCCATTTTGTTTGTAGTAGGGGCCATGGGATAATAGGGGTCCAAATTGTATAAAAGCTTATTAAGTAGAATTATGTAGTCCAAATTGCATCTAAGTAGGTATTCAACAAGGTTTGCAAATTATGTATGAAGCTACTAACGACAATTAAATGTTAGTATTGAGTTTGAGCTTTATTCATTAAAATATTTGACAAGTTAAAATGTCTAGATTTCAAAGTAATTCTTAATCCCTAAAGGACTAAGGTACATCTTAGATACTATGAAAATGTGTGGTAAATATTTCAAGAACTTTGACCATCCAAATTAAAAGATTATAATGTTTGAAGTTAGATTATTTTTTCCTATGGTGAGATTTTTACACTACATATGGTTATTTGTTTTAGACATTTGTATCTTGTAGCATATAAATTATATATCTATCAAATTTCAAAGTTATAGGAGGAGTTTTGCAAATGCTATCTAAAGCTACCTTAAAAGTTTGGTGGCATTGGTACAATACAACTTTTGATGTGGGTACCAATTAGAAAAAGAATTATATTTCCATGTAGGAGAGACATGTTCACACCTTGAGTCAAAATTTGAAGAACTTTTGTTAAAAAAATGACTTCATATGCATCTATTTGAGATCACCGTCTTATATTCAACGATCATTATTTTGGTCCTTTAGGGGTTAATTGCACGCTTCAAGTGACTTTACACATTTGGATGTTATAATTTTCGCACTTTCAGAATGAGGGTTGATGAATCTCTACGTCCGCCCGAAAAAAGCGTCCGTAACCCGGACGTCCGGACGCACAGACGCCGGTGGACACCGGCGGACGTAGCGTCCCGACTGCCGTTGGAAAGCGGACGCCCAGATCGTGTAGACCACATCAGTCCACGTGTCGACCGGACGGCCGTAATCAGGCGGACGAACGGACGGGCGGACAGGTGGACGCTGCGTCTGCTGGGACCGCGAATGTCAGCGGACGCTGCGGACACAGCGTCCGCGTCCGGATGTCGTGTCAACCCTGTTTAGAATATGCCATTAGAAGAGATTGAGAGAGGGCTAGAAGGCCGTTTTAGGCCTGTCCCCCAACGCTATTCCTTTAATAGATCAAGAATAGTTGTTATTAAATTATTCAAATCTAAAAAAATTTAGTATGAAAAAAAATAGAATTTAAAAAAAAAAAAATTAAAATGTTTTAAAATATTTTTGGTGGCGTGGCAGTTATTCTATCATGTCAGGTAGCAATTGCAAGCTACTACAAAGTTGTTCCTCTGACGCTAGCAACTCATGGAACTCATAGCCCTCCAAGGGGATTCAAAGTCTTCTAGTGCATTTAAATTAATATTAGCATTAAATACTTAATGGATGGATCTCAACACCAAAATATATAGTCAATAAAAAATAATCCAAATTAATAGATGAATACTAGGTGTATAATTCTTTGCTCTATAATATAATACATTTGAGTGTCATTCAATGGAAACTTTGTATTCTATGACATTACAAGGTAAAAGTGGAGTCCTCTATGGTAAACTACCCCATTCTAGACCAAATGGGAGCAAATCCATTGTGGGCTAAATTATGTAAATGGTGTACATTTTAGAACTTGAATGTTTATTACTATCGTAATTTAGCCTACAATGGGTTTGCTCCCATGTAGTCTCAAATGGGGTAGTTTACCTTAATTGACTAATTTTGGACTACCCAAAACTATCACACTAGAACAATCTAACCTACAATTTGTAAAATGATGTACATCTTAACTTTACATGTAAAATAGTATACAATAATTATAAGTAAAGAGTCTTTTGAAGACTAATCTAGAGAAGTACCTTAATGATGGTTGAGTTTAAGGTAGTGCAACAAGCCTCTTCTGGAGGTAGTTTTGCCTTTATATTTTACCCTTGGGAAAAACGCAAGAAACCTTTTATTTGCTTTGCAATTTATTTTTTCAAATTTTGAGTTCATATTTGCAATCAAAGATCCCAAATTAGCTAGCATAGGTGTCAAGAATACAATTTATACAACACAAAATAGGAGGTCATTCTTTTTACATTCAACATTTGCGTGGACCTCTACCACAAGCTCGTTGCACTCCTTTAGACTAGATCCCTTAGTGACACTAGCATTTTTTCTTCTTCAAAAAGTGAGGAAAAAATGGTCCGAGATGACCCTAAACTACCTAATGGTCGTGAGGTACCCAAACCAAATGGTGTGGTTGCGGGTTCAATACTTGGTGGCAACAGGTTGTTTACCTTGTGTAAAATTAGCCTCCCTTCTTGACGAGAAACCCTTCTAGTGTGTTTCCTAAATAAGCTTGTTCAAAAAAAATGTTTTTTTAGTACTTCCTTGATAAATCACAATAGATTATAATTCTCTATCAAAAATTATACTTATTTGGAGATAAGCATCAATTTTGTTTTATCCAACAAAATCATCTATAGCTCAGGCAAAAGAGTTTAGAATACTACTACGGTCATCAGTTCAAGTTATTAATATTGGTGTGTTGTATTGGTATGTTGTATAAAGAAACAACTAAAACCAATAAATCAACTCAACACTCTTAAGCAAATATAACATGAATGATGTATAAGGGTAACTAGTATCCATCTAAAGTTCAGTTTTTGGGACAGTATAACTTGGACTGAGGTTTTAAGAAAAACAAAGGGTGTATAAAGCATATCCCTTGATAAATTATCAATCCACAGCATGCAAACGGTGAATACAATAATGAACAAGAGAGCTATTGCTCCTGAAAATTGAGAACTCAAGGAGAGAATCAAAATGGCCATCAATAATTAGTTTGGAAGCTCATAGTTTATAAGACTCAAAAAGAATCCGCAAGAGCCTAAAACTGAAAGTCTAGGTCAAGTATTGTTGGTGTTCAATTTGCATAATAAACTCCACAATCATAGCTTGATATTTTTTGGAAATTTTTGAAAAAATCTTAGGAGGTGGTAGTCCTCACCTGTGCCCATGTCTAATAACAAAGCATTAGTATGTTGCAAGACATACCCAAGGTTTCTACAAACTACTACTATTTGTTATTGGATATTCTCCAAAGAATTTTTTCAAAACAATTCTAAAAAACCATTGTGAATTTACTCTTAAAGCGTTGGAATTAAAATTGCTATAGATTCAAGTAACACCTGTTAGTCATTATTTTGAGACCCTAATGCCATTGTTGTAAGCTCAAAATATGATGCAATCCCACTTGCCCTCAAAAATGCACAATGCAAATCAAGCTTAATGTAAAAAAGGAAACAATAAGTTGTGACTAAGTGTCTTTAAGTATGTCTGATTCAGACCCAAGCTAGTTTGGTAGTCTACAATGACATGGAGAAGGCAAAACATCTATGTGATTTGGCTTACCAACTAAGAATTAAATAATAGTAATAGTTTTGAATATGGCGAATTAAGTCAAGAGCCCCAAAGGTTGTGAAATCTTTCTTAATCCAGAACTTGTATAGAGATACTTGGTAGTATTCTAGCTCATAGTATAATTGCTATGTCAGAAACCTAAGGCAATTATCAATCTTAGTATTGATATTTCGGATCTTTGTTAAATCTCAAGGGCGAGACATCAATGTGAGATTTATTGTGGCGTAGTGTCTATTTATATAAACAACTCCAATTGCTACAACGGCTTGCTTATTTTTAAGAACAAATATTATAATTTAATTTAGACATATAAATCCACATAGGTCTATATATTTAAGCAACTATTTTATATAAAAATAGCAGTGGAACTCTTGAAAGGCCTAGGGATAAACCCTAGAATTCAGATCTAAAAATAAAAATAAACAAACAAATAAATAAATAAAATAAAATGAATAAAAAAACCACCTTCAAACAAGGAACTTTTTATATTGACTTTCTTAAGAAATTAAAATTCGTTTTCCCTATGGATCATCCGAATGTGATTTTGATTGTATGATATAAACATACTGTAAGGTAAAAGGCTCTTGAATCGCCGATCTAAGGAGAAATACAACTTTGTTGGAAAATCTGTCCATCAAATTTTTTTTACATATTTTTGGTAGAAAGAGAAACAAAAAACATGTGAGTGGCAATTCTAATTGAAAATTTCAGAGTTGGAATGAATTAAATATGATTTTTCAAAGTGAAAGATGCGTAGGTCCCTATTTATACTCATAGACTAGAGTAGTAATGAATTCTAAAATGGGATTGAATAGAGCAAGTCAATCCAAAAGTTGATAAATACAAAGCCAAATATGCTCTTTAAGGTCCTTAATGCATGCAATGCCTATCAAAAATTTGGACCATGTTTTCAATCAAGTTTTTAACATCAAAAATTGAATTTCAGCTATGCACATGTACATGAAAGTATATTTTACCTTAATTGAATTAAGAACACAATGATTAACAAGAATCGAACATTATACTAAACTCCATCACTTGCACCTAATCCTAAAAGCACTCACATGTGATGGCACTCTCTGACTACAAAAAACTTTAATTCATTTATGAATCTGTATGCACTATTTCTGCCACTGTTCTAGGGGCGATTGAAAATGCCCAGTCGTTTGTGAGCCTCCTCCTACATATATAGGCTTCGACAGCGACTGAAGGCAGTCCAGAGTAATCGACGACCTACGAAATTATCGTGAAGACTCTGCCCTCCACCGACTCCGGAGCAGCCTCATCATCCACCGCATCATCCCCAGCAGAAATTGGCGTGGGCGTGATTCTTCTTCCGACTCGTCCATTTCGACGTTGGCGCTTGGCGAAGGCGCTGGCCCCGTGCCCGGCGGGATTCTCCAGCTCCACAATCCGGCGACTCGAGCGTTCTGCCCAGGTCTTGCTCGCGGTCCTCCATTTCCCGCAGCACGGCCAAGTTCAGTTGCACCAAGTTCACCACCACCTGCTCTAGATCCCCAATGCGCTCACCCCGCAGGTCACTCACATGGCGACTCTGAGTCGACTGGATGTGGTGGATGTGCTCGTTCTCCTCCTCCAAGTAGTTCCGGACCACGTCCATCGGCGGAATCGAGATCAGGCTGGAGCGAGCTGAAAGTAGCTGGTCGCCAATTTCCAACATTGGAGATTGGGAACTCCGGATTTGCAGCCTCAGGGACTCGCCCTGCAGGAGCTACGATTCTATTGATGGGAAAGCTCTGCGTCGTTTCGTCCAGTAAATCCGCTCTGCAAACTGGGCATGGCCGCGCTTGCTCCCCTTGGAAGGCTTCGTTCAAGCATGAAAGACAAAAGAAGTACGTGGCCGCAAGTCTTGCCGACTGGACTGGTGGCTTCGTTTGAGCAGATGTCGCTGCAGCCACAGATCCAATTCGTCCCGAAATTCTTCTGAAGTTTCCTGAGTTGTGTCCATGCTAGCTGCAGTTTCGATATCTGTCCGCTAGTTTTAGTTTAATTGATGTACTAGCTACTCGGCACTGAAAACTGAATCATCGGCAGGATACTATCTTGAGAGGTTATTGAATCCAAAATCACGGAGAAATGCACTACATGCACCTAATTCGACAATGGATCATGGGACATATATGCACGACTCGACCACTGTTCATTAGCGAATTGAAGGATTCATTGATGTTACTCCGAATATATATATTTCTACGTGCCTGGCACGAACTCAATGAAATCTAGCAGAAGTTTAGACGGTCACTCAGATGGATTGATTTCTAGCCACGAAACCCGGAATGTAATGAAATATAAGGTCCACATATTTTTTGAGATCCAAACTTAAGGTGCAGATACCACACATGCATTATCGGAAACCAACAGAACAGCCGGAAGGGAGTGACATCCAAGTAAATAAAACCTACTTTGAGCACTTCCAAGAGCAAGTGTTTGCATCTTCTCAATGCTCCCTTTCCACTTTGACTTTGCTCTCACACAAAGTGAATTTCAAAAGCACTTTCCTAATTCCTCGCTCAGGACGGACATTAAACATTTAAACCGAGAAGTAAAGATATTAAAGCCAAGATCAGGAGGCTATTTCAAGATCTGAGGCGATCACACCTCGGTAGTGGAAATGGTTCGAGCTGAGACTCGGTTAGTTTGAAATCGGAAGAACCGTCTTACTGCCAACTTACTGCCGACTTATCTGTTGGGTCTGTGATCACTAGCTGTGATGTCCATTTCGTTAGATTGACGATATCCTGGGTATGCAACTCCCATATTATTTTATGGCCGTGGTTATAATTACTTATAATGCATTTTAGTCCAATCTCAAGTGATATAATTTGTTTTCATGTAGAAAATTCTTGTAGCCCTTTCAACAAGGAATCCAAAAATATAATTATATATATGAAATGAATATTTTTGAAGACAATAATAGCATTAAAAACTTAATTATATGAGTTTTCTTAATACATGTATCATAAGCTGAGCTAGCCAACTTTGGGGGTTCTAATAAAAATTTAATTTTAATTGGAGGGAATTTTTTGAATAAATTTTTTAAACTATCCATAAGTGTTTCAATTCTTCATATTTATTGTGAGTTTTTTTCTAATATGTATTGAATCCAACATTTTCTACATTCAATTTATTATTAATTTGGTCTTCACCTAACTTTTTGGCCTTTTTAATTTGATATAATTTTTACAAAAGCCGTCTTCTAAGCCTTTTTAATGTCGATGACCCCTGCATATAATACAAGAGTTGCGTACCCGGGGACGGTATTCTAATACTTGGGCACATTTCACACTTTCAGGACGGCCTGCAACATAAACTCATACCTGTCCTACTGTAGTTTGTGGCCTCAAATTAGACCTTCGTGAAGATATTTGTCACAATTTCTTGACTCCAGCATCGCGCCAACATTACGTCATGAAGTTGAGATTCGGTGTGTCACTGTCTTCGGGAACCTCATCAGGGCTGCCTCCATTGACAGTCGCCACCACTAAGCAACTGCAGACACTTTTCTTTGTGTCTTTATATTTGTTAAACTGGTGTGTTTCAAAACCCCAAAATTTTGACATTCAAGCTTCAAAATCTATTTCGCACTCTTGTAGAGGATGTACACTCGTTTCTTTCAGTTTTTCCATTTCTACAAACTTGACCATAAGACCATTCATTGACCAATGCCAATTAATTCCACAAGCTAAGCTTCCAGTGAGAACTTCTGTCCCATTCAAAGTTCGGCAAACAACTTGGGCCTCATCTGAACGACAAAGCCATATTCCCAATTGGACTAGGGCCCTAATGACAATCTACACTGTGCCGAAATTCATGTACCACCGAGGATTGATATGAATCTTATTAGCGAGACTGAATTTCACAGGCCAGCGAGTCCCAACTCTCGAGACACAAACTACTCCAAGGAAGCTAATCCCGAGGCGACACCAGAACGACTCAGGTCGAATCTCACAACCGAGGCCTATACCTCTCGGAAATATAAGCACAAAGAGCCAGGGCCTTCAACTCGTTTTTCATTTTCAACTGATGTATCTAAGAGCTTCGGTTAGACTGAGTTCCATTTTCTGTGACTCTAGCTGTGAGTCTCGGGTAATAGGAGTTTGTTTGAGGGGGTCAGGGAGCATTGCACTCCATTTACCCGAGTACCTGGATATAGGTTCCAAAACATGCAGGGTTCAAGCAGTTTCATTTCAAACGACTCTGGCACTGAAGACCATGGTCAAGTAGGCGGTTCCAACTGTTTCGTTTCGAATGACTCTCGCACTGAAGACCATGGCCAAGGCCAAGGAGGCGGTTCAAACAGTTTCGTTTCGAACGACTGTCACACTGAAGACCATGGCCAAGTAGGCGTGGCAGATAAGTTGCTGTGCAACATCTGTGATTTTGAGCCCCTCAGAGACCCAGTGGTAACCTCATGCGGTCACTTATACTGTTGGCCTTGCCTCAACCAGCGCCTTGAAAACCAGTCGCAGAAGCAGTGCCCCGCATGTGCATCTCCCTCGATTCACAGTGCCAACTTCGTGAAAATTTATGGCAGCGATCTTCAGCCACACGTCGAGCAAATGGGCCTGCAGTGCCGCATCTGCCTGGAGGCCTCGCCCCCGACAGAGGCAGTCGCCACCTCGTGTGGTCATGTTTTCTGTTGGCCTTGCCTGTACGAGTGGCTCCATATTCATTACCGAGACCAGGGACCGTGCCCAGTGTGCAGAAACATTGTGGAGAGAGACGTCAATATTCTTCCTCTTTTGGGCAAGCGCAAAGTGCACGCTGGCAACGATGTGTCCTCCAACGTGGACACAGTTGCTGATGTGGCTAATTCAGGTGGATTCATCATCCCGCCCCGCCCTAGTCCACCAGAGGATGCCTCGGCTCTGAGCTCACGAAAGTATTCAACATGTTTCCCCCGTTTTACACTCAGAGCTACCGACGAAGAGTTTTTCGACAGTGATTTCGAGTTCGAGGACGAAATCGAGAGTCACGACAACGAGCGCGGGAGTGATGAAGACGACTACACGGAAGACGATGAATGGGATATGGATTTCGAAGTAACCCAGCGGGAGTGGTGACGACGTTCCTGATGCCAAGTTAGTGGAGTCCCTAGTGCTTGCGGATCGAAAGGAGCTGGAGGAGGAACATTTAAGAGATTAGAGCCGGCACTGAGGAGCTTTCTGAGTCGAGAGCTGTTGCGGTTGATGAAAAGCTTATGAAGACAGTTGAGAAGGACAGAAAAAGATCTAAGAAGGACATGAAGTGATCTAAGAAGAACATGAAGACAGTTGGGAGCTGAGAGATGCGTGATGAGAAGACGGATACAGCTAGGAGAGGATGCATGGCCAGAGTGGAGCTGGTTAAACTGTGCTCTGCTGAGGACGAGCAGGGAGAAGCGTTGAGGAAAGGCACACTGGAGAGGAGAAAACTGTTACTCTTTTCTAGGCAAAAGTATGGGTTTTCTTCGTAGGCTTCACCTGCAAAAATTTAGCAGAAAAAACACAACTACTCGATTTGGGTCATTTCATGCCCTCCACAAAGGAATGCAATCTTAGCCATACTGTTTCTCTGGGTTGTTGCTCAACACTCTTGTTGATTTTGTGTAGAATAGGTTAAAAGCCCTTTTAATTGCTAGATATAAGCAACATGTTCAAACATATTGGTGCTATTCAAGATTGACACATTTCAAAATGAAAACTCTGAAACCAAATTGCTATAAATGTCTAAAGTATAATTGAAATTATAAATGATAATTTGCTCCAATAAAGAATATACAATCTTCTTGAAGCAATGAGATGATTACGAGATGCATGGAGCTTAAACCTCCTACTGATAAATGAGTAGTACAAATGCTCTTCAAACTACTCCGTAATGAAATAACCTTCCAACACTAATATTATAATTTTGTGTTATTTACCCTATCGTGGAACTCTCTAATTTGATTGGATTCGAATTAGTGATCATGTTGGGCAATAGTGTTTTTAATACTAAATTTCAGTATTAGTGTACTGTTAATACGGGCAACCAAGTATTAGTAGTAGCAAATACACGAGATACGGAGGTTGAATCAGGTGCCCAGAATTCAGGAGCATTTTTGGAGCACAACTATTCCTTATCAAGCACGGGAGGTGACAGGAACCAAGATGAGAGAAAATGAGAGAAAATGAGAGGAATGAGTGCTTCATATTATTTTATCCTTGCAGATTTCTCGAGCACAAAACTACCTCATACACTTGGATATAGCCAACTTCTTCTTTTGCAAGATTTTTGGAAACATGGTTTCCCGTGACTCTAGCTTTTCAGCTTTCACTTTCTTCCTGTTTTCTTTCCTAGTTAAACGAGCTACCTCCTTCATCGGGTCCCTGGGAGCACCATCTGCCTGAGTGGCCATCATCAGCACTATTGCCTTCAGTGTCAGAATTTTTCTGAAGCTCCATCATCTTCGTCATCGTCATTCTGAATTCCATTTGTGGCAAGATCTTTGGCTTTCGGTGTCTGATCCTTAGCTCGTCTAGCAATATCCCTTTGAAGCTCTTTGACTCGTAGAAAGATCTTTGGCATCTTTGTCTTTGGCATGTCGTGCGAAACTTTCACTATCATCTTCATCATTGTCATCCCTTCCATCAGTGAAAACTCTGTTTTGTTGCAAGATCTTTGACATCCTCAGTAGGTCTTGCAAGACCGGATGATAACTGAACTCCGGAAAGACTAGACTCTTTCAACCCAGTAATAGTTTGGTAATAGATGCCCTCGGTATTCTTGCCGCTCTTGATCCGCTTCAGATCTCTTTCATAGTCTTTGGCTTGGTCTAGAGATTTCAGGATAAATGACTGAAAAGAAAAACAGATGATTCCAGCTTAATCAACAATCTGAACTCGACATTTTACAAGGACTATAGGCTTGATTGATCCCTAAACAGCAGTCCTTCTGGAAAATACAATGAAAAGTTGACCCAAGAGGGTACCTGTGGCGTTTAGAGTTGAAAAAGCGGAGAATAGAGTATGAAAATATGTCACTTCAAACAACAGGAGGACCCACCTAATGAAGATAGCCTCGGCAACTTGCTCTTCAACAGTCTATTCTGACGACCTATCCCTAATTTTCTCTTGAGTCTGAAAGAAAAACATTACAGTCAGGTCGAGTAGACCAAATTCAAACGTCTAGGAATTATAGAAGTATAATGAGCACAAGCAAGTTGAACTTACTGTTGCAAAGACAATACCTCTCAAGATAGTCATCAATCTGGTCTTCAGCAAGAGATGAATCCACAACAAAATCAAAAAGCTTTCTAGTGCTCATCACTCCCACGCCAGTTTTCCTAAAAAAACTCCTGTAAATTGGTCGCACAAACTTAACACACTGGATCATTGTAACATATCTACAAATTAAGATACATCATAGTCTTGATGTGCTGTTTCGTTATCAAGATTGAAATTTTTTGTCAGCAATCGAAGCAATCATACACCTTCAAAAAACGTATACCTTCTCTACAAGAACTACATATAAAAACATCGCCACAAACCAGGGATTCTACACAATCAGCAAGTTGATTCTTGAGGATAAAAAGTACCGTCACGAACAGTTACCATTGCCAAACTGAAAAATTAAAACCGATTTTTAGCAAAAGATGAGAAGCAGGAGCCCAACCGAAATAATCCTCCCTTAGAAAATCCAGGGCACGAGGATGATCTAATTCAACTGATTGTGAAACATCGATGATGTACAGGTGACCCTGCAATACAGTGCAAACGCTTAGAATCCCAAGAAGAATATGTTAATCATTCAGACTACGACATTACAAGCATCTCCTAAACAATCTCGTCTTTTGAACTCGAAATGAGAGGTGCTTGATGCACAAATATACCACATATATCATTGACATGTACAATAATGCCTTGAACATTGTAGTACATTGTTATTTTAATTATATACAAATAATTCTTAGTTCATTGAGATTTTCATTCCCAATTAGATCAGTTGGCTCACAGGAAATAAATCACCTAGTCCAATCATTAGCTCACTATTTGACTGAAATGAAAAATATTTTAGAAATACAGTGAAATAATCATATCCGGTCCATTCCACGCAATTGGAGTAAAACCTCATGATAAAGTATGTTGTATTCACTCAGAATCTCCATGTACAAGTTTACACACTTGATACATTTTGTGCATCGTCAATACTATCTGCATATTTGAAAAATTCCAGAAGCCTGGTCAATATAACTCGACAATATTTGAACTCAGATATTTTGTGAAAAGACCTAAATTGGGCTCCATTCCAATTTCGTATACTCTTGGAATATTGGTCAACTTTGTAGTAATTTTTAAATTTGTCGTTGATGAGAGAATCTTATAAGTCAGAATACTTTTGGCTATCAGAATGTCTTGAAATTTGTTGGAGCATCTTATTAACATGAAGAAGTTGGTCTAATTTTTAGTAAGATTTTACGGCAATTAGGATTTTCTATTATGAATTTGGATAGTTGACCTTTTGGAAGAGCATCTTTTGACTACTAAAAACTTCTAGAATTTTTTAAAAATTTATAGAATTCCACAAACTATTTGCAGTTTCATTTTCTTACTTTGTACATTCAAAAAAAGAATCAAATCTTGCTATTTCTTTTAATTTTCAATGAATAGAGAATCTTTTATACAAACGGAAATCTTGGCAAAGCAATTTCATGGTTGGACTTCTAGTGACTTCTATCTAAAGACGTTGTATTGTAGTCATAAATGCCTTCTATTAGTCTATCTTGAATTTTCTTCACCTATAGGCTAACAATTGGGGTTTCTACTATTTTGTAAAATGAAATAGGAAACTAAAACTTTTTTCTGAGAATCAATTTAAGGTTTTCATATAGGTTCTCTTGGACCAATTTAGTCAAATCCTATTACATGTGGGATTTGGATTTAGTTTAGGAAAAATAATCTATTTAGGACCAAATGCAATTTTGGCGTGCAAGAGATCTATTTTGGTTTTTACACCTTTTTTTGGATTTTTTGTATATAAAACTATTCTCAAAATAATAAAAGCAAAAAAACAAAATGGTGAATCCCAAGTGACCAAATGGAAGCTTACACTAAGCCAAATCATTTCATATTTTTTGAATCTTTCTAAAATTAATTATGAAATTTTGAAGAAATGGCATAGGGCTCTAAAATGGCCCACCTCTTCAAACGTATATTATTTGTACATTGCTGAAGGCTATGAAAAAGCAACATGTACATGTAGTGTACATTTGAGGAGGTGGGCTATTTTAGAGCCTAAGCGCTTTTAGAACCTCCTACTTTGGATGGAGAGCATGGAGGCCATGACAAGATTTCTATATTGCTATGCTAGAAACAAACTTTGTATTGTTGGCAAAGGACTAATTTCAAGGCTATTATTTTTCTTGTAGTCATTGTTCAAAACCTATGAGTGGTTATAAGGTAGAACATTCCATCATAGGTAGAATTAATAATCTGCCCTCATGCCATTGCTAAATTCGTTAATTTTTTTCTTTTAGAAAGACAAGTGTGGGAAATGAAAAGAGCAATGAAAATTTGTTTTTCTATCAAAATATGAATTTGTTATGAATTTTTGAAGTGTACGTGTTGTCCATCATGATCTAAAAAAGTCCTTAGACTACCCTCAAATTAATGAAGTGTATCCATGATAGTCATCTTATACACCTAAAGAAGTCACAATATTTCTTAACATGGCCATAATACTAAAATGGCTTAGAAAATCATTTCTTGCAGTGAATTTGCACACACAAGGTAGAAATTCCTATTGTAATCACTAATCATTCTATTATTGTCACCTATAATATTGATTGTAGCCACTAACTCAATCCAATATAGCTTAAATTTCATTTATTGAAAAAAAATTGTAATGGGTCATTGTCTAGGTGTTTGGAATGGGTCCTTTGTCTATCATGGGTTGTTTTACTTTAGAGATATTGAATACAAAAATTTCAAGATACTAAGTGAAGTAAAAGAGTATTTGTTTAGTCCTAAGATTTGCTAGGATTTAGTGGTGTATTTCAATACAAAAGGATTCTTGATTTCTTGTAGGCTTACAAGGCTTTGCATTCCTAAAAAAATTCTATATTTGTCAAATTTTATTTGGCCTTGAGGGCAGGGTTGACGAATGTCAACGTCCGCCCCAAAATAGCGTCCATTTTCCGGACGTTCGGACGTCCGGACGCTAGCGGACGCAGCGTCCCGACCGCCGTCGGAAAGCGGACGAGCGGGGCGGACGCCCAGATCGTGCGGACCAGATCAGTCCGCGCGTCGATCGGACGGTCGTAATCGAGCGGACGGGCGGACAGGCGAACGCTGCGTCCGCCGGGATGCGAATGTCAGCGGATGCTGCGGACACAGCGTCCGCGTCCGGACGTCCTGTCAACCCTGCTTGAGGGATTTGTAAGTGCATTCCAATTAAGTATTCATTTTAATATACTTTAGTTAAAATTTTCCTTTGTAAGTGTCTTAATTTCACCTTAAAGACAAAACATGCACAACCAAACTATATTAAATGAATTTGGATTTTAGATGATTATGAGTTGTTAGAGTGTTGGTTTGATCTTCTAGTTGACCTTCTAAATGATGGACAAACATATTTTTAAAGTTATATGGTAAATTTTATTTTAGGTTTTAAGTGTTATTACAAGTCCTTTTTTATTTATGAAATTCTAAACACTCTTAGCAAGAGACTCTTGACCTCAATGTTTAAAATGTTATGAATATAATTCTAACTATCTATGGACTTTATTGCTTCATTGTAGAACTTCATCTTTTGATGTCGGATGAAATTTTTAGCTAAATCCTAAGTTTGAGGTTGTTTATGATTTATAGAGCTTATCATAAACTTTAAGACTTACATTGGTTCATTAATTATCATCCCCAAAATTATAATTAGAACTTCTAATTTCATCCTATGATAACTCTTAGAGGTTTTACCTAAATTGGATGTTTAAGGTTCTGAGTCCTAGTTTCATCACCTAGGACTCAATATTCATTTTTTTGATTTCCTATAGATTTTGAGTATAGTTTTAGGTGTTAAAAGACTAGAAACATGTATTGGACTAGAACCTATGTTGCACATGCCAATACACCCTTTGATTACTTTACACCTAATTTATTACAAATACAATACGAACCTGCATGTAAATAGGGTAGAAACCCACCTTTTGTACATAGTAAATGTGTTAGTAAAAACTATCCAATTATCTACACCTATTTGTGCAATGAGACACAAATTAACTAAAATTGGTTTGAGGGAATCTTGTGAGAATCCTACAATAGATTTTCCACGAAAGGTTTCAAATCTCCATTCCATCACCAAAATAGTAGAAACTCTAATTGTTAGCATGTAGGTGGAGAAACTCAAATTGAAGTGTTAAAGGGCATCTACGACTTAAATACAGTGATTTGAAGCAAGAGTCATGCTAAGAGTCCAATGATGCAATCGTGTCGTCAAGATTCTTTTCTTTTGTAAAAGATTCCCTATTCATCGGAAGTTAAAGGAGGTAGTGTGATTTATGCTCTTTTTCCACATATGCAAGGTAAGAATATAAATTTGTACATCTTTTGAGGAATTTCATGAGAGGTTCCTTCCAAAGTCAGTTTTTCCTGATCATTCTAGATCTTTTTCCAAGCAGTCAACTGCCCGAATTCGGTATGGTAAAATTGTAGAAACTACCAGGAGTGCGATAAAATCTCATTAAAAATTAGTAGAGCTTATTTTATGTTGATAAAGCATTTCGACAAATTTCATGATATTTCAATAGTGGGAAGTACGCAACTTAGCAAGATCCTTTGAAATCGGCAAAATTGAAAATCAAATACGGAATTGACCGGTGTATTAGAAGCACTCTACATTGGATTAAAACAAACTTAGGATCTTTTTTTACTCCCTTGAATCTACTTAGGAGCCTAAGCTAGTTATGTTTGAGTGATAGTGAAAACTCCAAAACTTGGATTTTTACCTATTTTAGGTTTCTAATCACTGCTATGATTCCTTAGGTTTTTGAGATTGGAAAAGAGATTAAGGGGTCCCTCAAATGAAAAATGATATACTAAAGTCATTGGTGCAATCTGTTTGTGATTTGGAGCATTTCTCCAAAAATTAAAAATTAGATCTAACTTAGAAGTCAAAATTAAAAGGATTAGGTTGAAAATCTTATGTAATAAGGTTACCTAGTCGGAAATTGGAGAGATATGTGGCCCTTGGGAAATTATTTAAGGGCTCTCATTTCTCTTCCAAAAACACCTCTTCCGGTTCATAATTGAACCCTTGTTACATTATTGGGTCCATTAATTTGGATTTTTGGCCAATTTGGGCCATATTGCCAATCTTTCTTGTTTCCAGAGCATCTTAAACTCCCTTGTTGGTACTTTGTAACTTTTTTTTGGAGGACATTGGGGTCCCTTCCAATGTTGGCTTATGTGTCCAATTATTGGTTGTGAATCGTTGTGCAAACTTTGGTGAAGTCATTGGTGTATTAATTCTAGAATCTCTCACCGTACCTTGGCAATGCCACTTTGGAAGGTTTCTAGCTTGTGATTGTAATCTCTCTAATTCTAAATGGGAATTCCCTTTGGGTGAACTCTCCTAAAATTGAATGTGTTGTTTACTAACTTGTTATATGTGGCTACAAACTAACTTCATGTTATTTCAAATCGTGTATACCACATGAGTGGGTCTTGTTGGAAAACTTAAGGTTTTACTAGCTAATGGCAAAGCTTTGATCTTAAGGTCCAAAGTTATTTACGAAACAAGAATAGTATAGTATTCCGAGTTTAGTTTCCAAAACGCAAGTTTAGAATTTCAAGTTTAGCATCCAAAAGTCATGATAGGATTGGTGTTAGGTTAAAGAGATGTTGGATGTGGTATATGTGTGAAAGTGAGGGAATTGGAAAAGGATCCAAAAGGCTATAACGAGGTAGCAACCAAGCCCTTTAGTATACAAGACAATACTCAAGTCCCCTAGCATACGAGACAACATCCCAAGCCTCTTAGTAGTATGAGGCAACACCTAAGTTTCCTAGCAATACGAGACAATACCAAGCCTTCAAACAATTCGAGGCAGCACCCAAGTCCTCCAACATACGAGACAACACCACAAGCCTCCTAGCAATGTGAGGTAGCACCACCTTCCAATATATGAGGTAGTATCCAAGCCCCTTAATAGTATGAGGTAGCATCCCAAACCTACCAACATACGAGGTAGTACCCAAGTCCTCCAATAGTACGAAGCAGTACCCGAGCCTCCAATAGTATGGGACAGTATCCAAGCTCAAAAACCGCCAATACTTGCCAAAGATCCGAGTCTTAGATGGTGGCCAACCTAGCATACGAGATAGCCCCTAGCAGTACAAGGTTACACCCAAGCCCCCCAATAATACGAGACAATCAGACAATACCTAAACCCGAGAACCGCCAATATCATTACTAGAAAAATAGTGCCCAAATTAACAAAACATCAATTATTTCTTGTTAATTTGGTTATTGTAATGTTCATTTTTATAAATTTTTGTTAATTGTGCCCAAATTAACAAAATAGTCTCATTTTTTTGTTGATTTGGATAGTTCAATTATCACATAAATAAAAATTTGTGAATTTTTTTGAAATCTTTAAGGATTTTTAGGATTTTTTTAGAATCTTTAAGAATTTTTAAGAATCTTTGAAAATCTTCGGGAATCTTCAACATATAATGTAAATTTAAGAATAAAATAACTACACAATTTGGTGTCTATTAAAATCAATAGACTTTAGGGGCAGTTTTCACCTCGTAAATGGAATTTTTTTTTTACTTTGAACTATTCAAAATTGTGAAATTGAGTTATCTTTCATCTCCAACAATCCATTTGAGATTTTGATCTTCCAATCAAAAGTTATGGACAAAAACCAAAGAAGGTGTTTTAAAATGTAAAAAGAATATTCATTTCCACCCCTCTCTGATTTTTGTCCATAACTTTCGATTGGAAGATCAAAATCTCAAATAGATTGCTGAAGGTGAAAGATAGTTCAATTTCACAACTTTTGTTAGTCCAAAGTTCTTAAAAACAAATTTCGTTTACAAGGTGAAAATTGCCCCTGAAGTCTGTTGACTTAAAGTGATAGTAAGAGAAATTTAAAAAAAGTAATTAAATAAGTTTTTGCACCTCTTATAATCATGTGAATTTACAAGTGGTGCAATGGTTTGAACCTTGGTGGTGACATTTGACACATAGGTTATCCACATGGCACCTACCACGTGGCATGTGAGACCATCTATGTGGTGGCTGCCATGTGTACATTTTGGAATGTCCACATGGAAATGACATGTGGCACTTTGGAATTGGTTACTTGTATGTAGAAAAAAAATTCAAAAAATTTTAATAAAATAAATGTGACCAAATTAACAAAAATACTAACAATTTTTTGTTAAAAAATCAACACTTTTGTGTTCAAAAGTACCCAAATCAACATATCCAAATCAACAAAAAGATCAACACTTTTGTATTGAATTTGTTAATTTGAACATTGTATTTTTCTACTAGTGTATTCGCCAAGGACTTGAGCCTTGGGTGGTAGCCAATCAGGGTTGACACGACGTCCGGACGTCCCGGACGCTGTGTCCGTAGCATCCGCTGACATTCGCATCCGCCCGTCCGCCCTGTCCGATCGACATGCGGACTGATGTGGTCCGCACGATCTGGGCGTCCGCCTCGGGCCATCCGCCCCGTCCGTCCGCCCCACCCCGCCCGTCCGCCTTCCGACGGCGGGAGGGACGCTACGTCCGCTAGCGTCCGGACGTCCGGAAAACGGACGCTATTTTGGGGCGGACGTTGAGATTCGTCAACCTTGTAGCCAATCTAGCATACGAGACAACATACAAACCAAAAATCGTCTATATCCACTAAAGATTGTGCCTTGAGGTGGTGGCCAACCCAATACGAGGTAGCCTCCTAAGCCCCACAACAACATGAAACAACACACAAGCTGATACCTGCTGGTACCCACCAAGGACTGAGTCTTGAGGTGGCAGCCAACCTAGCATACAAGGTAGAACCCCAAGCCCCCAGTATACAAAACACCACTCGACCACCCTATATATCGGCCAGCACGTCTCGACTCTAGGGCTCTTCTAGGCCAAACAACATTGTAAAGTTTAGAGAAACAAACCTTCATCAAGAGGAAATGCTCCCAATTAGGGGTACTTGGGATGGATACAACCATTTAGAAGGGGTGGGAAAAGGGAAGTAGGGGTAGGTCAAGGCTAACCTAATACTCATGGAAAAATAAACAACACACAATTGATGGAATGAGGAGTAGGCATTTAAAGAGAAGTTAGAAGTAGATAGGGTTAGTTGGAAATCCGAAGGAGGAAGGTCAACCATTAGAAGGGGAACAATCCAATGACATTAGATAAGGGGAGTAGTCAATCATTATGTAAGACATAGAAATAATATCCTAATGGACCAAAGTCAACCATAGCATAAAATAATGGAAGAGGAATAGTCGGGAAAGAAATCAAGGGATAAGAAATGAAAGGAGGAAGACCTAGACTAAGGTCAGGTTGTATTAAAGAGCTACTTTAAAACCATGGATAAACCTATCAAAAATCCAAGGAGGATGACGAAAAATGAGGCGCATGAAGAAGTGAACAATAATCTCAACAATGACCCCAATTTGGAGGTAAGTAATTGATTCATTTTCTTTTCTTGAACTTTCAAAGTCAAATAGTTTTACTCTATAGTTTGAAGTTCCAAGCCAAGTCAAGTTGTCAAAATTAGGTTTTGCTTAAATTCAGGTGGTTCATAGTGTAGATCTTGTCTAGGGGTTTCCGAAACTATATCACACTTAGAATTCCGAGTTAATTTGACCAAGATATTAGCGGATGAAGTTTTGTACCATATTGGATGAAAACTAGTTCAATTCATCCAGAAAGAATAAGAACAAATATCTAAATAGAGTAAGGAATTTGGAAGTTAGAAGTGGAGGAAAAAAGTCAATTTCAAATTATAATTTGGTAGAACACTATGGATGAAGTTTGGAATACTGACTAGCGGTTAAACTTCATCCCTTAATAGCTCTCACTAGGAAAGTCCAACTTTAGAATTTTTTACCATTATAGATAGGGTGAACTAAGATTTAAAAGAAACCAATTCCAATTGTCCAAAAGTAGTAATTTTTTAGAAGAAGCTTAGGACTCCAAAAGTGGAAGGAAAGTCAATAGGGAATCATCAAACAAAACTTCAACTTCCATAGCAAAAGGTTGGGAAGTAGGGAACGTTATAAAATCATAGGAGTAGGAATTCTAGGAAAGATCCATTGCTTTGAAGGCACAATGGACCGACATTAGAACATCCATAGGATAGAAATCAAAAACCCAAGAACCTAGTTGTGTTTGCTTGTTTATCAAGAGTAAAAAAGTGCTAACATAGGTTAATTTTGAATTGTGTTTCTAAATTCTATAGGATTCTTCAAATACTTAGATTCCTAAGTTTATTATGAGGATTCTTAATGAAGCTTTAATCCTTAAATTTCCTACTCCGTTCCAATAAGAGTGATACTTTATTTTTCCTAAATATATAAAGTGTTGAATGAGAATTAACTTTAAGATTAATTGAAGTGTTTACCATACCAAATAGTTCCTACTAAGATTGGAGGCTTGAAAGTATGCTTTAAAAGCAAAAATTCTATTCTTTGGTTTCAAAGTAAAAGTGGCCTCTTTTGAAAGTAGATAATACCATAATTTTTGAATGGTTTTAAGTAGCAACTTGATTGACCAATATATTGAAAACTACAATGATAAAACAAAGCAAATTAATTTCAATTCTAATGATTTCAACTAGTAGCTTGGTTGACCATATTAAAAACTACTAAAACAACACAAATCATATTAGAAAAAACTGATTGACATGAAATGTGAAAACATTACAAAGTACAATTAAATAGTTTGATTTGTATAACTAATACAAACAATAAAATAGACAACAAAAATATGTAAAGCTAATTAACTTTAACCAAACAATTATAACATTGAACAAATGCAAGGTAATGAGTGCAAAGCAAATACTAGAATTTGTTAATGGTATAGGAAAACCAAGGGGAAAAAATAACTTCCTTCCAAGCTTTCATTTCCAAGCTAAAGCTCCAAATATTGGCTTTAAAAGGTCCAATTTAGCCTAGAAGATCTCCTTTCCTTTTTCTCTTAGTCAATTGGACTTATATATAAAGTACTGACACACAAAGGATTAATTCTTGAAAAATGGGTAGAGGTGAAATCTTCATATTTTAAGGAATTTGATCTTTTTAAGGGGAAAATGCTACTTGTGGGAACACAAAAATTCAAACCGGATAAGTTAGTTTAGAATTAGGATTAGATAGACTTGCAAATTTCATTTTTTTGGTAACCCCTAGAGATTTCCACCACACTACAACTATGATAGAAATAGTCTGTTTTTGGATTGCGAAAAAATCATTAGTAACATTACGGAAATGGATCCAATACGGATCCAGAATCTGGAAAAGTATTGGATTCCTAAAACCTATATTCTAGACTTCCAGTCTAGGAAACTAAGAGACCATTAAGGGAATGGTTTTCTACCCGTTCTCTACTGGGAATTGTTGGCCACGCGGCGGGTACTTAAACCCATTGCCACTTCTCTTTCTCTCCCTCTCTATTTGTTGAATTTGATGAACTAATAGTTGAAAGAAAGAGTGGTGAGATAGCAATCAAGATAGGAAGGGGACAGAAGGATTAGTATTGGATTAATTTTATCAGTTGTTGGTGATTCATGACGGTGGTTGCTGACCTAGTTGTACAGAAGTCTGGAGTTGTAGCCTAGATGGTTTGTTCGATTATCCCTTCCGATCCAAATCACCGAGCGCAATTAGAGGAGGACTTCATGTGTATCGGGTGTGTTGGATTGTTAGATAGACCATGGAGTATGAAGAATGAAGAGATGATTCAAAAACTCATTTACGAAGTTCTAAATTAGTACGAATTAGTAGTGAGAGGTTGACCCGTAGCTTGGATGGAAGACATTTGGGTGGATGTCTATTCATTTAAGAAGAATGGGCTCGGACTAGCCGGAAGAGTGAACAAGTACGTAGCCAAAAAGTTCCAGAGTCATGCCCACTTAAAGGAGGGTTTTGCCATTAGTGACTATAAGAACGAGAGGTATAGATAGGTACTAAATTTCCTGATTCCGATCTTGTATCCGGAAAAGCCTAATTGAGTTATGGTCACGGTAGCCAACACCATTCTCAAAGCTTTTGAGGATTGGATCGTCCATTGGGGGATAGTGATTTAAGGAGTAGTGGACAAGTTGGCAGAGCATGTGGGCCGAGCGAAACACAACCCTATCATGTCATATTTGTTCCACCTCTTTCACTACAAGGAGGTCTTAAATGCCAGGGAAATGATTGAGTACAACACCGAAGTCGAGATCTTGAAGTATGGCCTTATAGACGAGCTAGAGAAGGAGGAGAAGGAAAATCCAAAGAAGAAGAGCAACCAGAAGAGGAAGAAGAAGCAATGAATTGGAAACGAAGGAAGTCCACAAATCCAACTACATAGGAGAAGGCGCCAACACCAAAACGGGAAGAACCGATTCCAAATCCAGAACATCCCCAAGAATTAGAGTTCTTCAAAGCTGGAATCCAATGGATGTAGTAGGCCAAACAGATGTATGGTGACCTGGAGGATCATGTGCTTTTTATCGTGAGTGAATTCAAGGTAGAATCGGACCAAATTTTAGAGGAAATCTAGAAATGCCCCAATCCAGAAGAGTTCCGATAGAAGGAGGAACAAATCCAAAAGTTGGAGGAAGAAAGGGATAGCTTTAAGTCCCAACGGAAGTGGATAGAGGAGGAGCTGAACGTGGCGAGATGGAAGGAGACGGAAGCTCTCCGATTTGTCCATGACGTCAAAGAATTCATCATGGTTCTAAAACATACGGTGATCCGAGCAGACCTCTACACCACCTGGTTGGAGAAAGAAGGACACATGACCGGATTCAGGATGGTAAAGATCCTGGTCGACTTCGAAGCCCGAATGGAGATTGTTTTGAAGGACATGCGAAAGTTGTTGGGGTACTTGGATCCGGAACGCACCATCGACTTAGAAGGATTTCCGAAAGTCCCCAGGAGCATATTTCAGAATATTCTAGTTTGATAAACTCTGATCCAACAGGTTTTTAATGGTTTGATTCAGCCACAACTGTAGGGATTGAAGTCTATCCTCACTCCAGTTGTAGGACCCTCAAGAAGCCAAGCACGGACTCCATCTGGACCAGCAATACCTAAGCTGGAAAAAGGAGCAAGTGAGAAGTCTATTCTGGCAAAGCAAGGGGTTTCCATCCCAATTTTCCCACCACCTAGGAAAGTCATGGTCAAAAAGTTTATGGTACCCGGATTGACGATTTGTGGCAACCTCGACGCACGGATTGAAGTAATGATGAATTCGGTTCGATCTCATCTACAAGATTTCTCCCATATGCAACAGTTGACGTTGAAACGGGATCGTATTGAGATTGAATTGAGTGAGTTGCCGCAAGCCAAGGATTCGGAGATTCAAGAGATTCAAGAGTTAGAGGAAGAGGTGTTGAAGTCTGGATCCGAGGAAGAAACGGAATCGGAAGACTCGCCTTCCAAGGTTTCACAAAAGCTCCAAACTCGGTCATCAATAAAGAGTACACCAGTGAAGGCTTCAGTGAAGAGTCTAGATAGTCAAAGTAGGAGCAACTTGAAGAAGGCATGGCAGGGTAGATAGAATGCAGGTAGTTAGGTCGGATTTTTATTCCGAAACGGGATTTCCAAACATGGGTCTAGGTTCTAGATTGTTTACGGATTCCAGATTTGTAGGGAGAGTTGGGCTGTGAATGTTCTGGATATCCCGGGTTGTTCACTGGTTGGTTGCCTTGATTTCCAAGGTGCCTTTTTGGCTTTTTAGGCGTTGACTTTGGTTTTGATTTTTGTTTTTAAAGGCGGCAAGTTTGTTGCCTTTTCATCCCATCCTAGCAATTATTTTGTTGTATTCCATTCCCTTCTTTAATTTTAATCACTTAGTAAACATTCTGGCTCTAACCATATATCTAGATTGTGTTGGATTGTTGTTTGAGTGTTGAGAGGTAAGAAGGACGGGTGAGGAGGAATCCAAATTTTGGATAACTTGATTGGATTGAGGGAGTTTTATTGTAATGATGTTAGATTCGAGACAAAGGAGCTACGCGTGGTGCTTTTGAACTATCGGAACGTTAATCTAGTTTTTAATGAAAAGTAGTGTGAGTGCAGATCCGGAATTAGAAACACTTCTATGTAGAGATTAGTGACTGTTAGAGGAAACTCCCACTCACCGGAAGGTTTGCCAACCTTGGGATCCGTCTTACACCTAGAAAAATTACCCTCTTGTCAGTTTTGGGTGCTTGAGATTTGTTGTTGTAGTAAGGAGGAGTGAACGCAGTCTTGAGTGACCTACATTCCGGATCGAATATCCAAAATGTTGTGAGGATCCGGATCTACCTTCTGCGCTACAACATCTTGAGTATTTGGGTATTTGTTGTTTGTTTGTTTTTGTTTGTATAGTGAATAGACTAGAATGGTGAAGTCCCTACCCCTTGAAAGATCAATAGTGGACCCTCTAAGGGTAAAACAGAGGAATTAAAAACTAGTTTGTTAAGGGACGAAACTGGAAAATTGGATGATATCGACTCGGATTGAAATCCGGATAGTAGTCATTTCGGAAAAGAGAGTAGTTGGAAGAAGAGAAAACAATCATCCAGATACTAGAATTTGGAAAAGCATCTAGAATTCCCTAGGATGATAATTTGTGTCATCTTACCACGTTTTCGTGTGTAAAGATATTTATGCCTAGACTACATATGCAACACTACTATGAAAGCCTCAAACAAAGTTAGGTTTTTAAATAGTTTTATGTGATAATTTTGTTCAAACTTGTCATTGCGTCATTGGAGTCTTATGCCTATGTAGAATGGAATAAATAGCCATGTTGGAACACTTCATCTTCATCAAATCCTATTTCAATCAATAATTTGTCATTAAGTGCAACTTCATCTAGAAATTGCAAAACAATAGGGATATCCCTAATTCATGGCTTTTCAATGTAAATTTATCTATCACTAAGATGGATTCAAGCACCATCAACTTGCTATAGATTGACAAATAAAAAGACTTTTTAAGGCTCACTAAATAAAAGTTTTCTATGAATAAGCCTTTCTCTAAAGACAAAACTAGTAGATCTTAGTTGCAATTTCAATTACAAATATTGCTTGCTAGTACTATGTACCTTCAATATTTTTGTAGAACTATTTTGCAAGCAAGAAAACTTTCATAAAGAAACTTACTTACAAATTCAATTTTACAAAATCCATTCCGGGATGGAACATTTGTCTTTGTTGTATTTTTCATTACTATGCAAAAGTTGCTTCCCTAAGCTTTTTTCTAGTTCAATGTATTGTGGCATTGACATCAATAGTAAGACCCTTGAAAGATGATAAGGTTGGTCTCTATAGCAAAAATATATCTACTATATTTTTGGCAAGCATGAATACTTGCCCTTGAAAGAAATCCATAATTTTGAATACAAGTATAGAAACAAAAAATGGCATGGGTTGCTCAAAAATTGAAGAAATTCATTGGAGTAGAAGAAATAATCTAACTAGTAATTGTTGTATAGTCAATGATGAAATAAACTTTTCAATAAAATGAGATAATAGAAACCTTTGAAAATAGAATTAATCATTTTTAGATAGGAAAAGTGGGTAGACTAGCTATCAATTTATTTTGATAGACACTAGTTAGAAGTAGCAATTTTCATTAAAAAGAAAGTTGTGCAAAGAATGAACATCTAACAAATATAGTATTGTATTATGTTATCAATTTTGTATAAGATAGTGATTTTTCAACTCATAGGTGCCAAGTCATGACTCTTAGTGGTTGGTTGTAAGTAGATGTTTATTTTTTGTAGGTGGTGCAGTCTCAATGGTTTGTTTGAATGGCTATGAAGTATTTATGATTTGGTGTTGCTAAATAGTAGGTAGAAAAGTTGCTATAGCCAATTGGATCAACTCCAAAATTGTAACAAGTGCTCAATTTGCTAACAAAAAACAAGTGGTCTTAACTCCTCAAGGCCTAACAACTTTTTGATGATAGAGGTTTCAATGAATTGGCCCACTTTGATATTTTTTTGCACATGGATGTAGTTGAAAATTTTAATTTTAACCAAAGGAAAGTAAAAAATACTTTATCTAGTATACATGGAATTAATTGTGAAAAATATTAACCACTAGAATTTTTAGATTATACAATTTTGGATGATCAACTGATAGGCAAAAAATGCAGTTTTAAGGGAAGAAAAATTATAAGAAGATGAATAATAAACTCCCCCTTCCTAATTTTTTTTACTAGAATCTAGGATAAATTTAATGTTTTTTGAATTTAAAAAACTTAGAAATAAAAAACTCTCTCAAATTTGTACAAATTTTCAAACAAAAAGAGTAAAAAGCCAAAAATAACCAAATTGGATCCTACAAAGATTTAAAAAATTTACCTATGCTTCATTTAAAAAAATTTAACAATTGATATTATTATCATATTATTTGGAACATCTTCAAAGAAATTGTAATCTTTATAATTATTTTTGTATTTTTAATCAAACTAGATTGAATTTTGTATTTTTAAAATTGCTTAAAATAAAATTTTGAATTTTTTTTTGTAGACCCAATTTATTTGTTTAGACTGAAGACTAGAAATGTCCCCTAATTTTTTTTCCATCCCCACCATTCCTTTTATTGTAAGAAGAAATTAGGTTTCTTCCCTTTTCCTACACGATCATATTTCCTAAATAACATTTTAAATACATCTCACATTGAAATTTTAAGAATAAAAAAATGCAACAAGTATATCAACTTGTTACTCCCCAAAATACAAGTTTACAAAATATTGAAAATTGGTTCACCCTATTAAGAATTTTCCGTTGAAAATTTGAAAACAGACATAGTGTTCACTTAGTATTTGAAGAAGTAATCATTAATTTTTTTTTGAAAGGTATTAGATTCTTAAATCCAATTTACAAAGTGAATACTTGAGGAAAAATAGATTGAATATATAAACAAATAAATGTAAAGTATAATAATAAATTTATTAATATGGAATAAAAATTGCATGTGTACATGACATAAATATTATGAATAAATCACTAAAATAAGTATTCACAATAAAATCCTATAATTCTAAATCCTGAATATAGAAATCTATGATTAAACATACATAATTCTAAATCTACAACCTTTTACATATGAGAAATAATATATAATCTTTTGTGCTTATGTCACATAACTTATGCAAAGAAAAAAACAAATATAAACTATCATATAAAACTAGCAATATAGTTGAACTTTCTTTAACAACCAATGTCCTTGACCTTTGATTTCTAAAGGACCAACATGTTCAAAGGACCAAAAATGCTTCAAAATACATGTTCCCAAAGCAAGGTCAAAATCTTCATTGATTTTATAACAAAGTCAACCATAAGATCCTTTGATTAAATTGTCTAGGTGCATTGTCTCCAAATTTTAGAGTGAATATCCTCACTAATTGCAAGTCCAATGTGCCTAAACTTCAAATAGTAGGATTTTCTAGCTCTTCCAAAACTAAAGGTGAAGTTTTGTCTATCAACATTTTTAGGAAAAAGATTCATATGTCTTATAGTTTGTGCATTTAATCAATATGTTAGAAAATGGATTGAAAGCTTATATAAGAAATTTTAAACAAAAAAACCTTCATATTCATCTTTAAAAAAATTATAAAGTAGGAGGTAGTAAATGGTAATAAATGACAGAAAAAACTTATATGCTAATAAATTTTACAAGAAATATAAATATTAATTCCAATGTTGAGAATATTCTAATAAATAATTAATATCTGTTTTTTATTTTTTATTTGAAACTTTAAAAATTGAGGGCAAAGACAACTTTATATGTCTTTTCTACCTCCACATAATCAATTCAAAACTATATTAACCCTTAAAATTTTCAACGACACTAGCATGTGAGCATGTGAACGTGAGCCTAAGAGTGGTGAGCAGGGATTGTGTGAGCCTAGAGCCTAGAAATTTAAATTATGATGTAATTTCAAAATTTTCTTTAAAAAAAATCAAAACATTAATTTTTTTTCAACAAAATTTTTTGAATTAAATTTTTTTGACCTATTACTACAGGGTTGATGAATCTCTACGTCCGCCTGAAAAAGGCGTCCGTAACCCGAACGTCCGGACGTCTGTCCTCACAGACGCCAGCGGACGCAGCGGCCCTCCCGTTGTCGGAAGGCGGACGGGCGGGGTGGATGGCCCGAGGCGGACGCCTAGATCATGCGGACTAGATCAGTCCGTTTGTCGATCGGACGGCCGTAATTGGGCGGACGGGGCGGACGACGTCCGCGAATGTCAGCGGACGCTGCGGACACAACGTCCGCGTCTGGACGTCCTGTCAACCCTGTATTACTACATGACCCACAGGGTTGACAGGACGTCCGGACGCAAACGCTGTGTCCGTAGCGTCCGCTGACATTCGCGTCCCGGCGGACGCAACGTCCGCCTGTCCCCCGTCCGCCCCGTCCGCCTCGTCCGCCTGTCCGTCCGCCCACTTACGGCCGTCCGATCGACGCGCGGACTGATCTGGTCCGCATGATCTGGGCGTCCGCCTCAGGCGGTCAGGTCGTCCGCCCCGCCCATCCGCTTTTCGACGGCAGTCGAGATGCTGCGTCCGCTAGCGTCCGTGCATCCGGACGTCCGGAAAACGAACGCTATTTTGGGGCGGACGTTGAAATTCGTCAACCCTGATGACCCATAACTGTGGATTTGAAATCTAAACCTTGGGAAGTTGGTACTATTGGATGTTTTAAAATTTGTATTATATTTTGAAAGGTTGTCCCAAAGTGGGTTGATGAAGTAAGAATACAAGTAATTTAGAATCAAATCTAAGAATCGGAAGAAAACAAATGTAATAAAAATATCATAGGATGTCAAAAATTGTGTACATATTAAAATACCCTTTCATTGCAGAAGTGAATACACATTGGAATTTAAATATAAGATTTTGCTATTGAAATTTGGGAATTTTGAAGATAATATATTGGTACTACGTATCTACTTCATATCTACTTCATATCATGCTAATATCTATCAATTAACTTACTTACTTGCATGTCTTGATGATCCCAACTCCAAAAAGTACTTGCTTCACTTCATGTAAGCTAAGGGTAGGAGCATGGATGAATGTATCTATCTTATAATCTAGTTTGCAGAAATAATAAAAGATGTAATAAAGGTGTTTGCAGTTTATGTACATGTTGCACTTTCCAATGGAAGTTCCATTCATACTTCTATAATGGGGACAAGTACAAGATGGGAAATTGCAAAGTGTAATGTTATAAATCTTTTGGTTAGGCTCAATTCCAAATGAAAGTGTAATAACAACTCCAAGTCTAGGATAAGGAAGGAGGTTCACTCCAGTTATACTTGCGGTAATATTCCTTGTGCTTTCCCATTGGTTGCGGTGATTTTCAATGCGGGCCTTACTACTCCGCTAAACTTGTTTTCCATTCTGAATGGAGGGGATTCTTTTAGCATGTACTAGTCAAGAATGAATCTAGAGCATAGGCTCAAATATTCTAGAGGAGGTGAATAGATGTCGAAGTGACATTGGCACACTAGATTGTAAGCGGAAGCCAGCTTCTTCAAGCTCTATGATTTTAGCATGAGTAAGGTTGGTATCTGTGAGAATAGGCCAAACCTCAAGAATCTCAGGTCGAGTAAGAACATGGGAACGCTTAGGTCCCATGACACATCATGCAATATAGTCAGCACAAAACCAAAAATCCTTGGTCTAAACTATTGTACCCTTATATTCACGCTTCTACCCTTTGTAAGTAGGGGCAGCAATGGGTTTACTATGCCTAACAATCAATAGCTTGCATTTGGCTTGTGTATACTTTTGAATGGTGTGACATTGTTTCTTTGATTTGTATGAAATTCTTACTATATGCCATTCTGATGTATCGCAATCGGTTTCTACTCCAGATTGAGTATGGGATATGATTGTATTAAACTCTTCAACGGCAGTCCCAAATTGCACTTTAGCTATGACTGATCTAGTTTGAATCCGAAGATGAAAGAAGTTTGCCTTGTTAGGACGATGAAAATCACTTTCAGAACCAACTAGAAGATCCAATTTCCTTTTGCTAGATCCAAATACCTCTTTTCCCTCCAAGTGTGAAATTTGAGTGCAAATGTCTTTCGCTCCAGGCATCTCACTAAGTGCGTTTGCAATTTTCTTTCCATCTCCAGATGTCAAATCTTCTTTACAAGGGCCTTTTCCAGAAAGGCCCCTAAAAAGATAAGCTTTATAGTTGGTTATCTATATAAAGGCTCGAACTCAATCATCGCACGTGGCAACGAACAAGTCAGACCCGCGTTTGCCAGAAGCTTGCATCCATTTGTTGTGCACTGTTTTTGCCAGGTTACACATTGGAATGTCTGCTAGTTCCTCTACTGTCAATTTCTACAAAAATGATCAATGAAGTCATTATTCAAATGGTTTATTGTTTAGAATAAGAAATAAGGAAAAAATGAAAGTAGAGAAAAGGTCATACCGTTTCCATAAATCCACCCCATTGACGATATCGAAAATGCCAACATGCGAACCAATCCTTGAGTTCATAAATTGTTGATTTTGACACAACTCTAGAAGAGTACCACCAAGCTCTAATTTCTAGATACATCTTGTCTGCCTCAGACATTGATGTTGCATCCTTGTATTGCCTATAGAGTCAGATATTTTGGTGTTGAAACTCTTTGGCAATTAGCTTCTCTGTATACTTGTGCATATTTGTTGCCTAATGAAATAAGTAGGTCCTCTCACGATCTACCATTGGAATGGATGGATCCCCTGACCCATACACAATGCAAATTGTATTAAAGTTGGCTTGAGCACTATCACACATAAATCCCTTAAAGGTTGGATTTGATCCTCCATTTTGTATCATAACCTTATTCAGGCAACGCCAAAAAATGATTTGGCCTTCGGTGCCCTCAGTTTGCATATCACAAACGGTGATGGTCATGACTTTGCAATAAGTAGAGTCATAGACGTGACAAGCAATAGTTGTCGACAATTTCACCCTCTTTACATGATCAAATATGATAAAGCAATTTTGGAGGTCACCACTTGATTGTATTCATTGTACGAGATCAACTCCACTACCAAATCCATCTACAAGCATTTTGAACAAATAAACCTTCTCTTGTCCTTGTCCAGGAAATATACTATCGTAGATATACTCCATTTTGCCACGTCCCTTCATGTTTAGAATTCGATCAATTTCACCACCACCCTTGTTATTGCTTCGAAAAGAAGATACCATATTGTGTACATTTGGTGAGTTGAGGAGCTAGAATTTATCCATAACATTCTCTAACGCATTACCATGGAGCATCTCCTTTGGTCTTAGTCCATTATAAATAAGAAATGTATCAAGGAACTCTTTGCTTGTTGCTATGGTGATAGCAGAAGTTTTGGCAGTTGGAGTTCTAGCCACTTCATGAGCAATCAATCCAGTGATTGCTTCAAAAGACTCTTTGCATTGGCCATCAGCAACTGGATGCAAATGGACACCCAAATGGACGCATGCACGTGACAAATCTCTGTTTCTAAATATGTAATATATTCTTGAGTTACATAGATTGAAGCAAGTAGGAGATTGTCTACAAACTTTACAAGGCATAGTAGAATCTGGTGGAGGAATTTGACCTAGGCTAAAAAGATGTCTGGTAGTTCCAATCCACTCAGTTTTGTTACTTTTTGAAGCTCGCGTGCGATAATCACATCTTGGACTCTCATAGATCAAGTGCCCAATATAAAGCGACTTTTTGAACTTTAAATCTAAGTCATTATGAATGTTAGACGTCATGGTATAACACCGTGTGTAACCATCATACCACTTATCCATGCCTTCTATGCTTCTAGCCCCACATGTAGATCCACGATATGGCGACAACTCAAAGAGCTCATTTCCATTAAAATGAGGTGGGAGAAATTGGACCTTCTAATATTCAATGGAATCAAAATCAATTTGGGCAAGTTCATTCCATGATTCGGACATAGAAGACAATTTGCAAAGGCACTATAATACACTTAGAGAATCGTAATGATTGAGAGGGAGAGGAGGACGAGAAAATCCGGACGATGCAAGACTACTAGGAATAATGCAAAAGGTAGTAGGAATGAATGAATCCACTGTGGATGGCAAAGCAACATTTGAAGAGGAATGTTGACAAGCTTTAATTAGAATCTCGCCTTCCAAATCACTAGATAACTCTATGACTGTTTCTAGAGACTCGCATTTGACATTGTTCACAATAAGCAAAATATCATTTTGGAAACATCCACTATCTAGAGACTTTACTTTTACTGGTCGTAATAATGGATGTTCAACATTGGACTGATCAAAAATAGGTGTTTGTATTTGAATTGAAATTGGCAAAAATTCAGACAAGAGACTGTAAACTTTATAGTGTCATGTTGGAAGAAACCAATAGAATCCTTCTTCATCACTACATCTTGTCTGCAAGATGATTTCTTTAACAACACTATAGTCACCTTAAATTTCTTCTTCTACAATGATAGAAGAAGGGGAGAATCCAAAGCGGACATGAAAGAGATGGACAGGCACATGTACGTAACCTTCACTTCCTAAGGGTAAAACAAATGGGACCTCATGATCTCTAGTGACAATACTAGCCATAGTGAAGCATTAAAGAAATGAGTGAGTAAGCAATAACACTGAAAAGGAAGAAGAAACAAGCAATTATATTTAAAAGTGCAAGGGTTGTGAATATAAAGAAGGGTTATTCCAAATGGATGAATTGAAATTTGAATTTGGATTGATAATGTGAGGGCTTGTTATTACATATCATATAAAGATTTGATATAGAAGAAGGTATATGAAGAATATTTGAAATGGAAGTAGGGAAGGCAACGTATTGCATGGCATTAATTAGAAAAGGACATATCGATCTTTGTAAGACCATATTAGTAATGCATAAACGGGCACTCACAGGAGATGGTGATCCACCACATGCTTGCAATTATAATTTCATATTTGGAGACTGCTTAAAAATCTTTTATTTGATTATGTTATTAATAACAAACCACATTAAACGTCAGTTAGTAATGAAATAAAATTTAAATCATGTAGAGAAGAGTTTCTAAAGTCTCTTAGAATATAAAAGTTTGCAGAGTAGAATGAAGTAGTATGTAGAAATGCATGTTCTAAAAGGTGTCCGTGATGTAGTTTTAAGGACGTTGATATTGTAATGCATTGCTAGTTGATTATTTCAGATGCATGAAAACTTATCTCCTCCATTGTTAGCACTGGACACTCCAAGTGAAGGTAGGAGAAGTAAAAGGAGGAAAAGTAGCTTTTGTTATTTGAGTAAAAAACAATTGTTAAAGGCTAGAATGATTAGACGGTTGCCTCGAATCACTACAATTGATTTGTTGAACACAACCAGGAATTTTACATATGAAGGTATTATTTCATATGAAGCAAGTAGGGAAGATATCGTAGAAGCTAAATCCATTTCATGTGAAGCTCAACCAAGTATTGCCTCTAGTTGTTGTGATTGGAATCAATACATTAACGAAGACAAGAAAGAGGAAGAAGAAATAGACGAAGAAGAAGAGCAAGAACAAGAAGAACAACAAGCATTGCTAGCATCGAAGTTGGAGGCAGATTTTAGAAGTACAAAAGAAATGGTAAGGAAATAATTATCCGAAGTGCCATTACCTTTGTATGTATATGAAATAATTTCTTAGATGTAGATTTAGTAACTTTGCATCATTTTTTGCACATCGAAAGCCCAATTCCAACGATGTATAGGATGTACAAAATAGATACATATTGAGTCTTTTACGGCCTAAAAACTAAAACAGCATCTTGGAATCTTTCCTGAAATCTTTCCTGAAATCTTCCGATTTCGAAGAATTTTAGTCAAAATCCAGCACTTTTATTTTTAGCAGTTTTTGCCGATTTTTGTAAAATTGTTGAAATGTCCAAAAATCTTGAAAAAAATTGGAGTGAATCTAACCCGTAGAATCTGTGGGTATAAATTTTTTTGGCTTAAAATCTTCAAAATTGAAGAAGTTATTTAGAAGATTCTTTTGAGGTATATGTACCAATCTCTTCCTTGTTTTTTTTGTTTTTTTTGGAGACTAGTTTCAACCTAAACCTTGCGTTGCCTCCGAAGGTGCCAAGGCAACATTCCAACAAGGAGGAAGAAGAAGAATCAATGGAGGAAGGGGAAACTACTACTATGGAGGAGGAGGAGGCTACATCGGAGTTTGAGCAACAAGGAAGGTATGGAGAACCACTAAACAAAGCAAATGTTGGGACAACAAATGCACGGAATGAAGCAAATTCAGGTGCGTTGCTCGATTTTGGATTGCCTTATTGGACCCTAGTCATTAATGGTTACGCTTTGTAAGCTTTAGTCTACTTTTTGTAAGATTACAATTTACTGAAATGCTCTTATTTTTTTGAACTTCACAATGGGTGGTCGTTAACAACCACGCTTTCTTCAGATTTCAATTTAGATATCCAATAGTAGAATACTCCAGCCATGAGTGGCTACACTTTTGGGATGCAAATTTTTTCCTTGATCTGTTTGAATAGTTCATTGTTGAAAGTTGTAGGCCTTCCTAGACCCCCAGTCGTTAATGGACACGCTTTTGGAGGCTCAAATGTGTTTCTCCATTTTCTCAAAAACTAATTCACTGTTGATATTTTCAGCCTTTCTAGACCCCCAATCATTAATGGACACACTTTTGGAGGCTCAAATGAATTTTTGCGTTTCCTCAAAACTAGTTCATTGCTGATATTTTTAGCCTTCGTAGACCCCCAGTCATTAACAGCCACACTTTTAGAGGCTCAAATGAGTTTCTGCGTTTTCTCAAAAACTAATTTACTGCTGAAATTTTTAGCCCTCCTAAACCCCCAGCCGTTAACGACCATGCTTTTGGAGGCTCAAATGTGCTTCACTATATGGCTAAAATTGCTCTAATGCTCAAATTTTTAGTACCTTCCTACACTCCAGCCGTTAATGGCTACACTTTTAAAGACTCAAATTTGCTTCACTAAATGCTACATATTTGTCTAATGCTAAAATTTTGGAGCCTTACTATACCTTAGCCGTTAACAGCCATGCTTTTAGACACTTAGATTTGCTTTTGTATTTTGGCTAAAATTGTTCTAAGGTTGAAACTTTTCAACCCCTTTACACCACAGTCGTTAACGGCCATGCTTTTAGAGACTTAGATTTGCTTTTGTATTATGGTTGAAATTTCTCAAATGTTGAAATTTTTTAGTCCTCCTACACCCTAGCTGAGTAGCCGTTAACGGCCATGCTTTTACAAACTTAGATTTGCTTTTTGTGTTTTGGCAGAAATTGCTTTTATGCTGAAATTGCTTTAATGCTGAAATTTTTCAGCCCTTTTACACCTCAGCTGTTAACGGCCACACTTTTAGAAACTTAAATTGGCTTTTGTGTTTTGGTGGAAATTGCTCTAATGTTGAAATTTTTCAATCCTTCTACACTCCAACCGTTAACAGCCACGCTTTTACAAACTTAGAGATGCTTTCTTGTTTTGGCGGAAATTGCTTTAATACTGAAATTTTTCAGCCCTTCTACACCCCAACGGTTAATGGCTGAGGTATTCAGTTATATATTCTACAATGCATATAAGAAGCTACAACTTCTTCTAATTTTCATTTACATGTCATTTTAGAAATGTTGACTCTAAGAGATTCACAAGTACGAGGATTAGGTGCTTTACTTCAACCTCTTTCTGAAAATCAATTGGAGGTAGAATTGCATGGCTTATTGAAGAAGGAGATTGTCAACATTTCTTCTTGTCTTGAGTAGTTGAGGTATCAACCACGGGCAAAATCAAAAATCAATATTTCTTTGTGTCATATGATTTCTTTGCCGATTATAAGACCTTTTTTGAAGAATGATGTCATGAATCTAGCTGCATACTTTGTTACTTGTGGTTACATAGAGGGGAATGGAGTTTTTTATGTAGCTTTGGAGAATAATGAAGGGAAGACAGTTGACGTCACAAATGATATTGTGAAATTATGGAGTGACAATTGGCTGTGGGCTAATGCTGCGTTTAAGAAAGAATTGCAAAATGATGAAGATTTCAAAGTTTTTTCTAGCAAGATGTTCATGGTGTGGGATGGCAACCACCGTTTACAAGCATGGTTGCCTATTATCAACCGTGATCATGCCAATGACTTTACATGGCATTATGCTATTGAAAGTATTATTTTGGAGGTCAAAGGTGACATTACAACTATATTGGCAGCATTGCATAAAGTCAATTGGTAATCTCTTCTATTTCATTATCAAATTTGATTTCATTTTACTACTTAGTCTTTCAAATTTGTTTGGTTTGGACCATTGTAATTTTTAATATTCTAACTTTTTATTGGTTTGATGTTCACTTCGCACATTTTAACACAATGAATTTTGTTTTGATAGGAGAAACCAGAAATCCCATGTTTCTATCAATCTTGTTCACAAGCTTTATCACATTCAAAATATTGCTAAGCAACCACTCTCATATTTTGAAAACCTTGTCTCTAAAGAGGATCTTATTGCAGCTAAAGCTAAATAAAAGTCAAAACAAAAGACTTGGTTCATTCTTACTATTGAGTCTCTAAATGGAGTCTTATATTAGGTTCATTTTTGATATTTTCTTTACTATTTTGTATTTGAATCCAATCTTTAAATCTTTATTTTGGTTATTTTAGTTAATATTAGGTTGCTTTAACATGCATAACATTTGTCATCATATACAATTTTTCTTATTCTCATATATTATTTTTTTTATGCAGCAAGAATTAGGAGATGTTGCTGCTATTGCTCAAAGAAAATTTTATAAGAAATATTCCAATTCAACAAATTAAACTCCAGCGGCAATTCACGAATGGATTTCCAAAACTGTTGACAAGGTAAAGGTAGCTTCTCATTCAGAATTCAAGAAGCAACTCTCCATTGTAGATCCGAAGCATATGACAGTATTTTTGGAGCAAGTGAAATATCACTATGAAACTCATGATGATAGTCCGGAGATGACTCAAGAAAAATTGTGGATGTTGGCAACTTCAACAATAGATACTTCTATAAAGGTCAAGTGGCTAGAGAGATGGAATAAGTCTCCTACTCTTCGTAAGGCTCTCAAATTCCTTAAGGGAAAATTCAACGACATTGACTTCCCTGAGTGGCTTCATAAAGCTACATAGTGGGCTCAAATCAATACTTCTCTTTCCTTTTTATTCTTTTATTATTGTTTCTTTGAACTTCTTCATTCAATTGTTACATTCTTCTAATTGAAATTTTGTATGTGGCAGTTGGCTATTGAAACAGGAAAGCTTTTTGATGCTATAGTAGTTGATCTTGGGGTGTCTATTAATTATCTTTCCAGATGGTATGGATCCTTTGTCCATTATTTTTTATTATGTGGAGACAATGCACATATTGTTGTAGGATACTACCTTTTTTCGTGAATTTGCTATGGATAAGGGAATCCACAAAAATCATAAGATTGACAAGCAACTCAACTTCAAATCAGCTATGCAAAGGATTTTGTATGGGTACTTCAAGTATGTCCTTTTCCCTACCAAAGCCATTTCCAAATCTCCCACTTTCTTTGCAAATTATTTGGACAAAGAAAGTGAAGAGTACATGTTCATTAAGGGTACTATGAAGTCTTAGGATCCCATACATTTAGATAAGTGTGGATGGTATTTGAATTGTCCCCTTAAAAGACCTCTTACTTTTGACATTGTGCTTTGAGATTCCATTGAACCTGCTTTCAAAGGTACAATTGTAGATGTTCCTAAAATAATGGACAAAGATGCAACCAAGAAGCCCAAGAAGACAAAAGCAAAGACAAAGAAGTTAGTGGTTCAAGTTGATGATTCTGATGAAGATGTTCTTGTTCAAGACACTCTCAAAAACCTTGTTGTTATTGAGCCATCTTCTTCAAATGTTGAGGTAGTATCTCCTCCTTCAAAGCGGCAAAAGACAATTTCTACTCTCGTGGTTTTGGTACCAATTTCCTTTCCTATCTTTGAGCTACCTCCCAAACTTAAAGGTATGATGAGTACTTCGACTCCTTTGTCTATAAATCATACATCTTTGGATTTAATCTTGAATGATTCATTTGTTAAAATTATCGAGGAGAAGAAGAAGAATGGTACATTTAGAGTATCATATGATGACATTGTGACTTTTCTATCAAAGGTGAATTCATTTGTATTATTGAGTTTCTTTTTTAATTCATATTTTTTTGTTATGAAACCTTACATTTTTTATATAATCCATGTCATTTAATTCTTAATGTTTATGGTTTTCACACCTTCAATTATTAATTGAGGTGAATTTTTTGAAATTTCTCTTTGTAGGTTGGTAAAGGCAGAGAATTTTTCTTTGATAGCAAACTGTAAAACAGACTTGCCGTGGATCTCATCATTACAGAATATCCAGATGGTCTTTTAGTTCTAGGAGTTTCAGATCTGCCATCTCTTATTCCGCTTTGGAATGCCAACATTCCAAGTTTTTTTACTGTAATAATGGCATTTTCACTTACCTATCTTTACAATGATGGAGTATTCCTTCTATTTTATCCTGACAGTTCTATGGTGAAGAGAAAAGTGGCAGGATTCTTCAAGAACTACAAGTTAAAGATCAAAGATGAGTGGACCATCATTAACTACTTACATTTGGCAAATCCTACGAACCCATCTAAAAATGTAAGTAGCAATTTTCATTTTTAGCTTTGATTCAACTTTTATTGCATTTCTTCTAATTTTATATGCATTTTTTCATTTGATTTTGATTTCTGGACTTCGAAGTTTAAGGCTTTGTTGTTGATTCGATCATTTGCCTCCCCTATTGCAAAACAACCTCAAGAGTTTGTCATTACTATTGATCCTTCCATTACCAAGGTTAATTTAAGCGTAGACGACGTTCTCTTCAACTCCATTACTACGACAATCTAATTATGTAGAAAAGGAGATGGCAAGCCATGGAGGGGTGCTAAGGAGAAGTCAAAAGTTTTAATGAAGCTTTTTGTTCATGACTTGAGTCCTGTAGGCAGCATTATAGCAAACATGACTGCCTCTACAAGTATTATTAACTACAATTTTGAATTACTTTTTTCTCTATTTTATATTTGATTGTTGTATCTACACTTCAATTTTAATGTCTTCATAATTTTGTATTATGTTTTATGCAGGTTCTTCTATTAGAACGGCTCATTCTTCTAATCGCCATATTTTAGCGTTGGAAAGTGATGCCAAACTCTTTGAAGAGATACTAAAGCTTCTTCAAACACCTATAAGCGTTTCCAAGACTCTTGATTTTACTTCATATGATGGTATGGAAATTAATGATGACTCTCCAATTGAAGACGTCACACTACTTGACTTATGTAAGTAAGTTTTGTTTTTGTTTTTGCTTTTCAACAACTTTAGTTATAAATTCAAAACTTTGTATTTTAATTTGCTACTACATATTCTAATATATGGTTTATTGTTTGCAGTTGGATGAATCCATTACCAAGGCAACTCTTGCTTTTTATTGGTACCCTAAATTTCTTAGAAGTCCTTCTCTTAGTCCTCGTGGCCTCCCTATTTATGTTGAAGATTTAGTATTAGCTTATGCTAATGTTTCATCTGATTCATCTTCATGTTCTCTATCACCTCATAGATCTTATGATCCTAGAGTATGTTCTTATTTTGAACTTAGTGCATCTGAGTCAAATGATATCTAAATTTATTTTTATGATTTGGTAATTGATTTCTATTGTGTTGTTTTTTAAATTGAATTTGTCTATATATGATGTAACAACAATTCTATTCAATGGCCTAAAACTTAAAACTATACCCAAATAAAATACTAAATCATGAGTCTTAAATCTTACTCCAACCCTTAGTTTTATAAAATTCTACAAAGCAAAGTTTAACTTGGAATTTAATGGCACTACTAATCTACTATCATTGGATTCATTATGTACTCTATTGTTTAGAAACGATTTTTATTTGTAACCAAATAAAATTTGAAAAAGGACAATTCAAAAAGAAAAACATTGACTTAAAAAATGATCATTGATTTCAACTCACTTGCTATGGGGTTAATACATTTATTTGTTGTGTAATATATGACTAATAAATTTATTTTAAATATTCTATGTTCAAGATTTTTTTTAAAGCAAAATTATTAAAAATAAAATAGGTGGACCACTTTCATCCTTTATATTTATATGAAGGTTTGTGATCAAGACTAAATTTATCACTTAATCATTCAAAAATATTATTTATGATTTAATGTTTATAA
This sequence comes from Pseudoscleropodium purum, assembly GCA_963969395.1. NCBI lineage: Eukaryota > Viridiplantae > Streptophyta > Bryopsida > Hypnales > Brachytheciaceae > Pseudoscleropodium > Pseudoscleropodium purum. Next base: position 584,554 of record OZ017796.1, read on the forward strand.
AGTTGTAATGTTTACAACTTTTGTTGTTACCATATTTATATTCAACCTCTATTGCCCACTTTTTATGTTCCTTCTATTTTAGACTTTATAAGTATCACCCCTATGATGGTGTTATGATGTATTGCAATTTTTTATTTATGTGTTTCATAGTGAGACATCCTAAATCACTACACCTATTATTGTGTATTTGCTTACAAATACTATCTATTATAATTATATCTCAATTTAAAAAAATCTATTTGTTCATTTTTTGGGTACAAAACCGCATATCGGCTTATTCATTTGTTGTTCATTCAAACTATAGATCTTTACATCTAAATCTATGGTCATAGGTTTCCAACAAAATTACAACCCTTAAATTGAAAAAAAAAAAATGGAGGCTCACAGGCTCACACGCTCACAAGCTCACAGGCTCACACGCTCACAAGCTCACAGGCTCATGCTCACAAGCTCACATACTAGCATCCCCATAAAATTTTCAGCCATTTTGAAGGTGTTTTGGATCTCAGTTTTGTAAATTACAAAGGGTTGAAGCTCAAAGTACAATGAGTCATTTTTTGTCAAAATTAACTATAGGCTCTTGTAGAATGCCAAGTCCTTATCATCTCTATAAGTTTGGTTTCAAGCCAAGTCATAGATTGGAAGATTATAACATATAAGTGAATGGTACTGCAAGGAATTCAATGTTTTTGAGTACTCAAAATTGTACTTTGACTAGCCCTTTTGGGCACATACCATTTTAAAAAGTTGGCATTCTATGTCATTCTCAAGGTAATCAAGTTCCACATGCATAGAAACATGTCTTGTATTTTTAAGACCAAAAATGAGTGAGAAAATGGTCTTGCAATAGAGATCACTTCATTCTTAAATTTTAAAAATTATGAAGAAAATAGAAGATTTGTTGCAAATATGAAGACCAAATACGATAGAATGGAAGAACATAAGAATAGACCCATAATAGGGAAAAAGTTTGAAAAATGGCTCAAATCCAAGTGCAAAATGTATATTCCAATGGTTGTTCATACCTACTAGAATTTTAAGGGTCATCATTGTTCAACCACTTCCCTTCCATTCCAAAGATTGGGTCCGACCTTGCTATTACAAAGTGGTGCAATTTTAACCTTGCCCACCCATAAACACATGTCTCTAGCTCATTGGTCATACTTCCTTTAAGTGATGATTCTTTATTACAGCCCCTAGACCATCCATGCTTTGAAATTTTTTGTGACTTTTTTTCTAAATTTGAAAGCATCACTAGATAATTAACTTGATTTTCTTAAGGATGAGTTCAAATTCAAGTGACTCTTTATATTCTTAAGTTTAGAAAATAGATGTTCTAAAAATGAATTGACCCAATTTGGGTCGCTACAAAATTTAAAAGTTAACATATATGTTAATATGTATTTATGTTATGTGTAACATAATATATGATTAATGATGATATAATCATGATAATGAATGTTGAATTTGATTAATCTTATAACTATATGTTTTACACTTTAATATTATCATACAAGACAAGTGGTTTAATTGACATCAATGGCCTAGTATAGGATGAAAAGTAAGATGCATTACATAGGTTTATGGATTCAAAAGCCTATTAACTACAAATTTTGTTAAGATCATGGTTCTTTTGATTGTACGTAGATTGCATTGATGACAATCAAAAGTGTAAGTACAAAAAATGATGAGATTAAAAAAAAAAAAGCTTTGCTACGAAAGGCTCTATCTTTCTAATATAGACTAATTTTTCTCATAAGATCCTAAGCCCAAATACAAAACTGTTGGAAGATACATGCAAGCAACTATTGATAGTTGACTATTATTTAGAAGAATTACAATAGGAATCCAACATTTCATTGCACTTTCTAATATGTCACATTGTCTTGAGAGGGCAAGTACAAGATCTTTAAGGAGTTCACTAAAACTATCTCTATCGTAAACTATGTGCAAGTGCATTGCATTTTTCATGAATTCATTGAATCTCTCTTCATCTAAGGTAAAACAGCCCATCATGGTCAAAATTTGAAGTTTGCACTCATGCCATGACTGAATTTAAAAAAAAAATTCCCCACGTACAAACAAGTGTAAGAAATAACAACAGCAATTGAAATCACATTTTTTCCAACTAAGTATGAATTTTCTATGATTTTTTGAAGTGATCTGCCCAATATAGATATAGACTACTCCACAACCAACAAAACATGTATCCATAATGCTCACTTTCTTCATCTAAAATAGTCAAAATATTTTCTAACTTGGTGGGCCTTGAAAAAGTCATATTTTCCAATGATTTACACTGAAAAAGTTATGTGTTTCTAATGGGGTCACTAATCACTCCAATAGTATTAGGTGAGACATTCATGGTGGCCCAAACTTTCAGAATTTATAATGATCATCATGAGTCACCTCTTAGGTGTCCGTCATGGGTCATTTGACTATGATGGGCTGTTTTACCTTACTATGACTCCCCTATTTGGTGGGCCGCATTGGACGAGGAAGGGTGGGAGTCAAGGAATTTGAAGACTCCTCCAAGATAGACGTAAAATTTGAGAGTACCAAGCTTGGGGAGCAAGGGTGCAGTTGATCTATAAACAAATCAATTCCGAAACGCAGGCTCCAGGAATTGCAGACTTCCAAGAATCCGGGCATGGATGCTTCATGCATCTCCTCAGTGGCTCAGTCTCTGATTTTTAGTACAAAAACATATCTCTATATTTGTCTACAAAATCCAAACTTCAAAAGCGCAACCCAGATCTCCACACCATCATCACTATTGTCGAAACGGTAACGTAACGAGAGGGTATCTTCTATTTTCCTTAGGAATGCGTGAAGCTGGAAATGGAGCCTAGGTTTAAACAAGTGAGTGCAATGAAACTGAAGGCACTCTATTCATACATAACGGATAACTCTGCTCGAGCTGGCGGCGAATGACCGGATAGGAACAAGGTCTGTGCGGTGGGTCGGGCAGACAGAGACGGCTGCCCGCGAAACAAAACTTAGGCAGGGGAACTGAAGGTGAAGACCCCAAGACGACGGGGAAGCTAAAGGTTACTGCTCAGAAGAGTTTCTCGACTGCTGGGTGTCTGCTTCTGCTTCTGCGTCTGCTGGATTACACTTCGTGCATCAAGCTGCCCCATCACCGTAACAGGTTTGCGTCTCGCTCGCTTTCTGTCTTGCTCCTCAGCTTTCCAATTTTCAAGTGGTAGAAGTCGTCAGCTTGTGTCTGTGCCTGCACAACTTTCACGCGGTCATTTCTTTCGCATGTCAGGGTTATCGGCATGCGTCAAAATCTGGGTTTTTTTGGACAATGCGCTGGTTAAGTGGTAGTACTAGTAGAAGGCGACTTAAGTGAGAGGTATTGCAGCGTCGTGGCCGATCGTTTCCTGCCGGATTTGGTAAAGATCGGGGACGTGCTGGGGGGTTTTCAGCGTTCATTCCTCTGCAGTTGGGAGTGGATTGATAGTCTCTTAACCCTGCGGTGGATGTGCTCGGGCAGGCTTGGCAGCATCGACTGGAGGGAGGCGATTGGTCAGGTCCGCGATGGTGCTGGGCGACGTGTTCGTGTTGGCCTTCGTGCCGTCGGCGTGCGTGGTAGGCATTCTGTTCGCACTGTCGCAGTGGTACATCGTGTCGCGCGTGACGGTGGGCGGAAGCCACGAGAGCAACAATGGATACAGGCACGTGGACGAGGACGGCATTGACGACTCCGACGTCGTGGCCAAGTGCGCCGAGATCCAGGCCGCCATCTCGGAGGGTGCGTCTCTCTCTCTCTCTCTCTCTCTCTCTCTCACTCTCTCTCTCTCTCTTTTTCTCTTTGTGTGTTTGCGTGTGCGACTGCTGCATTCCCGATGTGGTGGAGTGAAAATGTGGGTGGTTGCTTTCAGATCTGCGGGGTTTCCTGAGATTGTTTTTGAGGTGTTGGATTGCGCTTAATTGCGCCTGTGGTGCGGAGGGTTTAATTCGTCCCAGCCACGGCTAAAACCCTCAGTGATGTCCAGGATGCAGTAGTGCGTGTAATGTGTCTGTGAGCCCGAGCTTGCTTGATCGGTTATAATGAGGATTTTATAAGTGTTTCCCCGGGGGTATTCCGTGGACCTGTGGCGACCAATTTCCGGGATTTACCAGATCATTGTCGTCCTCAAATATTGGAGTGTGAGCGTTTTGTGTGAATGACAACGTTGGTGTGTGTCTATGCGCGGGTGGCAGGTTCGGAGTCCTTCCTGGCGACGGAGTATCAGTATCTGGGCGTGTTCATGGGCATCTTCTCGGTGATCATCTTCGTGTTCCTGGCTTCCGTGGGCGGGTTCAGCTTCGACCGTCAGCCGTGCGACTTCGACCCTACGCAGTCGTGTCCGTCGTCGATCGCGAACGCGTTTTTCAGCACCGTGGCTTTCATTTTGGGCGCCATCACGTCGACGTTGTCCGGTTACTTGGGCATGAAAATCGCGACATACGCGAACGCGAGGACGACTCTGGAGGCTCGTCATGGCGTGGGCAAGGCTTTCATCGTGGCCTTCCGTTCTGGTTCCGTGATGGGTTTCTTGCTGGCGGCCAACGGTCTTCTGGTTCTTTTTTTGACGATTTTGGCGTTCAAGCTGTACTTCCGCGACGACTGGGTGGGTCTGTACGAAGCCATCACCGGTTACGGTTTGGGCGGTTCTTCCGTTGCTTTGTTCGGTCGCGTGGGTGGCGGCATTTACACGAAGGCCGCGGATGTGGGCGCCGATTTGGTGGGTAAGATCGAGCAGAACATCCCCGAGGACGATCCCAGGAACCCCGCTGTAAGTGTCTGTCCAGTCTCCATTGTGTGTGCGTTTGTCGTTAGTTTTAAGGGTGCCATTTCTGGACGCGGTCAAGTGTTTGTGATCGGTTTGGGTTTTTGAAGATGTACAACATTTGTCTCCGTCAGAGTCAATACGGACATCCTGAGGATTTCGGAAGCCCACATGACTGCGAGAACAAGGCAATGTGTTGCACTTTCGATGTTCTTGGCCACTGATGCACAGAAAGCCATTCAGACTCGTCCTGTCTGTTGATAAGCCATTTTCATCTGCTGAAGCCATGGGTGTCATTCGATCCTGATTTTTCATCAACTCGGGAAGTTTGGTTCCAGACTATTTCTGTGGGAAGGTTTTGATGCTCGAGGATTCCGTCTATTTCGGTGGTTGCGCGTGTTGCTGAAGTGTTGCGTTCGTGTGCAGGTGATTGCTGACAACGTGGGCGACAACGTGGGCGACATCGCAGGTATGGGAGCGGACTTGTTCGGTTCTTTCGCGGAGTCGACTTGCGCGGCTCTCGTGGTGTCTTCTATTTCTTCGTTCGGCACGGACCGCAACTTCGTGGCCATGTGCTTCCCGTTGATCATCAGCGCCGCCGGTATCCTGGTGTGCCTGTTGACGACTTTGTTTGCGACGGACCTTTTCACGATCAAGGACGTGAAGGAGATCGAGCCGACTTTGAAGCGTCAGTTGATCATTTCGACGATCTTCATGACCGTGGCCATATTTTTGGTGTCTTGGTTTGCGTTGCCTGCGACGTTCACCATCAACGTGGTGGGTCACTTGCCGAAGGTTGTGAAGAACTGGTGAGTTGGACCCTGGTCAGGTGGAGTTGGATTTTTGTGCGGAGTGGATGTGGATGTGAGACTTTTTTTTGGTTCTTCCTTCCCCGAGTTGCGTGCATTGATGTTGTGATGTGATGTTCCCAGGCTGACTTGTGATGCTCTTGCGTTTTTGGATTTTCAGGCACATCTTTTTTTGTGTGGGTTCCGGGCTTTGGGCCGGTCTGATCATCGGCTTTGTGACGGAGTACTTCACCAGCAATGCCTACCAGTACGTTTTCGCAAGTCTCTGAGAATAGTGGACGCTGTTTTTTGTACGGACTGGGCGTCTGGACTTGAAGGTTTATTTGTTCTTTTATGGAGTGCATCGTGCATGCGATTGAAAGAGTGCATTGGATTGTGGTCCGTTTTGATCCTGGCACTTTTAATCCTGAATTTGTGGTTTTGTTTCAGGCCCGTCCAAGACGTTGCTGATTCGTGCAGGACTGGAGCGGCCACGAACATCATCTTCGGCCTCGCTTTGGGTTACAAGTCCGTGATCGTCCCCGTGTTCGCCATCGCTGCCGCCATCTACTTGAGTTACAGTTTGGCTGCCATGTACGGCATCGCCGTGGCTGCTTTGGGCATGCTGAGCACGTTGGCGACTGGCTTGGCCATCGATGCTTACGGTCCCATCAGCGACAACGCCGGCGGTATTGCCGAGATGGCTGGTATGAGCCACGAGGTCCGTGAGAGGACGGACGCCCTTGACGCCGCCGGCAACACCACCGCCGCCATTGGAAAGGTGCTTTGTGGCTCTGTGCATTTGAGTTTATGAGCGTCTGTCATGAGTATATCGTCGTGCAGGGGAGGCCTGGCAGCCCGTAGTTGTGTCTGCCGGAGACTTGGATTTCTTACACTTGGTTATCTGTCTCGGTGTTTCTGTTGGGTACCAGTTGACGGCTGTGCGAGTTGTAGGTTTGCTTTCGGGTTTTGAGAGGTGAATGTTTTTTGGGTGTGGGGTTTTCAGGGCTTCGCTATTGGATCCGCTGCTCTTGTTTCCCTGGCGTTGTTCGGAGCGTACGTGAGCCGTGCCGGCATCGCGAGCGTGGACGTGATCCAGCCGAAGGAGTTCGTGGGTTTGATCGTGGGCGCCATGTTGCCGTATTGGTTCTCGGCGATGACGATGAAGAGCGTGGGCAAGGCGGCTTTGGCGATGGTGGAGGAGGTGCGTCGTCAGTTCCGCACCATCCCTGGTTTGATGGAGGGCACGACGAAGCCCGACTACAAGCGTTGCGTGGAGATCTCGACGGACGCTTCCATCAAGGAGATGATTCCTCCCGGCGCTCTGGTGATGCTGACGCCTTTGATCGTGGGCACATTGTTCGGAGTGGAGACGCTGGCCGGACTTTTGGCCGGGGCTTTGGTGTCCGGGGTCCAGGTACTGAACTTTTTCTTGGAGGTTTTACGGGCTTCGGGCTTTGTCTGGGTCGGTCTGCTGGGTTTTTGGTCTTCGAGTTGATATCTCCGTGGATGTATGTATGTTGAGAAGGTTTCGTGGTTGACTTGTGAATCTTGTTGTTTTCAGATCGCCATCTCTGCGTCCAACACGGGAGGTGCCTGGGACAACGCGAAGAAGTACATCGAGGTGAGTAGATTTGCAGTGGTTGAGAGTTTTCTGGGCAGGTGGATTGTGGAAGGCCGCGTTTTTTGATGGTGTTTGCACTTTTTGTTGCAGGCTGGACGGTCTGAGCATGCGAAGTCGTTGGGTCCGAAGGGTTCCGATTCGCACAAGGCTGCTGTAATCGGAGACACCGTCGGAGACCCTTTGAAGGACACCTCGGGTCCTTCTCTGAACATTTTGATCAAGCTGATGGCCGTGGAGTCTCTTGTGTTCGCGCCCTTCTTCGCCGCCAACGGAGGCTGGTTGTTCCGCATCTGGACGTAGACGCGTAGTGCGTGTTTTGATATTCGTGTTTAACTTTTGAATTCGAATGTGCATTGCCGTCGTTAAGGGTGCCAGGACATGTGGAAGGTCGCTTAGTTTTTGTAACGGAAGCGTTCAGAACATATTTGTTTTGGGGATTGGGGAGGGAGCGTTACTTTTGAGCGTAGGTACAGAGAGCGTAGTTATGGCGAGCGTGTTTTAGTGAACACGCTCATATTCTTATTCCGTTGGGAATTTCAGCCCCACTAGCATGGCATTGGGCATTATGTTCTGACTTCTTGCAAGCAATGGATCAGTTTACTGCCGACACCTCGTATTAGTCATTTAAATGTCCCGGTTTTTTCCAATGCAATCGATTCCTGGGTGCTTTGTAAGTATGGTTTGTAGCTCATCAATTTGCCTTTACTTTAGGTTTTATCCCTGGAAGGACCGACTGGTTACCGTGGAATTCGTCTTTTTTATAGAGTTTTAAATTTTGTTTAATGCAAATTGGGAACCCATCGCATTAAACAAACAGGTGAAGCAACCAAGCTGGAGTCAAGAAGAGAATATGTGATAGAGTTTGAATCATGACCTTAAACGATACCGAAACCACTTATTGGAGGTCATACTATTGTGGAAGAGCTTTCTTTTCTGACACAAAATTTTAAGAATGAACTTGTGCACATTTTTCTTAAAGAGAGGGATTGCTTGTCATCCATTGGACCACTCTAGTTCGTGTCTTTTTTCTAGGTTCACACGGTTCTATTATTTTTGGATTCTTAGTTTTGGGTGGATGTTTGTCCAGTTTTACACTTTATTATTTTTGGATTCTTAGTTCTTTTGGGGTGGATGACGGGCTAGTAATAGATTATCTTGTGTATTTTGGTAGTTTATTTTCAAAATTTATTAGATATTATAAGGGAGGGAGAGTCAGTGACCCCAACCTAATTGCAACCCCTACTTCAAAGTTGTCCCTATTACATCTTAATTTGGTGAAAATTGTTCTAGGGCTTTAAATTGTGACTACAATGCTTCACAATAGAATTGTCTCAGAGTGGGGAAGTGGGATTGAAAAGTCATTGTTTGAATAAATGATAGCCTAAACTATAAACAACTTCCATATTCTTTGCTTTGTATGCTTTCTATTCTCAATGTTTTTATGTGCTCTGTGTGTTTGTATGCGAAGCTATGTATTCTCAACTGGAAGGGGACCACATTTCTTACTATTTCTAGTTGTTGGCATGTGTCATCTTGAATGAGGTAAGACTTTGTTTTTGATGTTATTCCTAGTGTCTTCATTTCTTGATATAGGTTATATTAGTGAACTGAACATCCAAGGGTAGTATGTGTAATTATTTGTGGAGTGGCACAGAACATCTCTCTTGCACACGAATTAGTTGGGATGATTGTTGCCTTCCCAAATCTATCAGTGGTTTACAACTACTTGACCCGAAAGTTTCACTTACAGCATTGCTAACAAAGTGGGTACTTTATGCTATCAAACTAGGCATATTTGGCTTGAAGATTCTTTTTAGACATCGTATTCACAAAATGAAGCCTCATCCGCAAATGGACTATTGGTTCCCTTCCACAACTTGGCGTATGCTTCATAGGCCCTCCGCCACTCGTGGATCTCAAATTTGGAATCGCATTATTTCCGCAAGAAAGCAAACAATCAAACATATTGAGCTAGCCCCCCCCCCCCCCCCCCCTTAATGCTGATGAAGTGTTATTTACTAGCATTTGGTGGTCTACAAGCTACATTGGCTCAAACTTCAATTTTAGTGTTGATTGAATAAGGACACTAGCTAGGAGTGGGTTACAAACTATCAAAGACTTGTAGGACTCTTTCTTAAAGGAATTTAAATCTTGGGATACTATCTCCTTAGAGTTTCCTTTACTATCATAGAGCACCATCATTGGTTTTTTCTTATTTCTCAAATCCCTCTTAATTGGCTTCAATTACTATCTGAGTTGTCGGAATAAGCTATTTAAGATGAATGGGTGGGGATTTTCTAACAACCCAATGATATCTTACTTGAGATTACATGGCAAATCAAGGAATCTATCCCTTCTTTAATTCATCCTCACATGCAAACTTTATTTTTCCCTAGCAAGACCCGACGTGCTATTGTTGGCGTTAATTCTCGCCAATTATCATTTCTTCCCAATACCTCAACAGATACACAATATCAAGGGATTGTACAAAGAGTTCATGTTGTGGAGATAAAAAAGAAATAAGGTTGATCTACTTATTTGTTGTTCTTAAGGACATTAGACTCCCTTGACTTTGACCCCAAATGTTGGAGATGGCCCAATGGTAAAGCTTTATTTCACTACTCTGTTGTCCTAGGATGCAAATTACTCACGCGATCAACTTTTCCTAAGGGTACCATTCCATCAAAATGGTCTGGCCTACTCCTAGATGTTTTTATACCAGATTGGAGAGATACTTGAATGAAAGCTCGACCATTCAAGGATGCAACCTTTATTTGGTCAATTTGGCTCAATGCTGTTGCAGTTAATTCTTGGTGTGCATAGATTGCACCAGGTATAGATACAAGATGCCTCTATTGTACCATGGGACATATGGAAACTCCTCTACATAGATTTTATCTTTGCTCAAGATCCCAAGAGCTTTGGAATTATGCTCAATCCATTGTGCACCATATTAGCGGCTCTCATCCTATCTTGGGTCCCCAAAGTCCACTTGATGCAATTCAATGCATCTTCGGGGTCTCATCTTCTAGGAAATTTTCTAAATTTCATATCCTATGGACACTTCTTCATGGGGTGATTCTTTAGATTTGTTGGATTGCTCGGAATGACCTTGTCTTTGTCTAAGATAGGTGTCCCACTGAGCTTCTTCAATCAATGTTATGGAATGCTCTTTTGGATCTTGGATGTGTTGCCCTTCTGAAGATCCAACAAGCTACTTGCCATCGCCTTCAAAACGTAGATAGGACTTGGCAATGGGTTTTTTTTAGGCGATTTATAGACTAATTGCACCAAAAATTTGATCCCTGCACTAAGGGATATAAAAAAATAAGAAGAAAAACACAACTTAGAAGCCACATCTTCATTTCCCATCTGACCTGGGCGGCCATGAACTCGACTAGGACAAATCTAGGTTGAGGTCTTGTCGCCACCTACAAACTTGTCGATTTCATAGGTTGTCAGTACTTATCACCCACTGTCGCCTGAAATGAGCCTAATTCTTGATTTCTCAGTTTAGGGTCGCCACATCTTCGCTAGTGCCTTTGTCCCGTCGCTTGAAGTAGGGTTTAGGTTTAGCATTCTTGCACCTATACTTGAAGACCTGTCGCCCAACTAGCTGTTACTCATTGTGCATAATCGCCCCACTCACTGCGGAGATTCTCATTTCGTCACCATGATAATCTTCCCATAATGACTTAATTCCATTCGTTGTGGTGCCATGCAAGTGGTGCGATCACTGTATTCATGGATCATTTGTGGAGGGCTGGAATTTTGGAGTGGTGCGTTTGTAGAATTGAATTTCTTCAATGTGCAAGTACGATTCTTGTGATAGCAAATCGGGATTTGCATTTGTTTTTGCTGCACATTATGGGGACTTGGAGAATTGTTGCATTGTTGGGTTTGCATTGTATTGCTAATCCCCACCAAGCCAACACTCGTTCTATTGTAAATTGAAAGAGTTTAAGTGTTCCACTTCAATTGTTGTTCTTGTGAAGTTTTGGATCGCTATTGAATTCCTTGGAAAATTTGAAGCTTTCAATTTGTGATATAAAGCAATGGTCAGAAGCTCCGTGTTTTGGCCTCTTTAGGATTTTTTTCGTCATTCCCATGTATTACATCAGTTGTTGATATTTTCTCATAATGGTGTTGGCTAAAGCATCTAGCTCTGGATCACACAGTAGTGCACCCAATTCAAAAGAGGTCAGCAAGGCCGCAACCAAGGTGCTTCTACGGAAGCATGGGAAGGAAATTCGGAAGCAAAAATTCACTAAAGCTGCTGAGACGAAGTGCAAGCAAGACCGACGGATTTTAGAGGAGCAGGGAAAGAAGTGGGCTAGGGATCAGATCACTCTCCGAAGTTTCTACACCACTTCTAGGAACTCGGAGAACCGTGGTCCCTTAGATTACAATGATCTACTAAAGAGTAAGCCTCCTTTGACAAGCACAAAGAAGAAGGATTGCGTGCGATCGCACCAAGTTCAGTTGCTACCCTCTATATCTTCAGATACAAATGCTGTATCTGTGGATACAAGCACTGTGGATGCATCCGAAGGGCAAGCAAAGTAGGACAGTTGCTTAATTCTGAGCTCCAAGCCTCCAATTCCAGTCATTTGTATTTCTAACGACTCTCTTCCCTACGTGTGTAGTGAAGACAATGCAAATTTCCATGCCATCCATGGTCCTGTTGAGGACACTGATATTTCGGGTGATGATATGGAGGAGGAGAAAGAGCTACAACCTCTCATTCAATTTGGAAAGCCTAATTACAACTTAACTCAAAAGTTTCAGATGGAATGGAGTATGAAGTGCCTGTGGGCTGAAATGGTGTTGATGGCAGATGGTTGGTTCCACGTGGTGAAGTGCCGAGTGTGTTCTGAGGTGGGCAAGAAACCTTGATTGATGGTGCCCAAGTAGAACACTATCAACAAGCATGGGCACCGTAAGGTACACAAATCGAATTTGCTTCTCTATGCTGCCAAACGCCCAGCCTCAATTCTACAGCAATTGCATAGTTGCACTTCAATTGAAGCATGATGAAAGCGGGTACAATTTGCGATGTTGTTTCAGATTCTATGTGCTAGTAGACCGATGGTTGAGTTTGAATCGAAATTGAAGTTGTTCAAGTTGCTTGAAACTTCTAACTACCCTTCCATGCAAGTGTCGGATGGATCATGGCTGAGCATATGTACTCCTTCGTGTAAGAGAGAATGAAAGCCATAATAAAATCAACAAAATACATTGCCTTGTCGTATGACAAAACTGCAGAGGTTGACAAGTGCTCCTACATTGCTGTACTCGTCATGCAGGATTGGATACGTGTATCGCTTCTCATTAGCTTACAGAAGCTTGAATTTGATGGAGCAACAGACAATTTGACAACCCTCTTCAATGGTGTAGTCAAAGTTTGGGAGACTTGGATGCGTAGGAGATCTCAACGAAGCTGGTCTATTTCGGAGCAGACGGAGTTTCAGTATTCCATGGATGCTACACTAGAGTCACAGTGCAGTTGAAGGAAAAGTTTGTGCCACATGTCACTAGTGTCCATTGCATGGGACACCAAGTGAACTTGGCTATGAAAACACTGAGTCAACTTGATCTCTTCCACACAGTTGAAGATCTCTGTAAGTTTTGCCATATGTACTTCTCGCACTCCCCGAAACGACAGGCAAACTTCCACGCTTTGGCACAATTGCTGGACACTAAAGGGCTGAAGTTATTAAAGAACGTCACAACAAGGTGGATTTCTTTGATTTCTCCGCTTCGACATCTTCTAAGTGAACATCGCAGTGTCACTGCCAAGCTCAGAGTCGATTCCATAAATAAAGAGGAGCCAGTATGACTCACTCTCATGTAATCTTTCTTATGTGTATTCAGATAGAATCTTGTGTGTGTTCAATGAGGGTGTTCTACAAGAATTTGTGTTTTCAGTTTAGGCGTCTATGTTTCTCTACTTCAATTTCGGGTTTGAGAAGTTGTTTTGTTTTCAATTCATGTGTTTTTCTTCTGCTTACGGATTACGGTTGATGGAAAGTCACTACGTCAACTGACGATGTTCCTCTTCTATTGCAACGAAGTCTATGGGCTAAGGTTGCAAATTTATTGGAGAAGATGTTAGACTCCTACTATGTAGTAGGTATGATTTGCCTTCTTCCCCTTCTAGAAGTCGTTGACGTGCTAATTCAATTTGCACAACAACGTGATGTCTTCATTTGTGACTTTGTAGGTACACTTCAAAAATGTTTGGAGAAGCTCTTTAAGATGTACAAAGGTCACGCCTTAGTGTTCTGTGGTCCTAAGTTTGTACATTTTACGAACTTGTTGGAGCTACATCACGATCAAATTTTACTATCATGGACCTCTATGGACTTGAACGACGTCCAACACCTTCAATTTATTTTGAATGGGGAGGAGCTTTTGGCAAGGCATGAGGGAGCAATCATCACTCAAAAAACTTGGACTTCCCTCATTGATGGTGTGAAGACTGAATGTAGTGGTACATGTGTCCTTCAAATATCCATTCTCTTTTTGAGTAACTGAAAACGTTTTGTTTTTCTTGGGAGCAGTTTCTTGCATGGACTTTGACATTGTTTGCGATTGCAAGTAGGTGCCGCCCAGCAGCTCATTGACGAGCTCAGTAGCCAATTCCTTGCTCATGGATTATTGGATGTTCTAGGGATTGTGTACCCTCAATATTGGCAGCAATCCAATGCTCAACAGAGCTTACGGAAGCACTTGGACGTGATAAAGAAGTTCTATGGAGAGCCAAAGTGGATTGGGGAAGATGACAAAAAGCGCTTGGTTCTAGCATTGCTTGATTGCTTCCAACTGGAATTACAACACTTATTCAAATTGTCAATGCTTTCAAATAGTGTGGCTGCTTCGGAAGATCCACACTACCAAGAAGTTCATGCGTTTTTTGGCAATGTAGAAATTTTGGGCAACTCACTATGAATGGAGTTTTTATTTTTTTTCTTTAAAATTTTAATGCGATATGTACCCAAAGAGTAGCTTTAAGGCCTAATAATTTTCATAAATTTTGACTAGATGGTTAAAAATTTATTGTAATATGTATTTTTATTAATCATCAGGCAACCCGGGCAGAAAAAAAAACTTCTTTAAAAAATACTTTTTTAAGAAATTAAAATTTGTAATTGGTTCTCTAGATTTATATATACTTAGAAAGCTTTTTGAATCATTCCATTCTGATCAATGAGCTAGAAGTTATGAGGAGTTTTAGTTTGCAGGAGTTTGTAGGTTGTTATTGAATCTCTACTCCAAGACAAATTTTGAAGTCCTTTATTTAATTCAATTTTCAGTATTTTCAGAAAAAACAAAAATGCTAATTTCAGATTGTATAATGCAACATTACAACTATTGAGATTCACAATTTTCAAATGATCTGAAAATTTTCAAGCATGTAGCCGATTTGACTTGAAGAATGAATTTAAATAGTAACCACCATTTTGGACACTTTTTCATGCAAACTGACTGTTCCGCTCAAACTTGACAGGAAAAAATATAGGAAAAAGAGTAGCTATTCAAATAACCACAAAATGGGGATTCCATCAAAAAAGAAAGAAACGCAATTCTGCTCCACACTTACTTGCCTCATGAATGTACCTTAGGAATCAATTACATTCGAAAAAACCATTAAACACCCAGTACTTGTAAACATGAACGAGTCAATACGAGGTGTCGGCAGTAAACTGATCCATTGCTTGCAAGAAGTCAGAACATAATGCCCAATGCCATGCTAGTGGGGCTGAAATTCCCAACGGAATAAGAATATGAGCGTGTTCACTAAAACACGCTCGCCATAACTACGCTCTCTGTACCTACGCTCAAAAGTAACGCTCCCTCCCCAATCCCCAAAACAAATATGTTCTGAACGCTTCCGTTACAAAAACTAAGCGACCTTCCACATGTCCTGGCACCCTTAACGACGGCAATGCACATTCGAATTCAAAAGTTAAACACGAATATCAAAACACGCACTACGCGTCTACGTCCAGATGCGGAACAACCAGCCTCCGTTGGCGGCGAAGAAGGGCGCGAACACAAGAGACTCCACGGCCATCAGCTTGATCAAAATGTTCAGAGAAGGACCCGAGGTGTCCTTCAAAGGGTCTCCGACGGTGTCTCCGATTACAGCAGCCTTGTGCGAATCGGAACCCTTCGGACCCAACGACTTCGCATGCTCAGACCGTCCAGCCTGCAACAAAAAGTGCAAACACCATCAAAAAACGCGGCCTTCCACAATCCACCTGCCCAGAAAACTCTCAACCACTGCAAATCTACTCACCTCGATGTACTTCTTCGCGTTGTCCCAGGCACCTCCCGTGTTGGACGCAGAGATGGCGATCTGAAAACAACAAGATTCACAAGTCAACCACGAAACCTTCTCAACATACATACATCCACGGAGATATCAACTCGAAGACCAAAAACCCAGCAGACCGACCCAGACAAAGCCCGAAGCCCGTAAAACCTCCAAGAAAAAGTTCAGTACCTGGACCCCGGACACCAAAGCCCCGGCCAAAAGTCCGGCCAGCGTCTCCACTCCGAACAATGTGCCCACGATCAAAGGCGTCAGCATCACCAGAGCGCCGGGAGGAATCATCTCCTTGATGGAAGCGTCCGTCGAGATCTCCACGCAACGCTTGTAGTCGGGCTTCGTCGTGCCCTCCATCAAACCAGGGATGGTGCGGAACTGACGACGCACCTCCTCCACCATCGCCAAAGCCGCCTTGCCCACGCTCTTCATCGTCATCGCCGAGAACCAATACGGCAACATGGCGCCCACGATCAAACCCACGAACTCCTTCGGCTGGATCACGTCCACGCTCGCGATGCCGGCACGGCTCACGTACGCTCCGAACAACGCCAGGGAAACAAGAGCAGCGGATCCAATAGCGAAGCCCTGAAAACCCCACACCCAAAAAACATTCACCTCTCAAAACCCGAAAGCAAACCTACAACTCGCACAGCCGTCAACTGGTACCCAACAGAAACACCGAGACAGATAACCAAGTGTAAGAAATCCAAGTCTCCGGCAGACACAACTACGGGCTGCCAGGCCTCCCCTGCACGACGATATACTCATGACAGACGCTCATAAACTCAAATGCACAGAGCCACAAAGCACCTTTCCAATGGCGGCGGTGGTGTTGCCGGCGGCGTCAAGGGCGTCCGTCCTCTCACGGACCTCGTGGCTCATACCAGCCATCTCGGCAATACCGCCGGCGTTGTCGCTGATGGGACCGTAAGCATCGATGGCCAAGCCAGTCGCCAACGTGCTCAGCATGCCCAAAGCAGCCACGGCGATGCCGTACATGGCAGCCAAACTGTAACTCAAGTAGATGGCGGCAGCGATGGCGAACACGGGGACGATCACGGACTTGTAACCCAAAGCGAGGCCGAAGATGATGTTCGTGGCCGCTCCAGTCCTGCACGAATCAGCAACGTCTTGGACGGGCCTGAAACAAAACCACAAATTCAGGATTAAAAGTGCCAGGATCAAAACGGACCACAATCCAATGCACTCTTTCAATCGCATGCACGATGCACTCCATAAAAGAACAAATAAACCTTCAAGTCCAGACGCCCAGTCCGTACAAAAAACAGCGTCCACTATTCTCAGAGACTTGCGAAAACGTACTGGTAGGCATTGCTGGTGAAGTACTCCGTCACAAAGCCGATGATCAGACCGGCCCAAAGCCCGGAACCCACACAAAAAAAGATGTGCCTGAAAATCCAAAAACGCAAGAGCATCACAAGTCAGCCTGGGAACATCACATCACAACATCAATGCACGCAACTCGGGGAAGGAAGAACCAAAAAAAAGTCTCACATCCACATCCACTCCGCACAAAAATCCAACTCCACCTGACCAGGGTCCAACTCACCAGTTCTTCACAACCTTCGGCAAGTGACCCACCACGTTGATGGTGAACGTCGCAGGCAACGCAAACCAAGACACCAAAAATATGGCCACGGTCATGAAGATCGTCGAAATGATCAACTGACGCTTCAAAGTCGGCTCGATCTCCTTCACGTCCTTGATCGTGAAAAGGTCCGTCGCAAACAAAGTCGTCAACAGGCACACCAGGATACCGGCGGCGCTGATGATCAACGGGAAGCACATGGCCACGAAGTTGCGGTCCGTGCCGAACGAAGAAATAGAAGACACCACGAGAGCCGCGCAAGTCGACTCCGCGAAAGAACCGAACAAGTCCGCTCCCATACCTGCGATGTCGCCCACGTTGTCGCCCACGTTGTCAGCAATCACCTGCACACGAACGCAACACTTCAGCAACACGCGCAACCACCGAAATAGACGGAATCCTCGAGCATCAAAACCTTCCCACAGAAATAGTCTGGAACCAAACTTCCCGAGTTGATGAAAAATCAGGATCGAATGACACCCATGGCTTCAGCAGATGAAAATGGCTTATCAACAGACAGGACGAGTCTGAATGGCTTTCTGTGCATCAGTGGCCAAGAACATCGAAAGTGCAACACATTGCCTTGTTCTCGCAGTCATGTGGGCTTCCGAAATCCTCAGGATGTCCGTATTGACTCTGACGGAGACAAATGTTGTACATCTTCAAAAACCCAAACCGATCACAAACACTTGACCGCGTCCAGAAATGGCACCCTTAAAACTAACGACAAACGCACACACAATGGAGACTGGACAGACACTTACAGCGGGGTTCCTGGGATCGTCCTCGGGGATGTTCTGCTCGATCTTACCCACCAAATCGGCGCCCACATCCGCGGCCTTCGTGTAAATGCCGCCACCCACGCGACCGAACAAAGCAACGGAAGAACCGCCCAAACCGTAACCGGTGATGGCTTCGTACAGACCCACCCAGTCGTCGCGGAAGTACAGCTTGAACGCCAAAATCGTCAAAAAAAGAACCAGAAGACCGTTGGCCGCCAGCAAGAAACCCATCACGGAACCAGAACGGAAGGCCACGATGAAAGCCTTGCCCACGCCATGACGAGCCTCCAGAGTCGTCCTCGCGTTCGCGTATGTCGCGATTTTCATGCCCAAGTAACCGGACAACGTCGACGTGATGGCGCCCAAAATGAAAGCCACGGTGCTGAAAAACGCGTTCGCGATCGACGACGGACACGACTGCGTAGGGTCGAAGTCGCACGGCTGACGGTCGAAGCTGAACCCGCCCACGGAAGCCAGGAACACGAAGATGATCACCGAGAAGATGCCCATGAACACGCCCAGATACTGATACTCCGTCGCCAGGAAGGACTCCGAACCTGCCACCCGCGCATAGACACACACCAACGTTGTCATTCACACAAAACGCTCACACTCCAATATTTGAGGACGACAATGATCTGGTAAATCCCGGAAATTGGTCGCCACAGGTCCACGGAATACCCCCGGGGAAACACTTATAAAATCCTCATTATAACCGATCAAGCAAGCTCGGGCTCACAGACACATTACACGCACTACTGCATCCTGGACATCACTGAGGGTTTTAGCCGTGGCTGGGACGAATTAAACCCTCCGCACCACAGGCGCAATTAAGCGCAATCCAACACCTCAAAAACAATCTCAGGAAACCCCGCAGATCTGAAAGCAACCACCCACATTTTCACTCCACCACATCGGGAATGCAGCAGTCGCACACGCAAACACACAAAGAGAAAAAGAGAGAGAGAGAGAGTGAGAGAGAGAGAGAGAGAGAGAGAGAGAGACGCACCCTCCGAGATGGCGGCCTGGATCTCGGCGCACTTGGCCACGACGTCGGAGTCGTCAATGCCGTCCTCGTCCACGTGCCTGTATCCATTGTTGCTCTCGTGGCTTCCGCCCACCGTCACGCGCGACACGATGTACCACTGCGACAGTGCGAACAGAATGCCTACCACGCACGCCGACGGCACGAAGGCCAACACGAACACGTCGCCCAGCACCATCGCGGACCTGACCAATCGCCTCCCTCCAGTCGATGCTGCCAAGCCTGCCCGAGCACATCCACCGCAGGGTTAAGAGACTATCAATCCACTCCCAACTGCAGAGGAATGAACGCAGAAATTTCCCCAGCACGTCCCCGATCTCTACCTAATCCGGCAGGAATCCAGATGCAGCAGCCCAAGAAACTATTGAACACAAAGCTGAATCTCCCGTCGCATACGACGCCACTACTACTACCACCAAAACAGCACATTGTCCGAAAACCACAGATATTTGTGCATGGCGGTAACCCTGACATGTGACAGAAATGCAATCACTGCCCCAAACTTGACGGCTCGAAGTAGATGAAAACCTCAACCCAGAAACACTGAAAGCGAGCAAACGAGACAAACCTGTGAGGGTGAAGAGGGCGCTGGCGGAGCTTGATGCACAAAGCGGAGCATGCACGGGCCGAGACACAAACGATAACTTAAACGATGAGCAACAGGTTCACCGTCGCCTTGGCTTGTTCCCCTTCCCCTACGACCCTGCCCTAACATAGCTTTCGCGGGCAGAAGCTCCGTCTGCCCGTGTTCCGGCAAGTCCCTTGCTTCCATCCGGTAATTCGCCGCCAGGTAGTGCAGTGTTATCCACTGTGTATGAAAGTTTTCCGTTCCAGTGGTCGTCTACGAATATACGTTCCATGACCACCTTGAGGAGACCGTATCCAAAACCATAGAACTCATGCTGTGGCTGAGGCTTCCAAGTTTGGATTTGGTAAACAATAGGATACTGGTTTACGAAATACTCAGACTTTATGATCGAGAATTGAGCTGAGGCCACTTGCAGGCGGAAGCCGTTTCGATGTGGCATCCGTGGCCTCACACTTGTGTGGCTCTAATAATCCCGGTTGCTTGATTTGCTACTGTAGTTTTCAGATTACTGGCCCCCCCACCCCACCCCACCCCACCCCACCCCACCCACATTTCTTTGTGCAGTTCTTCCTCTGATGGGACAATGAACATCGAGGGTTGAGGCTTCATGAATGACTTTCTATTGAAACTTCACCTGTAGAGTTGGAAGTGGAGCTCTTTTCTGATCCTTTTGCTTCACAGGGATTGTATAATAGTTTTGGGGTGCACCAATCCTACGACTTCCTCACTTTGATGGCCACAAAGGACACCTGGGAGTGACTCGATCCAGCGGTTGATTGAGCCAGCGATTGCGCCCACAAGTGCTTTTTGGCATTGTATCGAGTGACTGTTGGACTGGGATTCTATTCGGATTGCAGGTGTATTTTTAGAATGCCTAGCAATGTCAAACACCTCATATTGGCACTGGCTATTTTGACACGCAGAAAAAATGGGTGAATATATTTGGATGAAGTATCATATCAAGCAAAAAAAAAATTCTCCAATCTCAGTTGGATTAAAATTACTAATATTAGACAAAATTGCGAATGATTGTATATATGAATCTATGTCATTTGGATGATTCAATCTAAGGTAGGTATTCCTAAAATCGACACTTTTTGCTATTGAGCCTATTTTCTATTATTAGATTGGTCAAATTTTCATATGTTCTTGTTGGCAATTGAAAGGAGGTTCTAACACTCCAAAGAACGTGACATTTGGATAATGTATGCAAAAGTTATTAAAGGAAAAAGTTTGGTTTTAAAAGCATTTTTTCTACATAGGTACAAAACTAACTTTAGAGATGTACACACAATGTAGATGGCGGTTTAAGGTTTGGCTTATTTGGGTGTACCCACTTAGTTTGCCCTTGCCTTCATGTATTTTAACCCCTACAATGTCCAAGGTCTTTTTTGAAATTTTAGGAATTTGCTTTAAAGTGAACAAAAAGTCAAAATTTTGATAAATTGTATCAAATTTTTTTTAATTGTAAATTGTGCAAATTTAATCTAATACATTGGAGAGCACATAGAAAAAAAACAAAAAACGATATCACTTATGGATTGAAAGATTATAATGTTTGATCATGAAGGTGTTAAAACTATTGTGAAAGTGATTGAAAGTCTTTCAATCTTCTTTTCACATGTCAAATCTAAAAAGTTGGTCACCACAAAAATACAAGGTTAAAGGACACAACATGCATAACCCCAATCAATTTGTAGCTTCTCAAAGTTTCTTTGACAATTTTTTTAATTGAACTTCTCCTATGAATTTTTCTTTGAGATTTTGTGTATTTGAGGCCCATTTCCTGGAGCTCTCAACACTAACTATAGAAAGTCAAAATTGCAATGGACACCCTTACACAAAATCTTGAATAAAAAAATCATAATCAATCGTTTTCAAATTTGGATTTTTGATGCTAAAACTAGATTGGGTGATTGCAAGAAACACTTGCCCTTTTTGTGTGTCTCCTTTGTCTCTATGGAGGTATTTTTTCCCCATAAATTTTGTGGTTTAAGTTTGTTTTAGCTTAAATTTGGAGGAAAGGTGCGTGTTGTTGATCCACATATTCAATAATTTTCTCAATTCTTTTAAAAATAATTTACTATTTTTAAGGTGGGCCCGATTGGGTGTCTACCTTGGCTGTTTTGGAGGTTTCTCAATCCTATTTGGGGACCATGAATGCAATTCCAAAGCCAAGGTTTTGACCTATAGTAGGTGGGCTAACATTCTAAAGACGTTTGATGAGATTTTTGGCAAAGAACCTAGTGTAAGGGTTGTACATAGGTTGAAAGTGAACATTATTTACGCAAGCACTATGAAGAAGGGAAAATTTTTTATGATGAATTTCTTGTTCACATGGGACCAAAGAAAAGAATAGAAAAATGGATTTTTTTTAAATTATGTCAATTTTTTTACTATATTCTAAAAATCAAATTCAAAAGCATCTATTTTCTCGCATTTTTCTAGGCCTCTTTTGTTGGGCATAACTTTTAGGGGTAAATTTTTTTAGGCTTAAATTTTCACACACATACTATTTTCAATGCTTTATAAATTAATCATATTTTATTTTATTTTTAAAAATTTTATTCCAAAAAGTTCACAAAATTCTAATAGTAAGGCTGTTTTGAGCCCAAAACGGCAAGTGTTTCTTGCAACTACCTGACTTAAAAAAAAAATTCAATGATGTAAACTACTAAAATTATAAACTTGGTTAGGTTTTATATAACTTCCAAGTATTGTCAATACCAAAATTTGGTGCCTTTGGCATTTAGGAATTATAGGATTAAGGTATGATATGCCATGTATCATTGCCTCAAACAAAATAGAAGTAAAAGCCATTTTCTAATATTTTAATCTACAAAAACTTTGAAATTCAATTCTTTTACATTGTAGGTCCAAATGCCACAAAACAAAGCCCGTGCATCTTTCCTCACATAGAACTTTCCAATGGTACTAAGAACGCAACTAGGGTATGCACATATTAGAAGACCTCACCATAATAAACAAAACAAATACATTAAATGTGTTTGAGGGGGGTCTGGAGGATCATTTGGGCTTATTCCTAGCACTATTCCCCAAGCAGTTTGGGAATGCTTGCTGTAAGATTTTTTTTTTGAATTTTTTTTCGAAAATTTTAAAATGCAAAAAAAAAAAGTTGAAAATTAAAATTAAAAAAGTGACATGGTAGTTGTTGTACCATGTCAAACAACTGTTGAGCAGAGTTTGGGAACCTAGCTGAGTATAGGGGAATTCACATCCCTCTCAGGAGTTGAAATCTCGTCCAATGACTTAACAATGTCAAACACCTCATATTGGCACTAGCTATTTTGAGACAAAAAAATGGATGAAGATTTGGATGAAGTAGCATATCAAATAAAAAAAAGATATTCTCCAATATAAGTTGGATTAAAATTAATATTAATAGACAACATTGTGAGTGAACGTGAATACATATAGATGGTTTAATCTAGTTTGTCCTTTCTTTCAAGTATTCTAGAGTGCAAGTCTCTCTACCAACAAAATATAATGAAAAAAATTGGTTGCACAATGAGGATTTGTAATTTTAAGAAAAATCTTTCAAATTAGTAATGCATATGGACATACTAAAACCAGTAAGTCTAAACAAATTTCCTTTGATAAGTTTATAAAAATCTGAAAATTCTTTCAAATGCAATTAATGCACTTTCATTGTCCCCAAATGCTTGCAATATTTTGAATATGTGGGAGGGACTCTTTGTAGGAAATAAAACCCCGTACAAACAAAGATATGGTGCCATTTAATCCTTTGAAGTAAAAGTCATATATTTTTTGCTTATAATATACGATTGTGATTATAAAAATATGAGATTTTATTAATATAGGATATTTAATAATCATGATTATTAAAAATATATTATGATTATATAAGATACTAAATATTCATGGTAGGCATTACTAATTAGTAGATTCAATTTTGGACTTCGCACTTCATAGCTTGTATTGTGCATTGGGTTGAGCATCTATTCTAAATACATTTAGAATTTGGGAGAGTAGTATTATACATCAATACAATGTGATATACTATATACACTTAGAATTTGGTAAAATGTGGTATTGTAAATTGATATAATGTGATACACAAAATACATTTAGAATTTGGAAAAATGTAATACTCCCTCCGTCCCAAATGATTTTTCTGTTCGACTAAATGTTATGTATTAAGGTCAAAAATAAATATTTTTAAATTTCGGCTTGAATGAAAAATGAAGGTTTGGGCTCTTCTATTATCCTCCAAATTTGAATTTGAGATTTTTTTTCAATTAAAAATTGAAGAGATTTGGAATTTGATTTTGGGGACCTTTAAGGAGGAGCACCATTAGCCATTGGATTGAACACTTCACACTCTGGTTCCCTTGACCT
Source organism: Pseudoscleropodium purum (assembly GCA_963969395.1). Taxonomy (NCBI): domain Eukaryota; kingdom Viridiplantae; phylum Streptophyta; class Bryopsida; order Hypnales; family Brachytheciaceae; genus Pseudoscleropodium; species Pseudoscleropodium purum. Next base: position 608,484 of record OZ017796.1, read on the forward strand.
TTCTGCTTCCCACCATGTGACTTGGAATTTTTGCATTGGTATTGCTTTGTCATTGTGTGAATAAAAAAACACATTGATTAGTGCATTGTTGACGACCTCACTTGCCGACTTAAGAAGCCCCAAAAATAGGTGAACATGTTGGAAAATCGGCAAGCCTCAAAAATAGTTGAACGTATTGCAAACGTGTTGAATCAAGTACAGAGCCTCAGAACTTGACCAAAGCTTGCTTCAATTGACAATGAGTTGCCAACTCAATCAATGATCCCACTATTTAACTAAAGCACAAATCCATCAACAAGCACAAATGAGCTAGTATCCAATGTTGAAGGTTTGGATTACAAATTGCTATTGTGTAACCTTCAATTGTTTTACAAGTTCAAGTCCCGGTTCTATCTTCAATCTTGCATTTTCTTATCTTATCAAGTTGGAAATACTTTCTACTCAACTGTGTAGTGTTTATTTTGTAAACTTTTACATTGGTAAAATGTGGTATTGCATCCACTCAATTGTATAGTGTTTATTTTGTGAACTTGTTTTTCATAAAAAACAATGAGTTCCTCGATATTAGTACATTCAAATACTCCATCACTCACTAAACATGCAAAACCATTTGGAATAGTAGAAACTATAACTTGGTTGTTGTAGCTTCTTATTTATAATGCTTGTTTATAAAGAAGAGTAGGTTGTTGAGGGTTTGTTGTTGCTGCACATTAAAAATACAATAGAAAATGTAGGTACTCTATATTAGAAAATGTTTTCAATGTTAAAATCATTGTGCAGAACGGGATTTAGTAAGTGAAAATTTATTGAGGAAAATTACAAGAGTAGAGTATACTTCATCTTTGATAGAGATTTTTAAGTAGAAGAAATAAATTCATGAAAGGATCAAGCAGCTCTATGACCAAAAAAAATTTGTAAAGTGAATCAATAAGGTTTAGGTTCAAAACCAGTGTCTATATTCAATACTATTAGAATGGTCAAGTTCTCCTACCTTTTGGTCAGTAAGAGAAGGTTCCGATGCACCAAAGAATGTGACATTTGGATATCGTATGCAAAAGTTATGAAGGATCAATATTTTAATGCAAAAGTTATGAAGAATTAAACTTTTTTTGATAGATGTTCAATGATTGTTTCTTAACAACTAATTTCAGAAATGTACATAAAGTGATGATGGAATATTTGATACTCAAACAATTTAAAAATTCTTAGTCAATTGCATTCGTGAACAAATGTAGCATTTTTTTCTTACTCCACATAGTCAAATTTTATTTTTCTTCTTACCTTCTCAAAAAATTTAAGGCCATTTATTTGAAGAGTCCATACCATTAGAAGATGTGAGAAATTATTTTAACTAAATTTCAAAAGCCTATGTTACAATAAGCTTAAAAAGTAAACGGAGAGACCATGCATTCACCATTAGTAACACTATAATATTTAAAGAATCCATGAAGGCAAATCCAAATGTATTCCGTATTGTACTCAATAGATTTATCCAAAATAAAAGATCATTAAGCTTACATAAGTTTGCCTTCTCGACTTGGCTAAATGGAAGGAGTACAATAATGTAAATGGAGGGATATGATAATTGCAACAAAGAAAAGTGATGTGAACTTTTATTGACCACTGTAGAATAAACAATTTGGGTTTGAGTTTGTTTTTGTTTTTAAAAAAAACAAATGAAATAGGATTTCATTGCCAATATAATTAGAATATAAACCAACTAGCCATAAGTAGCCTAACAAAGATAAACAATTTTTAAAGGAGTGTCTTTTATATGTTAGATTCATTTACAACCTATGTTTCAATGCCCTTTTCTAATTCACCTATTGAACCTAATAGTAAGGTTTCATTCTTAGGTCATTTCATTCTAGCGCAAGAATGGAGGGGGAACTATAGTCTACACTTGTTTTGCCAGTCTGAAAAGCAAATATGACTAAATTGCAATGTCAATCATTTTATAAATTTTTATTGACCAAAAGTACTAGTGGAACCTTGAAGAAAGGATCGATTACAATTGCAACACATTGATTTGGATTCAACACTCAAACTATTAGTAGTGCTTAGAAAAGGGATCAAGCATCCATTTCAAATAGAAATAAGTTTGCAAATGTTTCCTCTCTTATTCAAGGAAATTTGGGGCAAAAGAAAAAAGAAATTGATATGGCCATTGCCAAAAATATTCCACTGAGGCAATGTAAGAACATTCAATCTTCAACATTTGCCATGAACATCTCCAAGTCAACACTACATCAACGCATAAAAAAAGGCAAGCTCTGCCATCATTCAAGTGCATTGAAACCATTCTTCACTAAAACAAATAAGAAATCTCAACTTCAATATGCGCTACCTATGATCGAGCTGACATCTTTGAATACAAAGCCACCAACATTCAAGGGTTCATTTGATTGTATTCATATTGATGAGAAATGGTTTTATCTCACCGAGGAAAGTGACAGCTTCTATCTGGTGCCTGATGAAAAGGATCCACAACGTACTGCTAAAAGTAAGCGCTTCCTTCTCAAGGTCATATTCTTTGCCACCGTTGGATGCTCTTGTTTTGATTACTTGAAAAATATTTTTTTAATAGAAAGATTGGAATATATCCTCTTGTAGTTTAGGAACTTGCCAAAAGATCTAGCAAAAATTGTCCAATTGGCACAACAAAGACAGACAATTCTAGCAATCACAAAAGAGGTCACAAAATAGATTTTGATAGAAAAGGTATTTCTGGACATTAGGTTGGTATAGCCACGAAGCTCAAAATCATGACCAATTGAAGTATTTGTTCAATAGAATAATGCAAAACCACATCCAAGTCCAAAAGATCCAATTTTGATTGATGAAGGCAATAAAGACAAATTCAAAATCCATTTAGTGTGCCAACCACCAAATAGTCCAGATACAAATTTATTGGACCTGGGATTTTTTGGACCATCCAATCACTACACCATCAAAAGGCACCTAATGTGATTGATAAGCTGGTTAGTGCAGTAATTGCCTCATTTAATAAGATGGAAAAGGAGAAACTAAATGATGTCTTTCTTTCTCTTCAAAACTGCCTCATTAGTGTAATGAAAGTTCACATAGGCAACAACTACAAGCTCCCTTATATGGGCAAAGCAAGACCAGTAAGATTAGGCCATCTTTCTATAAATCTACAATGTCCTGTTGACATATTACAAGGGGCCCTAGATGCTCTTTGTAACATGTAGATCACCGTATACAAAAACTATGGTACAATAAGCTAGAATTTTAGTTTGGTGGGCAAAGGATGAAAACCCAAAAACTTGAAATTATTTACTTTTAAAATTTCTACTTTACAAATTGTAATTTCATCTACATAGGAACCCTTTATTCATTCCATTTGGATTAGTGATGAGAAAGTTATGGACAATCTTTTTTTGGAGGGGAGGGACAACTTTAACATCTTCTTGGAAAAAGAACTTTTAGAAATCATTTTTAGTAATCAATGTCTACAATTTAGATAAAAATTTACAAGATTAAGATTTTTGCTAGAATATTCTCAGCATTGGGATTAATATGCTGAATTCTATGTTGAAACTTACTAAAAATATATTTTCCCTTCTATTTTGAAACTATTTTTTCTTTACAATTTTTTTGTGAATGCCAATTAAATGTGAATTTTTCAAATTTTTAGGTGATGAACTCAATTTTATACCTAGAAAAAACAAGAATACAAAATCAATAGTGAAAAAACTTGAAGTCCAAAAATAAAGTTTGAAAAGTTTCCAAAAACCCTTTTTTCTTCACTTTAAATGTGAAGATTTTGCAATTATGTATCTAATGAATGTTTTAAAATTTTCTTCCATGCATTTTTCATTACTACAATTCTGGATTCAATGGCCAAATATGAAAAAAAAGACAATTTTAAATTTTTTTCAGCTTTTCGCAATGGAAATGGCATTTTTACTAGGTTTTGAAGGAATACAACCCTCACAACTTTAGGAGAAACTCATGAAGTCCCAAAATCCTTGTAGGAGACTCTTGATATTTTTGTTAGGTTTATATGACATCATTCTATAATTCATTTTTTAAAGATAGAAAAACAATTAGCCTTGCGAGAATATAATGTTTATTTTGATTTGCGCTCATAAACAAAAGTTAGCCATTCTAACTCTAAAAAGCAATGTAAAAACAACCCCCTAAAATCCTCCAAATTTGAAATTCTTTAATTTAAAAAAAATTCTCTCATATTTTCTTTTGTCTATATGTAAAGCATGGATTCATTCTATTTGAACTAGTGATGAGAAAGTTGTGAATAATTTTGGGTTTTGGGCAATGTAAGCATCTTCTTGAAAAAATAACTTGTGAAGATGATTTTTGAATGCAATTTTTACCAATTTCTAGAAATAAATTTTAAAAAGGATTAAATTTTCTAGGTTCATTAGTCTCATTGTTGGAATTATTGTATTTTAGTTTCATCTTAAAAATATTCATATTTTAGTTTATTGCTCAATATTGTGCTTACTTACATTTAAAAAAAATTTAACTTCCAAATTTTGGTATTGCCAATATTTTGAAGTTAAATAAAACATTACAAAAATACTATTTTTAATAGTTTACATCTTTGAATATTTTTTTATAAATTCTAGTTTTAGCATCAAATATCCGATATTGAAAATGAATGATTATGATTTTTCTATTGAAGATTTTGTGCTAGGGTGTCCATTGTAAATGTTCATTTTTTAGTATTAAGGGTTCTTAGAAATGAGCCTCCTCAAAACTAGATTTTGGAGAGAAAAAATTATAGAGTAGATTTTACAAAGTTCTAAATGGATTGGATTTATACATGTTATTTCATTTAACCTCATATTTTTTAGTCATCAAATTTTTTTAATTTGACATGTAAGAAAAAGATTGAAAGACTTCAAATCACTTTCACAATTTTAGCACCTTCATGATCTAACATTATAATCTTTTAGTCTATAAATGATATTGGTGTCTTTTCTTTTTTCCTTTGATCTCTAGCATACGTAGTTTGAATTTGTAAAGTAACAATTCCAAAAAATGAATAAACCTTGTCAAAATGTTTTTGTTTTGGTTCAATTTAAAGCAAATTTTAAAAAGTTAAAAAAAAATGCATTGGGCATTTAGGAGTTAAAGAATGAAAATCAATTTTCTTTTTTTAGAAATTTTTTTTCCAGTTTTCCAGTTAAGACTTGAACATAAAAAATTCAAGAATAAAAATTTGTTGTGCAAAATTTGTATGTGAAGAAGATTGAAATTTAAAAAATATATATGGGCAAGGTACAAAAAAGTTATTCTTTTATTTTTAAATGCAAATATCTTGCAATATACACAATTAAAGTTTTTGAAATTTCACTGACATCTTTCTCAAATTGTATATTACAAGATCATGTAGTTGAATGGGGAAAGCAAACAATTTTTATTTCTTCTTTGCAATAGAAATAAAAAAATTTAAGCGTATTTAGATGATAAAAGGGCCTTGAGACTTTAAGGCTTAAACATCTTTTTTAATACACTAGTCAATATTATTATAATGCAAGAATTTACAATACTCCACTAAAAATATACTCATAAATTTAAAAAACAAATTGGATAAACAAATTTTTTATTCTGTCATTCAATCTTAGAGTCGTCCAAATATATCATGGAGTTGTTGCACAAAAACTAGGCATTACTTGTAGTGTGACTTTTTTGTTTGAGATGGCAAACCTATCAAAAGAAGGTCATTTATTGATTGGATTGCATCAATGAATTTAATAGGAAAATCATTTGTAGTCTCTTAGTTCTTTGTGCATTGTCAATGAGGTTCACATTTCAAATTTTCTATAAATGTATAAAGCTAAAGCCATTTTGTGGCCTTATGGTCTTTTAGGGATTAAATAGTTTTTTAAGACTAGGTAATTTGCATCTTAAAGCACTAAACTACATTTTTTTGGCAACATAGCAATTTTGGGCAAGTCACTATGAATAGAAATTATATTTTTTTGGCTGAAATTTTCACACAACATTTTCCCGAGGATTAGCTTCTAAGCACAACAATTTTCATAACTTTTGACTACATCCATCATTTTTTTTTTCATCCACAATGTATTTAAAATTTTAAGTATGGTCATTAAAATTGTATGTTGTATTTAAAATATTATTGAAATTATTTAATTTTAGAATATGTCGTAGATGGAAAAAATTGAATGAATTTTTCAAGAAAATAGATAAGATTTAGGTAAGAAATTAACCTAACTAAATTGGCCATGTCTTATTGTTGATTATTCATTATCATTGACCATGTCTTTAGAGTAAATCCTCTTCTTCCACCTCCCATGTTTATAATTTATTTGACCTTTGATACAAAGCATTAGAAGTGTTCAATATATGACTATTATTGGTCCAATAATTGGAGCATTTTGGTAAGTACATTGTTCTTGGAAGGTCACGTCCTTTTCAAATAATAGGTGAGATTTATGCAAAAAATCGACCTAACCAAGAGCCTTGAACACTACAATAAGTGAAGATTGCAATGAATATCCTTGCACAAAATCTTGAACAGAAAAATCATAATCTATTGTTTTCAAAATTGGATTTTTGATGCTAAAACTTGAATTCGAAAAGGATTTTTCAAGAAATATAAACTACTAAAAATAGCAACTTAGTTCGGTTTTATTTAACCTCAAAGTAGTGTTGACACTAAAATTTGATGCCCTCGGGTATTTTGGGGTTAAATGCAATTGTGTTTTTATACATGAAAATTTTGCACATGGAAAGATTCCATAGTACAACACCCAACCAATTACAGGGTTGAAATTTTTTATTTTTTATTTTAACACAATTTGGAATGAAATTTTTTTTATTGAAACACATGGACAAATTCACAGGAAACTGTACTGTACACAGGACTAGAGGAGTCAGTTGTTAAATTTTCAACTTTTTAGCACAAACTGTGAAGATTTACCGTGTAGGTATGCATGTGTATTTTTGAGAAACTGCAAAGCCATCATCGTCATTACAATAATACACATTAATAGATTTTTGGGGCCCAGTCAACCTTTATTATCATAATGACTGCATTCAACAAAAGCATCTACTAAAATTGTCTAATACATGGGAAATTCATTTCACGGGCTATTTGTCCTAGTCCAATGAGAAAGATCATTCTAGGACAAGAAAGTAAGGCCAACCGGAAGATCATTTTGGGACAGAGGGAGTACAAAATAATATAGTGATTAAATTTTTAGCTTGTTATACAAAATGATATGCATAGAATGTAGATCATAATGTGACCAATTTTGTTCTAACCACTTTTAGATTTAGTTGAAGGGTCTAATAGAGTTGCAAGTAAATTTTTATTGTTGTACAAATGTCTAAACCTTGAACTATATTTTTGAGTACAAATACAAATGGAACTTTGTGTTTTCCCAAATCTTTTAATTCTTTTGCTTATATATATTTATAATTGACATCCTAAAGGCCTAAACAAAATCTTGACCTTGAAATTCATTCTTTTGTTATATTGCTTTGTTTAGAAGAGTTCTAGTCTTTTGTAAAATTTTGATGTAAATTTTTGATGAAAAATTTAGGTTTTGTTATATACTTTGATGAAATCTTGACACAAATTTTTTGAATATAGCATGGAGAAACAAATGATGGTATTAATAAAAATTCTAACCAATATAAGGATATTGTCATGATTACAATAATCTATAGAATGTCAAAAATTGTATTCACATACTTCAAAAATTAGATAACCATAGGGTGTCAAAAATGAAGGCACCTTGGGATACATAATCCCCCTTCTTTAATTGAGCAAAAAGTCAACATTTAGAGCAAATTCCAAGAAGCTCTCTCAGTTGAATAAAAAATCAACATTTTAATAAATTTTATTAAATCTTCTTGAATTGTAACCATACAAATTCAAATTAGACATGTTAGAAATTCCATGAGAAAAACAACATAACAATATGATATATGTATTGAAGATTATAATGTTTGATCACAAGGGTGTTAATTAAAATTGTGAAAGTGATTTGAAGTCTTTCAATCTTCTTTTCAAATATCAAATTTGAAATTGAAGTCACTCAAAAAATACAAGGTTCAACCTTTGGCATACCATGCATAATCCCAATTAATTAATGGCTTTTCAAATTCTACTCTACAATTTTTTTTAATTATTTTTATATGATTTTTTCTCCAAGATGTAATGTATTCAAGATTCATTTCAAAAAGCCCTCAACACTAGAAAATCAAGATAAATTAACACCAAATTAGACATTTTTGCACTTAGCCAAGTGCACTCATATAATTTACAATTTTGTTGTTAAAAATAACAAGTTTTTTTGAAAATTTTACCCCCCCAATTTTTTGTAATTTGCAATTCTTATTGTCCATTGTATTATATTATTTTTCTACATGTCACTTGCTTTAACGAGGGTTCTTATTCATTTTAATCTCCATTAATTTTTTTACAATTGCTTTCTTCATTTAATATTTTTTTAGTCTTTTATGTTGTCATTTTGTTACTTTGTGAAATACAATTGTACAATCAATATAAAATTTTCTTGCAATTTTTCTTTAAATACTAGCAAAAATTTCAACTACTTACACTTTCATTCACCTTGCATACTATGAAATGAAGTACACATTCAATGCAATCCATATTTTATTCAATTAATACATATCCAATACATACATACATATATAATGCTAAACATGCATACACATTCCAATACACACTTTTACTCATAAATCACATATTGTGTCTACACTATGACACTTTGGCTCTATATTAACCCCTAAAGGACCATTGTCCCTTCAAGGAACAAATGGGATTTTGTGTAGGTATTGATGGCTGAAATTTTTTCATGATTTTTTGAAGCTTTTTTTGTATATAGAAAAATTGATTATCTTTGTGAGAATATAATTTTTTTTCTCAATTGGTGCCTAGAAACAAAAATTATGTCCAAATAAGCTTAAAACAAGGGACAAAGGGCAACAAAAAAATTTCAAAAATTTAATTTTAAATTAATTTTTTTTTTCTTATAGATTATATATTTTGTCTACATAGAATACTTTGATTCATTCCATTTTTATTTGCTATGAGAAAATTATGGACAACCTTGTTTTTTGGGCAATTACAACATCTTCTTGAAAAAATAACTTATAGGATTCATTTTTTAAGTACAATTTTTATAGCTTTTCAAAAAAAGAGTTCTACATGGTTTATTTTTCTTTCTAGAAAAATCTCACCATTGGAATTTGTGCCATTTAATTTCATTTTAGCAATATTAATAATTTAAATTTCCCTTCTATCTCATACCTACTTCTACTTAATAATTTTTTAAAGGATAAAAATTAAGTTTTTTTGAGTTTTTTGAGTTTTTTTCTAAACTCTCAACTCAATTTTACACTATAAATATTTAAAATTCAAAACTTTGTAGTGCAAAAATTTTAAGTTAAAAATGTTCAAAGTCAAAAAATCTAGTCTCGCAATGTACTAAAAAACTTGTTTTTTTACTGTAAACACAAATATTTTGCAATCTATGCGGTCAAAACTTCTAAAATTTTTTCCAAACATTTTCATACTAATGAAGTGTAAGATACTATGGTTTGATGTGGAAAATATAAATTAGATATTTTTTACTTTTTGTTATAAAAATTGTAGTTTTGAGAGTTTGGGGCAAAAAAAAGGCATTGGTCTTGTAGGGATTAATATGTGTCAGTACTCTCTTACAACACTTTTTCCTTTGGTGTTTCTACTACTTTTACAAGTAATTGTATTAGGTCTTTTGTTTCTATTCCATCAATCATACCAATGTCTTCATTCAAACTCAATACTTCAACTGAGAATTGCGTGAATGGAGAGTCATAACCCTCTGCCCTTTCTATCATGGCATTTGTTTTAGGATCAACAGTCCCTTAGAAATTGCCAAAGATAATGAAGATGGTTCCAAAATAGATGTAACTAGAGTATACTTGAAATTACCTTCTTTTCTAGTACGTTCATATTGTACATACTTTCTATCATAGAAAAATCCATCTTCATTTTGCGTGAAATTCAAAAACTTCATCATATTAAACATTGATAATGCTAACATGGACTCAATTAATGCAAATGTACTTCTAATTTTTCCAGCTACTACATCTGTATTTGTTGGTATACTTGGTTTTGCAATTGGAAACAATGAAGACATTGAGGAAACCTCTAAAGGCCTATCCAACATGACAATCATAATCGGTTTTGACATTCCTCTACCACTACCACTGATGATGAAGTTTCTTGTGAAATTGTTGTGATTGGATAGTAGCTATACAGTTTGTCTTTTCCCTTCCGCTCATATCAAATGTGTTCCTTATTATAGAAAAATTTGTCTTCATTTTGTGTTAAATTCATGGACAACAGTTTGGAAAATGGTGACATGAACTCCATTGACTCCATTGCATCTTCAAGTACTACAACATCTCCTTGAACACCTTGTTCTTTTACGTTCTTGTCATCATCAATGACTTTAGAAGGAACAAAATTGAAGTCCTCCTCCATCTCTCTCACCTCGCCACATGCTCCATGAAAGTCATTCACTAAATTTGTATCAAAAGAACCTAGATCTCTTCTACCACTAGGTAATTTGTCAAAATTCTAGTGCATTGAGCCACTTTCTTTATTGCTCGATAGAGATGCACCCGAGTCAATTGTTGTTTCCTTCTTCTTGCTCGTCTAGCTGCTACATTAGATCACATGAAATCTCCCTCTATCCTTAGAAGAATCACTCGATGATTGCATAAACCTCTCAAACCTACAACTTATGTGGTACGCTCATATCCATTTGAGGATGACTGACATCAAGTACATCGTCTCATGTGTTCCCATCTTCCATATTTTGGCATTCAGGTAACCTATCCATTTTGTTTACTATGACTATCTTGTCTCCATACATCATTTGTAAAATATTGTATACATACTAGATTTTTTTGTTGATGCACCCTCCATTATAACAATCTTGCTAATTGAAAAACTAGTTTCCAAAAATATAAGTACTACCATTATTATTCCCAATATTATCAATCTCTAATTTTGTGGAAAGTACTGATAAGAAGTAAAATATACAAGTAATAATAATAAGATATATTAAAGGTAAAGCAATAGTCTTTTATACAACAAAGACTTAAATAAGTCTAAGGGCTGTGACCCTTTATATTTGTAATGTTATAGTTTTATTATCCTTAACACTTTCCCTGGAACTAAATAGTCTTAATACTTTATTCATCTATTATCCTAGAATTTTATATATAGTACATGTATTTTTTTCCTAAAGCTTTAGTAAGATAATTTGCGTACATATTTTTGGTGCTACAATATTTTAATTTGAGTTTATTACTATGTATTTGATCACAAATATAATAGAAATGCATTTCAATGTGCTTAAACTTGGAGTGAAATTTGGAATTTTTCTTAAAGCGATTGCGCTTTGATTATTGCAAAAAATTGTAGTTGGAGAATCTTGATCTTCTCTAAGATCTCCAAGTAGTTGCCTTAACCATATTGATTCTTTTGATGCTAAGGTAGTTGCTATGTATTCTACTTCAATTGTAAATAATGTTGTAGTAGTTTGTTTTTTGCTTGCCCAACTTATGGCCCTATTTGTAAGTAGAAATAAATAACCAGATGTAGATATTCTATTAGATACATCTCTTGCTCATTTGGCATCACAATAAGATATTAAAAAGAGGTTAGACAATGTTCCATCCCCTTTGTAAAGAATACCAAAGTGTTGGATACCTTTCAAATAGCAAAAAAAAACTATTAACAATAGTCTAATGAATAGCTGATGGATTTAGTAAATGTTGAGAAACACGCATTATAACATAATAAAGATCTAGTCTTATACAAGTCATAGCAAAAATTAAACTTCCAGCAACTTCTTTATAAGGAAAAATATTTGAATGGTTATTTAAATTGTCACTTGTTGAAGGAGTATTAGGAGAAGGAATAAACTTTTGACCAATTTCCATATGAGTGGCAACAAGTTTACAATGTTCCATATGAAATTGTTTAATTTATCATCAATGTATTTTGATTGATGGATGAAAATAGTCTTCATGGCATGGTTGTGGATGACTTCAAGTCCAAGACCATAATTAAAACTAGGTTTATAAGTCATTTGAAATTTTGAATTCAACATATTTTTCACTTCAATCCAATAACCCTTAGGATCATTTGTAAAAATAAAAAATCATCAACATAAAGTGCTAGAGCAATAAATACATTTGGAATTTTTTTATAGTACACATTGCAATTTGCATTACACCTTACAAACCCAATAGAAAGTAGGTAAAAGTCAATTTTATGATACCAAGTCCTAGAAGATTGTTTTAATCTGTAAAGGAGTTTTAGAAGTAAACAAACTAAATATTCATTCCCTTTATTTATAAATCCTTCGGGTTGGCGCATATAAATGTCTTCTTCTAAATCACCATGTAGAAACGTAGTTATTAAGTCTATTTGCATGATGTCTAAGTCATATTTTGCTGCTAGAGCTAATAATACTTGTATAGAAGATAGTCTTATCATAGGAGAAACGTATCATCATAATTAATACTAGGGATTTGTGAATATCCTTTAGCAATAAATTGAGCTTTATACCATTCAATAGACCCATTTGCACAATATTTTTTACAATATACCCATTTATTTCCAATTGCAACTCGTCTTTCGGATAGAATTGTTAATTTCTAAATTCCATTTTGTAGTAATGATTTATACTTAGTTTGTATAGCATTTTGCCAATGATCAGCATTGGGCCCAATGATAGCTTCTTTAAATGTTTGTGGTGAATCTTCTACAAGTTCGGCAACCATAACTTGAAGATTATATTATTGTTGTAATTTCTAAGTAGGCTTGTGGTTTCGTATGGAACATGGGAGTGATGTTGTAGGAGTTAGAGTTTGTAGATTGTCTATTTCATCATTATCATAATTGACATCATTATTATCAAATACAATAGTAGATGTATTAGGTACATCATTATTCAAATCAAATGTAGTTTGAGTTGGATAGTTTGTAAGAGTTATTTGTTTGAATGGGAGGTAATGACAAATCCTTAGGTTTCCAAAATATAGAGTGTCTTACATCATTGTTATTATTTTGGGTTGGAGTTTGGTGACCTTTTGTACTTATAGTATCTTTCTTAATTTGAATGAATCATCAAATACAGCATCATGGCTAATGATGATTTTTTGAGTTGATTTATGATATAAGCAATATGCTTTAGATGTTTGACTATACTATAGCTCATAAATATACATCGAATACTCTTGAAGTCAAATTTTTGAAGTTTTTTTTGTTGGAACCCATGGTTGGAACATGCATATAGGCATTAGAGCTAAATATTCTTGTATAAGACACTGTAGGTAGTAGGCTTTATTTCAATCCATAATTCTTTAGCCATGTGATCATTAACAATATTAGTTGGTAACTGATTTTGAACATATTTTTTTGTAGCAATCAGCGGTGCTATATTGTGAGCCTACGAGCATGAGCCTATGAGTGGTGAACATGGATTGTTAAGCCTAAATCCTAGAAATTTAAACATGATGTAATTTCTAAATTTTTTTGGTTAAAAAGTAAAAAGACTAATATTTTGGCAATAGAATTTATAATATTTAGAAAATATGACCTATTACCATGGGACCTATGACTATACATTTTAGATTTAAAAGGTTGGTAAATTGATGCTATTACATATTATGAAATTTATATCTTGTTCTAAGAAGCTATCCTCGAGTAGGTTCATTAATTGAGAGTACAAATAATTTATTATTTTATTATGTTTAGTACAATTTAACTTCTATTATCATAAACCTATTATGGTGGACATACTAATGTGGTTATTTAGAATTTTGATGAAAATTCTAATTTTTAATATTGTCAAGAATATTAGAAGTATACATTATGAAGATGAAGAAGTCAATTGATGTGAAAGATGAATGGAGATGGAAATAAGTTTGGATAGAATATTGATTGATCATAATCCTATAGTAGTATAGGTCTTCTCAAGGCTAATGGAAGGGTACCACTATTTTTTATTTATCTATTGTTGTTGGACTTATTTAGATTTTAAATTTTTTTTGTTGATAAGGATTATTTTTATATTTAATGATCTTTGTCAAACAAAATTTTGTTTTGGTTGATCATTGTCTTTTGGCATCATGGGGCCTTTTGAGGCTAATAGACTTCCTATACTTATTGTCTTGATGTGTTGGTAATTAGACTTATTAAGATTTTGGAAGGAAATATTTGATTAATAGGGATTATTTTTGTGAGGAATGAGTTTAGTTAGACCAAAATGCTGATTAGTTGATCACTATCCTCTTGTGGGACTACTCAAGGATCCAATCCTTCAATCTTAATCTTTAGGTCCTATAGTTAATCACTCTTCTCTTGTTTTTTTGTAATTATTTCTTGGTGCCAAGAAAAAGATCAAGAACTTGCTATACAATTCTTTCCCTCAGCGTTGAGTAAAAGTTCAAAGAATTGCAATACAATTTTTCATCTCGGTGCCAAGGGGAATCCTTTAGCCGTGACCACATTTTTTTTTGTGGTCACGGCTAGGGGACTCTTTTCAACATTGAGGGATACTAAGCAACAAGAAGGGAGTGATCATAAAAATATCAAACACCAATATTTGTTCTTCTTAAAATCTATTGAAGTTCAATAAGTATCACATTAAGATGACAAGTGCTTGATCCTCCTTTCAACACCAATAGGTACCGATCAATAAGAGGAGAATTTTTTTTTATGACATATTAGGTTGTTGAAGAGACCACAACAATAGGTCCACAATAATAGTTCCATAGTAATAGGTCCAAAATTTTATTGAAAATAACTTATTTTGACCAAAATTTTTAGATGGAATTTCTTAGAAATCATATACTCACATGCTCACACTTACATGGTCACAAAATAGCAACCCTATTGTAGCAAACTAGCAATGGCTTTAGTCTAGAAATGATTTTCAAGGCTAGAAAACTGAAGCATAGAACAAGCATTCCCAACTAGAGTGCAATTTTTTTGCTTCGCTACTCCATTTTGCTCTAGAATATAAATTGTAGTTGTTTACTTTATTATACCATGTGTTTGACAAAATTGGTTAAATTCTTTAGAGGTATATTTACCACCACCATTAGTTTAAAAATTTTAATCTTATGATCTGTAAAATTCTCTGCTTTAACTTTAAATATTTTGAAATTTGTAAAGACTTCATTTTTATGTTGTAGAAAAGAAATTGTTGTTTGATGAGATTTTTCATCAATAAAGGTGACTAAATATAATGATCTACTACAAAAATGGAAGTCTATGTTGTTTATTAGACCAAAAACTTAAATTAGGATTTCTATCCAATGTAAATCCATTTACTAAGTCACATGATTGCATTAGTTTTAGTTTTAGTTTGCCTACATGCCCTAGCCTTAAATGCTAAAGGTTGGTAGATATTATTGAGATTTACAAAGTCATGTATGAGAGAAAGGCTTTACTTAGATAGTAGAACAACAACAAAGCCACATGAGTGGGCTCAACTTAAGCTAGAAGCCTTTCCTAGTTATCCACAAACCATGTGGGATAACTAACTACATTGGGCTGCCTTTGACTACGAGCAATACCCATGGACTCTAATACTAACTAAGTGTCTAAAGCTACTCCTAAGGCTAACTGTACATGGTCTACGCTAGTATGTACAGAATCTCTAACACTCCCACTTTGAGAGTGGTCAAAGGCGCGAAGCCCCATCTTCTCAATGAAGCTTTGGTGTTGTGGCTTTCCAAGGGCCTTGGTCAGCACATCAGCAACCATAGCTTGGGTAGGCACATACTTGAGCTCAATCACCTCATCCTCCACTCGTTCACGAATGAAATGGTGGCGCACATCAATGTGCTTCGTCCGAGAGTGATGGGTGGGATTCTTGGCCAAAGCAATGGCCCCTTGGTTGTCACATCAGATGGGTGTGCTCCCCTCTTGCGCAAGACCAACATCAACCAAGAGCTGCCTTAGCCAAATGGCCTCTTTCGTGGCTTGGCTCATGGCCATGTACTCGGCCTCCGTTGTAGAAAGAGCTATGGTGGGCTGCCTCTTGGAATTCCAAATAATGGCACCCAATCCAAGCTTAAACACGTAGCCGGTGGTGGATCTCCTATCCCCCTCATCACCCGCCCAATCCGCATCACAATACCCATGCAAAGTCACATGGGCACCTCCAAGTTGCAACTCCATGCCAAGTGTGCCTTGAAGGTACCTCATCACCCTCTTC
This sequence comes from Pseudoscleropodium purum, assembly GCA_963969395.1. Lineage (NCBI taxonomy): Eukaryota > Viridiplantae > Streptophyta > Bryopsida > Hypnales > Brachytheciaceae > Pseudoscleropodium > Pseudoscleropodium purum. Next base: position 624,761 of record OZ017796.1, read on the forward strand.
ACCGCTGCCCAATGCATTGGGCCATACTTGGACATGTGTTGACTCACAACACTCACCGGAAAGGCCAAATCAGACCTTGTGGCTACCATGGCATACATCAAGCACCCAACCGCTGCCTTGTAAGGCACACCTTGCATTTCAGCCCTCACCTCCTCGAATTCTTCATCGGTGAGCTTGGGCAACTTTGCATGCATGTCAAGTGGTGTACCTATGGCTTTGCACCCCTCCATGTTGAACCGCTTGAGAATCTCTTCAAGGTACTTGCGTTGGCTCATGGTGATGGTGCGGGCAGCTCTATCCCTCTTGAACTCCACTCCAAGGCAATACTTCAACTCTCCAAGGTCGGTCATCTCGTACTCCTTCTTGAGCATCGCCTTCACTTCAAGCATCTTGGGCATACTACTTGCAAGGAGGATCAGATCATCCACATAGAGGATCACAATCACCAAATGCTCACGACTTTGCAAGGTGTACAAAGAGTGATCAGCGTGGCCTCTTCGAAACCCCTTCCTCACAAACATGCCATCAATATCTCGATACCAAACTCTCCCCAATTGCTTCAACTCGGGGAGTGCCTTCTTCAACTTGCACTTCAAATGCTTTTGGCCTTCTTGCACAAAGCCTTGGGGCTGATCCATGTAGATGACCTCCTCCAACTTGGGGTTGAGAAAAGCCGTCTTCACATCCATTTGGTGCATCTCCAAGTCCATGGCTGTCCCAAGAGTCACAATGCACCGAATGGTGCTAAACTTGGCAACGGGGGCAAAGGTCTCATTGAAGTCCTCCCCTTCCACTTGGGAAAACCCCCTAGCAACCAACCTTGCCTTGTACCTCACAATGTGACCCAAAGCATCCCTTTTGGTAGAGAAAACCCACTTACAACTCACACTTGATCTCTTGGGAGGGAGGGCTGCAAGCTCCCATGTCCCTTTGTCAATGAGGGCCTTGTACTCCTCTTGCATGGCCACCTCCCACTTGCTTGCATCTTCGCAATGCAACACCTCTCCAAGCGTGGATGGATCTCCAAGGAAAGCCACATTGGCTTGTTCTTCTTGTTGGTTGGGAAGAATGTGATTCAGCTACCAATCTCTAGGGGGCTTGCGGGTCCTCGTTGGATAACGTGGCTCCTCCGTGCCTTGATCTTCCTCACCAATGGGCTGATCTTGCTCCTCCAAGGGCTGATCATGCTCTTGCTCCCTTGGTGAAGTGCTTGGAGAAGCCGCCGCTGATCTCTTCACTTGAGGTGTGGTCACCTTCTTCTTGGGCTCCACAAAGTCCTCATCTTCACCACCTTGCTCTTCATCTTCACCACCTTGCTCTTCATCTTCTATGTGCACTCTTGGAGTTGTGCCCATCTTTTGGGCTGGTCCTCCACTCCTCCCACTTGGGCTCATCTCCCAGAGCTTGGGATCAGCTCCTCCATCCTCCAAAAAGGTCACATCTCGGCACTTGATGATGGCCTTGGTCTCCACATTCATCAGCCTATAAGCCTTGGTTCCCTCACAATAACCAAGGAAAAGGCACTTGATGCCCTTGGGATCCAATTTCGTCCTCTTGGCACTTGGAACCAATGCATAGGCAATGCACCCAAAGGTGCGCATGTGAGACACGTGGGGCCTTGTCCCACTCCAAGCTTCTTGCGGTGTCTTGCTTGTCAACGCTTGGGTGGGGCACCGGTTCCTCGTGTAAACCGCATTGGACACCGCCTCCCTCCAAAGCTCAAGCTTCAAACCTTGGCCATAAATCATGGCCCCTGCCATCTCCACAATGGTACGATTCGCACGCTCCGCTCCGCCGTTTTGTTGAGGGGTGTAGGGTGCGGAAGTGTGGTGCTCAATGCCATGGGCCTTCAAGTACGCCTGAAAGGCCTTGGACACATACTCCCCTCCATTATCCGACCGCAGCACCTTCACCTTGCAATCCGATTGAGCCTCCACGAGGGCCTTCCAAGTCTCAAAACGCCCAAACACCTCACTCTTGCACTTCAACATATACACCCAAATCTTGCGAGAGAAATCATCAATGAAGGTCACAAATTACCTTGCTCCTCCTATGGACGTGGTCTTCATCGGCCCGCACACATCCGAATGCACAAGCTGCAATGGCTTGGTGGCGCACGTTGCCCCATCCTTGGGGAAGGGTTGCCTCGCTTGTTTGCCCTCAATGCACCCTTTGCACACCATAGAACTCCAATCATGCTTGCAAGAAGAGAGGTTCAGACCCTTCACCATGTGTTGGAGGCTCTTCATACTTTTCACATTCAAGTGCCCAAGCCTCCTATGCCAAAGCTCCACAAGGTCTTCATGGGCTGATCCTTGGGCAACACACGCCATGGAAGTGCCATTCACCTTGGTGAAATGGAGGTGGTACAAGTTGCCCTCACGAGGGGCTGATGCAATCAAAACTCCACTTGGTGAACGCACCACACACCCTACCATGTTGAAATGCACTTTCAAACCTCTCCAAGACAATTTGCTCACCGAAAGCAAGTTGGCATGCAACTTGGGGACATGAAGCACCTCTTGGATTTGGATCCTCCTGGTCTTCCCCTTCACTTGCACCTCCACAAGGATCTCCCCCATGCCAAGGGCCTCCACCATGCCATTGTCTCTCAAATAAATCTTCTTCCCCGAAATGGGCTGATACGTGTGGAAGGCATCTTGATGGCTGGTCATATGTTGTGTGGCCCCCGAGTCCACAATCCAAGTGAACATGTTGGCCTTCTCCCCTCCTCCATTGGCTGCAAAGGCGAAATCCTCCTCTTCCTCCTCTTTGGAAGCTTGGTGTGCACTCTCCTTGTCCTTGCCTTGGCTGATCTTGCAATGCCTTGCAATATGGCCCGGTTTGCCACACTTAAAGCACGTCCTTGTCTCCTTGAACGCCTTGGTGTTGCCACCTTTTCCATGTCTTGAGACAAGCGCTGATCCCTCCCCTTGGGCCTCATTCTCCTTGCACTTGGTCACCTCATGCATCAAGCGTGCGGTTATAAACTCTATGGTCAGCTCCTTGGTGGGCCTCGTCTCCAATGCGGTGATGAGGAACTCATAAGACGATGGCAAGCTGGCCAACAAGGTCATCACCACATCTCCCTCGGTCACGGGCGCCTCCAAACAAGCCAACTCATCCGCAAGAGCCTTGACCTTGTTGACGTGATCCAATAAATTGTCCTCCTCTTGCATCTTGCTAGTGAAGAACTTGCGGCGAAGAAATAGGAGGTTGGAGAGGCTCTTGGTCTCATGGATGTTGCAAAGGGTGGTCCACACTTGGGCTGGTCCCTTGCAATGGCGAATGTGTGCAATTTGGCGATCCACAAGGTTGATGGCAATGAGAGCAAAGGCCTTCTTCTCCTTCCTCTCCCATGCCTTCTTGGTCTTTGGGTCCGCATCTTCACTTGGAGGCTCCTCACTCCCATCCACCACGTCCCACAAGTCCTTCTCCGCAAGGATCATCTCCATCTTGAATTTCCACATGCCAAAGTTCTCTCCATCAAACTTGTCGATGATGCGCACGCCCTCTCCTCCACTGGATGCCATGGTGACGCAGCTCCCACTCGTACGCAGAGGCTGAAGGGTCTTCTTCTGCTGGTGTCGGCTGGCAGCTGATACAAGTGGTCACAGAAGAAAAAAAAAAAAAAAAAAAAAAAAAATTTTTTTTTTTTTTCGGCTTCAAACTTCCAATCAGCCCTAAAGGGAGGCTACTACTCACAATCAGCACCTCAAGGGCAACAATGGCCTCCAACACCCCTAGTTGGATCACCCAAACTCCAAAGTAGCCTATTTGCCTCTCAATGGCTCCACAAGGCTCACAAGGACACAACTCAGCCCTCAATGGATGGCAAATTCCACTCCTTTGCCTCACTCACTCACAAGGGCACAAATTAGCCCTCAATGGATAGCAAATACCTCAAGCAACCCAAAGGTACTTCCAAGCCTCACAAAAGACTCTCACTAGATTGCAATTGCCACAATCACAATCAACAATGCACCCAAATGCATAATTAGCCCTCAATGGGCTCTCAATGTACTCTTCTAAGCACAAACTCAAACTAGGAGCATGCAACCAGCCCTCACAAGGTGTGATTACTACCATAAGCAATCTTTCATCCAAAATGCACTCAAAACCTCACAAACCAACCAACAAAAGCCCCAAATAACTCACACCAGATGGTTTGTAGGTGAATAAGACACAAAACGCTGATTGCTCCTCCAAGCTCCAAGATCGTCTCCAAATGATATGAAATTCTCCCTCAAGCGCAACTCCAAGTGCGTGGGCCCATAACCTATTGAGATTTACAAAGTCATGTATGAGAGAAAGGCTTTACTTAGATGGTAGAACAACAACAAAGCCACATGAGTGGGCTCAACTTAAGCTAGAAGCCTTTCCTAGTTATCCACAAACCATGTGGGATAACTAATTACATTGGGTTGCCTTTGACTACAAGCAATACCCATGGACTCTAACACTAACTAAGTGTCTAAAGCTACTCCTAAGGCTAACTGTACATGGTCTACGCTAGAATGTACAGATCTCTAACAGATATTACTAGTTTACAATTGAATGAATTAACAAGGCATTGGCCTTTGGGGGTGTTATCTATATTGATTGAAATAAGCCAATTTTATACAATTAGCCTTCATATTGGCAAACAATAAAAACCTTATTACTTGGCTTATTGTCTATTAGCATATGTTGTTGAGGTGAAATATAAAGGTATAGCCAGCATTGGTTGCTTGACTTATAGGAATCAAATTCTTTTTTAATTGTGGAACATTAAAAACATCATTAATTTGTTTTATTTCTCCTTTGGAAAGCACAATTTTAATTGTCCCTAAACTCATAATGCAACAACTAGAATTATCCCCTAAATATACAAATTCATCATTAGATAAGCTTTTTAGTCTTAGAAAGCATTGAGAAAGGAAATCCATGTATTGTGAAGGACCAAAATCAACATACCATGCAACTTCATTAACCCCTAAAGGACCATTGTCCTTTTGGGTGACAAATGGGATTTTGGACACGAACCTACAAGCTGAAATTTTTATTTTATTTTATTTTATTTTATTGTAAGATAGAAAAATTGATTATCTTTGTGGGATTATAATTTTTTTTTTTCAATCAGTGCCCGGGAACAAAAGTTATGCCAAATAAGCTCAAAACAAAGGATGTGGGGGGGGGGGGGGGGGGGGAGGCAAAAAGAATTTCAAAAATTTCAATTTCAAATTTCAAATATTTTTACCTCATAGATTGTATTTTTTGTGCATGTGAAGCTTTGATTCACTCCATTTGGATCTTTTATAAGAAAGTTATGGACAATCTTGTTTTTTGGGCAATTAGAGCATCTTCTTGAAAAAATAACTTGTAGGATTCATTTTTTAATGCAATTCTTACAATTTAAAAAAAATAAAGTTTTACAAGGTCTATTTTAGTTTCTAGAAAAATCTCACCTTTGACATTAGAGCATTTTAATTCCATTTTAGAGATATTAATAATGTAGATTTTCCTTCTATCTCATACCTACTTCTACTTAACAATTTTTTAAAGAATAAAAATTAAACTTTTTTGAATATTTTGAATTTTTCCTTGACCCTCAACTCAATTTTATACCATAAAAGATTTAAATCTAAAACTTTTTAGTGCAAAAAATTAAAGTTAAAAATGTTCAAAGTCAAAAAATCTAGTCATGCAATGTGTTGAAAAACTTGTTTTTTCTACTTTAAATGTAGGTATCATGCAATCTGTGTAATAAAAATTTCTGAAATTTTTTCCACACATTTCCATACTAAATAATTGTTAGATCCTGTAGTTAAATGTGAAAAAAAATTAAATTTTCTTTTACCTTTTGCTGTAGAAATGGCAATTTTGAGTGTTTTTTGGCAAATAAAAGGCCTTGGTCCTTTAGGGATTAATATCAACATATAAAAAGGCCACAAATAATGCAACCTTGATGGAAGCCATTTTCTTCAATTGTTGTGATTCTTTTCCTCTACTTATTTAATTCAACAATCTTGAATGTGGTGTTCCAATTTTCCACAATAAAAACATATTATATAAAATTTTCTTTGATAATTATTAGTATGTGAATTTGAAGAATGATTATTATATTTATTAAATGGTTTTCTTTTATATTGATTAAATTTGTCAAATTGCTGTGTTTGTTGGCCACAAGACTTTATTGAAGAGGGATGTTGGCCTCCAAAATATTCTTCTTTTGTCCTTAAATCTTCTTCAAGAAACAATTGCATAGTTTCATTAAATGAGCCAACCCTACCAATTTGGGTCATCATAAGACTAGTATATGTGATGGATAATGATCCTAATAAATTGGTTGCGGCTTCAATATCCAAAATTGTGGTGCCAATCGTAGCCAATTCATCTTTCATATTGCAAAAGTGATTAATGTGGGCTTTGTAATCAAGACAATTTTATTTTATAGTAAAATTTTATTTTTTTGAGTATAAAATGAGTTTTATGTTCAAAATTTTGAGCAATAAAGTGTGAATGTGGTGATAGTTGATGTTTAAATGTGAAAAGTCTCTTTAGTTTGAATGGTTGTGAATTGTGACAGTTTTTATCAAGAGATTTGAAGGGGTGTTTTTGAGAATGGAGGGTGATAAATAGTGGTTTTTCTCTCATTCTTCTCTCTTTTTCTTTTTAATTTTCTCTTGCAATTTTGTGTGGTGAAGTTATGTTTTTTCATTGTCATCTTGAGTTGTGATTTTTTTATTTCACTTAAGTGTTAGTTTTATTGCTTTAAGCATTACATTTCATTTTGGTGTTACATTGCCGTGAGCAATTTTTTATGAAGGAGAATCTCTTTAAGAGAATTTTTATTATCTTTTGAGTAGAATTTTGTTTATCAATTGTGTTTCATCTCTTAAGAGAATTTTTTGTGTCAATGTTTAAAGTGAGAGGGGAAGAAAAGTGGAGCAAAATATTGATTTAGTAATTAATTTGTTAATTCCAGTGATTGGAAATTATTTTTATTTAAAAGATTGGAATATCTTTGTGTCACAAGTGGATATATATGTTGGAAATAAAATTAGGAATTGAGATTTATTTGGAGTTGGAAAATGAGTTTAGAATTCTAATGAATAGAAATTATTGAACAATTGTAAATAATTGATGTACATTTTAATTATGGAATGATTATCCATATGATTAATAAATGGTATTCCAATTGAAGTTATGTGTACACGGATTAATGCTTGAATGTGTATTTAAATTCTTATGGGATATTGGTGTGTGAAATTGTTTATCTAAAGTGCAATTTGAGAGAATTTCTATGTTGTAGCAATATTTTATTGAGAGAAATCAATTGCTTGACTATAGAGTTAATATGATGGGAATACAAATGATGTAAAATGGATAGAGAACCTATTAAATTAAAATTGAAGCAATGTAAATTTTGTAACCAATTGAATTACGCAAAAGTAGATTGTGAGATTAAAAAGGAAAACATTAAGATAGAGGATAAGAGCAAAGATTCAATAGAAGACAAATTGGAAAAGATTGCAGCAAAGAAAGATCAATTGGAGATGCTGAATGATGAAAGAATATTTTCAAATAAAGACCGGAGCTTTGTTAAGGGAAGAATTCAAAATACTTTAAAATAATTTAGCAAAGCATATTATAGATTCCTTAAGGAAAATTTTAGAATTGCTTAAGTAATGTCCTTGGTTGTTTTCAATTCCTAGAAATGATATATGGTACATTTACTTTAAGTAATTAAGACATTAGCGCTTAAAGTGATTTCGAAGCAAAATGATATTTGTGCAAAACGATTCATGAATTTTCGGTTAAACCGAATTTTTTAAGTTCAAATATGTATTGTGTGATGCAGGTTGTAAATGAATATATTTGTAATATATTTTAATGAATTCAAAGTATGAGATTTGTGGATGCAGGTGCCTTAACTTACACTTTTAAATTTATATTTTATCTTAAGATAAGACCGAGACGGATTTAGTGGTTAGAAATTTGTATTTATAATTGGACAGAAACTAGAGAGAGAATTCCTTCCCATTCCTAAATAGAACATGAAAGATACAAAATACCCTAATATATTAAGATTAAAGATATAATTTACCTACAAAGTGACATTAGCTAATTAAAACACTAAGCTAACTTGAGTTTTCCCTAAACGAACCTAATTGGAATTGCCTTGGTTTTGTTTTATAAAAAATTGTACTATAGGCTTCTATACTATCACCTTGCATTTTTATTGTGAAATTTTTTCAAGTGATTTGATCCTTGCTAATAAGATTGGCCATTTGATACTTTGTTTTTAAAGTATTCCATATTTCTTTAGAAGTTTTTCATGTTTTCACATAGACTAATAAATAATCTTTCATAAAAAGAAGAATATCATCTTTTGCTTTTCGATCTTTTTGATCCCAAAACAGTTGATTTGTAGCTGTTGTTGGTCATATTTGTGAAGCATCAACAACTCACTATATATCTTTTTGGATGAGATACATCTCCATTTAAGTTGACCTATCAAAATCTTCTTCAATGTTCTATGAGTCGGAAAACAACACTTGCAAATCCTCTTGCATCATGGGAAAGTTATCAATGGGTTGACAATCACTAGGAGTCTAGGACATTTGCAATAGATACCTTTGCACAAAATCTTGAATAAAAAAATCACAATTATTTGTTCTCGAAATTGGATTTTTGATTCTAAAATTAGACTTCAAAAAAATTCAAAAATAAAAACTACTAAATATAATAACTTGGTAAGGTTCTATTTAACTTTGAAATTTTGTCAACACCAAGATTTGGTGCCATGGGCACTTAGAGGTGAATATCTCCCTCCACCGAAGGATGCTGTAACTTTTTATAAAAATGAACCATTGGGCCTCTAAATAAAGTTTAATTGTTCTATGGTCAAATATGAGATCAAGTTATCCATTTAGATTATATTTGAATTTCAATCTTACATTTTTATTACATGAGAATATGTGTTGTCTATTAATTTTACAAGAATAAACAATTGATTATATAAAAATTGTCATTGCTACAATTTTGTAGGAAACATAAAAATAAAATGATATGTTTTATAAGTTTGTTAATTAATTAACAAAGAAGTTTTTATAGATTTCTAAATTTTCTCTAGGATTTCATGAATCTTAGAATTTAATTATATAGATATTGAATGATAAAAAAAATTTCATTGGTTTTAAATTTTAAAGTAATCATAATATGTGTGTTTTTGTAAAGTAGAATGACCTAATTTGTGTACATAGAATCTATGAACTTCAACAAATTTGAATTGAATGAAATTCTTTGATTTCAAACTAAATCCTAAAGTCCCAAGCAACATTTTCAAAATTGGCTAAAATTTGCTTGTATTTTACCTAGATTTTTGGAGTGCTACTTATACATGGCAAAAAATCTTTGAAAATACAAGATTTGAGTATATTCACAAATGTTGTTAATTGAGAGGTCACAAATGTAGCTTTTCATCCAATTTTTTTTTCGCAATCATTTGCTCCAACAACGGTGATATGAAAGCTCAAATACACCTTCAATTGTTAATGCATGGGGAGCAAAAATTGTTGCATCTCCATCGTCCATTTAGTGAGGAATCCTAAATCTAGAGAATACTATGCACCAGGAGTTATAGAAACTTTGATTCCCTAGCAATGTAGATCTTTCGCAAGCGTTATTTGTTTTTTGTGGCTTTCACAATTTCTTTTACACTTTTTTTTCTAGCTCCTATTTCAATTTGCTTCATTGGTCATTTTCGAAATTGGTGCCATCAATATGTGTGTGATTAGCAAGTCCTAAACTAGGACAAACAATCATCAATTTTAGAATCTTAGGATTTTCAAAATATTGTTCAATATTGATTACTGAATGCTTCTAGAATCCTTGCTTCCTTAAGTGCTTTGAATGTAGAGTTTAGGGCACTATTGATTGCAATTTTGAGAAATTTTAGCCACTAATTCTACATATTGCAAATTTAAGAGATTCTTGTGATTTTTTTTCCTTACATTCACTCAGGGTTGATGGGACGGTCGGACGTTCGGGACGTCCGATCGCGGACGTGGTGTCCGCAGCATCCGCTGACATTCGCAAGTCTAGCGGACACAGCGTCCGCCTGGACCGTTCGCTGCGCTCGACGTCGCCGTCCGCCTTGACCGCTTGACTGCTCCAACCGCTGACCATCTCCCCCGTCCGCTTCCCCGATCGCCCTATTCCAATCGTTCCGCGGTCGTCCGTCTGCCCCGCCTGTCCGCCACGGCTGAGGCATCCGCTTTTCGACGGCGGAAAGGACGCTGCGTGCATGCGGATGGACGTCCGACCGTCCGGGTTATAGACGCCTTTTTTGGGGGACGTAGAGATTTGTCAACCCTGCATTCACTAAACAACAAAAATGGAGGTTGTCATTCAATTTGCAATTGGTTCATTGGCATTGCTAGTTGGTAGTGAATGTTGGCTTTAGGTGCTTTCTTCAATGATTAAAATATTATGCTTTTCTTCTTTGGATCACTTGCATTTTGACATTGTCAATTGTTTAGCTTTTGTGTGTGCTTGCTTTTTTGCTCCTCGCTTACCTTGTGACAATGCCTAGTTGTTGCATTTGTATTTGTTTTATACATACGTTGTTCTTTAAAAAATTGTAGATTTGGGGTTGAAGTTTGTAGGAATGGCGCCTTTCTTGTAGCTACTTGACAACTTCAGGGTCAAGACTTTTTTTTTTCAAAATACAACAAGGGGTGGTGGTGGTGGTGGTGGCGTAAGCTCCCAATTTATTATTTGGAGCTCATAGTTTTTCTTTTTCTTTTTCAAATTTTACAATTTAGGTCGCAATTATATGCAAAAAGCCTCCAAAAGAGTTTAAGCCTAAAATAGAATGTTACATTACAAAGTAAGATTTTGGTCTTAAATAGAGTTTTAGGTCTAGAACAAACCAAACACCCACATATACATAGGTTAGAACCAGAAAATTATGAGAGTTAAGGAATTTGTGTGATAATGTCAAAATTAGCCCAAATCTACTAAACTAGTAATTGAGTCTTGCTAATTTGGTCTAAAGGGAGTTTGGTGAGATCCTTAGGTACATTTCCAAATATAGGTCTTAGTTTCTCTATTATATAGACAAAATAGTAGAATCTCTCGTTGTTAGTACTACAAGGGTTACCACATCATAGCAGGGCAATGGATGAATTTTTAAGCCATAAATGTGTGGTTATCTAGAGTTGGAAAAATGCCAAGGAACTGGATGAAAAGTTTATTTACCAAAATTCTCTAAATTACAGAAGATTCCCTATTTACCAATTGATTAGCAAGGGTAGGATATTATCTCCCCTTCTTTCTTGCAAAGTAATAATACAAGCTTGCACAATTGTTGTGGAATTCCATGAGAGGTCTCACAAAAAGTTGTGGAATTTTCTAACTTGTAGAAATACCCCTTCTGAATAGTCAATCGCTAAAACCCACGATAGGAAATTTTTAGAAATTCCTTAGGTGGCAATAAAATCTCACTAAAAATTAGAATAGGATCTTTTATATTAATAATGCGCTTCAATAAGTTTTGAGACATTCTGGTAGTAAGAGGTGGTTGAATTAGGAGGATCCCTCCAAATTAATCTAGGAATAGGGGAAAATTGTGGAAAGATCTAGCCCTCTAGGGTTCTCACAGTGAGAACAAAATTTCCACTAGTTAGTTGGAGAATTTTGTGAAGAACTTTGGAAGTTTTCAAGTCCATATGGTGGTAATGGAGTTATTTTAGATTTGGGCAAACCGAGATAAAATCTAGTAGTTAATGAGGTTCCCATCATTAGAACTAGTTTCTTTAGGTTAACTTCGAGAGGAAGTGGGTTCCTAGTTGTCTATACAAAAGGTCCCATATTCCTGTCAAAACACCTCCATTGTTGTATTTTCATCCACTGGGGCCAATTTATGTTGGAATTTTGGCACTTAGCCAAAAACCTTAAGGGTGTTTGTAACATAATATTAAAAAATTTGAGAATATTGGACCCTTCCAAAATACTATTGTTAATTTTGATACCCATAAAAATGGATTTCTTCTAGATAATTTAGGTTGACAAACACTAAATCCATTAGTTTTTTAAGTGCACTTTTCATTACAAAGTCCTTCAACAACTTGAGTTCGAATTTAGATCTCAATTTTTTCATTAATATACATACAGATCACGCCATCTTTTGAACACAAAGTCATGAACTGTGTGGTTGGTTATAAGGGATTGTTTATCCCATATAGGCGGTCTGAGTTCAATTTCCATTGAATTCATATAAATAACTAAGAGACATGCATGACTTAGTGCTGCTTAGTAGCCTATGTAGGTAGGAAAGTTGTAACAATTAATTGGCCCTCTATCTAGACTATAACAAGTGCTTAACATGTTTATCTAAAACAAAGTGGTTATACCCACTATTCATTTTTTCTAATTGCATCACACTTTCAAATGAAATATTTGTAGATATTATAATGTAAGTGTTTGCGCAAAATCAAGTAAAAAAATGGACAAAAAACAACTAAACATGAGAGTATATAAAAAAAATATTTATATTGAAAATGAATACTTTTGTTTTGTAAAAACAAGATGTACATTCCAAAACATACAAACATTATCAAATTATAAATCTAAACCAACAAAATTCAAACCTATGCCATCTATTGCAATATATAAATTCCATCCATTATACATAATATAAGGATGTTAAATACATAACAAAACATGCCACATATACACATATGTGGTTATAGCTTCTCAATTATACAAAGTCAAACTTTGGTTGATGACTTCAATTTGTATAATTGGATTCTTGATCATACACTTCACAGTATCTTTCTCGATCCTCAACTTCCATGCTCTCATAAGAACATCTGTGAGTTGCCAAATTGGAGGTTCAGTTTCATAAACCCTTCAATGTAGACTTTTTTTGCTATCCCATCTAGTGTAGAAGTCTCGAACATCTTGATTCCTTGATGTCGTAAAGTATTGAATGAGGATATAGTTTGGATTTTTCAGATTGGAGTTTGAATTAGTCAATGGCCTTACAATCCAAATTGGATGGGAGTCATTATTTGCGGGTCAAATTGCAACATAATAGCCTTCAAAAAGATCTCGAGCTATTCTAAAGGATGGATTTGGGCAACCACTCAATGGCCTGACATATGCTTCATCCTCCCCATATTCTTCACGATCCTTACCATTGTTGTCTAATTGATCCACTCAACTTACTTGAATATGTGTAGTTGACCAAAAAATTTCCCTCAAAATATGAAAGGTAGGTAATGTCTCCATCAATGCTACCTTTACACCATGCCAATACTTCACCAAATACTCATAACGTCTTCAATACTCTCTAATGACGTCCGCATTGCATAAATGGTCCCAATACTTTACAAATCTTGACACACCTTTTACAATGTCTTCCAAGCCTTTTATAGGTTTTAGTAGAACAAACAATAGTGCACAATGTGGCCCAAAACTTTGCCCTTCAACATCTTCTTTCCACAACTTAATGCCTCTTCCATCTTCCCCTAACCAATTGACATTAGTGCATAAAAGTTTGTACTTCATGATTGGACACCCCTTTGACTCTAGGTAGAACTTTACTTAATGTAGTCTTGTGTGTTCAACAAAAATGTCATCGCCATCTATAAATGAACCTACAATCAAACTTTTTAAATCCGGCACCTTCTCAATGAGGTGAGGGATAATGGGGATGGAATCCACATCCATGAATGACTTCATGAGTGCAGGGAGTATAGGACGTTTTTCTTCTTCAAAAGAATGCTCCATCATCCAAATAGAGCATCAATATTATCATATGTATGACCAACGATCATGAAGTTCATATAGACTTCACAGAAGATATGGTTTGCAACAAGTAGAGACCAAAAACAAAAAATATATCTACTCTTATTGTCCCTAGTAGCATTGTCCATCTGCAAGTTCAAAATTGGTGGTAATGGCATTGTCGGAGTTAAGGTATTTGGCGATCGTAGTAGTGACGCTTCACATATGTCCGCACCTTCTAGCACCACCTCAAACAAATTCGTGGACTTTAGTTTCTTAAAACTATAGAGCTTATGGACTTCCTCTATCCATGCTAGGTGGTTCAACTAAGGTTCTTAGTCGCCAATCTAATACATCAACAATAGATATGATGTACATCACACGCATAGTTTCACCTAGTCCGCCTCCAATAGTTCTTCCAATCTCTCAAAAGTCTACCATTTTCCATGGTGAAAATTGAGAAATTAGATAGTATCATAGAGTTGTCTAGCAAATTAGAGGGAGAGTCTTCTAATATGATGCTTCATAGACAACCAAATACTATCAAACCGCCTCAACAAAGAATCCAATTTTGAACTTGTTTGACACTCCATCTAGTAGTCTTACCTAGTCTCTTTCTTCCCATCCTCCTATTCATTCTAATGTAGTAGACTAAGTAAGCATGATGGAGTATTTGAGGAAGCTATCAACTATGCATTGATCTAGGAACAAATTGTCGACAATGGAACTGAATATTGTGAAACACCATCGTGTGGAGTATCTACCTCATGTGTTTAATGGGAATGTCATATTTAAATTGCCTCCATATTGGTCATCTTCATCTTCATTAGCAACCATAAACTTAGAAGGAATGGACAAGCAATACAATAAGCATCCATGGTGCAAGTTGGTGACAATAAACATTCAGAACTCTGACAACTTGAAGTTTCGTGTCATATTGCGCTGAGTATCTTGCTTGTGAAAATTCAAAGTGTGATTATTTGAAAAAGGTTTGTAAACAAAATGAAATAGAATCGATTGGTTATACAACCTTTCCTTTTGTAGTAGGAAATAGTCTTTCTAAAGAGTGTACTTTAGTTTGCAAGATATGCAAAATCTACTACTACTACTACTACTACTTTGAGAGGCAAGGAACTTGAGGAAGTCATAGATTGCTTCGAGTATTTGAGCAATCCTAATATATGAAATGTGATTTCTTCATTTTGCTCAAACAATCGAGGAGTGATTGACAACATTATGACTATGAGGAGAGAATCAAAGTTTAAATACATTCAAGATAGCATCTTCCTAGGACAAGGCAAAGAAAAGGTTTACATATTCAAGATATTCACTGAAGGTTCTGGAAGTGGAGTGGACCTAGTAAGGCACATGCAATCTAGAAGTGATCTTTAGAATGGGTGGATGATATTTGACCATGTGAAACATAGAAAGAAGTGGACCACTATAACTTGCCACGTGTATAATCCTATATACAAGAAAGTCATGACCATTTCAACATGCAATATGCAATCCGAAGATATGGAGATCCAAACACAATTTTGGAATACTTGAATGTAGTGATGTCACAACATGGAACTGATCACCCAAACTTCAAGGGTTTTATAGCAGATAATATTATGGCCAATTAGAAAGCAGTGCATATTGTATATAGTAGTGATTCTGTTGATGAAGAAAGGGAAAATCGGGAGAGGACATGCTTATTGCATGGAAGTACTTCTCTTCAAAAACATTCTCAAAAGCATATCAAGGAAGCATTCCAATAACATACTACTCTATATAAACAATACAAAGACTCTAAGTCAATGGAGGAGGTAGAGACATGTTATTTTGTAATTTGATTATGGTAGTTATCATCTAGAGCTGTCACTAAAGATGTGCTTCATCACTTGGACTATTGGCTAACATTTTGGCATTTTAGCTACAAGCAATGGAAAGGCTTCACTAGTAGAAAAATATAATGACCAAATCAACAAAACTCAACACAAAAGTGTTCATTTTTTTTGATGATTTGGACGTGTTCATTTTTTAACAAAAAACTATTAATCTTTTTGTTGATTCAATCACACTTTTGTTTTATAAATTTATTTTGATTTTTTTTCAACAATTGAGTAACCAATCCTAAGATACCATGTGGCAATGTCACTTAGACAACTTAAAGTATCCACGTGGGATTGCCAAGTAGCACCCGCCATGTGGATGGCCCCACATGTCACGTGATAAATGCCACCTCCAAGGTTTGAACCTTGAACCTCATGAATGAGGTTCAAAGTTCAAACCATTGCACCTATTGTAATTTTTCATGATCACAAGTGGTGCATAAACATATTTATGTACTTTTTTGAATTTTTTCTTACGATCATTCAAGCCATCAAACTTTGGGGGCAATTTTTACCTCATAAAACAACGTTTATCAAAAAAATTGAACTAACAAAAGTTGTTCAATTGAGCTATCTTTCACCTCCAACAATCCATTTGAGATTTCAATCTTTGAATCAAAAGTTATGGACAAAATTCACAGGTGTTTAAAAATGTAAAAAAAAAAGTCCATTTCTACTCCTATGTAAATTTTATTCATAACTTTTGATTCAAAGATTGAAATCTCAAACAGATTGTTGGAAATAAAAGATAGTATAATTTTTCAAATTTTTTTAGTTCAAGGTTTCTTGAAAAAAATTCATTTACAAAACTAAAATCACTTTGAAAATCTACTGACTTTAATAGACACCAAATTGTGTAGTTATTTTTTTCTTAAATTTACATTGTATATTGAAGATTTTCAAAGATTCTTAAAGATTATTTTTTTTTTCAAAATATTCTAAGAAATTCCAAAAAAATTAAAAAATTTTTGTTGATGTGGTAATTGCACTATCTAAATCAACAAAAAAATAAGACTATTTTGTTAATTTGGGCATAGTTAACAAAAATTTATAAAAACGGATGTTATAGTATCCAAACTGACAAGAAATTGTTGATGTTTTGTTAATTTGGACACTATTTTTCTACTAGTGATTCCAATTTGTAGATTTTATTTTATTACAAAATTTGAGAATGTAAAAGAATTTTAGTCATATTTGGTTTATTTTATGCATGCTTGAGTTTGCATTTAAAATTTTTGGTATAGATTCATTTTTTTTTTCATAGTTTGATAAAAAAATTTGGGTACAAGAAGGCTATCCAAAAACTACCGTTGGATCCGACTCTAGTTTTTGGATAGCGTTCTAATATCCAACTTTTTGATCAAACTATGAAAATTGTTTTTTGAAGGAATGACTTTGGAAATTGGTTTTCTAACATTCTAGGACTGATGTTAGGTATACGTAGTAGTTGCAATGTTCCGTTGGGAATTGTTTTTTGAAAATGCATTTGAATGTCCTTCATTTCATTTAGACTATATATGGTCCTTTTTTTTACTTCACCATGATTGTAAGTTTTGATGTAAGAAATTGAATTTATAAACTTTTTCTTTTGGAATGTATTTTTAGGATATAAATTTGGAAGAGCTAGCGGACATACCTTTGTGCAATTTGTCGGAAATCATTCATTACAAGTGGCTTCAAATGTTTGGCAATAGAGGTAACAATTTGTTTGATGCCACTTGCAACGATAGAATATATTTGTGTTTGAACGTAGATGACAAATTATCGTGCTTACTTAAAAAGACATACATTTGGATCTTGACCATCAAAAGGGGAGTTGAAGTTGAGAGTTGCACGACGAAGTTGAGACCTGAAAAAGATGGCAAAGGTGCTGAATACATTACCTGAAGCTCATGGAATTGGAACTCGCATACCACATTTAGAAGGAAAAGAGATCTTTGGAAGCTTGAAGAAAAAGTTGAACATTGCCATTGGCAATGCATGAGACTTTCATCAATCGGAAAAGTATTTCTCTCAATCTCGCATTCAAACAAGGTCCAAGACGACTTCACAAGAGTTATTGCAGAGCAAAGGAAAATAGGTTGAAGTACAATCAACCCAATATGTGATGATTGCATTTGAAAGCAACTATAATATTTTGAAGTGATAGGAAATTTTGTTAAAATGGCGGTATTTTGGTAAAATGGTTGGAAACTATTTTGGCAGAAGGTTGAAAATCTCAACAAAAATGCGATTGTTTTGGGGAAAAAAAAATGGTGGAGTTGTGAATTTTGTTGGTTTTGTAAGCGGCTCAACATGCCTATGCCTTCCATGTGCATATACGGCAATGTTTCGTGGCCTTGTCTAATAGAAAGCACTGTACAAATGACATTTGGAATTAGCCACAATTGTACAAATGGCATTTGGAATACTGCCATTTTAACAGAATTGCCCACAATGGCACATTGCTAGGATCAATTACAAATCAAATGCAAAATGTCAAGCTCAACAATGGGCATCAAACATCAAGTGCATTGCTCAAATTACAAGGGGACAAAAGGGTATACCAACTCCAATCTATTGTGGTAGAAAGGAAGATTATGGGACTAAACGAGAGGTAGTGGTTGACTTTTGGTTCTGTTGGGATGACATTGAACGATGTGTGAAAGGTACAAAATGCAAGTATGTTATAGATAGGCTAGAGGTGCTAGAAGTTTGGCCTGTTTTGTTTGGTACCAACCTTAGCTGAGAAGAAACATTGCACTTGCAACATGCTAGGTTTTGTCTCCAAGAGCGCCCAATATTGTCACCACGATGATTCTTCAACATGTCAAACATATTCAAGATTGTCTTCTATGATCAAATGTTGCCAAAAGATGTAGATGTATATCCAATAGTGAGGAACAAAAAAACCATATGGCAAAATGCAAATGCACCAACTATAAAACAACGGAACAAGTGGAAGAGTGCTAGAAACATTCATGGACAAATTTGTGACATTGCTTCCTTCTCCAAAGCTAGGTGCAATAGTGTCATTGGAGACTGGAGCAAACTCTAACAAAAATGTTTATTGAATTATGTTGGGTATGTTCCCCTACATGTACATGCCCAAACTTTGTACAAATGTTTGTTTTCGCTATTAGAGGGCATCATGCGTACGTAAATTGCAAGCTCTTGTACTATTTATACCGATACTTTTGCAAGATGGACATTCACAATGACCAATTCATTCATACACCTAGTTATACCTTCAATGAATTGAAACTTCTTCTAGTACAAGCAGGAATCATTACTGTTTCAGAATAGGCATGGGCACATTCTTCTATATACTTCATTTGTCATGTATTAATTTACATTTGATTTAATTGAAATGTTTTGAAATTTATAAAATGGAAAAGAATTGTGCAATCATAAAGTATGGGAGTATGTCTTACTAGTCAAATGTTGTTAAGTTAGAAGATATATTAGGCTCCTAAATTAAAAGATTTACCTTCATTAGTCACATATGAATATAAAATTAATCTATACTAATTTTTGTCTCTTTCACTTTTATTTATTTTTTCTCATTTTTTTTTTGACTTCCTCTTTTTAATTCCATTTCTAATTTTTTTTCTTTTTTTTCTTTTTTTGTTGTTGTTTCTATACTTTGCATTTCATTTCATTAATTTTTTTATAAATTTCATTTATTTTTTTTAGGAGCCTAAACTATAAAGAAAATTTTATATATTAAAAAAAAGGGTTTCTCCTTTAGGTTGGAGTATATTTGCAAGAAGTACAAGACATTAAAAGATAATGGTTCAGGTTCAAATCCTTGAGGCCAAAAATTATGCTAGTAGGCGTGGTCCCTACATTGAGCTTATTATTTTGAGTTGATGTCAAGCACTCATAATGGAGGCTAAATTGAATCCACTTTTATTTGAGTCTTGAAATTCTCAAGATGGCTAGGCGTTTTGGTGCCCATTGCTTGAATTGTTTTATATCCTCAACTTACAATTCCACTACAAGCATTGTCAACTTGTTAGCATATTCCAGTTCACTCTTTCTAATGCTTTGATAACGGATCTGAGATTCACAATTTATGCATGGAGTAATGCTCATATGATACCCAATGTACAATCTACGGAGGGAATCTATCCCAATTATACATTTTCCATGGATATTGTCACTTGAATAGGCACTCGTTGTACTACTAAAAAATTTAGCGTTCAAAGTGACAAAAGAAATGTTGATTTTTTTTATTCATTTTTGTATCGATTTGGATGTATTGACTTGAATACTACATAGCAAAAAAGTATTGATTTGGACATGAAAATGAACACTTTTTTGTTGAGCAAAATTAAAAAAAAAGAAATTTGGCAACAAAAAAGTGTTCATTTTCATCAATTAAAATTCACAAGTTTTAATCTCATAAATCAAAATTATTGCCAAATGAGGGATTACCACATGGACAGATTGCCCTCGGGGTTTGAACCTAGGACCTTGGAGGTGAAACTTCAAAGTCATGTACTAACAAACAACCAATATATTCACATGTCTATGTAAATAAATGTTTTTATTTATTTAATTAGGTTTTTGTTATTTTTGCATTTGTCTTGTAAAGTTAGCATATTTTAGAGGCCATTTTCACATAATAAACTAACTTATTTTTTGAAACTTTCAACTATGAAAAGTTAGAAAATGAAGGTTCCTTTCATCTCCGAAATTTGTTTTCAATTTAAAGTCTTTAATAAAAAGGTATGGAAAATTCAGAGAGGGTGTTTAAAAGTATCAAAGAAAAATGGCCATTCCAATCCCTCTCTAAATTTTGTCCATAATTTTTTATTTAAAACTCTAAATTGAAAACGGATATTTGAAAATGAAAGGTATTTTCATTTGCCAACTTTTCTTAGTTGAAAGCTCTTAAAAAAGGTAGTCTACTATGTGAAAATGGTGCCTGAAATCTATTGACTTTTAAAAGCACCAATTTGTGAATGATTAACCTATTAATTTATTTTTATCTATATATTATTTCCTTGAAGCATGAATATGAATTTTTTTTAAAAAGTTTTTAGTATATATTTTCAACATATTTCTTCAACATGTAAAGGAAAGTTGCAAGTTTTAGGACTAAAATACGCATTTTGGGTAAATAATTTGAATGAAAAACCTAACTATTTGGGACAGCATTTTAATTCCTTTGCTTCAAACTTTTCACAAAATATGTGCCTAAAGAGTAGCTTTAAGGCACAAAAACTTTTATAACTTTTATAACTTATTATGTGATTGAAAAAACTTTTATAACTTATTATGTGATTGAAAAATTACAATATCATATGTAATTTTCATTAATCTTTGGGAAACTTGAAAATCTCAACAAAATTCCTAAAATATTACTTTTTATAAAAATAAACATTTGAATTTGATTTCCAAATTTTATTTTTATATAAAAAGCTCTAAAGTACTCTATTTTGATTTATCAGTAGTTGTGGAATTTGTACTCTAAAATAGATTTTGATATCTTTTTTATAATTGAATTTCAAATATTGTTGAAGAAAAAATAATAACATTGGATTTTCATCATTTATTACAATATTACAAATTAATCATGATTGGAATCGACATTTCTAAATTTTATAACTAAATTTTAAAGAATTTTGAACTTCAAATTATAACAATCCCTTGAAGATGTTAATACTCCAATCAAAAGTTATAAACAAAATGGAGATAGGTGTTGAAAATTATTTTTATATAAATTTAGCAAACTTTGGAGGTTGTTTTGGCATAGTAGAAGAACTTTTTTGAAAACATTTTGAACTAATAAAAGTTGGTAATTCAAACAAGCTTTCATCTCCAAAATTCCGTTTGAGGTTTAGAGATTTTATTCAAAAATTTTGAACAAATTTCAAAAAGAGGTTGGAAAATCATTACTTCTAATATTTTTGACATTTTTGAACATCTTCTCTAAATTTTGTCCATAACTTTTGATTGGAGGATAAAAACTTCAAATGGATTATTGGAAATGAAAGATTATTTGAATTTTTAACTTTTCTTTGTTAAAGGTTTTTCTAAAAATTATTCTACTATGTTAAAACGTGCTCCAAAGTTTGTTGAATTAAAAAAAAAATTTCCAACACTTCTCTAAATTTTGTTTATAACTTTTGATTAAAAAATTGAAATTTCAAACAAATTGTTGAAGATGCAAGTTGGTTCAATTCCACAACTTTTTTAGTTTAAACATTTTTGAAAAAAATTCATTTATTTTGCGTAAATTACCTCCAAAGTCTCCTAATTTTAATAGACACCGAATTGTACGTGAATATTTAATTTGAAAGAAAACTACATTGTATAATGAGGATCTAGAAAGATTTCAAAAGATTCCAAAAGGTTTCAAAAATGTTCAACAAAAATCTGTTGATTTCTACACTGCACTATCCAAATGAACAAAAGAAATGTTACCATTATTATATAAATGTGAAAACGGACATTGCAATACCCAAATCAACAAAAATATGTTGATTTTTTGTTGATTTGGATGTCATTTTCTACTAGTGTCATCAATTGACAATGCAAAATAATCAGAACAATTGGGCATCAATCCATTAATCCCTAAAGGACTGAAGCCTTTTTTCTGCCAAAGAACACTAAAATTGTCATTTCTATAGCAAAGAGTAAAAAAAAAATTTAATTGTTTTTTTTCACATCTAACCATAGGATTGTACACCTCAGTAGTATAAAAAAATGTGGAAAAAATTTCAGAATTTTTCATAATACAAATTGCAAGATATTTGCATTTAAAGTGGAAAAAACAAGTTTTTTAGCACATTGTGGGACTAGATTTTTTGACTTTGAACATTTTGAATTGAAAATTTTTGCACTATAAAATTTTGAGCTTTAAATCTTCATAGTAGAAAATTGAGTTGAGAGTCTGCAGAAAAAAAAGAAATTAAAAATAATTTAATTTTCATTCTTAAAAAAATTGTTAGGTAGAAGTAGGTATGTGATAGAAGGAAAATCTAAAATATTCATATATTTTAGATGGAATTAAAATGCACTAATCCCAATGGTGAGATTGTTCTTGCAAATAAACTAAACTATGCAAAATAAAAAAATTTGAAAAATTTGAAAAATAGCATTCATAATTGAATCCTAGAAGCTATTTTTTTTCAAAAAGATGCTCTAACTACCCGAAAAACAAGAATGTCCATAATTTTCTCATATCAAATCCAAATGAAATGAATTAAAGCTTTTCGGATAGAAAAAATATAATCTATGAAGAAAAAAATATTAAAAAAAATTCAAACTTTGCAAAAAAAAATTTGCTGCCCAAATTGCCCCCATCCCCTCATTTGAGCTTATTTGGTCATAACTATTGTTTCTAGGCACTGATTGTAAAAAAATTATTAAAAATTCACGACAAAATTTAGCCTATAGGTACCTGCCTAAAATCCCATTTATCCCCCAAAGGGACAATGGTCCTCTAGGGGTTAATCAACTTACACAAAGGGGATCCCATCTCCCTACAAGCATTGGCTATCTACCAAGTGATGGACTTGCCACGCTACCAAAATTCATGTTCAAGGCAAAATTGGGAAAAGAAAAAACCTTATACACCGTCATAACCTACGAGGTGGAAAAGTGCACATTGGAGCATGCAACCTATGACAAATTCATAGGATATGCGACAATCAATCCACAATTTTCAATAATAGTCACACTCAAGTCTCAGTGATTTGCTATAGTTACCTTATGGTTTTCTTGAAATTGCAAGTAATTCACCATAGACACATTAAATTGCACATGATTTTTGACAAAATCTCTAGATATAGGGATGGAAAGAATGGAAAGAAACCAGAAGAGCATGGTTCCAAAAAACCACAAATGCATACTTTGCAAGCTACTACAATACTTAGAACAATCATTCTTTATTTGTTCCATCATTCCCTTTTCCTATTTTTTTTTTGCTTCAATCTTAAAACTCTTCCACCCCAACTCAATGCCATTATTTTTTTGTTCCACCATTCTCTTTCCTATTTTTTTTGCTTCATTAATTACCAAATTCTTCCATCCAAACTCATTGTCATTCATTTTTTATTCCTTCAATCCCTTTCCTATTTATTTTGGTTTCATTCCTAAAACTCTTCCATCCCAACTCAAAGTCATTCTTCTTTTGTTCCATCATTCCCTTTCTTATTTTCTTTTTTGGTTTCATTCCTAAAACTCTTCCATCCCAACTCAAAGCTATTCTTTTTTTGTTCCATCATTCCTTTTTATATTTTTTTTTGCTTCATTAGCAAAACTCTTCCATCCTGACTCAATGATAATTTTTTTTAAAGTACCAATTTGGAGTCTTTCCATTCTCTTTACATGTCATATAAGAAAATAGGTAATCAAAAAAAATATTTGTTTCACATATCTCTTTTGCATTTGTTTGCTTTTATTAACAACATTTTTAAACTTTAAGCTTAATGATATTTTTTTGGAGTTTCTTCACTATAAATTTCTTGCTATTTTTTTTGGCATTAATTAGAAATGTGTATATTTTTAAACTCAATGACATTTTACTTCCTTCCTTATTTTTTTTTGTCATTCATTAGCAATGCATTCCTATTCCAAATCAATGACAAAGTTTCCTAAGGTTGTCTTTTCTCCTTCCATTTTATTTTGTTGAGTTGTCAAACACTTAATGTTTTTTTTTTCTTTCTCACCTAAAAAATAAATTTCCTGCTATTATTTTTGTCTTTCTTTGGAAATATATATTCTTTGCAACTCAATGACATTTTACTTCCTTATTTTTGTTTACATTTGTTAGCAATGCACTCCTATTCCAATTCATTGACAAAATTTCTTAAGGTACCCTCTTTTCCTCTCATTTTATTTTACTTTGGTTGTCAAACACTTGATGTTTTTTTTCCTTCTCACTTTAATTCTAAATTCCTCACTGTTCTTTTTGTCATTAATTGGAAATGCACTTTTTTCCAACTCAATGACATTTCATTACCTTCCCTAATTTTTTTGCATCGTTAGTTGGAAATGAATCCTATCCAACTCAATGACATTGCATTTCCTTCCCTAATTTTTTTGCATCATTGATTTTGAAATGAATCCTATTCCAACTCAATGACATTTCATTTCCTTCCCTAATTTTTTTGCATCATTGATTGGAAATGCAATTTTTTTCCAACTCAATGACATTGCATTTCCTTCTTTAATTTTTTTTTATCCTTGAATCCTATTCCATTTCAATGAAATTTCACTTCCTTCCCTAATTTAGAGTTTGCCAATTTTATTTTCTTGTGATTATAGAAAAATTGGTAACCGTTTTTTTTAGATATGTATCTATTTCTATTCCAATTTAATGATCCCCATTTACCTTTCCCATTCTTTTTTGTTTTAGTTAGCAATATACTTCCATTCCAATTCTAGCAATTACCTCAAAGCAAATTTAAAGGTTAGGGTTTAGGATCAAGTACTCTAACTTGTAATTAAAGTTTATAATCATACCCAAGTTAAAATTTATTTATCCCAGTTCACCACTCTTTAAAAATACTTGACCACCCTAAAAAGAATTGATATGCTTTTACAAAAGCTTGGGTCACTCCATCCCTCTTTTTTTGGCATTGATTTTCAAAGTACTTACATTTGAAGTCAATGCCATTTATATTTTCTTGGATTCATTCCCTTTCCTATTTTTTCTACTTGATTAGCAAAATTGTTCCATCCCATTGCCATAATTTAATTTTTGTATATCATTTACTTCCTAATTTTTTTTTCTTGATTAGAAAAATTGTTCCATCCCAAGTCAATGCCATTTAGTTTTTGTATATTATTCCCTTTTTGATTTTTTTTACTTGATTAACCCCTAAATTCCCATTGTCTCCCTTAGGGGACAAATCAGATTTCAGGTAGGTTCTTGTGATCTCAATTTTTGGTGAATTTTTTTGAAATTTTCCTGCAAGATAGAAAATCTGATTACTTGTGTGGAAATATAATTTTTATTTCAATTGGTGCCTAGGAGCAAAAGTTATACCACAAAAAGCTTGAAACTGAACTCGGTGAGCAACACAAAAAATTGCAAAAAATTAATAAAAAAAGATTTAATTTTTTTTACCCTTGAAATGTTTTCTTTTTTTCTACATGTGAAGCTTTGATTCGTTCTATTTGGACTAATTATGAGAAAGTTAAAAACAATTTTGTTTTTCGGGCAATTTCAGCATCTTCATGAAAAAATAACTTGCAGGGTTCATTTCTAAATGCAATTTTCACAATTTTTCACAATTTTTTTTTGAGAATGTTGTGTTCAATTGCTAAAAAAATCTCACCATTGGAATTATTGTCTTTCAATCCCCTCTTGGATTTATTAATAATTTAGTTTTTTTTTCCAATCGACAATCTTGGACCTATTTCTACTTAGCACTTTCTTAAAGAATGAAAACCAAGTGTTTTTTATTTGAATTTTTTTTCCTAGAATTTCAACTCAATTCTTCAATATAAAAAATTTTTAATTCAAAGTCTATAGTGCAAAAAAATCTCACAATTAGCGGTCAAAGTCATCTAAAATTGCAAGCTAGTGTTCAAAAAAACTTTCTTTTTCAACTTTGAATGCTAATATCTTCCAATCTATACAGTCAAACTTCATGAATTTTTACTATGTGAGCTAAAACAAGTAAAGTACAAGATCGTACTACTAGATTCTAAAAAAATGATTTTTTTTGTATTCTTGGATGAACCCAGCAAAAATGGCAGTTTTGAGTGGTTTTGGGCAAAAAAATGGCCTTGGGAATTTAGGGGTTAACAAGAAATTTCCATTCCAAGTCAATGCCATTTAAATTTTTGTATATCATTCCCTTCCTAATTATTTTGGCTTGATTAGCAAAACTCTTCCATCCCAACTCAATGCAATTTGTTTTTGTGGTATCCTAACTCAATGATAATATTTTTTATAGTCTCAAATTGAAGTCTTTCCATTCTCTTCACATGTCATATAAAAAAATAGGTAATCAAAAAAATATGAAGTTAAAGGCCATCACATGCATTAGAAAATCAAGATTGACAATGGGCACCTTGCATTAAATCTTGAGTGAAAAATTATAACCATTTATGTATGGTACGTGGGGCATTTAGGGGGTAAAAGCCTCCCCAAAAAAGAAAGTAGGTGAAACAGTTTTTCCTATTAGTTTAGGCTGCAATTTATTTTAAGAAAAGAAATGTAGGGCCTTACATAGGATCTTGCCCTTAGATTCCTTGTTTGCCTTGAATTCTATTCCTATAGATTCTTTTCTCTCCATTTTCTTTGGTAGAAATTTTTTTAGCAATTTTTTTTCAAAAATGGATGTAGCATTAGGACTTCCCGAGAGGTTACCAATCCCAATACTACTCTAGCCCAAAGGAGCTTAACTTCAGAGTTTTGATGGAATCTGGTGTAGTAAACTTGGTACGACCGCATTACGGCCAAAATCAGAAGCCAAAGCATTTAGGCAGTAAGAGTGGTGAATTTCCCAACTTCACCTTGCGTTGGGATCGCACCTTGCGTCAAGACTACACCTTGTGCCGAAACTTCACCTCAAACTAGGACTTGACCTCGTGCAAAGACTATACTTCATACTATGACTTGACTTTGCACCGAAACTTGACCTTGCACTAGAACTTGACCTCGCGTCGAGACTTGACCTCGTGTTAGGACTTAACCTCAAGTCGGGACTTGACCTCGCGCCATGATTGCACCTCGCGCTGGAACTTCATAGCATTTCACAATGTCACGAGTTCACCCTGACCTCACAGCGCGTCATAGTGTGCGTTGGGTAGCTATAACTCTCAAAATTTCTCTAAGTATTGGATGGCATATTGGTTGTGGATCACCTTGGATTTTTGGAGCCTTAAGGAGGTAACAAATTGTTCGGATGGTGAGGCCGAATCTCAATGGATTGTAGCAACAAGACTACTCTACTACTTACAATACCTCACTCCGTATTGCAAAGAATTCATCTCCCTGATCATCTGAAATTGAATGCAAAGCACCCACACTTGGATGTTTTGTTGGTGTGGGGAGCTCTCAACACATGCTTTTGAGGGCGCATGTGCGCCTCTACTAGTAGTTGGATAACACCCAGGGAGGTTGAAAGTACCGCTTATAGCATGGATTCTGATTTAGGGGTGTTCACTCATAATCCTACACATGGTAGCTTTGCGTTACTAGCTTTTCAACCAAACACAATGACCAACTATGTGAATCAACACTTTCTCTTGTACTAAGTTGAATTACTATTGTGGCACCAAGCATTAGTAGGGTAAAACTAACCTGTCTCACAATGATCTAAACCCAACTCATATTCCCTATTGGTGGGTGAACAATCCAGCACTTGGTGAATTCTACTTCACAATGATAGAAAGAACCGACATTGAAGGATAAAAAAACAACATTACTATGAACACTCGATTGCCACAAGCTAGTTATTCCTGTGGTAACTTTTTTGACGCCTCTAGCTTCAAATTCCAAAAGACGAAAGGATTGATAGGCTATACTTTCATAGTTTGTATTTGTATTGAAAATCAAAATCAAATGAGCTTTTATCTTTTTGTTCCATACAAGATTTCTGTTCTTGTTGAGCTCATCTTAGAACATTTGTGTTATCTTTTAACAAATGTGCCGCCTTGTAGTCTAGCTTTTCAGCTTTTTATAGAACTTTTTCGATTTTCTATGACATTTCCTATATTATTTATATATATATTGAGTATTTAGTATTAAAGTAGTCCAAAGTACATTAAAAGTTCCAAAAAGTATAAAGATATTTTAGTAAGTAGCTACAAATTACTAGAAAAGGGCAAAAAGGCAAAGAAAAAGTTAAAGTAAAAGTTCTAGAAAGAAAAAGATAAAAATTAAAGAAAAAGGAGAAAGATAAGGAAAAAGACAGGGAAACGGAAAAGACAAAAAGCCTAGGGTTTCAAGAGGTGTACAGAGAAGTCGCACCGGCCGCGAAGCGTTTCACAGCTTTTCTGATCACCCCCGAATTCAACCTATATTTTTGTTGTTCCTTGCAATTTCTTCTCTCTTGTGTTTTTGTTTGTTCTCCTATGTTGTGTGTTTCTTGGTGCGCTGAAATTGTGCTGTAAATCTTAATGCTTAATAAAAAAATTAAAAAAAAAATTGTTGTTTGCTCTTGAATTGTGCTAAATTTGTCAAGAGTGCGGTGTGATCAATTGTTGATGTGCTGTTTCAATGCTGCTATTTTGCTGGTGTAATTGAAAGTGCTGGGAGGGTGCACAAATCAGGCATTTCGTCTTGTGTTTTTAAAATAATTATTTTTGTTTATTTAATTAAATTATGATGTTTGGTGATTCATTATAAGTAAAGATTCTCTAATCGTGTTTAGAATACTGAATTTGGTCATTGTATGTAAAAGTTATGCATTTTAATATCTGACTAAGTTTTACAGCTAGAGGACTTATTGTCACATAATTGAAAGATGTTGGGTGCTGTGTACTTTAAGATTTTGATCTCCATGATTTGAAGTTATTAATATAAATTTATTTTTTGATTAGTTATTGAAATCTGGTGACACATTATAGAATAAGGTTCTTAATGGACTTTAGTTTACTGATTTTGTACATCATGTGTCAAAGGGATTGATTTCTGAATTTGCCCAATTTTTATAGCTAATAACCTCTTGTTTCAAGTTTAAGTTAGAGATTTAGCTGTAAATTTAGGAGTTTTAGTTCGCATTTTGAATTTTTATAATAATTCAATTTATTAAAATTTGATTCTATATAATAAAATATAGAATATATAGGCTGCTGGAACTTAAAATTATTGAAATTATTGGGTTCATTACAAGTTATCAATTTCCAAATATGACCAATTCTTATAGTTAAAAGTCGTTACACAATTAGGGATTCAGTGATAAATTGAGGATATTTGCCCTTATACTTTAAATTCATATTACAAAATATCTAGTTAAGTTTTGATTATTTATCATAGATTATAGAATATTTTATCTATTGGTTTTGAAATTACAGTAATCAAAATCTACAGTAAAAAGTTATTAATTTTCAAAAATACCCAATTGATATAAATTTAAAAAGGAACCTATTGTCGTTTGTAAATAATTTAAGTTTCAATTTAAGAAATTGAATTTACATTTAAAACTTAACTTAAATTTTGGTAATTTAAAGAATTGGAATTTAGGAAAATTATTTTAATCTTTTAAATAATTAAGTTATAATTGAATAATCAAAAGACCAAATTGTCTTCCTAGTAAGGTTTAGAGTCTTAGGGTTTAGATTAGGGTAACTTAGGATTTGGTTATAAGTCTAAATTATAGGTGGGAGTAATAGGGACTTGTTTAAGTATTTTAAAAGAAGGTTAGAAAGGAAAGAGACTTCTCATGCATGGTAGACCTATTGTCCAATAAAAGAGATAACATTAAGGGAAGAGAGTGTTTAGGTTCATTGGTGGAGTAAGGGTGAAGTTACTAATGAGTTATTAATAAAACAGTAAGTGTCTTGCTTGACTTATTGTGATTTTGGGGTTGTAGGTCGTACTAACCCTTGATATTGGCCATATTGTCCTAGAGCCTTGGGGTGACTTATTGTAAGCCTTTCCAAACCCTTAATTCTACTTTGTTTTGAAATATTGAATACATATATTTGTACTATTTTCAAAGTACTATAGTGGGCTGTACTAAAGTCTAAGTCCTGCACTGCATTCATACACAAGTCAGTCCACATTGAACTATTGTCCCAGAACTATTGTCACGAGCCAGTAGTACACTAGACAGGACAGGGACATGCATGCTGAGTCTTTTATCTTATAATGGATTGTTGAGTGTTTCTTGGGCTATTTAGTGGGAATAAAAAGGAATTTTTATTCTATCTTCAAAACTTAAGTACAAAGTGACATTTGAACACACTACACTAACCTTACATAGATCATTCCTTGGTGTTCAAACTTGATAGCGTTTGGAATAGGGATTCCAAAAACCTAACTACACGCCCTAGCCAAACTCTCTACTTGACAATATCGTCCATTTAGATTGGCACATTGAGGTACCTTAAGACTAGAAGTAGGGATAGAGTTTCGCCTCTACCTCATAGAATATGTAAAATAAAGTTAAAAGTAGTGGTATTTCACTTGCACTTTGAAGGCTCCTACTTATCCTACACCTTGTAAGTCATTTCACAAAGTCAAACTAGAGTCAAACTCCACAGGGTCTTTTTTCCTTGCTGATTTTTTCAAGCTCATTTCTTTGGTTGTAGTTTCACTAGATAGTAGATAGGGACAATGGGAATCTCATTAATCCATTCATGCGCGTCACTAATTAGATCACCAAGCATTTGGCTATCTTGAGAGAGTCATAGTTACTTCTATTGTTTACCCACGCTTGGTTGAATTTCTTCACTTTGACATTCAGAGCACTAGGTAGAAATCACATTGCATCAACATTCGCAAGGACCATTGCAATGCTTTGTTTTAATTAAATCATCGGATTTCCCTTGTCTAGATCAGTTCTGAATCGGTTGTTCATTGCCTAGGAAGAGTTGGGGTCACCCCGGCGTTCTTTTTCCATTGCCTAATCAGCACGTGAAGGTCTATCCTCACCGCACAAGCAGCTCGGGTAGACCTCCAATAACCTAAGAGCATGCCTACCCGTCCTGCATTTTGTAGGCAGGTTTGGGTGAGCTATGAGGGAAGCCATCCACCTTGAGGCTGGAGGTGCTTCACCCATGGCCAACCTTAGGGCTGACCTAGAGGCTGAAGGCACTTTTGAAAGAGGATTTCACTAGTTGCGCTTTTGAGAGAGAGTTTTCATTGGCTGCGCATTTGTGGGAGGGTTCATGTGTTTTGTCTCTTCATGTTGTGGAGGCTGGTTTGGAAGCTACAATTCGGCCTCCAAAAGGTCCTTGTTTTGGAGGCTGGCTACTACTTCCAAGCAAGGCTTGGAGAGAGGTCATCCATTTTGGAGGACGGGTGGGGCAATTTTGGAGGCTACAAGAGAGAGATCATCCATTTTGGAGGATGGGTGGGAATGCTTTAAGGGGTTTGGGTGCAGATCACTAGGCCCAACCTTTAAGGCCAATCCTTTTTCCGAAATTATGGATTTATTTTGCCGACTTCCTTTACCTACATTGTTCTATCGACTAAAGGCTATTCATCTTGGAGACTTGATTCAGTTATGAATACAATAAGGTATGATTAGTAATCGCTCCTCTCGATTTTCAAGGGCCGCTGAGGGTGCACATAATACCACAAGACGTGCAATGCTTTACCAGCCATTGGACCCTATCTTTGGATAAACCGATTTGAGGGTAGACAAGTTATTAAAAATAAAAGAACACTCTCCTAGGGGCCTTTGCCCACATCTCGAGATTCATCCACATTACCGCCTACTACCACGTCTTAGTTTAGAAATATTAATCCTATCATGTTTCAATACATGGTGCGCATTGTGCCATTGACACGTGATTGCCCCATCTCTTAGGATTGACTAATCCATGTCCAATTGTTGCTCATATGGAACTATTCTCCACTTTAGTCTTCAAAGTTCTCATTTGAATATTTGCTACTACCACCAAGATTTGTATTAGAGGTTGTTTTATTCGGGTTCGCACCCAAAGTTGCTCTAGGACCCCCATGCCCTTTTATTCATTGAGGCCTCACATTTACTCCAATGGCTAGGTGTAGGTTGGGTGCTTTAGCGCCATCCATTTTCGGGGCTAGTTGGTTTGATAGGTGAATTGTTACACACTCTTTAGTGGATTTTGACTTCCATGACCACCGTCCTACTGTCTTAATCAATCAACACCCTTTGTGGGATCTTGGTTAATGTGCAATTTGGTACAATAATCGGGCTTCGGTTCATCCCTCATCGCCAGTTCTACTTACTAAAAATTGCCCACTTGAAGCTCTCATTCTGAACCAGGGTTCAACCAAGCAACCCTAGTGGCTTACCTATTTAACCTCTAAAGTTCCTTGACTATGTTTTCACCAAAAATGCTCCAAAATTGCCATTTCTTATACAAGTTTCAAAGTTTAGAAAAGAAACATTTTTGGACACATGTAATTATAGGATCTTTAAGTACACTATTTTGAAAAGATGTGGTAAAAATTTCAGAAATTTTTACCATGTAGATTGCAAGATATTAGCATTTGAAGTGACAAAAATCATTTTTTTATCCTTGCGAAAAACCGGGCAACTGAACTTCATAAGGTCACATTTGTATAAAAAAATGTTCAAAATGATTTCAACTCTTTGGATTCATTCTTCAAGGCATGTTGGCTACATGCTCAAAAAAATTTACATCATTTGAAATTATACAACATATAG
This sequence comes from Pseudoscleropodium purum, assembly GCA_963969395.1. NCBI lineage: Eukaryota > Viridiplantae > Streptophyta > Bryopsida > Hypnales > Brachytheciaceae > Pseudoscleropodium > Pseudoscleropodium purum. Next base: position 657,693 of record OZ017796.1, read on the forward strand.
GAAAAAATAGTAAGTAGAAAGATGTAGAAAATGGTTCAAAATACCAAATTATTAACAATTTATTTATAAAAACGAAAAATGCCAATCCAAATGGTTGTAATGTTGTAATAAAAAATCTTCACCTAATGTTTTTGATTTTTTTCCAAAAATATTGAAAATTGAGTTCAATAGAAGACTTCAAAGTTTATTTCGGAGTAGAGAATCTATAACTGCCTACAAACTAAAACACCTCATAACTTTAGACTCATTGATTAAAATGGAATGATTCAAAGCTTCTAATGTATATATAAATCTAAAAAACCAATTTCAAATTTGGATTTTTGAAAAAAATGATCTACTTAAACTACTTGAGTTGAGAAACAAACTACATATTAGGCTATAACTTTTGACTCATATTTCCAAATGTCTTGAAATTTAGTGCTCATAAAAGATATTCCTCATCCACACCTTCTATCAAAATTTGGGCCCAAAACATGGAAATCTCTAACCACATGCACTTGCCCAAAATTTCTATATTGCCAAAAAATGCAGTTTCGTCCTTTAGGGGTTGAAGTTTGAGAATAGGTCGAGGGTGTTACACCCCCAATGCCTCTAATCATTTGCTTTACTTGATAAAACTTATATATGAGTTCCAGCTATCCTGAGAGAAACTTCAAAGGGAACCAACTATTAGATGGTTTGATAGTCTTTCGCCCTTATACCCAAGTCTAATGAACGATTGGTATGTCAATCTTACTGTGAGCCTCCACTAGAGTTTCCTTTGCCTTCGCCATGCTTAGGCATAGTTTACCATCTTTTGGGTCCCAACAAATATGCTCACACTCAAATCTTTCACAAACGATCATGGTCGATCAATGGTGCTCCCCCCCTTGTGGTCGGGGTCCCACCTGTCAATTTACCTATTATATACCTATTTCCATTCCAAATTAATGATTTTAATTCACCTTTCTCATTTTTTTTGCTTTCATTCACAATACAATTTAATCCCAATTCTAGCAATCACCTCAATGTAAACTTAAGGGTTGGGGTTTAGGATTTAGGATCAATGACTCTAACTTGGAATTAAAGTTTATAATCATACTTATATAAAACTTATTTGTCTCGATTGAAATTACAAATTTTTCAAACACTATCAAACATCTATAGATTGTAGAGAGGTTATAGATTTGCCAAATAGAAATTTTTTTTTCTAGAAATTAGTAGAACACATTGATTATTTCATGCCACACTCATTTGAAAGAAAATATATTGCAACTAGTGCATCTTTTGTAAATTAGTATCCCACACTAATAGAAAAAATGACTTTAGTAACAACCAAGCTATAATTCCTAAACACGAATCCCTTATTACAATTGAAAAGCCTAAAACTCATACCAAATCTCTCAAACATTCAAATGCCTCCAAAACTAAAGTATGGGGCACTTATGGCAACTAAGACAAATCCAACCAAACAACCCATAAAAGAGCAAGAAATGAAGGAAAAGACAATACCATGTAATCCCAAGACTTTAACTAAAGGAAACTTACATCCAAGATCAAAATCAATTTATTTCTCTTGAGCTTAAAGCCACACTAACATAAATCTCACTAATTACAGATTTGCCAAGTACTAATTTTACTTTAATGGATGGGGAGAAGGGTCTTAGGCCAAGTCTAACTAAAATTTTCCATCCTTTGATTTCAACTTCACAAAAACCTTTGCTAAAGAAAATGCAAAGACAACAACCTCTATGAATACCTCCCTGTAGTCATTTCCAACCAATGCAATCATTTTCAATCAATGATCAACACAATAACTATATTCACAAATGATGACAAATTACAATGAAAATTTTCAAATGAAAATTGCATGCAAAAATCATGGTCAAGAGATTAAATAAACAAGATAGCCAACAATTGATCAAAATTGCCTTCCTGGTCACCAGTAATCACCACAAGAACACAAGCCATCTTGGAAGTGGTGAAAGCGATTGGCATCCCTCACAACAATATCTCGTTCAGTCACCTTTGAGATAAACTTGATTGCTGTATGGCAGTCTGGACACACTCGAAGGTTCTTAAACACCCGAATTGACTGTCCAGTGGGTGTCCGCATGAGTCCATAAGCAATAGCCAATTTCTCACTATGGGAGCAAAGAGCAAGTTCTTTCTCCTCCTCCTCAATGTTCCGCAACACTAGCCGGGTATCAGGAATGTAACCTTCGGCCTTAATTGTCTCACTCAATCTCCTCAACTCAACATAGATCTCCTTTGTTTCTGGGTGAGAAGTATCCCCTACGACAAAGTCATGCACCTTGTTATCAACTTCAATCCAGCTACGCCCTGGCTCCTTGCGTATACCTCTCTCCTGCATCATAGTCCGCACCCGCAACACTTCCTCCCACTTGCCAGCTGCAGCATAGATATTCGAGAGAAGCACGTATGAAGAAGCATCCATCGGTTCCAACTTGAGACGCTCATTAGCGGCAAGTTTGCCCAACTCCACATTACCGTACGTTCTACAAGCACCAAGCAAGGCTCCCCAAGTTGCACCATTTGGTTCCACCGGCATGTTGTCAATCAAGAGCTTTGCTTCCTCCAAGTGTCCTGCTCGCGCAAGAACATCCACCATGCAGTTACAATGCACCACACTAGGTTTGATGCCATAATCTTGTGTCATAGCCAAAAAATGTCTAAGGCTCTCATCCACAAAACCTGAATGACTACAAGCTGACAACACTGCAACGAATGAGATCTCATTGGGCTTCGCACCGTCTGCAATCATAGTTTTAAAGACTTCCAGGGCTTCATGCCCACATCCATGCTCTGCAAGTCCACCAATCATCACGTTCCATGTGATGACGTCCCGTTCCTCCATCTTGTCAAAAGCCAGTCGCGCATCATCGATACTGCCGCACTTTGCATACATGTGAATCAGCGCATTGCCCACACGCAAATCCGACTCAAGTCCCGCTTCAAGGACACGCTTGTGAACCTCCCTGACCCACTCCAAGGCCCCTGCGCTTGAACAGGGATTCAGAATGCTAGCATAAGTGACTGCATTCGGTTTAATGCCTTCCTGTTGCATTTGAAGAAAGAGTCGATATGCTTCAGACCCACATCCATGCTCTGCAAGTCCACCAATCATCACGGTCCATGTGATCACGTCCCGTTCCTCCATCTTGTCAAAAGCCAGTCGCGCATCATCGATACTGCCGCACTTTGCATACATGTGAATCAGCGCATTGCCCACACGCAAATCCGACTCAAGTCCCGCTTCAAGGACATGCTTGTGAACCTCCCTGACCCACTCCAAAGCCCCCGCGCTTGCACATGCATTCAGGATACTCGCATATGTAAAGGCGTCTGGTTTGAAGCCTTCCCGTTTCATTTGGACAAGAAGTCGATATGCTTCAGACCCACATCCATGCCCTGCAAGTCCACCAATCATCACGGTCCAAGTAATCACGTCCCGTTCCTCCATCTTGTCAAAAGCCAGTCGCGCATCATCGATACTGCCGCACTTTACATACATGTGCACCAGCGCGTTGCCCACACGCAAATCTGACTCAAATCCGGCTTCACGGGCATGGCTATGAACCTCCCTGACCCACTCCAAAGCCCCCGCGCTTGCACATGCATTCAGGATACTCGCATATGTAAAGGCGTCTGGTTTGAAGCCTTCCCGTTTCATTTGGACAAGAAGTCGATATGCTTCCTCACCATCACCACTGTCGGCATATGCTCCAATCATCACATTCCAGGTAATCACATCGCGACTCGCCAACTTATTAAAAGTGTTCCTTGCCTCCTCGATGATCCCACACTTTGCATACATTTTAAGGAGCGAAGTCCCCACACGAACATCTGATTCCAACCCACCCTCTCTGATATATCCATGAACTTCCTCGACCCACTTCAAGGCTGATGGGCTCGCACAGGCTTTCAGGATGCTCAAGTAAGTAACTGCATTAGGTTGCATACCTTCCTTTCGCATGCGATGGAAAACTTCCATGGCGTCTTTCACACAACTGTGCTGAGCATAACCTCCAATCATGACGGTCCAAGTAACAACATCCTTCTTCGCAAGTTCGTCAAACACTCTGCATGCATCCTCCAGTCTCCCACATCTAATGTATCCACTCAATAGGTTGTTTGCCACATATATATTCTGTTGCATGCCACTCTCAATGGTGCACTCATGAACCTGCTTTACTGCCGGAAGGTCTTCCTGCTTCAAGCACCGCTTCAGAATTTCAACATAGGAGTACGAGTCTATTGCAATGCCCTGTTGTAGTCGGTTCTTCAAAAGATCAATTGCTTCACTAGCGGTCGTTGCGCTTTGCATACGCGTACTTCCACCACTAACTTGAACTGCTTGCTTTGACGCTTTCGCACTAGCGGGCAAAGTGTCTCTCCTCCCAAAATTGCCCTTGGGTAACCTGACTCATCCATACACATTTCATAAGAAAACCCTTCATACTTTGCAGTGAAAAATCTTGCTCCATCAATTTAAAATTACTTGGATGCATGTATGCAGTCTTTATATTGCTTAAAAGCACAATACTTTATACTACACTTAACAAAACATATTACAAATTACAAATTACATCCACCTTCAATGTGTGAGCATCACCTGTAGCAAGTCAATTGCACCAATTTCTTGTCACAAAGGAAGATAACTCATGCTCATGCCAATACCTATTTGGTTGTACAATCTCTAGAGAATCATTGGTATGGTAACCACCACCAAAAGGTAATTTGCTTAAAGTCACCAATTTGACCATCACCTTCACCCATGGTGGGGTGGACCAACTATCTACCCAGAGCGCTTTCATTGTCACCTTGTGTTTAAAGTCTGGTGATTTGGGATTCATCTATACACAGCAACAACCCACAATCCAATATGAAAAAACAATCAAGGAACACATGTTCTTAAACATTGGAGTCATCTAATTAGCCTTCAACTCAATTCAAAACTCAATCAAAATGTAATGCGCTTCTTGTTTACCAAAGTGCCCAGGACCTTATACAAGCAATAAATAACCTCTCAATGTCTTTTCACAAACATCTAAAATCAACTAATTGGTAGCCTTAGATATATTTCTAGTGATACCTTGTAAAATCTGTTGTCCCACCACTGCAAAGGATCCGCAAAATACTCCTTCCAATCTTGCTCAATTGTCTGTACTTCGCCTGATTCAACTGTTAAATACTTCAGACATGTCATTCATGTTCTTTCGGGGTGACAGAAATGCACCCGCTTCTGTACATGAGAGCGGCCACATTAAGCATACCTGAAGCATTGGGTTTTCTCCAAACTGATGAAGATGAACACCTAATAGAGCCGCTGTTCCTTCCTCCATGGGAGACTGAGACAAATAATAAACATGGGTGTAAAAGCCTTGGATACTTCAAGACTGTGATCACACAGGCATCCTGGTCACACAAATCCCCGACAGTCAGTCAAAAAACACATTCAATCGGAAGCAGTTTGGGCATAAGATAGTCTTCGGTACTGATATTTAATGTTTAACGTCCAACCAACCAAGTTCACGTCCTGTCAGTTTGGGAGAAGCGTAACACAGTAATATACTGCTGTCGAGGAACCTAAATGTACGGGAAACATAAGTTGCTAGCATGACCACGGTAGTTCAGTTCAAACAAGTCACAAGTCATCCAACTACTTCCGTAGGACAGGTGTATGGTCATAAGTCAACACTCACTCACCCGTGCACCAACTCCAAGCACCAGATAGCTTCTCGTTTGTTGCCTATGATGCAATAATAGGTGCATTAATGCAGACATCTTGTGACTCGGTGCCTACAAACTCCTAACGGTTCCTCTTCAACAACAAAGTAACACCACAGATAGAAATCTAACTTCTTAATCAGAAAAAGTATATGAATGAATCTCCTCAACTCTTCGGCCCCCTTTCAAGTGTATGTTTGAAAAGAGCTCCTCCTCCATATCCATGCAATGTCTGAAACCCTTGAGTAAAAGTTGAAAACGTAGCATATAAGTATCAATCTGCTCCCTTCAACTGAGTTCGTTCTCTTCTTCAAATTGCTAAACCTCCAGGCAGGAAGAGAAATTCTAGTTTGGTTCACCAACCCAACCTCAAGATCAGCAACGTCCAATGAACACAACAAAACTCGACTTCAGCAGAGACACAAAATATCATGTATGACTGGCAATATCCTCAAGTCTGTCCAATTGCTTGTTTGATTTTAAACCTCCTTCTCCGCCTTCAGCACCAATAATTCCAAGATCTGCCGCTTCCAATTTATTGACTACAAGTTCAATTCAGTCCACACACAAAAGTTCCACATATGAATCCCTGTCTTGAGATCTTCCGCTCCCCGTTAACTGAAAACGATCTCCTACTGCTTTTCGGAACCCCCTCTAAATTGTTCAGTCCTCAGGGTTCTGGGAGAAAAAAACACTCACTACTTCCCTGCATCAACCACAACCGACGTATGGAGCCTTAATACTTAGCTTCAGTGAAACAAATTACGACCTTCTGCTCCCCTGCGTCTGTGTCTGTTCGATTCTTCACACTGCTCAACCCGGAACTCTCAGGGCACCAAGCACGGAGGAAGGCACAACTGCAGCGCTTGACATCAACATCAACAACTTCAAATGACTTCAGCTTCAGAAAACTGGACTGGAACGTTGTCAGGGGAAACCTCAAATGTGAAAGTATCAATCTCTAAGATTCTCTAATCCCGTACACACTCTTCTAAAGCCAGCAAGAAAGCTGCAACAGATATTGCAACTCATGGAAAGCAAGAAACCTAAACCACAACATCGCACATGAACAACCCCAATATCTGAGCTTCCCTTCCCAGTCGAGTAAACCTCCAAGCAGGAAGAGAACTCACAACGCCCACAACTCTCAACATATGCAAACAGCTTCAAAATTTAACTTTGCTGCAGAGAAAGGATATCATGCTACAGTGAGGAATTATGCTCTGAAAGTTCGGTTTACCTGGCAGTGGAGACTCAACGAGCGAACAGGTAAATCTGCAGACATGGTGCAGCAAGACGACATGGCGAGACACCACATGCGTCAACCTCACCAACCAACCCTAAGACCCGATTTCTACAGTCGAGGTTGAGTAGTGCAGTCGCACCATGCAACGGTGTTTTAGGACTTTGATGATCTTGTCCAGGAGTACTCGGGCAAGATAGCTGTTGTATTTTTAGAATCCAGGGTTCCCTTGAGACCTTGAGTGACAACAGCAGAACTGAAAGTTCTAAAATCCACGGTCCCAGGAATCCTCTGCGCACCTCAAAATGGTGTCTAGCCTGCAGCAAAACCACGAACCCCTGCTTATCCGAGAATCCCGGCGAAGGACAGCCTCGGGTATCCTTGGCCGCATCCTAAGTAAAGATTGAAGCCGGTCACTTCAAACCTTAGATCTAAATCGAACGAGAATTCACGACAACGAGAGATTAGGGTTTGAGTCTTCCGTTTGCACCACCAGTGGGCTGCTCTGTTTTCTTCGTGGCAGGAGCGTTCTTCTGTAGGGATCGGAATTCGGAAGCCCTGATGGAGGCTCTGTGCGATAGCGTTGTCGCCAAGAACCAATGTACTCCGTCCGTACTAAATACGTCGGTGATGTCTGTTAGGGATGAATGCGAGTCGTTGCTCTCTTAATATTCTCTCCAATTCTGTTTAGTTAACTCCCGAAGGACTCGCTACAGTACAGTGGGGTACCAATCAAAATGTCGTTTTCGAATTCGTAGTGAGAGAAATTTCAGCACTGCCAACTTTGAAAGCCTCCCGAGAGCTCAAAAATTAGTATTTTATTACAAAATTTTTACCAAAGAATTATCTTTAAGTTAATTATATGTATGCCAAATTTCAAGGCCAAAAGATTCATCAAAAAAAAGTTATTCAAAATCTACCAACATTGGTAGCTGTGGAAATTTTTTCACTGCTGCCAACTTTGACAACCTCCCAAAGATTGAATTTTTTTTTTTTTTGCCATGAAATTCTTGGAACAAAAACCTCTTTATGTTAATAACATATGATAAAAATTTAAAGACCAAAAGATTAATACAAAAAAAGATATTAACAATCTACCAACATGTGTCGTTTTGAGAAACAATTGTAAAAATTGTGTAATATGATTAGAGATTGCATCATCTGGAGAATTTCAATCTAGAAGCATGATTGTCTGACATACTTCAACAATTTCAATGTCTTTAATAAAAGGTATTTCACAACTACACACATTGGTAGATTGTAAATATTCTTTTTTGTATAAATTTTTTGACCTTGAAATTTGGCATGAATGTTTTTATCATAAAGAGCATGTTGTGCCAAAAATTTCATGGTAAATAAACAATTTTTCAGCCCTTGGGAGGGTGTCAAAGTTGTAGTGAAACAGTTTTCACAATTGTTTCTCAAAATGACACATATTGGTAGATTGTTAATATCTTTTTTTGTATTAATCTTTTGGCCTTGAAATTTTTATCATATGTTATCAACATAAAGAGGTTCTTGTTCCAAGAATTTCATGGAAAAAAATAATAATTCAATCTTTGGAAGGCTGTCAAAGTTGGTAGTAGTGAAAAAATTTCCACAACTACCAATGTTGGTAGATTTTGAATAACTTTTTTTCGGTGAATCTTTTGGCCTTAAAATTTGGCATACATATAATTGACTTAAAGATGATTCTTTGTTTAAACTTTTGTGGTAAAATACTAATTTTTGAGCTCTTGAAAGGCTTTCAAAGTTGACAGTACTGAAATTTCTCTCACTGCGAATTCGAAAACGACATTTTGATTGGTACCCCATTGTACAGTAGTAGGCTCTTATTGCGACCCCTCTTCTTCAAACAGTCCCTACAAGTAAGTTTGAAATGGAGAGTAAGAAATTTTGTATTGAATTGCTGATAATGTGAGAGCATACAAAGATTTGTCTAAGATTGGTTTATACTTGGCTAATGGATAGGATAAGAGCCAGCATGGGTTGATTTTAGAATTAAGTGGATATTAAACAGGTGTCCACCAAATTCTTGGAAGAAAAGTTTTAAGAAACACATTTAAGGTTAAAAATTTAGAAATTGCTATAAATTTTGGAAATATTAATGTTATTTTACTAATTTCTTTGGAAAATAGCCTAGGAGAAGATCAAACTCTAAGTTTTGAAATTTGTAGTTTTTGAGGAAATTGACTAAATAGGGTTGTTAAGAAAGGTTCATAGGAATGAGAAAAGACCCCTCATTTGCAATATTCAGACATTGTTAGTTTTTGATACATTGGTCAATCCACCACTATGTTATAAATTCTTGTTAAATTTGATGTCGTTGCCAATTCTTGAACTTTTGTCACACTCCTATGACCTTGGAGTACCCGAAGTGCCTTAGTGAGCAAGGGGGACCTTGGGGGTGACTCCCTAAGTCTTGCAATACTTTTAAGAGGAGAAAAATGAGAGACCCCGAACAAACAAGGCGCAATGGCGTCTTGGATTTGAAGAATATGATAGTGTATTATACATTCTTGGAAAGCTCTTGAAAATATGCACCTAACAATCCAAAGAACGTGTAATTTAGACTAATGACTTTAAAATTATAGCTACTCAAAGTTGGAAGTGTCTCAGTGAAGCGAGGACACTCAAAGGTTCCAAGAAAGTTGTTTTTAAGGAATACTTTTTGAAATAAGGCATATGACATACCATTGGAAAGCTATAAATACAAGAATGACAAGAATTACAAGGTTTTAAGCTATGAGTCAAAAGTTATGGCCAAAGAGAAGGTTGTGGTGAAGGTAAAATGGCCTCACCTAGTGGACTTGAATCTTTGGAAGGCCATAACTTTGTAAGAACTTGTCCAAATGGAACAAGTGAGCAATCCATCGGCATTTATTCTTTATGTAGATATCTAAAGTGGAATTGCATATAGGATTTGGAGCTTTAACTGCAAAGTTATATAATTTGGAAGTTCGGGGGTCCAAATGGTGATGTAATGAGGTGATTTCGGTTGGAAATGGATGGTCTTCCAAAACTACCCTTTCCGACATAAAAGAAGGGATCTGCCAAATCCCATAGAGAGTACTATAGGAAGCGTTGGTTTTCTTCCCTACTCCCTCTTAGAGCCTTGATGAGTGAAGGTGAACCCTAGTGACTTAAAGTTGGTGGTGAGACTTCACCACCCACTCCAAGGCACCATAGGATATTTGTTTGAGGTGTCTCATGGCATCAATTGGGATAGATTTTCACCTCTTACTAGCCCACACTTGATGTGTTACAAGTTGGGAGTCTCAGTTAGCAAAGTAGCAAATATATAATGGACTAGTTGGAGGTGGGGTGACATTCAACAGTAGTTAGGGTCATGGTAAGTGGTGCCACCATGGGTCTTAGCACATCAAAATGAAAATTTTACCCCATGTCATAATGTGGCATGCTTGATGACATATGAAGAATGCATGCTAAAGTGTCGGGAATAGAACTTAGTAGTGACAATTCAAAAGTGATGACTAATGTTGTGGATGCATGGCATGTGCAATGTTAGCTAGTTGTGGTTCAAGCAAGGTTGAAAACAAAGGGTAGTGAACCCATCAAGCAATCAAGGACTAGTTGGGAGTAGTGAGGTGACACTTAGGTCACGACATTTGGTATCAAAGCTGGACTACCTTTGAGTGCAATGAATCTTCGATTAATAGCTATGCTTCAGGAAATTGAAGCTGGAACTTCAAGGCAAGGGCGCCAAACACGTAGTCAAGGTCTAGCACCTATTGAATCTTCTCATGAAGAAATTGAGCAGAGAGAAGAATTTCCTCTTGGACAAATGGTTCAAGAATTGAGTCCTATTTCAAAAGAAGAAAACTTGGAAACTAGTGCTAGAAAAAGTAACACTGCTACTAGTCTTGGAAGGCTATAGTAAGACCGTAGATGCAAGAGGTGTAACTTCATGTTTGAAGAACTTGTCAAAACCCTTCAAGTGATGCAAGGAAAAATCAAGGAGGTCAAAAGAAAGGATGATGGCCCTTCTCCACACAAGTTGGGCAAAACTAATATGCCATCTTCTTTCACAAGAGTTGGCAAAGCCCACAAAGTGAAAGATTTTTTAGTGGAATTGGAATAGTACTTTGAAGCTCAAAGAGCCCTTGAAGCAAACAAGATCACCAGTACTATGACCTTTCTTAAGGAGCATGCTTTGCTTTGGTGGACTTACTTTCATAGTGAAAGTCCAGAGGTAGTGGACAACTTAACATGGTTTGGTTTCAAGGAACTGATTAGTGACCACTTTACCTTAGAGTACCAAGACATTTGTAATGGAATGTCATTGGTGAGACTCAAACAAATTGGGAGTCTTAGAAGATATGTGCAGGAGTTAAATGTACACTTGAATGTGCTTCTAAAGCTAGATGAGTTAGTTAAGGGTGAATGCAAGAAACAATAATATTGTTTTGTGTCACACTTGTAGTTCGAAGTTGTGATTGGCCATATCTTTTGCAAATTGAAGTCTTTCTACTTGAATTTTTTTGTTAAGATCATCATTTAGACAATAATCAGAGAAATTATTTTTCAAAAAATTTCAAAAATCATTTTATATTTAAATTTAAATTTAGCTAATTTGTCACACTTTGTGATTTAGGGGTTTTTAGTATTGGGGACTATCCAAAATTAATGGTCTAAAGCTGAAATTTTGGGGCTCTATTCCTACACTAGTCACTAGAGATGCATGTGCCCAGAAAAAAGAATTAAAAAAAACATTATTTTCTATCCTCTACATTCATGCAAATAGGGCTCCCTTGCACGCACAATTCTGAACAATGAAAATGGTTTCAAGGTCATTTATTTTGTAAAATCTATTCATCATGAAGTCTTCTCAAATGTAAAATTTTTATTTTCCTTAGAAATTGTCTTCCCTTTTTTTTACAAATTAAAATGTCAAAGTACCTATTTTCATAAGGTTTTGCACTTTTCTAGTTCTCCTACTTCAAAATCTTTTCTATGTTTTTCCTTTATAGGGTACCTTCTCTTTAAAGGTTTATATATGAAATATATTTTTCAAATTTTTTTCAAATTTTTTTTCTAATTGTATAGTACTACTAAAAAAATCATGAGTACTATAGCCAATGCAACAAAATTGGAAGGTGTTTCTCGCATTCATTAGAAGGAGATCATTTTCTTCAATGGGTTGCAAGGTTGGGCAAAACATGCATTGTTCAAACTTATGTGGAGTTGTTGAAGTTGGCTGAGAGGATTGGTAATGATGAACTCCAACAAAAGAAGGTCAAAGAAGGACCTTCCACAGGAAAATCACGCATTCAAAATGCAAGTTGAGGTGTCATGTTTGGATCAAGAACAAGCTTGGAGGTGATGGAGTAAAGTCAAGTGGATTTAAGGAAGGGCAAGCTAAAAGCACTAACAAAGATGGTGACAAAACCAAACAAGATGTGAGCTAGATAACTTGTTATAATTGTAGAGGAAAAGGCCACATGTCCCGGGGTTGCACCAAGACTAAGGTGAGTGCCTAAAGTATGCACTTTCACATTGAAGAGCATGTCCTTCAAGGTGGCTTCTTAGCTAAAGCTACTAAACCCAAGTTGAGTCTATACTTGCTGTTCTTGAAAGGTTCCATAAGTAAGCATGATGTTTCATTACTCCTAGATAGAGGTGCAACACACTCGTTCGTGAGCCCAAGTCTTGCTATAGGGCTGGGTTTGCAACTCAAGGAGTCTAGTAAGCCCATCAAGGTGCAATTTGCTGAGGGCAAGCCGCACAAAACAAATAAGGTGGCTATGAATGTGGAAGTCAAGTATCGGAAGTTCACTTTTATGGAAGACTTCATAGTGTGTGATATAGATGGGATAGACCTCATTTTAGGAAATATTTCCTTAGATACTTATAGTGTGAACATAAGATGGTAGCCATCTTTGAAGGTGGTTGTCAATAGAGATGGAAAAGAGTTAGAGTTAGAAATAACTAAGTCACACGTGGTGTTGGAGACTCAATTCCATCTTGTGGCCTTAGGAGGCCATAGTGATACTAGGTTCTTGATTGTTATGAGAGTTGGTGTGGATGGAAGGAATAAAAAGTGGGCTACTAGTACCACTCCTCCTCCAAAATGTATAACAAGTGTAATCCACAAGTTTGTGGATGTTTTGACAACAAAGTTGCTTGATGCTCTACCATTTGAAAGAGAAGTAAATCACAAAATTGAGGTGGTGCCTAGATCACAACCACCATCTAAGACACCTTACCGCTTGAATCAAAGGAAGTTGGTAGAGTTGAAGAAACAACTCAATGAGCTTTTTTGGCTAAAGGCTACATTTGCCAAAGCAAGTCACTCTATAGAGTGCAAAGGTAGAACTAAGATGTTAGAGACTAGTAGTCCATCCCAAGTATTAGCAACAACCAAGTCAAAGTATGAACCACGGTTTATGTTACCTCCAAGAGTTTGCACCTACTCTTTTCCAACCTTAAAATTAGAAGATACACATTTTTAAATGTATGAATGCAGTGCAATGCCATGTTTATAACTTAATATGAAAATGAAAAGAAAAAATTAAAAAAAACTAAAAAACATAGATCTTACCTTCCTTCAATATAATTAAAGAAATGTGTAATTTTGTGACGTCAAGAAATACATGTCATGACATCACTTGTAACACAAAATTTGTTAGCAGAGACATCACCTAAAATCCATTATAATTGACATGCATGATGTGTTAAAATCACAAAAACATGCCCAATTTGACCTTGCTTTTTTCTAACATCACAAAAAATGTGTTCATCCTAGAGGTCTTCTTGGAGGTCATGCTAGAGTTCCACCATCAAAGCCAAAGAACCTTGTGGTTTGGCTAAATTATTCATGTAGATATTTTTTGAAGTTTCTCCGATGACATCTTAGACTTCTCATTGGTGTTGTAATGCAAATTGATCTGAAAATTCAAAAGACAAAACTTTAGTCAAAACCAAACCAAACCAAAACCAAAACCAAAACCATAAGTAATCATAGAAGTCAATCATTTGGAAGTAGATAGAATTATATACCTCTTTTAGAAATTCAAAGTCATTTTTTGGATTTGTAATGGATTATTGCTTATCAAACTTTGTTCAAAATCTTTTGATAGCTATAGTGGCGGCCTGGATCATGGTATTATGAACTCCTTTTAGAGTTCAATTTTGCAACTGTATTTTCTCAGAATATGATTGTATTGCTACATTTGAAACAACAACAATTTCTTGCTACTTATGAAGAATAGGAATGTTAAATGAATATAAAAAAAATTCTAGAAATTACCACAAATGAATGAAAATTTTTTTCAAGTAGAAGACATTCACCCTATGAAGAAATTGTATGAAGATATTTGACGTACATCAATGGATACCAAGCACCTAGTAGTTTTTTAATTTTGCATTTCTTATAATCCTCATCATTTAAAAGACCCTTGAAGTCTTCTAGTTTCAAGTTGCCATAGGTACTCATCTTCTGCAATTGTTGAGCCAAATTGCTCTTCACATGAGAATGCTCTATAGACCTACAAATACCAATGGAAATTGAATGTAAGATGACTGAATTTGAAAGCATGGAATACAACAACACACCAAAGGAAGTGGTGAAGTACAAAGGAGTTCTTTTTACCAAAAACCAAAACTCACCAATTGATGTCATTTATAGCCTCTAATAGAATGTATGTACAACCATCTAATACCATAATTATACAATCAATGGACATATACCACCAGCACTCATGATAATGCATCTTGTAGACGTAATCATACCAAGTTGCCCATCTATAATTGTCATTCCAAACAAAGAACATATGGTTTGTCAAATTTGAGATAGATGGTTGAGACTTCAACCAACACTCAAATTGGTCATTCTCTTGTATCTAGCATTCATCCCATGTCTCCACAATCTTGGGGGTCACTAATATGGAAAACCCCTTGTCATTCATTGTTGACACATTGAATACATGATCATATGGTCAATATCCATGAGCAAAGTTTGCTACCAATCATTTCACCTAACTTTCAAAAAGTAGATACACCAATGGAAGTCCAATCATCATGTACAAATGAATATAAAATCGGGATCTTGGACCACCACCATTAAATAGCATACTCTAGATAACGACGTTAGAGTCAAATTTTTGACCAATTTGCACATCCTACTCCACCTCTTTTATTGATCGCCCATCAAAAGTACAATCAACACATTGACTTTCAACAATTGTAGGAGCCTACAATGAATAGAATATTGAAAATAAATTATAGTTAATAATAATAAGTCATTGAAAATTGAATCAAATTGAATGACAACTATGATGCAAGAATGATTGATGCAACATCCATGCATAGATAATTAAAATTGTATTTAACCTCAAGAATGCTAATTATAGACTTAGAATCACTGTTGGTGACAAGTTTTAACTGCTCTACTTGTATAAGCCCTCCATCAATGTCCACAAAGGTCTATTTTTAAAAATAGAAAAGATGCACATGTTACATTTTCCTTCCAAAGTAGCCCAAAATTGACACCTTGTTAGTGAAGCCATGCAATTTAGCTCAAATTAACAATTTCAAAACAAAATTAGAAACATGTTGTGAGCCCCAAGAATGTCATCTAGGTCTTGAAATTTTTTTCACTTTTTGCTCATTTTATCGGTAATTATGGTCAAAACGACCAGAAAAGTGAATTTGTAAAAATATTGGAGAAACCCTACATGAAGGAATTAATGCTCCAAGAACCATGGAAGTGCCATAAATGATTCCTTTTGTTACTTTTAAGTATTTAAATGGGTGTGTGGGTTTCAAACAAAGAATTGAGAGTAGTTTCCAACTCTAAGTCAAATGCAAGAAAAAACACCTAGTTTGGAACTTTGGAATCCAACCAAGCTAGTATACGAGCATGAAGTTGAAGTGTGAAGCGTAGAGCATGGAATTTGAGCGTGAAGCATGGATTTAGGGCCCCTTTTTTTAGCAAATTTCTCTGATTTTTTGTGGCGAGGGGAGGTTGGATAATTACCATAGGAAGTTGGCTTTGCCTTTTCAGCATACTCTTGATAAATCAGCATACTCAAAGTTAACCAAAAAATTTGCAAGAATTTTTGAATGAACAATTGTCCTTTTAAAGTAAAGGGTTAATTTTTGGCTAAATTTGAAGAAGCTACTTTTTTGGATGGGACATTATGGGACTACACTACACCAATTGAATGGAAATCTCTTCTTTTTACTTTTGAAAATTATCTTTTTTCTCCAAAAATCCGAGCAATGAGATTTAAAAAGTAGATGAAGTGGGCAATTGTGGATGTGAAAAAATGTAGTCAGCCAACAAACAAATGACTGGTCAAGTACAATTCTTCACCAAATTCTCAGCCATTGCCATCATAGCATGCCTTCAAGAAATTTTAAAACAATGCTTCTGTAAAGTATAATTCTAGCATTCTATGTTACAGTACTATGACCATTGTATGAGTTTTATCATCGTGTATTGAAGACAACAGTTTAGGGGTCCTAGGAAGTATAACACTTAAGCCCCATAGTGAGGTACCTATCATTGTCGCAGTGGCCTCATCATCGTGGATCCAAGACCACAGATTTAGGACTTCAATGAAATCAAAGCGTGTAGACGTAAACCTAAGACCGTGGTTTAGGAGTTTAGAAAAATGTTTTTTCTTCGTGAATTTGAAGATCTGCTTGGAAACCTATAACTGCAATATGATAATGAATGTGTCATTGGAAGTTGAAAGGCACCATTTCGGTTTCAAGGTTAGGGTTTTATATTCAAACATTGTCCTATTATTTGGAGTACACAATTTCAAAATGGGCAAGGTTAGGGCATTGGATCTAGTTCAAGGTAGGCTCTAGGTTTAGGATGGCATTCACTCATTATCAATATACCCATCCTACTGTGAATAGTGAATCATGACAAGTGTACATAGATCATACTTCAAAGTTGAAGAAAAACAATTATGCATGGTAGTACAACATACATGGGACAAATGACAATTCAAATCCTATAGTGGCCCTTTAGTCTCACTACAATTCTTAAATGAATGGCCATTGGAAAACACCACCCAAAAATATTGAGTACAATGTCAAGTATTGAGTATAGTGTTAGATTAGAAAGGAAGTTGAACACCTAGAAGAATTGCAGAAATGTGCCCTATCCAAACTTAATTAGAAGTGGAAATGGAACTTTTTGGTATGCATTTGGAATATGAAGTGCAAGAAATACAAAATGGTAGACATCCATGCAATTTACTTGAAGTCAAACAAATAAAAATCAATAAAAAAATAAGAGCATTCACCTATATATAAGGTACTTCACTGCCAGCATGGACCCTCTAAAGTCCTTAAACAAATCAATTAGACTTCTTGAAGGAATTGTTTCCCTTGAACCCCCCTATATACGCACGGTCCCATAACTTCATCCTCCAACCCTCTAGATATTTGTCAAGTGTTTACAGCTCTTTTGAAATTGACATGTTGATAGGAATGTCATCGGAGCAAATAATGGAGTCAAACATCTCTGTAGCTACCTCTTCCAGCTACAAAAAGTATTGTAATGAAAGCATTAAAAACATATAAAAAAATAATGTGCCTTTAATAAAATAAAAAAAGGACGATAGACTCTAAGACTATGTTAAAATAAATGAGATTTTTGGATGATGAACCAGATATCCTAACCCCAACATAATAGCACACCTTTGCAAGGCACAAGAAAAGTTTCACTTCATTAACCAGATGTGCAAGAAAATATTGGGCCATGTGAATATATCTTGAGGCATTCATCCATTTGAGCCACTTCACTTTGTGAGCTGGACTGGCATTAGCACGAGAGATCATCAACAACTTCTCAAAAGTTAACTTAGGCATGACAAATTTGCTCCAATGTCTTTCAACATGCACAAATGTGAGATAAAGGACATAAGCATTTTCATTTGAACTAAACAACTTTGCCACTAAATTTGAAGCACTACTAGGATTTGAGTGTTCTATGACTACAAAAAAATGACTAAGGATGACTAGCAACTACTTGTAGTCATATTTTTGGATTCCGTAAGGTTTGGAAAAAATATGACTATTAATATAGCTGCTAGTCATATTTTGCCTTTGTACTTCATAGGTGTATAGTAGGCGTGGGAAACAGCAAAATACTTCTTAGGGAACTGTAGGAAATGTATTACAAGAACATTAGTCATATTTGTTAATCATATTTTTGCATATATGACTACATGGAGTCATATTCTATAGTCACATTTTTGTAGGTTCACATTTTTTTAAAGTTCTTTTTCAGGTAGCCTCTTAAAAATTTGGGCAACTTAAGAAAAATGTAAATAAATTACTGTTCAAAATTGTAAAATCTTAGCCATTGTTTTCTAGGGATTTTGAAATCTTAGCCGTCATTTTTTAGGGTTTCAAAACCTTAGCTACCACTTTTTTAGATTCTAAAACCCTAACTACCACTTCATTTGCTTCATCTTCTTTGTTTTTTGTTGCTTTTTAACTCTTGTTTCTCCTTCCTTTTTTGTTTTTTGAAGTTCTAATTGTTGTGTTGTTGTGTTGTTGTTGTTGTTGTTTAGTTATTAAGGTTTTAGTTGTTATTTCTAAGTTGTTACTAATATGTTGTTGCTTCTTACATTTTTGTTGTTGTTTAGTTATTAAGGTTTTAGTTGTTATTTCTTAGTTGTTACTAATATGTTGTTGCTTCTTACATTTTTGTTGTTGTTAGTTTGTTGTTGTTTCATAGTTGTTGCTAGTTTGTTGTTGCTTTATAATTGTTGCTAATTTGTTGTTGTTAGTTTGTTGTTGTTTCATAGTTATTGCTTTGTAATTGTTGTTAATTTGTTGATGTTAGTTAGTTGTTGCTTTATAGTTGTTGCTAAGTAATTTGTTGTTGTTTCTTAATTGACGTTAGTTTGTTGTTGTTAGTTAGTTGTTGCTTCTTTGTTGTTGTTTCTTAGTTTTTTATTTTTAGTTGTTATTAGTTAGTTGTTGCTTCTTTGTTGTTGTTTCTTAATATTTTTAGTTGTTGTTGGTTTTTTGTTGCTTCTTAGTTGTTGTTAGTTTGTTGTTACTTCAAAATTGTTGCTAGTTTGTTATTGTTTTTTAGTTGTTGTCTCGTAATTATTGCTTCAAAATTGTTACTTCAAGGTTGTTGTTTTAAGATTGTTGCCTCGAGTTGGATCTTAACTCTTACTTAATTGTTGTCTTTTAAACATTATTTTCTACTGTTTGTTATTTCTTGCCTCTTATTATCTTTTATTACATCTTAACTTGTCTTATTCTTACTTCTTTTTTGTTTTTGTTTTTGTTGCTTCTTGTTATATGTTAGCTTTTACTTCTTACTATCTTTTAGTACTAACTTGAACAAAAAAATGACTCACTATAATCATATGCTAGATCAACCAAAATATGACTCACTATAGTCATATTGCATATCATTCAAAATATGACTAACTACAATCATACTCCAAATCACTTAAAATATGATTCAAAATACAACTCACTATAGTCATTCCAAATCAATTAAAATATGATTCACTACAATCATATTCCATATTACTCAAAATATGACTCATTGCAGTCATATTCCACGTCAACCAAAATATAACTACGGTGAGTCATATTCCATGTAGGATTTTTTTATTTGGTCCAAGTAGCTTATGAAAAAGTCAAGCCTCCAAGGATAGTCAACATATACGCCATGCTAGCAAAACACATCTAAAAATGGTTTATTATACTCCCAAATCCATATGACCACAAATATGATTCACTAGTCATATGACTGAAAGTGAATGACTTAGCGCAAGTCATCTACAATGATTTTTGCTTGAGTCACATTTCTTGATTTTGTAACTCACTATAGTCATATTTTGTAGTCATAAAACAATCATTTTCTTGTAGTGAAGACAATAGTCCGTACCTCTTGTATAAAGTCTGCACGAAAATGAAGAGAGGCAACAAAAAACAATCTTTGACACCTTTAAACAGCACCTTTCACTAGAATCTTTAATAGCAATCCTCATTACTACTGCCTCTCATTCTTTTGTGGCCTTGTCGTTGGGAGTGCCATCATAGTATTTGCGCACAACAAAGTCGGTAGCTACTAATATCTCTTGCTGAAACATTTCAATAGTTTTGTGAACGTTGGCCAAATACTTATAAAAAAAATATAGAAGATTGTAAGAGGTGGGTGATGAGATCCCCCTCTCAATACCGAGACCTCACATTGCCAAACATGCATGCAATGAGGACTCCTTCAGGGTCCCCTAAAATATAAATCAAAATTGGAGATATAAAAAAAATATAGAATGTTGTAAGAGGTAAATGATGAGTCCCCCCTCTCAGTACCAAGACCTCACATTACCAAGTTACACATTCATGCAATGGGGATTTATTCAAGGTCCTCCAAAATATTAAAAAAAACCCAAAAGTTCCCAAAAAAAATATAGAAACTTGTAAGAGGTCAGTGATGAGATCTCCCCTCACAATACCGAGACCTCACATTGCCAAATACATTCATGCAACGAGGACTCCTTCGGGATCCTCCAAAATATAAAAAGAAAATGGAGGTTCCCAAAATAAATATAGAAAGTTGAAAGAGGTGGGTGATGAGACCCCCCTTCTTGGTACCAAGACCACACATAGTCAAAGACATTTATGCAACAAGGATTTATTTAGGGTCCCCCCAAATATTAAAGTAACCTAGAAGTTCCAAAAAAAAATATAGAAACTTGTAAGAGGTGGGTGATGAGATCCCCCCTTTCAGTGCCGAGACCTCACATTGTGAAACACATTCATGCAAAGGGGACTCCTTTGGGGTCTTCCAAAATATAAAAAAAAATGGAGGTTCCCAAAATAATTATAGAAAGTTGTAAGAGGTGGGTGATGGAATCCCCTTTCTCGATACCAAGACCACACACAGTCAAACACATTCATGCAACAAGGATTTATTCGGGGTCTCTCAAAATATAAACAAAAATTGGAGGTATAAAAAAAAATATAGAATGTTGTAAGAAGTGGGTCATGAGATCCCCCCTCTCGGTACCAAGACCTCACATTGCCAAACACATTCATCCAATGGGGACTCCTTTGGGGGACTCCAAAATAAAAATAAAAATTGGAGGTATAAAAAAAAATATAGAACGTTTTAAGAGGTGGGTGATGAGATACCCCCTTTTAGTACCGAGACCACACACTATCAAACACATTCATGCAATGGGGACTCCTTTGGATTCCCCTAAAATATAAAATAAACCCGGAGGTTCCAAAAAAATATATAGAAAGTTGTAAGAGGTGGGTGATGAGATCCCTCCTCTTGGTACCAAGACCTCACATTGTCAAACACATTCATGCAATGGAGACTCCTTTAGGGTCCTCCAAAATATAAACAAAAATTGGAGCTATAAAAAAATTATAATATGATAATATGTATATGTGAATGTGTGTCTTGAAATCAAATATGTACATTTATATATTTTTTAAATTTGACCACTAACATAATTCAACCGTATTAATGGTTAGTGGAGATAGGCTTAGAGTTATGTGTTATGAGGGAATTGTACAAATATGTTAATTGTACATATCAAAATGAATTTTATGTCAATTTTGATTATTATTAATATTGTAATTTGGGAAAGGGATGCTTTAGCATTGTTATAGGGTGTTGAGGTTTTTCTTTAATCCTTGTATAGACATCCATCTAATAGTCTCAAAAAGATAATTTTTGGCATGTTACTATAGTTGTTATTTTTGTTACGATTTTTGAATTTTTGTTAAAATTAGAAAATTAATTTGTAATTAAAATGATATGTGTGATAGTAGTTATGTCCAAATAAACTAAACCAAGGGAGTTTGAGAGGCAAAAGAAATTCACAAAAAACTTGGATTTTTAAATTTCATTTAAATTTTTCATAGATTAGTTTTTTTTGTCTATAATATAAACTTTAGTTCACTCCATTTGGATTAGTGATATGAAAATTATGAAGAATTTAGTTTTCTAGATAGTTATATGATCTTCTTTGAAGAGAAAATGTACTAAATTTGTTTTTGAAGTCAATTTCAGAATTGGAGGAAAATGGACAAATATTTTGACCATGTGAGTGAAAAGATTATAAGAATCAAACATTCATGTATTGTAGTTTTTTTAGGCGAGTTTTGAGACATTGGGCATTGTAGGGTTGTTTCCTTTAGTCCTAAATAGATGAAAGGTGTTTGTGAATAGTGAGGTTCCATTTGTTTAAACAACCTTGTTTATAATTAATATTTTAAAATTAAAATAACAAAAATATTTTCATTATATTTTTAAAATAATCATACATTGCTTGTAGTCTATTGTATAATAAAAAACTTATTGAATCTTTGCAATATGTAGAATGTAGTGTGAGAAGGGAAAAAAAATTGTGACTCCTAAGAGATAATTTCTAAGGTTTAAGTGCATGTTTTCATTTTCTACAAATTACAAATTATGAACTAGGTGATTCAACGAAAAATAATGTGTATGAATACCTTGCTTAGAGCATCTCCAACGGCAACTTGTTTACAGACTCGGTGACTAGGGTTTGGCCTATATGTATATATATATTACAATATTTATAATTATTAAGCTTATGTATATATAGATAATATATATATCAATATAAATTTATCATGATATGAGTTGGATTTTTTTTCAAACCTGTTGATTCAGCACAACTATACGAAATGTGAACCTATCTTGTCCAAAATTCTTGAAGACCCTTTACGAGAGCAAATTCGGGTGTTCAAGAACCTTTGAGTGTCACGTTGTCCTCTACAACTAAAACACAATAATACATATAGTCGTAGTGCAGTCATAAAAACCATGTTTTCTATTACTATAGTGAACCAAATGTACTAAAATTAACAATTTATGGGACTAATTGTTCCACTAAATGACAAACGCATAAATGTTAATAGTATGAAAAGCCAGGATCTCCATGTTGTGATTTTCCAACCATTTTATGTCATGGTTTTCATTTTGATTAATTTTACTTTTGTTTATTTTTTTACATTGGCACCATGTGCCACATCATGGTTCTTAACTGTATTTTGGAAACCCATGATTGCAAATTTAGTCCAATCATCATTTTTTTGCATAAGAAGAGTGTATTTCTACAAACAAACAATGAAATAAATAATCAAAATGAGCAATCTATACAAATTCTTAATTAAAATTAGCTTATAATTTATTGAATATAAAATACCCAAATAACATGGATATTGATATTTAAAAGTGCTTTTATTGGAATTGTAAATAAAGCCAATAAAAAAAATTAATTATATTTTAATGGCATTAAAAGTCTTTAAGATTCTTATTAAAGGTTTATATACAAATAAATAATTCATACCAAAGTAGTATAAATGTTAAATAATTATATTCAAATGATAAAAATATTTTGCATCAACTACATTTTTTAACTAGTGCTATGATGAAACTTGATGAGTGAACAAGGATAACCTGAGAGGCATCAACTATGGTCCCCTAATTTCTAAAGTCATTTGGTCATGGACAATTCTTATCTATATTTTTGGAATCTCAACCAATCAAGATGTGACGTGTCATTTTTCTTAATATTTCCTCAATTTTCTTTCCTAACATTTTAAAATTCAACTAATTAAGTGCCAAATTTTATTGGTCAATTTGCAAATTTAATTGTTGATTTTCCTATTCATTGTACATATATTATTATAATTCAATCTTCAAAAACCTTTCTCAATATTATTTAGATGTATCTTTCAAAAAATCATTAAAGCATGGCAAATTTTGCTTGATTATTAATAAAGCCACATTCAAGTCCAACTCTTAAATTCACCTCCAATACATTCATCAATCACCATGTAATACATATATTATTTTGCCATATTGGCCAATCCTTCATATATTCAATCAATTTTTTAAAATTATTGAAAAATTTTCTTTAGAAATTTATATTTAAAAAAATAAAAAATCTTGCAAAAATTTAAAAAATAAAAATTTAATTCTTTAAATGATTATTATTATTTATTATATTTTTCAGATGTATTAAATATAATTATCATTTAAAATTTGATTTTATCTAAATTATGATATTTTAATAAAAATATTTTTTATTGAATAATTACATATATTATTTATAAATCATCCATCCTGCCTATGATATGTTTCTAGATAAGGACTCTCCAACTATATCATGAATTTATTACCTCCACTACAATTCTTACTACCAATTGCTCTTGCCATTCCTCCTCCAACCCGAGTTTCCTTAGATTCACATTTTGCAAATGAGGACACAATTTCACAAGGGAGTGAGAGTCTTGGTAGATCCGTCTTCATTTGAAATCAAAATTTATTCTATGTTCACGGCGTTAGTTCTTCTTCATTGATCCAAATGTAGAGAAAAGAAGAAGAATTCAAGCTTTGATAATCTCTCGAATTGTGATTAACCAACATTCTCTATAAATTAGGGTGGCAAATGGTAAGTGTTTAGGGTTCTTGAGGATATTATAGACTATGCCTCTCGTCTGAGGCTTGAATGTGAATTGAGTTCTTCATAACTCAACAACTTTTGCATCATGCGAGCCGTGGTAGCATGGACAGACCATGTGGTATGTACATCTTTCACTTCATTGGGCTATTTTTCATGGTAGATGAAAACCCTAGTTAGGGTTTGCAGCATAACTAGATTGTTTGAAGTAATTTTGGACATCAACATCATCGTAAAGGAGAATTTCCTTCCTATGTTCATCTTGATAATAGGCAGACTTTGTATGATACATTGGGGAACTTTTTGTTTATGATGAAAGAGACATAGGCTATAAGAGACCCTGAAATAGTCTAATTTTAATGAAAACTTTGTGCCTTATCTTTAAATTTTCACTACTTGAAACGAATTACTCTCATCCATTTGCCTTTTTAGCTTGTGATTATGAAAGGTAAATTGTAGAAGCAGATTTAGGCGTGATGGTTTAATGTCATTGGGTTACAATACAGCCAGAGCACGATGGAGTCAGGAGTGTGTGTTTCGATATTGCCTTCCAACCTGGTACATCCATAGAACCTGCATTTAAGACAATGGATGACTTGATTTTGACTTTTGGTAAACTTTAATATCTATTGAATAGCATATGTGAAGAAACGCAATCATAACCAAGTTTGTTTTGTTATAGATGGAAGTCATTTGATAGCAGCAGTTGGTTGTAGAGTACTTATGTACGATGCAGTTGAAGGTGACCTCCTTCACTCACTGAAAGGTAACATTATTTGGAGCCCTAAACCTTCTATGTTTTGTGACATGAAAGACGAGTATTTATGGATTAAATTGATCATTCTGTGAAATTATAATTTAGATGGTACCAAATCTTGTATAGTCAGCATCAATGAAGAAAATTGCCTGTTTTGGCCAACAAATAAATTAAAATTGAACAAAAGGAAAATCCCAGTACGGCCCATTCAAAAGTGCTAAAAAATCATGAACCCCAATCTTAGTTTCTTGGTCTACCAGAGGTTATTGCAGATTTAAATAATGCAAGTATATGATTCTTGCTCGGATGTATGGTGAGGGCCTCATCAGCATTTGACACAGCGATAAGGTCCAATTTACTTGTGATTTGAGAACTCGTCAAGTGTACGCATTTAGCGTCCCTCATCCAACGTATTGGCTATAAACTGGATGAAATAATTTAATATCCCTGGGAGTATCAGGATGATCAACAATTGCAAGAGAGAGCAAAATTTCCCTTTTTTTTTTTATCTGTACTCAATCGTCTCTTCCGAGGTTGAATTGGGTGCATCTGGTGCAGGGCATAAGGATGAAGTTTACTGCGTGGCTTATTCACGGGATGGAAAGCGGTTTGCTTCTGGAGGAGCTGATAAAACTATCATCATATGGACTCACAAGGTCGAGCTCGAATCATCAAAGCATGACACTTCTGTGTGGGTTTTAGCATTTAAATGCATGTGGAGTTCACCTTCTCTTATGAGATGTTTCATTTTGATCGTTTCTGCTCGTATTGACCTGAACTAGATTTGATGATTTTTGCATGACAAAGGCAGAAGGCATACTTAAGTACAGCCATGGAGACTCGATTCAATGCTTGGCTTACAATCCCGTCACTCAGCAGGTGGGTTTCGTACTTCTTTTGTGGTACACGATGTTGAGCACCTCAAGTGGTAACATATAACTATCACTATTGTGAATTTAGCATGGACAATCATCTATGCCAGCTTACTTAATACGTCATTTGCAGCTTGCGAGTGGAACCGCAACCGACTTCGGAATCTGGTCTCCGGAGCAGAAGTCCGTTTCAAAGCACAAGGCCATTTCCAAGGTCACGATGCCTTTTGACTTGCCCGTTCTGTGGTGTGAATTCATTCTATTTGATAAATGTTATAAGAATAGCCCCTTAATTGACACATCTGATACCCGCAGAGGAGTATGACGAGTTGTTAGTCAGGATCCAATTATACTTAACCCTAGAGTGACCCCCAAAAGGTGGTCAATGTCAATGTAGGTATTGTGCGCCGCATGGACTGCAGATGGCCAACATCTTGCCCTGGGGATGTACAATGGCCACATTTCCATTTGCGACAAGAGCGGCGTAGAGCAGGTACTAAATTCTCTCTCTTAAGTTCTAATTATGTCAAGAAGGAATAAAATGACATGAATAGGTTTACCTGGATAGTATGGTTTATGATGCTCCAAAAAGCAATATAGGAGTCATCAGTTGATTACTTTAAGGATTCATTGAGGGCTACATAGTGTTTCGCTTGCAGGCGGTGGTAGAAAGATTGGGACCTGTTTGGACATTGCAGTGGAACACATTGCAAAACAAGACGTCGGACACGCTTGTTGTTGGATGCTGGGACAGCACACTCTCGTTTTATGATTTATCAGGCAAGCAGGTTTGCCACAGTACCTCGCAAAATGACATTGACCTCGTTATTCATTGACAAAATTCGATCTATATATTTGTGTGTCGTTTGGTAAATGCTGAGAAGAATCCAGAAAACTATACCTATGTAGTTTTACTGTTTCTTAGCATCAGTGGAAGTGATGGTCACCAGCACTTGAATCTAAATTTTCATTTGGATTTAACTGCAAACCCTAGCCCAATTGCACGTATTTGTAAGACTGACTATTAGGTGCGATCTAGTTTCCACAAATTTAGTGCCATTCAGTATTGAGTTATGACTGTCATCCGCAGGTTGGAAAGGATAATAAACTTGATTTTGATCCGTGCTGTGTCACATACCACGACAGCAAGTACATCTGTGTGGGTGGCTCCGACAAGAAGGTGCATTTTCGAAGCTGTTTTCTTTGCACTGGCTTGGTTCTTTGATGTCTCTAGTTGAGATGAGGACAGAATGAGCATTAATTTCATCCTTTGATTCAAAACTTGAGTTACTTGACAGTCCACTAACGCCAAAGTGAACCGAACAGTAACGATGTTAACCTTTCTAAGCGCCAGTAGTAATCCTAAGTAACCAACGTAGGCAAGTTCCTTAAAACAGTTCAACCCGACAACATTCTCTTTTGGAGGGGATGGGTTTCTATTAGACTGTGTTTAATCGTCACGTTGTCATCCTTTTTTCTCATGAGAAGGCATCTGACATTATTTATCAGGCATGTAGGTGTTTCTTTACTCAAAAGATGGGGTGAAGCTGACTACAATGTGTGAAACTGGCGACTGGATCTGGACTATACGATCGCGACCCAAGCATGACTATGTGGTAGTGGGGTGCAATGACGGCAGCATCTCTATGCTCCAACTTCTGTTTTCAACTGTAAGAATACCTTCCTTTTTTTTCTTTTGACTCTTACATGGCCTCGGGTCTTTAACGTTTGTGGCCATTGCTATCTTGTCAGAGTGTCTTCATTCTTGTATAGCTAGAGCATCTTCGTCTTTTACCGGACAGGAAGACTAAAGACTGGTTGAGATGCAAGATGATGAGGATGGAAGAGGGGTTGGGTATAATGGAAAGACCAGGTGCATGGATTATACCTGGAGCGTTATGCATTCCGGGATGCCATGACTGATGTTGTCATCCAACACCTTATTACTGAAGAAAAGGTAGTCGCCTCTCACAAATTAAATGAATGTGAAGTGGTATTGACTCTGCATAGCGCACATATGATCTGCACCCACATATGCAATTATTGGATTTTTCACTTCCGGGTTTGATTTCAAATTCTATGGATTTTGCTTTCGGATATTCATTCCGATCGTTTTATTGTGTATCGTTAAGATTAGACAGATATATGGATTGACGTGTTAGGGTTCCTGAAGGTGAGAATACGGTGTCGGGACTACATCAAGAAAATAGCAGTGTACCGGGAGCGTGTGGCGGTACAACTTTCCAACCGCGTAGTAGTGTATGAGTTGAACAAGACAGGCACTGGGGCTAGAGCTTCTCAGTATCGTGTCTGTGCACGCATTAACCGCTGTTTGGAGTGCAATCTCCTTGTTCTTACCTCTCAGCACATCACGCTCTGCCAGGTTCGGGATCTGCACTTTATGATCATGATTTTTCTCAGCACTTTTCCAATGCTATCACTCTTTAACTAGAGTCAACGCCAGTCTTTTATAAGGCATTATCGCTTTATATGTTGCCCTACATATATTCGACTTATGCAAGGTTATTGACCAGTAAGTATGTCTTCTTTCAGGAGACCAAGCTACAGTTGTTTACCTTAGGTGGAATCAAGGAGAGGGAGTGGGTCTTAGAGTCAACCATAAGATACATCAAGGTAATTTCCGCTCTGGCGTCATTAGAAGGGTGAATAGAATGAAGATTTCTCAGTCCCCTATAGAATATTATTCCCAGCTGATAGCATTGTTTTATGGATTTTTGCGTATTACGTAAATTCTAAGGTCATCATCTTTCTCAAACACAGGTTTGTGGCGGTCCTCCTGGGGGCGAGGGTCTCCTAATTGGAACGAAAAATGGTTTGATCGTGAAAGTGTGGATTAACAGTAACTTTCCAATTAGTCTTTACAGGCACACAAATGGCATACGTTGCCTCGACCTCTCATCCCAGCGTGTTCGCCTTGCCATTGTTGACGAGGCTGCTAATGTGGTGGTGTACGACATTGAGGTATATATATGTCAGCTATCATGTGCTCCGAGAGTGCTATGTTTCAGCAGGTACTCTGAACGTAAATAGAGCTATAGCGTTAATATGGCAGTGGTTGGCAAAATTAATGGCAATGGGCACTTTGTGCAATGCTCACAAGTAGACTTGTCCAGTAGACCTCTGTTAATTGGGTTCCTTTTGTGACGAGGTCTTATCACATGTATAGACGAAAGAAATCAGTTTTGAGGAAAAGAGTGCGAGTTCCGTTGCCTGGAACACAAATATGGAAGATATGCTCTGTTACTCGGGAAGCGGCATGCTGAATATCAAGACAGCTGATTTTCCTGTGCACCGACAGAAGCTTCAAGGTTATGTCGTTGGCTTTCAAGGCTCCAAGATTTTTTGCTTAAATCAACTCTCAATGCAGGTACATTCAAACCTCATTAATCTTACCACTTGGGAGTCCTAAATTTTGCACTATGACATAGTTTGAATGAGTGACAAGTGTGCTACAGTGAATGACGGTGTGGCGAGTGTACAGAATTTTCTAGAATGTCATTTAAGATAAGGCATAATAGTAAATAGGTTTCAGCGTACATACTTAGTATCTTTTAGGGGTGCATACATTCCCAATATTTTATCCGCAGATCATTCTTAGTTGCAATTGGCTACGAGAGAGCCCGAGCTTAAAACTGAATGCTTACTCCGCAAATTGAGTTTGACTTTTCTTGGTTATTTGCCGGCTTTAGTTGCTTGGAAAGTTCTGTCAATGTGTGTTGATCAAAATACCCTCGCATGCAACGGCACTGACTTAAAGCAGACAATTGAAGTCCCACAATCGGCAAGCATGTGTCACTATGTGGAGAAAGGCCAGTATGACGATGCTTATAAGGTGGCATGTCTTGGAGTCACCGAGGCAGATTGGCGAATGCTAGCTCTGGCGGCTCTGAAAGGAAATGCCTGGGATGTGGCGAAGAAGGGATTCATCCGCTTGCGGAATATCTGCTACCTGGATCTGCTCCACAAGATGGAACAAGATCATTGCTCGCACGTCCAAAAGTCGACCATTGGTGCTCTTGTTCTTGCTTACCAGGTTCGTTAGCACATCCTCTGAAATTCAGCACAAATAATGTAGTACTTCATTTCACACAAAGCGAAGTTCTCTGCTGTGAGAGACAACAAGTGAAAATGAGACGCGTCAAAAGTGGCGCTTTCCTGAGGAAAGAAAATGCAGTGTGGTTCACTGTGTGCCTTTCAAATTGATTAATGGCAGGGCAAATTTAAAGAGGCAGCCGATGCGTACATTGAAGCAGGCCAGGTGGGCATGGCCATGGAGATGTACACTGATCTTCGCATGTTTGAAGAAGCCAAGGCACTGGCTGAAACCAAGGTACTACAGGAAGAGATCGACAATACCGTCACCCCAAGCAAAAGAGAAGCTGATGTGCAGGAAATTATTCAACGTCAAGCGGAATGGACGGAAGAAACAAAGGATCATGAAACTGCAGCAGATATGTACCTGGTTGCTGGACAGCCGGAGCGGGCCTTCACTCTCCTTGTGGAGCACGGACCAGCCTCCAAACTCATTGCGGTGAACTATTATGTGTATTGGTTCAACAGCATTGCACGAGAAAGCTGTTACACAGGTCACCTCACTGAGGACGTCACATTCTGTGCTTCAGGTGGCAAGGCGGCTAAAGAAGTCACAAGTGAAGGAGTTGATCCGCTGTGCAACTTTAATGAGGCGTGGAGGCCAGTTTGCACATGCTTTTGAGACATACACGAAGCTTGGTGATTTTAGGTCTGTCTCCAAGCCCCTGGTCTTTTCATAGATTATGCCCAAACAGGTTTTAGTATCTATATGACTTACACGAATCTAAAATGAAAAGAAAGATATATGAAGTTCATGTATGTGGGTTGTGGCTATTGCATTTTGTTCATTCTCTCTGTATTTTAGCACCGGGGTTGGGAGATATTCCAACAGAATGTTAATATTGAGATGTATATTCAGTGGTTCCATGGTCATATTCGTTAAAATCCTTCATGTGACACGTAGTGGATCTATTGGAAATCAACAACAGGTCCATTCTCTCTTTGCATGTGGAGCTAGAGCAATGGGAGGATGCGTTCGCCATCAAGGGGTTGCACCCAGAAATCGAAGATGATGTTACGATTCCATACGCGCAGTGGCTGATCAACCATGACCGTTATGATCATGCTCGACTGGCGTATTCCCATGCAGGACGACCAGATTTATCAGAGCGCTTGCTCGCTCAACTGATGGACAATGCCGTGAGTACTAACTAATTTACGATAACACAGATTGAGCTTTTTCTGTTCCTGCATGTCTTTGTCATCTTGTAACGTCAAAACCCGCTAGAACAACCGATACTCATAAATTGTTTAATATCCCTCTGCGTTACTCTTGCTAATTCTAATCAACCTAATAACTTTGGATGATCGTTTTCATAATTCGGAAAATGGACACCAGTTGAAGGAGAAGAGGTTTAAGGAGGGAGCGCGTCTATGCAGGAAGTTGGCTATGGAAGTCCTGGCACAGGTATCAGTGATTGCCAAAACCAACGATACAGTGAAGGAGAAGTTGAAATTTGAAGAATACGTGGAGTTCAGGCTGCGTGCGGACATTTTTTATGCATACTCCTTCATATATCAGTCGATCAACGAGCCTTTTCGTACATCAATGCCTGAGACGCTGTTCAATATTTCTCGCTTTCTGTTAGCAAGGATACCACAAGACCCACCGCGCCGAGTGTCGCTTGTCAATATACTAGTTACTCTTGCCAAGCATAGCGAGCAGCTTGGTGAGCCCACTAGTTAGCCACAACGAATTAGAATTCTTGCTGTTTTTTATTGGTTGTTTTTGTCCAAATTCAAGCCCTTGAAGAATATCTTCAATTCCATTAGTTGCTCGCGTCCAAAGTGGGTGCCAAAAGAGAAGTTTCACTCCATTACTTTTAGATAACTCTATTAGAACATAAAATTTGCCATCCCATCAAAATCTCTCTCTAATTCTCTCTGAAGATGTTAAAGATCAAATGATCGTCTGTGAAAGCTCGAGTTTGGATTATGGCTCCAACCGGACAAAGGATTCACGCCCCCGTAGGATGTGAGGTTGAGTTTCTTGCTTTGGCATTTCGTTTGTTACAACACGTGAACTTGGAATCTGTTTCAGGATTTTACAAGATATCAAGGCACAGCTATGAAAGGTTACAGAAGTACAAAGTGCCTCAGAGTTGGGTGGACAAAGTAGAAGTTGCAACACTAATGATGCGAGGCAAAGCCCGGAGGCCGGATGAACCCTCAATAGACATACCCATCTGCTATGCCTGCTCCTTGCCCTTACCTATAACCTCATCCGCAACAGGAGACGTTTGCAGCAACTGCTCTCAGCCTATCTTCCGCTCTTTCATTACATTTGATCAGCTACCACTGGTAAGCTAGCACAACCTTGATCAATCCAATACTACCTACAAGGAGATTTCATTACTAAATGAGCAATTGCAAGAAACACTTGTACTGTACTATCATTCACCTTGTACCATATGTTGCATTTGACCCGTTATTTGATTTGTACTGTGGAGTACTTCAATACTATATACTACTAAATCTTCAAACTTGTCAATCATGTGCACCTTGAGGTTCAATCTTCGATTCACATATTCAAAGTAATAGTGGAGTACCGTATTCAGGACTTTGGAGTACTCAGTTCTAATTTTTCCACGGAGAATCGATTCTTCGATGTTTGCATCTAAAATAATCAGTGGAAATCTAAATAAATTCAATAAAAATTGGCTATTGCATACCACTTGCGTACTGCTATAAAAAAAAAAGAGGTAGATTACGTATTGTGTGATGCAAAATAATGCTACTCGCAATTGCCCAATGTGATCCCCGGTGAATAATAAGATGCCGTGTTTCGGTTGAAACAGGTAGAGTTTGTCTTGGACGAAGGTGTCGCTCACGAACAAGCCAGCCTGTTAATTGCCGCTACAATCAAAGACTCGCACTGTGCCATCGACAACAATCCTTTGAAACTGGGGCAGCAACGATCAAAAAAGCCTGGCCTTCCCGTTGCTACCAAGACTATGCTGTCCAACGTGCAGGCAGCGCAGGTCCTGGTGCAGACATGTCCTGCTCAATGCGAGAAGCCGAGTTATTTCTACATGGTCGATCCCACATTGACCGTGACGCAGTGCAGCTCCTGCAACCATTTTTTTGAGCAAGAAGAACTGGACCTGGCCATGCTGGAGCACGGCTCATGTCCGTTCTGCGGAGTCTCCCCAAATTTTCCTTTGAGCAGCGGTCCCATGACTGGGCAGGCCGAAGGGACGCTGTTGCCATTACTTCCGCTGCCAAGCTCCAGGAGAGACGCAAGCCAAGTACCTCCTCCTGCCAAGGCTCTCCCCCTGGAACCGAAGGAAAACAAAGCTATGGACATCAAACTCCAGAAAGAGCCTCAGGGTCTGTTCTGCATGACCAGGCAAGACCTCGTGAGTGGAGGCTAGATTAGGTTACTGAAAACCACGGAGCATGCCACTTGTGGCTGACAGTTTGTATTTTTCTTTCTCTGCAATGAAATCCTGTTTCATTTGTTTCAAAAAAACCCAAAAAACACGGAGCATGTTAACTCTGCCACCACGTATTATTAGAGAGTAAGGAAGCAGAAGGGAGGTCCTTGTTACGATCTGGTAAGGGGGTGGGGAGCCGATTCTTAGAGTTTTGTTGTGAAAAGGGAACATCTTCTACAGTAGTTTGACTTTCAATGAGTATTTTTTCATTTTTTTAAGCAATTGATTCCCACGATATCAGAAAATGATGATTTCTACATAGACTAGCCCATCTATATAGGGTTAATGCACTTTAGTTTGAATACATTAATTGCTTCCATAATGAATCTTGGTTTATCGTACGTATAGGGCACATTTAGCACCTTGTCACTGAAATAATTTACTTTTGAGAATTTGACAATTCGGCAGCTTGATTTGGATTTCTTGGCTTTCGAAACTTTGTTTTTTCTAATTTTTTGGCACTTCTAATTTGGGATCTAATTTTTTGGCACTTCTATATCTATTCATGCATAAGTGTATTCTTTTTCCTAAAATTTTCTCAAAAATAATAGATATTTAGAATTTGCAACAATTAAATTTTTCAGATTTTCAAAAATAGTTGTACAATTTAAAAAAATTTTAGACACAATCCAAAATTTCCTTAATTATTTCTGAAATTGACCTACACATATAGTATACTAGTCGTGGAATCGGATGGAAGGCCAACCCCATTTGCATGAATTTAGGTCCTCAATTTGGCCCTAATTAATCCTTGAAGGACCCAACTGTGTTTTGGGGAAACATAGTGATTTTGGGCAATTCACTACAAATGGGATTTTTATTTTTATTATTTGAAATTTTCACAAAATATATGGAAGAGTTTTTTTCATTATGGTCCAACAATTTTTATAGCTTTTGACTACATAGTTAAAAAATTATTGCATGATATGTAGTTTGTTTTTCAACTCAAGTAGCTTGGGTAGAACTAAAAAAACTTTTTTCAAAAACCAAAATTTGAAATTGATTTTCTAGAATTATATATATGTAGAAAGCTTTCAATCATTCCATTTTGATTAATGACATGAAAGTTATGAGGAATTTTTGGTTTGTGAGTAGTTATAGAATTTCTACTTTGAGGTAAACTTTGAAGTTCTTTATTTAACTCAATTTCCAATATATTTGGAAAAAAAATGAAATTATAGGATGTAGATTGTTTATTACAACATTCTCATCATTGGGATTGACATTTTTCAATTCCATAACTAAATTCTTAACAATTTAGTATTTTGAATCATTTTCTATTTTTTTCTATTTACTATTTTTTTCCTATATGTTGTACAATTCCAAATGATCTGAAATTTTTTAAGCATGTAGCCAACTTGCTTTGAAGAATGAATGCAAAGAAGCACCACCATTTTGAATATTTTTTCATACAAACGTAACCTTGTGAAGTGTAACTACCCAGTTTTTTTCAAGACCAAAAATAGAATTTTTGTCAATTCAAACGCTAATTTCTTGCAATGCACACGGTGAAAATTTTTGAAATTTTTTCTATGTCTTTTCAAACCAGCATATTACAAGATCCTACAATTACACATGTCATAATATATTATTTTGTCTAAAATTTGGTACTTGTACTCAAAATGGCAATTTTGGAGCATTTTGGTCAAAATATAGTCAAAAAAACTTTAGAAGTTTTAATGTAAATTGTTAGGATCCAATTCTAGGACCTAATTTCCGATTTATATGCACTTGAATTTTTTAATGCTCAATTAAAAAAATATAAAACATGCATTTTTTTCTTATTTTTTCTATTTCAAAAATAGAAGAAAGATTCTTTTAAACTATTTTTTTAACTTTTTCTATTTTTTTATTTTAAAAATAGAATATATATATATATATGTATGTATATATATTTAAAACCTTTTCTTTCTTCTTCCTATTTGTTGTCAATATTTGGATTAATTGTTTGTAACTTGTATGGATGGCCTATTGAAATTGTATAAAGGTCTACTGATGGTCAATTCCAAAAAGTATAAACATGCACAAAATAATCTAAAAACTACTCAAAAAATCATTTATTGGTAATTGTTAAAGAAAAAAGTTACCTAATTCATGATTTTAATAGGAATAGATTTCTAGGACAAAATTATGTATATACTTTAAGATTGCAACATATTCGTATGCTACCATAATACCAATCATTGTTGACATAATGTAGAACCAAAATTATGTTTGCTAGAACCCTAAAGAATGTAGGAGCAAAGAGTGAGGCTTTGAGGCATGAGGACAATACATGAATTCAACTAATCAAATAAACTTAGTTCTAAAAATAACTTTTTATTTCATCTTAAATTTGTAAAGAAATTGAAATTTCATTTTTAACCCCTAAATGATTTTGACTAAATTTTCACCAAAACCATTTCCAAACTACCATTTCTAGTATATGTACCAAAGTTTAGAAAAGAAACATTTTTTAACATATGTAACCAAATGATCTTGTAGTAAGCTTGTTTGAAAAGATGTGGAACTTCTCTCTCTCTTCCTCTCACAAAGATGATGGACCTTGAAGATACATAGTCTACAGCTCTACCAATTAGAGCTTCCTCTAAGCTTCGCTCCCCTCATTCCTCTCTACCCACATAAGCATCTCCGCATTTGCTCACCACTCTTCCAAATCTTTGTATCCTCCTCTTCTCTTCTCTTGTAATTCGCGTAATCGCCTTTGTTGTTGTTCACAAATTAGGGTTTCAAATTAGGTTGTCAAGAGTGAGGCTTCAAGCACGTTTCTTCTTACAATGCACCACAAGCTCACCAAGCACAGCCAATTGCCGTTGCTTATGCCTTGGAGGGGAATCATGGTCATCCCCACATGGGGTGGTTGACCTTGATTTTCAAAGAAGTCTTTGAGTTGACTCATACAGACATAATAGAGAAGCATCAAACTAGCATGTTGGATGCTAAGCATGAAGGATTTTTTTCTTTGTTTCTATATAGAGGTTTTTAAAAAATTGATACTTCTTTCCATGATTCAATGAATCCATGCACCATCACATGCATGTTGTTTGCCATATATTCCAGAGGCCCAAATGTTGGACCTCATGTTTATAGAAGTTTTTGAATAGGTCATTTCACTAAAAGAAACCTGCATCTAGGTTGACGGATTTTTCTAAACATCTAATGTAACAAGCCATTGTTTTTATGTCAACAACTATGTCTACCATAACGTCTTGATGTTATGATGGATATAATTGTTGACATAAAAACAAGGCTTGTTATATTAGATGTTTAGAAAAATCCATCAACTTAGACGTCGGTTTCATCTAGTGTTTGGGGCTTTTTTGTTCAATTTTATATGTGTCTTCACTAGCTTGTGCAATGTTTGTCATTGATTCTAGTGTTATAAAATTTGTCTCCATTTTTCACAACTAATCTATTGAATTGGTATTTGGAAATCCATGAATTCTTACTCTTATCATTTGTATGATATTTTATACAAAGTAGATGACAAAGCTCATGTTGTAGTAAACCATTGGTCTCATCGGTGGTAGACATGGACCGACACTAGCACAAGCTACATCACCTAACCTTTGCAGACATTGACTTACAACAATATTAATCCACTAGAGTCACCATCAAACCTTCAAACAACTTGCCTGCCCGCAAAATAGCATTAGTGCAAACCTAAAGACAATGAGCAACACTAGCACAAGAACTAGTCCTTTATGTTTGATTTTAATGAAAAAGGTGCATACTGAAACTACCTGAGCTTTCAGTAATTCCGACTTAAAAGGTTGTATATAGGACATGCTTTAGAAGACAAAATTAAAGGACTATGTTCTATCTTTTAAGTATTGACTTCTAAGTTTACCTTTTCTTAAAAAAACATTAATGATAGCGTCTTTTATTTTCCATGATATTGTATTCCTTGACAAGTGTCCATTACAGATTTAGTTCTATGTATAGGTTAACCTTTTTTGGCCTTTTGTATACACCAATAGGACTACTAAAATCCTCCATGGTATCAATTGAGGTCTTCTAAATTTGCGAAATCAACGGAAGCTTTGGAAACAAATGTCAATCATGCATTGCATCTTCCTCCCTTTTTTTTTTAAAAAGACATTTTTTTCTTTAGGTAGATGGAAAGCAATACAACAATGCATGAATACTAAATGGAACACACCTTTATTTCATCAAAACTGCAAATTGTTGAGAGTGAAGAAAAGTAATAACATGCTATTCCAATCACAACAGTAGTTCCTGTACTTTACTAACTACACACAAATCAAACTATGCCACATGCCCGTGGCATTGCTTTGTAATTGATAGTCTTCACAAACATTCGTCATGCTAGACTATGATTTTTTTAATTTTCTAATAGCCATTCACTAGGAATGGATTCTACACTGATGAAAATAGAACATTTGCACACACTAGAACAAATCTAGTAGAGCATGTACATAGAGTGCACAGTCCTTATTCACTCATAGACACTTTGTACATAGAAGTCTTATCATTGGAACCTCCTTTTCTTCATAATATCCATCTTCAATTCATTGCCTGCATACACTATGAACCTTAATACTTGTTACACTATCATATGTATAGTAGACTTAGTGGCCACAAAATGGTTCATCCCTCTACATTCCCCAATGTCTTGTACTTGATGTGGTCCTTCCAACCATTTGGAAAAGGACAATCTTCAAAAGCTCCCTTCAAATTGAATGAGTTGACTTTAATGTTGCACTAGCCTTTGGGGATAACCTTCCTATAAAGTTTAGAACCCACTAAGCCCATCAGAATGGCTTTTCCTATGTCTTCTTCTTTTCTTTGAATCAATATAGCCATGCATACAATATCACTACATTCCATCTACCATCAATAAATACATTTTGCATTCAATGAAGGTCAATTGAAAACAAAATAGAACAATGTATCTATCTAATCCTTTTAATTTTGACTTCTACGTTGGATCTAATTTTTAAATTTTGGAGAAATACTCCAAATGGAAAATAGATTGTGCTAATGGATTCTGAATGCCACTTTTAGGCATTAGGACCTCCAACCCCTTTTCCAATCTCAAAAACATAAAGAATCATAGTAGTGACTAGAAACTCAAAATGGGTAAAAATCTAAGTTTTGGAGTTTTTACTATTTGACAAAAGTAATTAGTCTAGGCTCCTAGTTAGATTTGAGGGAGTAAGAAAAAACCCTAAGTTTGTTTTATTTCAATGTCATGTGCTCTTGATACGCTGGTCAACTCCGCACTTAATCCTTGAATTTGTTGGTTTCAAAGGACCTTGCTAATTTTGGCTTCTCTTGCTATTGGAATGTCATGAAACTTGTTGGAGCACTTTATAAACATAAAAAAGCTATACTAACTTTTAGTGAGATTTTATTACACTCATGGTAATTTTCACAATTTTATCACATCGAATTTGAGTGGTTGATTGATCGAAAAAAAAACTAGGATGATAAAAAAAAAGCGAGACTTTTTAGGGAACCTCTTATGGAAATCCTCAAGAAATGTATAAGTTTATATTCTTACCTTGCACACATGGAAAAGGAGTACAAATCCCACTTCTTCCTTTAATTTTCTGTGAATAGGAAATCTTCCATGAAAAGGGGAATCTTGACAAAGCAATTGTGCCGTTGGACTCTTGGCATGACTCCTACATCACATCACCATATTTAGGTCATAGATGCCCTTTGATGCTCTAGTTTGAGTTTCTTCACCTATAGGCTAGCAATTGGTTTTTTTACTGTTTCGTCGATGGAATGAGAAAACTGAAACCTATCATGGGAATTCTACTATAGGGTTCTCGTAAGATTCCCTCAGACCAATTTTAGCCAATTTGTGTCTCATTGCATGGATAAGTGTAGATAATTAGGCAATTTTTACTTAATATACTTATTATATACAGAAAGTGGGTTTCTCCCCTATGTACATGTGGATTTGGCTTGTATATGTATAAAACTAGGCAAAAGTGACTAAGGGGTGCACTGGTATGTGCAATACAAGTTTTAGTCCAACATGCGTTTCCGGTCTTTTCACACATAAAACCATACTTAAAAACTATAGGAAATAAAAAAAATAAAGACTAAGTCCTAGGTGACGAAACCAGGACTCACATGGCCCCATGGCAATTCTAATTTTTGGTAAGTAGCAAGCAAGCCAAGCAATCCCATTGATGATGTGAAAGGTCCCTCGTTTTTCCATTTGGATATCCTCATGCACTTTAGTGAAACATTGACCATCGTCCTTCTATATGCACATGTTGTGACTGAATAATTTTTCTTCTCTTTATTGAGAAACAATTTCTTGTGAATGTCAATGTCATTAAGTCTCATTCTTGTGGGTGGACACCGATGTAGTTACTTTGCTGGGTTGTTGACTAGTACTCAATCAATAGGGTCCTCACTTAAGCCTTGCTCCTCGTCTATCTTCTTGAGTTTGTTGAACCAATTTGAATTGCAATTCGCATGTCACACAATATAAATATGTATTTAGTACTAAGACCAACTTTCAACTTCACATCAAAAGTACCTTCAAATTCCATTTCTAATAGATACTCATAGAACTAGTATCAACTTGATAGACTCGACCTCTAAATTGGCACACACATCTAAACCTTCAAGAAACGATTCAAGCAATCTATTGAGCAACTATTATCTTTCTAGTAGCTACATAGAATGGTGTGTTCAGAGGACTATTAGAGTGAAGGTAGGTCTCTTACGATAAATGATGATAAAAAATGTTCACGAGAGATGATCTGCAAAGAATAGTCTCAAGTATTTGAAGACTAACATTTACTAGTTTTGTATCCATATCAGGGTGAGTATAGACAAGTACAATGCGGACTCCCATAAGTTGGCTTTGAAAATCATTGGACTCATGGTTGAGGACCTGTAGCCTCAAGGAAACTCAACACACTTTTAGCCTTACTTGATAGAAGAGTCTGGAGTGTTGAGAATCAAGAATTATCCTGCAAGCAACCACCTAGATAGGGACATTGGACTTCCATCGCACATTGACAATACCTTGCTCACTATCGTATACCAAGAGAACTTTGAGGGGCTTGAACTTGTGAAAGATGGCCAGTGGGTGCCTATGCCACCACGAAGTGACATTTTGATTGTACTCGTGGCTACCATTTGTCACGTACTGTATGTGAAAACTTTTCTTAGTTGCACAATTATGTTTCTCAGATGCTGACAACTAACTCAAAAAATAATCTTTAATGAAAAACAAGGCACGACTAAAGAGAAGAAAGATCCTAAGAAATTTTAATAACTGATTTTGTGAAAAATCAAAAAGAAACTTGCGATCTAGCTAAAGTTTTTGGCTTCAATTCTTAATGAACTTGACACCTTGTAAACTTTGCTTTTTGTATTCATAGGTGTTCACAAACGATACCTACAAAGCTATTCTCCATTGAACCTATAATGTCTGTATCAAATATAAATCACATGAATATATTGAGTTGGTATAATACAAATCAAATTAAATAATATTATGAATATATAATATATATAGTTAATAATTATATACTAAATGATTAATATTCATAATAATTGATTATAATTATTAACTATATATTATAATAATTACTATATTATTATGAATATTAATATATATAATGAAGATAATAATATTTGATTAAATTTAATATCAATATTAAATCTAATTATATAATTTGTATATATAATATTCTATATATAATAATTATAATTTAGATAATATATAATTAATAATTGAATATATTGAATATTAACTTGATTATATTTAATTTGTAATATTAAAATTAAATTTTAGGACTCAATATATAACCCAACTCGGTGGCTAGAGGTAGTACTTTAAGAGTGCTAGAACTTTATGAATTTTTTTTTTGGAGCATATCAAAACCTTATTTCTCCATAAGAATATATTTTTTCCAAAAATAAAACCCCCAAATATAGATGGAAATCCTTAAGTTCATGATTTACTTTCATTGTGAGAATTGTGTATAGCCATTTCCACAAATGTAACCTGCCGTACATTCTTGTGTCCTACAGAAGTACTTGCAATCGTTTTATGTTTGCCATCTGCATCTTGTCTACACACTTGGACATCCAGGCGACTATTTCGATTGTAGTGGATGATATTCGCAAGTTTGTGAGGAATATTGCTTCGAATCAATGGATTAGCGTTCCAACCTTTCACTTGAGTTGGTCACAACAAAAGGAATCATATCAATCTTTATGATAGGACATCTTGTAATTCTAATATTTTTCTCATCCAAAGACTTGAAGCGTGGAAATGCATTGGCTCAATTCTCCACACTTGTATGCAAGAGCTCCCCAAGTTCTCGTTCAAAGTGAACGATCTATTGCCTTGTATTTCTGTCATACTGAATAGGTGCAATAAGGTTCTTCCTTTGTATTCTCGATGGATTTGGTTGCAATACTCCACCTCCAGGAATATGCTTTTCGAACAATTTGGACTTTGTTGATGACGTAATCATGAATCCAAGAGGCTGCAAGGTACTCCTACCGAAGTTTGGTTTCAGTTGCATCTCTTTTATGCACTATGCCCACAGTATAGGTCAGAGAAGATTAGTAAACATAGTTCTAGCTTTAGACATCCTTTCAACCCATGTTGGAGGTTTGACTTTCCTTGTGGCAAAGAATTTACTTTTGGTAGTGTTTTTGGCTTCACTCTCTTTTGGCGGAGGCTTCTACCTCCAAATGACAATTTCATCTTGTTGACTGACTCTTCCAAGTATTGGTCCTGTTTCATTCTACCAACTTGTGACTTTGCTTTTCCAACATTCAAATGCAACAACTTGTTGCTATGACCTCTAGTTGGAGAGATGTTTCACAATCGCTTGGACCTTAGACTTTGAGAGCTAGTTGGCTCATTCCAAAAGCTTGGAAATGCTTCACTTCTTTGCATTCCTATAGATTTCTAGTTTCTTCTAGCTCAATATCAGCATTGGCCAAGTTTTTCAAATCATAGAGGCTTCTTCTTTTAATGGAGAAACCCGCGTGTCTATCATGCTCCTGAGAGAAAGGTCAGCAAGGAAAGATTACAATTTAGTTCCACCACTGGTGATGTACTTACTAAGGTGTTTGCATCAAACCCCAATAATATCTAAAAGATGCAAATGGATGGTGTAAGATCAAAAGACATCCCACATAGAAGGAAGCTATATCTATAATTTTGAAAAAATTTGCCTTTGCATACATAATGACAAACGCAAATAGTCATAAGCTAGAGAATGAACAAACTCTACACCTAGCAAGGATATAACAAAGACTAAGATTGAAAGTTAGCCCCTTCCTTTTGACCTAGCTACTTCCTCTGTAATGCTAGTTCTTCCAATTCCTACTCACCGTCCATTCAACAATTACAAATACAATAAAATAAACAGTTTCCGTCTATTTATTGGCAATGTCACAAAGCACCACAACTTTTGTCACTAATTATCACAACAAAGCAAAAGAGCACAATTGTCCCAAGCAAAGATACTCTACAACTTCCAATTGTTTTGGCTTGGTCTTCCAAGTGAAGAACACATAAAATCCTATATAATAACTTCAAAACAAATTTGATGTCCTACTGGACTTAATCTTGTGCATTTGGTCAAAAAAATCACGAGCTTCCATCTTTAGCCATCAGCGTCACTCTGGATGCCGTGGTGTCACCCTTTGGTTTCTTTCATTTCTTTTGAAACCTGGAAGCAATGATATTGGCTTGAGGTCTTTTATAGCATTTGTTGTAGTTATTATTCTTACGTCCAAGTTTGTCATCCAAACAATTCATTCTACGCTTTTGGAAGTTTCCTTTGAGAAATCAAATAATTTGATTTGTGATTTGATTTGCTCAATTGATATGCAATCATTACTTCAATCTCTTTAGCAAGCCCTATAGCCGCAATTGCATGGTTCAGAAGATCCAATGATGGTTCATGTGGTTGTATGGTTTGTTTGTGTGCTTCAAACAACGCAGAAGCATTGCCAGTCATATATCTTCCCTGCTTCAAATGGACCAGAAGAATACAACAAAACATGAATAACAATTGGAAATGTTCTGTCGTTGGTTTTTGTGACATTGACTGCATGCAATTAAGAGCATCCAACAGATTGTTAAAGTCTTTTCCTAATAAATTACAGCAGAAACTACTAATTTCCCTCAGAATGGATCTAGATAATGTTCTAGAATGAAGGTAGATACCCCCACTCAATGGTTAATTAAATAATGTATTTTGTTTAAGCTCACCCATTTTGTTGCCCGCAACAATCAATACACTAACACCTAAGGCCCGTTCCTTCTAACAAGTAACAACTAAATAAACAAAATTCATTTGAATGAGAAATGGAAAAAAATTATTTTTGACCGAGACGGATGTAACTCACTAAGGGTTGCCTGGTTTTGTTTCCCTGTACAACAATAGATTTTATAGAATTAGTGTATGGTAGAAATCCACAAGTTGGTAGTATAATTTTGTTATGATCATGTTTCAAATCATCGAAGTTCTTTGCCAAGTAGTATTTATCGATATGAATAGTTCCACATCTTCAAAGGCTTGCAGGAAAATCTAGAATATCTTTAGAAAACTAGTGATTTTCCTTTTATAAATTGATAGTGTAGTAGAAAACTTATCACTTACTACAAAAGCGTGTTCCTTTTTGATAACCTCAATTGCTATTAATGTAGATTTACTTCTTACACCTCCAATTCAAGAACACCGTTGAAACAATCTATGAACATTTTTCATAGGGCTATTGAGATACATTCTTCTACCCAAATAATGATGAGGTCCAGCCGTTTCTTTGTGACTTCCATTACCATTCTCTTTTCCTTTCATTAAGAAGCTCCATATGTCATTATGTACCATATACAAATCTTTATAGTCTCTAGACTTACAAAGAGGCTTTACTTTTGAGTTCTTATCCACATGGCCCTTTAGAAACTTGCTTATGTCCTTGCAAAATCCAAGGAGACTCACTTTTCTCTCAAGCAAGAGAGTATGATCTAAAATTATATTGCAATTTATAAATAAATTAT
The DNA here is from genome assembly GCA_963969395.1 of Pseudoscleropodium purum. Classification (NCBI taxonomy): domain Eukaryota; kingdom Viridiplantae; phylum Streptophyta; class Bryopsida; order Hypnales; family Brachytheciaceae; genus Pseudoscleropodium; species Pseudoscleropodium purum. The sequence goes on from OZ017796.1 coordinate 702,336, forward strand.
ATTATAATAATATATATAATATATAATAATACTATAATTACATATAAATATATTGATATATAATTAATATAATATAATAATTATATATAATGAGATTATAATATAAACATATTTATATGTAGTTTATTATAATCAACTTATGAATAAAAAGCTACTTCCATGTATCTTTTGATGTTATGTAGGTAAGGGTAACAAAACTAAATCATTCCTAAATCAAGATTTTACCAATACCCTCATCTTCAAGTGATAACACAAAACCCAGGCGCTTTCTTGATTTTCTAATACATGCAACAAGTAACAAGACAATGTGGGTATCAACAGAAAACCAATCCAACCTCCACATGAACCACCCCTAGGTATCATCCAGATACTATTGAGATTACAAAGTTATGTATGAGAGACAGGCTTTACTTAGATGGTAGAACGATACGAAGCCACATGAGTGGGCTCAACTTAAGCTAGAAGCCTTTCCTAGTTATCTACAAACCATGTGGGATAACTAACTACATTGGGCTGCCTTTGACTACGAGCAATATCCATGGACTCTAACACTAACTAAGTGTCTAAAGCTACTCCTAAGGCTAACTGTACATGGTCTATGCTAGTATGTACAGAATCTCTAACACTCCCACTTTGAGAGTGGTCAAAGGTGCAAAGCCCCATCTTCTCAATGAAGCTTTGGTGTTGTGGCTTCCCAAGGGCCTTGGTCAGCACATCAGCAACCATAGCTTGGGTAGGCACATACTTGAGCTCTATCCCTCTTGAACTCCACTCCAAGGCAATACTTCAACTCTCCAAGGTCGGTCATCTCGTACTCCTTCTTGAGCATCGCCTTCACTTCAAGCATCTTGGCATACTACTTGCAAGGAGGATCAGATCATCCACATAGAGGATCACAATCAATAAATGCTCATGACTTTGCAAGGTGTATAAAGAGTGATCAGCGTGGCCTCCTTCGAAACCCCTTCCTCACAAACATGCCATCAATATCTCGATACCAAACTCTCTCCGATTGCTTCAACATGGGGAGTGCCTTCTTCAACTTGCACTTCAAATGCTTTTGGCCTTCTTGCACAAAACCTTGGGGCTGATCCATGTAGATGACCTCTTCCAACTTGGGGTTGAGAAAAACCGTCTTCACATCCATTTGGTGCATCTCCAAGTCCATGGCTGCCCTAAGAGTCACAATGCACCGAATGGTGCTAAACTTGGCAACGGGGGCAAAGGTCTCATTGAAGTCCTCCCCTTCCACTTGGGAAAACCCCCTAGCAACCAACCTTGCCTTGTAACTCACAATGTGACCCAAAGCATCCCTTTTGGTAGAGAAAGCCTACTTACAACTCACACTTGATCTCTTGGGAGGGAGGGCTGCAAGCTCCCATGTCCCTTTGTCAATGAGGGCCTTGTACTCCTCTTGCATGGCCACCTTCCACTTGCTTGCATCTTCGCAACACAACACCTCTCCAAGCGTGGATGGATCTCCAAGGAAAGCCACATTGGCTTGTTCTTCTTGTTGTTGGGAAAGAATGTGATTCAGCCACCAATCTCCAGGGGGCTTGCGGGTCCTCATTGGATAACGTGGCTCCTCCGTGCCTTGATCTTCCTCACTAATGGGCTGATCTTGCTCCTCCAAGGGCTGATCATGCTCTTGCTCCCTTGGTGAAGTGCTTGGAGAAGCCGCCATTGATCTCTTCACTTGAGGTGTGGTCACCTTCTTCTTGGGCTCCACAAAGTCCTCATCTTCACCACCTTGCTCTTCATCTTCTATGTGCACTCTTGGAGTTGTGCCCATCTTTTGGGCTGGTCCTCCACTCCTCCCACTTGGGCTCATCTCCAAGAGCTTGGGATCAGCTCCTCCATCCTCCAAAAAGGTCACATCTCGGCACTTGATGATGGCCTTGGTCTCCACATTCATCAGCCTATAAGCCTTGGTTCCCTCACAATAACCAAGGAAAAGGCACTTGATGCCCTTGGGATCCAATTTCGTCCTCTTGGCACTTGGAACCAATGCATAGGCAATGCACCCAAAGGTGCGCATGTGAGACACGTGGGGCCTTGTCCCACTCCAAGCTTCTTGCGGTGTCTTGCTTGTCAACGCTTGGGTGGGGCACCGGTTCCTCGTGTAAACCGCATTGGACACCGCCTCCCTCCAAAGCTCAAGCTTCAAACCTTGGCCATAAATCATGGCCCCTGCCATCTCCACAATGGTACGATTCGCACGCTCCGCTCCGCCGTTTTGTTGAGGGGTGTAGGGTGCGGAAGTGTGGTGCTCAATGCCATGGGCCTTCAAGTACGCCTGAAAGGCCTTGGACACATACTCCCCTCCATTATCCGACCGCAGCACCTTCACCTTGCAATCCGATTGAGCCTCCACGAGGGCCTTCCAAGTCTCAAAACGCCCAAACACCTCACTCTTGCACTTCAACATATACACCCAAATCTTGCGAGAGAAATCATCAATGAAGGTCACAAATTACCTTGCTCCTCCTATGGACGTGGTCTTCATCGGCCCGCACACATCCGAATGCACAAGCTGCAATGGCTTGGTGGCGCACGTTGCCCCATCCTTGGGGAAGGGTTGCCTCGCTTGTTTGCCCTCAATGCACCCTTTGCACACCATAGAACTCCAATCATGCTTGCAAGAAGAGAGGTTCAGACCCTTCACCATGTGTTGGAGGCTCTTCATACTTTTCACATTCAAGTGCCCAAGCCTCCTATGCCAAAGCTCCACAAGGTCTTCATGGGCTGATCCTTGGGCAACACACGCCATGGAAGTGCCATTCACCTTGGTGAAATGGAGGTGGTACAAGTTGCCCTCACGAGGGGCTGATGCAATCAAAACTCCACTTGGTGAACGCACCACACACCCTACCATGTTGAAATGCACTTTCAAACCTCTCCAAGACAATTTGCTCACCGAAAGCAAGTTGGCATGCAACTTGGGGACATGAAGCACCTCTTGGATTTGGATCCTCCTGGTCTTCCCCTTCACTTGCACCTCCACAAGGATCTCCCCCATGCCAAGGGCCTCCACCATGCCATTGTCTCCCAAATAAATCTTCTTCCCCGAAATGGGCTGATACGTGTGGAAGGCATCTTGATGGCTGGTCATATGTTGTGTGGCCCCCGAGTCCACAATCCAAGTGAACATGTTGGCCTTCTCCCCTCTTCCATTGGCTGCAAAGGCGAAATCTTCCTCTTCCTCCTCTTTGGAAGCTTGGTGTGCACTCTCCTTGTCCTTGCCTTGGCTGATCTTGCAATGCCTTGCAATATGGCCCGGTTTGCCACACTTAAAGCACGTCCTTGTCTCCTTGAACGCCTTGGTGTTGCCACCTTTTCCATGTCTTGAGACAAGCGCTGATCCCTCCCCTTGGGCCTCATTCTCCTTGCGCTTGGTCACCTCATGCATCAAGCATGCGGTTATAAACTCTATGGTCAGCTCCTTGGTGGGCCTCGTCTCCAATGCGGTGATGAGGAACTCATAAGACGATGGCAAGCTGGCCAACAAGGTCATCACCACATCTCCCTCGGTCACGGGCGCCTCCAAACAAGCCAACTCATCCACAAGAGCCTTGACCTTGTTGACGTGATCCAACAAATCGTCCTCCTCTTGCATCTTGCTAGTGAAGAACTTGCGGCGAAGAAATAGGAGGTTGGAGAGGCTCTTGGTCTCATGGATGTTGCAAAGGGTGGTCCACGCTTGGGCTGGTCCCTTGCAATGGCGAATGTGTGCAATTTGGCGATCCACAAGGTTGATGGCAATGAGAGCAAAGGCCTTCTTCTCCTTCCTCTCCCATGCCTTTTTGGTCTTTGGGTCCGCATCTTCACTTGGGGGCTCCTCACTCCCATCCACCACGTCCCACAAGTCCTTCTCCGCAAGGATCATCTCCATCTTGAATTTCCACATGCCAAAGTTCTCTCCATCAAACTTGTCGATGATGTGTATGCCCTCTCCTCCACTGGATGCCATGGTGACGCAGCTCCCACTATGTTGGATTTCACTGGAAGGATTATACTACTCCGGAAGGTCAATCGTGTGGGAGGCAAAGAACATCTATCCCCATGCAGAGGCTGGCAACCAATACAAGTGGTCACAGAGGAAAGAAAAAAAAAAAAAAAAATTCAACTCCAAACTGCCAATCAGCCCTAAATGGAGGCTACTACTCACAATCAGCACCTCAAGGGCAACAATGGCCTCCAACACCCCTAGTTGGATCACCCAAACTCCAAAGTAGCCTACTTGCCTCTCAATGGCTCCACAAGGTTCACAAGGACACAACTTAGCCCTCAATGGATGGCAAATTCCACTCCTTTGCCTCACTCACTCACAAGGGCACAAATTAGCCCTCAATGGATAGCAAATACCTCAAGCAGCCCAAAGGTGCTTCCAAGCCTCACAAAAGACTCTCACTAGATTGCAATTGCCATAATCACAATCAACAATGCACCCAAATGCATAATCAGCCCTCAATGGGCTCTCAATGTACTCTTCTAAGCACAAACTCAAACTAGGAGCATGCAACCAGCCCTCACAAGGTGTGATTACTACCATAAGCAATCTCTCACCCAAAGTGCACTCAAAACCTCACAAACCAAAAAAGCCCCAAATAACTCACACCATATGGTTTGTAGGTGAATAAGACACAAAACGCTGATTGCTCCTCCAAGCTCCAAGATCTCCTCCAAATGATATGAAATTCTCCCTCAAGCGCAACTCCAAGTGCGTGGGCCCATAACCTATTGAAATTACAAAGTTATGTATGAGAGAAAGGCTTTATTTAGATGGTAGAACGATACGAAGCCACATGAGTGGGCTCAACTTAAGCTAGAAGCCTTTCCTAGTTATCCACAAACCATGTGGGATAACTAACTACATTGGGTTGCCTTTGACTACGAGCAATACCCATGGACTCTAACACTAACTAAGTGTCTAAAGCTACTCCTAAGGCTAACTATACATGGTCTATGCTAGTATGTACAGAATCTCTAATAGATACCATGGTCCTTGAACCTCCCGCCTTGGCACTACATTTGCGATTCGTTTTGCTTTTCTCTCTTCTTCTCTCGAAGACGATGGACCTTGGAGATACATAGTCTACAGCTCCACCAATTAGGGCTTCCTCTTCGTTTTACTCCTCTCACTCTTCTCCACTCACGTAAGCATCTCCGCACTCACTCACCACTCTTCCAAATCTTTGTATCCTCTTCTTCTCTTCTCTCATCATTTGCATAATCGCCTTTGTTGTTGTCGTTCGCAAATTAGGGTTTCAAATTAAGTTGTCAACAAGTTGTGATTCTAACAATTATTACATTTTTTTGTAGTTATAAGCTATGGGGAGTCGTATTCATTTAGGGAAAGACACCTCGCCCCTTGAAGTAGGTGGCTCTAATGGCCCCAAGTAGCGACCAAAGAGGGAATTGAGACCGAGACATTGGCTTGCCTTATTTATGGAAGGAGTTGAATGCAGGTTGGTAGAGTGAGTGATGACAGGAACGTTGAAGGTAGCTTTGGTCGCAGAGACAGGATTTGAGTGTCATGGTTTGGGGCTATAAAGCCTATTGGAGTCACTCAATTCTAACTTCACCCTTCCTTATGTTTTTGTAGAAGGGGTGGGTCAAAATGAGTACTTTGTAATTCAGAAGTAGTTCAAAGAGGTGATGAGGGCGTTAGCTGCCAACACAAAGAACATCGACTTGTTGATGCAAAGCAATGCAGCTCTTGTCCTATTCTCTGAAAAAGCCAAGCAAGTTACAATTCAAGCATTCGTAGACCTCATATTAAAGCATGTTTACATGGAGGCTGGAGTTATGGGTCGGGAATCAAGAAAGAGCACGGATTGGCTATGGTTTGCCAAAGCTACCAATTGGATCTTACAACATCAAATATGTTTTAAGGTTGGGTTTATGCATGATTTTGGAAGTTTATTGATTTGTGCTAGTTTTTGAGAGTTGTGGTCTGGAAACTAATTTTATGAAGTATTAACAGGTTCTGGAGATTCGCGGCCTAGGGAACTTTTGGAGATCAACTACAAACCCTTAGATCGACATGATTGTGGCAACAATTGATGTCTTTCGGGCCTTCAAGCACATTTCATTTTACAATGCACCACATGCTCACCAAGCACAACCAATTGTTGTTGTTTATGCCTTGGAAGAGAATCACGGTCATTTCTACATAGGGTTGATTTTCAAAGAAGTCTTTGGGTTGACTCACACAGACATGATAGAGAAGCATCAAACTAGTATGTTGGATGCTAAATATGAAGGGTTTCTCTCTACTTCCATGTAGAGGTTCTTAAAAAATTGATACTTCTTTCTATGATTCAATGAATCCATGCACCATCACATGCATGTTGTTTGCCATATATTCTAGAGGCCCAAATGTTGGACTTCATGTTTATAGAAGTTTTTAAATAGGTCATTTCACTAGAAGAAACCTGCATCTAAGTTGACAAATTTTTCTAGACATCTAATGTAACAAGCTGTTATTTTTATGTCAACAATTATGTCTACCATAACATCTTGACATTATGGTAGACATAATTGTTGACATAAAAATACAACTTGTTATATTAGATGTCTAGAAAAATCCGTCAACTTAGATGTGGGTTTCTTCTAGTGGTTGGTGCTTTTTTTTGTCCAATTTTATATGTGTCTTCACCAACTCATGCAATATTTGTCACTAATTTTGGTGTTATAAAATTTGTCCCCATTTTTCACAACTAATCTATTGAATTGGTATTTTGAAAACCATGAATTCTTAATCTATAAATCCTCATCCTTCATGTCACAAAACATAAAAGGTTCAAGGCTCCAAATAATATTACCTTTTAGTGAGTGAAAGAGGTCACCTTCAGTTGCATCATACATAAATACTCTATAACCAACTGTTGCTATCAGATGACTCCCGTCTATAACAAAACAAATTTAGTTGTAATTGCGTTTGTTCACGTATGCTATTCAACAGATTATTAAAGTTTACCAAAAGTCAAAATCAAGTCATCCATTGTCTTAAATACAGATTCTATAGATGTACCAGGTCGGAAGGCAATATCGGAACACACACTCCTGACTCCATTGTGTTTTAGTTGTATTGTAACCCAATGACATTAAACCATCACGCCTAAATCTGCTTCTACAATTTACGTTTCATAATCACAAGCTAAAAAAGAAAATGGATGAAAGTAATCTGTTTCAAGTAGTAAAAACTTAAAGATAAGGCACAAAGCTTTCATTAAAATTAGACTATTTCAGGGTCTCTTGTAGTCTATGTCTCTTTCATCATAAACAGAAAGTTCCCCAATGTATCATACAAAGTCTCTCTATTATCAAGATGAACATAGGAAGGAGATTCTCCTTTACGATGATGTTGATGTCCAAAATTACCTGAAACAATCTAGTTATACTACAAACCCTAATTAGGGTTTTCATCTAACATGAAAAACAGCCCAATAAAGTGAAAGATGTACATACCACATGGTTTGTCCGTGCTACCACAGTTTGCATGATGTAGAAGCTACTGAGTTATGAAGAGCTCAATTTACATTCAAGCCTTGGACAAGAGGCATGGTCTATAATATCCTCAGGAACCCTAAACACTTACCATTCGCCACCCTAATTTATGGAGAATGTCGGTTAATCATAGTTTGAGAGATTATCAAAGCTTGAATTCTTCTTCTTTTCCTTGCATCTGGATTAATGAAGAAGAGTTGATGCCGTGAATATAGAATAAACTTTGATTTCAAATCAAAACAGATCTACCAAGACTCTCACTCCTTTGTAAAATTGTGTCCTCATTTGTAGAATGTGAATTTAAAGAAACCTGGGTTGGAAGTGGAATGGCCATGGTTGTCATAACGGGCAAGTTAGGGTCATCAGACGGTTCGGATGGACGGTCCAGACGGCTTTAATTTTGTAACTTATGCAATTTTGCAGAATGACACGTCACCTTGGAACAGGGTTGACGAATCTCAACGTTCGCCCCAAAATAGCGTCCATTTTCCGGACGTTCGGACGCACGGACGCTAGCGGACGCAGCGTCCCGACCGCCGTCGAAAAGCGGACGGGCGGGGCGGACGCCCAGATCGTGCGGACCAGATCAATCCGCGCGTCGATCGGATGGCCATAATCGGGCGGACGGACGAACAGGCGGACGCTACGTCCGCTAGGACCGCGAATGTCAGTGAACGCTGCGGACATAGCGTCCGCGTCCGGAAGTCTCGGACGTCCGGACGTCGTATCAACCCTGCCTCGGAATGCGAAATCTAGGGCGCGGACGATCTCATCCTCGCCCTGACGATCTCGTCCGTCTGTCCGTCCCTTAATCCACATGTCATCCACGTGGCCTATTTTTCCGTTATCAGAAAGTCAACTATGTGTTGACTGTATCGGACGGGCGGGACCTCTAACGGACAGGCGAATCGGACGTCCATTCACTATGACAACCATGGGAATGGCAAGAGCAATTGGCAGTAACAATTGCAGTGAAGGTACTAAATTCATAATATAGTTGGAAAGTCTTTATTTTGAGACATATCGTTGGCAGAATAGTTGATAAATATGTATCGTAATGAATAGATAAGTTCGTTAAGGACATGAGAGAAAATAGATTAATTAAGAAACAAGCACCTCCAAAGTAGGTTGTAGAGTTTCTAGCGCCCCCACAGGAGGTGGAGTTGACAACGCCTAGGGTTAGGGTTTAGTACTGACAACTCACAATCTGACAAATTTAATATACTTAAACCACTGATTTTGATAAGGAATAGTTTGACAAGCAATCAATGCACACGACAAGAACACAGTGTCTGAATTGACATGTCCTAATTGACATACAATGTCCGAATTGACAAAAAATGACAGCATTCTCTTGTAGTGGCACATACCTTGTAAAGCACCCACCACCCACCATCCACTTCATTGGATGGCGGGTCGTGATTAGTTGTTCTGGGATTATCAAATGGAGGTTTGGAGTTCCGCTAATGTTGTTGTGTACATGCACTCCCATCATGAGCTGTTGCAGCAAATGAAAACCCAGTGTACAGTCAAGTTTGCAAATTTTACTATGTATGGCTAATACAAAATTTCAACGTTTTCCCTCTAGACTAGAAGGCAGTGAAGTCTTTAAAAATTTTAGATTAAAAATTTTCATCCATAGTAAAAATAAATTCATCCACAGTAAACAAACTCAACCTCCACCACGCTTGGTAGTGGTCAAGTTTGCCAAGGCTCTATGTGCCAGTCCGCTAGGTGGAACATGGTAGAACCCATCGACACCTACCATTTTCCAAAGCATGTGCATGAGCTAAAACTCTAGCTACCCAAAAAGTTTACATGAGGCGATAATGATGGGTAGTCAGTTGAAGCAAACGAAGCAGATAGGGTGAGAGGATGTTCAAATCAAAACATGCAAGGTCAATATGACAGGAGAAGACAAGTTAGCTAGCAAACCAAGAAGATAGTAGGCATCACTACTAGACCTCAATATAGTAGCCAACAACACGCCCCGAATGCGCGACCACCATGGAGAAGATGTAAGTCAACAAAATGGCGTTGTTAATGCATCACCACCTCAGGTATAAGAAACCATAGTAGTAGATGTTGAACAATCAAGTCAAGTAGAGTGTCTCATTTTGGAGTTCACTACAGAAAAAACAAAGTATCATACAACAACATAGGGAAGCAACCAAAGATGTTACAGTAATCGGGCAGGTAGTAGGAAGATCCCTTGCCTTTAGGGATATCACTGTATGGGCCCGGGAAACCTTACACATTTCGCTAAAAAGTATAGTACTTCTAGGTAATGGGTACTTTGAAGCAACCTTCACAAGTAGAACAAGCAGTTTATATGCTCTAGACAACAAGTATTGCATGGGAGACACCAAAATCATACTTGCTAGGTGGTCCTTCCTCTTTTCACCAAAGCTGGCAGAGATAGCAGTGGAACTCCACTACCTGATCTGGGTCCAAATATAGGGTCTTAGCAAACACTTGCAAAATGAAAAATGCTTACGCATCTTAGCAGCAAAGCTTAGACACTTCTTGAAAGTAAAAACCTTAGATATGTACAAAGCCAAAACTGTTGGTTAGTGAATCAAGATCTTTAGAGGGAACATACAAGATCTTCCCACATCTATAATTATACGAGGAAAAAACTCAGGAGAAACCATAGAACACAAGCTACTATTTAGTGGCCTCCCAAACCAATGCCAAAGATGTAGAAAGTTCAAGCACATGGAAAAACAATGTGACAAGCCAAAGAACCCAAAGGAGGGTTGGAAATATTAAGCCAAGACGATGACAAGTGGAAAAGAGAACAATGGCACACTACGAAGAGGAAGCAAATCAAGAGGAGTGGAAGCAATATAGACCATCCCCCAACAGGGTTGACGAATCTCAACGTCCGCCCCAAAATAGCGTCCGTTTTCCGGACGTCCGAACGCTAGCGGACGCAGCGTCCCGACCGCCGTCGGAAGGCGGACGGGCGGGGCGGGGCGGACAGGAGGTGGACGGCTGGGGCGGTCGGGCGTACAGACCAGATGGGGCGGACGGGGTGGACTTCACATTGCCATTAGTCATTAGAAAATTTTATATTGTTATGTAATTTGAATGTTACACAATCAAAAATGAATGCATCCACGTAAAATAAGATGTACATATAAAAATATTTTTATACGCAAATGAAAATATAGCATCTTTATATATAAATATATATGTATAAACAAAATACATGAAAACATAGTTCCAATATCACTATTGAATCCTATACGATCTTTTTAAGATCTAAATCTTTCACATTCTTTTTTGTTTTTAAACAATGAAAGGACCATTGTTTTTAAAAAACAAAATTCTCTTCAAATCCTACTTTCCATCGGATGGACCACTACCTTCTCCCAAAACAAAAGGAAAATCTGATGTACCGAGGAGTTTAGCAGATGATTGACGAGTTGACCGTTGTTGACTTGCACGAACTATTCGCCCTCTAGATTGAACTTCAATGTTCACCTTATGAAATTGTTTCTTGGTTTCCGGAGAGAAGTCATCGTCCTCTTCACGCTTTCTTTTTTGTTTTCTTTTCGGTGATAAATCGACTTCGTCTGCCTTCAAGGTTTTCAAGTTGCTCTCCACACGATCTATCATCGCTTGAACAACTTCATCATCTCTTTTCCCTTGCCATACTGTGAGGCAGTCTCCATCCAATAGGAAAGCCTTCCAATGCCCTATAATATCGCCAATGCGCCTATCAAATGCTGCTGCCACATCTACAGATGAATGTCTTGTGCTTGTTTGTCCATTTGTATCGTAGACAACACGAATTTTTGCAGCCTCTTCCAACTTCGACAATAGAAGGGCCCTACCTAAAAGGGTGTGGTCGTATGCCTTATACTGCTCATCGAACTCTTTTCCATAGTTCACCTCCACCCAACTATCTTCTGGTCCTCTCTCCACTTTTTTATCTGGAAAACGAAAGAACTTTTTGTGTTGCAAGCTCCAATGTCCCCCCATGTTGCGACAAAACATTTCACGGGCCGCGTCATCTACGATTTCTCGAGCCCGCAATTCCACCTCTCTATTGTGAGTCATCCACACATCCAAATCCAATGGTTGCTGAGATTCCTCGTACAAATCATGCCTCTGTTCATTTGTATTCCATCGGATTGGCTTCCCTCAATGTTGATAATTTTGGAATTTGTACGGCGCTTGATCAAGAGGAAGATTCCAACGATTGTACTTGTGGCCTGGAGGTATAGCTTCCAAGATACCAAACATTTCATAGAACCTAGCACTCAATGGACTACGACATTCAGCACACACCGAACGAATGAGTGATGCTTTCACAATGCAAGTGACATAGAAAGTGTGCCGACATTGGCCTATGGTTATCGCACCTTCCGGTCCGAAGAGGCCTTGGCAAAGGCTACAACAACCATCCAAGATTGGAGAGGCTGGATCATAAGTATGCACCACTCGCTTGTCTTTCACATTGATGTGTGTTGAAAGTGTGTTGTAAGGGACCCATACTTCTTCTACTTCCAAGGCCCAATTGATGGGTGGAGCTTGGTCCTTCTTTGTGTGGTTTAACCGCTCAAACATGGCATCCATGTCTCCCCAACATGTGATCTCCGTATATCCCTTAGAAGGATGTTGGTCAAATATAGTCTTGAACCAACTCAAAGAGCTTTGAATGGCATCGCAATTTTCATTCGACTCCATTGCCAATGTTTGAAGACCTGCCATTGCTCGAGATACTACATAGGGTCTATCTTGGAGTCTTTGTACCCATGCTAACCATCGAGACTCCAAGCCGCTAGATGGCATAAACTTCTTCAAATCCAAGCACAATTGCAATCGATTCAACTTGGATTCAACAATTTCTTTTGCTTCAATTGCCTCCTCCTATTTATGCTTCAACTCTTCAAAGTCACAACTCTCCGTTTACGTCTCCGCATTCACGTAAACGGATGAAAGCTTTTCCATTGATGGTTGTTGTGTCGCTTTTAACATGCTCATGTCGTAACTTTCTTGTACATTCACAATGGCAGGGTTGTCGCTTGCTTCAGCCTTATCAAAAGGAAGAAAAAGCTTATCTTCACTCTCTTGAGTCTCTTGACTGTCTCCGAGTACAATCACTGGTGAGATTGCAACCTCACTTGGATTTTTGGAGGTCCCTTGCAATTCTGCAATCCGTTTACGCATCTTCATCAACTCCTCCATTTGCCTCGATGATTGTTGATTTAAATGTTCAACCTCACTCTCCGAAGTCTTTAATTTCAACTCCAACACTTTGCACCTTGTTTCTACTCCTCCAAGGTCAGCAATTTTCTTCTCATATTCCACCAATTGTAGTATGTGAACATCTCTTTCTTTGAAAAGTGGTCCGAAAGTCTTCGTGAGATTCTGAAATGCTATAGCACCTTTCAACATCTCTAGTGCTATTAAAGAAAAATCCTTGGCCAAATTCATAAAAGTCGGAGCAACTTGCGCTAAAAATTCAGCTGACATCGTCATCTTGAAAGCTGTATCAAATATATATCCAACATTGTTTGGATCTGCAAGTGGACTCATTGGAACAGCAGTAGCATCATCATCGGGGTTAGACGATCCACCTATTTCTTCATGAAGGTTAGCAAATTGAACCGAGAGCTTCAAAAGATTTTCTAATTGTTTTGGATTGGACATGTCTTGCAAGGTTCGATGTAGAAGACTTGGCAATGACGCTGTAAACGGAAACTCCTCCGCCCGCCTTTTACGCTCGGAACTTCATAATGAGGATATATTATCAATCGTCACGTCTTGTCCACGAGGCGTATGTACTTTGTCTTTTAAACTTAACGCTGGACTAGATTCAACGCCTTGATGCATAGGCAGAGATTTGTAGACCAAACTATCAAAACAATTGTTGGCTATCAGACTATCAATTGTAGCATTAGCCTTTGCCACTTTCTCCGCCAAGACTTCGTTTACTTTACTTTTTGAAGTTTCCTCGCGTTCCGTGCAAACATTGCCTTCGTTTACAAACTCCGTTTGCGTTTGTGCCGCAACCTTTGATATAAAGGTCAAACGCGTTGGAGCTATGGAAAAGACTTCACCCTCCTGCGCCTCTACATCTTTCTCCACATCTTTCCCCACATTTTTCGAAGAGCTTTCATTGATTGCTTTTATTGGAGATTGTACAGTCCGTAATTCTTCAACATTTGAGGCTTTCTCCACACCATCCGTTTTCACCTCAATAGTATTTTTTAATACTTTTTCTGTTTCTCCCTCTGAATTGTACAAGTCGGGAATGTCCTTTTGATTGGCTTCAAGTAGAAGTGGGCAAGCTGTTGTTGTCAGAAACGTGCTCCAATCAATCTTGCGCTCTAATATAAGTTCAGCGTAAACCATACATGCCACGCTATAATTAATATAGCCTTTGCTTCTGCGCTTGTTTCCGAATAGAATACGCTACATCTCCTCAGATCGATGGACAAAATATTTGTTGTTGCAAGTCCATGGTTTACGTCCCGTGTATGACTCTTGTGCGACTCCTGAGGCCACAACTTGTCAATGTGGTACATTTTAACATAGGTCCTGCACATTTTTTATGTCCAATACTCCGCATCTTCATCTTCCCACCCGCTCTCTGCTTTAATTGTAGGGTCATTTAAAATGTCAAGCCAAAGGTCATGTGTAGCCCCCTTCACTTTGCTCTTTTTCTTGGCTTCGCTTCCCGGAGTCACCCCATCAATATTTTGATCACCTTCGCCGTTCATGATTGTTAATTGGATTCAATAACCAATTGAAGTGAATAAAAAAATCTCACGTGATAGTCAAAAGTGATGGCATTAACTGCAACACAGTAACAAAAGATAGAGGACCCCAACTCTCCACCTCATAGGAGCAACTAGCGCATAAAGTAATAGTAGCACATCCAACTTGGCACCGAAGGAGAATTGAAGTGAGAAGAAATGAAAATCACTCCACCCTTATAGCCGTCCGCCACCGGACCTGCCCCGGACCGCACAAAGCGGCCCCGAACCTCGCGTCCGCCGCACGGACCGACGACATCCGCTTCGGCAGCGAACGCGCCGTCCGCCCATTGCCCCGTTCGACCGCCCCGTCCGACCGCCCTGACCGACCGCCCCGACCGCCCACCCCATCCGCCCGGACTGTCCGCATTGTCCGCCTTCCGACGCCGTCCGCGCTTTGGACACACTGACCGCCCCACTTAAACACTGACCGCCGACGGCGTCCACCTAGCTGTCCATTGGTGCATCCTATGAGGCCATTATTACTCAAAAAGAGCGGTAACATTTCAAAAATAAAACAGCCTAATAATCACTGCTAAATGAGGATCAATGTAATTGATTTATCATTTTTCTTTTTTTTAAAATGTAAACCCTAAATCCTATACCCTAATTACCCTAAACCTTTTCTTTTCTCCCCTAAATTGTTTTACGAATGAGGGGAATGTGGTTAAGTTGAATATGTTTGGATTATTTACTTATATTATCCCTCTAAATAGGTTTTGAGAAGATCTGAAGATGGTGGGGATTTTTTTAAAGTTCATTAGGAAATCAAATGTTTTGCTGAAATAATCAATTCCTTTTTCATTGTAAGCAAATGAAATTTTTTAAAAAGGCTCCAATACATAATTAGAATAACAGTTTAATGGATTTCAACCTCATGATATTTAATGAAAGGTTCTGATTTCTCATTAAAAGTGCATCACAATCTTCAAATGAACATCGAGTCTTTCATATTTTTTAATGAAATTTTGATTAGATTTGAAAACAAAGAAAAAGAATCAATGTTTTAACTTTCAAATCATGTATGGCTATATTTTTCCTTAAAAACATAGAAAAATTCGTTACTTGAATTGGTTGAGTAGAATACATTATATACTTATACATGTGCTATATTTATTTTGAAGGGTAATTCCAATATTCTTATTTCAAATGTTTTTAAATATTAATTTTTAAAAAGAGGGTTTATTGTTTAAAGATCTAAAAAATTGACAAATATAATTTCCATTATAAATAGGAATTGAATTCGGAATTCGATTTTTGAAATGATTCAAATGAACAAGATATTGATTATAAAATATTTCTTTATTTGAGTTTTCAAAATGAATTCACGAAACAATTGCAAACTTTTGAACTTAGGTATATGGTATTGTTTTTGGTTTGTACTTTGTAGAGTATAATATTTCAATTTTAATCCTAAATAAATGAAAAAACTCCACATGAATGAAATGTTTCTATGTATTGCACAAAGATTTCTATCAATTACTATGATAATTAAATACATTGTTATATTTCATAAAATATTCTACATAGAAAAAAAAAATCATTTCATTTTTCAATCATGATAAACGATGTCTTCTACTCTTTCTGTTATATGTTCATTTTGTATAACATGTACATTGTACAATCTTTGAGAGCAGGGTAGTTCATTTTTCATTTTTGGCTCTCATTGAAATTGAAAATATATTTCTGTTAATGTGTTTGGATTTTGAAATCATTATGTATTCTATGGTCTTGCAAGAATGCATCTTGCTCCTTCCTTTGAATCCTTTTGATATTTTCTTTATTTTCCTTTGCTTTCTGTCTCGTAGGGCTCTTATTTTCTTGTTCTCTTCATTTGACCAGCCTATTTGGCTTGGCTCTTAGTTTGTTGTTTTTTTAATGCAATGGTTTATGCATATGTTATAAAATATATATATTATTTATTTAAAATGAATATATTGATGAACAAACGCATAAAGGCATTCAATGCTTTCACATTTAAAGTTATAAATCTATCATAAATCACTCTTGCAAATTTGAATGATTGAATCGAAAATTTGAAAATGTAATTACAAGAGCTTTCAATTCAATCAATTGCATAAATCATAAATGTTGAAATGCAACTCGTATGAGTTTAGCATCTATGAAGATTAATTCATGCCATCCACATGCAATTTTCCAATTTAATAAAATGCAATTGAGTACTTCAATTTCTTTCTTTCCAATTCTCCAAGTAACATTCACTTCATATCTTTCTCTATTTGTTTATCTATTTTTTGGGAACAAATGGAGAAACCATGTTTGTCTATATTTGCACATGCACTCTTATTTGATTGATGGAGAATAGATCTATGAAATATATAATCATTGATTTGTTCATGTTGATTTATCTAATATATTTTATGTATGTATATATATTTATATATATATATATATATATATATCATTACAGGAGTATAGAAGACAAGATTGACAGATTGTGTTCGAATGTTGTTGATTTTGAAATGATTTAGTACTATATCATTTATAAGAATATTATAATAGTGTTATGTTATAATATTCCTAAAACAATTGCAACAAATATTAAAATACATGCTAAGTTAGGTTTGTTAGCCTACTAATTGTTCATTAATAGACATAATTGAGTAGCTTCCTTAAATGAAACATTCAATATTCTATATCTTACAATCCAAATGGTGGATTTGTCTAAAATTTTTTCCACATCTTTTCCAACTAATTTACTACAAGATCCTACAGTTACATATGCTCCAAAGTATTTTTCTTCTAAGACTTGGTATTTGCACTACTAATGGCAGTTTCGAAGTGTTTTTAATGAAAAGAACTTTAGGGGTTAAACATCTATACCGTGAGATTTTGAAAAAAGAACAATTTGCTTCATTGGGTTTAGGGTTTAAGATGAGCCGTCCGCCTTGTCTGCCCCGTCCGCCTCGGGGCATCCGCATATATATATGGGGAGGCGGACGGCTCATTCCGAACAATCGTTCTCTTTTGGAGTGGGCGGACCAGTGCATTGGAAGCTTTGCACGCCCCTTCCGCTTTGAGTGAACGATTGTTGTGGCATTGTTACAAATTTTCACAAAGTTCACGCTTGTAAAATTTTAATTAATTAATTAAATCAAAATTTTGGTTCTTAAGCTTTCTAATTGTTTCATTCTCTTTGCTTCGGCTTCATCATGCCGAAAGATAGAACACCCAAAAAAAGTAGTCGAAAGGGAAGACCCCAATTGTTTAATTGGGATGCTTGGGCCGATCCATTGTGCGTGGGTGAACCGAGATGGGAAGAAGAACCAACAAGAGTGTGGGATTGCTCAATGTGCAAGAAGTATGTGAAAATGACTCACATTCAAAAACTTTGGCGACATAAACGTGTAGAGCACCAAGCGCCATGTTGGAAAGGACAAATGTCTACGTGCCAAAGTGAGCACTTCAAACAACGATACACACAAGTGCATCGAGTTCTTGGCATTAAAAGCGCCAAACCAAATATAATAAATTATAATGTTATGGCAATGGTTTGGCCAGAGATTGTACTCCACAAGGACGTGGACTGGCGTACCGCTACAAGTCGCAATGTGGAGAACTATATGCGCACGGATGCCGTTATAGATACACAGTGGAGGGGCGCAAGCGATTGCATGCCAGAGTGGTCCAATCGAGGTTATCTACAACAACCTTCAGTTGTTCTACGAGATGCTGAAGATGCGTAGACAGATGACGATGATGACGATGATATGCAAGCGCTTGTCACATTTGGAGTTAGGCACGAGCGTGTAGAAGAACGAGAACGAATTGAATTCGAACAACAAATACAAGAAGCAACACGTAGAAGCCTTCAAGATCGTGGACGGCAAGATAGGCATGGTGGGTCCTACGGACATGAACATAGAACGCGAGAATCTGAACAAGGAAGAGGTGGTTCATGCTCTGGTTAGGATCCTCAAAATAGATATGAAGGTGGAAGAGGGAGCTATCGATCCACACATTATGGTGGTTCAAGTACAGTTGGTTCTTATTATGGCACTCCCTCTGAAATTGACTCTCAAGGTGGAGCAGATAGCTATGGTAACACACACTATGGTAACACGCACTATGGTAGGTCTAGTGGATCTGGTTCATATTATACGACACCCACTCAAGTGGACTCTGAAGGTAGTGGAGGAAGCCATGTAACCCCGCAGTATAGTTACTCTCTTCACGGAAGCGACCAATACTATCCGGGATCAACTAGAAGTGATTCATACGGGCATCATGGGGCCTCTTATTATAGGGCTTCAAATGAAAGAGGATCAGAGCCTACTACTCCGGTTCCTCCTCCTACTTTTGGAGGTTCAAACTATGGACAAGGAGGTGCACCGAGTGGATATCACGGAAACTACGGAGGTAGTCCGTTCATTGGAGTACAAAGAAGAGGCAGCGGTCAACAATTTGAGTCCGATTCAGATTTTCTGAATAAAAAAACATGCAAGTATATAGTGAGCATGTATTTGCTCAATTTTCTCATTTTTACTCTCACGACAAGTATAGAGCACTAGATTGGTAGAAGTAGTACAAAATTTTAAATGAATAGAACAATTTTGAACAACAATTTTGTTCACTTTTTCAAAAAGTGTTGTGTAATAGTGTACACCAAGTATGTATGTAGGCAAGCATATTGTTGAAGACATCATTGTATTATTTTATAATAGCGTTGATGTATAAGGCTATAAGCAACTTTGATAAATAATAAAAATATGAAGAAGAAATGTAACTTTGTAAGAGCCATATTATGTCTATTTTTGAATTTAGCATTCGAGGTTAAATATGTACTAGCATGGTGTGTATTTTGAAATTATTGTTGTGTATTTATTACATTTAGAAACTCGTAAATGGTATAAATGTATTTCTAATTAATTTATGAAAGATTGAATTATTTGAATATTTGAAATTTTTTTATTTTTCATTCAACGATTGCTAAAAACTAAAATGATTTCTTATTGGTATGAAGAAATGCCCAAATTAGACAATTAGTAGTTCTTCTTTAGATTCTATTTTCAAATATGAAAAATAAATCGGATCAGGTGGACGCTTGATTTGTCTGCCCGTGGCCGTCTGATCAAGCGGACGGGGCTCGAGGATTTCGGGGAGGTGGACGGCCAATGCGTCCGCCACCTACGGCCTGTCGGATCGGGCGGACGCCAGATTTGTCCACCTGTGGCCGTCCGATTGGGCAGACGCGGTTGTAGGGTTTCGGGGAGGCGGACGGTTGATGCGTCTGCCAGCCGTGGCCCGTCCGATTGGGCGGACGGTTTGGGGCCATCCGCCACTGCCCGTCGGATCGGGCAGACGGTAGATTTGTCCGCCCGTGGCCGTTCGATCAGGCGGACGGGGCTCAAGGGTTTCGGGGAGGCGGACGGTCGATGCGTCTACCACCCCCAGCTCGTCCGATCGGGCGGACGGGGCTCGAGGGTTTCGGGGAGGCGGACGGTCGATGCGTCTGCCACCCCCAGCTCGTCCGATTGGGCGGACGGGGCTCGAGGGTTTCGGGGAGGCAGACGGCCGATGCGTTCGCCACCTCCGACTCGTCCGATCGGGCATACGGTTTGGGGCCGTCCGATGGGGCGAACGAGCCGTCCGCGCCTTATAAGAGGGGCGGACAGGCCGTCCGCATTGTCACTTTTGCTTTGCCCCTTGTGAATGCAAGGTGGAGCGGAGAGCTTGGTGGTTCATCCTCCATTGGCTCCTTTCCGAGGCAAGGCAAGAGTGGTTTATTGGAGCCCCCTTGTTGCCAATTTTTTGGACACTTGCGCGTGAATTCAATTTTAAATTAAAAAATTTGATCTATATCAATTTCATTTGTCACGATGCCGAACGGGAAGAAGAAGGTTGCGAAGCTAAAACATGGAGAGGGACCATCAAACTTGGAGGTAGCTCGCCAAAGTCCTTCGGAAGAATGTAAGAAATTCATGATCGAGCGCATCGTTCAATTTTATGAATCGGAAACAACATTATCTTTAGACAATAAGTACATCAGATATCAAGAGGAGTGCGTGTCTAAATTCAAGGTAGACATGACACAGATGTTGTTGGATGCATTGAATGTTCCCAAGTGGCATGACGAAATGGATAAAGCGCACTTCACCAAATGTTTGGAGAACAAGGTTCATGACGCTTTGTGGAATTCCAAAGTCATTTTGGTTAAATATGGCAAGGAATATCGACCCAATGACGCCCAGTTTGAAGAAGTGATTCTGAAAGCGGACTTGTTTAGGGGGTGATGTGCTCCATTCGCCAAAAAGCACAATCGAGTTGGTTCAATTGGTTGGTGGAAAAGCAATGATGGAGTTGCTGAAGCGGAAAGGACCAAACGGCACCTCATAGCACTTCCAGATACAGCACGCGTGATTGCTGTTGATGATAGAACGATGAAAGGTGGATATGCAATGATTCGAAAGGTTCGTATTGAAGGATGTCCAGGAATACTTCCTTATTGGGAGTTTGCGGCAAAGAAATCCATTCACCACCAAACTCGACCCGATCTTGCAAAGTTAGAACATCAAAACGAATCAATGGCTGTTCGAATTCCATACGCGGGTGTGATATAGTTTGCTGCGGTGCACGGAATGACGTGTGAAGGTTATGCGTATTGGTGGAACGGCGGAACTCTTCGACAAATGTTGAATATAGATAAGGACTATCTAGACAACATTCAAATCCGTTTGATGTATACAAATCCAACCGAAGAGGAGGTTGTAAAAGCTCACCGTTTAGGGTGATATCGGAAGAAGCGCACGGAGTTGACATAGGCGTTTATGCATATAATTTATGCAGTGCATCTTGCTGGACATTTGCACAATGATCTTTCTCCGGACAACATCTTGTTGCATTTTCCAGAGGATGAGTCACGTGTGTACATTGGAGTTTGCGATTGGGGCATGACCACCTTAGCTTCTCAGCCAATGAAGTCTTTGTATACATTCACATCAGCAGATGAGATGAAACAAACTTTGCAGAGGAGATGGTGGGTGGATCCACGTATTGCATATTTGCATAAAGTAAGTGCAGATGTGGAAGTCATTCCGATGTATTCACGTAAGTTGGAAGAGTATGCTGTTCGAAAAATTGCTCGGCGGATGAATGGAAACAATATGTCAGAGGCGTATTTCAACTTGCTATTTAAAACACCTAATGCGACACAATTTGCCTTTCATGACTTTGCAAAAGTGTTTTTATGCTTACTTGAAGCACATTTCTTCGAAGACTGACGATGAAAATACTAGTTTGGCCCATGTTATTACGCGATTTTCTAATACATATCGTTGGCCGATGCCAAATGAACATTTCCGCCATTTATATTAGATTGGTAGTGCAGAAGTAGTAGTTGAATAGGTTATATAGGCATTAAAAATTAGTTTAGAAATATAGAGTTGGAATGAAAAAAATTACACGTGCAATTAGCCAAATGTGCACAATGTATGGTATTCTATATTAAATTCAATACATTTTGCCCATATTGATTATGTTTGTATTTGTGTTGATCTTGATTTTTTAAATAGTATATATATATATTTGAAGTCACAAACTTTTTTAGTTTGCCTTCTGAAAATGAATTGAAATTTTTTCATAATTTCAAGACTATCATGGACTCATGGTCAAACTTTATAATCTTTTAACTTATAAGAGACATTGTTTTAATAACAAATCGCGAACCATTGCACTTCATTTAACATTTAATTGTTTAAAGATTAAGGGAGTGACCGCGGGGCAGTTTGGGTAGGGCGGTCGGGGAATAGGGCCGTCAAAACGGACGGGGTGACAGGTGGACGGGGCGATCCCGGCGGACGCTACGTCCGCCAGAACCGCGAATGTCAGCATCCGCCTCCAGACGTCCCAAACGTTCGGACGTCGTGTCAACCCTGTCCCCCAAGGCAAGAAGAAGACCAACATGAAGCAAAGAACATAGCACGATCATTACACAAGCAAAGAAGTCTTCACTATGAATACTCGCACCAGCAAATGAAGATAGCAAAGACAGAGAAAGAAGGGGATGACTCCATTCGAAGAACTCAACTATCAAGATCGTCGAGTAGAGACACTAGCCATAGATGGAATGCAAGGGGAGGAGTATTGGAGAATGCTCATAGCCCCTCATGAGCACAAGATCTAGAAATAGATACAACGACAACAAACGCACAAATTTTAAAGCCCCAGAGCACCACACCAAATTGACACCTAGAAGACAGAATAGAAAGGGAGGCACACATTATTGTCCCAAAAGAAGACCCAAAGTTAGAGGACATAGACAAACCAATAGAAAGCGCTTCTACATTCCAAAGGAATCAACCTGCAACAAAGGAGGTCAAGGGAGCAAGGACACATGATATTCAACGAAATTCATATGCCAACATAGTGTAGAAGAAAACGACTAGCACGACACGAATACAATCAACAAAGGAAGCATCAAAAGAGAAGAAATTAGAGGAGGAGACATCAGAGGACACCTCAACAGAGAAACTAAGCTACTACATAGAGGACCAAGGCTCACCTATGCCGCATCAGGATGCAATAGGATTCTTGGACTTGGAAGTATATCATTTAGTTAACTACTCTCAATGTGAGAGTCAATACCATAGGCAAGCATCCAATAGTCCACCGAGTACACATGACCTAGAGGGGCCAGAAGAGGATTAAAAAAAAAAAGCTTTAATTGATGATGAAGTCAATAGCTATATTTGGCAAGTTGCCAAAAGTTGTCACAAGAAGAAACCCGGGGTAGAACTAGCTAAGGCATTTCACCCTCATCCCATACAAGGAACAAGGTACCATCAACCGAAGCTACCGCAGACATTCTTCAAAGCACTAGGAGGCACAAAACACCAGATGCATCAGCAAGTTGGAACTACCCACCTACGTAAGCAAGGTCCCAGCTACCAAATTAGGCCTTGGAAAGCACATAGGGTACTGTCTTGTGGACATCGCCACCAAACAACGAAGAGCAATGAAAGTCCTCACAATCACTCATGATACCACAATTCAATTGTGGCAGCTAAAACAAACCAAGGACTATATACTAAATGTGGGAACCTGAAAAATTAGAATGGAATTATTTCAAATGGAATTTGAAGTAAAGGGGACCATTACTAGTATATTTTTTTGATTTTAAGGGTTAGAAACAAAGAAGTTACTAGTATTATGGATTAGGAAACGATAGGATCTTTTAGTGGGATAAAATGGTTAAGGAAAAAAAATGTATTTTTTGTCCTAACTAAAACCAGAATCCGGATAGTTAGTCCAAAATAATCTTAGGGAGTTTGACAATATGAGAATTGGATTTTGGATTCATCCGGAAGCTAATGGATGCCAGCGGAAGGATAGGTGGAACATTCAATGGGCGGAAGTTCTGTTAAAATGGTGCAACGGTAACTTCCAACAAACATAGGAGCTAGAAATCCAGAAAGAAAAAAGGAAGGTCATTCTCTTTCCTAGTCACATTTGGTTTTGCATTCAGTTGCACTTTGAGTTTTTTTGATAATGTTTTCTTGCTGAGGAGACAAGGGGTTTGAGAATTTTGAGTTTTGATTCTTGAGAGCAAGGACAGGAAAGAAAGTTTCTTTTTGAGTGAGTTGTTGCGAGGAAGTTGAATGTTTCTGGACCTGAAGAACTAGAAATACAAAGAGGAATCCACAAGTGAAGCAAGAGACATGGTGAAGACAAAGATTGAAGAAGAACTGCATCCAATTACCCTCCGATCAGTTGTTCTAGGCATCTGTGAGGACAAGCAAAAGAAGGCCCTACTTAAAGCAGATCTACATTGGATCAGGTATCAAAGGCTCCTCCAGCTGCCATAGAACTTGCGCAATGAAGCTATAGTGCAAGAGTTGACGGAGGAACACTGTAGTGAATGGCAGCTGATAGTGAGGGCATAGCCGTCGAAATGGACATCCGAACATTGGAGGACTATTTATTGCTTCTCCAACACTAGAGAAGGATGGGCCTCCTAGACTTACAAGTGTGGGAGTGGTAAGTTCACTAATCCGATTAATCCTAAGGATGGATATGAAATCACGAATTGTGAGGATGTGAGGGAAAGGAGAGTATTGGAGTTCTTAGTTCCAATCCTAAACTCTAAGAGATCCAATAGGCTCACGGTTACTTTAGCCAACACAATCTTTGGAGCATTGTCCGGGGACCAAAAGGTGAACTGGGGAATAGTCATATGGGATGTAGTGGCCTGGATGGTAGGAATAGTTGGAAAGTCTAAACTTTCTAGTCTCAATCCATTTCTCTACCACCTGTATGAGTCTTTAGGCATTTTGAGAGAGAAAGAAGAATCGTCATATAAGGTTGTTATTGTAATGATGGAGTTTGACATTAAGGAGGAAGTCGGAAGGGAGGAAATAGAAGAAGAATCTCCAAAACTGGAGAAGGAAGAGGTAGATCCCCAAGAGAAAGGGATAGGAGAGGTTGAGGGTCCAATGGAAAAAGACCCAATTTGGGATTCCAACAAGAAGAGTGACGCTTTAGGGAAGGTAATTGAAGAGTTGAACTAGATCACAGGCCACATCACTATTGAGAGAAAGATCACTCGGAAAGTGAATGAGTTGATGGGAGTTGGACCCTCGGAACTCTACTCTAAAGTGGAGACTCTTCTCCAAAACAAGGATGTCCGGAAGCTAGAAAAGAAGGTAGAAGAGTTGATAGCTTGGGTGAAAACCCTTCAGAACATAGTGAGATAAAAGTCTGAGGAAGTAGAGAAAGAGAGAAGGCTTTCCACTGAGTCGAGAAAAATTCTTAGTTGTATTTGGGAGTTCATTGGGCATTCTGAAGGTATTGTAAATCAAGCAAAATTGTTTAATGAAGGTGTCCACAAAGAAGGGGCACAATTAGGTCCGAAACTAATTTTAGTCTTGATAAGCTATAACAAGAAGATGGAGAGAACACTAGACAAGATGAGGGTGGTAATGCAGACGGGTTCTAAACTAGAAATGGGAAAAGGATCCAGTCGGTTGAGCAGAGCAACCCCCTCTAGATCACTAGCTTCTAAGGAACGGAAGGAGACAAGTGTAGAGGCTACTCCAACACCAACCCATCCTAGGAGCAGAGTGGAGTCTAAGACCAGAAAGGAATCCACATCCGGATCCCAAAACTAGAGTCATTCAAAGTTAGGGGAGGAGAGTTTGGACACACCAAAGAGCAAGATATCTAGTCCTTCTCCAACCTTACCCAATGCAACCAAGGGTAAGCAAATCGCAAAGAAATCTTGGGAGCGTACCCCAAATATTGTATTGGAATTGGAAGAAGAAAAAAAGGAGTCTCTAGAGCCAATCGGAGATGAAGGCAGCACGACAGAAAAAAAATAAGAGTCAGAACCAGAATAGGATTCTCTTTCTCGGAAAGGTAAGGGCAAGACTCCAAGTAAAGGTAAAGGTAAGGCAATCCGTGGAGGCAAGGCCTCCGCCAATCATAAGTAGCTAGTAAAGAGAGGGGCTACTAAACAAGTGGAGGGAACTCCAAAATAGGTTAAGAAATCTTAGGGCTAGTTAATTTAGGAGTAGAAGTAGATAGGCGGAGAAAACAAAAGTTTTTGTACTTAGGAAATAATTAGGTAGGTACTTTTATACAGATGCACTAGGACATCCAAATTCGGCTTTCCCAGATTTGAGATCTGCTTTTGGTAGGTTTTGGCTATTTATTAGAAGTCAACAAGTTTTAGGATCAGGAGAATGTGACAAGTCATTTCTTTAGCCTTGTATTTTCTCTTAGGTACTTTTAGAGTTCCTGGGGGTGTTAGTTATTTAGGGATGGATTTTAATTTGAAACCCCGGGCATTTTCACACTTTGATGTTTTTTTTGATGAAGTAAAGCCAATTCAATATTTCCATTTCATATTGTTGAGTTTGTCACTTAATGCTGTGTTGATATATTGACAATGCTAGAACCATTGTTTAGTGCAGGTAGCTGGATTTTGCTGAGTTAGGAAGGTCGAAAGTAGTCTCTGGATTCTAGCTGGATCCGATTCCTATAAGAGTACTTAATCAAGTGGGAGGCATTTGGTGTACTAAAAGAGTGACTTGTTTGGACTAGTTGCCTTCAGACTTCCATATAGGATAGCCGCGCTAAGATTGGGTGTGGTCCTTGAAGGTGAAGGTGCATGCTAGTCAACTTGTGAAGAAGTCCTATTATAACCGAAAATGGAAGTTAGTATCCAAATACAATTCGTTCAATTAACTAGTTATCTTCTTCACTACTTGAGGGAACTAGGGTTTGTCTAGATCTGTTGTTGTAGTAAGTTGGGGGAAGTAGGAATTTCTTACATGACCTGCTGGTTTGGATTTAACCAACAAATTAGTTGTGAGGAAGTACATGCTTCTTTGTTCGTGTGTGTTGTTGAAATATAGTGGAACTCCAGTCACTTAAATATCTAGGAGGATAGGATTTATGTGTCCTTCCTTAAATCTAAACGTGGAACCCTCTGACTTAGAGTTTAAACTTTTAACTTAGTTACTGAAGACTAGAATCGGAAGAGGTACAGTGCTTAGACACTCCTTCCTGGTTGATGGACAGTTAGAAATAATACAGTTAGGGGAAGAAGATAATGATAACAATTAGGACGTAAGCTTAAAACTTTTTCATCCGGTGGGTTCTTGGGTTTGGTGAATTTGGATTTCCATATCCGGTTCTAGACATTGTAGAGAAGTTACGAGCTAAATCTCTTGGGAACATTACACGAGTCACTTAATGGTGCTTTTGTCACATTTTGGTATTAATTAAGGAATTTGTGCTTCTTTGTGCTACAACACTAAACTAGATGACAAAGGCAGTGTGGACAATTATATTACAGACATTAAGTACAGCCCCCTTTGGCGTTGGGAAGATGCAACATGGTACTACACATGGCTAGAAAACCAACCTGGTTGCCTTCTACTCCCTTATGTGGAAATACATCACAAAAACATCAGATTCCAAAGGCCCACCAACTACACCTGGCTTGAATGCCATTACCCCTGGAGAACATGACAGAGCGCTCAATTAGAGGAGCGATCTAACAATACGAACTAGAGGAGACATACAAGATGGAACTGCTTCAAACAGGGACAATGGAATAGTTGGCATTGCTAGCAAACATCCAAGCAAGAGGATTAAAAGCCATATTATATCTATTCACATGGAAGTAAAAAGGCAACAGATGGATCATGAGATTGAATAGGCGTTAGGCTCATTCAATGATGAACTTAACTTTGAGACATGATGGTGCCACTTACCTGTATCACCTACAACATCCAAAGTTTAAGGCAGGGACAACAAGGCATAAGGAAAAGACGCGATATCCACAATTTTATACAATACTTAGACCCAAAACCAGAGATACTTCTCTTGCAAAAGACCCATATGGGCATTAGGGACTATATCGCCCTCACATCACTAGTCCATTTTAAGGAGGAAAGGAGTTTTGGAACGAGTCTACCTATTCAGTAGCCACATGCAAGTACAAAGGCAACATAGCAATACTGATTTCCGAAAGGCTTATCCCATTTGTCGAGGACTACGGAGTCATCTTGAGCAACAGGGCTTAGTTCATTACTTTTAGGTTCACTCCCACGGTTAAGATTGGAATCACCAATCTCTACGGATATAACCGACATCACACGCAAGGATGTGGCAAGCATTGGAGAACTATGAACTACCCTAGGTGGAGTGATTATGGAGAGGGGGTTGGAATGTAACAGAAGAAGACATAGACAAATCAACACAATTTATAGGTTCAACAATGACGAGGATAGAGTATGTAGCCTTGAGCAACATGCTTCTAACCCACAGGCTAAGAGACATTTACGGCTTAGACAATTTTTCACATACAACAACAAAGCATTTCACTTGGTAAGGACAGAATGGCGACAGTATAGTCCTATCACGTATAGATAGATTTTACACAAGCCAAGGGATTCTAGACCTAGAAGGCAACACAAGAACCTAGCCAATCCTAATAAGTATCTCCAATCATACAACGGTTTACTACCTAATTAACAAGGTTATGAGACTACCCAAGGCCAAGGCAACCTTCTACAAGTCTACAACACACTCCTGCACACGCCAAAATGAGTTACCATACTCAAAAATGCATAGATAGAAGGAATAAACACGTACCCACAGGCCATGTGGTCTCAAAGGGTTGAAGAGGCCATTAAGAATACGTTAAAGCGCAGCAACTTTAACAAAAGACAGGACACACCCGTGAGGAAGAAGACCTATCGACAACAGTTCAAAGCAATTGAAGCTACCAAATCAGCCTTGCACACCAATTGGAAGGGCAAACTAGCCAAACAAAACCTCTACCTAGCCCAACAAATGTTGCATCAAATAAGGATGGAGAAGCAAGACAAGTGGAAGATTGAGATTAACACCAAATGGAACAATGTAGGGGACACATGCTCAAGAGAGTTTTTTGAATTCCACTCAGAGCATAAAGCACGGAATCACATTAAGAAAATTAGCTATGAAGGAATCGCAACAATAGACCCAGGCACAATACGAAGGATAATGATGATCTAATGCATCCAATTATACTTGTTAGACGAAGAAGTAGATGCCAGTCACATTGCAAGGGAGAGATGTCTCTAAAGCATCTTTATAATAGTTATGGAAGAACAAAATCTATAGTTATGCAGGGAAGTCACTAGCGAAGAAATTCAACAAGCAATCCAGTAGCTCCCCATACACAAGGCACTTGGAGAGGACCAGATGCCCACAAACTTTTACAAGGAGCTCGCAGAGCTGACAAGCCCAATGTTGACAGACCTAGCCAATGAAATCAGAACCATAGGCAAGCTACAACCTAGCATTTAAAAGGGAAAGATTGTGCTAATTCTAAAGACAAGTAACCAATGCACCATCTCCAACTATCAACCAATAACCTTACTCAATACAACATACAAGGTCCAAGATAAGATTATCATAGCTAGACTAAAGTCGATGCTATCCAACTTCATACACCAATCCCAAACAGGTTTTGTCCTAGGAAGATGCATCCTAAACAATATATTTGTAGCAGAGGAATCTATAGAGTGGGTAGTTGAATCCAACCAAGATATGATACACTACTAGAAATGCACGACCAAAACAACAAAAATTCAATTGATTTATGTTATTTGGGACATTAGAATGACCATTTTGTAACTTTTTGTGAAAATCAACAAAATGGCAAATTCTTTCTATTGATTTGGATAGTGCAATGATCAAATCAACAAGTCTTTGTTGAATTTCGAATATTTTAAGAATATTTTTGAAATCTTTGGAATATTTTTGGAATATTTGAGAATCTAAGTATAATGATTTTTTTTTTAAATTAATCATGTAAAATTCAGTCTTTTTTCAATTCAGCAGACTTTTGAGTCCATTCTCGCATAGTAGAATAAAAAAATTCAAAAAACTTAGAACTAAAGAAAGTTGTAAATTCAAGATACCTTTCACCTCCAAAAATCCGTTTGTAAATTCGATTCTCCAGTCAAAAGTTATAGACAAAAATCAGAGGGGTAGTTAGGAACATTTATTTTGACATTGTCAAACATTCTCTCTGATTTTTGTCCATAACTTTTTATTGGAGACTTGAAATCATAAACTAATTTTTGGAGGTGAAATTTATCTTGAATTTACAACTTTTCTTAGTTACAAGTTTTTTGAAAAAATGTGTTCTACTATGACTAAATGACCTTTGAAGTCCGCTGAAAATACAAAACACATGAAAAAACAATGAAAAAACTAAATATATAAAATTCTAGTTCTTGTGTGGTCACTTGAATATTTAGGTGGTTTAGTGGTTGGAACCTTGAACCTCTAAACATGAGGTTTAAGGTTCAAATCCCCTTAGAAGCACCCGCCCGCATGGCGGGCTGCCTAGGTGGCTGCTAAGGTAGAAAAAAAATTATTTTAAACGAACACCACCCAAAAAAAAATTAAATTAAATTTTTTTTATTTGTCCAAAACAACAGAAAAAATCAACAAATTTTAGTTTGATTTTGTCCAAAACAACACCTCTAAAATGACTGAATCATTCAATAGATTTAAGTTGAAATTCTATTGTTTTGGTCATGAATTTTTTAGTAGTGGATGCTTATGTTTCTAGATTACGAGAAGGTGTTTGACAAGGTAAATAGGGCATTTGTACAAGTACTAATGAACAAAATGGAATTTGACCAGATATTCATTAGATGAACAACTGCCTTTTATCAAGACTTGGAATCATCAATAATAGTGAATGGCAAAGCGAACCCTGTCTTCACACTAGGGAGAGCAATGCAGCAAGGCTACCCACTAGCATCTTACCTCTATCTACTAGTAGTAGACACACTAGGCCACATGCTACAGGATGAGGCCTACGAAGTACAAGGCATCAAACCACTGAACAACAAGACTAGCATAGAAATACTATTCACTGATGACACCTCCTTATCTCTACAAGGAAATAAAGACAACTTGGACAAGGCTTTGGTAGTACTTGATCTCTACTGCGAAGCCTCATGAAGCAAAATCAACTAGCCAAAAACAAATCTCATATGGGCGTCACTAACCGATAGGAAACGGATTTGGGGAGAATGACTTGAAGCACATTAGCTACAAAGAAAAAGTTGCCATTACCTTGGAGTATCGATAGGATTCTGAGTCTCGCTAGGCATGCGCAATGAGAAAGCTCTATCTCTCATTAAGAATGCCCTAGTCTACTAGAATCATAAGGCCCTATCATAAACAAGACACCTATTAGTATCAAATTGAGTAATCCTTGCATTGCTTTGGTACCTAGCAGCCATAGCAGACATAGGGATTAAAACATTGAAGATAGCCTATGGACTTGTGCGTGACTACCTCTAGTTAGGAAGGAAGGATGGACGGACAAGAACGCGAGTCATACGGGATTCAACCATTGCACCCTATAGCCATGGAGGTATCTAGATAATAGACCCAATTGCACAAACCTAGGCTTTGCTAACCAAATTTATGATTAGAGGCCTCTAGGAAGGAGGCAAAACATGGAAGGTACTACTACATCACCAAATCAATACCTTCAAACCCGCAAGAAAACACAATTGGCTACTAGGCTGAAACTAGCTCATGACACTAATCCAAATCCAAGAAGCTAGATCCACATTATGGAGGGTAGTGTGGAGATCATGGTGTAGTGTAA
This sequence comes from Pseudoscleropodium purum, assembly GCA_963969395.1. Classification (NCBI taxonomy): domain Eukaryota; kingdom Viridiplantae; phylum Streptophyta; class Bryopsida; order Hypnales; family Brachytheciaceae; genus Pseudoscleropodium; species Pseudoscleropodium purum. Next base: position 733,773 of record OZ017796.1, read on the forward strand.
AGGCACAAGTTATATAGTAAGACCCACACACACAACAAAAAATAATGCGACAACCCTTATTTGATAATCCATGGATCTTAAGAGAGACAGGGAAGTCAAATGGGATGGAGTCAGGCAATAGATTCTCAAATTGGGCAACAAAAGGCATCCAACTCATACAAGATGTATGGAACCAGAATAACAACAATTAGAAAACAGCACATTGTTTTGATTATGCACCACCAAATTGCAGAAGACTAACGACCTTAGAACCCAACTAATCAATAATATTCCAAAAACCCTAACCAAGTCCAACCATTAGTGACAAGTCAATGGATCACCCCAAATGGAGAAAGTGAACCACGGATTGTATATCACATTACAAACTGCATAGAAGGAGGGATCATTGCAGACCATTACCAACCTATAAACAATACCCTTGAATTAGAACATCAAGGAACTAATTTCTTATATGCGCCCACTCACACAATCCATCCTTCACGAATTCAGCATGCAAGTCATAAGCCACAATTCCTAGGTTTCAACCCCTCCACCCTATTCTCTCAAACAAATCAGTTCAACTCCACAACCCAATAAGGATTGCAGACCTAGACTCAGACCTTGGCAAATGGAAGTAGAAAACCCTCAATTAGCTACCTCAAACTCACATTTTTTTAATACAACACGAAAAAGGAATACAAAATGGAGTTACAGCTTCAAATTTGCCTTATCAATTATAATACAAGACTACAAGCACATGACCTTACATTTCAAGAGAGGAAGCAAATCTACAAACAAATTTGGCACGCTTGGCTCCTTAGAAAAGTCAACACCTTTCTCTGGCTCCTCCACAATGAAGGCTTACCATTAGGCAGTTGGCTACAAGTTATGAATATGGACAGATCGTGTAAGCTATACATCACGACTCTATTAGAAACAACTCAACACACATTTATAGAATGCTCGAAGGTTATAGAAGCATGGTTCTTATTTAATGCCCTCAAAAAGCAATACAACCTCTCCCAATATAACTAATACTAGAAGACATCATCAAATGTGTAATCCTATCAAGACTAGACTTTGCAAACAAATAGTTTAGTGCTTCATGCAAAGTGATGGAGGAAACCCCGTGGGACCTATTCAAATGGCTAATTCTAAGGAATATTTGATGTCAGTGATGCAGTGAAACCATGAGGAACAAAGTCCTAAACCTTGGCACAGCCCTTCATGCGGCATGGAGAACAACTATACAAATCGGGGTGGCAGTCTAAAGGGACATCAAGAAATCGCCAATAACAGCTCCCTACCGAGCCATAGTCTTCTATGCCACTTAGGCCACCATAAAGGCGTTCTGCTCAAACACTGCACCTAACGGCTCCCCGACCTAGAACTTCATTCCAAGTACAACATTTTTGCTTTAGCAATTAGCAATTAGGACACAAACACCAAGGCAAAGTGTCTTGACCATCAACTCCCCAACCACCGCCTCAAACAACGACAACAACACCGACAACTTGATCCTCACTCAATGGGGGGAATCGGTTGATAATCACAATGGAATTCGCCTAGATCACTACTCAAATGACACCACCAATCTAGTAGCATCGCAGCAGGAATGGGACGACAAGTACAACATCGATGCCAAAAGATCACAACACAACATCAAAGGTTCACAACACCATGCCAACCCAAGCACCCCCAACGAGTAAGAGACACAAAGCTCCCTAATAAGTGGATATTATTCTACATTAGATCCTTCATGAGATAGAATTGGACAATGCGCAAGTCCTCTACCCCAAATTGGCTCCGACAGACAAGCTCTCATTGTTCAACTTGCAAATTGTTGACTTAGACTTACAGGAGGTCTTCAATGGTATTTACTTGAACTGAACTTGGGATTAGGCTTGATTTGTCTTGCTCGGCTTTCTCGTTGCCTTTCCACCCCTTGCTTTGTCTCTTTTCTTCCCTTGCTCTTTGTTTCCCCATTCAGTGCTTTCTTTCTCTATCTTCCCTTTGCTTTTTCTCTCTCTTCTCTCAACTTTTTCTCCCTTTCTCTTTTCTCGTTGCTTTGTCTCCCTCTTCCCCTATTTTTCGCCCTCGCTTGACTCTTACACATTCCTTGCTCGTTCCTTGTCTTCATGTTCCCCTTGCTCTCCTATTTCCTTCATTCTCATGTTCCCTTAGCCTCGGCCTCTTCCTTTCTACCTTCTCTACCTTTGTTCCAGCCTTGCCTTCAGGCACAAAGCTTGTGCTCCCCTACTCCTTGTTCTTTGCTACCCCTAAGTTTTCCCCATTAGGTCTTCTTGGCCCCTCACCTGTTTCGGTTGCTCCCTACCCGACCTTTCTACCATAGCATTGTCACCTTCTTTCTTCCTCCCCACCTTTTGGTGTGTAACCAACCTCTAGGCATTTTATAAGTAAAGTACCACTCATGAATGGGTTTCATCTAGCACCTCGATCTGGTTGGGGCAATCAATTGTATTGCATGCAAAAATGACATTGAAGAATTTTTTAGAAGTTGCAAAGGATTCTAGAAGGTGGTATATATCCATTTCAACTCTTTTGGTATTCTTTTTTGTAGTGTTTGTATATAACTTCTTATGTTAAATCTTGGAAGGACAACACCTTAGTGGATAGGTGCTTGGTAAAAAATGATTCAATATTTGAACTAATAGGTGCATTATGTGTTAGCATAGAGAAAGTCATCCATTGGACACTTATTGTCATTGGAGTCCTTTCAAGATATTCAAAGTGTTATAGTGGTAGCATAAAGAGGATTTTGTTAAATGGTGATATTAAAAAAAAATTGATCTTCGTTAAAACCCTTGCAAAATTTTTAAAACTGAAACCTTCTTCTCCAAACAAGAAAGAATGAGAGGCCTCTCTAGATTGATTAGGAGTCTAGTTATCAAATTTGATTCCAAGCAATAGGCTACACAAACTGAAGCGTCCGCTTTCACATGCTGGCCCCCGTTTGGCATGCCACTTGGCCCTGGTGCGAAAACAGAGGATGAGATATTAGAGAAGGCGATATTAAAGAGGTCTGATACAAACTGCTACTAGAACAGGTCAAGAAATTAGGGTTAGGTTTGGGGAGCTGCTCCTTACTCCAAGGCAGAAGAATCACATAATTTTCCCGCAGTTCAATTCTTTTATTCGAGACCCCTGGATGGCCGCATGACTTAAGCTTAGCATTGATGCTCTAGATCATTACTGATATCGGATGCTTCATCTTGCTGCACAATTTGGCTAGTAAAAGTTTTGCAGTGTATATCGACATTGATAGCACTATAACAGGCCAGCGCTCCTGTTGTCTCTGATTCGGGCTCGCAAATCGAGCCGCTATTCTTCAAATTCCAGTCTTGGCGAATGAATTGCCATCTTCGTTTTGCTAGGGGTTTTAGGGTTTAGGGTTTAAGAACGAGCGGGAGAGCGACGGTAGTCTGAACCTAGAGATGAGTTTTTTGAGTGCGTACAATATTCACGAAAGGATCACATAACGGCTGTTTGACAATGTCCCCGAGCATCATTCTCGAAGGAGGAATGGTTGGAATCCAGAATTAGGAGTCTATCAAATTTATTGTGCGTTCGAGAAACATGTACAACAAGATGAAGTCGGCACCGTTTAGACGGAGTCTGCTTCTGTCCCGTCGTTTGTTAACTTCATATCAAACTGCAGGGAAAATAGAGACATGCAATGCAGTTGCATCCAGAATACAGAGTCTACCATCTTCCTGTAGATCTGGATTTCTCGGTAACCTGAGGTCCAATCCTCGGGATGGTGAAGGCTTGGGTTACGAGAGGACATTGCATATGTTGACGAATGCGCGCCGGTTGACGACGAGTATTGCGAGTCCCTCTGTCGAGAGAGGTCGAGCACAAGATCCGTACCTGGCTACTGAAATTGCTTTGGACGCCGTTGTGAAGATCTTTGCAGTTTCCAGTAGCCCAAACTACTTCCTTCCCTGGCAGAACAAAGCGCAGCGAGAGGCCACTGGCTCTGGTGAGTGCCCGAAGCTTGAACCTTAAGAACGATCCACCTGTTTTTTTATTGCAGTACGAATGTGGAAGACATAATGGTCGCTTTAATTTTATGAAACTATGCTTTCAAAGAGATCTAGTAACCCTTGAAGTCATGCATTTTTTAGGGTCATTTTCACCTCCTTGTGGAAGTTATTCCTAAATGATGTCAAAATTTCATATTTTACGTTATTTTTATATTGGACTGGATTATTGATATTTTCCTTTGAAGTAGGATATCGGTTTTTGAAGTTCAAACATTTTTCTTTTTTCTTGACTTTGAATGACGAGGTGAATCTTAGATTAATTGTTTTGAATAACTTACCTAGGATCATACATTGGACACTCTTGCCATTCTAATTGAACAAAACCTCGTGAATTTATGGACTGTAGAGGTCTGTTGACTTTTTGGAAGCTGCTTTTTTCAAATGCTCATATCTTATTTGAATTTCTTCTTTTTTTGTGATAGGGGTCGCCATTCTATGAATTGGCAAGAATTGTCATAACGTGGCACTAAATATGAGTTTTGTGACTGAAGAAGCCCCCATTGGGCATATAGCGGTTAACAAGATGCATCCGTTTGACTCACTTGATCAGGTTTTGATTATGCATATAAATACTAATACAGGTGCAGTCCGTTACTTGGATTGTCAAGATCTGATACAAAATGGAGGTGATTTGCAGGGTTTGTGATATCAGGGCGCCGGATTATAACAAATGCGCATGTGGTAGCTGATCAAACACACATGATGGTCCGCAAGCATGGGTCGCCCATCAAGTACCATGCGCATATTGAGGCTGTGGGTCATGAATGCGACTTGGCTGTTTTGCGAGTTCATGACGATGAATTTTGGGAAGGAATGTTAGAGCTTGAACTTGGGGATATCCCGTTCCTCCAAGAGTCTGTCGCGGTTGTTGGATACCCTCAAGGTAAATGAACAAGCAATTAGTGATACCAACTCTTTGCTGTTCAATTGAACAGTGGTTTCATGGTTAAGTACTTGCTGATGTATTAAAACGCGGTTGCTTATAACCCGTAAGTGTCTAAGCTAAAGAAAGGACGTTCATTTTGCTTGCTAATAGTGAATTACAGTTAATTTTAATACATATTTCTATTGTCCTAATATGTAGGGTATGGTTTCCTCTTTTGATGGGAACATTTTGTTACCTCTCTTGAAATTTCCTGAATGATATATTCCAAATCCTATTGATAATATTGGAAGCTGACACGTATGACAAGTATGGGCACTCCCGGTTAAAGGGTCTTCTTCAAGACAGCATTTCTCGGAGTACTTCATCATGCTTATGGTGTTACAACGACTTGCTCTGAATTCTGCAGGAGGCGATAACATCTCAGTTACCGGAGGCGTTGTGTCTCGAGTTGAGCCAACGCGGTATGTGCATGGGGCTGCTCACCTCATGGCCATCCAGATTGATGCTGCCATCAATCCAGGGAACAGCGGTGGCCCTGCCCTTATGGAGGACAAGGTGGTTGGAGTAGCCTTTCAAAATCTTGCGAACGCAGAAAATATAGGGTCTGTTATTACCTATCCAATCATTTTTATTCTGTCTGTACGACTTGCTTAGTACGAAAAGGATTGAAGCGTTTTGAAATTGGAAATCTCATCGCAAGATTAAATTTTGGAAGTCTCTCAGATTTTCTTCTGCACAGTGATACTCGCAGTTACTGAGATTTGATATTGAGGCATCATTAATGTTACTTCAATTATTTTGCAGGTATATTATACCAGTTCCAGTCATTAGGCACTTTCTGGCGGACGTGGAGGAAACTGGAAGCTACATTGGCTTCTGTTCGCTGGGCGTCACATGCCAATCAACTGAAAATGTGCAACTACGCGAGCTTCTCAAGTAAATGACTCTGGAACCTTCTTCAATGCAGAGAAATGTAGCACAAATTTGATATGAAACATCTTGTTTGTCACTATTTCAGTCACGTTTTGAGCTTCTCTATTCGTCTCCACCTTAGAATAGAAATCATCACTTCGCCACGCAAGAATAGAGGAATTGAACTCCAGAAAGATACATCAGCATAGTTGTTTTAATGCCACGCATTGTTTCCACTACTGACGTATTACCATTGGTGCACTACAGGATGCCCCCTGGTCTGACAGGCGTCTTGATTAACAAAATTCACCCTCTCACTGATACCAGTCGATGTCTTAAAAGAGATGATGTAATTCTGGCTTTCGATGATATTCCCATCGCTAATGATGGAACAGGTAGTAATTCTAGCCTACTCTAATTTCTTTGTTCAAATCCGTTGCCTGGATTTCTTCAACTTGCTTCACATTCCTGTATACTGCATGCCTTTACGTTAGCATCGTCGTGAGTTTCTTTGTGCTATCATGAATTTTTTGCATGAAGGTACACCTCGAATACTTGGACTGTAAAAACTAATTAATTTCTAAGGCTGGTGAGGGTACCTTCTGAAAAATTGACACTTAGGTGAGGATGAGCTGACAAGGCTGAGAATTGCAGTGCATTTTCGTAACAGGGAGCGCATCTCTTTTGATCACCTGGTGTCGATGAAGAAGGCTGGTGAAACTGCCAAAGTATCTGTTCTGCGAGCCGGGCAAAAACTCCATTTTGACGTCAAGCTGGGCCCTGTATGTAGCACTATCCTTACTTTTTTCCCTTCAGTCTCAGTATTTATTTTGGGGTTGGACTGTCAAATCGAATAAATAGGAATTGGCGATCATTTCATGTATGCTGCACTGCAGTTTTTACTTGTTATGTAATGAAATGGGTCAGGAGATGTCTTTTGAAAGATAAAGAAGCCAGGATCTATGGATGATAATGTATTTTGAACAAAAGGAGCACATTGAGTTACTGGTGGATGTTAGTAAAAGATGTCAAGTAACTCGAGCTTTCCAATATATCGCACATAATTGTGCAGTCAACATGCCAGTGCAACCATGTATAGTGGATTTTCTAGATGGGGAAGAGGCTTGACATAGTATTGGATGGATCTGACTTCCTCAACGGACAATTTTAATCTGCAATGATATGTATATCATAACACAAGACTGACTCCCATGATCAATGCTTTTTTGCAGTTGCGACCTTTGGTGCCTATACATCAATTTGACACATTACCAAGTTACTTCATCTTTGCGGGCCTTGTATTCACACCCTTGTCTCAACCGTATTTGCAAGAATATGGGGAGGAATGGTACAATACCTCACCACGGCGTCTGTGTGAGAAAGCCTTGTCTGCTTATCCAACCAAACCTGGGCAACAACTCGTCATCTTGTCACAAGTGAGAATTGGTGGCTACTTTGATGTTTTCCTGTTTATTTTCTAAAATAATGTCTCTAAAAATGAGATGTATTTCTGAGATCACTTTTTGTCGAAGAAAATCATTTTAAGCATCAGGTGCATGTACTTGTAGTTTCAAGTTCACAACCAAAATGGCATTCAGCTTGTCTTATTCATGACTTCATCTAGAGGCCATTTCTAGGTGTATGCAATAACTCAGTGTTTGACTTCCAGGTTCTGATGGACGAGATCAATGCTGGCTACGAAAGATTTCATGAATTTCAGGTATTTTCCTAGACTTGTAGCCATCTGGTCGACGGTGTATGCCATGTCAAGAGCTCTAGGATGGATTGAAGTTTGCATACAATGCTGTATTCTGTCTTCGTTTTTTCCTTACTGTTCGATTTATGTTGATGGCTTTTATTTGGTGAATGTCAAATCATGTCAGTGTCAAATCTTTTGTCTCATAGGTGAACAAAGTAAATGGAGTTGAAGTCCATAACCTACGGCATCTACGAAAACTTGTAGAAGAATGTAAGGAGACCAGCCTCCGCTTCGATTTGGATGATAGTCGAGTAGTAGTTCTAGATTTCCGAGCTGCAAGAGAAGCATCCTTAAGAATTTTGCAGCGTCATCGTATCCCGTCCCATACATCTAAAGACCTCTTGGAAGAAGAGGACTCTAAAGCAGGTGCTTTCCTGAGTTGGGAGGGCCCTTGGCACAAGGATGAGAACAAGGATTCTGAGGGCATGCCCGTTGAGGAGGGGGAGTTGCCTCAGCCAGTGAAGGCGTCGTCGTCGTTTTCCAAACAGAATTGACCAAGTGAGAGTCATGCATCTGTTACTGTCGCACAGAATGACAAAAAAATACTTGTATATCAATGTCAAGTATTTTCCCTCAATTTTACATAACCAAAAACCTAAGTTATATTTCAAAACTTTGCCTATCACAACTTGTTTAACAATTTTGATTGACCAATTGCTCTATTGTATATGCAGGCAAGATGCTGATTGACATTGAGGTCAGCTAATACGAATATTCAACCTGTCAGTGATCTACGACATTCATGGGAAAGTTATATCGTTGTGTTTATCTTCCATAGGAGGTGGGTCTGCAGATGTGAGAATCTAGGAGTAACTTCGGGACTTCCTCTTCTCAATCTGGGACCTTCAAAATTAGGGGAAGGCAATTTTGATATCCATTGAGCAGTGGAGGTTTTAGATCCTCCATGATTAACATTGGCCATTTTTTATCAAATGAAATAAAGATAGCCAAATCAGCTTCACTATGGTTGGTAGCATGGCAGACGTGGCTAATAGTCCCACTGGTCTTGCATTACTGGGTTCAGACAAGTGTTGTTGGGCAGATCATCTCGTCGATGCTGTCTCCCCACATGGCAGGAGCTGGTGAACGAATCTGCTCTTCAATCGTTGATCAGAAAATACCTACTTGATGAGGTGAATTTCTTTGAATCAACATTGAACACAACCTCTTTTCTGTCCAAATCAAGATTCTTTTGTAATCTCTTCTACCGATTCTCTTCCGATGTAGCCTTTGGAATTTGACACTGCTTAACGCATCACCTCTGCGGAAGGTAAGTCCACAAAACTTCAAACAAGTCCAGACGGTAAGCGGTTATGCTTGCCTAATCAACCATGCCTGAAACCGACTACCGGTATTGTTGGTTATTATGTATTCTATTGGTATTATTTTATTCTGTGCTTTCTATTGAAGAATATTCTTTGCTTTGAGCTAGTTAACACATTCTCACCTATTCTGCTATACTGATTTGTTCTGTTACAAAATGAACTTAAAAATGGCTATAACTTTTTACAGGGGAGGAATATTTTTACCCAGTGTAAGTTATGTGTTTCGAATGTGGAAAGTATTTCCTGCTCTTTTTCCCTGCCTTAGGTCCCAGGTAACTAGTTCTGAGCTCCAAGCATTAAGTTGATGCAGCCCGGTTCAGAGTCTTCAGCAGCCATGGACCCAACAGGCGACTCCTAGATATAACTGACTTGTTTTGCGGTACAGTTTTCTGAAGTTTGCCAGACTTGCAGCAATTCGACCATGGGTAGTTTTCCATTGGGAGCTGCAGGTTCAAATAAGTTGGTACGAAGTCTTCCTCTGCCACTTCTCATGCGACTTAGAGTTCATTCAATGTGAGTGTACAGCAGAACCCCAGCACGTTCCCAAATGCAAAGCTGGAAGCATTGGTTTTGCAACTGACCCTTCCAGTTCTTGCCTAAAATGTACAGCATCTATTCATGAGACTGCCTAAGGTCGATTTGGAGTACACTTACAGTTTATTCATTGGGTGTCTGAAAAATGTGTGCTAAGAGAATCTGGAAACCCAGCCCTTTAGACTCCCAACAATATCAAATAGAAACCTACAGTAGATAAACTCAATAATAGGAATTATGCTTATATTCTTATTGGGGCAATTTTGGGTATAAGGTAGGAGGCTCAAACTTCAACTGGGTATTAGAAGCGAACATGACTCAGAGGTACATTTTGCTTTCATCAATGTACCAACTAAGGGAGCCGACCCATTTCTGATCACCCCACCCCCCACCCCATTTCCAACATGTAGCCTGTTTGAATTCTATGAAGTTGTGGCCCGGTTCCTGGAGGTGGTTGTGGCACAAGATGATTGGTTGCAAGGCTTTCAATATTGCAATCAGCTCTTGGTTGATTTGCAACCAACCTATAGTTGGAAATAGAAAAGCCTACATTACTAGTATAGGTCGTATAGTACAATTTGACTAAAAAATCCATAATAATTACATTTTGAGCTAAAAAATTCTGAAAAATTATGTAATCCTTTTTAAATCTATTTCTATGTGTGGGAAAATTTCTGCATTTAGAAAATTTGCACTCCACGTGTCTGTAATTGCTTAAGTGGTTGGAAATGGGTCAACTCCCTTATTCACATTTGAAGAGGTGGCCACTTTTGATGACCACAAATGTTAAGAACAAAGGTTTAGTGATTTCAAGATGACTCTTTTAATTGATCATATTGTAGAAAGTATATAACTTTAATGGAAAAAACCTTTATATTATTTGATTGAAATAGTGAAGAAGATGCATTTGTCCAAAGAAATAATTATTTGAACAAAACTCTTCAAAATAGCTTGAGGTCAAATATGAACTTCTTCATCTTTAATCCCAAAAGGACTAGACCTATCAACAAGGTAATTTGCCAAAAAAGGATTTGATTTTTGAACTAGTACATGCATTCTTCATTTCTACACTAATCTTGAAAATCATTTGTCATTCACTTTTGGGTCTCAACATCTTTTTAGGGTTAACCCTTCAAACTCATTTTATTAAGCCGAGATGTTATTTGTATGTTTGAAAAATCCTAAGCAAAGTATCAAATTTTGTTTTTTACTCTCATTTGTTCTTTGATATTGGAAAATCAATCAACATTCTTTGGAATCTAATGTTTTCAAAGATCTAATAGTTGGTAAAAAAAAGCTATGTTTTATTTTGTTTGACCTCTAATTCAAGCAAGAGGAACAAAGTATTATTTGGCTATGTATACATCTTCCTTATTTGAGGCTTTGTTCAAATCTAAAATCTTTAGATCTTTTTGCAATGTAGAATATGACTTCTAGAACTCAAAAGTTATAATTTCTTTAGGCAAGGCTCTTGTACTAGTCAAGAATAAGATTTTATGGTTATAAATCATTAGAAGATTTTCAAGAGGTTGGGAGGGCCATTTCAGGTCCGTTCTCATCATTGTTCCCCCGGTAGACAAAGAACAACCTTTGTCAAATTGTTTTTTGAAGAAAAAATATTAAATGAAAAAAAGTTGAATGTTTTTATTATTTTAATGACGTGGTAGTAGTTATAGATGGTGTAGTAAGTTCCTAGAGTCTAAAAAACTCTAAAAACTCGCAACTCTCAAAAGCAATTGAAAATCTTCTAATGTCTACAAAGTGAAAAAAGTATGATTTGTAACCTTATTTTTAGAAAATGTAATTTTTGATCATTTTCATAGTATTTTTAAATTTTTGACTCAATGAACTTTAGAAATTAAAGGTTAATGAATTGACTATCAAATTATAACTTTAGCAAAGTCCATTTCAAAAAAGACTATTCAATAATCTTTCTTTTAATGAGAAAAGAGATTTTTTATAACAAGAGATTGCTATAATTAGAGTTATGATGCCCTTTTCTTAGACCCTTAATTGAGCATTGTTGATCAAGATCCAACCATCCCACATTACATTAGATGCAATTGCATTGCTTCTCCACCATCAATAAACTTGAATTTTTTTGGATTATATGACTATTCATAAATGGAAAGTGTCCAGAGCTTGGAATCATGTGATTAAATTCATTGATTTTGGACAACCCTACTACTTATTATTATTCTATCACTACAATGTGCAATGATAAGTGACACTTTCTCTCCCAACATTGAGATCATACCATTAGATAAATCATATGAAAGGCAAAGCTCATTATAAGAATCAACATCCCTCACTACACAAAATAGTGAGATTAGGCTACCCCATATTAAATTCTTGACATTTGACTTTATATAAAAATTGATTTTTATTGAACAAAAATATATTACTTTTGAATTAGGTATCATTATAGCTGGACTTATGAACCTCTATGTGGACAAATGGAAATATATGTAGAAGTATTTGTTGACTTTGATGGCTTGTAAAGTAACTTTCTTGGGGTAAGGAAGCCTAATTGTTAAAGCAACCTAATTTCACTATTTTGTATAGTCTATCCAAGAACATCTCTACCCTATTCTAGATAATTTTTGACATTGATCAACAATGACATCATATTTCCATTTGCCTTGGTGAAGTGTACAATGATATTAAAGAAATCTAAGGGCTCTAAAAGCCCAGTTTGGGCTCGTTCCCCGTTAGTTGTTCTCTATAGCTATGGAAATGTTCTATTGTCATAATTTTTAAAATAAATAAATTAATTAAATTAAATTAAATTCTTCGAATGCAAAACAAAGTTGAAAAATAAATAAATAAATTTTTTGGACAATAACGTAGCAAGGGCTCGGCCACATTAGACCGCTACGTTGTCTCTACACAATCGAGTTTCCACACTACAAAGTCCAGTTCCCATGGTTGATAATTTGCAAGCTTTTAGAGCCCCGAAAACTCTTCTATTGAATACTTCTTCCAATCCATAATACTAGCCCCCCTTTTGATTTTTTTATTTCTCCCCCAATGACTTATTCCATTTTGGAATACTTCACACCAAATTTTAGGATTGAAGAAGGTTTCTTTTCTTTTTGACATTAATCCCTAAAGGACCGGACTGTATTTTTTGGCTGTATAGATATTTTGGGCAGGCCATTGTGACCAAAAACTTGCATATTCTAGGCTGAAATTTTAATAGAATGTGTGGACAAATATTATCTTTCATATGCAACAAATTCATGACATTTGGAAATAGGAGTCAAAAGTTATAGCCTAATATGTTTTGTTTTTTTGTAATTGGGCAGTTTGGGCAGATTATAAAAAATCACTTTTTTCAAAAACTAAAATTTGAAATTGGTTTTTTAGACTTATATATACAAGGAAAACTTTAAACCATTCTATTTTGATCAATGAGTCAAAGGTTATGAGGATTTTTTGTTTGTAGGTAATTATAGACTCCCTAATCTAAAATAAATTTTGAAATCCTTTTATTTTATCTAGTTTTCAATATTTTTGAAAATAAAATAAAATTCTAAGATGTAAATTGTTTATTACAGCAATTCAACCATTAGGATTGACATTTTTCAATTCCGTATTTAAATTCTTAATAATTTAGTATTTTGAATTATTCTCTACTATTACCAACTTACTATTCTTTTTGTATGTTGTACAATTCCAAATGATCTAAAAATTTTCATGCATAAGGCCAACTTATTTAGGAAAAATAATCCAAAGAAGCACCACCATTTTGGTCATTTTCATAGAATAGTGAGCTTGTGAAGTGCAACTGCCCGGTTTTTCGCAAGGTTGAAAAAATGGTTTTGGTGAATTTGAATGCTTATATCTTACAATCCACACAATGGAATTTTCTGAAATTTTTATCACATGTTTTCAAGTCATCATACTACAAGATCCTATGGTTATATGTGTCAAAAATTGTTTTTTTCCAAAAAATTAATAGTTTTTTTAGAGCCTTTTTGATGAATACATAGTCATAGAACTTTAGGGGTTAACCAATGAAATAAAGCACAAGAAATCTAGTTTATTATCCATTTTCAGTGTTATGGGATGGAGGGAGTAGTGTACAAAATCTAGCCATCACTTCCAACAAGCTCTTCTTGGCCTAATTTCTTTCTTTTTTTTCTTCTTTTTTTTCCCAAAGAAGCCTAACTTAGGATGATCTGACAAATGTTGCTTCAATAGTGAGAGTTCAAAGCCTGGTTTTGTTGGTAAGTTACGTCCTCAGTTGGGGGTGGATTGTGCACTTTGACTGCATCAAGTATTGTGGTCCTATCTATCTTAGTTTAATTGCATCTGCCCACGAACTTGAAAATCCCATTGCTGTCATTCATTCATTAGAACTGTAATGCTGCTTTTCCAGAATATGCCAAAAAAATTAATTTAAAATTTAAAATAATCAAAGCTGCAGGGGATCATGCTTGCAATGCCACCTACACCAAGTTAATAAGGTCAGTACTTGCATCTTATTTGTGACCTTTTTCTGAACTACACTCTTCGTTCCATTCAGTGTTGGTTCTCAAATAGAGTTACTCCTACAAGTAGGAGGTCACACTAAATAGAGCTTCTATCATCAATATGATATTGTAGAGTGTATGGTACTTCACCCCACATTTTATCATCAATTATTGTTTAGTGTATTTCACCCTATTACAAACATCATAAATGACAAAAAAAACATTGTACAAGAAATTGTAATACTATTCAAAGTAAGGTAGCTAACCCATTTCAAATCATTTAAGCAATTATGCATATTTGGAGTGTAGCTTTTTTGAATGTGTAATTTTTCCCATATACAAAATTAGAAATTGGAAGGATTGCATATTTTTTTAGAATTTTATTTCACAAAACATAATTACTATGGATTTTTAGTAGAAGATTCTCTTTGACCTATAACAATGATATAGACCTTTCTATTTGTGACCATAGGCTAATTGCAAAGTCAACCAAAGGATGGTTGCAATATTGAGAGCCTTATAACCAATCATAATGTGCCATAACTTCATGGAAAGAGAGAAGCCTATAGATTGAAAATGGAAGATGATAAAAAAATGGGTTGGTTACCTTAGGAAAAAAACTTGGCTAGTAAATAATAGGAATTCTTTAAATCATGGGACCATACTATATAGAATGAAGAGTATATTATATCTTTAGATATTATTATCTAAAATATACAGTATGTATTAATGAGACCTCAATGCCAATAATTATTTGAAAATTTGCTTTTTTTCTGGAGAAACTAGATGATCCACTTTTCACTCAACAAAACTTGAGGCATTTAGAAAAATATGAACCTTATTCAAACACTTATTTGAACAATTCTATGTGTAGTTATCTTTGAAAGACCCTTGCATTACTGCTAGGTGATTTTGGATTGCTTTCTACATTATTAATGTGGGTCAATTGAAGACTTTGAAGCTTTGAAATATTGGAAGTTCAAAATCATAAATTATGAATATATAAATTTATAAACTTGTGATTTGTTAAATCTTTGAACTCACAGTTAATAAGCTTAAAGTTTTAAAATAAATGATTTTTAAAATTTAAAACTTTCATAGCAATGGCCAATGGCTTGACCTAATATGGTGAACTTCACATGGCTACCATCCTAATGCATTGTAAATTAAAATGACAAAGATAATACAACAATATAATAGAATCCAAATGCATCATGAAAGCAATAATAGATAATAAAGCCTCAAAAATAATAGTGTACAAAATGTAAGGACAACAAAAGAAAATGGCATCAAAATAAGGTTGATTTTCAACTATTGAGCTTTCAATTGTCACATAGTATCAAATTTTTATGACTTTGGTTGTAAGGACTTCAAATTTCTATAGCCTCAATTGGATTGCCTTATACAAGAATGTCATGGAACTCAAACTCAAACTCCACAAATGAACCCTATTTATGTCAATTTAGGAACTAGCTCCTACCTAAAGGTTAACAATAAATTTTTGAAATGTGTTACAATACTTTCAAATTCATAAGTTATTTATATATGTTTCAAAAAATTTAATTTAATGAAAACAAGAATGAGAATTCACCATAGTTTAATCCAAAAGGCCCAAAAAATTGTCATTATTAAGAATTTAACAAGCATGACAAGAATAAAGAAGACACACGATTTGTTAATGTAGCAAAATTAATACACAAACTCAAAAGAAATGAAAGAAAGATTGGTAACAAATCGGGCCGTGGATATTTTTATTTGTATCACAACATTGGCCAAATTAAATTGTCTTCTTTTGCATAGACTTATAATTTTCATCTTCTTCATTTGAATTTGCCAATGTAGTCATGTAATGTTTATTTTTGCTTTAAACTACTACATATGTGAGATTGTTTATTTCAACCATGTAAGATAAAAAATGCATGATCCACGACCTACAATAAGTAAGACAAAAAAGTGACTCCAGCACAATTGTGATTTTTAAGTGTGCATCAAACTCTATTATTTGTCAAATGCATACTTTAGAAATTGTAATCCATTTTAAATTCAAACAATCTCAGTATTGAATGGAATTAGAAAGGATTTTAATAGGCTTGAAAATTTACAATTTCATAAATTAAATGAAGAAAAATATGAAGTGTTTACACTTGACCAAGAATTCACTTAATTTTCTACAACCTTGACTAATGAATTCCAAATGAAATAATTTTTAAATGCCCATATGTCATCCATTTGATTGCAACAAATAGCTTAAAAAATTGTTTCCAATTTGGTATTCCTAAACCTCTAGAGTAGCTCAAAAATTGTCTAACTCCCTAAAATCTCAAAATTTACTACCATGGCCAAAATAGAGTGCACACATATCATTGTACTATATCCGGATCAATCCTAGTTCCCAAGATTTCTCCATTTGTCCTTTAGATCAATCTCAAAGCACTTTGCAAACATATCTTGGTATTTTTGTAGGATTTTCTTCCAATGTCTACCATACTTGTGAACTCTTCATGTCAAACATTGAATCTCTTCATCACTAAGCTTCCTATTTCTTTGCCTCTATATTGATCCTAAGTTTGCTACAAGAAAAAAATGTAGAGCAAGTTTAGCCTTAAGGCCCTCGGTTAATACAAAACTTGAAATAAGAGGATCCTTTTCAATGACCTCGTCTTTAGAATCTTCATAAGAGTGCTACTTAATAAGCGGACTATGTGTTGATTTCAACTCCAAATCAAATTTATGCAAGACCATAGACTATTCGAGTATGGGCTTGAGTTAATTGAGGCAGTATCACCTAAAACAATGATGGATGATAGTCTTGAAATCTATGTCTTAAATAAGAAGTATTCCCTAGACTTGCAAATTGCACATGTATTTTATGTGCTTTGCCTTGATCCTTCACTAGCTCCTCTAACACTTGGTGCCATTCTTGCAATTTTGAAACAATCCCCTCCAACTTTGCAACCTAGAGGTCCAAGTTCTTTTGTAACTCATCACAATTGTGGTCTTCATTTGATGACATTGCTTCAAAATCAAAGGGTATGGTCAATGATGATTGTCCTTGAAGGTTGAACATCTCAAAGACAACACTAACAAACTCCATAAATTTGGCAAAAGATATTGATAGCCCAAATTCATTTTATGCCTTCTACTTGTTCCACCTCCAACCTTTAGATCTTACTCTTTAACTCCACAATAGATTGTTGAAGTCCTTCCATCCCAACAAAAGTTGTGTAAACCATGACTTCCAATCAAATTCTTGGAAATCAACCTGCCCATCATTCACAAGTGAACCCTCAATGCTATCTAAATATTAAAGGGTGATTTTGATGTCAAAAAACATACATTGTGAATCTTGTGTAGATTGTGTGATTCTACATCAATTCCAAGTACACTCCAAAAAATTGTGCATATTATGTGTTTCAAGAAATATCCCTAGATCCACACCCATATTAATTTGAATTCAATTACTTCTTGTCTTGCACTATCTTTAGTTATCTTTACAACAAAAATTACAAGTAGTAATATAATCGTAAATTTTGAAAGCTCATTAAATAATTTATAAAATAAAAATAGAAATATAAAAAAGCCTAAATAATTCTTCAAAACATAAGAAACAAATGCAATGTAACCTCGACCATGCTAGCTCATATACTGGAAATAACATGCATTATATTTAGGATGTAACTTTAATTTTATTGAAATCGCTACCACTTTTATTGAAGTGAAATGTAAAAGCTACGACTACAATTCAAAACTTGAACATTCAAAATACATCAAATAGAGAACTTTGGAAGGATTTCAAAATGTAATACTCAAGGTAATCAATTTATATTTGTGAACAATATCAATGGATGAAGTTTTCTATTTTTCTTTTCAACTTCATCCATAATGGGCTTTTGCATGGTATATCAAAATAGATCAGATTTTATATTTTCATAAACAACATGGCATGTTGAAAAAAGTGGTAGGGTTAGAAATTTGGAAAAAATTAATGTCAAAAAATGAATTTCTACGGTCTAGGGAAGATTTTGAAATGCCAATTATAACATAAAGAATGTAGGGAACTTCAAAATGGCATATTTTCTTCATACTTTATTTGTCTTTTATATATATTACTATTTTGGAGAGTTTAAAGGTAATACTACAAGCTGGTGAAAAATGTAAAAATTATGAAAAAGATAAATTATATGAAAACAAGTCTTTATTGTTATTACAAGTCCAATTGAATATATTAAAGATGGATACTTTTTTTAAAGCAAATTTGATGAATATCATTACTTGATGAAAAATAAGATACTGTTGATGATATTTTAAACTTGAAGTGAACATAAAATACAAAATTCATGATTTTGTTATACTCTAAAAAATCAAATTAATAAAAGTTATAAAATTTGTATGCAAGAGTGTGTCGAAACAAATGAACCAATAAGTTCTAAATGTTTTGAATATGTAGACTCCAATATGATAATATATTAATATTGAACTTGTGTCATTGTTTCTATAGTTAAAAACATGATTGAAAGATAAAATCATGATTTTGTTTTACTTTATAGAACCAAATTCATCAAAATCATAAAATTTATATATAAGTATTTTAGAAAAAATGTAATGGACAATTTTTAAATTTCCTAGACAATTTAAATGTATGAATTCATTCAAATTGTGCAAGTTTTGTATATGTTTAAAGTCTAATTAAATTCAAAATAAATACTAACTGCAGGATACTTAAAAAAATTAAATTTATAGAAGTCATCAAATTTTTATGCGAGTGTATGGAAAGAAGTGAACCAACAAGTTGTAAATGTTTTGAATATATAAAATCCATGATAATATAAAACTCATGCAATTGTTTCCGTAATTTGAAACGTGAATAAAAAATAAAATTTTGATTTTGTTGTATTTTAGAGAGCCAAATTAATGAAAACCATGAAGTTTACATGCAAGGCAAGTTAATGCCACATTTAACTACTTTTGAACTTTTGAAAGTCTAAAATTAATAGTGGTCGCCAGGAAGAAAAAAGCTAGTCATCAAGAGATCATCCAAAACATTGGAAGATCTATACAAACATCGGGAGATCTTCTAAAGTTTTTTTCAAGGGATCTATTGATGTATAGTCTATTATTCATTGAATAGTCCAAAAGTAGTTAAATGTGGTATGTTAAATATAGCAATTAGATTTTGAATCATTGCATTTTCTTAAAAAAAAATCTTATACGATTTGTTTTTAACTCATGTTTTCATTGTTCCTACCTCCCCTAATGGTCCATAACATTTAGATTGCTAGCAAAAACAATCTC
Organism: Pseudoscleropodium purum; assembly: GCA_963969395.1. Classification (NCBI taxonomy): domain Eukaryota; kingdom Viridiplantae; phylum Streptophyta; class Bryopsida; order Hypnales; family Brachytheciaceae; genus Pseudoscleropodium; species Pseudoscleropodium purum. Next base: position 753,005 of record OZ017796.1, read on the forward strand.
TTTGTTAGGATTGATGCATTATAATTCCGTCTTAGAGTTATTTAGTCCTAGTAGTATAGTCCTATAAATAATGATCTCTTAGGAGATTTTTAGTAAAATTTTACTACAAATACATGTGTTTTCAATAAAATTTTACTAAAAATTCCCTGAAAGGTCATTACTTATAGAAATATGCTACAGGAATTATACTTAAAACACTCCTTTCTCTTGTAGAGCCTAGACTCTCAACTCAATAAGATTCTTCTATAAAGATTTCTTTACTTCAAAACTTCATAGTGAAAATTTAATGTGAAGAGGATTCAAAATCTCATAATCTTTTATGGACAGAAACAAAACAAAAATCATTTTTTCACTTCAAATGTTGTTATCTTGAAATGTATTTGGTCAAAGTTTTTAAAATTTATTCCATACATTCCAGTGCTACTCTATTGTAAGATTCTACGATTAAATATGAAAAAAAATAGTTAATATCTTTTACATTTTATAATTAAAAATGAAAATTTTGGAGTGATTTTTTATATAAACATAATTTGGAATTCGTAGGAGTTAACACCTAAAGTTCTTTGACTATGTTTCTACCCAAACTTCCATTTCTAGTACAAGTACCAAATTTTAGAAAATAAAAAAGTTTTGGACATATGTAACTCCACCCATTACAATCTTACATCAACCCATAGCACACTTTTGCAAATAAGTGAGATTAGGACTTCATTAGACTGGTTAATGGCCAAAATCAATGCTTTGGGTGATGGTAATGGGGTTATTAGTGACTACTTTAGGAACTCCCATGTTTCTAGTGTAAATTCATTATAAGAACTATAATTTTTTTATTCTTTTACTAGCGGTTAGCGCTTGCTATGCTACGCATTCATCATTAGGATTTTATAAGAATTTTTATGTATTAGATAGAATGTAGAACAAAAATTTCAATAAATCTTCAAATAAAAATGATTAAAATCTTTGTATAATTTTTATTTTATAAGTAAGCATATAATGAAATGTACAATAGAAATTTCTTGAATGATGAATGAAACATATGCAATGGTGAATATTATAAAAGATTCACATACATTAGAATGCATTAGAAATTTGACTCCATTATTACAAAACATGGCAACCCAAAATGAAGAATTGAAGAGAACAACTTATAAATCTCAAAAACTTTGTGAACAACTTAATTATTGTGGAATCCAAAATCGCTTCAATTTAATAAATTTCTCAAAACCATTTGGTAGTAGCAATAGAAAATTGAAATCATGAAAGTTCAAAGCTCACAAAAGCACAAAATCATAGAAGTGCAAAGAAGTGCAAAGAAGTGTAAAGCGAAGAGAAGCAATGGATTTGCTACCTCTATAATATCATCCTATGGATCCTCTTTAATATCACCTTAATTGCAACAACTACAATATTTCTATAATATCACCCTCTGTAAAAAGTGATATTACAGAAGTGATTGCAAACTGCTACTCTATTTCTGTAATATCACATTGTGTGAAAATACGATTTCTATGTATGCATGACTGAAAATATTTTTACAAAATATTTAAAATAATTATTTTAAAGACTTATTGAAATCATTATCATGCATTCTATTCAAATATATCAAAATTTTACTAATATGTGATACAATGAATGTATAGCATAGCAAGCATGAGCCCCTAGTATTAATGATAGCATCTGTGATATTACAGATGGAGTTATGATTTTAGTAGTATGATAGTATGAATGTTATGGCCATGTTAGAAAATATTGAGATTACTTTAGGTAGTAAGATGACTATTATGGGTACACTTTTGGGTGGTTTGGGGGTAGTTTAGGGACTGTTTTGGGTCAATTGGGCAACATAATTCAAAAATTCATAACAAATTATACTTTGTCAAAAAAATAAAATTTCAATTGCATTTTGCATTTCTCATGTTTGTCTTTATATGATTTAAAAAAAAATGTCAACAAGGCAAACCAGCCATTCTCCATGTCATAGTCTGACTATTGAGGACGCCCTTCACCAAGCAGGTGCCGTTGGCAAGCAGGTGCCGTCGGCATGTAGGCTGGTGATTCACACATTTTGGCTTCAATCTTTTTATAAACTTTTTTTACAAACTTTTTTTACACAAATAAAATGAAATTTTGTTGCCAAAAAGAGTTGTGCCTGATTCACAGTTTCACACGGGGACCTTGATTAGTATTGTACGAAGCATATTGTACATTATTTCTCATGTTCGTTTCTAAAATATAGTATAAACATTCAGAACAGGATCTTGGTATGATTATAGATTTCAGAGGTTGTCACCAAACGACAGACCTGGTCTGTACTCTTGACTAACTTAGCATGCGTTCCAGGGGCAGGAAACTTCAGTACAATCAGAACCAATTTAAGTATTTTTTTTGAATAGGGACGAGGACGATGTGCACAGCATGTTTCATTATTGATCCTTCCGACTTCCTTGCGAGGAAAACGGACTTTATGTTCATGTCAGTGATGGAAATATAAACTTAGATTTCTCACTGGTAGTAAGGTAAGAGTAAGGGTATCCTTAAGGTAGCTGAAGAGTCTGGCACTGTGTGTGTGCACACAATACTGTTCTTTGAGTGCAATGAATTCACTTTCATCAATTTTTCTGTGATTTCATATTTTTTTTTTAAATTCAATCGATGGTCCTTACAACCCATATGGCTTGTCCACGTCAAGGTGCCAAGAGGGTGGTCAGTCGAGTGATTGAGTAATGTGGTATTTGAGCTGGTGAGTTGACAGAAAATTATTGTTGGTGATAATTATCAGTGCACTCTAACTTGCAAGCTATGACAAACTTTCTCGGAGTTTGAGCCCTTCCTGCTGCCTACCGCCCTGGTGGTGTTTTTCTTGTTATTACAATAGTAGTTTTGAGTTTCTGAGTTGCAGTAGTTGTGTTATTCTCAGTGAGACATCACTCAGCACGAGTGGAAATTTCATTTTGACAAGGCCATTGTGAAAGTGGAGCAGGATGTAGAGGTAACGCAATCCCCTGGTTTGTTTTTTTCCCATTTCACAGGTCAAAAGATTTCAGAATGATCATTGTACAACTGTAAAATTACTTTGTGTCAAAACTTGAGTTGTCATTGATTTGCCACACAGGTGCAGTAACGAAACTTATTCACACACTGGGACTACCTAATGACATTAGGTAACCATTCCTAAACTACCTGCACTAAGTACTGTCCACCAGCACACCACAATCTGGGACACCCTCTTGCATTGAACCCCATAATCAACTGGCTTCAAAACACTTTTTTTCCCCTTCAAAATGGTCGGTGTGTGAATTAAAAGAAAAAAACAAGTGACTACACTTCCAATCCAGATTGGAGGAAGGTGGAGAAAGTTCCGACCTCATTCGAGGAGTATCTTAGTGCCAAAACACTGACTTCAATCTGTATTGGTAGCACAGGACATTGCCATGTCTCTCACTAATAAGTTTAGTTTTTTGGGGGAGGTGCAGTACCGATTCATCATCGAACACCGAGCCTGTTAACAAAGTCTTTTTCTATGCAAGGAAAGCACCTGGATGCGAGACCCACTAACAACCACATGCCCCACTCATTTAATTTTAAAAGAGTTCGGTCTTCTGGTGGAAAGTGTGTTCCCCACCCCTATATGCATCTAAGAGCCAAGGTTTGTTAAGTGGGAAGAAATGATTGACCATGATTTGAAAGGGCCGGGGCTCTCTCCCAAACGGAATGAGGTCGGTCTGCCAAACTTGTCTCTGAAACTAGCCATGGATCCATTGATTGTGCATCGTTTATTAAGTAGTATTTTTCCAGCAAAACGGATAAGGCAAGGGTCTCTAACACAGGTTGAATCTCTCTAGGTTTTGGTGCCAACATGGATAAGCAGTTGAATGTGGGCTTGTTGACAACCCAAACAACACCAACGCCCGCACCCACACCCTTCCTCCCTGAGACTGCTGATTCCTCCTGAACCTCCCCATATGGGGTGCATCAGGCTACCCACTCCTGTTTGTTAGTTTCATCAGGTCCCAGTTGAGAGCGTGTCAACTAATTCACATTTAAATTTTAAATTTTAAAAAGAAAAGGAATCTGTGTCCATCCCCAACAAAACCCCTCCCCCCTGCCTCCCTGTGCAGCTAGATCCAATTCCGTGTCAATTGGATAACACAATTCATGCCCAACCCAAAGGCAAGTGCACTTGCATGGGAGTGTCCCTAGATTTGTGGCCAGAGTCTGAAGCAGACTTGTACTTGGATTCCATGGATTCCTGGATTTGAAATATGGCGTTTTCCCAGCCTCAGCAACTGCAGGCAGAGGCTCACTGCAGGCGGGGACTGTAATAATTATACCTTCCATTGGGAAATTTTCTTACTGTTATGAACATTGTGTCATAGTGTCATAGCTCTTGGAAGGTTGATCCAACTAATGGTAAGTCTGCCGGTTTGTAGTGTTGTAGCTAGGAAGGTGGATTCAAGTAATGGTAAGTCCGTCCGTCCGTCCGTCCATCCTGCAGCCATGAATTGAATTGAATTGAATTGAATTCCACCTTCCACCTTCCACCTTCCGTTTCTTATTACCTATCCATGTATGTCCTCGCCTGGTCTGGTCTGGTCTGGTCTGTGCTGGGCTAGCTAGCTAGCTAGCTAGCTGTAAGTGGCTGTGTGTTGGGGTCACATGTCCCAATTCCCGAGGAGGGCAATCTGCAGGCTGCTTGCCAGGCGCAGCAGAGACACTGATGTCCATGTGCCATGGTTCCCAAAACAAGGCCAAATAATTTCCAAGGAGGCTCATCAGGGAAGGAGAAAGGCAATCCTTGCAAGCGAGGGCGAGTACAATGATCCAATGGCAGGCCGGGCCGGGCCTGGAGGGGAGGGGAGGGGAGGGGAGGGAGAAGGGAGGGAGAAGGGACGTGGGAGGTGTGCGCTCCTTGCATTGTTTTCTCTGCTCTAAAGCTGATCTGCCCGAATCTCCATATCCTATGAGGTGGGTGGAGCTCATTTATGGATGGAGTGGGGATCTCGGGGGGAAGTAGTTGAAGAGTCACTCTGACCACCAGACAATCCCATGTTGGCATAACTTACATAGCCTTGCCAACACAAGCCAAGCCCAAGAGGCCCGGGTGAACAACACATTACCTGGCTGCCCTGGACACATGGATGACAAGCAAGGGCAAAAAGGGGGGGAGGGGGGGAATGGCAAGCAAAAGAGATAATGCATGGCATGAAGGAGAGAGGGAGAATTATCATTTGGGGGTTTTCAAAGAACAATGTTTAAAGTGGAGGCAACCATTACCAACCAAGACCCCATTAACAATCTATAGGATACTGGAAATTCAAATAGAAGTGGGTATTAATTTTTTAATATCAATTCTTGGTTTTTGATCATTAATATTTGGTTTTCAACCATCAATTCTTCTATTCTTGTCACGACACATGTCCCTAGTTTGGAGTGCCAAAATTGGAGAAAGAAGTAGTCTATTGGATAAGCGGTTTGGGAATAATTTAAACTCGTTGGCTATAGATTCTAACCAACTTTTGGCTCCCAAATTTTTCACAATAATTTCAATTCCAAGAATAAAATTACAAAAAAATTGTTGTTTCCATATTTCCTATCTTTCTACACAAGATAAAAAATTTACATCACCTTATACTACTCATAATCTCTTATAGAAGTATTGAAGGAAACGAGTATAGGTGGTTTGACCTTACTAACTTCATTACAGAAAACTTTGGTCCAAGCCTCAATTTGGGTGTGTTGCATCATAATCCAAATTATACAACATTCCTTTGTCTAGAAGGCACCCCAAGGAAGAATAAAAAACTCTCCTTCAAGTGGAGAATGAATCTTATTGCTTGTTCTAAATTTATTCAATTAAGGCATACAAAAGTCAACAGTGAATGGCACTTTCACTTTGGAGCCTAAAAGATATTGCTTAAAATCCACTTTATGTCAACAATTTTGTCATAACCAAGCCCAAGGGGGCTTGACTTATTATTTAAGGGTTCATATAGTAGCAATTGCATTGTGTAATTGGGGCTCAAAGGGTTGTATTATATATGTTGGGCTATATAGCCACATGGTCTAATTTTATTTTCCATCTTTCGTTTGGTCATATATCAAAGTAAATTATATTACTAAACATATTAAAATTTTGATAGGATTAGACTTATCATCATGCTACAAGTGTAATAATATTAATTGAACTTGCTACTACTAACAATAAGACTCTATATTTTAGGATGTTTCAATAGAACAAGAACTTTAGAAACTAAACTTAATAAGTTGTATTTAGTTTGATTAATATCAAATTCAATTGATATATTAACTTTGAGACCAAAATGACTATATACAATAGAAGCATGTATTTTAGAAAGAAAAATAAGATTTAATTGATTCCAAAAATAATAAAATATCAGTATTTTTTTATCGTACAAAAAATATTAGAAAAAATAAATTTTCCAAAAATTATGGTCTATTTTTAGAACTATTTTTTAGAAATCCTACTATCTACATATGATGTAGATGAATGGTGAGGTGGTTTTCCATTAGTAAGGGATGTCTCTAAACTCGAATTCAATACAATTCATGTAGCGGTTCTACGACCAAGGGAGAGGAGAGTAGACATCAACAATAGCTCTTAATCCCTGAAGGTTTTTGACTATGTTTTCACCAAAAACACTCTAAAATTGCCATTTTTAGTGCAAGTACCCAATTTTTTTTTTAAACATTTTAAAATACAAGTAACCATAGGATCTTGTAGTAAACTATTTTGAGAAGATGGGGTAAAAATTTCAGAATTTTTCACCGTGTCGATTGCAAGATATTAGCATTTGAATTCACAAAAAGAAAAAAAAATTCCCTTACAAAAATCTAGGCAGCTACACTTTACAAGGTCACATTTGCATGAAAAAATGTCCAAAATGGTGGTTACTCTTTGAATTCATTCTTCAAAGCAAGTTAGTTATATGCTTGAAAATTTTTAGATCATTTGGAATTATACAACATGTAGGAAAAAAATAGTAAGTAGAATGAAGTAGAAAATGATTTAAAGTACTAAGTTGTTAATAATTTCTTTATGGAATTAAAAAATGCCAATTCCAATGGTTACAATGTTGTAACAAACAATGTACACCTAAATTTTTTATTTTTTTTCAAAAATATTTAAAATTGAGTAAAATAAAGGGCTTCAAAATTTATTTTGGAGTAGAGATTCCATACCTATCTATAAACTACTCCAAACTAAAATTCCTCGTTAATTTTGATTCATCCATCCAAATGCAATGATTCAAGGCTTTCCATGTAGATAAAAATCTAAAGAATCAATTTCAAATTAAAATTTTTGAAAAAAGTGATTTTTGAAGAATTTTCTTTTGCTGCCTGGCCTGCCTACTAAGCACTGAAAATCACATTTCATACAATAACTTTTTAGCCATGTAGTCAAAAGTTATAAAAAAAATTTGGGTCTTAAAGCTACTTCTCGGGTACATGTCATGTTAAAATTTCAAAGAAAAAAAAAACAAACTCCATCTGTAGTGAGCTGCCCAAAATCACTATGTTGCCAAAAAATGGGGTTCAAGGCTTTAGGAGTTAATCCGAGGGAGTTTGAGTAGCTACATTAGTAATAAAAAAAAGCCACTACTATAGAGACCAAAAAAAGCTTTTCATAATGTAGCCGCCAATTTTCTTCAAGTGTCTTGCTTTTGGTGTGAGGTCTTCAACAAAGTCCCATTTATATATTCCATTCCTTTGAGGGGAGGGCACTATGGGATTGGATTGCATCATTTTGAAATATATTTGTAAGAATACAATGCTTCACCAAATTTTACTCAAGAGTATGCCTTGTGTCATTGCCACGATATATTAAAAGTAAAGTAAATTTTATTTTTCTAATTTTTGAATCCATGAAAACTTCAAAATTCAATCTCTATTATATTGTGAGTCAGAATGTCACGGAATGAAGTCCGTGCACCCCCCTCTGTAGACAGCTTTCCAACAATACCATGATCGTGAGTGGGGGGACACACACGGCTCCGGAGATCTCACCGTAACCAAAAAAAACAAGCCAAACGAACCCAAACAGCTGCATTTAAGTTATGGAAGATGTGATTGCCATTCCAGCCCTTTCTCCCAAATGAATAAAAAAGAAGAAGAAGAAGCCCTGGTGTATTGATGCCGACCACCAAAAGCACCTGCCTGCAGTCTGCGCCTCGTGTCCTTCCTTCCCATTGCCTCGCATCTCATCTCATCTCTGTCGTCCCCCACTGAGCCTCAATCTTGCAGCTTGTTGTGCTGCATCCGTCCTGCCCAGAAAATGTTGACCAGCCATTGAAAGTTCCGTCTTCCGCTTGCTGGCAAGGCAGCTGCCCAGCCTGAGTGCGGTGTACGTACAAGAAGCGGGGGTTTCTGGAGCAAATGAGTTATGACGATGTGCAGAGTGGATATTGGAGCACGCACTTTGAGGAGGAAGAGGCTGGCTGGACTCCCTGCAGAATATGCTCCACCCTCACATGTGCAACGCACATGTGATTGCAAGAAACAAACAAACAAAACAAACCAGTGCAAGGCAAACTGAAGCAAGGCAAGACAGTCCGCAGCAGTAACTTAACTTATTACAAACTTGTAAAGGTACCTCACCCCTCGCTGGCTGGCTTTCCCCCAATTCCACAAGCCCAGTGAGTCCCAGTGAGCCCCAGCGGCTTCAGCAGAGTCACTGGACCACCCCCTGCGTTTGTCACAGCAAAGTCGCAACCAGACGTAGCCCCCGGCAGGGCAGAGTGGAGCTGATTGCAGACAAAAGCCTTCCTGATTTCTTAACTAACTGGCTTTTGCCAATGATATAAAGGCTTACTACTTATAGAAGGGAGCCAGCCTCGTTCTGGGGCCTCAGCTCGCACATATGGAGACTGATCAAGGAGCGTCTAGACTCAACTAGACTAGGGATCGTACTGTACTCGCCCACCTCAGCTTGACACATCATCTCCGGCTGGACGAATGCCAAAGAGATGAGAATCAGGGCTTGACCATTTGGGAGCATGTTGGTGGGTGTCAGGTGGGCGGCCTGCCGTGGCTGCGTATTGCGAGCCTACGGACATCGCGGGCAGTTTCGGAATACCTACCAATTACCACCCAATTTCATCTTTCCTTTTGTTGGTGGTAAGGTCAGAGGTCTATGATTTGACTGGGGTTTTAATGCGTTCCTTACCTAGGAAATAGTGAAATGATCACTGAGACATCTATTACCTTCATTGATGAGGTAGGTAAGTTTAAAGGAACAAATTATATGAACTTCAACAAGGAGAGTGCACAACACAAACACCCATCCAATAATGGATGAAATGAAATTCGATCGATGAATGAAAAATACAAAAACACCGACTACGTGGATTTCTTGCATCAAGGAAGAGATTACAGGAAATTGTTTTCCGGACTTTTTGAACAGGACAGTTCCTGACGGGGGGTTTTACAAGTGTGCTTCGGAATATAGATTTTTCAACTTCCAAATCCCCAGACAGTGAAAAGTGAGAGTTGTGTTTGGCTGGGCAAACTCCGAACTGGATTGGGGATGCCCTTGCCTCTTATGAACTAGTGGTGAGTTTCTAAAGTGTTTGAATTCCATTTTTACAGCTCAATATGTGGTGTGGTGTGGCTTACTTACTGCAGGATTTTTAATGCACTTGCCAATCATCTTGCATTTGCCTAGTATCAAGGACCCTATTGACACTTGTCTGGCTTCAATTGCAGGTGATGCACCCACCTTCAGTTGTTTCTGATTCCACACTTATTAAGAGTCCATCTGGATTCTTCCGGTCAATGCCAATGTCCATGTACCGTACAGAACCCCTGAACTTTACCTTGTCAAAATCAATCCCCTCCCCTCTGTCTGTCTGTACACATACTCAGGATTGATTGGGTGGGTGCAAAACTGCAAATACTTACTGCAGCTCCGTTCCTCTTCAGTGAGCTCATATAAGAATATAAGTTATTAGTTATGCAGGGCTGTGTCCTTCCATCCTCACTAGCTAGATATTTACACATGCCAGTACACATCCTGTTCCCAGTGGTCAAAAAGCCTTGCAGGTGCGCGTAGCCTAGCCTCTGGCATGCAGGGCCAGAGCCTCAAAATTAGCGTAAAAATCTGACAATGATCCTCGTTGAAAAAACGAAGGCATCAGCAGCAGACCTGGCTTCAGAAGCATAGAATTATGCACAGAAGGTGGTGATCAAAGGGGACAAATGCATTCAACCAGGGCTCCCAAGACAGTCATCGACGCATTGAATGATTGAGCAGTTCCATGGGATGCGCAACTGAGGCGAGGCAAGGCAAAGGCAAGGCGGGGTCGAGTTTCGAGGTCTGCTGCTGCAGCAGCAGCACTGCCTGGCTCCACTTGGGCTGGGTGGGGTCGTCTACGGAAACACACACAAAAAGGAGAACAAACGAACTCAATAATGAGAGCCTGACTTGAATGAACGTAACTCACCTGGGAGGATCGAGGCTGTTTTTCAAATGGCAGGGGCTGTCTCCACTTGCACTTGGACGGAGGTCAGATTTTGGCTTCAATCTCCTTGTTTGTAGATCAGTGAGGGGTACTAAGTTAAGCCCAGTGCAATCAACCACAAAAAAGGGGGATCAACTGGGTCATTCCACATGGCAGGACCATGACAGGGACTTTCAATAGGCTTGTGGCAGTATCAAGTTTCTCCTATGATTTAGAGGAAATGGAAATGTTTACCAGCCACACTAAGGTAAGGGCCAGCTTCAATCCATGACTTGTGGAGTGCGGGCCGGTGAAGCCCACCGATCAGCAGTAAAATGGGGACTTTCCTAAAACCTACATCCCATTCCACATGGAAGCTAGCCCTCTGACTTGTTTGTGCTGCAATTCAGTTGGGACCTATTTGTGTCACTATGTATTAGTAGTACTTGTGTACATTTCCAAAATTTAAGAAAAAAAGAAATATTCACTTTGCACTGTACTTTTCTCTTACATTACTATGCTTTTGAATAGAACAATTCCATTTCCTCGCAGATGTTAAGCCAGGTGATTATACAAAAATAGGTGAATGGTCTTCATCTTATGCATACTGAGAAATGGCATTGGAAAAGTGAGGATGCTCTTGCCGACCACTTCACTTCGTGTGAAGTCCGTCACAAATTTGTATTTCACGCTAAGGGAAGTGAAGTGGTCTGCCAATTTTTCTGCTGCATGGCATCTTTGTGTGGCTGGTGTGAATCTAGCATCCATGGGTTGTCCATTTTGAGCACTTGGTCCCTTCCTCCCAGGCCTGGGGAGCAGGGCAGACTGGGAGATCCCTGCCTACACTTCTATTGAACTTAAACTTCTGTACCCTCCTTCACCACGAGCTGACACAAACTGAAGCAGCAGCTGCGGCGGGGTTGATTTTCTCCAAACAGTCAAATTCATGTTGACCTGTTCAATTAACTTAGCCGCCCACAATCTTAGGAACTGACTAAGATGGATCAACATGGAGACCACATAAGGTAGCCTGCTCTTAAAGCGACCATTTAAGAGCTAATTGCGTTTTGGGGGAGCTAAACTCCATGAAACAATGTATAGTAAATTTCAGTAGGAAGAGAAATGGAACTGGCATCTAACACCAAGTTGTTTCATATTCTTTGAACCTACATGGAATTAGTTATGAATTTTTGAAGTTGAAACATAGAAATCATTAAAAGCGACCACATCCTGGAATGTACATTGATGGTACATTGAAGAAAGAAAATGTATCAGCTTTGCGTCATGATTGCTTCTAGAGCATGGGCGCTTTTAGAGCAAGTGACTTTGACTTCGTAGCTCAATAGATCAACCTATGACCACTCAAATTTGCAATCTAAATAACTTGGAGAAGCTATTTGGTAACTCACATATATTTGAGAGATTGAGAAGTTAGAGACAGGCCATTTGCAAGTAGAATGAAGACATTCCAACAAGAAATTAATTTCTTGTAATTATTCAAAGTTTAAGGGGAGAAAACTGGTAAAGTATAGGTCGATAGACCCATGCTAAATCACATCAGTAGATGTGTCCCCTCCCCAAGTGCATTGTCATGATGCTAAAGGATTTGCTAATAAGATTGTGGTAATAGGTGGGTAACTAACACAAATAGGAGGGTTTGTTAGATGACAACATTAGATTGTTCCACCTTCATGGTTAACCCCTTGGGATAAGTACATCTAAAACTGACAAAATTATTAAGCAATTCAACATGGTTACATTATAATGTTAAAAAAGGTTTTGTCAGGGCTTGTTGTAAGTCAAAGGAGATTCTAGTGTATTTTTTGAAAAAAATACGAATTTTCATAAAATGCATTCTATGAGTTTATACCTATATAACAATTAGTCCCAAAATCTTTAGTTATGATTGTAGTGGGTTCTTAAGATTGTTTTTCTACTCATTTATTTAAGTCATTTTCTGAACTAGAATATTTATTTTTCTAGGTTAAACATATCTATACAATTTGACCTACAAAACCTTTGTAAAGAAAAATTACGAGAATCTACATGAAACAAATTTAAGAGAACAAATAAGAATTCACCAACAAACATTTTGATACATAGAAAATAAATTTAAAAAATAAATAAAATAGTGCTTGGGATATGCTTTTATTTATTTGTTGTTCAAAGTTTGAACATTTGGTCTTTAACGAGGTAATGATAGTATCTTTTGACATCAAGCTTAAAGGTGTACAAAGAATTGTATATAAGGTTTGGTATTTAATCTATAGCATACAAAATTATGTAACCAATAATGGCATGACATGTTCAACAACAAGCATCATTCTTTCTTGTAGATGTCATTATGAAACCAAAAATATTTTTATGCTCAAATTTTTTATAGCATGATACCATATGCTAAAGAATAGACCATCTTGGAGGCTTTTTTCATATAGGAGAAATAATAATGATCCAAATTGGTAAATCTTTAAAAATAGACAAAATCATTTTTTCAATCAAAAATTTGAAAAAATAATATCCCTTGAATTTTGTCATCTATTTTTAGGAATATTTTTAGAAATATGTTTAGCCAATCCTAACCATAGGGTACAATATCCTTTTACTATTAGATGCTTCAAAGTTCATGTTATGAAAGATGGAAAGACCACTTCTAAGCAATGCTTCATCCAATAATTTTTCAATTATCCAAAATAAACTTGGAATTTCTTAAAGATAATCTATCAATACATAGATATATACAAAAATTTGCAAAAGTCAAATAAAGATTTAGTTGTTTAAAGAATAAAAATTAAGTAAATTTAATAATCAATGAAGTGCATCCTATGATTCTAGAATTGGATGTATAGAATAAGTTTCATAAATTTCATAAATGTAGAAGTTTCATAAATTCATCCAATGTTGAAAATTGTACAAGAAACAAAATGAACATATCTCACACTATTAGATGAGTTGGGACCTTGGGAATTCAAATGATTATATGCTCCAAACTTTTAGGTGGATCACTCTTCACTACTCCCTAAATGTTGAGGGCTTTTTTGAACTTCTCAGAGTGTGCTCTAAATTATACAAAAAGTCAAAGTGTTGATAAGTTTCATCAAAATTGAAAATGTATAAATTCAAACTAGATGCCTTGTGGATCACTTAGAAAGAAAAAAAAATCATTTATGGATTGAAAGATTATGATGCTTATAATAGGGGAGTTAAAACAATGAAAGTGATTTAAAGTCTATCAACCTTCTTATTAGAGGTCAAGTCTAAAATTGATGTCATAAAAAAATAGGAGGTTAACCATTAAATGATCAGCATGTGTTTTTTGGTTGTATAGAAATTTTCGAGCAGATTGATGTGGATGAGGATTTGTATATTTTAAATTGAAATTTTAATAGAAGGTGTGGACAAAGAATATCTATCATATGCACTAGATTTCATAACATTTGGAAATAATAGTCAAAAGTTATTGCCTAATATGTTATTTTTTTTCCATAAGTGGGCAATCTAGGTAGATTAGAAAAAATCACTTTTCTCATAAACAAAAATTCAAAATTGATTTTACAGAGTTATATATACTTGTAAAGTTTTGAATCATTCCATTTTTATCAATGAGTCAAAAGTTATGAAGATTTTTGTTTGCGGGCAATTATGGATTCTCTACTCTAAAATAAACTTTAAAGTCTTCTATCTTACTCAATTTTCAATATTTTTAGAAATAAAATAAAATTATAGAATGTAGATTGTGTATTACAACATTGCAACCATTGGAATTGACATTTTTTTTATTCCATAATTAAATTCTAAACAATTTAGTATTTTTAACCATTCTCTACTACTATCTATTTACCATTAAAAGATTTTTGGGATAAGGGAGGGTAGTTTTAGGCCTATTTACTTTGATATTCCCCCAACAATAAATAAAAATGTGATGCTATCAAAATTCTTTTTTGAAAAAAATTAAAAAAATAAAAAAAGTTTTTTTTTTGTAGAAATAACATGACAAGATCTTGGCCACATCAAAATGTTGCAATGTCACTACAATAGTATAGTTGTCTTGTTCCCACTTCATTATAACTTGCAGTCATCTTTACCCCTCAAATTTATCTAATGTATTTTTTTTCTTATATGTTGTACAACTCCAAATGATCTTAAATTTTTCAAGTACATGACTAACTTGTTTAGGGAAAAAATTCAAAGAAGAACCACCATTTTGGACCTTTTTTCATTGAAATGTGAGCTTGTGAAGTGCAGTTGATCTACTTTTCGTAGGGCAAAAAAAATTATTTTAGTGAATTTGAATGCTTATATCTTGCAATCCACGTGGTGTATTTTTTTGAAATTCTTACCGCACGTTTTCAAGTTAGCATACTACAAAATCATATAGTTACATATGTCAAAAAAGTTTTTTTTCCAAAAATTTGGTATTTGTATTAGAAATGGTAGTTTTTGAACATAACCGGTAAAAACATAGTCATAGAACTTTAGGGGTTAAACAATGTGACATATACAATGACAATCAATTTATGAGTTGTCACAATCTACTCTACAAGTTTCTTAAACCAGTTTCTAATGGGATTTTTGGTCCAAATCTAGTGTTTATGAGGCTTATTTTAAAGAGTCTCTAATACTGAAAATTCTAGATTTGCAATGGACATTCTTATACAAAATCTTCAATAGAAAAATCATGAACATTTTCTTTTTCATAATCACACTTGATGCTAAAAATAGAAATTTAAAATAATTCACTTAATATACTAGAAATAGTGCTTTAGTAAAATTTTATTTAACCTAAGAATTTTGTGGACACCAAAATGTGATTCCTAGATATTGATTACATAAGATGTACACAATCAAATATGAAAGTCTATAAGAACCAACTAATGATTTTTGGTATACCTTAAGGTTGTCCTTTGAAAAATCATAATTTTTTCATATGGTGCCCAATTGTGATTAAAGACAATAACAGGTCCACACACCTTATAAAAAACAATTCCATGATTCACATTTCAATTACACTCATTTTTTACATATAGAATCTAAACGATATTGTTTGGACCTCTATAGTCTTAAAGTCATTTTTTAATTAAAAAACCACTTAAAATTGCCATTTATATTGTAAAAAACAGAGAACTTTGAAATCCTTTTTTTTGCATATTTAAGTATGAGATCTTGCACTACTTTAGTATAAAAATACATGGAAGAAATTCTATATACTTTGACTAGGTAGATTGAAAAAAATTGCATTTAAAGTGAAGAAAATTGTATTTTTTGCACTTTGTGTGATTATATTATAAGACTTTGAATCTTCTTAGTCTAAAATTTTGCACTATCAATAATTTTAAACATTTTAAACATTGAATAGAAAGTTGTAGGGGAAAAAGTTCAAAATAAAAATCTTTGGTTGTGATTCTTTAAAAAAATTGTTTAGTAAAAAAAGATAATGGTATGAGATTGAGTTAAAACTCAATTGTTAATAGTTCTCTAATGAAATTGAAAGACACTAACTCCAATAGTGAAATTGTTCTAGAAACCATTCTAAACCTTGTGGAACTTCTTCTATTTGAAAATTTTGAAAATTAGGTCAAAAACCAACCCTAGTACATTATTTTTTTAACCCCTAAAATTCCATGACTATGTTTTTGCCAAGCATGCTCCAAAATTGCCATTTCTTGGACAAGTTTCAAAATTTAGAAAAAAACATATTTTTGAACACATATAACCATTAGATCTTGTAGTAAACTGGTTTGAGAAGATGTGAAAAAAATTTCAGAAATTTCCACCGTGTAGATTGCAAGATATTAGCATTTGAAGTGACAAAAATCATTTTTTTGTTCATGCAAAAAACCGGGCAGTTGAACTTCACAAGGTCAAATTTGTATGAAAAAATGTTCAAAATGATTGAAACTATTGTGATTCATTATTCAAGGCATGTTGGATACATGCTTCAAAAAATTCAAATCATTTGGAATTGTACGACATATAGGAAAAAAATAGTAAGTAGGTAGTAGTAGAGAATGATTCAAAATACTAAATTATTAAGAATTTAAATATGGAATTGAAAAATGTCAATCCCAACGGTTGAAATGTTGTAATAAAAAATTTACATCCTAGGATTTTATTTTTTTTCAAGAATATTGAAAATTGGGTAAGATAAAAGATTTCAAAGTTTATTTTAGAGTAGGGAATCCATAACTGTCTGCAAACAAAAAGTCCTCATAACTTTTGACTTGTTGATCAAAATGGAATGATTTAAAGCTTTTCTTGTTTACATAAGTTTAAAAAAAAAATTTCAAATTTTGATTGTTGAAAAAAATGCTTTTTTCAGATCTGCTCGGATTGCCGGAGTTGAGAATCAAACTACGTATTAGGCTATAACTTTTGACTCCTATTTCCAAATGTCATGAAATTTGTTGCATATAAAAAATATCCCTCGTCTAGACCTTCTAATACAATTTCAGCCTTAAATATGCAAATTTCTGGTCACAATGGCCTACCC
Organism: Pseudoscleropodium purum; assembly: GCA_963969395.1. Taxonomy (NCBI): domain Eukaryota; kingdom Viridiplantae; phylum Streptophyta; class Bryopsida; order Hypnales; family Brachytheciaceae; genus Pseudoscleropodium; species Pseudoscleropodium purum. The sequence continues at coordinate 769,949 of OZ017796.1, forward strand.
TAAATTTCTATACAGACAAAAAACGCAATCTGGTCCTTTAGGGGTTAAGAAGATGTTGCAATTGTATATATAACAAGAAGCTTCATAGCTTCCACATCACTAATCAAGTAGAATGAATCAAATCTTGAAATTAAAATTAATTCAATTTTTTGTGAATTTTTTTTTATTGCCTATTGGGTTCTATTTTATACTTAAAGATGGTATAACTTTTGCAGCTAAGTACCAATTCAAATAAAAATAGTATTCTTGAAAAAATAATTTGTATTTCTATCTTAAAAAAAAATTCAAAACATCAAGATAAAAGATGAGACCGTAGGAACCTACCTAAGATTTATTTTGTTTCATGTAGGAACAATAGCTAGGTCTTTAAGGGTTAATAGCATTAATTTAAAAAAGTCTTCTCAAATTAATTGAATAAGAGAGAGTTTCCACCTAGGAGTGTGTAAAAATCCATAACCAAAATTAAACATATGATGTTATAGGCACCTTACAAGGTTTGTAGCATAGCGTTTGACATAGCTAGCAGCTCCAACCATGAACTTCATCCATACTTGAGTCTTGGAGCTATTGATCCCCTTTAACTCATTCTCAATCTTGATAAGGTGGATTACACCTAATATTGTGCACTATCTAAAACCGCCATCATCATTCTATGTACATCTCCAAAATCAGTAAGTATGTATGTATGTTGAAGAAACGTTTTTAGAGCATCCACCCAAACAAACTTTCACCCTTCATAACTATTGAATACAATATCCAAACGTTGTATTCTATAGTGCGTTGGAACCTCCTTTCCACTTGCCAATAAGAAAATTAAAAAATATAACTAGTCTAATAATAGTAAATTGGCACAATAACAACAAGTGGTGTTTTGGGGGTGTACCCACTTTATATGAACCTCCATTCAATCTTTCATCATTGGGGCGGATTGACCCCTCTATTGCCATGCTAGAGGTTAAATGTGTAAAATTGCCCCCTATTTGTGCTACTTATATTTTGTATTTCATCATGTCTACTTGCTAACTGAGGGTCTTTGATTGCAAATATGAATTCAGAATTTGCAAATTTGACCATATGAGGCAAAATAAAAAAATTTCAGGGTATTCTACAAGGGTAAAACATGGGGCAATAGAGGCAATAGAGGGGTCAGTCCTCCCTGACCGACTTTCATCCTCTTCCTTTTTTTTTTCTTTCTGGGAAACAAATGTGGAAATGGAATCCCTCCCCTCCCCCCTTCAGTTCCGTTTTCTCTCCCCTTGAAGCTTGAAGCTGGTGATGGAATCCTGTGTGTCAGAGTCCTGCTGTTGTCGCAAGATTTCATCTCCAGAGAACACAATCTAAGCTGTTAGATGGAGAATATCAATAGCTAACTTAGCTCGTCCTGGACGGACTCCTGGCCGAGTGGGGGGGGGTGAAGTCTTGGAGAAGTCAAGCCCTGCGGAACAGAAACGGCCTTCACTCCAGGCAAATGGGGCGCTATGATACTTACTGAGCTTGCTGCTCGCAGTTCAGTTAATACTCCAATGGCATCAAAATCCGTACTTGCGCAACCATTTCTCACATGGCCTTGCATTGTACTATACTTACCAATTCCTCTTCTGTCGGTCTGTCTGTCTGCTCTGTCTCGCCAGCACGAATTTTTTAGTTATCCTCAGTCACTGTGGGAAACCCATGAAACCAATTTTACCATTGATACCTATCGGTTACAATTAATTCTTCCTGTCGACGGAGAATGTTGACACACCGCTATCTATAACTTATATATATATAAGATTACACTGGTGCGGTTTACTTGCATACTAATAACTTTTAACTGGAGGCTGCTGAATTAGTTGCTAACTGTTTCTTCGTGGCTCACTTACTTCACTTCTGCATTCATTGCTGTAGAATGTTGCAACATTTACTGTTCTGTGTGGGTGAGCTTACCGGTTGGAATAATAACTTGATAATAAGCTCTGGGAATCATGTAAACACAGGCCGTGTAATTAACTTAAGTTAGAGAGAGAGGAATTGGAAAAGAATTCCTGTCAATTGATGAGCTGTTGATGTTCATGTGGAGTGATGTGATGTCGAGCAGGAGTGAGTTAATGGACAACTGAAAACAAGTTTGGGGGAGGGTGGGGTACTCAGGGCAGTAGTCACGTCCATCAGGTTGAAGGGACTGAGGAGGCTCTGAAGGAAATGATGTAAGCTTACCTTATCACTGACTGATCACAATCTAGCCTGGGAGCCAGCCAGCCAGCCAAGAGTTGTGTGCACCTACGTCACACCGGGTACTTTGGTAACTAAGCAGGAGTAGGACCTTGATAATTAAAAAAAAAAAAAAATGAAAACGACATCTGAATGACTTTCTTTCTTGCCCCTCGTGGAAGTGATAAATGAATTACTTATTTTTGGTCTCACCTGTAGGTCAATTGGAAGAGACGGGGATAGCTTAGCAATTGAAATCATATTTTTCCTACAAAGCATAAATTGGTTACAATTTTTTGAAGAATTTTGCTCAAAGAGCCTTTCAACTAAAAGACATTTACGAGGTTGCTTCCAAAACAACATACAATGCACCAATAATCAAGTTATGGTACTTGCCTAAAATAGTTAGAGTCTCTTTCTAAATTGACTATAATATGGAGACCATAAAAAATTTGCATTATAAAATGGTTGTGATGCCTAAAGGGTAGAAGTCATGTAGTTGTCACTAATTCAATTCATTTTTGTTACTCAAAACCTTGATTGTAGATAGTGTTCATCTTGTTGTGCCCCTAATTTCAATTATTCAAGGATGACTTTATACATGATTGTAATGTATTCATTTTTGTTTGTCTAAAATGGGTTAAATATCTAGAATGAGCCTTCCTAGGGTAGTTATTGCTTCAATAAAGAAACCACAAGTATTGTCATCCTAGTTCAACAATTATCCACCCAAATTTTTAGTTTTATTTTATCAAATTAATAGATTAATGAGTTCATCAAACTTAGGTGATATTATGTGTAAAATATATATCCCACCAAGATTGTCCTCCTAGTTGAAATTCATTCATCACTAGTTTTTCATTAAAATTAAAAAAAAAAATTGGTAACTGAGTTGAACTTCATACATCACAGGTTTTTCATTTAAATTAAAAAAAAAATAGTAACCAGATGACTAGGGTTTTCCTAATTACATATTTAACCCTATAAGGCCACCGCATACACTAAATGTCCGATGGATGAGAGAGAATTCCTCTATAGAGGATAGAAGTGCAACTATTCATCCTTCAAGATTTGTTGTGAAAAGGGAACGTCTTCTACAGTAGTTTGACTTCCAATGAATACTTTTCCATTTTTTTAAGCAACTGATTCCCACGGTGTTAGAAAATGATGATTTCAGTGGAGACCAGCCCGTCCTTACAGGGTTAATGTAATGAAGATTTAGTAAATAGTTTGTAATTGAATATAGTTTATAATTGAAGTGGTGTCCCTCTTTCACCCATCTGCACCATTATCCCCTAAACTTCTTTGTTGCTGACATGGAAAGGACGGTGGTCACATTTCCTTGGTTTTGACCAATGTTGTAAATTTGAACCAATGTTTGTAAAATTGAATCAATGTTTGTAAAATCTGGTACCCCATGTAAAACCAAAGATAACCTCAGTGACTTCGATTCAACGCGAATATTTATGTTGAATATTTCCATGTCTTCGAGCTGATTCCATTTTCCCAAACTCAGTGCTCCTGTAAGTTGGATTTCTTCACTGCTACGTACACAGCGAGCAGTGCACATCTCTCCAGTTCAGCTTACCCCAAACATGCACTGTCATGCAAACACAATCTGAAGAACATGTACCGTCACAATCCCCAATTCACTATCCTAACGACAAGCGCGCGCCCCCCCACTTCCTCCGACCTTTTCAGCAAACCTGGCAATCCAAGAACAAGTCCCACACTAAATGAAGCAAGCGATCAGCACGTACACTTTCCTGGTCACACTCGCACAAAGACTTTACCACCTTAGTATTCATTTGCGACGCTACAGATAGATACCCACGACCAGTAGGTAGAATTCTTCGACACAGCGAATATTCACGACATCCAATAACCCAGATATATATGCACAGAAGCCGGCAAAAAGACTCTGAAGACCATGAAAGAAACACCACCAACTACTCTGCAACATCTCCAAATGCTCAATTATTGTCAACAAGGCAGGAGAATGGAAGCTGTGAGCATGATATTCAATAAGCGACAATAGCAACAAATTTGCATTGCAACGGTGGCCTGTACATTTTGCGGTGGTGCTTTACCGTAGCTTCAATGGAAGAGGAATACAAACACTCCTACAGGCTCAAATCTAACTTCAAGATTCTTCCCCTGGATGGATCAGTGACCCTATGTACGAAGTACCAACGGAAGCTCAAAATTATCAAAGCAAGGACGATCTGGAATTAACTAATACTATACAAAGAGAAAAAAATTGACGTTCAGAATAACGAAGTCAGAAGCAGAGTACACGACATAAATTGATTTCTCAGTACCACTGCTACCACTGCTACTAATGCTACTGCTACTACCGGTCGTCAAGTTCGTTCATCTGCATCCTCCATGGCAGCAGCAAGATCAGTGAACGAAAGAAAACGAGGTGACAACTAATTCCAAGGCGGCATGTAGAGATGATGAATGGGAGAAGTATGTACTTCATTACGATACAAAAGAGGGAGCCAACTCGAAGATGGTGATGGTGGGGGGATGGGAGTAGGGGTGAAGATAATTAAGATTCCGAAGTCACGAACCGGAAGAGAAGAAACTATGATCTCCATCTCAGAGATTGGTCCCGATGATCTCTCTCACAAAAATTGCTGCCAAGCTCCTGCATGGCAACTCAAAATGGTGGTGATTGTCGACAATTTTCCCTCAAATTATGGCCTCCAAATGGTAACCTCCGACGAGCTTCAACCTCAATGGCAAAACTGCTCTTGCATTGCATCCGAAAAAGCAGAATTCGCCTCACTCGGCCATGAAAGCCCAGCTTGCTCCAGGGAAGAAGCTGGGTTCGGCTGCAGACTGCTATTCATCATCACTGCTGGTGCAGCAGCAGCTGGCCATGCCTGCGCACAGTTCAAGTCAAACGGACGAGCCAAGCTCGCCAACTGCGACTGCTGCTGAAATCCTCGAGCGTCGCAATTGCTGGTGTTGCTGCCTATCTGCTCCAACGCCTGCAAAACGGGACTCACTCACATTCAGATAAACAAGCTACGTCGGGAAAATTGTACTCGGGATCGACACATAGACTCCGAAAGAAGTTGCAGATGGGTGACGAGAGAGAAAACGTTTCGTTTCCCGTGGATTTGTTGGTACCTGAAGCTGGAGCTTGAGGAACTTGACATAGTGGATGGCTTCATCGAGCATGGACGCCGTGTCCATCTTGGTGCCGCCCGGGACCAAGCGCTGCAAAACGCGGATGCGGTCACTGATGCGTTCGCGGCGCAAACGCGCGGCCACGCTCTGCGGGTCTTTGGAGATTCGGACGTTGCGTCGCTTGGGGCGCGTGCTGGCGATTTCTTCCAAGCTGGGCACGGGTTGCGAGGCGTGGCGGAAGAGAATGGCGCGCATGCTCGCGAGCTTGTCCAAGTCGACCACGGGAGGCGGGGGTGCCATCGCCGTCGCGAATGCCATCTCCCCATTTGGGAAAGGCTCTTGCACTTGCCTTTTGGACAGCTTCGTCGACCTGTGGTGGATCTGCTCCATCCACTCGCCATCTTCGTCTTCAAAGCGGCTGCGCTTGAAGCAACCCTGCGAGTCGTCGCTCTCACGGAGTGCGTTCGGGGAGAGCGGGCCGCCGGGGCTCTCCATTCGGAAGTAGTCGTGCTTGTTCATGAGGGAGGTCCCTGTGCTGGTGGTGCGGTCCAGCATGGGGGTCAAGACGGGCGACAGAGGGCCGCCTCCGAGCGCCGCGATGCAATTGATTTGCAGATTCTCGGGCGCCGTGTTGCAATCGTCGTCGCTGGTGGAGTCCGCCATGCTGGAGCTTTTGCTGCCCGAGTGGAGGAGCGTGCCTAAGCTGTTACTATTGTGGTTGTGCAGGTTGTTTCCCTGGGGTTGTTGCAAAGGGGAGGAGTCCAACATGGACTGATCCGCGGCATTGGCTTGCTGCTGCACGATGGCTTGCAGAAGCGCTTGCTGCTCCATCAACTGCGGAAACATGGACTGTGATGGCGTGTGCGGGAAGAACAGCGGACTCATGGAAGGCTCCAGAGTGGACTGATGCGGGGTGCCCCAACCCGAATTCGACCTGCACACACAAATGCTCCCACGTCAGTTCCAATTCTCGACCGGGCGCCACTATCATAGGACACAAACTACAAACACCGGAGTCCTCACGATGATCGTCAAAATACGGACTGCCAGCAAGCTCCAGAAGAAAATTGCGTCCTACAACCGCGACGAGATTTCTACAGCGTCGCATTCGTCACAGACGGTTCGTATAAGGAGGGCGGGGTTACCATTTTTCCATGGACCTCAGTCCGCCGCGATCATCTGGTCTCTGCAAACTGAGTGTCATTGCGACGAGACAGAATTACTCGATCGGTCAATCAATCAATCAGTGCGACTCCTGCACTTGCGGTTCCCGTCTTCAGATTCTCCAGCCTTCGAAGTGCAGCTTCTGCCTCCAAGAGCGCACCCTTCAACCCTTCAACACTCGTTCCCTCCACAATCGTCACCAAAAACATGCACCATTGCCTGCTGCAACCCACATGTCCCCGTTCTCATGGGAATCCCCTCGCTTCCCTCCCCAAAGAACGATCGCTTCAAGATCACGTGATGAACGCACTCAGCAAGCGAATGCAGATAGATACCAAAGAAACCAAAGTCTCAAATCAAAAGGTGCTTCCCAGCTACGTGCCACAACTCCAGCTGCACCTCTCGTCAAGAATGCTTCTTGTGTGCACACCAATCGCTAAGTCGTTGCAAACAATGGTGGCTACCCCCCGGGTTTTCCAAACAAGAAAATTTCCAAGACCTCCCAAGGATCGAGAACCGTGAGCTTCCCCCACTTCATGACACCATTCTCGAGCTTCTTACTCCGTGCATGTGCAAATTTCGACCCCCAACAAGCTCCTTCGAAGCTTAAACGTTCCCTACGACAACCGGCTCGGCTCGGCTTCCCCACCACCCTCCCAGACGCAGGCTGGACCCCAAGCTCACCAAAAGGGTATTATAATCAAAAAGAGTGAGAACCAGGGGCTACAAATACTACTCCCGAATTGCGGCACAAGGGGCCCAGAGTGGCGATGGTGGATTTGGAATTGGGCTGCCTCGGAACTCGGGACTCGGGACGCGGAAGGAGGAAGGAGGCGGATCTTTGGCGTGCGAAGCTTTTTAGGGGAAAGACGTCTCCTTTTATTTATTTAGCTTAGCAGGGGTTCTTCTGTATTCTTGGCTTGCGCAGCACACGGGGATAGGGGTGGCCCGTGGCCGTGGGAGAGGAGCGCCTTGGGTTGCGCGGCTAAAGTGACCAGTGCCGAAGGAGTATCAGATAGTATCATTTTAGTAGTTTTTGTTTTTAAATTTTTAAATTTTTAATTTGAGTCTCCGAAGTGCCTCGTGTGGGGGTGTAATACGCGGTCTGATGTTCGCTTTCGTTCCGGTAATCCGGATGGTGATCATTGCGAGTTACTCCAGGAGCCAAGTGGGGGTCGGTTTGGTGGGCGGCTTGGGGCGCCCGAACCACACTAATAAGCTAAAATTAGTGTTATTACTGCAAAATTATTAGGGTCACTCCAAACAAAATTGGGGTGGACGGGAGATTAGCAACTTATAGTAACGTTAATTCCAACCTGCACTAATGTAAATAAATGAATTTAAATAAGGTGACTTGGGGTAAATTAGGATTATGGGAAGGGAGGGGATGTATACTAATGTAAAATGAATGAATTTAAAGAAGATGATTTGGGTAAATTAGGATCATGGGAAGGGAGGAGATGAATGAATTTAAATAAGGTGATTTAGGTAAATTAGGATCATAAGAAACGAGTGGATGAGTGAATGGGTGTTGAAGGCTTATATAAGTAAAAGCATCCAATAGTGTCCCTTTTTAGGAAGGGGAGTCATTTTGAAACACAAATCTAGATGGATCATACATGGCTTATCACGTTGGTCAACAAATGATAAACAATGTTTTGTATGTCTACATTTAGGTTTTGAAATGACTAACCTTCCTAAAAAAGGATGCCATTGGGTCCAAGGATGCTTTTAGGTGCCTATATTTTAGTGCTTGAATCAATAAAAGGAGTCATAGTAGGAAGTCAAAAGTTCAACAAACTCTTTGAATTTTGGTACTCACTATTTGGAGTGGAAAAGAAAACTAAGTGAATTTGTTGAACTTTTGATTTGTTGAATTGAAGCTCCTCCTATTGCAACTTCCTCTAAATGATATTGGATATTACCATACGTGGATAACATGCCACGTAATATTAGAGATTTATAAAGTGATTTGCCAAAAAATTTAATTGCAAATTAGCAATGTATTGGCGTACAAATTAGCAACAAAATCAAATTGGTTTATTTAATGAATTTTTTTTTGAAAAACATGTAACTAAAGATTTTTTAAATTGTCAAATATTTATAACATTTTCAATGTTTTTATTAACCCTATCAAAGTAAAGAATAGTCTTGTGCTGTCACATAATGAAGAACAAAAAACAAAAAATAGTAATTCCACAATCTTAAGCTCAATTTTACAATGATATTTGAGCTTGAAAAGTTAAGAGAAACTATTATTTTTTGATAAAATTTTAAAAAATAACAATAAAATTATTAAAGATTGGAAATTTGAAAAAAGATATCTTAATAATAATTAACAAATCAAATCTAAAAACTTGTAGTAGTTAAGAATTTAAAATTTATAGTGTGTTAGGATTATATAAAATGATTTCTTAATGTGTAGCTTATGGAAGTGGTATCAACTTCAATATTTTGTAACAGTAATTAGAAGGATGTTGTATAATAGTTGCATATTGTTCATTAATTCAAATATTTTATTAATCCACAAATCAATTTTTAAAATTAGCAAACAAGACCATCAAAATAGTAAGAAAAAATTGAATGTAGAAAACTGACAAAATGGTTGTTTGTACATATTATAGCTAGAATATATAACGAGTAACTTCAAAAAAATTATTTAATCATGGATCTATAGAGCTCGAACACAATTTACTTTTACATATGTTTGAGGATTTGCCAAATAATGACAAACATTTTTTAATCTTAAATTAATATAATGAAAATTCAAAACTAGAGAAACTTAGTGAGCAATCAAAAGAAGGATAGAGGAAAATTCATAATATTATAGTAAATGCCATCATTTGAATTTTTGCTCAATCCTTCCTTAGTTCCTTCTTGTTTTCTTCTTTGGTAGTACTGGCTATCATAACCTTGATGTTTTGACTATATCTATCAACTCAAAATTATTTTGAAATTCCATACATAGAATCTTTGTTGTTGTCAATCATAGTCTATTCTTTTGAGGAAAGTAGTTCATTGAATGTATCCATTTAATTTGATATTTACTCCATTTTACAACATTTCAAAAAAATTACTAACACTATTTTTTGAAGTGAAGAAAAGACTTATACTTTGAAAGGTACAAAGAAATTGATTCTTTTATATTGGTGAAACTATGCTAATGCAAACATGATTGTCTTCGATAAATAATCTATTATATTTTGAATTAATTATTTATTTCACAATGTGCCTTATTTATAAAATTATTTAAACAACACAAATGGATGTTCTTCTATATACATAAAAGAACTTTTAACATCTAAAAGATTGTGGTGTTTTCATACCCAAAACCACTTCAAAATACAAGTTTATATTCTTTCTATTAATTAGTTATGAACAAGGGTAAATTCTTCATATTTTTGCTTATATAGGTGTTTATAAGCAATTATGGATTAGAGCAAGACTAAAATCTTCATATTTTTGCTTATATAGGCATTTATAAGTGGCTATAGATTAAAATAAGGTTTAAATCTTCATTTTTTATTTTATTTAATGAATTCAATCATAGGATCATACAATTGACATTTTTTTAATTTTAGTTTTAAAATTGTATTGGTTGCAAGATCATAGTTATTGAACTTCAAAAGGTAGTTTTTTCAAGACTTTCTTTAAAGGTGTGATAAATTACGTCTTACAAAAATTTTGATAAAAAAGTTTGTGTGTCCTATAGCTTGTGCATTTTAGTCAAAGTACTAAAAAATCCATTGAGAGAACTAGGAAAAAAAATGACCAAAAAAATTTCATATTCATCTTCAAAAAATTTATTAAAAGGAATGTTGTAAAATATGAAAGAAAATTCCAAATTGCTAGTAACTTTGACATGAAATTGGAAATTAATAATCCTAGAAATAAGGTTGTTCCAACAAGCAATAGATATGATATGCTTTTTTTTAATTTTAAATTTGAATCTTTTTTTAAATTGAAATTAAAAAATGACTTTATATGTTCGTTTTGCCTTCATTGGAAACATCTTGTAACTTTCATTTTAGTGTTTAAAATAGAATGATTCAAAGATTTATCATATTGGTATCAATCTCTTCAATTAAATAAAATTTATAATTTTTTTTGGAATATATTTTTCATTTTTCCCTTTGACTTTAAATTTGAAAAAAAAATTATAACTTTTGCAATACTCATTGGAATGCCATGAAACAAATCTTCACATTTAGAAACACAATGATTAGGAGCTATTTTAAAATGTTTATATAAATATTCCAAAATTCAAAATTGAAAGAGTTTGCCCAAATTCTCAAAAGAACGCAAAGTGCAGTCTTTAGTCTTATAAAAGATTAAGAAGATTTTAGGACAACTTGGAATCATAACATCATCCAACAAAAAAATTTTGCAAATATTAAAAAAGAAGCATGTGTAGTGCAAAATAATAACTTTGGGAAGATTCTTTGTTAGAGCAACTAGATATTTTACCCTTTATAACACTTCAAATACTATGAGATTGCAATCTATGCATTAAAAGTTAAAAAAGACTTTTTCATATTAGTCTATTTTTCTTTTCTTCTATCAAATTTCAAGAATTATTTTATTACTTAAAAAACAAACTTGACAATTTCTATTCAAAAAGTAAATCAACATTTTTTATGAATAGTGACTCCCCCAAATATTTATGTCTTAATGCTAAATAATAGTATGCATACTACTTGTATTGGATTCTCCATCTTATACATTCAACTTCTATATAATTTATTTCTATAAACTCAACCATCCACTTCATATTTTGATTAAATTTTAGGGATTTTTTTATAAGTGTTCAAAAGAAATCTCACTCTCTTTAAAGCATATCCATTGGAACATGGAAAAAATCTTCTACGTGATTGTTACTTTCCAAGGTGTTTGAAGTAGAGGTTGGCTTATAGCCTACTCTCTCACCCCAATGCACTTCTATATTTTACCCCCTAAGATATATTTCCAATAATTATATTGAAAATAATAATGTTGGTTGAGTTTGTCACCTCTATGCTTGGTTAAGGAGAATCTTGCTTTTTGTGGAGCCCTACAACCCACATGAAGGTTAGATTTGGCAAAAATTAATTCATTTCTATAAAAAAAATTGTTTCACATGTCATCTTATGAAAGGTATGAGGTGACATGAACCCCTGATAATGTGACATGGAAATTCAATTTTGACACATGAGTGCCAAATCAAACCTTCACGTACAATAAAACACTAGCTCTCATATCATCAAGGATTCTTGCACTTGAAGACCACTATTGCACACTCTCTACTATCTTTTATGATTACATAATCACATGGTTTGGCCTCCACTTCCCTCTAAAAAAAACCCCCTCTGTTGATTAGTAGAAAACAAAACAACTAAGCACTTCCCCTACCATTGATCTCAAAAAAATTAAAAAGAACTCCAAAACCTTTGGCTTGCTCTCTCCTTGATTAAGCCATTAGGGTTTTGATGAGGGGGCAAAATCCCATATGGATTGCAGTTGGAAACTCAATTTGAAATTACAAATGTACATTGGTTTCAAGTGATTAGGGTTGACAGGTATAGGGAATAAAAAAAAATTGGGCAATTGCTACCTAAAGACCACTACCTCAAGATTTCTCACTTTCCACTCAAAAGATAGATACTTGATTATTGACACTATGTTCTCTACATCTCATCGAAATGCTAGCTTATGGAAAGAAAATAGCAACCCCAAAATTTTGGAGAGTTCATTAGGAGGTCAGAATTTCATTCCCCAACCTTGAAAACACAGATATTGTTCAATTTCCCAGTTCCAAACCCTAAACCCTTCGTAAGTAAGATTACTTCGTGGCCCACTCCGGGGTTAAGTTAAAAGAAGTTGAACGTCACCAGGCTGAACTTGCCGCAGAGTTGCGGGCACTCAACTAACTCCTAAGATTTCCTCGTAATCCATTCCTGAAGGCTGGTTTCAGTTGGATTTCGTGTCAGTTTGTTGCCTTTTATGTTATTTTAATCACACTCGTGAGGGTTTCCAATTGTTTACAGTATCGCACCTCTAAACAACTGAAGTTCTCAGTTCTCACGAAGAAATAACTTAAGTTAGACTGTATCAAATGCCGGCCCTGGAATCCGAGTCAGTAGTCACAACCGACGAGCAGTATTATTAGTTTTCTTATGACGGACTGCGCGCGCCATGATCGATACCGGTAATGCACTGAAATACAATGATTAACATCCTGTTGAGTCTTAAAATATATAAAATTAGTTAATGATTTTGCAACCGCACACAGGAACTGAGGCACTCCAAAAGCCAAAACGAATGAATCTGCCATTGGCTTGCTACTACTGAAGCGTCGCAGTACCCCAGGTGGTAAGGTAGAGTAGCCGAGACGGTGGACTGGTTCAAGTTATGAAGTTTACTATAACGGAACATCGACGTGATCACGAGATTTGGAGACTTTCCATACTGGGAGGTCCCCAATTCTGTCTTCAGTATTGTATGGATTTGGGACACTAACTTAATGCAACAGGGATTGGGAGTTTAATGTAACCCGTAAACTTAGTTTCAAAAGCTCGATCCGGCACTGCACTGGGAGATCGGCAACTGAGCAAACTTAGATTCATCGATCTGTCCGCCGTGGGTGCTCACTCAGTGGCATCGATCTCAGGGAACTGTAGCACTTAAAATCACGTGAGTGCGGTGTATGAGGCAATGCAAGTTTATGCCGCGTGGAAAGATAGGAAATATGGGGAGTACAAATTTTCTGTAATTTTAATCCCTGAATTGAAATTATATTGAGTTTTGGGAGCCCAAAAGTTGTCTGAACTAATAGCCAATGTCGAGACTCTTCAAATTTTGATTAGTCAAGAGACTACTTTCCTGCTCACTACTTCCCGCACATGTGTCATGACCTTGTTAATCCCAACCTTGAAAAAAAAAAAAAAAAAAAACACATTCCGAGCTGGCGAGCTTGGGTTGGAATTTTGTTTAAACTTTGGTTGGAAATAACTACACCCTACAAGTTGGGTATGGCACCTAGGCCGGGAATGGGTGGTTTGATTCTAGTGAGTTCTAAAGGTTGGTCCAAATTGGGATTTGGAAGAAAATGATGAAGAATTTTTGCTCATTAATGAATGCAAGTGGTTGTATAGATTGTGGAGGCACAATGAATTATTTTGATAGTTTTGAATGGAGAATGTTGTAGGAAGAGTGGGAACTTAAATAACTTAGGTGAATCCAAACATTTGATCCAAGAAAGAGGTTAAATTGAAAGGAGCTTCATCAATAAATTGTCCTAAATGTTTCTAAGTCACCACCTCTAGAATTTTATAAATGGACTACCCAATATATTGTACCATCACTAGAAGAAAAGCATGTCGACTCCAACAAAAAAAAAACATCATTTGAAATCTGTTGAAACCCCTATTTCCAATGCATAGAATGTGCTAGAATGCGTTGGAAACAGGGTTTTCAACAAATTTCAGATGCCGTTTTTTGTTGGAACCGACATGCTTTTCTTCTAGTGCATACCTTGACATCACCATTGGTGAACAATAATTATAGAAATTTTGGAAACTATCAAGCCACTTAAAGTTTGCCGAATTTAAGGAAGATTCATCATAAAGAATGTAATAATGTTGGAAAAAGATAATTCTACAACTTAATTCCATAGATACTATGAAAAGTAACGAGTCCATTGATAGCCATGTCTATCGTTTTCCTACACAATGAAAAGAATTGTTCAACTTTCCAAGATTATTTGAAGGATTTTTTAAATAATTGTTGTATAATTTTTTAGTAAAAAATGAATTGCCAAAACAATCCTTTTAGTTTTAAATAATTTTTTTTTAAATGTGCCAAAAATGAGCTTAGACTATGATCATATTGGTTATCCAAAATGGTCCCCAATTCACATTGTGGTTTAAGCATCTACTAATTTTGTGGATATACCAAGAATTACTCCATTTTGGTAGCCATTTTGTGCACCTTACTAACCTATGGGTTATCTATCCCAAATGGAGAGATTGTTTGCCCCAAATGGATTTTTTTTTTACTTCTTTTCATATACTCCCTCATCCACTTTTTTCAAAAATTAAAAGCTAAGAAAATTGAATCAAAGGTAATAAGAATTCACAACAATTATATTGCTTTGTTTATTAAAAAAAAAAAGATAATACACAAAAATGATTATTTAATATATATGATTTAAACTAATCATCGCAAGGATATACTATTGGCAATATATATTACTTTAACTTAATAGGGTGACCAACTATCCAAAAAATAAAACATATTAATAACATGAGCCACTATCTATTGGTTACCAAGGATAGCACCTGCTACCTAAGTCCTATATGGTTTAGATAGTAAATCAACTATCTCCAATCAAGCTTCTTTGTTAACATCAGTTACACAACCATAGTTACTTTCCTTCTCTTCAACATAGTTCTAATGGTGACGTTGTAACATTTGTGGGTTGGTACTCTATAAAGATGTTGTCTCTTGATTGGTCATACTACTAATTTTCATAGTTCTCAAGTATTCACCCATTCCAAATAACCATTTTCAATGTGGTGCCTAATTTTCAAAATTTAGCCTTGAAGTCTACAATGGATGTGAACCACTCCCCTCATTTATCCTTCCAAAGTCATTTAAGGATTCAATGCATACAAAATAAAAAGTCCCCCTATTTTGTGCTTGATTAATTTGTCTTCTACATTTCATCAAGCTTTTGCATTTTGAGCCTCTAATTGCAAATATGAATTCAAAATTTCAAATTTTCATTATGCATGGCAAATAAAAAGCTCTTGTGCTCTCTTGAGGGATAAAATTGGGGATGAGTGAGGAGGTCGGTCACCCGCCCAGGGTGACCAACTGACCTCCTTCATGGCCTATAATTTACCTCTAAGGAAAATGCTCAAATTTTTATTTATTTGCCATACATAACATAATTTTGAAAATTTTGAATTCATATTTGCAATCAGAGGCCCCGAATTGAATAGAAGAGGTGGAGAAAAAATACAAAAATATGTGGCACAAAATAGCGGGCAATTTTTTACATTTACCTTTGTCTTTGGCAATGAGGGGGGTAACTTAATCCTCCCTGCCTGGCTGCCATGAAGTGGGAGCGCCAGAATGTTGAGTGCCCATGATATGAAGATCATCAATTTTGTCTGCCCAAAGTTACCACGGACGGGACAGGGGTAAAAATATCTTACTCCCGGCCAACTCCATTTTTATTTATTTAAATTTTTTTTTAGCAGTGCAATCTTCATGCTACTCATTTGTTTTAAAAAATGAAAAATCTTCTTTGTCATTTATGGAAAAATATTGAAAGAAAACAAGATTTGCATCATACCAATGAGTGATGCCAATAACATTTACTATGTACCAGAATCCAGAGGACCAGAGAATGTAAAGTGATTATTATTATTATGATTATGATTATGATTATGATTATTACTGCTGCCCCTGTTTTTCAGATTTGTAGACCTACACAGCTACACCCACTTGTGGATTTTAGTACACCTACAAAAAGGACGTGCCCAAAATATTCTCAGCAGTACAATTCAAAAATTGTCGTAAGTACAAAGGTAATGGAGTGAGGAATTTTATGTTTTCCAACACAGTTTGGATCTAGTTGTGTGTGGGTACAAGTAGTGTACTAGACCTAAAATTGAGTTTTGTAATTATTCTATCAAATTAAAGGCCGAAGCCTAAGAAAAACTGTAAGGTAGGAGGCTGTAAAACGGTGCAGACATTAAGAATGGACCCTATAAATGACTTTGAAATGGACATGAGTTGTTTCTGAAATTGGCTAGTGTAGTCATTGAATGAACCAAGGAAAAAAAAATTATTAATTACAAGAGCCAATCATTTTCTTTGTTTTCCCCATTTTTATTTAGAATTGCAAGTGAACCCTTCATGAAAGACCTAGGGTCACAAATAGGGACGTACAACCCAATTCGTTTGAAAATTCATAAGTAATTCAAAAATCATTGGAACAAATACGAAACCACTCGGGTTAGATTCCTCATCAATTTCTCTTTTTCTGAAAAATGAGCTAAAAAATATTCCCGTCCTAAGAAATACATGAAAAAGGCGGACCCGCCCTTAGATGCACCATTTCTGAGCCTCCTATCTAAGACATTAGAATCTTTTTTACAAAACTGCATACCTGAGCAGAGGAGAATGAAATTTGCTGAATGAACAATTGTTGACTGGAATATGATGTTAAATATTTAAGTTTTCTATCACTCAGAAAATCTGCACTTTTGTTGGTTGGAATCTAAGCGTAATCACCCCAAATTTATTATGGAGTATTTGTTTTATTTGCCTATCTTCAGTTTGCTTTATTTTTTGGGACCATCTTTCAACTATTCTACAAAAGTCAGCTCAGCTGGTAAGGTAGGAGGCTCAAACTCGGATCGGGCATTTTTGAACCAACCATGGCACAGAGGTACATTTTGATTTCTTCAATTTACCAAAATGTACAAAGGGTGTACATTTTAGGAGGTGGTTGCTTTGAATTTTCATAACTAATTCCACAAAGCTCCAAAAAATATGGAACAACTTGGGTTAGATGCCATTTCCTGTTGTCTTCTGAAGAAAATTTACTGAAAATTGCTTTATGGACCTCCTACCTTAGCATCTAATTCCACAGCAATTGCTGGAGGCTCATTGATTTGAGATTTGAGAAATCTGGAATTCCTGGAACATAGAATTGATAACCATCGCAGGTTAAATGTAAGTTCTGAATTGAATCATCACATGGCACATCAATGGGTTAAGTTGGTTCCATCATCACAGACAAGAACTAAAACAAAAAATGTAACACTCTGGATTTCAAAAAATAAAATAAAAATGTAATGAAATACATTGAAGTAAGTATGTCTAGTTGAAAGGGATAATTTTAGTGGTCTATTCTTGTGACTAGTTTGGTGAATTGGTGCTTCATGATTTTTGGGGTTTGGCTCTCAATCATTTCCCTCTTAGAAGTAAGAGAAACTTGATTATGGATGCAACATAGTGGCTTGTGTGTTTGATATAGAAGGTATAAAAATTGAATTACATCTACAACGGTCACAAAAAATTTGTATTCGGACTAGTAAGCCAAATCCAACAATATATAGCACTCCTAATTTGGATTAGTTGTGCACCTCCTACATGTCCCCCAAAGTTACAAAATGGGCACGTATTTTATGTATATGGTGTTTATATTTGAACATGATAAGGTTGAGGTCTTAAAATGACATTCAAATGGAAGATGCTAATTAATAAATTCTTGAACCTATGGTGTTTGTCCTGCCATAATATAGTACATAATTCATATTCTATTAGTCGAGTAAGGTATTGCATATTTACTTCTCAACAATCCTTTATGGGTTAAAGTTATAGCCCCTATTTTTGTTACATAACTATTTGTAATACCCTATGGAAGACCCTTATTATGACTATGCAAGTGATAGTTAGAAGTGATTGAGTGACAGTAATGGAGTCCAATACCTTTTGGGATGTAAATTATCAATGAATTTGGCAATATTGGGATAGTTTTTGAATTGAATACATGCATCTATGTTTCAAGGTTTGATTTTAGATTAGGAAGGTGAATCTAAAGAGGTATTGATAGAATGGTACTAAATGGGGTACTATGTTTCATCTCTCATCCTTCTTGGTTTATGTAAATGGTACTACATATAGCGTCAATGGGTAAATTGAATCAAATATCTATAGTTCTCTATTATGAATTTTACATTTGTTGATGTATTTTTGTTATTGCATATACCTTCACTTGCCACTACTTTTCATTGAAGTAATATTGAACAATTTCACTAAAGTTTTGCATTTGAAGTTACATCTTTCAAAAAATGTATACTTAGTTTGTTTATGCTACACCATTTTTCATTTATCATGTGTATTACAAAATGAAACTACATATATGATTATAAGTTTTTCCATATGAGGAACATAAATCATTGTAGACATTGGTTCTCCCTTCATCTTAACTCTTAAAAGGCCATTTGAGGTCCTCGGAAGGCTATCCAAACTTGGATCTCAAAATCTTTTTTAAAGAGGCATGATGTAGCATGTTCAAATGATAAATCAATTGTGACCACTACTTCCACCCTCCATGAGGAGGCAAAGGACAACCTCTAAGTCATTAATTCAATTTTTTTTATCAAACTTTCTAATGCAAAAACTAAACAACTTCAAATTGTGATTCAAACCTCCTAAGACTTAGATTGATAGATGCATCTTGTTGAGACAAAGAGAATGATGCTAAGTAGTTTTAGGGAGAAAAAAACAATTACAATTTGAACACATTCACAAAATGCCAGTGAAGAAATCTATGGAATTTCTATTTAGAGTAAAAACTAGCCAAAAAATAATTCAACTCAATGCTTTCAAAAACTCAATGGAATATAGAAATTAAAGGAAATAGACGGTAAAACTAAAAGAAAACTCCAAACACTTCTAGAGTTCGGGGTGAACTGGCCCCCACACTCAACCCCTTCAAGTCATTCTAGAGGTGCAAGTAAAAAAAAAAGCCTCATATCTTATACTTAATTACTTTACCTAGCATAAACATTGCAACTAATTTGGGTCTTCTGATTGCAAATATGAATTCAAAATTTGAAAATTTTTATCATGCTTGGAAATTAAAAAAATTCTGAAGATTCTCTGAAAATCCAGTCCAGCTCGTGTGAATAGGTCATTTGCCAGCTACCTATATTTCACCCAGCCAGTAGTAAGGAAATATGGTAGTAACGGTTTTACCGTCTTTATTATTACTGAATCTGCATGTACCATGACGTCAGCATGACGTAGGGGGTGACTTACAGTTTCTATTGCCAGGGCTTGAGAAAGCTGCCTGAACTGTAGGAAATGGAGGACTTACCTGAGCCTCCAGTACGTTCAGTTAACTGAACTCAAGTTAAGCTAACTCAGGTTCCCATCCCGAAAAATTGTACAATTTTGAAACTAAGTGCCCCATGATCACTGATTTTACCACTCATGGACTGACCCACTCTCAGCTTTTACAAATACAGACTTTTAGCCCTTTTTTTGCATCACCTTATGCAAAATTCGTGTCACCAGCAAAATTCAAGTGACGGACTTCGAAGAAAAAAATTGGGAAGTTATTTTATTAGAATAAATTGCATGCCGAATAATTTAGTTTGCACTAATTTAATTAGTAATAGAATGAAGGTAATTGACACCAAGGAAAAGTATGAGAGATTGGTGCGAAAGGACCATATAGTTCTTATATGGACTTTAAGCTACAACTCATTGTTTTTTTCATCCATGATATTACTTAGATGTCATAGATTATTCAATCTTGTTTAATCGTCCATCTCTTTTTTACTTTCATCCATAATAGTACCTAAATAGTACCAAAAATAGTAAGTTTTGTTCAATTGTTTGTAAACCTTACATTTATCATATGAAGATGTTTTTGACAATTTCATCGACTTTTCTATTTCTTACTTCTAATTTGAAGGTAGTCAACACCATCACCATATACCTTAAGATTTATTGAAAATTTACCTCGAGGGACCTTGGCACTTGAAGTTGACACTATCATTGCTTAATTAGGGCTCAAATGCTTGATTTTCTACCACTGAATAAATTGTGGCCTCACTAGTCTTACAACAATTAGTCAAAAACAAAAATGCATCTCCTTTTCCTATCCTCATAAATGAATACAAAATTCAAGTTTGGTATTTTTCAAACATTTTTATATTGGCTTTAAATAACCCACAATTCTTTGGTGAGCCCTTCAAAAGGAAAAAAACAAGGCAAATATTATCAATGATTGCACATTAATTCTCTTTCACTATATAATTAATCCTTTTGTGTGTCTTCGTCCGTCTCCTTCCTATGGAATGAGGTGCATGTCACGGTCTTGAAAGGAGTTGCGCCATAGTGGTTCTTATGCATGCTTCCAATGCCAATTAGTTTGGAGGGCCACTTCTTGTCTGTTTTGAGAATCAAAATTTGAAGGAGTATAGGGGATGCTCTTAAACATACACCATAATAAGGTGAAGTTAAAACTTCTTGGCACCATGTACATTGAGTGCTCCCAAATTGATTCATGCCATTCATAGATCCATAATGTTGAGTCCAACTTTCAGGGCATAATCTTTCACTGCTCCATTGGTTAATAAAAAATGCATTCTAATTCATAACACAAACCCTCTTTCTAAACCCTTAGATGTACAAAAAGTACAAATATAAATATATGTGATGAACTATTACACTTGGCATTTATGTATCATAATGCTCTTGAGCCTCTCAACTCTTGAACATTATCTAACTTAAGGTAGAAACACCCAAAACCGCACTTGTTCTTTGGCCCTATCCATAGAGTGCCATAAAAGTGTCCCTAGATTTCTATCAATGTGTCCTCCAAATGTTTGATTCTTATTGGTTGATGCATTTGAAAGACACATAATGAATTCTGATTTGTTAAGAGCTGATTTTTGCAGGGTTCAGATCTGGGTGCACCTATTGGACAGATCCACTATTCTAGAGACCCACAACTTTGAAAAATCATAGAAATTACACATTACATCCAAAAAATCTATTTTTTTTTTTTCAATATTCATGATTTTCACTTGCTTACACTACAAAATACAATTTAAAAGAAAAAATGCCTCCAAATATACTGAATTCCTCAAAAGGCTGGTTTTGGGTGTTTCTACCTTAGTCCATTTTTCGTTTGAGCCGTTTCCATGAGCACAATCCCAGTGAATCATGATGTGAGCACAAGGCCATTGGAATCAATCAGCCTTCCTTCACAGTGGCAGACTTGAAATTCAAGTTGCAACAGACAACCCCAAAACTGGACGTGGTTAATAATTAAGTTAGTCCATTTGGCAGATCAAACTGGGTTTTGGTCGGAGGACTAAGGTCTGGAAAATTCATCATGTACATCAAAATTATATTTCACTCAATGGTTACCCTTTCTTTATGTCCAAAAAATAAAATAAAAACTGGTGGTACACCCAAATTATCGTTCACTCAATGGTTACCCTTTCTTTATGTCCAAAAAATAAAATAAAAACTGGTGGTACACCCAAATTATCGTTCACTCAATGGTTACCCTTTCTTTATGTCCAAAAAATAAAATAAAAACTGGTGGTACACCCAAATTATCGTTCACTCAATGGTTACCCTTTATTCCGTTTATTTTTTTCTTAAAGAACAAAGAACAAAAAATTTATCATTCGAATTCAGTGAGATCTGCAGCAGCAACTGATGTCTGCAAGGGGGTGGGGGGTGGGGGGTGAGTCAAGTGGGTTTTGGTCGGAGGAGGTCTGGAAAATTCATCACAAGGTAGTGCGGGATTTCCGTTGCAATAACTTAAGTTTTGCCAATCATCTGCAACTGTTCATCATGCCCAATCACCGCCCCTTATGCCATTTAATTTGCTGCCAAGTCACTCATGGATTCCCCAGTTCAGTTGGGTGGGATTCAAAGACATTCAAAAACTGAAATTTCACCCCTGGAACAATGCAGGAGCCATGTGGACAGAGATTCAGGATTGGAAGCATTTCTTTTCATAACTTAGTTACACGTTCCTCTTGTTGACCATTCTGTCATTCATGGTGGGCTAGCTAATGAAGAGTATGCAATTGAGTTTTTCAGTATTCATTGTCGGTGTCTGTCTCACTTCACATAACTTACTTAAGGTCGAAGCACCAGTAGCCACTGAATTGAGTCGTTTTGGAGAGCAGTATGAGGTGGTGGAAATTTTTCCCATGTAGGAAGATGGGAAATATAGGGATTGTGAATTTTTCAGAATTTTGATTCCCCAAATTGAAATTACTGTGAATTTGGGGAGTCATAAAGTGCATTTCACTAGTAACCAATGTCTACGGTCTTCTACTTCCAATCATAGCTGAAATTTTTTCCTTCTCACTACTTCCTACTTTTTGGGTCACTACTTTGGGACACATATCATAGCATTGAAAAGGACCAAAAAAATACACATTTCAAACTTTAGTTGTAAATTTGTTCCAGACTTAGTTGAAAATAGCTGCATCCTACAAGTTGGTTGTTGGGCGTGGTTGACAATTGGTGCTTCTACCTTAATCCCTACTACAAGCAAAAATGACAATGTGGTTTAATGCTTCATTGCAAGGTTGACATTAGAGGATTTTTAGTTGCATTGGAGGGTTGTGAGTTCCCTATGCTGCCAACATTGGAGGAACAACCTCGCAACTGCTACCTGACATGGCATGGCAACTGCCAAGTTGCCAAAAAAAATTAATTAAATTTTTTTTTTGCATTCTAATTTTTTTCTTAAATTTCAATTTTTTTTTCTAGCAGTTGTTCCCGATTTGCTAGGGGAATAGTATTGGATGAACATGTCTAAAACGGCCCTCTAGCCCCCCTAATCTCCTCTAATGATACAAGAAATTTTTCTACAATTTTTTGTGAGCTCAAAAACTACGAAAATTTTGTAACATGCTCTCCTATCATTCTTGTAAGGCTACAAAAAAAAACAATTAGCTTCATATGACATGCTATATAAAGATTTTTATTTGAACAATTTTTTGCTAAAAAGTAATGAATTTTTTTGAGGGAATATTTGACAAGATATTCTTCTTTTTTAGTGGATGAAATTGCTAAATTGCTATCGAATCTTGGGAAGGAATCACTCTATTTTGAATGAATGTATACTTTTTTGGATGAATAAAAAGATTTTCATTGATACATTGCAAGTTTCATCCGCTTCTATGGATATAAATAGCTTTGTTACTACAGTGAAGATTGTTTTCTTCCCTACTTGGAATAAATGAAAAAACAAAAGCCTGATACAATAAAAACCACTTGTATTTTTAGATCCTCTCTGAATAATCACCATATAAATATGGACAACCTTTCTTGGAGATTAATCAAGCAACTTGTAAGAAAAAAACAAATTGCAAGATATTTGCTATTTTAATTTATTTGGAGAAGTTGTTGCTTTTTGCTCTCAATCTAAAATTTCTTCATAAAAACGATATTTTATGAGTTTGAGTCCACCTATTGAAATGAAATTCATCTATTCTAGTTTCAGCTCTAGTTTGAATATTGCAAAAATTCATAAAATTGAATATTTTATTGCAATTATGAACTTCCTATTTTCAATGTCTACTAAATTCTAATAACTAAATGACCTGGAAATTGAGTTTATACTATTAATGATGTATTTTGTTGTAATGTACAAACATAGTGAAATTTCCGGACTTTTTGAGATCATTTTCTATTTGATATGATTTTTCTTCACTTTTTCTTCAAAAATTCTCAAAAAATCAATTTTCCACCAAAAAAATCTTAAAATTTTGTGAGGTAAATAAGATATGTAATTTTATCTTTGAAAAATAAATAAATATTTTTTTTCATTCCTTTCTAGTTGCAAAATGGTAGCAAATTGATTGATAGGCAATGAAGCTTGAAATCAATAGTCACATACATGTTGTTAAAGGATGAAGGATTAATTTAACTCTAGAAGGATGCTAGCCTATGATTGAGGTACCTAAGGTGAAGGCCATATTCAACAAAAATTAAATGATTTTGTAAAAAAAGTGTCACATGTCATTTGGTGAAGTGTAAAGTACCGTGGACCCTTGAAAATTTGACATGGAAATTCAATTTCAGCACCTAAGTGCCAAATCACGTACAATAGTCAATGAATAATGATCTAATTTATAGACTAGTAAGAATATTCTTCATTTCCACAATGATCTTGAAAGTCATCCATTGGACAATTTTAGTTACCTCTATCGTTAGAGGGTTAAAATTTCATCTCTTGTTGATGTAGATTTTACTCAACAATAGCTGCTACAAAATATGTAACACAATTTTATATTTATAAGATAATTTCCACAAAAAATGTTTTGAAAACATTTGTCAATTTTTTTTGGAAAATAATATATTATAACAAATAAAATTTTATAGTAAATTTTATGACCTTAAAAAATACTTTTAATATTTAGCATCTATCAAACTCTAGTTTTAAGAGATAATGAAATATTTGCCAATCATGTACCACTCTTTCTCATCACTTACACTATGTGAATTTAGATATAATTCAAAGTATAGCAAGCAAATCATTGCCACTATTTGACTTGAATTTTGTGTTTGTTTCTATTCCCACATGTATGGAAACCTCACGAGCATGAAGGTCATGAGAGTTTCTAAATGTGCCCTAATAAATGCGACCAAAAGATGTATGGTTTCAAAGATCTCATCATAATAAACAAAACAAACAATCTAATTTTAAAGTATAACTTTAATCCCTAAGGGACCAGTATATTTTTTTTTTGACAAAAATGCAATTTTAGGCAAGTGCATGTGATTGGAGATTTCCGTATTTTTGGCCCAAATCTTAATAGGAGGTGGGGATGAGGAATATCTTTCATATGCACTAAATTTCATGACATTTGGAAATAGGAGTAAAAAATTATAGCCTAATATGTTATTTTATTTTATAATTGGACAGTCTAAGTAGACAAAAAAATCACTTTTTTCATAAACAAAGTTTTGAAATTGTTTTTTTAGAGTGTTATATATATATATATATATATATATATATATATATATATATACACACACACACACATACATATGGAAAGCTTTGAATCATTCCATTTTGATCAATGAGTCAAAGGTTATGAGGAGTTTTTGCTTGCGGGCAATTAGGGATTTTCTATTCTAAAATAAAGTTTGAAGTCTCTATCTTATTCAATTTACAATTTTTTTGGAAAATTTTACAATTACAGATGCATATTGTTTATTAAAACATTGCAACCATTGGAATTGGAGTTTTTCAATTCCATAATTAAATTCTTAACAATTTTAATATTTTAAATCATTCTCTACTATTGTCTACTTACTGTTTTTTTCCTATATGTTGCACAATTCCAAATGATTTGGAATTTTTCAAACATGTGGCTAATTTATCTAGGAAAAAGAGTCCGAAGAAGTCCCACCATTTTGGACATTTTTCTTAGAAAATTGAGCTTATGAAGTGCACTACCTTATTTTTTGTAAGGCAGAAAGATGATTTCAGTGAATTTGAATGCTTATATCTTGCAATCCATAGGGGGGAAATTTCTGAAATTTTTAGCACATATTCTAAGATTTGAATACTATGAGATCCTGTAGTTTTGAGTGTCAAAACTTATTTATTTGTTTCAAAAATTGGTACTTGTACTAAAAATGGCAATTTTTGAGCATTTTCGGTGAAAACATAGTCATAAAACTTTTAAGGATAACTTAAGTATCAATATCCTTGAGACAAGTTTTTATTTTATTTTGTTTTGTTTGATACATTGAAATCTAACCAACCATGAAGCATCTAGAGGTATTCTTGATCCTGCTTTCAAGCAAACATTAGGCAACTTTCAAGCAAATATTGTGGTGTTTTGGATTTATGATGTGAAAGTTATGGATTTCTTTCAAAGAAAGAAATGAATTGAATCATCTTTTATTTCGGAAAAATTATAGTTTTCAAATTATATCCCAATGCCACAAAACAAAACCATTTCATCCCTTTGTGCATATTAAAGGTTTTTATTCATACCAAGAATGCAACCTCTCACACTTTATTGTGAAAGTTATTGAATTACAAAGTTTTAATGAATTCAAAAATGAGAAAGTTATTTTTATTTTTGTATAGTCGTATCACTAGTATCAATACCTTAAGTTTGACTATTTGTTTTGTTTGGTTGTTATGGTGAGATTTTTGGAACCGTGTGTCTTCTAGTCACGTTCTTTGTATTCTTGGAAAGCTCTGCGTGAAGAGGGATGCAAGGACTTTGTTTTGTGGCATTTGGACATACAGTGTGAAAGTTATGAATTTCAAAATACTTGAATTGAAAAATTACTGATGCTTTTAATTTGTTTGGGCTGTGGCAACGGCATTGTAGGGCACACTACTAGATAGATGATTACCGTATATGATATTCTCACATGTCAAAAGCCAAATTAGTATAAAGTTGAGTCAAAAGCGAAATTTGAAACCTCCAAGCAAGTTAACCCGTGGTAATTTGGGACAGATCTCCCAGCAGCAGGGTGAAAGTGAATCCCTGCAATGACGGAAGAGGAAAAAAAGGATGAAAAGCTCCACCCACCCACTCTTTTCCACTCCTAAATCAAAGTAAGAATCCATTCCACAATCTTCCTAACTTTTAATTTTTATTAATTTTTTTTCGAAACAAATGAAACAGAAGTTCATTGCAAAAGGGGGTATCGTAGAGACAATCACTTCCTAATTTCACTACTGTAGCAAACATGGAAATGTCAAGCCCCCACTCAAAAGGGCCCTCAAAAGTAGATTGGGCGAAAAGGAAAATTAATCCTCAGCTTGGCCTACTTACCTATTTGGGCCTCCAATTGGAACTCCAGAGCAGTAAGTAAAGTAGTAAAAGACACCCTAGTGTATTTTACCCTAGTGTATTTTTACCCCTGGTGTATTTTACCCTAGTGTAGTTTTGCCGAGTCACGAGGGTGGGGGGTAGAAACCGAGTTGACTTGGACTGTCCACGTGGAGCTACTGCACGTTCGTTCGTTCTGAGATCGGAATATGCGGGTGTACAAATACATTGCACCACGTGGCGCCTCGATCGGGAGGGGAGGAGGCTCCGCAGGCAGCTTCCTTGGGGCTGCCAAAGGGGCGACGATCGCTCTGCTTGGGATCCCGCTCCCGTAGGGAAGTGCTTGTGTTAGGAAGCTTCAGTTGGTCTCGTGGAAAATTCAAATTTTGGCACATTTGGGAGGGTTGAGGGGTTCTTTTTCTTCGCCCCTAACTAACAGGGATTTTATTTTATTCGGGGTGATTTTTGGGGGATGAAATTGGAATGTTCTGAACATACAATACATAAGCACTCCAAATTGAAATTGAAAGGAATGGACGGTCCATTTCATTTGTGCCAAAAAATAAATATTAATAATAATAAATAAATAAATGGAAGGTATTTTAATGTAGGATGATAAGAGTATGATTGGATGAATACACCTAAAATATTGTTGTGTTCATAATTTTTTATTTTGGGGGTTGGAAGCAACGTGATTACTCCTCAAAAGTTTGCAAGTTATACTACCTTGAAAATTTGAATCAAAAAAGTTATCATACATTAGAGGTTTCTTTGACACAATAAAATGTTGTTAAATTCCTATCAAAAAGTGCTTATATTAAGTAAATCCTTGAAGGATAATTGTGCACTGAGTAGATGATTGAATTTTTGGGTAAAAGTCCTAAAGTCCTTTTTAAAAAGATGTTTATGAAATTTTGATAGAAAGTACATACTGTAACCATCTTGGAGGGAAGACAATTTTTATTTCCATTAGATGTCCAAGTGGAGTGTTATACTATTTAAAAAACTCAAGCAATTTGTACAGTTTTGTAATCTTTTGCTAAATCCTTCATTTACTTTTGAAATTTGGCATGTATACAATTAACATAATATAATATCCTAATCACTTTGAGCGGTGTCAAAAAAAATTTAAGAAAAAATAAGATTCTTTAAGAATGGATACCAAAATTATAGAATCAAATGTCTTATTCAATGCTTATAATGGTCTTTTAAATCGTATTGTATGTAGGTTCAATTTCATATTTTATTATATATGATTGTATATTTTTATTTATTAAATGATGTAAAATATTTTTATTATTTTTATAACTAATATAATAAAAACATCTTCTTGTAATTAAATTATGATTTTATTAGAAAATACTAGAAGTAATGTAAAATGGAATTTGAGAAAGAAAACTAGTTTTTTTCTCAAATAATATAGTTCTATGAAAGTGTTCTAAAAATTACTTTATGAAATAAGTTTTCATAATATTCTTTATCCTTTTTCTATACTATTGCCTTAAGAAATTTAATCACTTTTTTGAAAAATGTTGAAGGTTCCTTTTATTATCTATTATTTGAGAACAATTGAATAAGATAGAGAAAAATGTTGGTTGCTTACTAGAAAAGAATATGTGTCAAGTTGTACAAGATTTTTTATTTTTATTTTTAATAATCAATGGATAAAACATCATTTGTTTTTGCTAAAAGTGAATAGAAAATAAGGTAGAATCTCATTCATACATTGTCTATAATTGTCACAATCTAGTGAGTCTTCCATCTCTTATTTAGTTTTGTTGTACTTTTTTTTAGCAATCCATTTTTTTTCTTTGCTAAAATATGATTACATTGTCTCTAAAATAGTGAAATTAATGTAGGCCATACACTTTAGTAAAAACCTTAGCTTCTAAATGTTCTATGTGAAGGACACATTCCACTTAAATTAAGTCATTTTGTGTAATAAGTGCAACATAGAACCTTGAGAGTTTGATGTAGAAATTCAATTTTGATACATTAGTGCTAAATCAAACCTTCATGTATGGTATTCTAACTTAAAAAATATATTTCTATTGATAGAATTAAAGGCATGACTTGTACTTTCAACTCTATAATCTTCTTTAAAGTTTTCTAAATGATTTATTTCAACTCTTATCAATATAGAAGGGCCTACCTTTTGGGCATTTAGGAGGGGATTTATATAATAACTCTAATGAACAATTTCACAATCATAAAATTTCAATTTTACATTTTATTGAGACTTCGATTGCTAAGAGTTAACCATAATTCAAGCCATCTCACTACAAACTTTGCACATCTTTTATAGACTTTTATAAATTTTCCCTTCAAGCTGAGTTTCATTTCATTAGTTGGGCTCAAATCCCAAAAGATTACTTTTATGGCTAAAATTTGGATTTAGAGCAAAGACGAACAAGTTGATTAAATACACTAAAAAGTCATGTTTTGTGATCCTTTTTTGCACATTCTTCTATAGAATGGCCAATAATACCTTGATGAGATAATTTCCTTTGACATCTAATGCACACACATTCAGAAAACCTTCCAAAAAAATGTGAAGAAAAATTGTTGAAGAAACAACTCCAGTGCTGAATAACGTTTTTTAACCACTAAGGTAACCCTAAAAATGCCACAGCACCTCTTTTTCTTAGCATTTCTCCAGGCAATGGTGTCTGCGGTCTTTACAATATTAAAAATCAGTACGAAAGAGGAAAGTCCAACAGTCATGTAGGGAATCACCCCCCCCCCCCCCGCCCCCCCGATTGAGCCATGAGGATCAGGAGGCCAGACGAGGTGACCGAACAGTTTCATGGGTAGATCAAGCTGTAGTCGCTAAGGCTGCCGGCATCCGAAGTATTCGATGAGAAACGATTACGATTACATTATTGAAGATTTCGTGCGTTCCATCCCCACTTGCCTATTTCCTTTCTCTCTCCATTCGATAGCTGCATTACCGTCAGTTTTCAGAAGACGACGAAGAAAAAGAATGAAATCTGCAGTACCCCTCGGAATGCATGCCGTGGCGAACTACAGTAGTGTTACTTTGTGCGTTGTAGTTGGACTGCAAATCATGTACAGTAGTGAAGATATTTGACCGACAGGAGGAGGTGGAGCGGATGAGGCTGCCACCCTAAAAATACCCGCAGAATTGACGAGCAGTTTTGTTGGGACCCCCGAAATGGGGTGCGCAGCACCTTGCACGGGGGAATGTCATAAGCGGTCGAGGCCTCGAATTAGCGGCAGCTCTCGAATTAGCAGCAGCCCCCTGGCCGTTCCCCCGGCCTCGTCATCAGCAGGCTCTCAAGTCTATTTACGAAGCTCCCCCACGTCCAAATTTAGCCACAGTTCAGCCAATTGCTCCCGGGAAGTGCAGCTGCTAGCATTGGCCGAGTCGCCCAGCATGCAATGCTGTCGGTTCCGCCAGAAGTTCACACACTCCCGCACTCCACTCCACTCCACTCCACTCCACTCCCGAGAATGACGGTGATTGCTCCTTCATTCCTCCTGCTAAATTAACTCGAAGCTGGGCGACTATTTTTTCCTCCTTCGAAGTTTGAACTGCAACTGAAATGGTGCTCTGAGACTCGGATCAGTGTGTGCCGCAAAATAACGGAAGGATGTCAAAGCTTTCTAAACTGTACTGGAAGAAATTCGGGATCTCCTACTGAAGGCCAGGAATGGCCGCGTCTGCAACACCTACGGGTATGGGATAGATAAGGGTTTTGCATGGCCTATGATCGAGAGACAATCACCGAGGGTCAGTCAGTCGCGCTATTCTTAACGTGAAATATGCTCCATAATAAACTAATTGGTTGAGAACAGACTGACTGTAGCCTTTCATTCCCTTGCAAATAAGGAAAATCTGAACCAAAGAAAAAGCAAAGGAGTTCAAGAGGTTCACTATTTCATTAAAAAAAAAAGGGTAATGTTTAGGTTAGCGCATGGTCGAAATAACTTATCATTAAAGTGATGAGAAAAAATAACAGCTCATCAAAGTGCAAGGAAGCAAGCCAATACGAATAAAAAATCGAAGGAAGATCCCAGCTAGGTTGAAATATTATTGTATTGTGTTAGTTTCTGTGTGATTCTAATGCTGCATCTTCACTATTATGGTAGATTTGTTTCATGTGGATCCTAATCAAGAGGAAGAATGAAATTATGAACAAATTTCATGATTGGAAAGTGAATACCACTATACATTTTTATATCCTAAAGACTTTTGGCTGTTTGAAGTGAAATGGAGTTCCTAAATTCCCTTTTCCAAAAAACATGTTAAGATTTTGTTGTCTTGTTAGTTTTAGTTTTAGGTAAATTGAATTATAATTTACACTAGTTAACATATTGAAGTAAGTCTTCCTCGAAGATTATGTTGAAAAAAATTATCAAATATAAAATCATTATGCATATATTATCAACTTTGAAATTGGGAAATTCAATAATGCTAGCATGTAAGCATATGAGCCTTAAGTAGATATCCTACAATCATTGAAGGTGCTTACAATAAATGTATCTATAATATGTGTATCCTATAATCATGGAAGGTTTCCATAACATAGACGATTATAACATAAGTGTATAGTCTTTTAGGCTCATGTGCTCATGATCAATAGCTCACATAATAGCACCCATTTTAGGAAACTCACTCATTTATTCAATTAGAAAGAGATATTAATAATTTTTTCTTTCACTTTGGTAAGAACTATAATGTCCAAATATTTATTTATTTTGGGACAAAAGTTGATATTCTAGAGGAGAAAGGACTCTCAACAATGAGAAAAATGTTATACATTTATTTAACCTTTTAAGACTACTAGCATTTTTCAAAAATAGATCCAAACAAGAGTCCAAAGTCTATGAAGGGTCTATAACAAATGATGTGGAATGAGAATGGGAAATGCAATGAGATGGAATGCAAACTTAGTCTTTTATTTAGGGGCAAAATATACAAACAATCACCATTAGAATGGATAGATTTTAATATGTATTTGTTTTAGCCTTCCAATAGGTAGTAGTAGGTTTTTTTTTTATGACATTTAGCCCTATTTGCACCTTTTAGAAAACATGTTGTGGGTCTCTACAGTTGTAGATCTTAAGGACCTCCTAACTTCTATGCATTTGAATGCACATTATAAGAAATGAAGCCGCATAGTATTTTAGCTATACAAGAATATATATTATTTAGTTGATCTTTCTTTTCCAATCTCACTAAACTTGTCCTATTACATGCATACTATAGGTGAGCAACAAGTTTATCAATAAATAGTTCTTGAAAAAGCTTGTTGAAAAAATTAGGAGATTAGTGTCCATAACAATTGTAATGAAGTGTAACTAAATAACAATTACGGTGAAAGTTTGATAGAATCCTAGCAACTAAATTAATTCTTTAAAATTAATTTTGGCTCTTTGAAACACTACAGTATATCAAGAAACATGCACATAAGATAAATGACCCTAAACCTCTCAAAATCATTTAATATTTTCACTTCAAACAAAATTCCTCGTACATGAGAATTAATTGGATTTAGTGTATGCAAAGCCTAGGTTTGTTGATTAAAAGTTGTTAGTAATGGAGACTAACATCCAATTGAAAATTTTCAACTTTTATTTTATTTTATTTTTTAATGATGGACACCCTAAACCTCTTAGAGGTGATGGTGAGCTGAATTATTTCACTTGAATTAATTATCCGTCCCTACCAAGGTGAACCTACTATTTGCTTATGGCATTTCTCATTTTGTTCTTCAAAGTCATCCAAGGGGCACTTCACACCAAGATCAAAGGTCAGGAGGCCATTGATTTTCACCAATAAAGTAACCAAGAATTCAAGCCTCTCAACCCTTGACACTAAAAGGCAAGGTCCGAAGGCCATTGCCCTCCAAAGTGCCTACATGGCAATACTTTTTGACAAGTTGGGTGACATTGAGGATTATCTTTCCACCATTCATAGAATTGGGTTATTTACAAGGATCACAATGAGAATTGCGTGGTTTTAATCCTTGAAGGACATTCAAAACCAAAAGTATCCAATGAATGACTTAACTATTAAGTGTAAAAACAAAGAATGCACCTATTGGTCCAATAATTAGAGCATTTTGGTGATTACCTTAGTCATGAGGTCGGCATCCTTCAAAGGTTAAAAGGATTTTCATTTGTGTCAAAAGAAGAAATTGAAAGGTGATTAAAACGGTTAAGTAAATGGCACACTTGTAGTAAGTTAGCATGTTTTGGAAGATGCCGTCCCCAGTGAGTTCCTGGCACCCCCTGCAATTACCGGTGTTCAGTGATTGAAAAGTTTGAATTTAGGTACTTCTTAGATTTTTTTAAAGTGTTGGTGGCATAAATCAGATGCAACTGAAGTACTTACTAGGGTACCATGCTTGATTGATACTTACATATCCAAGTTCATTTTTGCAGAATTCCCTGATCTAAGGCACGGAAGGACTGAGTACAAATTTGGGGGTCAGTTTGTTGCCATTTTTTTATAATTTTAGAGTGCTTGCTGCACAGTTAGTAGAGGGAACACTATATATCATATCTTAGTGTATTGCATTGCAAGGGACGGAGGAGTACAAACAAGCCTGGCCTTTTTGATGCCACAAATTCTGTGTAAATGGTGTGAAGTACATAGATTTAGGGTTAATTGGCAACTTAGAGCATCTCCTGCAGCCATGTAGCTACTTCACTCCTTGATTCAAGATCTGTCCAACGGAGAGGGGATTGCCACTTGTATTCCCAACAATACAACTCCATAAAACATACTTCCAACCAATCACAATTCCCCCAAATATTCTCTCAACCAATCACAAGTCACATAATTTGCATTTATTATGACAACTTGTTGATCCTGATAGAATTTGTAGCGGACAAACCCTGTAGAGCCCTCTCTAGAATGGCTTCATTTGAGAAGGGAAAGAGAAGGCCCTAGTTGACAAATGCTAAAATTGATTGCTTTCCATCCAAATTCTAGAAGGGAGGGAATATCTACAAGGTAGCAGGAAATGCTCTTATCTAACCAATTATTTGGCAGGTCAATGCAAGCTGCAAACTAAATGCCCTTTCTAATTTCTATAGCATTTGCCAAAAACAAACCAATTCTTGTACATGAATGTTAATTGAAACTTTCAAATGTAAAAACTTGCCAAAAATGTACCAACACTTGTACACAAAAAACATCAAATATAAAATATAAAAATAAGTTTCTAAAAGTAAACCTATATTTGTTTGTAAAGATTATTCTAAACTCTATAGTATGAAAATTTTGACAAAAAAAAATGCAAGGTCACATCTTTCTATGTTCTTCAACATCTTTTGTTCCTTGACTATGTTATCCCTCAAAAGGCTCAAAAACTGCCATTTCTAGTACAAATACCAAGATTTTGATAAAAAAAATATTTTTTTTGACATGTGTAACTTCAAGATCTTGTAGTATGCTGACTTGCGAACATTTGTAAAGAATTTCAGAAATTTCCTCCATGTGGATTATAAGATATATGCATTCAAATTCATTAGAACCATTTTTGGGGCCTTGCAAAAAACATGGTAGTTGCTCTTCACAAGCTCACT
Organism: Pseudoscleropodium purum; assembly: GCA_963969395.1. Classification (NCBI taxonomy): domain Eukaryota; kingdom Viridiplantae; phylum Streptophyta; class Bryopsida; order Hypnales; family Brachytheciaceae; genus Pseudoscleropodium; species Pseudoscleropodium purum. The sequence goes on from OZ017796.1 coordinate 804,352, forward strand.
TTCCTATGAAAAATGTCCAAAGCGGTGGTGCTTCTTTGGATTCTTTTTCCTACATAAATTGGCTACATACTTAAAAAATTTCAAATTATTTGGAGTTGTACATCATATAGGAAAATAATAGTAAGTAGAAAAAATAGAGAATGCTTCAAAATACTAAATTGTCAAGAAGTTAATTATGGACTCGAAAATGTCAATGCCAATGGTTGTAATGTTGTAATAAACAATCTATATCCTATGATTTTATTTTATTTTGAAAAATATTGAAAATTGAATAAAATTAAGGACTACAAGTTTTATGTTAGAGTAAAGAATCCATAATTGCCCACAAACTAAAATTCCTCATAACTTTTGATTGTTTAATAAAAATGGAATAATACAAAGCTTTCCACTTATGTAGAAATCAAGGAAACCAATTTCAAAATTTTCGTATTTGAAAAAAGTGATTTTTCTAATCTATCCAAACTATTTAAGTTGAGAAACATATTATGCAATGACTTTTGACTCTTATTACCAAATATCATGAAATTTAGTGCACATGAAAGATATTCCTCGTACACACCTACTGAAATTTCAGCCTGAAATATGCAAATTTCTAGTCACAAGTACTTGCCCAAAATTGTCATGTTGCTAAAAGTAGCAAGTTGGTCGGTTTAGGGGTAAAGTATTTTAACAACAAAACCAAAATTTGTGACTATTTTCTCATTACAAAAAAGGAGTTGTGTTTTCTACTGTAAAAATATCCATGCATGTGAATGGAAAAAAAATCTTTGGTATTTCAGGATATTTTTTTGGAAGCGGGCGGGGTGGGTTGGGGAAAGGAGCGGGATATTTCAGTATAATTTTACACCTCCCCATGCGAGGGTCTGTCTTTTGAATGGATGAAAGTGTGGTGAAAGTTCAGTTGTCTTCAGTTCATCATCACCCATTTATTATTTCGAATCTCCCTTTACCCACAAACCATCCAGTTCAATTACTGGCTGTAATAATAAGTTTATTTTATTTTATTTTTATTTATTTTTAAACAAATGAAATGATACAGGCTGTAAGAGTATCGTTTTTTTATTTTATTAAATATATTTTACTGGCTGTAAGAGTATTGTTTATTTATTTATTTAAATATTTTACTGGCTGTAAGTAAGCAAGTAGATTTTCCTACTTATTTGCAGGAAATTTTTGAGAGGGCTGGGTACGGTGTCGTAGATCCCTGCCTGGATTTTGGGGGTGTACTTACGTATTTTAAAAAGTACTTCCTCAGATCCCAATCATGTACCCAGTAGAGACAGAAGGCCGTACACGTCGAGCACGCGTATGCATATTGCATAGTTGCATACCAGCCCCACAACATCCAAGAGAACTGTACCCCACGAAAATACACGTGCGGGAATCCAAAGATATACGTACGTAGAATTTTCCAGTATAGGTATATGAAGATCGTATATACGTAGAAAATCAAATAAAGACGCCGTATAAAGACGCCACGGGAGCACGATTGCTGATTTACAGATACCATACCTTCGTCTACAATGAACTGTTCTTGTGTCTTGTACTCCGTAATGTGTATGTTTTTAGGATCATACAATACAGAATGGGCAAATAAATACACATATGTTTCAGCCTCTACTCCAAAATAATTTTGGGTCTATGGTTACAAATATGAATTCAAATTTTCCAAATTTTATGATGCATGGCAAATAAAAAGGTCCTCTATTTTTCCTAGGGGATAAAACCCAGGACGAGCAGGGAAAGGGCGGTTCACCCCAAAATTTGAGGCCCATGTCAATGAGTGGCTTCCTTTTGAATGTTGGATCAAACTACAATATGCTAAAATAATATTTAAAAAATGGATGAACATTTTTTGTTTCACTTAGTTGAATTTTACTGTACATTGTTTGGTTTTTTGTTTCTACTAAGCCCCTTATTCACTTTGTGGCACTTTGTTAATAAAATATATCTAATTAGTTGGAACGATGTTAAAAAATGTGAATGTTCTTCTTTTATGTTAATTGTATATTGTATATAAAGAAATACAATACACAAAGTATTGTATCTCTACAATCATTGTAGAGATTGTCTAAGTTATTGATATTATTGAATATAGAAAGATTTTTGTACATCAAGTGATCCTTGTTAATCAATAATTCATGGAAAGAAAAAAAAATCCTTTTGAACCTTTTGGTGGATTGTGTATTTGCAATGGTTTGTCTTTGACTTTATTTATAGACATAGCCTTTTAAAAAAATTAAAAATGTCAACTCTATTAATCAAAGAATAAAAACTTGTAGATTTCTTTGAATCAGAATGCATCTACAATAAATTTAAATTTTATACTTAGTTATGGCCATAATTTAAAAAAAAAAAAAATTTACAATGAATTGTTGTCTATAATATTTGTCCCTCTTCCTTGAAATTGTATATGATATCTGTTTTTTTTTCATTGATTGGATTTTGTTTTGCAACTAATCTTTGAAATTTTATTTTCACTTAATTTTTGAAATTTCTAATCATTACAAATTGTAGTCAGAATTATAGAGTTTAAATATACATTTAAAATTGTAAATTTTAAATATGTTTTAACTCCATTGACCAAAAAAACTTTTAAGTTCATATTTTGCAATGTGAATTTTAAGATGGTTTTGGTAACTTCTTAAATTTTATGCTTTGAAAAAAATAAAATGTGTCCTTTGATAATGTCTTCCACTAAATACATTTGTCTCAAAATAAGGACACATAGGGGCTAAATAAGATAATGGAGTGGATGGGCCTAAATTTCAAAGATTTTGATCTCATTTTATTGAGTATTTTTTAACTCACTTGTAGATAAAATGATTGGGTTTAAATGAATTGGAGAACTTGTGAAGCTTCTATACAATGATAGATGATATATATAATTTCTTGGATAGAAATTCCAACCTTCATATACAAATTGACCTAGTTTAACTTGGGATCCAATGAATGCATATACTTTATTTTTATGTATTTTTCCTTCATCCAAATTACACCCACATTCTAATTTTTAAATCTCATTCAATTCAAGAATTTCATTATAGTAGCATCATTAAAATGTATGGATTTTTAAAAAAGTGAAATTTTCTTTTGTATTGCTAAGAATTAGGCATTTCTTTGCAAAAGTATTATTCTGAATTCATTGAGGTTCTTTTTTGAACTTATATCTATTAGAAGATTTTGGAGGTTTCAGAAGGGCCGTTTTAAGCCAGTGCTCCCTATAGTAAAAAGAATGTCACACTATCAAAAAAAAATTTGAAAAAAAATTAAGTAATTTCTTAAAATGAAAAACAAAGTTGAAATTTTTATTTTTATTTTTTTATATGATGTGGCAATTGTTTTGCCATATCAAGCAACAAGTTTTAACGAGTTCATAGAGTCAAAAAACGTCAAGGAACTTGGAGCCCTCTTGAACCCCCCCAAATCTTCTAAAGTTTTCAAAGTTTTCAAAGTTATAGATCCATTTTTGGAAACTTTGGCATCAAATTTGCCATAAACAAATGCATAGAAAATTCTAGCCTACTAGGATGCCTTATATAACAATTTTTTCTTCATTTTATATTCAATTTTTTTTGACGGGACTTGGAAGTTGAGTTGAGTTTCTATTTTAGCTAGATCCAATTTGGCCTCTAAATCCCACGTGGTGCCAAAACTTCTGCTTGTTCTACCATGTAAGCATTTTAGAGTGATGTGGGATTTTGGATTTGGAATATAGTGTGAAAGCTCTATTTTCCAATTTTTAATTCTTTGCCAATCAAATTTTGAGATTTTAGTGGAACTTGGGACTTGGCATAACATTATTTACCAATGTGGCTAAGTTCCTTTTGCATCTTTGAAAAGTAGCCCCTACAATGAACAAAATTGCATTAGAGGATTTTTTGGGGTTCAGGAGGGCCATTTCAAGCACTTGGCCCCTATAGTTCTCCCTGTAGCGAAGTAAATGCCACACTGTCCAAATTTTTTTTTAAATGAAATTAATTAATTTCTTAAAATGAAAAACAAAGTTGAATTTTTTTGGAAGTCGACATAGTAGTCACATTGCCACGTCAGGTAGCAGATTTCGGCCAATTTGCAAGGTCCAAGAATAGTTGGGAACATGCAGCCCTCCCGGACCCTAGAAAATCTTCTAATGGTCTTCTATGACTCCTTGAATTATTTGATAAGTCCTTTCCAATTATCCAACAAAGCATAATACCTTCCTCTAGCATGAAGAGATCATTGCTTTGTTATTCAATGTTACGTATGTGGGATGTAGTGTGAACCGTCCCTTAACCCCTAAGTGCCCAAGGTACCAAAATGTGGTGATTGTAAAACTTTGAAGTGAAATAAAATCTAACCAATTTTCTTTTTTTAGTAGTTCATATTTTTAAGAAGTTCTTCTTGAAGTTTAGTTTTAGCATCAAAAAGTCCATCTTGAAAATAAATGATAGTGATTTTTCTATTCAAGATTATGTGCAAGAGTGCCCATTGCAATCTTGATTTCCTATAATGTTGAGAGCTCTTGGAAATGAACCTCAAATTAAACTAGATCTTTGAGAAAAAACCACATTCAAAATTCATTTAAAAAATTTATAGAGTAGATTTTAAGAAGCCAAAAATTGATTGGGATTATACATGTTAGGCCCTTTAACCTCATATTTATTTGGTCACCAAATTTTTAGATTTGACTTTTGAAAAGAGGATTGAAAGACTTCACATTACTTTTGTAGCTTTAACACCTTCATGGTCAAACATTACAATCTTTCACTCCATAAATGATATTATCCGGTTTTCTTTGCTTATGAGATCTTTAACCCCTAAAGGACCATTGTTCCTTTAAATGACAAATGCAATTTTGGGTAGGTACCTATGGGCTGAAATTTTTTCCTCAATTTTTGAAACTTTTTTTGAAGATAGAAAAAATAATTAGCTCTGTGGGAATATACTTTTTTTTTTCAATGGGTGCCCGAGAATAGAAGTTATGCCCAGATAAGTTCAAAACAAGGGACAGGGGATAGCAAAAAAAATTTCAAAAATTAAATTTTTTTTGCCTTATAGATTATATTTTTGTGTAGATGTAAAGCTTTGATTCATTCCACATGGATTTTTTATGAGAAAGTTATGGACAATCTTGTTTTTTGGGCAATTAAAGCATCTTCTTAAAAAAATAACTTGTAAGATTCATTTCTCAATGCAATTTTTACAATTTCTCAAAAAAATAAAATTTTTTCATGGTCTATCCTTCTTGCTAAAACAATCTCACCATTGGAATTAGTGCATTTTAATTCCATTCTAGAGATATTAATAATTTAGATTTTTCTTCTATCTTGTACCTACTTATACTTAACAGTTTTTTAAAGAATAAAAATAAATTTTTTTCAATATATTTTGAATTTTTCCTAGACTCTTTTTTTTGAATTTTTTTATTTATTGAACAACAGGCGACAAGGCCATTGCATTAAACAAGAACGAAAAACAACCAAGCCTCAAGGGCTGGACAGAAGAGGAAAGAGCAGAAACAAAGAACCAAATCAACTAAATTGAAAAAGCGAAGGGCTGTTCTGGTGCCAAATAATGTTCGAGAGACTCGTAGCGGCCAAAGAAGGAGAGTGAATCCAAATGGAGTCAAATTTGGACCAGATTCTGTAATTGCTGCGCTCGTCTGGTATCAAGGAGGGCACTCCAGAGGGTGTTATGAACATGAAATCCATATGAGCCAAAGTGCTGAGCCTCGAAGGAGAGTCCAAATGGTACTCACTGCTTGGGATGGGAGACCCAAACAAGCGTTGGCTAAGGTCGAAGCGGGTCTATAAATTTGCCTGCGGTTCTTGGATGAGATGAAGAAGGACTGATTGTGCAAAGTCCCAGGTTTCTTGTGCTCGAGGATGATAAAAGAACCTATGGGCCGGGGTTTCCTCCAGACCAGAATCACAGCAGTTACATCTAGCCTTTTCTTTTCTTTTTCCTAGACTTTCAACTCAAAGCTTTGTAGTACAAAAAATTAAAGTTAAAAATGTTCAAAGTCAAAAAATCTAGTCGTACAATGTGTTGAAGAACTTGTTTTTTTTCACTTTAAATGTAGATATCATGCAATCTTTGTGGTCAAAAATTCTGAAATTTTTTCCACACATTTTCATACTAGTTAGGTGTAAGAACCTATGATTTGAGGCAAAAAAAAAAAAAATTAAATTTTTTTAAAAAACTTTTGCTATAGAAATGAAAGTTTTGAGTGTTTTTTGGCAAAAAAGAAGGCCTTAGTCCTTTAATTCCTTAGTTTGAATTTGTACAATTACAATTCAAAAAGAATTAGTACAATGTATCAAAATGATGACTTTTTGTTCAATTTAAAGCAAATTCCTAGAAGCTCAAAAAAAGGGCTTATGCATTGTGGGGTTGATATCACTACAATACTTTTATTTAAAAAAATTTAGTCTACAGTGATATATCATGCTGCACTAATTTAAACAGGTACGACTGTTTCTTATTGGTCAACAAGCGTCGCACGCTCTGATAGGACACCCCCATTGAGGGATATAAAATAAGTAAAGAACATTCCCCAAAACTTATTCCCAACGAAGCTTAAGTTAGATAGATACCTCAGTGCAGCAGCAGTTGCGCTCATGATGGGAGATGGAATGAGCTTTGGAATGTTCTTTTGGGTGCTTACTTTTGGAGATTTTCCAGACCCAGTGGCGCTTGGGAAAAGTAACAATTAGATTTAAAATTTAAAATTTTTATTTTTATTTTTAAAAAGTTGGCAATGGTGGGGTTCTTATCGATCGTCTCCAGTGAATTTTCATGTGTGATTGCATTGTTACAAATGGTCCATGACAAGCTATTTTATCTGCAACCAAGTGCAGTCACTACAGTGGCTCTAGTTTCAGGGCATCTGAAAGAAATTCTCATTCTCATGTGCTTTGCTATTTATTATTAGTATATCCTCAGTTGCTTCCGTCTGGAATATGATATCTAAGTGATGGAATTCTACTCCCAAGGTAAGGATACCCAAAGTTTGTCCCTTTCCCAGTTGGTCTAGAACCCCCCCCCTTTTTTTTTCTCTGTAAACTATTTAATATCATACTCCAAAATGCAACTTTTAGCTTGGATCGTGACACAAAGTGTGCTAGTGATGGCCTCGTGAAGCATGTTGAGAAGTTGACTGTCGACCTAGTTGTAAAAATACGTAGATGGAATTCATATCCTTGTAATCGAAAGAGTTTGAATTTCAGTGTATATCAAGTTCTTAAAATTATTCAAATCTTAGAGCCTCCCTTCTAACTGAGATGAGAAATGTAGTCTTGCTGTAACTCAAACAATCTATGGCTGAATGTGGGATCCAGGCTGATGAACAAGCTCTTAAGTCACGCCAATCTACTGGTGATTGGAGATATTTCTCTCTAATCCTTCAAATTGACAATTCAATTTCTAAGTCTGAACACTAGTTCGCCCATCTATCCAACTGCTAGTTAGACAAACTGGAAAATCAAACCAAGAACATGCAACCTTGCAAATTGCCCTTGGACATTCTGTTCGACTCTGCAACCGTAGTGTCGGTCTCTAAGAAGGCTCAAATTTAGGAGTATCAGTCTACCGGTGACATTAGTAAGCAATTTCGTTGAATTCCAAGATAACTCGACTGCAAGCTTCACTAGAGGACGCGTTTTTGTAAAGAACGGACTCACATTGACTGTTCGGAATATAGAACCAGTCCTCAACTTTATTTTCACTAGATTCCATGGGAATTGATAGCAATACGGAAATATGATGTTCCTGTTCAAGTGGCTTTCAAGATTGAAAAGTCCGAACTATCAGTTATTCTGTAAACACTTTTCAACCACTTTCTACGACAGAATCCGCAATCACAGATTTTGACATTATTATTTCATTAATAAATCCTGCTTCTAGAAGAACTAAATTGATAAGGTGAAGATCACCGGCGTCACTCGACAGGCGTTGTATGCAACAGTCAGCTTGGTCTTGTACAAATTCTGGTTGTCCTGGACGACTGGAAATAAACCCAGCTTGAAGTTTGCTCCTCAACATCCACCTGTGGATACTATTAACACTGCAAGACATCCTACGTTTCTAACTGAATATACAACTAAGCTAAACTACTCATTCAATACATTTCGAAATCTAGTTTACACAGCTTGCTGACGGAAGACTTGCCATTCGTGAAGTACAGCAGCTTGCAATGCACGGTGCTCCATTTCCTCAGGAGACGGTGGAGTGAGAGTGGATGGTCTCTTCTTTGGTTTCGTTTCCAGACCTGGTAGCAAGCTGTCGTCTTCTTCTTCTGGTTCCGGCTCAGGTTCCGGCTCTTTGGGCTTGGCTCTTATGATTGCTAGAAGCTCTATCAGTCTCTTCAGTTTCTCTTCAGCTGCAGCCTGATACAAGAAAATTCTTTGTAAGGTAAGCTTACTCTATCGAAGAACTGAAGCCCGAGAGAAGAACTACGCGAAGTTAACCTCTTTAACGCCCAAATCCCTTGTAGAATAATTGCATATGTTGCTTAACTACTTATATAGTCTCATCAAAATTGTCATAAAAGAAGGTTTGTCTTCAAAAGTTCAAGCAATAATTTGGATGACTGAGAAGTTAACTGGACAAAACATCGACTTGAAGCACTCTGCTCCAGAGAGTATGGACTTCGGAGCGCTTAAGCCATAAGAGTTAATAGTATGGATGCAATGAAAGAGGTGCTTGCACTAATCAACTCATAACTCAAAGAGCCGCCCAAAGTCTGCAGAACATTTAAGGTAGTAAAAACCTTGCATACCTGTACTTCAGCATCAGAGACTACTCTCACAGCACAATCTGTCAAATCATCGAGCCAGTTCTGCACATCAGCAGTAATTTCATCCACCAGTGTGCCAGATGATGAGCGTATCACGAATTTGCACACCATTGTCCTCGTCTCTTCCCCGAGGTCCACATTTCCACTGACTTCACTCACACCGAATATCATCATGCCTATTAAGTCACCGTACCACGTCTTGGCTGCATAGCAAATCTGCACAAGAAGTTGCACAATCCAGCAGTCAGGAATGATGGAAGTCGCTTGCATGATGTCATACAATCCATTCGGAAATAGTCACCTGGTATTTTTTGATATTTGGTTATTAAACTTGAGAGCGGAAACAATTTGACTCGCAACCGTTACTAATACACTCTCTCAAATTTTCTTGCTGCAGACCAATCTCCTGAAAGGATTCAAGAATTCAACTGTGAAATTCATGTAGAAATCTTACCTGGAACCCTGCCACAGTGCGCAAAACATGGGAGCAAACTTTATGAAACGGTTTAGATGATAGAGATTTAAGTCCACTAAGGATTGGCAAAACTGCAGGTTCGAGGTACCCCCCAGACAGAGTGGTTGCAGATTTCGGTCCTTCCCCCTCATAGGCGTAACCCCCAGTAAATTCAGCTATAGCAGGCAGGCTTGGCCAGAGCCTGAAGAATTCCACGGGTGAAAGACTATGAGGAAGTAGAATTTCAATAAGTGGTAACCGGTATGACCCACATCGTAACACCACAGGTTCTCCGTATTCTGTTGGCGTCATTTTACGCAGTCTACCATGAGTTCCCTCCTCTACTGGGGCATCTGCCTCCTCTCCATTAGCCAATCCTACCCCTCCAAAGAAAGGGTAGTAGAGAAGCTGTACGCACAGGGAACAGCGCTCGAACCGTGAAATTCCAACCGTAACACTGCATGCAACTGGTTCCTGCGAACACAACGATGGTTCAGAATCGCAAAAACTACATAATTTTGCTGCTCTTCAGTACGATTCAGAGAGTGTGTAGTAGGGTGAGCTCGAAGTTTAACGATCATGGTACAGCCAACACTATACCATGGCATGGCAAGGCATACGCTATCAAAAAATAGGTAACCATAATTCCTTGACACATGTATATTCGGTGTGGAACATTGTGGGAAAAACCTCCTTCAGCTTAGCCACGCATCCCAATACCTTCCCAGCACATGATCACTTTCGTGAATTTCTAGGGACTCCAAAATTCGAGTAAAATTTTATAATCAAGTAAAATACCTGGGAATGGAGGTGGTGAAGTTGGCGGACACCCTGGGGAGAACCATCCATGAATCGGAGGGCGCCAATTAGCCCAACGCGCACATCTACTCGTTTGAGTTCTTGCTCTGTCATATTGACAATCTGGAAAAGGCCACAATGAGCTTCTATGTCCAGTCTTCCAGCACATGATCCTCTACAGAACCAAATCCCCTAACTCCCAAAATTAGTAAAGCTGGTGAACTTCCTGTTGGAAATCATATTACCTTCAGATGCAGGGTAAGTCGATTTTCATGAGCATCAATCAGGTGGTAAGCCTCCACGAAGCAAGGATCACTGCTGCCTGATAAAGTTATAGGCGTCGGTGGAGCCTTCAAGTAAGAAAATCCAGACGTCGCTAGGCTCAACTCACTCCGTGCAGGTCTCCAGAGCTCCTGAACAGCAGTGTGGACAAGGTCTTCTACCTTACGGTCCTGAGCTGCTGAGTGGTCGAAGTATTGGGCTGACAGCTTGTGGTGTGTGAAAGGATAATCGCCAGTTGCACCTGAATTTCCTACCCATCTGCAATAACAAACAATGCCGTCATTTTAAACACCGCTTCACCGCACTAGGATGCACCAGGGTATTGCTACTGCACCTCTGAAACGCACACAACCAATAAACTCAAGGAGAACATCAGCCTAAAACAGGTGAACCTATTTGAAAGAAATGAAAGGTCATGAACAAATGGTCCTGCCGCAAATACGTAACAACCATTACCCACCACGTCTTTGTTTCTTGGCATTTAAAAGTATGCTAAAAAGCACGATCTGAAACTACTTACTTAGAGTCCTGATGCTTGGCAATATATTTGAACTTCTGCAGAATCAGACGGCACTGGTGCTTGAGCACAGAGTCCGCAAGTGAGCTGTTCCTAAATTCATCGAGCTCTCTTGTCAAGAGCTGGCCTGCTCGCAAATTCCTTGATCCCAAGTGCTCAGCACAAAGCAACAAAGCCTGTGCGTCTTGTAACCTGCAGAAGGAGCGAATCTTGAATAACATAATACTAAAAATGTCTGTCATCAATATCTGATTATTTGAGGAAGTAAGCGAAGTAGACATACGAAAGTCAACATATACGAGAAAGAAAATGACCTGTTGGTGGAGGTTGCCGTGGAGTCATGATTGAAGAGGACTTTGTGTATGTGATCAATGATAACATTCAACGGATCATCAGGATCATCAGCTAGCAATGGATCGAGGCCTTCGAGGTCAAAGTGCTCTGCCAAGGCCCAAATAATACGGGCCCGTAATCTTGAAGTTGTGACCTGCATAGAGAAAGGGACACTTGAAGCTCTCGATTAAGAAAATATCTTTTGAAGTCGATGTTTCCATTGACCCAACTGGACAAAAGAGCTCAACGAGCTAATCAAGAATGGCAACTATGCAGAACAAGAGTAAGAAAGAAGCATACTAGAACTCTCATTTCTCGCTATACTACCCACAAGCTTCAGAATCTCTGGCACAAAGACTTGTCGGCAAGGAGTATCCCCACGGCATGATGCACTGACCTCGCTAAGATCTTTGACGAGTCCTCGCTGAAGAGCCTGTAGTCGCTTCTCGGCCAAAATTTGCTCAGGAGATGCACCATCCTTGGCTTTCTTCACACCCCCAACAGTATCGTAGATATGGCACAACCGCACTAGCAACTTCAAGTAACAGTCCATGGCATATGTACGACCTATCAGAAAGAAATATGTTCACTCATGTGAGTATTTCCATGGCAAGCTAATACTTCAAGACGCCTCATACAATACAGCGTACAAACACCAAAATGAAAATCAACATACGATTTGAAATCGCAGTATATCATAATTCGCCGCTAATAGACATCCCGTCCTTAGTCATTATGACCAACGGCTCGTTTTGTTTCTGGCAACGGAGTGTTTCAGTTAACGGAAGGCCTAATTCGCAGTGCACTTCATAACAAAGTCACCCTCTATAAAAGATCTTCACTACTCAGAGACGAGTAACCTACCTTGGCAATCCCACTTGATGCAAGGCCGGCAAACCTCAACCACTTCGAGAGCTGATTGAGTCCAGCTCATAGCTCCTGACCCCGTGCCGTATCTCAAGGCTCCTATCACACGGCTCTCAGTGCCCGTGGCTTTAATGCGCGGTAGAGGGACAGAAAGTTGGAAACAGCTTTCAACCAGACATGCAACGAGCTCTTCTCGGAAAATACCCTCACTCTGGGCGCTCCCCATGTCCTCCCTTATTTTGGACTCCTCAAACAGCGAAGCTATGTTCGTGTTTTGCAACGGTTTCTGACCCCTTCTAACGCTTTCCTTCGCAAAAAGATCCACGCAGAGTGCCGTCCGGCAAATGCAAGCTAGAGCGTGCATGCGATCCGCTTCCACTCTCAGATTTCGGACCATTAAAAGCAGTCGTTTGAAAAGAGACACCTGCAATTAAAGAAGATAAGTCATTTGATGAAGTGTACTCTCAGAGATACTACATTCAAGCGATTGAAAGCACAATAGAAGACGAAAGGAAACCAGGAACATTGAAGAGACATATTGAATATATCGAACCTGCAAGTGAAGATCCAATAGTTGAAGACTCTTCACGACTGCGCGGACGATACTCTCTCGCCCTGCACTAAACTCTTGTCGATCCCACAAGGTAAGAAGTGCAGTAATTGGTGCTGATGCCCACTCGGGTTTTCCACCGGGCACATCTGCTAAAGAAAGGAGGTTCACGCTCACCTCATACACTAAGGCTGGGTCCAGGATGAATAGGTAAGGCAAAAGGTGTGAAACCACATCCGAAATTCCAAGAATGTTCTCAGCATTACTCCTCTGGTGTAATGCCGGCGGCACTATTCCGCGGTTCCCTGTAAGCATCTGCACCAAAAATACACCATCGTCAGAAAAACCACGTGCTGTGAAATCATCGGGAGGTATCCCTATGATCGTGTCATGCCGCGTCAAGCCTATCTTGCATCCCATGATCAATCTTCTTGTAATGTCTAAATACGTTAGAAACAATCTACAGAAAATCATGCGTAGTGAGGCACCTGTCCACATTGCCGAGGTTCATATTCCTCAGGGGTCAAAAGCTAGTGTGGCACTCATGTTTCATTTTTCCCATGGCATTCAAAGTTGTTGGATGAGTACACCCATCTTACTAATCACACTGACAACATTTAAAAACCACAATATATGATTTAGATTCAATCAATATATTTGAGAATGGAGTGTAATAGCATGCTACTTCTAACTCAAAATTGTCAATCCCTATCAGGGAGTTTTTGATGTCAGGGGCTACTTTCTTAAAAAATTCTTGAACTCAAGATGTGTGTCAAATGGAAATCGTCATAGGATCAGAGCATCTTAGAGATAGACCTAAGGTGGGAGGAGCTGGTTTCAATAATATCATTTCCCACGCACAATTGTGCAATCTCTACTGTTAGTGAAACATTAAACTCTTAGACGCAATCATGAAACTCTTGCTCTCTAAGGAAGTGCTGATATCATAATTCATAAGGAGTGAATGCTAAACTGATAATTTTGACACTGAGAGTTTAGGTTTTGACACTGAGAGTTTCAATCTTTTTTACGGGGTGTCAGAGTGAGACCTCTGTATTCTGCTATAAGAACGGATTCTGAATCGTGAATTGAAAACTCTGCGATGGGGTAGTAACTCTGGGATGCAGGGCCCAAAATGGAAAGAAACAGGCAAATCTCGCCCTAGAAATCGAGAGCTATGAACCCTAGTTTTAGTGACAATTTGAACGTCACAATTGCAAAGGGCTAAATAGGGAAAGAAAAAAGAGAATCTTGCAATTAAGGTCATGCGCCAAGACACCCTTATTTCAACCGCAGCTTCGATTTTAGAGCTCAGTTAGAGTCCCAATTGTGATATCGCTATTGCACAATCTACATTTCAACAGCAGCTTCAATTCTAGTACGTACTTGGAGTCCACATTGCGATATTGCGATTGCACAATCTAGACATCAACTGCGGCTTCAATTCTAGTGCGTCGTTACAATCCCAATCTTTATATATAAAGCCATAGCCCAAATCCACAAAAATCACAAATAGGGAGGACAGTTCAAAACTTGCCTCCATATCTTCGACCATGCCCGTGGCGACGGATTTCGCTGAAAACACAAGCGGATAGACGGACGATCGGAAATTCTCGAGCGTCAAAACCTTGGCCCGCGCCATGAGCAAATCGGCCTTCTCCCACACGAAGCGGCACATGGCGGCGACCCAGCCGGAGCGAATCGCAATGGCATCCTCCGTGGGCACCAGCTTGTCGCCCGCGAGTCGACTCATCCGCTTGGTACTAAACTCCAGGAACAGACGCCCGACGCCTTCGTAGGCAATTCTAGCCACGGCGTCATAAGGGTGCAACATGCTCTCGCCAATCTGTCGCCACCATGTGGACACTCTCTCCAGCAGCGGAGCACTGGAGACGCAGAGGTTGACCACATCGTCCCGGGCGAGCAAGCATCCCAGGGTCTCGATGATCGCGTAGCGGAGGTTGGGGTTGTCGCTCGCAATGCAGTTGGAGATCGGCTGGCTGCTGTCGATGATAAAGGTCCCGAGGCGCCACGACGGGATTGCGGAGATGAAGGACACGGCCGCGGCCGTCACGTCGGTATCCGGAAACTCGAAGTCGTTCTTGATGCCGCGGCACACGACCTCCCACTGCTCGGCGGTGAGGCGGGTGGTGCGCACCAAGTCGAACGCCAGCTTCTTGCACACCGCACTGGCGGGACTGGCGATGATCTCGTCGCAGGCGGAGCTCGCGATCGAGGAGATGTCCTTCCCGGACGCCGCGTGCTGGAGCGCCAGTAGGAGCGCGTTCGCTTGACGCACCCCGTCATTGGAAGCGAGCTCCGTCCGAATCCCCGCAAACACGTGATCCATCGTTACCGTGGATGTCCAAGCTCATCGCCTACTCCACCACAAAATTATTCAACCTCCGAACAACCAGACCCAGCCTGCCCTCCCCAGCTGCTCCAGAAAGCCTCGAAGCTCCCCTGGCTATGGCGAAACCCTAACCCTAACTCTCAAGTTCCTCTGCAACGAGCGCGACCAAGCCAGAGGACGAAACAGAGGCATCATCTTCCCCCGCCTGGCCCACTATTGCGTTGACCGTGTTCAGCACAATTATTTTTGCAAATCTCTTACTGTGGGCACCCGATTGTGGTTACAATTTCTGATCCGGGGGCCCCTTCAGTTGGAAGGTTGAGGAAGTAACCATTTGTTAATTTTGTTTAAAATTAAAAAAATCTTTCCTTTTCAGATAAATAGTTTAAAAACAAATTAGAAGTCAAATCTTATATTTTTGAAAAATTATGGAATACTTATGAAATTTTGAATTGATATGCTCTTAGTATATAAGTGCTACTAGGTCATCCCCAAAATTGACAAAAGCGAATCCACAATGATCATCCTATTCACCTATTATGACTAAATATTTTTCAAAAATGGTCACAATGTCTAACAATTCCATTGATAGTTTTTCATCTAAAATATACATGATGGCTTAATTATTGCGATTTCTTATATGTTTGGAAGTCATTGTTTGTTTCATCCCAACGTGTACTTTGTAACTCATTTTTTGTATTGCAATGAATATGTTTGTAATAATTGTATATTATTCACTAACCTCTTCATTTTCATAATCCAAAGACCAACACAATTATTTTACTAGTTAGATATGGACATGCAATAGGTAAATAGGACATACAACAAGACATTCTAACCTTTTTAAGGACACATTGCAAAAATTTTTACAATTTCTAAATTTTTTGGTTGAGTCCCACAATGAAAAACATGATTCTTGTATAGTTCAAGGCATTGACTTATACACTTCTCTTACACTAATTCATTTACAAATTACAAGACTATTGGAAGGTCAATTTTAATAGCCAAATATGGTCGATTTCATTAAAATGGCAGTATTATGTGAATTTGGCACTTTTAGCAGTTCAAACCGCACGGTTTGAACTGAGTTTTTTTGTACTAGAATCTATACTAGTATTAGATTTTTGAAATCTACAAGTCTCCTAGATTTCTGAAATCTATATCATTCCTAGATTTTTCAAATTGCTTAGTCTAATACCTTTATTAGTCATAGATTTTTGAAATCTAAAAGAGACCTAGATGTTGGCAATATACACTTGTCCTAGATATCAAGGTGTGAAAATGGCATGTGGAATACAGCCATTTTAACCAAATTTGTCATAAATATCAAATTCATGATTTATACAACAAAGAAGGAACAAATTTTTGAACATATGTTACAAATATATAGTAGGGTAGTCTTACATTATTATATATGCAATGTGATATACAAGTGTATTATTGACATATTTTTATATTTGGGGGTTTACAACAACTTATAATCCAATGATTCTTGTACTATTTGACTTGATGCAAGATTTTAAACACTTGTTGTCCAACTTGCACAAGTTCTCAAACTACATCCATTTCAAGTTATTTATTTATACATACTTTAAAAACCATTTTTGTAGCTAACTTTCAATTTTTTTTAAAATTTTTTTCAAAGTAAGTGTCTTGTCCCCATTATCAAAAGAATTCTAACCCATCAAAACATGAATATAACCATAAGGCTAGAATTTTCTAATCCTCACAAAATATCAAATAGAGGCATTTTGGTTGTAATAGAATTGACAAAATCATTATTTATAAATCAATTGTTTCCTATGTTTGCAATGGTGGGAGATGAACCTTAATCTAGGAACAAGATGACTGAATATGATTAAATCACATACAACCACACCTTGTTGTCATTCCCCTCCCCAAACTAATACAAGTACTAAATTAAAAATTCATATATATGCAATTTAAAGTTTAAAACAAACTATGGTCTAAAGAGAGGCCATGACTTTCAAGACTTCAAAATAGCTTCAATCCAATATCAATATAATAATCCATCAAGTGAATCGAGAATATGTGTGGGTCTTTTCTGAATTTTGTGACACTATGATTGACAGTGTTGAGTAGCAACAACTGTATGCATATCATTCTTTCTCTGCAATACAGAAAAAAAAAAAGACTCGAGTCTAGCACAAATCCATTAAAATTCTCTAACAAAAATTCAAATTATTCAGAGGACTAACATACACATGTGGCACCGTTACAGCAGCCCCAAACCTAAAAATGTACAGCACCTGCCTATTTTTTCCATTCAATCACAAGATTTACAAGAAAACCATAACAAAACAAAATCAAATTGTCGAAGCTACTGAGACCTCTTTAATATCACCACCCCTCTCTACTACCATGTCCTCAATTCTCTCACCAACCTGAGCCACAAGACTTCTCCAGTTCAAAATCCCCTAGCCTCCACACACTATACATGCATCACATCACAAGAACTTGCATCTAAAAGTGATGACAAAGAGCTTGAGAATTGTGAAGAATTCTACACCACCTTCCTGACTCCTGCCACTCTACCAACTTTACATCAAGTGTCACAATTGTCACAATGTGAGCGTCTTTGGAAGTCCATCAATCCCCAAAGACAGTAAAATGAAAGAGGTTTGGGTGTATGCAGGTACCATGGATTCAACGAGCAGCTGGCCAGCTGGGAACACTGGTGTTATAAGCACCTGAATCATAATCAGGTGAAGTCGATGTGTAACGCTGCTTCTGTCGGTGATGCTGGTGTTGGTGGTGAGTGTACGCTGCCCCGGTGTTGGCCTCGTCAATGGTAAGCGCGCTGCGAAGCTCATGGACAACCTCCGCCATGGAAGGCCTGTGAATGGACTTGGGCTCCACGCACATCATCGCCATGTCTGTCAATTTCCACACCGCCTCTTTGTCAGGATGGAAGACTTCAAGCTTGGGTCCAGGATCTTGTCCGTGTCGCCACCACTCTGGAGCGTCCTTCGCACCTGCAAGTCATCAGGTCCACTCAGTGACAGTAACGTCGATTCTGTTAACGTGGCGTTTTGAGATGGACATTAATTTGCTTTCTGTGTCGACAGATGCGCAAGTTCATTTGCCAATTGTTAGAGCAGCATCTGCCATTAAGTAATCTTTTGTTAATTAGCTGTTCGGTATTCAATACCGTGTGAGATTAAAGGCCTTCCTAACGGCCATCCACCTGGACTACCAGGTACCTTTTCTGACTGCTTAGTCTGGCCTTTCTGTAACACGTCTATTTATCAATGCATTAAGTTCTAGACCTATTTCTATACAAATTGCATTTCGTACTGTACAACATTGGCACTGTGCACTGGTCAGCTAGGATTTCCCACCTCGGCTCCGTAATCGTTTCATTTCCGTAATTTCTTTGGGGTTCACAGCGACATTTCAATGGAATTGCGTAAATTTAACGAAACTGACGTTCAAATTAGATAGGCAAGGAAGAGTAAAGGCCTGTGCATGAGGCGATTGATTTCATTCTCTCATCCAGGCGGCTATTTAGCATACACAGGGAGATTATTCTTGTTTCTAAGACGGGAATATCGGGAGTTTTGTTATAGGAATGGGGGAATTCCGGGAAAACAAGAAAACAGGGAGAATCAGTGGCATTGATTTTCCAGGCTCGCAAAAGCGTGAACCGCGGGGGGCGATCTGGTAACCAGAGATAGTCGTCTCCCTGTGATTGCTCACTTGGTTGTGCATGAAAGCATCCATGGAAAAGGACGCCCTCTAGCCCACAATCATCGAGTTTATGTTCATGGGCTAATTGGGGCAAAGTTCTCTCCCGTCTAGCTCCCATTGCGAAGAGATCAAGTAATGCGGGTAAGGAGCGAGGTACCCAGTCACAGAGGGTCCAAGCAAAGTCGGATTGCGGTTCAGAAGTTGAAGGAAGCGGGACACGGCCTGTCAAGAGCTCCAGAAGCACAACGCCAAAGCTGTACACATCACTCTTGGACGTCAAGAAGTGAGTTGTCACATACCTGCAGACAAGCAAGAGAACTCACAAAATTAGGATTCAAATCACCATGAATGATGCGGGATTGAGAGCAACGTATGCAAGTGAATCTGGACTGGATAATGACATTTTTAACGTTTAACCAACATCTGATCGTTCCAAATTTCATTTTTGGTACCTAATCTGCAGATTCCTACTGTAAAATCGTAAAAAGCATGTTATGTTCGTCCTACAGAATTCTCCGGTTTCCAGTTGCTGATTCTAAGTTCTAATCGCAAACGATCATAATAGGCAAAAGTGTAGACTTCAAGAATGAGCCCTTTAAATTGACCTGAAGTGAAGATATCTTTGTGCACTTCAAACTCATTCGCTGCCTACCTTCTAAATGAGATTCTTAGAGGGGATGTAAATGCAAGAAGAAAAGATTAGCGATATGGATCAAATCCTCAACCAATCCAATCTGTCACATTCTCTTCCAAATTGGCATTCGAGTAATGGTGGCTCATATAAGGTGAGCTGATTACTCTGGGTCAATGTATCCTCGGCTGCCTTTGACGACGGTGACGGAGCCATCTTCCCCAGGGAACAATCTCGACAACCCAAAGTCGGACACTTTGGCCGCTTCTTTTGTGTTGGTGAGCAAGATATTGGAGCTCTTCACATCTCGGTGCACTATGCATGGATTGCACCCAGTGTGTAGGTACTCCAGTCCTGGAAGATTCAATTCACGAACGCCCCACACTCAGTACCAAATTGACAACCCATCCTGACACGTGTTGTAAAACGTAGCTGCGTTAAAAATTGGAAGATTTCAGGTTAGAAACTGTCTTTAATGCCATCACACATGTCAATGTGTAATGCAATTATGTTTGCTAGAATACTTCAGGGGGTGGTTTTCGTCTAGTGCTGACAAAAGGATCTGATGATGCCCCAAACGAAGATTGTGAGTTTCCCTGAAAAACGCTGGACAAGAAATCCTACTCCTGGAGAACCAGAAGCAAGGGATCAGTGGATGAAAGTCGAACTTGGGTACCTTGCGCTGCATTCAACGCCACATTGAGGCGTGCCTTGAAATCAAGCACTCCCAGATGTCCGGACGCTATTTGAGTACATTATAATTTGATGGAAAAGCGTCAGTTTTGAAGGAACGGAGGATACCGAAAATGAGAATATGTTGACAGGGTTGTGGAAGAAATTTGTGGAAGAACAAAACTTTGTGAGGGGTTGTGCTAGAATTGATCGTACCATTCAATCGGTCTCGTAGAGATCCCTGGGGTAAAAACTCGTAGACCAACATTTCGTTGTCCGTTTCATTGCAGAAGCCCAGCAATGAAACCAAGTTTTTGTGATGAACTCTGGACAGCACATCTACTTGCCCTCCCACACCATGTCATTATCTCAGCCACATTGCAGAATTAATTTTCAATTCCCCCCAAGCTCCCCAGCCCCCACAACTTCCTTTGTGGCCAACAGTGGTCGCTCCGTATCTGCAGGAACTGAAAGGAAGGTAGCAAAGTGTCCAATAGAAAGAAAACTCACGTCCTTCAATCTTGAAAGGATAAGAACCGGTTTGTGAACCAAACATTAGTTGCCCCAAAGCTTTAAGACTAGTTTTAGTTCACGCACTTACAGTAAGTAGAGCTCAATATGTTCCATGTGACAGTAAGAGAAACCAAACCGCACCACCGCGGGAAAGCGAGTACAAAGAAAGATTTTCAAATAAGCGTGTCAGGTAGCTTGAAGGGATCAGGGAAGAGGTAGAGATTAAAATACCTCATTGAAGAACTCATTCGTTCCTTGGTTACTTTCTTGGTTGCCTGTGCCGCTGCCAAGGACCTTCACGGCAACCTCGAAGCCATTCGGAAGCTTTCCGTAATAGACAGATCCAAACCCTCCTTTGCCAATCTCTCTATTGAAGTTTTCTGTTGCTCTAGTAAGTTCTGCCACCGAGAAGGATCTTGCACCTCCAGCATTAGGAGCTCGACCTGTTGCTGATTCTACAGCAGGAGCCTTGTCTGCGGCAGAAACATTGTTTCTGGACCGACGTTTTTTGCAAACACAGCAGTAAATAATGAAGATTGCCGAAACAGTAACTGCTACTGCACCTCCAATAGCAGGACCAACAATGACCCAAATATTGGTCTTTTGAGGATCTCTGTCACTGCCTTGTGACCAAACGAGTGTATTTCCAGGCTGATACCTTCACACATGTGGAAACAAACTCAAACATTAATGAGTGCCCAGTCAATTGAGCACCTTTGCAAGAACAGTTCCAAAAACGAGTGTACTGCAAATTCAGATGAGAGAAGTAAGATCATCTTACTTGAAGGTCAGTCCATTTCTGTTAAGGGCTGAAGGATTAACACCCGTGAAACGATTGTTCTGCACGTAGCTGTTTCATTAACAAAATCAGTGAGTCGGTCGTGTGATAGTCACAATGTGAGTGGACATTGCATCAGCTGCACATATAAATCGGAAAAGACTACAGTTTCTGCAGATTGGTTTTGAGTGTTACGTGCAGTTCTGTCAGAGATTTTAGATTTCCTAACCACTCCGGTAGTGACCCATTTAAATTGTTGTCCTGCAGATCCCTGAATTCAGAGAAAATGGTAGTCAGAATAGGCCCTCACGATGATTTTAGACCCACGACAGGTTGCAGAACTACTAAATTAGTAGCGGATAACATCGATGGCTCATGGTTAAGGTCAACGATGCTACGATCACAAAACTTACAGTATTCGAAGATTAGTCAAAGGACTCAAGTCGGGCAACTCCCCTTCCAAATTGTTGCCAGAAAGATCTCTGCACATTGCAAGAAAATATACTGCATAAAAATTCAAGAGCCGATTGTGAAATTAGCAGAGAAGAGGGTCCTCTTAGCAAAGTGTAACGACAACTCTTGTTACAACATTTTTAGCGAGTGTGCGTGACTAATGTAGCTTGAATTGCCGTAGATTGGATTTCCGAGTATATGAGGGATGAAGTACGTACAAGGCGATGAGCGTGTGAAGCTTGGCAAATACAGCAGGTATAGTCCCTGCCAAATTGTAGTTGGAGAGGTCCCTGCGCAGGTGCAGACAAAGCTCAAGTGATCACCTCAGTCTTAAATTAAAAAAATTCATAAGTTGTCCAGTTTTCGATAGAGCTGAGAATGTTGTAACCACATCAGAACAAAATAAATTTTGTCCTTGTAAGAGATCAGCACTATCCATGTTTTCCAGAGATGAAAGACCATATTTGCCAGACGAATTTCATATGTACGCCATCCGGGGTATGAAATCATCAGGCTGACAAAACAAATAAAGAGAAGGAAATGCCTTTTGTGAAGACAACGAGTTGCTAACATATACTCACATTGATTCGATAGTTGGAGGGTCGGCTGTAGAGCAATTCACCCAAGTATGAGGAACAGGGATACACGGATCACCAGTCCACTCTCCAAGGCCCAAACTTGACTTGATGCCATCAATGGCTAGTGCTGCACTTGAGTCTCACAAGCGATTAGTGCCACTTCCATTTCAAAAGAAGTCAATGCAACAATCTCAAAGGTCCCACTTCAGTCTGATGGGCCCATTTTGAAAAATAGTCCAGTGAATTCGCGGTGATATACTAGTTATCTGTTCATTGAAAATGAATTGAAGCAGAAAAGCGCAGACCTCAGCACTTACCATCCACGTCAAGAGTCTTCGAACGCGAGTTGTCCTCGAGATATTCGAAAAACTCAGCCGCATTTAATATAGGGCCATAGATAGAATAGGAAGTAGGAATAAAGTCTACAGTCTCATAATAAATACTCGTGAAATTTATTGGATTAAACCACCAACCAGTGGCATCGCCCCCGATTGCCAAGCTGTCGTTGAAGGGGTTCACCAGAACTTCCCCTCCCGAACTGATATTCACCGTGAATATTCTTGAGGTTGCATTTACTGCAGGATTCAATTCGGCAAAGTGCAAAAACAGGAATCCCTTATCCCCCGAACGACGAGGCAGCGTTAAAGTCATGCGGGAACTTGAAGCTAATGCAGATTGAAGAACCATCAGTGGCACTTGAGCATACTCAGGGTTGCCACCTGCGTAAAGTAAGGGCCTCGTTGTGTTCAGGACTTGAAGTGGAGTTGTGGAGGACAGTATGGATGACTGTCTCTCATTAACTGAAGTCCAGTGTTGATCGTAAATGTCATGGGGATACCTGTGCAATGGTTTCAGTAATGAGCGTTAGAATCCAAATTTCATGAGAGGTAGTTTCACTCACAAAATGAAAATCAAACAAATTTAATAAGGCACAAGAATGCAGATACACCCACCCACCTTGGAGTGTCGCTAGATCCGAAACTGTATCTCCTCCGCGTATTAGCCACGAACCCCTTGGACAGATAATAGTCTTTCATGGCGGGGTAGGGAATTACAAGGCGTACCGAGATGCATGGTAGAAATGTAAGGGTCGGCGTTGGTCTGGTCTCTCAGCAAGCAAAGGAACGTGGTGTTCCCTTTTGCCATGTACGTTGTCTCATAGTAATATCCAGTGGTTAGAGAACTGGTGACATTCGCAACCTTTAGTCCATCTATGGTCATCTGGAACGTTGGCGCAGAGTTCCCACCATCGTAGACTCCGTAATAGAATTCCGTTCTCAGCATGTACGTGGATTGAGGTTCCACTGGCAGCTTGTAACAGTACTTCGGAAAACGAGTATCATTGAAGTATCTGAGGGTGTTGAGTTGACGAAATCCATCCCAAGTAGGCACGTTTGAAGAGGACTCTCCAGTACTGATGTAACTAGTATCCTCATACCATGTTAAGTTTGTGTTGCGGTCAGTACTATTGAGTGAGGCACCGCAGTCGATGTTGAGAGATATCCCTGCCAAATCAAAGTAAGTTTAGCAATATGAGAGATCTATGGTGATTACACATGCTCATTAGATCCAGATGATTTCTTCTTCCAGTGACAACTAGAAATCCAGCAGCTACTCCAAACAAGATACACATGCTTCAAGTTTAACCCGCAAAGGACCTGAAGGAAATTCATATTGGCCCCTCGCGGGACAAAATGGATTTCTGGCAGGCTCCTAGGTCTCAATTTCCGTCCAGATTTTCCTAAAACTTTTTCTTGGGATATTTAGAAAAATGGATTAGCTTTCTAGGAATATAACATTTATTTCAATCGTTGATTGGGAGCAAAAGTTATGCCATCCTGAGCACAATTTTCTTTTGCCAGGCAACAAAAGAAATTCAAAAGAACTTGAAATATAAATTTTGATAATATGTCAGTTTCTTGTGTTTCATGTTTGCCCACACCAACCAAGGCAGTGAGGACACCTAGCGACTAAGCCACAACTGATGCGGGTGGAGCCTTACAAGGCTCAACAGTTTATAGATTTCTCCATCAGTCTTCATGACGATCGGAGACTCAGAAACTGAAAAACAAGGAACATAACGCATGAGGCTCACAGAGAAGTTGTACAAATCTACTAACACGTTCACTACTTTTCTGGTATAAGTGTTTAACCATCTTAGTTTGTGACTGCTTTTCTGGTATGGGTGTTTAACGATCTTAGTTTGTGATAACTTGAGATACAAGAGCAAGCAACAAGATTGAGAGATTGAGAGATTGGATTCACGGACCTGGATCAGCCTGCGACCACACTCCGGAAGCGTTGAGGATGCAAACCAAAGCGACGACAGTAACCAGCCTCATCTCCAGCAGCTTGCCCATTGTACAGCCACACCAAAGTCTTCTCAAATCCTGATGAAAGAGAAGCATGGTTTGGCAGAAACTCTTGCGTACCATAGCTTCTGTCGGCACAAAGACAACTCAGTCGGAGGTGCTTCAAAGGAAAACCAGAAGTCCGGGAGAATCTCGATCAAGAAGAAACTGTACGTCGCAGATTCTCTGCGTCACCCAATTTTTCCTGCCTTACTCTTTCTTCCTGTCTTACCCAATTTTTCAAACACCAATGATCTTCCAGGGAATCCAGGCCACGAGCTTTTGCTGTTACCACAGATGGGCCACAACTCCACAAATCAACAGGATCGGAGATGCATCATTTTCTCACAGAATATGTTCGTTCTGGATATCTGTGGCATGACCTGAGAAGTCCCTCTGCAACCCCACATATAATAATCAGTTGTAACCAGATATAAGAATTTGGCTTGACTTATTTTGCAATTTGCATCGTGGCATGTAAACTGTCGGTATGAAAATTGTAATCTATTCGACGCGTATTCAATGTGAGCTGTGCATAACGGCAACCAACCAGAGTGACTACCATGTGAGTCTAGGATCTGGAAGCCTATGAGCTTAGGAATCTAGGCATCATTTATAGTTGACTTGTCGGGTTTCTATATAATTGTAGCATGCCTTTCATGGTTATCTAGGTATGTATGTTATAGGGCATCTTTAGGGGTTATAGACATTTATATTGTAGGTACTTTCCATGGATATAAAGAATCTAAGTTAATATTAGGTAGTATGTTATAAACACCTTCAATAGTTGTAGGATATTTACTTACACCTAGGTTTAAGGCTTGTAGGCTTGTATTTCTAAGCTCACATGTTAGCATCTTTGCAATCCAAAATCATCATAACATTGTTTACCAATGAAGCAAGGGTCTATTTTGCATCCTTGAAAAAGGAAACTCTACTATGAACAAAAATGTTTTATATGTCTCTTTGGCCAACCCCAATTTTTGCATTAATTCCTAAAGTTCCTTCATATTTAGAGGCCCAAAATTGCTTCAAAATACGAATTTTCAAAGCAAGAAATCTACTTCTATATTTATTTTTCAACAAATCCAACTACAAGATCTTTTGGTTAATTTGTTCAAGTACATCAACCCAAAATTTTAGAGTAAATATTCCCACCAATTGCAAGTTCAATGTGCCTAATCTTCAAAATGTTAGCATTTCTAGCCCTTCCAAAAGGTGAAGTTTTGTCTTTCAATATTTTTAGAAAAATCTTGTATGTCATATAATTTTTGCATTTTAGTCATTAAGTTGAAAAAAACTTGGAAATATATTTATGAAAAAACTTAACCAAAAAACTTTTATATTCATTTTTAAAAAGCTTATAAAGTGGAAGGTGTTATTGTATGAAAGATAAAACTAATATACTAATAATTTTTGGAAGTATTTGAGAATTATTATCCCAATGTTGAGAATTTTTTAGTAAAAAATTAATATCTTAAATTTTTTTTATTCAAAATTTTTCAAAATTCAAAGCAACAGACAACTTCATATGTTTTTTCTACCTTCATTGTTACAAAATAAAACTCTTCATAACTTTTACCTCATTATTCAAAATTCAATAGTTCAAATGTTTTGAATAGGTATAAATCTATAAAAATTCTCAAATTTGAGTAATATATTCTTAGAATATATTTTTTATTTCCCAGTTTACTATTGAAATAAAAAATCCTTGTAACTTTTGTAATGTTTATTGGAATAACATGAAACAAATTCAAGCTTCATATGTAAATTTTGATGAGTAGCATCTAACTTACAAGGTTCATGCAAAAACTCCAAATTGATGAAGCCAGTAGATCTTGCCCAAGTTCTCAAAAAGCCCAAAGTGTTCTCCTAGGTCAAAAAAATATAGTAACTATTTCTACTTTTAATTCCTAAAAGATCAAAGAATGTTTTTCACAACATAAAAATTTTGTGTAGCTCACTAAGAATAGAAATAGTCATTGTATTTTTTGAATTTTTTTTGGATGTAGGGACAAGGAGTACTTTGCCAAATCTACCTTAATTTTTTTTCATTTGAATTTGTCTATAAGAAGTTATTGGGAAAAATATTGTTTTTGATGGATGGAGGGCAATATTGATAGGGATATTTACACTAGAGCAAAATTTGCAATATTATACCCAATTGACCAAGTTTTTGGCCCAGTTTAGCCCAGGCACTTCATTGTCAAATGTATATGTGTTAGTGTCTAAAGAAGTGGTGGCACAAGATGGTTGTTTTGTTACTTCACTTGATTAAGTTGGAAATTTAAAAGGCACACATAGATGCAAAAATGTGCCTAGGGAGGGGATGGGAGGGGGGGGAGAAGGGGGCTTATACTTAAAGTATTCAAACACCCAAATGAATATTGTCAAACCTTATGGTTTTAATAAGCATTCTTGAATTGCTTTTAGTTCCTCTAAGACGAGCTTCTAGTTACATGAGCTCATAGTCATTTGAGTACTTGACAAAATCTGTTGAAATAATGGTTCCATTTGTTATTGTAGATATTACTGTAAATACTACAATAGCCTTTATTCATTCATTATAGTTAATTCAAACTCATTCACTTTTTATCCAATGTTGTGTATAAAATCAATTACTTCTTAATAAAGCTTGTAAGCTTGATTATTATCTAGTTTGTTTAAGTCTATCTAGTGTTTCCAACATGGTATTACAACACAAGTTGTAGAAGTCTAGAGCATTAAGTAGACAATCAAATAGATGAAAGATACATGATTATAACATTAGTTAGAAGAGAGAAGTCAAAATTAGTTGAGCCTTGCTCCTATGCTGCGTGCACAATCTGAAAGTACGGAAAGATAGAAAATGGCAAAAAACTTGAGCATAACAATTAGAGAAGGAGACAAGTTAAAGGAAATGACTAATTATTACGTGTAGGTTCTCAAAATGAGAGCCATTCTCAAGGTAGAGAGGGTCAATAGTCAATTACAACAATAGAACAGAGTCACACCGTATTCCCAATTACCATCAATGAAGAACTACATACTAAAGCTCAGCTATGAAGGAAGAAGGTCTTGGCATATAGATTTATTATACTATGTATCTCTAACGATCTTGTAGATCTTATTGCATAATACTCCAATCCAAGACTAGCATGAAAAGCGTTCAAGGATCATTCTCAATCTAGGGACCAATTGCAAATCCTCACATTAATGAATCAATTACAATCACTCAAGATAAATGAAGGAGGATTAGTTGAAGAATTCATCAAGAAAAAAAGTAAGCTCAAGAACAAGTTCAGTGGCATAGGCAAGAAGATCTCAAATTGTAATATGAATCAAATTATCTTGAATGGGTTACCTTGATCCTAAGAGAGTACTATTCAAACTCTCATCCATCTCAATGCAATGATGACTTTTGAACAACCTAATGCAAGCTTGATGTTTGAGTCCCATCACATGGAGCATCAAAACCAACAGCTTGGAGACATGAAAGTATTGGCATCTAGCTTTAGTCAACAAGCATCTTCACACACCTCAGCAAATCGGGGGCACGGAAGATGGCCTCAACTATGTCGAGGATGAAGTTCTCCTATATAAGAAAGTTATCTTGGGTGGGGCTACCTAGGATCATATCGTTGTATTGACCATATCAACAACAACTAGATATATTGATATGCTACAACTACAAAAGAATGGACACTACGCAAGAAATTGCCAATCATCACCAAATCCACAATTGGTCCGAGAGGCAATGGCACCATGAGGTTTGAGTTTTGTAAACTCAACTAAATTTTTTGAATCTCAAATTGCTCAACAATATCATGACCTCTACTATCATTGGGGACAAGGACCATGGTATCTAGACAGTGGGGTATATAGGCTTATGACAATAGACAATAGATTATAATAAGCTAGATCATAATTCTAGTTCATCAAGAGTGCAAATTAGCGAGATTAGAACTAGAGGTGGAGAACCTCATGCTATAGAAGGCTCTTGTACAACCATTGTGAGTACCAAATCGGATGCAATAAAACTCAAGGAAGTTTAGCAGTACTTAGTATGATGAAAATCTTGTATCAATTGTTGTTTTTGTTGATGCTGGTCATCATGCTATATTCTCAAAGCAATATTGTTGGATTGTGAATACTAATAATCATATTGTGGCATCCAAACAATGCAATTCTCTAAATGGCCTTTATTCATTTAAGCGGATAGCTCATGCATTAGTTGTTGATCACATCAATATGACACAATTATTGCATTGTCGTAAAGAGCATTTGAATCAAACCAGTCTATAGTTTTTGTCTTGAATAGGACAAATTATTGCACTTCCACAATTTAATGACTAGAAGCATAAAAAGTCATTACTGCTTATTAGGAAACCAACATCGTGATAGATTTCCTCAAAAATCAACTACTTACTCAACAAAACATGGCGAAAGAATTCATACAAACATTATGGGGCCAGTGCTACAACCTTCCCTAGGAGGGTCATGATACATTCTTGTATTTAGAGATAATTTTCATAAAAATCTTGGATTTATTTCTTACAACACAAGAGTGAGACTTTCACAAAATTCTATATCTTCAAGCAATAAGTCAAATTTGAAATAGGCAATAAAATTCGTTTCTTAAGATCACATCACGGTAGCAAGTATTTATCAAAAGAATTCATTATTTTTTGTTCAAACAACATAATTCTAAGAGAGCTCACATAGTATATACTCTTCAACAAAATGGTGAATCAAAGAGGTGTAACCAAATAATCATGGAGTGGGTACATAGTACATTCCATGATTGTTGGTTGCCAATATTTCTCTAGACGGAAGTTGTTGCTATTGCAACCTACTTAATATATCAGACTCCAATTAAAGCTAACCTTGTCAAAATTTCAGAGACCAAATATAGAAGTATGCAACCTAACATCTCAAATTTGTATATTTTTGGTTGTCTAGCTTATGTACATATTCCAAAGGAACACCACAATAAATTAGATAGTAAGACAAAAAGGTGACTATTTCTAGATTTTGATACGAAGACTAAAGCTTATAGACTTTATGATCAAACACGTTGCAAGGTCATTATTAGCTAAGATGTCATATTTGATGAAAGCAAAGTGGGCTATCAATATATAGCAGGTTCAAATAGCAATGAAGAAAACCTCCAATTCTTGCTATCTGATACACAAAATTCTAATCCACTTGACTTTCCAACCCTAGAATTTGCTACAGGATAAGATCTTTTAAGTACCTATGAACTTGTAGAGTCACATCAACCTAATTCTACTTTGAAATTGATTCACTACAAACCAAACTCCTACTCGACCCCTATTGTGACCCTTTCCTTGACCCCTACCTTTCAAATCACTCATCATTGTCTCCAAGACCTTTATTTGTAAACAAGGCTGTTGGACCAATTCAACGCCAATATCCTAGCCTATTTGCAAACCATCCATTGAACTGAAGGATTTTTGGACTCTAGTGTTTGATTTCATGGAAGAACTGATGGATTTTCATACATCTAACTAGCAAAAAGATTGACAAAGTATGATTCAAAGTGAAATTAATTCTATTATAAAAATAAAACATGGGACGTTGTGGATTGACCAAAAGGTAAGCATTTTATAATTGCAAAGTGAATTTTAAAAGTCAAACGGAATATGCATGGGGACATTAATAAACTCAAGGCTTGACTAGTAGCGCATGGCTTTCAATAGCAAGAAGGAATAGATTATTATAACATTTTTGCATCTGTAGTTAGATGGTCTACTATACAACTTATTCTTGCCCTTATTTCTCAACAAAATTAGCCATTGCTACAAATGGATGTAATTATGGCTTTCTTGAATGACACTCTTCAAGAAGAAATATTTATAGAAATTCCCCCTAGTTTTTCCTTTGTAAGAGATTCAAGCAAAGTTTGCAAAATAAAAAAAGTATTATATGGACTCAAGCAAGCTCAAAAAGAATGGTACAATCAAATCAACACATGGCTTCTACAACCATGACTAGTATACAGCGAAAATGCTCCAAATCTCTACTTCTCTAACAAAGATGGAAAATTATCAATATTGCTCTTCTATGTAGATGATTTACTCATTACAAGTGACAACCAAGACAAAATTTCTTGTCTCAAAACTGCGCTCTATGACAATTTTGGAATGACAAATTTTGGTGAGGCCAACAATTACTTGGGAGCAAAGATTCACAGAAACAAACATGGTATTTTTATTGGACAACAAGCTTATATTCAAAAATTGCTACAAAAACTTGATTTCCTTAATTACAATCCCACCAATATACCTATGGACCCTAAAGTACAATTACAAAAGAATATAGGCTCGGGAAAAGCAGACACAATGACATATAGGTCTTTAATTGATAGTCTCTTCTATCTAGTAAACACTCACTTGGACATTTGTTATGCAATCAGTTGTGTTTCAAAAAATATGAATCAATCAAAAGTCGATCATCTTCAAATTGGTAAAAAGATTCTATGATACATGAGTGGATTTCTTGATTACAAAATCTTTACGCTCACAGCTAACAACAATCTTTATTGCATTTATATAGATGTAGATTGGGATTGTGATTAGACACAAGAAGATCAACCTCAAGAATTATTCACAAGTTAGGCAACTCCAATATCTCGTGGTCTAGTAAGCTACTGCCCACAATTTCCTTCTATAGTATGGAAGCCAAATATTGAGTTTTCATAGACATTGCCAAAGACATAACATATTTTCAAAGAATTTTAAGTGAATTAGATTTGGATATAGATGCACCAACTTCCCTACTTAGTGATAACCATTCATATATTAAAGTTGTAGAAAACCATGTTATGTATTCAAGGATAGAACATATCGGCATACAACACTTTATTCGTGAGGTCTCTGAAGAAAGAATCTTACACTATAAGAAACCCATGTTTTAGATGATGAGCTCTAATTTTTTTAAACAAATTTTAGGTGATGTCTAAGGTAGCAAATCCATATTTTTATGTCAACATTGATGTTATGTTGAACACTTTGTTGACATAAGAACATGGATTTGTTGCATTGGATGTCACCTAAAATCTGTTTAAAAAAATTAGGCTCATCACCTAAAATGTGCATTTCTTATAATGTTATAGATACATCATGTCCCTACTTCACCACAACATGTTGACTTTCTAACCAAAATGCTGCCTTACACTAGCTTTGTATCCAATAGACAAAGTGTTGGATTAGTTCAACTTAAAGCTACTACTTCAGCCTTACCTTCACCTAGCTAGGTGTTACCCAATTGTCGATCCATAGGGCTTGTTTGGTGACTTTATATTTAAAATCTAGCCCTCCCAAATGACATTTTGTCTCTATTATCCCACCAATCTTCTAGTCTTTCAAAGTATAGCTCCTAAAACCTTTCATTAGCATTACCTCTGCTATCTTTAATCTTGCTTACAACCCTATCAAGATTATTAGACGAACTTGACAGCATTCCTTTGACACTAGGGTTTTTACAACTTCCTTGCATCAATTCAAATAGAAAGAAACAAGCCTCAAATATATTGTTAGACACTTGGCAAGCATTGAAAGCCAGAAACCATACCAATATAAAGATCACCCCACTTGCAGATGCAATTCTATAATTAGTTATCATTTTTATAAGAAAATTCAACTCTCAAACTATGATCAACAATGATCTAAGCTTACTAGCAACATGTTTTCATTATTGTGAAGCTCCTTCGTAGCATTCGTGGACAATAATGTAACATGCAACATCTTCTGGAACTCTAATTAAAAGTATACAATTATACAAAGGATGCGATTCCGAATGTAATGCTCACGACTTTCCAAGAGATGGTGTGAATAGAGGGATGTTGGAATAATGTTCCATTCATTACTATAGATATAATTGTAGATACTACCATAGCCTTTAAACATTCATTGTAGTTAATTCAAACTCATTCACTTTTCATCCAGCTTTATATATAAGATCAATCACTTCTCAGTAAAGCTTGTGTGCTTGATTATTATCTAGTTTGTTTAAGTCTATCTAGTGTTTCCAACAAAATCATTTGTAAAGGTCCTTGATATTCATTACAATCACTAAAGACAAAAATCTCCAGATGTATGAGTTTAATTATACAAGGCATAGCTACTAGTACTTCTTACAAAAAATAAAATTATATTCAATTTTGATCAATGCAAAGCTTGCCTAAACTCTAAATCACACGTACAAACTTCAATAGTTATTGTCATTCATATAAAAAATCCCAACTATCTCTTGAAATCCAAAACAAAGTGGACAATGATTATCTAATGCAACAAGCAAAAGAGACATGAAAAGACAAAGAGATTATTGTACTTGATGAAGCTCAACATGCAAATCAAGATATGTGGGGTGGAGATAGGGAGCTTGTAGTCCAAAATTTGGAAGGGATCTCGACCAACTAGTAGAAAACTTTATGGTTTTAGCCCACAATTGGTTTAGATTTAGGCATAAAAGAATGAAAGAATATCAAACTAGTCATTTAGACACCCTATCAGCAAATTGATGAAGTATAAAAAAAAGCACACACTTGTAGTAATGCTCCCGCCTTCCAACCAACATATGAGGTCTTCAACACTTGCAACTTTGCACCATTTGGTAAACTAAAGACTCATCTAATTCTCTACTTGCACAATAGAAGTACGAAGGATATAATAGTCATTACATATTTTGAGTTAGTGGCCACAATCAATGCCTTGGGTGATGGTGAAGGAGTTATTAATGACTACAATAGGAACTCTCACCTTTCTAATTTAAATTCATCATGTGCAAGAAGTAACTTTCTGAGCCGCACATCATTTGTCAGATGATGTCATATTATGATCAATTTAGAAAATATTATGTCCATGTTAAGAAATATTAGGATTGCTTTAGGTAGTAAGATATACATTAAAGGTACCTATATTTTTTGGTGGTTTGGGATAGCCTAAAGATTGTTTTGGGCTACTTAAGCAACAAAATTCAAAAATTTATAACAAATTCATACTTTGCTAAAAAAAACTCAATTCATCTCTCCATTTCTCACATTTGTCTTTATATGGAAAAAAGTTAAATTTTTTTCAATAATGTCAACAAGGCAAACTAGTCATTTTGCCTATCATAGTTTCATAGGTTGTTTTTTCTCTAAATTACTATGTCTTCTAATGGAAGAATATGTAGTATGTCCTCTTTGTGGGAAGGAGAACATAATCATGCGTGTGGCAATAAGGCATGCATGTAATAGGAAGATTATCAAAGGACTTGTGGTAGTGTATATCCAATGTTAGAGGTTTCCATCAATGACTTAGAGATACTACAACTTTTAACCAAACCTCTTTCCATGGCCTAAGGTAGGTGTACCCATTTCCACCCTTGAACACAATATTGTAATCATATACTAATGGAGGACATTCTAGAAAGAAAATGTGCACTATTAGTACAAGAGGGAGGAGTTTGTAAAGGGATAAGAATGGGTGCATCTACCATAAACCCAATATATCCAATTACCTTGTAGTTTAGTACCTTTATTTCAACCTCAAGCTTGTCAAAGCCACATATTTTGGGTGATTTGTATGGGAGGTTCCCACCTTGTAGGCCTAGCTAAAATCTAGAATTCCACTATTTACACTTTGAAGAGATTAATGTATATATAAGCCATAAATTGTTGAAAAAAAGGCTCTGTATAAGAGTTTTCTTAAAGCTAATTCCCTCTAAGTTAATGTATAAACTCAAATGTTTAGGGTGCAAAATTGTATACATTACTACTAAGTCCAATAGCCTAGAGATTGTAAAACCCTAAACTAGAACAACTTGTCTTGGTAGTAGTAGGTTCACCAAACCTTGAAGATCAAATCACCTTAGATACAAACACTAACTAAACCTCCAGCCTACACTTTAGACAATAGATACTCCCCCACCCTACACAACTCACATACAAACCTTCCAAACTATCAAACCCAAAAGCCTCAATAATATGTGAGAATACAAAGAATTGTTGAGATCTTTACCCTAAACAATGGATCACCAAAGAAAATAATCTAACACACATCTAAACAAGTTATAGAGCCTAAATCCTAAACTTTAGACAATAGGCCATATACATTCTAAACCTTGAAAATCAAAATCAACATTTAATTCAGGACTTTGAAAACCAAAATCTTATAAACCAAGTTAACTAACAATTGGTCTTAATAGCAGCAAAGTTGTCAAATCCTAAATGCCAAATTGTCAAGGCCTCTAGGGTAGTTGCAAGAAAAGGTGGTACTATTTTCCGTCATACATCGAGTTGCGTAGTTTAGTTTGGCCATAACTTTTGGAGAATAAAACCGATGTAAATGAATTTTTTTATTGAAGATGACCAATTTGTTGATGAAGATATTCCTTATTTTTCGAAAATTTCCAAAAAATGTTATATAATTAAATTCTAATTTAGCTAATTTGTCACACTTTGCAGTTTAGGGGTTTTGAGTACTATGGAGTTTCCATAATTGATGATGTAGAGCTAAAATTTGTGTGGGATATTCCTACACTAGAGATTCATGTGCCCACCAAAAAAAAACTTAAAAAAAACATTATTTTATGGCATCCACATGCATGCAAATAGGGGTCCTTTGCACACTCACTTTTGAAGTGTGAAGATGGTTTTCTCTTAATTTTTTTGATGAAATATGATTACCATGAAGTTTTTACAAATGGACAATTTTTAGATTTTTTTTATCATGATATTTTTTTTATTATTAATTTAATCCTCATTGTAACCATTTTTTGTGACAGTCTGGTTTGTTTTTTCAAACAATAATATTTCAGTACTTTGTAATGCTTATAGTACTCAAAATGGTACTTTTAGCCGTCGATTTTCTTGATCAATGGCTGAAATTGTTTTGTTGCATAGTACTTATAGTACTACACTATAGAAAGTCTATTTTTAGCCAAATGTGACAAAAAATGGACACCCTTTTTTGCAACTACCCTCTAAAACAACTAAGTGAAAATATAAGCACAATATATCAATACTTTGAAACACATTGCCATTACCTCATTCCAAAATGTCAAACCTTAACCCCTCAACGCCCTAGCCTAAATTGCATATTTGATAAGTTTTCGAAGCAGGCTGAACTTGATCTAACCTACCGGTGAATGAGCACAAAAGTAGAGAGGTTCACTGTTGATTTGCAAAATCACCTTTGGTGTGCTGAGGCCAGCTTTATTGGATTGGAAAATAATGCATCACACAGTGACATCATAAGGTTTCATGATCGGTGACTTAGTAGAAAAAAACACATTTTTTTATACTCCTTGCCATTTGCACCCACATTGCATGTACCTCCTATCAAGGATCTAGGGCCCGCTTTGAGGAATTGGAGGAATCCATGATCCCCCTTAGCATACAATTTTTGAGGCCACATACAAACACTACTATATGAAATTTGCACGCAAACTTTGTCAGCAAGTAACATAGTGATTGGTGCAAACCGGCTTCGAGAGTGATGCCAATGAGTAATCGCCGGTCAACATTCTTTTACAAAAAATAGTATGGGTTCAATTGGTTGCAACGTGCACTTGCTATAGCTTGCTCTTGCACAACGCCTCCAATAAATTACAGCAATTACAGATGAAATGAAAGGATAGCGATGTCCTCCTCAAAATGCCAATTTACAAACAATGCACACCCATTTGCCTACTGGATCAAAAGTTTTTTGGATTGCAAAAAATTGATTACAACAATGAGCATATACTTAGCTGCTCAAGGACTATACAAAAATGTGATCAATCGAATTTGGAAAATTCGACAAAAAAACTTGGTGTTTAATACCTTGAAGGTCCTACCTCTAGAACAATCCAAACCACTAAAACTGCTAACAAACAACTAATTGCTAACAGAAAGCCAATCCTTAGGCACAACGCTCACTACAGCCATTACTCTGGAAACCACGGTAACAGATCCACCCGTGACCTTTGCCACAACCTCATCCTACAGGCTCACACCTCCACGAAATGCATTCGAAGTTTTTGCTTTCACAACGATGCAGTACTAGAATAGTCTAGACGGATCGAAGGTGCAACAGCCTCTAACCGGCCCTATCTCGTTAGAAAATGGACATTTGATGGCAACTACCATGTCCGACATTTGCTGGTACAAATCTAAACCTTAATTTCCACTCACTCACTTGCCGTAGGCCCAATCACAAATGAACCTTGTGTCATCCTCTCTAAACCCTCCATTTTTGCTTCTTACCTCACCCGCATCCTTTGCCACAATTAGCTACAAACCCGTTTGGAAAATCCAGAGTGGCTAGATTTTGGCCGTTAGGGTGGTGAGGGGTTAAACATCAAAAACCACCTTATAAAACCCCCCAAATTACATTGGGCAAAATACACAAAGTTCTAAAATCCTAGCTTGTATTTCTCACAAGGAAAATTTCATCTATAAAATTCCATATCTAAGCCTCTTTTTCATCCAACCCAATTGTAGTTATATGTTACACTAAAGGATAGTTGCAAGAAAGGGTGATCCTATTTTTTGTCACACTTTGAGTTCCATAGTTTAGTTTGGCCATGACATTTGGAGAATAAAGCTGATGTATTTGAACTTTTTTATTAAAGATGACCAACTTTTTTATATAGAGAATTCTTATTTTTCAAAAAAATTCCAAAAAAAATTATAATTAAATTCCAATTTAGCTAATTTGTCACACTTTGCGATTTAGGGTTTTTTAGTACTGTGGAGTATCCATAATTAATGATGTAGAGCTTAAATTCTAGTAGAATATTTCTACATTAGAGATTTAGAGAGGCATAAGCCCACCAAAAAAAAATTAAAAAATATTCTTTTATATTGTCCATATGCATGCAAATAGGGGTCCCTTGCGCGTGCACTTCTAAATAGTGACAATGGATTTAGCTTCATTTTTTTGATGAAATGTCATTACCATCAAGTCTTTACAAATTGCCAGTTCTTAGATTTTTTTTGTTCATGATTTTTTATTTATTATTAATTTATACCTCATTGTATTTATTTTTGGTGACAATCTAGTTTTTTTTCAAACAATACTATTTTAGGACTTATAAATACTCATAGTACTCAAAATGGTACTCTTAGCTATCAATATTTTTTATCAATGGTTGAGATTGTACTGTTTTGTAGTACTCATAGTACTGAGTGCAAAAACTACAGTTTTGACAAAACACTACAAAAAACAAACTCTTTTTCTTGCAACTATCCTAAATATAATATCTAAGATCTATATTTTCAACTCCTACATTATATCTACAGATTTTTTAAATCTACCTACATTACTTTTAATAGATTTTTCAATTTTGAATGCTCCCTAATTTATTTGGAAATCCATTATAAATTTTATTTCAAATGAATAAAATCCTACCTATATTATGCTAGATGTTGTTTAAACCCCTAGAAGAGTGAATGACCATTGAATGTACTTAAGTGATCTCAAATAGGAGCATATGAAGTCAATTTTCAACAAATGTTCTTAAAATTTTGATACAAAGTGTGAACATGTACCCCTTTAGTGGAAATATGAATTTTTTCCATCGATTAGGTGCCTCGGTCAAAATTTGCACTATTGTAAACCTTTTAGGTAGCTTAGACTGTTAGAGGCAATATATGCAAAACTCCCCCAATAATAATGAAATTTGGCAATTACGTACCTTATATGTTATAAGATGCAAATTTCAAAAAAATAACCATATATAGAATAAAAGTCTCATTTTAGGAAGAATCAAAGTTTGCTAACCCTATTAAGTAAGATTTGAAAACCCCTTTTTTTTAAATTCTAACTTCAAATGTTATAGTTTTCCAATTTGTGTGGTCAAAGTTTTGAAATTTTTTCCACACATTTCTATAGTAGTCTAGTACGAATTTATTCAATTGAATTTTGAGAATTTTTTTTTCCATTTTTTCCTCATTGCCTTAAATAAAGGTAGTTTTTCACAAGTTGCGCCTAAAATGTGCCTTGATCCTTTAGGGATTAAGATGCACTAAGTGTCACACCTAAGGCAATGAATATGTTTTCAATAGTTTTAAATTATTCATTAATTTCTTCATTTTCAAAATTCAAAGATCAAGGCAATTTTTTTTACTAGGCAAAAATAAACATGCAACAAGATTTTCTAACTTTTCTAACAAACACACTATAAGCATATTAATAATTTTTGAATTTTTTGTTGAGTACCACAATTCAAAACATGATTCTTGTATAGTTCAAGGCATTGGCTTCTACTCTTTTCTTGTACAAATTCATTTACTTATTACAAGATTG
The DNA here is from genome assembly GCA_963969395.1 of Pseudoscleropodium purum. NCBI lineage: Eukaryota > Viridiplantae > Streptophyta > Bryopsida > Hypnales > Brachytheciaceae > Pseudoscleropodium > Pseudoscleropodium purum. Next base: position 843,248 of record OZ017796.1, read on the forward strand.
GAAGGTCAATTTTAATAGTTAAAAATATTAAGTTCATGATTTATACATCATTAGATTCCTTTATGTATATTGTAAATATTAAGTAAGTAGTGTTACAGCCTTTGTCCTAAAATCCATCATATTTTCATCCTTGAAAAATATCAACAAATACCCTTACATATGTTGTAAATATTAAGTACATAGTGTCACAATCCCTATAAAAAATTTGTCACATTTTAATCTTTAATAAATATCATCCAATTATTTCATTTGACATTCATAATAAAAACTTACAACCCAACAAGAGTCTTTTGATCAAACTCTAGTATTCAAAATGCTATGATCAAATTTCTAGCACTATCAACAACTTACAATCCAACACTTACAAGATATTAAATAAAAGCATCTTTGATTGTAATAGAACTCACAAATGATCATTCCTTACAAATCAATTGTCCCGACTTTTTGCAAAGGTGGGAGCTAAACCTCAATCTAAGAAGAAGACAACCAATTTGATTATATAGCATACAATCAAATATACCTTGTTGTCCTTTCCTCCTAAATACAAGTTGACTAAAAATTCAAATACAATTTAAAATTAAAAGCAATTAGAGACCAAGGAGAAGATAAATTCCAAGACTTTAAGAATGACTTCAATATCAATAGAATAATTCCACAAGTAAATCAAGTATATATGTGTAGGCCTAATTAGAAAGAGAATTTTGTGACAACTAATGATTGCACAACATTCTTTCTCTACTATAGACAACAATCTTGAAAAAAGATTCAAGTCTAGAACAAGCCCAATAAAATTCTCTAACATAAATTCAATTTATTCAGAAGACCAACATACACAAGTGACAATGTTATAGTAGTCCAAAACCTAAAAATGCAAATCTATAATAGCACTTACCCATATTTTTTGTTCAATTATAAGGTTTACATGCAAACCAAAAACATCAAAATGAAACCGGAAAAGCCACTCAATCCAAACCTTTCATATCTAAATGCCCAACTAAAGTAGTTAGGGGTTTAACCCCTAAAAGTTTTGGACTATGTTTTTACCAAAAACGCTCCAAAATCGTCACATCTATTGCAAGTATCAAATTTTAGAAAAAAAACATTTTTAGACACATATAAACATAGGATCTTATAGTAATCTGGTTTGAAATGATGAGGAAAAAATTTCAAAAACTTCCATTGTGTAGATTGCAAGATATTGGTGTTTGAAGTGACATAAATCCTTGTTTTGGCCCATTGGAAAACTAGGCAATTGTACTTCATAAGGTCACATTCGCATGAAAAAATGTTCAAAATGGTGGTGCTTCTTTGTATTCATTCTTCAAGGTAAGTTGGCTCCATGCTTGAAAATTTTTAGATCATTTAATTTGAAATTGTACAACATACAGGAAAAAAATAGTAAATAGAAAGAAGTAGAGAATGATTCAAAATAATAAATTGTTAAGAATTTAGCTATGGAATTGAAAAATGCCAATTCCAATGGATATAATGTTTTAATAAACACTAGTAGAAATGCACGACCAAAACAATAGAAATTCAACTGATTTATGTTATTTGGGACAATAAAATGACCATTTATAACTTTTTGTAAAAATCAACAAAATTGCAAATTCTTTTTGTTGATTTGGATAGTGCAATGACCAAATCAACAAGTTTTAATTGAATTTGGAATCTTTAAGAATCTTTTAAGAATCTTTGGAATTTTTTTGGAATATTTGAGAATCTAAGTATAATGATTTAAAAAAAAAATTAATCATGTAAAATTCAGTCTTTTTTCAACTTAGCAGACTTCGGAGTCCATTCTTGCATAGTAGAATAAAAAATTTCAAAAAACAAAGAACTGAAAAAAGTTGTAAATTCAAGATACCTTGTACTTCCCAAAATCTTTTTGTGATTTAGATCCTCCAATCAAAAGTTAGACAAAAATCAGAGAGGGGTAGTTAGGAACATTTATTTTGACATTTTCAAACATCCTATCTGATTTTTGTCTATAACTTTTTATTGGAGACTCAAAAATTCACAAACGGATTTTTGAAGGTGAAAGCTAGCTTGAATTTACAACTTTTCTTAGTTTCAAGTTTTTTGAAAAAATGTGTTCTACTATGACTAAATGACCTTTGAAGTCCACTGAAAATACAAAACACATGAAAAAACAATGAAAAAATTAAATATATAAATTTTTAGTTCTTATGTGGTTACCCAAGTATTTGGGTGGTTGAGTGGTTGGAACCTTGAATCTCCAAACATGAGGTCCAAGGTTCGAATCCCCTTAGAGGCACCTACCCACATGGTGGGTGACCTAGGTGGCTACTCGGGTAGAAAAAAATTTCATTTTAAACGGGTACCGCCCAAAAAAAATTAAAAAATTAAAAAAAATAAATTAAATTATTTTTTGGATTTGTCCAAAACAACAAAAGAAATCAATAAATTTCAGTTTGATTTTGTTCAAAACAACACCTCTAAAATGACTTGTTCATTCAACAAATTTGAATTGAGATTCTATTGTTTTGGTCATGAATTTTCTAGTAATGAAACTATTTGAGCCCTATAATATTATTTTTTTCAAGAAATATTGAAAATTGTGCTAAATAAAGGACTTCAAAGTTTATTTTGGAGTAGAGAATCCATAATTGCCCGCAAACTAAAACTCCTCATTACTTTCATCTCATTAATCAAAATGGAATGAATCAAAGCTTTCCTTGTACATATAACTCTAGAAGATCAGTTTCAAATTTTTATTTTTTTAAGAAATTTTTTGGACTACCCATGGAACATTAAAAATTACTCCCTCTGTCCCACTAAAAACCTCCAAATCAAGCAAAATTCTTGTCCCACTAAAAGGCTCCACCTCTTGATTTTGATTGTTGAGTAAGTTTTGGCTGGGTTTTGCAACTTTGTAGGGGCAAGTCAAGGAATTAGGGAGCATTTTTCTCCTAGAAATCTTGGCCTTGCTCATATGAGGCACCTTTTACTTGCTATGCTTCCTCAGAAAGTAGTATTGACAATTTATTTGGTGACCACTTAGGTGCTATGAAGATTTGTTTATGAAGTGGTCTAAGTTTCTTTGTTGTTGATGTTTAGGTTGGGGCACATATTTCTAAAATCCCATTGTTGCCACCAACCTTTAAATCATTAAGAATGATGAAGTTGGTAACATTTACAAATTATGCTAAAAATGATGCTTTGTACATGGATTTTTGGTGCCTAGATGATGGTGCCTAAATTGGAACTTTTGCATAGATCTAAAGGATGGACTACAAGTTTTTGAATGCATGTATCACTAGCAAAAAGACTAAAATTGTAGTTAATCCTTTGTAGGGAAGGTTTTTGGAGGTTATTAGTGGAATAGAGGGAGTACATATCTTATAATAACTCTTTAATTATGTAGTCAAAAGTTATGAAAATTATTGGGCCTTAAAGCTTTTTTTTGGGCACATATTTTGTAAGAATTTCAACGAAAAAAATAAAAATTCCATTCGTAGTGAGTTGCCTAAAATTTCTATTTTGTAAAAAAATGCACTTTAGACATTTAGGGATTAAAATTATCATTGCTTTTGAAGTGTTATAGGTTTAAATGTTACTTGTGACAAATTGCCACTTCTATCAATTAATTATTTCACTTATGAAATGAATGAATTATTTAATTGTCCCTATGAAATACATTTCATACACCCTACCTTATAATTATATTTCATACACCCTACCTGACAATTATATTTTTTTGGAAACACCTATATATAAGTGCAATATAATGTAAGATATATATCTTCAGTATTAGTATCATATATTCCATATTAATATCCATATGTACCATTATACCATACTATATTACTATCCATACATATTCTATAGATTGTATTCTATAAGTATCCATATCATATCCACAAACCATAATTTTGATGGCCATTATTGTCTTTCAAAATGGCACAATCAATGGCAACAATATTTCTTAATAATGCAAATCAATAGCATTGAAGGGAGGATCATTTTTTTTGTATGCGATCAATGGAAGTCGGGGTTCTCACATTGGGGGGGGGGGGGGGGGTTGCTTTTGGATTAACCAAAGGTGTTCACATCTTTTTGACTCATTGTCATTAAGGTATAGAGATTTCAATTGTACAATCTTATAGTGTATGTGTAGATGACATGTATCAAATTTGAAGTCATTTGGTCACATAGATTACAAGATTGTAAAGTATATATATGTTAAAAAATGATGTTGAAATTTTAATAGCAACACATTTGGAAGTGAAATTTGATTTCTAAACCTATTCAAATGCAAAAACTTTAAACTATAAAGTGCTTCAAAACTAGCATACAATCACATTGGTGAAGAAAATATCATTCAAATCTCATTGTGTCTACAAAATGACTTTGAATATCAAAAACATAGCAAAAAAAGTTGTAAAAACACATCCAAGGCTGAAATTTTAACCACACAAACTAGCCTAGAAGGTGCAACTTTACCAAAAAACATTATTGAAAATAGACATTGTATGAAGAGAAACAAGCCACCAAAGTTCATTGAAATCCAAAAATGTTAAAAATTTGATCTTCAAATAGCTCCCAAACATTTAGACAGCTTGGATTGACATGAAAATTTTATCACAATAACTAGACTTTAAGGGGAATAAACACGACAAATTTTATTGAAAAAAAACATTGAATGGAGATACGAGCTCCCAAGTAGTAGCCATCACAATGCAATTTAGTGGACTCAAATTGAGCCCATGAACTTTTAATCACTTCCAAAAACACATTACATCTTGGATTGATGTGAAAGTTTCACCATGCAAGTGAGAAGAGAGAGAAGAGAGAGTGCAGATTTACCAACAAGTTTAATTAAAATTCATAAATTGGATGCAAAAGTCATAGCACTTTGAGTTCGACTTCCAGGTTATGTGGAATAGTTTTGGTCCCCGGCTCTGAGGTGCTTAGGGGTTTATATCACCAACGGAGCAACAAGACTTCCCTACTTCAAATCTCCCTCCACACACACTCTACATCAAATCACAAGGTCTTGCATCCAAAAGTGCTTGAGAATCAGCACAACGAGCTTGAAAATTGTGAAGAATTCTACACCACCTTCCTGACACCTGCCACTCTACCAACTTTACATCAAGTGTCACAATTGTCACAATGTGAGCGTCTTTGGAAGTCCATCAATCCCCAAAGACAGTAACATGAAAGAGGTTTGGGTGTATGCAGGTACCATGGATTCAACGAGCAGCTGGCCAGCTCGGAACACTGGTGTTATAAGCACCTGAATCATAATCAACCGAAGTCGATGGGTAACGCTGCTTCTGTTGGTCTTGGTGTTGCTGGTATTGGTGGTGCGTGTAAGCTGCCCCGGTCTTGGCCTCTTCAAGGGTAAGCGCGCTGCGAAGCTCATGGACAACCTCCGCCATGGAAGGTCTGTGAATGGACTTGGGTTCCACGCACATCATCGCCATGTCTGTCAATTTCCACACCGCCTCTTTGTCAGGATGGGAAGACTTCAAGCTTGGGTCTAAGATCTTGTCTGTGTCGCCACCACTCTGGAGCGTCCTTCGCACCTGCAAGTCATCAGGTCCACTGTCAGTGACAGCAACGTCGATTCTGTTAATTGGGCGGTGTTCAATATAAGCTTATGTGGCGTTTTGAGATGGACATTAATTTGCTTTCTGTGTCGACAGATGCGCAAGTTCATATGCCAATTGATAGAGCCGTAGCTACCGTTACCTAATCTTTTGTTAATTAGCTGTTCGGTACTCATTACCGTGTGAGATTATGGCCTTCCTAACTCCCATCCACCTGAGTTACCAGGCCCCTTTTCTGACTGCTTAGTCTGGCCCTTTTGTAACACGTCTATTTATCAGTGCATTACCTTTTTCTATACAAATTGCAGTTCGTACTGTACAACAATGGACACTGTGCACTCGTCAGCTAGGTTTTCCCTCCCCGGCTCCGTAATCGTTTCATTTCCTTTAGTTCTTAGGGTCCATTGCGACTTTTAATTGAATTGCGTTCATTTAAGGAAACTGATGTTCATAGGCGGCTATTTAGCATACACAGGGTGATTATTCTTGTTTCTAAGACGGGAATATCGGGAGTTTTGTTATAGGAACGGGGGAATTCTGGGAAAACAAACAAACAGGGAGAATCAGTGCCATTGATTTTCCAGGCTCGCAAAAGCGTGAACCGGGGGGGGCGATCTGGTAACCAGAGATAGCCGTCTCCCTGTGATTGCTCACTTGGTTGTGCATGAAAGCATCCATGGAAAAGGACGCCCTCTAGCCCACAATCATCGAGTTTACGTTCATGGCCTATCGGGGCAAAGTTCTCTCCCATCTAGCTCCCATTGCGAAGAGATCAAGTAATGCGGGTAAGGAGCGAGGTACCCAGTCACAGAGGGTCCAAGCAAAGTCGGATTGCGGTTCAGAAGTTGAAGGAAGCGGGACACGGCCTGTCAAGAGCTCCAGAAGCACAACGCCAAAGCTGTACACATCACTCTTGGACGTCAAGAAGTGAGTTGTCACATACCTGCAGACAAGCAAGAGAACTCACAAAATTAGGATTCAAATCACCATGAATGATGCGGGATTGAGAGCAACGTATGCAAGTGAATCTGGACTGGATAATGACATTTTTAACGTTTAACCAACATCTGATCGTTCCAAATTTCATTTTCGGTACCTAATCTGCAAACTCCTTTTGTATAATCGTTAAAAGCATGTTATGTTCGTCCTACAGAATTCTCCGGTTTCCAGTTGCTGATTCTAAGTTCTAATCGCAAACGATCATAATAGGCAAAAGTGTAGACTTCAAGAATTAGCACCTTAAATTGACCTGAAGTGAAGATATCTTTGTGCACTTCAAGCTCATTCGCTGCCTACCTTCTAAATGAGATTCTTAGAGGGGATGTAAATGCAAGAAGAAAAGATTAGCGATATGGATCAAATCCTCAACCAATCCAATCTGTCACATTCTCTTCCAAATTGACATTCGAGTAATGGTGGCTCATATAAGGTGAGCTGATTACTCTGGGTCAATGTATCCTCGGCTGCCTTTGACGACGGTGACGGAGCCGTCTTCCCCAGGGAACAATCTCGACAACCCAAAGTCGGACACTTTGGCCGCTTCTTTTGTGTTGGTGAGCAAGATATTGGAGCTCTTCACATCTCGGTGCACTATGCATGGATTGCACCCAGTGTGTAGGTACTCCAGTCCTGGAAGATTCAATTCACGAACGCCCCACACTCAGTACCAAATTGACAACCCATCCTGACACGTGTTGTAAAACGTAGCTGCGTTAAAAATTGGAAGATTTCAGGTTAGAAACTGTCTTTAATGCCACCACACATGTCAATGTGTAATGCAATTATGTTTGCTAGAATACTTCAGGGGGTGGTTTTCGTCTAGTGCTGACAAAAGGATCTGATGATGCCCCAAACGAAGATTGTGAGTTTCCCTGAAAAACGCTGGACGAGAAATCCTACTCCTGGAGAACCAGAAGCAAGGGATCAGTGGATGAAAGTCGAACTTGGGTACCTTGCGCTGCATTCAACGCCACATTGAGGCGTGCCTTGAAATCAAGCACTCCCAGATGTCCGGACGCTATTTGAGTACATAATTACAGTTTCATGGAAAAGTGTCAGTTACATGGGAAAGGAACAAAGGACGCCGAAAATGAGAATACTGATGTTGGTAGGGTTCAATACAATTTGTGGGGGAAAAAGGTTGTGGAAGAAATTTGGAAGAAAAGCTTGTGAGGGGTTGTGCTAGAATTGATCGTACCATTCAATCGGTCTCGTAGAGATCCTTGGGGTAAATACTCATATACCAACATTTGGTTGTCCTTCTCATTGCAGAAGCCCAACAATGAAACCAAGTTTCTGTGATGAACTCTGGACAGCACATCAACCTGCCCTCCCACACCAAGATCAACATGTCAGTACCTCAGTCAGATTGCAATATTACTTTCCATTACCCCCCAACTGCCATTATGGCCAACAGTGGTCGCTTCCGTATCTGCAGGAACTGAAATGAAGGCAGCGAAATATCTTATAGAAAGAAAAATCACGTCCTTCCATCTTGGAACTGTAAAATAGATTTGGAACCTAACAAAGTTGCCTCTAAGCTTTAAGACCCAGTTTAGTGCACGCACATAAGGGTTAATATGTTCCACGTCACAGTAGGAAGAAAACAAACTGCGGTTTAGAGGGAAAGGAGGTGCAAAGAAAGATTTTCAAATAAGAGTGTCAAATAGCTTGACGGGACCAGGAAAGAGGTAGAGATTATAATACCTCATTGAAGAACTCATTCGCTCCTTGGCTACTTTCTTGGTTGCCAGTGCCGCTGGCAAGGACCTTCACGGCAACCTCGAAGCCATTCGGGAGCTTTCCGTAATAGACAGATCCAAACCCTCCTTTGCCAATCTCTCTATTGAAGTTTTCTGTTGCTCTAGTAAGTTCTGCCACCGAGAAGGATCTTGCACCTCCAGCATTAGGAGCTCGACCTGTTACTAATTCTACAGCAGGAGCCTTGGCTGCTCTTGTAGCAGAAACATTGTTTCCGGACCGACGTTTTTTGCAAATACAACAGTAAATAATGAAGATTGCCGAAACAATTACTGCTACTGCACCTCCAATAACAGGACCAACAATGACCCAAATATTGGTCTTGTGAGGATCTCTGTCACTGCCTTGTGACCAAACGAGTGTATTTCCAGGCTGATACCTTCACACATGCGGAAACAAATTCGAACATTTATGAGTGCACATTGAGCACCTCTGCAAGAACAGTTTCGAAAACGAATATACTGCAAATTCAGATGAGAGAAGAAAGATCATCTTACTTGAAGGTTAGTCCAGTTCTATTAAGGGCTGAAGGAATAACACCCGTGAAACTATTGTTCTGCACATAACTGTTTGAACATTAACTAAATCAGTGAGTCAGTCGTGTGATAGTCACTCCCAATCATGCAGCAAATGGACATTGCATCGGATAAGACTACAGTTTCTGCAGATTGGTTTTGAGTATTACTTACAGTTCTGTCAGAAATTTTAGTTTTCCTAACCACTCTGGCAGTGATCCATTTAGGTGGTTGTTCTGGAGATCCCTGAATTTAGAGAAAATGGTAGTCAGAATAGGCCCTCACGATGATCTTCGACCCACGAGAGGTTGGAAAAACTACTAAATAAGTTAGTAGCGGATAACATCGATGGTTAAGGTCACCGGTGCTATCATCACAAAACTTACAATATTCGAAGATTAGTCAAAGCGCTCAAGTTGGGCAACTCCCCTTCCAAGTTGTTGCCAGAAAGATTTCTGCACATTGCAAGCAAATATACTGCATAAAATTTCACTAGATTGTAAAATTAGCAGAGAAGAGGGACCTCTTAGCAAATTGTGATGACAACTCTCTTGTTACAACATTCTTAGCGAGTGTGCGTGACTAATGTAGCTTGAATTGCCGTAGATTGGATTTCCAAGTTTATGAGGGATGAAAGATGTACAGGGCGGTGAGCAACTGAAGCTTGGCAAATGCAGCGGGTATAGTCCCTGCCAAATTGTAGTTCGAGAGGTCCCTGCGCAGGTGCAGACAAAGCTCAAGTGATCACCTCGGTCTTAAATTAAAATGATTTATAAGCTGTCCAGATTTCCTTAAAGCTCAGAATGTTGCAACCACATCAGAACAAAGCAGTTTCTACTTTTGCAAAAGATCAGCACTATGCCACTATCCATGTTGAACAGTATCCATTTCCAAAGATGAAAGACCATATTTGCCAGACGAATTCCATACACCATGTCACCATCCGGGGTATGAAATCATCAGGCTGACAAAACAATCAAAGAGAGGGAAATGCCTTTTGGAAGACAACGAGTTGCTAACATATACTCACACTGATTCGACAGTTGGAGGGTTGACTGTAGAGCAATTCACCCAAGTATGAGGAACAGGGATACACGGATCACCAGTCCACTCTCCAAGGCCCAAACTTGATTTGATGCCATCAATGGCTAGTGCTGCACTTGAGTTTCACAAGCGATTAGTGCCACATTACTGCCACTTCCATTTCAAAAGTAGTCAATGCAAGGTCCAGTTCTAATCATCGTACGGTAAATTCGCAGTCATATGCTAGGAAATGCTATCTTTTCATTGAAAATGAATTGAAGCAGAAAAGCGCAGATCTCAGCACTTACCATCCACGTCAAGAGTCTTAGAACGCGAGTTGTCCTCGACAGATTCGAAAAACTCAGCAGCATTTAATATAGGGCCATAGATAGAATAGGAAGTAGGAATAAAGTCTACAGTCTCATAATAAATACTCGTGAAATTTATTGGATTAAACCACCAACCAGTGGCATCGCCCCCGATTGCCAAGCTGTCGTTGAAGGGGTTCACCAGAACTTCCCCTCCCGAACTGATATTCACCGTGAATATTCTTGAGGTTGCATTTACTGCAGGATTCAATTCGGCAAAGTGCAAAAATAGGAATCCCTTATCCCCCGAACGACGAGGCAGCGTTAAAGTCATGCGGGAACTTGAAGCTAATGCTGACTGAAGAACCATCAGTGGCACTTGAGCATACTCAGGGTTGCCACCTGCGTAAAGCAAGGGCCTCGTTGTGTTCAGGACTTGAAGTGGAGTTGTGGAAGACAGTATGGATGGCTGTGTCTCATCAACTGAAGTCCAATACCGATCGTAAATGTCATGGGGATACCTGTGCAATGGTTTTAGTAATGAGCGTTAAAATCCACTTTCATGAGAGGTAATTTCACTCATAAAATGAAAATCAAACGAATTTAATAAGGCACAAGAATGCAGATACACCCACCCACCCACCTTGGAGTGTCGCTAGATCCGAAACTGTATCTCCTCTGCGTATTAGCCACGAACCCCTTGGACAGATAATAGTCTTTCATGGCGGGGTAGGGAATTACAAGGCGTACCGAGATGGTAGAAATGTAAGGGTTGGCGTTGGTCTGGTCTCTCAGCAAGCAAAGGAACGTGGTGTTCCCTTTTGCCATGTACGTTGTCTCATAGTAATATCCGGTGGTTAGAGAACTGGTGACATTCGCAACCTTTAGTCCATCTATGGTCATCTGGAACGTTGGCGCAGAGTTCCCACCATCGTAAACTCCGTAATAGAATTCCGTCCTCAGCATGTACGTGGATTGGGGTTCCACTGGCAGCTTGTAACAGTACTTCGGAAAACGAGTATCATTGAAGTATCTGAGGGTGTTGAGTTGACGAAATCCATCCCAAGTAGGCACGTTTGAAGAGGACTCTCCAGTGCTGATGTAACTAGTATCCTCATACCATGTTAAGTTTGTGTTGGGGTCAGTACTATTGCGTGAGCTACCGCAGTCGATGTTGAGAAATACTCCTGCCAAACCGAAGTAAAATGAGCAATATGACTATATGAAAGATGGTGAATATGCATTCTCACCAGATTCAGAATCATTGCTTCTTCCAGTGACATGACAACTAGAAATCCAGCAGCTACTCCAAACAAGATAGGCCAACGGAACATTAACGCACGACGTTCACATAGAAGTAATACAAATCTACTAATACGTTCTTTACCTCTCTGGTATGACCATCTTTGTTATTGATAACTTGAGATACAAGAGCGAGCAAGCAACAAGAATGAGAGTTTGATTTCACGGACCTGGATCAGCCTGCGACCACGCTCCTGAAGCGTTGAGGATGCAAACGAAAGCGACGACAGTAAGTAGCCTCATCTCCAGCAGCTTGCCCATTGTCCAGCCACACCAAAGTCTTCTCAATCCTGATGAAGGAGATCCTAGAAGCATGGCTGGGCAGAAACTCTTGCAGATCCTAGCGTCTCTCGTTACAAGGACAACTCGTTCGTGTGCTTCGAAGGAAAGCCAGAAGCCAGTGAGAATCCAGAGGAGCTGTCGCCAGATGCTCTGTCTTACCGATTTTCTTAAACATCAACTTGACTTCCAGCCTTTCAGGGAATCCGAGTCACCAGCTTCGGCTGTTACCACAGATAGACCACAAGTCAACGGGTAAAGCATCATCTCCTCACAGAATACGTTTGATTTAGATCGGTATCTGTGGTATAATCTGAAAAGCAGAATTTACCAGTTCAGTAGTTCACCATGTTTGCATTCAAGTCGCCCAACAATAGAGACACAAACTTAGAGTACGGACGGTCCGCACCCCCTGCAGTTCTATATGCAGATAATAATAGCTTGGCTTACTTTGCACCGCCGTAGGTAGGCTGTCGGTAGGAATATTTAAATTTATTCCACGTGAATGTGCATAAGCTAAAACCATGATTATTTTGAGACAAAGCCGCTGCAGAAATTTTCAGCCAAGCTTAAGATCTATATATAAGATATAAGGTAGGTACACCCAAATGTGCCACTGACCTTTAACCACCATCTACACTGTGTATAAATCTCCAAAGTCAGTTCTGTACCTATGTGGAAGAAAGTCAAGAAACGCTTTTAGAACCACACTTTCTTCCTTCATAACTTTTGTATCCATTATCCATTATCCAAATGCAACATTCTTTGGTGTGCTTGAATCTTCTTTCACTTTTCAACAAGAATATATGAAAATCTGAACAATTTAAGAATAGCAAATAGGCTTAGTAGCAAAAAGTGATGGTTTTGGGAGTATCTACTTCATATTGTTTTCAACTTGCCCCCCTAAATTAGATCTTGTCCAACTTTGTAATAATATACATTTTTAACCAGTCCAAACCATTACCTCTTAGAAATTGGATATATAATCCCTCCAAGATGCTTGAAAGTGAATTTATAAAATATGCAAAGAATCATTGGCTCACTTAGAGGGTGTATAGAATCATTTGGTTGGGAAGTTGCCATATTAGTATGTTAGAAGCTCCCACTCACGGGAAGGAAAAGGGACCTCCTATTAAAATACAAATGGAGTCACAAGCTAGTGGCTAACATAGTATAGTATTTAGACCAATAATACATGTGAGTGAAAATTAAAAAACTAAAAAACTAAACTAAAAAAAATACAATCTAATGTGGCACCATCAAATTGCAACTATTTTTTTAATTTCAATTTTTATATATATATATATATATATATATATATATAATTTCAAAAATTTTCTTTTGCTCTATGGGTCTAGATTCATTAGAGGATTTTTAGCAACTACGGAGGGCTACAAGTTCCCTAGGTTGTCAACGTTGGGGGAACAATGTTGTAGTTGTTGCCTAATGTAGCATGGCAATTGCCACATCACCAAATTTTTTTTTTAATAATGAAAAAAAAATTCTGCTTTTTTTCCATTCTAAATTTTTTAAATATTTTTTTTTCAAAAAAAATGAAACTGACATTGGGAACAATGGGAACAGGGTTGTATTAGAAGATTTTTGGAGGTTGGAAAAGGCTGTTTCAAGCTAGTGCATTGCAAACTTCCACTATGCAATTTATGGGGAATGATTGTCCCCCCCTCCAATTTAATATATACAAGGTTGACACGACGTCCGGATGTCCGGGACGTCCAGAAGCGGACGCTGTGTCCTCAACGTCTGCTGACATTCGCGGTCCCGGCGGACGCAGCGTCCGCCGGGACCGCCCCGTCTGCCCCGTTTGCCCCGTCCGCTTTGATGGCCCTATTTCCCCCGACCGCCCTACTCAAAGTGCCCCGCGGTCACTCCCTTAATCTTTAAACAATTAAATGTTAAATGAAGTGCAATGGTTCACGATTTGTTATTAAAACAATGTCTCTTATAAGTTAAAAGATTATAAAGTTTGACCATGAGTCCATGATAGTCTTGAAACTATGAAAAAATTCCAATTCATTTTCAGAAGGCAAACTAAAAAAGTTTGTGACTTCAAATATATATATATATATACTATTTAAAAAATCAAGATCAACACAAATACAAACATAATGAATATGGGCAAAATGTATTGAATTTAATATAGAATACCATACATTGTGCACATTTGGCTAATTGCACATATAATTTTTTGCATTCCAACTCTATATTTCTAAACTAATTTTTAATGCCTATATAACCTATTCAACTACTACTTCTGCATTACCAATCTAATATAAATGGCGGAAATGTTCATCTGGCATCGGCCAACGATATGTATTAAAAAATCGCGTAATCACATGGGCCAAACTAATATTTTCATCGTCAGTCTTCGAAGAAATGCGCTTCAAGTAAGCATAAAACACTTTTGCAAAGTCATGAAAGGCAAATTGTGTCGCACTAGGTGTTTTAAGTAGCAAGTTGAAATACGCCTCTGACATGTTGTTTCCATTCATCCGCCGAGTAATTTTTCGAATGGCATATTCTTCCGACTTACGTGAATACATCGGAATGACTTCCACATCTGCACCTGCTTTATGCAAATATGCAATATGTGGATCCACCCACCATCTCCTCTACAAAGTTTGTTTCATCTCATCTGCTGATGTGAATGTGTACAAAGACTTCATTGGCTGAGAAGCTAAGGTGGTCATGCCCCAATCGCAAACTCCAATGTACACACGTGACTCATCTTTTGGAAAATGCAACAAGATATTGTCCGGAGAAAGATCATTGTGTAAATGTCCAGCAAGATGCACTGCATACATTATATGCATAAACGCCCATGTCAACTCTGTGCGCTTCTTCCGATATCGCCCTAAACGGTGAGCTTTTACAACCTCTTCTTCGGTTGGATTTGCATACATCAAATGGATTAGAATGTTGTCTGGATAGTCTTTATCCATATTCAACATTTGTCGAAGAGTTCCACCATTCCACCAATACGCATAACCTTCACACGTCGTTCCGTGCACCACATCAAACCGTATCACACCCGCGTGTAGAATTCGAACAACCATTGCTTCGTTTTGATGTTTTAACTTTGCAAGATCGGGTCGAGTTTGGTGGTGAATGAATTTCTTTGCCACAAACTCCCAATAAGGAAGTATTTCTGGACATCCTTCAATACGGACCTTTCGAATCGTTGCATATTCACCTCTCATCATTCTATCATCAACAACAATCACACGTACTGTATTTGGAAGTGCTATGAGGTGCCGTTTGGTCCTTTTCGCTTTAGCAACTCTATCATTGCTTTTCCACCAACCAATTGAACCAACTCGATTGTGCTTTTTGGCGAATGGAGCACATCGCCCTCTAAATAAGTCCGCTTTCAGAATCACTTCTTCAAACTGGGTGTCATTGGGTCGATATTCCTTGCCATATTTAACCAAAATGACTTTGGAATTCCACAAAGCGTGATGAACCTTGTTCTCCAAATATTTGGTGAAGTGCGTTTTATGCATTTCGTCATGCCATTTTGCCACATTCAATGCATCCAACAACATCTGTGTCATGTCTACCTTGAATTTAGACACGCACTCCTCTTGATATCTGATGTATTTATTGTCTAAAGACAATGTTGTTTCCGATTCATAAAACTGAACGATGCGCTTGATCATGAATTTCTTGCATTTTTCCGAAGGACTTTGGCGAGCTACCTCCAAGTTTGATGGTCCCTCTCCATGTTTTAGCTTCGCAACCTTCTTCTTCCCGTTCAGCATCGTGACAAATGAAACTGATATCGATCAAATTTTTTAATTTAAAATTGAATTCACGCGCAAGTGCCCAAAAAATTGGCAACAAGGGGGTCCAATAAACCAATCTTGCCTTGCCTTGGAAAAGAGCCAATGGAGGATGAACCACCAAGCTCTCCGCTCCACCTTACATTCACAAGGGGCAAAGCAAAAGTGACAATGCGGACGGCCCGTCCGCCCCATCGGGCGGCCCCAAACCATTTGCCCGATCGGATGGGCCGGGGGTGGCGGACACATCGGCCGTCTGCCTCCCCGAAACCCTCGAGCCCCATCCGCCCGATCAGACAGCCATGGGCGGACAAATCTAGTGTTTGCCCGATCCGACGGGCAGGAGCGGACGGCCCCAAACCGTCCGCTCGATCGGAGGGGCCGTGGCTAGCGGACGCATCGGCCGTCTGCCTCCCCGAAACCCTACAGCCGCGTCCACCTAATCGGACGGTCATGGGCGGACAAATCGGGCATCCGCCCGATCGGACGGGCCGCGGGTGGCGGACGCATCGGCCGTCCGCCTCCCTGAAACCCTCGAGCCCTGTCCGCCCAATCGGATGGCTACGAGTGGACAAATCAAGCGTCCACCCGATCCGATTTATTTTCTATATTTGAAAATAGAATCTAAAGAAGAACCACTAATTGTCTAATTTGGGCATTTCTTCATACCAATAAGAAATCATTTTAGTTTTTAGCAATCGTTGAATGAAAAATAAAAAAATTTCAAATTTTCAAATAATTCAATCTTTCATAAATTAATTAGAAATACATTTATACCATTTACGAGTTTTCCTAAATGTAATAAACACACAACAATAATTTCAAAATACACACCATGTTAGTACATATTTAACCTCGAATGCTAAATTCAAAAATAGACATAATATGGCTCTTACAAAGTTAAATTTCTTCTTCATATTTTTATTATTTATTAAAGTCGCTTATAGCCTTCTACATCAACGCTATTATAAAATAATACAATGATGTCTTCAACAATATGCTTGCCTACATACATACTTGGTGTACACTATTACACAACACTTTTTGAAAAAGTGAACAAAATTGTTGTTTAAAATTGTTCTATTCATTTAAAATTTTGTACAACTTCTACAGTTCTACCAATCTAGTGCTCTATACTTGTCGTGAGAGTAAAAATGAGAAAATTGAGCAAATACATGCTCACTATATACTTGCATGTTTTTTTATTCGGAATCTGAATCGGACTCAAATTGTTGACCACTGCCTCTTCTTTGTACTCCAATGAATGGACCACCTCCGTAGTTTCCGTGATATCCACTCGGTGTACCTCCTTGTCTATAGTTTGAACCTCCAAAAGTAGGAGGAGGAACTGGAGTAGTAGGCTCTGATCCTTTTTCATTTGAAGCCCCGTAATAAGAGGCCCCATGATGCCCGTATGAATCACTTCTAGTTGATCCCGGATAGTATTGGGCACTTCCGTGAAGAGAGAGCAACTATACTGCGGGGTTATATGAATTCCTCCACTACCTTCGGAGCCCACTTGAATGGACGTCGTATAATATGAACCAGATTCAGTAGACCTACCATAGTGCGTGTTGCCATAGCTACCTGCTCCACTTTGAGAGCCAATTTCAAAGGGAGTGCCATAATAAGAACCAACTGCACTTGAACCACCATAATGCGTGGATCCATAGCTCCCTCTTCCACCTTAATATCTATTTTGAGGATCGTAACTAGAGTATGAACCACCTCTTCCTTGTTCAGATTCTAGAGTTCCATGTTCATGTCCGTAGGACCCACCATGCCTATCTTGCCGTCCACGATCTTGAAGGCTTCTGCGTGTTGCCTCTTGCATTTGTTGTTCGAATTCAATTCGTTCTCGTTCTTCTACATGCTCGTGCCTAACTCCAAATGTAACAGGCACTTGCATATCATCGTCATCATCGTCATCTGTCCACGCATCTTCAGCATCTCGTAGAACAACTGAAGGTTGTTGTAGATAACCTCCATTGGACCACTCTGGCATGCAATCGCTTGCGCCCCTCCACTGTGTATCTATAACGGCATCCGTGCGCGTATAGTTCTCTACATTGCGACCTGTAGCGGTACGCCAATCCACGTCCTTGTGGAGTACAATCTCTGTCCAAACCATTGCCATAACATTATAATTCATTATATTTGGTTTGGCGCTTTTAATGCCAAGAACTCGATGCACTTGTGTGTATCGTTGTTTGAAATGCTCACTTTGGCACGTAGACATTTGTCCTTTCCAACATGGCGCTTGGTGCTCTACACGTTCATGTCGCCAAAGTTTTTGAATGTGAGTCATTTTCACATACTTCTTGCACATTGAGCAATCCCACACTCTTGTTGGTTCCTCTTCCCATCCCGGTTCACCCACGCACAATGGATCGGCCCAAGCATCCCAAACAAACAATTGGGGTCTTCCCTTTCGACTACTTTCTTTGGATGTTCTATCTTTCGGCATGATGAAGCCGAAGCAAAGAGAATGAAACAATTAGAAAGCTTAAGAACCAAAATTTTGATTTAATTAATTAACTAAAATTTTACAAGCGTGAACTTTGTGAAAATTTGTAACAATCTCACAACAATCGTTCACTCAAAGCGGAAGGGGCGCGCAGAGCTTCCAAGGCACTGGTCCGCCCACTCCAAAAGAGAACGATTGTTCGGAATGAGCCGTCCGCCTCCCCATATATATATGCGGATGCCCCGAGGCGGACGTTCAAATCATGCGGACCACATCAGTCCGTGTATCAATCGGACGGCTGTAACCGAGCAGACGGCCGTACCGGGGCGGATGGGTATCGGGGCGGATGGGGTGGACGCCGGATCGGACAAACAGGGCGGACGGAGGACGGGGCGGATGGGTATCGGAGCGGACGAGGCGGACAGGGCGGATAGAGAACGGGGCGGACGGGTATCGGGGCGGACAAGGCGGATGCCGAATCGGGCGGACAAGGCGAACGGAGGACGGGGCGAATGGGTATCAGGGCGGACGAGGCGGACAGGGCGGACAGAGAACGGGGCGGACGGGTATCGGGGCGGACAAGGCGGACGCCGAATCGGGCGGACAGGGCGGACGGCTCACCTTAAACCCTAAACCCAAGGAAGCAAATTGTTCTTTTTTCAAAATCTCACGGTATAGATGTTTAACCCCTAAAGTTCTTTTCACTAAAAGCACTTCAAAATTGCTATTAGTAGTGCAAATACCAAGTCTTAGAAGAAAAATACTTTGGGGCATATGTAACCGTAGGATCTTGTAGTAAATTAGTTGGAAAAAATGTGGAAAAAACTTTCGACAAATCCACCATTTGGATTGTAAGATATTAGATATTGAATGTTTCATTTAAGGGGGCTACTCAATTATGTCTATTAATGAACAATTGGTAGGCTAACAAACCTAACTTAGCATGTATTTTAATATTTGTTGCAATTGTTTTAGGAATATTATAACATAACACTATTATAATATTCTTATAAATGATATAGTACTAAATCATTTCAAAATCAACAACATTCGAACACAATCTGTCAATCTTGTCTTCCATACTCCTGTAATGATATATATATATATAAATATATATACATACATAAAATATATTAGATAAATCAACATGAACAAATCAATGATTATATATTTCATAGATCTATTTTTCATCAATCAAATAAGAGTGCATGTTCAAATATAGACAAAGATGGTTTCTCCATTTGTTCCCAAAAAATAGATAAACAAATAGAGAAAGATATGAAGTGAATATTACTTGGAGAATTGGAAAGAAAGAAATTGAAGTACTCAATTGCATTTTATTAAATTGAAAAATTGCATGTGGATGGTATGAATTAATCTTCATAGATGCTAAACTCATACGAGTTGCATTTCAACATTTATGATTTATGCAATTGATTGAATTGAAAGCTCTTGTAATTACATTTTCAAATTTTTGATTCAATCATTCAAATTTGCAAGAGTGATTTATGATAGATTTATAACTTTAAATGTGAAAGCATTGAATGCCTTTATACGTTTGTTCATCAATATATTAATTTTAAATAAATAATATTTTTTTTTATAACATATGCATAAACCATTGCATTAAAAAAACAAAAACTAAGAGCCAAGCCAAATAGGTTGGTCAAATGAAGAGAACAAGAGAATAAGAGCCCTACGAGACAGAAAACAAAGGAAAACAAAGGAAAATAAAGAAAATATCAAAAGGATTCAAAGGAAGGAGCAAGATGCATTCTTGCAAGACCGTAGAATACATAATGATTTCAAAATCCAAACACAAATATATTTTCTATTTCAATGAGAGCCAAAAATGTACCCTGCTCTCAAAGATTGTATAATGTACACGTTATACAAAATGAACTTATAACAGAAAGAGTAGAAGACATCATTTATCATGATTGGAAACTAAATTGATTTTTTCTTTCTATGTAGAATATTTTATGAAATGTAACAATGTATTTAATTATCATAGTAATTGGTAGAAATCTTTGTGCAATACATAGAAACATTTCATTCATGTGGAGTTTTTTCATTTATTTAGGATTAAAATTGAAGTATTATACTCTACAAAGTACAAACCAAAAACAATACCATATACCTAAGTTCAAAAGTTTGCAATTGTTTTGTGAATTCATTTTGAAAACTCAAACGAAGAAATATTTTATAATCAATATCTTATTCATTTGAATCATTTCAAAATTCGAATTCCAAATTCAATTCCTAATTATAATAGAAATTATGTTTGTCAATTTTTTAGGTCTTTAAACAATGAACCCTCTTTTTTAAAATTAATATTTAAAAACATCTAAAATAAGAATATTGAAATTACGCTTCAAAATAAATATAGCACATGTATAAGTGTATAATGTATTCTACTCAACCAACTCAAGTAACGAATTTTTCTATGTTTTTAAGGAAAAATATAGCCATACATGATTTGAAAGTTAAAACATTGATTCTTTTTCTTTGTTTTCAAATCTAATCAAAATTTCGTTAAAAAATATGAAAGACTCGATGTTCATTTGAAGATCGTGATGCACTTCTAATTAGAAATCACAACCTTTCATTAAATATCATGAGGTTGAAATCCATTAAACTGTTATTCTAATTATATATTGGGGCCTTTTTAAAAAATTTCATTTGCTTACAATGAAAAAGGAATTGATTATTTTTGCAAAACATTTGATTTCCTAATGAACTTTAAAAAAATTCCCACCATCTTCAGATCTTCTCAAAACCTATTTAGAAGGATAATATAAGTAAATAATCCAAACATATTGAACATTTGAACTTAACTACATTCCCCTCATTCGTAAAACAATTTAGGGGAGAAAAGAAAAGGTTTAGGGTAATTAGGGTATAGGATTTAGAGTTTACATTTTTTTTTTTTTTAAATGATAAATCAATTACATTGATCCTCATTTAGTAGTGATTATTAGGCTGTTTTTTTTTGAAATGTTACCACTCTTTTTGAGTAATAATGGCCTCATAGGATGCACCAATGGACAGTTGGGCGGACGCTGTCAGCGGTCAGTGTTTAAGTGGGGCGGTCGGCGTGTCCAAAGCACGGACGGCGTCGGAAGGCGGACAGTGCGGATAGTCCAGACGCACGCGGCGGTCGGATGGGGCGGTCGGACAATGCGGGCAGACGGGGCGGGCGGACAGGGCGGACAGGGCGACGGGTGGAAGGCGCGTCCGATGCCGAAGCGGACGTCGTCGGTCCGCGTAGCGGACGGCTATAAGGGTGGAGTGACTTTCATTTCTTCTCACTTCAATTCTCCTTCGGTGCCAAGTTGGATGTGCTACTATTGCTTTATACGCTAGTTGCTCCTACGGGGTGAAGAGTTGGGGTCCTCTATCTTTTGTTACTGTGTTACGGTTGATGCCATCACTTTTGACTATCACGTGAGATTTTTTTATTCACTTCAATTGATTATTGAATCCAATTGACAATCATGAACGGCGAAGGTGATCGAAATATTGAAGGGGTGACTCTGGGAAGCAAAGCCAAGAAAAAGAGCAAAGTGAAGGGGGCTACACATGACCTTCGGCTTGACATTTTAAATGACCCTACAATTAAAGCAGAGAGCGGGTGGGAAGATGAAGATGCGGAATATTGGACATAAAAAATGTGCAGGACCTATGTTAAAATGTACCACATTGACAAGTTGTGGCCTCAGGAGTCGCACAAGAGTCATACACGGGATTTTTGTTGTAAACTATGGACTTGCAACAACAAACATTTTGTCCATCGATCTAAAGAGGTGTGGCGTGTTCTATTCGGAAACAAGCGCAGAAGAAAAGGCTATATTAATTATAGCGTGGCGTGTATAGTTTACGTCAAACTTATATTAGAACGCAAGATCGATTGGAGCACGTTTCCGACGACAACAGCTTGCCCACTTCTACTTGAAGCCAATCAAAAGGACATTTCCGACTTGTACAATTCAGAGGGAGAAACATAAAAAGTATTAAAAAATACTATTGAGGTGAAAACGGATGGTGTAGAGAAAGCCTCAAATGTTGAAGAATTACGGTCTGTACAATCTCCAACAAAAGCAATCAATGAAGGCTCTTCGAAAAATGTGGGGAAAGATGTGGAGAAAGATGTAGAGGCGCAGGAGGGTGAAGTCTTTTCCACAGCTCCAACGCGTTTGACCTTTATACCAAATGTTGCGGCACAAACGCAAACGGAGTTTATAAACGAAGGCAAGATTTGCACGGAACGCGGGGAAACTTCAAAAAGTAAAGTAGACGAAGTCTTGGCGGAGAAAGTGGCAAAGGCTAATGCTACAATTGATAGTCTGATAGCCAACAATTGTTTTGATAGTTTGGTCTACAAATCTCCGCCTACGCATCAAGGCATTGAATCTAGTCCAGCGTTAAGTTTAGAAGACAAAGTACATACGCCTCGTGGACAAGGCGTGACGATTGATAATATATCTTCATTATGGAGTTTCGAGCGTAAAAGGCGGGCGGAAGAGTTTCCGTTTACAACATCATTGCCGAGTCTTCTACATTGAACCTTGCAAGATATGTCCAATCCAAAACAATTGGAAAATCTTTTGAAGCTCTCGGTTCAATTGGCTAACCTTTATGAAGAAATAGGCGGATCGTCTAACCCCGATGATGGTGCTATTGCTGTTCCAATGAGTCCACTTGCAGATCCAAAGAATGTTGCATATATACTTGATACAGCTTTCAAGATGACGTTGTCAGTTGAATTTTTAGCAAAAGTTGCTCTGACTTTTATAAATTTGGCCAAGGAGTTTTCTTTCATGACACCAGGGATGTTGAAAGGTGCTATAGCATTTCAGAATCTTACGAAGACTTTCGGACCACTTTTCGAAGAAAGAGATGTTCACATACTACAATTGGTGGAATATGAAAAGAAAATTGCTGACCTTAGAGGAGTAGAAGCAAGGTGCAAAGTGTTGGAGTTGAAATTAAAGACTTCGGAGAGTGAGGTTGAACATTTAAATCAGCAATCATCGAGGCAAATGGAGGAGTTGATGAAGATGTGTAAACGGATTGCAGAATTGCAAAGAACCTCCAAGAATCCAAGTAAGGTTGCAATCTCACCAATAATTGTACTCGGAGACAGTCAAGAGACTCAAGAAAGTGAAGATAAGCTCTCTCTTCCTTTTGATAAAGCCGAAGCAAGCGACAATCCTGCCATTGTGAATGTACAAAAAGTCACGACATAAGCATGTTAAAAGCGACACAACAACCATCAATGGAAAAGCTTTTATCCGTTTACATGAATGCGGAGACGCAAACAAAGAGTTGTGACTTTGAAGAGTTGAAGCATAAATTGGAGGAGGCAATTGAAGCAAAAGGAATCGTTGAATCCAAGTTGAATCGATTGCAATTGTGCTTGGATTTGAAGAAGTTTATGCCATCTAGCGGCTTGGAGTCTCGATGGTTAGCATGGATACAAAGACTCCAAGATAGACCCTCTGTAGTATCTCGAGCAATGGCAGGTCTTCAAACATTGGCAATGGAGTCGAATGAAAATTGCGATGCCATTCAAAGCTCTTTGAGTTGGTTCAAGACTATGTTTGACCAACATCCTTCTAAGAGATATACGGAGATCACATCTTGGGGAGACATGGATGCCATGTTTGAGCGGTTAAACCACACAAAGAAGGACCAAGCTCCACCCATCAATTGGGCCTTGGAAGTAGAAGAAGGATGGATCCCTTACAACACACTTTCAACACACATCAATGTGAAAGACAAGCGAGTGGTACATACTTGTGATCCAGCCTCTCCAATCTTGGATGGTTGTTGTAGCCTTTGCCAAGGCCTCTTCGGACCGGAAGGTGCGATAACCATAGGCCAATGTCGACACACTTTCCATGTCACTTGCATTGTGAAAGCATCACTCATTCGTTCGGTGTGTGCTGAGTGTCGTAGTCCATTGAGTGCTAGGTTCTACGAAATGTTTGGTATCTTGGAAGCTATACCTCCAGGCCACGAGTACAATCGTTGGAATCTCCTCTTGATCAAGCGCCGTATAAATTCCAAAATTATCAACATTGGGGGAAGCCAATCCGGTGGAATGCAAATGAACAGAGGCATGATTTATACGAGGAATCTCAACAACCATTGGATTTGGATGTGTGGATGACTTACAGTAGAGAGGTGGAATTGCGGGCTCGAGGAATCGTAGATGACGCGGCCTGTGAAATGTTTTGTCGCAACATGGGGGGACATTAGAGCTTGCAACACGAAAAGTTCTTTCGTTTTCTAGATAAAAAAGTGGAGAGAGGACCAGAAGACAGTTGGGTGGAGGTGAACCATGGAAAAGAGTTTAATGAGCAGTATAAGGCATACGACCACACCCTCGTAGGTAGGGCCCTTCTATTGTCGAAGTCGGAAGAGGCTACAAAAGTTCGTGCTATCTACGATACAAATGGACAAACAAGCATAGGACATTCATCTGTAGATGTGACAGTAGCATTTGATAGGCGCATTGGCGATATTATAGGGCATTGGAAGGCTTTCCTATTGGATGGAGACTGCCTCACAGTATGGCAAGGGAAAGGAGATGATGAAGTTGTTCAAGCGATGGTAGATAATGTGGAGAGCAACTTGAGAACCTTGAAAGCAGACGAAGTCGATTTATCACCGAAAAGAAAACAAAAAAGGAAGCGTAAAGAGGACGATGACTTCTCTCCGAAAACCAAGAAACAATTTCATAAGGTGGACATCGAAGTTCAATCTGGAGGGTGAATAGTCCGTCCAAGTCAACAATGGTCAACTCGTCAATCATCTACTAAACTCCTCGGTATAGCAGATTTTCCTTTTGTTTTGGGAGAAGGTAGTGGTCCATCCGGTGGAAAGTAGGATTTGAGGAGAATTTTGTTTTTTAAAAACAATGGTCCTTTCATTGTTTAAAAACAAAAAAGAATGTGAAAGATTTAGATCTTAAAAAGATCGTATAGGATTCAATAGTGATATTGGAACTATGTTTTCATGTATTTTGTTTATACATATATATTTATATATAAAGATGCTATATTTTCATTTGCGTATAAAAATATTTTTATATGTACATCTTATTTTACGTGGATGCATTCATTTTTGATTGTGTAACATTCAAATTACATAACAATATAAAATTTTCTAATGACTAATGGCAATGCGAAGTCCGCCCCGTCCGCCCCGTCTGATCTGTCTGCCCGACCGCCCCGCCCGTCCACCTTCCGACGGCGGGAGGGACGCTGCGTCCGCTAGCGTCCGTGCGTCCGAACGTCGGGAAAACGGACGCTATTTTAGGGCGGACGTTGAGATTCGTCAACCCTGAATATATATATATATATATAATCTTGAAATGAAGAAAAAAGTTTAAACTTTTTTTTTTTTTTTTTTAAATAATTTTTTTCGAACATAGCAGTCGTTGTGCCACATCAACGAGCTACCACGACACTCTATAGGGCTATTCTTGTTGTTTGGGAATTCATAGCTCTTTTGAGGGAAGAAAATTCCTCTAATGGAGGAACAGGCTTGAAATAGCCTTCTTGTCCTCTTGTCCTCTGAGAAATCCTCTAATGCTACTAGCCCCCTTAAAGCCCAATTTTTTTCTAATGCAAAATTGGTTAATGATGTTATATACACCATTTC
This sequence comes from Pseudoscleropodium purum, assembly GCA_963969395.1. Taxonomy (NCBI): domain Eukaryota; kingdom Viridiplantae; phylum Streptophyta; class Bryopsida; order Hypnales; family Brachytheciaceae; genus Pseudoscleropodium; species Pseudoscleropodium purum. The sequence continues at coordinate 868,952 of OZ017796.1, forward strand.
ACTAGAAGTTTCTAATCTTGAATCTCTACTAATAATAGTTTACTTTTTATTTATCAACTAAGGTGTTAATTTATTCTCCATTTATAGTTATAATTTACATGTATTACAAACCATTAATCTTTAAATCTTTAGTGCTTGAATCCTTTCCTAAATTTTTCTTTACATCTTTATAAATATATAATATTTACCTCAATTTTTGACAAAATTGTGGTTATTAAAAAGTCAAGCATATATTTGAATGAATGAAAAGTTATATGGTCAAAAAAGCCCTTTGAAACTTTGTAATTGTTATTGAGATTTTTGATGTCAAAGTACTCAGAAATTAAATTAAATTTGCGATAAAATTTCACTATAAATTGTTAGTATAAACATAATCTACAATTCCAAAATGAGTTGGTAAGCATTGAAGGGACCCCAAAGTCCTTCAAAAATTGTACAAAAACACAAACTTGGAGCTTAAAATGCTCCCAAAACACATGTTTATGCAACTTTGGTTCAAAATGGCCAAAAAATCTAAACTAATTGACCAACATGTATTAAATGCCAAAATAATGTTTACAAAGGGTGAGTTGAAAAGAGAAGAGGTACCTTTTTATATTTTTCCAAAGGCACCTACTTCCTCTAATTTCTTTGTGGTAACCTTATCATTTGAGATTTTAATTCCAAATTATCAATTTTGACTTTGTATGCTAGACCAAATTCTAACCTTTGGAGATTAGCTCCAAATCATATACGGATTGAGCCATTGGATTCAAAAGGCCATTTTTAGTTTACCAAACTCCCTCATTTTCTTATTCTAAAAATTCATCAAAAACTAGCATCAACTTAAGTCCAAAAGAGTTAAAAACCTAACTTTTGGAGGTTGAGTTTTCTATGGAAAGTAACTAGTGTAGGTTCTTAAGTGGGTATGAAGGAGTAAGTAATGACCTCACTTTGATCCTCATTCCAATTTTGTATGCTCCCAAAACGCCAGTCAAACTCCATTGTGATCTTTAATTTTGCTTATATTTTGAGAATCTCGTCAATTTAGATATTTCTAGCTATCAGAATGTTTTGAAACTTGTTGGAGCATCTTAATAATATAAAATAAGCAAATATAATTTATAGTGAAATTTTATTGCAATTTGAGTAATTTTAAGGAATTTCCTATTGGAGGTTATGGCAATTGATCATCTAGAAAAGAATTTTTTAAGTATCAAAAAATTTCAAATTTTTTTATAGAACCTCTCATTGAATTCCACAAAAGTTTTGTAAGCCCATCTTTTGTTTCTACACGATTGTCAAGAGAGAATTAAATTCCACTACCTCTGTTAGTTATCAAGTATGAAAGAATCTTTCACATGGAGAGGATTCTTTGCAAAGCACTTTTGCCGTTGAATTCTTAGTGTGATTTTAGCCATAGGACACCAAACATAGTTTTTTACCAAGTTCTTTGAAACCAATCACTATAAGAAGCCCCCGTTATTTGTAACAAGCAAAAAAACATAGTAAGTATGTCAATTTGGTTGTCAACCATATTAACAAAGATGTCTAAAAAAGTGCATCAATTTGAATATGCCAAAAAATATAGAATTTTTTTAAAAACATGATTTGATTTCAAAAAAAGTTTGGAATATGTTACAAAAAACATGGTCTTTGAAGGCCATGAAAAGTTTCCATGTGGCTATCGCTTAAACTCCACATACGTTAGCATCAACAAGGCAGCTAGTGCCACATCAACAATTTTTTCATCCGAGCCTTTGCTAACGTCATTAGTGCACTAGGTCCTAAATCTTGTCAATTTTGACATCTATTGTAATGCACATATATTTTTTCAGATGTCAATACGATAATACCTCTTCAATTTTGGCACGTTTGCCGAATATTTAATAAAATTTAACTTTTTAATTTCAGCAAAAACAAACTAATTATTTCAATTTTCATCATCCTAGATGTTGAATTAATAAAACATCCGACATGTAGCTCCAAAAGCAATTCATCAACAAGTGTGGTACTTGTAAAGATAAGATCTTTATACAAATTGTGTAGTATGAGGTAAAACAACCCATGTGGGATATATAAATAGTTAGGATTAGTAGTAGTTCAACTACTTATAGTGAAGTCAAAATTAAAAAATGTGTTCTATGTAAAATTTTAAACCTCATTTAAGCATAGTAGAAAAACTTTGTTCAAAAACAATTTAACCAAATTAATTTAGAAAATGAAACTAACTTTCATCTCCAAAAATCCTTGTCAAATTTTGATCCTTCAATCAAAAGTTATACACAAATTTCATGGAGAAGTTGGGAGGAACATTTTCTTTGACATTTTCAAACATCTCCTTTGAATTTTGTCCATAGCTTTTGTTTGAAAGCTTATAATTACAAACGGATTTTTGAAGATGAAAGTTACATTTATTTTTCAACTTTTCTTAGTTCAAAGTTTTGTTGAAAAATGTTATTTTACCATGCAAAAATGAGGTCTAAAATTCTACTTTGAACACAATTACTATTTTTTAGCAATGAGAGGTCAAGCTCTCATCTTCAAATTATACCATATGCTTCTTCTACTTAGTTTTAATGAAAAAATTCCTTGATGTTTCCATCAACAAATTTCTTGATGATGGTTGATGATCTATTTTTCTTTTTTGGAAATATAATCGATGATCTTTGGACTTTATATTGTACCTTCTTACTAAAATTGGATATTTTTAAAAAAAAAACTTGGGCAATTAATTCTTAATGATTTTGGCAAGATTCCTAATTCGTAGATACTCACATATTTTCATTAATTTCAGCAATCAGTGTTGTAAGTTTTCAAGATTTTCAACATTTATCATTATAATTTTCTGAAATTATGATATCTTTAAAAACAATTAATTTTTGCCAAAATTGAAGAGGTACTAGAGTAGTCACATGAGAATAATTTACTTAAACATCTTGTAGCATCTACCATGTGTTGCAATATGTCTACAAAGACATGAAAACATCATGAATGATATATTCTTGGACATGCTTGATGAATTTGTCTTAGTTTCTTGAGACTTCAATTTGGACATCCAGATGTTTTTTAAGACACCAACTTAGATGTCCAAACATTTTGTGACATCAACTTAAACATAGTACCACGCATACAGAATAGGCCATATAAAATACACTATACAATATATAAAATACACCATATATTGTACAACATACACCATAGATAATATGCCATACAAAATATACCATACACTATATATAATATATATGCCATATACAATATATATCATATTTGACTTAAAAAGTCAACTATTGTAAATATAGTGATATCAAAAAATAAGGCTATTTATACAATTGGGTAGTGGGAGGGAAGACAAACTGTATGGGATACGTAAAACTTTGGAGTTATATGAAAAATATAATTTCAAACATGAGCATCTTCATGAACATGACTTTATCTCAGTTGATGTTTAAAAAAACATTTGAAAGTCTTGGTTGACATCTTGGTTAATGTTTCAAAAAACTTTTTGAGGTTTCAAACTTTCAGTTAATGTCTTAGTTGAAATCTAAAAAAACATCTTGACATTGCTTGGTGTTTTAGTTGATTTCAAAAAAGAATAAAAAATTCTCAATTGGCATCAAAGTATGCTAACATCATCTTCTTTGAATGCCACATCAAGTGCTATTTTTTATTTTATTTTTTACAAAAAACTACCATTTTGCATCGTTGCCTTTTCCTTGTTTTTTTCAACTTTGGTTAGTGTTTTATCTCATCCCCAAGTAACTTCTACAAACTTACCCATAGTCAAACCATAAATCTTTGTTGATGTAGCACTGTCATTTTTTTTGGATGTTACAAGAAACATGATGTTTTTTTGGATGTCTCACAAAACATATTTGTTTTTTCTAATATAACATTGTTTCCTACTAACATGCACATGTTCACTCCAATTCTACTACCCATTGCCTTTCAATCTTTGACATTCTTTTGTTTGCAAAAACATGCTGTGTTTAAAGTTTAATGTAACAAAAAAAATGGGTTATGTAATAAAATAGTGTACAATTAGACTCACCTTGTCGTCATTCCTCCCAAAATGCAAGTTGGTTAAAAATCAAATGCAATCTAAAATTAAGAAGCAAGTCATGGACCAAGGAAAAGTTAACTTTCAAGACTTTAAGAATAACTCCCATATCAATAGAATAATTCAATGAATGAATCAAATATATGTACAAGTCTAATTTGAAAAGAATTTGTGACAACTAATGTATGCATAACATTCTTTATCCAGTGCAATTGATAACCTAGGAAAATGAATCAAGTGTAGTGTAGATAACCGAATAGGATAAAATTTTGTACATTTTTGGAGCTAATCGGAGGGTATTTTGGGGGGTTTTGGTATTAATTTGTCTTTTTTTGGAGTCTCATTTGAGTCTTTTGAATCATTGGTTTTGTTCCTAATGGGAATCTTTTTGCGGCCCAGTAATTGATTTTTAAGTTAGGGTTTCAAATTAGTAGTTCAATGAATGTGTAGTTGAGGTGGTAGGTAGTAAATTCTAATTGGATGAGTAGTGAGTTTTGAGTTAAATATGTTTTCAGTTGAATTGGATGAATGGCCAATAGGTTGAGTTAGTTCACTAGAAGAAAAGTATGTTGGCTTCAACAAAAAAGTCATCTAGATTTTGTTGAAAACCTTGTTTCTAGCACGTGGAACGTGCTAGAATGCGCTGGAAACATGGTTTTCAACGAAATCTAGATGATGTATTTTATTGAAGCCAACATACTTCTCTTCTAGTGGTTGAGTTGTGATTGATGGTTGTATCTTTCAGGATCAAAATTAGAAGTTGATTTCAGTGGCCATCTCTTTGAGTTGGTAAACATTGTCAACAAGTCTATTAAAGTCCAATTTGGGTTTCATTTTCTTCACCCACTATCAAGTGAAAGTCCAATGTGAGTCCCAACTGAATTGTGTTGCGTAATTTTGTTGTTTTATGTGTTTGCGTATGTGATTGAGTGAGAGAATGTGTATTGTCCAAGTTGGAATGTTTTCATATGTGTACTAATTGTTGGTTGAAAGTGATGCATGTGTCTATGGTTTTGAGATGGAGTGATGGCCAAGTCGGAAGTGCATGGAAATTGAACAGTTTATAGTGTGAGCGGAGAAGTGAAAATGGAGCTTAGTTGAAGCTGTGAAGATTTGCAAAGTCCTAATTGGAATTTACAGAGTGATGAGAATAGGATGTATTAATTGGAGATGATGAATAGAGTTTAATGGATAGATCAAGAAGTTTGGTTTTGAACAAAATTGTTAAATTTGTAATGGTGATTTGATCACCCAATTTGGAAGTTAATATGAATATAATTGTAGCCAAATTGGTGTAGTGTGACTTGTATGATGAGTGATAAATCTGAGTGTATGCGGAGTTTCTAAAGATGAATCCTAATTGTGAGAATGTTATGAGATTACTATATTATTCTGAATTGTTGATGTGCCCAATTGGAAATTTATGAGTTTACTTTTGGGGTGTTGATCAGTCCAAGTTGAATTTCAAAGCTTGTATGTTTGTTAATTATAAATCCAAGTTGGGTTTGTGGTGTCGTTGTAACAATATTTTTGGTGATGGAATTCCAAATTGGATTACCCTTTTAGCATTGATATCCTACTTGACCGTTCCCTTTGGAACAAACTTATTATACTAATAGGGTAATTTCCGAATAAATAATTAATTCTTCTTCAATTGAATTAAATATGGAATTTTCATATGATATGTGGATAGGTCGTTGTTCCTACTTGTACACTACAACAATGATCAACTATAACATGCCTTTGAATAAAACAACAAAGTTTAAAAAGTAATTCAAACATTATATAAAGTCTCAACCTTCTACATAGCCATTTGACTTTCAATAAATGTCCAAAAACAACAAGATTTTTTTTATTAATTTGAAAAATTCAATTTTTTTCTAAAATAAAAAATAAAAAATAATAATTTTTTGAATGAAAATCCAACAACGCACATACTCTAACTTTTGCTGGCAATTTTGCACTGAGACAATTTTGGTTGATATTTTCTATATTTGCACAATTACATGTAGACAAACAACCTTGTTTTGGCTTAAATTTTTTTGAAATGTAGTACTTTGGATGTTCATGTAAGTTATGAAGGGTGCTGGTTCCTTAATTGCACTTGTATTTTAGCCTAAGTGCATTAAGAAATCAATTATGAGCAAACAATGTACATATTGGTAACTATTGTCACTTCCTGATTAATCTAAACTAAAGTACATTTTCTCTCCAAAAAAAGTGTCATCCATTTTAAGAATCTTGTGCACTATTTTGGGTCCTTTTACAAGGATGAATCTAAATATCCACATCTCATGATTGTCCCAAATTGTAGCATATGGAACGGCATTTTCTCTCCTAAAAAAGGCTTCATCCATTTTAAGAACATTATACACTATTTTTAGCCCTTTTATAGGATTAATTCCAAGGTTGTCTTCTCGAACAACGCAACAATGTAATAGACATTGGGTGTCACACAATGTCTAGTAGACCCCCCGCAACATGCCGACATCTTATAGAGTAATTTTAATTTAATAAAAAATTTAATTACTCTTTGTTTATGACTTTGACATATGAAAGTCCTCTTTTAATAAAATGGGATTGTCATTCATACTCAACATTTGTCTAATATGACATGTGACTTTAGATGTCCAACACATCATTGAAACTTGGAAATATATCCAACAAGACAACCTTAGTTGATTCTAAATATCCAAGTGGAATTTGAACCTCCTACTATAATTCATTTACCAAATGAATGAATTATTTAGTAGTGCTTGTGAAACACATTTTATACCTCCAATACCCCTACTTTTATACATTTTTGGACATTACTGTGACTGCAATTGGTATGAGATATATATATCTTTACTATTAGTATCATATACCCTATATCAATATGGGCATTTCCATCATATCATATTAATATATTGTATATAGTGCATGCATGTATTCCATATATTACATTCTATAAGTATTCATATATCGGTATCATATCTTTAAACTTTAATTTTGATGACCAAGATTGTCTTTTAGGATGGCATGATCAATGGCAACAATTTTCTATAATAATGCAAATTATAGAATTGGATTGGGAGGGACATCTTTTACATACTTATGTAGATCAATGACAATGGTTTTTTTCACATTTAGAGGGGTGCTTTTGGATCTAGGTAGGGCTGTTTATGTCTTTTTAATTCATTGTCATTAAGGTATAAAAAGCTCAACCTTGTTGTGCATACGTTAAAGATGAAAAGAATCAAATTTGGAGTCATTTGGCCTCATAGATTGCAAGATTATAATGATCATAATGAAAAAAGACATTGAAATTTTCATAGCAACATATTTAAAGGTAAAATCTAAATCTATTAAAATGCAAAAACTTTAATCTATCAAGTACCTTAAAACCAACATACAAACACATTGGTGAAGAGAAAATCAATCAAATGACTCATTATGTCTATAGAATAGCTATGAAATGTCAAAATATAGCAAAAGAAGGTTGTAAGAAACTTATCTAAGGATGAACTTCCTACTAAAATGCTTAAATGCTTCTCAAACACTTATAACTTCTTGTATTGATATGAAATTTTTACTACACAACCTAGACTTGAAAATGCAACTTAACCAAGAAACATTATTGGAATTGGACAATATATGAAGAAGAAACTAGCCACCAAAGTTCAATGTAATCCAAAAAAAGTCCAAATTTTGAACTTTGAATTGCTACCAAATATTCAAAAGACCTTGGGTGGGCATGAAAATTTTATCACAATAACCAAACTTCAAGGGGAATAAAAGACGACAAATTTGATTGAAAAAAGACATTGAATGAAGGAAATACAAGCCCCCAAGTAGCAGCCATCACAATGTAGTTTGGTGAACTCCAATTGAACTTATAAACTTCGAGTGGCTTCCAAAAACTCATTACATCTTGGATTGATCTGAAAGTTTCATGATGCAAAATTGAAGAGAGAGCCCACATTTACCAACAAGTTTTACTAAAATTCAGACATTGGATGCAAAAGTCATAGCACTTTGAGTTTGACTTCCAGATTATGCGGAATAGTTTTGGTCCCCGGCCCTGAGGTGCTTAGGGTTAATATCACACTAAAAGCACCTGAATCATAATCAGGTGAAGTCGATGTGTAACGCTGCTTCTCTTGGTGTTGTTGGTGTTGCTGGTGCGTGTAAGCTGCCCCGGTCTTGGCCTCTTCAAGGGTAAGCGCGCTCCGAAGCTCATGGACAACCTCCGCCATGGAAGGCCTGTGAATGGACTTGGACTCCACGCACATCATCGCCATGTCTGTCAATTTCCACACCGCCTCTCTGCCAGGATGGGAAGACTTCAAGCTTGGGTCCAGGATCTTGTCCATGTCGCCACCACTCTGGAGCGTCCTTCGCACCTGCAAGTCATCAGGTCCACTCAGTGACAGCAACGTCGATTCTGTTAACGTGGCGGTGTTCCATATACATGGCGTTTTGAGATGGACATTAATTTCCTTGCTGTGTCGACAGATGTGCATGTTCATATGCCAATTGTTAGAGCAGCAGCTGCCATTATCTCATCTTTTGTTAGTTGTTCGGTATTCAATACGGTGTGAGATTAAAGGCCTTCCTAACCGCCATCCCCCTGGACTACCAGGCACCTTTTCTGCCTAGTACTTAGTATGGCCCTTTTGTAATACATCTATTTATCAATGCTTTAGACCTATTTCTATACAAATTGCATTCGTACACAGTATTGTGCACGCACGTACTACGCACTGGTCAGCTAGAATTTCCCACCTCGGCTCCGTAATCGTTTCATTTCCTTCATTTCTTTGGAGTTCACAGCGACATTTTAATGGAATTGCGTAAATTTAATGAAACTGACGTTCAAATTAGGTAGGCAAGGAAGAGGAAAGGCCTGTGCATGAAGCGATGGATTTCACTCTCTCATCCAGGCGGCTATTTAGCATACACAGGGAGATTATTCTTGTTTCTAAGACGGGAACATCAGGACTTTACTAGGTGGTTTTGTTATAGGAACGGGGGAATTCTGGGAAAACAAACAAACAGGGAGAATCAGTGCCATTGATTTTCCAGGCTCGCAAAAGCGTGAACCGGGGGGGGCGATCTGGTAACCAGAGATAGCCGTCTCCCTGTGATTGCTCACTTGGTTGTGCATGAAAGCATCCATGGAAAAGGACGCCCTCTAGCCCACAATCATCGAGTTTACGTTCATGGCCTATCGGGGCAAAGTTCTCTCCCATCTAGCTCCCATTGCGAAGAGATCAAGTAATGCGGGTAAGGAGCGAGGTACCCAGTCACAGAGGGTCCAAGCAAAGTCGGATTGCGGTTCAGAAGTTGAAGGAAGCGGGACACGGCCTGTCAAGAGCTCCAGAAGCACAACGCCAAAGCTGTACACATCACTCTTGGACGTCAAGAAGTGAGTTGTCACATACCTGCAGACAAGCAAGAGAACTCACAAAATTAGGATTCAAATCACCATGAATGATGCGGGATTGAGAGCAACGTATGCAAGTGAATCTGGACTGGATAATGACATTTTTAACGTTTAACCAACATCTGATCGTTCCAAATTTCATTTTCGGTACCTAATCTACAGACTCCTTTTGTATAATCGTTAAAAGCATGTTATGTTCGTCCAACAGAATTCTCCGGTTTCCAGTTGCTGATTCTAAGTTCTAATCGCAAACGATCATAATAGGCAAAAGTGTAGACTTCAAGAATTAGCACCTTAAATTGACCTGAAGTGAAGATATCTTTGTGCACTTCAAGCTCATTCGCTGCCTACCTTCTAAATGAGATTCTTAGAGGGGATGTAAATGCAAGAAGAAAAGATTAGCGATATGGATCAAATCCTCAACCAATCCAATCTGTCACATTCTCTTCCAAATTGACATTCGAGTAATGGTGGCTCATATAAGGTGAGCTGATTACTCTGGGTCAATGTATCCTCGGCTGCCTTTGACGACGGTGACGGAGCCGTCTTCCCCAGGGAACAATCTCGACAACCCAAAGTCGGACACTTTGGCCGCTTCTTTTGTGTTGGTGAGCAAGATATTGGAGCTCTTCACATCTCGGTGCACTATGCATGGATTGCACCCAGTGTGTAGGTACTCCAGTCCTGGAAGATTCAATTCACGAACGCCCCACACTCAGTACCAAATTGACAACCCATCCTGACACGTGTTGTAAAACGTAGCTGCGTTAAAAATTGGAAGATTTCAGGTTAGAAACTGTCTTTGATGCCATCACACATGTCAATATTGAATGCAATTATGTTTGCCAGAATACTTCAGGGGTTGGTTTTCATCTACTGCTGACAAAAGGATCTGATGATGCCCCAAACGAGGATTGTGAGTTTCCCTGAAAAACGCTGGACAAGAAACCATACTCCTGGAGAACCAGAAGCAAGGGATCAGTGGATGAAAGTCGAACTTGGGTACCTTGCGCTGCATTCAACGCCACACTGAGGCGTGCCTTGAAATCAAGCACTCCCAGATGTCCGGACGCTATTTGAGTACATAATTACAGTTTCATGGAAAAGTGTCAGTTACATGGGAAAGGAACGAAGGACGCCGAAAATGAGAATACTGATGTTGGTAGGGTTCAATACAATTTGTGGGGGAAAAAGGTTGTGGAAGAAATTTGGAAGAAAAGCTTGTGAGGGGTTGTGCTAGAATTGATCGTACCATTCAATCGGTCTCGTAGAGATCCCTGGGGTAAATACTCATATACCAACATTTGGTTGTCCTTCTCATTGCAGAAGCCCAACAATGAAACCAAGTTTCTGTGATGAACTCTGGACAGCACATCAACCTGCCCTCCCACACCAAGATCAACATGTCAGTACCTCAGTCAGATTGCAATATTACTTTCCATTACCCCCCAACTGCCATTATGGTCAACAGTGGTCGCTTCCGTATCTGCAGGAACTGAAATGAAGGTCGCAAAGTGTCCAATAGAAAGGAAACTCACGTCCTTAAATCTTGAAAGGATAAGAACCGGTTTGTGAACCAAAGATAGGTTCCTCAAAGCTTTAAGAATAGTTTTAGTTCACGCACTTACAGTAAGTAGAGCTCAATATGTTCCATGTGACAGTAAGAGAAACCAAACCGCACCACCGCGGGAAAGCCAGTACAATGAAAGATTTCCAAATAAGCGTGTCAGGTAGCTTGAAGGGATCAGGGAAGAGGTAGAAATTATAATACGTCATTGAAGAACTCATTCGTTCCTTGGTTACTTTCTTGGTTGCCTGTGCCGCTGGCAAGGACCTTCACGGCAACCTCGAAGCCATTCGGGAGCTTTCCGTAATAGACAGATCCAAACCCTCCTTTGCCAATCTCTCGATTGAAGTTTTCTGTTGCTCTTGTAAGTTCTGCGACTGAGTAGGATCTTGCACCTCCAGCATTAGGAGCTCGACCTGTTACTAATTCTACAGCAGGAGCCTTGTCTGCAGTTATAGCAGAAACATTGTTTCCGGACCCACGTTTCTTGCAAACACAACAGCAAGTAATGAAGATTAGCGCAGCAATTACTGCTACTGCACCTCCAATAACAGGACCAACAATTACCCAAATATTGGTCTTGTGACTCTTTTGAGGATCTCTGTCACTGACTTGTGACCAAACGAGTGTATTTCCAGGCTGATACCTTCACACATGTGGAACAAACTCAAACATTCATGAGTGCCCAGTCAATTGAGCACCTTTGCAAGAACAGTTCCAAAAACGAGTGTACTGCTAATTCAGATGAGAGAAGTAAGATCATCTTACTTGAAGGTCAGTCCATTTCTGTTAAGGGCTGAAGGAATAACACCCGTGAAACTATTGTTCTGCACATAACTGTTTGAACACTAACTAAATCAGTGAGTCAGTTGTGTGATAGTCATCCCGAATCACACAGCAAATGCCATTTGGACATTGCATCGGCTGCACATATAAATCGGAAATTTCGACAGTTTCTGAAGGCTGGATTTGAGTATAAGTTACAGTTCTGTCAGAAATTTTAGATTTCCTAACCACTTGGGCAGTGGCCTAATTAGATTGTTGTTCTGGAGATCCCTGAATTTAGAGAAAATCGTAGTCAGGATAGGTCTTCAGGAAAATCTTCGACCCACGACAGGTTGCAAAAACTAGGAAATGCTATCTTTTCATTGAAAATGAATTGAAGCAGAAAAGCGCAGACCTCAGCACTTACCATCCACGTCAAGAGTCTTCGAACGCGACTTGTCCTCGACATATTTGAAAAACTCAGCAGCATTTAATATAGGGCCATAGATAGAATAGGAAGTAGGAATAAAGTCTACAGTCTCATAATACATACTCGTGAAATTTATTGGATTAAACCACCAACCAGTGGCATCGCCCCCGATTGCCAAGCTGTCGTTGAAAGGGTGAATATCACCAGAACTTCCCCTCCCCAACTGATATTCACCGTGAATATTCTTGAGGTTGCATTTACTGCAGGATTCAATTCGGCAAAGTGCAAAAACAGGAATCCCTTATCCCCCGAACGACGAGGCAGCGTTAAAGTCATGCGGGAACTTGAAGCTAATGCAGATTGAAGAACCATCAGTGGCACTTGAGCATACTCAGGGTTGCCACCCGCGTAAAGCAAGGGCCTCGTTGTGTTCAGGACTTGAAGTGGAGTTGTGGAAGACAGTATGGATGACTGTCTATCATTAACTGAAGTCCAGTATCGATCGTAAATGTCATGGGTATACCTGTGCAACGGTTTTAGTAATGAGCGTTAGAATCCAAATTTCATGAAAGGTAGTTTCATTCATAAAATGAAAATCAAACGAATTTAATAAGGCACAAGAATGCAGATACACCCACCCACCTTGGAGTGTCGCTAGATCCGAAACTGTATCTCCTCTGCGTATTAGCCACGAACCCCTTGGACAGATAATAGTCTTTCATGGCGGGGTAGGGAATTACAAGGCGTACCGAGATGGTAGAAATGTAAGGATTGGCGTTGGTCTGGTCCCTCAGCAAGCACACGATCGTGGTGTTCCCTTTTGCCATGTACGTCGTCTCATAGTAATATCCAGTGGTTAGAGAACTGGTGACATTCGCAACCTTTAGTCCATCTATGGTCATCTGGAACGTTGGCGCAGAGTTCCTACCAGCGTAGACTCCGTAATAGAATTCCGTCCTCAGCATGTACGTGGATTGGGGTTCCACTGGCAGTTTGTAACAGTACTTCGGAAAACGAGTATCATTGAAGTATCTGAGGGTGTTGAATTGAAGAAAGTCATCCCAAGTAGGCACGTTTGAAGAGGACTCTCCAGTGCTGATGTAACTAGTATCCGCGCACCACGGTAAGTTTGTGATGCGGTCAGAAATGTTGAGTGAGGTACCGCAGTCGATGTTGAGAAATACTCCTGCCAAACCAAAGTAAGTTTAGCAATATGAGAGATCTATGGTGATTATGTATGCTCACCAGATCCAGAATGATTACTTCTTCCAGTGACAACTAGAAATTCAGCAGCTACTCCAAAGAAGATAGACCGACGGAACATTATCGCACGACGCTGACAGAGAAGTAATACAAATCTACTAATATGTTCAAACCGATATTTCGTTAAAATGGCGCTATTTTCTGCCATTTTCCCATTCATTTTCTAGGACTGGCATACATTTCAGACCGCACGGTCTGAGCCTACAAGTGTCAAGTTTCTGGAATACCATCATTTTAACGAAATATCTGTTTTCAATACTTTTCTGATATAACCATCTTCGTTTACAGTGATGACTTGGGATACAAGAGCAAAAAATAAGAATGAGATTGATTTCACGGACCGGGATCAGCCTGCGACCATGCTCCTGAAGCGTTGAGGATGCAAACCAAAGCGACGGCAGTATTTAGCCTCATCTCCAGCAGCTTGCCCATTGTCCAGCCACACCAAAGTCTTCTCAATCCTGATGAAGGAGAAGCTAGCATGGCTTGGCAGAAACTCATGCAGATCCTGGCGTCTCTCGGTATGTACGGACAACTTGTACGAATTCGTGTGCTTCCAAGGAAAGCCAGAAGCCAGTGAGAATCCACAGAAGAGCTGTCGCCAGATGCTCTGTCTTACCGATTTTCTTAAACATCAACTTGACTTCCAGCGTTCCAGGGAATCCAGGCCACCAGCTTCGGCTGTTTCCACAGATAGACCACAAGTCAGCGGGCAATGCATCATCTCCTCACATAATACGTTTGATTTAGATCGGTATCTGTGGCATAATCTGAAAAGCAGAAGTCACCAGTTCAGTAGTTCACCATATTTGCATTCAAGTCGCCCAAGAATAGAGACACAAACTTGGAGTACGGACGGTCCTCACTTGCAGTTATATGCCGATAATAATAGAATGGCTTATTTTGCACCATGGCAGGTAGACTGTCGGTGCGAAAATTTAAATCTATTCCACGTGAACTGTCAAACCATGATTTGAGACAAAGTCGCTACAGAAATTTACAGCTAAGATCTGTACATATTGTTTTCAACTTGCTCCCCTCCCTCCAGAAAAAAACAACCTTGCCTCCGTTAATGATGGCCACCCTAAGTCAAGTCTTTTCCAACTTTGGAATACATTACATTTTTGAATAATGTAAGCCATTCCCCTTGGAGATTAGGGTTGACAGGACGTCCGGAACGTCCGGACTCGAACGTTGTGTCCGCAACGTCTGCTGACAATTGCGGATGCCGTCCGCCCTGCCCGCCCTGTCTGCCCCGCCCTATCCGCCCTGTCCACCCCGCCTGTCCGCCTTCCGATGGCGGGAGGGACGTTGCGTCTATTGGCGTTCGTGCGGATGGACGTCCGGGTTACGAACACCTTTTTCGGGCGGACGTAGAGATTCGTCAACCGTGTTGGAGATTGAAATAGTTCCTCCTTGCTTGTTTGGGAGTGAATTTAGTTTAATTTGCAAGGAATCATTGGTTGACTTGGAAGGTGCATACTGCATAGAGTCATTTGGGAGTTGGAAAATCATCATGTTAGAGGCTTTTAATTTTAGGAAAGCAAAAGAGATCTCATGAGAAAAAAAATGGGGTCTCAAGAAAGCCACTAGAGTCTAGACAAGCAATGCAAATAAGTACAAATAAAAAAATAGTATATCAAATTTTAAAAATTGCAATATAACATAGTTCTATTAGATTGTGATTTAATTTTTTAATATTTTACATATTTACATTTTTATATTTGCATTATTAGACAATACTGACTCTAATAGTGTTGTTGAGGCCTCCATTTGTTTTCTAATGCAATATTGGTTAATAATGTTGTGCTCTAGTCTCAAATTTCTAGTGATGATAATTTTTTGGTGAGTCCTACTTTGATTTATTCACCATTTGTAGTTAATACTTACATGTACTAAACACTTTTAATCTTTAAATCCTAAGTGGGTGATTGCAAGAAACACTTGTCCTTTTTTACTCAAAAATCAAAATGGCCTTATTATTGGAGTACTATGACTTTTGAATAATTTTTTTTTAAATACAATAAAATATGGATAATTTGTAAAGCATTCATAGTAGACTTAGTAGTATATGTGAGAAAATTCAAACCTAAAAAAATTAATCTCTAAAAGTTATGTACAACAAAATAGGCCTAGAAAAATGCAAGAAAATAGATACTTTTGAATTTGATTTTTAGAAAATAGTAAATTTTTTTAAAAAAATCTTCTCTTTGGTTCTATGTGAACACAAAATTCATCATAAAAAATTTTCCCCTCTTTATAGTGCTTGTGCAAACAATGTCCACTTTCAACCTATGTGCAACCTTTACACCAAGTTCTTTGCCATAAATCACATCATATGTCTTTGGAATGTTAGCCCACCTACATTAGGTTGAAACCTTAGCTTCAAAATCGCATTTTTGGTCCCCAAATAGGATTGAGAACCCCCTTTGGGAACCCCCAAAATAGCCAAGATAGAAACCCAATCAAGGACACCTTAAAAATAGTAAATTATTTTGAAAAAATTGAAAAAATTACTAAATGTGTAAATCAACAACACGCACCTCTCCTCCAAATTTCTATTAAAATGGACTTAAACCACAAAAGCTATGAGGAAAAAACACCTCCATGAAGATCAAGGGGATATATAAAAAGGACAAGTGTTTCTTGCAACCACTTTAGTACTTGAATCTTTTCTTGAGTTTTTGCTTACATCTTTATCAATATGCACAATGTATTATATACCTCAATTTCATTAAGTTATTCATACAAAAAATGTGGTTTAATAAAAGTCAAGTATTGGTTTAAATAAATGAGAAATTATATGGTCAAAAAATCTTCAAAACCTCCTTGTTTGTTGTCCAAATTTTAGATATAAGAGCATTGGGGGATTAAAGGACATTCCAATTAAAAAGCATTCTATATTCTTTTTAAGTCAAGCTTTACTAGTTTTCTATATTAAATGACCCCTATCCAAATTTGATGTTTTTCTCTTATAGTAATATCTATCCAAAATTTAACTTCATTTTTTCATAATTAAAAGCATTAAAATGATATTTACATGATTTTCCAAAATTAATTTTGTTGTAAAAGTCATAGTAGGAAATTTAAACATTACAAAAATGCTATAAAATTTTTAGTGAAATGAAAAATGATAATGATAAGTATCATTGTGTAGAATTTGATGTACTCTTTGAATTCACCTCAAGAGAAATTTGATAGAAAAGTTTGAAAGTGGTGTATTTTAAGCTTTCAAGATGCCACCTTCAAAGTGTCAAAAAAATTGCAATTTTAACAATTTTGAAAAAAAAGAAAAAAAAGAAAAGAAAAGAAATGAAAAAGTAGATTATAGAAACTACACTTTCTGAGTCAAGCTCTAAGGCATTTAAAATCAAGAACAATGTGAAATTCAGGTTTGACCCAAAACCTAAGCCTTTCGGGAAGGTTTGTCATTTGAGGGTGGAATGAAAGATTTCCTGAAAGACCCACAAGATATAAGGGCACTTCCCCTCGATTTGTGTTCAAACGTTTGTAGCTCCTGTTTACAAAGTACTGCATTTCCAAGCTGAAGGCGTCATGGAAGTTCTACGTAACGTGTTTTAGATCAAAGATTCACAAAGTTGAGTTCGAGGACCAGCGTCATATTTGTATCAACCAATTCTTTTGCTTAAAAATTTCATGACTGATTGAAAGAATTATAACCCTTGAATGGGAAAATGACCCAAAGATATGGTACCTACAGACTCAGCTTCTTGCAGCTGAGTAATAAACCTGAATACTCTATCTGCAATATAAAAAGGATCTTCTGTCAAACTAACCATGGAAGAATACTTCTAAATAAATTAGGGTTCGAGAACTAGAAATTGATTCTGGAGTAAGATATTAAGCGACACCGCTATGAACGTCAAGAACCAAGTCTTGGAGTTCTGGAAATGCACTAGTCACAAGCATCTCTAAGAGGCAATAAGTCAGATGCTTGATACATACGGTTGACTGCAAAACCACAATATCCCGAAAATGTCAACATTAGTATACAACATTGGTCGAAACTCTTGACTGGCATCAGATAGGCATTTAATTATTTAAACACTCGATCAACATTAGCAGAAGCAAAGTTGAATATTTGCAAAGCACGAACCTGAAGAAAGTAGAAGATGTCTTTTGCACATCTTGCGTACTGCTTCCTGCCGATGAGATTTACTACTGCGGTAGGTGCCTTCTCTGCAGAAAACATTTGAAAACAAATGAGCACGGAGGAAAGTTCTGTGCGAACCATTCAATAATTTTCAGCACTGTTCAAAAGCTAGACTTCGACTCCAAATGTGGTCATGCCATTATTGTTGATAATTTTAACGACGAAGTGGTTTTACTTACCAAGAATGGCTTCACGAACGATTCCGGCTCGCCTTGCAGCCTCAAGTCGGTGCTCAAAAGAATTCACCGGTGGACGTGGTTGAAATTCTTTATCTTTTTCCGAAATCTCAATTCCTATACTTTCCAGCATTGCAACACTAGCTTCTGGTAGGTTTCTCGGGTGCTTTAGGAGAAAAATACCATCTGGCCAAAGTATCTGCAATAAAAACATGATCGTAGAATTTCACCTTAATGCCCAGTACGTACATCATCCACAGATACATGAATCAGATAAAGGGGTTCAGGATCGCAAGAGACGAAGGTGTTACGTGTTGCGGGTGCAATCTAAGAGTTAAAGAAGTCAAGGACTCACCCCTGTCACCCACCGAATCCCTGATGCAACCACCTCTTCTCTGCGCAGCCATTGTATCCTACCTAACAGCCACTCGTCAATGGCACCGCCCATTCCCAACTGCAGAATCTGTTTCGCCATCCACAGCACTTGTCGCCTGGAAATCAATCCACAGCGATGATCGTTGGATAATTCAGAAGCAGTATCCGACAAGGTTACGACGAAATTGATAACTCAAATGCAGTAATATATTAAATAATATACCTGATCCAACCCCGATTCTGAAGCTGGAAGAGAATATCAACCAAGTTCAGAAGTGGCACGCTCACTTTCGGTGGAGTCCACTGCAAGGACAATATTAATTTTAGAACACAAATTAACCCCTAAATCCTGGGACACATGTTCTGTCCATACTCATTGAGCGCTGTTTTCTTCCCTTTTGATGATTCTAGGAGATCTAAAATCTCCGTACCCAAAATGAAACCAGCTTTGTATTCTTCCAAATCCGAACCCCACTACACGCCGTTCCAAATATGGAGAAATCAAAATGCGCAAGTATGTCTAAATTTTCTGCATTAAGAAAACACTACATATTTCAAGACTTACAAGAGAGTCAGGGAACTTGATATACGATGTTGATAACCTCAATTTTAGCCAATCATACTAAAATTTAATCACTACTAATAAATCTGTATTTTTCGTGATTTATCAAAGTCAATACTTTGAAGTTGAATTGGAAAAGGTCTATAATTTATTAAGTATATATATTTTCTAATCATCATGCTTAACATCTTTTAGATACCACCTTCCAAAGAGCTGTGAAGTAAAATATTACGGCGCACCTAAGATTTGTCTAAAACAGGTAGGCATTTAGGAATTAAACAGATAATACAATCATGACTCTGAACAGCGAAAACATCAACAGTAGGAGAAGATAGAAAAATCCAAGCACACTCAGGTAGATTACTGTTTGTGACGCCAAAGACAATTACCTCAGTCGGCATCCCGAGATCATCAGGCACTGTTTCAGAAACATTGGACCCAACAGGCGAGCTCCCCTCCGAAAATGTTCCATCGAATCGGTTGTCAAGAGGGGGCCCCTGTCTTACACCCAAGCCAGACACAAAGGGACGTCTACTATTCCGCAGTAGTTCAGAGTCTGACGAATATGCCAGCAGATCACTATCTGATTGCCACCCATAGGATTCCAAACCATTCACGTTTCCTCCGTACTCATCCTCTGAAACGGAGGCTCCTGCAATCCTTTCACTAACTTCACTGTCCGTTAGGGAGGTTTCCGTCAAGGGAAATCTTGTTGCCAAACCTGCAGATACCCATGCTGGATGCTCTTCAATGGAGCTGTGAGCAGCTCCGTCACTTGAATAGCCACCAACCATTGGTAACCTGTGCCGTATCCCAGTCGTTGCTGTTTTCAGAACCCCAGATATGTCATCTGATACTCCACGAATCTGGCGAAACATGTCGTCCACTGCATCATCTACATTCACTGCAGCCGAAGAGGACGCTTTTCTTGGTAAGTACTTTCCTAAGGATGCAAAGGTCGTGATACTTCTTACACGGGATGCATGAAAAAGATGAACGAGAAGAACAGGTTATTGCTTTACCTGCTAAAGTCCTCATCATGGAAACAGAGTTGCCATTTGTGTAGTGCTGGTGATGAAAGAAACATTAAGTTTAGGAAATTTTTCATCTGATATGAAACAAGTATTGCTCCATTTTGTTTCACACAACAAGAGATAGAGTTCTCACAATTTGAAACCAAGACAATTCGTAGGAGGAAATACTCTCAAAAAACACAGACGAAATTACGGTGATGATATCGAGAGAAAGGAAATCTTGGATTCATCAGAATTCTACAAGGATAACATGACACACATCAAGTGATACGTTCACAGGATGAACAAAAATCGACAACATGAGTGACTGCGACAATTCATGATCACCACATCACCACTGATTTTTCCAGGCCGACAGTGGATCTCAACACTGAGCTTCTGTTACGGTTCTGGTCATAATAAGAAGACTCAGCCATGCTGTTGATGTGGAAGAACTTTAATCAAAAATACCACTTTATGATTTTAGACAAAAGCTCAATCTGAATTTCCTACACCCCTTCAAAATTGCAAAGAAAACATGACAGGAAAAGCATTGGTCTATAAACGAAATAAAACAAAGACCTCGATGAATCTCTGATTGCCATAAACATTACAAACTGAAGACGCAGAAAACAAGTGCTAAGGACGTTAGACAACTTCTCCATGGAAGTGGTGGAAGACCTGAGAATTCTCGCTCAAGAAGTCCCATACTTCATGCAGCTCGGCAACACTTGGTATCGCCAACAAATCCTGAAAACAAACAAAGTATGCAGAACATAAGAATTGGACAGGTAACTTACTAAATCGTATAGAAAGTGGTGAATCAAAGAAAACATAAAGTAGAAAAAAAAATCAGCCACACAACGATCCTAGAAAAGAAAAGAGTACATCATTGAACCAATCATCCATCCAACATGTGGCCGCATCAATAGAGAAGTTTCCGCGTAAGAAAATGCGGAATAGAGGTTCGCCAAATTACTTTCAAGTACTTGTCAAGGGAGATACAACGCTCCTTGACAAAGATATTGTCAAGGCTTGAAGAGAGGAACCTCTTTGGAGGTAAGTTAAGATTATAGTATGGCATATCCTTCAAACGCCTGTGTAGCTGTTCAAAGTTTCGAAACCTATTCCAACAAGCCAATCAGGTCAGGCCTTGAAAACCAATGAGGCTTTCACCAATCCTAAATAGAAAAAAAATCATTCCATATCAAGCACCTGTGGTCTGTCATAAAAAGAGCCAAATCTGCGGCATGGCTATTAGTTCAGTTTCTCCTCACTGATTTGCAAATCACACTAGTGCACATAATGCACACCAATTCAACCAATCATACTGCTATCTTAAAAATATGCTCAGTGCTTTGTAATAGTTCAATAATAGCAAGAGATCATCAATAAAACTGCCCCCACGAAACAAACTAAAGACTTAGCCAATGCCCTACAGTACCTTCTTCGAATTTGCCAGGTGCGATTTTCAGTATCTTTCACTCGAATAGTATATACTGCAAAGGGTTTTGATCCAACTCTGTCAAAATGAGCCCCCAACACCTGCGCAATATCCCAGGGACAGGAATAGGTAAGAATACCATCCTGCCATACAGAATAAAGAAGAGTTTCATTCGCCCAAATTCAAATTCAAACAGCACCAAATATATCCTGGTATCAAATTGCTACAAAAGTTGTGAAACCTAGTAAGAAAAATCTATGGATCCGAACGTTCAAGTACCCTACAAATGAGACCATCTAGAAAAGAAAAACTCGTATATTCTGAGATACACTACTATAACTTCAGAAATATGTTTAACAGAAGATTCACAAGAGTGTCAACTATTCAAGTCCTACCTGACAGTGCAGCATAGTCGACTGTGTGTTCATCGTAAGCTCAGTAACATCAGCCTGTACAGGGGCTAGAGACACATCCGGTGAATAAGACTTCCTTAGGCTTCTCCAGCGTGATTCCGAACCAGGACTTGTAACCGGAGAAATTTCCCTTTGATGCAGCAACGTTCTCCAGCGTGATTCTGAACCAGGGCTTCTAACAGGAGAACCTTCGCCAGGACTCAAAAAAGACCTTACACCCCGCGACGACCCCACTTCTAGGCCGTTCCACCCATCCAATCTCCCACCACTACTCTTAGATTTACGATGGGCTAATAGTCTCACAGCTTTTCTCAACCTCTGCGATGATGAACCTGCTTTATTGTGATACCTGAATCTACTTGGTGACTGCCCACTAATGTCTGTGGTTGATTGACTGTTAGCACTGGACCCCAGTAGGTCCTCATTGTCAGATCTTACCAATTCTGGACCTCCAGTATTCCTAGCCTGATAAATGTTTGTTGGATTGTCCAATGCCTGTGAGCTTGGGAGAGGAGAGAACCCTATCCCAGGCATTTGCTCTTCCCCGTCTTTAGAGTCCCCAAACAAGAGTGCATACTGCTCACTGGAGATCTTATCTTGGTTAACTGGGATGTCTAAAAGGTTACCATCTGCTTTCATAGGTATAGTAGACGTCAAGTCATTTGAAAGTTCTCCACTTGTGAATGCTTCCTCACCCAAAACTACATCAGGGGACACTCCTACTTGTACTGTATCAGGTGATACTGGATTATTAACAAGGTTATTGGTAACTGGGACAGGTACCGCCTCCGTCGCACCCTTTTTGCTTTCTCGTTTCTTATAATTTTGACCTTTGGCCCAAACATTGTCGAGATGCTCTGGAGCTAGAGCTTGAGCTCGCCTTTGAGCAACTGCATCGAGAACCTGCATGACAATGAAATGAATTCAGGATGGGATGTGCGCCGGCAAACATTCCAAGGAACTGCATCATAAAGTTTGCCTGCTCAGAGACAACCAACCATTTAAGGGTTGGCAAACATGAACCGAAAACAAAAGGCCCTATCAGAAAAATGTCGAAGATTCAAAATTTGACGCCTAGAGTATCCGTAGAGGGTTCTTTAGAGGGTTCTCTAGGAGTCTCTAAAATGAAATACCTGGGCCCAGTTGCTTCCCACTTCCTTCGCAGTATTAAAAATTGCTTGTTCAGTGGCCTTTGCCTGGTAAATCTGCAACATATGCTCCAACACAGACTTAGCAAGTCTGCCTTTTACCAAATTACACAAAATTTTGAGAGCATTCTCCTTCAGCAAAACGATTACTAAAAAACTCACACGAATTCAGACACCAGCAAATCCTGAAAGTTACCTCTTTCACAGTTTCCCATGTATCGTGTGGTAGATGACTTTGCGTGGAAGCTCCAACATCATCTGGTGTCTTCGAAATTTTCTCCTTATTTTTCTGCAATGGACCGGTATCTGAAGTTCCTAGTTTAGATTCCATTTTAAGCCCAGGCTGGGAAGGTATCTTCCGAGGTATAGGGTCAGGGATTCGCTGACGTGCTAATTCATCTGCCTTTTCCTTGCGCAGACGTTCTCTTTCAGTCTTGGCTATTAGAAGACATTCAATAAGTTCGTTAATGTACCTGCAGCAAACATCACCCATCAGTTGTATCTCTTAATTTCTCAAAATTAAACCAGATCAGACCATAGAGAGCCTCGAGCTTCATTGAGTTATAAATGTAATTGCTTCAGCTCTTCGTGCATCGAGAAAGAAATCGGCAACGACTAACGGGCTAACGGTTATAAGGAATACGCAAAGGATAAAACTTAAGCCCTGATACGGTGTAGTCAAGACGTGGTGGAAAACGTAGAGAATAAAAAAAAGCCATATCAAATTGAGTTATATCAGACAGAAAAGCACAAAGATACGAGAATATACACAAAAATATCTTGGTAAATTTACATCCAACAAGGCAATGCAATAAGTTGGCGAGGTGCAGCAACGCCTCACGTGCACACTTACCCAGGACTCGCAAAATTAAGGACAGGCCGCAGCACAGCACAAGCCAATAATTCCCGAGCTAAAGTCCTTAACAGCCGGCAGTGTGAATCCTGACGTTTCAGCACTAACGCAACAACCCCTCCAGTCAGCTTCTTCAAAACCTGGGCATTTAAAGCGTCCACCTGCAATTGTTAATTCTCTTGAATAAAATACAAAATAACCCCATAGGCCTAAAGCATCCAAGAATGAAATTAACAAAAAAACGAGTCAGAATGCCGGCACATTCTGCCGAAGTACCAATCAAACGCAAATATGCAAATAGGCAGGGCCTCTGCCTCAGTTACTCGAACTATCAAAGTTTCAGGTCTTAGTTAGGTGCTAAATCTCTGGTGCCTCGGAATTCGAAGTGAGCTGGGTATCCAATAATCTGTCCGCATTATCCATTCAAATCATACTGTGGTAAATGTTGTAATTATCCAAGTGATTAACGTTGGCCGAAATGTACCTTTGCCCACACTTGAACAAGCAATAAATATATCTCACCTTATACTCAGCATCAGGTGAAAAAACAGCTGGGTGCAACACACGCGAGGCAATCATGACACGCTTAAGATTTTCATCCCTCTCTTCAGTTGACATTGATTCCATTAAGTCAGGTCCAATCTTGGCCTTCATTTGCCGAAAGAGATCAAAATGACGTCCCACTAGATCCACCACGTTTCTGCATCATGATAACGCAAATGACTACAAAAGCCAAGACCGAAAACCTCACGTATAGCTCACAGATGTCATCAACTATCCTCAAAATTTTGGAGGAATTATTTACGACCAGAAATACCCATACCTTAGAGACTAGCGGGACAAGCATAGAAAGAGTCAAAAGGAACGGTCTACAATGATCTGAAAATAAGTAGTATGCCTGAAAAAGGAAATAAGAACAAAATATCGCAAACTTAAGACGATAAATTAGTAGTACGATAAATAAGATGGTTAACAGAATCGTACTTTGACAGGAGCGTGACCAAGTTCACTTGCTTAGCACGATTAGCAACCTCGGCAATCACGCCATTCAAGAGAATCCGCAGTTCCTCGGGTACTTCTTGATCGGGAGTAATGGAGGAATACCAGAGACTGGTAATAAACTCATCAATCACACTCTTCGTAAGCTGATCCACTGCTTCCTCTACAACAGGTGAATCAATGATGCGACGCCATCTGCCAGTGACAACGCTATTAGTTAGAAAGTTATATGCAGTAGCAAAATAAGCACCTCAGATAACAGTCATCACATATACATTACATTAGTACTGTGAAATCCTTCGATACAGTGAACCCGAGTAATTTTTTTAAATCCCGCACTAATTGAGATTACATGCGATGTCGGAGTGCTTGCGGTCTGGCAACCTGACAATCGCGCTCTTGGCTATACTATTTATATGCATTCACACTCAAAAAAGATTTAAACTACAGTTCAATAGCTTCGGGAATGAAAAACAAGGTAAACAACATTCTGTATGAACTGTAATTGCCCACAATCAGCTCAGTTCATAAGAGTTCTCAAATTCACCTACGTAAGAGAAAACGGTAATGAAATGCTCTAGCCAACAAGCAACCCGCGTTTGCATGGTCGGAGGTATAGGCCCCGTAGCCTAGGATATTAGATAATAGATAGAGGACTAAGTTTTAATAACTAAACAAGACATTTCAAACTGAAGGAACTGAAACACCGGTTACGGAAGTAACCTGGTAGCGGCCACTTGGCACGGTAATCCAGAGAGAAGAGGGTCATAATTGGTCAACTTATGGCGACTCTGGCGCAGCGGGTGTTGTGGACGACCATAATTGGACCGAGGCTTCCACCGAAATTCGACCTCGAAAGAAAGACGCCGTAAGGCAGCCAAGACGACAATCGAAACAGGCAGATTTATCCATACCGAACTGCTGGTCACTACACGCATAAATGTACAAATATATTACAGCCGGTAGGCCATCACAAAACCTCTGAAAAAATAATATCGTACTCTGGTTTATGCTTTCAGAACGGTAACAAATTACAAGTTACACCAGTTCACAAGATCTAGCAACTAGCATTCGACACATCATACCGAACAATATTCGTTCTCTGCTGCGTGACCAGATTAATACCCTAATTGCCCCCCAAAAAATGCCACTTTGGAAGCTAATTGTCGATAATTGTAGCTTTTCTCATTCAAAAATGTAGGTTCTGGCTTCTACTTTCAATTGGTACATTTTGTTACCTTACTTGAAACTTCCGCAATTGATTTCAACCCCTGTACATGTGGAAGCAGACACTTTTGGCCACTTCGGCACTTACAGTCTAAACACGACCATCATGATTTAATTCAGGTTTATGCTGAAACAGCTAACATCTATACGTGACAGCAAATATGACCTAAGTGCAAAGAAAGAAAAGCTTTGATATGGAGGGTAATCGTACATGACATAATGTAAGCCACACTGAGCACCAAAATTGCCATCAGGATGGTCCGCCGCTTAGCCTCCTCCACCAAATCTCTCAGGGTTTCCATCGTTACCTGATCTTCTAGTGCTCAATGCACAACTCACTAATCCGTGGCTGCCAAACACTCCATTACTGCCGAATTCCAGCAGTTCCAACGCTTAGGGCATCCGGGTTTCCATAACACCTAAAACTGGCTCTACAATAGCCCGAATTCCAAAACATCGGTCACTTCGGAGATTCAGTCAAAACCTTCGACTCTACGGTCCCATTGAGACCTTGATGAGACACCGAATCAATTGATCAGCCAAATAAACCATGTTCCGCCTTTATGGTGATCAAAAACGTCAAAGCCCTGAGATGAAGATTGCGTACGCCGTGGCTTCCATGTAATCAGTCACCACATGGCCACGGCCTAGCAACTGATTCCAAACAAGACTAAATCTGTTCCAATTTCTCCATACAGAGGCCCTAATTGTTAACAATCCGACTCCAGGAATCATAAAATCTTTTTTCGAATATACCCTCCCTCAAACGGTCTATCCCACTCAAAGCGAATCGAAAACCCTAAAATTAAGCGAATGCAACTATTCACACTCCATCCTGCAAAATCCATCGCCATCCACAGCACCGGCTAATTGCTAACCCCGCGGTTGATTATACGCCATCGATCTCACTTCGTCCTCGCCATCTCTACCACCGAAATCTCACAATTCTTCAAACCTATCCAGTGAACCTCATCTCCTCTGTTGCTTTTCAAAGCCCAGATCCCGCATCGACACTCGACGTAGAGACTCCACCACGAAAACCCCTGCGCTGCTTTCGTC
This sequence comes from Pseudoscleropodium purum, assembly GCA_963969395.1. Classification (NCBI taxonomy): domain Eukaryota; kingdom Viridiplantae; phylum Streptophyta; class Bryopsida; order Hypnales; family Brachytheciaceae; genus Pseudoscleropodium; species Pseudoscleropodium purum. Next base: position 895,890 of record OZ017796.1, read on the forward strand.
CCTTGCAAGACACCGAACTTGTACGCCACATTACCCAATCCAATGGACCAACCAAAACCCTCTTTTCCAAACCATGCTAAAGCTACTACCGTTTCTGCCAATCCCAAGCAACTCCTGATGATCCTTCACAAACACAATTCCCACATTACACAACAAGAAAACAAGCTTCGCAGCGTGCCACTTGAGGAGGTACAGTACAGTACAATGCTAAAACCCGGACTCTTCCACTGGCAACTCAGTTGCACCACAAGCAACCCTCTAATGAAGGAACCGGCGCTAATAATACACTGGTGGTGGAATCTGAGACTTTACTATTGGGGGAAGTTGTGGATTATCAGGTTAGAAAGAAGAGAGGTGGAGTGTACGAATCGCTGGAGAAGAGAGGATGCTGAATTCTGGGACACGGCAGAGGAACAGCAAGCGAAGGAATCTAAAGCAGCAGCAGCGAAAGAATCAGAGCATCAGGAGCTGAGGCTGTGAGGCATGTCCCGTCCATTCGAACGTAACTTAAGCCAAATGTCCCTCAGAAGAGACGCTCACCTCCGCTCCTGTCTTGTTGCCTGCGTACTGCGGAGAACTATTCAAATGGTAACTGAGGTCTTCCAATAGTCAAGGCATTTGAATAGTAAACGAAGCAGACTTTTACCGGTTCTCTCTGATGATTTCCCGTGCTGGAACTCCGTCCTGCTTGCTTCCGTCGTCTGCTTGCAGTGGTGGCCTAGTGGGGTCTTTCGGCTTTTCTTCGCCTTGGTAATGTAATGTATCCGCTCCTTCCGAAATCTGGGGATATGAGTTCCATTTGTCGGCTGACCTGCGTGGGAGAGTCCAGCATGTCCACTAGTCCAGCAGTATTATTTTCTCCTTCTCGGAGACTGTGATTCACATGCCTAAAATTCTTCAGGAAGTAGTCTAGTGGTTGCTTTGGTTTGATTTGATCATCGCCCATGTGTCAACCTGTAATAGAAAGCCATCGCTAAAGTTCTCCTCAAAAGGAGATGAGTAACGTACTTCCAGTTTGCATAAAGTCGGAGAGGCGTTGATAAGGGAACCAAAAGCTTAGAGCATCCGCACCGTCACACGAAAGAGCTGTCCGGAGTGCGCGGGGCGGGGGTGTCTTTTTTACCACACTATTTGCGTGCTGAAGGACCAAGAGAGCGGGCTGGTTTGAAGAGAAACATGCGGCGGTTGCTCAAGGTTAAACTCCTCAACAAACGAGGCACATTTGGGGCACAAATTATGAAAAACTGCCACTTTCCAAAGCAATGAGGAAAAAAAAAAAAAAAAAATGTTTATTCTTCCTTTTTTCAAAATTCGACTATACGAATTTGTACTAGACTACTATAGGAATGTGTGGAAAAAAAATTCCAAAACTTTAACTTTTTGGATTGAAAGATTTTAATGTTTGAATTTAAAAGAAAAAGTTTTTTTTTAAAACTTGCCCAACAAGGCATAAAGTGAGATTTTTACACTATATACAGGTGTGTTTTTTTACATAATTTGCACCCTCTATCATGTAATCTACATACCTCCCAAGTTTTAGAATTATTGAAGAAGTTTTGCACATACTACTTGAAGTTGCTTGAGCTACCCCAAAAGTTCAAGGCAACATAACTTTTGATCCAATCTCCTCATTAAAAAAAATGGTATTCCCACTAAAGGGATATGTGTTCTCACTTTATGTCAAAATATGAAGAACATCTATTAAAAAATGACTTCATATGCACCTATCCGAGATCATCTACGTATGTTCAACGATCAAAAGCTTCATTTGATCAAGAACATCAACTATGGGGTTGAAAGGAAACAAGAAGAGTAGAGGAATAGGGAAAGAGCAGTGGGCAAAAAGTGCTCCAAAAGTTGCACCCATTGAATTGAACAAATCCAAAAATTTAGGATCATAATAGGGGCTAGCCAATTTTGTTTGGACAATTGGCAACTTCTTACCCATCTAAGCTCTTATGTCCTCTATATATTCCATTTGACAATGCAAGTACTATTGGGTTGTTGCAAAAAACATTGGTCCTATTTTTTTTATCACAATTAGAGTGACATTATTGTCTTTCAATAAAAAATTTAAATCTCAAGTCCTAAGAATTTGAATTTTCTATAAGAAATATCTACCTTGATGGTAATCAAATCCTTTATTTTTAGAAATTAAAAAAAATCATTTTGTATTTAAAGTTCAATTTTGTTAATTTATCATACTTTGAGATTCAAGGAGTTATACTAAAGTATATTTAAAGCCCCAAATTGAATGATTTAGGGTTGAAATTTTGGTAGTCTATTTCTACACTAGATCGTCGTATGTCTACCAAGGGGCATTTAAAAATATATTATTTTATATCCTTTAGGTTCATGCAAATAGGACTTCCTTGCACAAGTACTTTTGAATATTGAAAATGGTATCAACTTAATTTTTTTGGTTAATTTTGATTACCATCAAGTCCTTTCAAATGACTAGTTTTTAGTTTTTTTACTCATCATTTTCTATTTATTATTAATTTATACCTTATTTATTTCGTTTTTGGTGACAATTTGTTTTTTTTCTCATAGAATTGTTTTAGTACTTGCAAGTGTTTCAACAATACTTTTAGCCATCGATTTTTCCAATCAACAACTGAAATGTTTTGCTATGTAGTACTCATAGTACTTTGCACAAAAAACATAGTTTTTGCTAAAATGCTACAAAAAACACATACTATTTCTTGTAATGACCCTATTACATCTAAATGAAGTCAACTAAAGAAGCGACTTTGGCTTGATCGATGAAAAATAATTTCTTATTGATCCACCAATAACTTACATAGCTAGTAGTTTTAAAATTTGAATTTAATTATCAACCTATATCCTTTTTTTGAGGTTTCAATTACTCAATCTTAATTAGGTGTGTTTTAATTGAAGAATGAAGTTGTTGGATGCACACTATACAAGTGTACAGTGCGAAAGTAGTCCCATTTTGGACACTATATAGGCCTCTAGAATTTTAGAGCCAATTACAACCCCTATACACATGCACCTTCTAGATGCACACTTGCAGAAGACAACCTCCTTCTAATGTAGTTGGGATTGTAACAACAAAGCATTCAATCCATTTGTATGTAGCTTTTTCTAAAAGTAGTTGCACTTGCATCCAACGCAATGCATAAAAAATGATGTATTATAGGAATTGTGAATGGCCCGTACAAGAATCTTGGTCAAATTACGACCAAGGAATGAATCCTACCATCTTAGGTTACCAAACCACCGCACAATTTTTCCACTTGTAATGCATGCAATCTAGTATACCATGCAACCCACACTTGCAGTTGATGGCAAATTGTTTCTCAAAGTCTTCCCAGGTTGGTTGTCTCAAATGATAAGCCCCAAACTCTTAACTAGGGTAGCAACACAAAACCACTCTAGTTGAGACCATCGCCATGTTCTCTTCAGTTCTTATGCAAACTTGGTAACTATCATAGGATTACAGAAAATTGGGGTAGCCACCTCCTGCTTTTGGAGTCTTCGATTGATCGAACGAGACCTTCAAATCCAGCTGTCCAGGCTTCGTGCCAAACCGCAGCTTTCGAAATTTACAAGGGTATGAAGAAAAAGAATTCATGTTTGCAGATCGAGCTTTCTCATCTGTCATTGAATCTCACACAAAGGTGGTTGTGTCAGCTTGTTGCGTATCCCATGTGGATGATAGCTACTTTTGATACGCATGTGTTCGTTTCACAGTAATTTTTTCAATTGGAAAGTGCAGCAAGAGGGTGCAAGTAGTGTTGAAAACAGAAGATTGCTACTAACGATCGAGCTCCTGAAAGAGGCAGGCCTAGTACATTGTTACAGAACATTGACGAACTCGGCTGAGCTTGCTCTGTCACAAAGCTCACAAGTTTGCAGAATGTTCAATTTCCACTGTCTGCATGGTTACGAAGCCGCATTAGCCTGCCGTTTTCTTCCAACAGCTCATGTTAGTTTCTCAGAACTGCGATCATGGCATCCTAGGGAGGTGTTCCAAAGTGGGAGCACGGGCACAAGAGAGATCCAAAATTTCCGACTATGGAATTTTCAAAAAATACCAATTCAATGTCCAGTGATGATAGAATAGGATACAATAGGAATGGAAGTTGGAAAACAAAAGGACATTTGTCCAATTTCCAATCAGGATTTCTCCTGTGGGGCTCATCCATTCCGTGCTTTTCACCAGACCTTGCTGCAAGAGTCCTAGGTTGGCAACTCTAAACTTGCGATGACACTTGCCGTCTCTGAGAATCTCTAAGACAACTTGGTATATCAACAAGCTACAAAATGCTTACACATTTCATTTTGCAAACATTCTTTCTATAAATTTACAACAATATACTTACAATTGCACTAGTTTTGCAAAATCATTTCCTAATCTGTTGCAAACCACGCTTCCTGTAGTAACGATCTATGTCCAGGAATACTATCCGAGTCCTCTAAGAAGGACGCAGGCGATGCTTCCTGTCACAGAAGAAGTTTAAAGCTCTTTCGAAATGCCCAGTCTTTTTCTTTTCCCTAATATTAATCCTACGATCCTGTTTTATAATAAAATAAATCAAACTATATACGGAGTATATATCAAACGAAATTCAGTTGGGAATGCGCGCCTTAGAGGGGGGCGGTCCTGGGAAGTGCAACTACCATATATCTCGAATGCTCTGTAAGTCTGGACTCTGGGGTAATGTAAGCTACATGCTACGTCTGCACATGCTATGTCTGTAATTATTATTCAAACTCTGAGATTTTGCAATCCGGCAATTACTGATACTTGATAAAGGTTAAAGTTGTGATTGAACTGAATCAGCTGAGAATTAAATATCCACCATGACATTACCAGACAAGTATAGAATCTTGCTATTTTTTAGGAATACTCGATCTGACGGTTCCCAGGTGGTCAGTCTGGAAAGTGTTGAGTTGGTAGATAGAGATTCAGCGCACATGGTGGACGACTGAAAGTCTTTGAATTTCAACGAACTTGTTTCATTGTAATTTAAATATTTGTGAAAGCATCGGACTAGTTTCATTGTATCTCGTGGTGTCTCGTCAGTGTCCTGTGCCATTGTCTACACAACAGTAGACGCTGGTGGTGAACGAGTGAGAGGATGATCTGAGGCTCGATTATTGTCGAATTTTAGGGCTTGTTCGGCGTTGCAGGATTGTGGCGGCCCCTGGAAGCACTTGAATTTTCCCAGCACGGTGGTGATTCGGCGGCTACTGAGTCGGCTACGTTGTATAATAGTGTGGGCGATCTGGGTTTGCGTTGAGGGTTTCTGGGATTGCGTCTTGTTGGATCGTGGACGCGGACGAATTTGGCCGCAGGGACGATATTTGGAGCAGGGTTACGGGCAGCTGGTGCAATCACGACGTATCACGTCCGAGTTTGCAATGGTCGATTTCGGAGCTGTCGATGCATGCTGTCCGCGTTTGTGATCCGCCTGAGTTTACTCACTTCTGGTAAGCTTCCCCAACCTCACTTTCTGTTGTCACCATGGCCACCATGGCCGCTATAGCCATGTCCTCTTTCTCTTGGTTTCAAATATGGGTGTGGGTGTGGAATCTCCAACTAGATGCTCTTTGAGATTCTTCGAATGTCGTACTATTGAAATGCGTTTGCGATGATGACTCAATCGTTGCTCTCGAATGAAAATTAGGACGTTACATTGCGGACGGAGTTAGAGGTCGAAACCTGCCGAGAAGTGTGTAGCATGTTCTTGAAGAAGCAAGCGATTGTTTCTATAGAGAACTTTTGTCTGTAAGATTCTCATTTGCGGTGGATATTAGCGTTCTTAAGTGACTGTCAGTTTGCGAGAAGTGGCTATGACTTTGGTTCTTTGTCACCAGACATAGTTTGTGGAAATGGCTGCTATATTTGCTGTCAGTGAGACTCTGTTGCCGCTGAAGGTTATTTACACTCACCGCCGTACTTACCCCACCAAATCCAGGTTCAGGACCTCGTTAAAAAGACGTCCCTTGGTGGATGAAGGCTAGTAGATAGGAGTCCTTTTCAGAATTTTCCTATTTGCAACCTGAATAAAGTCCTTAACAGATGATAGTGTAGGTTGAAAGCATTCGTTGAGGACATCATTCAGGTTGAAGATCGGCAATCCAGAAAGAAGTACTATCTTGTAGGCTTCATTCCTGAATGATTGAAGGGCATCAGCGAGTGAGTTGAGTGGTGCCGTAATTGGTTACAAAGTGCCTTACTATTGATTATTTTAACTTAGAAACTGTTATGCTCACTCGCACCAGTTTTCTATAAGAATCATGGAAGTAGGCGAATCCGCGATCCTTTTGTCTGTATTCTTGTGAAATTATATTCCATGTGAGAAATTGTGAGATCCGAGTGACCTTTACAACGGATTCTACCCGTTCTGCTCACTTGTTCATTTTCGTACAAAACGGTTTAAGCAAAGTGCGATCCACAAAACCCGCATGACTGGGTGTTGAATGAGTAGAAGCCCGGTTTACATCGTCTTGTTCACTTCCATGATTCTTATAGAATCGTTGATTGAGTGGCAAGACAGTTTAATAATGTCCTAAATGGTTGTATTATATGGGCTCACTCTTATTTGGCTGCTGCTTGTAGATTTCGAATTCCGAATCCTTCCACCATCCTGAAAGTGCGATTCTATGCTTACAGTTTTCCCCTTAAGACATTGATGTTGTTATGCTTGGTTTTGAATCGGTTGCAATGTCGAACTGTCTGGATTGGATGGGTAATCTGAATTCCTTGAGCTTTAATTTGCAATTCAATTTGTGAGAGTAACTAGCATGCACCGAATTTGTGATCGTTTAAGATTAGTTCTTCTCTAACGCCAATGACGTTGATGAGGCTGCGCACCTCTATCGAGTACTGTACGGGAGAAGGATCCTGTATCTTGGAAAAATTTTAAGTGCCTGCGGTTTCGCTTACTTCCAAACTTCCGTCTTCGGGGAGTTAACCTTGGACACGAGAATCGAGCCATGAAGTTTAAACAGATCGTAGCCTTTTGCTCGATTCCTAGAATTGGCCGTGCAAACTGTCTCGAACAACATTTGAGGTTTGATGAGATTGGGACCGTGCTGGTGCTCGGCGGGTGCAGTACTGGAGCTGCTCTTGAAGTTTTCCTAGAGAAGCTAGGCATGTACCTGAAGATATAAGCACTGAATGGGCAATACATGTGTAGGGGCAGCTAGTAAGACCGTTCCCCAGCACTCGCACGCATTTCATTGCCTCGCTGCCTCAGCGCAAATCTATCTACCAAGTGACAGATAGGCCTTGACGGGCAAATTTGAACGTCTATGTGCTGTCTACCAAGTGGCAGGTAGTGTGGTGCATCATGACGTCCAACATCATTTTTTCCGACGCAACAAAGCTGGCTGAACTGATCCGCACCCGCGAGGTGTCTCCGGTCGAGGTCGTGCAGGCGCACCTTGATCGCATCGCAGCCGTCAATCCTAAGCTCAACGCGATCGTCACCGTTGTGGACAGCGCGCTCGAAGACGCGAGGGCGGCGGAGGCAGCGGTTCTGGCCGGGGATGAACTCGGCCCTCTGCATGGGGTGCCCTTCACGGCGAAGGATTCGATCGACACCGCAGGGGTGTTGACCCAACGCGGCTCGCCAATCTTCAAGGGCCGCATACCCGAAACGGATGCCACCAGCGTTGCGCGCCTGAAGAGCGCCGGTGCAATCCTGATTGCGAAGACGAACCTTCCGGAATTTTCCTACTCGTCTGAAACCGATAACCTGCTCACTGGACGGGCGAACAACCCCTGGAATCTCGAGCGCACGCCAGGCGGTTCGAGCGGCGGAGAGTCGGCGGCGATCGCCGCGGGCATGTCGCCACTCGGCCTCGGCAGCGACCTCGCCATCTCCATACGCGGCCCGGCGGCGAATACCGGCATCATTGGCCTCAAGGCCACGCATGGGCGCATCCCGATGACGGGACTCTGGCCGCGGGTGCCGCGTCGCTTCTGGCACGTCGGCCCGATGGCGCGCAGCGTTCGCGACATCGCGTTGGCCTATTCGATTCTCGCCGGGCCGGACGGCGCCGATGGCTTTTCCACGAGCCCCCTCGGGTTCGACGCAGGGGTGGGAGCCTCGCCGGATCGACCGCTTCGGGTGGGTTGGTTGGTTGAGCCCGGCTTCGGCCCGATCGACGCCGAGGTTGCGGCAACAGTGCAGGCGGCGGCCGAGGCGCTCCATGGTGCCGGCTGCCTCGTGGAGCCCGTGCGCCTCCCGGCACTCGTGCTGGATAATGCCCTCGATGTTTTCAATCGCCTGCACGTGATGGAAATGAAGCCTGCTTTCGTGGAGGCGACTACCGGCCACGAAAACGAGATGTTCAAGATTGCCAAGGGTATGCTCGCGACGCCCGACACACCTATGGGCGACTTCATTCTCGCGGAGCAGGCGGCGGAACGGCTCAAGGACGGCTTTGCCGAGTATTTCCAGCACTACGACGCGCTGCTTTGCCCCGTGTTGCCTATCCCCGCACACGCCCATGGGCTGTCGGAAATCATCATCAATGGCACGTTAGTGTCCGCCGTGCAGATACAAGGCGCGACCGTTCCGCTCAACGTCACCGGGCTTCCGGGGTTGTCGATTAGGTTCGGCACGAGCCGGGAAGGACTGCCGATTAGTGTGCAGTTGGTATCCAGCTGGTTAGCCGAGTCGACGATTTTGCATCTCGCTGCGCTTCTGGAAACGGCAAGCCCTGTTCGCGACCTTCACCCGGACATCTAACTCGGAAGGAGCGACTGCAGTGAGTGGTGAATGGTCCGTGCAGTTTCTTTAGCCACAGAATAGTGAAACGAAGTTGCCCCATACTAATTTTCTCAACATTTGGCACTATGTAAATATGCACCGTTAGAGCATGGCCACCGGACAGGCATTTTGGATGACTTTTAAAGAGAGTATGCCATATCTGCCTCACCCATTTGGCATAATGGATGGCATGCTAAAAAGTCCCGCCCAAAAACTACCTGTGCCCTGCAAAACAGGGTGGTTCTGCAAGCCACTCTCCTCAGCTGGCATATGAGTGCAACAAAAACAAAAATCAACTTTCCCAACAAGTAAGGATTGACTTACTGCAAGCAAGTTCAAGGAGGAAGTGACTTGCAACGTGCATTCAAGAACGTGAACGGCAATTGATTAGATTGTAGAGCTAGTTGGATTGGCTTTGTTAATAGTGAATGGGTGGGGTACAATTCACCACCCAACTTACAAAGTAGATGGCTCTACATTTTGCAAGCCAAAAATCCACCATATTTTGCAAGATAGGTGGGGATGCTCTCACTATATAAGAATGTAATACTTTTGAATTAGGTGTTGTTGTATAGTAGAACCTTTTTTAAGCAGTAGATTAGGAACCAATTAGATAAGATTACATTAGAGAGGTTATTAAATTATAGAGGGTCATTTTTAATCATAGTCTTTGTACAAGGGACAAGTGTGGCATCAATATAATAATATTATCTTTAAAGAGGTTTATCTATTGATTGAGTAACACTTTAGAGAGGTTCAACTATAATTGGGACCTCCTTATGGTTTATAGTTGAACCCCCTTATAGACTTTCCCATGTACAAATAGAAATATCTATATAAAGTAACTTTTTTGGAGTAAAGCAATCTAGCAACCCTATTACACTATTTTACGTAGAGATTGCTTGCTTTGTTGCCTCTTTTGCTAGTACAAACCTAGATTGGGGCATGATACTTATTATCTATTGCTCTTTTAGACTATTGAATCCTACAACTTTGTTTCTTTGATGCATGAGGGTATTCCAAGAATGCTTATAATTGCAATTCAAAGAGGGCTTCAATTTTGGAAGGCTCTAGCAATGTATGATACACCATCTCTTTGTTATTTTTGTTGTGATGACCAAACGTCTACTACTTCTAATTGTAACTTTTTTGCATTGAGTTCATAGAAAGTCAAGTTGAATGTTGAATTGTGGTTTAGGGTTGCTATGATCACATTTAGTACAAAATGTAATATTCATATCAATTTCTTGTCAATAAATTCTTAGTTAAACATACTATACTAATTCTCAACTACTAATACTAAATATAAAAGTTAATATTTTAATAAATGGGGACACCTATATATAACGTTGTCTTCGGGTACATGCACTAGAGTCTACAAAAGTTGCAATTGGTCATGAGAATTGCTAGGTCTACACAACTTCAATGCATACAATGCATGAGACAATATATGCTCTACACACCCAACACAAAGTGCACCCACAACTACAATCCCCCTATCAACAAATGCCTTAATTTACTTCTTCGATAGCTTCTTCAACACATTGACAATGCACTATCACAAGATTAAAATTGACCAACTAAAACATTCATTCCAAGGATTCCATACATTTGGTATGGTTGAATGAGAGAAAGCTACACCCAAAATTGCAAGAAACACCAAAATATGAGAATTAGAAACACTAAAGCATCAAATGCTCGATTGTATATACTCCAACCCAAACGTCTACCAAAAATACTACAAATCAACACTCTACCAAAACTTTTTACTCTAGCTATATATAACATCCAAACTCAAGGGCAGATTAATTACTACAATCACCGAGGAGACGGGATGGAGTACCGTGAGGCCATGGATTCTTGCGAAGTGTCCGTGAAATTTTCACCTCGAGCTGTGACTTCCGAGACACTAGAGTGCCGCCCTTGCCCTTGCCCTTGCCCTTCGCCTTCCCTGACTTGCTGCAGGCCCAGTTTGGCACACCTCTGATCTTCCAGCACTGCTGCTTCCCGAAGTTCCTGCACCACTTCTTGCATGTTGGGCCTGTGACTCTCCTTGGGCTCCACACTGGCCATGGCCACTTCAATCACCTTCCACATGCTCTCCAAGCTGAAGTCGGCTTGCAAGTCTGGGTCTACGATTTCTTGCAAGTTCCCAGCTTGTAAGTGCGGCCTCACCTGAACAACCATTGATAAAGTTTAGACCTTGCAAAGAGTCATTCATTAGTGGGAGAGACTGAGCAACAAGGTTGAGAATTTGAAGCACAGGATTGAACTCCAGTTATCACACATGGCGTGTGTCAAGAGAGAAAATCTGAAAATAAATTCTGACACCCCATTATTGTGTGAGAAAAACTAGGAGAGAAAGACAGCATAAAAAAGAGATTCAAAATTTTGGAAGATTTTCAAAATGCAGCCCCTTGAGAACCTCGCTATTCATGATGACTTGAGTGGCTAGCTCAAATGTAGGGCAAAAACAAAAGTTGGAAAAATGCTACGGTATGCAACTCTGACGCCCACAATAGATTGAGTGTTGGACGCTATGGCTTGTGGAGGGTGGGTGTCACATCGAGTCACGTAGCAATGAGGTAATGACTTGTGCCCACCACAAGCCACAGCACATGAGATAGATTACTCGACCCAACATAGTTCCCAATGAAAAAAGCAACAAAATAATGCAAACAAGTGTCTTGCGAATTGAATGCATTGAGTACAATTGTTTTATATTTCAGGATTGAGTCGCATTTAAGATTTCTATGCCTTCTGAGTGCCTTCCGCGTATGTCCATCTCCATCATTGAACTTTCCTTTGAGCTCATAGAATTTTTCATTTTGCTCTATCCTTCGCATGCATATTGACATGCTCTAAGGGACGCTTTGTGAACCTCTGTCTTTAAGCATTTTGAAGTTTGCTTGTTCATATACCACCAGGCTGGTCGACGGAAAATGATGAAGGCCATGAAAGGGATTATCTGCCCAGTAAAAGAGTGAAACTTACCACTTCAGTGATGCTCAATTTATGGCCAGGATTCGAAAGTGACATGCTGATGGGTGGCCGCCCACAAATGAGCTCCAACAACACCACACCGAAGCTGTAGACGTCGCTCTTCACAGTCAACTTCTGGGAGATGTAGTACCTTCAGAATACCACCAACACACACACTTTCATGAACCTCCACTCAAAGTTGAGCTAGTTTAATCCAAAAATGGAGGTTCTTCAAAACTCGTGGAAAGCTTTGGTTTTTTAACACCTCTTTGAAATCCCTCTTTTGGCCCACCTGTATCAATTATCACTCAAGTTAATCATCAAAATCATCATGTCGAAAGTTAGAGTGAGGAGGTTACTCAGGGTCAAGATAGCCGGCAGTCCCTTTAACGAGGGTTGAAATGTGCGCGACGCCTTCAGCTTGCAAAGCGAACTTGGAGAGGCCAAAATCTGAAACTTTGGCCTCCATGCGCTCCGTCAGCAAAATATTGCTACTCTTCACGTCTCGGTGGATGATACTGGGGCGACATGCCATGTGCAGGTATTCCAAACCTGTAAACGAACAATGTTGGAAAATTCATATAAACCCTAACATATTATTCAAATTATACACCCTAATATATCTATCAGAATGAACCCGAACATGTCTATCAGAAAGAGCGTATATAAACCCTAACATATCTATCAAACACATCTATCAGAAAGAGTTCCTAATAGTAATAAACTTTCCAGAATTCAACAAAAAACATAATCAACGTTCTTGATCCTTCCCTGTCCATCTATTGAAGATTCTGCACATCTAGACCGAGAGTCATTGCTTGCTACCCTAGACAAGAGTGAAAAGATTTGAGGTGAACATACAATGTGCAGCATCCAGGGCAATGTGGACTCGAGCGTTCCAGCTCAATGGAGTTGTTGCCGATGGACCTGTTTCAGCCAAATGCCGAGTCTTCCTCGGTCAGTATTATCAGACTAGTATAATCTTGCTTAAGATTCCATTTCCACGCAAAATTCCTATTGAGACAACATTAGAAAAGCACCATCGCCATGTTGTTTCAAAACCCCGAAATAAACAATATCCCGATTTTGCCATTTTGATGCTTTTTTAGCAGGGGTTTCCCCACTCGTGGAAGAATAAACAAAATAAAGAGTTTGAAGTGTGTTTATCGGATCACTTATACAGGTTCACAACCCTCCACTTTGAATATACATAATAATTTCATACATGTTAAAGTGATGCAAATCTGACCACAACACATATATTGCTCTTGTATCTAAAGAGCCTTATTCATGTCCCAAAAAAATTACCCAAATTTGTTAAAATGCTCAAAGAGATGCACATAGTATCCACAACGTCATGTTTGGTGACAAACTTGGAAGAAAGTGACACAAGAAAGTTGACATTCAAGGACAACCTACCATAAAGATGATCCTGCAGGCTTCCATTCGGATAGAACTCGTAGATCAACATTTGCTTGTCCTTGTCTTGGCAAAAACCAATGAGAGAGACCAGGTTCTTATGGTGGATACGTGATAACAAATCCACCTTCAAGATCAAGAACAAAATCAGTGAGATCAGTGTTGGGCACATCTTCCATGTGAAATTCTCAAGAATCTAACCATCAGAACTAATGCTGTATAAACAATTCTTGTGCATAAATGTTACATTTATATTATGTACATGTATGACACATTTCTTTGGTGAAAAATTAAACCGTTTTGAGAATCCTAGAGAGGTAGGTGTGAGAATCTCACTGGTCCAGAGGAGCCATAAAAAAGACTATTCATTTGTACAAAGATATGTGATAGAGATTTCACAGTACCTCGGTAAAAAACTCGGACTGCCCTTGCTTGGAGATTCCATTCGAGACTTTAATGGCCACTTCTTGGTCAGTGGCCAGTTTACCATAATACACAGGGCCAAATCCGCCTTCCCCAATCTTCTCACTGAAGTTCTTGCTTGCGGTACGCAATTCTCGTATGCTGAATTCTTGTGTGCGGGTTTGGAAACTGTGCTGCTTGTCAACTCTCCTCTTCCCTACACGATGGCCAGATACATCAAATTCATTGAAAGTGCTTAAAGCAATGTGCAAATAACTTTCTGCCTTGTTTCCCTGTACAACCTTCAATTATAAATTCCTTGTGCTTCTAACAAAGCTAGAGGGGGTAGACAGACTTCCACCCCTGTCCTGGTATCATTTTTGTGCAAAAAACACTTGATAAGATTTTAAGCTTTCCGGAAGTCAAGTACACTGAAAACGAATTTGGTGAACACTTACAAATGCAAGGTACTTCACTGATGTCATGAGATTTCCAGAGTCACGCAAGAGCTGAGAGTACAATAAACTCCTTTCGGCTCAGCGAAATTAAGAACCCTAAACCCTAAATCCTAAAATCACTTATGTGTAGATGGAAAAAATGAATTACCTGATTCCACGTAGTGTTTGGATTTCCGTCGACGCCAATGGTAGAGAGCATAGAAAGCCATGAGGACCAGGAGGCACCCCAAGATCCCCACCACAATAGAGAGGACGTGTGACTTCCAAGTTCCAGATTTCCTACCAGTGATCGCTCCACACGCATCATGCTCTTGGCATAGCATTGGATTTCCAGAAACACTGCACTCCAGAGAATTTCATTAGTTTTAGCTGAATCGTCATTATTTAATAAAATGTATGACAAAACAGTATTTGAAGCAGCTTATTCTACTGAGAATGCATCACCGCACTTACTTCATGATTAAGGACCCGTTCCCCCTCTTGGGTAACCTCCCTCCTAAACGGTTGTCTTGCAAATACCTGCAATTCAGCACTCTATTAAGTTAATTTTGTCACAAGGATTGAAAAAAGTTAGAAGGTTCAATGTTTTCGCCACAAAAAAAAAATTCACTGACAGCGTTGATTCATATTATGGTGCATTATCTTGGTGAAGATCGACATCTACTTAAGAACACGAGGCAAAACATATGAAAACATTGTTGCAGAGATGAAGCAACGATATGTACTTACACTTCTTGCAAGTTTGGTAAATCAAAAAGCGATTGTGGGATGACTCCTGACAAGGAGTTATGTTGCAGGTATCTACCAGATTATACACCAAAAGAAATGTATTATAATCCACCAGATGAACCGAGTTTCACATTTAGATCATAAAGAAAATTCATAATGCAACCTCTTTTATAAACCAACGTGACGACTTAGTCTATTGATGAGATGACTCAGACCTGTACGTACTACAGCAAGTCTAACAACTCTAATGAGACACCCACTATGGCAAGCGACACAATATAGAAAATATCTTTGAGGGAACAAGATTTTCAGTAAAATTACATTGCTTCAGGAACTATTAGAAACAATCGTACAGATAATCTTCCCCATGATAAATAGAGAGGCCTCCAAATGATCACTGTCACGATGGGAACCTCCTCATGAATCACAGAGAATATTCTCTCTAGAAATGTGTCTAGAAATGTTTCTGAAACAGTCTAATTCATTTCATTCAAAACCTTGTTAAATCAATGATTGAGCTTGCAAAAGCGAAACCATCAGTTGTAGGACATACAAGTGTGTTAGGCTCTTCAGCTGGCTGAAATCCGGAATCGGCCCACTCAAGAGATTGTTGCTTAACAATCTGAAATATTCACACGTCACAAAATGCATGCTCTGTTGTCAGTTCGTAAGATTAAGTCATTGGTCAGTACTTGGAATGCCAATAACAATCGAATGTGTAAGTAAGAACAGCTTACATGGAGCTCAGCGCCGTCAGGCTGCCTATACTTGTTGCAATGGGACCAGAGAGATTCATATTTGCAAGGTTCCTGCAATTATCCATCAACAATTGTGATTACGAACGTGATCACTTCCCGCTTACTGAAGATTAGAATACAAACACCCGACTTAAACGTATGTATCAAATCGATCAAATATTAAGAAATGAAGACTCACAAAGTGGAGATGCGGGGGCCACTTGGATCTAGTGTGCACGTTAGCCAATCGTAAGGAAAAGGAGAACAAGGATCACCACTCCAGTCCGTCAAATTATAGCGATGCTTTATATCCTCGATTGCCATGGCTGCACTGTTCACATCCTTTGCCACTTAAGAATTGAACAAAAGCTGAACTGTTATGTAGGAAACCACCTAGATCCCAAGAAAAAACAACTTAACACAATACACGTACTGAATATCTTGGAGAAAATCCGTCCCTAGTTTCCACCTTATATCATCAAAACTCAAGAAACATTGTGAAATATATCCAACTAGACTAACTTCAACCCTACAAATCCAAATTACATTCAATTCTGGGCCTCTCCGAAGTTCATATGAATTCATTCTTTGTACCGGTTCCTGATTAGGTCATCTGGAGACTTCTGGAGACGTTGTGAAATATATCCAACTACAGTAATTCCAACCCTACAAATCCAACTGTACATTCAATTCTGGACCTCTTCAACGTTAATATGAAATCATTCTTTTCTTTGTACCGGTTTCTGATTAGGTCATCTGGAGTCTCCTCCAACCTGATTCGTGACTGTAAACAGGCAGGAAGATTATTGTTACAAACTGGTGATGATTTCATCTCAAATTAGACTAATTCGGCTCCTGTCCGTGATTCCAGAGTTGGGCCAGAGAGGGCATTACCATCCGTCCAGAACGTCCTCTGCTGCACCTCCTCAAAGATTTGGTACGCCTCATAAGCGTTCAACATGGGTAGTCCACTGGAGTCCACACACGGATTGAACGTGAAGTTCCCGAACTGAGCAATGGCAGCATACGTTTTTTCCACCTGCAGCGTGGTGTACAAGCCACTGGTCCCAGAAGCCAGCAGAATACTGAAATCCACCACCCAGGGCTTGCTGTCCAGAGAGACATCAAACCTGCGGGAGGTCACGTTCATGCTCCCGTCGATCTCAGCGAAGTAAAGCACCACGTAGTACTCCACATTTGGAACCCACGGTTGGAACTGGGAGCCTCGCAGAAGCTTTGCGGTTTGCATCACGGCCATGGGAGGCTTGTTGGAGGCGGAGGAGACCTCGACTGGTTGCGTTGTGTTGATGGAAATGCCAGGAACGTTTTCGCCCAGCCAAAGTCTGTCAAAGGGATCGTCCGGATACCTGCGGATGTGGCATTACGTTTAGTAATGGAATGTTCAACACTGGATAATGCATCAATTCCTGAAAAACTATTCACTTCACGAAAAACTCACGGTCTCATTATATATGAACACTTCGACTGGTCATACAAGATAATTCAGATATGACCAAACTCACGTCACCAGAATCAGTGACGAACATTGCATGTGCTGGTTACTAAATGTTCAAGAATTGAACAAAAGAATAACGCGCCACCCAGAAGTGCAACAAAAGCATGAAACAATTTGGTCACTCATGGCGTTGAGGGCTCATCACTGAAGGCCCAAGAAGCTCAAATTCGATCTCAATTCTGTGGTTTTGACTATCTAGGTCAAATGAGAATATCTTTTGTTCTCTTTGATTCGTTCCAATTCATATTCTTCAACGATTCTGGTGATTTATATAAGATTTGCCCCATCTGAATGTATTCTGTTCACAATATGCATGGTTAACCAAATTGGTCATTTTAAAAGCATGTGCCCACTCTCTGTCCTCGCCAATAGGCAGTTCAACATCCAGATAACTTCAGATAAAACTTAACACAACTTAGCATATCATAATGACTGCATATATAAATCTTCGTATTAAATTTTCTTCACTGATTCTGATGATATTAAAATTTGACCCATCTGATGTGTTCTTTTCACAATTAATGAACCAAATTCATTGGTGATTTTCAAGGCATGCACTCTGTGTCCTCACCATGAGGCGGTTCAGCATCCAGATTAGAACTTCAGATAAAATTTAACACACTGTAGTATAAGAACTTTCGTTACCTGACGATTGTCAACTTATCAGCGCCGAAATTCTTCCGATCCAGGTGCAGCAGATAGTACCCTTTCTCCGCTAATGCGTACATTCCCTTTTCCATGGGCCTTAGCTCCAGAGACGAAATATAAGGCACATCTTCACTCCCTTTTCGCAGCAAGCAAACAAACATATCCTCTCGTGACGCTTTGAGCACGACCTCCACGAAATCTCCGTTGAACGCGTCCACTGACCTAATCCGAGTGGCCTCCACGACAACGTCGAACTCCGGCGGTGGGCTTTGCGGGAGAAAACTCATCCTGAGGAGGTATGTCACATTCCTCGTCACGGGCAACGTGTAGCAACTCTTGTTGCGAGGGCCAGGGAACCTCCGAATGGTGTTCATGGTGTGGACGGGGTTGTAGATGAAGCCGTTGCCAGCCTTCTCGTCGACGGCGTTCACTCCAGAGGAAATGTAGTCTGTGTCTGTAGTCCAGGTCATGTTGAGAGCTGTGTCGTGGTTCGGAGCATTGGCACCACAGTCGATGTTGATGAATCCTGAAGAATTCAAACAAAAAACATTTAGTTAGAGAACAGATATATAATGTAAGAGGGAGAGGTTCCATTCACAGGGAGGGGTTCCATTCAGCATACAGGGGAACTTGGATCCGACCTTTTGCAATAACAATCTAGAAACTTGTGTCATCGAATTAAAATTTTGCACATTTATTCTGTGTAAAGTTAAAGACGAAATGCAAATAAACGAAATGTCAATAACTTAGAGCGAGTGTTTACACACTTAACTAAAGCCAAAGATCACCTGTACGGTCAATGGAGCATCTCATGTACTGAATGGTTAATGGAGCCTCTACTTTACCAACTGAAACTCATCTCTTCCATTCCGGACACTTGGTTGGCCTTCTTGCACCCAAGGTCTGAAACTGGGTGTAAGCTATATGGATTGAAAAAATGTGGTCAATTGATCGGCACTCATCTTCGAATGGAAATGGGGTTTACTTTGTTTTATCCCTTTAATACTGATCTACATAACCGTCCACTCATCCGATGCTTGTACGAGAAATCTTTCAATATATTGGGTGAGAAAGAAACTTGATATCAAGGGCTAGAGTTTGACGCTGTGATTCGCAAAATGAACTGTCCAGTGAGCTTTATACAGTGACCTCCTAATAAAAACACACTCCTCGTCTCCGCGTAGGTAAAAATGCTTAGCAAATAATATATACGGTCTCTCAATGCTGAAGGACAACACTAATGCACTAATGCAGCCTGCCGTCAAGATATAGACTTTCACCTTCAATGTCAAGAGTCGCCCACATATATATACTCCAGCTCAAGAATGCAAGCAAACTTCACAATTTACAGCTATTATATTCCAACACGATTAAAGCGACAAGTAAAAACCTACATACAAAGCGACAACCAAGTTTTCCTTGAAACCGATCGTACCTGGCTGGGCGTGCACTTGCCATGTGAGAGTTGACACCCACAATGCCACTACACCCAAACAAGAAAACATACTACGAAGTGCGGCAGCCATCGGGTGACAGCATATATTCAACAACATAGTCTGCTTGACATTTGACCGCGCGCTTGTTCCACTCTATTACTCACTCACTCACTCACTCACTCACTCACTCTTTCCCTCAATGTTGCCACTACAAGCTTCTGAACACTCCATCCCAAAGCTTGACAAACTCCAGCATAGCCATGGCGCGCGTCTTTTCCAGCTAACGCTGCGAAAGCTTGAGGACGGGAGTGTCGAAGAAGCTGAAGCTACAGAGTCGATCTACGTCAGCTGCTTCATGTCCCTTTCAGAAGTAAATAATGGCTAGTGGGACTGCACTCCATCAGTCAGTACGTACACACGTGGTGCGATTGCAACGGGGATTTAAGAGGAACGCGGAAGGACCATATCATGCAATAGAACTATCATTTTGCAATGGGGTCGTCATGGTCTAGCTCCTACTCTCATGGATCTGAGTGGAATCAAAGTGCAGGTCGAATGCGGACATAGAGTAACACATATATTCAACGTTGAAGAAGCTTTGAGTGGGCGATATGTAGAATTGAGTACTGCACTGTACCCAGCTCGTTTGCAGTGCAGTTCGTTTTGGAGTTTGCTAGGACACGCAGAGTTTCCTGATATTCCTGATATATCCTCCAGAACAGTTAAGAGCGGCATGTGAGAAAAGCTGCCAGAAATGCAAGTTTGAATAAATGGTTTGCGGTGCCTCCTGACTGCCAGAGGTGGACAGAAATCACGGCACCTGAAATGGTACAGATCCAACTGATGGCCGCTCGGCTCGAACGTAAAAGATTGTGGGATGTGGAACCTCCTGCAGACGTACTGGCGGATTGCGACTACCGAGGAGCTCAATCAGTAAATTTGAGGGAATTGAAGGAGGCACTGTTTACGTTACAGTAACTTAGAGCAGAATATTTTTTGTTTCAGTTGGAAGTGCATTCAAAAGTACTTCGGACAAGTACAAGGAAACTCAAATTTAGACATTGTACAATGAAAATAAACCACTTCATAAACTGGATAAAAGACAAAAAAAATTATAGTGATATTGGCAAATCATGATTATGTATGCACTTTGCACTCCAAATTGGTGCAATTTGGAGTGAAATGTGCTTTGGTAATTGTGATTTGCCAACTCTTCTATAATTTGTCTTTTATCCAATTTATGAGTGGTTTATTTTTATTATCCAATGTCTAAATTTGAGTTTTCTTGTACTTGTCCAAAGTACTTTGGAATGCACTTGTAATGATAGGAATTTCAACTTCTAAATCCAAAACATCAAAAAGTTAGATCTATATATAAAGTCATATTTCAACCCACGTTAGCAATGCCTTCAATAACCAAGAATTAGTATAGGTAATTCCTCTCTAATCACCAAAGTTGCATTCAGTTGGCTAATTCTTCCCCTCTAATCACAATGCAAAAATAGTATATGAATATACTATGAAATTTTGAAACTCAACTTTATGAAGCACTCAATAGCAATTCAAGCATTCAGGTATACATATTGAACTACTTGCATTTTGATATTTTCAAAATTGGTTTATGATTTAGGTTGGTTTTAGACATTTCAAACTTGAACTAGATCTCTTATTCGCTTCTAAAAATTTTCATTCATGTACATAGCAATTTTTAGTATTTAATGGTGTAAAATTTGAGCAAAAACTTCACTCCAAGAGGGTTGAAGTTTAACAAGGTCAGAAAAAAACTTTTTCTTCTCACTTCAAACACGATAGGCTTGCAATTCATGTAGTCAAGTGTACTAAAACTTTTTCCACACTTAAGCCTATTTCTACAATTTTTTAAAGTACTTTATGTACAATTGAATTTTAAGAAATAGTTTCTATTTTATTTTTGGTTAATTCATCAATAAATGGCAATTTGGGGCAATTTCTCTCAAAATATTCCCGTGTCTCTTACACAATTAAGAGAAACAATTGTAGGGGGATCAAAATTAGTTCAAAAACAATATAAATTTATTTGAAAATATTTTCAAAAAAAATTCTTTTCCTAAAGGATGAAATCATTAAATAGTGATACAAATTTTTGAAGTCATTTGCTTGTTTTGAACGAAGGTATGTAAATTGGATGACAACTATTTTTTATTCATAGCCTTTATGTTTCATCTAAGGTCATGGATGTCAATAGCCTCATCACTTTAAAAAAGATTGTTGTATATACAACCTTCAAAAATGAATTAAAATACCTTTGGTTAACCCCTAAATGTCTAAGGCCTATATTTTAGTATCTTGGAATTTATTCTAAATTAAAAAATAGATATTTTTATATGTTCTAAGAATTCATTTGAATTCTAACCTTTAAGTCTCAAATTGTACATGTTATAGACTACTTGAAAAAAAAATTTACATATGAATTGAAAGATTATTCTATTTGATGATAAGAGGAAAAAACATTTGAAAGCACGTTGAAGTCTTTCAATCTACTTTTTACATGTCAAATCTAAAGTTGTGATCATTGAAATAAGAGGAAGTTAAAGTACAAATATACACAACCGTAATCAATTTGCTACTTTTCAAAATCTATTCAACAATTCTTTTAATTGAGTTTCCTATGTGATCTTTTAACCAAGATCTTATACATTTGAGGCTCATCTTTAATATCCCTAATACAAAAATCAAGGTCTACATTAGACACCTTTGTACAAAATTTTAAATAAAAAATCACAAACATATATTTTCAAAATCAAAGTTTGATGCTAAAAACAAACTTTTAATGGGTATTTATCTATAAAAAAAATACAAAAATTAATAAAATAGTATAACTTTGTTTAACTTCAATATAATATGGATACCAAAATATGATGCCTTGATACATTTAGGGATTAAATTAACCTTATGCATTGTTGTTGCCCCACACTAGCTACTAAATGCTCAAGTCTTTATTGTCTTAGATCATTTTCAACTTTTACTCTAGACATAGAATGTTAAAAAAATTATGAATACATAAAAGCAACATTTAACACTTATGGACTAAATACGTGTCAAAAGGATCATAAAAGTGGCATTGAATGCCTTTGGTTGGGTTATTACTATGCCACAATCTTTACTACTTAGATCAAGGTCTCGTAGTGGTAATTTTTGTTTGATGGGGATCCTTTGGAGGGTATTGACTTGTAGTTGCTTCATTGTCATTCCTCCTTTTTTTGTTTGTGATTCTCTAATAGTACTCTATTTGGCCATAAAAAAACAAATGACAATTGCCAAAAAAACACAACATCCTTCCATTGTAGATACTTGTTCATATTGCAATTTGAATACCAAGGTGGGGGGCTTGCTCACAACCAAGATGAACTTCAAAGAAGGAAGACAACCCAAAAATTTGTCAACCACAAAGTATGTCATTTGTTGTTGTAGGACAACTCACCTTTAAATAACCTTCAATCATATAGTTTGGTACTTAGACAATGTGGTTTATGATTTTAGAGATATTTTACACAATCAAATTATTGTGGTCTAGGTGAAAGCAAGAGATCCATGAGCAAAATGCCCTATGGAATATTGGAGAGTAGAAGGCTAAATTTCTTTAGGCAAACAACCATTAGATGATTTTCACTCCCTTTGGAAGATTGCAAGTTCCCCTACATTCCACTAGGTTCCTAGACTTTAGAAACTACCCTACAACAATAGTCTAATGTGGCAAAGAGACCACCATATCATTTTAAAATTTTTTTCAACCTTTTTTTAAATTTTTTAAATTTAAAAAAGAAAATTTAAAAACATATGATAGCGGCCATTTCTAGTTGTTAGGGAACAATGCCGGGAATAGGCTTGAAATGGCCCTCCAAGCCTCCTAAAAAACATGTGACATATTATTATTGGACTTCTTCATAGGAAAATTAATGTTGTAAATCCAATGTGGTGTTCAAGCTACGCGGAAACAACAATGGTTATTGAAAGCCTAAATCAAGCATATTTAGATAGCAATGAAAATTGGTGGGAGCACCTTTCAAAAAATCAACAACAGACTTCGTTGAGTGGAAGAGGAGGAAAATACAATCATTTGCTTGATTCTATGATCTTGACTATTACTATATGTTCGTGTACATCTATGTGTCAATCCTCAATTACAAAACATTTGAGTGTCTAAATCCAAATTTAAAGCATTTGAATGGCTAATGTCTTTTTATCTCCATCCTAACTATGTCCATACAATTTATTGTTTATCATAGGCATGGCCTAAGTTTAAATTAATTTTCTACTCTTAAATGAGAATTTTATAGACCTCCTATCTTGCATGAAAATCCATACTTTAAATTAGGTTATTTTTTAATTTTGGTTTGGTTTCTTTTACCATGAGATCTCTTTAACCCCTAAAGGACCAAACTGTATTTTTTGGCAACATAAAAATTTTGGGCAAGTGCATGTGATTGGAGATTTCCATATTTTTGGCCCAAATTTTGATAGAAGGTGAAGAAAAGGAATATCTTTCATGTGCACTAAATTTTAGGACATTTGGAAATATGAGTCAAAAGTTATAGCCTAATATGTAGTTTGTTTTTCAACTTGGGCAGTCTGGGCAGATCTAAAAGAATCATTTTTTTCAAAAATCCAAATTTGAAATTGGTTTTCTAGATTGAATTATACATTAAATGATTTGAATCATTCCATTTTGATCAATGAGTTAAAAGTTACGAGGTGTTTTAATTTGCAAACAATTATGAATTCTCTACCCTAAAATAAACTTTGAAGTCCTTTATTGAACTCAATTTTCAATATTTATGGAAAAATAAATAAAAACATTAGGTGAAGATTATTTATTACAACATTACAATCATTGGGATTGGCATTTTTCAGTTCCATAAATAAATTGTTAATAATTTAGTATTTTGAACCATTCTCTACAACTTTCCACTTACTATTTTTTTTCCTATATGTTGTACAATTTCAAATTATCTGAAAAATTTCAAGCATGTAGCCAACATGCCTTGAAGAATGGATCCAAAGAGTTGCAATCATTTTGAACATTTTTCATACAAATGTGACCTTGTGAAGTTCAACTGCTTGATTTTTTGCAGAGACAAAAAAGTGATTTTTATCACTTCAAATGCTAATATCAAAGTTTTTATGACTTAAAAAATTAAAAATATATATTCACTTAATTTTAGCTTTGACAATTGCAAATTGTGTATTATCTAATGATAATAAAAGCCTTCTATATATGTCTAGGACATTAGGGGAGGAGGGGGGCTTTATAGTGCCAAATTATACTAGAAAAAAATTAATTTGACTAAAAAAGGATGATAAACCATTAAATTTTTTGCCAAAAAAATTCATATTAAAAAAATATCTTAAATGAAATTGTCATATTGTGGATGAAAAAAAAATATATAAATATAAGATGTATACCAACATGATATTTTCTATCCAATATGTGAATAAATGTTGAAATTTGGAGCATCATTATAATGTTTTATATCGCTACTTTGACACTTCATAAAAAAATGAAAAATAAAAAGCCTCTTATACATGTCCCCTGAAGGAGTGTTAATAGAGGAGATTGAGTGTACCATGATATATCATGCATGTTGTACACTTTAGCAATTATGGTATGGTAGGAACTTTTGTGTGTGCATGAGGATGAATAACTTAGCTGAACGTACTAACAGTGATCTTTCAGCATGATTGAAGCTGCTTGTGTGTGACAAAACTTATGAGGCAATTTCAACTAAGGTATATTGGCAATTTTCAGATTGCCAAATTCAGTTAAACTGAGATTGACTGACAAACCTGATTACAGTAGAACCTCTCTAAACCGATCGGTCCCGGACCGGTCTAACGAGATTACATTAGGGAGGTTTATTGGCTTCTGGAGGGCCATTTTTAGTCACAACCTTTGTTATGTGGCCGAGTCTGGGATCAGTCTGGGACCGGTCTGACAAGATTGGTTTACAAAGGTTTATTGGCTTATGGGAAGTTCTACTGTAACATACAAAAGATAAATGAGTTGGGTTCTTTGAGTCACCTAAATTTACATGGAATGGAATTGAGAGTAACTTACAGCTTGACAATAAGACAATGACATAAAAACATGTCTCCTGAGTACTATAAAATCATTTTGATTTTTGTTGTATCTTGTTGTCTATTGAGAGAGTTTCAAATTTGGTATGCTTATACTTTTTAGATACATCACAAAAACATTATTAATTATTAATTAAAGTATTGATTATAGATATGTTCTAGGCTTTGAATTCATGTTCAAAAAATATACATTTTAGACAATAATCCATGAGGGTATGTTTTATGACAAGATTAATGTCTAGGCATTAGAAGAAATTTATCTTTAAAATGGCACCTACAACAAAGAGAGATCTCTATTTGTGAATTGTATAAACTTTGTATTCTTATAATATTGTCTACATAGCAATATAATATATGCATTGTGCTCTCTGAAAATCAACATTGCATTGTTGGCACAGGCAACGCACCTTTCTTATAATGCATTCTTAGATTGTATGTTTCTTTTATATTTGATGGAATTCATTGGTAGAAAATAGCATTTTAGACAATAAAAAATAGCTGATATTTTCTGAAAATTGCATTCTATTTGATATTGGTGAAGGCATGTTTGTATGACATCAAAAGAAGTAATTCTTATTGTTTGTGGATAAAATCCCATTTTTCAAGTTTAAAGCTTTTTCCAAGAATTTCAAATTAGAAACTTTGTCCTCATGTCTTTAACCCCTATATGCCCAAGCCTTTTCAAGTGTGTTTTGACTGTGAAAAAAGAACATGGGCTTATAGTTATATCCAATGAAGTAAAAAACAAAATTCAAAATCTAATTGCATAGATGTTTAAAGAGCTTGCTTACTAGTATGTTTACCAATTTTGAGTGCAAAATTGCATAGGAGTTGTGAGGTTATAACAAGAAAAATGTACAATGTCTATTTTTAGTGTGTTGCCTTCACCCACAATGTTTTAGAAATTTGTATATAATTTTTTTGGGGATTGGAGGTGACATGAACAACCACAAATTGTGTTAGCACACTAAAATGCACTTTCAAAAAACTTAATTTCCCATGAAAAGCTATCAAATTCATTACACAATCGACCTTGCAATTGGTTGAAATGCAATTTTTTCTAATTGTATAAATAGAAAATAACTCCAGTCAACACTTGCATTTTTAAATTTTCAATGGTGAAAAGCATAAAAACACTTTACTCTTTCCATTAGGACCATTTTCAAAGCAAATTGATGAGTACAAGTTTTTAGATCTCAAATCAACTGAAATTGGCAAACTTTGTTCAAAGTTGGAAAATGAAGTAAAATTAGCAAGCCTCGGTCTTCCACTAATGGATATATATGGCTTCGAAGATCTCTTAAAAATCAAATTTTTACTTTCTTTTAGTAAAAAATGAAAGTCTTTAATGGTTAAGTTAAAAGAACTGCCTAATTTCTCTTAAAATAGCCAAACAAATTTAAGTGCCCGTACCAAAATGAGCTTGAAATTTCAAATTGACCATATATGGTTGTTGAGGTAGTTAGGGGTTAAACTCAATTTGAAATTTAACCCCTAAGTTCTTTGAAGTCCAAATTATAGATGATGCATAAAGTCCTTCTAAGAGATGTTTTGACAAAATAACTTATCATTTATCCAAGGTGATGCTTGAATTGTTAAAAAAAAAACTTTTTTTAATAAGTAATTGGATGCAATTGCATAAAAAATACATATGTGTAGAGATAAAGATAAGAATGAAAAAAAAAAAAAAAAAAAGTCAAACAAGGATCCAACTACTCAAGAGTGAAAGTAGTTGTCTGGTTACTATGTATCATTATCTCCCGAGAGAATTCTTTTCCCTTTTAGCACTAATCTTTGTAGGTCAAGTTAGGTAGGAAACATTTCTGAAAATCGAAGACAAATTTTGCAAAACTTATTTTTCCTGAAAGTTTTTTTCTTTTTAAAAAAAATTGTGAAATACTTTTATTTTTAGCATCTTTTTTAGACTAACCTTAAATTTCAACAAAAATATCAAATATTTCATAAAAATGCACCAATCTCCTTCACTTAAGGGAGCCGACCCATATCCAACCAAGGACCTATTCTTGTTATATAGGCTACTTGCTTTCCAATCGGCAAAAGAGAAGCATTGATTAATTACGATGCAATTCCCAATGCAATTGTGTAATTGGTTGCATTCTTTGTCGATTGTTGCAACTAACCTATAGTTGAAAATATGAAGACCTATATGACATGAATAGGTCGAAGAGAATCTTCAACTAAAAAATTCATAATAATTATGTTTTGAAAAATAGAATTTTCCTAAACTCTACAAGAGCCAATCCATTTTTAATCAAACCCCCTACCCCCATCCCCATTTCCACCTGTAAATTGATATCATTTTGTGAAATTGTAGTATGATTCCAAATTAGTTGCGGCCTATTATCATTGGTTGTCAGGCTCTCAATATTGCAATCAACCCATGATAGGAAACAAAAAAAGTTTATATGATTGGTGTAGATCATACAATTCAGCCGTGGTACTGTACCGGTAACTTATGATAATTATATGTTGAGTTGAAATTTTTTTGAAAAATTATACAATCCTTCCAAACTCTATTATTACATCAAGGAAAATTTGTGCACTCAAGAAATCCGCACTCCACATACCCTATAATTGCTTAAAAGTGGTTGGAAATGGGTCGACTCCCTCATTTCTGTGCATGGGAAAACTTCTCCACTTGAAAAAACTGTGTTCCAGATATGCATAATTGCTTAACTCAAGTGGTCGGAAATGGGTCAGCTTCCTTTTACCCAAGTACTAAGTTAACTAAAGTTACCGGTACAGTACCACGGCTGGATATGTTCACCTGCAGCTGTAAGAGGGAGGGAGGGAGTGATGATATGGTTGTATGGGACTGCGAGCCATGACTTGTGTTGACTTCCAGGACCACTGCTCCATGAAAACTTAGCACCTTCTGTTTGTACTCCAAACTTTAAAAAAAAAAAAAAAAAATTCTCAATAAAAATACTATTAGATTTCAAAGAAGAGCTCACTGCTTGCAGAACATTTCAGTATGATACAACCAAAGTATGCACACCTGGTGAGGTAAATAATTGCTAAGGTGTGTGAACCCATAATCAACTGACTGTCCAAAATGTGACACGAACATTACTCCATTTTGGATTTAAAAAAAAGTTACATTATGTCAAAACTTTAATGTTGATGACACAAGATTTCAGGTACCAATGCTCTTTTTTTTAATACTTTGGAAATTCATAGTTTATTCAAAAAGAAATGAAATCTAAATGCATTCTTAGATAATCTAAATCTGTTTTTGACTATCATTCAACAAAATTCAACCCAAAAAAATGCTTTAATAAAAGGAACTATGTTCTAACCTTTATTCAAACTCGTTGAAGTGGTAATTTATTATCTTGGATATCCATTTGTAGTGAGTGTGTAGGGCTAAGATTGTTGTTTTTAACTTTGAAATGATGATTCTTGGAAAAAATACACAAGCCCGTGATAGCTAGCCAACCTTAACAATGGCAACATTAGAAATGGCTCCCATTGTGGGCCCTTTGGTTGACGCTTTTACATTTTATTGAGATCCAATTTTATTTTAGATCATTTGGTCATTTTGGTCATTTCACTTTTTGAGAAAAGGGTTTATTGTAAGTGTCAAAATAAAATCACGTGACTTCCCGTTGTAAACTACAAGGAAAGCTATTTGTCATAGACCTCCAACAATGGACTCCAATCAAGAACACAAAATATACTTATGAGCATAAATGTTTTTATAAAGAGCTAAAAACCACCCAACGATAAAGAAAGATCCATCTTCAAAGAGATTGTCTCTTCACCCCTAAGCTCCGTCTTATATCATCAAGACTATCAATAAAGACTATTAGTCCTTAATATAAATTAGGACTTCTTTTCTACTTTTAGCTTTCTATCCATGGTTCTATCTAAAACCATTCACTAAAGTAAAAGTCCCAGTTATACTTCTCCAATCATATCTCATCTAAATCTCTTATCCATATCATCAAAAAACTAATTTCTTTTAAAAGGCAAATGTAATTTGGGAAAATTTTCAGTTTTTTTATAAAACAAACAATAATAATTTAATTTTGGGGGATTTCTTGGATCAAATATATGCATCATAAACTGTAGTGGGACAAAAAAAACTAAAAACTAAAAATGTATTATATGGCTATAACATATAAAATTGAATACATTGTCTATTTCAACAAATATTTCAAATGCAAGGGCACTAAGAGATAACAATGTTCTATATTGGAACCTATACTTTCTCTATAATGGCTTATGTTATTTCATGCTTTCAATACCCCCAAAAATTCAAATATTGCATGTTTGTTTAATTGTTGATATTTTAATTTATTTTAATTTTTTGTGTACAACAACCTAAAATGATGTATACCAATATGCCAAGGTAAATTTTTTTTTTTTTTAAGTTTTGAGAAAAAATTGACAAAAGATAAAGTAATTCAAAATCATGGTCAACAAAATCAAGTTTTAAACATGGCCAACTTTGAAATTAATTTTCTTTCAAACAACAAATCATTTTTTCTTCAAACTATCATAGTAATGTGGGGTATGTTGCATACCACAACTTCCTTATATTTAATCCTAAACTTCACGCATTGATGGTTATGGTATAGTTGTTCAAATGAAGCCATTTTAGATTTGTACTGAGTTTTGGGAGTCGTAGACTTTAAAAATTCATAACCTATTCATAGAAATTCTAAGTGATGCAATTTTCAGCTATGTTGCAATCCTCATTCAATTATCAATAAGATTCAACAAAAATAATGAGTGTTTAATGGTAGTAATCATACTCAATTGTAATTATTGTTGATTACAAGTACACATGCCTTTTTTTAGATGGATTCCTAATCCTTTACTCTTGTTCATGCCTCTGGCATCACTTTGACTAGATTATTGAAACACCACATCTTGGTACTACCAAATTAATTTGTAAAGGAATAGAACATGTTTTTGGCATATGTACATTGTCTAAAACTTGTACTTTTTAGGGCATTGAGAAAAAAATTGAAAAAAAATTCAATCATATAAACTTGTAGTAGACTATTGTGGGAATATGTGAAAAAATTAGAAATTTTGATTGTAAGGACTGAAAGATTATAGTGTTTGAAGTTAGAAGATTTTTTTTTTCCATTTTGCCCAACATGTTTAAGAGACTTTAACTCTTAGAAAGAGATTATTGCACTACACAAACATTTTTTTTATAGTTTTGCATCCTACATGATGTTAGTTACATACCTATTGAATTTCAAAGGTAGAAGAGGAGTTTTGCACATGTTGCCTAAAATTGCTTGCTTGCATGTAAAGCTTCAAACAATATAACTTTTGATTTGAGCACTTGATTAGAAAAAGATTGTTTTTCCAACAAGGCGGTGCATGTCCCACACCTTGTGTCAAATTTTAGAATGATTCATTTGCAATTGACTTCAAAAGGAACCTACCCAAATTTTCAATTGGTCGTTCAATGATCACTTGATCTTTTAGGGATAAGTTCTATTAAATCTACTTACTGGGCCTCTTTGAACCTTGCTAGTTTAGACCTGCAATTGTTGAAACCATCTTTCTCCCTCAAGTTCCACTTTTTGCAGGTATGTCGAAGTTTTGTTTGCCTGATTTGTGAACGATTCCATTTCTAGAGATACTCAGTCGTGCTCCAAGAGAAGAGGTCTGGAAACATGGAGCGCCATTGCGTGCAGCAGGGATACCCTGATCCCAAATTATTAATTCCAACTTAGAGGTTGTGTACTCGATCTAGGTAAATTTACTCGAGATAACAAAAGAAGCTTAACCACATATATATATATATATATATATATATATATATATATATATATATATATATATATATATATATATATATATATATATATATATATATGCACATGCAATTTCTACTTGCTTTGTCTTGAAAAATTAAGGTGAATATAATGGAGGTGAAACTGATCTTAAAGCATCTGCCATGTGTTGCATCACATTTCTGTGTCTGAGTTGTTTGCGCTTGGAGACGAGCACTTTAAATTTTGTAGGGTTCTCCTGTCAAGGTGTCTCAATTATGCTTTCAAATCTAGCTGTTGCGGAGTGTTTCCAAAGCTAAACACACGTCAAGACTCTCCTACAATAAGAAAAATAAGAATAAGTTAGTAATGTAAGAATTTGACTTTATTGTATACTGATTGCCCAAGCTATGAAGTGCATTACCCAATACTGAATGTTTTTCCACACTTTTTGCAACAGGTTGCCAAGGTAGTACCCCTGGAACTCGATAGAAGTACTGCATGTGCATTTGTTGGTCCATTTTTTTTTCTTTTCTTTTTCGTTTTCCCTTTCTTTTGGTCGTCTTGTTGGTTGTGCATGGAGAGCAATGTTTTGAGATAATTTGAAAGGTGTGGATGAGTTTCGGTGATGATTTTAGCGTTGCGTAGCCAATGATTTTCCTCCGGGTGTTCTGAAACCAGGTGGATATGCATGGCAATCGAGTCCTGCCACAGAGAGTCACCCGTGGTGCCTATAAATTAAGGTGATAACGAAGGTAAGTCTCCAATGCGAAGCAACAGGGATGCATTCAAAGGCAATTGTCCAATTCTTCAGGATTTTCCAAGGGCCGACGCTCGTGCTATATGTTGAAGCTTCTTTGGATCCGGATGAACCTCAGGTGCCTGCAACCGAGAATCGTGTAAGAACTCCAGGAGCAAGCTAGAGGTGTGTATCGATGGGTTTATTCAAGTTTACTAGAAGAATTTTTCGAATTCTCGCTGTCCGCGCGCGCTTCTAGGTCCTCCTCCCGTGTCTCTCTCCCCGTCAGTTGCGCAGTTTCGTTCTCGCCCCGTCGTCATCGAGGTCGAGTGGGAGCCATGGCGAAGCTTCAATTGAATCAATCGCTTCAACTCAGTTTCATGATCAGTTTCAGCATGTTGATTGTCCGATCGATTACCCTTGTTCGATGCATGCATGCATTTCTGTATGTGGGAATTAAAAAATGCTGTGTACAGACAGATTTTGTTTCTCTCTCTCCGCAGTCATGACAATGAAGTGGCGTGTGTCGGAAACAGGCTTTGCGAGTCTGGCATGAGGTGGCGTGTGCCCTTCTTCAGCTCTACAGTAGAGCATCTGCAGCAACAAAGATTCCCAGCGAAAAAGAAAAAAGAATAATAGCAAGTGACACAATTACTAACTGAAGGTATAGAGAGAGAGACTGAGGGCCAATCAGATTTCAGAAAACCCGGACTTTGGCCTCTCGACCCTTCACACAAGGTGGCACAATCCAAAGTCCGTTGTCTTCTAAATTGCCTACATGGCAATCCAGCTCCTAAGTGCCGATGGTTGAGAGTCCATCGAATATTAACATTGATTGTCCATTTCTTTGGACTCTCACCCAAAGTTTGGCCATGAACTCCCACAGCCTCCCGACTTGATCGACTTGTATTTGAAGCGCCCCTAAGAGAGTCTTGAAACCTCTGAATTTAGGAATAAAAATAGTTTAACTTGCAATTACAAATATTCTAATTCCTTCATTATATAGATATTAATTTGAGGTAAAATTGAGGTTAGTTGTGGGCAAGGAAAGTTATTCACTCTCTTTATCCAATGTCTCACCTTGGTATTTCTGTGAAAAATACTCATATTCATTGTTTGTAGTCTTATATTGGATACTTGTATTTCTAGCTAGGTCAACTCCAATAGTTGAATGTTAAAATATAATAATTTTGGAAGTAATGCAATGAATATCATTTTCTAATCTTAAAACTATTGGACAAATTTCTAATTCAAGAGTTTCAATTTCACAAAGAAATAGAACCTTCAAATTCAATTTTTTTTGTTTTTGGATATTGCAATTGCTCTACAAATTTAACAAACTCTGAACATGATTTTAAGTTTGTTTGATTATTTATGAATCCAACCCAAATATAATATAGTCTATAATGTACACCATTTCCTAGATTTTCAAGTATAGTCCTATTCAAACATCCTCACATATAATATAGTCTTTGACTAGCTAAGTAGGGGCATTCTTCAATCCAATCTTTTCCTTTAAACTAGGGCCAACTATTGAAGGTACGTAAGATAGACAAACCCATTATGGACTAAAGTCCAATTCAAATTTAGATTCTAGTTTTTATCCTTACATTTGAATGCAATAGAAATTGCACACAATGTGAAATTGGTGTTCAGATGGTTGGAATTGAAGCTTAAAGGATTGGAATTGGGTTGAAAAGTTACCACTTCATTAATTCAATGAAAATCACCATGGAGCTTTTATACATGGCAAAAGGTTCATTCATTATTCTACAATCTAAAGCAATACTTTTGAATTGCCAACAAAATAGGGGATGAAAATAGCCATATCAACATACAAAAGATAAGAATATTCTCCTTTAGGATCTACAATATTATGCTATTGGTAATTTTGCTTTGACCACCTATAATATGTCTTTTAAAAAAATGAATTGTTCAAATTACATAAGAAATATTCCCTAATTTTCTATTCTTTTGTGGAAAAAAAATTGTGAATTCAATAGGTAGAACTATGTACAATGACCAAATGATTTATAATGAGCTTTCTACTTTAATTAGATAATTGCAAAATATTCTTAAATGGGAAGGAAAGGTCCTTCTACAATGAGCTATAAGTTCATTATAACTAGAATGTATTTGTGTTGTAGTAGTCCATGATACATAGGCAAACTTCCATTCAAGATGTTCAGTTTATACTATGGCTACTCTACTTCAACTCAAGTAGTTCAAAGAGTTATACACTTGTATTGTTTCCCTCCCCTATGTTTTTGTTCCAACATACAAGCAATGAATGCCCATTGTCATATCTTGCTCCTACTAGAATCTCACTAGTATGTGCATTCTCATCATTGACTCAAACTACTAAGCAATTACAAGTAAGAGTTTGTTACTATTAGCTAGATTGATAGGTTGGGTGAACCCATTCAGTCTATGATGTATACTAAAGTCTCATTTCTATTTAGCCAAATCTAAGCAATATCAATTTTTCTTTGTAGCTCTTCTTGTAAGCTTTCTATGAACAAGTGGTTTGTGGTAATTGGACTTATAATTTATTTATTACAAATGTCAAAACTTGAAGTCATATTTTGTAAAAATATTACTCACTTAGAATTCTTTCATGTTACACCTTATTTATAATTTATTTATTATGACTGTTGGAAGTTGAAGTCACATTTAGGAAAAACATTGCTCACCTTACTCTCCCTCACATTGTAGACAATCTATAAAATTAATATTAGAATCTATCAATCTTCCCTTGTAGCTCTTTTTCTTAGCTTTCTATGGGCAAGTGTTTCATGGTAATTGGACTTAAAATTAGGTTATCATGAATTTTAAAAGTTGTAGTGATATCTAGAAAAGAAAAGCATGGCTTATTTAGGTAATGTCTTTGAAATATTCATTGTGTAAAGGCATTTAGTTTTTCACACCCACCTTTGTTTAAATTGTGGTACAAATGTTGTTAAGGGTTTGGAAATTGTCACATCTAAAAAAGAGGGGCTTGACATTGACATCACACAAAAGTCACAAAGCTTTCTCAACAAACTATTAAGAAAACATCCCCTCCTAACCCTTGAAAGAAGCGACATCAAAATGTTTTGATTATTGGACCAATTAGTGCATTCTTTGTTTCTACAATAATTACAGTCAAATCATCCATCCATAGGACATTTTTCGGCCTCAACATCTTGACATTGATCCCTCTACATTGGACATTTTTGTGAGTTCATGGGGTCGTAGCACTGAGGCTCATTCTCACTTGGCTTTATGTATAACCAGTTTTAAATTGTAATAATAATTCCTAGAGTTGTGAGATGATTTATTTTGCAGAAATCAAGGATGCATAATTTCTTGGATAACACCATGTTGTTCACATCTGTAGCTTTACTGGGTTTCTAATTTTTCGTAACCACCGCGAGTAAAGCTTGCCAAATCGTCTGAGATCTTCATTTCGGCAAGAAGGAGGCACTACAAAAAAGCTGCTACTGACGCCAAAATTTTCTACCCTAATTTCGGAGCTTTGCAACTAAGACCTGACTGAAAGTCATTCATTCATCAGACACTTTTTGTTCTCCCTGGAGCGACAGGCTTTATTCAAGTGCTGAGGTCAAGACACCATGCTCGTCTGACACAGGATATCCCATATAAGATAGCAGTCAAGGAGAAATCATGTGATCATATCTAACTTAACCCTGTTCATAAATTCTGTGAGGGATAACTAGAAACAATCTGTAACAGAGGTGTCATTGAAACCATCAGACCAAATCAGTACAGGTTGGTGCAATTGAACCTTCAAGTTGCAAGAAAGTAATACAAGCAGTGGCTCTAGTGCTGATGAATCGTCAACAACAAATCAGCCAAGTACTAAGTAAAGTCTCGTATCCAATGATGCAACACAGTAGGGTTACATTTACCTGAAATTTAGAATCCAATCAGACAAAACTAGTGATTTCGCCTATTATCTACCGGTACCATATAAAAATCTATGAGATAATTCTACTATAATTGGAGTATTTATGATAGCGGCACCCTCAACTTGGCACCCAATACTTACACAAGGGTATGGTTACCGGCAAAGTCAAAAAGAGTTTTTAAGTCTAATAAAACTTGCTAATCTGAAATGGGCTGTAAGAACAAATTATCCCCTCGCAGCATGTACACATTCTCTCCGCAGAGCCCAGATGATTAAAATTACACTGAATCAGTTACTCCAAAGGCAGCGCCGCAACGATGTTGACAGAGAAGTAACCTGTTCAGGGTGTTGTAGAACTACACAGAGCCCTGCACACGCCACCGTTGCACTTGCAACAGCGAACGCAAGCCTCAAGGGGCTCCCAACCCATGGATAACGGAAACGACTCCCTCTCGTCCCTCGTTGAGGTAACAGAGACATTGTCATTAAATTGTCACTGCTGCTGCTGCAAACTATGATGTGTGTATGCTTGTCCTCATCTGTCTGACCCAGGAAAGCACCACATTAGATGTGAAATTTAGTAAACGAGTATACAGCATTTCAAGATCGACATCATTCCTGAACTCCAAAACATAAACATGAAACATAAAACATTCCGGAACGACAGAGGACAAACCTCGCTCTGAGCTAAAGATGGTATGAGATGACTCCGGCTCAATTCTGGCGCAGCAAGCGACGGAAGGGTGTAGGCTGCCGGATGCCCAGTGCTTTCAGTCAAGATGTTTCTCCAGTCTAAGGAAGAAATGTCAAAATCTCCAACTAATTTGTGCAACACACCCCGCCTCTCAGCTGCTTCCAAAATGCGTTCAGCAACTCGTTCCCATCCTTTCTCATTCGCATAATTCAGCAGCAACTGAAGACGTTGAATCAAAACATTTGCATCCAGAGTGTGCTCCTTTAGCATCCAACCCAGATCATAGAGCAGGTCTTGCGCTTCGCAGCTACTAGTAAATATCTCCAGACTTTCCACCTCGTTGCAAAACTCTGCATCCCCAACTAGCACAACCATCGTGTTGCTGGGTCTTCCTTCATTCTCAACCTGGTGTAGACAAGTCCAGGTTCATGAAGTTCATATGGTAGCACGTTGTTACCAGCAACGATGTAGAGCATTATTCCTAGGAAAGACCAATGAAGTACGTGGAAGTCCAGACCAGAAGATTAATTCCACAAGCAAACTTAAGTAACCTCTTATTTCAGACCAAACTTAGACTGAGAGCAGACAAACTTCAGTGCTCCCTTCTCATCCAAAAATCATATGTATTGTATCAACCGACCATACTTGCCAGTAATATACGGAGACCCATAAGATAAAACATGAGGACAATCTAACTACAACATTGTGCATGTCAATATACACCGAATGAATGGTACCTCGATGAAAACAGGCCCAACTGCACACGGGTCTAGAGGTGGCACAACGATCTGCCACTTGTCCTCTTGCTTACTCAGAGAACTTGCTTTCAGCACCCAAGCAGCAATATACTTTCCCCCGTGAGACATCAGCAACCTGCATTAGATATTAATTAGTGAGGTTCAAATATGATGATGCAGAGTACGGATAACATGAACTGCAAACCAAGAGGACAATCTCCAGTCATTGTATTGCGATTGAGAACATACGAAAATGAACTATAGAAAATGGCCAAAAGGATCTGACCAAGGGACCCTTGATCGGTACCAATACAATTTGCAAGAACTCAACGAGATATGCATAAAGAAACCCACTTTGTATTTGCTTGTCGCAAGTTGCGTCCACTAATGCTTAGCATACAGCCAGTGCCAGCCCGGAAACATACAGGCTCAACAGACTGCAGGACCGGCATGCAGGGCATACAGTCTTCTTTCCCGCCGCTTCTGTTCACCGGCTTCCCTGTTCCACAAAGCAACAATCTTAGCAGAAGATATGAACCAAAGTACATATAAGTTTGCAAAATGGCTATCAACAACTCAACACAAATGAAATGAGTTCAGAGAGAAACTTGCCATTTTCAAAGTGTACGGTCCGTCGACCAAGTTTGGCCTTAAAATACCCTTTTTCCCAGAAGCCTGATTTATTCAGTGGATTGCAGACAAGCTTCAAAACGGCACCTTCCCAGTCTGCATTCAGCTGCCAGACGAAAAACCAGTACATTAATTCCTTAACTAATATGGTGATAAGGACTCCAGAAACAGTCAATCTGAAGAATGAAACTTCTCAGAAACAGCACATATAAATAAAAGCATGAAGAAAGACCCACGTCCATTACCTCCTCCCACATAAACTGTGGCATGGAAATAAAAAGGGTGATGATGGTGCAACCAGAGCGTATATACCCTTCCAGATCCACAGGCATATTCGATAACCACTCCAAAATCTGCAGTAGCATAAGCCATGTGTCCAAACAAAGTTGACATTAAATAACCAGAATAGCTCATCGTTGTAAGCAATCGTACTAAATGATCCTATAGAAATTTCAGAACATCATGTCAGTACTGAAAATCGCACCTGCTGCCTTAAATTTCGAGGAAAGTCCCCTGGGTTCCAGTCATACAACTTGAAGGAGATCCGGCCAGTTGGGCACTGACAAACAGAAACCTCTTAGTATCATACAAACTAGTATCAACCCCCGAGAAGAAAAAATCAACAAGTACAAGGATTCATCATGGATTTTGAAAAGATAATGAACCTCACTACAACATACACTGACTACAAAGATGTCGAAGCAGTAAAACGACCTTGTGTATGACTGAAAAGAAAACACATAGCTAAACAGTTACACAGCCGGACTCACCGAAGATGCATATGTAGTCGGCTTGTCGAACTTCGGAGTGGCACGAGATGCCGACTCAAAACCATGCGAAGGTAAGCTCTCATTAACGTTTGGAGAGTCCTCCAACAACAATGCTAGCAAAGAATCTTCATCAACTCCACTTTTATGTCCGTTGAAAACACCGCCAGGCTTTTCTGTGGAGTTCCACAGTAAAGCAGACTCAGCAGGAACAGGAACATTGGAGTCAGGCACGTCAAAGTCCTGGGTCGTTGGTGCAGAAAGCGCTTCTTGTGCTCCTGCAATAGACCAGACGAAATGGTAAGATTTAAGAGGTAAGAAATTGTGATAGAAGACTTATATCATTAA
Organism: Pseudoscleropodium purum; assembly: GCA_963969395.1. Taxonomy (NCBI): domain Eukaryota; kingdom Viridiplantae; phylum Streptophyta; class Bryopsida; order Hypnales; family Brachytheciaceae; genus Pseudoscleropodium; species Pseudoscleropodium purum. Next base: position 934,671 of record OZ017796.1, read on the forward strand.
AAGCAAATCCCAACGCACAATTCGGTGAATACATCACTATCCAGCATCCTCGATCTAAAAAAATACCAATAGGACCCCTATAAATCAACAAGGGTCTTTGTTTGCTGAAGCAATGTGTACTCGACTTCTAAAGGCTGACACCTGAGAATCCATCTTGAAACCAACCAGCCTTCGGGCAAGTTTCGAGAGGAACGTAAACCGAGAAGAAGCCAGAAGGAGAAAAGATGGAAGGACCGAATATGGGAGTGCAGAATGTGAAGGCCCACGAGCAAGTTGAAACAATCAGACACATAGGAATAATTCAAAAATGATTATGACGTCGGAATGGCTGATAAATTGTTGGCTTTCTGGGAACTAGTTAAAAAATGAGGAATTCCTTACCATCAGATTTTGATTCAGAGGCGTCGACTACGCCAGCAGAAAGGATCTGTGTGCCGTCTGTTGTATCAGATTGTTCAACAGGAGAAGAGGCCTCTTTAGAAACCTGCACGACAACATTTTGTTCCACCCTCGCCTGCGCTTTGCTTTCAACTGCAGAATTCTCGTCTCCGTTCATCCTCCCCTCACCTTGAAACAAAACAGATGAAACAACGAAAACATTAGAAGCTATCCTCAAGATAAGAACTATCTTTGGGATGTTCAATCTTCCAACTATGTAAATAACCAATACAGGCCTCCGTATTATTACTGAGATCATGTATTCGGATTACATGTAGTCATTCGTATGTGGAAAATGAAGCAAATCTAACAACTCAAAACCGCACTGATGACGATTCACAGCAACGGTCTCCGAAGATTACGAAGACTCGGCCAGAAGCTCAGCTATACAAAGAACTGATAATACACAAGAAGGTAGCCAAATTGATCCAAATGCAATACGATAGATGAACGAAATCACAATAAATAGCAGCGGTATACAAATATGACACACACCATTAATGAGGCTGGCTTTATCAGTTTCACCAGCTGTAGTGGCAGCATCTTCTCCAGACTCCTGCACCTTCCTGCGCCGTCTGTTGTTATGGCGTTCTAGCTTAAATCGACAGCTACGCTTGCCCTCATCGAAATCACCCAACACATGGAACCTGTATGATCAAGTATTGCATCAGAGATGTTTAGGATGCCATCACAAGAGGCGGTTCTGTCCCATTAAGGTATGGAGCCGTATGCTGTATAGCTCTTTTGAAAACTAAGCAGAACATAAAGCAGCTCGAACTATAAACGGAGCCACTAAGCAGGCCTGCCTTTCGCACACCCCACACACACCCACAAAAAAAGGCCCAGTTCTGGAGCATGAGAACTTAAATTGAAAGGTGATGGACTGATCCTAAATATTTGACCTCTAAATCAAAACTTGTATACAGATGAACAGGGTACACTTAGACCTCTTTAATATGAGCTTCTCTAAAATAAAATTCTGGAAAATCCTGTATACTTGCCACACTGTCGTGGAATGCAGCACACCTGTCACACATTCAAGCTATTCAAATATTTTTACTTTTAGAACCCTAGGCAGTATGGGCTTAAGAGGTCAGGGCGTACTTACTTGCCACACTGTTGACAATATCGATGGGCAATGTCACGCAAAATCACGGTGGTCGAATTCGCACACTGCAGACACACACGGTGTCGCTGATGATATCCCTTCAGGCGAGCCAAGTCAGCTCCGCACGCAGGAACTTGGCACCGGGCCGTCACCTTCGCCCTCTTACTTCGGCTTCCGCCCTCGTCCTCGTCCTCGTCAGTACAAGCACATGGGATTCTTCCGGCTAGAAAATTCGGGCAATCAAGTCGCGGGTCTCGAAACAATTCGTAATCCGAAGTGGTCGTCTTCTCCATTGAAGAGCTCGATTGAGGCCCCGCCACGGCTTTGCCATCGGAGAGACTGGGCGAGTTTGCCTGAAGACTTTCCAACCCAGTCCATGACTGTCCCACAGCAAAACTCGCGCTTGGATCGTGCGTCTGCAACGGGCTCGTGTCAAAGGTAGGATTGGCTAGCAGGAGCACACTGTCCCATTCCCAACCTGCCACCGAATCACCCAAATGCCCCATTTCTCGGCAGCCGCATAGATCCCTCTCTCCCAAAACCAAAGAACCCCCACGCCACCAATCTAATACGAATCCGTCTCACTTTCACAGTTTCCGCATCCAAAGATACAAAGGAAGAAACAACATCAATTCGACTACATGTGTACCGAAATTACAAAATAGCGAACGAAATCCGGGTGACACCAAGACACCTCAACAACATATACTAGAATCCCCCGCACCTGTGCTTTTGCTGGCCGAACTAAGAAGAATCCGTCGCAATTCAAAGAATGTGCATCAAAAGAAACAGGGGACAAAACAACATCTATTCGGCTACGTGCGGCATCAGAAAAAACAGGGGAAGCAATAGGATCTATTCGGCTACATGAGTAGTGAACTTAAGAAATGGCCACCAATATCCTGGCGACACCAAGAAACCTCGCCACCATATCCTCGACCACCCTAACCAGAATCAGAAATCCGACCCAAACCCCCGCATCACGGATTCCCGCAACAGAATCTTGCCGAGAATCAGAATCCCAGTGGCAGAGCCTTAAGCTTCACTTCAAGAACGCATCCGCCAAAATTCCGACCCCAAACGCCCGCCCAGGAAACCCTAGTGCAGATTGCTCAAAGGAAATTGGCGAATCTGCATCAAAAACGTCGAAAAAAGGCGCATTGACAGCAGCGAAAGACGGCGAGGGAGGTGTGTGGTGGTGAACTCCCAACGCAAGTGGAGGAATGGAAGTGCAAGGCATGCTGCAACCGGAGGAGAGGAGCAATTGCTGTTCAGTTCGCCATAGCCATGATTCTCCCTTCATCTTCCTTCCTATGCGGCCATGCGTTGCCGTGCGGTCGGACTCTCCGGAGCATCCCCGGGATGGATGTTCGTCGATGTATGGATGAATTGTTTTCATCCTCTGGGATTGATTCCTTTCGTGGGATTAATTTAGTTTGAGGATTGAGAACCGGTTTCTGCGGCCTGGGCATCTCTTGTCCGGGGCCAGCTCCTCTGGAGCCACGGGTAGCAGACTCTGGTAGTACCGTGGAACCTTCGCGGGGTCGCATTCACGGGTGTCATATATATTTTTTTAAAGGGATTTCAGAAACCGAGATATTTGTATGGATTGGCCATGTACCTTGAAGCTTCCCGTAGAGAATTAGAGATGTCAAAAGGTGATGATTGCCAATAGACTACTCTAAAAGAGTTTTTTAAAATGAAAACAATGATTGGGTTGATGAATATAAAATTTGCATCACATATAATTTTGGTTTAAAAAAATTAGAGAATTCATTATTATCATAAATATTATTAATACAATTAAGGTTTTTTAATTTAATTTTAGAAAAAATCCACCATGTTTGAAATTTTGTGATTTTAATTGAAAATATTGACACCATTAAGCCCTGTAGCCTTTTATTATTTTTGCATTTTTGGACAAGCTGTAATGACTTCATATTTTTTAATCTCTTTGTTGATGTTGTTGTGTAGCTTCTTGTAGGCATCTTAGTATTCATGTTACACTTCATTTTGTATAATTTTGATAAATATTCCAAAAATATATATGTTTTTTTCACTTCAAAATAATCTTTTGTGAAGAACACAACTAACTTTATTTTATTTTAAATTAGATTGGATTATTTAAGTGTATATGTAGATGGACAACTATAAACAAATATTTTTATTTTGGTTGATGAAATGAAAGTAGGCTAAGTCATTTTGAAAACAAATATGGCATTTTTATAATAATATATATTTTAATTCTTTTAATTCATTTTTTTATTTGAAAAAACAAACATAGGGATTACATTGCTTGCCTTATATTCTTAAACACAAAAAAATTCTCAAGTTGTAGGACATACAAATTTTGTATTCTCACGGAGATCACTCCTTAAAATTTAAAGTATACACTTAAGATAAGAAAGTATTTGACGTGGGACTATTTATCTTAATTATTGTATTTAAAATGAATATATATTTTATATGAAAAGCTATGAGGGGCATATTTCGCATATCCTATGGTTTTTGTAAATTCATTCATGTGAGTTTTGAAATAGAGCTATCTTATATATAAATTTAAGTGCCCAATTTTTTTCTACACCCACCTTTCTTCACAAATTTTTCCTTTCTTCTACTACATACATATACAGTGTTTACACTATGAAACCAAAAACAATCAATTCAATTCCAGTGACATTGCCCAAGTGACATTTTTAACCTCTAAAAGCCAATTGTCTATTAATGGGCAATTAAAAATTTGGGTAGGTTCTTATAAAGTCAATTTTAGTCGGATGTTCATGAAATTTTGATACAAGCACTATAAGAAAACCTTGTTTTAAGTGACGGATTCGCATCATAAAGAACGGATTTTAGATGACATTCGAGATAACATCGAAAAAACATTAGAGGATTTTTGAAGGCAATAAGAGATTGTGAGTTATCATGCCCTGAATACGTTGTGAACGTGCTATAAATGCTGCCAACAGTGTAGTCCAACGTGGTTGCGAGAGTGCGAAGTCATTGTCTAATTTTTTTTTTTAGATTCAACTTTTTTTGCATTTCAAGAACAATTAAATTATTATTTTTGATTGTCAGCTGTACCCTTTGCTGTAGGGGAAAAATGATAGGAATAAGTCCAAAATTGCCCCTTACAGACCTCAAATTTTTTCTAATGAAAAACTCATGTTTTTATGTCAACAATGATGTCCATTGATGTTATATTAGACATCATTCTTGACATAAAAACATGAGTTTTTTCTTATGTCATTTAAAATCCATTCCTTTTGATGTCAATAAACTTTGGTTTCTTATAGTGAAGGTTTCAATGTGTATCTTTTCAATGGGAATATGATTTTTTTTCCAATTGGATGTCAAAATCAAAAGTTATGTTGCTTTAACCCCTCAAGGCCTAACACATTTTCACAATGGAGGCTTCAGTGAATTGCCCCACTTTGATATTTCTTTACACATGGATGTTCTTGAAATTTTTAATTTTAACTATAGAAAAGTGAAGAATATTTTGTCTAGTATGAATGGAATTAATTGTGGAAAATATTGACCGTTGAATTTTTAGATTATAACAATTTTAGATGATTAGTTCTTTAGGCAAAAAACATGACTTTTGGAGAAGAAAATTTTTAAAAAGGTGAATAATGATTTTTTGCCCACCACAAATATTGTATTAGAATATTAGGCAAATTTAATCTTTTTTTTATTTAAAAAATTGAGAAATAAAAAACTCTCCCAAATTTGTAGACACTTTTAAACAAAAAGAGTTGAAAGCCAAAATTGCCTAAATTGGATCCTACAAAAATTTTAAATTTTTATGTATGCATCATTTTTGAAATTTAACAATTGGTATCATTAGCATATTGTTTGAAATATCTCCAAAAATTTTAGAATCATTCTAATTATTTTTGTATTTTTAACCACACTAGATTGAATTTTGTATTTTTAAAATTGCTAAAAATATAAATTTGAATTTTTTTTCTCCTGATGTAGTTTGTTTGTGCAAAGTAGAGATCAGAGATGTCCAAGAATATGTTTTTTTCCATCCCTACTATTTCTTTCATTGTAAACAAATTATGTTTGCTTCTTTTTTCTATTAGATTACATTTCCTAAATAAATTTTTAAATACTTTCCACATTAAAGTTTTGAAAATCGGAGAATGCAACAAGTATGTCAACTTATTATTCTACTAGTCTGTTGTTTATAAAATACTGAGATTTGTTTCCCCCCTATTGGGAATTTGCCATTGAAAATTTGATGAGGACACATTGTGTCCCCTTACATTACAAAGTTTAGACCCTATGGTTTGTCAACAATTATCATGTGGTTATCGTTGTTTCATGGGTTCGCACATTAATTACAATTTATCACATCATTACGATGCAATTGCAAGTAATGCATTGTAACAATGCGAAGTAATGCATTGTAATATGTGATAAATTGTAATTAACATGCGAATCCATGAAACAACGATAACCACATGATAATTGTTGACAAACCGTAGGGTCTAAACTTTGTGATGTAGTCCTTGAGGGGTTAAATGTTTTTGGCAACCCAAACAATTTTGGCATCTTTAGGGCATCTTTGGCAAAAATGCTCATCAACTTTTGAAATTTGGCATGTATGTAATTAATAAAATATGACATACAATTTTCTAAAAAAATTTAGTTCTCAAATGACATCCTAAAAGGAGTCAAATTTTGTTATATTAGCTACATTGGAGCAACTTCAAGAAAAAAACATTTTTTTTATCTAACTTTAAGTCTATTATTGTGCAATTTGTGAAATCAAAGTTTCTAAAATTTTCTACTTATTCTAAATGTTTTTCTCTAATTTTTTTTACCATTTGGATATCAAATAATTTTTTTATTGCACAACAAATCATCAAAAAACAACTAGTGTATTGCTAATGCACTTAACCTTGAAGTGCTTTAGCATCCATATTTTGGACGATGAACAAAGTGCTTCCAACATTGTTTAGTCTAGTAAACTTTTCATTCATTCAATCTAATACTTGAATCTTGAAGAGAAAACTTTCTTTAATGATCAATTTTTTGAAATTGCACTAAATGATATTTCTGTAAAAAGATATAAGCCAAAATGTGCAAAAAATTGAAAAAAGATTGAGGTGTTCAGGTTAACCTCCTTTCATTGTAAGTTGATTTAAAGTAATCTAGACTCCATATTTGCTTTCAAATTTTTTTTCATAAGTGAATTTAACAACATGTACTTACGAATAGTCAAAATTCTAATTCATATAGAGAAAAAATTTTACTCCAAGAGGGCTCAAAGTCTATTGACCTTGCTTCATAGGAATGAAAAAAAATCTAACTTCAAAAGTTATAATCTTTGAATCCATGTGGTCAAATTGTCTGAAATTTTTTCCATACATTGCTTTACTTGTTTAATACATTTTTACACTATTAGAATTCTCTCTCTATTTTTTCTAGGACAATACATCAAAAATTGATAGTTTTGAATTTTTCCTCTTCCAAAACACCTCTCCCCTTTAAGGGTTAATAATAAGTTTACTATTGAATACTTTGAAATTCCCATTGACCCTATTCCATGAACGTCCCATTCAATATGGTTGTGTTTAACACATAAGACTTTAAAGATTGAAATTAAATAGACTATAAATTCTATCCTTATATGGTATAGTTTTGAGGTTGTTGAACCCACTAAGGTAAACGTCTCTAATTGTAATATGTGATAATTTCTATTGATGGTCACTTGTGGTCAATGTCTTAAAATTACATAATTTTTTTTGATATATACACTCTTGCTATTGTCGCACAATTTTATTTAACTACCCTTCATAGTAGGTTCCTTTGATTTTATCCATTTTTACGTCCACATAAAATTATCTATCTACATCTATACTCACTATACTATAAATAATTTGCACAACCCCTATATATTAAGGCTAAGATATTAATAAAAAATTATACTACATGATATTTTTATATAGCTTAATTTATATACAATAGAGTATGTAGCATTTCATGGACCCTATAGTAGTCCTACATATTATATAAAAATTTCCCCCTTAAATTAAATGAATCCTATTGTTTTAACTCACATAGTTTCCTAAAAATTGGTAGTAATCTTTCTAGGTCTTTATTAAAACTTTGAAATCATGAATATAAATCTATGTTGTAAACAACTTTATTAAATGTAGTTTTCAACATGATTTTGATGTGAATAGTAAATACAATACATTTATATGGGTTGAAATGAAAGTCATTGAACAACAATATAATGCACTTTCAACATTGCTGTAAATATAGCACAATAACTTTGTTCTTTGTGACATCTAGGTTTGATTTCGTGTCATGTGTCAACTTTGCATTTCTATGTGTATAAACCTAGTGTTATTAGTGGCATTAAGAACATGTTAGAATATTGAATTATTGTTAACATCAACAAAAATATTTTATGTGTATTCAATGGTTTTATTATTATTATTATTATTATTATGATGATGATGATGATGTTCAATTTGAAATCTCAATGAACTTAATAATTGAAAGACACAAAGAAGAGCATATCCTTTATATTGCACAAGTGGAAGAGATAGGTCTATAAGAAATGTCAATCACAATAATTGGAAGCATATCGAAACTTCAAACTTCATTTTAGCATAATACTTCAATGTTTTTTTAAACACTTTGAACTAAAAAATGCAGGTAATTATGTTGTCTTTCATGTCTAAAAATCTATTTGTCATTTGCATCAACAATTAAAAAATTATTGATCAAAAAAGTTGAAGGAGAGAACAAAGATAAACTTCAATTCCCTTTTCTAAACTTTGTCCTCAACTCTCTAATGAAAGATTCAAATAACAATCAAATTTCGGGAGCTCAAAATTAATTTGAATTTCTACATTTTCTTAGTTGCATAATTTTTTTATTTTGTTTATTACTATGCTGAAATGAGGTTTAAAAGTCTATATATGAATAGAAGAAGCTTCCATCTTATTCCAAGTTATCCCATATTTTTAGAATATGTTTGTGCAATGCATGGAGATGGAAGACCCTAGATTATACCATATGGGATAATATGCATGAAAATATTAGTTTTGAACTTTCCATATACTTTTGGATCAAAATTGGCCTCCCAATTTCTTAAATGTGCCTTCCCAAGTCCTAATCAAAATGGAACATAGTGACAAAAGTACTCACTTCTTTGGAAACCAAACATGAAAAAATGGTGGAGGACTTACATGTGTCATTCTATCATTGGTGGTTAAATGTTTTCAAAAAACTAAAAGGGATACATGTAATTTTTCCACTAGTTGTGAAATTTTTAGATTCAATAATTTGAGAACATTTCTCATTAAAAACTTGTGAAATGAATTCATGAATATCCACCCCATCCCATATTTGTATTTTTTTTAGTATATATGTGTATTGCAATTGACATGGGATATATCTATATAAATCTTGGTATAAATTCATTTGAATATATATATATATATATATATATATATATATATATATATATATATATATATATATATATGCATTCCGTATATTATCATACTTGTTTTATATCCACATTTTATATTTTGAATTCTATATTTGTATCCATATTTGGATGTCTAAGATTGTTTGTTTAGGGGATATCAACAACTTCAGTTTTTTCAAAAGATCGATGACATTTAGGAGGGTCTTTATTTCCAATAGCAAAAATTCAACACTATTGATTAAACACTCTTTGATTTCCAAAAAAATACTAGATTGTTAGTAGCTTGGGTACTTTCATTTTGTTCATTTTCCATTTGAAGTGGGGGATTTTTCAGGTTAGGGGGGGGGGGGGACTAGAGTAAGGCATTCACATCTTTTGGATATATAGTCATACAATTGTTTGATGGATGTACTTCTCATGAAACATCAATAGATTTTGTATATACATTCATAATATTCAATATATATCACTTTATATGGATTTAACCATTTAACCATTAAATGTCTAATCAATAATTTTGTGATTGCCTCTCAAATTTTAGAGGAACAAAATGTTCTTCATATTTACGTAGTAAGCATTCAGTGGTGAAGAGCCCTTTGGCCTTGGCATGTTTATGTGTGAAGATCTTAGGATTCAATTAAAATTTTAATTTGGAATAGGAAGCATTTAGATTTAGTGTAATTTTAATTTGTTGCCATTCCAAATAATTACAAAGTGTTTAGATCAAATCCACACTCATTATAATCTTCTTTCACTAAAATTCTTCTCTAATTAGCTTGTAATCTCAAAGAAGTCAATTCTTATGAATACCTCTTTTAGACCAGTTCTACAAGTATTTGTTTAAGCTTATACAACTTTTGTACATAGGAATGCAAACATTGCAAAGCTACATGATAGTTTCTATCTATTTCTAGAGGAAAGAGTCATGGCAACCATACACCTTCCATCATCTTGGATAACTTTTCTTACATGTATTGGACTTTGCAAAAGTCAAACATTTTTTCAATGTTATATCCACCTAATATCTTAAGACACTCTTGTAGTATTTTTTGTGGATATTTGAACCTCTATGTGGCTCTTCTAAACTAACTATGTGATTTCTCAAATCCTTTTAGTAACCTCTAGAATTCTTAATATCACCCTAGAGGCTTTTAGTTTTTTTAGAAGAAACTTCAAGATATAGTGAGTATATAATTTGTCATTCAAAAGTTAAAATCTACAAAATGACATCACAATCCTAGTATCATCAAATCCCACATTTAAACTTATAGAATCCATATAAATACAAACTTTACATGTGGAGTATAATTAATTTGGCTTTCATAATTTTACAAACAATTCTTATAGACAAGAACTCTTGCTAAGGGCTAGTTCACACTAGTGCTAAACTAAGGACAAGAAGCACTCTAGGATATCCCACTTTGCTAGATGTGACCATGCAAACTAAAACTTAAGAAAAAAATAATAATGGCATTTTGAATGGTCTTGGTATAATTCCAAAAGAGACCATAGCCAAGCTATATATATTTATAATTTAGATTTAATCTTTGTCAACTACAAGATCAATTAAATAGACAAAATTTGTGGCTGTGAGGTTTTACTCCGCCATTGTTTCCAAGAAATCTATAAGGCCTACCTTGAGAAGGTGTTGAAGAAAAAAACTCTTAGCAATTGGCAAAGCATTATTTACTTTGACCATGTAGGATTCCAAATGCGCTTCTCATCCATGAAAGATGGCAAGGGCCTTGACTAAAGTATAAACCTAATTTAAATCACACCTATCTCTCCACCAATTATTGTTTTGATAATTCTAGAGGGCCTTTGGTTAGGCCTTAGTATAAACTGGCCTTAAAGGCTAGTTTTCACTAGGGCCTAACTAAGGACCCAAAACACTTTAGGATACCCTGTTTTGTTAAATGTGAATCATGTGGCCATGCAAAGTAAGAGCCCAAGATAGAAATAGTAATGACACTTTGCATTGTCTTGATATAAACCCAAGAGAGATGGCTATAGCCAAGCTATATACATTTATTAATAGATCTAACATTGCCAACCATAATATCAACTAAATAGATACAATCTATGGTTGTGAGGTTCTAGTTTGCCATGGTCTATTAGAAATCCATGAGGCCTACCTCAAAAAGATGGTTAAAAGAAAAACTCTTACAAACTAGCAAAACATTATCTACTTAATTTTGGCTATGTAGGATTCCAAGTGGACTTCTCATCCAAGAAAAATGGCATATACTTGGCCAAAGTGTAAATTCAACTTACACCATGCTTATCTTTCCACTGATTATTGCTTTAATAATTTTAAAGAGCCTTTGGTCAAACTAGGGGCCTAAGTTTACCTTGAAGTCTAAGTTTACCTTGAAGCGTTCAAATGTTCAATTTCTAGATGACAAACAAATTAATGTTTTTTTTCATTATTATTTGGATGAAAGTCATTCTAATTTGTGGAGATACTTTATCAAATTGTTGTACTATCTAATGATTGAATTTAGTATTACTAGAATACATAGTTATCTAAAATTACAAATATGGAAGTGTGTCAAGTGGTTGACCAAGCCAAAATTGCATTGACTAAATTTGCAAAAATGCGGTCATCGATTTAAAGAACAATTTAAAAAAAACACATCAAGAGAACCTCATTTGAAATCCATTCCAACAAATTTTTACTCAAAATATAACAAGATTTTGCTTGAAATTGATTTTGAAAGGAATTTTGAAATTTTCCTTTCAAAATTTATTGAAAAATATTGATGATGGCATTGGTGAATTTAACCACAAGGATGGAATCAAAACATCAAAATCTAAGGGAGCCGACCCATTTTCAATTAAGGACCTTTTTCTATTATATAGCTTGTACTCTTTCCAATCAATAGGAAAAAATAGGAGATTATTTACAGCACAATTTCCAATGTAGTTCTAGTGCATTATAATTAGTTACAATCTTGGTCGATTTTGCAACCACCTCGCAGTTGGAAATAGGAAGATCTATAAGACAAGAATAGGTTGAACATAATCTTCAATTGAAAAGTTTATAGTAATTATGTTTTGAGAAATAAAATTCTAAAAAATATAAAATCCATCTAAACTCTATTTTTCTACATGGAAAAATTTCTTCAATTAAGAAACCTCATTAGAAGGGATTTGAGGGCAATAAAAGCCCATGAGTTTTTAAACTATGGAGAACAAGAGAACTACACTACCATAGTAGTATGATGTGTTTGAAACCTTGCCATGTCATATAAATTACTTTTTTGAAAAAAAATTAAAAAAGATTAAAAATTATTTTTTCATTTTAAGAATTTCATTAATTTAAATTTTTTTTTTTTCTAACACCTAGTTGTTCCTTTTGTTCCTTCACTAGGGGGGGGGGGGGGGGGGGGAGCTTTGAAGGGAACAAGCTTGAAACAAGCTTCTATTATCCTCAAATCCCCTCTAATGGTGCTCCAAATATGTGTAATTGCTTAAATGGTCAAAAATAGGTTGGCTCCTTTAGACCTTGTATTTGTGTTGGGTAGTTTGTCTTTTGAGTGGATAGTGTGAGAACATATTTTAAACAATTAGTTTAGATCAGTGGATTTTTTTATTTTATTACCCCCCACCTCCTACCAAAACATAAGTTTTTAAATTCCCAACCCAAATCTGAATCTAAATCCAACTCAAATCCACCCACCCTATTCGTAACTCCAAAGTGAAAATGGGATCTACAATCAGTATGGGATTTCTATTTCCTCATATCCAAATTTGTATTGTGTATCAATGCATGTCTTCTATATTTGTATTCATATTCATATTCATATTGTACAGTACATGTATTCATATTTGTATCACATATATGTATTTGTATCCTATATTTGTATCCTAGATCAATGGCTTGGGGATTGGTTTCAATTTTTTTTTGTGAGTAGATTGATGGTCTGTGATTTTCAAAAATTGAAAAAGGGGGGATTAATCAAAAACATGTTGTTTGCATCTTTTTACTAGATAGTGCATCAATTTCAAAATATTCTTCCAAATGGTACTTTACAATGACTTTTCTCAAATTGTCAATTTTAGAGAAGTCTCTAAACATTGAGGAGGGTAGGGTGAACTAGCCCCCTTGCTCAACCCCTCTAAGTCATTTTAGGGGTGCAAGTATGAAAAAAATCCCACTATTTTGTGCTCAATTAGTTTTCCTAGTTCACTTTTTCTAGCGAATTTTGGGCCTTTGATTGCAAATATGAATTCAAAATTTGCAAATTTTTTCATGTGAGGCAAATAAAAAATTTCAGCATTTTCTCGAGAGATTGAGGGAGGGGTTAGTTCACCTTGGCCATTTAGTTTTTTTTTTAGTGAAAATGTTGTGCTCTTGGTAGGTGTGATAAACATTTTTTTTTTTCATTTTTTATGAAGTGCCAGAGTGGTGATAAAAAATGTTATAGTGGTGCTCCAAATTTCAACATTCATCTACAAATTGGATAGAAAATATCACATTAACACATATCTCATATCCATTATATTATTTTCATCCACGAACTGGCAATTTCATCCAGGATTTTTTTTAATTTGAAATTTTCTTGAAAAAAACTTCACAATTTGTTGTCATGTTTTTACCAGATTATTTTTCTCTACTGCAATCTGGCACTAGAAAAGCCAAAAAAAGAAAAGCCCAGGTGCTGAACCCCTGGCCGACTAATTAGGCACTAAGGAGCTGCCCGAGTGCCAGTCATGGTGACACCTGCAGCCAGAGTGGCACCAGTCATTGAAATATGTGGAGAATATTCAGGAGACTACAGTGCTGGCTGATTACTGATTAGCACAAAAATTTAGTCGGAAAAGTAGATTCCCTGTTCACACTGAAGACTTGAATTAGTCACGGTAATATGGAGCAGCATCAACCACGCGGCAAACCAGGGCTTTCGGCCTCATCCCTCATGCAGGGTATATACTCTACCAATATACGTATGTAACACGGGTCTACGCTAAGTCCTGGAGTCTCGGGTGCGGTATTCGTACTGTGTATTCGTACGCTCGAACCGTCGTCGTCGTTGTCGTCGTCGTCGTCTTCGTGGCGAGGACGCCATTTGCAGCGAAGCCTCACCGCACTCTTGAGACAGAAGAGTGCGTTCCGTTTTGTAGGGTGAGTGCGAGCTTGGTTGCTCTTGTTTGCTGATCCGTTCGCACCGGCGCCCCTCACGTATCCAGCGAGAGAGGGGCTGTAGCCCGTGCCACGGCCCCCGTCGTGTCGCCATGGCGGCCGCCAACGCCCCCATCACGATGAAGGAGGCTTTAACGGTACTTCTCCCCGTCTTTCTCCTTCGTCTTTTCTCCTTCTGGAGCTTCCGAGCTCTCGAGCTATGTTTCGGATGAACATTCAGACTGAGAGTTTTCTTGGAGTAGGTTTTGGAAGTTTTGGATGCACAGGGCGAGCTTTTGGGATCGCAAGGGGGGGGGAGGGGAGGGTGGCATTAGGGTTCGGTGCAGATGGAGAGAGTTGAATGAGCTGTGGTGATAGTGAGGTCGGGAATCTGTGGATGATAGAGATGTCGCGGTGTTTAATCTGGTTCGGGGGTGATTTTCTGAGCTCGTTTGAGTGTGGCAATGCAGCTGACGAGCTTGGGCATAAACCAGCAATTCGTGACGTTCACGCACGTGACGATGGAATCCGACAAGTATATTTGTGTCCGGGAGACCTCTCCGCAGAACAGCGTGGTGATTATTGATATGTCCATGCCCAACCAGCCTCTTCGGCGGCCTATCACCGCTGACTCCGCTCTCATGAATCCCAACAGCAAAGTCCTTGCCCTTAAAGGTTCGTTCTGTATTCCCCTTGAAGACTTAGGTGCTAATCGTGCTCCACCGCCATTCGGTATCGGCACACACTGGTTGTGTCGCACTGAATTCTGAAGTTTTCTACCTTGAAGGATTTCGGAATCGACACACAGTTTCTTACAGTATACTGAATTCCGAGTTCTTGGCTCTTTAGAAGGACTTCGAAGGTCTCAAGATATTCATTAAAGGATTACTATTCAAGCTCTCGCTGAATTGAGTAGGAACTGCCCCGTGCAGGAGGCTGATTGTCTCCTGAGCAAATAATTTCGGGCAAGAAGGTAGCGCCACCATTTGTACTTGCATCGTACAATGCACGAGCTTACTGAGTGATTGGAAGGGATTGATTTTCTGCAGTGAAAAGGAGGCATGCATATATTCACTGCATGGGTTGAATTGGTCCGAACTAGATTCTATCCGCTCTTCTATCCGCTGAACAGCGGATGGAGGTCGTGCAAGAGATTAAGAGCCTGATCTCTGACTAGGAGTTTGTCAAGAATCGAAGTGACCTGCCTATTGTCGTCTTTTCTGACTTGAGAATGCAAGGGTATATCATGCGATTGAGAACTTTACAGCAAAATTACTCCAAAGAATTAGAGGGGCTGGACATAGAGTTGGCATTTAGCGATTGTGATGAATCCTCTTGAAGATTGTACTGGGAGGGCATTGATTTGGTATTTGTGCTTCATGATTAGGATTGGGTACATTCAGTGCATGACGGTGTATAGATAACCACGACCATTAAGAATGTTTAATAGTTGGTGATAACATTGTATAAGTGACTTATAATCTGGAAGTATTAGCTTTGAGGCTGAGATTAGTTAATGCCGTTTCGAGGACCAGCGTCTAGAGTCGACAGTATATCTACTCGGTTGTGGTTGAACCTATGTTTTTCCCCCTCGCTCCAGATCATCTTCGTTCTTCCTGTTGTAATAGTTGTCCATGCAATGAGAACTGACATTATTTATGTTTTTCTCCTTATATTGTTCAGCTCAAATCCCTGGGTCGGCTCAAGATCATTTACAGATTTTTAACATCGAGCTGAAGTCGAAAATGAAATCTTATCAGATGCCAGAACAGGTACATGCAAGGTGTTAACTGCAGTAAATTTGATTGATTTGGTCAAGAGTCGTTCCAATGATATCTTGTGGGATCAGTTTTCCACCCTTTCTGTGCTGGATTTCATCAATGATTGCTTCTTGCAGGTGGTATTTTGGAAATGGATCACTCCAAAGCTCCTGGGGCTTGTCACCCAATCATCAGTGTTTCACTGGTCAATCGAAGGTATGATTATTAATCACATGTTTCAGCTCTCCTTTATGTGATGTTCATGTCGTAGTTTTGATATTTAATGGATTGTTGCATCTGCAACGATTTTTCAGTAGTTTTGAAATACTAGAACAATCTTTAAATGCTTACTCTGATTCTCGATTATCATTGATCTAGGTGAAAGCGAACCAGTGAAGATGTTCGAGAGAACTGCGAATTTGACTGGCAACCAAATCATTAATTATCGGTGCGATGCCTCTGAGAAGTGGCTAGTATTGATTGGCATTGCTCCAGGTGCACCTGAGGTACGTAAGATCTATGGACGTGATTTCTGATCAGTCGTTCGCGTTTCGTTTCTCTATTGCTTTGCGACATCCGTGTAACTTTATTCATCTCTCCATGCGTCATCGGTCATCGGTACGAGACTTAATTTGGTTAACATGCTCCAAAGAATCACTCTGTATATTTTTCATTAGTGTGCGCCATAGAAACTCTATTTAGACCGTCCTAGTTGAAATCTATATGGGGTATTGAAGGACGCACAAGTGCTTGAGACCTGACATCTCCTCAAAAGTTGATGCCAAGTTGATGCCAAGTTGATGCCCAGGGACTGGACTGTCCTTTGTAACGATTTATGCTACCTACACATACGCACTCATGAAACCCTTTAGTGTAGCAAATTTTTGTTACTCTTCTGCTGTTGCCATACGAATCGTGTAAATTTTTTGAGAGAGCATAGAATACACGGTTAGAAACGCGTATGACATAATTACTGTATGTGGCGTGATTTACAGCGCCCACAGCTCGTGAAGGGAAACATGCAGTTGTTTTCCGTGGATCAGCAGAGAAGTCAAGCGTTGGAAGCACATGCAGCATCATTTGCATCTTTTAAGGTAACTTGCTGATTTCTTGGGTCTAAACTTTGGTGAACGGGATGTGGGACGCGGTATGACTGGCAATATTTGTGTTTTAATTGCTGCTGGATCTGCATATTTGATCTTTTAAGGTGTTTCTTGAGTGACCCAGGTTGCAGGCAATGAAAATCCTTCTCTATTTTATTTCATTCGTAGTAAGGACTTTAGTCAGCGATCCACTTATTTCAAAAATGCATGTCATTGAGCTGGGGGCTCAGCTAGGCCTGTGTCTACTTTTCTTGACCTCATATAGTGGTGGTACCAATTTGATGAAATCAGGTGTCTGGAAACGACTCGCCAAGTCTACTGATTGCATTCTCAACGAAGACTATAAATGCTGGACAGCTTACATCCAAGCTGCATATCATTGAACTTGGTGCTCAACCAGGTTGGAAACTCGCGATGATCCACCTTCAACATCTTTAATCTTCTACCCGAACAACTTCATACTCATTGCCATGTCAAATTATGATTCCCGTTGCATTCTAGTTTCTGACTTCCATGTATCCGGAGTTTTGAGAGTCCACATGACGGTCAATGGGAAGCTGTAATGGACTACTGTGGTCTGCTGTAAGCATATACAGAGTGGCTACCGTTGTTTTCAGGGATCAACTTAGAGGTTGCAATGACTCGTTTTTCACGCTTGGTTTTCAGGTAGACCTGGCTTTGCGAAGAAGGCGGCAGACTTGTTCTTCCCTCCAGACTTCGCAGACGATTTTCCAGTTGCAATGCAGGTGGTTACTTTCTCGTAATATAAACGAACATTATTGTTTTGAAGATGTGCAAAATTGTGTGCTGCTTTGCTGCATCTCGTGTTATGATTTTTCTGTGTCAGGATGCTCGTAACCTTAGAGGTTCCGGTTTATTTTGAATTTGTATGCATTTTTAGCTCTGGCATTGGATGTTTTTACTTCACATTCATGATCGTATTTTCCAAAATTTTCTTGGAATGTTAAGAGATACCTATTTGTCTGGGCTAACCTACTCTATTCCTTGGGTTTGGCAGATTTCATCGAAATACAATCTAATCTACGTTATAACGAAGCTGGGTCTTCTTTTTGTCTATGATTTGGAAACTGCTACAGCTGTGTATAGAAACCGTATCAGCCCAGATCCAATATTTTTGACAGCTGATGCCCCATCAGTTGGTGGATTTTATGCTGTCAATCGTCGCGGACAAGTTCTACTGGCTACCGTCAATGAGTCAACAATCGTACCATTTGTCAGCAATCAGGTGAAAACTTGATAGTCTTCAGAGATTTGGTCGTGGACTTGTTTTTGTCCAGTATGTGGCATCCTCTGACCTTATCAAATCTACTGTAATTGGCAGTTGAACAATTTGGAGCTTGCGGTGAATCTTGCAAGGCGAGGAAATTTGCCTGGGGCAGAGGGCCTGGTATGTTTGTTACATCTTGCGACGTGTGGGTGTCGGCATTGGAGTTTGTGTTCATGCTGAGCAGTGTGTCTGGATACGTTTCTTTTAGATGTATTTCACATGGCAGGTCTTTTTCTTTGATGTTGTACGGCACATCTGTTCTTTTGCAGTATGCTCTAGGTGGCGTCCAATTCTGATCCTTTAGGCAGTTATTTCCTACGGTGCTTAGGAGAAAGGGGTTTTGTTGGATTCAGGTTGTGCAACGCTTCCAGGAGTTGTTTTCTCAGATGAAATATAAAGAAGCAGCTGACCTTGCAGCTGAATCACCACAAGGGATTCTCCGAACGCCAGATACGGTGGCTAAATTTCAGGTTCGTCATCCATGAGGGATTTATACTTACTGTTTACAAATTTCGCATTTTCATTGTTGTAGTTACTTTGGTTTTTGTGTTCCTTTTCAATCACCAGCACAAGATTATTGGACTTTGAATTACTGTTGCCCCTCATCAGATATTTGTTTGTTCCTGATGAACATCTGGAAATTATTTCTGTTTCCTACTGCAGAGTGTTCCAATGCAGCCTGGACAGACGTCACCACTCCTCCAGTACTTTGGAACACTGCTGACCAAGGGTAAATTAAACTTGTTTGAGTCTTTGGAGCTTTCCCGCTTGGTGGTTAATCAAAACAAGAAGAATTTGCTTGAAAACTGGTTGGCGGAGGACAAGCTAGAATGCAGTGAAGAACTGGGAGATCTTGTGAAGGTATGATACCTTGCTTGTTGCTACTATCTGTTACCGACTGTTTAGGTCATTTGTAAAGGATGTCATATTATGAGCATAATTTAATATCTCTTATATGTGACGTGCACGACTCTTAACTTGGCAATACATCAGGCGTTAGATGTATCGCGTTCCGCTTGTATACTATGTATCCATGTGTAGAGAACTGCAATCTATCCTTTATTTGTGATGGGCCGTCGGCTGCATCCTATTTCAGACAGTTATAACCTAAGTATCTTTCATATTTGCTTTTTGGTTATGATCTAGGCGAGTGGCTTGGTCGATATGTTGTATAATCATGTTTGCTATCTTTGCAGACTGTGGACAACGACATGGCGTTGAAAATCTACATTAAGGCCAGGGCTACACCCAAAGTGGTTGCAGCTTTTGCTGAGCGGCGTGAATTTGACAAGATTCTGATATACTCCAAGCAGGTTAGTGTTGAACCTGTCGACTTATCTGCTTACTTTTTTCATGGGATTTTGACGTTCTGTAGACTTTTTTTTCCCCTTATTTCTTTATGTTGAGGCCAAATTGTTGCTTTATTGTACATACAAGCAGAACATGACTGGAGCATTGATTACTCAGCTTTGCCTTAACTGCAGGTTGGCTACACTCCAGATTATTTGTTCCTGCTGCAGACTATTTTGCGATCAGATCCTCAGGTACGCTTAAATGGCATCTTTTATTATTTTATACAGTATTTAGAGGGTTGCATTCTTTGCAGCATGTAATCTACATGTTAGCAGTCCTAATGGTGTCTGTTCATTTTGGATGCAGGGTGCTGTAAACTTTGCTCTCATGATGTCTCAGTTGGAAGGAGGGTGTCCAGTAGACTACAACGTCATTACGGACTTGTTCCTTCAGGTATGGATCGATGGTGGTCCAGGTTTGTCATTGAGTATTTTATTTTCTTAACGACTTGAGCATATCTCTTCTTGTAATTTAACCTGTCTTCTGAGATATTAGTTGTGGTCGTGCAGCGCAACATGATCAGGGAGGCCACCGCGTTTCTTTTGGACGTTCTTAAGCCTAATTTGCCAGAGCATGCGTTGCTTCAAACCAAGGTTTGTTCTGGTCTTCTGTATGCTGTGTTTTGGTGCAAATTTGCTTGCATGGCAATGATTTAATTTGTATTCTTGTGTCCTGTTGGTCGTTTTGGCAAGTTCATTTTTTTGAGTTGAAATTATTTAAGGTCTGTCCAGTTCATTTGTCTTCTCGAGCCCTTTTTCATATATTAAGTGAGCGTAGATTTGCTATTTCTTATTCAGGACTTTCTTTGCCTTGAGTTAGACTTCCTGATATTGACATGTTCTGATTTCACCTTTCCAGGTGTTGGAGATCAATCTGGTCACATTTCCCAATGTGGCTGATGCAATCCTGGCAAATGGCATGTTCAGCCACTATGATCGTCCTCGCATTGCCCAGCTTTGTGAGAAAGCTGGTCTTTACATGCGCGCTCTTCAGCACTACACAGAGTTAAATGATATTAAGCGTGTTGTGATCAATACTCATGCAATTGAGCCTCAGGTATCGTACTTTACCTATTCTTAGGGCTTCTAAGTTTATGCTTTGTATTTTTTTCTTCTAATATCGTGTCTTGGAAGCCGAAGCCGAAGTTCCTCGTGCTGCTGCAAAGATTGAGGTCTAAACTATGACCCGCGTTATTTTTCTCGTAATGTCTCTGCAGGCTCTTGTAGAATTCTTTGGAACCTTGTCGAAGGAGTGGGCTTTAGATTGCATGAAGGAGTTGCTTCAAGTCAATATGCGAGGCAATCTACAAATTATTGTGCAGGTGCGTGTGAGGGGTCAGCAACTTCGTTTTGCTGTTCAATAGTTTAATGATGTTCAGTTTTGTGGTGGTACTTGGTAGTCTTCTCACATCGCCAAGTACTTCATATTTGCAAGTTGGGATCACGTGCATTGATTGGGCAAACTGTAGAGATACGTTTATGACTTACAAGTGCACTTATACAGGTCGCCAAGGAGTACGGAGAACAGCTGGGTGTTGACTCATGTGTTAAGTTATTTGAGAGCTTCAAGTCCTTTGAAGGGCTTTACTTCTTCCTTGGTGCATACTTAAGTACGAGGTCAGTATTCTCGTTTTGGCTTTAATTCTCAGGACTGCAGTTAGTAGGCAAGTCGGTCTGATTGAGGTTGGTGAATTTGTAACGCCTGCAATTTTGAGAGCACAGATTTTGGCATGCTTGTTTCGCATACGTTCAATCCGTCTGATCTGGTGAACGATGTGTTCAGTGAGGACCCTGAGATCCACTATAAGTACATTGAGGCTGCAGCAAAGACTGGCCAAATCAAAGAAGTGGAGCGTGTCACAAGAGAGTCAAACTTCTACCCTCCTGAGAGGACCAAAAACTTCTTGATGGAATCAAAGTTGCCAGATGCAAGGCCGCTGATTAACGTTTGCGATCGACATGGCTTTGTGCCAGATCTTACTCATTATCTGTATGTCAACAACATGCTGCGATATATTGAGGGATATGTGCAGAAGGTAATTTGTTATTTCGTGATCATGGATTCTGGACATTTACTAATTATGAGCGCAAATTGAATGATCTCAGGTCACTTTGGAGTTCCTTGACGTCTTCCTAACATCTTCGAGTCATGCAGGTTAATCCACAAAATGCACCTTTGGTGGTTGGCCAATTGCTGGATGATGATTGCCCTGAGGACTTTATCAAAGGCTTGATCTTGTCTGTGCGATCACTGCTTCCAGTAGAGCCCCTGGTCGACGAGTGTGAGAAGAGGTAACTTAGATGCTCGACTTTTTTACTTCTAGCCAGTGGTTCTATATAGCTTCCGTCTATTACGAAGAACATTACATTTTGTTCACTGTGGCTCTCTTGAAATTATCAAAATCTTGAAAGGGTTCTGAGTTAGATACTCTTTGTAGAAATCCAGTATTGTGAACGTTGACTTGGTCAAGGGATCCGAACTCATGCATTGTGGATTTTGACAGAAATCGTCTCCGGCTGTTAACACAATTTTTAGAGCATTTGGTGAGTGAGGGAAGTCAAGATCCGCACGTGCACAATGCTCTTGGGAAGATCATTATTGATACAAATAATAACCCGGAGCATTTTCTTACTACAAATCCTTACTATGACTCTAGAGTTGTTGGTAAGTATTGTGAGAAGCGCGACCCCACACTTGCAGTTGTTGCGTACAGACGAGGCCTATGTGATGATGAGCTTGTCAACGTGACCAACAAGAACTCTCTGTTCAAGCTTCAGGCCAGGTGATGCTCTTTCCTGTTTATCATTTATGAAGCTTTTAGTCAGTTTGGATCTTGGGATTGCCTTGGTCAGATTTTCCTCTTCAGTTAAGAATTTCTTGCCTGGTCAGTCCTACACTTGTGAAGACTTCCTTCGTCTTTTGTAGCTGAGTTTGCTCTAACGTGTTTTTTTTGGCGATTATCAGGTATGTGGTTGAGCGAATGGAGCCTGATTTATGGTTGAAGGTCCTCGATCCAGAAAATCCTTGCAGACGGCAGCTGATTGATCAAGTCGTGTCTACAGCTCTGCCAGAGAGTAAGAATCCAGAGCAGGTGTCAGCCACTGTGAAGGCCTTCATGACTGCAGACTTGCCTCATGAGTTGATTGAGCTTCTAGAGAAAATTGTTCTGCAGAACTCTTCCTTCAGTGGCAATCCGAATCTTCAGAACCTGCTCATTCTCACAGCAATCAAGGCCGACACATCGAGGGTTATGGACTACATCCACCGATTGGATAATTTCGATGGTCCAGCAGTGGGAGAAATTGCTGTCGGTGCCGAGCTCTATGAGGAGGCATTTGCTATTTTCAAGAAGTTCGACCTCAATGTGCAAGCCGTCAATGTTCTCTTGGATAACCTCCGCAGCATTGACCGTGCCGTGGAGTTCGCTGCACGAGTGGAAGAAGACGAGGTGTGGAGCCAGGTGGGTAAGGCGCAATTGAGGGAGGGGCTGGTCAGCGATGCCATTGAATCCTTCATCAAAGCAAACGACGCCACTCAATACAATGAAGTCATCGACGTGGCATCTGGTGTCAGGGCGTACGAGGATCTCGTGAAATACTTGATCATGGTACGCAAGAAAGTGAAGGAGGCGAAGGTAGATTCCGAATTGATCTTTGCATATGCTAAGCTTAACCGGTTGGATGACATTGAGGAGTTCATTGTCACTCCCAATCTTGCAAACTTGCAAACTGTTGGAGACCGTCTGTTTGATGAAGAGTTGTACGAAGCCGCCAAAATCATCTTCACGCACATTTCCAACTGGGCCAGACTAGCCAGCACTCTTGTCAAGCTTCTCCAGTTCCAAGCAGCCGTGGATGCAGCTAGGAAGGCCAATAGCGCGCGCACTTGGAAGGAAGTCTGCTTTGCTTGTGTTGATGCTGAGGAATTTCGCCTGGCCCAGATTTGTGGTCTCAATGTCATTGTCCAGGTATGAATTGTCTTCGGATCCTGCAGTATGCAATTAGCTTCTTGGAGTTTGATTTAAGAATGGATTGTTTGATTATTGGATTTAGTGAATTTTGTTACCTGCAAGCTATCGGTGAATGGGAGTATACTGAGTTTTAACAAACGTTGTACAAAGGTGACAGATTGCTCTTTCTGATAAGGTAATGGTGCAAGATGTGCAGTGATAGTAGTTTTCTGGGAAAGCCCTAAATAGTCGAATCCTGTGCAGGTTGACGATTTGGAAGAGGTCAGTGAGTATTACCAGAACAGGGGTCGTTTTGATGAGCTCATCTCACTCATGGAAAGTGGGCTCGGTTTGGAGCGTGCTCATATGGGTATCTTCACAGAACTTGGCACTTTATACGCCAAATACCGTCCGGAGAAGCTTATGGAGCATCTCAAGCTTTTCGCCACTCGCATCAACATTCCAAAACTTATCCGTGTTTGCGATGAGCAACAGCACTGGAAGGAACTGACATACTTATATATTCAGTATGATGAGTTCGATAATGCTGCTGCAACCATGATGAGCCATTCTCCAGAAGCTTGGGAGCATATGCAGTTCAAGGATGTGGCTGTCAAGGTTGCTAATGTGGAACTGTACTATAAGGCCGCACATTTCTATTTGCAAGAGCATCCCGAGCTCATCAATGATCTGCTTAACGTCCTGGCTAATCGTGTCGATCATACAAGGGTGGTGGATATCATGCGGAAGGTAAGTATTCTTCGTGAGAATTGTCAGTCAAGTGTTGTATTTTCCACGTGGGGGGTTTCCCTTGTTGCCAGGATTAGCTGGACTCTGAGATTCTTGGGGTCGGTTTAGTTGTGGTAGATTATAGATCCGTTTCTTACACGTACATCTGCGTAACATTTGCAGGCTGGACAATTACCGCTTGTGAAGCCATATATGGTATCAGTCCAGAGTGCCAACAATGCTGCTGTGAACGAGGCTCTCAATAACCTTTACATTGAAGATGAAGATTATGACCGGCTCAGGGAGTCCATTGATATGTATGATAACTTTGACCAGATTTCAATGGCACAGCGGGTAATCACTTCACCCTATCTTCAAGCTTCATGATCATGTGATAACATGTATTATAATGCTCATCAATCTGGAGGATTAGCTGTAACTTTGGAGTCGTTAGTTTTATCGGGAGTGCTTTTGATGTTCGGTTCTAAATACATGCTGAATACACTGGTTCTCATGTTCTCATGTTCTCATCAGATTGAAAAGCACGAGCTTCTGGAAATGCGACGGGTTGCAGCTTACATCTACAAAAGGGCTGGGAGATGGAAACAATCTGTTGCTCTTTCTAAGAAAGACAACTTGTACAAGGATGCTATGGAGACTGCCTCACAGTCAGGCGATCGCGACCTTGCCGAGGAGTTGCTTACCTTCTTTGTGGACAAGGTGATTGAGGATTATCTTTTGTATTATCACGTATCCAGATTTTAAATGTATCTGTAATTAATTTCCTGCCTTATACTGCGTCTTTTTTACCTTCAGTGTTCATGAGTGGGTAACTCCTACTGATATTTATGTATTGGAATCTGTTTATTTGATACAGGGCAAGAAAGAATGCTTTGCTTCATGCTTGTACACCTGCTATGATCTCATTCGTGCCGATGTTGCCGTTGAGCTGGCCTGGATGCATGGCATAATGGATTTTGCCGTTCCCTACCTGCTGCAGGTATATAGTATGGGCGTCTTTCTTGACTTTTCACAGTCGTTTTTGCCTGTTGATCGAGAACTCTCCTTGTCGGTCTTGCGCTCTTTTGAACTCTAGTTACAATGAATGCCGCTCGGGAGATGTAATGCTACGTAATGTCATGTGCTGCAGTTCTTGCGCGAGTATACAACGAAGGTTGATGAGCTTATCAAGGACAAAATTGAAGCAACTGAAGAAAAGAGATCCAAGGAGTCTGACGAAAAGGAAGTTGTCGCTCAACAGGTAAAGTCCCCAGAATTTGGGCACTGATATGTTTTTGATGTGTCACAAGATGCTTATAATACTGGTGCAGTAGTACCCCCAAAGCCCGCATGATCGTTCCTGTAAACCTTCGCTGATGATAATTCTTGATACCCTCTTTGCAGAATATGTATGCTCAGCTTTTGCCGTTGGCTTTACCTGCCCCACCTGTTGCTGGTATGAGTGGGATGCCCGGCATGGGCGCAGGAATGCCATATGGAGGAGGTTACGGCATGCCTGCTATGAGTTCATTTTAAAAATCTTCTTAAATGAGCTTGGTATATACGCTTGTCAAACTGAGATCTCGAGACATATTAAACATGGTTGGTGTGAACAAGTGAGCAAACTATCGCGGTTCAAGACCTCCAACTTTCAACAATTCGAGAACGGCTCTTTGTTCCCTGGTTGCATCAAACTGGAAATTGAATTCTAGTGAGGAGTGTAGTGGCAGCGCTGCTTTGAGTTGTAGGAAGGGGTAGCTGTGTAGTGATGCTCAGGGAAGGCCGTATGTCAATGTCACACAATGTGTACTGAGGGTGGTACCGGGGGCTTCTGTTGTCCGGACGTTCCATGTCCTGCTCTTGCGCCTGGGTGGCTACTTCGGCTTTGTAGGTTTAGAGAGATGTGGCAAGCAACACCTCATGTAGAGAAAGCCACCTCATGTAGCAGTATCTGCGTTTTGATCGATCTAAATTGTCCTGGCTTGTTTCTTTTGTTGAGCTTCTGTGAACCTCACTGTTGAGCCTCTTTGTTCAACGGGCTTGCTAGTCAGGCATGCATCGGTTATGTGGAATTGGTTTGTAGGTTCCATTTCTTGCATCATGTCACATTCATCGTCCCTGAAACTGCCTGATGCTAAATCACATCATTTCATCCGTTTTTTTGTGTTTGACTTAGTTGACTTCGAACGGAAGGGGAGGAGACTTCGCATCAGTAGTGCTACAGGGAGAGGACGACGTCTCTAGAATTTACAGGGAATATCCGAACTGCGCTTCTTAAACCCAAGCTGCAATAAGTGGCCATGTTTCTGAAAACGTGACGTCCTGTCCTTGCTCGGCATCTTTTTTGTTTGCGAATCATGAACAAACGACCCCAATGGCAACATTATACAATGAACTTTCCTTACAGAATTCTGAAATCACAAAATCACAGATGCCTCATAACATGTATTTGAGGATGAAAACTCCAAGAACATATAAAGAAGGCTAAAGAAGTTCAGTATTTGCTTGAAGATAATGTCTCTCCTTTGGAAGGGTAAATCTATTACATTACCTAATTGAAGGAGGTAATTGATCCTAAAACAAAGTTACACAATATTGGATTCTTCAATGAATCAACCAACATTACAAATTAGGGCTGCTTTTAAAACTCTTCAATTCAACTTCAAAAATTCATAACTATTTTGAAGAGATCAAAAAACATAAAGAAAAGTGGGATAGATCTAACTTTCATTTAGGTCTCATCATTTTAGGACTAAACATAAACATGAAATTTCACTCATAGACACTAGTGCTAATTAAAATATTAGACTATTATTCAACTCCACTTGTAATATATATGCATTTTTTTTGTAAGTTTAATTTCAAGGAGGTTGCAAGATTGAACATGGTATTTGTGGAAAAATTCAAATCAATGCCTTGAATAAAGTTAATATACTAATCAATATTGACTTACAAAGTCATGACTACCTTAGGACCTCTATTGTTATCCTTTTTCAATAAAATATATGCACCAAATGGTGACACTCCAAAGATTTATTGTACATACAATGATGTGATTTCTTAAATACTTCAAATCAAAGTGAAAATTGATGCCCCCACAAGCCAATATTTCAATAGAATACAATAGGATTCTAACTTTACTAGTAGCTAACATCAATCAATGTGAATGCAATTAAAGAAGATTTTCAAGTGGAGCATTAAAATGCATGTTGCAATTGGTTGTATCTATGCTATCCACCATATACAACACTAACTATCCCCAGTCTCAAGATTTGCAACAAATGAATATGCACATTGCAATTTCAAATGCTATACCATATTTTTGAAAAGATTACAAGTGGAATGCTTGACATACAGTGTTTTGGGGGTCTTATCTTACCTTATAAATAATAAGATTTTCACTATCAAACCCCATCAAAGATTACTTGACATCATAAGAGACTCAAAATAAATGAACTATATAATCTAGCTTGCTCTACTTCACTTCATACAAAATCATAGCCAAATGTGTTCAAAGCTCGTCAATATCTGAACTCATGCCCCACCATTCAAGTGAAAGGTATAAAGCCTTTGTTTCTACAATCATTTCTAAGTTTGATCATCCTTGCAATATTGCAACCATCCATTCATATATCCAAATTCTTTCACCAATTTGTCCATCATTGTATACTTTGAAACTAAATGTGCAACACACACTATAAGAAACTAAAGTTTATTGATGTCAAAAGGAGTGGATTTTAGGTGACATTGAAAAAAAAAAACTCATGATTTTATGTCAGCAATGATGTTCA
The DNA here is from genome assembly GCA_963969395.1 of Pseudoscleropodium purum. Classification (NCBI taxonomy): domain Eukaryota; kingdom Viridiplantae; phylum Streptophyta; class Bryopsida; order Hypnales; family Brachytheciaceae; genus Pseudoscleropodium; species Pseudoscleropodium purum. Next base: position 962,777 of record OZ017796.1, read on the forward strand.
ATATAACATCAATGAACATCATTGTTGACATAAAAACATGGGTTTGTTTTTTTGATGTCACCTTGAATGTCCCCTAAAATTCATTCCTTTTGATGTCAATCCATCATCTAAAACAAGGTTTTCTTATAGTAACACAATATTTAACAAATTCACCCATGAAAAAACACCAACTCTCTATTGAAGAGTTTTTTGCACATTTTGCCCACGGTCAACCTTAATGGGCTTCTACACTAGTACCTCATCAATTTCGGCACCCTCTGCCGAATATATAATAAAATTTGACTTTTTAATTTCAGGAGAAAGAAACTAATTACTGCAATTTTCATCATCCTAGATATTGAATTAATAAAAAAATTGGCATGTAGCTTCAATAAGCAATTTATTGACAAGATTGATGTGTTTAAAGACAAGATCTTTATACAAATTGTGTGATAAGAGGTAAAACAACCCATGTGGGATATGTAAATAGTTAGGATTAGTAGGAGCTCAACCACTCATAGTGAAGTCAAACATAAGAAATGTGTTCAATGTAGAATTTCAAACCTCATTTAGGCATAATAGAACAACTTTTAAAAAATAAATTTGAACTAAGTTATTGTGAAAAATGAAGTTAGCTTTCATCTCCTTAAATCCTTTTGAGATTTTGATCCTCCAATTGAAAGTTATGGACAAATTTAAAAGAGGAGTTGGAAGAAATATTTTCTTTGACATTTTCAAACATCCCCTTTGAATTTTGTCTATAACTTTTGTTTGGAGGCTTATAATTACAAAAGGATCTTTAAAAATGAAAGTTAGATTTAATCCTCAACTTTATTTGGTTCAAAGTATTTTTGAAAAATGTTATTTACTATGCAAAAATGAGATTTAAAAGTCTACTTTGAACACAAATACTATTTTTTGACAATGAAAGATCAAGCTATCATCTTCGAATTACCCCATATCCTTTGAGGGTTCATGAGAGAGAATAAATTTCATTATAAAAACAACCTCTCCATCTTCAACTCCCTTCTACATTTAGTGATGAAATTCTTTGATGTTACCATCAACAAATCTCTTGATGATTGATGATTCATTGTGCACATGATTGTTGATCATTGGACTCTCCTTTGTACCGTCTTATTAACATTGGTTATTTTCTTTTTTAAAACAACCTAATCACTTAATTCTTTATGTTTTGGGCAAGATTATTAAACCGTAGATAGTCAAATAACTCCATTGATTTCGGCAATTAGCATTGTAAATTTTCAACATATTTGGCAATTAGCATTATAATTTTTTGAAATTACGATATCTCCTAAAACAATTAATTTTTGCTGAAATTGAAGAGGTACTATAGTAGTTCTTGTTTCCAATGGAAATATGCTCTTACCACATAGTAGCCGCATATTATGCAAACTCTAGGAACAATCATGGAGTTTGGAATGCCACAATAGGAATGAATGTATTTTAATTGGATTACATATAAAAGTAAATTGTATCTGAAATTTGGATGAGAAAATGGAATTTTCTTGAATATCAAGGAAAATCCAATACTCTTTGGATGAATGATTGGACGATTATAAGAATGGATGAAGTTTTTAATGAAAATTCATTAAAGTGTTTTCAAAAATGCCATTTTCTGCACATCTACTTGAAGATAAGTTGGACAAAGTAAAGAGCCATGGTTTGCAAAGGATTTGTAGAGCTCATTTTTGTTTTGTCAAGCTACTTCAAAGACTTTCAACTGTATGGGGCTTCATCAATAAACAAGGTAATTATTCCCCTTAGCTAAATGTTCCACTAACATTTAGCATATTCTCTAAATCAGTGATAAGCAATTAGACAAGATGGACAAATTCCAAATCTCATCAAGTTGAATCTACCTATTTGAAGTACACAAGAGCAAGATAGAGCACCAATAGTCCAATAGGTTGATGATGAAATCCAAAGGTTAAAAGAAGATAAGGAAATAGCCATACTAGTCTTGTAAACCTTAAGTCAAGGTCATTGTGCATGAAAACTTACCAAGAGCAAGACCTCTTTTGCTTTGGACCAATCAAGAAATGCCTACATGAAAAAAACCAAGTGCAAAACAAAACTAGAAACTTAAAAGCCCAAGAAAAATAATCCAACAATCATTGATGTTGCACAACGTGGTAGCTGTATACAATATTACTAGAATGGAGCGACTAAATGCGTAACCACCTCATGAGAACAACAAAGGCAAAAAGCTTAAAATGGAAAATTAAAATACTTGTTAAAGATTGTGTACATATTAGTGTAGACGATGTAGATTCAGCGTTAGGAGTAGCATTAGACACTTAGTTAGTGTTAGAGTCCATGGGTATTGCTTGTAGTCAAAGGCAGCCCATTATGTTTAGTTATCCCATGTGGTTTGTGGATAACTAGGAAAGGCTTCTAGCTTAAGTTGAGCCCACTTATGTGGCTTTGTATCTTCTACCATCTAAGTAAAGCCTTTCTTCCATACAATACTTCATAATCTCAATAGGTTATAGGCCCACGCACTTGGAATTGCGCTTGAGGGGGAAGTTCATATCATATGGAAGAGATCTTGGAGCTTGGTGGAGCAATCAGCGTTTGGTCTCTCTTTCACCTACAAACCATATGGTGTGAGTTATTTTGGACTTTTGTTGGTTGGTTTGTGAGGTTTGGAGTGCATTTTGGGTGAGAGATTGCTTATGGTAGTGATCGCACTTTGTGAGGGCTAATTGCATGCTCCTAGTTTGAGTTTGTGCTTAGAAGAGTACATTGAGAGCCCATTGAGGGCTGATTGTGCACTTGGGTGCATTGTTGATTGTGATTGTGCCAATTGTAATCTAGTGAGAGTCTTTTTGTGAGGCTTGGAAGCAGCTTTGGGTTACTTGAGGTATTTGCCATCCATTGACGGCTGATTAGTGCCCTTGTGAGTGAGTGAGGCAAAGTAGTGGAATTTACCATCCATTGAGGGCTGATTGGAGCCATTGAGAGGCAATTAGGTTGCTTTGGAGTTTTGGTGATCCAATTAGGGTTGTTGGAGGCCATTGTTACCCTTGAGGTGCTGATTGTGAATAGTAGCCTCCATTTAGGGCTGATTGGAAGTCTTGAGCTCCTTGGAGTGTGGAGTACCCTATTTGTAAGGAGCATTGTAAGTGTGCTTGCTGATTTGAGGTAGCACTAGCCCATGACATCCATGTCTTTGATTTGAGCTTCATTAGAATCTGAATTGGTGTGGAGAGAAGTGTTTGGTCGTTCTTGGGTTAGTAGGACTTTAGGAGGTCCTTATGAGGGCTGATTGATGCCATTTTAGCCCCATTGGCTGCCAAGGGATTATTTGGAGGCTGAATTGAGTTTGTGAACTCCAAGAAACACTTTGGAGGCTGCCAATAAGTGGGAGGTTCTTTACCATGGCATCCAGTGGAGGAGATGGCATATGCATCATTGACAAGTTTGATGGGGAGAACTTTGGCATGTAGAAGTTCAAGATGGAGATGATCCTTGCGGAGAAGGACTTGTGGGACGTGGTGGATGGGAGTGAGGAGCCTCCAAGTAAAGATGCGGATCCACAGACCAAGAAGGCATGGGAGAGGAAGGAGAAGAAGGCCTTTGCTCTCATTGCCATCAACCTTGTGGATCGCCAAATTGCACACATTCGCCATTGCAAGGGACCAGCCCAAGCATGGACCACGCTTTGCAACATCCATGAAATCAAAAGCCTCTCCAACATCCTTTTTCTTCGGCGCAAGTTCTTCACTAGCAAGATGCAAGAGGAGGACGATTTGTTGGATCACGTCAACAAGGTCAAGGCTCTTGGGGATGAGTTGGCTTGTTTGGAGGCACCCGTGACGGAGGGAGATGTGGTGATTACCTTGTTGGCAAGCTTGTCACCGTCTTATGAGTTCCTCATCATCGCATTGGAGACGAGGCCCACCAAGGAGCTGACCATGGAGTTTGTGACTGCATGCTTGATGCATGAGGTGACCAAGCGCAAGGAGAATGAGGCCCAAGGAGAAGGATCAACGCTTGTCTCAAGACATGGCAAAGGAGGCAACACCAAGGTGTTTAAGGAGACAAGGACGTGCTTCAAGTGTGGCAAACCAGGCCACCTTGCTAGGCATTGCAAGAGTAGCCAAGGCAAAGATAAGGAGAGTGCACACCAAGCTTCCAAAGAGGAGGAAGCGGAGGATTTTGCCTTTGCAGCCCATAGAGGAGGGGAGAAGGCCAACATGTTCACTTGGATTGTGGACTCGGGGGCCACGCAACATATGACCAGCCATCAAGATGCCTTCCACACGTATCAGCCCATTTCGGGGAAGAAGATTTATTTGGGAGACAATGGCATGGTAGAGGCTCTTGGCATGGGGGAGATCCTTATGGAGGTGCAAGTGAAGGGGTAGACCATGAGGATCCAAATCCAAGAGGTGTTCCATATCCCCAAGTTGCATGCTAACTTGCTTTCGGTGAGCAAATTGTCTTTGGGAGGTTTGAAAGTGCATTTCAACATGGTGGGGTGTGTTGTGAGGGCACCAAGTGAAGTTTTGATTGCATCAACCTCTCATGAGGGCAACTTGTACCACCTCCATTTCACCAAGGTGAATGGCACTTCCATGGCTTGTATTGCCTAAGGATCAGCCCATGAAGACCTTGTGGAGCTTTGGCATAGGAGGCTTGGGCACTTGAATGTAAAGAGCATGAAGAGCCTCCAACACATGGTGAAAGGCCTGAACCTCTCTTCTTGCAAGCATGATTGGAGTTCTATGGTGTGCAAGGGGTGCATTGAGGGCAAACAAGCGAGGCAGCCCTTCCCCAAGGATGGGGCAACGCGCGCCACCAAGCCATTGCAACTTGTGCATTCGGATGTGTGCGAGCCAATGAAGACCACGTCCATAGGAGGAACAAGGTATTTTGTGACCTTCATTGATGATTTCTCTCGCAAGATTTGGGTGTATATGTTGAAGTACAAGAGTGAAGTGTTTGGGCGTTTCAAGACTTGGAAGGCCCAATTGGATTGCAAGGTGAAGGTGCTGCGGTCCGATAATGGAGGAGAATATGTATCCAAGGCCTTTGAGGCATACTTGAAGGCCTATGGCATTAAGCACCATACTTCCGCACCTTACACTCCTTAGCAAAACGGCGTAGCGGAGCGTGCGAATCGTACCATTGTGGAGATGGCAAGGGCCATGATTTATGGTCAAAGTCTGAAGCTTGAGCTTTGGGGGGAGGCGGTGTCCAATGCGGTTTATACGAGGAACCGGTGCCCCACCCAAGCGTTGACAAATAAGACATCGCAAGAAGCTTGGAGTGGGACCAAGCCCCACGTGTCTCACATGCGCACCTTTGGGTGTATTGCCTATGCATTGGTCCCAAGTGCGAAGAGGACCAAGTTGGATCCCAAGGGCATCAAGTGCCTTTTCCTTGGTTATTGTGAGGGAACCGAGGCTTATAGGCTGATGAATGTGGAGACCAAGGCCATCATCAAAAGCCGAAATGTGACCTTCTTGGAGGATGGAGGAGTTGATCCCACACTCTTGGAGATGAGCCCAAGTGGGAGAAGTGGAGGACCAGCCCAAAAGGTGGGCACAACTCCAAGAGTGCACATAGAAGATGAAGATGAGGGTGAAGAGCAAGGAGCGGAAGATGACGACTTTGTGGAGCCCAAGAAGAAGGTGGCCTCACCCCAAGTGAAGAGATCAACGACGCCTTCTCTAATCACTTCACCAAGGGAGAAAGAGCATGACCAGCCCTTGGAGGAGCAAGATCAACCTATGGAGGAGCAAAATTAGTACACGGAGGAGCCCCGTTATCCAACAAGGATCCGCAAGCCCCTTAGAGATTGGTGGATGAATCACATTCTTCTCCAACAATAAGAAGAACAAGCCAATGTGGCTTTCCTTGGAGATCCATCCACGCTTGGAGAGGTGTTGCATTACGAAGATGCAAGCAAGTGGAAGGTGGCCATGCAAGAGGAGTACAAGGCCCTCATTGATAAAGGGACATGGGAACTTGCAGCCTTCCCTTCCAAGAGATCAAGTGTGAGTTGTAAGTGGGTTTTCTCCACCAAAAGAGATGCTTTGGGTCAGATTGTGAGGTACAAGGCAAGGTTGGTTGCTAGAGGTTTTTCCCAAGTGGAAGGGGAGGACTTCAATGAGATCTTTGCCCCCGTTGCCAAGTTTAGCACCATTCGGTGCATTGTGACTCTTGGGGCAGCCATGGACTTGGAGATGCACCAAATGGATGTAAAGACGACTTTTCTCAAGCCCAAGTTGGAGGAGGTCATCTACATGGATCAGCCCCAAGGCTTTGTGCAAGAAGGCCAAGAGCATCTCAAGTGTAAGTTGAAGAAGGCACTCTCCGGGTTGAAGCAATCGGGGAGAGCATGGTATTGAGATATTGATGGCATGTTTGTGAGGAAGGGGTTCAAAAGAGGCCACGTTGATCACTCTTTGTACACCTTGCAAAGTCGTGAGCATTTGGTGATTGTGATCCTCTATGTGGATGATCTGATCCTCCTTGCAAGTAGCATGCCCAAGATGCTTGAAGTGAAGGCGATGCTCAAGAAGGAGTACGAGATGACCGATCTTGGAGAGTTGAAGTATTGCCTTGGAGTGGAGTTCAAGAGGGATAGGGCTGCCCGTACTATCACGATGAGCCAACGCAAGTACCTTAAAGAGATTCTCAAGCGGTTCAATATGGACGAGTGCAAAGCCATAGGTACACCACTCGACACGCATGTAAAGTTGCCCAAGTTCACCGATGAAGAATTCGAGGAGGTGAGGGCTGAAATGCAAGGTGTGCCTTACAAGGCAGCAGTGGATTGTTTGATGTATGCCATGGTGGCCACGAGGCCTGATTTGACATTTCCAATGAGTGTTGTAAGCCAACGCATGTCCAAGTATGGCCCAAATCATTGGGCAACGGTAAAGAGGGTGATGAGATACCTTCAAGGCACACTTGGCTTGGAGTTGCAACTTGAAGGTGCCCAAATGCCTTTGCACGGGTTTTGCGATGCGGATTGGGCGGGTGATGAGGCGGATAGGAGATCCACCACCAGTTACGTGTTTATACTTGGGAGGGGTGCCATTTCATGGAATTCCAAGAGGCAATCCACCATAGCTCTTTCTACAATGGAGACCGAGTACATGGCCATGAGCCAAGCCACAAAGGAGGCCATTTGGCTAAGGCAACTCTTCGCTGATGTTGGACTTGCGCAAGAGGGGAGCACACCCATCTGGTGTGACAACCAAGGGGCCATTGCTTTGGCCAAGAATCCCACCCATCACTCTCGGACGAAGCACATTGATGTGCGCCACCATTTCATTCGTGAACGAGTGGAGGATGAAGTGATTGAGCTCAAGTATGTGCCTACCCAAGCTATGGTTGCTAATGTGTTGACCAAGGCCTTTGGGAAGCCACAACACCAAAGCTTCATTGAGAAGATGGGGCTTCGAGCCTTTGCCCACTCTCAAAGTGGGAGTGTTAAAGATTGTGTATATATTAGTGTAGACGATGTAGATTCAACGTTAGGAGTAGCATTAGACACTTAGTTAGTGTTAGAGTCCATGGGTATTACTCGTAGTCAAAGGCAGCCTATTATATTTAGTTATCCCACGTGGTTTGTGGATAACTAGGAAAGGCTTCTAGCTTAAGTTGAGCCTACTCATGTGGCTTTGTATCTTCTACCATCTAAGTAAAGCCTTTCTCCCATACAATACTTCGTAATCTCAATAATACTAATATTACAAATAGCAACAAAGGTCACTCTTCAATGAATCACAACTAAGACACTTGTCAATAGAAGAAGTACTTCTAAATTACAAGGCTCTTTCTTCTTCACACATGAATTTAGAAACCTAAATCACTAAATCACACCAAACAGTCCAAAAAACACTAGAGCAAAAAAAATAAGAAAAACCTTAGAAGCTCCTACAAAATGGAAATGGAAACTTACCATCAATAGTAGTGGAAGGAAGACACAATCAGCACTAGAAGACCATACAACAAGGCAAGCAAGCTTGAAACAACAACAATGAAACCAACACACAAAGCTGACACCTTGGAAACCTTAGTCATCTTGTTGTTGGTCTTGATTCTATGTATCTCAATTATTCAACATCATTTATGAATACCAACGTTGTATACCTTCAAGAGAGTACATCTATTTCTTCATTATCACACGTATTGTCGTTGCTTGTGTCACATATTTTGCCATAATCTAACTTTCATATAATTGGTTATTCATTTGGGGTGACAATGCAATACTTGAAGGTTGAAGTCCATGAGATAAAGAAGGCACCCAACATTGTTCTTGAAAAATATAGATTGTTTGCAAGCAAGTTGAATAGCAAGAGCTTGACTTTCTGCGCAATACAACTCAACCACCTCCATGAGCATCCATTGCTTTCGGCACAAAAATCTCTTTAGGTAGAGCCCTATGGTAGACTTTCAGAATTGGTTATAGTAAGCAATGACACAAGACTGCTTCTTTAGTAAACACCAACAAACTACGATTGGAAATATAAGTAAACTTACTTGTATAATCCCAAAGAGTTCAAATGTTTTGCAAGAATATCATAGAAACCCATATTTGAGGAATTTGCTAAGGTCTTCATCTTTGTGAAGTACAAATTTGGAGTTTTATGTCTAAGTATCTTACGCAAGAGATTACCATTGTACAAATAGAGCATGAAAGCTTAATGATTGAGGTGTTGGTGGTCCTTCATTTATTGACAAATGCTAGTGCAATTTAACTTTCAATAGATTATGAAGTCATTTTTACATTTTTCAATGTGTGATTGATATTACTTCTATCACGAATGTTTGATTTATTAATTTACAATTGCAAGTCGTGGGCCACAAAATTCTCTCTAAATAAAATGTTAAAAATTGTGCATCGTATACGTGCATTGTGTCACACGTACTACACATGTGTAATCTAATTAGCACCTTGTAGTGACACCATGTGAAATGTGATGTCTAAGTTTGAAATGTGATGTGTAAATTTGAGGGCTCAATAGATAAAGTAGGAATTTAAATTTTCTATTCACAGTTGAAATGTCTACTTGATTGCAATGACAATGGTGACTGGTTTGATAACTTGTTTGTTTCAAGTAGTCATTGCAAGTCATCCATCGGACACAAAACGTCCACTTCAGCATTCAAGGGTTAAGCAGATGTGCAATGAGTAGAGGATTTCAACCGGAACTTACGGAACTCATAGCCGTGAAATATTATGATGAGTGAAAACTAAGTTGTCCATACAAAAAAACTCTGAGGAACTCAAATCAGATTGAAGAAACCAATAGAACGTTGAATTGACAATTTGCAAAATCATTGAATTAAATGGTTTTAACCGCCCATCACAGTGGTTGCTATATGTACTAAAGTGGAATATAAACAAGCATAATACAGCGTAATACAACTCTCTTTCTCGCCATCACCCATGAGAAAGATTGGTCCCATGCCACTCTACTACCATCACTAATTCCAATAATACTCACTCAAAAATCATCTCTGGGAGAGTGCACATTCCCGCTGCAAAGGAGGAATGGTAACCCCACTTCTACAGCAACCGCTAATCCATCCACATAATGCTTTCTGATGCGAAGATGAATTATTGCTATTGATATATCACTAAGCTGGATTCTCGCAACTTATTGATCACTTTCAAAACAGTACGTCGGTAAAAAAGCTCCCACACAACAAGGTTTAGCAGCAGTGCAATTGTTGCATTCCGTCAAATCTGTCTCAAAAAGTAGGATGCAGAATCTGTTAAAGCGAGAGTGCCTAGCAGAACCTTGGGTCTGTTAAGGCACTTCAATCGACTTGAAAAGCTCGGGTAAGTGGGCATTTGTGTATTTCGTCCGTTTTGATTCCCTTCTTTTCTTTTTCTGCGGCTTCGGAATCTGAGACCGTGGAACGCCTGCCATTGCCTCTCGTCGTGCTGAGTTCGTGGCCGGCTTCATCCCTGCTTTTTGCAATTCTCTCTCCACGTCCATAAACTCTCGCGGTGTATCTATTCCCCTTATCAACTGCTTCAAATCCTCATCCACCTGGACAAGGTAAAATAAACCACACGCCTGCCCACGTTGTAATAAACAGCATGAAAGCTTCGAAACATACAATATCGCAATGATGACACGACTGGCCCCAAGTTAATCGAACGCTTAGAAGCATGCAGCTGACATATAACGGTTGCTCCTAAATCGAGTAAAATCATTGTTGAGGTGATTCCGCCACATTTAGACAAACAGTAGGCACAGAGTGCACTGGAGGTCAAATTACCTTGATAACAATTTTGGGATCATTTGGGTACACAATGTCTTCTTGTGAATCACTGTTCATCAAGACCCAAACTTTTCCCGTTGCTTTGAGGTCCTGCAAAGAAAGAGAAAGGAAACACACGCACTAGCAAGTCAAACACTATTCTTCCTATGCATAATGACGTCGAAAAAATTCATATTCAAAACAAATTCGCGCACACAGAAAGACTTGCACGCATCTGAGTTGCCTGCAATCATTTTGCACTCAAATCTCAAGTATACAGGGTAGACTCACCCACCGAGCGGCTACATTTCCTTCCTCTCCAGACCGAAATGCCATAAAACACTTGCAACCATTGCAAATGAGACATTTAATAATAGTCAGGGCTGCTTAAGAATCAACCAGGAATACCTGCACGTCAGCCTGGATTCCTGGATACGAGTCTTTCAGATCACCCATAGGAACCCCTTCGGGCAGCTTTCTCACAAGAACTAGAAGCTCGTCCTTGTTCTTCAGGTCGTGCTTTGACTGCCACAGCACAACACCATACTCAGAATATTAGCAAACTGAACCCCGCAATTGAAAACGGAAAATTTATAATGAATAAGACAACAATCAACTAAACCCCCAAAATATTCAAACTTTCCAAATTAATTAAGCAGCTGAAAATAATAGCCAGGAAATTGGATCGGATTTTTCTTTGACCTGCAATCATACAAAGTACGTATGGACTAAGGGCGTGCACCGTAAGTGCAATTCACACAACATACTCCGACCCAATGCAGGCTAGGCTTAGGGTTGAAACCTTGTAAGCAAATCGCTGGCCATCGAACGAGACCTTCACGTTGCTTTTCAAGCTCTCAAATACATCCTTGTTGTGTTTTACGTCGACAAAGCAGAGGTCGTTGATCTCCTCAGGCAGAAGTGACTGTCGTGTCTGCGCACCAACCAACTCGAGATTGTTAACCCCAATAACACCAAGCATTAAAAATAGCCCATTCAATTTATCATTTTGTGAAATTACAGGAATCAGCTGAGGCCGAATTTATATCACCAGAATCAGTGCACAACATTGCACGTGCCGTTCGACAAATACACGAAATTGAACAAAAGAACTGAAGGTCCCCAAATGACCGACTCAAAACTGGTCAAACAAACATGTGGCCCAATTTGGCCTATTTCGTCGATTGTGGGTTAAGATTCGCCCATAAAAACTTCGATTTTGATCAATTGGAAACAGAATCCAAAAAGACAGTGGGCAGAAGTCAGACATCGGGACACATGTAGAATCGAGAACCTCGGCTGCAAGATGTCTTTAGTGGTAACATCTTCAACAGGATACATCTAGGGGTGCCTGTGAATACTGCAGGTGGGGGTTCCCGATTCTATTTAACCCAGATATCACCCAATCCACGCCAATCCACGCCAATCCACGCCAATTCATGCTACTCACCACGAAACCCTAAATTCTCATTCCGGGATAAGACCCCGCGAAATTCACACCATCCGAAAGCGATTAATTACGGTTTCCGAGAAGAGAAACCAGCTCAATCAAACCCTAGAGAGGATTGGATTGGAAGCGTACTTCCAGCAAGAGGTCGAGCACTCGCTTGATCTGCGCTCCGACGGGCGATTTCTGGATAATCGCAATCTGCTGCAGTTTCTCGGTGTCATTCGTGAACGAGAAGCGCTGCGCGAGCGGCACAAGGGGCTGCGATCGGGGAGGCGGAACCGGGGCTTTGCGCGACGCGGTGGACGACGGAGTGGCTTTCGGCGGACGAGCGGGGAGCGTAGCAAGCGACGCTTGCAGTTTCTCCTGCTGTTTCGTGAACTGCGCGAGCTTCTGCGCCAACGCCATGGTTTAGGGTTTGCCAAATCCGCAAAGAATTTCTCCCAATTCACCCGAAAACCCTAAAATCTCATAGGCCTCGTAGCGGCTTTCTCAAGATACTCCACCACGAGTTGCGGGTTCCCGTCACGCAAAGCCAAATCCGCACGCGATTCACCCGACAAACCCTAAAATCTCATCGCCCTTGCAGAGACGTTCTTAAGATACTCCACCACGAGTTGCGGATTCAAGTCACACAAACTCTTGGCAAACAAATCCACAATTCTCCTTCCCAAATTTCGGATTCCTGCGGATCGTTGCAGATAATCCCCGCAAACACTTCTCCAGCAGAATGAGCCAGACAAATGAATGACAGCAGGAAGAGTGAGGCCCTGCCTCTTTATAGAAGTTCTTCCTAACTGCCTTTTTACTTTTCGGCCTTCAGAACTAAACGTAAGTTACTGAGTTAGGGACACCTACACAGAACAAAATTGTTTAATTTGCTTCTCAGCCAATCACAATGCTTGAATTCCTTCCCTAGTATCTAGCAAAGCATAGTACCTTCCTAGCCATGGGAAGATCACGCAATGTTTTGAAGATTGCAATTTCAACTTCATTGTATATTCATTTGTCCTATTATTGGTATTTTATGTGAGGGTCAGATTGGACATAAAACTAAGTAGGAGGTCCAAATTTATATAATATATGTTATATAAAGGAAACTTAGGAGAATAATTTAGTTATTGTTTCAAAGCAAAAGTTGTAAAAGCTGTGATCTTTAAATCATATCTATACAATTTGATTTTTTCCTATATTTACTATCAATTTCAATGAGATTTGAATCCTAAATTGAAAATTCCCTCTAAAATTGATTATAGATTGAATATGAATAATTTTTCTAAGTTTTTTTTTTCTTTTGGCTCAAAATGTTAAATTTTTATTATAGTGATTTTTAAAGACTTTCTTATAGTGATTTTTTATTTTTTATTTTTTTTAATATTTTATTTATTAAAGTTGTTTTTGTTAGATCATTTTTTGAACTAGAAAAAGTTATTTTTTGAAGTCAAAAGTACTTGAAGATACCAACAAGTAAGGTCTCTCTATTATAGGAGGCCTAATGCCCCAAGCCTCACTTAATATAAAAAGATGTAAGTTACTTTTCTTTGGTTCTATCCTTTAGACAAAAACAACATCAACTTTGGTTTTTGAAATACTAGTTTCCAAATCTTATCTACAACTACATTCACATTATACAACATGGTTAGGGCTTGCTTGGAATAGAGATGTAGGGTCCAATTGATCAATAAATTAATATTACAGAGCCTTATACTTACATTGTTCATATTTTCTTAAAATTTTTCTATCTTACAAATACGCCCACAAGGATCTTTGTGAGGCATCTCACTATAGAAAATTTAGACCCAGTAGTGGGTTGTTTGACTTTTTGGAATTGTATAAATCTAGGGAAATAAAAAAGTGTTTTTTTAAGGGGGGGTTTGGAAAAAAAAAATTTCTTGAAATTTTTTTTTTAGTCCCCAATCCTATGAGGGACACATTGTAATCACACAAAATAAATTAAAAAATATTTTTCATATTAATTTATTAAAAAAAAATTGTAAATGCACATTCAAACAACCTACTATTAGATCTAGATTTTTTATAATATCTATGAGGGTAAACTAAAATTTCATTGGTTGTGAATGTTCTAAAAAATGAATGGACATTTAGTTTGCAATTTAATTACATTTGTCAAATGTTTGTATAAATATTTTGCAAAGGGCTTATTATGGCCAAGTTGAACCAACCCCCTCGCTTATCCTCCCAAAGTCCTTGGCTATTTTCCCATGGGTGCATGTTAAAAAAAAAGCCCCCCTATTTTGTATTTGATTAATCTATTCCCTACATTGTACCTAGCTAATTTGGGGCCTCTAATTGTAAATATGAATTCAAAATTTTCAAATTTTATAATGCATGGCAATTAAAAAGGTCTTATGTTTTTCTCTAGGATAAGACCTAGGACAAGCGAGGATTTGGTTATGTAGTGAAATTGATGACATTGCTTGTTGTTAGCATTTTCTAGAAATATTTTTGTACATAGTCCTTCATTTGTTAGCATGGAGTTGATCTATATTGTTCTATGCATTTTGGGAACTAAATTATTATGTACTTTTTGTTAGAAGACGTGTAGGCCATAAAGAATCACCTACAAAATCATATATTGAAGAAAGTTGAATCCATCATACAAATTAATTTTTTATCAATAGTCTTTATCTCTAAGACATCGAAAATAACTATGTACTAGGTGCAACAATGTAGTTAGACTATCTTTAGACTATTTGTAATGAATTCTTAATGTTTAGATCTTTTGGAGAAAGGTAGAATCTTTGAAATGTCTTCTTCTAAGTAGCTAGCTAGAGGTTGTATTAGTTCTCTCTAGCATAGGTTTACCAAAGAATTCTTTATTTTTTGAATTATAATTTGTGTATTTTTGAAGGATAGGTCCTTCCCATCATCACCGTGTAAGTTGAATGTTATTTTGAATTAGTAAGCTTTAAATGATGGAATTTGCCAAAAAGTATTGGCCTTCATATCTTTTGTACTTGTGTTACAATTAATATACTTTCTTTTGTACTACAGTCAATGTTGTAGATATCAATGGAGATCTTGAGTCAAATTTTAGTACCTGAGACTATTATCACTTTGCAAGGCTTCCGTTTAGATTTGGTAGTTTTTTGTAAATTTTTCTTCACTATTAATTAAGTTTTTGCAAAAATCCAATTTCCAAGTCACTGTTACTATAAGCTTATTTCATGGGAACCTTGAATTTTAAATGAATGAGTTCTAAAGTGTGATTTATATAGTACAAGTTTTACAAGGTTAAAGTTGCTCAATTTGGAGACAAGAGCATCCCTTAAATGTCATAGAATGTCATGGAATAAACCCCTAGAGGATGGAACCTATAACCACATTCAAACTTGTATGTGTGCTCAATTAAATAAAAATAATTAATATTACTAATAAAAAAAACATATGTGCACTACAAAACATAAATTTAAAAAAATAATGGTAGGGATCCTATAATTGCTATGCCTGTTCAAAGTTTTAGGACAAAAAATTTATATCCATTACTACTTGTGCTAAGAAATCTAAACATTTTGCCAAACCAATATATACACTAATCCTTCTTTTTTTAACTTCAAATTTTTTTATTTAGATCATATGCCAAGAAAAACAACTTTGAGGTAATGTTGGAAATCTTTCTAAACCTACCAAATTGCTAAAAAACTTTGAATCATATTGCTTGCAAATCTATTTTGGAACCCAGTCACAAAAAAATGACCCATCTATGCACAGCATAGGATATGATTCAACCATTTTAGCTAGGTGCATCCTAGAAGAGAAAACTAGTGCAAAAAACTAAAGCTGAAGAAAGATAGGAATTCAAATAAGCTTATTTTCATTTTATATACGAAATACAACATTCTTTGATCATCAAAATCATATGCATTTCAAATGCTATTAAGCACTAACTGTCTAACTATGCAACCTTCATGTTTTGGGGCTATATAAAAAATCATTGTAGTTAGGCCCAATAATATCACCACAACATTGAGATAAAGAATTTATTCAAAGGTTGGACTCTCTACGAGTTTGAACTTCAAATAGAACATCAACAAAATGAAAGACCATCTGTTCTCAATCAAAAGTAGCAATAGATTGAGAAAGATGTAAAAATTGCATTATTTCCTCAAATTGAGCTATTGTGAATGGAATCAAAACTTGTAATTAGTGAATTGCTTGCCAAATTATGGGTTGTTATATGCTAAGAAACACATCAAGAAATTAACTACAATTGCAACAATTAAAACCACTGAAAAAGAATCACACAAGTACACAAATTTTAAACTTTCAAATGCTACTCTAATATGCATATTGACATGTTGACCTCATATGTAGAAGGCATGATATATAATTTGAAGGTATCCAATGTCATTGTCCTTGAACTTGAAATTGGTAGCAAAGCGAATACATTCCTCTAGAACTACAAACACAATGTACTCCCCTCCATAAATATGCACTAGAACGAAGATCAATCCTGATGTTTAAAGCTCTGACTAGAATTGTATAATTGTGGCCCTTGAAAACACAACATTCCATCAACTCTAACCTTCTGGAATACAAAATTCAAGAAATTCACCCTACAAACTCTAAATCTCCCTAAATACTCAACATTGATGAAACATTGATCCCTTAATCAATCCATTTTCAATCCATTGATCTATTACCCACAATTGCTTTAGATTGGGCTTGGTCTTCAATCCTTGCCCATCCTTACCATTGTTAAGCTCCTACACATGCACCGTTAACATTAATATGAAAAGCAAGCAACAATCAAGGTTGCAACCAACTCAAACTTGTAATCGAGAATTTTAGTTTTTTGCCGGAGAATTTTGATCAATTTGTCTTGGGAAGCATTGTAGAGGTGCACTTTTGTTGGAAGTTGTTCCCTCGTTTTGTAAATGAGACCAAAGTTCTCCATCAAGGAAATATCACTTTTGAGACCATAATAAAATTAGTGAATAGCGACCGCAATAATAGTCTTGGGAGAACAAAGAGATTCGTCTCCTTTGCAAGTGGAGGTCGTGACAAAATTCAAAAATCATTGAGGGTGCCAAATGTATAGGGGAAGCCCTCTTAGATCGGGAGTTCTTGCATTTAAGGGCACTAGACCGAGGGCATTAGCTCAAGGGCGTGCCCAAGAATGCAAGGACCCCGATTTGAAAGGGCTTCTCCAACATAATGCGTAGGAAAGATTTCTTTCCAACTTCATTTGGTTCTGTCTCTTTTTGTTTTTTCTTGAGTGTGAGGGTGCGATAGAGTGTTGCAATGGCTTTTATTAGGATTTAGAGTGGAGAGGATGACAATGTTCTTGCAAAACGCTTGCATGTTGCAAATATTGTGGTTCTATAGAATTCATTATTTGATTTAGAGTTTGATTCCCCTTCTATTCTGAATTTTCCTCAAATTTCTTGCATTGTTCCTACAATTGAGCTTTCCAAAGAGATGCAAGTGACCCTGCACAATGATAGCATTACCAATTTTAATACATCCAAAGAAAATAAATTTGCTTAGGCTATTGGAGTTCCAAAAGTTGTGCTTCCAAATTGCTCCCTCTCTATAGGTTCTTTTCAATCTTTAACAAAAAGTGGCATTGATCATGACAAAGATTGTAGTACAACAAATGCTTTTCAATGTCATTTTGCACCTCATACTGACAATGATATGTGGATTGTAAATGAAAGAAGATGTCATAGAAGCAAATATGGAGAGAATTGGTCATGGAACACTTTTGACGAATGGCGTGTGGAACAAAAGATTGACACATCATTGTCAATTGAAGAATTTTTTGAACAAGAGGACCTCACACCTTTTGTTGGTCTTTAGGCTTACTTTATACTTAATTCCAAGAAGCATGACGGCTCACTATATCCTTCAGGGAGTATTACTTCACTCTTATTTCATATAGTCGTATTAATAGAATTATTTGTGCAAGTTACAACAAGCATTCTATTGAATCTAGCAAACCCTATGAAATTTTTTTTATATCCACTATGTGAGATATCAATGAGCTAAATTAGTTGGTGATGAAGTTATAGCAAGATCGTTTAAGGCTGGCTTTGGAAAAAAAGTGAGGAAATCTAATTGTCTTACGCTTGAAGAAGGAGCTCGTGTACTAGCTCAAGCTATGTTTCAACCTAATTTGCTTTTTAGGTTTGACATATAGATTTGTTTGGTATTATATAAGAATTTTTTTCATTAGAGCAGCTTCTAAAATGAAAGCAACGATTGTTGAAGATTTTCAATTGAACACATTGTCATAGAAAAGGTTTTGAAATATAGCCCTAGTCTTTCAAAGACTAAGGTTGATGTTCCATGAATCCATGATGCGGAATAGACAACATTTAGAAAGTCATTGATTGTTAAGTTGCAGTCGTCATTGAGATTTATAAAAAAATGATTTTTTGTAGGCCTTCTTGGCCATTTGAAAAATCCAGTGTCGTGTAGGGAGCGTTTGCCTTAGGAAATTACAGAGATTCAGGTTGCAACTAAAAATGGCTTGGAAATGAAGGAAGTGATAGGATGATAAAAACAAATGAGTTCATCACTCGCAAATTCATCTTACTAACAATTAACAAAATAATAAAGAAGATGAATATGAATGAGTTCATTACAACAAATCCACCAACTAAATTAATATGGTTCAAGAACTAAAAATTGCAATCGTATCAAATCTTTGATGTTAAATGTCGAATCTTCTAAACCATCGTCAAACTGTTATCCGTTGACCTATTATGTATTGACTCTATATAAGTATAAGGATTAAAAAGGGTGATAAGATCTCATGGCTTCAAACGAGTAAAACGAGACAGTTAAATTATGAGCTGACCATTCGAAAATTAGCTCCTAAATCTCAAACCCACAATGATTATCGAATCTCATCAATGGGAACAATATAAAAGTTTGACCAAAAAGGTGATCAATCCCATTTCATCACTACAACCATAAAACGGGGCTATTATTGGATACCCACATAATCCGCAACGATGTTTACAAAGCAAAAATAAAAACAACAAACCTCCAAAATTGGCTAGAAATAACAAAAGAAAGACACACTTCTAGAAAAATAGTGCCCAATTAACAAAACATCAACAATTTTTTGTTAATTTGGATATTGTAATGTTCATTTTTACAAGTTTTTGTTAATTGTGCCCAAATTAACAAAAAAGTCTCATTTTTTTATTGATTTGAATAGTGCAATTATCACATGAACAAAAATTTGTTAATTTTCTTAAATTCTTTTTGAAAAATTTAAAATTTTTTAGAATCTTTAAGAATCTTTAAAAATCTTTGGAAAATCTTCAACATACAATGTAGATTTAAGAATAAAATAACTACACAATTTGGTATCTATTAAAGTTAGCAGATTTTGAGGGCAATTTTCACCTTGTAAACAAATTTTTTTTTTAAATCTTTAAACTAACAAAAGTTGTAAAATTGAGCTATTTTTCACCTTTATTAAATTTGTTGAGGTTTAGACTTTCCAATAAAAAGTTCTGGACAAAAATCAGAGAGAGGTGGAAATAAATATTTTCTTTTACATTTTAAAACACCTTCTCTAATTTTTGTTCATAACTTTTGATTAGAAGTTCAAAATCTCAAATGAATTGCTGAAGGTGAGAGATAGATTAATTTTACAACTTTTGTTAGTTCAAAGTGTTTTAAAAAAAGTTCATTTACGAGGTGAAAATGGCTCTAAAATCTGCTGACTTGAAGTGATAACAAAAAAATATAAAAAAAAAAATTAAATAAGTTTTTGCACCTCTTGTAATCATGTAAAATTACAAGTGCTGCAATGGTTTAAACTTTGAACCTCATTCATGAGGTTCAAGGGTCAAATTTTGGTGGTGGCATTTGCGACATAGGTTGTTTGCATAGCACCCGACATGTGGCATGTGGGTCCATCTATATGGTAGCTGCCATGTAGCAATGTCACGTGGATATTTTGGAGTATCCATGTGGCAATGACACATGGCAACTTGGGATTGGTTATTTGTATGTGAAAAAATTCAAAAAAAATTTAGTAAAAGAAATGTGACCAAATTAATAAAAAAAATTAACACTTTTGTGTTTAAAAGTACCCAAATTAAGAAGTCCAAATCAACAAAAAAAAATCAACACTTTTATATTGAGATTTGTTAATTTGGTCATTGTATTTTTCTACTAGTGACAACAAGCCTCCAAATTAGGCGAGGAATAACAAGCCATAATACACGAATTCTCAATTTTTTTGTCTTCAAAGTCTTTTTGAACTCTCTTCCAACTCCTCTAAACTACAACATTTCTAAACTGCAAGTCTTCTAAATTCCAACTCCTCTAAATTCCAACTCTTCTAAACTCCAACTCTAACTCCAACTCCAATTTCAAAGTCTAAATTTTAACTTTAGAGTCCAAACTCCACCCCTAAAGTCCAAACACCACTTCCAAAGTTCAAACACCAATTCTAAAATTCATTGTCAAACTTTGAATTGGTGTTGCCATTTTGTCTAGAGTCCAAATGAGATCAATGATGGATTTTTGGAAAGCCAATATAATTTTTTTACTTTTCTGATTCATTTTAAGACTTTGTCCAATTTTATGACCATCCAAAAATTTTGCTTTGAGAAAAAAAAAGACAGTAGACCATTTTTCACTTTGTTACTTACAATTCACTCATGAAAACTCCAAATATAATGAATGATAGCTTTATAGGAAGCAAATAAAATTTTTTTACACGTCGTCAAAAATTCATTGCAATCAAAAGACTTGTTCATTTTTTATGGCTGGTCAAAGTCTCTACTCTTTACATGGAAGGTAGTAGACCTCCCTCCACTCAAACTAGCACAACTTTTGATTTACAACTTGAAATCAAGCAAGTGATATCAATTTGAAAACTTCACCAAGATACATAACTTCTCTTAATTTTATTTTCAAAATCTCAAAATACAACATACAATAGTTGCTTAAACTTTCAGGCTTTATTCACAACAACAAGAGAGACAATGAATAGTACCTTCTTTTCCCTTCATCTTATCTTCTACCAAAATCACACAAGTCAAGTGAATTTTAGCCTATACCTTCACCATGTGGCCTCCCTAATACCCATAAGTTATAAAAATTGACTATAAGACTAATTTTATACTTCTACGTAGAAGATAAATCATCTCAAAGTTACTAGAAGGCAAATTAATTGAATATTTTTCTTGTACAACTTCATACACACAAAATTAATTTAAAAATACTTTAGGTATGAAATAAAAAATCCAAAACCAACATATGACTAGTAGAGTCAAAAAAACTAGAATTTCAATCAAAATATCACTCCATCTTTAAGAATTTGATGATACGTTTAACGATAGCAATGACATAATTGGTACGATTTGCCTTTGTTAAAGGATAGATTAGTTCTTCTAGCCATCATTAGTAACCACAACTCCCCTCCATAGGTCTAATCATGCAATAATATTGATTATTGTTTAAATCTTCAAAACACCGTTTGAATGTAACTTCACGGCTGCCGAACTCAACGCATCTAACCTGCAATAAGATCACCAATGCTCAAGTGTCATGTTAAAAAATTTTGTATAATTATTTCTCCATGCGAGGTTGTTTCAGTGGTCAAAATGATCCAGTTTCATCTTGTGAATATCTAGGCGGCAATACAAAACTCAACAAATGTTGAGGTTGGTCCGGTAGTTGCGATAAAAAGAATTCATACTCATGTTCCGATTGAGATTCTTCATCTTCAAATTCAAAAAAAAACTTCTAATTTGACATAGTATAATCTAATTGAAAAACAAAGAAAATAATATCAAATGATGATGCTATTAAGTAGGTCTCTTTATAATTGCTTGTAATGGCAAAAAAAAGCGTCACCTTGAAGCCATTTCAACTGACATTATTTTCTTTACTATGTTATAAATATTGAAATCCATTTAAATAATATAAATATACATATTTTTACATAATGTCGGCATTTGCAACATGACACCAATCCTCATCCATTATTTTTGACAACACTTTCAAAGTGAAAGGCTACAAATGCTATTTGGTATTCAAAATATCCTATAGGTAGAAATATTCTTTCAATAATTACAAAAAAATGACTATAGGTATACTTGGCTTGTTTGAAAAGACTCATACAAACAAGAGTGGTATGACCACATGAATTACTCGGATGCAAAAAGGTTCTGTACCTACGAGATATGGAATTGACATTACTAGCCACAAGGATGCAAAAAATTACGAGAAATCATGCTATTCAATGGATTATTAGTGGTGAAAAATTGCTTGGTTGCCCTTTAACATTCCGTGATGTTGACAGACATGAATTCAATGCCTATGTAAAATTGAAAGAGCGTCAAGTGGCTAGTACCTCCATTATTGACCATACTATTCTTGGTGATATTCCTCCAAATATTGCATCAATTCCATATTCAATGAATGTTGCAACATTTTCACATTCTATTTTGCAAAATGTGCCTAAAACTCTTCAACGAGAGATAGAGAGATCTAAAGTTTCCATAAATTATTTTGATTTTTTAGATTTGTATTCCTTGAATCTAAATAGATGATGATGCAAACAAATTGTCCAATCAACTACCAAGTCCACAGTTCCACAAACAATGTGGTTGGCCATTCATTCAGCAATCTATACAATTGTATTATTCTTCAAGTTGGTGTCAATGTTCATGTTGCAAGATTGTTGAAGGTTGCTATATGCCTATATCCTCAAAAAATTTGTCTAATTCTACCATGATTAATTAGAGGTTTTTATCGAGCAACCATATAGCCAAGTAGTTTACGTTTCCTGGAAGCTTTCATTAAAACTGTTAGGAACAATTGTTGTATAGATTCCTAAATTTGGCTATATCTAGGTTTTTAATAAATGATTCATTTCAATGATCACTATGTTTCATTGTCAGTGCTACTATCATTGAATAATTTCTTAGTCATTTGAATGTTAGGGTTGCCTTTGAGTTGAACTTATTAAAGAATGCATATGATTCTGATCTAAAGCACTTAGGTGAGTTGTTCTATTACAATTTTCAAGGTGTAAAATCATCATGGAGAGAAAGAACTACATGATGTGTATTTTTGAGTACTCATCCTACATTTGGATATGGTTTTGGTTCCCTTAGTTTGGCTCATAGAAAGATCTTAGGATTGATTCTTTAGAGTGCAAGTGAGGCTAAGCATCTATGTATTCAATACTTTGCAGATGTTGAGGGGAATTTAAGTTAGTCGTCAATATTGTTGGTATTTTGAGTGTTTTGAAGCTAATGATGAAGCTATAGATTGGAAACTACACAAACTTTGTCCCTATTTGTAACTCCTGGGGTTTTGATAACATTTGTGGCAGTGGAACATGAAAGTGGAATTGCCATGGCAATAGACTACAATAAAAAAGATACATTGAAGACAAAAAGATAAAGAAATTTCTATGATGCATTCTACCATGTTGAGCAATGCATTTTGCTAGTGTTAATGCCTTCCCTTGTCAATGGTAAGATTCCGCTATGAGAGGAGCAAATATTAATAAAGAGAAATCTGTCCAAGTGCATTATATTTGAGGGGTCCTAAGGTTGAACCCCATGTCCATTAGTTTGTGCCAAGCTAAAGGTACAATTTTTTATTCCCGCTAAGCCTAATTGTTCTCTATTTTTTTGTACAATTTTGTTCCCACTTCCTCATCATCGAGGTCAAAGTGCACGGCATTGGATTTTCTTCATTTGTGTGATGATTCAATGTGTTGCTTATACCAAGCTCAAGTTCTTTAAGTAAGAATGATGAGCATAATTTCCTTTTGTCCATTAGCACAATATTGTATTTAAGGTATGTTCACATTTGGTGTCAAAGAGTGTTATTATTGAAAATCTTAGGAACAAAATTAGACCTACTTTTGGATGACATTCACATTGGAAATATCACCCCTAACACCAAGTGTGAGCATACCTTTTAGATGTTCTCTCCCACTTGTCTTTGTTTTCAATCCTTCGAATATATAACCGGTTGTTGACTTTTCAATACTAACGGGGCATTGTCCCATTGACAACCCATCACCATTGTCATTACAAGTTGCAACTCACAATCTTCTTTACTTTCAACTTGCTTCCTACACTCTTGGATGATGAAGTTCAAAGGTTGTGATGGAAAAACATACAACTAATTATGTATGATAAGGTATTCACTGCTAGCGCAGCTCATCAATTATCTAATACATGAAAAGTTTGGTTTGGATCTTTTATTGAATTGTATACAAGCAATGTCTTATTATCATTTAGCACCCCCAACAACAAAGATTATTGTAGTATTGGATACAACTTGGAATGAATTGAAGATAAAAATAGCACAAAAAGCTGACCTAATAAGGGAATTCAATGATTACATTGGGTTTTATTGCAATGTAATAATGTAATAAAAATATAAAAAGTAGTATTGAAATAGTACTTGAAATTGTAGCAATTGATAAGGTGATTTAGAACCCATTAGTATGCCATGTGCTGTTGCCACAACCTCAGTAAAAATAAAATAATTTTCTAATTTTTTGATATTCAATAGCTTTTACATCATCCTTGTGAGACACTGCATTTTTCACATGAATAGAAAGCATTATATACAAAGGAGTGTAAGGGCTTGGTTTTGTGGTGTTTGGACTTGCAATAGAAAGGTTATGAATTAAAAGACATACAACAATGTTAGATACCTCACTATTTGTTAAATCTTAATGTATCAAACAAACAAAATAAACAAAACAAATAACCTATCATAGAATGTAGACTAGTGTGCCTTGTATTGTTGCCACAACCAAAATAAAAATAAAAATTATTTTTTTATTTTTTTATTTATAAAAATTTGAAATTCCATATCTTTTACATTGTATGAATAGTTGTGTTTGTGAATAGAAAGCCTTGTGCACAAAAGTTGGAGTGAAACAATTTTGTTTTGTGGCATTTAGTTGTGTAATGTAAAAGTTATGTTTTTCCAAAATATAAGATAATTTCATTCTTTTAATTAAAAAATTCATAACCTTTAAATCATAGGTCTAAAGGCCACAAAACAAGTACAAATAGAAAGTTTTTTTTACTAAGAAGTGCAAAGGTTTTGTTTTGTAGTGCTCAAACTTGTAATATAAAAGTTTTGATTTTTCTAAAATAAATGATGATTTCATTTTGTTTTAGGATTCATAAAAACTTCGAAATGGAATAACTTCCATACCATAGGTCCAAACACCTTGAATGGCAAAGTTTGTGCATTCATCCTTTCAAATTATATTTGTTTCTTTGCTTTGATACACTTAGATTGAATGAGCTGTGAGGGATGCATAGACTTTATTTTGTGACATTTAGACCTACAGTGTAGAAGTTATTCAATTTCAAAGTTCTTACAAATCATAAAAAATTGAATGAAATTATCTTTTAATTTGGAAAATTCATGACTTTTGCATTGCATGTCCAAACGCCACCAAACAAAAGCCCTTGCATTCCATTGTGCATAGAGCTTTCTATTTGTGCAAGTTTTATGGCCTTCATACCTAAATATGAAAGTTAAAGGATTTTTTCAATTCAAAAATTGAATTAAATTATCTTTTACTTTGGAAAGAACATAACTTTAACATTGCATATCCTAAGGCTACAAAACAAACCTTTGCACTCCTTCATGCACAAGCTTTCTATTTGTACTTAGAATGCAACAAAGCACTATGGTATGAAAGACATTGACATTAAAAGATTTTTGAGGGCTCTGAGAGCCCATTACGGGCTTATTTCCTACAATTGTTCCTTTGTAGAAAAGAGAACAGCTAGTTGTCAAAAAATGTTTTAAAAAAAAGAATGAAAAATGAAAATTCTTAAAGTGCAAAACCAAGTTGAAAAAAATTGGAAAATGATGTGGTGGGGTCTCGACCACGTCAAAGTATTGCACAATCACTGTAGAAGTATAGTTCCTACAGATCTTACAGCTTGATAAATCGCAGGCATATATATAATACCCTCAAAAATCTTCTAATGATTTAAAAAAAATTCTCTATTAAAATATTAAAATATTATTTTTACTTTTATTTTAGTTATGGCAATGGCACAAGGCACACTAGCCTATAACTTAAATTAAGTTGTTTGTTTTGTTAATGAGATTTAATAAACTGTAAGGTATCTGGTGGTGCTATTGGTACCACTAAAAAGCTCTACATGCAAATGAGTGCACAAACTTAGTTTCATGGCGTTTGGACCAATGGTGTGAAACTAGTTGAATTTCAAAGTTTTTCTTGAATTAAAAAATTGAGTTAAATTATTTTTTATTTTGGAAATTTCATAACTTTTGCATTTCATTCCAAAATGCTACAAAACAAAGTCCCTACACTCTTTCATGCACTTTGCTTTCTATCCATGCCAATTTTGTGGTGTTTTGATATATAGTGTGAAAGTTATGGATTTTTTTAAATTAAAAAATTAAACAAAATTATTTTTTATATGAAAAAATCATAACTTTCACATTGCATGTCCAAATGATACAAAACAAAGCCCTTGCACCCCTTTGATTATAAAGCATTTAATTTATGTCTATATCATGGTGTTTGGACCCATTCAATGTATTATATAAGCTTACAACAACTTGTACCACATAGTAACTAGATTAGAGTATACTCAGAGTGGATTTTAATTGCATACTACCATTCCTTAGATGTAGTGCTAGAGCAGAAGATGTGATATTATAAAATATAATATTAACCACTAAATGTTCAAGGCACCAAATTTTGGTATTGAGAATAGTTCGAAGTTATATAAAACCTAACCAAATTTTTATTTTTAGAAGTTTGTATTTTTGAAAAATTCTTTTTGAAGTCAAGTGTAAGTTCAAAAATTCGATTTTGAAAGTGATTGATTATGATTTTTCTATACAAAATTTTGTGCAAGGGAATCCATTGCAATCTTGACTTTCTGTAGTGTTGAGGGCTCTTGGAAATGAACATCAAAATACACTAAATCTTGGAGAAAAAACCTCGTTAGATTTTCATTCAAAAAATTGTAGAATAGATTTTGAGAAGCCATAAATTGATTGGGGTTATGCATGTTAGGTCCTTTAACCTCATATTTTTTTAGTGACCAAATTTTTAGATTTGGTATGTGAAAAGAAGATTAAAAGACTTCAAATCACTTTTGCACATTTAACACCCTCATGATCATTCAAAGATTATAATTTTGCAATCCATAAGTGATATTGTTGTGTTTTCTTTTCTTATGTGATCTCTAATAGGTCTTGTTTAAATTTTTTTGGTTACAATTCCAAAAAAATTGATACAACTAATCAAATTGTTCACTTTTTGTTCAATTTAGAGCAAATTCTTAGAAGCTCAAAAAAAAATTGGGCATTCAGGGGTTAAGGAGGTCCGCGTTCAATATTTCTATCGATTTGCCAATTGTGTGCTCCTGTTCAATTAGGGTTTAAGGCGCTTCTTCGAGCTTCCCTCCTTCCCCGTTCCGTGACATTTTCTCAACTTAGAGATTCGTCCTATCCAGACGCCAGTGATGATGCTTTTGTGAAGAACGATGCTGATGAGTTGGAGAGTAGATTGCTCTCACCCTGCTAGCTCTTGTGACCGCGAGGATTTAGTTTCCCATCAGGGTTTAAGAGAGATTTCAGGGGCGGTGTCCGTGGATTATCAGAGGTTTGGGGTGCAAGAGCATGAGAGCAATTGAAGGCGCGAGATGGATGCATCAAGCTTGGGACCGGAAGATGGGAGTTGAGAGTGAACGGAGATTGGATTGTTTTGGCGTTGGCGAGGATTGGGTATGGCGTTTCGAGGCCCAGTGGCTGGACCAGCAGCTGGCTGTTTCCAAGTGCGAGGTGTGCTTCGGTTATCGATGCCCCTCTCTCGTTGTGCTTTCCCTCCTCGAGCGCTCGTGTCGCCATTGAAGCCGCCGCCAGGATGCAGCTCTTGTTTGCTGTTGAGGCTGCTGCCGTGCTTTCACGGGCTCCAGGGTGGGAGAGACTTGCTTCGTTTCCAGCCCCGTTCTCCTCTCACTTCCTCTTTTCGCAATTTGATGTCGGTAAGGGCTAGGGTGGAAGTGCCGGCGGCCGTCGTGAAGCCCGTGGAGGAGCAGCTCGTGAGAAAAGGGATCCTGTTGCCCTCGTACAGTCCTGGCACGAAGCGTGGTATATGCCCTGAATGCCAAGGCGGCTCTTCAGGGGAGCCTTCTTTGGCGGTGACGATTCCAGAAGAACACGGAGAACCCGCAGTTTGGATATGTCATCGAGCGAAGTGTGGGTGGAAAGGGAGTACGTGGAGAAGTCCCTCATCATCGTATGGGAATGGAGCTCACAAATTGGTGAAGATGACGAGGCGGCCGGTCGTGCAGAAAGAGCACACAGCCGAGAGCCTGAGGCTGGAGGCAGTGCAGCTGCAGGTCATGAGTTATTTCAAGAAACGGGGGTTGTCGGAAGCTACGGTCCGTGAAAACAACGTGGCACAGCATCGAATCAACGCCAACGACGTCGCCATTGCGTTCCCGTATGTGCAGGATGGGAAGATTGTGAATTGCAAGTACCGTGATGGCAACAAGCGGTTTTGGCAAGTCAAAGACTCCCTGAAGGTATTGCAGGGATTTTATGGATTGCATCATATTGCACTGTATTGAATGATTAAACACATTGAATCATGTTAGTAAGTTTCAGACATCTTTGAATGCGATGCTTTCCACAGTGAATGCTTTGAACGGCGAATGCGTATGTCCAAGTGGCAGTTTGATAGTGGAGAGTGAGTTTGTGCATTATCTTTCATATTAATTATCTCTTCGGTGCCTTAGATATCTATTCTCTTGTTGGTAAGTACCGTTTCTATGTTTTTGAATGTTGTGAGTGGTCGGTAGCAAGTTCATTTACATTCGTTTTCAACGCCCATTCCTCTAGGTCTGAAACCCATTATTGAAGCATATCATATTGAAGCATATTTATTGTATTGTATGGGTGAAGGTATTGTATGGATTGGATCACATCAAGGGCAATCGGGAGATTGTGATCGTGGAGGGGGAGTTTGATAAGCTGGCCATGTACGAGTCAGGCATCGTTAACTGTGTCAGTGTGCCTGATGGCGCTCCCCCGAAAATCTCCGGAGATCAGATTCCCCCTCCAAGCGAGGACAAGAAGTATGAGTATCTTTGGAACTGCAAAGACTATTTCAAAGACGCAACACGAATCATATTGGCTACCGATTCTGATGAGCCTGGACAAGCACTAGCTGAGGAGCTTGCACGCAGACTTGGACGAGAGCGTTGTTGGCGCGTGACGTGGCCGGAAGATGAGACTGGGAAACAATGCAAGGATGCTAATGAGGTCCTCACTTCTTTAGGACCTGAAGCTGTGAAGGACCTCATCAAGACTGCAGAACTCTTCCCTATTCGAGGCCTTTTTGACTTCCAACAGTTTTTTCGAGAAATCGATGACTATTTCTATCTTCGCCTGGGTGATGAGCGAGGGGTGTCCACTGGCTGGCGAAACCTTGATGAACTTTACAGGGTGGTGCCTGGTGAGCTCACTATCGTTACAGGGGTACCGAATTCTGGCAAGAGTGAGTGGATCGATGCACTAATCTGTAATTTGAACAGGACTAAGCAGTGGACGTTTGGTCTCTGTTCAATGGAAAACAAGGTGCGTGAGCATGCGAGGAAGCTGTTGGAGAAGCACATCCACCGCCCGTTTTTCGATGCGCCGTATGCAAGGTCTAATCCACGTATGAGTAAAGAAGATCTGGAGGAAGGAAAGAAATGGCTGCAAGATTCTTTTTTTCTTATCAGACATGAGGACGAGGAGCTTCCTTCAGTGGATTGGGTACTGAATCTTGCTAAGGCCGCTGTGATGCGGCACGGAATTCGTGGGCTTGTTATTGACCCGTATAACGAACTGGATCATCAGCGACCTGGAAATCAAACCGAAACAGAGTATGTCAGTCAAATGCTGACGAAGATCAAGCGGTTTGCCCAGCACCATGACTGTCATGTCTGGTTTGTTGCACATCCGAGGCAATTGCAAGCTTGGAGAGGCGAAGCACCTGGTCTGTACGATATCAGTGGCAGCGCCCATTTCATCAACAAATGCGATAACGGCATTGTTATCCACCGGAACCGAGATGAAAACGTGGGGCCTCTTGACCAAGTGAAAGTGTTCGTGAAGAAAGTTCGCAACAAGGCGGCTGGAACTATTGGTGTAGCCACCTTACGATACAACAGGGTCACTGGAGATTATGAGGATGTGAGGGAGGCTTAGGTAACAGCTCAAGCTCCGAAACCTCTCAATCCTCAACTGTACTGAAGTATCGGGGATGTTTCACCTAAGTTAAGTCTTTCATTTACGGGGTGTCAGCCTACTCTGCGATTTCCCGATTTGTTACCTACTTGGGCACAACATGATTTTTCTTTCCTTGTAGTACTAACCCCTTTGTAGAATTTTGGAACGCAACTCTGAAATTGCCTTCCTTAGCTCTGACCACCCCGTGAGACTCTCAAGAAGTTTTGGGGTCAACCATCTGTATCATGTAATTCTTCAATATTTTAATAGGAGCCGAGTGAGTGAAGCTTTGACGGGAAATTTCTAAGTTACTGAAAGCTTCTGAGTGCTACTTGTTTGTTTACGTGTTTTAAACTTGACAAGTCTCGTACATGTATATGCCTGACCGTTTGTAGGGAACTGGGAGTCATTTAAGGTCTTCACTTCGGCAACGTCTGCTAATGCGGTAGTGAAGCTCTTGATTATGAAGTGTTTGATCAGTGTTTACTTAGCAAAACCACCTGCGTCAGTGTTATGTTGATGTAAAACGCCAGTCGCGAACATGCTTTTGTACGGGAACTTTCTTGGTTCTCAAAGGATGCATTCGATCATAGAATGAATTCTTCAAGCATTGTTCAAAGCAGAGCCTCGGGAGATTTGCAGCCAAACCTGCCAGTATCGTAAGTTTTATTATTATTATTATTCGGTTATTCACTGATGTACTTCGGTTATTCTTTATAGTTTTACTTGAAATAGACTTCTCATTCAATAGCCACGAGCTCTCTGCGGCTGAGCTTCAGCAAACTTGTCCAGTTTCCCTGTTTTTATAATGCAAGCCTCCCACGGCAAAAATTTATATTGCCAAGTATAGACCAGGTGCTTCGCATTCCTTAAATTACAGATCTGCATGTGCTAAGGATTTGATTACAAGAACCTGCAGTGCCTTTTGTTCTTTGCAACCAACTGTCCATCGTTCCAGTCAAATGTTCGAACCAACTTGTGATTTGTGTTTTACTGCTTAACCTGAAAGGTTCATGACTAAGTTTCAACTGAATACACTTCAAAATTGTCATTTTTAGTGCAAAAAGAGCTACAGATAAATTTTTATTTATTTTTTAATATTCAATCATAGGATCTTTCCTTAGACTTGTGTGGAACAAGTGCAAACACTTTGACCATGTAGATTGTAAACATACTAGAGTTGAAAGTGAAAAGAAAACGTTTTTTTGCAAATAGCATTATTAGGTTTTAAGACTTTGAACCCTTTCAACTTCAAAATTTAGTGTAAATGCTTATTTATGCACTTTTAATTTGCGAACTTGTAGTTGGCAAGCTCTTCCAAAATTACTCATTGCTTGAATCCAACAAGTTGCATTTTAATTGAAAGAAATGCTACAATCAAGTTGCTAAACCTAATTTTATAATAATATCACACATGGAATATGTTTTCAAAGTATGTTTGTCAATTCTACCCTTGCTTATTGATGCTAATAACAAACTTGAATTCATTCTAACAAGTTTCATTAGTAGTCTCAAATTTTGGTGTGTTTTTAGTTGTTGTAGCCAAGTCAACAATTTCAGTGATGTGCATTTGCAAACCATGAACCAACATTTGAACCTCAATAATTTTGTCTTTGCTCCTATCAACCTCTATTCTTGTGTCAAACATACAATCTTTAAAGGCTTTCCTTGTTCTATCGGTCTCTTCTATATTGGCTACCACTTCATCCAATCTGGATGCCAATTTGTCTTTTGCACATGATAAAGATGCTGACACCTCTGCAAGCTCTTGCCAAATTTTTGAAATGGAATTCAATGTTCCTCTTGTCATTGTTTTAGTTAGAGTCAAACTTTTTAGATTAATCACATTCAAGTCGTTGCCTATGATGTAACATGAAATAAGTTTCAAAATGTAAGAAAATCCATACTAAACATTTTTCTTACAAATTTTTGTTGAAGGGATTAAAAAAAATTGAAGGA
This sequence comes from Pseudoscleropodium purum, assembly GCA_963969395.1. Lineage (NCBI taxonomy): Eukaryota > Viridiplantae > Streptophyta > Bryopsida > Hypnales > Brachytheciaceae > Pseudoscleropodium > Pseudoscleropodium purum. The sequence continues at coordinate 994,677 of OZ017796.1, forward strand.
AGAAAGAATAAGATTCATAGAAAGATATTACCAAGTATTAATCAAAGAAAGAAGATAAATCTATTCTATATCACTACTCATAACATAAAATTCAATGGTACTAGAAAATTGAAAAACTTATTTAAAAAATTAATTTCAACTAAAGAGAAAATGTTTAATAGCTTGAGATTTTAGTTGAGGCATATTGTTTAAAATACTCAATACAGATTGTTCACCATCATGGTGAAAGAAAAAACAAATCTACCAATATTGTCCATCATAGAAATATGGTTTCTTCTTATGAGGTAATGATATGATTGCAAAAATAATTATTATGCCACCAAGCATTTATACAATCAAGACTACTAACAATGAAAAATTAGAATAGAATATAATTATGAATTTGACCTAATAGATAGGTGATTAAAAAAACACTAATTTAAGTCTTCTCTAATACAAATGATTAAATTCAAGTTGCCATATGAATTGACACTTTTTAATCAATGTTGTTTGCTATATGAAGTTCTCCATCCATTGATTAATTTTCTTTCCTTTATAGTGGCAAATGAATTGACTTGGGTTGCACCTATTGGTATCTCCTAAAAATTATTGGTGGCAAATATTCTATCTAAAATAAGGCCATCTTTGTCTTTTCGTGAAACAATTAGTGAAATTAAATTTAGCAAATAAGACGAAATAATGAAAAAAAATAGAAGAGCAATAGAACCATCTAAATTAAATCTATTCCTAAGAAAATTGTGTTGATCTAATATGCTATAGCTTAAAAAAAGTGGAAGATCAACAGAACCTTCTAAATAAACCTTACCCCTAAACAAACTATGTTGATCCAAGATGTTATTGCTTAATGACATGATTGCCAACTAATGAGCAAACAACACTTTTTTGCTATGCCTATTCTTTGGTTAACTACTCATGGTGTGCTTCATGTATAATGGAAAATATTATTGGAGATTATGGGTGGCCTATGGACTTTAAATTTATTGTGGTAACAACTTACAAATTGTCCCTATGGAATTTAACTGACAAATTCTTCTAAATTCTTTTATAAAGATAAGAGTGTTGTGAAGCTTTCAACAAAAATTCTTCCTTTAAGCACTTTAATAATTTAGGTATATATTAAATCTAGGGTGAATGTAAGAAACACCTTGTGGTTTTGTTGCATTGGCTACAATACTCATGATTTTTTCAGTAGTACTATAAAATTTGAAAAAAAATTTGAAAAAAATTTAAAAAATATGTTTCATGTATAAACCTTTGAGGAGAAGGTACCTTACAAAGGAAACACACAGAAATTTTTTTTGAAGTAGGAAAACTAGAAAAGTGCAAAATATCATGAAAATAGGTACTTTGACGTTTTAATTTGCAAAAAATAGGGAAGACAATTTTTAAAGAAACTAAAAATTGTCCATTTGAAAAGACTTTATGATAAAAATAGATTTTACTAAATAAATAACCTTGAAACCATTTTCATTGTTCAAAATTGCGTCCGCAAAGGAGCCATGTTTGCATAAATGTAGAGGACATAAAATAATATTTTTTTAAGTTTTTTTTGGTGAGCACATGCACCTCTAGTGTAGGAATAGAGCCCAAAAATTTCAGCTTTAAATCATTAATTTTGGGTAGTCCCTAATACTAAAAACCCCTAAATCACAAAGTGTGACAAATTAGCTAAATTTAAATTTAAATATAAAATGATTTTTGAATTTTTTTGAAAAATAATTTCTTTAATTATTGTTTAAATTCTAATCTTCACAAAAAATTTCAAGTACATTGACTTCAATTTGCAAAAGATATGGCCAATCACAATTTAGAAATTGCAAGTGTGACACAAAATAGTACTAGTGTTTCTTGCATTCACTCTCTATTCCATTTCTAAGGGTTAATGTTTATCATATATTCATACAGAGCCACCATTCATGAGTCCTTTTGTCCATTTGAACATGTAGAGTGCAAAAATAGGGTTGATGTGAAGAAAACTAAATTTAATGATATAAATTGCACATTTGGTTCAATTTTGCTCATTTTTTTTTGAGCTTTTTTGGATATGGCAATGGCAAGCTACAACTCTACAAGGGAGTATTTTTGGAGAACAACCTATTTGTGCATTGTGAGCACATTAGTGGATAATGAGAGAAAATTCAGTTTTGAAACCATTTAAAAAAAAAGTTTAAGGTGTTATTATTACAATATTCAGAAGACAATTTTTTTTAATTTATTCATATATAAATCAAAGGTAGGAGTATTATTTTCTTGAAATAAATAAATTGTCTTGAAACTGCAAAATTTTGAAACCTTTCGTCCTTTCCTTTGATAATAATTTGATCAAATAATCACAATACTTTGGTGGTAAACAAGGCAAACTGCAGGTGCTACCATCCATTCATGTTAGAGGTAGTTGAAAGATGAATTCTTATCAGTGAATGAATGTGTTATGAAAACATAAACTAATGATAAAAAAAAATGACATGTCAAATTCACAAACCTGTAATGACTGAACAATTGAATGATTCTTGCACTAGATGAGTATAAAATGTGTGGAAGAAATTTCACCAGCCATATTAAATTTGACCACTAAAAATAATACTCAACGCTTGAGTGTAGGGTAACCTTAGTTTTCTCTCCAAAATTCCACACCATGGCGGCGGAGTTTGAGAGCAGTAAATCCTCGATCTCCAATAAACTAAAACCCTAAACCCTGAGCTGACTCCAACTAAAGCCATCCACAAAGCAGCAGCATATCTTCTGACAGGCCCTTTGTCCCGTTGCACAATTTTAGCTAGAACACGTTAGAATCGACCCTCAAGAAGTCCACATTTGCCTCTGTCGTGCAACTGATTGCTGTAGAGGCATCTCTACTGCAAATTGTTGCAACCGAATATACCATGCCAGCACCTCTGAGTGTTACAATTCAAGCTTTTGAAACAGAATTTGAAATTAATTCAGTCTCCCAGCTGTAAACGTTTACGTCCTCTACAACTTCACCGGCTTTGATCAAATTGATCCCAAGCTGTCGCGCTTCCTTGACATCCTCCTCAGGATATATAATGAGTTAATGACAGTGAGTTGGATAACATCACAGGAACAGGTGAAGAACCCACGGTCTAGGGTTTTTATTAACCATGAACTCGTGAGAACTGAATCAACAACTTACAGCGAGCCAAATTTTACATCACTAGAATCCGTGAAGAACATTGCACGTCTGTGTCAAAACGACGAAAAACAATTTAAACAAAAGAAAATCCCACTCTTGAAAATTAAATTAAGACTACATACAAACCCATGAATCTCCACCCGATGCAGAGAGATATTGGTTGACGAGAGGAGGAAGTGAAACGTAACGGACCTCCCTTCATGCACTAAATTAAGCCTCAATGTCGATCAATTGCGATACGCTTGGCGGCTGTCGAGAATCAATGAAGCATTCGGCGAGGGGCGACAGCACCATCGTGGAGATGAATGGCATGAAGTTGAGAGATCAGAGGTCGAGCACTGGTGGAACCTATTGCAAGTGAAACAGGGTGAGTATGGTGGAATTGCGAAGTGGAAATGAGAGAATTAACTTAGAGGCAGTTTGAGGAGGCAAAGTTTTCACGGCAAATGGAGTTTATGCTCTTCACGCACTCGAAGTGGAAGACAGTGGAGAAGGAAGGGGAATTCTGGGTTTTGGCTTCACGTACAAGATCGATGCACATAACATCTGATAGTATCTGTCAACCAAAGAACTAGAGCAGCAGATCTCAGTGTCAAGATCAAGAATCCAGAATATTAAGGTCATGCACTCATTCAAGCTCATCAAACAAGAAAACCCCCCTCAAATTCCAGTCATTTGCATGACAAAGCAATTGAAGGACATATTAGATCAGAAATCAGAGGTTTGGTCAGGTAAGCACACCCTGAAATTTATTAAACTCTCAAATTCAATCCATTACAAATGGCTGCCAGGTCACAAGAAAGCACCACCCACCTTATCAATTACAACAATTCTATTGCATCTCTAAGAGAGCGCGGACTGATTGACCCAGGTTTTATTGATCCACAAACTGACATATATGCAGCACGTGAAAATTATTCATATGGGGAAGTGCACCCAATGTCTGCGACTGTCTAGATTACTGTCTAGACTTAATATAGCGCCGCGCGCCATGCATGGGCCTCTCGTAACATGCATGCATGGCTACGCGATTGGATTTAGTATTCCTTGGCGCAAGTTCCGGCTGCGCAGTCGCAGTTGCCGCACTTGCCTCCATTCTCCTTTGCGCAGGTTCCTGCCACGTACCACAATGTATATCAATCATCAGTAGCAACTGCCATTCTTTTTATTGCTAAGAACAATTTCATCAACATGCCAAAGTTTTAGTAAATTATGCTGATTGAGAAACAGATAGACATTTTAGAAATCCCAGATTATGATATATGCAGTTAACTTAGATCGATCGCTTTGTAAATTAAATACCCGCAGCGCAATCACAGTTGCCGCACTTGCCACCATTCTCCTTGGCGCAGGTTCCTGCGGCGCAGTCGCAGTTGCCGCACTTTCCAGTGTCCTTGGCCATTGTTGCGAGGTTGTCAAGCTAGTGTCTGAAACTGCACGTACGTGAACAGGGAAAACAAGTCTTTCTTAATGACGAACTTCTCATAACGATCGAATTCGTCACTTCTCTGGACACCACTGGCCAGCAATGAATCGGAATGGAATGAAGATCAGAAAACTTTAATTTTCGAAGAGTATCTGGCAAATCGGTCACCATCAATGTATCTATACGTTCCAATTTTACTTGAACAGAGTTCTCTGCACTATTACATGCAACAATGAAAGTTGTGTTGATTCTGGTACGTGTCGTTTGATTCAATATGTGCGTTGAAATGTCACGCTTCAACGCGCCATCGTTAATTGTGACAGAGCACAAAGCTGTAAAATTTAGAAGAGGTATAGATCTGAGGACTCAGTTGGGCGATCGCAAAAGTGCCAATTTCTTGGAATTTCCACATTTTAACAAACACAACGATATGACCATACCTCAAGATAAGCAGAATAGCACCGATCGATCAGATGATCTGCAAAAGATACAAGTGAGAGTCTACACGTCAGAACCCGTTACAAACGCGTGAATTATAGAACTGAGAAAAATATATAGCAGCAGCAGCAGCAGCAGCAGAAAGCATCTTGACATGCCCTCTCCAACGCAAGCATGAACATTACAAAACTAATATTTTTTGCCAAAATAAAAAAAATACACTTAAAAACTAAGTACAATATATACGCAGTCCAAGGGGTTTCATAAAAGCGAAACACACTCGCTAGACAGTCTGTATAAAAGAACTCTCGTGTCCCTCAAGTGTCGTAAACTGACGGGACCAACACTGTAACCGGCTCCAATGAAGAGGAGTCGATCAGCTATGGCGCTCTATCCTGTCCAGAAGAGACGAAGCATCATTGTAGACAAAATTAATTGGGAAGAAGAGCTGGAGACGACGGAGCGACCAGAAATTGCACCACTGAAAGTAAGGCGAATGGAAGACAGTCCGATCGAATGATGCTCCAGACTTCCACTTGCTTTGCATTTTATACATGGATGTGGCCAGACTTGGACTGGGTCTCTGACTAGCTGCATCGATCTACGTTTCTCACTTATTTGCCAACCGGCACAAATTGCGCATTAATTTGTGTGGGGTAGGACGGGCATCAGGACCTAAAACAAGGTAGCGTACTGTCTACACAACTCTATCTTAGGTGATTCACCATGGGCACGTCAGTACGTTACTGTAAGTTAAGTTCTCCCTTGCACAACGACAGTGCCGTGAGGCCGGTGAGCTTAATTAATTGATGCCTGTCTCTCTAGAATTGAAACCTATATAGCTATGGTCGGTCATGGTATATCTTATGCTAAGACTTTTAGGATCCTGTACTGTCTCTGTTGGAAACAGTGACTCATCAAGCTCTGGCAATAACTTACACTTTGTTGACCTTCAATTAAGTTAGTGCTTAAGAAGTTGGTGGAAGTACAGAATTTTTGGCAAAATTGGTTGATTGACCACTGCTTTTGAGATGGAATCATGGATCATGGATCGGATGGGGTTGTCCGCTACCTCTTCAATAGCCAGGGTTTGCACAATGCGTCAATGACCTCCTGGGCACTCATTGAGGGATTTCGTAAGAAATCGTCTGACGTTGAATTTATATTTACTGCTAATGCAATTCAATCTCAAGACAGTTTGGCTAGCTCTTGTGGACAGGTGCTTTAATGTGATCTCTCTCGAGCTAGTACTGAACTAGCCTACGTTACTGAACTCTCAGTGGAAGCACACTCCAACGTACATGAATGGTTAAATAATGCCAACTTCATGATTTCATCATATTGGCATAATTTCATGACGTCGGCACTTTCAATATCTGGTGCCTTGAAACCTAAATCTGCAGTAGATTACTACCTAGGCCGAATTTTTTTTAAACCTTGAGAGTCAGAGTTCTGAATCTCTGAATCATGTCAAATTTAACAAAATGGACATCGAATGCTTCAAATGACGTAAGTATATATTATCCTCTACATGGCGAATTTTATTAAAATGACATATGAAATCCGCCACTTTTCAGAACAGTTGGTTTGAAGATCTAGGACGGGTATAGATGTAAAACCATTAAAGTTCTAGGATGCTGCCATTTTAATGAAATTCGCCTTTGTACTTATATTATGAACAAAGTAGTGGCCATTGAGGCCAAGTTGTGAGCCAATATCGTTTACAATTGAGATGCTCACTGTGGGAGGTAATCCATTTCTGGTCAACACCCCATTTTGGCAATGAGTAGACTATTCTCTTTCCATGCACAAGAAATGAACAACAATTAATTATGGCACAATTCTCAACACAAATGTGGCACATTATGATTGGCAAATAAGACTCTCAATATTGCAACCAGCCCTTAGTTAGAAAGAGGAAGGTCTATATCACCATTATGGGAGAAAGTTCATCTTTGCTTGAAAAATTCATAGTAATTCTATATTGCAAAAAAAATTAGAAAATCATGTAAACCTTCTACTACCTATTGCTAAACATGAGAAAATTTATCCTATGAAGAAACCATTAGAAGAGTTTTGGGGGGTCCAAAAGCCTGTTTCGGGCCTGTTCTCCCGTAGCTGTTCCCCGCAGCGAGGGGAACGACCTGCTCTCAGAATTTTTTTTTCATAAAAAATTTTTAAAAATAAAAAAATATAGTCTCCAAATGCAAAATAAAATAAAAATAAAAATAAAAATAAAAATTGTCAATGACGTGGCAGGGTCTCGACCACTTCAAACCGCTATGCCGAACCTATTTCTTGCGTTCGCAAGCTGTGATAACTCGCAGACATCCAAAGGCCCCAAAAATCTTCTAATGCCACCGTGCAGATACCAAAAACTTCTAAAGTGGTCAAAAATAGGTTGCCTCCCTTAGTTGTGAAGCAATGAGAGAGGTAGCAACTCAATTACAAATTAAATTGGCTCATAATATGACCATAACTGTTTGTAACCAACCAACAATAAGAATTGAGAAACGCAGTAATTAATCATGCTAATCCAAGCAAGAATTGTATAGTTATCTTGTATGAATTCTTCACCACCTAAATCCCATTATATATTTCATGAAGAACAAGGATTATAGTCCAAGGTATGCAATTCTTATATAGTGAGCTTGTACCTTTAGGCCAATTTCAACATTTTTATGTACCTTAATGATATATTTAGTATTCACAAAGATTCTAGGGTAAGATATTGGATAAAGAATGTATACACTTAGAATATCCTATCCATCAAATGACTCACTAGCCAATGTGGAAAAGAGGGAGTAATATTTCTAATCTGGAAAACAAATTTGGAGCTAAAATTTGTAGATTGTGTCTTGTAGTAGATGAGTAGCTATTTTACATAGGTATTCTAAGAAAATTTAAATCTATGTTGTATAGAAGCCAACAAATTGAACTTCTTTCTTCATGCATTTTGAAACAATGAAAATTTTATTCTAGTGGTTCTTTAGGTGAATAATCATCTTTGTAGAGGTTTTATATGTGGACAATTTTTTTATTTTTAAAATTATCTTCCTATTTTATACAAATTAAAGCACCTAAATACCAATTTTCTTGAGATTTTGCATTCTTAATTAAATGATCTTCTATTTTGAGAATTATTATATGCTCAATTTTCTTATGATAAAAATTCCTTAAAGATTCTTACATTAGCCATATTTTTTCTACTTTAAAATTTTAATTTTAAAGTATTCTAGAAAAAATCATAAGTACTATGAAAACACAACAATATTAATAGGTATATTTTGCAATTGCCCCTTCTTATGCAAAAATATCAAAATATACTATAATATAGGAACATCCAATTTTATCCACTTGAAATGCATTTAAACAATTTCCTTCCAAATTGGATTAAAAAATCTATTATTTTTTGTCCAATAGGTTTTTTAATCTTGAAATCATCCACAACACCAAACATCTTCTCATGCTTTTTAGGGTTAACGTCAACAACATAACACTCATCAGAGAACCTTAGACAAAGAGCCCACAAGTCTAAGAGCTTAAATGGGAGTTCGAGGTTTAGGGTCAAATTTGAGAATTGAATGTCTTTCATTATAAAATTTCATAAAAAAATTGAAGAGGTAATCAATTTTCAAATATTTCTATTTTATAATAGAATTTTTTTATCTATTCATTACCATATAAAAAGGTAGAATGTTTGTAACCTATTTTGCATTTGAATCTCAATCCATCGACATGTATAAAGGGAATAAAGTTATTTCTAGAACTAGACTTTAAAGATACTAAGATTGATGCATTCAAAAAACAATAATTTAAATTGTTTGATCATACTAGTAGAATGAAATTCAACTCCAAATGTGCATGCCATCCAAAACTTTATTAATATTTTTTGCAATTCCTCCAAAATTCAATACAACTTTTAAAAATAAATTATATAAAAATCTAATATTTACTAGTTTATTAGAAGGTGGTTCTCTTTAGTTTGTTATTTGACAATATTCTGCTATTGTAGAACATTGTATTTGGTTGACATAGTAGAGAGACTAAAAAGGCCACTATCATATTTTTTTTTTCCTCTTTGTTATGAGCACTTCAGATTGGAGATAATGCTTGTTTGATTTCATGTTTTTTTGTTGACTTTTATATATACTTTAGACACTTTACGCTTAAGAGCCTAAATACTTAATTTAATCCAACCTTCTCAAAAGTCAAACCCTTAAATACAATAATAGGCTCTAATTCTACAATAATTAAATATGCTTGCAAAATAAATGAACTTGCAAGATCTCTTTCTTACAACGTCAAAAGATAAGGTACATTCTTTCAAAAGGAAAATATAAAAATTTAGTATGATATTCGGAATTTGTTGATGGGATTTCTTTACCTCCTTGACAAGTAGGACGCCCTCTTCCCTCACAATTAGAATAATGCGAGCCTACTATTTTAAAGCCTTATTGGGCAAAAACAAATCACAAAATAACTTAATTCAAACCCTCTATTATAGAATATTGGAAAGGAGTTTCCTTTTGGGGGAGAATTTAGAGGGGGTGAAATTAAGTCTATTTAGAATATTGTGAAGAGGTCAAGATTTAAAACTTAGAAAAATTACATATGGATATAATAGGGGAAAATCTTTACCCTCATAATATTCTAATGAGAGGGAAGCAAACGTCCCTCAAAATCAATATTGAAGCAACCCAAAAGATAAGCTCAAAGAAAAGATCACGTATATTATAAATCAAACAAGTGTGCTTATTTTTATTTATTAAATTCAATGTTCCAACCAATGCTATTTGAAAATAATTCTCAAATTTCATCCTAGTCATTGGCTTTATTTATCACTAACCATTGATGTGGATTACATTATGTTTGAAAACATTAATCATTCAGAAGAGAAATCAATTAATCAAATAAGAAAGAGAAATAAATTCCAACTTTTTTCTATAAGGGTGATGAAAAATGAAAGTTTATTGATTTCATGTTAGACCCAATGCTAAACCTCAAGGGGTAAGTCAAGCAAGTGATATTAAGACTATTGATCATTCAAAACAATCATGTTCACAAATGAAATTGTTTATTTAGTTCCAACAAAACTTTACTTAATCCTACAAGGATGGGTCCATGACCATTGGTTTGAAGCTTTACAGTCCATCACTGATTTTTGTGCCATTTTGCATCTAGATATGACTGAAAAATTCTATATTTATTTTTAAAAATGAAGTTGTATGTCTACTACAATTTATAAAATTATCCAAATTTTTTTCGGGAAAATTTGAAATCACTATGAATTTTTAAGAGAAAAAGGAAGAAAATTTGTATCAAATACAAAATATACTCAAAAAATTTGAAATTTTCACCATAGATTTATATTATAGTAAATAACACTGTGGTATAAACAAAAATTTCCTTGTCACTCAAATATATGAATATAAACAAACCATGGTTAGAATTCCAAAGTTCATATTGCTATAAATTATTGAAACCTACGAATTTTTCAAAATTTCCAATTGTAGTAAAAACTTTACTTGATAAGCTTCATTTTCTTTGTTGGAATCAAATTCAAAAATATCATTATTATGCCTAAATTTCATATCAAGAGTAATTAGCAAAAATGACCAAAATACACTACAAAGGTGCCCCATGAATTATGCATCTGAGCATCTCCTTCTTTAGAAAAGTCAACAATACAATATTGAGGAAATTAACAATACTATTCACTGAAAATGTACCCAAGCAACTTTAAAAGTATAAAAAAATTGGATGAAAAACTTTTTTTTTCCATCCTACCGTCTCAGATGAAGTCATCGATCGGACAGGACACTTATTAGTGTCCGCGGCGTCCTTCAACTTATGATTTAAAACAGAAGCTAGCTAGCGGCACCAGAGCATTAGACAGTTCAAAATTGAGGAAACTTAGTTCAAGATATGGTGTTACGTCAAAAAGCAACACAGGATAAGTCTATTTCATGAATTTTACCGAATATTGAATCTGAGCTGCGGAGCTCATACATGTATGAAAATTTTCATTCATGACATGTGCAGCAAATCAGTATATTAAAATTAAATGCAAGCATGACGACGCCAGATTAGTGAGTCCGTGTTCCGATTCAAGCCATACAGTAACTTCAAAAGGTATTGAAACATATCAATTCATGCACTCCACATAAAATTGAAGAAGATGCAAAACGTCTCTGAAACTGCAACATCAATTCCTCAACCCATCTTGCCAGGTCCCCAGCCATTTCATCGGAGATGTATTCAAGGTGAGTTATAGGCAATTCCTTTCATTTACGTAGTAGACTGGCAGTAGAAAGAGAGACAGAAAATTCGAACTCAATGATCCGGCCACACGCATACAGAAGACATTGAAGTAGACTATATTAATATAATTATCACTACTGAAGGGAGAGTTGCCGAAGGCTCCAAGAATCGAATGTCATGTAGTCTGTAATTAAGCAATGGCACAGAGAGAAATCAATGGAGAACGCAATCATTTTATGCACAGAGAGATGGATCAGAAACTGGGAGATGGGAGTGCTAAGGAAGCACAGTCCCCCTGTTATTGATCGAAATAGTAATCTTCTCAACCCATGGCAATTCTGGCCAGAAGGGTCAGATTTCAAGCACGGACCCATATATTTCAGTATCACTCCAATTCAGAAGGGTCCGGCTGATTGCTGGGTGTTATTTACTGAAAAACAAACCACAGACTATGTATTCATCTTTGTCTTCCACCAACACTATCTCACATGATTCCAAGCACAAGTTTCTACATAGATGGTACACGCTGCGTCTATATATGTCGCACACTAGTAACCATACTATACCGTGGAGCCATAGACCCCAGGCCTATTCTTTTGCGCAGGTTCCAGCGGCGCAGTCGCAGTTGGCCCCGCACTTGCCATTCTCGTTTGCGCAAGTTCCTGCCATAACCCACACATGATAAGTTACCACAGGTCTCAAATAATGGCTTAGAACAAGAAGTGCTCACAAGAATAACCAGGAAAGTAACCAGGAAATTGCAATTGCTGAATCCCACTTAGAGTGATACGTACATGTATATGTATTTTGTGTTCCCCCCCCCCAAAAAAAAATTCAAGTAATTGAAATTTTAGCCCAAAAATGATATCAGATCGCAGTTTGGACCATTGAAATTCTGTCGTTCTAGGTCTACACGGAAAGGCAAGTGTTTAATTTGTAATCTAAATCTGGACCCTATTACTGAATGCTTAAAAGCAGGCTTGGATCTTGAAGTATATTTGTTTGCTGTAGGATTATCAAACATACCTGCGGGGCAGTCACAGTTGGCACCGCACTTGCCATTCTCATTGGCACAAGTTCCAGCTGGGCAGTCGCAGTTGGCACCGCACTTGCCGTTGTCCAAAGCCATGGTTCCTGCTGAGTAATGGAAGCTGCAAATGCAAAGCTCGTTAGAGTATATCCACTTTTCTGGGTTACCACCCACTCTACTGGCTATGGCGAGTGATTAAGCTTCTCCAAACAGTTAATATCATACTTCCAAACTATGAGATTCATTTACACATAAATTATCCAACATGTTATAGGCTACAATTTACAGCAAAGGGGACAACAGTCAAAAGCATATCATCAAAAGGCGAAGTATCATGTTGTACCTGGGTAGACGAGCACGACGGAGCAGAACGAATAATCTGTTGCATCAAACACACAATAACCGTTAGCCACTCTTGCCTTCGTGAATTCAAGTCTACTGCATAGATCTGTTAACAATTACGCAAAGCTAGATAAATTATCAATTCACGGAACCTTTACAAGTTGATCTCAAAACACACAAAACCCGCCATGCCGACCGATGAGAGTTGCAATAGTGAATGTAACGCTATATGTGCAATTGCATAAGGTGACAAACAATCTCAGTAGAGGTAATGAATGGGATATCCTTCTCTAGGCTACACCGAGGCGCTACATACAAGATGTTCGATCTCGAGAGTCTGAAAATTCGGCTATGGCCGTAAATTTAGTGACTATTCATACCAAACTGCTCGCAAGAAGACGCAAAACTTATGCACAAACAGAGATGATGAGACTGAGGGAAAAACCGCTAATAATAACTATGAAGGAGATGAATCCTCAATGATCTCACCACGGGCACTGGAATGCGCTGCACACTTAACCGAAAGAGGAATAGACGAATGGTGGAGGTAGCCTTTCTTGTGAGCTAATTTATACTTGAGGGTCAACACTGTTCATGGCCCCCTACCCCTGTTTCCCTCCCACTTCACGCCAAACTGTTGAATTCCAACCACGTGTGCGTCCATAATATCAGACCCACAAATGGTGGTTATCCTAATTCAATCAATGATCGTGAACCTTCCCGCTGAGGTCCACGCAGTCAGTTGTATGATACGGTTGATTCCAATGGCTTGATTGGACCTGTGGGGTGAGTTTGGATATTCCTGTGACGTGAGATGTCACTCGCTCATAAGCTTTGCATTGGGCGGAACCGCGGAAGTCACGCAAGGAGTGAGTTAAACCAGGGATGGACTTTAATTTAATGTTTTCAGTTCTGAAACCACGACTAGCATAATTCTCTGTGGATGAGCTTGTGCCTCCACGAGTCCCCGTTTCTCTGGATACTGCACACGGACAGGCAGGGAAAGAATCAAGGCCAGCGGAGACTCAGTGTGTACGCTAGTTGGGAATTGGATCTGTCCCTGAAAAGCCTCGGTAATGGGTAGTAATTAAAACTACCAGATACTGTACTCTAGTAAGTTAGAAGTACAGTACATGCATGATCCAATTTGCTATCACCATTCGTCAATTATGAAAAAATTTCCCAGTGTTATGGATTATGGATAACTTAGGTTATGAATTTCTGATGAGTGAGTTGCAGATAGATAACTTTTGCCTTAACTTACCACAGCAAATTATTGCATGCAAACACTTTGCTGAATCATGCATTTTTTTGAGGGGGAATCATGCATTTTTTGAGAGGTTGAAACAATACTGTATTCCAATTCGTTTTTTCTGGGGGATATTGCCTCAATTATCAGATCCTTATCGGTCACAGCAACCAAGAAATGCTCACAGCACTCACAGTTGTCATATTTGGATTACACTCAACCCTCTCTAGCTGAGTGACGCGCTTTATAATTGCACATTTCCTGTAAGCTTAAGATAATATAACGCAGGATCTATCATGTGTATGTACAGATCTGCTTGGGCAACTTAAGTTGTGAAATCATGTGAAAGTGCATTAAACACGCCCAAATACTTGTCCCGCAGGAAGTGATATTGGAGACCACTTAATTAATGGTACTGCGCATCTGGAGTTTGTCAATCGATTATTCTGTGAAGAAACGATTTCTCCACGTACATAAGTACAGTATATTAGGATCTCTCTAAATTCTTCTGATTCGATTCATCCACTTCAGTTCGTACAACTGGTAAACAGTAATTCGGAAGGAAACCATATATATTAAATGTATGCTGAATTTTAAATGATTGATAAGTCAATTCCATGAAGCGTTCAAGGTTCTCAACTGAACCCGATTCGCCCGTGAATCTTGCAATCCAACAGGCCGGGGTTGTAGTAAAATTAAACCTGGCCCTTGATTGAGATGCCCGGACAGTTTCTAATGACGTATCTGACCCTTCAGTGACCGAATCAAAACCACCGTTACGTAATGCAATGTACTCCGTAATCGTGTGACATTTTATGGAATATGCCAGGCTGAATTCAAGAGTGACGGAATGTTCTTATTTAATATTAATAAACAATGCAGAAGGGTGACTTACAGGGTACTGTAGCTAAGCCGGGAGTATGTTTAGCCAGATGCATCTTGTTGATATCTAAAGGTTAATCCTTGAATCATAACTCCAGAATAGACTAAGCTTATACTACTTCGAATTCTAGCCATTTATTTTGGGGAAGGGAATCGACGGACCTTTGGTTTTGCATAACCTAACAGGATAATGTAAGATAGAGCGGATAGAAAAATGCTTGAATCCTTGGTCAGAATAATAGCACACAATACAAGAAGATCGGGTATTCGATCAGTAGCACAAGTTCCAACAATTAACTTATTCGATTCAATTATCTTAGAAGCAGGTCTGGGTCAACTTCATGAACTGAAACTAAGCTTAAACTAAATTAAAAACTGACCGGAGATAACTTAGGCACGATGAGCGTTGGGATCTGAGGCTAAGTCTACCACTGATCGGTCTACCAGACATTTTTTAATTTCTTCTTCGAGAACATTCCAGTTCACTTGTTCTCATCCGTAGCTACAAATGGGTGGATCTCTGCACAAGGTTCAAAGCGCAATTTGTGCAAATATCAGCGCCATTGGGCGTGAAGGAGAGGCCAGATGTTGCAATCAAAGTTGGTGAGGGAAAGGCCATCCAGTCTTGGCCGGGGCCAGCCCAGTTGCTTGAATTGCAAGGTACACAGCGATCTCCGAAATCACGTTGATTTACTTTGAAACGGTTGCCTGTTGCTGTCAGGATCTGACTCTTCCGGCTTTTCCACTGCCTTAGGCTTTCAGTGGAGTGATGAACAGGCTACGTTATCTCAAGGCATTGAAGGTTGTTAGGTGTCTCTGTTGGGAGAGCCCACACGCACAAGTTTTAGCTTTAGTTTATTTATTGGCTCTGGACCACAAACAAAGGGAAGGAGGCTTTGCAGCGACAAAAGCTGCCTTGGGAAAGTTTGTTGGCTCTCGACCAAAAGAGGGGAGGCTTTGCATCGACAGGGGCTACCTTGAACAAGTTTGACCAACCTACCTTACGTGAAAAGCAAGTGAATGCTAATAAAATGAAACAGAGCGCTGAAAATGCTTGTTCTCCGAAGGTAGAAGTAACTATTTCGGACAGACCCCCTCTAGTTGCTTTGTAGGTTAACCTATTGTGGACAACAACTAAGTGGATACAATGGTCATTGAAAAAAATTCTTGGTTTGTACCTTCTCGTCCACTCATCTATCTTCCCTTTTGGCTTGGGTAGAAGTGCCAAAGCTAACCACACTAGGTGAATCTACGAAATTGGAATGGATCCAAGTGCAAAATCCACTTTTATATTCAATAAAATACTCATTCTTGGAAGAAAGATTTCATTTATTTTGGCATTCTTCCACATCCTTATTTTTGCACACATTGAACTTAGTTCCCCATGACTTTCCCACATCATCTAGTCTGAAATGCTTAAGTTATTCTAATTAGGTACTTCTACCTTAGCTAAGTTACCATCAAATGTCTAGTCATTCTCAATTTTTCAACTAAAAAAATATCACACTCAACCGTTTCGAATTACAAACTTTGTCGTACCATTGTAGCAATGGACAATGAGAAGCAATCAAAGAATATTTTGGCAATAAATTTAACCAAATTGGAATCTATGTTGAAATATGAGCCAACTTAGATCATCCTTTCCACATGGGAATGATTACTTGTACGTTGATACAAATTGATTCCTCATTACTTTAGTATTTTTAATGAGCATGGTGCTAACCCTTGCCTAAAGGACCGAGGTACATTTTGGGCACAAATTATGAAAACTTGCCACTTTTCAGGACAGTGGAGAAAAGATGATTTTTTTTTTTTCAAATTTCAACCATACAAATTTGTTCTAGACTACTATGAGAATGTGTAGAAAAAATTTCAAAAAGTTTAACCACACTAATTAAAAGATTATAACATTTGAAGTCAAAAGAAAAAGTATTTTTTTAATCTTGCACAACAGGGTCAGTAGACTTTAACTCCTACTAAAGTGAGATTTTTACACTATACATGGGTTATTTTTTTATATTTGCATCTTGAATCATGTAAGCTACATACTTGCTAAATTTCAAAATTGTTGGAGGAGTTTTGCACATGTTGCCTGAAGTTCTCTAAATTGCCCCAAAATTCAAGGCATCATCACTTTTGATTTGGACACGTGATTGATATTATATTTACACTAGGGGGGGGGGACATGTTCACACCTTGGGTCAAAATTTGAAGAACATTCATTAAAAAATGACTAAATGCTCACCTACCCAAGATTACCTGCTTACGTTCAATAATCATTATGTCCTTTGGGAGTTAATATCTAATAAGGGGATGTTGATAGAACCTTGCTATTGAAAAAATATTACTTGATAGTTATTAGATAGAATTGGTGACAAAAAGATCCATTCCTCCTTGAGACGCTCTCCTAAATAGTCAATGCTTTTCAAAATTTCAAAATTAACTACACATTTTGAGAGCTTTGAAAGAGAGACAAAAGGTTTTAGATTTTGAAGCATATCAAGCAAAGAGAAGTGATAGTAAGAAAATTTAGAATATAACAATTACAATCATGGTTAGAAGATTTAAAAAGTTTGTTTTAAATCTACCACCAATTTGACACCAATCTAATACTAATCTCATTTAATCTACAAGACTCTTACTTGATTTGAAGCACTTCTAAGCACTTGGATATTAATGAACATGGGACATTCCTTGGGAATTATAGATGCAAAATTGTGCTTAGTAGGGAGTAAAAGGATGGTAGGACAATTGCCTACACTTCAAAACTTAATTAAAAAAAACTTCATTTTTTAGCTTTTAGAATATGTAGTTAGTTTCCAATTTGATGAAAAATTGACTTTATAGAAAAGGTCTGTACAAAGAAAGGACTTTTTTTATTCACATTTCTATTCCAATATTTTACAAGTAAAAAATTCATGACTAATAATTTGAATTACTTCTAGGATTAAACTTAAAATACAAAAAAAATTAGAGGAATGTATATAGTGGCTCTCAAAACAATCAAAAGTGTAAATACACTTATAAAAATTGTCATAGCTAACTTAAGAATTAGAGATTTTCAACCAAGTATTTTAAACATTGTCAAGGTACAAATAAGACACATGCATAAATTTAAAAAATTTCATTTATTTTTTATTTAAAAAATATTGAATCAAATCTATTTGTGCAAATAAAATTTTAATACAAGATAATTTATTTAAATATTCTTTAGTAAGTGGGATGATAATTCCTTTTAGAGTTTTGTAATAAGAATTTTTTAGTTTTATTGAGTGAAATATTGTTGTCTAAAATGTGATTCCAAAAAGTACCTTAATTAGCCCAATAGACTAAATATTATGACCCACTCCAAGCTTGTTAAGTTCATTATAAAATGATAAGTCTATGATTAAACTTGACTCGAGATGGGTTTTAATGTCAAGTCTACTATGACTATATTCCTATTAGAGGTGAATTCAACAAACGAGCTAAATTTTTTGTCAATGCCATTTTGAGTGGAGACAAAAATGCAACAAGGTTACTACATTCATTGTAACTCTCCATATTGAACAATTGACTAAAAAATTGTTTTACATTGGATACAAATGCAATTCAATCGCAAGACAATTTAGCTAGCACTAGTTGTACCCAATATTATCTCCCTAAGGTAGGCACCTACAAAACACCACTTTTTTCTACTGTGTCTAATTTCTTTTATTAGACTAATAAGGTTTTCATATTATTTTTTGCCAAGTGAAACAAGGTTCCAATACACCAAAGAACATGGCATTTGGACCCTATATGCAAAAGTTATGAAGGGTCAAAGGTTTTTTTGGTAGAGGTTCTAGAATCGTTTTTTCTATATAGGTACATATTGCTTTTGGAGATGTACACATAGTGATGATGGCGAATTTAAGGTAGTGCTGCATTTTGGGATGCCCAACTTAGAGCTATTACTAAGCAAGTGATTTCAAGGACAATCCAACATAATGGTTATATAATGTCAATTTTATCATATTGGCCATAATTTCATGACAACCATGACACTTTCTATATCAAAGGTCCTCAAACCTTAATCTACACTACAATAGTAGTCTAGATTTTTTTTTAACCTAGTGAAACAAAGTTTGGAGCTTTGAATAGTTTTGATAAAACAAAATTGAAATTAAGTAAATTGATTTTCAAGGTGATGCAAATATATAGTATCTAAGTATCTTATACTTACATTATGTTGTATTAGTACACAACATTTTTGAACTTCAAGGCCCTGAACCTTTACTTTTCAAAAAATCAAGGTTAATTTTTACTATAAAACTTCTTGAATGGAAGCTTGCCCATATATTGTGGACCACTATAATACAAATACATTCTTATTACAGGAAATTGTAGCTCACTATAGAATTGTAGAATTCAAGGCACCTACTTTAATACCATTCAAGAATGTTTTGAAATGATCTAATTAAGATTTGAGGTTCATTATAAACTATTTGATCATTGTTCATAGTTCTACCTATTGGATTTACAAAAAAAATTCTACAAAAGAATAGAAAATCAAAGAACATTTTACATGTATTTTTGTCAATTCACTTTTGAAAAAGAAAAAACATATTATAGGTAGTCCAAGCAAAATTAAATATTGTAATACTTCTTCAATTTATACAAAAATTAATTATTTTTTAAAGATATTGTAATTTCATGAAATTATAATGATAATTGTCAAATATCTTAAAAATTGATAACTTCGATTGCAAAAACCATGGAATATAGGAGATTTTAGGGTTTAGGGACCTTGCCAAATTCCACAAATATTCAATCACCAAGTTGTTTTAAAAAACAAAATACCAATTTTAGTAAGAAGATTTAATGAAAAGTCCAAAGATCATCTACCATCAAGAAATTTTTTGATGGAAGCTAGGAGGTATTTTTTCATTGAAATTTAGTGAAATTGGAAGATGAAGAGGTTGTTTTTATAATGAAATCCATTGGCTCTCATGAACCCTCAAAGGATATGAGATAATTTGAAGATGAGAGTTTGACCTCTCATTCTCAAAAAGTAATAATTGTGGTTAAAGTAGAAATTCTACTATTCCTAACTATTTTTAAATCCCACATCGGTGGTTTTTACTTCTTACCATACAATTTGTATAAATAGCTTGTCTTTCTCAACTTCATATACATTTATAAGGTTGCTTTTGGATCTAGATGCCAAATACATTATTAATTCAACATCAAGGATGATGAAAACTATAGTAATTATTTTTTTATTGCCAAATTTTTTTAAAAATTTGTTAAATATTTGGTAGAGGATGCCAAAACTTATCAAGTATTATGGTAGCTTTCTATTATAGATCATAGAGTGGAAGTACCCAATTTCAACCCTTTGAGCTCTCGTTTGAGTTCTAATTTCACACTGAGTGCAATTTCAACTACATTGGGATGTAAGAGAAAAATTAGAACCTAAACTTGAATTGAACTTTAGTCCATAATGGTTTATCTTATGTACCTTTTGTTTACCTTATGTACTTTTGATGAGTGGCTTGAGTTCAAAGGAGAAAAAATTGTTTGAAAAAAGCTACCTCTAGAGACAATATCTTATATGAAGAAGTTTGAATAGGCTTACACTTGAAAATCTATACACAATGGTGTATACTATACACCACATCATGTGTGGGTCAATTCTATAAATAATTTAACAAACTTACAAGCATGTCCAAAGTTTGTTAAATTTGTAGAACAATTGCAATTTCCCAAAAAACAAAGAAAATTTTATTTGAATGTTTTAGTTCTTAGTGAAATTAAAACTTTTGAATTAGAAATTATTTTGTCCAATAATTTGAAGATTAAAAAATGACATTCAATAAAACTTGAATTCCAAAATTATACCATAGTTTGACATTCAAGTATTGCATTTGACCTAGCTCGGGGTAAGAAAATTCAATATGAATCTACAAACAAAGACCCTAGGTGCTCTTCACATAAATACCAGGATGAGACATTGGATAATGAAAGCAATTAAACTTACTCTGCCCACCATTAACTTCATTTTCCCTCAACTTATCTCAATAATGAATTAATTAGAATATTTTGGAGTCTACTCTTCATTAATTTATTTTTATTCCTCAATTCAAAGGCTCCAAGACTCTCTCACTAACTTCACATAACCCCTAAAGGTCCATGCATCTAAAAAATAAATGCGTCTTGGTCAACCTTGATTGTAACTTTTAATATAACCATTTTTGGTATTTGATTTAAACTAAGAAAATGAAGCTTGACATGACTTCTTTCTACTTTATCATAGAATTTTGAAAAAAATCCAAAAATTGATAGGATTATTGCAATTAGAAGCTCTATGTGTTAAAATCCAAATAATTCAATATGTTCTCTCTCTATCACACTAATTACCTCCCAAAACCTTTCTCATGAAAAATTAGCTATATTTTAGTCTTTGTATAAGTAGTACATGCATTCAAACACCAACAACTCATCCCCTAGATCTATGCAAAATCTCAAACTTTAGTATCGTCATTTAGGCATCCAAAATTGATGCAAAAAGTGTCATATTTTAATAGCATTCAAAAATGTTGCTAGCTTGTCATTCCTAATGATTTAAAGGTTGGTGGCAACAATGGGATTCTAGAAATATTTGCTCTCAACCTAAATACCCACAACAAGGAAACCTAACACCCTTCATGAACAATTTTTATAGTGCCAAAGTGTTCACCAAATCTATTGTCAACATGACTATTTGAAGAAGCAAGTTGCTTCATATAGGCAAGGCCAAACTGGCTATAAGAGGGATGCTCCCTAATCACTTGCAACCTACCCCCACAAGGTCATTCAACATAGCCAACATTTACTCAACGGTCGAAATTAGAAAATGGAGCTTTTTAGTGGGACAAAAATTGTGCTTGATTTGGAGGTTTTTAGTAGGACAAAGGGAGGAGTATTTTTCATTCATATTTTCTTTTTTTAAATTGGATTTTCAATTTAAATTACAAAATGAAGTTTTTCTTTCTAACCTTCATTTACGATAAAAAGAGTTCAATGATTGTTTTAATAGATATTATATTTGATATATATATTTTTCAATAATTTGAATGTTTTTATCAATTTAAAAAAAAATAGCATAAACAAGAAAAAGCTATTTTTCCACTAGCAAAAAATATCAAAATTTTATACATCAATTACATAAAAAAAAGAAATTTTTGTTTAAATACTAAAATTTGACTTGAAGGTCTTTGTTCTGATTGTTTTGGTTGTAAATAATAAAATAACCAATTCCAAAATTTTGACACTATTTCCATTGCCGCTTGTACCTCTTAAATAAATTAATAAATAATTTGGATTGTTTTTTCAGTTTTTACTTATTTATTTTTAATTTTTGCAACAAAAATGATAACTATTATAATTTTTCATGAAATAAATTGAAATTTCTCATAATAATATACAATTTATAATTAGTTTCAAGTAATAAAAAAAATAAAGGATTGATATTCAAGCACAATCTAATAGGCTACATTCAACTCAAACATGATGTTTGACCAATTGGCAATGAATCTCATCCTTAAAGGGTTAATTGCAATGTGTGTTTCTAGGCAATTAAATACCTAAAAACACCAAAAACAATTGTAGAGAACTAAGCCTTTAGAAAAAATTTGAAGAAAAAATGAATGATAATACTAAGTTATTCCAATTTTTGAAAATAATTTGGATGAAATTGTCAATTTTAAATAAAACTCATCTGAAAATGTGGATGAAAAGATATTCAAATTTATTTGAATATATTTTATTCAAAATATTCCCTCTATTTCAAAAAAACCCCTTTGTATGGACTTTACTTTTGTTTAAAAAAGAAACCTATGTTTGCCTCTTTGCCTCTGACTACCTAACTATTGCTAAAAATGAACCGTTTGGTGTGCTTAATGATTTCTTATGGGCATTCTACACTCTCTGGTAATTGTCCCTTGTGTTGCATACTTGATTTTCCCTTATGTGGAGTATAAATGAATAAAGTTGAAGCATGAGTCGTCAATCATTTAAGGAGTTTTGGAGTAAATCATGTGCAAGTATGAGGTGGTGGAAATTTTTCCATATAGAGGAAGATAGGAAGTATGGAGATAGAAAAAAATTTCAAAATTTTATTCCCAAAATTGAAATTGCTGTAAATTTGGGGAGCCAAAAAGTATACTTAACCAATAGCCAATGTCTCAACTCTTCCAATTCTGATCGTTCAAGAATTACCCTCCCACTCACTACTTCATACTTTATTGTTCATTGCTTTGAAAATACATATCATAACCTTCAAAAAGGACAAAAAAACACATTTCAAGCTTCAATTCTAGCCTAAGGTTGGAAATAGAGCACCCTACAGGTTGAGTACAGTACTGGGTGAGGTTGACAACTGGTGCTTCAAGCTTACTAAAATATTAGGCTACATCATCATTTTCTTGTATATTGCCACTCCATCACTTCTCCAAAAAACCAAAAATCACCTTGGTTATTATGTCACTTGCCATTTGTTTTTGTCTTTTTCCCCAGGGAATCTTTGCTGCTGCACATGCTTTGGAGCTGGAGAAGGGCGCTGCATCATTTCCTTTGCCACACGCCCTCTTGTGCCAGATTCGGAAAGCAGTGTTTCCGGCACACGCCACTTCATTGTCATGACTTTAAAATGTTACAGATATTTTTGCAATGCAGGCATCGAGGAAGCATAAGGTCATGTCACAGAGGTTTCATGTCTTTCGAAGCTTGGATTGATAATCTACTGCTTCTCCATATTTCCACTCTCCTGTATTCTCAATCATAAATATAAAATTTTCGCTCACTTGTGACTCCGTTGAAAATTTTTCAGTTTCCCCAAATTAGGGTTTCGATTTGGTGGAGGATTTTTTGGCGAGAAACAGAGGAACTGGTGAAGCTGGATGGTGACCAAGCAGACTGCCCTCATGTCGGTGAGTATCGCGAGCGTTTTATTTACCTTCTTCTAAACATGAATGCCACATTTTTTAGGTTGACTTTTGTACTGCTTATTGAATTTTGGGGTGAATGATTTGGAGGTTTTGCAGATCACAAGTTATAATGGAAGTGCATTGGTTGCCATGGTGGGCAAGAATTGCTTCGCCATGGCTAGTGATCGTCCTTTCAGACGATTGCGACTGAACGCATCTTCAAGATTCATGAGCAGCTGTACATTGGCCTCTCAGGTCTTGCCACAGACGTGCAGACAATGTTTGCTGCCTTTCGTGAAGATGCCGGGAGTGGATGCTGCAAGCGTGTTTTCTGACACTGGTCTGTTGGTTCTTTTCCACAGGCTGCAACGACTGAACTTTCGGCATAAGTTGTATCAGTTGCGAGAACAGCGGAACATGCGCTTGGGAACCTTTGCAAGTCTGTTTTCAGATATCATTTACGAGAAGAGGTAATATTAGGGTTTTCTCTGGTGTTTGCGAAGAAATAGTTATCAATATGGCTCAATTCAGTCACATTTGTTCTTGAGGTTTTCCAAAGCTATAGAAATTGTGAATTCAAATTTTAGTTTTGGTACACTTTTAGCCTTTATGAGCTAGTTTCCAACTCCAAATGTGAAGTGATGGTGCGAAGTTGTTCAATATTGCATGCTGATTTTTATCTGGCGCTATGATTGGTGCAGATTTGGACCTTACCTCTGTGAGTCTGTCATTGCTGAACTGAACGATGACGGGAAACCTTTCATTTACACAACTGATTTGATCAGTGCCAAGTAATGCACTTCTCCCTGCCTTCTTCGATCACTTTGGTTAGGTTATTCTTTGTGTTTCACTCTGGTAGCAGATCATAATTGTAAGGAGAGGAAGACTTTCGAGGTAGTTAATAAAGAGTCGTTAAAAGAAGGAAGTGCAGCGATTGCAGCATGCGAATCTGAAATATTGCTCAACCCTAATTGCGCAAGTTAACAAAAGAAAGAAAGGCTTCTCTTTTGAACCCAGGTTGCTAACAGCCGATTGCATTAAGACTGCACTTTTGGCGCAACTTTCTAACTTCCTTTTCTTTTGACGGAAATACTTGAGAGCAAGCTCTCGCTCATCTTGAACTGCTGTGCAGGCAGCTAGCAAAGAACTTCGTGGTGTCCGGAATTGCTTCGGAGTCGTTGTAGGGTGCTTGCGAGTCTATACACAAACCTGATATGGTATGGCAGACGATTCAAGTGCTTAATTCTACTCCATGCTTAGCTATCAATGAATTGAGTTTTGAACATGAACATTCTTTTGTCTCTTTAGAGCGTGCTACGAGTGAATTAAGAATTCGTTATGGAGTGAAGGGTCCGGAGGAGCAGTTCGAGGTGATATCGCAAGCACTTTTGTCGTCAGTAGATCGAGGCTGCATCCGTGGATGGGGTGGCATTGTCCACGTAGTGTAAGCATCATACCCTTGCGTGCTTGCTTGCTACACCATTAATTCTATTTCGTATCATTACCTAAACCAAGTTTCTTTACGTTATAGCGTTTTTATCGGACTCTTTTTTTCCGGGCCTATTGACATGGCTCTGGTACGACTCATTTTTAAAAGCTTCTTCAAACTTAGTCAGTAAACATACTTGTAGTAGGAAGTTATTGCTTGAAGTAACTTGATTTAAAATAATGAGTATGCTTGTTCCAGATTATTTCACCTCCGCTTAGGTGTTTTCAAAATTATTAATCTTAGGAAGTTGGCAATGACGTTGCTTGTGCAGAACACCAAGACCTTGAAGGGCCGTATAGACTGATCGAAGAGCATCGCATGTATCGTTGATCCTGTTGGAGATCGTCGTCATGGATCTCTTTCAACTCGAAAAGAGTTCTTGAATGCGAAGCAAGAAAACTATCAGTTATTTGGACAAATTTTATCGTAATATGATGAGTCATCATGATAGTTGGACAAATTTTGTCGTAATATGATGGGTCATCATGATAGTTGGGGTACTGTGCATCTTAGTCATCACTTTGCAAACCTAGGTGTTTGCACTTCATGTGAATTATGGGCACGGCCATGAAGCAATTGGAGTGAATGAGTATGAGTAGGTTGATTGCAGAATCCATTCTTTCTTGATTGAACTTAGCAGTTTTGGCTGATATCTTGTGCTTGGATTAGGTGAGATCCATCATTTGGGAGGCAGGATATGCTTAGTGCAGGGTGTGCTTCTATAGAGTATGTAGGTGATGTCCTGTATGAAGTATGATCAGTTTGTTGCTGACTCTTACAGAGCTTGGGCGTGGGAATCTTAGTAGTAGAAAGGGAAAAAGGGAAAACAGCGGGGTTCTTTTTTGCACAATTTTGACCTCATGTTAATTGGGAGGAGTGTTCATTGCAAAACTTGATTTTCTAGTGTTGAGAGATCTTGACTCAGATACTCTAGAAATTGGAAAAAAAAAACTCAATTGTAAATTCATTTCAAAATTTTTATAGAAAATATTTTAAGATGCCACATGACCTACCAATTCCTTGAACTAGTGTTCTAAAGGAATTAGTGTTACTTTTAACCTGTTCAGGACAAAGGAAGACACTTTGGGGTCTTATGTTGTATGCTAAAAGAAAATGATATTTATTTATGCACTATGGAATGTTATTGTGGTGCATTCTATTGGGTTTGTTTCTTTTTTGAGGGCAATGAATCAAAGGCAAATGTATCATACTTGCAGGGCATGTTCGACATGTTGACACAGATTATGATATGCCTGAAATTTTGGAATTCTTTAAAAAAGTAGTTCATAGAAAACTCAGAATTTGCTTGAAAATTTCTATAATGAATAAAGTGAGTTTTGAGCTTCACTATCCATAAAATACAAAATGTAATATTGCATTCCTACCCTCTCAAACTTATGTGTTTGTTCATAGAGTTAAAAAATTCAGGTATAGACAGTGTCTACACAAATAATTCACAACGAGAAAACATTCTTTGCTATACTCTTACGTAACTGCACCTCAAGCATTTAAACTTGGTTCCCAGCACAAAATTGTCTGAGTTACTGTAGGATATTATTGGAATTCTAGATAATCTCAAATTGTATTTAGAAAATAATAGCTTCAAATGACATTACAACAACACGATCTTCCGAGGCAGTCTATAAGAAAATTGACATTACACTCTGCCACTTAAAATACTGTTTAATGATTCCTTTGGAAGGGGCCGCGCGAACGCGAGCCCCTGCTGCCACAAATTATGACGTGTATGCCTCCCGTAGGAAGATACTAGAGTTACCCGGCCCGAAGTGCAATGAGGCAGGCTTCCCTAGGCCATCCACCTTCCGGATCATGGATCGACCCCGCCCAGGTAAGTGAGTGAGCATTCTTCCTCCGGACTATTTGTAGGCCCGTATCAACCTTGGAGACGCCAAACGTTAAGGGACATCTCCTTGCCCACCAAATTAGACTCTCACAGCCATGGACTTCCAGTACATGATTTGTATCTGCTATTCAGGGGATGCAGTCTCCGACCTGGGACAAAAACTGTTGTAATTCATGAAGGTAATTGAATTGGTCCACACTGAGATGCATACGCAGGTGCTCCCTGTGTCACTAACTACGACAGGTATCACTTAAAGTTTCGTTCAAGTGCACAAGACTTTGCCAGTTTCAATGACATTTACCAATATCGTTGAAATTCCCTTCAGTAGAGTTTGAGCTACTGCGTTATTGACATAAAGTTGTATTGTTAAAGGTGAAATTGTGGAGAGCTGTAATTCAATTTCAACGGCATCAGAAGTTTTGTTTCTTGGGCGTGCACCTTTTATGTCACTGGGAGTACGCTTGAGCTGATAATGCAGATAGAATAGAATGCAGATGCTTCAGCAAGATGCTTTATGGACAACCATGCGTTTCACCACGTAATCAGTGACTCGAACTGCACTTGGAGATGAAAAATTACGTCGTTAGAAACTTTCCTTCTTTGTGGGTTGAGATCGTAAATGAAATATCTCATTATTTGCAGCATCTTTAGCACCGAGCGTTCAAGAGCTAGATAAAAACATTCGTTTATTTTTAAAATGATACTCCTGAACAATGATGATTCGGAAGGAAAAAAAGCTTCGCAGACGCACTCAATTAATGATCTACCTTCTCAAGTTCCTAAATTCAATTCAAGCGCCAAGTGAAATCATATTCTGCTCTCACAACAGACCGACCATAAACATGATCACCCAATCATTAACATCTCCCACATGTCGTCACCACAGCAACATCTCTTTATTTCAAAAAATATTTCACGTAGACGAATCTACTCACTACATCCAAGGGTAACGTACTCAACCTTCATGAATATACAACGCGAATCAACACAAACTCCTACCGACAAAAATAAAAAAAACAGTCGATCTCGGCACCACAGATCGGGCCATAGATTCTAATCAAAAAGAGGAACAGAAGTGTCCAGATCACAGACATAGTCAGAGAAACAGAGTGTACAAGCATACACATAACCAGAGAAGCAGAAGTGTACAGATCAACACACAAGTAACGCGCCGATCCTCGGCCATTGCCCTGTTCCAATCGACCCTCGACCAAACAATCGATTGAGTGAGGACGCAGAATCAGCGGCGCGCACACATACAACGATGATTCTAATTTTACAAACCAAAGAGGTGATGGTGCTTCTTCTTCGACTCCTCCACCGCTTCAGTTACGGTTTCCTCCGAGGGACCCTTTGCGGGATCCTTAGCAGGGAGTCCCAAGTCGTCGCCCGAGTAGTTCGTTCCGCCCGTGGGATGACCGCCCTCCACCGACGCGCCGGAGTAATCCGTCCCGCCCGTTGGGTGACCACCTTCCAGGGTCGCGGCGGAGTAGTCGGTTCCGCCCGTGGGGTGACCGCCTTCGATGGAATCCAAGGTGTAATTCGTACCGCCCGCTCCTGTTGTAGTTTCGGTCGTGGCCGCTGCAGGAGCCTTACGAGCGGCTCTCGCCTCACGCCGACGCTTCTGACGGTCCTTGCCCTCCTCCGACTCGGACTCCGAGCTGCTGCTGCTGGAGGTGCCCGACGACTTTCTCTGTTGGCGCCATGAAAAGCATCAGGAACGTGAAAGGAGGAAAATCCTCTGTCTCGTAACATGCTGAGGAATATCAGTTCCATAAGCAGACTGTAAACATAAACTCACAACTGTTCCATCGTGTTCAAACGTGTTCAGTAAACATAATTCAATTTGTTCGATCTTGTTCAGTATTGTTCAATCCTGTCCAATCCTGTTTGATCATGCACAGTCTTACTAAAACGCTTGAAACAGACAGGATTATGAGATGTAAGCATGCTCACAATTCTTCAACCGTGTTCAATCGTGTTCATTCTTGCCCAATCTTGTTCAATCTAGTTCAGTTTAGCTAGTTCGACCATGCTCAATTCCACCAAACGACAAGGAAGGATCGGACAAGCTAATGAGATGTAAGCATGCTCTCCGCATGCATGCTATGCTTGGTTGTGACTTCTACAGAGATGAGCTTCCTTGAGATTCTCGCAGTGATGATCATCTGGGCAAAGAGATTTATTTCAGAGTGAATGGAATCGGAACTTACCCCAAATCCGAACAACCCCTTGGAAGTCTTCTTGGTCTCGGTCTGTTCCTCCGGACCAGCAGTATCCGATTTCGTGACTCCATATTTGTTGTCTTCTCCCTGGGGATCCATGGCGATCGATCGAGCTAGCTTGCTTGCTGCTAATGGCGTCGGTGAAATCTGTTTCTGAAACTGCTCAGTACTAACTCTTACACTACTCGCTCTTGTTGCAAAATTTGGAATCTGTGAAAAGGTAACGTAGTGCAATGATATGTTTGGAATCTGACCCAGCGGAAGCTGAAAATATATGTGTGTTCCGTCCACGTAAGGGAGCCAGCCACAGTAGCGCTTGTTACAAGTGGCTCATGCCATGTGGCAAAGGCTTTAGGCTGGTGCCACGTCGTTGGAGGTACTGTACTTGTATGTCCATGCCGGCGATGAAAATGAGGAGATTTGTAAGCTTTGTCCTTTCAGGACAGAGAGACTAAGTTAGCCTATTCATACTCTGCCCATGCTCTAAGAACTGCTCCTACATTAAGTTTATACCATGAATTGTTAGCAACTTATGGATGAATTGGTGACTACTTAGGATTACTGTTGCACAATTTTTTGAGTGGTTGGGGGCTGAATTTTATTTGGAAGTAGGCAAAATTTTATTTCCTGGTATGAATGATGTGAAACTATGAGTGGTGGGATGCTTTAATTTATGCCATCTTAGGTAATTATATGCACAATGTTGTTCCAATTTAAGGTTTGCACTTTCATTTTTGAACTCCATTTGCAACATTGATGGACAACTATTTGACATTTAATGGTGCAATACCTATGGCCTTGAATAGCACCCTAATGATGTGAGCTTTAGAGAATCCTATGTAACTAAGTTTAGGTGAAAAAATTACGGATCAAATTGTGATAGATGTATCTTCCTCTCTTCTTTTTCTGAAAATTAAAGTTTTTTTTTTTTAATTTGATCTACATAGAAGAGATTTCAAACCAATATGCTCTTCAATGGGTGGTTTCTATACCTCCTACTTGTGGCATTAACTTTGGGGTCAACTCAATTTTCTTAATTTGAGTTTCCAAATCCTATTTACAATTGTATGGATACTACACAACATGGTTAAAGTTTGGCTGGTCAAATCCCCTTCCTAACTCCTTAGTTGGATGAAGGAATTACATTTTTTTAATTTTGATTATTTCTTTATTTAAATTATGCTTGTATATCATTGATTCAAAGTTTTCTTTGTTTAATTTTTTCACTATCTACTATCAATAAACTAATGTATTATCACTTATCTACACACATTGTTGTTGACACATTGTTGTTGTTGGATTCTTAATAGAGGGACTAGGGTTGAATGACCCCTTATTTGAGCAGCTCTATTTTGGAAAGCTGAAAATTCCATAGTACCATTCCAATGGCCACTTTTTTTTACTTACTATTTGTTTGAAGACATTGCCTATATCATGAAGAGAGTTCACTAGTAGAAAAAACAGTGATAAAATTAACAAAAAATCAACAAAATAGTGTTGATTTTTTTTGTTGATTTGGATGGATTGATTATGGTACTTTTAATATAAAAAATTGTTGATATTTTAACAAAAACTTGTTGTTGCCATTGTTGATTCGAGCATTTATAGAATGTTCAAAGTATTTTCTAAATCTCAAATGACTTCATTTCAATTTCATATTGGCGTTTACAATTCTTACATCGTTTGCAAAGAATTCTGAACTTCATCATAGAAAATAAGAATCCATTTCATTACCTCAATTGTTGCTCTGAACTAAAACTCATTTGGACTATAGAAGACCTTACAAAGCATAACTAGCTCTCTATTGTTATTTTCTTACAAGCTAATTAATTATGAACATGTTATGAACTAAAACTATTTTCTTGACCTACATTATACTATTCCGTACATTGTGTATACCATACCTGTCATATGAAATGACAGTAGCAACTACAAACATCTACTTCTACATTAAGTACTCACATCTATTCAATCTCTGACAATGCAGTGCAAATTCTATGTTTCCAAGTTCCATGTCAAAGTTGTCACCACAACCTTACATACAGACATTGTGATGTACGTCCCTTTAACATCTTCCGTGAAATCATGCTCCAGAAAACCTATGTGCATTTTCTTTTTGCCACAATGAATTATCTAATGTTCAAAAAAATGTATATCACTAACATCTTCCTCGTCCACGAATATTTTCAAATGGCCGTCTTGAACTACCAACAAAAATACTGAAGGCATATGAAGAGATTAATGAAGTCAAATTTCAATTTCATGATGATATTCAAGTTTCTAATCAACACAGTTTCTTATTCCCATCATAGAACTTCATCAATTTCTACTTCGTACTCCACAACACAAGTTCTATATTGATCTATTGGCAAAAGATGAACATGACCATCTAGCCATTGATTGTGACCTCGATTTCCTTTTACTAGAAGAAAACCAAAATACTACTCCATATTGAGGTCTTCAAAACATCCTTGGAATATAATTTTTGGTTCATCAAGCTCTAGTCTTCCAACTTGCAATAAGATTACTAAAGCTCAAGTATTGTGTTGAAAATTACTATGTCATGGTTGCTCGGTTCGTGGTTGTTTTCGTTGTGTAGAAGATTCACCTTTGTCTTGAGGTTGTGGTAGTGAAGGTTGCAAAGGTTGATTCAGTAATTGTAACATAAAAAGCTCAAGCTTAAGCTCAAACTTAGGTTCAAAAAAGTCTCTAAAAACCCTCTAATTAGACATATTGGAGATGCTATAGGTGTTAACTATGGACTATTGAAATTTCTAACAATTAGAGTGAATGTTTTTCTTGGATTGACTCTCCCCTCTTTATATCTAATTTTAGAAAGGAAAACTTCCTCAATAAACAACTATTTAGATAGATCGCGGTTTAGTAGGAATGTAGGATAGAGTTGATAGAACTCATGTACCTTTTGTGACACATTAACTAAATTTATTGCTACTTCCCATGTTCTTTCATTGATGTCGTAGGCTCGTAGCTATGTCAATATACAAGATACTCTAATTTGCCACATTTGTGTCATGAATCAAATACGTTCTCTACCTCATATTCTTCATGATTGTCAATTTTGATGAAAGGTAATGGCAGTTGACTCTGGCTAGGTAAATTTGACTCTTTGTACAGCTCAACGAGAGAAATATGAAAGATTGGATGGACTTTCATAGCTATTGGAAACTCTAAGCAGTAAGCAACAGGATTGATTTGTTTGGCTATAAAAAATGGTCCTAGTCGTTGATAATCAAATTTGTCGCATAGTCAAGAAGTCTTGATGTTGCGTCGAAAAAGCCAAACCTTATCACCAACTTTAAATGGAGGTGACTTTTTATGGAATATGTCTATTGATGTTTTATAACGCTCTTAAGCTTCTTGAAAATGAAGTTTCATAATTTCTTGAAGTTTTAATAACATCAAGGCCAAATTTTGGGCTGCTAAATTGTCCATCTATAAAACATTGAACAAATCAAATTTTGGATGATATTTATAGTTGGCATAAAATGGTGTTTGACAAGTAGAAGTATGGACCATATTGTTGTATGTAAATTCTGCCAAAGTCAAATGTGAAGTCCAATCATCTTGTTGATAGTTGATAGTATATTGTAGATACTGTTCCAATACTTGATTTACACATTCAGTTTGTCCATTTGTCTGAAGGTGAAAGGCAAAAGAGAGTTTAATATTCACCTTTAAAGTTTGAAAGAAGGACTTTCAAAATTTAAAGACAAATTGCATTCCCCGATCCGATACAATATCATCTAGTAGCCCATGATATTAATAGATATTGTCAAAGAAGAGCCTCATTGTTTCTTCGCTAGTGATTGTCTTCTTGTATTGAGTAAAATTTTCCATCTTTGTGAATCAATTCACAATCACGCATATGGAATCGTAAGTCTAGGATGGAGATAAATCCGCAATAAAATCCATAGAAATTGAAGACTATGGCTGCTTCAGAATAGGTAATGGTGGGAAAAGTCCATGTCACCAATGTCGAAGATTTTTAGCCTTTGAATAAGTGTTATAAGTGAGTACAATGTCTTTGACACCCTTCTACATTTAAGGCTTTCAAAAGTCTTAAGACACGAGCTCTAATATTTTGTTGAATCTAAAATGTACAGTAGGAAGAAAATCGTGTCGAATTTAAAGTACCTAAAGATTCAAAGGGCCCTCAGAAATGTATAAATGTTCTTCAAAGTACAAGAGGTTGTCAAAAAACTTGAAGTTGTCATCATCATAGTAAGATTGACGCCTGATGTTAAGTACTAAAGAATCTAAAGTCGATGCTATTCGGACTTGATAAAAAAAACAAAGAATCAATTGGCATTGCCATAATTGTTGCACGAAGCTTGAATTGCTTAAGTTTAAGAAGAGTTGTTTGTTATTGGTCGTATGCTATTTCTCCTTTTTTTGGCACTAAATATGATCTCCGAGATAAGGCATCTAACAATCTTTGTTGCTTTTCAGGATAGTACGTAATGATGAATTTGAAGCGAGATAACAACATATTCCAATGAACTTGACGTCGATTTAAAATGCAAGCTAATATAAAATACTCAAGGTTTTTGTGATTTGTATATATAATCACCTAATGTGATGCACCTTCAAGTAGGTGGTGCCATTCTTGAAATAAGTCCACAACAACAAAGAGCTTTTTATCATGAATCTTATAATTGATCTCAGTAGCCAAAAATTTTCTCAAATAAAATGCAATTGGATGAAGGCTTCTTTCTTCTTCCATTTGCAAAAGAATTGTTTTTAATGCAAAGTCTGATGTATCTATTTCCATATAAAATGGTTTCAAAAAGTCTAGATGAATCAAGATTGGAGCCATTATAAAAGCTCACTTCAAATGTTGAAAAGCTTTCTTTGCTCCAAGTCCCCAATTTAGTTTGTTTTTGCATGTTAGTTGAGTTAGTGGAGCCACTACTTGTCAATAATTCTTGATAAAAATTTGATAGAAGTTCGCAAATCCAAAAAAACATTGAATATCGCGTAATATTTGAGGAATTGACTAATCCATAATAGCTTGAATCTTCTCTGGATCCATGAATAGTCCATCATTAGAGATGATGTAACCTTGAAATTCCACTTGCGATTGATGGAATACACATTTCTCCAATTTTGCATATAATCCTGTGTCTTGAAGTTTTTATAGCACAAATTGTATATGTCCAGGGTTGACGAATCTCTACGTCCGCCCCAAAATAGCGTCCGTTTTCCGGACGTCCGGACGCTAGCGGATGCAGCGTCCCTCCCGCCGTCGGAAGGCGGACAGGCGGGGCGGCTTAGAAAACCCGTTTTGGGTTTTTTGTTTTGATTGTTTTCACCAATGAGAGATTGAGAGTGAAGTCATTTTGATTTTGATTTTTCTTATATTGCAATTGCGATTCAATAGAGTTGTATATCACTATTTATGTAAAAGCTAAAATATGAAATATATTTTTAATTTTTTTTGTTGAATTTCATTTTGATTTAGAAACAAAATCACTTTAAAATCCAGCGAGATGTGTATCATCAATAAACAAACAATTTTATAATAAAATGATTGAAGAAACCATTGTCATTTGTCAACATGAGCTCCATATATCATAAGCAACTAAACAATCAAACATCTAAATTCACATCTCCACAATTCCTATGGATGCCAATTCACATCTCCTCTAACCTCAGCCCCACTACTTTCTCCTGTAGCTCTCCGTTCAAAATCTTCATTATCGGAGTCATCTTCATTGTCGGAGTCATCTTCATTGTTGGAATCAAATATCGTTGTCTCCTTCAAGTCTTCTCTCGAAGTAGGTTTACTCCCTTCTTTCGAATTTAATTTTTCTTTTTTTACTTTGACAGAACGATTAAAAGCTTTTTGAATAGGAACCTTTCTTTTCTTTCTATTTGACAAAGTATCAACATTTTCATCAAGAGGGGTCCTATTCTTCACTGGAGAGATAGCAAAAGGTTGCATTTCTCTTTTCGCTTTCACGTTACTCGATTCTTAAACCATCAATCTCGATGTAGGGTCGACATGTCCATGAACGGTTATCTCCACTTTGGCTTTCTTTTGAAGTAATAAAGTGCCGTTTGTTGATTTCATCGGTTCTTGCGCCATTCCTTTTGCTAAAATGCGAGCACGCAAAGATGCCAATGGCATCCGATCACTATCCGTATCACTTAGGCTTGTAGGTGATGACGCTACTTTCCATAGATTACCGCCTGTAGAAATTTTTTTGGAAATGTTCATTAGGCGTTTTCCATATCCAAAGCTCTGAGAATCATTCAATCGTGTGCTAATAGACTTCAACGGTATTGGTGGAAGAGCACTAGATCTCGATACTTCAAAAATTGACTTCATTGGCTCCTTTCCTTTATCACTCTTCACAATTGCCGAATTTGTGACTGTCATCCTAAGTGAATCATTATTTTTTTGTACCACAATATTTGGTTCCCCCTCATCACTACTATTGTTGCCCACATCTTTTGGAACATTCACCTCCATGATTGCATCTTCTCTTTTGTCGTTTCCTTGCACTACATTTAATGCCACAGATGGAGATTGAGAAATTAAAACTTCTTCATTTCTCCCATCATCACCAATAGCATTCTCATTGATTTTCACCTCTTTGGCAATAGCGTTTGCCTTTTCCGATAGAATGTTTTCGCTATTCAAGTATCCCGTTCTATTGCAATATGCAGCTAAAGAAGGTAGATTCTCCTCTCCCCCTACATTGTCCTCATCTTCACAAAAGGTATATGCATCGTTTGCATTGTCGGGAACGACATCCTTGCGGTTTAGATGATAATCATGCGTATCATTCACCAAATCGGGAAAGTCTTGCATAACGTCTTCATCTCCCTATGTTGTCGCACGATTGAAGTCATCTCCGCCATCTACAACTGAAAGGGCCCTTTCCAAATCCTCGTCATCAACGTCATCATCGTCTTCTAACGTCGGCCTATCTGAATCCTCTGATTCCATTGGATCCACATTATCATTATACCATTTTTTTTCATCTTTTTCCTTCGATGCGTTTAATACTTTGGAATTGGTATACACGTACACCAAATCCGTTGCTCTCTCCGGCTTCAATTTATTTCGAGATTTGTTGTGAACAAAAGAATAGTTGCTCCAATTTCGTTCACATGAAGATGATGACACCGGTTGAGCCAATATCCTCTTCGCTAATGAAGCTATAAACTTGCCACATGCACCTTCAAAATCCCACCAAGCATGTGTGGACAACATTTGATCTCCCGGATTCAACATATTGTGGAATGGAGGTTCCTTGTGTCGAAAAGCTACAAATTCCTTCACCATTGCTGCATATTCATCCGGTTTACATATTCTCTCCAAAACTTTCTTACATCCTGACATTGCATCTGCGTCATCCGCTAGCTCTTTGTCATGAAGAAGGTATGGATTCAAAAGAGCTGCGGCTGATTGGAGATTGTTGTCCACCATTCTTCTTCGGGCATAAAAAGACTGTATCAATGGAATTGCAAGTTCTTCTAGCAAACAAAATGGTGGACTTTGTAATCCGTTCACGTGCTTCTCTAACTTCCTCATGATATGCAACACCTTCCCCATGCATGGTGATTTTGAATCCAAATTGCGGAGTGCACATATGATTGGTTCAACCATCTCCACATAATTGATGGACCGATTCCAAAAATGGTCATCAAGAACAATTTTCTTCACCGCTAAGGCCAAGTCTTTTGGTTGGACTTTAGCTCCACGTTTCTTCTTGAGAGTATGTACATACTCAACCCATTGCGGATCTACCACCGTTTGTTCTAATGTTCCTCTCAATTTTGTTAAACGCTCCATCATGATAAATTTAGAGGTGAACCTTGTATCCCCAGGCATCAAGAGACCAAGATTTGGCGAATACTTTCGCAATAGAGCTAGCGGCATATGTCTCTTCCTGATAAATTTAGCTACAAGAACTCCTTTATCCAATTTGGAAGCAATCCATTTCTGTGCAGCCCAATCCTTCAACAACAAATTCAATGCATGTATCACGCACCTTTGGTAAAAAATATGAGGATATTTTGCAGATATTACATCCCATGCAGACGGATTCACGGGAGCATTATCCGTAGTTATTAACACGACATTCTTGGACCCTACTTGTTTAATGAACCTTTTCAACACAGCTACCAAGTACTCCGCATTTTTTTCACAACCACTTGTATCCACAGATCCAAGAAATTCTTCACCTGCGGATGATACAAGCATGGCATTGATGAGAGGTCGATTAGTCACCGAGCTCCATCCATCAATGGACAATGTTGCTCCAAATTTTCGAATGCTATCTTCAGTCCGTGCATTCAACTGTGTCTGAATGTTGGTCTTCGCCTCATTCAACAATTTGTACCGAAGGTTGTGGTATGAGGAAGGAATGTATGGCCTACTGAACGCAGCCGTTTTCTTCACTGCTTCTTTAAAAGTTGGATTTCGAGCCACGGAAAATGGTATGTTCGTCGAATAAAAAAAATTTGCCCACACTGAATGTAGTTTGCGTCTATGACCTTCTTCAAACCCATTCACTAAGCTCCCTTGCCTCTGAGGCCTAGAACTTGATGCCCTCGGGGTTTTACGTTCACTAGAAGCTTCCGTACTCAAAGTCATTTCAGTTGTGGCACATACCATTGATACCAATTCTTTGGACGCTGGACAAGAATCTTCGTAGTCAGAATGCGACACAGCCTTTCCGGCCGAAAACTCTTGAACATCTGAAGGGCCAGGGTTGCCATCCACATTGTCTATTACAATGCGTTTTGGAAAAACTCCTTCGCAATGCCGAAATAAATCTCGAACTACCATTGGTAATCGTGGACAAAGGCTCACCCCTTTCTCACGTACACCTTCAGGCCCAGAATAGCCTAAGTGGCTGAACATACGGCTGAGCTTCCTTGACATGCTCGCTTTGCAAAGCCTACATTTTACTTTACCACCCTCTTGCACACTAAACCAAGGAGAAAAATCCCCCGTCGGTTTGGCCACCATACTGACAAGTGTATGTTTTACCTTAATTTCAAAAGAAACCAATAGAATGTTTTCAATTTGAAACCCACAACGTGACAATGTATACAATATCAATGAAATTAGTCACACAAAGCTTTGAAAATCAAAGCCCCCCCCGTCCACCCAACTATGCATTACCAAGCAAGAGACTCAATAAATTGAAGCTCATAGCCCTTGGAAATTTTAGCGTTCGGTTTTTCGAGAGTGAATACCAAAGCTTCTCTTCTAACATTTATAGTCCCCTCCAGAAAATTAAAGGTTCATTTTTAGGGTTTTCATTCAAAAACAAGCAACGGCCCGGACGGGGCTGAAGCGGACGGGCGGACGGGGGCAGGTGGACGGGGCGGGCGGACGGGACTGTCCGCACTGTCCGCCTTCCGACGCCGTCCGCGCTTTGGACACGCCGACCGCCCCACTTAAACACTGACCGCCGACGGCGTCCGCCCAGCTGTCCATTGGAGCATCCTAGAAGGTCGATATTACTCAAAAAGAGCGGTAACATTTCAAAAAAAAAACAGCCTAATAATCACTGCTAAATGAGGATCAATGTAATTGATTTATCATTTTATTTTTAAAAAAAATGTAAACCCTAAACCCTATACCCTAATTACCCTAAACCTTTTCTTTTCTCTCCTAAATTGTTTTACGAATGAAGGGAATGTGGTTAAGTTAAATATGTTTGGATTATTTACTCATATTATCCTTCTAAATAGGTTTTGAGAAGATCTGAAGATGGTGGGGATTTTTTTAAAGTTCATTAGGAAATCAAATGTTTTGCAGAAATAATCAATTCCTTTTTCATCATAAGCAAATGAAAATTTAAAAAAAGGCCCCAATACATAATTAGAATAACAGTTTAATGGATTTCAACCTCATGATATTTAATGAAAGGTTGTGTTTTCTAATTAGAAGTGCATCACGATCTTCAAATGAACATCGAGTCTTTCATATTTTTTAATGAAATTTTGATTAGATTTGAAAACAAAGAAAAAGAATCAATGTTTTAACTTTAAAATCATATATGGCTATATTTTTCCTTAAAAACATAGAAAAATTCGTTACTTGAGTTGATTGAGTAGAATACATTATACACTTATACATGTGCTATATTTATTTTGAAGGGTAATTCCAATATTCTTATTTCAGATGTTTTTAAATATTAATTTAAAAAAAAAGAGGGTTCATTGTTTAAAGATCTAAAAAATTGACAAACATAATTTCTATTATAAATAGAAATTGAATTCGGAATTCGAATTTTGAAATGATTCAAATGAACAAGATATTGATTATAAAATATTTCTTTGTTTGAGTTTTCAAAATGAATTCACGAAACAATTGCAAACTTTTGAACTTAGGTATATGATATTGTTTTCGGTTTGTACTTTGTAGAGTATAATACTTCAATTTTAATCCTAAATAAATGAAAAAATTCCACATGAATGAAATGTTTCTATGTATTGCACAAAGATTTCTATCAATTACTATGATAATTAAATACATTGTTACATTTCATAAAATATTCTACATAGAAAGAAAAAATCATTTCAGTTTTCAATCATGATAAACGATGTCTTCTACTCTTTCTGTTATATGTTCGTTTTGTATAACGTGTACATTGTACAATCTTTAAGAGCAGGGGAGTTCATTTTTAACTCTCATTGAAATAGAAAATATATTTGTGTTTGGATTTTGAAATCATTATCTCATTATGTATTCTACGGTCTTGCAAGAATGCATCTTGTTCCTTCCTTTGAATCCTTTTGATATTTTTTTTTTCCTTTGGTTTCTGGTAGGGCTCTTGTTCTCTTGTTCTCTTCATTTGACCAGCCTATTTGGCTTGGCTCTTAGTTTTTTGTTTTTTTTAATGTAATGGTTTATGCATATGTTATAAAAAATATATATTATTGATTTAAAATTAATATATTGATGAACAAACGCAAAAAGGCATTAAATGCTTTCACATTTAAAGTTATAAATCTATCATAAATCACTCTTGCAAATTTGAATGATTGAATCGAAAATTTGAAAATGTAATTACAAGAGCTTTCAATTCAATCAATTGCATAAATCATAAATGTTGAAATGCAACTCGTATGAGTTTAGCATCTATGAAGATTAATTCATGCCATCCACATGCAATTTTCCAATTTAATAAAATGCAATTGAGTACTTCAATTTCTTTCCTTTCAATTCTCCAAGTAACATTCACTTCATATTTTTCTCTATTTGTTTATTTAATTTTTGGGAACAAATGGAGAAACCATCTTTGTCTATATTTGCACATGCACTCTTATTTGATTGATGAAGAATAGATCTACGAAATATATAATCATTGATTTGTTCATGTTGATTTATCTAATATATTTTATATATGTATATATATTTATATATATATATCATTAAAGGAGTATGGAAGACAAGATTGACAGATTGTATTCAAATGTTGTTGATTTTGAAATGATTTAGTACTATATCATTTATAAGAATATTATAATAGTATTATGTTATAATATTCCTAAAACAATTGCAACAAATATTAAAATACATACTAAGTTAGGTTTGTTAGCCTACCAATTCTTCATTAATAGACATAATTGAGTAGCCCCCTTAAATGAAACACTCAATATCTAATATCTTACAATCCAAATGGTGGATTTGTCTAAAATTTGTTCCACATCTTTTCCAACTAATTTACTACAAGATCCTACGGTTACATATGCCCAAAAGTATTTTTCTTCCAAGACTTGGTATGTACACTACTACTGGCAGTTTTGAAGTGTTTTTAGTGAAAAGAACTTTAGGGGTTAAACATCTATATCATGAGATTTTGAAAAAAGAACAATTTGCTTCATTGGGGATAACTATAAGTCCATGCTCTTTTTCGATAGCCAAAACACACTTGCAAGGACTTGGACATTTAGCGGTTTACTAAGTGATTAGACGTCAACTAATTCAATTTAATAGTAGAATTTTTATTCAACTACCTTCTTACAATTGCTTTATACACAATGCAACGTGAATATTTGGATACATATATTAAACGTCCCAATCCTTTCGTGAATTTTTGCACATTTTAGCTCATATCTTTGTACAAAAATATCATTTACCAAGAATTCATAAATTTGGTCATAAAAGAAGGCTACCTTTTTTAATTTCAAATTTTACATTGAAAAGTTAGTTGAACTATACAGTGCCATGAAGACCTCTGTTTATTGTGCAAAATATGGGTTTAGGGTCGCTTTAGGGTCAAACCACCCCGATACCTATCCGCCGTCCGTCCTGTCCGCCCCGTCCGCCCCGATACCCGTCTGCCCCGTTACGGCGATGCGTCCGCCCCCCCCGGACTGTCCAATCGGGCGGACGCCAGATTTGTCCGCCCGTGGCCGTCCGATCGGGCGGACGGGGCTCCAGGGTTTCGGGGAGGCGGACAGCCGATCCGTCCGCCACCCCCGGCCCGTCCAATCGGGCAGACGGTTTAGGGCCGTCCGATGGGGCGGACGAGCCGTCCGCATTGTCACTTTTGCTTTGCCCCTTGTGAATGCAAGGTGGAGCGGAGAGCTTGGTGGTTCATCCTCCATTGGCTCCTTTCCGAGGCAAGGCAAGAGTGATTTATTGGGGCCTCCTTGTTGCCAATTTTTTGGACACTTGCGCATGAATTCAATTTCAAATTAAAAAATTTGATCTATATCAATTTCATTTGTCACGATGACGAAAAGGAAGAAGAAGGTTGCGAAGCTAAAACATGGAGAGGGACCATCGAACTTGGAGGTAGCTCGCCAAAGTCCTTCGGAGGAATGCAAAAAATTCATGATTGAGCACATCGTTCAATTTTATGAATCAGAAACAACATTGTCTTTAGACAATAAGTACATCAAATATCAAGAGGAGTGTGTGTCTAAATTCAAGGTAGACATGACACAGATGTTGTTGGATGCATTGAATGTGGCGAAGTGGCATGACGAAATGCATAAAACGTACTTCACCAAATGTTTGGAGAACAAGGTTCATGACGCTTTGTGGAATTCCAAAGTCATTTTGGTTAAATATGGCAAGGAATATCGACCCAATGACGCCCAGTTTGAAGAAGTGATTCTAAAAGTGCACTTATTTAGGGGGCGATGTGCTCCATTCGCCAAAACGCACAATCGAGTTGGTTCAATTGGTTGGTGGAAAAGCAATGATGGAGTTGCTGAAGCGGAAAGGACCAGACGGCACCTCATAGTACTTCCAGATACAGCACGCGTGATTGCTGTTGATGATAAAACGATGAGAGGTGGATATGCAACGATTCGAAAGGTTCGTATTGAAGGATGTCCAGGAATACTTCCTCATTGGGAGTTTGCGGCAAAAAAATCCATTCACCACCAAACTCGA
Source organism: Pseudoscleropodium purum (assembly GCA_963969395.1). Classification (NCBI taxonomy): domain Eukaryota; kingdom Viridiplantae; phylum Streptophyta; class Bryopsida; order Hypnales; family Brachytheciaceae; genus Pseudoscleropodium; species Pseudoscleropodium purum. The sequence goes on from OZ017796.1 coordinate 1,037,363, forward strand.
CCCGATCTTGCAAAGCTAAGACATCAAAACGAATCAATGGCTGTTCGAATTCCACACGCGGGTGTGATACGATTTGCTGCGGTGCATGGAACGACGTGTGAAGGTTATGCGTATTGGTGGAATGGTGGAACTCTTCGACAAATGTTGAATATGGATAAGGACTTTCCAGACAACATTCAAATCCGTTTGATGTATACAAATCCAACCGAAGAGGAGGTTGTAAAAGCTCACCATTTAGGACGATATCGGAAGAAGCGCACGAAGTTGACATGGGCGTTTATGCATATAATGTATGCAGTGCATCTTGCTGGACATTTGCACAATGATCTTTCTCCGGACAACATCTTGTTGCATTTTCTAGAGGATGAGTCACATGTGTACATTGGAGTTTGCGATTGGGGCATGACCACCTTAGCTTCTCAGCCAATGAAGTCTTTGTACACATTTACATCAGTAAATGAGATGAAACAGACTTTGCAGAGGAGATGGTGGGTGGATCCACGTATTGCATATTTGCATAAAGCAGGTGCAGATGTGGAAGTCATTCTGATGTATTCACGTAAACCGGAAGAGTATGCCATTCGAAAAATTGCTCGGCGGATGAATGGAAACAACATGTCAAAGGCGTATTTCAACGTGCTACGAAAAACACCTAGTGCGACACAATTTGCCTTTCATGACTTTACAAAAGTGTTTTATGCTTACTTGAAGCGCATTTCTTCGAAGACTGACGATGAAAATACTAGTTTAGCCCATGTGATTAAGCGATTTTCTAATACATATCGTTGGCCGATGCTAGATGAACATTTCCGCCATTTATATTAGATTGGTAGTGTAGAAGTAGTAGTTGAATAGGTTATATAGGCATTAAAAATTAGTTTAGAAATATAGAGTTGGAATGAAAAAAATTATATGTGCAATTAGCCAAATGTGCACAATGTATGGTATTTTACATTAAATTGAATACATTTTGCCCATATTGATTATGTTTGTATTTGTGTTGATCTCGATTTTTTAAATAGTATATATATATATTTGAAGTCACAAACTTTTTTAGTTTGCCTTCTGAAAATGAATTGGAATTTTTTCATAGTTTCAAGACTATCATGGACTCATGGTCAAACTTTATAATCTTTTAAATTGTTTAAAGATTAAAAGAGTGACCGCGGGGCAGTTTGGGTAGGGCGGTCGGGGGAAATAGGGCCGTCAAAGCGGACGGGGCGGACGGGGCGGATGGACGGGGTGATAGGCGGACGGGGCGGTCCCGACGGACGCTGCGTCTGCGGGGACCGCGAATGTCAGCGGACGCTGCGGACACAGCGTCCGTGTCCGGACGTCGTGTCAACCCTGTGTATGTCTCTTGTGTTCTTTAATATTTTTGGAATAAATGAAAATGTTGTTAAGATAACATACAACAAATTAGTCCAAAAATTCGTAAAAAATATTATTCATAAAGTGCTGAAAAATAGCTAGTGCATTTGTAAATGGCTATCTGGCATAACATTATATTCAAAATGTTCATACCTTGTTCAAAAAGTTGTCTTCCACTTGTCTCCTTCTTTTATGTGTACTAAAATTATATGCACCACGAAGATCAATCTAGATATAGATTTTGACTTGTCCAAATTGATCAAGAAGTTCAGATATCAATGGTGAAGGATATTGATTCTTCATCATAATCTTATTTAGGTTGTGATAGTCAACATACATTCATAAAGAGTCATCTTTTTTCTTTACAAAAAATATCGGTGCTCTTGCTAGAGATTTACAATGTTGAATAAAATTATTCGCAAGATTTTTGTCGATGTACTCTTTCAGTGCCAAAAGTTCATTTTACAACAAATTGTAGATTGAACCAAATGGTGGTTGAGCTTTATCTTCAAGATCAATGCCATAATCATATGGTCAATGTTTTCGCAAAATATTGGCATTCTTCTTTTCAAAAATACATCTACAAATTTTTAATATTGTATTTGAATACTCGATATAGTGTTGTTGTATTCACGTACATAATTCGCATAGATAACATAAGAATCACCATCTTTTGCTACTTTTATGAAAGCTTTTGTTGTAATAAATATAGGCTAGGTACTTGAAGGTGTTGGAAAAGATTCTGATGTAGAAGCGTCTATTGAAAAAGATAAACTCTGTGACTTCCAATCTATAATTGGATTATATTTCTCAAGTCATAATAGTCCTAAGATCATAGGATTTGATGGGGGTTTGATTACATTGAATGTAATCGTATTTTTATGTCCTACAAATGAAATCTCTAATAGTTTGGTCTGATACGTAATATCCCCCGATGATAAAGCTCAACCATCGACAGTCTTCACATGTAGAAAAGTTGGTTTTTGACGAGTGAAAGCTTGTGAAATTTTGCAAATTCTTCATCCAAGAAACAAGTTGAAGCGCCTAAGACCTGAATCTAAAAGGGCCTAAATTTGAAGCTTCTTTTTGGTGCCCAAATATAAAAATACAATAAAACATTGGAAGGTTGAAAAGAAAAATGAAGACCTATTTTATTTATACAACAATAGGCTCAAATCACATGGTCCCTATTGTAACTGAGCGTCTTTGTTTTCTGATACTTGTATACTTCTTATCTTCAAAGGTCATTGCTTATACTTCTTGTGACAATTGATTGCCTTGTATCTGGCTTCTCCGCAATATAGACATAGACCTTCATTAAGGCGTCATTTTTTCTCTTATGTAGTAAGTGGTTCAAATCATACAGCATCAATTTGTATGTCTTCTGGTCCTTGAGAAGATATGTTCGAAACATGTGCTACTTTAGCTATTAGTGTAGGAGGTGCTAGTGTAATCCATGACCGACGATTCTGATGTAATTAGAATAATCAATTGTCGCATTTCATTGCTTGACTTATTGCTTCGTTGAATATTTGAGGATCAAAAAATAATAGCAAGAAGTCCTTCACGTCATCTCATAACCCCCATTGCAATTGATTCACAAGTGCTTCTTTGCCGCAATTAATATCGCAAGCAAGTTATCAAAATTCAGATGCATATAATGAAATTGAGCACGATCCTTGTCGTAAAATATGGATCTTGATTGTTGCCCAATGATTTTTATCATATTCTCCAAGTGCCTTGGCAAAAGCTTCTAGAAACATATCAAAGTTGTTCAAAATAGGCGACCTTATTTCAAATAGCAGTGCAAACCACAACAAAGCCTGTTTAATGAGCAAAGTTCAAACCAAACCCACTTGCAATTCATTTTTAGGGTACTGTTAAGGTTGTAGAGCAATAATGAGTTGAACTTGGTTTACAAATCCTCGAAACTTTAAACGGATACTGTCAAATTTTTGTAGAAGACTAATCCTTGACTCTTTCATAGATGAAACATTCTGATTAAAGCCTTGAACTAACGAACTTGCCTCCGAAATAGAAGTAGATAATATGGATCGAAAAACCTCCACTGCTCCTTGATTGGTATTGACCTTTATAGCAAAATCTTCTAGAACATTTGTCCTTATAAACAAAGACTCAATAGCCTTCAATATAAGTTTTAATTTGAATTCCACCAAGTTAACGTCCTTGCTTCTTGACATCTTAGTTTACTCATCAAAATTACTAGCTCAATTAATAAAACCAATTTAGAGATGGATAATCCGCAATCTCTAAATACTAAGGTTGTTTTCAAGAAGGGCAGTAGTTTGTACACAATCAAGAAAAAAACCTTCTGTAAGAAAAAATAATACTAGTTTTGAAAAGGGTATTCCGCAACTTCTAAGTACTTTGAAATTTCTCAAGTAGAAGGATAATCCACATTCAAACAAGAAAAAACAAGTTTTAGTATTAGTTTTTCTTTAATTGTAACAATAACAAGAACAAAAATTAACACAATGATCTTTGAACTAGACAAATGATATGTCTATTAGTTATAAGAAATTCAAGAACAAATTTTGCAAAGCAAAATTTTAAGTCAATCTCGACAAATTGTTATAAACGACAAGAGAAACAAGCCAAGATGGTTTTCTAGAAATAAGATTGGTATTAGAATCAAGAAAGGTACAAGACTAGGGCTAAGATTAAGAACCAACACTCAAGAGATGTGTTGTCGAGACTAAAGACTACTTCGGCCTCAACTTCTTATATACTACTATCTAAGAGGTTCTTCTAGAACTCTATAGAAGCTCCTGAACTTCTATAGAGGTTTCCAAAAGACTATGGAAGCTTCCAAAAGTCTATAAAAGACTATGGAAGCTTCTGAAACACTATGGAAGCTTCTAAAATATTCTAGAAGTTTCCAAAAGACTATGGATATTTCTAAAAGATTATGGAAACTTCTAAAAGATACTTGTGCTATCTACTATGTCTATGACATTATCATAGACAAAATATGCAATGAACCATAAAGTTTACTTCATTTTTATAATATAAATTCCCCTTTTAATTAATAGTATCATAAACCATTGATTTGTTCTTCCTCTTCAATGTCTTTGTTTTCATTATGCTCTTCATTTTTCTCATCTTCATCATGAAGATCTTCAACATGCTCAATTGTATAAACAATGCATACAACCTCAATCACGTTTATAGAAAGGATATTATTCATATGCTTCTAAAAGTTCTTTTTCCTTCTAAGTACTTCTTGACAATGAATTTCCATTTTCCCTCCTTAAACCTAGATGTAGTCACAAACAATATCAAAGAAAATTTACTTCAAATAAAAACACCAAGCAAAAGGACAAGAAGAGAAAGTGAGTGTACAAAATAAATAAAGACTATAGGTAGAAAAGGAGTGAACAAACATTGATTAGAAGAAGCATTGGTAGTGCCAATCACTAAGTTCCTTTGTGGTTTGAATATCTTTTTCAGATTTTTGTTTGAATGATTCTATTTACATTGTAAATGAACACCATCTCCTTCATTTTGACAACGATCATACCATTTTCATTTTTCTTGAATTTGAACTTCATGATGGCATTATAAAAAATTTAGACCCAGCCAAATGGACTATTTGATTGCATGTAAATGTGTAAATACATAAATTAATTTTTAATTTTTAATAATAATAGTAATAATAATAATAAAATATTTTATTATTTAGCCCATATGATCATAATGTATACCATGCAAGATTTGGGATTTAAAAAATAATTTTTAAAATTAAAATTAAAATTTTTAAAAATAAAATCTTTTTATTTTTCTAAATTTATACAATTCCAGAGAATCAAACAACCAATTGTTAGGTCCAAATTTTCTATAGTGGCTTGCACAAAGTTTAAATTGTGTTGAAAAACATAAAGGTAGAACCACCCATACCCGATCATTTAAGCAATTAATGACACACAACAAGAAGTATAAAGGGGATGCATATTTTTCCTTTGTAGAAAGATAAGGAATATAGGGTCTCCAATTTTTCTATAATTTTATTGTCAAAATTGAAATTATTATGTTTTTAGGAAGGCAAAAGTAGGTAGAACCCGTGGCCAAAGTTTAGAGTCTTGCAATTCCAATCACTCAAGAACTATATTCCGCTCACTAATTTGGGACATGTGTCATGACCTTATTGGTCTCAAGCTTGAAAAGGGAAAAACACACATTGAAAGCTTTGGTTGGAATTTGTTCCTACTTTGGTTGGAAATAAATGCATGCTACAAGTTGGGTACCGGAGCCCGGTTGGATATAGGTGGTTCTACCTTAGTCTTCCGTTGTGTCATTTGTCAAGTTGTCCAGACTCACATGTCTTCACTCCAAAAAGGCACCAAGTCTACCATAAAAAAATTGTAGCCTTGCATAAGTATCGATGATACTAAATGCATTTTTAAATGCAACAAGTTAAAACAATCATCCAAGTGTCATTTAGCTTCTTTTTTTTAACTTATCTCAGTGTTTCTTTCCAACAAGAGACTAAACCCATCTCATGAAATGGGACCATCAAGGTGAAAATATAATTTTGTGGGGTAAAAAGCCCCCTATTTTGTGTCATCTTAATCCTATTTTCTTCACACGCACATACGCACTAGCTAATTTGGAGGTGTATGTTTGCAAATATGAATTCAAAATTTACAAATTTTGTCATGTGCAAAAAATTAGAAAAATTTAGTATCCTCCCAGGGATAGAAATTTTGTGTTTTCACCTTATTGGGTCTACTTTGTAGGTTGAACTGACCCCTCACTCATCCCTCCAAAGCCATTCTAAGGGTACATGTAAAAAAAAAAAAAAGACCCCCTATTTTATACCTAAAAAAACTATCCTTTACACCTCTTCTAGCTAATTTGGGGCCTCTAATTGCTAATACCACGGATTCAAAAATTACAAATTATATCGTGCATGGCAAATAAAAAATTCCAGCATTTTCCCTCAGTTCCCACCGACCCTTCCTAGGATGGGTTCAGCGTCCAGCCTCTTCCCATGTTGTATGGCCATAATCAAAGCATCCCTAAAAATAGAGTTTCTTTTTCGGAACAATAACTGACACAAGTCTTCGCACTACTCGCTGACACAATTCTGAAGGGATGGACATTGACGGTATCAAACCTGTCAAAGAGTGCTGTGACGAGGAGTTGTGGGTTTGTTTTGTTTTTTATGAGTTGTATGATAGAAAAGAAAAAAAATTCGCTGAGATCTTTGTCGTAAACTTAAGGTAACTCTGCCTATGACACTCCAAATGGGAGCCAGCCCATCAGAGGCAAAATTGTACTAATGGTGTACATTCTAGTTCTTGAAATGTGCATCATTAGAAATTTTATGCCTGTGATGGACTGGCTCCCATTTGGACTGTCATAGGCAGAGTTACCTTAGGTTCAATGTAAGCTCACTGTTTCCCTAATCTATGGGAAATGTCCAGTTCTTTAAAAAAATAAAAAATAAAAAAACTGTGAAAGAGTGCGAATTTTCGCCCCCCAGAAAGACCCTGCCTGAAAATGAATTGTTCAATTTTAATATAGCTGAGCTCCACCAAGCCTCCGTCCAACGCTCCAGGACCTCTGGAGATTCCGTCAAGGGTTGACGTAACGTAACGTAACGTACTTTTTCCGTCTGTCTGTCTGCTGCCAATGCCATAGCACTCACCGACCAGACAGTGTTGGGCTGCTTAATTTATTCAGGCAGTAGGAGCATTCTGCAAAGGGATTGGAGGATTGGGGTCAATGGACTGCAGCTGGAGTGCTGGGCAGCTAGCAAACTGGCTGGAATTCTAAGTGAGGTAGACAAGCCTGTTACCATCTTCATTTGCAATCCGAATATCTTATCTTGGGGCCAACCCCAAGAGGGGCACATATTTTCCAGAAATGTGTGTGCTAGTTCTGCAAACCAAATCCAAGCGGAATGTAAATTTGCTAGTGAAAATTATAACTTCTGTGAATTTTTGAAGAGATCTACCTTGAAATTAAGACATATTAACTGCTCATGGAGTGGAGCCCATAGAATGAATGTCCTTTAATCAATTCATGACCACTTTTTCTATGTATCCAATGATATTTAAGTACTTATCATTAAAATATTTGGCACCCTTCTGGAAAATATGTTTTAATTTTGTCAAAAAATGGAAGTGTCTTGGGATGACATTATGGCCAAAAGTAGGATAACAAAATTGGTGACAAGTATTTTGAAGCAATTTTGAACCTCTTAATCACTAAAGTTCCATGACTATGTTTTCATCATAAATGCTCAAAAACTGCCATTTGTAATGCAAATACCAAATTTTTGAAAAAGAACTTTATTTGACATATGTAACCATAGGATTTTATAGTATGTTGACTTGAAAACATGTGGTAAAAATTTCAAAAAATTCCATTGTGTCGACTACAAGAGATAAGCTTTCAAATTCATTGAAATCATTTTTTTGTATCCCTACGAAAAACAAGGTAGTTGCACTTCACAAACTTACTTTTCTATGATAAAAGGTCCAAAATTGTGGTGCTTCTATGGAATATTTTTCCTACACAAATTGACTACATGCTTGAAAATTTTCAAATTGTTTGCAATTGTACAACATATAGAAAAAAATAGTGAGTAGATAGTAGTAGAGAATGATTCAAAATATTAAATTGTTAAGAATTTAATTATGGAATTGAAAAACTCCAATCTCAATGGGTGCAATGTTGTAATAAACAATCTACATCTTAAGATTTTTTTTCCAAATTTTTTTTTAAATTGAGTAAGATGAAGGACTTCAAAGTTATTTTAGAGTTGAAAATTCTTAATTGCCCCCAAACAAAAAAAATCCTTGTGACTTTTGACTCACTGATTGAAATGGAATGATTCAAAGCTTTAGATGTGTACATAGCTTCAAGAAAACCAATTTCAAATTTTTGTTTTTGAAAAAAGTCATTTTCTCTTATTTGCCTAAATTGTCCATTTACATAAAAAGTAACATATTAGGCTATTACTTTTGACTCATGTTTCCAAATGTCATAAAATCTAGAACATATAAAAGATATCCTTTGTCCTCACCTTCAATTAAAATTTGGGCCAAAAATATAGAAATTTCTAGTCACACGTACCTACCCAAAAATTCTATATAGCCAAAAAACATAATTTGGTTCTTTAGAGGTTAAATATAAAATTATTTTTTTCATTTATGAAAACCAAAGGACATAATAATAATCAAGACGACCATCTCCAATAACTTTTGAAGAGTTGAACCTTCAAAAGTTAAAGCAAATGACAACTTCGTCACCCTAATATGACAAAAAAAAATAGGACCATTCTTTCTCACAATCACCATAGTTAATTTTTGAATACACTGTATGAGCTTCTATTTAGAATGCCATATCTGTCTCCATAGCAATGTCATTGGAGATGGTTGAATGTGATGAACTTCATACTAAACTAGTGTGCCATATGCCATTGCCACAACCAAAATCAAAGTAAAGTAATTTTTTTATTTTTTAAATCCATTAAAACTTTGAAATTCAATGATTTTCACACTTTGAAATTCAATAATTCAAGTTTCTAATAAAAAAAAATCTATAACTTCTACACCGTATGCCCAAACACCATGAAATCCATATGAAGATATAGAAAGTCTTTCCTCTAAAAGAGTGCAAAGACTTTGTTTCGTTCTATTTGGACATTCAATACAAAAGTTATGAATTTTTCAAAATAAAGGATTTTTTTTTTTTAATTACAAAAACTTTTAAATTCAATAACTTTTGCACTGTATGTCAAAATGCCACAAAACAAATTTGTGCACCCCTTTGAGCAAAGAGCTTTCGAGCGATACTAAAAACATCGTCAGATGCCTCTTGGTTTGTTAGATCTTAGCATATCAAACAAAACAAACAACCTAGTTTAAAGATATTGATTGAAGGAATGAAACATACTTCACAATAAAATCATTCATTAAAAATTGGTGATGTCCACATAGTATTCAAAATACCTATTCTAAATTAAACTTATATTATCTCCCCAATTGAGATAGTTGCACCATTAATATTGAATTAATTATTGCATATTTCATTATCTTTGCCTATAATTGTTGATCTTCTACTAACAAAATAGTCCCTATTTAAGATTGTCAAAGGTTCTTTGTTAGCGAATGTTGTCATGAACCACTTCTTACAGATCGTTTTTCACTCTCTTTTAATAGCCCTTTTTTTTTATATGAAACCCACTAGGCTCAACCTCTTCAAATAACACATTGTATATTTATTCCATTACTTCACATGATGAATTTCAAAATACATATATATTTTTGTATATATATTTTACAGTATAAAATTCTTAAACATATTACTATCCATCTTGTAAAGGATATTTTAATAATTAACCCCACTTAAAGGCATAAGGTCATTTTTCTGTCAAAAATCACTTAAAAATGATACTTCTATTGTGTTCATCCAAGAATCTCAATATAGAATGTTGTACTTGACTTGTACGAAATCATGTGGTAAAAATTTCATGAAGTTTGACCATACAAATTGAGAGCTATTAGCATTCAAAGTTGGAAAAAAAAAATTTGAATATTGGTTTATAATTTCAAATGACTAGACCACCATTTGTCAAAAAAATTTGCACTATGGAATTTGAATTCTTTAAAATTGTGTTGAGAAATTGAGTTGAAAGTCCAAAAAACTTTCAAACAAAACCTATTTGATTTTAAACAATTTTTTTTTGATAAATTATAAAAATTGCATTAAAAAATGAGTCCTATAAGTTATTTTTTCATGAAGATGCTTAGATTGCCTAAAAAATAAGATTAATATTGTTCATAACTTTCACATTACTAATCCAAATGGAATTAATCAAAGTTGCATGTGTAGGAAAATATGGTCTATAAGAAAAAAATTTAAAATTTAATTTCAAGTTTTTGTGGATTTCTTTTTCTACTTGACAATGTAAAAATTATGTTTCAGATGGCATAACTTTTGCTCCTAGGCACTGATTGAAATAAAAATTACATTTTTATGAAGCCAAAAGTTTTTCAAACTTATTAAAAAGTTTCACTAAAAATTGAGGTTATAGAAACCTCCCCCAAATCCATTTTGTGTCTTGAGGGGACAATGGTCTTCTAGGGCCTAAATTTTTTTGTAATGAATACATTCAAATTTCTACAATCTCAGTCATTCTTTCTTAGCTACTTAATTCTTTCATCATCTTTTGTACTATGCTCTCCATCATTCTCTACATAAGTGTATCATTGTATGTAAGATATGCTTTCCAAAAGATGATCCACTTCTACATGTCAAGTTATAAACATATGTCAACCTTAGTGCATGTCTTTTTTTTCTTCTAATAAAAACCAATATCATTACTTAAAGTAAGACATGAATATCATAAATGGATAATTTAAGCATTTGAACTTGTAGAATATAAGAAATTTGTTGAGAAGTTGAATTCAATGTGTGCAAAAATAAAGATAAAGAAGAGTACAAAAAAAAAAAAAATTCTTTAGGAATGAATATTTTAGATAGTTAATATAAATGTAGATTTTTCATCTGGACCCATTCCTATCTCATAACTTCACCTAAAATAGATACCTTTAGAACTAGTTCCTAATCAAGTGTGAGCCAATCAAGACATCAAGTATAAGCAAATAAAAAAAATTACAATCAATTATAGAGCCAACTATTGCTCGAACTTTTGTTCAAACTATCCTTTGCTTTAGAACATCCTATTGTACCACTAGAAGGGTCTCTTTGTTTATGTTGTTCTTTAATTAGTCTAAATGTAATCTTCTAAATCAATCATTTACTCTTAAATGGTTAAATAGAACCTTATATAGGATATTATATTTGACTATGAAAATACGAATTACGTACATAGTACCTCCTCTCTTCCAAAATGATCTTTTTATTGAACAAAATTTTGTAGATTAAGGTTGAAAATAGTATTGTTAAAAATCATTTTGTGTTCTAAATAGAATTAGGTGCACTCCTAGCATTCTAAAAACTTTGAGATTTGGAACCTTTTTCATAGTGTAGTTTGGGAGTATTGAAAGTGGAATTTGGTAGGTATTTCCAAGGATCACCGGTGGGTACTTAATCGTTGAGTATAAGGTCAATATTTTGTGGGCACTTAATATAGGCTCCAAACCATATGTGAACTTATATTCCGCCTTCCAAAGCTTCATCTCCTTCATCAAGCAACACTCAAAAAGATGCAAAAAAATAACAACAAAGAGTGTTGATTAATTCTATTTGTCATTGCATTTGCCTTTCAATTGATGATTGCATGGACAAAAGGGGAACTACTACTTGGAGTTTTTTATTTGTCCTAGATAGTAATTAAAAGCTAAATTTGATCAAATTGCAATATTGTAAAGGGTAGCAAGAAGATCAATTTGGGACAAAGGGAGTAGAATATAGCAAGGTGTTTACCATTGAATTGATAATCCAACAATTAACATCAATCTTCCATTTTGATTTGATTTTAACATTTTTAACCTTATCAAGCTTAGATCCAACAATACAACACCATATAAGTAGAATGTGTAACAATTTTTTTAGTTTCTCTTAGATATAGGAGGAGCTATAATGATTCAAATTGGGAGTACCATGCATTGGAAGGTCTAGTTCAATATAAAGACAAACTATTGTCACTTCTATATACTTCAATTTATACACCTTTTGCTTAGTTGAATACAAAAAAAAGAAACCATGTTATGACTACAATTTAGTTTCATTCCAAACCTTGAAAGATTAATTTTTTGGAATAATATGATGTACACAATCAAGACATGAGTGCGTGAGAGCCTATTCTAGTAGAATGTCTCTAAGTTGGCACTCTACAAGCTAATACACCTAGCTCTTTAATATTAGAAAATTTTCAAGGCTACGAGAAGATCATGAGTTCTTGAATTGTAAGAATTTTAGGAACTCTACTACATAGGTAGATTGAAAGACTGCCATGTTAGATAGTTATATTTAATTAATTTTAAAATATTAAAAAAATACTAATTTTAAAATATTATTTAAAAAATTGAATTTTTTAAATAATATTTAATTCTAACTAGTAGTGGTTGATTCATAGCATGGAAAATGGGCTTGAAACAATCTCTTAGAGCCCTCAAATCTCCCTTAATGAGTAATAGGGCCAAGTGGTCTTGACTTTGGAAATAAAATAAATGATAGCACTAAATGAAAGTTGAACAAGAAAATTGTAGCAAAGTTGAATGCCTAAATCCTATCAAGAAAAGGTAAAATATTTTTTTGAATATTAAGTTTTTTGGCTATGATGTGCATTGTCCTTTACCTAAAGATGTGGCACATGTACCATTGTAGCAACTTATTGTATAATGTAGACCCTTTCTTACTCAATGAACCTTTCTAAAGTAATGATGTCAAGCGGTCCTAGCCCTGCCACATTAGAGAGGTTAAAAATAACTTATGTTTTATGAAAGTAACTTTGCTCATAACTTGTAATTAGTGACGGTAAATCAGAACACAAATCAGAACACAAATCAGATCAGGCCATGAGGCCATCGTCACCTTTGAGAAGAGTGAAGCACAAAGTCAATTCTCTGGCATATGCTGCTGAGAGTGGTGCCATAATTTCAAATCCCTTTTGAGAATTAACGAAGAGAAACATAGATTCTAACGTAGAAGTGGGTTGAGAAGAAGCTTGTAAACCAGATCTGTCCTCTCACCTTTTGGCTGCGCACTTGTTGTCTCAACATCGCACTCGGTGCTGCCACTTGTTGCCTTGTCCACCCTTCCAGGCCAGGTGGTTGCTCTCCCAGGCTCTCGGCCTAGATAGAGTCCAGGTCAGCCATGCCAGGACTCAGTGTCCGATGCTTCCTTCTAAGTTAAAGTAAAAAAATTGGATGCTTTCTCTCACGTATTGGGTCGATCTCGGACGCGTCGATCTGTGTGAGAATAGGTCCAACTGACGGAGCTAGTTCTAAGATACACACGGCGATTTGATTTGGGACATGGGAGGGTATTATTGCAGTAGGTACTTCAATTTAGGTGCCCGAGTCTCTGCCAATCCACCACCTGTCCTCCAGCTTCGTCTCTTGGCTCTCCACATAAGTGCTTCGCATTCAAACCATTGTTCACACCTTGTTTTCGTCCCCGCATCGATCCGATCTCTTTCCAACCAACATTGTTTCGATCTTGTGTTTCACGTTCTCAGAGTGCCGTCCTCGAGATCGGTTTAGATCGATTAGAAGGCTTGCAGCTTGTAGCTTGAGCATACTAGATTGCAGATATGGCGTACAATCAGGGAGTGGGAGGAGGCTATCCGCCCAACACCAACAACCCAGGTAACCAATTCCTTCACAGAGTACACAGATATTGAAGGCTAGGTGGTAATCTAGCTATTCAGAAGTGGATACACTGTTACGGGCATCGAGAGGGAGAGAGAGGGAGAGAGAGGAGAGAGAGATTGTTGTTCATGCAATTACACCATGTCTGCTTTGTAGACAAGGTTACGATTCTGCAATGGCACAGATTACACATTTTGGACTGAATGGTAAACCATTAATCTCCCTAGCTATGGCACATGTAAGAGAGGGGTCACTGTTTCTGGCATCAAGGGAGATCGATGTGGTTGCAATCAAACCATGTCTGATTTGTAGACGAGGTAACGATGTTCTGCAATGGCACAAATCATACTCAGATTGAATGCTAGCTACCAATTTACCCAGCTATGGCACATGTAAATAGAGGGTTCACTGTTAGTAGTTAGTACTGGGATCGAGAGAGATTAGTGTTGATGCAATCAAACCATGTCTGCTTTGTGGGCAATTTTGTAAGGAAAGCGCTACCCATTGCTTTTTGGCTGCAATTGCTTACGAATGTGATGAAACTCTGTGTGTGTGTGTGTATGCAGGCTTGCACCCCACTTCGACGCCCGGCATGCACCCCACGGGTACGGGCATGCACTCCATGGGCGCGAACACCACAGGCCCGAACACCACGGGCATGCACTCCACGGGCGTGGGCGGGGGAGACTACGTCCAGCCGCCTCAGAACATCGGGCAAGCCACGGGTCTGACGCCCGGCGCCGGTACCGGGGCCGGGATGAGCCAGCAGCACACTCCGGTAGTGGGGCAGCAATACGTGGCGCAGACGGTGCGTAGCTACGCCGTGTCGAAGAAGAAGATGTCCGTGAGCAAGGGCGACTGGACAATCACCGACCAAGTCGGAAACAACCACTACAAAGTGGACGGACGCATAGCCAGCATGAAAGACAAGCGCTTCTTGCGGGACGCTTCGGGCAACAAAATCCTCACCATGAAGAAGAAGGTACTCATTCAACATTCATCCTTCCATCGGGGATTAGTAATTCACCACCCTCGCTTCCATCCACCCTTCTAATCCTTGGCTGCACCTCCTTGATTCTCTGAGGTTCCTCACACGATGCTGGATGAGGAATGGGGGAAACCAGGGAGAAATCGGCTTGTAGAGAAAATCAGTGGCACTAATAATAATTTTCTCCGTTGGGGAATAATGTGAACCGTATGGCAGTATGGGAACCTGAGATAATCGCCCTGTGATGCTGGAGATCTTGCCAAGGTGTGGGCACCCGGAATCGCTACTTAAATGAATGAAATCTGAACGCCGTGGTGTCCCTTTTTTGGTAAGGGTATCGTTTTTCGTGTCCAAATTAGGATCAGGCTAGTCCAGCGAATGTTAATAATCTCCTTTGGTATATGAATGCTACTCCTATTCAGTGTTTAGTAAACAAAGATTTGCATAGGCCAACACGCTAGTGTCGAATCAAAAATTGGAAATGTTATGCTAGATTGGCTCATAGCTGATGATTCCGCTTATGATGGTGATCTAAGATACGTGTATAATAAATTCGGAACCGCATTCTTAACGACTTAGTTAGGAACGCCACACATAACTTATTAGGATCATAGTTGCTGCCCGGGGCTCGGGAGTGATCCTGTGGTTACGGATATTCTTGAAGTCAATTTGTGTCCTTCCTGTGCTGCAGTTGATTACGATGCACGACACTTGGGAGATTCTGGCGGGCGATAGCAACCACGTCTTGGCGACGTGTAAGAAATCCTCGCTGGTGCAGTTCAAAACGGCCATGGACGTCATGCTGACCTCCAGCACCACGGGCAAGCACACACCCGATTACCAAGTGAAGGGCGACTTCTTCGACCGCAACATCACCGTCTTCCGCGGCGCTGAACAAGCGGCCTTGGTAACTCCCTTGAAACACTTTCCCTTCCTTCACTGCTACAGATTGATGCGCACTAGTTTAGGACTCGATGATCTGTTGTGCTGTGGACCCATCTCTTTGGACATTGTGAATACACATAACAGAAGCATAGTTGTCCCCATTAGGCAGTGCAATTAGAGAGAGTTGAGTGCAGCTCTTTCATGTCATGGTCCACATGGCGAAAACGCATGTAATTGCATGACGTTTTGTAACATTGTGATAGTTTACTGTTGCATATGAAGACGTCCTTGGGATTGGAGGAGTTAAGAAAAATGGTCTAGATCCTTTTCATCGAACGCTTTATCACCACATTTGTGTTCCAACTTCTTATGACATGATAGTGAGTGTAGTGTGAATTTCGAATGGGGTACATTTGTTCCGTAAGGTCTGGTAACAGAATAAAAGATAAAAAATTAGAAGAAGTGATGTAAACGAGATTGTGTGCTAAATTGTCTGGTTTTTTAATTTTTGTGTGGATTATGTTTTCAGGTAACACGGCAGATCACCTTCACGACGGCGATCCTGGATAAGGACACATTTGGGGTGACGATTTTCCCTGGTGTGGACGAAGCTATAGTGTTTGCACTCATTATCATCATGGACGAAGTGTTCTTGCACGATAACTCTGACTCCGACTAAACTAGTCCTCTGTACATAAATAGGCCTGGGATCATGTTTTGCAGTTATATTTTGTATATGGCATACGTGCTGTAGATAGAAGCTCCGATGTAGCAGCTTCCACGGATAAACTCAGGCTATCACTGTTGCCGACTTTGAAAGGTTTTCTAACATTTTTGAAACTTACGATGACTACATCACTTGTGTAATGCTGATGTTTGGTTATTCGATTGCTCCATTTTTGAACGTTTAGGCTAAAAATTTCATATATTTCGAAAATAGAAGTTGCAAAAATACAACGCGTCAGTACAGTAGTGATCAGTCATTGTCTTGTGTTGAAAAAGTCCAAAAATACCATAAGAAGGATATATATCCAGAATCATTCACTGAAACTGTGTTCATTACAAATAGGATTAAAAATTGATATTTTTCCAATCCTACAACTTTGAGGTCTCCAGTTCTGAAGTTCACGAACCGCTCATTTTCTTGTACATTTCAAGGTAAAAAACGAAAATAATTAGTAAATGACTAACAAAGTTAAATTTTAATTCAAATATGTAGATGTTCTATCAACAAAATTATACACAATAGATGAAAATCATCTATAGTCACTTTGGAAAAAAGTTGATTAGTCATGTTTTGGTCTCTTTTGGTCTTTTAAGGTTAAGACCTCTTCTGTTAACCTTTGAATACTAAGAGCATTTCCATTCTTGCCTTGCATTTTTGGCCTTGAGTACAACATGTCGGGGGTTTCAAATCCACAAAAGTGAACTGTGTTCTATAACTCCTCCAACCATACTCACCTTCAATCACTAGGCTACATCACTATTCATACTATTAAATACTTGCAGTTACCTTGGGACTTGGGAATTTGGTGTATGCTTGTGTATTTTGGATGTAGTTGCGAGTTAGAGAGTGTACAAAGGAGATCAAGACAAGAATCCTCTAACAACAATGAAGGTTGGAGGAGAGTGAGCGGGTTCTAGAGGCTTCAAGCCAAATCACTTATTTTTCTGTAGTTGGGGTTCCAAGGCTTTAGAGCATGTTCATGAGGGGGAGGAAAATTACCCAAGCTCAGCATATTCTGGCCTAAGACTCGGCCCAGGGTAAGAATAGAGATGTTCTTACCCTGAATTAGGTCCTAGGTTGGAGTACGCTAAGTCCGAGCAATTTTCCTCCCCCCTTGTGAACATGCTCTAAAGCCGTGGGACCTCAACCACGGAAAAACAAGTGACTTGGCCTGAAGCTTCTAGAACCCGTTCACTCTCCCACAACCTTCATTGTTGTTAGAGGATTCTTGTCTTGATCTCCTTTATACACTTTCTAACTCACAACTACATCCAAAATATACAAGCAGATACCAAGCTCCCAAGTCCCAAGGTGACTGTAAGTATTTAATAGTATGAATAGTGATGCAGTCCAATGATTGAAGGTGAGTATGGCTGGGGGAGTTATGGAACATGGTTCACTTTTGTGGATTTGGAACCCTCCATATGTTGTATTCAAGGTTAGAAATATAGGGCAAGAATAGAGATGCTCTAAGGCGGACATTTTGTGTCTGACAAATGATATGGATTCAAATTGTACAAGATAAAAGTGCAACTATTCATCCTCAAAATTTGTTTTGGGAAGGGAAGATTTTCTACATCAATTTGACTTGCAATGACTACTTTTGCATTTTGGAGACTAATAATTCACATGGTAATAGAGAAAGATGATTTCGAGGATCACCCCTTCAATGTTTAAGTGTTAAATGAGAATTTCAATCACACTAATGTGCCCTATGTGTGCAATTGCATATGAGTTAACTTCTAAAAAAATTAAAAACCAAGAAAGTTTTCTAAATGTTTAGAACTTCACATTTGATAAGATGAATGATCCTATTGATTACAAACATAAACATTGAAAGGTGCACAAGTTCATTACAATTTTAGGGAAAAAAAAAATTTGACTTTGAAAGGTACAATATAGTCCATTATATGGTATTTTGGATCAAATTTAATACTATCATCTAAAGCATTTGGAATTAGGTCAAAGCATATTCAAGTAAGAGAATAAGCCTTATAGTTGAATCATGTACTACATCCAAATGGTCACTACTATAGCTAGTAGACATTATATATTTTGTTATCTACATACCATCTTTTTTTCAAAATCCTTATTATCATATCTTGTACTAAATAAATGCTTTTAAGAGAATAAAGTGAAAGTGAAAGAAAATGGATACCATATTTGTGAAATAAAGGTCATTTCCAAGTGTCACTAGGTCATTACTTCATAAGCAATCAATATTTGCTTATAATAATCCTTTGATCCTATATTACAAATTCCTTTTGGTTTTTAATTTTTGTCCCAAATTACTTGTCTTCCCATGTCAAAGTCAATTTTATGATTGAAATTTTTTTTCTAGTTTCATAGGTGAATCAATAATATTTAAATGATTGTTTTATATTTACATATATATTATAAAGAGCTTTATCAAATCCATAATAAATGCATCGTCATGGAAAATGATTAGCAAGTTGGGAAGGAGGGTGTATATACCTGTGTGACTTTTTGTTTGTATGAACCATGTATTTTTATAGTGTTGCAAATAAAAAGAAGTATAGTCAATCTACTAAAAACTTATGTGATGTTTATTATAGCACAAAATGTATAGCTATCCTCATAATTGAAAAAATTGTGCAATGTAGAAACAACATGGGATTTGAACCTTACTTCCACGGCTTGCACTTTGATCAATTGAAGGTATATATTGGAAATTTATCATTTTTTTTTATCTTGGGAAAATAATTTTCTTAGGAATTACGAGAAATGTTTCAAAAAATGAAAAATCACATGTTTCATGTTGCATTTCAAATGATCTTTGATGTTTTAAAATTTTAAAAATCATGTCAATAGTAGCTATCATGCACTTTCAAATACATTTTAACTCCAAAAGCTCCTTGCAAGTTGAAAAAGTTTCTTAAGAAATTGGGTATTTAAATTGAAGTATCAAATTTAGGTATAGAAATTAGAAAAATAATCAAACTTCTAGAAAATTTAATTTTTATATAAATCCAACAATTGAAAAAATGCAATTTTCTCTAGTTTGGATTTTGAATGTCACACTACTATATCATTTGGGGTGCCTCAAGTACCTTAGTGAGCGAGAAAGACCTTGGGAGTGACTCCTCAAGCCTTACAATAGTCTAGAAAGGGAGAAATGAGAGACTCTTGAGCAAAAAGGGTGCAATTTGAAGGAAATGGTAGAGTGTCATTCAATCTTAAAAATCTCTTGAAAAGATGCTTTTAACTGTTCAAAGAATGCATGATTTGGACAAGTGAGCTGAAAATTATGGCCATTCAAAGTTAGGGGTGTCCTAGCGACGCCGGAACACTTAAGGGGTTCAAGGGGGTTGCTTCTAGGGAATATTTCTTAGAATAAGGCATGTGACATGCAATGGGAAAGCTATGAATACAAAAAAGCTAAAAGGACAAGAATTACGAGGTTCTAAGTTATGAGTAAAAAATTACGGCCTAAGAGAAGGGTCGTGGTGAAGACAAAATGGCCTCATCCGGTGGACCCAAATCTTTGGAGGATCATAATTTTGTGAGAACTTGTCTAAATGGGGCAAGTGAGTAATTGATGGGCATGTATTCAACAAGTAGATATCCAAAATGGACTCGCATGTGAGATTTGGAACCATGGTCGTAAAGTTACACTATTTGAAAATTCGGGAGTTCAAATGGTGACATAACTTGGTGATTTTGGTTGGAAATGGGTGGTTTTCCTAAACCCAAGTGAGTTTGGGAATTGTCTTTGGGAAGTGTCTTTGATACACAAAGGGGGGGGGGGGGTGCCGAATGCTACAAAAGGTACTACAAGAGGGGTTGGTCTCCTTCGTGGAGCCTTACTGAGTCCTAATGACTCAAGGTTGGTGATAAAACTTCACCAACGCCTCTAAAGCACCATAGGACATTTGTGTTTGTGTCCCGTAGCATCAGTTGAGGGAAGTCCCATTCCTTTTTAGGCCACTCTTGATGTGTCCCTACTTGTGAGTTTTGTTTAGCCTTGGTACTAGATAATAGCAAATATACAATGGGCTAGCATGGAATGGGGTAACACTTAAGGGTGGTTAGGGGAGTGGTGAGTAGTGCCATCACAAGTTCTAGCACATTAAAATGGAAGTTTCGCCCCATGTTACCATGTAACATACCCAGTGTCATGAATAGAATGTATATTAGTAATTCTGAAAATTAGGATTTAGAAATGTGAGTTGGAAATGAGAACTAATGATGTAAGTGCGTGGCATGTGCAATATTAATCTGTTGTGACCCAAGTGAGGTTGGAAATGAAGTGTGGTAAACCCATTGAGTAATGAAGAATTGTTTTGAGCAATGAAATGTCATTTAGGCCACAACATTGGAGCCCCTACTTAGATATGAGGAGGGCACCATCATTTTCTTTGAAAATTTGTATAATTATTTGTAACTTGAGGCATTACTAAAATCTCCCTTATAAAGGAATTTTGAGTTATGGGCCTCAAGAACCCAACAAAGCACATTGTCAAAATTTGGGGGAATTTTGAAAAAAACATTCCACTCTACTTTGCAAACTTTGTTCTCGCATATACCATAGTACCTATTCAATTTTGGCAAAAAAAAAACTGTTTTGAAAGATATCGTAATTTCAAAAAATTATTATGATGATTGCCAAAAATCTTGAAAACCTAGAACACTGATTGCCGAAATCAATGGAAATATGTGAGTACCTACGGTTTAGTAATCTTGCCAAAATCGTAAAGAATTAAATGACCAAGTTGTTTTAAGAAAACAAAAAACCAATGTAATAGAAGGTACAATATAAAGTCCAATGATCATCAACATCAAGAATTTTGTTGATAAACACACCTAGGAAGCTCTTCATTGAAATTGAGTAGGAGTAGAGGTTGGAGAGGTTGTTTTTATAATGAAATTCATTCTCTCTCATGAACTTCCAAAGGATATGGGGTAATTTGAAGATGATAGCTTGATCTCTCATTGTCAAAAAATAGTATTTGTGTTCAAAGTAGACTTTTAGATCTCATCTTTGCATAATAAAATAACATTTTTCAAAAAAACTTTGAACTAATAAAAGTTGAGAAATAAATCTAATTTTCATCTTCAAATATCCGATTGTGATTACAAGCCTCCAAACAAAATCTATAGACAAAATTCAAAGAGGATGTTTGAAAATGTCAAAGAAAATGTTCCTTCCAATTTTTCCTTGAAATTTCTCCATAATTTTTGATTGGAGGATCAAAATCTCAAAAGGTTTTACAGAGATGAAGCTATCTTCATTTTCCACATTAACTAAGTTCAATTTTTTGAAAAAAGTTGTTCTACTATGCCTAAATGAGGTTTGAAATTCTACATTGGACACATTTCTTATTTTGACTTCACTATGAGCAATTGAGCTCCTACTAATCTTAACTATTTACATACCCCACATGGATTGTTTTACCTCTTATCACACAATTTGTATAAAGATCTTGTCTTTAAAAATTTCTCTCCTACAGTCGAATTGCTTATTGAAGCTACATGCTGAATTTTTAATTAATTCGGTATCTAGGATGATGAAAATTGCAATAATTAATTTTTTCTAGCCGAAATTAAAATGTCAAATTTTATAAAGTATTTGGGGCAGAAGGTGCCGAAATTTAAGAGGGGCTATGGTACATTGTCCTCAATCACCCCATTTTTTAATATGTGATCCTCATACTAGTCCAAAATAAGATTTTACAATTACAAATAAAAGAACATGAACAAAATTTTGTTAATAGTATTTCTTTTAGATAGTGCTCATTTTTGGTAGTTTTGTGAATATTTATCAATTTTTGATGCATATAGCTTTAGATGTTAATATTCCAAAAAACATTCTCTACAAGGAAAGAAAAAATGATTTATTCCTTTAGAAATTAAGGATAGTACAAATACTTTTGCCTATACAGTGCAATTAACAAAACTAATGTGTTTTGTACTCCAATTTTTTAATCCAACTTTTGGATTTTGTAAAAAAGAAATTGAAGTGTTTACAAATAAACAAGTGTAATTGAAAACAATATACTACTTTAAATTACTTACATTCATCTAATAAAATACAATTTTCTTACAAATTCATAAAGTTTGGTACTCTAATAAACTAAAAAGTAAGAGTATCTAAATGTGTCATCCTTGATTAATACACCTACATCCACTTTATCAAGACCTACCTCCATTAAAGAAATTTTTTTAGAATATCTACTAAAAGAACTTTGACCCTTGATAACTTTTATTTGGAATTTTCAAATGAAACATTTTTGATGCATTGAAATCTTCTTTCAATTGCAACAAGAAAATATTAAAAAATGAAAAGTATAATAATAATAACTATACTCTTAAAGAAAATATAAAAATTTGATGAGTATAATAATAGTAACTATGATCTAATAAATAAAAAGTCTCTTTTGGATGTCTCTACCTTGTGTACAACAAGATTCCCCAATAAACTGTAAAAGAAAATATAAAAATTTGATGAGTATAATAATAACTGTGATCTAATAAATAAAAACTGTGTCTTTTGGTTATCCTTAATAAACCACAAAAAAATGCATTTGTCATGGTTGTTTTATTAATGGTCATTTTATGAAATCATGAAGTTGTGTTTATAATGGTAATGATTGTATGCTATCATGCATTGTCTTCATTCTAAAAAGAAACATGTCATGTTGAATAAAACTTCAAACCTATTCTAGAATAAGATAAATAGAAGGTGACAATTCATGACTTTTAGGACAATTCTACAATTATCTTAGTATTATATTATTTTTGTAAATTAATGTTACACTATAAAAAAATTGTGTTTTTTATGATAGATTTTTTTTAAACATCTATTTGTTTAATTGTTAAGAATAATGTCAAACTTAACAATAAGATATTACATTTGATGTTGTTATTAACATAAAAAGAGGTGGATGTTCAAAAAAATCTATCATAAAAAACATGGATTTCCTATAGTGTTAATTGGATGAAGTCATTAGTACAAATCCACTATAGATAAATATGTTTTTGTATTGGTTAAGTGTTTAGTATACATAATATAGTTAACACATTTATTTTATTAGCTTTAGTATAGATTTAATACAAAAACATTTCAAACCATTGTATATTTGAATTAGAAAGTGTAACTTTAAAAATATTAATTTTCAAATAAAGTAATGGAACCTAAATGTATCAAAAATATTCATTGTCCACTAATGTATATCCTTGTCAAAAATATTCATTTTTTACTAATGTAGAGGCACCTAAATGTATCTCTTTTTATCCATTCTAGACCATTGTGGAGTGTAATTTCAAAATATTCATTGTCTACCAAAGTAGTTGCATCCAAATGTACCAATGGAAGTTGAAGCTTTTTGTTTTAGGGTTGTCTTTTTAAGGGTGGGGGCTAGTGGAATATATTGGAAGTGAAAAAATGGTGCTTTGGAATTGTCCATAATTCCACATTTTGCCATTGAAGATGAATGGAATTCATGATTCAATACAAAATAAGAGATGAACTCAGATATCTTGTAAAAATAAAAAAATAATTTTTTTTTTGAATACTTGAAGTTGTTACTAACTCTAGAAGGAAATGAGAAGAAAACTCAAAATAAAAATTCAATACAAAATAAACTTAAAAATCTGAAAATTATTTATACACCATGGGTGTATATTATTTTGTAGAATGTAAACCAAATGTCTTTTATCATGTCATTTTATGATTAGAAATTTAGCAAAATTTATTAATATGTCTAAAGTTCAAATGATGGTAAAAGATTCAATTTCTACAAATCTCTAAGTCACCAATTGCAATTATTATTATAACATTAGAGAGGTATTTTAAAGGGAATGGTAGATTTAACATTTTCTTCTTGAGCCAGATCCAAAAGTTGCCCCCAAAGTCTCAATTTGCAACTTGACTTGAAATATAGTCAAAAACTTCAAGTTTTGATTGTCTTCAAGCTCAATTAGAGAATCTGGTGTGACACACTCGAAATGCACCTTATTGTGCCCACTATGTCATTGAAACCAAACCACAAAAGCACCATTGAGAGCTTTGTACTTAGAATGTAGTGTGAAACCCCAAGTAGTCTCAATTTGCACCTTTGACTTGAAAAGTAGTCAAAAACCTCAAGTCTTGATTTTTTGCTCTCCACCAATCACGATTTGAGAATTCGGTGGGACTCTGGGACACTTAAAAGCTGCCCTCAAGGTTCTCTTCCCGGAAATGGATGAAAAATATCCCTTTACAACTGAAACAGCCAGCAAGTTGTGTTTGACCATTCATCCGCCACTTCTGGGGCGCTGATCCCGGGTGTTTCCTGGTTCCGTTTGGAGTGCTCTCCCCGGCCCGCCCGAGCATTCGAGAACCGACGACCTTATTACCAAGTCACCGCCCGTACCTCCGTCTCCTTTTTCTTTTTTCTTTAGAATTCATTCTTTGCGCCGGCGACTGGCGCAGTAATTTCTCGCCCCACAATCTTTGCACTGTTTCATGGCCTGACGTACAGTCTCTTCGTAAAATAATCGGAGTCCACGACTTCAGGCCCGGGGTAGGCATGGGGGCTCGGATAAACAGGAAAGTCCAAGCGCAACGCGTGGCGCACGCGCTGCGCAAGAGCGTCCTTTCGAGGGCCTACTTACCCATTCTAAGCTCATGTACGGGTCCAAGTTTAGCGGGCGGACCCGCACACGAGGTTCGTCCGCAAAGTCGTTTTTACCGCTAAGCTTAATTCAAACCAATCAATTCCTTCATCCCTGGCGCTCATCCCAGGCTGGCAGAGACGGCACGGCACCCTGGCAGGCCGAGAGCCGCCATCGATGCCAATGGATCATGAGTAGTCACGCAGTCGCACTCATCACTGTTGCAGGCTTTGGCAGCAGATTCTGCAACCCACGATGGCTTGGTCCATCTACACAACACTCGCCATAGCCATGTCGTGCGTCAGGAGCTCTGAAGTTTCGATTGCACCCTAAACTGCAAAAGGGATTCATAGCGTATCCGCGCGTGGTGCAGTGATAGTTAGTTGGGGTTTCAGTGAGAGCTCATCCGACTATTGTTTATTCTCATGAGGTGTATGGTAAATGCCGCGACGGGGATTTTTCCACTTTTTGAATCCCTGCCCACGTTGCTCACGAATTTTCATTACTGTTCCAATGACACTAAAATAGCCATTCGAGTGCGCTGTCGTGGGGGAGGGATCATCATGCCGACATCCAGCACGCATTAAACTGATGCTGGCCGCGCCCGTCGTGCCGGATTTGATACATTATCCGCGGCTGGAAGCTCGTCAGTGTGACGCTCTTGTGCGCTCTCGCTTCACTTACTTACGAACTCTTTCCCGTTTGCGGGGTCTGTATCAATCAATTCCTTTCTAAAGTCGCAACATGCGTTGTCCCGGATCATCAAGAGGCAGTCCATAGGGACTAATACTTGGGAAATCTGAAATTCTGCGTGGTCTTGTAGCATGAGCGTCTGCGGGCGGAGAAATGGGTGAGTAGGCTATTGTGTGAATCTTGCGAATCTTGCGATTCTTGCGAGGGAGAGGCGGGGGTTGGGATTTTCAGGGGCAGGAAGGCTCCGGGCACATGTGTTCTCACGCCATGGGTTGTGCCTGGTGGTGACTGCAGGAGAGATGGGCACATTGGACGAAGCCTTGAGCGCGATGCTGTCGAATGACCATGGCTACTCGTCGTCTCTGGCCAGTGTGTTGCCGTCGTCGAATGCGGCCACCGCAGAAGGACTCTCGGGAGAGTTTTTTGCATCGCAATATTCCTCATTGCAGTCTCGGAGCTTGCAGGAGAGTTTGCAGGGGAGTTTTCCAGGGACGGGAAGAATAGCAGGTGGTGTGAAGCCGAAGTCAAGCTCTAATTTTCACAGAGCGGGAGGGTTGCAGGGCAACAGACCGAGTGCGCCGTCGTACCGCAACGCGGCCGAAGTGTCGCAATGGCCGTTCGGGCGCGATCAGAAGTTTGTGTTGGATGGCAAGAACGAGGTTTTGGAAGTCACGAGCGCGAACAATTTCAGGCCCACGAATCTGAACCCGCCTCCTCCTGGCGGGCTGCAACGCTATCACTCCGCGCCCAGCAGCTTCCTCCAGTCCTTGGCCGATTTCACAGAGGACGCATTCTCGCATGTCAACGAAGACAACGACTTACTGGATTCCTTCTTCGTGGACAACAACCTTTCGACCATCAATGAACGCGGCGCTCAGCAGATGGACACCACGGGACCCACGGTCGTCGACGCCGCGAGCTCTACCAGCTTAAAGGATTATGAGCAATTTCTCGCGAGTGCGGACTTCAACTCGCCCTCCACGCATTTGCCGAACAAATTTGCGGAGCCCCGGGCTCTCCCCGGCCATGGCGGATACTCCACGCCTGGTATGCCTTCGCCCCTTCCCTGCCGGTCGATGCGTGCGTCCATGGATTCGAATGTCGTCATCACATTCAAAAGCTTATGGGGGTTTAGTGTCATGTTGGATTGTGTGAATGGCTTTGGGTCAGGTATTGGGAGACCTAATAGGAGACCTAAGAGAGGGAGGAGTTTTGGGAACAGTTTGGCAGTTTGTGGGCTTACTTTTAGAGATGATTCGTAATCTCAAGAGTCTGCCTGTGGTTGAAAAATTGGAAGGGTTACGGTCATAGTCCCATCCATTCCACATTCTTTGAGAGACCTGTAGACCTGTGGAAGATTTACAAGTTTGATACTTCCAGTACCAAACTGGACAATGGTATTGGCCTAGTTTGGAAGCGAGGGTTACGCCTTGAGTCTCTTGGCCTCCGGTTGGTTATCTAGTGCAGATTGTGCTGCTTCAATTTGGAAGAAGGGTAAGTTCTCTTGTGTCTGAAACTTGAAATTTGAAATAAATTCGGACATGGTTTTTGCCCTTGGCAGATGCGTTGGGGGTGCGGCCCAGCAGGATTAACCTTCTCCGCCAGAGCAGCACTCCGGCGGACTTTCTGGCCGCCGTTCAGGACACCCTGGAGCCGGACTGCAGCAGTCCCATCTTCAAGATGCCGAGCTTCTTGCAGTCCCCCGACGGATCGAATTCGAACATGTCAGGCATCACGTCCGAGGCAGAGAATGGTAACCCCTCACTTTCCGCATGTCCCTGTGCCTTGTAAGGTAGAGGATACTATGTAGAAGGTTGCTTTGCATTGGGACATCACTCACCATAGCCACCTGGGACGATCACTTCGGGGAGTTTGCAAGAGTCAAACTCTCTCTAGATCAAAATATTTCTCACACAATTGGAAGATGATTTTCTTATTAGTGGAGGAGATCATGTAGACCACAGTTACTGAAGGGACAGTAGACAACCCTTGAATTTCTATGCAAAGATGAGGGACCATCAACCATGCAAAGTTTAGTGACCTATTTGGCCAAGTAATGCTTACACCGAGCTTGCGAATTAAACTCCACCTTAGTGTTGATTGTTGGAGTCCAGTTGCTGTGGTCAGTCATAAGGCAACAGGATCAATGTCCTAACAGTTTTAGTATCCTCTACCTGACTTTCGGACATGCGGGATCAGTCACTTAATGATTTAGTATCCTCTTCCTTAATAGTGGACATGATTTATAGATGATGTTACTGATATTTGCAGCAGAAAAATCAGGGAATAGGCTTCAAGTCTCCACGGAGATGATGACGGACCCGCCGGGATGGCTGGGGAACAGCTCCCTGCGTGTGCGCGTGTCTGACCCGAGTTCTCCCCAATCCAAGCTTGGCTTGATTCGTCACTCGAGCCTGCCAGCCCGGAGCCGTCCCTTCAGTCCGACCCTGGAAGTCGACGACCTGGCAGAATTCTCCGGCACTGTGCCGTGCAAGACGCGCGCCAACCGCGGCTTCGCCACGCACCCGCGCAGCATCGCGGAGCGCGTGCGGCGCACCAAGATCAGCGAGCGCATGAAGAAACTCCAAGACTTGGTGCCCAACATGGACCGGCAAACCAATACCGCCGACATGCTGGACGAAGCCGTGGAGTATGTGAAGCACCTGCAGACGCAAGTGCAGGAGCTGTCCAACACTGTGGTCCAGTTAAAGGAACGCTTAGGCCATGGCACCTGATCTCTCTTCGCTTGCCGTCTTCTTCCCCAAATCGCTACACTCGCAAGCTCTCGCACTTCAATCTTGCACACTAAAAGCTTTCATCGATCCCCCATTCGTATACTTGGGAGCGCAGACTCACGGTGTTGATGTTGAAGACTTCCTCTCAGCAGCGTACATTCAACATTCGTTGTCAGTGTGATTGCTTGAGCTTCGGTGACAGGCATTGCAAAAGGAGAACCTGACAGCTCCCAACTCCAAACAATGCTCTCGAAGTGCAGTGTAAACAACCCCCCTGCATATAATTTTTCCTTGAGATTTCTGCAAATTTGGCAGGATTTAGTGAACCTGGGCCTGAATGTTGTCATGAAGTAACGCTGCACCCCCCGCCGTATCTTGGGGATTCATAGTTAGTTAGTTTAGTTGTACCATACCAGTTGAATTAGCGCAAGAAACGCAGGTCTGCTGACATTAATTATTTGTTGTGTTTTCGAGAGCTCTCTTGTTCTTGTTTCCCTTTTTTTCCAATCAGGTGATGATTGTTGAAACTCCGGGCTACTCCACTTGGTTGGTTGACTGGACGCTTCGTTACGTTACACTGATTCAAATTGGAGTCCGTCTAAAGTGTTTTGGGTGTGGACCTGATGTTCCTTGTTGCTTGCACTGAGTTCAGGGTGACACCAATCATAGTGCTTCACTTTTCATTGAAGGTTGGTGAGATGTTTTGATTCTGTGCTGCAGCTTTTGAAAAAGTGACTTATCGTAAGAGACGATAGTGGGCGTCGCGACAGGAGACTGGATCTGGTTTTCTGCATCAGTCTAGGGACATGCACTTTTGAGGAGGGTCAATATTCTTTGAGAAACAAGCCTTCACAAAAATCACCTAGAAGAGTTAAGAGTTTCAGGAGCTTTTTTGTTTTGGTGTCTTTTCTTTATCTCTTTATCTCATTTGCACTCTACTTTATCTCCTGTGCTTTTTTCTTGGGCAACTTTAGGATTGAGTCCTTTGGGTTGTGAAAGTTTGACCTTTGCCCTTGCCTCATGAAGCATATAGTGTCAATATTAGAATTTGAAAACCCACTCTTTTATTGTGACAATTTGGATAAGATTATAGGCTAAACAAGGTTATTAAACATAATTTTTGAATTTAATGTTGATGTAGCAATTTGGACTAAGCTTAGATCACAAGGCTAGATAAGGTTATTGGACTTAATAGTAAACAATGGATTAAATTTATTTTGATTGATATAGATGTGTTTAAGTCATGCAAAATGTTTTGGGGTTGTAATCTTTTTTAGAAATGTCCTTTGTATCCTCTCAAAGGGCAATCATCAATGATGCAATGGTTTAACCTTAGTAAATGTTTTGTGTTCATATGATTTTAAGGAGGCCTTATGGATAGATGTAAATGTTGCTTTCATCCAATTCTATTGATGCAAATTGTTCGAATTCATTTCCAATGTAAAGTGTTTGCATATTCCTTTGTGACATTCTTTTGACTTTCCTAAATTAAAAAAGGAACATTAGTATGTGAAGCCTTATATTACAAAGGTACCAAAACCTTCACTAATGAAACCCTCCACCAAGTAAAAATAATTTTTGAATTTGTAAGAATATTCAAAACACTACTACATCAAAGGAAGAACACTAAGAATTTATAAAAATGTTGAAATTCAATCAATACCTTAAATTAGGTTGTTTGTTTTGTTTTCTTTGTTTGTTTGATATGTTGAGACCTAACAAACCATGAGGTCTAATTACTCAAGAACTCAAAAACCAATCTTAGTACCACTCAAAAACTCTTTGTTCAACTTATGGTGCAAAAGTTATTGAATTTCAAAGTTCTAGTGAATTGAAAAATATAATTAAATTATCCTTTATTTTGAAAAATTCATAACTTTTCAATGCATGTCCCAATGCCACAAAACAAAGTCTTTGCATTCCTTTGTGGATAAAGCTTTCTATTCATGCCAATTTCATGGTGTTTGGATCTACGGTGCAAAGATATGAATTTTTTTAATTAAAAAATGAAATTATTGAATTTCAAAGTGAGAAAATTATTAAATTTCAAAATTTTATTAATGGATTAAAAAAATCAAAAAATTACTTTCTTTTATTTTGGTTGTAGCAACGGCATAAGACACACTAGTATCTTTTTTATACACAAAAGAATGCAAGGACTTTTTTTGCAATGTGAGAAGTTGCTTTATGCACATAAGAGTGCAAGAGCTTTGTTTCGTGCAATTTGGACATACAATGTCAAAGTTATGAATTTTTCAAAACAAGTGATAATTTTGTTTAATTTTTAAATTTAAAAAATCCATGAATTTCATATTGTAAGTCCAACGTTCTCTTGAGAAGTTATGAGTTTTTCAAAACAAAAGATAATTTAGTTTAATTTTTAAATTAAAAAAACCTACTCTAAACCAGAGAGATTAAAAAAACCTCAAACCACTTTCTACTACTCTAAACCAATAGCCATTCCTCCACTACTCTACGATGTGAATAAAGAAAAAAAATCGTCGTTCAAGTCACTCCAACAGGATTTGGACATTTAACATATGTATGAGTGGTAGTGATAATAAGACTTTGTTTAGAATTCTTTGTATAAACATGTAATATGTAAATCAAAATTTTAAATTAATTAATTTCATTGATTTATGAATTATATATTATGATTGACTTCAAAAATCAAAATTGATTGTAGATAAATAACTGAATCTAAGTTTGTTGAAGGATTAAATTACATTTTGTACAATGAATTTTGAAGAATAAATTCAAATAAATATATTTTAGAAAATGAATTCAAATGAATTCATTTCAAAGAATGAATGCAAATTAACTCATTTCAAAGAGTGAATTCAAATTAACTCATTTCAAAGAGTGAATTCAAATTAACTCATTTCAAAGAGTGAATTCAAATTAACTCATTTCAAAGAGTGAATTCAAATTAACTCATTTCAAAGAGTGAATTCAAATTAACTCATTTCAAAGAGTGAATTCAAATTAACTCATTTCAAAGAATGAATTCAAAGTAACTCATTTCAAAGAATTTTAGTATCATGAAGGAGACAAAAAGAAAAGGAGAAGTGAGATTGGAGAAAAAAATGTTGAAGAGATTAGGGTTTAGGATTGAATCCAAAAGTTTTATATGAAATGGAAAAATGAAGAATTTAATTTTTTAAATGTAATTTAGGATTTGTTGCACAAATAAAGCAATTGAGGAGAAAGAAAGTAAATTTGGAGATTAAATGTTCCAATGTAGGGAATTCGAAATGATTTTTTGTTCAATGGCTATATGCAACATGTACAAAAATCATTCCCAAACTACCCTACTATTAGGCTTGTCTATTTTATACTATCACTATCACTTCAAAAGAAGGTTTCAAAAATGAAGGTTATGAACTTTTTTAACTAAAAGAAAATTTCATTCAATTTTTCAATTCATGAAAACTTGAAAATTCAATAACTTTCACATTATAAATCCAAGTGCTAGGAAACAAAGTCCGTGCACTCAGATTCTAGGGTCAAATCCCCCCCCTCTCAAAATTGCAATGTATTGTGTTTTTTTCCAACATCTTGTGTCATTGTACATCCAAATACCATGAAACAAAATAAAAGTAAAAGTAATTTTCTAATTTTTAATTCATAAAAACTTTGAAATTTAAAAAACTTTTATACCATACATCCAAATACCACAAAACAAAGCCCGTGCACCCCTCTTTGTTGAGGACTTTCCTATGAACACGACTAGAGGACACATAGTCATGGGAATCTTAATGTAACAAACAAACAAACAAACAACCTCTTAGGTATGGATGGATCCGATGGAGTACAGAATCAATTGCCAAGGCTTTGCACCCAACTACTATGTAGTCTCTTGGCAATTGGATTGAGTTATCAATCTCTACCAAATAATTAATCACTCAGGAAGCAAGTTTTTTAGGGCCACTTCACACTATGGCTATCCAAGTTTAAAAGTCATTTTCATCAATAGATGCTCTTGGGTTCAAGAACATCTACAGCCCAATTGATTCAAATGCAATACACAAGATGAACAAAATCACAATCAATAGCAACGCTAATGAAGCTGATGCAAATGTTAAGCACTTTGGAGCTCAAGCTCTTCACAGAAGAGTCCTCGTTATAGACTGTAATATCCTTGTTATTGTACTTGGCACCATAAGCAATGCCAAGCATGATAATAGGAATATTATGGTTACATGGCACGATATTTAGAAGAGCTACCACATGCTTAACAAAGTGGGAGGGCCCCTCCCTCAAGCCTCCTAGGTTACGAGGGTCATGCCCCTCAAACTTGGGCTCCTACCTTTGCCTTTGCGGCAAGGCCCTTACAACCTAGGAAGCTTTTGGGAGAGGGCCTTCCACTATACAAGATACACACTATTTAAGCTTCATGAGTCTGATTGTATCAATGTCACCAGATGGCCAAAGTAGGTTAAGTAGCAACATCTTTTCCACATTTTTGGACAGTCCTATGCCATCTATTGTTATCAATACAATGACATTCTATATTGAATAGGGTATTAAGGGGACCAAAAATTTATAGGGACTTATCTTGAGAAACTATAGATGTTTGAAATACAATGTATAATCCCCCGACACTTGAGTGATAGATATTTACATAGTATGTTGTGTTGATTAATTAGTATAGGTTCCCTTAATACCCCTATTTAGTGTAGCTTGTTTATATTGACATCTATAGTTATGCTTGGCCTCATCAATCAGGAGGAAGGGAGGTTCGGAGTTTAGTTGAGCTACTTCAGGTTATAAAATTGTTGTTTTGATATGGACACACCATGTGATAAACAAAAGGGAAGCCAATATTAGTCCCTTTTTTTTTGGCGCTACGGGATCAAATTGCACCATTTCAAATAAATTTCTACTTTTCACTAGAGAAAAGTAATCTTTTTTGCTATAAATTTTCCATTTCCATTAAAAATGTAGATGAAGTTGCCAAATTTGGCTGAAAAAAGTACGTGAATAGGATTGAAAAGTAATTTTTGGTTCAAGAAATGGATGAATGTAGAATACAATGCTTCACCAGATTTCAAGTGATTGCCATCCTAGCACCTTCTCAAAAAGTAAATCGGAATAAAGGGTTGGAGGCCATTATGGATTCCAATATCTTTCTTTAAGAAAATTATTGCATTCAAATATACTCAAGCAAGTCAGCTTGGATTTCTTTTAGGTATTGTAAGGTAGAACCACCTATACTCAACCAGGCTCTGATACCCAACTTGTAGTGTGCATTTATTTCCAACCAATGTTGGAGTACATTCCAACCCAAGCTTGGAATGTGTGATTTTCTACTTTTCAAGGTTGGGACTAATAAGATTGTAACACATGTCCCAAATTAGTGAGTGGAAATGTAATAAAGTAGTAAGTAGGAAAATAGTTCTTGAATGATTGGAATTACAAGACTCTAGACTTTGGCCATGGGTTCTATTTACTTTTCAATTTCTAAAAAACACAATAATTTCAATTTTGACAATAACATTACAGAAAAATTTGAAACCCCATATTCCTTATCTCTATACAAAGAAGACATATACATTCGTTCATATTCTTCATTATGTGTCGTTAATTGCTTAAATGATCGTGTATGGGTGGTTCTACCTTACGTAGATATTACTTTAAAGAAATGAATTGAAGAATTTCTTGTTTGATTATGTAGAGGAATTTCTTTATAATTTATAAATTTGTAAATTTTTATATATTTTTTAATAATCTTTAAAATTTACAATTTGAATATATGATCATTTAAAAAATTCTAAGTTGGTTGAAATGTATTAAAAGAAAATTTTGAAAGGCTACAAAAAATAATAGTTTTTGCATAAAAGGAAGGATTATTGTATACGGTGGTTTGGTCCAATACTCCTTGCAAAATAATGAATTAAAGTTCAAAAATGTAATTTGATAGATGCCCTAAAATTAAATATAATTTTCTTTTTATTACAAAAAAGAAATTTAGAAAAAAAATATTCTAAAGATGGTTGAATCTATTTTTTGAAATATTTTGTGTGACTTTTGGCCATTGGATAGAGTAGTTATGTTTCTAGACTAAAGGCCACTTCACACATGGGCCGAAGGTTGAGAGTTTGTTGGCTACCACCAATGAGATTTCAGAAAACCCCGACTTTGGCCTCTCGACCCTTCACACAAGGCGATACAATTCAAAATCCGTCACCCTCCAAACTGCCTATATGGTAGCCCCAACTCCCATGTGTCAAAAGCCTTGCGATAGACTTTGAACCAAAGTTTGAGTCGCCACTTTGTAGCGACCCAAACTCTAGTCGAAGTTCGTCAAATTTACCATTTATTGCCCATTTCTTTGGACTCTCGCCCAAAGTTTGGTCATGAACTCCCATAGCCTCTCAATTTGGTTGGTCCATGTGTGAAGCGCCTCTAAGGATTCATTGTTTCTTTTCCTAACATTATGACCAACTTCAAAATTTGGAATTTCCAAATGTTGAATTTAAGATTTTATATTTCAAAATGTCAATAAATTTAAATCTTCAAATTTTTCAATTTATGAATTCTATATTTTGTCAAATTACAAAAATTGAATGTTGTAAATTTAAGCATCCACACCCTTACTCAACAAAGTAGACATGCCACATCCTTCATAGTAGGTTCAACTCAAGCTATTTGTTGAGTCTACTTGCCAAGTCTCCATCACTACATAGAATATCCAACACACTCAATAATATTTAGGCTATTATTTTTCTAGTCTTCATTACTATTGATGTCATTTTTGTTGCTTGTTTAATGATTTGTTGGAATAGTGGAATTTGAACAATGAATTTAAAAGTAAGGGGCACAATAAGGGTGATGAGCAATACCTTAGGGAAGCTAATATGTAAGCCTCAAGATCATGAGCATATAAATCTAGGAGTTTAGACATCTATGTTATAGGAGTCTACATTATAGAAACCTTCCTTGATTATAGGGCACCTATGTTATAGATACTTATATTATAAGTCATTTATGTTATAAGCACCTTCAATGGTTGTAGGGTATCTACTTATACCTAAGCTCAAGACTCAATGCTCACATTCCTAGGCTCACATATTAGCATCATTGATTAAATTGATTAACTTTATGAGATGTAATTAGTTAAAAAAAATCAATTTAAAATTTATAAATTGAAATAGTCTTCACTATGAATTTTCAATTGTGTCTATTGGTAATGGGCTATTGCAAGAATGGATGGTCAATTTTTTGCTACTTTGGTAGATTTCATGTTTTAGGGGGGAAGAAGTACTATAAAATTAGAATTAAAAAAGTATGTAAAAATATGAATAATATACACACCTTTAAGAAGTATATAGGTACCCTGACAAGGAAAAGTTTAGGAAAATTAGAAAAGTGTAGAATCACAAGAAAATATATACTTTGACATTTTAATATGTACAAAATAGGAAAAAAAATTATTAAAAAAATGAAAATTGGCCATTTGAGAGGACTTCATGATGAAGGCTTTCCATTGAAAGAATGAGCTTAAACTTGTCTTTAGTGTTTAGAAGGAGGCACACCATGGAGCTCTATTTGCACAAATGTAGATGGTACATAAAATATTGTATGTTTTCATACCACATCACATACTACATAAATTCTAGTTTTAAATTATTAATTTTGGATACTTGAGAATATTAAAAAATCCTAAACTTGAAAGTGTGACAAATTAACAAAACAAAATTTTAAAATTAAAATGATTTTATATTTATTTGAAAATTAATAGACACAATAATGGAATTGAAATTTATGTGGTGTATTGGGATGTTTACTTTGAATATTATAGTGGAAGATAGCTTTGTCCTTCTCTATTCTTTGTGTGATATAATAAAGTACCTATGTTTATTGCAAACACCCTAATGCATACCAAGTACATGATTATAGGAAATTATTCAAGTGATGACAATAAGTTAAAAAGTATCTATGTTTAGTGCCACCTTATTTGATATTGATGGAATGGAAATTAGAATTTATAGCTTGCTTATTATTTTAGATCCATGTACCTAAATATACTTGAATATAATTCATATCAGTGTAGGAGAATGAAAGATTGTAAATTGAAAAAGTAAAGTTTGAGTCCAATATGATTGGAAGAAATGTGATCTTGTTTTCTTGTATCTCAAAGAAGAGAGGGATATATTTCATTTGTAAAATTTTTAGGATTTAAATTTAAGGATTTAGGAATACTGGAATAGAGAGAGATACTATAATGGTTATTTTATTTCAAAGATTTTGTCCCTTCAATCATTTTCTTAATTCAAAGCAACCATAGATGTTGTAGAGTAGGAGTTGATTCTTTTCAATTTGTACGAAATTAATACTACATGACATCTATAAAATGGTAAACTTAATACCTTCTTCCAAAAATGTAATTCATAAATAATAGATGTAATTTTATTTTGTTACATTTCTAAGTTCCCCCCATAGTTTCAAAGTCACAATGGAAGGCTTGCTTGAAAGAAATTGTCATTTTTTGGGGGTCCTTGTATACATACATCTAGTGACTTTATTACTTAAAAAGACTATTTTCCTCCTATTCTTCAAAGTGTCTTTTTTGGATGGTGTACATATTAAGTACAATGTTGTACCCCTCAAGTGGAAAATTGTCTAATTTGATTTTAATTATTTTTTCTCTCACTATTGACATTCAACACTTGTACCAAGGCATTAAGGACTAACCAATGAATCAGCCCTCTATTTTTCCATGTCAAACCTCATAATCTACAAATTCATTGCAATTCTCAAATTTCTCACCATATATTCCTTTAATAACACTTTTGATTTTTGAAATCATATGGTTAAGGTAATTTGTTCTAAAAGTGCCCATGTTCTAAAAGCAATCATAACAAAGATGTACAGTTTGCTTTCTTCAATGTACTAATAGTGTATATTTCAAGAGGTGGTTGCTTTAGTAACTACTACATTTCAACTTCAAAAATTTGTAACTGAATAATTCCATAAAGGTCCAAAAAATATGAAATGACTTAGATTAGATGCCAATTCCATTTTTCTTCCTACTAAAATTTATTGAAATTTTTTTCAAGGAGCTTAGCTTCCCCTTAAAAGTAGTAAACTTTAAATGGTCACTTCAAGAGCAAGACAACCTTATTATCCTTGAGTTTTTAGTTACACCTCTCAACTTCACTATTTAGTGGGTAACTCAAAATTCAAAGTAATGTAAATTTATTTTGGTTCCCTCTTTTTCTAGGGTAGGACCTAAACCCATTAGAAGAGTTTTGGGGGGTCCAGAAGCGTGTTTCGGGCCTGTTCCCCCATAGTTGTTCCCCACAACGAGGAGAACGGCCCGTTGTCAAAAAAAAATTTCATAAAAAAGAAAAGAAAAGAAAAAATTTAGTCTCCAAAAGCAAAAAAAAATTAAAAAAAAAAAAAAAAAAAAATTTGGTCAATGACGTGGCAAGGGCTCGGCCACGTCGGACCGCTATGCCGAGCCTGTTTCTTGCGTTCGCAGACTGTGATAACTTGCAGGCATCCAGAGGCCCCAAAAATCTTCTAATGTCACTATTTAGAAAAAAGTCAACTTGACATGATTAGATTGCATGCTCCTATACATTCTTGTCATTCTAAAAAGATTCAAATAAAGAAAGTCATGGTTTGTTGTCATTCTGGTATAATTCAAATAGGAATAGAATTCAAATGATTCTAGGATAGGTATTGAAAAAGGCTCTATACAATCAATTACATTACAATTATCCCTTAAATGCATGGGAAGCCTAAAAAATTGACTTTGGGATTAAATTTAGCACTTCTAGGAGATGGAAAATAACAATTTTTCAATTGCAATTTTTTTCTAGACTTAATTGAGCACTTTTGCAAGAAGAAGGTGTTGGAAACCCTCTCCTTGAGGTATTGTTGACTTTTTTACGTTAGGAGATGCTTACTCCACTAATCAATATGTAGTGTATTTTGGCAACTTCAAGCTCTATGTTCTTGATGAGAATTTGAGTTATAAAATAATTTTTTTGAATTTAATTTGAATACAATTAATGAAATGAAGCTACTGAAGTGTAGTTTCTACTTTAAGGTTGAAAATTAGAAAAATTCCTAATACTTGAGTATTTTAGTGCAATTTGAACTTTGGGCCTATAACCATAGTCTATTGATTTTCTAATTATAAAAAAACACAATGAATGTTTATATTCCATGATATTCTACACTATCATATATACCCATAGTAGAGTTTTCAAGTTTTTTGAGCTAATTTTGTATTGGATATGAATTCTCTTCACTTTCGTTAGAAATTCACAGTGTTTTCAACTTTTCTCAAAAAATCTGAAAATTTTATGACTTATACATGGTATGTAATTTCATCTCTAAAAAATTAAAAATTTCAAGAATAAATAGTCACAATAGAAGAATATACATTGTCTAAGGAT
Source organism: Pseudoscleropodium purum (assembly GCA_963969395.1). Classification (NCBI taxonomy): domain Eukaryota; kingdom Viridiplantae; phylum Streptophyta; class Bryopsida; order Hypnales; family Brachytheciaceae; genus Pseudoscleropodium; species Pseudoscleropodium purum. The sequence continues at coordinate 1,076,101 of OZ017796.1, forward strand.
TCTAAAATATAAAAAAATTTCAAAAATAAATAGTCACAATAGAAGAATATACATTGTCTAAGGATTCTAAAATATAAAAAATTTCAAAAATAAATAGTCACAATAGAAGAATATACATTGTCTAAGGATTTTGTAATTCATTTTTGTAGTCATAGGCCCATTCTTTTGAAGTGAACTCTACTACACAAACGTGAAGAACATGGTGCATACCAAATTTCTATGTCACTCCATAATCATAAAATCACTAGACCATGTTTACGGGCCTAAATTTCAAAATACAAACAAAGAATAAAATTTTAAATTTTTTCAAAATTTTCAAATTTGAGTAGAAACTAGAAATGATATTTTTAACTTTTCAATGGTTGGGTCCAAATTCTAAGAAGATAATTTTTATAGCTAAATTTGTGATCAATAACAAGGAGCCAGAAGTTGCTAAAACACACAACAACATCATCCATAGATTAACCCTTGAACTTTGAGGCAAATGAATTTTGTCCAATAAATGACATGGAATCAAATTGTATAAGATAGAAGTGCAACTATTCATCTTCAAAATTGGTTTTGGAAAGGGAAGATTTTCTATAGTATGACTTACAATGACTGCTTTTGCAATTTTGGAGGCTAGTGATTCACATGGTAATAAAAAAGGATGATTTTGAAGGTCGCCCCTCCAGTGTTTAAGGGTTAAGCATCGCCTTCTCTAGAAAAGTCCATAATATCTCAAAATTTGGAATTTACTAACTATCCCCTGTATATGCATTCAAGACACTGAAAAATCTAGATGAATTTTTTTCTTTCCTGTCGTAAAGAGCTCAATGAAGCCATCCATCAAACAACAATTGGCGTCATTCAAGGTTAACCAATAAGTAAAATCACAGGTTCTTCCGCTATCAATGTTCATTCTAACTATTCTTCCAAGCCAATATTCTCTGAGACCTCGTATTGACCTGCGATTTCACTCATACATTCATCTAACGACACCATTTGCGACTGTGAAATGTGAAATAGAGTGCAAGTCTACAGACTCAAATCCATATGCGTACATTGCATACGTCTTAAATCAAATCTGCACGTCTACCCAGTCCAATGTGAACTGTAGTACACAACATCAATCTTGATGTTCATGATATGCAAATCATTAGGAACTGATCAAATTTTTCAGTTCAAACTGAATCCTATAATGCTGACTGATACAACACCCAAAGGAATGTAGAGGCCTCTCACTTTAGACCATGAAGGTCAGTCCACTCTTCGATAGTCTGGTTAACATCCAAGTGTTTGTAGATGGCTTCCAGAATTTTAGCTTTGTCACGAGTTGGGAAGGATTCTACAAGCTCTCCATTCTTGTAGAAATGAAACAATGGCACAACCTACATGCATCGAAATAGTGTTTGTCAGGTCACTGGGACCATTGTAGTGGAAGGGAGCCCACCTCATGCATCTCTAGGTCCTCACAATGATACACATACGCTACTAGAGAAATTAACCACACGCAACTTTGAAAACTTTGTAAAGTTGATTGACAACAGAAGATATGACCACAAGGCTAATTGTCACTCAGTGTAAACTCATGTTTTGCACACAGAACTGATTGAGGAAGCCATACCTTGACCCTGAATTTCTCTGCTATGTCAGACTGCTCGTCATACTCATCCATAACCTGCACAAACCATAAAAATCCAGTTTCCCAACACTTCAAATTTAGCCCTGATTTATGTTCATAAGAAAATAAAACCAGAGCAACCTGCGATATATAAACGGAGATACTGAGAAAGGCACTTGCTATGAAAGGCATACGGTAAAATAGCATCTGGGTTATAGTTTCCAACAAATGCAGAAATTCGAGAGCTTGGATCCCTTCAGACTTAAAACCAAGCACATTACGTAACATCTGTGAGTAGTTTTGGCATAGGACGTTTTGAGAACAATGCCTCCTAAGAGTGTTCTTTGTAGAGCAAAGTCATGCCAAACCAAATAGGAGAAAATCAAGCAAATTTAAGGCTCTGACACTCTCACATGAGATGACAAAAGTAATTGATTTGAGAAGCTCCCACTTGTTCACATTTTGAGCTGAACTTTATAAAAAAAAGGTGTCAGGAATTTCTTTCATGTGTCAGATTATATTTCATGGCAATTCAGAGGGTGCCCAACAAGAATGTTATGTATCATAATGGAGACTATTCTAATACAGTCGAAATGCAAGTCACAGGAGAGGTCACATACATTATGTTTCAGAAAAATCACAGAAGCTTCGCCGTTGCCAGCTCCTTTGCAAAGCTTCTGGAATCCTTTTTCAATGTACCGGCAGCTCCCACATGAAGTCCGGAAGAAATCCACCACAACTAAAGCACCACTGGTCTTGGAATCCTCAATCGCATGGTCCAGCTCACTCAGTTTATTGATCTCGCGGACACATTCAATAGGGCACAAATCCTCATCGTTGTCACCATTTTCAATGTCGGATCCCATTTCCTTGAGGAGCACCTTCTCAAGTTTCTGTTTCCTGTACTCATGTGCGTTCAACAAAGCGGACGGTGCCCTATTTCCCCCTCGTCCTTCTCGTCCTTGCAAAGAAGAGAATCGTTTCGGCGAACACGGAAATCCAAAAAAGGAAGAAAAGCTTCGAGTTATAATAGCTTGGCAAGTAGACGAATTCACAAAAGGACTAACCAATTTTTCACTTGAAGAAGCTGAAGCCACAAAAGTTTGGGACACAAACAGCACCTCCATCGGAACCGCTCCAATCCGACCTCAGATCCTCCCCAGAAAAATAAAAAGACAAGGTCTAAATTCTAAATTGTTCAGGCTATCAAGCAAGCGAACGCGTCCAGGGTAAACTCACACCAAAAAATTCTAACTGCTTCTCGTATTCTACCAAATGGCAACGAGAGCGCGTCGTCTTTCGCGCATCCTACAACAGAACACTTGCAAAAGAATTGACAATCTCTTCAAGCACGAATCCACTCCAAATTCCAGAATTCTACAAAACTTAAGTCCCCTCCTAAGACACTGCTACAACCATAGAAGGACTAATAGTGCGTCCGAAACCCTAATGAGGTCGTATATTCTCAGCTTTCGCAAGAAATCTCTCGAGGAACTGAACTTGGAATTGTCCAAAGCCGCAAACCAGGTTTCTGTTTCTGTGAGCGAGGTTTCGCCACCCTGAAGCTGTGTCTGGCCACGTGAAGAGACGAGGACAGCGGTAGCAAAAATATCTAAGGTGCTCGAAGTGACCCCAGCAATGACGTTCCCTGACAATAACCCTTTGATTCATGCCTCAATCCATTTTGGAATTTTTGGACATTTTTGCATATTTTTTGTACAAATATATTTCTTTGCTTAATTCCATCAAATTAGTCAAAAGGATAGGGTATCTTTTTGAAATCCAAGTATTACTATGAATGAATGAGAAGGGATTTTGTCAAAACATTGCTTGGAGGCACTTTCAATATGGACTTGAGAGTACTTAGATATCATATAGATATTACAATAAGTGCATCCATAATCAACTTTTGAGTACACTTATTGTTGCCTACATTTTACTTCTTAAGGTTTTATTTGAATTGTATAATCCAACTATTTTTTTTGGAACCATTTTCAAATTACACCATTCCAGAAAATGGATTATATTTATCAGTCACTAGAATATGAATGATCATAACTTTGGCACTTCTCAAAAATGTAGGTAAAAAACAAGATATAATGTTCAAAGGGATTCTTATATATCCTTTCTTCCACTTTGAAGGTCATGAGTGGTCTTCCTTTTAGATGTATTGTTCAAAAACAAAATCCTATTTATCCATCCAACTCTCCTCAAGTTCATATACACCAATAGTTAGATGGCAATACCTAAAAGCAACCAAATAATTAATTGAGCATGGATCCTATCTTTAAACTATCTAATGTTTAGTTGGATCTTGTTGGGATTCAAAAGGTGTTTTTGATTCTCTTAGCATGTTTTTTTGAACAGTGAATGAATAAAAAATGAATTTCTTCAACTCTTAGACTCTCATAAACAATGGCTACAAATTTTTAGACAAGAATTTTTAGGGGGCATTGATATTAGAAATGAGTTACAATTAGATAAAGATATGAGTTATAATTAATTGCCTCATGGAAAGTCAAAAGGGTATTGTCTAATGATACTTTTGAGTATGAGAAAATATTATTAACCTTAATCTATGTATGAGAAAATGAGTGTGTAGTGATTGTCATCCATCTATATCAACAATAGTTTCTTCACACAAAGGCATTGGAACATCCTTTAATTCAACAAAAAAATTATATATCTTACAAGAATATTTAATTTTGCACAACTCTACAAAGTTTCATTAAGATTCAACCAAGGTTTCTTTTTTTGGCGCTAGGGCGCTAGATTGTGCCCCTATGTTCCCTCTGGTGAACAAAATATGGCAACAAAATGAGGGATTTGATCCCCCTATTCGCCATCTAGGTGGTTGAGTGTGATTGGGGGAAGCCACTTCAGTGCCTTCATCAACTGGTGGCTAGCGCTTAATCGCCAGCCCACCTTGTTTCCTATACTTTAATCTCTTGAATAACTCCGTGATCTTGCCACTATGCTTTTCTAATTTTCTTGAGCTGTTTTCGACACTATCGTTATATCACCACTCCTGCTTTGTTGTTGTGTTGGTGTGCTCTCGTGAAGTTGCTAGAGATTGTATTTCTCCTTGTTATCATTTTGCCATTTGCACCTTTATGTTTCGTAGGTTCACCACTAAAAATCTTAGAGGGTCCTACGCATTTTGCCAAGTTCATTTATAGCATAGGGTATACGCATTCAGTGAGTTCATCTCTACTTCCTGAAAATTTGATGTCTGTTATAAATTGCCTTCGTTAGTTGTTGTTGTTCATTGAAATGAATTATTTCCATTGTCACTTTGCCATTTGTGTACTCATGAAATTGCACAAACAAGGTGGTTCTCCTAGTGGTCATTGGCATTTCCTAGAAAATACAGTCATTGACCTGTGGGAATTGTGGTGTAGTAAGAAGTTTCTTCACAATTTGGTTGTTGAGCTATGTAAGTTTAGGTGTCCATGCTTGTTTTCTTTGTAGATGGTTCTACTTTGTGTGGAGATCAATACAACACGGAGTCGGGTTTGGAGGAGGGATGCGGGAAAAACGTAATAGTAAAGGCTGTGTGAGCCACAAACATTGCTCGTGCGGTGTAGAAGGAGGTCAAAAAGGTTGCAAAGCAGGCCCTTGCTTTAGCACGCCGGGAGCTCAAGCGCAAGGCAAAGATTGCTGATGAACAAAGGCGGGAGGTGCACAAGAAAACTGTAGCATCATACTTTGCATCGACAAGAAGCAATGGAGTGGGGAACCACTACAAATGGTACTAGTCTCGTCAATGCCAAACATTCCGGGAGCCGAGCCACAATCCAGGAAGGAATACTGGAGTGAAGAAGAGGAGGACCTTGCACTCGAGCGATGCCAAAGTTCTTCTGTGTCCCTTGATACAATGAGAACTCTACAATCGTCTTTTGCATCCAGGGACAATGTGATTATCAATGCCAAATCTCCCTTGATCACCATCTCCAAGGAGTCTAAGGAGTAGGACAACCCAAACTTTGTCAAAGTGCCAGTAATGTCCAAGGGCTTTGAATCGGATTCCAACTTTGAGTCTCCTCCATCCAAAACTGGTAGGAGTCACCACAAGTCCATCACCTCCCGATCGAAGGACCAAAACACGATACGACAGGCATCAAAAGTTTCAAACTATTTGGACTACAAAGCTCCCTTGGGCAAAGGGGATGATGGCAACAAATGGAATTTTGCACACGGTAAAGTACAAAGTTTGTAGCACAATTGATCGCAAGCCTTGCATCATGGCATCTAAATCGGATACGTTGTTCAAACATGATGGGAAGTGGATCGCAAAGAAGGACATGCATACCGTAGTATGGTGTGAAGGTTGGAGAGCATTGTGTGGCTATTGGATGCAAACATCAAAGGAACATGAAGTTGTATACTACAAAACCTCCTATGATAGTATTTGAGTAGCTTAACAATTGCACATCGCTAGAGTCCAATAAGAAAAGGGTACAATTTGCTACATTATTTCAATTGTTTGCCAATGGTCGTCCCATGCTAGAGTTCTAGTCCCGTGCATCTTTGTACAAGTTCATTAGTGTTCCTAATCTCCCATCTGCACACTAGTGCAATAGTTTTGGGTGGGTCATGGCTGGATATATGTATAAGTAGATAGTTGAGGCAATGAGGCGTCTCATTGTTTTTGCAAAGTACATTGCTGTCATCATGGATCAAGTCATGTCAGTAGATAATTCAAGCTACCACTTTGTACATGCCTAAGTAGTACAAAATTGGGTGCGTGTGCCACTAATGATTTCTTTGTAGTGAGTGGATTGCACCATGAATGCACAAAACATGACTGAGTTGATTGTAGGCTCAATTACTTCTAATGGTGGGCTTAGTAGGGAGGCTATAGCGTCGAAGTTAATTAGCTTTGGGGTGGATGGCCATTCCACTCTACAAAATTCACGTACAGGGGGCACTCAACAAGTGAAGGAAAAACATGCTCCATTTTGCATTGGCATGCACTACATTACCCACCACTGTAACTTAGCTTTTTAAAGCTTTGTCCAGCCTAGGCATCTTTGCCACAATTGAGAAGTTGTTCGTGACTTATGGGTATTTTTGCAAAAGTCCAAAGAAGCTTTCAGAGTTCAAGCAACTTCTAGAGCTCACTCAAACAAAGGGATTGAAGATGTTGAAAAATATGTAGACCCATTGGGTTAGTCTCATTGAGCCACTAAGGCATCTTCTATCTTAATACTGGACTTTAATATATAAAATGACTGCAAATTTACACAAGAACAATAAAGTTGGTAGATAGCTTTCATCCTATTTTGTAACTTTCTCTATATGTTCCACTCTACCAATTTTTAAAAATTTGTTGTTTCTTGCATTTTCTTGCATGAAGTCTAACATGTACTTTTCATTGTGTATAGGCTTACTTGTAGCTCCATCTAGACCATTATACAATGGTGGGGATGTGTGCAATATTCCTGCTACTAGAAGCCATTGACATTCTTGTGATCTTTGCACAAAAACGTGACGTCTACATATATGATTTTGTTGTTGCTGTTAAAGTTTGTTAGGCCTCTTTGCATCGGATGTATGAAGACAAGGCTATATACTACAGCTTAGACAAATTCTAGAGCTTTAACAACCTTCTTGATTTCTCACATGAGCAAATATACATCAAATGGATGTGTGACTTTAACGACAACATTGTGGTCTTGACTATCATCTGTCACAATGAACAAATTCATGCAGAACACTGTGGTAGTCTTATAGATCGGGATGTTTGCGCCACTTTGTTAGGACATGTAAAGGCCGAATGCACTGGTGAGATTCTTGTCCTCTTGTGTTTCCATTTTATTGATTGTCCGCTATTTGGTTGTTTTTATGTTTCTTTGTTTTTAAGGTTTGTCTCTCTGGACGGTGGTTCTTGCAGTTGGTCCCTATACAGGTGCCGCTTCAAATGCTCATTGAGGAGTTGGATGAAAGATTGTCAAACTATAATGTTATGAATGCTTTTGGCATTTTCTACCTACAAAACTGGTGCCAGTCAAATGCAACTAATGCATTTGATAATCATCTCAGAACACTTATGGAAACTTACAGACATAGGAGGATTTTGGGTGAAGGAGACAAAAAAATTCTCCTAAAACCGCTTATAGACTGTGATGCTCTAATTTCTCAGAGAGCTCTATTTAAGACTTGCATGAATTCTAATTCTTGTAACTCAATGCTACCGTTGTTTGATGTGAATCCATTGATAAGGATTGGGAGAATCCACGACAACAACAACAATCTTACACAGAACTTTTCTGAGTTCATTATGCTGACAAAGATGGCTGTAGTGCATATACTTGACTTTGTAGAAGACGAGAGACTTTCCTCAAATGTTGGTTTTTTTGAAATCAAAGTTATGTAATCATCTGGATGAAAACATCCAGATGGTGATCGGCATGTTCTCTCAAGGAATATTCACCTTCAAAAATTTCCCTTATTAGGCCGTTTTTGACAATTGGTCTGCTGCCGAGGTGCATGGCAGGTATCTAGCAAGTGTCTAGAGTGGTAGAGATAATCCCACGGTCTTCACCAAGAAGGTGATGTTAATTTCAAATTAGCTTTATGCAAGCAGGGTTTTCATATAGGGTATGCAACTGGTTGATCTTTAATTTTAGCCATCCTTGTTTATGTTTTCCTCTACCGATGACTTCCATTTCCGACTTTATTGAACTCTGTTATGAATTTTGTATGCCTTCAGTGCCATTGTGATTCTTAGAGGTCTTGCATGTAGGTTACTAATTTGTGATGTCAGTGATCATGTGTTGCTCAATTCCAAAACAAGAAAGTAACATCTCTTCCTCTCTGAAACTTCCATTTCTTTGTGACGTCATTGTTGTGTGTTGTTTGCAAACTAAAGGTCAATGAATTCTTGACTTACTTTGGCATCGGAGGGTGTGTGCCAGACTGCCAGTGTGGGTGGGATGCAAGTTCATTTTTTTCCAAAAGATAATGTTTGTCTGTCTTTAACTGTCATTGCCACTTTGTGATTCAAGGAGACTTATTGGAGTTGTAATGGAATTGGTAGTGAATTTCATGTAATATTTGCTTAGGTCTGTAAGTATAGTTTAACCCTAAACCTTCATGATTTTGGTGTGCAACATGAGCCTGACAATAATTATGAACAACTGATTGAACATAACATGAATTTGGGACTAAAGTTTTTATTAGACAGTTATTGATTTAAGCATCGGAGGAGGTTTTGGGAGGGTGCAGGTGTCTATCATCCCATTGTAGATAGGGAAAGAAGAATTAGGAATGAAAATTTGGCAATTCCTTGTCTCAAATCTCCTTTGTGCATGTTCCCATATTCATTGCGTTTGTCATTTTTTGTTGCCTAATAAATTTCAATTTTCTATACAATTTCACCTTTTTCCACTGCTACTGACTGCAATTTTTCGCCAAAATATCTTTTGCATTATAGGCCATGTTACCATAATTAAATCGTAATTTAAAAAGAATTTGCCACATGCATCTTCAGTTGCTAAAAAGGCTTCCCCCGAATGGAACTGCCTACGTCACACCCAGGTCACCAGCGCACATCTTCACATACACTGCACATCGCCATTTTGTTCATTTAAAAAAACTGAAAATAGAAACCTTGGATTCAACAACACAAATCTCAAGTTTTTATTAATCAAAGTTATGAAAAATTTACTAATGAGTCACCCAAAAGAGAACCAATTAAGGTCTTTAATCTAAAATTCTCTGCAATAAAGTATTAAAAATTCCAAATTATATTAGATAGAAATGTAATATATGAAAAAATTAAAAAATCTTTAAAGAATTGGGAGTTACAAAAGCCCTAAGATATTAAGTGAAAAGGTGTTTAGGCTCAAGTTGCGACTTCATGACTACGGAAAATAATCCTCAATTTTTTATGAATTGTGCCTATTTAATTTTTGTGTATAAATTTTGTACTAGTTTATTTTAAGTGGCAATCTTTGATTATATTTCTAGGGAGATCAATGTTGATATTTTAGAAAACTACATGAGATAAAAGATAGGATTCATTTAATCCAAAGGGGGAAAATTTTATATAATATGTAGGGCTACTATATAGTCTATGAAATGTTGCATATTCTAATAAATAGAAATTATGTTATCTAAAAAATCATGTAATAGAAATCTTTATTAGTAAATTAGCTTTGATAGATAGGGGTCAACCGGTCAAAAAAATTATTTTTTCATAGTATGGTTAATATTGATGTGGATAGATAATTTCATGTGGATGATAAAATGAACACAATCAAGAAAATTTGTGATGAAGGGTGTTCAACTAAAATTGTGCCACAACACTAGTAAATGTATATATCAAAACATTTTAGACATTGACCACAAGTGACAAAAATTGTCACATTGCATGAATAGGGAGGTTTACCTTACTGAGTTTAATGAACTAAAAATTTAATGAATAGATTTCACAGTCCATTTAACTTCAATCTATGAAGCTATATGTATTAAATACACTCATCTACTATAGAGCCAAGATAGTGAACCTAGGGAGTGATAGTTCTTGCTGAATGTTATATAGGAACTTGTGATTTTTTATCTATTTTTCTTTTGCTTAAAAAAAGGCATTTAAAGTTGTTATCTAATGCCTACTAAATGATTTTTGAAGTAGCATGAAACCTAAGAAATGGTGGCACTGTGAAATGAGCTCCATATATAATGAGTTGTGCTCCATATATAACAACGCACTTGGAACTGTTGCCCGTAGCTCCAGTACTTGAATGAGGACGGGCCTGACCCTAGGACAACAGGTCTAGTAAAAGAACCAGGGTCGTACCAGCAGCAGCAGCAAGGAGCTGCTAGGAAACAGTGGGGACTGATCGACGAACTCACGATATATCGTAGACACGAAGAACAGTACAAGAAGTGAAAGAGAACGACAACTCCGTGAGATACAACAAGTGGAAAGTCTCAGTATGGATAAGTTCAAGAACTGTCACGTACAAACCAGCATCGTCGCCGCCTCTCTAATACTACACAAGTATTCCATCTTGCTTTAAGTACAGAGAAAATCTCAGACCTGCGTCAATTAGTGATGAATGCATAGGTACAGTTCCAGATGACCATAAAAGATGATGCTACAGACAAGAACGAAGAGAATTATCTCCAGAAATTCTAGCTTGCCCTACTCGGAAGTAGGCTTCCAAGATCCCAGAGGAGGGCTGTTGACAAACTGGAAGGTTGCCCCCATATGGCTTTGTTGGTATCGATCCCCAGCAATCTCATGCACTGGCACGGCTGCTTCCAGCTCTTCCATTTCTTCTTTTGACAACGAAACTCCCAGCGCACCGATGTTCGAGTCCAAATTGGCGATCTTCGTCGTCCCTGAAATTTTTCAAAGTAAATTAAAATCATAAAGCAATGCAGGTCATTTACAGAATATACGATTGGTTAGTTTCCTTACTAATTATGTTATGATTGCTGATAAGGAAAGCCCTTAATTTGAATGCACGACTTGGAAACGAATTCATCTACAGAAACCAGTCCAGCGTCTGCATTGTTGGTTACCTGGAATGGGAACCACGTCGGCGCCTTTGTGATGCACCCACGCTAATGCAAGCTGGTTCAGCGTACATTTCTTGGCTTTCGCTATGGCTTCGACTCGAGCACGGACCGGCTCATTCTTCGCCAGATTCTCAGCCTGAAACCTCGGGTTCATCATTGCGCGGAAATCTTGTCCCCCTGATCCGTCCGAGGTCGTCCCCGCCTTGTACCCTGCCAGAAATCCTCGTCCCAGAGGACTGTAAGGTACGATTCCAATCCCCAATTCCCTGCAACCAATCGCCCCGGCTCGACTTCAGATTCAAACTTGATTACGAGATGAGGATAGATGAAATACTCCGGAAATTGAAGTGGTTGTACAATCATGCAAGCGTCTCGTAAAGCAAATTTAATCGAACCCAGCGTCGCTTACCTGCAAGTGGGAATAATATCTTCCTCGATGTCGCGAGTCCAAAGAGAGAATTCATACTGCACCGCCGAAATGGGATGCACGGCGTGTGCGCGCCTAATGTCCGCAGCAGAAGCTTCCGACAGTCCCAGATACTTCACCTTACCTTCTTCCACCAATTCCTTCATGACGCCGACCTGCCAATCAATTTGCTCACGTATCAGCCATATTCGCAATCGTATGCGACCAGATCGCGCAAGTCCGGAACCCCTTCCATTGACATTGTCACGACCTCCCTGGAGCGTATGCAGCTAGTGTGATAGGACTTGTTTCGACACATCAAGTTCACATTCATCATCGACAGGTTATCTAAGTACTCTTCGGGACACCCATAGCAGACACGACCTTCGTCGCCAATTCGGCCATGGTGAGTGCCTTCCCGCCCCACCTTTGTGTCCAACAAACGAAGGACATCTGTCCCGCCCGCCCGCTCAATGTTTCAACATTTTTTCTTTGTTTTATAAAACCAAAAGAACATGATTAGTAAACCCCTAAACCCCTTCATATTTACCCTATATGGCTGCGTGCCCTAATGCAGCTCCATAAAGGCCTAAACCCTACTCACTCCATAATAGGATTTAATTCTAGGTGATACATACCTATCCGTTCCTCTTCTGTTTCCAATGAAGTACATCTTGTCCGGCAGGTCGCCTGACGACTCTTCCGGCGCCATTGCCAAGGGTCGCCGGTGCTACAGACTAAGCTTTCCCGTACTCTTCAGTAATTCCTTTGAGAACGCGGTTAGAAAGACTCGGATGACAATGCATATACATTAAACGGTCGGCCATGATGAGTCCCTGACGCTCTGTAGCGCAATATGTTGAAATTACCTAGTACCCATGCATTCAGAAGAATTCTCCAAGCAAGAATTGAGGAATTAACGCATGCATGCAATTGCATACCGTGATCTCAATGGGGACTTTGACATCCACCCGATGCTGATAGTAAAGGTCGATGCAGTCCACTTCCAGCCTCTTCAAACTGCCCTCGCAGCACGAGCGCACATACTCCGGATCCCCTCTAGTCTTCAATGAATCCCCTTCCCAGTAATTCGCGAACTTTGTGGCGATCTGCACCTTCTCTCGAATCCCCTTCAAAGCCTGGAAAGCAAAACGAACGAGAAGAATAGTTAGCACTCGATGAGCTCCGATCCATCGCAACTGCTTACACTCAATTCAACGTGCTATCGAGTGGCCATGGCTGCATTACAGATAATTCCATACTTCGCCATGGAAACAGACGCGAGTTTCCAGAGAACTCACCTTTCCCACAAGAATCTCGTTCGTATGAGGCCCATACATGTCTGCGGTGTCGAAGAACGTGACGCCCTGCTCCACCGCATGGTGAATGAGCTTCGTCACTGCCTCCTGCGTCTGTTCGGTTCCGTACGATCGACTCATGCCCATGCACCCCAAGCCTTGAGCAGAAACCTCCAGTCCCTGCGACCCCAGCTTCACAACCGGCACCTTCGCCATCGCTGAGCTTCGCTTAGCAGTCAGTGCAAATCACCGCAATCAGCACGCACTTGCCGCAGCTAGTGCTGGGAATTAAAGATGTGAACAATCCACAGATTGTCGATCAATCTCACTGGTCCTATTTGAACAATTGGTGATCGAGACAATGGGAGAGAGTGAGTGTCCGAGATTGAGTTGAGATTTACTTATAAGCTAGCATGAAATTGTAGGATCGGATAAACTTGTTTGAAACTAAATTAAACTGCAGTGGATTCCAAGGCAACCTAGAAGGTAGCATGAAATTGTAAGCTTGTTTGAAACTGAATTGAACTGCAGTGGATTCCAAGGCAACCGGGGCCGTTGTTTCCACTGGTCCTTCCTTCTTCTGTTTGATTGCAACTTAGACACGACGCCTTTGGATTGGTGCTGCACTGCTGCATTCAAGTTCCAAGCACGTTCTCACACAATACACGTAGCATCTGATTTTTGGATTCCATTGAACAGGAGGGTGCCTCGTGCCGTTGCCACGGTCGAACTAAAAGTAATTTTCCAATTTTTTAATTCATTGAAACTTTGAAATTCAATATATTTTCTTCCATGAGTCAAAAATGCCATGAAACAAAGCCTGATGGCACCCTTCCTTGCCAAGTGCTTTCTGACAGTACTAGGAACGTAACCAGAGAATGTATAGTCCAAAAGATTTCAAAGTAATAAAAAAATAAAAAAAAAGAGCATATCTTAAGGATTTACTAACGTGTCTAGTGCTATTGCCATAGTCAAAATAAAAGTCAAAACAAAGGTAATTTTCTATTTTTTTAATTCACTAAAACTTTGAGATTCAATAATTTTCGTGTTTTGTGGTGTTTTATTTTATTTGATACGGTGAGATCTAATAAATTGTGTGGCGTTCTTAGTACTACTTGAAAGCTCTTTGCTCAAAGAGGTGCATGCACTTTGTTTCATGGCGTTTCGACTTACGGTGCAAACGTTATTGAATTTTAAAGTTTTTATGAATGAAAAAATAGAATTAAATTATTCTTTATTTTAGAAAATTCATAACTTTTGCATTGCATGTCCAAATGCTATAAAACAAAATCTTTGCACTCCTTGGGTAAGGCTTTTTATCCTTGCCAATTTCGTGGCATTTGGACCTATGACGTAGAAGTTATGGATTTTTAAATCAAAAAATGGAATTATTAAATTTCAAGGTATGAAAACTATTGAATTTCAAATTCTTGATTATTAATGGATAAAAAATGACAAATTTACTTTTACCTTTACTTTGGTTGTGGCAATGGTATAAGGCATACAAGTGCAATGTAAAAGTTATGATTTCTTTTAAATAAAAGATAATTTAATTCAATTTTTTAATTAAAAAAATTCATAAATTTCACACCATAGGTCCAAAAGCCACGAAGTTGGAAGGATTAGAAATCTCTATGCACAAAGGAGTGCAAGGGCTTTGTTTCATGGCGTTTAGACATGCAATGTGAATGTTATGAATTTTCCAAAATAAAAGATAATTTCATTCAATTTTTGATTCATAAAAACTCTAAAATTCAATAACTTTTATGTTGTAAGTCCAAACGCTTTGAAACAAAGTCCTTGCACTTGTTTGTGCAAAGCGCTTTCAAATAGGAACCAAGAATGCTAGCAGATGCCTCATGGTTGTTAGATACCATCATATTAAACAAAACAAAACAATTTAATTTAAGGGTATTGTGATTCTAGCTCTATGAGTGCATTCATAACATTATTAACCCTTAAATTACATCGCAACTATTTTTTTGGCCAATGAATAACAAAGAATCTCTCCATGCAAGATAGAAGTGCAACTATCATCCTTGAAATTATATGTAAAAAAAGAGATTTTGTAAAAAATTTCACATAGTTTGACTTCTAATGAGTGCTTTTGCATTTTTTTTTAGCCAATGATTTTGATGGTACCAAATCAAATGATTTCTATAGTGACCGTCTTGTCCATTAAAGATTAAGTAATCCCTAAAGCTTTGCGCATTCACTTTCACTAAAACAAACTATGTTGTAGTGAACACATGCTAGTTGATATTTTTGTAAAGTGTGTTGAGTGCAATATAGTTTCTTTTAGTATGTGGATGCATCTTGGTGCCTTGGTCACCTTTTATTGTAATTTACAAAATATTCATTTTTGTTATATATTTTATGCAAAGAAAATGAAGCCTTACAACTTTTGGATCTATGGCTCTCTCCCATCTTAAAATTTTGAAAAAAAAGAAAAATAGAAAGAATTGATTGAAATTGCAAGCTCCAAGTGTCATAATCCAATTATGTAGTATTCGTAGTATGTTTTTCATTCAAAAAAATTTCTTTTAAAATATTTTTTTAATTTAAATTAAAAAAATTTATTTTTCATTTTAACCTTCATTTATTGTAAGAATGAAAGATTGTTTTGATGTATGATAATTAATATATTTATAAAAAAAAGTCTTGATTAATAGAGTATTTTTTTTCACAAGTGAAAAACATCAAGATCATACACACACAGATATATAGATATAGATATATATAGATAGATATAGATATAGATATAGATAGATATAGATATAGATAGATATAGATATATACAAATAAAAAGATAGGTTTATAGTTCATAGTATCGCTTATTAAAAATATAATATCAATATTTGAATATAATTTGAATAGCTAAATTTTATTCAAACATTTTTGGTATGTTGAAATCAATTTTTTTATAGTTGCCAACAAGAAAATATAAGAATCTAACGAGTCTAATCATAATAATTATGATCTAACAAAAGAAGTTGGACTTTGGAAAATCCCTACCTTACCTTGTTCTCAGTTTGATAATTCGACTCAAATAGATTTACACTTTTCCCTCTAAATATGAGAACCTTCACAACAATTTGTGTGCATTTTTGGTTTGAATTCATACACTTCTTTATTTATATGGTTTTCAAAAGTACAATCTATCATGCTAAGAGACTTGCTTAAATCCTATTTCAATTGCAAGTAGGACTCTACAAGATTTAAGACAACTTAATAATAAGAATCATACAAAAACTGCATATTGGGAAGCTTTTAGATGAAGTTATCTTATCAATGGTTTAATAATTGAAATGTGAGGTTGAAAGTTGATACTAACAATTTTAGAGAATTTAAATGAAAACCGTATAAAGGTTCCATTAGCACTATCAACCTACCATCAACCTACTAGAGTAACAACAAATTAAAAAACAAATAATTCTTATCCTTGCTATGTGTACTACATTAAGCATAATGTATACTAGCTAAACTTATATATGGATAAGGCTAGAGACATGGGAAATGTGTGTATGATGAATCACATGAATGCAAGGTTGTCACACTCAAAGTTTTCATCATGACTATTAGATAAAAAAAATTAATGATAATTCTCCAAGATAAAACTATGACCGATTTTGTAAAAGTACTCATAACAAGGGTTGTGATACTATATACTTAATATGATACTTGCATGCAAGGCCCTCAATCTCATGCAAATCAATTGTTTACACTTCATTCCACTCCACTAATCTCTAGTTCACCATTATTTCTAACATAGGATGGTTGCATCTCTAGTTCTTTACATAGGCTAGTGTAACCATTCTATATTAGAAATAATGGTGAACTACTTGCCATTTGCTAAAATTTTAATTTGGTTCAAAAGTAGTTTAGATTCTTAACCTCTAAATGCCTAAGGCACCATATTTGGGTGTCAACTAAACTTTAAAGTTATATAAAATTGTACCAAATTATTATTTTTGATATTCTAATTTTAAATGAAATATTCTTTAAAAATCTATTTTAAACATTAGAAATTTTATTTTGAAAACATAAATTGTTTAGGATTTTTTACTAAAAATTGTGAGCAAGGGAGTCCATTGCAAATCTTGATTTTTAAAGATTATTTAGAGGCTCTTATAGATGAGTCTCAATAACACTGAAAATTGGAAAAAAAAATCATCAACCCCTCTTCAATTGATATTTTCAGCATACATGTCTTTTTTGCTTGCAATCCTCATCCACAACAAGGCTCACTCTATACCATTGCAATGGAAACAAGCCATACAATGTGCACACCTATAACCAACCCTAATTATAGCTTAACATAATTACAATTATTAAACATAAAATATTATTACTAGATCTATTGACAACTAAAAAGAGATTCCAACGCAATTTAGCATGCATTATTTTGACATAGTATGAATAAGTAACAAATTTTAGAGTTCTATGTTTAGGTTTACCAATTGCAAAAATCAACATTAGGCCCTCATACTCTCATGTTTTGATTGTGTACATCTTGTGTAATTAATATTGAGGAAAAAATGATGCTTTCTAGTCTAAATGTAAATGTCACATTTGGAGCAATATTGATTATGGGTGTATACCCCTAAAACACAATCATTCTAGGAATTTGATATGAAGTTAACCCCTAATTAAAGCTTTTTGACTATCTTTCACAAAAAATGTCCAAAGCTATCATTTCTAGTGCATTGAGAATAACTAAAATATAAATATAAATTTCAAACTTTCACATGTATAAACTTTTACTAGATCATTAGATAGGTAGTTATGTTAACTACTTGTTTACTAATTTTCAAAGATAATAGAATTGTTTAGCATACCCCCCAACATCTTGCACTAAGAACATGTACACCCGATGCAAATAAAAAAATGAAATATCATGAATTTACATTAGAAATTTAGAATTAGTGCTAATGGTTCTAAAATTGCTCTAAAATTGCCATTTTAAACCACTTATGATTTTTCTATAATGCTATGAGAGTGTGTAGAAAAAATTTGAGTCCACTCGGTTTCATAGACTATGAAATATAAACATTCAACGTTAATTTAAAAAAACTTCATAGATTGCCCAACTACTTTGTGTCTCTATTAGTACACTGCTCTAGCTTCTTTTAATTTTTGAACCCTAGCCTATAGCTTTTGATTCAAGCACACAATTGAAAAAGAAACTATATTTTGGAAAAGCTTATAGAAATGTGTATCTTTGATAAGAATTTCACTTTCATTCACTCAAAGTTGACTTCATACTAACCTACTCAAATTTCCAATTGTTCACTTCATAGAAAATTGTTGTTTAGAGTTAAAGTAACCAAGCCAATTGTGGAAACTAAGTGGCCATGTTTATAATAATGGCATGTATTTCAAAATTTGAATGTATAAGGTCAAAGACCCTATTTGCACCAAAAATCAAAAGCCATTCTATTTTTACTATGTACTATATTATGTATCAATAGAGTACATTTCAAACTTTCAAATGTACTCTACTACTACATAGTGGCCATGAAGTGGTGCAAATAGTTATATGACATGTGCAAATAGGATCTCGTACCTTACCGCCATTTAAATTTTATCCACAATGGGCTTACTTTCAATAGTCTTAAATCCCAATGGATACAATTGCCTTATTGCAAAGAGCATCATATGGAAATCTCATCAAACTTGATAGTGATATCTTGAATAATAGTATTACAAATGTTGTTGTCATACAATTAATACAATCAATACGTCCCTTTTTTAAACCTTGGAATTCCATAGAGGCCTCAAAGTGTCCTTGCATTCCATTCTATCGGTGGGTCAACTTCCAATGACCCAACTTGTGTCAATGTAAGTTACATTAACGTATCCTTTGTCGCTGCTACAATCAAGATAACAATAAAAATATTTTTGAATTTGAAAATAACTCAAAAATTTATAATTTTCACACTTTAGGTCAAAACTCCATGAAATAAAGATTGGACATCCCTCCTTGTAGAGAGCTTTCCAATGGTACTAAGAATGCGACCAAAAGACACATGGTTCCAAAGATCTCACCTTAACAAACCAAATCAATAACCTAACTTAATTTACATTCAGACAATTCGTTAGTTAGAGTTTTTTTGATTTAAAGTAACAAAAATAGTGTGGACTTTGAGACTCTCTCCACCACTCCAAACAAACCCTAACCATATTTTGTAGTGTAAATGTGGTTGTAGATAAGATTTGGAAATCCAGATTCCAAAACCAAAGAGTCAATGCCATAGTCTCCATCCAAAGAACACAACCAATTATATTAGCAATTTTTTTTTTTTTAATGCAAGGAAGTGCCTTTGAACATCAGTGGAATCTAACTTATAGATTAGCCTTTTCAAGAGAATATCAGCCAGTGGAAGAGATTTTATTTCGCCGTGAGTTTCTAAGTAATTTTAGATGCTCACTGAGAGAATTCATGCACGCCACTTGCAGCCCACTTGGCACAGAAAGAGAACGAAAATCAAATGTTCCCCGGATTGCTGGGGACAATGACACCTCACATGCCCCAATTTTGTGGCTTCTCTTCACTAGGCCAGCCCTTTCCTTTTTTCTTTTTTTCTTTTTTTCTTTTAACAAGCGTGTTCAGAAAATACGTATTCAGTTTGGGTACCTCACTAGCAGTGCCTTTTGGGGTTTTCACACTAACACAATCAGGCCGGACCACCCATTCTATAATAGTCTAGACTCTTTCAATTCCAATCGCATAGACTTCCAAAATTCCCCAAAGTTTTAGTTAGTCCTCAAATTTAGTCCTTGAGGTTGGTTTTGGAGAATAATTGCAACATTGGAAACTCTACTTTTTGAGGTGGCCTTATGTCCTTCACAATAGGATAGCTTCAAGTTTTCAAAACTCCAAACCAATTTCCAACCTTCATGCCCTCTAATGCTTTCTAATTCTAAAGTAAGTACATCCAAAATCAACATTGACTAAAAAAAGTTCATCATATATAAAATATTGTTTGGAATGAAGATATTATTTTTGAGGATGTATAAAGTCTAGACATTAGAACCTAAAAATGCCAATTTATGTAGACCTATTATAAGATTTTTGAAAATTTATAACTTATTTATATAGTATCAAAACTATGCATGGTAAATTACATTGGATCCCCTTTTCCTTGCCAATACAACTTAATCAAAACAAATCTTATCACACAATGGTTACTATGCTTAGTTGGCAACTATAGATGATTGTGCATATTCTTTGCAAGTTCATCACATTGGGATTGTGGAAACTTCTTCATGTTCCTAAAATATCAGCTCTAAATCATTAATTTTGGGTAGTCCCCAGTACTAAAACCCCTAAACCGCAAAGTATGACAAATTAACTATATTGAAATTTAAATATAAAATGATTTTTGAATTTTTTTTTGAAAAATAAGTTCTCTAATTATTGTCTAAATACTAAATCTTCACAAAAATTCAAGTACATTGGCTTAAATCTGCAAAAGATATGGCCAATCACAACTTAGAAATTGCAAGTGTGACACAAAATAGTACTAGTGTTCCTTGCATTCACCCTACCCTATTTTTTTTAACACATTTTAGTGAACGTCCACTTTTAGTGATATAAAAACATGGGTTTGTTGCATTGAACATCCACTAAAATGCATTAATAAATTGTTTGTCACCTAAAATGCCCAATACTTATAGTGCATGTTAATTTCTAGTTTCTTGTATTTTTTATTTGGTGCACCACTACAGCTAGTTTTCAATTTTGTGCACCTATACATTGAGAACAAGTCAAAGTATAATCTATATTTCCTTTATTTCTATTAGTTCCAAAATTAATGAAAAATTAGCAAAAAAACGTGCAACATATCTTTAATATTTCTATTCTTTGAACAAAAAAAATTATCATCTCCACCATTCCTAAACCACACCTAACATCTACATTTATTATAAAAATTACTTATTAGCTCAACAAGATAATGCTCATATGTTACAACTACTATGGCTCAATCTAATGTTACATCTTGCAACATTGGTACCTCAATATTGTTAGTATCATTAAAAACACACACTCAATATGAAGATTTAAATCCAACATGGAGTCTCCTTCCTTACAAATATATGTACCCTATGCAAAGGTCAAATTTGATATAAATTAAATCATTTTTGTAAAAAAATATTTCATGCATGTTATCTTGTAGATGGTGAGAGGAGATGTCAAACCCTCAGAATGTGACATGAAAATTCAATTTCTGCACATGAGTGTCTAATTAGACCTTCACGTATAGTAATCTTTGTGTAACTCAACTTACCCATACAAGAAATGTTTGGGACCCAAGATGAACAAACTCCTAATTATGAACAAACTCCTAATTCAAACCAATCTCATTCGAGATTTTTCATTTTTCATTTTTTTATTTACTTACCTTGGAAAAAAAAAAATCCCTGGTTATGATTGAATTCTCACTCGGGCCTGGCTCTGGAGCTTACAGTTGTTCGTGTGTCTCATGTTCACATTCGAAGGAGCTTTCCTTTGTGTGGTCAACTAAACATAAATACTTTCAAATAAAATAAATAAAAGTAAACTAAAGGGTGTTCCACATCCCCCATTCAAATTAGTATGACCCCACTTTCTAATTGGTTCTCCGGAGACGTGGGAGCTGGATTCCCCTTTCCAGTTTCGCCCGGCGCTGCATCTTTGCCCTTTGCTCACATCCGTCGTTACAGTAGTGCCCCCGTCTCATAAGTTTGTTGAGTTTCCCAAAATGCACAATGGGAGTTAGCTATGGCGGTGCATCTCCTTGAAGTCCCGCCCCATTCAGCTTCAGTTTTCGTCGTCAAGGAGCTCTGCTTCTGGCTTGAAGCGTACGTGTTAAACGATCGAGCTTACTCACTGCAGTAAATCGCAAGATGGAGAAGGATGCAAGATCAGTGCAGCGGGTACTGTAGTTCGTTATTGCTGAGACGACGACGACTTTCGTGCACACTGACACCCCACAAGCTAAAACTCTTGCATCATGTGACGGGAAGAAGGATCATGCAGGATTCTTGTAGCAGCAGGCCGGGTAAGGTGAGCAGCACGCTGCTGCTGTAGGCAATAATTCTTCTGGGACGACGCCCGGGAAGACGACGTTGGTGGACGACAACCCAGAAGTCAAAGAGGGAGGAGGAGGTTCCATGGCAAATCACGACCTGCAGGGTGCGAGGACGACGGCTTTGGTGGACAAACCAGAAGCTCAAGGAGTTTCCATGGCTACGCGAGAGAAGGAGATGCTGGGAGGCGCAGTCGTCAACCTCGGAGCTGACACCGCCGCAGGAGATGCGTCCCAACCCAAGTGCCCCAACCTGCGAGGCATTCTGCGCGTGGCGGACAATCGACGCGTGCTGATGAGCGTGATTCCCACTCTCACTCTGGCCATCATGGGCGGGTAAATAAATCATCTAGTGATCCCTTGAATTTCCTCTCGCCATGAATCCTGCAGCATACAATACTCTGGCCCCAAGTTTGAGCCTCGCTCACTTAAACCGTTACCTACAGGTCTTGTGTAATCTCGTCTTGGGTTTGATGATTTTCTGCTGTTTAGTGCTAAGAGAGATTCGAGAAATTGCGATCAACACGAACCGACGGATAATTGGTTCCTCTCTTGCTCTCTCGCCGTGAAACATGCTGGATGCGCTGTGGTTACTTCTTGAGCTCGATCTTGCACAAATCATGTGTTTGCTCTGTTTCTGCTGTTTAGTGCTAAGAGGGGTTAGTCGACGGAGAGAGAATGCAGTGAGTCTACATACGGGATGGTCAAAGCCGTGAAACCTGCTGCATTTGCTGTGGGTACATGCATCTTTTCCTCTTGTACAAATCAAGTGTTGCACTATTTCTGCTGTCTAGTGTTAAGAGGGGTTAGTTGACGGAGAGAGAATACGGTGAGTTACGGACGGGATGGTCAAAGATTGGATGTACGTGGAGGAGCTAGCTAGTACGTACTGGAGGTTGAAGAATTGAAGGGAGTGGGGAATGGAGGGTGCAGGGCGGTGTTGCCGATTGCGTGGGCATTTAGCGTCACGGGGATCACGGCCGGGTTCCTCATTATGTTGGTGGTGGCGTCCGCCAATGCCTTCACCTGCGACTTGTTGCTACGTCAGGCACTCGCCACCGGCACCCTGGATTACGAGTCTCTCGGACTGGCCGTTGCTGGCCCCGCCTGGCGCGTAAGCATCATCCTTCCATTTGCTTGGAACCCAAATTCCAGTGTGTGAAAGTTGCACTTTGATTTTCTTCTCGTGACTCGAGATTAATAATCTGGGCTTGAGTCTGGATGTTCTTGTGCATGCAGCTTACGACAGAGATCAGCATTGTGGTGCTCTTGCTGGGGTATGTTGGGTGTTCTTCCTCTTCGCTCGCTACTTCCGTCCATGATTCTTCTTCTGATTACTTGGTTGCGCTTTGCATGAGATTGAATTGAAGCAAAAGGAACTACAGTCCCAAATTGGGTTGCATGTTCCTGTAGCAGATTAGAGTTGATCATCTGGAGACTTTCTTTTGTCCAATTTGGAGAGATAATTTGACCAACACATACAACGTTCTTCACTAAAGCTGATGAAAATCGACTTCAGAATTATTACTCCGTCCAAATTTTCCCCATCCGAATTATATGTTTCACAACGTGAGCAATCAAATTCATAGTTTAAACTATGAATCCATGGTCCTGTAGATGAATTTTTAATCCTGAGAGTGGAATTGATTTGGTAGGTCCATTACAGGGGGCATAGCGCAAATCGGAGAAGCCGGCTCAAGTGGATTACTTAGCATTTGGCCCAACGACGTCCCTGACGTGCTCATCAATGGAGGAGGGCGCCTGCTCATGGTGTTCGTGACGGCTCTCGTCATCTGGCCCCTGTGCTGCGTCACCCGCCTTCGTCAGGTCTAGATCGAAGTCCAACCTCTCCTCTCGCGTAATCACCTCCATAGCCAGCTTTGTGTGGAGGATATCCTCAGTAATTTCAAGCTAAAAAGAATGGATGTACTACAAATTCCCTAAAGCACTAAACTAAATACGAAACATGTGCTTTGTGAGCGCATGTAGTTGGAGTATGCGGCCATGGCAGGCACAGTGATCGTGTTATGGTTGATGGGTGTCACGGTTGTCGAGGGTTGCATTAACGGACTGCCAGCCATAGCCGACGGGGAGCTGGCTCCCGTGGGCTTCAGTTCCATTGGTAAGCGAGATTTCGTTGAATCTTGTCAAGTTCACGGTTGATCAATGTGTTTGCATTATCACTGAGAGCGACTCCGCGACCAAATTTGGTGTCCTAGGGTTGGTGTCGCAGGCGGTTTCGGTGTTTGGATTTGCCTTCTACATTCAGCCAGTGATCATGCCCCTGTTGGGGGAGATGCCCGAAGGTCCGCTCGGCGTCAAGCTCACATCCTATTCCACGCGCGTGGTGGTGCTTGGTAATGCCTTCCTACTCCTTCTCCCTCTCTTTCTTCCAAAAATCCGGCGCCCAGAATTATTTAGGGTGTGAAAAAATCACAAATTCGATTGATTGTATTGGGAATATTGATTATATAAGGTTGTGCGAAACTTCGTATCACCAGAATCAAGGAGGGACATTGCGTGTGTTGATCAGAAAATATCTAAAATTTTGTAAGAGAATTCAAATGTCGCCATATGACCTACTCAAACACTGCTAAGCAGAACATGAGACTCAAAGTGGGATTCGATCTTGGTTCAGTAGGGCTGGACATCCGCTGTACATTCAAACCCTAGCTTGTTTTTTCTAGATGCGATCACAACGCTTGACTGCGGAGTGAGTGCTTTGCAGTGAATTCATTCGTGATATATGGCGCAACGGGATTCTTTGGAGCGGCGAATAACGGCGTCAACACGCAGGACAACATTCTGTTGAACAAGTGGCTGGGCGGGGGTGTGGCCCAAGGCATACTCAACCTCTCCATGACACGTATGATTTTCAATCCTGCTATGGCCTAATATTTCCTCTTTCGTTGTTGTTGCTGCTGCTGAAGTTCTAGATCGATCTCCATCGTTGCTTGGGTTACCCTCTCCACTCTGTTCAACCTCGATATATATTACTGTTTGCAATTCGTCTGAAGTATAAACTTTGAAACGGTTCCATATTAAGATACTCCGTAAAAGTTCGTTACTAAAAAATATTAATAAGAGATCTGATTCCCTCTCCTAAACTGATCCCTGGCCTGCAGTTAACGAAACCCATCTCTTCCAATCATTCAACACCAGGTTCCAGGCCTTCAATTAACAAGTTATGTATTAGCATGACCAGGCTAAACTGGTCGATGGCCACTCATCTTTGCATGGAAATCAGGACTTCTCTACCTCCCTTCAACAGCGGTTTACTGAACATACCCCCCACCCTAATAAGAAATTATCACACATACATTCAGTGAGACACGATCGATGGGATCTCAAGAGAGTTCGATTGGCTCTTGTACAATCGAAAACGATAGAGATCTCCTGTGAGCTCTATTCAGTGATCTGGCAACGAAGGCTCACTTCTTCTAGTTTGGCTTCAATTCTGAAAACTAGAGGCATATGATTAGCATCCTGTAACATAACACATGCCTGGTGGTTATCAATAACTTGCAGTGTACTTGGCGTTCTCGACGCCCATGCTGGAGTATCCCACGAGGCACACCATCAATGGCTGGATTCCGGAGAGCTTGGTCACGGGCAAGCGTCGTCGCCATCTGCTGGTGATGACCGCCATCCTCACCTTTTGTTTGGCGATTGCCGTCCTTTGGCCAGCGAAGTCGGGCAACATGCTTGTGGTCACGGGCGCCACGGGCGTGTGTATGGTGTCGTACATCATTCCAGTGGTCAATCACCTGCTTCTCTATTACTCCAGGTATTCTCGTTAATACTACATCCTCTCTAGCTCACGTTTTCATGATCTATCTGGGAAAATCTAAGGCACTTTGCTATGTTGGTTGAATGAGGGACTGCTACTAACGTTGTCTGTGATGACTGTTCAGTTTTTAATCACATCATCTTGTAGAATTCGGTGGGTACTCATGCTAGAGAAGAATCGGTTAATGAATATTTCATAACGTTCGTGAGTTGTAGAACACTCCACAGCTCCACGTAAGATACACTCCGCATAGGATACAATGTTACGACAATAATGCTATCTTATAGCTTCACAAACTAAAGAATGATCTAATTTGAGCAATTTATACGTTGGATCTGCAGAAGCAAAATACAGAGGCTCCAGAAAATGGAACAAGAAAAAGATCCTGAAAGCAAGCAATGGAATTTACTGGTGTATAGAAGAGAAAGAAAACCGGGCAGAAAGTGGTTTTTCCTTGAGGTTTTACGAGAGATCTTTGTGCCAATCCTTGTCATAGTGGTAGGGGTGTTTTGTAGTGCAGTTTCTCTAACTACCCTTTGAGGTACTATGCTGAAGTGTAGAGATTTGACCAGTGATTGAGATTGATTCTCAATTTGTAGAATATGTGAATTTGGCAGACTGTAATAAACTGTGAAAGTTGCAATTCGCATGCAACTTTCTTAATGAAATTTGGAGCATTAAACACACAAAGGTACACTAATTTTTTTATTTATTTTTATCATATAGCATTGCTTTGGAGATACTAAAACTTGAAAAACTCCCACCACAGAATGCAAATTGAATTTGAGGTAAAAGAGTTTTTTGCAAAGCTAGTCTATCCATTGGAAAGATCTATGAAAAATCACCACACAGTATAATGAGAATATTAAAACTCTAAAAGACTACGCCTTGGATTCAAGGTGCATTATGCACAACTAAACTTAAAAAATCCAATCAGTAACAAATGAGATAATTTTTAATTGTTTTAACATGGGTTTACTCACTAGAATTACATGGAATGAATTTTTTTTATGTTTGTATTATTTAATAGCTTATTTTTATTTTACATTAAAACCTTAAGCCTTAAATTAGTTTTAAGGGTGAATTTGCAAGAGGGTTAATCAATTGTTGTGTCATAGAGCATCAAATGGGCAAAAAATCTTGGACTAATATAAAAAACTAATTTTAGTGTGAACATATTTTTCACTTTTTTTTAGATGTGCATTTTATACAAATTATGAGACAAGAATTATCTTGACTCTATGATCATGGATAAGGTATGTTAAAAGAGGTGGATTTTTGTTTTTAGGTTTGAGGACAAAAAAAGGATATTTTGGTATAATACTACTGCAAATAAAGCATTTATTGCACCTTAGGTGCATGAAAGAAATTGGTGTACAATAGTATGTAATAGTAATTAAATTTTATGATTATCATGAATCTATAAGCTTTGATGAGACTTTTCTCTTTGTAAATGTCCTACTCCACTTCTCATTCTACATAGTGTCACCTACAATTTGATGTACCCCTAATATGCACTACATAATTTATTTTTAATTTTTAAACAGAGGACTTTGTTTATGCTTGGGATAAGATTGAAAGTGTGAAAAATAAAACCTTTGACTAAATAGCTAGTCAATCAACAAATAAATCCTATTAGTTTTACTATAATTGATTTATTTTGTGTACTTGTTGCAAGAACATGGAAAAGAGAAATTTCTTAGGGTTTTTCTGTCAAGGTAACCTGATTATGCATGAATGTTTAGTTATAGAATGTTTCCAAGGCAAACCGCTTACTATCAAATATGGTGGCAATGAGGTCATGGTTGTTGGTGGCAAGGGCTATAATCCTTTAAGAAGGCAATTTGTGTAACATTTTCTATGTCAAATGTGCATTGTCTCCAAGATCACATGAAAACTTTAGTCCAAGTATGTCATTGTTGCAACCATAAAAGATTGCTCCACACAAGCTAGTTTAGACTCTATCAGGGTTTGGATTACTAAAAAACTATAGTTTCACAATTATTAGGAAGTTGATGATTTTATAGTGTGTAATATGTACTTGCAATGGATTATGTGGGCACCAAAGAAGAAGTCATGGAGCTAGCTACAAAATTGATTCTTTCAAATACTATGATTGTTGCATAAATTTGAGGTTTTTGACATTGGCAAAGGTCATTTGTAGAAATTTGAATAGATTGCCTCCATTCCCCCTAAAATTGGATACTTAGGATAGTGGTAGATTTGTGTTAGTATGGGAGCCCAAAAATCATGCTCTTCTCTAGAACCTTGCAACAAGCATTCAAAAACATAATTCAATACAAATCTAGAGCTTTTTAGGCCAATTTCACCTCCAATCACCCAAATCTATAAGTTACAACTAAAATTTACATGTGATTTTGATCTAAAAGCTTTGTTTTGTGATATAAAAGTATAACTACTACATGCCATCTAATTCTATGTCCATATCTTCCTTTAGCATACATTCCAAAATCTATAGAAAACTACACTTCCAAGAACTAGAACCCCTAATTTGATTCACAATACTTAGACAAGACTTAGACTACTTTAACCATGTAATAATGGCCGAAAAATACCAAACTTTAACCCTTAAAAAATATATAATTCCATGTTCCCATTTGGTCAAACTTCATTAATTTTCTATATTAAAATATAACTTTCAAAACTTTGATATTTTTTTCATATATTAACATATATCTAAAATTTAACTTTATTTTTTTATATTTAAAAACAATTGAATGATTTTTTGATGAAATTTTTCAAAGTAATTTAAAAAAAAATTCATAGTATTTATAAAATTGCTAAAAATAATATGAATTCTTTTTTAGCAAAATTGGAATTGACAATGATAAACATCATTGATTTCATTGATGGTATAATTTGTGTATTCTTCAACTCTAAGAAAAATTTGATTGAAATGTTCAAAATTGGTATATTTTTAAACTTTGAAGATGCTACCTTCAATTGAAAGTACCATATATCTAAAATTTATCTTTTTTTTTTTTTATAATTAAAAATAGTAAAATGATTTTTTGATCAGATTTTTCAAAGTGATTTTTTTTTTTTTTTAAATCCATAGTATTTACAAAATTGCTTAAAATAATATGAATTCTTTTTTTTAGCAAAAGTGGAGATGACAATGATAAACATCATTCATTGATGGTGTAATCTGTGTACTCTTTGACTTAAAGAAAAATTTGATCGAGATGTTCAAAATTGGTATTTATTTTTAAACTTTGATTTAGGTTGAAAGTGTCCCAAAAATAACAAAATTTAACAATTTTGGAAGAAAACAAAAGTCGAAGGATCAAGATTGAGGTGAGGGCAGGGAGAGTCGACGCTGGGGACCTCACACCTCTAAGAGGTTTAACTCGTACTCGGTATCCCACGGTAGCGTTCGACCCTAGTCGAGGTAACATCTTTCCCAGGGCTGCTCGAAAGCTGACTGTACTCTGATTTTCTTACACATTTGCTTCCACTGCATACTTCTGCTTAAGTTCCACTCACGTTCCCCTCCGGACCTCCAGGAGAAGCAGAACCAAGGCTCTTGCTCACTATCACCGGCACTCTTTCGTGGCGCTGGGGCCGGGGCTGGGCTCGGGGCTGCGGCTGGGGCGTGAAGAACTTCAAAGCCCCGAAAAGCCTTCTCGAGAGCATTGAACCCCTAGCATATTGAAGGCATCGCCACTTCCCACTCGACACAACCCCGTAGAGAGCCTCTCCAGAAACTCAATCCGGTTGAGGATTATACAACCGTCGAAACCACGGTCTAACATCGAACAAGCAATTGGAGCCTTGGCCGACCACAAACCACCGCAAATCGTTGCTTGTACAATACCTGCAAAGAGACAAGCCAATGTCAAGATTCAAATCAAAAGATTGCAAACCAAGGAAATACAACGAAACGAAAGCATATTTCAAGCTCACATTCCGAAACTCCATTCTACAAGGGCCACTTAGTGATAGCGAAAGAATAGAGCCCTCAAATGCTGAATGAGTATCAATATGCGGTGAGAGACCAACACCCCTTGGATACTCATTCACCTAAGAATATATCGTCCAGCACCTTCATATGCCGTCTGATCTGATTTTAGATTGACGATACACTTCAGTCTATTTAAGGTGTCTTCTTACCAGGTCTTTTTTTTCGTTTTTTACGAAGTGCCGAGGTGGCAATATGATCCGGATCTTTCTCTATTTGCTTCTTCTGGTGTCTTAATGACGGAATTATTACGAAAAATAATCCTCATTCTGCATGTCACCCTCCTCGCCTGCTTCCAGCTCTTTATACTCGCTGTTGAGATCCACGATAATTGGGTTGCTTTTTCGGACGGAGAACTTCACCGCGGCATTTACAAGTCCAGCTGCACCGCCAGCAAATGCAGCTCTCTGTTGCTCAGGCTGATATCGACTTCCTCCGGGTAAAACAAGAATTTGAGCATTGAGTGTCAATTCACTGTCTTTCCAAAACCTACCCCCCTTGAGAACGTCCGTCACTGCATTCACAAGGGCAAACCAAGAAGCTTCTGGAAGATTCACATCAATAACGTGCACCTTCCTTTTTTTTCTTCTGCTCCTCCAATTCATGAACATTTTCCAGCTTGCGTTTATTGACAAAAGAAAGACTGAAGTACTCTGGTTGAAGTAAGTCAAACCCTCTTGGAGATATTTTTAGAGCAGGAGAAGACTCTCGTTCACTTCTAGAGCTCTCAGATGAACGAGAACTGACCCCTTGTTCAATTGCCCGTTGAATCTGCCCCGCCCTCGGGTGAGATGGTGACAGCTTCAGCAACTGCTTGGCCACAGAGAGACATGCTGACTCGTCTCCAACAGCAATCAGAATCTCCAACAGCTTCTCCATGCAACTCCCTATCATGAAAAAGTTAAAAATGAGTTAACGTCCACAATTCGCAGAAGTACTGCTCCCGAACGTTTTGCCTCAATTGCAAAGAAACGACCTTTCAGTGGATGAAGACTTCATACATCTTGTTCTCTACTGTGTTTCTAAGAATTGCAAAGAAACGACTCTTCTAAAAGCACAAAAGCGAACAAGATGTGCAATATGAGAACAAAACTCAAATGGATTCAACTGAATTTGTCATCAGTGGTCAAGTAAGCATAAGAGTTAATCAAAGCTCACAATGGCGCGGGCTGCAGCGCAAGCCCTCCTCAAAGGCTCGACGAGCAATATTGAGATTGCCGAGTGCACAGGCGAGAGTTCCAAGTCGATTCCATATAACCACATCCTTCCCGTCAATAGCAGACGCTTGTAGAAAGCAATCCACAGCTTCGCCATGGTGGTCACTGCCCTGCTTTGAAAAAGTTTCTGCAAGGTTCTTTAAGGCCGAGTACCTGAGATCAAAACAACACTAGCCTTCAGCGAACACCATCAAGGAAATCGGGAAAAGGACGCCTAACATCAACAAGTAATGAGCTGAAGTTCATAGACACTCTTTGCGATTGCAGTAGCAATTTCAGATGAAAATCTCATTCGGAGTCAAATTCAGGAACAGCATTCTGATTTCAAACCACTCCACCATGAATCAGTCCACAGACTCAAACGAATACAGAAAAGAAGAGTTTTCCAGATAGACAGTTAAGAAGAGTTTCTAACCGTAATTGAAGCATAGTATTGGAGCCTGACACCGGTTCGACCTGTGAACAAAAAATTCTCAATCTTCAGACTCCTTCAGCAAGCACAGCTTCATTCCAATAGAAGTACGAAAGTCAGTAATACAAGACCGGAGCAACTTAGAAGCCAGTAAATCATACCTGAGCCTTAATTGATATAGGATCTTGCAATATGCTCTGGAAAAGACTCTGTGCCTTCTCGATTTGGCCATGTTGCAAATTAGATAGCGCCTCTCCATACATTTGCGTTAACCGAGACTCCTGATTAAAATTTCAACAAACTCGATCAGAATCCACGCAGTTCCACACTCTCTCACGTCGTCGCTGTCAGTATTTGCATTGTATTCTCTAAGAAACAAAATAAAAAAGACAATGTAAATCCAAGAGTACGACCAAACCTGAGCTTCTTTTGTGGGAGCCAGGGGTTCTGAGAAGTCCCGCGAGGTGTCGATATCGTTGATAGCCGCAATGTGAAACTGTACGCATACCGAAACCCTTGAGAATCATTGCAACAATTCATAGCTCCCTGTAAACAATCATAAACTTCGAAATACGAAGAAACGAGCTCCATGAAACGAGGGAAAAACAAAGAGAGCAGGAATCACTGCGATACCATGGCAGTCTCCAGGTTTGAAATTGAGCGCCCTAAACCTTCGGCGAAAATAGATAGCGCGCAGACACAACAAAATCCTCCGTTGCGCTAAGCTTCGTCTTCTTCATCGTCTCCGACATCAGTAGCAGCCTCGACTTCCACAACCTCGGAACACCATGGCCAACGTGATCAAATCACCAGGGTCAAAGCTTGCAATGGAAGCTCCCAAGTTGTTTCAGCGGTAACTTTGAGGCAACTATGACCTTCAAGTGCAAACTCGGAGGCCACTAAGTTACAGGGAGGAAGGGAAAAAACTTAGTAGGGGGAACACTTTTTTACTTTTTGAAAAAGTGCTCGAATGGTGATCACTTAAAATTTGGCGAAGCATTGTATTTCTATATTCATCCATCTTTTGAACCAAAAAACACTTTTCAATTATATTCATGAACTTTTTCATCCAAATTTGGAGCTTCATCCACATCTTCAATAGAAATGAAAAAAATTTAGCAAAAAAGATTATTTTTTTTGGAAAAAAGTAAAAATTTATTTTGAAATGGTGCAATTTGGCCCTATCACAAATCATTTTTGTTTCTTCATTTATTTATTGTTTACATTGATTCTCTATTTGGTATTTGCTGATTCTATAAGGCAACCTATGTGGCCAAATTTTACAGTAGGATATTGACAAATTATTGATAGACAACCTTGCAAGTCTTAACAAATATTTTGAAATATTGAATCAGTTGAAAATGAAGGTTTCAAATTACATTGCATATTATAAATTCAAATAGCTCTTCCTCTAAAAAGATGTTATTTAGCAATCTTATGAAAATTGAAAGAAAAGCATGGATTTTACATTAATAAATTATTAAATACACCAAAGAATTATTACTTACCATAAAAAAATACCACATTTTATTAGACTTTGTTGGATGTAAAGATTTGACCTATACCCCACAATTTGCAAATTACTATTTGATATCTTCAACATCAATTATAATGCAATAGAAATCACATCACCAACATACAAGCACAAAAATGTTAAGATCAATACTTTCTAGTAAACTATCTGATCACTTCAAACTTATCAATTCAAAGTAATAATTAACCTATGTGATGATGATAGGAAGGATAGATCCTTCAAACACCCGCAAATTTTAATCCAAAAAATGAAGGATTCTATAACTAAACGTACACTTAGAGACAATCAATGCTTTGACTTCTAGCTACCTACAAGAAAATCTTGTTGAGAGTCCACTTACTCCCAAAGATTTAGACATTAAACATTCATTCCAAATAGTCTAAAGATAGTCTATATTATTGCACCTATATAATTATTTCGGTGTTTTAGAGATGAAGACTATTAATAAATAAATATTTTCTCAAAATATGATTTTGTAGGTAATTCTCAAGGGCCCACATATCTTATTTAATTAAAAAGTAACTCAAAATCTATAACATTCACATTAGATGTTTAACCCAAAAATGATGCAACCTTTTTTTGGTCAATGAATGACAAAGAATCACTTGTTGTGTAGGATGGAAGTGCAACTATCCTTCAAATTTTGTGGGAAAAGAGAAAGTCTTCTACAATAGTTCGACTTCCAACGAGTGCTTTTGCAATATTTCAAGCCAATGATTCATAAGGTAATGAAAAAGGAATGATTTCCAAGGTCACCCCTTCGTCGTGAAAGATTCAAAGTGCACAAAACAAAGCCTGTGCACCCCTCCTTATAGAGAGCTTTCCAATGGTACCAAGAACATGACCAATTGACACATGGCCCAAAGTATACATAATTTAGCATAATTTCAGGTTAAAAAAATAACTCAAAAATTCATAACTTTCACACTATATGTAGGTCCTAGGACCACAAAACATAGCTTGTGCACCCTTCCTTGCTAAGAGCTTTTCAATGATACCAAGAATGCAACCAAGAGACGCATGGTTTAGGAGATCTCACCATAACAAACAAAACAAACATCCTAATTTAAGGTGTGGATACTAGCACTTGCAAATATTGTAGATGTAGAGGTACAAGATTGGGATAAAAAATGACTTATATTTAACCTCTAAAAGCTCAAGGGGTTTGGACAAAACACAAATGTGTATTAAAATATAAGTTCTATAACTTTTTGAAGTTTGCACCAATAAAGATAATGTAAAGCACAAAAAGTAAAAAGTATTCTTATAATCAAAATTATAAAAATACTTTTAGATTCTCTTCAAATGAATTTTGAAAATATAGCTTCAAAAATTCACCAATAATACATTTTTTTCTTTAGCATTTGAATTTTGCTTGGATTGGTCAAAATTGTGGTTTCTATTGATTTGTGAAAAAATGTATAAGATCTAGTAATAGAAACACCAAAAAAATTTCCAAATAGTAAAATTTTCCACATTAGGAAAGTTTTAAACACTTTGTGCTATTTTTCTTACAAATTTTGTTTGAATGTAGTGACTTAGTTTTGGATATAAACATCGAAAGATAATCTAATCTTTAAGAAAAAAAAATTATACCGCAAAATGCTACCCAAAGTCAAGGAATGATCTAATATTGGTTGCTTGAGCACTTAGTGATTAAATAGTGTGGTACAAGTCAAGTGAGATTGAAATGCAAGTATATGAGAATGTAAACTCATAGAACTATGTAGATCATGTATACACTAACAAGTGATCAAATGACTATATACAAAATACTACATGAAGATTCCAATAGCCAACAATCTCATCACATAATAAGTTGGTAATGGTGATGTTCATTGAGTTCATGAATGGAGGCTTTTCAATCCAATTTTGCCCCTTTGAATACCAATTCCTTATTGTGTGCAATTTCTACTATGTCAGGATATAAGAGAAAAAAATTAGAATCTAAATCTTTAGTCTATAATGGGCTTGTTTATCTTACATATTTTCAATGGTTGGCTCTAGTTCAAAGTAGAGAAGAGATTTTGGATTGAAGAAAGCTTACCTATAGAGATAATATTATATATATAAACAAGTTTGAAAAGGCCTATACTTGAAAATCTAGGCAATGGTACACATTATACACTCCACTATATTTGGTATGGCTATTTCATAAATAATTAAGCAAGGTATAAAAATGTCCAAAGTTGTTATATTTATGAACCAATTTGCAATATCCAAAAAAGTAAAGAAATTTTATTTGAAGGTTTAAGTTAGACTTTACAAAATTGAAATTCTTGAATTAGATATTTGTCCAATGATTTGAATATTAAAAAATGACAATTAATATAATTGAAATTCCAAATTTTTACAATTTCAACTCTTTAGAATCTTGGATCTGACCTGACTAGGAGGTACAAATGTCCAATATAAGACTACAAACAATGAGCTTGGATATTCTTCATAAAAATACCAAGGTCACACATTGGATGAAGAAAACAAATAACTTACCTTACCCACTTCCAATAACTTTACTTTCCCTCAAATTATCTTTGTATTGAACTAATTGCAATACATTCAAGGTGCATGAAGTCTACTCATTTGTAAGTTAATCCTCAAAGGACGAAGGAGTGACCTCGGTAATCATCCCTTTTCATTATCATGTGAATCATTGGCTTAATATATATTGCAAAAGTACTTAGTGGAAGTCAAACTATTGTAGAAGACTTCCTCTTTTCACAACAAGATTCAAAGGATGAAGTAGTTGAACTCTTGTCCTACTAGAAGTTAGAATTCCTTGTCATCCATCCGACACTATACGTCCGTGTCGACATTGAAGGGTTAAAGTAATTTTTTTAATTTCAAAATTCAAAGGTTCCAACACTCTCTCTCTCTCTCTTGCTAACTTTAGTTAAACTTCATTTGTCATTGTGTCACTTGAATGTCATTGTTGTTGCAGATGCTACAGAACATTTTAAATCTCCACTTATACTTCCATTGGACAAGGTTTAGATTGACTTCAAAGCTTTCAATAGAAGATAGCTACAACCAATGGGCGAACCAAATGCTCCATGTAACTTACTACCGCATTATTACAGATGGTGCTTCCTCAATTATTTATCTTAGGATGCTAGGTTGCAATTGACAAAGGTGTTGTTTGTTCAAAATTCCAAGACGTACCAAGCACTACAAGAAAAAGGGGTGTTTTAAGTGATTTTTAAAGTATAGTCCTAAACACAAGATTATAAGTAATGATCTTTTAAGATACTTTTGGCAAAATTTTACTAAAAATACATATATTTCTAGTAAAATTTTACTAAAAATCTTTTAAAAAGTCATTACTCATAATTTTATGTTTAGGACTATACTTAAGAACTCACTTAAAACACCCTTTTCTCTTGTAGTGAAGTGATCACTAAGACCTAGAAAGGTTGTATAAACTAATCGAAGAGCATCACATGTATCTTTGATCCTATTTACTTGTGGATTGATCTTGAAGCAAGATAATTGTTTGTTATTTTGACAAATTTTATGTATAATATGATAGCTCCGTTTGTGGCAGTTGGGGTACTAGCTGTTCACCTTAGTCATCACTTTAATTTGCAGACAATTCATGTGAAATTATGGGTACATCCATGAAGCAATTGGAGTGAGTGAGTCTAACTGTAGGATGACTACACACTCTCTCCTGATTTTTTTTGGGCAATTTTGGCCGATACCAGTTGTGTTTGGATTAGGTGAGATCCGTCATTTGTGGGGCAGGATCCAAACTGTGCAAATGGGGGAGACAGGGGATTACATGGACAAGAATATCATCTCCTAGAAATTTTTGCTTTAAAACCATCACTTGAAATTATCCTCCTAAGTTGTCTTTTGTCATACATCTTGACAATTTTGGAAATTTGAACCTCCTCGTTAATTTCATGCCCAATCTGATCCTTATATGGGTTCCGGCACTATGTAGGATAAATAAGTGTACGGCGAAGGTGAAGTCTTTGTAACATTGTATGGACCTTCTAGGGCTAGGAAGGTATAATTACAAAATGCAAGGTGTTTGCCACAATTAAAAGGATAGAAATATGGCAATAGGTTTGGTGCAATGTGTGTTGAATCAAATTTCAGAGAATGAGATGATGTTGGGCTTTCTGGAGATGGAGGACCGACAACTTCAACTTCACATAATGATAAACTAGAAGCATATTAAATCCACTTTTGTTGATGTTGTAAGAAGTGTGCGTGCTAGTGAGATTTTAATAGGAGCAAGACGTGACTATGAAAGTGCAATGCTTGTGGGAACAAAAATATAAGGGAAGGGAAACAATACATGTGTGATCATCTTTGTGCTAATTGAGTTGAAGTAGAGTGGACATAATATTGGTGTTCTGGGAAGTATTATAGTTAACCAATCTTGCTTGTATTTTTTGGAATAGGTTTTGCAGAATGCAATGATGTTCTGAGGATTTTCTTCATGTGAGCTTTTACAATGTTTGTAATAACAATTGTGTTCCAAAATTACAAGATGGATCAACACTCTCTATAACAATGGCTAAGTATTTTATCTCCTTTTTTTCATCAAATTGATCATGTTGGCATTAGTTGCTCTATTTGAATAAGAAGTGCTCTCTAAAAGTGTAATGCCCCACCTATTCAATGCTTGCATAAGAAGTCTTCTTACATTGAATGCAAATGCAATTCTTTCTAAAGACAATTTGGCTAGCTCTTGTGGTGTCTAATGTAATCCCTATAGAAACAATATCTTATTGAACTAGTGGCTAAATAATATCAATTTCATCATATTGGTTATAATTTCATAACATTTGCATTGTCAATATTAAGGGCCTTGAAACTATAATTTATACTAGAATATTAGTCTAAATTTATTTAAAATATTGAGAGGCAAAGTTTTGGAGCTCTGAAGAGTGTCAATATATTAAAATTGACATTAAATAAGTCACTTCTAAAGGTGATACAAATATATAGTGTTTAAATATTCTATGCTTACAATATATTTGTACATAGCATTCTTGAACTTCAAGTAAAGGCCCCTTTGCTTTCCATAAATCAAGGCTATTTAATTTTCATTTTAGAACCACTAGGAGCTTCTCGCCATTTAACCATGGGATAAACAAGGGGCTAATTCCATCACCACCTAGAAACTTACAACTATGAAGTGGGTGAATAGCTTGTCCTACCTTAGACCTTGTTACTTGTCCAAATATAATGAATCAAATATGTCCATTAAGACACAAGTGTGTTCTGTGAGGAACAAAAAAAACTTTAAAACTAATTTTTCTTTTTGTGATTTTTTTGGTGTTGTCTAAGAAACATTGTTATAGCCTTAAGGTGGCAAAACTTTTGTTTTCAATCACCAATTGAAATAAAAATTAAATGCCCTACAAGCTTATTTGTTTTCTCTATTAAGAAATTTTTCAAAAAATCACAATGAAAATTGAAACCTTAGGAGCCTATCCGAAATCCATTTTGTCACCTAAGGGGACACTAGAACTTTAGTGGAGTAACATTCATGAATGTTTTTAAATTATCTAACTAAGATAGAAAGCTCATTGTAAACCATTGGATCACTACACATAGAACCTAATGGATTTACAAAATATTTTTTTACAAAAAATGGCAATTCAATGAACATTTTACATGAATTTTGATCAATTCACTTTTAAAGAAGCAAAGACGCATTATTAGGTGGTCAAAGCAAAATTCTAGAGCTATCCATTTTAGTTCTTAGAAGAAAAATACTCTTGGCCTTTTTGACATCTACTAAATGAACTAATCTAAATTGTAGAATCTTTGTCAATAAGTTAGATGACCAAACCATACATGTATTGTCATAATCAACAATGAGTGATAATGTTGACACATGGCAATTTGAATGAAACCTTATTTATGATTACCTTCTCTACTTTATAAGTGTGACATATTTATATATCATTTTTTTATTTTCTAAATTTTAGTGAAAATGAAATATAATCATATTTGCATATAAGAGTTACCAAAATTTATCTAAGCAACTAATCAATAATAACCTCATTTTTTTTCATGTATTTTACAATATTTTACAATATTACCATTTGTGGGATTTGGATACATTTGGCCCCTAGCATTTTGTTGCACTATGTTTTTTCTATATAACACATATCACAATGTTAGCTATATAAAAGATTCCTACTAATAAAAAGCGTATCTTTTCATCTACATTGCAATAGGTTTATGGGTGATTACAAGAAATACTTGTCCTATTTCTTGTCCCATTGTCCTCAGAGAGGTGGTTTTTTGCTCATAACTTTTGCATTGTTTGTCCATTTGGTATGAAATTGAAACAAAGGTACATATAGTAGTTTTAGGCAATGTATATTTTTTCAATTTTTTCAAAATTTGTTTACTATTTTAAGCTTGCCCCCAATTAAATGTCTACCTTGGCCATTTGGGTAGGGGGATTGAGTCCTATTTTGACCCAAAAATGCAAATTAGAAGCCATAATTGGATATATTGGAGATATACTATCATTCCAAGCACTACAAGAAATTGGGGGTAAATGTGAGTGCAAAATGTGACTGCAAAACAATCATTCTGGACAAATGTGACTAGAATGTGACTGGGGCCCTTGCAATCATTCCAAACAAGTCATTGAATGTGACTACGACATTGTAATATCACCATCTATTTTGGAGGACGAAATTGAACGAATGAGGATGAAAAGAGATTGCTAGCGTGGAGGAGGAAATTTTGGAAAAAATACAGGTAGTTGCCCTTTTTTTGAGTGAATTTCGTTGACGTCATCCAATGTTAGTAGTTATGTTTTAATTACGTTTTAGTCACAACCTTAGGCTAATGTGGACCTCGTATAATTCAGGAAATGAAGTCATTGTGTAGTTGCATGCGAGTGACAATTGAGTCATTTCAAAGTTATACATGTGTCACCATCTTAGTTTAGCCCCACACAAAATAGACCATATATAGTACATCATACATAAATAATATATCATACATAGTACATCATACAAATACATTGTATATTATACAAAATATTTCACATATAATACATTATACAAATACACCATATATCATACAAAATACACCATATTTGATAGCTATGTTACATAGCTTCAAAGGCCATTTAATGTGAATATTACACCTTGAGAAGACAAGATATTTATACAAGTGGGGTGGTAGGAGGTATGACAAATGATATGGAATATGTAAAACATAGGAATTATATTAAAATAAAATTTCAAATCACATTTAGGCATGGTTCATTGCTTTTTCAAAAAACTTGAAACTAAGAAAAGTTGTGAAAACAAACAATCTTTCATTTCCAAAAATTTATTTGAGATTTCAAGCCTTAAATCTAAAGTTCTAAAGTGAATGTTGTCCAATTATTGTAAAGCATAGAGGTCAAAGAGATCCTACTCATATTTGCTTATGTAGTAGTGTCTAAGTCATAGTGGAGTTGCATGTCAGTCTTCTTTAAGTCAATTTCTTGTTGCGTGACTTCAATGTCACTAAAATGCAGTGATGCGAAAGTCTTCTTTGTGGGATGCATGTGCATTTAGTCTCCTGAGAGTTGTTTGTAGGCGTACACATATATAAAGTGTACACCTCTATTGATAATTATGTTCAATAAACAACTCAAACCTAAGTAAACAACCTACTTTGATTATTTTGAAAAATAATGTTGAATTATTCAAATTATATACCACAATAATTTACTAATGTAATAATTTACCAAATAAACAACATGATAAATATCTCAATATAAAATTAAAAACTAAACTAGTAGATATTAAAATCATTACAAGGATTTATCCTATTACTATAAGTGACACTAGTGTTTCTAAATCATAATAATTTTAGTTATTATAAGGTTAAAATATTCTTATAATGCACTACTTTCTACAAAAATGTATTTTTGGGAGGTGATAGTTAAGTAATATGAAGTAATTTCCTAAATTAAAATTTTTAATTTAAAAAATCTAAGTATTTCAAGTCTTAAATGGTTATAGGATTCCTTCACTTCAACTTCTATTACACAATCCATACTCTGAAAGTTTCATAAAGTCAAATACATTTATTATGAACAATATAAAGAAATATTTTAAGAAGGTAATTTTGAGTTCCTTTAATTAATTTTTTAATTTTTCATATTTGGGGAATTTGGTAAAAAAATATTTCTACAATTATGATGAAGCAATTGCTTTCCTAAAATTTCATATTTTAAAGTTTTAGTAAAAATGGTTCTACAACTATGATAAAGATTGCACAATTTTATCAAAATATACCACCTTCTTTTTCCCTCCCCTTAACTACACTCTTCTATTTGTGACAAATATGCCAATCATATTCCAATCAGCAGCACAGTGCGATTTTGTCCATCTAGATAGAGACAAATACTGAATTTTTTTTACAAACTACCCATGACCTTACTGCAAGTAACAACTGAGTTGTGCTCTTGTCACATCCTAGTGCTCACACTCAATCTGCATGACTTCGTATTACTGCAATGTAACTACGGGAAGTTCGCATTATTGAACCACAATAGGGAGCTAGTCACGTCATCACACTACTTTCCAAGTTAGCCACCCTAAATCTAATATTTAGTCGTGCATTAGTCAACATGACTCATGTTTAAGTGACATATGAGTGACAAGAAGTCATCTTCTGTAACTGAGTTCTCCATGCCGTTCCCTACATTTTTTGGTTGATGGTGCTATCAACAAAAAACTGTAGATGAAAAATAGATGTCGTTGCTAGTTCATCTCATAGTAATAGCTTCAACTGCAGAATGATTGGGACATTGGAGATTGCAAAATTCTGGTGCAATTATGGAAGGATCGGTAGCATTCCAATCATTTGAGACACGTAGTCACATGTACCTAGTCACATTTACCCCTGATTTCTTGTAGTGAAGGATTAACGATGAATTTTTATGAAGATAGCATCATGTTGGTAGCACATATGGGGTCAAAGTGACCTTCCTTTGCACAAAGGCTATGAAAGGGAAAAAACTCTACAAGAATTCTTTGGTGCAATGTAAGCACAATCTTGTCTAATAAAATGGCTTTTTTATAAAAAGAATTTAGAATTCTTTAGAATTACTAGAAATGAAAATGTACACAAATGCTTTTTTTTTGCTTCTAGTGGTTTTTGTAGTATCATGTAGTAGTCTATAATACTGTATAGTATTAAATTGACGGTGTAGATTGGCAAGCCCCTTGAATTGACGGTCTAGATTTGTCAATGCATTGTTGACAAATAGTAAAGGCCGTACTACATAGTACTACCAATCCTATGGCCAAAAATAATGAAGTATTTCTTACAACTATCCTTATATGCCTTTGAATTACTTTACTTTATAGAAGTTGAATAAGGTCATAATCAATTGATTTTCCTCCCATTAGTATTGATCCTCCTCTTTTAGTGTATACTAATTGAAATTGTTTTCCTATAAATTTAATTTAGATATATATTTTTAATATAATAAATATAATAAAAAATTAAAAAATATAAAAGCTCATTGTTTTACTTAAAGGGAATCTATGACTTACAAAAAAAAAATGTGAAATCATCATTTAAAAATAAACATAAAAATTCATTCACAAATAGTTACAAAATAGAAGCATATAGAGTTAAGGGATTCAAAAGGTGACTGTGATTATAGCCTCATTATTCCAAAGTTTATTCTTGACTCAAGAGCTTCTCTTTTCTCTCCTTCATTAAATTTCCCATGATAGAACTATGATTAGTAGGATACAATATTCCTACAAACCTCCTATGGGGCCATTCAAAGAATTTTGCACAATTTGAAATATAATTGATAGTTTTTGTCATACATAAATAAAAATTTATTCTTATACAATCTCAAGCAAGCCAACCAAGATTCAACTTGAAATCAATCATTCTCCAATTCTCCAAGTTTGATGAAATTTCATTTGATTTTCACGGTTTAACATAGTGATGAGATTTTTAATTAAATTTTACGAGTATTCAATAAACATCCAAATGCACATCTTTAATGATAAAAACCAAAATGCTATTAGCTAAGAATACATGTTCATTATGTATCACAGAATTAATCAATAAAGCATTCAATACTGGAGGGTCACCTTTTGAATTTTGCACTTAACATACTTTTGTTTTGTATTTTCTCAGACTGCAGAATTCTGTCATACAATCGTCAATTGATTTTCCTCCATTTCTTCTTTTCAAGTTTCACACCTCTCATCATGGCAGGTGGGTGATCGAGGCAGAAACCTTCATCAAAACTAGAGAACAAGCGGTGATTCTTGCTTGATTGTTTCAAACGCGTGACTGATTCTTTCATACGATCTTCAATTGACAGCTACTATTCCAGTAATTCTCCTTAATTCCATTCTCACGTAACCACAATCGATGTTACAGTGATTTAGAAAGCAGACAACCACAAAGTCGAAGAATAACAAGAATATTTATTTATTGGATTGGGTCGCTCGATCAGTGCATCAACACTGCACAGAGTCAGCATCGACCCTCAAGGCAACATCATTCTTTCCACGTGATTCGTGCACCGACTACTGTTACAGGATTCAGCAAATGTTCACGAACTTCACTAACAAACAAAAAAGTGTCCAAGGGTCAGATAGACCTCGCCCAACCCTGTACAATGGATTGTCAACTAATGGAAGCCTGCTATTTTCACCGACAAAATTACACTCCGGCAGTCTCAGTCAATTTCTCGGCAAGAGAGGTCAGCGGTGGTAATTCACAACTCTCGCATCTACCTGTCAATGCCTTCTATCCTGTCTTCCACGTCCTGGTACAACTGCTTCAGCTTCTCCAGATTCTCCTCCGAA
The DNA here is from genome assembly GCA_963969395.1 of Pseudoscleropodium purum. NCBI lineage: Eukaryota > Viridiplantae > Streptophyta > Bryopsida > Hypnales > Brachytheciaceae > Pseudoscleropodium > Pseudoscleropodium purum. Next base: position 1,119,771 of record OZ017796.1, read on the forward strand.
GTCTCCCAGTATCCACGCCCATTCGCTTCCAGGAACGTGGAGACCAGCTTGCGGAAGGAATTCGGGTTCGTTTCCAACAACCTCTTCTGCATCTCCTCGTCGTTGATGAAAGTGTTGTTCGCTTCCTCGTAAACCCAGTTGTCAACCTGCACAATGGAGGAACATCTGCTTTGAAACCCAGACGACGAAGAACTCTACAAAAGTAGCCGGACTAAGTTAACACTCAATCGCTAAAGAGAGGACAGTCATGCATAACCCCCTCGAAAATCCACAACTCAAGGTTTTCAATTGACCGGCCAATTTGATTGATCAGTAAAACCTCAGTATTTCAAATGAAGCTAGCACTTATTTCTCTAAAGTCAGCGAAGAACATTGCATATACTGATCACTAAAATATGAAAATGGATAAAAGAAGGGCCACATATGACCTACTCAATATGCCACACAGATCATGAGACTCAATTTGGAATTGAAAGATAGTTTGACTTACAGTGCCAGAAGTCGCACTCCAGCCCATGGTGTTGGTAAGCCGCTTCTCAATCTCACGCACACCCTCGTATCCACTGGACAACATGCCCTCGTACCACTTGGGGTTCAGCATCTTCGTCCTTGCGTCCAGCCTCACCGTCTCTGCCAAGGACCGAACCTGGGCATTGGCAGTGGTAGTATCAGCAATGTATGAATTAGGCCTCTTCTTGTCAGGCCTCAAGCTTTGCACAAGCTTGGTGGGGTCGGAGTCGAAGTAATGGCTGACATCGGTCAACGAGATTTCAGAAGAGTCGAGGTTCTGGAAGGTAGCCTCGGCAGTTGCAAGAGCGGACTCGAAAATCTGCCTCTTCTCGCTCATCCCGGTACCCGGAGCATCGCTGTCAAAAGCAAACGACTTTCGTGAAAGGTACATGTCTTGAAGTTGCTTCTCATCGTTCCAGGACGAGTTTTCAACAGCCAAGTTGACGTTGGAAGAGTAGGATCCGGAAGCGTTTGAGTAGATGCGCGTTGCAGCTTCCCGGAGAGAGACACCGAGAGTCTCGACTTGCTCAAGAGCGTGTTTGCGGACGAAGTTCATCTCCACTGGCTCGTCAAGCTCTGCCACTGTCTTCACTGCCCTGTCCAACAAGTTCATCTGGAACCAAGTACGGTTGCTAAAGTCAGCTATAAACAGATATATACAAGTCATTGACTGCACTCCCAGTTTCAAATCGTGTGCATGATTTCAGACTTCCGACAACTATCAATAATTGACTCTTCAACCAACCACAAGAAAAATAATTTAAGCATCATCTATATCTTGTGATTCAAGATGCATTTAGTAATGAACGAGAAAAATGTCACTAAAACCGAGTGCTTCCCCTTCACTGCATACAGTTTTTCTCACTTGCCCAGCTGAGACTAAAAGAAGGGGACACAAGAAAATGGCTAGCAATTCTACGATTCATGGTTATGCGGATACACTGCGGAACCAACTTTCTTACAATGCGAATGAAAACCTTCTAAGTGGTTTCTGCGCAGTCAGTGCATGGAGAAAAATCATTAGTGACTTGGCGTGTCTGCCCTGCACGATCCATTACATTGTCTGATTTTAATTAATTCCTAGTCAAAGAACAGTAACTAAAGTACAAGAAGCATCAGAAACCAACCTGGTTGATGAACAGGTCCCTGAACACGCCGGAACAGTTCACCACCACGTCAATGCGAGGGCGTCCAAGCTCTTCCAGAGAAACTGGTTCAATCTTGTTCACCCTCCCAAGGGCATCAGGCAAGGGGCGAACACCGACCATCCACAACACCTGGGCAAGTGACTCGCCGTAAGTCTTGATGTTGTCCGTTCCCCAGAGTACGAGAGCAATCGTTTCGGGATACTTTCCTCCATTTTCAATCTTTTGGCGCTCCAACAGACGATCAACGACAATCTTCGCACTCGCAAGAGCAGCTGCAGTAGGAATGGCCTGAGGGTCCAACGCATGAATATTTTTCCCGGTTGGCAACACTTTCGGGTTCCTGATGGGGTCCCCTCCAGGACCTGGCTCCACAAACTTGCCTTCCAACGCTTGCTTCAAGCCGCCCAGCTCATTATCCGCCACCACCTGCTTCAAGCAGAAGGCCAAAAATTCAAAGAGAGTGTTCAGCTTCGTCTGGTCGACGTTCTTGTACTGCGTGCCACGCAAGGCGTCCATCCATGGCTCCTTCTTCGCAAATCCAAAGAGGTTTGCCAGGGCAGGTTGCACATTCACAACCTGTCCAGCTTTGTTCGTCGTCTTCGCTACGAACGCGCCCACCACATCCCTGGACGTCTGAGTAATGTCATTCAAAAGGGTAACATCAGCAAGCACACCGCGATCGGAGCTTCTGTATATGTCTTCTATTTCACGACCGATAGATTGAGCCAAGAGCCCAGGCAAGCCGCAAATCTCCTCCTCCGGCCTGTCAATGGCAGCAATGTTCACAAGAGTTGCAACAGCCTCTTCAGCACTGGGAGGCTCGCCAATGACGTGAAGACCGCAGGGCAGGAGCCGGGATTCAATCTCCATCAACTTCCCATACACCTTGCCTACAACAGTGTCGCGCTCGTCGGAGGAAAGCTCTACCTCTTCGCTGGGAAGGTCCACGTCCTTGTCCAGGTTGCATTGTTTGGCAGTGCTGATGATACTGGAGACAATCTGGGCGCCGCGACCAGAGTCCTTCAATGACTGGTAAGAAGAGATGAGCTCGCTCAGCTGCTTCAGACCCTTGTACAACCCGGCGTTCTCAGCTGGAGGGGTGAGGTAGCTGATGGTGTTGGCGTAACTACGTCTCTTCGCAATGGTAGCCTCCGAAGGGTTGTTCGCGGCGTAATAGTAGATGTTGGGAATGTTGCCAATCAACGAGTCGGGGTAACAGATATCGCTCATTCCAACCTGCAAACCCAAGTGGAGTCACAATCACATGCACGTGAGACACATGCTTAAAGATTATGATCAAGAGGAAAACAACATCACAATAAACCTATTTGTCATGATATGAACTTCTCTAAAATGCCATTCTAGAGTATCCTGTACACTTGCCACACTACCACAAGGGTCACTTGTCACACACTCAGACTATGTCATAGTGAAAAAGATAAGGCCCCAGGGAGTAGGACGAAAGAGGTTTGAGTGTGAAAGAAACAGAAATCTCAGAGCCCTGTTTATCTAAAACAGTGATCTCAAAGCACTGATTCCAAATAGCAGACACGAGACGGTAAACGAACCTGCTTTCCAGGCATAAACTCCAATGAACCGTGAGTTCCGAAGTGCAGGACAGCATCGGCTTGGAAAATTTTCTCCAGGAAAGTGTAATACGCAGCGAATCCGTGATGAGGGCTGGCGGACTTGGAGAACAGGAGCCGCATTGGATCCCCTTCATATCCGAAGGTGGGCTGGACACCGATGAAAATGTTTCCGAACTGCTTGCCATACACGATGAGGTTCTGTCCATCTGAGTTCAGAGTTCCTGGAGCCTTACCCCAGCTTTCTTCCAGAGCCTTGGCGTAGGGAGTCAGTTGGTAATACTCTCGGGTGGGCATCTTGTATGCAATGTTCAAGTCCGGGCTGCTGAACCTGGCTTCCTTGTCGTGGATCACTTCTTCAATGAGAGCCTCGGATGACTCGGGGAGTCCCTCCACGTTGTAACCGTCGGCCTTGAGCTCTCTCAAGACGCTGTAAATGGAGGAGAACACGTTCAAGTAAGCAGCTGTTCCAACGTTGCCCTTGTCTGGTGGGAAGCTGAAGACGGTGATGGCCAACTTCTTCTCAGCTTTGGACAAGCGCTTGAGATTCGCCCACTTGATTGCACGGGTGCACAGCTGATCGACACGGTCATGGAGAGCATGAGATTTCCCTGCAACGAAAGAACGCGTTTCAGTTCACAAAACATCCAAACAAGTAATCTACCAATAAAAACATACAGAACTGGAAATCAAAACGAGTAGGACAAGGAAATGGCTGCACTTCACACACCTGTCCGACTGTCACGCCCAGAAAACACGATTGGCTCCAATCCTCCGTCCAACTCAGGAAGAGCAACCTGAAGGGCAACCTGAATGGGGTGCAATCCCAAGGAGCTGCCCAACCACTCTTCAGTAGTTTGGAAAACCAAAGGAAGGGCAACCAGATATGGCACATCCAGCTTCGACAGTGCTTCAATGGCCTTAGGATGATCCTGGCTAGCAGGACCTCCAACCAATGCAAATCCAGTCAAAGAAACCACTGACTGGACCAAAGACTTCTTGGTAATAGGGTCGTAGAAGAATCTATCCACAGGACCAGAGAAGTCGAGTCCACCTGACACACGTCAACAGAGTCTTCCTCAATAAGGAAGGGATTCTCCAAACCACACAATCGAGTACACTGCCATTATGAATAGAACATAGAACTACGAGCATGTGCTTCATTTAGACCCCAATAATCGAAATCCATCTCACCTGCAAAAATGGGCACCACCTTGGCACCCCTGGCCTCCATCTCCATGATAACAGCAGCATAGTGACCTTCGTCCCCAGTCACGATGTGGCTCCTTTGCAAGACAATGCCCACAACTGGTGCCGTAGGATCCTTGAGAGCCTCATTAGCATCCCGCCTGGTCCCATACCAGTTCAGATATTCCTTGATATCATCATACATCTGAGGTGCCATCGGATGCCAAATTCCAGTATCCAGAAACACCACAGGGTCATTGAACTTGAGATTCGCATCCGCCAAAGCCGGCACGTAAGCTTTCGATATCATAACCAGGAAATTCTCAATATTCTCCGGGGAGCCTCCGAGCCAGAACTGCAGACTCATCATGAAGTTCCTGGCATCTTGCGCCTTGTCCGTGGGCAAGTACTTCAAAACTTTGGGCAAGGTGCGAATCAGCTTCAACATCCCTTCTTCAAAGTTGCCCACATTCTCCTTCCTCTTCCGCCTCATGAACTGCGCAATCGCGCTCCTGGATTGCCCCAACTGCGACATGGAAAAAGTGCCGAGCTTGTTCAGCCGCATGACTTCCGGCATGGAGGGGAACACCACGACGGCATCCAAGCGGCTCCGATTCGCCTCCACGACCTCCTTCACCTTCTGCGCGAGCTCCTCCACGAAGATGAGCGAGCCGATGAAGACATTCGCGTCTCCCACGTCCTTCTTGAACGTCTCGAAGTTGTCCTTGTCGCGAAGCTCCTCGACCAGGTAGCCCACGACCTCGACGCGAACCTCCTTGCGAGTCCTGTTAATGTTCCGCACGGCAGCGGAAAGAGACGATTGGTACTGCGCTTCCAGCACCACGTATACCACCTTCACCACGGGCACTCCGGGACGCGATTCAGGGACAATGCGTCGTACTTCGGGACGTGTTTGCGTGAACATACCCCCGCCCCCGCCCATCACCGCCTTAGTAGTCACCTCCCGGTGCGCCTTACGAGCACCCTGGGTCACCGGGATGGCCATTGCAGCTCCATAGAGCTCAGACTGCAAACCAAGGAAGTGGACGTCGAATCAGAGGTACTTACACATAGCTTTAGTCAAAAAAACTCAAATGAAAAAGCAGAAATAATCAAATTATGCCAGTAATTTGAAAACTAGAAACACAGAACAATCAGTATCTTTTTCAAGAAACACATGACATGACGTGGAGGTCTTCTTCGAGGGGCATATCCAAAAACTAGTTGAGGTGCTCGTGAAAACCACCACTGCATGCAATCAGCTTCACGATCCCTACTCTTATCCAAATCACGCAACATATAAATCCCTCACGTCACCAGGCATGTCAGTTCCTACTACCGGAGCCAGTGCTCCAAAAATTGATCTCCATCTCGAGGAACCATTATCCACTAGTACTGTGCATTCACGTACGAATCCTTCAAAATCAGAACATGGAGAGTTTCAACACCGGTTCCACAAATAAATGCGGCGTTGGGAAAGCGAACCGCACCTTGCCGAGCTTGCTGACATCGCTGACTTGTTTAATTCCCTCAAATGTGGGTTGCAGACCACCCAAACCAGCTGCCATGAACAGAATTCCACCTCGTCAACAATACATTACACGGAATTCTGCAACCCCCCACCCCCTCCACCTCGTACAACCCCGAGTTTATCCTCTAAAAGAAAAGATTCTAAACCCACAAACCTGCTTCCATCGAAACCACAATGTCAAGCAAATTAGAGACGAGTGCTTCCCAGGCGACACCATAGCCCCCTCAGATGTACATTCTCATCATTCTAGACCATCCATGAAGTACTCTCTCCTCGGAGCAGCACTCTATCCTCGCACGAATTCATTCGATACCAACAAACCCACCCACCTCGGCATTGGATGCGCGCGCCTTGAGGAAGCGCAGGCCGAGTGACGGGAGTCGTCACGCCGCCAGACGACGACGATGACGGCGTCACGGTGGAAACCTTGAGGGCCGACCCGCACGCGAGCGCGGACGCCATCGCTGGCTGGCGAAGACAACCCAACGCGACGCAACTCCCGAGGACCTCCAGAAGAGGACTGATCCTCCTTCTCCTCGGCAATGCGCAATGGAATAGTTGAAACGGATTGTCGGGTTCCCCTGTGAAGCAGTGCAATTGAAGGGGAGAGAGGAATTGAACTGGAAGGGGAGTGGTGGAAGCGGAGCTTTAGCCTTCAGGCGGGCTGGGCTGGCAGGCTGGCTATGGAGGACGAGGGCGCCTTATCCAGCTGCGAAACATCGAATGGTGGTTTCAGGGGACACGGCCTCCGTCGCCCCGACGCCCTGCGACTTGGCCTACGAGCCTTCCGTTCTCCTGGCCGAGGGCCCTCCAGAATCTTCCGCTCCAAATTTTTTTAACGCAGGAAACTACACTGATTTGTCCTATCCTGTTAACCAGGGGAAAATTAGAGTCACCTCCAAAATTCGATTTTGGGTACAACCCAAGAATATCCCAACCTGTACTATTTCAAAATAGTGTGACATTGATAACTTAGTGTTGCATGTTATATTAGAATAAACTAGTGTCATTGTTTTCCGTACATGATAAAATTTGGAAATTTTGAATTTGTACATATTATTCTAAAAAAGTGAAGCAAATCATTGATGAAGAATATAGGCTCAAAGGAAAACAATGCTTGATGCAAACCATAAACTAAGTGCAATCACCTTGTCCCCTTTTGAAAGCACATTCTCCCACTTACTTGGGGTTTCTTTAAAGTTCAACGAAGGACTCCTCGCTTGGTTAAGAATGTTAAGAATTTGGAATGAGAAATCCAAAATAAAATATATGAAGTAAACAACAAGAAAATAATAGCTATAAAATATGGATTGGATATTTACATCTATCCCACTCATGGGTAGAGGAAAAATCACTTTAGCCTTGTGGAAGGCTCATAAGACTAGTGAAATGTATTCAAGTTCACAATGGATTAGTATAACCAATATTACTCCAATGATGCATACCTTTTCAACCTTTTTCTTTGATTTACTTCTCACTAAGGCAATTTTTTTTTCAATAGTAATGATTTACACTGTTGACCATGCAATAACTTCACCCCTTTAGATTAGAAAAAAGGTTGTTGAATGGTTAAATAGAGCAATTGGAAAAGTAGTGATTTTCATTCAATTGGGCAAAGAGTTTCTTGCACGTATATAACTTTTGGGTGTTGAAAAGTCTTCATTGAACAATTGTAAAATTTTTTAATGAAGAAGTTGTTAATCCACGGATCACAAAAGGTCCTATATAAGTGCATTTTGGTAATTCCTATATCCTTGCTTTTAATTCCTAAATTGCAATGATGAAAATGATTTTTTTGAATTTGAATCCAATTAATGAAATAAATCTAACTATATCTAGAACCTAATTCAATTTATAAATTTGTAAAGTTTTCAAAATTGAAAGAATTTCAAAATTATACTTTACTCACACCAACATTCTTTGGAGGCCTGAGTTTTTATCTATCTTTAAAATTTCATTAATTTTCAATGGCAAAATAGAGCATCCATAATAATAGAGCTAAAATTTTGATTAAATGATCAAGAAATCCAACATTTTAAGGTTAATATATAAATCTCTTGTTTTATTTTTGCACATGTTTTCTTTTATCTTATTAAAGAAGAGGTCATTGCAATGAAACTACAAGTAGACTTATGTAACTAGAATTGACATGAATGAATAGATGACTTTCTTTATTGATGAGAAGTTGAGAATTTGCAAGTGAATATTTGACAAATCTTGAGACAAAAAATGGTAGCAATATTTAGTTAAGAAGATTGTAAATACACTTTTTACCTCAATTTCTTTGAATTAACCATAAAAGAATAAAAGATTGTTGCCTATGTCTAATTTGTACGTATCTTGTCAAGATATGATATAAAATTCTATATAGAAGAAAGGTCATCAATTGAGAAGTATGTATTAGTTGTATTGTTTCATAAATTAATTTGACCAATAAATTTGAAAATTTTGTTTTACAAGTGTAATTTTATCCAAATAGGTGACCTTAAGTCATCTTTCTTCTAGATGTTGTGAATTGATTGTTTGCAAGGTATATAACATGTAAAATATAAAGTTAATTAAATACATACTTCAGCAATCCCAATAGGCTTTTTAGTTAATTTACTATATTCCAAATGAAAATGCCTTCTAATCTACCACAAAGTCACAATTGTTGCTTTCATCCTTCACTTCTATCATAGTGAAATGGGGACATGGCCATCTCTACTCATTCCCACAAAAACCATCTTTGTTGTTCTACCAAGCATTTCAAAACCTTGAATGATTTCAACTACTAATTTTAATCCAATCCAAAATAAAATACATACACACCCTCATTTACATAGTCATTAGAAAAAAAATAAAAATAAAAATCTTGTTGAATGATTATATGATGGTTTAAACCTTAAGTGGATATCACAAAATGGATGGAGGAGAGAAGAGGCTACTAAATAAGTAGGGGCATGGAACAAATTGAATGGATGTTTGTGGCAATGGATTATACAATGAACACCATGTCAATTGCATTGAATCTATTGGTAAAGGCCATGGTGATTGAAACTCATAAGTTGGTCCTTGCTTTACACTTATAAGAGACATTGAGCCCATGGATTGATTTCCCTTCTATTCATTGGTTGTTGTAGTAGTGAAGGCTCCTTATAGATGATTTTTACAACCTTGGTACAATTGGAAAGCCTTCTACAAGGAAGGGTGCACAGGCTTTGTTTTGTTTTTTTGTTTTATTTTGCTATGGTGAGATCTTTGGAACCAAGCATCTCCCATTTGTGTTCATGGCAACGTTAAAAAGCTCTTTGCAAAGAAGGATGCATGGACTTGTTCCATGGCATTTTAACTCACTATAGGAAAATATATATTGAATTTTGAAGTTTTTTTGAATTAAAATTTAGAAAATTCTTTTCATTTTAAATTTATTATATTGTGGCAACCTCAAAGGACACATTAGTCTATACATTAAACGAAGTTTTTTGTTTTATTTTTTTATGGTGAGATCCTTAAAACTGTGCATCCTTGAGCTTTGTTTTGTGGCCAATTCACAGTACTAAAATAACTACACCTAAAATCAACCGAATAAGCAATTCAATATATTTCCCATTTTTATATCGAATATTTTTGTAGGGTTTTGTTGGTAGTCCAAAGGGGATTCTAGATTCTCTTAGAATGCATTTTTTTGGACACCATATGAATAAATAATGTATATTCAAGGTATTTGAAATAGGTGTTTTTAAAATCACTCCTACACTCTCATGAATAGTGGGAGTACATTTTAGACAAGAATCTGCAGGGGTTGGTTTAGAAAGGAGTCAAAATTAGGTCGGTGTAGTTACCTTAAATAGTACTCCCACTATTAGAAAGCTCTCTAGGGCGGAAGGATGCAGAATTTGAAAAATGTCTCCACTGTCTGATTTTTCTGAGTCAGTGTCCTTCCTGACCGCTTGAAGGTCTTCGAATCCGATCCAAAAGTTGGAAAATGCACTAGGAAAGATGCCACAATCCTATCCCTCACCAATAGCATGTGGACACGTATCCAACATGTTATTGCAGTTGACACTACTGGTCCTGTAGTGCTGGCAAATGAGAGACTCACTGAGGAGACCGAATAAGCTCATTGGTCAGTTTCATGGACCCCACGATATCGGTGGAGCGTCTTTGCAACCAATCTCTGCACTGCAATCTATATTATCTCCTTCAGATCATACCGAATAGAAAAACCCTTTTGCACTGTCTTAGGGCCACTTGACACTATGGCCGAGAGGTCATGGAATTGAGTGGTCAAACTTTGCTGAGAGTCTTGACGGAAATGGGTAAATAGATAGGCAAAATTGATGGCCTCTTGACCATAGTTTGGGTCTCCATAGTTTGGCTGTCCAAACTTCGTTTGAGATTCCGTCCCTTTTGGAACATTTATTTTGCCAAGTAGGCAATTGGAGGGGGTTGGCCTGTGGGTTGTGCCTTTTAGTGTGAAGGGTCAAGAGGCCAAACTCTTGATTTCTTGAAATGTGATTGGTGGAAACCAAAGGTGTCTCAACCTTCAACCATAGTGTGAAGTGAAGTAGCCCTTACATACAAATTAAACTGTACCATGTTATTGTGACATGGCATAGTTGGTCAAACACATAAATTCTTGTATTATGGTTTTGTACATCTCCTACATCAATATGAACATGGCAATTTGCCTGTATGAAGTTTTGATAAAATAGTAGAGATGCCTCCACAATGCCTATAATATTTTCAAGGAATCTTTTTGTGGATTTAGTGTCCATAAATTCACTTATTAAATCCCATTGTCTTCTCAAAGGACTAAATGTTTTATTGGACAAGTTCCTACAATCTAAATATTCATTGTTATTTTTTAAAGCTTTTTTTGTAGAAATAGAAAAAACATTAGCTCTCTAGAAATATAATTTTTATTTCAATCAATGCATAGAAACAAAAATTATGGCAAAATAAGCTCAAATTTTAGTTTGGTGGATAGGAAAAAAAACTCAAAAATTCAAGATAATTAATTAAATTTTTTTAGCATAGATTGTATTTACATTTACATTAGAAACATTAATTGATTCCATTTTGATTGATTCCATTTGAATTTATTATAAGAATTTTCTTGACAAAGCAACTTCTTGGATTCATTTTTGAACTCAATTTTGACAATTTTTCAAAAAACATAATGAACATCATTCATATTGCAAAATTATGTTATTCATGGTTGGATCTTGTAGAAAGTCAAAAGATTGTTTTCAATATCCTTTTTGCACATCAATTGGATTTCAAATGAAATTTTTTTGGAACCATGAATTTTCAAAGTGCTAAAAATAGGCGTTTTAAAAAACAACCCTAGACTCTCATGAATAGTAGGAATACATTTTAGACAAGAATATGAAGGGTTGGTTTACGAAGGGGTCAAAATTAGGCATAGTTACCTTAATGACTAGGGGCAATCTAGATTTCCAACATTGTAGAGGTGTAATATAAATTGCTAATGTAATGATGAATTCAAACAAAGGTTGTAAAATATGATGACAATAAACGCCTTGTAGACCAGCCAAGTGGTTGCCCCAAATCCCCAAATATGTGTTCTGTTTGAGATTCTATTAAGAATAAGACTCTCAAACATGTGACAAACAATTAAACGGACTGAAACAGAAGATCCTCCATGGCTATATAAAAATCGCCTGTGATTCTACAATACTCATAAACGCATCAAAACAAAGGAGACAGTTCTACCCAGAATATAACCTAGCGACTATACTGATCCCTGTCATTAATGCCGTAATCAACATCCGTATCAGCTAAACACTCCTCGGCAGATAAAGGAGGCAAGCCACTCATCTTCCTCTTCAGATTGTGCTTATGCCAATCGCTTTTAAAGTGCTCGCGATATTGCTTGGCATCACCCACCTCCCTGTTGCAAGTCTTGCAAACTTGCTGCTTCACGCCAGTGCTTGCAGAAACTGACCCTCTTGATACATTGGTATTACTACCAGGTGCTTCTCTAACCTCTGCAGCATCAGGAACAGCACCCGCACCTGAAACTGATGCCTCATCCCTCAATCGCTGGACCCGACGCTCTTCACCCACATGAGAGACGTGAGCGGCGTTGTAGTCGTCGTCATCGTTGAAGTCGTCAATGTTACTCTCTCCTTCTCCTTGCACGGCCATTGACACAACCTCCAGGGTTCCTTGCAACTCTCTCACTAAAGCATCACACTCACGGAAGTGACCTGGATCTATCTTGCAAACCTGAAGAAGCACATGCCAAGTCGGTAATTAGAACAATTGTCACAATACCCTGATTTGAAGCGAAAAGTACATTATACTGTGTTTCGAAATCAGATCACATAGCACATTGAAACAGCACAAGTTACTAAGATTGGAAAGTATACCAATGAACTGGTGTTGGCCGTCTCTTCTCTGCCTTCGATTTGTGAGTTCCAAGAGTTCAGTGCTGTAGAAAGTTGATCAATCTGACTGGTAGGTACCACAAAGCGTAGTTTCATGCGAGCACGGGTGATTGGATACTTGCTCTGCAACTCCCTTATCAACTCAAGTGCCTGCATACATGACGACTTTCAGGTCAGAGTATTCTCATTCAAGGTTGCTTTGGAAGGTACGGGATATATTGTCAAGAATGAAATGACTTACAAGAAATCAAAAGCATAGTGCAAATATTGATGCTCATCAGCTCCAGCATGCACCAATTTCAGATACTTAAAAAGCAGAAAATCAATACAAAAAGTCATTCACAACACGCCTAATAAATCATCCACAGTACGATGAGCTGATACTGGCAAGACGAAAATGAAGACTGCCCGTTACCTGCTGCTTAGAATTTCTATGCGGATCAACAGCAAAGTGAACCTCCCGCATGAGCCGCTCTATCATTGTAATGGTGTAAGGTCGCTCAGTCTCAGGATTCACAGTCTTGGCCATCACAATTGTCGCAATATCTCGAAACTGATTCGATAACTGAGACTCCCTTTCTCTGTCGGCTACCTGCAGCTCACCTTTCTCCAAAATCTGTTTTCAAAAGAATCAGGGTCTTAGCGTACACTCCACCTCTTTAATCACCTTCAGGTCCAACTTTTCATTATGAGGTGTGACAAGTGTACTAAAGTCAATGGTAGTATGGCAAGTGTACAAGAAATTCTAGACTGTCAACTCTTACAAAGCATACAGAGTTAAAACCTTGTAGCATTTGGAGTTAACACAAATTCAGAGGCAAATGCATCGCGTCAACAAAAGGCATAAATCTTACCTCCAGGCAAACCTTGTCCTCGTCATCAGTGCCAAAGACTTGAATTAGGTCTTTGGATTTCGCCAGAACTCCTTTCGACACATTTGTAAACACAGTATGAGTCTGTAAAACTTCGTCTATGTCTTTCTCCCTGATCACAGAACCACATTGAAGGACATCCTACATTTCAGATGACCACCATATTCAAGCGAAAATAGTACTGTCAACCACCAGCCGAATACCGTATAACATTCTAATGAAAATTTATCGACGTAAATGCGAACAGAAGTCACAATGGAGATGCGAGGTTGGATCCTTACACGTGAGATCTCCAGGACAGAACCTTGTTCTTGAAGCACGCAATCTCAAAGCGGAAACCATGTTTGCGAACTCGGACAACTGCGACGTTGGTTAGCCGCTTCTGCCCAACAGGCTGCTTCACAGTCCGCGACATGCTTCACATACACACCACCACCCTAAACAGAATCCAAAATGCAAAAAGTTAGTCTAACCTAACTTCCACTGAGTACGTTCCACTCTCCGCTCTCAATAGAATCCAAAACGCAATTCATCAAAAATGGCTCATAAGCAGTCTCCGAAGAAATTGACAGTCATAGAACCAGACTAGACGCTGCAAATTAAACGGGCGCACAAACAGAAAGCACCGAATTCTCCTCTCCGTCGCTTGACCTAAATTTGCATCTTCTCCGCGAGTTTGCCCTAAAATTGCAAATCCTCCGTCAAAGCACTTCCACTAGCGCCATGCAACTCGAATCATGAAACGGCAGTGAATTGAAAAAGCCGCGGATCGCTTCCAGACGTACCTCAAAAAACAGAGCCTCTCCTGAACGCGCAATCGAAGCTCGTACAAAGAAGCGAGTTCCGAAAGAAGAAATGAACTGCAATGTAATTCAGGACTCCCCCAAACTGGATTTCTTGTTACCTCCGTTGTGCTCTGAATGCAATTCACTGGGCAATCCAAACTCGCAAGCAAACCCGCCGCCCCGACCGAGGTCACAATTTGAGAGGAAACTACTGTAGGCAGGGAGATGAGAAATCCCAGGCTACAAAAAGGTCCCAGTCCCGTTCCCTTTACGTTCCCGTGAGGCGACCGTGAGAACGTCGGGGAACCCTGAGTTCCCTAAGTTCCCTGAGTTCCCCGACGTCAGGGGAGGAGCACTGGAGCACCAAAGGGCGCCACTTTTTCTTCTCAATTCTAGTGGTCAAATTCTAATTTTGTAAAAAATAAGGAAATTATCAACGAGAATTTCAATCCAAGTCTTTCTTAAAAAAAATTCACGCTCAATTAATATTTTGTGATTTTTCAAATTTGAAAGTAAACAATATTTACACATTCCTCAAGCCTCTACTTAAATGGATCCCTTGAAATACAAAATGTTTTCATTTTCATTGGATGTCTCAAAGAACTTTTCACTTTTATTGGTTGCTTTTAAAACCTTTTCCAACTCTTATCATACCTTGCAAAGCCTAAGGTAGGAGGCTCTTGAATTGTATAGTTCAAAGAAAATAAAAATTTGTAGACAAATAAATGCAACTAAATGCATTGAGAATTTTTTTGGCAAAAGAAGTAGTAGAAAAGCAAATTTTTTAGTAGAATTGAAATAAATACAAATTGTTAAAATCACATGGTTGTAGGGCACTATTCTTGCTTCTAAGTAGGATACAACAATGATGGATCCCAAACATGCTTGTAAATAGAACAATACAATTCAAGAAGTAATAGAAACGATGCTCTAAATGGTTAATTTTTGTTAGAAAAACAAAAATTCAATGGATAGAAAGTGATGCATTTAATATAGTCCCCATTGTAATTTAGTACTACCTCCATCCCAAAATGATCTTCCTCTTGGACAAAATGTTCCAGATTAAGGCTAAAAATAACATTTTCAAGACCCATTTTGCACTCTATGTAGAATTTGATGCATTCTTATTGTCTTCCAAACTTTAAATTTCGGAAGCCTTTTCAAAGTGTAGTTTGGGAGTATTGAAAAGTAGAATTTTTTGGGCATTTTTAAAAAGCACTAGTAGGCACTTAATTGTTGAATATGCGGTCAACATTTTGTGCTCACTTAGTATAAGCCTAAGACCATGTGTAGACCTATTTTTCTATCTTCTAGAGTTTCATCTTCTTCAATTAGACAATACTCAAAAAGATGCAAAAAATAAGAGCAAACAATGTTGATTAATTTATTCAATCATTTTATTTGTCTTTCAATTGATAATTGCACAAATAGAAGAGAAACTATAACTCCAAGTTCTTTTATTGGTCCTAAATAGAAATCTAAAGTTAAGTTTGACCAATTCACAATGTACAAAGTGCAACATGAAGATCATTTTGGAACAAAAAATTAGAGCCAATAGGAAGATCATTTTAGAATGGAGGGAGTAATCAATATACAAGCTTAGCAAAGTGCTCTTATTTTTTATACTATGTCCAATCAAAATTGCATTATGAGCAAATATTGCTCATCAAAATATCAATTTTGAACTCATGGTAAAAATTGCAACTCGTCACCATTCTTTCCTATCCCTCATCTGCTAAAACTCTACACACACACAACTATCAATGTCTATGAGAATTGAAGGAAATTAGCCGGTAAAACTAAAAAGAATCCCAAACATTGATGCAACCCAGGTGGTTTCATACTTTTTTTGACACTTAAGTAATATTTAAAAAAAATTAGAGTTGAAAACATGGGATAGCCCTTCACACTGGTAAGACTTACCTTGAATGAATACCCTTGAAGCACAAAATGTTTCAACTTTCATTGCTTGCTTCAAAAAACTCCTCACCTCTCATTGGTTATTTCTAAAGAGTTTTATGGAGTAGTGGTTTTGAATCTTAGAAGTGTTCATTCAAGACCATTTTTTTTATGTCTCCTAATACTAACAAACGTGAAAGGTTTGAAGGTAGGAGAAGTAGGCAGTTGTCATTTATTTCACTTTCATAAATGGTTTACTAAAAAAATATTACGACAAATAACTCTAAGAAGTGCACAGCTAAAGTTCATTACATTCTTAAACCTATTGGATTTTCTTTTAAATTAGATTTCTTCATATCAAATTTAAGTTTGTGATAAAAATTTGAACTTTATTATCTACATAGTATATCATAAGTGCATAATAAAAACTCCATTTTTTTGTTTTCCAATATAAATGATTATGTAAATTCATGTTTGATGTCATCAAATGACCATAGAATGTTACAGTAAGTTTTCCTTCTAATAGACAAAACTTTAAAATAAAATCAATGTAAAGGCAATTCCCTACTACCATCAATTTATCCAAAAAATGTACTTATCTTCTAAATGTTTACAACCTTTCCCACATTGGTCAAATTTCTATGGATGCATTATAAAATGCTACTAAGACTAAGACAAATAATTAGAATTTAGTGTACTATTAAAAGTTGTACATTGTAAATTTTGGATTCTATCCATACAATCAAATCTTTAATTGCAATCACCAATATTTTATATAAATTTTAAAACTTAAAATATGTAATTAGGAATAAGATATTAACAATTTGTGAACAAAATTTGTTGTTATGGGCTAAAATATAATACTTTAAGTGTAGTGACTTTTAGAGGATTTTTCTTGCTTTAACTTATGATTTAACATTTTGAAAAGCACTTGACACTATAAATCTTAATTTTTTTGGGTAAATTGAAGCGATATGAAATGAGGCATAAAAAGAATTCTCAAATCATTCCCTTTCTAATCAAATCACACTAAATCTATCCACTCAAAAGATGGCTCCCCCCTTGTTTGCCTTAGTTGCCCCCCCTCCCTCTCTCAAAATATTTACAAGCCGTTGATTTTTTTTTTTTAAATGCTTACCTTTGAAATTACCATTGATTTCTCAAAAAATCACGAGCTATTGATCTTGTGAGATTTAATCTAAGCCATCCAAATATGGATACAACACCTTATACAAATACTGAATATAGATATCAAATATGGATCCAATACTGGATACAAATATCGTACCTTATATAAATACTAAATATGGATATCAAATACAAATCTAATATTGAATATGATATAGTATCGTATACAAGTACTAAATATGGATACCAAATACGAATATAGTATTGGATACGGATATAGGATGAATTGTCCCATATTGATTGTCAAAGAAGTTGTTGTCTAAAAATTATAAAAGTAGGGAGGGGGAGAGGGAAAATCAAAATTTTAAAATATTAAATTCCTAAATTTATAGTCTTAGTGACATCATTTGGGTCGAACCTCATTGTCACTATCCACCCCAAAGATGGCTCATCATCATCACACTTGGCAATGCATAAAACAAACTTCCTATAAAGAATAACATGCTAAAACACTTGGTTGAGCAATCAAGTATTATAATTAGAGCTCTAAAAAAATATGCCCTTAATTATTACTATATTCAATTATGAAACTATCCCAAAATTGAAAAATTCCAATCTACTCATCTTCTCAAAAATTTTAAAGATTTTTTTTCTTCCCAAAACCGCCAATCACCACTAATTTCATTATATGCCATTTTAAGCCAATTTATTACACTTGAAATAGAATAACAAATGTTTATTAAAGATTTTTGAAAACAAGGAAGAAAAAAACCCAATTGAAATACAAAAAAAAATGAAAGTGAGTAGGCAAATTTTGCCCAAGTAATACCTAATGTATCACCCTAAATAACATGAGTTTAGAAAAAATCATGGTTACAAAGAAAAATTAGAAAATGATCATGATCTCAAAGAGTAGTATTGAAATTAGGAATTTTGCACTTGGGGTATGTATGTCAATGCACTTGGCTCCAATGGAAATAAAATTATCCAACTTCTAAATTTGGAGGAAGAGGGAAATAAAATTTGAGGTATACAACATTTGCTTGGCCAATAATTAGACAATAGATAAATGCAAATTTTTTGAGGCAATGACTAGCTTTATTTCGAATTTCTTTACATGTACATTATTTGTCAAACAATCAATTCAATTTACATGAAAAGCTTTGTTACAATGTAATTGGAAATTCAAACAAGGTGTTTGGATTTTCTATTCAAGCATCATTTTATCCTAAATAGACCCACATATTAAAAAATATCTATATGCTGAATAACAATGCAAAAATACTATTACCATCTTATGCAATGAATAATACATTGATCCTTATACAATGTATATGAGTGCTTTAAAAATCACTTGTGTCATTTCAAAAGGATTATTTGTCTATTTTTTACACTACCAAATATTTACTCTATAGTTGACTAAGGCCTAATTTAGAGTTCTTGGTCCATTAAAGACGAAGACCATCAAAGGAAGCGCCTAAGTTTCAATCTTCTACTAATAGAGTAAGAATCCAAAGAAGTCAGCGTAAAATAATTCTACTAACCTCTAAATTGTATCACAGGATTGGAAAATAAGTAATTATTGTTGTAAAGTAAAGTAGTGAGTCTTTACAACACAATAGCAATTCAAATTTAGTACAATCAAGTTTGGAGAGCAAGGTGAATACTTTGCAATTATACTTATTTTACAACAAGAGAGTGTTACAACATTTTACTTCTAAATCCTTCAAAAATAAATTTAGATTGATACACAAAAAACCAATGAAAGTGAATTGAACTATACATTTAAACCTTTATTAGCAAGAAGGGCCTTCTATTGTGGCACAAAAAATAATTAGCATTGACTACAAACTTGACATACTTTGTGACATGGCATTACAAACATATTAACAATTTAGATTAAGTACAATAACACATTTGGTATTTATGCACTAGGCCATATAATCATGCATTTGGCTTTGAATGCACTAAAACTTTAAATCCAAGGAAAAAGCAAAAAAATTGACCAAATTTTTTAACAGAACTTCCCTTTGCCAAAAAGTTATATTGCAAATTCTTGTACACTTTTAAGTTTGATTCTTTTGAAATTTTTATTATTTAGAATTTAGAAAAGTCTTATTTTATTTATAAATACAACAAATATCTCTTGTAAAATTGATTTTGCATGTACTATGCAAAGTATACAAGATGTTGATCTTTTAAGACATTTATTGCTATACGCAATGTACAACCTTGTCACATGCAATTTGAGATGGACATCAAATTTTTTAATCATGCTTTGTAACAAGGCTTTTCATTATGTAAAAATACTTTATGCATCATATTGTATAATCATAGTACAAATTTTCCTCTAGTACCTTAGGATCTAAAATAGAAAACTATATACTATATAAAATATTATCCTCTACTCTAATCAACATGTAGCTTATTGTGCCAACTCTTGTCATCTATGCCATCCATCTCTATTGCTAAATATTTTTGTACATGCCACTTTGCTCTTTTGAAAGTAGACATTTTGTTCTCCATTTGTACTTCATGTATAGAAATGAACATCGCCTTGAATTGTCCGTGGACCCCTAAAAGAACATTTCTTGATTTTCCTCCCTTCACTCCCTTTATTTTTCTTCTTCCGGTTCATTTATAATAAATACATTGTCCTCAGCATCTATAATACAAAAATGTGTAGAATGAATCCTATTATGAAATGCATGCAATTGTTATAAAAATTTAAAGTGTAGATATAAGTATTATAATGTTGCTTTGATAAAAAGAGTCAGATTTTTTGAAAGTCATGAGCTTTATATGTAAATGTATAGAGATTACTCAATGTAAATTATAAGTTTCCAACACATCTTAAATATATGATATTTAATTTTTATTTAAATGTCAAGATTAAATGAAAATACATGATAATTATTTTCTATTGTAAAGAGTCACATATATATTAAAAGTAAAGATATTAATCCTTAAGCATGCAAGAAACCAATGGGGGCATGCTTGGTTGATTTCTAGTCAAGTACTAGTTTTCACCTAATTCCTAATTTCAAATGAAAATGATTCCATGTGAGAATGTGTAGAAGCTATCTTCTACTTTCTAGTTTAATTTATCATTCTTCAAAATTGATAAATTTGTGTTCTTTACACTACATTAAAGCTCAAAAGCTTGAATTTCCAATATATGCTATAGAAAAAGGTTTTCCTATCAAATTTCTATGTATATAAGCTCAAGAATCATGTCACTTACACCTTCTTTTTCATTACTATAATTTACATTTTCCCTAAAAATTTCATTTCATTTTAAGCATTTTTGGAACCTTAGTAATTTATATAAGTAAAAAATTTTGAAATTTTTATAAAATTCATTTTTATTTATATATTTATGAAAAAATCAAGGTAATTTTGTTTTACAATAAATTATATGAGAAAAATATCAAAAATATATTATATCCTTTAAAATGTAAGAATTTCATGTGGTTTAACTAAATAATTGTAATGTAAATGTTTAAAGGTTAAACAAAAATAACCAACAAGCTCTAAATGGTTTCAAAATATATAAGTGAGTTAGCTCTAAACATAGTGAAGTAAAGTAAAAGTTAATCATCTAAATCTTTAAATGTTAATTCTAGTGGAAAAAGAGGGTATTCATTGTCTTTTATTTTAGTTTGCGGTACTTATAGGTTGAGAGTTGATTGCCTTACCTTAATGTATCCAAAAAAGAGGATATTGATTGTCTTTCACTTTAGTTTGGGGTACTTATAAGTTGAGAGTTGATTGACTTACCTTAATGTATCCCAAAAGAGTGTATATATGGATATATTTATATTTGAGTGGAATCTTAATATTTATTTTGATATATTTTGGTCTCAAATTTAAGTTTTAATTTAAGTTTAATTTAAGTTTTAATATTTTGGACTTGGTTGGAAACAGAGATGCTCCCAATGAAGGGAACTTTGCACAACGTTGAGAATGGCTTGAGTGGGGAACGTTGGGAACAAACACTGGTCCTGTGAAGGAATGCGAAATCCTAATCCTGGGGATATTGCCTTTGGCGACACAACCTCTTCGCTTCTTCCGTTAATGTTCTAAAATTAGTAGGTTACTCAAGATTATCAATTTTCAAACTACTGGTATTAATCAAGTATGTTGCTATTCATCAATTGTAATGTGAGGAAATTTTAGAGGTATTGTTGTTTCAACATTAGAGTTTGATTCTCAAAATTGAATTATGTTGATTCATGTTTGATTCATGTTGCTGACTTCTCTCATAAAATTGCCCTCAAATTAATTTCGTTGTTTTGTACTACAATCAAAATGATATTGGCTATGTGTTGGAATTCCCCAGATTTAAGTCTAAGGAAGTTACAAACTAGAAGCAAGTGAAGGCATCTATGCAACGAAAGGTTTGCCAAAACATTGTTGATGAGGTGTATTTCATCTATCCTTTTTGTCCCAATTGTTTGATATTTGTATTCAATTGAATTTGTGCTGATGAATGTCGTGAATGTCAAAGTGACGTTGATGAGTGCCATGGCTTGGTCAATATCCAGATTTGGAGCTTCTTCTATTGCAAAAGAAGTCATTGATGATAGTCGCCAAGTAGATGAGTTCTGTGAATCTTGGTGATGGTGCAAAGAAATTGAGGTTTGATATTTGCATTCAATTACTCAGGATTGTGGAAGTGATTCTGATGAGTGTTGTTTCTTGGTTAGTATCCGGATTTGGAGCTTTTTCTATTGCGAAAGAAATCGCCAAAATCACCGCTAATAGTCGGTAAGTGGGTGAGCTCTGGGAGTCTTGATGTTGGTGCAGGGAATTAGGGTTTGGGTTTAGAATTTAATAACAATTGGTTGATAACAACTAAAACAAGTTCTATAAACCGTTAAAAGAAACCCATGTCTAAGTTGACGGATTTTTCTATACATCTTGTGAAACAAGTCGTGTTTTTATGTCAACAATTATGTCTACCATAACATCTTCATATTATAGTGGACATAATTGTTGACATAAAAACACGACTTGTTTCATTAGATGTCTAAAAAAATTTGTCAACTTAAACATGGGAAAATCCAAAAAAACACAAGCTCCTTCTAGTGAATGTAGTGTGCCTTTATGGATTTCTAATTTGTTTCTCATTTGTTTTTTTAATAATTATTATCAATTGTGGACGGGGTAATGGCTTTGAGGTTTGGATTTGAGCAACTCGATGGTAGTACACTCATCACGGTAGGTGGCGTATATTGGGTGGGATTGAAGTATCTTTGTGTCCTAAACGAGCCATCTCTACTTGGGCCATTATCAACATCTGCTCTGTTGTGGCACATTCACAGTGCAACACAAGAAGATTTCAGAAACCCTATTCGAGAGTTTTGAAAACATGTAGGGCTGGTCTTGCAATATTATCCAACATCTTGTGATGCCCTTATCCTCATTGTCACTTTGCAACCATATTATCCTTATCAATTTCTACCTTGGCTAGGAACAGAATGTACGGATTTCCAACCCAATGCTTTTGGTACTCCGACACTTCATGGAATGATGACTCTATGTGGAGGCTTCTTGAACTTTACCCATGTGGTCCAAATTAGAGTTGTGAGTCCATTTGAGGTGGATCATGCCATTGATCCTGCCTAGGCTTTCTTTACCAGGTTTGATTCTTCTCTTAGCTTAATTTGTTTTTTTATTTGTCATAGGGGATTTGGATTAAGAATGTCACTTTCAAATTGGGATATTAATTATATGTATGCTTCTAACACTAGAAGGAGCTTGTGTTTTTCTAGATTTTCCCATGTCTAAGTTGATGGATTTTTCTAGACATCTAATGTAACAAGTTGTGTTTTTATGTCAACAATTACATTCACTGTAACATGAAATCACAACTTGTTACATTAGATGTCTAGAAAAATCCACCAACTTAGACACATGTTTTTTCTAGTGTAAGTATGATTTTAATTTAAATTCTTCATTGCCAGACTTGGATGTATGGAGGGTGTGGCTATCACTGTTAGTAGTGACGAATTGGCCAAGCTTGTGAGGTTGTATGAGCTTTATTGGCTAGGGTTGAGGTATACCCGAAATGGCATGCTTCAATCCCAACCTAGTGATGGGGGGCCTACAAGAGGGGATGGTAACCACAGAGGGGATGGTGGCACTAGAAGTGGCACCATCACCACTATTCCAAACCTCTATGGAAAAAGGGGGTCTATTATTCTAGAGGAGGTCAGTAAATACTTTGTCCGGACATATGTGCAAGTAGTGAGGTCTAATGAATAGAGTCTAGATGATCTAGTCGATTCCACCTTTGGGCTTTGATTGAGCGAGATGGTGGCTACAGAAGGTACAATAGAGGATTCTAAATGGGCACTGGAAGATTATAGATAATCACTAGAAGAGTATAGAGTGACATAGTTAGAATTAATGAGAGGGATAGGAATGGATAGACTTCCATAGTCAAATGTCACAAGATGTTTTGTCTCGTTTTGTGTTGGGCCATCGAAGGGATCAAAGGCTACGGACATATAAGAGGCTACGGAGGGATCAAAAGAATTTGAGGCCGTGGAGGCTCCATGAGCTCCTCATTCTTAGCCTGATTTGTATACTGTAATGAAATGGAGCTTAGAAAATGTAATTTGTACTTCAACTAGTAATTTTGTAGAGGTTTGGAATTGAAATACTTTACACCATGACATTTGACAATAGAGTAACATTTAATCCCTAAATGCCCAAACTATATTTTTTGGTAATATAGTGATTTGGGGTAGCTTACTACAAATGGAGATTTTATTTATTTTTACTGAAATTTTCACACAACATGGGGACAAGGCTTTTTTGTAAGGCCCAACAATTTTCATAACTTTTGACTATCAGGTTCAAAAGTTATTTCATGATATGTAATTTTCAATGTTCCACGGGTAACCCAAAAATTTCTTAAAAAATCACATTTTTTTAAAATAAAAATTAGAAATTGTTTTTTTAGATTTATATATATGTGAAAAGCTTTTGAATAATTCCATTTTGATTTACAATATGAAAGTTATGAGGTGTTCTAGTTTGCGGGTAGTTATAGACAGGGTTGACGAATCTCTACGTCCGCCCGAAAAAGGCGTCTGTAACCTGGACGTCCGTCCGCACGGACGTAGCATCCTTTCCGCCATCGGAAAGCGGACGCCTCAGCCGCGGCGGACGGGCGGGGCGGACAAGATGGGCGGACGGGATGGGCAGACGGGCGGGGCAGACGGGCAACCACGGGACGGTTGGAATAGGGCGGTCGGGGAAGCGGACCGGGGAGATGGTCAACGGTTGGAGCAGTCAAGCGATCGAGGCGGAAGCTGCGTCCGCTAGACTTGCGAATGTTAACGGACGCTGCGGACACAGCGTCCGCGTCCGGACGTCCTGTCAACCTTGGTTATGGATTTCCTATATGAAAATAAACTTTGGAGTCCTTTATTTAACTCAATTTTTAATATTTTTTGAAAAAAATAAAAATACTTGATGTAGATTGTTTATTACAACATCACCATCATTGTGATTGAAATTTTTCAATTTTATAATTAAATTCTTAACAATTTAGTGTTTTGAATCACTTTATACTTCTTTCATTAGAAGATTTTCAACAAGTTTGGAGGGCTATGAGTTCCCGAGGTTGCCAACATTAGGAAAATGACCTTGTAGTGAGTTGCTATTTGATGTGGCATGGCAACTACTACATCACCAAAAAAATTGAAAAAAATGAATTTCTTTTTCATTCTAAATTAAATTTAAAAAAACAAAAAAAACAAAAAAAAAACTAATAGTGGGAACAACATAAACAAGGTTGGGAGAATAGGCTTGAAATGGCCCTCTTGACCCCTCAGAAATCCTCTAATGCTACTTACTATTTTTTTTTCCTATATGTTGTGCAATTTCAAATGATCTAAAATTTTTCAAACATGTAGCGAACTTGCCTTGAAGAATGAATCCAAAGAGTAACCACCATTTTGGACATTTTTTCATACAAATGTGACCTTGTGAAAAGCAATTGCCCATATTTTCACAAGGCCAAAAAAATGGTTTTTGTCACTTCAAACGTTATAATCTTGCAATCTACACGGTGGAAATTTTTGAAATTTTTTCCACATCTTTTCAAACTAGTTTACTACAAGATCCTACGATTACATGTGTCCAAAAATGTTTTCATCTAAAATTGGATGCTTTTATTAGAAATGGCAATTTTGGAGAATTTTTGGTGAAAACATAGTCTCTAATGTTTAGGGGTTAAGGTGGAAATTTTAGATTTTGGATATTTGACTAAAACATTCCTTTTTTTGTTCATTTAGAATGCATAGTAATTTTTTTTTAAATTCCTCTCAAATTTAAAATATTAGGACTTGAAGTAGGCATGTAATGTCATCTCTAAATCGTAAATATTTTTCACTCATATGTAGTTATAAGATGGTTGCAAATAGAGTGATAAATAGCAAGCCTTTGAATCAATGGTCACATACTACTCTTACAAACCTTGAAAATGAATGTTTTGAATATCATATGTGCCTATTTGCACGAACCCTAAAATTCAAGGTTAGTGTAGTTAGTGACATGTAATATAATTTTGAATATTACATATACCTAGTTGTTTTAAGTCTAAAAATAAAGATTAGTGCACTTAATGACATGTGATAATTTTGAGTAATACATGTACCTAATTGTCCTAAGTTTTAAAATAGAGGTTAGTGCACTTAGCGATAAGTGATATAATTTTGAATATCACATGTACCTAATTGTCTTAAGTCTAAAAATGCAATTAAGTGCACATAGTGACAAGTGATATGATTTTGAATATCACATGTACCTAACTGTTTTGAGTCTAAAAATAGAAATTAGTGCACTTAGAGACAAGTGATATAATTTTGAATATCGCATATACTTAACTATTTTAAGTCTAAAAATGGAAGTTAGTGCACTTAGTGACAAGTGATGCAATTTTGAATATCACGTGTACCTAACTGTTTTAAGTCTAAGAATAGAAATTACTACACTTAGTGACATGTAATATAATTTTGAATATCACATGCACCTAATTGTCTTAAGTCTAAAAATAGAGGTTAATGTACTTAGTGACATGTGATAATTTCATATGAAAAGAGACTCATTTCAAATTTTTTGTTTTACTCTTAGTTATATTTTGGTTATAATTTAGGGTCACTTTCTTTATAATTAGAGAGGTTGATTTGAATTTATTACTATTTGGCATAGAAACTACTTTCAATAATTTATAATAATTAGGATTAAAGCATAGAATAGTAAGAAATGAAGGAAATCATTAGGAAAAATTTGAGCCCTATGGAGGGCTGTTAAGAAATTTGTTTTCGACGCCATGTAGTGCAATTACAGGAAAATTAAAAAAAATTTAATTTTAATTTTTTTTTTAAAATTTTAAATTTTAAAAAGTATGAAAACCTGACGTGGCACAAGTAGTGCCACATCAACAAGGTTCATTAAAAAAATAAAAAACTAAGGAATTTCCTCTTTAATGGCACCAAGGTAGTTGCAGGCAGTTTCAAATTGGCAAACCTTCCAAGGCCTGAAATTTTTTATAATGGGATATTATAGTGATGTGCATGGTAGTGAAATTCATAAATGTATTGATTTCAAACCTCAAAAAATTCAATAGAAAGAGGGTGAAAGTATTGTATATTGGAGATTTGAGATGCTATTTCAAATTTTTGTGTTTTTAATTTGTACAAAGTTGAATAATTATAATTATGATTTTAAGTAACTAAGATATTAAGCATTGCATCAAATATGGTATGATTATTTAGACAATCTTGTATCAATTGGGTACAAATTAAAGTGCCACAAACATGCAAACATTTATATTTTGGAAAAATGTTAAAAAGCAAAATGAAATAGAGTCTTAACTTGGATACATTTTTCTATTTTGTCTTCGTAACATTTCAAATGAAGAATTAAAAGAAAATCCAAAATCCAAAATGTGCCTTACTTACATTGCAATTTTTTATTTTTTATTTTTTAGATTTTAGCTTAATTTTTATTTAATAAATAGCCTATCATTGATTGCTTTTCGTGATAGAATAAGCCATTTGTGAAAATTTTAAACTTCTTAAACACATTTGGTGAGGTAGGAATATTTTAACTTTATTTGTTTATAATTCCTATTAATAAAAATGTCAATTTATCTTAATAGAGGGGGGTGTTATTTTTTCTCTTTGAATTAGTTCCTATAATTTATTCTTTTGGCCTTTGAAGTTGTTTTTTACTAGTCCATTTTTTCAATTTTTATGATACAATGCTATTTATTTTAAATAACCATTTGATTGTTACATTATTGAAAATCTTTATCAAATCTTTATCACTTTCATTACTCTCCCTCCAAATTACACAAGTTAATTCAATTTGTTTGAGATTGTGAGTATGTGAGATCCTTCAAAAGTAATTCAAATGAACTTGGGTGAAAGTTATTTAATTATTGGAAAAATTTGGATGAATTTTGGATGGTAGTTGAATGAAAATTGCAATACCTGAGATAGAATAAAAATAATGTCACCTACTCATGACCAATGGTGAATCACTCTTGGCCAATGAAGACCAATAGTTTGAACCACTCTTGGCCATTGGTTTATCTTAAATAGTGTGAATAGACATATTAGAGAGACTTACAAATATACATAATTCTAGAATCAATGCAAGTCAACATTATTAATTTTATTTTTTTCATTGAAATTTTTACACAACACATGCCCAAGGAGTAGCTTTAAGGCACAACAATTTCATAACTTTTGACTACATGGTTAAAAAGTTATTGTATGATATGTACTTTTCATTGCTCGATGGAAAACTTGAGCAACAAAAAGACTTCTTTAAATTACTTTTTTAAGAAATTAAAATTTGAAGTTGGTTCTTTAGATTTACATATACTTGGAAAGTTTTGAGTCATTCCATTTTAATCAATTAGTCAAAAGTTATGAGGAGTTTTAGTTTGTAGTAGTTTGTGGGTTGTTATTGAATCTCTACTCTAAAACAAATTCTAAAGTCCTTTATTTAACTCAATTATCAATATTTTTGAAAAAAAATAAAAATATTGTGTGTAGATTGTTTATTACAACATTACAACCATTGGGATTGGCATTTTTCAATTCTATAATTCAATTCTTAACAATTTAGTATTTTTAATCATTCTCTACTTCTTTCTACTTTCTATTTTTTTCCCATGTGTTGTACAATTCCAAATGATTTGAAAATTTTCAAGCATGTAGCCAACTTGACTTGAAAAATGAATCCAAAGAGTAACCACCATTTTGGACATTACTTCATACAAATATAAACTCATAAATGGTAGCTGCTTGGTGTTTCATAGGACAAAAAAAATGAGTTTTGTCCATTCAAATGCTAATATCTTGCAATCTCTATGGTGGAAAATTCTAAATTTTTTTTCCACATCTTCTCAAACTGGTGTATGACAAAATCCTACGGTTATTTGTGTTCAAAAATACTTTTAAGAAAAAAATTAATACTTGCACTAGAAATGACAGTTTTGGAGTGTTTTTGGTGAAGACATAGTCAAAACCTTTAGGGGTTAAATCTTGAATGTGAAGTGGGGCCTCTAGAATAATTTTAGGTTCATGGAGGATAAGAGTAAAAAAAGCCCCCTATTTTGAGCTGTGTCTAGGTTCTGTTTTAGACTTCCCCTATCTAATTTGGGAATTCTATTGCAAATATGAATTCAAAATTTGTAAGAAAATTTATGTGAGAAATAAAAATTCCTACGTTTTTCCCCAGGGTAAATCCAGCCTCCAGCCTCCTGGCCCCACTTCGAATGCAGGATTTAACGTCCTGCCTGGGAATTAGTTGTGAATTGAATTGCATTAAAAAGGCGAGAGTTGGTCGCCTAAACCCAAACAAAGTCCAACTTCCCCTCTTCAATTCAGTTTCCTACTCAAAACGGATGAGATTAAGAAATGGATGAATGTAGAAAGAATACTCATCCAAAAGTTGCGTTCCCACTCCCAGCGCTCTTTTCAAGTGGAAGAGCGGCGCTCCCAACCAATTCGGTCGTCGTCCCCACTTTAGTCGCTTCCACCGCTGTCGCAGCTCCAGCTCTCCAGCTCTCTCTCCACACTCCTGTGTCCCTCTTTCTTATAAGTTTTGCTACCGTAGTTCAAGGTGTTGCGGGTCGCTTCGATTGGTGCCGCGACTCTTTGTTAAGGTTTTCCCTTCTTGGTCCGGGACCGCGAGTCGGAGGGCGCGGCTGCATTGCCTCTTGTGGCCAGCGTCACCCTGGCGGTGTCGTGGTGTCATGTCGTATCAGGACGACCAGAGTGAGGACTACCTCTTCAAGGTGGTGCTCATCGGCGACAGCGCCGTCGGCAAGTCCAACTTGCTTTCTCGCTACGCCAGAAATGAGTTCAACTCGAACTCGAAGGCCACCATTGGCGTCGAGTTCCAAACGCAGTGCATGGAAATAGACGGGAAGGAGGTCAAGGCGCAGATCTGGGACACCGCTGGCCAGGAGCGGTTCCGCGCCGTCACCTCAGCCTACTACCGCGGTGCCGTCGGGGCGCTCATCGTTTACGACATCAGCCGGCGTGGCACTTTTGAGAATGTGAGTCGCTGGCTCGACGAACTCAAAGGTGACTCAGTCACTCTTTAGACACATTCTTTCCTATCTTGATGTCCTGAGAAGTATTACAAAGCACGAGAGTGAATGTGTTCTTCTTTCTCTCTGTTTTGAGCAAGCCCGCACTGCATGGACCGTTAAAGAAGAGAAACTGTAAAGTCGCATTTGTTTGCTTTTGAGAAAATTGGCTTTGCTGCGGTCTTGGCAAATTTCAACTGCAGACAGAGAGACGTACTGAGATCGACTGAAAGCCTCGGTCCTGCCTGGATTACTGGTTAGAAACTATTGGGAGAAACAATGTGATAAAGGAAATATCTCGCTTTATTGTTATCTTTCTTGATGTCGGCAGAAGCACTTGAAAAGTAAGAGAATAAGTAGACTCTTTTTAAATATCTGGTTTGAACAGGCTTGATCTGCTTGGATTATCAATGAGGAGAGCAACTGTGGTTATTCGTCGTTTGGAAGTGTCTCTTTGATTAGTATGAAGAAGTCCAGCGGTAGTCGTAATCGTTGTATTTATCTTATTGAGGTTCCTGGTTACAAGATATTTTTGGTTACATTGGTAAAGTTTTTGTAATCTGTACTGGATGTGGGCTTTCATTTTCAGGCGTGGTTTGTTTGCTTCCACAAGCACGAAATACATTTGTGAGAGAGATTGCTAATGAGCTAAAACCTTGTGTTATGCGATCTTCTTTAAAGTTTGGAGCCCGAGGTTAATCTGACATACTGCTTTTTCTTCATATGCTAGTGAGCACCTAGTTTTGATAAAATTCGTGTGAATGTTGTCTGACGCGCCATTGCTAATTATGTTTGTCGTTTTTTGCAGTTCATTCCGACACGAGTGTGGTTGTAATGCTTGTTGGAAACAAGAGCGATCTTGCTCACATTCGAGAGGTTAGTGTGGAAGAAGCCACTGCTCTTGCAGAGAAGAACACCATGTCCTTCATGGAGACGTCTGCTTTGGAATCTGTGAATGTTGTTGACGCTTTCCAGACTGTACTGAAAGAAATTCACAAGATAGTTAGCAAGAAAGCTCTTACAGCAGATCCTAACAGGACCGACACCATCGTTGCAAGTGGTCAAAGGCTGGCGGGTGGCGATGACACGACTCCAAGGAGGGGTGGGTGCTGCTCGTATTAGTGTGTCCTTATTGGTTAAGTGTACGAGTTTTTTCGTCTCTTCTTCCTTTCGGCCTAATGCGATCCCCCCACAACTAGTGTTGAACAGAGGATAGCAGTTTACAGATCACAAGACTTTTAGTAGGTGCAGACAATTCCTTGTAGGAACAAGCCTGGGATATTCTCTCAGCGCTCTTTATTTTAGACTCTCGCATTAGGGATTTTATAGCTCGTCAGTCCCGAGTATGCTGACTCAGGGCGACGGGTATGGAAATGCGGCAAAGTCTTCTTGACACCCAAAGTGGCCTGAAATACCAGTGTAAATTTGATTCTCGTCAGAGGAAATGAGTTTCATTTTCTTCATCTTGTCATTTAGAATGCTTGCTTGGATTAGAGGTGTATGGAGCAGTGGATCTTATGCTGAATGTAATGCTTGCAGCAGTTGAGATACAAGTGTTACGCAGCAGTGGCACGAGGCAGAACGTTGCTCCCGGCTACATCTATTTGGTTGCGACGGTCCTGTTTGTGCTTCCTTGCTCACGTGCTACAAACTTAAATTCAATGAATTTATAATTCCATCTTTTTCATTTGTTCTTGCTGGTGGTGTATTTTACGGTACCCGGTAAGGTAGGAGGTCCATGAAGCGATCATCTAAGCATTGAAACTGAATTTTGGGGAGGTAAAACATCTTGAAATATTTTTCAGTAAATTTTCCTTGAAAGACAAGAAGATATGGCATGTGGCCGAAGTTTCATATTTTTTTGGAGCTGTGTGGAATTAGTTATGAAATTTTGAAGCTGAAGGGGCATAGGGCTGTAAAAGCGATCACCCCCTAGAATGTACACCATTTGTACATTTTGGTACATTGAAAATATCGAAATGTACCTCTATGGCATGTTCGGTTCAAAATGCCTGCTCGCAGTTCGAGCCTCCTACCTTAGTACTGGATGAAATTTTCTGTTGAGGAATTTCGTTTAATTTTAGAGCTGCTCTTGTGGCGTATTTGAAATTTGCAGAAATGACTATTTACTATTTGCAGAATCTATTTGTATGTACAACAGGGAAACTCTTGTTGTCATCGTTACTGTGGCCAGATCCTTCCGCCGAGAATTTGGGCCTCCAGAACTCGCACAAGAAAGTTCGCATTGCGGATAAGAATGCACCCAAAGTGATACGAATACATCTGCGTGAGTGCGTGCTATGTAACACATATTTTCCATTTGGAATCTGTAATCGTCAAAGATTCTTGTAGTAGTGTTTCTCCAGTCAACAAATAATTGTTGGCTCATACTAATAAGAGAACAGATTTCTGGATGTCAAACTTGTATTGAGTTGAACGGGATGACTGAATACCGGTAGTCGAACGCAGATTAATGTTTGGCCTGAGACTGACTGAGGTGGTGAGATTGGTTTTTGCAAGGAAAACTTGATCGAGTATAATTTCGCTGTTACCACTGCATTCAATAAGCTCACAACTGGAACACCTCTGCTCCAAATGCTGAGCTGTTATGGGAGAGTAATTATAATTTGTCTTAGAGGTTTGCCCGAAGATGGGCCATTCTTACGTTTGTGGAGAATGTTTGGGACCTGCGTGGCATCTGCATTGTCCCCAAATTGTCATCCGTCAGTTAGAGTCTAGAATTTCGATCCGGGTGTTTCTTAAAAATCGGAGTCAAACGTTTCCTATTCCTGTCTTTAAACCCTCTGAAGTGTGCAGGACTAACGTTCCACTAATGCAGCGAAGGCTGTGAGTCTGCTTATTTGATGGCTGCAGCTCTTTGGGCAATATACAGTATATGTTCTCACAGGTGTCATAGCTATTGAGGAAGAGGATGAGCCATGGGTTCTCGTGAACAAGGTATTTGAGACCTTTGAGCCCAGATTTTTGTAAACTCAATCCCCACTCCCAAAATTTACCCTAGAATTGATCTGGATCAATCAAATTATACCTTCAACCCCCTAAAGGACCATGAGACCCAAATTAGGGTTTTCTGTTGTGTAGCAGTTTTGAGTAAATCATATGATGACTGTCTTCTGTCCGATTTTGGTGTATATTGAGCAGCACATGCAATGCTCTTCACTGATAGAAGTGATATCAAGATTTGGCCCCACTTGAAATCCGTCTTTTGCAATATGATCTGTCGAATTGGTCAATTTGAAATCTGTATTTCTTTGGTCTATTGGGTTAAGATTGCTTTTCATCGTTTCTTGTGAGAACTGATACTTTGAGCGTCTGTGATACTCACATTGATCGGTAAAGGTCGAGAAGACGTCTATCCCCTGAATCCCATACGGTTACTCAAACCAGTTGCAATATACCAAACCTTCCTATTGTTCATTTTGAAAACCTGGGTGTTGCTCTCAGACAAACTCAGAGCTGTACAGAACTGTCAGTCATTCAATTTTTTTACTCAGAACATCTAATGGTGTGATATGTTAGTGATCAGGGGGCAAGCCAGTGCCTAATTCTATACAGCGGCTCAGAAGAATTGACTTTGTACATGGAGGTCAATGTCCGCTACAAGTCTGCTGCTGGTAAGCGAAGGTTCAGAGTCCCATGCTCCTCTGTTAGAAACTTAGAGTAGTAAGGTGTTTCAGTCTCCTGGCAATCTTGGCCTTTTGTCCTATTTATGCAATGCGAAACAGTGTCGAAGGCACCAGTATGTTTGTCAAAATGATCCAGAGGTCAGTGAAATCACATGTGCATGGGCGACGGTGGACCTGCCAAATACTCAAGAGGGTGTAGATGAACTGGTGTCACGGTCATTGTCGGAGTTGCCCTTGTTGGTGGGAAGCATGAAACATCCCGTGGATGTCAATAGCGCGCACATGCCTTCTGGTTTGATCCCCAAGGCAACCCAGTGAGAACATCTTCAAGGAAGTAAGGAAATTGAATGTATTTGTTCGACCTTCGCTTAATCGAGTCGGTCTGACACTGTTTCATACTTAACCCGCGAAAGGACCGAGGATTCTTGGTTTGGAAATGACCAAGTTTGATTGAACATGTTGCCAAAAGTATAAGTCAGATGGAGCCAAGACTTTCTTCACCTGAATCAGTGAAGAACGTTGCATACGTTGGTCAAGTCGCAAGTAAGATTAGACAAAAAATTGTCCCCATATGACCTAGTCAAAACTGCTATTGAAAACATGAGGCTCAGTCTGGACTTCTTGGTCTTTTAGGAGCTAGCCAAGTGCTTTCCTTAGCTTCAGATGTTTGGTTGGAGCATGTAGTATGGTTGAATCCCTTTGAGATTTTCAAAATTACGTTTAAATGTATAGGGCGCTCTCGAGTGCTGGTGTAGAAATGTGGTGAACAATCTACTTTTCACTTGCATTAGTATAAACTGTCCGACTTTCAGAAGAGACACTCCAGGTTCCTTGTGAACATTCGTGATACTGTTTGTTGTGCGCAGGTTTCGGAGTGTGTAATCTTGTTACAGTGTGCAGGATGATCTGGAGCTAAACAACAATATTTGATCGCACACTCTGGCAGCAATCTACAACATTGAACATAGCTCGTCAACTCTGATGCACAAGTAACAATATTGGCATCAAATGAAGAGGTTCCGATCTTGGTGCTGTACCGCAAGGTATTTTTTACACTCAATGAGAGCTGCTCGTTGCCTGGGGATGCAGTATTCGTGCCCCTCATCCAGTTGTACGCGCAAGCATTTGCAAAAAGTGTTTAAAGAATTGTGGACTGTGATGTTTTCAGACAGTCAATCCTCGAATTGGAGTGTTCAGATCCGAGTATTGTTCAAGGGGGTATGCTTGCCGGGCCAAGCTATAGTTCACAGTCAATTACCCCGGAGTTCGGATTCCTGAAGGTATCTGGAGAGCACAAGGTCTCCTGATAATTTCCTTGAGTGAGGAGAGAGAAAATCGATGTTTTTTTTAATGAACTGGACAGAATTCCTTTGATAAAGAACTCCAATGCTGTAAGTAGCATCTCCCATATTCATGTAAGTAAAATAAACAAACAAATAAATAAATAATCTCAACACTCTGCAATTGCACACTCATTAGCACACAGCGAAAATGCAATTGACTGAGTGTGCAATTAGAGAGAGAGTTGAGTGTACAGTTTACATATGTATCAGAGCAAATGCCCGACCATGCAGACCTTTATTGTAATTATAACTTATTCAGTATATGAACATATCATTCAAATTCATAAGAATAATAACAATAGAAGTCCGCACCGTTGCACCCGTGCGCCGTCTGTAATTTCGATTGCATCATCGCCCTCATCATCATTTGTACCGTCGCAGGCATGGAACTTCTTACCCTAATTGCCGCGCATTAATCAACATTAGTCTGAGCAATTCAATCGATCCGTACAGCTCAAATATCCTAGATATTTTCTTCTCTAAGAAGAAAATATCTAGGAAATGGGGCTATCTTGTTGAAAACGCTGCTGGAGGAATAGAGAACGGATCTCGCTAGGTGACTAAGCTTAGCTGGCCTGGAGTGTGTTGTGGGTTTTCTCTAGATTCGGCGGATGCACGAAGGGCGTCGACGATGGAGCCACCACGGCGAGTCTCATGGACGAACCTTCACGAGCAAGGTAGCAGACATGAGCAATGGCAGTCTGTCTGGGCTCCACATCTAATTACAGAGCATGCGTAGCTCTGGATATCGTAGTTGACACGATTTCAGAATTTGAAGCCCAGTGAGAGCTTCAAGTCATAAATTGTTCCAGCGTTCTTCAGTATGAGGTCCGATCTAGCTGCTGAGTTCTTCGAGGTTGTTTGTTCTTGTTGCTGCAATCGGTCGTGAAGCGAGCTATGGAGGTAGCGGTGCCAGGTAGTCCATCTTGGAGTGTTCTTGTTGACGTTGCACAGAATAATTGAAGAGATTCGCAGTGTATCGATCGACTAGGATTTGTATTGGTGTAGTCTGAAAGGATACCATGCACACCTTTTTGATTAACTTCCATAGATTCGATGCTTAATTTGCGAGCGCACTCGATGGATGTTTTTTTGAGTGTAGCCTTTTACTAAACTTTATAGTGGTGATACTTGTGTTGAGTTTTTGAACCTTCTGTAATTCTACTTTCTTCCTTCGCCATCGTTAGCTCTGGACTTTTCTGTTGCATTATCGAGTCTGATTGATTCGATTGCGCTTGTAGACACGCATGTAGACATGGAAGACACGGATTTCGACGTGGAAGTGCCGTTGCTCTTCAACCAAGGCTACGAGTGTAGTCCGAATCAGGAAGTTGAAGGCCCGTGCGATGATGATGTTGGAGTTGAGAGCCTTGATTTTGACCCTATTTATAATTTGGTTAACGAAAAACTCAAGAAGCGACAGTTTGATCGTAAATTCTATGGGTACTACGCCAATCAGCCGTTTACAAAAACCCTTTATCTCGATAAGGTCAAAAGAATACACTTGAATTTATCTCTTTCATGTTGATTGCATAAACCTACTATTCGAGTGTTATTGAGGTCTGATGTTTCATCCTACATAGACTAATGAGGTGGGCATCGTCGGGGGGTGCAGGTATACGGGGCTGACACTTGCGAAGTGGACGATTACAATTATGATTGGACTTCTTGTCGGTAAACTATTTCCCAGATGTTTAATTCAAGTTTTTATTTGATTTTAAAGGCATCAAAAGATTGAGGGGAAACTGAATTAGGTCATATTCATTCTGCTGTTGCTCATTGGTTCAAGTACAGACAGTTCTAATTCTTTTTGGTGTCTTGGCCATTACTCGAATTGAGCTTCATAAAGACTTAACCTGGTGTACCTGAGTTGAAGTAAATTTTTCCGCATCGCAGTTAGTAGTTTCTCGACGGTTCAATTAAGTTGTGGGGTTTAAGGAGGGTTTAGGGCTGAACATTAGTGTTTTCTTTCCCGATTTGTAGGGACGATCGCTTTCGCTATTGAATCCTTTCAAGATTTCGTTATCACGCTGAAGGTAATCTTCTCACCGAGGATTACTCTTGACAATCTTGTGATATGCTCTTGAAATTGATATCGAATTCGTCAATGAGAAAAACGTACTTGGATTTAGTACAAGTCTCATGGCTTCTATATTTTAATTGTGAAAATCCTATGGTTTCGTTTGCATTGGACAAGGCTCTGAGTGTCCGATTGCATGAGCTGCAGAAAGAGTGGACCGAGGAGTTCTTTGAACGTGGATTGGCGCTTGTCTTTTTCAACTACGTAGCCGTAGGTGTGGCTCTCGTTCTTCTTTCGAGCTGCTTGGTTATATTCTGGGCTCCAGCGGCCGCGGGTGGAGGGGTATGCATGCTTAGAATTCACTTTCTCAACAGCCTCAAAGCATCTGAGTGATTAATACATTAGGTCATGATTCTCACATTACAGCTCTCTTTGTAATGTGATGCTCAAGCTATTGACATGGGCTCTGCACGTGGTAACGATTCTTTGGATGTGGTTCTATATTGGTTCCCTTGCGCAGGTTACTTTGGTCATGGCTTACCTGAATGGTAATGATATACCCGATTTTTTTCGACACCGAACTCTCTTTACGAAGGTGTGTTTTCTGTTTCATGTAATGATGGTGGATAGTGAATAGCAACAATCCGTGCTGTCCTAGTACTTGTGTGTGTTTCCTTCATATATGCCCCTGAAATTGACAAGAGTCTTTACAACTGTGATGTTGCGTTCACAGATATTGGGTACAATCTGCACAATTTCATCTGGATTACCGGTGCGCCTCACTTCTACCTGTCCAAGAACTTTCGTGTCCCTTACTAGGGAGTAGAAAACCTCCCCTTCCGGAAAACCTACCTTCACTAAACCCTGACAATTATAACGCCATTTAAGACGGTTTCTAACATGATGTTCAACCCTGCTAATTGTCGATTGTAAACCCTGGTAGTTGTAATGCGACTAGCTTTTCTAGAATAGATCTGGTGGCTATCAGAGTGGTCCACCAAACCATCGGTCTACCAATCTCCCAAGGTTTTATTTTAATGCAGTACCTTGTATGGCTTTTCAAATTTCTCGATCCTAAAATTGAATTCAAATTTCAATTGGTGTCGTGCTCAGATTGGTCAAGAAGGACCTATGGTTCACATTGGCGGTGCGATTGCATCTGAGCTTACTTGGATGCATGGCCGATTCCAAACAAGGAAGCCCAGCGTGCCAGGTCCGCAATCACGGTGGGAAACCTGGCGGGAGAAGTTTAATCAGCTAACACCGAAAGCTTGGATATTCGTAAGTGAGGATCATGTTGTACTCTTGTGCAAATGCCTTTGTTTACCAATGACTCGATATCATCTCAAGAGTATGTGACCAGGGGCATTTGTCAAAATTGATACATAGATAGATATTCTAAGAAAATGTGGGTGCGCTCTACTCATATGACGCCTACAATTGCAATGCAGGACTTTTATAACGATAGGGACAGACGAGAGTTTATTTCGGCTGGAGCTGCAGCTGGGTACGTGATGCTTTTAAATATAGGACTGTTTGATTTGATTTTTCTGCTTCTTGTCATTCTATCAAATTTACCTCGGTTGTTCCGATCCCTTGGAATTGAACGCTCAGGGATTTTGTGTTATGAAGATTTGGTGATTGATAGCATTAGAAGAACTCTGTTTGGCTAAGATCCTTGAAAGGTTTACCATCAATCAAGACCATACCTCATGTGTTGCTGTGGACAGCTTGGCAGCGGCTTTTGGTGCACCGATTGGTGGAGTTCTATTTTCTATGGAGGAGGCCTCTAGTTTCTGGTCCAGAAAGGTTTACGAGCTTTTGAAATGATATATGTCCATAAATTATCTTATATTAACACGTATTTTATAGCGTTATGGTGATAGTGCAAGTCCCCACCAAGTTGCAAGTTTATGATGTTTCTGTAGCACTGGAGTGCCTTAGCTATATGTGTTGATGCTATGTGAGCAGGTCATGTGGCGATCACTTTTATGTACAACATGCGCCACCATGGTTTTATCGTGGCTCACTCTACGGTATACCATGTTATCATTTTTCTCAGAACTTCGTCTAAAAAAGTTTACTTGCTTAATGGATGTTCGAGCCTGACAATCACTGCCTGCCTGGATATCTGTTGATATAAATATGCTGTGTGGATGATTTTACTTCTTTCAAATTGATAAGTTCTCGTATGATGTGGCAGGAAATTTTCTTTCTCGTTACCAGGAACCATCTCCTTTCATGGTCTGAAGGTAATTATCGCATTCGATTACCACTTACTTGTCTTGCACTTGCGGATGACGAGGATCCATAGCATATATTTGTAATATTTTCTCAGTGGCCTACTTTTTTGAGATCATTTTGTATTACCCTGAATTTATAGCTGCGGTGTTGGTCTTGTCTACTTCTCGTCTTTGCACAATGAGAATATGTAATCTTCATGTTCGTCAGATACTCAATTGATTTTATCAGAGTAGTATCCAGTATGTATTGCTCTAGAATTTTGCATGCTCGATGATATTTGTAATAGTTATGACTTGTGTCTAATAAGGAAGAGATTGGTGGTGACATTCTTTGTGCGAGGAAAAATTGCGGGTGCATTCTAACAGTTCTGAAATTCTACGTCTTTGCGTCGTGTGCCAGCCTGAGTTCGATCTCATTGACTTGCCATTACTTGTGGTCACAAGCGTCTTCGCTGGAGTGATCGGAGCTTCCTTGAATATATTCCATGATTGGCTTGCTCAATTTCGACCATCCTCAAAGCGCAGAGCTCTTAGGTTCGGTTTACTCCTATATGCTCTGTAACATATTAGCAACATGAACTGCTTGACAATGACTCCTGTGCAACAAAATTGGCAGGATCGCTATCTAAGAGAACAGTACTCAGCTTTCAAGAAGTATAGGAGCTTAGTTACTGTTCAAGTCACTTAGATCAATACTTGCAGATAGTTATTTTGAGCCTGTACAGTTCCTTGTTAAGGGACCTTTAAATCAGTAACCTCTTCCGTAGGTTCAAGATCCAAGTCAAATTATTGTAAATTGTGCTCACAGGTGTTTGGAATCGTGTTTTTTGGGTTTGAGGGGTTCAGGGTGCTTGAGGCGTGTCTTGTAACTTTCATTTCAGTCACCGCCATCTTTATGCTGCCCTACTATTTTGGACGTTGTATACCCATCCAGAAAGAGTAAGATGATGGCTGTGAACTCCTTGCAGTTTGGATTATGTGACAAAATTCAACCTCTTATCAAGTGCAATTTGCAATACCTAATTAACTTAATGTGCATGAGGCATATATTTCAGATTAGTTCGGGTCTCGCTTGAATGCTTGATACCTTTCGGTAGATTTAGTAGTGTGCCTATAATTGATGGTCATTTAGAAAAGTAAGCCTAATCTTGTGCATGATAGTGCTTGGTCGTTTTTAGTTCTTATGCATGTGTTCGAGCTGACAATCTGACATTAAAAATCTTTTGCAGGCAAGAAGGCGATGAGTATTGGTATAGATATACATGTCCGCTACTGGACCAGGAAACAGGGATCCGCTATTACAATGACCTAGCCTCTCTCTACTTTGCCGTCCCTCGTCAGGTTCATTTTACAGTCCGCTTCTACTGCTGGACAGAAACGAATGTCTTTTTCCCTTCTTTGTAAATCTAGATACCTTGGATTTTTATTGTCTTTTTCTTGAAATTTCTCAAACTTATAACCGAAATCTTGATAGTTATTTGTTTCTATTTCAGACGATCCAGAAGCTGCTAGCATTAGGAGGTGCTGGCGTTTCTCCGTTCACTATTCATAGTCTTGGCATCCACTCGAGTTCTTTCCTTCTCCTGTTTATCCTAGCTTACGGCATTGCGACTCCTGGCGGCATTTTTATGCCTTCCATCATGGCAAGTATATTTGTTTCGTCTTGGTTGAATTTTTTCTTCAGAATTTGTTTCTTTTGCGCTTCTTTCACCTGTTCTTGTTCAACAGTTAAAAGCTACTTACAATTATTGTGTTGTGAAGTTGTGCTTACTTCCTTGGTATCAGGTCTAAGAGGCACATATGATCCTCATATCTTCGTATCTTGCAATGGAATTATGTTACAGTCATTCTGTAGGTTGAGGACGGAGGTTTGTCTTTTTGTTTGTTTCATGGTCGACTGGTAACAGGTAGGCGCATCTTTTGGAGCATTTTTGGGGCGCGTTTTCAAGTTTTTTTTCCCAGGGTGAGAGGCTGATTTTTGCTGAGAAGTATTCTACTTCAGTTCTGATTGTCCAGCTTGAATTTTTTTGGTCACAAAAGAGTATTCTCAGTGGGCCTCAATGCATTTGACTCCGTAATCACCATGCTTGAAAGTTTGGAATCGGTCAACTATTCTTAGTCAGTAATGTTTTCTGTTTTGTTTTTTCGATTGTATATTATTGTGTATTCAAAGCCTTAAAGTTTCAGTTCAACGTCATGCTCCATCTCAATCATGCGTCCCTCGTCTGCTACTATCTTTGTCTTTAGTTTGATGAATGATTTTGCAGGTGGTCGGTGCAACCGGGAATGCATGCGCTTGTGGGAGCGACTGCCATGCTTGGTGGAGTTTTCCGAAGTTCCATTTCCTTGGTACAGTGCGACGTTCAACTTCTTGATTTCTACTTGCAGACTTTTGGGCGCCAGTTTTCAATTTGAACATAAGAGATCAATACGAAGGCATCTATATTATGACATATCGGTAGTTGTGCAGTGCAGCTCTGAACGCTCGAAAGGAAAACAATGAAGTACTGTAATTATATTTTAAGGGTGCGTGTCCAATTCCTATTTCTTTTATAGTCACTCCTGAGGACAATGATTAGTATACAATTACATGCAGGTGGTGATCATGGTGGAGGGCACAGGTGGAATCGAGTTCTTACTGCCAGTCATACTCGCCATAGTTCTCTCCAACTTGGTGGCCCATTACATTCATTCCGCAGGAGCCTACGAGTCTGACTTGGAGCGTATAGGTACTACCTTCTACTATTTCCCAATTTGCTAGAAGTCTCGAGATCTTTGTCTGCATTCCCAAATTTGGCTCGCACGTCCTGAACTTGAAAACTTCCTATGATGTTGTTGACCCACTTGCCTACGTACTGGCAAATGTCTCACTTGACTTTTCTGTGTTGCAGGAGAAGTTCATTTTTTGCAGAGTGAGCCTTCGCAGAAACTTCATTTGATCACGGCTAGACACATTATGGCATCAGATGTGAAATGTTTTAAGGAGGTAATCATTATCTCATGACTCAAACAATGCTGCCTGAGGGTGTTGTAAGAAAAAAATAGCCCAGAGAATGTTCTAGAGAATCCATTGCCCACATCACTAAAGAACTCCATTACATTTGCGAAGTTCTGCATGTTACTGAGTTATGGACATTAGATTCACATGGTCCTCAGGTTCAATTAATGTGAATTTAAGTTAGTGTAATGCGGATGGTTTTAACTCAATGTTAGTGCAATGCTAGTATCATTAGCATTGACTTGGTATCGCATTGACAACTATGGCGTTAACAATCAGTCAACCTTTATTTTATTATTTTTTAATATTGATCATATCTATATTAGATTTACATTGATTTACCATTAATACCTTTGGTAATCTAATGGGGAGATCTTTTGAGATACGATTCACTGATTAGGCAGCAATGATTAATTGTTCTTTTAAATTTTGCCTTCCAACACAATGCCACTTTTTTTTCTGTATTATTTATTTCATCCTTTGTACAGATTACCTCCGTAGCAGAGGTCGTTTCAGTGCTCCGTGAAACATGTCACAACGGTTTTCCAATTGTTCGACACACTTCCGGAGATGATTACGACCCCGACGGTCAGCTAGTTGGTTTTATATTGAGGCACCAGATATTGTTGTTGTTAGAGCAACGCGCAATTTTTGAGGCCGATGCAGCAACACTGAATCGACCCATGCGTTACGGTATTAGTTTACGATTGCCGCGGTTGACGAAGGAGCAACGATTTTTGGACCGACTCATGCGTGTATACCATCATGCTCATTATCCCCATCGGCGCTACTTAAGCTCCAGACCTGAGGCCGTTAATGAATTAGAAATCGATGAGCTCTTACAGGTATCGAATCCTACACTAGAACTTGTTTAATCTTAAAACCAGGGATCCCCAAATTTTTAACTATGAAAGTGGGAATGTGTGGCAAGTGTGCTGCAGTCGATAGTGTGACAAAAGTGTGTAGGATATTCCTGATGTCACATTCGAGAAGGTCATAAATGAGGTTAGAGTGTACCTGAAAAACTAAGGAAAGAGGTGGTGAGACGTTGACTGTAATTCTGACAAGAGTTACTTCATATTCCAAGATTTGAAGACCACGATCTGGTTGTAATATGAAGGTGCAAACCCGGGTCAGGTGAGGATATAAAATTCTTAACTACGTTCGTTTTGCAGGAATTTGCTATGCCAACTGTGAATGGCAGCACTACGACTGAAGAAGAGCGTTCGAAGCTCGAGGATGTGACGGAGGCATCTAATGCAGGAAAAGAACTGGCCTTAGATTTCCGGCCATGGATGAATCGCGCGCCTTTAACAGTACGTATTCAAATTCTCTACGTGACCCACTTGTATAGCCCATTCTTAATTTTTTCATTCTGTTTAGGTATATTGTCTTAACTTGGTCGTGTTGTCTCCGCTATTGCAGGTTCGGGCTGAAACCTCTGCACGGCGAGTTTACATCATTTTCCGAACTCTTGGTTTGAGGCATATCTGTGTGACTGATTCAAGCAACAGGTCAGTTTCCATCACTACCTTGGTAGATGAAGTTCGAGGAAACAAGCTGGACGAAGACATGTTCTTCAGTAACAAGCAGTTAATTGCAAATAGAAGTGTAGAATCTTCATATCACTTTTCATATAATCCTCAATACCACACTTCTTTTGCAACCTTAATATTGATTATACAGAACTCAAGTATCCTGTTTGAGAATCTTAAAATTCCGTCATACTTATAACCAAATGTCACAATTTTGCTAGACATTAAAAATAACTGTTTGAAATTATGGGCTCCAACATGCTCCTATTTCTTTTAGCACGTCTCAATTTTGTTAAGTACCAGAACGCTATACATGTTTGATCCATTACTCAATCTCTC
Organism: Pseudoscleropodium purum; assembly: GCA_963969395.1. NCBI lineage: Eukaryota > Viridiplantae > Streptophyta > Bryopsida > Hypnales > Brachytheciaceae > Pseudoscleropodium > Pseudoscleropodium purum. Next base: position 1,163,569 of record OZ017796.1, read on the forward strand.
CCTTTGGGGTGATGTCAAGAAACACTCTCAATAGGGTTTCAGCCTAACCCTGATCAGATTTCAAGAGGTGATTCCAACATGGGGCTCCTAATGTTATGTGCAGGGTGATTGGTATGATTACGAGGAAAGACATAGCTAAGGCCCACAAGGAATTGGAAGTGGAGACCGGCACTCCTAAAGATACAGAATCTGAGAATGGCCAGTCCTTTGGACTGAGGTCCTTCAGTCGTCGATCGAGCGTCAGGGAAAGATCGCCACGGGATGTACTCTTTTCATTGCCTTGATTTGGAGCGTACATACACATTAATTGTGCACATGAATCTCCTGTTAAAGCTCCAAGTTGCATCCACCACGCAATTCAAGTAAGCTTATGTTGGTAGTGATCGAATGTATGGAATGAGTTCCATACATTGTTGGAAGTTGCTGCAACTGCAGGTCTCAAACCGATGGTGGTGATAAATGTAAATTCAGCTGACGATGCTTATTTCAAATGACGCCCTCATGGTTCCTTTCCTTTACTGCACCCAGGTACAATGATTTGTGCTAACGGTAATAGTGAGCGGGGGAAAATGCTTCCGCTTCAAAATCTTATTTTGGTAGAAATTGGTAAACAGTATAATATTTCATCCTGCACCAATTTAGAGTAGTGTGACTTTGGTGAATCTTTTAGAGTTGCTTAAATGGGAGTGGGATGTAAGGTGGGTACCCAAAAAATTGCCACTAAATTGTTACTGTGCCTATTTACTATTATTAGACTATTCAAATGTTTAAATTTTCTTGTTGGCAAGTAAAAGGAGGTTCCAAAGCACCAAAGAATGCAACATTTGGATTCTGTATGTAAAAGTTATGAACAAAGTTTGGTTCCAAAATCATTTCTTCCACATTGATATATAATTGATTTTGGAGATGTAAACACAATGAAGATAAAAATTTAGGGTTAATTAGGGTTAGTGGCATTTGGAGGTGGCCATGGTAAGTTCTTCAAAGCATCATGATTTCCTTTGGTATTATTTAATTTGTTTAGTTTATTAGATTGACCAACACTTGTTTTTAATTTTAAGGTTTTTTTAATTTTTAAGTAGTGAGTGCCAGAATTAGGTAATATTGACATTATGTAATAGTATTGTTTAAGTTGATCCTTGTAAAGCATCTTTAATCCTTTCACATTGGCACTTCAAAGTACAAGACCATCCAACCTTCAAGCAATCCAATTCTAAATAATATATTATTTTATTATTATTATATTAAAACATGTCCGAATTATATATTATATATATCATAGAGATAACTTTTGTAAAGAGACACATCTTTATAATAATATCTAAATAATTTTGACAATGTATTATTATATCGATATGGTATATGTATGTGGCACTCCCATTAGTACACTAAATTCTAGTTGAATTCATTATTGAGACTTTCTTCATCTATTTGTGTCAACAATTGTCATAGTTTTTAGGTCTTCATAGAGCTTTTGGTTTTGCAGTTCTTGTTTTGTACCATTGTTTACAACATTGGTGTGTGCTAATTCACTTTGAGGTGGACTATTAATTTGTATTGTTGTATTCCTAAGTTCTCCATAATACCATTCTTTAAGATTTGGGCATGTTGTCATTTAGGTCATTGATTGTGTTTTGTTTGAGGTAAAGATTTACTTAAAATATTAGTTGTCATTTTGAAGTTGAAATATGTCAAAATTGAATATCTTTGATAGAAATCTTTTCTCTTGTAAAATGATATCAAGTATCCTCATGTTTGTTTTGAGAAGGATATTTAGGATTTTGCTCAAAGCGATAGTATTTCAACTATTCAAATAAATTATGGTAGGATTTGATTGTGGAAAATCTAATTGACTAAATAAATGTCATAATCTTTGAGTGTTGCTTTTGATAATGCTATATATTTTAATTTTGTTACCCTCTAAAGCCCCAAAGCATGTTTTGGCAAAAATTGTGAAAAACTGCTACTTTTTAGGGTAGTGAGAAAAAAGTGGAATTTTTTTTTTTTCAAAATTTAACCATAGAAATTTGTACTAGACTACTATGGGAATGTGTGAAAAAAAATTCAGAAACTTTGACCACATGGATTGAAAGATTATAATGTTTGAAGCTAGAAGATAAAATATTTTTTCAATAGTATCCAATAGGGCCATCAGCATTTAACTCCTCCTAGAGTGAGATTTTTACACTAAATGGTAATTTTTTTGAGATTTGCATCTTGTAGCATATAAATTACATACTTGCAAAATTTAAGAAGTAAAAGAGTTTCTTTGCAAAATATTCTTAAAGCTGCTCGAGTTGTCAGAAAAGTTTAAGGCAATATAACTTCTGATCTAGGCACCCAATTGAAAAAAGAATTATATTCCCACTACTCAAGTATATGTTCACACCTTGTGTCAAAATTTGGTAATATCCGCCTAAAATTGACTTCATAGGAACCTATCTAGATTTTTAATTGTCTGTTCAATGAACATTTGTCCTTTAGGGGTTATAAAGGGAGAAACTAATTGTTTTTTTTACTAACCTAGAAAATAACACTATGATCTATAAAAAGCAAAATCTAGAGATAGAACAGTGAGTGTCTTTGTGACTAATCCAATTCACAATTGAAAATCCATATGAGATTTCTCCATTGTCTTATTTTTTATATTTAATGCTAGAAGAAAGTGTTTCTTTACTGTACCTCAAAGTGCAATTTAAAGTTTAAGTATAAGTAGTACCGAAGTTGTCAAGATATTGTACCAAGCTACAATATATATTTTATGTAAGCACAATTTGGTTTGGATCTAATGATTAATGGCATACATTAAATTGCTAACAATATTCAAGTAAGGATATGTTTAGGTAAAGTTTTGTTTGTCTTAAGTTATAGGACAATCTTCGTTGCTTAACTATACACCTAATAACATGGGAGTACTTAATGAATTATGATTTAATATGTTATATTCTTGAAGTTTGGAAATTAAATAATCTTGTTGATGTGTTATTATCCATCTTTCTTATTGGTTTAGCAATACAATATTGCCTAATATGTAATGGATTTTGCCATCATCTAACTTATGGAATTTTGTTTGAAGAGGATATTTAAATGAGAAAAGTTTTGTTACATACCATAATGCAATCATCTATATAAATTGTCAATATTAAAAAAATCTTTCATATTATCTTTTTGTATATATAGATGTTTGCATCAGAGATTAGTTTAATAAATCCTTGTAAAGTAGGAACTAGTCAATACATTGGTAATGTCATTGTCAAGAAGATTGTTTAAGACCATATAAAACTTTAGGAGTAAGCAAACTAATTTAAGGTCCAATTGAAATTCTCATTTAATCCTTCAATGCCAAGGAAGATGTTTTGTGTCCAATGAATGATAGGGAATCAAATTGTATAAGATAGAAGTGCAACTATTCATCCTCAAAATTTGTTTTGGAAAGGGAAGATCTTCTAAAATAATTTGACTTGCAACGACTACTTTTGCAATTTTGGAGGCTAGTGATTTACACAATAATAGAAAAGGATGATTTTGAAGATCACCCCTTTGGCGTTTAAAGGTTAAATAACTTCAGATAAGCTATTAATTTTTTAGGTAGACTCATGTAACTTTCTTCATTTAATTTGCCTTGTAAAAACGCTATTTTTACATCTATTTGATGGATTTCTAAGATGAAACAAAACATGTTGTATAATTTATATTAAAATAATAAGTTCTGATTTGCAAGGTAGAAAACACCTACAAATAGTTGTCCAACGATCTTTGACAATGTGTGTATCGACTAGACCATGTATACATCTATTCAAGAATTTCATTAACAGTTATTGATCATCACTGAATCACACTTTGAATCTACCATCGATCATACTTTTATAAGTGGTATCCAAATTACATATTCTTTCAAATGAATCCTCCTTACATTGCTAATAACAACATACTCAAAACTTGGTGGTCATTGCAAATCCACAACAATCTAGCCTTTTGCACTAGTAGGCTACAAATATGATTGAATGGCATCTTGTAGCGGCAGTGTTGAGGTAGCTTGGAGGCCCACAATTAGAGTCTCAACACCGCCATTGGTGAAAGAGCCTCATTCTCGTCTTTCAAACCAATCTCAATCAAATCCAAATCCTGTACAGTTTCAATGCATACTCAAAGATGAAAAATTCTCCCCAAAGTCAAGAGATGGCATCCATGGATCTTCAAAAGTTGGCATTGGTGGGTATATGTCATTTCCAAGTGTCCTGCCAGGTTTGGATTTTAGCAATTGTTGTTGGATTGCCTTTGGTAGGACAAGGTGTGCATTAGGTGGCTTTCATGGCCAGTCCCTATCAAGCACATCTAGATTTGATGCCTATAGCTCAAGCACTTGAAGTGTGGCTGCGAGAGATTCTTGTTGTTATTGTTGAAGCCCATACAATGTTCTTAGTAAGCATCATAAAGAAATAGATGAAAGCTGCAGGCGCAAGGTAACTCATAGCTTATGGGTAGCCAGGTCCTTTGCCATTGCCTAATTCTTCTCCTATAGCAAATCCCGTTCATTTGAGCAACATTTTGTGTTGGACAGATGATGGCAACTATGAGTTATGTTACCAAAGTCTATTAAGAAATTACACAATTCCGACACTAAATTTTGGCCTGTTGTTACATCCAGATGTGGTAAATATGTACCTCTTGGATCCTCGCAGTGGACAACCTACATGAAGTTAATTCTAATTTGGCGACCGCGGATGCTTCCAAAATTGTCTTTGACCTTCACAAGATCTTTGCGATCTGTAGGACTCATGAATATGCAATTAACAATCTAGCGTTAGCATTTTGTTGTGTAAATACGATGTGATGAACATGATGGTAGTCACGTTGCAACTTTCTCACACAATAGGACTCTAGAGACAACTCGGAGAACTAATTGATGCCTAGTGTGTGAAATATCATCATGAACAGATGGTCAATGGGCTTAGGGAGCAAAATCATTAATTCATTTCAATAATTAGACGATAGTAGAAAAACTAAAGATTGAGCTCTTTGAGTAGTTTGGTGGTGCTCTATGGAGCTATCTTCATTGTTGTAAGGTGGTTTAGGTCCAAAGTTTGTTAAGTAAGAGTATTGATGAATTAAATCCAACAAACACAAAACCTTTGAAGATGAAGCTTATATAGCAAGAGTCACTTTAACAAATGTGTTCCGCATTCACTTTTTGAAAACCTACAAATCAATGTCCAAACCAATTTCCTACAGATTGTAAATCATGAATGCAACAACAGTCTCTGTGCCTATGCTCGTGGTATTCCATGTTAGTCATAGAGGGTGAGACTTGTGGCTGGGAATATTTGCTCATGGTAGATGTAAAATAGAGGTGGTCGATGTTGAGCACGGTGCATTTCCTTTGCACAAAGGACAAGTGGTTTTCCCAATGGATGGACAACATTCCATCTATTTTTGTAAGCTATTCCAAGCAAAAATAGCATGTTGACAACAATTTCCACAATCTCCATAGTTGTACTAATTTCCATTGGTATTTGTACCCTAAATCCAAAAAAATTCAAATAATTTGGATTGTTTTTGCTATTGTTTTATCATTTACGTTGAATTTTTTCATTAAAAATGATAACAATTACATTTCTTCATGAAACAAATTGAAAATTTTCAAAGTGATAGAAGATTTAGAGTTTCAAGTAATAAAAATATAAGGACTTCTTTGAATATAATTTTAAACCCTAAATTTAGCTTAGACAAGAGGTTTGACCATTTCACAATGGATCAAATCCTTCAGGGATTAATCCTTTGAGAAGTTCTTCTCTATACTATTTTGAAAAAAAGAGATTTATATTGGACATGAAAAGCTCTAAATAATTCCATTTTGATTTATGAGATGAAAGGCATGTAGGTGCTCTAGTTTAGTGCTCAAAGTAATATACTTGAACCAATCAACAATCAACTACTAAGGCAAACATGAAAGGAAGAACTTGCCACTTGAAGATTTGCATATTTGTCATCACTTTTCAACTTGTAAAACTGGAAAAGATCAGAATGCAGCTTCATAGAGATTAATCATTCAATCATTTTTTTAGCAATTCATAGTTATTTTTCTCAAAATAAATGTGGATTAATTTTAAAATTATCATCAGACAAGGTTGGACTATGTGACCCATTTGCATCCCCACCAGTCCAAAAAAAAGAAGTAAGATAAAGAAGCATCAATCAAAGAAAAAGAAACTAAGTAGAAAATAATCAAAGTAAATGAAAGTACCACTACTACCATGTGCTATACAAATTGGGTGCATCTATGCACAGGTATGGTTTGTAGTGTGAAGGTCCATTGCCACCAAAAAATAGAGACAACTGCTTGTCAAATAGAGACAACTACTCGTCTAGTGCTTTGCAATCTGTTATGACCTTTGTGTCACCTTTGAACCTTGATGGATGAATGCATTGATAGATGAAAGAATTTATGATGGTTGTGTCATGACCTTTATGTCATGACCTTTGATGGATGAATGCATTGATGGATCATGAACTGATTCATGATGAAAGGTGCACTAGTGGATAAGCAAAGATTGCTTTGAAATAGAGATTTTCAAATGGTAGATTTGTGCATTGGAGTTAGACAACTCCAATTGGATAACAAGGGCATTGGAATACGTGGAGATAGATGTAGTGACAGGGTTGACAGGACGGTCGGATGTCCGGGACATCCGGACGCAGACGTTGTGTCCGCAGCGTCTGTTGACATTCACAAGTCTAGCGGACGTAGTGTCCACCTGAACTGTCCGCCACTCCCGACGTTGCCGTCCGCCTCGACCGCTTGACTGTTCCGACCGTTGATCGTCTCCCTCGTCCGCTTCCCCGACCGCCTTATTCCAACCGTCCCGCGGTTGCCCGTCTACCCCGCCCGTCCGCCCATCTCGTCTGCCCTGCTCGTCCACCGCGGCTGAGGCGTCTGCTTTCCGACGGCGGAAAGGATACTACGTCCGTGTGGACGAACGTCCGGGTTACAAACACCTTTTTCGGGCAAACGTAGAGATTCGTCAACCCTGTGTAGTGAAGTTGACAACTCCACTTGGATGACTAGTGCACTAGAGTTAGACAACTTCCAAACAAAGACAAGCAGATTGAACTTGGAGTTACATAACTCCAAGTAGAAGATCAAGATATGGATAAGAGATTTAGATAAGATATAATTGAAGAAGTATAACTAGGACTTTTACTTTATTGATTGGTTTCAGAAAGAACCATGAATAGAAAGCTATAAGTAGAATAGAAGTCTTAGTCTATGTTAAAGACTAATATTAATAGTCTTTATTGATAGTCTCGAAGATATAAGATGGAGCTTGAGATGAGGAGACAATCTCTTTGGAGATGTATCTTTTTCTACGATTGGGTGGTTTGAATTCCTCATGATAACATTTATGTTCATAAGTATATTTTGTGTTCTTAATTGGAGTTCATTGTTGGAGGTTTGTAATACAATCCTAGCAAGAAGATCAACTGCCACCATAAATTTCAATTGATTGGTCGTCAACTGCTTTGCAATCCTATCCACTCTCCTTTCCTAGCTACAAAGTTACATGCCATGGAGTCCTCAAATTCTACCTTCCCACTTTCTCAATCTCAATCAAGCGAGCACCATGACTAGTTTAACCATATGTTGCATCTGCTATGAGGACGCGCTACCCATCTACAAAGATTTGTAGTCTATCTTTGCTTGTAGTCATGTTTATCATGAGCTCTGGTTCAATTTTGCAAACATCTTTTTCATTTTTGCAATAATTGATGTTGGCAAAATTGCACTAGAGCTCATGAAAAACATGACCACAAGTGGAGATAGATTGCAAATCTATGCAAATGGGTAGCGCGTCATCGTAGCAAATGCAACATATGGCTGTATTAGTCATGGTGCTCGATTGATTGAGATTGGGAAAGTAGGAAGGTAGAATTTGAGGGCTCCATGGCATGTGACTCTATAGCTACGAAAGGAGAGCGGTTAGGATTGCGAAGCAGTTGACAACCAATCAACTAAAGTTTATGGTGGTAGTGGATCTTCTCGCTAGGATTGCAAAGCACTAGACGAGTAGTCTCTATTTGACAAGCAGTTGTCTCTATTTTTTGGTGGCAATGGACCTTCACACTACAAACCATACCTGTGCATAGATGCACCCAATTTGCATAGCACATGGTAGTAGTGGTACTTTCATTTACTTTGATTATTTTCTACTTAGTTTCTTTTTCTTTGATTGATGCTTCTTTATCTTACTTCTTTTTTTTGGACTGGTGGGGATGCAAATGGGTCACATAGTCCAACCTTGTCTGATGATAATTTTAAAATTAATCCACATTTATTTTGAGAAAAATAACTATGAATTGCTAAAAAAATGATTGAATGATTAATCTCTATGAAGCTGCATTCTGATCTTTTCCAGTTTTACAAGTTGAAAAGTGATGACAAATATGCAAATCTTCAAGTGGCAAGTTCTTCCTTTCATGTTTGCCTTAGTAGTTGATTGTTGATTGGTTCAAGTATATTACTTTGAGCACTAAACTAGAGCACCTACATGCCTTTCATCTCATAAATCAAAATGGAATTATTTAGAGCTTTTCATGTCCAATATAAATCTCTTTTTTTCAAAATAGTATAGAGAAGAACTTCTCAAAGGATTAATCCCTGAAGGATTTGATCCATTGTGAAATGGTCAAACCTCTTGTCTAAGCTAAATTTAGGGTTTAAAATTATATTCAAAGAAGTCCTTATATTTTTATTACTTGAAACTCTAAATCTTCTATCACTTTGAAAATTTTCAATTTGTTTCATGAAGAAATGTAATTGTTATCATTTTTAATGAAAAAATTCAACGTAAATGATAAAACAATAGCAAAAACAATCCAAATTATTTGAATTTTTTTGGATTTAGGGTACAAATACCAATGGAAATTAGTTCTAAAAAATTTAAATAGGGTATTTCATTTTTTACACCCAAAACAACTCCATGACAAAGACCTTAAAGTCAAATTCAACCATCAAACCAAATTTATCCTTTTATTCAATTGATGTGTAAAATTCTAATATATTTTTAGTCAAATTATTTATTTTCTCTTTTTTAAATTTATTTATTCAATAATTTTAATGGAAAAATCAAATTATTGTGATTTTTCAAACCTAAAGGTGAAAATAAAATTATATTAGTTAAAATACATATTAGAATAATTTATAATTTTTACCATAAATGAAAATTAGAATGAAAAACACAATTTTATGATTTAAATTTTAAATACGTTTTTTAAAGAAAAATATGAAAGAAAATCACACCATATTGTGTTATTTGGATTTTAACACATGGAGCTTTCAATTGCAATAAGTCTTTGAACTTTTTATATTTTTCAAAATTATAAAATGGAGTAGAGACAAAATTTGTTAATCTTCATTTTCTTAGTTGAAATAATATTCCTAAAATATTTATTTTGAAAGTTATAATCAAGGTTAACCAAGGCGCATCCACTCTTTGGATGCCTGGAACTTAAGGGGTTAATAGTGATATTATATGGCCTAGCCATATGTGTATTAAGTTTTATCCATTCCTAATTAGATTAATTTCCTTGCGTACCTACTTGTTTGCCATATGCATTGAAAGCATCCATAACCAATGAATTAAGCAACAATTGACATGATTGGCCTTAGTACATATAAAAGCTACTATTTTGATGGGTGCAATTTTGAAAAAAACTATAGGGATTGCAAAAAATTAGCTAACATTCTTACTTCAATTGCAACAATAATGTGTTTTCTAGATAAACAAAAGAGTTCATCATCTCACTCAAATGTCTACTCTATCCTAATTCAAGATCTACAAGAATTAGTTTCCCATTAAGTATTTTCTAAGTTTTGCAGAATTAGTTTCCTATTAAGTATTTTCTAAGTTTTGCTCAACAATATTGGAATAGCCCACAAATTCAGTGCTCCATATCTTTCATAAGGACCAAAAGAAAAAGTACATTTGAAGTTTGGTTGCAAAACTATTCCTCCATTGGTTGTTTACAGATTAAAGTTACCCTGTTCGACATGAAGGTTTCGTCATTCGTTCACCCTATTTGCAATCGTCCATCTCTGCTTGGGTCTTCTGCCTTGGGGCTCCTCCTTCCCTTGTGGTTGGCTTTGTCTTCTTTCTACCTCCCTTCTTTCAACCAAGGTGAGGATTGATGGAACGATCGATACAGAGAAGATTATTTTGCATGGCTGCTGCATAAGGATGACACGCACAAATCGAGAAATGGTCTCAATGTTTTTCTGTCTGCCGTTCACCATTAATTCCTTCCATCCTTTCAATCTTCATTTCTGCCGCCACTTTCATTTTCGTTTCGATTTGCTCACGATGGAGAAGGTTTCCAGTGTTCCAAGTCCAAGCAGATGGTCACCACCATCCAGGTTGATATATATATATATCTGATAACTCGTTGGATTGGAGTCTGACAGTCTGCGTGTACGTGTTGAGCGCTCTCTAGCTTGCGCGTGTGTGTGAGGCTGAACATGGCGTTCTTAGTGATAGTGTTGAACTGTATAGATCGACAAACTGAAGGAAAACATATATGATCAAGGTGTGATGATTGCATGACCACGGGAAAGCTCTGAAGACGATACGCACACGCCGCTTGAAACTCCCCTGTTTGTTTTGGTTTACAATTCCCTCGCAATCCAAACGTTGCATAGACTGAAGCTTTCTACAAAAATGAGCTCGTAGAACATTCACCCCATCCCAATCGAATCAAACACACAGACTGAAGAGAGAGGGCCATCGATTTCAACGAACTCAGTTGCTGTGAGGGAGCCCAATTCGCCGATGTTCATTGGAAAAGCGCATTCCAAGTACAAAAGAACGTCGGGATCGGATGCGTGACTGAAATGCAAAATCAGCAAGGGACGAAGGCTTTTGCATTGACAACAGCTAGATGTGAACTCGGAAGTTTGAGTAGGGTTTTACTCAAAAAATGTAAGCCATGCCTGAGGAACAAGCAATTGCATTAGGAGGGTTTTTGACCTTGCTCACTTTTCAGGTAACGGAAGGTACGTACTCAAACTTCTTTAGAGGAGCTTTTATCAATGCAAAGTCTCCATCCCTTTGGTCTTGAACCAATAAAGTTTCTTGTAGTGTAGTTGTAACTAGTTTCATTTATTGTGGGCAATGCCAAAAGCAATCTTCATTGGAGTGATGAAGCTGTTTACACCCATGGATATAGATGGAATATGCAAAATGTAGATGATAATTCATTTATATAGGTAGATACATGCATTCACATATAGAGATATTGTTTGAAGAATTTATAGCAATAGAGTAATGTCATCCATTGATGAAGGATATATATTGTCAAATACTCCGTCAAAAGTTGTTTGTTTGGGTATTGAGTGATTATTCTCTCAAAAAATTCCTTGATCTTACTCATGTACTTTAAATATGCTACATGCCAAATCTTTGAAAATTTACTTCAAAAGAAACTTGTATGAGTGCCTAGCATGACTCTTTACATACTCCTCTACTTGCATGACCTTCCGCAGTGAATATCTCTCCATTTTTGGGCCAACACTCTAAATTTTCAACAAAACCCACAGTATTCTTTCATCCAAAATGCACTCAGTACTTGCTGAATTCCAATAAGTAGCTATTGTGTGTGCTCGTACCTTTAGTTAACGTTAAACAAGGTGTGCGTCTGGAACTCCGGAAAGGCTGTACAAGAAATTTTATTCGGTCCTCAACGATATAGGAGCCTCCACAATTCCGACCAGCAAGCTACACAAATCTCCAAAGATACACAAGTCTCCTAATTCTCTACTGGCACCCACTACCAGTGTTGCTGGCATCTACATTCTATAATACCTCCAATCAACAAACCAAATCGTCGTCACAATGGACACAGATTACGTTACAATTCAGACAGACAGGGCAACTATCCTAACTCTCTACTGGCACCCACTATCAGTGTTGCTGACATCTACATTCTGTCTATTATACCTCCAATCAGCAAAGCAAATCTTCGTTACAATGGCCACAAACTAAGTTACAATTCAGACACAGGGCAACAATCCACCTTGGAGAGGACAACATTATCAATGTTTGACGACGTGCAGGGCGAGCCTGAATCCAGGATGGATGCCTGTTTTCTCTCTACGCAGCTGCTGCCGGCTGCAGCAACTGCAAGTTGTTCCTCCCTATCGTCACCCCAATGCAAGCGTCCACAAAATCACGATCCGCAAAGTCCTCGGAGAAGATCTGCAGCCGATCCCCAAGCCCTTGCTTGAACACCTCCGCTAGAAACAGACGAGAATAGCCTCGAATCCGGTTGGTCACGGGGTACACGCACAACACGGGCCCCGTGACCTGCGGGGTGTCCGTGTTCTCCACCCGGTAGAAGTACGTCCTCTGATCGTTCGGCGGCTGCTTCTGCAGGTTGGTGATGTTGCCGGAAAATTTCGTCAGCGGAAGGTCCGTGTCAATCCAATTGTCCTTCAGGAAGCCGGAGCTCCACAAGGGGGAGCCCGGGGACGGCGCCGGCGCTTGCCTGCAGTCCACCAATTGCACAAATTAATGGTGCATGCACACATTTGAGCCAGAAGCGAAAATCCTCGGCGAATTTAAACAGAGTAGCAAATTGCGAGGACGATGAGCAATGGTATCCATCCCATTCATTTGGTCCCAAATGAGATTATCACAGTTAGCTCAAGTTAGCCAAGAACACTGTTGAATGTGGTAAAATCTCAAATTTAGCATACTGCTGTTATTCACATTTTTCGTAGCAAGTAGAAGTAGAAGTAGAAGTAGCGTTGCTAAATTTAGCCACATTTGTGAACCCTGAAATTTCATCCACTATGAGGCATTAATGAACATCAATAAGTAAGTTGGTGTGCACAGAATGATTGAAAAATATGACAACATCGCTGACATGAACTTTGGGTGCTTGCTTGCTTGCCTAGGCTTCCAAATGCAGAAGACGCGCTTGGGGAGAAGCTCGATCAAGGGTCGGTTGAAGAAGCTTGCGTCCTGCGGGATCAAGTACTCCCCGAGCTGCTCGATGAGCCACGCATCGAACGCGGGCGGGTCTTCGTAGCTGAACTCGGTGCGAATCTCCAGGATGACGAACTCGCTCTTGGTCTCCGCTAAGAATCGCTTGAGGTCGTTAATGACGACGTCCACGAGGTAGGACTTGAGGACGCCGTGGCAGACTTTGCGGTCTTGTTGGACGCGCACGTCGAGCACGCGGACGCCGATGCAAAGCTGGTCGTAGACGGAGAGCTTCTGGCATTGCGCAAAGGGGCGCGAGATTCCAGGAATGCCGATCTTGTTGGTGGCGGAGTCGTGGGTGCCCGGCCAGACGACGTCGCGCACCTTAAGATTTTGGAGAGGCAGAGTGGACATCCATTCTTTAGGGTTGGGGTGGTGGAAATCGCTCCCCGGAAAAACCACTTCGCCCACGCCCGCCTTCTCCTTCAGCTGCCGCTTCTCCTCTTGCACCAGCTTCTCCTTCGATACTTGCGCCCCCATTGAATTAATTAGCCACCTGCCATTCGGAAACACCACCCCATTGTTACGAAAAACGGTCAACTATATCAGATTCGAGGTTCTGGGCTCTGTTTTCACTTACAAGTTTTGCGTTTTGCTCTGTTCGAAAAAATGATGGAAAAAGGTTGAAATGAACGCTGAGCTGAAGAGAAAGAACGTGCTTGAACGACGTTCTTTGTACCTACGACACCGGGTGCCCAATTTGACAACTCAACGCATTGCGACAGCTGAATCTTTCGAGATGTTTCCGTGCGAGATTCGAGCTACGCCGCTCAAAATTGGGTGCGAGTAGCTAGGGGTGGATACTTCGGCAGAAAGACACTCACCAGAGACCTTCCTCTACTCCAAAGTTGCCAAAAATTGACGTTCTCCGACGTCGCTCACTTTAGTACTGCAGCTAGCTTAGCTCTATATGGCACCTTCCGAAATACTGCGACATATGTAGAGGAAAGTGGCAATAGCCAGCCTCTGGGAAAGACTCCGTCAAACTCTGGTCGCCGAATCTCCCAAAACCGTTTCCAGGCGTCAGGCTGGAGTGAATCACCAACCCCGTCCCCACCAGCGCCTCAAATCTCCCGCAACAACTAAGCGCGATCTTGATCTTCAGCCCCAAATCATACAGATTACACTCGTCAAGGGTCGTAAGCTTTACCTCAGCACCGAAAGGATTCCACAGCGCTCGAAAACAGGATCAGCATACATATCCGAATAGTACTGCAATGAAGGATTCCTCACTGAACCAAAATATACCAGCTTCCTCGTGATCATTTCCTCGCACGCTTCAGTTCTGCCGAAATTATAACTAAATACTTGTCCACCTCATTCCAGCGCATGCCCCACTGGCTGTTCCGATGTCAATAATACAGGACTGAAGCAGATCGAGATCATGTCCACAACCGGGTAAAGCTCTAATACCAGTAACTAATCTTGTATCCTTCTGAGGAGGGTGCCAAGTGGCCCGCTGGAACTCGGGAACCAAGTTCCGCGTGGCATACATTCCTACTCTTCGGATTTGGGTGTCAGGATGAGAGAACGGCATTAACTTATGGGAATCTATTCTGAGTTTGCAACTATGGGAAATTGGGTATCCACGTGGACGTTTAGGAATCAACTACTGTAATCCTGTTTGGCACCCTTGCTTTGGTCAGCTCTCTTTCAGTTACCCTTTCTTACTATGGGATAACTTTTAGGGTAGAGTTCAATGACGGGAATTCAGCAACGAGAGAGATAACACTGAGACTCCCTTGGATTCGAGTGTTGCAGGGTTTTGTTATGTGAAGAATTAGCAAGTGCATTGGGTGGTGGAGAAGCCCTAGTAGTGCGACAATGAAGACTGGAATTGCAGCAGGCAGAGTTCTTGTGAGCTCCCTGCGTCGCATTGCACACAAAACCCAATTGCTCAATACGCCCTTTTCCTCGTCAAATTTGCTTCCCAAGTCATCGTCGTCGATTGCGCCAGTGCTTTGGAAAGAGTATCATGAAATGGAATTTGGGTTGTCGTCGTCGTCGTCGTCACTTTGGTCTCAGAGCTGTACTGTCCCATTTGCAATGTCCCACGTTGCGATAGATGGATATCGACGATTGCGCTTCGGCCTCTCTGTGAGCGGCCTCGAGGGAGCCTCAATGGACTGTTTCAGGCCCAAAGGGCAGAATCCTGTAATTCCTGCACTCAATTCTTTTTTTTTTTTTTGTTTCTTTTTTACCTTTTTTTTTTTTTTTAAATTATTTTTCACTGCAGCCGAAAATCAATTCTTTCACTGCACACTTTTGCGATGCATGGGAAGCATTTTTTGGGTTTTAGGGTTTCAAATGAGGGGATGATGGATGAGGTGTTGCGGAATCAAAACTAGGTGGGGCATGTGTTGGATATGCAATGCCTTTGACGTAAATAATGAGTACATTGTAACTGCATTCGGCATTTTGTGAGACTGTGAGCTCCCTTTCGGGTTGAGATTCGGAAGTCTCAGATGCATTGCTTGATAGAGCTTACTTTGTAGTAACATCAAGAATAATTATGTTTCGATTTCCGAAGGGCGTTGCATATTGCAGAATGCTTCTTAAACACCCCTTTTTCTCTGTTGCTTTTAGGTCTTTCTTCAAGGTCTTGCAACACAGACTGCGACGAAGACGTTGCCAACACGAACATCAGTAGACTCCAAAGCTTCATCGGAAACGACTGCATCATCGGCAAACAGACCATCAGCATCGTCACCACCACCTCCAACTGGCGTGGTATGAATGATTAATCCACTGATTTATTGCAACCTGTATTTCTAGGATTTAGGTGCCATTTACGAAATCTTTCAAGCTGGTGTGAGTCTCGAGATACCATGCAGTTGTCTTTGGGTTGGTAGCATTGTCTCAAGCTTTTCCCCCTTAATTTTGCACCCTCTTGACCTTCTTTGTTTTCTCTCCTTCACAGGCCGCTTGTTGAACGTATGATTATTTGGAGAAGTTACACCAGAGTTTGGGATTACCATTAGAACTGACATTTTCCCGTCGCTTTGATCTGAAATGTAGGATAATCATATCCTCGGCTTTGTGCGATAAATTGAATTTCACTGGTGGCGTGCAGGGCAACTCATCAGAGAAACCGAAGACGGAGAAGTCAGGAATAGTGAAGCAAATGCTGTTGGATTTTGGGGCTGTTCCTTTCCCTGCACTAGTTCTAGGGATTGCAGGACTTATTCCATTTGTTGCATTAGCTCCCCCACTCGCACAAATGCTCCCACTACCGGTATGCTATTCAGACATCTTGATGAAGTTAGAGGAAGTATAAATCTGTTCATTAGAAGAGACGTGATCAGTTGCTAATATGTAGGCAAGCTTTCTTTAGAAATAACATGCAGCAGATAACGCAGAGACGAATCCATGCAGGACATTGTGGCGGTTGCACATGTTGAGGCACAGGCAGCTTACGGTGCATCTATTGTTTCATTTCTTGGTGCAATCCATTGGGGTTTGGCCATGGCTGACTATGCAGGTTAGTTTTCACAGCTCAGAGTATCTCAATGGTTATCCACATCTTCGTGGTATAAGAATTCTTTTGCAGATTGCGCATTACTAAAAATATTTGTTTTCATTCCTTCCCTGTTGGGTGCAGCTCCAGGTAAAGGTGGAGTTGCTAACATGACGTTAATGACATCAAGGTGAGTTTAGGTTTGATGCCAGTTTCCAAATCCAAGTAGTCTCAATCTACTAGCTTTGCCTACTTCCACAGCTTTGACGTAGAATTAGCAATTTAGCATTTTGGAATAAAGTATCTTTAATGGCCTTGAGTGATTTATCTTGATTGTCTCAAAATCTTGCATCTATGGGTTCAGGTATCCTTGCAGTGTTGTTTATGAAAATACTCGTTTTTGTGAGCTATGGTGGCCAGTGTAGGCATGTATCTGTAATCTGATTTCAGGATAATGGTTCCAGCTAATGAATTTCTTTATATCTGACTTGGATTTGCATTCGATTCTTAATCTTCTTATATTAACCTGAAATATTGTCTTCGAAGCAGATATGTTTGGAGCGTGTTTCCCTCTCTAATGGCATGGACAGCTCTGCTTCTGCCTCCCACCACCAAATTTGCTCTTCTCATTTTCTCCCTTTGGATGGTAAGTTTCACCGTTATGATCACTGCAAGCTTCTAAATTTATAATCCTATTACTATTATGTTGACGACTCACGCAAACCAGAGCTAGAAATGTTGATTACTGTAGCAGAGCTCTTACCGAAACGATGTCCTCTATCACGACTGCTGCGAGCTTTATTCCGAACTTGTTACTGACAACGCCCGTTTGATTTTTTTTTGTCGAAGGTGCTTGGCGTGGACCTAGTCTTCGCAAGATTGAAATTGGTGCCATATTGGTATTTCTCGCACTCAATCTTCCCTTACAACGTCGTCTTAAGATGAAGATCCTTGAACCTATGCACCTCTCTATGTTTCTAAGCAGTGAAAGATTTGGCATTGTTCAAGTGTTTATCATTTCGCACTTGCCAGACCATTGACAAGGTCGAAATAATTTTCTTACAGGTATTTGTCTCTGAGGTGGCCCCTGACATTCGTTGCCACAGTGAGCATGGTACCTTCAATGTTGGCCGCAGCAGCCTGGACCTATGCCTAGGCAGCATTTACACGTAGTTACTTATGGTTTATAACATCTGTAATAAATTCAGTGACGAGATTATTTAATTTGCAGCTAATGAGCTAATGCAGAACTGCAGATCTGTTATGAAAGTTCCTTTTCTATATAAAGATCGGAATCCGTTGCTAATGAAAACTCTCGTACTACGAGGTCACTGGGATTGTCCAAACAGAAACTACTACCTTTTGTTTCCAGCCAATCATTGCCTGTATTTTTAGTCATTTGAAATCGTGGTTCTACAGTGGACCGGAACGCTGAATCCCGTAATTTCTTACTCAATACTCAATTTATTGAACGCTCACTATTCACCGTTCCGCTGCTGTCCGTGAAAAGCGGATCTGGATCCGGATCGGGAAGAGGGAGAAGGCCTGATTCGGGAGGAGGGGAAGCACCTGGCTTGGGAGAGGGGCTGAGCGAGTTCACCGGGGAGCTGCCCGGCTTCCAGAACTGCCCCCGACAGAGGCTCGTTACACTAGTTTAGACATGACCCTTTGTGATTTAAATGGTTTTCAGATCTCTTTGAGCCTCTCGCTGCATCTTTCACCACAATATTTTTTTGGCAAGTGTCGAGACTCTTGCAGATTGTTGAAGTTTCTGTCAAAGTGGACTTTGCTTTGTATATTTCTCTGGAATGGCGCACGCATTACAGGACTGATGTCATCTTCGACCTGTAGCAATCGGCAACCTGCAGTACCTGCGGTAAGTGATTTCTTGAGCTCCGCACTGGAACGTTCATATGGCATGCGGAAGGAAGCCGCCACAGACAGGAATGGTAGTTATCATTTGTGTGCGTGCTAATCCTTGGCACTTTGGGTGGAGGGTTGCTTTGTGGAGTACACAGGGTGTCATGAGACACCCTGTGTATTCTGTGGAGGGACTGCACCAGAGGTGTACATTTCAGGAGGTTGTATCCCGTGAGTTGCATCGTCCTTGTAGGGTTTAAGGTAAACCTAAACTTCAGTGCTTTAGTTTCGTCATCAAAAAGTCTGTCATTATTTAAGGCCCTTCCTTCAGGCAGGGCGTAGGAATTGTTTTGCAGAGTGAGACTCATAGATATCAGCAACATCCCAATTGATGCACTCGGGTGATCCGGTGTTCTTAAGATCCGGTTTTTGGGATCAATCGCAAGTACCTCTGTGCTGCTTGCTTCTTGAACTGGGAGATCTTTTGTCAATCAAGTACCAAGCTGCTTTTGTTGGAGATTAGTCCTGCTTCAGATCGTTATAATCAGCGCCATTTGGACAAGTGCTTGCTTCGATTTAATAGAGGCCAGACTGGATCAACATAGCTAAACTTGTTCTTTCTACTGGTCTTCGAAATGCTGATTGGTACGTTCGAATCCAGATGTAATCAAGGAAGTGCACGTGCTGTTCTAGCGTCAAAATGTCGGGACTTGAAGTGGCCGCGGCCCTAAAACTTGGGAAGGCACTTTACGGACTAAAGTGCAGGTACGACCTGGTAAAGGAGAGCCGGCACGAAATCAAGGAGTTGGAAGATATCATTACAGAATTCGAGGCGCTACTTCCAAATCTCCGCCAATGCTTCAGGCAATGCTTCAGGCAACCCCGCAGGAGACTCTGCCTTGCAGCTGTTGGAAGAGGAATTCATCAAGGCCACACGGACGATCCAGATGTGGTCCACAGGCTCAACCTTCTTCGTGATGCTCACCGCGCCTCAGAGGTTGAAGGAGATTCAGAAACTGCACCAGAGTCTGATGATGGCAACGCAGAAGCATATGAGCATCGCAAGCATATCAATGCTGTTAGATATTCGCACAGATCAAGCCAACCTACAGGGAGACCTGAAGTCTTTGCTCATCAGTGGCATAGCAGACATGTCCCAGACAGTGGCCAGGGAGGTTCGTATTGCAGCTTCCGAAGCGGGCCAGGGTTCCTATGCAGACGAAAAGTTTTGGGCTGATGTTTTGGGTGCTTTGGAGGCGAGCAAAGATGCTAATGAAGACATACCAGAGAGGTACCTTGATCCCATATTTGCAGATGTAATGGTGGATCCCATCTTGGCAAGCAATGGCGTTACGTACTGTCGGTGGACCATCCTCGACAACCACATGACCAAAGACCCTCACAATCCGAACGAGAAGCTCACCATTTTGGGAGACAATGTGAGTTTGCGGAGTGAGTTGTTTGGAAGTTTTCCTGAGCTCTCCTGCACGTTTCGGGAACGCCCGTAGTGCTTACAGAAGTGAGGCGCTGTCGCTGGCAACACGAGGTCGACTGGCTGATGCCATGGTTGGTTTGCAAAATGTTCTTCGATGGGACAAGAAAGACTCGGAAGTTTTGCAAGTTCTTGCTCGAGTGCAGGCAGCGATGAAGGATGTGAAGTCTCGACAAGCACCTAAGAAAGTAACAGGAGCTCCACCGAAGATGGTACTACCCAAAGTGACTTTGTCCGACTGTTTTGTGGCTGCTTCTTCTCCGTCAAGCTCCTTGGGTACCGCTCAGGGGCATTGAAGCCTACTGTATGCTACTTGGAATTCCCATATCTGTGCGTAGAAAGATTATTACTTTACGTTGGCCTCAGACAAGACTTTATCTTGGACTTCCAAGCTTCAGATACCATTTGCACTGCATATTTGCATTGCGGTTCGTCTCATATCAGGTTTTCAATGTCGTCCGCAGAGAACACTGCAAGATTCTGGGGCGCAGAAAACCCAAACTTCTACGAAGAGTGTCCCTCCTATCAATCCACAACCGAGGTTGACTGCATCAAGCGCAGTGGCTGCTCTTCAGGAACTAACCTACCGATTTTCCACCACAACTGGGAGAACATTCGTTGAGAGCATTCGTCGTTAACACGTGTTGCTTCTCAGAGTTATTTCTGGCTATTTAACATATGAGTTCTAAGTTTCTATATTATTCACCGCACAGAAACCAGAAAGTCCCAGAAGTAGGAGCTCGTTCAATCATCCGCCACCGCGTAGACCACCTCCATCAACATACCCAAATCCGCTCTCAACTGAACCTGAAAGACGGCTTGCACGGCCACATATAGCCAGCAATACACAAGGCCATCAGACACACCTTGGCCAAGTAAGACCTTCATTGTACCAGCATGGACAAGGCCAGCAAAACGGAGAAGATGCCGACTTTCGAAGCTATAGATACTCTGCGCAGGACATTCCAACTCCTATTCAGCAAAGACAGCAGCATTCTGTTCAGCCAGCTCAAGAGTCATCTACAAGTGTTTCAGAGTCTAAATCTAGTGGCCCAAGTAAGTGGATGACCGGCTTAAAGGTGAGTCTTGCTGTGGCGGGCGCCTTGACAGGTGTGAGCCCCATTGTAGAAGCGTACAAAGGAATCACAAACTCGCAGAAGAGCAGAGAAGACGGCTCCAAGATGAAAACGGTCAAGGACGCTTCCGAGCATACTAGGGAGTACTATGACGGTTACAGAGACCCTCAAGCATCGAATGAGGCTGGCCACATGGTAGAGGATTACACAAGTCATAGGTATGAAAGTCCTAACCATCCTGATGAATGCGAAGAATTTTATGATCAAAGTGCATATGGAAGAAACTCTGGAGAAGAATATCTCCACAGTGAAAATCCCACAAGCCACTATGACGGAGGGCGTACTGTTTATTGGAGGGATCACGCATATTCCATGGAAGGTCACGATTACCATCAACAAGTTCAAGAGAACAACCGAAACTCTGCAGAACAGCATGCGTACTCTGGTTGTACATCTGAAGAGGCCCTCCGTCGTCATTTAGCTAGGAAACATTTATGAGGAAGAGACTTCACTACGGCTGGAAATAATAGGCTAGAAGGCATTAGGATCATGCTAGTGAGCAGAACCGAATCACCAGTGCTGAAGTTGACGTACTATAATTCAAATAGGGCTGACATTTGTACAATTGAATCTACAATGGACAATCCAAACTGGATTCCATTTGACAGAAAACGTCTGATGTCCTTGGATACCAGCGTCGCTTCACCTCACTTTGAGATCAAATTTGAAAAAGAAGGATATATTAAATTTCAAATTCAAGGCGAAATCTACCTCAATCATTCGAGTGAGTAGGTAAAATTCTGTGATTTAAAAAGTAGGTCATCAATTCATAAAAGTGGCGAAAGATATATAACAGAACATGCTGTGAACCGTTGTGACCTCTTACACAACTTCTGGTTTGATTACAAGGACTCTACAACAAAAAATTTAGTGCATTGCTATTACCCTCAAGTACATAAGATGATCCTGTTGAGGAAAGGCGCGTTTATAACTTTCAGACAGAAGGGAAACCGGAGTGAAAGCAAAAGCAGTTTCCTGAAGGGGGCCCGTGCCTAAGCTTTGGTAGTCTTTAGGCCCATGCTTAGCCTGCAGCACATGCGCACAATTTTCAGGACAGACTCGAAGCAGCAAGGTTATACTTTATAGAATACACAATCAGGATTCCAGAAATCAGTTGTTCATTTCTCAACAGCAAACTCTCCATCTTTTTAAACTAGACTGGCTACAGACCTCCCAACACCAAAAAATTGACCGTCTCAGTCTGCGCCCCTCAATTTTCATTCTGAAGAATATAAAGCAAAAACAGCAAGAGAGCAATCAGATAAATGACTTCCACAACGTCATATCCATAACTTCACTGCACTTTCCTTATATGTCAGCCCGTACAGTGCATGCATCCAAACATTAAATTATAAAAGAAATTGGAAGGCGAGAGACTGACCTAGCGCTATCCCATCGCTGCAACTCGTAGAGCTCAACATCTTCATTGAAGAAATGGACACCAGAGATATTAATTTAGTGGCACGCAACGACATATGCATAGCTGCTTTGCCCCTTCACCGAGCATGAATCGATCCTGTGCACTCTACCCATTCTCCAAAACCAGTAACAGAGCCGATGCTACGATCACAACGCGGGGCGAGCTGAAACGCACACATTCCAAAAGCATAAGGTAAACGATACTAAAACCGCCAGGACCTGATCCGGTCTCCAACACTGACCCGCGTTACCAATAGCAACTACCTCATTCATTACAATTGGTTAGACTTCAATTACCAAGTTGGTGTAAGCATGACTTGGCTGAATGTCTCTGGCCATCTTTGAATGGAAATGGGATAATCCACAGTCCCTTCAATGGTGGTCTACAACCTGCCACTTTGAAAGCTTGCATAAAGAACCTCATACATAATGATAGAAAATTAATAATTCCAACGGATTAGGGTCCTGTATCCGATGATCTCTCCACGGCTCAATACCGGTAAATCACACTCCTATATGTGGAAATGCTTAGAGTGACGCAAATAGTATCCTCGACATGACGCCAACGCAATTCTAATGAAATAAAGACCCCTCAATCCTAAAGCCTAGGTTCACAACCCCATCTTCCACCAACGCCAGACTACGATACTCCGCAATTCGTCATGACGAGGTGTTTGAGATTGAACACTCACCAAATCTAGCAACGCCTGAAGAAGGAAGAAGCAACAATGGCGCCCAAGAAGTTCGCCACTCGCTTGCACACCTCTGCACAACTACTGCGTCACCACGCGCGCAGCGAGCTCCTGACGACGGTGTGTCTCCAAAAGCGCCCGCTCGTCCGCCACTCTGGGCACCGCAGGACTAATTCCCCCGGGATTCAAAGGAAACAACACCTTGTAATAGCCGTGCATAATAGCGTCCAAGTCACAAGTCGATGCAACGCCCGGAATCTGGTACACATCGCGCATGTACTCATTCAAATTCGCATACTCCGCGAGCTTCTGCTTGGAGCACTTGAACAGCATGTGGTACACGGGGTCGAACCGAAACAGCGTGGTGAAGAGACGGACATCGGCGAGCGTGAGCGCCTCCCCACAAAGGTAGCGCGACGTCGCCAGATGCGCGTCCACCGTGTCCAAGGCCGCGAACACGCGCTCCACGGCGCGGTCATACGCTTCCTGCGACTGCGCGAACCCGCATCGGTACACACCGTTGTTGATGTCGCGGTAAATGAGCTCATTCCATTTCGCCATCTCGGGCTCCAGATGTTGCGGGGCGAGGTTTAACTCCGGATTGGCAGCTAAGTGGTTGAACTCCGAGTTCAGAATGTCGATGATGTCCGCGCTCTCGTTGTTGACGACGCGCATCTTGGAAGAGTCCCACAACAGGGGCACCGTGGAGCGGCCGTTGTAGCCTCCGGGTTGGGCCTTGTACACGTCCGCCACGCGCTTGAACCCATTCGCTCTGTCTACTGTGGGAGCCAGGCGCGCGCCGCTTTGTTGCTGTTGGCGCTCGGGTGTAAATTCCCACAGACCCGTGGCGCCAGGAACCGCGACGGAGACGGGGACGGCCTCGTGCAAGCCCTTGAGGCTGTGCACAATCGCCGTGCGGTGCGCCCAAGGGCAGGCTAACGCGACGTATAGGTGGAATTGGCCCGGCTGGGGAGACGACAAGGGACGGTAGCGGAACTGGCTGGTGGGGCGGTTGTAATCCTTCGCATCAGTGGGAGGCGCGAGCTGCGCCATCATGGTGAGCCACCCGGTGGTCCAAACCTCCTTCACCACGCTCACCAGCGCCCCGGGGGGCAAACTCCGACCCCAAACCTTCTGCCCCACCGACTTCACAAAATCCGCAGGGGAGCTCCAACTGCTGGAAGTGCTGCTCCCGTCATCGTCCATGGCGCAAGAAGGTGGAGTTCGAAGTCGCCGCAGCAGGGGCTTGGTGATGTAGCCTCGTGATGAGCGCGGTGAGGGCAGGAAGGGAGTTGAGAGGGAGGGCGCAACGGTTACAAGAGACAACGAAGCCATCGGAGAAAACCCTAATTGCAACGAAAACTTTTGAAAATTCAATGCGCAGAGAGCGAAATCAAACCCCGAAATGTGTTCTAAATTGATTAAGTTCCCATGCGCATGTGCGGGAAGTGTTTCACTGCGAATGTGTTACTATACCTGCTTGTCACTAATACAGACGCTTGTAACAATCTGCTACGGTGCGCGACTTGCCAAGTGTTCCGGTTCCAGCGTAGGATGCCAATGTGTCCCGCTTTCGTGCAGATAATAGCGGTGGTCTTTGCCTGTCGCTGCATTCACCTAACAGACTAATGGTCCATGCTTATAAACCGACCAATTCGATTGATCCTATTATGAAAATAGAGGAATTCACATTGAGCCGAATTCTATATCACCAGAATCATTGAAGAACATTACACCCATCGGTCAAAACACAAATTAAATTGGACAAAAGCAGCCTTTGAATGACTTCCGCAAAAACCCGAGGCCCAAATCGCCTTCTTGATTCTACAGGAGTTGTGATATAAAGCAATTCAAAATGAGGTTTTAGCTAATCACACAATCAGCTCAATCAGCACGCCTCAGCTAAGGAATGAGTAACCAAGAATGACAGTGCTAAGTTCCGCCATATCCACCTTGCGCCAGGGAGAACTATAAGCCTTATCTTGACTCGCGTTATAGGTGCTTTGTAAATCCACGGTTCACGTACGAGTAAGCTTATGAATCGTACGAAGGAGACATGATTCGGGTGGGTGCCGGTGGGGCTCACATTTTTGAGGAGATATATTTTATGCCACCAGAACCTTCGTTATGAGTGGCGGGCACCGGTAAAACTGGTACGTCAGTCAAATTAGCCTTCTGAAAATTGGAAGCCACAATTCGGACAAGTCACACCAGCTTCTTGTTCTTCGTCGTCGTCATCATTTTCTGAATTCTGAGGGTGCAACGGACTTAGGTGGGCTCCCTAGGCTCCTCACCTTTCCCAATTGGAATAGTACCAAGGGGATCCGGTGGCGAACATCTCATACTTGAGTTACATATTTTAGTCTTCACGATTACAACGGGAACAATAGAGTTCAATTCAGCTGATGGGAGGTTTCATTTAGGTTCAGCTTGACCCCGATTCTTGACGTGGACATTGTGTTTTGAGTGTGTGCGCTTACTCTCTTCGGATTCTCTAGGTCGGCTCTAGTACTTCGTCTGTGCAGTTGTTGGTAGTGAGAGTTTCTTCTGCAAAGCACGTTTTGTTCGGGTTTGGTGTCGCTTCGCATTGTAGTTTGGGATTCGCGTTCTTCGGGATGGCACTCGCGACACAAGCGCTCTCCTGTCCACAGCAGTATTTGGGAGCTCTTGTTTCGACGTGCTCCACGTCTACCCCGGCGAGCCAGGACCGGATAGCTTCCGCTCCGGGGCTTCGTTGGGGACGGCAGAGCTTCACTTGTCAAGCGGGGAAGGCAAATGTAAGTGAGGTTGCTGGAAGGGGAGCTTGCAAGTGGAGGGCGGCTGCGTATGCGTCGGCTGATTTTCAGAGCACGTTCACCGCGAAGGAACTGGAACGCGATGCTGCCAAAGAAGCTCTTCTGCTTGCGGTCAGATTCTCGCATTACCCCTTCCCAGCGACTTTTCGTTATCGCAGCGCAGAGGTTGTTTAGATTTTTCAACATGGAGGAGCCTACCTTAGCAATGCAGTTTTGGTGTACATGTATTGGCTTCACTCCGTCAAAACACGTTGTTCTTAGCAAGCCAAATTATTCACTTTTTCAAGGTCTGTGGAGCTTAGGAATCTCGCAATGCAGTTGTGAATGCAAGACGGATTAGAATCTTCGCTATGGGTGTCTTCTGCTGGAAGGATAGAATGAAAGAACAAGAATCCCAACCTGCTTTATGGAATTGTGCGTTGCAAGTTCGAGATTATGCGTGGAGATGTCAAGACCTATCTCAAGTCGTTTCTTCGTTATCGTTTTTCTGGTTTGTTCGGGATTCTTTCCTATTTCGAAGTGTGAGTGTGAAGTAGGGTTAGGGTTTGGGGCTGACAGATCGCAGATGCGGGAGGTGTGGAAGCTTTGACATCTGGGAGGGACGATGCTGCTGCACGTATTAACGTTAGTGAGAAACTCTTGGTGCTAGAGCGTCTGAATCCTACACCGCGGCCGACCACGTAATGCCCTCGCATTAGCTCTTAGCTTCATTTGAAAAATGGCGTTCTGTTTTGATTACTTTCTCATGAGTTATGGGATTGATGAACAGAATTTGGTAGGTCAAGCCACAGTGCATGACATTACTAGAATGATTATTCATTGAGAACATGCTCAGGAATGATATCCTAATACTCCTGGCTTGGTCTTTTGTGCTCATGGCTTGGCGTTGTAATCAGGTTGGCAAGTTCTTACAATTTAGTGCAGTTTAGGGCACCATTTCAAGTTTCTGGAAAATTTGTACATTTTGGGGATTCCCGTTGTTCACTATCATAGAATGCTGCAAACTTTTCTACCGGTTGTTGGGTCTGATTACCACCAACCGTGCATCCTCTAAACTTTCACAATTTTTGGTGTGTTGGAATAGGTCGCCATTGCTAGAAGGATTGTGGGAGTTTAAGTGGGCAGCAGCCCGTAGCCCCGGCACCACTGCAGCGCGAACACTTATTAAGTAATTCTCACATCTTGTCAATGCAACAGAAGCATTCAAGGGGCATGCTCACAACTTTGCCATGAAGTTTGGATGGAAATTTTTTTGTTATTCATATGCTTCACAGTGATGACTAGATGGAGTTTTTGATATGATTCTGCAGGCGATTCCCAGCAACACTAGCATCCCTGAGCTCTCTCAACATCCTCATTCTGGATAGCTCTACAAAGGCCACAGCAACTTTGAAACTGCTTGGCAGCGTAAGCCGGAAGTCCTTTCTATGACACTTTTCCTCTTACTGTTTAAGTTGATGACCAATTGAAGTGAATCTTAAGTTCTGCACTAGCCTTGTGACCATATATTCAAGTTATAGAGATTGCATGCCCAGTTGATATAGCCTATCAACTCATGTGCTTGATTTGGATATAGCAGGTCGAGAGCTCCTTCGTGCTATCAACAAAGCTCACGGCTGAGGGTCCAACGCGCTTAAAGGAGGAATATGTGGAGGGCATTGTTTCTTCTCCTAAAGTTTCCGAAGTCCCATCGCAGTTGAAAAGTGTTTATGACCAAATAGTAACGGCTGCTGAGCGCCTCCCCGCTGCTGTGAAAGATGCTGTCAGCAATGGCATCAAAGTTCCTTTGAGTACACCCCTGACCCTGTTCTCTTCCTTAGTATATCATCATTCTTAGAATGCCATGAACAGCGGACTTTCTATTGTCTGAAGGAAGCTCTACTTGTAGCACTTGCATGCAATTACCTTTCCTAACAAGCCTGTTCTGTGTTGGGTGGGTGGGTTTAGCGGGTTCATACGAAAGGCAGATTCTCATATCTTACTTGGATGAAGAAATCTTGGTGCGTACTTGCCTCTCTACCCATATGGTCTTCCTGAGTTCTTTCAGTCCACTAGGATTCTGTCTCCTTGATTATGCAGATTGAAGATGTGCATCGGTGTTAGATCGGAGTGCTTTTATAATAATGCTTCTTGCTGGCGTTTATATAATCTGAAATGGAGATGTACAACTTGCTCAGGTTGCACGAGACGAGTCAGGGGTACCTGACATACTCTACAAGATTCGACCAGCTATCCCCGTTGTTGAAACCGTGACTGTGGTTCCAGAGTATCTCAGCTAAGCGGCATCGAACGATTGCCTTTCTTCCTCTGTGACTTGCTCCTGTAGATGCTTACAAACCGTCTCTTTGATAAGAATCGGAGAAGCTGTTATAAGATGTACTCAGTTGATGTATTTGGACCTTTTTGGGTAGATTAAAGAGAGCCTGTGCAAGGGGCAGGCATCTTCATTGCTTTCAGTTGGATGTCGTATCTGGACATTCAACCTTTAGAATATTGTATTGTGACAAACGGCACCATCAAGTACTTCATTTATATGTCTACAATAACAAGGCCTCGGATTGGAGTCTTGTAGGTAATCTTCAGCAAAGAGATTGGTAATGCAATACGTCACCCGTAGGCTATTTATCCCAAATCTGTGTTTCATCTCAGAAACTGCGTCAGCAACTGTCATAATGTGACTAGTTTCTGGTTATTGTTGAGATTATGTGTCTTTGAAACTCTGTAGATATGTTACTTGCTGTGGGCTACTCCTGTGCGTATTGTTACAAGGTTCCTTTGAGGAATCTTTATGTTTTAGCCATTTTGCAATGGCCCCCTGGTGCTATTCGGAATCAGCATGAAATTGGGAATATGAGGCAGGTGAACTGCGAAACCTGTCTGCACTATATTTGCTAAATACAGTTTTCACATTGAAGTCACTTGTGCAGCTTAACCCTGGAACGCTGGGCTAGGCTAGTCACTGTGGAAATCATCCTTTTTGGTACATAACATTGAATAATGCCTCCAGGGGTTCCCCAGCCTAGAAGGTATGACTTTACAAAGATTCCTTCTTGCTGTCACTTCTGTTGAATTCTGAATTCAAGATTGGTTCATTTGTAACGTTGGAACAGTTCCTAGATTTGAAGGAGCAAAAGGGACCTAGCATTGCTTAATCCCTAAATGCCCAAATTATGTTTTTTGGCAACATAGCAATTTTAGGTAGCTCACTTCAAATGGAGTTTTTATTTTTTTTCATTGAAATTTTAACACAACATGTGCCCAAGGAGTAGCTTTGAGGCTCAACAATTTTCATAACTTTTGGCTACATGGTTAAAAAGTTATTGTATAATATATGTTTTCATTACTTAGCGGGTAGTCCAAGTAGCAAATTTTTTTTTAAATCATTTTCTTAAGAAATTAAAATTTGAAATTGATTCTTTAGATTTATATATATTTGGAAAATTTTGAATCATTCCATTTTGATCAATGAGTCAAAAGTTATGAGGAGTTTTAGTTTGCAAGAGTTTGTGGGTTGTTACTAAATCTCTACTCTAAGACAAACTTCAAAGTCCTTTATTTAATTTAATTTTCAATATTTTTGGGAAAAAATAAAAAAACATTGGGTGTAGATTGTTTATTACAACATTACAACCATTAGGATTGGCATTTTTCAATTCTTAACAATTTAGTATTTTGAATCATTTTCTCCTTCTTTCTACTTACAATTTTTTTTCAATATGTTGTACAATTCCAAATGATTTGAAAATGTTCAAGCATGTAGACAACTTGATTTGAAGAATGAATAACCACCATTTGGGACACTTTTCCATATAAATATGACCTTATGAAGTGGAGTTGCTTGAATTTTCATAGGGCCAAAATAAAGATTTTTGTCACTTCAAATGCTAATATCTTGCAATCTATATGGTGGAAATTTCTGAAATTTTTTGCACATCTTTTCAAACTAGCATAATACAAGATCCTATTGTTTTAATGTGTCCAAAAATGATGTTTTTTTCAAAAATTTGGTACTTGTATTAGAAATGGCAATTTTGGAGCGTTTTTGGTGAATACATAGACAAAATCATTTAGAGGTTGATAATTTTACAAGTATTGTGTGAATCATTTGCTTAAAAAAATCCAAAAGCATTCATTGAAGGTCAAACTATTGTGTAAGACCGCCCTCTTCACGCAAAATTCCAAGGATGGACATCTTCACTTTTGTTTTACATAGAAGAACTTTTTGTCATGCATTGACTTTCACTAGTAGAAAAATTAGATTTTTGTTGTTTTAGGTAGAAAATTTGAGGTTTTCTAGTAGTATTTAGGCTGCTACATTTTTACAAGGTTAATAGAATTGGAGGGATACATAGGATTTGTATGCATTTTCAACTTCAGCTTATTGAATATGAGTACTTATTATAGGTCTAGTAAGCAACATTTGGTCAAAACCTTATGAGGCATTCTATGAGTTTCATAAACCAAATGTCACCACATAGAGAAGGATTAGAATATGACTATTTTCCAAATAGTGCCCTACTACATAGGCCATTTTCAGGATGGACAAAGCCAAAGAAATCAAATTTAGATAGATCTAGCAAAATTTTCCCTTCATTGCTTGTCTCTTGGTGTCATTTGGTATCACTTGGAGAGTATATGATGGCCATATACATTGATTTGCGTTGTTTTGAAGTGACAAAATTGTAAAATTCATATGCTCAAAGATTTGATAATAAGGGTCAAAATAGATGTGAGGTTCCAACTTCCAAGCATGCACTTGACAGTGCCAATTTCTATATAATTCTTGCTAAAAAAAACATACATGACGATTACGTTGTTATTTAAATACATATATGTTACAATGGCTATTTCAAAATAGTAGAGCATCATTAGTCCAATTAGTATATTGGCCTCCCCTAAAAAATTATAACTTTTGAAATGTACATAATTAGAAATTGAAATTTTTAATATTGAAAGCACATCCCAAAGTACTTTGAGTAGGTATAAGAAAACTCCAAATTTAGACATTGTAAAAACATGAAAATAAATCACTTCAAAAACTAGCTAAGAGACAAAAATTACACAAGTCTTGGCAAATCATGGTTACTAAAAGAAAATGCCACATTGCCACTCTATATGTTGAAGTTAGTTGTTAACATATGAACAAGAAACAATGGAATATAATCATATGGCTAGTAATTAGAGACAAATGAATTAGAAAGAACCAAAATATAAATATATAATAGAACTAAAATGCTCTATGAAGGGAAGTACTAAAGTAGTAACCCATGGAAAACAAATCTTCTTAATCCTAAAGTATAAATCATAAATCATAAACCAATTCCATATTAATGCCATTAAAAATCTAATATTTTGTGAATTATAAATCCTCAATTATTATTATATACATAATAAAATTTAAAGAATAAAAATCAAGTATTTTTTGGTTAGAATATTTTTTAATTTTCAATGATTCAATTCTCTACTATAATATTCTTTTTTTCAATTTGTGGGTTATATTAACTAAAGCTTCACTACTCTTTATGCTACCAATGATATCCCTCTGAAAGTTCTAGCCTTTGTTTTTAATTGTAGAGACTTTGGGCAACAATAATTTTTACATGGATATTATAGCTCCAAAAGAATGGTTGATAGGACCAACTTGGGAGATTAGCATAAATTTTCCATCATTGATATCATTTCTGCACATGCATGCTCATCATATAGACAACCTAAGCCACCAAAGTCCCAAACAAGATGCATAATTTGAATGTCCATGGCGTATGCTATCATGAAGAGCTCCCACACAAAATATCAAGTTACATCATAACAATAACATGTTTGTAGGAACACTAATAGAAACTAGTAGTATTGCGTTAGAGAGAATATGGGGCTTGCCAAGGGCCATTTGATTTTTGGTGCAAATATAAAAAACTATAATAAATTACCAATTTAAAAAAAAATGAACAATCACCAATTTGATAGGAGACTTGATGTAATTATATGAGTCTTTTTTTTAAAAATGAATTCACTTTCTTGTTGTATTTGCATTGTTGCAAAAAAGTCCAATAGCCCGCAATGACGATGGATTGAAAAGAGGCAGATAGCATTGCCTCTTGCCACCACCTAACTCAATAAATCCCCCACCATCAATCTTGACAAGGAAAAATTGACACCTATCTAGATGTAATTGATCTTCATTTTTTAGAAAAAATTCTTTGTTGAATTCTTGTTGTTGATCTCAATTTAATAAAATTCCCCCCCCCCCTCCCTCCCTCTATGCCTTTGGTCTTCATTTTGTAAAAAAATAATCATTGTTAATCCAAGCCATACTAAAGGACAATCTTAGCCGTCTGAGATTAGGGTTTAGGATTTGGTGTGGAGGGAGGGTTAGAGTTTGGTGTATAAGTAGGAGGGGTCAAAGGATGGTGGAGTGGTGGTTGTATTGCATTGTTTGCATATTCTTTTGCTGATTTAAATATGAATATCTTGAATTTGGGGTGTTTTTGAGTACAAGTAAGATCAACATTGTTTATGCTAGTGTTGTAGGAGAGATTTATAGTCGCTTTAGAGATTGGGAGCCTAGTATGTGGATGTTGGTCGCTTGAGACATTGGGTGCTTGAGAGATTGACAAAAGAATCTGGATGCAAGTTGATTTTAGACAGTAAGATTTTGAGAGCCTTTGTTTGTGAAATTTTATACTATTCTTACTTATATTTTGGCTTCTTTGGTTTTAACAGTACTATCTAGAGTTGATGAGTGGTATTTTCTACTTTAGTTTCTAAAGTACTAGAATTTAAATAGACGGATTTGAATATATAAAGAATCTACTGCTAGATGATAAACACTTAAATGGTCATGTATACAAAGTTGAATGGTGGTTTTAGGATTTCTTCAATAGATAGTTGCTTCATAGTTTTGTACAGAGGAAATCCTTGATAGGACATGATCCTAGTGGGGGGCCAAGTAATTTTGACTCGTGATCAGAGGTCTTCTCTTGCAATAGGGGTGATCACGAACTTTTTGTAGACTTCAAAATTTTCTTGGAAGTCCTCAGCCATGGAACCCTGATTATTTCTTATTAATTCTCTCCTTGTTCAAGTTTCACTAATCTTTTTCTAATCACTTACTACCTGTTTTTTGTAATGGATCCAATTTTGAGTGTCCTACATTAGGACTGTGCTCTTGATATTTTTTGTTCAAAACATACATTGTCTTCGCTAAAGGCTAAAAGCATTCATTTTTTTGGAAGAAATTTATCTATTTCCAACTGTAAGTAGGAGAATCAAGATTCTTTAGAATTCTTGAGGACCTCTATTTGTGAAGTTGTTTGAAAACTAACTAGTGAAAGTTGAAATTACTTAAGAATTAGAGGTAATAACTTAACTCAGTTATTGTTAAGAACCAATAGCTCATATTATAACTTCAATTAAGTTTAATACCAAAAATTTCAGCATAAGAACAATGAAGCAATTTTCATGTTCTAAGAAGTTCCTTGTGTGTATTTTGGTGTTGACAATCTCTTTCAATCTATTTGCTTGACAAAGGTGTTTGTTGATAGTTAATGTGTTGTTTGATAATGTTATTGCTTGGCAAAGCTCTTTCCTAATAATTTTTTTGTTTTGAACAAGGTTTCAAGATGACACCACCCATGTCTCAGATAATCCTAGTTTTAGAATGACACCAGCCATAGTTTTTAACATTGCAATGAGGCTACATTTTTTTGTAGTTTTTTTAGCATTGGTTTCTTGAAATACAAATTTTGAATTTTTTTCCCCAATAAACAATTTTATGTATATTCCTTTGAAGATTTTGCAATTTGGAAGTTTTACATTCAATACACAAATGCCTTGTATATCCCTACCAATAAGTTTAACAACTAATGAGATAATGCCATGTGTAATTCTTTTGAAAATTATGTATGTTTTTCTTTGAAATTGACATTCTCTCATATTGTGATCAAAAGATGCAATGTGATCATACAATGCTATAGAAAACTTGTATCAATGGATTTCAACACATAGAGTGACAACAAAATATATAATTTGATCTCTAGAGACTTTTAATAATAATTTGGCTCTTGTAGATAGAGCCTAAACTATAATTCTTTGTAATTTCTCTAGACAAAGAACTCTAGTATAGATGAGTTGGTCTCACATTTGAAGTAATTTCTCCAGTGAACTATCTACAACCATCAATTGGTCTCAGATACAACGACATCTAGTGAGGAATTTTATTAATCTTGCAAGCTAGTGTCAACCGTACGCTACTTTTAGTATTATATCGAGCAGCACCAACATGTTGCCAAGAAAACGAGGATCCAACAAAAAGAGCTCAAATGGTCAACATAATGAGACAGCCAATGCACTTCCATCTTCGAAGAAGGTGTAGCCTGAAAGGAATCTGCATTGTTTTGGAATGAGCTTGAATCATCTCATTCTCATCCAAGTCCAATTCAACAAGCTCTTCTGCCTCCTATGTCATCCAAGGATCCAAGTTGGATTTAGCAAGTATTGGAATTGCTCCATGATCAAAAAGCACATTGATGAAATCAAAGTTTGCCTCTTCAATCTCCGAGTCTGGTAACAAGTTAATGATCTCAAAGTTCACTTCATCTTGAGATTGAATTTCACACAACAAGTTGAATATGGAGTCCATTTCCTCCTTCGAGTTGGAAATCAATGATTCATTGTCATAGTATGCTATTTTTTTTTCAAAATGCTTTCATGCAAGGTTGACAAAATCTGACGTCTCAGGCAAAATAACATCTAAAAAAAGACATTCGGACTCTATGTCCTAGTATCTAAAATGTCATTGGAAGGCAAATGGGTGGACAAGGCAGATGGACAAGGCAAACAGGGCAGACAGATCTAGGCCATTCAATCAATCAGCCGTAGTCCAATTGACAAACGTTGACCATCAGATCTTGCAAATGACATGGCAAAAGGTGTTGCTATGGACAGGGTAGGTGGACCAAGTGGGGTGAGCGGTCATGACAAATGAGGCAAACGACAAATTTTTCTTTGCGAATGTCACAGGATGCTATGGACCTGACATCTATGTTTGTCGAATGTCTGGACGTCATAGTAACCTTGTTTCTGTGAGTACATTTCATCGACTTCAGGACCGCAATAAGAACATAAATGTTGTCTTGACATGGGGAGCTTCTAGGCGGGTGCCATTGCAAATCAAGTAAGTAATGATTGGGAGGTAGTGGCAGGGCAGCTAGAAGTGTACGCAACAAGTAAACAAAAGAATGGAAGAGACTCATGAAAAAAAAATCTTGCGTGAAAGTGAAGCCCAAGCCTAGAATTCCATGTTCATATATACCTATGGGGGAGGAAAGGGGCTTCCAAAATGCCATGGAATTTGCACTTCATTGACCCTTTCAGTAATGGTGACTTCTTTTTCTACATGCACTTCAACCAATCACCAAATGCCATAAGTTTGTCCCATGATGTCAAATGCATAGTATAAGAAATTTGTGTTTTAAATAATGAGCCTAATTTTTTAAAACAAATTTTAGGTAGTGTCCAATTAATGTAACAAATCCATATTTTTATCTCAACAAAATGTTTAACGTAACATCAATGTTGACATAAAAACATGGATTTGTTGCATTAAATGTCACCTAAAATCCCTTTAAAAAATTAGGACTTGTCACTTAAAACATGGGTTTTTTATAGTAGCAATCTACTCAGTGCATGTTTGCAAGGGATTGATCTAGGTGTGCATGTATGGCTAGGCACTTGAGATTTCATCACATGGCTGGTGGGCTGAACTTAGCTTGGGGCATAAGACAATTCAAGACGACCAAAATTGAAATGTTTAGCAAGATTCTTGATACGTTTCAAATCCATATACTTTAATGGCTTGTGGTATTAGTAGTTTCGTTTGTAAGCTTCTTCAATGTACTCGCATGCTCAATATTGGCAATTTATGATTTGCTGCAATTGCAGGTAGGTGTTGAAAGTTTTTTTTGTGTATGCATGGTTACAATGGATTTCCATACATTTGCTAATGCTTGAAAACATTCAGTACATTTTTTGAGTAATCTTTGGGCTAAAATGTGCAGAGACCTCAGGGTGCAATGTGTTTAATGCAAGAATCTTTCCTCCTCATTCTTGCCTTCTAAATATCAACACCAACGATGAAAGTGTAGTCATGCTCCAATATTGGTATGTTACGGTCAGTGGCTTGATCTTTCCTTTGCTTCTTCTTCTACTAGACCACTTAGAGTATGCCTTTGAATAACAATGTTGCAAATATATCTAGTACAATCAATGAAATGTTGGATTGTAGGATCTGTTTTGTAGGGCATTTCGAGGTTTGGTCGTCTATAATTCATTATCAATTGGCTTGATCCCCACATTGGGGATTATCAATTGGGTCATGGGTTGCTTGCAAGTATGTAAACAATACATTTTGAATGAAGAAAAAAGTTCAAGCTCGCTTATAATTAGAAATAGTGAGAAGATGACCACTATCAAAGTTGAAAATGCTTGTGGGATTTACATTCCTGGAGTTTTGATAATTTATGAGGTACTTATGATTCTAATTTTTAGAATCAGAGATTGGTGGGACTAGAATATGGCTATAGATTATACGGGAGATTATAAATTTTCTTACTAGGTTTTTAGTTAATCTCTTAGAGTGAAGGCACTTGAGTATTGCATTGTACTTGCTGATATGCTTGCAAAACTATGTTGCAGGATGCAACATCGACTTTAGGTGTTATTCAAAATGTAAATTATATTGATGTACCAACTCCTATAGATATGAGAAATTTTCCAGTCTACGTTGGTGACGTAAAAAGCCCTAAATCTAGGCATATTTAGTAAATGACAATGTGGTCTGTTATTGGATAACTATGGTAGCACAAAAGAAATAAAATTGATCACTTGTGACAATTGTCAAAGCAATAATGAGATCATGACATTTTGATCTTTTACACATATGACGCTTGCGTTTAGCTATCTGTCATTGAAGGCAACTATTTCTTCAAATCGGCATTCTAGCTCTTCTTGAGGGCCTCAAGCATCGGTGTGATAAAGGTAAGAAAGTCACTAGCCCATCCCAATCACTTTGTTCTTAAATTTCCATTTGTGATTCAAGTCAAAATCTAATTATTCTGGAATTCTATATATTCATGATTGTCAATTCTCTTTGTATGTGGACATGTTTGTACCTAAATTCGGTGAAACTAATCTTTGCGGTTGAAGTAAATTGAAGTATCCTCCACTCAAGGAGACTTCAAGAGGGGCCAAGTTTCTTCAAGGTTGGTATACTTTCATTTTCCCCTTAAAGATTGCATTCACTTGCTTGAGATTGAATAATTTTTCTTTGTATGCAAAGTATTGAATCTACAACTAAAGTATATCATGATTACAAATGACTATTAACATGTCATTTAATTACAATTTAGAAAAAGTTGGACATAATTTTCTTTTATAGGTACAATATTATAAAAATATAATTAAATTTTTTTGAATATTCAAGGCTGCCCAACAGATGTGGCTACTTGCAAGTTGCCCAAATAGGGATGAACGGATGCATAGTGCATATGTTGTCTCGAGGGGCGAGGTCAACCTTTTTTTTAGGAAAAAAACATCTTTGAAGTTGTGGCAAAATTCCATGACCTGTATTTTTGACTTTGGCTACATTAAAACTTGTCACAATGAATGAGGTGGCACTTAGGATGGAAGTGCCATAAGGAAGTGGCCACAACAAAATTTGACAAATGTAACTCATGTAAGTATGTTGACTACAGTCCATTTAAAACTGTCGATGTTGTTGGCTATTGCAACATTTTCTCATTAGCTCATTTGGCCACATACAAAATTTTGAAGTAGAAAATTTGGAAATGAGATCATAGATTCAAGTGCAATTTGGCTCCAAGTTCTACAAACACCAATCCAAGTTGTAATCTATACACTGGATTTTAAAATAATATATAATTTCATTACATAAACTTCCAGAATACAATAGCCTCATGAGCATTCTTCTATTTAGATTGTGCAAAATGAAATCCTAATCCACCTACAACACACAATCAACTAGGAAATCCTACTTTTATGTTGGTGTGATTTACAGAGTCATGGGCCTGATGGACGACAACTCTAGCTACACCATGCAGCATAAGCATCTCCATAAGGAAAATTTTCAATGCTAAAGAATAGCTATGTATATATGCTATGTATATATGCCGATAGAAATCTCTAAATTATAGTTAACCAATTTTGCTAAAGGTCCTTTCATCTTCCATGGAGCCTACTACCTGCACACAAGCAGTCTCAACCAACTTCATGAATTCCTTGATGTGTAACTACAAATGTGTGTTGGTAGATAACATCTTTTACAAGGTTGTAAAAGGATTGATAGCAAGGGGGTGCTCCATCACTGCAAGTGCATTATTTTGCAACATTATTTTGAACATACCAAATTTGTAATTGAGATGAGTCCACAAGATGATGGGGTCAACATACAACTCCTCAGAAGTATTAGTACCAATTATGTGGTTCTGGCTTAAGTAATGGTTCTTCAAAATTATGAGGTGTTGCTCAAAATGCTTGCAATTCTCTTTTTGTAACCAATATTTTGGATAAAACATGCCCAATGCATCCATCACTGGAATTGCAAGGAATCGGTTGGTGATTTCTATGAAGACATTTTCTACCGCTTTTGCAAAGAAAAAAACGAATACAAATTGTAAAATAATTGAATTGAGAGTCATAATATATTCAAGTGCACATGGCTTTCAATAGCAGTATTAGCATGGATCAAAATGCTTGCAATAAAATCATTACTATTGGTTGGGTATCACTTTTGACATTCATTCATAACTATTGTTTGATAACCCTTCCAAGTCTTGCAGTAGCATTACTTCAAGTCTTGGTATAAAACTCTCTGATTTAGATCATTCCTTCTTTCTACTCGGTTACCTCTGATCTAGTAGCACAATGTCACTATTGTAGTCTTGCATTTTGAAATCAAGTCATGAGACTAGACTAGTCACTTGGTCTTCCATTACTTCATCTAATAATACTCAAATTCTATAGTTTTATCTTTGCAAATTTGATGATGTAATCATTGGTTTGATGAACATGACGTGTTTTAACTAACTCAATCAATAGGACATATCTTGACTAGTTCAATCAACAATATGTGTCTTGACTAGTTCAATCAACAATATGTATCTTGATCGATTGGTTTGATCAACAACAAACCCGAAGATTTCTTGACATACAAGTTCAACTAAACTTGGAAGAAAAACAACACTCAATTAATGTCTATTGATGCACTATTAATTATATTTTATTTATATTTAAATGTGTAATAAAATTGAGAATCAATGCATTAATAGAAGGGTGAGAAGCTTACTCTTGCTTACTTTGCTTACAATCTTAGCCGACTTTGCCTTGCTAACAAATTCGTATGCTCATTTGATCTTGGACCTATACTTTGCCTAGATGTGTGCACCTCCAACAACAAAGACAAGTTGTCTCACACAAGTATTCAAATCTTCCTTCACTTCAAATTGGAGTCTGGCATAGGTGAATCCAACTAGGGCTTTGAACTTTGTAAAAGCTAGGCTAGTGAATGCCAAATTAGGATCACAATAATTTGGAACAACTTTGTCTAGCATGCATGTATAGCTCTAATAAAATCACAAACAAAGAAGTTATATCCTTGGAAGAACTTGATGATGCCATTTAGAGTCTCTAGCAACAACAACAAGCAACTTAAGCCCAACAATGTTTCAACATTGCAAAGTAGATCGAGATTGGATCCTGCTACTTTCACAATAGGCACATCGAGATGCATCTTGTATAGTAAAGTGTCATATTGTGCAAGCACCCTCTTTGCTGGCTTTAGCATACTTATCCACCGTATTTTTACTTGTTGCAAGATTTTGTCATGACCAATTCATCATAGTTGCCAGCTTTATAAATTCATTAAGATGCTTGTATGAGTAGCTGAAGTAGTTGTACAAGCTACCAAGAATATCCTCAATGCTTGAAACCACTACCATCTTCGACAATGTAGCAATGGCAAGCTAAAAACGATGTGACATGCAGTGATTGCCATCCATCCAAGGAGCATGGTTCTCTTTCAACTGCTGGGTGACACCAATTCTTGGTCCTTAGAAGGCACTAATGCCATTGGCGCCAAAGGAGACGAACTTTAGAGTAATATCTTTACATGACAATGCACCCTCGCGTGTCATTGCATTCACAATCACCTCTTTCATGTTGTTG
This sequence comes from Pseudoscleropodium purum, assembly GCA_963969395.1. Taxonomy (NCBI): domain Eukaryota; kingdom Viridiplantae; phylum Streptophyta; class Bryopsida; order Hypnales; family Brachytheciaceae; genus Pseudoscleropodium; species Pseudoscleropodium purum. Next base: position 1,203,695 of record OZ017796.1, read on the forward strand.
GCCGACCCTCCATCGATGCAGTACTTCAACGCTAAAAGATACGACCATCAAATCCAATCCTTCATGGTGTAGATGTGTATGCTAGGCCATGATTGGTTATTGATGCTCATAGCTTTATTATAGGTAATTGCAAAGAACTGAGTGTTAGCTATAGTCTTTGCTAGTTTTGTCTTTACTAGAGTATAGAACACTTCAACCAACACTCAACCAAAGTTGTCAAACTAGTGCTTCTTTAGAAGATGGCAAACGTGGAAGAAGCTGAAAAGTGAATTCAAAGATTCATATTCAACCATCGGATGACCTATGAATATGTGGAATACAGTTGCAAATTGGATATGCTTACGAGAATGCTCTCCAACATCGTTCCATGTCATCTCAACAATTGTTTGGGACCCTTGAGATGCATATAGTATCGCATTTTCAATGTGTGCACAATTTCCAGAATAATAATACTCTCCTTTTTTGGCCACACCTGGTATATCACAATTTGCTCTTCAGTGACCTACATGCTTTGCGAGAGTATCCCATTTTGGGAGTAGGAGTTTAATGCGACACTGTATGGCTGAGTAGATGAGGCATTTGACTTGGTAGATGTGATTGTCACCTCCAACTACCATCTCATCCCATGGCAACTTGGTTGGCCACGTGTCTTGAAAGTGCATGGATGCTTCATATTGTTGATGTCAAAGAACATTGTTTGGTATTGGCATCACCTCGACCTCTCTATCTTGTAACTCATCTGCATCATTTGCACTACCAACAATCAATGTCTCTTCATCAAAGTAATTGACAAATACTTGAGTACCCTCGGCAATATCAACGTCCATAGGAATTGATACTTAAATCACCAAGTCTTCAGGAACGTTCTCTTTTTGTTTTGCTTTGGATTTTGAAGTCCTCGGCATTAATTCTTTGCCCTTGTGGCTAGTATGACTAGAAAGTTGAATGTGGCATGCGAGTTGGAAAGCCACCCTCATTGCGCCTAGGGGAGCCAATCTGTAGGGGCATTTTTCTTGGTCTTGACCTTTGCTCTTGCCTTTGCTCAAAGAGGTCAGCCATTGTCCTGAAAGAGGCATTGTGAATTTGGGGACAAAGCTACCACTGAAACCATGTCAAGTGGCCTAGTATTCAAAGAATTTTAGCTGCTATTGAAATAATGCAGAAGCGAACTTGTGCAAGTTGTTGGCCTTGAAGTTGCTACTTCCTTCCCTTTTTCAATTCTTGGCTCTCCTCCACCTTAGGTAAGATTGATATCAAAGTCTTCACTTCCAGTTGCGTCCTAGAGGCTAGCATTGTATGCACAATTTGGAGCTTCAACATTAGCACTTTTGATCAAGGTGCCTCTTGCAATGCTTCTGCCTCCGCCACCATTGATACTTTCAGCATTGTTGCTACAAGTGCCTTTAGTTCCTCCACTATGAATAGATTTCTCCATCTTGTCCCTCACAGTACATGCAAACATTCAAAAATGTAAAGAAGTCCAGATAGTATAGTACCTACTCAAAATTACTAAAACATTATTAGACAAAAAAATAGATGAGATATTGAGATGATGTTCAAATAAAAAGCTACATCTAAAAGTTGGCAAAAATAATGTGATTCTAAATAACACAAGGTGCATATTATGATAGTTGTAGATTCATGATAATGCTCCCATGAAAGGCATCTAAGATTTGGTATCAATCACCCTAAAGGCATAAGCTACACATTTTTGAAAGACAAAAGTATAGTGTACTCACTTGTATTTCAGCAATTTTGCAATATTTTGAGTTCTTCTAGTCGCTTGCAAATAATGCAAATCAAGCTCTACACAAGTTTTGCAACTTATGTATAGATATTTGGTACTGTTTGCAAATTGATAGTAAAGAGAGAGTGATGGAATTCTTGCCTTGATATATAGTTTCAAAGTTCACAAGTGATAGGGCAAATGTTTCTTTTTCCTTCTTGATTTGCAAGAGTCTATGATTTAATGTTGCATGCACCATCAAAATAATCACACTCAAGCTAGATTTTCAAATCAATCTTGTAGATTTGCAAAGCAGATCAAATGTTCTTTGTTATGTAATCTTGATACTTTGGTCAAAGAGAATTAGTGGAATTGTGGAGGTCAAGTTGGTGACCATGACATACCTTTGGCACCAAAATTTAAAAGAAATAAAGAACCCCACCACTCTATATTGAAGATGACAAAAAATATTAAGTATAAATTACTTGAGAAGTTAGACACTTAGGCTGCATCTCCCACGTTGCATGGAGATTATTGGCTCCACAACAATCTCTTATACAAAAGCATCGTGGTGATAGACCTCTCATATTTGGAATTCCTTACTAGTGAAGACATAGTGAAGTACAACTGAGTGAAGTACAACTGACATAGTTAGGCTACAACTGCAATCATGGGAAAGAGTGTTGGTAATAACATCCAACTTTGAGTCTTTGACAACCAGGATTAACAAAGTACTAGCTATCAATCTATGGTGGATATTGAACCAAAGACGATGTAATGACTCTGATATGGCTACACTATACCTGCTAATAAGGAAGTATTGGCATCCAACCTTAACAAGCACTAGCAATCTGGCTATTGCATCCTATTTTTATCCTGCTTTTACTAGTGGGGAAATTGAAGCAACTCCTTGGCTAGTGAATTATTTTGAAACTTAGCCAGTTTTAAAAAGGTTGGATAAGGTTCCTCTTCCTTTTGCTCTTAGACTTTATCTAGGTTTTTTTCTACTGTTTCCACCTTCTCTTCCATGCATGCATTTCCTCGTTGTTGCTTTCTTGCTTTCAGTGCCTTGCTTTGTTGGAGTCCAAAATTGTTGTTTTCTATTGTTCGTATGCAACTCCAACAATTTTTTATTTTTTTCCCCTAAACCTTTGGCAAGCTTAAACCGTGATAGCGGCCTTCTCTTTGGAACGGTGTAAATCTCAAGAAGTTTTGTTCTTGGGCACCACTCGTGTTCTTTTCAACTACTATAGTTGCGGAACTTCTACCAATGACTCCCGTGAAATTGTAAATCCCTCCTATTTTCTCCTTACCGGTATTGTTTACTTTTCTCTGCAAATGTATATATTGGGATGGAGGTATTAAGGTAGGGTTATGCTTCTTTTCCACCTTGGTAGGGTAGATTGGGACGTCGTTGCATTGCCTTTAAATGTTAATCTAATTTGGTTTGTCAGGGAATTTCAAAGGTTGCAGGCCGCTTGAGTTCAAGAGAGTGTGACTGTTGGGCTAGTTGTGAGGTCTTACTCTCTTTCTAGGGGTGTTAAGGTAAGCTATTTGCATAGTAATTGTGGTGGCTTAACTTCAATTGTCACTCTTTTACTTCTATTTTTTGGTTCATTTCAACTTATTGGTAGTTGTTTGTATAGTATTTTGAGAGTTTTTGAAATAGAGGACTCACTAACTTGTAATTGGTAGGAATCTGTTTAGATGTGTCTCAAGTAACATCCCGAGATTAGTTGGACGAAATATTGGATGAAATAATTTGGTATTCGTGATGGCGAGAGCTCAACTTCTGAAGCAATTTTTTCCTTCTTTGGTGGGTTCTTTTAGCAAGTAGAACTGCATCTTCAATCAATGGACAAGCAACAACACTTTGATTCAAGATTTAGACCTTGCGTTTTTTGTTGACCCTTATGAACAAGACATCTTGTTGACAGACATTAAAGAAGTAAACCTATAGCACAAGATTGCAAAAGAACTCAATGTGGCATTCTTGAATCTTGCTACAAAGGATGACATCTCTTGGCCGATTAAAGGATTTTTGTATAGTCCCCACTCTCGCCCTGTAGTGAACCTTATTTTTGGCAGGAAGGAGAAGTTGGTGAATGTTTTTTGTACTATGAATATTAGCTCACCATACACATACATTTCCTTGGCAACTATCCATGCTTTAGGTATTGAAGACGACTTCAATTCAAGTGTGAAGGTTGTAATTCATGGTTTGTCCATGTCTGCCTATGTGTCACCACGTGACAAGCATTTCCCTGATATCAACCTTATAGGTTCTGATTTCTTGAGGCATGCAAATACTTTGTTATCAATTGATTTTAGTAAGGATTTAGTTGAGTTGGTTTTTGTTTCTTTACCAAGGCACCTTGCTAGCTAGTGTTGTAGTTGCAACATATTGGTGGTCTAGCACTGTCAGAGGGCATCATCTGCACTAAACTTTTCATGAAAGATAAATGAAATTGACATTTAACCCAAGTCATTTCATGTTTGTTAGACCTTGGAATCAGTTATAACTTTTGAAGTTTGAATCACATAGTACACTACAAGCGCCCACCCCTTGATATGTTCAGTGCTGATACATTGATGAATGCAATTGTTACATTGACCGAAGCAAAGTATGTATCTCTGCAAAAGAGAAGGCTTTTAGAGCGTGGTCACATATATGGACCTCCTATCTCACTGTGAATGAAAAGATGAGTTGCTGTTGGTAATGGGAGACAGGTTAGGTGTCATAACAGTGGAAGTATAATCTACATTAGAGATCGACACATGAATTCAGCAGCGATTTCATTTCTTAGCTTTGAAATTGGCATAGCTTGCAATCTGAAGAGGAGTCAAACTTGCCCTCGTTCCGTTTCTAGCCCTGTCAAAATGTCGGCTACAAACCACATTCGAATCTATGTTAGTAGCTAAGCTCTCTCTCAAGGCAGCCATTACTGCCTCCCTACACAAACCAGCGAGTTCTGCACCAGTGAAACAGTCAGTATTGTTCGCGAGAATCTCCAAGTCAACGTCATCTGCCAGTGTGTTTCGTCTCGTGTGAACTCGTAAGATCTCCAACCTACTCCCTTTGTCAGGAGGTGGAACATAGAGCACCTGCAATCAAATTGAATAATTTAGGTGAAAAGATCTGATCCCATTTCCTACACTGACCCGTCTTTACCCTGCGGCAACTAATTTCTTCCAATATACTTAAATTGCCTTCGATTAGCAAGTTGCGTGTAAGCATGACTTGCCTAAATCTCTACGGCCTCAGGTCCTTGAATGAAAATGAAGCTGTCTACTACTTACCGCTTGTAACCCAAAGATCACTACACAATCTATACTGATCTCCCAATAATCACACTCCTACATATATTTTAAAAGTGGCTCATCATTGAATTTATGAAGCTACGTTAATCAGTATATCACACTTACTGAATCAAAGCGTCCTGGCCGCATCAAAGCGGCATCGATTGCCTGCGGACGGTTGGTAGCTGCTAGAACAAGCACTCCCTGACACACAGCACATGTGAGGTAAGTACGCCGGATGGCGACCATTACCCAAAAGCAACCCGTAAAGGTACACTTGTAAATTTTAGCCTAGGACATAGGTATTGATTACATACTCTGAAATGAGTATCGGATCGGTTTAAGGAAAAGCTATATTCAAAACTTTCAAAATTCTTAGTTCATTCATATATTGTCTACTTTTACCCTCCAAAAGCTCACGTGTATATTTTGCTATTCTTCTTTCAATTCCTTAAAGACATAACAAAGATCAATTTTAGTCTAAAAGCAAGAGTCATGCTCACGCTTATTCAGGTGCGGATATCTTAGCAACTGAAGTAGGGAGTGTTTATTCTTATAACGAAATGCTGTCAGTTACCTGGGCAAGTTCAAGTCCATCCATCTCTGTGAGCAGAGTGGAGAGTAACTTTTCCCCTACTGAAGTATCACTCTCACCTCCAGAGCTTCCATTTTCGCCTACACCCCTGTCATCATTACCATAATATTAGCAACTGCAAATGGGGAAAAAAACGAACTGAAACCAAAAACATAGAATTCAGTTTCAGGATAATAAAGAAAATACGCAATATACCGTCAATAATCATGACATTCTACTTGAAACAAACAAACAAACACACAAACAAGGAAAGGCAACTGGTACTGTGTAGAACCTTCTTGAAGCAACCGCATCAGCTTCATCAAAGAATATAATACTAGGAGCGGCTAGTCGGGCTTGTCGAAAGGTGTCACGTAGCAATGATTCACCTTCACCGACGTACATAGAGTATAAATCTGCACCACTGAGGAACCAAGTATTGTAAGATTCCAACACCAGAATAACAGCTACCCAATGAGGACTGCAATAGTGCCATGGGATTCATTACAGTAAACATTATCAACAAGGCTCGCATCTAGAAAGTCTGATCGGATATTATGACACAGACGCTCCTCAGATTGTGGAAAAGTACGAAGCCAAAACAAATTAAAACGAAGCACACTTTGAAAATTCATAATTAATTCAGATGGGGTCCCAACAATCATGCAATGATGCGCTGGAATCGTCTTTCAATTTTCCAGCAAGACCCAACAAAACGAAGGCAATCTGATATTAAAAAACACACTCAAATGCAAAATTGGACTCTCTAAGGTGTGCAAATGCTTCTTTAGACTCTAAGGTGTACGTTGCGTTCACTACTCTCAGTCAAAAGAGGTACACAAATCGTACATGAACAAGTTATAACTGTACAGAGTTATAAGAGGTTACTAGAAAGTTCTAACCTGAGAGAAAAAAAAGTCGCTTGAGAAGAATGAGCAGCGGCTTTGGCAAGGGTAGTTTTGGAGCACCCAGGTGGACCATGAAGAAGAACGCCTCGTGCAGGCCTGATTCCAAGCCTTGCAAGCGCATCAGCATGCTTGATTGGCCACTCCACAGCCTGCTGTAATCTTTTCTGTACATGTGGTCAAACGAATCATGCGCTGCAAGGTACTAAAAGCTAATTCCGTAAGATGATGCACGCATGCCAGACACAAAGCGTAAACGAAAGAATGGTTTCAAAATTGCTGGGGTTCTAGCAGGTCACACTTGCCAATGCCAGGACCACTAACATAAATCCACTACAGAGGCTACAAAAGAAACACAACAATCTTAACCCTACATGCCCAGAAGATCCTGTGGGGGCTTCTAAAGTCTCAAAAATCAAGTTTAGTGCCATATAATGACAGCTTCACTCAATTGATAGAGACGGGAACTCTATCAATTATTTTATATCATCAACGCAATTTGCCTATCACATATGACTGTTTGAAAAATGCAGCTTTCAAAAAGTCAACAAAATTTAACCATCCATAAATCCATGAGATTCTGTTTAATTACGATGGTCATTCATTCAAAGCGTGTCAAATACACGTTCTATGTAAGTAATTCAAACAATCTAACCTTAATTACATCTCGTCATTCAAAAGCAAGAAAAACTAGAACTACGTTTGAACTTTCATTTCATAAATCCCAAAAAATAGATTTCGTAAAGATATGAGAGACAAGAGGTGAAAATGATCCTGAAAAATGAGGACGAAACTACAGACGAGGAAGGACTCAACAGCCGGTCGAAACTCTCGTGGCACAAAGAAGTAGAAATGCACCTTAACTTCATGGAGTCCACCAATGTCATTCCAGGATACTTCAGGAACCTCTGCAGCGGAACCTCGCACAATGCTAGCCCCCACTTTCTTGTGTGCCACTTCGAAGTCCTTCATTTCTACTGGCCTCACTCCCTCATCATGAGAGAGCGCCGACAGGGCAGCTTCACGACACAAGGCTTGAAGATCGGCACCAACATAGCCATTGCACATTTGGGCCACAGCAGCAAGATCCACAGTTTTGTCGAGAGTAAACTTCCGGGAGTGGAGCTGGAACACATTTACAAGTCAGTCATAGCTCAAGTCTGAATTTGAACGTACAAAAGCAGATCACAACGACTCCCTTCCTTCTCTTCTCCACCATTAAGTTATTAGGTTAATACACATTAGTATTTATATGGTCCTCATGTTGAGCCAATGTTTAGGTTCATGTTAGTATACTGCAAACGGTGTAACTTAATGTAAGTGAGAGATTAGAGTCAGTCGCATTAAATTGATATAGCACAGTTGCAACTATTAACTATTAAGTTACTATTTAGAAGATTGGAAGTCGCTATTAACTGTATGGCATAAATTAAACAATATTTTCATATTGCTCAAAATTAGATCAAAATTAACGTAAACATATCATTAGTAATTTTGTCTATCTTATGGGGGATATCTTTTGAGAATCGCAAATGCAGGAAAATATTGTTGAACTAACTTACAAGGAGAATGTCATGCCGATCTTGAGCATTTGGAGGTGGAACTGCTATTTCACGATCAAAACGGCCAGGCCTCCTCAATGCAGGGTCGATTGAGTTAACTCTGTTGCACCAAATTTCAAGGCCAAAATTTCCTTAACAAACCCCCCAAGATATTGGAAAAGCCTTGACTAGTCTATCTAGTTCTTTACAAGCAGCGCTCACTGATGTAACATGATGATCTTCGCGGAGTAAGAAGCATTAACTGTCCACCCTTATCAGTTATAATTTCCCAAAACAAAATAAGCAAAAGGTGAGAATTGCAACCTAAAACAGCAGAAAGCGAGATCAGTTACATGTGCGCATAACCACCAAGTTTCAACCGATCCCCAATCATGCAAAAGGATATACAATTACTCTCAATTACTCCATCTAGTACCCATACTTACCGATTGGTTGCAGCAACGACAACTACTCTAGAGGTACTACTCGAAGCGACTGTTGAGTTTCCAATACCATCCATCAAAGTCAAAAGTTGAGCCACCAATCGAGTTTCTTGTTGCCGCCTGCGAAAGGCACCCAATGCATCACTTGACTTGCTTAGTATCCAGTGAATATCATGATATGTGGAACACAGCCAGTTTGTACAATAGAGGATCCAGAGGAGGCAATTCAAACCAAGAACAGGGATTCTATCCTCTAGACCAGATGACCTTGTTTTTAAAAGTACACTAGGGTAATCAAGAAGGTACAGAGCTCCAAAAGGAGGAAATACATCTGCAATTCTATATCGTTGAGAAAGACATCGTCTACCTGGAGTCCCGAGGAGGACACATCGTGTCAATTTCATCAATGAAAATTATAGCTGGTCTTCCGGTAGCTGCTTCGGAAGCCGCTGCATGGAAAGCTTCCCGCAGAACCTTCTCGCTCTCTCCAGCATAAGCTTTATGAACAGAAGCTCCACTGCGCCCATATTCAAATGTACACAGAACCCTGAGAACCAATACAGTACTGATACATAATACTGACACATATACACAAATTGTCCCTACTGTTAATTAGGACCTCTGGGGAGGAGGATTAGAGAAGAACCTTAGAGATGTAAAATGAGCATTGCACTCTCGCGCTGCGGCATGCACCACGCTTGTCTGCAGCTCAAAACGTGACCTAATGAGACGAAGACTCACAAAAAAGACTGCATAAGGAGAAACAAATGGACATCAGCAGTCAAAGGATCGAACTTCTGTAACTAAGGCAGGAACGAGCGGAGAAGGAAAATGCACACCTTACCCGTACCAGGTGGTCCATACAATAAAAGTCCTTTAGGCCACTGCAACAATTAAAGGAAGAGACCGCACATTAGCCACTACACCAAACAATCCCATCCATTTCAGAGTTTCAAAAACACGGAGCATCCGTAAACTCCTAGAGAAATCTTAACCCCTAGCCCCTAAACCCTAAAAGAAAGCCAAAAACCCCAAAACCCTACACCCTTAAAAAGAAGCAGGAGTTACCCGTAAACCCAGAGACGCAGCCTCCGTCGCATACATCACAGGCCAGAGAAGGAGCTCTCGCAACGCCTGCATCGGTGCAGCCATGCCGGCCACCGCGCTCTCCGCATAACTTCCCCCAGAACGCACATCCTCCTCTTCATTTCTACTCGGGGGCTGCTTCATGGCAGGGGAGCGAGATGAGGGGAAGGCGCACTCCCTGCAGCAGCGATCACACACACGAGCTTACAATTAAGCGATGCAAAAGCCAGCACAGTTTTGCTAAGCACCAAAATATTCAATAGGTAAATCAAACGAAAGCGTGCAATTACAAAACATTACAAAACCTATGCTCCGGGCAGTAAGGTTTTCTATCTGAATAACAGTTGGGTACAGAAAGAGAAACGTATTGTTCTGTCTCATTTTCGTTATATCAGAAATTCAGTAACTGCTACCGAATCAATGTTTGCAGGATTATCAATCTCGCTCAGTAGGTCTTCCACGCACTCCACAAATACTGTACCGCCACAAATTGATCAGTCATACACTGCATTTGAAATCTGCGACCTAAAAGCATTGGTATTTTGGGGACATGACTTCAGTCTACAATTTAACGCGAAATAGCTACTTCCAAACTCCACCAAATGCCTACGAGTTTCAACCGAGACAAAGGGAGCTACATGGTAATTTGGTAAAATAGAATTCTGACGAAACCTACGACGAAAAGATGGATTCGAAAGACAATCCTGCGTTTCCAATTCCCAATACTAGTGCAATGCACTGCCAAATTCTCAACCGTTACCACCACAAGCTTGCACGCAGCTCGTACCCCGCAAGCTCTCCAGAGACCCTGTTTGTTTTCTTTGTTTTGCTTGTTACGGTGGAGATCTCCTGAACCGCGAATTAGTGTTTCCTGTGAATCATCTAGAAAGCATCACCAAGCTCAAAAGCTGTTGATGCAAATCTCTAGGGTCGGTGAAGGATTCGTTCCCACTGTGTCCATTCTGTGAAAAAGAAAAAGTGATGAGTTCCATGTATTAGGGCATACCCTCAGCTTGACGTCTCAGAATTACACCAATTTCAGCAAATTCATGCACAGTCAATTAAAGTCGGAATTTTTCAATTCCCATAGTGTATGCCCCCCGGCATTCTTAGTACCATTGGAAAGCTCTCAATGATGAAGGGTGCACATAATTTGTTTTATGGTGTTCAGACATATGGTGTGAAAATTATTGAATTTCAAAGTTTTTGCAAAATTAAAAAATTATATTTACTTTAACTTTGATTGTGGCAACGGCAAAAGGCCTCTTTAGGGACAACGACAGAGAAATCAGCAACAAAGGGTTGAAACTCAAGAGAGCAAGATGAAAACTTTGCTCATGAAATCTTCTTCATGTCCATTCTTCACCTCTGGAGGAAAAGAATGGTCATTTCCAATCTTTAGAGAATGGGACCTCTACAAGCCATAGAGAGTCGACGAGAAAGCGCCACATCCCCATTTTTCATAGATAGAGAATGGATAAAAAAGGTATGACTACCTTTGTAAGCTCGAGATCATAAAACCCTAATTACAATAATATTTTTGAACCCTAAGATTCTAGGATGCTTGCCCTACTTTTGACATTTAATTTCAATCAATTTCTTCCTAGAAGTCATAAAATAAGGAAGGTACACTTAAAATTGACTCTCATGTGAAGTAATTAACTCTTAGAGGACGGATTGGTGACCATGGACATCATCCCTATTGGTACTATATCAATCCTTAGCTTAATAAAATCCAAGAGCATTAATTGGAAGCCAAACTATTTGCAAGACCTTCCCTTTTTATACAAAATTCCAAAGATAGACATGTGCACTTCTATCCTATATATAAGGATTCTCTATCACTCATTGGCCAATAAACAACTGTGACGTCTTTTAAAAGTTAACTAGGCATGTTTTTCAAGAAAAATTGTCAAAAATTGCCAATTATTTGTACATTGCCTCAAATTGACAATGAAAATTTTTTCTTAAACTTTAACCATTCCCAAAGTGTATTAGACTACTTTGACAATGTGTTTGGAAAAAAATTCAACCTATTTGACCTCATGGATTGAAAAATTATAACATTTGAAGTGAAGAAAAAATTTTCATTTTAACCAAACTGTGTCATCAAACTTTGAGCCCTTATAGAGTAAAGTCAATTTTACTCTTAGTGAATTTGCATCTCTCCACTATTGATGTTCCAAATCTTGTCTTGAGGTATACATAGAGTTCACATACTAGTATTCTAAATCACCTTGCAATGCAAGAAGGTTACATGAATTGGCAATACATTAGTCATTTCTCTTATGAATTCTTGTGTAGTAAGGAATTTTTTATTTGAAATCCAAAAAGTGAAAAATATTTGAAAAAAATTAGTAGAAAAAATATGCAAGAAAATTTCAAGAATTTAGATTTTACAAAGTGCAATATATAAGGCTTGAAGAAGTTAGAAGAAAATATTTTTTTTCTCAAAACTCCCTTTACATAACTCATAAAATGCTCTTTGAATGGGATTTGAAAACTACATTTTGTATTCACAATTTTGTGTCAATCCTAAGCCAAAAGAAGGCTACAAGTACAAACTTCCTTCCCTTGACTTGGGAATTCCCATCTTGTATCAAAATTTTGTGGACATCTGTAAAAAATTGACTTTGTATGATCTTACCCAAGTTTTCAAGAGTCTATTCAATAGACATTTGGTCTTTGAGGGGTTAAGATCCTACTCAAGGATTTTTCTATAGATTTTGGAATATAGCCAAAGAGGTAGACAATCAATGATTTTACCTTGTAGTAGAAATTAGATGAAAAGTATTGAATTGGATGAAATATCACTTTAAATAGATGAAAAGTTATCAAATGGATGAATGTTTTGACACTAAGAGAAAAACAAGTTTTTAGTCCAAATGTAGCTTTTTCGAAAATAGACTTGTCATCTAACAATATATTTTTAGCAAAATAAAAAAGAGATAGAATTTTATAAGAAAACATATAAATGATCCTATGCTCCAAAAAAGTATTGAAAACAATTCTACACAAATTTTACATTGCCATAATTTTGTAGGGTAACCTTTTGAAAAAATTGTCTATCCCCTTGTGTCATCTTTGTATTTGATTTTTCCAAAAAAATTGCCAATGCTATTCAAGATGCCACCTATCAAAGAAGGGACACATCTTATGTACCTTTTTCAATAGTATGCAAATACTAATAGACATGCTTGTAACTATTTACATATGTTATTGTTGTATACAATTGCATTTTGCAAATCTAATTGTTTCAATTCATTCTTCTATCAAATAAATTAGTGAAATCCATTTCTTAATTACTTCCAATTCATCTTAGATATAGAGTTACTTTAGATTTTTACATTTCTAAAAATGTATTTTGGTTCCATTGGATCTAAAAGGTTGAAAGTCTATTCATTCATGGTCTTAGTTTAGAGTTCAAAGGGCAAAGGCAAGTATAGTAGAACCACCTATAACCAACTAGGGACCCATACCCAACCTATATGGTTGAAAATAATTGCAACCAAGGCCAGAACAATTTCCAACCCAAGTGTAGAATGTGTTTTTCTTCCTTTTCAAAGTTGGGACTAATCAAGTCATGAAAATTTACATTGTCTTATATTGCTCCAAAACGTATGTGGAATTCCTAAAGTGGTTGACTATATGTGGTTCTATCATAACGTAAAAAGTACATATCCTTATATAAAAGAAGGGTATGAAAGTTATTTTCAACTACAGTGTTTTTCTTTTCTTCAAAAATTTGTGATTGATTATAATTAACAAATAAAAATATCAATAATTCTATACATAAACTTTTAAAATGAAAAAATCTAATCCTATTTTTTATTTATTTAAATTTTAGGATATAAAACAAGGGGTTCAAATTTTTATTGCACATAGTTTTTAATGGACACTTTAAGTTACCCCCCTAAGATTTTGAGGGAATTTTTTTTTCCAAATTTGAATGGTTAAAATATGCATGATACTACCAGTTCTAGAAGTACAAAAATTTTCATGACTAAGATAATTATAATCTATAGTTATACTAATTCTCCATTCTCCTTCGTCCATAGTCTTTGGAATTTCTTAGAAAACCCATGGTTGTCATAACGGGCGAGTTAGGGTCATCGGATGGGACGGACGGACAGTCCGGACGGCTTTAATTTTGTAACTTGTGCAATTTTGCGGAATGACACGTCACCTTGGAATGCGAAATCCAGAGCACAGACGATCTTGTCCGCGCCCAGTATGTTCTTTAATCCACATGGCATCCACGTGGCCTATTTTTCCGTTATCAGAAAGTCAACTATGTCTTGACTGTATCGGACGGGTGGGACCTCTAACGGACGGGCGAACCGGACGTCCGTCCACTATGACAACCATGAGAAAACCAATGTATACAACCAAGTATGTGACAAAGTGGGTCTTCTTCCCTCCTACATCCACCTTTGGCCAAAAATACCAACTTCTATCATTAGTGACACCAATGAGCCTTTAAAAAGATAAAAAAATTATTTCCAAAGAAATGTCAAAATCAAGATATGCACAATTATTCTTTGAATGAAAATTTGATGCTCAAAATAAATTTTCCGCTACATATATAGAAAGTATAACTTCTCCTATGAACTTACAAGTCATTTGACTTCCATGTATTAAAGGATTGTGGTATTTTTCAAAGCATCTTTTGTAGGCCTATGTATATTTGCTAGTGCAATCTAGGCAATATTTATGCAACTACTTTTGACAATTTTTGTATAGTAAACAAATTTCTTGATTCTTCCAATATACTTGGATGACCTTCAATTAGCAAGTTATGTAAGCATGACTTGGATAAATCTCTACGGCCTCAGATCCTTGAATGAAAATGAAGTTGTCAAAGTATAGTTAGTTATCACTTATAACAATTCATATGGAAATTTGATCTCACCACATTTGGTTCAAATTATCTTAATTATATTAGTGGGTATTTGTATTGATCAATGATTCCTTCATTGACCAATAGTTGGATCCACCTTGAGCACTAATAACTAACTATGAATATCATCACCTACGTTTAGGAGTAGGAAGATAGTTGGTGTAGGTTGAGATAATGTGGTTCCATGTTATACTTCAATGTAAACTTCTTGTTGCACAAGTGCACATTAAATTACAAGATTCCCAAATTCCATTCTTCAAATTATCTTTCTATCTTGACATCAACAAATCGTCAATTCCTTACATTTCTGTCTTCTATATATGTCCCTACTATTGTTATATGAGTTCCTTGTGATATTCTCTTAGTGATTTTCGAATTCTTCTAGAATTGTTTTAAAGGAATTATTACAAACGCAATAGTGTATTTCAATTCACAAACTTTTCAGTTTTCACACAAGGTTGAGTCTATGGATTCAACCAGAAATTATTACTTATAACAATTCACATGGAAAGTGAAGATGGTAGCATAAGTCAATCTGGTTTTGGGTGGGTGTAGGTGATCATTCAAGGACCGACCGAATGCAGATGGCGAAAAGCAGAAAGTGGCCCACTTGGGTGAGGCTACCTTAAGCAGACTTTAGATTGAATACTCGTTGATGATCCTTTGCGAAGAAAGTTGTAATGTAATGTAATATCATAGAACTGGCATAGAATATTAAAAGCTACGTGAGCCTCTGCTGCACTCTTTAAACTCACAATTTGCGACACCTCATGACGTTCAATCAGACTTTATTTTTCTCAAGATCATGTGCTTTTAGAACTCTGTATTGAATGTTATTTCTTGTGGACGACTGGACCACTAATGTTCGTGTTTTTTCTACAACCCTGTCAAAGGCTTCCTCCTTGCAGCATGGATGAATTTGACGGACGGACGAACTAGGTAGAATTACATGTGCACTTCATTTGTTGCCAACCACAGCTCTCACCATCATGAGGCAATGTACTCTAGCTGAGTCTTGAGGATCTGCTACATTTCCATCCACCTTGAGCGTAATAACTACCTTTGTGAATGTCATTACCTACGTCGAGGAGTAGGAATATAGTTGCTGGTGGTTGAATTGTGATAATGTACTTCGATGTTCTACTTTGCAAGCTCCCTTATCCGCCCGCATTTTCAAGATTCACGAATTCCATTCACATGAAACCATCTTTCTATCAGATTGACACAGACGGTTCGTCAATTCCTTACGTTCCTGTGACGGTCCTAAACACCTGTAAAGCACCCAGCTACTCCCTTGTATGAATTCCCAGCGATATTCCCCTCCAAACTTGTGAATTTTGAATTCAGAATTGTTTTCAAGAAATTGTACAAGGGCAATCATATACTTTACTTCACAAAATTGTCAGTTTTCACACAAGACTGAATCTTATCGGTGGATTCGATCAACCAGAAAGTCAGGTGGCTCTGCTACTCTCCGGACGTCGTAGGGAGCCCACCTTGTAAGCCGTGCATCTTTGAGATCTGCGAATTATTTAGCTCAGTGACCTGTATGTAGAGATCGCCTGAACTGCTCACAAATAATGTACCATACCATACAAACTGGAAACGATCAGTTTGCTTGCCTTTTGTGACTTTGTCAACTAGCCTTTTTCCAAGTCACCATTTTCAAGTTCTAGGTTTCGGTCAATTTTTTACTGTCATGCAAATCGATGCGCTCCTGGGCCATCGCAATGTTCAGTTCTGCAAGTAAGGAACAATCGTAATTGGTAAGCAGTTTGATATATATGCAAATTTTAGAAGCAAAGAAATGCGCTTCTCCTCAGCAGATACGCAAACTCTCAAGCCACTCGTGTGAAAGTTTGCAAACAAGAGCATGAATTCATTACTTCGACACTCCGTCAAATTGTAGCGAAAGTGTGACTCGATGTGTTACAAGCTTGAAGGAATGTGAGGAATAATGGATACAATACATGACGGGTGTGCCAACCTTTGAATGCCGGGATGATCTTCTTCACGGGAAGGCCAGCTTGCTGTTTGTGTCGGCATGTCAACCTGCTAGTGCGTTGATGCTGGCCCAAACGCTGGCGTTTGATTTGTATTTCTTCCAGGTCCAGAGCCCGCCTCTTCTTGTCCAGGGCTTTCATCTTGACGTCGAACTCCTGCTTTTCCTCATGTTCACATTGCAGAATGGTGGCTAGAGGCTTAAGAGCTGACTGGAGAGCATCTATGACCACGCTCTGCAAATAAGGCCCAACTCCTTCTTTGCTCATTGTCAAGGTATTGGAGGTGGACGTTTCCGGCAGATCTCTCTGTGGGTTTATTAATCCATCTGCAAGACGAAGCAGGGAGGAGTATTCACAAGCACCTCCCAAAGATGTCAAACCGGGATCTTTGGTCGTCCACTGTTGATCTCCAGCTGCCCGCTTTCCCTTCGGACCAGCACGTATGCTCTCAATCATTATGTACCATTTGAAGGAGAAAGACTTGGGCAACTGACGCTCCGATCTCCCATTCTCATCGAGCTCCCAGTAACTGCACCAGTTGCTGGAATGATTCATGGATTCATGGTGTCGAATGACTTTGAAGGACTTCAGAAGTGTGCCCCACAGATCTTCGCAAGACTTGGCGCTTCTTTCGAAAGCGTATCTGTCCTTCAGAGCTTCAGAAATGAAATCCCAGTCCTTGCCCTTAACTGCCGTCTGCGCTTCTACTTTCACTTCTAAGAAAGCGTCCTTTTCCACACTCGTCCAATTTGGGGACCGGTGTCCTCGTTTGGGCCCCTTCGCACAGGCGTTGTATTTGACACCAATGGAGTTACCTCGGGAGAGTTCACTCCTGAATGCATTCCAGAAGATTAACGGCTCTGGGTCGCCTCCCAGTGTTGCAGGAATCGCTGGATCGGTTTTGAGGATGGCTACGAGTTCATCAAATTTGGGTTGCAAGGATCGCCAGTCGCCAGGGTTGGCTGGGGAGGCAACCTCCAACGACTGTTGCCCAGTCTCGAGACCATATTCTCCTCCATAGTCAGAATCCTTCAAATCCAAGTCTGGACGGCTGGGTCCTGCATCTGCTGCTTCAATTCCCTCGGACGCAGCGACTCCTATGGGATCAAACTCCGAGCGTGGGGGAGAGGCGAGGTTAGAGACTGATAGACTCAGAAGAGATGTCGGGAGGGATGCCAGAGCTGGAGGATAATTAACTGGCGTGCAGAAAATCTCACTAGTCCAGATTTGATTGTCCTTGACAAAGTACTGCCTCCAGGTATCGTCCTGCTCGAGCCACGTATCTTCCTCACTTGAGTCGCGTCCAAGCGTACTCATGAACTGGCACTACATTCAAAGGGAAACATGCTGTGTGAGGACTCAAATTCGTGCTAATCACAAACAAAACTTCAAAACTGCATTTCACGGGTGACGACAACAACAGTGTGCCGAACCGATATGATGAATGTTGGCGAGAGTTAGATCAAGTCGGTTCGACGTCAATCGCAGCTAGCTAGCGAGATTCGAAAATCTCGCAGCCCACAGTTTGATTAATTGAGAAGCCCAGGCAACTCAGGAGCCTCTCTAAAGTGGAATTCTTGGCGACTCTAGGTAGGCAGCTTAACTTTCACATCCATGGACATAGCTCAATTCACATCTGAAAACGGTTTGACACACTTAATAACAATTCAAAAAGTAAATTATTTGTCTACAATTCTGTTCACATCACGCAGTATAAAGTATAAATTACAGCAGTGAGAAAAATTATTTCACGTAGACCTCAATTGAAAGCAAGTGATTTCGCTTGAGATTAGAGCAAAGGGATATTGAACAAACAAAGCATGAAAATCAAAGTAAAGCACCGGTGGTTCTGACGGCACAGGCTCCATTCCTTGTGGTGTGGATCGATTTTGAGCAGGCTTGCCACGAGGTCGACAGCGTCTGCTGCACGCACTTGCCAAGAGCAGGAGGAAACAAAGTTAGCCCGAAGACAAAACGGGTTTGTAGAACGCACATCAAGCTCACGAGCAAACGTTACCCGCATTGCAGCAGCTAGGAGCCAGGCTACATCTCCGACTACCCTACGTCTAAGCTGAAGAGGGCTCAAATCCAGAACTGAAGAGAGAGAGTTAACCCCATGAAGATAACCGGGAGCCCAGTTTGTCAGAGATTTTACTCGGGTATCCAAATTGAGGTCAGTCTTCCGGAAATGCCGTAACTTAAAAGGTAGAATATCCCATTCCCGTCACTTCAAGAAATTCTCCTTCTGTTATGAAAGGGTCATAACTGATTAGTTTGTGTTGACTAGCCATTTGAAAAAAAACCTAGCGGAAAAAATATTATCTCAAAAAAATTTCTTTTGAATTTCTGTAAATATTTGAAGTGGACGGTAACTTAATAGCTTCCAATTAATATAGTGTCCCCAGACATGTACTAAAATTATTCTTCAAAAAGTAGGAATCCAAAGGAAGAGTCCATCAGTATGTCAAAATGAGTGAACTTGGTCAATTGTCTGTACAAGAAATACATTTTAATCAAATGGTGTCAATTGTCTGTACAAGAAATACATTTTTAATCAAAAAGAGTGTGAAATGAGGTTACCACTTCCTACTTGCATCCATTTGCACTACCGAAAGTTCCATCTCCGTAACCAAGTAACATTGAGAAATCTCTTCAACCAATTTGTATACTTTACCATATACTCAAAATCCTGACATTCACAGCCATCTCGATAGGGAAAAAATGGAATCCTGGTAGAGCTCGTCAGAATCCTGCAACTCCAGCAACTGCTCAACTCCTCGCCTTGCGGATTGCAGCGCCGCTTGGTTACCTGCCTCCTCTGTCACTGCCTTGCTGAGGCACCAGGGCGATCGGCAACACAATTGAGTCCGTTGTACTTGCAATCAATTGTTCACAAAGTCTCTAGCACCTTGAGTCTCTCAGTCTGTCTGTGTGTTTACATGTGTTCGCTGTTGTCGACTTATTGTTGTCGACTTATCGACAATGAAAGCTCTTTCGTTGGAGTTCCTTGGTGACGAAGCGGATAGTCCCTCCACTGGCCCAGTCGAGGAGGACGAGCGAATGATGAGGGGAGCCCCACTGTTGAAGAGACTCATCCAAGATGCCCTGCAGCGTCTGCTTGAGTCCGTGGAGATGACTTTGCAGAAGAAATTGGAGGACCAGCGGAAGAGACGGCAGCAGATTCTCGCCCATGAAGAGAAGAAGCTAGCCCAGAGGCGCAGGATGATACAGTGGAAGCGGCGTCGTGCAGGACCCTTCAAATCGTCCCGGAGAGCTGCATTTTCCACAAAATCGTCACGGCGCTCCGTTCGACTGGAACTTCCTCCACCGTAAATGCTTGGCGCTGGTTGAACTTGTTACTCACTCATGTCCGCATTTCCATTCCTCGTTGTCCTTTTATATTCATGTCCATGAGTTCATAAGTGCTAGCATGAGTGTCACTGAAGTTATACATCGATCACTCCATCTGCCACTCCTCTTTTGGCAGTGACACGAACTCGATCATGTCCGTAACTTCAGCAACTCGCACTCACTGAAGTTTTTGTAGTTTTGATCAAGTCCTCTTACGCTGGACTTTGGAATCCATTCTGGTAAAGTTCTTGATCTAGCTTGATGTTACCTACTGGAGGACATTCCGTCCCCAAAGAAGATGAGCAAGCCTCAGAGAGGCTCGTTCTTCTACTGGCAGTTTTGCCACTACCGTGGTTGTTGCCAATGTTAGGGGATCCCGTAATTTTTTCTTTTTTTCTTTTTTTCTTTTTTTTTCTTTTGGTGTGTAAGTCGAATTCTAGGAACTACTCCAGTCTCTTTTTGAAGAAGAACCACAGACTCCGATCTCTGTTGGACGAAGGATGACGACCTCCTCCGAACATGTATGGTTGCCTTACCTATCATATCCGATCATCGTGTCTTTTTGAAGAAGAATCACAGACTCCGATCTCTGCTGGACGAAGGATGACGACCTCCTCCGCTCATGTATGGTTACCTTACCTATCTTCTCCGATCATCGTGAAGATTGATGATGAACTTTCTACCCTTACTGTGAAGACAGAAGTCGAGTACCTCAGCTCCGTTTTTAAGAAGCAGAGAAATTCCTTCGGTGTACGGTCAGTACAGGTCTTCTATGGTGGTGGAATAAACCCATTGATGTCTCCTTGAAGGTGAAAGAAGAATGATTATAGAGGTTTCGTTTGAGCGTTACAAATGTCAATAGCGAGACACTAGTCTCCCTGCGTCCATCCTTGAAGATGGGATACGTGTAACTGGGCGTATGAGACTAAATGCTGAAGACCGCAGTACAACAAAAAAAAATCGCATTAGACAGTGTCTTATAATGCTCCAATTATGTTTTGTGATGCGGGATTCAAAATTAGTCTCGTGAACTCGGTATTGCCCACTTGGCAGTCTGATTTAAATCCATATGTGAAATGGACTTGTGAAAAGTGAGAACGTTTCATGTGCTCACTCAAAGGCAATATACTCAATAAAAGGACTCTTGATGCACTTTCCATCTATTGTAAAACGGAAAATGAGCCCTTGACTTCCACTCACAATCTAGTGCTACCTTCTAGAATGTTTTCGACTTGGCAGGGTCATTGTGGAGTTCTGTACTGAAACTTTGGAAGGACAGCGACTGTCGCATGAAATCAAACCTCACTAGTAAAAAGATTAGAAGAGAACTGAAATTTACGTCCTTTCCTAGCACCCTGTACTAGCTGAAAAAGGACTGATAAATGAAAATGAAAAAGTCCAAAACAATCGAAAACAACCTAGCAGATGCCTTTCGTCATGCCAAAGAGCATTTCCTGTTGAGTTTGTCACTGTTCCTCAAACGTCGTAAGTGCCTGGGCCTGGCAAATCCTCAATAGCAGGATTCCACCTCAAACCTTTCGTGAATTTTATGAACGGCGGATTTGCACACTTTGAGTTAGCTTGGTTACCCTGCCAATTCGAAGAAACCGAAATTCAGACCATGCTCTGCACTCGCCACTCCTACGTTTACGACTATGCTTTAGATACTATGAAGTGAGATCGAAACTATGGACGATGGATTATCGTTATGTTGGAATGATTCGAAACACTCACTACAGAAGATATTTGTCCAAATTGACCAGGTCCGTTCGATACTTGTCCCATATAAGCTTTGTCATGTTCTTTAGACAAAAACGTCTGGCAAGAGAGAAAATGTGAGCACAAAGCCCACTAAGTAGTTATAAATGTGGACCGGACTGGAACTTGATCAACACAACTGAAAGCGCTAAGAAGATATACAAAGAAGCAGTGATACCTTATCCCTTCCTTCTCGAGTACTTTGAGGGAAGCTGTAAGAAGGCAAAGTAACCCTTTGAGATTCAGGTTGCTTTCCTACTGATCCTTTGATTGGATACTCTCCCGGTCCAGCAGATTCACCTCCTCGATCCCTCTGGAAATTAACCATCACGGACATGAATAACATGTTGACAAAAGTTTCAAAGTTTCTAAAAATTACAAGATCTAAAGGACAAAGATTTGAAGAACGTGACTACATATAGATCAAATCATGGATATGTTTTATGAGGAATGACATTATTCTGAGCTTCATTTGTCATTACTCCACAAGATCGTTACCAGCGTTCTCTGCCCTTTGGTGAAATTGATGACCGGAGCAGTTCGATTTCCAGACATATTTTGATACCCAAAAGTGGATTTTTGAGCATAATTCGGTCCTGGTGACGTCAACCCCCACTTTTCCTGCACATATTTCAAATGCCTGTTAATGACCAGCAATAACATGCTAACGTCCATTCAACCTAATTCGTCTATTCAAAGAGTACGAAATTCCACCAAACCAACCTAGTGCAGTACAACCGCACAACCGCAAATTGTAGTGCACTTACCACCACAACCCTAAACCCACCACAAATCGTTTTGTAATTTTTGGAGTTGTCTGGAATTAGGTACGAATTTTCAAAGTCACTAAGGTATCATTCCCAAAACCATGCTCTAGACTCTGATTGTTCTGACCTTCCTAACTTCGAGGCACTTTGCACGAATGAAATCTTGGCATGTGAAAGCTTTCATTGGTGAAGTTTCTACTTGAATGGTATTGAGCGAAAATATACTCGTATGGTTTAAGGAGTCAGGCGGAATTGGGTAATCTACCTTATACCATTATATAATTTTCTTGAGGAAGCCTTGTAATCACAGTATCAGACTCATAGACAATGTCAGCAATGATTAAGAGTATCTCACGTGATAGCGGACTAATACATGTAATTTGACGAGTCATTCACTTCATGGATCGTATAATAAATTACCTTGTCAAAATCTTTGTGCACGAACATCTTTGCTTGTGCTGCCCTACTTCCAACGGTGAACGCCGTCTTCTCAGGAGATTTTTTTTCGGATCTTACCTGAGAAATCATGATTCCAGATAACTAGAACTTAATCAAGACTGAAGTTGCCTGCCTATAAGTTAGCACCCACTCACATAGACTGGAAATAGAGCAAAAAAATTTAATGCGAATGCCAGTTGATCGACCTTGCAAAATCAACCGAAGCCATGAATATCTACATGTTAAATATGCCGCTGGTGATATCACATTGGCAGAACTATAAATGTCAAATATGAACAGTGTGCTTTCTTTTGCACCTGATCACCAAAAGCAGATCCTGCTGGATTATATGCTCCAGGTCCGGGCATTTGATCTAATCTTTTCTGCATGACCAGAACCACTTAGAGAAACCACAAGCAATTGTGTCCTATATGGAGGTCGAAGAAAAACAAAGCTTTCAAATTCTCATCTCGGCACATATTAGAGCTATACTCAAATATCACACTTTCTCAGATTCAAGATTGAACGACCAAACAAGGGCTTGCCAATACCTGTTCACGGAATTATTCATTAGATTCACCCCTACTTTCTTACTGAAACAAAGTCAGCATCCCCACTTTGAATGAATTCAAGGATAACTCTATTAGCAGATGCATTGGGACACTTACCCTCGAAAAACGTTTTGCAGTCCCGATTTTCACCTCGGCAGGGGACTCACAATGCGATTGGGGTTGTTTGCCAAATGATGAAATCCACTTGTAGACAGGACCTGTGCACACGACGGTAAGCAGAGCACATTCAATACGTGATTTAGCTGCAGCATATGATTGGCGAGGCAATAAAAGGCAAGTACCAAGGTCAGTAGATTTAATCCTTCTTTTAAGATAGACATGGTGCCAGAACTGAGATTCTAAAATCCAAGATTATCAGGAATAAGCCCAACCCTAAACCAATATTCCAACGAGCTCAGCTCTTGTTAGACCAACAGTAAGAGAGATTCGAACTGTCCATCTCAAGTGACACCTAAAAGTTACCAATACTTAATCAACCTCGAGCAGCGAGGAGCACCACTGATCAAGGACTCCACAACAAAAATCATATGCGAGGTTGCTTATACACAACTACAAGTCCTAGCAACATTATAGCGTATTGAAGTGCTAAACTATGATTCCTGGAAATTCATACCAGGACTGTTGTTCCCTGGTGTCTTTGCTGCCATTTCAGCATTGACAAACATCTACACCC
The DNA here is from genome assembly GCA_963969395.1 of Pseudoscleropodium purum. Taxonomy (NCBI): domain Eukaryota; kingdom Viridiplantae; phylum Streptophyta; class Bryopsida; order Hypnales; family Brachytheciaceae; genus Pseudoscleropodium; species Pseudoscleropodium purum. The sequence continues at coordinate 1,227,732 of OZ017796.1, forward strand.
ACAATTCCAGAGCATCATAAATTTCTGCCCAGACATCACAACAGAAACTACAGATAACTTCACTTTCTAGAGCCTGCAGAAGATTTATTCCTATCACCAAATTCAATATCTTAGTCCTCACTCCAGAGATAAACATTAAAACGCGTGCCACAAGAATTCATCGATATTGTATGCATGTGCGCACGCAGACGATTGTGCAAGTAAATAATAAATCAACTAAAGGAGCCTAAACCATTACAACTTGATAGTCCGACTACATAAACCAAATTTGATGGGATTATACCCTTTCAGAAGCATAGCGACTACCCGTGCCAAATCCTATACATGGAGCAGTAACCCTCTTTGATAATATCTGCGTCAACCAACCACTCAACAGATCAATTAATAGAATTGTCGAATAGCAGGCAGTCAAAGGCAAAAGGAAGAGCAATGCACGATTACAAATAAAGAGAGTCAGACTAAGGAATGAGTGTAGAATACATCGCTAGCAAAAACTGGGAGAGAGATAATATCCTTCACTTCGACATAAAATTTGACTACTTCTGAACGACATTGTGGAGTGCGTTAAAGGGTATGATTTGCACAGTACCTGGGGACCAAAGCAGGTTGACTTGGTATGAGTTACACGCGGTGGAGGAGGTTTCCAAGTCCGGTCTAACCGGAAGGCCTCCCAATAAGGTACCCTCTCGGTAGACTTCGCATCTGTCATTGTGTAAAGCTTTTCAACTTGAGCTCTGTCTATCAAGTCTCATTCTTACGAGACTCCAACTCTCGCGCCCCTCCTCCGTCCGGTAAACGTGTCCTGACATTGCTATTGCTTCTTTCGGATGCCCCAGATCATCCCCATATTGGACATACCGACTTTCTGGCACACTACATATCAAAAAGATCTCGTTTCTTGGACTCCACTTTCATAATTTAAAGACGAAGTTCCGCTTCCTTCTTTTCAAGTTCCACCATCATGAATACTACCAGTGCATACTTGCAACCTCTCTATGCCATGGAGGGAGAAATGCTTCTTTTTCCAGTTAATACCATCACATGTCGCAAGAGAGATAAAACAGAGTTTTAAACCTCTCCATCACGATGTCATATAGCCCTCCATTCGTCGCCATCTTCCCTAATGAAATGTGCCCTACTGGACCCTAAATTTGTCTCCACCTTCAGGACTAATACGATCTTCAACAGCAGCAAATCTTCTTCACCCAGGATGTTACGTCGACAAAAACTAGCTGATGACAGCATTGAAGCATTCGTGGCATATAAATCGTTGTAGAAACCTTGGTTAAGCAAAAGCTATTATGCAACAGCCAGATTTACAACACTGCCACCGATGCGGCATCTTCAATCAATACGAAACAAGCTCTCCGCAAATAGGGCACATGCAAGACTACTCCTCAGCAAAGAAAACAAAACTCATCAGTGCGTTGAATGTGCAGGTGCATGAAGTGATGGTGGACACGCAGATCCCTGTCTTTGTTGCCAAAAGAAACCATGTCATCAATGAAAATTTGTAAGGATTGCACGGATGGCAACGATCGGTACCTGAAAGAACGGTGAAGGACCGGATCCCCGAAGGGACGCTCAGAGTTGGGCCAGAGGAGTAGGGCAATGGCATGGGATGCTGGTTCAAGGGCATGGGGGAGATTCCTCCGATCTCGCTGCAGCGGCAGCTTCTTCACAGATGGAAGTGACGAGAGCAGGGCAGAATGTGAAAGACTCGCCATCAGATTCGGCCGAAGCTACCCACCAAGAGTTTAACCCTTCGAATTCCAATGGAAACATCCACAAGGAGCGAATTCCCGTCTGGAACGATCGACCAAGGGGTGCCGAGGGGTTAAAGATGCTGTGGGTTGCTTTACCCTAAAGGTTTGCTACTCCAACCGCAAGCAAAAACAAAAACTATTGAAACCCTCGACATCATTCTCCATTTCCACTACAACAGTTCAGTTCCCACGGCGCTCCTCCTTTAACTTAGTTCCCATAATCGGGAACCCCCGTCTACTTTTCTGTTGAGGCTCTCATCTCCGACGGTAGCAAAAGCTCCTGCTCGTTGTTGTTGTTCCGGTACGCTTTCACTTCAGGTGCAGCTCTAGCCTCAGCACTTCTCAATACATAATACTGTGAATTTAATTTGAGTGCATTGTGAGGGAAAACCATCCGCCAATCCCGAGGAACTTGTTTATCTTGACCTTCTTTTGACGTTCAATTAGGGTTTGGGGCGTGGAAAAACAAGAGTTTTAGGGAGTTCGCACCGTGACTTCTTTGATGTTGAGCTATTATGGGAGGAAGTAGGTTACTCGATTCGTGGACTGTGTGGTGTTTCATTGAATTTCTAGGCGATTGTTGCTGACTTTTGATCTGAAATTGCCACTTGTGTCTGATGATTCAGCCGATGTAGGGGGATTAGCAGTTTAGCACATGCTATGGTGGTTCAGGTCCGCCTTCGAAAATGATGCAGTCTTGCGCCTCGTCGGTCCAACTCACACCGATAAAATTCCTCGACGCTGGAATTTCTAGGAGATGTTGCTCCTCGGGTGCCCCTGCTTCCACCAGCCTCCCACTCCCGTTCTTGTCAAATTTCAGATTATTATCGCATACCAAACGAAGCGGAGTACATCTCGGGAGCCGTCGTGAGGATCTCGCCGTCAGTGACTTGCCCGCCGTGAGATTTTTTCAACGAGGCCAGGCGCTTGCCGCAGGTGTGAAGAGCGATGCTGAACCATCACCCCTCGCAATCAATGCAAGGGACTTGGGACTGACTGTGAACGGCGACAAAGGCGAAGACATCGTTGTGCTGAAAGGGTGTTCGTTGCAGATTCCAGAAGGTGAGCTCTGGATGTTACTCGGACCCAACGGCTGTGGCAAGTCGACGCTCCTGAAGGCTTTGACAGGGCTGTTGCGACCCAATCGCGGGAAGCTCTTCATCGTCGGACCTCGCAGCTTCGTGTTCCAAAACCCTGACCACCAGGTGGTGATGCCAACAGCCGAGGCGGACGTTGCCTTTGGTCTCGGCCACTTAGACTTATCCGATGACGAAGTCAAATCTCGTGTGTATACTTCCTTGGAGGCTGTGGGCATGAGTGACTATGGGCAGCGACCAGTGCAGACCCTTAGTGGAGGGCAGAAGCAACGCGTCGCCATAGCCGGAGCCTTGGCTGAGTCCAGCCGTGTGTTGCTGCTGGACGAGCTCACCACGTTTTTGGACGAAGCAGACCAAATGGGGGTGTTGGAAGCTGTGCGCAGTGTCGTCGGAGGATCCGTCACTGCGTTGTGGGTGACGCATCGTTTGGAAGAACTGGACTTCGCCGACGGTGCGGTTTACATGGAGGATGGCCGAATTGTACTAGCGGGCCGTGTCGAAGACGTGAAACGCTACATCCACAAACAACAAGAGCATATGAATGGTGTATTGAGGTAGTGAAGCAAGGATGTGTTCGAGCTGCCATTGTCCCTGATTTTTGCAGTTCTTTCTCAGACCTTGCTTCAGGTTTTGTAACTGTAGAGGTATTGAGACAACATTGGAATGAGCAGGAATTTGTAGAGATTAGTGCAGCGCTGAATGTTTGGCTATTTGAATTAGGGTTGTGCCCTACTTGATTATCATTTTTAATCATTGCAATCTGTTGCTAACGTTTCCAGATCCGCAAGCCAGTGACTGATGCTGAGCTTGGGAGATAACTTATGGCATCGAAGAGCAACAAGCATAGTATCACCGTTTTCTTCGATTCTTAACTTGACTTCAGAGTATTCTGCTCTAGACAAGCGCCTGATGTGTGCCATCAGTAGACAACCCCACAGGCATTCTAGAAAACTTCGACGAGTTACACCCTGCGAATTGTAACACAACTAGATTCCTAGAATACATCTTGAGAGTGGGTTTGGATATTACTAACTTAGTGCATGAAACACTCGGATTGGATATGAACTTATTGTTCAAGCGGCAAGCCAGGGACTTATCCAGATGTGAGCTCTTCACCGTTGTACGTCTTCAGTCTGGCATTTCACAAACTGGACAGAACAGTTGAAAATCTCAACGTGCTCACTGCTGATATAAATGGATTGCAATGCACGGATCGGAGGAGGCAATGGCATCAGCTTGATCCGATACCAAGCCCGAGAACCTTCCTGAGCTTGAACAAGGGTATATGCCAGTATCCAACCCTTACTCAGAAATCAGAGAGAGCCGGCGGTTAGTGTATTGTGAACTAATGAAATCACGAAAATGAGGAAAAACGGGTTAATTTTGAAACTACAGGATCGTAACCGACCAAATTCATTTTTATTACAGTAAAACTGTAGGCAAGTGAAAAACCGGCTGACATTTGGGAAATGAAGCATGATTGCCGGTGAAGCTCAGAATACTCCCCGAATGCTTATTCTGATGAGTGATCCATCTTGACTTTCAGAGTTCATAAACTTCTCGATTATCAGACTCAGTGCCTTCCCTTCAACTTGAAGAATCATCAAGAATTGACTTTTGATCGTGCTCTTGTGTTGCAAATTTTGTCATGTCGTCATGAGAGCATCCAGCTCTCGCCGACCATCTTGTAAGATTATCAATCTGAACCGACTCCAGTAATACTGTCATTATCACATCCTTCTTGTTGCCATCATCACAAGGATGATTGGGTCCCTAACAACATGAATAAATTAGATCCAGTGAGTTCACACTTGGTGTTTGGAATGGTGTGGCAGCAAGTGAATCTAGTCCACAAGTGAATCTAGTCCAACATTGCATCTAAATTCATCCCTGACATTCCTTCTTATAAAATGAACAAGACTAGCAAAGTTACTGTAGGAGAATTAAACGAGACTCACATGCACGCGGGAGCTGTAAACAAAGTTCCCCCAGGGGGCTCGTTTCCACCGTCGATATCCGCCACGTCAGAATCTCATCGGAAAGGAACTTACCTTTGGACACTGCAAATGCCGCAGAGCATGGGCGCCAAGTGGAATGGCTCCAAGTCCCTGCCCATCTCCATGCCAACTGTATAATCGACGTGCCTCTATTGCGACTTTAGTATATTTGATCAAGTATATGCCTCATCACCTCCGCGAACTCAGTCTTATATAGATGCACCGAAGCTTACTCAAATCGTTTCACTGTCCCGAACGCCAATTTGCATTTCCAGTTGCAGAGAGAATTGTTTGCTTGCAGAGATGGGGGGTTCCAATCCTGTAGTGCTGGTGGGGATTCTCACCGCGGTCAGCTTGGTCATCACCATTTTCAAGTGGCACGATGCACCCCACAAAGTCCCCATCTGGTGGGATTTACATGGTGCGTGTGACATCAATTCTCTGCTGATGTTTGTACCCTAATTTCTATTTCAAACTTTGTACAACGTTCTCTGTTGCAAGTACGGAATGGCAGATTAGTTTTGGCCTTGTCGAGGTTGTTTTCTGAGCTGTGTGTGTCTCTGGAAATGTGCAGCTCATCCGTGGCTTTGGGTCCCTCGATGGTTTGGACTCGTCTTGCTTCCAGTGCTGACCTTCGTCGTGCCCTACGCCTTGTACCAAGCAGTCGTCAACAGTGACCTGGAGAGCCATGGGTAAGGCTCACTCTCTATTTACTCTTGCTACTGCGCAGGGGACATCGCCTCTTGAAATATTGATGCGTGTACATTTACTACATAGAACACACTCCGAGTGTCCTCTGTATCCCTACTCCCACTAACTGCTGTGTCTGGATTTGGATTTGGTGTCTCAAACCTCCTTTAGCAAGTTTTTCCCTCTTCAGTAGTATGGTATTGAACGGATCCTGTTCTCCAGATGCAGATGTGGAATACAATAGGGATTTTACCAATTTTACCAATTTTTCATTCCTGCACCTCAGTGCGCTTGCAGAACATGTTGTCTGGTTTCGCTCACCGGTGTATATTTTGCTTGCAGGCATGAGTCGAAGCACTCCATCTTCCACATCATCACGCTCCCTGCCATCTTCCTCTTCATCATTCAAACGTTCGTCCTGCTTCCGGCAGCTGTGCGGCCCCTCCACAACTTTCCTGCTCGCATATTCGTGGCCAACGTAGCGCTGTGGCTGCTCATCTGGTTCGGACACAACCTGAAGCACGTGGAGCCGAACCGTGTGATCGGCATCGTCAACCCCTGGACGTCCACCGCCGCATGGGACAAGCTGCACGACCAAGCCGGTCTCATCTTCGAAGTCTCCGGAGTGCTGCTCTTCATTCTGGCCTTCTTGGTCCCCATTGGCTGGCCACTCTTGGTGGCTTTGGTTTTGCTGTGGTTTGGGCCGTACATCGTCAGCTATGTTCTGGCCTACACCACTGCCTCGTCCTCTGCAGAGCGGGAGCCTCTTGTCAATCCTTGAAGAGTTGGAATCTTGAGGGAACTCAAGTGCCTTCCAGTCATAAGAGTTTCTGTAGACAGTGTGTTTCCTGTAGAGTGTAAAGATGTTTCACTGAATGTGTAATCGATGTGTTTGTACTTTTTCTGAAATAAAATGTTTGCTTTCATCTCTTGATATCTGAACTGGTTGGATCACGGTTGCATGTGAGTGCTTTGTTCAGTTGTCGATGTTGTGGCTGGTTTGTATAATTCTCCGCTGTGTTTTGGCCTACACCACGACCTCGTCCTCCTCGGAACAGGAGCTTCTTGTCAACTCTTGAAGATTCCAGGAGCCGGAAAGTGCCCTCAAGACATATGTGTATCTGTTATGTGTTGTTGAGGCTGTGAAGATGATGAATTTGTAATTGATGTGCGTGTTCTGAAGCGGAAATGAAATGTTTGCTTTCATTTCTTCAAGAAATTTCAACTTGTGGAAACGTGAGTGAGTGTTTTGTTGGGTTCTCGATGTGGGTAATGTAGTGGCCTTGTAAAGAGTGAATGGGCGAAACACGTTTCTGCTCTACTATGAATGAGCACATCCGGGTTTGAGGCTCGAGTCTTTTTACGGCACCGCACCGCACCGCACGCCCTGATGATGGTTACTCTGTTTATCATTGGATGGTACTATGGAATAGTACCTGTTAGGCGTTGGTAAGGTTTGTGTTTTGAATGATACAAGTTTCAAACTGAGGACTGTTAAGGGGATCTTAACATTGTTTACCAATGAGGCAAGGGTTCCTTTGGCCAGGGAGGATTGACCCCTCTATCGCCCTGCCTGAGGGCAAATGTCAAAAATTGTCCCCTATTTTGTGCTGCTTAAATTTTATATTTCATCATGTCCCCCAGCTAATTTGGGGTCTCTGATTGCAAGTACAAATTCAAAATTTGCAAATTTTATCATATGTGGCAAATAAAAAATTTCTGTGTTTTTTACAAGGGTGAAATACAAGGTAATAGAGGGGTGAATCCTCCTTGTTGGGTCCCTTTTGCACCTTTGAAATGTTGACCCCTAGAATAAACAAAATTGTCTTACATGGCTTCTAGACTTTCACTATTTGTTAAGCTCCTCACAAGCATTTAGGGAGACATTACATTCCCAACATAGGTAGGACCATTGCCTAGTTAGATAATGTTTTATAGCAATGAAGAACTTCATCAAAATCACAAGCTTTTAACTGTGTAAAAGTGATAAGTATTGAAAGTGTCGAATGAATGACTGTCAAGGAGATTATAATAATTGTAAATGTATACCTATTTGTTCAAAAGTAGGATAACTTTTAGCTATTTAGGTAATAGAATCGTGAGTGTTGAGGATTGACTTTGACATAGCAAATGGGCAATTGTGTAGAGAGTTACAACTTACAAGATGGCCTACAATCTCTATGAACATTTATTTTCATTGTAGGGGTTGCAACAAAAATTGTGTTGACTACTATCATTGGAGATTTTGGTACCCCAATTAACCTACAAACAACATTCCACATTTTGTGAGCAAGTCAAGGTAGAATAAAAAATCTTTTTGAAAGACATGGTTTTTTTGCTTGTCTGTAATTTATTTGGTCAATGCCTACGAAAATGCAATGCCTACGAAAATGAATGGTGAATAGTGCTTTGACTTTGCATTCTAAATGCATTTCTTGGTAAGCTATATTCACTCATAGAAGTAAATATAGTAAGCATATAAATATTCTAAAAAAATGCAAAAAATACCTTTTATCAATGATTCTCAAAACTAAGTCTCAAAAACTTGGCTTGTCATTCAAAGGTTAACTTTTGTTCTTGTTCATGGGTACTTTGTATGCCCATACACAAAATTTGATAGCAAGAGAAAATTATTTAATTCCATTTTCAGAAAATTTATTTGCCACTAGTCACAAATCCTACATTTACTAGTAATCCATTGAGTGTTGTCATTTCGCATGTATTTCAACCCAATTATTTACAATTTGATAGAAAAAATAGGATGAAAATATGTTTTTTCTTTCATCCACAAATTTTGAAAATCATCCATTTGTTGTTCTTTGGTCAATTTGGCAATATAGCCAAATTAATAAATTGAAGAATTTGATAGTTGTTTATTGAAATTATCCCCTTCATTTTACAATATTAACTTTCCTCCCTCCAAAAAATGAAAAACATCAAAACTAAATAATTTGGATCCTAATTTATAGACCTTGCAATTGCAATAATTATTGAAATCTTTAAAATTTTCAAATGGAATGCAAATTAAATTTATTAAGCTTCAATAATCTAAATTCAAATGATATTCAAAAGATAAATGTTTTGAAAGCCATATTAAAAGATTTTTTAAGCCAAAAGAAGATTGTAAGTTCTTAGACTATTGGGAATTCAAGAACAACCTACAAACACTAGTACATCAACAATCTGACTTGCAATTTGACTTGAATGAGACCGTACCATGTCAAATAATATTAATTCATTAATCGTTTAAATTTTTTTAATAAAAATAATAATATATATTTTTTTGTATTTTTATATTTTTTAATTATTTTATATTCTAAATATTAGTACACTTGTTCAGAGTTTTAGGAACAACCCCAAAACAATCTTCCAAAGACTTGGAAAAACATTTAATGCATTTGAATTTGAGCATCCTATTCAATTTCAAAAGAGCACCTCCTCTTTTCTACATTATAATCTAAGTCCATTGAAGAGTATTGTAACGAGACTATTCTTGTCATTTTGGATGTCATTGTGTCTCTTTTAAGCTCCATTGTTGTAATTATAACCTATTAGCATTTCTCAAGATTGTTATTAAATGAATGAATATGCTTTGTCATACATGTGCATAACTTTATAGCTCCATACATTATATAGAAAATGGGATTCATAAAGATTTATAAATATTTTTAGATAAATTTTCAAAATTTTTAATAAACACTTTTTTAGTTTTCAAATTTTTTTTTCAATTTTTTATAATTTGTAGTATTTCAAATGACTATTTATAAATTTTTTAAATAAATTTGAGCCTCAGAAATCTCATCCATACCTTCCCAACATGTACCTCCTATATTAAACAATATAGGAAAAAAATGGCTCACAAAAATACCATCAAAATCTAGTTTCAACCTAAATAAATTCAAGAATAAAAGTCATCATTGGAATAAATAAAATTGTGCATCAAAAAAATTTCAACTTTCATTGGTTGCACTTAAAGTCTAATGGTGTTTTTTTAGTAGTATTGGTAATTATTTAAGATCTAAAGATAGATAAATGGATAAACAAAAAAAAGGAGTGTCAATTGGTACTCAAATGGTGTGGGGAGGCATATAGAAAGGGATCAATTATTTAAGATGATTGCTATTCAATATGAATAACAAAGGGTTTTGGGAGTATCCAAATTTCTAAGTTGGATGGTTTATGCAAGAATAGACTTGATATTTGTTTTCTTTCATTATAATTTTGAAGATAACTAATTTAGAATAATATTAGAATAGAGATTATTAGAACGTGCACATCTAAGAGGGCATTATACACACTTACAATTTGAATAAGTTAGGATCGAAAATCATCGTGTTCTTTTGCAACTCCAAACTTTAGCCTACATATAAGAGACTCAATTTTGAGAGTGAATTTTGAAATGATAAACAAAGCTAAATTAGTAAGCCTATTAAAGTGCATATAGGGTTTTTAAAAATTGGTAGTTTTAAAAGAAGATTTTATTATGTGAAAGATTTCCACTTCACTTGACCATACCACAAGGTGAAATAGAGTCTAAAAATACCTTCATAAAGTAGTTGGTCTCAATTATGAGTTAATGCAAATAAAAAATAGTGAAAATATTTGTTAGTTGAGTGACTCAACTCACTTGTGAGTATATGTATGAATGAGCCAAGTGGACTCATGGTGCCAAGTGTGACAAAGTAGGATAGGCAGAAAACTTGAGCCTCACTGCTCGTGTAAACCGATACAATCGGTCGGAACCGACAGACGACCAGACGTCTCTTCTTCTGCTCCGTTTTCTGCTTCAAGCGTTTGTTGGTCCCGTCTGTGAATTAGGGTTTCACGGCCCGGAGTTCTTGTCTCCGACGACAACTCTCGATCGGATTCTTACAAATCAACCTCCGTCTGTGAAGTAGGGTTTGAAGGCCCCGAGCTTACATTCTTCTCTTCGACAATAACTCGATCGGACTCATATAAATCAACCTCCGTCTGTGAAGTAGGGTTTCAAGAACCCGAGCTTATATTCTTTTCTTCAACGATAACTCTCGATCGGACTCACACTAATCAACCTCCGCTGCAGCAGCAGCAGCAGCGATGTCTACCGCGGGACATGTTCTGGCCGTTGTCCGCGCGTCACGTCCTCATTTCCGCTCTGCTCTGGATCGCGCTGCTTTTGCCGTGCACGCTACATTTTTAGCGGCTGGCTATTCCCTCGTCGCCACTGGCACCAAAGCCAATTACACCGCTCCAGGTTCTGTCTCTGCTCCTTGCTTGCTTCTCTCTTTCTGATCTCTGTGTGCGTCCAATTCGCATCTGGCTATTCCGAGCTCTGAATCTATTCGATCGCACCGAGGTTACTGGAAAATGAAAGATTCTCGGTCTCTGGTTTCTAATTCAGTGACAATTCGAACTTTTTGCAATATTTGTGTGGCACGTTCAGCTTGAGAACAGAGTGATTAAGAGCAGAATCGTTTAGAAATGCAGTGTAAGGGAATTGAAAATTGGTGTGAATTAGGATATTCCGTTTTCCAGTAACTGAGGATTGCACTCTGTGTACTCATTTGGAGCGAGTGGTAATGAGGTGTTTCATTGGAACGATTAATTGGACTCGAAGATCGTAGTCTGAAATTCGATGTTGTCGTGATTTTGCAGGAAGAGAGGAGGAGGCTGAGGTTGGAATCGATGGATGGGATGAGATGGACGGCGCATATGCATTCCGGTACTCTGGAAGTGGTCAGGCCGATCTCTTGCCGACAGTTACAGTGAAATGCATGGCCATGGGCGACTCCCTCATGGTTGATGCCGTGTCATCGGATTCGGATACTCCTGTACATACTGAGATTAAGTAATTGGATCGACGTTTATTCTTTTCCCATGGACTCGCATGATTGCCCAGGCAGCAGAACCCTCCTTATTTTGATCTACTCTTGCGCGTTTCGCGCTTCCTTATTAGAAAGAAAGCTTCCTCTTGTTTCTAATTCACGTTTTGTCGATTCAATCGCAGGGCAAGCCTGTATGCAGCGGATGGAGATGCAGGCACCTACAATCAGCAGTATACTAACCTTGATGGCTTGGTGAAACTTGTAAACTCGTCCATCCTGGGTAAAATTTCACCAAAGAAAGAGAGCACATCTGCAGCTGCTCCAAGAACGTGTGTCTAATCCCTTCACTTCTTGATTTTGCCTTTGCCTTTTCACTATTAGCGCTTAATTTGTTTAAGATTGTGAATTGCACATTTGATTTTGTGCGTTACTGCTTACATGTTGAACTGTTTTCAGTATTTGCTGAAAGAAGCATCCCACTTTCGTGTAGATATGGCACATATTAATTGTGACGTCACTCTGCTGATAGCAGGACTACACACGAGCAAACTGGTGAAGGTAGGCGTTCATCGGAAATGGGTAGTTCCCTCATAGATGACCGGCAGCGATCTGGTGGTCCTGGGTATGTAATTTTATCTGTTTTCTTAATTAATCTGTCATCTGTGCTTTCAGCATCGTGGAGAACTGTAGAACACGTGCTCTATGTGTACATCGAGTTACTCTAAGCAAGGACGCATGACTATGTATGATAATTCCTACCTTTCGTTGTGAGCAGATTTGCGTATCCCCAAGTACCGGGATTCGATGGTAGTGATCTTTTTCCTTCTCCAGGAGCAGGAGTTTTTGTTCCACGGTGAGATGCTCACTTGCTTAATCTTCTGCTGCATCCCTTTATATCAAAGGTTAAAGGTTAAAGGTTAAAGTGGTACAATTTTAGGATTATTCCTTGTGGGCCCACTTCACTAGTGAATATGACCTAGTAGCATGCATATTTGGCGTCTTACAGGAAATTTTCGAAACTCTATTTGAAATCAACGAGGGCATTGTCTAGGTCGTTTTGGCGTGCAGAATTATTCATTCAGAGCTGTCTTAGTACATTGTTTCGATAGCACTATGTTTTTATAGATAAATTTTGACTAGTCAGACGCTATGCAGCAAATTGAGGTTGGAGGTTTTGTGATGAACTTTGTGCATTTCAAATGTTGCTGAACACCGTAATGATTTTGTGCAGTGGGAACCCCTTCGGAGGTCCTGGAATGCTAGTTGGTGCGTCCCTCTATCCTCCTTTGCAGTGTGCTTTTGTTTCTCTAACATTTTCCTATGTGTTCTTTTCGAATATTGGATCAGAATGGTACGTCGTCCGACTAGGCTTGAGCTAAGATATGATCGGGGTACTGATGTGTAGGCCCAAATGACCCACGATGGGGTCCAGTGGGGGTGGCTCGACCAGACCTTCCTAGTATCGGTGGTGTTCCGTACGTGATATTTCATCCCTTCTCGACTTCTTGAAAATAGGACTACTTTCTTGTGTTAGCTGCAGATGGCTTTAATGACGGTGGACAAACTTGATGGCCTTGTTCGTTTTTCAATACTGTCTGGAACTCTGAATTAAGAGCCACTCCACCTATTTTTGGAATGGAGTGGGATCAATGTGTCTCTAAACTCCGATTGTCTTTTGCCTGTCCCCGTCTCTTGTTGAGTATTATATTTTTCATTCATCACTTGAAACCCAATTTGAGCAGGGCACGATTGAACATAGCTGACATTTTTGGGGGGATAAAATGTTCGCTCTGCAGAGGTGTGCCACCGGGCGCTCGGTTTGACCCTTATGGACCACCAGGAGTTCCAGGCTTTGAGCCCAGTCGCTTCACCAGGTAGTGTATCGTTTCGTCCCTTCTCGAGATGCATGAATCAGCTACAGATCCTCATCTGATCTCTTGCTTTTATTGGTTGAGCGTATTAGCTGATTAATGTTTTCATACTTGACCAAGGTGTTCCTGAGGAACACGTCCATATTTTTCAGCGCTACTGTTTTGTTCTTAGCTGCAGATGGCTTTAATGACAATGGACAAAGTTGCTTAGCCTGTAGGAAAGTACTTATTTTGTATGTGTGCCATATATCGTTACCTGGATCACTTGTAAGTTCCGTTCTGGATTTTGTGTTTGTAACGCGAGGCTATTTGCCCAACTCCCTTCAAGAATTTAGCTTGCAGAGTGAATTGCTGTGAACTAACTCAATGTTCGTGCTCCAGTACATGTCAGTTTAGAGGAGGTTTGCTTACCGCATAAGGACTTGTTTGAAACTGTTGATATGTGAGACAGGTTTTGTGCAAAGAAGAAATTGCTCGGTCATTGAAGTAATCCTTGCTTTCAACCACTTGGTAAAGTGTACTCAAGAAATGGTTTGTTGTGCAGGGATTCAAGGAGAGGGCCGGGCGGTCACCCTGATTTGGAACATTTTCCCTCTGACTTCTAGGTCTTTTCCCAAAGCGAAATGAATACTCATTAAGGGTCTGGTTTCATTTTGGTATCCTTCGTAGTGTTATTCCCAGCGGCATGGTATTTAGCAAGGAGTGCCAAGGTTTTGTGTATTTCAGTGGAAGACGTTTGTCTGGTGCACGGGCAAGGCGGAGATGGGATGTAATAGCACCCTCTCTTTTTTTAGTTAGATCGATGAAAATCATGTGTAGATTTTGATCTTCAGAATGCTCAGTAAGCTTAGTATCAGTTTCAAATATCCAGGAAAGGTCCAAGAGTAGTCATAGATCTGATATTTGGAACTAGATTATTGTAGTAATTGTACAGCTTCACAACATGTGACGAATCTATGTCTTTTGATCACTTACAACTGAAGGCAGGAGGTTCTAAAAGTGCACAGGCTCTAAAAGCGTCCACCTCCTTTAATGTACATTATCTTACATGTTGCTTTCAGCAATGTACCAAACAGTGTATGTTTTAGGAGGTGGACTCTTTTAGAGCCCTATGCCATTTGATTTTCAAAATTTCATAACTAATTCCACAAAGCTCCAAAAAATATGAAACAACTTGGGTTAGATGCCTATTCCATTTGTCTTTCAAGGAAATTTTGCTGAAATATTTCAAGAAGTTTCACCTCCCCCAAACCAGTTTTTGCTCTTAAATGGTTTATTTATGGACCTCCTACCTTATGTGATGTGAGTGAACTAAACTTTTTTCATGAAGTTGATAGTTACATGGATTTTTAGTAGTTTAGTCCTCATGTCCTTGTCGACAATGTTGAATGAAATTTGGATCATTACAAAGGAAGCAATTGTCTTAAGCTTGTGCAACACCCCTTTTCCAACGGTTTGTACACCAAAAATTAGTGTAATGAAGGCTTCAAATGCACTATAGATGCCATTGCTTTTCATGCCAATGAGAGAATGGTTGTGCCACTTCTTGCAAGCCAAGGTCATTTCAAATAGCAATAATTTTCACAAATTCAAATTATGTGTACAGAGACCTATAAGCATTGTAAAAGCTCCCCTTGTGTGCGACTACACACCAATTTTGGGTTGCTACCTGTACTTCTACATTTTATTAAATCCCACTTTGTCTAAATACTACTCCATACAATAATAAAAATTTATATAGTACTTGCGTAAGCTATGCAAGTTAGACATTGTACATTTGCACCTATGATGGTTCATTCACCAAGAGTTGCTATTTGTTGACTGTCTTAGCTTCCTACTACCGTTGTTTCAAAATGTCAAGTACAAAATTATCCTTAGTTTTAAGACTAGCTCTGTCAACAAAACTTCATTGCAACAAAAAAATATCAATAACATTTAAAATGTTGCAAGGTTAATATCAACTATAGGTTTATTTTTCAGATAAATTTAGTCATAAAAACAATCATAACAATAGACAATGAAGCTACTACAACCACAAGAATAAAGGTTACAATCAAACCACGTTCATTAAAAAAAACAAGCAATGAAGGTGAACAAACTACACCCATGATTCAAACAAGGATTACAAACAATAAAGTTGTGGCAAAATAGAGAATAAGCTAGATAGAGAGAATAAGGGCCTATTGAATGAAAAACATTAGGAAAATTCTCAACCTTTTAGAAGGCTGCTCCAAAGTGATCAAACCAACCTATTAATTGCTTGAGAATTAGTAATGAAATTTATCCACAATGCATTGTTAGAGTGAATTTCACAAAAGACATTAGGACTTAAAGTAATGAGGGTGTAATAGAGGTCTATTTAATAATCAACATGAACATACAAGGTGGTTATTTGGCAAAGTAATCAAATTCAATGAAATGAAGCAAAATGAAGTGGATTTTCAAGCTAGTTGCCAAAAAAATTAGAGAATTCCTACATTTTCCAACTATCTTTAAAAGCCACTTTGTCTAGAGTAAATGAAGACGAGTGTAGAGGTTATTTAAACAAGTGGGATAGTAGTAGGTAAAACAAAGCATGTGGGATATGAAAATTAGAATTAATAAGAGCACAACTGCTCATAGTTAAGTCAAAAGCAAAAATTATATTCAAAGTCAAATTTTTGAACCCATTTAGGCATAGTAGAATGATTTTTTTCAAAAAACTTTGAGCTAAATAAAGTTGAAGAATCAAGCTAGTTTTCATCTCCAAAAATCCGTTTGTGGTTTACAGGCTCTAATAAAAAATTATAGACAAAATTCTAAAAGGTATTCAAAGCAAATTTTTCTTTGAAATTTCAAAGACCCTCTCTAAATTTCTTCCATAAATTTTTACTAGAGGCTCTAAACCTCAAACAGATTTTTGCAAATGAAAACTAGCTTGATTTTCTAATTTTGTTTAGTTCAAAGTTTTTTGAAAAAAATCATTCTACATTAAATAGGGATATTAAGAGGATTTATACTAATTAATCAACATAATGCACTATATAAATGTCTATCACTAAAGAGTTCTAGGTTTATACATCATGTTTCAAACATCTATAGTTTCTCAAGATAAATCTCTTTAATTTTTTGGTCCCCTTAATACCCCTATTTAATATACTATGCCTAAATGGGGTTTAGAATTTGACTTTGAACATAATTCTTCATTTGACAATGAGTGATTTATCTTCTAAATATCCCATATCCTTTGAAGATATACCATGGACAATTAATTTCTCTATAAAAACAAACTTTTCACACTTCATATTCACCAATGAATTAAGTCTATCATGATGCCATTAAATAAAATCTTAATGGTAGATGTCAATGGACTATTTTTGACCATTTTTTTTTCACAACTTGATTAGGGTATAAGGTATGCAATAATTAGGGTTAAGGTGCATTACAATACCTAAACCCCTATTATTTTACTCCTTTCACTTGGAGTTTGAACCATTGATAGTCATTAGACATTGTGACTTCAAGTGAGTGAGTGTAGGGGAAAAATATTTGCTTTGATTGTCTATAAGCAAAATTAAATGTCATTATAGGATCCTTCCAACTACTTTAGAATAGCCTTTTGGAGGGCTAAGAATTTCTTTAATGGGAGAAGGGAAAAGTGATGAAAAACTAGCTAATTAAGGTAGTCTCTTTTTAAAGTAGCCATGTTCTAAATGCGTCTTGTATTTAGGATTGATTGACATATTCTTTGAAATTTCTATTATTATCATTGATGACTTTGGTAGGCTTAAGCAATGCTTTAAGAGTACGTAGATTACTTTAGATGGTTACTTGATTGAAGGACTCTTGAAATAACTCAAGAATCTCCATTATTTGCACCTATATTTGACTTGCAATTAAACTTTCAATATTTTCAATGAAAGAAATGTGGATATATAAAAGTGGGAACCAACTTCAATTCAACAAGAAAGCATGTCAATGTAAAAGTCACATGAAGAACTCAAATGCAACCTAGAAATTTTTTTTATTAGGGGAACCAAAATGAAAATCAACATTTCATACCTTAGCACTTCAATGGATGGCAAGGTTCATTTCCTAACTAGAAAGTTGATAGTTAATCCTTAGATAAGGGACATCATAGGAATGGAGGTTATTTTATAATATTGGTTTAAAGAGGACTACACCTTAATTGTGACCTATTAGCAAATAAATAAATAGGTACCATCTAGATTCTTGCCTAAAAATGTAAGTTTAATGAACATAAGAGACTAAAATATTTTTTGAGTATACCTATTTTTTACACTTTTAAAACTCATAATTTATTCATTCAATGTTCAAAAAATGCATACTAAAAGAATTTAGAATCCCAATTAGATCCGCCAATAATATAGATAGTTAAACCCCTAAAGGGTGGAGACTATGTTTCCACCAAAAACGTTCTAAAACTGCCATTTCTGATACAAGCACCAAATTTTAGATAAAAAACTTTTTTGGACACATTTAACCTTAGGATCTTATATAAAATTAGTTTGTGAAGATGTGGAAAAAATTTCAGAATTTTCCACTGTAGATTTCAAGATATTAACATTTAAAGTGACAAAAATCATTTTTTTGGCCCTATGAAAATATGGGCAGCTACACTTTACAAGGTCACATTTGTATGAAAAAATGTCCAAAATGGTGGTGCTTCTTTGGATTCTTTTTTCATAGCAAGTTGGCTACATTCTTGAAAATTTTTAGATCATTTTGAATTGCACAACATATAAGAAAAAAATAGTAAGTAGAAAAAATACAAAGTGATTCAAAACATTAAATTGTTAAGAATGTAATTATAAAATTGAAAAATTCCAATCCAAAACAGTGATTATGTAGTAATAAACAATCTACATTTTATTTAAAATTTTTTTTTTTCAAAACATATTAAAAATTGAGTTAAATAAAAACCTCCAAAGTTTATTTTCAAATAGGGAATCCATAACTACCTGCAAACTAGAACACCTCATAACTTTCATCTTGTAAATAAAAATTGAATGATTTAAGTCTTTCCACATATCTATAAATCTAGAAAACCAATTTCAATTTTTGAATTTTGAAAAAAGTGATTTTTTAAGAAATTTTTGGGTTGCCTACCAAGCATTGAAAATTACATATCATGCAATAACTTTTGAACCACGTAGTCAAAAGTTATGAAAATTGTTGGGCCTTAAAGATACCCCTTGGGCACATATTGTGTGAAAATTTCAGCAAAAAAGAATGAAAACTCCATTCATAGTGAGCTACCCAAAATCGCTATGTTGCCTTTAGGAGTTAATCATGGAAACCAATCTAAATGTTTATTTTGTCAATTGTTGGTGCAATTCTCTTATTAAGAAGGTGTGATATACCAATTTTCCTAATAATTCAAGACTCTTACTACCTACATACCATTGTTTTGTTAACTTGTAAGCCCCTGAGTGATAAAGAATGAGCACTTCCATAATCTTAGATACTACTGTATGTTGAATTCAGCACCTTGGTATCAAAATAATTTTATTTGGACATGTGGACAATTCAACAACTTGTTCCAATTTTTTTAGCTTTCAATATGTAACTCTTCCTAAATTTTCAACCTTTTGATGAAATGGATTGATTTTTTCTATTCATATGTAAATGTGTTCCTTTTTTCTAAATTTCTTGAAGAATAATTCTTGAGTATTTAGAATTTTCAACAAATAAATTTTCTTACATTTTCAGAAATAGTTGTACAATTTTTCATATTTGAGACAGGCTCCAATTTTTCCCTGATTATTTAGGAAACTATTTAAGAAACTGACCTACACGTAGGGTAAAATAAATCAGTTCGAAAGTTCTTAGGAAAATCACAAATTACAACCATAGAAAGAATTGCAAACGAGAGTAATATGATTCAAAAGTTGCTATAATCGACTGTCAGCTTCCAAGTGAACTTCCTATTTTTTTTATCTTGGGCACTTCGGGTGAAGTGAAGCAGGAGAAACGAAAGTGGAGAGCCACCTGCACGTTCAGCATCAATGTATTGACCAAATAGAAGAATATACAGCATTTCAGCTTCACATTTGAGTATACGACCAGTATCCACTACCATGAAAGGAGTCCAATCTGTCGAATTCACTTTTCTGCTTATGACATGTGGTTGTCATCTGCATGAAAGAATAACGGAGGAGCCGACCAAACACTTCCACATAAGATTCACTTAAAATTCACTGGGCTAACTTCTTGTACTCACACAATCATATACACATGCACAATCTTTTGTTCAAATGATTCACAGTTGATGTAAATGGTATGGACTATACAGCTCTCTTACAAAGACTACAGCCGAGCCTTTAAATCTAACTTGTGTACAACTAGTTCATCACAATTCCCATCAATCAGACTTGACAGTTTTAGGATCCAGAACCTCTTTAGCTTTGCGCGCACCTTCAGTGGCCCTATCCACAGCCGTGTCCCCTAAGGTCTTCACGGACCCCTCCAGAGCTTCGACTTTGCCACCCACGTAGTCCAGAGTTTTCAAAGGTGGGACACTCCAGCTGCTGGAAGCTTCAGAACTCACACCTGAGTTGCCTGAACTTGAAAGACGTCGCAATCTCGGACCCGTGATGGTGCTGGTGGACTCAGCACCGCCAAGTAAAAGCTCCCGCTCCTTCGCTGGATCTCGTAGAACTCGAGCAGTCGGAAGCTCATCAGAGAAGTTAACACGGCGGCCAGGTTTACTGGCCCTCCTGGTGACTGTTTCTCTGACTATAACTTCTGATTCTCCAAAACCTTCTGTTATGCCCTGAAGGAGTTTTGATGGTAGCAGCACTTGGTGGCAGCAACAGAGAACAACCATAACCTCGAAAATGAAGAGACTGAGACCACTCCAAACATAAAATGTCCATTTCCATCTTCGCAGTATGTCCTTTGCCCAGGGTAGCACTGACAGGACTTGGGCCTCAGCGGAGTAGACTTGGGGTAGGCCCTGTCCACGTGGAAAGCCCGCTTTAGGTTCTAGTATGAATCTGACTCCAGCCGTTGGAATTTTCAACTCCTCTTCATTCTCGAACAATCGGAGACCCAACATCTGCGATTCCCTCGATATTCCCATCAGCAAGGGAACTCCAAGAATCACCTGCTTAGCATACCGTATTGAAGAGCTTTGAAAACGCAACATGCATGGCCAGCTTGCTCGTTTCAGGACTTTGCCTCTCACTGACAACAACTCCGCGGATATCTGAAAGTCATGAAAGAGGGACAAGCTATTAGCCTTTGGCTGCTTAGAAGTAGAAAGCCTGCACCCTGAGTGAACCGTAGACTACATAATGATCTTGAGAAAGACATCTCTAAGAGCCGCTTTAGATAGCACACAAGCAACAAGCTTGAGATAAAACGAAATCCTACACCTAGATTGGCCCGAGATTAGTACACACATCTTGCTGTTTTCCCTCGATATGTTCAATACTGACTTCACGAGTCCAAGGAACAAGAATGAGCATAAAAGAGGTGGTGCTTATATGGGTCCCATGTGGCATGCTAAAAACAATATAGAAAACAAGGATTGAAGCTTGTTACTGCGACATGAGCAACCAAAGGTGGCGTGATAGTCAGCTTAAAAAGTTCTTGAATGGCAGCAGGAAGAGAAATAGACATTCAAACCTGAAACATGCCGAGCTCCAAGTTGTAGTGAGACTCCGGGAGGGTGAGGAAGACTGTAACCTGCAGCTTGTGTGAAGAAGGTATTGCACGGAATCGCAAGACTTTGTCAGGGTATACATTGTCTTTAATCTTGGCTAGAACGTTTGGTGGCAGAAGAGACAATGTTGCGCTTGGATGCTCCTGGAAAATAAGGACCATTGTCAGTGCCAAGGTTAAAAAAATTCATAGGTAGTAACAAAAATTTGATCTCAACAGATTTGGCTCTTTGTACCCGAAGTGATCTCTCCACAGCTCTATAATGATCTCCCAAGAATCACACTCCTCGATCTTATATTGAAAGAAGAACGACGGCAAAATAATACATCCCCTTCCCGTGCCCACCCTTCTTGTCCGCATTGTCAAGCTCGTACCTGCCTGTAGTCGAAGTGCAGGACCTCTCGAATTTCTACGGGCTCCTCAATGATCCTACGTACGAGAAAGAGATCCAGAAACAGGGCCGGAACGAGGAGAGACCCTAACATGAACATAACATAAGCTGCAGCGAGACAACCAAATCCAAATTTCGTCGTCGTCCGTCTCAACATGGGCCCCGCTTGCGCAACGCCTTCCTTCACCATGGGTTTAATTTGCGAGGCCAGAGTGTAACCATCCGCAGCAGTCGTCATGGCTACATTCGTGGCCTTCACAGACGCCCGAAACGGAAACGTGAATGCCGCAACGCATAAAGTACAAATCCAAAGCGAAATCGAAGCCATCTGCAATATGAGCTTCACTTGAAACCCTATGATTTCAATGGCAACTCCAACAGGCCACGCAAGAAGCTGACTCCCCACTTCTGGAAGTGTCTCATCCTCACTTCTAGGCAAAGTGTACACCCGCTTCGAGCCCAAATTCGTCGTTTTCACAGGCGTAAACTCAAAGTCATGCGCGACAGAGCTTGACGCCACATCTTCTTCAACCCCCATCCATCCATCCGGCAACTCCTGTGTACCATATTCCCCCTCCCGAGTCCTTTCGTTGCCATTGACCACCGTCCCCAAGCTCGACTCTGCCTCGAGATCCAATTGAACCCTCTCCGCCTCCTCTTCACTCAACAAGGCTCCCAATTCACGTGACACCGCACTATCCACCGAATCAGCCCTGGAATTTTCCAAATCCTCCAAAATCTCCTGTTCAAGTCTATCCTCCTCCCCCTCCCCAACCCCATGCCCTAATTCTACCAATTGCAAAACTTCCCCACCTTCGTCCTCCCCATTCCCAACAACATCCTCGGAAAACTCTCGCAATCCTCGATCTCTGCCCGAAAGCTCAAAACTCGATGAATCCCGAACTGGCGTAGCATCGTTGTCCGAGTCCGAGTCCGAGACGGACGGCCAAACGTGAGAAGAAGACGATGCGAGCACGTCTTTGACGGGCGGAGAGAGCGCGGGCGGGGCGTCGTCGCTTGCGCCATCATCGTCGTCGTCGCTTGCGAGCGGGAACACTGCGACGAAAGCCATCACGAGAGGAACAGAAAAATTGCGCTGGAATGCGAACAAGCCAAAAATTGCCTGCAAAGTTCCAAACCCTAATAAATGGGATGAAATTTAAAGAGCGGAAGCAAAAGTGGAAGAACACGTGGATGGAGGACGACGAGGAAGGAATGGGAAATGGAGTCTGGAGGGGATTGGGGGGATCCACTTTGGGAATTCCGCCTCCGTGATTTTTTTAATGGGGAACTAGAGTAACCGAACCTATTCCCGACCCTTTAAGAAATTTGTCTGCTTTTGTTGTGTCAAGAGTCATAAGGTAAACCTGCCTATGACAGGCAGAATGGCTGATCTGTCCTATTGCCATTGACAAAAAAAATCTGATTTTTTTTTGTACAAAGACAAATGTGAGAAATGAAGGAAGCAACTAGAATTTTATTTTTTCGACAAAATATGAATTTTTTGTGAATTTTCGAAGTTTGCTGTCCAGTTTGCCCAAAAAAGTCTGTAGACTACCCCAAATCAGCAGAAAAGTGTTTCCATGATGGTCATCTTACCACCCAAAGCAGTCATAACATTCTTTAACATGGTTACAAGATTTCCTAATATGGATATGACATAAAGAAATTAAAAAATAACTTTTTACTAACAGTTTACACTAGAAAGGTGTCAATGTTCTATTACAGTTATTAACAACTCCATAACTATATTCCAAGGCTTTGATGACAACTACAAATCAACCTAATGCAGTCTTAATTCCATTTTAAAGAAAAAGTTTCTCATGGGTTGATGGAAGACTGTAATGGGGGGTTCCCTAGGTGCCTGTCATGGGTGATTTGCCTGTCATAGGCAGGTTTACCTTAGTTGATTAATTTGTGTCGAGTAACCTTTTGGAAAAAAGTGGAAAAAAAATTTCAGTGGAAAAAAAAATTATATTGTGTTCAAAATGAAGAATTAAATTTTCTATAAATATTTGAAGTGAAAGAATAGTAGGTACCTATTGGTGAACCTAGACATGCATTGAAAATGTTTTTTTAAAAAGTAAAAAGTAAAGGAATGAGAGTACATCAATATCTCAAAAGGTGAGTAGACTTCATTGGAATTGAATTATAAAAAGGTTGATTTTGGGTCAAAAAGTAGGGTTCAAGAACGAATCATATGTAGATCACATTCTTTTACTTAGATCTATTATGATTGCACTAACAAATATTCTTAAAATAACATTTGCAACTAGAAAAATTGGGCACATTCAATTGAATGTTGTAATAAGAACATGATGGTGCATACTATGTTTTCTTTTGTACTAAAATATACACTTTTTTTGCATGGAATCACATGATACCCAACTTCATTGTTGAAAAAAAAATAACGATTCTTGGATTTCTTGGACAATATTAAATTTTTTAAATGAACTTTGCAAATCTATACAATATGAATGGTAGGATAGACTCAAGAATCTTTTAACTATATGAAAGATAAATTGAATTCAATACCAAACGTCAAAGTTAGCAATAATGTGAGGACATTAACAAACAAGAATGTCACTCATCGGGAACTAACCCCTCCTCTGTCTTAGTACTATTGCAAGATGGTTTCAATGGTTTCACTCCTTTCACATTGTAGTATTGAAAGTGTATTGTTGTAGTAAAAAGCAGTATTGCAACAATATAATTTCATTGGGAACAATGCATTCCTATTGAAACTACATTATTGCAATATTACTTTTGTATTGCAACAATACACTTTCAATACTATACATTGAAACTTGCCTGCCACTCCCATTAGTTCCCCCCCTCCTCTCTCAAAAAATTTGTGAGCCATTGATTTTTTTGAAAAAAAATGCTTACCCTCAAAATTAATATTGATTTCTCAAAAAATCACAAGATGTTGATCTTGTGAAATTTAATCTGAGCCGTTCAAATATAAAATACAAATACTGAATACGAATATGGGTATGGGTATTGAATATGAATATTAAATACGTGTACTAAATACGGATATTGAATACGGATACTAAATATGGGTATTGGATATGCTTACTGAATATGTGTACTAAATACAGATATTGAATACAAGTACTGAATACGGATACTAAATACGTGTATTGAATATGGATACAATATTGGATACGGGATCAATTATCCCATATTGTTTGTTAAGAACTTTGATTCTGAAAATTACAAGAAGGGGTGGGGGTGAAGCAAGGTGAGATAGAAAAATTTTAATCAAATTTTAAATGATAGGTGGGGGTGAGTTGGGGTGATAAAATAAAAATTGAGGGGGGGAGTGCATAGTGACACAAAGTGTCACTATACACCTTGAGTGCCTAATAACTACATTACAATTACTATACTGTTAACCCTTTGCATCAGTATTGTTTCAATAGGGGGGAACTTTCCTAATGGTACTATATCTAAACATCACCACAAATAGATTCATCCAAACAAAGGACCCAGAGAAGCAGAGAAGCAAAGGATCAAGAGAATGTAAATGTATTACCTTCCTGCACTTGAACAATTTACACCTCACCTCTCTAATTGCAATTCCTTGCGACATGAAGCAATTCCTTGGGAGAGGAATGGGCTCCTGTTACATGACATGTGCAAGGTGTCCAATCATATGTATATCTTACGCATCGTCAGAGATTGAGAGGGACGGAGTATGCAATTGAAGAGACGGAGTTGCGCATATGCCGACTCTAACCAAGTAAAACAAAGAATACTTCAAACGTCATATATTTGAATTTGTAATTTACAGACCATCGAAGGCCAAAACCCTGGCATTAATTTGTAACACCTTCCACTACCATCTCCCTTCGACATCGCCAATAGCTGGTCAAGAAACCAATGCACCGTGTTGACATCCAAACTGTACAACTTTCCCACTGGTTTTGAATCAAAATTGATTGCAGTATTGGTAAATAAACAATGCCGATACCACAAGAATTTTCAAACTATTGCAGGAACGGAAACTACGATGACATGCGGATTCACTTTACAGATTGATACTTTTGCTGACATTTACAAAGTAGCGGCTTGAGTGAATGAGAAACCGCTCTGCAGGCTGTGCACCATGAATCCACAACTGTTTTCATTTTGCTGAGGCTGCTTCGTCAACTTGTATAATACATGCAACGATGCAAACTACCTTGTTTGATAAACCCCCTCAGCCTGGAACATAAAAATCCATCTTTTCAACAGGAAGATTAAGCATTGACGTGTCAACCTGCAGAGGAACCAGAGGGATAGAGCGATTTAGATCCAGAGTACTATATTAATTGACCCATCAACTTCACTGGTGCCTGAAAATAAGTAATTTATCCTCCACATACAATTACGCTTCATGCTTTTGACATCACTCATTTGTATCTTAAAATCTAAAACCAACAAGAGGAAAACATAAACACAAATAACAGAAGAAAAAAAAAGTAAGATCAATAACCTCTTCAAAAGGGACGAACACAAACGGTTGCATGCCGCGGCGATGCGAAACCGCAGGTATATCTGGATCATGCGTCTCATTCTCTTCCCATCCTTCAAAAGCAGCAACAATGTCTTCCGTTCCGTTTGACATATCATTCTCATCCACCCCACAAGTCACCAAAGAAAGCAAATCTAGACGATTGTAGGCCCCAGCAATTGTTCCACGAAGCCTGAACAACAAATAATGTGCAAAAATGTAAATATTAACACCCTACACACTTTTCTTGCTGTCCAATGATTAGCAACCCACACTCAGCGAGTAATATATCAAATACTATAAACAATCAAAGTTACAGTTCAAGCCCTACTAAGAATATGTGACATCGATTGAATATAGAAACAAAAAAAATCTGAAATCTGAAAAAAAGAAAAGTCAGATACCTGAGGCGAATCCTCAAAACTGTAGGTCGTGAACCAGGATATATAACTGCTCCCTCAACCTGCTCCCGCCATACAAGGTCAACAGCACCGATAAGTGGCTTGTGCTGCTCAAAATTACGTAAGAAATTACCAAGTACCTAGACAGTAGCATGAAGGTGAGAAGGTGACAAACCTGTGTGCCTTCCAAAGTGCACCGCCCACTGAACATTCCTTCTGATTTCGTAGGTCTTCCTTGCATCGACTTTGCTATCTCCTTCACGCGCAATGGTGTAGTCTGCATTCAAGTTAGGCAATCATTTATTTACATTCATGATATTCTGTCTACTAGTATGTAATGTTTCAAAGACCTGCCCTGCGTAATCATGCCCAAAACGAGAAACGCAAGCACGCTACTAGTAACAGTCGCAATTCTGAGCTATTCAACACTGATCTTAAATTCCAAGATATATCAATGACCAATACAATTCCATACATATTTGAATTGCAAAGAAGACAAATCCCTTTATTTCTAGATATCATAAACCTCGACAAACCCTAAACCTCGATAATAAGGATAACTTGTACCTTGTAAAGAAATTTCCCGTTTGGAAAGAATCTAAGATACCGGTAGTAACAGACCTGATGCAAACCAAAGATGCATGTCATTAAGTAATCAAGAATTGAACACTTTGATTTATAGCTTCATCATTTCTGAAAGAGGAGAAGCTACAATATGAAGGCGATTTGCATACCAAATGAACTGGATTGGTAATCTTCCACTCAGCAATCCCTGTACGGATGTAAGTATTCCGGCTCACATACAACCCTGCAATAACGGTGAATCTTCTTCATCAAAATCAAGTTAAAACAAGGATGAAATTGAAAACCTTCAAAGTCTGCTACAAAATGAGTACCCACTCAAACCTAGTCTTAGAATTGATACACAAAATTCACAGTACCATCGAAGCGTAAACGAGGACGATCGCGCCACATAGCACGCCACGAGCCTCCATACTTCTCAGCGCACAATCGCTCGTTCTCTTGCCGCCCAGTCACCTACTCATGCACAAAAAACCATTAGTACTGTAACATGACATATAACACACTTGGAGGAGCTCTAGAGTAACAGAAGGACTGATGTAACAAAACCCACCCTCTCTAATTGCCCTTCAATAACTTGACTTTTAGAAGTTCTCTAATCAGATGTGCACACAATCCTAGGATATACTGGGAATGTGCAATTACAAAGTGTGCAATTAGAGAGCGTTGAGTATATAAGGATTTAGTAAAACGAGAACATGCTTCTTAATCATGGCTTGACCTGCCCCATTGAGAGGGCAAAAACGTTTGCAAGTCGGCAGGGAACAGCACATACTTCGTGTAGAATTTTTCACTATGCTTGCAAAGTGGAAAGCCATCTTGAGGATGTAAAAGTGGAGCATACCTGCCATGTTTTCAAGCAGGCATTGCGCCACAGGCTTGGCATCCGGGTAGAGTATCTCCACTTTCGACACACACAAGCTGCCCGTCCTAGCCAGTATGGACTCAAGCGCATGAACACCTGCTCCTCGCAATCCCAAAGTGGTCACAAACTACATCGCTATGATTTTGAACTTTAGCTCTGAATGCTTAAGAAAATTCGTGCCACCGCAATTCATGACTGGACAACACCTCTGTATTGACCCAGAAGAAAGACGAACCTCTTGAAGAAGCTCGTCGGGGAGAGATCGATGCAACAGAGAGCTCTCGAACACAGGCTTGCTGCTCGAGCTGCCGACTGGAGCCACAGGCCGCACCCTAATTCCGTACATACCTATCACACGGAGTTATGGAAACACACTTGTCGTAACAATCAGATGGAAAACAGAACCTCCTTGCGACGGAAGAAATGGGAATTGGGAAATATCAGAACTCACTGAGCCAAGGCCGCTTGGTTTCTAGGAACTGGATATTGTCATATCGCAAAGATCCGCGTTGAGGTGGTAACAGCGTCGCCATAGAGCCCGTTTCAGCTGTGCAACTGGCAATTGGAAGCACAGATCACAGTTCAGTGTCTTCCTTCGCAAACCGTGATAATTAAACGACCACAGCAGCGAGGAGATCCACACAAGTGGAAGTGAAATTGAGGAAATATCAAAGAAGGGAAGCTCACCGGTGGTTGAATTCCGAAGAAGCGTGGTATAAATTCAGAGAATTGAATCGGTGTTTCGTATGAACCCTAAATTAAGAATCGCAGAAACCCAACTTCCTTCACAGAAAAAGATCAATCGAGACTGCACGATTCCAGTGAACAGGATGATCTGAGTTACATGGTAGACAATTGCCAACTTCCAACCACAAAAAAAGACCCAGAATGGCTACGACAACCACAGAAACGCAAAATCATAAACCCAATTTGCAAGACTTGAAACGCCAAAACTCATGACCACAACGACAGTCGAAGAAAGATGGAAAAGTAAAAATCCAAGGGACCGAAAAAGACAGGAACCCGACGCCGAGGTTTCAGGAGGGGAAAGCATACCCTATCACCGTGTCCTTAGGGCACAAGATCTCTGCAGTTTGGTTTTGCAGGTTCCGGTATCACGAAGTCTTTGATTTCGACCATTCAGTTCTCGCACAAATTTAGTTTCGTAGCCATGTATCGCTAGTTCAGCCACAATCCTGTCAAGGCAATCTAAATTGCTCTTTGCTCTTTTCTCACATCTTGCATAACTCTTTCCTATCGCGACTCTTCGGCTTCGCTTGTTTATGTTTCTTCCCCACCTTTTAGCTTCCTGCATTCTCTTGTAGATTCCGACGTTTTCTTCTTCCTCCTTGTGTTTTGCTTCGGTTGCGGGTGCTTCGTTCTTCTCATGCCCTAATTTGTTCGGCGTCCGCACTGCTGCAATCATGAAGACCACGAAAGGTGGAAAAGTCATGAACCCCACCGATGCCTATCGCAAGGAGCTCCGGAAGAAGGAGCTCAAGCGGGTAACGGCTCTCACTCCCTGGATTGGTATTAGGGTTATGCGGTTGATTTTTTTTTAAAATTGGCTTCTGCGATTTGAATCTATGGTTGTTCTTGCGACCTAGGGTTTAGTTTCTGGTTATTTGGGTGTGGACAGAACAAAAAGGAACGCAAGAAGGTGCGGGAGGTGGGGATTCTGAAGAAGGATCCCGACGCTATCAAGGAGCAAATCCAGAAGCTGGAGATAATGAGTGTGTGGTTTTTCCTCCCCTGCACCACTGTTTTGATTTTCTTGTGTTTACTGGGATTTTTGTACGTGGCTTTGTCATGATCATACTATTAAAGGGTTCATCTCATGATAAATGTCATCACCTCCAAATAATGACCTAAAGTTCTGTGCCCTCCGTATCTTGGAAATTGCATTACTTGCGATTTAGAAGACTCTTTCTCATTTTTGGATGCATTTTAGAACTACCGGTATTGCATTGAAGAGCTCCTAGCAGTCGAAGAAGGCAGAGATCCCTTCATGGACAGTTCGTTTGATTTAAGGCATATCAGAAAAAGAGTTGCACTCCCTTCATAATCTTTCCTAAGCCAAATTGTAAAGTAGAGCCCCTTACCCATTCGGTTTGCTTACTAGAGTGCGTCCACTAACTGTCTTCTGTTTGTAGGGATTCTTTTGCTTGCAGTTTTGAAAACTGGTGTTTGTCGGTGAACCTTTCTGTTGGCAGATGGTGGAAATGGTTGAGTTTGTGACCATTTGAGCAACATTCAAGGGGTGGTAGCCTGGTCTGATTAGGTGGGACTTGACAGGCAATTTTTGCTTGAGTGCATTAGTGAAGGAAGAGAATGTGCTTTTTGTGATCTGATATGCAATGACTCCCTAGGCTAGATCGTTGTTGCAGGTATTACTACTCAAATCAAATTGTATTCAACGGCTCGTGGACGAAACTGGGAGGCAACCATAGTGATATCGTTTTGTCCGCCTTTCCTTTACCTGCTGCGGAGAACCTGTCTCACAACTGATCGGACTCCCAACTAATTTCTTGACAACGTATCTCGAGCGCAGTAGTATTCAGGACCACGAGAGGGCCCTTCGCTTGATATCTGCATATTGATAATGGGGTTTTTCTGCATGTCTCAGAGGCCGATGGAGCGTTGGACAAAACCAGGCGGCATAAGAAGAGGCAGCTTGAAGATACACTGCACTTGGTTATGAAGAAACGTAAGGTATCGTATTGCCACGCGCCTTAGTAGTTAGTAATGCCTGTGCTGTACATTCTGGACTGTATGTTGGAAGATACTGGGCATGAAGCTGGTCAGGTGGCTCTAATCTAATTGAAATCATTATATTCATCCAGTTTATGTCTATTATCCTCTGCACATGTAGTATTTTGCTGGTTGATATTATCGTAAAACGGTTGGATTCTTGTTGCACTGGAAGTATTCAGCGTCAGTAGTGAATTATTGTTTGTTGTATGACAGGAATATGAGGACAAGATGCGTGAAAAGGGAGAGGAGCCTGTCATGTTCAGGTATTGTTCAGTTTTGGTGGTCGCCACGCAACTAGAATGTTAAGTTATGCAAGTGGTGAAGCAAGCTGGATATATCTTACAGAGTGTTTATTGGCTCACTCTACGCTGCATGCACTCTGCGTTCACCTAATGATTGTTTTTACCTGAATTGATGCAGTCACTTGCCCACCCCTAGGAGACGTGCAACAGCAGAAGAAGAAGAACGTGCTAAGCATCCAAAGCCTGAGGTGTGTAATTTAAACTGTTAGTTTTCACGTAACTGTTTGTAGCAATGAATTGAATCCTGGCGCCGTGATTTGGTTTCTCGATTTCCTATGTGAAATCCTTAGCTAAGTGTTATTTGATATACCCTTAGCTAAGGGTTTAGATTTACTCTCTGGATTTGTCCAATATATATTCTCTTTTTATATTTATATATGTGAGAGGCTTAATTTTTGAGACAAAGAATTGTGGTTATGAACTCGCTGAATTTTCATAAAGTTTTGGTGTACATAAAGAGGGACAGGCACATTGCTTTCATGAGAGTTTACAAATTTGTTTTGAGTTTGATCTGCTTAGTATTCGTAGGATGGGCTGATTATAGGGGTACTACAAAGTTTAATCAGTAGACACGTTTGACTTAATTATGTGCCC
Organism: Pseudoscleropodium purum; assembly: GCA_963969395.1. Taxonomy (NCBI): domain Eukaryota; kingdom Viridiplantae; phylum Streptophyta; class Bryopsida; order Hypnales; family Brachytheciaceae; genus Pseudoscleropodium; species Pseudoscleropodium purum. The sequence goes on from OZ017796.1 coordinate 1,259,015, forward strand.
AGGATTCCGTGTACTTCCATCCCGCGCTAAACCCTAGTGGAGCTCCACCGATTGGCAAACCGCCCATGTACAAATCATCTATCGGTATGGTTCATCCCTGTTTTCTTCGTCTCTAATGCGAAGCTTTTGCGACCTCTAGAAAATCAGTGTCCTATTATTCTCATCCACTATCAATTATGCCAATGCTTGACAAGAAGAGAGATATCAGTGCCTCTTCCTGGACTGAACAGGTTTAGGTATAATCCTCTAGGGCTTACTTTTATTATACCCAAGAAGCCTGAATTGGACTTCGTCCTGCTTAGCAGTGTTGAGTATGCCATACGGACGCTTACTTTTGTCCAATAGTTTTTTTCATTTTTGACCAACGCGTGGAATGTTCTTTGCTGATTCTGGTGATATAAAGTTTGGAGAATCCAAACCCTCTTATTTTCAAAATATGATCGATCGAATCAATCATTTTAACTCCATGAATCATTGACTATTTTGAAAACTGTTGATCTCTTAGAGTCGGTTTTCCTAATTTCTTTGGCCTCCGGTTCTGTCCTCATTCTAACAGGTTTGTAATCTCTTTTTTTCAGGGCCTCGAATTCCCTTGTCAGGTACTGCTGGTCCAAGTGGGGAGATGGACCTGGACCTGGACTCGTCCGGACTACCACTACCGCCCCCTCCGCCCCCTCCTCCGCTTCCTTCATCTGGGGAGACTGAGAATGTGATTCCATTGCCATTGCCATTGCCAGTGCCTGCCCCTCCTCCACCACCTGCACCACCTCGTCAAGCTCAAGAGACACTACCACCCCCTCCACCGCCTTTTCTAGCTGGACCTTCTCTGATTCCGCCTCCGCCTCCACCTAGGCCTGGCCAGCAACCTCCTCCCCCTGGGATATCTAGGGAAGATGCTCCTCCAGGAACGGATGAAGAAGCATCGCTTTCTAAATCTGAGAATATTGAGGGTGGAAGATCCTCACAGCAGAGTTCGATGTATTTCCTTGTAAGTGACTCAACTCTTTCCCTCTTGCAGTTAGTGCCTGCTGCTGTTATTGCTGTCACAGAGTATCGACCTTCGCTTTGTACTTAGTCTCTCTGAGCCCAAGTGGCGGCTTCTATATCTATGGGAGTTGAAGTCAATCATTTAGGAAGCTTCAAGGAAGGTAACAAAATGTACAAATGGAAAGAAGGAATCATACCCTTGAATTTGGAACAATATAAAATATTTACTGAAAGTTACTATCAACTATTAGCTTCCAAAGTAGATTTTCTAGTTTTGACTTGAAATGCGGGGGTTACTTGCGCTCTTTTTATGTAGGTCTCTCTCGTATTCGTCAATGTCTCTCATTTTTTAATTTGTACCAGATTCATTGCTTTGACCTCTTGCTGACAACCTGCATATTATTTGGATTAGTGCAGTCCAATCTTTGAATATTTCATCTGAAAGTTTTGAGGTGGTTCGTTTGTAGCCTCCAGGGCAATTGCCGCCTCCTCCACCACCTCCGAGGCGCGCACCTGTGGTTCGTCCGGACGATGTTCAGATCTTAATGGAGGAAGAAGTGCCAGCTGATTCCAGGGATAGTGATGGTCTTCGGCAAAACCTGCCACCACCACCTCCAATGCGTCCACCTGTGGGACCTCCACCGGCTCGACCCCTAATGCGACCGCCTGTTGGGCCTCCTCCTTCAGAGGTCCCTCCTCCGGGTGTGGCTGCGGCCCGACCTACTCCCCCTCCCCCTCCAGAGAGATCGTCTTTACCTCTTCCTCCGCCACCTCCGCCAAGAATGCTGCAAGGAGGGATGTTGCCTCCACCGGGACCGCCTCCGGGACCTCCTCCAGTTAGGCTTGGTCCACCCCCTGTCATGCGCCCACCTGCAGGACCTCCTCCAATGGCCAAAGGTCCCCCTCCCCCACCTCCGAGAGTAACTCAAGATGGAGGTCACGAGGACCCTAGTAAAGGATCTGCAAAGCCTTCGTATGTGAAATCGGCCGCAGCTACAGTTGTTAAAAGACCTCTCGCTCAACATACACCAGAACTCACTTCCATGGTATGTTCTCCCTTTTGATTATCTCTTGCCGAGTTGCATCAATAAGTTTGAAATTCTCAATGGACTTAATTCTCCTGCTGAATGGAAGCGCTCAGTAAGATTTCAAGCCAGTCTTGGAAATCGCATCAAATAGTGCAATCACTATGGGCCAACCATTTTTTATAGTTGTTTTCCCTCAGCTACGAGTTTGAATCAGGAGTTTGACTTTCGACATAATAGTAACAAAGTGGGTTGGTATAAAGTCATGCACGATTTAGTGCTTGGTACGTTGAGATTTTGTCACGAGTAAGTGTTACGCCGTGATGCATATTCCAGTGTAGCCCACAGTAGTTGCACTTTTTGTTGTAACCTTACGCAAAACTAAACGGGGTCTGTGTTTGTCTGTTGTGAATCAGGTGCCAGCATCAGTTCGTGTTAGAAGAGAAAATGCTCCCAAGTTTAAGCCTAAGCCTGCACCAGTAATAGCTGCTCAAGTGTCGACCTCCTCTGTGCCACGACCACCTGGGGTTGTGAAACCGGTAACTATAGATGACACTTACACTGCATTCTTAGAGGACATGAAACTTTTAGGTGCATTTGGAGAAGGGCAAGAAGCAGATATGTAGGTCATGGGATTCTTATTTTGCAAAAAATCCCTGTGTCATGGTACATTTACTCAAAGGTTCGTCTCCGGAGGTTCAGTCAGGATAGGTGGTCTTGTTCCACAGTTTTTTTTCTCGGATCTGTATATTGGAAATCAACATCTGGCGCATTATCATAGTACTCAATCAACATACAGGAGTTTGTCATCAATGCAGGCCTACAATTGAGTTTAGTGTAGATATTTGTAGCCTAAAGCATTGCAACGTTGCAGCTCAGAGCTACACACATTTCTTTTCGACTCTAATTTGGAGAAGTGATGTTTTGGGGGTCATTTGGGCAAACAATGACCTTGATATTCTGGACTTGGTGACTCATTCTTAACCAGAAGACGTGAGTCGACCCTCTATTTCTCTAACTTCGCACCCAGTGAAGTTTAACCCCTAAATGCCCGAGGCACCAAATTCTGGTGCCGACAATACTTGAAGTTGAATAAAACATGACCAAGTTGCTATTTTTAGTAGTTTATATTTTTGGAAAATTCTTTTCAAAATGTGGTTTTAACATCAGAAATCGGATTTTGAAAATGACAGAGGATTTTTCTATTCAAGATTTTGTGTAAGGGTGTTCATTGCAAATCTTGATTTTGTAGTGTTCATGATTTTTGAAAATGGGCTTTGAATACACTAAATCTTGGAGAAAAATCACATTTGAAAATCATTTTAGAAAATTGTAGAGTAGACTTTTAGGAGCCATAAATTGATTGGGGTTTATGCACATTATGCCCTTCAAATTCATATTAATTTAGTGACCAGTTTTTTAGATTTAATATGTGAAAAAAGGATTGAAAGACTTTAAATCACTTTCACAATTTCAACACCCTCATGATCAAACATTATAATCCTTCAATCTAGAAGTAATATTGTTGTGTTTTTTTTTTCCTATATATGGTCTCTAGCATGTCTAGTTTGAATTTGTATGGTTTACAATTCAAATAAAGTTTATAAAATTTATAAAATGTTGGCATTTTGTTCAATTTAGAACAAATTCCAAGAAGCTCAAAAAAGGTCTTAAGCATTTAGGCATTAACCCTAAGTGCACAAATGACTACAAAAATGAGCTGCAAAATGAATCTATTTAGTATGTTCCTATGTTGCGAATATGTATTCTTGAAATAATATTCATTCAATATAATCATAAATAATTTCAAATTTTTTGTAAAAATTTGAAATTATTGTGTTTTTTAATTTTTTTTAAAAGTCAAGAAAATTCATATATGAAATTTTCCTTGTTGGTTTATGTAATACTGTGGAATATCATGGAGTAATAAAAGAAAATTTAGTGTCTTTCTTAACTAGAAAATGAATAGATTGTGGTTATAGGCTAATAGTTCAAATTCCAATAAAATATTTCATTTTAGGAATTATTCAAATTCTCAAATTGGAGTAGAATCTACAATTTATTAGCTTCATTTTATTGGTTAGGCTCAATTTCAGAAATGATCCTTTTATAACTCAAATCCCATCAAGAGCAAGGAGCTTGAAGTTGTCAAGATACACAACCTAGTGACCAGTGGATTAAGCATCTATAGAAAAGTCAACAATACCACAAAGAAAGGATTCCAATACTACCTTTTTGCAAAAATGCTCAACCAAGTCCCCTAAAGAAGTTGCATGAAAAATTGCTTGTTTCTTTCCTTTAGAAGTGCTAAATGTCATTCAAAGGTCGTTTGAGGATCCCTTGCATTTTATTTTTATCCTAAAAATGCAAGACCTAATGACCTATCACCAAAGTATTTTGCCAAAAATAATCCAATTTTTGGATACTCCATTTCTACAATGAATGCAATTTTTGGCCTCATCGTCTTTCCAAGGTTAAACCTTATTTGTGAAAGAATAGTCCTACAACCACATTTTGATGCTTCAATAATTTTGAGAAATTAGAAGCTCCTACATAGAAGTTAATTACTATATTCCATAGAATTGAAATCATATGCCTTGTACAATCGACAAACATTATTTGAGTGTAAATTCAAAAGACATCAATTTGATGATACATTGAAAGATTATTTACCAAAATCATTAAAGAATGTATTTACCAAAATATATTATTTGGTGATTTTTTCTCAACCATTATTTTGGATTAAGACCCTATGTAAAATAAAAAATATTCTACATGGCTTAACTAGTTGTAAGGATATTGAAGACTAAAGTAGTCAAATGGATGACAGAGAACTCTTCTATATGAGACAAAAGTGTATATATTCATCCTTGGAGTTTTGTGTGAAAAGAAGACGTCTTATATAGTTGTTTGATTTTCATAGTAATCTTATTTATGAATTTTTTTATTTTTTGAAGTAGATGATTCACACTAAACCAAAAAAGATGATTTCCATGGTGACTAATTTGTCCTTATATAGGGCTAAATTTAGTGTATTGAAGTAGTATAGTCATGCCCTTGAATGGATGCTTTTTCTTTAATCCTATAATATAATATTTGAAATCAAGATGTTTCTGCTTTATTCTTGCAACATAATATATGAAATCATTCTACGATCCCAAAGTATCCGATGGATGAGTTCATTGTTCAATCTAGAAACAAAAAATGCACCTATTGGTCTAATAATTGGAGTACTTTGGTGACTACCTTGGTCATACAGGGCTACATCCTTCAACGGTTAAATCCTCATAGCCTAAGGCCTTAGGGGTTCAAAAACATCATTGCTTTTGAAGTGTTATAGATCTAAATGTCACTAAGTTATAGAGATCTCAATCATACAATCTTATAGTGTATGTAAAGTAGATGACATAAACCAAATTTGGGGTCATCTAACAACATAGATTGCAAGATTATAATGTTTTAGTGTTGAAAAAAGATTTTGAAATTTTCCTAGCAAAACATTTTGAGGTGAAATTCAAAAAAAAAAATGAAAAACCTATTCAAATGAAAAAATTTTAAACTATAAAGTGATTCAAAACCAACAACACTAAAACACATTCGCAAGAGAAAATATCTTTCAATTTACTCATTATGTTTGCAAAATGACTTTGAAATATCAAAAAATAGGAAGAAAAGTTGCAAAAAACACATCTAACATTGAACCTCTTTTTACTAAAATGTTTCTTAGTCACTCATAACTTCTTGGATTAATAAAAAAATTTAGACATACAAACTAGACTAGTGTGCACAACTTTCCAAAAAAAATCATTGGAAATAGACAATATGTGAAGAAGAAACAAAGCCACCATAGTTCACTATAATCCAAAAATGTCCAAATTTTGAACTTCAAATTGCTCACAAACATTCAAAACAACTTGGATTGGCATGAAAATCTTACCACAATAACTAGACTTCAAGGAGAACATAACCCAACAAATTTTATTGAAAAAAAACATTTGATGAAGGAGATACAAGCCCCCAAAGTTACAACCATCAAATGTAGTTTGGTGAACTCAAATTGAACCCATGAACTTCAATTGGCTTTCAATGTATCAATACATCTTCAATTGATCTAAAAATTCTACCACAAACTAGAAGATGGTGCAAATTTTCCAACAAATTTTATTGAATTTGAACATCAAATGCAAAAGTTACAGCACTTTGAATTGGACTTGAAACTATGTCAAGACACTTTTGGTCCCTTTGGCGATGAAGGGTTAAGGTATTAATCTTTAAACTTACAATACCAAATAGAGATTCCAAATTTTTAAATGTCACAAAAATTGATTCATTAATAGTCTTCATCCCTACTCCATTACACTTTCTACTTTTCTTGGCAAAGAATCGAGGGGTAGATGACGAATACTAAAACTTACTCCATGCATATTTCATTGACTTCCATTCTGTTTCAATGGGTTCAATGCTGATGCTCTAGTCTAATCAGGCATCATCAACCAAAGGTCCTCAGAATATAATCCAATGAAAGTTATAAACCAGATGGAGCAAATAGTCATCCATTCTTCACAACAAGAGTAAATCCTATTGAAACCATAATTTGGATGCTCTTGTTTGAATATAAGAATGTAACATGTAATTACAAGGGAAGGTACAATAACATATTGAATCTACTCCTCTTCCAATGCCATTTTGTGGACGCGAACACAAGTAGTGCTACAATACTGGTATGATAATCTAGTGAAAGGGACCTTTCCTGCCAATGATGCCTTGCAGCATGAGCAGACGTTCTGGGGAGCTGAAGAAGAGGAACCGGAGTTTGCACTCGCGGTATCAGTAGGCCGTTGGTTTGAACTAGCAAGGGCTCGTAATCTGAACTCAGCAGCCGCCGCTCGTGTCTCTCTCTCCTGTGCTTGCGCCTTCAACATTGCCTGGAACCATATCACAACGACATAAAACTTATTCCCAATTTCTCACATAAAATATGCACTAGATAAGCAGTCGAGAGTCGGGAGTCCTAAGCTGGTAATCAAGAAAAACCCTCTCCTCCACACTAGGACCCTCAGAACTTGGAGATACACAGTTCTCTGATGGGGACGACTGGGGTTATGTCTCTTTTCCAACCACAATGTCGCATGTGGCGATGAAAGCAACAGAAAAGAGTTATAAAAATAAAGTATGGGGTTATGCCTCTAAAGTAGAACGAAGGACATACCTCTTGATACTCTTTCGACTTTGGATCTAATAATTTAGAGCTCATGGTGAACATATCTTTCACGCGGTTCTTGTCATAGCGAACACTGGCTGCTGCTGCTTTAGCTGCCTGCTCTGCTGCCTCCTCTGCTGCCTTGGCCTCCGCCTGTGCCTGCGTAATCCAACCAGATTAAGGAAAGCGGCCTTACGAACATGTGAAGATGCATCAAAGAACTATCGTGGGAGAAGTAGAAGAAATTGAGAGTCAATATTGATATTTCTAGTGTGAGTCCAAGATTACTATAATTAAACCTCATATGCAACACCTTGCCAGCGAAGATACTAAAAGAAGCTGACCTCCGGTCAACTTCAATGGAATAGATTGTTCAAACAATTCAACGGTGCACCTATAAAGAAGTTCATGCAGGATCAGCTTCATCAATTATGATCTAGAACGTGATGAACCAGGATTTGAGACGAGGTAATCAACATTATAATAAATGATACGTGTAATGAAGGAAAACCTGCTTAACTCTTTCTTCCGCCTTTTTGAGCTTTTTACGTTCTTTCTCTTTCGCTTTCCTCTTAGCATCCTTCTCCGCCTGCAACATTTTTGATAGGTCAGAAGCATATACTCAGTGAAACACTAAATACAGAATCTTCACGTGTAAAAATATACGATACTAACTAGCAAACAATCATGAGAACCTCAAATTCTAAACATCATAGACTCAGATTGTAGGAGTTCAGGGTTTCTGTGTCAACTCAATGAGCGTCTAATACCTGCTTTGCGAGTTGGGCTGCTTCTAGTTCATCGGTCAAAGGACTTGGGACACTAGCTGCATGCCAATCCCACTTGCTAGGATGTTGAGCCATAAATCGACGGAAGATATTGCGTGTTTCCTTGTCCTTTGCGATTGAATATGGAGTTCTACCCGCTTTATCTTTTGAACACGGATCAGAATCCTCCTCTAAAAGTTTACGAACGCTGTCAGTATCTCCAGCTTTGGCCGCTAAGTGTAGAGGAGTTAACCCCAGATCTTCTTCCAAACTTTTTGATACGTCTTCCACTTGTTCCGCTGCTACATGATTCTCCACTAGATGGGGCTTAGTCTTTTTCTTGTCAAGAGGCTTTCCTGCTTGGTTACCGGAGGCTTCCCCTCGGAGCGCTGCCACTCCATCAGGAATGCCTGTAGTCACAGAAAGAGTGTGCAAGTCTAGTTTTTGAAACAAACTAAGCAAGAAACTAATTCGTTTAGCTTCTTTCATAGTAGGTCTACGTATGGTGAATGGTATCTTTCGTATCCTCCGATCGTTCCGGTCCAACACCACAGTTTCCCCTCCAAATAGGGTTTGTGCATTGCTCGAAGGAGCGTACACGAATATATGGGATGCTGCTTGCAAGTGTTCACTCCATGAAGTGAGAAGCCCTCTGATTTCCTGGGAGATTGTTTCAGTGTGGTATAGACCACAAATAGGTTATGAGATTATCATAGAAAACTACCTGGAAAGCGGGAACCGCTAGGTTGAGCAGCATGAACACCAGTTCTCCGAATATAAAAACCTGAGAAACTGCAATGGTCTCGAAGAACCAACAAGCAAAAATTGTCACTAGCCGTATGAGAGAGGTAAATTGAACTTACTTTCTGAAGAGCTTGTTCATTGTATCGACGAAGAGAGGCTCCTGCTGACTGAGGAGCTCTGCCACCAGCATCTTTCGTTGACTGCCGACCACCTGCTTTGGCCCTCACCACATACCTGCATTAGCCCAGCTAGTTCAAATGATTGCTGAACCCCTTAAGCTCAAACAAGTGAGTAACAAAGCAACACCAGTGATCACACAACCAGTCGTTGAGGGCAATGCCAGAATTACTAATTCTGGCAAAAGCTCATGGCATGCCTGCACATTGCTTCAATAATTTCCCAGTAATTTGTAACCTTTTAGGGCTCAATTGACCCAAATTGGGTCTCAAGTTTTTTATTGCAGTAATGCGTAGGTCTGATAAGGATTATTTTCAGTTCAACACATACAATGTTCTTCACTGAATCTAGTGATACAAAATCTGACACCATCTGAATCTGGAGAATATTTTTCACAAAAAGATCAATCAATTAGTCATTTTAAACCGTGAACCCTTGATCTCTTAGGGGTTGAGAAAGACACTTCAGAAACACGCCACATGCAATATGAGCTGGTTTACAGAGCCCACTCTTTCCAAATCATCAGGAGACAAAGACGAAAATCATACCTATGATATGTTTTGTGAGCGAGTACAGATCCGTCTTGAGAATTGAGCACCAAACCAGCAAAATGACCACCAACAGCCAGCAATACAACCCACGCAGACTTCTTGTCTCGATTGGTCAAAGCTCTCAAGCGTCGCAAAACCTCTTCTTCCTTTAAATATAAACTTCCTACAGCAGCAGACTCGTCTATCGCATGTCCTTTGTCTCCCGGTAAAACTTCCTTATCCGCAGCCACTAAAGGGCGCCAGATGCTGATAATATCTTCTGATTCTTTCAACTTAATATACAGATGATTGCTTCGGGGTCCTTGGGAATAATTATCCTCTGCCTCCGTCTCACTGTCCGAACCCGAAATGCTTGAGACATCGTCAGCATCACCTTGCGCTAATAGCTCAAACTCGTCCTCGTTCAGCACTTCTTTGCCGGCCAGCTTCCGCTTCACCTGCAAGACAGACCCGCCCTCGTTCATGAATACTTCACCCCCAAATGCGTAAGCCTATTTCCAAGTGATCAACAGTACTTTGCACTCTCATTTTCACCATCAAAAATTTATGGATTCGCTACATCTATGATTTTTTATAGCAAGCCCATCACATGTTTAACTGTTAAATATCCAATTATGCTCTAGAATGGAAAGAAATTATAGAAATTCAGAAGCAAAAAACATCAAAATAATTCACATAAAATATGAAAAGCATTGTAAGAATTACGAATTTTACGAAAAAACACTATATTCCACGAATACATCATAATTTTGTCTAGTTGGAATCCTTGATCTAGAGACCTTGCAAACTCAATTTTTTGAAAGAAGTTCAAATCCCTAAAGTAGAGTAGAAACTGGACTTCGTAACTTTAGTTTCCTAGTTAGGCCTACAAGCAAACGAAATAATCTCCAAGATCAAAATTTAATCAGAAAGAGCTGCTTGGGCATTTAGGAGTTTAAACCTAATGTTTCCAAAATGTTCTGTCAGACACTTGACCTTGTTGCGTGTCACAGCCGCAATTCACAACAGAATTGAACAGTCGAAACGGAAAAAAATTACAGAATCGGATGAACAATGTCTCACATTGAACTTGTGAAAGTCCGATTTAAAGTGGTAGCGCTGTTCCTCCAAGGATTGGAACGTAGAACCACAACCATGACAACTCCAACTCTGCAACGAAGTCTCTTCGGTCACATCTCGAACAACTCCTGCATCCAATGGCTTGTCAGCTTCCTCCTCAATCCCCAATCCCTGTAACCCTAACCCTAATTCCGAAGTAGGAGGAAACCCGGCCAGAGCCTGATCGCGATGCGTAAAGAGAAGGGCATCGTCGAAGAACCCCGTGGGCGCCGAGAAGAGAGTGGGAACGGCGGATGGCGCCATAGCAGCGAGGCAAGCAACCAAGATGACTCAGAAGCTATGGCGACACCATGGGCGACGCCAATTGAGAAATGCCAATTGAAGAAGGAAGCAGATGCGGCGACAGATGAAGTATCGATCAAGGCGACTGCCGCTACGTAGAAAACCAGAGTATGCGCACCCCAAGGATACTCTGCAACAGAAACAAAAAGCAAGCGACGCCTTGGTAGTGACGGCATTGACGCGTCGAGACCGAGGGAGAGTAGCCCCACCGGGCGAGCTGAACCGGCATAACTGAGGGTGGGCTTTGGAGTGAAGCTTCTCCAGTGGGAAATTTATTTTTCATTTTTGAAGAAGTAACGAGATGGCAATCACTCATATTTTAACCCTTAGATGCCGAAGGGGTAACCCTCGAAATCATCCTTCTCTATTACTGTGTGAATCATTATCCTCCAAAATTGCAAAAGTAGACATTGGAAGTCAGACTATCGTAGGAGATCTTTCCTTTCAAAACAATAGTCACACTTCTATCCTATACAATTTGATTCCATGTCATCCATTAGACACTAAACATTCACTGTGGCATTCAAGAGTTAGGGAAGGAATGTATTTGTGAATTCATTCATGCTTTAACCCTTGAATGTCGAGGCAAACATTTTGTGTCCAATGAATGACAAGGAATCAAGTTGTATAAGACAAAAGTGCAACTATTCATCCTCAAAATTTGTTTGGAAGAAGGAAGATCTTCTACAATAGTTTGACTTGCAATGACTACTTTCCCAATTTTTGGAGGCTAGTGATCCACACAATTATAGAAAAGGATGATTTATAGGGCCACCCGTTTGATGTTTAAAGGTTAAACAGAAATCATTTTAAAATTTCATTTATGCATTTTTTCATCCATATTTGGCAATTTTGTAGAGATGGAAAAACAAGTAGAAAAAAATGGGACTACTTTGTGAGCTTTACAAAGAGAGAATCTGGTAGTAGTGCAATTTGTCTCATAGAACCAAAATAAGGGTTTGATTTACACAAATGCAAAAAAGACTTCAAAGACATCAAAATTGGCCTACATTCAATTGGTCATTTGAAATCAATATTCTAAACAATGAAAAGGCTCCTCAAAAGGATGATACTTTACAAGGTTTCAACCAAATACTTTCTCATTCATCTCAAAAAAGATGTGAATCTTAACAAGACAACTATCCATCATGACCAATTTGATGATATTATGATAAATAGTATATTTGTATAAATATATAGGCAAAAATATACAAAAATTAAAAATTAAATGATTTAGGCATTAGAAGACTAACACTTAAACGTTGACACCAACATTTGACAACTAATGGATGAAAAGGTATTCTTCTAGTAGGACAAAAGTTCAACTATTTATCTTTGGAATTTTGTTGTGAAAAGAAGAGGACTCTTCTACATTAGTTTGACTTTCAATGAGTACTTTTGTAATATTTTAAATCAATAATTCACATTGTAATGAAAAGGGATAAGCCAATCATCCCTTTGTCCTTTAAAGGTTAAAGAAAATATCACATTGTCGTCATTTTAATCATTATTCATTGAAATATTGAAACATAAAACTACATTATAATAGAAAATCTAAAAATATTTTATGTTCTTCTTATCAACTTAGTATCCAAAAAATTAAGGACGTATTGTATGTTGTCAAGGCTAAAATGTGTAATACTCTTGTTCATTTGTAAAAGTATAAATATATATACATAAATATTTATTTTTTTCAATTTATAATCTATTTATATCAATATTCACAATAAATTCATAGAAATTCATAGCAAATTAAGAAGGGGTTGTTGTCTTACAAAAAATTGAGTTCACACTCTTACTAAGATGATTTTCACATAAAGATGAAGTGTAAAGATCACGAAATTCTAATTGACTCGATAGCCTATAAACCACATATATTTGAACTTCAATCATTTTTAGTTTAAGAAAGCTTCAAAAAAGATTATTTTTACTAAGTTTGATTGAAATTTAAAAAATATTCTTTAATAAACTATGGACATACTCAAATATAAAATTAAACACTAATTTGATTTTTTACCTTAGTGTTCAATTTTTTGAAATTCATTGCCCATTTTGATCATTTTTGTCCCTTCTATTCTACATTTTATTTTTATTTTTATTTTTTACATCCAAGTAAATGATTCAATGATAAAAATATGGCTTTTTGATTGGTCAATGGTGAGTGGTCTTAGAGTTTTAGTTTGCATACACTTATGGAATCTTTAGTCTAAAATAAACTTTGAAATCCTTTATTTAACTCAATTTTCAATATTTTTGAAAAAAATAAATGCATTGGATGTAGATTGTTTGTTGCAAAATTTCAACCATTGAAATTATAATTTTTCAATGTCATAATCAAAGTCTTAACAATTTTGTATTTTGAATCATACTCTATTTCTTTCTACTTACTATTTTTTCAAGTATGAATATGAAATATTTTTTGTTGAAATTTTTTACATATACTTCCATTTTATGTCTTCAACATATTATGGAAAGTAAAGAATTGTAGGATCTACACATTTTTGTGTAAAAAGTTTGAAAGATGAAATCTAACCACTTGGAAATAGTTGAAGATATTTCTTTTTGAAATCCAAGTGACAAGATCTTATGATTGGTAAGGTTTCTTATTTTGAAATTTGGGAGGGTGTACTCGAATAAGTTAACTAAATGATAATGTTGTTGGATTTGTTAATGAATAAATACAAATGAAGATTTTAGCCTTGCTTTGGGATTGAGTACTTTGAAGCAATTTTGGCTCTAAAAACACCAAAAATCTTTAGGGATTAAGAGAATTCAAAATGTAATATCCTAGAATAGAAATGTGCAAAAAGTTCAAATTGTTTTTTATACTTTAAATGTCAAAATCTTGCAATATAACAATCAATGCTTTTTGAAATTTTTCTACATATTCCCTTATTTATCTATACAAGATCCTTTGGTTGGATATTTACTAATAGGAATTTTGTACTTTATATTAGAGATGGTAGATTTCAAGCAATTTTTTGTAAAACATAATTTAGAATTGTAGGGGTTAAATTGGCCTAAGTTTTAACACATCTTTATTAATATTTTATGAATATTGAGATTTTTAGTCATTTTCAGATTTTTCCATCCATTTAACCTTTAAATTTCCTTAACTTGCAACCCAAACTAGGTTGATTAAATTTCTAGATAGGCTCTACAAACTTTTAATTTTTTTAATTTTTTTAATAATTTTTTGAGAGAAGTGCAATAAACTCATATCTAATAGGCATCCAAACTCCATATAATTTAGACTTATGAATCAAAACTTATATAAAAAAAATTACTTAAAAAATGAGATTGGATGGATAGATGAAATTTTTTTAATTTATTTTATATACATATGTTTGGATAGAGCCATGTACATACAAAAACCTTAAAGTTTGATTCATTATATTTTAATGATTGAAGTGAATGATATAAGTTTTTTCAAGGTTCGTATAAGACCTCTTTTAGAATAGATTACATATGAAGTTTATTTTTATCTTGATTTTTTAGAAAAAAATCATTTGATAAGGTGTAGAATTCATACTACAATCTTCTGACCATTGGGATTGAAAATGTTCTATTGACTATGACAAATTAAATTATAGGCAACTCAAATTTTTCTTCAATCTAATGAGGTGTTCTATTGTATATCTTAAAAGAAAAATCAATTCATGTGATTTTCTTGTAAAATTTGGTGGAATTATACTAAACTTATACTTCTATAAGAAGTCATCTTTTAATCAAATATAAATCTATACATAGCAAAGATATAGATTTTCAAAGTGCATAGTTCAAGTGAGTAAGTTGTACTCTTCCAAAAAATTCAAACCACATTTGGACATTATAATTTCAGAATCTAATGAAATAATTATACGAAATTTTATTAAGAAATGGACTTGCAAGTTAGGTCATATATGGCCACCATTTGGATTGTAGATTTTTTTATGGAATGAAGCACATTATCTCAATTTCTTTGATTTGAGGACTAATATTCACCATGTAGGGGGAATTGATTTTCATTCCCTTAAGCAAATTCTCAATTATGTGAATATTTTTATCCATTTTGATAAGTATATTATTCTTTGAAACAACCAATTTTTGATGTATTCAAAAAATTGAAAATTCTCATTGAATTATGTTGAAACAATTCATTATTTTAGAACTATATATTGCCATATTTCAACAATTGTTTTGATCATGGACAAGCACATAGAAAATTAAGGAGGAAAATGAAATTGTTTACTCTAATTTTAGAAAAAATTGCTAAAGATTTGTCGTAAATTGTCAAAAATATCATATTATAGCTACCAAAATAGCAAAAATGATTAAAATTCTAATATTGCTAGAAATTGGTGGTTTCAACTACATTTTTGAAGTCTCCCTATTGAAAAGCTCAATGTAGGGTAATTGTTAGAGTGCAAACATGACAAGATAGAACAATCCATTCAATAGTGGACGAAAGATTCATTCCAGACACCTAGAGAATGATACATTACAATTTATTTTTTAATAAATGAAATTTGGCCCACAATCAATGTTTTAGGTGATGATAATGCAATGATTAATAATTAACTACAATAGGAACTTCCACCCGTTTTTGGTGTAAATCTATTGGAGAAACTGAATATTTTCAAATGTTCATAATGTGACCATGCTAGAAAATATTGTGACTACTTCAAGTGAGTAAGATGACCATTATGGATATACTTTTGGTTGGTTAAGGGATTGTCTAAAGAATTTTTTAGATCATACTAGGCATCACACTTCAAAAATTCATAACAAATTCATACTTTGTCAATAAATTATAATTTCAATTGCTCTCACCGTTTCTCACACTTGTCTTCGTGTGTGGCACGAGGGCAAACTCCAATGATGGACTGCTGGGAAACGGGTCAATGGGAATAGTTTAAGTCCTATCCTTTTGGGGCAGTCCACCTTGGTTTTGGGTTTTTTAGGGTTTAAGGTGAAGTTACTCCATTTGGCTGCTACGTCATTCCTTGGGATTCTGTCTAACCCATTACTTTATCATTCATGGATTCCAACTATCACCAGAGCGCAACACGTGTCCCTGCCAGTGCAGGAAGCAGTCTCCCCCAGAGACCCAGACCTCCGGACGGCCGGACAGGACTATGATACGAAAGCCAGTGTTTTCTATTTTCCAACACCAAACGGCAACCCTTTTCTAGAAGCCAGGCAACGAAGATTCAAAATGCCACCGGTGACCCCAAATTTGATTTCAGAAGAGCTGTATTTGCTGAAAGTACACTTAAATATGCTGGAAATTTAGACAATTTTCTGGATTTATAAATACTTTTGCTAAACTTAGCTGTATTTGAGCTTGCAAATCAGATGTCGATGGAACCACGGGAAGCTCCACGAGGCGACACCTGGATTCCACCCCAGGTCGGTGCCGCTTCTCTCTCACTCATTCTCAAACTCATCACTTCACTCACACTACAGTACTGACTCACTGACTCTGCACCAAATCCTGACACTGTCTACATCATGTCACATTTTCATTGTCTCGTCCACTGCCACCCAGTTAAGTTAGTGGCGGGATCCGTACATGTTAAGTGCAGCAGCAGTAGCAGCAGACTCGACTGTCCCCGAAGTAGCGAGATCGATAGTGGACTTGTAATTGAAGTCTGAATCAAAATCAGGATCAAAGTGTTGGAAGCTCGCCACTCTTATGGTGGGATCCACAGATTTCGAGTGGAGCAGTAGCGAGTCCCAGTGCTGGAGCGATGGATCGATTGGAAGCCTTGAAGATTATGGGTGTTGCAATTGTTTCACTGCCGCTCATGCTCCGTGACGAGCTGCGTGCAGATTCGCCCTTGCGTCAAGAGTTTGTACCTGGTGCACGCACTTCAATGCACTTTGCCTTGTTGGAAGCTAGCGCCCTTTGATCCCGTGATTAGCAACAAGCGTGCAGTAGTACAGTAGTGACTGTAGTGAGGAGGGATTCAAAGAGTTTGCGTCATTTTTGGGAGGTTTTGCTCCTTCAATGTTTGATGGGGGAATGGGAGGAAAAGGAACAATAGCAAGCCAGTGATCGACGTTGGCACTATGGTGGAGACATCGTCGTTCGTTGTGTCTTTGGTGTTCTCGTCGTGCGTGTTTGTGACTCTGTTCGGAGTGTACATCGTGAGTTCGCGTCGGCCAGGGAATGCCGTTATCTACCACCCGCTGCGGGTGTTACGCGGGGAGGATGTAGGTGCCATTCTTCAAGGGCGGGGTCCTTTCTCTTGGGCGACCGAGGCCTGGAAAGCTTCGGAAGATGAAGTCGTGGACGCCGCTGGCTTAGACGCCGCGGTCTACCTCCATCTCTTCACCGCAGGTATGTGTCTCTCGGTCCAATCCTCGCCTTGGAATTCACGCCTGCATTTGCACAATGCCACCGCTTATGGAGAATCAAAACCTTGTAGAAATTTTTTAAGGCTCAAACCATTTCGATGCTTGTAGTAGTGTCGCTACGGAGAACGAGAATCGTTTAGAATGTGGATGTTCTGAGCACACATTCTGATGTTAGTGTCATTACCAATGCGTATGGGTCCGTGCCGATTGTCCACGGCGTGACATTCGCACCGCGTCCGAATGTGCAGCTTTGGAGATCATCGTGTTGTCCGCCGTGTTTTGCATCCCCGTGTTGGTCTCTCTGTCGGCGAGCAGCGGCTACAACACGCATCAGGAGCGATCGTCGAATTACGGCCGCGTCGCGTTCAGTGGCTTCGACAACTTGAGCATGGGCAACGTGGAACCCGGCAGCTCCAAGATCTGGGGATTTCTCCTGGGCATGTTCTGGGTGTCGTTTGTGACCTACGCCGTGTTGTGGCGATCGTACCGACGCATCATCACGTTGCGAGTCCGGCGCCAAGCGTCCACCAGGGCTCGCCCTCAGGAGTTCGTAGTGCTCGTGCGGGACATTCCTCCCCAGTCATCGCCGCATCAGACCCAGGAAGAGCACGTCAACGCTTTCTTCCGAAGAGTGCACCCCGGGTCGTATGACCGGTGCATCATCGTCAAAGATCTCCGAAAGGTAATACCTCCTGGTTATGGTTCAGCTGTTTGAGTAGATCATATGGGGAATTTTTTTGTCCAACTTCATATAGTTTTTGACCCACGGATGCAATGTTCTGCACTGGTTCTGGTGATATAAAATTGAACCCTATCTGAATTCTATTATTCTCGCGGTATGATCAATCGAGTTCGTCATCGTGAATCTTTGGTCTTTTAGGGTTTGCATTTCCATTGCTGCATTCAAGATCAGGGTTTAGGGTCTTGCAAAGCTGTAACCCCTAAATGGCCAAGTGAAGCCCAAATTGGCTCTCGTTTTTCTCAGCAGTTTAGAGTAGGTCATAAGGGGACTTTCTTTTGTTCAATTTTTTTAGTTTTTGACCGACATGCAATGTTCTCCACTGGTTCTGGTGATATAAATCGGGATTCCACTTGAACATTGTATTATCAATCATGAAGCTATTCTACGATTTTATCAATTTGATTAATCACATATTCGTTTCATAACCATGAATGCTTGGTTAATTGCCTTACCACCAGGTGGAGAAGCTGTACAAAGAGCGTGAAAAGGTGTTGCGGGAATTGGAACATGCGGAAGCTGTGTTCGATCGATCGAAGAGGAGAGGGGGTGACGACGGTGTTCGTCCCGTGCACAAGACGGGGTTCTTGGGTTGTATGGGTCCCGAGGTCGACACAATAGATTACTTGGAAGCTCGCAGTGCGGATTTGACAGACCAGTTTGAGGAGGAGCGGAAGCATGTGCTGCAGGCGAAGATTGCATCCACAGCTTTGGTCATTTTTAACAATCGGCGCTCGGCTGCTCAAGCTGGCCAGGTGAGCTCTTCAATCAATTTGGAGATTTATTAATCAATTATGTTTTGGCGTGTCCTACTTGGGCTAAATTGCACTGTAGCGGACACTCAGAAGGAAACCCAGCACATCATACGGTTCCTTCCTGCAAGGTCGATGCTCTAAAGACTTTTTAAATGAGGATGAAGACCCTGATCCTGGTTTGAGAGTGCTCCTCAAAAGTTCTAATAATCCACAACCACTGTAAGGAGCTTCAGTGGACTCAGGGTCTTGGGGGTTTATCTCATTGACCTTTGGTTTTTTGTGAATATATCACTGGCGTCGTTTAAACTTCAGAGAAGGTCTGCTTGGCGGGTCCTACTCCTCTGACCCTACTTAAATCAATGGGATTACAATATCAGTGTTAGTGTTAGTGTTTGTTTTGTTTTTGTTTTGTTTTGTTTAGGATTATAGGGTTTAGGGTTTGCGCGTGTTACTCTTTACGTTTGTTGACCGGTTGATTGATTGATTGATTGGTGCAGGTTGTGCATACATTCCATGCTCCGGATTGGAGCGTGACGCCAGCACCAGAACCCTACGCGATGGTGTGGCGTAATCTGCATATATCGGAATGGGAGCATTGGCTTCGGAAGCTTTTCATCCATATTCCCACCTTCTTGATCATTGTGGCGTATGCAATTCCCATACTCTTGGTTGCGAGTCTCTTATCACTTAGCAATCTGGAGGTCATCCTGCCATTCATCAGGTCCATCACCCATGACAAGACCATCCACGACATCTTACAGGTATTCATTCCCCGCATCAATTCGCTCTTCTTTTGCATTTGTTTTCTGAAAGCAAGCCTGCATTGTTGAGGGTTTTTTCTTTCTTTTGACCCTAAAGAACTCAAATGGCCAAAACTGATTGCGTCTGTATCTGGAGGAGTTGAGCAAACCATGTAAGAAGCTTCAATGAAGGTAACAAAATGTATCATTAATAATCATGCCCTAAATTCTTGAGCATTGAAATTTGTTCTCAAAGTTACTGTTGTGGAGTAATAGATTTCGAAGTGGCCTTTTTGTTCTTCGATTGGGTACTTTCAGGGTTAAAATTCCAGTTGCGCTTGATGTTCATGTTTTGACTGTTATTTTGGGACATTGATATATGGTTTGCTGTATACTGCAGTCGGATGACGCAGAAGCACCAAGCGAAGCTTTTGCTCCGAAGTCAGGCACCACCACGGGGAGACAAGGTGATGACATTTCTGGATTGAGTATGCGCTGAAGGGGAGTTTTTAAGTGCAATGATTTGTATTTGCAATAATTAGCTGTTTATTTTAGTAGTGTTCCCTTGATTCAATGGAGTTAAGAAGTTTCACCCTTGATTTCACCTTGTGTTTCACTTTCATCTCCTAGAAAGTCAAGCATTGGAGGTGCATAACGTTAGATGTAGAGGTTGGGAGATAAAAATAGGTTCCCCAATTTTGAACACTTTGATTCTTTTCAAGCTACTACAAGCTTTTTCAATGTTTTTTTCTCACTTTCACAAGGAAAGATTAGGTTGACTAGACTTTAAACTCGAACAAAAGATCTAGCACCTCAAACTAATGCGCAATTCTTTGCCTCTGCAGGTTTGGTGCCCCAGATCGTCCTGCTGATCTTTCTCGCATTGCCACCACCCATGATGTTTGCTTTATCAAAGGCAGAGGGTTTTGCTTCTCGGTCACGGATCGTACGGTCTGCTTCGGCCAAATACTTCTACATCATCATTTTCAACGTCTACTTTGGAGTGACCATCTTTGGGACTATTTTCGCGAATCTCAGCAGCATCAAGGGAATGGTGGATGAAGACGAGTTCTTAATAGCTCGTCTGATACGACTGCTTGGCTCTCAATTGCCCCCTGTCGCCATGTATTACATCACATACATTGTGCTCAAGTAAGTGACCACCGAACCCTTTTATTGCATAGTGACCGTAGACATTTAGCATAGTCATGCGTACACCACTTGCAAACCGAGTGCCTGAACAAAGCAGTTGCTGCTTGTAACAGGGGCTCAGTGTAGGAGATGTCCTAACGGTTGTAGAATCCTCTACCTTAGGGTTGGCACATGAATGTATGTATTGCATGACATTGATGAGTTGGTTTGTGACATTTGGGGCAGGTTTAGCATTGGTTATGGTGTAGAATTGTCGCGCCTCATCTCCTTGATCAGTTACCATGGGAAACGTAAGTTGAAGTGCCAGTCAGAGTGGGAGAAACGCGAGTCATGGGCTCCGGAAGCGTTCACATATCACCAGAGCATCCCCAACGACCTTCTCATCTTGACGTTGGCCCTGTGCTATGCTGTTATTGCGCCCATGATTCTCGTTTTTGCCTTCCTTTACTTCTTGCTGGGATGGCTAGTGCAGCGTAATCAGGTTCGAATTTCTCTTTTTTCTGAAACAACTCACACCAGATAATATACATGGATGTAGTTATTTTCTAAATAATTATTTTGAACCCTAAAGGATCAAGTATTCGTGATCGATTATATTGTGAAAAATATTATTTAAGTGGGACCAAGACCTATATCATCATTTTTTAAATGACGAACATTAATGTTGCAATATTGCACATTGTGGTCGATACAAAAAAAAAGTGGACAAAAGAAAGCCTCCATATGACTTACTTTTTTCTGCTAAAAGATGAGGCTCAATTGGGACTTCAAATTGATCATATCGTGAAAAATCTAATTCGAGTGGGGTCAAATTTTACATCACCTGAACATTGCACGTGCTGGCCAGAAAGTGAAAATAAAATGTTCGAAAGGAAGGTTTTACATGACCTAACCAGCCTGCAAACAAAAATCATGAAGCCTAATTTGGGTTACGTTGTTAAATTC
This sequence comes from Pseudoscleropodium purum, assembly GCA_963969395.1. Taxonomy (NCBI): domain Eukaryota; kingdom Viridiplantae; phylum Streptophyta; class Bryopsida; order Hypnales; family Brachytheciaceae; genus Pseudoscleropodium; species Pseudoscleropodium purum. The sequence continues at coordinate 1,280,540 of OZ017796.1, forward strand.
ATTGCGTTCCCCTATCACTGGGGCTAATTGAGGGTTTCTCTCTAATTTCTGGTTTGCGATTTCACAGGCTTTGAACGTGCATGTCCCGGATTGGGAGAGCAACGGGAGCATGTGGCCGCACATCCACCACCGAATTCTGGCTGCGCTTTTAGCTGCACAGATCACGGCAATCGTCTATTTTGCAGTGAAAGAATTTAAATTCACGCCAATCTTGTTAATACTCCCTGCCCTGACACTCATTTTCCATGTCTACTGCAAGCGAAAGTTTCGGCCCTTGATTGAGCGAGTGTCACTTTACATGGCCACTGCAGAAACTAAAGAGCCACCTTCCTCGGACGACATTGTTGAGGCCTACACTCCCATTTATTTAAAAGAGGGTGCTCCAGGGATTGACCGTCGAGATTCCAGCGAACGAGTTTCTAAACTCGATCTTCCAAGTGATGTGTAGTTTGTACATTTCTGTACCTTGAAAAATCTTACCATTACTAGTTGCCTTTACCACCCTCTAGAATCATTATTTAGTATTCCTTCCTTGAAGTTAGAAAGCCACACAATGATGCATCTTGCAAGCTTGAGTTTAGGTAGCTTCGATATTAATACTAGACACTGTAGAATATATCCGAAGAGCAACTTCAATGAGTTGTGGATGTTATGAGGTAGGTTGCTGTGAGGATGCGGAGTGTTTAGTCTACTCAATTAGTGATTAGAAAGGAGGATCTTGTATACTATCTTGTTCTATTAGGAGAAATATTTGCAGATTAGATCCACGGGTTCTATTTCAGTATTCGTGTATGTAAAGTGATTCACTTATCAGAATTCAGAGTGTACCAACAAGGTATTTTTTGTGACTTAGTGTGTAAAGTGGCCTTGGATAATGGGCTTCCTCCTGGCTTTGCAACTGCACTGAAATCACAATTTAACTGAAGGCCACGATATTCATGTAAGGTGGCACTAATTGGGGTTATTTTTCAAGAATATTGTGGTTCATTCTATTGCAAATGGATGAAAAATTGATTCATGTATCCACCGACAACATAGGAATAAATGTGGTTTTGTGAACAGTTGGATGAATTTCAGATGATAAGTACTGTAGATCAAGTGGTACTGCGTACACTTAGTAGGGCGGTCACGGTAAGTTAGCTGTCGGTGACTTCAGCGAGTTCGATCGCCGAAGCGTTTCCCATCCTTTTGGAGTGAGTACGATTTCTTCAACCAAGTTCTGTGAATGTCGGATGGGAGGGATTCACTACTGTGACAAAATGCAGTAATGCCAACTTCCACATTTGTTTGCCTCTCAATTTGCGCAATTTCGAAGTTAGCCCACGTTACATAGTGTTACAACTCCTGAAACATAGTGTTGCATCGATTGAATTCACTTGTGAACTGCATTTCAACTGCATTTGACTGCTAGCAGGCTCGTCCGTACAATTTTTAAATTTCTTGTTATGCACGTCCATTTCGATTCATGGTCTTGTGGGTCCTTGAAAGGTGGCAGCGACAAAACCACATAAGTTCGCAAATCACAATGAGAGGCGATGCCAACCCGAAAGTCTGACATCCGCGGACCAACATGTCAGCCCAGCCTCGTCATATCCATCGTACACTTAATCAAAGAGGCATGTATGAGCTTATTTGCCAACATCTAACTGAGTTTGGTCTGCTGGGGCGGTTGAGAGCAACAATTGAGGAGCAACTTGGGTCCCATTTCTCAATTGACGTCCCAATAATACAACGAAGACAACTCATGACGCCTGGAGGATAGGTCCGTCCACGTCATGACACAGCCCCAACTTCGCTCCGAAGCTCCGAAGCTTACTACTGCACTACTGGCCAAGTTAATGTCGTTTTCATCCATCCACTTCTCACATCCATCCATCGGTTTCATCGGGAATGAGCCTCGGTGATTCGTCTTCTTCTTGGTCTGAGGTCCGTCTTTGGTCGAGTGGGTGTCTTGGTCGTCGGGGGGTGGCTTGGGAATTGGCTTGGGACCGTCCTCTTCGTCGTCACGACCTCTGGGAGTGGCGTTGCGTAAGCGACGAGCTGCCCTTTTCTCGCTTCGTTGTAGTGATCGAATCTCTGCCTTCGTCTCTTTTCATGTACAGTTGCAGCTTCCATAGTCACGTTTGGATTTGATCGTGCCAGTTCTTTCTTTTCGGTGCTCTTCTTTGGAAGTCTTCTGTCTTCAATTGTGTTTCTTCCGCTTTAACCCTATTGTGAATTCGGGGTGGTACTCGTCTTGCGGCCTATTGGACTCTGTTTTCCACCATGTAGTTAGGTTGTCTCCTGGGCTCCCGGTCTTTTGTTGCGCACTTGACTTATGCAGTTGCGCCGGTCGTGATTTGGCGCTTGTAGCGTGACACCCATGCGCAAGCTGATTGTTCTTCTCACGTCTGTGCCCAATTGGCCTCCGATTGGCGGTGACCATTGGGTCCATCTTCCTGCCCCGATTGCCGCTCTCCATTGCAGGTAAATTCTCTTCTGTTTGTGCTGATTGGTATCGCCCTGTTTATCTCGTTTTTTTGGTAATCGCGGAAATTCCGCAAATTTGGAGTAGAGGCATTCGAACCGCACGACTACTCTGAGATTGAGAATCTTCAATTTGAACATCATTGGTGTTGTAGTCGAAGTTTTTCGAGACTTCGATCCTCAGAAAAACTGTGACTCCTTTCTGTGTTCGGCAGTAGAGAGGACACCGTTTTCGTGGGCGTCTGATATGTTATAAACACGTTTTATTAGTGTGCTTATTGATGATCACCATTTACTGAGTTTGGATCTTGCGGTGGCCATTGCTTGAGTGACTATACACTCAATAGCTTATGATGAGATCGCAAGGTACACAATTTATTTACTCGCTGGCTCACGATTCCGGTGTTCCATTGAATCAGGGATGGCTCTAAACAGAACGAATGGTGTAGCTCATTGATCAGTCTCTGTTAGTAATTAATCTGAAGTGCTAATGGCATGGTGGAGGTTTTATGAGAACATTGACGAAGTATCCTGTCTGGGATGTTGATTTGTTTGTATCAGAGCACCTGCATCCCGAAATTCCAGACAATTGTCATGTCTCAGATGCGGCGAACGATGTTCTTGCCAGGTCCCCGAGGAGGGCCAATCTTGGCTCCATCCTCTTTGAGAAGCGTGGGGCGCATCGGTTGTGAGGCGCAGTATAAACATCAAGCTCTCCTGGAGCACATCCGCCTTCCATTTCGTCTTTTCCGACGTCAGATTCTGGTACATTCAACCGTCTCTCATGCCACACTCTGCAAGTGCACACACTCTGCAAAGTGCACATTCCTCGTATAGTCTCAGAACCTAGTCGTGTTGTGTACACATCTGTGTGGGCAACTTTCACATCTGCAATGAGCCTTTTCATCCCCTGAGGCACTGTCATTAGAGCGGGCTGAGTGTGTATATATGCACTCAACCCTCTGTATTGACACAATCTGGAATTACACGTTCCTTGTACATTCTAAGAATCCACCCTATTGTGTATGCTTCTGATTGGACAAATTCCACATGTTAATTTGTAAACACATATGGGTGCATTTAGAAAGCCCATTTGTCTCCCCGAGCCAGTGTCATTAGGGAGGGTTAAGTATATTTTGATATCCGTCTTTCTGTAGTGGTTATAACTTCTATTTCAGGACCTCTCTACAGTTAAAGATGATGATTTTCGAATATTATAAGAAGTTTTCTGCCGATAAGATCCGTTACTCTTCTGTCTTGACTGAGTTGCACATGTAGTCTTTATAAGAATAGTTTGTTACGAGTCAGTAGCATCTTTGTCTGTCACTGGGGAGGTTTTGAGGGTGATTCTATTGCTGATTACTAGTACGCGTGCATGATCAGGCGGTCCTCTCCTACTTGGAGTTGGTATCAAGTCAGCCAGTGTTCTTGTACACATTATGTTGGACGCTGTTACTGGCGGCCGTTGTGACGATCACAGCATTGAGCTTAGAGGTGGGTTTCAGCTCCAGTCTCTCTCCATCGATGGAGGTTGTACAGCAATGTTCGAAAGAGATTAACAAAGCGACAATCGCGTGCCAGCAATGCTCCCGGCTACCTCTGGATGGTCCCAATGATTATCTCTGCGTGCCTGCTAGCCTCTTCCAGAAAACGAGGATGGATTTTGCGGTTCCTCCAATCTTCGCTGGCCTCGTGGTGGCTGCATCAGCTTTGTTTGTGCAGGGAATGAGCCTTTGGAATTATTAATTATTTCCAGGGGCTGGGAAGGAGCTCCAGCATTTGTTCCAGTGACATCTTCAAATGTGGGCCGAGAATTCAAACTGGATTACCTGCATGTATCGTTCAGATAGCAGATATGATGACTTGGTCTCAAATCTTACTGTATATTTCTTTAGGCGTTAGAAGCAATTAATTTAAGCAGGTACTCAAGTTTCTCATTCTTAACATAGGACTTGCATATACCTTTCGAAGATGAGAAGGGTCTTGGTACTTGGACAACCCCCCTGCAATCGTCATGAGGGTTGAATTCTCTGTGATAGAGAAGTGTCTCTCATGAACTTCGTCCTATACCATCTCCAGCTCTCCAGCTTCAGGTCCGCATAGGATGTGGGATTGTTGTATACTAGAGAATCAACACTCATTTGAGCATTTTCTGTAAATGCAATTAACGCTAGCCAATGCAAGCATGGTGCTCTCCAATCCACCTTACATTACACTTACATTTCCATATTCACAATACGAATTGCTGCTGCCAGGAACTGATAGCATAATGCCAGACATAATTCAAAAAACGAGCGCGAAAAATGTTTCAGAAGTCGTATGGCTCGTATGACACCAAAATGCAAGCTCCAATGAGTCTCATCCCAGCAAAATCCCAGCGTAATCCCAGCTACAAGGATCTGATCAAGAGCAACAAGAATCGTGCAAAGAAATGGTGAGTGATACAGCAAGTCCGAATCCATTATGCAGAAGCTTCGGCCGCTGGTGCAGTTCGTGGCAGAGTGTACACCGCCACATGCGGGAGCAGCACGGAGCCCAGGAACAACTTGCCGTCGTGCTCTTCCACCTCGCTCACCATTTTCACCACCTTACCCTCCTGATCCTCCAGCACCTCCTTGAGGTCGCCGTCGGGTCCGTAGCGCAGGATCATCCCTTTGGGCGGCCCCGCCAGCAGCCCATACACGTACTTGACGGGGATTGGCAGTCGGATGATGAGCGCCCACACCCTTGGGGTTTTGCTCATCAACTCCGCCGTCTTCACGCGGTGGCAATGGATGGCCACCCAGAAGTCGCCTGCCTCGTTGCGGCGCACATTGTCCGGCCATCCAGGCAAATCCGCGAAAAGCTCATGCGTGCCGGCCTTAGCACCCTTGAGCCAGTAGCGCCACACGCGGGCCATGCGGCACTCCGCGAAGACGACGAACGCGCCGTCCTTGCTGACCGCGACGCCGTTGGGGAAACGGAAGCGCTCCAGCAGCACGCTGGTTTTCTTCGTGGCGGGGTTGAACTTAACGAAGCGGCCCGTGGCGTCGCCTTCCATGAGCGACAGGATGAACTGGTTGCGGTGCCAGCGCGTGCTGCTGTCCGTGAAGTAGACGTTGCCCTCGTCGTCGAAGTCCAGGTCGTTCGTGAACTTCATGCGCACCCCATCGATCTCGTTCAACACGACCTCCGCTTGGCCGCCCTCAGGACCGACTTTCATGATGCCCAAGTAGGCGTCCGCGATCCAAAGCTCCCCGGTCTCCTTGTGAAACCGGAGGCCCAAAGGCCGCCCGCACACCGGCTCCATCGGTAAATTCGGAGCCACGGGGCTCTTGGGCGCACACGCAGCCGATCTGCAATGCGGGATCCCAACGCACTGGAAAATGTCATCAATCGTAACCTAATTCGTCGTCATTCCGTGATGGCAATCACTTAGATTCTAACCACTCCAGGGTGCCCTAACTTCACATCCACTGCACTGGAGTCCAGATTGAACCCCTGCCATTCCACCGCGACTGATACTACCATTCTACCAGTCTAATGTAGGGATGCGCGATGCATTTACACAGCTTCAGTACCTTCAATTCCATTCTATTGGCGGAAATTCACAACATTGGCGTCTGAAAACCTAATTCTAGTTTCGTTCTATTGGCATCTGAATTGCGCAAAAATGACGATACGTGACGAGAATTCTAGCAGGCAAGAACTTGACGGATTCGAGAGCCAGTACGTTACCTGTTGGTGGAGGTGTACGCGAACGTGGTCCACCCGAGCTCGGGCCCGTCGTACCGCAGCACACGGCCATCGCTGACGCCCGTGTATGGTCCCCGCCCTTGCGCGTCAAACGTCAGGCTCTCCGGGCCGAAGAACTGGCCCTGCCACTTGATTTCGGCCGCCTGGAGTTTATTGTCCGCGTCGCGAGGGAAGTCCAAATTTACCGGTGCCAGCTCCACGTACTGCGCATTGAAATCCGTGACGCCTCGCCCCAACGCCACCTTCCAAGGGTCCGTCCCCAGCACCCACGCCACCCACGCCATCACCCCTAGCGCCAATATTGACAGGGGCCTCATTTCGAACGCTTCCCCGGCCTCTCTCTCTCTCTCTCTCTTGCCGTCACTGCTATGTCATCAACCCTACGAACTTAAGTAAGCCAGGAAATTGCACCAAGCCGCTGTTTCTGCAAAAACACGATCAAACCAAAACGACTCAGACGATGCAAATGTACAGTCTCACTTATCCTCTCCCTCCCCATTCTCTCTCTCTCTGTCTTTTCAATGCCGTTCTCCGACTAAGGTAACCTTTGCGTGAGTGCGATTCTCCGCCCAGAAGCATGAGTCTCTCCAGACAAGATTCAAAATTTAATGAAATTATTTCTACCAGAAGACATTAACTCCACAGGGCGTCCAATTCTATATCCACTGATCGCTATATTGTACTCTCCCTATTCTCTCAAGCTGGTAGCCGACTTAGTGCCTCTCTCTAGACAAGTTTGAAAGCTTGGGGGAATGTGTTTCTAACCTCAAGTCGCTGCCTCAGTGAAATTCTGTGCCCATAAGTCGCAATGTCGAAGTAGAAATGGAGAGCTCAAAGGAAGACGGAAAGTTAGCTTTATGCACATGGAGCTCCCGGACTGAGAGCATCTCCTGCCAGCCCGCTAGATGGGTTTCAAAGGGGAGAGTAGCAGAGTCAAGGACAATTAAAGTAGGCAGGGTTAGAAAATGTCTTGTGGTCTAGAATAAGAGTAAGAGGGCCTATAACAGACTATTTTAGCAACAGCAAGTAGGTGAGTAGGAGTCGCAAAGGTTGACTCAACGTCACTACTTTGCTATAGAGAGTCATATCCTTCACAAGCATCAACAAGGACAAGGAGCTTCTTGTAAAGCCTTCTTTTGCATCCTGTGTCCTCCAAAACCCTATTTTTTTTATTGTTGTTCATTGTGAGGCGCCATGGACTTAAATCAATGGAGACAAATGATGGAGACGTAGTTGAAGGCCACTCACAAGGATGATGAACAAGAGGATGCAATAAATCGGCTCATTGTGGATCAATTGCAACAGAACCTTGAAGATGATGTTGAAGTTGTGAGGGAAAAGCGTGGAGTATCTAGGGAGGGGAGATCGGCCAATGTGATGCACAATTGGGCACAAGGACATGATCGGATTTTTAGAGACTATTTCACAAGAGAACCAATATACTCTAATCGATTGTTTTGACATCGTTTTAGAATGCAACATGAATTGTTCTTAAGAATCATGAATGAAATATGTGAGCATGATTATTTTTTCTTGCAAAAAAGAGATGCCTCAAGGTTGCTTCGTTCATCGTCTATCGAGAAGTGCACAATTGCACTTCAAATGTTGGTATACAAAATTGCAGCTAATGCAATTGATGAATACTATAGAATTAGGGAGTCTATGGCCATGGAGAGTTTGAAAAGATTTATGAAAGCAGTGAAAGTTGTTTTTGAGTCACAATATATAAGACAACCAACAAAGAGGGACCTTGAGCACCAAATGTAGATAATGCTAACAAAGATTTCCTAGCATGTTTGCAAGTATTAACTATATGCATTGAGAGTGAAGAATTGGCCAATAGCTTGGCAAGGGCAATTTCAAGACAAAGATAAGAAACAGTTGATTGTGTTGGAGGCCATTGCAAATGAATCCCTTTGGATTTGGCATGTTTTTTTTGGACTTCCAGGTGGAAATAATGACATAAATGCTCTAGATCATGGGCCATTTGTGACAAATATGCTCCATGATAAATCTTATGGAGTCAAATTCATTGTGCATGGTCATGGATACCCTTGATACTATCTTCTAGCCAATGGCATATATCCACAATGGTCTTGTTTTGTCAAGACTATTCAAGAACCACAAGATGAAATGAAATCTTATTTTGTAGGAGTCCAAGAAGCAGCCTGGAAAGATGTAGAACGTTGCTTTGGTTTTCTAAAAGCTCAATGGGCAATAGTATAGAATCCTTCTCAACATTGGCAAATTAACACCATTCAAATATACTCATGGTTTGTGTAATTATGCATAGCATGATTGTGGAGGACAAGCTAGAGCTAGGAGGCTTGGAAAATTTGTTGAAAATCTTAATTGAATGCTACTACGTAGGAGATTAATTTACAGGTAGTTAGTACAAAGGACCCTAGAAATAGAAGATCAAAATGTTCACTTTGCATTGAGGTGGGATTTCATCACACATGTGTGGAATGCAAAAAGAAGTTTAAGATTTTGACATTAAAAAAATTGTAAGCCACTATAAGGCTATTGTAGTCATTGTTTATATATTTAAACTCAAAATCAACTAAAAAGTATGAAAAATTCAAAAAGTGTCTGATGCTTATTTAAAAATATGTGCACTAAGATATGTGCCTAAGATAGTAAAAAAATGCATATAAATTCTTAGGAGATTTCACTTGCTCATTTAAAAATCGTGACAAATTCTCTCAATTGTGACTAATGCTTCTAAGGAAAACTAGTTTGATTAGTTACAATAGATCTACTCTCTCCAAATTCTTGCCTTTCCTATTTTGAAATGGTCCCAAAACTTTCCAATAGTTGTAACAAATCCCCCCCAAAACATCCCAATATAAGAAATGGAACAAATCATCACCACTTTTAATTTTAGGGGATATGTATCTAAAACAAAAAAAAATTGTGAAAAATACAAAAAATTCCATTGTTTCCACGAGTTTTCACATGAAGGCCTAAGCTAGTAATAAACATATGTGCAAATTTTTAGGAAGTTTCAAGTGCCCCCAAAAAAGTTGTGACAAATTTATTCAATTGTGACTAATGTGACTAATGTGATTAATGTGACTTAGTAGGGGCATTAGTCACATTAGTCACAATTGAGCCAATCTCTCCAAATTCTTGCCTTTCTCATTTGAAAATGGTTCCAAAACTTCCAAATAGTTGTAACTAATCCCAAACAGAAGCATCCCAATATAAAAAATGGGACAAGTCAACACTACTTCCAATTTTTTTGGATATGTACTTAAAACAATTGAAAAATTAAAAAAAAATTAAAAAAAGATGCCAAATGAATGCTTCTACAAATTTTCACATGAGGGCCTCATCTAGTAACAAACATATGTGCCATTTTCTAGGAAATTTCAACCACCTCCAAAAAATTGTGGCAAATTTACTCGATTGTGACTAATGTGACTAAGGGAAGAATTTGGGGAGATTGGCTCAACTATGGTTAATGTGACTAATGCCCCAAAGGGAAGTGGTGTTGAGAATTTTGGAAGTGGTGCTGACTTGTCCCATTTTCTATGTTGGGATACTTCTTTGGAATTAGTTACAACTATTGAGAAGTTTGGGGACCATTTCCAATAGGGAAGGCAAAAATTTGGGGAGATAAGTCACATTAATCACAGTTGAGTAAATTTTCTAGAACTTTTTTTGGGTGGTTGAAATTTCCTAAAAATTGGCATATATGATTTTTATTAGATGAGGCCCCTATGTAAAAAAATTTGGAAGCATTGGACACTTTTTGTATTTTTCACAATCTTTTTATTGTTTTAAGTACATGTCCAAAAACCAATTGGAAATTGTGTTGACTTGTCCTATTTTTTATGTTGAGATGCTTTTGGAGGAATGATTACAACTATTGGGAAGTTTTGGGACCATTTCCAAATAGGAAAAGCAAGTATTTGGGGAAATGGGCTCAATTGTGATTAATTCAACTAATGTCTTGAAAATAAAAGTGAGTTATTTAACCATTAAATTTCACATGGAGTAACTTTTTTCACTTAGTATATTCTTTAATTGATTTAATATGTAAGATTGGCCCACCTAGGTTTTTGCAAGTACTAAAGGCTTGTATTGCTTTTGACGTTGTTTAGATTTGTTGTATATTGCACTCATTGGAAAATATAATTTTATTTTCTAAGTTTCCATTGTTTAATTGTCAATGCACATGGTTTTATTTATTATTTTCATCATTTTAGGAATGAGTTGAAAGTTTTTGATGACAACACTATGTTGTATTTTCAAAGCTTGTAAAGCATTGAATGTCACTTTTTATTTTTAATGATCAGTAAAGTTGTGAATCGTTCAAGTTGAATAGAATATGTGAATGGTGCTCTATATTCATGTTGTGATTCTCATCTCCATTGACAAATACTTCTATGCTATCTCTGGTTGACAATGGATCATGCCTATGCATCACTTTGGGATTTATAGTACTAACTACTACATTTTATGAGTAGGGGGAGAGTGGGTGAATATGTTGTGAGTGTGACTAATCAAAATGGTACCCTACATGGCTCGGTGTTGTTCTCTATGTAGGTTGGTGAAGCTCATTGTCTATCCCAAATTCATCTTGATGTTGCTCTGTCCCCCTATTGTAGTTGATATTGAAGCCCTTGTACAGTATCTGCAAGTATCTGCTATTGGCATGTTCAAATTCTTCTCTTGCCATGGGTTGGTCGTCTGATTTGAACTTGTTGCCTTTAAAGCCTTAGGGTAGTTGCAAGAAAGGGTGTCCGTTTTTTGTAGCGTTTTGCTAAAAACAGACTTTTTGTAGTACAATACTATGAGTAAATGAGTAATTGAGTACTATGAGTACTATGAAACAGAAAATTCTCCACAATTGATCAAAAAAATCGATGGCTAAGAATACCATTTTGAGTACTATGAGTACTTGTAAGTACTAAAATATTACCGTTTGGAAAAAAACTAGATTGTCATAGAAAATGGATACAATGAGGTATAAATTAATAATAAATAAAAATTCATGAACAAAAAAATCTAAAAATTGGCCATTTGTGAGGACTTGATGGTGATTAGATTTTATCAAAAAAATGAAGCCAAAACCATCTTCACTACTCAAAAGTGTGCTCATAAGGGAACCCTATTTGCATGCATGTGGACGCCATAAAGTAATGTTTTTTTTTAATTTTTTTTTAGTGGGCACATGAATCTCTAGTACGGAAATATCCCACAAATTTTTTAATTCTACATCATTAATTATGAATACTCCACGATACTAAAAAACCCTAAACTACAAAGTGTGACAAATTAGCTAAATTGGAATTTAATTATAAAAAGTTTTTTGAAAATTTCTGAAAAATAATAATTCTCTTCATCAACAAGTTGGTCATCTTCAATAAAAAATTCAAGTACATCGGCTTTATTCTCTAAAAGTTATGGCCAAACTAAACTACACAACTCGAAGTGTGACAAAAAATAGGACCACCCTTTCTTGCAACTACCCCTCACATGTTCCTAGCAATTCTGCCAAAGTGGGAAGAGAAAGCTAGAAGTTGCAATAGGTGGAGGTGGAAGTGTTCCACTATGTGAATCATCTATTGGAAGGCCTATTGAAGAAACATCCTCTCCACTTCAATTTACAACCTCTACCTTGGTTGCATATAATTTGGCATGTCGCAGCTATATGGTCTCTAACCACCAATGGCCCTTGCCTATTTGTATAGTCGTAGTTGCAATTGCGGACTCCTTTGGAATATCTGGTTTTTTTCCTCTTCTAATCCGCATTTCAATTTGTCCATTTCTTCCCTTCTTCAAAGTCTAAGGCATTTGCAAGCTTCCTCATTGTCTAGGGTTGCCTCAGATAAAGAAAAAAGCATCAAGACAAATTGGTCAAGCAAAATACCAGACTTTTCTCATATTGCTACTATCAATTCCAACGTTGTATTAGCTTGAGCTCACATTGCTAATTCTTGACCTCACACCATCTGCACATCCTCTTTCACATTTCATGAACCTTATGGCCACTCAAAGGTTTGGAACTACTAGGATTTGGAGTGGGTACCACTAGAACTTCAACCCCCAAAGACATGCCACAATTGACCTCCTCTTCAGGGTCTGTGACTACACTATGAGCTCTTCCTCATGGCATTGTGTAGAATTGCCAAACTTCTTCTTGCACCTCAGCCCAACAAGGGCAATCCTTCAAAATGAGCTAACACTCAAAGTATAAAATTTCCTTTTTTCTCGATGCTTGTGTTGATACACATCAAGAGTACCGATTTGTAAGTCCTCCTCTAATGTGCCGCTTATATCCAAGTCCTTCACTTGTCTATAAACACTGTTGAATTTAGAAACAAAATGTTTGATGGAACTCCACTTGCTCTCCAAGCTCATTGCAAGTCGTTCTTCGCTTCTTTTAGACTTGTATTTGTTGTAGTGATTAGCAATACGCTTCCAAAAATGCTCGCTTCTCTATCCAATACCAACTATAGAATCCTACAAAATACATAAAAAAGAATAATACAACTAAATCTCCTCTTCTTTGACATACTTCTTGCAAATGACCTTCTCTGCATGAGTCTCCCTATCATGGTAACCGTCGAGATGTTAGAAGGAGAATTTGAAGGTAGTGTGGCGACCATGGAGAGAACTTGTAGCTGCCATAGAGGCATCATTGTCACTAAATTGGCCCTTGATTAGTCAAAATATGGAATCCAATGACAAAGAAGGGCCGCATAGGTCCCCTATAGAAATGGAAATTCTAGTGGAGTAGAATACAAATCTATAGGCCCTGCACCTTTACATTCCCAACTACATGGATCGGAGGGAAATCGATGTTGATATATACATTTTCACACACATAATTGCAATTGTCCGAACTCCTTGTGGATTCAAACTCATGTTTATGAGATTCAAGATTGATTGAGAGGTAACATGAATTTGATTCTATAAGTGGTGGTTGGAATTTTCTTACTAAATTAATTATTTTCATACTAAATAATGACGACAAAATAAAAATGTAGGCAATGAAAAGTTCCTTTTCAACGTTTCATCTCTAAAATGGTAACATTGAAAGGAACAACCTTGGTGAAATATCAAAGCAAATTTTCTTACAATAGAACTTTCATAACACACTTCAATTGAACTTAAAAATTGTAGTGGATTTTAAAACTCCAAACACTTGAACGATGCATATATAATGCTCTAAGATTTGCATTGCTATTCTAGCAAAATACAACCCTCTTGCTTTAAATTTTTAGCACCTACTTAAATGAAACATTTAGCACTCTTGAAATATATTAATCTGCTAATTGCATAATTCTAAAGTAATATCATCAAATAATATTAATAATGCAAGATGCCATTGAACCCTTCATCTAGATAAAGCGCACCATTTAGTGCAAGTTGTATTTCAACTTCAATGGTGGTTTTCAAAGTTGGAAGAGTTCAAGACTTATCGATCAATCAACTGAGTCAAGTAGTCAAGTGATTCTTTGAATTATATTGATTCTACTATGCGGCCCACCATTGCACTACGTTACAGATCAACTCAGCTAATTGATAGTAGCTACTTAAGATTGAGACCGTTCAATGCTTAGAATTCCAATTAGTGGGAGATGCCAAAATAGACATGAAGATTGCCAATAATCTTCTTCATTGCTCAACAACTAGCAACTAGTATTTTTCTAAAGCACTTTCTTGTCATCCATGTGTATGAATGTAGTGGTTATTCAATTACACATGATATATATGCAGGCCATTTCAAGTTCCAAGAATAATTTAACTAGCTTTTGAAATAGGGGAATGCATTCACCAAATCCTCTACTATTCTCCCTTTTCAAATCAAGGAAATTTATAGACCAAATTATATGATCGTAGGTTCATAGAGGAAACTAAAGTTGATTTTCACTCATAGGATTGCAAATGTCTGACCTCCTTATGGGTTAAATGTTGCCTTCACTAGCAACATGCAAGCCACGGGACCAAACAATGTGAAAGTCCAAAAATATGACACACAAAGTTTGCTTGCAATATTGTATTGAATGAATCAATTTTATTAGAACAATTGGATTGTCCGATGCATGCATAGGATGTCGATGTACAAACTCACAAAGAGCGAACTTACTATGTGCCTCCAAAACCTAAACTACACAAACGCTTGGAACTAGGAGTCAGGCCCTAGATTGAGTCAACATGCATGATTGAATTAGCCCACCTCTTGGGTACAAGAACTCCAATGTAGACAAGCCTATTACTACTCAAAATTGCATCATTTTTGAATACTTTCATTAGATAAGATGCTAAGTGCCATGTTGAGGCTAAAAATGCTTGATGTACTAAGCTCGTTTATGTTTTTTCGTCCATGACTCTCTTTGTGAAGAGTGAGATTTTTGTTGTAGATTAGATTTAGAAGCTGCAAATTATATTTGCTTTGAAAACTCCTCATGAAAAGACTTCCATAATTGCCATCCCGATTGTACCAAGAGACCACACAAATCACGAGGTGGGCCAAGTTCCATAAACCGTGATGATGAAACACCCACATGTTGGGGGACCCTAATACAATCTAAAAATAGCTGCCACTCGGCAATGGACCCGCTTGAATGTGGGGTTATATCAAATGGAGTGATGACCCTCAAAACAAAGGCTACTAATAACCGACATATGCGGCCATTACCATCAGAGAATGGATGGATACTTGTAATATGCAGGAAAAGTAACGAAGCCACCATGCAAAGGTTCTTGATGGCCTCCATGGATATAACTTCGCCAAACCGCTCTTTCAAAAGAAGCAATGTTGTGTTGTGCAAATCACAAGCTGTAAACATGAGGCTAGTGATTACCTCAGGCTTTACAAAGAAATGAGCACCTCCTCCAGGAAGTCCTACAAATGCCTCTGCAGTTCTCACCTTGCCTGCATTGTACAAAATCCTACGCATAAGGATTGCATGCCAACTCTCTATGACAAGAGGAGTCACCATGGCTCTCTCGTACATGGACTCTTCATCTAAGTCATGTATATGAGCCAATGCCAAATGCAAGGCATCCCGAAGTTGAGTGGTTTCTCGAAATGTTGTGGAGTAGCTATTTGTATACTTTCCAGCTAAAGCCTGCTTAGTGCTCTGCAAATCAGGAAGGCCTGCTTCTTCAGATAAATTGCTACTCGCCACAAACTGGGCCTCCAATAGTTTTTTGTAATCTCCGCATGCAAACGCTTGTGCTTGAGGAGACATCCGATAGGCCATGGTCCAAATATGAATGTCATGAAGCATCTCTGTGGTCATTCGACCTAATTGGCCGTCATATTGAACTAGAAGATTCTCCAAAGGTTCAAAGTCCATGAGCTTGGCAGTAAGTGAAAACACACCACCAAGCATATTTCGAAACAACTGCCAACCATACATAGCTAGCATTTAGTTCAATGAACATGCATAAAAAAAAGAACCTAACATTTATAATCCAAAACACTTCAACAACTTGAAACTTATAGCTTTAGGCAATCTCAACTCTCATTCAAGGTAGGAAAAATTCAGAAGATGATTGCCTTGCATATTAGTCAAAATGAAGCCTCCACTTCCAATGGTTCAAAAACTCCCTACAATTACTTTGCACAAAAAAACAAATTCTCATCTACGTACAAAATTGTTTTTATTAGTACTTAAAATTTGGAAATGAGCACGAAAGCACGATACACAACTCACCAACCTTCTAATTCCCTATTGCCTAGAATTGCCACATGTGCCTGAAAAGTGCAATCACTAATGTTGTGAATGATTTGAAAATGAGCATGAACTTGGTCTAAAACTTGAAGCAAAAGCACAACCCACAATTTATAGGGAAAGCTTGGGGTGGATGCTTAAATACCTAAGGAAAAATGTAAAAGCCTTGCAAAAAAAGTAAAAGACATGCAAAAAAAGTAAAAGTCTTGCAAAAAAATGTAAAAGATGTGAAAAAAGCACAAATAGAGGGAACACACGAAAGTGATAATTGGATAGAGACAAGGATAAATTGCTGAACCTTTTAATGTCCTAAATCAACATTGATTTCAAAAATGTTATATAAAATGATTGATAAGTAGCAAAAATGTAATTAATGTAGAAAACAAAAATATAGAAAACAATGTCAAGATTGCATTCATATAGTTAAATTTATCATATAATTTTATTGTAAATCTATCCATATTCCATATCCTTAAATTAGGTTTTGTTTTGTTTTATTGATTGTTTGTCACACTAAGATCTAACAAACCATGAGGCATCTAGCAGCACTTTTGGTACTACTTGAAAGTTCTTTGCAAGGAGGGGTCCATGGACTTTGGTTCGTGGTGTTTGGACCTATATGATAGAAGTTATTGAATTAAATTTTTTTTATGAATCACAAAATTAAATAGAATTTAAAAAAAATCCCTATTTGTGTTCAAACACCACAAAACAAAGCCTTTTCATCCCTTTGTACATAGACCTTTCCATTCATATCAATTTTGTGGCATTTGGACCTACAATGTGAAAGATATTGAATTTATAAGTTTTTTTTAATTAAAAAAATGAAAAATTTCTCTTACTATTATTTTGGTTATGCCAACAAGGCTACACTACCATTATGTACTATAGAATCAAAGTGAAGTTGCAATTAGTAGTATTTGGAAGTTGTCATGCAAAGACATAATTGCAAGGTAGAAATCATATAGAAGTTAGGTAGTAGTCAAGATAATTATGTAAGAAGTACATCAAACCTTCACGTTGATGTGCCATTCACGAAGTTGTTGGTGTACAGAAGGTAGGGAATAGTACTAGACTTGTTGTTGTATCTAGCAATACAATTAATCTTGTAGTTGTAAATGTCTTTGTGCAAGAAGATTGTTATTCCTCCATAAATCACAAAATTACCTTTGTTTTTTCCTTGTATCAATACAAATGCTTGGCATCATGTTAAATTGTAGATGAAAATAGTCATTGTCTAAATCAAATACATGACTCATGAAATATATTGCAATGGCTACCAAATTATTTAGATGTTGCATCATCAGTATCTTAATTAAAGGCAAATAATAAACAACTCATTTAATTTAGCTATACTTGCCTCCATTTGTATATCTAAACCATTGTTCAATCTACAATAACAATCTTATTCTTGGTGATTGCATGGGCATTCATCCTCGACTGTGTCTAAATTAATGACTTATCTACAACTCTAAGTATATTGTGGAATAATTTAGTAATGACTACTTTTAAATAGAAAGTGTCTTTGTAAATATGAGAAAGTCATGTCCTATCAATGAATGCCATGTGTACAAAAATGGCCCCACATACCATTAGGGAGACAACACCGTCATTTGAAAGTGACTCAAAAATTATATGGGAAATTAGGTTCTGCTTGATAAATCAATTGTTGACAAGGAGGACATGATAGAAGCCTTCATTATGTCATTGTTCACGTTAGATGTGCTATGAGCCTCGTATTTGTCACCTAGGCCTTTGAATTTTATTTTATTTGCTTTTAGCTTAGTTTTAATATGAATTGGAGGTAACACTACACCTATACGGTGCAAACTGTATTTGCACCATATAAGGTCAATGCCCCTATAAATATGGTAAGATGGTCTTTGTAACACGGAAATGTTCTAAATACATCCAATTCTCATTTTGAAGGCTTAAGTATTGGAATAATGGCATCAAATTGGGGTATTGATTGGTATTAAGCCAAAAAGGCAAAAACTGTGCAAGAACCTCTAATTAGCCAATTCTAAGACTAGGACTTTAGGAATATGATAGGAGTAGAAAATCCTAGGAATAAGGAGTATGGAATCCTAAGTGCCCCATAAGACCCAAGTTTTCTCCTATAAAGGTTGGGTACACATGTACACCATCCAACTTGCAAAGAATTGGGAAAATACCTTCGCCTACACTATAAAAAAAACCCACGTTTTTTATGTTGTTTTACTGAAACGGGCCTTGTTTTTAAAAAGAAGCAACGTTAGACAATTCAAGCCTCTAGAAGTCCAAATTCTATGTAATGTCATTGTAAACATGGTTATGTTTGTAGAAAAATGTCCTAATGTCAAAGAAAGCATATATGTTTTTAATGACATCAAAGGAGATAGGTTCATGTTTTTCAAAAATATACTTTAAAACATAGATAGCCATGTCAGCAACTGCATTGTCTTTTTTTGCAGGTAAGTTAATTAAATTACTACAGTCTATGATAAAATATTGACCATATGTGAAAAATTAAGTAGAGGAGTAGCCACATGGCATGCTTTGCAAAAAAAAGAAATGAATGAATGAGAACAATGGATGAAAAGAGATGACCTTTATACAAGTAGGGTGGTAGAAAGTGAAACAATCCATATGGGATATATACAACAAGAATTGTGTTCAATATAAAATATCTTAGACAACAACATCAAAATGTTAGAAACAACATTGAGATGTTTGAAACAACATCAAAATGTTTGAATCAACATCTAGCCGTTTGAAACAATGTCAAAAAGTACAATGGTCAAGTTTTCATATTCTAGTTATCCCATATCTTTTGTCTCACCATGAACAAAGAATAGATACAAATATGACCTTTGTAATCTATATCTTCACTAATTTTCAATGAAGGAATTCCTTCATTTTGCCATAAAAAATTCTCTTAATGGTAGATGGTAAGTTATTTTTTCATTCTTGTTGAATTCTATAAATTTTCGTATAGTTTTTATTTTATTTTTTAGTTTACTTTCACTAATTGTTTTTTGTTGGCCTTGCCCTATAGGTAGGGTATGTACTAATTGATGTCTCAAAAAACATCTAATTTGATGTCTCAAAAAGCAACATTAAAATTTTCAAACAACATAAAAGTATGCTAATTAGGCATGCCACGTCATCATTTTCCCACCACTACATCAAGTGCCATGTTTGGTGCCACGTCATGGACGAACTGGATGAAAAAATCCTACATGGCTCTCCTCACTAATTAGCACTTATATGGCATCTAGATGTCACATTTTGGAGAGCTTGGAAGACCATGTTTTTTGTGATGTTATCAAAAAACAAGCTACATGTAGGCACATTTTTTTGTATGTTTTTTGCTTGTCAATTATAATGGATTTTAGATGACGCCAACACAGACATGTTTCTTGTCACCTCTAACATTTTTTCCTAATAGCCAAAAAAACATCGTTTTCTTCTAGTGCTAGTGTACTAAAATCCAAAATATGGAAGAACATATGACTAGTAATAGAAGAAAGGTGTTTTTACCATTAAAACATGATAGGGGTTCAACAATGCAATTGGCTTACCAAGATTCCTCCTTCCAAGAATGATTCTTCTCCCCAGGGTGAGAATTAAACAAGAAGGCTAATCCTATGTTTTCTAAAAATAATGTGAGCAAAGTTGCAATATTCAACTTAGTAGTAGAAGACATTTTAAGAGTTACACTAATTTTTACAAAATATTTTGCAAGTCAGAAGCTGTAGATCGCATTTTGCCTACTTCACAAAACACCCAGAACTATCGTATAGAGGTTCAATATCCAAAGAATGATCAAATAGTCTAATGTAATGCAACTAGAGTCACTTTTATTAATAGATCTAATCATAAAATGTCGATTCTAAATGGAAATAACATTAAAATATCCCATTGTTTCTAGGAATTGGGATCACTCATTTATCCAATAACTAGTTTCTATTCAACACACATAGATGCACAAATACAAATATGAAGTCCCAGTCTTATCCTAGTATGTTGGTTCAAACAAGAAGCACGCTTATGCGAGGGAAAACATATCATATAGCTTTAAGCAAACAAGTCTTTATTTCCTGTTGCATTCGCTTAAAGGATAGACTCACAATAATTGCTTAAAGCGTCACTCAACTTTCATCAAACCACATGTTAATACAAACAATTTCATCACACTTCAGTGTCTCAATATTCGCTTATAGCATTCTATAAATAATTTTACTTGAAGCCATTCTATCAAACAGTTAACTGTATACTCAGGTAATTCATTGTAAAACTATTTAATTGCTTCAAGCACTCATAATATAAGGTTGTGATTTGTACAAAGTCTCATTCACATTCCTTAGTCAAATTAAATTCAGTCTTACAATTCCAATATAGCTTCAAGCTATCACATAAATCACAATTATCCAATCACTGGATATACACAAGTTCATGCATTCACTCAATCATTAGGATTTCTACAATAATTACTCAATCTAAATATTTTTCCTCACTTAGACATTACTTGGCTTCAAGCCAATAATATAATTCAATACAAATGCTTTAAAGTTGTCTCTCAACAGTAGACTCATTATAAATTGCTTAAACATACATCATTCACTCATAAGCTTAAAGCTCACTCACAAACACTTACATGCTTAAGTGGATACAACTTGGTTCAACCATCCAGTAGTAGACATCACATCTAACTATTTTAAGCTATAAATTAACTTCCTCTCAACAATTGCTTTAAGCCTCAATGGAAACATACACTACTAAAGCCAATTCAACAATTACAATGATGAAATCAAAATTAGATTACAACACAACTTTAAGCATCCAAGTATATAAATTCCTTTCATAAGAAATTACATAGCAACAAACTATATCCAATCACTGGGATTTCGAAATTGAATCAAATACCGCAGATTGCCCAATCATTGGATCTTGAAAGCTAAATCAAACTCAAACAATTGCCCAATCATTGGGACTTACACACAATTACAAATATATACTTAAAGCTTTATTACAAAGAATGGTTCACTGAACATCAGAACAACTGGAAAACTCCAACACACACACACACAACTACACACTAAAGTGAGAAGTGAGAGAGAAGAAGCGGCTCCAAGTCTTACCATACTAGCCGAAGTACCCTTCCAAATCCAACTTGGTTAAGCTATTAATTACCCAACTCTTGCACTTCCTTTGAAATCCCATGGCAATACTCAAAATCAACAACAATTGAGCTCCCATCACCATAAGTTCCTAAATTCAAATTTAATTTGAACTCCATTCACACACAAAAAAAAAAAAATTGTTTATTCAACAAATTTTCATGCTTACAGAAGTTGACTCTATAGGAAGTCAATTGTGGTTCCGAATGATGGGAAATTCATAGAAATTCCTCAACACAATAAAATCTCACCAAAAATAAAAACAAGTTGTTCTAGCATAATTAAGCATTCACCCAAGTTTCGTGGCATTCCGACATTGGTAACTACCAAAGCTGAGGGGGGTAACAACTTTTAACAAAATTCAAAAACATTTGATGAGTTGATCCAAAAATCCAGTATAAATGAGGTCCAAATCAAGTCAAACTGAATTCTTTTCTTACTATTTAAAGCCTTCCAAACAACCCTAGCTAGTCAAACCATTAGAAAAATTAAACTCCAAAAGCTAGATTTTAATTTTTTCTCTATGATGGTCTTCAATGGCTTTTGTGAGCCAAATGGTTTGGAAATTAGGGGGTAGGAAGTCCAAAGGCAAAAATGGGCCTTTTGGAGCCAATGGCATTGTCCGTTTGGGAGTCAGAGCTAATCTCCAAAAAATATAGAGTGCTATAGTAGTTGTGGTAGAATTTAAAAAGTACTCTGTAGAAGTTAGTTTTTTGGTATCTAGGGTAGCTTGGGATTAATTTGAGAGGGGTGGGAAAGCCTTGAAAGAGTATAAACATTCTCATGGTTACAAACCACTTGCTTTGTTTTGAGTTTTGGTCATTTTAGACCAAACCACTTCTATTTTAATGCAATTTAGAGCATTTTGGACTCCTTTCTTTTACTATTGAGCTTCCCCAAGGACTTGGAGATCCCTCTAGTGAGCTTCTCCCTTGTTTTATTTCCATTTTGCTATTGCTTTGAAGATTGGATTTCACGTGGCCCTTCAAAAATATATTGACAAGGTCATTCTAATGGGGATACTAGGTGTAGGAGATGCTTTGAGACGTTGGATGCAACGCAAATAATCACTTACAGTCCCATTGGTAGTGCAAGACATCATTCAATAGAGACAGAGTTAGTGTCTGTAGAGTCCTGGGAAAGTTCAGTTATTATGATTCGGATAGCCAATCCATTTTCAACCACTTAAGCAATTATGCATGTTTGGAGTGCGGCTTTCTTGAATTCATAATTTTTCCCATATACAAAAATAGAATTTGGAAGGATATTGTATTTTTTCATAAATTAATTACACAAAACATAATTTCTACAAAATTTTGGGGGGGTGATTCTCTTTGATCTATAATGGTGATATAGACCTTTCTATTTTTAACCATAGGCTAATTGCAAAATCGACCAAGGGCTGGTTGCAATATTGTGAATCTTGCAACCAATAGTAATGCACCATAACTACATTGGAAATTTTGCCCTAATTAATCATTGCTCAACTTTTGCTAATTAGAAAGAGAATAGTCTATTTCAAGAAAATGGGGGGGGTAATAAAAAATGGATGTGCTACTATACAGGGCATTTTTATTACAGAGTATTTTTATTACATGGCTTCATTCTAATATTTGGGATGTTTTTTGAGTTTTACAAACTATTTTTCTTCAATTTCCAAATTAAATCAATTTTTCAAGTATCAAGTCCAATTATTTTCTCTATTTCTTACTCAAAATTTAAAATGTACAAATTTTTCATCGATTTTCTATCAATGCTTTCTAATTGCAACCAATTTTATTTCCAATTCCACTAGCTAACTTTGAACTAACTATTAGTTCTTCCCATACATTGCTCCACTTACATGTATAAAAATGTGTAAAAATTGTGTATTAAATATGTTAATCCTCATAGAAGGCTTGTTGGAAACTTCCAATCTCTGTCAAGGATTGGAACATAAATCAATTTTGGATTTTAGAGTGTTAGAATTGCTATCTCTAAGCTTGGTGATACTTAGCTTTCACTTCTAAGATAGGAAGTCCATAAATCATCCATTTAAGAGCTAGAATTGATTTGGGGGAGGTGAAACTTCTTTAAATATTTTTCAGTAAATTTTCCTTGAAAGACAAGTAGAATTGGCATCTAACCCAAGTCATTTCATATTTTTTGAATCTTTGTAGAATTATTTGTAAAATTTTAAGCTGAAATGGCATAGGGCTCTAGTAGCATCCACCTCTTAAATTGTACATTGTTTGTACATGGTTGAAGACTACAAAAAAAAAACATGTACATGTAGTGTATGTTTAAGGAGGTGGATGCTTTTAGAATGTGTGTACTTTTAGAACCTCCTACCTTAAGCTTATGGATGTGACTATGAGTGAAGAATAAACCATGTTTTGAGAATACACTAGCTTTACTTTGTTTAGAAGGATTGCTATTATGTGAGCATAGGAGTGTGAGACCATGAGCCTAGAATACTACACACCTATGTTATAGGTGTATATACTATAGAAACCATCTATGATTATAAGGTACAAATATTACATATTCCCATATTATAGGTGTTTTTGATACATACACCTTCTATACAATGTGGTATCTATATTATAGTTACCTTTATTGTAGGCTCAATGCCCACAAGCTCGCATTCTTAAACTCACTTATTAGCATTGTTGCTTTGTTTGGCTTGTTGAATTGACTGAAGCAATCAAAAGTTGAAGTCCAATGATTAAAGAAGGTCCAAGTTGAACTTCCATATTATGTTGGGATTTTAATCAAATTTTTAATAGTTTCTGAAGTCAAAGTTGTCTTGGGGCAAGTTTGATGGTGCTTTCTTTTCTACATGAGTATATGAATAGAAAGAAACTACATTTCAAGATAGCTTTGTCTTGATGTCAAATTAAAAGTACAAAAAAATTGCTTTAGCATACACTAATTGAAATCCTTATTCAATCATCAACAAAATTTAACAAAAAATGAATATAATTTAATACTACCTCTATTCCAAAATAATCTTTTTGTTGGTCAAAATGTTCCAGATTTAGGCTAAAAATAACATGTTTAAGACCCATTTCATGTTGTAAGTAGAGTTTGATGCACTCTTAGTAGCCTATAAATTTTGAGTTTCAAAGCCCTTTGCAAAGTGCAATCTTGGAGTATTGAAAAGAGGAATTTTGGGGGTATTTTCAAAGAGCACCATTGGCCATTTGATTGTTGAATGTGAGGTTGTCATTATGTGGGAATTTGATATGAGCTCAAAACCATGTGTGGACTTTTGTTTTGCCTTCCAAAATTTCATCTCCTTCAATCAAACAATAATAAGAATAGTGTTGATTGATCCCTTCAAACATTTCATTTGTCTTCCAATTGATGATTGCATGGATGGAGGGAGAACTACCACTTGGATTCGTTTTGTTAGTCTTAGCTAGATAACAATCAAAAGTCAAATCTGACCAATTTGCAACGCTACAAGTACAATAGGAAGATCAATTTGGAATAGAAAACTAAAGTCAACAAGAAGATCATTATAGGATAGAGGGGAGAGTAGAGACTATGCTCATATGCTCATTGGAATGCTTTTTGGACCAAGACTTTGTATATCATGTAAAAATTGGTATACTCCTTAAAGGATGCAGGATGTTTTAGAAGAGAAAGAGTCCAAAACTACCACTTTTTGATGATTTGTCCAAAATTAAAAATTAATTAATTTTTATTAATTCCAACCATTAAAAAGTGTAATAAATATGGTTAGCAATTTTTGGAAAAAATTTCAGCCAACTTGATTGCGTAGATTGAAAGAATATTACATTTGAAGTGAGAAAAAAAAAATTCATTCGATTCCTACAAAACAATGTCAACAAACTTTGGAAGCTTTTAGAATAAGATTTTTTTATACATGAAAATAAGGATTTTGAAAATTCATAATTACATGATGTTAGTTTTACTCAAGAAATTTTTAGAAACAAATATAGAGTCTACTATACTTTAAATCACCCTACAATGTAAGGACATTAAGTGAATTAGCAATACACTACTCATTTTTTGATGATGTTTTGTACAATGAAGAAATTTTTTATTTGAAATCTAAATTGTGAAAAGTTAGAAATAAACCTTTGGAGTTTGTAAAAAAATTTCAATAACTTTGACTTCACAAATTGCAAGAAAATAGGACTTCAAGTTAGAAAAAAATGTTTTTTTCTTGAAACTTCTCTAAGATAGTTAACAAAGTTTGACTCCTCTTAGAATGTGGTTTGAGGACCCAATTTTTTTAATTTCTAAACAATTGTAAGCCATATTTTATTAGTTACATACATGCCAAATTTAGTAGTTGATGAGCATTTTTTGCAAAAGATTTTCTAAAGATTACCAAAAATGTTTAGGGCAAGAAAACTTTTGATTTTGGTACCCTATTGGAAAAAAAAATAGATCTTCATTAAGGTGGTATATGTTCACACCTTGTGTCAAAATTTCAAGAACATCCGACCAAAATTGACTTTAAAGGAATTTAATCCAAATTTTCAATTGTCCATTGAACAAACAATTGTCCAATTAAGGATTCATTCCCTTAGATCCTTGTAGTCTCTTTGTGTCAACTATTTTTTTTCCAATATGTATTTTTTGCTACATAACAACTCTAACAAATTAATTGAAGCTTTTCAATTTTAGAAAAATCTTAAGAATATTTATGTTATTTTGATAGCTTTAACTAAAATCATCCAAAGGACACTTTTTCTTTCAAGGATTTTAGGGTCGATATAACTACATAAGATATAAAATAAATCTATTTATTTTCAAAAAATATTTCTAAAGTTGAAAATTGACCTCTCTAATAGAAGATGTGTTTTGCCAAATTTTTAATATAAATTTAAATTTCAAAAAATAATTGATTTAAAAGGATTTTTATACAAAATTGTATTTCATTCCAAACCTTGCATTCAGAATTGTCCAAATAAGCATTTGGGAGAATTGGTGGTTGTGAGTCCCGGTTTCATCACTTGGAATTCAGTATTTATTTTTTTGATTTTCTATAGGTTTTGAGTGTGGATTTAGGTGCAAAAAGACTTGAAATGTGTGTTGGACTGAAACTTATATTACACATACCAATACACCCTCTAATCTCTCTACACCTAATTTTATACAATTACAACCCAAACTCGCATGTAAATAGGGTAGAAACCCACCTTTTGTACATAGTAAGTGTGTTAAGTAAAAATTACTCGACTATCTACACCTATTTGTGCAATGAGACACAAATTGGCTAAAACTAATCTCAGGGAATCTTGTGAGAACCCTGTAGTAGATTTCCCGTGATAGGTTTAAGTTTCCCCATTCTATCAATGAAATAGTAGAAACCCCAATTGCTAGTCTACATGTGGAAAAACTCAAACCACAGCATTGGAGGGCATCTACGACCTAAGTACTGTGATTTGAAGTGGAAGTCATGCCCAGAGTCATGCCTAGAGTCCAATAGCATGATTGCTTTGTTAAGATTCCCTTTTTATAGAAGATTCCCTATTTACTGAAAGTTAAAGAAGGTAGCGGGATTTGTATTCTTTTTCCACGTGTGTAAGGTACGAATGTAAACTTGCGCATCTCTTGAGGAATTCCATGAGAGGTTCCTCCCAAAATCTTAATTTTTTCTGATCATCTTAGATATTTTTCCAAGCAATCAACCACCAAAATCAAACTTAGTAAAATTGTAGAAATTATCATGAATGTGGTAAAATCTCACTAAAAATTAGTATAAATTTTTTTATGTTTATAAAGTGCTTCAACAAGTTTTCTGACATACCAATACCAATAGATGCCAAAATTTGCAAGATCTTCCGAAATCAGCAAATTCAAAGATAAAATGTGGAGTTCATTGGTGTACCGAGAGCACACAACATTGGAATAAAATAAATTTAGGATCTTTTCTTACTCCCTTGAACCTATTTAGAAGCTTAGGCTAGTTACTTTTGACAAATAGTGAAAATTGCAAAATTTGGAGTTTTACCTGGTTTGAGTTTCTAGTCATCGCTCTGATTCCTTAGGTTTTTGAAGTTGGAAAAGAGGATAAGGATCCTTTAGACTAAAAATGACATTTTGAAGCCATTGGCCCAATTTGTTTGCTATTTGGAGCATTTCTCCAAAAGTTAGAAATTAGGTTTAGCGTAAATGTCAAAATTGAAAGGATTAGATTGAAAATCTTATGTGATATGGTTACTAAGCAGGAATTAGAGGGGGGGGAGTGAGGCTGTTGGAAAAGTATTTAAGGGCTCTCATTTCTCTCCCAAATCACCCCTTAGGTTCATTTTGAACTGCCTTGTTTTCATTTAAATCTATTTAATTGGATTATTGGCCAATTTAGGCCACGTTGCTAAATCCTTTTGTCTTTCGGATATTTTAGGTCTGTTATTGTTACTTTTCAAGCTCTCTTAAAGGACATTGGGGTCCCTTCAAGAATTGCCTTGAGTTTATGCATTCTAAGTCTTTGTGACTATGTTGTTAAGTCTTACTAGAAGTTTATACTAATCCTAGAAAATTCCCCTCCGTACCTTGGCGATGCTACTTAGGAGGACCTCTAATGTTCTAATTGTGTGTTGAATTCTTGAATACACGCTGAAGCAACTTACATTGATATTGTTTTAATTTGGCAAAGTTTTTTACACCAAGTGTGAGTCCTAAGGATGTCACTTGGAACTTAGAGTCTATTTTTTGTTGTTTTTTACTCATTTTTATGAGTAATTATGGTCAAAATGACCATTTAAGTGACTTTATAAGAAATTGGAATAAAACCATATGTCATGAGATTAACACCTCAAAGATATTAAAAATTGTCCCAAACATATTGCTTGTGAGTTTTAAGTAGATAACGAAGGTGTTTAGATGTTAGATTATGGATTGGAAGCAATTCCAATTTTGGTCAAAACACTAAGGTAAAACCCTTAGTTAGGTACTACATGGTATTTTGATAGTTGAAAGTGTATGTGACAAAAATTGGCTAAAATTAATAAAATTAGAGTTATTCTAGTTTTCCTAGTAACCTAAAAATCCATAGTAAAAGATTAGATGGAAATTACGATTAGAAGTGACGAGTGGAAAATAGCCATTATATATGACTTTATAGCTTAAAATCCATGGAAGCTGTAAGTAAACAATCATGACAAGAAGAAAGGTGTTTCTACTTTAGAAACATGCCAAAAACAAAACAATGGAGCCAAATCGTCAAGATTCTTTAGTATAAGAATGATTCCTCCCCGGAGAAATTAAAATCAAGAAGAATCAATTCTTTCTCTAAGAAAAAGTGCAAGTTGAACTTGAAAATTCACACGAAGTATTTGGAAACTTTCTAGAAGTAATTCATAAAATTTTGTAATTTTTTCAATTACGGTGTCATACAACAAATGTAGACATTATGTAGAATATGTATATTCACATCTTTTAAATAAGTTTAAATGTTTGTAACATTATAAAGAAGATGACATCCTTTGATGTGGCTTTAGAGTAATGCCTTCTCTTTGTCATTATAAACAACTATATAGAGAAATATTCACTTAAAAGCTTCATCTTATTTGATATTCTTCTTCTTTGTTTTTTATTTAGATTATGCTATGTCGAATTGGAGGGGTTAATTTTAAGTCTCAAGATGAAAAATCTCAATCAGAGCGTGAGTTTGAATTTTCTTTATCGCAACTGCCGGATCAGCTACAATTATCATTGAGTTTATCATTGCTATATGGACGATCAGAAGATGAAGTTAAGCCATCTCGACTACCAAAACAACCTCACGTGAAGAAACAATGGCACGATCATCTTCAACGTGATGCTCAGGCATTGATGATTTTGTTGCAAGTTGAATGTGTTGAATCCGATAGCTATGAAGTCACATTTGAAGGATGTTTTAAAGGTTTAAATGATGAGCAATATTATTGCATGGTGAGGCTTATCGAAGGGAGTCATGGTCACCAACGATGGTTAGAATGACCAATCAATCCTTTAACTAAGACAGATCGTGTTGATTATGTAGTTGTTACTGTTAAACGCATCCTCGAATTCTTGTAGATGGAGTGATATTTCGATTGAAGCTCTAGTTTTTTTACTTCTATTAGATATATATTGAGTTTTTAGTTCTTCATTCTATAATTGGAATGATTTCCTACAATAATTTTGTATTTATGAAATAATATAGAAAAAATATTTAAATGGTTTGCCTTGTAGGTGAACTTGAAGTGAATTTTTTTCAAAGATAAAAATAGAGAAATAGTTGTGAACCAAATAAGTGTTCAATTATTGATGTTGTAGTTTTGAGAATGAGTTAAGGACTGAACCCACTTGTTTGTTTGGTTAGAATGAAGATAAAGTGGAGAAAAAGGTGGACACTATTCATCTTTTCTCTCGTTGTGAGTTTAGGAAGAACTCGAATGTTTGGAAGCTCATTGTGTTGTGAGTTTGAAATAAAATTTGCAAAAGTTATGTATCATAGTGTGTAGTTTTTAAATTAATCTCATTTGCTTGATTTGGAGCTGTGAATCACAAGTTGTACTTGTTTGAGTGGAAGGAGGTTTGTTGCCTTTAAAATTAAAAGGCAAAAACTTTGACCGGCCATAAAAAATGGACAAGTTCTTGATTTGCAATGAAATTTGGAGGGAGTGTAGGAAATTATATTAGATTTTCATAAAGATATCACTCATTTTATTTGGAGTTTGTATGAGAGAGTTGTGAATATGGAAGTAAAGGAGGGTCTGTTGCTCTTCTTTTCTCAAAGCCAAAACTTTAGATGGCCATAGAAGTTGGACAGAGTCTTAGAATTACTTAAAATTTGGAGGAAAAGTAGAATTTTGTGTTAGCTTTTCAAAAAGATATTACTCACATCATTTAGAGCTGTGAAACAATGACAGCACTCATCTAAAGTCCAGCTTGAGAATTTGAGGTTCAAATTGAAAATTGGAAGAGGTTTTGAAGACTTGTGTGTATATGTGTGTATGTGGCTTGTGGCTTTGCAAAAAAATTTGTTGCGAGTGACTTGGGTTATACAAACGCTAGCTTCATTTTCTGTCGTAGGTGACAAAGTAGGGTCAATTACCTACATGATCAAAATTAGGTGACGAAGTGGGATTAATGGCCCACATGGTCGAGACTTGTTTGTTTTCATAGCAAAGCTTGGTTCTTAAAGATGGTTCTTAAAGATGGTTCTTAAAGATGGTCACTGAGAGTTTAAAAGTTTGAAAGCCAATCTTTTGGACGGTTCAGTTCGTGGTCTGGCTGTCCTATTTTATCCATTCGAAGCCGCGGGATCTTATCACACTTTAAACCTTACATCCATTTAGAGCTAGCCAATACATGATAGATTAATGAATAGCAATTCAATGGTGGTTTAGAAGATTCAATGTTCAAGTTCAAAGTAGGGTGAATCTACAAGTGACGAGTTTACTTTTTTTTTTTTTAATCATCTTACGACTTCCTTCATTTTCAAGCTATTTCTAATGACAACCAAAATCTTTGTGATTTTCCGAGGCAAACGCTCTCAACACAACAATGGAACATGATTCCATGGAAAGTCAACTAAAGTTACCAAAACCGAGAAAATTCATAGAAATTCATTTGGTAATGGTAAAATTCTACTAAAAATTAGGACAATGTATTTTAGTTTAAATAAGAGCCTAATTAAGTTTCACGACATTTTGACATTGACAACTACCCAAACTAGTGGCGCTAACAGATTTTAACAGAATTCCAAAAACATTTTGCAATTGACCGACAAACCACGATTATACGAAGTTCAAATTAAGTCATTTTGGACTCTTTTTTTACATTCTTTGACCTTCCAAACAATCCTAGATGGTTAAAATTAACAAAAATTATAAACTCCAAAAGTTAGTTTTTCCACCTTTTCACTAAGTTGGAAAATGTTGTCTTTTGTGAGAACTTCGACTTGGGATTTGGAAGTAAAGAGATTCATTGGGCTAAAAGGGTCTTTTGAAGCCAATTGCGCAATCCATTTCTCAATTGGAATTTTTCTCCAAAAGTTATAGGACATTCAGCAATAGGATAGAATTAGGCGTAGTAATTATGGATTTTAGTGAATTTTAGTTTACTTAGGTAGTTTTTAGCATAAAAAGAGATAAGTGAAAGCCCAAAAAACATATAAAAGGGTAGCCACCTACTTCCTTTGCATCCCTTTTGATTGTTTTGTGTCTTTGGTCACTTGAGATCAAATCTCTCCAATGGTTTGAGACCCATCAACACAAAGCATTCATTTTGTATTTTGTTATAGGCCATATGAGACCATGTTGCCAAGGAAGTTTGGTGATCCTCCAAACTCTTTGTATGTCTTTGCAAATTGAGACTTCTTTATGTTTGAATCATTTCAAAGGACGTGAGGTTTTCTTTCAAGCAATTATTAATATTTATTGAAGTTTTATACAAATTTCAAGTATTAATTGTTTGAACCACTCAACATTCTCCACCAAAATCTTAATGCGAGATCTCACACTATTGTTGTAGAAATCCCCTTTGGAATTGTATGTGGAAGGAGTTGTGGTTTAAATGTTGTTGTTTTTTGGTTAATTTAAGAATACTTGGAAGAGTCCCAAGGTTCTAAGGTCCCCTCCCACGTCATCTATATGTCCATCTTTGTTGTTTTGTGGAGCTTAATCCCTAAAGGACCGAGGCCTTTTTTCTACCAAAAAATATTGAAAACTGCCATTTATATACCAAAGTGTAAAAAAAAATTAAATTTTTTTTTCACATCTAATTGTGGGATCTTACACCTCACTAGTATAAAAAAGTGTGGAAAAAATTTCAGAATTTTTTACTGCACAAATTGTAAGATATTGCATTTAAAGTGGAAAAAACAAGTTTTTCAGCACATTGCGGGACTGAATTTTTTGACTTTGAACATTTTTAATTGAAATTTTTTGCACTACAGAGTTTTGAGCTTTAAATCTTTATAGTGAAGAATTGAGTTGAGAGTCCAGGGAAAATAAATAAATTCATAAAAACTTAATTTTCATTCTTAAAAAGAAATTTAAATAGAAGTAGGTATGAGATAGAAGGAAAATCTAAAATATTCATATATTTTAGATGGAATTAAAATGCACTAATCCGAATGGTGAGATTGTTCTAGCAAGTAAACTAAACCATGAAAAAATTGAAAAATTGCATTCAGAAATGAATCCTACAAGTTATTTTTTTCAAGAAGATGCTCTAACTACCCAAAAAACAAGAATGTTCATAACTTTCTCATAACAAATCCAAATGAAATGAATCAAAGCTTTTCGAATAGACAAAAATATAATCTATGAGGAATTTTTTTTTTTTTTTTTTTTTTTTAAATTCAAATTTTAGAATTTTTTTTTTTGCTGCCCGGACTACCTCCCATCCCCTTGTTTGAGCGTATTTGGTCATAACTATTGTTCACAGGCGCCGATTGTGAAAAAAAATTATACTCTTGTAAAGCTTATCAATTTTTTATATCTTCAAAAAAAATTCAAAAAAATCACAACAAAAATTCAGCTCGTAGGTACTTGCCCAAAATCCCATTTGTCTCGTGAAGGGATAATGGTCCTATAGGAGTTAATAGCCCGTACAATAAAGACTTGCCCTTTATATTAAATTTTTATTCAAAAGAAATCATTGTTGTTTGTGTTGTTTTAGAAAATTTGGAGTGGAATCCTTAATTCTACATATCCAGTTTTATTTGGGGTTAGGGGTTCCCTAAAGGAGATCCAAAAGTGTAGCTAAGCAACGGCCATATTTTGATTATTGGGTTTACCAGTGGTTTGTTTTGAATCAAGGAGAAGACCAGCCAGGGAGGTCCCATCAGAAGGGAGCAGTCAGAAAGGCCTCAGTCGGAAGACCAGACAAAGAGGCTAAAACCAGAGCCAATCAGAGGGGCCTTTCATTCAGTTAGAGGACTTCATTCAGCAGCCATCCAAGGAGGGCCGAGACATAACCAAATTGATTTAATTAGAGTTCAAAACCAGTAATCCATACAGGCTTCCCACCGAGAGGATTAACCAGAAGGGTCAGTCCAAATAAAATAATTTTGTTTTATTTCGATAGGTAACCCAAGAAGGTATTCCACCCAGCTGGGTTCCACTGAAAGGTCCAAATTAGAGAGATTTAAGTTAACAAGGAGACTTGTTTCATTTTTACTAAAAAAATCAAAAGAGGGGAACCAGTCTAAGGCCTCCCACCAAGTGAATTCAGTTGGTATGTTACAACTGTGGGGATAATACAGAAATCCAAATTATAGCAAAAGGGTTGTTGACAGACCGAAACCCAGTAAGGCATCCACCGAGAGATCCAAATCAAAAGGACCCATTAAGTCAAAAAATTTATTTTTCAGTAAAGAGTCCCAATTGGGAGAGAAGTCAATCTGAGAAGGCTCCCAATTAAAGGGTCAGCCAGGAGGTCAAAACATAAAATTTGAATTTTTTTATAAAAGAGAGAATCCAGCTGTTAGAAGCTCCACGCCGATAGCTCGTCCACAGGCACAGTTCATTCACTAGCCAGCAACTCAACTAGATACTAAGCCTTGCAATTTGAATCAAAAATTGAAGGAAATATCAACTTGGCGTTAAATCAAACATATGCAGTAAGGCCTTATGGATTGAAGGAGACCTTAAATAGTAGAGAAAAGGGTAAAATTGTCAACAAGAATGAGAATGTTAAGATAGGGTTCGATTTTGACTTTGATAGCCATAGTTTAGAGTTGTTCGAAGTCAAACAATAAAAAACAAAAGAAGGAATCTATTGATTGGATGGAGTTTATAGAAATTAGCTAAATTAAAGAAAGGTTATGAGGGCTCAGTTGGAGAAAATTTGACTTTGAATATGTTAGAAATTACTTCTAAAAGGTCAGGATTTTAAAAAATTTGATGTAGAAAATTAGAGTCTCTTAAAAGAAAAGGAAAAAACTAGAAAGAAATGGGAAAAGTCACATAAAAATTCAATTTGAAACAATCAAAGGAGTTAGAACGAGGATTGGCCATATCAACTACAAAAACCAAGAATAAAAAATACGGAAAAAATATGGGATAAATACAGAAGGAATGGAAGGAATGCACAAGCAAGTGGTGGAACTCAAATCGCAAGTTGACAAAGAAATGGTCAATGATGTTGAGGTTAGTATTTAACCATCTCCTTTGAATCGTATTCTAATTCCTATTTTTATTTTTCAAACCACATTCAACAAGTAGGGCCCAAAGTAGGAATCAAAGTCAGACCACTAGAAGTATCTAATCAATAGAATTAGAATAAAAAATTATGTAGAAAATTCCTTTAGCTTTCCAAAAAGATATTAAACATAAAAAAAACAATAACAATTGAAGAAGTTATGAAGGAATGAACCCTAGCCTTTAATTTAGATGAAAATATAAAAATTCATCCAAAAGGATATCCTCAAGGAATTTCAGAATCTAAGGAGGTTTCAAATTTTCCATCCCAAGTAGAAGTCAAAGAAGATCAGAGTAGAAGTAAAGTTCAAATTTTAAGGGTAAGGAAGAATTACTTAAAGATTTTGGGTTAACCGGTTGATGGTAAAATTCTTTCGCAAATAACAATTTACAAGAAGTAAAAGTGAATTTACACTTCCACCTTCATATGATAAATTAATAAGTTACCCCAAATAGCTTTGAATTGATCAATTAGCTAAGGTGGGGGAGCACTGGGCTGCAAAATCCCATGTATTCCATCAAAAGTCCCGTATGATCCTCCTTTCTTCATCCCCATTGCTAACAAATCCACTACAAAAACCCTAACCGAAAATTTTCTCCACTTCAATTCTACAGTCCGACAGGTCTGTTGCATTGCACAACCACATGGTCAGCTTTTGAAGAATCAAAGACAATGTACCAATGCAATTAAGCAATAAGGCCCCCAGCTTGAAATTTCAAAAGAACGAGCTTATGGACTTGCACATGAACTTTCCTGATAACAGACTGACAACGATATGATTAAGTGCCCATTCAGTTAGTGGGGAAATTGTAGAATAACCCTAAATCCTAATCAGTCAAAGATGTGTACATGGTCGGATCAGGGCTAGACAGGGAAGTCTTCATTCACCTTTTTTCTGAAATGGCGACGGTAACATTGGTAACAATGCTCGATCTGCAACACTTGGGCCATGTGGAGAGCAGACACCTTCGTGTTTTTCGTCAGCAATTTGTGCCTTGCGGTCTAAGGAAGTACACCAAATGCAAGCACAATTCGCCCAAATCAGCTCTGGAAATGTCAGAAAGCTTTAATTAAATGGACCACCACTCTGAGCAGCTAATGCCCGAAAATTCTGAAAAAACCAAGCCCTACAAATGCCGTCCTTGCTTTCTAGCTAGATCTCCTCAGAATGCCCAACTTCGCATCCTTCAACTCCTAAAGGCATTTAGTTTTTTGGAAGAGGAAAAGTTCAAAATTGCAAATTTCTAATGCATTTTCCAAATTAAAAATTCAGACTTTTATTTGAATAGCAATTGTATAAAACTAAATTAAACAAGCAAAGCAATGTGTGAAAAGATTTCTGCCTACTTGACCATGTTGATTGAAATATTATAGCATTTGAAGTGAGAAAAAAAAACTTTTTTTTCCATTTTTTTGAAATAAAATCATTAGATTCCTAGTCCTCTTGGAATAAATTTTTTAGTGTACACAAAAACAAGAATTTTCACCATTTATAATTACATGATGTTAATTTCACTCATGAAAAATTTCAGAATCAAATATAGAATCTAGTGTACTCTAAATTACCCTGCAATGCAAGAAGGTTAAATGAATATACAATACACTAGTCATATTTTGATGATTTTTGTGCAATGAAGAAACTTTTTATTTACAATCTAAATAATGAAAAGTTAGAGACAAAAATTTAGAATGAATGGGAAAACTTTCAAAAACTTTGACATCACAAATTGTAAGATAACAATGCTTGAAATTAAGAAAAATTGTTTTTTCTCAAAACTTCCCAAATATAGCTAACAAAGTTTGATTCCTCTTAGAATGTGATTTGAGAATTAAATTTTTTTTTCTTTTTGAAAATTATAAGCTATATTTTATTAGTTGCATACATGACAAATTTCAAAAGTGGATGAGCATTTTTGCAAAAGATGCCTAAAAGATACCCAAATTGCCTAAGTTGCCAAAAAAGTTTAGGGCAGTGTAGCTTTTGATTCAAGAAAATAATTTGAAAAAATATTATATTTTCTCTAAAGGTTTGTATATGATCATATCATGAGTTAAATTTTTGTGAACATCTAACCAAAATTAATGTCAAAGGAACCTACTTGAATTTTCAATTGTCTTTATTATGAACAATTGGCCTTTGAAGGTTAACTCAATATTCTAAATTCCTCGAAAGAAGTTCCAAAACATTTATAGAACTTTTTTTAGTTGTAATTAGTATGTTTTAATTTCATCTTAGAGCTATAAACGATGTAGTTTTTCCTTCAATCTTATGTTTATTTCTACTTATCAGTTTTTCAAAAAAATCAAATTTTTTTCACAACAACCTAGACTTTCAACTTAATTCTTCAATATAATTTCTTAAAATTCAATATTTATAGTATAGAAATGCAAAGCTATAAAGGTTCAAAGTTTTATAATCTAGTCACCCAAGGTCCAAAAAAACATTTTCTTCATTTTAAACACAAAGATCTTGCAATGTATGTGGTCAAAGTTTTGAAATTTTTTCTACACATTGTTATGTAGTCTAGTGCAAGATCCTTGGTTAGAGATGAAAATAAAATAAATTTTAAATCTTTTACTCTCTATAATAGAAATTGAAATTTTGAAAGGTTTTGGGGAAAATGCCTCTAAGGGTTGAGCTGTAAAAATGATCTTTTTTGAATTTGAGACCAACTAATAAAATGAAGCTTATGAAGTCTACACTATAGTTTCTACTTCAATTTGAAAATTTGAAAAGTTCATAAATTTGGATATTTTACTATAATTAAACATTGGACCTATTACTAAAGATGATTGATTTTTTATTTTTAGAACAATATGATAAAAAAATTGCACCATTGTGTTTTACACTACTGGAAACACCTATGGAGAAATGTTCAAATGTTTAAAACATATTTTGCATATATTTTATATTAAATTTTTCCTCTTTTTTGTTCAAAAATCCACAATAATTTTAAACTGACTACTATGCTTTATGTCATTACTATAGTATACAATAAAATATATATAAGAATTTTTTAATTTTTTAATTCATAAAAAACTTGAAATTCAATATCTTTTTTTCCATCAATTAGAACATCATGAAACAATGTGTAAACATTCTTTGTTAAGGGCTTTCTAGTGGTAACATAAATGCAACTAGGAGATGCACGGTTGGCCCATAACTCAAAAATCCATAATTTTCATATTGTATGTCCAAATGTCACTCAACACAAAGTCCATCGCCTCCTTCTCCTTGAGAGTTTTTGCACAATATGAATAATGCAATTAGGAGATGCATGGTTCTAGAGATCTCATAATAATAAAGAATATGAAACAAACTTCCTCATATAAAGTATAGGTAACGTGCCTTGTGTTCCACAATATTATAAAATAGAAGTAAAATAAATTTCTATAATCCTTTAATTTATAAAAACTTCAAAATTCAATATCTTTTTTGCCATGAAATCAAATTGCCACAAAACAAAGCCCATACACCCCTTGTTGAG
Organism: Pseudoscleropodium purum; assembly: GCA_963969395.1. Taxonomy (NCBI): domain Eukaryota; kingdom Viridiplantae; phylum Streptophyta; class Bryopsida; order Hypnales; family Brachytheciaceae; genus Pseudoscleropodium; species Pseudoscleropodium purum. Next base: position 1,318,229 of record OZ017796.1, read on the forward strand.
AGCTTTCCAAAAATACCAAGATTGTAACTAGGGACGTAGAATTAAATAACCAAAAAACCTCAATCTAATTTAACCCCTAAATGTCTAAGGCTATTTTTGAGCTTCTTGGCATTTGCTCTAAATTGAACAAAAAGCCAAAACCTTCAAAAGTTTTATCAATTTTTTTGAATAGTAACCATAAAAATTCAAACTACACATGTTAAAGATCTCCTGGGATTAGAAAAACACTACAATATTACTTATTTTATTACAAGATCACATTATAATATTTGATCATGATAATGTTAAAATTGTGAAAGTGATTTGAAGTTTTTCAATCATCTTTTCAATTGCTAAATCTTCAAAACTAGCCATAAAAAAACCTAGGTTAAAGGGCATAACATGCTTAACCCCAATCAATTTTTGGCTTCTCAAAATCTATTCTACAATTTTTTTAAATGAATTTCTACTGAGATGTTTTCTCTACAATCTAGTGTATTTGAGGATCATTTCTAAGAGTTTTCAACACTAGAAAACAAAATTTGCAATGGACACCCTTGGACACCCTTGCACAAAATCTTGAAAATAAAAATAATAATTGTCAAATTTTTGATACTAAAACCACACTTCAAAAAGAATTTTTCGAAAATACAAACACCTACACCAGAATTTGGGGACTTTCTAAGGCATTGGTGGTGAATTTTTTGAGTTCGATTGTGGATACATGTAGGGAACACCCATAAGCACATCTTTCTCTTTGTAAGCATTTCCAAAAAAGTTTCACAATTCCTTCTATAGAAATTTCAATGTTGAAGTGACAATGCCTAAATGTTATGAAAATTGATATCTCTTCATTATAATTAGTTTTTTCTAATTTTCCTTCATATGGTAACCAATGTGGTACATTTGAGTAGAATGGTAAATTTCTTTGCCAAAATCAATTAAAATCTAGAGATATCTATTTTACAAAGTTTGGTCACATGATGCCTCATATTGAACTCTTACTAGGAGCTTATAATTTTGTTACTTAATGGGGTGTTTTTTAATATGAAGGATGTGCATATTGAAGTTCCCTACATATCTATGCAATTGAATAAAAAAAATTCATCAGTGATTGCTTGCAATAAAATATTATGTAAAACTATGAAAAATTGACTTCCAAAATTTGCCAAAAATGGAGATTAGCTTTTTTGAAACTGAATTTTGGTAAGCTTGAGTGGGATTGTGTATGGATTCTATGATAATAATTTTGACAACAAAACAACAAAACAACAATCAACATTGTCCCGTTTTTGTAAGCAGTTCAGACAGGCAGTTCGTAAATGAACTGGACCTGACTGTACAGATGTATAGATAGACATGTAATTTATTTTTCAGAGATGTAATTTAAGTCATCATTCCAATATGGATGCAGAATGGGAGCATACAGATAAAGAAACTTCAAAGTTTAGGGTTAGATTTCAAAAAATGTACAAAAAAATTATACTCCAGTTATGATTGTATTTCCTTTTGAAAGTTATGATTTCCATCTGCTTTGAAGTAACTTAAAACCAAAACAAATTAGAAGTAACTTTGACGCTAATCTATGCTCATCAGCCAAGATTATTCCTTCCGCATTAGTAACGTATGGTGACTACAAATAATGTAACAACGTAAGCAACACCAATACCAGTGATCACAGCAACGTTCTGTTTCGATTTCAAGAACAGACAGCGTTGGTTCCCCCAAAACTCCCAAGACCATCATACAGCCGAAGTCAGTTGGATTCAACACAGGTCATATAGACAATTTGAGAGAAACAAAATGTTATGTAGCGGGCGAAGCCAATCACCACGGCCACAATGTATGAATAAAAATCATATCATTCACATCTCCAGCTCCTAAAACAGATGAAAGAAATCCTCTAGAAGACGTGACGGTTACTTACTGGCATCCGTTCAGGGCTGTCTGTTCAAACCAATATTCCTGAAGTTCTTATCCAGACACAGTTGATGAACCTCCTGAATCAGTCAGGTTGTCCCCATGTCCATTGCAAATTCCAAACAAGCTAATAAAAATTATCACATCTTAGGCAATTCTAGATTCTCGGATGAGTGGGCATACTCAAACCTTAGCCACATCAAACGAGCTGAGAAGCTCACTTGACCTGCTGACCAACATAGGTTTTCCCGAAGGCCCAGTCTTTTCCGGCAAGTTTACTAACAGCAACCTTCTTGTCACTTGTGACGATCTTGATGGAGATAGCTTTACCGCAGTAGTTGCGGGTGCATTGCCAGTTTGCACCCCAGTTTCGGGACATAGGAGCCCAAGGCATCTGGTCGCCTTTCATGTACACTTCAACCACCACACCGGATCCTCCCACGTTTGTGATTGTCACCAGGTTGAAGTTGCAGTTCCCGTTCAGAGTGAATCTGATTCCTCCAAGTTTCTTGCATGGGACTCTGTGTCCCACAAGAGCAAAAATCAAAACAAAGCTCTAGCAATAACTGAGTGGAAAAGATTTTTAAAACTATATCATAGTTAACAGAAAAAAATCGGAGTATGGGATCATACCTTCGGAATTGCAGAGGCACAATGCCAGCTTTGGGATCGGCAATTTTGGTAAAGGCGGGGTAAGAAAGGTCAAAGTGCTCGTTGGGTGGGTTACACCATCCGCCGCTGTTTGCACTCTGTCCTGGATTAGGAGGACAGAAATTGGTGGCGGTCACAACAATGGATCCAGCCTTGCAAGGTTTCCCTTTACCACTACAGGCTACTTCATAGCAAGCGCCACAGGCCATTCCATTGTTAAAAAGCTTTGCAGACAATGCGGCCGTGTAGACGCCGTACCCTGAGGCGTACAAGTTGCCATATCCGCAAGCACCAGCTGCATAATCGCAGGGATAGCATACTGAACTTCAGAAACAATAACAATAGCAGAACTAAATATCAAAAAGCAAACAATTTTAAGAGATGGCAGACGAAACAAGAACCATTGCTGCCGTATCAGTGCTTGACGATTACGAACAGTCCAGAAACATTCACAAGGGAAAATCTAAGAACTCTTGATAGTTCAAAAACTCTACACTTACACATGGTTCCGGCAGCGTCCATTCCACCATAGTACGTGCATCTCCCTTTCCTCCAAGCTTCAGCAGGCGCAGGTTTTGGAGGCATAGGCCGGTAGGTGCGGGGTGTGGTCAAGGTGTAATTTTCGGTTGAATCTGGGACTTCCTCACCATACACAGCAAATGCATCACCTTCTGAGGCTGAGGCATCATACGTCACAACGCCGTAACCGGCTCCCTGACTGTTGTCCTCCGAGACCCCAATCACCGGGTAACCTTGAACCAAAGTTCCCTGATCCTGAGTTGCAGCAAAAGACAGATCGTCATCGGACGGAGCGAATGTCTGGGTTGTAGCAGAAGGAGCATCATACGTCACAACGCCGTAACCGGCTCCCTGACTGTTGTCCTCCGAGACCCCAATCACCGGGTAACCTTGAACCAAAGTTCCCTGATCCTGAGTTGCAGCGAAAGACAGATCGTCATCGGACGGAGCGAACGAAGAATCATCCTGGGTTGTAGCAGAAGAAGCATCATACGTCGCGACACCGTAACCGGCTCCCTGACTGTTGTCTTCCGAGCTCCCGATCACCGGGTAACCTTGAACCAAAGTGCCCTGGTCCTGAGTTGCAGCAAAAGACAGATCGTCATCGGACGCAGTGAATGAATAACCATCCTGGGTTGTAGCAGAAGAAGCATCATACGTCGCGACACCGTAACCTGCTCCCTGACTGTTGTCTTCCGAGCTCCCGATCACCGGGTAACCTTGAACCAAAGTGCCCTGGTCCTGAGTTGCAGCAAACGACTGGGAATCATCGTCGAATTCGTTCATGTCAAATCCAGGAGGAACGGAATCCACTGCTGGAGGGGTGGTGCTCTCTGCAAACGACTCGGAAACAGTGTCATCTGGTTCGCTCATATCAAATTCAGAGGGATCCGAAGCGGCAGTTGGAGGTGTTGCGCTCATACTGGTCATATTCTCCTGGTCAGAACGTGCCAGATCGACCAACACCAGAGGGCTATCATCAGCTGACCCCAAGACCTCGTTCGCTAGTACTGCGCTGTGGGAGTCACTTGACCCCTCCGTGGTATTCGAGATGGCTGGCGCCGTGGTTGGAGAATCTGATACCTTCACTTGGGTGATAGTCCCTTGCACCTCTTCAGCGAAAGAACGGACATTGCTGCAGAGCAGCAGTAACGCCACTGCCCACACTGCGGCCATCTTTTTCGACACCCTGGAAGCCAAGAGATTACAAATGCAGTTTCAGAATCTGGTGCAAAGAATCACATCACGGACTCAATACAGATCATGTAGAGTCCGTGTACCATGTCCAACTCCCGATGTCAACAGGAATCGAGCAATCGCTGGAAGTAAGCTCAAGTAACTACAAACCACCCCCAAGTTCGATTACCATCCAACAAATCACCTGAATGACGGAAATGCAACCCAATCCTTCTCACCCACAACGAAACAACACTCACATTACAAACTACCCTACAAACGCTCTCCGAGACACGCAAACCACCACACAAAATAAAACTGCAGCTCGCGAGTCACAAACCATACCAGCAACAACTCAAGCAAACAACGTCAATGAGATCTTGGCTTACACTTACATTTCCTCTCACAGTCAGGCACGCACTGAAGAACTACCCGCAGTGTATACAGTGCTACACATTCTTAAAGAACTGCTGGCAATGACCATTTCCCAACTCAAACTGCTCGTCAGAAGGCCCTGGAAGCTCAAACTCCGATGGCAACATGGGAGGAGAGTTGTGAACATTTCACGGGCGTGGCGGGGAGTGAGGCGCATCGAAACGCGGCGTTGATGGCGGAGACGAAGGGGAGACGCCGTGCGATTGAGAAAAACTTCGGGCATTGCTGATGCAGGTGCATCACGAGCGCCATGATCTGAGGCCCAGCCACGGTTTCCACTGGCTAGCTGCTACAGAAGTAACAGAACTCAGTTCCGTCCTCCGCCCTCTCGCCGCCATCGCCGCTGCGGCTTTCAAACGCTCCCCCCAGTTGCTCGGGGGGGAGGCGCTCGGCTGCGCAAGTTCCGTGCCTTGTTCGCAACCTCGGGAACCAAAGGGAACGTCGAGGCGACGTACGGTAGTATGGTGCAGTGATTTTTTTATCAATTTAGAGCTATTTCCTCAATACCGGTATTCATGTGATACTCGGTGATATTTATATCAAAACTAGGTGATACTTAAGTAAAATTTGGCTACTGGTCTTTAAAAGCAGCAGTAATCTGGCTATATTTACCTAAAAAATGAAAATTTCTTTACTAGTTGTGGCCAATCAACAAAAAATCATGCATATAAAAACAACTAGTTACAACAACACAAGACTAGGGATTTTCATCTCATATTTGGCACTGATGTGGAACACAATGGCTTGGCTTTGGAGTCTTGATTGATTGTACATTCATAAACATGGATGAAACACACAAAATGGAGATGATAATTTTTTCATTCATCCAACTAAGTATACATTTGTTTAAAATTTTTTTAATAGCATTTCAATGATTTCATTCGTTGCAAAAGGAAGAATATTCCATCCAATAAATTGGTATTGTTTCTTTGTAATAAACTTTATGACAAAAAATAGATGTATATAGCTTCATTTTTTTCAATTTCATTTTGTGTTAGGCCATGATGGCCCCAAGGATTTGGTGTGAAGCTCTAACTTGTATCACACCTTATAAGTTGAAAAGTGATAACTTAAGCTATGCTATTTGCATGATTGTTATTTTTCAAGCATGATTGATAATGGCAATGAGAATTGAAATATTGTGCTTTTCCAATAAAAATGTGTTTCTTAGACATCAATTGTCAAATTTTGAATTTTCTTGTACATCTTTAATGTTTATTTCAATGGGCTTCCAATGGTGTTAGTCTAAAGCTATCATTTTATATAAATTAGGCAAAAGTTGCATTTTTGTTTGTTTAATTAGCTTTTTGTATTGATATTGTGGTAACGTAGAAAAGTCTTTCTTAACATTTCACTAGTTAAAATCGTGCACTAATAAACCAACAATTAAGACTCATCATTAAAGTGGATTTTTGTTTTAGGTCTACTGTGGCATTTTTTTACTAGTACTTTGTCCATTCAAGTCGTTGAAAGTGGGTTTAATTCTTAAAGGACTACAAGGCCACCATGTAGCTTCTACAACTACATTAGTAGAAAATTCAAAATGATAACTTCACTAATAGTTCGTAAACAACAAAGAGACCCTAGATAAAAAAATTTGGAGAAGGCACTATAGGTTGTGACTTCACATTTTCATATCTTTTTTTAACACCTCAAAATGGTTTGGAAAAAATTATACATCAATACCATGATGATATATACCTATGAAAAAAAATCAGAGCTTTCGAAGCACTTTGAGCATCCCAATTCCAACATTTTGATTACAACATATGTACGAAGTATTTTGCACCAAACATCTTTCATCAATTTTGTCAAAGGTGGCATTTTCTCCAAAACTGTGTGAATTTGTTGATCTTTTTTTCATAGGAAACCTACACAAGTCTTCTTTCATCTCAATAGTGGCGGTGATAAAAATTATTTTACACAAATGAGAAATTATGCTTGTTACAAGAGCTAGTCATGAAACAAGAGTTATACTCAAGCACCCCCGATCCTTTAGGGGTTAAAACAATCATGCATTCAACCCTATAGTAATTGGAAAACCTTAACCCTTGAAGAATGATTGCTTCATTTAGAGACAAAGAGAAAAAAATCATATTTGCTTTCTAAGAATGTAATTTTTATCCAATTGGTGCTCAAAAGCAAAAATTATACTACTTTAAGCTATAAAGTGCTTGAACTTGTGCAATAAGAAAAACATCAAAAATTGACTCATAGACTATATTGTATTTGGATGGGAAGTTTTGATTCATTCCATTTGGATTATTGATGTGAAAGTTACAGAATGTCTTGTTTTATGGTCCATTACAATAAGTTCCTAAGAAAATCATGTTGTACTTGTTTTCAAACTTAATTTTAATAGTTTTCTTAAGAAAATGTTTTCCTAGATTAATTTTGTTTGCTAGAACAATCTCATTGTTGAGATTGGTATGTATAGTTCCATCTTGGAACTATTAACATTTTAATTGTTTTTCTATCTTGCACCTACTTCTACCTAACAATTTTAAAAAAAAAGATAAATTTCTACTCCCTATATTTTCAACTCAATTCTTCAACCAATTTTTTAAAAATTAGAATCTAAATTGCAAAACAATCCTAATGTTAATCTTAGACAATAGTTATTTAAAAATGCAATATTGGGTATCCAATGCTTCTAGTACATGAGCATGAAAATGAAAGTACGTGAGCATTGAGCACATATACAAGTAGATATATTACAACCATTGAACGTGCTTATGATATAAACACATATAATATAGGTACTTAAATTATAGTTACACTATAATCAATTAATCATAAAAGGCTTCTATAATATAGACACCTATAGTATAGGTGTATAGTCTTTTAGGCTTACGCACTCATGCTCTTAGGTTCACAAAATAGAAACCCTTGTTGAGTATCTATTTACAAAATATTGTTTTTAATTACCCCCTAAAGGACCATTGTCCCTTTGGGGAACAAATAGGATTTTGGGTAGGTACCTACAAACTGAAATTATATCTTGATTTTTTGAAATTTTTTTTGAAGATAGGAAAATTGATTTACTTCGTGGGAATATAAAATTTTTTCAATCAGTGCCCAGGAACAAAAGTTATGCCCAAATAAATTCAAAACAAAGGATGAGGGGCAACAAAAAAAATTTCAAAAATTTTAAATTAATTTTTTTAGAACTTTTTCCTCATTGATTAAATTTTTGCTTACATGTAAAGCTTTGATTCATTACATTTGGATTCTTTATGAGAAAATTATGGACAATCTTGTTTTTTAGGCAGTTAGAGCATCTTCTTGAAAAAATAACTTATAGGATTCATTTTTGAATGCAATTCTTACAAGTTAAAATAAATAAATTCTTATGGTTTATCTTACTTGCTAGAACAATCTCACCATTGGAATTAGTGCATTTTAATTCCATTTTTAAGATATTAATAATCTAGATTTTCTTTCTATTTCATACCTACTTCTACTTAACAAATTTTTAAAGAATAAAAATTAAATTTTTTTGAATTATCCTTTTTTTCCTAGACTCTTAACTCAATTCTATACCATAAATATTTAAAGCTCAAAACTCTATAGTGCAAAAAATGAAAGTTTAAAATGTTCAAAGTCAAAAAAGCTAGTCCCGCAATGTGCTGAAAAATTTGTTTTTTCTACTTTAAATGCAAATATCTTGCATTCTTGCAATCTATGCGGTCAAAAATTTTGAAATTTTTTCCACACATTTTCATAATATTTAGATTTAAGATCCTATGGTTAGATGTGTAAAAAATAAATTTTAATTCTTTTTATCTTTTGCTATAGAAGTCACAGTTTTGAGTGTTTTGTGTAAGAAAAAAGACCTTCAATTGGTCCTTTAGGGGTTTAAACATAGAAATTTTTACTTGAATTCCAACTCTAGAGAGTGGAAGGGTACTTGGTGGTGCTATAATATGTTAAATTGAGTGAACATCTAACAATGCATTTTGCAATAAATTTGGAGCTTTGCAAGGTATATTATTAGATAGTTCGTGCATTATTCAATAGCACAAATCATTTTTTATTCATTTGGATCATTATTGCATGTCCACTCTATGTAATAAAAGCTTTAAAATGATCATACAAAACTATGTACTGTACAAACCTAATAGTGGGGTAGTCAAAGAATAATTTTTGTACATGTGGCTTCTAGCCATCAAACAAAAACCATTACCAATTCCCTACATTGAAACACTCAATCTCCGAATTTACTTCCTTCTTCCTCAATTGCTTTCTTTGCGCAACAAACTCTAAATTGCATTGAAACATTCAATCTCTAAATTCACTTCCTTCCTCCTCAACTGCTTTTTTTGCACAACAAACTCTAAATTACATTGAAAAATTCAATTTCTCATTTTTTCATTTCATGTAAAACTTTTACATTCAATCCTATACCCTAATCTCTTCAACAATTTTTTCTTTAATCTCATGCTACTAAAATTTGTCTTTTTCATGTTGCTAAAATTCTCTCAAATGAATTCATATGAATCCATTCTCTCAAATGAATTAATTTGAATTCATTCTATGAAATTAATTAATTTGAATTGATTCTCTCAAATGAATTAAATTGAATTCATTTTATGAAATGAATTAATTTGAATTTGTTCTATGAAATGAATTGTACAAAAATTTAATTAAATCCTTTAATAAATTTATTTTCAGTTATTTTTCTACAATCAATTACATTTTTCAAAATCAATCATAATGCATAGATCATAAATCAACAAAATCAATTAATTTGAAAATTTGATTTACATATTACATGTTTATGCGAAGAAGCATAAACAAAGTCCTATTGTAACTACCACATACATATATTAAACAACCAAATTCACATTGCCTTGTAGTGGAGTGTGGTCTTAGGTTTTTTTAATTTCATCCAACAGTTGTTATTTTTTTCATTTTGGGGGAGGATAAAAAATAGGTTGCTTGACAATTCTCAGCAGATAGTGTCATACATGAGAAGGTTTAGATGTTAAAATAACATCTTTGAAAGATGTTAACCTTTACAAGACATTTCATATCTGTGTTTGGTCAAACCTCATTAGTTTTCTATATTATATTATGCATTTCAAAAACTTGGCATTTTTCTCTTCTAAGAATATATATTTAAAGTCTATTTTTATTTATTTTTAATTCTATAATATCATAATGAATTACTCTACATATGATTTTTTAAGTAATTTCTTTGTAAAAAACATTGTAACTATTAAAATTTTTTAAATAGTTTGGAATCTTCAACAAAAATAGAAATCATATTGATAAATGTTATAGTATAATTGGTGTATTTATAGAGACCACACAAAGAGAAATTTGATAGAAAGAATTTAAAAGGTGTGAATTTAAGCTTTCAAGGTACTACCTTTATGATGTTACAAAAGCTACAATTTTAACAATTTTGAATCATTTTTTATGGAACAACAAGTCGAATATTGGAGCTACAATTTCTTGGCTTAGTTTCAAAATATTTACACTTAAGAACTATTTTCCAATTCAAATTAGACTTTCAAAATGCCCTTTTGACTTGTAAGGTCTTTTAATTTTTAATTGAAAAATTGTCAATTCAAAAGTATCTGCATTGCCATGATTGAATATAATTTTTTAAGATTAAGAAAATTCACTATCTTAGGATCTTGTGTAGAATGGGTAATGCATAAAAACTATTTTTTTTACTTAAAATGTAATTAACTTGGAATTTGCAAGGTTGAAGTTTTTGAATTTTTTTTCTATACTATCATTTTAATACTAGTCTAATGCTAAATCCTATGGTTGGATATGGAAAATAAAAAAATTCTTTAAAATTTTCTTTTTGCAATAGAATTGGCAAATGTAGAGTGTTTTTGATAAAATATAGTCATCGAAATTTTGAATTAAATATTTGAGATTGAGATTGGAATGGAATGGATGGTGGCTACAATCAAAGCTTGAGTGACAATAGTGAAGTGGATTAGTGACCTTAATAAGAACTTTTACCTTTTGGGATGTAAAACCATAACAACAAGTGATTATTGTAATGAATTGTAATGAATAGTTGTTTTGGAAGAATACAACAAGCATTTTAGTTAGGTGATATGACTACTATGCATGTCTTTTATGTTGATTTTGTAAAATTTACTAGACCTTTCTAGATATTTGGGCAACAACACTTCAAAAATTCATACAAATTTATACTTGGACAGATAAATATCATTATATATACATCATATCCCTTTTACATTTGTCTACTTGGGGTGAAAAAAACTTAAATTTTTCAATAATCTCAAGGGGCAAAGTAAATATTATACTAGAATGGTTCATCTATTCTAACTATGACAAATTTTGCACAAATTATTATTTTTATTTAGGTAATTACTACATACACTAGAAGAAACTTGTGTTTTAGGTGATGTTCCTTAATTTTCTGAAATGGATTTTAGGTAATGTCAAATGCAACAAACCTATGTTTTTATATCAATATTGATGTTATGTTGAACATTTGTTGACATAAAATCATGTATTTGTTGCATTCAATGTCATTTAAAATCTGCTTAAAAAAATTAAGAAACATCACCTAAAATGAGGCACAAAAGTGTTTTAATGCCTAAAAGACCAAATGACCATTGAACATATGCAGGTGATGTTGGATTATGATTTTTTAATGGATGTTTTTAAATTTTTTACACGATGCAATTATAATTTTTTTTCCAATCGGGTGGTTGGGTCAAAAATTATATTGCCCTAAATTTTTTGGATAGCTTACGACAACATGTGCAAAATTCCTCTAGTAGTTCTAAAATTTGGCAAATACGTAACCTATATTATATAAGATGCAGATGTAAGAAAAAAATTGCCATATATAATGTAAAAATCTCACTTTAGGAGTTAAAGCTTGTTGGCCTTGTCAAGGCAAGGTCGAAAGAAGATTTTTTCTTCAAAATTCAAACATTATAAATAATCTTTCAATTCATGAAGTCAAATTTTTTGAATTTTTTTCCACACATTCCTAGAAAAGCGTAGTACAAATTTGTATGGTTGAATTTTGAAAATAAACTATTTTTTTAATTTATTTTTAACTATCCTAAAAGGTGGCAATATTTGACAATTTTTATCCACAATGTACCTTGGTCTTTTAGGGATTAATCTACTATTTTAGTATATTTTTAAACTAGGGCATCTTATAAAGTGGGTTTCTTTTCAATAACTGGCTACAAGCCTTTTAGCCAAAGGATCCCTTGGAATTGTAGTTAAGCCCATTTCTTGATATGGATCTAACTACAATTACTAAAGATTCAAAACAAGTGCAATTTGTTGTTACAGAAAACAAAACTATTGTCCATATCATTTTCTCTCTTGGAATAAAATTTTTTAATGTAAAATTACATTCCTTGGTCTTCTCAATTTTGGAAGTGCTCATTGGTTGAAAGCTTACTATCCTTGACTTCTCATCTTTGATGCAAAGAGTCCCTAGGCTCTTTCATGTGAAGAGTCCCTTAGGCTTGGAGTCCCACCAAGGAATTGTCAAAGTTTGGCAACATTTAGCACAAAAATAAAAGAATGGCTGATGATGGCGTGAATGGAGGAGGGAATGGAAGTTGAATCGCAGTATTTCTGGAGAACGAGCAATTTCAGTTAGTTTATTATTAACATGCGATGATTGTGCATAATTGTTGGAGTCATTGAAGGTTGATTGTCACGGTGAAAAAGTTAGTTAATGGTTTTGTTGCAGTGCTCTTGTTTCGAAGTCGTCCACTCATCCCTATTTTTTTAAGATTATCTTTGTGTGTCTGTTTTGTTAAATCTCTTCTATTTTAGATTGTCATTGTCATGGATTCGATTTCAGTTATTGTTGTAGAGTGGTTGCAGATATTTGATTATTTGTTCTACTATCACGTTATGCGACAATCCACTCCACAACGTTGTGAGTGCAGGTTCAATATGACTATTCCAGGTGGAGGTTCAGTAAGATTGCTGGAATAGTCAGGTTTACTAACATTGAATTCCTTTTGTCATCATCGTTTTTGAATGCTCAATTTGTTCATTAAGGGTAGTCACACCTTCTCTACTCTCAATTCAATTAACGGAGAATTGCGATGTGGCGCTTCTACATTGGGCATTGTGTCTTGTGGAGCTCTCATTCTCCGTTAACTAGAACCGGCTCATTCTTTGCCTCCGTAGCTGAAGAAGTGGACGTTCAGAAGATTTAACAAATAAACTTTCATCTTGCGATGAGCATTTTCACCCCACCGTGCTTTGTAGATTTCATCATCATTTTGTACTTCACCATCGTCATAGTGGCTCAAGCGATTGTTGTCGTGGCTCAAGTATGTAACTCATTCTCTGGTTTCCATTCTTGATGCTTCACATGTCAAAAAGGGGTATCACACCTTCTTCATGCGCAACACCAGCCCATGGGCTCCTTTTTTCTCTCACCAACTTTGCATTCTTGAAGAATTTTTGCTCTTCTAAGAAGGTATGACTACCCCTATTGAAGTAATTGTGATAAAAGTGCTCTCACATCAAAATTCAATCAGATACCAGCGAGTAGTCCTACTTTAGGTCTATCAATTGAGAGGAGAAAAGGAATGCTGCAAATTGATACTTACAGGACCTGGGTTGATGAACAATTTTGAGAGCGTTGGCTTTTTCTGAGAGATGGCATTGCAGGTCTTGAGTGTGCACACAGTTGCATTGGTATGAAGGTTTTCAAGTGACTACGGGTTTCGAGTTTCTTTGAATATACTAGTAAGTACTTTCACTACTTTCATTTTTTAATCAGTTTTACTTATTGTGCATTGTCGAAGCTCTGAATTGGTAGAACAAATTGACGATAGCTTTGTTACTTGACTGACAAGGACCTAGTTTCCTGGCCGGAATACCTGTTTTTCATCTCCAACATATGGTCTAGTAGATATTGAATGAATACCGGCATCATGTTTAAATGTGGGTGGTTTTTGATTATCGGGTTGGGGTTTTGGATCGGCAGCGCAGAAGTAGCATTGGGTTCCAAATCTAGGGTTTCGTCAGGTGTACTTTGTACTGAACCTAGACTAAACCCTGGATTCGGTACAAAGTACAGGGGTCTAGCCATAGCCGCTTCAAGTGAAGCACAAATCCGAATCCAGGATTTACTCACTAGTTTGGTGAGTAGTCTGGAGAAGTTTTATGATGTAGGAGATACCTTGGAATTGGAAGTAGCTGCTACAAGGATTGGAAGCCTCGCAGTGAGCCCCAAGCTTCTACCACTGTGAAGGCGATGGTGAGCACGTGGGTGTCAGAGCACAGAGCCAATGCCCAAGTGCACAAACTTCTGCTGACAACGAATCACCAAACTCATCACTCTGCTTCAACTGAGACCCTAATGCTCCCGAAGCCCTCGTTCTGTTTCGGCATCTCTAGCAAAGACTTTTAAGTGCACCGAAACGAGCTGCAGTGCAGAAGAGTGGAGTGATATGTCAGCTTCTTGTGCACATCATCCATAAATGTTGAACCGACGGTTCTTGAAGGAGTTGCCTCTGGAGTTGGTGGAGCCTGTCTTTGCCCATCTGCCTCGGTCTCAAATCGTGGAGCTTTGGAAAAGTTCAGAGTTTATCAACATCCTCCAATTTTCCAAAAGCTTACTCAGAAAGGCCGGTACCCTAAACTCGTCGGGCTTTGTGAATTTTGGCACGAGATTTCATCACTCTAATTAAATTTCTCACATTTCACCACCCCCTGCAAGGTTTTTTTACAAGGTGACAGGTCCATAGAGCAATCAATCTCAAAAGAGTTTTATAATCATAGAGGGATGTATTGCTTTCTTCAATGTCCCAATTGCATTTGTCAATGAATTGGGGGTGGATGTCCCTCATTAGAAGAGATTTCAGGACTCCAAGAGACTGCGAGTTATCAAGCCTTGAGAATGTCCTGAATGCATCATGTGGCCAAAAGAATGCCATGTCATTCCCCCAAAAAAATTACAAAAAAAAATTCATTTTTTTATATTTTAAGAATTATTATTATTATTTTGGGAACAACCGGCTGTACCATTTGCCGCGGGGAATAGGTCTGAAATAGGCTATTATTGCCTTCAAATTTCCCCTAATGATTCTTAACAATGTGCTCTAAATCAATCTTGAAAATATGTAGATGTAGGATGTTCAAAATTTATAGCCTATATACTTGAATGCAAATAATAGTTTGGGGTTCATCATATATTCAAACTTCACAAATTCATAGCATATTTACTTGTATTAAAGAGATTATCAATTTTTTTAACCCTTAAAGGACCAAGTATTCACTCAACATGCACAAGAAATCTTGGGTAATTTCCTACAAAGTCATTGAATTAGATGTTCATGAAATTTGAACACAATGTACAAAAAATAAATCCCATTGGTGAATATCTATTATTTTTCTGATTGGGTGTCTAAATCAAATTAAACTTATGTTGCCTAGAAATTTGGGGTAATTTGGATAGCATGTGCAAAACTCCTCCTATAATTTTGAAAATTGGCAAACATGTTTGGAATTTACATGACACAAGATGAAAATGTCAAAAAATAACTATGTTAAGTGCAAAAATCTCACTTTAGGAGGCAAAGTTTGCAAGCCCTATTGGACAAGGTTGGAAAAAAAAAAATTTCTTCCAACTTCCAACATCATAATCTTTCAATTTGTGTGATCAAAATTTGTGGAATTTTTTACATGTAGTCCAAGAGAACTAGAGAAGTGTATGGTTTCAAGTTTCATAAAAAGAAAATCATTTTTTCTTCTTCTTGCCATGAAAAGTGACAATTTCTTACTTAAAAGAATGATTTGCTTAAAAAAAACAAAAAAATACATTGGAGGTCAAACTATTGTGCAAGACCTTCTCTTTAAACACAAAATTCCAAGGATGAAAATTTGAACTTCTATCTTACATAGAAATATTCTTTGTCAACCATCAGACCACTTCGGTCCATGTCGTCCTTATAAGGTTAAAGCGATGGGAATAGGTGCCTCCGCTTTAACAATAAGGTATCAATTGGGGATCCGGGATCCCAATGTCATTCCAGACTTCAAAATTCATAACTAATTTCAAGAAGATCCAAAAAAATTCAAGTGGTTTCATATTTTTGAAGATCCAAAAAAATCTTGCAAGAAGTCAAATTCCACCACACGAGAGGAGATCGGGTCTGAGTAGAATTCCAAGGGATGATGGTTTCATCAAATCTGTATGCGAATTGTTCCGTCGCAGCTACTGCAATGGTACGGTGCCTTTCACATTCCTGCACATGATGCTAACGTCACGGAACTACCTTCCAATGAAGTGCAAAAAGGGATAGTCCTACAATCTGTTACCACAAAGCGAAGCAAAACAAAGTTACAGTCTCGCGGCATTTATGACGATCAACAGTCTCCCACTTTGAAATTGCTGAAGGAAAATTCAAACAGAAATGATATTCTCTACATCTATTTGGTGGACGGTGATCTCCCCAAAATTGCTCTCCTCCATATTATGTTAAAATGCTTAGAGCGAAACTAATTATTGTATCCTTTACCTGTATCCTTACGTAGCGATGCACAAAAGTGACCAAATTTGGAATTTTTGACAGTAAAACCCTACACTTTCAATGACAGAAGATTAACAAGATCAAATCACCATATAATGGAAAAAGTATAATACAACAAATGCGGCAAAACCGGTAGCCAATGGTATCATCTTACGAACACAATGCAGACATATCCAGTCTCCAGAGTGTACCAAGTTGCTTGCCAACGAGATCATACTCAAATGTGCACAGACCAGGCCTTGTTAGGTCCACAAATAACCATACGAAGCATACGGCGCCTAAGGTCGCCCGTAAAAAGGACCGAAAGGGCGAACCACGCCAATACCAGGACCACCAGTGGTGTCCTCGTGTTCCAGAGGATATTCGTCCTCCTGGTAAGCAGAGAATGAGTCCGCTCCTGAGGCAGATTCGTCATACGTCTGAACGCCATAACCTCGACCCTGACTGTTGTCCTCGGAGCTCCCAATCACCGGGTAACCTTGAACCAAGGTACCATCATCCTGGGTCGCAGCAAACGACAGTTCATCCTCGGACGCAGTGAATGAATAACCATCCTGGGTTGTAGCAGAAGAAGCATCATACGTCGCGACACCGTAACCGGCTCCCTGACTGTTGTCCTCGGAGCTCCCAATCACCGGGTAACCTTGAACCAAAGTTCCCTGGTCCTGAGTGGCCGCAAGAGACGGATCCTCATCCTCGGTTGTGGCAGAGGAGGCAGCATACGTCACAACGCCGTAACCTGCTCCCTGACTGTTGTCTTCCGAGCTCCCGATCACCGGGTAACCTTGAACCAAAGTGCCCTGGTCCTGAGTTGCAGCAAACGACTGGGAATCATCGTCGAATTCGTTCATGTCAAATCCAGGAGGAACGGAATCCACTGCTGGAGGGGTGGTGCTCTCTGCAAACGACTCGGAAACAGTGTCATCTGGTTCGCTCATATCAAATTCAGAGGGATCCGAAGCGGCAGTTGGAGGTGTTGCGCTCATACTGGTCATATTCTCCTGGTCAGAACGTGCCAGATCGACCAACACCAGAGGGCTATCATCAGCTGACCCCAAGACCTCGTTCGCTAGTACTGCGCTGTGGGAGTCACTTGACCCCTCCGTGGTATTCGAGATGGCTGGCGCCGTGGTTGGAGAATCTGATACCTTCACTTGGGTGATAGTCCCTTGCACCTCTTCAGCGAAAGAACGGACATTGCTGCAGAGCAGCAGTAACGCCACTGCCCACACTGCGGCCATCTTTTTCGACATCCTGGAAGCCAAGAGATTACAAATGCAGTTTCAGAATCTGGTGCAAAGAATCACATCACAGACTCAATACAGATCATACAGAGTCTGTGTACCATGTCCAACTCCCCATGTCAACAGGAATCGAGCAATCGCTGGAAGTAAGCTCAAGTAACTACAAACCACCCCCAAGTTCGATTACCATCCAACAAATCACCTGAATGACGGAAATGCAACCCATCAAAGCACACCATCCTCCTCACCCACACCGTAGAAACACTCACATGACAAACAACCCTACTAATGCTGACCTAAACATACATAACACCAATCAAAAGGAAACTGCAGCTCGCAGTTTACGAACAATGCCAGCAACATCTGAAACAACACAAGCACCAATTGCTATCAGAGTATTGGCTCACATTACACTTACATTTTCCTCTCACAGACAGGTTCGCACTAACGACCTCTAGCAATGTCCAGAATGGCACACAATGATCATGAACCAAGAGCCATGAACACTTCCCAACTCAAACTGCTCGTCAGAAGATCCTGGAAGCTCAAACTCCGATGGCAACATGGGGGGAGTCTTCGTAACATTTCACGGCCTCGGCGGTGTGTGACATGCAGCGGAAGGCGGCGGTGATGGCGGGGTCGAAGGGTAAGACGCCGTGGCAATTGAGTCGCAACTTCCGGAATGCTGGTGGAAACTCATCACGAGCGCCAGGATATGACGGAGATTTGCTTCCGATTAATTTTTTTATTATTTATTTTCTGAGTGCAATTGGAAGGAAGAATCTCATTGCCTGCTACAGATCTCAGTTCCCTCCTCCCTCAAGCCGGCATCGCCGCTAAAGCTTCAGTCTCCCCGTTTGCTCGGAGGATGGAGCTCGGCTGCAGATGTTCGCAAGGCGGGGAGCCACGGGATAGGTCATCCGTTCCCCACAGCGAGGTTTGTTGAGGTTACCGTACAGGAACAGTGTTCGGGAAATTTTTGGAGGTCCTCCCGGCCAGCTGATTTCCTCCTTCCATGAAAACTAGTGTGCCCAGTGCCGTTGCCTCGGTCAAAACAAACGAAAAAATAATTTTCTTATTTTTTTAATTCAAAATTCAAAATTCAATAACTTTCATGCCTTAGGTCGGAATGCCACAAAACCAAGCCTGTGCACCCCTCCTTGCCAAGCGCTTTCTGATGATACCAAACACACCAATGGAAGACACATGATCTAGGAGATCTCAACGTAACAAACAAAACAAAACAAACAACATAACTTAATAGGAGGATGGATTGGGTTTTTTTCAATGGTCGCTAGTTGCATCCTCTTAATTATAAAAGTAATAGTTTGTTTCCTTTAATATCAATTTCTCACAAGGCCAATCTCAAAAGTAGCATTAGCACTTGCTGAATTACTAAATTCTTGTAATGTAATTAAAAAAAATTCAAAATGAAAGTGCTAATTAATGATTGCATCCTTGGCACAAATTGAACTTAGCAAAGCCCATCACCATTTGAAGGTTTAGGATTCTCTCAACCCATGCAATATGGAGTTGAAGATGGTTATGAAAAGTTTGCATGAAATCAAAAGAGGTTAGTTTTAACCTTTTTCAACTAGTTTTTTTTGTTGTCTTTGTCAAGTATCACTTAGGATTGGTGTACAAATGGCAAAATTAGAAGAATTCTTCAATTTACAAGACAATAACATTCTCTAAATTGTTGTCAAAGTCTTTGTTTGGTCCTTTCAAAGCCAATTGCATGATACTATCCAAATTTGATGTTGTCACGTAATTTCAAAGCTTTTGCTTGATGTTTGTCATGCACACAAAAAACCCTTTCATAAGTCATAGTGCTCACACATTGACACATTTAACAATGTTAATAGGTTAAGATATTTTAATTCTAAAGATGGGTTACAACTAATTGAAGCCCATATATCCCCAAAAGTTTTATCCATCCACTCTATACTTGTAGCAAGAAAGCAAAAAAACTCTTGCTTACAAACTACTATGTGGAAAGTTGATACTCATGACAACTAACTCTCACCTAGTTGGGTAATAGCCACTGAAATTTTTTACATAACCGTTGAAATTTGCCAAGTATTGGATGGAGGTAGTAAAATATCTTCCAATTTGGGAGGAGATCACTAGTTGATTTCTAGCCCTACAAATTTCTTTCTAGTTTTGCATCCTTCATCATTTATCAAAATTCAACCAAGGATTTTCCTACTTCTACGGACTAATTTTGAAAAAGCCATTAGGTTTGCTTGACCATTGCACTAACTAGTTTGCCTTGTGTTGTTGTTACAGCCAAAATAAAAGTAAAAATATTTGTCTAATTTTTTAATTAAAAAAATAATTGAAAAATTCATAACTATCACACTATAGGTCCAAACACCATGAAACAAGCCTATGCACCCCAACTTCCTTGTAGAAAGCTTTTAAGCAATACTTAGAACACCACCATGGGATGCATGGTCTACAAGATCTCACTACAACAACAACAAAAAAGAAATCATTTAAGGTATGGATAATGGAATTTAGTCTTATGGTACCTATAGTGTCACTTATCCTATCATAGAATTCACTTGAATTTTCATTTAGTTTGCAATTAGTATTCACATTAGGCATTGTCTTAGTCTAGGGCAAACCATCTTGATTTTAATTTAATTTTTTGAGTCAAGATATAGTTGAAAATTAATATTCATGTTGCCATTTAGTGTTAGAGTTTGTAATTAGTGTTGCAAACACTAAATTTCATCATTGGTGTAGTCTTCTTTGAGGAAGATTGCCTTCTTTCTTATTTTTTTAGTTTTAAGAAATGTTTGGAGAGAGGCAAAATTTTAGACAATTGAGGCTTGTATGGTAATTGAGAACATCATAAATGAAAAGTGCTAAGAAATGGCATGGTGAAAATATAACTTGAGAATATCAACTAAGAAGGCCCAATCACATCAAGAGCACTTATTTTTTTTGAGGCAACTAAAAATTCTCAATTTTTGAGCCCTTAGAAATTATAACGATCCATTTCAAGGAGTTGGATCTAAATCAAATATTGGAGTCTTTACTAAAAATAATATTAAATATTATATAATCATATTTTTATATTATGTTATTTTGCTATTTCATGCCTTTTTGGTGGTTTATACCAATCCAAAGGCCATGACCTCTTAACAAGATGTATCAATCACTATTATAATATGGAATATTCTAAGTAAGATCTTAGTATAATCTTAGTAGTGAGATTTTAAGGTAATGACTTTTTAGGAAATTTTCAATAAAAGTTTACTAAAAATACATTTATGTCTAGTAGAATTTTACTTTAAAATCTTCTGAAAGGTTTAAAATCTCACGATTAGGACTACACTAAAAGCCTTACTAAAACACCCTATATTGTGGTAGTAAATAGAAAATGAAGGATCTTAGAAAGGGAGACTTCTTGATTTTTTGGCTCCCTTGTTTTTTATGTAAATTAGGCCTAGTTCTACACCAAAGATGGACCAAGGGCCTACAAGCACCAAAAAGTATCCTCACTTTTTACATGTGACCATGGGAGGCAATAGCCCAAGACAAAAATACTAATGATACTTTACTGATGCTAGTCTTGGTGTGAACCAAAGAGAAACTATAATTGGGCAAGATTTAAATATTATTAGATCCAACATTGTGAACCACTAGATCAATTAAATAAATAAAATCAACATTTGTGAGATTTTAGCCCAATGTCGACTATAAGTGAATTCCATTAGACCTACTTTAGAAAACTAGACAAAAGAAAAGAGAAAATTGTCTACTTTGGCGATGTATAATAAGATAATAACTTATAGGATTCATTTTTGAACTTCATTTTTACAATTTTTTAGAAAAAAGGGCATGTAGAGTTTAGTTTTTTTGTTAGAATAATCTCAACATTAGAGTTAGTTTGTTTGAATTCCATCTTAGAGCTATTAATGATTAAATGTTCCCTTTGATCTCCTTAACATTTTAAAGAAAAATGAAAATCAAATTATTTGAATTTTTTGGTCAAATGTTTATTGCAAAATTAGAATGTTCAAAATAATCGCGAACAAAAACTTTTAAACAAACATAGACTATAAAACAATTATTGTGAAAAAAATGTAAGCCAAATAATAGCCCTAAATATAAACTATAGTATTAGAAAGTAAGGTGACAATAGGGTACCCTAAAATATTGAAAGAAAAAATAATACCCACCTCTTTCCAAAAAATACCCTTCACATCCATATGTATGTGAAAGTCAATAGGTCATGATTCCTCCAAATTAGAATATCCAAATTTAGACTTTGGACAACTAAAATAAAATTGATTAGAAGCAAACTAAAATACAAAAATTACAAAGTGTCATGGCTAACCATAGTGAAGTATGAAAAAAACATGAAAATGACAATGCAATTTTGCAAATTTTTTTTATATCTTTTATTTTATTTGTAATCAAGTTATATATCTCTTTGACCATTTGAGTCTACAAAAGTGCTCCATACCATTTGAGGGGCATATGTAAAAGTTTCACAAGAATTCAATCTTATATGGTTTTGAAGTATTATCTCAATCCTTGAAGGTTCAAGAAATTCAAATTTTAATCAATAGAAAAATGCAAATATGTCATGAGCACACAAAATTTTGTTTTTTCACCCTTTAAATGTTTGTTAATTCTTGTGTTGGTTCTCTTACATTGTATGCTATAGATTTCAAAAAAATTCTTTGCAAATAATCTAAAAGAATGTTTGACTTTTCAAAAATTAACTTTTCTAGTTCAAACAAATCCTTTGAAAATAGAAATTTAAAAAATACCGTATATAGAATTTAGCATTTTGAACTTGAAGAAAAACTTCTTGGAAAAAGCACAAATATTCAGTCTATAATCAACTTTAGTTACTTCTAGATTTTAAATATTATTGAAAAATATTTGGTTAGTGTTGCAGTTGATTTCACTACATGAATATGGTATATTGAACATCTTGTTCAGTTTCTGTTTGAAAATCATCATCTAATCACTTTTCTAAATTTTATATTAAAATTCATCTTAGTCCACAAATTTAGAAATTTGGAATATCCCCAAAACTTTATAGAATTAAAAGGAAAAAAAAATGAAATGTAAATGATTTTTTAAATCTAAAACATTATAAAAATTACAGATATTTTACAATTAAATCCAAATATTTTCCATCCTACTCTCATTTTATTTTTCATCCAAAATTGTCCATATATGTACTCTATTATGTCCTCACATATTGAAATCACTACTTTAATACTACACTTTAATACTACATTCCACCTCTACCACTACAAAAAATGGACAATGCATGTTTTAAAAAGTACAATTCATTTAGTTAAATAATTAAGATTAATTGAGGATGCTTAAAAATATCATTTATTATAGTCTACCAATGGGAAGAAAAGAAGCTCGACACAAATCAATGATAAGGATTTTTTTCAATGAGTTGCAATTATTTATTATAAGATTTTATAATCAATATTACTGTATTTAATTTGAGCACTAGGCAACCATTAGTTCAATGAGGACACTAAGAAATAAAAATGTTCAATGAACGACTTTCAAAAAAATTATAGAAATGAATAATGAAATGCATCTCAATGAAATTTCTAAATTTCTAAATCCAATTAATGAAAGATAAATCAATTCAAAAAAATGATTTTGTACAAAGTGTGATGAATTTGACCCCAATATACGGTATGTTCTAAAAATATGAAAATTTATCTATAGGTGTACATTGTCTACTACAGATAGTTATTGCCTCTTTTGAGGTAATAGTGTAAAACTATGTACAAGCCTAATAGTAGGGTAATTGGAGAATAATTTTTGTACACATGGCATGTAGCCATTGAACAAAAACCATTTCCAATTCCCTACATTCAAACACTCAATCTCTGGATTCACTTCCTTCCTCTTTAATTGCTTCCTTCGTGCAAAATACCTTAAATTACTTTGGAAAATTCAATTTCTCATTTTTTTTCATTTTACATAAAACTCTTATATTCAATCCTAAACTCTAATCTCTTCAACATTTTTTTCTTCAATCTCATGCTACTAAAATTTGCCTTTTTTATGTTGATAAAATTCTCTAAAATGAATCAATTTGAATTCATTCTCTCAACAAAATTATTTTGAATTCATTCTTTGACGTGGATTAATTTGAATTTGTTCTCTGAAATGAATTGATTTGAATTTGTTCTTTAACGTGAATTAATTTGAATTTGTATGGGGGTGTTTGCCTGAAACTCCTTCAAGTCCTTTGGCACTATGGTGGAGCCTACTTGGGTTGGCCAAGCTTTGGCCTGCATGATAGCAGGCTTTGCCAGGGTATTCGCCTGCTATGGAGGTCTGAGTTACTTTTGGCATTCATGTTTTCTCTCATTGTTTAGTCTTAAAAAAATTTAAATGTCTTAGAAAATGAAAATATTTGCACCAAGGACTAGTTCCTCTGATTCTACGTACTCTTTCCTTATCAATGGAATTTGTCCATGTATTTCAAGAAAAAAATGAATTAGTTTGAATTCATTCCCTCAAATGAATTAATTTGAATCCATTCTTTAAAATGAATTAAATTGAATGAATTTATGAAATGAATTAATTTAAATTTGTTTTGTGAAATGAATTGTACACAAATTTAATTAAATCCTTCCATAAATTTAGTTTCAATTATTTTTCTACAACCAATTATATTTTTCAAAGTCAATCATAATGCATACTTCATAAATCAACAAAATTAATTAATTTGAATATTTGATTACATATTACATGTTTATATGGAGAAGCATAAATAAAGTCCTATTGTCACTACCACATACATATATTACACGACCAAATCGCACCATCGTTGACTTTCCAAAAGAAATTATTGTTTTTTTTTCGAATCATGCGGCTAGTGTAACTTCAATGACATTTTTTTTCTTAATTCACATTGCATGGCAGTTGAAGGTGGTCTTAGTTTTTTTTAATCTCATCGGAAGGTTGCTATTTTTTCACTTTAGGGAGGGATAAAAATAGGTTGCTTGATAATTCTTAGGAAATAGTCTAGTGTATAACATTGTGGTGCAAATCAATTTGTTGTGTCATTCTAAAATTAGAAAATGAGTACTCCATGGTCAAAGGTTCAAAGTTCATATTGCAATTAAAATTGAATCTTAGGATTTTTTTGAAATGTCAAGTTGGAGTAGAAATTAATCTTGCTGAACTTCATTTTATGAGTTGTTACAAATTTTTAAAAAGGTCATTTGTATGGCATTAAACCAAATAAAAAGAAAGGAATTTAAATTACCAAATTGCACTATACGATGATCCATAAGTTTATCATTTTTTTATGGAAGAAAGTCAACAAAAATCACAAGGAGAGAATATACAACATCTTTCATTGAAATTGAGTTCAAGCAACTCCCGATTTCAAATTGGATGAAAAAAATGTTTTTTTTTTAATCTTGAAGGCTCCTTCAAATCATTCAACGGACAAAAATGTTCTTATAAACATTTCAAAGTTAAATAAGGTAAGAGGTCCATAAAGCACCTAGGTTCTAAAATTGCTATTAGTACAAAGTTATGCATTTTAGTGAGCTCTATGTCATTTTAACTTCAGAAATTGATGACCAATTCCACAAGGTTATCAAAAATACAAAATGATTTTGGTTAGATGCTAATTCTATTTATCTTTCAAAGAAAATTTATACTAAAATATTTCATTGAGCGTAACTTCCTCCATAATGCAAATAGATGGTAGATGGTCAGTTTATGCACCTCCTCCCTTAGAAGAATCGTTCGGATCAGTCCCACATCCAGATTCAAAGTTCAATAGATGAATAGCATCCAACTACAGTTGTATCGACAGTATTCATCCACTCCCCCCCACAGACCTTGACCCCATTCATGTATGACCCCATACATGTATGATCCCATAGGTACATCCACCCCATCACCATTCACCAGATTCCGAATCCTTGTAGTATTTCAAACAGAAAGTCCGCCGTGAGATTCTCTTCTTCCGCGCAAGTCGCCGCTTCCTTGCCATCTCTGCTGCTCATGAGGCCCCTCCAGCACAAAATTACAACAATCCCCAGCTCACAGCATCCGGAATATGCCGCTGCCGATCCCTAAACTCGAGCTATAAATTCATTCTGATGAATCTCTTGAATCCGTCTTGCTCTCTCCCGTCTGTTAACTGTGTTTCAAGCCGTTGATCCTCGTCATTTGAGTTCGAGGTTTGATTTTTTTTACCGACCCTGCTTGGGCGGGTTTGCGTTAGGTGTATGGATTAGATTTGGGAAGTGAATTCGCACTGATAAGTAATCAGATGTCGCCAGGGTCGTACTAATGTTCATTTGTGCTAAGGTAGAGCACACTGTTCGCGTGCATTTAAAATACGAGATTCGGCTATGGAGCTCACTGTGGATCGCATTGGGTGCTACAAGAGCCGATTGAATTCTCTTGACTTCAATTTTTTTTCTTACTCAATGTGCTGTGTTTCTTGTGCAATCATACTTTGAGTGGGAGGTCATGTAGACCTTGATTGAGGGACAGTAGAAACTCCTGATTTCCATTCAAAGATAAGTGGCCATGGATCAATTTAGCCAAGTCATGATTTCTACTCCCAATAGTTGCTAATTGACGGCTAACGTCGTGTTGATTGGA
Source organism: Pseudoscleropodium purum (assembly GCA_963969395.1). Taxonomy (NCBI): domain Eukaryota; kingdom Viridiplantae; phylum Streptophyta; class Bryopsida; order Hypnales; family Brachytheciaceae; genus Pseudoscleropodium; species Pseudoscleropodium purum. The sequence goes on from OZ017796.1 coordinate 1,344,315, forward strand.
AGAGATAGTGGCTGTCGGTAACTAAAAGATGGGATCAGGTTCCTAATGTTTTTTAGACTTTCAGTATCTTCTACATCTACATTTTTGAGACAGTTTTTTCTCTTTGTTTGGGTTCAGAGTCTCTGAGGTCACGCGATGGCGGAGGGAAAGCTGAAATTGTACGGGATTGCCTCCTCGACGTGCACAGGGAGAGTTTTAGTGACGTTGTTTGAGAAAGGTGTGGAAGACTTTGAGCTCAAGGTTGTCAATGTTCGCAAGGGTGAAGGCAAGACTCCCGAGCACAAGAGTCTGCAGGTCAGTGAAAAGTGTGACGTAGTCTGTATTAATTTCTGCAAGCTTAAGAAGATGGATGCAATGAATTTGGAAACTGGAGGATCGTGCAAATTGTAGTAGTATCACGCCCTTAATGTTTTAACTAATTGAAGACTGTCCAAGGACTGAAAGCATTGCTTGTAATTGGGACAACATAATCACATTAGTAGCATAGAAGTGTGGCTAGGTTGTGACATTTTCAGGGGTCTGGGTGTATATTAGACATTCTCTTGGAAGAGTCTTAGTCCTATGATTCTTTTAATTAGACAAAAGAAAACATAAGAGTATTAAAAGTATGGACAATTAGATAACTGTTTTCGATTCCCAGTCTTGAGATATACTTAGCTGATGTGCATTCCTTTGGAGGAAACGGCCTTCTAAGTGCGCTTCAAATGGTGTTTAGAAATTCCACAAATTGCACAAAAGAGTTGAGGGATGTTGAGGACGTCTACGGAATGTGCAATTATACTGCGTGCAATTAGAGAGGTTTGAGTGCATCCGCTTAGCAGAGCAGAGTCATTGATTTATTCATTTTAAAGCTTACAGCACATTTTTTAACGTTCTGCCCTCTGAACCACTTTGTTCATGTAGTGCTGAGGAGCTAAGAAGCTAAGCTTGGGGTTTTTAATTTGGTTTTCTTTGCTGTTGCAGCCATTCGGTTTGATCCCAGTTCTACAAGATGGTGGTTTCACACTGTTTGGTATGCCATACTCTTCCCAGAAATAAGCGCAAATTTGTTAACATTCTTAGATTTCCTTGGAATCATGCCCTGCGTCTCTCCATCTGTTCAATTTGAAAAGAAGGCTCTTCGAACCTCAATGGAGCTCATATCTGTAGAGTTTGATATGGAGAGCATAATTACATCTCATAAACTTGTCCTTCTTTTGCTTCATGGAGTCCTTTATCGAACAGGATCCAACTAATGAAGTTGTCTGATATCGTAAGAGTACAAATTAGTAATGGATATGACATCCCTTTCCAGGCATGTTATTCCTCATCGCTGGGATGAAAATGCACATAATCTTTCTTACATCTGTTTTGGGAGCATTTTCATGTAGTTTTCTGTGTCCACGCCTTTATTTGACTTTGAAGGTGCTGCTATTGCCTCATTCGAAATTTGAATCCTTTCTGAACCAGAGTCAAGGTCAATCATTCGGTACATCGCGGACAAATTCCAGGGTCAAGGAACGTCCCTCTACGGAAAGACGCCCACGGAGAGGGCCCTGGTGGAGCAATGGTTGGAAGTGGAAGCGCAGAATTTCAACGCGGCATGTAAAGACAGCTTGAAATACGCTGCCGCTTCCCCCTTGAACGAAGAGAATCTGGCTCAGAGTCTCGAGAAGCTGGCCAAAGTGCTGGACATCTACGAGGCCCGTCTCTCCACAACAGAGTTTCTGGCAGGGGATTTCTTCAGCCTGGCGGACCTCTCGCATCTCACCACTGGCTGGAAGCTCTTCGACAAGTATAAGCAGGGCGGCGTTTGCTTTGATGGTAGACCCCACGTGAAGGCCTGGTGGGAAGCTATCTCCTCCCGCCCTGCTTGGAAACGAGTCCTTGACATGATCTAAACTGTTTCGGAAGAATCACACGCTCGTTCCACCGGTGCAGCATTAAGTGCGACCTTATGTTTTTGTTCCTTGCTTTTACGAGGTCATTTCTGCAGTATGTTTTTGATGGCCTCGACAGTGACGTCGAGGAATTAAGTGACTAGTGCGATTTATATTTGTACTTTCCCACGCGGGAGGGGTTGAGATATGAGTCGAATAGAAAAGGAACGTACTTTCATCAAATCTGCACACGAATTTCTCCGTTGCAGCAGTTGGAACGGTGCCTTCCACATTCCCACACATAATTTTGATATGACGCAAACACCTTTCAAGGAATGCGAAAAGTGACAGCATTCTTAACTTGCGACAGTAAGACTACAATTTGTTACCACATACCGTTGTAAAACGGGGTTACAGTCTCGTGTCATGATCGACAGCCTCCCCCTTTGAAACTGCGTAAGGAAAATTCAATCAAATTTTTTCATCTAGTATGCATCTACATGCTGTATGGTGATCTCCCCCAAGTTGCACTCCTACATATTACGTTAAAATGGTTGAAGCGAAAACAAATGATTGTATCCTTTATCTTACAATGCGAAGCGACAAAGTGACAGAACTCAGAATTTTTGACAATAAAATCCGACAAGTTTCAATGAAGCTTTAAGACCCGCTTTTACGAGTTTCCGAGCTGCAGCGCGTGGTTACGGCGACAGGGCCGTCGGCGGCGTGGGCGGGCTGCACCGTCCCGACAACGGGGGCGACTCATCCCGCTCGGATCTGTGGTTAGGCGTGGAGTTTCCGCTCCCACACGAGGATCGCGAGTGCACGGAATGCGGCGTGGAGCCTCCCGTCGTCCCCCTGGACGGGTAATCCTTGTCGCTGCCTCCGCGGGTGGTGTTGTTGCATCGCGACGACCTGGACGTCCTGGCATTCGTGGAACCATGGGAGAAGCTGGATCGGTCGTTGGCGGAGACGAGCCCCGAATTGGTCCCTGGAGTGCGGGTGATGATCTGCCCCGTGGATGACGAGTACTGCGAGCGCGCGGGGGAGCCCGCCATGGACCTCGCACCGGACGCCGGGGACGCGCGGTGGGAAGACGCGCCGGTGCGCCGCTGCGGCGAGGTGGACTGAGAGGTGGGCTGGGACGTGGGAAACGCTGGCGACTTGATGGCTGAGTGACGCGAGGGTTGCCGATCCGAGGACGCCACTGAAGGCACTCGTGATGGGGATGCGAAGGAGGCGACCGACCTCGCGCCCGAGGGAGGCGACGCCAACTGCGACCCGTGAGATTCTGAGTGTCGCCGTGACCGGGACGACGCCACCGATTTCGCCGCCTGCTCCAGAACTGACTTCGGCGTTTGCTCGGAAGATCGCTTCTCTGACCTGCACAATACCCACACCGAGAGCGCCCGAGTACTTGAGTCAGGGTTCCAGATTTGTGTGCTCCATGGTCGCGTCTCAGGAATCGACACCCTGACAATGTCTCATTACATATCGAGTCCAATGTGAATTCGGTTCTGAAGCCATCACTAATCGATAGGATACTCACTTTATGTGATTCAGTATTGCATTTGCAACTGGCACAATCACATTGACTAAATGAACAAGCAGACAGCAATGTCAAATTTGGATGAGTTAGCTTAAGGGTTTCAGTTTTGATTTCGATATCGTTTCAGTACTATTACTGTTTCAACGCGTACGTAGAATCAAGCTTGAACTCTACATTGTGGAGGTCGATGTTGATGCAATGTTGATTCAAGAGTCTTGGAGTTATGTGTAGTATACGCACCGATTTGTCAAAAATATTAGGTCATACACAAAATGCGCAGAAGTCCAAGCTACCATACCGAGTTCCTCGTCGATGACATCGAATTTCTCATCCTCTTACAACCGTGAACATGCGCAGGATTTGAAAATTCGAAAATTTGAAATGTGTTGGGTCACTTACTTGTCAGCCTCCAGCTGTTCCGGGAGGGAGTCGTAGCCGGGCGTGGTGTACGGGGTCTTGAGCGTCATGCGCTGCTCATACGGCTCGACAGCGAGACCATAGCTGTTGCAGAGGGTCTGCGGTTTGGGCACGCGGTGGCGCTTTGGCATGGCGGCGATGAGGTCGGTCACGCTCATGTACTGCGGCGGCACGGCGAGCTCCGTCGAGCGTTGCCGGAAGCGGAAGCTGCTGCGCGGCGCCGGACTGACGCTCTTCTTGAACGCCGTGATGCTGGACGCCGCTGGGCGCCAGGGAGGGCGCGTGGGCGTGTGCGCGAGCTCCATCATGCTGCAGTGGCTGGGATTGTTGTAGGTCATCTTCCATTCGCACGAGTCCATGTCGCCTATCTAGCCTCAATTCCTCAAATTCTCAAATTCCCCTATTCCGCAATTCCCCAATCTAGCCGCGATTCCTCAATCCCTCAATCCCTAATGCCTCAATGCCTCAATGCCGCAATTCCTCAATTCGTCAATTCCCTTTCATAATTTCACAGCAATCAATCGCCATTCGTGAACGGACTTCGATTTCAAATTGATTGCAGGTGCAACGGATTCTCTTTTCAGCCGAAGTCATGCAGGAGCGATGATCGCTCAACACCCGGCATGTCCCCGATGTCTGAAATGGAGCATGGCCATCACATTGCACGAGAACAATGAAGAGGCATCTGGATCCTTACAAGTCGAGTTTGGATTTCATGATCATTGGAAATGATCATGCCTTTGAAGACGCACGAAGCGGGCTTCGAGGTCACAAGATGTGCATAAGAGGGAGGACCGGGAAGGAGGGAAATGGGAGATTCATGAGGGTAATGGAGGAATGCGGCTTGGAGGTTAACCAACTGTCGATCTTCAGCGACGTAACTGGGATGGTCAGCTGCAAACCTCAGTCTGTTACTGCAATTCGAGGTGTCTCTTCGTCAGCATTGTTCATGTCCCAGGGAACCACAAACTGGTTACAGGAGTGAGAATAACAGAAAGAACTCGGGTTTGGAAGTGGGTTAGGAAACGGAGGTCGCTTTTTCTTTTTTTTTAATTTTTATAATAGAGAATGAATTGGAGCAATCCAATCTGGAACATACAATTTTGCATGCAACAGTTGTGAGCTTTTCTACACAACAATGTTTGTTAATCTCCATATAATACATGGAAATATTTGGAAAGAATTACAAATGATGTGTCCCTTTTGAGTCTTGAACATGAGTGATGTTTTGGAAGGAAAGTAAACACAAAGATGGCACAAATGGACAAGCGATTCTTGGAAAGGTCACTATAAAGAAATATGGTGTATAATATTGTTTATAGCAATGTTTTACTTTCAAGTATAATGGTCAAAATTAATGTGCTTTTTTCAAGCCTTTTTCCATCTCTTGTTGTAAACATTGGCTTAAACTACCTCTATGTGAGTATTGATTAGTTACGAAAGAAGCACAATTGAACTTGTGTCAATTTTGAGTAGAAGGTTTTGTATACACCCATACCAAGTATTATTCATGGTAACCCTTAAATTTTGAAGCCATTTTCAAGGTGTTTTGGATCTTGATTTTGTGAGTTTCAAAGAGTTGAAGCTTAGAGTAAGATGAGTCATTTTTAGGCAAAATTAATTGTAGGATCTTGTAGAAAGCCAAGCCTTATCATCTCTACAAAGTTTGGTTTTAATCCAAATCATAGATTATAAGATTATATAGTATAAAAGTACTTCAATGAAATCAATATTTTTGTTTAACTGAAATTGTGCTTTGACCAACTTTTTTCATCACATATCATTTTAGAAAGTTGGCATCCTATGCTTATTCTCAAGGTAACCAAGTTCTTTATGCATGGAAACAAGTCTTATATTTTTAGGACCAAAAATGTGTGGAAAATTGGTCAATCTTGTTGTATAGACCATTCACTACTTTATTGTAAAATTTCAGAAGCTATAAGATAAATGGATGATTTGTTACAAATCTGGAGCTACAATTCAAGATTGAACATAGTAGAGTGACAAAACATAATAAAAGACATACAATAAGGAAAAAAAAATTAGAAAATGTCTAAAATATAAGTTCAAGATGTTTATTCTACTGATTGTCTCTATCTATAGATCAGACAAAAGAAAAGGGGTGAAGGCAATGCCACTCAAGGTCTAACCTACTATTAGGTATCTCATTGAAAAAAGACCATACATGGTTTAGGTTGGAAACCCCATCTCATTGGTCAAATCATCAATTCTCTCATTAGTTCTCCCATTTGATAATTCTTTATTACAACCTCTAGACAACCCATGCTTTGTAAATTTTTGTAAATTCAATAGTAAATCTTTTTCTAAATCTAAACATACCACCAAATAGCTATCTAATTCTCCATAGGATGAGCCTAAGCTCAAATCATTCTTTACATTCCAATTTGCAAAAATGGGCGTTTTAAAAATGCATCGATCCATTTTAAGTTGCCTAAAAATTTAAAGGTAAAGCATGTATTTTCATACATAGAAAGAGTATTTTTCAGTATGTGTTGATTACTATGTCTACCAAATCCATAGGTCTTTGAAGTGAAGTTTTTATGGAGTTGCTAGTGCTACATGCTTGTATTTGTACATTTTTCATATGTCAATGTTAATGACATTGTATCCATTGTTAAGAAAATGTAAATTCTAGTAATATTAATGGTAGATTGTTTTACTTTTTTTTACATTCATTGTCTATCATTCATTCCACAATTTGGTACAGTTACTTTATCTACTTTGTCTCTTCTATTTTTAATAATTCTACATTTGCTAAAGATTTTGTCTACATTTTGGTTCTAACCAAAATAACCTTGGAACTTAAAGGATGAACCCTCCAGAAACCAAAGATTTTTAAATCTCCATTTTGATAGAATCAAATTGTTGAGAATATATTAATCTGAATTTAGAAAATATCAATATCACTAGACTTGTTTCACCCCTTATATAGTGACACTTACTCCTTTTCAAGCTCTCCCAAAGCAATTGTGTAGCACTATACTTCTAATCACATCAAGGGCCATGATCTTCTAACACTATCCATGTCATGCACCTAGAATGTTTGGTTCTAACCCTGATTATAGTGGACCCCATTTCCCATGGCTCTATTACTTAAACTCCTACATGCACTAGAAGAAATTTGTGTTTGCGTCAACAAAATCTACTTGATGTGTTTGTTGAGGCAAATGCAAAATCTTCATTTTTCTGCATTTTTTAACATAGATTTTTTCTAGTGAAGAAACAAAGCATATCATTTGATGACATGGGGACAAAACTTTTATTGATAGCTCCAACAATAACCACACTATCTACATATACATGGCCACTATGGCTCATCATGGCATACTGTGAGGGAATAGGGAGATCACCCCTTCCTATAGTATGACCTATTTGGACTAAGGAATCTTCTTAGAACCCCTACTTCTATGTCTCTCACTTTGGGTCATGGCTATGACACTACCAACTTTGAAGAGCTATAACTTTTGACTCTCAACATGAATCCTTATATTCTTTAGATCTATAATGCTTACTTTCACTATCTTTCCAAGAATGTGTATCATGCCATCCAATTTGTCTTGATTACAATGCTACAATGCCTTGACCAGAACGTCTACTCAAACTTCTCATTTCTTTCACCTATTCTTTTGCACAACTTAGAAAGTCACCTCCAATGTCTCCCTTATTCATTAAGGTGGTGTATGTATGCTTTGGAGTGAGGGTTGTGATAAGCCAAAGTGATTGAAGAACATTGCATGTATTGTCTATAAAACATCATTATTTGAATAAATAGAAATTTTTATTTTAACTTTTCAAAATTGTTTTTTAAAACACATAAGGTCAAATACATGCATCTTTTACTATAAAGCTTTAATCTAATAAGGATGTGGCTATAGACTAATTTATTTTTTGATACCTATAAATTAAATTTTGGTAGATAAACTTGGCAATAAAGTTAAGTCTTGCAAGATCAAGGGGTCTTGAACAATCAAGAGGCTCTTTGAACTTGACCATGTGCCACAAAAATATTATTGAAAAATGAAAAAATAAGAATAAATGCCATTCTTTTGACCTTGTTACTATGAAGAGTATGCTCATTTTTTTTCAAACTATAAAATTAGTGCTCATTTTCAAGTGTACAAACCCTTCATTTAATTATGAATAATCTTTTGGATATAGAGATTCAATGCGGCAATTTTCTTTGAGAAAAATTGTTTGCCATTATTTCACTTGATTTTGGCTTTATACCTTAATACCAAAGAAAGTGGGTAAATTTTTTGATGAAATTGTCAAATTCATGCAGAATTATTTAAAATACCAATGTGCGAGTGAAAGTTATTAATGAAAGTATCCACATGGATGATTCTCTTAAATTTTTTCCCTCATGTACATGCATTCCAAGGTGACAAGGTGTATGCCACTCTACCAACAAGAAAGTCAAAAACATTCATTAGTGTATTGTCCTATAGACATTAATAGAAAATTGCATTCATTTCAAGAAACATTATATATGTGTCAATTTTTGAAATTCAACAATTGATCTTATTAGCACATTGTTTGGAATATGTTCAAATTCTTTGAAATCATTTTAATTATTTTTGTATTCTTAATTACACCAAACTAAATATTATATTTTTGAAATTGCTAAAAATACAAATACAATTCTTTTCCCCCCAATCAATGTTTTTTTTTTCAAAATAAAGACTACAAATGTCCAAGAAAATGTTTTTTTCCATCCCTACTATTTCTTTCATTGTAGAAAAGTTATGTTTGCTCCCTTTTTCTACTAGACTACATTTCCTAAATACATTCTTAAATATTTCACACATTAAAGTTTTGAAAATAAAAAAAATGTTTCAAGTATTTCAACTTGTTACTCTGCAAGTTCCTAATTAATAAAATATTGAGATTTGTTTCACCCTATCGAGAATTTGCCATTGAAAATTTAAAAAGAGCATATTGTGTCCTCTTAGTCATTGAGGGGTTAAAAAATTCCAAGAGCACTCATTGGACATCAAATTATTGTGTAAGATCTCCCCTTTTCATACAAAATTCCAAAGATGAACATTTTGGCATTTTTATTTTTTATAGAAAGATTCTCTATTATCCATCTGATACTTTATGCAATTAACTCTAAAAAGTTTAGGCACATTTTGGGCGAAATTTGTGGAAATTCTACTTTTTAGGTGAATGAGAATTTTTTTTCTAGAATCTAGCTATTAAAATTTATTTAAGAGGAAGTAGATTGCTATGGAAATGTGTGGAATTTTTTTTCAAAAACTATAACCACATGGATTGAAAGAATATAATGTTTGAAGTTAGAAGAAAAAGTTTTTTTTCTAACCTTCCTTGACAAGGCCAACAAACTTTAACTCTTCCTAGAGTGAATTTTTTACACTACACATGGTCATGTTGTGGGACATTTGCATCTTGTATTATGTAAATTACATAGTTACCTACCAAATTTCAAAATTATAAGAGGAGTTTTGCGCATGTTGCCCTAAGCTACCTAGGTTGCCTCCAAAAGTTCACGGCAACATAAGTTTTGATATGGGCACCCAATTGGAAATAAAATTACATTCCTGCTAAGGTAGTACAAGTATGTTCACATCTTGTGTCAAAGTTTCTTGAACACCATACCAAAATTGACTTTCTAGGAATCTACCCAAGATTTCTTGTGTAGATTTGGTTCTTTCAAGGTTAAGGAATGCCAGAGGTGCGTACATCACAGGAGATTTCGTAAGCCCTCGGATTTCGTGCCAATATGTTATTCTTGCTGTATGTCGGCTAGCTTCGAAATTATCTTAACAAGACTTCTGATTTTCGTGTTTGCAGTTCCACATGTACAACTCACACTACTGAATCAGTCCCTGGGAAGCCGATTTTTCTGCATTAAGTTATGGCCGTGGCCACCCTAAGCTTGATTATCCCTGTGCAAAGGCGGCCTAGCCCAGAGCTTGTTCTCCAATTTTCATGTTTCTAGTTGCATGAAACACAGCTACTCTGTAAGTTGCATTTCAGAGATTCAAGGTTCCAAAACCTATACCTACTGCACACATGCACGCACTGGATTTAATTTCCTGTGCGAAGTCAATTTCTAAGATATTCTTCAACTCAAGACCGTGGAGCTCTAAAATAATCTCGAGCTTCTCTCTTTCTACAGTTCGGATGAGCACTACCTATTTAGCTGCGAGGTTCTAACTAACTGGCTACGTTACGACAAGCTAACAATATCATCTTGCATATACCAATCAATGCGATCAGTGGTGATTGTGTACACAACATTTAACTAGACGCACAGTGATCTTCTACATAAGGATGTCTGGTTTGGCTGGCCTGAGTAGCAAGCTGCCTGCTAGGAGCCCTTGAGTGCGTTCGCCTGAATCGCCGACGAACTTGGTGAAACAGTTTGACATCCATGTCGTGTGCCAAAACAGATTTAGACAGAGCACTTGGAGCTTTCAGAAGGTTAGCCCAGGCTGACTTGGGAAGGGTTAGCCCACCTTTTAGCCCCCCCTTACAAGTGAGGCAGGGGATGGGGGTGTACAAAATTTAAAACAGATTTAGAACAGATTTAGACAGAGCACTGGGAGCTTTCAGGAGGTTAGCCCAGGCTGACTTGGGAAGGGTTAGCCCGCCTTTTAGTCCCCCCTTACAAGTGAGGCAGGGGATGGGGGTGTACAAAATTACACCCCCACCCCCACCCCACCCCCTTACCCCCTTACCCCCTTACCCCCTTACCCCCTTACCCCCTTACCCCCTTTTTTGTATGCATCAGCCCCAACTAATTTCATTTTGCAAGCAGCGACATGGATGGATTTTCAGCGGATTTTGGATGATTTGTTAGTATGATTTGGATGATTTCTGTTGAGAAAATGGACGAATTTTGCTACACAATTGGATTAATACCATTACACATTTGGATGAAATGCATTAAAATGGATGATTTTTTGAAAAATATTGGATGAATTCCATCAAGAAATTGGATGATTACTAAAAGTTTTTGGATGAAATATCTTCACATTTTGGATGAAATCAACAACGGAAACTGGTAGATGAAACAAAATTACAGATGACAAAACGGATGAAAATGGAAAACATTTTGGATATAATGTAATCTACATGTGATTGCACAAATGATACTTAGCTACATAATATTATCTTGCACTAAAAATCCTTCACCTGTTCTAAAAAATACAACTATTCTACACTTGTTTGCAATACACTTCAAACCTACAACCAAAGAGCAATTTTTGAATATGTCAGTCTACATTGAGCCTTGCAAATCCTCATTGCAGTCAAAGTCTTCCAACCTTACATTTCCTTTAATTTGTAGTGCTTGACAAGAGTATATAAATTAAACAGATTCAACCGATAGGGAAAACGGTTCCTAGTAATATACCTTTTGGTGCATGAGCGCTTGGGCACTCTTCGGCTTCTTAATGTACCTTCAGGTGCAACTCAAGAATTCATATGTACTCAATGCCTTCTCTTTAAATTTGGCTACTTTTGAAAATTTGACTTCATTGATGGACTTGGATGATTTGCCAAACTTTACTTAAGACTTGCACAACAATACACCATTCACTTAAATGAATTTCCTAATTGCTTAACCTAGCATTGACAATCATTGATCTAAGAGTGATAAACAATAATTTTTACAACAGGTTATCCTACATTACATGACATTTCACAAACTATAAAACATACCTCATTAGAACTTCATTAGCACCCGAGCCTCATTGTACTAGTATCTTTGTCCTCTGTAACAGCCTGGCATGTAGCACACTTGGGCAACTTGTCATAGTCCACATTGATCACCGAGTTTGAATATGATCTCACCTGCACCATGCACAATCTATATAGGTCAAATATTCATAGCTCCAATGAAATCCTCACGTGGAAACCCGGAAGCCCAAAACAATCAGCTTGCACAAATACAAAAGGTCCCATGTGCCTCTCGGATGACAATCCTGAAAGACTATTTCTGTAGAATAAGAGTTTGTAATAGAAAAACAGCATGTCACATATGAGTCCCACTACAAAAGGATGGATGACTTGCACACATCACATTGCACAAGACATTCCATTTTAGAACAAAAATACAAATTCACATACCACACAAAGCCAGTGCTCAGGGAAGCATATGCAATTTGCATATATTGTTGCCTTGTGCACAAAGTAGTACACCTTCATAGCCTGCACCATTCACAAATTGATCAAATGCTTTGCTTTGATTTTGCAACTTTATTCATGTTGTGTAGTGGCAAAGAAAGAGAGATATCATAAGTGGAAAGAAAAGTTCAAGATTCCTACGACGATCACAAGCTGTGCAAGGCAATAAATCACTACATCATTGCCCTAATTCGGGTATTTTCAATAGAGTTTAAATACAAGATGACTGCGCCTGGAAATTAAAAGTATTTGAGATTTCTTGTCCACCAATATACAACGAATATGAACACAAATCAGAAGAATGTAGGGGCCACATATAATAAAAGACCTATGATAAATGATTTATGCCACAAACCTTAACCAAACAATCTCCAATAAATGCAAAATATGGTAAACAAGAGACATACAAGTCTTTCTTTTGCGCCCATCATAGTCCTGATGATAGTCTTGTGCAACCTACAATGAGAACATGTTGAGCTACAATTCATCAACAAGAGCACAATCCCCACACAAATGCCTCTAGTACAATCAGTATCTATTCCTCCCACTAAAAAAAAACCTAACCACTCACCCCTTAGCCCAATCATCAAGTCCTCAAAGAAATCTTATCCCAGAGTGGGATCTCCAGAGTGTGAATACAATAATTTGATCAACATGAAGAGGTATTGGTAACGGATAAAGCATATAGAATAACTTTCTCACCAAGTGGTAAGGGCTTGATTGTATGAAATCTTCACCCTAGTTTATCTCACTGCCCCCGAAATGCAAGAAGTGAAATAATAAGTTAACACCCTACTTTGATGAGTTCCAAATGGTTTCAAAAACGAGTGATAAAAACCCTTCTTAGAGAATGGAATTTTCTAAGATCATATGCATAGCTATGGTGTTGTGCTCCAGATCAGAAGCACTTACTGCACTTTGTACAGTCACCTCCACTATCTCTCTCGTGTAAGATCGCTATCAGTATCACTTATCAACCAAAGTCCGCCACTTTAGCTTCAAATTGAGGAGTGACTAGAATGGAGCTACTTTTCACATCCATGCGTACAGAACTTGGCCAACATGCTGTGTGGAATAAAAATTGTTAACCATGCAAAAGAAAACAATGACAAAAAGACACAACTGTATGTGTATAATGAAGATTACACGAACCATTCTTGTGAGAATTGGATACTTGAGGACCTACCCAACACCCACCACAACTCACTACCTGCACCAAGGACATCTTCTAATATTTTCAATAAACAAATTAAACTGAAGTATCTTCTTTCAATAAATTGCAAATTCCATACTTCACAAATATAAAATGGAAAATAATTTAATTATAAAAAATACAAATTTGAAAACATGGAAAATATTATAACAAAAATACCTCATAGGAAAGGACACCTATACGTGTTCATGATAGTATTTAGCCACCTCCCTCACTTGTTTTTCCTTGTCCCATTTTTGATAGCTTGTTCCAAATGGTTTCGGAGTTTCTTTTGCATTCAACTCTTCCATCAAATGCTTCTTCATTACATCGACAATAGGTAATGAGAGCACCAACAACAAAAAGTAGTCATTGTCTTCGGCACTTCGAGATGGCTCCATTTCGAGTAGTTCTCTTTCTTCTTCAAAGGGTTCTACTAGTTGGGGTGCCTCCATGTCCTCAACTCTATCCATCAAGAGAAGAGTCCTATTTTCTTCCAAAGGACTACTAATTACCACCTCATTTAATTCTTCTTCCTCATTTCTTTCATTTCCTATCAACTTTTGTACATTTCTTTTTTTTCTTGTCAAATACCTTAAATGGTATTTCAAATATTTATATATTTCTCTTTCATCCCATTTATGATTCTTCTTTCCTAATTTAACTTCTTGCAACATTGCACAATTTTCCTTTATTACTTCCTTCAAACGCTCTTGGACTCCTGGTTCTTCTAAATTGAATGTTCCATGTGGCAATTTTCCAACTTTCTGTGCATCTACTATCCATTTCTTCACTTTATCATAATTATCTAGCATAATTCTATGTTCAATGACCATATTAGCAACCAATAAAGCCCTCTTCCCATACTTTACATTCGGATTTCGACAAGCAAGAGGAGCAAAAACTTGAGAACAATAGAGTGTGTTGACATTTTTCTCCTTAAGTGCTACTCGAGCTCGAGGACTTGTCATGTTGCCCTCATCATCCACCTCCAATTCTTCATCTTCTCGTTCTATTCTCTTCTCCCCACATATGCCACAATATTTTGAAATATCTCTCGCAAATTTGGTACCACAAACATTATAGCAAAGTGCTAGCAATATTGACATCGTGGTACTACCTCTAATTGGATTCTTTCTACACATAAACTTCTATGGATTTGGTAAGAACAATAGATGTACCTTAGGAATAGTTCTTCTTCTTAAACAAAAAATTCAAAACAAAAAACATCAATCAAACAAAAATCCTCAAGTGCCAAAACGTCTTACGGTAAGGAAGAAGAATCATGTTGCCGCCAAGGAATTACCGTTTATTGCGACCCACTCTAGTAACTTTCACGACCCACTATAGCTACTCTAGTGACTTACTCTAAGGCGCACCAAGAATACGAAAGGAATAAGAGGAAAAACAACAACAAACAAGGAAGAGGTGTTTCGAAGGACCACTAAGAAGAGAAGTTCACAGGAATTGAATTGAAAGGAGGCAGCCATCAAAACCCACAAGGATGAAAAGAGGCGGCCGTTGAAACTCTAAAAAAGCCACTTGGCATCAATAGAAGTTTTTACGGTCCTTTCCAAAAGACGCTAACGTTGACGCGGCGTTCTCCTAAATGTCCGGAGGGGAACATGAGTTGAGCTTTCACGCTCAAATGTAATTGTAGATAAGCCTTTACGCTCAACTCATGCAGAATTCAAATACTTCAGGTAAAATTCAGTGCTCCTAATTACAAAAGTAGAAAGAAGTAGAAAGTTAACATGATAGTTCGAATTCACGCAATTTGAAAACCCTAATTTGTCTTCATTTAGTTAATTGCAAATCCAATTCCAAATTGAAATGAAGTGCTCTCCAAAGAACAGAAGGAATTCCTAAAATTCACAATTCCATAGGCAATGTCTCTATATGACCATCTCGATACTGCCCAATTAGAGTGTTGACGAGATAAACAGACCTACTTTCATATTGATACCAAAACCTAATGAAAATCTACTTTCCATGAACTAGAATGAAATTTGCAATAGTTGTAATGCACTCCCCTGGCATAATTTTAATACCAATGTAAGCTACACTTAAAAAACCCGAAGAGAGGCTTACCTACACTTGCAGAAGAGAAGTAGGAAGATAATCTTACAGCTCAAAGTCTGTAGTTCAAAAGTAAGAAGTTATATGCAACAACATAGTACATTTGTCTGGCGGGTACCACACAGTTCATCATCTAAGTAAGAGGTTCAAACCAACTAACTAGAATATTTGCACTTCTCCCTATGAAAACTATAACAAGCACTACATCTAGAGTACTTTGAGTTCTTAATCTATTCTACTAGTGCAAGTTCAAGGTTTAGGGTTTAGTTGGGATTAACGCCCAAATGAAATGCATAGTTTTCGTTATCCAAATATGCACTAAGAGAATGCAGTATTGGATCAAACCTGACGAATCTGGCTCAACTGAGCATAGGAAGTCTTCTTATTTGGTTCTGCCCTTTTCTTATGAACGCTATGCAGAACATGTGGATCTAGAAGTTGGTAATGTCTAGCTAATACTTGCTCCTTCAACAGTGGTCTACAAACTCACACTTTGAACGATTGCATAAGATCTCATACATTGAAAGAGAAATTTGATCTCACGACAGATTGGCTCTTGTACCCAACCAGTGAGGTCTATTGAACTATCTCCCAATGAAAGCACATTCCTACATATTGACTAAATTGCCAAACGTGACGGAACAGTGTGCTCAACTTTACATCGCATTTACATGGCCATTGAATCAACGCATATGGAAAATAAAAACACTTGATGATAAATTTTTGCTACTACCTCAAGCTTATGGAGGTTGCCTTGGAAGTCGCGAGGGTAAGCAAGGAGGTCTTCACCCAGTGCAAATTGGGACGAATTCACATACACCAAGACCACCACCTTCGTAGCATGTTGCTTGGCCTTCCTAATAAGAAAAAGATGACCTTCGTGAAGGTACCCAACCGTTGGCACTAGCGCGATGCGCTATCCAGTCTTTTGTTGTACGTGAGACTAGTCTCGCACCGCTTGCTTCTCTCTTATCACCTCCATGGCTTAGAAATTCTTCTCAACTCTAAGCGCTTGCATGATGGCCAAAAATTCTCATGGCGTTGCATTCAAGTGACACGTTTATGCCGAATTTCCTTCAATTGATTCAACCCACACACAAGGGTTACAAGAGTTTAGGATTTAGGGTTCAAGAAGTCAAAATCATTTTCTCAGTATGCAAATTTATTCAATCAAAAAGACTTGCAATTGTAATCCAATATTATTAAATTAGAAAACGATGAAAAAGCTCAATCTAGATGTCTACTGCAAGAAAAGGGCAGCACATAACTCCTAGGGTTCAATGTCCCAACGCAACCCTAAACCCTCCTCTTCAACTGCAGCATTCTAAGCTTCACCCTCGCCACATTTTCATTTTTTAGAAAAACACACAATACAGTTGAACTTCCAACCATAACAAAATTGCTGAAAAATCCTCGAGAGCCGTGTAAATCTACTTCAACCAAAAAGGATCAGACGATCAATTGATGCACAGACTTGAATAAATCAAATGACCATGCAAATCGATGGAAAAACAAGAAGAAAGAGGCCAGGACACAAATGAGCTTCCCTCAAGAAGAAGTTGAATTCCGCCCTCAATAGAAAGCCAATTGGCATCAGATATTCTGTAAAATCTGTCATTCTTCAAGGATTCATGTGAAATTGCTTATAACCGTCTCGTAAACGAATGTAACAATGGTAAAATCGAATCCAAACAATATTTATAAGATCATTATGACCTAACCAAATATTTTTTTAGTACTTCCCTTTTTTTTATAATTTTTGAAGACTACTTTTAGCATCAAAAATTGGATTTTTAAATGGTTGATTAAGATTTTCTATTCTACATTTTCAACAAATTATCCATTGCAATTTTGACTTCCCTTAGTGTTGAAAGCTATTATCCATTGCAATTTTGACTTCCTGTAGTGTTGAAAGCTATTAGAAATGAGCCTCAAAGACACTAGATCTTGAATAAAAATTTATATTACATATTCATTTCAAAATTTGTAAAAGACATTTTAATCATTTATAAATTATTAGGAATTATGCATAATTTGTCCTTCAATCTAATGAATTTTTATAACATATGTAATCATAGGATCTTATAGTATGTAGTATGAAAAACATGTGATAAAAATTTCAAACATTTCTACCGCATGGATTGCAAGATATATGCATTCAAATTTACTAAAATCATTTTTTCAACTTTGCAAAAAGCAAAGCAGCTGCACTTTACGAGCTAATTTTTCTATGAAAAGATAACCAAAATGGTGGTGCTTCTTTGGATCCTTTTTTTTAGGAGAAGTTGGCCATTTTCTTAAAAAATTTCAAATCATTTTGAATTGTACAACACATAGGGAAAAAAAAGTTTATAGGTAGTAGTAGATAATGATTCAAAATATTGAAAGGTTAAGAATTGAATTATGGAATTACAAAATGCCAATCCCAATGGTTGAAATGTTGTAATAAATAATCTACCTCCTATGATTTTTTTCCCAAAAAATATTGAGGATTGGATATGATAAAGGACTTCAAAGTTTATTTCAGAGTAGGGCATCCATAACTACCTGCAAACAATAAATCTTCATACCTTTTGACTCATTGAATAAAATAGAATGATTCAAAGCTTCCCATGTATTTAAAATTCTAGAAAACCACTTTCAAATTTTTGTTTATGGAGAAAGTCATTTTCTGGGATCCATCCAAATTGCCATATTATGAAGAAAAAAAAGTAGCATATTAGGCTATAACTTTTGACTCCTATTTCCAAATGCCATAAAATTTAGTGCATATGAAAGATATTACTTATTCCTTCCTATTAAAATTTTGGCCAAAAATATGAAAATCTCCAGCTACATACACCTGCCCAAAATTTCAATGTAGTCAAAAAAAGTAGCTTGGTCCTTCATGAGTTAATCTCTATAAGACTTCAGCCATTGTAATTGAATCAAACTTCTTATTTGATTTTAATTTTGCATTTCAAATTGTGTTAAAAAAACAGTCTCTTATTTTTATTACTTGTAACTATGAATTATATATCACTTTCAAAAACTTCAATTTGTTTCATAAAATCTTTTCATTTTTTTTCATTTTTTATACAAAAAATGAACAGAAATGAATAATTTAGCAAATTCCTGAAAATTTTGTTGATAGGTACAAGTTTTAAAAGAAATTAGTGTGCAAAATTCTCAATTGCTTATTGTAGTTTTTACACCTAAATCAACTACAACAATGATGTTAAAGTCAATTTTGATTATGAATCCATCTAAATCTATCCTAAACTCCTAAAGTTCCATATCCTAAAGTTCCATAACTATATTTCATCTAAAAAGCTCCAAAACTACCATTTGTATTACAAGTACCAAATTATTAGAATATTATTTTTTTGACATATGTAACCATAGGATCTTGTAGTATGCTTACTTGAGAAGAATTGGTAAAAATTTCAAACATTTGCACCGCA
Source organism: Pseudoscleropodium purum (assembly GCA_963969395.1). Lineage (NCBI taxonomy): Eukaryota > Viridiplantae > Streptophyta > Bryopsida > Hypnales > Brachytheciaceae > Pseudoscleropodium > Pseudoscleropodium purum. The sequence goes on from OZ017796.1 coordinate 1,363,029, forward strand.
TGAATTGCAAGATATAAGCATTCAAATTCACTAAAATCATTTTTTAGGCCTTGCAAAATGTAGGATAAATGCACATCAGAAGGTCCCTTTTCTATGAAAAAAAGTCCAACACAATTATGCTTCTTTATTTTTTTTATAAAAAAGTTGACCAAATGCTTGTAAAATTTCATATCATTTGGAATTGTACAACATATAGGAAAAAATAAGTAAGTAGATAGTAGTAGTGAATGAATTAAAAAACTAAATTCTTAAGAATTTAATTATAGAATTGATGAATGCCAATCCCAATGATTGAACTCTTATAATAAATAATTTGTATCCTATGATTTTATTTTTCCCCAATAACATTGAAAATTGAGTGAGATGAAGGACTTCGAAGTTTATTTTAGAGTAGAAAATCTAGAATTGCCTGCAAACAAAAAAATATCATAACTTTTGATTTGCTCATCAAAACAAAATGATTTAAAGCTTTTTGTGTATATTCAACTTTGGAAAATAAATTTCAAACTTGTGATTTCTTGCACTACCCATGTACCAAAAAAAATAACATATTAGACTATATTTTTTAACTCTTATTTCCAAACGTCATGAAATGTAGTGCATGTGAAAGTTATTCCTTGTCCACAACTTCAATTACAATTTTATCTTATAATATACAAATCTTAATTTACAATAGTTTGCCTGAAATTGCTATGTAATCAAATAAATGTATATTGGTCCTTTAGGGGTTTATTGATGTGTAGAGTTTTTTTTTTTAATTCTTTATGGAAAAATGCATTTCTTTTTATATTCTGTTTTTCCAATTTTTTTGATGGAAACATAAAATTATTGTCATTATGTAAAAGCTAAATGTGAAAATAAAATTTGCTTGTAAACACTTGTATATGAAAAATCTGTAATTTTTAACATAAATAAAGGGTAGAATGCTGAACATAATTTTTTCATTTATAGGTGAAATTCATTTCAAAATTTTTTAATATGATTGAAAAATACACATTACTGTGTTTTTTTGGATTTTAACACATATAGCTTTCAAGTGCAAGAATTCTTTTAGTTTTTGACAATTCTGAAAAATTTGAAATGGTGTATGAATAGAACTTTTGAAGCTTTGTTTTTCTAATTGAAATCAATCTCCAAAAATAGTTATTTTAAAATTTTTTAGTAATGTTCACCAATGCACATTCAATTTTTGAATGCTTGAATCTTTAGAGTTGTTTACCAAAGATGTAATTGACTTCAAGATTCTAGGAACAGTGTGTTCAACTTTACATTGCATTTACATGGCCATTGAATCAACGCATATGTACATTTTTATTTGTTCAATATATGTACATTTTTATTTTGGAGATGTAACTTCTTTTTTTTGAATTCTAAGAGTTTTTTTTACTTTATTATTCTATTTGTGAAAAGAAAAATTATACCATTTTTTTTGCTTTATTGAAAAAAACAGGTATATAAAAATGAAACTAAGGAATATTAAAGAATTATATGATAAGAGTTTTACATCTTTATATATGGAGTTCTTATGAAGTTTAGTTTATATTGATATTATAGTCAAAATGGAAGTGAATTATATGAAATATAGATATTGAATTAACAAGAACAACACAATTACTTAATTGTGTATGATTTTTTGGGTTGCTAAATATATACGTATTTGTTGTATATAACTTTTTGAACTTCAAAATGAGGCGTACGGGACAAAGAGATTGTCCTCTTCAATCCAAATTTTGCTCATGTTTTAAATGCAAAACAAATACCCAAGAAGGCAAATATGTTGACAAAAGGACGTTCCATGCACACTTGGAACGTGAACATGAAAGGCAAATTCAATTAGAAAGAGAGCAAGAATTACATAGCAATCCATTACAAGAAGATGTAGATCCAATTGTTGTAGCCCCTAGTGATGTTGATATAAATCTACCACCATTTGAAGGGAATCCACCACCATCAGAACCAAGTGAAGTTCCAATTAACCAAAGAGTGCAAGAAGAAGAGGCAAATGAATCACAAGATTTAGATCTTCTAAGTGAAATGAAAATTACAATGAAGCATGTCTTGATAAAAGTACAAGCTGGATGGGATAACAAAAAGATGTCAATTGAGTTACAAGATTACATGCTAGATCAAATATTTTCAGAAGTGGGAAAAATAATAGAGCCAGGAAAAGAAAAATTAGGAGATGCACTTAGGAATATGCCAATGAATTGGCAAGGAGACTTTGAAGGGTCATCCATTACACCGTCATCTTTCAAAAAGCTCCTTAATACGTACAAAAAATAGGGTATGGTTCAACTACAAAGATGGAGAATTTGTTTGGGCACAGAAGACTATACTCATGAGGCCATTCTCTTTGCACCTAGTGAAGATGATACTCATGAAAGGCATGTGACTTCACAGTGTAGTTGTATTGCTCCTACCAATTTGAAGAGACTATGTAGAATTCATAGTCAATTGTGCACTGAATGCGGAAGAGTGAGGAGACAAATGATCTCTTTTGATTACTTGCTAATTTCTTTGCAATTGGAATCAATCATGTCATCAAGATCTCTTTGCATTGAAATGTTGTCTATGTGGAACAATGTAGAGCGGTGGCTCAATAAAGATGCACCACCAACTTCTATTTAATATTTTTGGGATGGTGAGAAGATGAGAGAGACTCAAGATTGGTGGAATCCCCAACGTCAATGGGAATTATTGGTGCATTGTCCCAATGAAGAATGTCACATGGCATATCGTGCTTATCCAACTAAATACAACAAATTGAAGAACAATTGGATTTCTCAATTAGAGCACTATGATTTTCAATGTTGGAATTGCAAAAGGTGTGTAGTCAAACCAAAGTTACTAGTGAAAAGGGATCCACGAAATATTGCATTGGGAGCTCATTGGGATGGTTTCAATGTGACGAGAAAAAGGTCTCGAGGTTCTTGGATTTTGAGTGTTACAATATTGAATGCTGGAAATTCATCAAACATTTCACTATTGCTTGTATTATTCATTCCATTGGGTAATAACAAGGACTTCAATATACAACGTATGAAGAAATCTATTTCATCTTTTTTACAACCATTTGTAGAAGAACTAGAGGTGTTATTTTCAAAAAGAATACAATGCAAGTACAACTACCCAATTCATAGCATTAGCAATTTCCTACCAGTTTCTAATGGTTTACTAGTGATTCGGACATTTTTGATGTTGGTAACAGGTGACTACGTTGCACAATGCAAGATTGGAAGATTAAAGAGCTCTGGACCTATAGGATGTAGACGGTGCAAGATGAGTTTTGTCGAGATAGGTGGAGGAAAATATGCATATGATAAAAACAAAGAGCAAGTTCTCAATCCACCTCGGAGGAGGACATTAAAAGAGCTATTTGAGGGTGTGCAAGAATGGAATGTATATAGTGATGAAATGGAGGAAAGAGAATGCCGTAGCAGAGTGTCTGGTGTATCTAGAGAGTCAAAGTTGTGGAGGTTGTACCATTTATATGGATTTGACTTGTCAAAGGATTTGGTATTTGATGTGATGCATATTTTGGGTTTGAACATCTTCAAAATTTACACTAAGAAATTTTTTGAAGACATAGAGAAGCATGAACACAAAGTTGAACTATTGGACATTGTGAAGTCTTCTTGTAAGTCCATCAAAGAAGCACGTGTAATAGAATTGAAACAAAGCCAGTGGCCACATGATCCTATAAGCAATTATGACACTTATACAGCTGAGGAATATTAAAAATTTGTACAATGGGTGTTACCTATCATTCTACATAAATTCAAAGGAAAATATTTGATAGAACGTTGCACACAAGGATTGTATCTTGTAGACATAGCTCATTATTTTTTCAACTATATGAGGTCAAGAGGTTGGACAGAGGATGTCATGTTTGTAGTTCATCAAGTGTCACAGAAATGGTGAATCCTTGGAGAAGAATTGGATGGTCCAAATGGTAGACCGTTGGAGCATGTCGTTGGAGCAGGGCATATTTTGGAAGATGTAAGATGGTTTGGACATAGTAATGTGTATTGGTGTTATCCATATGAACGAGAAATACAAAAATTTACAAACATGAACACAAATCAGAAGAATGTAGAAGCCACATTCATTAAGTATTGTTCACAAATATTGTTTCAAAAGGTTTGTACATACAAATATGAAGAACGTGACAATTTGAAGACTTTAGAAAGAGCACTTAAAGAAATACACAAATCATATTGGCACTCTGAAGAAGTTCTTGACGACCATGCTAATCATTCTATATGCCCATTGATACATGGTAATGGTTGCTTGAGAGTATCTACAAAGGAAAAAGCTATAGAATTGATGAAGTTGTTGAAGTGTCCACCATTGAATTCTTATTATTTGACATCAATTACAAAGGGTATTATAATTAGTCCTCTTCAAAATAGACCAGAATAAGTTGATGCTACTATTTTTTCTTATTTGCATCATCAACATCCACACATGCAAATTAGTCAGACACCATACATATACAAGCATAAGAGAAGCATGATGGGCAACATCTTTTATAAAATTGGTAATGACGTTGTAGTGAAACATGATAATCCACAAGGTACATCCTTCAAAGGTAGAATTACTCAACTTTTTTCACAGGAATTTGAAGGGTACATTCAAGTATATTTTGCAGCAAAATATTATGAGCAAATAAGAATATCAATGAATGACCACGAATCAAACATGGTTGATGAATCCACTGGTATGAATTTCATCAAAAACAATATGTTCGTTCTATATGATGACTATAGTAAAGTTTTTCTATGACAAACTCAAGGCAATGTCAAATAGATTTGTTCGGGAGAAAACTCAAATTAGCTTAGTGTTTTAGTTAGCTAATGTCACTTTGTAGGTGAATTATGTCGTTAATCTTAATGTATTAGGTTATTTGGTATATTTCATACTCTACTTAGGAATGAGAAAGGGTTTTTTTTTCTAATTTCCGTCCAATTATAAATATAAATTTCTAACCACTAAGTCCGTCTCGATCATATATTAAAATAAATGCAAATGTAGGGTACAAACTAAGGAACCTACATCCACAAATCTCATACTTTGAATTCACTAAAATATATTACAAATATATTTGTTTGCAATCTGCATTTCACAATATATATATATTTAAACTTTGAAATTCGGTTGAACCAAGAATTCATTGATTGTCTTTCGCAAATATAATTTCAACATCAAAGTTGCTTTAAGCGCTAATGACTCAATTACTTTAAGTAAATATAACATCCACCCTTTTTAGGGATTGAAAACAATCAAGGACATTGCTTCAAGTGAACACATTAACACATATATGCTTGAAGTAATTCGAAGATTTCCCTTGAGGGATGTAGAATATGCTTTAGTAAATCATTTAAAGAATTTCAAATTTTTTCTTTCTCAAGGCTCCGATCTTCATTTGACTATGTATCCTTCCATCTTTAACTTTGAGCTTTCTTCCTTTGCATCACCATGATATCTTGGAACTTTTTCTTTTCAATTATAATACTAATTTTAAATTATGTTTATTAAATTTACACAATTACAAATAAGTTCTAATAAAAGAATTTAAATACGCATTCAACATTCAATCATGTATTCATGTCTTCAATTGGAATATTATTTATTTAACATATAAATAATCATTCAATATTTAAAATGTACAACAATTATTTATAATTGTTCAATGATTTCTAATCATTAGAAATGTAAACTCATGTTCTAACTCAAAACCAATCTCAATCCCTAACTTTGTTTCAAACATACATGTCTATTTGTGATACAAAGATATTCCAATCTTTTAAATAAAATTAATCATCACTCACTGGATTTAAATTTCAAAATAAAATTCAATCTCTGAATCAATCTATTTCAAACCAATTCCTACTTTACAAAAAGAAATTCCAATCACTAGAATTATTAATTATTCAGTCAATTCCTAACTTAATACTTTGGTCCTCTTTACTTCAAATCTTACTTTAAGCATTGACACAAAAATTCTCTTAAGAGATAAAATATAACCAATAGACAAACTTTACTCAAAATATATCAAATTTTCTTAAAGAGATTCTCCTTTATAAAATGCTCAAGGCAAAGAATACTTATTTATCACTTAAGTGAATATTAAATTATTCAATTTAATTAATTTGACATTCATAAAATACTCAAAGTAAAATATCATCAAAATTCAACTTCATGCTTAAGCAATAATCACTATCACTTATGTAAATAAATAACTAAGAATAACACTTATGAATTTATAAATTAATACAACAACGAAAAAAAACAAAAATGCAACCTCACGTCCCAAATGCAATAAAAATTAAAGAAAGAAAATAATGAGAGAAGAGAAGACTGTATATCACAATCCCTCCTCAAATACCCCTCCAATCTCTTGATAAAAACCCGTCAAACTCACAATTGCTCAAGTCAGAAAGTCTTTTCACACTTTAACTTCAAATATCATCACATTCACACTCGATTGCTCAAAATTTTAAACATTTAATTCATTTCACACTCAAAAGAACAAAATTTAACTAGAAAGTAAAATTGTCTTAATTACAATGACACATGCATTTGACCAATGATGTGCATCATGCACAAACTCATGTGCATCAAAAACTTACGTTTATGATGAACTAAAAATCTAGCATATGAAATGCAAGATACACAAAAGCGAGATAGATTAGTTTAGTGTTAGAATATAAAGCACTATTGCTAATGAATTTTTTGTTGATTTGTTCTAAAAAATTTAGAAATGAGCTTGTCCATTAAACTTGATTTAGAAATATTTGAGTTTATATATATATTTGTACTAATGAATGTAAAAAATTTTGACTAATTTTTTTCAATTAAGTATTATGTAGAACCATAAAAATTGTCTATTATAATACAAAAGATGGAAATTATGCTATTTTTGAAACTAAAATTTGTTACTCTTCATTGAAATTGTGTAATCTTGGAATATTAATTTCACATGATGATCAATTCCAATTCTCTTTTGCACAATGTTTAACAATTTGAATGTTATCTACTATAAAAAGGAAATGATATCAGTCAAAAACCAATCAACTTATGGAGGAATTCAATCATTGTAATTGGAAAGGTTGTGGGGGATATTTTTACTATATGAGCCATGTCTAACTTACTTGCATTATGTAGATTTTACTAGTAGTCTCATGTCACTAATTAATGTGAATATTTATGATAGTGTAGAATTAAATTTATAAATTTCAATGTAAATTCATGTTGTAAATATTAGAATCTAATTTTTTATTTATTTCAAGTATGTGTATTTTAAGTGAAAAGAAAATTGGAAAAGGTGATTTATTGATGAATTTTTAGAGAAGGTTATTCTATTAAGAAACAACTAGATGAGGTAAGGCAAAAAATTGTATAATAGTGGTACCTTCAATCACCTATAGAAGTATTTCATTTTCCTCTAAGTATTTATGTAGTGATTTAAAATTTCAAACAAGTTAAAAACTTATTATTAGAATAGCTACTGTAATTAATTGAAGAAATGCACATAGTGATTGAGTTGAATAAAAAAGCATTAAAATCTTTATTATATTGGGGTACCAAATGAGAGGCACTCCACTTAGATACTTTCTGAGATTGATAAGTTTAAGTTTAAGTTTAAAATCTTTGCATATTTTTTACAAAATCTAAAATTTAGAGTTTGTGTTGGATGAGTCTAAAGTTTCCACCATTAGTAAGAGAGTGTTTTATGGTTATGTATACTAATTAATAGGGTATATTGAAAATTTTTGGACGAAAAAAAAGTCATAGGATGTAGATTGCTTATTAGAACAATGCAACCATTGGGATTGGCATTTTTCAATTCCATAATTAAATTCTCAACAATTTAGTATTTTGAATCATTCTATAGCACTATGTACGTATTTTTTTTTTCCTAAATGTTGAGCAATTCCAAACAATCTTAAATTTTTCAAGCATAGTGCTACCTTATCTACAAAAAATAATCCAAAAAAAAGCAACACCATTTGGAACAATTCTTCATAGAAAAATGAGCTTGTGAAGCATTTTTCACAAGTTGACATTGAAGCATTTTGTATTTTGTATTTTCTATATTGAAGCATTTTTTGGGCCAATCAAAAGTAGTCTACTGTGAATAATAGGTGTTCATACAACCTCTAGTTTGAAAATTTGTAGTTTATATCTATGGTCTTGTAAATTTTCAAACCAATTGCATTTACTTCTATTTTCATTTGTTTTTTAACATGTTGATGTGATTTTTTTTCCCAATTTGTATTGATATGCATGATCTAACAAACGTGTTTGTTTTAAATGAGGATACCTTACATAATACATTTACATTCATGAAAAATTTAGAAGAATCACGCTTTTGAAGCTTGAAGTGAGAAAGAACTAAAAGCAATAACCTTCTATTTTTTGAAATTAAAGAATGCTTAACAAAATTTTACCTACCTAAAAGGGTAGTTTATGTAACATTCAATTTAATGAAATTTGATGGATTTTGTGAATAATTGATCAATTTTTTTAACTCACTAAATTTTAAGCATTCTCCTCTTTTAATAAAAGAAAAAAATTCAAATAATAAACATCTTCATAGTTGTAACATTGATTTAACTCTCGTATAATTTTTAAAAGACATTTTTTTAAACTCTTATCATTTCAAGTACTTAGATTTATATGAACTTTGAAAGACAAATGGAAATCATAGTGACAAATATCATGAGGTTATTGATATTATTTTTGAGCTCAAATAGAAAGGAATTTGATAGAACGTGTTCATAAGTGTTATAAAAGGAGATTTTTAAAAGTTTGCAAATATAATAGAAAATATAATTTTTGTAATTTTGAAAAAAACACAAGTGGAATAAGAAGAAATGTATTGGATTTATATTTTTGTAGTTTCAACTAAAATATTTGAATAAATTTGTCCAATATATTCACAAGGAATGAATATCATGTCCTTTAAAATGTAGGTGAATTACAGAGGAGAAATGGTTTAGGAAGATGAACCTCTAAAGTTCCTTAACTATGTTTTTGCCAAAAATACTTTCAAACTGCCATTTTTAGGACATATACCAAAAACAAATTTAACATTTTTGGATACATCCAACCGTAGGATCTTGTAGTATGATCATTGCAAAAGATGTGGAAAAAATTTCAGAAATTTCCACCGTGTAGATTGCAAGATATTAGTGTTTCGATTGACAAAAAAAGTCTTTTTTTGGCCCTGCAAAAAATCGGGCAGCTACACTTCACAAGGTCACATTTGTATGAAAAAGTGCCCAAAATGGTTGCAACTTTTTGGATTCATTCTTCAAGGCAAGTTGGCTACATACTTGAAAAATTCCAGATCATTTGAATATTTTTTAAATAGAGAGAGAAAGTGGGTGTTGATTGTTCATATATTACAACCATTGGAATTGGCATTGTTCAATTCTAAAATTAAATTTTTATCAAATTTTTATTGTAAATCAAACTCTACTTTTGTTATTTACAATTTTTTTCAAACTAAATATGAAACTTTTTTATTTGAAATTTCAAATAGATATTACCAACTTATATGTTCAACATACAATAGAGAATAAAAAGTTGGAGGATGTACACATTTTTGTATAAAGTGTTTGAAATCTGAAATCTAACCATTTGATGAATTCAAAATAATCCTTTTTAAAATTCAAGGAACTAGATCTTGTAATTACTAAAGTTTTATTCTAAAATTTAAAGGGGGCATACATTAACAAATGAAGAAGAAGATCCTATAGTTGGATTTGTTAATGAATTAATATAGATGAAGATTTTAGACTTGCATTCAGTTTGAATAATTTGAATTAGCTAGTGCGAAGTTGGCCTAAAAACACTAGAAATTTTTATAAGTTAACTAATTTGGAAAAAAAAAGGTTTGGATATATAATATAGATAGAATATTTGATGCAATATACAAAATGAGTTCTTTTAGGATTTATATTGAAATAATGAATTTTTTTTTAAATGCTTTACAAGTGTAACTAGTAATTACAAATTTATGAAAGAGTTTCATGTTACTTTTGAGAATGTCTTTTATTTTTGTTGAAAGAAAAAGCACACTATTTCTGTAACTTTATTTAAAACACAACTATATAAGAATGTAACACAAATATATAGGAATGTCAAGAATTGTAATGAATAGTATTTGAACTTCTATTAATATCATTATCATAAAGTCTAGTTTATATGCAAAATTTATTTAGTGGAAGTTAAAGTGAGTTAGAAATAAGATAGGTATTGAAATAATAAGAACTAGAAAAAAAAAACTTGGTTGCATACATTTTATATGTACGTGTATCTATATAAAATATATAATCACAATCTTTCATTCTGAAAATTTTAAATAAAACATCTTATCTATTTTTACATGTTGATTTTTCCTAGCAATACGCACCTAATTAAGTTGAATGGAGTTAATTCCACTTTTTTAAGTGCATTATGAGTTTGATATGAATTTTTTTCATTTGTTACTTAAAATATTCTCGATAATTTTAGTTCTTCAATAGAAAATGTATTAATTTTTAATAAGAGACATAGAAGTCAAATATACAAATTTCATTCATATATAGCAAAAGCAAAGAAATATATAAAGTGACTACAACTATGATTCATTGGACAAGCAAATTAGTGCACATTTTACTATAAAATTGCTAGATTTTTTGTTGAATCTTCTTAGAATTGAATAATATTTATTCATAATCTTACCTTGTATTTTTAGAATGCAATGTGAATAAGTTATAAATTTTCATAGTGCTAAAACAATTTGTAAAAAAAAAAACCTAAGCATTCTTGATGTATGGATTTAGATTTTAGACAAGAATTTGTCCAAGTCAATTTTAAGCCAACTATGATTTTGAAGTATGCAACTTTCGAGGGAACAATTTAGAAGTACGGAAAAACTTCTCATGGACTTGTCCTTTCAAGGTTAACCCTTAAATGCCGAGGTGGACGTTTTGTGTTTGATAAATGAGACGGAATCAAATTGTATAGGATGGAAGTGCAACTATTCATCCTCAAAATTTGTTTTGGAAAGGGAAGATCTTCTATAGTAGTTTGATTTGCAATGACTACTTTTGCAATTTTAGAGGCTAGTGCCTCACACAGTAATAAAAAAGGACGATTTGGAGGGTCACCCCTTTGGTGTTTAAGGGTTAATAAAGATTCAAAGAGAAAATTGCAGTGACCATCCAATGACAATATAAAATTTAGCATTACTTAAAATGTCATTCACAGGGAAAAAATTAATCAAAAACCGTGAGTAGTGCCTGCATCTAAGCTTATTCGAAAAGGTGGTCCCCAGCCGTGGCGAAGGCGGCCATCGATCGGGCATGGCAAGTCACTGAGCGGGGGATGGTGCAGTCGCGTCTTGCGTACTCGGTGAGCGCGCGCGAGGAAGGTTCCGAAGCTCAGGCCGAACCTGGGACCCCTTTTAGCCCCCTGTTCAGCCCCAGGCTGAAGGGCCAAAATCTCCCAGTCGAGTTACATATTCTGAAGAAGAGCACCTGTCAACAAGCTGCTAATGCTAGCCAGCAAAGTCATCGAAGTGCCAGTCAGCAGACACGGAGGGCTAACGGAGTTGTTGCCACTTCCGGAACCAGATCCCTTTTTCCGCAGTTCCCGCCTGAGATTCGCATTCTCACTTTGAGCTCCTTCCACCACGGACACAGCTACAGCCGCAGCGAGCGCCAGCAGCAGGACAATATTCGCAGTCCTTCGAAACGACATCATGCTGTTCAAAAGAACTCCCGGAGAGCGTCCCTACCTCGTTTTCAAATTCAAAACCACAGAAAACACACCAAGCTTCTCAAACAAACTACAGCAGAGCACAAATACTTCGTGAGCTGCAGATCTGGTGCAATAGAAGTACCCAACTACACCTCCAATAAGTTATCGACTCGCTAGAAATTGAACACTCCAGATGAAATCAAAGTCTGCAGTGGAGCAACAGCACAAATGTTCAGTGCGTGATGTCCGATAACAGACAAGGCCGGGGGATATGAGAGAACAGTTCACACTTGTAAATTTATAAAGTACGTACGTAATGTGGGAGGCAGGCCTGGTGCACACGCCTTCGTCCAAGAAAGACTTCGAGGTTTCGCGGGGCGGAAAGGTGCTCAGTTTCCGTCCACGAGTCCGGCTTATCCGGTGAAAAGTTTTTTCGAGAAATACAACATTGTATACCGAAATTCAGTAGAGATTGTGATGCGATTGTGAGCGGCGTATTCCTTTGCAGTTCATCAGATTACGGGCGCCACCAGAAGTCTCGGGCGCAAGTTCTTCGTGGTTGCGACACGTCGGTAACTAAGTACTTTGTAGCTATTTTTCGATGAAGTGCACTCATCCTGGGTTGTATATGAGCACTTCATCGAAAAATAGTTACAGAGTACTTAGTAACCGACTTGTCATACGCCATATACAACACCATGTAAGTTACAGCACTGTTTTTCGACACTCTTTCTTGACATTTTTTTTTATAGTAGAACATTTGGACACTTTTTTGGACACAAAAATGTTGGCAAAAAATTTCAGCATTGTTCTTGATACTTTAGTGTAAAAAAAAAGTATTGAAATGTTATGAATTCTACAACATCTCATATTTCGGCACTTTAGAGTCAAAAATGGTGTTGAAAAAAAAATGTACAAAGAAGTGCTGGAAAACAACACCTTTTTTTTGGTTGTGTTATCTTTCTTTGACATCTATCTTCTTACATTTTGACTTTGAGATTCCTAGAGAAAGAAACTTAGGACATAGACTACTATTAGCAATTGGTATTATGATAACAAGTCCATAAAGTGACCAAATTTTCCAAATTTTCCCTTTAAAAGAGTTTAGTGTGGTAAATGGAAAATTGAAGAATTGATATGCAAAAGTTCAATTCTTATCACTATGCAAACAAGAAAATTTACAAACAAATGAAAAGCCATAAATGTTTTGTTTTCAATGAGTACATATATAGTAATGAATGTTATATATAGTAATGAATGTTCTATTTTCAATTAGTGAGGATCAATTTTTGAACCCATGTTGCATGCCATTTAAATACAAGGGGATTGCTTTGGAGATACATCATGCCCATTCACAGAACTAGGCCATGTAATTACTATACCACCTATGAAACAAAAATAGCAACCTATAAACTTTTAGTTTTAGAAACTATAACCAAATGTCCTACATTTCAAAAATTATGTAAAGTAGGCGTTTCCAAAAGTGCACAGGCTTTAAAAGTGATTACCTCTTCAAATGTACACTATATATACATGTTGCTTTTTTGTAGCCTTCAACAATATACAAACAATGCACATTTTAGGAGGTGGACGCTTATAGAGCCCTATGCAATTTCAACTGAAAAATTTCATAACTAATTCAACAAAGCTCCAAAAAATATGAAACGAATTGGATTAGATTCCAATTCCACTTGTCTTTCAAGGAAAATTTACTGAAAAAAATACTCTTAAATGGTCGATTTATGGACCTTCTACCTTAACTACTTCTTCCCTTCACCGTGGATTTAATTCTTCTTTCATTGAAAATTTGTGCACTAAATACAACAACTGACCCCAATTTTAAATCGCCTGGTATAAGGCCGCTTTTTAGACCTATTAACTCGGTATATCCTGAATTGACAATTTGAGAAAGCCAAAGCAACACTCTGTTACAAACTATTTTAAGGCCCATTTTCATCTAGTGTTAGGCAGGATGAGAGAGCAATACATCACAAAAGTAACACCCCATTGATACAATATTGTTGTAGAGGGTTAGCAATATTATATTGAAAGTGTATTGTTGTAGTACAAAAGCAGTATTGCAACAATATAGTTTCAATGGGAATGCATTGTTCCCATTGAAATTATATTGTTGTAGTATTACTTTTGTATTGCAACAATACACTTTCAATACTATATTGTGAAAGGAGTGAAACCATTGAAACAATATTGCAATAGTATTAACATGGAGGGGGGTTAGTTCCTAATGTAGTTGGTGGCAGTAACAACGTGCTTGTTCACACCAATTGGAGGTGTTCGACCCCGAATTGACGTTTAGACCTTATTGGCAGGCTTGTGAGCACAGTGTTAGCTGGAAAGCAATTTGGGCACTTCCTACAACTTTGGCTTTTGGATCAACTTTTATATACTCTCACAATCTAAAGAAATTGAACATTTGAGACATTTTCTGAAGTATAGTTGCAAACTTACAAAATTAGGCTTCTTTGGGAGACCTAGGTATAATCATACATTCATAGTAAACAAAGTAAAATTGTATGTCTAATAATGAACAAAAGACATAGTAACACCACAACACTAATAATGAAATTTAATGTTACCGCACTTATTAATTCAAAAAATTTATAAGCTTTTAATCTTGATGAAAATTTTAGTCAAGACCATAGGTGTCAATACTATTCAAAGAAGGAAGTTTCTATAAATATAAGGTGAAAAACACCCAATACTATCCTTGTACATACTTGTGCATAGTAGGCTTCCCTTAACCCCTAAAGTACCAAAGTGCATTTTTTGGCAACATAACATTTTTGGGCAAGTGCATGTGAATGGAGATTTCCATATTTTAGGCCCAAATTTTAATAGAAGGTTTGGACAAGGAATATCTTTCATGTGCACAAAAATTTCAAGACATTTGGAAATATGAGTCAAAAGTTATGGCCTAATATGTAGTTTATTTCTCAACTCAGGCAATCCGGGCAGGTTTGAAAAAATCACTTTTTTCAAAAATAAAAATTTGAAATTAATTTTCTAGATTTATATATACACAGAAGGCTTTGAATCATTCCATTTTGATCAATGAGTCAAAAGTTATGAGGTGTTTTAGTTTGCAGGTAGTTTTGGATTCTCTACTCCAATTAAACTTTGAAGTTTTTTATTGAACTCAATTTTGAATGTTTTTGGAAAAAAATAAAAATATTAGGTGAAGATTGTTTATTACAACATTACAATAATTGGGATTGGCATTTTTCAATTCTATAACTAAATCATGAACAATTTAGTATTTTGATTCATTCCCTACATTTTTCTACTTACTATTTTTTTCCTATATGTTGTACAATTTCAAATGATCTAAAAATTTTCAAGAATTTAGCCAACTTGCCTTGAAAAATTAATTCAAAGAGTTTCAATAATTTTGAAAATTTTCTCATACAAAAGTGACCTTGTAAAGTGCAGCTACCTGATTTTTTGCAAGGCCTAAAAAAGACTTTTTGTCAATTGAAACGCTAATATCTTGCAATCTACACAATGAAATTTTATGAAATTTTTTCAATTTCTTTTCAAATTTTCATACTAAAAGATCCTACAGTTGGATGTGTCTAAAAATGTTTTAAATTTTTTTTTGGTATGTGTCCTAAAAACAACAATTTTCAAGCTTTTTTGGTGAAAACATAGTCAAGGAACTTTAGGGGTTAAAGTGTCCCTAAAAACTATTATTCAACCGCCCCCATACTTATTAACTATAATTGGTTTGACTCATGATTTTTCTAATTAAGGGGCTTTAGGAAGTTCAACTTTGAAAATGCATAGAAATTAGGTGCCTTATCCATTTTTTTTTTAACTCATAATTTTCAATTGCTAGTATCAGAAAAAAATTCTAAGAAAGAGGTAGCTCCAACTATACTAAATTGCGTATTTTGACAATTTTAGGTATTTCCATCTTAGTTGGTGAATATATTCATTGAGAGTAAAAATTCATAACAATTTTAAACCAATAGGATGATGGTTAATACTAATTTTATTTTTTTAGTGTATTGTAATGTACAAGGAAGTATATTATGACGTTATTACAATTTTGAAAAAGATAGAGATACCTTTAACAAATAATTTACGCATTTCAATTTGTAGGATATAGGGATTTTATTGAGAAATTGAATTGTATGTGACTGTAGAAATAAAGATGAAAAAGAATGCACACAAAAAAAAAATTCTTCTAGCTAATCCGAATTCATTCTTTTTAAATGAATAGACATTAGCCCAGATGTCTTCCATCCAAGCTACTGGTCGACCTTTCATTGTTGACTCGTACTGGTTCAAAACTCCGTAAATGAGTTCTTGAATCATCTCCTTGTTCTTCATGCTCCACGGCCTATCTAACAATCCGACACACCCAATACACATGAGGTCCTCCTCTAACTATGCTCGGTGAGCCAGATTGAAAGGGATAATCGGACAAATCATTCGGGCTACAACTCTAGACTTTTGTGTAGCCAGATTGGCAATCGCCGCGATGAATTACTGATAATTGATAACCTAATCCGATACTAATCTTTCCGTCTTCTTCCTATCTCGGTCACTAACTCATCACTCTTTCTTTCAACTATATGTTTACAAAGTTCAGCAAGCAAAAAAAAAAAAAAAAAAAAGTGGTGATGGATTTAAGTACCCGGCGCGTGGCCGATAGTTCCCGGTGGAGAACAAGTAGAAGACCGTTCCCCTAATGGTCTCCTAGTTTCCTAGATCGGAAGTCTACAATGTAGGTTTTAGGAATCTGGTACTTTTCCAGATCCCGGATTCATGTCAGATTTGTTTTCGTAACATTACTAATGGTTTTAGCAATTCAGAAATTGACTATTTCTTTCATAGTTGTAGTGTAGTGAAAATCTCTAGGAATTATGAAAAAATAAAATTTGCAAGTCTATGTAATCTTATTTTAGACTAATTTATCCGGTTTGAGTTTTTGTGCTCCCTCAACAAGGTCCATTGATCCAATTAAGTCTCATCCGTCACTACCCTCTTGCATTTCTAATCCTACATTTTTGTTGTCATCATCACACATGCCTGCAACTTTTGTTTATTGGTCACTATTGATTTTGTCATGCCTCCTAGCAATTCACAAATCCACTTGTTTATTTTTTTTATGATGTATAGAAAACCCTATCAGAGTAGTAAATGAAGTAAGAATCACAGCCATGCTAAAAAAAATGAATAAAAAATGATTTTTTTTTCAAATAATGAACTTTTGCTAAAAATAAGAAGTGCTACATGAAATAAAAGACAAATACAAAAGAACAAACAAATTTATTTGCCTGAAGTAACTTAAGGTTCTCATTCATGAAATATATAATTAAAAACCTTCAACTTCATGATCATTGTAATCCTATGTAACTTGTTGTAAGAAGGTTTTTACTATTCCTTTCTTAAAAATAAACCCAAGTAGGATTCGAACGCTAGGAGGTATTTTATTTCCTATCGGAATAAATGTTATTCTAGTTCTCTAATTTCTCGTTCAATTGTAAGCTTATGAATCCTTATCACTTTCCAATAAGTATTAATAGTATATGGTCAAAGTTTGACTTATCAATTGGCCGGATCTCTCAATGAGGATTTGGTCCTCTTTTCTCCAGTTGATCTTTTGCTTTACTACTTTGCTCCCACACGCTCTTGATCAAGCTTTTCCATCTTCTTTTCTCTATGCACTCTTTCACTTTGCTTCATAGAAATTATCTCTTTATTCTTATACTCCATCGTAATATTATTCAATCTTTTGCAAAATTGACACTTCTTTATCCTCTTCTTGAAATTATCTTTGTCCATTTTTATTTTATCTTTGATTCTTTCATTTGTATTTATTTGTATTTTATTTTTAATTTAAAAAAAATTAATATCCCTTGTTTCTCCAATTGGTAACACAATGCCCAAAATTCCCAATTGTTAACACAATTCTCCACAGCTTCCAGTCTTCTCTCACAGAACACTTTGCACAGATTTCCTAATCGGTAATAATGCTCTCAGTTCTCCCCAACTGATTTTATCTTTAAACCATTCAACGATTGATTCCCAGTACACTCTAATTTCACTCAATCTCTCCTATTGGTAATTCACTCTCAACATTTTCTAGTCTTCACAACAATTTGATATAAACTATTAAAACAATCTCCAATTGATCAATCTATAAAATTCATCATACAATTTCCATTTAACACACTACAGCACTCCAATCGTCTTTATATTTGCCAAACTCCATTCCACAGTTCACTCACAGATCATCCACTTCAACATCACAAAGTTACTCACAATTGATTCATTCCAATCGTCACACAATCACCACACACTAAACACACACACATATTCAACATGCACAAACACACAAACACTCACATACAATTGGCAATTTTTCCATCACATTAAACAAACACGAAAATACAAAAACTCAATTGTTTTACTTCCGGCAATTGGAAGGAGTGCCTGTTTCTCTCAAAGACAACTGAACTAACACCGATCGTTTCCAACCTAAAATACCACCCAGCAACGTAACTACTGATCGTTCATAGCCTTCAAGATCTCATACCAGCCAAACCCTATCCCAATTGATAACTACTATTAGTAAGCCGCTAAGATACACTACCGATTGATAAAACTACCAATTAACACCTCAAAAGTCCCAATTGGCCTAAATTAAGATTCAGAATCAGACTACACTTGTCAATCATTGTCATCCTGCATGGCTTGTTGATCATCATGCCTTCTAGAAGCTCTTGCCAAGTCTAATGACTAAGAACATTGACTTGCCGATTTTTGATTGCAAGGCTATCGAAACACCTCCGATGGCTTCAAGTGTCGTTGGATTGCTCCTTTGTTCAAAGGAAAATATTCCCGTACTTTGGAAACCAACCTTCATATTTTTCTTTGTTAGGGCCTTCTTCAAAGCTAGAAACACCCAATGCGCCATAGTTTTTTTTGTAGTTGCCTCTGTTGAATGTCTATTGCTCCAATAATTACAATAAGTTCAAAAGTAGTCTTTGAAGGGTTTGAAGACACTGCAATCAAGTGGTTGTAGAGCATGCGAGGTATGCGAGGGTAGTGTCAACAAATTCAAGTCTATAGCTTTTGCTAATATAGCCACCTCTAAGGTCACATGGCTTTCATGTCCATCCAAAATTAATAGATGACATTTTGAAGGTGAGATGCCTTCTAGATTTGCAACATATTTGGTGAAATGTGACATTCTCGTCTAGAATAGATAAGCCGTCATCCAGGCTTTTTCCTTGCACTGTCATAGTAACTCCAATCTCATAGTGGAAAACATAATCTTTTTTGAGGCATTTACCACGGAAAATATAAAAAGAAGGAATGAATACTCTAGTAGCATTAATAGATCGCCATGCTCTTTTGTCCGGTGCAATGGAGTGAATGTTTTTGCACCTTTGCGAGAAATTACAAGGGCACCACCATTCTTGCCTACTTGTGCCCTTGTCTCATTGCAATTCTAGATTCTATCTAGAAAATAGGAATGTGTTCTGTAAAGTAATTCTAGATTCTCGTAAAAACTACTAGCATTTTTTGTAGTTAATTCTCGAGCCCTTGCCAACTTTAGTGCTTCAACCACACACAAGGTCAATAATGGGTGCCTATAGTGCCACCATCTCATCCAACCTTTTCCAAGAATTCCATCACAGAATGGAATCTAGCAGCCTTTTGTATTCTCATATACCTTTAATTTCAAGGTAGGCAAGGTTAGTCCATACCCAAAATCGCACATAGACACCAAGTAATTGACAATGAGCTCTTCTTCCATGGGATTCAAGACGGCTGGAGGAGCACGCTTTCAAGAATTACATATCCCGTAACACCACTCTTGTAGAAAAGAATACGGTATGTGGAATATTAGCAACCGGTGGTGGACTTGTCCAAGTGATATTGTTGAACCTTTCATCTAGTTGTGCAAAGAGCCTTTGGGATGCTCAACTAGCTACAAAAGTATGGGAACCCAAGCCTATGGGATTTGTATATGTGCAAATTGCAATACTTGGACCACTACAATTGGCTTATTGTGGTGTTAGTATGTTGTGCGTGACTCTTTGGTTCTCAAGGCCGCATCTAGATGCCATGGTGTTGCCTCCATTTGTGCATTAAGGTCGGAGAAGTGGACCTTGTTGCATTGCTTCGAAGTTGCTATAATCTGTTAGTTGATCGTCATTGGGGCAGTCATCATTGGTGCTACCTTCGTCGTTGCTATTACTAGGTACAACGTCCCTAGTCAAGCGATTGAGGCTCAAACATTTCTCTTCCTAACATTCATGGAAATCGATTGCTACAGATGCCATTTCACAAGATGGTGGTCACGTATAACTTTAGCAACAATGAGATCAATAATATGAACCTTTGGATGGTGTTGATGAGAAGCTCAAGTGTTTGTTGGACAACTTTGTGGTTAGTGCTCTCAAATAATCATAATATGGATATAATGTTGCACACCAATAATTATACATATTAGCATGGAATGATTACGAGAATTTTGCATGCACTGTTAGAACAAAAAATCAAAAATGAATAAGGTAACATCTCCCAATGTGGTAATGTATTTGCACTTCCAACGTCAATATTTTTAGGATTGATACAGAACGTCATGCTTATACTAATTGGCTCTTTATATTCATGAATTTCTAGATTCAATGATTTCATGGCAATTTGTGCTCATCAATCATTCAAATCAATATTATTGTAGGATGTGAGTGCAATACATGTATGAATTGAATTCTACTTTGTCATGCATTAATTTCATCGCAACTTACGTAGCTAGCTCTTTTGGCATATACATAGTTAGTTAATTGAATCTTAGCTTGAGATTACTTGCCATCCACTCTCAATAAATATAATTATCTAGCTAGATAGTCTGGTTCTAAAGCTTGGAGATTTTTGATGCGATTCACTCAATCTAATTTGATCCACACTTTTCAAAGAACTACTCAGCAATTGATCAAACTAATCTAGATTCCGTACATTGGACATTGGATTTTAGAGCACAATGCAACATATGATTCTATATTGATGAATCTGAAAGCAAATCAAGTTTTATTCTTAAATGGAGCACCTAGAATTGTGCAAATTATATATTCAATTTACTCTCTGCCTTTTGATCTATTCATGGGCTAATTCAATTTGGGATATAAAAATCAAAAGATTCTATTATTTATAGTTATTTTAACATTGATCAATATACGTACTTACTTATAGAATCACTTATGGAATTTGTACTACTACACCTAGTTGAGGTAAGAATTACTACTAACAACTCTATAATTTCTCATTCCACAAATTAAGTACAATGTTGTGTATATTCCGTGTTAGTGACATCGTTTGTTTTGTTTAAATTGGCATGATTTCAATGTCTGAAATTGTTTGATCATTCAATGCAAAACTCTAGAAACTAGGATGGTCAAGAGTAGATTAGTACATATTCCAATCTTTGAATGATGCTGCTAGAGTGGTAGAATGCTACATGGAATTAGAGTTAAGAATTTCAGTTGACAACTCTAGTATTTCTTATGCCACTAATTAAATACTCTAGCTATTGTATGTAATAATTTTGGGCCAATGACATCATGAAGTTCATTACATTGGCAGGATTCCAATGTCTACAATTGTTATATCAGCACAAATTAAGCTTTAGATTGACTAAGATGGATAATTATAGCTTAACGTTCTAGGTTTTGATCGAGTGATGCCAAAGAATGTAGAGAAGTATTTCAAATTTAAAGAAAGTGAAGTTCACCCATGAATCACTAGATGGAATCACTCTTTACTGGTTGCACCTAAAAATTAGCCACAAAGGTCTACTTTCAAACCACAAACTTGAACATGTATAGATTTTGGGTTTAGGCTGCACACCTTAAGTTCAAACTATGCCAAAGCAATGGAATATTGCCAATTTAACAAAATTGATGTTTTTGAATTCTAAACAACCTAGCATATGGCACCTAGTTTTATTTCAAGGAAGATTTAGTTTTAAAAACTACAGATTGTGAACCTTTGATATCCATGAAAGTTTTGGAAATGCAACCTAACTTGACATACAAGTGGACTTTGACTTCACAGTACAATTTTAAGGACCAACAAATGTAAATGACTCGTGCAAGGCTCTTCTAAGCTTCAAACACCACCTATATGACTTCAATTAAAGTGCATCTCTATATGAAGACTTTTGAGCATTTCAATCTAAACAATGGTGCTGAGAAACCAAATGAGGAAGCAAATATTGTAACTTACACTGATGAGGAGCTAGCATACACATATAATGTTTGAATCTAAACTGCCTTTGGTTTGAATGTACTACATAGTTTACAATGTTGATGCAGCTTCACTTCAATGTTTTTCGAATCATAAGTGCACTCTACTACAACTACACTCACAAATAAGACGCTCATGACTTGATAAGTGCAATCAAAATTTCCAATGCCTTCTCATCAATTGATTCTATCATGTGTACAAAGTGTTCAACACAATTGCAACAATCCTTGCCAACAATAACTTAATGTTGTGCCTAATTAGGTTCTAAATCCAATAATACAAATTTGTAAATGATTGAGACTAGATTCTACAAAGTGCTCAATTGCACTTCCATTCTTCGTGACCATCCATGTGTATAAGTCATCCAGCATCCATTTACAACTAAACCTGTTCAAATTGATAAACCACTATCCAAGTCATTTAATCAAATGTAACACATGGTGCTAATCGCAATAATACTTGCTGCCAATTCTAGTTCTATTTGTTGCCAATCTCAACAATTGATATTGCCAATTTCAAGAATTGATATTACCAATCTCAGCAATTGAAACCGCCAATCTCAATAATATATGCTATCATTACAATGACACTTGGCATTGATAAGCCAATACACTATGAACTTTCAACTATTCCACTTAGAACCTTATTACAGTTAGCCTAAAGAAGGCAATAAAAAAATCAGTCCTTGCCTAGCCCAAAATACAAGTGACCTACAAGTTAGGTATCAAATCCTAGTTGGGTATAGGTGGTTCTACCTTATAAGCTTTTAAACTCTGACAATTGAGTTTGTCGCCTACTCCTCCACCTAGTCTCAAGATATTGGATGAAGCATTGCAAGTTGGTTGGCACTCCAAGACATTGTTCAAAATTGGGATAAATATTGTTATATCATGCTTCCTTGTACTATATAGTTAGCTCCAATAATCTTAGGAATTTTCTTTGGAGTCAAATTTCAACAAAAAGTCTAGCAACTTCAAAAAGCTCTAGTATGCTAAAAAATGAACCAATTTTGAAACCACAAATTGCATTGAAATTGTGGTGAAGAGTACTTGAGCATCATAATAAATATGTACATATACATTTTTGAATCATATAAGAGTTTGGATCTTTTCTACACACTATATACAAAAGAGTGCTTCCATTCTAGCCAAAATTATGACTTGCATTCAATTGAGCACAATTGAAATGAGCTTTTGCAATTGCTTTAAAGATATCTAATCTTATACCACTTGAATTGTTTGTATCATTGTTGTTGTACAATAAGTTTGTTGACATACAAATTTTTCTTCCCAAGCACATTCATTCGACAAAAAACTCTGTAAAGTTCAAGTTGCTCTCAAATGCTAAAAAACTGAATGGATTTTGAAACTGCAATGAAGTGCACTTCAACTTCATAAAAAGTGCAAAATGAATAATTCAAAATCACAAAACAATTTGGATTTCTTTTATACACTATCTAGGACCATTTCATAAAGAACCTTGGGAAGATAGTCAAAGATTGTTTGCAATGAGCAAAAAGTGATACAAGCAATTCAAGGGGTATGGAATCAAATATCTTTAAAGCAATTGTGAAGGCTCATTTCTAATATGTACCATTAAATACAAGTTTTTATCTTAGCAAATGATGGCAACACTATATGGTAAATAGTGTATACAAAACACCAAACTCTTTTTATGATTTTCAATTACATATGTATAAATTTGTAATGTTGATGAAGTAGACTTTAGTGTGACTTACTGACTTCAACCCAATTTACAATTTGATATTTGGTTGATTTTTTAATCTATACAAACCTCTCAAAGTCAGGGTTGACAGGACGGTCGGACGTCCGAACGCAGACGCAGCGTCCGCCGGGACCGCCCTGTCCACCTATCCCCCTGTCCACCCAATTACGGTCGTCTGATCGACACGTAGACTAATGTGGTCCGCATGATCTGGGCATTTGCCTCGGGCCGTCCGCCCCGTCCGTTCGCCTTTCGATGGCGGGAAGGACGTTGCGTCTGTTGGCATCTGTGAGGACAGATGTCCGGGTTACGGACGCTATTTTGGGGCGGATGTACTGATTTGTCAACCCTGCTCAAAGTTCTCTTAATCTTAGCTAAAGCTATTTGGATCGAAAATTCTTAAGACTATTGAATCCAATTATATATTACAATACACTAAAAAAGAAGTTCAATGTTAAGCATTACATAATTGATTTAAAATATGAATTTTTACTTTCAATGAATATCTTTATTAACTATCAATTTATAGAGATTCTTCTTTTCTAAATAGTATTGATACCTATGATTTTGGTAAAAGTTTCTATCAATAATAAAAACTTGTAGCTTTTTCAAATCAATGAATGTCATAACGCCAAAATATAATATTAGTATATTGTTGTTACCATGTCTTTTATTATTATTATATACACAATTTGACTATATCTACTACAAATCTACTATTATATCTATATTTTCCAAACAAGTCTATTCATATAAGTTTGTGGGTTTGGAGCTTTCATTCCTTGGCTAGATCACTATTAACCAACAACAAGATGTTTTGAAGGTCACTGATACATGGATTCACCCAAATTAATAGTGTCATGCCAACTACAATAAATGACTAATAGCCGATCATTTTAACAATTTAGTAGTAGATTGTGAGCAATATGAGGTTTAGAAAAATTTTCTCATGTAGGAAGATTAGAAATATGAAGATTGTAAAATTTTCAAAATTTTGTTCCTCAAATTAAAATTACTATGAATTTTGGAAGCCAAAAGTGCATTTCACTAGTAGCCAATGTCTAGAGTCTTCTAATTCCGACCATAGTTGAAATACTTTCCTAGTCTCTACTTTTTGCTTTCTTGCTCATTACGTTAGAGCATGTGTCAAAACATTATTACTCCCAATATTAAAAAGGACTAAAAAAACACATTCCAAACTTTGGTTGAAAATAGTTGCACCCTACATATTGGATCCGGGGCATGGTTGACAATTGGTAAATTTAGCTTAATCCCTAAACACCCAAATTGCATTTATTGGCAACATAGGAATTTTTGGCAACTCGCTGTGAATGGAGTTCTTTATTTTCTTTGAAATTTTAACATAACATGTACCCAAGGAGTAGCTTTAAGGCCCAATAATTTTCATAACTTTTGACTATATGTTTAAAAAGTTATTTTATGATATGTACTTTTCATTGCTCAACGGGCAATCTAGGTAGCAAAAAAATCTTCTTTAAAAATCATTTTTTAAGAAATTACAATTTGGAATTGATTCTCTAGATTTATATATACAATGACTCCCAAAAGTAGTTGGCCACCCTAAAAATCACTTTCAAAAATTGAGAAATTAAAATTATAAAGTGAAATTTGGACATGTTGTACAAAAGGGATTCTACCAACATATATAATTTCACTTAAAATGGACTATATTTAGACAATTTATTATTTGCATGAATTTTTGAGGGAAAAAAACACCTTTTGTGAGAAGTCAAAATGTCCCATTTCTTTTTATAGGAAGAATGTGCATCTTGACTAGATTCACATGCTACAAGTTTCATGAATTTTGGATTTTTATTGATTGAGATTTAATTAATTGAAATTTGACCTCAAAATTTTATTTTTTTAATTTTTAATTTTATAAATTATAAATAAACTATAAATAACATCAAATGACTATATATATCAAAAACATATTTTTTTTCAATTTATAGAGTGAAAGTAAGGATAACTAAGTCAAAGATGCTTCAACAAGAACATTGTGAGAGTAATACTCATGAATCAAGTCATGAATTGTACTATTCTAATGCACATGTATACTTTCTATGCACTCTACTATAAATGGCTTTGCCATCAATAGTTTGCACAAAGTGAAGATGAACAAAGTGAAAATGCTTCAATGCCATCGTACATCATATTCAAGAAATGAACTTTTCTATGAGAGCATGTTTACTCTATCCACCTCAACTTACTGCAAGTTTTATGGCTCTGTCATTGAGAGTAAGGCCAGAGTCTTACATTCGTCAGGGGGACAAGGGTACACTATGGAGCCTACTCACACATGGGAAATACATAGGCAGAATTGCTTCTTCCAACAGTCATGACAGTCTGAGCTTGTAGTTGGAAATTTGGGACCCCACTACATCTAACATCATCGCTTCATCACTTTTTCACACAATGTCCAATTACATATAACTTGTTATGCTGTGCAATCCTCTCAAAACATGGGGACAACTGGCAGTTAAAACCCCACAAGAAAAAGTCCATTCAAATCATGGAAATAACTTAAAAACAGCAAAACAGCTTTAAGGGCCGGCAATTAACCAGTTGCTTGAAAACAGGTCAAATTCTAATTACCATGTACTCAATGGCATAATTAGAACTGCATTGTTGATTCAGTATGATGCAATCCTGTTCTCGGTACAATCCTGTCTCCGCTCAAGACCCTTCTTATCAGTCGGGGACAGAGATGACGATGGCGACCTCTGAAGCTCCGCCAAAGCCTTGACGTTGATCGGGTAGGCGTTCGTGGCATTCCCAGTGAAAATCGAATTGAAGAGTTTGCGCACAACGACCTCAGTAGGGTGGTAATAATCCCAGAACAGCGACTTGGAGGGGCGTTCACAGAAATCCGCCTCCGCGTTTGGCAGGTCGTCCGGTACCGGCTTCCCGCACTGCACTTGCGCATTCAGAAACCCTGCGCCACAACAAGCGGACGTCACATTCGTCAAGCCCAGGGATGCACCGTCGGCGATGATGGCCAACACCGTGTCGAACGTGTAGCCAATGACAATGTTGAAGTCGGGATAGGCGTTGTGGAGCCCGTCGACCAACTGCCTCAAAGCTGCGGTGAACGCTGAAGCCAGTTGGTTGGCTACCTCCAGGCATTCGCCCGGTTGAGTAGGGTTGAAGGCTCTTGCGACAGGACCGCATCCGATTGGGGAAAGGCCGAGCAGCACCACCTTCCTTGCTCCGCCGTTGTACAACGCCTGCAATCGTCACAAAATAATCCATCTCCTTCAATAATTTGCTATGAGCTGACCTCAACATGTCCGCACTTAAAACGTACGATCAAGAACCCCATGCAATGAACAGTTTGGAGGTATCTAACTCGACCGGCAGTTGATTTTTTATACTAGGATCATATATTGATTAGTCGAATTGGAGATACATAATCCTTGAATTCTTGGTCATTAATTAGTAGTTGAAACAGAAAGGAGAGTGAATATGCAATGCAAAGCCATGTTCGAATTAAGGGAACGGAGGAGGGCACGGATTGGAGAGCTTACAACGAGAGTTTTCTGGTAATTGCTGATTGCAAAAGCAAGAAAGTCGGTGACGTTCATCTCCTGCTGGAGGGTAGTGTTGGAGAGGAACTTGAAAAGATCGTTGGAGCCGCTGGTGATGAAGAAAATGGACTTTGAGATGAGAGTGTTTGTGGGCTCCTCTCCCAGTTGCTGTTGCAAGATCGATTTTGCAGTCCCGAACTGTTGAACTTGGACACTCATTGGGTTCACCTGAGGGAAGTCCATGCAACCACGGCCAAATTAGTACTTGTGATCGGTAGTTATAAATTCTAGTTTCTAGTATCTGGGTAAACACAAAGATTGATCTCAATTGTGAGATTATAGGGAGAAGGACTTACAAAACCTTCGTTGGTGGAATCCAGGAGACCACTCGCAGCTGAGGCGAAGTTGACGCCTTTGGTGAAGGAAGCGTTCGGCTCCAGGAACGGAGGTGCGAAGGGGAGCCCCAATGCTTCAGCTGCTCCGATGCAACCCAATCGCAAATTAGAATTGTAGCATTCACAAATCATGAATCTGCTTCGATTCCATTCGGAGTTAAATCCAGCTCCAAACCCTGAAAACTATCATTCTCCTTAACAGAGCTCAGGTATCATTTCATCAAGTCGTCACTTGATAGCACGCACTTACCAAGGAAATCGACGACGAGGCGGCCGTTAGAAAAGCGTCCCGTGGGCTTTTCGAAGAACGTCTTGCCGTAGGGAGGAAAGTTGGCCTTGTCTTTGGCCTGGGGCAAGTAGTTATTGTTTCCCACATCAGCTAACGAGTCACCGAATGCAAACAACGCAGGCACGTCGAAGCTCCGAAGGTACCTCGCGGCGTCCACAGCAGACATCCCAGAGAAAACCACAGCTGCAGCCAACACGAGCATGACTATTCTGAAACCCATGGCTAGGCGGCTAGCTGCAATTGAGCTTCGCCTTCTTGTAAGCTCCTAGCTGCAGTGAGCCCAAACCAACTCCCTTGATTTTCTCGACCAAAAATTACACCGTACTAGTTGCAATAATCAAAGTAACCGTGAAAACTGATGCTTGAATCTGTCCGTTATCCGAATCGTCACTGGGACTGAATTCGATCACTTTCAGCTGATGCTGAAACCCCGAGACTGAGACAGTGGAAGATTGTATGTATTGATCGATGTTTTAAAAGGAGTTCAACACTTAAATGTTTTATAGTCGGACGAGAACCACGCGTGCGCTCAATTGGATTCAATCCACGCACTGTAGAAGCCCGCAGCAGGTTCCATGTGAAGCGAGGAAGATGCGATGTAAGGAGCAACCTGCGTCCCACATGTCCAACGTGCTCAATCGGAACCAGTCTGGTTTGTTGGCTCTGTCCTTTGGACAGAGACTATGAGCCCCCGCACATGGCACAGGCCCGCCCTGCCAACGGCCTGGCCAGGTGGCGCGGCGCCATTGGCCGGCCCGGATATGCTGGGCGGTGTTAGATTATATCAGTCTTACTAAGTCAGCTTAGCATGGGTCATAGATGTACTGTAACAGTGTAACTGTAGAGTCGCACCCTAAGAGTAATAGGCAGTCATACCTGTTCAGATTATATATAAACTCTCCTCCTCTTGTGATGTACACAATATTATTATTCATTATTAATATATTAAAATTTGCTTTCATCTCTGTTATTATGTGTGTAATTACTTTAACATGCTATCAGAGTAGGTCATAAATGTTTTTCAATAAGCATCATGTGCTTTCCTGTGACCCCGAATGCTGAGTGTTCAGGAGTAGATGCTTTCGACCTATTTGTAAATGATGACGAAAGAGCTGAAGTAGAAAATCAATTCCGAATCATCAATAGATTCTTTAATCTAACAATAGGAGAATTCAAAGTTCAGCAAGCACCTCCAAAAGAACATGAAGTAGAGATATTGCAAACCCGCCTTCAAGATGGATTTTTCCAAAGTTCTGAGGAACCAACATCCTAAGATATAGGAGCCCAATACGAATCAGAATTGCAACAATTTGAATTCATTTATGATACATATAGAATAGCACATGCCCCTGTGAGCTTGATGAATGAACCTAGACAATTCAATGAATTTAATCCACAATTTTTCCTAGAAGAAGATTCTTTTATAGAACCTTCATTTATTTTTGAAATGCTTTAATAAATTATGGATTCCACCTCCAATAGTTCGGCTCCCCAGGCTTATTCAATCCCAGCTCTCTCTGCAGGGAATTATGCCACTTGGAGTATCAAATTAGAGATGCTCTTCATCTGTTCTAAGTTATGGAGCGTGGTAGACGACACTGAAGTTGCTCCAACTTCGAGTGATGCTGCAGGCCTTAAAGCTTGGGAGTTAAAAGATTCAAAGGCCCGGTCAGATATATTACTTCACTATGGTGAAAAGCAATTAATTTCGCTTCATCCACTTAAAACATCCAAAGTAGTTTGGGACCGTATAAAGCAACTTTACGAAAAATCCAACAAAGCATCTCAAGTGTATCTCCACAAACAACTGTGCCACTTACAGATGAGTGAATCCAATGATGTCATTAATTTCCTTGAACTATAGCAATCTATATTACAAGAAGCTGCTACTTCAAGATATACTTTTATGGATTCGCAACAAGTTAATTTATTACTTGGTGCATTACCAGATTCATGGAGTGCTTTTATTACTACTCAAGGTGGAATTACAAACTTGACACTCATTGATTTAATTTCCAATATTCTTCAACAAAATACAATTAACTTATCTAAGACCAATACTACACAAACAAATGCCTTTTATGTTAAAGGGAAATTTACCAAGCTAGGTCCCTCTTGAAATGGCCGGTTTCAGAAGCCAAACTCTACTCAGAATACATCCTCAAATTCATCCTCTTAGTGTCCCTTCTCCACATCCTCAAATCGGAATACATCCTCAAATTGACAATCTCAGGCACCCATTATATGCCATTTCTGTGGCATTCTGGGACACAAGTCACTTGATTGTCAAAAGAAGAAACAAGTTGTTCAAAACTCTAAACTTCAAGTAAATAATATTACTACAAATGATCCCATTGAATTGTTTTCCGCCATGGATTCTCCAACTCAATCTCATTCTTGGTACCTAGATTCAGGCGCCAGCCAACACATTTCTCCCATGCAAAATCTATTTCAAGATTACCAAGTATTAAATCCACCATGCTTTATCTTGTTGGGAGATAATAGCTCCCATAGTGCCATAGGTTTTGGATTTGTACTTTTATAGCTTCTTACAGGACAAACACTTCTTATTAAAAATGTATTGTTTGTTCCTAGCTTAGCAAAGAATTTGATATCAGTAACTCAAATTACTAATTCTAGACACACAAGTGTCATGTTTACACGTGATCAATGTGTTATCACAACAAGTTCATCTATCTCAAACCAAAAATTGATTCTTTGTATTAACAAAGCTGGCAACCTATTTTCTCTAGGAACTAGGGTTGCACCTTTCAGTTCTAATTATATTGCAACCAATTTATCTAAACCTGAGCTTGAGACTATCAGGTGGCATTACCGTCTTGGCCACTTGAATATTCACTCTTTAAAAACCATGCACAATCATGCATTGGTTCTCGGTTTACCTCTTGTTACAAATTCGCTCCCTTATGCGAAGGTTGTATATTTGGGAAGCAGACAAAAGTACCCTACTCAATCGACCCTGTTATACGGGCTATTGAAGTTTTGGTGCTTATTCACATAGATTTGTGTGGCCCGATGCATGCCCCATCACTGGGGGGGAGCAATTTACTTTCTTCTTTTTGTCGATGATTATTCCCGATATGCTCATGTTTATTTCCTTCAAAAGAAATCAGCTATAATGTCTCATTTCTTGCAATATAAATCTCTAGTTGAACGACAAACTAATAAGAAGATTCTTATACTTCAGTTTGATAATGGTGGTGAATTTACCTCCACTCAATTTAACACATACTATAAAGATGAAGGCATTCAACGATAATTGACCAATCCATACAACCCTGCTTAGAACGGCGTTTGAGAAAGGAAAAATCAGACATTAGTTGAGTCCTCTCGCAATATGCTTAAGATTGCCCATTTAAGCAATTCTTTTTGGACTGAAGCACTTCATACTTCATGTTACCTTCAAAACTGCTCCTACACTTCCGCACTAGACAACATCACACCTCACAAGTTGTGGACATGATTAAAACTTGATCTTCAACATCTCCAAATTTTTGGGTATACTGCTTATGCACATATACCACTTGAGCAACACCATAAGCTTAATCATAAAACAATGAAATGCTTATTTATTGGCTATGGTGAGCCTCTCGGTATTAAAGGCTATCGACTGTATCAACTTGATACTCAACGTGTCCTCTTTAGTTGTGATGTCATTTTTTTTGAGGATCCATTATTATATGGGGGAGCTCTATCTTCTCCTGGTTCAAATATTCAAACCAGTGGTCTTGATGATTATTATTTGGTACCTGATTCTGGTACCACATCAAAGCCTCCTAATTTGGCTACACAACCCGGTGACTCACCACCTTATACCCCTGGCCCAATTGGTCCTGACAATGGTATTGCCTCTGAATTCGCACTTCCAATTCTTCAACCGGTTGATCAAATCCCAGACCCACACACTCCACCAGAACACTACATCTCCCCTCACCTTTGATCTCACTTATGCTAGACTCAATCAAGCCATTCGCATACCACATGGACTTCTCACCGGCAGAATAAAGGACAATGGAGTTCAAAGAAATTTCATGATGAAAATCTCTATACATATGCTCTCTTAACTCAAATTTCTGAGCCTACTTCCATCTATAATGCTCTTTCAAGTGATGACTCTTCTTCCTGGAAGCACGCCATGGATATGGAGTACAACTCTTTAATTAAAAATCAAACCTTAATCCTAATCAATCTACCTCCAGATCGTTCAATTATAAGCACTAAATGGTTATTCCGTCCTAAAAATAATTTTGATGGATCTTTGGCTTGCTTTAAAGCCCGCCTAGTTGCTCGTGGTTTTTTACATCAACGTGGACTTGACTATTCGGAAACTTTTTCACCCGTTATCAAAATGACATCTTTATGTCTTTTATTGGTGATTGCTACACTTTACGATTATCATATACATCAGATGGATGTTATTACCGCATTCTTAAATGGTATATTAAAAGAGGAAATTTATATCTCTCAACCCAAAGGCTACATTCAACCCAACAATGAAATGAAGGTTTGTCGTTTTCTCAAATCACTTTATGGCTTGAAGCAAGCACCACATCTATGGTATGATTTGTTTGATATCTTTCTCCTAAGCATGGGATTCTATCATTGTATAACAAACACTAATGTTTATATTAAATGAACAACATCAAATATCTTATTCTTAGGTTTATATGTGGACGATCTTATTATTATTTCTAATGATTTTCAGTATTTGTGTGCCCACAAAGTATTATTTTCTTAGGGATTCTCCATGATTGATAACAACGAAATTGAATATATTTTGGGCATCCAGATCTACTGGGATCGTCAAAATTAAACTCTTACATTAACTCAAGCCAAATATACCACTAATTTGTTCAACAAGTTTCAAATGTTGACGTGCCATCCAATTAGCACCCCTCTTGCAATTGGACTCCATTATATTCAAGAAGCCAATGATAACTTAACTCAAACTGAGGCTAACTTTATGTCAACTGTACCATATTCTCAAGATCTTAGTGGCTTATAGTATCTAGTAACGATGACTTGGTGGGACCTCACGTTTTTTGTCAACCATCTAGCTCAGTTCCATGTCCAAGCCCGCACCTGTCCATTGGTTAGGAATCAAACGGATTCTTTGTTATCTTCGAGGCATTATCAATCATGGATTTACATATTGTGGAGCTAATTTAAAGGCATTTCACACTCACGTCCTAGCTGGCTGGAGTAATGTTGATTGGGCTGGCGATCTTGATAATCGTTGATCCACCTCAAGATATATCTTTCAACTTGATTCCGAGTGCATTCGCTCTTAGAAAAGTAGTAAGAAACCTGTTGTTGTATTATCTTCAACCGAAGCTGAGTATATCGTAGTTGCAACTACCTTAAAAGAGCTTTTATGGTTACAAACACTCATCCAGGAAATTGGTTACTCGCTTCATCTACCAAGCACTCTCTATTGCGATAATCAGTTTTGTATCGCTTTAACAAAGAATCTCAAGTTTCATGATTGATTGAAACACACTAATATTCAATTTCATTTCCTGCATGAGAAAGTTATGAATCAAATCCTTGAACTACAGTTTACTCCAACCTCGGAGATGTGGGCCAATATCCTTACTAAGTCATTACCCAAACTCAAGCATCAAGTCTGTATTACAAGACTTAGTTTTTCTACGTAGCTGCAACTTCATCACATTGTTGCAGGGGGAGTTCTAATCTTGCGCTCTACATCAATCTACTAAAGTTTCAGACTTGATTTATCTTACTGACCTGATGCAGTTGAAGGGGGCGTGTTAGATTATATTAGTCTTACTAAGTCAGCTTAGCATGGGTCATAGATGTACTGTAACAGTGTAAATGTAGAGTCACACCTTAAGAGTAATAAGTAGTCATACCTATTTAGATTATATATAATCTCTCCTCCTCCTGTGATGTACACAATATTATTATTCATTATTAATATATTAAAAATTGCTTTCATCTATGTTATTATACGTGTGATTACTTTAACAGGTGGGTAGTACCTGACGCTACGCATCTGCTACGCTAGGAGCTGCGCCACTCCACGCCACTCCCAACCCCGCCAGGTTAGTTCGGGCTTCAATACAGGCTTCAATTCCATGCAGCTCCAAGGTTCACTTCAGGGTTTGAGCTCCAATTCTAGAATTGGTTTTATAGGGGTTTAAGTTTATAGTATTCTAAACCTCTAAAGAAGTTCATCATCTTCTTCCTCTCTTAGAATATTTTCAAGTTTGTTTTTGAGTGTTCAAGGTTGAGGCTCTATATATTGCAAACATAGACCACTACTCCATTTTGGTTTTCTTTGCATTAGTGGTTGTGTTTTTGACCTTTTCTAGTTGTACATGTCGTCGTGTACAACCTATTGTTCCAATGCATTCAAATTGAGGGAGGGCATTCGATACAACGTTTGTTGCCAATTATTGTTGTCATGGTTTGGAGGCAACGTTTTCCACGTCACATGTGGTAGGTTGAGCCACACCAATACGTACACCACAATGTTGTAGAAGATGATGTTTGGCACACTACCCTACAAATGTTGGATATGAGGTATTGGCAAACATATCACATGGATTTCCTAGCATTTGAGGCTTTGGTTGATTTGTTGACTCTCTTTTTGTGTCGCACTACACCTACCTTTGTAAGACCTCCTATTCCTATTAGAAAAAAAGTGATACTCGTTTTATATGGATTAGCTCATAGTGTTAGTTGTGCTAGAATGCACAACTTATATAGTTGTGGTGAATGTACTATTCGTAAATACACTATGATTATTTGTTGAGCTTTAGAGACTCAAGGAGAGGATAGTTTATTTTTTCAATTCATCCATACCCCTTATGGTGATCATTTACAAAACATTATAAAAAGTTTTAGAGACATTACTAGCTTACCTAACATTGCAGGTGCAATTGATGGCACACATATCCCTCTTATTTTCCAACCAAATAGACAATACACTCCCATACCTCAAGATTTTTCAATCAGAAAAAATTTCATAGCATAGTTCTACAAGGAGTGTGAGACTCGAATAGGCTATTTTGGAATGTTTGTGCGGACTAATCCAGAGGTATTCATGATGCTGGGCAATTTGTTGTGTCCTCTATTGCTGCCCAATTAAGCAAAAGGCAGATTCTGGCTATGCCAGTCATTCACTTGAGTAGAATGGACATCAGGCCATATCTAATCGGTGACATAGCTTACTCAAGCAGACCATATTTGCATAGGAATTACAAAGTGGGTAATCCAGCAATGGTGGATCATAATAGGTATGTTATTGTTCAATTCTTTTTTTTTTGTTTGTTTATAATGCTTTATTATTTTTATTATAAACTTATCCATTATTAAATGTATTCATTGTTTTGCCCAAGTTTGACTCCTCCATGAACAGTGGTAGGGTAGTTATAGAGCAAGCTTTCGGAGCTTTAAAGAATCGTTGGCGCATTCTTAAAGGCTTCAACATATCCATTGACAAAGTTGCTCTTGTTACTCTAGCTTGTTGTGTTCTATACAACTATTGTGAGTTGAAGAAGCAACGAGTGCCTATACTTGTAGATGTCAGACTTCAACATGATCCCTATGTGGGATTTCATGTTGGAAAGATGCAACTTCCTCGTGAAGGTTTGGCTGCAAAATTGGAAGGAGAGGCCAAGAGAGATACATTATTTGCATTGTGGGTTGAACGTAATCCACTATAAAATGCATATGTGCTACATGTTTAGTTTCTATATACTAGAAGATATGCCTATGTATCTATAGTGTGACCATATAATTTATTTTTTTATATTCTATGAAGATACGTGTGTAAGTAGTATCTCAAGTACTAAATGCGGACATGATGTTCTAATTGCTTGTATTTTGTAATTTTGATAATATATTATAAATTAATTTCATTACTTATCATTGATATGTTACTTTTAAGAATATTTGAAGGTCAAAAAAAATTAAAAGTTAAATACTATATAATTGCCAGATATTTTATTTGTAATTAATGGATAGATTAAGTACCTTTTCCATTATAATTACTAGTTTGTAAAAAATGCATGAGAAGTAACCTTATGCTTTGATAAATATATGCACCTTAAAATTGGTATAGGAAGGTTTTATTTTATTTTTTTAATTGAATGAAATTATAACGTTCTTGGAAGTATCTTCATTCCTTGCTCTAGAGGTGCTTTTAGTATTGAGGTCCTTGCAATTAACCTTTCAATGTCCATTTCAAGGAATAATGAAAATTTTGTTGAAAACCTTTCAATGATAAGGAAAACTTTGAAGAGCAATTGTGAATATTCTTTAAAAAAAATGTATTATAAATTAATGAATTTTTATAGAATTTGTCAAGTATCATTATATAGTTGCAAATGTAATTATTAAGACTATAATACTAGTTGACATATACAATTCAAGTATGACAACATAGAAAAACAAATTAATCCATCAAGACATGGTAGTACATTGAGCACATAGAATTTAAAAATTTAATTTGGAAAATTCAATATGTTTTCGTACATTGATTAGATCAGGGTTGACGAATCTCAATGTCCGCCCCAAAATAGCGTCCGTTTTCCGGACGTCCGGACGCACGGACGCTAGTGGACGTAGCGTCCCTCTTACTGTCGAAAGGCGGACGGGCAGGGCGGGGCGGATGGCCCGAGGCGGACGCCCAGATCGTGCGGACCGCATCAGTCCGCGTGTCGATCAGACGGTCGTAACTGGGCGGACGGACGGGGCGGATGGGGCGGACGAGGCGGACAGGCGGACGCGAATGTCAGCAGACGCTGCGGACACAGCGTCCGCGTCTGAACGTTCACGTCCAGACGTCGTGTCAACCCTGGATTAGACCAATGTATCAGGGTTGACAAATCAGTACGTCCGCTCCAAAATAGCGTCCAAAACCCGGACGTCCATCTTCACGGACGCCAGCGGACGCAGCGTCCCTCCCGCCGTCGAAAGGCGGACGGGCAGGGCGGGGCAGGGCGGACAGGGCGGACAAGGCGGACAAGGCGGGACGGGGCGGGCGCCGGGCAGGGCGGACGGGTTGGTCCCGATGGACGCTGTGTTCGCCGGGACTGCGAATGTCAGCGGACGCTGCGGACACAGCGTCTGCATCCGGACGTCCCGAACGTCCGACCGTCCTGTCAACCCTGCAATGTATCATCATGGATTTATGAATTAAATTTGGACTTTCGAATTTATCAAATTCATAAATTTGAATTTGAACTTTACATTTTGAATTCAAATAGTTAATTAAAATATTAAATTCAAATTATGAATTAAAGATTACAAATGAAGATTAGAAATTCAGATTATACATTAACATTTGAAATGAAAATTATCAAGAAATATTAGGAATTACCTTAAGCAAGATTGTAAATGTTCTAAAATAATTAAAAACCTATATTCATTACAAATTTGGATGATGCATTCATTATAAATTGAATCATGCAATCACTGTAAATGCAAATAAAAATTTCCAATCATAATTCACGTATTGATATACTTCAATTACCTTGAAATATAAGTGGTAATTAGATCACAATTCAAAATTGTATAGGCATGGTGATTACGCTCTCTAATTTTGGTTTCTTATAACACACATACATCTAGTGAGCACTTCATATGTCTAGAGAAAGACAAACTTGAGCATTTGAGTGAACACTTATAAAGTTTTTTGGAAGAACCTTGTATGTGCACATAAATTGTAAACTGAAGAAAGGATCAAAATCTTAAAGCCTAAAAACACAATTGCTAATCATAAGGACACAGCCAGTCCTTTTGAGTATGAGGTATCCATTACAAAATAAAAACTTAAAAACATTGCTCAAAAATAAATTGGAGCTACTAGTAAACAATTTCAAGGCTGTGATTAATTCATAAGAAATCTGAAGAGTAAATGAGCTAATGAAGCTAACAAAAAAAATCATTCATATTCTGAGTTTCTTGATGAAAACATTGAATTCTTCTGCATTATGTGTGAAACTAATTTCTTGGAGGTTTAAATGTCAAATATGAAAGGATTTGGCACACATAAAAATACCGTTTTTTTCACTAATTGAATGGAGTACCAACTTATTTATGGAAATCACTACCTTCTTGAAGCCAACTAAGTTAGTAAAGGTCACTTGAGGAATTGAATGTTGCACAATTTCAAAAGGCTCTTTCAAACCCTAAAACGACCAACTTGAAATAGGAATGCAGTACTTGAAGTGCTGCAAGGTAGTAAATGAAGAAGAAAAGGGTAACACACAAAATCACAAGCATTTCCATTCATAGAACTAGTTCACGCGAATCCAAAGCAAGTTGTAAGGAAAATGAGCACTGAGTATGGAGTACTAAACACAAAAAGGTTCACTTGCATAGTATCATAAATAAATAACATTCAAGTAGAGGCTTGACTAACAAACTATCCAAAGATGAAAGCTATTCTTAATTCTTTTTCACAACATTTGCAAAGAGAGATGCTAGATGCTCATTGCTAGCTTGCTGCAATTGGAACAATTCAATTTCTAATTTTCTGTTTTCTTGTCGATCAATCAAATTATCCTTGTGCATGGTGAGGGATGCTTCGATTCTAAGTTTCTCAATTTCAACAGTAGAGTCCGCAAACCTATCCAACATTTCCATCAAGCTCCTATCCACCTTAGCCCTTTTCACTACAGGTTTAGAAGAAGTACCTTTGCCGCAACATCCAATTAAATTAGTAGCACGAGTTCGAGGACTATTTCCACTACTCTCTTGGCCAATGCCAATGGATGAAGGTAGAGCTAACTGTGGAGGTGATTGTAATGGAGAGTGATGACCATCCCCGTCATGCTCCTCCGTTAAATCAACGGGTTCGGTAGATGTCCCTATCCCTGGCATACCTTAGTCCATCCCACTTAGTACACCATTGGCCTTCACTGTGAGACTAAGGATTTTGTCAATGGCATCGTACCAAATAAATTTAGCACCATCATCCCGTACACCGCCACCCGTCTGATTTCACAGCTTCTTCATCTTATTGTATGTGCTCCGTTGCTTTTTCTACTTGTTGGACAACGACTTGACCTTCCTCTCAGATTCTTGAAAAAACTGTGCAACAAGAAGCTTGTAGATTCTCACCCATTGATGTTGTCGCATAATGATTGTATTGTGAGCCTCTACATGCTCCTTGCATTGTAAAAGTAAGAACTTCACTACGGCATTACTCCAATGGCGCTTTTGTGTTGCCTGTGGCAAAGGACTCACAAGAATAGAGGAAACGGGAGAAAGTTGAGAAGAAGATGTAGCATGCAAATTTTGGGGACCATTCGTTAGGAGAAACGTCCCTAAACCTTCTTCTTCCATTCTTGACCTCAACCCCAACTCTTGCTTGAAATCCTTAATCCCCCTAAATTATCCCCTAAACATAACTCTTGAACACTCAAAACCCGTACGGTAGTCAAGAAACAAAAAATACTCACAAACACAAGAGCACTGGAGCATTGGAGCGTGAGAAGACAAGTTGGAGAAGACAAATTGGTAGCTTCCTCGAAACTATAGCATCTTCAAAAGAAAAAAAAAATTGACCCTTGCCCCACCACCGTAGGCAAAATAGGGTGGAGTATCGATGCCAGTGGTGGTGGCGAGGCTCTGACCCGCCAGGGGCCATTCCGCCATACAGAAGCTCAAGTCCATCCAAAACCGCTGGCACCTGTGGTGTTATACAACTATGTGCGTGGGCTCTACGGCAACGACTCCACATCGACTCTACACAAATCTAAGTTTCCAAATTTTATCTACAACCCCATTCACACTCAACTATTGCAGTTTGATTTTTGTCTAACATTAGGCAGGCGCGGCAAGCCAAGAGCCGCCGCCTAAGGCAGGCCCCGGGCTACAAAAACTTGGGGAAGGAGCTTCCCGCTTGGGTGGACCCCCAACTGGCTCAAGGAGCCCCGCTTGCCTGGCTATGGTGCTTGTAGGGTGGTGAAACCAGAGCCAGGAATAGGGAGACTAGGGTTGCGTCACTTGATCTTGGCTATGGCGCTTGTAGGGCTTGCGCTCATGAC
Source organism: Pseudoscleropodium purum (assembly GCA_963969395.1). Lineage (NCBI taxonomy): Eukaryota > Viridiplantae > Streptophyta > Bryopsida > Hypnales > Brachytheciaceae > Pseudoscleropodium > Pseudoscleropodium purum. Next base: position 1,403,068 of record OZ017796.1, read on the forward strand.
TTTGCTAGACGTCTTCCACTCCTCGGCCTCTCTGTCAATGGAGGTTGCATCGCAGGGCAAAGAGGTTTGTAGCCATTGATACAATTGACCTTCCTTTGATCAAGCTTCTTGCTCTCTGCAATTGAGATTTTCTAGTGTCAAGGCCATGGTCTGTGTGCTCTGTTGAAATGTTGAAGTTTGTAGATTGGTGCTGTAGTTGTTGAATTTCGAATTGTTTCCAAGGAAATGTTTTGATGTCTTTTTGAAAAGCTACTAAAATGCGCTTCTAATGAGTGCTATAATATGGCTCCTTACTTGGAATTATTGAGATTGAAGCGAGTGATTGAAATTGTGTGGTGATTGTGACAATTGACTACATTGAGAGGCAACAAGCAATTTGTTTTTTGAGATTTCCTGCTCACTTCTGGATCAAATATTGCCACACAGCTTGTTGGAAATCTGTATTTCTAACAATGCATTACCCATTTTTTGATAGTGGGTATTCCGATTGCAACTACTGATGAATGTTGCTAGCTAGGGTTTCAAATGTCGTGAGCAAGGCTTTGTATCCTTTGTTTCGTTATAGTGACGGTAATGATTGGCTATAGTGGACGGTATGTGTTATTCTCCAGGTCACATACAACAATGTGATAAAGCTCAAGCATGAACGCACGAAGTATCGGTTGCACTCACATGAAGTACCCTATAGTTTTGGCAGTGGACAACAATCTATGACTGCCTTCCCAGGTGTAATAGATGGAAACAATCATTGGATGAGTGGTTTACATGGACACCTATGAATTTGGCTCTCTTACATCAGTGCTGAGCAATCGCATTTTGTTCAAAAGTTTCAGCGTGAATTGATTTTATTTTTACATTCAACTCTCTTGAAGTGCTTATTCGTTGCATTTCATGAGAAATTTGTTATGTTAGGTACTAGTCTGATTGCTTAACTTCTACATGTTGAATTGTGAACACATGTTAGCATGCAATTTGAAGCCAATATGTCCCCCCTGACACAGTGCAATTAGAGAGGATTGAGTATAACCACAAAAGTTCATCTCCATTATGTTTTTCAACCTCATATAGTACAAGGTTAGAGTTTGGACTTTGGAGAGATGTTCAATGTATCTAATTTGGACACGACTTCATATTGGGTCAAAAAAGTGTACAATTCTTCTTATGGTGATCGATTGGTGTGTATCTATCGTGTGTAGCATCAATTCTGGGTGTGCTTAGGATAGTGGACGTAATTGTGATTGACATTACCTAGGTAGGTGGTGCTTGCCTAGAGAAACCATGTCAGCATTTGTCCTATTTGGCTCTTCATCTACAAGGTGGATTGATGTATGCATAGTTTACAACATTTTGTAGTTTTAGTGCTAAGTCTACGTGTCTTTACAAAGATGGTACAGATTGTGCAGCTTACTTCAGACAAAGAACATGAAAATGAACATGAGTAAGGTGATGTCGTTCCAAATGGCTTTGTAGTATGTCTTCAGCATGTGCGGACACATAAATGGCTTCACAGCCACCTCTATTAATCTCCCATTTCTGACAATCGAGGTATGGGCAGCTCTATTTAGTTCTATTAATTTTTTTGTATATTTGTAGACTCTTTTTTCTCAATGATTTATAGATGGGTCATGATAATGGAAGTTATGTGATCATTACTGTTATTTTTAAAGTTTGGTGGAGGTCTAATTTATACCAACAGTTTACGCTTTGCAGGTGTAGCATGTTTAGAAATATTTGTGTTGGGTTGTTGTTGTTGACGCTTTCTAGTTTCTAATCTACATTTGTGGTTTGTGAATGATTATTTGTTAATTTCTATCCTGTCTACAAATGAACATTTATAGAGATGTTAATCTAGCTATGTTTGCTGATGGATTCCTATGCAATTTATAGCATGCAGGTTAGAGCTTTTGGAAGAGATGAGCAAATTGACACTAGTGGGTAGTTGTTTTGTATCAATTATGCACAACTTTCTTCTATATTGTATATTTGTATTGACTTTATGATGTGTATATCTTGTTCATTGTTCTTTCCAACTCTGTTGTATTTTTTTCTATAATTCTATAATCTCATTGAGTTGTAAACTAATTGTTTTATATCTGTGTAGGTGTTCAGTAAGAATTTAAATTAAATTTTGTCTTTCCATTCTATTGTTATAAATCTAATGGAGATGCTAGTTCATCCGCATCACACATCCATCAAAGTGTGAAATAGATGTTGAATGATACAATTGATAAGATAAACAAGAAGTAATTGTATTTGATTGATATTTGAATTTGAATTCAATAGTTTGTTTGATTACACTAACATTTTCATATTGTTTTGCAGGTATATTTGTACATTTGTATTTTTAGCAATTATGTATAGGTTTGTACAATTTGTGGAAAAATTTGTATATGATATGGCAAAATTTGATGAAAAATTGAATGTTATAATCTTTATTACAATACAAGTTACAATATAATGAAGCAATTTGAAATGAAAATCAATACATAGAGAAAATGTCAAGTAGATAGTATAGCTATTGAATTGTAGGGTGATTTTTCTACAATTAAGTGGATATCTAATTATTTGAGACAACTTAGAATTAAAAAAATTAAATATTATTTTTTTTTTTTGGCTAGGAATTTTATATTGAAATTTACATATAGCTTTTGGAAATAGTCTTTCTAAACTAATTGAAATTTTAGATGGTTTTTTCTATGAATTCAAACAATGTAAAATAATATTATAGATTTGGATTCATAATATAAAAGAAACAATTGCAAAAGAATCAATATAAGAATAAATGTAAACTTGATTTTATTTGAAACAAAATAAACAAGCTCAATACAATTTAAAATAAAAATGCTACATATACAATTAGATCCAATGGTTTGAACAATTCACAAATTATTTAATTTAGATCCAATATTCAATTTGAAAATCCTATTAAAATCATTAATTGTTACAAAGTATAGCATGAAATAAAAAAATCCTCAAAATATATCAGTCAATTAAAATGAGTAAAAAATTGAAAATGTGATGTTTTTATATTAAAAATTTATTATTATTATTTTATTAATAAATAAATATATTAAAAAATTTTAAAATTCAACTCTAAGACCATTTTTTTATTCAAAAAAAATTCAAAATTGTTACTTTTTTGTTTTCATCTAGAAAAGAAAAAATAAGATTTTTCCTTGGAATTTAACTAAAGGATCTTATATTGTATTTTTTTCAAATCAAATGGTAAAAATTTTGTGATGCTTGGTTATATGGATAGAAAAATATTAGCATCTACACTAAAAGAAAAGATTTCTTCTAAAAAATGCTCTAATTGCTTGCAAAACAAGAAACTTTATGAATTTCACTTTACTAATCCAATTGTATGGAGTGAATCAAAGCTTCTCATTTAAATAAAAACATAATCTATGAGAAAGAATAATTAAAATAATTAATTCAATTTTTTGCAGATTTTTTTGGTTGCTTGGTTTCTTCTATTTTGAAGTTATTACGGCAAGGTTTTTGCTCTTAGACACCAATTGGAATAAAAATTATATTCCCCCAAAACTAATAAGTTTTTCCATCTTATGAGAAAGTTTCAAATAGTTTCACCAAAATTTAAGTTCATATGAACCTCTCAAAATTCTATTTTGTTCCCTACATATACAACGGAACTTTAGGAATTAAAATGAATACAATATCAATTGCACTTTCATTGAAAACTATGAAAATGATTTAATCTAGGTGACAAAAGTAATATACAAATTAGAAAATGGTCTTATACAAATTAGAAAGAATGTGATTTTTATATTAAAAAAAATTTAAGTGATTTAAGAAATAGTAATTTTGAAAATGAAGAAAATCATTTCATAGAACTTTTAATTGTTATAGAAAATATTAAGTATAGAAACATTTTTCATTAGAGATAATGTTATATAAAACCAAATACAAACTAAAGTAGTTGAAAAAGCTAAGTTCAAATTATTTCAATGACACCAAAGAAAAACGATTTAAGTGTAAAGAAGACAAAGTAAAAAAACTCAGTTTTTTCTAAAACACTTGAAAATCACAAAATAAATTTTTAAAATGACAAAAAAAAGAAAAAGAATACATACATCATTGTGAACAACTTGAATAACATTTTGTTAATTTCAATGAAGAAATAAATGATGTACCAAATTATATGTGTATGTTGAAGATTAATTTATTTAACACTATACAACAACAAACAATCAAATCTTTATTGCAATGTATTTTTACCTTATTTATAAATGAATTATAGAATAGTTGTAATTAATATTTAAATGTGATTTAAAAAATAAAATCCCATTATATTTTGTACTTAATTTTGCGTATGGAATTTTGATTATACCATCTATAAAACAATTTTTCTTTACCATCTATATAAATAGTTTCAATACTCACCACCTTAAATGAAATGAGAGATTCTTCAAAAAAAGTTGGAATTTTCAAATACTTAGAAGATGACTTTTTAGACAATCAATCAGGTTAACTTCCAATGGAAAATTCTTAGAATTTACTTAAGTTGCGGTAAAATCTCACTCAAAATTAGAGTAGCTTTTTTATGTTAATAAGACTCTCCAACAATTTTTAAGACATTCCGACAAACAAAAGATCCAAAACTAGCAAGATTCTTCTGAGACTGGCAAATTCAAAGAATATGGTGGAATTGATTGGCATACCCAAAGCATATGAAGTCGAAATGGGGTCCAAGTTAGATATTTTCTTACTCCCTTCTACCTACTTAAGAACCTAACATAGTTATTTTTTTGAGAAAAGTCAACCTCTAAAAGGTCAGTTTTTAACTCTTTTGGCACACTAGAAGAAGTTCGTGTTTTTTTGGACAAGTGTTGAAACATGTCTACATGTTTTCTAAAATGTCAAGCATGTGTACTACGAATGTCTAGAAAAATTCATCAAGATTGATATAGAAAAAACATGAGGAAATTTGAGAAAACATGTTATGTTTTTAAAGAAACATCACAACAAACATGATTTTAAAAAGTGACCAAAATGCACCATGTGACAGCCACATAAGTGCCATGCAAACAGGTAATGCCATATAGGATTTTTTTCACCCGACTAAAAGATGAGGTGGTAGTTGACATCATATTTTTGAAAATTTTCATACTGTTTCTAATGACATCAATTTGGGTGTCCATAAAAATTTGAATATTATTTTTAGCAACATCAATTTTGACTTGCGGACATTTTCTAAGACATCTTTTGGAACATCAATTTTGATGTTAGCTAAGACATATACTATACATTATACACCATATACAATATGCCATACATTATACACAATACATTACACAAAATACACCATACATTGTACACAATATTGGCAATAATATTGAATGACTTGAAAAGCTTTATTGTCAATATTTTATCATGAAAAGGCAAGTTATTTATGCAAGAGAGGTGGCATTAAAAGAGTTTAGGGGGGTCCAGAAGCCTGTTTTGGGCCTATTCCCCTGCAGTTGTTCTTTGCAACGAGGGGAACGGCCTAATGTTAGAATTTTTTTTTCATAAAAAAATTTTTAAAAAAAAAAAATTAGTCAATGAAGTGGCAGGGTCTCGGCCACATCAAATCGTTGCGTCGAACCTATTTCCTACGTTTACAAGTTGTGATAACTTGCAGGCATCTAGAGGCCCCCAAAATCTTCTAATGCTAGAGGAAAGAAAAACCATATGGGACATCTAAAATGTATTTTTTTTATTATAAAAACGGAATTTCAGATTTAAGTATTATGATAAACTTAATGTTGTATTGTAGAAAACATTTAGATGTTACAAAGGATGTCTTAATTGACATCGCAAAAAACATCTAAATGTTACAATGGACGTCTTCATTGACATCACAAAAAACATCTATTTGTGATTGAAGACATCTTAGCTGACATCTACTATGACAATGTTAGAATTCTAAAATCGCATTTAAGCATGGTGACATGGCATGCTACTTCATGCTCTTTGATTGCCATATTACTAAATGCCAATGCAAGTGACCTTTTTTGAAAAAAAATGCTATGTGATTTGCTTTCACCTATTTTTCCACATGTAGTCACCGTTTTACCTTAGCCTCCAAGATTTTCTAGAAATTTACTTGTAGTCAAATTTGAAGCCCTTGCTAATGTGTGCAAGTCATTTGTAGTCTTTCTATCATTCCTCTTGTCCTACGTTAAATCCAAAATGTTGGTCCCAACAAAAACTGTAAGCTCTAAGAATTCTCTCAATTTCTTTAAATGTATTATATATCTTATGAAATCAAAAATCTTTTGTGATTTTTTCTACAAGATGTATTTCACATCACGCTAGTTTAAAAAAGCCCTCAGCAATAGAAAATGAAGATTTGAAGTGGACACCCTTGCACAAAATGTTGAATAGAAAAATCATAATCATTGATCATGAAAATCAAAAGTTCAATGTTGAAGCTACATTCAAAGAAGATGTCACTCTTAGAAATAACTAATTAAAATATTGAGTATTTTAGGATTTCTTTTACTTTAAAGTTTAGTCAATACCAAAAGATGGTGCCTTTGCATTTTGGATTTACATATCATAGATATAATAGCAAAAGGTGAATATGTACTTTTACAATACCATTGTTCTACCTACATTTTAAAGACAATTTTTTATTAATGAAATAATGAAATTGGATAGAATTTTCATTTATAGGAGAAAAACTGTGTCATAGAATTTCAAGATGATAACAAAATTGTTTCTAAACATGCAAAGAAGAATTTGTGCTAAAATACTAAACATGGATATAATATAAAAAGTCCAACATCTTTTAATCTATTTGCAATCCAATTATTTTGAAGCCCTCAATAGAAAATGAAATAAGTGCAATATACAATAGAAGTGAGTGCAAAATCATTGTTTTGTTTTAAATTTTCTTTGTTGTTTGGAAGAAGATATAAACAATAATTAGACTAAGAAAACATCCAAAAACATCCTCAGAAAATAGCTAAGCTTATAGCTTCTTTACATTATCAAATTGTTGCACCTTGGTGCATATGTGAAATATAATTTTCATAATACAAAAGGTTTTTTTACATATGCAAGAGGTTGCTTGTATAATGTCAAAAGCTTCTTGTATAATTTGAAAAGGTGCCTTTATACCATACTGGTTTGTTAGGGTTGGCAAAAAAATTACTTTTCAAGAATCCAAAAATAAAATAAAATGAACAAGAGAAATTGTCAAATTCACCAAAAATTACCCCTTGATGTCCCATTGTTCCTTTGAGCAAAAAAATGGTACAAGTAGAAATGGTGTAAAAATTTATACAATTAGTGTAAAAAAATTTCAATTGGTTAAGTTTTATTTTTATAACCAAAACGATCACTACAAAATCTTTGAAGTCAAATTCTACTATAAATTTATCTTTTTATTTTATAGATGTATAAAATTTTACTTTTTTAAAAAATTTAAGTTGATTTTTTCAATAATTTAAATGGAAAAATCAAATTATTGTAATTTTTCAAAGCTATAGGTGAAAATATAATTATATCAATTAGAATATATATTTGAATATTCTATAATTTTATCATAAGTATAAGATAGAATGAAAAATATAATTTTATAACTTATATGTTAAATAAATTTAAAAAAACAAAATACAAATGAAAAACGTACAATACTGTGCTATTTGGATAGAGACACATGGAGCTTTCAATTGCAATAATCCCATCATTTTTTGAAAATTTTGAAAATTTTGAAGTAGAGAAAAAACAGAACTTGCCAAACTTCATTTAAAAAAAAATTTAAATCAACAAGTCTTCAAGTCTTCAAGTGCTTGAAGGTGTTAAAATCGGACGTGCGATCAATTGGAGTCCAATCCACGCACTGTAGAAGCCCTCTGCACATTCCATGTGAAGCCAGGAAGGTGCGATGCAAGGAGCAGCTCGCAGCTCGCAGCCGCGTGTTCATGGCCCACACGTCCCAGATGCTCCACCCGGACCAGCCTAATTTTTTGTTTTCGTGTTATTAGTAGCACTCTGGAATGTGTGCATGTATGGGAAAAAAAATGGATAGAACTGAAGCATGCACATGTGTATGTTCATCTATAAAACTATCTAATTTAAGTAGTTTTCATCCAGATATTGGTAAATGTAGTATTTTTATCGCCCATCTACAAGAGACAACATAAATCAAGCTAGAGACAAAAATTTGTGAAGAAAAATTTGCATGCTTACCCAGATTGTTTAAGCACCTCCATGTCCTACACATTAAGGTAGATACACCCAAATATGCCACTGACCTTAAACCGCCATCTATACTATATATACATCTCCAAAGTCAGTTTTGTACCTATGTGGAAGAAACACTTTTAGAACCAAACTTTGTTCCTTGATAACTTTTGTATATAGTATCCAAATACCATGTTCTTTGGTGTATTGGAACCTCTTTTCACTTGCCAACAAAGACATATGAAAATCTAACCAGTCTAATAATAGAAAATAGGCTCAATAGTCTATAGCAATAAGGATCTAAGTATCATTTCCAAGACTAAAATAAGATGGCCTAACCAAGCTTATCACCAATTGAAGGTAATCAACCATAAATCATTATAATTTTGGATAAATTAAAGAAAGGACACCTAAAATTGCTTCATTACTATTATGCTTAGTTTCTATTATTAAATATATTAATTTGTCCTATTAATTAGTGCATATTACCAAATGAATTTCCATATGGTAGTAATTTTTTACAAGGGAAGAATATCATTACCTAATGGTATTTGTGGTGACTCTTCAAAATGAATAGCATTATTTCACATACAATGGGTAAAAATACTCTTCCCTTGTAAAAAGTTATAACCATGTATAAGTTCATTTTGCAACACATACTCTTATAAAAAAAACAATGGAATCAAATTTATTAAATAATATAATTTCAAATGAAAGGAGATTTGTATGTATTCAAAAAATAATTCATTAGAATACCATATACAAAAGTTGTAAAGGATCAAAGTTTTTGGATAGATATTCTAAAACTATTTCTTTAACAATAGGTACATATTGATGTAGGAATAGTATACTCCTTAATTCTATAGGATTTTTTAAAAGTCATTTATAGGTGTTTTTAGTTTTTGTTATTATTGGTGTAATTATTGAGTTTCTAATTTCTAATTTTGATGGATCTTGGTAGCATCAAAAGAAAATTCTAGATTCTTTTTGTGTACCCTTTTTGGATATCATTGAATAAACTATAGATTTTTAAAGTGATGGAAATAGCTATATTTGATTTTGAGCCTAGATGTAATTCAATTGAAGGAATACATTTTAGGTATAAGTCTAAAAAGGTCAATTTTGGAAATGGCTATTGCCACTAGGTGGAATTGCCTTGCATAATGAGTGCAATGAACTTGAAACTCCATTACTTCAAACTTCATCTCTTCATTATTTTTTCATACAATACTCAAATAGGACAAACCCCATGACTTGGAAAAAGAATTCTAAATTTTATTTACAAAAATCTCCTACTATTCAAATGTTTTTTTAAATTATTTTTATTTTTATTAATTTTCAATCATTATATTTACATTCTTTTCCTACCAACTTATTAGTTGTAAATCTTTAAATAGTATAGGTTTAAATGTTTTGATATTTTTTAAAATATTTTATTTAATGTAATTAATATTTTATTTAATGTAATTAATATTTTATTGAATGTAATTAATATTTTATTGGTTCATCTAATTCTCTAGTGTAGTTAGTTGTTAGAATATCTTTGATTAATTTGACTTTTCTATTCCATGCAAAATAGTAGGATTATCTAAAGTTGACTTGACTTTGGCTTATGAATTTGGCATTTGCATTCATTTAGCTTTGTCTTCTCTCTTTGGCTATAAATTGATATTATTTTAATATTTCTACTTCATTATTAGCCTCTATGTATTTAATTTTTTTAGTATTTTTCTTCTTAATTTGAATTTAAATTTTAGCCTCTAAAATTATATTACTATGTTTTTATGGAAAAAATTCACTTAAATTTGGCTTTGGCTTTGGCCTTGCTTACTTATTGTACCTTGGATCTTAGATTAAAAACTTCTCATTATATACTTTGGTTTTGCTTCTTGCTTTGATTTCAAAGTAATTTTCATTTTTTTTTAGCTTCTTTATATATTTTTTCATTTTTTTCATTACTATATGTGGGCTTTGTCTTTAATCCCTCATGGACTAAGACTTGACAATGTATCTTCTTTAAATTTTCAATGGCAAATTCTTCAATAGGGTGGGAAAAATCGCAATATTTTGTAAATTAATAACTTATAGAGTAACGAGTTTAAATACTTGTTGCATTTTTTTATTTTCAAAATTTCAATGTCGAAGGTATTTTAGAATTTATTTAGGAAGTATAGCCTAATAGAAAAAAGGAGCAAACATAACTTTTTTACAATGAAAGGAATAATAGGAATGGAAAAAAGACATTTTTTGGGACATTTTTTAATCTTTACTTTTTATGAAAAAAATTTGTTTCAAGGAAAAATTTCAATTTTGTATTTTATCAATTTTAAAAATATAAGGTTAAATTTGGTGTAGTTAAAAATACAAAAATAATTTTAAAAAATTCAAATTTTATAAAGATGTTCCATATAATAGTCTAATAATTTCAATTGTTAAATTTCAAAAATTGATCTATATATGAATTTTTAGATTTTGTAGGATTGAATTTGGCCAATCTGGGCTTTCTATTCTTTCTATTTGAAAATGAAAATAAATTTGAGAGATTTTTCTTTTTCATTTTTTTAAATTAAAAAAATACTACATGTACCTTATATTCTAATAAAAAAAATTGGGGGGAAGGGATAAAAAAAGCATTATGTTGTACAATTCCAAATGATCTAAAAATTTTCAAGTATGTAGACAACTTGCTTTAAATAATGAATCCAAAAAGTAACTACTATTTTGGACATTTTTTATACAAATGTGATCTTGTGAAGTGTAGCTGCTTGTATTTTTATTGGGCCAAAAAAATGATTTTTGTCACTTCAAACATTAATATCTTGCAATTTAAATGGTCAAATATTCTAGAATTTTTTCTACATCTTTTCAAACTAGTTTACTACAAGATCCTATAGTTACATATGTCCAAAAAGAAATTCCATCTAAAATTTGGTACTTATATCACAAATGGCAATTTTGGAGCGTTTTTGGTGAAAACAATCAAAACATGGTCTTTGACCTTTAGGAATTAAATGTTGTTTTGTGAAAGTTTTTGTTAATAACCTATTTGGTAGTAAATTTTGAGTTTTTGTTGTTTCTTTTTGAATTTTATGAATGTGATTTGTATGTTTTTGTGATATTTGTTTATCAATTTGGTGTTTTTGCATATTTTGTTTTACTAGTTGGAGTATGTTTTTTTGGAATCAATGTTTGAAATTGGGAACCAAATGGAAGTCTGAGTAGTTAGCCAAGTGGGATGTGCTGGTAGTAATAAGTAAGAATCCAAGTTGGAATGGTGAAAGGGATGTGTGCCATGGTTGTTATAACAGGCGAGTTAGGGTCATCGAATGGGACGAACGGACGGGCAAACCGGACCGGACGGAAAAACGGTCCAGATGGCTTTAATTTTGTAACTTTTGCAATTTTGCGGAATGACACGTCACCTTGGAATGCGAAATCCAGGGCGCGGACGATCTCGTCCGCGCTCTGATGATCTCGTTTGTCCGTCCGTCCATTCCTTAATCCACATGGCATCCACGTGGCTTATTTTTCCGTTATCAGAAAGTCAATTATGTGTTGACTGTATCGGACGGGCAGGACCTCTAACGAACGGGCGAATCGGACGGATGGGCGAACCGGACGTTTGTCCACTATGACAACGATGCTGTGTGCTGAGGAGGATTCCAATTTGGAGTTATGAATGTGTGCCAGTTGGGCGTGTATGGTTGTTCTTAATTGGGCTGATGTGCTGTGTGTATCCGGTTAGTACCAAGTGGGCAGTTTATAGTGCCAAGTCGGTTAAGAATTCGTGGTGGTTTAATCGAGTTGGTTAGGGAACTGTTGATTTGATGGCTATTTAGTTTGTCGTTCCGATTTGGAATGGACCCAGTGTTGAAGTGAGTCCACTACGTGTCCCAGTTCAAGTTGGCTGTGTATTTGATTTCTTTAGTATGTCGTTGTAGTCAAGTAGGTGCTTGATTTTTATGTTTGCATGAATGCATGTGTGTGGAATTTGTGTCAAGTCAAGTGTGACTTGTGTGTTTCCCAGTTGGGAATTATGTTCGTGATCCAAGGTTGGATCATGTCTATGTAAGTCCTATTCGAAAGTTGTAGATAGAAGGCTGTCCTAGTGTTTCTCGTGGAGAGAAGAGAATGAAGATCCAAGTTGGAGATATGCAGTGAAGGCTGTATATTTAATATGCTAAGAGTTAGATTTTTATACCAAGTTGGAGAGTTAGATTGCCGGAGCTTATAGTATTATCATGCGACTGTGATTTATTCCCAAGTAGGAGTTAAGCACTTAGTGAATCAGTGTGGAGCGGTCTGTGGTGAACGCAAAAGTTGAAGTGGAGAAATAGTTCCAAGTTGTAGATTGTGATTCCAACTTAAAGAAGTTGATCAAAGGAAGAGGAGCAAATAGGAAAGTGAGGGACTGTAGAATTGTAAGAATTTCAAAGTCCAAGTTACAAAGATTATGAGAAGAAGCAATTGTGAAAGAAAACATTAAAAATATGTTAACGATGATTTATTCACCAACTCGGATTTATGAAATTAGAATTCAATCTAGTTGGTGTGGGAGCTTGTAGTGGTGATTGTTTGTATGTATGGTGATTTGAGATTATGTGTATGAAATCCAAATTGGCATGAAGGCGAGTCTAAGTTGTATGTGCAGTCTGGTTAATTCCCAATTTGGTTTGAGAGGCGATAGTAGTTGTACCGAATTGGGAAGTTGAAGAGTTGTGTGATTGGGTGTCTGATTTGGTCATATGAAATGCTTTTAGTCCAATTTGGAGGGCTATCTTGAGAGAATTCCAATTTGGTATTTGGTGAGTATGCAATCAATTTGAATGGGAGAATATGTAATCAGTGATTGAAGTTTATGAAAAGCATAATAATGGAGAGTAAGGAAATTCCCAAGTTGGGTAAAAAGGGATGTAAGTTTTGTAAGTGTCGAAATTATGAGAGACCAAATTGTGAGGCTGTGAGACAAGAGTGCAAATTAGTAGAAGTTATTGTTAATGTGGTTGAGAAAAGAGACAAAACCAATTTGGTTGATGAAGTTTGCCAAGTTGGAAGTGAGGAACAGTGAAGTGAGTGGATGTGATGCAAGTTGTGAAAGAAGTACAAAACTAGCCAATTTGGAGAAAGAAGGACAGTAATGAGAAAACCAAGTTGGAGGTAAAAGATCTGCTGTGGAACAGAAGCCGAGTTGGAGAAAGACTATAGATCAAGTTAAAGAGAATGTTGAATCCAATTTGGGAGACAAGCATAAATTAAATATAAATAAATAAAAATGGGAAATAGAAAATGATAAAAATTAGCTTATTTAATTAAGTAATTAGAGTATAAATGGAAACTTAAGTCTATACTTGGTGTTTGTTTAGGCCAATTAGGTACAATTAGAAACAATCCTATTTAATAACCTCCTTTGGAATGAACACAACTATTAGTTGGATAAATCCAAATAGGTCCCAACATCATCTACAATTTTGGATCAAGTACTAATCCTAGAGAGTCTCCAATCAAAGATTAGCAATATTGCTAGTTGGAACCTTCTAAAGTCTTTGTTTGTGTATTTGTCTTGTTGCACAAGCTCTTTAGTTGTAGTCAAGGTTTTATGGAACAAAAGATGAGAACTTAATCACTCATTGTCAAAATGAAAGAATTGTGTTCAATGTATCAATTTGAACCTCATGAAGATATAGTAAAATATTTTTTTCGAGAAACTTTAAACCAATTTTTTTTTGACAATTCAAACTAAATTTCATCTTCAAAAATCCGTTTAAGATTCCAAGCCTCCCATCAAAAGTTAAGGACAAAATTTAGAGAAGGTGTTTGAAAATGTCAAAGAAAATGTGCCTCCAAAGCCCTCTTTGAATTTTGTTCCTAATTTTTTTATTAGAGGCTTGAAATCTCAATTAGATTTTTAGAAATGAAAGTTAGTTTGGTTTTCCAACTTCTCATAGTTCAAAGTTTCTTGGAAAAAGTTATTCTACTATGCCTTTATAAGGTTTGAAGTTTTACATTGAATACAATTCTTGATCTTGACTTAACTAGGTATGAGTGGTTGAGCTTTTACTAATACTAATTTACATACCTCATATAGAATCTTTTACCTCCCATTACCCTATTTGTGTAAAGAGATTGCCTATACATCTTCCTACCCTCATATCAATAGAGACTTACAAATTTATGTGAAGTGGGTCTAGAAAACTTTCAATATTTTTATTTTTCCAAGTTGATTCTTGCTAATTTCTACCTTAGGTAGCCATTGTTCTTATGTAATGGGTTATTGAAAAAGCATGTTGATAAGAGTAGCTATTAAATGCTGAAATCTTCATTTTTGAAGATTGCTAAGTTCTTGATATGGATTACTTTCATAGTGGTGGACTATCAAAGTAGAAGTGATTAATGGCCGTAGAAGTGCTTTCAAGTCCATGCCACCTCGGCTGCCATGTAGGTTCGGTAGATAGTGAAGCACTCATATAGAAATGTGCTACAATTTACAACTAATTTAACCACTCACCTCCCACAGATAGACCGGCACACATTGGTGCTTTGAGACCTCCACATGGAAGAGTTGATGGTGTGGAAAATTGGAGAAGAATCTGCCCATCATAACTGTGCGGATTGAAAGGAGCTTTTCCGTGCTATTGTGGGGATGTACTTGTCGGAAAATCCAACGAATAGATTTTTAGTGATTTGCATTGAATGTGCAGAGGAAGAAAAAAAATGGTCCTTCTAGTGACTACCACAATTGCTTCGAATGTGCTGGCAAGCGGAGTACCTACTCAAACCATTTAGGATTTTGTGGAAGTGTTGACAACGATATGATGACTCACTTAACAAAATTACATAAACAAATATGCAACACAGATAGTACAGAAGGGATCGGAAGTTCAAGTACTTTGCCAAAGACATTGATTGTGAACAGAGAAATTGAACTAGTTACTAGGACCACAAGTTGGTTCTAATCTTGCTGTCTAAAATGGTTGGGAGGCACAATACAATCACACGAAGAAGTCCCAAAACTTCAAGATAGGGAATCAAACAAAATCATGTTATACTCTCTAACTTGATTCCACCATTGCCATCACGTACTCTACTGTCGTTGAAATTGGAAATCACTGAAATCTAGAAAACTGACATAGAGTCCATAAAGCAGAGCTAGAGAAATTACGAAGCAATATTGAACTTGCAAAATTGATGACGCAGAACTCCATGAACTCACCATGAGCATTTCACCATTGTTAGCTCATTCATATACAAGCTCAACCACGCTGAACATGACACACACAAGACTTCCTCAGTAGAAGCCCAACAGTAAAGCATCGGCAAGCACCAGTCATTTTCGTGAAACTATCATGTCTGATTTTAGACACCTGCAGAAACAATCAGTCCAAATTGAGATTGTGCTTGCTCAAAACCTTTGAAAATGATTCAAGTGCATCCATAACTGAATCCTAAATCGGTGAGGAAAATTGTTGTGCCAAATGTGTCTCTCTGAAACGCATGGGAACTTTTGCAAAATTCTCTACAGCCACTTTTAGGTTGGTTGGGCGGTTAGGGGTTAATGTCACCATAAGGCAAGGTGGGAACATACCTTTAGTCACGAATATCAATTTCTACACTAAACAATTATAGTCTTTCATTGAATTGCATCTTATATATCAAGTTTATATATAAAGATTTAAGTGAAGACCACTCGATTTTTTCTTTTTCACAAGACAACCAAAAGAAATAGTTCAATACAAAATGCAAAAGTATTGGCAAAATATTTTAAAATAAAAAATAACAATATTGTCACAAAGGCCAAAGAATTCTATAGTACAATGGTCCAATGACCAATTTTCTAATTTATGTCTAATCTTCTAATTTCTAGTCTTAGTGATACAAAAGATCTCATTGCCCATTACAAAACAAACAAAACAAACAAACAAACAAATAAACTTTCTATTTTAATGGACTTTTAAGGGTTAAATTTTATTGTGGAATTTAGAAAAGAAATAATAGTATAATAGTAATAAAAATAGAAGTAAGATTATGAAGTACTAGAATTTTAAAAGCCAAAGCAAGAAGGCAAAGCCAAAGCTTAATTTCTTATTCCAAAATTACAAGCCAACATTAAAACCAAAGTCAAAATTAGACAACACAACAATTTTGCATGGAAGAAAAAATCAAATAAAGTAAAATATCACATTTGACTTGATTAGAAACATTAGATACAATAATAAGATATTCTTAGCAATCACTAACATTAAATATTTAGGAGAAATAACAAACCATTTAAACATACTCTATTCAAAGATCTACAACTAACAAGCATGTTCTACAAAAACAATTCTACATGGAAAAAGAACTAAATAGAAATTAAATTATAATAATAATTTGAAATTAAAAGAAATTGAAATCAAAAGAATTTGAAATTAAAAATTCCTAAATCCCTTAAAGCCCAACAACTTTTTGACAATGGAGGTTTTTAATGAATTGTTCCACTTTGATATTTCTTACACATTATGGATGTACTTGAAATTTTAATTGTACAAAAGTAAAGACTACTTTGTCTAGTATGCATAGAATTAATTGTAGAAAATATTGAATGTTGGGTTTTTAGATTATAAAATTTTTGGATGATCAACAATATAGGCAAAAAAGGTAGATGTGAACTTGTGAAGGAAGGAAATTATACAAAGATGAATAATATAAATCTGGAAAACCAATTTCAAATTTTTACTTTTTAAAACAAGTATTTAAAAATAATAATTGGGCTGCCTATCAAACATTGAAAATAAAATATCATGCAATAACTTTTGAACCATGTAGTGAAAAGTTATGAAAACTGTTGGGGTTTAAAGCTATTCTTCAAGCACATTTGTGTAAAAATTTTAGCAAAAAACTAAATAAAAACTCCTTTCTTAGTGAGCTGCCCCAAATTGCTATGTTACCAAAAAATGCAATTTTGACCTTTAGGGGTTATTTTAATAGCTTTCAACGACTTCAAAATATACACATAGAATCCAAAAACTTGAAGGGACCCCCAAGTCCTTCAAGTATGTATTCCAACTAGAAAGACCAACAAAACTCTATAAACATCACATGAATACAAGATTGGCCAAAACTTAGTCAAACATGAAGAATGGATGGACTAATGGACTTCACAATGAACAAAAGGGATGAGAATGGGGAGAAAAGGAGTGGCCTTTTATACTACTCCTAGTGGCCTCCTCACCCTCATTTAATCCCAAGATTCTTAGGTTTTCAACCACTATTCACCAAAATGGAATCTAAAAATCACATTTATTACTGGATTATACTCTATCTTTAGGAGAAAAGCTCCAAATCACAAATGGATTGCACCATTGGCTTCAAAAGGTCATTTTTAGTCTCAGTAAACCACCCACCCTTTTTTTTTATCCTACTCAAAGAGAAAAACACAAATTTTGGAGATTGATTTTTTGGAAAAAAGTAACTACCTCAAGTTCTTAATTAGATATGAGGGAGTAAGAAAAGCCCTAACTTTGAACTCATTCCAATTTTGTATAATCTAGAAAAACCAGTCAAACTCCACCATAATCTTTTATTTTGTTGGTACTTGGAGAATTTTGTCAATTTGGGCACTTTTGGCTATCGGAGAATGTCTTGAAACTTGTTGAGGCCTCTTACTAATATAAAACAAGATACTATTCTTTTTAGTGAGACTGTACCACAACTTAGGTAATTTTTAGGAATTTTCCATTAGAGGTTAAGGTGGTTGATTGTCTGGAAAAGCATCTCTTGAGTATCAAAAAATTCTGAATCTATAAAAGAGGTGTAAGCCTATTTTTTGGCTCTACACAATTGTTGATGGAGAATTAATTTCCACAACCTCTTTTAATTATAAGGTTTAAGAGAATCTTTCACATGGAGAGGAATCTTGACAAAGTGACTTTGCCATTAAGTTCCTAGTGTTATTTATTTTCTAAAATATTGTCTTTTGACCATAAATATCCTTCATCAATTCATCGTAAGTTTCTTCAATGTCTAGTGAAAATTATGTTGAAACTTGAAACTTATTTGTAAATTGGTTTGAATTCTAAGATTCTTACCAAGTTTTCTCAGACCAATTATAGCCAAGTTTTTTCACATACATTGAAAGTTAAATAATAGCTATAATTTGTACAATTTACAAGTTTCTACCCTATTTACATGTAAAAGTTGGTTTTAATTTAGGAAAATATTCTTCTTAGAACCAAATATCTACAATAGCATGTGACATACCTATAATGGTTTTATACTCTTTTGGGGGCTTTTTGTATATAAAAGTACACTCAAAATAGTTAAAAATAGTTAAAAATAAAAAAATAGTGAGTCCCAAATGACAAAATGGGAGCTCACATATACCCATGCCATCTTGGTGACCAAAGGAGACATTAGAGGTGACTCCTTATACCTTGCAAGAAATGAGGTGAAAGAAATGTAGAGTCTTGAGCAAACAGAGTATTATAACGCCTTGATTAGGACAAATTGAATGGCTTGCAATACTTGATTGGAAAGCTAATAAAAATACATGTCAATGGGTTTGAAAAACATGAGGATCGGAGTTGGAAATTAAAGTTTATGACTCTCCAAAATTAACAGTATCTCAACTACAACCCAAGGTGCAAGACATGGGAATAAAGGTTCTAAGAGTGTCCCTTAGTTCAAATAGGACATGCTACATATTTTTCAAAACCTAGTCAGAAAAAATTTCTAAAATTCTAATGCTCTTGAGGAATTGAGTTGTAAGTTAAAAGTTATGAGCATCCAAAGAAAACAAAGTCTCAAAGAATTGCACCTTTTAGAGACTTAGATGTTTAGAGGACCATAACTTCCTCAATATTTGTTGCATTGGTAAAATTAATTGTTTACAACAATCCTCGGAAAGATTAGATTACAAAATTGGGCTTGTACATAGGACTTGGAGTCCAAAGCTAATAGTTATTTTGATAGAAAGATTGGGAGGCTATTGGGGGTCCCGTTTTGGAATTGAGACTTGAAGTTGGGTGGCCTTCCAAGATGGGTGTATGTCTTGTATGTCTTGTATGTCTTGATGACTCCTAGGATGCGAAAGGTTTGTCAAATCCTATAAAGAGTACTATAATGAGGGATGGTCTCTTTCCTTACTATGGAAGGGTGCTATAGTGAGCTATAGTGGCCATGTGTAGCAAGATAGGTGTTGATTCTATTAAAGCTTCACTCCAACTTTTATTATATCATAGAATGCTTGTACATTCCTTAATACCAGTTGGATGGTGATCCACTCTTTACTAGGTATGGTGTGAACTTCAATTAGTAATTTCCAAGGTAAATTCCAAAATAAGGTTGATTGGACCTAGTGGATAGTTGGATATCATTCAAAAGCAGATAGCATTTGCGAGGAGTAGTACCGCCACTAAGTGATTGAACATCAATAGAAGTTTTGTCCTATGTCATCAAATGATATATATGGTGTGTTTGGAGTTGAAATTAAGTGTTTGGAGTTGTGGAAGAATGGAAAACCTCATAACTAGAACTAGAATCTAAAATTGCAGTGCATTGCATGTGTAGTGTTAAAAGATCATAATCCTAAGCGTTACTAGAAGTTAAGTACTTGAGAAGCACTTTGCATGAGCTTAAAGTGGTAAATATCACTAAAAGATGCAACAAAAATTGTGAAAAATTACCACTTTTGGGGGCAGTAAAAAAATTTCAAAATTCAATCATGCAAATTTGTACTATAAATACTACTATAGGAATGTGTGGAAAAAATTTAGAAACTTTGAGTGCATTGGTTGAAAGATTACAATGACTGAAGTAAAAAAATAAGTTTTTTCTTGGCCTTGCTTCACAAGGCCAATAGACTTTGAACTCCTCCTAGAGTGAGATTTTTATACTATATATGGTTATTTTTTTGGAAGTTGTATCTAGTTTCATATAAAATATATACGGTTTGCCAAATTTTAGAAGTTATTAGAAGAAATTTGGCCCCTATGTAGGATTGTTTGATTGCATGATAATATACATTTATAGAAAAAAAATTAAAAAATTAAAAAATATATATTTTTATTCAGCTCACATGATCACAGAATGTACCACTCGGGATTGGAGACTAAAAAGATTCAGAAAAAAAAAATTCCAAGAAAAAATGTTTTTTTTCCCCGTTAGATTTGCACAATTGTAGAAAGTTAGATGGCCCACACTAGGAGTTAGATTTTTTCTAACAAAAGGAGGAATTTTTCACATGATATTTGAGGGGGCCTAAACTACCTAAAATATTCAAGATAGTATAACTTTTGATCCACGCTTCCAATCGGAAAAAAATTATATTCCTACTAAAAGGGTACATATTAGCACTTTGCATCAAAATTTTGTGAATATCTAACCAAAACTGACTTTGTATGTAATTATCCAAAATCTCTTGCAAATGTTACATGGTTACAAGGTCCTGTGTAGGGGTTGATATTATAGACTAATATGCCATGTGTTGTAGTGCCACAACCATTAGTATGCCATTTGTAGTTGCCACAAAAGTAATGGCTTAGTCCTCGGGCTTAGTCCTTCATAAACACCTTCTTAAATCCATTTTCAATCCTTTAAATATGGCAAATCATTCGTAGCACTAATACTTAATATCATGTGTACTTTCAATTTTTGTATTATTTTTAAAAATATAAAATTGTTTGGCATAGAAAAATAGAAATTTTTTTGGCAAACAAATCCTAAAAATGAACTTTTTGGAACATCCTCAAAAACATGAAATAATCTAATTTTGTCTATTTATGTAGAACCAAGCCCTTAGATCATAATAAATCAAATCTCCACTTGTGACCATGTCATCAAAGAGCTTCTAAAAATTCTTTTCGTTATCAAAGGACCTAAGGGCCCTCATGCAAATAAATAGCAAATACATGAACTTTGCAAGATGTATGAAAGCTATTTCTAAGTCATACAAAGTATACGTGTCAACAATCTTTGCATTGAAAGAATCACATTCTTTTAAAGAATGTACAAAACATCTCACAATGTATCCATTCTAAGTGTAGGATCACAGAAGAAAATAGTGTCATATAAGTTGTAGTATTAATAATAATTTTTGAAGTGTATCAAAATTTCTCGAAGAGGTTGTGGACCTCACCTATGCCAATCCCAAACAACACACTACTTAATGTTAAGTTAGTAAACTATAATAATTTTCTACAATCACCACAAACACATGTTATAGCCTTTAGAAAGAGCAAAAAATTAGATCAACAATTTCAAGTAGTTTTTAAACGTGAACAATAATATAGACATTGTTGAAGCATACATACAATGCAATACATGCATACACATTTATTCAATTTTTTGGGTAAACTTTAGGTAAAATCTAAAGAACACACATACCCATCTACTTCATGTGACCACTTAATTCTAGATAAAATCTAGAGAACACCTTGTATTGTGTTGCAATCCTCTTCAAACATGGGGACAATTGAAGTTAATACCCCACAAAAAAATGTCCACTCAAATTATGGAATCCACTTAAATCAGCGGAAAGCCACGGCAATGAGTTGCTTGTGTGCGGGCTAGAGTGAAGGCTAATTACTCAATGGCGTAATTAAAACTGCATTGTTGATCTCTTGAGGTGTAATCTTCCGCCCTCACTGTTTCTCATTACAACCCTGTTTCTGCTTACGGTAAGAATATTCACATCGATCAGGGATAACGGAGGCGATGGCAAGCACCACCCGTCTAAAGCTCCACCAAAGCCCTGACGTTGATGGGGTAGGCGTTCGTGGCATCTCCAGTGAAGATCAACTTGAAGAGAATGCGCACAACGACCTCACTAGGGTGCAGAATATCCCAGAATAGCGACTTGGAGGGACGTTTACAGAAATCCGCCACCGCGTTTGGCAGCTGGTTCGGCATGGGCTTCCCACACTGCACTTGCGCATTCAGAAACCCGGCGCCACAACAAGCAGACGTCACGTTCCTCAAACCAAAGGATGCGCCGTCGGAGATAATGGCCGAGAACGCGTCGAACGTGAAGCCAATGACAATGTTGAAGTCAGGATAGGCGTTGCGGAGCCCGTCAACCACCTGCCTCAAAGCCGCGTTGAACGCTAACGCCAGTTGGTTGGCTTCCTTCAGACATTCGCCAGGTTGAGTAGGGTTGAAGGCTCTTGCGCGAGGCGCGCATCCGATGGGGCCAAGTTCGAGAACCACCACCTTCCTTGCTCCTCCGCTGTACAATGCCTGCAATTGTCACAAAATCCATCTCCTTCAATTTCTGCTATAGATCGACCTCAACATGTTCTTAAAAGGATCAAGAATATTATCATGCAATGAACAGTCGTCTGGAGATATCAATCTTAGCCGACCGTTGATTTTTTACACTAGGATCATACATTGATTAGTCGAATTGGAGATACATAATCCTTGAACTTTTCGGCTTTAATTAGAAGTGGAAAGTGGAAATGGGTTGGAGAGTTAATACGCAATGCAAAGTCTTGATCAAATCAAGGGAACGGTGTAGAGCACGGATTGGAGGCCAGCTTACAAGGAGAGCTTTCTGGTAATTGCTAATTGTGGAAGCAAGAAAGTCGGTGACGTTGATTTCCTGTTGGAGGGTAGTATTGGAGAGGAACGCGTTAAGGTCGTTGGAACCGCTGACGATGAAGAAAATGGACTTTGAGATGAGAGTGTTTGTGGGCTCCACTCCCAGTTGCTGTTGCAAGATCGATTTTGCAGCCCCGAACTGTTGTATTTGGACACTCATTGGGTTCACCTGAGGGAAGTCCATGCAACCATAGCCAAATCAGTAGTTGTGAACAGTAGTTGTACATTCTAGCTTCTAGTACCGGGGAAAACACACAGATTGATCTCAATTGTGAGATTGTAGGGAGAAAGACTTACTAAGCCTCCGCCGGTGGAATCCAGGAGGCCACTCCCAGCTGAGGCGAAGTTGACGCCTTTGGTGAAGGAAGCATTCGGCTGCACGAACGGGGGTGCGAAGGGGAGTCCCAATGCTTCAGCTGTTCCAATGCAACCCACTTGCAAATTAGAATTGTAGAATTCACAAATCACGAATCTGCTGCAATTCCCGGTTCGATTCCTTGTGGATTTAAAACCAACACCAGACAGTGAAAATTGTCGTACTCCTTGACAGAACTTAGGTACTAATTCAACGAGTCGTCCCTTGATAGCACGCACTTACCAAGGAAATCGACAACAAGGCGGCCGTTAGAAAAGCGTCCCGTGGGCCTTCCGAAAAACGTCTTGCCGTAGGGAGGAAAGTCGGCCCTGGATGTGGCCTGGGGCAAGTAGTTGTTGGTTCCCACATCAGCTAACGAGTCACCAAATGCAAAGAAAGCAGGCACGTCGAAGCTCCGAAGCGACCTCGCGGCGTCCCCAGCCGGCATCCCTGAGAAAAGCACAGCTGCAACCAACACCAGCATGACCATTTTGAAATCCATGGCGAGTTGCAATTAAGCTTCGCCTTCTTGTAAGCTCCTAGCTTCAGTGCGTCCAAACCAACTCCCTTGAGTTTCTCGACCAAAAATTACACCGTACCGTCCCAGCTGCAATAATCAGAGTAACCAAATTTGTACGTAATCCGAATCTCCAACGATAGTGGACGACTGTGTGTATTGATGTTTGTAAGAAGTTAAACATTCGAAGGTTTTATAGTTGGCTTGTGATCAGTTGGAATCGAATCCACGCGCTGTAGAAGCCCGCAGCATCAGGTTCCATGTGAAGCTAGGAAGAGAAGGTGCGATGTAAGGAGCAGCCCACCACCACGTGTTCACTGTCGAGTCAACCGGGTGCTCAAACCGGACGAAGTAAGCGCATCCGCAACGTGTTTTCTGGGAACAGTGCCTGCCACAAGCGTGCACAGCACTGGCAAAATTCTGGAGGCGAAGTTTCGCCCAAAGAACACACGAGGCGGCCTCCGTGTCTTACACACGGAAGTGGAAACCCCTCTGTGAATTGCATCTAAAATAGCCCGAATAATTCAGACTGAGAGCATTTGAAGATAGAGCTCCTGTTATCAAGATAGTCAGTCATAACTTATTATAATTTTGGATGAATTAACCCTGTAATGTCACTCCACCCCAAAAATGGTTGATGGATGACTTTTGAAATCGTTAGAGTTAACTCCTAAAGGATCAAGGCATACTTTGGAATTTGGATATTCATATGATCGAATTTCAAAGTGAAAATCATCATTTTAGACTCATTACAATTCTAAAATCCTTTAAAACCTAAAATGTGACAAATTCAAAAAAATTGAGTAAAAAATAATAAACTATTTTTAGATATTACATATAAACATTGCTTGACTTAAGCAATGCACCATTCACCTCCAATATGAATTTCAAGTATAATGAGAAAAATCTTTAGAAGTAATACTCAATTTTGTGTTGTGTACACAACATGTGTCACAAAATTGTTTGAGTATTTCTTGCTTTCATCCATATATTCTAAATAGAAGTACCGATTTCAGACAAGCCTTTGTAATTGTTTCATAGGCTAACCTATTTTGGACAACAATTGGATGCAATAGTCATCAAAAAAGATTTTTGGTTTGTACCTTCTCATCTACTCATCTCTCTTCCTTCTTGGTCTAGGGAGAAGTGCCAAAGCTAACTACAATAGGTGAATTTATGAGACTGGAATGGTCCCAGATGAATAACCCATTTTTATATTCAATAAAATATTCATTTGTGAAGAATTTTTTTTGTTTTTTCTGGCATTCTTCTACAACCATATTTTTGCACACATTGAATTCAATTCCCCATGACTTTACCATATCATCCAATCTGAAATGCTTAAGTTATCCAAAATAGGTACTTCTACCTTACCAATACAGTTGGGTACAATAATCTTACGAATTTTTGCATTCACAGGGAAAAAAAGTTCACTGCTACCCACTTTGACACCCTCCCAAGGGCTGAAAAATTTGTTTTTTACCGTGGATTTTTTGTCACTACATCATATCTAAGTTAATAATATGTGTGCCAAATTTCAAGGCCAAAAGATTCACACAAAAAACGTTATTTGAAATCTACCAACATGTATAGCTATGAAAATTGTTTCACTCTTGCCAACTTTGACACCCTCCCAAGGATTGAAATTTTTTTGTTTTCCATGAAATTTTTGTCATGAGATCATCTCTATGTTGATAACATGTATGCCAAATTTCAAGTTGAAATGATGCACCCACAAAAAGATAAATATTCGAAATCAACCAACATGTGTAGTTGTGAGAAACAATTTCGCAATTGCCAACTTTGACACTCTCCCAAGGACTAAAAAATTGTTTATTTACAATGAAATTTTTGTCATGAGATCATCTCTATGTTGATAACATGTGTGCCAAGTTTCAAATTGAAAAGATTCACCCACAAAAAGATATTCGAAATCTACCAACATATGTAATTGTAGAAAACAATTTCACAACTACACATGTTGGTAGATTTTGAATATCTTTTTGTTGGTGAATCTTTCAACTTGAAACTTGGCACACATGTTATCAACATAGAGATGATCTCATGACAAAAATTTCATGGAAAAACAAAAAAATTTCAATCCTTGGGAGGGTGTCAAAGTTGGCATCAGTGAAAAAATTTTCACAGCTACACATATTGGTAAATTTCAAATAACTTTTTTTGTGTGAGTCTTTGAACTTGAAATTTGTCACACATATTATTAACTTAGATATGATGTAGTGACAAAAAATTCATGGTAAAAAACAAATTTTTCAGCCCTTGGGAGGATGTCAAAGTGGGCAGCAGTGAACTTTTTTTCCCTGTAAATGCAAAAATTCGTAAGATTATTGTACCCGACTGTACATAGTCACTGCAGCCAAAGTTCTTCGGTGGGGTTAGGATGCCTTCCTTGCAGCTGAACTACCTGCAGAAAGTCAGGCCAAGGCGAAGCCACTTCCACTGCAAGCCATGCCTAAAAGGTGGGGGAGTTGTATGGTAATCTTTATTTTAGGTTGCCTATAACCGGTAGAATGTGTGATGGACATTAAGTTTCCCCTACAGCAGCAAGCAAATGCCTCGTGATGCTCTGCTGCTCTTGAATGTAGACGCACTCAAGAAATTACAAGGGTCTGGAAAATGATGTTGAAAACAAGGCATATAAGGAGCCCGCCCGAGTAACCGACGGGCAAGGGCACAATTACAGATAACAACTACAGACTGTACAGGTAATCGTTCAAAACTTCACTTGTTCAAGAGCACTAGGAAATTCTACCCCCGGCAAGTCTGCTACAACTGAAAGAATGAAGCTTCTAACTACCTGAGGATTGGAAACAGTCAACTTTGTGCACACTTCGCCGTTAGATGCGTAAAGCAGAGAGGCACATATACTCCCCATTTCCAAGCCTACAGGGAATTGCAAATTCAGAGTGACTTGGTCCATCATGGCATTATCACAGATGAACAAGTACTCCCCACTATGAACTGGCAACTTGTGATGCTGGAATTTGAAACTGCAAGCCCTAAACCTTCAGTCCTAGCTACCTTGGTGATGGGAAGCTTGTAGGTCCGTATGACCCTGACAAGTAGTCTGAGAATACCGATGGTTGCGGGGAATGCAAAGCAGGTGCTTGAGTTGATTGCACATTAGGGGCTTCTATTGCTAAAGCCCCTTGCAGCTCTTGAACCACTTCCGTCATTGTTGGCCTATGCACACTCTTGGGCTCCACACTCTGCATGGCAATTTCAGCAACTTTCCATACTGCTTCCATATTGGGGTTTGAAGCCGTCACTGTGGGGGCTAGTATTGAGGTGATGTTGTTACATTGAAGACTCTCCCGAACCTAAATCCAAGCATATTTGAAAATTAATAAGGTTGATGGAGTGACCTTCAGACTTCAATACAAATTTAGGTTTAAATTTGCTAGCTAATGAGTTTGTATTTTCTTTAAAATGGATTCCTAGATACTTATTTGTATGCCACTTTGCATTAGAGCTCATGATGAGATTTCAAATGATTGTGTGTACAAGGACTTGTGTAGGCAACTCACCCAGTTGGCAAGATTTGGATTCCTTTCTTTTGGGCCCAAGTGATCAATGGGTAGACTACCCGTGATCAATTCCAAAAGAACGATTCCAAAGTTGTATACATCATTTTTGGAGGATGTATAATGAGATGAGTAGTACCTGTATAGAAAAGCAACATAGTGTAAGTACTTGACAATAATGAAAACACAAAACAAGCCACACTTCTAAACATTGTCTTCTTTTGTAAGCAAGGCAATAAATCATTTGACCATGAGGATAGTAAGATTCAATTGTAACGGAAAGTGTTGCTTGGCTAGAATTTTATGGATACTTTGGCCTAGCTAGATGATCTACTAATACCAAATTCAAATAAAAAAAATTAAACCGCAAAATATTTAGTAGTAGATGGTTTCATATTGTACACTTGAAAAATCAAATGACTAGTAATCTAAACAAAGTATTCTCAAGCAATAAAGAGTAGAAACTTAGAAAATTAAACCTCATAAACATGAAATCACTTCGATAAGGATGCACTCTATCATTGCTATGTAGTGCAAATCCCAAGCTAAAATAGCAATTGGATGTTGAACAATTTAACCACCTTGAAGTTGATATAACATCTGCATACTTCTTTTTGATAAACATAGTATTCAAACATGTTCAAATGGGGTGGTGGTGGTGCTGCAATAGAGAAAAACAAAGATGCAAAATGAGGTTGTAGGTTTCTAGATCTCTTACTCTGGATCAAGGTAGCCTACTGTGCCCATGACATTATTAGTCATTACTCCGGTGCTTTTAGTATCACCCATCAGCTTTGTTAGTCCAAAATCGGCCACTTTAGCCTCGAATTGAGAAGTGAGCAAAATGTTGCTGCTTTTCACATCCCTGTGTACAAAACTTGGCCAACATGCTGTGTGGAGATACTCCAAGCCTGCAAATGCATCATGCATCAATCTAAATGCTCATCAAGCAACTAGCCCTAGATGGAACAATGGAGGTACAAGTCATTCACAAACTAAAGCAGCTGATTTAAAGCACACTAACTTGAACTTTGTTAAATTGGTGGTATTCCATGTGACATTTTGACATTAGCTTGCTATGCTTATAGATAAGCAAATGAATTTTGCAAATTGAATAATTGTTACGCAGCAACCATATGACAACAAACAACCCTTATAAATGTTGGAAATTTCACCTTGTGCTGCATTCAGGGCAATGTTTAGGCGCATCCTCCAATTTAGAGAGCCAGTACTCTCTGAACTGCCTGCGCCTGCATCATTGCAAGATCCATTTCATAAGAGTAGTGTCAGTTACCTGAAAGTCTAAGTTGGTGTGCAGGTAGTGCATGCACGCACACACACTTGTAGAGTGGATTTTGATGCTTGAACCCTCCAGCTATACCACCATACTCCTATGTCAGATTCAACAATTGTTCAACGAAACATATAATTTATTCCTGGAATGCAGATTATGTTAATTGATATTCAGTTTAAAATTTGACTGTCTAATATTCATGTTTGGATATAGGTGTTCGAATCAAACAACAAAAGAGGTAGCTCAAAACTTGTATGACTAGCATGGATCACACATATAATCCCAAGGGTCTCCATGCTATTAGTGACATACCAAAATTTACTATATGTTCATTTTTTGAAGTTCTTGAACTGCATACAACATGCATGCTGAAAATTTCCATTTGTTATTTATGCATCAGATCCAAAAGTTGGGAACCAATGTCTGTTCAATCTGTAAATAGATCCATTAAATGATTTAGGCAAAGTCCCATAGCAAAAGAACACAACTCACCATGTAAGTGATCAAATAAGGAGCCATTGCACATGTATTCGTAGATAAGGATTTGCTTCTGTTCTTGGCAATATCCCACCAAGGCCACCAGGTTCTTGTGGTGCACTCGTGATAAAACATCAACCTACACACATCCAGTGTGCAACTTCATAACCATATTAGACAGTCCTGAATACTGCAAGAACTTAACATCAAAGGACTGATTAACTTGGAAAATAGACTATGAGGTCCACAGGAGAGTCACAGACAGAGTACAACACTTGAATTCAAATAGAAGTCAATTCAAGAGGTGTCACACTTTTCTGATCATTTAAGTGCACATGAGACCCTAATGAAAGGCATGTGGAAGACAAATCCTAAACCCCTAAACCTTAATAAGTGAATCCCAAAACTTCAAAACTTGGATCCACAAATCGATCACTTGCTAGGCCACAGACCTCATTGAAAAACGCCCTTTCTTCATGCTTTGAATTTCCATCAGCAACCTTGACCGCCACTTCTTGCCCATCGGGAAGCTTTCCATAAAATACTGGACCAAATCCTCCTCTACCAAGTTCCCTCCTAAACTGAGTAGTTGCAGCAGCAACTTCCGCAAATGTGTAAGCTTTCGCACCACCAGGGGTGGGAATTCCTGTTGAAACACAATAGCAGATGATCACCATGAGTTACATTCTTGTGATAAGCAAATTAAGCTATGCTCTAAGTAGATGAATCTTGGCTCTTGTGGATTAGGAATCAACTGATAATTTACAAATGAAATAAGAAAACTCTATTTCAATTGAGTTTAGAGAATCCTTGTTGGAACCAAGACGTACTCGTGGGTGCCCTGTGCTCCTCGTCCGAAAGTTTACGCTTGCGTTTCCATCGACAGTAGATCAAAATTGCTACTACAGAAATGAGTGCGAGTCCCACAACACCCCCAGCACTGGCACCGGCGATGATTGCAATGTTTGACTTGCCACAATCGCTACAATTTGTACTTGCAGGGGCAGACTGGCTTCGCAAGAAAGGGTTCCCATCATACCTGGACAAGAAGCAAAAGAAGCAAACTCAGTAATTTCAGTGTTTGCAATAGAAAATAATTTGAATAACTGGTAGTTGCATATATATTTCAATTGTGAGGTTGAGGATGCCTATGACATGTGTGGTAGGGGTTTATACAACAACTTCTATTGACAACCCTGTGCTCAGTAATGTTAAGCTTTTATAAATGGTAACCTAAAATTAAGCTTTAGGGTTTATTCACACAACATTCAACTTGCGTCAAGAGTACGAAACGTTGAACTATTAGCACCATAAATACTAAATTGAAATTTACGATGTCACAGCCATGTATTGTTATACTCGAGGATTTCGTTGTTCTGAAATTGTGCTGCTAATATGTGCAGAAATGCTAAGAGCTTGGAGAACTGAGACAGGCTTTCATTTTTCTTCATTTTGTGATGCGTTTAAAACTAACAAAATCCTTTCAATGTGCCAGACAGTGGAATATGGTCATTTTTAAAAAAAGTGTTCAAGATCCGCTAACCTGGAAAGCTGTGAACAAGAGAGTACTAGAGTGTGCTCATTAAAAATATGCAAGTTACATGGAATTGAATATTCAGTAGAATTGGCATTGTTTGGGAACTATTGAAAGATATCATAAAGAAAAACTTCTCTATGATTTACAAGGTCGCGGACTGATTACCAAAAACTTTTGAAAGCCTCCCAAGGGTAGATTTTGTGGTCTCATTGTATCAAAGTGAGGGATTTGACAAACTGCACAATGCTACAATGCCTGATGTCCTCGAATAGCCAAGCTCAATCGACATCCATGGTCGAATACAATGAGCATAGGTAGACCTCTCTATGAATAACATTTGGAAAAAAAATTCTTTCAAGATGCTATCTAAAAGTTCTCGAAATAGTCTTAATTCATTCAAAATACAACAGTGAATGCGAAGTTATTGGCACAATAGAACTTACGTGAACCGGATCAGAGAATTAGCTGAAAGAAGACCCTCTGGAATTGGACCGCTGAAGTTATTATTCTGAACAGCCCTGCAAAGATTTCAAGCTAATTTTCAGTTTCAATGCCAGATCTGGAGCTTCTAGAACAAAAATTGAGAGCAGGAAAATACAAGATCAAGCATAAACTGCTAAAATTCATCCTCCTTTGCATGGAAGGTCACGAAACTTACAAGAGTCTCAGAGCTGTCATAGTTGTCAACCACTTTGGTAGCGGACCACTGAGACTGTTGTTGGACAAGTCCCTGAGAACCATTCAAAACAACATCCGTGAATTAAGCCGAATGCAACAGAGTTTCAAGTATCTATTTCATAACTCCTTTAGATTCTTAAGAAATACCGTAACACAAAACATTTCTATGTCACTCTGGGCTCTCTGGGCTCGACACAGGAAGATTAGTGCACTTTCCCCGTGTGTTGAATTTTTGCATTCAAGTCCCCCTTCCCTCAATGGGGTATTGCATCATTTCCTTGAACCTCAAGGGAGGACATTAACACAATAGGGTTTTCGTGGAGCCCCGCATAATCACACAGGGGATTTATATTCATTCCACTGTTGTCACACATGAGATTTGTGTAAACCTATTTCTCTCTCTTTCCCCCCAGGTTGCACAATTTTCCTGGGATGATGTTGTGCGCCACTCACACTCCTGGTGCAAAGTCAAACTTTCAAAATTAACTACTTACGAGATCTTTCATTCACAGAATTGATTTATTATCAAAAAAGATACGCTCCGTTCAGACAGCTAGATTTTCTGGTTTTGGTTCGAACAACCGATATAAAGCTTATCATCTTTCCCAAAATTCCAGCACATTAAGAAACATTACTTCGTATTTCTGCAGATGGCGGATTTCAGTGATATTGTTTGTCTCCTGAAAACCTCAGACCTATTTCACTCCTAGTTTTTTGAGCCCGTGTGCTTGAAAGTTCCAGCTTCAAGG
Organism: Pseudoscleropodium purum; assembly: GCA_963969395.1. Classification (NCBI taxonomy): domain Eukaryota; kingdom Viridiplantae; phylum Streptophyta; class Bryopsida; order Hypnales; family Brachytheciaceae; genus Pseudoscleropodium; species Pseudoscleropodium purum. Next base: position 1,434,990 of record OZ017796.1, read on the forward strand.
CTCGAGGCACTTCAACATCAAATTCGGAGATCTGAACTTAACCCGAAACTTTTAAAAAGGAGACTACCGTTGATGTTTTTTAACTAGCTGCAACTGCAGTTCAAATTGTTCAGACAACTCACAAGCTGGTCAGGTCCCAGAGGTTGGCAAAACTGGGTGAAAGTGCACCCACCAGCTGATATCCAGAAAGATTCCTGCACATTCCCAACCAGTGCACCAAGAATAGTGTTGCTGCCAACACTATTAGCAACAATCCACAAACAAGAAGTCACCTCCAGAACGAAACTTCTTCACGCACTATTGATGCAAAACCAGGCTTTTGGACGTCCTTCGTTGATTTCCCGTATTCCTCTGCCATTCATAAGTGGAAAATTATCTTTGAGCAAAATACCCCGTGAAAAGTGAAATTTGTACTTACACAGCAGTAGTCACAGGCTCTGGCGCATTGGAAGTGGGACCAGGGACGCTGCAAGTAATCCAAGCATGAGGGGAGGGAAGACATGGATCGCCAGTCCATTGCGTCAGATTCAAGCTCTTCTTGATGTCTTCAATAGCCAGTGCTGCAGAGCACCAGTTCCAATGAATTTCCGTCAGCTTCCCAAACTTCGAAGTAGAACTGATTTTTGGATGCGTCTCATTTGGTACTGACACAGCTTGCGATAGAATTCACCATGGTGTAGAACAGCAGTACATGCTAAACTCGTATCAAATCATGTTGTTGGAAAATCACAGCTCACATCTCAAAGGTAAATTAGGGATTCATGAAAATTCAACCTTCCAGAGTTCCAGTCGGACAGTCGGTTGATTTACAATCCCAAAGTTTTTGTTTTTTCACGTACATAGTGGAGATACCATCCAGGACGGGTGTGACCCTTGCTGAAAGACCAGCTTTATACCACGGTTCCGGCACCCATGTTGGACTGGTATTTCCACTCTGTACTTTTTAGGCACATGAACCACCGGATTAACAATGGTATGAGCCTGGCATGATCTCATGACCATGATTTTGCTTGATAAAAATCCGACATCGGTTAGCACTAGTGCTATTGGAAGGAAATCATTACTTGAACCTGAATAATTACCTCATAACAACTACAAAACTCAAAACTAAGAAGAGCCAGAGTCACGTATTGACACATGGTAAAGAATGCACTGTAAGCTCCTCACCATCTCGATCAGCAGTCTTCACTATCCTGTCGTCGTTTCTTCCAAAAATCTCCATACAATTCAGGATCGGCCCCGCTACGGCGGACGCCACTGGAGTCAAGACCACGGTTGTAGTTTTCCCCAAACTCACAGCTTCCTGCCAGAAGTTCCAGCTGCTGGACTCCTGGAAGTTGTACCCGGACATGTCAATATCCGCGGTATCCATACCAGCCAGATCTGGATGGATGGTGAAATTTCGCAGGGGAGGCCCGGATGCCGAACTGTTGAGCTCCGCATAGTAGAAGGCGAAGAAGACTGAAGTACTATCGATTGCAGGAGAGCCTTCCGGCAACAAAAAGGATTCGAAAGTCCTAAGTCCCAAGCTCGTGATGGCCGTTTGCATCACCGCCGAGGGGGGGATTAAGCTTGGAGCGCACCAAGTCCTGAATGGGAGTCGTCGTGGTCAGAAACTGGTAAGACCCTGCGATGTTGGGGGTCAAGTAATAGTTGGTTGAAGGGTACCAGAGGCGGTCGTAGTAATCAGCAGGGGCTCTGCACAATACGTAGAACGCACTGCAAGGCTTAGCTCGCAAATCCGGACAAATTACAATTGATCGAAATGGAGGTCGACCAGGATAGACTAATTGTTGATAAAGGCAGTGCTAGTAAATTGAGATTGTTTCGGGGAACGTTGAGATAGCGTTCAAAAAAACTCCATAATTTTGTGCAAATGGAGGATTCTAGTGCACAAGTTTCAATCACCCGATTGAAATCCTTAGGTACTTCTACACTAATTCCATTTTCCAGAACTTTATGCCCAATTTTGAGCTCTAAAACACAGGATATTAATAAACATGATTGCAAATAGAAAATCTTCTCCAAATTCATGGAGAGCTAGGTTTCCTTGTGAAAATCTTGGTTCACGGTCATATTCGTTAAAATATGGGTTTGACCCCGACGAAATTGAGACCAGAACGGCGTAGCCACTAGGACTTTCACGGCACGTGGGCACCGAGAGCACGAAAACTTGGGACCACTGGTGTAACCCGAAGTTGCAAATCGGGCGTCCGAAATCCGACATTTCATCAAATGCAGAGTCTAAGCAGAACCACAAATCATGGGTGACTACCCAGCTTACTAGCACAAGCTTGCTTGTTGCAAATGGCGTTTCAGTATGTTAGCAAAATTGGCAAAAGGCGTTCATACCGAATGAGGGCCTTGCCACCGAAATTCAAGCGATTAAAAGTCGTCATGATAACCCCTTCGTGGAGGTACGTGGCGTATTGGTCGGCATATCCAGTAGCCAGCACACTGGCCTCTTTCAAAGAGATTCCGGAGATGAAAGGCGTAGCTCCCGAAGACGTCCGAATGAGACACACGTAAGTGACATTCCCCTGCGATTGATAATGATACTCCTGGTGCGAGACCCCAGTGGCATCAAAGGTGATGTTGGAGATGATATTGGCATCGAGGGCCACCTGAAACTTCGGCGGCAGGTTGGCGTTGTCGTAGTCGCCGTAGAAGAAGGAGAGTTGGAGGAGGTAAATGCCGGAGCTGGTGACGGGCAGGGCGTAGCAGTTCTTGGCTCGAGCATCGTCGAAGTAGCGGAGCGTCTGCATCTCCGTGAAGTTCTGGAGAGACGAAGGGAGAGTGAGCGTTTGGGTCTTCCCGGAAGAAATGTACAGCGCATCTGGCTCCCACGAGAGGCCAGTGACGGAGTCGACGTAACTGGAGTTTGCGCCACAGTCGATGTTCAGAAAACCTGCCAGGGCTCCGATCAAGGAATGTTAGAGTGCGAGCTTGCATTGTGCAAACCCTAGGATGTGAGTTCCTAACGAAACGAACCGGGGCTAGTACTTCGAAGAAAGAAAGATCGCGCTGTGACTGCTGAACAATTGTAGAACAGGAATCGCGAGGTCCTCTGACACCCCTAAAGATTAAATGTGAGACGAGCGTAACTTAGAATTACTAAATATACTCCGGACAGTTATTCTCCCGGCAGGCAAGTGTACGTTACCCTATCATTACGAATCTCCTCTTTGTTAAATTGACGGATTTAAATCGATTGTTGCAGTACTTGTGGTCCCCCGACGGAAGCTTCAGTTCTATGCCCGTCCTAGACATTAGAGCTTGGCACTGAAACGCCACTTATCTAACGTCAAGTTCGTCAAACTGGCAAAATTTGAAGAGACTCGCACTGTTCTGGACGCCAGTCCGGACTGGGGAACCGTAAATCTAGACCAGTCGTAAATTTAGTGCTCCGAATCACACCCATTGGACGGATTTGGCCATTTTTCGTTTGCAGAGCTCTGCTTACGTGTTGGAATGGCACTCTGAAACACGCCATTTCTGAAAGTATATGACCACGTCGAGGATTCGATCCCTACCGACAGAACTATTATCCACAAATTGGTAAACTTAGATCTCATCCAAAGTTCTGCAAGTGCGTTGCAAGCCTTTCAACTCACGTAAGAGTGCGTACGACGAATAGGAGAAACTCTGGAATTCCACCACTTCGCTCAAGAATTCGAAAAATCAATATACACGGTATAGCTTCGATCAAGTTGAAATTGATCGAGAAGTTTGAGTTAAAGAAGAAGAATGTTGAAGAAGTAATTGGCTCGAATTCCCAACCTGATTGAGTGAAGGCCGTTGGAACGCTACAAAGCAGCAGCATGGCCACCAGCACCTGAGTCCTCCAGCACAAGTTGAATTCGGGGCTTAAGCATCTCTCCATCGCTGCAAGAGATTCGATCGAATTTCAGGCCAGGAGCACTTGCCAAGTAAACAATTTAACGTAACTCTACCGATACTTGACAAGCATACGGTACACTACAATCTAATCACCATCCCTCGACAAGCAGTGTCAGGAATTTTTCACTCTGACACTGGCTTTTGAACAGACAATAGTCGGCAGCCTGCATTCCCTTCGCATTGATTCTTTATGCCGTAAAGGACGCTGAGGACCTTTTCTTCCTGGGTTTGACTTCCATGGCACTGCAGGATGGAAAAGAACATGTTTTCATCCAATTTTGGGGAGCTGATGAATGTAATATCATTAAATAATATTCCATATTCAACTGTCCTGGTGGTATTATTGACCTTCCTAAAGAAGAAGATACTCAATCTACACATCATCCGTGTACTATATTGTGGCCCTTTCTTGCTCTTTATTCTTGAAAATTGATGTTTAGCCACAGAAATGATATTTTTGAGTTTGAGGCCAAGATAGATAAAGATAAATAAAAACTCTGGTTTTCAGAGGTCAGGCGTGAATGAAGTGTTTGGCCGCGGCGTGAATAAATTGTCTATTCATGATGTCAATGAGCCAATGTCAAGGGCTTCGATGCGTAACTACTCTTCCCTTTCAGGTTTAGTTTTAGACACTTTAGTTTTAGGTTAAAAAGATGAAGGTTTATAAAAAGAGGTGAATATGCATTGTATGTGCTGTGGAAAGTGATGTTTATATAATTTTTAATAAATAAATTTTCTTAATATATTATTTGTTTATTTGTTTATTTTTATTCTATTGGGAATAGTTGATTGTTTTTTATTTTTTTTTATTTAGGATGATTGATTCAGCATATCAAATGGCAATAGTGTTGATTGTTTTGAAAGTGTGTTTCACAATAGTTTCAAGTAGTTTGAGTTTGGTTTTGAGGATTTTCATAGACAGAGCATGGGTTGTTCTCCTAGCTCCTATTGTGACAACGAGTGGATCAACATTCCATCCTTGAGCCATGATGTTATTAATTAGCAGTTGGTATTAATGAACCCTTGGAATATGAAGCCAACTAATGATATGAACTTTATCCAGTTTATTTTCTACTTCAATTGGAAAATATCTTAAAATTAAATGTTTTATTAGAATTTCAGCTTTGGATATATAACCATGATTTATTGATTTTATAATTTAAAAATGATATGGGCCACTTTGTTTGATGTAGATGTTTTACACTACCAAATACACCTTTTTTGAAAGTTTCAAATAATTTGATCATATTTTGTATTTGATATCAATTTTCCTCACCTTTCCTTAACCTCTAAAGTTCTTTGACTATGTTTCATCAATAACACTCAAAATAAATTATTTTGATGCCCTTAAGAAATAACAAATGAAATGTTGTTGCATCTTCTTGTAAGATCTAAAAATCTAGTGGTAGAGTACTCTATTATATTTTAGTAAAAAAAAAATGGAGGTTTTTGACTGCATAGATTGCAAGATTATAATGTTTGAAGTTGAAAAAATATTTAACGAGGGTATTCAAATTTTAACTAATTCAGATTTGGAAAGGCTTTTGCACTAGTTCATTTTACATTCTTGCTTGAACTTTTATTTATTTATTTCTATAACAAAGTTTGCCAAAACATATTCAAGAAATTTCATAACATTTCAAATTGGATTACATATACCAAGAAATTTCAATTGGGAACTAGCTTAAAGAAAAGTCTCATACAAAGCCCTTTTTTCAACAGTATATGGCTTGCACATAAATTAATTTATTCAAAATGTGATTGGTGGAGTTCTAGGATTTAACTAGCCTTAGAAATGAAAAAAATACTATTAAAATTTGCCCAAAATATCAAGCTTTTGCAAACTTGATTAATCTATGTTGAAGCTAAAGTGACGAGTAGTTAGGCATATTGGGCCTAGCTTGGGAGGAGGCTGGATGAAGGTAGCTAAGCCTAACTCATCATGAATCATTAAAATTAAATCATCTTCTCCTTGATTTTGAAGATGTTTTTCTTTCCCTTAATTTTAAAGATGTTTCCTTCTCCATGAATTGTAATTTTAGAGTTTGATATTAAAATTCGAAGGCATCGAAATATTTGGCAATTATCACTTGTAGCTTCTGAAGCCATTTTTTTATATATATAAAGAGAGGAAAAGAGAATCTTTTTATACAAGTGGGGTGGTAAGAGGTAAAACAACCACTAGTAGAAAACAAAATTTCCCACAACAAAAAGCAGTTGATGTTTTTGGAAAACTGTGTTCGTAGAAACACACTTCAAAAAACATCAGCTGGTTTTTGTTGGTAGAAATGTTGGTTTTTACTAGTGAATACATGTGGGATATATAAATTAGAATTACTAGGAACTCAACCGCTCATAGTTAAGTGAAAAATAGAATTTTTGTTCAAATTAGAATTCTAGACTTCACTCTGGCATAGAAGAACAACTTTTCCAAGAAACTTTGAACTAAGAAAGTTAGGAAATCAAGCTAAATTTCATCTTTGAAAACCCATTTGACATTTAAAGTCTCCAATCAAAAGTTATGGATAAATCTCAAAGAAAGGTTGGAAGGCACATTTTTGTAACATTTTCAGGCATCCTCTATGAATTTTGTCCATAAATTTTTGGAGGGACTCAAAATCACAAAAAAAAAATTCAAGGATGAAATTTAGCTTAATTTTCAAACTTTTGTTAGTTCAAATTTTCTTGGAAAACATTATTTTGCTATGCCAAAATTAGGTTTGAAATACTACTTTGAACAAAATTTCTATATTTTGCCAATGAGCGGTCAAGCTCACATCTTCAAATTATCACATATCTTTTGAAAATTCATAAAGGACAATGGCTTTCATTATAAAACAACCTCTTCTACTCCTCATTTGCACAAATGCCAATGAAACAACCCCTTCATTTTGCCATAATTTTTTTCTTGATGGTAGATTGTAAAATGATAAATTAGTATTTGATTCAATAGATTCTTTGGAGGTTTAAATTTCCTAAGTTCAAATGTGGCAATTAGGAACAGCTAACTTGTTAGACCAAGAGAAGCCACACCACCTCCTTATGTAGTAATGAATTCATAAGTCTACAAAAATGTCAAAGAAGTACCCCAATTTGAACCTGGTGTGAAAGGTTGTCCAATGCCCTACCTAAGCTTTTCCAAGCATTGGAAAGCAAATTTTGCTCTAGTGTTAATTACCTTGCCCATGTTGTCTCCATCCATGAAAAAGAACATTTCCTCCCGTAACTCTTCATTAATACATACAATTATAAAAATAATTGGTGGAGTGGCAAGGTACTCCTCATCCCTACATCCAAAAAAAATTCAATGAATATAGTGAATATTTCCATTTTTAGTGAGCTAAACAAATTTGCTATGTTGCCAAAAAAATGTTGTTTGCTTCTTTAGGGGTTAAAAAAATTAATGATAATTTCAAATTTACTCCAAAAAATCTAAAATTTTGAGAACTTATAGAAGATATGGGATTTCTTCTCTTAAAAGAAAATTTCATTCACATTTCGTTGTAAAATTGGCAACAAACATAGAGAAGGATTGTAAAGTTTGAACCTATAGACATAAGCATGTTTTTAGGGGTTAGAGGTGCAAGCTTGGTGGTTCATTCTTACCTAGTAGAATGGCACATTGATTTCTGCAATTCCAAAATCCATAGAGCCTCATTACCAACAACTCTAAAATGTAAGACCTACCTAGATGTTATCAATCAAGTAGACGTGCTTTTTAAAACCCACCAATTTACTAAATTCTTTTATTCAAACAAAGACTTTCTTAGTTTTGGATTTTGATAAGCATCTCTAATTGTTGTGAGTGTCTATGAGTCCATCTACTTGACTAGGTGACCAATGATTGATCAAACTAAAGAATTGAGTTTTTATAGGTATAATTGCTCTATGTGCAAAAGTATTCAATAATTTTCAAATGCATACAATATAACTATAGACTATCAAAAGGCAATAGAATTTTTTTTTTAGAAAAAAATTTCCCCCTCCTATTGCCCTAAAACCTGGGCCATCAAATCATTTTGGGAAAAAAATATACTAGTCCAACATTGTTGATGTGGGTGGGCAAATATTAATGTGAGGCGTCCAATCAATCCAATCTTGGCCATCCAGGCCGAATGTGGAATACAAAGATGGAATACAAAAATGGATTATAGATACATTATACAATAATGGCATATTGATAGAAAAATACAGATACAAAACAATACGAAAGTATGAATACAAAATATAGATATGGCAAACATGTTTGAAATATCCCATATTGTTTGTCAACCACATTGAAATCACATAAATACAAATGTAGGGTAGGAAGAAGATGAGTTACAGGTACTAATCTCATCAAATGAGAGAATGACATGTGTACCCATTTTAGTTTTTTTGAAAAGTTTAACAACAAATGGAGAAATGCCACATGGATTCTTTTGCAAAAGCATTTGTGGTTTTCTTTGAATTTGACATTTTCTCTCTATCCACTCAAAAAGCAACCTCCATTGATTATGTAGCAAAATCCTAGAAAGATGTCTGTTAATTGATATTGTCATTGGAAAATTCAAAGCCTCAATCTTCTTGTTGATTTCACTCATTTAACTTGTACCAATTCACCATAGGCAAGCTTCTACTAGTCTCTTACCTATTTATTAAATTTAATTTAAAGCTCAAAATTGGTTTCAAAAGTCAATTTTTCTTATCTATCTAACAAAAGTTTTATGCAATATCATGACTTTTAAGGAGTGAAAGTGAAAACAAGAAGGCAAAAAAAAAAATTCAAATTTTTCTTAAAACAAAATAATTGGCTAATATTGTCAATGAATCATTTTCTACAATGGTTTTTGCTATTGATTTAGTGTTGCATGTGTCTTGTTTAGTCTTGACCTGCAAGACAATTGGACCTAGTTTATAAATTGAGTTTCTCTATCTATAGGCATTAGTAATTCATATAGCAATGTAAATTGTGACCATCATAGCAAGCTTCATTGCAACTTTATGTCTACATCTTCTACTATCAATTCAAGAAACAAGAACAATAAACTAGAAAGATCAATGGCACCATTGTCTCCCACTGTGAACTATATACTTGTAGTCATTAATGATTATCATCCATTATTAGATGAAACCCTACAATACGCCCATGCATTGATAATCTACAATGAATGATTGTCACCCTATTTCCCACTTCATTCCTTCTAGTCTATTAAGTGTAACATCTTTCTTAAGTACTAAAAATGATTTGGTGCAAGTCCTTTAGTAAAATATCAACAATGTGTTGAGAAATCTAAATATATATAAAATTTTAGACATGATTCAATATCTACTCTCATAATTGAGTGAAATTTAATGTCAATTGTCTAATATAGTTGTGTTTGTCATGGACATGTACACCTTAGAACCTTTTGTAACTTCTTAGAAGAAGTAGGGAGTTCTTTAGGAAAGAATTTACAAGCAAAAGGAACCTTCTTGAGGAGCTTCCTAGATATAGATGTTCTAAAGAAACTAAAATGGTTGAAGAGATAGAGCAATTAAAATGTTATGAGTTGAAATACATGATCTTGTATTTTAATGTAAGAGTCCACATTCCTAAAGCAAAGAAATTTAAATTGAACAATACGCATGATCTTTATGATATTCCAATTCCAAGCCTTCTAGGTTTTCAAAAGATCTATACAACCATTAAACAATATTATTATTGGCCACAAGATGAAACAAAAGATTCAAGAGTATGTTAAAGATGTTTAACATGCAAAGTTTCTATGGCAAAACAAATCAAGAATTCTAGGTTATTACAAGTGTGTTAAGTTCCTGATTGAAGTTCGAATTAATTAATATGGACATCTTTGTGGGTCTTCCCAAACCACAACAAGGATTTAATAGTATCTTTGAGGAATTGTAGTTCTGGATTGATTGACAAAGGTAACACATTTCATTCCTATAGTTACAATGGTAACAATATTTGATATAGCTAAATTATTTATGAAAAATGCTTAAAAAATTTGTGGATTGCAAGTTTGTAAGTAATTTTTGGATTTTACTATGTAAATTATGTAATGCTAAAATTAATCTAAGTATAACTTATCATCCTAAAATTGATATTCAAATGGAACAAACAAATAGAATAGTGAAAGATGTATAGGGAATGTATGTGGGAATGGACAAAAGTCTTGGTAAAAGTGGTTATATTTAATTAAATTTGGTTATATTAATGAAGTAATTATAGAAATGAATGAAGTCATTGAGTCTATAAATTGAGTATGAAAAGTTTGCAAGATTGAGCTAAGCATTATACAAAGAAGAAAAGGAGTTTTAGAGAATTTGAGGTTGGTAATAAAGTCTTTTTGAAAGTTACACCAAAGATATTTCATTTAAATCTTGCCAAGTCTAAAAAAATTATCACTAAGATTTAATTTGTGGTCTATTTGAAATTAACAAACAAATAGGACTAATAGCTCATGAATTAGACTTGCCTAGTAGTTGGAATATTCACAATATTTTTCATATGAGTTTATTAGAAAGAAATATGTTTAGGACCCTCACTACGTGTTGCTTCAACTTCCTATAGACCATGAAGGAAAATTACTTGCAAAATTAGAGAAGATACTAAAACTTTATATACAACATCTATGGAATAAATCATTCTAAAGATTTTTGGTAATGTGAAAGGATTATACTAAAAAGAAGGGATTCTCTTAGGAAAGATTATTTTATTTCTAAAAAGATTATCCTAATTCTGTCATTGAAGACAATGACTAGTTTTATTAGAGGGATTCTATATCATGAGCTTTCATAGATGAACTAATTTATGATGAGATGTGCACTAGTATGCAATAGAGAGGAGAGAGACAATCTTTTTAGTCTTTTCACCCCGATTTAGGGCATTTTATGGCAAATCAAATTTCACTCTATTTTCATGCAAATTCACAAAATGTTATAGCGTCAACATGAGATATCACTACAAATAAATAAACCTTTTTTCCAAAATATTCTCATATCAAATCTTTGTGCATCACAATTTAGTTGGGAAGGAGGGTGGGTACAATATCCATAGTACTCTGTAGTTTATGCTACAAGGCAAATTTGCATGGAATACCAATAGCATAGATTTATGGTAATGAGCATGAGTATAGAAGCAAATCTAGCAAACATGACAATGGATGATTAGAAAGTTTTTGAACTTCAAATATAATTAAGAACATTAGCTTCAACTTTTGAATCCTAATATTTTATATTTTACAAATCAAGTAAATATGGCATGTACATACAAAAAATAAGGAAATAGAGTGCTGTGATTGTTGAGCTACGCTACAATCTTAGGAAGTCACTCCTCACATGTGCCCATGTCAACCCCAACAAACCACAATATGTCAAAGGACGTACAACAAGTGTTTTGAGCATAGCTTCACATTGTTATTGGAAGCAAAGATTGTAATGTAAAAATACAATAGAAAATCTCAATTGTATAACAAATAGAAATATAGCTAAAATAACATTGTACATAGATATTAGCTCCACATTTTCTTATATAATACACAAAGCTCAAAACCTGAATGGCTATTTTTGTATCCATGGAGCAAGGACGTGAAGTCAAGGGTGATGTAGCTCTAGGCTAAGCAAGTGCAAAAGAGAATTGACTCCACGCTTACTGGGGATGGTAGAAAGGAGAAGAAGATGACAAACTAGAGAGTGCTTAGCCATCATCCAGGCACTACAGTTGGAGCTAAAGTCAGAGCATTAGTTATGGCAATTTATTGCGCGCCAATTAGACAAAGCTTTTTTAGATTCCATACCTAGATCCTAATACCAGTTTACAACACCTTCTAGCATATACTAGGGATCCTACCCAATACTTGTGGTTAGATCTATATTTTGGGGTTTCACAAGTGATATATGAATTGTCTATAGCTTCATGTAACTCACGACTTTGACATGGTATCACTTACATTTATTTATTGCACTTTTGAGCACAATGTGGAAAATTATTTCAAACCCTCATGAAACTATAAATAAGGTTTATAAAAATATTTGCACATGGTAATAAAATCAAATAAATTTATATAAAAATTAATTGAGCCAAACTATTTTCTAACTTTGCTTAATTATATGTACACCATTTGTATAATCTCAACTAATTACAGACGAGAGAGGGGGGGGGGAGAGAGATTTGTTCTTGTTTGGGGTTAATTATGGTTTGAAGTTTGATTTAAGTCATAAGTTGTCAAATGTTTTTAAGAATAATTGAGTAGTAGAAAGAAGAAAAGTTACAAATGAAATGGGCACAATGCAATATGAGAAGCAAAATTGGAACTAGGAGAGGGACACTTTCCAAGTCAGTCTCATAGATGCACAAAACCAATCAAAACCAATCAAACAACAAAAACTTATAGAGATGACAACTTTAGGTGCCAAAATTAAAAAATTTGGAGGCAAAATTAATGACAACTATAGCTCCAGTGATGAAAATTCAAGTATTTTGGAATAGCTAGCATAATGAAAGAGATTTGTTGGCCATAGAGATAGAAACCTTCGAAGCTTTGGTCTTACAAACACAAAATCTAACAATAAAACCTTAGTTAACTTAATGCTGGAATAAGTAATGCAAATCCCATCAAAACCTATCAAACCATAGTTCACCATACTAGAGTCAAAGCCAAAAATCACTCCCTCATCACAGGTAATTAAAAAAAAGCACTATCTACAAATTAACAACAAATCTAACTAATAGGGCACTAAGATCTAAAACCAAATCCTTTGAAAGGAAATCAAATGGAAAAATCAAAGCATTAGACAATCTCTATGATATAGACAATGATAAAGAACATGGTAGTCAATATGTGGGAAGCAACACAATATATGTCCTTTTTAACCCCTTTTAGTAAATATTTTGGACTATGTTTTTACCAAAATCACTCCAAAGTTGTCATTTCTAAATTCTAATGCAAGTACCGAATTTTAGAAAAAAAAATTAGGGGCACATATAACTATAGGATCTTTTATTATACTAGTTTGAAAAGACGTGGAAAAATTTCAAAAATTTATGCCATGTAGATTGGAAGGTATCAGTATTTAAAGTGACAAAAATCTTTTTTTTGGCCCTACGAAAAACCATATAGTTGCACTTCGTAAGGTCACACTTGCAAGAAAAAATGTCCAAAATGCTAGTTCTTCTTTGGATTCATTCTTCAAAGCAAGTTGGCTACTTGCTTGAAATTTTTTACATCATTTAGAATTGTACAACATATAGGGAAAAAATAGTAAATAGAAAAAAATAGAGAATGGTTCAAAATACTAAATTGTTTAAGAATTTAGTTATAGAATGCCAATTCCAATGGTTGTAATATTTTAAGAAAACAATCTACATACTACGATATTATTTTTTTCAAAAAATATTGAAAATGGAGTTAAATACAAGACTTCAAAATTTATTTTAGAGTAGATAATTTATAATTGCCTGCATATTAAAACTCTTTATAACTTTCATTTCATTAATCAAAATAGAATGATTCAAAGTTCTTTGCATATATATAAATCTAGAAAATCGATTTCATATTTTTATTTCTTAAAAAATCATTTTTTAAGAAATTTTTGGATTGCCTTCCAAGCAGTGAAAAATTATATATCACACAATAACTTTTTAACTATGTAGCCAAACATTATGAAAATTATTGGGCCTTAAAGCTATTCCTTGACTACATGAAGTGTGAAAATTTCAAATAAAAAAAGAAAATTTTTATTCATAGTGAGCTACCCCATATCACTATGTTGCCAAAAAAAAAATGCAATTTGGGCATTTTAGGAGTTAATCATTTGATGAACAAATATCAAAACAATCTATACACCATTGGAGAAGATATCAATATGGATGTGTTAGAACATGAGCAATAGACAAAGGAGGAGGGTAGGGGAAAGGCTCAATCACTCCAACCTAACTATAGCTTCTTAATCAAGCACGGTCATTGCAAGAAGCGTCGTGTATTTTTTTAGCATTTTAGCAAAATCTAGATTTTAGACTCAAAGGATTAGATGAATTTGGAGTACTTTGTAGCAAAAGAATCTCATCCATTCATTACAGAAATTGATGGCTAAAAGTACCATTGCAAATACTATGAACTATTTGCAAGTACTAAAACAATACAATCAATGAAAAAAAGATACTTTGTCACCAAAAAATAGATACAATGAGGTATAAATCAATAATAAATAGAAAATCATGAACATAAATTGACCATCCATGGATTGACCATTTGTGAAGAATTGAGACACCTATAAAATAGGTGTATAGTCTTTTAGGCTCACATTGTCGTGTTGTAAATAACTATATCATTTAAAAACATCAAAAGATTAACCTTGAGCCCTAGTTCAAGAAAAGGGTTGAGATAAAAAATGTGGGGGTCGTGGATAAATCCACGGTCTTGGGTTGTACTGCATCTTGTCACTTAGCTCAGGAGGACAGGGTGGCTGGCTGGTTGGCTAGTTATTTTCTGCTCTCACTAGCGGTGCTAAGTTGCAACTGCTCAGACCGAATCTACGAATCCGACAAGATTCGAACCCGGAACCAACTGGCAACTAATTGGGGACTTCTCCAACCAACCAAGTCCGCAACTTGGCGGCCGTTGTTGATCCCAAGGTGGTTTTATACCACTATTGATTGACTGTTTGATATATTGACTGACGGAACAATATTCCTAAGTCTATTTTTTTTTATCACATAGGTTACCTTTTGATACAAAAAAGAAAAAGAATATACTTTTGATTATTAGTATTTTGATTTTATTATAAAGATAGCTAGTATAGTATGATTAGAGTATATAAAACAAAAATAAGCTTCTTAAAGAAGCTATTAGGTATAGAAATAAAGGAACTGAGTAGTATTGCTTCTCATGTTCTACTTTGAGTTGGTTATAGTTTGGATTTTAGTATTTGTAGTTATGGATTCATAAGACCCTGACGATTGGCAATTGCCATTATTGCAATTACCGGTTGATCCAAATCAACCATCTTCATCAAGACTGTGTATGTGAAATGATGCTGGACCTTCTGAACGTCGTGTTCAACCACGAACAGATCTAGATAATCAGCAAACTTTATTGCCAGTTTTGCAATTGGATAAAAAGTCTTTGGTGATCGTTTTGGAATCTGAACCGATGCTTTACGAGAACTATCAAATGGTGTTTGAAGGGTGTTTTGAAAACAATGGTGAAGAACAAATGGTCACCTGTATTTCCGGTGAAGTAGGCCAACGCCTTTGGCTTCAAGGACCACTCAATCTATTGACCGCGAAACGGAGAGCTAACTACATTGTTGCTTTACTTTTGCGTGTTTTGGAGTTCTTAAGTGTGTAAAGCAAATGATTTTGAAATTAGATTTTGTGGTATTAAGGTAATGGATTTTAGCCTTTGTTTTAGGATTTTTGGCTACCACCAATTAAATTTTATTTACATTAGATGAAAGTAGTTGATTGTTTACCTTCCTTTTGTTGATTTTGGGATTAGTGAACCCAAAGAGGCATTTGGAATTTAGAATAAGTAGGGTTTTAGGGAGCCTATAGAAGATTAGATCCTCACATGGGCTGATGTGGCCCATGTGGAAGGAGAAGGGGGCGAGATTCTCTCTTCTCTCGTTGTCGACGTTGGTGTAAGTGTGGGAGTGTGTGGTGTGCTGTAGTGCAAAGAACCGAAACTTTATTCGGTTGTTGTGTGTTGCTAAAGACGAATTTGAATACAAAATTTAATGGAGTTATACATGGTGGTGTTGCGCTTCTTTTGGCGGTATTTTCACTTGATTTCAATGTTGTATGTGAATTTTATAGGCTTTTGAGTGAGAAGTAGTTTGTTGCTACCCAAAAGGAAGAGCAAAGACTTTGTGCCTCTCCTAGAGTCACAAACATTATTAGAACAAAGTAAAAATCAAGTAGAATATAAATATTGTTTCTAGCTTTCTATCAAGCTATCAAACTTCTCATTACCATGTTTTTATCTCAAGTTATGAAGAGAAAGACGAAGTAGTGTACTATCGCTAGAATTGCATATAGGTGATCTTTGAGAGTACATAACTTGTAGGCAATAGCTTTGTTTCAAGTGAAATTTTGATGCATTTAAGCTTACTGTATTAGCTTTCGAAAGAACTATCTCTTACCTAAAGTGGAGCTTTAGAACGTTTTAGGTGCCCATTTTAGTACTGCTGATTTAGAAGAAGGTGAAAGAGACGATTGGAAGGTTAGAAGGTTGAAGATTGAAGTGAAGAATTGAAGAGTCAAGTGAAGACTTACCTTGTAAGGACCTAGCCTATATTGTGGCTTGTGGCTCTGTTATTCCAAGCTAGATTTGGAAGCTCGTTGTCAATTTATGTGGTGGGCATGTGGCTTTGTCAATTTTTTGCATTGTAAACCTTGTTTGTGGGTTTGGCCTGACATTGCGTACATGGCCTTACTCCATTTTGTGTCGTGAGCAACGAAGTGGGGTTGATGGTCCACATGGTTGAATCTTATGTCGTTCTCATGGTGAGACTGGATTGATCACCAGTAGACCGTGAATTTGAAAGTTTAGGAGCCATATTCACGGACGGTTCAGCTCGTGGTTTGCCGTTCGTTCTATCCGTCCCGTATCCTATGGTTTTTTATCCCCTCCTTGACCCTTGAACCCCTAGAACCATAACAAGATAGACCAACATGAAGTTGATTCAAGAAAGTTGAAGATTTGAGGTTCGAGGAGACAACGTGTTGAAGATTCGAGGTGCAAATGTACGAAAAGACATCCTATTGAAGATTCAAGGTTCGAGACAAGATCAAGCTAGAAACCCTACCCTCAAGTCATTTCTAGCAGCAGCCAGAATCCTTGTGATTTCCCAAAGCAAACTCCTCTCAATACGACAACGTAACATAAACCTTTGACTTGATGGTGAATTGTTGATCAAATTTTACCAAAAAATGAAATTGAAACCATCTTCAATGTTAAAAAATTAGTGTTGGTGCAAGGAAGATCTATTTGCATGGACTTGGAGTACTGAAAATAATATATTTTCAAATGCCACTAAATAGGCATATGCCTATTTAGTGTGGGAATAAACCACCAAATTTTCAACTCTAAATCATTCAATTTGGATACTTCAAACGTAGTGAAAACCCCTAAATCTCAAAGTATGACAAATTAATAAAATGGACTTACATACATTTAATTTCTGAAAAATAATGAATCTGAAAACCATCAAGTTAGACATGTCCAATAGAAATTTCATATTCATTGGATTCCTACGTACTTTAAAAGCTATACCAAATGATAACATTGGTCCAACTATGATGGAAAATAGGACCAATGTTTCTTGCAATAATCCAACATATGAAGGAAGGGTAGAATGTTTGCTATGCAATAAACAATTATTGACTATACAAAAAGTCCGTGCCCAATTTTTCATGCCTCTAACACCAGAGAAAATTCCCAAATGCATCACACTCACATTTGAAATCAAATAGATTTATAGAAGCAAACCAATACTACCTATGCAAGAAGTACAACTTAGACATCAATCTATTAAGTAGCATAGGTCTAAAAAGAAAATTTAACCTGGGAAGATCCAAAGCTTAAAAGAAAGGCAAAATGTAATATCATAATTAATTTTTTTCAAACAAATTCAAATCTTTTGATACACAAAAAAAAAGTAGGTATGATTACCAAAAGTTGAAGATTTTAAAGGTTTTTTAGCCAAGTTTTAGCCCAAAGGTTAAGTAATTAGAATTAACAACTTTTGATAGAGACATTTACAAGTATATGCTTAGATTTGGTTTACAAATGCATGTACAAGATGTATCCTCTTTGTGTAAGTGTTTCTTGAAATAAAGATTTGTACATTTTGCTAATCTCACTCTAATATGATTATTGTGTTGCCTAAATGATTTGTAGATTCCTAGCTAGATTAATGATATGATTTCACAACAAACTACATACTATCATCACTACCTAAAAGTTTATTAGAACCATAGAAGCATTGTAGAAACAGAAAAACCAAGTTTTACAAATTATATATAAAAATAAATGTGCAAATATTGTAAACTAGTTAACATCTAGATAAAGACAATGTTGCCAATTCAAACTATTGGACCTAACATTTGCACACATTACTAGGTTCACAATATCGAACTTCCTTATACACTTGATAGGTTATGACTTGAGATTACCAAGGCTTAAATTTTGTAACTTGGAAATTATCGGTGAAGATTTGAACAAAGATGACAAGATCTTTGATGCCCCAAGTGCAAATTTAGAGTGATTTGGTCTATTCATGAATGACAACTTACTCAATGCCATAATTTTGGTTCATCTTTGGTTCATCCTTGGAATAATATACACATGGATCAATTGTACTTTGTTTAACCCCTCAACGCTGAAGGGGTTCAAAATGTATCCTTACGAATTGAACAAATTGCCTTAGGGTTTTCGATCTTCGCGGCTTGGCTAATTAAAATCCATGACAATGTACAATGAGGACTAGTCCAACCCATTGTGCAGTTGTTGGATCCAAGTACTGCTAGGATTTCAAATGACTATAGAAATTGTGCGAGTATTGAAAACCAAAACAGGCAGTTGCATTGCGTTATCCACAAAATGACTGGCAGTAGCCGGTAACTAGTAGTTGAGCGTAGCAACCACTTTGGATCCATTGCAATGACGGAGACCGCTTTGGGCTACTGTTGCATGTTATGCTTGATCACTCATTCATAGTGATGCGTGTTCAAACCTTGCTTTCACATAAGTGGGACAAGGCAACTTAGATGTAGATGTGCAATTCATTCACTCATGCTTGCAAGGAGTATTCCAACATGGCTAGGATGTAGGACACATTGAGGCTTATGAGGGTTCATAATTGCAGAAAGTGGAAGGAACCAAATGGAGTACACGACAACATGTGCATACAAGGAGTTCTATGCTCCCACTCCTCGCAAAGGTTACTTTTTATTATTTGCACCTTCTTTGTAACCAACAAAGTTCTTGCAACAATGATTACTGTGTTGAACAAGGGGCATGCTACTCAAGAAGTGGTGTTCAAAGTCATGAACTTCTTATATCATTGGGCATTGGTCAAAGGAGCAAATGTGGCCCAAAAGGTTGTAAGTTGCCTTGATGAGCAATTTCTGCTAAGCTTGCCACCACCTACAAGGAATTATGTTTGGCCAAAGGACCTTGGCACGCAGAACTGGAGGTATTTGTTTTGTAGGTAGGTCAAAATTCTCCTTGGATGGAGAAAGCAGTTCCCTCAAGGGCATCTTGATGGCATTCTAAAAGAGGTGAACAAGTTTTTGCGTAAACAACATCAGCCCTAGAAAGTTGATTGACATGAAGGTAGCAACAAGGCAAGAGGTGGAAACTCAATTGAGGCTTCAAGTAGACTCACTAGTTCAACAACCGTGTGACACATTGAAATCACCGATGGGATTGCACTTGGAAGAATTGCCAAGAGGCTACAATCTACCTCCCTCAAGTAGGTTCGAATTCGCCCAATTGCCTGACAATTCCCAACTGCTTGAATTGCCACATCTTTGGAGGAGGGATTAAGAGAATCATCTCTTGGTGGGGGCAACAAGCCCATTCCAAGTCCATGACCAATTGACCATGAGCCCAAGCTAGGTAGGAGGCGGGAGCAAGGGAAGGGCTAAAGGAGAGGGAATGGTGGTCGAAGGAGAGGTGGGGGAGGGCGTGGAAATTTTGGGGGAATATCTCAAGGAAGAGTTAGTGGCCAGTGTGGAAATTTTGGAGAGGGAAGGATACATGATGGTGTCGATAGCAAGGGTGGATTAGAGAAAGGCCATGCACAAGGCTAGGGGAGGATGTCAAATATTGTTGCTCTAGTGGGATGGGTGCCAGAACAAATTATATCGAATGACGTTACACCACCCAAAATATGATGTCAAGGTGCTAGATGTGTCCCTCATTCACTACCAATATATAGTCCTGAAAGTCTTCAACTCCACATTTGTCAACAGATGAAGACAAGTATGAATCTTTGTAGAAAAGGAGAGGAAGAATGCCATGGTGATGGGCAATGGAGGATCACAGTGCATCTTGCTACAAAATTTGTAAGTTTTGAGCATACAAAGATGTGGTTGACAAAAATCACCAAATTGGTAGAGGGAATTGAGTGCTTGGAAGTGAGTCCCAAATGTGAGATTGCAAAGGGTACAATCCATGCAACTAAGTCATTGCTTGAAACTTTGATTAGATGCATCCCTCGAGGCTCCAACCAAGCTGATAGTTGAAGCTATCCAGATGAGGTCTAGGTACAATTAACCGTATTGGAGTATAATCCAGAGCAATTTGGAGGGTTGCAATATTTTGTGGATGAAGTTCAGCAAGTCTATTGGGAAGACAATCAACACTTATTTGGTGTGGAATTTGGAGGTGGAATAGGGTGGCACGCCGTGAATTGTCTAGATTGCTCTACTTGAGACTAGTCAAACCTTGATGCCGCAGTCCAAGGTTGGTGGAGGCAAGTAGGCCCTCTACCTTGCCTTGGATCTCCACTTAGTAGTGTAGCTTCACTACAAAATCAAGAGGCCTAAGGATCTAGGGTTGACAAAGTGGAAGGGTGTCATGGTTCCATCCCTTCAAAAGGTTGTGTAGTTTCTAGTGGTGTTGTAGAGACCATACACAATGCCCATGTCCTGCCTACCTTTGAGAATTCAACATCCAATTCAGATGTTTTATCATGGGTTGGAGACTTCCAAGACTTTGCAGGTAATGATTCTCATGACAACACCTCTGATTGGAACTTATTTGATGATAGGTTTGATAAACTAAGTCACTCTAGTGGATCCTTTGAATTTGAAGATTACTAGCACTTTATCGAATTGGATGCCAAAAACCCTACTACACTAGAATTCCTTAGAGAATGCTATAGATAGAGCTCAGGGCGATGCTTGGGGAACAAAATCAATTCAAAGGATTGCATCCAGGGCCTATACAGAGGTTCTTCCGAAACAAGAAGAACGCTTCATGTTTCTTTTATCTCTTTTGGGATGACGACGTTGTTTGTGAGATGGTTCACTAGACAAATCTAAAATCTTTATACCGAGCAAGCCATAATAGAGTACCAATCTCAATACAACAATGGAGGACCCAAATGGACAACACTTTTTGAAAAGGAATTTCGAGTGTGGATAGGCATGGTCATGTTAATGGCCTTGAAGTAGCCACCAACCATTTGGGACTATTAGAAGGAAGGGTCCTTTTGGCAATGTCCTATTATTTCAAAGGTCATGAGCCGAAATTGTTTTGAGTACATACTTCATTGCCTACATTACGTGAACAACAAAACACTTCTAAAAAAGAACAAACTAGGTTACGATAAGATTGGAAAAATGAAGCTAGTTCTAGAAGGATTTGTAGAATAAAGTTGCCACTTATGGAATCCAGAGCAATTCGTAAACATATGACGAAATTATAATTGCATATAAGGGCCACTATAGTCCCATTCGGCAATATATGCCAGCAAAGCCTACCTATTATGGTATAAAGGTATGGGCTTTTGTTAGCAATCCTTCTCACTACATTTACAATTTGATCCCATACTTAGATAGGAATGGTGTGATTGAGGTTGGTCAAAGGGAGCAAGTTGTATCACAATTGGTACATGGGATGTCTCGTAAAGGGCATGTAGTTGTTATGGACAAATTTTTTATGTTTCCACCCTTGTTCAAGTCATAACTCCATAGAAGTATATTTGCCACTGGAACAGTGAAAGGGAACAAAGTAGGCATGCCAACTTCTCTCAGCAGTTTTCATTGAGGGAACATCTACGGAATACCTTATTTGGAGCCATACGTGAGAATTGCATGATGTCAACATGCACTTGGTACAACTCAAAGCCAGTCACGTTCCTTAGCACGTCAAAGAATCCCTACCATGATGATATTGCCTTCGCTTGGCGTTCGATGAATGGAGTGCATTGTCCCCAAGCTACCAGTCCAACGCAAGTTGAATATGAGGCCAATATGAGGGGGGATAGATTTGATTGACTAGATGCAAAGGGACTATACATGCCAATTCTGGTTACATAAATGGTGGTACGAAATCTATTTTTTTGTATTTGACAGTTCACTTCAAAATGCTTGGCATCTCTATGCACATGATCGGGAAGCAAGGAACGAGGGACTGCATGGATGGAAAGCCTTCCACTTCACTGTAGCAATAGAACTCATCGCCCTTTTCTTTCTTTTGCCACAAACTTGTAGTTGCTCCAATGCATGGAATACTAAACTTCACCACAATATGCGCACCTAGAGTCAGTAGCCTCATTGATGTAAACGCTACAAGAAGAAGCAACGTCAAGTTTGTCAAGCATGTGGGCCACACAGTGAACCAATTTGGCTTTGTGATGAGCCTTACTTTTCTCTGGTTCATTCTTCAAGGAAATGGACTATGAGACTTGCTCACTAATTATAACCGTGTATTGTTTGTGGTAGTAGCAGGATGGCTATAAGCTAGATGGGCAAGTGCTTGAGCCCATTGACTTAGGAAGGTGGTGAAGTCGTGAAGATATGTCACAACAGGGTTCATGAATTGCTGGAGAGTTACAGATGGATAGGGAATGTAGAGTTATGGTTGGAGAATTATGAGTGGATAGGAAATGCAAATATAGAATGCATAGTCCAGGTTGTGATATAAGATATTCAAGCCACAGTTGTTGTGCCATATGACCTTCTTGAAATTTCATCTTGTCATTTACATCCCATTTTTTTTGGTGTCATGATAATTGCATGCTTGGAATCAACTTTTGAACCAATTTCAATTTCTTCCATGTTCTTGTGTGACACCTCCAATGCAATTGAGATCATAGATTATACTAGTTGAAGAGGGCTTACTAATATTGTGCAGGTCTGGTAGGTAGTAGTTGCTCAATTGTCGTCACTTAGGCCTAAGTGCATGGTGCTACTAGCTTGGCTGGCTACAGTACGGCTGGTCAACTACCTATACCACACGTTGCCTACCGGTTTCATCAATCCAAAAATCTTGGAGTGTGCCGCATTTAGAAGACCCTCACTACTTCATTTTGGGTCAAATTAGTTTGAAATTTAGTAGCACTGTTAAAAACCTTGCCATTTTATGTGCTTCCAATTTTATGATCAATTGGACAATAACAAGTACCAAATTTGTGGACTACAAGGCAAGTGGTATAGTAAAACATCCACACTTCATACTGTACTTCCCATAGATTAAGCATTATATACTTTGAATCCATTTGATGGATTTAAAAAAAAAGATGTCACCAAATTCTTGAAGGAGTCTACTTTTAATTTCAATGGTGAATTTTTGTAAAATGAGCTTGATTTCTTGCTGTGGCGTGGATTTCAACAACTAGTCCCAAAAACAAGCTTTGTTTCCAATTGTGCAAGGGCATTGAGGGATTAAGGTTGTATTCTACGAAGAATTTTATAATTAAAGTCTCACTACACTCTCTTCTTTTTGACTATGTCAAGATGTATAAAGCTTAGAGAAGCAAATATAGAAGATGAAGATTGTTTGTATCAATGTAACATGGAATTTGATACATATAGATGAATTTGATGCATATAGTTGTTTGAGTAGCCGCAATTTTTATGTCAAATTAACTCATATCCATATCCTTAGTGGCTGTGATAGCTAGGACTAGTCGACAACTATCATATTTCACAATTGGTAAAAAAATTTCTTGAAACCAACGCCCTTCTTTGGTGGAGTAAACCTTAAGCAACCAAATTGACTTTGAACCTATCAAGACTCCTATGAGGTTTAGTTATTAATCAAATTACCCATTTGTATCCTCTAGCTTTTCTTCTTGGTGGTAATTTGGCCATTCGCCATGTTTTGTTTTGATAAGAGATTGAAACTTGGTATCCATCGCTTCCTTGCATTGGATAGCATATTTTGAACTCATACCATTCTCATATGTCTTTGGAACAGCTGGTAAAGAAGCAACCATAGCAAAGAAACTGAACCACTTACTATATTGTATAGGAAATTTTGATGTGCGTTTATAATTGATAACTAGATTAAGATGTGCCTTGCTTGGAATAGCTAGTTGTTCTTGATGAATCAAAGAACTAGTAGATGAGCTTTCTTGAGAAGCAGATGATCTTCTTTGATGAACTAATGATCCGCTTTGAGGATCTGATGAGCTTCCTTGAGGAACAAATGGACCTCCTTGAACTAGTGAAGGAACAATAATTCCATCTTGTTGTAATAGTTGATTTGAAGACATAAAAAAACTTGGGAAATATGTTGTAAGTTGTTGATTGTTTTCATTTGATCCAAGGGTTTGTTCATCAAATTGTATATCTCTACTCACAATAATTGTCTTCTTTTGAATATTGAAAGCTCTCAAAATAGCCAAGAAATATCCCCACCCAACTTTCAGTTTCAAGTTTCTTCCACAATTTATCTGGAATATAAATATAGACCTTTCAAGCTCACACCCTATGGTCACACATGAATAACTGATGGTTTAATTCCAATCCATGCTTTGTAAATAATGTACAATATCACCTAATAGCCGATTGCTTATTTTGTTTGATGTGTAAACAATATAAATGATCACAACCTCCACCTAGAATTTTAATGGAACCTTCGTATAAAACAAAGAACTCCAAATAGTGACTCCATGATTGTACGATTTTTCTCATTTTGCCACTACATTTGGTTTATAAGTGTAAGGAGCTATGAGTTCTTTCTTGATGGAATTGTCTTCAAGAAACTTATCAAAAGCTTTATTGACAGATTTCCCTCCCCTATCTAATATAAGGGTATGAATTTGACATCTAGTATAGTTGTCTTGATCAAACTTGATTGTAACTTACAATGTATCAAGGTGAATATGGAGGGAATGGACTTCTAGTTGACCAAAAACTATTGTTTGAATGGAATTTTAAAAATAAATAATTCTATGTTGTATAGAGTCACCTTTCTAGTTGCATTTTAAAACATGTAATGTACTCCCTTTGTCCCACTAAAACCTTCTAAATCAAGCACAATTCATATTTCACTAAAAACCTCCATTTATTGAATTTGACCATTTAGTAAGCATTGGTCCTATTGAACAACCTCGTGGGGCAAGTTAAGTAGCAAGTTTGATGATCCAAATCAATCTCGCATACTTTGTACATCTTGCCCACTTTTGATGATGTTAATGTGTTTTGCTTAGACAATAGTAGTGATGTGTACATCTCAAGCAATAGGACGTAATAGTGAGTTCAACTTCCACTTAACTTTTGCTTAACTTTTGCTCAATGCTCTACTTGAAGATCAACACTCCCTAGCTGAAATTGGATTTTTCAAAATCTAATCTCTTTCTAAATCATAAAATTATGAATCACTTTAATCCAAAGTGACAATTTGTAAATTTTGAAGATGGGCTTGTCTTTTGTCTATGGACCAATTAAATTTCTTCTAGATCCAAATTAACAATTTAGAAATTCTAAAGACATAATTGCAATCTAGATGTAGGCTTGATTTCTTAGAAATTAATTCTTTATGAATTGTTGGCAACATTCACGAACTATGTTCAAATATGATAAAAATTACATGAATTTTTGGTACCTAAATGATATGCCTTAGTTGAAAATTTTGCATAGGTTTTGGAGATGGGTTACTAGTTCTTGAATGTATGTATTGCTGGCACTAAAACTAAAAATACAGTTATCCCTCATAGAATTTTTTTTGAGATTTTTAGTAGGACAGAGGGAGTACCATTTTGGTGGTTCTTTTGATGAATGACCTCTATAGAGTTGTTACAAATGTCCAAGTTTTATTTTGTTTTGTAGATTTTTTTCCTATATTTTACAAATCAAAATGTCAAAGTCCCTATTTTCTTAAGATTTTTTCATTTTTTTAATTCTCCTACTTAGAGAATTTTTCTATGCTTTATCTTTCTAAGGTACAATCTTCTTGAAAGTGTATAAATTGACCATTTAAAAAAAAAGTTTTTCTAATCTCAAAATACTTCCCAAAAAATGGATATTGTGAAAATGCAACAAAATTATTAGGTATTTCTTGCTATCACCCTTATAACCTTGACCTTCTTCCACATTACTATATCCTTTGTAGATCTATGATTGGAAAATTAAAAAAAATTAAACCATTCAAGTTACATCTAGTAATATGAATTTAGCCTTCTTATAGAAAGTACATCCTTTGTCATTCCCAATGCTTAGCAGGTCACTTTTTATACAGAGGTTCTACTATCACTTGAGCTCCATGTTCACTAGAATTCTACTATCCAAAATAAATCCAAAATGGCTTGACACTACCGTAAACCCAAAATCACCCAAAACTAAATTAATTGTCTTGTAATTCTTCTAGTTACAAAGCAAGTACATCCATAATCAATTTGAATAGCAACTAAACATACTTATTGTAATAAAACAATAATATTTTTTATTGAATCTTATCAATTGGCAAGTGAAAGAAGATTCCAATACATTTGAGTCAATGACAACAAATAAATTAAAAGCTATGAAATTTCAAAGTATTGTCCACAAGTGCACCAAAAATTGAGTGACTCTAAATTGTTCAAGACTCTCATGTTCTACCTGTGTACACCTTGTGTCATCAATATCTAAAATTTAGTATTGCTTCATGATTCAAATATAAGTGTTGCATTTTGGACAATGATAATTATGGATGCATGCACATTCTGTACCTGGGTATGCACATACCAAACGCCATGGTCCCTGGAAACTGGAAGGTCATTCCTCTGTGCAAGTTCTGTGCAAAGCTACAACAGAGGACATAGATCACTTTGCAAAGTATTCCTTACTGTGCCAATCTCACAAGATTGTCTTCTGGTTAATTCCATGACCTTAGGATCTGGTCTGCAATTACTTAACATGAAGTCAATGCTGCCAACTCAAACTCTTGGATCTTACTCTTGCACACAATCCCAAACTCAACTTACTAAGTCTGCTCAATGGAATATGACTTGAGGATGCCTGACCTTACAGTTTAAAAACTGTTTAAAAACTGAGGAACCTCTGCCATGATAGGATCCTTGACGCTCCAATTGCAAATTCAAAGTGATTCAGACCTGGCATCATCACATGAGAATTTGTGCACAATGAATGACAACTCATGGTGCCAGATTTTCAAACTGCAAACCCTAAATCCTCATCCCAGCTACCTTGGTGTTGGGAAGCTTGTAGGTCTGTATGACCCTGAAGAGTAGTCTGAGATTCCTGATGGCTGCGAGGAATGCAAAGCAGGTGTCTGAGTTGATCGCACATTAGTTGCTTTTAATGACAAAGCCCCTTTCAACTCTTGCACCACTTCGGTCATTGTTGGCCTTTGCACACCCTTTGGCTCCACACTTTGCATAGCAACATCAACAACTTTCCATACTGCTTCCATGTTGGGATTTGAGGCTATCACTGTAGGGTCTAGTATTGATGTGATGTCATGATTATGAAGACTGTCCTGAACCTGAATAATCCAAATGGATTTGAAAATCAAGACGGTTGAATGGATTATCCTTGACTTTGTGAAATGAAAAGTTCTAAATTCAATTGTAATATGTTAGTATTTTGCCACTAATAAACCCCTAGTTACTTATTTGTATGTTTGTTTACACTAAAGCTCTTAATAAGGTTTCAAGTGATTGTGTGCACAACATGATGTGGCATTAAAAGATTTTTGGGGTCTCTGGATGCCTGTGAGTTATCACAGCTTGCGAACACAGGAAACAGGTTCTGTGCAACGGTCTAACGTGGCTGAGACCTTGCCACATCATTGACTTCTTTTTTTTTTGCATTTGGAGATATATATATATATATATATATGTATTTTTTTAATTTTTATGGAAAAAAACCCTCTAACAGAGGGCTATTCCCCTCACTACGGGGAATAGTTGCAGGGGAATAGGCCCGAAACAGGCTTCTGGACCCCCAAAACTCTTCTAATGGTAACTCACCCAATTGCCAATATTTGAATTCCTTCCATTTGGAGATGACTTCTCAAAGGGAAGACAACCAGTGATAAGTTCCAAAAGCACAATTCCAAAGCTATACACATCACTTTTGGATGATATATAATAAGATGTATAGTACCTATACACAAACCACTACCAAATTGTAAGTACTTGAGAATCATGAAGCCACAAGACAAACCTCACATCTAAAAGCCTTCTAAGGGCCTTGACTTCTATTGTGAACAAATCAATTAATCATTTGACCATACATATAGGGATATTCAATTATTTTGGAAAGTCTTGCTTGACTAGAATTTCTTAGATACTTTGGCTTGCATCTACTAAAGTTCAATTCAAATAAAAGAAATAACCCACATAATATAAATAGTTGAAGGAGTCATTCTATTGGTCTATAGGTATCAAATGTCAAATAATCTATACCAACAATTCTTGTGTAACAAGTAGTAACAACTTACAAAGAAGAACTTAATGAATAGAAAAGCACTTTATAAACAGTGAACTCTACCATTACTAACTTGAAAATCTCCTATTCAAACAAATTGTTGATATATCATCCCCATTGGCTTTTAGATGATTATCTTAAACATGCTCAAACACGCTCAAGTGAGGATTTCCATGACAGAAGTGAAAAACAAGTGAAAAACGAGGTTGTGGGCCACTGTGTCACTTACTCTGGATCGAGGTAGCCTGCTGTGCCCATGATATTATCAGTCATTTCTCCGGTGCTGTCAGTATCACCCATCAGCTTTGTTAGTCCAAAATCGGCCACTTTCGCCTCAAATTGAGGAGTGAGCAGAATGTTGCTGCTCTTCACGTCTCTGTGTATGAAACTTGGCCGACACGCTGTGTGCAGATACTCCAAGCCTGCAAATGCACCACGCATCAATCTGAATGCTCGTCAAGTAACTCGCTCCAGATGGAGCAATTCAAAATACTGAATGAGAACGACATTCATGAAGGTACAAGTCATTCACAAAC
This sequence comes from Pseudoscleropodium purum, assembly GCA_963969395.1. Lineage (NCBI taxonomy): Eukaryota > Viridiplantae > Streptophyta > Bryopsida > Hypnales > Brachytheciaceae > Pseudoscleropodium > Pseudoscleropodium purum. The sequence goes on from OZ017796.1 coordinate 1,463,799, forward strand.
TGATGCAGCTCATTCAGAGTAGAGTTATGTCAACTACGATATATTGGCGGTATTCCATGTGACATCTTGACATTTTGACATCTGCTTGCTATGCCCATAGAGAAGCACATTAATTTGCAAATTGTTACGCAGGAACCAAATGAATAGAAACAACTTCCCAGGTGAATGCTGGAAATTTCACCTTGTGCGGCATTCAGGGCAATGTTCAGGCGCGTCCTCCAATCCAGGATATCAGTACTCACCGAGCTGCCTGCGTCATCACAAGATCCATTTCCAAAGGTCCTTGTCAGTTGCCTCCAAAATCAAAGTTGGCTTGCAAGGTGCACCCTACCCTTACAAACTATGGGGTTTACAGTTTAAAGCCCTCCAGCTATACCATACACCAATGTGAAACTCCACACTTGCTTGGCAAAACATATAATTTAATTTTGGTAAGCAGATTATTATAATAGATATTCAGTTTAGATTGACTATCTAATATTCATATTTCGATGTAGATGTTTGAGTTTCTTGAACTTTATACATGCTGCAAATTTTCATTTGTTAACTATGAATGAGATCTAAAATTGGGGTACCAATGTCAGTTGAATTTGTTAGCAGATCGATTTAATATTTTAGGTCATGTGCCAGAGCAGAAGAACTCAATTCACTATGTAAATGATCAAACAAGGAGCTGTTGTGCATGAATTCGTAGATAAGGATTTGCTTCTGTTCCTGGCAGTATCCCACCAAGGCCACCAGGCTCTTGTGGTGCACTCGCGATAAAACATCAACCTACACACATCCAGTGTCCAACTGCCAACTTCAAAACTTACAATTGGACAGTCCCAAATATTGCAAGAATTCATGTAAAGAAAGTACTCAATCTGACAAACAGACATTGGGCCTAATGGAGGCACGTGGAGAGAAATCTTAAATTTTGAAACTAAATTCTAAAAGTTTCAACACTTGGAGGGTCATAAAACCTCATTGAAAAAAGCCCTTTCTTCATGCTCTGAGTTTCCATCAGCAACCTTGACCGCCACTTCTTGCCCATCAAGAAGTTTTCCATAATATACTGGACCAAAACCTCCTCTACCAAGTTCCCTCCTGAACTGAGTGGTTGCAGCAGTAACTTCTGCAAATGTGTATGCCTTCGCACCACCAGGGGTGGCAATTCCTGTTGATACACTTTAATATAAGCATTAGGTGATCATTAGATGATCGTAATCAGTTCTTGCAATAAGTTAAGCCTGCAAATTAAATGTATGTTCTAAGTAGAAGAATCACGGCTCCTCTGATTTATGAATCAATTTACAAATGAAATAAGAAAAACTCCATTTCAATTTTGAAAATTGTTTTTTTGTATCTGGTACATACTCATGCTTGCCCTGTGCACCTCGTCAGAAAGTTTACGCTTGCGTTTGCATCGACAGTAGACCAAAATTGCAATTACAGTAATGAGTGAGAGTCCCACAACGCCTCCAGCACCAGCACCGGCGATGATTACAATGTTTGATTTGCCACAATTACTACACTTTGCAGATTGGTCTCCCAAGAACGGGTTCCCATCATACCTGTACAAGAAGCAAAATAATAGATTGAGCTGTTTCAATGGTTTCATAGGAAAACAATATGAAACACTTGTGTGCTGCAGTTGTGAGATTGAGGAGCCCTACATGATTTTGTGGCAGGGGTTGGTGCCACTAGATCCTATTGAGTGTTGACAATCCTATGCTCGTATATAGAGAGTTCGTATGCATGGATAATCTACGTAGTCTTTTCACGTTTTTTACACAAATGTTAATTCGGGTCCAAAATTTGACGACGAAATGTTGAATTAGTAACGTATCGAATAAACTAAAATTATGATGTGATGGTCAAGTATTGTTAGACCTGAGGATTTCGTTATGCTGAAATTGTCCCGCTTACAAGCGCAAAAAGTAGTAAGAGGCTAAGAGCTCGGAAAACTGGGACAGGAACCTTACATTTCTGTTCATTTTATAACGTGTTTAGGCTGCATCGAAATCTCCCACTGATCACAATATTCATTTAAATAACTCCAGGAAATAATCTAATACCTTAGGGTTGTCTCTTCATGACCACGTTGCATCAAAGTGAGGCCTTCGTATGCATTCACTGACCACGGGAAATCTCAAAATGAATTATGGCAAATTTTTTTTCGAATTATGCTTGTTAAAGCCAAATTTACTCAAGATGCACGACTTAGTACAATCTGAATGACGCTTGAGAGAACTTACGTGAACCGGATCTGAGAATTAGCTGAAAGAAGACCCTCTGGAATTGGACCGCTGAACTTATTAATCTGGACAGCCCTGCAAGAATTTCATGCTAATTTTCAGTTTTAATGGCAGATCTGGAGCTTCTAGAACAAAAATTGAGAGCAGGAAAGTACGAGATCAAGCATATACTGCTCTAATTCATCCACCTGCAGATGGAACGTTATGTAACTTACAAGAATCTCAGAGCTGTCATACTTGTCAACCACTCGGGTAGCGAGCCACTGAGACCGTTGTTGGACAAGTCCCTGAGAATCATTCAAAACAACATCCATGAATTAAGCCACATGCGAGCAGAGTTGATGTCTCTATTTCAAGACTCGTATGGAATAACGTACACAGAAGACTTCAATGTCTGGGCTCGACACAGGAAGAATTTGTTGTCGAAAAATTAATTTGTTATAAAAAGTATACGCTCAGCTCAGATTGGTAATTTTTTCATTTTTTGGTTTTGGTTCAAAGTTAACCGATATAAAACCTTTGCCATCATTCCAGCACAGTAAGACATGTGCTTGATATGTATTACCTCAGAATTTAACCCGCAAATTTAAAAATTGAAATAAGAATTCATTGATGTTTATAAACTAGCTAGCTGCAATCATCATTCAAAGAGTTGGACAACTCACAAGCTGATGAGGTCCTGGAGGTTGGCAAAACTGGCTTGTAGTGTACCCACCAACCGATACCCAGAAAGGTTCCTGCACATTCTCAGCCAACGCACCAAGAATTTGCCCACACTATTACCCACAATCCACAGTCTAGAAAGAAATTTTCCGCCAAGAATCTTCTTCAAACACACTATTGATGCAAAACTAGATTACTTGACCCCCTTCATAGAGTACTCGGTTTCCTCTCTGCCATTCTTAAGTGGAAAATTTGAACTTTGAGCAGTAAACCCCAACCAAAGTCGAACTTGTACTTACATGGCAGTGATCATAGGCTCTGACGCATTTGAAGTTGGATCAGGGATGCTGCAAGTAATCCAGGCATGAGGGAAGGGAAGACACGGACCGCCAGTCCATTCCGTCAGATTGTAGCTCTTCTTGATGTGTTCAATAGCCAGTGCTGCAGATCACCAGTTCCAGTGAATTTCTGTCATCTTCCTTAACTTCCAAGGAGATCTGAATTTCAGTGATGCTTGCATGCGTCTCATGAATTCCCGGTCTCATTTGGTGCAATACTTAGTTAGGATTCATCAAGAAGTAAGCAGGATATGCTACCCCTCTGTTGAATCATTTTGCTGTTATTAAATTCAAAACTTGTACACATCAAAATAGCAACACAGGGACGACGTTTCAACTTTCCAGTTGGTTGAAACAACATCCCACTGTTGTTTTTCAATGTTGTTCCAGCAAGGGGTATGCACTATTGGGGGTGGACGGACATCTTGATTGAATTAATTACTGCTTAATCAAAAGCCAAGCCCTAGTTGAAACCACACGTTGGAAATCCATTACATCAAAAATTAACTTAGGATGAACATTCAGTTGTTTCAGAGTTCCAGACTTTCAGTTCCTTGAAACATCATTCCAAAGTTGTTCCTCGATGTCGTTAGTTTCAGCAAGGGGCCTGCTCTAAACAAGTGCTATCGGAAGGACATGTACCATTATACATATAAATCAACCTGCCTTGACAATCTCTAGCTGCATAGTTCATTGACAATTCGAGAAATGCGAAGACCCAAAATCACATGTTGAAACAAGCAAAGAATTTATTGTAAGCTACGTACTCACTATCTCGAGCACCAGTTTTGGCTTTTCTCTTCTCGGATGTTGAGAAAATCTCCATACCATTTAGAATCGGGCCCACCTCAGTGGAGAAATAAAGCGGTGTCAAGATCATTGCGGTACTCGTATCGAGGAGCTTATCTGCAAGCAAAAAAGGACCACCTAAAGTACTCGAGGAGGCGGAAATACTCCATGTCCACGAGGGCTACATCGGTGGTCACAGCCGGGATCGTGATGGTGAAGTTTCGCAGGGGAGGATTGGGAGAGCTGTCGAGCTCCGCAAAGTAAAAGAAACAGAAGACAGACGACTCGATGGCGGGAGAACCTTGCGGCAAGAGATACGATAGGATCCTGCCGGAGCTTGTAACCGCCGTTTGAAACACGGCCGACGGGGGCCACAATTCCTCCGGAGTTATTGACCTCGATGTAGACAGAGACTCGTGGGGCGCAATCTGGGGTGTCAAATAATAGAACGACGTGGAGCCTTCAGGAAACCAGAATCGATCGTAGTAATCATGAGGGGCTCTGCATCCAAAGCAAGAGCAAGCAAGGTCTCGTTAATGTAATACATACATACATACATACATATTTACATACATACAAACATACAGACATATATTTACATACATAATGATTGGATTATGAGATAGTTTGATTTTCAGAGCGCTTAGATGGCATGGCATTTGTAATAATCATTTCCAAGGTGGATTTCCGTGTAGATTCGATCAGCCACCCGATGGAAACCTAGCTCGACTCTACTCTAGAACGCACGCCGAGCTGGCTATGACTGTAAACTACAAAGAGAATCATTCGTCTCCCAAGTCCATCTGAAAAACACGCTTCAGTGACTGCAAACTTGCAAACTGAAGCTAATCTTCTCCAAAGTTCGAAATGGTCGCAAGAATGGTATTAAGCAGTTATTACCGAATGAGGGCCGTGCCGCCGAAATTCACACGACTGAGAGTGCTGAAGATAATCCTGGAGTATCCTGGTGTATCTTGGTGCATATTCATCTTCCAAGTTTCTGACCTGTTTCAAAGAGATTCCAGAGATGAAAGGCGTAGCTCCAGGAGACGTCCTAAGGAAGCACACGAAAGTGACATTCCCCTGCGACATGTAATGATACTCCGTGTACGAGAAGGCAGTCGCATCAACGATAAAAGTGGTGACGACGTTGGCGTCGATGGCCACCTGAAACTTCGGGGGCAGGTTGGCGTTGTCGTAGTTGCCGTAGAAGAAGGTGAGCTTGAGGAGGTACGAGACGTTGTGGGTGACGGGCAGGGTGTAGCAGTTCTTGGCTCGAGCGTCGTCGAAGTAGCGGAGCGTCTGCATCTCCGTGAAACTATTGAGAGATGATAGGAGAGTGAGCGTTTTGGACTTGCCGGAGGAAATGTAGGGCGTATCTGGCTCCCACGAGAGGTCAGTGGTGTAGTCGACATAACTTGTGGTAGAACCGCACTACCGCAGTCGATGTTCAGAAAACCTGCTAGGGAATCACTGTGACTGAGCTTCTCAACAGAGAACGCATGACGATCGAAAAGATCAGAGAAAACATCAAAGTTGACGGCTTCACTCAAGAATTGTACGTTCAATAAGAAAAGAATAATTTTCTCTAGATTGACGAGAAGTTTGCGACGCAAATCAGAGGAATGCTTGGGCTTCTAGAATGCGAGTCCGCGGAGTCCAGAGAGAACGAACTGCAATTCCCAACCTGATTGAGTCAAAGCCGCTGGAACGTTGCCCAGCAGCAGCACAGCCACCAGCACATGAGTCCCCCAGCACAGTAGGAATCCAGCGCGCACGTATCTCTCTATCGCTGCAAAAGACTATATCGAACTTGGGAAGCGAGTGCGTACTCTCACTTAGACAACGATCTATTCGCCATTGTCGAATTGAATATGAAACATTGTGATCAAGGATTAGGGCTAGGTTCCACCAAACGTACATCGATCTCCACCGCGCTTGCACACCTTGCTGGCAATTGTCGGTAGCTTCTGATATGCGGAACTTGCACACTGTAGATGCTACCTGTCAATTGGGCGCCCGTTTCCGAGCCATCAATTCCCATACTGTAAGTTAAATATTGCGATCGAACGAACGCTCCCCGTGTCAGGCTCTGAGCCCAGGAGGTCCGGAGTCCCGTTTCCAGTCACTCTACCAATCAATAACAAATTGGCAGGCCCTTAGTTTCCCTTTGTTGTGACTTTGTTAACACATGAAAGCTAGGCAGGGTTTTCAAATACCTTTGCTATTAAAATGAACCGATCTGGACAGTTGCTTGTAACTCGTGTACTCTCGGCGTACGGATTGTTTGCCGCTGGTTTGAACTTCTACTGTAGTTGAAGTGTCCTGGTTCTAGCTGTAACCCACTGCCAATCTTGTTCGCAGCTCTCCAGGGAATGTTGGAAACGATTCTTTGCCAACATGTGTAATTGTAATTGTGTGTGCCGGTGTTTTTAAAGGATGGTTTCGTTGAACAAAGGTCAACTGTCATCAGTCCCACTTGGCCACTCCCATCTGCAGTAACTCTCAACCCTGAAAGGGCGGATCCACGACTTCCTTCAGTCCAGTCTGGAAGATTACAGTACTATGTTGCGGGGAGATCCGGCGGCTAGTACAAAGTTAACCGATGGAATGAGGAAAATAACCCAGTAGCTATTTGAAAACATCGGCGAAAACATCGGCGAAACAATCATTCTGTAAAATTTTCTATTTTGAGTAAAAAATAGAGAAAAATAACTGGACTCCGGACTCCGAAAATCGGTTCAATTCGGGGATTGAAGAAAAATAGCGAGCGAAACTCAAAAGAAATTCCCGAACACTGATCTGGATTTGTCCTGAGTGAGTGCCTCCCTGTGCTGGTCACACTGTTTCTGAAAATGTTTCGTCGGCTTTGCTGGGTCCGTCGTGCACGCAGACCGCGTCTGTGTGGGTAACAAACCGAAGCAGTCGAGGAAGGAAGGAGCGGAAGGAGGAAGGCCGGAGCCAGTTAGGGTTTCATTCCCGTGGAGTTCTTGGGAAGTTCTTATGAAGTTGATCCTCTGGTGACTTGCGGTAAGGCAAGTAGTCTGCTCTTAACCCTTAACCCCGAAATGCCCGAAGCACCAAAATATGGTGTCGACAATATTTTGAAGTTAAATAAAACCTAATCAAATTGCTATTTGTAGTAATTTAGATTTTGAAAGATTCTTCTTGAAGTCTAGTTTTAGCATCAAAAATCCAATCTTGAAAATAAATGATAGTGATTTTTCTATTCAAGATTTTGTGCAAGGGTACCCATTGCAATCTTGACTTCCCATAGTGTTGAGAGTTCTTGTAAATGAGCCTCAAATACACTAGGACTTGAAGAAAAAATCACATTCAAAACTCATTTAAAAAAATTATAAAGTAGATTTTGAGAAGCCATAAATTGATTGGGGTTATTCATGTTAGGCCCTTAAACCTCATGTTTTTTTGGTCACCAAATTTTTAGGTTTGACTTGTGAAAAGTGAATTGAAAATTTTTCATAGTTTTAACACCCTCATGGTCAAACGTTATAATCTTCCAACTTGTAAGTGATATTGTTTTGTTTTTTTTCCTATGTGATCTCTAACATGTCGAGTTTGAATTTGTACAATTGCAATTCAAAAAAAATTGATACAATTTATTGGCTTTTTGTTCAATTTAGAGTAAGTTTCTAAAGGCTCAAAATAGGCCTTGGATATTTAGGGGTTAAACTGAAAAAGATGGACTAGTGACTGTGGAAATCATCCACTTTGGTCCAATGGTCCTTCACTCTTCCTTGTGAATAATTGGTATAAAAAACCGCAAAAGCACTAATTGGAAGTCAAACTATTGTAAAAGACCTTCCCTCTTCACACAAAATTTGGAGGATGAATAATTGCACTTCTATCCTATACTAAAAGATTCTTTGTCATTTATTGAACACAAATGTTCGTGGCAACATTTGAAGGCCAATCTCCAAAAGTTTTTGACTATGTTTTCACCAAAAATGCTCTAAAATGCTATTTTTAGTACAATTACCAAATTTTTGAGAAAATTATTTTTTGACACATTTAACTTTAGGATCTTGTAATACATTGGTTTGAGAAGATGCAAACAAAAATTCAGAATTTTCCATTATGTAGATTGCAAGATATTAGCATTTGAATTGATAAAATTCATTTTTATAGCCCTACAAAAATTTGGGCAGCTGCCATTTATAAGGTTACATTTGTATGAAAAAATTTCCAAAATAGCAGTTACTATTTGGATTCATTCTTATAGGCAAGTTGGCCACATTTTTAAAAATTTTCAAATGATTTGAAATTGCACAACATACAGTAAAAAAATAGTAAGAAGAAATAAGTAGAAAATGATTCAAAACACTAAATTTGTTAAGAGATTGATTATGGAATTGAAAAATGTCAATTCCAAAGTTGTAATAAACAATGTACACCCAATGTTTTTATTTTTTCCCAAAAGTATTGAAAATTGAGTTAAATGAAGTATTTCAAAGTTTATTTTAAAGTAGAGATTCCTTAATTATCTACTTACAAACTAAAACTCCTCATAACATTCATCTCATTAACCCCTAAATGTTTTAGACTATGAGTTTTCAACAAAAACACTTCAAAATAGCCATTTCTAGTGCAAGTACCAAATTTAAAATAAATAAATAAATTGGACATATGTAACCTTAGGATCTTTTAGTAATCTAGTTTGAGAAGATGTGGAAAAATTTTCAGAAATTTCCACCTTGTAGATTGCAAGATATTAGTGTTTAAAATGACAAAAATCCTTTTGGGGGCCCTACAAAAAACTAAGTAGCTGCACTTCACAAAGTCACATTTGCATGAAAAAATTTCCAAATTGATAGTACTTCTTTGAATTCATTCTTTGAATCAAGTAGGCTGCATGCTCGAAAAATCTTAGACCATTTGGAATTGGACAACACGTAGAGAAAAAAATAGTAAGTAGAAAGAAATAGAGAGTGATTCATAACACAAATTGTTAAGAATTTAATTATGGAATTAAAAAATGACAATTCCAATGATAATAATTTAGTAATAAACAATCTACATCATATGCTTTTATTTTTTTTCAAAAAATATTGAAAATTGAGTTAAATAAAGGATTCTAAAAATTATTTTTGAGTAGGGAACCCATAACTTTCTACAAACTAGAACACCTCATAATTTTCATCTTATAAATCAGAATGAAATGATTCAAAGCTTTTCACATATATATAAATCTAAAAAAAGAAATTATTTTTATTCTTGAAAAAAAAAATTCTTAAGAAATTTTTGGACTACTAACTGAGCATTGAAAATGACATATTATACAATAACTTTTAATTGTGTAATCAATAGTTATGAAAATTGTTGGGCCTTAAAGCTACTCCTTGGACACATGTTGTGTGAAAATTTCAAAGGAAAAAAAGAAAAAATTTGTTTATAGTGAGCTGCCTGAAAATGCTATGTTCTCAAAAAAGCATGTTCAAAGCTCTAGGAATTAAGGACGAGAATTCATTGCCAACTTTGGTTCAACATCATGTTTGAATTGAATGTAGCCTACTAGATTGTGCTCAAATATCAATCTTATATTTTTATTACTTGAAACTATGAAGCATAGACCACTATAAGAAATTTCAATTCGTTTCGTAAAAAATTATAATTTTTATCATTTTTGTTGCAAATATTGCAAATAAATAAATAAAAATAGAAAACAATCTAAATTATTTTAAATTATTTCAAAAGGTACAAGTAGCAATAGAGATAAGTGTGAAAATTTTCTTGATTGGTTATTTTATTTTTTTACATCCAAAACAACCACAATAAAGACCTTGAAGTCATTCTAGATGTACCAGGTGCCGACTAAAATAATTATATTCTTAAAACAACCTTTGAATGGTTGATTTTTTTAGAGGAAGCTAAACTCCTTGAAATGTTTTTTAGTAAATTTGTGTAGGAAGAAAAATGGAATTGGCATCTAATCCAAATCATTTCATATTTTTTTGGACTTTCATAGAATTAGTTACAAATTTTTGAAGTTGAAATGCAATTTTCACTAAAAGCAACCACCTCTTGAAATGTACTCTACTAATACATAGAAGAAAGCAAAATGTACCTCTATGTTCATGGTCAATTTTAGAGCAAGGTTGCTTTTAGAACACCCTACCATAAGCATTTACTTGTATGGGGTGGCCACTATCATGATTGTCGCTCTACCACTAGCTCTAGGTGAAGATTATTTTATAACCTCTAAAGTTCCACTACTATGTTTTTCTAGAAACGTTTGAAAATTGTCATTTTTAGTACAAGTACTAAAATTTTGAATTTTTTTATACATGTAACCATAGGATCTTGCAGTATACTAACTTGAAAATATGTGGTAAAAATTTCAAAAATATTCACCACGTGGATTGCTAGATATAAGTTTTCAAATTCACTTATATCATTTTTTTGGTCCTATAAAAAATAAGGTAGTAGCACTTTATAAGCTCACTTTTTTATGAAAAAATGTCCAAAATGGTGTGTTTCTTTAAATTCTTTTTCCTAGAAAAAATGTAGACATGCTTGAAAATTTTCAGATCATTTGAAATTGCACAACGTATAGGAAAAAGATAATAAGTAGATAGTAGTATAGAATGATTCAAAATAGTAAATTGTTAAGAATTTAATTATAGAATTGAAAAATGCCAATTCCAATGGTTGAAATGTTGCAATAAACAATCTACATTCTTTGACTTTATTTTTTCCAAAAATAATGAAAATTGAGTAAAATAAAGGACTTTAGAGATAATTTGAGAGCAGAGAATCTATAATTGCCCACAAACAAAAAATCCGTGTAACTTTTGATTCATTGATCAAAATAGAACGATTCAAAGCTTTGCACATAATTATATATAATTATAAAAAACTAATTTAAAGTTTTTGTTTAAGAAAAAATTGATTTTTTTTTATTTGCCTAGACTACTCATTAACCAAAAAAATAACATATTAGGCAATAACTTTTGATTCATATTTCCAAATGTCATGAAATTTAGTGCATATGAAAGATATAGCCTTATTCCTACCTTGTATTAAAATTTGGGCCAAAAATATGAAAATCTCTAGTCACACGTACCTACCTAATATTGCTATTTAGCCAAAAAATGTATGTTGGTTCTTTAGGAGTTAATGTCAAATTCTATATTTTTTATATTTCCTTAAGTTTGCAATATTGAATTCATCAAAGTTGAAATCAGGCTTTATTATTGACTTTAATAGGTTCAAGTTGTAAGCTCAAATTCTACATCATGTCTACACATTCAGTACCTTTCATCCAGTTTGGTTTTGTACTTAATAAAGTAAAATTTGAAGCAAATTCATGTGTAAGGTTCTTTAAATCAGCATAGTTACCAATATCCAAGAAACAAATAAATTTTTATTTGAAGGTCTTCAGTTTGATTTTAAATTTTAAATGATGGAATTAAAAATGTTTCAAATAATTTTAAATTTTGAAAATCACATTTCATACATTTTGAATTCCCCTAGAATTCTTGCACATTTAAAGGCCTAAGATTGCTTCAAAATACTAATATCTAGAAGAAGGCCAAATTTTCATCAATGTTTAATTTTTAACAAATCCAACTATAGGATCCTTTGGTTAACTCCTAAAGCCAAGAACCCCATTTTTTTTGGCAATATAGCGATTTTGGGTAGCTTACTATGGATGGAGTTTTTATTTTTTTTCTTTGAAATTTTCACATAACATTTTCCTGAAGAGTATCTTTAACGCCCAACAACTTTTATAACTTTTGACTACATGGCTAAAAACTTATTGTATGAAATGTGATTTTCAGCATTCAATGGACAACCCAGGTAGAAAAAAAAAACTTCTTCAAAAATCATTTTTTTCAAAAATTAAAATTTGAAATTGATTCTTTAGATTTATATCTATATAGAAAGCTTTGAATCATTCCATTTGGATGGATGAATCAAAAGATATGAGGAGTTTGTGGTAGTTTGTGGATAGTTATGGAATCTCTACTTTGAAATAAACTTTGAAGCCCTTCATTTTACTCAATTTTAAATATTTTTGGAAAGAAAAAAAATTAGTTGTACATTGTTTATTACCACATTTCAACCATTGGAATTGGAATTTTTCAATTCCATAAAGAAATTATTAATAACTTAGTACTTTGAATCATTCTCTTCTTCATTCTACTTACTATTTTTTTCTTATATGTTGTACGATTCCAAATGATCTAAACATTTTCAAGTATGTAGCCAACTTGCTTTGAAGAATTAATTTAAAGAGTAACCACCCTTTGGACATTTTTTCATGTAAATGTGACCTAGTGAAGTGCAAGTGCTTGGATTTTTGTAGGAAAAAAAAAAGGATTTTTGTGAGTTCAAACACTAATATCTTGCAATCGATATGGTGAAAATTTCTGAAATTTTTACCACATCTTCTCAAACTAGTTTACTACAAGATCCTATGGTTACTTGTGTCCAAATTTTTTTTAAAAGAAATTTGGTACTTGCACTAAAAGTGACAGTTTTAGAGTGTTTTTGGTGAAAACATAGTCAAAAACCTTTAGGGGTTAACTTCTTCAAGTACATTGTTTCAAAATTTTACAGAGAAAATTTCTACAAATTGCAAGCTCAATGTCTCCAAATTTCAAAATGCATGCTCTTCTAGCACTTTTAAAAGGTGAAGTTTTGTCTTTCAACATTTTTAGGACAAATTGTATATTTGTCCTATATCTTATGTATTTTAGTCAACTCACTGAAAAATGGTGGTTGAAAAAGTAATAAAAAAAAATGACCCAATTTTTTTTGTATACATCATTAAAAAAACTATAAAGTGGACGGTGATGTTGAATGAAAGAAAAAACTAAACCACTAATAACTTTTACAAGAAATTAATAATTGTTAATTCTAATAGTGAAAATATTATAGTAAATGTTTATTATATTTTCTTTTAGTTTTTATTCGAAAACTTTCAAAATTGGATGAAAAAACAACTTTATATGATTTTTCTACCTTCATTATCTTAAAAAAAAAAAATGAAACTCATAACTTTCACCTCATTGTTTGGAATTGAATAGTTCAAATAATTTTAAATATATAGATATCCATCTATATCATCCACTTGTGGGCTACTTGAATTACCAATAATAATTTGAGATGGCACATAATTGTCCAAATGTTAATTGATGTTCTCTCTTCTTCTATTTTTCATAATGAAATTAGTCCCAATATATCATGCTTCTTTAATAAATCTTAAAGAAGCTTCCATATTGTTCCAAATTGAGTATGATTGAAAATATTGGTGACAAATATAAACTAGTTGCCAAGAATTTGCACCTGCTAAAAATTAAAAAAAACTCTTAATCTCTAAAGTCTCATTATCTCTTTTAGGGACAAAATGGATTTTGGGTAGACTCTTGCGGTCTCAGTTTACATTGCATTTTTTTGAAATTACATCAAATAACTTTTGAAAATACTTCAAAGTATAAAATGAAATAACTAGGATTAAACATATGTCTATTAAAAGTAAAAAATAAAGTTTTAAGACAAACATCATTCCATCCGCAAGAACTAAAGGATGTGTCTATTTTTAGCTTTGACACAATTTGCACGATCGCCCTTGTCAAAAGATTAATTGGACCTTCTAATCAACATTGAGGGCTATAGCTATGGCTTTCTTTAATAAGTCGAACCATAGAATAGTGCTAGTCATCGTTTAAGCCTTCAAAACATAATGATTCTTCGAACATTACTTCTCTACTCTCTGATTCAACACACTCAACTTAGAACAAAATCTCCAACATTTGATTGTCACAGTGCAAATTCTCATGCCATTGCTGCTCATCTTCATCTTGTAGACGTTCATGTGAGGATTTAAGTGCCAGTAATAAAAGAGGTTGATTTAGTACTTGAAATGGAGAGAATTCAAATTCCTGTTCCAATTAAAGGTTTTCATCTTGAGACTCAAAAAATTCCCTCCAATTCAACATTGTAGATCAAAAACAAAAAAATAAAGAGAATAACATCAAATTGATGAAACTCTAGGATGATGGCTTGAGGATGATGAAAATTGCAATAAATACTTTTTTTTGCCAAAGTTACAAGTGAAATTTTATTAAATATTTCCTAGTAGGTATTGAAATTGAGGAGGTTCGACGGTATGAGAATAAAAATATCTCTCATAGCTTTTCCTACCAACTTTGTAAGCAACCCTTCATGAGGAAATTGCATCTTTCCAATATGAAATCCATATAAAGGTTATGTTGAAGTCTAACATGTGCAAGAATGTTGAAGTCTACATCTTCATCTCGCTATAGTTGTGTAGAACACAACACTAGGTAAAAAGATTGGCTTTATCAATAGACATATTGAATCTTTTTAGAATGCACCAACAATTTTTGAATGCTCCAAATGCTTGTTCAATAATTGCTCTCTCACTATTAATTGAAAAATTGAACCTCAATAGTCTACATACTATTTTTGATGAGAGGTCAACTAAAAATGAAAGTTCTTAAAATTTATAAACCAAAAACACATGGACAAAAAAATCTAGTTTGATTCACAATTGCTAAATTACCCAATTTGAAATTCTTGAACATATATAGTTTGTTCGGATAAGTTGTATCGCCAATCAAATATGATTTAATATCCATTCCATTCAAGGAAATGATTGGCATTGCTAATATTTGTCTTGTGCTCAATTGCGCAACACGGAAAGTTACAACAAATTAGCCAACATCATGTAAGTACACCTCTAGATTGTCCTACAAACTATCTAAAACATCATATTCATATCATATACTAATTGTAAAATAATTCTATGAAATTTCTTTTGATTAAAGAAATCCTAATGTAAAGAGTGTATAGTTTATTAGGTCTACATGTTAAAAGATTATGGGTGCCATCACTTGCAATAGCTATGTTTGGTAATCTAGTGATGTCTTGAAAACATTCCATAATACTTTGTAGCTAATTGCTATGATGTATGTGAATAAATTAAAAGAATAAACCATCTTCAATAGTTCCTAACACCTGACATACAATTACAATATATTTGCAAATAGTAAATTGATTACATCCATACAAATCATGCATTCTAGCACAACTTATAGCATGTGCTAATGAGTACAAAACAAACTTGACTTGTTTTCTAATATGAATGGAACTATGGAAGGCCATAAAAATGAAGCTATAGTAGAATGTAATAGGATGATAATAAATTCTATAGTGCCATGATGGATGTATTGTTGTGGTTCAACCCACTGTATGCAATGTGAAAAATGTTGCCTCTACACTATAACAACAATAATAGGAACATTCTAAAGCAAACATTGTATCAAGCTGGTCACCTTCTACAATGCATGTGAATTGGAACAATGACCTTTACATGATGATGTCTATAACCACAGAAAGTCAAGAGTACAACTAGGAATGCAAAGTAGAAGCCCAAAATGGTATGGTTGGCCATATTTATTAGCTACAACGTAGATCATTTAAAAAAACCCAACAAAATAAGGTAAAACAACTTTAATTTGACTAGCAAATCACTAATGAATGGCACCTAGGGAATGATCCATTATAGTCTTAAGTGAATCTATGAAGCGAAAGATTTATAATAAATGAAATTAGGACTACATTAGGTTGGTTAGTGGCTAATATCAATGCCTTGGTTGATGGTAATGGAGTTAATTAGTGACTACTTTAGGAACTTCTACCTTCTTAGTATAAATATATCACAAGAAATAATTTTTTTCTTCCTTCATATTGTGGTTAGGGCATTTTTTTCCTTTTTTTTTAAGTACCAAAGTGGTGATAAAAATGTTGTAGTGGTATTCCAAATTTCAACATTTGTCCTCATATTAGATAGAAAATATCACATTAGCACATATCACTTATTCATAATTATGTTTTTAACCACAATGTGGCAATTTTATCCAAGTTTTTATTAAATTTTAAGTTTTCTAGTGAAAAACTTCACAATTTATTAGCATTTTAAAGTCAAATTATTTTTTTCAAATGCACTCTAGTACTATTCCACCAAATAAAAAAACCTTGGTTGTGGCCATGTTAGGAAATATTGTGGTTCTTTTACGTGCTAGGAATGTAAGGTGACCATTATAGATATATTTTTTTGCTGGTTTTGGAGTAGTCTATAGAATACAGACTCTTTTGGGCCAATAGGGAACACACTTCAAAAATTCATAACAATTTCATACTTTGTCAAAAAAATAAGATTTCAATTATTGTCTTCCTTTCCACATTATTTTGTCTTTGAATGAAGAAGAATCTGAATTTTTCTTGCTAAAGGTAACATGGTAAACCTCTCATTTTGCCTGTCATAGGTTGGTTTACTATACCCCAAAAGAGGAGAAGGATGATGCGCTTGAAAGTTTGAGAAAATTTCTAAGCCTTGAATTAGTTGAACTGGATGCAGTACAGTCCAGTACTGGAGAACTACGCTGGCCTCTCAGCTCCCGAGTTTCACCTGCTGTGGAAGGGCGTGGCATGGGTTCTTCTGCAGGTGCGTGGGGAGGAGGCAAAACCGTCCAAAGCACCCCGGAAATTTCGGTAAGGCCAATCACGCCCCGCCTCTTGTTCAGGCGGATGGCGGGGCAGACGGGCTGGATAGCGATGGCGACGAACCTAAAGCTCCGCCAGAGCCTTTACGTTGATGGGGTAGGCGTTAGTGGCATCTCCTGTAAAGATCAACTTGAAGAGAATGCGCACCACGACTTCACTAGGGTGCACAAAATCCCAGTAAAGCGACTTAGAGGGGCGTTTACAGAAATCCGCCACTGCGTTGGGCAGGTTGTCCGGCACGGGCTTCCCGCACTGCACTTGTGCATTCAGAAACCCGGCGCCACAGCAACCCGACGTCACATTCGTCAAGCCGAAGGACTTCCCGTCGGCGATGATGGCCGAGAATGCGTCGAACATGAAGCCGATGACGATGTTGAACTCGGGATAAGCGGCGCGGAGCCCGTCGACCACCTGCCTCAAAGCCGCGTTGAACGCTAACGAGAGTTGGTTGGCTTCCACCACACATTCGCCCGGTTGCAAAGGGTTGAGGGATCTTACGACGGGCGAGCATCCGATGGGTCCAAGTTCGCGAACCACCACCTTCCTTGCTCCCTCGTTGTACAACGTCTGCAATTGTCGCAAAATAATTCTTTTCCTTCAATAATTTGCTATGGATCAACTTCGACATGTTCTCAACGATCAAGAGCAATGATCATGCAATGAGCAGTCCTCGTCTGGAGATATCAAATTACCTTCAAGACCGTTGATTTTTTTACAGTAGGATCATATATTCACTAGTCATTAAAAGTTGAAACAGATAGGAGAGTTCATACGCAATGCAAAGTCTTCATTGAATCAAGGGAACGGTGGTGAGCACGGATGGGAGGCTAGCTTACGAGGAGAGTTTTCTGGTAATTGCTGATTGTGGAAGCAAGATAGTCGGTGGCGTTGATCTCCTGTTGGAGGGTAGTGTTGGAGAGGAAAGCGGTAAGATCGTTGGAGCCGCTGACTATGTAGAAAATAGACTTGGAGATGAGAGTGTTTGCGGTCTCCACTCCCAGTTCCTGCTGCAAGATCGATTTTGCGGTCCCGAACTGTTGCACTTGGACACTCATTGGGTTCACCTGAGAGAAGTCCATGCAACCATAGCCAAATTGATCAGTACTTGTGTAAGGTGGTTACACCAGCTTCTAGTAACTGGGAAAATTCACAGAGTGATCTCAATTGTGAGATTAGTGGCAAACGACTTACTAAGCCTTCGCCAGTGAAATCCAAGAGACCACTCCCACCTGAGGCGAAGTTGACGCCTTTGGTGAAGGAAGCGTTCGGCTGCAGGAACGGTGGTGCGAAGGGGAGTCCCAATGCTTCAGCTGTTCCTATGCAACCCAATTGCAAATTAGAATCTTAGCTTTCAAAAATTATGAATCTGCTTCGATTCCTTGCGGAATGAAATCCAACACCAAACACTGGAAATTATCGTTTTCCTTGATAGAACTCAGATATTAATTCAACAAGTCGTCGCTTGATAGCGCGCACTTACCAAGGAAATCGACAACAAGGCGACCGTTAGAAAAGCGTCCTGTGGGCCTTCCGAAGAACGTCTTGCCGTAGGGAGGAAAGTCGGCCTTGAATGTGGCCTTGGGCAAGTAGTTGTTGGTTCCCACATCAGCTAACGAGTCGCCCAATGCAAAAAACGCAGGCACGTCAAAGCTCCGAAGCGACCTGGCAGCGTCCACATCCGGCATCCCAGAGAAAAGCGCAGCTGTAGCCAACACCAAAATGACGATTCTGAAACCCATGGCTAGCTGCAATTGAGCTTTGCCTTCTTGCAACTCTTAGCTCCAGTGATTCCAAACCAACTCCCTCTGAATTTCTCGACCAAGAATTACACTCTACCAGATGCAATAATCAAAGTAAAAGTGACGAACTTGAATCTGTACGTAATCAGAATCGTTGCAGGGACATAATTCAATCGCTTTGAGCTGGTGCAGAAGTAACCAGACTGACTGAAAGATTGTGTGTAATAAACTTATTGATAGATGTTTGTAAGAAGTTCAACACTCACTTGAAGGTTATACAGTCGGACGAGCCCGCACCAGGTTCCACCGGCCACGTGTGATGTGAAGGAGCGGCTTCACAGCCTAGCTGAGCTCACCCAGACTGAGAAAGCGCCTCCATGTCCTGCACACGGAAGTAGGAAAACCCTTTCAGAGCACCTGCAGCAGCTGCGACCCCCAAATTGCGCAGTAAGTGACTCAGTAGTCGATCTGCGCTGGGTCCGTCTTACGCTGATGAGGACCATGAGGTGTTCGTTGACTCGGGCAGGCCCTCCACACGGCCTGAAAAGCTGTTAGAGCATCTCCACCCATGCGTGTAAAATCCGAAGCACAAGAAGTTTATATCTAATTTTGAAGAGCCCTCATAATTCTTATTCCCCACCTTCGTTCACAACATACAACCCACAAATAATGGAGTAATCACTCAATCATCAAATAGAACATAGGATAAATCAACCAGGCTTAAGATGAACATTGATTTCAGAGGCTCTTTCTTGACATGTTGGAATTGAGTGTTTAGAGAATATTATGAGGGGTCCAAAATACTTTTCATTCACATTTGAAGAGTGTCAATCCCTCATGAGCAAGGGTAGGAATGCTCTTAGAGTCTTAGTCCTCTCCCTTGATGATAGCTAAAGCCCATACATTAGTGAATCTCATTTGCAACAACAATGTGTCCATAAGCCAAAAGGCTTGAAGCTTCACCTTTGACAATATTAGGCTTTTATGTGCAAATTTTTTAAAGCTTATCTATGTTCAAGGTTAGGCTTCTTGTACATTTGGGGAAAGGGGGCAACCATTTGAGCAATGGAAGCTTGGAAGGCACAACTTCTTTGCCATCCTACTTGTGCCACTATATATCACTTAAAACACATTTTAAACTTTCAAATATACTATACAAATATGCAATGATGACAAAGTAGTACAAATAGTCACATTACACAAATAGGATCTCCTACCTTAAAGCATGATCATCCCAAATGGCCGAATCAACCATGACCAAAGTTCTTTGACAAGGTTTAGATCATTTGTACAACTACACCAACATACATCAAAGGTCCGATATACACCAAATTTGGATGACAAATCCTCTTGATCCCTCAAAATATTTTCAAAGCACTCAATTCTAGCAAGTCAAGCAATAATCCTTGACTATTTATAGGGTTCATATGATATTTAGTGAGCATAGATAGGGGCAAAGATTTCAAAAGATCTTTAAAAATAGATGTAAACTTTTAACACATCAAATTTGACAAATGCCAGTGCAGATGCTCTTAAGATGCCCCGTGTACCACCCCCACCACAGCAACTGAACAAGGCAAAAGTCACTCCTAAAAGTTGTTGGGCACAAGACATGCCCTGAAAAGCCGGGGAGCTGTATGGTAATATTTATATAAGGTTGACTACAAGTGGCGCCGGTAGAATGTGAGATGGTCATTAAGATTCCTCGCAACATGTAAACGCCTAGCTCGTGATTCTCTGATACTCCTGAATCTCGGCGCACTCAAGAACTAACTGGGCCTGGAAAATGACTTTAAAAACAAAAGTATACGAGGAGCCCACCAAGTTTTTGACGTTTGCAAGCCTGCCTGGGCCTGATTCCATCCCGTGCAAGAAATCCATGCTTTGATGAAGAGTTGGTGTGGCGATGCGTTTGAAACACAGTGACGATTCGATCTGATGCTGTTTCCAATAGTACAGAGCTGGGTGAAGAAATTACACAATTTCACAATTGTAGATATTGTAACAACAGGTCACTTACAAGGAATCGAATCCAAGCAGAGCACTACTGCAGTGACTTGTAAGGAATGAATCCTCTAACATTCCTGAGGTTTTGAAACAACCAACTTTCAGAGCTAGCAGACTTATTAACCATTAGGCAAATGAAGAGTGGCCAACGAGTACCCCCAATTCCCAATTCAGAGTGATTTGCCGGTCCATCCATGACACCATCACATGCACAAGAATAAGTACTCCCCACTATGAAATGGCAACTCACTCGAAGCTAGAATTTCAAACTTCCGATCCTAAACCTTCAGTCCCAGCTACCTCGGTGCTGGGAAGCTTGTAGGTCCATACGATCCAGAAGAGTAGTCTGAGAATCCTCCTGATGGTTGTGGGGAATGCAAAGCAGATGCCTTAGCTGATCGCACATTGGTTGCTTCCATTGCCAAAGCCCCTTGCAGCTCTTGCACCACTTCGGTCATTGTTGGCCTGTGCACACCCTTTGGCTCCACACTCCGCATAGCAACATCAGCAACTTTCCAAACCGCTTCCATGTTGGGATTTGAAGCTATCACCGCAGGGTCTAGTATTGACGTGATGTCGTTATTATGAAGACTGTCTCGAACCTGAAGAACCCAAACGTATTTGAAGATCAATAAGGTTGAAAAAGCCACCTTGGGACTCTGAGGCAAATTTTGATCTAAACTGATATGGGATGAGTGTATTTTCTTTAAAATGGATCCGTAGATAATTATTTGTATGGCCTCTTTGCATTCATTGAGAGCTTACAATGAGATTTCAAATGATTGTGCACTCAAAGGAATGGGTAGGCAACTCACCCAATTGGCAAGATTTGGATTCCTTCCTCTTGACCCTGAATGATCAATGGGTAGACATCCTGTGAGCAATTCCAAAAGAACGATTCCAAAACTATATACATCACTTTTAGAGGATATATAGTTAGTTGAATGGTACCTGTATATATAGAAAACAACATGGTGTAAGTACTTGACAATAACAAAGACACAAACCAAGCCACACTTTTGAACATTGTCTTCTACTCTTTTTGTAAGCCAAACAACTAATCATCTTATCATAAGTCAGATTCAATTATGACAGAAAGCATTGTTTGTTTAGAATTCTATAGATACTTTAGCCTAGCTAGAGGATTTACTAATGCCAATCTCAACAAAAGAATTAATCTTCACAACGTTAAGTAGTAGATGGTTTCATATTGCAAGCCCAAAAAATCTAATGATTAAAAATTTGTGATAAGAATTCTCAAGCAATAAAGAGTAGTAACTTAGAAAATTGAATCTAATGAATATGAGATCACTCCAATAACAATGCACTCTACCATTGCTATGTAGTACAAATCCCTTGGTAATACAACATTTGGATGTTGAACGATCCAACCACCTAGAAGTCAATATAACATCGCCATACTTTTTTTTGATAACATATTTTCCAAACATGTTCAAATGGGGGTTTGCATTACAGAAAAAATTACAGAAAAACACGGTTGTAGGCTTCTAGATCTCTTACTCTGGATCGAGGTAGCCTGCTGTGCCCATGATATTATTAGTAATTACTCCGGTGCCATCAGTATCACCCATCAACTTTGTTAGTCCAAAATCAGCCACTTTAGCTTCGACTTGAGGAGTGAGCAGAATGTTGCTGCTTTTCACATCCCTGTGTACAAAACTTGGCCTACACGCTGTGTGGAGATACTCCAAGCCTGCAAATGCATCGCGCATCAATCTAAATGCTCGTCAAGCAACTCGCCCCCACAAGGAAAAATGGAGGTACAAATTATTCACAAACTAAAGCGGCTGAGTCAGACTAGCTTGAACTCCGTTAAATTGGTGGTGTTCCATGGATGTGACATTTTGACATTTGATAATGTCATAGATAAGCAAAATAATTTGCAAATTGAAGAAATGTTATGCAACAACCAAATGATGACAAAAAAACTCTTATAAATGTTGCAAATTTCACCTTGTGCTGCATTCAGGGCAATGTTGAGGCGCATCCTCCAATTTAGAGAGCCAGTACTCTCTGAACTGCCTGCGTCATCACAAGATCCATTTCATAAGAGTCGTGTCAGTTACCTTGAAAGTCTAAGTTAGCAGGCAGTACCCCCACCCTTGGGGAGTGGGTTTTGATGCTTGAAGCTCTCCAGTTACATACCATACTCTTGTAACAATTATTTGGCAAAAACATATAAATTAATTTTGGAGAACAGATTGTTTTGATTGGTATTTAGTTCAATTTGACTGTCTGATATTCATGTTTGATCTATGGAGGTATTCGAATTTCTTGAACTAGCTGCAAATTTTAATTCATTATTTATGAATCAGATCCAAAAGATGGGTATCAATGTCAGTTAAATTTGTTAGCAGATTGATTAAATGTTTTAGGTACAGTCCCAGAGCAAAAGAGCAGAACTCACCATGTAAGTGATCAAACAAGGAGCCGTTGTGCATGTATTCGTAGATAAGGATTTGCTTTTGTTCCTGGCAGTATCCCACCAAGGCCACCAGGTTCTTGTGGTGCACCCGCGATAAAACATCAACCTATACACATCCAGTGTCCAACTCATAACTTCAAAACCAAAGCACACTATCCCAAATATTGCAAGAATTTACCTGTAGAAAGGACTCAATCTGACAAACAGACTGAGAGCCACAAGAGACTGAGGAGAGACACAGAATACACCGCTTCAATTCAAATAGAAGTTAATTCAAGAGGTGTCACACTTTTCTGTTCATTTAAGTGCACATGAGATCAAATGGAAGGCAAGTTGAAGACAAAACCTAAACCCTGGAACCCTGGAAGTTTCAAAAGTGAAAACTTATCACTTGATCACTTGGTATGCTACAAACCTCATTGAAAAACGCCCTTTCTTCATGCTTTGAATTTCCATCAGCAACCTTGACCGCCACTTCTTGGCCATCAGGAAGCTTTCCATAATATACAGGACCAAATCCTCCTTTCCCAAGTTCGTTCTTGAATTGAGTAGTTGCAGCAGCAACTTCCGCATATGAGTAAGCTTTCGCACCACCAGGAGCAACAATTCCTGTTGATGCACATCAGTAGGTGATCAACAAAAGTTCTCACAATAAGCAAATTAAGCTATGTTCCAAGTAGATGGGAAATTTCGTTAAAATGGCGGTATTCCAGATGCCTTTTTTCCATTCATTTTTAGGACTGGTACAGATTTCAGACCGCACGGTTTAAACTTGAAAATGCCAAAGCTTGTGGAATAACTCCATTTTAATGAAATATAGGTTGTGGATGAATCTTAAATTAGAAATCAACTGATAATTTACAAATGAAATAAGAAAACTCTATTTCAATTGAGTTTAGAGAATCCTTGTTGGAACCAAGACGTACTCGTGGGTGCCCTGTGCTCCTCGTCAGAGAGTTTCCGCCTGCGTTTCCATCGACAGTAGACCAAAATTGCTACTACAGAAATGAGTGCGAGTCCCACAACACCCCCAGCACTGGCACCGGCGATGATTGCAATGTTTGACTTGCCACAATCAGTACAGTTCGTAATTGCAGGGGCAGACTGGTTTCCTAAGAAAGGGTTCCCATCATACCTGGAAAAGAAGCACAAGAAGCTTAAGCAAACTGAGGAATTTCAGTATTTGCAATGGAAAATAATTTGAATTAGTTGTATGTATGTTGCAATTGTGAGGTTGAGGATCCCTATGGCATGTGTGGTGGGGGTTTATTCATCAACTTCTATTGACAACCCTGTGCTCATTATTGTAAAATGTTTATGAATGGTAGCCTAAAATTAATCTTTCAAGTTTATTCACACAACATTCAATATGCGTCAAGAATACGAAACGTTGAATAATTAGCACCATAGATACTAAATTGAAAGTTACGAGGTTACAGCCATGTATTGTTATACTCGAGGATTTCATTGTGCTGAAATTGTGCTGCTAATATGTGCAGAAGTGCTAAGAGCTTGGAAAAGTGGGACAGCTTTTCATTTTTATTCGTTTTGTGATGCGTTCCAAACTTTGACAAAATCCTTTCAATGCGTCATTAAGAGAAATATGGTCATTTAAAAAGAAAAAATTCCAAGAACCGCCAACTTGGAAAGCAGTAAACAAGGAAGTACTATAGTGTGATCATTAAAAATATGCAAGTTACATGGAATAAGATTTCCAATAGAATTGATCTGGTTTGGGAACTACTGGAAGACATCATAGAGAAAAGCTTCTTCATGATTTACAAGGTCTCCAACTGATCACAAAAATCATTTGAAAGCCTCTCAATGGTAGATAGTTTGGTCTCATTGTATCAAAGTGAGGCCTTTGCCGAATACCATGAACACAGGGAAACCTCTCTATGAATAATGGCAAAGAAAAAATTTCATGATGCTATCTAAAAGATCTTGAAATAGTCTTAATTCTTTCAGGATACAACAGTGAATGCAAAGTTAGTGACACAAGAGAACTTACGTGAACCGGATCTGCGAATTAGCTGAAAGAAGACCCTCTGGAATTGGACCGCTGAAGTTATTGTTCTGGACAGCCCTGCAAAAATTTCACACTAATTTTCAGTTTCAATTGCTGATCTTCAGCTTCCAAAAATGAAACTTGAGAGCAGGAAAATACGAGATCAAGCATAACTGAGTGTCTAGTTCATCCACCTGTAGATGGGAGGTTATGTAACTTACAAGAGTCTAAGAGCTGTCATGGTTGTCAACCACACTGGTAGCGGGCCACTGAGACTGTTGTTAGACAAGTCCCTGAGAAACATCCAAAGCAACATCCACGAATTAATCCACATGCAACAGAGTTTGAAGTCTCTATTTCAAGCCTGACTGAGGAATATATTGCATCATTTCCTTGAACCTCAAGAGAGGATATAATTGAGACCATAGGGATTTCATGGATTCCAGCATAATCATTCGGGATTATATTCATTCCGCTCTTATCACGCAGGAGATAATTTGTATAAATTCCTTGGTCTAACTGCAATTGCAGTTCAAATTGTTGGGACAACTCACAAGCTGGTGAGGTCCCAGAGGTTGGCAAAACTGGCTGGAAGTGTACCCACCAATTGATATCCGGAAAGATTCCTGCACATTCCCAACCAGAGCACCAAGAATTTGCCAACACTATTAGCAAAAATTTACAAACAAGAAATTTTGTTTATAAACAAGCCTTTTTGACCTCCTTTATTGATTACCCGTTTTCCTCTCTGCTGCCATTCTTAAGTGGTAAATTTCATCTTTGAGCAAAGTACCCCATCAAAAGTGAAAATTCGTACTTACACAGCAGTGATCACAGGTGCTAGCGCATTTGAAGTAGGATCAGGGATGCTGCAAGTAATCCAGGCATGAGGGGAGGGAAGACATGGATCGCCACTCCATTCCGTCAAATTCAAGCTCTTCTTGATGTCTTCAATTGCCAGTGCTGCAGATCAGCAGTTCCATTATATTTCTGTCAGCTTCCTAAGCTTCGAACTAGAAATGAAAGTCGGTGATGCTTTCATGCGTCTCATTTGGTACTAACACAGTGTTAGAATTCACCATGATGTAGAAAAGCAGTACATGCTAAACTCCTATCACATCATGTTGGACAATCACAGCTTACGTCTTGAAAGCAAATAAGGTACTCACGAAGCTTCAACCTTCCAGTCGGTTGACACACCATCACAAAGTTTTTTGTGATTGCATAGTGGAGATACCAGTCCAACACGGGTGCGAGTGTGCGACCCCTTGCTGAAAGACCAGCTTCATACCTCTGACGGTTTTACAGCAAGGACTTTGCACCCGTCGTGGACTGGTATCTCAACTATGTACTTTTCAGGCACTTGAATCAGGTATAAAGCCGGCATGTTCTCATGACCTTGATTTTGCTTGATACCAATCCAACACGGCCTTGTACTCGTGCTATAATTGGAAGGACATCATTACTTGAACTTGCATAATTACTTCATAAAACCGAAACCTAAGAAGAGCCAGAGTCACATATTGACATATCTAAAGAATGGCACTGTAAGCTCCTCACCATCTCGATCAGCAGTCTTCGCCAGTTTCGCCTCGGATCTTGCAAAAATCTCCATGCAGTTCAGGATCGGCCCCGCTACGGCGGACGTGAGTGGAGTCAACACTACGGTTGTAGCTTTCACCACATTCACCCCTGTCAGCCAAAAGCTCCAGCCGCCAAAGTCCAGAAAGTTGTAACCGGACATGTCAATATACGCAGTGGCTGTATCCAGATCCGGGGTCTGAATGGTGAAGTTTCGCAGGGGAGGCCCGGATGCCGAACTGTTGAGCTCCGCATAGGAGAAGGAGAAGTAGACGGAATTAACATCGATTGCAGGAGAGCCTTCTGGCAGCAGAAAGGACTCCAGAGTCGTAAGGCCCAAGCTCGCGATGGCCGTTTGCATCACCGCCGAGGGGGGATTAAGCTTGGAGCCCACCAAATCCTGAATGGGAGTCGTCGTGGTCAGAAACTGGTAAGACCCTGCGACGTTAGGGGTCAAGTAATAGTTGGTTGAAGGGAACCAGAGGCGGTCGTAGTAATCAGCAGGGGCTCTGCACAATACGTAGAATGCACTGCAAGGCTTAGCTCGCAAATCCGGACACATTACAATCCAAATGGGGGTCGACCTGGAGAGACTGATTGTTGATGAAGACCGTGCAAGTAGATTAGATTGTTTCAGGAACGTTGAGATAGCGTTCAAAAGAACTCCATAATTTTGTGCATATGGAGGATTTTAGTGCCCAAGTTTCTATCACCCGATTGAAATCTTTAGCTTGTACAGTTCTGCACTAATCCCACTTTAAGCACAACTTTTTTAAACACGCCATTTTGGTAAATATGACTGCAAATAGAAAATCTTCTCCAAATTCATGGAGAGCTAGGTTTCCTTATGAAAATCTTGGTTCACGGTCATATTCGTTAAAATACTGTATGGGTTGCACCCCGACGAAATTGAGACCAGAACGACGTAGTCACTAGGACTTTCACGTATCGTGGGCACCGAGAGCACGAAAACTTGGGACCAATGGTGTAACCCGAAGTTCAAATTGGGCGTCTGAAATCCGACATTTCATCGAATGCAGAGTCTAAGCAGAACCACAAATCATGGGTGACTATCCAGCTTTCTAAACACAAGCTTGCTTGCTGCAACTGGCGTTTCAATATGTTAGCAAAATTGGCAAGTGACGTTCTTACCGAATGAGGGCCTTGCCACCGAAATTCAAGCGATTCCAAGTCGTCATGATAATTCCGTCTTGGAGGTACGTGGAGTATTGTTTGGCATATCCAGTAGCCAGCACACTGGCCTCTTTCAAAGAGATTCCGGAGATGAAAGGCGTAGCTCCCGGAGACGTCCGAATGAGACACACGTAAGTGACATTTCCCCGCGACTTATAATGATACTCCTGGTGCGAGACCCCAGTGGCATCAAAGGTGATGTTGGAGATGATATTGGCATCGATGGCCACCTGAAACTTCGGCGGCAGGTTGGCGTTGTCGTAGTCGCCGTAGAAGAAGGAGAGTTGGAGGAGGTAAATGCCGGAGTTGATGACGGGAAGGGCGTAGCAGTTCTTGGCTCGAGCATCGTCGAAGTAGCGGAGCGTCTTCATCTCCGTGAAGTTCTGGAGAGACGAAGGGAGAGTGAGCGTTTGGGTCTTCCCGGAGGAAATGTACGGCGCATCTGGCTCCCACGAGAGGCCAGTGACAGAGTCGACATAACTGGAAGTTGCGCCACAGTCGATGTTCAGAAAAACTGCCAGGGCACCGATCAAGGAGTGTCAGAGTGCGAGCTTGCATTGCGCAAACCCTAAGTTGTGAGTCTCAAACGAAACGATCCGGGGCTAGTACTTCGAAGAAAGAAAGATCGCGTTGTGACTGCTGAACAATAGTATCGGGAGGTCCTCTGACACCCCTAAAGAGTAAAAGATTAAAGTCCACTGCCGGCAGTTATACTCCCAGCAGGCAAGTATAAGTACTGAACCCTATCGTTACGAATCTCCTCTATATTAAAATTACGGATTTAAATCGATTGTTGCAGTATTTGCCGTCACCCGACGGAACCGTCAGTTCTATGCCCGTCCTAGTTTCTAGAGCTGGGCCCTGAAACTCCACGTATTTAACGTCAAATTCGTCAAAATTTCAAGAGACCGGCACTCTTCTAGACGCTAGAGGGAACCCAATAAACTTATAACTACACCAGTCGTAATTTAAGTGCTCTGAATTACGCCAGTTTAACGAATCTGGCCATTTTCCGTTCACAGAGAGCTCTGCTCACGTACTGGAACGGCACTCTGAAACACGCCATTTCTGAAAGTATACGACCATGCCGAGGATTCGATCCCTACCGACAGAACTATTGTCCATAAAAATTCGTAAATTTATATATCATTCAAAGTTCTGCAAGTGAGTTGAAAGCCTTTCAACTTACAAAAGAGAGTGTATGACGAAGAGGAGAAACGCTTGAATTTCACCGCCTCACTCAAGAATTGGAAAAATCAATATAAACATAGCTTCAAGGTGATATGGATCGAAAAGTTTGAGAAATATTATAGACATGATTTGGCTTCTAGACATGCGAGTCCACCGAGGCCAGGAAAAATTACTTCCAGTTCCCAACCTGATTGAGTCAAGGCCGCTGGAACGCTACAAAGTAGCAGCACGGCCACCAGCACATAAGTCCTCCAGAACAAGTTGAATCCAGCGCCTAAGGAGCTCTCCATCGCTGCAAGAGATTCCATCCACCTTCAGAAGTACCTGCAAAGAAAACAACTTAACGCCACTCGACCAATACTTGACAAACATAAACTACACTCTAATCACCATCACTCGACAAGCATTGAAGAAGGAACTCTTCACTCTGACCACGGCCCTGGCTGGCCCAACAGAAAAGGACGGTAAAACCGCAAGACTATGTCCAGTTCCAGGGACCGAGAGGAAAGTATTGCAATGCTCCATCTTCTTTGCAAAGAAATCGACTGTCTCTCATGAAATCAAATTCATTGGGTAGCTTCTAACCTCTGTCGGACAGACCTCATTCTTCCAGCCACTGAGAATGTTCATATCCTTGTACTTCAGTTTGTCCTTCTACTCTTGATATGAGTTTCGTCTAAAACAAAATACAAAAGTAAATTAACTCCAATGTTGTCCATGAATCACTTTCCGCAGTGGTTCTCACTGTTGACTTGTTGTGTATGTCGCGTGTAGACCTTACCTATAGGCTACTTGCACCCGCGTTCCAGGTAAGAGCTCTACCGCCGATCCCCTTCAGAGTCCCCGAGAATGTTGTAAAATATTCTTCAACATCTGTTTTCATAGCAAAAAAATCTTCTTTGCACCAAGGCCAACTGTCATCAGACCCCGCCCCTGGCCCACGTCCTACCCTACGTCAGATTCAGCTATATATATTGAGTATTTTCTGGAATGTCTGAATGTTTGGAATATTACAAGTGAAATGTCCAAAGTGTTATAGAAATTTTTCATCATAAATTTTGAATATTTTTAAAAATCTACATCATGCCTTAATAAGCCTTGCATGAAAAGTTTTCCAAAGGAAGAAATCATAAGGTACAAGCCCTAGAAGTGTCTCCATAGCAAATTGTGTTCCTTTTTAGGAAGGAGACTGAGTCATTTCAAAACCTAAATGTACACATATTATACATAGCTTATTATTTGTTGATCAACATTATAAGTCATGTATGATCCACCTAAATTTGTGTTTCAAAATAACTTCCTTTTGTAGAAAGGGACACCATTGGGTACCTCTACCTTAAAAGCCATCAAACACAAAGAAAATTTGGATGCTAGAATGTTGAACTCCTAATATGAATAGTTCCACTTGCCAAAAGAAACCTTCATGTGCAAAAAAAAAAGTATTTCAACATTTAGGTGTTGAATCAAACCTTCATCCACAATACTACAAGTAATTGAAAGGACAAGCCTACAAAGAATTTGAAATTCAAAATCATTTTCCTCTACATGATCTCATTTTACAGCTTTAGATTATAAATTGATTTCTATTCCTATTCTTAGAGATAAAATCACAAATATTTTACAAGTAAAAACAATTCAAAAAAAGATACTAATTTTTTTGGAAGATTTGAAATTACTTAGAGCTCTTGAAGAGAAAGTGAAGGAAAATCACATCATACAAATTTAAAGTATGCTTCAATTTTTTGAAAGTTTCACCATTAGTAGGTATACACAATAATACATTATATTATATTGTTCACCGAAATATTGTGTCATTCTAGGGATAGAAAAGTGTTGTAGATTGCAGCTATAAGCCTAAGGTTCAAACTACAATAGAATATTCAATGTTAGGAATTTTTTAGAAATTCTAATTTTTATAAAATTATCTATGTAACGAGCTTGAAGCTACCAAAATACAATTGAAAAACACTAATTTTTCAATTTATGGATTAAACACTTTTTATACAATATTATCTAATTACCTCAATAAGTTGATTTCCAATACCATCAACAAAACTCCCAAAAAAATTGAATGAAAAATACATATTCCAAATTGAAAAGGGACCAATAGTCATCTATGGATTATTTTTTTAGCTTGCTTGACATTGCTAAAGTGACAACACCTACAAGGTAACAACACCTAAAGTAGTCTAATTAAGTTTTTAATCATAGTTCCTAATTTTGAACTACAAATGCTCTTATTGGGCAACTTGAGTCATATTAGAAAACTTAATAGAGACTACATTTTCTTTAAATGCATTTTAGGACATTGCATGAATAAATTATAAATTTCAAAGTGCTAGAAATGTAAGTGAATTCAAATGGCAAGCATCATTTCACATGAATAGAGTTTGTAAATTTAGGCAAAAATCCATCAAGATTTGTTTTAGAAATAAATCATAATTAAGTATATTAGCTATCATATATGATCTATATTGGTTACACACAATTTGACAAAAATTCTTTTTTTTAATTACTTTACCTTTAAAGAACATTTTATGCTTGCATTTGGTAAAAATTTATAAGTATTTTATATTAAAACACTTGATATTTTCTCTTGCAGTAATATATATCTCAAATTTATCCTCATTTTTTTCATATCTATAAAATATTACAATAAATTATATGTGATTTTTTTATATTAGTTACGAAAATGTTTGGAATAGTATGAAAAATTTTCAAATGGAGATCATTGATAGTAATAAACAACATGATAAAATTGGTGTATTTGTTGAGCTCATACAAATAGAAATTTGATAGAAAAGTTCATAATATATTTATTTTAAGCATTTAAGATGATGCTACCTTCAAAGTGTCACAAAAACTATAATTCTATCAATTTAAAAAAATAAAATGAAATGTAAAAGTCAACTATTGAAGCTACATTTTCTTATTTAAGCTTTAAAGCATTTAAAACTAAAAACTATATGAAATTGAAGTTTGGCTCTCAAAATTCCCCTCAATCTTGCACCATATTTTATAGGTTGAAGTAGAATGGCCCAAAATCAATCCATCTCAATTGTAACTCTTCTAGGTGGATCCAAATGGATTTTGTTCCTTCCAAATGACAACAAAATTATACTAAGTATACTTCATATAAAGAGAAGTTGAATGTGAGATAGGAGCTAAAAGGGTTAGAATTGGATCACAATATGACAATCAATTTCATAAATTCAATGGATGTAATTATGATGTTTCTTCATAAAGCATGGGATTTACTTACAAATTTGATGGTAGTAGTTTGATGATTGCAAGGATCCTTTACACAATATGGCTCAAAGCAAAGTTTTAGTAATCATCAAGTTGTGAGATGAATGAGTCATTTGTGGAAAATTGTTTTGCATATTGAATTTAGGTGTTCTTCTTGTGATAGCAATAACAAGCACTCATGGACTCTAAATACATGTTGTACCTCATTAACCCTACATTGACTTGTATGGTTGGTGGAATGGGCACATGTAAGGTCTATGGCTCCCAAATCACTTTTGCAAGGCACAATGTTTTTCATAATCTTATACTTTTTTAATTCCCCTAAGATTAAGAAGTGGTTGGATGTCTTATTCTCGAGCTTGAACATAACAAGCATATTTTTTCTATTTGAATAGATTCTATATATTCCATTTCATTTTAGGCTTGAATTAGTATCAACATCGATGGAATAAAAGCCATGATTTGGTACTTGAATGAATAAAAGAGTTATTTGGTTTAAAAACTTGATTTCTTATAATACTCCATTTTTAGATAATAAATTGGTTTTACCAATCTAGGGCATATGATTGAAACAAGTGGCATATAAGGCCAAAACTACAATATATGTTATAACTATATATCACTATACTATTAAAATAAAACTTGACCACAACATTGTTTGTGTTTGTAATTCCGTGGTATATAGCAATGTCAAGAACAACTTAGTAGATAAAAAATGTTGTCATTGTGAACTAGTAGCCATCTCACAATATGGGTGCAACAAACAATTAACATCCAAGTACAAATAATGAATCAAAAATAAAATAGGAATCAAAGTAGTGCCTTAAAGCTTCAAGGATGTTCCAGAAAAATATTATTTGTTTTTTAAGAAAAGATCTTCCGAATCGCACATCCCCTAGTTGCGTTTTTAGTACCAATTGTAAGCTCTCTATGAGGAGGGGTACTTGGGCTTTGTTTTGTAGTATTTGGCCTACGGCTTGAAAATTATTGAATTTTTAAATTTTTATAAATTTAAAAAATTAGAAAATTATGTTTATTTTTATTTTGCCTGAGGCAACAACACATGATACACTAGTCCATACGGAAGGTTGCTATTATGTGAGCATAGGAGTATAAGCCCATGAACCTAGAATACTACACACCTATGTTATAGGTGTATATAATATAGGAACCATTTATGATTATAGGATATATATATATATATATATATGTGTGTGTGTGTGTGTGTGTGTGTGTGTGTTACAAATACCTATATCATAGGTGTTCATAATACATACACCTTCTATAGTGTGCAATATTTATATTATAGGTACCTATATTGTAGGTTCAATGCCCACAATTAAGCTCGCATTCTTAGGCTCACATACTAGCATCATTGAGTCCATACCTTAAGTGAGGTTGTTAATTTTGCTTGTTTACTACGTTGAGATCTCTAGGACTATATGCAGTAGCATTCTTGGTATTGTCAAAAAACTTTCAACAAGGGGTGCATGGGCTTTGTTTTGTGGCATTGGGACCTAAAATATGAAAGTTATTGAATTTCAAAGTTTTTATGAATTAGAAAATTAGAAAATTACTTTTACTTTTATTTTGACCTTGGCAATGGCACAAAGTACATAACACAAAATAGTGAAATTAGGTTGCCCCACACTAATTTCTTGACAATCCACACTATATAAATATTCACTACTACTATACAACAATGCATTCAATTGAGAGCCATGTGTATGGTACAGATTAGTGCACCAATTCAAGGCTCGTTTGACATAGTTGCATGTGCCTCCATATGTACAAGCATTGATCCATGAGGTAATTTATGTGAAGTAAGGCAACCTAATTGGAAAGGCAACCTAATTTCACTATTGTGTAGTATATATGCACATCCTCAATACTTGCTAGCAATTGTCAGTAAACTTCAATACCAATAGCTCTAAAATGCAAATGTTATATATATTTAAGATAGGTACTCCCCCAATTGCCAATTTTTGCTCCTAAGCTTATTTTCTATTATTAGATTGGTCAGATTTTCATATGTTATTGTTGGCAAGTGAAAGGAGGTTCCAACACACTAGAGAATGTGACATTTGGATATTGTATGCAAAGTTATTGAGGAATAAAGTTTGGTTCCAGAAGCATTTCTTCCACATAGGTACAAAATTGACTTTAGAGATGTACACATAGTATAGATGGTGGTTTAACCCCTAAAGAACCATTGTTCCTTCAAGGGACAAATGGGATTTTGGGTAGGATTTATGGGCTGAAATTTTTTCCTTATTTTTTGAAACTTATTTGAAGATAGAAAAATTTATTAGCTTCATGGGAATATAATTCTTTTTTCAATAAGTGCTCGGAAACAAAAGTGATGCCCAAATAAGCTCAAAACAAGGGACAAGGGGCAGCAAAAAAAATTAAAAAATTAAAATTTTTTCATCATAGATTATATTTTTGTACATGTGAAGCTTTGATTCATTCCATTTAAATTTTTATGAGAAAGTTATGGACAAGCTTTGATTCATTCCATTTAAATTTTTTATGAGAAAGTTATGGACAAGCTTTGATTCACTCCATTTAATCTTTTTTATGAGAAAGTTATGGGCAATTAGAGCATCTTCTTAAAAAAATAAATTGTAGGATTCATTTTTTAATGCAATTTTTGCAATTTTTCAAAACAAAAAGTTTCACATGGTCAATCTTTCTTGCTAGAACAATCTTACCATTGTGATTAGTGCATTTTAATTTCATTTTAGAGATATGAATATTTTAGATTTTCCTTCTATCTTGTACCTACTACTACTTAGCAATTTTTTAAAGAATGAAAATAATGTTTTTTTGAATATTTTGAATTTTTTCTAGACTCTCAACTCAATTTTATACTATAAATATTTAAAGCTCAAAATGATGTAGTGCAAAAAATTAAAGTTAAAAATGTTCAAAGTTAAAAAATCTAGTCCCACAATGTGCTAAAAAACTTTTTTTTTTTTCACTTTAAATGCAAATATCATGCCATTTGTGTGGTCAAAAATTTTGAAATTTTTTCCACACATTTTCATATTAGTTAGGTGTAAGATCCTATGGGTAGATGTGAATTTTTTTTTTTTTTTTTTAACCTTTTGTCATAGAAATGACAGTTTTGAGTATTTTTTGACAAAAAAAAAAGGCCTTGGTCCTTTAGGGGTTAAGATGTGGCACATTTGGGTGTACCTTAGATGCTACCTTTAAGTTGGGCATCCATTTTTAGTCATCCATTTACACAAATTTATCAAATGAGTCCCACAGGAGAGTTCTGTTTCGAGCTCAAATTGTGTGCATCCATCAACCTCACCAACCTGGCCAATGATCAGTTTGATTGAAGATTTGAATTTTGATGCGTATAATTGTTTTACTAGCTTACAAATATTCATTGATCCGCAAGCATTCTTAGTAGAGAAGGGAATGTAGATTTGGGCTTTTTAGGCAATGAAAACAATTATGGCCTAAGGGTTGTTGCAAGAAATATTTGTTCTTTTTTTTGTCCCCTTAAACTTGAACGGGTAGGGGGTTTTCATAAATTTTGCATCATATGTCAATTTTATATAAAGTTTGAAATAAAAGCACATGTGGTACTTGTAGACATTGACTAAATTTTTTGAATGGCCAAAATGGCCAAATTAGATATCCAATAGGGATTATTTAAAAATACTAAACTATAAATTAGTTTAGTATTTTTAAATAACCCCTTATTGGATGTCTAATTTGGCCATTTTGGTGTATTTTGGTACTATTTAATTTTTGATCCAAAAATTCAAATTTTGAGTCAAAAATTAGGGAAGTAAGGAAGTTAGTCACATACTAACATTGCACACACAATGAAGTAGAGGGTTTACAAAAATTATAAATTATGTGTCATGCACATGGGCTCAAAGTGAGCATGTTTATGCGGAGCCTCTAGAATGAGAAAATTTTTTCTTTCATCAGAAGTATTTGGTGCAATTCAAGCACACCACAATGTAGAATAATAGCCATTTTGAAATTCATTTTAATAATTTTTATTGGAAATACTACAAATCAAAATGTTCCGATGCCTATTTTGCTCATTTTTTGTCCTTTACTTGTATGGTAGTCCTCAACAATTAATAGTAGTGCATAATATAGTACTACACTGATTTTTTATGGATTTTTCATGAATTTTCATGAATTTTCATTGAATTTTGATCATTTTAAAAATCATTTCCATGACTTAAACTACATTGCTTCTATATAAGATTTATAGTATTTGTAATAGTGGTAATACAATGGCCCAAAACAATGTTTTTTAGACAAACACGTTAAATATTTCTTACAATAGCCCTTAAAAAGAATCTAGATATATGATATTTAGGTTGGCAAGTTTGTTTTTTCTTATTATTACTACATGAATTCGTTCATTACTTTGCACAAAAATCATGAAGAACTAATTGACCTTGCTAATCACAATATTGGAGAGTAGACAAAAATTATTTTTGCAACATATGTGAATGTCTTTTGAAATTCATTTTCTATAGTTCCCACACAAAGCTTTTGAAGACATTTATAATTCTATTTGTAGATCCTATGACTCTTAAAGTTTTTAATTTTTCAACTACAAATATCAATACATTATTTAGAAGTATGCTAAGTATGTCTTTGGCTCTATCCTTAAGAAACTTAAACCATCAAGCTTTTCATCCACTAGAAGAAATCTTGTTCAACATGACATGTCTTTTATGACTAAAACTTGTTCTTTTTGGTTTAAGAATTGATTTTGAATCTCAAAAGATATGACACAACGGACATTCTGTCATTAAGTACATATGATTGAGTAGTATTAAAGATTAGCTATTGGAAATTTTTTTTTTTCATTGAAAAAATATATTTTTTTGTTTTAGAAAGGTCTTCAAAGGCATATATACACCATTAAATGATGAATAAAGCTTGCCAATTTTCTTGATTTGCTACCTTTAAGCAAAGCTTGTCAATTTCACTTGATTTGATTGAGATCCAAAAAATTGTACTTATCCACTTGCTTTGAAAATGGTTCCAATAGAACAAATAAAGTATTTTCATGATTTTTCCTATTAAAAATTTACAAGCAAATGTTGATTTGGAATTATTTGCAATTTCTACTTATTAAAAAAAGTGCATATAACAATTGCAATGTCGATTGTGTAATGAGTTTGATAGCTCTAACTTCAATTGAACGTAAGGTTTTTGAAAGCGCATTTTAGTATGTTAATACAATTTTTAGTTGTTCATGTTACCTTCAATTCTAAAAAATCTTATATGCAAATTTCTGAAATATTGTGAAGAAGGACAATATACTAAAAATAGTATGTATGCATTTCTCTTGTTATAATCTCACAACTTCTATTTGATTTCACACTCAAAACTAGTATGTAGACTAATAAGCAAGCTTTGACTAATAAGCGAGCTCTTGAAACATGTATATGATTGGATTTTAAAAAAAAGAAAGAAAGAAGATTTACTTCAATAGGGATAACTATGAACTTATGCTTTGTTACTATAAGAAAAACACACATGGAAAGGCTTAGGCAAGAGGGGGTTTATAAGAGTTTGAACCCCAAAACTAGTTGAAAACAAATCACCATATAATGTATCTTTGCAACCTCTAGCTCCATACTCTTGATTGGAATTTCAACCATAAAGAGACTATTTTGAAAATAAATTAAACTAATGAAATGATATTTATTTAGTCTAATTTTTACTCTAATGAAAAAATGAAAAAATGATACAAAATTGAACGTTTTGTTATAATTTGAATGTTGAACCTATAACCAAGTTTTACTGATTTTTTTCCTTATGGAAAGATATTGAATTTTGGATTCACTACTATGTTCTATATTATAATACATGTCTTGAAAATTTCAAATATTTTATTTGTATTATTGTATATTTGATATGAATTTCTTCACTATGTCATCAAATATTTGTAGAAATTTCAAATCTTTACCAATAAGATTATAATCTAAAAAAGGTGTGTGATAATGTCTCTAAAAAAATACAAAGAAATTCATTCTTAAAAATTCACAAAATGGAAGTAGACAAAGTGAAGAAATTTGATGTTTAATTTTGTGTGTATAGGTCAATCTTTTAGAGGTTAATTGCACATTTGCACTTACATGACTATAACCAAATCACCATGCGTAAGCATCAACTAAGGTAACAACACCTAAATGTCTTCAAAAATGGTTTTGAGCATAGCTATTATTAATAAAATTTTCTCCTAAGCACTTTGAATAGCTTTTTTTGGCTCTTATTAATAATTGAAAGGACATTAGGATGATTGCAAGAAACACTATTTATTGTGTTTTTCGATTTATAGAATTTTGTAACATTTGTATTACGACCACATCTTGGTATTACTTTCTAATAGAATTTTAAAGTTTGGGATTGTCTATTTTCTACTTAATTTTCTATAGTTTAGGCATGTATATCTTCTCAATTTTTCCACTTTAATAAATGGAATTCAATGTTTATATTTTCTCGTTTCTAGGACATATTTGGTGGGTATCAATTAGTACTTTGTAGTATTTAGAATTGCTCTCCAATAATATTTTGGCAAATCTTTGCTAAAATGGTATACCCCAATTGAAAAAAAAATAAAGAGATGGTGCCACTATTTATGAATTTTATTTATGAATTTATGAATGATTATTATAGACTTTATTAAAAAGGCATATAACAAAAAAAGTCAAATTTGCAATCAATCATCTAAAACAACAAATTGCAGACCTCTTCAAGTAAGAGTCTAAGATGTCACATTTGACTACTTTTAAACTTTTGAAAGTCCCAAATTAATATTGATCACTAAGAGGAAAAAAAAATGGTCATCAAGAAATAATCCAAAACATTGAGAGATCAATACAAAACATCTAGAGATCTATATAAACATCGGGAGATCTCCTAATGTTTTTTTTAGGAGATTTGTTGATGTATAGTCTATAATTCATTGAATAGTCCAAAAGTAGTTAAATGTGATCTTAAGGCATTTACAATGATGTTTTTTGAAATCCTTCCATAAGAAAGGGTGATGAGGTCATGAGAGGAGGCTATAAAATTTAGTTTATAACTCTTGAAAAAAGGTACTTGAAAATGTTGAAAATTCCAAAATTTTAAGTGGGACAAATCTTCAACAATACTATCCAACAATCATTCTATTTATGAAAAATACCCAAAAAATAATAAAGCCATATTCTCTTTATGTAACCATGGTAAGAATTTCATGGCAATCCAAGTAGAACTCTAAAAGTTATGTATCTAAATCTAATTGCCACACAACATGTGACACAAAATAGTATAAGTTTTTCTTGCAATCATCCATTATGGAATCCTTTTAAATGCATTTTTTAAAGTCTATAAGAAAAATCTATAAGTTTTTTTAGATCTAAAAAGAGGTATACCTAAACTTGACCCCATATATAGGGTTGTACATTTTCTAAAACAAAAATTTAGATGGGACAATTTTACAAAGAGGTCACAATTAGGTTTCATTATTTTTATAATGTCTTTTGTTAGAACATGAATTCAAAGTAGAAACACAAGATAAAGTTACCAAAATAAATTTCTTAAAACTTTGTTTAAATGAACCACCTAGGTAGTTGTATGAATCTTGTGTATTCCAAATGTAAGATATCTACATTTAAATTTGACCCTTCTTTAATGTCAACCCCTACTTTTGAAGGAAAATTGAACAAAAAGTATATACAACTAATAGTGAACATTAGAAGGACAAGTATAAGGTAGACTTGGGGGGGCATTTTGGATAGTAAAAGACTTTGTTTGTAGTATTGTAGAGATGGCAACCTTACAAGTACTTGATTTGGGGCACACTTCTTTTTGTTTTAACTTCTTTTACATGATATACTATGATACTACTAGTATCATTTCCTAATGTGCATCAAATGAATTTTGGCATCACCTAGATTACACGTTCATAGCCTCTTCTACTTTGCATCTTTGAAAATTTTTAACTAATTTACAATGCTTCCAAAAATAATGGAAGTATGGAACCACTTGCATTTTGATTTGTAGTTGTTCATTGATGTGTGAAAATTGTTTATTTTTTGGAGCATACCAATTAATCATCTCCTAACAGTACAA
Organism: Pseudoscleropodium purum; assembly: GCA_963969395.1. Taxonomy (NCBI): domain Eukaryota; kingdom Viridiplantae; phylum Streptophyta; class Bryopsida; order Hypnales; family Brachytheciaceae; genus Pseudoscleropodium; species Pseudoscleropodium purum. The sequence continues at coordinate 1,503,914 of OZ017796.1, forward strand.
AGTGTTCTCCAAAATTGATGATTTGAAAAAAATCATCATAAAATACTATTTGGAAGAATGTTTTGGAATTGATATATAAATAAAAGTTGTAAACTTTGAATTTTAGATTCCATCCATTTGATTAGATCCACCAATGTTATCACCAATATATATTTTTTAATTTAAAAAAAAAATTCAAAATTTCTTTTATATTCGATCATAAGCAAAATATTATCATTTCTTGAATAAAATTTGTTGGAATGGATTTGAAATGAGCTTATTTTGACATGGTGTTTTTTGAAATTTTTGTATGAACTAGAGTCAATGCAATTTTGGCTTGGTCAACCAGTTGACATATTTCCTCATTTGTAATTTTAGATAAATATGTACTTTAACAACACCAAATTCATCCATTAGATAAGACAAAAACTTAATAAAGTATCTCCATAAATTAGGATGACTTTCATCCAAGTAGTAATGAGGAAGAAACAATAATATCAAGTAGTTCATCATCCATAAATTCGAAATCAAAGGGCTATAGGGTTCTAGTCTATTACAAAGCTTATTTGGTCAATTTAAGATTTATGGTAGGGTCTCCGATATTGCATAGGCATTTAGAATCACTCCTAGGAATGGTCTTGAAATAGTGCATATGGTTTTAGAAATAGATGAAAGTTTATGATGCCAAAGAACATCATCATATGTGAATAGTTTTAGTATCATGATTAGGTGATGGAGGTTAGTAAGGTATAATGCTTGATTCTTGATAATAATTGTGTTTTTAAGTCTATTAAGATAAAATATACATTTATATATTTGTGGAGGTTGAAATTTGATTGACAAATGTCAGAGTAGAATGAAAATGTAATCCATATTTTTGATATGCATTGCATGCATTAAAGACCTTTACAAGCATCTTTAGCTTTATATTTATCAATTTTTAGATTAACCTGCTCTATTTAAATGCATTTCACAATTCATAATTGCTTCAGTCTATGAGCATAAACCCCTAAATTCCTAAAGCCGTTTTTTTTGTCAAAAAACACTCAAAACTACCATTTTTGCTGTGTTTACCCAAGAAAAAAAAATCATTTTTTAGAATCTAACCATAGGATCTTGTACTTCACTTGTCTTAGTTGATGTGGTAAAAATTTCATGAAGTTTGACTATATAGATTGGAAGATATTAGCATTCAAAGTTGAAAAAGAAAGTTTTTTTGAATACTGGCTTGCAATTTCAGATGACTTTGACCGCAAAATGTGAAATTTTTTTGCACTCCAAACTTTGAATTAAAAAAAATTTATATTGAAGAATTGAGTTCAAAGTCTAAAAATTAAAAAAAAAAAAAAAAAACACTTGATTTTCATTCTCTAAAAAAATGCTAAGTAGAAGTAGGTCCAAGATTGGAAAATAAATTAAATCATTAATAACTCCAAGATGGGATTGAAAGACTATAATCCCAATGGTGAGATTGTCTTAGCAAGAAAATACAACATTCTCAAAAGAAAATTGTGGAAAATTGTGAAAATTGCATTTAGAAATGAATCCTAAAAGTCATTTTTTCAAGAAGATGTTGAAATTGCCCCAAAAACAAGATTGTCTTTAACTTTCTCATTATTAGTCCAAATAGAACAAATCAAAGCTTCATATGTAAAAAAAAATTAAAAATTTCAGAGGAAAAAAAATTAAATATTTATTTTGATTTTTTATGATTTTTTTTGTGCTACCTACCAAGTTTAGTTTCAAGCTTTTTGTGGTATAACTTTTGCTACTTGGCACCAAATGAAATAAAAATTATACTCCCATATAGATAATCAATTTTTCTATCTTATAGGAAAGTTTCAAAACAATTCACCCCAAAAATTGAAGTCATAGGAACCTACTCGAAATCTGATTTGTCCCTCGAGGGGACAATGGGAGTTTAGGGTTTAATAGTAAGTTACTAGTATGAATGTTATTAGGCACTCAAGGTGTATAGTGACACTTTGTATCACTATGCACTCCCCCCTTCAATTTTTATTTTACCACCCCCACTCACCCCCACCTATCATTTAGAATTTTATTTAAATTTTTTTATCTCACGCCCCCTCACCCCCACCCCCACCCCCTCTTGTAATCTTCAGAATCAAAGTTCTTGACAAACAATATGGGACAATTGATCCCATATCCAATATTGTATCCGTATTCCATACCGGTATTCAATATCCGTATTCAATACCTGTATTCATTATCCGTATTCAATATCTATATTCAGTATCTATATTCAATACACGTATTTAGTACTCATATCCAGTACCCATACCCGTATTTGTATTTGTATTTGTATTTTATATTTGAACCGCTCAAATTAAATTTCACAAGATCAACATCTTGTGATTTTTTAAGAAATCAACGTCAATTTTCAGGGTAAGCATTTTTTTTCAAAAAAATCAACAACTTACAAATTTTTTGAGAGAGGAGGGGGGGAACTAATGGGAAACTGGGGTGATAGGCAAGTTTTAGTGTATAGTAACATATGTACCTTCACTTTGAAAAATCACATTTAATTCATTGATTTCCAATTCTAAAATTTTCAATAAAATTGCTACTCAACTATTTTTCATTTCTCTTTGTACCAAAAATATGTAAATAGATTTCAACCGACAAATTTTCCTTCAAAGTTGTATTTATCTTTAGATGGCCAATTCAAGAGCCTCCTACTATACTTAGGTTGGAGTGAAGACCTCACTCATCCCTAAGGAAAAACCTTAAAAAAATTTCATTTTCTATGCATGATAAATTTTCAAATTCTAAGTTCATATTTGCAATCACAAGTCCCAAATTAGCTAGGAGAGATATAGAGGATTACTTAATTAGACACAAAATATATATATTTTTATATGGACCTCTGAAAAGACATCAGGGACGAGTAAGGGTATTAGTTGACTCAGTTCACCTCAACCCTATAGTTACCTTACAAGCTGTACTTGTAAAGGAACAAATCCATTTCCGACTAACATCCCATTTTAACAACTTAGACTACTCAATTTTTTATCAACTCTGTTGTAGGTGACAGCTCACGTACAACAAGAGCAATACAAATGGTTGAGAGGTATACATTGAAGCATAAAATGATCACAACATGTACATTGAAAGCCACAATGATCACCTACATTAGTTTTGTAACAAGTCTATGGTTGGAAATTACTTTGCCTACAAATCAAGAATGGGACATATAGAATCTTCATATAAAAAATTTACAATAATTTTGTTTTTGAAGGGAAAATTGTCAAAAATTATAAAATACTTCTTCAATCTATTTGTCTACAGGGAAATTTTTTTCCTCAACCTTCCCCACGCCACAAGTAGGCTAAATTTCTTAAGTGGTTAGAAATAGGTCATCATGCAGCAAATCTTCTTCAAAATTCCCCCAGGAAGAAATTTCAGTTTCATTTCTGTCCAAAAAGAAAGAAAAGTTCTCCCCGGAATGTTGGAAAAGATTCTTTATCGTACCATTGATATTATCAAAGGATGGCTTTGTTGCAAAAAAGTCAACTGTCATAATTCATAAAGCCCACTTGGCTACTTTTATCTTCTAGGCTGCGAATATTGGAATGAAAAAAATTATTTATATTTTTCAAAGATAAACTCATATCTCTTGTGTCGGTAAGGGAAAGAAACTTCAGTTCTTGTTTTCTTAAGATTTGATTATTGCCAGTTTTTTTAAGAGAAATGGGAGAAAATTTATACCCCTAAACAATGTGGTTTCATTAACCCTTAGATGTTTTGAACTATGTTTTCAACAAGAACGCTCCAAAATTGTCATTTCTATTGCAAATATCAAATTTTAGAGGAAAAAAACATTTCTAGACAAATGTAATTGTAGAATCTTGTAGTAATCTAGTTTTAGAAGATGTAGGAAAAAATTCAAGAATTTCCACTATATAGATTGTAAGATATTAACATTTGAAGTGACAAAAATCTTTTTCTTGCCTTGCGAAAATGTAGGCAACTGCACTTTACAAGGTCACATTTGTATGAAAAATGCCCAAAATGGTGGTTATCTTTTGGGTTCATTCTTCAAGGCAAGTTGGCTAGATGTTGGAAAAAATTTAGATCACTTGGAATAGTATAACATAAAGGAAAAAAATAGTAAGTAAACAATAGAAGAAAATGATTCAAAAAACTAAATTGTTAAGAATTTAGTTATGGAATTAAAAAAATGCCAATTCCAATGGCGGTAATGTTGTAATAAACAATTTACATTTTATAATTTTATTTTTTCAAAAAATATTGAAAATTGAGCTAAATAAAGGACTTCAAAGTTTATTTTAGAGTAGAAAAACCATAATTGCCCGCAAATTAGAAATCCTCATAATTTTCATTTCATAATTCAAAATGGGATGTAGGTTGAGTATTAGGTGGCAATCTTAACCACTTCTTTTTCTTCATCTTTAGGTTGATGACTCTTGACTTTTCTATTGGTTAACCCGTACACCTACATTATGTTTTTTAGCAACATAAAAATTTTGAGTAGCTCACTATAAGAATTGTAGAGTGCTTAAGGTGAGCAATATAAGAAGATACTTGTTATTTCTTTTCTATTTGGAGTCCACTAGCTGTGTTTAACTTTCTTTGGTCCTGTTAGGCTTCATGATTTTTGTGTTGTACCAAGTCCAAACTTCTATACTTTTGTTTCTTTCAAAATGTACTTGACACTTCATATACCTAATTTCTAGAGATGATTTGATTTCCTAAGTGTTTTGTGGAGTGGATTTTGTAGTGTGTGTTGTTATATTATGAAAAGAGACAGTAAACCAATGCGAGTTGCTTCAAAAATGACTCACTTACCTTGTTTTAAGGTTGTCACAGATTAAAAGTCCCTTCATCTTGAGTTCCAAAAGAAGAAGGTGAACACGGTCTAAAAGATCAACGTGAATGGGGCGTTTGTGGAGAATGGATGTCTTGGGTCCCATGTCAAGTCAAGGTAAGCTTGTTCCTTTTAGTTTCAATATATCATCATAGCAATTGCATTCAATATAATGTTTTTCTTTAGATTTCCAAGCAACCAACTTTTCATTAAGATAGTTTTTGGAATCACCTTGTTTACATCATCTTGAAAGTCACAAATCATTCATAAGGTATTCCAAAAAAGGATGTTAGAAGAAGTTTATAATCCTCTTTTGGACTTCCAACAAAAGCTTAGACAAAGTTCAAACCATTTAAAAACAATATGTGTGTCTAAATGCTTAACAAATTTGGTTGTAGTTTTTTTTTGTGCATTATTTAAATCTAAATCATATGTATTCCTTTTGCATTCTTTATATAAATGCAATCCGCATTAACATGTTTTTATCATTGTTCATTATGACTTGTAGGTTGTGAGTAAGTTAATTTGGAAGAAGAAATAACTCACATGAATGATACCTCAAATTGGTATTTTCCATTACATTTTCAAACCGTAGTGGATCCAAGGTATACAACTCTATTCTTGCATTGGCTACATTTGAATTACATTAGTTATAAAGTTTTGTGTTATAATAATTGTTATAATTCATTTTTGTTGGAAGTACAACAATGTGATTACAATAAATAAAAATGAAACGCTTATAAGCTAAAAATGACTTTGAAATATAAACAAAATGATGTTTTAATACACAAAGCAAAGAAAACTAAACATTCTTAGAGATTCACACTCACATCATAAAAATCTATGAAGGTTTCATTCAACAAGAGCTTATTTTTATTTAAGACATGTTTGGAGACAAGGATTTTTATTTTAAGTAGAAAAAAGATAATTCTACATTACTAATTGCAGATTTGGAGGTGATCTTTAAAGCATATTCAATTTTTTTATTTTTAGAAATTATTTATTCCTAATTATTTTATGTTGGACCAACTTCAAGTGTGTTTTAATGCCAATATTCCCAAAAAAATTCCACAAGACTTGATTTTGAGTACAAAGTTGATGTATGTCTAAGATTCCTAAGCTTAGAAAGTAACAAGCTTATAATATACATTGGAATATCTCTCTTGATACCATTTGATTGCTTATTTGAACTCGTATCTATACTCTTTTTTAGAATAAAAGTTGTATCTAGTTCTATACTTGGCCTAAGTTGGAAGGTTGGAACTAATTATATATTACTCCCTAAGATGCACATAGTTAGGAATATCTTGAGACCAAAAAATAAAGTATTGTAATTATTATCCCAAGCTGAAATTTGGCTGAAGAGATTAAGGAAGTACATGGTTGGATATTTTGTACAATATATTTATGTAATCAAAAATTATGTTGTAGCATAGGCTAGCCCTATTCCATTCATTGTCTAATTTTGGCCCCCTACTTTTGGCCCCAATTCCATCTAGAGAAATACATCCAAATCCATTCATTTTTTTTGATAAAATGAGTGTAAGGGGTAACATGTCAATCCCTTAATGGTGAATACTTAAGTGCCATTAGATACATGGAAAGGCAATTACGGGTTATTTATGGGACACTTATGAATTCCCTCTATAGGCGGTTTTGTAGTTTTAGGGCAAACCACTTCAAAAATTTACAAAAACTACAATTTTAATCAAAAAGTTATAATTCCACTTGTGTTTGATTTGTGAAATAAGCACACCTCTAGAAGTATGTGCCTCCCTCTCGGAGTTGGCCCCAAAATATTCAAATTGCAAATTAGGGTGGTAATAGGCTTGTCAATTCTAATACAATCAATCAATATGTTGGAGGACTAAATAGTTGCTGGTAGTTTAGCATTGGCTGTAACATAAGTGTGTACACTATATAATATTTTTTTTTATGCAAAATTTAACTATGAAATTAGACTCTACTAGTCTATTGAAAAAATGCTCATCTCACAATGATGAACATCAAATTGGTTCTACAAGTAAGGGTCCAACCCTTTTCCAACCACTTAAGTAATTACACATATCTAGAGTACGGATTTTTTGAATGTGGAAATTTTCTCATGTACAAAAATAAAGTTTGGAAGGATACCATAATTTTTCAAAATATTAGTCCTCAAAACATAATTACTATGGATTTGTTAACTGAAGACTCTTGTTCAACCTATACTAGTCATATAGGTTTTCCTATTTTCAACCATGGGTTGATTGCATAATCGACTAAGGATTGGTTGCAATATTGAGAGTCTTGTAGTCAATCATAATACTTCATAACTTTTCTATAATTAATCACTACTCATGTCCACCTAAGCAAAAAGAGAGTACACAAAATAACCAGAATAGGAAGGTGATTGGAAAAGAATTGGCTCCAATACAAAGAAAGTATTAAAAATGGAATCAAAGTAGGGTTTTTTTTCATTTATTTTAGGTAGTGTAGAATCAAAATGATCTTCACTAGCGATGATGAAGTTATTTACAAGTTTTTCCTTACAAATAGATAAAACCTAAAATATATGGATGAAAGTTTATTTATTCATCCAAAGAATGAGTGTACATTCATCCAAAAATAAGCAATATTGCCCCAAGGTTTGGTAGTATTTTTCAATTTTATTCACTTAAAAAGAAAAAATATCTCACTTACTAACAAATACAAAGTATTTTTTTCCTACAAAAATATATTTCATCACCTTCAATCCCCAAATGCCTAAGACCTTTTCTAAGCTTTTTAGAATTTGCTTTAAATTGAACAAAAATCAAACATTTTGATAAGTTTTTTCAATTTTTTTGTAGTTGTAATCATACAAATTCAAACTAGATATGTTAGAGATTCTATGGAAAAAGAAAACATAACAATGTCACTTATGGATTGAAAGATTATCATGTTTGATTATCAGGGTGTGAAAATTATGAAAGTAATGTGAATTTTTTCAATCTTCTTTTTACATGTCAAAACTAAAAAAATGGTCATCAAATACCTATATCCCCTATTTGTATTGTATCTCAAGTTTTGTTTTTGAAGATCAAAGATATTGGAGGGGAAGAGTGAACAAAGATCATCACACGGTCCTGGATTTTATAAAACTGAGAGGGTATAGTTAATTGGAAAACCATGGCAGCTCGATTCTTTTTGGTACATTGTATGTGAGTTGGATGAACAATATACACTACCAAAACAATATAGTTTTTCCAAGCCACTTTAAATTACTCCTACATATATGGACATATATTCATATACACCAACTATGCCCACTAATATATACAAAAATCACACAATCATTTTACACTCTCAATCTACACATTGTAGTTATTAGTGTAGAACCTCCCTCTCTACTAAGGCTAAATATTAATACATTATAAATTACAATTAAATTTGGTCAAGGCACATCTACCTTTTGGGTTCAAGGACTTTTAGGGAATAATACAACTTTGAAATCATCCAACTCGTACTCTAGCAAGCATTTTATGCAAAGGTATTGTATCAACTCTCATTTCAATATCCTCAATCGATCAAATTTCTTTAGTAGTGGCAATGAATAAGTGGATATAATTGCATCTCATAATTGCATGCTAGAAATACTTGTACTATTTATTATTACATATTTCATAATTATTATTTATTTTTTAACCATAATTTTTGCATTATGGCTTTGGATATTAGAGGATTTTCAAGGGTCTGGGAGGGCCATTTCAAGGTTATTCCCACCACTAGTCCTCTGGCAACTAGGGAATGGCATTTGTTAGATTTTTTTTAAGAAAAATTTTAAAATGAAAAAGGAATTTGAATTTTTTTTTAATGATGTGGCAGCTGCTGTACTGCATCATGCAATAGGTGTGGTGACTTTGCAAAGTCAAAAAATGTCCAGGAATTCACAGCCTTCCTAGACCCCCAAAAATCTTCTAATGAGACTCAAGATTCACAATTAAAGTACTAATTACTATTATACACATTGGATTAATTTTTTTTCCAAATTTCAAAGTAATTTACTATATATTTGTAACAAGTCTCCAATGTAATGTCACACTTCCTTGTTTGGGGATTTTTAGTACTAGTTCTAGCTCCAAAAGATGAATATGGAGTTGAAATTTAGAAGGGATGGTCTTTTAGAAGACTAGTAGAGCTCTATAATTAGAAAGAATTTTTAAAATGGTTAATTCTATGTTGAATGGGAGTCTACAAAGTAAGAACCTTTTGCTTGCATTCTAAAATACATAAAATATTATTCTTTTGGTAGTTCTTTTGGTAAAGAATCATCTCCATAATCTATCTAGAATTGTTACAAACAAACAATCTTTCTTCTTTTTTTTTAGATTTTTTTCCTATTTTTTACAAATTAAAACATCAAAGTCTATATTTTATAGAGATTTTGCAATTTTTTTGTTTTCCTATTTAAAGATTTTTTCTATACTTTATCTCCTTTGAATATAATATTTTTTTAAAGTATATACATTGTCCACTTTTTCTAATAATTTAAAAGTATTACAAGGAAAAAAAACATCAATACTATAAAAACACAACAAAATGAGTAGGTATTTCTTGCAATCACCTTATAACCTTGACTTTCTTCCGCATTATTGTGTCCTTTTTAGATCCATAATTGGTTAGATAATGTCTAGTAACATAAAAATAGAACCTTCTTATGGGAATTACATCTTTTGCCATTTCCAAGGCTTAGCATGTTACATTTTATAATGAAGTTTTACTATCACTTTATCCAATCTTCTAAATGGCATTGTATAGTGAGTTATATACACCTATTCCTAGAGCCACGATCTCTTGTGAATGTATCTAAAAACAACAATGTCAAATCTTGTTTTCAAGGCAACTTAGTCACCATTCTATAAGATAGTTAGAAAAGTATTATTACTCATAATGCTTTGCCTTTTTCAACACTTATATTTGCAAAAGTATACACATGGATCATGTGTATGATGAACTATTAGATGTGGCATTATGTCCCATAATGATTTAGAATCTCTTGGCTCTTGAGCATTATCTATACAAAATAGTGAAATTAGGTTTCCCCTCACTAATTTCTCAACAATCTACACTATATAAATATTCATTGTTAATATACACTGATGCATTCAATCCGGAGCCATGTGTATGGCATAGATTAGTGCACCAAGTTCAAAGCTCTGTTGACATAGTTGCATGTGCCTCCATGTGTACAAGCATTGATCCATGAGGTAATTTATGTGAAGTAAGGCAACCTAATTGGGAAGGCAACCTAATTTCAATATTTTGTGTAGTTCATTAATTCCAACTCTATCCATGTTCACTTGAATTCTACCATCCAGAATGACTTGACATTACTTCAAGTCCAAAATCATCAAAAAACTAAATAAATTGTTTTTTTGTTTCTAGTTGTAAGGTAAATTTTGCACCCATAATCAATACTAATAGCAACTAAGCATATTTATTGTAATAAAATAAATTGAACTTGTTACTAGATCTTATTGGGAAGTGAAAGAATATTCCAATACATTCTAATATGACACCAAATAAAGAAGCTATATGAAATTTCAAAATATTGTCCAAAGGTGCACCAAAAATTGACACTAAGTTCTCCACAACACTTGCGTTCTAATTGTGTACATCTTGTGTCATCAAAATCTAAGATTTAGTGTGGCTTCATGATCTAAATGTATGCGTCACATTTTTGGACAGTGATGATTATGGATGTGCATCTTGTACCTGAGTATGCACTAAAAAAAGCCATTCCTCTGGGCAAGTTGATCTCTGCAAGTTGCAAGGGAGACCATAGAGAAATTTGTAAAGTGTGCCAATCTCACAAGATTGTCGATTTCAGGGTTGTTTTCGATGACTGTAGGATCTGATCTGCAATTACTTAACATGAAGTCAATGCTGCCAACTCAAACTCTCGGATCTTGCACTTGCATACAAAATATTAGCTTCACAATCCCTGCCTTGTATAAAAATCTGCTTGATGGGTTACAACTTGAGGATGCCTGAGCTTACAGTTTATGAAATGAGGAATCTCTGCCATGACCTGAAATAAGATGATCCTTGATGCCCCAATTGCAAACTCAAAAAGATTCGGTTCAAGCATCCATGACATTGGCACATGTGAATCCCCCTGCACAAAGAATCATGGCAGCTCCCCATCCCATGCCAGAATATCAAACTGCAAACCCTTTGATAGTTCAATCCTAATCCAAGCTACCTCGGTGTTGGGAAGCTTGTGACCCGGAAAAGTAGTCCGAGAATCCTCCTGATGGCTATGGGGAATGCAAAGCAGGTGGTTGAGCCGATGGCACATTCGTTGCTTCTAATGCCAAGGCCCCTTGCAACTCTTGAACCACTGTGGTCATTGTTGGCCTATGCACACCCTTTGGCTCCACACTTTGCATAGCAACATCAACAACTTTCCATATTGCTTCCATGTTGGGATTTGAGGCTTTCAGTGCATGATCTAAGATTGAGGTGATGTCGTTATTGTGAAGATTGTCACGCACATGAAGAACCCATATGAATTTGAAAATCAATGAGGGTGAATTGATTATCCTTGATTTCACAAAAACAAAAGCTCTAAAGTCAATTATAATATGTTAGTGTTGTGTGCAACTAATAAACTTCTACTTACTTATTTGTATTCAAGAGTTCATAATAAGTTTCAAATGATTGTGCATACAAGGGAATGAGTGAATAACTCACCCAATTGCCAATATTTGAATCTCTTCCATTTGGAGATGATAGTTCAATGGGAAGACTACTAATGATTAGTTCCAGAAGCACAATTCCAAAGCTATATACATCACTTTTAGAGGATATATAATGAGATGTTAAGTACCTATATACAAGTGACCACTGAAATGTAAGTACATGACAATCATGAAGACACAAAACATTTCTCACATCTAAGAGTCTTATCTTCTATTGGAAACAAAGCAACTAATCATTTGACCATACATATAGGGTTATTCAATTATTTTGGAATTTTTTTTGCTTAACTAGAATTTCATGGATACTTTGACTTGAATTTACTAAAGCTCAATTCAAATAAAAGAATTAAAGCACACACCACTAAATTCTTACAAGTATCAATTCATTGGTCTAAAGGTATCAAATGTCAAATAATCTATATCAACAACTTTCATGCAACAACTTAGAAAGAAGAACAGAAAAGCAATCCATAAACAGTGAACTCTGTTGGCATTACTAACTTCATGTTTTGTACTGTATTCAAATAAATTGTTGATGTACAATTATGTTTTAGATGATTCTTTTAAACAAGATCAAGTGAAGATTTCCACTAAGGAAGTGGAAAACAAGATAAAAACAAGGTTGTGATCTCTTACTCTGGATCCATGTAACCTGCTGTGCCCATGACATTATCAGTCATTACTCTGGTGCTGCCAGTATCGCCCATCAGCTTTGTTAGTCCAAAGTCGGCCACTTTAGCCTCGAATTGTGGAGTGAGCAGAATGTTGCTGCTCTTCACATCCCTGTGTATGAAACTTGGCCGGCATGCTGTGTGCAGATACTCCAAGCCTGCAAATGCACCACGCATCAATCTAAGTGCTCGTCAAGCAACTCGCCTCAGATGGAGCAATTCAAAATATGGAATGACAACCACATTCATGGAGGAACAAGTCATTGACAAACTGATGCAGCTGATAAATGTCAACTCCGTCACATTGGTGGCCTTCCATGTGACAGTTTGGCATTCTGACATTAGCTTGCAATACCGATAGAGAAGCACACAAATTTGCAAATTGTTTTGATGTTATGCAGCAACCAATTGAGTAGAAACAACTTCCCAGGACAATGCTGGAAATTTCACCTTGTGCGGCATTCAGGGCAATGTTTAGGCACGTCTTCCAATCCAGGATGCGAGTACTTGCTGATCTGCCTGCGTCATCACAAGATCCATCTCTCAAGGGCCTTGTCAGTTACATTGAAAAGCAATGTTGGCTTGCAACTTGCAAGGTGCACCCTACCCTTACAAAATGGGGTTTACAGATTAAAGCCTTCCAGCTATATATACCATACTCCAATGTGAGACTCCACACTTGCTTTGAAAAAACATATAATTAAATTCTGGAAAGAAGATGTTTTTGATTAATATTTAGTTTTACCCCTAAAGGTCAAAACTGTTTTTTTTAGCAACATAGCGATTTTGGGCCACTACAAATGGAGTTTTTAGTTTTTTTTGCTGAAATTTTCACACATGTGCCCAAGGAGTAGCTTTAAGGCTCAACAATTTTCATAACTTTTGACTACATGATTCAAAAGTTATTGCATGATATGTAATTTTCAATACTTAGCAGGAAGCCCAAAAATTTCTTAAAAAATCACTTTTTTTAAAAATAAAAATTTGAAATTGATTTTCTAGATTTACATGTATCTGGAAAGCTTTGAATCATTCCACTTGGATTTTTGAGATGAAAGTTATGAGGTGCTCTAGTTTGCAGGTAGTCATGGATTCCCTACTCAAAAATAAACTTTGGAGTCCATTATTTAACTCAATTTTTAATATTTTTTGAAAAAAATAAAAAGATATGATGTAGATTGTTTATTACTACATTACTACCATTGAGATTGGAATTTTTTAATTTCATAATAAAATTCCTAGCAATTTAGTATTTTGAATTATTCTTTACTTCTTTCTATTTACTATACTTTTTCTATATGTTGTACAATTCCAAATTATTTGAAAATTTTTAAGCATGTAGCCAACTTGCCTTGAAGAATGAATCCAAAGAGGCACAACCGTTTAGGAAATTTTTTCATAAAAATGTGACCTTGTGAAGTGCAGCTGCCTGTATTTTCACAGGGTCAAAAAAATGGTTTTTGTCACTTCAAACGTAAATATCTTGCAATCTACATGGTGGAAAATTCTGAAATTTTTTCCACATTTTTTCAAACTAGTTTACTACATGATCCTATGGTTACATGTGTCCAAATATGTTTTTCATTTAAAATTTGATGCTTGTATTAAAAATGGCAGTTTTGGAACGTTTTTGGTGAAAAATAGTCTCCGACCTTTGGAGGTTAATTTGATTGTCTATTACTCATGTTTGGATGTAGGGGTGTGAATTTCATACAGGCTACAAAATTTTCATTTCTTATTTTTGCATCAGATCCAAAAGATGAGTACCAATGTTAGCAGATGGATTAAATGTCTTAGTCAAAGTCCCAGAGCAGAAGAGGGCAGAACTCACCATGTAAGTGATCAAACAAGGAGCCGTTGTGCATGAATTCGTAGATAAGGATTTGCTTTTGTTCCTGGCAGTATCCCACCAAGGCCATCAGGTTCTTGTGGTGCACTCGCGATAAAACATCAACCTAAAAGCATCCAAAGTCCCATCTTCAAAACCATATTAGATAGTCCCAAATAATGCAAAAATTTACAACAAAAAGGATTCAACCTGACAAATTATCCACCTTGTGATCCAAAAGAGAGTAAGAACAATATATAAGACACACCACTTCAATTCAAATACTGCTAATATTTCAAGAGGTATCACAACTTTCTGTTCACTTACGTGCACATGCACCCGAATGGAAGGAATGTGGAGAGAAATCTGAAATCTTGGAACTAAATTCTAAAAATTTGACTTGGACCCAGAAACTGATCACTTGAAGGGCCACAAACCTCATTGAAAAACGCCCTTTCTTTATGTTTTGAATTTCCATCAGCAACCTTGACCGCCACTTCTTGCCCACCGGGAAGCTTTCCATAAAATACTGGACCAAATCCTCCTCTACCAAGTTCCCTCCTGATCTGAGTAGTTGCAGCAGTAACTTCGGCAAATGTGTAAGCTTTCGCACCACCAGAAATAGCAATTCCTTTTACACGCAATAGCAAATAATCAGCATCAGTTCTTGCAATGATTAAAGCATGCAAATCAAATATATGTTTTCAGCAGAAGAATCACAGATACTTTGAATTATGAATCAATCTACAAAAGAAATAAGAAAACTTCATTTCAGTTTGAAAGTTGATTTTTGTATCTGATACATACTCATGCTTGCCCTGTGCATCTCGTCCGAAAGTTTCCACTTGCGTTTCCATCGACAGTAGACCAAAATTGCTGTTATAGTAATGAGTGCGAGTCCCACAACACCCCCAGCACTAGCACCGGCGATGCTTGCAATGTTTGATTTGCCACAATCGCTACACTTCGTAATTGCAGGGCCGGGGGCAGACTGTTCTCCTAAGAAAGGGTTCCCATCATACATACCTGTACAAAAAGCAAAATAATTGATTGAGCAGTTTCAGTGGTTTCATAGGAAAACAATATGAAACACTTCTGTGTTGCAATTGTGAGATTGAGGAGCTCTATGGTTTTTGTAGGAGGGGCTGGTGACAACAAATCCTATTGAGAGTTGACAACCCTGTGCCTTTGTAATCTTTTTCATGTTTTTCTTGACACTATTGTCAACTCGGGTCAAAGATTTGATGACGAAATGTTGAATTAGTACTGTATCGAACAATCTAATATTATGATGTGATGGTCAAGTATTGTTATACTAGAGGATTTCGTTATGCTGAAATTGTCCCTCTAACATGTGCAGAAGTAATAAGATCTTGGAAAGCTTGGACAGATTTACATTTCTTTTCATTTTATAATGTGCTCATGCTGCACCGAAATCTCCCACTGATCACAAAATGCGAATTAGCTGAAATAAGACCCTCTGGAGTTGGACCACTGAAGTTTTTGTTCTGGACAGCCCTGCAAAAATTTCACGCTAATTTTCAGTTTCAATTGCAGATCTGGAGCTTCTGGAACAAAACTTAAGAGGAGGAAAATACGAGATCAAAGCATATACTCAGCGTCTAATTCATCCTCCTTTGTATGGAAGGTTACGGAACTTACAAGAGTCTCAGAGCTGTCATAGTTGTCAACCACTCTGGTAGCGGACCACTGAGACTGATGTTAGACAAGTCCCTGAGAAACATCCAAAGCAACGTTCATAAATTAAGTAACTTAGCCACATGCAACAGACTTTGATGTCTCCATGTCAAGATTCCTTTGGATACATAAAGTTGAGAAATACCATAACACAGAAGATTTCAATCTCTGGGCTCGACATAGGAAAATTATTGCACTTTCCCCCGTGTGTCAAATTTAGCAAACCCACTTGAACTCACAGGGGATTTGCAATATTTCCTTGACCCTCTAGGGAGAAAATGGAGACCAAAGGATATTTGTGCAATTATCTAATAGGAGCACACACTCAGGAAATTTATATTTACTCCATATAACACAGGTGATTCGAACGACCTCCCCTATCTCACCTTTCCTTCTTGCATAATTTTTCTGTGAAATTGCTGTGTTTCACTGACACTCCTGGTGCAAGGTGAAACTTGTCGAGTTTAACTATTTATTCTCTCAGTCACAAAATTAATTTCTTATCAAGAAAAATACGCTCAGTTTAGATAGGTAGTTTTCTGGTTTTGGTTCAAAGTTAACCGATACAAAGTCTTTCAGCTTTGCCATTATTCCAGTATATGCATCATGAGACGTGTGCTTCATATATGTTATCTCAGCGGATTGAATTGTCTCAACTAACCAAAAGTCAATTTCACTACTAATACTCAGTGTTTAAGAGGTCCAAATGCCCGAGGATCTTTAACATCAAAATTTGGATCTGTGAAATTAAACCGCAAATTTTGACATATGAGACTATCATTGATGTTTACAAACTAGATAGCTGCAAGTGTAGTTCAAAGAGTTGGAACAACTTACAAGCTGATGAGGTCCTGGAGGTTGGCAAAACTGGCTTGTAGTGGTCCCACCAACTGATACCCAGAAAGGTTCCTACACATTCTCACCAAGGATTTGCCAACACTATTAGTCACAATCCACAAACAAGAAATCCTCCGCAGAGAATCTTCTTCAAACACACTATTGATGCAAAATTTCCTCTCTGCCACTCTTAAGTGGTGAATTTCAACTTTGAGCAAAGTTCCCCATCCAAAGTCGAACTTGTACTTACATGGCAGGCTGTGCCGCATCTGAGGTAGGCTCAGAGATGCTGCAAGTAATCCAAGCATGTGGGAAGGGAAGACATGGATCGCCAGTCCATTCCGCCAGATTGTAGTTCTTCTTGATGTCTTCAATAGCCATTGATGCAGATCACCAGTTCGAGTGAATTTCTGTCAGCTTTCTTAACTTCGAAGGAGATCTGAATTTCGGCGATGCTTGCATGCGTCTCATTGTTTCAACACTAAGTTACGATTCATCAAGACTTAAGTAAGCAGGATATGCTACCCTCTGCTGAATCATAGTGCTGTAATATGAAAACTTGTACATCAAAATAGTAACATAGGGACGACGTTTCAACATGGGTTCCAGTTGGTTGAAACATCCCAATGTTGTTTTTCAATGTTGTTCCAGCAAGGAGCTTGCACTATTGAGTTTCGAGGGACATCGTTAATAAAATTAATTACTGCATATAAATAAGCCAATCCCCAGTTGAAACCGCATGTTGAAAATTCATAACACCAAAAATCAAGCATTGGGATGTTCAATTGCTTCAGCATTCCAGTTCATTCCAGAGTTTTTCTTCAATGTCGTGAATGTCAGTAAGGGGCCTGCACTAGACATTCAAGAGCTATTGCCTATTAGATGGACACACATGGACATACATACATACATATGTCTATATATATATATATACACACACATATAATTGAACCTTGCCTTGCCAATCTCTACCTGCATAATTCATCCACAATTCAAGCAATAAGAAGAACCAAAATCACATATTGAAATAAGCAAAGAATTTACTGTAAGCTATGTAAGCTATGCTAATCTCACCGTCTCGAGCACCAGTTTTGGCTATTCTCTCCTCGGATCTTGCAAAAACCTCCATAGCATTCTGGATCGGGCTCGCCCCGGCGGAGGGAAGCGGCGTCAAGATCACGGTGGTACTCGTATCCAGGGGATTATTAGGACTGGGAAACGAAACGCTCTCCCTAGAGTAATTGTTCAGGTCCACAAGGAATGACCCAGTGCTTATAGCTGGGATCGAGAAGGTGAAGTTTCGCAGGGGAGGATAGGAAGAGCTGTTGAGCTCCGCAAAATAAAGTCTAACGTAGAGGGGCGACTCGATGATGGGAGAGCCTTTCGGCAACAGATACGATATGATCTTGCAGGATATAACATTTCTTGAAGTCGTCGATGTAGACAGAAACGCGTGGGTAGCAATCTGGGGTTTCAGATAATAGAACGACGTGGAGCCTTGAGGAAACCAGAAGCGATCGTAGTAATCATGAGGGGCTCTGCATCCAAAGCAAGAGCATTTAATTTATACTAATGAATCATATCTATGGCGGATTTTAGTGTAGTTTCGATCAGTCACCCAATGGAGACCTAGCTCGACACTACGTACTCTAAAACGCCCGCCGAGCTTGTTGTGTCTCTAAATTGCAAAAGAGAATCATTCGTCTCCAAAGTCTATCTGTAAACATGCTTCTATAACTGCAAAGAAAATCTTCTCATCGTTTAAAATGGTTGCAAGAATGGAATTAGGCCGCATGACTACCGAATGAGGGCCTTGCCGCCGAAATTCACGCGATTGAGAGTGTTGAAGATATTCCCTTTCTGGAGTATCTCGCGGTATATACGTTGAGATTCATCTGCCAAGTTTGTGGCCTGTTTCAGAGAGATTCCGGAGATGAAAGGCGTAGCTCCAGGAGACGTCCGAAGGAAACACACGAAAGTCCCCCGCGACATATAATGATACTCCTTGTACGAGAAGGCAGTTGCATCAACGGTAACGTTGGTGACGATGTTGGCGTCGATGGCCACCTGAAACTTCGGGGGCAAGTTGGCGTTGTCATAGTTGCCGTAGAAGAAGGTGAGCTTGAGGGAGTACGAGTCGTTGTGGGTGACGGGCAAGGCGTAGCAGTTCTTGGCACGAGCGTCGTTGAAGGAGCGGAGCGTCTGCATCTCCGTGAAGTTCTGGAGAGACGAAGGGAGAGTGAGTGTTTGGGTCTTGCCGGAGGAAATGTAGGGTGCATCTGGTTCCCACGAGAGGCTGGTGACTGGGTCGACATAACTGGAGGTTGCGCCGCAGTCGATGTTCAGAAAACCTGCTAGGTAACCAATTATGGGCCGGGGTGTTAGTGTGGGAAACTTGCATGAAATCCAAAAATATAAGATGTGATTTTCAAACTAGACATGGGGCTAGTATTTCGGAGAAAGAGTATCCGCGTTGTACGAGACGACTGTAACAATTGTAGAACATAAATCTCGAGGTCTGACACCCCTGACTAAAGATTAAATATGACAAGCACAAGAATTAAGTTTGTTAATACGGAGAGGTCCTACGGGGTCAGGCAAGCGTACTCAGTTCTACTGTCAAGAATCTCATATTTGTTAGATTGCGGATTCCAAGTATATTTATGCAGTCCTAGTCGCCCGACTGAAGACTGAGTTCTAAGTCCGTCCTAGGCCCGTCCTACTTTTTAGAACTGGACATTGAATCTTATCGTATTCAACTTCAAATTTGTGAAAATGGCGAAGTTTCAAAAGAGATTAGTACTCGTCGAGGCGCCAGTCTCGATCCATAAATCAATACCGGTCGGAAGCTAGCAGTAGACCTCTACAAACTGAATTTCGCAATCTTGGCTCTCTGAAACTCTATTGCCATTACGAATATATATGAGGATGTATATATGGTTTTGTCGGCATGGTACGGAATTACCGACATCACTATTGTCTGTGAATCCAACTAAAACATTCTTTCAAAGCTTTGCAACGGCAATCTGATGCACTTAAATAACTAACTGAGCTTTTCAACAGAGAGTGCACCACAAAAAAATCAGGAGAAAACATCAATTTTGATAGCTTCACTCAAGAATTATTCAAAAGAAAAGAAGATCTTAATTTCTGTAGATTGACGAGCAGTTTGAGAAAAAAAGAAAGGAGGAATGATTTGCGAGTCCACGGAGAACGAACTGCAATTCCCAACCTGATTGAGTCAAAGCCGCTGGAACGTTGCCCAGCAGCAGCAGTACGGCCACCAGCACATGCATCCTCCAGCACAGTACGAACCCAGCGCCCAAGTATGTCTCCATCGCTGCAAAAGTCTAGATCGATCTTGGGAGCGAGTGTGTACTAGCACTTACACAATGATCTATTCGCCATTGTCGACAGTGAACATTGTGAGGAATTAAGGCTAGATTCCACCCAACAAATATCTCCGCGGCACTTGCTGGCAATTGCCGGTAGTTTCTGAAATGTGGAACTTGTGGGGAGCTATTGTTTGGAGAAGGAATTTACACCAAACTGGCAAATGGTTGGAGTGTTTGCTATCACCCTAAATGAAGTACTCTGTAACCATATTGGACTGACTTCTTGCTGGTATGGGAGAATAAATGTGATCCAACCGAGCAAGAATCCGTACCCTGTCCATGTGTCAATTATTCCATTTAAATTTTATTGAGTTAGATCGAGGGAAATGATCGCTCAGATTGAGAACCCCAATAAATTGACAAAATATTTTGCGTTCTATATGGGAGATAAGTTTCCACATGAGCACGACTTATCAGCCCTATTCTTCACAAAGTTCTAGTTGCCACAGAGAAGCCAGGTATAGTCCTTTTTGGTAGAATGGATAGTAGCTCGCCCCATAGCTCGACTCTTTTCTGTTCAATGGTAGATGCATAGATATTAAGGATTGACAAATCTCTTCCTGGTGTTCCTCCAAGCCAAACCCACTGAGCTCTGTCGCAATCAGAAAAACCAGAAGAAGTCACAAGGTGCACGATTGATGGAGCTACCCAAAGACATACTCCCCCTCTTCCTGCGCCAGTATCACCTGTACTATGGCCATATCCTAGAGAAGCTTCTCTACCAAAGAATCTTGCTTGGGCCAGATAGCATTGTCGAAATCTACCAACTTTGAACCCCTTAATTTGTATTCCTAAAAGCATAAAAATCAAGGTTCACTTTCAAAGTCCAATAATAATTCTTCACTAAGTTCCATTTCCTTGGGTCATTCATCCCTTGCAAGTTTTGAATAATTATTGTGACTTTCATCAAATAATACTGGTTGGTGGATACTGCAAAGGACCCCGTGGAGCCTCTCGAACTTCTTCTTTCCGTGCAATGCTAGAACCACTTGCATTCACCTTCCCTAGGGTCTTCCGCTTGCTTTATAACATTGTAGCTTTATGTCTGCGTGCAAAATCTGATATGTTTGCTCGCTTGTGCATTTTGGAAGTCTCTAAGCTTTTTTGGTGGGGGCATCAGGTAACTGTTGTTTGCTTGAGGATCTATGTTAGAGTGATACCATTCCATAAACTCCACTTAGGCACTCTCTAAGAAGGCAGACCAGGAGCTGGCCCATCGGTTTGAGATGCCTGGGACAAATGCTCTTTTGGTACCAAGGATGCTCACACAAACATTATGTAAGTCACTTGGTTGATTAGATTCCGCTAAGTTGACCCCTTGCTGATTGTTATCTAGTAACAACCCCAAATTATCTGAAGCTACTCCATTAAGATCAAGAAGCATTCAAATTAGATTCTATTGATCAGCCATCAATGTTTCAGGTATGCCATTTCCAACTTCACTATGCACATTATGTACCCCCCTTCGTAGAACAAGGTGTTGAGCTATTGGTTAGTTGGGTATTTCCTCCGGCTACTTGTTTAGTTGTTGTCTTCCTTCATCTCTTTCTTTGGTGCAAAGATCGCCTAGCAGTGAGAGACCATCACTACGGCTAGCCAGTCAAATTGTATCTACCTCCCTATTCAACTACATCCCTTGAGGGGTCTAGTCCATATTATTCTCTCCTATTCTAGGAGCTAGCTTGGAGGCAGGTGCTTGCTACCTCTTGTCTCCCATGGTTCCACCTGTTTGGTCAGGCTATTATGAGACTTCAATGGTGACTTTCCTTAGCCGAGCTGTGACTTATTGCGAAAGACTTGACTCTGAGTATTCTTGCTCGGTGATCGTGACTTCACACCTTAGTCTGGTACCTTTGGATTGGAGGACGAATGTCTAGGTTCTAAAGACAATTCTATTGATACTTCTATTAGTGCACTATTGATGATTAGGCATGCCTTCTCATGATTCACTTGGTTGAACTCCCTCACATATTTTGGTCCCCTTGATTTTGATCCTCTATAAACTTTCTTCCATCCATTCCACTCATATTCAAGGGTCTAATGAGATTTAACCTCTTGTGATTCATCTTCCGTTGTAGTCTTTGAGTGTGCTGATTGGAATTTGGAGCCCAGTTGTGCACTCGATGGATGGACCTAAGGTCCACCACGTGAACCTATGGCAGATGCTGAAGGTTGTGGAATGTCAACCCTGGGCCTAACCAATCTATTCTCCCCCCATGCTAGCTAATTGGAATAGGTCGAGGATGAGACTACTTTGACTTCTTGCTCAATGTTGTATGTCTTGGATTGAGTGAACGTTAGTCCATCCCTTCATCCCTTGTAGCATGATGGCCATCTTCTACACCGGTCTCCTTGGTCGTATCTTTCGATCTATTTGGTACTCCTTGGCAATCTTTAACCAGGTGATCTATTGCAAGATAATAGCGGCAACAAATTGGTAGGTTGCAATCGTTGACCATAATCACTTCTTGCTTTCTCGTGCAATCGCTGACCACTACTAGTTGTGGCTTCCATCCTCCACTTGATTTTAGACCAATACAGAATCTTTAGTCTACCATGAATTGATTTCATCTATCAATCCCTAAAACTTCACCAATCCCCCTGCAATCACAGTTACCATGCTAAGGAATTCACCCGAAACATCCTTTAATGTAACCACATAGGTACCCATAATCCTTGAGGCTTAGCAACATTAAATCCAAGAGTCCATGTTTGTAAAATACAAGTGCCCCATTTGAATCTATGTGGTGTTAGCATCTAAAATTTTTGTGTAACCACTAGTTGTTTGCTCAAGATCTGAAAAAAAACCAAAAAACTCCCTAGATCATAATCCAACCCCACCCAATCTCCAATAGTTGTTTGAAGGCTACGAATCCACAAAGCTAAAGCCTTGGGAGGAACTTTCCTACCTACAAAATATACAACAATGGCATGTTTCTACAAATGTTCTATCTCTCATCGTACAAGCGCTTGGTTTACCGTAACAACTTCAACTTTGTTATTTAGCAAAAATCTAGCGCAACTACGAGAATAACCATTTGGTAGCTCTTCCCTAGGCCGAGCTATGGTAGGATGAAGTTGGTCATTCTTACCCATATTTATGATGGTGGCAACAAGCTCTAGTTCTATTTGGCATTCTTCCCTGATAGCTACTATTCATCCTCATGTGACCTCTGCTACTATTGGGGCCACTAGGGCGTGTGCCAATCTGACGGAATCCGCATAGGATACCATCGTATTTGACAAAACTTGTACTAATCCCAACCCTTAAATGAGAAAAAAAACATGTCTTCACTCATATCTGCCCCTGTTTAACTCGTTCCGAGATTGTAAAGGAAGTAGAAACCTTTGTTTCTACGCAAAAATGAATTGAAAGCTAGATGTTATCACAAACGCAACAAATCTGAGATCAACATCCAATCACTGAGCCCATCTTGAGGTTGCGGCCGGAGTATCATTCCATTCGTCTTCTCGCCATTCTTTACCATAATTTATCAAAGGATCTTCATTGTTCAAAGGCCAACTATCCTCAACCCCCTTGGCCCCTTCCATCCAATGTTGGGGGAGAATCAATAAACTAGCCTACAAAAATGTTGGCATTGTTGAAAAAAAATCCAATTTTTTCTACATAAAGACAGTAGTGAGAAATAGAGAAAACAATTGAAATGTTATTTAATGTTTAATAAAGTACGAATTTGTTACGAATTTTTGGAGTGTATTACCCACTTGGCCCTAAAAAGTCTCTAGACTACCCCACAACCAACAAAAAGTGTATCTGCCACAATGGTTATCTTCTTCATTTAAAGCAATGGTTAAAGCAATCACAATAGTTTCTAATATGGTTACAACATGAAGACCTCAAAGAAATACTTCATGTGATGAATTTACATTCAAAAGGTCGAAGTTCCTATTGCAGTTACATATCATTCCATCACCATCATCTATGACTTTGATTGTGGACACTAACTCTACCTAATGTAAACCAAATCTCATTTATTGAAATTTTTTTGTTAAAGGTTGATGCAAGACTTTAATGGGTCATTGCCTAGTAGGGGCCGTGATGGACCTTTTGCCTCTCATAGGTAGATTTACCTCAGTTCAATGTGAGATGATCATTGAAATTTCCCGCAACATGGAAATGCCTCCTAATACTTTCATACTCCTAAACCTAGATGCATTCAATAACTAATTGGGCTTGGAAAAGGATTTTAAAAATAAAAATATCAGTTTGATGATTTATTTCCAACCATTTAAACCTATCTATAGCATGGGGGAGGTTGAGGAGAAAATTTCTCTGTGAAGAGAAATGAATATAAGAAGGATTTCATAATTTTTGACATTTTTTCCCTCAAAACAAAATGATTGTAATTAATTATTTTGGTGAAGATTTTCTTTGTCCCATTCTCGATCTACAGGCAAGCCAATTTCCAACCAGAAGTTGGTTACAAAACCAATGTAGATGATCGTTGTGGCTTTCAATGTACAAATTGTGATCATCCTATGCTTTCAATGTATAGTCAGGTCCAGTTCATTTACGAATTCTGAATCTTGCTGAAAATTTGGATAACTTTGGGAGGCCTGTGTGCACTCAAATATGAATGGAATTGCAAATTGCAAATTGCATTTGAATCATATTGAAGTCTACTTTATCACCATTACAAATGCACACATGTAATTGAAAATCATACAAAGAGTTTGATGTTCTTTATATACTATCTCCCATTTGGTGTTATGACCTTTCATGAAAATTACAACTTATAATTTAAGGTACATATTAGAAATGAATCTTCACAATTGCTTTGGAGACACTTGATCACATGCCACTTGAAAATTTTGTATCACTTTTTGTTTTTTCTTCACCCTAATGCAAGCAAAATGCAAGAAGTCTTTCACTATCTTCTATGAAATGGGAGATAGTGTGTAAAATCAATCCAACTTGTAATATGATTTCACATTATTTATTTTTCACTTGTTATTAAGTTGAAGTAGACTTCAATGTGATTCCAATGCAATTTGAAATTTAAAAATTGATTCATTTTTGAGTACGCTAGAGCTTCTTGAAATTGCTGAAATTTCTAGTGAACCTGGTCTGAAAAATTCGTAAATGAACTGGACCTGACTGTACACATCCTAGACATTTATGCTACTCTTGCATACGTGAGCTGTCACCTACAGCACAACTGATCGGAAATGCAACAGCCTATGCTATGAAAATGGGGATGCTGGTTGGAAATGGGTCATCTCCTTTGTATGAGGAGCCCACCAAGTTCTTGACATTTGCAAGCCTCAGCCTTCCTTGGAAGACCGGCCGGCCTGATTCCATCCCATGCACAAAATCAATGCTTTGATGAAGAGTTGGCGTGCCGATGCGTTAAAAAAACACCGACACAATTCGATCTGATGCTGCTTCCGAGAGTACAGGACTGGGTGAAGATATTACACAAATACAGATATTGTAACAACAGGTCACTTGCAAGGAATTGAATCCAAGCAGAGCACTACTGCAGTGACTTGTAAGGAATGAATTCTCTCACATTCCTGAGGTTTTGAAACAACCAACTTTGTGCTAGCAGACTTATTAAACCATTAGGCGAGAGAAGAGTGGTTGAAGAGTACCCCCAATTCCCAATTCAGAGTGACTTGCCCGTCCTCCCATGACACCATCACAGGCACGTAAGTCTCCCCTGGCAGGATTTTTTTTCTGGCGCCTTGGTGCCAAACTCCAGTGTCATGGCACAGTGGTTTCAATTTGGAGGACCATCCTGCATTTTCTGCATGATGTACTGCTACAGTACAAAAAAAACGCTGCTCCCCACTATGAAATGGTAACTCACTCGATGCTAGAATTCAAATTTCAAACTTCCGATCCTAAACCTTCAGTCCCAGCTACCTCGGTGCTGGGAAGCTTGTAGGTCCATACGATCCAGAAGAGTAGTCTGAGAATCCTCCCGATGGCTGCGGGGAATGCAAAGCAGATGCCTTAGCTGATCGCACATTGGTTGCTTCTATTGCCAAAGCCCCTTGCAGCTCTTGCACCACTTCGGTCATTGTTGGCCTGTGCACACCCTTTGGCTCCACACTCCGCATAGCAACATCAGCAACTTTCCATACCGCTTCCATGTTGGGATTTGAAGCTATCACCGCAGGGTCTAGTATTGACGTGATGTCGTTATTAAAGACTCTCCCGAACCTAAATCCAAATGCAATTGAAATTTAAGAAAGTTGATGGAATCAACTTCGGACTTCAATACAAATTTAGAAATAAGTTGATATGTGATGAGTTTGTATTTTCTTTTAAAATGGATCCCTAGATAATTATTTGTATACTTCTTTGCATCAAAGCCCGCATCAAAGCTTATGATGAGGTTTCTAATGATTATGCATACAAGGGAATGTGTAGGCAACTCACCCAATTGGCAAGATTTGGATTCTTTTCTCTTGACCCTGAATGATCAATGGGTAGACATCTTGTAAGCAATTCCAAAAGAACAATTCCAAAACTATATACATCACTTTTGGAGGATATATAGTTAGTTGAATGGTACCTATACCAAAAACAACAACATGATGTAAGTACTTGACAATAACAAAGACACAAAACAAGCCACACTTCTAAACATTGTCTCTCTTGTAAGCCAAACAATTAATCATATACATGATCATAAATATAGTGAGATTCAATTATGACTAAAAGCATTGTTTGGTTAGAATTTCATGGATGCTTTGGCGTAGCTAGAGGATCTACTAATGCCCAATCTGAACAAAAGAAATAAACTTCACAACAATAAGTAGTGGGTGGTTTCATATCACATGCCCCAAAAATCAAATGACTACAAATTTGTGGTTGCAAAACAAGTTTGTAGGCTTCTAGATCTCTTACTCTGGATCAAGGTAGCCTGCTGTGCCCATGACATTATCAGTCATTACTCCAGTGCTATCAGTGTCACCCATCAGCTTTGTTAGTCCAAAATCAGCCACTTTAGCCTCAAATTGCGGAGTGAGCAGAATGTTGCTGCTCTTCACATCCCTGTGTATGAAACTTGGCCGGCACGCTGTGTGCAGATACTCCAAGCCTGCAAATGCACCACAAGTCAATCTAAGTGCTCGTCAAGCAACTCGCTTCAGGCGGAGCAATGGAGGTACAAGTCATTCACAGACTGAAGCAACTGACTCAGAGTAGAAATCGAATTTCACCTCCAAATGAGTTGCCAGGAAACTTCAACATCCTTTTTCAACACTAAACATTATAATCTTGTGCGTTTTAGGGGTTAACACCAAACATCATAATATTGGGCGTTCAGGGGTTAACTAGAACTCTGTTAAATTGGTGGCATTGTGACACTAGCTTGCAATGCTGATAGAGAAGCACACAAATTTGCAAATTGTTTCAATGTTATGCAGTAAGCAAATGAATAGAAACAACTTCCCAGGACCATGCTGGAAATTTCACCTTGTGCGGCATTCAGGGCAATGTTTAGGCGCGTCTTCCAATCCAGGATGCGAGTACTCGCTGATCTGCCTGCGTCATCACATGATCCATTTCTCAAGGGCCTTGTCAGTTACATTCAAAATCAATGTTGGCTTGCAAGGTGCACCTTACCCTTACAAGTTACAAAATGGGGCTTACAGATTAAAGAACTCCAGCTGTATATACCATACTCCAATGTGAGACTTCACACTTGCTTGGCAAAACATATAATTAAATTTCGGAAAGCAGATTGTTCTAATTGATATCCAGTTTAATTTGGCTGTCTAATATTCATGTTTGATCTATGGAGGTATTCGAGTTTCTTGAACTAGCTGCAAATTTTCATTTGTTATTTATGAATAAGATCCAAAAGATGTGTACCAATGTCAGTTGAATTTGCAAGAACAATGATTAAATGTTTTAGGCAAAGTCCCATAGCAAAAGAACACAACTCACCATGTAAGTGATCAAATAAGGAGCCGTTTTGCAAGAATTCGTAGATAAGGATTTGCTTCTGTTCTTGGCAGTATCCCACCAAGGCCACCAGGTTCTTGTGGTGCACTCGCGATAAAACATCAACCTACACACATCCAGTGTGCAACTTCATAACCATATTAGACAGTCCCAAATACTGCAAGAACTTAACATCAAAGGACTGATTAACTTGGAAAATAGACTATGAGGTCCACAGGAGAGTCACAGACAGAGTACAACACTTGAATTCAAATAGAAGTTAATTCAAGAGGTGTCACACTTTTCTGTTCATTTAAGTGCACATGAGACCCTAATGAAAGGCATGTGGAAGACAAATCCTAAACCCCTAAACCTTAATAAGTGAATCCCAAAACTTCAAAACTTGGATCCACAAATCGATCACTTGCTAGGCCACAGACCTCATTGAAAAACGCCCTTTCTTCATGCTTTGAATTTCCATCAGCAACCTTGACCGCCACTTCTTGCCCATCGGGAAGCTTTCCATAAAATACTGGACCAAATCCTCCTCTACCAAGTTCCCTCCTAAACTGAGTAGTTGCAGCAGTAACTTCCGCAAATGTGTAAGCTTTCGCACCACCAGGGGTGGCAATTCCTGTTGAAACACAATAGCAGATGATCACCATGAGTTACGTTCTTGTGATAAGCAAATTAAGCTATGCTCTAAGTAGATGAATCTTGGCTCTTGTGGATTAGGAATCAACTGATAATTTACAAATAAAATAAGAAAACTCTATTTCAATTGAGTTTAGAGAATCCTTGTTGGAACCAAGACGTACTCGTGGGTGCCCTGTGCTCCTCGTTCGAAAGTTTCCGCTTGCGTTTCCATCGACAGTAGATCAAAATTGCTACTACAGAAATGAGTGCGAGTCCCACAACACCCCCAGCACTGGCACCGGCGATGATTGCAATGTTTGACTTGCCACAATCGCTACAATTTGTACTTGCAGGGGCAGACTGGTTTCCTAAGAAAGGGTTCCCATCATACCTGGACAAGAAACAGAATAAGCAATTGAGCTATTTCAGTGCTAGCAAAGGAAAAAAATTTGAATTTCTTGTACATATATTGCAATTGTGAGGTGGAGGAACCACACATTTGGCATTTGTGCTACGGGTTGATACCACAACTTCTATTGACAAACCTGTGCTCATTAATGTTAAGCTTTTATAAATGGTAGCCTAAATTAATCTTTCGAGTTTATTCACACAACATTCAACTTGCGTCAAACAGTACGAAACGTTGAATAATTAGCACCATATATCCTAAACTGAAATTTACGATGTTACAGATTGTTATACTCTAGAGGATTTCGTTGTGCTGAAATTGTGTTGCTAATATGTGCAGAAGTGCTAAGAGCTTGGAGAAGTGGGATAGGCTTTCATTTGTATTCATTTTGTGATGCTTTTAAAAAATTGACCAAATCCTTTCAATGTGCCATTAAGAGAAATCTGGTCATTTAAAAAAAAAATCTAAGAACTGTCAACTCGGAAAGCATTAAACAAGAGAGTATAATAGTAAGTTACAGGGAATAAGATTTTCAGTACAATTAACCTGGTTTGGGAACTACTGGACGACATCATAGAGAAAAACTTCTCCATGATTTCTCCGACTGATAAAAAAATCATTTGGAAGCCTCCCAATGATAGAGAGTATGGTTTCATTGTATCAAAGTGAAGGCTTTGTAGAAATGAACATAGGGAGATCCCTCTGCAAGTTCTTAAAATAGTCTCAATTCATGAAGATACAACAGTGAAAACAAATTTTGTGACGCGAGAGAACTTACGTGAACCGGATCTGAGAATTAGCTGAAAGAAGAAACTCTGGAATAGGACCGCTGAAGTTATTGTTCTGGACAGCCCTGCAAAGATTTCAAGCTTATTTTCAGTTTCAATGGCAGATTTGGAGCTCCTAAAATGAACTTGACAGCAGGAAAATATAAGATCAAGCATGCACTGTCGAATTCATCCACTTGTGAGAGGAAGGTTATGTAACTTACAAGAGTCTCAGAGCTGTCATAGTTGCCAACCACTCTGGTAGCGGGCCATTGAGACTGTTGTTAGACAAGTCCCTGAGAAACATCCAAAGCAACATCCATGAATTAAGTAACTTAGACACACGCAACAGAGTTTGAAGATTCCTTTGGATTCTTAAGTTGAGAAATAGCGTAACATTGAAGAGTTCTTAGTCTGCGCTCGACACAGGAAAATTATTGCACTCTCGCCTTGTATTAAATTTAGCATACCCATTTGAACTCACAGGCGATTAGCAGCATTTCCTTGACCCTCTAGGGAGAAAATGGAGACCAAAGGATATTTGTGTGAATAACTACAAGGAGCACACACATAGAGGAAATTTCTATTTAATCCCTTCATATTACACAGATCATTTTGAACGACCTCCCGTCTCACCTTTCCTTCTTGCATAATTTTTCAGTGAGATTGTTGTGTTTCACTGACACTCCTGGTGCAAGGTAAAACTTGCCGAATTTAACTATTTTTAAGATCTTTCAGTCACAAAATTAATTGGTTTTCGAAAAAGATACTCTTAGCTCAGATAGGTCATTTACTAGTTTGGGTTATGTAAAGGCTTTCAGCTTGCCATTGGTCCAGAGCACTGAGACATGTACTTCATATGTGTTATCTCAAAGAGATTGAATAGTCTCAACTGACCGACTGAAACCTCAGATCTATATCAGTCCTGATACTTAGTCAATTAGAGCTCCAGGTGCCAAACTCAGTGCTGGAGGAACTTTAACATCAAAATTTGAATCTCTGAAATTAACCCGCAATTTTGACAAATAAGAATATCGTTGATGTTTATGAACTAGCTAGTTGCAATTGTCGTTCAAAGAGTTGGAACAACTTACAAGCTGATGAGATCCCGGAGGTTGGCAAAACTGGCTTGCAGAGTGCCCACCAACTGATACCCAGAAAGGTTCCTGCACATTCTCAACCAGTGCACCAAGAATTTGCCAGCACGATTAGCAACAATCCACAAGCAAGAAATTCTCCAGAGAGAATTTTCTTCAAACACACTATTGATGCAAAACCAGCTTATTTGCCCCCTCCATAGATTTCTCGGTTTGCTCTCTGCCATTCTTAAGTTTCATGAATTTCAACTTTGAGCAAAGTTTCCCATCCAAAGCCGAAATTTGCACTTACATGGCAGTGGTCACAGGCTGTAGGGCTTCTGAGGTAGGATCAGAGATGCTGCAAGTAATCCAGGCGTGAGGGAAGGGAAGACATGGATCGCCAGTCCATTCCGTCAGATTGTAGTTCTTCTTGATGTCTTCAATAGCCATTGCTGCAGATCACCAGTTCCAGTGAAGTTTTGTCAGCTTCCTAAACTTCGATGAAGATCTGAATTTCGGCGATGCTTGCATGCGTCTCATATGGTCCAACACTAAGTTAGGAATCATCAAGTCGTCATTAAGCAGGACATGCCACCCCATTGTTGAATCATATTGCTGTGACATCAAAACTTGTACATCAAAATAGCAACATAGGGACGACGTTTCAATGTTCCAGTTGGTTGAAACAACATCCCAATGTTGTTTTTCAATGTTGTTCCAGCAAGGGGCTTACACTATTGAGACCGGAGGGACATCGTTGATTGAATTAATTACTGCATAATCAAAAGCCAACCCCCAGTTGAAATACTGAGTTGAAAATCCACAACATCAAAAATAAATCATCGGGATGTTCAATTGCTTCAGTGTTCCAGTTCAGTTCCTTGAAACATCATTCCAAAGTTGTTCTTCGATGTCGTTAATTTCAGCTAGGGGTCTGCACGAGGCTAGTGCTATTGGAAGGACATGAACCAGTATTTTTGTAATTGAACCTTGCTTTGACAATCACTACCTGCATAATTCATTCAAAATTCCTGAAACAAGAAGATCCAACTTAGTCACATATTAATTGACATAAGCAAAGAATTCACTGTAAGCTACTCACCGTCTCGAGCACCAGTTTTGGCTTTTCTCTTCTCGGAATATGCAAAAATCTCCATAGCATTCAGGATCGGGCCCGCCTCGGCGGAGGGAACCGACGTCACGAGCACGGTGGTACTCGTATCCAGAGGCTTAACAAGGCGTTCAAGCCAAAAGTACCACCAAGTAGATTCGAGGAAGCCGAAACGTTGCGTATCCACACTGACTACGAGGGTGGTGACAGCCGGGATGGAGATGGTGAAGTTTCGCAGACCAGACGAGCTGTTGAGCTCCATACAGTAAAAGAAGAAGAAGACGGTCGACTCGATTACGGGAGAGCCTTCCGGCAACAGATACGATCGGATACTGCCGGAGCTCGTGACCGCCGTTTGATACACGGCCGACGGGGGCCACCAATAATCCAACGAAATTGAATTGGACGTAGACAGAAACTCGTGGTCAACAATCTCGGGTGTCAAATAATACAACGACGTGGGGCCTTCAGGAAACCAGAATCGATCGTAGTAATCAGTAGGGGCTCTGCATCCAAAGCAAGAGCAAGCGCAAGCTCGTCAATATAGGTCATCTGAAAAATTGCATGTCAGTCGTCGACCTGGAGAGATTAATTGTAGATGACGACTGGATTGCTAGATAGTTTGATTTTCAGGAGCGCTTAGATAGTATTTGTACTAATCATATCCATGGCGGATTTTAATGTAGTTTTGATCAGTCACCCGATGGAGACCTAGCTCGACACTACTCCAAAACGCGCGCAGAGCTACTCTAAACTGCATTTGAAGAGAATCATTTGTCTTCAAAGTCTATCTGTAAAACATGCTTCTATAACTGCAAAGAAATTCTTCTCTAAAATTCAAAATGGTTGCGAAAACGAAATTAGGCTGCGAAACTACCGAATGAGGGCCGTGCCGCCGAAATTCACGCGACTGAGAGTGCTGATGATAAGCCCCCTCTGGAGTATCTCATTGTATCGTGGTGCCAAGCTCGTGGCCTGCTTCAGAGAGATTCCGGAGATGAAAGGCGTAGCTCCAGGAGACGCCCGAAGGAAACACACGAAAGTGACATTCCCCCGCGACATATAATGATACTCCTTGTACGAGAAGGCAGTTGCATCAACGATGACATTGGTGACGATGTTGGCGTCGATGGCCACCTGAAACTTCGGGGGCAGGTTGGCGTTGTCGTAGTTGCCATAGAAGAAGGTGAGCTTTAGGAGGTACGAGTCGTTGTGGGTGACGGGCAGGGCGTAGCAGTTCTTGGCACGAGCGTCGTCGAAGTAGCGGAGCGTCTGCATCTCCGTGAAGTTCTGGAGAGACGAAGGGAGAGTGAGTGTTTGGGTCTTGCCGGAGGAAATGTACGGTGCATCTGGCTCCCACGAGAGGCCGGTGACTGGGTCGACATAACTGGAGGTTGCGCCGCAGTCGATGTTCAGAAAACCTGCTCGCCGAAATCAATAATGAGCCGCGGTGTTAGTGTGGGAAACTTGCATGAAATCCAAAAATATAAGATGTGATTCTCAAACTAGACATCGGGCCAGTACTTCGGAAAAACAATATCCACGGTGTCCGTGACCACTTTGGCAATTGTAGAACATAAATCTTGAGGTTTGACACCCCTAGCTAGAAATTGATTTTGAGATAAGCACAGGGATTAAGTTTGTTAATAAGTGGATGTCCCCCCGGTCAGGATAACGTGCTCAGTTTTATTGTTAAGAAGCTCATATTTGTTATGTGGCGGATTCCAAGGAAATTTCTGCAGTCTTAGTCACCCAACTGAAGTCTCACTTCCACGCCCGTCCTACGTTTGAGACCTGGGCACTGAAAGTCTGAAACTTTTCGTGTTCAGCGTCCAATTCGTGAAAAATGGCGAAGTTCGAAGCGACTGGCACTCGTCGAGACGCCACTCTCGATCCATAAATCAATACCGGTCATAAGCTAGCACTAGACCTCTACAAACTTGAAATTCATGATTTGGGCTCTCTGAAACACTCCATACCATAACGAATATAACGTTGTGATGATATAGCTTATCCGTTATTGTTACGGAATTACCGATATAACTATTGTCTGTGAATTGAACTAAGTATCATTTCAAGGCTTTGCAAGGGCAATACGATGCACTTAAATAACTGGCTGAGCTATTCAGCAGAGAACGCACGACCATCACTTCAGGAGAAAACATCAAATTTGACGACTTTACTCAAGAATTATTTAAAAGAAATGAATATCTTTCTCTAGATTGACGAGAAGTTTGACCAATAAAACAGAGTAATGATTTGCTTCTAGGCATGCGACTCCGCGGAGTGGAGAGAAAACTAACTGCAATTCCGAACCTGATTGAGTTAAAGCGGCTGGAACGCTGCCTAGCAGCAGCACGGCCAGCAGCACATGAGTCCTCCAGCACAATAGGAATCCAATGCCCAAGTATCTCTCCATCGCTGCAAAAGACTAGATCAAACTTCGGGAGCACTTAGACAACGATCTAATCGCCATTGTCGACAATAAACATTGTGAAGAATTAAGGTTAGTTTCCACGGAACATCTCCACGGCACTTGCTGGCAATTGTCGGTAGCTTCTGAAATGTAGAACCGGCATAGATGCTACGTGCCAGTGAGGCGCCCTTTTCTGAGGCATCAAGTCACACAAATATGCCGATCGAACGAACGCTCTCCATCTGGGCAAATATTCTTCAAGCTGTAAGCATTCTTGGTGGGCAGGGAATGTAGATTTGGGGCTTCTTAGGGAATGAAAATAATTATGGCCTCAGAAGAATTTACTTAATTATAGCTGATATTCAAGTTTGCAAGTGTTTTTCTTTCATCTCGTCTTTACTTGAGATTATTTACTATCTTGCACAAAAATCATGAAGCACCAATTGACCATGTTGTCACAACAGTGGATACACAAAAGATGTACTTGTTAACCTAGATGCAATGTAAATGTGAATGTGTGGCGTTTGGGATGACAATGTCTTTCACCTTACAATATATACAAACTAGACAATTTTCGTTTGGTTATTGTGTATTGCCACGTTTTCTTTAAGTGCATGTGTGCCATGTTGTCATATAAAAAGGTTCAAAATTAAATCATTTAGATTATTCTTTTTATTTTTTATATAAATATGAGAGACTTGCTCTAGAAAATGATTGAAGATAGATTACTATGTAGTCAATATACTTTTACAACTTATAGCTTCATTCAACAATATTTATAATTGGAATTTCAACCATAAAATTTTTCTTTTGGAAATCTTTATTTAGTCTAGTCTCTACTCCAATTAGAAAATTAGAAACTATTCCAAAATTAAATATTTTATTGCAATTGGAACATTGGGCCTATATCCAAGGTCTAATTATAAAATGATATGGAATTTTGGTTCATACCATGATATTCTCTACTATAATGTGTAATGAATTTTTTAAATATTTTCATTGTATTATTGTGCATTTGATGTGAATTTTCTTTATTTCAATGCCCAAAATACATGAAAATTTCAGCCTCTACAAAAAAAATCTTTAAAACTTGTAACTTAAAGAAGACATGTGATCTTATTACTTAAAAATAAATACAAAATTTCATTCTTATATAATTAGTCACAAAATGAAAATTTATAAAGTAAAGAAATCTAATGCTCAATTCTATGGGCGTAGATTGATCCCTTATAGATTGATTTTCCTCACATATTAAGTACCGAATCACCATGTGATAATTCTCAATTCTATGTAAAAGTTCTTAGTATGTTAATTTTTTCTTTCATTTAGTACCACCTTCCACTTTACAATTTTTTTGAAGATGAATATGAAAGCTTTTTGGGTTAAAATTTTTATCACTTATTTTCAAACCATTTTCCAACATATTGACAAAATGCACAAGTTACAAGACATATGAGTTTATTTGTTAATTGTTCAAAGACAAAACCATATCTTTTGAAAGGGCTAAAAAAACCTACATTTTGAAGTTTAGGCACATTGAACTTGCAATTGGTGTAGATATTTGTACTAAAATTTGAAGACTATGTTCTTGAACAAGTCAACTAAAATATCCTAGAGCTAGATTTGTTAACCCCTAGAGGATCAAACTATGTTTTATGGCAACATAGCAATTTTGGATAACTCACTATGAATGAAATTTTTATTTTTTTCACTAAAATTTTTACACAATGTGTGGACAAGTTTTTTCTTAAAGGTTGAACAATTTTCATAATTTTTGACTACATAATTAAAAAGTCATTGGATAATATGGAGTTGTTTTTTCTAAACCAGACAGTCTAGACAAATTAGAAAATATCCCTTTTTTTAGAAATAAAAAATTTTAATTTTCTTTTTTGATTTACATGTCAGTGGAAAGTTTTGAACCATTTCATTTTGATTAATGAGATGAAAGTTACAAGGAATTATAGTTTGTGGGAAGTTATTGTTGATTCTCTACTCTTGGATGATTGCAAGAAACACTTGTCCTTTTTGGCTCAAAATGGCCTTTTTACCGGAGTACTATGACTTTTGGAATAAATTTTTTTTAATATGATAAAATATGGATAATTTGTAAAGCATTCATAATAGTATATGTGAAAAAATGTAGACCTAGAAAAACTATCTCTAAAAGTTATGCACAACAAAAGAGGCCTAGAAAAATATAAGAAAATAGATGCTTTTGAATATGATTTTTAGAAAATAGTCAAAAAATTCAAAAAATTCAAAGAAATAAACAATTTTTCTAATTCTCTCTCTGGTCCCACGTGAACAAAAAATTCATTATAAAAAAATTCCTCTTCAAAGTGCTTATGCAAACAATGTCTACTTTCAACCCATGTGCAGCCCTTGCACGAGGTTCTTTGCCAAAAATCTCATCAAACATCTTTAAAATGTTAGCCCACCTACAATAAGTCAAAACCTTGGCTTCAAAATTGCATTTCTAGTCCTCAAATAGGACTAGAAACCTCTAAAATAGCTAAGGTAGACACCCAATTGGGGTCACCTAAAAAATAGTAAGTTATTTTTTTTTAAATTGAAAAAATTATTGAATGTCTAGATCAATAACACGCACCTCTCTTCCAAATTTAAGCTATAATGGACTTAAATCGCAAAAGTTATGAGGAAAAAACACCTCCATGAGATTGAAAGGACACACAAAAAGGACAAGTGTTTCTTGCAAATCACCCTCTTAAATAAACTTTGAAGTCCTTTATTTGACTCAATTTTTAAGATTTTTAATAATTTAGCATATATTTTGAATCATTCTCTACTTCTTTCCACTTGCTATTTTTTTTTTATATATTGTACAATTCCAAATTATCTAAATTTTTGTAAGCATATAGCCAATTTGCCTTGAAAAATGAATCCAAACAAGCACTACCAACATACATGGAAATTTTCTCATACAAATGTGACCTTGTAAAGTGTAGTTGCCCTGTTTTTTGCAAGGCCAAGAAAAGAATTTAATTATGTCAATTCAAATGTTAATATTTTGCATTTCATAGAGTGAAAATTTTTGAATTTTTTTCACATTTTTTTAAATCAACATACTACAAGATTCTATGATTCTATGCATCTAAAAGATGTATGTTTACTAAATTTTAGTATTTGTACTAAAAATGGCAATTTGGAGCATTTTTGGTGACAACATAGTCAAGGACCTTTAGAGGCTAAAAAGAAATTATTGATGAAGATTTTGACCTTGCTTTGGAGATGAAGATTTTGAAGCAGTTTAAGGCCTCTGAATACAATGGTCTTTTAGGAGTTAACATCAAGAAAAATGCTTGAAAAAGTGGATGAAATTGTCAAATTCTTCTATGATAACTATTTCTAAGTGAATGTACATGTGTCAATGATTCTCTCCATTATTTCCTTCTTTGCATACATTCCAAGATGCAAATTGTTGTACCAACCAACCAAATAAATAAAAAAAGAGTATAAAAATAGACTAGCCCTTACCATTACGAAAGTGAAAACCCAATATAATTGGTCCAAGATGACCCTAAACTACGGGTGATGGTGGTGAGGTACCCAAACTGTGGTTGCGAGTTCAATACATGATGGCAGCAAGTTCTTAACCTTGTGTGAAATCAGCCTCTAATCCTGATGGAAAACCCTTGCAGTGTGTTTCCTAAACACGCTTGTTTTACAAAATAAAATAAAATAAAAAACTCAGGATAATTTTTAGAAATAACTCTGTTATTAAAATGGACCATTCCATTTACGCAGTCGCTTGTACCTCGTGTACCGCATGTGTACGGGCTGTTTGCCGCTGTTTTGAAGGGTCAGAAGCTTATCTTAGCTGGACTGCCAATCTTGTTCGAAGTTCCCTGTTCCCCGGGAATATTGTTTTACCATATATTATCAAAGGATGGCTTCGTCGCACAAAGGCCACGGCAACTGGGTCGGGGTGAACTGAACCCCCCCTGGAAAACCCTGAAATTATTTATTAGCCACCCGTGATAAAATTTTCAAATTCTGAATTCATATTTGCAATCAGAGGCCCCAAATTAGCTAGGAGGGGTGTGCTAGGTAATTTAATCAAGCACAACATAGGGGGCCTTTTTTTCACTTTCACGCCCTCGATTAACTTGGGGAGACGAGTGAGGGGGTTCGTTCACCCCAACCGGCAACTATTAGAGCATCACCACCCATTCACGGCCGAGCTCTCGGCTTGGGGCTTGGGCGGGGCCAATCAAGAAAAAGTGGGCCACCGCAAGCCGAGGGAAGGACTCCAAGTGACTGGCCACAATACAAATGGCTCCGGGAACGGTAGTGCCTCATCCCCAACTCCTTGCCCCAGTTGTTGACTTCATGAATTTATTCTCTTGGGATACGGTTTGTTGGGTTTCTTTTCAAATTTGGTCCACTTGTAGGTGCAATGACAGTACACAAAAAAACAAAATTAAAAAGGGAGATGTGAGCAAGTTGAAGAGGGTTTAAATTTACAAAGCCCGGTCTTTATATTTAAAAGAAATTGGGTACAAAGATAGTATTTAAAGTTATATAAAAAAAATTACAAGTGTATTTGATATGTGCTTGAGGTATACCTCAAGCACACCTCAAGCACACTTTACTTCTCTCATTCCACTTCAATCATAATTCAAAATAAAAATTGTATTCAAATTTTTTTGAAATTTGACAAGCACACTTTAATTTTTTTTCTTTGCATGTAAATTAAAAAAAATAGGATAAAACATTCAATTCAAATTTTTTTTAATTTGCTTGAGGTGTGCTTGAGGTATACCTCAAGCACACTTTTACCTTTTTCATTCCATTTGAGTTATAAATAAATAAACTTTAAGTTTAGTGACACATTCTATTCAAATTTCTTTTAAGTATGCTTGAGGTGTGCTTGTGGGAAACCTCAACCATACCTCAAGTACATTTAAATTTTCTTTTAATAGAATGTTTCACCCTATTTTTTTTCAATTTATATGCAATGAGAAAAATAAAAGTGTGCTTAAGGTGTGCTTGAGGTCTACACTCAAGCACACTTAAACTCATTTTGTTTAAAAAAAATTTGGTACACTTTTTCAACACAATTTGTTTTTTAATTTATTAAATAATGTAATAATTAAAATCTTATTTATTTGTTTTTTTATTTTTCTTTATTTTCCAGTCAATTATTCTTGATAGAAAAGTTTAAGTTCAAAATTTATAATGCATTATTTATAAGTTAACTTTTGAAGAACCAAGTTGCGTTTTTCATTACATATGAATCAAAATTAAAAAATTATATTTTTTATAATAAGTGTGTGATTGAATTTTTTTCCCCGTGTTTTGTAGCTATAAATGAGTGGAGGGCCTTTCCAGCCAAATGGAACCCGGGTGGAGCTCGGCCCAGGCCACCCCATTCCCCGAGCCGCATGGGCCGTGAATGGGACAATGGGTGGTGTTGCTCTTAGCCCACTTAGCCACTTCCGTCCATCCAATGTTGGGGAAGAACCCCGGTCAACCTATAAACGCCCATGCATCCCAAAAGAGTGGGATGCAACTTCATCAACCTTAATTGTAACTTTCAATATTATCATTTGGGTTATTTGATTTAAACTAAGCAAATGAAATTTGACAAATCTCGTTTTACTTCCATCTTGAAATTCTATAAAGAAATATTGCATAATAAGCTCCATAGATGTATTTAATTTCAAATAACACAAGATGTTGTGTTTTTTATTCATATTTTCTCCATTGGAAATGGATTTTGAATTTAAATTATATAATTTAGTTTTTCACTCTAACCTTCATTTATGTTAAAAATTCTGAATTATTCTTATGTGTGTGAGTATATAT
The DNA here is from genome assembly GCA_963969395.1 of Pseudoscleropodium purum. Classification (NCBI taxonomy): domain Eukaryota; kingdom Viridiplantae; phylum Streptophyta; class Bryopsida; order Hypnales; family Brachytheciaceae; genus Pseudoscleropodium; species Pseudoscleropodium purum. The sequence goes on from OZ017796.1 coordinate 1,544,067, forward strand.
ATATATATATATATATTTTTTTTTTTCACATTTATTTTTTAAAATCACAATATATATTTTTTCCATCAAAATCTTTGTCATGGCTATTTTTGGTGAGTAAAAAAATAACCAATTGAAAAAATTTCATAATAATCTCCATTACTACTTGTACCTCTTGTAAAAAATTTCAAAGGATTTGGATTGTTTTTTCTAGTTTTATAGACTTTTTTTTTTTATCAATTCCTACAACAAAAGTAATAACAATTACAATTTTTCATGAAATAAATTGACATTTCTTATAATGATATACAATTCATAATTTCAAGTAATAAAAATAGAAGATTGATATTTGAACGCAATCTCATATGCTGCATTTAACTCAAACAATTGATTGTTTGACCTATTGGTAATGGATTTCAATCTTAAAAGGTTAAAGTAAACCAACCAATGAAAATGTTGACATTGTTGAAAAACAATTCATTTTTTCCATATAAAGACAAATGTGAAAATGGAGAGAGCAATTGAAATTTTATTTATTTGACAAAATATGAATTTGTTATGAATTTTTGAAGTGTATTGCCCAATTGGCCCAAAAGAATCGGTAGACTCAAGTGGAAACACCTAAAACCATCAAAATAAGCAATTCAATACAATTGGAAGCACCTTTTTCTAGAATTTTTTTTAGTAGTATGAGCAATTGAGAATCATTAATTTAAAAAAATTGGATGATACCTATTATTTTTTTTAATTTTTAAAGTGGAAGCTCCCTAAACTATTGAAACTATTCTATATAATTGGATTTTCTAAAATCAAAATCTTAAAAAATTAGTAGTCAATCAATCATAGTAAGTATAGGAACAATTTGAGGACACATTTGAAGCACGCTTTAATAGAAGTCTATTGTACATGAATGCATATAGGTCCCATGGTTTTGGATGTTTTCACCTTATCACCAATCAACAAAAAGTATATCCATAATGGTCCATCTTACAGTCTTACTCATCAAAAGCACTTCACAATATGGCCACAACATGAAGACCTAAAAAGTCCCTATAAATGATAAATTTACACTCAAAAGCTAGAAGTTCCTATTGCAATCATTGATCATTTCATCATTGTCATAGAAGACCTTGATTGTGGCCACTAATTCTTCCTAATGTAGCACAAATCTAATTTATTGAAAAAGTTATTGGCATAGGTTGATGCAAGACTTTAATGGATCATTTCCAAGTGGTGTTTGTGATGGATCTTTTATCTATTACAGGTTGCTTATTCATTGTAAGCAAGTACCCTTGGAAAAATAACCATTTGAAGTGTGAAAATTGAGGATCCAAAATCAAATAGAAAATTAGTGGGACCAACCAACCAACCAAATTATGTGCAAAGATTGAAGATGGATATATAGCCGCTACTTTTGTAAAATTGCTAGATATAGTTTCTTGCCATTTTGAATCCAAGGCTAATACTTAGGATATCAAAGGCACATATGTTCTTGGACAAGACCTATATTGCTTCAAGGTTGTCTTTTCAGGGTCTTGAAGTACTTGGGTAAGGTCAAGATGGTTATTGCTTTAGGATTAGTTGTAGTTGCCAATCCTTGCTCTATTGTCCATATGTATTTAATGTAATGAAGTTTGAAGTTCAGTTTGAAAATTGGTATATCTTTGAAACAAGAAGATAATAACCTTTAACAATTTGAAATTGATAGAAAGTGTCTGCTGATAATTTAATACTAGAAAAATGAACTAGGAGATTTAAAAAAAAAGAGGACGTATCCAATGCCCTTGGAAAATTCCCAATTCTTTTTTTTATAAAGAAGAGGCAAATTCTTGAGGCAAATGCAAAAACTTTAATTTCCCAAGAGTTGTTTGCATCTACCATCCTTGAAAGAGTGGGCCCATGACTTCTTTTACACTAGATTTGTCCAAAGTACCTCTATATATTGGTTACATTGTTTTGAAAAGTATTTCATCTTTGTTTAGTTGGGCAATCCGTGTCAATTTGGGTAATGTAAAGCCCTACCAATAAATGTTGAGTTCAAAAGGTAGGTAGATTATTTCTTATAATCTCTTCCTTGATGCAGGAAATCCATATAATTAGGGAACACGGATTTTTCATTCATTCATCATATGTTTCATTCATTTCTATATGGGCGTTTATATTGGACAATCTCTTTGTTGCTGAGAATTTTGACAAAAAATATAGGCATTCCTTGTTGGACCTTGTCTTTTTCATCAATTTTTTTGGTCAAAATTTCCTTCACTTCAGCGATTGCCCTAAACTGACAAGACCAATGATTGAAGGGAGAAGTAGGGAGCCAAATAGGCAAGGTTTTATTTGCATGGATTTCTTGTAAAATTGATTCTCTAATGGCTTGTGCTAGTTGTGTAGCAACCACCAAGACTATTCCTTTGCCACCAACTCTACACAAAATAGTAAAATTAGATTGTTCTTCACTAAATTCTTAATATTTGACATAATATAAATATTTACTATTACCATACAAGAATGCACTATTTTTGAATTAGATGTTGTAATTGTGACTCATGAACCTCCATATTTACAAATGGAAACTTTTGTAGAAATATTTGTTGACTTTGATGACTTGGGAGTAAGGCAACCTAATTTTTCAAATAGCCTAATTTCACTATTTAGTGTAGATTAGTAAATATTATTTCAAAATATCAAGTTATGCATTTTTGAATTCCTTGAATTTGCAATATTTAAAGTCATTAAGTTGAAGTTTGACTGATGGCTTCAATAGGTTCAAGTTGCAAGCTCAAACTCTACATCATGTCTAATTGAAATTTCAAAACTTTAAACCAATGATAAATATTTACAAGCACTAAAGTATGTTATTGTTTTAACCTACCTAATAATGTAGTAATTAAAAAAATAAATGGTTAAAAAATCTTTCAATTTATCATAAATTTTTCATAGATCTAGGCAATCCAAGCTCATTCATTCAAATTTTGGATGAAATATTGTCAATTCTATTTTTCAATAAATCTAAAAACTTCAAAGCCATATGATTTTTCAAATTTAAAACTTTTTGAAAGATTTAATTGTCAAACCACTATTATGAAGAATCTTAAGTGAAATTTGACTTAGTGATATAAAAAGGTTGAAAGGTATTTCTTTTGTTTTTCATTTCTATCAAAATCTAATAAAAATGTTCTAAAAAATTATATTGATTTTTTAATATATAATTCTAATAGCTATCAAATAAAATGTGCTAATTGTACAAGAGTATTTGTATACCCACAATCAATGCCCACTGATGAGAATTCATGGGACAATTTCATGAGCAAGAGTCAGATATAATTAATGAAAAAGATATGTTGCAATTTGTGTGGTTTTTTTGTATCAATAAGTATGGCAATTATAGAAAAATGATATTGCCAGTGGCAAAATTGGGAGCATTATTGATGAAGTCATTAGGTAAGCCTTTAGCAAGTAGATTGAAAACCCATGCAGCTAAACATCCTTGTTTTCGACAATTTATCATTGATGTTGCACAGGTTAGGGTTTTCTTAATGTCAATCAATTTTTTTGTTTTGATAAATATTAAAGCTACACGGGAGTCATTATTATACAAACTCCAATTATGAATTGAAGATTTTATATTCAATCTTTTATAATACAATTACCAATAATAGAATAATATTTGGAATTACGTAATATTAGCAAATTTATGAATACAAGCAAACTCAAATTTGTGATGGATGTACTGTAGTTATAACAACTCACACATAGATTATATTGTTAATTATGTTTGGTACTTATTTGATTTGCTATTACACCCCAAATTTGTCAATATCTGAAGGGTTCAATTACATTTTGGGTATTGTGAAAATGTCTTCAATAATTATGGTTTGTGTGAGTTGTTTTCCAATATTCAGACCTTTGGAAAGCAAAAAAATCTAAAATTTCTATGATTTTGAATGTGTCAACAAATTATTTGGCAACACTCTATGTCAATTTGAAAACCAGATGTTACATCTCTTCACAAAAATCCTTCAATCTACAATTATATTGTAGAGCAAAGACACATTCTTTTTCAGTTGCAAATCCAAGCACTTAATCAATGAAAAACAAACATTTTGTTTCTTCAGTTGTTTGCAACACAAATATTATTACTATCACTGAAAAAATTGGTTCAAATGTTTCAAGAGAAATACTGCAGAAGTACAAGGGTTAGTTTTTTTTCATTTTAATTATAATTGAACCCTTCAAGGTAAATTTCATAAATATAGTTTCTGAATTACCACTAATTTTTGCAGTAATAAAAAATATAATGCCAAAACTGAAGGTTACTCCTCTGACTGACTACAGAGCAGGATTATATCCTACTGGCTGTTTCTTCTCTCTTTGAGTATTAAATCAATTGCATATGCTGATAAAAATCATTTTTAATGTCATTCAAAACTTTTTGTTAGCATCATGTTGAGAATTGCAGTTGATATGTGAAGTAAATATCTCAGTTGTGAAGGTTTGCAGTCAAACCACAGATTTCAAGTAAACTTGCAGCGGCGCATATATGGCCATGACACAGATGTGATAATTCACCCTCTGAATCCTGAGAAAGCTGTGCAAGCAGCATCTGACCTCCTTGGCGAGTTTATTATTTTTGCAGTATGAAATGCATTCCACAAGCTTCAGAATCATGTTGAAAACTTATCAAATTTGCATTTAATATGTTTGTTATCTGGACAAAAGGGGATGAAATCTACATCTATTGTGAATGTAAGGAGGTTTGAGTAAGTTGCTTTAGTGAAAAGTGAGCTACTACTATAATGTTCAAAGTAATTCATATGAATTGAGCCTCTTCTCCAAGCATAGTTGCTTGTTTTCTTCTCAATGTAATACACAACATTTAGAGTTCCTTAATGTCATTACCCCAAGGGACAAACGAGCTTCTACACTCACGCACCCATATTCCACACAACTTGAAATGTGAAAGTTATCCCATCATGTGTATACTGTACCCAACATGACAGATTCTGAGCCTATACAGAGAAAATGCAATTACAGACTTTGTAATTCATTAGAGAGTACTGTACACTAAGTTAGCTACCAATAAAATGAGCTTTGGACAATTTTCTTTTGATGGCAATTGAAATTGCAAAACAGGGAAGAATTGCTTCAATCTGTTGATGGCAATGATGATGATGTAACTTAGTGTCCTGGCCCCTCCTGTGGGCAGGTGGGTGGAACCATTGTGATTCTTGAAGTGCAGTGAAGTTCGCGCTTGGAAGCTTTCAAAGAGGCCAAGAGGCGGGCGGAATTGGACGTAAGTTACACAACTTGAAAATACTATCAAATGAATGCTTATTAGTGATTGGTTGGAGCTGTTGAGCTGTCCCTCCCCATGACTGTACCTGCTATGGGTCCTGGAATTCCAGAGGGCTAGTGTTCAATCATCAGAATAGACAAGGCTGGAGGGCCTTACAATCCACCACTGGAGGGGAAAGACTCACATGAGCCATGCAAGAATTGCATTGCTTTCTGTAAGGAACTGTCACTCCAACACGATTCTTTAGAATAGGAAACTGATGATCAAACTTACGGGGATCAAATTTGGATTAGATTGGCAAAACAATTTCCAGCTGTACTACAAAACTTAAATGAAAGAACCTCTTCTGGTTTTTGAGGGAAGAACCTCTTGCACCTCTCATTTTTAGCAAGTGGAGGATTGCCAATTTAATGAATGGTAGGAGTTGATAACATTTGTGATATACTGGTTGTTAGAACTTACGGCCATCTTCACTGTAAATGAAAACTCCCAAAAGACTCAAAATTGTGATGCACTCATTGTAGAGAATGTACATGTACGTAGTGAGTGGTTTTTCTGTTCAAGGTCTTGATGAGACACCAAAAAAAATTAGATTTTTTTTTTAAGACTTTAAAAAGCAACCCTCAAGGAAGTTCAGTTACGAAGTCGACCCACAGAAAAGGCGATTTTGAGAATGGCATTTCAAAACTTTAATGGAGGTCTACCCAATGGTAAGTTACTTTGGGAAAGAAGAATCACGTTTGTGCACAATTTGATAACAAACTTAAAAATCGTGGAGGAATCATGAGGTCTGACACCCACTATTGTGCTGAAATTTGGTCAGGCACTACGGGAGAGGGACAGGAGTACATTGCGTGAGCTTGAGCTTCTGAGGTTGCGAATTGATGAGTTGGAGGAGGCATCCAAACCTGGAAGGGCAAGCTGGATGAGTGCCGCAAGTTTTAGTGTTTTGCGAAACCAAAGTGATCGAGGCCAGGAAATCCAAGCTCAAACTCAGAGGAGCTTGGTACCGCCTTCCAACGAAAGCAGCACAACGGAGAAAGCACCCCAAAATTGAAAACCATCAATTAGGGTTGGGATTGCAACTCATTACAGGGACTAATGCTTTGGACACGGTCAGTGTCCTAAATGCAGAAATTTGGGAGATTAGTGATGCTCGTAACTTTCTAACTACAGAGAACCATTGTTGAGCCCTTCAAATCAACATGAAAAGGAATTCCAAACATCTTGTTTTTGTGAAGTTAGAGCTCCTCAAGCTAATCGGCCATTGTTTTCACAGGTTAGAGATTTAACTTTGCTTGATTCGCTCTGATATGCTTTAAATACCTCTTAGTTGGTACATTGCTCAAAAGGCTCCGCATCCAATAAATTTGGTGCTTGATCGTTCAAAAACTGAGAATGATCATTAAGGCAGTAGCTAATCAACGCAAATTAAGTCCTTTGTGATGAATCAGGGCAACGTCTGAAAGATGCTGGTATCGAACTAAACAAGGGCATTCTATGAAGTCTCCAAATTACAGCTATCACCGACCAATGTAGCAAATGTGATCCAGCTCATTTAGAGAGAGCGATTTGCGTGGTAATATCATTTCAGTAAGGATACTAAGCAGCAGCGTGAAGTTCGCTGTACGTGAGATCCCAAAAGACCGTGACCAAAGCTATCTGACATCAAGATGGATCAGAAACTTCCCACTTCCCACTGTTACCAGTAAGTTGTCATGATTTACTCAAGTGTTGCAAGGTTGGCCACGTATTTGCAAAGCTCAGTAAGATGAAGACATGTCACGTCTCAAACGTTCTCACCCGCCCGTATGGCCTGATCGTGATGTGTGAAGACAAACAGCATGATGCTTGATTTCAGGGATTCAGCAACGTATGTATGAAGGGCAATGCTACTCTTGAAGACAGATGGTATGACAAGAACCTGCTTTGAGAAAATGTTGCCATGATATAATTGCCGTAGCACCTGAGAATTGACACCCTAAACCCCTTGGAGTGGAATTCGAAGGTTCTCGCAAATGCAATTGTAACAAAAAAATATATTGTAAACGTGATTGAGACGATACAGCCTGTGGTTGACTGTTTTGACAATGTCGAATGCTGACAAGACGAACTCCCTCCCCACCAACATAATCGAGATCTATTTTAAAGACACTGCATACCAAAGCAGATTACAGAACACTCCAAGGCAGAACAAAACGCAAGAAAAAGGACAACATTCATAAGAGCGATCACGGACACCGTCTGTAGTGTCACCGTAAGCTTTTTTCTTTTAATCGTTGAAGTGTATCAAGTAGAGGATTCACAGAGTGGGAGTCCCTGGCACGCTACCTCTTTATGGCGCACAGCTGCAGATTGGAAGTCAATATTACAGAAAGCAGCCTTGCATCGGGTTGTAGTGATTATCCTGCAACCAATAAGAATTGTGTACTTGCAACTGGGAAAATCAAAGATCGACCTATACCTAAAAGTGTAACCTAAGTTTAATTAACCGACTTCATAATACAGCATTGCATCTAAGCTGACTGAACTATTGAAAGGGGTGCCACCCTGTTATCGAATGTGTGTTCGTCCGAGAGACCACACCCCTGTATCGCGAACAGCACTCTGCGATTTCGGAGAGGGAAAAACATTCCAAAACCGTAGAGTCTCATCGCCAGCACCCGTCACAATCGTTTGACCATCTGGAGAGATCGCGAGATACAAAACCCGCATTGTATGTCCCGTCAATGTAGCAAGCTTCGACATTGCAGGGTATCTCCAGACAATAATCTGGTTCTGAGAGTACCCATGTGTACTCACAAGCTCATTCACATTCTTCGACCAGACCAAATTGCAAACTTGACTTCCAGTGTCGTAGCAATTCAAAGGGGTGCTGGTTGCAGTGTTCCAAAATCGTATGCATCGGTCAGCAGTACCGCCTCCAGATGCTAACAAACCATGCTGATGAGGAGACCACGCGATGGCCTTTACAGCTGCCGTGTGCTCGCTGAATTTCACTACCGGTTGCGTGGATTGCTGATTCCAGACAAAGAGCTGATTATCATTCCCGCCAGACGCAAGCTCCCGATCGTCATACGACCACTTCAATCCGCAGACCTCTGATTTATGCCCTACAAGTTTACTTACAAAATCGTCCGGCACTCGGACATCCCGCTGCAGAATGTTGCGATCTCGGCTGCCAGACGACAAGATGTGTGAGCTCCATGCTAGAGTGCCGACTCGCGACCGATGCCCGAGCATTGTCCGCACCTTTCTGCACTTGGTCGCATCCCACAGCTGCACCTCGCCAAGGTTGGTTCCCACAGCGAGATACGTCCCCCTTTGCGTCCAGCCTACAGAGCACACACTGTCTGTAGGACCTAAGTCGCAGAGCTTTGTCACTTTGCTGGTGCACGCACTCCAAAGGTACACAGAAGTGCCCAACCCGACCGCCAGCACGTTGTGAGATGACCAATCCACCAAATTGAGGTAGAAATCGTCCTGCAACGCCGGCGCATCCAATACCTTGTAAGGCGACCTCGCAATTTTTCTCGGCACTTTTCGAGGCGACATGGTGGGCATAATATCAATTCCCGCAGGAGAGATTGCGTAAGGGCTTTCTGGCCGCGCGTTCGTGTTCGGCTTGTACTCACTCTTGAATCTGAATAGATTCCGGTTGGTTGGACTGATGGGAGACCGCATTGGATCTCGGGAGCCAATTCCCATTGATTTCTCGGGCGTTGCTGGGGAGTTTGCCTCTTGACCGAAAAGCTCCGATCGCAGCAGCATTGAATACGCCGCCCCGCCATCTTCTCGGTTGTCATGATTCGACTGCGCGATGTTGGCCCCTGAAGGAGATCGATCCAAGAGAGCAAATCCCATCAAGTTCGAGCTCGAGCGGCTGGGAATGAACCTATCGCTGTAAGAAGTCCTTGTAGGCGATGAGGTACTGGCCACCATCCCCTTCATCGGCGATCCTGATCCTTGCCATGATCGCCTGGCGATAGTGTCGAGGTGCAGGGCGTCTCGAGACATGCCAATCGGTAGGTTGAGAGACCGGGCAACCCTACTCTGTTGTTGTCCACTCTCTCCTTCCCCTTCCATTGGGTGGTCCATTTGGTGAGCTCCGGTGTAATCGCCCTAAATCTCCCTCTGCAGCGATCGCATCAGCGTTAATGCCGTCTACATGGGCAACTCAGCACGTCTACTCGTGTAAAGCTCCTTGAATGGGAATCGTACGAAACTCAAAAAAGGCCCGCCATTAATCTCAATTTCACCAATTGCTTGCGCCTGCACTGTAGTAATGTACAACATGCCTCGAATCCCGATCCACAGGCATCATGTCTTCCCATTCCGACCTTCCACCTACTTATTCTTTCATGTGCGAGAAATAGAACATCCAATAGCAAAGTCTTGAACTGTGACAGAGACACCACCACATTTCACAGCGGCCACCTAGATTCACACTGGCTGCTTCTCAAAACCTGCATTCACGCAAATTCCCTCCCCCGCTGGTATCGCGATTTCACTCAAGAAGCGGACGATGCACAACCCTGCGCTACGCCACCACAGAACTCCAATGCTGCAACCTCCATAACCCACGATCATAGCCTTCTCTAGCAGGCGTCCCTCTCCACCCTCCAATGCAACCCAGGCGCCTATCAATTCTCCCAGGAAAGATTACCATCCAAGAAAAAATCAACCAATCGTCAGCCCGTCCTTCAAGTCACTTCCAAACAACCAATAACTCATCACGACTACCACTACGAAAAAATTCCAATACACTCCTACGATTACCAGTCAAACTGCTCACAGTCCATCTTCCCGCTCAAACCCCTTCCATCCAGGCCCACCATCATCGAGAACATCAAACAATGAGCACTTCTCATCCCCGAAATTCCCCTCCACAAACTTCTCTCCCATCCAAAAACATAAAAAGTGAAATTGATATTTTCTGAGCTCTTCAAACCAAACAAAAAAAAACACGAAACGCTTAAGCTACCTTCACGACAGGCAACCGAACGATGAATTAAGCTTGATACTGAACCAAACAGGATGCGAAAAAAAACCAAAGAAAGGCAACACAGGTGCAAAAACAGAGACGACGTTAACACAACGGAAGCAGGGCCCTGCGAGAAGCAAGCAAGCGGAATGCGCCTTGCCACAAGCAGCGATGGCGAAAGGGGAACGATAGTTTTGGATGCAACGGCTCTCCAAGAGAGACGGGCATAGTCCGGGGGGTATGAGACGACCGGATATAACCGGTGTACAGTCCCCATCGAACTAATCATCTTCAGGAAGTGACCGGTGAACGCCGGTGTGTGCGCGTTCAGCAGGTCTGATTCGTTGTTCAGGTAAGGTTCCTCCGTGACCTTCCCGGGTTAGGGTTTGGCGGGAGCTTCGTGGGTAGGTCAAGGGGTGCGCCACGTCGACTCCCGCGAGAAGATGATCTTCTCCGTTGCGAAAGTGGATGAATGTGTGCACTGCTAAAGTGGCTGCAGCCCGGCGGGCCCATCGGGGGCTGCCTGCCTGTCTTGCGGAGGGGTGTACAACGGATGAAATACCGACGTAATTCAAATATTTGGGCGGACTGCATTAATGAGGGCGGGATTGAGTTCGTTTTCCAACGTTGGTCACGTTGCTTGTCGCACGGCTTGTCATGCTTCTGGTCGGGTTTTGAACGAATGTCGTCGGACGACTCGTCACGCTCGTCACGCTCGTCACCGTAGCCAACCGAGTATTTCTGACGGAGTTTGGTACAATGGAGAATTCCCCGGTGAGGTAACACAGCCCATTGGGGTCAGAAGTAGGAGGTTGCCCTCTTGCCATTGCTCAAGTATTTTCATTTTTTTCTAACATAAAGAAAAGTGGGAGAAATAGTGACAGAAATTGAAATTATACTTTTCTGACAAAGTATGAATTTGCTATGAATTTTTGAAGTGTTTAGTCCATCATAGCCCCAAAAGAGTCTTTTTACTACCCCAAAACCAATAAAATTTGTATTCATAGCACTCATCTTACATACTTAAAGCAATTACAATCATTTTTTAACATGGAAGGCCTAAAAAAGACACTTCCTAAAATGAAATTATAGTGAAAAGTTGGAAGTTCCTAATGAGGTCACTAATCACTCCATTATTGTCAAATAAGACATTGTTTGTGATCCAAATCTCATTTATGGAAAAACCCATAATAAGGTCATTCCCTAGGTGTCCACTATGGGGTCTTCTAACCACAACATGTTGTTCTACCTCAATGAAAGGATGAATAAGGATAATTGTTAATATAATACATTGATTGTAACCCAAATCTCATTTATTGAAAAAACTCAAAATGTTGTCATCCCCTAGGTGTCCAATGTCCAATGTCTAATGTGGGGTCTTCTATACACAACATGTTATTTTATTTTAATGAAGAGATGAACAAACATAATTGTTGAATATTTTTGTTCAATCATTGCAGACCCAAGTGATTGCTCTTTTTTTATATTAGCTACAAAATGGAATCAACCTTATTACTTTTAAAATTATTTAAAGAAAATAGGTTCATGTAAAGTCATGTATGATTTAATTATTGATGCATTAAAAGAATTGTTACAAGTACAAATTTACTCTAAGATTTAAATATAATATAAAATTTAGTTTTATCCACATTATTAATTAATTGTACTAAAAATATATAGTTGTATGATAAATGAATGCATATGAAGAATTATTTGATAGGTAAATAATATCTAATTATCTTGAACTTTGTTTATATTTTGCCAATAAGTAACTAAGTTATATGCATATTGCTTAAAAATTTAATAGAAAGTTACTCTATATTAAAAAAATTTGACTTTAGTTTAAGTTTAGTTAGAAAAGAGTTACTATGTATTAAAAAAATTTGATTTTTGCAAGGTTAAAAGGTAATTGTTGTGTATAGAAAACCATAATGTTAATACCATTTTGTAAAAGATTCCGTCACTTTGACAAAAGTAGACACTCATTTACTTATCCCCTAAAGTTCTATGACTATGTTTTCACTCAAAAACTACCTTGTTTTTTTAGTATAAATACCAAATTTTATAAAGAATATTTTTAACATATGTAACCATAGGATCTTCTAGTATTCTGATTTGAAAACATATAATAAAAATTTCAAAAATTTCTACCATATGGATTGCAATATATAAGCATTCAAATTCACTAAAATCATTTTTTGGGCCTTACAAAAAACAAGGTAGTTGCACTTCAAAAGCTCATCTTTCTATGAAAAAATGTCCAAAATGGTAGTGCTTATTTGAATTCTTTTTCCTATATAAGTTGGTTACATACTTGAAAAATTTTAGATCATTTGGAATTGTACAACATATAGGGAAAAAATAGTAAGTAGAAAAAAGTAGAAAATGATTCAAAGTACTAAATTGTTAAAAATTGAATTACAAAATAGAAAAATGTCAATCCCAATGGTTGCAATGTTGCAATAAACAATTTGCATCCTATAATTTATTTTATTTCCAAAAATATTGAAAATTGAATAAGATAAAAGACTTCAAAGTTTATTTTAGAGTAGAAAAATCTATAATTGCCCAAAAACAAAAATCCTCATAATTTTTGACTCATTGATCAAAATGAAATGATTCAAAGATTAACATGTAGTTATAACTCTAGAAAACTAATTTCAAATTTTTGTTTATGAAAAAAGTGATTTTTCTATCTATTAAGACTGACCATTTACAAAAAAAAACATATTAGGTCATGAGTTTTGACTTGTATTTCCAAATGTCATGAAATTTAGTTTATATAAAAGATATTCCTTGTTTCTACCTTTAAATAAAATTTGGGCCAAAAATATAGAAATCTCTAGTCACACGTACCTGCATAAAATTGCTATGTAACCAAAAATGAATGTTGGTTCTTTAGGTGTTAAAATTTAATGACAATTTAAATTGAAAAAATTACCAAAAATAAGCAAGCACAATGTTTCAAGTTCTAGAAAGGTATCAGAGAAAGATCAATATGAATATATTTTTGGGTAAGGGAATGTTATGGATGGGTGTTGCAATGATCCAAAAACATTATTACTAAAGTAGGACCAAGGTCCTTAAAGCATTCATGTTCTAAAAACATCTACATCCTCAAATGAGTACAATTTGTACATTTGTTTTCTCATTGTAGCTCTTCAATGAGTGCTTTATGGACCTTCTATTTTAGTTATAAAGTAGAACAATCCATTGCAATAAAAAGACCCTAAAGAATACTTAGAGAATGGCCCCCCTATGATTTTTTTTCAATAAATGAGATTTGGGTCACAATCAATGTCTTACCTTATAGTAATGGAGTAATTATTAACGTCATTAAAAAATTTCAACATTAGTGTGATTTCATCATAAGAAGTGAATTTTTCAGGCCTTTCATGTTAAAAATTATTGTGACTACTTTAGATGTGTAAGATGAGCATTATGGATAAAGATTTTGTTGGTTTTGGGGTAGTCTAAAGACTCTTTTGGACCAGGATGGGCTAAACACTTCAAAAATTCATAGCAAACCCATACTTTGTTAATAAAAAAAACTTAATTTCATTTGCTCTTGCTATTTCTTGCACTTGTCTTCTATGTGGAATTTTCAAAAAAACACGTTCCAACTATGGCATGAGTGCAAACTCCTAATTCTGCCCACAATGGGCTGCTTTACCTCCACTTTGCGTGCCTTGTTAGACTTCTGCCTGTGGTAACATAACCATTGCAACATCTCCTGACTTCATGTGCACCATTGGATTGGTGAATTCAATCATGCTCTGTACTGCACTGCAGTGTACAGTTTGCTCTAAATTGCCAACTTCTACAGAGCTTTTGTGTAAGATATTCCCTCTGGCACCCACATATTAAGTTAAGCAGTTCCAGCGAGTGAAGCCTTCATTCTGCTACAACTGGAGCCCTTTCCCTGTTACTTACCAATACAGTATGCATGATATGAAAAATGGTGAACATTCTAGGTTTCAATCCATCACAATCAATTTGGGGGAATGACTCCTTGCATCACGTTGTGGACCATCAGATACAGTTTAACCCTTTAACGCCAAAGGGGTGACCCTTGAAATCATCCTTTTCTATTACCGTGTGAATCACTAGCCTCTAAAATTGCAAAAGTAGTCATTGCAAGTCAATCTACTATGGAAGATTTTCCCTTCCTAAAATGAAATTCGAAGATGAATAATTGCACTTTTGTCTTATACAATTTGATTCCATTAGACACAAAATGTCTGCCTCAGCTTTCAAGGGTTAAAGAGTGGGGCTCCAAACCAATAAAAATATCATATCTATGCCAGTCGTGATCACCCCACTGTGGATGTGAAGTTGCGGAACTTTTTGCACCTCTGCTACGTTAGTCATGGAGGGTTTGTATCATAAGTTAGGTTATTTTGCTCCATTGCCTGTTTCAGCAAGGAGGCCGGTGGGTTCTTTTGCCTGGTTGGTGGGCATCATGACACCCAGGTCATGAGGCTAGTGTGCTCCTGAAGAATGAGATCTGGTGGGGTTAGGTCAGGTCCTTTCAATCTAGAAGCTACAAGGCTTATGGGAGACGTTTCAGTTCCAATCTTGGGGAGGGGGAATCAGTTTCTCGCTGGAAGTCCGTCTCCAATTCAGGAGCCATGTGAGGGACCCAAAGCCCACCTTGGAGATCAACTTATCATAACCTCCACACACACCACCCCCAAGTTAAGTTAAGTTACATGCCAGCATACAACAATAATAAGACTCAAAATGTACGCCAACCTGTGAGAACTGCCAGTCCCCCCCCTCCCTCCCTCTTCTTCTCTCTGCCAGAATCTCCAAAATGCACGTAGCTTCCCGAGATTCTGTGGGACATTTGGGGGAGTGTCAACTTACTAGGGTTCACTCGGTAATCAACTTATTGCAAATGTTGAAAAGATTCCCTCTCGAGGGAAGTAAAAGCCAGTGTGCTTCTAGAAAACAATAGCAGAAAGCAGCTAAACTGTTTGAACATCTCTTGGAGGAGTGAGCTGCTGCTGAAAGTTCACCTGGAGTGACTGGGAACAGTGGAATCAAAGAAATCAATATCCATGTCCTCATACTAGAACTTCTTTACCTTTCAATAACTGAGAAGTGCCTCAGGTGACCAAAGGGCAAGGTAATAAGTATATCCAAAAAATGCCCCTTTCCCCTTCCCAAGTGTGTTTCCCATGTACACTTGCCGAAGAATTTTCAACTGAAATGTTGTGGGCTTAATTAAAGAGGGGCCACCATCGGGAAAGGGACGGTTTGGGGTTTGCTTATGTTACTGACTAACAACCCAAATTCTTGCAGCTGAAAATATTAGCTGCGAATCAGGTGATTATGTGAAATTTGGAGCATGTGAAGCATGTACATGAGGCACTGCATTAGGTCAGGAAAAAGGTTAGCAATCCTTTTGTCCACTTTTTTGAGGTTGAATGATCTGGTTGCAGTGCCCTAGTTCTTGGGAAGGGAAGGTTGATTGATCCATTGTTGAAATTGGCTGGCCGTGATAGAAGGGATTCTGAACCTTGGCATGAGCAAAAGATCAATGGTCGATGTTAATCTTGTATCACTCCATTGACAGGCCGTATTGCGTCAACCCCACCCTTGAAAGCAAAATCCTTTCTGTATAATACATATGTAAGTATTTTTTCCATCCATGTTCATAATTATGCAAGATTTTGAAATGATTTTTCACTGAACAACGTGTTCTTAAGGTCCAAGTGTATGCAACTTACTTAACTGTATCATTGAGATTCTTCATTCATTCACGCTGGCCTTAGTGCTGGAGTTAGTCTTCTTCTTTGGGGAAGGGGGTAAGGTGAGTGTGTTTGGAGGAGAAGCCTACTGAAGAGGCTCTTTTCTTGTCTGTGTTTCTTGGGAGATGGTTCCATAGGTGGTACTCCCAGGCTGTCACACTACAAACCACTAGAGGGTGACTTTCTGAGACGAAACTTAGATCTCGATGCAGCAGTGGTGTTATAGCTCTAGCCCTAGCCTGTACAGGACTAATATTGTGGGGGCATCCTCTGCATCCACTAACGTATGTGAGAAACCTTATGTGACAAAAACCTGAAGAAAAAATTTAACGGACTCTGTGGATTGGCCAAAGGCAATGCTGACAGCAAGCTTGGAAAGTTCCCCTTGCTCTTGTTACTGTAACTGTGAAGTTCTCCAAGTCCAGATACCATGTACACAGTGTCTTGGTGAACATTTTCTGGTAGGCAAGTGTGACCAACTGGCATGGATGCAGCAAACTTTCAATTCAACAGTGCTTTAACTTATTGAACAATAAGGTTTCTCAACTCTCACAATGATAAGGTTTCATGACTCTCACAACAAAAAGGTTTTAGGTTTCTCTCTCTCTCTTTTATCAGCTTTGCAAGCAGGGTGAGCAACAATGTACACAACTGATGAAAGGTTGGTGGCATCATCTCCATGATCAGCCAAAGGTTTGTTGTAATAGCTTGCCTTTAAAGTTGGACCATCATTTGGAATACTTGCATCACACTGTTGGGGACAGTGAAAATATGATTCTCAGTTACCCAGACTGCCTTCAGTGGGAGGCTAAGGCACTCCAGTAATTTAAATGGTATACAGTACCTTAATTTGAGATACACAAAATCCCATAATATTTCCATGGAGCCATAAGTTGGAATGCTCCATCAATGAAGTTCTCTCTAAGTAGAGCCAACTTGGTTTTCTGTGCCCGAAAGTGAGGCAAAATCCTGCCTTTCAAAGCTCGAAAATGTGGTCTCAATCTTTTTCCTGTGCATTGACTTGGAATATACTTGGTGAGAGCTGTGAAGAAAACCATGTACAGTACATTGGGATCCCTCAAGGTTTTTGGCCTACAACTCTACAAACTGAGTTAATGGTCCTGGACTCCTGGCTGTCACAAGACAACTGAACAAAGAGGAAGCACTCTAGCTAGAAGTATGGACAACGGTACTCTTGCCCCAAAACGACCAAGTCTTGTCTGCAAGCAGCTCTTGTTCCTTGCAGAAGACAGGCAGGTGCCATCTGAGGTGGCAGCAATGCATTATATCCCTGACTCCTAAATGTCCACTGGGTCATGGCCAAGTATAAAATTCCTCCATGCCTGGGATGCTCGGCAAATTAATGTACATTTGCTGATATCCTTGCTGTGAATGCACACTTTGCTTGTTTGAATATTACCACTGAAATGGGAGGATTTTGAAGGATGAATGTCGATTGCGCACAATTCAGAAGAATTGCTGGTATCAATGGGAGGTGTGATCCCACTTTGCTCATAAGCACACAATTTGAGAATGTACAATACACCCCTTCAACGTCACAACTCTTAAGGCCATTGATCAATTAAAAATTGAACTCGCAAGATATATCTTTTGCATATGGTATCCAAAGATCACAAGGAACTGCAATACTTATTTTTTGTAAATTGTTGAGAGGAATGTTTCAACAACTTGATTGTATTCTAAAGATAGTGACAAAGCTTGGCATTTCAGGTGTGGGTTACCTTTAGTTTAAGCTTAGCCATTGTTCTGATGAATGACTGAGGCCAGCAGGGCAGACGTCATTCCAAAACTGATTCTGGACAAACGTGGTCCTCAGTGACTGTCATTGATTCAGATCCAGTGGCGCACATGACACAAAGCTTGAGAAATGTCATATGTTTTGCCACATGAACATGGTTGGTCTGTTTTTCTTGCCATATTTTGCCAGATCATAACTTACTCTATAAATTCTTGGAAGACTGGCTAAACACTATCCGTCAGATGTGTATGATTGGTTTTAATTCCAGTTTTTTATTACAAGGAAATATAGAAAATATGTTGCCAACTAACCCATTTGAATTCGTTAGTTGACTGACTGTTGTTTTCATCTGAAGCTCCCCGCCTTTTCATCAGTTCAGCTTTCTTTGATGCCACATGAAGCCACAATTGTTCCCTGGTAAGAAATTCACTGACACATCCGAGTTTCCATGTGGATATAATATTGTTAAATGTCCATGCAATGTTTGTCGTGGACTCAGGTGCATGGGATCTGTTTTAGTTTTAGTTTTTTATTTACTGAAAATCAGCTGAATGAAATATCATAGGCTAGTATTGCAAATGTTGACAAAGTGTGTCTGGCAGGCTTGTACATCTATCTTTGGCAATGAAATTCCCTTGCCCTTTGTTTTAAAAAAAATAGAAATGTTGACAAAGTGTGCTTCCCTCACCAGCCTCGAAAGCCACTGATGTGGCACATATGATGATTGCCATGCAGACACAACTCCAGCAGACTGAAGAGATCAATAAGTTCATCAGTGGCAAATGCTGGTATGTGTGACATAGCAATGGCCAAGGACAAGAACAAATTAGGTAACTGCACCCAACTGGAACCCCTGTCTGAAAACGCACCCCTGCACAGATTCTTGCCTGAAATGTACTCCCTCTATCATCCCTGTATTCATGAGTATTCATGAGTTAGAGTCCTAGGTCGGTTTGAGAAACACCTCTTTTTCAGCACTTTGAATATTCATAGTTCATAATGTCTAATGTCCAATAAATGCACAAGAAGAGAATCGAGAAAATTCTTTGAACCTCCAACAAGATCCAAACCCAAAATTAGGCAACTTTATAATAGAAACAATTCTCAATTGCTTCTTCAATTGCATTTAGGTGTACCTATCTTAACATCGGTGCTATTTTGTGAGCATGCAAGCGTGAGCTTATGAGCAATGAGCAGGGATTATGTGAACATTGAGCTCAAAAATTTGAAGAAGCTCTTGTAGATGGGAATTTTCTATAGATTTAACTATTGATAAATTCCTATAGTTTTAAGTTCATTTGCAGGGAGGATTGGTTAACAATAGGTAATTATTTAAAGGCGATTTACTAACCCAAAATTGTGCACAATAGAGGATTCCTTTTGAGCAATTCCTACCCAAACCAAGTATCATAGATCAGATTACAACTTTCATTACAATTTAAACCAAGGAATGGAAACTTATCAATTGTTCTTAATTTGTTAACTCGATTTTACTCTCTGGCTTCTTAATTAGACCAGCGACAACGCTGCAACTATTGATCTTCTGGCTTCCCTGATTGCTCAGTATTTCCAATTGACTCCTCTTTGATTCCAGCTTTCGCCAATTTAACTTCAATTGATTCTCTTTCTTTATGTCTCGCTTCGCTTTCTTTCTCCATAGATTCACATTTTGCTTTCCACAATTCAATTGATTTACAAGATTTACACTTTTCTATGTCCCTATTGACTTTGCAAATTTCTTCCCATCACACTATCATTCAGATTGCAAATTCTATTGATTTCTCTACATAATCTCCCGGTCACTATTGAAATTAACTCATAGCATTCCTATAACACTATAGTAATTCATACATTCATACTGCATACTCAGGTGCACCATTGACATGCATACAAAATAGTTCAAATACAACAATTGATATACAACTAACATCCATTTGAATTTCAATAGAATACCGTCTCTTATTTCATATTTGAATTTTACAATAGAGTTCACTAACACCACTGCTTCTACACAATAGATTTTACATTTCACCGCGGTATAGAAACTTCCACAATTGTTTCCCACCACATTGATATCTACAGCCAACGTCAGAATGTTCCTATTACACCTTAGACTATCGATTTGCCATAACACTCCGTCACATAAAACTATTGATTCTACCCGATCTGATCTATTGATCTTACATTACGAAAAAGAACCCGCATTCTATCAATTCAGCACAACAAATGCTCACACACGAATCACAATTGAACTCCACCAAATACTACAACGACACCGCACAGACAAAACTATAGCACTCTCAGAACTCCCACGCACAATCGAACACCGCCAGCCTTCACTGCTGCGGGAGCTCTGGACTCTCTTCCAGACTGAGAGACAATCGATTGCTGCCATCCCAATTCAACACATTCGACTAACAACCGAAATAACCACTTCAATAGTCACACCTCATTCATCCTATTCAACTAATAACAATTGCAACTATAGATGAAATCCAGGTTGAATCCAGACTAACCAGTAACTATAGAAAATTAACTTCAAAATGCCGAAAGACTATAGAGAAAAACTGGAATTAACCAATCAAAACAAAAAATCCACAAAACTACAATAGTTCACATACTACAGTTCTAAAAAACTTAATAATATTTCTGAAATACATTCTATCTTAAAATTTTGGTCAAAATTTACTATTTTCAATAAATTTTTGTACCTATTACTATGGACCTATTGCCGTGAACCTATTATTGTGATTATGTAGAATTCAAATGAAAATTATTATTTTCAGTGTTGTGTCTAAAATATTAGAAGTATACATTATGAAAATGATGAACTCAATTGATGTAAAAGATGAATGGAAATGGAAATAAGTTTGCATAGAATATTTGTTGATCATTATCATATAGCAATGTGGATCTCCTTGAGGCTAATAGGAGTCTACCAATAATTTTTTTTCAATGTGCTATTGTTGAACTTGCTTAGATTTTAGAAAAAAATTGTTGATAAGAATTATTTCTATATATCTTTGTCATAGTGAATTTTATTTAGGATGATCATTGTCTTTTAGCATCATGGATCTTTTTAGGGTCAATGGAGGGTTACCAACACTTCTTTTCTAATTTGGAAATCAGTGAACTTGTTTAGATTTTAGAAACAAAAATTTATTCATAGGGATTCATTAACTATAGAAAGAGCTTAGCTCCATTGAATTTCATTTTTGTTGATCACTATCTTGTAATAGCATGGGTCCTCTTAAGGCAAATGGGGGATACCTATACTTCTATTTTGATGTGTTGGTAATTGAACTTGTTAAGATTTTGGAAGAAAAGACTTAGTTGATATGGATTATTTTTGTAAAAAATTAGCTTAATTACACCAAAGTGTTGATCAATTGATCATTGTCTTTTTGTGGGCCCTTTTAGAAGTCTAATTCTTCCATCTTTTGGTTGTTTGATCAAATGCTCATTTGGTTAATCACTTCTTGTTGCTTAGGATCTCTAGCGCAAAGAAGAGGATTGAGCACTTGCCATCTTAATGTGCTCCTTATTGAATTTTGTTAAATTTTAAAAAGAAAAAATTGGTTACTAATTAAGATTTGTTTCAAATCAACTAAGGTTGTTCCATTAAGATTTTGATTTTCATAATCATTCCCCTCTTGTTGTTGGGTACCTCTCGACACCAGAAAGACTCTCTCTTGGGGGAATTTTTTTTTTTCGTGTTGCAAGTAGGACTCTTTTTGGCACTGAGAGGAGTCTAGCAAAAAGAGGGGAGTGATTATATATATATATATATATATATATATATAACATTCTCAATTGATTTCAAACAAATTCTAATTAATCACCAATTTTTTTTCTTAAAATCTAGCAAAGCCCAATAAGTAGCACATCAAGGTTGACTAAAAGACCATGGTAAGAGGTTCATGGTAATAGGTTCATGAAAATGGGTACTAAAATTTACCAAAAATAATAAAATTTGACCACAATTTTTTGATGAAATCTCTAAAAAATTATACACTCACAAAATAGCAACCCTACCTATCTTAGTGGTCAATTTAGATAGAAATTGTGATCATTTGCTCATAAACAAGCACAAAGAAAGTCAAATTGCAAAATTACATTAATCCTTCAATCCCTAAAGTTCCTTGGCCCTTTTTTCATCAAAAAAGTGACACTTGTGAATACCATTTCTTTTGCAAAGAGCAAAAAACTAAAGAATTTTTCTTGCAAATCTAACTATAGGATCTCGCAATATATTAGTACAATAATCTGTGGAAGAAAATTCAGAAATTCTAATTAAGTAGATTGCAAGATATTGGTGTTTACCCCATAAAGTCCCAATGGTCCCTTGAGGGACAAATCAGATTTTGGGTAGGTTTTTGTGACCTCAAATTTTGGAGAAATTTTTTGAAATTTTTTCATAAGATAGAAAAACTGATTAGTTATGTGAGGATATAGTTTTTATTTTAATTGGTGCCTGGGAGCAAAAGTTGTACTACAAAAGCTTGAAACTGAACTCAGCAAGCAACACAAAAAAAAAATTTAATTAAAAAAAATTCTAAATTTTCTTCTTCTGAAATTTTAATATTTTAGAAAAATGTGAAGCTTTGATTTGTTCTATTTGGACTAATAATGAGAAAGTTACGGACAATCTTGTTTTTTGGACAATTTAAGCATCTTCTTGAAAAAATAACTTGTAGGATTCATTTTTAAATGCAATTTTCACAATTTTTCACAAATCTTTTTTTGAAAATATTATGTTTGCTTGCTAAAACAATCTCACCATTGGTATTATTGTCTTTCAATCCCATCTTGGAGTTATTAACAATTTTGGATTTTTTTCAATCTTGGACCTACTTTTACTTGACAATTTTTTAAAGAATGAAAATCAAGTGTTTTTTTGTTTTTTTTAAATCTTAGACTTTCAACTCAATTTTACAACATTAAAATTTTTTTAATTCAAAGTCTATAGTGCAAAAAAAATTCACAATTGGTGGTCAAAGTCATCTGAAATTGTAGGCCAATGTTCAAAAAAACTTTCTTTTTCAACTTTGAATGCTAATATCTTCCAATCTATACCATCAAACTTCATAAAAGTTTTACTCATAAGCTGAGGCAAGCAAAGTACAAGATCTTGTAGTTAGATCCTAAGAAAAAGATTTTTTTGTTTTTTTGGGTGAATATAGCAAAAATGGCAATTTTGAGTGTTTTTTGACAGAAAAATGGCCTTGGGACTTTAGAGGTTAACCACTAAGGACCAACGTTCACAAAACTAGTGAAATTTCTCTCCATTACTACTAAAAAATTTTAATAGCTAAAAGTACAAAGGAAAAAATCCTCAAAAAAATAGATTTTAGCTAAGACTACAACAACCAATAGAATTTGATAGTCAACTTTTTAGTTCTTCCACATTAGAATTAGCATCTATTTAGTCAGTTTTGGGTTACAATATTCCTAATCATCCTTTACAACTTGTAAAATCCTTTCTTTTCTATTTTTTTCAATGCCACTCACTCTCAAGGTAGCCAAAGTTGATGCTTGTTTGTCTAGAAGGTAGTATATTGCATTAAATTTCATAAACTAGTTTTAGGATCACTGCTAAGGACCAAGTGTTTGTTTAATATATGCAAGAAATCTCAAATAGTTTCCTTTAAAGTCATTTTGGGTTGGATGTCCATGAAATTTAGATACAATTTATAAGCATGTACCTCTTTTGTGAAGACGAATTTTTTTTCCTATCAGGTGTTTTAATAAAAAATTCTATTGCCTTGAACTTTGGAGGCAGCTCAAGCAATTTGAAAATCTTTGGAGGATATTTTATAAAAAAGTTCATCAACTTTTGAAATGTAGCATGTATTTAACTAATAAAATATAGCATAAAATTATCTAAAAAAACAAATTTTAGTTTTCAAATGACATTCTAAAAAGAGTCAAAATTCGTTCCCTATATTGGGATAGTTTCAAGAAAGAAATATTTTCTTCTAACTTTGAGTCCTAATATCTTGCAATCTATAAAGTCAAAATTCTAGAAATTTTTTCCACATATTTGAAATGTTTGTCTCTAATTTTTCACTATTTGGATTTCAAATAAAAAATTTCTTCATTGCACAAAAAACCATCAAAAAATGACTAAAGTGTTGCCAATTCACTTAACTTCTTTGCATTGCAAGGTGATTTAGTGTAAGCTAGACATCTCACATCTAAAATTTTGTACAAGTGAACCTAACATCACGTACTTACAAATGGTCAAAATCCTTGTTGAAGTGTAGAGAAAAAATTTTACTCTGAGAGGGCTTGAAGTTTGCTAACACTGTTTCATAGGAATGGAAAAAAAGTTTTTTCTCACTTCAAACCTTATAATCTTTCAATGCACATAGTCAAATAGACTAAAATCTTTTCCACACCCTAGTGAAACATTTCTTTCTAGTATTGTATGGTTGAAGTTTCATTAAAAATTAAATTTTTTCATTTTTTTAATAATATATCAAAAATTGCAGTTTTTGACAATGTCTCCCAAAAAACACCTTGGTCCTGTAGGGGTTAAAGCAAAAAAAACAAGTTTTTAGCTCCTTGCGTGACTAGATTATTAGACTTTCAATCTTATCAAAAACATTGAATTTGACATACACGCACATACACACAAATATATATATATATATATATATATATATATATATATATATATATATATATATATATATATATATATATATATATAAAAGATTGCCTAATTATAAAAATTTAACTCATTTTTTACAAGGTTTTTTGCCTCACCATTTTGACCATTTTAAAGCACAATCTTTCAAGAGACAAAACATATCTCTCACATGCAACAAACCTTGGTACAAAGTTAGAGAATTTCAGGTTTGGAGGTCAACACAAGAGTTTAGGCAAATGTGGCTACTTTAGATGAAAGTAGCAACAACCATCCAAAAATTGTAAGGACAACTTGGATATATCAATGCCTAACTTATTTTCATTGTATTTTAAAATACTAGTTTTTCGATTGCCTAACTATTCTTTGCACTTCACCCCCTAAAGTTCTTTGATTATGTTTTTACCTAAAATGCTCTAAAACTACCATTTTTTGTACAAGTTTCAAATTTTAGAAATAAAACATTTTTGGATTTATTTAACCGTATGATCTTGTAGTACACTAGTTTGAAGAGATGCGGAAAAAATTTCAAAGATTTTCACCATATAGATTGCAAGATGTTAGTATTTGAAGTGACAAAAATCATTCTTTTGTCCCTGAAAAAAATAGCACTTCACAATGTCACATTTGTAAGAAAAAATGTTCAAAATAGTAGTGCTTCTTTGGATTCATTATTCAAAGCATGTTAGCTACAAGCTTGAAATTTTTTAGATCATTTGAAATTGTACAACATATAGGATGATGATGAGTACATCATGATGATAAGTACATGATGAGTACACATGTAGAATGACACATGATAAGTACATGATAAAGTGATAAGTATAAAGATGTAGAGAATGATTCAAAATACTAAATTATTAACAATTTATTCATAGAATTGAAAAATGACAATCCCAATGGTTGTAACGTTGTAATAAACAATCTTCACCTAATGCTTTTATTTTTTTTCAAAATTGTTGAAAATTGAGTTCAATAAAGGACTTCAAAATTTATTTTGGAGCAAGAATCCATAACTACCCACAAACTAAAACACCTCATAACTTTTGACTTGTTGATCAAAATAAAATAATTCAAATCTTTTTGTGTATATATAAATCTAGAAAAACAAATTCAAATTTAGATTTTTGAAAAAAAAGTTTTTTTCAGATCTACCTAGACTACCTAAGTTGAGAAACAAACTATATATTAGGTCATAATTTTTTACTCATATTTCCAAATGTCCTGAAATTTAGCGTACATAAAAAATATTCCTCATCCACACCTTCCATTAAAATTTGGGCCAAAATATAGAAATTTGTAGTCGCATACACTTGTCCAAAATTTCTATGTTGCCAAAAAACGCAACTTGGTCTTTTAAGGGTTAATTAATTATTAGACAAAAAATTGCCCAAGTTGTTGAGAAGCTCTTCAAATTCCATGGATCCTATGGGCTATATAGTTATAGCTTAGGTTGATATTCAAGAAAATTTCTTCATGATTTTATTGTTACTTTCACAAATTTATTAATTTTAGTTTTTTGAAAAGAGCACATTAATAGTTTGTTTTTTGAAATGCCCCAAATGTTTATGGGATAGTTTGTACCATCTTCAAAAAGAAATATAAGGTGGATTCATTGAACATTGCACCCTGCCTAAAATTGCCATCATACATCTCTAAAATCAATATGCATGTATGTTTGAAAAGACAATTTTAGAACATCTATTGGATGAAACAAATTTTGACCTTTGATAAATTTTTGCATATGGGATCCCAATATCATGTTCTTTGACACATTTCAAACCTCTTTTTAGTTGAAATGCCAACAAGCAAATATGAAAATTTGACCATCTAATAATACTATAGGAATAACTAGGTGTAATAGCAAAGAATGGTGGTTTAGGGGGTACCCACCTTGAGTTTGCTACTCTAAAAGTCCCCATGTTCTAAAAGTGATTACAAACACAAAGGTACACTTGTTGTTTTCCATGTACTGATGATGTACATATCAAGAGGTGGCTGCTTTTAGTGACCACTGCATTTCAACTTCTAAAATTCATAACTTCTTCAATCCATGAAGGTCCCAAAAATATGAAACAACTTGGATTTGATGCCAATTCCATTTCTCTTCCTACGAAAGTTGACTGAAAATTGTTTCAAGAAGTTTAGCTTCCCCCCAAACAGAATCAGCTCTTCAATGATTGCTCTATGAACAGCCTACCTTACCTTAGTTCTTCCTATGCATGCTCTCGCAAAGCCCACCTGTGACCAAACTGCCAATTCTTTTGGCACTAAGTTATTAAATGGTTGTCATCACATTAAATGGTTTTCACTTCTGCTTCTGTTGAATGAACCTTTTGGTCTTTCCTCATAAAAAGTCTCGTTGAAATTGGAACTAAAGTGGAAATGGTAAAGGTATGCGCTCATGTTTGAGACTCATGTTTCAAGCTGATTTTCTTCATCTTTCCTTGAACGTGCAGTGAATCCCAGAACCACCTGTATTTGAACTTTGACATTATCCATGATTGGGGTGTTTTAAAAGTGATGACATGTGCAGGAGGGAAAGTGGGGTGGTTCAATATGCAACAGAGACTGATGCAACCGAATGACACAAGCCATGAGAATTATAAGAGACCAGGACAGAGGGAGGACAGGGAGATGCTGAGGAGGGCAACGGAGGCCACCCTGGATTGAGGGCCAAGTGGGGGTGGGGGTCTGGGGCAATCAGCAGCCGAATAGAATAGCTTAGCTTACAATGTGGGGATCATGGCCGGTGGCCACCAGGCTTTCATAGGAAATCAGGGCTGGGACCAATTCTCCATTCCACATCCAAAATGGACTACATTAGGCTCAAGAGCATTACAGGACATAATTAATGCCCAAGTCTAATAGTTTCATCAGAGACATTCATATTTGTATTTTTCACTAACCTAAGGTTTTAGAAAGAGGGTCTACATTATGAGTTAAAATGCAATTCTGATTATTCAATGGAATGGTGACAAATCTCTCTTGAGAATCGAACTTAGCATTAAGTTCTCGTAATGGAGTTGTTGAAGGCTTGGTAACATTGGAACAACCAATAGCAGTTAACTTTGGAACGTAGGGTTGGTCACCACGGAAATCATCCTTTGGGTACCATGTGAATTGTTTACTTACAAAAATCCAAGAGGCAATGCTCGTTGGAGGTCAAACTATCAAACTACTATGCAAGACCTCCCCATTTCACAAAAATTCCAAAGATGAACATTTACACTTCTATCCTACATAGAAGGATCCTCTATCATCCATTGAACACTCAAAGTCCCTAGCACTGCTAGAGGGTTAAAGTGACAGTAGCCTTTTAAAAGTACAAATTCTAAATTTTTGTACATAATCTTGTTTGTATTTTTTAATACAATCACTATTTACCACAATTTTGGTTATAATGGAAGATTCTTTTGATAAGATTCAAGCATTACTTTGGAGTAATGAGAAGTTATTTTGTATGAGTTGATTGGTATGAATGAGATGCACTATCACTCTAATAAAGCACTATATTCGCTCTTCGTGATTATGAATTTGGGGGCAATCAAAGATAGAGAAGGAGTTAGAGCTCCACAAATTAAGAAGGTGGTATAGAATCATTGTTGTCACATTTATATGCATTTTTTGTGACATAACAAAGTACAATATTGAAAGTATAAAGTGACTAGACACATTCTTCTAACATTTATTTGGATGAATATCTCATAAATTTGTTTGATGTACATGAAGTCACTATAATACCAAGTGGGCATGATCCTATGATTCAAAGTTTGCTTGATATTAGTTCAGCAAATGTAAGTAATTCAATTAGTAAGCCATTTGACATTCAATATTATAGGTGAAAAGTATCATAAAATAGCTTTTCTTACTATGTATCTCCAGTCAACTTGTCATTTTTTCATTATATCATTGCAAGCCCTTCAAAACACTCTCTAAGACTAATTTTTGATGGACTTTAGTTGATTCCATTGTCTTGTTATGGAACTTGTCATATATGAATATAATTACACAAGATGATAGGTGCAATGATTGATGCAATTGATATGTGAACTAGTTACTAGTACGTGAGACACATCTAAAGAGTGTGATTGTTTTCCTTGGTAGTTAAACGTGGATGAAATTGAATTGTAAAGTGGAAATGTAGATTCTCACAATAAAGATACTCTCATGTTCAATGAGAGACTGGTTTTTTTGGTTTTTTTCATTTTCTAGGAAGTGCCAAAATGCCAATATAAAATGTTATAGTGGTACTCCAAACTTCAACATTCATCCACATATTGGATAGAAAATATCAGTTAGCACATATCACATGTCTATAATTTGATTTTCATTCACAATTTGGTGATTTCATCCAAGATTTTTTTTTATTTGAAATTTTTGGCGATTTCATCCATTTTTTCTAGACATTTTTCTACCATTTTCTAGTGAGATTATTTTTTCTGGTGCAATCTGGCACCAAAAAGCCAAAAAAAACAACCCTAGTGAGAGAGCATAAGACATGATACAAGAGAAAGTGATATTCAATAGGTATTAAGTTATAAACTAGGTTCATCATCCATACAAATTGGATACACAACTTCTAGGTGTTGTAAGTAGAACTTATCAATTTGGTTTATCTCTAAGCACTCCCAATGCAAGTTCATATTTTGGATGATGAATTGAGTACTTTGGCAAGATGATTTATACACATAGAATTTCATTCATTCAAACTAACACTTGAATCTTTAATTGAATTTATAATTCTTTGGTGTCCAAAATAAATTGAGGTAAATAATAAATATTTAAAAAAATTATGACTAAAAATAAGCAAATTTTCAAGAAAGGATTTAGACATTATAAGGTTATTTGGTACAAAAATTGAAACACAATTCAATACGAAGTTCTAAGAAATATAACATATATAGATTTAGGCTTCAAGCAACATAGAATGAAAGTGCCAAAGTCTAGGATTACTAACAATCTAATAGAATTAACCATAGAAGCTCAAATGTACTCCACCATTTCATCCTTTTCAAAAGTGAATTGAGTGTTAATAGGACATAATCGTTCTCATGAACCATTAGAAGTGCATAAACTTGCAATTTATAAAATAAATTCAATTAAGGTAAGAGATCTAATTTTTGCCACTTTGTAGCCACTTTGTACCACTCTATACATTTGAAAAGAATGAAATGTATGCTATGATACATAGTGTTGGTACAAATAAGGTGGCTTCTAAATTGTAGCACGACGAATAGAATCTTTCACCTTACATACAATTGTTTCAACATTGATCAGAATTGATAATGTATAATAGGGTACAATAATCTTACAAATTTTTCTTCAAAGACATATTTGATCAACAAAAGAATATGAACTTCAAGATACTCTTATTTGGTTGAAAATGCATGCATAGATTTTCAAACTGCAAATTGCAATGGAATTATAATAATGTGTATTTGAATATCATAACAAATATGTATATGTTTAATTTAAGATCATATAAAAATTTGAATTTATTCTATATATTGTCTATTGTCTAATGTTGCCACCTTTTGCTTAAATTACAACTTACATTCTATTGGGCATATTAGAAATGAGCCTTTGTAATTGCTCTAGAGATATTTGATTCCATATTGCTTGGATTGTTTGTATCTTCTTCTTTTTTGGCATACTTTGGTGTTGCAACAAATTTCCAAAGGTTGTCTATGGAATTTAGATTTGATGACTTAGGAAGTCAAGCTTTCTTCATACTATGAGATTGTCTCTATTTTTCTAGAAATTTACGTTGATTAACTTGAGTATCGTCTTCTATAAGCTTGACCTCATCATTATGCTTATATATATAAAAAAACCCAGTCAATGTGCCCTTGTAAATGTTATGAACAAAATGTATGGCCCTTCTTTCACCTAAAAATATAGTGACTAAAGGATTCTTATCAGGGCATCTTAAACCATCACAACGTTCTTCCAAACCTAAAAGTAGGTACTAGACAATTCCATACATCTAGCTTTCATATACTTTCTATCATACTATTATTTCTTGAGAGTTATTTCCAATTTCAAAAGATGACTCATTAGTCCATATAACTTTGTTCCAATCTTCTTTTGTCCAATGCAATATTTGCAAGCAAATGTTAATCTCCAAATTATATGTTTTGCATTGAAATTGTTTTTTTTAATAGCAATGCAATTCCAAAACCCAAGCCTATGTATATATGGTTGTATTGTATCAAAGCAAGTTAAAATTTCTTGCAATCACTTCAAGTGTTTGATGTTGATCTCAATTGATGCAAAGAGACAAGACAAGTCTCTCATTGCATGATATGACAACCTTTGAGGTCTATAGATGACTTGGTTTTGAGCAACCATGCTACATAAGACCTTCTACTTCTTTAAAGCAATAGAAACAATCAAACATGGCATGTTCATTTTCTCTGCAATATCCTTATATTTCATTCCAACTTGTCGCGTTTTGACTACTAGAGCTCTTTACTTTTAGAGCTCTTACTTTCTGCACAATGTTCTTGTCCTCATTTTTAGAATAATTGCATTGAAAAATATCAATGTTTAGCACTAAATATGAAATTTGTTTGGGGACACATGTAACTTGTATGTGGTCATATGCAAATTGTATGATGTTATATGATACCAAGAAATAGAATTGGATTGATAGGTAATGGAGAGAGAATGATTGTAGGTAATGGTAATGATTGAATAATAATGAAAAACAAATGATTGCAACAAGTGATATGGCACAAGCGTTCAAGTAGTATGAAGAAGAAAATGAGCCTATATAATCCTATAACCTCTAAATGTCCAAGGTCTTTTTTGAGCTTCTAGGAATTTGCTCTAAATTGAACAAAACTCAACATTTTGATAAGTTGTATTGATTTTTCTGAATTTTAACCATACAAATTCAAACTAAATATGTTAGAGATCACATAAAAAACAAAAATACAACATATCACTTATGGATTGAAAGACTATAATGTTTGATCATGAGGATGTCAAAATTGTCAAAATGATTTGGAGTCTTTCAACCCTCTTTTCACATGCCAAATCTAAAAAGTTGGTCACCCAAAAAGTATAAGGTTAAACAACATAACTTGCACAACCTCCATCAATTTATGGCTTCTCAAAATCTCTTTGACAATTTTTTTAAATAAATTTTTAATGCAAATTTTTCTCCAAGATCTAGTGTATTTGAGGCTCATTTTCAATAGCTCTCAACATTACGGAAAGTCAAAATTGCAAATAATGGACACCTTTACCCAAAGTCTTAAAAAAATAAATCATAATCAATCATTTTCAAAATTGAATTTTTGATGCTAAAACTAGATTTGAATAGGAATTTTTCAAAAATATAAACTTGATTCGGTTTTATTTTACTTCAAAGTATTTTTGACACCAAAATTTGGTGCCTTAAGCATTTAGGGGATAAGGATCACAATATGAAACCCAAGCATGGTCCCTTGGGACAAAATATAAGCCCCCTTTTTTTATTGTGCCTACAAAGACAACACGGTAGAAAGATCATTGATCACATTTGCAATGAAAAGATTGAAATTTGTGTAGGACATACTGTTGGTGATGTACAATGAAAATGAAAATTTCAGTGAATGCAAGAAGCAAGGAGTAACCCAATAAACACCAATCACTCAATAAGAAGTGGGTGATTGCAAGAACACCTATTGATTTTGTTATATTTTTATAATACTCATGTTTTTTTATATTCAATTTAGAAAACAATTTAAAAAATATGGTCAATGTATATGGTCAATGTATTCTTAAAAGGAGATTATACTTTAGGAAGATAGAGCATAGAAAAATTCTCTAAGTAGCATAACTAAAAAGGTGCAAAATTTCAAGAAAATAGGTGTCTTGATGTTTTAAGTTGCAAAAAAGAAGGGAAAAAAAGACAAAATAATTAAATTTTTTTGTAACAACTCTATGGAAAGGGCCACTCACCAAAATAACCACCAGAATAACCACCAAAATAATATTTTACATGTTTCAAAATGCAAGTAGAAAGAAACTCATTTTGGAAACCTCCATACAACATAGAGTTAACTATTTTTAAAATTCCTTCAAAAAATAGTTGTTAGTTTTTAGTCTACTAGAATACCATCCCCTCCAAATTTCAACTTTACATTCCTTTAGGGGGGCTAGAAAAGTATTAAAAACCCCAAATTGGCAAGTGTGACATTCTATTGAGGGCTATTTTTATATTATAAAATTATAAAATATTTTTGAAAAAGTAAATCAGTCCAGGTGTATAATAGTCATGAGTATCTTACATATAAATCTTTAATCTTTTGGAATCATAACACAAAAGTTATGGCCAAAAAACAAATCAATATGCAATGGTTGATAGAAAAATGGTACAAGTGTTTCTTGCAATTACCCAAGTGAGAACATGTGAAGAAATGGAAGGGTTTGGCGGCACTTGGAATATAGTTTTAATCTAATGCCTAAATCTATTAATGCAATGCATTAATGCACCTAGGAGCAACCTACAATTAGAAACACAAATACCAACATGATATAGTGGTCAATTTACACATACAAAGGTAATCTAATTTGGAGGCAATCTAATTTAGTTGCCACGAGGAGTTGAAAGTATATAGTGTTTAGAACTATTGGAGGAAAAAAAATCATAAGATTGTTTAGTGTAACCTACTATACATATGAAGGGGGTACAATTGTGAGTGCACCCTCTGTGCATGCACAAAGCATATACTTTCCTATATATTGGTGTTGTATAGGCTTGCTAATTTCCATAGCCAATCACAACCCTAGCAATCACTTGAACACTTGTAGAACATAACCTCCACACATGATTATAGCTTTAACATTGCACGAGAAAAAGTTTGTAATATTGCACATCGTCAATCATTTGCATGCATGGTTGTAAATCCTTGTTCTCTCCATTGCTGGAATTTTGCCACATTGGCATTCCAATTAAAACTCACTCACCAAATTTGGACTTTTGAAATTTGGATTGAAAACCAACTCACAACTTGCAACTAGGGTGGTTAAAGATAACTATATCTAAAATCATTCTATTTCTAAGACCTACCTCTAGAAATTCTTGCCTAAAATGTACTCCCACTATCCACGAGAGTTTAGGGTTGGTTTTAGAAACACCTACTTCCAACACTTTGAATATTCATAATTTATTCATCCAATGTTCAAAAAGTGTATTGTAATGATCTAAAATCCCCTTCTACTTTCCAATAAGACCCCATAATATTTTTTTTCAATATAATAATGGGAGCTGGGTGGAATTATTTGTTTGCTTGGTTTCAGGTGTAGTTACTGTGCAACACTCATGTGAGATCCGTATCCACCCAGACACCCACTATTATAAAGCTTTACTGTGCAACTGAAATAAACCCATTTGTGCAATGTGCACTTCACATCAACCCATAAACGACATGATGAACATTTTTTGGCTGATGCATGATAAGAAATCTCTCCTTGCAAGACAAAATTACAACTATTCATCCTCAAAATTTTGTGTGAAAAGGGGAGATCTTCTACAGTAGTTTGACTTCCAATGAGACTAGTGCTTATAAGCCAACAATTCACACAGTTCCGAAACAGATGACTTCCACGGTGACCAGCTCGTTGTTGAAGGGTGAAAGGCCAAATCTTGAGCTCATCAATGTCACTCATTGAAATTCCCCCAATTCACGAAGAATCTGAAGTTCTATATGCGTGTATCATAGTTGTCCACGACGAGCTCGATCCGAAGCCTAGTTTCGAGGCTCCGATAGATACTGTATGTCGCAGAAGGCACCCCGATTTCGGATGCAATACGTACCCGAATCCACAAGAATTCATCCTTCGCCACCGTAACAACAAGCTCCCTTCAAATGTGGCTTCAAGAGTTAGTATTACATAAGCAATAAATATTTCATGAGAAAGATATGATATGCTGGTGATTTGAGAGCAGTCGACGACAGACACCATTGACGTGACTACCTACAGTAGTTCCCAAATTCCACATACACAAAAGGAGATGTAGTAGGGTTTCCGAACGCGTTGCGAAAGACGATATATGCTTACGAATTGACATTTCCGGTACGTGGTTGCAGTGGCGCGGGGTCATGGATTTGCGAAGAGTTGCGTCCCTGGTGGTGGCGTTCTATTAATTGTGTTATGATGACAAGTTTCGTGTGTGAAGCTGATGCAAGACTCCAGCAGTTGCGGAGTCGGGTGCCTGCTTATTTCGTGTTTGGAGATTCGTTCGCGGATGTGGGCACCAACAACTTCGTCCCGAATGCAACCGCACTGGCGAATTTCCCACCTTACGGCGAAACTTACTTTCACAAGTCCACGGGACGATTCACCAATGGCCGCAACATCGTGGATTTCTTCCGTAAGGGAAGCCACCAACTTCAACGGTCAAACTCGGCAAATGTCATGTATGTTGCAGACCTTGGAACTGGTGGGCAGCATAGATCTGAGGTTCCAGACAGGCGGTTGCAATTGGAGAGTGACAATTTCTTTGAAATTTCTTCCAATTAAACGGTGTGAGGAAATCTCGAAAGTCCCACACAAATCACGCATAATCAGGGAATTTGAAGTCACCGACGACTTGATGGCGAGTAACCTCATTTTTGTTACAATGGCGGATTTCTGTGACAGTGGTGCATTTCTAATACGGTTAATTGTTAGAGCTTTGAGCACGAAAATGTCATAATTTTGGCACTCCGGAACACCCAATTTCAATGAATATGATTGCAAAAAGCTTCGGAAATCATGATAATCTGTGTTGTGTTCGCCTTACCCGGCCTAATCTCACGAAATAAAGGTTCACGAAGGTAATGCTTTGTATTCCAACAATTGTGTCATATATGCTGTGATTTTCTTGCTTCTTTATGCAGGATCTCTTTTTTCTGTGGCTTCACCAGTTTAAGTCCATTAAGATCGACATGGGCTTGTGCCCGCGTGCTCAATAGACTTTTCTCAAATGTCACTCCGTAATTTGAAAGTTTGTTGATACGCTGTTCCCGCCTCATTTTGTAAAGACCTTCATGTAGGGTCATGGGTTGGGTATGAACAGCTCGAGAAGTCGAACTTCCCAGTGCACCGCCATATCTGCAGCCCAATTCTTCCTTCATTGCTGGTGTCAACTTCGCTTCCGCAGGAAGTGGCGTGCTAAATGACACCAACGTCGATCCTGTAAGGAGAACTTACATAATTAAATAATTTATTTTTCAGTCCTCTTCATCATTTTGTCATGTTGTCATGTCCTCGTCAATACCTCAATGGGACCCAGTTCTGGAGAGGTGACAACCAAGAATTGGTATGAAGAGCATAATTGCATCTCATATGCTATCTAACTTGTTCTTTAGAGCGTTACAATGTTTTCTTTCTGACCCTTGATTGGGCATGATTCAACGGGATTCAACATAAGGTTATGTCCAGCAACGTGAGTAAAGCCTTGATGTGAAAACAACGTCTCTTCCTCTCAACAGGTTCGATTTAACACCTAAATGCTCAATCGTCCTTAGAGGTGGATACTGAATGGAGACTTCACTACTACATCCATATGATATACATTGAGGACACTTTAAAGAAGATCAAGTAATGCATCCATGGAGAGAAAAAAAATGCACTACTTGAATCAATGCTACAAATGTTTGAGTATCAAAGCAATAATGTACTATGATTTTCTAGAGTTCTGATTATTATTTCGAGATTTGGGCACTTTTGGGGTTGATTCTGGAGCTGCAGGTGGTGCCGATGAGTGTCCAGGTGGACCAATTTAGAACAGTGAGAGTCTCCTTGCAAAACATGCTCACTGCTTGGGGCGCCCATAGATTGATTTCCCAATCCATGTTTCTCGTGCTAAGCGGTTCAAATGACCTTGTGGCCTACCTCACTAACCCCCACCTTCAAATCCAAAAGAGCGCTTCTCAATACTTAGATGAAGTTGTGGAAGCCTACCGAACTACTCTCACTGTGAGTTCCATATCTCCCTCAAATCCCCTACTAAATAACATTTTCACTCATTTTGATCGCCAACGTAACAGTGGATCTTGTCCACATTTTGATTGTCAACATCTGTGTGTTATTTACCTATTAAGTAGGAAGAAGCCCATATTTGGCCTCATGGTTTTTTAAGAAGTTTGGAATATATATAAGGATTTTGATAATTGTTGAAAGAAGTAATTTTTTGAACCAAAGCAAGCAATGTACATCATTCAGTCTAATGATAAGAGGATTTCCCCCATTCAAATTATACTTTCCACAACACGGTCAATCAAAATGGTCATTTTAAAATGATGAATTCTGTGTCCGTCAAGGGGATAGACAACAAGATATATCATTGAATAGGGGGAGTCACAGTAGCAGCAAGGTACGCAAGCTCTGTCCCCCAACTCGCTGAACTTGAGTGCGTGGCAGGCACTCCACTCTCCGCGTCACTTAGTTCACTGAGTTCGTGTACTGTTCAGGTTCGTCTACTCCCCCTTAGAGACTAGTAAACTCTCCCCAAACTCGCTGAAGGTCTACTGTAGCACCAACGACTCCCTAAGGCCATGGATTTTGACAAACCTTGTTGTGATGAAGACCTCCAAGACAAACTAAAACTCAAGGTTGCTGGCCTTGACTGGCAGGATCTCTATGAATCTGGGGCCAGGAAGGCGGTCCTGTTTGGCCTGGCACCACTTGGGTGCTCCCCTTCAGCGAGGGTGGCGAATCCCACCGAACCTGGCGAATGCTTCCCTGTAGGCAACGAACTTGCTCTGGGATTCAATGCTCGTGTGAAGCAGTTGGTGGATGCGTTCTACTTGACTCTACCCGACTTCAACATCGTCCTGGCCCAAAGTTATGACCTCGTTCAGTCTATGATTAACGATAAGAAATCATACGGTGAGCATCCTCGGCTATCTTCTACCGTCAGTCCTGAAATCTTCTGGTTTTGTAAATCAGTGGTTTGATGATCATGTTCGTCAAATTGACGGAATTCTACGAAATTGAAACACAGTCAGGATAAAGGCTCGCAACAAAAAACTGAAACTGGAGCAGGTTAGAAAACCTCAAAATCGCGAGCTGAAACTCAAATTTTTACCAGTCCGAAATTTGAGTTCGCCACTTCAACGTCACATACTTGTCATTTTCACAAACTCGACCATCCTGGCATAGATTTTGAAAGTCTACTCAAGATTCTTGGCCTCCGCAGTGCACCAGTTTAACGAATATGAGGTTGCGCAGGCTTGGACAACGTCAGTGGTGCTTGCTGTGGAGCTGGGTTTCTGAATGCGCAAGTTCGCTGTGGACTGCCTATGCCCCCGGGTTTGATGGAAATCGAGTCCTCGCTGTGCAAGCGGTCCTCCAAGTACCTGTTCTGGGATATCGTGCACCCCACAGAGCAAGTGGTGAGACTTCTGTTTAAGAGTTTCTGGACTGGTGAACATTCGAATACCATATATCCCATGACCATAAAGGCCTTGGCTTCCTTGTGAGTGTTAGTGCGAGTTAATCGTTGAACTGAGTGTGCAATCGGACAAGAGAATCTTAAACAAGAAAACCTAATTCGAGGTTTCCTAAAATCATTTAAGCACATTGCTCAAGTTCAAAATACCGACAACAAGTAACCATGGCCCATTGTGCACGGATTCCATAAAATGATTGTGTGGAAGTTACAGACAGAATTACTCGATGATTTTCAAAATGTTGCAAGTACATTCTCGTGCTCACCAGTACTAGCACATCAAAGGGAAAACCAAATTGACCTGCTGAGGGTAACTGCATGATCTGAGCATCTCGAATTTGGACCTCAATGGTCTTCGTGCTGAATAAGTGACGAAACAAGTTGATTTGAACTTCAATGCTGATTCAGGTGGGAAAATGGTAGAATCTCTACGAATGTTTAGTATGGATTATTATTCCACTAGCAATAAGCACTAATCTCTTACGCCCTCGATAGTCGATAAAGTTTTGATCTCGAATTGAGATAATGATCCAATCCAAATGTTCACATATATTCTTATCAGAATCAACATTGATATCTGAATTAGACTCTGTTACCTGAATCAACATTGATACCTAAAACGAGTATCTCGGCAATGATTTAGAACGAAGACCATTAAAGGAATGGATACGGAATCTAGTTTACCTGGAGGTCATGGATCTGCTCAGGAGATTTGATTTCCAACGATGCCTGGTGCACTCACACAAGAGTACCTGGCATCAACCTTGATGCAAATAAAAAAGCCAAAACTTTGAAAACATTCTTCAAACGTAGTCGTCATCAAGAACTATAGTTTCCGGTGTGGATGTACCATTGTCTGCGTCACCGCCATCTCCATAAGGTCTAAAAGGAGGGTCTTCGTCATCGTTCCTACTCACGAGGTCATTGTTGGCGGAGTGGTCCGGTTCCTCCACCAAAACATCATCAAGAAATACGTCTCCCTTTTTGATCACCTCATCCATCTCTTCTTCTTCTTCTTCATCGCCTTCTTCTTCCTCTTCTTCTTCCTCCTCTTCATCAGACGAAGAGTGACAAGTCTTACTTCGTTTCCTCTTTCTAGTTTGCCGCATCTTAGATTCTATCTTCCTCCGTTTCCTCCCTTTCAGGCCTACCTCAACCTTCAATAAGTTGGACTCGTGTTTGAAATGGTAGGGCGCTCGAAAGCAAAAAACTGAAAGGTCAAAAAACTCTAGAACTTTATCGGTCCTCCTGCAATATTTGCACAGGGTTCGTCATTCTTGCGTCTTGTTTCTAAAAGAAAATGCGAACAAAATGTTCATAAATGAAATGATGAATATCAGCAGAAATTTGCAAATTATTTCAAATCTATGTGGAGAAGTTACTGCATTGTATTTCTATTTGCGAGAGAGTATTTTACACCATGAGAGCTACAGAGAAGAGAAAATGGTAAGGTCATATTTGTTAAAATTAGAGGATTTCAGAATACCAGAAATGTGACATTCAAGAGTTTAAAACTTTGAAAGCTAGTACTTTCAAGTGCTCAATGGGTTTTTCAACTGAAATCTTGAGCTAGGGTAGATACAGATACAGTATGAGATTCAGCTGGAATCCAGTTTTCCATCGGGTACCAAACTGCTCCGGTTCTATCAAGGGTGCCAAGTTCAAGGTTGTGAGAGGGAACAACTTTCACAGCTTTGAGTTTACATGGTCATATTCGTTAAAATGGCGAACTTCAAAGCGCTAAAAATTAGAAATGATACAGATCTGAGGTTCTGAGAAAGTGCAAATTGCTTGATATTTCGCCCTATTGACGAATATGACGATATACTTGACTCGTATAACTAAGATCGACGCTAGTGCTTTAGCTTTGAGAGAGTAGAACGAAACCTGTATGTTTCGTTCTCTCCAGTCTTGATAACAACCCAACCACGAGCGTAAAATCCCTCATAGCCAAGCGCTGCCAACTCAAGGTCGTTGATATTCACACTGCTTTCGATCACATACTGCATGCAAAGACGCACTGCTATCAGAACTTGCAAATTTCTAGATACCAAAGCTTCAGCCTGTAAATCTAATCTGGCAACTTGACAAATAACATGCACTTGCTTTACCCAGATTGTTTTCGGAGTGAAAGTAGAAGAACTGAGACATTCAACTTTAGTAACACGCAATTCTTCGGTTCAAGAGCCTTCGTTGCCTTGGTAGGGATCACAACAGTCCCTCATTACATTAATGTGTTTAGAAACTCACCACAAAGAAGGGGCTCCAGGACCTACGGCTGTAGACTGACCACAACTCGTCCTTTCCTGGAAAAATGAATATTTTGTTGTACATCCGTCTATAACTCGTAACCCTGCAGTAAATGCCAATTAAAGAGTAAGATTCTGGATATGGTACAGGGAGGGACATGCAAATACAAGCATCACATGCTCAACATATATTCACACACACACACACACACACACACACACACACAGAGATATATATATATACACACTCCCAATAGCGTACTAGAACAAACGAACATTAATTACCTCGACTATACATTACCCTCGCACATGCATTACCGGTGCAGCAGATTATCTAGGCTCTCGACATTTCTATCGGGAAAACAGTCATCAGAAAAATTAAACCCTTATGGGCCAACGGCCCAAATTTGGCCTTACGTTCACATAGCAGTTCATGTAAGAGCAGTTCATGTAGAGTAGGTCATGAAAGAGCTTCCTTTTGTTCAATATTTATTTATTTTCTATCAGCGGTGATAAAAAATTCTGGCCTCACCTGCATTATCTCTCTCACAATATGACCAATCAAATTGGTTGTTCAAAAACAGGATGAATCTTTTACCCTGATCTAAACCTTCAAGAGTTCACAATGTCCTAACCTGTGAGAAAATGCAGTCCAGGAATCCTGAAAATCGACTTCTTCTCGTAGTTCGTATATCCCGGTTCCCCTCAGAGGATTCCATGTGTCTTCCTCGCCCTGCAGATAAGATGGCACAAGCTCCATGTACTGCCTGCTCAAGAGAAACATAAAGCTAGTCATTAGATTGAGAGGACCAACTTGCTTCTCTCACGAGGACACAATTGAGCTTCCAACACCGGAATAACTAGAAACTGATAAGCCTAAATGCAGTAACACTTACATTTCAATGCAAAGGGGAAACTTCTTTCCATTTTTCTGATTCTTGCTGGAGAAACGATTGCCAGTCCTCCTGATTATAAGTGCATACCAGTTTGGCCGTTCATGTTGGTTATACAATGCCCATACCTACACACGCGCCCACTATTGTCCAACAGGCCCAAAGAAAAAGGGAACTCGCAGTATTAATTCTGCTGATATCCTCCAATTAGATTACATCCCTCTACATTTTCAAGACATGCGAGTAACGAACTGTAAAGAAATCATTCTTGAAAGCTATTATAATTCTATTTCACACCTAGATTCTGAGGGCAATCCAGGATGGAAGAGTAAGATGTTACATCGTTAGGCTCCATAACCGAGCACTCCTTTTCCAGACAAGGTCCGGGTAGTTGGATTCGTCTGCTAATTTCCCGTACAGAGCTCCAAAGGAGAGGACTCAAAAGATAAGCGATGACCTGCACCTGCATGCACATAGGCAGGACACAAGTCAATGTCATGAACTTTCAAGTTCATTTTCAGCAGAATCTCTCGAGCATCACAATATTATTAAGCAGATCACAACAGACCTCAAAGTACAAACAGGGCGTGAAAAATATTCTGCATCATTTTCAGATCTCCAGAGCTTAAGATTAACCAAATGGGAGAAGTTGCATTGACTCTAGTTCAAAACTGGATTTGCAAAAATTAGGTCATAGAGGTAAGGAACACAAAAATTTCAAAAATCACCATCTCAACAAAACGAAAAGGAGGGACGTTGCAGAAGATAACCGGTGGTGATCAATTGAAGCAAAGGAGCAGGGATGTAGGTTGCAGTCGCTCTGTCATAGCACGGTGGTAGTCTTCCCAAAGACACCTCAACCCAATTGCTTAACAACGTTATGCTGCAAGGAAATTGGGACTTACAGTAAAAGCGTTTCCTAAGAGCCTCCATCTGATGG
Organism: Pseudoscleropodium purum; assembly: GCA_963969395.1. NCBI lineage: Eukaryota > Viridiplantae > Streptophyta > Bryopsida > Hypnales > Brachytheciaceae > Pseudoscleropodium > Pseudoscleropodium purum. Next base: position 1,586,007 of record OZ017796.1, read on the forward strand.
CTGCCTTGAGTGGCTCCAATTCGAGGGCCTCAAGGCTCCGGAAACCACCTTTCTCCTTTCCCCTTGCTGGGGTGTTGGAGCTTTCCTCGTTCCTGGTCAGAGAACAGCAAGTCCTTGCATCTTGAGTCAAACAACCCTAACCAGACTCAACAAGTCAGGTCCTTACCACCAAATGCCAACAGTACTAAGCAAAAATGACAAGATGCCAAGGCAGTCCTGCATGTGTTTGTTGAACTTACAAATCGAATAACGAATAGTCAGTGGAGCATGCTCCTTTTACGAGTACATTTGTATGATGAGGTTGATATCCCATAATCAACTCCAGCTCAATATGATTAAGATACCGTAGATTATCTGTTCCTTTCTCCATAACCAATTCCAGCTGACAGCTATTGCCTTTGTGGTCGTTGTTTGATAAGACGACCTAATCCCCCAAACCGCTGAAAACATCTAATCAGGCTGCATTCCATGTAGTTGTCAAGTGATAACATACAGGACAAACGCTTTCTTGTGAATTGCAATCAACAAAAGATGCTGAACTTATCCTACTGATAGTTGCTGAGCTCACGAATGTAAGGTAATTCGCATCAAAGAACAAGTAACAAGGCTTTCAGTAAAATTAGACTATTTCTGGAACTTCTAGACAACATTATTAAAGAAAAAATTGATTTATGGAAATCTCCATATGGTCACATTGATCATTCAGAGAACTCCCTATATCATGCGGAGGCCATTGGATGATCACTGTGACAATAGGGAGACTCTCATCGATAAGGGGAGAGATATTCTTTATGGTGTTATCTGTGAGTTCCTGAAACAATCTATTTCAATTGAAAACCTTATTGCATGACGGGCGTGCCGGAACTACAGAACGTACACAACTCTCTTGGCAAGATGTGCGTAAAGAGAATGCACCCCAGTCTTCTCTTCAAGTGCAATGGCGTCGTGCAAGCAGCTTTGAACGAAAGTGGAAGGGTGATCTCTCACTCGTGGCAGCCTGGAGGGATGAGGGATGTTTGTCCAGTATAACCTCCTCCTCTTCGTGGGTGAGAGCTCAATGGAGTCCAATTCAATAGGCAGCAACCCCAGGTACTTGGAAATCTCTTCTCGGTCAATCCAAGTCATTGAGGCTACGTTCTCCACCAGAAACCTGCAGCACGTACACTCCAGCATGGAAGTTTCAACTGGCAAGTAAAGCGGAGAAAAAAAATCCTTTAATATATGGTTTCTTTGAAAGAATCACGTCAGTGGATTGTACCATAACCCATGTTAATTTTAGATATTATGGTTTACCATCTGGGGTTGAAATCCTTGAGCACTCCAACGAGATCAAAAAATAGTCTGCTTCGAGATCCGTGAAGCCTATACACGCCAGTTCATGAGGAAATTAGGTTACAACGATGCTAAACAAGATTAAAGTAGAGGTTACCTTAAGCACTATTCCCATCACTTTCAGTATAGGATACCTTGAGCACCATTCCCATTGCCAAAGTTGAAAATCCTAAGCCACTTATTTCTACAGCAATGTATGTGTTATACCTCAATATTTTACCAAATCTAAAAGGTTTAGTAGAAAACGGGAATAGGAACCTAAGGATTTTAGTATCCTCAACCTTTTATTCAAGAACATAACTAGGGCTACGATGATTGTGGCAGTATTTTCATAAACGAAATTGGAATTGTTTTTGGAGATTATCCATTGAATGACCTAATGCATTGAATGAAACTGAGATCACCAGAGGTTGAAAAATTTGATGGCACTAGGCGTAAACGAAAACGGAAAAAGAACAAAGTTTATCTCACCCTTCTTTTTTGCCCAAGCAGCTGAGATCTTGGCAAGGGAAGCCACCAACAACAAGATCAATTTCTTCACGAATTGCTGGCTTCGCAAGACTTCTCACATCTCCAACATGACGCACCTCCGGAAACTTTGCCTTGACAACTTGAATAGCTGGGTCAAACTGATAGGAATATGTTAGTACGTCGCCTCTTGGCAAGGTACAATGACTACGATTATCGCCAGAAAAATTTCCTTGAGCTTTTGATCACTAGCTGCAAAAGAGAGCTGACTAATAGGGGCTATTAAACCTCCTTGGGGGTTGAGAATCAATTGGGCTTAGGACTAGCATGATGGGGAGAATAGTGAAGAAGATGGTAAAAAATTAGAAGGAAAGAAGAGAGCAGAGAACTTACAGGAGTCAAAAAGATATTCTCATGGACAAAATCAGATATCGCTATTTGCAATAAAGAATCCTCTAGAGGATAAGGTGTACTATGTTCACGAGTATTGTTATGTATGAAGTGAAGCTCATAGTCACCTTTCAAATTTCATAAATGCAAGACCAGAGTCCCAACCACCAAAGTGAGAGAGCGAGGAGCACGTACCACTTCCGAGCTGTAGCCTACAAAAGGAATTCCCAGGCGTGTCAAAGCTGCCCAGATGCCGCCAATGCCATCAAAGAGGCTTAGCACCACAAGCTTCCTTCCAGTCCAGCGTCCGGCCTTGGCCTTGAACGCCGCCAACCAGTTTCCGTCTCCATCCCCTTCAAACGGCTCCTACAACCCTAATCTCACAAGCATTACACTCCAACCTCTTTGCCGTGAACTTCTCTACACGGACATCCTAGAAAATCCTGCACACTAGCATTGACTGCAGCCCAGTTGTCAATTTCCAAACTATGCCATAGTGAAAAAGTTGGGACCCCAGGTAGAACGAATAAAGAGGAGTGACCGAACGAGCTGACACGCTTCTAGATCCCGGGATTGCAGAATCAGTGTCAAGGTCAGTAGCAAATTCTAAAAACGATCAACACTGCAAAGAACCAGAGCTTCAGTGCACCACCAGAAAGTATTAAACACAAAATCTGCATAGAGAACTACACTCCCAGTGGCAACATTCATTCCCAAGGGGATAGAATTACACTACAAAGTCCTGACGACGAAACCAAAATAATCATATGTGCTACATCGGCAAAATTTAACGAATTTGGTAACACCTTCCACCCAGGAACTCGCCCAGTTTTGAAATTGGCTGGACCTCAAGCGATACCCACCATAGATTCTCGAGCTCTCGACACTTCAACATCACCATTTCCAAGCTCTGAAATTGCTATTCAAACAAACAGGATCGTATTGGCTTAGATTCGAAACGACCACACCCCAAACCTCATGACACACTCCAAGTCGAGGCTGAAAATTCTCCTGCCAAATGACGTGCAAATGCCAAATCACAGCCAAAACTCTGTTTCCAAAAATATCTAACTGCATTAGATATTCACACCTCGAGCTCAAGAGACGACACCCTCGTACCTCCACTTCCAAAGAGCGAGGCGCAAAGGTGACTGGAGGATGGGATCCCAATCCCTTCTCCAGAATCTGCAAACTTCGAGCTGCAGTCGGTCGCGGGGGATGCTGCTGCTGCGGATTCTTCTCCAAACTCCATTGCCGCAAGAGAGGCTGCTGGGGCGGAGGGACTTTGCCCCGGGACGACTCTTGCTGCTTCAGGCGCAGGGCTTCTCGTTCCAGGTCCTTGATCTTGAGAATTAGGTCTTCCATCAGGGGATCACAGTCTGCTTCTGTTTGTTTCCCAATCCGAACCTCAAAATCTAGTCTCCAAATACTAGGCTTCTCCCCAAAACATCGAACCTGGTTGCCCGAATTGCCTCCATGCTTGGAGCAACAGTCGCACATTCTGACACTCCATTGTGAGTCCTACACACACTCTCTCCCTTCTTCTTTCGAATGCACGCACGTAATTCCAAGGGTATCAGAAAACAGCATTACGCATGAACTTCCAGTCGCAAAGGAGTAGAAAGGGAAAGGGAAAGGGAGGGGGCAGGCGGAGAAGGAGAAAGGGAGCGACACGAAGGGACAAAACTGCCAAGTCTTTTGAGAACTCCCGTCCCCTTCCCGGGCTGGTGAACCCAACGGCTGGCGCAATTAAGGTAAGTTAACATATCTTTTTCTCGTCCTTTTAAGAAATTTACCTTCTCTTATGTGAAGAGTGATAATTAGTTAGTGTTCATTACATGAACACATGATTACATGCAAATTGCAGTGTTTTTTTGGCTTACAAAATGCAAGGCCATTCATTTTGTAAGTTGGGTGGTCATGTTATGCCCCATCCATAACATCTTAGGACATCGAGTAGCAATGAACTTGGAGATAAAAAATGAAAAAGTATTAAAATTAGAGGCTTCCCAATGGAATCAAATCATAATAAATAATTTTGAATCAACTTCAACCATGGGAATTACCATAGCAAGTCAAAACAACTTCAACTCGATAACTCCCTTATATTGCAGAAAGTGCAAATCATTTTGTTTGATGTTGTTATGCAAGCCATTTGCAAGCCCCACCTCCTAGCCTTCAAACACATCTTGTTTTGCAAGCCATCTTCCAATTTGCAAGATGCTTAGTGGACAAGTCATCAATTTTTCCACAAAGGTGAGGCAAGTTTGTAAGCCCCAACCAACAAGTCATCCCAAATGCTAGACTAGTGGATATGTTCTTAGTCATGTAAAGAAGAGGCCCCCATTCTTGACCAATGACCCATATCCAACTTGTAGACTAGGGTGCAATTATTTTTAGCCAAGGTTGAAACAAATGTCCAACCAAAGCTCAGAATGTTTGTTTTTTTCCTTTCCAAGGTTTGGACTAATAAGTTCATGACACATGTCCCAAAGTAGTGCGCAAGAAAGTAGTTCTTAAATGGTTGGAATTAAAAGAGTCTAGACATTGGCTATGGGTTAGGAGCACTTTTTGCCTTTCAAAATTCATAGTAATTTCAATTCAAGTGATTAAATTACCAAAGTTTTGCAATCCCCATCATTTCTATTGTTGCACCTTTGAAAATATTTGCTTTGCCTTGCACTACTCTCGATCATGTCCAAAATTGCTTATTTAATCAATTATGAGTGTCTTCACTATATATAGTTTAGGAGATACTCAAAACGGCTTCCCATTGACATAAGACCCTAAACAAATAGACTCTCAAAATAATCCAATTATATAGAGAAGTTGGAATTATTCCTCTCTTTCTCTTTAGTAGTCTTCAATAGAAAACTCAATGGAATGGAAATTATCTTAAAAAAATAGTCTTTGGGGGATTATTTTATGGCTTTTTGAAGTAGAAGGTAGTAGCTTGGGGTTCATATATGTAGTCATATACTTATATTGTTTCTAAGACTATAGAAATCCAATGGACAAGAGTCCATCAATATCTCCAAAGAAAACTTCACTAGAATTGCATTATAAATTGGTGGATTTGGGATGAAGAAGTAGGGCATGGGAATGGATAGATGGTCAAGAATAGCCCATTCTACCCTAAACAAGGGTGGCAAGTCTTTGAAGAATTTGTTTGGAAGAAAGAAATTTATTAGGAAAAACATTGGAATTTATTATTTACCATCAATGATTGAATTTGGAAAATTTGAGTTCATGTTTGGACTTAGACACCCCAAATTATTTAAAAGAGGTTTACAATCAAAAGCCACAACTACATAGGGATAAAATTTTACATTTATCTTTTATAAAGGTAATTTTCTTAGGAAGCTTTGCAAAATATAATATTAATGAATAGTTGTAGAAAAGTCCCTTTAATCTTAACAAAGAGCCCAAATATCTTAGAAAGAATGTTCTCTAGAAGGATGAAGTGCCTTAACTCTTAAAGAACAAAAGAGTCCACTTTGAGCTTTTTGAGAACTTGAGCAAGCTCTATTGACTTCATAATTTGGAAGTCTTACATAAATTTTTTAGGGTGGATGCTAGTTGTTATAATCTATTTATGAAACTTTGTTTCACATCATTCTAATTAATATTTCAAATTTTAGAAGTTTTTTTTATTACAATATCAAAACATGCAACAAAAGATATATTTGTAAAAATCCCTTCAAAATTGTGGAAAGGCCTATATTCTTAGGTCTTTTACAATTTAGGGGGATCCATGCTATATAGTATACAATGTTATAAAGGCGTACTATCTAACATTTACTTGATCCCTCCCTCCAATTACTATATGAAATTATTTATATATTTAATCAACTTTTCAAGTCATTGTGGTTGATTTTGAAATTAATATTTTTTAAATTCATTAGTTATATTAGTGTATTCATAGTTAATATATTTAATAAAATTTTAAAATTTTAAAAATTCATAGTTATATTAGTGCAATTTGGAATTTTAGATGTCTTAGCCCTCTACTTTGTTCAACAATACCAAGAAAAAAATTCAAGCATTAAATGGCTATCAATGCTAATATTGTAATCTTGAGTTTCAAATCGATTGGTAGTTACATTGTTGTTGGAATAATTCAATCTATCATAGTATAGTTGATGGTTCCTTGGCTAAAGTATTGAGAATGTTCTATAGAATATATGCATTAGTGCTAAAATATTACATGATTTGAAGGCTTTTTAAAAAAAAAAAATTTAATTTAAAACATATTTTCTCAATTAAAAACAAAGAGAGAAATACAAATCACTTGGGGGGTGTTGAAGGTGGATTATAGAAACTATGAGAAAAAAGGTGAGATCCCACCTAGGGGAGAGAAGCTCCATCAAGTGCAAAAAAAATTCATTTCTTTGCCAATCAACAAGTAAATTGGTTTCAAGTCTATTCTTTTAGTCATCATTGCACCTGCTATAATGAGAAAGGATGTGATTCTTCCTTACTATATACCAAAAAAGATAAAATCCCTTTAGACAAATAGATTATTTTTGAAATTTTAGTTATGAAATGCTAAAACATGTTGTATATTTTAGATCCTAACTATATTTTACTATTAGAGGCATCTTTATTTACAAAGCTCAAGTTCCAAGTTCCAATTTCCATTTCAAGGTCAAGTTCTTCATCTAACTTTGGTGCAATAAAAGTAACTGTATATGGGATTTGGAAGTTCCTAAAATAAAATTCAAGGTTGGCATTCTAAAACCCAACTCTTGTGAATTACATATACATATCTTTCCAAAAAATTAGATGGATGAAGGATTCTTAGATTGAAAACACCAATTCAACTAATCATATATATTGTAAATAGTATAATTCAAACGAGACCATTGCATGTTACTGTCAAAAAATAAACCAAATTGAACAAAAGAAGAAGTTTCCAAATGACTTATCCAAATATTCTCACAAAAATATGATGGGGCCAAACTTGGACATCTTAGTCCTTTAGGGATTTATGTATTTTCCCTTTAAATATCAACATGCAATAGGTACAACATGTACCAAATGACTACAAAAGAATTCATTATTGGTATGAATGGGATTTAGGTGTAACTATATTATTAGTGGACAAAATCATTGGAATTTGGATTTGTCTCAATTTCAACTAGTGCTACACTGAGTTGAAAAATTGAGGTTGAAACTTTGATATCCTTTGACTAGTTTTCAATGAAAAACCTCATTTTACTAGTTAGTCAGTCTTCTTCAAAAATAAGAATTATTAAAAATCAAGTTTTCCCAAATCCAATCTTACATCTATAGACCAATGTCAATTGGTCTTGAAAAAATCTCCCAAAACAACTAAAAATATAGAAGAATCGTAATTTGGTTGTAAACTTTTGTCACCAAATTAATGGCAACTGGTAATCATTAAAAATAGATGTGATCATCAAAACCAAGCAATTAAAATGCAAACATGTTGATGAAAAACAATTTCTACCCAAAATTGATGACATGACAAACTTTGTTGGTTGAGGTCACTCTACCAACAATTTAACCTTGTAAGGATGCTCCAGATCAGGATGGTCTAATGGATGACTTCACTATTATCTATAGAAAAAGAAAACGCACCTATTGGTTCAGCAATTGGAGAATTTTGGTGATTACCTCAGTCATAGGGGCCACGTCCTTATAGGATTAAAATACTTCTCCATGAAGAACACTCATGATTTCAACCGTGTTGTTTTTTCCGCTGCTAACTTATTCTAGCCCTCCAGTTCGGTGCCCAGGAGCTTTAGTATACTCATTTTTCCCGTACAATAGCACGAGAGATAGCCATCACTTTGAACAGTAGGTACAGTACAACATTTCAGCTTTCCAAGTCAAGTGCACCACCTACATCTGCAGTTCTGCACTTCCGCGCTCTGGCAGCAACCCTTTGTAACGTAAGGAATAGCCTGAGTTTATCTTTCCCATACTTTGCCAGTTGCCAGTCATCAGTTTTTGTCTTTTTACTTAACACTCTCGGTGAACAACTCATCTCTCCGATCAGCTCGGTGCTTCCACAGCCGTCACTGAATTCAATCATGTAAAATTCTCGTCCTACTTTAGAAATAGTCATACAGGGCTATGATATAACATAATCAAATCATCACTACCATATCATTCAGAACCACTACAAGTAAGTTATCACACTGAAAGAAGCAATATGCTATAATTTGAATGCCGTTACAGATCACATATGGTTCCGAAGTCTTTTCCGGCACGCGAAGGGAATTCCCACTCAATCATGAGGTACTGAATCCTGTATTATTTAGAAAGAAACAAGCCTGGGATTTGGAACAGCGAATGTGGTCACAAACTTTGGAGATCTTCAAAGATCCTGGAAATAATCATGTGACACAAGTACAGAGCAATACAGATAATGTGAAACGGAAACTTCGACCAAATCAGGTAGCGTTTATGTTCATCAAGGTTCGCGGGATTTGTGTCGACAAGACACAACCCTTACCGACATGCTGACACACGTGAAACTAGTGTCAAAACCATCTGCAGGCCAAAAAATCTAAAATGTTCTTCAGCAGCCTCTGGAAAAACCAAGAGAGTAGACATCACTCAGGCAACTAATCTTCCTAAAATTGGGCATCCAAACTCCAAACTCCGAAAAACTAAGAGCACACGACTGCCATCCAAATCTTGCAGCTATTTCTAGGAGCTTCAAAGTGGAGATCGACGAGATTGAATGCCAGAGGTTTGCAAGGAACTCGGACTACCACACTAAGACGACGAACTGACTGGTCCCTTCTTTCCACTCGAACGTGATAGAACCTCCAACAGGTTCAAATCAAGGACTGGGAAGAATCTCATACCAAACCTAGTGGAAAGGAAATGTAGAACATGGGTGCCTTTGATACATTGTGTGTATGTGCGTGTGTATCAAAGGAGATACCACCGAGCGACGCGTAATCCTGTCAAGAGGGACGAAATGGCGAGGAAGAGGAAGGCACCGAATCCGAGAGCGATGGAGACGCGAGCTTGTGTACAGTACCCGCCGGCTTGAGAGCATTCGTATTGCCCGTAGATGAGTGCGTTTCCCGACTGGAGAAGCTGGGCCATGGCAATGCCTGCGGAGTTTGCAGAAAACAAAAGGTACGCAAAGCCTTGGTCGTGTCCGAAGTCGAACCATACTTGGAAAGTCTCGGGTAACAGAAGACTGCCCTTCGCGTAGGTGTACACGGCCAGCCACGTCTCCACGAAGGAGTACACGCAGATGATCGCATTCACGGCCAACACGTACCTGCCTCAAAAACAAAAACCACGGAAAGTTCTTCAAACAACCAGAATCGTTCCACTGGGCAGTACAGATTGGTCAAGTCAGATCCATACTCGTCCTCGTTTTTTGAGCGCTTGAATGTGGCACGCTTAGCACGCCACGGCTATAGAGAAGCTCAAAGACGTGCAAGTAGAATGGGCTTGCCATCAGTACAAGGATTTGAAGAAAGGGAGAGATTTTAAATTATGAATGAGGCCATTGTATGTATGGGGTTTACCGGTAGGGATCGAAGTCGTGCCAGGCCACTTTTCGATCCGTGCCTCGTATTCGGTGTTTGTTGGTTCCCATTACCAGCACGGCGGCCAGCGAAAATCCAAACGTGATAGCTCGGAAGAGTAGAAGCAGCGCATTCGTGCGCCGCCGCTTCTCCAGAGCGGTTTTCCCATAGAAATGCACGTCCGTGGAGGAATTCAGGGCGCTAGAATCGTTTCCAACAGCACCGTTCTCCATCGCTCTTCCAAACCGACCTCCTACAACAAAACGCCACCAAAACAAAGCCGCTTCTCAGCGACTCGCAACTCCGGAACGACCGACCGACCCCCACTTCGCTGCATCCACAACAAAAGAGTGTGTAAGTACTATACACACATGACAACGAGAACGCTGCCAAAAATTCATAACCTAAACTGGCTACAACAGTAGCATTTCACAATCCTGAAGAAGACGATGAGCACCCCAGTTCCCAAACCACAAAGGAACATCGAGACTATACACCGATTGATTTCGATTACCGCAACCAGATTCAATGCTGAAACGAGCTCAAGCTCCCGATCACTAAACCCGAAAAACTTGGTGACTGACCAAAACCACAAAACCACGAGACGAATCTCCACTGTACAGAACACGGATCACTCCCGGCCACTCTTCCAGAACTGGTTTCCACTTCATGCAGCAAAGGAAAAGCCATACCTTACCGAGTGAGATGGATGCCCACTGCACCTGGCACGCAATCACTTGGTTGCACGTTGAGCTACCACTACTGAAGACAGTTACTACTAACTTGACAGTGTGCAGCAGATATTTCTAGAGACGAAAAAGCATTGCTCTCTTCGAAGGTGGTTAAAGCCCAGCAGAGGGCGAGAGAAAAGGACGCAATAGCAGGACAGAAGATGGAGGCCCTGCTCCTTGTGAGGGTGGAGTCACTCAGCAGTTCCAGCTCACGTAGTCGAAGGCGACGGACGCGGAGCTAAGCTCACCTTGCAGACCCCGACATCGCCGGATATTAATAATAAGTTACAGTTGCTCCTGCTAGAATCTGGACGGTGGACACAGTCCTGATGCGGTGGGGGTGGTTGTAGTAGTTCTTTATTTTAATTTGGCATTCATTGAAATTCTCTTAACAACCACCGCAAGTGAGACACACCTTCAGATTCTAGATTCCTTCCTACGGGACACATTCCTTTTCCAGATTCGCTGTTTTCATCACGCACTCACAAGAAACTATAACTTTGAAGAGTAAATGCATTCCCAATGGAAGGAGGGTAAAGGCAAGCAAGCGCATGAGACTTCGGGACATATTCCTTTCCAGATTCGCTGGTCATCACGCACTCACAAGCAACTGTAACTTCAAAGTATTAATGAATCCCCAAAGAAATGAAGGAAGGAACGAGGCAAATTATTTACGAATCCTCAAAGGAATGAATGTATGAACTAGGCAAATGCAAGCAAACGCGGCATTTGCGCCCACACCCACGAGCGCTGGCATCGACGCGTCCTGTAGTCTCATGCGCTTCCACCGGCCCCTCGTGAACTCCGCGGCCACCATGAATGCTTTTCCTTTCTTGGATTTGGAAACTTTCTTTCTCTTCAGTTTCTCTCTCTCTTTTTTTTTTTTTTTAATTCAGTTTCTTTTATTAAATGAGGCAAATTATGAAAATTCGTTCATGGCAACTGAAAGCACAAACAAAGAACATCGAACCAGGCCAGATAACACGCGTCCGGCGAAAACAATTAACACGATTTATAAACTTTGATTCGATGGCTCTCTTCTTGCAATTGAACGTGTGTCAATTAGTCTTTCGAAAAAGTTAGAAAATCTGTGGCAAATGAATTTCGCTTTGCCTTATTTTCTCAGTGAGAATGAAAAATTAAAATTAAAAAAGAAATCAACTTTGATAAATGGCTCCACTCTCTCACTGACTGCGTGTTGGGATTGATGTTCCGTGGGTTGTGGATATTCGCTGCACGATTCATCAGCCAATGTTTCTTGTGCATGTTTTTATTATAGAATTTTCTGGGTTTTATAGCCTTCAATTGCCGTGAAATCTTTTTTAAAGTGATTGTCTGAGGTGGCCACATTGTGCTATATTTGAAATGGGAAAGGTTCGGAGGTGCTAAACCTGGCTTATTTTCGAATTACAGTAATCGTCAGAGGGACCTTTTTCTTAATATATAATTTGGCTGATGGCGGTAAGTAATTGCCGTGCACTGCAGTAGCATGCAACCAGATTATCGGGGCGTGTGATTTGTTTGATTTTTGTTTCCTAAAAATAAATGTAATCTGGTGGGAGAGGTTCGAGTTCTATGATCCTATCATTTGAGTGAGGGTCCGGATCCGTCTATTTCTTCGGCACGGTGAGGCTACTGGTGCAGCTTCTGACAGAGCTTCAGGATAGCCCGCCTGGAAATGGGAATTCATGCAGGTCGCCAGGCAAGTTGCAGGGCGCGATTAAGTTAAGGCGATTGGCTTGGTGCTATTATCACTTATCACACGTGGGGATACCAACTCTACGACGGAGTTCTGCGGAGGATGGACCGATGGAGCCTTGTATTATCCTCGATTATCTTTTGCTAACATAAGTTAACCCTGAAAGGACGAGATTTATATTATAACCAGTGAGGCCTAGCACTGATTTTTGAATCACATATGGTTTAAACCACCCATCATCAGGGGAGATTTGAGGGCAATAACATGCCGTTTAGGGATTGATCCCCCACAACAAATGAAATGCTCACTTGTCATGAAAAAAAATTAAATTAAAATTTTAAAATAAAAATAAATAAATAAAAGTTGAAATTTTTTGGGGGAAATGATGTGGTATTCTCTTGGCCATGTTAAACTGCATTGCTGGGTATGTTCACAATGTATTCATAGCATTTTTAGGATTGGGGACCCCACAATCTTGTTTTAGCTTCAAAAATCTTCTAATGTATCAACCAAGGACCCATTCTCAACCTATAGGGCTGAAAATAGTTGCAATAAAGGCTGGAATAAATTTCCAACCAAAGTGTAGAATGGGTTTTTCTTTCTTTTCAAAGTTGGAACTAATCAAGTCATGGAAATTTACATTGCCTTATATTATTCCCAGATATATGTGGAATCCCTAAAGTGGTTGATAATGGGTGATTTTATCATAGGGAGGGGGCCATTTTGCATCCTTGAAAAGGGAACCCTTATAATGAACAAACTTGACTTATATAGCTCCTCAACTAACCCCAATCCTTGAAATAATTGAAAGTCTCCCTTTGCATTAAGAGAGGCATAATTTCTTTCCATTATGGGATATGACCATTGCATGGTTATAGAATATTACACAATAGGTGCATTTTTCATCTCTACAATAATCTTGAAAGCCATCGACCAACTACTTTACAACGTGGGGAAGCAATTCAAGCTAAGATATCTTTGTGCTTCTAATGATGTACACAATTAGTGAGGGAGAAAAATTAGTGTTACTACAAATTCTTTTCCTGTGAGGAATGAAGACAACAAAATAATGTACCAAAGTGTAGTAATTTGAAAAAGTATGATGTGATAAATAAGTGATTCAAAAAGAAAGTAAGAAGAAGAAATAACTCTAATTACTAAGTAGTTGGCATACAAATAGAATTTGTTCATTTAGGGTTTAAGAAATCATTTCAGAGTGACTCCTAGATTGTGAGAAGAAAGACTCTATTATAATTAAATTGTTTATTTTTGAAGGAAAAAAAAGGAAGGGACTAACATGAATTGTTGGAAGTGATGTAAGGTGTGATGAAGATAAAAGTAGGGTTGAGGTAGAAGTATGTTAGGGAGTTTGTAAATATTGAAGAGTGTTTGGTTGTTTTTGAGTTTCTATTTGTAGACAATTGTGTAAAAAGTGTAAGTGATGGTGATGTTGAACAATGTATTATTTATGGTTGAAATCAAAATTTTCATTTATTGTCAAAGAAATTGTAACAACATTGTATGGATTGTATCATGAGTGCTAATAATTATGAGTGTTAATGGTTGTATATTCCAACCCAAATATTTGTGTTTTGGTGAAAGATTGATATTTATTAAATTTATATGCAATTGAGTTCAAAGATCATCTCTTATTGCAATAAGTGAATTCAATTAATTGTATTTGTGTTGTTGTAAATGTATGGAGTTGTAGGAAAAATATTGTGTAGATGCAAACAATGCATTGGAAAGAGGCATACTACTTTGGTTTGCATTAATTTCCCCCCCCCTCTCAAAAAATTTACAGGTCATTGATTTTTTATAAATGTTTACTCTCAAAATTGTTATTGATTTCTCAAAAAATCACAAGTTGTTGATCTTGTGAGATTTAATCTAAGCCGTCCATATATGAAATACTAGATATGGATATAGTACCATATACGAATACCATATACAAATATTGAATATTAAACACAAGTATCAGATACATATACAATACCACATATGAATGTATATTGAATATTGAATATAATATTGGATACGGATAGGAGATGAATTGTCTCATATCGATTGCCAAACAAATTGGTTTTTGAAAATTACAAGAGGGAAATTAAAATTTTAAAATCCTAAATTTTAAATTTCATTGTATTATGACACAAAGTATCACACAATGCACTGAAAAGTGGTAGTAACTGCTAATCCAAAAAATCACTATAAATGCAAACTATGTTAGGCTATAGTTTTACATCACATGAGCGTTATTCTAGGTTATGACATTGACAAGGTTACAACCACAAAGGCACTATGTACTCTAATGTTTTATCTTTAAGGTTTTCAAGATTCATGAGTAAAAAGCATCTTGAATTTGTATTTGATAAAATTAGTTTTCTGAATCCTTGAATGGCTTTGTTATTGTGTTGTATGCCTAGAGCTTTAATATTTGGATAGGTGCAACAAAGGAGTTTGTGTACCCATATGTCTATTTGTTGCAAATTACAAATTATGTAGAAGAGATGGATACTATATGAACCAAAACAAATGTTTGTGGACTTGTCCTTTGTATTGTTCATCTTGAAATTTGAGAGGGTACATGATTTGTAAATCAAAGATTGAATTGTTAGTCAATAATTTGACAGATAAGGATGTGTCAATATTAGTATTGTTTGTTTATGACAATGCTAGGGAATTCTTAAAGCATTGGAGGAGATATTATGTTTTTGGAAGTAGGATTATAGAAAGCAAATTGACTTCTTACATGGTGTTCCCTATAGGGATGGCCAAATAGCCAATCATCTTTGTGGAGGTAATATCAATTTGGATGAACATGACTATAAGCATGTTCTATTGGATTATTTGAATTCATAAGGTTATTTACTATTTCATTGCTCCATATTTTGGCATCAATTATAAATTTTTGTGGTGTGGGATTGTAACAAATTAAAATTTGTGTTATAGAATAGAGTATGGCTTTGTCTTAATCTTAGGGAAATCACTCTCTGTAATTTAAAGTATATAATTGATTTAAGAGAGTATGTGATGTGGGGCTATTTTCCTTAATTACTGTATTTAACATGTACTTATTTTCTTATATAAAGAGCTACATGGGATATATTTCCAATCCCCTATGTTTTTTGCAAATTCATTCATGTTTTTTTTTTAAGTGGGGCTATCTTACATAAATAATTTCAATGTCTAATATGTTCACATCTCCTTCTTTACAAAATTTTCCTTCTCTCTACTACATACATGCATAGGAGATACACCATGAAACCACCAATAATTAATTCAATTCAAATGTCATTGATCAAGTGAATTTTTTTTATAACAAATTTATCATTGAACACTTTAGAATCTTGAATGAAATTATCTCGTGAACATTTTATTTAATATGAGTGTATTTTAACACATGTGGCTTTAAAGATTGAAATTAAATGGACTACAAAAACTATCTTCATCTTGTACAAATTTCATTTTGTTGAACCTACTAAGTTACACCTCCCTATTTATACAATGTGACAATTTTTGCCACTTATGGTCAATGTCTTACAATTTTTTGAAATATATAGTTACTACTAGTTCCATGGCACAATTTCAATCAACCACCCTTCATCATAGATTTTCTTGACTAAGTCCATTTTATCATCCGTACTACTTGTCCACATCTATACTCACTATATTGAAAAACTTCTACAACCCTTATTTATCAAGGTTAACCTATTAATAAAAATTCCTACCACATGATTTTTTATATAGCCTAATTTATGAATATTAGAATACATAGCATTTCATAGAACCTATAATAGCCCTACATATTGTATAAAAATTTCTCCCTTCAAATAAAATAAATCCTTAATTCACATAGTATTAAGAAAACAAACAAGGTTCACCTTGAGATTATGACTCTTGATAATAGAAGAATGCAAATTTCTTAAAGGATCGGGAATATGATCAATTGCTTTATTTATCTTTTGAATAGAGTATGGACTTCCTTACATACCAAACCCGTTTAGTGATTTGTGCTTATTGAAGTAATTGGACAAAATAGGCTCTAGTAATTGTCTTGTTGATCATGAGTGTGCAAAAAAGAAAGAGTTTATGTTTCATTGATATCAATAATTCAATCAACAACCCCATTGCTTGAGATTGGTCAATTTTGAGGGAATCAAATATAAGTGGAATTCTTATTGTGTCCTTCCCCACCCACTAGGTCCATATGAATGTACAATTACTGACTCACATGAACTTGTAGCACCTCCTTTGAAGTTTGCCCACCTATCAGTACATATAAGGAGAGCCTCCTTACATATATCAATGAATAAATATGTTCACTAATACTAGAATATGGAAAGCATTTTTATGTTCCTTCTACAATGTGAAATGCACTTAGTGCCTTCTTCCATACTCCATTGGTGGGCCAAGAAAGCACTAGAAGAAAATTAGATCCCACTAATTGTCTTGCCAACCTTGATGGGCAGAAAAGGAGGATTTAATATTTCACCTAAATTAGTGGACAACCCCATTGGTCAAAATTGATTCATCTTGAGGGAATTAATGCATGTAAAATTCTTACTCAATCCCTCCCGACCCATGGATTCATATGTCAATGTAATTTACTCACTTGGACTTTGTAGTTCCCCTTGCAAACTTTACACACCGATAGAGCATGGAAAGAAGCCCTTAACATTAGTAGAATTTGTTTTCCTACTTTCACACTCATTGATGATTGATGGAACTTTTTTTGCCTTTCAGTACATCTTCTGCCCACCAGATGGACTCACATAGTCATATGAACATCCACCATAAGCCTTCCCTTGTAATGGAATGTACTGCTTGTGAACTTGGGGAAGACTTATGGTGAAAGTACATGTGACTTCATGTCACTGTGCACCCAAAAAAATAAAAATGTATAAAATTATTTCCAGGTTCAAAAATTAATTAATTAAAATTGCAAATTAACCCCAACCCACAATCAGTTTAGATAACCAGATTAAAAAACCCGGTTTAAAAAACTAAATCCAGAGTTTCATTCCACCTCCCCCCCTTCTTTGTAATTCCTTAAGTTAGGTTTCTCACCAAAGAATATGGGATATATGTTTTCTCACCAAGTATGTATCTCAGTACGTATTTCAGTGTCCATATTGTACACATTTTTCTGTATCCATATTAAAGTATCCATATGAGAATACTATATTCATATCTCTCGTTTTTTTGGAGATCAACGGTTGGAATGGGTGGGTTCATAAATTTTCAACCATGATCAATGGCTGATATTGACCACCATTCGCGGTTCCTTTTAAAATCAGATCAACTATACTGGAGGCGGGTTTTAATTCTTCCAAGAACCATCAACGGCCCGGTTTTTTTTTGTGAGCAGGGGATATTTGCCACAAGGCTGGGACACCTCTTTTGAGGGGATATTGAGTCCAAATGGTGGGCGAAAGATGTACTGAAAGACAAGACAAGTTCCATCAATCATCGGTGAGTGTGGAAGTAGAAAAACAAATTCTTTTTTTGAGACTCCCCTGTAAGCTTAATGTAGTGCAGTCTAGTCTTATCATCAGGTTGGCTCCTTGACTGATTCTGATTCCTCTTTCTCCTCTGTCACTGGTGTAAGTTAGTTATAACCATCTTATTGGTGTGAATAGGGTCACATGTTTCTCACAGGTTCAATAATAGAACTCTTACTATACTCCAGTTTGCAAGAATTCCGTTGCGGCCATGACATCACTCCCTCAGTTGTGCTTCATGCAGCATCTCAAGGGTGATGGAATAAATGTTGAAATTAGGACCTCCATGCATCTGTTCACCAATAGGTTAAGCTACTGCATCGTCACCCATGTGCCCACAAACCAACAGTAACTAAACATTGAAAAATAAAATCACTCTGGGGCCCCAGTGTTGCAACTTCCAAGTCCACTGAAATTATATACTGTGAGTCTCAATTGATGTACTTAGCACTCATAATAATTGAGTCCCTACGTAGCACTCTATACACTATTGTTGACTTTGTGTACTCACAAATCCACCTGACCAACTAAAGTTCCCATGCAGGACTCTATAGTCTAACATACAATATTGTTGACTTTGCGTGCTCACACAAATCTGTCCAGACTGTCAGACAACTAGTTCACTCGCAAATCCGGCCAGTAGTAAAGTAACTATATCTAATTTCAACCCCTTTCTAAAATCGATCCCTACAAATTATTGCTTGAAATGTAGTCCCCTTATTCATGAGAGTGTAGGGTTGATTTCAGAAACACCGATTTTCAGCACTTTGAATATTCATAATTTTTTGATATGGTGTTCAAAAAATGCATTCTAAGAGAATCTAAAATCTCCTACGGACTACCAATAGGACCCCACAAAAAAAAATTCAATATAATAATTAGAAACATACTAAATTACTTATTTGGTCCATTTTAGGTGTAGTTATTTGACACAACCTAGCCAACAATTTACAAATGGCCAACCAATGTCTCCCTTCATACTAAATCCAATTTCTTCCGTTGCACCTAGGAAGGGAATCATTGTTCTTCCTCCGAGGGAAAATGATCCAAACTAGTCAACAATATTAGAAACAATTTAGATGTTGGTGCATACAATATTATTTTTTATAGTCAAAATATTATTTGGTAAATTAATCAAAAATAGGATGGCTGAAATGTTATTATATTTTATCCATTTTTACAAACATAAAGTTGGTATTGACACTAATTTTGCACCTTCTTTTATAGGATATATTAATGTAGTTGATGTTGATTTTAGATTCTTATATATTATTATCACTTAATGACCCAATATTAAATTTAAGACAATTCAACCTATTCTAAGAAAGAAAAGAAAAGATTATAATCCAACATGAAAATTTTGCTTTGATAGGACTAAAATGCACTACTAACTAATAGTCCCTAATGACCTGAGGGATTTGGAAGAAAATTTGAATGCACATTAAAATATATTTTTTACAATTTTTTAGAGTTTTCACCTAAATGAGGGGTTATGTTATGCATCAAAAATAGAAATGATCCATATGGTCAAATTTGAAAAAAAGATGTATAAATATTATTCAAATCAATTTCAAACCTTTTCACTTTAAAAATTTACCAAAATACAATTTATTTGTTTATTATGGGATTATTTAACAATCGACTAAAATTCAATCTTATATTGATTTGTACAAAATGTTCAAAGATTTGATCATGAAACATTTATATCTTTTCTAATAGTGAAATTTTAATTCTTCAATAATATTGTATACTTCGTGTTCATTTCCTTGTAAGAAAAGTTGGCCAATAGTAATCTCAATCTTGCAATATATGTATTTAAATCTAAAGAGACCCTACAAATTTGAAAAATAGAAAAACTTATAGAACTAAAGATCTTATGCTTAAGAGAGAACTTCCTACCATCCTAAACTTGCCAAAATTAGTTTTGCCTAAAACCTCCAAGGCTTCATTCCCTCTCTTCCAAGGGACCGTTAGGACTAAATAAATGATATTACACTTTATTGTGTATGAAAATTAAAAAAAACACTTTTTGTTTGCCACACTATAATATTATATAGTTATCCTAAAAATTATGAATTATCACCCTCCATTTGGTTTCTCTTTCACTTCTTATTCTACATTAATTGTATAAATGCACTCATTCAACTTGTTCTTCCTTTGAATTGTCTACAATAATGCTAAAAAAACACTTTTGATTCTAGCTTGCAACTTTAAGTTGTAAAAGTGGGACCTAAATTATAATATAGGAAGAAAAGATCTCAATGTGATTTGAAAATGCGTGCAAGTACACATTGCTGTCATTCCAAAGATTATACAAGTTGGAAAAAAAATTAGATGAACCCTAATCACTTACAACCTGGGAGCTAAGACTTCGGTTGTAGTCAATACAGACTACCAAAATAAAAAATTCCAATTGAAAGGGTCATTTATATTGTTCAAAATAGTTGTAAGTTCTCTCCCATCCAGTAATAGGCAAACTATTTTGTTCGTTGTGTCCAATGTTGAAAATTCAACAGAGGTCACTCAGCGATGGAGAAGACGCTAACATTGACCAATTACTACATCTACAAAAAAATCGAAGAAAAGACCCACACCGGTAGTAAGCAGTTCGACCATATTCTAATCGGTGTTGGAATATGAGCCAACTTAAATTCTTATGTTCAGATTGCACTCAAAATAACACTCCGGGAACATTACTCATTAGTCAATAATGTTAGGGTTAGGGTACCCCTTTCTCATCATGATTTTCAAGTAAAAACGTTTCCAACACTTGCGTGCCCACAATATGGTTACCTGGAATCTACTGTAAAAAGTTGAGCAATCTACAAGTTCCTAGATAAACACAATGGACGTCAACAGGCAACTCCTGTTGCACTGTCTGGCACTTACAAAGTACTTTGTTGCAACTGCACATCCTGAGAAAAACAGCAATCGAAATCATCAAGGATAGAAACATAGTTCCTCTTTGGCAAAGACATCATATGACTCCGATTTCCAAGAGTAGAGCATCGATGAATACATCAAACCAGGACACATAGACATACTTTTGACACTTGGTCTCGGAGACTCATTTCCAGAACTAAGTTTGCCCTCATCTCTGCGCTTGTGAACCTATCTGCAGAAGTGACTGATTGCGACTACATGCATTTCGAATTCAACATCATAGAAGCTAATGATCAGGAAATGAATTCAAGAGTTAAAATTCACTCCAGGCGGTAGTGAAAAGGTCAACTCGGAGCCCAAACCATCGAACGATGACGAAGCATAGAAGAAACCAAAAAACGCATAAGAGGTAGTTCCAAGGTTTCAATCTTGAGTTCATGTGGCTCCAATATTTACAAGAAAAATGGAAGTTCAACTCAGAACAGGGTGTTTCGCTATTGAGAATCTTTACCACAGCTGAATCAGAAGAATACGAGATTAGTGGACATGTCCAGAACGAATGGGTCCATGAAAAGGCGCGCCAAGAAGTAAAACACAATCCCAAGAGAGATGGAAATCGGCAGAGCAGGCAGGGCTCGTTGCCAGACAGCCAGCAATATTAGCGTCGCTCCTAGACCTGCAACTATGGCGAGGTAGCAAGCATACACAGTCATCAGGTCATACATGGCCGCCCGCCCCACCAACACGCTATAGAAGACGAAGTCTCCCAGCCCTAGCTTAATTGCTCCAGAAAGACCCAGCCCATGAACCTCATCGTCCTCTTCTGAAGGTTGAGAACCTCCATTCATTGCTCGAGGTTCATGCTGTGCTTCCAACCTGTCTGGTGTTGCTGAAGAGCTCTGGGTTTGCCGTTGTACCAAAGGAGCCCTGTCATCGTCAACATGAGAATCGGGATTCTCAATTCTCATGGTAGAGAAGGCATGCAACGTGCCTGCGTCGCCAGTTGAAGAAAGTAACCGAGAACCGATGATTCCGACTTCGGGTTCAGTAGGAGGACCGGTGACAAGAGGCTCCCCAACATTTGGATTCAGAGAACTATCATGCATGGGACTTTCTCCAAGATCTATACCCGGTGAAGCATTAGATCCATTTGAAGTTTGCGACGATCTTGAGCGTCTCCATCGTCTCACCCGGGGTCTCTCTGCATCCATTTGAGTTTGTGGAGGTGGCATCCGCATCGTGCCTGCTGGAACATTAGGTCGAGCTTCGTATATAAGAGCTGGAATCTCTTCGTCTCGCTCAATTGCGAGCTCCACAAGCAAATTAAGAGGACCCCTCGGTGTCAACACAGCCACAACATCATACGCTGCCATGGCCAGAAGCAGCACCCATGTCGTCCACTCCGGGAGCTTCGTGAACCAGAAGGCCACGAGCATACCAATGACGATCAGATACCCTTGAGTGACCATAATCGGCATTCGGCAGAAGAAAACAGCCGCGACGCCCACACTCGCGAAATTAATGGTACAAATCAAGAACGTAATCACGTCGAGAGGAATCGAGAATTTCCTGATGATCTGTAAGGCGACAATTCCGCCCATCCAGGCTAACACTGTAAACGACGAAAACCCCATGTAGATGCGAAGACATCGAGTGCACCGGTAGTAGAACAAGACAACCAGCATGAATGTCACCAGCGTGACGATGACCACGAACACAAGTGCGTTCAAGAATGCTCCCCCGAGCTTCTCGGAAAAGGAGTCGGAGGCTTGCTCGTTATACACCATCATAGCTATGTTTGAAATCGGCGAATCATCTCCGTGAGGATCCAAGATATGAACTAGAGAAACCACCAAAAACATGCATATAGACACGGGCGTCACTATGCCAACAATCTCACCCCCCACAACGTCAAGAATCCCCTTCTCCATGACTTCAGCAAACAATTGACCGCAAAATCTTCTTCCCAATCAAAGTCCGTCTGTGAAAATGGAGAAAACCCTAATCCCTCTGCCCTTCATACTCGCACGGTCGATCGGCAAACACTCGATGAACCTGTACAGAGCTTCGACATAGACCAACCCATTTCTATATCCTCGATGCCTCACTGACTCCGTAGCTGACTGATGCTTGTGGTTCAAGTTCTTGTGCGGGAAATTATGCTCTAGGAAACCTAACTCTTCAATGAAATGATTTGCACTGAAAGACGTATTCGCAGAGCACAGAATCACAACAGAGAATTAACGGAAATCTTTGAAAATTCTGCTACTCCATCCACAGCGAACTGAAGCAATCGAGCTGCAATTCTCGAAGCATCCCAAACCCTAGTCGCCCAGCTCTGTTGGGATGTCCCTTGCGAACTCTCGCCCACCACTTACACTTCGGTGACTTTGGTTTGCACCAAATGTACCCATTGATGGACGCGGATGGGCGCGGCGATGGATGGGTCCGTGGCCCTATTGATCACTTCCTATATTCATTCATTAGCCCTAAAATTCCATGACTATATTTTGCCCAAAATATTCCCAAACTATCATTTCTATTGTGAAGAGTTAAGGTTTTTTTAAGTATTTTCTTTTGCATATCCTCTAACATAGGATTTTACATTAATCTATCCTAAGAAAATATGGAAGAAGTTTAGAAACTTTGGCATTTAAGATTGTAAGATGTCAATCTTTCAAGTGAAAGAAAATCTTTTTTTTCTTCCTCTTTTTCATTCAAGATCTAAAACTTTGAGTCCAAAATTTTGCAATACAAAGTTTTGAAGTTAAAAAAATAATTACGGTGGAAGATTGCAATAAGAGTCTATCGAAAACCCCTCAAAAAAAGAGTTTTTTTCACATTCTTTAAAAAACTACTAGAATGCAAGATGGGAAGAAAGCCTAAATTGAAAATAATTCTAAAATAGAATTGAAATACATCAATCTACATGATGACTACTTAAGCAAGCAATTTAAATCAACTAAATCTTTTCGTTTTGCCAAATTGTCAGAATTGAGTTCAAAAACAAATCCTATATATTATGTTTTTAAGAAAATGCTTGATTTCTTCCAAAACATGATTGTTCATAATTTTCACATCAATAATCCAATGGAATGCATAAAATTTTCTATGTGGATAAAATATATTCCAAGAAAAAATACTTTTAATTTTATTTATTGTCCCAGCTCAAATATTTATATTATAGGTGGTATAATAATTGTCCTTAATACCACATGGAATAAAAATTATATTATATTAATAATAAAATTTATTCTTATTTACCCTTTCATGTAGCTCACTCTAATTCTCATTTAGTTGACAATTAATGTTCATATTGAATTTCACACTACATTTACAGTCTCAAGTTCTATTGAATTCTCAAAATTCGATTGGTAGAGAATTGAAATTGGGACTTAGACATCACACCATGTCTCTAGTCTCACATCTCTCTAGAATGCCTAAATGGCAACACTTTTGGAACTTCTTTGGTACCAAAGAAGTAGGACTTAAGGGTCAAATTGGGGCCAAAATAGAAATCCATCTTGGCTTCTAAGTTCCAACAATCTTTTGAGATACTAAAGGAAGAAAAAAAATACTATATAAGGCATTCTAGTAGTGCTAAAAATTTCTCCAAATTATTAGATGTTTTTTGAGGCCTCAACAAGACTACGGATTCCCCAACTTTGAAAATGATGGAAACACTAGAAACATTGCCAAGAACGCAGTCTGACATGGTTGAGAGAGTGCCACATCATTTTTTATAAATTAAAAAAAATTCCAAATTTCTTTTTGCATTATAATTATTTATTTTACTTTATTTGAATATATTTTTTTTGATAGATAATTGTTCCTATTGTTGCCCTTAAAAATTCTCTAATGCTATTTAGTACATATTTGATGCTAAAAGTGCTAAAAAATTCCTCCAAAATGGAGTTTTGATTTTTTGACTCATTTTTTGGGTACTTAATTGCTATATAATATTATACATGGGACAAAGTTGGAACAAAGTTGGGACTAAGAATTGGGACTTTGACCTTTAGACTATACATTGAAACTTGCTTGCCACCCCAATTTTCCATTAGTTCTCCCCTCCTCTCTCAAAAAATTTGTGAGCTGTTGATTTTTTTGAAAAAAAATGCTTACCCTCAAAATTAACGTTGATTTCTCAAAAAATCACAAGATGTTGATCTTGTGAAATTTAATCTAAGCCGTTCAAATATAAAATATAAATACTGAATACAAATACAAATATGGGTATGGGTACTAGATATGAGTATTAAATACATATACTGAATATGAATATTAAATACAGATACTAAATATGGGTACTGGATATGTATACTGAATACATGTACTAAATACGGATATTGAATACGGGTACTGAATACGGATACAGTATTGAATATGGGATCAATTGTCCTATATTGTTTGTCAAAAACTTTGATTCTGAAGATTATAAGAGAGGGTGGGGGTGAGAGGGTGGGGGTGAGAGGGGGTGAGATAAATTTTTTTAAATCAAATTCTAAATGATAGGTGGGGATGAATGGGGGTGGTAAAATAAAAAATTTTAAATAAAAATTGAGAGGGGGAGTGCATAGTGACACAAAGTGTCATTATACACCTTGAGTGCCTAATAACTACATTCATACAAAGACTATAAGTTCCAATTTTCACATTTTTTATTTTTTATTCAGCTTCTACAATCTAAAAAATTCAGGATTTGTCTTTAAGTAGGGACTTGGAATATAGTGTGAAATGCGGGAAGATTGGTAGGGGCCATCATCATCACAAGAAGGTCGTGCCCCACAGCTTCTCACTGGTCATTGACCAGTTGTTACACGTTGTTCTTCACTATCCTTCCTCTACTGCCGACCCTGTCCATGATAAGGAGGAAGATTTGTCATTAAAGGATAATAGCACTGCCATGGATGTAGATGATACAGAAGTGAAGGATAAAGGAAAGGGTAAGGTTGAGGACCTTGGAAGATCAAAATCAGAAGGCGATTCAGATATGTCAGAAAGTTCCGCAGCTTGGGCCAAAGTAACATTCATTCTTCGACTTATCACTGATATCATTCTAATGTACTCCTCGGCTACGAGTGTGGTCCTTCGAAGGGACTTAGAGAGCAGTCAAGGAAGAGGTCCATCACAGGGTGGTGTAGAGGTTGTTGGTCATGGAGGTCTTCTGTACCACATTCTCCACAGGCTGCTTCCTTATCCTGGTGAGAAGGTCAACGGTAAGGTGAATGAGGAAGAGTGGAGAAAAAAGTTATCAGACAAGGCTGCCTATTTTGTGATGGCAGTTTGTGTGAGATCAGGAGAAGGCAGGAGAAGGGTTGTGGTGGAGATTGCACGTGCTCTTACAATTGTCTCGCCGACATCATCGGGACTTGATTTTCACAGGACATGGCAAAGTCCATGATGGATGCGGGCATGGTCCAAGCACTTACTCGTACTCTTCGTCCAAGTGTTTGTGTCGACTTGGCAATTCCACTGCCCTCGGTACTCCGTCATGCAGTGCTTCTTCTTTGCCCCACATTCTCTACAATTTGTATAATTATCATACCTCTTGGTGACTTTTTTGTCTTATATTACAATTTTTACACTTTCGTTTTTGTTTTTCTATATTATAGGCAGCACTGAACAAACGCTAATGCTGCCTAATTACCAGCCACAGGTCTCGCGCAGGATACTTTCTTTCGAAAATTTGCCTCATAAGTTAACTCTGACTTACCTCCCAAGTTAACTGTTTAATCGCTTTTTGATGCAGGTAATGGACTTGGATCATCCCGAGGCGCCCAAGCTTGTGAACTCTATATTGACAGCTCTTGAAGCTCTTACAAGGGCAGCCAGCATGACAGAACATGCCTACGGATCTGACGGGGCTGCTCCCCCAAAAGCAACTGAAGAGAGTACTGAACAGCCGACACTTGAAACTGTTCTTGCTGAGACTGAAACTAGAGCAGATGATGGTGCTCAGCCCCAGGCTAGGGACGAAACAATGCGAGACTCCGTGCCTCAGGTTACATCGGTTCCAGAAATAGGACCTTCGCTTCTTGCCAGTACAGAAATTGTGCGCGAGAAGCAGATGGAGCATGACGACGGATTTGAGAGAGATTCTGCAGAAGAGGTACATGTTATGTTGGTTGTTGTGCATAGTCAACGATTTTATCTGGATTTATCATGTGCAGAGTTCTTTCGTAGTGTTTGTTTTATGCTTGGCGTAATTGTTACTATTAATCATGCATGTGCGTTGTCCTGTCTGTAAAGAGTCCCCAGTCCCTTGATATTTCATGTTCATCGTCTGAGTCTTATTGCAAGTGACTCTAGATATTTCAACATCGACATGCTGTGTGCTGCTCGCTGTTCACCGGAGAATTGTATTTGTGTAGGCTTGCCTTGAAGCAGAAGCTGAGGAAGAGTTCATGCTCGAGGAAGCCGAGGATGCTGCCGAGCATGCTGAAGATGCTGCTTTCATGCATTTCATGGAGCATAGACCAGATGACGAGATTGTGGATGAAGAGGAGGAGGACATGGACGGTGACGAGTGGGAAGATGATGACGGTGTTAATCATTTTTGTTTATTTCTTTGCGTTTCCCGTAGTTTTAGCGTCAACTGTTAGCTCAGTTGCTGCGGCAGCGTTTATTGTTGTGCATATCTTAGACACTAGGGTATATTGTAGCTTGTGCTGCCATGTCTTAGCACCTTCGAGAAATAATATTTGGCTGGCTTGCCGTTATAATGCTATTTCATTACGGATGAGTTTCTTGAACTGGTCTAAAATATTGGAGTAAATTTCTCAACCGGGTGGTGAGCGTCGTGGTGCATTCGATCACCCGTTACTTACCAAACCGTCTGCAACCCCCAGTAGGTGGCGTCACTGCAGCAATTGCAAGCAACTCGCTGTGGAATAGCACCAGCAGTATCGTTCGGGACGCAGAGGCTATGCTTGGGGGAATTGGTGGGGGAGCTGGACTTGGAGTAGGTCGGAGACCAGTTGCTCTGAGTAGCAGGTCAAAAATGAGGGAAGCTGAAGGCAAGCCTTTTGCCCGACACAAAAACTTGGCAAGCAGTGCTTCTTTGCAAGCAATGCTTCTTTGCTTGGAATTCGGCATCCGTTTGCATCCACTTGCAAAGAAGCATCCGCTTGCATCCACCGGTGCTTCTTTGCGATCGACTTGGCAATTCCACTGACCTCGGTGCTCCCTCTAGCAGTGCTTCTTTGCCTGTTGTTGGGCCAGGCCCTGGCAGCGTCGCGCCTCCCCTTCCACCAGGGACTCAGACGCTGTGGCTTTTCGTGGAGGCATTCTTTGCGTTGTGTGAGAAATTTAGGACGGGCGCCTCAGTCTGGACTCTGGAATGAAACCGCACAGTGCGACAGCAAGTGAAATAAAGGAAGCGGAAGCATCCCATTCGGCAGATCTAAATTTCTCTCCACTGTCCCCTCCGTCGCCGCGGCACCCTCAGAAGGCCATGAACTCGGAGAGCGAGAAAACCATGACTTGCATGAGGTTTGCTGACAAGCACCTGCGCTTGTTGAATGCATTTGTGCGTCAAAATCCTGATTTGTTTGGAAAGTCACTTTGTCTCCTATTGAGAACTCCCCAATTCATTGACTTCGACAACAAGAGAGCATATTTCCGATCTCGCATTGAGCAGCAAACTGCACAACAGCACTATTCTCCACTTCGAATCCATGTGAGACGGGCGTATGTGCTGGAAGATTCATGTAAGCAACTGCAAATGAGAACCCCGGACGAGTTGAAGGGTCCTGTCACTGTTGAATTTGAAGGAGAGGAGGGTATTGATGATGGTGGCTTAACCCGTGAATGGTATCAATTTCTTTCCCGCGTGACATTCGACAAGGGTGCCCTTTTATTCACGACTGTCGAAAACGTATCTACGTTTCAGCCGAATCCAAATTCAGTTTATCAAACAGAGTATCTGGCATACTTCAAGTTTGTTGGCCGAGTGGTAAGTCGTCTTTCTTGTGCTGTGATTTATCGGAGTGCCGGTCCTTAATGGTTTGTTGGGTTCTCATACGAGTTCCTGTCGTTTTTCTTTTGGTCACTGAACGTTGACTAAGATTCATACTTCGTATATGGATTCCAGGTTGCAAAGGCCCTCTTTGATGGGCAATTTCTCGAAGTTCACTTCACACGATCTTTCTATAAGCATATTCTGGGAATGAAGGTGACTTATTCCGATATAGAGGTCATTGATCCAGTCTACTTCAAGAATTTGAAGTGGCTCCTCGAGGTATGCTCTTCCTCGAGGGAGCGCTTATTCCTTGTTGAGCACTGTGGGGCTCAAAACGTTTTCTTTTTATTTGTAACTCAAACTAGTCTTTATGCCATCTTTTCTAGTAAGGTTTTTTACACATCCCTGGACAGATTGTACAGTACAGAAAATTCTCCAAGACAACTGAGGGATTCAACAATTCTAACCACCATCTTTATGTTGTGATCTAGTTCTTGGATTAGACATTCATACTTCCTACTCTTCGTTAGATGTTTACTTGCAGGTTTGATCATCCAAGAGTTTGCTAGAATAATTTCAAATTCTTCAGTGTTTATTGATTCTTATCCATCATTTGGTTGTAGGTGACGGACTTTGAGCTTATCCCTGGTGGTCTTGACATTCGGGTGACAGAGGAGAATAAGCATGAATTTGTGGACAAAGTCGCAGAGCATCACCTGACAACTGCGATTCGACCACAAATAGAATCATTCATGGAGGGCTTTACTGAGCTTGTTTCACGGGAGCTCATCTCCATCTTTAATGATGATGAGTTGGAGCTTTTGATCAGTGGCCTGCCAAAAAATGACTGTGAGTCATTACCCATCCTTCAATGATTTGCATGTGATTCTAACAAAGATGTAGAATTGGAGGTTTATTGTTTTTCTCGTTAATCAAGAATCAATTTGCTGCGGCTATGACTCCTTATTGAAACTAACCTCATAATTAGATAAATTCTTCTAAATTGTGTGTGTTGAATGATAGTGGAGGACTTGAAAGCCAATACTAAGTACACAGGGTATACTGGTACATCGCCTGTGGTTCAACGGTTTTGGGATGTCGTGCAATCTTTCAGCAGAGAAGACATGGCTTGTCTTTTGCAGTTTGTTACCGGCACATCAACGGTAGTTTGAAATCTTCACATGGCCGTGAGAGTGCAGCTATAGATGATCCGTATTTTTTGGCCATTCATGGAGACTGCTGTTCTCTGGTGTCTTCATATTGTTCCTTTTTTTATGTGCTCATTCTCGTTACGAGTGAATGCTACAGATCTATTGTTTGATGCTAGTCGATGCTCTAGTTGTTGCATGGAGTACTCAGATTGTATTGATCTGCAGGTGCCCCTGGAGAGTTTCCGAGCTTTGGAAGGCGGATTCCAGATTCACGAAGCCTACGGATCACCTGACCGACTCCCCTCTGCTCAGACTTGGTATGTTTTAATTAGCTGGTTAATTTTCTTCTTTGCACGAAGATTTCATGCTTTTGTTCTAATTAACTTGCAAGTTGAATTCCGCGATCTTTCCGAGGCTTTCCAGTTTCAAAATTAGCTTGCGTCTATATTGACACTCTTTTCTTGGGTACAACGTATGCAGCTTCAACCGACTGAATCTCCCTAATTACGCCACGAAGGAACAGCTGCAGGATCGGTTGCTTTTGGCAATACATGAGGCCCGCGAAGGGTTTAATTTTTCTTAGAAGGGGCAATGCCACTACTACTGCTCAGTTTTGCTACTTATGTTTTTTAATTTTATTCTGGCTACATGGGCCATGCATGTTCCTGACAATGGAAAGGAATGCAATGTCATCTGAATGCAAACCGGGCGGCGACCGATCCCACGCACGGTCAGCCGAGCAACAGTCAATCGGAGCAATGAAGTGCAGTGCAAGTTAAATAATCCGTCCCCTCCCAGCTATAAAAGGCGAGAGCCTTTTGAACTATGACGCTCATTGTTTCCAAGTTCACTACGACGTCACCAATACTCTGTTCCTTCTCTGCTTAGTTCTGTTCATGTTCTGTTCCTATTCTTTCCATCCTACTCCTTCAGTCACAGCTGTGCATTTGGACTCTTGAGTCTCTGTAAGTTACTTCATTGTCTTGTGAAATACAAATAATCGCTCTGTTCAGAGCTTCGCCATTCCCTGCCTATTGTCAACAGGACCTTCAGAGATCCAAACTATTCTTCTGCTCTTCTGCTAGTCCGCTATTTAGTCCGGGCTTAGCTTTTTTTTTTCCTCTTATTTCCTTCAAAGACTACCTACAGTAGCATTCTATATCGTGGCGCAACACTTCACGCGTTGCTACCACTGCGGGTTGGAATCCGTTGACAACGCATTCGAGTAATTGGAATGATCATATTTACAGTAAGTCTCGTTTGGACTGCATACCACCCTCTGGGTCACCTGTTTATGACTGATGATCACTGTCCAAAATCAGTACAATTCATGTGGTTTTTGACTTCTTGGTTTGTTGTTTGATAGAAATTGGTGGACAGTACTGTGTTGTTGGAATCTTGTCCTCAATTGCTTCATTATTCATGAGTTGCATGTCGTCGAATGAATGTTCCGCCAGTTTGGGCAACCCTACGTAATTGGTATCAATTGGACAAAGTCTGGTCCATTGACCGATGTTTGAGTCAACGGATGAGTAGAAATGTTTACCGAAGTTTGAATCCTTGCACGAAGAAATTTCAGGTCTAACAGGTGTTATTAATAAATAGGCTTACTTTAATTTGGCCGTGAATACATGCATCTGCTTTGGTTTCTTTCACATGTAGTTGCTTGCACTGATTCATTCTACCGAAAACTACTTTCAGCAGTTAGAATACATCCCAGCTTGAGCACATTTCTGCAACGAATCTTGCGTGCTAATTCTGGAGGTTGGACGGAGAAACTATGGCTCTTTAGTAAGAATGCTTCAGGCTTTTATTATGCTTACAAGCTTATGCAAGTCGAGGTCCAAGTAATATTTTGTTTACTATGAGCAGGAATGCCTACATGGTACAAACATTGGAGAATCGTCATGTGCAACTGGCTGTGTTTCGTTAGTTCTCCTCTTGAATTCAATTTGATCTTGCCTGAAACAGCCTGAAACAGGTTCTAAAGTAAGTAATTGAAGATAGGAAACTAAAATCTGCCTTCTTCATCCAACTAATCTGTCGTTCAGAAGCACTGTCGGAAGTTGTTGAATTTTAGAAATCCAGCTAAATCCGACCCACTTTGAAAACGATGGATTACTGTTAGAGGAGATTCCAACAACTAACTCGGTGTGCACCAATATCAAACAAATCACAAAGACTCAAATTCATCATGTGCTAATTAAGTTGTGGAACGATGCATGATGATTTCTGGATGTTGAACAGGGTGTTTCCGGGCAAATGTTTTGTCCAAGTAATTTCTCAATCATGATTTTTCTAAAACAATACTTGAATCATCAAAAGTAACCTTCTTCTTTGACCAATATATGAAGTAAATAATGTAATCATTCAAAGATGTAAGTGAAATTTCAAAAAGGGAATCAATTTATTTCAAGAATTTGCTAGAACTTGAGAGTGTTTTCAAAGTTGGGATATAAATTTGTGAAAATGGAAATGTGGTCATCTTAATGGAAATGTGAGACAATTTTGTGACCATGTGAACTTAATTCTACATTAGAACAAATCTCATTGTAACCCAATGGCACCTTAAAGGTTTCACCAATCTGTAAATAAAGTTTCATTGAGAAGTAGGGGAAACAATGTAGATGAAATATTGAGTTAAGGTTTATTAGTAATTAAAAAAAACAAATAGATGAAAAACTATAGGGATGAAAATGTGATACATTGAATGATGGATGAAATCATTATACTTTGCACTTAAGAGAAGAGATGAGGACCAATTACAATGGCCAAAGGTGAAAGGTCATTTCAAAATTCAATTCATCTTTTAAAATCATGTTTGAGTTCAAATCTTATACTTTTATTATATACAATAAAATGTTGTATATGAATGTAGAAAATCTTTACTTTTTTATTTTTCTCTATGGCAAATAATCATTACTATGATTTATGCAGGAAATAGTGAAATTAAATTAGTAATTATAACAAACACAATTATGTAATGGACAAACATCCTCCATCAACTTTGATATCTTCTCCTACCCTAGTTGTACTTTGCAAAAGTCAAACCTTCTTTCAAAGATAAGCATGTCTATTCTATATCCTAGGGAATTCCTATAATATTTTGTAAAGTTGCTTGAAACCTTCATATGACTCTTTTGAATTAAATACCCCCTAGAATTTCTTAGTGCTTTTTCAACACTCTTAGTTTTCTTTGAAGACATAGTGATTGAAGGCAAGATGAGGGAAATTTCAATCTTCCTAACACAAATCTTGAGAATCTCTATTGAAGCTTTACTTGATATTCTTGTTTGACCCCTAAATGCCCAAGGCTTGAGAATCTCTATTGAGGCCTTACTTGATATTCTTGTTTGACCCCTAAATACCCAATGCCTTTTGGAGGCTTTGTGGAATTTGCTCTAAATTAAACAAATTGCTAACATTTTGACAAGTTTAATCATTTTTGAAAATTTTAACTTCATGAATTCAAACTAGTCATGTTAACAATCGCATGGGAAAAGAACATGGAACAATATCACCAAGATGTGCCTTGCCCTTGAATGCAGAGAAGTTCACCTAAAGAAAATTCAACTACTTAAATTATTGGTCAAATATTTCTAAAGAATACCACAAATTCAGTCTAAAATACTTATTAACAAGAAAACTTCTGAACCCAAAACAGGTGTAAAGCCTAAAATTGTGCTAATTCTCATGATATATACATATGACTGAGGCTCTCCTAAAATGCAAAGCCAATTTGCAGTCACTCCAAACGAGACACAAACTGGTCCTCTCAATGATTCAAATATAGTAAACGACTTTGGTAGTACAAGTTTGGTAGTAGTCTTTGCTTAAACGAGTGCTCAAATTAAAAGCGGTTTCCTTATCCACCACAAAATTATGACTTTTTGACACCACCTTGGATGACAGACCCCTCACCTCATGTCTTTCAATCACTTCTTCATTGCAGTCTGCTAAAACTTATTATTCACCTCACACCTCTATCTAAAAAATATTGGTTACATGTAAAGCACTCATTCTATTCAAGTAGTTATGAAGCTTTACTCAGTAATCGCCTTTCTGTTTCAACCAAGGAGACAACAGCTTGGTAATTGGTGGGCGATCCATCAAAAATTTCTTTCCAACTTCAGGGACAAATTCAATCGAGAACGCAGGTCCACACAGCCAAGCTACAGCAGCTCCACCAAGCAGTCCTCCAACCTACACGCCCAATCCAAGTGCATTGGAAACTGTCATTAACGATCCAGAATGCAGGTACAATGAACCGATGCGAATGCAGATTCTACAGAAACATGCTGAGGTCATGTAAAATGCTCCCACTCCACGAGTCACATGACATTCCCTCACATTCAGTACAATCAGAGTACAGGCAGTAATTCTGTGGACAGGCTTCAAAAGAACAGAGAACCCTGTCAAGTTAACCAGTCGGAGATAAATCACTCAGTTCTAAATGAGGTACTGTCACTCCGTCCAAAACCATACGAACTTTCCATCAAACTTGAATTGAGATGTATCATCTATAAGGTTAGGTTTTAAAAGATATGCTTACGTGACCCCAATTATCAATCTTACTGTATAGCAAGCCAAATCCCTGCCACAAGGAGTCCACGTCAACACATAAATTCTCTTTTGATAATCCTGAACAACTCCCATGGAACTAGTGGAAATTTTTCAGGAAGGCAATTCAAAACCAACTCGAATCGCTATAAACAGACAATACAGACTGCACCCCCCTTAAGCTATTACCAAATTGATAGCAATGATGCGCCCCACTTGAGCTAGACTTTGATCGCCGCCAGCCATAAGAGTTTTATGCCGCGCTAGGAATACAGCCAATGCTCCAACCTGGCAGCAAACATCATTCAGTAACAAATTTCTCAACCTCCAACATTGAAACTAGTAATCGTGCCATAACTAAGAAGGTGAAAAGTAAAAACACATACATTTGGGACTTCCACAGATGTGCTTTCTTGTAAAGAGCTAAAATAACAAAAACAGGTTTCTGACAAAGACGAAATGGGCAATCCAATTTTCATCATTAGCAGATACCAATGGCCACAGAACTCCAGGTCATATGGGTGAATCAAAATACTTACAAGACCGAATATTGCTCCTGATGCACCTACAGAAGGCGCTGTGCAAAACGTGTAACTCAACCCACTACCTGCCACTTGCATCATCTGCTCAGTACCAAGATCAAACCCAAAGATCGAAATGCAAGATTCCAAAGGTACGCTACAAGTTCAAAATTAATTACTCACAAAATAAGTAACATAATAAACACTATTTCTAGTTGAGGTGGCGGAAGAATTACTTGCGAGAGCAGAAAAACCATAAACTGCAAGAAATCGCTTTCCTCCACCCAGTGATTCCACTGTTGGACCAACGGAGTTTAATGAATAAGAATTCACCTGCATCAGCGTATGCCATATATTTCAACAACTTCCCTCAACGACACGGATCATAATTCCTAAGGTCTGAAGTATGAAAGCATATCAGAATCACAAAATGTCATCAGCGTTTGACCTCTGCGATTAGTAAAGGAATGCTTTGGGACATCAAACAGTGGTGAATACCTTACCAGAAGATGCAAAATGTCGGCATGAAGCAACGAATAGGTGACAAGCCTCCACCATTGACCTTTATCTATCAAGCTGTTCACCTGCTTGAAAACAACAGGTACACATTGATACAACTGTAGAAAAGTTCTCCAGCTCTGAAATAGATTTGTCAAGCTGTACACTCAAACCGCGGTTCTCGGCTGGCACACACCACTAATATTCTCCATCGATTCTATAAACAGCACCAAAAATGAACAGCAAATCACCTTGGCTCCTAGTAAAAGCAGTTGGCCTTGTGACGCTATTTGAGCCCCGAACACTCTGCAAGCAACTTTGCATCATCAACATTCGATGCAATGAATTTCTCCCGCAGGCCGCAGGAAGAAAAAGTAGTCCAACGAAATCAAATCGACAGTTTCCATCGTCCAGTAATGGAGAAATCAAGTACAGACTCGACTGCTTCGAGGTTCACATCACGCCATGAATGCAGATGCACGGAGTAGCAACCGTGCTTAACAATGCAAAATTACACCAAGAATTCGAGTCACAAAGTCTTTCGAAATATGAACACAACGAACCAGATCCAATTTCGTTCACACGACAGCAGCCTCGTAAGTCGGGACGTGGAGTTCCTTACACAAGATTCACACCAAGAATGATGTTGGTCCACATGCGGCTTCTGGAGCCAATGCCGAAGCCCGAACTCCTAGGAACAGAAGATGACCTGTCTTCGCCACCCGTTGATGCTGCTGTAGCAACGGACTTCCTGCGTCCACTCTTTTTCCTCCCTTCCACGAACCTGATTATAGAATTCCACGGCAAGGAAATGCCTGCAACGAAGAATTGAGCCCCAGTCTCAGTAAGTCTCAGATAACCTGAATTCACCTCCAGAGGCACTTGCAAGCAGGTCTCCCCAATTGCTCCGGACACCTGCTGCTGCTGCGGTAGACTTCGATTACCAAGCTCCTGCAAAACCACAAGACGCAGTCCCTCAATCCTGTTCTAACGAACTCAAGAGAAGTGACTCCACCTGGCCAAATAACTCTCGACACTCACGGAGGCCTATGAATCCGGTGTGGTATGTGGGGATTGCATGATCCACATCGCCAAATACTAATACTGTCAGAAAGTAATCACCTCAGACGAGATGCCATTGATGAAGGCCATGACAGAAAGTAGTGTGCCTTTAAGAAGAGCGAGTGACAACTCATGCAAATCCATACCAACAGGCTCAGGACAGTCAGAGGAACTACAGAACAGCAAAGGGCAAGTCAAGCCAAGCCCTCCGACATAGAAAGAGAACCCTAACCCACTTGGAAGGGCTGGAGAAGACTGGATGAAGCCCAGTGGTGGAGCTGCAAGGCGCCGGCAATCAGAAATCCGGAATTGGAGACGGATACCGCCAGGGCCCGGGAGGTCAAATTAGGGAAGCGCGCACTGGCGCTGGAGCTCCGCACCCTTGCCTGGCCGCACATCAGGCCGCCTAACGCTGCTATCCAGTCGGGACTCCTGCCCATGCCCATGCCCATCGCTCCGCTACCCATGGCCATGGAGACACAGTCACCGCCACTCTGAGCTCGAATCTAAACCCTAAACCCCATTCAATTCGACCGCATTAATCTCGACCACCGCACCCATCGCCAGGAACAACAATCCCTGCAGCAGCAACAACATCTTCATCTCTAAGTTAATAATTTTACCGTCCTGGATTCCACATGAAGAAACCTACCAGGAAGCTGTGCCGCCCATGGAGAGGCGCTGTGTTGGCGCCAGAACAAATTAGAGAGCAGCAACGTGAAATTATGCCCGACAGAGTAGTAGCAGCAAACAGCACCTGATTGAAATTGCGAATGACTTGCGAAAAATCAGTGAAGAAATTGTCTGTGGTTCGGGTATTACTACATTTAATGTAGCGAGTGCTTGCGTTGCTTACTAATTGTCTGTGCGGAGTATCACCCAAAATCGTTGCCCCGGTCCCCTGGTGCTATAGGTTGAACTGGCACTGATTTGCGTTTGGTGCCGCAAAGTGTGATGAAAACGGAGAGAGTCTATTTTCAAATTATGTCATATTTATACATTGAAACCATAAGAATATACATCAATTTGATGTTTTCTTGCCTTAAAAATTGGTCATTGCTCACGTGACAAAGAGATCGAGTTACCTTCAGAAAAACAGAAGGTGGTCAAATCCCCATCCGAGCTTCTTGCTGCTTGTCCTCCACGCAACCCCGCCTTCACATGCGCTTCCGCTTCCCCACAGAGTGCGCCTGCTGACAAATCAACACCCCAAAATTCAAACTCTTCCGACTCACATGGGCAGTACTTTCCGAGCACTTCACAAATTGAAGCGGCCGTCTTCGTCCTCAGCAGCACTATATAACGAACTCGCAAACAAGGCTTCCAAACCATCCGGGGCGAGCAGTCTCGAAACTTTTCAAGACTCTAGTACATTGATCAAAATTCAAGCACGTTGAGGAGATGATTCAGGCTCACAATTCACTTCACAATTCACGAGCGCGCTACAAACAGTCGATGATGCAGAAACGCATGGAGACACTATCTCTACAGTCGAAATCTAAACAGTTCGTGGCCTGTTTGATCAAGGAACCAACCAAATCCTCTGGAGCGCCTCGAAGTCCACAATCTGGAAGATGAACAGATTGGCAGTGAGTCCACTTCGTCTTTTTCATTCATCCATTTTTCGGACAGGTGCCCAGCAGTGATCCCAGAATGGGTTCAGGGTCACTAAACACCGAGGGCACAAAAAAATTAAGTAGAAACTGAGTGAAATTTAGCCAGTTTTGGGATCGCTATTGCCTAGTGCCTAGTTAGTTCTACATCATTTAAACCATTAAGGACTGGCCAAACACTTTT
Organism: Pseudoscleropodium purum; assembly: GCA_963969395.1. NCBI lineage: Eukaryota > Viridiplantae > Streptophyta > Bryopsida > Hypnales > Brachytheciaceae > Pseudoscleropodium > Pseudoscleropodium purum. Next base: position 1,624,089 of record OZ017796.1, read on the forward strand.
TGGTTCAAATTGATACTTTTTCATTGGTAGTCAGAGTTTTAGAATGAATTTGAATTCAAACGAAAGGGAACAGGTGTGGGAAATTTACAACTAAATGTATTGGAACAAGAAACAAGAAAATTTATATTGCCATGCAATTTTGGGGATGAAAAACAAACACAATATTGGCTGAAAATATGAAAACTAGTATGAAAATCATTGCAAAATTTGTCATGCATTTACTACAAAGCCCCAAACAATCAAACTATTTCAATCAATATGGTTAGATCTCTAGAATGCATCATGGTTTGGTGTTTTTTTCCATGTTCAATTTGGGACTAAAAAAAGTATTGCTTGCCCTTAGAATCAACCACACTCCTTAATGGGTTAAAGTAAACAAGTGTGTGATAAACATAATGGTTGGTTTACCTTGTTGACATTTTTTTTAAATTGAATTTATTTTAATATAAAGACAATTATGAGAAATGCAAAGAAAAATTAATTTTTTTTTAACAATGTACAAATTTATTTTGAATTTTTGAAATGTGCTACCCAATTGGCCTAAAGTAATCTCTAGACTATCTCTAAAGTTAAATTTATTGCAAATTTCATGAAGCCCTCAAAAGGTGTTGGACATTTAGGAGTCAAGCAAGAATATCAAACAAGATTTCAATAGAGATTTTGAGGACTTTGTGTTGGCAAGATTGAGTTTTAAAATGGCCTTTTATCCTTTGGTAGTGTAGTTGGCCCTCTTAAACTCTATTAAGTGGAAAATATCATGATTTCATCCATCATTCTAAATTCAGAGTATCAAATTTCATCCACATTTCATTTGCATTGTTTTCCCTACTTTTCAATGCACTAGAAGAGAACGGTGTGTTTTAAATGAGTTTTTAAATATAGTCCTAAACATAAGATTTTAAATAAATCTGATATTTAACTAATTATGGACAAATCCATAGTCCAGAAATACATTGGCTGTCAGCCGATATAGTCGAATGCATAGATTTGTGTGTCATAAGCAATGAACAGAAATGGACGCAACTACTAAACAAACCAAAGTACCACAACACACGGCAAGTTATTGAGTTCAGAGCATCCAATTAGTAGTTAAATGAATAATTTCATAAGCTCCTATGTTGTGTCCAAATTTGGAACAAAGTATCGGCTAGAGCCTGATACTGCCAATCGATTCCTAACATCATTCTCTAAAGCACCTAGATCTATGAAAGTGTTTGCACTACGTAAAGTATGAAAATCGACTATGGCAGCCATCTGTAAGATGAAGAGCAATGAATGCTCCTCTTTAAACCCTAAACCCTAAGTCCATCCGATCCAATGAACTGAATCGCTCGTATCAGCTGGCAGCCGATATCCCCCCCAAAAAACTCCAGAGAACAGGTCTTGAAGTGAAGAGGCAATCGATTCGAGAATACTGGCGTTGACAATAAAGCCGTTCAAATTTGGGAATAAGATAAAGGGGACGAGATTGGAAGGTATTGAAACCCCCCCTGATTCCAGTTTGCAAGGGTATCGGCTGGTGGCCGACACCATGTAGGGCAAATCACCAGAATATTCCATTCTAGTTTGGCTTCCCGTACTTGATTGACTGTGCAACCTCATAGTGTAATTGTCCCGGTCTGATTGCGCCTTTCATGTATTCCAAGACTGACTCATACTCGTGCATGGGATAAATGAATGGAATAATATCCGTTGAAATGTTCGGAATAACTCTACTAATATTCGGGAAATTGAGATCCCCCGTAAATGGTAGCGGAATATAGCACGCCGGATTCGGCGTCCTCCTGAGCAAAAGCGGGCACACATCGACCATGAGCACTTGGTCTGTGAAGCATGTCATCCTGGATGGTCTCTTAGTGTGAAGTATTGAGAGCATTTTGTAGCACCACAGGAAATTCTGTCTATCTACACAGTACTCTCTGCCATAAACGAACGCTAGGTTGTCTCTGACATGTTTTGGAAGCAAGTGCGCAAGCAGGGGCCTAAGATCCACTATTGGCATCCTGGACCAAATTCCTACGTGGAACTTTTCAAACAGTGTCATGAACATTGCAACTAGCCTTGGCCTTTTAATGACATTTCTATGCGGGTCCGACTTGTCCACCTCGATATTCGGGTCGAGATAACAAAGTAGTCCCGTGACGCATAGAACCACACATTTCTTGAACGACTGTGGATGGCCCACGTTGGACTCCTGAACAGAACATGAGTTAGTAGCTACAAGATTATACAACATCAACATCCATTGAAAGAAGACAAGCCAGTTGATATTGGCTGGCAGTCGATACTGCAGCCTGACACACGACAGCAGCCAATAATTCATATTGAGAAACAAACAAAAGGTGCCAGATAGATTGTGCACAGATGAGTGAATGCCTGCACCTACATTATTGCGATCACTTGATTAGAATGACCAAGACCTAATGCAGAAACTCTCAAAGGAAACATTTGAATGCTTTGAGAGTGAGTGTCCCATGTGCAAGTTTTAGGAAAAATCGGACTGATATGCCTTCATTACAAGAAAATTGTTTAATCAATACAAAAGAAAATAATGTACACAAAAGATGTAGTCTCTAGACGTCCTCCTTTATCTACAGAGAATATATACAATCTACAGAAATATGTGTCGGCTGGTAGCCGATACACTACGCCTCCACCATTAGGACCCGCTTCATTTGGGAATTCCCATGGCCTGCAGCTCCTCCAGTGAATATGGCACCTCGAATCCCTTTTGATATGGCGGTGTCACATTCACGAACTGATTATGAAGAAGAGAGCCTGGCATACAGTGTGCACTCCCAAGTGAAGAGTTCTTTAGACAGAACTCTGGGACCGTGAGTCCCGAAGACAAAAACCGTTCAATGAATGGGATGAGCTTCGCCTGGAGAAAAGGCAGTTTTCCACCCTTCAGCGAACCCTCCGAATACATAGTAACCGCGGGTGGATGAATCGCACTATATGGCAGATTCAAAACGTTCCAATAGGGCTCGTGATCCACGATCAATGAGTTGTTGATCGTGGCCCCATTATCGTACAAGGAGGATGAAGCGAGAATCCTTGCGAGACGCTTCAGAAAAATTGGTCGTGTGGGATTCTGAGGGTCTCGATAAGCACTCTCGTCACAGTTCTCCTGTCCAAAAGCCAGGTAATCCTCTCCGATATCCGGCACCATCCATTTCAGGTTATGAAGACGCTGCTCAAGAGTCTTCTTGGGTAAATGCGACCAATAAACAATCTGAATGTCCTGACCCTTACAGAACCTGATGAACTCCTGAAGACCTGGTCGAGGTCTTACTTGTGACCTCTGATGCATACTTTTCCCTTTTAAAATAAGAGGCTCATAGTAGAGCAGAGTTCCCTGAACCTCAAGGAAAAGAAACAACTTGGGAGTCGCTACCTGAGACGGGCCAGCACTAGACGATTTCCCTACCTTTTCTTCTAGAGCTGGTTTGTCACACTCCTGCCCACCTTTAGACGCAGTGGCGGGGAATTTCTCAGAAGTTTTGGAGTCATCATCTGCATTGCAAAACGATATACATAGAGCATGAGAAGCAATGAACCTAGGTACATAACAAAACATTCGTGCACCGTATCGGCTGGCAGCCGACACAGTCCATAAGTACTCTAGTCTGCCGAGATGAAGGCTCCTATTGACAAGTCTACGCACAAGTCTGAGCTAGACAGTGCTACGTATACATGAGCTATTTTAGATACTCCACAAACATTGCGGAGCATGTCTATCGCCTATGAACCTCCAGTCTGAGCCCGCCTCTGAGATCGAGCGGGAGACATCGCTTCATTTGGGAAGTCCTGCTCCTGGGCCGCCGTGCTACCGTCTTCCTCGTCACTCGGTCGTTTCCGCTTTTGCTGAACCCAAGTTGACCTCCGCGAATCTACCGACTCTGACTCCTTTTCGAGCGTGTCCGACTTGCTTCTTCCTCGTCGTGGTTCAGGCGGGGAAACCACTATGGGTGTTGGCTGGTAGCCAATACTAATGTCAGCTGCAGTAGCCGGGCGGCCCATTACAGTGACTCCCACTTGAGGCTCTGTTGCAGGACTGACCATTGAAGCCTGTGGAATCCTACGAATCTCCTCTGACGGTGGCTGAACGTGCAAGTCCACGACCATTGCGACCGATGAATTTTCCGGTCGGAGCATCCCAAGCGTCTCCGAATTTGAAGCCGGGGAAAGATTGAGAGAACGCCGCGGAGATGAAGGACTTCGTTGCCGCTGCCTTCGAATGAGTGTCTCTTCCGGGGTGTCATCATTGTCTGAGTCAATCAGAAACGTCTGAATTTCTTGTCACTCCTGAGACTGACCCTACGGCCGTCTTCGCGCCGCCGCGCCACCGGGAGTCTCCGTCAGATTGAGGGTCGAGATCGGCCGCGGTTGCTGATGTGATGCCGCAGGCGACACTTGCCCCGATCCGCTTGCGCCCCCCCGGTCTGTCAATGCAGGCGTTCCCGAAGAAGGTCCCAAGGAAGCCGAGGAGACGAGGTTCATTCCCCTCACACGTTCCGTGGCCTTTTGCAATTCGTCCTCCTCCCGAACGAACTCCATGACGGCCCGCCTATTCCTCTGTGAACCCATGGAGTACAAGTGAGTAACATGTTGTATCGGCTGCCAGCCGACAGGATTTCACTTCCTCTGAACAATGCAAATGTGAGGAAGGGATAAGAAGACTTACCAAAGCGATCTCTGTGATGTTCCCGCCCCCCCAGATGTTGATGACGGTGGCATCCTTGGATTTTAGGGTCGGCATCATCAATTTCTCTAGAAGTCCATGACCAACCCCGCACATCCCACCATTCCAGTCGACCTCGCCCTCAACGTCGACATTGAACCAGTTGGGCGCCTTGTTGATCCCAGTGAAGCGCTTGAAGACCAGGAAAATACTAGACCTGTCCTCGGGCTTCGGGAAGGTCAAGGACAAAGTGACCAAAGGCATGGATTCAATCTCTGCCTTCTGAAAGCCTCCACGGGGAGATGGTTGATAGTACACCGAATGGTAGTACCAGGAGGACGAGGACAAGGCCGTCGCGACAGAATCTTGGAAACGCGTGTTCCCGATCAAGAGCATTGGCAGGGGGATGTACGCTTCGGTCTCTCCGATATTTGGGCCGTTCAACGCAGGGATTTCAGCGGCCAGTGCTAGATCGAGCAGATCGTTCTTGTTTACTGGAAGCGGTTCCCCCATATCTGTATACCCAAAGAGGACAATGAATTTTTTGTCCTCGGGTTCCAGTGCCATATTCCCCTTCGATTGGCGGACGAAGTCGACCACCTCAGGAATACTCTCTCCGACATAGCATTCGTATTTCAGGTTGGCGGATTTCCCACGCGTCGGAGGCAATTCGACTTTGGCGTAGTTCGCCAATGTCGTGAAGAAGACCCCCGGGGCCTTGCCATCCTTCGACTTGTCCGTCGTTGGATTCATAGGGTTCACTCGCCCCTTCAACTAGTTGTTGGCGTCCGTGAACTTCATCATGTCCTTCCAGACGTTTCGAACTACGGCCGCTGAGTACCCCTCCTTTTCAGCAAGCTCCATCCAATCCTCGTCAGTATATGGGGTCCAATTGTGGTCCTTGCAGGGAAGGGGATGCTTCTTCCTGGTCCACATGATCTTGTTCATGACGATTTTGTCCAGCTTTTTGTCCTTGCACCAGTCGAAGAGAGTGATCTTCCCTGAGGACTTGGCCTTCGCGGTGTTCTTGATGCTCACGCGCAGTGCAACGATCTCCCGCCCTAGCTCGCACAGATCCGAATCCCGAAGCCCCAGCGTTGGCATGAGATCCGTTTTGGTGATGTGAGTGAGTGGCTTCCAGTTGACGAGGAGATTCGGCACAGTCCCATCATCTCCAATAAGCTCCCCGTTCTCCCACGCATCGAACACCTCCGTCCATAGCACCCAAGTGGTCTCCTTGATGAAGATGAGGGGCAACTTGGAGGATACCTTCTCATCCACGAAGTGCGCCATCACCTTCAGCTTCGCAGCCTGGAGGAGATCCACCGCAATGTTTAGAACATGCGAAAATGGTATCGGCTGCCAGCCGATACATAATATATTAATGAAAAGGGAGAAAAAAATAAAGGTGCGTGGGAATTACCTCAAATGCTGCTGACGGCTTTCTACCTCCATGATGTGGCTCTGGGCACCCCACCTGCACCTACGCCGCTCTTCCCATCTCTGCGCAGGATCTGAAGGTCTCCTTTGCCACTTTCTCCGCGATGTTGAGATTGAGGGCATTGGAGACTCTGACGAGTGTCGGGGTCTCTACTGAATACCGGAATGACCTCGAACTCCAGGAGGTCGGTTTTGGCTTTAGAGCCGTCCGGATATTGCTCGTTCAATTCTCGATAGGCCGTCACTGTGTATTGCCCACCAACGATATACCAGTGGACATTTGGCACCTTCCACCATGGCATTGAGATGCCGTCGACAACAACAGTCTGATCCTTCCCGGGACACTCGTCCATCACGACATCTAGCCCTTTGTCCGTTGGTAGTGGAGCCCGCTTCAGAGGAATTCCATGGATTTCCGGCTTCTTCCTGATGGACCCGTATCCCTTGTACATGGTCTTCACCTGAATTGAGAGAAGGCCAAATATTAAGGACCAGCTACAGATGTCGGCTGCCAGCCAATACATTATATGGGAAGATAAAAACCAGTAAAGGATGGAAGTGATCGTCGAATTACCTGGCCAAGTCGGTCCTTTGCAATCTTCCGGTACTTCAACTCGTCCAGTGCAATGTGGAATTTGTCCGAGTGAATGACCCCCGGAAGACGCTGCTTCTTGTAAGGAAACGCGTGTAGGAGCCCTGTTTCCAACACGTGGTAAATAGCGTTCACCTCATTCTCCTTTGTCTTGGTTGTGAGATGATTTCCACGCCTGAGTGCCTCGTCGAGTGTCAGCTTCAACGGCTTGTTGGGGTCGTCCCTGGCCTTCGCTTTTCTCTTTGGTTTGCTGAGCGACCCGGTCTCCTGCAGATCAATTGCAGCATCTTCAGTCACTCTCGCCGCCACTTTCTTCCTCGCCGAGGGTACCTTTTTCTTCCCCTTTTCCAACTCATGAGCGATGAACCCATTGTGTTCATCGCGCTCTATCTTCAAGCACTCCCAGCCTTGGATGAGCTCCTCTATACTAGACGCCGTGCTTCCCTTGAACATCATGCCCATCGACACTGACTTCTCTCCACAGACCTCCTCCGTGCACTTGTTCACTGGCAACTCCACCGCGAAATAATCGGCAACTCCATCCGTGCTTCCCAGTGGCATCAAGCATATCATGACGTGCACGGAATCGCCAACAGCCATGACGGACAATACACTTCCTTTGCCAGGGGTCATGTTCCCTTTCAACTTGAAGGAGCATACGATCTCCACTGTCGTGTCGGGTAACTGCCTCCAACACAGACCCCATTCTTGGATGGCCTCGATCGCTCGCCATGTTGCCCTCGGTGGAAACCCGTCTCCCAATATCCGAGAGTTTGGGATTTGCTGTCCCAGAAGGCGGGCCAAGAGAGTCGGTTTCCTACAGAACAATACAATTGAATTCTCAGTACACTCACACTATGCACCTTCACCTTGTGCATCCACTGTATCGGTTGCCAGCCGATACAACCTCTTAGTCCCTAAACCCTACCATCGGAAGACATTTCTAGAAATTCCTATGTCAACCGTCCCGGGATCATATCGGCTGCCAGCCGACAAAGATTAAGCTCAGGCTCCTAGTGAGTGCTGCAATGTATGTCGGCTACCAGCCAATATAGCAAGTAATAGGTGCCTCAGAATCTCAATGGCTATCCTATATGATAAAGCAAATGACAGTGTATCGGCTGGCAGCCGATACATGTAGTGAAAAGTACCTCTTAGTTGCCAAATCGGAGGACGCCATCGCCAATGGACTTTGTCGCTTATCAACTGCTGAAGATGACTTGTCGGCTGCTGAAAAAGCACGCTTGCGTCGCTCTCCTTCACTGTCGGCTGGCCTGAAATGAGTATCGGCTGCGCTAGGATGTATCGGCTACGCTAGGATGTATCGACTGCTACTTTGCTTTGCGACGGGATGTCAGCTGCAAGCCGGACTGAAGGAGGGAGAATGGCAGAGTGAGAGTGAGTGAGGCTGAGAGTGAGAGAGAGAGTGAATGACAGAGAGAGAGCAGGAGACGCAAATGGCAAATGAGAGAAAATGAAAGTGGCCAGGGGTGTATACCTCCTAAACCCTCGGTTGCCAGCCGATAGGCGCAATCATGACAAACCGAGTCCGTTCTTCCATAAATTTCATCCATCGCAGGTTTTCATCCGTTAGCATGTACTCCACATCCAGCAAAGTACATGGAAGTTACGAACACTCATTGTAGAGATGCGTACGTTTCCCAATACGATCTCCCGATGCACGGACTTGTCTCTCTTGCAATCACCACAACTTCATCCTCTTCCAGATTCAAATTTCAGGCGCCAAATTCAGTTTCAGGCTTGCTCACCTAGGATCAGATCTTGGAGGACTTCCATTTTCATTTTCATTTGCCCCACACACGCACTCAGAGCGTCCAAGAACCGTCAGGGAATTGCAGTGGCTTGTTGTGGAATGTTTATGAGGGATGCAACGTGATAGGGAATTCAGTAGACCTCAATTCAGTGCAGCATTGAATAGTCTTCGGGTTCAGGAAGCGCTCTTCGACAGTTGTTATTTGGCGTTTAGGCTTACGTAGGATTTGCAGTAGGATTTGAATTGCTCCAAGCTACATTTGAATTGCTGTAGGATTCTAATTGCAGTAGTAGTTAGGAGCATTCTCGAAAATTAGTTGCCTGACAAAGGTTCAGGATTTCCTATTCGATTGCACATGTGTTACCATTTCATTATTTTTACTGGTCAGAGCATCTGTGGACAGTGCCTAGATCATAGGAAGCGCAAAATCTAGCTTCGTGCATGATCCCAAAAGTTCTAGCTGTACAGTCCTGCCTCTGTGCTTTGCCGTACGAACAGTGGTATCGACTGCCAGCCGATACCAATTTGTGTACCAGGAAGGTCGTGACGCACCAAGTACACAGACGTATCGGCTGCCAGCCAATAAGGTCATCACGGGTCTGACAGAGATTCCGACATTGTGGGTTCTGACTCCGATTTCAAATCATGAGTGGATCTGATGACTGGACATCGGGTGCGAGTCCTATTGAGGCATTCACGAAAAATGGAGGCTCCGGAAGACTGAAAATGCAGAAGGGAGTTGTTGTGGCTCTTACACTGGAAGGATTATACTACTCCGGAAGGGCGGTCGTAGAAAGGGTGGTGAGCCGCGATCCCTACCTCGTACGCGTTCATGTCCTAGACGTTCCAAATAACCTCGATATGCCTCTTCCGTTTCCTGAGGGAGACATGGTGTTCCTGCGACACTACCCGGGAAGGTCAATCGTGTGGGAGGCGGAGAACATCTATCCCCATGCAGAGTCTGAAGGGTCTTCTTCTGCTGGTGTTGGCCGGCAGCCGATACAAGTGGTCACAGATGAAAAACCCATACAACAATTCCTGTCACTCACTGTCAATATGGATGTCTCACTACTGCAGACTGTGGGCACAGATCTGCTGTATGCTGGTGTAGGTACAATTGTACAATGCTCTCCGAAGGGTTACTGGAAAGGCTTTCGCGTTCCACACAGTTTCTTCCTCGTTGTGAAGCTACTGCACGTCGTCGATGATTTCCAGGATCAGAGTGCTTATTGTGAGATTCCTGAATTCATGACACTCAAACACTGTGTTGGATTCAAAATACTCTGGAGTGGTTATAAGGTCAGACCAATCGAGACCTCCGTCCCAATAACCAAGGTTGTCAGCTGCCAGCCGACAGGAGAACCTGCAACCCATTTCATGTAGGCTCAAGTCGATGGTAACTACGAGAGTGGTGGGAGTTCGAATGATGTACAGGTAGAATTATGTGATCCGGGAACACAGCGAGTACTTCCTACTGCATCAAATGAAGACGAGCGAGATGGTAGGCTCTATTCGTCCGACGATGATAGCCGCGGGTCTGCAGAGGATCACCGCGATGTTCATGGTTACAGTACCTCTGGCACTACCATTTCCAACACAAGTGTTGCTGACAGCATGGGTCATTCGGACGCGTTTAGAGTTGATACTCAAAGTGGAGATAATGGCCATCCGGATGGAATGCAAGCTGGGCTTCCAATCCCAGATAGACCACTCTGGAGAAATCAATACTGTGAACTTCTCAATGACGACTTCTCGGTTCTCGGAAGAGCCATGATCCAAGTCTGCCTACCAGATGAGGCCTGCAATGATGGCGTCTTGGGCGACACGGATGTCGGGGTCATGTTCGTATCGGACAATGACGAACTGCAAATGACAACCATGCGTTGGAGGCTCATACACACAAGGTTGGAGGGTGGAAGGCTACTATCTGAAATTGTCACGCTCTGCTCAGAGGCTGCTCTATTGAATGAGTCGGACGATAACGGAATGTAGGGGGTACCGAGGAATCCATACCGCTCTGTGCGCAGAAGGGTGATTCCCAAGGATCACGAAAGCCAATCCAGGCTGCAAATGAAGACCTCGGAGACGGAGGTACGTAAGGTCAGCTCACAGAAGTGCTGTAAGCTCAGATGCTGCCAGACGTTTCCCTGGGAGGACACGAGGTCTATACGACGAAAGTTCTTCGCTTGCACATTCGAGAGTAGGAGGGAGGTAGCGTATGTGGTGCAGAGTCAGCTTCATGCAGGGGTTATTCCAGGAAAAAAATTCATTACTCTTGCAAATACAGACGTCTACGAGAACGCATGGTATATCATTCACGGGGTATTGAGGTCGGCCTATCATGTTTACAAGGCTGCGGCCGTGGGAGGATCCGTTAACGGCTCGCATGGAAATGCGGGGGCCCGACGGCCACGGCCTCAAACAATCCAAGCTCAAGAAACCCTCAAAACAATCATCGACGACAATGTCGACAAAATGCCAAACGAGTTCAGAATGGTTGGAAATAAACGCGTCGACAATCTCAAGGTCCTCCCCTCTGCAATGAATTGGGATCACATGCGCGAACAAGTCAATTATGTAAGTCCATCATCTGCCTCTTCGTCTACAGTAGAAAAGTCCTTCTATCAACTGCCAGCCGATACAATCATGTCTAGACTTTGAATGTAGAAGCCATTGATCTTTCCTTTCTATAGGCCGTCATTTGCAGTTCTGTTGGCTGCCAGCCGATACAACTCTATAGTCTTCCATGGAAACTCATCCATGGAGTCATGTTCTTCAAGTCAATGGAATATGCAATATGAAGCCGGTCTCGCAGTCTGCTATCAGCCGCCTTCGGAATGCTCATTTCAAAAACGTAGAGGTCAAGGCTGTAGGGAGCAATTTCTCAAAATGCACAGAATGTGACTTCCTGGTAGAGTTCATTGCAAAGTATCCAAGAGGTTGTGATGAGTGGCAGGCCCTGGTCGACGACAGAGAGAGACATCTCAATTACCATCGCGCTTGTAGAAATGTATACAGTGGATGGACCGCGCAATCGGTGCAAAATCCATCAGAGTTCCTCTGCATTATTCATGACAAAATAGACACCACAAAGACTGCCATTCCGAGGATGCAGCGCATCACCAAGGCCACCGCAGGGCTAGGGCAAATACCAATCTCATGTACTGGAATGCTCACACATGGACATGGAGATGGCACGTATGCACATTACTCCACATCACTCTAGCCTGGGGATTCAAATTTCACAATTTCGTCCATCTGCAGGGTCCTCAGGGCCCTAGAACTACCACCTGTTCGGGAGTCCAAGATCCTCTTCTCGACTCCACCGCTAAACACCTTCTTCGAGGCTCTGCTTCATGGGAAATCGAGATGCAACTCGTCAATCCCGCAGGCCTCGGACATGGTGGTTGACGCAGCGAGACCAAGACGACCTCAGGCCCCACTTCCGAGGAAATTGTTCTTGCAACTCGACAATTCAGCAAAGGACAACAAAAATCGAATCCTCATGGCTTTCTACTCACTGCTCACTACCAGGCACATATTCAAGGAAGTTTCAGTGGGGTTCCTTATTGTCGGGCATACGCACGAGGACATTGATGTGCACTTCAATTATCTCTCTAAACTAATCAAAAGGAAGAACACATACGTACTTGCGGATCTCATGAAGGCATTCATGGATTCACAAAAGACTGTAGCCTTCATTTCGGAGTTCGTGCAAGAAGTGGCGGACTTCAAATCATACTTCAAGGGCTTCCATCATGATGGAGTGAACAAAATCATCGGGCTCGGAGATAAACACCTCTTCAAGTTCTACGTCATGGAGGATGGTGTGAATCGTGGATGGCCGGTCATGAGGTACAAGCTCAGGGCCACAGATTCTTCGTGGCTGCCTCCTGGCGCACCTGTCAAAATGTGGACAGCGAACAAAAATGGACAACCCAATATTCCACAGGGGGACCCTCGACCTGTGCCTTTCAAGGCACTCTGGGGAAATGTGGACATTAATACCAGAAGGCGAAATGCAGAAAAAGAAGTCGCAAGGGCTACAGAGTGCAATGAGAAACAGACATTCATCAAAAACGGAATAGCAAAGTTCATTGAGTTCTGGAAATCGGGAATGGCCAGAGATAGACGGTACGCACAGGAAATGGCAAGCTGTGTGGCTTACTGGGAAAGAATTCAATCGGAGATCAATTCGGCGCTGCCTCAAACTCCTGCATTGCTTCAAGAAGGATTATGGCCGCTCTTTGACTGGACAAGAGATCACATGTCGACTTTTGTAGACAAGGGGGTGGAGGAGAATTATTCAGTAGACACCACTCCGAAGGACGAAGGGGATCCCACTCCATACTGCGGACCTGCAAAGGACAGGCCACGCTTGAGATTCAATCCATTCATGGATGTTCTGCTCGGAGACTTTGTTCTTTGTCGACCATGTCACAACAATCATCTGGCTGGCTGGCTGGGACGGGTACTCCAATGTGTGGACATGTCTCCGGGGCCCACGTATGGTAATTTTTAAATTGAGTGGTGGACTCTGATGAAAGCCAAGAGGGAGTCAAAAGCGCTCATTGCGAGGGAGTGTTGGACCCAAAGATGGCACAAGGAACTCTGTCTTCCGCAGATGGTCCATGTCAACATTGTCTTGTATTCGCACAGAATGCCCTCACACGCAAAGAAAGGACCTCCCACATCTCATGTCATCCCAGAGGCATCCGTTGCTGCTGCTATTGCGAATCTGGAGGCTGCGGGGGCAGCTTTGGACAGAGATGCAAACGAAGGCGGAGAGGATTACTGACATATCGACTCGGACCTATCGGCTGCCAACCGATACAATAGTTTAGCTCTGGAGTTGTGTCACCATCACATTGCTAGACGGATCTGAGTCCTCGCTGCAGGTGTCGGCTGCCAGCCGATACTAAGGGCTTCGCTGCATGTCGATTGCATGGTTCTTGAACAGGATGTTTTCACTTCAGGATGATTACATGCATATCCACAATATTTACTCATTTGTGAATGTGCCTTCATATCTTTTAGGGTGTGCCTTCATATCTTGTAGGTTGTGACTATAAGTCTTATGACTAGTCAGTTTTGACATTTTTAATATGTATCCGTTGGCTGCTGACAAATCACATTTATTTGAATCTCCTATGGGGACCATGTTACAACTGTTTTATCTTCAGTGCACATGCGATTTGCTCATTTCTCTATCTTTCATGTTCGTTGTCCTGCTTTTTGGTTTTGCGCACTTTACTGTGTTGTCTTATCGGTTGCCAGCCTATATGTCAATGGGCACGGGATGGGTGCACGGTCATAGGCACCGGTTTTGCTATTGCATAGAAACCGGTCCAAAATACAACAATCCACTTTTTTTTTGTACCCTCGGTTCTTCTGAATACGGTGTGGGTGGGCTGCCAATACTTTTTAATCATTTGAAGCATGTTCTCTACCTTTTTTAATGTGGCTATGGACTATGAATTTGTCCATAATTTGTGCAATTGTCCATAATTAGTTAAATATAGGTTATAATGACCTTTAAGGAGATTTTCAACAAAAATTTACTAAAAAAACATATATTTCTAGTAAATTTTTGCTGAAAATCTCCTTAAAGGTCATTACTTAAAATCTTATGTTTAGGACTATACTTAATAACTCACTTAACCCCTAAAAGTCGGAGACTATGTTTTCACCAAAAACACTTTAAAACTGCCATTTCTAATACAATCACAAAATTTTAAATAAAAAACATTTTTGAACACATCCAATTGTAGGATCTTGTAGTAAGCTTGTTTGAGAATATGTGGAAAGTTTCTTAGAAATTTCCACTATGTAGATTGCAAGATATTAGCATTTAAAGTAACAAGTTTATTTTTTGGGGTGCTGTGAAAATCCGAGCAGCTACACTTCAGAAGGTTGCATTTATATGAAAAATTGTCCAAAATGGTGGTTATTCTCTGAATTCATTTTACAAGTCAAGTTGGCTACATGCTTCAAAAATTTCAGATCATTTGGAATCATACAATATATAGGAAAAAAATAGTAAGTAGAAAGGAGTAAAGAATGATTCAAAATACTAAATTTTTAACAATTTATTTATGGAATTGAAAAATGCCAATCCCAATGGTTCTAATGTTGTAATAAACAATTTACACCCAATATTTTTATTTTTTTCCAAAATTATTGAAAATTGAGTTAAATAAAGGACTTCAAAGTTTATTTTAAAGTAGGGATTCTATAACAACCTATAAACTCTCACAAACTAATTTTCCTCATAACTTTTGACTCATTGATCAAAATGGAATGATTCAAAGCTTTCCAAGTATATAAAAATCAAAAGAACCAATTTAAAATTTTAATTTCTTAAAAAAATGATTTTTAAAGAAGTTTTTTTTGTTGCCCGGGTTGCCTATTAAGCAATGAAAAGTACATATTATACAATAACATTTTAACCATGAAGTCAAAAGTTATGAAAATTATTGGGCCTTAAAACTACTCCTTGGGCACATGTTGTATAAAAATTTCAGTGAAAAATAATAAAAACTCCATTCGTAGTGACTAGTGAGCTACCTAAAATTTCTATGTTGCCGTAAAATGCAATTTGGATGTTTAGGGGTTAAAACACCCCTTTTTCTTGTAGTGATGAAACCCTATAGGTTTCATCAACCTTTTGGGTGCCATTGGATTACAGTAAGATTTATTCTAATATGGGGTCAAGTTCACATGGTGGCAAAATTGTCTCACATTTCCATTAAGATGGCCACAATTTCATCTTCACATATTACATCAAAACCTTCGAATTGTTCAAAGCACTCTAGAGTTCTACCAAATCCTTGAAATAAATTGGATTCCACTTAA
Source organism: Pseudoscleropodium purum (assembly GCA_963969395.1). Lineage (NCBI taxonomy): Eukaryota > Viridiplantae > Streptophyta > Bryopsida > Hypnales > Brachytheciaceae > Pseudoscleropodium > Pseudoscleropodium purum. The sequence continues at coordinate 1,639,434 of OZ017796.1, forward strand.
CCTTTGGGGATTTCCACTTACATCTTTGAACATTTATGTTATTTACTTGAATTTCATCACATATATTAGTCATAGATGAAGATTGCTTTTGATGATTCAAGTGTTCTTTTAGAAGAATCGTGACTGAGAAATTATTCGGACAAAACATTTGCCCTGAAACACACCCTGTTCATACTCCAGAAATTATCACATGCATCGTTCCACAGCTTAAGTAGTACATGACGACTTTGAGTCTTCGTGAATTGATTGATATTCCTAAACACCGAGTTAGCTGTTGGAATCTCCTCTAACTAATCCGTCGGTTTCAAAGTGGGTTGGTTTTAGCTGGATTTTAAATGTAACAACATCTGACAATGCTTCAACAACATAATAGTTGGATAATGAGGCAGATTTTAATTTCCTATCTTCAATTGCTTACTTGAAAACCTGCTTTGGGCTACCTTCGATCGAATTGGATTGAACATAAGAACTAGAACAAAACACAGATAGTTGCAGATGACGATTCTCCAATGTTTGAAAGATGCAGACATTCATGAATGCTCATAGTCAAAAATGATAATTACTTCGATAAGCTAGTAAGAGTAATGAAAGCGTGTTTGTGAAGAGATGTAGTATGTTACTCAGACCTCAAGAATTCATACACAAGATTCGTTGCAGAAATGTGCTCAAGCTGGGGTGTATTCTAACTGCTGAAAGTAGTTTTCGGTAGAATGAATCAGTGCAAGCAACTACATGTGAAAGAAACCAAAGCAGATGCATGCATTCACGGCCAAATTAAAGTAAGCCTATTTATTAATAACACCTGTTAGACCTGAAATTTCTTCGTGCAAGGATTCAAACTTCGGTAAACATTTTACTCATCCGTTGACTCAAACATCGGTCAATGGACCAGACTTTGTCCAATTGATACCAATTACGTAGGGTTGCCCAAACTGGCGGAACATTCATTCGACGACATGCAACTCATGAATAATGAAGCAATTGAGGACAAGATTCCAACAACACAGTACTGTCCACCAATTTCTATCAAACAACAAACCAAGAAGTCAAAAACCACATGAATTGTACTGATTTTGGACAGTGATCATCAGTCATAAACAGGTGACCCAGAGGGTGGTATGCAGTCCAAACGAGACTTACTGTAAATATGATCATTCCAATTACTCGAATGCGTTGTCAACGGATTCCAACCCGCAGTGGTAGCAACGCGTGAAGTGTTGCGCCACGATATAGAATGCTACTGTAAGTAGTCTTTGAAGGAAATAAGAGGAAAAAAAAAAAGCTAAGCCCGGACTGAATAGCGGACTAGCAGAAGAGCAGAAGAATAGTTTGGATCTCTGAAGGTCCTGTTGACAATAGGCAGGGAATGGCGAAGCTCTGAACAGAGTGATTATGAAGTACAGAGACTGAAGAGTCCAAATGCACAGCAGTGACTGAAGGAGTAGGATGGAAAGAATAGGAACAGAACATGAACAGAACTAAGCAGAGAAGGAACAGAGTATTGGTGACGTCGTAGTGAACTTGGAAACAATGAGCGTCATAGTTCAACAGGCTCTCGTCTTTTATAGCTGGGAGGAGACGGATTATTTAACTTGCACTGCACTTCATTGCTCCGATTGGCTGTTGCTCGGCTGACCGTGCGTGGGATTGGTCGCCGCCCGGCTTGCATTCAGATGACATTGCATTCCTTTCCATCGTCTGGAACATGCATATGGCCCATGTGTGACGAGAGGCATTTGGCCAGGTTGAATTGTCACTGACTTCTTTTGAGTTCGTTAGAACAGGATTAATTGAACGGCTGCGTCTTGTGGATTTTCAGGAGCTTGGTAGTCGAAGTCTACCACAGCAACAGCAGGTGTCCAGAGCAATTGGGGAGAGCTGTACGTTTGCAAGTGCCTCTGCAGGTGAATGCAGGTTAATATCTGAGACTTACTGAGACTGGGGCTCAAAAAATTCTTGTTTGCAGGCATTTCCTTGTCGAGGAATGCCATAATCAGGTTCGTCGAAGGGAGGAAAAAGATTGGACGCAGGAAATCCGTTGCTAGCATGGCCGCATCAACGGGTGGCGAAGACAGGTCATATTCTGTTCCTAATAGTACGTTCGGGCTTCGGTATTGACTCCAGAAGCCGAGTGTGGACCAATATCATTCTTGGTGTGAATCTTGTGTAAGGAAGTCCACGTCCTGACTAGCTTACAAGGCTGCTGTCGTGTGAACGAAATTGGATCTGGTTCGTTGTGTTTAATGTATTTCGACAAACTTTGTGCCCAGAATTGTTGGTGGAACTTTGTCTTGTTAAGCATGGTTGCTACTTCGTGCATCAGTCTGCATTTATGGCGTGAAGTGAACCTCGAAGCAGTCAGGTCTGTAATTGATTTCTCCATTAATGGACGATGGAAACTTTAGATATGATGTCGTTGGGCTACTTTTTCTTTCTGCGGGACATATTTATTGCATCGAAGGGTAAGTTGATGATCCAAAGTTGCTTGAAGAGTGTTCGGGGCTCAGATAGCGTCACAAGGCCAACTGCTTTTACTAGGAGCAAAGGTGATTGCTGCTCGTTTCTGGTGCTATTTACAGAATCGGTACGATGGAGAACATTACTGGTGTGTTCAAGTTTTCGACACATACCCCCCTTGAAGCTGGACTTTTCTATCGAATATTCTATGGTTATTAGTGGTACCACCATTGCTCGGACTAAATGAGGACGGACCTGGTCCAAGAACTCTATGTATGTAAAAGAAACAAAGTCTGATCAGCAACAGCAAGGACTTGCCAGGAAATGTCATAAGTGGGACCGACAACTCCGTGAGTTTATTTTGGTACAACAAACGGCAAGTCTCTGTATTGATAAGTTCAAGAACAACCGTTACAATCCAGCTTCATCACCGCCTCTCTAGCACGACTCCAGTACTACATCTTGCTTAACTTTACGGACAGAGAATCTCAGACCTGCGTAAATCAGAGATGACTACATAGGTACCGATCCAGAAGACCATAAAAGATCGATGGTGCTACGGGGAGAAAACAAGAGATTGATCTCCAGCAACTCTAGCTTGCCCTACTCCGAGGTTGGCTTCCAAGATTCCAGAGGGGGACTGCTAATAAAACGGAAGGTTTTCTGCATGAAGGCTTCGTTATATCGATCCCCAGCAATCTCATGGACAGGCACGGCTGCTTCCAGCTCTTCCATGTCTTCTTTTGACAACGAAACTCCCAGCGCACTGATGTTCGAGTTCAAATTGACGATCTTCGTCGTCCCTGAAGTTTCAGAAACCCCATGAAATCACTAAGCAGTGCAGGCCATTAACTGAATAAATGATGGTTTCCTTACTAGTGCTATAATTCCTGAGAAGGAGAGCCCTAATAAGTTTGAATGCAACTTGGGAACGATTGAATTCGTCAACAGAGACCAACTCATGAGTGGCTGCATTGATGATTACCTGGAATGGGAACCATGTCGGCGCCTTTTTTATGCACCCACGCTAATGCAAGCTGGTTCAGCGTGCACTTCTTGGCTGTGGCGATGGCTTCTACTCGAGCAAGGAGCTTCTCATTCTTTGCCAGATTCTCACCCTGGAATCTCGGAAGCATTGCACGGAAGTCATATCCCCCGGATCCGTCCGAGGTCGCCCCCGCCTTAAACCCCGCCAGAAATCCTCGTCCTAGGGGACTGTAAGGTACGATTCCAATTCCCAGTTCCCTGCAACCAATTGCCCAAGCTCGGTTTCAGCTAGATTCAAATTTCAAAATGAATTACGAGAAGAGGGCAGAGATGAAGTACTCTGTTACTAGAATTCGTAGTGCAATAATGCGAGTGCCTTGTGAAGCTAATATAAGTCGACTAGGCTTTCTTTACCTGCAAGTGGGAATGATATCTTCTTCGATGTCGCGGGTCCAAAGGGAGTATTCGCACTGCACCGCCGAAATGGGATGCACGGCGTGTGCGCGTCGAATGTCCGCAGCAGAAGCTTCAGACAGCCCCAGATACTTCACCTTCCCGGCTTCCACCAATTCCTTCATTGCGCCGATCTGTCATTCAATGTGCCCATGCCACGTATCAGACATTATCGCAATCGGATGCAACCAGATCACGCATGTCTGTATCCCTTTCAATTGACATTCTCACGATCTCCTCGAGCGCATTGTGTTAGTGTGATCGGACTTGTTTTGTCACATCAGGTTCACATTCACTATCAACAGGTGCCTAAGTACTCTCAATAACTAAGGCGTTCGCGAATATGGATAATTAGAAAGATTCGGATGACGTACAATGCACACGAATTGAACAGCTGGACATTGACGCCCTTAAGAACCGTATATTGTAAGCACCTTCTATCGATGAATTCATAAGAATTCTCTAAGCAAGGATTGAGGAATTTAACGCATGCATGCAATAGCTTACTGTGATTTCGATGGGGACTTTGTCATCCACCCGATGCTGATAGTAAAGGTCGATGCAGTCCACCTCTAGCCTCTTCAAACTGCCCTCGCAACAGGAACGCACATACTCCGGATCCCCTCGCACCTTGAAGGTCTGTCCATCCCAGGAATTCGCGAACTTCGTGGCGATCTGCACCTTGTCGCGAATCCCCTTCAAAGCCTGGAGGGAAAAATGATATATCCAGAACAATGATAAGCACTCAACGAGCTCCATCGCAACTACACTCAGTTTAACGTACTACATTGGTCATGGCCGACATTAAAGATTCCATACTTCGCCCGGGAAACACATCAGACGTTCGAGAGAGCTCACCTTTCCCACAAGAACCTCGTTCACATGCGGCCCATACATGTCCGCGGTGTCGAAGAACGTGACGCCTTGCTCCACCGCATGGTGAATGAGCTTCGTCACTTCCTCTTGCGTCTTGGAGGTCCCGTAAGCTTGGCTCATGCCCATGCACCCCAAACCTTGCGCAGAAACCTCCAATCCGTGAGACCCCAGCTTCACAACCGGCACTCTCGCCATCGCTGAGCCTTGAATGCGTAGCAATCAGTGCAAATTAATCACAGCAATCGATCAACAATTGCCACAGTCCTGGGAAAAATGTGAACAATGCACTGATTGTCGGTTGCTCTCACTGCTATTGTGTGGAAAATTCGTGATCTAAAGGGAGTGAGTGAATGTACGAGAGGATTGAGTTGAGGTTTATACTGACTGGACGACGAGTTTGTTGCATGAAGTTGTACCTGAATTTAACTCACTGCAGTGGATGCCAAGGCAACCGGTTGTTTCCACTGGTCCTTCCTTCTTTTGTTTGATTTCAAAAATCTTAGTGGAGGCCTTTAATTATTGGGAGGACGCTTCGAATTGGTCTTGAATACAAGTTCCAAGAACGTTCTCTTTCGGTACCCGTGGCATCTGGATTTCAATATGAACATTCTGCCGGCTCTGTGAGTGCATTTGTGGCAAGTTCACCAAATGACTGCGGCGTTCCGAGTTTATAAGGAAACTCATAGATTTCTGCCTGAAATGTACGCTTGTCCACCTGAACATGAGAGCCTTAGTGAGTGGCTGGCAGTTTGGGTACATCTATTATTCGAAATTCAGAATTAGGATATTTATACTGTTTCCAAAAGCACAATCATGTTAAACCTTACATGATGCCACAGCCATTTTTAGCCAATGAATGTCAAAGAATCTAAATTCTACATAGGACAAAAGTGCAATTGTTCATTCTTGGAATTTTGTGCAAAAAGGGGAGATCTTGCATAATAGTTTGACCTTCAATGAGTATTTTTTGTTTATTCAGTTTAAATAGATTATGTCACATTGAACAAAAAAAGATGATTTTCACGATCATCAACTTGGCGTTTAAGAGTTAACGGGACCTCAAATTTTTTTTAAATTGCCCATAGGACTCTATAAGTTTGAATTATTGAAAACACTTAATAGTAGAAGGACAAGAGTAGCAACACCTAAAAGAGACTTTTTTTCCTATTCCGAAAAGGTGGATACACAAAAAATGAAGTTTTCTTCAAGTTTTTAATCCAAGGACTTTTATCAAAGTCTTGGATTGGTGTATTCTTAGACTTACAAAAGAACCACTTAGTCAAATGTCAAGATTTTTTCTCCACATTTTCTAAACAACTATGACATTAAAAGAAATTTGAGGGCTTGAAATGCTCACAAGTTATCAAGCTGGGAACAAGATTGGTATAGGACTGGTGCAACATTGGGAACTATGAGAACTACACTATTGACATGGCTAAGACCCTGCCACATCATCGTCAATTTTTTTTTTTAAATTTTTTTTTGACAACAGATCCATTCCCAGAGCTTCGGGAAACAACTACAAGGGAACAAGCTTGAAACAAGCTTCCAATAACCTCAAATTTCTTCTAATGATTATCACCTCTATTATTGGCAAGCCATTGTAAGTCAAATTTATGAATTAAATTTTGTAAACATTACTAAATTTCCAATGGATTGATTATTGCACAACATAACTAAATTTTTATAAAGTGCTTGTAAGCTATTGTATATCATTCATTTTTTTAATCATTTTGACATTTTTTTTGGAATTTGAAGTTTCAAGAAGAATGTGATGAGAATTGTCTTGAAATTTTGGATAAAGGTCATAAATTACTCATTACTAAATGGAGAAAATTAGGCTCAAAAATGAATCTTTTGGTTCAAACACTACAAAAAATTGGCTACATAAATGATTGCAATAAATGACAATTTTACAACTGCTAAAACTCATTTATATAGTTTATTACTGCTAAATGATTATAGTTGGTAGAGTCATGAAACTATCATTCTCATTGAGCTAAAATCTACATGAACAGAACACATAGTATCACCATCTTTTTCTTTCTAAATGACAAAGAAGGATAAAGATAGATGAAGAAGTCTCAGGTTTCGGAACTGCTTTACCAAGCCTACATGGCTAGTCATTTGGTAGTCATTTTGAGTTCCATAGGACCCATGAAAAATTTGACGTTGATGGCCATGTGTCTTTCCCAGATCAACCGGTTTTGACCTATTACAAATCTAATGTTCTCTTGTTATTTTGAAGTTATGATAGCCCTATAAAAAATCTGACGTGAATATCCACATCAACAGTCATTCTTCAGTCAATTTGAAGTTATGATAGATCCATGAAAAATCTGATGTAGACATCCACATCAATAGTCATTATTTTATCATTTTCAAGTTATAGCAATACATCATACAAAATACATTATAAAAAATGCATTATATACATTACACCATATACAATTTACACCATACATCATATACAATATGCCATACAAAATACACCCTATGCAATACACCATATACAATATACCATTTTTTGTGAAATATTACAAGGCTTCCAAATCCACTTAATGTAACTATGAGAAATAGAAAGCAAGCCTTTTATACAAGTGGGAGGGTAGTAGGCAAGACAAACCATGTGGGATATAAAAAACGTAGAAATTGAGTTACAAGTAATATTTTAGATTTCATTTAGGCATAATAAATAAAAATTTTTCAACAAATTTTGAACTAAGAAAAATTAGGAAATAAATCTTACAATTATCTCCAAAAATTTATTTCAAATATTGAGTTTCAAATCAAAAGTTGTGGGCCAATTTGAGAAAAAGATTGGAAAAGATTTCTTTTTTACATTTTTTTAACATTTTTTCTGAATCTAGTAGCGTAGAAGATGTGACGTAGTCATTTTTGAGTTGTTATTTTAGTGCAATACTATAATACAACTTCCATTTCACTAGGTCCAATCAAGTAGAAGCCATAGCTATCACTTGTTCAATTATGGAGCTATGTATACACAGATCATTCTCATGCACTATGAATAGGTGAAGCCCTAAGACAATCATGGTAATTTTATATACACAAGGAATAAATCTAGATTCTTCATGGTAAATTTCTTCTATAGAATGCCTTGCTAGTAGAGCCATTCATATTTCCAAGTCAAGCTACACAAGTTTTTTTCTCCAATGTTATTGATAGACCATGATCAAAAGTTGTATTACTCAAAGAAGCTAGAGTTAAGCGCAAAGTCGTAGAGAGTATGGATGCTTTCATTGCCACAATAGTAGAGAGTGCAAGGTTGATTCCTCTCCAAAGGTGGCTAACTCCAATTGAGGCTACTAATCTAGTTGGGGCCATTGAATTGTCAACTAAAGACCTTTTCTTGGTACTAGAACAATACATCTAATTCTTTGTCAATTTGTAGAATTCAATATTGTTTGTTATAAAGATAATTGTAATCTGCTCAAATGTTCAGTACTAGAACGGATTGCCATTAAGATGTTTAAAAACAAAGTTGCGACACTCACTGCGTTTAGTGGTCAATAGAATAAGTCAACTTTGCCATCACCAAAAAATGACTTGTTTGTGACTGTATACATTGCATGTTAGTCATTTTTGTGGCATTGATATCATTCAACAATCACTTTTTTCCATTTGCAGAATTGCTAGAGTCAATCCCAAATGGGGTTTAATAAATGTGGAACTAAGCTAATACTTTTGACCATAGTTGACGTTGTTTATATAAATAGAAGTGCAAGCAAAGTGTGATTGGACTATTAGAGGGCGTCAACCATTGTGAAGCCATTCTAGCTGCCATGAATTTAAGTCTTTTGGATGCTTGTGATGATAATTGTTGGATTTGGCCGTCTATCAACCAAAGAGTTTACCAAACCATTGAGATTATTGCCTATGCCAACAATGTGAACCATAGGTTGATTACAACTCTGCCTCATTCACTACTAGAAAATGATGTCCAAATCAACAAAAAATCAGCATATTTTTGTTTATTTGGGTACTACAATGTCCATTTTTATATTTTCTAAATTAATAGTGAGACTTTTTTTTTTCATTTAGATAGTGTAGTGACAAAATCAACAAATTTTTGTTGAATATTTTTGAAATCTTTTGAAATCTTCATTGTACAATGTAGTTCTTTTTAAATTAAGTATGTACTTACAATTCAATGTTCATTAAAGTCAAAAGACTTTGAAGGTAATTTGTGCATAATAAATGAACTTTTTCCAAAAAACTTTGAACTAAAAAAAGTTGTGGAATTGAACCAACTTTCATCTTCAACAATCCGTTTGAGATTTAAATTCTTCAATCAAAAGTTATAAACAAAATTCAAAGGACTATTAGAATTTTTTTTTTTAAATTCAACAAACTTTGGAGGCTATTTTGTCATAATAGAAGAATTTTTTGGAAAAATCTTGAAACAAAGAGAAGTTGGAAATTCAAGAAATCTTTCATTTCCAATAGATTGTTTGAAGTTTTCATCTTCCAATCAAAAGTTATGGACAAAATTCAGAGAAGATGTTCAAAAATGTCAAAAATGTTAGAAGTAATGATTTTTCAATCTCTCTCTAAAATTTGTCCAAATTTTTTTAAGAAAATCTCCAAAATCCAAACAGAATATTGGAGATGAAAACTTGTTTAAATTATCAACTTTTATTAGTTCAAAATGTTTTCAAAAAAATTCTTTTTCTATGCCAAACAACCTCCAAAATTTGTTGAATTTATATAAAAATAATTTCCAACACCTATTTCCATTTTGTTTATAACTTTTAATTGGAGGATTAACATCTTCAAGGGATTTTTATAATTTGAAGTTTAAAGTTCTTTAAAATTTAGTCATAGAATTAAGAAATGCCAATTTCAATCATGATTAAATTGTAATTTTGTAATAAATGATGAAAATCTAATGTCATTGTTTCTTCTTCAATAATATTTGAAATCGAGTTATAAAAAAGATATCAAAATTCATTTTAGAGTATAAAGTTTAAAACTATCAATAAATTAGAAATCTTTGTAATTTCCATCTCATTAATCAAAATAGAGTACTTCAAAGCTTTTTATATAAAGATAAATTTAAGAAATCAGATTGAAATGTTTATTTTTATAAAAAGTGATCAATATTTTGAAAATTTTATTGAGATTTCCAAGTTCTCCAAAGATTAATGAAAATTACACATTATATAGTAATTTTTCAATCATGTGATTAAAAGTTATAAGAGTTTTTTGTGCCTTGAAGCTACTCTTTGAGCATATGTCTTGTGAAAACTTTAAAGCAAAGAAATTAAAATGTTGTTCCAAGTGATTAGGTTTTATCTTCAAATTATTTACCCAAAATGTGTACGTCAATTCTAAAACTTGCAACTTTCTTTTACATGTTGAAAAAATATGTTGAAATATATATATACTAAAAACTTTTAAAAAAAAATTCATATTCATGCTTCAAAGAAATAATATATAGATAAAAAAAAAAATTTAATAGCTTAATCATCCACAAATCGGTGCTTTTAAAAATCAATAGACTTTAGGCCCCGTTTTCACATAGTAAATTACCCTTTTTCTGAAAAGTTGAAAAATAAAAATAACTTTCATCTCCAAAAATTCATTTGCAATTTGGAGTCTTAAATGAAAAGTTATAGACAAAATTTAGTGAAGGATTGAAATGACCATTTTTCTTTAACATTTTTAAACACCCTCTCTAAATTTTGCCCATATTTCTTTATTAAAGACTTCAAATTGCAAACAAATTTTTGAAGATGAAAGGTACCTTTATTTACCAACTTTTTTTAGTTTAAAATTTCAAAAAATAAGTTAGTTTATTATGTGAAAATGGCCCCTGAAATTTACTAACTTTACAAGACAAATGCAAAAACAACAAAAAACTAATTAAATAAGCAACATATATTTCCATAAACATGTAAACATATTGGTGGTTCATTGGTACATGACCTTGAAGTTTCACCTCCAAGGTCCCAAGTTCAAACCCTGAAGGCAATCCACCTTAATGGTGGGGCTACCTATGTGGCCTGCTTGTGTGGTACATGCCATGTGGCAATTCCTCATTGGTTAATAATTTTGATTTATGAGATTAAAATTTGTGAATTTTAACTTGTAAAAAATGAACACTTTTTTGTTGCCAAATCAACATTTTATTGTTGTCAAATTAACATTTTTTTGCTATGCTCAACAAAAAAGTGTTCATTTTCATGTCTAAATTAACATTTTTTTACTATGCAGTGTCCGCACTGTCCAGGTTAACAGGTCCAAATCAATATAGACATTAACAAAAAAAATCAACACTTTTTTGTCACTATAGACAATGATTTTCTAGTAGTGACTCTTTCCTTTTCCATATGGCATGGGTTCTTAATTTATGATTTAGGAATGCTAATCAATTTTGAAGCAAAGTTCAATAATTAGAGACAATATAGTATAAGTAACATTGCATTCATTAACTACTGTTGTCATTGGTGGTAGCATGAATCCTAGTATTTGATGGCTTATCACTATTTAGCTATAATTGAAGCTTTGCATCCTTTTCAATTAATAGATGCTGAATGTTGTATTGGCAAAGTATTGTTCTTGCTTGGTTCAACCATCACATACATATAACCATATGTGTTATTTTATGGTTACATCTTGTTTTGTTTGTACAATGCACTAGTAGAAAATGTAAGAATTCTAAGAAAATAATGTTGATTTGGATGCATTGTCTCGGTCACTATTTTGTTGATTTCAATAAAAATCTAATGATTTTAACAAATTTCTATTGAAATCAACAAAATAGTAACTAGAACAATACGTGTCCAAATCAATAGAATTCTGTTGGAATTCTTGCATTTTCAACTAGCAAAAATCTCTTGAGCTTTTTCTCCTCCATGTATAAAGATTGAGATTGAAACTGATATTTAAGTTTCAAGGATTGAACTAGGGTTTTTATTTTTCATTTTTTAAGAAGTGCCAAAGTGGCAATATAAAATATTGTAGTGGTGCTCCAAACTTCAACATTCATCCACATATTGGATAGAAAATATTAGTTAGCACATATCACATGTCTATAATTTGATTTTCATTCACAATTTGGCGATTTCATCTAAGATTTTTTTAATTTGAAATTTTTTAGCGATTTCATCTATTTCTTCTAGGCATTTTTCTGCCATTTTTTAGCCAAATTATTTTTTCTATTGCAAACTAGAATCAAAAAGCCTAAAAAAAGCCCTAAATTGAACCTTGATTGATTTGAAGGTGTTAGAGGGTCCTTGTTAACAATGCTATGGATGCTATGGATTTTGATAATGGTTTTGGTTGTGACCTAGTGATGTATTATAGTCAGATGGAATATAGCTTTTTGGATACGTGTGGGCTAGAGGCAAACGAAGGTAGAAGAATTGTTGGTGTGGATGACGTGAGCTCTTTGAACCTTCATGAAGTAATTGATGTCAAGGGTTTCGAAATTCTTGAACTAAAGATGGAATCAAATGTGTCAGAAAGATGTTAGCATCTTCGTCTCCCTGATTTTTTTTTGTTTTATTTAGAGTGTTAGTAGATCCTTTCAAGAACTTTTTTCTAACCAATTGTCTTATAAATATTCTGATTGTAGAGTAATAAGTACGTGTAGGTGTATGATGGAGATGCATTATCTTCCAACCTGCGCCCCCCATGGCCCTGCCCTACTTTGACGGCACTCCTAATGAGAGTGTAACTAACATTTTAGTGCAAGTCATGCAACTTGTGTCAATCTTGGAGACTCAATATTTCAATGAGACCATCGTCATCATCATCATAGCCTCCAACTCTAATAATCTGTCCATTCTCAAAGCTAGACTGACTAGGCTTGATTTGCGCAGGTATGGCCATACTTCACATTCCCAATGCCCAAATTTATGTTGATTGCTACAATCGGACATTCTAGTATAGTTGGATTGTTTCACAATGAAAAGATTTCCTTTTTGATGTTGGGCCAAAGTTTGTTGAACCATCTAATTTTTCTGAGTACAATTTGGTGGTTGGCATGATCATTTCAATTTGGAATGTTGAGATTGATGTGAGAAGTGTGGTACTAGTTAGGGTGACAAACACAGACAATTAGTGTATACCCTAGGAGAAGTAAGATTTGTAGATGCAACAAAATTGCCTCCTCCACGACAAGTTGCTTTAGACTATATTAAATGTTGTTGGAATAGCTGCATTGTAGCAACTTGATAACCTTCTAAGATTCAAGAGAGATAAGGAAGGGCCTTAGGGCTTAAATACTCTTAGATTAACCTAAACACTAAGCTAACATTAAGCTAATCCTAATCTACTTAGATGAATGTCATCCATCAAGGAAGTAATATAGTAATACAGGAAACGATTCAATATCCTCCACAATCTAAGGATTGAAGAGAGAAGTGTTTCGTGAATTGGTAATGGTGCGCATGAGGCGAATACGAATGAAGGTTGTTCATGAATTTTTTGGTGATGCCTTGTTGGGGAAACTTGCGGGGTTGGTGGTGTGGATTTGTGTTGCATTTGTTGCTCAATTGTCGGCTTGGTGTTTCCGTGTGGTTGATGCATGCATTGAAGACCGGTTGATGGTTGAGAATTGTGAGTTGGAGGTGTTGGAGTTGAGTGCAGTGTTAATGACGAACGATGCGAGGTAAGATCAAGCTTGGGAGGCGATATTTGAAAGCAAGTGGCGGAGGCGACGATTAGTGAAGACCCCAAAGTTTTAATGCCGTGAGGCAGGGTAGGACGCTAGGAATGTATTTCTTGTGGGAAGACTATTCCTGAGAGGTAACTAGGTATAAAGGTTCGGAGTTCAAAAGTTTTAGGTCCCTTATAGAGACTGAAGACTACATGTTCAGTGTTCGAGGTCCTAGGGAGGTTTAGGGAGGGAACAAAGGGATGAGCTAGGGAATTTTGTACCAAGGTTTGAAGGTTGAGAATTCCTAGGGTTTCATAACATTGTTGAAATTTCACCCTTCCCAAAGGTTTTGTAGGTGTATCTATTGGTTGTAGATTGGTGTGATTATATTGTATTGTGACTTTACTATCCAAGATTTGCTCCCTAATGAAATGATAATGTATTTCAATGTATTTGGAGCACACGTGAAATACTAGATTGTGAGATAACTTGATTGCACCCTAATTGTCATAGTAGAGAGTGATGGGGTTGTATTTGGTGTCGTGGAGTCTGTGAGTTTGCAAGAACAGGTTGTTGGAGCTCTTGGAGAAGGCAATGGAGTCACATAGCTTCTTGAACGCCGTCATTCAATGTGCAATACTCAAATTGAGCGGATGATCGTGACAGTGTCAACTGTAGTTTGCTCTGCCATGAGATAGGGCCACTTGCTAAGGTAAATATGTATGTGACCATGGATCAACATGTTTCCGGGCATGCTCCCCAATTGGCATCTGTGTAATCCAATATTGATAGAAGGGCTCTTGTACAATAGAAAATGTCGTGGTCTTACGTGTCTTGTAAGTATTTGAGTAGGTGTTTTATCATGTTGAGGTGTGTTTCTTAAAGGTGTGGTCAACATATAACTACTTAATCGGCTGACAAAGTAGACAATGTCTAGTCTTGTGATGGTCAAGAATATTAACTAGCCTACTAATGGATAGTAGTTTGTGGAATTAGTTGGTAGAGACTTCATGTTTGTAACTAGGATGGTACCTTCAGTAAAAGTTGTTGGAGCTGATTTAGAGGTTGACATTCCGATTTCTTGTAGTATGGAATTTTTGTAGTCTCGTTGGTGTAGTGATATGCCCTGAATGGTGTGTTCAAATGAAATCCCCAAATAGCTCGGATTTTTCCCAAGTTGTACATCTCCAATTCTTGATGTAGAAATTGTTTGAGCCAAGTGATCAATTGATTTGAACTACCCGTAATAAATAGGTCATTGATGTAAAGCATGAAGATCAATGTCTCTCTATCTTGGTGCGTATAGTAAAGATTGCCATCAGACGTGCTCTGTTTGAGGCCGAGTTTGCAAAGGGCTATGTCTATACGGTCATACCAAGTTTGGGGAGACTGTTTCAAGCCATAGAATGACTCTTACAATTTGCAAACTAGGTTTTTTTTGCCACAAGGTCAGAACCCTAGGAGTTGCATCATGTAGACTTTTCCTTGAGTAGGCCATGCATAAACGCTTTGAAGACATCCATGTGATGGATGTCCTATCTTTCTACTACTATTGCGAGTGAGATGGCGGGTCGGGGAATTGTTCACTTGATTATGGAGGTAAATGTTTTGGTAGCCTATCCCTTCCCTTTGTTCAAAGCCGTGTGCAACAAGTCTTGCCTTCTTGATTGGTGGTGCACCATTTATCCTGGGTTTGAGCTTAAAGATTCATTTGTAAGTAATTGCACACTTATCTAGTAGTAAAGGCTCTAGTTCCTAGATGTTGTTTTTCCAGATTGAGTTCATCTCCTCTTGTACAACCAATCACTATTTCAAATTAATTTTAGCTTATTTGAAAGAAATGTTGGCTTGATTTGGCTCCATAGGTGCAATCTGAGCAACAATTGACCTAATGTGGCAAGTATCAAAATCTATAGTTGACAAGCACAGCTCATATCCTCCAAATTGAATGTTTTGGGTGTGTAGGTGTACAGAATGGCAAGGAGCTACAAGCGGAGGTGGAGAGGAGTAAGTGTCAAGAAATGAGGTACTGTCGGAGGTTGGCTAAGCATTAGTAGGGAGTATAGGAGGTGAGGGAGGAATGTCAGGAGGAAAGGAAGGTACAGGGACTAATGTGTGAAGCTGGAGGATTAAAGGTGGGAAAAGAAACATGTTTGGGGATAGGAGTGCTGTGGGAGGTGAGGCGGGAAGAGAGGAGATTGGATTGGATGAGATGAGAAATCTTTAGGGAAAAAAATACCTTCTAAAGGTTCAATGATCTCATGAGATGGTACATCAAATGAGGTTTTGTCAAACTTGACATTCCTAATTATAATTATAATTTTTCTAGAGCTTGGGTGGTAGCAACAATAGGCCTTGCTTTACTCGTCATAGCTAAGGAAGATCATGTTGATGGCTTTAGAATCGAGCTTTTGCCGTTGTTTGTCCAGGATGTGGCAATAAGCTATGCATCCAATTATTTTGAAATGACCTACATGAGGTTTGATCCTTGTAAACATTTCCTTGGGTGCCTTGAGCTTCAATGCCTTTGTGGGGCATTGGTTTTGAATGTAATTGATAGTCTTGGCAAGTTCTTCCCACAATGGTTTGGAAATATTCGTACCAGTGACGACACTCGACATGCCTTCAAGTAGAGTCTGATTCTTATGCTCCACAATGCCATTATGGTGCGGTGAGTAGCCATTTGTGAGTTGTCGCTTGCTTCTAGTTGCAACACAATAGGATGTAAAGTTGTTGGAAATGTATTCTCCTCTATGGTCATTGCATAGAGTCTCAATGTAAAGTTTAGGAGTTTCAACCAGAGCATGGAATTGTTTAAAGGAAGCTAAGGTTTGTGATTTCTTTGCTAAGAAATATAACCATGTTTTTAAGTGTAGTCATCTATAAAGGTAAAGATGTATCAATTGTCATTTTGCAATTTGATGGGCATGGGTCCACAAAGATCATTGTGTACTAATTGAAGTAGTTGAGTGGTATAGGTTGTGTGTTTTTTGGGAATGCAATCTATAGGTAGCTTGCCCATCATACAAGATGTGTAGACATGTTTGAAGAGGGGAATGCAAGGCAGCCATGCAACAAGTTCTCTGGTGCCTAGGTGATAAAGTGACTGGTAGTTCAAATGGCCTATGCGGTGATGCCACAAGTGAATCTCATTATGAGAAATGAGGTTGTAGTAAATGAGGAGTTGGTGTCAAGATGAAGTCTAGGCTAGAGATGGGTGCACTAGATGATGGTTGGGTAGTAATATTAATTAATTAGGATGGGGATTGGGTTGGTGAATTGTCTATGATGGAGTTGTTAACTCTATATAGGTTATTTTGAGGGTCACAAAAGCCATGAAGAAATGTTTTAGTGGGATGGTCTTTATTATAGATAAGACAAGAGTTAGCTTCAAATAAGACTTTGTAGCTAAGATCAGTGAGTTTCCCAACTGAAAATAGATTAGTCTTTAAACCTAGTACATAAAGAACATGAGGAACCTCTTTTATTAATTTTAATGAGTCAGAAATGTGTACAGTCCTTTGCCCAACTACAAGCACAAATTGTCCTCTAGTAGTTTTGATGTGAGAAATGTAGGAAAGACTAATGTTATTGATGAGTGAAGAATTGCCAATGACATGCAAGGATGCACCGAAGTCCAAGAACCAATTGTTCTTAGTTGATGCAAAGTTGATGCAAGCATTTGTATATTCCTCAGGTAGACTATTCAAAGTTAGATCTACAATATCTTTGTTTGGTGTATGGTTGTCCAAGTTAGTGAGTTGCATGACTATGAGGTTGATGTGCTATAAGTGATTTCCTATCCCCTTGCCTTTCGCAAGTTTAAGTGAGTAGAATTGTTCCCTTAACGATAGACGTCAAGAGCTATTGCGTATGTTACACAACAAACATAATCGTAACCAAATATGTTGTGGTTCAGTAAGGTGGATAACATTGATCAGTATAGAGTCCTGTACGAAAGAGGTGATGATTCTTCCGGCTTGAAATCAGAGCTCCATGTCTTTTGATGTGTTAGGTCTTTAGGTTGTATCAGGTGTGACAACTATGGGCGGCGTCTTGCTTGGCGTGTGCTCTCCTATGGTGGCGCTCGCTCCCGAGGTTGTAGTGTCCGCAACTAGTGTTGAAGGTTGATCAAGAATCAACGATGGTTCGATGAACTTCCACAAGCCTTCCTATATAAGTATCATTTTTATTGTACAGCTCCATAGGATATAATTAGACAACCCTGCTAGGTTTCATAGACTCTAAAATGTCTCTAACTGTCAAATCGATGTTCTATGCAAACCATGTGGTACTTTGATTGTAACTAGTTTAGAGGCCATAGTTCGGCCCAAAAAAAAAGAAAATAACAAATGATCACTCAAGTGTCTATGACAACTTGTAGACCCTAAACCAACTCTGATACTATGTTGGAATAGTTGCATTGTGGCAACGTGGTAACCTTTTAAGATTCAAGAGAAAAAAGGAGGGGCTACAAGGCTTAAATTAACCTAAATACTAAGCTAATACTAAGCTAATCCTAATCTATTTAGATGAATGTCATCCAGGAAGGGAATGCTACAGTAACATAGGAGACAATTCAATAAGTGCTCTCAGAAACCTCCAAACTGCTAAAGTGTATCCCATAAAGAAATTTGTTTTGTTTTAGACTCAACAACTCTTGAATCTATCCTTCGTTAAGATGGGTAGTACCTGTTTGAGCAATGTTGTACTATACTCGTGAAATTTGCATTTCACAATTGCGTCTATTGCGTCTATTCCATGTTTGTGGTTCATTTCAAATTTGGTTGCCTGACTTGAAAACCAAGACTTGTGAAACCAAAAATCAACTACCCATTCTTTCCATTGCAGATACTCAATGAACTCGTTCTAGAAGTCTACAACTATTGAGAACCTAAAGAATGAGTGACTAGTTGAAAATCTCAAATTATCAAAGTGAGAGTTTGCAATGAGTACCTCAAAAACTTGAAGCAAACTAGATCTAAAGGTCTGAGAGCTAAAAAAGACTTTGAAGTTCATGGGTGCGATGTTATACATTTTATAGGGCATTCATGCTTTATGATCAATGTTGACCTCAAAGACCTCATATTGTTTGATTTTTATTGACTTTAGCATCAAGTGATGGTCTATGTAGCAATCGATCAACTCTTAAGGGATTCAAAGCAACCATTGCTTGAAGCAAGGGCCAATCATGTTCAATTTATGTCAAGTGTGGCATGGGGCTAGGTTCTCCATAGAACAAGATCTAAACATTTGGGAATGCCCTTCCATATTCAAGCCTAAATTCAAGAAGAAGAAGAAGAAGAACCTCCCAATGTTCCCAATATCAAGAAACAAGCCCGATGACCACATCCTCTTAAAATCCATGACTCATTCAAATAGGAAATCAATCACAAGCCACAAAAAACACACTAGCAACACTTGATTCATACTATAACAACGCTTCAAACAATCACCTTAATTGAAACACCTAGACCCAAAGCCGAAACCAAAATCCACGCAACAATTCAAAATACGCCAAAGCTTGCTACTGGGCATCTGGAGAGGATTCATTTGCATGACAACTAAGCATTGAGTTCAAATAGCTTATGATCCTCAATGCCACCACTCAACTCAAAAATTTGACTAAGATATCATCCACTAGATTTTAATCTTTCAAAACAATTGATTTCATTTCATATTTTCAATTAAAAAAACAAAAGTCTACAAAACTTTGTAAACCAAAAATAAAACATCCAATTATATATGTGCATCAATTACACACTTTGCAAGGGAGAAGCCACAATCAAGCTGCATGTACTTCTTGAATGTGTCATGATGTCATACCACCTCACTTTACCCATATATCTTCAAAGTTGACAAACATCAATTGCAAAATTTACCATTCCAATTCATTGCAATTCAAAACATAGAATTCAATTTGATAGATGTATCTTTTGAAAACAAAGAGAATGATATCACAATAGTTTGAGCATATTTGAGTATTAGATATGCTCTCTCAAAAATTCCCTTAAAACTAAACCTCTTGGACTAGGATTAATGTTAAAGGATTAAATAAAAAATAAAAAATTTAAACCAAACTGTTGAGTAATATTTTTTTTAAAATCTATTACGGGTAAATATCAACTTAAATAATCAAAACATATCAATGAGAATTCAAATATCAATAGAGTATTTATTCAGCTATTGGTTGTTTTACAGGTAGGCGTGCAGAATGCAGCCACAATAAAATACAAGTCGATCGAGAGGCATTTGGCCAGGTTGAATTGTGTCACTGACTTCTTTTGAGTTCGTTGGGATTAATTGAGCGGCTGCGTCTTGTGGTTTTGCAGGAGCTTGGTAATCGAAGTCTACCGCAGCAGCAGCAGGTGTCCGGAGCAATTGGGGAGACCTGCTTGCAAGTGCCTCTGGAGGTGAATGCAGGTTATCTGAGACTTACTGAGACTGGGGCTCAATTCTTCGTTGCAGGCATTTCCTTGCCGTGGAATTCTATAATCAGGTTCGTGGAAGGGAGGAAAAAGAGTGGACGCAGGAAGTCCGTTGCTACAGCAGCATCAACGGGTGGCGAAGACAGGTCATCTTCTGTTCCTAGGAGTTCGGGCTTCGGCATTGGCTCCAGAAGCCGCATGTGGACCAACATCATTCTTGGTGTGAATCTTGTGTAAGGAACTCCACGTCCCGACTTACGAGGCTGCTGTCGTGTGAACGAAATTGGATCTGGTTCGTTGTGTTCATATTTCGAAAGACTTTGTGACTCGAATTCTTGGTGTAATTTTGCATTGTTAAGCACGGTTGCTACTCCGTGCATCTGCATTCATGGCGTGATGTGAACCTCGAAGCAGTCGAGTCTGTACTTGATTTCTCCATTACTGGACGATGGAAACTGTCGATTTGATTTCGTTGGACTACTTTTTCTTCCTGCGGCCTGCGGGAGAAATTCATTGCATCGAATGTTGATGATGCAAAGTTGCTTGCAGAGTGTTCGGGGCTCAAATAGCGTCACAAGGCCAACTGCTTTTACTAGGAGCCAAGGTGATTTGCTGTTCATTTTTGGTGCTGTTTATAGAATCGATGGAGAATATTAGTGGTGTGTGCCAGCCGAGAACCGCGGTTTGAGTGTACAGCTTGACAAATCTATTTCAGAGCTGGAGAACTTTTCTACAGTTGTATCAATGTGTACCTGTTGTTTTCAAGCAGGTGAACAGCTTGATAGATAAAGGTCAATGGTGGAGGCTTGTCACCTATTCTTTGCTTCATGCCGACATTTTGCATCTTCTGGTAAGGTATTCACCACTGTTTGATGTCCCAAAGCATTCCTCTATTAATCGCAGAGGTCAAAAGCTGATGACAGATACCAATGCAAAGCGTCTCCTTAAATATAATTTCCCCCTAAACACATAGAAGTGAATGCATCATGGAACTCGATGAAGGCAATTCCAATTCTGAGAAACTAGAACATTTATTTCCAATTCCGACAAAGCATGGAAGTTCACCCTTAGTCACCATTATTCACCTCAGTGCAAAATTTCTCAAACGAAGAGACAAGTATTACTCTGCAGGATAGTACTCAAAAAAAGATGGTTCTCATGAAAATCCACCATTCCATTTCAAAGAAAATACAAGTTGAGGAATGGTTGAAACCTACGGAGATAATCTTCATCTCCCACTGCTAATTTATGCTAAGCTTAATATGTAGGCCAGTTATCATAATTAGCGAAGACTGCATTCTGATCTAGAGCTAGCTGGAACCTTCATGTTTGCAAAGCTACTCAGCACGAGCGGAATTCAAGTTTATTACAATCGATCAATTACTGAAGAAACTCACAGTGAATGGGATAAGGTAGATGGGGCAACGTAGAAGGAAGGAGAATGTATGTCAGTATCACTCACTTCGTTGAATCTTACAAATTGGAACATGTGCATCTGGGAAAACCACGAAGACAATCGAGAGAGGTGCAACTGAGATAGGGGCAGAATTATTCTTCACAGTTGGATCCATCTTGGGAAGATCTCCAGAAAATGTTACCTCAAGAGGTGTTCCATTTAGCAAAACAGTTTGGCTATGAAGATCTTGGTTAGGAGCAGATAAATGATACTCAAATCTCGTCCTTGAGGGTTTCGACACCTTGAATTTTTTTGGTATAAGTTGGTATTTCAATTTCTTGTCGCTGTGTGACATTGGTTCGTCCATTGAATGAGATAAAAGGTTGGCAGCCACATTGACAGTGGAATTTGATAGGTTGATCAGCAGCAACGTAAGACCGCCCTGCAGAGACATGTGCCCATCAGAGCATATTGTATCGACAAAGAGAGGAAATTTTGCTCGAGAAGAAAGAACCTCTCAAAGGGTTCCAGCCTCTACCAAAGATCGAAGATATTCACATTGCTTTGGGTGGCGTGAAAATCTTGTGCTTATATGAGCAGGTGATTAAGTTGGAGCTAGATTTCTATGTTTAACACGTACTTGAAGGATTAACATCTTGTTTGCTGGTATCATCTACAACCTAAGTGGATGTGTGGCTCACGTATCATGCCAAAAGCATTTATAAATCACATCGAGTGTTTCCCATACCGTAATTGTGCCTTGTTGGCAATGCGCGTATGTTCTCAATTCCGGGTATCCTTCTAGTGTTGTTGATAACACTCTCGTCCCCATCAGATGCTTCCATAGAAGAGCACTGCAATCATTTCCCCTAAAACTGTTAGAACCTGGTCAGAACATAAATTGCTTAGGCTATTAATACTCATAGCAAAAGGACTGTCAAGAAGTGATCAATCACTAGTATGCTGCAATGTTCGTAGAATCTTCGATGGTGGTTACCCTGTGCCTACGGAGATTTTACGCAGCTACGAGGGCAGCAGTTAATCAGAAGCACGCTATGTTCTTTGGGGACAGGGAGAACATTTTCCAAGCGACAGTCACTCGGAGAGAAGATACATTACTAACCTGTACATATCTGGATTCGGGTGGAAAGTGGTGGTGTTGAGCAGGCCATAGTTTCCGCCGATTAGAGTCTGACGACAGTAAACCTTGTTGTTGAAGGATGCAGCCATCCCTAATTGATCCAAATACCTGCTCAGCACAATCCATATTACTGGTACGTGTGAGAGAAGCCCTCATCAAGCCCGGAAGGAATTCGTTCAGCAAGATTCGTGGAAAAAAGACTAGTACCAAATCCTGTTTTGTAGATATTAGTGTCACCTCCCCAGGATTGAAATGATCATAGACAGAAAAAACGATTGAAAGTTTCTACCAGAGAGTGCATACTGTGTACAATCTTGTTTGCTGGGCCACTCTAGAAATGAAACTCAACAGGTGGTTGGAAGTTGTACTGACCAGAAGCTGAAAACAAAAGCATCAGTTACAAGATGACGACCGCTGTTGTATGCTCCACCTGCTTCACCTATCCAAGCTGATGTTGACGGAGCAGTGCTTTGAAGAATATCCTGAACTGCACGTAAGCTACCTAATTGGTTGTCCAAGTAGTGGGGATTGAGAATCTTCTCCACCAAATCAGTGCTGGACCCTGCGTTTAGAGGGTAGAGTTAAATTGACATGTCTAACTTGAAAAAAGGTGAACTAATATTTCAGAGCCATAAGTAACCTCGATATAATAACACTGAAGCCATTTTAATTACTATCTGCACAAGTGCAAGAAAACCTTAAAGCAGATCAACCTTATCTCAAGGAGCTACACTATATATTCTATGTAATGTGGTCCACATTATTGGGAGCAATCTAAATTGTTTGAAAGCATCTTTACTCAGCGGGGCCACTTCAACTGAGAGACCCACATTATTTAAGCTACCCACACTATTTTACATATTATATAAACCATTGCTCAAATGAAAGAGCATGTACCCACATAAATTGAAAAAGCATACATTATAGTGTAGATTTGAAATATAATTATTGCGGGCTTCTCTATTGAGCATTATATTATTCGATAATCCACACTACGTAGAATTAAAGTGCACTGGCATATGCAACCTTGGCAAGAGAGCAGACCTGGTCCAAGATTATAAACATGGCTCGTAACTACATCCAGAACACCGGGGCCAGAGGCGTTAATGAATGTGGAAACCCATTGACGATCGAAGAATCCATCAGGTGCAATCAGCAGTGGCCGCCGAGTAGAACCTTCGTAAACAGTGTCGACTATCAAGCGAAGCTCACTCATATCTTGGGCATACTGCTCAGCTGAAACGGAAGTCCCCACACCACTTCCACTCAGCTCGTTCCCTGCAATTACAACTTCATTTGTTAAATGTCTGTCTATAATTCCTCTTGGCATTTTAGCTTACGAAGTCCGTAGTTACTTGCTCATGTCAGTACCTAATGTCTCTGTAAGTATCTCTATGCAAATCTCCTAGCTCCTTCGGTGAAAAACACATGTGCACGTCAAATGATACGCAAACGGGATGTTTCAAAACGTAGTTGTTTACCCAGCTCCCATGCGACTATTTGGATGCCTTGCTGGACTGTAAACTCGATGAGGGACCGTGCATTAGAAGAATCCCAAGGACCCCAGGCATTGCTTACTTGTTGGCGATTGAATAAAGCATTCAGTCCAAAAGCGACAAGAGTTCTGCAAAAGAGCCAAAAACAAATAAGAAATTCTTCCTCAGAAACGATCAAACAGAAAGAACGAATTGGCAATCTAACTTCCAAGCATGAAATCAGGATGCCAGTTTCAATCTTGACATAATCACTCCAGACAAATCACTCAGAACAACCGCTGCAACCCCCGAATTTGAGACGAACTTTTGCTGCAGATGCTTTACCAGTCCACGATCAATCCATCAACCAGAGACTATCAGAAATGCATCTGTAACATCATACTTTTCCAGAATACTGCAAATCACGGGGGCTCATAGACTTCAAATTAATTAAACGTTCGCATACCCAGTTTTTGCGAACAATGCATTGAGAGCAATCCATCGCTCCATGGATAAACACCCTTCCCGAAATCCAAACATGTACGTCGGGTCTTTGATTATGGGCAGACACGTCTGTTCAGGAAGTAGTCCAACGTCGTAAACAATGTGGTCTTCCAGAGTTCCTCCAAGCCGGACCCAGAAGGGATATAAGGCTGAATACTCAAGCCATTAGAACAAGACCACCAACGCAAGTTAGCACATTCGAAAACCCTCCATCGTCCAAGACAGACAATGGAGAACGACAACAGATGTAAGTTTACCGAAATAATGTATTTGAAATAGAGTTTGCACAACCAGGAAAATATCATGCAATGGAGGACAAAGGTGGGAGATGCCACACCTGTGAGAGATTTCTCAAGCAACGGATGTGCGAGATCCTGCACAACCATGAGGACAAAAATATAGTTAAAATAAGAAGTCCGCAATCTGACGATACAACATGCATGTATAGTGCTTAACATGCATTTCACAAACATCACTACTCGGCTTGCAAACGCAAATCGTTCATAGCTGCTAACCCTAGTATCTTGATGTCAAATAAAGCAAGGTCATGAATGATACGAGACTGGTCATTCTGATCTGAAGGTCTTGAGATACATGGATACATGGACGAAGTAGATGAGGATAGTGACACCAACTACCTATCCTATATTGCCTTCAAGATAACCTTGCTGAACTCCTTGTGAGCGACATAAAGACAGCTGAGGTTGAAGAGACACAGAGTGAAGGCCACAAAGGATATGACAGAAAACTCTCCAAAGGCTGGCGTCAGTATTGAGGGAGAGAGGAAGCAGCGTCTCTGAGGATGTTAACGATACTGCCAAAGCTGAATATCTGTAGAGGAAGACACATGCTCGCATTGTTCATAGTGTTATGCGAGGACAACAATGCATCCCGCAGTTTTAGTGCATCTTTCTAAGACCTGAACAAGGTGCTACAGAATCGATTCATTCAATTTATTAATTTAATTCTCCTGCGATGGTAAGAACCCTACATGAACTCTTCACATGTTTTCCCATTACAGGGACTTCTATGTGAACTATTACAGGGACTTGTGGGTGTCAAGACGCAAAACTACAATGATCTGCGTACTACTCTGTTTCAGTCAATGCCCACACTATTCATCTAACGACCTGGAAATTCCTAATTAAGGCATTCGCAGAGAACGCGTTGGCAAAAAGGAACTTCATCTCACAAGCTGCAGGAGCAAACTTGATGTAAATAGTAGGAGCGATACACAGGATTAGGCAAAACAGGACCATGGCTAACAAGCGAGGAGAGCTGAAAAACTGAGCTTTGAATTCTGACTTACGAGGTTAAGAAGTGAAGTTTGACCCCAGGCACAAGTTCCATAGTCGCATTTATCAGGAGGCCACCAGTCCAAAGTTGCACACAAAAACGCCTCGTCCGTGGTAGCCAGGACAGCGCTGGCGTCCACTTCAACGACCAGTACATCATCAGCGACTGTCGCACACAAATTCGTGATATTAGAGCATTTGCGCAACGCGGATGTAGACAGGAGCATGGACGTGAACAGCAGCCATAGAAACAACAGTCCCGCCATAGATGTGCACTTCAACATCTTCACTTCAGCCACGCGTGCTCGCGACCACACCAACACACTACTTATTGCGCCGAAACACAATCGAACCTTGAGATCATCGTCCCCGCGTTCCGTAATCTCAATCCTCCAACTGGTACTTAGCAACAATTTCTCCGCCGTGTAATCTGTTTCGTTACGAACAATGCGTCACGAGATGTTTACTACCGAGTAGATTGCAATCGTCTCTGTTCAAGTACCGGTGTGCCTCGAGTATTAACTCCACAGAACGGCTGACACACAGCAACGGAGTGCACTGAGCTTCAATCCTCAAATTTGTACCGGACTAATTAAGGAAGCTCACAGCAACTTCTCGACAATAAAATATCAGAAGAACTCGAATTGGGCTCTTTGGAAAACGACAAAGGTCTCTGCGAGGGGTCCTTAGCACATACGTGCACATGAAACCATGCCGATATGGAATTGCAAGTCGCAGAATCTGACTGCAAAAACAGAGGAACTGAGGAACAGGGGAGGCTGCTTACACGCACCATAGGAAAGGGAGCCCATGGCCGTATGAAGAACGCACGGAGTTAGGGTTTGGGATTGTGTGACCGTGAAGTGATGAGCAGATACAGTACTTTGCGTATCTGGCAAATCACTTTCAATTACTTACAGATGGGCTCGCTTGCAGTATGCTCTACTCAAATTTTGAAGTAGGGTACGCACTGTTAAGAAATAAATATATTATCTTATATGCTTGCCATCTCATGGTAGGCTTTTAGTCAACTAGGGAATATTTTAGATCAATAGGAGAGAAGAACTATTCATCTTCTCTCTTTACTTCTTAAATACACATTAAATCATTCTTGCATACTTTGCTTGTTGCTCATTTTTGTGTTTTGTTTTATTTTTGCATTCACAACATGCACCAATAATTATCACTAATTACAACTGAGTAGAGTTGCTATCATTTAACCTGTAAACGTCCAAATCCTTTTACAATATTGGTGATTTGTAAAAATCGTTTATAAGTGCTATTTGGAAGAATATTTTGGAATTGACATACAAATAGGAGTTGTAGATTTTGAGTTTTAGATTCCATCTGTATGATTAGATTCACAATTGTAGTGCTATCAATCTATCACCAATATTTTTTTATAAATTTTGAAAGGAAAATTTCTAAATTCCTTTTAAGTTCAACTATAAGCAAAATCATTAGAAAAAAATCTAAACCTTGGGGAGGGCAATTAAGGATTCATTTTTCGGCACCCTATGGTACAAGTATAGAAAAATAAAAAAATATTTATTTTTTAATAATTTTTTTTGAAAAAATATATGAAAAATATATATAAATATGAAAATTTGATGTAGCGTTGAAGTGGCACAAGTAGTGCCACATCAACTACTTTTATTAAAAAATAATAAAAAACAGTTAAAATAATTTCAATTCCTCTCTAATTGCACTCAGGGGTTCAAAACTTGCAAACCTCCCAAGGGTTTAAATATTTTGTAATGATTATCATTTTTTGAATAAAACTTCTTGGAATAGATTTGGAACAAGGTTCTCTTGATATGGTGATTTTTTGAAATTTTTGTATTCTTTTAATCTAAAACATTACTTTTGCTAATCTAGTTTTGAACTAAAATCAATGCAATTTTTGGTTTGACACACTTCTACATTTGTAATTTTAGAAGAATATAAACTCTAGTGACACCAAATCCAACCATTGGATAGGATAACAACTTGATATAAGCATCTCCACAAATTAGATGACTTTCATCCAAGAAGTAATGAAAAAGAAAACTAAATGTCAATCTATTTGTCATCTAGATTTTGGACGTTAGAGTATTCCAAGGTTAATTCAAGGTTAACAAAATTCTAATCGTACAAATGTAATCTACAACTCTTGTTTGTATGTTAATCCTAAAATAGCACTTTATAATGATTTTTCCTAAATTTTCAATCTTGGATAAGGATTTGGATGATACAAATACAAATAATACAAATAATTTTAGAGTTTAATACAAATAATTTTTATTGATTTTATTTGCAATTGAAAGAGAATTCTAATGCACTATAGTATGCATTGCTTAAACATTGTATAATTAACCCCTAAAGAACCAAATTGCATTTTTGGATATATAGAAATTTAGGTAAATGCATGTCACTAGAGATTTCTATATTTTGACTCAAATTTTAATAGAAAGTAGGGACAACAAATATCTTTCATATGCACTAAATTTCATGACATTTGGAAATAGGAGTCAAAAGTTATAGCCTAATATGTTACTTTTTTGTAACTAGGTAGCTTGGGCAGATAAAAAAAATCACTTTTTTCAAAAAACAAAAATTTGAAATTGGTTTTCTAGAGTTAAATATATATATAGAAAGCTTTGAATCATTTCATTTTGATTAATGAGTCAAAAGTTATGAGGACTTTTTGTTTGTAGGTAGTTCTAGATTCTCTATTCTAAAATACTTTGAAATCCTTTATCTTATCCAATTTATTTTATTTAAAAAATAAAATAAAATCATAGGATGTAGATTGTTTACTACAATATTTCTAAAATTAGGATTGGCATTTTTCAATTCATTAATTAAATTCTTTATAATTTAATATTTTGAATTATTCTCTACTACTACCTACTTACTATTTTTTTCCTATATATTATACAATTCCAAATGATTTGAAATTTTTCAAGCATATTGCCAACTTGTTTAGGAAAAATAATCCAAAGAAACACTACTATTTTGTTCATTTTTTTCGTTAAAGTGAGCTTGTAAAGTGAAGCTACCTAACTTTTCGCAAGGTAGAAAAAATGATAATGGTGAATTTGAATGCTTATATCACGTAATCCACACGGTGAAAATGTCTGAAATTTTTACCACATGATTTTGATACTACATATTACAAGATTCTACGGTCATATATGTCAAAAATTGTTTTTTTCAAAAATTTGGTACTTGTACTAAAAATGACAATTTTTGTCTTTTGAGTGTTTTTGGTGAAAACATAGTCATAAAACTTTAGGATTAAGTTATGAATTTTTCAAAATGTTACTCTAGGTGTACACTAAGCTTCTTAAACTTCTATATCTTGCATGATTGTAATCAATATATCTTGGTTATTGTGGTGCTTTTTGGAGGTGTCACATTTTGGACAATATTGATTGTAAGTGTACATACTTTAGAAATTAAAGGGAGTCAAGATTATTATAAAAATATCATAGATTTGAATCAATTAAGTATAGACTACAAACAGAAAGAAGAATAAATATTACAAAAAAATGAGGGAATAAATGACCACAAAGAATGATTGCATAGCAATCATATCAAACACTTTTGACTACAAAATTACTTCAGGTCCCTGCAGTGATTGTTCTCAAGTCATTTATATAAATGACTACGGATATACCATCACCATCCATTTTTACTTTGGATGAGGAAATGGATGAAACAAGTGATGGAATTCAAGAAGGATACAAAAATGATATATATATCAACCACACCATGATGGATTTCAAGTACATGGTAGCTATTATAGTACTACCTAAATCTATAAACAATCACACCCTTTCAGTACTACAACTAATGTCTAATTCTCTATTCTAACACTCCCACTGAATTTGATATTAGTTGTTTCATCTATAGCACCGATTTTGTTAATTTGGTGTGATCAATCCTTTGTGTTTTTGTGCTTTTGTACTTGATCTGGGACTTGTTGGTCGCGGACTTGATAGGTCATTTAGCCCCCATTGTATTCCTTTAGTTCTTACACCAAAATTGTGTGTACACCATATATGTTTTGTTTTAGGAAGTGCTTTCGTTAATACATCCACTACCATAAGTTTTGTTGAACAATAATTTATCTTGATCTCAGATTTTTCTACATGTTCTCTTATAAAGTGATGACGTATTTCTATATGTTTTGTTCTTGCATGGTATTTGGGATTCTCAGTAAGTGCGATTGCACTTCTATTATCACAATTTATTGTTATTGGTGATGTTTGAGGTTCTTGTATATCACCAAGGAGACTTCTCAACCACAAAGCTTCTTTCACAGCTTCAGTGCATCCCAAGTATTCTACTTCAGTGCTGCTTAGGGCCATAGTATTTTGTCGCTTACTGCTCCAAGAAATTGCTGTACCATTAATTAAGAAAACATAGCCAGATGTAGATCTTCTTTTGTCAGTTTCTCCAGCCCAATCCGAGTCAATATATCCAACTAGGCTAATTAAATCTTCACTATTTAACTTTCCATCATAAGTCAAACAATAATCTAATGTACCTTGTAAGTATCTCATTATGCATTTTACAGCCGTCCAATGAGAGGGTCTTGGATTAGATAAAAATTGGGACACTACTCCCACTGCATAGGCTATATCGGGTCGTGTGCAAATCATTGCATACATCAAACTACCAACTGCACTTTGATATGGTATTTCCTCCATTGCTTGTTTTTCTTCTTTCGTTTTAGGACACATTTCATTTGTTAGCTTAAGTCCAGTGGCAAAAGGCATATCAATGGGTTTACAATCTATCATATTGTATTTCTTTAAAACATTTTGTATATAATGTCTTTGGTTTAATTTAAGTTCTTGCTTTGAAAAGTTTCTCTCAATTTGAATTCCTAATAGAGATTGGACCGGACCTTGGTCCGTCATCTCAAATTCATCACTTAATAATTTCTTATACTTTTGAATTAATTGTCTTTTCTCATTGCAAATTATTAAACAATCATCAATATAAATTGCAACAATCACTATGAGAGGTGGTTTTGAATAAATATAAACATTTGAATCGGCTGAACTTACATGAAACCCAAAATCTTTCATGTAATTTCTAATTCGTTGATACCAATATCTTGCTAATTGTTTAAGTCCGTAAATTGTTTTATTTAATTTACAAACTAAATGTTCAAACCCTTTCCTAGCAAATCTAGGAGGTTGCATCATATATATGTCTTCATTTAAAACACCATTTAAGAATGCCGTTTTAACATCCATTAAATGTACTTCATATCCTTTCTCTGCTGCAATAGCAAGCAAAGTTCGAAGAGAAGTAATTTTACAACCGGAGAAAATGTTTCATGAAAATCAAGTCTGGGCATTTGGAAAAACCCCTTTGCCACTAGCCTTGCGTTTTGTCTATCAACTACACCATCAGCTTTTAATTTCAATTTAAAAATCCATTTACATCCAATGGGTTTTCTATCTTTTGGTGGCTCAACTAATGACCATGTATCATTTTTTATCAAAGAATCATATTCTTGTTTTACAGCCTCCATCCATTGAGGTGCATCTTCTCTTTGTGAGGCTTCTTCGAGAGTTTTAGGTTCAATAATCAAGTCTGTAGAGGTTAAAGCTTGTATATAAGCTAAATATTTGTTTCCACTTGTTTCAATGTTTTCTATAGCCTTTTTACTTAATTTACGAGCTCTGTGAGACTTTCTTACCCTGGTGGTTTCTTCAATTTGATCCGGTATGTTTTCTATGGCATCATTTTGCTCATCAATGTCTTCAAATAAATTCTCAGGTAAAAATTGAATAGGATCAAACTCATTAATCTCATTAGTAGGGTCTTCACTTGTAATTTCATTGCCGTTCCTTGTTTCTTCAAGGTTTGTTGAACTTATCCCCGAGACATCAAAACTTTTGTCATCATAAGATAGTGATTCTTGCACCAAGGAGATGGGTTCATTATTTGCTTCTAAGTTATTTGGAAGATGTACTTCCCCTACCTTGTTTTGTTGGAAAGGAAACATAATACTTCCTCCAGATATTGAATGAAAGTCCTTATTTAAGGATATATCCAAATTTTGTGATTTGGATAAGGGAATTTCTTCATTGAAGATAACATCCCTACTAACAATAATCTTCTGACTTAGGATCATACAATCTATATCCTTTTGTGCTTTCACTATATCCTAGAAATTTACATTTCTTTGACTTATAATCTAATTTTTGTCTTACTTTGGTTGGTATATGCACATATGCATCACATCCGAAGGTTCTTATATGCTTCAATGAAGGTTTAATTCCCAACCACACTTCTTCAGGAGTTTTATTTTCTAATGCACTATGTGCAAATCTATTTTGTAAGTAACATGCCGTAGAAATTGCTTTTGCCCAAAATTGATTTGGCAACTTTGAAAGATGTAACATACATCTTGCGCTTTCAACTAAACTTCTATTTTTCCTTTCAGCAACTCCGTTTTGTTCTGGAGTATAGGGAGCCGTTAATTCTCTTGCTATTCCATGCTTATTACAAAATTCTAACCAATTTTTAGATACATATTCGCCACCATTGTCACTTCGTAACGTTTTGATTGTCTTTTGAGATTGGTTCTCAACTAAAGCTTTGAAGATTTTGAATTTATCTAAAACTTGAGATTTTTCATAAATGAAATACACAAAAGTTTTCCTTGAAAAATCATCGATAAAGGTGACAAAATATTTCATTTTACCATATGATAAGGTTTGCATTGGTCCACACACATCAGAATGAACCAATTCTAATATTGTTTTAGTTCTTCTACTTTGACCAATAGGAAACTTAAGACGTTGTTGTTTTCCATACAAACAACTTGGACAAAATACTAACTTTTGTTGTGGTATTAAGTCCAAGCCTTCAACCATTTGATGTTTAGACATTAATTTTAAATTTTGTTCACCAATGTGACCCATTCTATAATGCCAAACATTTAAATCAGATTTTGTTGGTATAGAAGAATTACCTATGTCTGAAATTGCATTTGCAATTATTGCATGCTCATTAATTTTGCAAGAAATATCTAACTTGTATAGATTTCTTTGCCGTTTTCCTGTGCAAACAATTTGATTAAGGGAATTTTCTTTGACAATACAAACATTTGACTTGAATGTAATATCATATCCAAAATCTGTAACTTTTCCCACTAAAATCAAATTGGTTTGTAGATTTGGCACATAGAGGATGTCATTTATACGTCGATTTTGTCCATTGGGTAAGTGGACTATGATAGATCCTTTTCCAATCACATCACAATAAGTGTTATCTGCTAGATAAACTTTTTCTGGATTTTCTATCTTTGTAAATTGAACGAACCAATTTCTATTTGGTGTTATGTGGTGTGATGCACCCGAATCCAAATACCAATTATTTGTTTCATTACTTGCATTTACTAAAGCAGCAATGAACAAAGTTGGTGGGTCTTTACTTGCTATGTTCAATTTAACTTCATTTGGTCTTCGTTCTTGTTTAGGGAGTTTGCAATCACTTGCAAAATGACCATATTTGTTACAATTAAAACATTTAACTTTCTTAATGTTTTTTGTGAATTTGGGTGGTGGTCCACTCCTTTTATAGGTATTAAAACCTTTCTTCTTTTGAAAGTTGAACCTTCTTTTTGTATAAAACACACTTGATGATGATGATGACGATTCATTGTTGAAATGACCATCCGACTTTCTCCTTAATTCTTCCTGCAATAACTTTGACATTGCAATTGATAAGGTGATGCCAGCAGTGTTGCTTAAGACATCAACCACATTTTGGTATGATTGTGAAACACTTCCAAGAAATGTTTCAAGTTGTTCGTCTTCTTGAATTGTTGCGCCGACGGCAATCAATTCATCAAGAACTGACTTGAACATATGTATATGTTCGCTTATACTCTTATCATCATCCATTTTCAATTTAATGAATTTTCTTCTCAAATACACTCTATTTGATATGTTGCTAACTTGATAAATTGCTTGCAATTCATCCTAGGCCTCTTTGGTCGTCGCAACTCTAGTGATGTGATGAAGACTTGAATTCTTCACACTATTAACCAGTATAGTGAGGGCAGACAGGTTTCTATCTTCCCAATCTACAATACTCCCCGGCCCAGTTGCAGGTAAGGGAGCAATGTTTGCCTCCATAGGGGCAATTGGTCTTCTTTCGCTTCCGTCAACAATAGACCATAGTTTTTCTTTCTTTAGAGTGAAAGTTATTCTAGTTCTCCATATAGAATAATTTTCCCCATCTAACTTATCAATATGACGTAATTCGTATGGAGAACTTTGAATATTCATTGTCAAATTTTTATTTTATTTTATTCTTGTACAATTCTATTTATAATTGTACTCTCATTTTGTAAATGCAATTCATTTTGATCAATGTGTTCAACATGAGTTGAAAGAGTTTATTGAAGATTGCATTTATAAATCTTAGATGATTCTCAACTTCACTTCTTTCTTCTTCAACAATTAGCAAGTTGAATACATCTACACTTGAGCATTCCGCTTTGCTTGTTGGAGGAAAACACATGATTAATTTGTTAAATTAAATTCATGTAATATTTCGCTTTGATACCATGATGGAATTCAAGAAGGATACAAAAATGATATATATATCAACCACACCATGATGGATTTCAAGTACATGGTAGCTATTATAGTACTACCTAAATCTATGAACAGTCACACCCTTTCAGTACTACAACTAATGTCTAATTCTCTATTCTAACAACAAGTTCTAGGTAAGGTGATAAAGAAAGGAAGTTTAAGGAAATGGCTACTAAGGTACCATATACAAGGTTTAGTCATGAAAAATTTGATGTGGACATCCATGTTGGCAATCATTCTTTAGTCATTTTTTAGCCATTCTAAAGTTATGATAGACCCATAAAAAATCCGACGTAAACATCTACATTGACAATCATTTTCTAGTGACGTTGAAGATATTGGAAATCATTTGCAAATCATTTTGAAGTTGTGATGGAGTCTTTGTGGTATTCTGATGGATTGACACATGGCAAGGCATTCCATAGTTATTCTAAAGTGATATGAATTTAAGATTTAGGTCACTCCCTTAAGACCTGGAAAGTCATTTTTATGTCATTTTCAAGTTATAGCAATACATTATATACAATATGTCATACATATTATGACATATACAATTTACACCATACATCATATAAAATTTGTCATATACAATACACAATATATAATACACTATTGTGTTACAAATGCAAACGTTATATAAAAATATGTATATATATACATTATTTAAATGAATTTCAATATTTATAACATAGTAAAGAAAATGACATCAATTGAAATGGCTTCAAGATAATACCTTCTTTTTGCCATTACAGGCAACTACAAAAAGAAGGATTTATTTTAACAGCTTCATCATATTTGATACTATTTTGTTTTTGTTTTTCAATTAGATTATATTATATCAAACTAAATTTTTTTTTAAATCTCAAGATGAAGAATCTCAACTATAGTGTAATTTTGAATTTGCTTTATTACAATTGTCAGATTAACTTCTACAATTTCATTGTTGCATGAATAACCACAAAATGAAGCTAGAGTATCTCGACCTCTAAAACAACATGATGTTCAATCAATATTATTGCATAGTTAGGCCTATTGAGGAGAGTCATGATCACCAACAATGGTTAAAAGGGCCAATCAATCCTTTAACTAAGGCAGATCGTGTCAATCATGTTGTTGCTACCGTTAAATGCATCTTCAAGTTTCTACAGATGGAGTGATATTCCAATTGAAACTCTATTTTTTACCTCTATTAGTCATATATTAGGTTTTAATTCTTCATTTCATATTTGAAATGTTTTCTTAAAATAATTTTATGTTTGTAAAGTTGTATGAGAGAAATTTTCAATAGTTTGCTTTCTAATAATTTTGGAATGATTTATTTTCTATCTAGAAGTACGAAATTAATCTTATGGTCAATTTTTGTATTCAATCAATGTTAGGAAAGTCACATGGTCAAAATGTGGGCTGAAATTTATTTGACTTATATGGTTTAGGTAGAAAATACGATGAAGAGAAAAGCGGACATTATTCATTGTCTCTCTCATTACTATTGATAGGGCCCAAAAATTTGAGAGGCTATTGTCTATTGTATTTTTTGAATTTGAAAATGAAATCTACAAAAGTTATGTATCTTGGTGTGAAGTTTTAAAATTGACCTCACTTAATTAATTTGAAGTTGTGAATTAAGAGTTGTGCTAGTTTAAGTGGATAGAGGTGTACTACCTTGAGTTCTATATAAAATGGCAAAGACTTAAATTAGCCATAAAAAATAGATAAATCTTTTGTTTGCAATAAATTATGTACAAAGTGTAGAAAATTGTTTTGATTTTTTATGAAGCTATTCATGATATTTGAAATTTTTATAAGTGAATTATAAGTGACAAAGTGAAGAAAGGTCTACTGCCCCTCTTTTCTCAAGGCCAAAACTTTAGATGGCCTTAGGAGTTGGATAGAGTTTTAGAATGAATGTAAATTTAGAGAGAAAGCAAAAAATTGTACTAGCTTTCCAAAAAATCATCATTCATGTCATTTGAACTCTATACAAAATAGTAAAATGAATTCAAAATTCAATAATGAAGTAGGATTTGGAGTTGAAGGATTGGAGTTGAGAGTTGAAGACTTGAAACTAGGAGTTGAAAATTGAAGTTGAAGGATTAGAGTTGGAAGTTGAAAAATTGGTGTTAAAGGATTAGAATTGGGAGTTGAAAAATTGGAGTTGAAGGATTGGAGTTGAGAGTTGAAAAATTGGAGTTGGAAGTTAAAGACTTGTGTATTGTAGACTTGTGTGTTGTAAACTCGTATGTTGTGGCTTGTAGCTTGTAGCTTGTAGTTTGTAGCTTGTAAATTTATTATTGCGGGTGTCATAAGTGAAACCATTGTTTATTCTTTTTTGTATTATGGATACAACAAAGTGGGGTTCATTGCCTATATGGTTGTACTTTTTTTATTGTTTTCATTGGTGAAACATGATTGGTGATCATCGTGAATTTGAAATTTGAGAGCTAATTCCTTAGATAGTTCAGCTTATAGTTTGGTTGTCCTATTTTATTCGTTCAAAGTTTGTGGTTTGTTAACCCTACTTTGGCCCATAAACCAACTTAAAGCCATAGATGGTAGGTCAACAACTAGTAATTTGACAACAGTATAAAAAATTGGATGTCCGATCTTGAAAAATTAGACACAACTACAACTTCTATAGTTATTAAACCATTTTGATTTTGTTGGTGGATTTGTAGTGACAAACTCATTCATTTTCATCTTTTTTATTGCATTGTGGGTTGTTAGTAAATTAAATTTGCGTGGGATGAGCTCACTTGTTCTTTATCATCCTACAACTTCCTTCATTTTTAAGCCATTTTTTATTGCAACCAGAATCCTTGTGATTTTCCAAGGCAAACACTCTCTACACGACAATGTCATTTATAATATACAATACACCATATTTGGCAAAATATTACATTATGTATGAGGCCTCCGAAAAACTACAAGTTCTTGATTGTGGAAATGCTAGATACAGTTCGAAACTTGTCTACTAATATAGCTAAGACCCTACCACATCAAATATAAATATGTTTTTTGAAATAAAATAAAATAAAAAATTAATTCATTTAAAAAAATATTTTTTGGTATTTTCTTCTTATTAAATAATATGTTTGCATCATTGTTGTTCCTAGCAATGAGAACAATAGTGAAACAATCTTCTAAAGGCCCGCAATCTCTTCTAATGATATTGCATGGCTTGCTAAGCTACTTAATGTGTGAGCACAAAGAGATGAAATAACTAACCTTTTATACAAGTAGGGTGGTAGTAGTCTAGGAGATATGACAAATCATGTCAAATATGGAAAATGTAGGAATTGAGTTACAAATAATATTTTAGACTTCATTTAGGCATTATAAATGAATTTTGAACCAAAAAAAATTGGAAAATCAATCTCACTTTCATCTCTAAAAATCCATTGTAGATTTTGAACCTCAATCAAAAGTTGTGGACAAATTTGAAAAATAGATTGGAAATGATATCTTTTTAACATTTTTCTGAATATATTTTTTGAATCTAGTAGTATAGAAGATATGATGTAGTCATTTTTGAGTTGTTACCTTGGCTAGTGCAATACTATAATACAACTTCCACTTCATTAGTAGTCTAATCAAGTGAAAGTCATATTTGTCACCTATTGAATTAGTGTTGTAGAAGGTTATTGTTAGGAAAATTATTCTTGTTATTTTTTATAATTTGACTCTAAGGGTAAGCTTAAAAATAGAAATTATATATATACGTAGAGGAGTATAAAAAGTGGAGGATCTAGGAACATGCAAAGCCATCCATTTGTGCACTAATAGAATGGTTTGAGAGCATGGTGTGAGATTCAAAGTTGGATTAGAGGAATCTGGAGGATATGGACACATTGTGGTTAAACAAAAAGTCATTGCAAAGAGCCATTAAGTACATGTGCATCATGGGGTTTGATAACTACTTTCGAGTTGAAAATGAAATGACTACTTGATTAGTGAGCTACAATAACACAATAGCGTCTATGTTTGAATTGCCTTCAGAAATTGTAGATGATTTGTCATTCACCTATTTGGGAGTTTTAAAGAACATATTGCAATTGGATTATAAAGCACTACAAATAGAAATCATTTTGTTGTAGTGTGAGTAGATCAATTTCTAAGATAGTCGAAGAAATTATATGTATACTCCAATACCTAGGATGACTTTGGCTTTCTTGTAGTGAATGTTGAGTATAAATTGCCTTGTACAATAGAGCCCTTCATTTTTCCTAGTCATGCTACACAAAAAAAAATTGAAATGTTGTAGAGAAGTCCAAATAGAAAGTTGTTTTATGCAAAGAAGCTAAGTGAAGCATGAAAGGTGAATATTGTAGACACCTTCATCAATATGATAGTAGAAAATGCAAGGCTCATTTCTCTTCGCAGATAGCTTCTACTAGTGTAAACAGTGAATTTACTTGGGACCATCAAATTGTTTGTTGAAGATAACTTACTAGTATAGGAAAAAATCAACCATCATCATTCTCATCTACCTACCTAGGGTTGCTGCAAATCACAAAGAGGATACACTTCAACAAATTCCCATTTCTAGTACTCTTCCTAGTTGTTTTGAGTGGAGCTTAAAGTGGATTAACATCCAGGGATCAACAGCTATATGAGAACAATACTTTGGAAGTTTTTGGAGGAGTATCGAAGGAGATATGTATAGTGGACCAGATGGCAGTGCCTTGACTAGTATTTTTGGACATGGACGGTTGTAGGATGGCATGGTGTAGAGTAGGGAATCAAATTCACACAAGCATTATAAGAAAATTGTAGAGGCAAATTGAATTTGGCTCTAAAACTTCTATTGGCCCAAGTATTTGAGGAACAAGGTTAGGGTTAGGGTTTTGTTACACGATCGATGACTTAATTTCAGGAGAAGTAATTGGAGTGGTTAGTATTTGAGGAACATTTTTTTTTGGGCTATAGCTCATTGAGAAGTGGATTATACACCTGGCTTGTTTGGTTTGGATGCAACCAACATACATTGTCAAAAAAAAGAAACCCTAAAATACTTCCTTGATGGAGGTTATGATGGAGGATGCATAGGAATATTTCTTATCCAATAATTTGTGAGCGGTCTAGACAATAGAAGTATATAGGGAAGAGCCTAGAACAAGAAGAGATCAACATAAACTAGGAGGGGCCGAGACAAGAGCTGCAAATATAAAAGAGGACTTCACAAGAAAGAAACGAGGTTCACTAAACCCCAACCCTAATCTGATGAGAATAAAGGAGCCCAATAATCAAAGGGCACCCCATTTGGTAAATGATAGACAATGGCAATTAGAGACACCTTTGATCATAGAATAATTGGATAGTCTAAAGGGGACATAGCAAGAGATTTATTCATAAATGGTGATCAGACAAGTACTTGGTCAGTCACCTAGGTATATGGTGTAGTCTGATTTTGTATTTACCTTTTTGCCGATTGGTTGTTTGGTTGTTAACTTGTGACTTTTACCAATAGGGAGTGTAGTTGTGTTGGTTAGTAGTGTTAGTTACCAATAGGGAGTGTAGTTGTGTTGGTTAGTAGTGTTAGTTACCAATCGGGAGTGAAGTCAAGTGAATTGAGATCTTAAAGGTTAGGATCGATTGGTAGTTACGGTGGTTGGCTAGGTATTTAGGTGGATGAGAATCAATCGGTGTTTCAGTTGACCTTCAAGCGAAGCAAGCACTCCTTCCGAGAATAGGAAGTAAAAACAATTGTGAATTTTATGTTTTTTTTGCAATTTTGTCTTTGGAATATAGCGAGATGTTTTGCAATTGTGTGTGTATGTGTATGTTGTGTGTGCGTTTGACAATTGGATGTGTATTTGAGGAGATCAAATGGGAACTGTGGAATTATTTGTGATTGAATCTGTGAGCAATTGGGAGTAATATCGTGTGCTATGTGTGGGAAATTACCGATAGGGATTCTGTTTGAGATGGGAGTGTTACGAACAGTGATAAAATACGATTGTGTTCAGTGCTTGAGTGAGACTAACGGAGAGATTAATACCAATTGAGAAGAGAGAATGTGAAGACTGTGAAATATAACATAAAATGGAAATAATAATTAAAATAAATAAGAGTTTAATCAGAGAGAATATAAAAACTGCGAGTGAATTGAGAAGAATAGCCCAATTGGGATAAACATAAAGTGAACTAAATAATAATGAATAACAATTGGGAAATCAATAAGAAACATGAATCAAAGTAAATCCGGTGCGTTGAGAGACAAGTGTAAATACTGTCATAAAACCGATTGGAGTGAGATCAAATGCCCAAGCCGAATTGGTGTAGAACAATCGGGGCAGCAGTCGAAGCACAATGAAGAAGAAAAGAAGCAATCGGTGAAGGAGAAAGATTTATTGGAGAACAAACCAAGCTTCCCGGAGTGAAGAATTAAGCCGCCAACAATTGGAAGTTGATAAGTGGTCCTTAAACTGGGAACTATTGATATGATAAAAATAAGGGTTAATCAAACTTTAAATCATGCAATTGGGTTCCTTTGGGTATTATAGGAATTTCGGTTAAAAATAATTTACCTCCTAGAGTTCGAACTCTAAAAACCTTCTACGTATGGTAATCTCCAAAATCATTTTACAACATTTTAGGAAGGAGAATATCAAGGTAGTGCAAATTCTGGCCAAGGGATACTTCCGGGTAGAATTTAGATCCAAAGTATGGATAAATGAAGCTATTATGAGAAGAACAATTACTAGTGGAGGGAGGACGCTATAATTTTTCACATGGGATTCTACCTTCTCACCGGAAAAGTCAAGGGAAGATCTAGAGGTTGGTTACATAATCGAGTCCAATTTCCAAAGATAGACCCGGTCTTCCAAAAGAAGGCATGGCTTAAAAACATAGCAAACCTCATAGGTGAAGTGTTACAAGTGGAGAACAAGGAACTAGCACTCAAAAGACCCGATGGACCTTTGATTATAATCAGGGTAAAGGACATAGCTAAACTACTAGGTTGCATAAAGATCTCATTCTTTGAAATGGGATCAACAAACATTCAGTACAAAGAGTAAGAGGTCAGTTACTCAAGTTTACCATATCAATGCAACAAGTGTAGGAATTTTGGTCATAATGCAATTAACTGCCCACTAAACAAGGACAAGAGCCCTAAAGTACAGAAGGCACCAAAAGATAGAATCCAGAAGAAGGACACGGAACAGGAAGAGCAAGAAGGATTCATGCTAGTTAAGTCCAAAAAGAATCAGAAAGAAAGGCTAGGTAGTAAGGCCATGGTACAATGGAAGGAGAGGGTGAAGGATGCAAAGATACCACAACCACAATCGACCCACCAACAGGAGAAGGCAGTTGACAACTTGGAAGCACAAGTAACAAATGAACAAGGGAAGGTTATGGGAGCAAAAAAGCAAGGTAAGAAGACATAGGAAGACCAACTTGAAGCAAGAGTAGTTGTCACAAGCACCAAAAGGAGAGTAGAGAGGATCATAGAATCAACAAAGAAGCATCAAAATAATCATAAGGAGGTGGATCAAGTCGATAGAGGTAAAACAAAGGTAAACAACAGAAGGACACAACAAGCAAGTTGTAATACAACTAAAGCTCCAAAGTGTAGTGCAGCAAAAAAGAAGACCACTAACGATTTCCTCAAAACATTTGGAGAGAGTGAGAGACCAAAAATACTCACAACAAAGATATAGGAGAGAGCAATTAGAAGGTAATAAACAATTGAAGCTTCAAGAGAAGACATGAAGTCAACACAATTTGGCAGGAAGGAAAGAGGGACAAAGGTGGCGACAAACAAAAAGGAGGTCCAAATATTGAATAGAGCAGTGAATATGGAGGTGGATTTGATATGGAGAACAGCTTATAAAATCCTACAAATAAACCCTTTGGAAGTTGCAAGGGATGAGACCCTAGTAAAATTGAATTTCATACAATATGAAAGACAAGGGGTAGATTCCAAATTCATCAACACCCCTTTTATGCACAATCCCTTTGAAATAGTGAGTTCTTGGAAAGAGAGTGACTTTCCATTGTTAGGACAAGTTTTTGAGGCAAAAAGAAAAGGTGTGGTAGATACACCTTCGGAGGAGTATAGGGACAAAAGTCTAATTCAGGGCAAATTTTGGAAACAAAAGAGAACATTGATGCATACCACAAAACTCTAGTAGGAAGCATGACCAGATGGAGAACTATAGAAAGCTTTCAACATCTCCACAGCATCCATCCTTAGATTAGGAAAGAAATACTTTACAATCTAGCTACTATTATGGAAGGAAATGGAGGAGGCAAGGGTGGCTCTATTGGACATAAAGACAGGAAGGAAATTGTGTATATCGACACCACTTTTGGTACAATTTGGACTGGGAGACTTTTGTGTGGAGTCCATGCAACATATCATTAGTACAAAACTAAAAGAATACATCAAAGAACGAGTGAAGAAACCACCTAAACTCACAAAATGTGAATCAATATAGTGTCTATCCAGGTGAGATAAAAGGGGTAATACATATGAACTAACAATAATGGCATTTGTCAAAGTTGCAAGAAAATCCTGCTGCCTTAAGGGGGCAAACCTTGAATGGATGAATACAGAGGACTTATCAGTCTTAGATGCAACTAGTGGGAGAGCCAAAGCCAATGCATTGTTACAAGAATGGGTAGGGATTCAAACGTTTCAGGACTT
Source organism: Pseudoscleropodium purum (assembly GCA_963969395.1). Classification (NCBI taxonomy): domain Eukaryota; kingdom Viridiplantae; phylum Streptophyta; class Bryopsida; order Hypnales; family Brachytheciaceae; genus Pseudoscleropodium; species Pseudoscleropodium purum. Next base: position 1,682,337 of record OZ017796.1, read on the forward strand.
GACGGAAGAGTGGTACCTGAGACAACAAGCTTCACCTAGACCAAAACCAAAGCGTATGAGAAAGATAGATGATGAATTAACGAAAATGGCTCTTGACATAGCCTCAAAATTAACCTTGATTAGCTAGGAGGAGAAATAGGCTTAAGATATGGATTCCACCCCGGTTAGTTGGGGAGAGAGAGAGAACCTAGCTGCACACTCAACCCCTACTAACTAGGAAGAGGGCCAAGAACAAGGGTTGTAATGACGGATTTACACATATCAATAACAACCCTCAACATCAGAAGGGTAGGTGTGGGTACCAAGGGCTCACAAAAGCAGGTTCATATAAGAAAAATGTTTAAATGCATGCATGAACCACTAAAGGTGATCTTGCTACAAGAACACTAGCTTTTAGTGGACAGGTGTAAAAGATATGCCACACTTTGCCATTAGCAGGAGGCAAGAGGGTGTGGAATCCACCATTATGGAATGATGGGGCCATAGCAAAATGGCGTGCAGGTACAACAATTTTATTAGAGAAGATAATGGTGGGTAGGATCAAGGATCAAGGCATAATAATGGAAGGAAGGGCCTAGTTTGTGATGCTCCAATCAGACTCCACTCCATTGATCACAATCATCAATATATATGTTTCAACAACATCAGTAGAAAGGGTAGACTAATGGAATGAGTTGATTAACATAAACATAACATGAGATTTTTTTATTTTAGCTAGAGATTTCAACATGATAGAAAAGGATGGGGACAAATTTAACAGCTTGCAAAACTGTATGACTCCAAATCGGAGTGAGTTAGTAGCATAGAATCGTTTGGTCCAACACTATGGCTTGGAGGGCACAGAGCAATTGGATCACATTAGAAAGACCATTGTAGCAAATTCACATGGAGAAATAACTAATGAGGGGTCCGGTACAGGGAAGCTAGAATTGATAGAATATACATATCGAGTACACTTTGCAAAGAAAGGGACAATTATATAGCACACCCTCATACAAAAATCTTAGATCATACTTTGGTGCAACTGTCGTTATTTTTAAGAAGGAAGTCTCACTCTAGACCAAGGCCATTTAGGCTGGAATGGTGGATACGCTTAAGAAACAAAAATTAAAAGAAAGGTTGATGAAGGAATGGCACGTACAAGAGAAGCCGATAGGAATAGGCTCATCGATGGAATGATTGTCTAATCCATAGCAACGAGCTAGGGTGGAAGCGGTATGTATTCAAAAGGAGGAAAGGATTGAAAAATACAGAGAAGAAAACAAAACAATTTAGGCCTGGAGATGAGGAGCTAGGGCAAGTACTTAATAGAGCAAAAACCAAACTACAAGAAATCACCTTAGAGAAGCTAGAGGAATAGTACCATGGAATAGTAGCAAAGTGGATGCAGAAGGGAGATCGATGCTCAAAGGAATTTTTTAACGTCTTTAGGGACCACAATCATACCTCAATATCCCAGCTATAGGTGGGAGACATGATCATCACGGCTCAACAAGAAAAATCGGAGGTGGCTATGGGCTATTTCAAGGAGCTATACAAAGAGCCACAGGAAATAGACAAGACCAGAAGTGATAGAAGAAGGGTACTAGCCAATGTGTCTAGAGATGTCACAAATGCCCAAAACAATAAGCTGAAAGGAAAGGTGACTAAAAAAGAGCTAAGAGAAGTGATTAAGGAATTGACCTTTGAGCACGCAATAGGAGACTACGGAATCCTTGTGGATTTTTATAAGGCTTGCACAGAAGAGATTGAAGATCAATTATTGCAAGGAGTGAGAGAAGTTTTCTACACCAGGGCACTATCTGAAAAGCATAACAAAGGAATAATCGCTTTAATTCCTAAAGGAAGGGACTCCACCTTGCTCAAAAATTTCAAGCCCATCATGCTTTTAAATTCATTTTATAAACTCGTGGCAAAGATCCTAGCATGGAGGCTCCAAATAATACTACTTGAAATAGTGAGGCCAAATCAAACTGGATTCATCCATGGCCATTGCATTATAGACGATTTATTTTTAGCACAAGAGGTGCTACACTATACGGAGGAATCTAATCAGGAACTAGTATTGATGCTTCTAGACTTCAAAAAGGCGTACAACAAAATTTCTTGGGCCTTCATAGAGAGCATCTTGGTGAAAAGAGGCTTTGATTCAGAATTTATTAAAAGGGCAATGGTGTTGTACAGGAATCCGACATCGATAGTGTTGATGAATGGTGAAGCACGTGACACATTCGAGCTCACACAATTAGTGAGGTAAGGCTGCCCTCTAATATCTAGGGCCGAAATGGATTGGACATAGGGAGGAAGTTGGGTATTTGGATCCATTGATAGGTACTCATCTCATGAAGGATGCAAACACAGAGCCTTTGCTCGATGTAATAAAGAAGAAACTCAGGAGTTGGGTAGCCAAAATGGTTTTTTATGTAAGAAGAGTCATCATATGCAATCAGGTGCTCTTAGCCACTTGTTGGTATGTAGCAACATGTTGTAGAATATCCCCCAAAATTTGTGACAAAATTAGAAGCTTGATAATCCATTACCTTTGGACTAGAAAGGAGATGGGTCATACAATGGCCCAGGTAAGATGGAGCACATGTATTTTATCAATAGAAGGAGGATTGGGACTTATTGATCCCTTTCTACAAACCTAGGCTTTGTTAGCAAAGCTAGTGGTGTGCAACCTTACACCAGGACAAGAGCCATGGAAATATTTGATGAGGTATAAAATTGAACAATGTAGACCTTTGAGAGATACCAAATGGCACCAAGCTCATACTTGGCTTCTTTTTAGTAAAGGGATTAAAAATGAGAACCATTCTCCACCAACTACAACATGCCTAAAGGCATTTATAACAATCAAAAGTAATCTAATCCAAAGACAACCGAAGATCATTAGCTAGGTGATGCAATAGCCATTATTTGGAAACCTCCTAATTATAAAAGTAGAAGACACGCCTTTGGGAAGGGGCCTCAACATGGGATTACATCTGTAGGCGATGGTTGGTATATAGATAGTCAACGACCTATGGGATGAGAGCAGAGAGGATTGATAGACGACAAAAGAAATCCAAAGCAGATTACTAAGAAAAAAAAGTAGTGATAGAAAAAGGTAGAATACAAAGGTTAAAGACCATTTCTGACATATCTTGGGATCCAAGAACGTTCCCTAGCAGAGAATCAGTTGCATGGTGTAGATAGGAGGGGAGAAACCATATATTCTATGACAAAAAAGGAGAAAAAGGGAATTGACAAATAATTAGTTTCACCAAGACACACGGTAGTGAAAGGATGGTATAGGAGGTGGAGTGGAGCCAGCTACCACCAAGAGAGTTCCAACAGACCAGAGTGATAGAATGGGACACAAGCTTGAGATCCTTCAACGATAGTAATCTATAGACTATCACGGAAGCACCAAATTCAATATGGCATTTCAGAAATGTAGATATAAAAAACCTGCCTTAGGACTCCGAAGAGTGGCAACAAAGGAAAACATGACATCAAAAGGAGATTGCATTCTTTGGATGCATGGTTAGAAGGGATTACCACATTGGCCTACAGAGGATAAAAGAAAGGTCAACCGGAATCCAAGTACTTGTGAACCAAAGGATGTTAGTTAAACAGAGAAGCAACATTTATAAATTGATGTGGCATCTAGCAAGACCAAGGAAACAAGCCATGTTTCTTTGGCAACTCATCAACAATGGTGTGGTAACATGGGCATGGCTTGCCAAAAAGATAGTCTAGGTGGAATACAATTGCCCATCTTGTGGATATATAATGGAGACGGATACCCATCTGTTTTGGGACTGTAAATTTGCTATAGATTTCTGGAATAGAATGGCAGCCTTTAGTAATTCTTTCCAGATTCTTCAAACTAGAAGCTTTAGAGAAGCAATGATAGGTAGAATAGGTCCTAACCTAGGGAGTAAGGTAGATAAGTATGTATATGCTTTCCAACTATGGGATTTACTTAGATCATTTTTGATGTGGCATATATGGGTTGAGAGGTGCAATATTAAATACAACATCCTATACTTCAATTCAAACAGAGTCATGCATGCCTACCTGGTCCTCGACCATTCACACTGGCATAGCAATTAGGAACGACATCACGAGTAGGATCTCTAGTAAAGACAAACTTAGTCTCATTATTAGTGAGTTCGAAGCCTAGTGGGCCTCGATCTTTTGTGATCTTGGCTCATATGTTTGGCACTTCACCGTACCTCATGCCCTCTTGTAATTTGCTTGTGGTGTTAATTTAGGGGGCCCCAAGCCCCTGCCTAGTCGCTTGTGGCTTTCAGAACATAGGAAAAAATCTAGGGTCAAGAATAGTAATCTCAAGAAACAAAGATGTATGCAAATGGCCTAAGTCATTTCAATTGATACTCATCAAGTAGAATGGAAGCTATGCATGATATATCTATGTAAGTAGAACATTGAATCATAGTGTGCAGTTTATCAAAATAATAGTGCATAAGTTATTCAATAGAACATCACTTTTGTAGTTGTAGGAAGTCATTGTGTAGTAGAAGCAAAGAAGCAATATAGCTGTTTATATAAGGGACAAACGTGACATCTATAGAAAGCTCATTCATAATACCTTGTTATGCGTTTTCTTGAACCCTCACTACTTCAATTGTGAATTATTTGAAGTAGTGAAGATTGGTCTAATGACACTAAAAAATGCCTTTAATTGTCCAAAATAGTTTTTCCCATAATATTCGGAGATTAATGAAATCATAACAAAGTACTTGATGAAAGAAAAAAATTTAATAAATAAATAAATATATATATATATATATATACACACACACACTAATTAAATAATCTAGTAAGAATGCTTCATTGTCATTAGAAAGGAAAAAAAACAAGAAAAAGATAAAAATATGAAAAAAAATGAAAAAAGATGAAGAAGATGAAGAAGCATTAATGAAAGGAGGAAGACAAAGGAAAGATCGCTATCATAAACAAGACAATTTTTAAAAAAAAGATAAAATTACAAAAATAATAAAAGACATAATATATTCAAAGATATTCAAAGAGGAAAAAAAGAGGAAAAAAAAAGTTTAAGAAAATTATGATGGAAAAAAATTATCATGACAAATAAAAAAGATAAAAAAAAATTTTAAGCAAAAGAAGAAGAGAAGGAGAAAAAAAAGAAAAAGAGCAATTTTAAAGATTGTCCTTTTCTAATCTACCATATTTGTGGTGCACACATCATCTTCTAAAAGTTTTGAATATTCTTGAGAAGATATTGCATGAAACCACCTTAAAAAATAATCCTAGTCAATGTTACCTTGCAAAGTGCAATATAGCCACAAATTAGTCATTCCAAAGTGACCTAACAATGAAACCCAACTCATTGGAGGTATTTTGAAACTATCCCAATGATAACTATAGTCGATTTTTTTTCTTTATCTATCCAAAAATAAAAAAACTCCCTACCATCCAATGTAGAGAGGCTCTAAGTCATTTAGAAGTTGTTTTGAAGTCACATGTAGCCACAAAATAATATTGCAAAATGATTAGGTCCAGCCAAAAAAAAATATCCAAATTTGTATCAAAAAGTTGATGATGTTGTAGATGAAATATCATTGATGAAGTGTCTGTCTTATGACCTCCTCATCTTGCAATCATGAACACGACTATGCAACAATTTTGATGCTATGGATCCTCCAACAATGCTACAATTAGGAAGCAACAATCATTTTTAGTCGTTCCAGACAACTAGTCGTTCTTCTATAGTTGTATTTTTGCTCATTTCTTGTAGTGAAACAATTATTTTTCCAACATCATAGTGTCATAGTTATTGTGCTATAAATTGTCAAAGATGTTCTAACATAATAAAAATGCTTTGTGAAATTCAAAAGAATTGGTTGCCATTAAATGAAAAATGAATAAGTGAGAGCTAAAAGATTGTTCTAAGGATTGCTTTTAAATGTAATGGAGTCCCCTCAATTTGTGCTAAATTGGATAGATTGCACTTAATAACTACTGTATGCTCACTATATATGGCAAAATCCTCACTTTAAAGGAACTTTATACATAATGAATTACTAATTAACAAATCATCTCAATCTTGAGTGCTAAAGGCTTAAATAGAACCTTAATCACTTTAAATCACTCTTAGAATTTTTTAATAAAATTCGAATTATATATTAATTTTAAAATTATAAATATAAATGTATTTATTTATACATGTATGTTATCAAGATTTTAGATTTAAGGTATGATAAGAATTTTTTCTTATTTTATTCTTTCAACAATCAATTATATGAAAACCTAAACTAATATAGCATGATATAAAAATATACTAGAACCTAATGATGAGGTTAGGAATTTTAGGATTCTTGTCAATCTGCTCCCGCTTAGTGTTCAGTGAATTGAAATAATAAAGATTGTCCAGCTATAGTGGCGTGGGTGCTGCCTAGTAGATTGGAAAGGTGGATAAATACAACAATGGCTTGTTGTCATGGAAAGATAGGTATTCTGTCCCATAACACGTCCGTATGAAAGTTGCTTCAAACCTCCACGTAGACAACACAACCTTCTAGTAGAACAGCATGCACTAGGAAATCTTTGCCTCATCCACTCCAAATAGGTCTAAGTCAACAACCTTCACAATTGAAGGTATATAGCAGTTTGGATTTGTCAAATACTAACGAGCAAAGTAATACCAATACTCATAAGACAAACCCAGTTGGTCTAGTCCGATGAGTAGGCCTTCCATAGGAAAAGTCCTATTGTCTTTGTCAATGCTTGTATCTCCCTCGTATAACTAATAGGTCTTGGCTAGTGGATCCCACCTAGTCTCCAACCAACGCTTGTAAAGAGAAAGAGGAAACTCCTCTCTAAGAGAAGTCGGAATAAATTCCTTCACAACTCAATAACATTTTTTAAATTAATGCCTCAACAAGTCTAGACTCTAAAAAGAGCTATTCTAGACTCCTAGCAGATGCACCAAAAATGTGAGTGTTTTCGACTCATTCTAGAATAAAAACATGCACACAGGCCCTAGCGGCAATGTCAATAAATTTTGATGGGGTTTTGTAAACTTAGTGTTCTTTGGCCATCCAAACAATGGACACTTTGTTTTATGTTTCCTAATCTAATTTGGATATTTTCAAACTTACTAATTAGAAAAGTTAGAATTTGGTGCCTGAATCAAACTATAAAGGAAAAACTAAATCTAATCTAATTTTTACGGATTTTTGGAATATAAACTTAACTAAGTCATTCTAACTAATGGGTTGGAGGTTGGAATTATAGTCTAAACTAATTAACAAAGCAATAAAAATAAAGCAAAACTAACTAGCTACTATTTTTGGATTGTTTTAGGGATAATTTTTTTAACTAATCTAACAAGTAGATTCTAATCTAAGGTTCCTAGCAAATTTTAAGACAAAGGTTTTAGAAAGAAAGGGATATCAAGAGAGAGTTCAAAGAAGAAAAGGAAGGAATTTAGTGGTATTTGAGATTAGATAGCTTTTAATAAGTCAAAACTTGTTAAGTATTACTTTTTTCAAAGTTTAGAGAATAAAGGCAAAACTTTGATGTGCAAGGGCGACCCTAGACTAACTTCAACAAAGATCTTGACTTAAAATATTTCTCTTAAAACCATGGCTTTGTTGTTTTAAGGTTTCATCATAATTCCAAAAAATTCAAGGCCAAAGTTTCATTATGTGGGAGTGACCCCAGGCTAATTCAATCAATAGTTTGTTTGGATTTTTAATTTCTAAAGGAGGTATGCATGACAATGTTTAAACCAAACTTTAGAATTAAAATCAAATCAATTCTAATATTCAAGTTTTCAATCCTCAAAGGAAGTATGCATGATAGGGTTTAATCCGAACTTTTAAAATTGAAATCATACCAACTCCATTATACAATGTGAGTTGATTAAAAGTTTTAATTTAAAACCTTTTGGAAAAGACTAGCTTCGTTGCCTTAAGAGTTTTAAATTAAAGTACCTATTTCAATATCAGAATTGATGAGTTTGGGAATCCAACTCCCAATACTCTAAAAAAACACAATCAAGCAAATTTAATAGCTTCAGCAACTTGTTAGCAAAGGTTGTTAGTTTTTAAGGGAACCCAAAGTCCGCAAAAACTTCTTCAACTAACACAACAACAAAAATTGAGCAGAAATTTGGTCACCCAAACAGTGGTGGTGTACCAAGAATAAATTGTGTTTGACAGCGTGTCGATATACCAAGCAGATTTGTCTGACAATTATCGGTACAAGAATGTGCCAAAACCTTGATATCAAAGAAAATGAATTGAGAATGGGTTGCGAGAAACAAGGAGGGAGGGCCCTTATATACTTGTGGGAAAAGGCCGACCTCCTTGTTTACCACAAGATATTTTGTTTTTTCCTACCTAAGTTACTTCCTAACTAACCTAAACTACCCTAAGATATTTGTCCAATAGACCTTTCTTTAGTCAATAGGAAGGTTTTCAAGCAAGTTCCTTAAAGCCTCAATTAGCCTTAGGGATAATGCCTAAATCAAATCCATTGACTTTTAAAAGATTTTGGGATTCAAATCCTAACTAACTCTAGATATTTTGTGTTTAACCTAAAGTCAACTCCTAAATAACCTTTAAAAAATCAAAATTAACTTTTTTAGGCAAGATTTGAAAATCTAATCAAATCAAACCTTTGCTTCTTTCAAAGCCATCTAGGAATTTATCTTAATTTACCACAATTACACTAAAAAAATCAAACTATGAGCTAACTCTTGCTATAATTTAGGGAACAATTTCAAACACAAAATAAATTGCGCCATTGCATTCAAAAGACCCAAATTAATGACTAGGACCCCCTTACTCTTTTTCCTAAGCCGTTTTTCAGTGCAAAAATCACTCACGGTAATTCCAAAGAAAAAAAAACTCAAAATTTTGGAATCCATGGTTTTTGAAGAATCTGAGTGACTAGGGTTGTTTAGAAGGTTCAAGAAAATAAGGAAAGACCCCTTGTTTGTACAAATTAGACACCATTAGTTTCTAGTTTGCTAGTCAGTCCGTCGCCATGTTATAAATTCTTGTAAAATTCGATGTCGTTGTTAATTCTGGTACTTTTGCCTATCAAAAAGTCTTCAAACTTGATAAGGCACTTACTTAGTAAAAACAACATTCTAATCTAATTTATAGTTGAATTTTACCATACTTCAAGTAATTTCTATGTATTTACTAGTAGCTTCAAATGCGGATGACTTCCTATGGAATCATTATGGAAGCTTGTAAAATCCCAAATTTTTTTGGGTAACCTTTGGAGAATTCCCAAAACTTTAGGGCAAAATCAAATTTTCAATTGCATTGTTCATAAAGATGCTAAAATTAGCAACTCTTTAATAATTTCTGCTCGGGGGAAAAATTATTTTGGTACTAGGGTTTGTTGGAGATGATTGGCTCTTTTGTTGATTATCTGGGATGCTTTTATCCTAAAAGCACCTCTCTATAAGCTCCAATCTTCGCTTTTGCTGTCTACTCTTGATTTTGGTTGATGTTTAGTAGTTTCTTGCAAGACCAACACAAAGAATCCAAATTCTCTACAAATTGGATTTCAGAGGCTATTAGATTTTTTAGACCTAAAAATAGACTATTATGCTTAGCTAGATTTTCACATGTACCTTAGTGGTCATTTGTTATATGGACAAGATACTAGGTTTGACTAACTCTCATATCTTCACTTTCATTCAAACATGCTATTTTAACCTTACAATCTTTCAATTAATACTTAGAAGTGTGGAAACATGTTGAAAAGCATATTTCCTACTTCTAAGCAGACTCCTAACTCTATTGGCAAGGACTGCTACCAATTTCACTCAAACACTATAATATATGCATACTTGCATAAATATTCGCTAAATTTTGCAAAACATTTGTGAAAAATAAGTCCAAAGTTCCAAGTGCCAACTTAAGGGCTCACATAGTCCACCATTGGACATTTTTTCATAGACTTGGAGACCTTAGATGCGGAAGCTGCAATAGAAGGCGACAAAGCAACATAAAAGGGTAGTAAAGGAGATGGCGCTTCCAATATTCCAATGTCCATCACAAAAATTTTGAGTCTATCCACTATGCCCAATATGCCCGAGCAGAAGAAACATAATGTAGATCCTATTTTAGATTTTGCTAATTTACAGATGCTGACTTTTGATGAATATATCAATGCTATCCAACAACTGCAAGAGCAGAAGTTGGAACTTGTAAGGGAAAAAAATAGCACACAATGAAAGATAAGAAGTAACAAAACGAAGATTGGAAGAATTAGATGCAAGGCAATTGGAGAGAAAAAGTCATTAGCATGTTGTAACAGTAGAGCATGCTAGGAAAGCAAAGGAAAGGTAGCTAAAGGCCTAGAAGTGGCACAAGAAGGCCCAAAAACGAGAGGCAGTATTGTAGGCAAGGCTAGAGCAACGGCTCAAAGCAATGCAAGTTACAACAATTCTACGTGTACAAGTAGCCAACAAGTGAGTAGAGGAAAAGAAGGCTGCGATGACCTACAAAAAAGCGACCTTGACAAATTGAGCTTACATGTGTAGAGCGATGCGAGCACTCTAGACTCAAGTGGTAGGTTGCAGATATCAACGCAGGCAATGTTTACAATCGGCGCCGAATTTGCAGCTCTTGTACTTGCAACTACCAATTTGACCCTTCTCTCATCAATGATGATCTGGGCAACTCCATCAACCTTAGTAGCTTCTCTAACGTGTTGGGCCCTTGCTTCATCGACCTCGGCAGCTTTTCTATTGCACTAGGCCCCTACTCTGATGCTTTGGGCCCCTCCTATGATCTACTAGACTCCTCTTCTTATGTACTAGGCCTTTGATCCGATGCTCTGGGCCCTTCCTCTACACAGCTCCATCCCTCTTATAATGAGCTCCATCCCTCGTACAATGAGCTCGACCCCTCCTCTGACGCACTAGGCCCCTCCTATATAGAGCTTTGCCCCTCCTATGATCAACTCAACCCTTCCTCTAATGCGTTGGGCCCTTTTTCTGATGCTTTGGGTTCTTCCAATGAACTTGGCTCCTCCTGCAATTAGCTCCATTCTATAGCAATCTATAGCATATGTGCTATAAACTTCATGGTCAATGCTAGAGAATGATGGAGAAGGAGCTTGAGGTAGCCATTAGAGAGAAACTTGCAAGTGGAAGATTATTGCATTAGTGTTTTATTTGAAACTAGGATTTTCACATGGGTGGTAATGAAGAACTATTGGTTTTGAATTTTAATAGTTGACTAGTTTGTTCTTAAAAAAAGGATGTATGATTTTCAATTCATTACTATACATATTATAATTCTCTACATTTGCACTTTAAAGTCTATAGTACAAGCTTTAATGGCTACCACCATTAATAGTTACAAAAATACAACTTCGTCTATTTTAATAAAGCCTATGGTTGGAAAAGGGTTGGCCAACATGACAAGAAGAGGTTCAACTAGTTTTTTGGTATAAACAATTTAATAAATATTAATTTTGCATGGGAAAAAAAAACAAAAAAACATGCAACACTCCTCTAATCTATTTTTGTACCTACACAGATTCTCTCCTTCATTATACATACACTACCCATGTGTTGTTTTGCTTAAGTGGTCAACAATGGGTTGGCTACTATAATCTTCTAGACAATTGTTGGAAAATATTCAAATTTAGAGTAGAACTTCTAAAGAGACAACTCAGAGAGAAAAATGGAAGAAGAGTTTTAAGTACAAATGAACGAAAGGTTTTAATGTTTTTCTGTTGTTTTAGAAATACTTTAAAATTTTATAACTTCTAATTCTCTCAAAGTCAAAGCTTTGCCATCTTTTCTAAAATATTCTAAAATTCTCTCTCTCTCTCTCTCTCTATATATATATATATAATTCTTTCAAAATTAAAGCTTTGCCATTGAAGCCAAATTAAGACCAAATTCATACAATTAACACAACTTTTTATAATACCAACCAAAATCTCAAGACTTAAACTACTGAAGTTTCCCCCAAAGTGGCATCGCCAAGGTACAATGAAGGAAGGCTTTAGGATTAGTGAGTTAAAAGTCTTTCATTTGTAATTCAATTCAGTTATAAAAAAACAAATTTTAATTAACAAAGTGAAGGCCAAGGTTTGAAAGGACCCTTCAAGTCCTTCAAAGGTTAAAAATGAGCAATAATGAAGCCCAAAACAACAAGTATACAATTTTGGAACCCAAAAAATGGCCCAATAGTCCAATTGGTAGACCAATGTGTTTAAGGTGCCAAAATAATGGCTACCAAGTAGTAACAAAGGGTGAGTTGAGAGGAGAATGAGTGCCCTTATATATACTTCCAAGAGCACTCACCTTTTCTTATTTCCTTATGGTAATCTCATCATTAAGGATTTTAATTCCAAATTATCAATTTTGACTTTCTATACTGGACCAATTTCTAACTTTTAGAGATTAACTCAAAATCACAAATAGATTGTGCCACTGGCTTAAAGGGCTTTTTTAGTTTTAAGAAACCTCTACCCCTTTTTCTTACGCTAAAAACGCAACAAATCCTAGTGCTAATTTAATTACCTGAAGGGTAAAAAATTAAACTTTTGGAGTTTGACTATTCTATGAAAAGTAATTAGCCTAGAACCTAAAGTAGGTGTAGGGGAGTAAGAAAAGACCTAACTTTGATTCCATTCCAATTTTGCACGCTCCCCAAATGCCAGTCGAACTTCCTCATAATCTTTAATTTTGCAAGTATTCGAAGAATCTTGTCAATTTGGACATTTTTTACTATCAAAATGTTTTGAAACTTGTTGGAGTATTTTATTAGCATAAAAAGAGCTAGTCTAATTTTTAGTGGGATTTTACCACACCTTGGATAATTTCAATGAATTTCTCATCATGAAATTTGGTAGTTGACCATTCGGAAGAATATCTTTTGACTACTAGAAAATTTTGGAACTTTTTGTAGAACCTCTCATGGAATTATAAAAAGTATGTGCTAGCTTTTATTCCTATTTTGCACATTTAAGGAAGGAGAATCAAATCCTACTATCTATTTTAATTTTCAATGAATAAAGAATCTTTTATATAGAGGAGAATCTTTGCGAACTAACTTTGTCATTGAACTTTTAGCATAATTGCCATCTAGAGCCACCATAATTATATTGTATATGCCCTACTCTAGTCCATTTAGAGTTTTTTTCATCTATAGGCTAATAATTGAGGTTTCTACTATTTTAGCAATACAATGGGGAAACTAAAACGTCTCTCCAAGATTGATTTAGGGTTCTCATATAAGTTCCCTCAGACCAATTTAGCCATGTTTTATTGCATGCAAGGCAAATTTAGGCAATTAGGACGATTCTACTAAAATACTATAATATATATAACTTTTGAATTTCTCCTCTATTTATATGTGGGATTTGGGTCAAGTTTAGGAAAAAAAAGTTGATTAGGACCAAATATTATATTAGCATGTGACATACTTATATTGCCTTTACACTCTTTTGTGGTTTTTGTATAATAATTCACGATTACTATACTAATAACCAAAAAAAAAAAAAAGTGAATTCTAGGTGACGAACTAGACACTCACACTTTGGTTGGAAATAGTTGCATCTTATAAATTAGGTAATGACTCTCTAGTAGAGAATAGATGGTTCTACTATATTTTGAGTTTACTAATTATTTCATCATTTTATTTTTATCATTTTAATCTTTGAGATAGTAGGATCAAAAAAATGTTTCCTTTTGGTGTTTCTATAATTTTACCTTAACTTATAAAGGACATTACAAGCCCCATAAGCATTTTGAAAGTCATAATTTGAATTTCTCATAGTTCTTAATTTTACATAATTTTAAGCTTCTATAAGAAGAATATATCTCCAATTATCCACTTTTATTCCATTTGATTTAAATAAATTTTAATTTTAATTATTGTGACACTTTGAAGATAGCATCTAGAAAGCTCAAAATATACCACTTTTGAATTTTTCTTATCAAACTTTTTTTAATATGAGCCAAAGGGGTACATCAATTACACCATGATTTTTTTCACTATGATTTTTATTTTTCTAAAAAATTTCATAATATTTAAAGCATTTTGTAATTCCTAAAATTTTTACAAATAAATTTCTTTTGAAAATCATATAAAATTTTATTTGATGTCTTTAATTATGAAAAAATGAGATTAAATTTTAGACATATATTTAGTACATGTGAAAAATATCAAAATTTTAAAATGTGTGTGTTAATCAGTTAATGTAGAAATCTAATTGAAGTTTGACCAAGTTTGAAATGTCCTGTGGGAGTTAACGCCAAAAGCAAAAGGCTGAGATGGACAGAACCGTACTAACAGGTACTGCGGGATTATCACCGTCCACAACCAGTTCCTCGGCACCTGAAGGTCTTTGCAGTGACCGTCTCTGCCGGTGACCGTCTCTCTCTTTTGCCGCCTTGCACCCCATTGCGCTAGTCGGTAGTGTCGTCGCTGGTTTCTTTCGCGACGAGGTTTTTGCAACAACCGACGACGGCGGAGGCGATGTTCATCCTGAAGCTATGGTGGGCTTGCTGATCCTCGTGCCGTTCTCCATGTTTTTGGTGGGATTGTTGCTGCGTGGATCGGTGGTGGACTCAATAGCTCCTTTTTTCAGGGGTAGGTTCACTACACGATCTCTCTTCGTTGTTATTGTTTCTTTTTGGGGTGGAAGCAGTGAAGGATTGGAGCTTGTTTGGGTGAATTCGTGTTTGGTCTTCGGAATAGCCTGCTGGGGTAGCTGACGGGATTGTGGCAAGGTAGTTTGAGAGCGCAGGGTCACCTTCACAAAGAAGTTTGAGAGGGGAGCTAGGTTTTCGACGTATGCTGGGGAGATTCCCTATAGGACTGTTTAGTATTATGTGCGCTTCATTTAAGAGAATCTTGAAGCTTGGAATGGTTGTCACTTCGTAGAGTGGGATGTCGGCTTCATGCACATTTCGATTTTGTCGGTAAGGGATTTCCAGCTGCGTTTCTTTAGGGTCTCTTTGCATAGCTCTGGCTGTTGTCGAATCTTTGTTTGCAGACGACCTGGATCCCCTAATTCACACTATCAGTGTCTATAAAGCCTTATTACATAGAGGGAGGGGTTATCGTATAGAGGTTATCGTGTAGCGATTTATGTAGCCTTTTAGCCCCGGATTTGCAATTGTAGGGAAGTTGTATTACTCGTTTTACTCTTTTGGAATCTTGCGGTAGTGGGAATCGGTGAGACCACATAGTTTAGACAGTAATAAGCCTCCAAGCTGTTGGTTTGGGTGATTGCTATCGCTTCCTTCAGTTTTGTTGCGTCTTGTAGGCTGTCGGAAGATAATTTCAATGCATTTTTTCTTTTGAACACTTCATAAAGAACTACGAATTTTCAATGTATCAATCAGAGGTGTTCTCAAAATGTGTACTTTTAAGGCAACAATCTATCAAAAAGTTGATTTTAGGGACGGGTCACACATTAGGTATAGTTGTCTTAGGGCATAATCTGCAATTGCCGTATTTGTGCATGAATCAAGCATGGTTGGTTGAAAAGTTATCACTGAACTTAGAGATAGCCTTATTTTAGAAAGAGATTTCCATAATTTTACAAATGCATGTATAAGATTAGTTTGCTAACAACTGAATCGTCTTCTTGAAATTTTTTACTTTGAATTTGCATTAGTTTACTGCACTCAGCTTCAGGTTCGCTTTAGTTTTATTGCTAACCAGATTGTCAGATACACGCGCTGCAAACTGGTGGTAAATGTTCAGTCGTGAATTTCTTTGTCGGAGATGAGAGAATGCCCTTGCACCTTCCCTTTTTTTCTTCAAACCAGCGGGTACTTTATTCCACTGAGGCAGTTTGCCTTTTTGAATTTGTTCAACTTTGGGAAGTGCCCGGATTGAGGCCCGGATTGGTATGTGGCGGGTACGTCCGTGTCATAGATTCCAAGCCCGTCACCGATTTCTATTTTTTCGGTCCACTGGGGAGATTCCGTCCGTCCGACGTTCCGTTCCGTTCGTCCGTCCGTCGGTCGTCGGTGAGCCTGAGTGACGGATTTCCGACTTCAGCAGCCTGGGAAGGGTAACGGTGAAGCCCACCGGCCCAGGCTGTCCGATTCAACCGTGCTAGCCGGTGATCCTGCCCAGCAGTAGTGCAGCACGCGGCACCAGCGTTGGTTGCGAAGAACGATGCATGTGGTTGCAGCGTTCTGTTTTTCCATATTTGCAGGTCTGTACCGCCGGCGCTGCATTGATGTATTCCCTCAAGTATTCCCTTCTTTGAGTGATTCGATTCTGTCCACGAGCGTTCCTGATATGATTGTCTCCTTTGTTCTTCTCTTCTGCCAAGTCACGTCCTCACCCGTGAGTTCCAGCAAGAAAGTGCACCTGGTAGAATTGGTTAATTGGGTTTCTTTCTGTGATCGCGCAATCTTAACCTTGGGACCCTTCTTTGCGTGCTTTTGACATTTGCTCGACCTGCATGCGCTTTGGGCTTTGTCGGTAAGTACGGTGCTACTCCAGGGTGCCAGCGGCAGTTCGTGAAGGTGTAACTTCTTAGCATTGAAAGATTTTTCTTTCTTCGTTTGTATGTGACCGTGAGACTGTGCTCGAATATGTACGAAGTTTTAGTTTTTATGTGGTCTTTTTAGTTTTTGCAGAGAAGAGTTTTGTGGGGGTGCTGTTGGCTGCCTGTTTTGTTCCTGAAGTTTTGAGGAAACGCTGGATTTCCTTGTTTGTGATAGAGCAGATCGAACGACGTGAAGAAGCGCGAGAATAGGAGCGTTGCCATTTCTGCTTTGGTCTTGGGGTATCAGAAACCAACTTACGCGAGTTGGAGCTCAATTGGATTTCCTTCGACGGTGTGGTTGCTTCGGCGAGGGAGTTAATGACGATGGAGATCATGTTCAGGCGAGAATTCCTACTCACTTCAAATCGGTCAAACAACGCGCATGTATTGGAATAGTGCTAGCTCTGCCATGTTTATTACTAGCATGTAACGAGTTCTTGGCAAAATTTGGACTGGGGCGGAGCCAGCAGAATGAATAATATGTAAATGGCAGATTACTGTCAGTGATCGCAAATCGGACATTTTTATAAAGTGCGTCGTCATCACAGCTAGCAGTAGAATTATTGGCATGGGTTGCTAGGTCTGGTTTGAAGAGCGAGCCCAGAAGTCTTTAGATGTACCGATGCCAGTAAAACCCTTTGGCTGACTGGAAAATAACCCGCCCTTTTCCAATCCATCCCAAACTAAACCGTGTTTCCGTTTGATTGTTGGTGTTGAAGCGTGCGGTCGTATTCTGTTTGGATAGTTATTGCAGTAGTTAAAATTATGATTCCATGATTGATTGCTCACCTTACTCTTAAGCATGCAGAGATTTTCCTTCGTGAGATCCAGTGTCCCGTGCTTCAACAATTTTGCAACACCTACCTTGCGATAGCTCGAGATCGATCCTTCCGTCATGGACGACGTGAATTCCGTGTACGTGGGGGGCCTGTCCTACGAAAGCAGCGAAGACACCGTGAAAAAGGCCTTCATGGAGTTCGGGGAGGTTGTATCTGTTAAGATTGTGTACGACCGCGAGAGCGGCGAGTCTCGCGGCTTCGGCTTCGTCACCTTCACCAATCCCCGGTCGGCGATGATGGCGATTCGCGACATGGACGGTGGCCAAATCGAGGGCCGCACCATCCGCGTCAACGAAGTCCGAAAAAACTTGAAAGGATTAGGGTTCCGCGACCGCGACCGCGACTTCAGGGGTCGCGACATGCGCGAGCGCATTCGACGACGCGGCACGCCGCCCTCGCGTGAGCGCATGCACCATCGCACGCGTTCCCCGCCCCCGCAACGAAGCCGGTCGCTGACGCCGTTCAGAGGGAGCCCGACGGGGCGAGGCAGCAGTCCTCCTGCTCGAGGCGGCAGTCTGAACGGCAGCTTAGGAAGGTACCAATCCCCCGAGCCCAAGGAACGCTCCCACAGCGGCCGGAGCTCGGTCTCCCCGCAAAGCTCCGACGGCCACCAACAACGGAAAGAGGAGTCCGTGCACAAAGCTCTGGCGGCCACCACCAAACTGAGCTCTCGGATCGCCACGGATGTGGAAGAGGAGCAAGTGCAGCGCTTAAAGGAGGAGCTCGCCAAGGCGCGAGACGAATGGCGCGGCCTCGAGGAGAAAGTGGCCAGTCTGAAAGGCGTGGTGGAGAAGGCGGACGTGACCATCGCGGCCCTCAAAACGAAGTCGCAGAAGTTGGAGGAGTCCTTGGCGAATGCGCAGCAGTTGGCCGCGCAGCGGCAGTTCCAGCTCAAGAGACTGCAGTCGAGCGTCTTCCACTACAAGCTGGCCACCGAGCGACTTGCCAACAGCGAGAAAGAGATGAAAGCTTTGGCGGCCTTGACGTCACTGGAGGTCGACCACGACAGCACCCGAAACAACATGGCTGCGCAGCAAGAGGATCCTCCGGTGATGGCGAACGGCTATGTCGCGGCGGGCGAGGAGCACAATCACAAGGGCGCCGAGAGTTTCAACCCTGTGTAGCATTGCATTCATGCCGAAGGTAATGAATCTCAATTGGTGCTGATAAAAGCAAAAGGGAAAGGGAGGGACTGACCTTAGTACCCGAATTTTAGCGCCACGGCGAGCGCGGAGCATAGCCAGGTCGTCTTTTAACCCCGAAATGCTCACCCATCCCCGGGTGGTTGAGGAATGTTTTGAAAGCTGCACTTTTATCCAATTAATATTCATTGAGGAAGCTTGAAAAGAATCGTGTAATATAAAGATTGATATCTAATGGAAAGAAAGAATGCTTGACACAAATCAATGTCATTCTACAGGAGGGTCAAATTGGGCTTAAACAAAGTCAATTGATAAAAAGTGTCACATATCTTGTGATTGTGATTGGCTTAAAGGGAAATGAACCTCTTGTGGGAATTCAATTTTTGCACCTGTTAAAATTTACCCACATAACAACAGATATTTTGAAGGAATTGCTATTATTACTTGTGGTGGGTTGAAAAAATCAATCTTATTATTTTTAATTTGAGCACTTAAAAGTTAATCCCTAACCACTCTTAAGTCTATATTCTAGATGATGTTCGAAGTGATTCAAGGTGATGTTTCTTCTAAGTAACTTCTCATTTGTTTAAGGTAATGTTTTGACAAAGGTCCTTCCTTTATGACCAATTTGATAGAATGGAGGTAAATTGTATGTTTGTACAAAGATACACCAGTAAGTAAGAGTGTGCACAACTTTTGAATTAGGATGTGATTGTTAAAAAGATAAACCTAGGCAACTTTTTTGCATGTCCTTGTTAGCAAATGAAAGAGAATCACAATTAAAAACATGTGCTATTTGGATTTGCAAAAGTTACAAAGTTTCACAATTTTTTATTGAAACATGGCTTCAAATCAATACTTAGATTGAGATAGAAGTAGCTTTATCCTTTCAATTTGTGTAAGTTTATGGTCTCAATTTTTGGAAGTGGGAATTTAGGTTAGCTTGAATCTATTGACAATCACCAATCTGAATGAAAGATTTTGGCAAACATTGACCTAAAGTAGGCTTATAAGTTAAAAGTAGTATATGATTGCTCACTTACCATATTAATATTGATCTTTTGTGTGGTAAAGCACTTGATTGAGTTGTGGATTAATGAATTTTGCATTATGGAATAGGCACTAATGTTGTTGGTTTTGGAAATGGACTACAATAGATAACCAAGAGTGAGTGGGTAGGGTTTGAAAAGGTTATTATTGTTATTGAGAGTCTCTTTACATGTATAGGTGGGTAGGTGCATTCACCAATATTGGAATATGGAAAGCATTTTTATGTTTCTTTTATTGTATGGAATGTATTGATATTAGTGGAATTCATTCTCCTATTTTGATGTTCATTGATGAATCAATGAAACTCTTTTTGTTTTTTAGTATTTCTTTTACCTTTAAGTCCACATATAAGTCCACCCTTAGTTGTGTTCTTGAATCAAGAACATTTAGAGTGAAAAGTAGTCATGTGTCATTGTATTCATATTGCAAAAGGAACCCTTACAAATTTAGTTTGAAATGTACACCTTTTGAATATGAAAGTGAAGGACCAATTTTGGATATATTAATAATTGACACTTTAGAAATTTACTAGGTTATCATATAGTGTCCAAAAAAATCATATTTAGAGTTTGGAATCTTTTTTAAGGGTATGTTCCTATTTGGCCTTAGTAGGGTTCTTAGGCAACAATATTATGTGGATAATTTACTGTGCATTTGCATATGCATTCTTTGGTATTCACTGAACCAATGTAGCACGTGGTGTGGCATCGACATAAGATCAGTATGAATTCTATTAAATCAATTGTAGACTTTGGCCCAACACTACTGAAATCAGTTGTAATTGAAACTTTCGAATCTTCCAAAAACATGGATTTGAGAGATTTCATGCTAGTCTTATTTATAGGGACTTCAAAGGGGCAATTAACAAAGAACAATGGTTATAATTAGAAACTCAAATTTACAAGTCACACCCAATTTGTTTTTTGTATTGAAAATAGAAGTTCTTTATGTATATTTATAGTGGTAGGAAGTAAAACAATCCATGTGGGATAATTATGTGAATGAAAATTAGTAGGAGTTTAATCACTCATAGTTTAGTCAAAAAAGTAAACCGATAGGAATTGTGTTTCAAATAAAGTTTTAGACCTCACTTAAGCATAATAGAATAATTTCTTTAAGAAAATTTTGAACTAAAAAAAGTTGGTATATCAAGTTAACTTCCATCTCCAAAAATTTGTTTGTAATTTTGATCCTATAATCAAAATTTATGGACAAAATTCAAAGTAGGATTGGAAGGGACATTTTCTTGAACATTTTCAAACATTTTCTCTGATTTTTGTCTATAACTTTTCATTATAAGATCAAAATTACAAACTAATGTTTGAAGATGGAAATGAACTTGATTTACCAACTTTTTTTAGTTCAAAATTTTTGAAAAAATTAAGACTACTATGCCTAAATGAGGTTTGAAATTATACTTCACACATAATTCATATGTTTTGATAATGAGTGGTCAAGCTCTCTTCTTCAAATTATCCCATATTCTTTGAAATTTCATGATGAATAATTAATTTCAATATAAAAATGATATCTTTACCCTTCATTTTCTGAGTTGCCTATAAATGTCATCCTTAAATTTTGCTATTAATCTCTCTTTATAAAATAATCTAGAAGATGGTCAAAAGACATTGATATTAAAGGATATTTCATTTTTCCATAATATGTGCATGAATTTTTTGGATGAAGAGTGTGGATTGGAAAAGGTAACTTTTATGAAGATTGCTAAATGTTGTTTTCAACTTTGCATATGTGAATGTTGGATAATTTCTAATAAATTAATTTTGCCGAATTAACGTAATAAATGCGTCTCCATAAAATATAGGTATACTAGTCTTTGTGCAAAATATTATATTTTAAGGACCAATGTTACCTAAGGTCAAGTGGGAAGGTATTAAATACTATTAAGATCCAATGGAAGTCAACACAATTTAGGAACCTTTTTAAGGAGTGATTTCCTTTTGGATTTGTCAAAAGGATTCACATTGAATACATTAGGCTACAATGAACAAGGCCTTATTGAAGACCAATAGTGGTTTGTTCCTATTATGGAATGGTTGAAAAAAACTATTATTTCTTTTTGTATGCAAATGTAAAAAGGTAATTTTTCTATATATTTTTTAATTAAGATAGAGGGTCATCTTATAGCCAAGGAGGATTGACCCCTCTATTGGCCCACCAGAGGATAAATGTCAAAATTGCCTCTTATTTTGTGTTGCTTAAATTTTGTACATCATCACATACTTTAACTAATTTGGGGTCTTTGATTGAAATATGAATTCAAAATTTAGAAATTTTATCATGTGGCAAATTAAAAATTTTAGTGTTTTCAATAAAGGTAAAATACAAGGCAATAGAGGGGTTAGTCCTTCGTTGCCATCATCTTATGTACAATTCCATTATCAAATTGGAATTTTATGATATATAGATACTAACAATAGAAATATAGTTACAACTTATAAGGTGACCTTCTACCATAATTAACATTAAATCATAATTTTAAATTGGAAGTTACAAGAGTATTTTAGACTTTTATAGGAATTATGTTGAAATTGAAATTGTTGGATATAAATCTCTCCTTCTCACCTATAGAACTTCAATTTTCTACATTTTCTTAATCATAATCAACTTTACATTATGGCCTAAGAACCTAAAATTAACTCCACAACTAAATTGTTGAATGTTTGAGTAAGGTAGGAATGCCCATAAGCATTAGGTGTCTAAAAGTATCACTTAATTCAATGATCTCTATGAGTACATCTCTTACATCAAAATATATCTAGTATTAAAGAAAAAATTCTAGAATATCTACGAAATAAATTTTAAACACTTAACTTTTGTATACAATATTAAAATGATACATTCTTTGGTGATTGAAATCTTTTTTGATTTGTTGTTAAAATGTATAATAATTTGACAAAGCTAACAATAAAAAGTCAAATATTATGAAAAGTGACAATTTAGGGCATTTAATTCTACTTTAAAAGGATCATATTCAACATTTAGGTTCCTTCAATTTGTATTGAATGATGTTAGATTAATTTGTGAAGATGTGTATTTCATGCATAAATTGTTGTGATTTTTTCATCCTTGAAAACTTGCATGACAATGATTCTTCTATCTTAATCCTAAATGGATTTGCCCTCTCCTAGAAATATTTTCAGGGGAGGAGGGCATTCGACACTTCGATCAAGAATGATGTTGCTTGAAAATGTAGCGGGCAATTTGGATAGTGGAGGCAAAAGAGTTTGAGTTGGAAATGGAGAAAAGGGGCATAGGAGGGGAAAAGGGACCAACAGAGGAAGGAAAAGGGAGTGGAAGTGGAAGAAGTAGATTTTATTGGGGAAGGCAGGTTGGAGAAGGGGAAGGGTTGGCAATAGTAGGCTTAGGTAGGAAGATAGTAGGGGCATGCAAAGGAAAAGCTTGGCTAGAATGTGTATAGGAAATTGAAAAAAATATAAAAAGGAGATGCTATTAGGAACCTTGGCTTGGTAACTAAACCAACCAAATGACCATGGAAACAACTCAAGATTGGTCTTCACACCTAGGTGAAGATGAAATTTTTGTCAAATGAGTCACTTGCTAAAACTAATTATAAAATTCAATTTTTGTGGCATGATTTCATTTTAATGTGTACTTTAAGAAAGGTCATGGTTTGTCAAACGTAAAATGTAGTCTAGCTTTTCAGCTTTTTGTAGAACTTTTTCAATTTTTTGTAGCATTTCCTATATTATTTATATATATTTTGAGTATTTAGTGTTAAAGTAGTTCAAAGTACATTAAAAGTTCCAAAAAGTACAAAGATACTTTAGTAAGTAGCCACAAATTAATAGAAAAAGGCAAAAAGGCAATATAAAACTTAAAGTAAAAGTTCCAGAAAGAAAAAGATAAAAAGAAAAGAAAAAAGATAAAGAAACTAGCTCAAATAAAGAAAAGATGGGAAATTAGGGATTTAGAGGCGTGCGAGGAGATTCCACAGGTCGAGACACGCCTCGCACCACCTCCGATCACCCCCAAATTTCACCTTTAATTCCTCTCTTTTCTCTCATTTTCTCTTCTCCTAGGGTATTCATTCAAAATTGTGCTGTAATTCTTGCACATAATGTGATGTTTGTAATAGAAGTGTTATTTCTTCAATTGTGCTGTTTATGGTATTGCATTGCGTGGAATTTCCTGAATTTGTTGAAGAGCAATCGCGAGTTTTGTGTGTGTTTTTGAATTTCGGAAAGCATCTGTGCACACGGTGAACAATCGGTAGAAATTAGAATGTTTCGGTGAGGAATAGAGGCGTAGCAAGGACTGGAATTCGCGGTTTTCGTTTTGAACTGAGATTTGGGAGTCGCCAATCAATCACGGGCTCACGCAAGCACTGCAGTTTCTTCGAGAATCTGAATGGTGTGAGAAGATTGACAGAAGTGTAGCAGTTCGAAGAACAGATCTACAGTCAGAGCGAAGTCAAGAATCAATGAAAACGGGCGATCTGGTTTTGAATTCTCGAACTAAAAATTGCCCTAGGAAACACTAAGAGATTTCGTTGACGATTTGAGGACGCGGTGATCAGGCTATAAAGTACAAAGTGGTGGGGATGGTGCGGGAGAATTGTTGTGTGTGCACAGATGATTGAGATTGCAAATCTGATCAGGCCGGTGTCGTAGGCGTCAAAACTGCTGGAGGGAGGTGGAAGAATCAGAAATTGATAAAAATCCATTCGGGGTAATTGGAGTGTTGCTACGACTTGATTGGAGTGCATTGGAAGTTGCGAGGAGATTGATCTGGATTAAATTAACGATCGGCAGAAGAATTCGGTGTCGCAGTGGCAGACCGGCCATTCTTTGTCGAATTGGCAAATTAGGGATTTGGATTTGGATCCCGAGATAGGGTGAGGTGCCGATCGAAGTCCCGAGTTAGGGTTGGAACTTGGACAAGTGTCGATCAAGGTGATGAAACCTCAAATTGTTACCTGGATTCAAGAAGTGGTTTACTGCTTGGGTACTGACTGGGTATTGCCAAGGTATCAACTGGTGTACAAAAATGGGGCTTAAAGGCTTTTAATTAAAATTCAAGATCATTCATTAAAAACAAATCAAAATAAAGGGTCAAATTTTTCGAACGACCCTTTAGGCCGTACCCCTAATTGGGAATTAGATTTAAAATTCTATTAATTATTTTGTATTAATTATTATTAGAATTTGTATTGAAAATTGCATATGTATGTGGTAAATTTGAATTTTGGAATTGTAGGAGTCAATTAACCCCTATATTGGCCAATATTGTCCCTAGAGTTGCTGAGGGGTAAGTGGGTAACCCATTGTAAGATTTTCTAAACCCTAAATTCTAATTTCTTTTGAAATACTACAGACGTGTATTTGTACTAGTTTCAAAATACTATAGTGGGCTGTACTGAGGTCAAGTCCTGCATCGCATACATAAACAAGTCAGTCCACCCTGACATATTGTCCCAAACATATTGCCATGAGCCCTACAACACTAGACAGGACAGGGACATGCATGCTGAGTCTTTTATCTTATAATGGACTGTTGAGTGTTTCTTGGGCTATTTAGTGGGAATAAGAAGAAATTTTTTATTCTATCTTCAAAACTTAAGTACAAAGTGACATTTGAACACACTACACTAACCTTACATAGATCATTCCTTGGTGTTCGAACTTGGTAGCGTTTGGAATAGGGATTCCAAAAACCTAACTACAGTTGCACACTTCCATAAAAAATTCCAAAATCTCTTCCGTCTTCAATTCTACAAAGTTTGGATGATTTTTTTACATAGAAGTTTGATCTCATTTTTCTTTTAGACTAATAGACTTTGTTGTATAAAAATCATCCAAATTTTGTAGAAAAAACAAAAGAAACTTTGGAATTCTACATAGACATGAAAAACATTTGTAAAGAAAGAATTGGAATTGTCAACTAAAAAAATTGTAGGGATAGACTCATAAAAGCAGGGGAGGTAACTTTTGGTTTTCAAGAAATTATTTTTAACAATGGATTCAAGTGAAGCTTTGGGTTGATTTTAGTTTGAAGACTTGACCAAACTACATTGATTAGTCTTATTAGCTAGGGGACAAATGAAAATCACCTAGATTCTAAGTGTTACCTCAAAATTTTGTTTAGGTGGAAATTTGTACAATAAAGTAATATTCCAACCTACGCTAATTCAAAACAAAATAACTTTGGTGATTAAAGAAAAATGCTTGTTCACATGCACACACAATTTGGTTCATACACTATAAAGATAGATCCATGTACTATATAATTATAGTTTTTTCCTAATCACATAGAAATTAAAACATTGTGGAACTCAACGAAGACATTTTTTAATCTAGAAAACTCAATATCCAATTAGTTCTAACAAAATGGAATTTCATCATAACTATAACCATTGTATAAGAGGTCCTTTACTTTGTCAATCACCCATAGTAACCCTAACTACTTTTAAGGTTGTGATAAACTAAAAGCCTCTTCATTTGGATCCCATAGTCAATCTCAAGGTTGATATCAAAATTATATACTTGTGATAAGAAGAAGGTTCTATATTGTCCAAAGTGATTGTAACCTTCTTCTATTTACATCACATCTTGCGTGCTAATTTATTTCTTGGCTATAACTTTTATATTTTGGCTTCAATGACTCAAGATTCATAGGCAAGGTACTTATAACTATTATACACTTTTCATAATTCTTTTTGGCATTTTAAAAAAAAAATCACTATACAAAAATATCCCCCAATTTTATTACACTTTCAAATGGAGGAGGAGAGGGAGTATTAATATTTAATATCCTAAAAAACGAAATTGGACCTAAAATTTTGAAGGGATGGTCTTTTTGTAGATTCAAAGCTACTTTTCTTTAAAGAAATTCTAAAAATAGTTAATTATATATTGTATAGAAGTTCACAAAGTGGATATCTTTCAGCTTGCATTTTGAAAAATGTAAAATATTTTTCAATGGTTCTTTTGGTGAAACATGACAATTTCAATAGAGTTGTTACAAATATGCATTTTTTTAATTATATTTTTTACAAATGAAAACATCTAAATACTTATTTTCTTGAGATTTTGGATCCTTTTAGTTCTCCTACTTAGAGAATTTTCCTATGCTTTATTTTCTTAGATTACAATCTTTTTAAAGGTATATACACTTGTCTATATTTTTAAAAAAATTAAAATCATTATTCCAATTTAAAATACTTCAGAAAATTAAGCATGAGTATTACAAAAATGCAACAAAATCAATATGTTTTTTTGGCAATCCTTCTACAATTTTATTATTATATTGTTGTATTAGTAGTGGTTTGAATTGTGAAGTGCTTTAAGATGTTTGAAAGTGCTAAATTTGTATGAATTATGTTTTGATGTTTGTATGATTGGTATTAATACACATATGTAAGATTTTTTGTAGTGCATTTAGAATGTGTTAGTATAATATTTAGAGATTTTATATGTGATTATATATTTGTTTGAGAAGTTGTAGTTATATTTGTAAGGTGGATCTATGCAAGTGGAGTAGATTGTCCATTTCCAAAGTGTTGTTTTTGTAGAAGTTTGGGTGTTCATATGTTTGAATTTATAATGACAAAAGAAAATATAAATGATGCAGTCATTAGATTTTTAAGGGATTTTACAATTGTTACCAAAAACTAGGACACATCATTAAATGTCATAATCATTGCTTATATTGAATAGCACAATGTGTCTAGACTCTTAGTGGATCTTTCTGTAGAAACACTTGCTACAAGCATTATTTGGAGGGGAAAAGAGATTTGGAGTTTTGCTCCCAAAAATTTAGCCAATTAAAAATGTATGAATCTATTGCTTTACCACAAATGATTTTATTTAAATTTTCATGATTTCCTAGAAATCTAAAGAATTTTTTAGCCATTTTGTAACCTTTAGACATACACTACAAGAAAAAGTTGACCCCCACAACCAACTAAACTATGACTTACGATCCTAAATGACTGCGGAATGACTAAAGCTCCCTAATTGCATGCGTAGTGTGACTTGTATAGAACAACAATCATTTCATAGTCATTTTGCAAACAGTGGGATGAACAATGTTGAGACTGTGATCAAACAATCCTTTCATCTGCTTTTTTTCATTGAAGAAATCGTTGGAAGGTGTGATGAGGACCTATGAGGCCCAATTTTTTACTATCTTGGTTGTATACTAGTTGCAAAATGACTGTGTATTGATTGTATCAACCTAAGTGAATGACTGCAATATTACTAGTGAATGATTGGAAGATCCACTGTGAACTATCATTTTGACCAAATGTTCTACAAGCACATTTTGTTCAAGGAATGTAGGCTTTGCTATTCTATCTCAATATTGATACAATGCAAGTACATGTAATAATACAAACATTGCTCCAAGGATTACATTAGAGCTCTTCATTTTGCTTTTGTAAGAAAGATGAAGTGGTGTCGATTCAATTCACTAGAAAAATAGAAAACCTAGCTAATATTTTGCATATGCTAATAAATTGTCCTGAGAAGATAATTCAACTACCCCAATGAGAGAAAGTATCTATTGTGTATTGGCACAACTTCTGGAGCTCTAAGACCGTTTGTTTCCACTATGGTGCTTATAAAAACATTTGTTGAGTCAAACACCTCCCTCTTAGCTTGTGTTTTTTTCTACAAAACTACTTTCCAACCTAGTTTTCTAGGTACATCAAAAAGAAAACTTGTGTCACTTGACTTAAGAAAATGAAAGGCTCCAACATGCATAGCAATGTGTGGTAGAAATTGACTAGGAGAAAGTCAGCATCATCTTAGATATATGTTGCATTGCCTCTATTATTTGTTGTCTTCAACCACTAGCATCTCAAAAGAATAATCAGTGTATGAAGTGGCCCATAGTCCAACTTCAATATGTCTTTTAGAACTCCCATATAGTTCACTAAAACATTGTGTGCATCCATAGTTGGCACTTCAAAAATTGAAACTACCCCACTATTGTATATTTGGAAATGATTAGTTTCTCCATCATCCATTCTAAAATGGCTCCTGAAGGACTTCATCCTTGTATAGCACGTTGCCTTCTGAGAAGATTTAGTAGTCAACAGTAGGCGACTCATTTTCTCAGGCTTTGTCGTATCCAAAGGTGAAATTTGCACTATATCTTGTCACCAGTATTCAAATGTTGGAATACTAGCATCTCATGAGCTTTTGACCTTCCAATTCTTGCCTGGACTTCCTCAGTTCCATGTATGGTCCAACATGCTCCATAAGGAGCTAAAAAAATATAATTCTTAAAATCACCTTTAATTTGTTTTATTTTAAAAAATAAATTGACTCAAATACATGTGAAATATTCTTGATTCGCTATTATTTGTGTAACGACCAATGGGATGGGTTGACAATAGGTTAACAACACCGCTAGACAGCTGTGAGTGTAGACAACACTGGACCAAGTTATACCGTTTTTCTCAATTTGATTCAGAACGTCTAGATATGTACTTCATGCTTGATTTAAGGCCCTTGAATGAGGAGAAGGACTATAATCTTGACTAATAAAGAAGAGTGTAAAATGATTACATTAACACTGCAGTAGCCATTATAAGCTCCATTAGCACTCTCATGAGTCATGAATGTTCACAACTTGACTTGACCAATAAATTGCGAACACCACAATACAGGTTCGGAGCGGGGTACACAGAGAATATGCAATTCCAGAGTGAGTGTCATTAAAGAGGGTTGAGCGTAGCAACTTATTCCGATTCTGGTATCCGCCAGCATCCTGAACATCTGTAGCTCATGAGTTCGAGATTACAAATACGGAACATTCTGACAAGTCAGTCATTATTTCGAGACAATAGAAAAATATGTCATATCGTAATAGCCGAATTCCTGCTTCAAGTGATCACACTCACTTCAAGAATAATTAATAGAGGTATATCCTGATCTGTGACTCCTCTCATCATGGTCACCACTAGAAACTCCAGAGACTATGCTCACATGTAGAATTATTCACTCCTTCATCACCATCCAGAATGTGGCCATGAGAAGGGCGTGGAGCTTGCGCACTCAGGCCATCGACAACAAAGCCTGCCAGATTGTTGAACATCATGTCCTCTTCCAGGAACTGCATTCCCCTCTCTATGCACAATATCGCACTTGCAGTCGCAGGTTGTAGCTTTCCGTTTGCGGAGAAGATCAATCTCTCATCTAGGAACCAGCTGTCCATCATTTCTGGACATGACAATGATCTAGACCTCTCAAATTCGTCATTGTCACTGGTTCCAGCTGCACGCAGATTATCATCAGCTGATGATTCTTCTAGCCTGCCGGGAAGCACTTGGGGTGCAGCTGCAGCAGCTCCATAAGAGGAGACTGCATGATTTGTAGGTTGGCAACTGGGTTGAAACATCCGCAGTGGGTGCTCTCTTGCAACATATGATGTAAGTGCAGGGTTAAGTGGTAGCGCCAATCTGGGCTGATTGTTGAAGTACTCACCTGAATTTCCAAACTCAATTTTGCATGGTGTCTCTATTGGTCTACTGGGAATCAGGCTGCTGGAGGTGCTGGCCCGCAGCTTGCAGAGTGATTGAGAAGCCAGGTCAGATGCAATCTTTGGCATGGACAAATTCAGCCTGAAGAGGCGTCGTTGAGACTTGAGTTCACAGGAAAACTCCTTCGCTGCTTCGTTGGACGCTGCTTGAATGCACTTGTCTGAGAGATCCAGGGGACGAGGAAGGGAGCTTGCCAATTTGGGGAAGTTTAGAAGTGCTCCTGGTCCTCGAAGACACAGCGCTGCTGCAAAAATCCACAGCACAAGAAGAGTTCATTGAATGAACTGGTTGATTCAACTGCTAACTAGCCGATCGGTTATGACGCAGGTATTTGACCTACTACCATGAGATTGCATCTGGGAACGTTTACAATAATACTGATGTAAGAGCATGAGTAAGCTAGCCTGAGTGTGAATTGGTACCAGTATCATAAGCCCTGGCAGCCATTTCGGCAGTTTCGAAAGACCCCAACCAAATGCGAGACTTCTTCTTCGGCCTCCGTATTTCGGTCACCCATATACCCCATGGCCGCCTCCTCACACCTCTAACAGTATTACACCAAATTTGTTAAAAGTGACTTTTGAAAAGTGTGCATTAAGCGTAAATTCTTGTAAACCATCTTTTGCATAAAGATGATCACTACAGACGACGTGAAAGAAGTTGAACAGCCATCTATTCCCTCTAGCTAGTATGTTAGAAGCACAAAAATGATGTAAGACTGAGAGTTGTAATGTACGACTGAGAGTTGTATGCTTGGAATAGGTCATAAGGCAGAAAATTTAATCTGCACACGACTTTGGACAATTTTAATGAAGTCGACTACCTATAGATCGGATGTCGAGAATCGCTTCCTACTCCAAGCTTCACCTTCTTCGTCGACATTGTATCTGTTGCAGGAGCCATCTCAACAGGGCAACTAACGCTCCTCCTCATCTGGTGCTGATGATGGTCCGTCGGGATTCAAGAGTTTTCAGAATACTTACCGCTACTTGCACAATGGACCTTTGGTCCAACATCATGAACGCAAGCCTGGGTCTCAGAACCTAGTTAGACGGAGCGGAGAAGGGACTGCTAGCGTCCTCTTTAGTTGCCTTACCCCTATCTGAAAATTTTCAGGGTATTCCACTTGACGTTTCTGTAGTAGATGATCTCGGTCTCAAGAAAAAAATGCAGCAGTAATTTGTTCCAGACAATGTCACAATGGCAAAAGTACATTTGGTTAGCGACAGTATACCGACTGTGATACTAAACTACTGTTGCAGCTTCTCCTTGACTTGGCATTTTCTGCCCCCTTTCTATTTCGCTTTGAAGGAAACATTTTCATGCGTAATTACCCAACAGCCACCAATAATCAATTGAAATTTTGGAAACTGAAGGTTCCAATCTCAAAGGTAAGGCTGTCAGACTATCTACATGTCAATTCTCAACACACGGAATCCAAGCTTCCGATGTTGCATGTAAATTACCTGACTAAGCTTGAATTGGCGATCAGCTGAAGGAAATTCGAAATGCATAAAACTTGATCAGCAATGGTCAGTGGAGGAAATTCACTAACGCATTTTAAATAAACTACCGGCTTGCAGCTAAGAACTCTGAACTACTGAAGCTCTGCATGGTCACTTCAGATTTAAACAGCAATGTCGACGAGAACCAACAATTCTTCCTAGGTAGCTAATGGAGCCGGTCAGTAGCTGGAATTCAGTGATCTGTCCTGAAGGTCATATCCTCATTATAGGTGAGGTATCGGCCACTCAATACGTCTTGATAAGGGGATGGCATACGGTCGTGTAGCACAGGTACGCTACTGGTGCCTAAACAGAGGCAGCTTTCCCTGCTCAGTGGTCCCTTTCGGTTAAAATCTCTCCACTTCACACAGCTCCCACAATGATACGGTGGGTCGCTCGTCATCGTCCTCCGTATGGCGCATATAAATTTGTCTTACTCTCTCCAACTCCTCTCCCTCTCTTCCAAATTTGGGTGGGCCTCCTTCCCCACGAGTCTAGTCCTGTGGAGCTACCATTTTCGGAACATACTACGAGCCGCTCATATACTCGAACTAGCTAAGTAGCCTCCCGCTCCAGTGAGAACTCGACGTGTCAAACCAGCTATAAGCGCGCATTGATTCGTCCTCAATGAACTTCCAAGCCATCAAGCACTTATCGGCATCTCATGATTCAGCCTCATGAATAACTTCATAATACCCCAGCTCCAATATGAAGACCCCTGATGGAGTACTACTCTAGTGTCTGAAGGTTGCAGGGCTCCATCAGACATTATGGCTCAAATAGAGATGCCGTGGGTTTTAGTAGGGGTTAACAATGGCAAGCGAAATAGCGGCAAGGAATTGAAAGGGCCGCCTCGACAGCTCTTGAATGAGCTTGACATTGATTCACCCTTGCAAGGAGCCTTAACAAGCTATGTCGTCTTGGATTATGTGGGGCGACATGTATTTATATCGTTGGTGAGGTGAGCGACGTCATCGACCCTTTCAGTTCACGGACTACTCTAATCAGCATGGCAAAATGAAAGCCTGGTTAGACGCACACATACCTCGCCTGCAATTGAAAGTGAGCTGGAAGACGAGCACGGGGTACGACGGAGGCTGACCCTTGTTTATTTAATTTCCGTTGGAAGGTGATACCCCCGCTGCCAAAAGCTTGATCTGGGGTATATTTCTCTCGACTACCCATGATTGTTTGATGATTTTTTATGTGACAAATTACAGACTCCAACATTCAGTCCTTTGTACCACTTGAGCTGAAAGCATTTTTATTTTGTGTGTACCTGCGAGCTGTGAGAATGACAGAAAAATAGTCTAAGCAAGCCAGGCACATAGTACGTGATAGTTCTAGAAGGGTTTCAAGGTATTCACTTCCTTGCAGAGATCAAGAACGTGGTTGAAAATTCAGCACCAGCTCTATTAAGGACATCATAACCGAGAACAACTATTCTCAGCATATGTGTCGAATACCCACACCTTGAATTCGCATTTGAAGATCTTCCAGAGTCCAAGCTTCGAATTTTTCAATGAAAAACAGACATTCAATTGAGTATAGGGTTCTGCAAGTTTAAGGTTAGTGGATACAGTGTATTATTGAGAGTTTTTTGAAGTACCCTATGAAGATTTTAGAATGCACACCTGATGAGTTGTCTGATTGCCCGTGCAC
Organism: Pseudoscleropodium purum; assembly: GCA_963969395.1. Classification (NCBI taxonomy): domain Eukaryota; kingdom Viridiplantae; phylum Streptophyta; class Bryopsida; order Hypnales; family Brachytheciaceae; genus Pseudoscleropodium; species Pseudoscleropodium purum. Next base: position 1,715,599 of record OZ017796.1, read on the forward strand.
TTTCTAGCCAGAAATAGTAACTGCGACTGCAAAATCCTGCAACAGTGATTCATTTCCGACAACACTTAAAGCACAATACATTTCAGAATCTTAAACCGTGTTGATCATTTTACGTCAGGTAGCTGGAAAAAAATCAATACAGGAACTCTGCACTTGATGGTCTGCCCAATCGCAATCATCCCTCAAACTAGACTGCCTCACTGTCTAGACTGCCGTTGTTGGTATGTCTCTGTAACGTATGATGGAATATAACATTTAAAATAGATACAGGATTGTCTAGAGAATCATACTGGGCATTCGTTTTCGCTGTCATGGGCCGCGGCCCTTCTCTAATAAAGAAGTACAACTATTTAGTAGAAATATTGAATGCTTTCCTTGAGAACCCAAAATGATAAACGATAGAGCATTTCACGTTCCCAGTACTCTATTGGTTTGAAGGCCAAAGTCATAATAGTTAAAGCCATCTACACAATTCATTTGCACACGCTGCAGAATTAAAGAGGGATCAGTTCATTAAACTGACCAGGTGTCCTCCATGTTCGAACTATTCAAGACGCAGGCTTTAAAAGCCAGGGTTAACCCAGCATGCGATCTTCGCCAAAAAATTCATAGGACATTCTTCAACAGTCTGTGTCAGGCCTGGTGAATCTTGATACTATCCTTCGTCCTGCAAGTAACATCGGAGATACTACCCACCTATGGAACCTTTGAGAAATTATAAGTTTATTCGAAGATTGCACTTATACCTGCCCTAATCCGATCTTCTGAGGATTTGATTGCTAGGCCTCAGCTGTGATGAGCATCATTGTTCCTGTGCACGTATCTCTCTTGCAATCACCTGGTCAGTACAAGTTCGAGATTTCTATGATGGTGTACAGGAAGTCCGAACGATTGACGAAGTTTATGTAATCGGACAAGTCCACATGTGCCCAGAGACATATTTGCGAGGAACTATATTGAGAAATTTCTCCAGACTGGTGATCCTCAGATTCCAACCTGCCCGGAATCCAAACGACGAGCTCACATGTGTAAGGAGTAAGTTACTAGGTCGCAAAGAATTTTTAGTACATGTTTGTAAAACATGGCTCTTCCGGTGTGACACGAGAGGTCCTTACTACTGCAATTGAAGGCAGTGGATTCTCAGCAGGACGAAGATCAGATGCGCTGGACGAATCTCCGCGATAGAATGCAAGTTTTCCTGGACTTTGAAACCATACGTGGAATACATGAGTCAAAATTTACAAACATCACGTTGTGAATGATAATGAAGAACTTATGAAGCATAATTTACTTGTTGATTCTCAGGAATGTCCTCAAAACTCCAGCGCTATTGATCTTATGTGAGGTTGTCACTGGCAGAGCCGCGTTAGAGGCTAACTGAATCATAAATCATCACATCTTAAAATCCGAGGGCAGAAAACGAAGAAACTTTCCAAAGCAAGAAATACACAGCTGCTGGAATTTCTTTTAAAACAGGAAATGAAAGTAGCCCAACATAATGAGGGGAATTCCTAATTCACCTAGTTTTACAATGTATAAACTGACTTTTGTAACTAGAACCTAGCTATTACCACGCTCCACAAGGTTAACTACCGACCAGTCCATCCTCAATGTGTTAACTTGCCAAGAATTCGGAAGCCAGCATCTAAAAACAGTCTACTCCAATACCGAAGTATCTGACAAACGTTCAGCGATCTTTATAAATCAGCGAAATTTAATAGCTTCTCCTCAGGCATTTAAGTCACTCAGCAAGGGAGATCACGACCGCTACACCCATGCCAAGCACCAAGGGCACAAGTTGAGAAAGAGTAGACATGAAGGAGGAACCCTGCTCGTGCATGCTTGGCATGACTCCACCTACCGACATATAGATGAACCCGCCTGCTATGAAACCCTGCAATACCAGATTGTAACCAGAATAACATTAAGAATGTAGCTCTCCACGGTACCGGAAACATTGCCATCTATTTGGATTTTAACTGAATTTAAAGAAAACACAAAAATCCATGTCCTTTTCAGAGTGAGAGAAACTGATCGAAGCAGTCGGGCACTTGCAGAGAAATGTAAAGACCAATGAGTACGGCAGATTATATCACAGATACACAATCGACAATATGGAACCAACTTAAAGCTCAAATGCTTACTTCAATCAGAGATGAATGGCCCGAACTTGCACCAAAAATCAGGGCCTGGAGCAAATTTTGCAAAAAAGTCAAAATGGTAAGCACGATTCAATGTTTCAACGTTCACGTTTGGGTTGCTAGGTTGCACCAACATGTACAACAAATTAGATGTACAGTACAAGGATACTTGACGAAATCTTCAAAGCACGGTTGTTTTCTCTAATCAAACTAGTTTCCAGCTAAATACTAATTGTTGATATACATCACGCTTAGGCCAATGTTAAGGAGGTACATACCACAGCAGTTCCAGCTAAGGCAACCAATGCCGACAGGAAATTGAATGCAAGGGCCTCAAACACACTAAAGCCAGATTTCACTAAAATTCCAAAGTCTCCAACCTGATACCCCAAACAGGAACAATTAGTTCTCAATATGCGATGAAATTCCACAGCAACTTCCTAGGAAATAACTCATTCAAATGAGAATGACACAGAATCTTGAATAAGCAATCTATCCTCAAGAAGTCACCAGCTTGTAACCAAAACCCATCGGCCTGATAAATTTTGCCAGGTGGAAATAACTCGGATACATAGAGAGAACATCATGCTAGCAAGACAACAGAAGTAAAACTGTGGTAACTAGAAATTGCTAGCACGATGGAATACCAACCAAAGTTTACAAGTGCTAATGGTAAGTTAATTCCTAGCTACTCTAGGAACATATGCAAATTGTGAACTCGAAAAACCTTAACCCCTTAACGCCTCAATCCTTTTTCGATTATTTGCACATTTTGGCTTATATCTTTTAACAGAAATATCATTTGGTCATTAAGAAAGGATGTCTTTTCAAGATTCAAGTATTACATTGGATGATTGAAAAGTTTGTTGGACTACACAACTCCTGGAAGTGCTCTGTTCATCGTCCAGAATATGGACGTCGACGCGCTTCAGGGATAAGCAAGTCCTCAGAATCAGGATATGCATGACACAAACTAACGTAAGAGAAAAGGAGCAAACCTCCTGAGGAAGTTCATGCGCAAGGAGAAACAAAGTTCGGGACCAGCCACCCACTGTGCCATGGAGCAAGAAAGCACTCCCAAGGGCCATGCCATCTGTGAAGTTATGCTGAAACATGGATCTCAAACAAATAACAAGTATGAGAAACACAGCGAAGACAAATCCACAAGTATAATCACTAGACTCAAGACCGGTTCAGCGTGTATTTCGTAACCTCCACCCTGTAACATGTAACTCCTTGTCCAAAGTGCGAGTAAGATTAATCAAAATACATTCAATTCAGTCTAGAAAGAATCTTGCATTGAAACTTCATGCCAAGCTGAAAGCAAGAAAATAGCAATGGATAGGAAATAATCATAAAGCCCGATATAATTGCAATGTGAGTAAAAGTAAGTCGACAAAATGACAACTCAGTACTAGCAGAAAATGAGACATTTCTACCCTTAATGGAACCTAGGGACATTATCTGCTAGGAAGAGACACTTTACGCACCACTGCATCAGAGAAGAGGTTCAGGTAGCCAATGACAAATCCACCACCAGCTTCCACTTGTTGAGGCGACTGTGTCGGCGCGGACGGCGTTTCATTTTCCAGTGCAGCTATATCTTTCTTCTTACCGCCTTTCCTCTGTTTCATAGTTTGACAAGTAGCAACAATTTATTATAGTCGTAACAAACATATGAAATGAGAGCTACACATGACGATAGATTAAAGAGGTGCAAAATTTGCTGTGGAATACGCTGCTGCTTTCAAGAAAGCTATTATAACACTATGTAAGGTGGTGCAAGACCAGCATCAAACACGATGTGCCTTTGAGCATTATTTCACTCAGACTGGCTATGGATCCTCTTCAAGACCCAAAAGCAAAAAATTCAAGGCATTTGAGTTACAGAAAATCTCATTAGATCAATAACCGGTGAAGTAGTGATCACATAGAGCATCTGTCCATGTTTGGTCAGTATTGTTTGTTTTCTAAAATTCTAGGCAACCAGACAGTACCTTTTTTAAATCCGAACTTTTGCTTTCTAAGGAGTTTGACTCCCTCTCTACAAGTGCTGTCACGTCCCCAACCGCTGCATTCTTCTCGGGAACCTCCAATTTATTTACCCTTTCCTTTCTCTTTTGATGGTGATGGTGAGTATGACCTAGTGCACGTAGGCCGCCACGACTGGACAGTTCTTCATATCGTCTTACAATCTTCTCAACGATAAAGAAGAGGAGGATTCCACCTGAAGTTCATGAAAGCGACAATTCAACATAGACGTTTTCATAAGCAGCAATTACTCATTACGAATGAGTAACATGATGTCATAACCGAAAATTGAACTTATCACGATGAAACGCAGTCAAACAACGAAGCGGAATAATATCATGTATTCAACATATTGTAATACCTACACCTAAAAGTTCACAACTCGGTCAGTTACTTTTACAAACACGATGACATAAAGGCTCCAAACAGAAGAGATTAAAAGCGTTACAGTAACTAAGTAACTAAGCTGCAAGGAAATACTTACCAAGCACTGCAAGGCCAATCGATAAGTCTTGTAGAGAGTGTGCATGACCTTGGCCTGTAGCTACAGAGTGATCATGATTATGGGTATGGGAATGGGAATGACCGTGATCATGATGATGCTGGTGTGCATCATGTGAATGAGGAGACCCGGAGTTCCCTGAAGCAACGACAAAGAACCAAATGACAATAAGGATGCCAGAATTATAGATGAACATCTGTGAATATCTGCGTACTTAACTAAATCACAGCAAAGGAGCAACAACTCTACTATGTAATCATTTGAACTTTTCAGTCATTACTATGTAAAAGCTAACTATTTTTTCAAACCATCCCCAACTTAACAATAAAAAAGAACCAAAGCATTTCCAGAGCCTACAGCAAGTCTTGATTCACAAGAGTTTTATGATACTTGAGCGAGAAGTTACCAAATGCGTGTGGCAGTTGATGAAGAAAAGCATCTCCCAACATGGCGCCAGCCTGAGTGATTCACCCACAATATCAGCGCGAGCCTGGTATCTTTGTTGCCAATTACACATGCATCCGTACCAACTATGGTATACTCTGTTGCTTCCATTGCTCATTACATGATACTGCGCCTAAACCGTCATCAATTGTCAGCAGCAAGAACGAAGCCATGGTGCAAACAGCAGCAAACATAAAAAATGCACAACGTACCCCAAAAGTAGCCAAGGCATTAACTACCCTCTCTGAAGGCTTGCCATTTGCTGCATCAGGTACAAGTATAAGCATTTCTTCAGAATGAGCTCCTTTGGGCAGTGGTAAAACAATACGTGTCGGAATTGCTCAAAACAACTTGCTCGAACAAAAAAATAAAGATACAGGTAGCAATTGGAACTGCTTCTTAGAGTTGAAGCTCTTCGATTTCTTAGACAACGTTAAAGACTGGCAACCAGCTACATCATGCTAAGAAGTAAAACAGCAGTAGAAATTTAAGGACACTGAGAAAGACTTACAGACAATGCAAGGGAGAATCATGAGGCAGATGAGAGAGGCCAGGCTCACCAGCAGTGAACAACCCATTGCTCGCAACCAGACGCCTACTCACATGCATGAAGATAAACACAACATCATCAGATATTGAAAGGCGCGTACTCATCTTTTCTTCCCAAAATAAGCACTACTTATACATTTAACAAACAATAATTAAAACATGATCACATATTAACACACATTTTTAGATCCAAACCAAATATACAACAACATGAATGCAAAATCATTTAGTGTAAACCCTAAACCTCGATTCTTGGAACTAACTTTGAGCCAGGTCACATGGCTTAAAATAGTCATTTCAGTGTTGCGACTTTGCTTGCGGTACATTAAGGAACACATGATCACTCGACACTGAGGTATCGCCTGACATTCATAATATCCCAGTAGGAATCTGTGAACTCAAAATCTCAAGTGAAAGCTTGCTGCATGCTTCCCAAGAATTATCCATTGTTGAACGATGGCCAGACAAAGAATGACATGCACATAAAGCTGGAAAGGAAAAAGAAATGAACGAACCTGTGTCCGGACCTCTCAATCGCCTGGGTTGTTCCACATTCGAGTGTACTTGGCCATCAAAACCATACTGTAGCAAATCCTCTTCCTCTGCAATCTCCTCTGGCAGCATAAATTTTTTCTTCTTGATGCTCTCCCCATGGTCATGTCCATGTCTGTGACCACTGTGATCATGGCCGTGGGAAGGAGCGTCGCTTGCTCTGGAGAAGGCTACATTGGCGTGTGCATCTCCATGGCCATGATCGTGGTCGTGGTGATGTCCATGTCCGTGACCATGATCGTGGTCGTGGTGATGTCCGTGTCCGTGACCATGATCATGGTCATGTTGGTGCCCATGTCCGTGTCTGTGATCATGTTCATGTAATTGCAAGTGATCCCCATGGTCTTTGCCGTGCCCCGGATCAATTTCGATAGCAGCCTCGTGACTATGATCATCCTCCGGCAGACCTGCTCCATCCGGATAAAGCTTTTGATGCATCTCATGCGCGTACTTATGCAAAAGATTAATAACATCGTCCCCCTGGGCCCCGTCCGCACTCAACTGCATCTTATGCTCGCCAAGCTCCTCCTGGTTATCCACCACGTTGTCAGTCAAGCTTTTCAACATTGTCTCCAGCTGCTCAACCTTGCCCTGCACTAACGGATCCGACACTCCATCCTGCTCAACCTCTTTCTCTTTCTCTCCATCCTCCTCCTCTCCGTCTGACACCTCCTCAACCCCATTCGCCGCATTCGTCTCGAGCGCCTTCCGCTGCACTGCATAAATGTGCGCCATCAAGTTCGAGGTGGCGTCATCTCCTAACTCCATTTCCTCTGCATCCTCATTCACCTCTACAGATCTCGCAGGCGCCTCCACAGATCCCACAGCCGCCCCGGTTGGCGATGCAACCAAATCCTGCGACCCCTTGGCGTTGAATTTCTCAAGCTCCAAATTGCTAAGCTGCTGAATCTCTCGAATGTGAGCAAACAAAGCGTCCAGGGGGGGCTGCTCCTCCGCGACAGAAGCGCAGGGGAGGAGCAACAGCAGCCCCAGCAGAATTAGGGCATTCAGAGCCATTGGGATGCCAGGCGCCATAGCCAACCGAAGGAAAGCTCAATCTAGGCCAATTCCCCTAAACAAGAAGCAGACACAAAACGCAAAAACCCAAACCCAGCCTCGTTCCTTTGACTTTTTCGATTCATCAACTTTTTCTTTTTCCTAACTAGTATGGTAATCACGTGGTCAAAATTGACCGCTTCCATGTCTATGGAAGTTCTACAAATCGTTGGAAATTTCAAGTTAGGTGAAAAACTTTCTCATAAAATGAAAAAGTGATATCCTATACCATGCAAAAAGGGACCATAAAATATATATATAGGAGAGTGTATAAAGATTTGTGAACATTTTAAATATATTTTTAATAGAAAGTTCATAGAATCCAACATGATAGAAATATCCTTTAATTTCAAATTTTGGTATTGATATTATACTTTATTTATTTGGATAATTCATTTTATTCAATAATTAGCCCCTAAAGGCCAGAGGATATTATGGAAGAAAAAAAAATCCAAAATTACCAATTTTTGATGTATTGTCTAAAGTCAAAAAAAAATTGAATTCCAATTGTACAAAAGTATATCAAACAAGTCAAACAATGTGAGGAAAAGATTTCAGCCCATTTGACTTTGCAAATTTAAAAATTACAACATTTGAAGTGAAAAAAAAAATTATTTTTTATTCTTGCAAAACATGGACAACAAACTTTAAGCCTTCTTGGAATTAATTTTTTTTTCTATACAAATGCAAATTTTGACCATTTATACGTATATGATGCTAGGTTCACTAATGAAAAATTTTAGAAGCAAATATAGAATTTAGCTTACTCTAAATCACCAAGCAATCCGAGTAAATAAAATTAATAGGCAATACAATAGTCATTTCTTTGATGATTTCTTGTGCAATGAACAGAAAATTATTTGAAATTTAAATGGCGAAAATTTAGAGAAAAATATTTGGAATATATGGGAAAAGTTTCAATAACTTGGACTTCACAAATTGCAAGATAATATGGCTTGAAGTTAGAAGAAAATGTTTTTTCTCTTGAAATTGTCCCAACATAGCTAACAAAGTTTGATTTTTCTTAAAGAGTGATTTTAGAACAAAAATTTGTTATTTTGGTCATTGATTAGGAGTGCACCAATCATTTTTTAGTTGTCTAGTCATAACCTAAATGCAACAATTGATTACAAAAGAACTAAAGAATGATTGCCATTAGAACAAATTCAAATTTAAAGAAACTAATTTCTACATTAGCATGTTTGACAAGGACTAGTCATAGTTTAGTCATGGTTTAGTCATTTGCAAATGATTGCTTAGTTTTTCCTTAAGTCATATAATGTTATTTTTGCTAAATAAAAATATATAACTGCTTTGTAGTGATTATTTAGTCATTTTTTACCATGTGAATGGATTCCTATTAGCAATAACTTTAAAAGCATTTAATAAAATTCTAAAAAACAATGACTACAACCATTTTGGAAAACACTTGAACTTCATAGTAGGCATTGCTAAAGACCACATAAGTAGAAACTAATTCACTTTTCATGTCAAATACAATGTAGAATTCAAAGCAAATTTTAATATGAAAATATTGAAAATGAATGTAAAATAGCTATTTGTATAGAATATATATCATTGCCATTAATATATTGATTCAATTTTTAAATTCTCAGGTATATAATTGATTATATTCTTGTCATTTCAAACCTTTTTTTTGAATCTTAACAAATAGCCATGTTTCATTGCTTAAGGATGAATAGGAATTGAACTTCTTCTTTTCATACTTTTGTTTCAAATTCCAAGGATATTGATTTTAAATCTTTATGGTTGTCTAAGCATGATTTATGAGAAATCTAAGCTCATTCAACATGAATAAGGAAGACCAACATAGTACAAATTTAGCATCCAATCAATAAACAATTGTTGATTACTTGATAATGAATGAATGACTTATAATTGATTGAGTACAACTACATCAAGTTATAAAGTAGTCATTTCTATGCATCTCATAATGTGGAGGAGCTTTTTTAGAATATTTTTCTTATGCGCAAGTCATATATTTTCAAATAAATTGTCTACCAATCACAATAACAAGGTTTCTCATAGATTCCATGAAATTTTTGTATTAAAGGTTTTAACCCCTTTCTCATAATACTTAATATTTTGCAATTTTTCCATTTTATTCTATTAATTTCACACATGTCTTATAAAGAATTCACATTGAGTTTGGATTGTGTTGGATATTTTGTACAGGAGCAATTGAAGATGCAAAGTATAGCGCAAGCTTCTTTAAGAAAGTCATCTCCTTCTATTTTTCCTCAATGAAGCTTGCTACTTTCTTCAGTCATTTAAAGGAAAATAAACCTCTATGATTATGTAATAATACGATGGACATTGCTGCAATGATTGAATCATTGGATCTATCAAATAATTTAGAAAGTACTCTTCATCATCTAAATCGTGTAAGTCATGCATTTTTGAAAAAATATTGGCTTTGGCAATTGTCGTGATGTTCTCACATTCCAATATACATCAGCCATCATTTCCATAGAAATGGTGACAATTGAATTCAAACAAATGGAAGGGTGACACAAGATAAAACATTCCTTCTTTGTAACCTAATGCCACACTTTTTTTTTTAATCCCTCCCCTTGACGTCGCAATTTCAAGGCCATGGCCAACAATCTTGAAACCAACAACACATGCTAGCACATTGCCCACCAAAAACCACCATTTGCCCTCAAGGTGGATGGATTTGTCATACTCCAATACTTGCACGGGAATAAGGTATGCGCACTCATTCTCTTGGACCCCACAAACTCCACTAGGTTAGCAATTTGACTTTTCGGCAAGGGCGAGGATGTTGGACCAATCAATAAAAACGTCAAAGTTGGATTATATGTTATAGAGGTGGGGGAATTCATTGTGGACGAACTCTTTGACAATTGTTCTTCAATAATTGTTGCAATGATGCCTCAATCATCCACTCCACCTCAAAGCACTTTTGATGTCACCTCGTCTCAACACATGAAGTGGCCTTTCATTGCACCTAGTAACCTAGGTTTTTAAATTTGGCTTGTAGAAGCCAATTTGCACTCAAAATTTGCCTTGGATGAACTACCTTTGCATTTTTTAATTTAAAGAAAAAATTTCGTCCCTTGGGCACTCAAGTTGATACCCAAGTAGCCACACAGGCATCAACAAGGTATGTGTGTGAGATGCCCTATTGCCAGCTATACCTAGGAAGGGCGGTTGTAGAACCCAAGATATTGCCTATAATACCTAATCTAGGCACCATAAGTTGTAGGTGCATAGCCACTCCCGCCTTGAATTTCTTCATGCAATCGCCACTTCTGTTGCTTTGAATTTCTCCTAGTCACTACCTTCTGCTTTCATAATTTCTTCATTGATTGCCACTCCACACTCATACTCTATAACAATTCACTAATCCTAGTTTAAAGACCTATGGTGTACAAACAATTTTTAACGCATTTGTATGTAACTTCGTGGATTCATTTCCACTATGTTTGCACTTCATTGTTGTTTATTGCAAGTTAGAATAGATAGTGGGCAAGGTGTCGCTAGGATTTTGGAACGTAATTACTAATGCTTTATTTTAGATTAGAAATTTGTTTTGTGTGTTTTCAATTTTGTGCTTGTGTTTGGGTGCTTCTCCCTTTCCATGCTTCACTTAGCAATTTTTCTTATATGAAATCCGTGACAAAAGATCTCTTAAAATTTTGGCAGCATATACTACACAATAAGATAAGAAGAATGCTAAATTGGAGGCCACTATAGCCCACTGGGAGAAATATTTGAAGGCTTTGACATAGGGCAATGCACAACGGAAGGCGTTACAGAAGGCACCATTGCAAATCTACTTCACCAACATACACGAGTTGATGCTAGGGCAACCTCTTGATTGAATCCTAGCATGGTTTATTGGGAATGTAAGTTAGCATATTTGGTGTTGCATTTTTCAAATTTTTAGTTTCATATACGTACTAGGCTTCTCAGTTTGGGAAGGTGGAAGCTTTTCAGTGACCTTTTCATTGTTGTTTATTCAGTGAATTATTTCAACTTGTAGTGAAATATCTAGTAGTATCTTCTTTCTTGTAAGATTGGCACAATTGTTTGCAGTTGTTTTGCACTAAGCTCTTTAACCCTAGCTTCTTTCTTGTTGAAACTAGTATACATGTTATTTCCTATAATGCCTTTCTTGGTCAATCACATAGTGGCTTCTGTTATTTGATGGGCCGCAACTTTGCTCACTTTAGTTGATATATGCACCCTTCTAATTTCAGCATCAGAGTATCTTGCTTGTGTATAGGTTTCAACCAAATGGCATTGTATTTGTACTTGTGCTTAATCTATTGTTGTACAATGTTAGTGCACATCCTTACTTTCACATCAAAGTGTGTGTATGTGTGCAAGTCCCGTGTAGAAGGTAAAGAAGTTGTAGTAGGCAATTGTTCATTTTTTAGCTATGTAATTTTTGTAATACTCTTTTGCCATGCAATATTCTATAATTTCCATTTTGTTCCAAAATTTTGCCATTCATACTCTAATTTATAGACTATGAGTTGCCATGTTTGTCCTAAGTGTATGAATAATGTTACCTTATTTGCACTAATTTACAAGAGCTCGTCACCACTAGCAAAAACCATTTCATCTATAAATCACCAAAATTCTCTCTATTCACTACTTGAATTTTGCCACTAAAATGAACTAGCTAAGCCACAATGTTGTCATTTGCACTTAAAAATTTTAGTCCAATTTGCCTTTAAGAAGATTTTCCTAAAATGAAAATAAAAAACCTACTAGTAACAAACCTTTAACCTCCATTTCTTTGGAAACTAACATATGAAGTATTCCATTGACAATTCAATTACAAAGGTTTGTTTTGTGTTGTATACTTTGCTTGCATATCTTAATTTGAGGATTTGTTCATTTTTCGTCCCATTTTTTAAGATGGCAGATGCTGCAACTTTTCAATACACTAAAATTGTGACACTTTCAATACACTAAAATTTTAAAATTTAGGATTTTGAAATTTTGAAATTTTAATTTCCAATCACCCCTCCTCCTTCTTGTAATTTTCAAAAATCAACTTATTCGACAATCAATATGGGTCAATTCATCCTGTATCCTTATCCAATATCCATATTTAGTATTCAATACATATTCATATGCGGTACTAAATTTGTATTCAATACTTGTATTTAATATTCAATACATATTTTTATGTGATATTGTATCCATATCGAGTATTTTATATTTTGACAATTCAAATTAAATCTCACAAGATCAACGGCTTGTGATTTTTTGAGAAACTAACAACAATTTTCAAGGTAAACATTTCAATTCTTTTAAATCAATGGCCTGTAAATTTTTTGAGAGAGGGGGGAAACTAATGCAAACCAAGGTGGTACACCTCTTTTCAGTGCATTGTCTCTCTTTCTTGTGTGATGTAGAAGCCTAAGGGCATATCTAGTAATGTCTAGTTCGATGTAGCATTTTTTCAAATCTCAATTCCAACGAGCTTTTGTATTTTTTTTGTACGTTGTTTCAATGAGGATGTCGTGATGTTGTGATTAGATTGTGTCACTATATCTTATGCCATATTAGAAGAAGGAAATTTGCATAATTTTGTTAGTGTAATTCCAATTGTAACTTTTTTGTTTGTATATTGGAAACCAAATAGAAAGTAACCTATACTACCACTTCAACTTTGACAGTGAATGAAATTCTTTATGGCATCATATATCTTGTAGAACACATTTTTTGTGAACAATAGGTACAACTTTTGCACTTCATACAATTTCAATTGGGTTTGATAGTGTTTCAAATATTTATTTGTTCAATAGTAGTCCTTGTTGTCTTCCCAAACATAATGATGTGGCAAAAAATAGATGTCATGTGTCATGTAGAAGACCCCTTACAACATCTAATAGATTCAGTCTTAAATTGACTTTGAAACAAATCACATGAACCTAAATATTTTGACATATTAATCCCTAAATGCCCAAACTGTAGTTTTTTGGCATCTCATCAATTTGGGGCAGCTCACTACGAATAGAGTTTTTATTCATCTTTCTTTGAAATTTTAACAAAACATATGACCAAGGAGTATCTTTTAGGCCAAAAGATTTTCATAAATTTTGACTGCATGGTTAAAAAGTTATTGCATGATATGAATTTTCATTGCTTTGCATGCAACTTAGGTAGCAAAAAAACTTCTTTAAAAATCACTTTTTTAAGAAACTAAAATTTGAAATTGGTTCTCTAGATTTATATGGACTTTGAAAGCTTTGAATCATTCCATTTTCATCAATAATTCAAAGGTTATGAAGAGTTTTAAATTGTGGAAGTTTGCAAGTTGTTATTGAATCTCTAATGTAAGACAAACTTTGAAGTTCTTTATTTAACTCAATTTTTTATATTTTTGAAAAAATAAATAAAAAATTAGGTGTAGATTGCTTATTACAACATTATAAATCTTTGGGATTGGCATTTTTCAATTCCGTAAATAAATGGTTAACAATTTAATATATTGAACCATTTTCTACTTTTTTAGAGTTACTATTTTTTTCCTATATGTTGTACAATTCCAAATGATCTGAAATTTTTCAAGCATGTAGCCAACTTGACTTGAAGAATGTATTCAAAGAATAACCACCATTTTGGACATTTTATCATATAAACGTGTTAACGTGACCTTATAAAGTGTAGTGGCTTGGTTTTTTGCAGGGCCCAAAAAAGGATTTTGTCACTTCAAATGCTAATATCTTGCAATCTACATGGTGAAATTTTTTGAAATTTTTTGCACATCTTTTCAAACCAACATACTACAAGATCCTATAGTTACATTGTATAGTCATAGAAATTTAATGCAATCATATTGCAACTATAAAACCAACTACTTGAGTCACTTGCCTAAATTGTGTTAAAGTAGTGTACAACCATTTCTTAGTAATAAACATGAAAATGACTTTAAAATGGCTATGTTGAAATCTTCTTGCTTGATGTTTCTTTATTTGCAGCTACAAAATAATTAATCAATGATGCGATAGTCATATACACAAATACTGCATAACCAACACATTACTTCTCAAATGGCTGGACAATGACTAGCAATTGACTAAAAATTACTACTTAATGCCATATTAAGTAACAATTACTCATGACTACAACCACATCAGCAATTACATAGGATAACATTTGTCTTATCAACACTACTCAATCACCAATTACATCCACCTTGGCAAGCATGTCGTATGCTACAACTATGTCAACTAAGCCCAATCAACCACGTACACTTGCCAATACAACAGCTTTGTTAGCACTAGATGTTGATGAACTTCTAGATCAACTTTAAAAAAAAATTATTACAAATAAACAACTAATGAAAGTAAATGACTTGTCCAAATGACTTAAGATCTCAAAATAAGGTTCCTAAGATTTTTTAGTCATATGAAGTGTCTTAAATGATTGCTTTTACAATCATTATTGCTAGTCATTGATAACCTTTCATCTACTAGTATACGGCATTAGAAGATATTCAATTGCTTTGGAGGATTGTGAATTCCTTGAGGTTTTCAAACTTTAGAAACTTGTTGTGCTAGCTACTTGATGTGGCATAGCGATTGCTACATCATTTTTTTTAAATCAATGTTTTTTTCATCAAATATTTTTTTAATTAAAAAAATTTGATAGCAGTCGTTCTCTAGCTGCTAGGGGAATAGCAATGGGAATGGCCCTAAAATGGCCCTCCTATCCCTCTAAAAATCCTCTAATGCAATCATTAAATTAGAAAATAATTGAAATATGGAATGAGTATTTCACCATTGGCAACAAGATTTTCACCACTAGATACCAAGACAACTTGAATGCTGCAATTTCTCCCTTGACTTCCTAGAAAGACTTCATCTTGATTTTGTACTTGTTAGTATCTACAATAGGACAATTGATCCCCTTATAAACCTTTTTTTTTTTTGCAATAAAGGGATTAATTTGCCCTAGCCCTCTATTGTAGTGTTAGCACAAAAATTTATCAAAGCATTTTAAGGGATTCAACACTTATTAAAGGCTGCAAATTCCCAAGCTCTTGGAAACTTGAGAACTACACCACAACAATAATGTGATATAACAAAGAGACTACTACATCATATAAAAAAGTATTTTTTCTCAAAATTTATATATATATGTATATTTAATTTTTTAGTTTTTAAGTTATTTTTAATTTATTTTTTTTATAAATTTTGACAATAGCAACTCTTTAACTATTGAGGGAACAATAAAAGAACAGGCTTGAAACATTCCTCCTAACCCCCCAAAAAACATCTAATGTCAAATTGAGTGAATGTTCAATGTGTCAATTGTCCATTGGTCAAAAAAACAGTAAAAACAAAAAGACATCATAGAAGAAGTACAAAAGATTTTATTTTTTGACATAAAAATAGTTTTGGTTAATTTTTTAAGATAAATTTTTTAAATCACATATATTTCTTGAGCATTTCAATTTTTGTTCAATTAAGGAGTTTCTCAATGCACTTCAATAGGATTACTTTCTATTTAACCTAATCTTTAATACATCATTGCAACAAACAATTCATTGATTCTATGTGAAATTTTGAATTTCAATGGTAGGGCTTATAGAATGTACTTAGAGCAGTCTCAATTGTCATTATTAAGGAGGTTTTTAGCTTGGTAGCACAGTTTTGAGAGGACTAGAGGACGATGTCTTAGATTCAATTGCCATAGTAGAAGTACAACCATGTGGCCTAGGATTGGATGGCAATGGCTTTACAAATTGATGAACGACTTTCATTACAAGGTCAATATCAACATCCCTCCATCCACTCTTCCAACTCAAGTGATCTAATTGGACAATTCCAAGCTACTTTAATGGCCTCATGACCTACCTAACAACTTATGTTGATGGAAATTGATGCAATTCATGGAACAATAGCCTTCGCAAAGACGGCCACAGAACGACTCAAAAATCAATATACCACAAGGAACCAAAGTTTATTGACGTCAAAAGGAACAAATTTTAGGTGACATTGAAAAAAAAACATGGTTTTATGTCAACAATGATGTCCAATATAACATCAATAAACATCATTGTTGACATAAAAACATGAGTGTTTGTTTTTTATATCACCTAAAATCTATTCCTTTTGATGCTAGTCCATCAACAAGGTATTCTTATAGTGATGGCAAGGAAAGTATTGGGGTTGTAGAAAGCTCGGGCACATCTATGTGAAGTGTCCAACAAATCCTTCCAAGTCATTGTCACTTGTTGTTTTGGAAGAAGAAGAGACCATGGAATTGGGAAAAGATGGAGTATAGGACTGAAGATGCATTCACTATTTGTTGACAACCTTAATAATGCATTTATCATTGGCGTAGAAAATAATCAAAGTGAGTTTTAATAGTAAAGTAAAACATTTGTTCTATATTCCTCAAGAACTAGCTTAGGTATTTTTCTCACAAAAATTGACAAAAACAACCATAATTTTAGTACATTGAGAAATTATATTGTTCAATTGTGAATATTTTAGAAATAGAAACTTTGACAATTAGTTTGACCATATAGCTTGCAAAACTATATGAAGTTTGAATGTTTCACCCCTACTATAATGAGTTTTTTGCAAGAATTGTCTTTGAGCAATATAAAAAAAGGATATCTATCATTATCTATTACATCTCATAAATTTAGAGTATTATTTACAAAGACAACAACTTGTGATTTATGGATGGTTTGCCAAAAAGGTTGAAGTTCTTTTGGAATTATAAAAATTTTCATACAATTTTATAAAACAACCACCCATTGTCTACTTAATTTGCCTAAATGTCAAAACTTGAAATATAAGCATGAGCGGAGAAAGTGGAGCAAATTGTAAAAAAAGGAAAGCATTAGAAAGATCCATTGAGCAAGTGTCATTATATGAATCCACTATTTTTAGATCTCATTGTATTTTTATAGTATGATTGTGTGCTTGATCTATGAGTGACTCCATTGTGAGTTGTTGGTATTCAACTAAGAAGAACTTTAGAAGTGAATATCTCCACATTTGCTTTAGCACGCCTTGTCGTTTAATAGATGAGAATGATGCATTATTTCTTCTTTTAAATTCTAGTTAATTTATTTTGAAGTGCATATGAGTAAGTAGTGAATATCAATACTTGTACCTTAAATACTTGTAGTTTGAAGAAAAATTCATCTTTTTCAATGGCTCATACGTTGAAGTGCCCAAAGATCAATCAAAAGACATCCGTCTTAATAGTCTTCTCTAAAACAAGGCAATCATTTATCCAAACTCTTCAACAATTTCAAGAAGAAAAGGTTGGTTCTACTTTGCACACTGGCCATTAATAAGGGTCACTTTACACAAAAGCTAGACCAAGTCACCTTTTGAATTCTTAAAGTAGTGATTAGTTGAGAAGTAAGCAATGGCCTAAGTTGGATTTACACTTTTGTTGTGGCTCATGCCATTCTTTATAGATGAAAAATCCACTTGGAATCTTAAATAATGTTATGTCAATTTCAAAGAACTTTTTTCTTGTCCACTTCTTTGAGGTAGGCTGAATAAAAACTTAGGATACCATGGAGGTTTAAAATCTCTCAACCATTGATTTTATTTGTTTAATTTATCTTGGGGTTTATAATATTAAATTTAATAATAAATAAATGTAGACTAAATATGATTTCTTTGGGATTTATATCAAGTCCATGTACAATATTTTTTTTCTCGGGCTCTTGCCTCCTATAGTTACATCTAAAAAGTGTGATATTTTAGTCCATCCTTGGTATAAACTAGCCACATATAGAGTCTTTCAACATGTATATTTAGGTACAATGTAACAAACTACAAATTTTCAAATTGCTAATAATACATTCGTCCAAAATTACATGTTCAATTGTATAAACTTGCAATCTCCTATATTGTAGTTTTATAGGCCTTGTATTTTTGTTAACATATCTATTTATACTCCAAATACATACAAAATGCATGTAAAAAATTTCATTTATAATTTAGAAGTAAAATTGTTGCGTAAACTTGGTTTGATTGTCAATGTTCTACTATATCATACTTTATCATCTCTCATTGCATTTCTACTTGTCAAGTTCACTGTATTTCTAAATATATTTTTATATATTTTTCACATTTATATGAAATTTTTTTCTGATAATATTTGTTTACAATGTGCATGACTTATTAGACATGTAAGGAATGTTTACTTAGAGATATTTAAATCTATATGTTAGTCTATTGTGCATCCAATTGTACTTGTTTTATCTTCATTCCTACTATTAAACGATAAAATCCTTTGCAACATCCACAATAGTGGAAGAAACATCCAACATTTCCATTTTGGGGAAGTTAGGAAAAGTGTATGAATAATGCTTCAATCTACCCTCAAATTCTCTTTACTTTTTCAAATAAAAAATGATCAACAGCATTAACAACTCCTCCAAACACTTACTTTTCCTCTACAATTAGCAAGTCATTACAATTTATTTTCTTGTGCACGTCCAAAGTCTTACAATTGGTTGGAAATTAGTATACAAAATTACATGGATATGATTTTTTTTAAATGCCCCCTAAATAATGGGCTTCTAAATAATTCAAAACCTAAATATTAATTATTGATGAAATTTTCTTGCCCTAATTGGCTATAAATTTATAGAACAATTAAATATATATTCCATAAGGTACCCATTTTTATATTTTTGAGAGAATACCAAAATAACTATTGCATCTATTTAGGTAAAGCAATCAATGTAGACTATTTCTGCATGCATTTATCATTGGAACGAGAATTCCTTTTCTAATTTCTGTAAACCTTGAGTGCCTAATATTTATTTACTAAAATTCAAACCCTTTGAAACTCATTCCAATCAAATTGTTAGCCAAAATGAGATCCACGAAAACTAAACAAAGTACTTGGTAGTAGAAACAAGCTTAAAGTTGTAGAGAAATAGACAAATGATTTAATTGTACCATTGAAAAAGATTTCAATAGTCAAACAAGACAATCTTTCAATTTTGGGAAGCTAGATTTAAGGTGTTGGGGCGCTCAAAGATTATGGTGAAACCATCCACAGTCCACTACTTCTAGGGATTCCATATATGTTCAAGAGCAATATAAGGCAATCAAAATTTCCATGACTTGATTAGTCCCGACTTTAAGAAGGAAGAAATTAAAACACATTCTAGAGTTAAAATGGAAATTTGTTTTGGCCTTGGTTGCTACTATTTCCAACTATGCAAGTTGGATACAGGTCTGTGGTTGATAATGGGTGGTTCTAACATAATATCCTTTTCATCCCCACATGACGATATCATCCCTATTTTTTGTTTTTTTTTCATAAAATTTGACTTCCTTTTTCATTTTAAGCCCACACACACCAAGTAGTGCCGTAGTAAGTAATTAATGTATTGGTGATGGTGTTGACCTAGGCCCCATGGTGCCGAGTTCTAAAAGAGCTGGTAAGGTAAGGCAAAGACCTTAAGTTTGCAACATGGGGTTCCATAAGATATCTCTTCAAAGCCCACCCAATTAATGGCAACGCTACTGGTTCGAAGTTGTTGACTGATCTCTTGCTTACACGAGATATTGAAACCGCCATGCCCCTCTGCAATTAAGTTGAGCTCCCCGGAAGTTATTCATGGACCCCTCTTCTACACGTAACTTGATTTGGCAGGCATGTGTTAAGTTGGGGCAACGTCCTCACGTTTGTAGCAGTTGATCCTGCACATTTACTCCTCAGATTGCCTGCTCAATGGCCTTATAAGTAAGCTTAACATAAGTGAGACAGTGCTGGCTGCTTCAAAATGCCCTAAGTTACACCGGTTTTTTTCGGTTTTTTTCATTGTTTATGAAGTGCCAAAGTTGCGATATAAAATGTTATCGTGGGGCTCCAAATTTCAACATTCATCCACACATTGGATAGAAAAGATCACAATAGCATTTACTCCCATATCACATATCCATAATTTTGTTTTCATCCACAATTTGGCAAATTCACTTAAAATTTTTCTTTCATTTGAAGTTTTCTAGCAAATTTTTTTATTGTTGTCATTTTTTAGCCAAATTACTTTTTTGTTGGGTGCAATCTGGCACTATAAAGCACCCCCCAAAAACCCTAGGTTACATTGCCAACATTCGAGAAGTTGTTGGAATTTTAGCCTTCAAATGGTTATTTGCCTCCTCTTTGTAAAAGGAGATGGGCTTTTTCCAAGGGCATTGGTTGCGTTGTCTCTTTATCAATATCTTCCAATTCATTTTCTTTGGTATCAAATTCTCACTAACCACTAGCCTTTGATTTCAAATTTGCAAAGGCTACAATTCTTGTCTTTCAAAGACATGATAATTTTGATTCCAAAATTGATTCCATACTTTACTATTGAGTGCAACGCAATTTTTGTTAAGTAAAACATAGTTTTGACCCAAAAAAATGCAGTTTTAATCAAGTTCAACACAATTTTCTTCTAGTGTCCTTACATCAAGCAAACATGGATAATGGAACACGGGCTAACCTCCATGACCAACCTTAAAAGTGATACTTGCCTTCCACTGCAACCAATCATTCAAAGCTCTTCAATGGCCAACCTCAAAGTGATACCCACCTTGTCCAAGAACATACCCATCTCTAGCACCTTAGGTATTAGCCTTGCATTTGAAATGGCAAGTGGCTAAAATTTGACAATTCCATGAAAGTGGTGGCTACATATTTACCTTTTATTTTTATACAATAATTGGTTGTTGGTCAACATTATACACAAATAAGAATTTGGAGCATCATTTATTCGGGGTAGTGTAGAAAGTGATTATCATAACATTGTTTACCGGTGAGACATGGATATCCTTTGCATCTTTGAAAGGTGGCCTTTTAAAGTGAACTAAGTTCTCTTATATTGGTTCTCAATCAACCCCAATACTTGAATTAGCTACTAAGCCCTTCTAGATAACTTTTCAATATGGAAAGGACAATACCTCTCTAACATGGAGGGGACCATAGCTTGGCTAGTTATAGAATGTCATAATTGTGCATCTATTTACATCCATGGATAGAAATGAAATGAAGTATGCCAAAAATATAGATGAAACTTGTTCATTCATCTAAAAGAGCAATGCCATCCTAAAAATTTGTAGCAACTAAAAAGAAATTCTAATGCAAAATAGTCCTTGGATTAATTGGGTACCTTTTTCAAAAACACAATCTATAATTTTAGATTCATAATGTATCCTAAAATAATTGCCATGGTATATACATATTATGTGATTCAACTGTTGAGTTGTAAATATACAATTTTAAAAATTCAATATGTAAAATTGTGAGCATATGCTAAGTGTGCATTTAAATTTGGTTTTGCCAATCTAATATATTGAAGCCATTTCTCTATGTTTGTTCATAGAGAAATATAAATATGAAGTCTGGAAAAATATTTGAAATTATGAATTAAAAATATTTAGTCTTTCTTTCTAATATGGCTCAACAATTTTTGTAATAAATATAGAAAGAGATTTGACTTGTCAAATGAATCTTAATAGGGCCAAATTTGTTGTTTCCATTTCAAAAACACCCAAATCAACTATATGGGGTCCTTTTGTTCTTGAATTGGGTCATCTATAATGGTGCTAAAGGATTATATTGACGGGAAACCTCATACACCAAAAAAAATTATTTTTAATTCTTTAAGGTGAAAATACCTAATTATAACCTCTATTCATGAAAATATAGGGATGCATTTGGATACACCTATTTTTGTGTTTTGAAAATACATAATTTATTCATACAACATTCAAAAATTGCATTCTAAGAAGATCTAGAATCCTATTTTTACTACCAACAAGCCTCTACAAAACCTTTTTTAATACAATAATAGAAACCATGACAAATTGTTTAGTTGGACAAATTTAGATTATTATATCACTTACCTGTACACCCAATTGTGCGATTACTAATATTGCATCCAAAGTAATTCTAATAATTTTCCAGTTTCAACAATAAGGTTTCCGTAAAAGAGTAATTTCTAAAAAATCAAACTCACTCAAAATCAAATGTAATTACTGTACGGTATCAGTCCTTGTGCACGATAAGTTACATTAAGCCTATAATCCGTTAAGAGTAAGAAAAGAGCTTCAGAAAACTGGCAAAAAATAAAACAAAATGCCAGTGTCACACACAGTAATGACACATTTTAGTGGAGATGTTACCAACCTGGACCTTAACTACTTGCACAAACGGAGTGCTGCAGGCAATGAATGTCCCGTTTGAAACGAATTATTAAAACGATTAGTCAAGAAACTGGGCTTCCGGCGGCCATTGATGGAACCTCCAACAGTCCAGCTGCTGCTTTGGCAAGGCTAGCTTGCACCTGTAATCCCCGTTTGTACTGTATCCTACCGTACTTCCAGAGTTCGTTGCAAGATCGAGAGCAAACGCTAGCTGTAGAGAATTGGAAGCAAGTGCTGCGAAATCGGTAGAGCAGCTACGATGCAAATCCGAATGTTGTGCATCAACCTCGGAGCTGAATTATTGCTGAGCTTGTCATAAATGGTATCAACAGACAGATTTCTTCGACCTGCAGAACAAATGAAGATTGTTAGCTAGTGCCCAGGCGATCGGCAGTGCAAATCTGATTGTTTTAGGTTTTTCAGATTCTTCGAGGTGGAGAGCGAGGCACTCCCGGAGAGAGACAGAGAGGGAGCCAAAAATTAGGACTCTGTAGCCACAGGGAGTATCCAGTTAATGGACTACTGGTGTGATAAAATTGGAGAATACTTCGGCAGGAAAGGTCTACGATTAGGTTGATTTTAGATTCACTAATGGAACCTTTTTGAACTTGATCATATGCTGATGTTTGGAGGCTAGAGTCTCGTCATTGTGAAGCTGTGTTGGTGTGTTTATCTCGCTCTTTTGCGATCAGTATGGGCCGAAGTCGAGACCTTGGGATGGCGGGACTTGACGAAGGCAAGAAGCAGCTCCCTCCTCGTCACACTCGCAGCCAGGTATGTTCTGACTCTTGTGTTAAGTTTTCTTCTGTGCATTGCAGGATTTGTTGCAGCTGGACACTGAACTTCTTCGTGTTTGGGCCATGAAAACTGGGGAATCAGTTCAGGAGCATTTGGGAAATTGTTTATGGCGAACGTGTTGTCAGGAGATTTCTCTGAACGTATTCGTTTTTTTCTCTTCTCGTGGCAGTCTATGCAGGAACTCGACCACGCAGTCCCAGCGAATGCGAAAATGTGGGCCACAAACCAGTTGTATTCTCCAGCGGTCTCCACTTCACACAAAGTACCCCAAGTCGCAATCGGCAGCCCTGTACTTCGTGGTTAGTCTTCGAAGCTTTCATTATGTGAATCCGAGGGTCAGTCCGATTCTTGCATTCTGCAAGTTTCGACCAGTCGTGCATGGCGGAGTTTGCATTTTCTGAATTTGATGTCATGTGAACAGGTAAGATTCGAAGAATGGGAAGCGCTTCCCTTCAGTTCGACAGTAGCGACGCAATTTACGACGTCTGCAGCAACTCCGGTCGGTGTCGGCCGCTTGGTGTATTTTCAGGGCTCTTCTCCGATTTTTTTTCATGTATGGTACCTCGATCTAGTTCGGAATCCAACGGATGGACGAAAAGCAGGGCGAAAGCGCTTCTTGATCTTAGTAGAAGACAGCAATCAGCGCTCGTTGATAAGCAAGACGCTATTGATCTTCTTGAATGGAAGCTCCGGAAGCTGAAGGCCATGGATGCCAAGGGGTATTCAGAGGAATCCAACAATTCAGGCGCCATCAACCTCGACGACACATGCTCGGAAAGCTCACGAGGATCCCCTTCGTCATCGGAGACTGAAAGCAGCGGAATCTCACTGTCGACTTGCGCAGAGCCTACTTTGGCGGAGCTCTGCCGAAACGCGAAGAAAAGCTTCTCTGAGGATTCCTGGAAAGCTGATGAGAAGTGGCACACCCTGAACCTGCCGGAAGGATTGAAAGATATGAAGATGAGCGACAAAGTTCCGTTGTTTGAGATGGCGTCCACCCGCGCACGAGTCGCGGCACGATACTTCTGCAAAGTGTTTGAGAAGCAGATGGAGTATTCGGGGTACTCGGTGTGCAGAACGCTTGCTGCTATTGATCCCTCCGCGAAGTTCATGAAGCGCGAGCACACATCATTTGTATTAGAGGCGAACATCAACAAGGTACGATCCAGTGTCTCCTTGTATGAATCTCTTCTTGGAGACTAACTGACGATGATAGCGACCATAGTAAGAAAACGGATTGAGTAATTTGGCTTTCTACAAAAATTCCAGTGAAAATACACCGAAGACCGAAAAATTCAGTTGAACGAGAATCAATATCGTGTTGATTCTATGATGTAGTGGTCACAATCTTCTTGCTACGGATTCTTCACGGTAATGCTTGAAACCTATAATGAAGTAATGTACTTAAGTTCATAAGCCATCGATTGCAATAGGTATTGCAATAGTTTTGCATTCCAGAGATTTGCTATTAATTTTGCAATGGTTTAGGACATCAGAATGCAATGTATTTGCAACCACCTGAGATTGCAGTAGTTTTTGTAACAGTTTAGGCATGGATATGCATTTGTTCTGGGCACAAGTCTTCTGCAACAAGTTTGCAGCTCTTTGGCAATGGTTCGCAATAGACCATGAGTTCAAAGCAAAGTACAGTTCCACTACAAAATCATCGCAAAGCAATCGATGATGTTTTACACCCGCTTCTGCCTTCTGTTGTGCTACTCATTGATTTCTTGAACATTGTAGGCTTTTTACCACTGCTTCGAGAACGACAGCTTCGACGATACAGGCTTAACACTAATCGTCGACCCTAAGGAGAGATCCACAGCCCGTTTCGAGGAATTTCAGCGATTAAGATTAGTGGATTCCGTCGACGCGGCGAACACCGGACACGACGATTTTGAACCAAAGTTTCTCGCTTTCTGTGAACAGAAGATGCGCGAAATTTGGTTTCTATTTCCATGGAACATCGTCTTCAAGGACACGGAGGAGCGCAAACTCTTCACCGGTGCCTTCCTTGACGCTGCCAAGTGCATATGGCTGTTACATCGTCTCGCCTCGTCCCTGTATCCTGCCGCCACCATCCTTAGAGTCGGCAAAGGCATGGAGATCAACAATCAGTACGTGGAGAGAATGTCGTCTTCCGACTCTCTGTGCTCGAAGTGCAAGTCGGCCAAGGTGCAGTTTATGATCGCACCAGGGTACCAAGTGCACCAGAATGTGATCAAATGCCAAGTTTATGAACACTTGCTCTGTGATTGATCGTGGAAGCTCCGATCCGTCGAGGTTTCTTCTTCCTTGCAAATTACTTGCAAATTACAATTGCCGACTCGAGAACTTTGCGGCAATGGCCTTGCAACGAATTTGCTTATGCCCAACAACAAGTCGATCCTTAGGATCATGTTAGCATCACATTAGCATTAGCATCGTTGACACTGCATGCTTTCTTTTGTGAAAGCCTTCATTAAAAGCAGAATGGACCAGAAATCACAACAAGACTTCTATCGGAGAGAGCTTCTTCAATTGGAGCTTGACAAGATGAGGCCCAGCTTGGTCGAAATTTGCCGACACATAGCTTATAACTTGCCAGTATGTTGCTGAAAACTCTAGAATAGATCTCTCCTATATGTAGACTTATAATTGATACAATTCAATCTTCCGTTGTCGGAGTAAACCTGGTTCTAAGCTCTCGGTGAGATGCCGATTGATATGAGTTAATTTATTTTTATCGTAAATCGAAGTCCATGAAGTTGTTTTTGGCGACTGACTTTTGTGGCTCAATGGAGACGTTGAATGCTGCTAAAGCCAAACGTGGTTACAGCTGCGCACTTCGTGCGGTCATAGAGTTGGTGTAATTGAAGACCTGACTGCGTTGAAGAGTTCGCACCAGCCCCAAGCTTTTTTAGAGCTTTTTGAAATTTGCTCTAAATTGAATCCAAAGCCAACTTTTTCACAAGTCTTTTTTTTTTTTTAACTGCACTAAGCCCAAAGATTTATATTAGACATAGCATGGGAAAAGAAAACAATATTAATTCTAGATTGGAAGATTATAATGTTTGATTATGAACTTGTTGAAATTGTCGAAGTCATTTGAAAGCTTTCAATCTTCTTCTTACATGTTAAATATAGAAAATGGTCAACGAGAAAATATTAGTTGGAAGGGCATTGATATCAAGCAAAACCCCAATCAATTATCTTCTCCAAATTTATTCTACAACCAATTTCTTTATATGAATTTTTAATGTGATTTTCTTCCAAGATTTAGTGTATTTGAGGCTCATTTTCAAGAACTCTCAGTGTTCACCAAAACTTCAAGCTTTGCAATGGACATCCTTGCAAAAAATCTTGAATAGAAAAAGCAAAATCTTTTATTTTCAAAATCGGATTTTTGATGCTAAAACTAGACTTCAAAGATATAATATTACTAAAAAGTTTAATTTGGTGAAGTTTTATTTAACTTCAACTATTGTTGATATCAAATTCTTAAAGAAAAACTTCTATAAATAGTAACTTTGTTAAGTTTTATTTAGCTTCAAAAAATTATCAACATCAAAATTTAGTGCCTTATGTATTTAGAGGTTAAAGGATATTTCATGTCTATTTTTGGTCAAATTTCATTAAATTTATATATTAAAACATACATTAAAGAAATTCTATATTTTGTATGTAGAAATATATTTCTAAAATTTAATCTCATTTTTTCATAATTAAAAACATCAAATTGAATTTTATATGATTTTTTAGAGAATTAAGAAAATCATTGTAACTAGGAACTTTTTTTAAATGAAATTAAAAAAAATTGATTCACACCAAGATAAATTCAATAGAAAAAGATAAAAAGAAAATGGTGCATTTAGAACTTCAAGATGCTATCTTCAAAGTGTTACAAAAATGATAATTGTAACAATTTTGAAAAAATTCAATGGTATAAAAAATACATTATTGGAGCTAAATTTTCTAAGTTAAGCTTTAAAATATTTAAAATAAAGAATTATGTGAAGATTTAGATTTTGACTTTTAAAATATTTGTGGAGCTTGCAATATTTTTTAAGTGTTAAGGCCATTCAAGTATAGCCCATTTGAGTAGTGTAATAAAAGAATCGTTGTTGTATTGGCCATGCTATGAGATTTAGATCCTATAGAAAATCTTCAATTTTACAATAGAAAAACTTGATTATTGTCTTTTAACTTCTATGGGCTTAAAAAATCACCCTAGTCTACAAATCACATTAAGATTGAAAAAGATGATGGTATGAATTGTCTCCAATGGCAGAAAAGTTATCAATATAGGATAGATTGTGAAGGTTTGTGACTTTGATATCAACTCAAAGGTAAATGCTATACTAATTATACAGTAGAGTAGAAGTTTCATGCTGGTGGAACAACCATGATCCTTTATTTGAGAGACTAAACTTGAATCTTGCTTCTGGGAATGAGACAATATGTTGGACGTGCACATTCCATACATTACAATTATATTGCAATCCTACTACATGGAGAATGGTGTCTCAAACTTTGAGAAGTCCAATCCTAAAGTATTTTACTTAGGATTCCACCAATTTTTTTTCTAAACCATTCTTTTAAATCTTGTGGTACTTTGATGGTGATAGTAGGTAATATAATAGACTTCACTAGGGTGATTCAATTCCAAACATGGAAGGCAAAGGTGCTCTTGTACCCAATAGTCTAAACTACTAGAGAAGTGGAAGCCACTTTCCTTCACCATAATTTTGAAATCTAGAGAATCTAATCTAGAACTTGAAAGTTAGAATCATGACTTGAAAGTTAGAATTATCCAACTTGCAAGTTGATAGAAACCATTTGGTGAACAATGTGGTAACAACCTCTTCTTAGTCTATGAATATAAGCCTTTCATCTTTCATATTCAAGCAAGAAACCCACAAAGCAACCCAAGTCCAAGCTTTGGCTATATTATCATAGTAGTAGAAGTTATAGATCTATCATATTACTCTGTTAACATTTTTACTTGATTTTTCTTAAAGGGGCTAAGAATTATAAATGCATTGATGTGTAGAAACCATTGAAAATCACTTCTCAACCCGATATACTTATCTTGGTAGTGATCTCAAGTTTGAGCTTGTTGTCAATATTTTCAAGGAAAAAAGGATTAACATCCTAAAATTGCAATTCTAATCTAATAAGGGATCTAAGGACTTTAAAATACATTCCTTGGAATATCCCATTGCGGCTCATACCTTTGTATCCATGGTAGATGTCTTCTTCCTAGCTCCTAATAAAAGGCTATAGATTTGACTTTGTTTATAACCAAGTAAGATATTAGACTAAACTTGAGAAGTGTGGACAATGTGGCTTTGAACTAGGCTTCTTTTTTGCAAATCAAGGGGGATGTGTCATCAACAAATTGAGTGATGGTTTGAGATTTGGTAATCCTAAAAAGATCAATGATTTGAATGTAACTTTATTGTATTTAAAAAAAAAAAATTCAGGAAATTTCCCACTATAAGGAAGAGGCTAGGGGCTAGAAGGCACCCCTATCTAACCCTTGTTGGATGGAAAATGTATGAATACATTTGCCATTGGTATTCTCTTTGGATGCATAATATTTGAATGACATTTGTATCATATTAGTAAAAGAACCTAAGAACCCCATTCAATGAAGAGCAACAAAAATGAAACTTAGATCCACTTTGTCATAAGTATAAGCTTCGAGAAAAGTTGAGGCTATTATGATTGTTTGGTATAATGTATGGGTTTATTAGGTTATGAAAATGTTGTGCAAGATAAATTTGATGGATAAGAAGGCAAACAAGGCATGTGAGATGGAAGCAAATATAGAAATCCTTGGCAAACAATTGTAGGACACATTTATTGATGTAATAGGCCTCCCATTGTAATAGGTCACAAAGCATTATGAAGCTCTATAGAATTGTTAATCGCTTGAGAGTCCAAGTATTCTCTTGAATTCAAACTACTTGTATAGTTTGTGACTAAAATAGTCAAGAAACTAATCTCACATTAGTTTTGGAACTAGCTACATTTTCAATGAATATGAAAGGTGGCAATAGTTATATTGAATCTTTTGGCCTTCGAAGAAAACTCATGGTTCATTCTATAGAAACATTAAGCATTGTTCAGAGAGGTCATGACTACAATGTTTCTACAAATAAAAAAATTGAACTTTTTTCAAGGGTACTACCTTGTAGATCTTGTGGATCACTTGGAATTGTTGGGTGATCCTAAAACTAGATGCTACATTCTAATTGATTTGACAAAATTTTATTGATTACAGTAGGCTTGTGTTGTCCAATTGTTGTTTAAGGATTTTCCTTTGCCCTAGTCTAAATCAAAAGCATTAGAATACTATCCAATGTGATAATTTTTTTTATGTTTACTCTTATATCAATTCTCAAATCTATTGGGTCTACAAATATTCAACTAGTGGAATTGGTTAGCGGTCCTTGTCTTTTGTCCTTGGTATCTTTCCTTGTTTTAGGTTGTATTCTATTGGTTTCATTTTAATGCAATGAGGTCTCTCTTCTTTTGTTAAAAAAGAAAAAAATTTATATGGAATACTTGGAGAGACTCAGTGAGTCATAGATATATTGTTGTCAAGTATATATCCTAATCCTGGGATGGAAGGTTCTGCAATTATCTTTGAGATGATTCCCCACTATTACCTTTGGTGAGGTACATTACTATTGATACTATCATGCAATAAATGCCTGAAATATTTACTTAAGGGGTCCATGAGTCAACCCCCCTCATCAACACTATGTTAGCTTGGGAGGTCTTGTTTTTTAGTTTTGTTTTTAATCATTTTGGAGAAGTCACCAACTATTTCTTCAATACTCATGTGATACTTGAGTGAAACTTGGTGATATTTATATCAAAATTAGGTAACACCTAAATAAAATTTGGCTACTGTTCTTAAAAAACACACAATAATCTGGCTATTTTAGACTGAAAAAATAAAATTTCCTTATAGCCGACGTCTTTTGGTTGTGATAACTGCCGAAAACTCATGGATGAAATAAACAATGTTCTGGACTTCTCACTCTCCCATTCTCCCATTTCCCCTGCACATCAAGACCGTTGCTGGTGCTGGTGCAGGGCCGTTTCAACTTCACTGTCGAAGCTCCTCATAGTTTCTGAGTCATCCAATGTATCTCCCCGTTTCGAGAGTTTTTTTCCCCAGTTTCAGTTATGGTAGCCCCGTCGTCAGCCATGGCGAAGCCCAATTGGGCGCCCCATCACGTCGTTTCTAAGGCGCTGCAAGGCGAATGCATGGTAGCGGACTTTGGTGGGTGCTTGGGGAATTGTGCCGGAGACGGACGTGGATCCTACTTTCCATAATCAAGGTACAAAAAGGTCCTGTTGCTCTGTGCCGAGTTTGCAAGGATCCCTTCTTCGTCTTCGTCTTCGTCTTCGTCTTTTTCCATCACCATCGCCATTTAAGTGTGTGTGCACCGGAAGCTTTTCAGTGTTTCTTTTTCTTACTTTCTGGTAAAGATATGCCTTGTTTTCGGAATGTGAGTTCCATTTTCGCTGACGCTTCTGCTGTTGCTGATGCGATTTGTGAGCAGATTGGGATTTCAAAAGTCAAGAAGTGGTGGGAGAGAGACGCTGGGTCTCAAGACATCATTCGCTGCGCATGCCAAGATTCGCTCGATGCTGGCCATTTTGGGAGACCCCTTCACTCGGATTGTCAGCCCTCAGGTTGGTTCCGTCACTTGAATATCTGGTTTGTCTTTGCTGCGCTTATCTCTGAAGGTCGAGAGGTAGCGATAGGCGACAATCGATATTTTCTTGGTCTCTAGTTTTTTTTTGAATGGTTTACAAAGGTAATTATGCCGACGGGCTTGTTTTTACTGACAATTTCTGAGTCGCACTGTCTAATGGATCTGGTGATGGCTGGGAGGGCATTGCCAATTTGGCAGGGGTGTGTGTTTAGGGTTTAGGTTTTAGGGTCTGGTACTCTTTTTTTAGGGTTGAAGGGTCGATCTCACGGTGATCAATCTTTTGTCATTCTGAAATTGTTTTGAGTATTTTAGAGATGTGATGTTCTACATAACGCTTCGACCTCGGGTTTGTTATTGCTGACACTTCCTGAGTGATGGATTGGGTTATACAGGCAGGGCATTGCCAATGGATGAGGGCGGTGGACTTATCAGTTCCTAGGAATGACTTCATGGTCCGTGTTGAATCGCAATTGCGAGCTACCGGGTTGAGTGATGGGGTTTCTGTCGGCTCTGGAGAGGTTTGGTGTGGCCTTTGCGGAGATCATCGTGGTTGGTGTACGTGCGGGAGGTGCATGGGAGAGGGCGGCTTTCCTACCCGACCTGGATTAGCTGGTGTGAAAGGGAAAGTGGGCTGGGCAAGATGTAAGACTTGCTTTGGACAAAAAGTGGTTCCTTGCCTGTTTTGTGGAATTTCCGAAGCACCGAAGTGGAAGCTTTGGCTAGAAGATGCCAGGCGACATCCCCATCGAAGCCGCAAGCAGTGAAAGACCTAAGTTTTGGTGCTCTATTCGAAAGTGACGACGGAGATTCTCCCGAAAAGGTGACATGTGAAGATTCTAGGGTTCATTCGTGAATGTTGAGGGGGCGCTTGATTACCCCGAGGATCTTTCTCAGCTCAGCTTGGTGTCCATGGTTACGAATGGGGCATACTCTCTAATAACGCCCTCTATAGTTGCACATTCCCGGCATATCCTGAGAATGTGTCATCATGTCAAGTTGTGAACACATGTGAGAGTGGTTAGAGGCTTACTTGTCCTCCAAGGCAGTGCCATTAGAAAGGGTTGAGTTTACTGCAGGCAGCTGGTTGTACCAAACATATGTTCAGGTAGCTTGTCTATTTTGAGGAAGCAAGGATGTGTCATCTGCCCTTGAATTGCGGACTGAATATTTAAGTGGAGCATTCATTTGAAGCGAAGGGAGGAATAGGGATTTCACTGATGCTCGAGAAATGAAGGTACGTCACATCTTGGACCAAGTGCAACTTCCTAGTCGTACAATTCATTGTTTTAGTTATTTGTATGACCTCGGAGATATCGATGTAGGAATGTTTGGAGCACTCGAGTTGGGTGTCTTTCTAAGGTGAAAGCTTACCCCTGATGCCGCTCCATAGAGGAATATGTTGGCTTCTGGTGACTGCACTGCGCAAGCTCTGCTTTGCAGACAGATACGGGTCACACATTTGCTGTAACTTTAGAGCCTTGTGAAAATATTTATCTTTCAATTTGACTGGAATGTTCAGTTAATAGTTAGTTATCGTCAGGCATTTATCATACTGTGAACGTTTTGGTTTTTATTGGGGGCTTCCTCAGTGATGCTTCTAAGCTTCTGTTTTTCTTGTTTGCAGGATCAATATTTCTCACAAACAAGACATATTTAAAGTGAAGCAGCTACACTGAATGGTGCATTTATTGAGAAAAACCAGGGGTTGCAGTGTTAAATTGATCAATATGGCTAGTATTTAACCCTGGAACGCCCATGGGTGCCATAGTCACTTTGATGATTTCAACTGAACAATACTGGATGGAGGACTGGTTTTTTTCATCCAATATTGTATTTGGGAGTTCTTTGAATGTGCTGTAGCAGTTTGTGGTCGGAATATCGTCATTGAGGTATATCAATTTTTCTCCAGAAGTCGGAGGGATTATAACATAAGGTAGATGCATCCATTCCCGTCCCTGTACCCAATTCCGTCATCATGTACCAAGGGAGTACATTCTGTAAGAAACTGTGCACCATTGATACATGATGACTGAATTGGGTACAGGGACGCTTTTGGGTGTTTCTACTGTATGCCTTTTTAGGGGATTTTGGCAAATCTTGCTTTTGCTTCAGGTCTGAATTTTAGCCACACAAATGATCTTTCTTTGAATTCGAGACCAACCAATGAAATAAAGTTTATGAAGTCCCTTTTCTGATCCGTTTTGAAATATTCTAAAATTCTAAAATGAATATTTTATTGCAATTTGTACTGAAGATCTGTAAGCGCTATCTACTACAGCAATTGTAGAATGATTTGGAAATTGGTATAGAGTGTGATAAACTACAATAAAACATTTACAAATGCTGCTATTTTCAGATTATTTTAAGCATAATTTAAATTTGGTTTACTCTATCTTCTGCGTAGTCTTTTGTACGGTTGCACGTCCTCTGCATATTCTTTTGCATGGTCTTTTGTAGCATCATACTTCTTCTGCAAATTCTCTTCTGCACATTCTTTTCTTTTGGTTGTGTTCATGTTTGGGAGGTTGAACGACATGACCGTGTCAATATAGGGTTGCATTATTAGCGAGAGTTGTGTTATGTGATGTGAAGGGATGGGGTTTGTGAGCGAGGTCTTTGACTGAAGCAAGTTTAAGAAGTTGGCTGGGTCGACTGCTATTTGTCACGTTCGATTTGCAACTGCGAGGTCCTCTGTTTTAAGAATGCGCAACCATTTGTCGCCGGGTAACGGTTTCGCTCATTGGCGGTGGCCCATAACAGGTACGTGGTGAATTTTTACGGAGCTGAGGACAAAGCTGACCATTTGCTG
Organism: Pseudoscleropodium purum; assembly: GCA_963969395.1. Classification (NCBI taxonomy): domain Eukaryota; kingdom Viridiplantae; phylum Streptophyta; class Bryopsida; order Hypnales; family Brachytheciaceae; genus Pseudoscleropodium; species Pseudoscleropodium purum. The sequence goes on from OZ017796.1 coordinate 1,749,393, forward strand.
AAGTCGACCATTTGTGTATTTGGCATACATAGGTACATGCTCCAGCATGTGTCAGCACTTCGAAAGTGAATCCCTAGCTTAACTGCAGTACCAAGTCAGTGAAGTGTTCGAAATGATGTTGATATGATGAGTGGAATTAGTTACAGTCGTGGTATTGTGCAAACCTGATAGTCGAAATCAGACAGGCGAATTTTGATACTGACTACGTTTTGTCCGTGTTAAGATCTGGGGCTTATCAACGTGTAGGAGCGCTTGCATAGCACCACCAAGCTAATCTGCTTTTTTAGACCGATTAGTGGTGAATTCTGGCGATATGACCTAAGACTAAAGCGAGAAGCAGGCGCTGAAACCTATTGCTGAAATACTCATCACTGAGGATACAATGTCAATTATGCATGGAAGTACTACCACGTTAATTCGCTTAGGCAGAAACTAAAGTGACTGTCCAGACCTTGAAATTGGAGTGGAAAAGATTGATTAAGTGGGAAACAGTCGCAGAGTAATACTAGTGTAATGTACCACGCACCAAAACTGCTTGGTCTTCGATCATTCATACTGTACAGCAATATATTAAGTACAAACCTGTAACATTGGACAGAATTATGTAATGTCCTGTCTAGCTTATCTCGTTCTGCATTAGAATTCCGAGACCTTAACTTAATTCAACAGAATGCTAGCTTGACACCTTGCTAACCCTGGAGTGCCTACAATTGCACCGCACCAAAATTCAATAGTAGGCGTTTAAAATGTAACTACGATAGAAATCAGAACCCTCGTAAGACTTCTTCAAAATGAGAACCCTGCAACCAAGCAATTCAACTAATTCAGCTTGAGTGATTCTAACGACGAGTAATACTAAGGGACCCAAATTGGGTCTATTGTTTTGAGTATGTCATGCTGGACTATCTTTTGATCAATTTCAATTTAATCTTTGACCAGCAAATGCAATGTTCCACTCTGATTTGGTGGTGAATATTGACCCCATGTGAACTATATTAATTCTTCACAATGATCCAATTGGCTTTTTGAAAATCAGGAATGCTCTGTTCTGCAAGGAGCTAAGCAATACTCAACAAAGATGCACATGTCAATCGATTACCTGCCAATCGTCATCCTCGAGAAGTCTTATTGACGCCAAATACGTGTCTGTGTCTCGTTGAAAACCATTCGCTTATCAATGATTTGCCGGAACCTTGAACTTTGAACTTTGATTGCTTCGTTGAAGCTGCTAATTTCCCTGCTACCAGTTTCATAACTGTCTCCTCCAAGCTCTTGATACTCTGCAAAGGTTAATTGACACACAACCCTCTTAAACCCTTTCAGAATGTCCGTGAAAGTTGATATTACGCATATTCTACGTACATTCGAGATCCTGTAAGATTTTTCGACATATTATTGTATTCAATACAACTCCACATTTATGCCGCAGTACGACAGGGTGTGCTTCAACAAGAGCGCTCTAGAGCATCACTCCAGAGAAATAATGCAATGCGCATTACTTATGAAATTAAACCGATTCATAATGTGAAGGAGCTAGCTGAGTTACCTCATGGCATAGTCGAACTTCTTCCTTGACACTGGCAAGATCCTCCCACGCGTTCACGGGAGGCGCTGGTACAACTGCTGCTGGAGCGTTCACCACTTTGACGTCGCGGGTGAAATCGGTAGCCGCATTGATTTGCTTCATGGTGCTCAAGTCCACCACGTACTCGGCACCACGGGGGTGCTTGGAGCTTACCAAAGGTCCAAGCACCACAAAATTTTCACGTTCGGTGAGGCCTTCCAGGATGGCGGCAGTCATGGCGGCGTCATATTTCTTTCATTCTGCATCGTCCCTCCACCAAACTCCCGGGGAGGTGGGGTCCTCGCAAGCTCTTGTGATGCACATCTTGCAAATTTAAGAATTCAATGGAGCTCTCAATTCCCCAAAGTAACGTGACAATACGAGTACTCAGAGAACTCAATTTCAAGTGAAGGAAATGTTCGAAACAGATCGAAGACCAAGTTTCCTCCCCGCTCAGCTTCGTCCACTTCTACAACGAATCGATCTAGAAGCGCAAGCGAAGTTACAACAACAAAGACTCCCTCAAATAAGTTACACTGAAATTGCAGGTAATTCAACTATTGCAGTGACACTGTTAAGAACTTAACATGGAATCAATATGCTTGTTACTTTCGTGATGGAAGGATTGCATTTACTCATGAACAGTAGAGTATATGTACTACACAGGGAGAAGGCATGCACGCACTCCCACTTAATTAACAGCTGTCTGGCATAGATCGAAGTATAATTCCTAATTAACTGCCAGTATTATTGAAGATGGTTAGCTGGAAGATAAGGTGCCCTGTCAACCATCCTTTCTGTGATGCAGGGTTTGTTTCTAAACTCCAACAGACATTTGGGTTCTCGCATATACATGCGCGCAATCCATGGCTTCGTTGTGCGCGTCATACTTTGAGAATGATAAACTACTATGAGATGTGCTAGTAAGCTTGCCTTGATTACAGTTGTAATTAAGCATGTTATGTGAGCCAGTTGGTGATTAACTTAAGTGATTGAATGCGCCACTCTCGATTGATCCTTGATGGCCTCCGTCCATGCGCGTCATTCTTTACAGGCAGCTCCGTCTACAAAATAGCGGCAGTCAGCTGCACTATCAGTGAGTTTGCATGCGGTACGCTCAGATGTGAAGTACGATTAGCCTTTCGCCTGGAACTTATTGAGTGCCTGGAACGATTATTTATTGATTGATAATGCTATATGCAGACTTGCAGAGTTGCTAATAGCACCAAAATTTACAAGTCTGCATACAAAAATCACTAGGGCGGTTTAGTTTGGATGGAGGCCACATTCAGAAGATGAAGGTGGATAAACATGGATGAACTTGAGGCAGGATTAGCAAGGATGATTATTATCTAGCAAGGTTGTTGCTCCACTTATGTGATTTTCAATGGAAAATTTCCCTACCCAAGTTTGCCAAATTGTGCATCAATTTGTATCGTACACAAGCATGCCTTGTGGCTTTCCATGGTGCAAAGTGCATAATTTCCAATTAATTAGATTGCATTCATTATATAACTTAATTCATTTTTATTTTTTTCTATCAAAATTATAATAGAAGTGATCTATTATAAAACTAAAAAAAGATTTTTCAAATTGATAGACAATACATAATCTCATATAATAAAAAGTAAAATGAAAAATTCAAACATACTTGAAAAGTTTAAATTTAGCTTAAAGAATATTGTTTAACCATATGTTATTTGGTTCATAATTCACTCATACTTCTTACAATTAGAAGGATTATCACACACACACATAGTAGACCATTTATTTGACATTAAATGTTTACAACATTAGCTATATGACTTGTTTCCTACTAGGAACCTATTTGTGCAAGATAAAGTGAGTTATTTTCATGAATGAGGCGAATATGATGTTGACCAAGGCCTTCATTATTGTGTGACAAGTAATGCATTGACACTTAAATGAAGCTGCTAAGAACAACTTCTAGTTTTGTGCTTTTTGGAAATAGGTTTGCCTTTAGATCAAGAACATGTTGGACTATAATCTAAACTTCTTTAATTTCTACTACTAGTAATTCCAAACTTGATGAAAATTAGCAAAAAAAAATAGTGCAATCTTCATTATTTCTATTCTTTAGCTAGAGAAAATTATCTCCAATACCATTGTTCAATTGGATATAGGCTAAAATGTTAACCTTGTTGAAAATAGGTAGTATACTTTATACTTTGAATCATTATTGTCAAGTTCTATTCTATTGTAGGATGAAAATAAGAAATACATAAATCTTTTAGAATCATACTAATAAAATAACAAACATTGTTAGTAACAGCTATGGATTGTCACACACCATTTGAATCCTCATCTTCTAAAATGACCTTAATTTAGGAAGAAGATAACTCAAGGTCAACAAGTTGCATGTAATCAAGAATTAATTATTCTCATTCTATAAAAACTATAAGTTGAAATGCAAATGCAATCTACAATAAGAAATAAATTCAAGGGATGAAATATAGGGTGAATTTGACAACTTTTAGGATAATTCTGATATGTGAATTTTCTTTGAATAATTACAATTGGAAACAATCTTTCTAAATTTAGTAGCAAATTGGAGCACATAAATAGAAGGATTTGGAAGTTTGATTGCATAGTCATATATTCAATGATTACATTTTTATTAGATTGTATAGCATTTGCAAGTTTAAAACTTGTAGAAATTCATGGCAAAAAAAGGGATATGGATGGAGTAATAAACATGTAGGTCTAAAAGACTTAATGGTAGATCCAAATGAGACAATTCCCACTCCATCTTGACCCCTAAAATTAGCCTTGTTCGAATGAATACTTTTATGATCAAAGTCACCATAAATTTTCAACCAATGCGAGAACCAATGAAAATTGAAGCATTTTGTAATTGGATGTCTATTTAAGATGAGGCAAGTAATATGGATAGGATAAACATCCTGTATTTTGAATTTTTAAAACTTGTAAAATATTACTTACCAATTGAAAACAACTTTAGTTATAATTTTCTTGAGTTTGCTAATATTCTCATCTCCAAAAATTAATTTGATAATCAAATTAAGCTGGAAACATCCCAAATCACATTTTCTTTAAACCCACCACCATCACCTTTGTGTACATCTCCAAAATAATATGTACCTATGTTGAAGAAACAATTACACAACATCTACCCCAAAAAACTTTGACCCTTTGTAACTTTTGCATATGGTATCCAAATATTGTATTCTTTCATGTGTTACAACCTCCTTCCATTTGCCAACAAGAAAATATGAAAATTTTACTAGTCTAATAATACTAACTATGCATTATTAAAAAAAAGTGGTGCTTTGGTGTGTCCCTATCTTAACCCCTAATTGCCCAAGGCTTGTTTTCAAGCTCTTGGAATTTGCTTGAAATCCAACAAAAAGCCAATATTTTGATAAGTTGTATCATTTAAAAAAAATTGTAACCGTACAAATTCAAACTAGAGTTGTTAGAGATCACATAGGAAAAGAAAACACAACAATATTACTTATGGATTGAAAGATTATAATGTTTGATCACAAGGGTGTTAAAACTACAAAAATCTTTCAAACCTCTTTTTACATGTGAGATCTAAAAAGTTGGTAACCAAAAAAATATGAGGTTATAGGGCCTAACATGCACAACCCCAATCAATTTACAGCTTTCCAAAATCTATTCTACAATTTTTTTAAATGAATTTCTAATGTGATTTTTCCTCCATGGCCTAGTGTATTTGAGGTTCATTTCCACGAGCCCTCAACACTATGGGAAGCCAAGATTGCAATGGGTACCCTTGCACAAAATCTTGAATAGAAAAACCATAATGAATCATTTTCAAGATCGGATTTTTGATGCTAGAACTAGACTTTGAATAGAGTTTTCCAAAAATACAAACTACTAAAAATAGCAATTTGGTTGGATTTTATTTTATTTAACTTCAAATTATTGTAAACGCCAGAATCTGGTGCCGTGGACAGTCAGGGGTTAATGGCACTAGACAAAGTGTGAAGCACTGAAGTCCTCACCCTATGCTGATGATAGGAAACATTACTCGATTTCACCGTCAAGCTTGAAGACGTCCGCCGAGTGCCCTCGTGAAGACAATGCAATCAGTGGTGCAGGGTACATACATATATTTTTACATATATTTTGAAACATATGACCTTCGAGGGCCGCAGCAGTAGGACAGACGCTACCATGACAATCCATAAACCTCCCCGTCAAGAACAAGCGGAGGAACAAACCTCCTCGTGCGCCCCTCCACATCTTGACAGGCGCATCTGTACAGACCCCCGTGTTCTCAATATCGGTAGGGAATCCGAATAGGAATTCTAATTGGGGGTGGAAGACCTGAATCTCGAAAGGATTGGCAATCGCTTGAGCGTCGATTTTCATCCCTTGGGTTTCAGAGAATTGCGGAATTCTTCTCTAGTTTTCCACCAATTTACATTCGAGACTGAGGTGAATTTTTCTCTGCCTGGCTTAGCGGACTGGGTTGCATCGATGATTGATCTCGATCTCGTCTTCCTCTCTGCAAGTTAGTTTAGATCTTTCTATGTTTGTCAAATTCTATCTTGGCCGGATCTGGAGGAATATTTTGCTATTACCTACTCAGGCATTCATTCAGCATGGGAGATTCATTCTACAGTATATGCTATGGAGTGGGGAGGATTGAGCATCTCGTGGTACGGGCCAGGTCCTGTGCTGATTCGGTGACACGGTTTCGCCAGTCTGTCGATTACCTAAAAATAGAGATAACATGAATTGCTCGTGGGGTCGACTTGGAAGCCCCAAGGATAATGCCGGTGCCAATTGCGATAGATTGCGTCTGCTGCAAGGTGAGTGTTGTAGTTTTAAAGAGATCGCTGAAATTTTAGTTTCGATTTTCAGACAGATTTTTTGCAACTGGTTGTCACTGAAGCTCGAGGCGCCTCGTGGAGTGAGAGCTGTAGCCGTTTCGATTGCTTGATTTTGGCGCAGTAGGACATTTCCTATCTCTGTAGCTCAACCCTAATTTTCACTGAAATTTGTGCTTCGAACTTTCTACAGAATTTGGACTGACTGTAGTTACTTTTGAGAAGCTCGGTTCGTTGTTCTGCCTTCTAAGTTAACCAGCTCTTGTCCGTTGTAGGTCTGTTGAACTTCATGTCCGTTTTACTTCATGTCCGTTTCAGGTTTGGAATCGGGAAGTGCAAGAGGGTCATCAATTTTAGTTCTTGTGAGAAATCTTGTCTTCAGGGTTCAATTGCAGGTTACGAAGCGAGATCTTCTGTAATCTTACGATCGTAAACTGATTGATGTGTGCCAGGAATTGGACAGCATTGTTGCATTTTGAGCATTCACTCGCCTCACTGGGCATTATACGTTTAGTTGAAGTAGGCCAATCTTCAAATTGGTAGAATCACACTTTACAATGAGTGAGCTTCGCTACTGCTGCACCTTTGAGGGTTTCACTGAAACCGAAAGTGACAGAGCCCGCGGAAGTTGCCCGCTGCAGCATGTCTCAGTGACGGGCCTCATCCGGGATGCAGTGGCCCAATACACTGTGGTGCAGAGCTTCGCCAATCCGCTGAAGAACGCCGCCATTGAAGCTGCGTACTCGTTCCCCTTATTCGAAGGAGCAGCTGTGGTAGGCTTCGAAGCTGAAGTAGATGGCCGGAAGATTGTTGGCAATGTGCGAGAGAAAGCTGCAGCGAAGAAGGACTATGACGAGGCGAAGAAAGCAGGAAAAGTGGCCAGTTTATTGGAACAAGAGACTCCGGATGTTTTCCAAGCATGCATTGGCAACATTCCTCCTTCGAAAAGCGTCTCTATTCGCATCACTCTCATCTCCGACCTCAAACAAGATGCCGAGGAGAATCAAGTGCGCTTCGTCGTGCCCATCACCATCGCCCCGAGGTATGGCTATCGCGAAGGTCCGCCTGAGGATTCCAACGTCGACACCTCGGCCTCCAAGCTCGTTGTCGACATGGGTTGCGAAATGTCCATGGCCATCACCTCCATTCAATCGCCTTCTCACACCATCGCAGTCCAACTTGGCACCACCTCAAACGATCAGACTTCGCTCAACCCTAATCGCGCTCGAGTGAGCCTCACGACGGATGCGCTTCTGAAGTCTGACCTTGTCATCATCGTGCAGGCCCTGGGGCTGGATGAACCGCGAGCTCTGGTGGAACTCCACCCTAGAGACAAAACTCACGCGATTTCTCTAACATTTGCGCCTCGCTTCACGGTCAACCCGCTTCGCTCATCCGAGCTCATCTTCATTGTCGATCGATCTGGCTCCATGGAAGGCACGCGAATCAAGCAAGCGGGTGCGGCACTGGAGCTCTTCCTCAGATCCATCCCCTGTGACGATCACTACTTCAATGTGATCGGATTTGGATCCCACCACAAAGCGCTCTTCCCCAAGTCCGTCGCCTACAACGAAGACTCGTTGAAACGAGCAACTCTTTACACAAAAACTCTGGAGGCGGACATGGGTGGCACCGAGATTGCAGGAGCTGTCGAAGAGGCTTTTCAACGTCGACGTCGCGATGTGCCATCGCAGCTCTTCGTGCTCACGGATGGAGAGGTTTGGGGTGTTGATACTTTGTGTACAACTATTAGGGAGGCTGTTGATGAAGGTGAGAGGAGCAACGCCTTTGTGAGAGTGTTCTCATTAGGGATTGGAGACGCGGTGTCGCATGACCTCGTGGAATCGGTGGCGAGAGCTGGAGGTGGCTATGCTCAGCTCGTGTTGGAGGGCGAGCGAATGGAGAAGAAAGTGCTCAACATGCTGAAAGCGGCGCTCGTGCCGCCTGTTACCGATGTGGGAGTGCAATGGTCGGATGAAGTTTGGAACTCCAAGGAATCTGGAGCCCTAATGGAGGGTTTTGTGGTTGTTGAGGCGGATGATCCACAACCTGTTGTCGCGGATCCTCCTCCCACCACCGAGAAAGAGCCCATCAACTTATACTCAACCTCCCCAGAGCCACCTTCACCGCCATCGCCAACCCTGTTACCCCCACCGGACATCATCGCCCCAATTCAACAGGCTCCGTTCAAGATTCCCATCTTATGCCGTGGCGCGAGGTTCACAATCTACGCTATTCTTGCACCCGCTGTTCCAGTACCGACAGAGCTCGTGTTGCGAGGCTCATCTCCAGACGGACCCGTGGAGCTCAAGGTCAAAACGCACTTGGTTTACGACGCGTCCCAGCCGACGGCGACGATGATTCATTCTTTGGCAGCTCGCGCATTGGTGCGAGACCTGGAAGAAGGCTCATCGTGCATCCACGCTCTTGGCAACAAATCCAGAACAGTTACACAACAGCAAACGTTGGAGAGGCTTGGTGTTCACATGGAGAAAGAAGGGAAGAGGTTCACAACTACCCTGCCATTACACTCCAATCATGTGGCGGAGCTCACCAAAAAGCTTATCCTGGATATTGCAACGCGGTACAGCTTGTCTAGCAAACACACCAGTTGGGTGGCCATTGACGAAGCTACTCAGCAAAACCTTGTTTATGAGGAGGTTGAGAGACCCACCCAGCTCTACCCGTATCAACCGGCTCCCATGCTCTATGCGCCACTGTTGAAAATGGCAGTACAGCCAAAACGCCGTGGAATGGCAATGCAGTTCTCGGCCCCGTTACCTGATGAAGAAGAAGATGATTGCGGCTTCGCCTTGATGGATTCGACAGGTTACACTGTCTGTGCACCAGGTTACGGAGCTATAGCGTCTCCAACATTTTCTTCGCTCGTTTCAGATTCGTGTGAGATGCCAGTTGCAGAGTCGGAAGCCCCAAATGAGGAAGCCACTGAATCCGTTGTAGACACAGATCCCCACGTGCGCTTGCAATCTATTCTGCAACACCAGTCTTTTGATGGCTCCTTTCCTCTCACTCCCGAGATCGCAGCATTCTTCTCGATCACCGTGGAAGAGTTAAATGTGATACTGGAGGAAGTGCAGAAGCAATCTGAGTTGACTCTTTCAGGGTCGGAATGGGAGACAGTCTGGGCCACCTGCTTAGCTGTGGAGTTCATGAGGACGCAGCTACCAGAGCTGCGAGACGAGTGGGAGCTGGTTGTGGAGAAAGCGGGAAGGATAGTGGAAGTGTTGACGATGAGACATGATGTCGTGGCAATCAGACAGGCCGCGGCACGAGTTGCTGCTGGAAGTGGTGAACGATTACGTGCAGAGGCTGTGCCTGCAATCGAAGTGGTTGACGACGTTGCTGCTGTTGAAGATGTCAAAGAGGTTCCTGAACCTGTTGCTGTTGAAGCTGAGAAGCCATGAACGAAAGAATCGGTGAACCGCTGTGGCATTAGTTATTTTGTTTATGAAGTCTCAACTCCAAGATATGCAATGTGCTTCTCCTGTCCTGTCCTGTCCTGTCCTGTCCAGTCCAGTTGGTGTGAAACTGTGAGCCGAACTTTTATGTAGTTGGTGTGATGCGCAGAGTTTCCTTTTGGGATGAATCATGTCATTTATACTTCGCACATTTGAGCAATGTGCGTGGGTGTAAATTGGTTCACCACTCCAGTGAATCGTTGTCTGCGCTGCCCAGAGTAAATGAATTTGAATTAGAAAAGGAGGAATTGAGAAACTCTACTGTAGAAGAGAAGTGTTGCTTTTAGTGTAAAAGCATCAGAAGAATTTTGTGCAATGCAGTGTTTGTAGTGACTGACACAGCTCGGACTCTTAATCTTGTGTAGATTTTTGACTGCAACTTTTGCAAATTGTATGGTATCAAGTGGAGTATGCAAGTTTGAATCCCAAAGTTAAGTACCCAATGCCCCGAAGTGGTGACTTCTATAGCAATAGGAGTTTGTAAAATTGTGTGTAAATTGTATCATGAGGTTTGTACAAAGTGCTAGCTCCAAAGTAAGTGCCTATGTGGCCAAAAGTGGTGACTTCTCTAGATGGAGATATTGAAATTAAATAAATGGCTAAATGACTCGTTTGAATCCTTAATGAAGCTATTTATATGAATATTAGATAGATTATAATTATAAATTTCAAAGTAAAGATTTTCATTTCTACTAAAAAGAACTTTTAAGGATGACAATAAGAGAGTGGAGGTATAAGAATTTTTTACCTCTTATTTTGGTTAAAGAAAATAGAGCCTATCTTGCATTCTTAACAAAAGACTTTGTAGTAGACTTAATATAAGGGAAGAAAAAGGTGTGTTTTGAAAATCCAAGCTTGTTGGAGAAATCCAACTAATTAATATGTCCTTTGGTGTGCATCATTCATTGATCTTCCTTTGCCAAAAAGAAAAGTCAATCCTTTGGACCATTACAAAAGATATAGTTATTTGCACTTGTAGATAGCTACCATTGACTTTCCTTTTGTTAAAGGTAGATTTTATAATTGAGAAGAATGACTTGAAAAAGGTGATGTCCTAGAGGTTAGAGTTAGGTAAAGAAATCTTAGTTAGAGGTGACATTAATTTTGTAGGCACTTACTATTGAATTATAATTTGTTGCTTCAAATTTTACTCTATTCATTCCTAACATTTAGTTTGGTGGAATTTAATTTTATACTTTTGATACTATTTACTTTGGTACTATTTAATTTTTAGTGGAGTGTGGACTTTATGATGATTAAAAAAAATGACTTGTTGATTGTGACATTCAGAAAGGTAATGTTTTGCATATGATTAGCCAAGAATAAAAGACAAAATTGTTGTTATCAATGGCAATAGCAAATAACTTAAACATTTAAATGATGTAGACATCCACTATTGAATTATAATTAGTTGTTTCTAATTAAAAACCCTAAGGTCCCATTGTCCTTTTAGGGGATAAAATGAATTTTAGTAGTAAGTTTCTAGTGTCTCAATTTCTACAAAAATATTTTGAATTTTTTTTGTAGATAAGCAAATTTTTGAAAGTTTTCCTAGCTTGCATATAATTTTCAATCAAATTGGATTTATAGTTTAGAAGTTAGGGTAATTTTTTGCAAAATGGAATATGAGCGGTAAAACGAGCATGAAAACAATCCTTGATGTTCATAGGAGGGCAAAAAAGTGGTAAAGGAAAGTTCAAGAGGAGGTTAGTGGGTGAAGACGTTTAAAAGAATATAAGGCTATAACACAATATTCATATAGAAATATATATTTTTTAAATTCAATATATATAATATACCATAGTTACTATTATGTGAGTTTAGGATCATGAGCACATGAATATAGGAGTTTAATACACATTTATTATACATGTTTATATCATAAAAACCTTTGATAATTATCCCCTAAAGTTTTGGCTTGACTATATTTTCACCAAAAATACTCCAAAACTACCATTTCTAATTTAAGTACCAAATTTTAGAAAATAAACATTTTTGGACACATGTAACTATAGGATCTTGCATTATATTGGTTTGAGAAGACGTAGAAAAAGTCTTAGAAATTTTCACCGTGTAAATTATAAGATATTAGTGTTTGAATTGGCAAAAAATCGGACTTCACAAGGTTACATTGGTATGAAAAAGTATCCAAAATGATGGTGCTTCTTTAGATTCCTTTTTCAGTCAAGTTTCGATAATTGCCCTCAAATTAAAAATCCTCATAACTCTCATCTCATTAATTAAAATGGAATGATCCAAATATTCCCACATATATATAAATCTAGAGAACCAATTTCAAATTATGAAAAAAGTGATTTTTTTTATGTACCCGAATTGTCCAAGTTGAAAATCAAACTACATATCATACAATATATTTTTAACTATGTAATCAAAAGTCATAAGAATTTTGGGCCTTAAAGTTACTCCTTGTTCACATGTTGTATGAAAATTTCAAAAAAATAAAATAAAAACTCCATTTGTAGAGAATTGCCCTAAAAAGTTCTTTTGCCAAAAAACCAATAGCTTGATCCTTTAGGGGTTACAATGGGTTATTTATATTATAGTATTTTTTTTAGAATGTTTCACTTAGAGAAATCACCCAAGGAGGAGTTTTTGTTCAAATCAAAATTTGTGGGTGGGTGGGTGGGTGGGGTGGGGGATGGGCTATAGACAAATAAATTAAGAAATACATAAGAAAAATATGAAATTAAAAAATAAATAAATTTATGGGATCTAGATAGCCTCTAAAGTTGGTTAGTACCCATAAAATGGTTGATTGGGCATTTAGATGTTATTTCTCCTTTTGAACTTTCCCTTGCATTTTATTTTGCAATCTATGTGGCCAAATGATTCCAAATTTGATTCACATCATCTAAAGTAGGAGGCTCATAAGTCAACCACTTAAGTACTGGAACTGAATTTTGGGCAAGTGAAACTTCTCAAAATATTTTTCAGTAAAATTTATTTGAAAGACAAGAAGAATTGGCATTTGATCTAAGTTGTTTCATATTTTTTGGATTGTTTCTGATTTAGTTATGAATTTTCAAATGAGAAGTGTCATAGGTCCCTATTTATGATCCTAGGTCTTTCATAAAGTGTTCACTGTAATTTCTAAAGAGAAATGGACAAAAGCAGGAGATTGATTGGCTCTTGCAACAATGAATAATACTTTTTCCTGAATTTTTCAATGACTAGGAGGTCAATTTAAGAACCACCTCCAATCCATTCTAAATTTCCAATGCCATTTATAAGGGCGGTTGTAAATGCCCGAATGGAGTTTGAGCCTCTTACCTTACAACATATACACTACAAGATTGTATGGTTGAGATTTCTATATCTTAGTGACATTTAAATGTACAACATTTCAAAAGCAATGATATTTTTAAACTGAGAAAAGTTTTGGACCTCTAGGGGTTTAGGGAGTCTACAAGCTCTCCAGTTACCAAATGCTTTCAACTATTTTGTGAATTTCAAGTTGGAAAATTCACAAAAGACAACCCAATAATGGAAAAGTACAAAAACATGATGTGGATAAAATTCCTTTTGAGTTCCCTAATAACGTCTTCCAAGAATTGGAATTAAAATCACTCTATTATCAAAGCTCCAGCCATTTTTATTATTATCCTGCACCTCACTTGATTTGATCCAATGTTGTGAGCTTGCATATCGCCATTGATGGGCAATTTTGACTGATGTATCCAAGTAATGGATTCTCACTCAGCTGATTTTCCATGCCCATTTTTGGGTTACGATTGTAGGTTCTGGAACTACTTTACTTTACAAGGAACTAAAAGTAAATAAAAAAATTTAGATTTGAAAGAAAAGTAAAATTGGTACCTTATTAAAGTAAAAGTAATCTTTTACTTTATTCATTAAAACACCTATAAAAGACATCATCATATTCTGCAAGTATACTTCAATAGTTACTTTATTTTGAAATATATGCATCCATAGAGTTATGTTCTTATGCCACAGTTTAAAAAATTATATAAATTCAAAACATTTCTCCAAATTATTATAGTTCAACAAGACAAGTAAATAAACAAAGCATTAAGTTTCCAAGCTTGTTGTCACCACTACTCTAACTGAATCACAAACATCTGTATGCCAAATCAAGTACACATGGAAGAAGACAATTTGTAAGCTGTATTGCAATTGAATGAAAATGGACCACATGTTACAAATGCTATCATTAGAAAAGCTTATTATAAGCGTGCTTTAGAAATCCATCCTGACAAGTCCAAAGAAAATCCTTTGATTGCAACTGAAGAATTCCAAAAATTGAAAAAGGCATCCGAAATACTTTCTGACAAAAAGGCCCATCATGATTATGATACATTGCAACAAGAAAGGAAGGAACAAAGGGCTAGGGTTGAGCATAAGCAGGCTCTTCAAAAATATAAGAAGTTCAAGAGAGAAAAAAGAAAAAGAGAAAAGAAGCAAGTAAAAAATGAAGGATTTCAATTCAACGGTGATTTTATGAATAGAACATTTGATTTTGAAAATGGTTTATTTGTAGGCAAGAAGCACAAAAAAAATGAAGAATTTCAATTCAATAGGGATTTTATGAATAGAACATTTGAATTTGGAAATTGTTTATTTGTAGGCATGAAGCACGAAAAAAATGAAGAATTTCAATTCAATAGGGATTTTATGAATAGAACATTTGAATTTGGAAATGGTTTATTTGTAGGCATGAAGATGCAATAATAGGGGTAGATAGACCAAGTGAACAAGCATTTGGAAAAAAATATCTCTAAATTTTTTGTTTGCCATTTACAATGTAGAATTAAGAGTTAAGAGCACCTAGGGGGTGATCCCTAAATATATAAATCATCGTATTTGGGTGTCAACAAAACTTTGAAGTTATATAAAATCCCACAAAAATATTTTTATAGAGACCAAGGGCCGTAACCAAAACACTTGGAACATTGTGATTGAAGGAGAAGGAAGGGCTAGTCCAAGTTCACTTTAATTTACACTAGCATGATAAATGAAGAATGACCAAAGCTCAAAATGCATGATAAAATGATATGGAATTCTACATGTCCTAAAATGTACAAGGCTTCATAATCACCCAAATTTTGTGGCAAGAAAACCTCAAGAGGTTGTTTTGTAGAATATTCAAGGTGACCAAGCTATCTCAACAAAGCTAAATATATTGTTTTGATTTTGTTAGTTTTTAGTATTGTTTACATTGGAAATGTTGTTTTTCTATTGTTTCATTGTTTTGAATTCATTTCTTAAATTTCTAGAGGGCAATTTCTAGATGGTATGCATTTTTCTTATTGAAAATCTTTTTTTTGAAGAAAATGTATTTTCATAGGAATTGTAAATTAATTGCAATAAACAAATTATTATTGGAGTATTTCATATAATAAATGAATTTTATTTTCTCATGGCTTATTTATTAATTTCTCATTCAAGTGTAAAAACACATTAAGATGATGATATGGTCATTTACAAAGTATTGTTTACTACACACCATTCACTAGATCTCTAAAAATAATTTTTTTATTCTCCTTGATTACAAGTATCTTCTTCTATTTCTTGGCATCTTCATTGTAAAAATTTTATTAGGAGATGAAAAGAAAAGAGAAAAGGAAAGAGGAAAAACAAGGTAGAGAAAATGAGTAAATGAGAAGAGTGAATTATCCTTGCAAAAATGTTGGAATGGGACTCTCAAGTAGAAAGGTCCTAAACCAATTGTAATGATTAGTGTGGCCTCAAGCGCTTCAGTTTGTTTTCAAAAGCGACAACGACCTCGAGTTCTCCGGTGACCCACCAAAGCTCCTCTTCTCCTGCAGCCTCAAGTTTCTTCTCTCTCACTGTTGTTTCGAATCTCCCGCTCGCTTATTGTGCTTGAAGCTCCGTAACAGCATGGCGGGGCCATGGGGGGTCTGGCTGGACGATGCTCTCCAATCCTTAGAATCGACTATGCTGCTGCGATCGCTGCGCCCGCTCGTCTTGCCCGAGCCCAAGACTTCCTCTGCCGCTCTGCCCACTTTCACAGAACTCGGACCCTGGGACCGCGCAGGCGTGGCCGTGGAAGCGTCGCAGGCCACCGTCGAGGCCTGGCTGAAAGCTGCCACCAGCACTGGTGAGAGCTGGAGTTTCACCATTTTGATTTCATGGAGAGTTTCTTAGTCTTTGAGAAGAATTTGTTAGCATCCATTTGATTGGGATTTGAAACAGGGGAGGAGATTCGCAATGTGGGTGGTGGTGCGAAAGGGGAAGTGCATCAGCTGTTGCTCTTCTCGGGGAATGATTACCTGGGACTGTCAGTGCATCCTGCTGTCCGGCAAGCCGCCGCCCAGGTGCGCAATCCTTGATTTGTGTTTGGTAAACCCCTGATTCTTGGGTGCACTAAACCTGTGAGAAATGCTATGAGAATTCGAGGCACAAGATTAGTAGTTTAGTATCGTGCTTGTATTTGTGATATTTATCCTCGTGTTTCTCAATTTCAATGAATGAAGTGAAAAATTACAGTAACACCCAGGTGCAGTCTGCTTAGTCCTTGATTGTGTTTGTTAAACCCCTAATTCTTATGTGCACAAGGCCTGTAAGAAATTCAATGCGAATTCAAGGAAGAAGTTGTAGTTTGCTATCGTGTTTGTGTTGTGTTAGCTATCCTCGTGTTTCTCAATTACAATGAATGAAGTGAAAATTTATAGTTCCGTATTTTAAATGTGATAGGGAATAATCTCTTGTTGTAATACCATGGCGAAGCATCTTCTAGGGGGTGCAGCGACTTCATGGTGTGCTTGGGTTTAAGAGAAATGGAGAATTAGCCCAATCTGGGGCAGGAGATTGTCGTGAGAGTTTCTCTGAGGTTGGCTGTTTCGCTAGGCTGCAGTGGAGTTTGGGATGGGGCCGAGGGCGTCGCCATTGGTGTGTGGGTACACTTCCCATCACCGCCTGCTTGAATCCGCTCTGGCAGAGTTGAAGGAAACCGAGGTACACACAGAAATCCTAACTTGAATAATTCAGAGATCAGCGTGACGAGTTTTCCGTTGAACTCAGTACAGTCTCAAATTAGGGTAAGTGTTGAGAGTGTATTGGAAGAAAAATTTATCCCTTAAGCCCAGACTCTTGTGATAACCAGATAATCACTGTAGAACACATAATGCGCCTGTGAAATGGTGTCACTCATGGGTTTAGGGTTTAGGGAGACCATTGTCAGCATGTCACCAATTAAAAACAGCTGCACAGGCATAGGGTTATGTACTCTGGGTTTAAGGATCAATTTGCTTGATCAAATTATGAAAATTATAGGATTTAGAGTAGGCCAAGTTTTATATCACCGAATTAGTGAGAAAAAGAAGCATGTGCGGACCAAAAGAGAAGGAGAAAATTTGGACAAAAGAAAGTTCTTATACATGACCTACTCAAATGTGCTAATAACACACACGTGAAGATCAATGTGGGGTTCTTGGCCCCTCAGGGGTCCTGGTATTTTCGGCAAGAACGATATTGCTTTAGACTCTAAGCCTGGATGAAAGTTCCTTCACGTTTCTGCTTATTGACTTCACTTCGATTTGAAAGGAAGGCTTAATTATAATCAAGAGATTAATTATTTGCTGCATGTTTTGGCTTGATTTGCGTCATCGGATGCGTACTATGAAAAAGTATACTGAGATTAGTGGAATTTGTGTTCGTTTTAACTTTTGTGACAGGAATGTCTGCTGTGTCCTTCTGGTTTTTCTGCAAACATGGCAGTTCTTACAGCAGTCACAAGCGTAGTTCCTGGTAAAAGTGGGGTAACGGAAAACCCAGTGGCGATATTCTCTGATGCCTTGAATCATGCATCTATCGTGGATGGGGTGCGCGTATCTCAGCGGCAAAGCAACGCCGAAGTTCATGTATACAGGCATAATGATATGATGCATCTGCACCAGTTGTTGTAAGTACCCTATTTCACAGGGTGGCGCTTGCGTCTGCGACTATGCATGGAGATACTTTTGATTGCTTGTTGAACTCTATTCTAATGACAGTGGTATCTGCTGTTGGAGTTAACCAGGACCAACTGCAAACGGGAGCGGAAGGTAGTAGTCACAGATAGGTAGGTGGACATTATCACTCTCCTGCTGCTCCCAGCACGTTGTTGAAGCGACTGGATTGTCGTTCTTCAGTCCTTTCTTTTGCTTTCAATAGGATCACACAGTGCATTTATGATCATTTAATCTTTTTAATATTTAATCTGGTGCAGTCTCTTCAGCATGGATGGAGATTTTGCACCCTTAAAAGAGTTGGCTGCTTTACGAAAGCATCACGGTTTTCTATTGATCATTGACGAGGTACAAGATACGCTTGGTCTGAGGCACAACAGTACTCTAGCAATTATAATTTACTGTAGATGAAGCCAGTATTTTTACTGATGATGATGCTAGAGGGTTTTTCACTGAGATCTTATTAAGTCGATCTCTTTGCAGGCCCATGGGACGTTAGTGTGTGGAGAGAACGGCGGAGGAGTAGCAGAGGCATTTGATGTACAAGAACATATTGACATTCATGTTGGAACTTTAAGCAAGGCTATAGGCTGCCATGGTGGTTTTATTGCTTCCAGGTATTTCTACCAATCCTTTATGACATGCCGATCTTACACCTGATCTAATCTCAAAGTCCATAGGTTGCCAAGTAGTTTTTTGAATTTCATCAATCCTAAACCCTAAACCCTAAAAGTTTGATGAAAGTTTGATGAAATTAAGTTTTTCATTGCTTCTCACTTTCTATTTCGTACGTAATTTTGCTTCGTTTTCATAGAATTCTGGCTGCTTTGTCATGATGCAGCCGTAAGTGGAAACAGTGGATTCAATCCAGAGGTCGGTCTTTCATCTTCTCGACAGCTCTTCCAGTTCCTGTCGTTGCTGCAGCGTACGGTAACTTGTCCACAGTTTCTCCATTCCTTCTTTAGAAATTCTAGAAAGCGATGTGTTACAACTTTGGTCGGATGCTTAGCTTTATCAATGGTTGCATCTTGCAGGTTCTTATGCTTGTAGTGCTTGGTATATGGTGTGCAGCTGCAATTATGGTGGCCAAAAAGGAGAGGTGGCGGCAGCATAATGTGTGGGCTCTTGTTAAACAGTTTTCAGAGGCCACGGGTTTACTTTTTACCAGCCCTATTGCTCCTATATTATTTGGAGATGCTGACGTTGCCTTGGAAGCCAGCAGGTACTTGATAGGCACTACTGCTGAGGGTTTATAGTGCATTCTCGTTTTGCTTTGTAACCTGCTATATTTTAGGTTTTAGCCCACTCCTGCAGTGGCACATCCAGCGATACCTCACTAAGGTCTTCAGCTGCTACATAGCTGCCTGATCTTGAAAATTCAGCAGTTACCATTGGATATTATTAGTTCCTTGAATTATGGAGTGATATCGTGTTTTGCAGGAAGTTACTTACAATGGGATTCCACGTACCAGCAATTAGGCCTCCTACTGTTCCTGTCGGTTCTTCTCGGTGAGCATGATCCCCTTCCCCTGAACCTTTTTGCACGTAGACGAGTGCACTTCTAAATATTTAATAGTAAACTATTCAAGGTCTGTCATGTTTACCGTGCTATGTCTGCCAACTGCTTTCTTATTGATTTTCTTTGGAATATCCTCCTCCATGAAATATGGTGACCTTAAGTGTTTTTTGATATGGATCAGGCTTCGGATTACATTCTCAGCTGGACATACGGCCGCTGATGTGGATGCTCTTGTCAAGGTACTACCTGCTTGGGCCAAAACAAGAGGGCCTTCACTCAATTTTCTTCCTACTCGTGTCTGCTGGTTTCCTTCATCACTGGCAAATGCTGGAACTCAGAAATTGGTGAACGACAAGCATGTTAAAGTGCAAGATAGGCAAGTCCGTCTGAGACCAAAGCTGTAGTACATGGCTGTTGAATTCTTCACAAGCCAAATGGTGGAACGATGAACCTCTAGGAGGGAACAATCAAGGTAAACAGGTGGGTGAAAGGTAATACCTTCAAGACAAGTGGTGTCTTCCAGAGTTGAGAATCTTGAATTTTGCTAGATTTGAATGACGAGAGCATGAATTTTTTTTTCGGATACTTTGAGTTGCAAGCAGGTTCAAACCATCGGTTTCCCGCTTTCAAAATGATCACCCATTCGCTTCACATTCTGAAAGCTAATGGGCTGGTATCTTTACTTCAGTCTCAGGTTTCTTGACGATTCGGAATGAATAAAACCGCAAAAATCCCCCACCTTCGTGAATTTTGACTGAATCCTTCAATGCTCTCTACTTACGATGAAAGGATATTTCACAAAGGATCACTCAGTAGCAAGGTCTCTACGATTCCTTCAAATGTCTCTTCTGATCTACTATTGCAGAAGCAGACCAGTGGTCAAGAAATGCAGACACTGAATTGCATTGAGGTGGCTGTTTGTATGAATCATTCAGCTTATTGGAGTGAACTGATCCGGGTTTATTCCTTTGAAGGCTGCGTTTCCATTGCATTTCAGGTTGTTATTCTGCGCTGCAATGAATGTAGAATGACTGAAGTCCTTCGTCAACGGAGAAGACTAAGGCTGGATCACCAATTGCCGAGCAAAACTTCTAAGCCATGATTGTATGTCAACGGGGTTTAACTTTTTAGTCACACCTGAAAGGTTCTCACTTGGCGTTTGTTGAAGACCTAAACCAACTACCGAAAGTACGCTTGTTACAAGAAAAAGGTGATTTAATATTAATTTCGCATGGCATTCTAGTGCACGGAATTTCTTATCAACCAAGTTTAATTCATTTTTTGGCGTGGTATGTCTCAGATTTTCTTTCTTATTTTTGGTAATGAAAGGAAGAGTTCATTGCAAGAAAGAGGTACTCAACAGGAAAAATTGACACCATTTTGCTCCTTTGCTTTTAAGCAATGCGGCACATCCCAAGAAAATGCGCAGGTTAGGTACTTACTGTTTCCTCAGAATTTTCTGTGGATGTGCCGCATTAATTAAAAGCAAAGGAACAAAATGGTGTCTATTTTTCGGCAATTCTCTACAAACTTCCAGTGACATCCAGGTTTGCAAAAGTAGACATATATGGCCTCTGAGAATTGATGTGAGAATGATTACAAGCACGACTGTGCAACTGTATAAGAAGAAAAGTCCTGTGCAAACAGTTAAGCACAATAAGCAGCAAGCAGGTTTTGATGGGGAATATCTGAGCTACAACTGCAGCAGTTTTTACATTCCAACACTCATGAATGACTATGGAGTACAGACCCAAAAGAGACAACAATTGTGTGTCACAAGGTGGACTTTGTTTCCAAAAGGCATGAATCAAGAGTCCATGCAGTTCATCATACAATTTCTAATTTCCAAGCAAATTAGTTTATTACCATAAATTTAATGTACTCTGATGCCTTTTCTTATTTTTCAATTTTTATTTTTAAAGATTTCATTTTTAGTAGGGATTAGTTTCAAAATCTAAATGTAGACTTTACATCAATTTACAAGTTAGATGAATGAAAAAATTGTCAAAGGTACAAAATAAAGTATCAAATTAAAACATTCTGTTTGATCAGATATTATATAGAATCCATGCAGAGAGGAGTCCAAGAAGAATTATTCATTATGATCAGATATTGTATATAATACTATGTAGTGATGAGTCTATAAAGAACTCTCTTATCACATGCTGAAAATTCCTTGTAAAAAACAAATAAAATCCTACCATATCTTCAAAATTAAAGAAGCCATTTTTTTCAATAAAACAAAAATAATATAAAGTAATCTTCTGTAAACGAACAGTGTTCATTCTAATTATTATTACGTCTTGAATAATGTCCACTTGCAAGGTCTGCATCACTGCAGGGTGTTAAAAAATGTTATCATGAAGTTATTACACCATTTCAAGTAGCAATTGAACAGCCATTGAATGATGGCTTCAAATGGCAAAAAGATATTGCCAAGTGGCACTCCGTCAATCACTATAACAGATTGGATTTTGAAGTAAGGTAGAAGCACCAGTAGTGGACCACGCCCAGTACCTGCACTCTAGAGGAGAGTAATTCAGACTACGGGAGTTAGGAATTCAAGAAATAAATTATGGAGGCTGAGCCTAACATGTTATTTGTTTCTAATGTGCACAGTATGTTCATTTGAACATTGGGCTACCCAATATATCAGCCTACATTGTTGCAGTGATCCCATGAACTGAAACTAGTGCCTTCCCTGATCCAAATTGTAAGACTTTAGACTTTGCTTACTAGTGAAATGCACTTTTTGCCTCCCAAAATTCACAGTAATTTCAATTTTTGGAGTTTCTGAAAATTCCACCATCCCCATATTTTGTATCTTCCTACATGGGAAAAATTCCAACAATTTCATACTCCTCTCCACTTGGTCCACAAATGCTTAAATGATCCACTACTGGTGCTTCTACCTTAGAATATTGAAACAATTCGTAAGGAAAATGCATTCAAACTATCCAAAATATTGACAAATACATTTTAAATAGATGAATGGCCTAAAATCACCCAATTTTTCCATAGAAGAGTGACATCCCTACATATTAGATACATTTGGATGAATAAATGATGTTTAATCCCTAAAGTTCCTTCACTACGTTATCACCAAAAACACTCCAAAAGTGCCATTTCTTGTATAGGTTTCAAATTTTAGAAAAAAAATTACTTTTGAACACTTAAAACTATAGGATCTTATAGTATACTAGTTTGGAAAGGTGTGGAAAAAATTTCAGAAATTTCCACCGTGTAGATTGCAAGATAGTAGCATTTGAAGTGACAAAAATCATTTTTTTTGTTCCTACGAAAAAACAGGTAGCTACACTTTAAAAAGTCACATTTGTATGAAAAAATGTTCAAAATGGTGGTGCTTCTTTGGATTCATTCTTCAAAGCATGTTAGATACATGCTTGAAATTTTTTAAATCATTTGAAATTGTACAACATATAGGAAAAAAAATAGTAAGTAGAAAAATGTAGAGAATGATTCAGAAAACTAAATTGTTAACAATTTATTCATGAAATTGAAAAATGACATTCCAATGGTTTCAATGTTGTAATAAACAATCTTTACCTAATTTTTTATTTTTTTCCAAAAATATTGAAAACTGAGTTTAATAAAAGACTTCAAAGTTTATTTTGGAGTAGAGAATCTATAATTGCCCGCAAACTAAAACACCTCATAACTATTGACTCATTGTTCAAAATGAAACAATTTAAAGTTTTCTATGTATGTATAAGTCTAGAAAACCAATTTCAAATTTGGATTTTTGGAAAAAATGATTTTTTTAGATGTGCTTAGATTGCCAGAGTTGAGAAACAAACTACATATTAGGTCATAATTTTTGACTCATATTTCCAAATGTCCCAAAATTTAGTACATATAAAAGATATTCCATATCTGCACCTTCCATTAAAATTTGGGCCAAAAACATGAAAATCTCTAGTTATAAGCACCTACCTAAAATTTCTATATTGCCAAAAAAAACCACAATTTCTTGTGAGGGTTAATGGTCCATTGCTACCTACTTTTAAATGTAAATAGCTTCATTATTCCAGTCAAGATCACGTAGTATACTATCTAAGAAAAAAAAAATCAAATTAAATCATATGATTCATCTAATTAACCCCTAAAGTCCTTTGACTATGTTTTCATCCAAAACACTCCAAAACTGCCATTTTTAGGACAAGTACCAAAATTTAAAAAAAAAACATTTTTGGACACATTCAACTAGAGGATCTTGTAGTAAGCTGATTTGAAAAAATGTAAAAAATATTTCAGAAATTTCCTCAGAGTAGATTGCAAGATATTAGCATTTGAATTGACAAAAAGTCTGTTTTGGCCTTTCATAAAAAAACTAGGGAGTTGTACTTCACAAGGTCACATTTGTATGAAAAATGTCCAAAATGGTTGCAACTCTTTAGATTCACTATTCAAGACAAGTTGTCTACATGCGTAAATGTTTTCACATCATTTGGAATTGTACAACATATAGGAAAAAAATAGTAAATAGAAAGAAGTGAGAATGAATCAAAATACTAAATTATTGAGAATTTAGTTATGGAATTGAAAATGTCAATTCCAATGATTGCAATGTTGTCATAAGCAATTCACATCCTATGGTTTTATTTATTTTTCCAAAAATATTGAAAATTGAGTTAAATAAACAACTCATGAGTTTATTTTAGAGTAGAAAATCTATAATTGCCCACAAACTAAAACTCCTTATAACTTTTGACTTACTAATCAAAATGAAATAATTCAAAGCTTTGTATATATATATATATATATATATATATATATAAATCTGAAAAATTAATTTCAAATTTTTATTTTTGAAAAAGGTGATTTCTTTAGATCTACCCAAACTACCCACTTGAAGAAAAAACATATCATACAATAAGTTTTTAACCATGTAGTCAAAAGTTATGAAAATTCTTAGGCTTTAAAAAAACAAACCTTGTCCCCAAGTTGTAAGAAAACTTCAATAAAAATAAATAAAAATTCCATTTGTAGTGAACTGCCCAAAAATACTATGTTGCCAGAAATTGCAGCTTGATCTTGTGGGGTTTATGTATGGCAAGATAATAACACCTAAAATGTCTAAATAAGGTTTGAATGTAATTTACATTATTCAATTAGGCATTGTTAATCAACTTTTTTTCTTTGAATTTGCACCTTGCTTCAAATATCCTATAATCTTCAAATGAGGATTGATGAAGAATAATGAACTTTAATATCACCCTAAATCTTGAACTTATTTGTCCACCCTTCTTATACATACTATATCAATGAAGTTAGCCCTTCATATCACCAAACAAAAATATCTTGATATTTGATGATACATGTATATACTTTAATAAAAATTTGACCATTAAATTTAAGATATTTTGTGACTTGAAGTTCGATCACCATTTGACACATTTTCTAATATTTAAGCATTTAGCAACATTAATTTATTCGTTTTCCAACTCCTCTACGAATATTTAATTTTCTAATGACAATTCAATTCTTGGTTTTTAATGAATGCCGACCTTGGTAGTCACATATGATATAGGAATAGCTCAAATTTTGAAAGAGGTCAAAATAGGTGCACTTAACCCCTGAGGCCTTGAAGGACTAAATGACCATTGAACATACACAAGTGATCTTGGGTAGGTGTGAGTGAAGTCATTTTTTAATGGATGTTCTTCAAATTTTGTCACAAGGCATGAACATGTATTCTCTAAGTGGTAATATCAATTTTTTCCTAATCACGTGCCTAGATAAAAAGTTATGCTACCTTGAACTTTGGGGGCAGCTAGGTATGTATCTTCAAGCAACATGTACAAAACTCTTCTTGTACTTTTGAAATTTGGTAGGTATGTAATTTATATGATATAAAATACAAATGTAAAAAAAATATCCATGTATAGTGTAAAAATCTTACTCCAAGAGGAATAAACATTTATTGAATTTGTCAAGCTTGAAACACAGTAAAAAAATAACTTTTTCTTCTAACTTTAAACTTTATAATCTTTCAATCCATGCATTCAAATTTCTGAAATTTTTTTCACACTTTCCCACAATAGTCTAGTATTAATTTGTATGGTTGAATTTTGAAGGAAAAAAAAAATTCTTTTTCACTACCCTAAAAAATGACAAATGTTCACAATTTGTGCCCCAAATGTGCCTCAATCCTTTAGGGCTTAACTTAGGTGAATGATAGATGGCAGCTTAGTGTATATTCTCCCTTGTTGCATTGCATTTGTTTTGTAGTGCTTTTTCTGTGTTTGCCACCTGTTTCTCTGCCAGGCCACTTATGGCTGGCGGGTATCGGTATTTTACCCCCTTCGCAATGAAATTCCGTTTCATTTGTTTCAACAAAGTCGAAAATTTTAGATGAGAACGACCCGTAATAATTCTCATCCAGCTCTCGCTCAAAATACACTCGAATGGTTTCATTTTTTCAGAAATAAAAAATTATTTCCGGTACGACCCCGCCCACACTAAATAAATGGAATGACGTGTATGCATAGGAGCCAGGGAGAGTAAGAATTTTTTTATAATTATTGTGAAACACTGACCCACGGCAGTCCAGTGCAGTCCAGTGCAGTCCAGTGCAGTAGTACTAGAGCCTAACTTACTGATCGAATGAATTTTTTCTGCTCCGACGGAAGTGATGATGATGATTGTTCCTTTAGTCCAGACTTCCAGATCAAGTGGCCGTCTCGCTCAGTCTAGCAAGTCGTCCGGTTGGTCAGTAAGGGAAGTTCCTTACTGCACGTACACTGGCTGTCCGGGGTCTGCAGCAGGCTAGGACCGGACTTTCCTTTGAATGACTTAACTTCCTTACCCGAGGAACGAGGAGATTGATCGATCAGAGAATGTGCTTTCGCAGAGTCTCGGAACAATAATTTTGCTGCTGCAGAGACGCAGCTTCGTCGCAGCTTCCACGGACAACGACGTCAGTGGCATGGCCGGGAGCCGACTCAGCCGAGCTAGCCTGGGCCAGACTCGCTAGAGGGAAGTCAGTCAGTCGTCGTCGGTGATCGATAATTGCTGATCTGATCTTGGCACTACTGTAGCGGTGCTAGCTTATCATTAGCTTTGGCAATTATTCAGTTTTGACATCCAAATGGGGTCACTGATCGACCGGCCTGCAGGAGGAGGAGCCGAGGCCGATCCAGACGGGGGAGTAGCTAGCCTGCAGGATAGAAACGTTGGCGTTTAGCTGTCCTCAGGGATCGATCGGGAGAGAAAAGCTAGCTAGTACTGCAATTATTTAATTGCACTCTGATGGGTTTCTTGTATGTATTTTAATGGAGCAAATCAAAACGAATTTTATTTTATTTTATTTTGGGGGAGAGAATTTCATAGCAATAAAGAAAAAGGAGAGCCCAATGTACGCCAGGAGTACATATTGATTGTAGTTACCCAAAGGTACTCAGGAAACTCCAGACCGGACAGACCACTGAAACGGATCGATTTCACTTCGTTCAATTTATTACCTGAAAACGAGTTCTAGAATGAATCGATCGGAACCAGGAAACTTTCTTAGTAAATTTAAGAATCTACTCCGTAAGGTATTGTACTCGTTTACTGAGGAAAATGATCTGCTTCCGGAAATGGAATAGATCAAGTCTGTGGTGTCAAACTCTTAAATGTGGTGCGATCCCGAGTGCGATTCAGAGCACCAAATTGTGACATTGTGACATTCAAGTACACTAGGTCTAATACACTTGGATTGGTATCAATCTTAGTTAATACACAAGTAAAACTATTGGGAAATGTCAAATTTGCAAACTTCAGCCAATTCATTAACAGTGTGACGTTGTGAACCGTTCGGGAGGCTTGAGAAGCTAGGCTATCGATCAGATCGACATCATGCCTGCATGTCAAGCCAGTCGTTTCGTAGGATTTCAGCCACCGTCCTCATCTTTTTTCTTTTAGTTGATCAAAGGCTTACATTAATTGAGCAGACGGATCAAGAATTATATCCGACTGGCCACCGAGAGTGACAGAGTCTGACTTGGCATTGGGTACGTACGTATTGCATACACGCTAGCTTGTAAATTCGCTCTCTTTCCAACTGGCCTCGCACCTGCCTGTTGTGTCTACAAGTGAAGATTTAGCAGTTACCCTGCGGACTGAAAATTTTAGAAATTCACCAGAGTACGGCAAATTCTTCAATCGGATCGTCGAAGAAAAATTCAAGATATAGATGACTGTCTTCTCCTGCGTCTTTTGTACCTTCATATTATCCAACTACACAAAGGATAGATTCACATGATAGCAGGACAAAAGGATTACTTGCAACATTGCCTTCTACTGTAGTAACTTACCAAAAGCGTATCTGTGCTCGAGTTTTTTTCCTTCTTTTCTGAGGATTCTGAGGATTGCTCAAGTTTGACATGCATCATATTGAGCCTCCATCTGTCCACTTAGCTACTGATGAAGCATGTACGCATGTACTGTTGGGTGTAGAATATTCCACACTATGAGGTTACCATCTACAGTGGAGCCAAGACAGTGCATGTGAGTGGTATTCAATTTGATCAATTCTTTTCCTTAAACCATATTTTTTGCACTCATGTATGGCAATTTTTTCCACTCATTGCCTTAAGTTTCCAAATGGGACAAACTCGAGAATTATTGACGAAATTATGCTAACAGTTTTCTAGATTATTCTGTGGCGATATTTGTTGCGTCGTCAGGGAAGCCTCAAGAAGAATATGATAGAAAAAGCTCCGGTGACTTTGCCTTGACAATCAGAGGCCTATCATTGTTCCTGTGAGTGTGTACATTACGTTAGTGAGTACATCGTGTACTTGAACATAATTGTTGGAAAAGCTGAGCTTATAATGTGTAACCCAGGGAATGCCAGCCCAGGTTATGGGCAGACAATATCTCCATGAACTAGCTGGAGCACAAACTGGCCGGGGCGAGGAAGAATAACTTCGAAGAGCAGTTGTTCTATCCTCAAAAAATTGAAATAGTGGAGAGCAGCTGGATTTCTGACAATTCGCATTCATCAGTCATCACTCAAGCAGCATCTTCTGCAGTAGAATTTTCAACACGACATTTATATCATGTGCACTTATATCTGCAAAAGAAATTAAAAAGGGAAAGAATACAATTAAAGTGATTCTAATGGGATTCCGAATGAGTCAGAGGCAGCTTGTCGTATTATAGTCCATTAACGAAAATGTCAACTTGAAAAAACTTGGGCTGAGCAATTTGTGCTAAAAAACAAAATCAATCAAAACCCGAAAACGAAAACTCCAGACCCCAAATACTAATTTAAGAAGAATATGGATATAAAAGCTCCAATTTTCTGACATCATCACAAATCCTCGCATATCTCGAGGTGAAAACTGGAAACTTTTTGCAAAGAATTCTTGAGTGTTTCATGCACACCCAAAAATAAACAACTTTTAAAAGGCATTGGTAGTTTGGTACTCACTTTCAACTGACTTTTCAGGCATAAATTACAGGCAATTTCGCTATTACGGTTTATTATAATGCAACCACGTTGAAAAGGGTGAGGACTGTTTTTGTGGTCACTGTTGTTGTCGTTCTGGTCCTCTCCTACCAGGTCATTTGTGGCTTGTCCCTTTGCAATGAAATTCCGTCTCATTTGTTTCAAAATAAAGGCTAAGCACTGAATGCTCAATTGTTTTCAAAAAAAGAGTGTGGCATTTAATGTTGCTTTTGACGGACTCGGAATGGCATGATGGCGTTCACACTAAATTAAGGGTATCCAAAGAGTAGTAAGTAGTAATTGTTTGCTTTTACAATATTTTGAAGGAAAGAGAGTCCTCGATCAAGCTTGTTGAAACTTCGTCCAAGAGTTGGACCGGTGGCTTTTCTTCCGGTTACTGTATTCTGACCCAACGCCTTATCACAGTACTTAGGAGGCATCCATCAGACTGCCGATGTCAGTCAGAAGCAAGCTGTTTATGAATTAATGGTTATCAGAAGCAAACTGTTTGATTGATATCAATATAGATTAATCTGTTTATGAAGCAAACTGACTGACATGAATATTCGCACATATGATTACCGTAAAACAAACATCACACTTAACAAACATCACACTTGGTTACAAAGCTAAATCCTCTCGCAGTCGATCGATCTCGTGTTATAATCCACGAATTCATTCCAGCATAGCAGACTAGTCAAGTCCGACATTATTCTCTCCCACGAATTCACCAGCCTAGAGATTTCCCTCGTTTACAATCTTACGCCGGAGGAAAAAAAATTAATTGTGTTTAGCTTTCTGTTAAGGATGAGACTCAATAAACCTCCGCAGAATTGCAAGATGGCTTGCCGTATTGTACAGCACTTAGCCGCCAGATCCATTCAGTCCTTCCACAAGTTGAAACAGGAGCGTAGAACAACAAAGTTCTTACGTACAACATTACTATAAATTGGGTTAGAACAACATACTAATGTCGATCTAACGAATTATAATGAAGAACAGGAGTAACTGCAGTCTAATGACCAGTGTGAATGAAGAGTCTAGGGTACTTCTACTAGCAATGTCTGAGCCTGGACATAAGTAGCAAGTTAGCCCTATAAAGGATAATATTAAGCTACCGTAACTTAGAGCTTTTGGAACCTCAGATAGGGTCTCTTGAAGTGAATTTTGCACATTATTTTTTTGAATTTTGTTCTCATGTTGAGCATCCATAATGACTACACGAAAATCCCCACCCACAAGAGAAAAAAAATCAACTGTTGACTGGGTGACAGAGCTGTTCTTGTTTGAAAGGGAGGGAGGGACCAGGCAGCCCGGGTAGTCCTTCCTCTCTTTGACGAAAAATAGAACTATCTGACGGGCTGAACTGGAATGTTTTTTGAGATGTGTGGGAGGGCAAGGTTTCACAAACCTCAACAAAGAAGGTTCAACTTAGAGCTGCCCACCTCAGCAAGACAGCAACAGAATGCTTAACAACAATGTCTAGCTATAAAATTTAGGAAGACGAAACTTTTTGAGATTTATTTATTTATTTTCCTTTATGAAAAGAACACATAGTTTTGTGAGTCTACCGTTGGAATTAGAAAAATGTGGAAAAATGAGCTCAAATTTTTCTTAGGAAAGTTTATAGTGTTTTAGCATTTTTTTGGTACATCGTAGTGTTTGCAAACTTTTTGGCATATGCTACAATCATGAAATTCTTTCAAAATTCGTGCATAGATATCTAACTTCATGATGACTACAAAAGTTCAATTGTGGAGTGGTCAAAGTTGATTGATCCTTTTAGGTAGGCCCCCCAAAATATTCTTCCCAATTTTCAAACACTATCTTTTAATCTGTGCAATAAAACATATTGGAATTTTCACCCTCCAAAGATAGAGTAGTGCATTTCACATTTGCATGGTTGAAAATGCGATTTCTTCCTTCTTTTTCAGATTTAGATTTAATAGAAATTTAGAAATAGTAATTTTGGAATTTTTTTGGCAAAATACAGTCAAAGAACTTTAAAGGTAAACACATTACAATGACAACATTCATGTCCTTTTAGCTCATACTTGAGGCCACTTGACATTGGAGACCATGCCAAGGAAACAATTAAAAAAATCATAACTCTTATTATTTATGCTAGACATTCTATGTTCTTCAACAATGGGATATTGTAAGGATTTTTTTTATTTCTTTGGCTACATATCCCTAGTAATGTAATACGGCCCATACCAATAATATGTCATGCAACATCCCATCGTTGAAGAGCATAGACATGTTTCAAGTTTGAATGGAAAGAAGAACTAACTCCAACTTTATTTTATGCCCTATTTAACTAAAGAGTTTGCTCATCTTGAATCCCACAGCAACATCCAAGGATGAATATGAGTGATGCCATGACTACATACCTCTAATAGAAGGAGTAAGATAACTACATCTAAATTGCACAAACAAGCAATTCATCATGGTTCACATCATTACATTGAAAGAACTTTTTGCGGGCTCTAGTTGGTAGTCAAAAGGATATTCTACATTCTCTTAGAATACATTTTTTGGAGTTTGGACACTATATGAATAAACTAAAAATTTCCAAAAATGCTAAGAATAGGTGTTTCTAAAACCAACCATCGACTCTCACGTTGAATAGTCAGAATACATTTTAGGCAAAAATCTGCCCGGGATCAGTTCTAGAAAGCTAAGCATTCGAGTATAGTTACCTTAGAAGGAATGGGCGTGAGGCCTTGCAGGGAGACGACGCTCCTCTTCTTATCCCAGCCTGGCATGGCAAGCTGTGATCGAGTGCCCCGGTGATCGAGTGCGTCACTCATCGAGCAATCCCATGATGAAGTTGTGGACTTCGATGCCAAAAGCATTTCCTTCCAAACAAGAAAGACAGAATTAATATTTGAAATGAACCAAAAGGCGGACTGTAAAGCTTGATATCCAGATCGAGCTGGGGTCCCTCGTGGATCTCACTGCCCAGGCGTACGTATCGTAACTTCTATCCGAAGGAAAAAGCGGCAACGTACTCGATCAAGATTCATGATCGATCATGTCCAGCATCGACAGCAGCTCGATCGATCGATCGACCAGGCTTTTTCTTCGCGGCCTTCAATCGGAGACAGTATCTGCAGCTCTATATATTAATTTATTTTCATGAATTCATTTCAATTCCACGGTACTGCAGGGTACGGCACTCTCTCGATCTCCTCTTATTTTATATTTGAAAGTGACGGTGACGGTGAGCGGAAAAAGAATAAACCCGGACTGGTTCTTGTGTTTGGAGCGATACTTTGCAGCTCAATAGTGACACAAAGTTTTCCGAGAGAATATTTGGTAGTATATTCTTCAGTTCGTTTCTGAATGTATAGGTAAAATGGCGGGAAACTATTTTGGCAGAAGGTTGAAAATCTCAACTGAAAATGGGATTGTTTTTGGAAGAAAAAAAAGTGGTGGAGTTGTGAATTTAGTTGGTTTTGTGAGCGGTTCAGCATGCCTACGCCTTCCATGAGTACATACGGCAATGTTTTGTGGTCCCATATGGTAGAAAGCACTGTACAAATGGCATTTGGAATAAGCTGTTATTGTACAAATGGCATCCGGAATACCACCATTTTAACAAAATTGCCCATATGTGTGAGATCACTAAAAAATGAGATCCTTAAAATTGCTACAAATTTTAGGACAATATTGTTCTTTTTTAGATGAATGCACACACTATGAGATGAATAAATGTGTTTCCATCCACATTCTGTTGGTTACATCCATGTATATATAGATGTAGATTGTTTGATCACTCTAGTGAGGATTGCTTTCTACAATACTTGAAATAAATGATGAAAGACTCTAAATGAACCTATTAGGTTATTACCATTCTAATTTGTATTTTGGATAGCTTAAAGATGTTCATTCTTTGAGTGCTAAATTATCTTTAATAAGAAATTATTCTTTTTTCATAGTCCAAATTCAACTGATTTTCTAATTAAAAAATAAAGTTTCTATAAGTATTTTTTAAATGTAATCTAAAATCATCCAAAAATAAACCTTGAACAAATTCCTTGGAACATTATTACCACCTAAATTATGTCATAAAACCAACTAAAGGCCTTTCAATCATGAACCTATAAAATAAAGATTTCTATCTAAACCATTGATTTCATGAACATTATCATTTATGAATTGCATAAATACCATTAGTTAGTTGAATCTATATATAGCCATTGATTAAGAGTTGTGAAGGCACATAAATTGTCTTCCATTTGCACTCCTCATCTAATTAATTTTTTCACATCTCATTCTTACTTAGATGACATTGAATTTAAATACAAGTGGAATTGGATCTCGAGTTAAGCTAGTTTACTTTGGATGGAGTTAGGATCCTCTATCTTTTTTCATCTAGGATTATAGAACCTATTAGAATAAATCTTATCATTTATTTTTAATTTTTCTTCAAAGTGGCTATTTCAATAACATAAAAGAAATAATAAATATAGAAGCTAATCCGGGTGTCAAGTTTGGATAAGAATAATAACAAATTGGTGGTGAGGAGATAGTAGAAGCAAGTTTCTAGTAGTGAAGTACTAGGGTTTATCACTTCACTTTACTATTCACAAAACACTTAGTGATTGCACTATATTAGGAAAAAATATTCTTTAAGTCTTAGTCTCTTAGCAATGGTGCTAGTATGTGAGCCCAAAAATGCGAGCTTGTGAGTATTGAGCCTATAATATAGGTACTTATAATATAGATACCACACACTATAGAAGGTGCATGAATCATAAACACTTATAATATGAGTATTTGTAACATGTAAACCCTGTAATTATAGACGGTTTCTATAGTATATGCACCTATAACGTAGGTGTGTAGTATTCTAAGCTCTTAGGCTCACACTTCTATGCTCACATAATAGCAACCCTCGTCTTTTAGGACTTATACATGATAAATACAATTAAGAATCACATAAAATTAGTCATACTAACGCGTACTAAGTCATTCATTAACACAACATAGTTATTTTGAGTATAATTCTACCAAAAATATCTTTAACATTAACCTTCAAGGAAGATTTTCAATAAAGAATTTACTAGAATTACATGTATTTTCAGTAAATTTTATTGGAAATCTTCTTTAAAGACCACATGAAAAAGCAATTACTAAAAATATTTCTACTTAGAATACTATGCTCAAAATGTGGCAAATATTTAGGTAATACATACTCTATGCTAGATGCAAGCATCATGAAAATATTATGCAATCATTTTTATAGCTATTGTACCATGGGTGAACACCATTGAACAATAATCTCTCTACATCCATTACCAAATTTATCATAATGAAAACGTAGATATACTTTGCTATGTATAAGTTGTATACTTAGAGCCAATAAGATTGAATTGAGTTGCATTAATATTCTTGTTAAAAAAATGCATTTACCACGTATATCACTATATTTTAATATCTAAACTACTTATGGACAAAGGCTATAAGCATATTGTACTAAGTCCAAGTTGTGTATAAAGTCTAAAATTTGAAATGATTATATTCCTCTCTTGTTGCAGTTATTGGTTGGTGGAAAAAAGATTTTTAATCCAAAATTTTATTCTTCCTTTCCTTCATTGTGAATTATTGGATTTACTAAAATACATAGATATACATGCTCTTCATTCAAGAACAACTATATGTTACACCTAATAACTTTCTCACCAAGCCTTACCATTCTTGAAGTCACTATTGGCTTAAAGTTTAGCTAATTCATTGTTTTTTTGTTTTAAGGGTTTAAGGTGTGAGAATATGTAGAATAATTTAAACAAAAAATTCAAAATTTATCTTTAGAAATTTATAAAGTACAAGGTAGTACTAAATAAAAGGAAAAACTAAACCACCAATAACTCTTGCAATAACTTTATAAGAAATTGAGATTTGTTTATTCCAATAACAAGAATGTTCTAAAAAAATTGGTATCCTTAATTTTTATTGAAAAATTGAAACAATGGACAAATTGATTTTAAAAAATGACTTTATATGTTATTTTCTATCTTCATTGCCAACAAATTAAGCTTTTTATAACTTCTACCTGACTACCTCATTGTATGGAATTGAATGGCTCAAATGTTTTTGAATAGGTATCAATCTATAAAATTGAATCAAATCAATTAGAGAAGATGTAAAATCCTTTTTTAGATGCCTACTTTGATATTAAAATAAAAAAATCCTTCTAACTTTTGCAATATGTATTGGAATGATGTGAAGTAAAGCTTCATATAGATTAGGATGATAAGTATCTATACTAGAAAAATTTATGCCAAAACTTCAAATTATGAAGTCAACGTAACATGCCTAAATTTTTTTTTAAATAGACCCTTTAGTTCTTTAGGAATTAATCCAAAGACATAGCCCTATTACCAAAGTAGTTAAATTTTTAAAATAATCAACTTTGAAGATTAATCCCTAAAGTCTCAAAGGCATTTCTTCCATTCAGAAACCCTAAAATTGCCATTTTAATTGCACAAAGCAAAAAACTGTAAAAATTATCTTTTTGCATATCAAGCCGTAGAATCTTGCACCAAACTAGTGTAAGAATTTATGGAAGAAATTTCAATATTTTAACCACAAGGATTGCAAGATATATATTTACCTTCAAAGTTAAAAAAGATGTTTCTTTTTGCACCTTGTTTGACTATGTTGTAAGACTTTGAGTCTTCTTAGCTCAAAATTTTTGCACAATAAATTTTGATTAAAAAGAAAATTGTTCTGATGAATTGAGTTGAAATCTGAAAGTCTAGGAAAAGTAATCTATGGAAAATTGATTTTCATTGTATCAAAATTATTAAGTAATAGTAGGTATGAAGTAGAACAAAACACACTAATTTCAAGAATAAGATTATTCTAGAAAATATAGTAAAACCTTATGGAACTTTTTCTTATCTACAAAAAAATTGAATTAAACAACAAATCTAATATTTTATTTTTTCAAAAAAATCTTTGCCTACAACACAAGGAGCTTCATAATTTTCACATCACTAGTCTAAATGGAATTAACTAGAGCTTTCTATATAGACATGAATTCAATCTACAAGAAAAAAATTAAAAATTTTATTTCAAGTTTTTTGGGGTTTTTCATTGTTTGACAAGTTCCATTTTCTAATTAGGATGATATAATTTTTTTCTTAGACACCAATTGAAATAGAATTTATATTTCTAAAAAGGAAATTGTGTTTTTCTATATCATCAAATAAATTAAAAAAATTATGCCAAATTTTGGGAAATAGATAGCCAAACTTTCATTTATGCCCAAAGGGACAATGATACATTACTACCCGTAGAGTACCAAGGCCCTTTCATTCCAAAAAAAACACTCAAAACTTACCATTTTCTATTGCAAAGTGCAAAAAATTTAATTTTTTTTCCATATCTAAGAATAGGATCTTGCACTAAACTAAATGTGTGGAAGAAATTTTAAAAACTTTGACCAAGTAGATTGCAAGATATTTGCATTTAAGGTGAAGATTTTTTTTGGCACCTTGATCAGCTAGGTTTTTTGAATTTGAATCATCTTAATTTAAAAAATATACATTACCAATGTTGAATTTCAATTTTTTAATATGAAAAATTGAGTTGAAAGTCTTAGAAAAAAATTCAAAAAAACACATTTAATTTTCAATCTATTGAATTGCAAGAGCCAAGAGATCTTAACTTTATGAAACTTGTTTTTTGAAAAATTGTGAAAATTGAGGTAAAAAATGAATTATACTAATTATATTTTCAAGAGAGTACTTTGATTAACTAAAAAGCAAGATTGCCCATAACTTTTACATAACAACACCAAATAGAATGAATCAAAGCTTCCTATGTAGATAAATTAATTATAATTTATAGGAAAAGAGATTTTTAAAATTTAGAGGGAAAAGTGGTTGCACACCAGATTGAATTTTTATTTATTATGCCATCATTTTTGCTTTTAGAAATTGATTGAAATAAAAGTTATATTTTCAAAAATCTAATGTATTTTTGAGTCTTCACAAAAGAATTCACAAAACCTTGATGAATATTGAAATTATAGGAGCCTTTCTCAAATCTAATTTGTCCCTCAAGGACACAATGGTATTTTAGGGGTTAATACAAGTATTCTTGCATTCATGAAAGCCATTCATTGAGTACTTGTGGTCCTTAACATCCTTATGCCAAAACAATGTCTATGAGTCTATTGGCAAAATTTTAATGAATTTTTTTATCATTGCTACGATGCATGATTAGACAAGGCTTCTAAACATCCTCACTAAATTTTTAGAATTATGGGACATTAGTCTCAACTTTTCCTCTCAATTTGCATACTAAAATAGATGTCTTTATAACCTAACACCCAAATCCAAGAAAGAGTTGGAATTGTCAACTATGTTTTTAAAAGTAAGAAAGTTGTGTAAATTTTTGGCCTCTAACCATGTTGCTCAACTAGAAGTCTTTTGTACTAAAAAGAAATTAGTTTATACTATTTTTACCCTCAAAGGACCAAACTGCATTTTTTGGCAACATAGAAATTTGGGATGGGTGCGTGTGACTAGAAATTTCTATATTTTTGGTCCAAATTTTAATAGAAGGTATAGACATGGAATATATTTTATATGCATTAAATTTCAGGACATTTGGAAATATGAGTCAAAAGGTAATGGCCTATTATGCAATTTGTTTATCAATTTGGGTAGTCTTGGTAGATCTGAAAAAATCATTTTTTTCACAAACCCAAGTTTAAAATTGGTTTTCTGAATTTATATATACATATAAAACTTTCAATCATTCTATTTTGATCAATTAGTCAAAGGCTATGAGGTGTTTTAGTTTGTGGGGTAATTATAGATTTTCTACTCCAAAACAACCTTTGAAGTCTTTTATTGAACTCAATTTTCAATGACTTTTGAAAAAATAAAAACATTAACTGAAGATTGTTTATTACAACATTAGAACCATTGGAATTGGCATTTTTCAATGCCATAAATAAATTGTTAACAATTTAGTATTTTGAATTATTTTTTACATCTTTCTACTTACTATTTTTTTTCAAATATGTTGTACAATTTCAAATGATTAAAAAAAATTTCAAGCATCTACCCAATATGATTTGAAGAATGAAAAATGCTGGAGCTTCTATGCAGGGTCAAAGCCAATGAAGTCTATTGATGATCAATGGAATGGAGTCTTCAAATTTTCCCAAGTCTCTATCCCACCAATCAAAAGTGAGCTTCAAATGCCCCAACTCCACATGGAAGTCGGCCCTAAGTATCCAATGGATGACAAAAAAAAACTTTCTTGACATGGGTTGGGTTGTACCCTCCTTCAATCTTGCAATGAATTTTTTTTAGCATTTGCATCCCCGAAATGAATTCATTTGTATTAAAAAAATGAGGTTTGAAATCAAAACTCCTACCCATTTCTTTCAACCAAGAGCTGCCTTCAACATTCCCAATAGAATACACTATGAAAATTCAATTCAAATTATTCATGAATATGCGTATGGCTAGAAATCATGAATGACATTATTTTCATTTGTATGGATTGAAGTGAGGTGTGGCTCAATTCGAGTGCATGATGTAAGCTTTCTTGTCTCCTTAATATATAATTAGTGATGATTTTGTGTACTAAACCTCACATCTGTGTATGCCGCTGATTTGAAACGCTCCCTAATCCCATGAAGTCACCCAGGCACTCATTCTTACAACAGACAGACGGAGGAAGAGATTGAAATCCGTGGGAAATGAAATTCACCAGAGTTGGAGTTGACACTCGAACTTGCTGTGGAATCTCAAAATGCTTGATTGTAATCTCAGTTGGACAATCAGCCCCGATCCAACACTGCTTTTATTAATATTTTTTTTTGACACAAATGGAAATCAGTTTTCATTGCACAGAAGTCAGAAATACTACTCCGTATCCATCGAGGACTCCAAAACTGATCAAAATTACAAATTCTGTGCCGTGGCATTGTGTCCACTGGTAACTTAACTAAGATATACAAGGTAGGTACTCCTAAGACTGCCCCTTTTTGCTACTGAGCCTATTTTCTATTACTACACTTGTCAGATTTTCATATGTTCTTGTTGGCAAGTGAAAGGAGGTTCCAACACACCAGAAAATGTGACATTTGGATACTCTATGCAAAAGTTACTAAGGAACAAAGTTTGGTTCTAAGAGCATTTTTTCCAACACACTGACTTTGGAGATGTACACATAGTATAGATGGCGGTTTAAGGTCAGTGGCACATTTGAGTGTTCCTACCTTACACCTAATCCAGTCAGTCAAGTGCTACAATGAAGGTCTATATTTAATGAACAAGATAGAAAGATATTAAAGTATAAAAAACACGCACTTCCACTAATAGTGTTCCTTAAGTTAGCAAGTGAGAGAGTCAGAGTGTCATCAAGTGATCTAACTTAACTTAAGTTGCAAATTAGGAACTTAAATCAATTGCCGGTCAGGTCTATGATCCACATTGATACTGCCTATGCAGTTCTATGTATGCAATGCTCTCAAATTCTATTTCTGAAAGTAATAAGTAAGTTATCAAATTTCATACAACTGAAAGCCACAGTCTGTTCTAAAAACAACCATCTAAAAACAACCATTTTAAGGACTGCTCCACCTTTTTCATGGGTTTCAGTGGACGGGAAGATTTTTATCTCATTTTTGAGATGAAGAGAAATAAAAGCAAAATATAACAAAAGTAATTTCATTTTATTTCTTGAAGCATTATTGAATTATTTACGAATTTTCAAAGATTTTTGTTGTAGGCACCAGTTTGTAACAGTAGGTCTCTCCAAATCCATTCTCTTGCAACTTGTAAAGAAATACGGAGAAACCAAGGGGAATGATTGGTTCTTGCAATAAATAATACTTTATCCTCGATTCACTCAATGGCTAAAGAATTTGATTTAAAGACCACTACATATCTATTCCAAAGCTAAATAATTATAGGGTTGATTTGAAAAAGACATTTGCTTTTAAAGTTGACTACTTTACAATAGAACTTCTAGTAAGCCATAGGGTCAAGATCAGGGTTGATAGGATGGTCGGATGTCCGGGACGTTCGGATGTGGACGTTGTGTCCGCAGCGGTCGCTGACATTTGCGGACGCCGTCCGCCCCGCCCATCCGCCTTTTGACGGCAGGAGGGACGTTGCGTTCGCTGGCGTCTGTGAGGACGAACGTCCGGGTTACGGACGCTATCTGGGGCGGACGTACTGATTTGTCAACCCTGGTCAAGATTGGTTGGACACATTATATTAAAGAGGTTATTACGTAAGAGAAGGCTACAATTAAAAATGGTTTGTGAAACAAAAGTGCTACTATCTCTATTTCAAAATGATCTTCATGTTGAATAAAACATTTTGGATTTAGGCCAAAAATAAAATTTAAAAGACTTGTTTTGTAATTTAAGTAGAGTCTGATGCACTCTCAATGTCCTACAAACTTTGAGTTTTGAAGCCCTTTGCAAATTGCAAAGTGTAGTTTAGATTTATTGAAAAGTATAATTTTTTGGGGCATTTTCAAATAGCACCACTAGGTATTTAACTATTGAGTTGAAGGTTGTCATTATACGGGCATTCACTATCAGCCTAAGACCATGTATAGACCTTTTTTTTACCTACCAAAACTTCACCTCTTTTAATCGAGCAATATTCAAAGAGAGGCAAAAAATAAAAACAAATAATTTGATTGATACTTTCAATTATTTTATTTGACTTTTGATTGATGATTGGATAGATGGATGGAAAAATATTGCTTGGAGTTGTTTTGTTGGTCTAAGATAGCAATTGAAAGCCGAATCCAAATCAATTTGTAATGTCGCAAGTACAACAAGAAGATCATTTTGGGACAAAAAATTAAGGCCAAATGGAAGATCATTATGGGACTAAGGGAGTACTATTTTGATTTTTTGGTTGGCATTATCATTTTCTACCTTATTGCAATTTCTCTAATTTTATCCTACTTTCACTTGTGAGAAAAAATGGAAGTAGCATGCATCTAATTTAAATGCCAAGTTTAATAATTTTTGGACTATTCATTGAATTATATACAGAAGATCATGAGGTCCTTTAATCATGGAATCGGGAGATCCCACAATGTTTTGCATTATTTCTTTATGATAATTTTTTTTTCATAATGACAATTACTAACTCTGGACTTTCAAAAGTTCAAAAATAGTTAAATGTAGCATTTAAATCAGGGTTGACAAGACGTTCGGACGCGGACGCTGTGTCTACAGTGTCCGCTGACATTCGCGGTCCCGGCGAACGTAGCGTCCGTCGGGACCGCCCTGTCCGCTTTGACCGCCCTACCCAAACTGCCCCGCGGTCACTCCCTTAATCCTTAAACAATTAAATATTAAATGAAGTGCAATGGTTCACGATTTGTTATAAAAAAATTTAAAAAAAAATTTCCTTAGAATTAAAGGGAAAAGAAACCATTTTCATGAGTTATATTAATTTTTTGGGAAATGTAACCCTACTAACTCAAAGTAGACATGTTATATACTTATATCAAAAAAATTTAAACTTCTAAATTTGTAATGCAAAAGGCTACTAAGAAACTAAAAACTAAAATAAATATATTTTCAAATGCATTCATTGAACACTTAATTTCATATTATTTCAAGTTTAAAAACTGTGAGTTTTAACTCTAAAGGTCCTTGATTCTGTTCTCTCTAAAAATGCTCCAAAACTGCCATTTTTTTGTACAAGTACCAAAATTTTGAAAAATATCATTTTTTGACAGATGTGACCATATGATCTTGTACTAATATATTTGAGAGTATGTGGAAAAAATTTCAGAAATTTCCACCATGTAGATTGCAAGATATTAGCATTTAAACTTTGAAGTGACAAAAATCCTTTTTTTGACCCTGTGAAAAAATGGGCAACTGCGCTTCAAAAGGTTAGATCATTATGAAGAAATGCCTAAAATGGTTGTGCTTCTCTGGATACATTCTTCAAGGCAAGCTCGCTACACATATGAAAATTTTCAGATCATTTGAAGTTGTACAACATATAGGAAAAAATTAGTAAGTAGAAAGAAATAGAGAATGATTCAAAATACTAAATTGTTAGTAAATTAGTTATAGAATTAAAAAATTTCAATCCAAATGGTGAATTGTTGTTATAAACATTATACATCCAGTATTATTATTATTTTTCAAAATATTGAAATTTCAGTAAAATAATGGACTTCAAAGTTTTTTTTGGTGTAAAGATTCTATGACTGCCCGCAAACTAAAAAGCCTCATAACTTTTATCTCAACTATTGAAATGCAATGATTCTAAGGTTTTTGAATACATATAAATTTCAAGAACCAATTTCAAATTTTTATTTCTTGAAAAATTGATTTTTTTAGATCTACCCAGAGCCCCGGACTGCCCGAGTTGAGAAACAAACAACATACTATGCAATAACTTTTGACTCATATTTTCAAATGTCATGAAATTTGTGCATATGGAAGATATTCCTCATCCCCACATTCTATTAAAAAATTTCAGCCAAAAATATGCAAATCAATAGTCACACATATGCCCAAAAATTATATATTGCCTCAAAACACATGTTGGTCCTCTAAGGATTCAACCACATAGGAAAAAAAATTAAAACAATGTCTCTTATAAGTTGAAAGATTATAAAGTTTGACCATGAGTCCTTAATAGTCTTGAAACTATGAAAAAATTCCAATTCATTTTCAGAAGGCAAACTAAAACACTTTGTGACTTCAAATATATCTATATATCTATATATCTA
Organism: Pseudoscleropodium purum; assembly: GCA_963969395.1. NCBI lineage: Eukaryota > Viridiplantae > Streptophyta > Bryopsida > Hypnales > Brachytheciaceae > Pseudoscleropodium > Pseudoscleropodium purum. The sequence goes on from OZ017796.1 coordinate 1,791,966, forward strand.
TATATATATATACTATTTAAAAAATCGAGATCAACACAAATACAAACATAATCAATATGGACAAAATGTATTGAATTTAAAATAAAATACCATACATTGTGGACTCAAAAATTTACATATATCATATAGTATGCACATTTGGCTAATTGCACATATAATTTTTTCCATTCCAACTCTATATTTCTAAACTAATTTTTAATGCCTATATAATCTATTCAACTACTACTTCTGCACTATTAATCTAATATAAATAGCGGAAATATTCATCTGACATCGGCTAACGATATGTATTAGAAAATCGTATAATCATATGGGCCAAACTAGTATTTTCATCGTCACTCTTTGAAAAAATGCGCTTCAAATAAGCATAAAACACTTTTGCAAATTCATGAAAGGGAAATTGTGTCGCATTAGATGTTTTAAGTAGCAAGATGAAATACGCCTCTGACATGTTATTTCTATTCATCCACCGAGCAATTTTTCAAATGGCATACTCTTCCGACTTACGTGAATACATTGGAATGACTTCCACATCTGCACCTATTTTATGCAAATATGCAATACGTGGATCCACCCACCATCTCCTCTGCAAAGTCTGTTTCATCTCATCTGTTGATGTGAATGTGTACAAAGACTTCATTGGCTGAGAAGTTAAGGTAGTTATGCTCCAATCGCAAACTCTAATGTACACACGTGATTCATCTTCTGGAAAACAAGATGTTGTTCGGAGAAAGATCATTGTGCAAATGTCCAACAAGATGCACTGCATACATTATATGCATAAAGGCCCATGTAAGCTCTGTGCGCTTCTTTCGATATCGCTTTAAACGGTGAGTTTTTACAACCTCCTCTTCGGTTGAATTCATATACATCAAACGGATTTGAATGTTGTCTGGATAGTCTTTATCCATATTCAACATTTGTCAAAGAAGTCCACCGTTCCACCAATACGCATAACCTTCACACATTGTTCCGTACACCGCAGTAAACCATATCACACCCGCGTGTGGAATTCGAATAGCCATTGATTCGTTTTGATGTTCTAACTTTGCAAGATCGGGTTGAGTTTGGTAGTGAATGGATTTCTTTGCCGCAAACTCCCAATGAGGAAGTATTTCTAGACATCCTTCAATACGGACCTTTCGAATCGTTGCATATTCACCTCTCATCGTTCTATTATCTACAGGAATCACGCATGCTGTATTTGGAAGTGCTATCAGGTGTTGTTTGGTCCTTTCTGCTTTAGCAACTCCATCATTGCTTTTCCACCAAGCAATCGAATCAACTCGATTGTGCCTTTTGGCGAATAAAGCACATCGCCCCCTAAATAAGTCCGCTTTCAAAATCACTTCTTCAAACTGGGCGTCATTGAGTCGATATTCCTTGCCATATTTAACCAAAATGACTTTGGAATTCCACAAAGCGTCATGAACCTTGTTCTTCAAACATTTGGTGAAGTACGTTTTATCCATTTTGTCATGCCACTTCGGAACATTCAATGCATCCAACAACATCTGTGTCATGTCTATCTTGAATTTAGACATGCACTCCTCTTGATATCTGATGTACTTATTGTCTAAAGACAATGTTGTTTCCGATTTATAAAATTTAATGATGCGTTCGATCATGAATTTTGTGCATTCTTCTGAAGAACTTTGGCGAGCTACCTCCAAATTTGATGGTCCCTCTCCATGTTTTAGCTTCGCAACCTTCTTCTTCCTTTTCGGCATCGTGACAAATGAAACTGATATAGATGAAATTTTTTAATTTAAATTTGAATTCCACGCGCAAATGTCAAAAAAATTGGCAACAAGGGGGCCTCTAATAAACCACTCTTGCCTTGCCTAGGAAAGGAGCCAATGGAGGATGAACCACCAAGCTCTTCGCTCTACCTTGCATTCACAAGGGACAAGGCAAAAGTGAGAATGCGGACGGCCCGTCCGCCCCATCGGACGGGCCGGGGGTGGCGGACGCATCGGCCGTCCGCCTCCCAGAAACCCTAGAGCCCTGTCCGCCCGATCGGATGGCCACGGGTGGACAAATCTGGCATCTGCTCAATCCGATTGGCAGGGGCGGACGGATTAGGTGTTCGCTCGATCCAACGGCCACGGGCGGACAAATCTGGTGTAAACTGATCGGACGGCAAAGGACGGATTGCTCTAATATATATATTTTTTATATGAGTTTCGAATTTGATTTTATTTTTAAGTCTTAAGGTAGGTTGAGAGTCTCAAAAATGGTGCATCTGAGAGTTGATCCGCTTTTTTCATCTATTTCTTTGGATGGGAATATTTTTTTCTCATTTTTCAAACAAAGAGAAATTGATGAGGAATTAAAATCAAGTGGTTTTGTATTTTTTCAAAGATTTGTAATTTATTTATAAATTTTCAAATGACTTGCATCATAGGTCCCTATTGTGACCCTAGGTCTTTCATAAATGGTGCACTTGTAATTTTAAATAAAAATGAAAAAGATAAAGAGAAGGATTAACTCTTGTATTTAATAATGTTTTTTATTTCGGTGCATTCCATCAATGTACTTGTCAATTAAAGAACCATAAATAAACCATTTCAGTGAACTTCCATATTTGAAAATAGAATCTAAAGAAGAACCACTAATTGTCTAATTTGGGCATTTTTTCATACCAATAAGAAATCATTTTAGTTTTTAGCAATCGTTGAATGAAGAATAAAAAAATTTCAAATATTCAAATAATTCAATCTTTCATAAATTAATTAGAAATACATTTTTTACCATTTATGAGTTTTTAAATGTAATAAACACACAACAATAATTTCAAAATACACACCATGCTAGTACATATTTAACCTCGAATGCTAAATTAAAAAATAGACATAATATGGCTCTTACAAAATTACATTTCTTCTTCATATTTTTATTATTTATCAAAGTCGCTTATAGCCTTATACATCAACACTATTATAAAATAATATAATGATGTTTTCAACAATATGCTTGCCTACATACATACTTGGTGTACACTATTACACAACACTTTTTGAAAAAGTGAACAAAATTGTTGTTCAAAATTGTTCTATTCATTTAGAATTTTGTACTACTTCTACCAATCTAGTGCTCTATACTTGTCATGAGAGTAAAAATTAGAAAATTGAGCAAATACATGCTTACTATATACTTGCATGTTTTTTTATTCGAAATCTGAATCGGACTCAAATTGTTGATCGGTGTCTCTTCTTTGTACTCTAATGAACGGACCACCTCCGTAGTTTCCGTGATATTCACTCGGTGCACCTCCTTGTCCATAGCTTGAACCTCCAAAAGTGGGAGGAAGAACCGGAGTAGTAGGCTCTGATCCTCTTTCATTTCATATGAACCAGATCCACTAAACCTACCATAGTGCGTGCTGCCATAGCTACCTGTTCCACCTTGAGAGCCAATTTCAGGGGGAGTGCCATAATAAGAACCAACTGCACTTGAACCACCATAATGCGTGGATTCATAGCTCCCTCTTCCACCTTCATATCTATTTTGAGGATCGTAACCAGAGTATGAACCACCTCTTCCTTGTTCAGATCCTCGCGTTCCATGTTCACGTCCGTAGGACCTACCATGCCTATCTTGCCGTCTACGATCTTGAAGGCTTCTGTGTGTTGCTTCTTGCATTTGTTGTTCGAATTCAATTCGTACTCGTTCTCCTATCCGCTCGTGCCTAATTCCAAATGTGACAGGCACTTGCATATTATTGTCATCATCGTCATTTGACCACGCATCTTCAACACCTCGTAGAACAATAGAAGGTTGTTGTAAATAACCTCGATTGGACCACTCTGGCATGCAATCGCTTGCGCCCCTCCACTGTGTATCTATAACGGCATCCGTGCGCGTATAGTTCTCCACATTGTGACCTATAGCGGTACGCCAGTCCACGTCCTTGTGGAGTACAATCTCTGCTCAAACCATTGCCATAACATTATAATTCATTATATTTGGTTTGGCACTTTTAATGCCAAGAACTCGATGCACTTGTGTGTATCGTTGTTTGAAGTACTCACTTTGGCACGTAGACATTTGTCCTTCCCAACGTGGCGCTTGGTGCTCTACACGTTCACGTGGCCAAAGTTTTTGAATGTGAGTCATTTTCACATACTTCTTGCACTTTGAGCAATCCCTCACTTTTGTTGGTTCCTCTTCCCATCCCGGTTCATCCACGCACAATGGATCGGCCCAAGCATCCCAATCAAATAATTGGGGTTGTCCCTTTTGACTACTTTTTTTGGATGCTCTACCTTTCGACATGATAAAGCCGAAGCAAAGAGAATGAAACAGTTAGAAAGCTTAAGAACCAAAATTTTGATTTAATCAATTAATTAAAATTTTACAAGCGTGAACTTTGTGAAAATTTGTAACAATGCCACAACAATCCTTCACTCAAATTGTGGGGGGGGGGGGGGGGGGGGGGCGCGTAGAGCTTCCAAGGCACTGCCTCACTCACTCCAAAAGAGAACGATTGTTCGGAATGAGCCGTCTGCCTCCCCATATATATAGGCGGACGGCCCGAGGCGGACGTCTAGATCATGCGGACCACATCAGTCCGCATGTCAATCGGACGGCCGTACTGGGGTAGACGGGTATCGGGGCGGATGGGGCGGACAGGGCGGACGCCGGATCGGACGGACAGGGCGGATGGAGGACGGGGCGAACAGGTATCGGGGCAGACGTCGGATCGGGCGGACAGGGCGGACGGAGGACGAGTGGGCGGGTATCGCGGCGGACAGGTATCGGGGCGGATGGGGCGGACGGGTATGAAGGCGGACGGGGCGGTTTGACCCTGAAGCGCTCTGACGTCCATATTTTGCACGATAAACAGAGGTCTTCATGGCACTGTATAGTCCAACTAACTTTTCATTCATCCAATGTAAAATTTGAAATTAAAAAAGTAGCCTTCCTTTATGATTAAATTTATGAATTCTTGATAAAGATTTTTTTGTACAAAGATATGAGCTAAAATGTACAAAAATTCATAAAAGGATTGTGACGTTTAATATATGTGCCGAAATATTCACATTGCATTCAATGCATTATGTATAAAGCAATTGTAAGAAGGTAGTTGAATAAAAATTCTACTATTAAATTGAATTAGTTGACGTCTAATCACTTAGTAAACCGCTAAATGTCCAAGTCTTTGCAAGTGTGTTTTGGCTATCGAAAAAGAGCATGGACTTATAGTTATCCCCAATGAAGCAAATTGTTCTTTTTTCAAAATCTAACGGTATAGATGTTTAACCCTTAAAGTTCTTTTCACTAAAAACACTTCAAAACTGCCATTAGTAGTGCAAATACCAAGTCTTAGAAGAAAAATACTTTTGGGCATATGTAACTGTAGGATCTTGTAGTAAATTAATTAGAAAAGATGTGGAAAAAATTTTAGACAAATCCACCATTTGGATTGTAAGATATTAGATATTGAGTGTTTCATTTAAGGGGGCTATTCAAATATATCTGTTAATGAACAATTGGTAGGTTAACAAACCTAACTTAGCATGTATTTTAATATTTGTTGCAATTGTTTTAGGAATATTATAACATAACGCTATTATAATATTCTTATAAATGATATAGTACTAAATCATTTCAAAATCAACAACATTTGAACACAATCTGTCAATCTTGTCTTCCATATTTCTTTAATGATATATATATATATATATATACATAAAATATATTAGATAAATCAACATGAACAAATCAATGATTATATATTTCATAGATCTATTCTTCATCAATTAAATAAGAGTGCATGTTCAAATATAGACAAAGATGGTTTCTCCATTTGTTCCCAAAAAATAGATAAACAAATAGAGAAAGATATGAAGTGAATGTTACTTGGAGAATTGGAGGGAAAGAAATTGAAGTACTCAATTGCATTTTATTGAATTGGAAATTGCATGTGGATGGCATGAATTAATCTTCATAGATGCTAAACTCATACGAGTTGCATTTCAACATTTATGATTTATGCAATTGATTGAATTGAAAGTTCTTGTAATTACATTTTCAAATTTTCGATTCAATCATTCAAATTTGCAAGAGTGATTTATGATAGATTTATAACTTTAAATGTGAAAGCATTGAATGCTTTTATGCGTTTGTTCATCAATATATTAATTTTAAATAAATAATTTTTTTTTATAACATATGCATAAACCATTGCATTAAGAAAAAACAAAAACTAAGAGCCAAGCCAAATAGGCTGGTCAAATGAAGAAAACAAGAGAACAAGAGCCCCACGAGAAAGTAAAAGAAAAAAAGAAAATATGAAAAGGATTCAAAGGAAGGAGCAAGATGCATTCTTGTAAGACCGTAGAATACATAATGATTTCAAAATCTAAACACATTAACACAAATATATTTTCTATTTCAATGAGAGCCAAAAATGAAAAATGAACTAACCTGCTCTCAAAGATTGTACAATGTACACGTTATACAAAATGAACATATAATAAAAAGAGTAGAAGACATCGTTTATCATGATTGAAAACCGAAATGATTTTTTCTTTCTATGTAGAATATTTAATGAAATGTAACAATGTATTTAATTATCATAGTAATTGGTAGAAATCTTTGTGCAATACATAGAAACATTTCATTTATGTGGAATTTTTTCATTTATTTAGGATTAAAATTGAAGTATTATACTCTACAAAGTACAAACCGAAAACAATATCATATACCTAAGTTCAAAAGTTTGCAATTGTTTCGTGAATTCATTTTGAAAACTCAAACGAAGAAATATTTTATAATCAATATCTTGTTCATTTGAATCATTTCAAAATTTGAATTCCGAATTCAATTCCTATTTATAATAGAAATTATGTTTGTCAATTTTTTAGATCTTTAAACAATGAACCCTCTTTTTTAAAATTAATATTTAAAAACATCTGAAATAAGAATATTGGAATTACCCTTCAAAATAAATATAGCACATGTATAAGTGTATAATGTATTCTACTCAACCAACTCAAGTAACGAATTTTTCTATGTTTTTAAGGAAAAATATAGCCATATATGATTTGAAAGTTAAAACATTGATTCTTTTTCTTTGTTTTCAAATCTAATCAAAATTTCATTAAAAAATATGAAAGACTCGATGTTCATTTGAAGATCGTGATGCACTTCTAATTAGAAATCACAACCTTTCATTAAATATCATGAGGTTGAAATCCATTAAACTGTTATTCTAATTATGTATTGGGGCCTTTTTTTAAAATTTCATTTGCTTTATAATGAAAAAGGAATTGATTATTTCTGCAAAACATTTGATTTCCTAATGAACTTTAAAAAAATCCCCACCATCTTCAAATCTTCTCAAAACCTATTTAGAGGGATAATATAAGTAAATAATCCAAACATATTCAACTTAACTACATTCCCCTCATTTGTAAAACAATTTAGGGGAGAAAAGAAAAGGTTTAGGGTAATTAGGGTATAGGGTTTAGGGTTTACATTTAAAAGAAAAAAAAATAATAAATCAATTATATTGATCCTCATTTAGCAGTGATTATTAGGCTGTTTTTTTTGGAATGTTACCGCTCTTTTTGAATAATAATGGCCTCATAGGATGCTCCAATGGACAACTGGCAGACGCCGACGGCAGTCAGTGTTTAAGTGGGGTGGTCGGCGTGTCCAAAGCGCGGACGGCAGACAGTTCGGGGCTCCAGGCGGACGGGGCAGGCGGATCAGGATTGACATGGCGTCCGGACGCGGACGCTGTGTCCGTAGCGTCTGCTGACATTCCCGTCATGGCGGACGTAGCGTCCGCCTGTCCCCTGTCTGCCTGTCCGCTCTTCCACCCCTTCCGCTCGTCCGCCCGATTACGGCCGTCCAATCGACGCGCGGATTGATTTGGTCCACACGATCTAGGCGTCCGCCTCGGGCCGTCCACCCCGCCCTGCCCGTCCGCTTTCCGATGGCGGTCGGGACGCTGCGTCCGCTAGCATCCGGACGTCCGGAAAACGGACGCTATTTTGGGGCGGACATTGATATTCGTCAATCCTAAGGCGGACGGGGCAACGGGCGGATGGTGCGTTGTCGTGCTGCGAAACACTGCATTATGTAAAAATGCGTGTTTATTTAGATTGGATTGGATTTGAATTAGCGGTTAGTTGTTTAGAAATTTAAATGACCAAGTAAAAGGTGGGGTCGTGGTGAGAACCACGGTTTTGGGGTCAATGCGGGAGCTTGTTAACGATCTTGGGGTGCCTGCATCTTGTCACTATAGCTCAGGGGTAGGGTAGCGGGTCGGCTGTATTTTCCTGCCTCACTAGCAGTGCCAAGCCGCGGGTTACCCGGACCAGTCGACGAGCCCGACGGGGATCGAAACCCGGACCGGTCGGTTAACCATCGACGACTTTAACCAACCGACCAAGTCCACGACTTGGCGACTGGTTTCGACTATCGAACGGTTTTGTTACCTCCATCGACCTGTCACTTCACCATTTGGCGTTTATTTTTCCATCTAACTAGTTCCGTTACTTATTTTACCCTTATTAGAATTTTACTAAGTATTTGAGTTGATTTGGCCTTGTTACATAGTTGGAAGGTGAAGACTGTTTCACCTTCTTTCTTAAGTTTTACTTCTAGTTAAAAAAATAAAACCAAGCCATTTGGCTAAGGTTTGGAGGTCCACCCATGTGAAAGTGGTATGGGCTGGTCCATGTGGGACTTTGGCATCTAGGAAAAGACTTGGGAAGTTTCCCGAATTCGGTTTGGTAGTGTGGAGTTGGAGTTTTGGAAGAGAATTGGGAACCGAATGTTTGGAGGGGGAGATCTCATGGTGTGTGGAGAATTTTGTAATGAAATTTGGAGCTTTTGTGTATCATGTTGTGATGTTTCCAAAAAGTCCTTGCTTGATTGATTTGAAGTATGCATTTGAGAGTTGTGCTTGTTTGAGTGGAAGAGGGTCTGCTGCCTCCCATTTGAAGGGGCAAAGACTTCGATCGACCAAAGAAGACGGACAGGTCTCTTGTTTGCTTTGAGATTTTGAGGAAGTGTAGAAGAGTTTGTTAGCTTTCTAAAAAGCTATCATTTGAGTTATTTGGAGCATTTATGGGTGAGTTGTGAGTGTCGAAGTGAGGAAGGGTCTGCTGCCCTTGATTTTAAGGGCCAAAACTTCGGGAGTCCATGGAGGTTGGACAGAGTGTTAGATTGAATTGAAATTTGGGGGGAAAGTAGAAGTTTGTGTTAGCTTTCCAAAAAGCTATCACTCACCTGATTCGGACCTTTGGAGTGACGGTGGTGCATGATCGAAGTTCAGCCAAAACACTGAAGATTTGAAGATAGAAGAATCGTGTGTTGTGGCTTGTGGCTTGTCATTCCTAGCCGGTTTTGGAGGCTTGTTGTCATTTATTGTTATTCCTAGCCGGATTTGGAGGCTTGTTGTTTTCAAATTTGCATTGTAAACCTGTTGCGAGCCGTGGTTATCCAATAAGCGCTCCATTTTGTGTTTGTGGCGGCGAAGTGGGGTTAATGGCCCACATGGTCGATCTTATTTGTTGTTCCCACTGGTGAAAGGCGCTTCCTGGTCACCGTGGGTTTGAAGTTTAGGATCCTTTCCCCCGGACAGCTCAGCTCGTGGTCTGGCTGTCTCGTTTTTCCCGTCCGAAGCCGTGGTTTCTTATCACATTCCCTAATCCTTGACCCATTTAGAGCCATCACAGGATAGGCCAACGGGGAGTAGTTCCGAGACGGCAAAGAAGATTCAACGACCAAATTCACGAACATTTACGACAGTGTTTCACTGCGACAGCGTTTTGTTCAGACAGTGTTACGATCATTCCTTCGCCAATTCTAACCGCAGTCAGAATCCCCGTGATTTCCTGAGGCAGATCGCTCTCTACCCGACAGCGTCCGCTGCCGAAGCGGACGTCGTCAATCCGGGCAGCGGACGCGAGGTTCGGAGACGCTTCGCGCGGTCCGGGTCAGGTCCGGCGGCGGACGGCTATAAGGGTGGAGTGACTTTTCATTTCTTTTCACTTCAATTCTCCTTCGGTGCCAAGTTGGATGTGCTTCTATTGCTTTATGCGCTAGTTGCTCCTACGGGGTGGAGAGTTGGGGTCTTCTATCTTTTGTTATTAAGTTACAGTTGATGCCATCACTTTTGACTATTACGTGAGATTTTTTTATTCACTTTAATTGGTTATTGAATCCAATTGACAATCATGAACGGCGAAGGTGATCGAAATATTGATGGAGTGACTCTGGGAAGCGAAGCCAAGAAAAAGAGCAAAGTGAAGGGGGCTACACATGACCTTCGGCTTAATATTTTAAATGACCCTACAATTAAAGCAGAAAGCGGATGGGAAGATGAAGATGCGGAGTATTGGACATCAAAAATGTGCAGGACCTATGTTAAAATGTACCACATTGACAAGTTGTGGCCTCAGGAGTCGCACAAGAGTCATACACGGGATTTTTGTTGTAAACCATGGACTTGCAACAACAAACATTTTGTCCATCGCTCTACGAAGGTGTGGCGTGTTCTATTCGGAAACAAGCCCAGAAACAAAGGCTATATTAATTATAGCGTGGCGTGTATGGTTTACGTCGAACTTATATTAGAGCGCAAGATCGATTGGAACACGTTTCCGACAACAACAGCTTGCCCACTTCTATTTGAAGCCAATCAAAAGGACATTCCCGACTTGTACAATTTAGAGGGAGAAACAGAAAAAGTATTACAAAATACTATAGAGGTGAAAACGGATGGTGTGGAGAAAGCCTCAGATATTGAAGAATTACGGTTTGTACAATCTCCAACAAAAGCAATCAATGAAAGTTCTTCGAAAAATGTGGGGAAAGATGTAGAGAAAGATGTAGAGGCGCAGGAGGGTGAAGTCTTTTCCATAGCTCCAACGCGTTTGACCTTTATACCAAATGTTGCGGCACAAACGCAAACGGAGTTTGTAAACGGAGGCAATGTTTGCACGGAACGCGGGGAAACTTCAAAAAGTAAAGTAGACGAAGTCTTCGCGGAGAAAGTGGCAAAGGCTAATGCTACAATTGATAGTCTGATAGCCAACAATTGTTTTGATAGTTTGGTCTACAAATCTTTGCCTATGCATCAAGGCGCTGAATTTAGTCCAATGTTAAGTTTAGAAGACAAAGTACATACGCCTCGTGGACAAGGCGTGACGATTGATAATATATCCTCATTATGGAGTTCCGAGCGTAAAAGGCGGACGGAGGAGTTTCCGTTTACAGCGGCATTGTCAAGTCCTCTACATCGAACCTTGCAAGACATATCCAATCCAAAACAATTAGAAAATCTTTTGAAGCTCTCGGTTCAGTTTGCTAACCTTCATGAAGAAATAGGTGGATCGTCTAACCTCGATGATGGTGCTACTGTTGTTCCAATGAGTCTACTTGCAGATCCAATATTGGACATATACTTGATACAACTTTCAAGATGACGATGTCAGCTGAATTTTTATCGGAAGTTGCTTCGTCTTTTATGAATTTGGCCAAGGAGTTTTTTCTAATGACACCAGAGATGTTGAAAGGTGCTATAGCATTTCAGAATCTCACGAAGACTTTCGGACCACTTTTCGAAGAAAGAGATGCTCACATACTACAATTGCTGGAATATGAGAAGAAAATTACTGACCTTGGAGGAGTGGAAGCAAGGTGCAAAGTGTTGGAGTTGAAATTAAAGACTTCGGAGAGTGAGGTTGAGCATTTAAATCAACAATCATCGAGGCAAATAGAGGAGTTGATGAAGATGTGTAAACGGATTGTAGAATTACAAGGGATCTCCAAGAATCCGAGTGAGGTTGCAATCTCACCAGTGATTGTACTTGGAGATAGTCAAGAGACTCAAGAGAGTGAAGATAAGCTCTCTCTTCCTTTTGATAAGGCCGAAGCAAGCGACAACCCTGCCATTGTGAATGTACAAGAAAGTCACGACATGAGCATGTTAAAAACGACACAACAACCATCAATGGAAAAGCTTTCATCCGTTTACGTGAATGCGGAGACGCAAACGGAGAGTTGTGACTTTAAAGAGTTGAAGCATAAATTGGAGGAGGCAACATACCAATTTCCGTGGCTTGAAATCCAACTTTTAAAGAAGCAGTGAAGAAAACGGCTACGTTCGGTAGGCCATACATTCCTCCCTCATACCACGACCTTCGGTACAAATTGTTGAATGAGGCGAAGACCAACATTCAGACACAATTGAATGCACGGACCGAAGATAGCATTCAAAAATTTGGAGCAACATTGTCCATTGATTAATGAAGCTCAGTGACTAATCGACCTCTCATCAATGCCATGCTTGTATCATCCACAGGTGAAGAATTTCTTGGATCTGTGAATACAAGTGGTTGTGAAAAAAATGCGGAGTACTTGGCAACTGTGTTGGAAAAGTTCATTGAACAAGTGGGGTCCAAGAATGTCGTGTTAATAACTACAGATAATGTTCCCGTGAATCCGTCCGCATAGGATGTAATATCTGTAAAATATCCTCAGATTTTTTACCAAGGGTGCGTGATACATGCATTGAATTTGTTGTTGAAGGATTGGACTACACAGAAATGGATTGCTTCCAAATTGGATAAAGGAGTTTTTGTAGCTAAATTTATCAGGAAGAGACATATGCCGCTAGCTCTATTGCGAAAGTATTCGCCAAATGTTGGTCTCTTGATGCTTGGGGATACAAGGTTCGCCTCTAAATTTATCATGATGGAGCGCTTGACAAAATTGAGAGGAGCATTGGAACAAACGGTGGTAGATCCGCAATGGGTTGAGTATGTACATACTCTCAAGAAGAAACGTGGAGCCAAAGTCCAATCAAAAGACTTGGCTTTAGCGGTGAAGAAAATTGTTCTTGATGACCATTTTTGGAATCGGTCCATCAATTATGTGGAGATGGTTGAACCAATCATATGTGCACTCCGCGATTTGGATTTAAAATCACCATGCATGGAGAAGGTGTTGTATATCATAAAGAAGTTAGAGAAGCACGTGAACGGATTACAAAGTCCACTATGTTGTTTGCTAGAAGAACTTGCAATTCCTTTGGTACAGTCTTTTTATGCCCGAAGAAGAATGGTGAACAACGATCTCCAATCAGCCGCAGCTCTTTTAAATCCATACCTTTTTCATGACAAAGAGCTAGCGGATGACGCAGATGCAATGTCAGGATGTAAGAAAATTTTGGAGAGAATATGTAAACCGGATGAATATACAATAGTGGTGAAGGAATTTGTGGCTTTTCGACACAAGGAACCTCCATTCCACAATATGTTGAATTTGGAAGAACAAATGTTTCCGCGCATGCTTGGTGGGATTTTGAAGGTGCATGTGGCAAGTTTATAGCTCCATTAGCGAAGAGGATATTGGCTCTACCGGTGTTATCATCTTCATGTGAACGGAATTGGAGCAACTATTTTTTTGTTCACAACAAATCTCGAAATAAATTGAAGCCGAAGAGAGCAACGGATTTAGTATACGTGTATACCAATTTTAAAGTATTAAACGCATCGAAGGAAAAAGATGAAAAAAATGGTATAATGATAATGTGGATCCGATGGAATCAAAGGATTGAGATAGGCCGACGTTAGAAGACGATGATGATGACGAGGATTTGGAAAGGGCCCTTTCAGCTGTAGATGGCGAGAATGACTTCAATCGTACGACAGCGTAGGAAGGTGAAGACGTTATGCAAGACTTTCCCGATTTGGTGAATGATACGCATGATTATCATCTAAACCGCAAGGATGTCGTTCCCGACAATGCAAACGATGCATATACCTTTTATGAAGACGAGACCAATGTAGAAGTACAAGAGAATCTACCTTCTTTAACTGCATTTTGCAATGGAATGGAATTCTTGAATAACGAAAACATTCTATCGAAAAAGGCAAACACTATTGCCAAAGAGGTGAAAATCAATGAGAATGCTATTGGTGATGATGGGAGAAATGAAGAAGTTCTAATTTCTCAATCTCCATCTGTGGCATTAAATGTAATGCAAAGAAACGACAGAAGAGAAGATGCGATCATGGAGGTGGACGTTCCAAAAGATGTGGGCAACAATAGTAGTGATGAAGGAGAATCAAATATTGCGGTACAGAAAAATAGTGATTCAGTTGGGATGGCAGTCACAAATTCGGCAATTGTGAAGAGTGATAAAGGAAAGGAGCCAATGAAGTTAATTTTTGAAGTACGGAGATCTAGTGCTCTTCCACGAATACCATTGAAGTCTGTTAGCATACGATTGGATGATTCTCGGAGCTTTGGATATGGAAAACGCCTAATGAACATTTCCAAAGAAATTTCTACAAGCGATAATCTACGAAAAGTAGCGTCATCACCTACAAATCTAAGTGATACGGACAGTGATCGGATGCCATTGGCATCTTTGCGTACTCGCATTTTAGGAAAAGGAATGGCGCAAGAACCCATCAAATCAACAAACGACACTCTATTACTTCAAAAGAAAGCCAAAGTGGAGATATCCGTTCATGGATATGTCGACCCTACATCGAGATTGAATGATTGATGGTTCAAGAATCAAGTAAGGTGAAAGCGAAAAGATAAATGCAACCTTTTGCTATCTCTCCAGTGAAGAATAGGACCCCTCTTAATGAAAATGTTGCTACTTTGTCAAATAGAAAGAAAAGAAAGGTTCCTATTCAAAAAGCCTTTAATCGTTCTATCAAAGTAAAAAAAGAAAAATTAAATTCGAAAGAAGGAAGTAAACCTATTTCGAGAGATGACTTGAAGGAGACAACGATACTTGATTCCAACAATGAAAATGACTCCGACAATGAAAATCATTCTAGTAATGAAGATTTTGAACGGAGAGCTACAGGAGAGAGTAGTGGGGCTGAGGTTAAAGGAGATGTGGATTGATGTCCATAGGAATTGTGGAGATGTGAATTTAGATGTTTGATTGTTTAGTTGCTCATGATATATGAAACTCATGTTGACAAATGACAATGGTTTCTTCAATCATTTTATTATAAAATTGTTTGTTTATTGATGATATACATCTCGCTGGATTTTAAAGTGATTTTGTTTCTAAATCAAAATGAAATTCAACAAAAAAATTAAAAATATATTTCATATTTTAGCTTTTACATAAATAGTGATATACAACTCTATTGAATCGCAATTGCAATATAAGAAAAATCAAAATCCAAATGACTTCACTTTCAATCTCTCATTGGTGAAAACAATCAAAACAAAAAACTCAAAACGGGTTTTCTAAGCCGCCCCGCCCGTCCGCCTTCCGACGACGAGAAGGACATTGCATTTGCAGGCGTCCATGCATCCGGACGTTCGGACGTTCAGGTTACGGATGCTATTTTGGGGCAGGCGTAGAGATTCATCAACCCTGATTTAAATCATTTCATGTTTTTTAAACCTTTGTGGAATTAATTATTAATTTTGAAGTTCAAATCACATATTCCACTAAAAGCATTCATTACCTTATATGTTAATTCTTGGTGCATTGACACATTGTACAACTGGTACGTTAAAGAAAGCAATATGTACTTCTAGAGGTTAAAGAACTAGTTTAGAGCTTGGGCTATTTTAGGACCTCCTATTATACTTCAAGATCTAACGCAGGAAAGGGGAGTGAAGGCAATGCAACAAGACAAAAGGTAAAAGAAAGAGAAGTCACAACTCTAAAGTAAACTACATAGATAAGCCAAATTATGCCACCCCAACTCTAAATCCACAACCCATATTGAAATCTAGCTATTCAATGACCTCATAGAAGACGGTTGACTTGCTCCCCCACTTCCCAAGATTTTCACACCTTGTCTTTCTAATGTCAATTTAGATGTGGAATATGACAAAAATAACCTGATTTTAGCCCCTTAGTTTCAATGGTCATAACATTCAGTAGTTGTCAACTTCTCTGCCCTACCCCCAACGGAATGGTGTGGAATATTCCACACCATTCAATAGTTGTCAGCCTCTCTGCCCTGCCCCCAACAGAATGGTGTGGAATATTCCACACCATTCAGTACTTATGAAAACAGGTGTTGAAATTTGTTAGACTATAAGTAGCTAGCCAAGTTCATGGCATGCCATGTGATAGAATTCTTGGATGATACCTCAAAAGAGGATAAGGCAGCCTCTCTTCAGGCTACTGAATGTTATGGTCACGTAGCTTCAAGGTTTTCTAAGTAAATTTTTTTTGCTAAATTTAGCCAAATTTACAGACATATTTTATTAGTTGCAGATCTGAGCAAATCTCTGACTTCACTCAGTCCAAGCCAGAATGAACATATGATTGCTATGCAGGCAGTTTAAGAGTTTATTTATCAAGGTTTAACTTAGTTCTATGGATAAAGTAATTTCAGAAAAGCAGATTATGATCAAGATTTGTGATTTCGCAGTCAACACTTTCATCAGAGGTCGATCTCGAAATACAAGTCCTGACATTGGCTTTCCAGTCCAATCATTTGGACAATTTCCAGATGAATAATAATTTCCTTTGCTGGTTAAGCAGGCCATTGTTGGAAAATGAAGTTAAAGTCAGAAGAAGTGACGTGGACCACAATAATCAGAATGTTGCTTGTTAATTTGTATTCAACTTCTAGAGTCTCGCATCACAGAACTTCAGTTACTAGCAAATATTAACTTAGCATTTTCATTTTGGGCAAAATTCGCTCAGACTGGCAGATGCTGATCTCTCTGTCTTCGTCCCTTCAAAAATGGTCTAGATGCAGTGAGACCAACAGGGGTGACACTGGTCCAAAGTAAAAACTTTGGCAGCAATGGCAAGAGCTTTAGGGTTGTAAGCTTTTCAGTTCGCCATGACTTGAAAGTGAGATACCCAAAGGCTGCAAACATGCAGGGTGAACGATCTGTTTGTTTTTGCTCTATTAAACTAAATTATGGCCTGTCTTTTCTGATAATTTTCTGATTGCTCATCTCTGAGGTGTATTTCGGCTTCAAATTATTGCTATTGCCATTGTGCCGTGATCCCAACAGAATAGCTTAAATTACTGTTGAGACTGGAAACCCTCTAATTAGTAATTATGCTCTCCACTCTCACTAATTAATTAGATTCAGCCTCCGTCAAGGACAAAATGGGGTTCTCGTATAAAGGCACAGACTCTGGCATGTGAAATTTGTCCAGTTACACGATGGCTACAAATATGACAGATTCTGAGTATTGCAGGGAATGTGCAATTAAAGAGAGACATAATTAGAGAGGGTTGAGTGTACCCTACTCCCATTCCATTCCAAGCAGCAAACACATTCTGACACGTGGTGTGGCAGAATGGAAATCATGCTTTGCAAAGTTTGACCTGTAAGAACTGGTCTCCCAATGTCAACGTAACTCATCAGCCTGATATTGGACAATACTCGGACTTGCGCAGCAGTCCGATGAGCATTCATCACTTCTCAATCCTTTCTTCTTCCAACTTCCAAGTACCAATTGCTTCGTATTATTTCCACATGCCGTTTCCAGTTTTCCACCTTTTCATGTTGTCCTGGGCCTAACAAATCACAGTCCTTGAACCCCATTCCGGCATGATCAATGTATCTCGAGTCCACTGCGGCCTAATCATTGGGTTTGAATTGAACACAAGCCTAGCTAGCTAGATAATGCTCCCACCAAGACAAGTGCAGATTTGAACTGATGAAGGCTCTCCACTGGTCTACAGAGACAAATGGAGGTACTGTACATGCAAATGAGTTGAATCCCATCAGGGGTCACTAGCTTGAAAAGGAGGCTTCCCGCGTGTTGACACGGATTCAGCGTTATCGTTTGGATTATTAATTCGTTCTGACACGACCGCTCCAACCACGCTTAGTGTGTACTTCGAGCTACGAAGCTCAATCATGCGCGCTACTAAGTCCCACTCAATCATGCTGGATTACGTATAACCAGCTGCTTGCGATATTTCCTAGATCTGCCTAAGTTACCCGTTCAGAGAGTCAATCTGTACGCTTTGCTTCTGAGAGGGGAAAAAACATTCCAACTCGATCCGTAAGTTAAATTACTTGTTGTCCTGCACTGGTTCCTGCAAGTGTGTCTCCTTGAGAGACCATCCGCTGGACCAGACAGAGTTTGCAGGCTGGAGTGTTTGAATAACCAAATCAAACTGGCTTCTTCTTCGATTCCTTCTTGAAACAAAAGGGATGAAAGTCCAATGCTTCAAAGAAAGGGAGGAACCAACCAGCACCAGAAGCCAAAAGTCCTGACAGCCAGAGGATCACTCACCATCGCCCGCTTGAAGACCCTAGGCACCAAGCCTGTATCAAGACGTTTCCAAGGTTTCCGCTCTATTAAGCACGTTGTTTTCTTTTTCTTCTTCTTTTCTTTTAGAGCATATTCTCTTTTTTAACAGGGAAATGACCCACGACGAGAGAAAACATTTCAAATTACTGTACTTCTGAATCTTTTCTTAGACATCTCTATAGTCTACGTAGACCACGCTTCTCTCCCCGCCCTTATATGGTCCAATTTCGAAGTCCTGGTAACTGACTTTTCATGTTTGAAGTGAAAGCTTTTGTCAAAAAAGACTCTCCTCAAACTCAAACCACTTTTGCCCTTTCCACTAGTGCAAATCTTGCAAGTTTGTTTCCATATTGGGCACAACACAATTCTTCTTTCCTCAAAGGACTAAATAATCTTCCTTGTTTAGGAACACGATTCTGAAATCACCTACTTTTGCGGGCCAGCTCGGATACCTCCTATTATGTCCTTCCAAGCACTATACTAACACCAACAGCGCCCCCAAAATATCAGTGCAATAGTAATTTGCACTGCAACAGGTCCTTGAAGATCAATATTGTAAGTTGCTCAGGAGCCTATTTGGGATGCATCAATACTTTTAACTCCAGTTGTCTCTGT
This sequence comes from Pseudoscleropodium purum, assembly GCA_963969395.1. Lineage (NCBI taxonomy): Eukaryota > Viridiplantae > Streptophyta > Bryopsida > Hypnales > Brachytheciaceae > Pseudoscleropodium > Pseudoscleropodium purum. Next base: position 1,810,831 of record OZ017796.1, read on the forward strand.
AGCCACGACTGAGAAAATGGAAGCTTCGGTCATACTTCAGAGGACGGTGTGAGGGATTCCGGTGAACGTACGCAAGTACGGCAACCAATATTTCAACGACAAAGATGTTGTTCGGACGGTGGAACAGCAAGTTCTTCTTCAGCCGCTCAGCCTGCTTCCAAAAGAGATTATATTCTGTTTGGCTGGGGTCTGGAGCTGTCCTTTTCGCTTTTCTTTAAATGAATTGAAAGAAAGGTTTGCATTTCAAATGGAAACTAATACTATCAAGCAACCAGGATCATATTCAAGGTGTGGAGGACTGGAGGCGTACTGTCTTTGCACTTCTCCAAAGCTTAAAAATTAGCGTTTGGGGCTTCCTATGGAGACCTGTGGTCGCCATAGCTACACACCCTGAAGCAAGGTTGGATGACTCGGGTCCCGCAAATAGGCCTTCAATTCGTGGAGGGGGTGATACTGTACTTCCCAATTTTGTTGCAGTTTTGTATCTAGCTCATTCTTTGATGAAGGACGACCGTAGATGATGACAAGGACCAGCTCATCAGAACGACAAAGAAAAGAAAATAAATGGGCGAAATGGGCGTTTTCTAATCGACCACTCACTGTCCTGGTGTGCAGGACTGATCACAATGTTTCTGTTACAGAAGAAAGTCACTTCAGTGAAAAGTGGACACCAATTCGGCTGCAGATTAGGACCCTGGAGGCGGTGGTACTGTTTCTGTTGGTGCAGTTCAAGGACAAGCTGGGCTTTTTGTGGTAGCTAGAGCTTTGAATTCGGTGCGATTTCTGAGGAGGACGGTGTAATGGCCCTCACCTGTGTTCATGCAATTTTTTCCTCTTCGCTTGAAGGAGTATGGATTTAGCTTCTGGAATTCTGAGCCCCTGCTGTGCATCTGACAAGTGTTGCACTGAACGAAAACCCCGAGTATTTGATTATCTCGAAGTAAATCAAGATATAGCTTTCTTACTATTATAGGATAAATAAACAACTTTTGTAATAAGGGATCGAGTGGACTCAGCTGGAGCTTTGAAGCCTGTGATCATTAGATGTAAACTAATATTTGGTAAGTTAATCTTGTAGTGTCATCGTTAGTAGAACTATCCTAACTTATTCTTCATTTATTCACTCTGGTCTTAGGACCAAAGTCCATCTACTCTCACCTTGTTAAAACGGCAGAGTGAGGCAGAGTGAGGTTCAATGAAATTGGTGCAGTTTGATCTGACTGATTGAAACCTCAGAACTAGTTTTCACAGCGCTTGAAAGTGCTAGTTTTCGGAGCTCTGGGCACTTGAATGTCACAATTTTGGCTCTCTGAAACACGTCATTTTCATGATTTCATAAAATCATGTGGGCTAGTTTTCAGCAACTCCAAGGGGCCATCACTCGAGCGACAGAACTTGAAGAATGTCTTCCTCAGCTCGGGGTTAAATAAATACATGAGGAGCTAGAAAAGCATTCGAACTAGAAATTCGACAGCTTAAGACGAAATTATATTGATACACGAGGAGAAAAGGTTTCAAACTAGAAATCCGAGACGTCGACCGCTATTGGATCCTTTCAACCCAGCTACCGAATGCCTTTACCGACCGATCCAACTTTGCACAGCTAACAAGATCGCACTAATCATTATCTTAGATTATGCAATGTAGGATAGCCTAGCTAATGTTCGTAATGATGGAGAAATTAAGGAAGTAATATTAAGCTACACTAATGTGTCCTCATGGTTCGTGTGACGCTAATTTAGCAAAGTCACACTATTTCGAATTTGTGCAAGTTGAAATATTACTGTATCGTACCAATATTTTCCGTCAAAAGAACACTTTATGGTGACAATAATTTTTTAGGTGACGCTAATTTCCCATCACTAATAGGGCACATCAGTGTAGTGTTTCCAATGGATGGTAAACTGGGAACATGCAACCAGTAGTGTTTTTTACCCCAAGACGGTGACCTCAACCAGAAAGGTTTCGGTGCAATATTGCTCTTTGCAGTGCCTGCTCCTGACAGCGAAGAATCATTATCTGAGTGCCTTTAACTCTTTGCCTGGACCCAGAGAATGACTAGGCCGAGCTTAACAAGAAATGTCGGTGAGGGGAGAATATCGTATCTTATCGAGAGACTCGAAGCATGAATCGAAGTTTTTTCTTAAACTGTCTCGTTTGAAGAAAATCATTCGTTCGAGATAACAGATAGAGAATTAGTATGGAGTGCTGTCATGATGTTGCAACTAGCTGTTGCTAGAAATGAGAGATCGATCGGCTGAGAGAGTTCTGCGCACAAGGTGATGAAAACATGGAAGCGGCAGTTTATTATAACTCGAATTGCTAAGTATTCAATTCACCTTCATACATCAACTTGCAAGGTGTAGTGCCATAATTCTCAATTGATATGTGAACCTGAGATCGAACTTTTAAATATTCATTTCTTCGTAAGCTGGCATTCGGAACCTCTCGGCCTGGCATTTCTAGCTCAAGTGTCGAGTGCTCTTTAGCGAGGTTATAAGATTGGCATTGCATCCGTAACAACTACTCCACTGAGATTTTCTAATCACTTGGTCTGCATTAATAACTGATTTCACTTACCAATAGACCGGGCAGTGCAAGCATGAATAGTTAGTCTAAGGTGGCAGGAGAACAATCATGCTCTTTTTCGCCTGTAAATACCTTGCAGAAAGGTAGGAAGACTGGCTGAAGGTCAGTCCGGTGGAAGATTTGTGTGCAGCTCTTTGCTTAAGAATAGTGTCTGTCGACACAGAAGTAATAATTGTGCGCTAGCTGCCTCTCTCGAGCTTGCTGCCAAAGGGTGACCCATAAATCTCCGAGCGACCCCCCGGTTCTCACTTTCTGCAGGGCCATTAATGACGAGGTTAAATCGAGAGCCAGGGTAGGTGGTTTTGTGTTCGCCGACCGGGAAATGCGGTCATCGGGCCCCCTGCACAGTGCACACTCGAACAAACAGACAAACTTGAAAAGCTTCAATCGCAGTCTCGCAGGCAGGCAGCGCGCTATCCAAAGTGACCCTACCCTTATTAAGTTACATCCACTCACCACCCACTTACAGCGCGCACCAATAAAAGACCTACATATGGCTGCTACAATCTTGGTCCGATCAGTTGACGAGGAAAAGGCTAGGACTCATCACCTGCATTGACAAAGCCAGCTAGACATTCCACCTGCACTATTACATAACCACGAGTAACTTCGTTAGGACAAGCCAGCTAGCTTCAAGGGATTACTTATATAACTTACACACGGTTGTACCACCTACTGACCTACAGAGAGAATTCAGTGAAATGGTTTGAATTCTGTGGCAGAGCTCCACATCCAAGTGATGAATCTTTGGACTGCTGATGGCGGCTCTGCAAATGAATGGCAGTGCTAGGATCATGGAGATGGAGTTGCAGGGGTGCTTGTATTTTCATGACGTCGATTATTCACTAAATGTGAGGCAAGAGTGGCGATGACGAATGTCTGGACAACCACCCTAGTTCGTGTCATGCTATCACTCCCTGCAGGTGATATTCCTTGCTCAGGCAATGCATGTCAAATGCAGCCAGACTGGAAAAGCTCCTACGCGTGAAAAGCAATCAACCAGTGAGATGAGACAGCTAGCGGCGCCTACGCATGCCCTTCATCAATAACAGTTACTGCTAGATATCTACTAGACTTGCTGTTCATTGTCACTCGAGTCCAAACCATCAGACGGTCGACGTTCCAGATTAGTTCTACCACTGCTCCTTTTCCTGAAAGAGACGTGTAAATTTGTTACACGTACAATCTATATTCAAAATCAATGCTCAGAAACGATATTCATAAACAATATTCAAAATATATTTATACCCAAGCACATTCCTCCACGGTCCCTGGACAGGCTCACTGGAGATATGTGTATCATGACGTTTCCGTTCCCGACGGTGCAGTGTCGATGAAAAGTTGACGTGGGCGTGGAATGATGAATCCTCTACTGTAGTTTGAATTACATCTCTGGTACAGTAGAATTCTGCAAAAAAATAATCTCACATTCTCTCAGGCAAGGATAAGATACATGACTTGATGCATCTCCCCTGATTCCCCGCAACTTACAGAGTCCAGCAACAAAGCACTGGGGCAACGGAGGAATCAGTTCTGTAATAAGGGTGTGTCAGAGGCAAGAATATAAACCAAGGTGTGATCCCATATTCCAATAGGGGCCAAACTGAAGGGGTTATATTTAAGTTAATAGTTTATGGAGGACATCAATACAAGACTATCTCAGCACCCGAGTTGAGCGAAAGGTTACATGCGAGAAATTCCCAAGGATGACTTGATTTCTTAGTGATATTGGTCTGGTTCCGCCCCGGTCTTCATTCTCCAGGTAAGTTAGTTGTATTTTATCTTTGCCGATGATAGAAATTCAATGTGTGTCAAAATATCATTTTATTATTATTATTATTATTATTATTATTATTAATAGTTTGTGATAATATCTGTGAGGGAGCTCCGTCGCTTTTGTGCCCCCCCCTTGCTCGGGTCGCGTATCCCGGGTCTGCGCGAAACCCGCGATTGGCATCAGAATCTGCCATGCGGGAAACAGTGGGTGATATTATTAGCTGCGGCCTCGTGTATTGTATATTCCTCCGGTACGGACAAGCCTGTAGTGTTGACGTTTTTCACGCCGTGGGTGCGTCTTCAAAATCTTTACTCTTCCTGTCTCCGACACTGCCCGAGAGAGAGAATTCGACCTTTCCCCCCCGGTCCCCGCCCTGCCCCTCATCAGTCACGTCTTCCCAAAAACTTGCATAAAGGCCAACCAAGGAACTATTCCTGCTGACAAAGATTCAGCACCCCGATTGCGCAATCTCTTTAACTGAGCTCCGAGTCACGTTGCTTGCTTCGTGGACACGGAACGAAAGAAGAATTCCTTTCGAATCTAAACTGATGAAGCTTGGAGGCTTCGATCGATGGAGCTCTTTTGGCACAAACGGAGCTGCCTTGCTCAGTGGCTGGGGTGGGATGGCACTAGATATTCGGCTCCTCCTCATTTCCTCTAGTTGGCAGCAATCGGAAGAGGCCAAGTTTCAATAATCTTTCGGGCTGTAATCTTTGAAGCGCAAAGAAATGACAGAGCCTGGAGGAACTTAACCCAAGCCTGATTTTCACTTAATGTAGGAGATCCATAAATAGCTCATTTAACCCCTAAATTCCTAAAGCCAATTTTTTTTTTTTGTCAAAAAACACTCAAAACTGCCATTTTTGATGCGTTCACCCAAGAAAAAAAAAAACATTTTTTTTAGAATCTAACCATAAAATCTTGTACTTCACTTGTCTTAGCTCATGTGGTAAAAATTTCATGAAGTTTGACCATATAGATTGGAAGATATTAGCATTCAAAGTTGAAAAAGAAAGTTTTTTTGAACACTTGCTTGCAATTTTAGATGACTTTGACCGCCATTTGTAGGAATTTTTTGCACTATAAACTTTGAATTTAAGAAAATTTATGTTTAAGGATTGAGTTGAAAGTCTAGGAAAAAAAATTCAAAAAAACACACTTGATTTTCATTCTTTAAAAAAATGTTAAGTTGAAGTAGGTCCAAAGTTTAAAAAACAAACTAAATCGTTAATAGCTCCTAGATGGGATTCGAAGACAATAATCCCAATATTGTAATTGTTTTAGCAATTAAACATAATCTTGTCAAACAATTTTTATTGAAAAATTGTGAAAATTGCATTAAAAAATGAATCCTTCAAGTTATTTTTTCAAGAAGATGCTTAGATTGCTTGAAAAAACAAGTTTGTCCTTAATTTTTGCATCATAGTCCAGATAGAATGAATCAAAGCTTCACATGTAGACAAAAATATAATATTTAAAGGAATTTTTTTTAGTTTATTTTGACTTTTTTTCCTTTATTTTTATTTTGCCCACCGTGTTTAGTTCTAGGTTTTTTGTGGTTTAACTTTTGCTTCCAGTCACCAATTGAAATAAAAATTATATTGCCCTATAGCTAATCAATTTTTTTATATTATGAGAAACTTTCAAAAAGTTTTATAAAAAATTAAGGTTACAAGAATTGGCATCTAACCCAAATCATTTCATATATTTTGGAGCTTTGTAGAATTAGTTATGATATTTTGAAATTGAAATGGTATAAGGCTCTAAAATCATTCACCTCCTTGAGGATACACTATTCGTACATTGTTGAAGGCTATGACGAAGCAACATGTACAAATAGTGTACATTTGAGGAGGTGGGTGATTTTAGAGCTTGAACACCTTTAGGGCTTGTTTACATACTCATCTAGTGGGCAAAGTGCTACAAGGGATGTCATAGGCAAAAATATAAATTCCACTTTTATGTAGACCAAGGAGATGGGAAAGGGATACAATTAGAAGCCAACATGTATTAACTTCTCACATGATTCAATAGTCTTCACCAATGGGGTTGTTTACCAATATTAGTTGAAAATTGAATTCTTTCTTTTTTGTTGTCCACACCAGCAAGACAATTGGTAGAGGCAATTTTGTCTTCTTGCTTGTTTTAGGTTCAAATTTGCCTATCAGGTGAGTATATAAACATGCCTTTAGAACCTCCTACTTTAGTTCTTGATTTTAAATGTCTTAAACTCTTGATCAAGAGAATGTAGCTCACTAGCTCCAGTAATCTAATTTTCATTTCATTTTCATTTTTTCCAAGATTATGGTTTAAATTGTAATTTTTGTGATATGTTAAAGGCAACATCTTGAAAGCTTAAAATAAACTATTTTGGGACTTTTCTATCAATTTTCCCCTTGGTGTGAGTTGAAGGAGTACACCAATTACACCATAATGTTTATCAGTATGATCTCTACTTTTGTTTTAGAAATTCATATTATTTTAATCATTTTCGTAATTACTATGATTTATACAAAGCAAATACTTTTAAAATAAACTTGAATTTCATTTGAATGTTTTCAATTATGAAAATATTTATATCTTAAAATGAGGTTTTTTTTTGGTTTTTTTCATTACGATAAGATCTTTGAAACCATGTGTCATCTAGTCACATTCTTGACACCATTAGAAAGCTCTTTACAAGGAGGGGTGCAAAGACTTTGTTTCATGGTGTTCCAACTTATAACAAAAAAACGTATGAAATTTTGAATTTTTTGTGAATTAATAAATTAAAAACTTACCTTTATTTTTATAGCTTTGTGGATATGAAAGGAGGGTTTAGCCAAATGACATAGCAATAGTTGTGGCATTAGCGCATGGCATACTAGTGAAGCTAAATTTTGGATACATATTACTTGTTTTGTTTAGAAATAGTATATCCATTCTTAGTGCAATCACCAATGAGAATGAATACACTGTTTTCAAATGGAAGTAGTATTACATGAGCAAAATATCAAATTTTTGAAAGGTGTGTTTAAACCTCTAAAGTCCTATTGTTTCTTCATAGAACAAACTAGATTTTGGATAGGCTTGTAGAACCACAATTTTTTATATGATTTTTTGAAGAAAAATAAATTTTAAGGTAAAAAGATAAATTAACTTTCAAGTAAAATAATTTTTATTTTAATCAATGCCCACTTACCAAGGTGCAAAAGTTATGCTACAATAAGCCTAAAAGAAGGGAGCCCAGGTGGCAAAAAATCTACACAAATTTTTAAATTATATTTTTTTAAATTATATTTTCATAGATTATATTTTAATCTACATGAAAAACTTTGATTGATTCCATTGGATTAGTGATGTGAAAGTTCTAAAGCTTCTTGTTTTGTACACAATCATAGAATTTTTTGAAAAAATAATATATTGGATTTGTTTTTTAACTCAATTTTTACAGTTTTCAAAAAAATATTTCACATAGTTAAGTATTCTCGCTAGAATAATTTCACCATTGGAATTAGTGCATTTCAATTACATTTTTAACCTACTGAAAATTTAGTTTTTCCTTCAATCTTGTACCTACTTCTACTTAATAATTTTTTAAAGAATAAAAATCACGTATTTAAAAAAAATTCTTTTTTAGACTTTCAACTCAAATTTTCAATAGAAAAGTTTTAATTCAAAATTCGTAGTTAAAAAATTTAAGTTAAGAAGATCCAAAGTCAAAGAATCTAGTCAAGGAATTTGTTTGAAAACCTATTTTCTTTGCTTTAAACACACATATCTTGCCGAATCTATAAAGTGAAAGTTTTTTATTTTTCTTCTATACATTTTTATACTAGTCTTGTACAAGATCTTGTGATTAAATATGTACACAAAAAATAATTGTAAAGTTTTTTGCTCTTTGCAAAAGAAATAGTAGTTGCAAGTGGTTTTTGATGAAAAAAGACCTTAGAACTTTAGGGATTAAAAATTTTAGAACATTAAATGAGCATCAAAAAATTATAAAACAAGTGAAATTGGATTTCCCTTGAGGAATCTGACATTTTTGTCTAAAAATTTGTCATTTGGGCTATCCACATAATAGGGTATAAAAAAGTGGCACTTTAGGGTTCATTAACCTTATCCTTGACCTAGTCTGTGCTTTTAATCTCTAAACGTCAAAGGAAGTCTTCCTTCCAAAATCATTTCAAAATTCTTATTTCAAAAATGAAAATATAAATACTTTTAGAATAATTTTAAAAATCTAACCACATAATCTTGTCCACCTTTATTGGGTTATTCTACCTTCAATTTTCAAAGCCTTTGACTATAGAGATTTTGAGATATCTTCAATTAAAATTCAATTCTTCAAAAAAATTGTTTTTTCCATGCAAAGTGATTTCTAGGTTAGATATCTAAATTCATAAAAGAATAATTTGTCTTTGTTGACAAAGTATAACCATAAATAATTAAAAATATACATACCAATTTTTACAAGGAATGGAGCAATAGAAGATTTTTTTAATAGCCTTGCAGTTACTTAAGGTACATTTGGAAAACTAAAATAATTTCATTTGATTGTGCCCATTCAAGCTATGCTTCAACCAATTAGCCCCTTGCCTATTTGCACACCCATAGAATTTTAATCTTAGGACACCCTTTGATTGTCTAGGTTTCTCTCATGATAATTCACAATGAGCATTTCTTGTGTAGTTTGACTTTGGAAAACCACCCAAGGTTAAGGTTCTTTTTATTATGGAATGATAACTTAGCGAACTACATGTACAAAAATATGAAATTCAAAAAAATAAATTGGGGGGAGGATCTAGATAGCCCTTGAAGTTGGGCAACAACCATAGAATAGTTGATTGGGCATTTAGGGATTAAAAGTCCTTGCTTTCTCATGCCAAAGAGTTGGGTTAGTCTCTTGGATTATAGGAGGGTGGTCCAAGATGGACTCTCCATTTGTGAATCAAATTAAGTCTCCACAACTTGAATAGATCCTTGCTAGAAAATTGAGATTGAATTGGTGCGACAAGGGTATCATGGCACTATGACACCACCTAGTAAAAAACTCTATCGATAATATATGTTTTGGAAGTATCGTATACATGAAGGTTAAATTTAACATAAATTAAATCATTTTTGTTTTAAAAAAAAGTTGCCACATGTCATCTTGTGAATGGTACAAGGTGATGTAGACCCTTGAGAATCTGACATGGAAATCCAATTTCGATGGAATCAGACCTTCACATAAGGTACTCCTCATTCTGACCACGGGCCCCAGTTCACCAGGCAGCTTTTGTAATTCCTGCAATAGTTCCCATGATGTCTCCCTTCTGTTTTTTCCAACAGATATTCTATTAACTTTTGTGCGAACAAGACACAGTTGTCCATCCAAACCACTGCTCCCATAAACTTTGGAAGGGAAATGAATATGAAAAGTGAAAGAGAAAAATTTACTGTTTCTCACTCATTTTTAGGGTCTGGGTGAACTGACCACCTTGCTTGTCCCCACCCCCCAAAGTCATTCTGCAAGGGGTGCATGTAAAAAAAAAGACCCCCTATTTTGTGCTGCTTAAATTTTGCATTTCATCACCTAAACCCTTGCTAATTTGGGTTTTGAGATAGCAAATATGAGTTCAGAATTTGCAAAATTTTATCATGTGAGGCAATTAAAAAATTCCAATGTTTTCTATAAGGGTAAAACACGGGGCAATAGAAAATAGAGGGGGCAATCCTTCGTGGCCATCATCCTGCTGATGCTGGTGCCGCAAACTGAAATGATGAAATGTCCATCAAAGCATGCCCAGCAGGCATGGTAATCACACTAATTAAGCTTAATTCCAGGTAATCCGATCTAATACCTATAAATAACCTAAATCCTAAACCCAATATTATCTATAATTGATCAATTACCTATAATAACAACAATGTCTCTGAGGCTTTTGGGAAATGTCAATGTGCAACTCTCCGTCTAGAAACCCAAAGTAGGCATACTAAAGTAGGCTTAGGTAGTTGATGCTGCTCTGGGTAGCCATTAAAAGGACTGAACTAATATGCAAATCACACAATATCCTTCATGAGGAACATTCCTGGAGCAACAAGGATGAGGGGCAACAGAAATAGAGGAAATGAACCTTCCCTCTGATGTGCACATGAATGTTCATTTCACACTAGCACATTGCTCATTTGCAGTGACGTAACCTCCATTAAAAAAAAATTGTAGAAAAAAACAGAACTTTTTAATGCCATCTCCCCCCTACAGATGGGCTTCAAAATTCTTGGTTTTCTTTCAGTCTAGAAAATTCTGTAGACAATAACATAGTCTTTTGATGCAATCTCCTTCAAAGCCTTGGTCTGACTGGCCCTCGTGAGCATGCAATGAGATTATGAGAAAAATAGCTTCCTACTTTGAACATTTAGATCTCACAATTGGGAATTTTTTTTAGTTTGAAACTTTTTGTATGTGTTCTATATGAATGTGAGATTAAGATTTTACCTTTAGAATTGTCATATCTTACTGCTTTTTTTCCAGTAAAGAGATCTTGAATTGAAGGTGACCATTTTTAAAATTTTCTTGCTATGAAAATGCAGAAAATAAAATTTTAAGTGTTAAAATAAAATCTTATAAGACCTTAAATATTGTACTTAGTGGTCAAGGTCAACATTCCTAGCTAAATAATGAATTAAAGTTGGCAATTGTGACTAGTAGAAACATGGGCCACACTGACTTGAGAAACATACCCCCAATTCCCTAAAAACCCACAACTAGTCAAGTTGGTCATGTATGTTTTCTCTTTAGTCTTTTCTTTAGTCTATTCTCTAGTCTACACAACCCATGTATCTACTAGTGTGTGATTTAGCAAGTTTCCAAAAATAAAAAAATGTTTTTTTTTTCCATATAGTAAAAGAATTTTTTTTTATCTCAAACTTTTTGGCAGTTAGATTTAGAAGTTCTTTTTGCCAATCCTCACCACCAAGTCCACTGTATGAAATTTGTATAAAATTTGCCTGCAAGGCTATGGTTTGAATCAATAACTTAATGAATTTGTCAAGTTCGTATAATGTTCAATGATTCACCTACTTAGGTTACTGTAGACTGTAGAATGAAAATATTTGTAAGCTTTCAGATTTCCAGTTCCTCTTGATTGAACTGTCTCATGTGCACAGAGTAGGCCATCATTACAATGAATTAATGAACCCCAAGTATTTGTTTGCTTGATGTGCAAAACAGTGGGCTAACTCAATGTCTGATGTAGACATCTTTCTGCTAAGCTTCCATTTACAGTGGAGGTGATGCAATGCCGTTGATGATAGGATCTGTAATTATGCATTGGAGATTGAGTATACATTCCAAGGATTTTGAGAAAAAGGCTAACCAGGATGAGACCCTACAAGTCAGTCACTTCAATGCGATTGCCCCAAGCACACAATATTATCTACAATCATATTTATCATCAATCTGCCTTCATTTTACATTGTGTGGTGAGGTACACATACAGAAAAGAAATCGTCAAAAAAATCATCGAATGATAGCATTGATCTTTCAACCTCATGGACGTAGCCAGTGACTAGCTTCGAATGAGCAGCAAAAGTGAGCTGCACACTGGCCAGACCTCAACACGAAATATAAATGTGAATGTAACGCAAACCAGGCTTTATCAGTTGGTATTACAAACATGTCCAAAGCAAAACACATTGAGCAGGATGAAATGCTTTGGTCTGGTTGTGCGCTTCAACTGGTGCATGTGCCCTCTGCAGCCTAAAGTGGTCGGTCAGTAGTTCGATAGAATTACTGTACAGTAGTGCCAAACTGAAACTATTGGCCCAAACAAAACTCTGAATCCTGTATTGTTGATAGCTGCACTGAATGTAACTTATTCAGTGGCAAGTTAAGGAAGTGAGTGAAGTAACAAGCTACTCACTTTGAGCAATGGCCGTGATTTGATTGCATTTATATGATTTGCACACGCAGTGTGACATAGACTCAAAAGAGATTGAAAACATTTTAACTTTAATTGGCACCTACTGTTCCTGTAATACATACTTGTAATAGTTACACAAATGTACTGACATAAATGGTGCAAATTGGATGGTTCATCAAGTTACAATCAATGTTCAGGAGAACTGCTGGTCAGTAAGCTGGTGAAATTGGGGGAAAAATGGTTGCAATTTGGAATTCTATTTAGTGTTAAAAAAAGAAAAAGAAAAAAATGGACTGGATAATTGAAAAAAAAGTTCAATATTCATGAGAATTGAAGGAAAATATGTAGTAAAACTCAAAACATATTACGAACATTAGTTACAATCTACCCTTTGTGTTTGCAATAATTTTTTTTTTATTATATATATACTCGAATAAGATCCTTTGAGCGGGCCTTTGAGCATGCATTTTTCAAACACTTTATGAATAAATTAAAAAATTTCAAAGTGGTGATCAATAATTAGTATGTACCTAAGGTCAACCTTAGGCATTCATAAATAGAAGCCAATACCCGAAAAGAAATTTGACGTGAACTAACCAAAATATAAAGTTTTCTACTATATAATTATATTATTTCTTGCCTTTTCACTTTAAATTGTATTTTTTAGGGACTCACAAATTTGTAATTTGTTTAAGAATATCATTCTCTATTTAGTAAATAAGCTTAGTCATATTTGAATACATATAGGTTCTCCGTGTTAAGAGATAGCAACTACATACTTTAGGCAAGAATTTGCGGGGATCAATTTTAGAGAAGAGTTTATAAAATTATTCACAAATGTTTAGGAGATTCCTTTTGCATTCTCAACAATTAAGGACCTCCCCTCCAACAACTATTGGTTGCATCAAAGATATTTGTACATAGTTTAACAAAAAGCATTATAATAATATATCCAAGATATCTTTAGGAGGCTAATACCTCCCTTCTTAGAACCTAGGGGTAAGAAAAATGAGTTGCTTAACAATATTATGTACCTTAGTCCTACTGTGATGTAGTTATTTTAGAAGAAATAAACCTACCTATAATATTTACCATTTAAGGTAGGAGGTCCATAAAGAGCTTGTATTTTAAAAGTGTCTTCTAATGCAAAGGAACATTTTTCTATCTTGTTGCAACAACAATGTACAAATGGTATACATTTCAAGGGGTATATACTTCTAGTGACCATTGTGTTTCAACTTCAAAAATTCACAACTAAATTCCACAAATCCCCTAAAAATATGAAATGAATTGGGTTAGATGCCAATTCCATTTGCCTTTAACCCCTAAAGACTTGAACCCCATTTTTTGGCAACATAGCGATTTGGGGCAACTCACTACATATGGAGTTTTTATTTTCTTCTTTAAAATTTTCTCACAACATTTTTTCAAGGAGTAGCTTTTAGGTCCAACAATTTTTATAACTTTTGACTACATGGCTAAAAAGTTACTATACAAAATGTATTTTTTAGGGTTCGACGAGCAACTTAGGCAACAAAAAAAAATTTGAAAAATTAAAATTTGAAATTGATTCTTTAGATTTATATCTATATGGAAAGCTTTGAATCATTCCATTCGAATGGATGAATCAAAAACTATGAGGAGTTTTAGTTTGAAGAAGTTTGTGGATAGTTATGGAATCTCTATTTTGAAATAAACTTTGAAGCCCTTTATTTTACTCAATTTTAAATATTTTTGAAAAAAAATTAAAATTTTAGGTATACATTGTTTACCATAACATTGCAACCATTGGAATTGACATTTTTCATTCCGTAAAGAAATTATTAACAACTTAGTATTTTGAATCATTCTCTACTTTATTCTACTTTCTATTTTTTTCTCATATGTTGTACAATTCCAAATGATTTAAAAAATTTCAAGTATGTAGATAACTTGCTCTAAAGAGTGAATCTAAAGAGTGAATCTAAAGAGTAACAACCATTTTGGACATTTTTTCATGCAAATGTGACCTTGTGAAGTGTAGCTGCCTCACCTGTCTGGATTTTTGCAGGGAAAGAAAAAGGATTTTTGTGAATTCAAATGCTAATGTCTTGCAATCACCAAGGTGAAAATTTTTGAAATTTTTACCACATCTTCTCAAAATAGTTTACTCCAAGATCCTACAATTACTTGTGTCCAAAAATGTTTTTTCTCAAAAATTTGGTACTTGCACTAGAAATGACAGTTTTAGAACGTTTTTAGTGAAAACATAGTCAAAAACCTGTAGAGGTTAAGAGGAAGACTTACTGAAAATATTTCAAGAAGTACAACCTCCCCAAAGTAATGACATTATTGAGTTCAGTGAGTTCAGTCTCTTTTCATGCACTTCCTGTTCCCTTCATCCATGACAATCCATGGCAGAGTCTATGTGACTCCAGCTTGAGTGAGATGCCAATAGAAGCCCCATTTGGCACCGAAGACAGGCAGAGTCATTACACAAACTAGGGTGTACTGTGTACCAATGACCCAGCAAAACCATACACATTTTCTGTATTTTGCATTAAGTTACTGTACAACTGAAGTGAGACCAGGAAGTACAGTACATACCGTATTTTCTTTTTTTTCCCCCTTTTTTGATTCATGGTAAACGTGAGAACCAGTAATCTTTAGAATATTTCACTGCTGTCCTGAGGCCGGCTACAGCATGAATGGTAATAAATGTGCATGAGCACCGGCTGTTAGAACATCCCCGCTCCAGTGCCTGCAGATTCCAGTGAATTGAAGAGGCCAGTGGGCAGGGAGCACAGTGAAAAACTGGAAATGGGTGAGTTTGCTTGAATGGGTCGGCGCGTGGAGCGGACCGGGCCTCGTGGCAGGATCCCGGCCCGGCAGCGCCAGAGCCGGTTCCAGACATTCCAAAGTCAACAAGGCGCTCATCAGGGCAGCAGCAGCAGCAGCAGGTTTGCAGGCAAGTAGCCTCAGTGCAGGTGTGGTCGTAGACACAAAAGGCTTGTTGGACTTGTTCCTAACTTAGCTAGCCGGGGGCAAAGGCGAGGAAGAAGAAGAAGAAGACCAGGTTGCCGCCTTCCAGCCTTTTCACCCTTCCTTTTTTCCCCCAAAAGTTGTGTGTCTCCATCCGGATTCTTCAAAGCTAGATTGTCCATTTGATTAATCTCTATCATGGTCGCAGCTAGCCACTGCTTTCCGTTGCAGGCCTTACCCAGCTTTCTTGAAGCCGACGAGAACAGAGACGAAGAGGACCCGTTTTGAGGTTGGTGTTGGTGTTCTTGTTGGTGTTCTTGTTGTTGCAAGAAGCCAATTAGAGGCGTTACTTTGCTTGCTGCCGTTGCTGTGGTTGTGAGGTGAGCGTGATGATGAGGATGATGAGGAGTGGAAGCCTGGGTTGACGTTAGGAGTACTACCGCATGTGACCTGCTCTTGGCTTGAATGCATGGGCTGCACCACTGGATTGCTACTGTCGGCTCCGTCTTCTGCTGCAGCTGTACTCCTACTCCTGCTACTCCCCTCTTGGCGATGATCCTGTAACGTCAATCTGGGCACTAGATGCAAACTCTAAGTTAACCCTCCATGCAGCTAGCTGTATCACCCACTCTCTCCTCCCTGAGAATTGGTTTGCATGTTAGCATTACGGACACGAGTCGAGTTCGTCGTCGCGCAATTCCTTCCTCAGCTTCTTGATCGTAATATTGTTCCATGTATTTTTCTTCCCGAACCTAACGCTGGAGTAGTTTCAAGGTCTGAGCTAGTCCTCCTCAATGTGCATTCTCTGGTTCCACCAGCAACACGCGCCGTGAAGTAGGGCTAGCCCGATTCCCGAACCGCAAGTTGGCATCAGGAAGGACCAGATTCGGATAGCTTGATGCCGTCATGGTCACTTGATCAACAGCTCCGATGTGTGCTCTCTCTCTTCATCTATGTCGACTCCCTCGGTCTGCACAGGCCAGTTGTCCAACGAAAATAGACTGATAGGAACGAGTGGTACGACTACCAATCGGCCAAAGTGCGATAGGCTGTGTAGTGGTAGTAGTAGCAGTAGGAGTAGAAGTACTGAACCCACCTGCTAGTACTCATCATCACCCCCATCATCAGCCTATTTAGTAGATCTTTCCCAGTGGAACTCCCCTATTTCCGATGTCTTGTCATCTAGAGCTAATTCATCTTCCTGTACAGCTCTGGTCCCCATCGATGCTACCCCTCCGCTACCTTTTCCAGAGATCGGGCTTCCTCTTCCCTGCTCCGTTCCTGAGTCCCTGACAAGAACTTGATAGCCCAGCTTAGCTCCCCAGAGCGCCAGTGACTATTCAACGACGACAGATTGTGCTGACGCGCACAGCTTCAGCAACGCAGAAGAACACCTCAATAGAACTTAGCGACGTATGTGGACTCAGCTAGCGATGGAGCACAGGTAGCACGAAGTGGGGTCGCAACACTGCCACGGAGCTGCCGCCGGGATGCAGGGCCAGGTGGATTACAGCAGTGGCAGCGATGGAGGGGGGACGACGCGGAAATGGGCGAATTCGGGGAAGCCTCGGGATCGGAACGGGTCCTCCTCCAGCGGCGGAGAGTACACTCCCGAACGATCTTCCGACGGAGGGAGCCCGCGCACGGGGTTCAGCGGCGGCAGCGGAAGCACGCGGAGCGGCGGCACCGTGCGGCAGTATGTGCGGTCCAAAATGCCGCGCTTGCGATGGACGCCGGACCTGCACCACTGCTTCGTGCTTGCGGTGGAGCGCCTCGGAGGCCAAGATCGTGAGTAGTAGTCCAACCACATGCACTATCAATTATTAAGTCCTTGCTAACTGACGCAGCGCAGCTACACCAATCCATGATCACGAAATTTAATTCACGGGTGTAATTCGTTCACTGGCACGCTACATTTTTTTAGCAACTACTTGATGAGCTAGCCAACAGTGAGCAGGCCAGGGATCCAGCTCTTGTCATCCTGAGGTTTAAGAGGCTTCCAGGCGTTACATCTTGTAAGATGGATGATTAGTAGTATCATTTCCTACACGACCATGTGTAGTACACTCAGCAATATGGGTGGTTAGACATTGCCGGAGTTATTGCCGAAGTGACATTCGGCACTGCAATTTCGATCTATTGGTGCACGTAGATGGGGTGTAGCTAGGGTAGCAGGTGAGAGCGCGTGTCGTCATCGCGTAGAATTTGAAATGAATAGAAATGTATGAATTGGTCGAATCTGAAGAATGGTTAGATTCTACACACTCCGGCGAGGTTTCAATTTCAATCTGCGAGGAATTTAGCTGTAGTTTACCTTCCGCGCGTATCGTACGTGTTCAACTGACATTGATTTAGTGGGCCACTTGCAACTAGTCAGCGTCCAGTTTATGCTGTCAGATGTGACGCGGATATGACGAGTCGATATTTATGGTACAATCATTTGCCTCCACCTGCAGGAGCGACGCCGAAGCTGGTTCTTCAGCTGATGGACGTGAAAGGTCTCACCATTGCGCATGTCAAGAGCCATCTGCAGGTAAGATCATTGTTCCAGTTAGATTCAGAGTGTAGATAATTTCTTATCACTGGTTTGATTAAGGAGTTCCCATTTTGCGTTGGCCTCAGAGTGGTGCCCTTACGCATCTGCGAATGCTAGCTCATTCTCGAAAGAAATTTCACTCCGCTCAAGGACAGCACTGTTTGTGGTCACAGTTCAACATTCATCAAAATTCCTTTGTTTCGAGTATTCATTGTGTCAACTTCCAATACGTACATGTCAGCAGAGATAATCACCTGCCAGCGCAAAAGGAATCAATCTTTTTAACCAGGGAGTTGCGACTGTTCTTTTCACAGATGTACCGGAGTATGAAGAACGACGAGAACGGACAAAGCGGTACAATGACATTCCCACTTCCTTTTCCTATTAACACGGAGCATTATATAGCTCGGGTTTTAAATTCATCTACTGAAAGTTCTAATGTGCATGCACACCGGACACTCGTGGCGACGATCGTCACCCACCTGTCGTCACTCTGCTAGCTTTCCATGCGCTCACTGATTTTCGTCCAGCTTGGCGTCATGTCAAGCGCCGCTTCTAGACCGCCTTTTACAGTAAACCGATGTGTATATAGTGGCAAATCAGATCACTCTCAAGTAATGCCATGATAACTGAGATCATCGCGGCCGTTCCTGTGCACTGATGGTCAGTGTTACTTCCGAAGGTGAAGGAATGAGTGATTGAACCTACAAGTCTCTGAAGATCTGACGCTTACATTGAAAAGATTTAAAATGAGGCCTCTCAGGTCATGTCGCGCACTTCAGGGTTAATAGTGCGTGCGCGCAATTTAGCGTGTCCAGAATGTGTTAAAACTCCTGAAGGATGAACCAACTTCAAAGCCAGGCGTAATCATTAGGATTTTGCCCCAAAGTATCGAAGCTGAAGGGTGAGCACTGATAGCTCTACTTTAGCTGAGTAATGCTTCTGTCATTTGGTTAGCTTGGGATGCTTCAACTTCCTATAAGTCAGACATAGTTTCCTTCTTACAATGGTACTAAATAAGCCCGAATTAGACTTTATTTAAAGCGAGAAACATAAGTACTCTACGATGAAGTGAAGGCCCAATTTCTTTTCATTCGATTTGGTGAAAAATTAGAGTCCCAGCTCAATTGGACTTATAAAATTTGCATATAAAGTCCGCAATGATTACACGCGAGTCCCGGAAATTGGAAGAAGTATAAGGGTTGAGGACTTGAGGTGTGAGTTTTGTGATGCTCTAAATCGCTGATTGATAACGTTGGGGAGTGTGGTATTCCAGGAATAATGCAAGGAGATCAGATGATGGGAGATCAATGCACTTCTGACACAACACTCCTACACTCTTCCTTCGGGATCCAGCGGAGGGATCCGTTTCAGGGGCAAGCTCGACACATGAGGGATTCCGACATCAGTGTCCCAAATTTCTCGAGTTTCCTCCATCGCCAAGCTGGAATTCTTCAACCCTCGGACCACCACCCTGCTGTGTCTTCCAGGTACACAAATATTATTAGTTATCCCACATCTGTTAGTTAGAAAAACTGTTTGAGCAGCTAGAAATAGCTTTGCCTAGGTCTTCACTGATTCTGGTGATATATAACTGGGCCCCATTTGAATTACAACTTTCACAATGTGGTCAATCGAATTGATCATTTTTAGAGTCACCAACCCTTGGTTAAGAATGTCTCAGAAGTGTGATCTTCGGATGATGTGATACATTCTCGACAGGCACGATGGACATGAAGAGTGGAGCAACCGAGCTTATCAACCAGCAGCTGGTCCTCTCGCTGGACACCGCGACTGGTCTGAAGACGAGATTCAGCTGGTGGAATGGACGAAGAGGGAACAGGGTGTGGCAAAGGGGGCTCACACTGCAGCAGGTTCTTTAAGTGACCACTCCCGAATTGACACGCACGATGATCGATGGGCAGCAAGACCATCAACTTCAACAGACTGGGAGAGGAAACGTCAACAGCCTGATATAAGCCTCGGTACTTAATTATTCTGAGACCATGTCATTCTTCGATATAGGCTTGATATCTGGGAGTACTTAATTAACTGCAAGGATTCTGATTATAAACATATCTGATTCGGGAGTTTTTTGAACCAGGTGGGAGATTCACTGCGTTCCAGGATAGACCTTGGTTGCAACCGGGAGGGATCCATCCTGTTTTGACTTCGCAGCAACAACTAGAAGCGTTGAAGAGACAGGAAATTGCCAGTGAGTGGGACAGATGGCGAGCGCACGGAGCACGGCAAGAGTGGCCCAACAGGCAATCTAGCAAACACCACGTCGTCACGACAACTTCCGAGGAGCCTGGTTCGACAACGCCAGACCATAATTCTCACGTTTACTTCAAGAAACTGCTCGATCAAAGCTGCAGCTCTTCCAACGTTCAGGAAAAGCAGCCGCGTGCTCGAGAGGACGAGGTCACTTACAAGGCCCCCGGGTGGCCGGCTATGTTTGGAGCCCAAGACCAACACATCGCTCAGGTGGGACTACCCCTCACGGTCAAAAGTTCACTTAGACTGCAGCAACCTTTTCTAGTCACCGACACTGTGTCCTAGTCTAATCTTATTTTATTTAAACACTAAGTGCTCAAATCAAAATCATAATACCAATTATTAAGAACCGGAGGATACAGTAGTTACTAACTCATCTAAAATAACTGTGCTACTGTGTTTGTTGCGGTTTCAATTGTTGGTCTTGGTGAACTTCAAATAATCGAATTATGGCGAGTAGAGAGCACGGTGTGTTCTGTTTTCGTGCTAGTTAATTTGTGTCAGTTATACAGGACAATCATGCAGATTTTTACATGATCTGAAGTTAGATCTTTTCATTCCATTCAATGAATAATTAGTGCATTGATAGTAAGAATAGATTATTAATCTAGTTATGGAAGTCCTTCCTGAAATGAGTCTGTTTACGACGATATTAAACGTCAGACTAACTTACTCTTGTATTAATCGATCGATGCTCTAGTGACAGAGGGTCAGAGATGCAATTTTGAAAGTCTTCTGGTGCCGGTTCCTGAAATGAGTATGTTAAGACAATATTTAAGTGTTGTAGTAACTTACTAGTGTGTTTATCGATGCTGTGATGACAGAGAGGGTCAGAGAGATACGATTTAGAAAGTCGAAGTCATCGACAGCAGTTGCCATTCACCGAATCGGAGATCGACACGTCCAGTCCGTGGGCATTCATGGCGCGGCAGAAGAAGCATCAACCAGAGCAGGCCGCGAGATCAAACATGGACAGGGAGCCGGATAGCACCACGCTTTCTCTGTACCCTTACAGCGCCCGCTCTCAGAGTATCAATAACGATAACAATAACAATAATTATAATAATAGCCATAGTTCCTCCCCGCCTCGGCAGTTACCGGACATCAACGAAGACCACGACTCGAACACGTTGGTCCGACAGAGCGAGGGTGTACAACAATTATCACCACAGGCTGGTATCACCTTAGATCTCACCATGTCTTTAGGTGCCCCAGGTTAGCCGGATTTCACAGTTTTTTCTCTTCTGAGAAGTGTGTCAAACTTGGTTAAACATTTGCCCTGTAATACGGTCAAGTGCGATTTTGGTTCCGTTAGTAGGAGAATACTAATCCTCAATTTTTGTCCTAGGAAACTGTCCTCCGTGCGGCACCTGGTAGATGGCCATTGGTGAGGTGAACCCATAATATGTGAGCACCAGAGCACCAGAGTACCAGAGCTTCACATTTTATTACTCATTGCAAGAATTACTTACACACATAGAATTTTATATTAGCCTCGATCACCAGCAGCCATCCCCGAAGAGGTCGCAGAAAAAGAACTCGTGTTTGTGGGTACCGATCCTAACGCGGATCACCAGATTTGGAAGCCTGCAGACCCCTTGAAAGATTTAAAAAAAGAAGAATATTATGATACCTTTACTGGCATCTATCAATATTGAATGATTATTGTTCTCATTAGCATGCTCTTGTCAACTTAGCTCAGACATGTTAGCTAGTGTGGTACATTCATGTGCTCCGTGCCACGGACAACCAGTTAGTAACGTGTTCTCAAGTCTAGCCACAGAAGTATACAGCTAGCGTAATTGTAGTTGTCCAATGCCTCTTGATTCATAGCTAGATAAACGCTCTAGTGCCGTGCTAGCTGCTGTAGGCTAGCCAGCTCTTACTTCCAGTCAGCTTCCATGTTGTCGTCGTGCATCAATGACGACACGTTATATTCTGTTGACAGCATTGTGCGTCAGAAGAAGAACTGGCAGTTGTCTTATTCATTTAAGAGCTTCTGTTGAACGGGAATCAGCGTCCCCATCAATCGAACGCATTTTCGGACTCCCATGGAGTCATGGAGACGCGTCTCCATTTTTATATTACCCCTGCACGTGGCCAGCACTTCAAGCGACGTTCCAGTGATTGTGCAACAAAATGTCTTTAGACTGCAACTCAATGCTTTTGTTCCAGTTTCTGAGTGCCATGATGCCGAGTCTGGTATCACTATCTCTTTGATTTTGCAGAAGAGGATTATGACCTACAGTTCGTCTCCTCATTTTGTCTTAAGACCAACCAACCTGTAATGATTTGGACAGTCTCGATTGCGTAGAATGAGGGATATCATGGAGCAACTTGGGAATTATATCTGATAATGGTCCCAACTCCCAACTCTCAAGCCCCGTCACTTTCGAGCATTATCTAATCTGCCTTGCGTTCAGCATTGTTGAGGCCATGTCGAGGCAAGGGTCAACAAAAAAATTCCTCTCCGATTGTATGATTGTTGATTAGGCATCACTCCAATTCCACACTGTTGGAACTATAATGTTCGAGGTCAAATTTTCAAAAGCAGATACCCAATGCTGCATGACAATTGCTGAGATCGATTGACTTTAGCATTATCATGACCGAAACAAAGTGGGTTAAGCCCACTAACAAATTAAGTTAGTGGGCATTGGTTTCATCAGCGGTTCATTGGTTTCGCGAGTGTTTTACTTCATTAATCAGTACACTCTAGTTCTGTAGTAAGCTGCAGAAATGGGATCTCAGTTATGACTGCAGCATCGCCAGCAGTACCCCCAAACAATATTGAACTACAGAAGAGGATTCTCTGAAACAATATTTCTGACAGAGGGATTGCCTTCCAGCAGAGAAGACCCTCGGGACTCCCTCATAAGTTAGTCGTACGCAGAACATTGTACACTGGAGTAAGCCTCCTTTCCTCTCAAAGTTATTACTACCTATTACCTGCTCGAATCCCTGTAGAGATAACTTAGATCGATAGTAGAGATTGATAGGGTAAGATTAAAGAACTTGATTTTCCCCTATTTCAAGGAGATTGGGCCTCGTGTCATTCAAGGACTAGAACTGAATCTGAAGAGTTGCAGGACGGAAGTCAGTGGAGCAGATACCTCTCCTCATGTATCAAAGAAGGGTGGAAAACCAGGTCATATAAAAATATTAAGTTACTATGATGATGAACGTTCCTTGGAGCGCTCGAAATTTTCTTTCAGAGAAAACGCAGGAACATGAAATTCCTTAGAACAGATGAATTCAAATGACATTCGCAGGACTACTTCTACTGTAGCTATATGACAATGATTATGACGTAACTTTTGGCAACTTTCTAAAACAGAAAGGGGGTAGAGTAAACTTCCAGATTTGCATTATTGAAATGAGTCTATATTATTGAAATGAGCCTATATCTCACTGCTATTAAAGTCGTCTGGTTTTTTTCCTGTTCCTCTTTTGGCGTGCCAGCCAGCGCTCCAGTAAAGACCAACACCGGTCATAAAGTGGTTTTTATAGATAGCTGAAAAAGAAACTGTAGTCAGAGGAAATTCGTACGACAGAGATCAACTGAGTATTTGGGACAATCATTCTTAATGCTCTTTTGTTCCCATTTCCTAAACCAGGTTCACTGCCGTCAGTGACGACTGTTCGGAATAATTCTATAACTTATCATCATATGTACCCCCAGCACCTACTCTCAGCACCCACTCTATCCAAATATTTGTTCTGCGAATGATAGATCTACCGGAATCTCATTCTGACTGGAAGTCTGGGAAGGATAGAAAATTAGTAAACCAGAAAAATAAATAAATAAATAAGGTTTAATCCTTGGTCCATGAATTTCGTGGTCGTTGCCGGGAAACTGCAGAAGAAGCTGCAACCACATGCAACCACATGAACATCTTCTCACTCCGTCTCCATAGCACCCACCCCAAACAGTGGGAAGTGGGAACATAAGATAAAAAGATAAGATAAGACAAAAACTCCTGTCTCCAAAGAGGCCGGCGTGAATAAAGTGTCTCTTTATAATGACAATGAGCCGTTGTGCAATGGATCAAGGGTTCATTGATGCAAAAACTAAATAAGCTTAGTAATATTACATGTATTTATAGGCTCGGGTGAACAAACCCATATTGTGAATTGTAAATATTTTTGGCAATTTGTTGTCAAAATAAACAACTTGACCCAAGGGCCAACGACAAGACTAAAAAAAATTTGAGGCCATTTTTTGAACAACTCTTATTTGCCTATTCTATTTGAGCTTGGGATTAGAATTCTCCCAAACTTTTTTTATTGTAGTAAACTATGTAAGTCAAATGGATCTATGCAAATTAATAGAGATAAAAAAATATAAAGCAAATTTTCAAATGACTATAGAATTTCATAATTTCTTCTGATAAGTCTTTTTAGATAAGTCTCTCTAGTTTTGTTCATGGAAGTCTTTGATGTGGAACAGTGGAAGTCTCTGATTCCAAATGTGAATTCAAAATTTCCATCTGTTGTAAATTTTAAAAAAACTGCATTTTTACTAGGGGCTACATGTAGGTGTTGGTTTTTTCTACTTATTTGTATGGTGGGGTTAGTGCAATAGACAGGGCAAACAATTGCAAATAGTTTGGAGTAAAAAATTTGTTCACATGCTTTTTGCAAAATAAAAAATTGAAGCTCCATACTTCTACCTTTCAAAGAATATTCATAGAACTAATATAAAGGAGTCTGGTTACTAGATATTTGCATCTAATTATGAATTCTATTATAGAATTATTTTAGTTAGTCCATGTGTGGCTCACGATGTTCTTCATACATGGCTTAAGAGTTCATGGGAGTTGTCTAAAGTATCATTACAAACTTTTTATAGAGCTAGAAAGTTTTCTCCATTTTTGTTGCCCTAGCTACAAGACACAATAAAAATCAATGATTCATAAATGTTGAGAAAGAAGTTTTTAGTGTTGAATTGTGTAGAGAGGTAGAAAAGGTCATCTTGAATATCAAAAGCCTTGAATATGAATTCAAGAAGTTTTTTGAGTTTTATCAACTATTTATCTTCAATTCCCAAATTGAACTATTTTTTCAAGCACAAAGTTTGGTTATTTTCTCTATCTTTTTACTTGAAATAGAAATTTTACAAATTCTTTTACCCATTTTTTACCAATGTTTTTGATTTGCACCTTTTTTCCAATTCCATTAACTAACTTTGAACTAGCCACTAATGCTTTCCAAACATTGCCCCAAACTATAACCATATTCTACATGACTTGCATATTTAGTATTATTTCAACACTAAGGGTTCAATGTCTTATATCCTACTAAAAAATGATGTCCCATTTTTTGAAATTATAAAATCTTGAAATTTGTTCATTTGTTCATTTAAAAAAATTATAATTATAAAATTATAATGAAATATTTATTTCTTAAATTAGTAAATTTAGAAATTTAGAATATTGCAGATTGTGTATTTGAAAAAATGAAATTTGTAAATTCAATGCTTAATTAACTTTTAAGATTTTAGACTTTGTAAATATAGTATATATTTCAATTTTAAGATGACATAATTTTTCTATTTTTACATTTGATTAAACTTCTAGTAATGCCAAAGATCATTGTAAATGTAATAATGTATAACAACAACATGTCTTGCATAAATAAAAAGATTTTTGTTCTTGCAACATTAGATTTCCATTGCTCTCTTTTGAGATTGTTATAATCAACTTATAAATCATAATTATGTAATTAAAAATATATAATTATGATTTAACCCCTAAAGTCTAAAGGCTTTTTTCATCAAAAGCCATTCAAAATCGTCACATTTATTACAAAGTTTAAAAATTTTCT
Source organism: Pseudoscleropodium purum (assembly GCA_963969395.1). Taxonomy (NCBI): domain Eukaryota; kingdom Viridiplantae; phylum Streptophyta; class Bryopsida; order Hypnales; family Brachytheciaceae; genus Pseudoscleropodium; species Pseudoscleropodium purum. The sequence goes on from OZ017796.1 coordinate 1,836,683, forward strand.
TAAAAGTTTGCAATTATAAAAATAATCCTAGGATGGATTTGAAGTATCCTAATCCAGTGGTGAGGTCATTCTAAAAAACAAACTAAAATGTGTGGAACTTTTATTTTTGAAAAACTATAAAAATTGGATTCAAAAATGAATTTAGTAAGTTCATTTTAGAAGAAGATGCCCTAATAGACCAAAAAATAGGACTCTTTATAACATTAGAGGATTTTGGGGGGGTCAAAAGGGTTGTTTTTCAAGCCTGTTTTCATGCCCTTTTCTTCCTATCAATTTTGTTTTTCTTGGAAAAAAAATAGAAATTTAAAATGGAAAAAGATTAGAATTTATTTGTTTTAAAAAAAATGGTGATGTGGCAATCACCATGCCATGTCAAGCAGTAGTTGCAAGGTTGTTTCATCAACACTAGTAGCTTGGGGAACTCATAGCCTTCTAAAGTTGTTGAAAATCTTCTAATGGTTTCTCGACTCTAGTCGAAAAGATTGAATCAAATCTTTCCATTTAGACAAAAAGAAAATATGAATTTCTTTTTAATAGATTTTACAAATGTAAAGATTTATATATAGATTTTGACTTCCAAAAGTTGCAAGTGTCTCCTTAGAGAATATTTGAAGGTCCAACATTTTTCTATGAATCTCAAATTTTCATAAAAAATTTTGAAACTTTTTTGAAGTTAAAAAAACACATTAGCTTTTGGAGGATATAACTTTGTTTTAAATTTTTGCCAAGGAATAAAAATTATGCCACCCTAAGCTCAAAACGGACTTTGCTAGGAAGTACCCAAAAAAATCATGCAAAAGTCGAAATTAAAATTATAAAATTTTATTTCACATATAAAATGTTCTTGTTTATGAAGAAAGATTTGATTCATTCTATTTAAACTAGAGATGAGAAAGTTATGGAGAGTCTTGTTTGAGGGCAATTAAGGCATCTCATTTTAACTCTTACATGTCACAGGGAGAACAATGTAAGTAAGGAGATTTTTTTGTTGGATCTAGAAAATTTAGAATGATTTGAGAACTAATCAATTAATGAAGTTTTCATGATGAAGATTTGAAGTCAACTTACAAATTGAGCATACATTTGCAATTTATAAGAAAATCCACCATGTGGATTTTAAGATTATAATATTTAATGAACATTCTACAAATATTAGATTTTCAGTGTCTAAAAAACTTTTGTTGTGACATACAAAGATAAAAAAAACTAAAAAAAACTTAAAGGATTCATTTTTGAACCTAGTTTTCACAATTTTTCAAAAATAAAAGTTCCACCAATTTTAGTTTGCTTCCTAAAACAACCTCACCATTTGAATTAGGGTGCTAAGGTGCTTCAAATTCATCTTAAAGCTATTGACAATTTATTTTTTTCTTTTATCTCATATCCACATCTACTTAATGATTTTTTAAAAGGTATAAATGAAATTATTTTTTTGAAATTTTTCCCCTCGGATCTGAACCTAATTCTTCAACACAATTTCTTTTAAATCAAAATGTGTATTAAAAAAATTTAGTTAAGATATTTTTGAAGATTATTCAATGTTCATCTACAAACCCCATAGGTTATTAGCCACATCAAACATACTCTGAGTGCCTAAAAGTTGGTGCTCTCTTTTCTCTTCATCTCAAAAGTTGTCTTGTAGATAGATGGAATCCTAGTTTTGTATTAGAGAATATTTGAGGGCTGTAAGGGGCCATTTCGAGCCTATTCCATCATTATTCCCTTGCAACAAAGGATGTAGTCGACTGTCAAAAAAAAAATTCAAAAAAAAAGTAGTTCTTAAAATGCAAAAGAAATTAAATTTAAAAAAAAATCTTTAGAAAATGATGTGGCACTCTTGTGACCACATTAGATTGCACTATTGGCTACGTTCACAACGTTTTTAGGGCTTGATAACTTGTAGTCTCTTGTTGCCCTCAAAAGTCCTCTAATGTGTACTTTTGATGATCCTTGGCTACATTCTTGGGGTTAGCAATGATTCTAAATTATTTTAAATAGAATAGACTAAAAATACACAAATACAATCTCAGGGATTGTAGTTTATGTGCTAGTTTTTTGTTCTAGTCTTTTCAGTCCAAGTTCTCAATAACATAGAATTAGATATGTAAGAAAAAACAAAGTTTCAAGAGTTTTGCACTTTCCAATAGAAATAGCAATTTTGAGTGTTTTTTGATAATAAAAAATGTCTTCGTCTTTTGGGAGTTCAATTAAATAATTTGTAAAATTTATCAATATCTAATATCTAATTTTAAAACAATTATGTTAACCCCTAAAGGTCTATTGTCCATTGACCAAATGATTGAATGCTCGGGTAGGTTTCTACAAAGTCAATTTCAAATAGATGTTTGTGAAATTCTAAAACAAAGTGAGTATACTAACCACCTTGGTAAGAAGAAGGAAAAAACATGTATTGGATGTCTTGATGAAAAATTGTGTTGCTTGAAATTTTTTGGATAATTTGGGCAAATTGGAATTCTTTTGCTAAATCCTTCATTAACTTCTAAAATTTGGCATAAAAGCAACTAACACAGTATAGTATGCAATATTATTTTAAATCAATTCAAAATCACACTCCAAGACAAGTCAAACTTTGTTAATCAGCCCAAGACTACATGTCTATTCAAGGGACAATTGGAATTTGGGTAGGTAATGATGAAGCCAAAAATGAATTGATGTTTCAAAAAATTAGATACAAAATGAAACTATTCACCCCTTTTATGGAAATTTTAAAAAGTAATGATTGGATATCGAGATTAGAAGTTATCTTTTTCCATTCCAAGAAGAGTCAAAACTCTACTAAATTCATTGGGCAAGTTTGAAGAAAATGTTTTTTTTTTACTACAAATGCTATTATCTTGAAATTTGTACCCTCAAATTTCTTGAAATCTTTTTCCACTTATTCCAAATGTTTGTCCCTAATTTTTCACCATTTATATTTTAAATAAAAATATTTTCATTGCACAAGAAATCATCAAAAAATGGCTAGTGTATTGCATACATACTTGACTTCCTTGTATTAGAAGGTCATTTAGAATAAAGTAGACCACGTACTTACGTGATTTTGAAAGTTTCTTTTGTGAACCTAAATCTCAATTCTATTAAAACTTAATTTTATAAAGGACAAAAAGAATTCCCCAAGAAGACTGAAATTCTACTAATCATGTATTGCAGGAATGGAAAGAAGTTTTTTTCTCTCTCTTCAAATGTTATAATCTTCCAATCCATGTCATCAAATGTGTAGGAATTCTTTCCACACATTGCCATAATAGTCTACTACACTTTTGTAGAATTGAAGGGAAAAAAGTTTTATTTTTGTTTTTTGTCAATGCATTGAAAAATAGTAGTTTCAACAATATCTCTTAAGAACACTCTTGCCCTTTAGGAATTAACTACAGTACATATCAAGCAATATAGAAAAAAAAATCTTCAAATTTCAAATCTTATAATCTTACAATCTTTAAAGCCAAAGATTTAGAATTTTTTCCATGTACTCTAAAGATTTGATTCTTTGTTATCACTATTTGGATTTCAAAAAAATAAACTCTACAGTATACATGAAATTGTCAAAAAATGGCCAATTTATTTGCTAAATTATTTGGCCTTCTAATACTACAAGGTGATTTTGAGTGAGGTAGATAATTTATTTGCTTCTAAAATTTTGCATTAGTGCACCTAATAAGATATGTAGATGAATGGTATAAATTTTTATTTTTGTGTAAAGAATTTTTTTAATCTAAAGGCTCAAAGTCTAATGTCCCGATTGGCAAGGATAATTTTTTTATTTCAAACTTCAAATGTTATAATCTAGAGATCTAGATAGTCAAATGGGCCAAAATGTTTTCCCCACATGGATGTAATGGTCTACTATAATTTTATACAATTGAAACAAAAAGGGGTAATTTTTACCTTTTGATTAATGAACACCAAATTGTCAATTTTTGATAGTTTTTCTTGAAAAAACCCTTCTATTCATTGGGGTTATATTGAATTGGAGTAGTTTTACTAAATTTTTGTATTATTGCATGCAAATTTGATTGAGAAAATGCACCAATTCAATTAGTTTCCCTTGCTTGGAGACAAATGTAAAAACCTACACTCTCATACTATTGTAATGACTTATTTTGAATTCTGTATCAACTCCATGTGATTTAGGGGCTTTAACTCTAGATATATATTCAATATTTTAAAATTTGACCATTCATGATAAATAACATGTCCCAATATTTGTCTCAAGGTAAAACTTTAAAACAAAGCTTCAAAATTTTGCGCTTGCAAAGAACTCTCAAGTTACCACTCTAAATGGATTTTGTATTTGTAGACTTTAGATCCACTACTTGAATTTCTTTATCAAAGTTTGAAGACATGAGTTTTAGAGATGTGATTACATGTCTTGTATTAGTGGTAAATTTAAAATTTTACATTTCTTTGGAACTTCTTTGAAACTATTGTGAATCTTTAAATAAAAATTGAAACAATTCATATCAAATGCAATATGTACTCAAAAATTTTTAAAATCTCTCTATAGGTTTGTAATATAGAGTAGAACATCATGTGCATATTTTCCTATTGTATCATTATAAAATTAAAAAATCAATACTTTATGGTTGCAAATTCATTTTTCCAAATTGCTAGTCAAGATTTTAATAATAATTCTATATTCAAAGTAAAATTGCAAATGAATGGGTAAAATGGCTAATAAAAGTGTATCAATGCAAAATTGATTTCCTATACAAATCTAGTGCTTTTCAAATACCAATATTTGTGTGAAAATTTCCATCGCCACAGTCTTTCATCCCCAAACAAGGTTTCAAAACCTTCAATCATGTGTCATTGGTAGTGCAAAGATTGAGTAGTAGAGACTTAATATTATTTTATCTAAATTCATATTAAGATGAAGTCTCCATTGCGCTCTCTACTAATAATGAAACTTAATTGAAGGTTTCAATTTATTTTTGAAAATGTGCTTTAAAGTTGTGATATTTTCAAATTTTTATTTAGAATGTTGGAAACATTATGATTGTCCATAACTTTCTCATTTCTAGTCCAAATAGAACAAATCAAATCTTTCCATGTACATAGAAATATTTTCTATGAGAAATAAAATTATGAATTTTTATTTATTTATATTTTTTGGGTATTGCCTAGTGAAATTGATTTTGGGCTTAGGGTGCATAACTTTTGTTCTTGGGCATTGATTGAAATGAAAATTATATTGCCAAAAGATCATGTATTTTTTAATCTTCATATAAAGTTTCAAAAAATCACAAAAAAATTTGAAACTACATAAACCTACCTATAATCCATTTTGTCTCCTAAAGGAACAATGGGATTTTAGGAGGTAAATAAGAATTCACATTATTACACTTGATATTATTTTCAAACTATATGAATGCTAAATTACATCACTATGTGATTTATTATATTAATCCATATTTTTACAAGCGTTTATCATATTAACCCCTAAATTCCTAAGGTCAATTTTTTGTCAAAAAACACTCAAAATTGTCGTTTTTGCTACGTTCATCTAGGAATACAAAAAAATCATTTTTTTAGAATCTAACCGTAGGATCTTGTACTTTAGTTGTCTTAGCTCACATGGTAAAATTTCATAAACTTTGACCATATAGACATTCAAAGTTGAAAAAGAAAGTTTTTTGAACACTGGCTTGCATTTTCAGATGACTTTGACTGCCAATTGTGAATTTTTTTTGCACTACAGACTTTGAATTAGAAAAAATTTATATTGAAGAATTGAGTTGAAAGTCTAGGAAAAAAAAATTAAAAAAAACAACACTTGATTTTCATTCTTTAAAAAAATACTAATTAAAAGTAGGTCCAAGATTGGAAAAAAAACTAAATTGTTAATAGTTCCAAGATGGGATTGAAAGACAATAATTCCAATGGTGAGATTGTTTTAGCAAGCAAACACAACATTTTCAAAAAAAATTTGTAGAAAATTGTGAAAATTGCATTAAGAAATGAATCCTATAAGTTATTTTTTCAAGAAGATGTTGAAATTGCCCGAAAAACAAAATTGTCTTTAACTTTCTCATTATTAGTCCAAATAGAACGAATCAAAGCTTCACATGTAGACAAAAAGAAAACATTTCAGGGGGGAAAAAAAAAATTAAAAACTATTTTGATTTTTTGCAATTTTTTTTTGTGTTGCCCATCGAGTTTAGTTTTAGGCTTTTTGTGGTATAACTTTTGCTCCTAGGCACCAATTGAAATAAAAATTATATTCCCACATAGATAATTATTTTTTCTATCTTACAGGAAAGTTTCAAAACAATTAATCAAAAATTGAGATCACAAGAACCTACAGGAAATCTAATTTGTCCCTTGAGGGGACAATGGGAATTTAGGTTAACTCGTTAACCCCTAGTGAATTTTGAAATCCATTGGAGTCCTTGAAATGTTCATAAACCCAAATTTGACATGATAAATGAAGGTAAATAATTCTATTAGATATAGGATTGAACTTGTGTCACATTGTACCATGTCAAGGTGTAAATTGTAAATTGTCTAAAATTGATAATATGGATGAAAATGAGCAGTGTGAAAAGGATTGAAGTTTTAGAAGTAATGATTATATACTTTATAATAAATAAATAATGTTAGAATATCTTTCAAATCAATATTCTCAATCCTCCATATTATCACAGAAAATTTTCTGCCAGAGAGAGTGCTATTAGAGAAATTTGAACGGACAGGTACTAAGGTGGGCTTGCTGGAAGCCCTAATTTGCAGTCTCGTGGTTGCAGAGTTTGCCACAACCAGACCTTCGTCGCGCCTCTACAGGGCCGACACTGAGGGTTTGGGAGAGGCCTGAGCCACCAGCATCAGTCTTTGTGTTTGGTGAATTAGTTTCGGAGAGATTTCAGACAATCGTTCTGTTCCCCGGCGCCGAATAAAAGCTCGCAGCGATGAGATTGGAGAAGTGCTGGTTCTGTTCTTCGACCGTATACCCCGGCCATGGCATCCAGTTCGTCCGAAATGACGCCAAGGTCTGATTCTTCATTTCTTGCGACGCGACATTGGAATTTCAGGATTTCAGGATTTGGCAGATTGGGGGTTTAGGGGTTTAGTCTGGCGACGTTGGTGGTACTGATGAGAAAAGGTTTGATTGTGTGCAGGTATTCAGGTTTTGCCGGTCGAAGTGTCACAAGAATTTTAAGATGAAACGGAATCCTCGTAAGGTGAAGTGGACAAAGGCGTATAGGAAGCTTCATGGCAAGGAACTTACGCAGGATGCCACATTTGAGTTTGAGAGGAGACGGAACAGGCCTGAGAGATATAACAGAGAAGTGGTGGAGCAGACTCTGAAGGCCATGAAGAAAATTGATGAAGTGAGGGTACAACGCGAGTCCAAGTTCTGGGAAAGCAGGTGCGTCTCCTCTTCTATACTCAGAATCCTATTCTTTTTGTGGAATTCTACTGTGGAACACGTATTCTGGAAAAACCTAATTTCTAAGGGTTTGCATGATGCTTCTGATCGCAATGTCAAACCTTACGATCACTGTCCTAGGGCCAGCCTTCGGTCACTGTCAGTAGTTCGTCAAGGAGAACTTTTTTTGTTTCAGTTTCACCTATAGTTGAGCCCAACCTTATGTTTTGATTGCACGCATTACGAACGGTTGCTGTTTACCGGTATGTCCACGGTTTGCGGTTTTGAACTCAAGAAGCCCAAATTATGTTGTTTAGCATTTTGATTGGGTCATATGGGTGTTCCTTTGTCCAATTTGGTTTGTATTCCTACAATCACAGTTGCAATATTCTTCACTGATGCTAGTGATGTGTAATTTGTCCCCACCTGCATTATATTTTCCACGATATGATCAGCCGAATTTGTTATTTCAAAACTATGAATTCTTGGTCTTTTAGGGTTTAATCTGCGTTGGATGAGGTTAAATTGTCTGCCATTGGTCTAGGTTGGCTTACAATGAATGTGTGGTTAACAGGATGAAGAGTAACAAGGCGAAGAGCAGGACTGAAGCTGCTAAGGAGCTTGAACAGGGCATCCACTTGGTTAAGGCTCCAGGCGTTATGCAATCAGAACCTGGACTTACGCTACCGAAGCTCGCTGAAAAGACAAAGGTCAAGGTTTCCACGTCTAGCAAAGTTGAGATGCAAGAATAGAAAGCTAGTGTTTTTTTGAACTGCTATTATTCTACACTTGTCACAATTGTGGTGAACCACAATTCAGGAATTAATACGATTCTATGAGCATTATATTCAGTATTTACTTGCAATCTCGAATTCTCGATGGATTCGTGGAATTGAGCGGTTTTGAAGCTTGCAAACTACTCTTTTACCTGCACAAATTAATTCTATTTAGATCAGCTTGATGTAGAGGCATTTTGAATGGCAGGTTGTTCTCTAGGTCGCACGGTGGTGCGTCTTTTTGGACAGGTTGATCAATGTGTTTATGTGTTTGGTATTTCAATTCACTTTATCGAAATGCTCTTTGAGCACTTCGGAATGGATCGGTCCTGATTAGGTCTCTCTATGTCTCTTACAAAGGTAGACGATACTATATGCGTCACTTCAAACCTGTTAGCTTGTGTAGGAGTGTGATTTTAGGGAGATGAATGGAGCGATGGAGAAACCACTTTGGCTACAAGAGCCGAATCTGTTGAGATCAATTATCATCACTAGGTGTGAATTTTTTATGCAATTTCGAAGTGGGAGCTTGTAGAACACGAAAACTGACTTACATTATAGAACCCCATTTCCATTCATAGATCGGTGGCCATAGATACCCAACCAAGTGTACGTGTGAAATCCAGCCAAGTGTAAGAATTGCTGATGGTAACAGGGTTAGTATAGGAGACAGGATCTATCACACTACGTTATCCTCTACCATATTTAATCGTTATCGTGTTCTTGGGTAGACCGCAGGTTGGTTCAATCATTCAGGATCGTACGTCTTGGCCAGAATCTCAGATTCTAACCTCAGAACATCCGTAGGATGTCCGTTATGGTACAACACACTTACACAAGATGTATGTGGTTGAATCTTTTCATCTTTCGTTACACGAACAGTAGAGTTTTATGATTAAATAAAAGGATGACACTTGGCAATCACCCACGGAGCCTATTATCGGAATCTAGTAGGCCAGAAGAAGAGAAACGACTCACGGCACTGAGACGTAGACTGTGTGTAACAGAGGGTTCGCTTGGGAGTTGGTTCACACGTATTACAACCCAATAATCATCATATGCAGGGGAGCAGAGGACGATGGAGAATGAGGAGTTTAATGAGCAGGTGGTGGACAGTAAGTACCAGCAGAAGGCGATGCCCTTACACAGGTCACATTTCCCGGTCAATTTCGTGTTCGGAGCCGCAACAGGTTCATACCAGGTCAGATGATGGTCTTGTTCTCGCAGCTGGTGGGAGAGGACGAGAACTCTGGTTCTAAGGGCCCGAGTTAACTAAGAGTATGTTCGCAAAAGCTCACACAAAATACACATAATAGAGGGAGGAGTACAAGAACTACAATCCCTCTCTGAGAGCTAGGGTGAACTCTGCACTTCACTGAAGTAACTGTAACACCGAACTAGATCTTGTGTACTGAGAAGGTGGTTTTTGATATGTTGTGAACTATGTTAGGTGTGTTTGAAAGGTGGTGATTGACCTGGCAGTAGATGGGGTGTGACCACAGGTGGAAGGCGCGTACAAAGAGGGAGGCCGAGAAATGAGTGTATGGGACACTTTCTGCAGAGCACCAGGTTAGTGTATGCTGCCCTGTTTGTGATATTTTCTACACAAGGTCCTAGATTAATTAATCCCTTGTCCTGGTCCCTGCACTTTGAAATGTAGATTTTTGCAATATTGTCGCAAGTTCAGTGTTTCTTTTGGATTTCTCATGTTCACTCTTTTCATAATATTACTGTTGTAGTACGTGCCTCAGATCTTGCTTGTGAATGTTTCTCATTCTAGGAAAGATCTATGATGGAAGCAATGGCGATCTTGCATCTGATCAGTATAACAAGTACCAGGAAGACATCGACTTGATGGAGCAAATGAATTTGGATGCATACCGGTTCTCCATCTCTTGGTCTCGCGTGATGAAATACCGTATGTTATACATCTCTTGATAAATATCGATTGAAGAGATCATGTGATTTTAATGACACTGTATTTTGTAAATCTTGTGGACGAGTACCGTAGTTTCCTCAGGTGAGGGTCCAGTCGTATGAAAGTTTTTTGCATATGCAGGTGGGTCAAAATCCGAGGTGAACCAGGAAGGAATAGCATACTACAACCACCTAATCAATGGCCTATTGACGAAAGGTACTCCGAATCGCATCCGTTAAGCTCCAGTATACTTCAAATTATATCTGTATGTGATTTCTATTGCATAACCTTCTCGTGTTGCTTTCTTCACCACATGGCGCTTTTCTTTTTTATAAAGAGGAGGGTGTAGAGTCATAATCCTCTTCCTCCCATGCTCTTAGAGAGCTGTACAGTACAGTACAGTACAATTGATCTCCAAGATCCAATGGTCTTGATTTAGTCTATAGGAGGAGTTTATGTCTCAGGCCTTGTAGCCCTTGACTACCATAGTTATCTAGTTCGTTCTTGCTTGATGTACTTTGAAGGATTCAAAGCTTTTGAGACCTATTGCTTCATCGTGCTGAAAACTAAGTAAGTTGTTTCACAGGGAACTCGGGAAGCCATTATATTACATTCATTAAGCGGTTGGCTTTGTTGGGTAGGACTTACACCATTCGTGACACTGTATCACTGGGACCTTCCACAAGCTTTACATGATGAATATTGTGGTTGGATCAACAAGAGGATTGTGTAAGTTTGGGACCAATTAGAACTCTTTCCTGGAAAATCAATTCCGTTATATTGGCAGTATTCCATGCGTATCATTAGCTTGTGCCAACAGATATGAAATTTAATATGAAAATTGCATTTCATCCAGAACATTGTGCACTGCTAAGCTAGGATTTCTACCCCTATCCCCCCTCCTGGCTACCTAAATCATTTCATTTTCCTTCATTTTCCTTCATTTTCCTTCCTTTCTTAAGTGTCCACTGTGTCATTTTCAGTGAAATTGCGCCAGTTTATCGTAATTGATGTTACCGGGATTTGTAGGTCTTGCATTATAGATTAATTCGAAACCATGCACTCAAAACCTCATTATTAAGTCCGTCCAAATGGGATTTTAGGGTATCTTATAAGCGACTGCACTGTCATCGATCGTACGTAGCACAATTGTCGCATATTCAGACTATGTCTTAGAGAAGAATTTGAGACCCCAGGGGGTAAGGATGAAGAATTTTGAGTGCAATCCTATTCTGTGTATCATACAAATATTGTCTGTGATCTGCTTACGTGCTCCATGTCTGTGTCATCTAAGTCCCATGCGAACTTAAGTAAACTGTTTTCTGATGGTAAGGTGACAGGAAAGATTTTGCGGAGTACGCTGAAGTTTGTTTCAGTTCCTTCGGTGATCGTGTCAAACACTGGGTGACGTTCAACGAGCCTCATCAATTTGCCTGCCAAGGATATGGAAAAGGATCCCATGCGCCTGGGCGCTGCTCTGATAGGAAACTAAGTGCTGAAGGCAACTCCGCCACGGAGCCTTACCTGGTTGCGCACAATTGTTTGCTTGCCCATGCTGCTGCATCTGATCTATACAAGAGAAAATTTAAGGTATGGCTAAAAAATTCTTCAAAGTCCAGCTGATTTTCCTGATGGCTAGTGTGGTGAGGTACTTATCAAGATTTGTTCTGCATTTTCTAGGGTAATGGATTGCCATCAAAGAAAAAATATATACGATTAAAATATCCTCGTACTTTTTCCACTATTCCGTCCCCGTTGATAACCAGAAAACCAGAACCCTTTTCAATCTAATCAAACAGCTTCTGGAGTAAGCATAAGCCCGGTGTTCAAAGCAGCCCAGTTACTGCCTGATGGGTTTGTCACTGGATTTCAACCCACAATCAAAATTTACAGATTTGGACGTTTTGAATTGAGTAGAGCAACTTGGCAGTTCTCAAGCATTATGAGATGGTCTTCTTTATTCTGATGTAAATGTGTTTCTGACTGGTGCTGGCAGCCTGCACAAGGTGGGATATTGGGCATGGCACTGGACTGTCAATGGGGTGAACCTTTGACAAGCTCTGAAGTTGATAAAGAGGCAGCAGAGCGACATGTCCAATTTCAGCTGGGCTGGTAAGAAATTCACCACTGGAAACGTTTGAATCTGCTATGGTAGAATCAGAGATTTTTTTTTTTCTGTAGTCAGCTTCACCTAATTGAATGATTACAGGTTCCTGAATCCAATTTACTTTGGAGATTATCCGGCTGTCATGCGTAAGATTGTTGGTGACCGGCTCCCAGTTTTCACTGTTGACGAGGTGACGTTGCTGAATGGGTCCCTGGGCTTCGTTGGTGTCAATCACTACTCCTCTAGGTACAGGAGTTTTCATTATATAGGCAATTTTCTATTAAAATGGCAAAGTTTTCTGCAGCTGTGCAAAACTTGAATTTAGATCTTCGTTTTTTGAAGGAGGAACTTGTGCATCTCACTTTTGGCAAAGATTATGAATATTGTGTTCAGGTTCATATCCGATGGTTTTGATCCTCAAAGTCCCCTCAGTAAGTATCCTTACTGTGATAGACAAGTTCGAAATTCAGGTGCATTCCCAATCTTCAAACATTTTCCTCAACATCGATATTTTTAAGTTTGTAACATCATTAGAATCATGAATGATGATTCATGTGCCCTGGGTACTATTGCAGAATTTTGTAACCTTTCATTCTAGAAGTAGAATCCAAGAGATTCTGGGCCAAAATTTTGCTGAGGTTAAATTTGTGATTGTGCCACAGTGGAGCGAAATGGATCACCAATCGGAAGCAGAGTATGTCCCACATCTAATTTCTTTCATCCTGACTTAGCTTGTTTATGGGAAAGGGAAGCTGGAGATTGATAAATCTTGATGAGGTTATGTAAAATTAGATGATAAGGTGAGTAGGTTTAGAAGGCATTTTGGGGGTACCAAACTGAGCACTTAGGATGAATTTCAACTATTTGGGAAAATGACGTAATGCCCCTCACAATGCATAGTGTACCACAGCAATGGTCTCTTTTTCATGTTTTATATTCAATTGCTTGAGGCAAAGTAACTTTAATTTTCTGGAGGATCATGTTAATGTGAACTTTTTTCAGTTACTTGTCGTTCTCGATCAATCATGTTAGTGCTAGTTATTGGGCTGATGAAGGTCTTATCAAGTGTGCAGGCTGCTTCTGAGTGGCTCTATATAGTACCGTGGGGTCTTGAAAAGACACTAACATGGATATCGAAACGTTACAACCAGCCACAAATTTACATTACTGAAAATGGTGAGCTTTGAACTTCTGAACATCCAAAATAATCAACGTCAACCTGATTTTTGTCATTCAGTTCTGTTACTACTACACTACTGCCTGCTGCACGCAGACACACACATACATGCATACATGTTTAACCACGCAGAATATAAGTATCTAATGACCTCTTCCTTTTTCTCCCTTTAGGAATGGATGACCAAGATGATGTTGTGAAGCCCAGGCCCAAGCAAGAAATGCTAACTGATACAAGTCGCATTGATTACTATGAAGGTTACTTGGCCTCTGTCCTTCGAGCTATCAGGTGCTATTCTGAACTCCCTTCTCGACCAAATTAAGTTACTAAGCATGTTTAATCACTTAGTGCATTAGTTTTGGGTAGTTTAATCTCAGGTAAATTTACATTATTAATCAGTACAAAGTATGATTCTATACTGCAGGGGTGGTGCAGATGTGCGAGGTTATTTTGCATGGTCACTGCTGGACAACTTTGAGTGGGCTATGGGCTACTCCAAGCGTTTTGGATTGGTATATGTGGACTTCAAAGATAAGCAGAAGAGATACCCGAAGTCCTCTGCCTTGTGGTATTCTCGCTTTCTTGCACGGGATCCAAGTGAACACAAACCCTTGATAATGGAATAGATCAGTTTCTGCGTCTTCAAAGACTGTTCATCAAAGTCTGCATGAAGGGATGCTCTGTACTAAAATGGTGTATGCAATCCAGTTTGCAACACATGCTTTAGATTTGATAGCTGTGCACTGAAGTAGAGGAGGCATAGCATCAACACTGGGTACATCTACAGTAAAGTATGTAAACCCTGGAAGCCCAAGGAGCGAGATCCTGGCTTTTGGATGACAATGGAAGCCTGTTAGAGGAACTGAAGCAAATCAACTTTTTTTCATTCAATTTTTTGTTTGTGGTCCACTTGTTATGTGCTGAAAACTATTAATGTGGATGTCTTGCAGATTTTTATATGAATTTGGATGTGTGTGCCATGGAGGACCTTGTTAGTAGTGTATTTGACAACTTCTAACTCCTTGCACTAGATTTGAATTTCACCCATAAAAATATTTAAAAAAAATTTGATTTCAACTACTGAAATGAATAGAATCAAGTTTAGTTTTTAATCCAATTTTCAATTTTCAATTTTTTTTTTAAATGAATATTTTATTTCAATTTTAATATTGGGTCTATTATCATAGTTTATTGAGTTTCTATTTATATTGTAGCTTCCTAGTAGTTTGGGCTATTTTTTGCAAAATAATTAATTAAAGTGCAAAAAAATAGTTAGGTAGTCCAAAAAATAATATACTAAGATCAAGAAGTTTTGAAATATAATTATAATAAGTTAGGCATTCATCTATGTTGTTCTTATAATTTTGGAGATGGTTGTTGCTATTTTCATCTAAGGCATTTATCTTGTGTTTTGATCTCGAAATCCTAAAATTTCAACCTTATGTGCCAAGGTTTGATTTAGCATTAGAGTTTATTGTATGTAAGAAATATGTTTTGTTTGGAAGACATTGTACTTTAGAATGGTCAAAATGGCAAGGCAAAAAAACTTTGCAATGTATGTCTATAGTTATTGACAAAAGAAATATAAGATTGAGTAGAGCAAGTTGAATTTCTATGAATTAGGCAATATTTTAATACATTTTAAAGGGATAAACTAGGTTAGTACTTTCCCAAAAATTTAGGCACCCTTTTTATTGTTTATTTTTTGACCAAGTTGCTAGAAAGCTACAATAAATGATAGGAAAATTTGAATTACGTTAAAATAATCTTCACTATACTATACATTAACAATGGAGTTTTAAGATTTTTTCAACTAATTTTGTTTTAGATATGAATCTTTTTCACTTATTCTTCAAAAAATTAAAAAATTTTGAATCACCACCAATAAATTGGAAAATTTTATGATTAGTAGAAGATATGTGATTTCATTTGTGAAAAAATAAAACAAAATTGTTTTCACTCAAACTTAATTGCAAAATAGAGGAATAAAAAAAATTGAAAAAAAATGCATAGTCATAAGCTCTATCCTTTTTACATTAAAGAATTAAAAAAATTTCAAACTTGAAAATTGAGCTTCAACCCCTACTATAAACAAAAGGAACAAAGGCATCTCACCAACAAGTGTGTATAATTATGTGACCAAATTCACCACCTATGGCACATGTTTACTATATTTAGTGCCATCCTACTATGTACCCAAAAGATGCGAACATGATGTTTGCATTTCAATCCCCCCCCCCCTTCTCCCTTAAAAGAATCAAGAGCCATTGATTTGAATTCAAGAAAAAATTCTCCATCCCCTTAAATGCCATTGATCTTCTTAAAAAATCAAAGTCATTGATCCTTGTGAAACAAAAGATTTTGGCCATCCAAATTTGGATAGAAAATTAAAAAATGATATAGAATATGTATATGATTCAAACTACAAAATATAAGATATGGATATGGATACAGATACACTAACAAAATATGGAATACAAAATACTAATATTGATACAAGAAATCTATACAACTTTAGACTAAAAGATACAAGATACAAATATGAATACAAGTACATTCATGGGATATGGAATATGGAATGCATATTTATTCACAAAGACAAATCACACATATATCCTATATATTTTGCAAGTTGTATAGTTTCCCACCTATACAAGTATGGGTGGTTGGAGTGGACTTTTCATGTTGAATTCATGAATTCAATTCATGGAAGGGGTTTACTTGAAAAAATTTCAACCAATTGAGAAATTACTTGTGTATTCTTCTTGGAAGTTTTGTAAAAGCTTAACAATTTGTGGGGTATTGCCATGTGTACCCTTGAAATTGACAATTTGTCACTATTTGACCAAGAAAACCATCTGAAATTGACAATTTGTCAATTTCACTATATACTTCGAAGATGTTCACATCTGAAATCATATGAAACATCTGAAATTGACAATTTGTCACTATGCATCTTCTAGGTATTAAAAATAATAATACGTTTAATGTTTTCTTACTAATACAATGAAACCCAACATTACACTTATGGTGGAAAAAACACTATTCATATGAAATAATGGACCAATGACCATGTGGTTGAACTTCAAAATCTTTCTTTTTGTATGCTCAATTTTTCTATTGTACATGAATGAAATTAATGAAAACTATTGTAATTTTTATTTTCAATAATAAAACTACATGCCTTCTATAAACCAAAAACTTTACGATTTCTTTTAGCATATTTGAAATTGTCTTGAATCTTTGAAGAAAAATTGAATACAAATATGCAAACACAATTTGAATCAAGAATTTGCAAATACTGACTAAGATTCAATGAAATTGTATACAAGAAATTGAATGATTAAAAACATTTTTCTATGTGTTTTTATTGTTTACATTTCTTAAAAGGACCCATTAGTTTTGGCCAACTTTACAAGGTTAAGATCTATGATGAAACCACAATACAAAATAAAGTAGAGAGACTCTTTATAGTAGTACTATGAAAGGCTGTAGACTTTGATAGAATAGTTTCTTGGTTTTTTGTAAGTTATAAAACAAAAATCATGTAATTCTAGCAATCTATCATCTTTTGTATATTTTTAGTGTCATGATCTCTTTTAATATAAATTATCTTGTGCACTTAAAAAACTCTAATACTCACCTAGTGGAATTAAATTTTTTCATTAAATCAAAACATTTTGTAACTATATGGTAGAATTTACCATTTGTCAACACAATTTTTTGGTTCATTAGAAACCTTTTCTTGATGGAGTCCATCCTCTTTGAAGCAACGGTGCTAGTATGTGAGCATGAAAATGTGAGTATGTGAGCTTTAAGTGTATATATAAGTAAATATACTACAACCATTGAAGGTGTTTACAATATAAACACCTATAATATAGGTACCTATATTATAGTGTAACTATAATTATAAAAAGTTTCTATAATATAGACAACTGTAACATAGGTGTATAGTCATTTAGACTCATGTGCTCACACTTCTAAACTCACATAATAGAAACCATCCTCTTGAAATAAGAGAATCATTTGTACAAATTGGAGTTTGATTATTTGAGACTACAAAGAATTAAACCTTCAACTACCAATACTTGATATTACTATCATCATGTGCAAAAATGAACATAGCTGTAAAATTTATATGAATATTATTATAAAATTTCACAATTAAAATTAGTTCACATCTAACTCCAAATATTAAATACACATAATCTAATAATATAGACAATAAATTTAATAACAAATAACATTCTAGTGATTATGGATTTAAGAATCAACTTATCTAATTTTGTTGGTGATCTTTTTTATAAAACTATTTCAAATTGATTGATAATTGGACAATGCATTAGTGTCCTAGATTTGTCTAATTATTCGTTACAATATTTGAAAATATTTTTGGGTTTTTTTGTCAAAAAGATAGAAAAACTTATCAATAGAAAAATGAATTTCACACTATATTTTTGAACAAAAAATTCATATTTTAAGAGATTTTTCAATTGATTGTAGTGATCTTCTAAAATAGATTAAATTTTATTTTCTTAAAAATCAAGTATTGAGGATTTAATTCAATTGAATTTTATAAAGATACTTTGAGTATTTAGTAGAATATTGACCCTTTTAATCTCCAATAATAAGGATTTGCCAACAATTTTTTTCTTGGTTTTTTTATATAAAAGAGAATTTCTATCACAATATCCATATGTTTGTTTGAAAAATTTGGTCAAAAAGTGAGGTCATTATAGTAGACAAGTTCCAAGATATATTGTTGGAGTTCCTTATGGATTGTGGTTGGATAGATTAAGAGAAAGTTGACATGTCTATCTTTGAAACTTTTAACTAAATTTGATGTCCTATATATAGGTAGTTTCATTTCACATGGGATCCTATAATGGGATGTTTGTTATTTGAAATTTTACATGCTTTTCTTTTGCCTCTGACTATTGCATGCATCTTTTACTTTAAAATTCTAAAAATAAAAAATCCTTCTTCTTGTGAGTTGTGAGTTAACTAATTCAATAGTCTTTTTCATTTTCTAATGAAATAAAGCTTTTTTGTGTAAAAGAATGGAATAATTTTATTAAATTTATATATTTTTTGTTTTACACATATGCTATCTATTTCAACATAAAATCCATTGAATTCTAGTGCAATCCCAAATCCAAATTTTATCCAAATTATTAGGTCCAATATTATTTAAGATATAATCATATTGTAGAGTTTTATTCAAGTTATAAGTTATTTATTTATTTCTTGACATACATAAATAAATGAGTATCATAGAAATGTTTTGAAACATAATCTTGTGTCAGATCATTATCAATGCAAACAACAAAATCACCCCCCAAAACTAATACAATCATTTGATTGACATGGAATTAGAATTAGTGATTATTATCATTGAAAGTGTATATAAAATTATTTAAAATAGATACAAGGATATGTAGTTTGTACTTTAGATAATCCAATTAGAACCATCCAAAACAAGCTAAAGGACAAATATTATAGAGGCTATGACAAATCATTCTTGATGAAAGAAAATCAAACTTGAGAAAAGAAATTTCATATAAATGAAATAAAAGTTTTGTAATTCCATTTTCACAAAATTTGATTTTAGTGTCATTTATCCTCTTTGCAATTTTTCTATAGCAATACACCTTTGGGTAGGATTGCTGAGCAATCAATAGGAATTGAAGAGTTCTTTGAGGCAACCAATGAAAATTGAAACATTTTGTGCTTCAAAAGGTGGTTGTACAGTACGTGGGGAGTCTAGTGGTCCCTATGTTTTCAACTTAGAAAATTCATAGACTTAGAAAATTCATAGATTATTGTGTAGGTATCAAAATATGACAAAATGACTTGAAATAGTTTTCCCTCCAAGAAGGCAAACTCTCCAGAAAATACCCTTCATTTGAACCACCCACCTAAAATTGACAGAAAAAGCTTTAAATGCTCCTACCTTTGGCAATATGACTTGAAAAAATTATGTTCCTCGGTGGTCACCCTCTAGGTTATATAATATTAAGAGTCATGGTAGCCCGCAAACAAGTTTGACCTTGACTCAAAGGACGAGTACAAATTCTTCAACTAGTTCGGGGAAGAAAAGTTGGTTGTTCAATCAACGTAGGGCACGCGAAGCCTTCACCAAATTGGGGGAACCAGGGCAGTTTGCTACGGGCTGGGCAGGTGTGAGCAGACCCTAAACTCGCCTCCTCATCACCGCGGGGTCCATGACCGTGGGCAGTCTGCCTGCTTGCCCTACTCTCTGACTCCATCGTCGTCTTCAGCGCGAGATCTCTCGGCGACGATGCCGAAAGACGATCAATCCGCAACTACAACAACAATCTCTCACGCAATCTCTCATTCCTAGCCATTCCCGATCACAGATACCCACTCTTTTGCATTACTTTTGGCTCAAACCCGCAATGCTTGCATCCCGTAGCGTCAAGCGAGGAGCACCGATGGAATGCTCCCCGGGGTTGATTTGAACAGAGGCTGCGGTGGAATCTCTGGCGACGACGACGACGTCGAGAATGATGATGCCACCGCCGGAGGAGGATCAGCAGGATGACGCGCGTCTGCTGCAGTTGCTCCGGGAGGATCGCATCCCAGTGTCGGAGTTCTTGCACTGGCTCCACGCGCACCAGGGCCCCGGACCGCCGAAGGTACTACTCGGAACGCATTGGAATCACATCTTTGATTTATATCTCGTGTTGTGGTTCAGAGCCAGAGAGCGCTGTTGGGCTAGGGCTGGATTTCGTTCTGTCTGTTTGCTCTTCCTGTGCCGAAATTTTTCTTGTGTTGAAAGTTCCAGTGCATTACGAATCGAAGCCAGTCTTGAATGCACGATGAATTCGCAGAATTGAGCTTTGTTGGAGTTTTTGGAGTTTTCATGGGACTCTGTTTTGCTTGCGTGTGAATTCTGTTTCGCACGACATTACGTAGATCTATGACTAGTTTCCTCGGTTTCCAGTTTTGCTAGATCGCATGGTCGTGCGGTTTTCCGGACGTTGTGTGTGCAATCCTTGTTGTTGTGAGCACGAGTTTGGGACTGCAAGTTATCGGAAAATTTTAGTTTTCCAGTGTGGTGTCACTGAATTGAGTTGCATTGTAGTAGAATTAATGTACAGGATTTGAACAAGGCTTCAGATTCAAAACTTTGTAGTCTAAATTCGATTTTTATTACAAGAGGTTTCGACGAACCGCAAGATGACGCGTGTCTCTGTTTTTTTGACGAAAAGGAGTTGATTTATGTTGAGTCTGACCTGAACATAGGGTAATGATTATCAAACCTTTGTAATGGTCTGTTGGTGAACATAAGCTGGTTTTGAAAAGTATCCAATCATGAACCAAGGCTATGACTATGCTGTGAAGTTTGACATCAATTTCTTGTGGACCCCACATAAATTCTAGAACCCTAGTAAAGCGGACTTAGAGATTGGTTGGGCACCGTAATCAACTTTGATAACCCTTATTGGGGAATCGTGGTGAATAAATTAATCGTCCGTGGAAGCCTGCTATTCACTTTCTACTTTATTTTACTTATACGCAGGTCAGATTTGGCATAAATAGTGACTCATGTTTTCATGTAATCGGCTGCAACCTCTTCAAATGCAATATACAGGAATTAAATATTGACAGAAAATGTTGAATGTGACTTGTGCGTACGGTATTCTAAAGTCCAAGTCCACCTTTTCGAAGGGTTTGTCTTTTTATTTATTATTTAATTGAATAGAATTGGGAATCGCATGTTTGGCACTTACATGGAGTGGGCTGTCGATGGATGCCATTGTCTTTTAACATGACAGGATCCGTTATTTCCACCCGACGATCCTGTGATTCATCAGCAATGGAAGGAGCAATTAGCAATGACGACTCCCCAGTCTTTTGCTGTGACCTTTTTGAATTATGTTAGAGCGGAAGTGCAACCTCTCATAGCAGTTGCAGATTCTGCTGGGGACGTGGTTGTAAAATCCTCTCTCCAACCCACGGAGACTAATCAAACAAAAGAGCCGGAAATGAAGTCCGGTGAGAAAGAGACCCCAAACATCGGCACGGAGAATGTTTCACCTTTTGTTGGGAATAAGGGAGGGAAGGATAGACGGAAATCTACCGGCACGATACTACAAACCATTCAAGAGCCAAAGCGTTTGCAGGTGCCAGTCTATGATGACGATTTTCCAGCTCTTGGAAATGCACCGAATTTGAATGCGAAGAAAAATCTTACTCAATCAAAGCAGGTAAACGCCTTCATGGTTGTAGAGCATCATGTCTTTGCACACATGTCTCTTTGGCGAGTCTGATGCAATGCTCATTCATAATTTTTCTCTTTTTAGACAGTTTTCAAATTTAAAGAGTTCACTATTCGATACTGTGTAGAGGTGTGACGAATTACTTCTTGACGTCTTTCATTTTCCCAGAAAAGGAGAGTCACACCCACCCCAATGGTGAATCCTGTCGTGGATAGCGCATTCATTTTAGCAAAGGTGGAGTTACCAATTACTGCTCAGCAAAACCATGTCAACAAATCCAAATTACCTGGTGCAGGACCAGTGAAAGTGGATATGGATATCCTCATGCAGAGGTGCGAGAAAACTCGAAAACAAAAACAGAAAGAGAAACCAGAGGCTCCAAAGAAGGAGAATGTGAAAACTTGGAGTTGGGAGAAATTAGATTCACGGGTAGGGACAAATTCCAGTCAGGAGCTGCCTTGGAATAATACAGCTGTAGGTCCAAGTACTGAAGTTAAATTTGCAGATGATGCTCACGCTGAAGCCAGTGCCTTTCCTGCTACTACTCAAGGCGTAAGCATTACCTTCCCTGCTGTATTCTGCCTGCATGTGACCCGTCAGCGGATTAACATCGAGTTTAGTTGATGAATCGATGCCGTACTGTTTCTTATCAATCGATGGACTTCTGCCTTCTAGCTTTTGTTGGTGTCGATTCATCTTGTTTCTGTAGTTCATTTTTTGGACTTCCAAGTGTCTAGTGACTTCAGGCCCCAAAGAGAATAGATTAAAGTTTTTATATCTACTCCAGTAGCAGGGTCATAAATTTGATGCCGCTACTTCTGTAGGTAATTTTTCATTTTTGTAAGATTAAATTTATCATTCGTTTGTCAATTATTGCAGATCCCAAGATATGCAAGCACGAAGACTGATCCTGGAAGTCTTGTAGTAGCGGACAAGGAACAACAGACCTCTGCAGATTCTAGAATCTCCATTACAGAATCCTTGCCCTCACATTATTTGTCCAACACAGTGAGCAATTTTGCCTCAGTGCATGCAACTCTTATGCTTATCAAATTGGTACCTTCCTTGTTAGAAGAGCTTCATTTTCTTCTGCAACTTTTGAGTCTGGAGCCTGCGGTTTGGGGGGCAAGCCCTGGTGGTGCCAAGAGTGCTCTAAATTCAATAGCCGAGATTAACCAAGAGAAAGGGCCTCTCTTTGCAAATGGGGATGATTGTGCTGGCTATGCAACATCAGTTTTGGAACAAGCAGGCCGTATATTGGATTGTGGTAAGAGGCTTTTTCCACCATGCACACTTGCACGAGTATGGTTTATTGTAGCCAGCTTGCACGTATGTATTGGGAGACGAACATCACTTGCATGGCATCTGACTTGGTATCTTCTTATTCATCATATTTGCAGTTGGAGAACAAATTCTGGTGGCACTGATTGAAGAGCCAGCCATAGCCCGGCATTCTGCAACACTTCTTGTGCGATTGAAATCCTCCCTCGCAGACCAGCAAGCTGCAGCCCTTAGGAGTTTTAAAGCCTATGAGACTGCTAGCCGTACCAATGGTGTGATTGAGCAGTCACTTTCGACGGGCACAGGCAGGCTAACACCTGGTCTTCCTGTATCCCTTCCATTTCAAGCAGCCCGGGATTCCCGCAATATTTACAAAACACAGGTTGCCAACTGCAGTCTTTACTATATTTATTGAAAGCGGTACTATTTATTTTTCCTAGTAAAACACTCAGTTGCCATCGTATTGTTGTATCAAAGATAGTGTCAAGAGTAGCAGGGTCTTTTGTTTCTTACAATGTCATTGATTTCAATTGTTTCCATCCTGTAGGAAGAGCAGAGGGCTTACAATAACAGGGAACAGTGTCGTGACCAATTTTATGCAATCATAAGGGAGGCTGCTTCTGCTTACAGTGCATTTGGCTGGATCTCAACTGGTGCCGAGGGTGAAGGGTACTTAAAAATGAAGGATTCAGTGAGGAACTTTCTGCAGGTTCTATTGGTGGAGAATTATCCTTGGTTTTCTGGTACGTGTCCTTTGTCTATTATATGTTTTTCTCTTTTTATAATATAATCAATAGTGAACTACCAAATTGGAGATTTTGATTTACATTCGTAAACTTCAAGATATAATGTGGAGCTTCGAACCTGAGCTAAGGCACACTACTCATAGTTGACTGTTGCTCCTGCAGAGCTGTTTTTGGAGCAAGTTTTGCAGGTATCTATTAACAATCTCCTTAGATTTTGGAAGTTATAAGTGTTTTGTCAAAGTGCCTGATCGCTGTGGTTACACTTACGATGTTGCACCTACAGCGTGGTCCTCATGGTATTTTGAAGCGTTCTCTCGTGATTATCTGATCTCCTAATAAGTGATGGTAAGAGTTCAGGATTTTTGTTGCATCTCTTGATCCAGGTTTCAAATTGTGGAGAAACGGATCCAGAAGTCACTAGCCTCGCTAGACAGGATCCAGCGAAGCTTCAACGTCTACATGATCGGTTGACATCTACCAACACTAGTCGCCTGCCCGCAGCATCACAGAAGCAAGGTTCCAGTGGGTTGGGAAATGGAGATAGCAGGGTCGCGCTGTCACCTAGCAGTCCTTGGAGCAAAGTGAAAAGCACAGAACAGATATTACTGTTAAAGAAACACGGAATAAACAATGACTTTTCTACCAATAACGTGCAGGTGGGACTCCTTTCCTGTCGAGCTCTTTCCTATCTACATATTGAGTCTGACTGATTGAGCATAGATTTGTGCAGGTCACTTTTGCCTTTAGTTTAATCCGTGAGTTTATGAGGAACTGTCCTCCAGCTGTTCTAATGTTGTCATTTGAAAGTGCGCAAGTGTTGTGTTGTCAATGGTCGCATTTTCTTTGCATCGAAGCAATTAATTACTGCATTGCGCAAAGTATTACTGCTGGATGGGTTTTGACGGAAAACTGTATGGGCACGCGTAGGTCTTGAATAAGAGCAGGAATAGTATAGGAAACGGCAGGGAGAGATCTACATGGAGTACTGATGCCGGGAGCAAATTTTCAAGTTATTTCCCACAATCTCTTTGCGTCTATGTTTGGTTTCTTGAGGCGGCGGATAGTCATCGGTTGAGCACTCAAATGATGTGGAGCATAAAGGGAAAAATCACTATCTTAACACAGTAAGTCGGGAACTTTCCACCTTGCATAAGTCCTGATCGCATTTTCCCCACCTCTCCGTGTATTTAATGACATAGTAATATATCTGGTTTGGAAAGGTTAACGTTTCATGCAAAACAGCTGGTGCCTTCGTTAACTCCGTCGCTCCACCAACTGCAGGTTGCCTCCTCATTCTCGTGATGCTGCTGACATTGGTTCGGGCTTTACTCAGAGGGTACTGGCATTGAAAGCACTTGCTGGACTTCTTGGGTAAGATTCTCTACATTGGACGCATGAACCAAGTATGTTTTGAGCTTACCGAAGCGAGCTTGAGCAGTTGCTGATCCAGTATTATTTCAGGTATCTGTTTGTTTCTCCAGGTGCTGGCGCACGACCTCCTGCCCCTGTCCCTGGTGTCCATGATAATATAGGGAGCGCTCTTTGGGACGTGGCCAGATCAGAACCGCCTGTTGATGTGCCTGCAGTTCTAGCGAAAGCTCAGATGGAAGGATCTGTTCTTCTTAATCTCCCCTGGGTCCTGGAATTTCTGCGTTTCCTCAAGGTACTTGACTGTCTTTCATAAGGCTTAGAGGATTTCAATACTTCAGAATACCCATGCAGGTTCCGACGGGGTTTTATATTCTCCTTTTAGCTTTCGTTTAAAGTCCAGCGCATCATTACGTCCTTTTCGTCTGCTGTGTGCACAGGCAGATTGGTTGGCACTATCTCATCCTCAGTTCCAGATTATCGTATCATCTCTTCGAGATATTTATTTGTTGCCAATGCTGAATCCTTCAAGCGAAAACTTTGGGGTAAGACCTTACTATGAAATTGTACCCATCCTCTACACCTGTTGGAGTATGGGCAGCAACATTTCCAATTTAAAAACTATGTGTATCTTGCAGTTGTTTTTGCTTGTGAATGTCCTGATGCACTTTCATGGGCTGGTAGAAGTTCAGGAAGGACTAGTCTTTTTGCCAGGAAAGCATTTTCTGTTTGATGATTTTATGTGAGTACTAACAAAATTAAGTGCTACAGGTGGGAAGTATCTGCATCTTGGCTTCCTTGGATGCATTCTTTGAGTACATGGACTTAACCCCTTGCAATGGCGAGTGGTCTGAAAAATCTAAATCAAGCACAAGTCCTGTTAAACACAGAGATCTTTCGGGCGTAGGTGAGGAAACAAGACGACTATCGGAGATTCAAGCAGAAGAACGACCGCTTGCTTTTAATGGCCTTGATGCAATGCTGGGAATTATTGACTCTCGATATATCCAGCACTGCTGCCCCTTGATAATGGTGAGATATTTTGGGAAAAGAAATCCTCACTTTCATCTGTTTAAGATTGCTATGAGGGTTCGAACAGATTTCTTCAGATCTTGTTTTTCTCATAATTGTGAAGTCGTTGG
This sequence comes from Pseudoscleropodium purum, assembly GCA_963969395.1. Classification (NCBI taxonomy): domain Eukaryota; kingdom Viridiplantae; phylum Streptophyta; class Bryopsida; order Hypnales; family Brachytheciaceae; genus Pseudoscleropodium; species Pseudoscleropodium purum. Next base: position 1,862,834 of record OZ017796.1, read on the forward strand.
TTTTTGGAAGTCGTCTAGTTAAGCACGTAGGATCGTGAAGTAACGCAGCATGGGCAGTTGACTGAGAAACCGTAATAGTAGTTGTCCACTAAGACGTATTTCAAGCAAGCAATTCTTAAAGTTTATCAGCAGGCTCAGTTGCAGTAGCACGCTTTGAATGTTTTTGCAGGAATTGAGAGGGGTGCTAGTGGAGGGAAAAAGGAGAAGGCAGAGGCAGCGGGAGCCAAATTGGCCTGACAGCCCTGCACAACCACGAGCACGAACTGTACGCAAAATAACTCCTGTGCAGCGTCCAGGGCCCTCTCAATCCTTGGATATCTCAAGCAATTTGACTATTGGTGAGAACGTTGCAGCAGTGCATGGCTCTGACTCACAGAACGATCATCTCAAGTTGAAGCTGCAGGTATTGACACTACTTTAATAGTAGGGTCCGTATTTAAGCATGGTTTGGAATACTTGCTGTGTGTACATAAAACGATTTTGGTTTTGATTTTGATTACGGATTATTTTCATGAGCGAAGCTGATTTTTATCAAAACTTCGTTGACGCGATTGGTGGTGGTACGCAGCGCACGTTCCTGGAACAACGGCCACATTTGAGAAGAGTAGTTGATTTTGTTGTCGATACTGCAGCTAGCAATGCAGCCCGTGCTGCAGTTCTGAAAGTAGTACCCCCTGCTCTTCAAAACGCCCAGCAGAAATTACAGGTTTGTTTTTAATTATGTCTTTGAAGTCTTCCAGTTAGCTCTCCTCACATTAGCTCAAAAATTAGAGGCTAAATAATTCCAAACAATGGCACTGTGTATAACTTGATGCCACGAATATATTTGTCTTCAGGGATTTTATTTTTTTCCTTGTCTTGAATAATCATCATTGTAATCTTTACGTTGTTTATTGTCTTGGATTCCCTCCTGCAGATGGTGCTTAGAGGCAACGGGGGTGATGCATCTCCTGCAACTAATTCGGCTTGGAGTGTTAGCGAAGGCAGCCAAGTGGAGACAGCTGTTGAACATGTGCGTGTAATATGTATCTTGCCAAGCTTGGTGTATTCAACGGCGAATTGGGCCTTAGATAAAAGCCTTTAGTGATCAACTTGTTTTCTCGTTTTAGGAACATACAAATGGTTTTAACATACCAATCCTGTGCTGCAGTCTAGTGCTACAGAATAAGTATGCAGTTGAGGTTGCAATAAGATTTTCTCAGTGTGAAGCGTTCTCTTTTTTTTACAGATAATTACAACTACAATTCACCAGCTCCTTGGTCCTGCTTTGGATTATGCCAAGGGCCATGCTGCAGATAGAACAGCTGAAGCTTTGGCGGCTCTTGCTGATCCTGAGGAGTCTTCCTTTGTGCTCAGTGTGGCTGCAGGTATATCACATTTCTGGTCTTTTGCAATTGTCCAACGTCAACAATGAGTTACAAAATCATGTGGTGTGTGTTGACGATTTTTTTATCAGAATATTGCAATATCACATTGGCATGGAGTTCTGCCTACATGAGGGTTATTGTTCCATTCGGTTTTTTGGACCCTTCCATAGATGCGGTCCGAAACTTACAGTTGCTCATTCAATGTATTTTCCGCAGGTATTGCAGCTGAGACTGCAGGGCAGGCAGCTTGTCAGAAAGCTCTGGCGAGTATATCTGGAGAGGTCCGGAAGAGAATCACAGACGATGTGGAAACTTGGCGGAGAAAGGCACTGTTGCATGGGTTGGACAGTGAGGGGTCGCCAATCAATACAACCAGGCGACTGCGAGCCCAGTCGTGGCCTAGGGCAGGTATGCAGCAACTTCCAGCGGAGTACACAGATCCATTGGAGATTAGCATTGTGAAAGAAGTTTCTGGTTTGTCTGATCTCGTAACGATGGGATCGGCTCCTATTCCTGAGTATCGTGCCTCTAGGGAGCCAGAAGATGAAACGTCCCCTTCCAAAAGCAGTAGGTTTGTCGGAAATCCTCAGCGTGTCATCACAGATAATGGTGTCCTAATTAATGCAATTCCGACCAACTCTTCAATGAGGACAGCGAACTCTAGCTCTAGTGTGGCGGTGAAACGCCAACTCTCCTTCTCTTTCAAAGAGAAAACAGACGTAGATGCAGTAATAAGCGACTTCATTCCCGGCTTACAACTTGCTGAGGACCAAAGGGAAGCGAAGGGAAAGCTGGCAAATGGCCTGTCAGACCGGGTTGAAGCCAGGAGCGAGGATACTGAAAGCAGAAGGTGGTCTAGTGGGTCTTCTCTCGGAGAAAATGGGCAGAGAAGTTATGATAAACCCTCCGTTCTGAGAGTAAATGGGGCTGAGGAAGCTCAAATCAGAAGCTGGTCTGTTGGATCTTCCTCTGGAGGAAGTGGACAAAAAAAGTCAGAGGAGATTTCCAGTCCCTTGGATAGGATGGAAGAGGAAGCTTTACCAGACGCTTTTGCAAATGGTGCAGCGAGTGGGGAGTTGGCGGGTCCACAAATGTTTGCGGCTAGGATTGCAGAAGCTTGTAGAAATGCTTCTTATTACTGCTCAGTGAAGCCCTTCAGGGATGAAAGCAGAGACCTTCTACGGCAACACCTGGCAATCATTTGCATTTCCTTGGAGGGTTTGCTCTCCCCAATCTATGGTGCAACGCCTGCGGGGGGATTTGATGCCTTGGTCTTCACTCAAGATACAAACATGCAAATGACCAGGTAGATCCCGCACTATGATTATCTAAGAGCATCGCCAGTTCACTGGATTTTCATAACAAGTCAGAAATTCTTAGCTTTCTTTTCACATCAACAATTGTCTTGTGAACCTCTTCTTCTTTCTCTGTTTTTTGAGCTGGTCTAATCTTTGGGGCTACGTGGTGCTAAGTACTCGAATTCTAGTTGCCCCTAGCTTGTCACTCTAACAAGAAAATACTTCTTTACCTATGAGGTTTGAGGTTTCTGAAGTGTCTGTCTTGACATGAAAGGTTCCGCGAACGACCCTCATCAAACCCTCACACCAGCGGAACATCCAGGAACCCCAAGTTGAAGCTTCAAGTGGAACGTGGCCTAGTACGGCGTTCTGTGGCACTAGCAGTGCATCTGCTTTTTTGGGCCCCAAGTGTAGTGCTAGATTATTCTTGTGGTGGTGAGCTGTTGGGGCTTGATGTGGCCGAGCAGGAATTTCTTCAGAAGAGAGGCCTGAGTGACATGGCAAGTAGGCCACCTAATACTTTGAGTAGTGGGCTAACTTCATCAGCCACAAGGTCTAGAGTTGAAACAGCATGCTTAAATGGTATTAAGCTTACCAGCTTGCAAGAGAGGAAGTCTTCTGGACCTTCTTTCGAGGTGGAATGGACAATCATGCATGCGTTGACGGTCACATGGAAGAGCTTAGTTGAATCTGCAATTTTATCTAAAGAATTTCTACTTCAAGAGTTGCTGACTCCTTGGAGGTGGAAACTTGCCATGGCTTCACAACCTTGGCAGGGATTCGTCGACGGTTTCTTTGAAGATTGGTCAATCACGGTGCAGAAAGGGATTTCATCTGTACTGATAAGCCTGATGGGCTCTGGATCAGAAGCCTTCACTGAAGATTATGAGATACAGTTCTGCACTTTTGTTAGAGTGATGTCGGAGAGAAACATTTTTTGTGAGAATGGAGCCGTGTCTATGTCCAAGGACACCCCATCAACTACCAGCCTGAATTCTTTAGGCAATATGTCTGTAAGCAGTGTGAGAACAAAGCAAGACAGACTAGTTAACAGAACGGAGAGCCTTGCGGCTGGTTTAGCTGTGCTCATTCTCCAACATTACTACCCGGAAGCGTGTATTGATAAGTTTAGAGTTGAAAATGGTCAGGCTGTAAGGTCCTCGGAAGATGCGACTAGTAGTTTCATCCCCTTGCGGAAATTGGTGGAAAATCTATTTCTAGAAGGAGAGAGAGTGTAAGTTTTGCAATCTTACCTAATCTCTATTCTCTGAAATTGTTTGTTTTTATTGAGGCAAGTTCTTTACTAATACTCAACGTGAGTAATATGAGTCCACATGGTACAGAGAAACAGAAGACAGCAACACGTTTTTTCTGTTTCATGCATCTTGTTTTATTCTCACCATTGTCTGGAACCAGGCAAATTGTTTAGAAATGCATATGTTCACGTGAGTTGCTGCATTGCAACGGTCATTAAGAATCTTAGGAAACTGATAGTTAAAGTGTTTTTGCAGGTCATAGCAGGAGTCCACCGCTTTCTAGGCGTACTGTCCAACAGAACCCTTCCAAACAGCAACGGTATGCTAGGGTGGAAGGCATCAAGGCGGATTCATGTAGGTCACTAACATTCTTTATACCCCTAATATTCTTTCCTCCTCTTGAACCACTGATAGTATATGCTCAGACCTCTTTCATATGTTCTTGGAAATGCACTTTTACCACATTGACTGTAGCGCACTAGTCACACAATCAAAATATGGCATTCATTTTTAAGACGCCAGACAGACTAAAGAGGTCAGGGTGTTGTGTCGACGGGCGTGCTGTTAGTTAAAATGTTTCTTTAGTGCGAGAAAGAAAGCACACGAGCAGCGTATGCTACACTGGACGCTGCAATTTGAATTAAAGTGTAATGATCTGCTACCCCATGGTGGTGCGCAATGTCCCGAAATAGATCCGAGTGGCAATGTTAATTGAGATGTGTTCTTTTTCTTCCTTAAACAGGTTTTTTTTTGACGATTGATAGCAATTGACGTAGAATGCTGGCCCCAGTTGGAGTTCTGGATATTTCTGCCACTCAAAATCTAATCAGGTATAAATTTTGCCTTCATAACCCCACTATGAACTTCTAGCAGCTATGAAATGAATTCTGAATTTTTGTATCGGGGACTTCTGTCCAATTTAACTTGGAAAGTATACTAGTCATCGATGGGGGCTTATTATTGACTTTTGTACAGAGTGTTTGAAAGATTGTTGATACTCAAAATTGACAAGATCTCACTGAATTGTGCAGGAACATCCAACTTATTCACAAATTTCTGCCCAAGTAGAGATTTTATCTCCTTGGTTGTTTGTGCAAGCTGCTCTTTGGACAAACCCAGACAGGATGGTAGATCTACTAGTCGATTGACCTATCTATTAGGGACAGGGGATATTATATCAACGTATCGAAGTTTCAGGTTTTGCACCAGCTTCTAATTTTGACCATGTCAGAATCCACTACCGGTATGTATCAAATGCTTACAGATATTCTGTAGATCAGAATCAGCAGACACTACAATCCAAGAGGTAGAGTATTTTATTGTTGTCAAAAAAATTCAACAAAAGGTTAAGAATGAGAGGAACGGGCATTCAGTTGCAAGCTAATCCCTTATGAACCCGAGGGTTCATTTCCTGAAATGATGGCTGCCGATGCTTGTGGAAATACTCTGACATTGGCTAGTATCTTGATTTCAGTATTGATTTTTGAATAAAGAAATTTAAGATGTAGAAATAGGTCAATTGTAAACCAAATCTAAGAAATGTAGCTTTATCATACTAATAGGTTGAAGAGATTATAGGTTTGAAGTTGCAAAACTCTATTGGTTGAAGATTGAACCATTCAAACCTTTAAGATGAGATAGTCTTGTTGTCTATCATTGCATCATTGAGATTGGGGTTGGCTGTCTTGAAATCAGTCCTCTCAACCTCTTATATAATCTCAAAATATAGAAATTTCAAAAACTTGAACCATGCAGATTGCAAGATATTTGCATTTATAACTGAAAAAACACTTGTGTTTGTTCTTTCCATGCTAGATTCTAAGACTTTAAATCTCTTTAACTTCAAATTTTGCACTAGAAAGTTGTGAGGCAAAATTTCTTTATGATGAAAGATTGAGTTGATAGTAGGGGAAAAATTCAAAACAAGAAACTTGATGTTCATTTGGTAATAAATTGTTATGTGGAAGCAAATATGTGATGGAAAGAAAACCTAGAGCATGAATACCTTTAAGATGGAATTCTAACTTGTCAAGCATGAATAACTCTAAGATGAAATTCCAATATGTTGATCCTAACTAGGAGAATTTGTTATGAAACCTTATAGAATTTTTTTTCTTGTGAAAATTATGAAAATTGAATTAAAAGAATAAATCCATGTAGTTATTTTCTCAAGAAGATGCTATAATTGCCTAGAAAAGAATACTCTTCTTAACTTTTACATCAATAATCCAAATTGAATGAATTGAAGCTTTTCATATAAATAAAAATATATTTTACAAGAAACTAATTTTTTTTTTATCTATTTCAAGTTTTTGTAGGATTTAATAGTTGTTTAGTCTTGGCTAATTTTTACTCTCAATCATTGATTGAAATAATTGTATTACCGTATAGTTATAATATCCTATCCTACATCCTATCCTAAAGAATAAAGGTCTTTTAGGGATTAATTATAAATTTCATTGGCTTCTCCACCTACTCATTCTACTAGCTAATAGTCAAGTAGACTAAAGGTTAATTGTACCATAAATTGATTCTTAGTTTTGAATAAAAACCAACTAAATAGAATATCCAAATAATGAATAGAAGGTGAACACTTCTTCTAAATAAAAACCAACTATATAGAATATCTAAGTAATGAATAGAAAGAGAACATGGAAGACTTTCAAAGACCATTTTAGATAATGTATGGGTTCATTTATGATATTGTAGAATTAATAGTTGTAAAGGAGAAAAAATTTAATATTATTTTTTTCAATTTAATTCCTAAATTATTTTAGGCCAAAAATTAGAAAATACTCTCAAAATTTCTAGAAAAGAGTACATCCTAAAAATAGGTTTATAAATCAAAATTCATCCACTTTTTAGAATTATAACCATAGAATTTTATTCTTGACTAGTATAGAAGAATTCATCTTAGCTCCAAACTTAGAATAAGAGAAATACTACAATGGACTTAAATAAAACTAGCCTTTCTAAATGCATAATTTCTTCTATATGCACACCAAACTACCAATTCCAACACCATGCAATAAGAAGAATTCTATTGTACAAGGGTATTGCATTAAACAAATTAGGTTTTAAAAGTCATGTATGTGTGAAATATGATCAAATTAAAAACAACACAATGATTTTTTCTAGGGTGCTTGAGTTTTTGACAATGTGGCTTCATTAAGTTTTCAAGCCCATTATATGATATTTTGGTGGGAGGGGGGCCATTTCAAGCCTGTTCCACTTGTTCTCCCAGTAGGAAAAAAATGCAACACTATAGAAATTTTTTTGGAAAGAAAATTGAAAAAAAAATTGAAAAAAAAAATTAATTTTTTTTGGAAATGACATAACACTCTCTCGACCATGTCAAACTATGCAATTGGCAACATTCCCAACGTTTTTAGAACTTCAAAATTCATAGTCTTGTAGAGCCCTCAAATTTCTCCTAATGCTAATACTCAATTTCAACTTTACAAAAAGATCTAAAGACTTCAAATTTGAATAGAGCCTCATGTTAGGAAGATGTATCGAAATTTTCAAAGAAAAATAATGCATTGCTCTACCTATCCAAATTAGAATCAAAAAACAAAAACATAAGTTTTAAACATCCATTGGATCTTTGTAAAAATTAGATTCTCTAGAAGGTTGTTTGATTTTCCAATCTCAAAAACAAAATGAGAGAAAAAAACAAAATCTCATACTTCACTTCAAATGCCCCTAACACCCAAAAATCATTTTAGATTTAACCCTTAAAGGACCAAGTGGCTTTTCTTTTTGCCAAAAAACATTCAAAATTGCTACTTCTACTACAAAGAGTAAAAGAATTTGAAAATTGTTTTTTCTTGCACATCTAACTATAGGATCTTACACCTAATTAGTACAAAATTGTGTAGAATAAATTAAAAAAAATTTGACTATACAAATTACAAGATGTCTACACTAAAAGTAAAGTTAAGAAAACATTTGAAAGTACTCCCTCCATCTCTAAATGATCTTTTTATTGGACAAAATGTTCTAGATTAACCCTTAAGTGCCCAACATGTGTTTACTAAAATCTAGTCTTATTTGAATTCATTTCAATCAAACCATCCCTTAAAAAAAAATTCACATAAATTGACCATATCACTTGGAAGTGGAGACAAGTCCAAAGCTGCACGAAAAAGGACATGTCTTTTGACAATACCATTGAAAAGATTACAATAGTCAACAAGGAAAATTTTCAATTCTGAAAGGCTAGATTTGAGGCACTAGGGCACTTAGGTATTAAGGTTGAAAATAATATATTTTGAACTTATTTCATTCTACAAGTAGAGTTCAATGCACTCTTATCATACTAAAAACTTTGAGTTTTAGAGCCCTTGTCAAAGTGGAATTTTGGAGGCATTTTCTAGAAGCGTTGGTAGATACTTAATTGTTAAGTGTGAGGTTGTCATTTTGTTGGTAGTTAGTATGGTCCTAAGACCATGTGTGAACCTCTGTATTGCCTCACAAAACTTCATCTCCTTCAATTGGGTAACACTCAAAGAGATGCAAAAAATAAAAATGAACAATATTGATTGACTTCTTTAGTTATTTCATTTGTTTTTAGATTGATGATTGCATAGATGGAGGGAGAACTACTATTCAAAGTTGTTTACGAGTCCAAGATAGTAATTGAAAGTCAAAACTATTTGATTCAAAACATCACAAAGTGCAACAAGAAGATGGCATTTGGGGACATACAATTAAAGCCAACAAATATCATTTGGAGTTGGAGGGAGTATTTTTTTTAAATAGTATGAGAATTAATGATTTAAACTACACAAATTTTATTCCATTAGTATGTATGACACTAATTTTGCAATATCTCACTATCTCTAAAATACTTAAATAATGCAAACAAGATATTACTATATTGTACTAAATTTTAAAATATGATAATAGTAACAACTAAAGTAAACCAAGCTATGATAGGCAAAAGGCCCATAATAGACACTTAGGGGATGATCTATTATAGTCTTGCATGAATTTATGCCAAACCTTTTTCAAAAAATGAAATTGGGCTACATTAGGTTGAGTTAGTGGCCACAATCAATGAATTGAATGATGGTGATAGAATGATTAGTGACTACAATTGGAACTTCCTCCTTTTTTGTGTAAATGCATCACTAAAAGGGACTTTTTTAGGCCTTTATGTTGTGGCCATGTTAGGAAATATTGACTATCGTAGGTGAGTAAGATGACCATTATGGATACATTTTTGGTTGGTTTGGAGGCTATCTAGAGAATCTTTTGGGTCTTCTAGGGCAATACACTTCAAGAATTCTTAACAAATTCATACTTCATCAAAACAATTGAATTTCAATTGCTTTCCCCATTTCTCATATTTGTCTTTATATGGAAAAAAAATTAAAAAAATTTCAACAATGCCACTGACAGGGCAAACCAAACCAGTGATTATGCCTGTCATAGGCTGGTTTACCTTAATAAGATAAATCAGTGCAGCCTTCAGTGGCAACTAACTGAAGATGTCTTCACGATTTCCATTTGGTTCCAAGTTTGTGTGGCTCTGGATCGCCATCCACATCTTGCGGCCACAATGCTCCAATCCAATCCAATCGACGGCTGAAAGATCGCCACGTCCAGGGTAAACCCCGAGCGGGCAGTCGAAGCGGCAGCAGGGGTCTTGGGAGTTTCTCTTGACCGGTCCCGTGCAGCACCCGCGCTGGGGTTTTGGGGTTATCCAGAACCTTCTGTTGCAGCATAGAAATCCAACGTTGTTCTGCAGTCACCACTCGCCGCAGAACGCAACCATTGCTGCACTTTCGATTGCGTTTCGGTTGAGCTCATTTTTGCACTTGTAGATTTTTATCAGTTGTCATTGAAGAGCTTTGTGCTGAATTTTTGTACCGGCAGTAGGATTTTTTTGAGGATTTGAGATTTAGGTCATGGCGTCCACTGCTGCCTTCGCCGGTGTCCATGGCCTTGCTTCTGTCGTCCCGCTTGCAGCTGCTGCCACTATCAATAAGGTAATTGAAACAATGTCAATTGTACTTTCACTATTTAGAATTTATTTTAGCCGATTTTGGTTTATTTGGGAAAAAGAAATCCTGAGTGCGATTGGAGGCAGACACTTGGTGAAAATTCCATACGTGTCGTGAAGCAGCAAATTTCATAATTTACGTCCTTGTTGTCGATGTCGTGTTTCTATAATGCACTTTGATGCTTTGTGCTGACCAGTGTTCTTGTTGCAGACTTCGCCTTCTCCTGCCAGAGCTTCGTGGAGATCCTCATTTTTGCCGAGCCGAAGAGTGGTCTTAAGGTCGGCCGCGTCCATTTCTGGCAGGGCAGATGGATTCAATGTGTTTCTCGTACCGAAGGTAGCCAGCGGTGCCGCCGCTGGTCGCACTGGGATTCGATGCGAGGCAGCTGTCGCTGAAAAAGAAGCCTCTGAGGAGACCTTCGAGTATCAAGCTGAGGTACGTTTTTAATTACTGCTTTGCTGTCGTATAGTTTTTCGTGATCGGGGAATAAGAGACTTCTCTATTCTGTGTGATAATGAGGAATTTTCTGAAACTGCTTTTGTTTCCATTTAGAATGTGCTTTGGCATGACTACAAATGTAACGAATTGATTCAGCCATTTGCCTTGGGATTGTGCGTGAATCGGACTTCGGCAGAGAATTTACCTTGAGTGAACTTATTTTCCGACGGTCTGATGCTCTTGCCATTGAATAATTAGTTTTAGTGCCATGTGCTTATCTTACACGGTTGGTGATTTCCTGCATTCAGGTTAGCCGGCTGATGGATCTTATCGTAAACAGTTTATACAGCCACAAAGAAGTTTTCCTTCGGGAGCTTGTTAGGTAATATTCTTGGCAACTCTATTCACTTCTAAAGGATTAAGAGGGCCTCATGTCTCTCAGATATTTTACGTGGACTTTCTTCTGTCCAAATTTAATTACTTTTTGATCAACACTCACAATGTTCTTCATTGATTCTGGTGACATCAAATGCTAGCCCTTGTGAATTATATTTTGCACTGTATGATTAATCGAATCGGTGTTTTAGGTTCTAATGAATTTGATGATATTGAACGTTTCTGTTGGCTTGTATTGGTCCCGTACGCTTTCGTCAGAGAGTGACTCTGAATGCTTAACCTAAATTATAACTCCATTTTAGGTGCATTGACTTACGGAACAGAGGCGTTGACCTTGTAAACCTCGTTACCGAGTGTCTACAGTTCAGTAGCAGTAACTGATTTTTTTTGCAACCACTTCAAACAATTCTTATGGTTGTGGCTTTTGTGTTGCTGCAGTAATGCGAGTGATGCATTGGATAAGTTGCGATTTCTTAGTGTAACTGACCCAACGTTGATGGAGCCTAATCCCAATCTGGAAATCCGAATCAAGGCTGACAAGGATGCTGGCACCATTACTCTTATGTGAGCACCTATACTTTGTACATGTGGTTATATATTATCTATATGCTGAATGTTAGCCAGAGAATGAATTTATGAAATGAATTTGAGAGGAAATTGACATTTGAGCCTTTCAATCAGAATAATTTCATTTTTGTGGTTGCATGAATGGCTTGTCTTACTGAATGCGTTTATCTTTCAGCGATACTGGAATTGGTATGACCCGCGAAGAGCTGGTCGAAAGTTTGGGTACCATTGCTCAGAGTGGAACTGCAAAGTTTTTGAAGGCGATGAAGGTGGGTCTTCCGTCAGTCTAATGTTTTTATCTTATCCCATCGTTACTTTAGATTGGGTGGTATCTGATCCGGCATTCATCTTCAAGGTGCAATTTTATTCATGAGATGTATTCTGCTGTTTACCAGTCTTCCTGGGCGTTGTCAATTCTTCTCGTAGTTGAAATTTTACAATTTGAGCATTATCCGTTTCAATCCTGCGTCTAAATTCTTCTATTGTCCGTGCAGGAGAGCAAGGACAACAAATCTTCTGACAACAATTTGATTGGCCAGTTTGGGGTGGGATTTTACTCTGCATTTCTGGTGGCTAACAAGGTATTTACTCTGTTTTTGTCGACCTAGATTGCACGTAATATCTTCGACAGCTTCATTACAATTGTTCGTAGGTTTCACGTTGGATCAGGTCTTCATGTAGCAGTCCTGGTTTCTGAATGCCATAGAATATTGAATGTTTCCTACAGATTCTTTCAATTTCTGCATAGCGAAGACAGGGATCAATATTCTGCGAGCTTAGATAATTATTACTGTTTGCCCTTCCCTAATTGACCTAAATAATTCACATATTCTTCTTTGATCTTGGTAGGTGACTGTCTCAACAAAGAACGCCAAGTCTGATAAGCAGTATGTATGGGAAGCAGTGGCTGATTCCAGTTCCTTCACTGTCCGAGAAGAGACCGACACTGAAAAGCTGATTCCCCGGGGAACTGTCATCACTCTCCACTTGAAGGTGATTTTGGAAGACACTCTTTGTATCTATTCGTGGAATAATTGTCTTTGGCAGAATAGATCGTTGCATTTCGAACTGGTAAAATAGTCTAATGACTGCATATTTATTACTCACGGATTGTGATATTTGCAGGAAGATGAGAAGTTTGAGTACGCAGATGCTATCAGAATTGAGAGCCTTGTTAAGAACTACTCCCAATTTATCTCTTTCCCCATCTACACCTGGCAGGAAAAGTCTCGTGAGAAAGAGGTATGCCCTTCTCTGTTCTATTCACAACTTGCCCCTGTTCAGGCCTGAGTAATCTAATTTCTGTTCTGATGTCTCTGACATGCATTCTGATAATTGATTTGGTTTCGGTCCATTTGTCATCCTATAATATTTTCTCATTTTTGTTGGATAGGTTGAGGAGGAAGCTGAAGAGAGCGAGGAGGCTACTGAAGACAAGCCAAAGGTTGGTTGTAGCCCCTTGTACTACAATGTTTCTGATGACAGTTCTTCATTAAAAAAGCGGGATGTTTTTGTATCAGTATCTGAGATCGGTGGTTTTGTTTTTGGTACATTGAGTATTTATGCTATCATTCTATCGAATATCTTTTTAACAAGTAACACGTTGGCGGTGTTTGTTTTAGGAGACGAAAAAGAAAACTATCACTGAGAAGTATTGGGACTGGGAACTTGTCAACGAGACAAAGCCTATTTGGGTAAGTCTTTAATGGGAATTTTCTCCTTTATCAATTATAACTGTTCCTTGCTAATATATTAGTTTTGCCAATCGATTGTCTACTTTTACAATTCTGGTAGATCCTTCTTGGTTTTAATTCTCACACTAGTATTGATGCGTTTGATACAGTTGCGGAATACCAAGGAAGTAGCGAAGGAGGACTACAATACTTTTTATAAGAGTACCTTTAAGGAATTTATTGACCCTCAGGCCTACACACATTTCTCCACGGAGGTATATGATTTGACTAGATTTTGTTTAGATTGAGTTTTGCACTTGAGTTTTATGTCATTTTTTAAACTTGAGATACTCTCATGATAATGTAGAGGAGGTTCTGGTTTTCGAACAGCCCTGCATAACTGTGACTGGTTTTTCATTTTTTAAGTAGAAAGCACATGAACTTGTGTTGATCATGGCGGCAGGGAGAGATTGAGTTCAAGAGTCTACTATTTATTCCAGGGATGGCTCCCTTTAACTCGGAGGACATGCTCAGCGGAAAGACAAAGAACATCCGGTTATATGTGAAGAGAGTTTTCATCTCTGATGAGTTCGATGGGGAATTGGTATGCTTTCTTCAGAACCTTGTTGGCCATCATATTTTCTATTGTTTGCTACTGACTTTGGGACGATTCTTTCAATGGACGTTCTGATGCTCCTTGATATGTTGCTATTTCTTATCTCCGTTATCAAGGAAGCTTGTGGATGTTAGTATCGTGATTTTGCAGCATCTTTTGTTGCTGAAATTTTGTTATGGTGTGGCAGTTTCCACGATATTTGGGATTCGTGAAAGGTGTTGTCGATTCCAACGATTTGCCTCTGAATGTGTCTCGTGAAATTCTTCAGGAGAGCCGCATCGTAAGTATTTCTTTTCGTATGTACCTAGCTATCAGAGCGCGAATAAAAGCTAATGAGATTTGAAAGATGATTTTTGGAGTCTATAAATTGTAGACACCGTATTTGGAGTTTGTCTGCATTTTAAAGTCGCTCTTCATATATCCTTTCTTTGCAATATCCTTCCTCCTGCTTGCACTAACGATTATGAAAAAAATTCTGTTTTGCAGGTTCGTATTATGAAGAAGCGACTTGTTAGAAAGACCTTCGATATGGTTGAAGAAATTGCTAATCGTGAAAATAAAGAGGTACTTCATGCAGTCATGTGATTGAGGACATGAATACTGCATCTTGTATGTGGTGCGTCTAAAGTGGCATGAATAGGGGGACATGTCAGGATACTTCGTGAGAGTGGGTTAACTTTTATCTGCGTGGGTTTACTTTTTTCAACTCGCTAGATTGTTGATCTATCTTGAAATTGAGGTCTCAACTTCGAGTTTTGATTATACTGAAGACGTCTGTTGTTTTTTGGTGCTTCAGGATTACAAGCAGTTCTGGACCAGTTATGGAAAGAACATGAAACTAGGGTGTATTGAGGATACTGCCAATCACAAAAGACTAGCGCCACTTCTTCGATTCAACTCTAGCAAAAAAGAGGAGGAATTGATCAGTCTTGATCAGTATGTGGAAGGCATGAAAGAAGACCAGAAAGCAATCTACTACTTGGCCGCTGATACAATTACGAGCGCCAAAAGTGCACCTTTCCTAGAAGAGCTTGTGCAAAGAGATATTGAGGTTTGTTTATAATGACTCTGGCAATATAGTTGACATTTACTTGCACCATTTTACTCCTGTAGTACTTTCAGTTTTAGGAACGGGGTTTCGAACTGCAAATTTGGAAGGTTATTCACTCTCATTTCATAAAATTCAACTATATTGTCCAGGTTCTCTTCTTGGTGGAACCCATCGACGAAGTAGCTGTTACCAACTTACAGTCTTACAAAGACAAGAAATTTGTAGACATCAGCAAAGAAGATCTTGAACTTGGTAAGGGGTTGCCATCTATTTGTTGTGGACAATTTGCTAGTTTCTAACATGGTGAAGAGCTGGCCCTGGTTGAATTTATTGCTCATATTTGTCCAGTACTGAATTAGGCAATGCAACTTCTGGTGGATTGCAGGTGATGTTGACGAGGACAAGGAGAAGGAGAATGAGAAGGAATACAGATTACTGTGCGACTGGATGAAGCAAAATCTTGGTGACAAGGTTGCCAAGGTCACAGTCTCCAAGCGAATTAGCTCTTCTCCCTGTGTGCTTGTTTCTGGAAAGTTTGGATGGTCCGCTAATATGGAGAGGTATGGATACGTCTGGGGCCTCGTGAGATTTTGTTTTTAGTGATATAAATGATTGGGCCTCAAATATGTAGTTGATATCTCATATGATCATGTAATTCAAACCACTTGATCCTGTTCTTCAGGAGATGCACTTCTACATATTGCAAGGTATCATATGTAGAAGCCTCTAAGCTCTTTAGTTGATGGAGGATAATTCACTGGAGGAAGCACCAATATGAACATGCTTGAGTCCTCGAAGGACATCTGCTCATAGAATGTTTCTGATGTGTTGTTGTCGTTCTTATGCGCTTTTTCCAGAATCATGAAGGCGCAAACTTTGGGTGATAATTCACAAATGGAGTTCATGAGAGGACGTCGTATTCTTGAAATTAACCCCAACCATCCTATCATCCAGGACTTAAATGTATGTTGGCACTTTCCTTTTCGCTTTTCTGTGATCACGAATGTGATCAATAATTTTTGAGAATTTTAGAGTGGTGAATTTTACAATGAAGATATGGTATTTGTTTGTCTCGCTTTTTATCAATGACTTGCATGCACTGACTCTTTTTCACCCCTTCTGTAGTTCGCATGCAAGGACACTCCTCGGAGTTCACGTGCACAGGCAATGGCCAACCTTCTTTACGAGACTGCACTGCTATCCAGCGGTTTCACAGTAAGTCTCATGCCAGTCTTCCGGAACAGAACCTTACCCTAGCTAGTGTTGGTTAATTCTGTTTCTACCTTTTTCACAGTAATACCATCTGATTCAGCAGGTGGTTTCAGCCAGTTTTTGTTTGTCTTGTTCGTCGAATTTTGTTTGCCCGTCTTGCCCTTTTTGGTTTTGTCTTGCTTTGATAAGTCGTTCGGCTTCTTCTTACAAGTTGACTTCGTATTTCGCAGCCTGAGAACCCCGCTGAATTCGGAGCACGTGTTTACGAAATGATGGGCCTGGCCTTGGCTGGACAAAATAATGCTGCAGCGAACAAAACTGAGGAAACTTCCTCAAGTGAGAGTCCTTCTGAGGTTGTTGAGGCTTCGGAAGTTCTCACTGAGAATGATCCATGGCAATCATAGAAAGTGGATTTCGTAGATTTAGATGCTTCAAAATCGTAGGGTCCTTCTGTAGCTAAAGGTCTAAAGTAGGGCAAGAGAATTTAAAGAACATTAAACCCTCTTTTTTTCTGGCAAACTTTTAGTTGGGGGTGGGGGGGTATAGGGGTATTCTCCATTTACATGTGTAGACCATGAGTATGGTCCAAGCAAGAAATACAAAAGCTCTGATCATTATTAGCCCTCAAACAATTAGTCCTCGTTAAAATATCCGGTCAGTTACAACAGCAAGAGAAAGTCACCTTCACTTTGGACACAATCTCACATGATGTATTTTTGTTTTCATTTGGCTGCTAGGTAAAAGTATTGCCAGATTGCAAGTTCCATGTCATGGTTTGTTCCAGATGTTGAATATGCACCGGAGCCTTTGAAAGGACTACAGTACTAGCTACGATAGTAGTATTGTGGGGCCGTAATGATAGTGTGTTGAGAAAAATGAAACCAATACATTGGTTTCTTCCGAATGTTCCCCTCCTAATGCATTGTACATCCATCAATTTGTTGGCAATGATTTGAGCTCATCTCACGTCTGTTTTGTAAGCTGTTGAACTACCCTAAGGTTCCCTACTGTACCTGATGGGGGCTGGCTTCCAAAGCGAGAGATGATGTGAGCACACCACCACCACGGGAATCACTCACTCACTTGCAGTTCCAATGCCCCAACTGGCGTGGGGCTCGCCTTGGTACAAACACGAAGTTGGCACACTCAGGGACATACATATCTCTCCGCTTGCGCGCTTGGGGCCCATACGCAGACGTCTGAGCGAAAAGAAACAGACGCTCCAACCACCTCATCTCATCTCATCCTGGCCTGCGGAGGCAGGAAGGGAGGGGAGGGAGGGAGGCGTTTTCAACACACAGCTTTGACCGTGGCTCACTGCGCTGGCGGTGTAGGCCCTGCAAGTAATAAATGGCTCCCCCACCATCTTGTCAATCATTCACAATGCTCAAGCCAACTGCAAATAATAATGGCGTTTGTAGGGCCTGATATAATGAATGAATGACTGAATGACTGAATGACTCCCTCCTCCCAATTGAGTCGCTTCCCTCCTGGGCGGCTGGCTGGCTGGCTGGGCCTCCTGGAGAAGAAACTGGAAAGGAGTTCGCCATACCCACAAGCAGACACTGAATACGTCCATTCCACGCGGATGGGCAACTTCAATACATTTGGGACCACAATCGTCGTGGGAGGCGTCACGCCAGGGCAGTACGCAGTAGAGCCACCGCAAACGGCAAACCTTATTAGGCTTCTTGGAAGGTCTGCTCGCATTTTTGTTTTGTTTCGCAAGAGCGGATTGATTTTGCTCCCACTGGGGTAGCAATTATCAATGCCGGGACGGCAACACTTCACAGATGCGGTTTCAATAAGATGATAAGAGCTCTACAATGATAGCAATCAGTGTGGTTTCAATACACCTGATAGCACCTCTTCAGCCTTCAATTTGAAACTTTGAGCATCACAACATGGAGACTCTGGAAACTGCCATTACAGTAGTCTGCTCTAAATGCGCACCATGCTCTTCAAAGCAATCATGACACAGAGGTACATTTTGCTTTCTTCAATGTACTCAATCACAACATGAGAGCCTCAAAGAGCAAGGGATTGATTTTTTATATCCCCTAAGATATATAAAACTTTAAAAATTCATGACTTATTCATACAATATCCAAATAATACATGTTAAAGTGCATTAGAATTAGAATTCTCTTGCCATTAAGACCCACTAAAAATAATGTATATTTCAATAGTAGTACCTATGCTCAATCATAACAAGTGACGATTATAGGAGTACTTAACTTTTACCTCATTTAACCCGTAAACGTCCAAATCCTTTTCCAAAATTGACAATTTGGGAAAAATCGTTGTAAAGTGCTATTTGGAAGAATATTTTGGAATTGACATACAAATAAAAGTTGTAGATATTTAATTTTAGATTCCATCCGTATGGTTAGATCCACTAGTGCTATCACCAGTATTTTTTTATAAATTTTGAAAGGGAAATTTCTAAATTCCTTCTAAATTCAATTACAAGCAAAACTATTATCATTTTTTGAGTAAAACTTGTTGGAATGAATTCGAAATGAGGTTCTCTTGAAATAGTGATTTTTTGAGTTTTTTGTGTTTTTTGAATTTATGACCTCACTTTTGCAAATCCAATTTTGAACTAAAATCTTTGCAATTTTTGGCTTGACACACTTTCACACTTGTAATTTTAGAAAAATATAAACTCTAGTGACATCAAATCCAACCATTGGATAGGACATCAACTTGATAAAGTATCTCCACAAATTAGATGACTTTCATCCAAGCAGTAATGAGAAAGAAAACTAAAGTCCAATCTGTTCATCGTCCAGAAATTGGACGTCGGAGCGCTCCAGGGTTTAAGAATGCCAGGCGCCCTCATCACTCTTTTCACACATTTCAGAAAATTAAATTTGTCTGCCTGCGAAACTGTGGCCTGTGTCAGCGAACTGTAATCACGCTTTTTGTATTGAAATGGAAGAATGTCAGGTCCAGCAGATAGGGCATGGAATCATACTGGCTGGCTAACTCCAAACTGCAAAGGACTGATACCCAGTCAAAACTATAAAAGAAAAAATTGGCAAATTTTCACCAGAATCTTACGTGATTTGGGCACCGGTTTCTTTAAGGCAGACAAGCTTACTACCACCCTGATTTGCAACCTAAATATCTTGGGGCCAAACCCAAAACGGGCACATATTTTTCAGGCGAGATGCTAAATCCATCCCACAGAGGGTGAAAACTTAGGATTTTTTACCCCTGAGAAAACATTGGAATTTTTTATTTTTCAGAATTCGCAAATTTTGAATTTATATTTGCAATTAGAGAACCCAAATTAGCTGGAAGAGGCCTAAAACATACCCTAGACACAAATCAAAATAGGAGGCTTTTTTCACTTTTATCCCTGGTCAACCGCAAAATTACCATGCTCAACCCGCTATGTGAGCTAGATTTAGTATCCTGCATTTTTTCAAAGGTGCGTGCTAGTTCCACAAATCAAATATAAATGGAATTATAATTTCTTATCAAAATTGTATTTTTTTTATGAATTTCTTAATTAGTTTGCCCTAAAATTACAAAACCACTCATAAAGTGGAGTCATAAACGTCATATAAACAACCCATAAACATCTTTCTATGTATCTAATGGCACTTAAGTATTTCTAAATAAAGGGTTGATACGCTATCCCTTATAGATATCAAATGCATTGATTTTGTCAAAAAAATAAATAGATTTGGATGTTTTATTAGATGGAATTGGAGTCAAAAGTAGAGGACAAAAGTGGACAATGGGCAGAATTGGGTTGGTTTACCTTAATATTAAGAAGAATGTTTGAAAAAATGAATGAGATTGTCAAACTCTTCCCAAAAAAATAATAGATTCACAATATTCAGATGAAAATTAATAATAATAGATAATTTTGAAGAAGAACATACACATGTAGATGATTCTATCCATTTTTTCTTTGCTTGCATACATTTCTCAATGTAAGTTGCACTATCATAAAAATAAAAAATTTAATTTTAAATTTAAAAAAAAATTGGTTGGACATACTATATAAATGATTCAATTTGCCAACCATTATAATCATGTTAGTACCTCCATCTACAAATTTACGATGATTTTGAAGCAATCTTCACTACACAAGTTGAGGGCATCTACAATGCAATGGAGATAAATGACACAACATTTTGTAGTGCCATTGGTGTGATTTTGCTTTCTCAACCCCTTATAGATTGAAACACATTTTTGGTATAAATTGTCAAAAACTACAACTATTTAGATGAATGGGAAAAAAAAATGGAAAATAAAGGTATTTTTTAATTTCAACTATATAAATTTGTAGTAAACTACCATGGGAATGTGGGGTAAAAAATTTAAAAACTTTGATTGCATGGATAGAGCAATAATAGTGTTTGAAGTTAGAAGATTTTTTTCCAATTGTATTTGACAAAGTTAGCAAAGTTTAACTCCTAGCATGAAATTTTTGCTCTACAAATTGGAGGATTTTTATAGTTTCCACCTATATTATATGAATTATATACTTGCCAAATTTTGGAGGTAGATGTGGAGTTTAACAAACAATTCCTTCACTACCCTAACTGCTTGGACTTTAGGTGGTAGCATAACTTTTGATCTCATCACCTAATTAGAAAAAAAAAATTAAATATACACCTCAAAAGAGATGCCTACAGTTTGTGTCAAGTTTCCAAGAAGATCCATTAAAAATTGACATCATAGAAATGTGCCCAAGGTTTCAATTAGTCACTCAAAAAACACTTGGCTCTTTAGGAGTTAACCCTAAATGACTATAAAGCCACCACGTGGCTTCTACAACATTGTTTTTTGCACCCTTGGTCCTTTAGGGGTTAAGCATAATTTGTTCACACCTCTATAATTTTTTGTCTTGTAGTCTATTTTTTAAGTAGTTTATTTCCATTGTCAAGTGTCTAAATTTGAGTTTTCTTGTACCTATTCTAAATACTTTTGAATGCATTTCTAATGATTTTAATTTCAAGTTATAATGATAAATTGGTAAAAAATTATAAGTTTATTTGGAAGGCAATTATATTCGTTCTATTGGAGATTCCTTTATAGTACTAGTGGGGTTGAAATTTAGCCCCTTGTAAAATCACTATCTCTACAATTCATTTAGCTATATTAATTTAAAATAGTTTGACTTTCACAAATTAGTATTACTCACAATCATAAGAAGATTAGCTATATTTTTACTATTATATTAATGAAGGAAAAATTAATGTCACTATAAAGTATTATTTCTATATAGAAATGAGTACAATGGAGTATTATTTCAACTTGCACTAACTAAAGTACCATACAAATAATGTGACTTTGGTTAGTCCACGTTGAGTAATGTTACAATCATGATTCAAGAAATAGGAAAAATAGTATAGTTTAAATACAGTGGTTTTCATAAGGTTTTATATACTTCAAAAATTGTCATAACTAATTGAGAAATTAGTTTTTTTTCAACAAGTTTTGGATATGTTGAAGTACAAGTAACAAACTCGTATCAAATGACTCTTAATTGTTTCTATTAGTGAAAAAAATACTTTTAATACAATTAGATTTTTTTCAATATTCTTTGGTAAATGGAATGAAAATTCTATTTATAAAGTTGGGGTCAAAATTTTGCAAATATTAAAATTTCATCAAGTGAAATATTATTGATTAAAATATGACTCTAAATATTGACATTTTTCTATAATTTACTCCAAAAGACCAAAACTCTTGAAAAAAAGTATGAGGAACACTCTTAAAATATTTTATATACTTTTTCAAAATGTCCACAATCTTTTGGATATTTTTGGAGTAAATTATTAAAACTGTAAATGTTTGGAGTCATATTTTTATTCCACAACATTTCACTCCATAAAAATTTTAAATTTGTGAAATTCTCACCTTCTCACCTTCTCACATCCAAAAAGAATTCTCCTTCCACTTGCTAAAGACTCTTGAGAAAAAATTTGCTTGTATTAATTTTTTTTTATTCACTAGGTTTAAAGAAAAGAAAATTCTAAACCTGTCATGATAACTTTGAAATTGATGCAAGTGTGTTGCCTTGTACCTCAACTTGTCCAAGTTTTGTTGGATATCTCTAATGTAGTTATGGTATTTTTTTTGTAAGTGTACGAAGCAATTGGAGAGTCACAGACTGTAAGTGCACGAGATTCTAGTATCTGCTAACCCCGGAAATCTAGAGCCTGAAATCTAGATAACCCACACCCTCACTGCCACTCCAGTCCAGTCCAGTCCAGGAAATGTACGCACAAGAGCTAGACGCTGAAGAGCTGGACACCCGCTAGCTGGTCCCCCGTATAGATATTGATCACCGTTACTGATCGATGCAGAGTCGGCGGTCAATTGACCTCGACCATTGCTATATCCTCGACAAGGCGCGCGCTGCAGGCTTTGGCTCAGATGGAGTCAGCTTTAGCCCTGCAGAAACCGTTGCCGGGCCAGACTAGCACAACAATTAATGGTCTCATTCGTTACATTGGCGTGTTTCAGAGCGCCACAATTGTGCACAGAGCTCTCCAAATTAAAACTGGCGCAGGGTCCAGACAGGCCCTGGAAAAGGTCCCAATCTCGCCATACTGATATGCAACTGGTTCACAATGGGGATGCATGAATGATTCCAAAGAGAATTATGGTGCTCACCGAGCTAGAGTTTATAACTGAAGACCAGGACTTCACATTGAATTCATCGACTGGTCACCACGGCAATGGCGTGGTGATAGGGTTTACATACCGACCCAGATTATTCTCTGGGACATGTCAGACACCTTCCGTACTGGACTGGCGCACCATGTCAGAAATTTAGGGTGAGCTAGAACTCTCATGTAGAAAGCTCGCATGTCGTATTATGTAGTCTATCTAATGAAATCTCCAAACCTAAATAAATTACAGTACACACTTTGGGAGTGCACAAGTGCTTCAAATCCCTTCCCGAATACTATATCCCTACTTGGCACCGTATCACTAAGTGCAGATCGACTATCCGTGCTCATGGCAAATCTCGCATTCCTGCACTTGGGGAGAGGTTTCACAAAGCCCCTCCAATCTCAAGCGCTGTCCACAATAAACTTGGAAGGTAAAGCTCGTCAATGGTAACCTGTTCATTGTATACATCACACGCACAACGGAGAGAGAGAGAGAGAGCGAGCGAGCGAGACCACGGTATAGATATAATAGTGAACGCCACTCAATTCTCTATTCACAGATTCGTGTTGGGACATTCAATTCTAACGTCCCACTGCGGCAACAACAAGGATCCAAACCCTACTATACTCCCAAAACGAAAAAAACAACAAAGCAAGGTCCAAATGTACAGAGAACGAACGAGGCGTAATTTACAACTATATAGTTCCCGCTACTGAAAGAATGAATCATCGCACAACCGGGCACCTGAACATACACCACCCATTCGGTCGCGCACCGCAACATGCACCACCAATTGCAGTCACCATTTCACAGAAAGATGCAAGTTGTCCATGTCGTGCAAGCTGTGCCACATGGAGGACACGGCGTCCCCTTCCTCGTACCCACTCCTGGAGAATCCATTACTAGGATTGCTGCCTTCCTCCTCAATACTGGAGCCGTGGAGCGGTGAGGATCCGTTCTTCCCAGTAGTAGAAGCCGCCGGCTTCACGTCCACGGACTGATGATCCCGCGACTGATCCCGCAACTGGTCCCGCGACTGGTCCCATGGAGGTCGCCCATTGTTGAGTCCGAGGTTGAGCAACATGGACGACGAGGATTCGAATCTGTTGCTGCTGGATGGATAATTCCCTTGGGGTGCGGCCATGTTCGTCGTCACGGGCCAAAACTCCGGCTTCACGGTGTGGTCGGTGTGGAACGGAAGCGTCGTCGCGGCTGTGAAGTAGCCGCCCTGGTTGATCGACTGGGGGTTTGCGAACATTGCGTGTAAGCTCGGGTTGGATTCGTGCTCCTGTTGTTGCGGCGGTTTGTTAAGAATCGACGCGTACACACCAGGGCTCAGTTGGCTCAGTTGTTCCAAGCCAAAGGGCGCGCCGTACTGGTGTCCCTGCAGTGCGAATCCGGGTAAGTTGAGCGCCGAGACCATGTCGTGCTGCTGCTGAAAGCCCCCATTGGGTAGAGCGAACTGGTGGTTGGAGCCTGACGCGCCCCCGCCCGTCCCCGGGGAGCGCTGCGAGTACGGCTCCCCGGGTCGAGAATGGGGGTGTCGATTCTTCTTCCGGGAGCCTCCGCCCACCGGCACGTTCCGGAGCGTCCCGCCGGCCGTCCAGTAGCGCTGACATTGCCTGCAGAAGTGGCGCGGCTGCGTGACGCTGTAATTGTTGTAGTAGCAGAACTTGGTGTTTAGGGACTCGCAGCGAGGGCAAGGGAGAACCTTCACGGGCTTCTCACGCGCCGTGGGCGTCGACTTCGAACTGCCGGGGTCGGAGACCGGGGACGAAGGGCTGGCAGGACCAGGACCAGGCGCGCCTTCATTCATCGACGCTGACAATTGCATAGTGACCACTTAATTGTCTAGCAAATCCAAACCTTCAACTCGACAGCTCCAAATCTTAGAAAAAAAATTCACAAGCACTGCTCACCCACGACGCTACTCATTCACGAAGCCCATTCTAGTTCTAGTGCAGTCGATCTCTCGAATCCTACCCACCACCACGCTCTGTATATCGCATCGACTATTGTATCAACGCATCTACCTATCTGTCCACTAGACAACTACAACCGTTTCTATCAGTCCCTCCTTCACTACTAGCTGCCGAAGGCTTTCACCTACCGATCCCCAGCCAATTCTTTGGCAACGCTCAATTCATTCGCAGAAAGGCCTGGGCTTGTGCTTCTGCTCCTGCTCGTGCTCCTGTTTGTTCTCCGGCTCCGGCTCCGGCTGCGGCTGGGGCTGGGGCTGCGCGCGACTCCACACAAGACGAGGGATGGAACAAAAGCCCAGCACCACGGAACAGGCGGTCTTAAACAAGAGCAAGAATTCCCTCCCTGCCTGCCTGGGTGCTCCAAGAAACTCTGAACTGAAGGTTCCCTAAAGGTTGGGTGTGCCTGGATGGGTCTTAAAATAAAAGTCAAACCCTCCCCGCTTTTCTTTTTACTGCACTTTTCTTTTGATTTGGGGGGAGGCTGGGAAATGAGGGCGGGGATCTAGACGGAAGGAATGAGGCGGGGAGGGGGGGCAGGCCATTCATTGGGCTGCATGCCGTATCGGAAAGTCGGGGGAGATTACGGGAAAAACGCTTCTTATTAATCCGCACCGGCCCTGCAGGGTTAGGCTGGAGCCAGTAGTCCTGGACAGTGGGAACCAGACCAAATGGTAGTTAATCAATACTTGGACACATGAATCCCTTTTGCAGATTTTGCACAGGTTGGCTTATATCTTTCCAGAACTAATACGCTATTCACTTTTAAAAGTAGAAACTAGGAGATTGTGTTTTTATAGATTCAAGTACTACCGATTGGATGAATGAAAAGTTCATCGGACAAAACTTAGCTTTGAAGCAATATGTTCATCATTCAAATTAATATGAACTTCACAGCGTTTAGGTGGGTTCAAGACAATTATGCAATGCATCAATAAAAGAGAAAAGAATGCTCTACATGAATCAATGGCATGAATGTTATAAATATTAGTATAGATAACCAAACAATGACCAAGAGGCATGCATTGGTTTTCAGACATTATTGGTTGGAGTCTCTTGCAATGAATGTTGTTGATTTTTCATTGTAGGAGGAAGAAAATTTAGAAGTACTAAGCTATAATGCAAAAGCAGAGAACTAAAGGCCCATAAATGTATAAATGTAGCTTAGTACCCATATAGGCCTTTAGAACCATACTCTTATACAATAGATTGTTGCCGATAAGACTTCCCTTGTATTGGTGTTATAATCTTGTGATGGAAGGATGTAGGAAGCCTACAACATAAATACTTCAACATAGTGTATCGACATATGTCATCTCCCACCACTAGTAGAAGCATGGTTTGTATAGACCCAACTAGTAGACCCAACTAGAAGACCCATATTGGGCATAATTTGTCATTTCGTGGATCTTAAAGTTGAATTTACATAGACTACACTTCTATTAGTTTATTTTCTTTGTTGCACAAATGATCCAATTTAAGTAATGGTCATTTTCACATTTTTCACACATCTTTTTTTTTATCCATGCTGATTTTGAATGCATATAAAGTTCTTAACAAATTTTCCTACCAATTATAGGTTGTTGTTGAGCATTGATTGATAATTCAAATTTCTTTTCCAAATCAATATGGAAGAAGATGAGATTTTGGTAATTTGATGACTTCTAAATGTAATGATATGAAAAGATGATATTGCTGTAAAATAGCAAAGAGTCACTTACAAATATCAGAGCTTTTGACATTTTGCATTGACTAATTCATAGATAATCGTAAGCTAGTAATCATTTGCTAGTAATCATTTTTAAAAATGAAAGAAAAACCATTATGCTCTCCTATCAATCATTTCAAAAATTTAACAATTCATCACATCTCCATAAATTTAAGAAGGAATATTATAACTTATTGAAGAAAAAAAGAAAATAAAGAATAGGTTGGTAACTTATTGGAAAAAAGATGGTAAACTTATTGGAAGCAAAAGAAGCTCCCTTTCAATGTCCAAAGGAAAGGTAACTTATTTGAAAAGGCACCCTCCTCTCCGTCCTCGCCTTCAAGAATGTCATATGTACTACCCAATCGGAAGTTGGCCCTTCGACGCAAAGGCTGACCTTTTCACCTGGTTTGCAGGGCTAGTCGACCTGCAGAACAGACTAGGTGATACACAGGCTTCAAAATGCATCATTGTCCTTGATCGCTCGACACCCTTGTGTCCTTACGTCAGTGGCTGCATCAAATGGCACATGTTCTGCTCACTCCCAGCTTCAGTTGGCTTTCCCCTTCAGAGGCGGAGTTTGGTGCATAAACTACACTTTCTTTCCGGGTCTTGCAATTTGCAAATGATAGAATAGTAAGAGAGGCGTTGTGTTGGAAACTTGGAATCCAACCACCGTGTAAGAGAGCTATAGTACTGTACTGTACTGTACTGTAGCTTAGCCAGCCTGACGTAACTTCGGGTAGGGTGTACGATCGTCGCTAGCTAGCTAGCTACAGTAGTAGGAAATGAATATTGTGCGCATTGAAAACCATCCAGAGATATATAATATAGAGGCACTGGGAGATTTGCAGAGATTACAAAAGCATACGTGTACAAAGATTCTTCGATCAGATCTAACGTGTGCGACCAGGGAGGGTTTGCGAATGGCTGTTTGAGGGGAGAGAGAAAAGGACGGTACTTTCCTCATGTCGAAATTGGTGCGAGCTACAGAAAAGCTAAGCTAGCGGTGCCATATTGCAGACTGAGGTGCAGGCATGCCACAAATGCTGGCAATAACTGGACCCGGAAAAAAAAGGACGCTGCTGCTGCGGGCCATTGGAGTGTCATTCTGTTGGAATGACATTGAAGCTTTGCAGTTGGTTGGACGGAGAGTGCAGATGGGATGAGTTTCGCCCATTAGTTTGGAAGGAACTTAACTTAAGTAGTTGGTGTATGATTAGGCCCACTTAATCACGCAAAACTTGGATTAGTTAAAGGACTTCTTAATCTCCAAACAATCAAGGAATCCCAATGTGGATTTGGGAGGTAGGGTTTCTAGCATGTGAGTTTGGGATCTTGAGCCCATGAATCTAGTTTTGTCCGTTATTTTGGAAGGGACTAAGTTGGTCCATTCATGCAAAACTTGGATTATTTAAAGTGCTTTTCAATCTCTAAATGAAGAAAGAATCCCAATGTGGGTTTTGGAGGCGAGGTTGCTAGTATGTGAGTCTAGGATCTTCAATCGAGGAGCCTAAACACCCGTGTTACAAGTACCTATATTAGCGACACTTTCCATGCATATATATTTTGTGGGCAATAATGGAACTGAAAAAATATATAGAATTGATTTTCAACTCAATATTAAAAATTTCCACGTATAAAGAAAAACAAGGCATACATATTCCTTTCTAGAACAATTCCACTATTGAAATTGATAATTTACAATTTCTAATAAAAAATATTGATGATTTTTGTTTCTCTTTCATCATGTCTCAACTTCCTCTCTATTAGTCTATTAGAATTCTAAAGATGAATACAAAGGTTTTCTTGGTTGAATTTTTTTACATGTATTCACAATCCATTTTCCAACATATTGACCAAACTTTACAAGTTACAGGACATATGTGCATTTTTCTAAAAATTCTTGAAATACAAAAAATTCACTTCTAGAAAAGGGCTAGAAATACCTACTTTGGAAAGTTTAGACACATTGAACTTGCAAAGTGTAGGGATTTTCAATCTAAATTTTTTAGAGGATGTACTTGAATAAGATAACTAGCGGATACTACACTTGGATGTGTTAAAGTATAAATATACATAAAGATTTTACCCTTACTTTCAATACAAGTATTTTGAAGTAGTTAGAAGCCTCAAAACACAAAAATATTTTAGGGATTAAATTCATGCAAGTTCCTAACCAATGTGCAAAAAATTGGTTCAGGGGTTAATTTGGCAAGTTAGTGTCACACAAACTAAGATAAATTAGTATCGCACCCTAGCTTAAAGTTGGCTCGAGGTCGTCCAAGATACCACATAATTATTTAGGTAATTAGTTTTGAGGATTTGGTAGAGTTAATTGTGAAGTGAGAGGAAACTCTATGATTGTTTCCGCTTTGAATAGTAAAAAACAAAGAACTTGGGATCAAACTCCTTTGAAATCCAAAATGGAATTATGTAGAGTTTTGTCCCTAGTTTTGCTTCCACCAATGAGAACTCAAGAACATGAAACTAGGGACAGTAACTCAAGATTGGAACCATGAGTTCCACGAGTTCCACGAGCTGAACTCAAAGATGAAGTGGTGGACTGCAGTACATTTATTGTCAGGGACCATAACTTTTAACTTCGCGTGGAACTCCAAATGAAGTCTAGACCACTTGACGGTTAACTCCAGATGGTGAATCAAAATAACTGCCTTCAGTTGAAAGTATTTCAAAATCATCAAGACTGATCAATCCAATCCAAACTCCACTGCCAGTGGGAGAGTTCGATTTCATAGTTTCTTTTCTTTTTTGAAACAAATGAAACCGACGGGATTTCATTGCCAAGGGTGATTTCGTAGTTTCAAATGCAAAAATTGGCTGAAGCCCAAAGGCAAAACATCTGTCATGAACCGAACCGACGGACCTTGAGTTTTGGAATCGAGGACACATGAAGGAGCCCAAAGTTAAGTTTGAGTTTGAGTTTAGTAAGTTAAGTTTAAGTTTGAATTAGACACGATGACACAAGGGAACAAGAATAGGGAGTAACTTCTTATTCAATAGAATAGGCAGACCACCAAACTTTCAATGAATGAGTATTCTGTAATTTTCATTCATGCCTCGACAAACTCACAGGCCAACAACTGATACCGAAAGCGCATTCCAACTGATACGATCGTAACTTAATACAAGTTCCTTCAAATTTCACCAGGAGTAGCTGGGATCCATCGAATCTATATGCACAAGTTTTGTTTAACTTGAAACGGCAAAATGACGTAAATATCTAAGTAGGTTATATTTCGTAGCAATCAGTAGCATGCACGATCACTTGCCTTGGCTCTACAATGCATGGTTTAGAATATTCCACACTCAATCAATACCTCATTAGTAGCTAAGTGGACAAGTGGAGGCTCAATGTGATGAGCAGGGTGCATGAAGGAAAGGTAGTGGACATGAAGGTTATTGAATGGTGGGGTAGAACTGCACTAAAGTACCTATTTTAGATAACTTAAGCATTTCAACCTGTACAATGTGGGAAAGTTGTGGAGAAATTGAGTTTAGTAAATGCATAAATAAGGATGGGGAAGAATGCAAAAAAAAAATGAATGAAATTTTTTTTTCAATAATGAATATTTTATTCAATATAAATGTGGATTTTTCATCTGAACCCATTCTAGTTTCACAGACTCATCTATTATGGTTAGCTTGGACACTTCTCCCCAAGCCAAGAAAGATGAGAGATGATTGGACAAGAAGGTACAGACAATTAATTTTTTTCAATGAATAATGCATTCAATTGTTGTTCACAATAGGTCAACCTATGAAGCCATTGTAGGGGACCTATTCAAAGTAGGTACGTACTTCTATAATAAGTTAGACCTCTTTTGAAATTGATATTTTCAAAATTAACATTCTAACAAATCTTGTACACTTGATACTAACGTTGTGAGTGTAGGGTAGAACATTGATTAGTGACACATTCATATCAAAAGTCATTTTTCTTGAGACTCCAAACAATCAAATGAAAGAAGTCAAGATGTGTAGGTGTACTTTTAGATTAGTAGGTGTACTCTTCGCTTATACATTCTTTTTTCAAAGGCATTCAAGGAGCACTTTGTCTTCTTGCAACATTAAAAGGTTAACCATCGCCATAATTAATTATCATTACAAAGAATTTGAAGAATCCAAAGGTAACTTCAATTGTGCAATACTAATGGTTGACTTTAAGCATGTTCAAATAAACTTCCATCTTGAAAGAAAACAAACATGTTGGAATTTGGCATGCAAATGCATACCATAATATTATTGAATGTATAACCAATTTTATAGAATTTGGATCAGGATGGATGCAATAATGGAATACTAAATATTACATTTTAGAAAAATCATGCCTTATTACTCCCACTACTACAAGTACTTTATTATACTAAAAAAATCTTAAATACTACATCTACCTTGTTGATTTGCAGCATTACATTTGCATCACCACATTTGGATTGATAGTGAATACTAGGTATAATTTCATAGTACTAGGGAGTACTTTTAGAGATTAGAAATTGAGAATTTTACAATAAATACATGAATTCTTTGAAATTATAAAATTAATGAAAATCTTACAAAAATGCAAAGAATTAAATAAGACATTGTTTAGAACAAAAAGGTGATCAATGTAGGAAGAAGAGGAAATGAAAAAAAAAATTGGAATTTGAAAAAATTGTTATATAAAGGAGACCTTTTAGTAAATGTTTGGAGTGCAAGAAATTCCTATTATTACAAATCCTTTGACCAAAAGGTGAAATAAAGTATGATATATGAATCTTCAAAAGATGGATCATGAATTCCTTGTTTGTAAATCATTATAGTACTCAAACCCTTTTAAGCCGAAGTGTGGCAAATTAGGAAAAAATGGAAAAAATAGCATACTTTTAAAATTAATTATGCAAAGAAGAAAAAAATTTCTTTCAACCTCTAGTACTTCCAATAAAAATTTGGAGTTTCACAAGCCTAAACTCTAAGAGTTATTGTCACTTTTGTGCTTGGCATGCAATGTATAACACCCAAATATAGGAGAAGTGCTTTTTGCTTGAACCCATTATTGATTACAAATAGATGTCCAATTTAGTCTTTTTGTTCTCAATATGAGCACTAGTCTTTGAGCATTAAGGAAAAAAACTATATTTGAATTTTTTTTTCTTTGAGTTTATAGGAAAAATTCCAAGATAAACTATGCATATTTAACTTCTAAAGTTCCATGACTATATTTTCATCAAAAACTCTCAAAAATTGCCTTTTTTAAGTACATGTACCAAAGTTTTGAAAAAAGATCTTTTGGGACACATGTAACTATAGGATCTTGTATTATGCCAACTTGAAAATATGTGGTAAAAATTTCAGAAACTTCCACTACATGGATTGCGAGATATTTGCATTCAAATTCACCAAAACCATTTTTTGGGCCTTGCAAAAAATAGGGCAGCTACACTTCACAAACTCACTTTTCTATAAAAAAAAATGACCAAAATGGTGGTGCTTCTTTGGATTATATTCCTAGACAAGTTGGCCAAATGCTTGAAAATTTTAGATCATTTGAAATAATATAACATATAGGAAAAAAGTAGTAAATAGGTAGTATTAGAGAATGATTCAAAATACAAAATTATTAAGAATTTAATTATGGAATTGAAAAATGCCAATTTAAATGGTGGAAATGTTGTAATAAACAATCTACATCCTATGATTTTATTTTTTGTTAGGAATATTGAAAATTTGGTAAGATAAAGGATTTCAAAATTTATTTTAGAGTAGGGAATCCATAACTACTAGAAAACAAAAAATCTTCATAATTTTTGACTCATTAATCAAAATGAAATGATCCAAAGGTTTCTTTGTATATATAATTCTAAAAGATTAATTTTAAATTTTTGTTTCCAAAAAAAGTGATTATTTTTAATCTACCCAAACTGCCCAATTACAAAAAATATATATATTTGGCTATAAGTTTTGATTCATATTTCCGAATGTCATGAAATTTAGTACATATGAAAGATATTCCTTGTTCCAACCTTCTATCAAAATTTGGGCCAAAAATATAGAAATCTCTAGTCACACACACCTGTCCAAAATTTCTTTGAAGCCAAAAAATGTAGCTTGGTCCTTTAATGGTTAAAGTGATGTAAAAAAACTTTACCTCAAAATTTCAAGGTAAATATCTTATAACATAAAGGTTTTACACTTTTAAATATTAATACATCATACTCCAATGAGTTAGCTATATATTACGTTTAGATTAAAAAATAATAGTCAAAATATAATATTGTATTAATTGCTTGTATTGAGAACAGAAAGGGAAGTGATAAAATGTAAGTATAGAATCAATGAGCCCATAAGCCTATGAGTTTATATTATAGACACCTTCTATAATTATTGATGTCTATATTATAAGTACCTATATTATAGACTTGTTCCATGTAATAGACCAATAGTGTATCTATGTTATAAACACCTTCAAATGGTTATAGGTATATACCTACAACTAAATTTGAGACTTGTAGGCTCACTTCTTAAAGCTCATGCACTAACATTGTTGAGAACAAAAACATGTTTTACTAACTTATTCTACAACGGCTTAGTTATATTGGGCACAAACTAGTGTACTAAAGAGCAAACAACGTGATTCATATTTTCCTGAAAAAAACAATTTTTTTAAAACTCTCACAATGGCTTGCCTAAAAAATGCACAAGCCAAATACATACTTCTCAATTAGTTAGAAGTTAATCCTGGAAGGGCATGACCATGTCACCTAGGTAGTCACTTGGGTAGTTAGCCCTAAAAATTCAGATTCTTGGATGGATACTGTAGGTGCATTTTTTTTTTCCCTCAGTCTCTATTTTCTTATGAAGTCATTCATGAGACACTTTTAATCCTTGTCATCGTTACAGGAATGAATCCCATCCATTGGACATAGACAGCAGCGATTGCTCTAGTGTTGCTCTGTAACGACACCACCCCAAACAATTTTTCTTGTACTTTTGCAAAATGTTTTCGTTGCATGGTTGAACCGAACTAGAACCAAGTTACTTTTGTTTTTTTTGTTTTTTCCTTCACTTGTTTCTCGTTTGTCTGTTGGTTGATTGCAACGAATGAAGCCTGGTCCCAGGGCAGGCGCTCACAGTGCCTTCCGTTGTGGGATCTATTTTTATGGTCGAGAGCCCTTTTCTCAAAGCAGGGAATGATGGATGGCATGAACAGAAGGTCGGTCAGTTCCAAACCAACGCCACCAACCGCCAAATGGGAGACAAGAAATTAATATATTGGGCGCCCCTTAACTTAATTGATCCTGGAAGGCCGTGAAGAAATGCACCTGTAACTCACTCAAAAATGGATAAATTCCAGTTGTATTTCATCAACTAGCCCCCGTCCTGTCCTCCACACATTGTCAAGGAAAGTATTTTCACCCTTTTGCAATACTAGCCAGTGCAGATGTTGAAACAACATTTGCTCAAATTTCAACACTAGTTTTCAAGAGAAACCACTAGAAATTGAAAAGTTATTTGAAGCAACCAATGAGAGCCATTGCAACATTTTGTACTTCAAGGATGTTCTGTTCATTTAAGGCTAGTCTTAGTGCCAGTAATAATTGTAGTATATTCGTAGAGACTCTCACAATTCTCAAACCAATTGCCGTCACTGTTGCTTTCATTTGCTACTATTAGTGTATGATAATTTCCCCCGAATTGTGTTCAGAGTGGTGTTCAGAGTTGTGTTCAGAACTGTTTTCGGTGCGGGTACCTTACTGCCCCCACAGTCTGGTCCCCGCAGAGCAGAAAGTAAAGCTTAGTCTAGCTAGGCCTCTACGTTCGGGTCTCCCTCCAGCCAGTCTGGAGCGCGACGGGATCCCAGAAGGGTGCGCTTATTACTGCGCTAGCTAGGAATAGGCCCCTCCCTTGAGGCGGGCGCCCTCCGCCCCGCCCCGCCCCGCCCCGCCCCGCCTCGCCTCGCCCAGATTAGTTCGACTGGCCTCCTTTCCAGAGCGCTCCAATCAGCCTTCGTTGCAGAAGCGTGAGCAGTGGCCGGCCACAGCAGAGCGGAAAGAGAGCCTGAAAGTGCAAGGAAACGAACAGCCTGCACACACTCTGCGCATGGTCCAGGGAACAGTGCGAGGCGGGTACGTGGGCGCTCGGCAACTGACGATCAGGCATCTTCCAGATTCCTGTCCACGGCACAGGCACCACCTCCCTGGCTTCCTGGCTTCCTGGCTTCAGGGCATTGTGATCACAAGTTGACGAGCTAGAACGGAACCGAGCTAGCCCGGTGGTTGCAGTAACTTAACTTAACTTACAGGACCACCAACGGAAAGGAAGGTTTGCAGCATCTAGCATTCTAGCTTCGAGTCAAGTTCCAAGGTTTTTTTGGAGAAAATGCGGGGATCATGTCATTGGGATTTGCAAGAGCAAACGAATTAACATAAAAATCCAAAATGGTGGGGATACAAAATGGAGGGAAGCATTTAATATGAGTACTACGCTTGCACAAACTCCGTTGTAATGCAATGCCACAAAGAAAGGTTAGGTTTCATCAAAGTCGGCAAGGTTTCATTGTGGGGCAGTCATTTGGGTCTACATGAAAAAAGGAATGAAAAACAATGTGAATGGAAATGTCACATTTTGTGTGATAAATGAAATTGTGGCAAAGTTTGCATTTAACGTAACACTAGCATGAATGTCATTGTAAAGTTGCAGAGAAGTCATTAGGAATTAGTAAGAAAAAAGGGATGAAAAACAATGCAAATGACAACATCACATTTTGCATGATGGATGAAATAGGAACACAATTTGCATGTAATATAACAGATTCGATTATAGCCTACTGTAATGCAACAACACCAAAGACGTTTCGTGAAGTTGTAAGGTTTTCATTAGGAAGACGTTTGGATGTCCTTAAGAATGAACGAATGAAAAACTACGTGTATGAAAGTGAGATGGATGAAATCGTGCATAGTTTGCATTGAATGTATGTAAGAGATTAGCCTGGATAATGCAAGTCAAGGAAACGGAATCCAGTCTCGTCTCCCCTGCACAGTGCAACAGTGAGTACGTGGTTCCATCTGTTTTTCTCACGTAATGAAGACGCCACTTGTTCGATCCCTTGCCTGGTCCGGCCTGTCGGTGCTTCGAAAGCCTGAGGTTTCTTGCTCTGGTAAAAGAGAGTAATTATGTCCCTGTAGCCCTGGTTTGCTTTTGAGTGTGTAAGGTCCTACACTCCGTCCTCACGTCCTCAAGCTTGCTACTGCTGTCGATGCGAAACCGCCGGCTTCTTCTCTTTGGTCCAAAGGAAGCAATGGGTCAATGTTACGGCCTTGACCCATTTTGGCTTGCTCATTGTTGATTGACCATTTTGAAGGGGGTCATTAAAGAGGGTCTGACAGACACAGTGTAAGCAGAGAATGATGGTATACAGTATACACTGCTACTCAGAGGATAGACTGCGAATATATCAATGAGGTTCAGTCACTTCAGTGGTTCACGGTTCTATTTGGGTACCATTGACAGATTGACTGCACTGAAAAGGCATCAGTCGTTTGTATTGATTAGCAACAATGCCAAGAGATTAAGAAAGATTCGGATAGGCCTGAACAAGCGGAAAAATAAATTTAATATTTGACGAGCTAGCTAGCCACATATATAGCTAGTCGGTTGTATGCATGGAGCAGCGTAGGAAATGCTATTTCATTTGACCAGAAAGCTTTGGGACAACGTAACTGCGGTGTCTATATTTGTTCACCCACTGGGTTCCCCTGGTTCAGTGAAATCATTAGTCGAGATTCTCAAAATCACAGGTTAGTATGACATCGGAATTAATCGAAGCGCAGGGTACGTGGGAAACAGCGCAAAAACCAAGCCTCGCCTCCCTGGCCTCTGGAGGGTAGGTCGTTGTACATTCAGACCTCTTTAATATGAGTCTCTAAAGCAACATTCTGCCACTAGCTCTACCATTGACTAGCTACAGCAAACTTGACACACATTCAAACCATGTCGTATTTTTTCGAAGATGAACTCCAACTTTTGCAATTAAATTTCATTTCATATTTCATTTTTGTAGAAAGGAAAAGGCACAACAACTCACTCGGTTTGTTTTTTTATTTACATTTTATAAATTTTATGATTTCTTCGAAGTGAATGAAACTTACAAGCTAGATTGATCGTACTTGCAAATTGGACCCAGCCAGGCCCCACCGACCTGGCTCAGATTAATAAGCTCCTGGAACGCAGTAGTACTCCTGACCATCTCTCCATGTACTGAGCATGTACATGTTTCACTTCTCCATGGTGATTGGTGATGTACATACTGCAATGGCACTTTGACAGTTTGGAGTGTTTGACGTGTTGACGTCTGCCCACAGGATCTAGTGATGCAGCGAGCACCACTGAAAAGCTAATTATAGCATCTGTGCGAGCAAGTAAAATAGGACATTATACGGCATGTAAACAAGTGGAGAATAGTGGACAAAATCATGACTACAATTGCAGGACAATCGTACGTGGGCTGGGGTGGAGGAAAACATGCGTAGAAACTGATTCGCTTGCATTGCGCTTGGCCTGGCGGGGCTTGCACAGAATCGTTGCAGTTGACAGGCAGCGGATTTAGTCGAATGCATTTAGGTAGGAGCTACACTGATTTGTCCTATTAGTGCGTGTGACTCGAATTTACCAAAACTCACACTATTTTGAGTTAACGCAGGTTAAAATATTACTTATTATTGTACCAATTTCCAAAGAAAACAAATTTATGGTGACACTACTAATCTCCCCACAGTAATAGGACTATTCAGCGTAGCAAGCCTGCGATGTGGCCTTTGCTGTGCCAACGTCGGGCTTTGTCCTTCCAGTCGTCACTCCCTCGTAATATTCCCTTCTCGCTGCCTGCATGCTGATTGTCCTTCGGGAGTGATGAAGCTGCTTTTACATCTACAGACATCCATGAAACAGTGATGCAAAATTTGAATGAAAATTCATTTATTCATCTGCACTTAACTTGGGTCATTGGATGTGTTCGCAATTAATTTGGTGTGTTTGCACTGGGTGTTTCCGATGTTGTTAGCTAACGGAATCCAGTCCGAATTGAAGGTGTATCTATCTAAATTCAGTCCTAACGCTGGCTCTCACTAACACCAAGATTTGGTGTTACCGCTTATTGATTTCCTATACTGAGAAAAGAAGGATTATGTACGTGGCCTAGCTCATCTTCCATCCAAACTGCACAATTTATACGCTCTTGAGAGAAAATCTTCGTACCTCTGCACGTACCTGGTGTTCATTTCAGTTGGCGAGACTTCCTTGGATGCAAATTAAAATGCTTAGACTCAGTTGAGAGTCGGTCTGAGGTGGGCAGCGAGACTTGTGCATGCGGGTGACGTTCACAGCTCCGTCACGGACGTGACCTTGCGTGACACATGGTACTTTCCCTTTTCCCAGTGCTGTGCTGGTATTGGATATTTCTACACGAAAATATGGGGTACAGTAGTATGTGTACACACTCAGCTCTCTTACTATTGAACGCGTGTGAGACTCACTGCTAGTAAAAGTCCTCTTTTCACTAGAGGTGAGAATGAGAATCCGCCTCATTGGGAGAAAATTAAAGGTGTTGCTACTCACCAACAACGACGGGGAGATTTGGACCATGTGACCAAGTTCACTACTTTTGGTGCTTCCTCACTATTATTGATATTTTGTTATGAATTGGTGTCTGAGTGAAAGCAACAACGTTCTTCTTGTGTGTAGAGAGCAAGTTTATAACCAATGAAAATTGAGAAGACTAAGGAATGTAAATTTACATTTGAAATTTTCAATCCAATGGAGAGAATGATGCGGACAACAATTTTGTCCATTGGGCAAAAAAATGTCCAAATCTTGAGTTGCATGGGATCCTACTTGAAGAGGTAGCTTAACGGAAACCTCTAGACAGCTATTGAGCCAAATTCAAGTTCTTATCTTTAATCATTTGAAAAGGGCTTACTTACATTGTGAAATATCTTGCCTTATTTTAGAAAATATTCTTTACATTACCTTCTCTTTTTACATTACCTTCAAAGGTCATGACTTTGAATTGAAATACCAACTTTTCAAGAATAAGCCTTGGACCTTGATAGGTTTTCTCTAAGGCTATGTAAAAGAGGACTTTATTTATCAAAGTCATACTATTTTAAATTAGTGAAAATTAATTTTTTCCTATTTTTTAAATTAATTTTTGTATTGATACTAATTTTGTAGGTTGTACTATTTTGTAGTTTGCACCCTCAACAATTAGTATACTACAAATTTTCTACCTTCAAGAAAACCATCGTATCTCTGATTCATTGATGTTGGGGCATGTAGAATAATATGAGATGTATTTATTGCATATTCAAAAATCAACACAAATATGAAACATACACCATAGTTATATAATTGAGTTGGGCAAGTGCAAACCAATTGAAGTCTTGAATATAGGTATATTTCAAATTGACTTTAGATTGTGTTGTTCAAATGGTGTACATCCTTGAAGAAGAAATCTTCCTTCCAATTAACACTCTAGGTGTGTCAATCTTTGGGTTGGGACAATTTTACATGTCATTGTCACTGTGAAATGTGTTTCATTTTCATTTGCCTTCATAACTTTTGAATTTTCAAACCTTTGACTCCTAAAATTCTATGACTATGTTTTCACCAAAAACGCTCCAAAACTGCCATTTCTTGTACAACTACTAAATTTTTGGAAAAAAAACAAACAATTTTTTATACAAATAACCATAGGATCTTGTAGTATGATGACTTGAAAACATGTGGTAAAAATTTCAAAAAATTCCACCGTGTAGATCGTAAGATATAAGCATTCAAATTCACCTAAACCATTTTTTAAACCTTGCGAAAAATCAAGCAACTGCACTTCACAAGCTCACTTTTCTATGAAAAAATGATCAAAATGGTGGTGCTTCTTTGGATTATTTTTTCTAGACAAGTTGGCCAAATGCTTGAAAATTTTCAGATCATTTGAAATAATATAACATATAAGAAAAAAATAGTAAGTAGGTAGTAGTAGGGAATGATTCAAAATACTAAATTATTAAGAGTTTAAATATGGAATTGAAAAATGTCAATCCTAATGGTTGTAGGGTTGACGAATCTCTATGTCCGCCCGAAAAAAGCGTTCGTAATCCGGACATTCGGACGTCCGGACGCACGGACGCGAGCGGACGGGCGGGGCGTGGCGAACGGACGGGGCAGACGGCCCGAGGCGGACGCCCAGATCTTGCGGACCACATCAGTCCGCGTGTCGATCGGCCGGCCGTAACTAGGTGGGCAGGCGGACGTTGCGGACACAACGTCCATGTCCGGACGTCGTGTCAATCCTGAATGGTTGAAATGTTTTGATAAACAATTTACATCCTATGATTTTATTTTTTCCAAAAGTATTGAAAATTGGATAAGATAAAGAATTTCAAAGTTTATTTTAGAATAGGGAATCCATAATTGCTTGCAAACAAAAAATCCTCATAACTATTGACTTGTTGATTAAAATGGAATGATTCAAAGCTTTCTTTGTATATACAAGTCTAGAAAACCAATTCCAAATTTTGGTTCTTGAAAAAAGTGATTTTTTCTAATTTGTCCAAACTGCCTAGTTACAAATAAAAAGTAACATATTAGGTTATAGCTTTTGACTCCTATTTCAAAATGTCATGAAATTGTTGCATATAAAAGATATTCCTTGTCCACACTTTCTATCAAAATTTTAGCCTAAAATATGCAAATTTCTGGTCAAATGACTTGCCTAAAAAATCTATATAGGCAAAAAATGCAATTTGGTCCTTTAGGGGTTAAAACACCAAATATATTGTGATAAAAGAATCTTAATTCTTTTGGCAAGGATTGATGTTGAAAAAATTGGTAAAGTAAACTTGCCAATTACTGCACAAACAAAATTCAAATCTTGTTTCACAATATTGTAGAAACTTGCATGCTCTGAAACTTGGCATGATTGTTAAATATTGTGTTAAGAATCACTTTCAAAAAATAGAGTGAAAAAAGGTTTCTTCTTGTGAATTTCATTTCAACTTAAAGATAACAAGCCTAAAATCTTGTAAAAAAACCCTTACCACCCTTCACCTCATAGCGTATGGTGCCTATATAGTAATCTGGCTTTCTCTTATTGGGTCTCAGTTGCCAAGGACATTGTTTGCTTGTGCCTATTCACGTCTTGCAAGGTTACTGTGCAGTTAATGGCCTCTTTGTTGTCTGGTTAATAGAACTATCCGATAAATAGCAAGTTTATTCTAAGCCAAACTGGATCTGTCTCTTGCAGGCATGCATCCTTTAGAGGCAATCAAAGTTGAGGAATTGTAAAAGTATGGCTAGGTCATCAATAAGCTACCGTTTCATAAAGATGGAGGTGGACATTTTCTCCAATAGGATTCAGTAACGTAATCAACTTTGATTGTGTGCATTTGATGATAGTCCATTCATAACTTGGTTTATAACCACATGATAATTATTCAACTAAGGAGGCAACATTCATTCATAACTGGTTGTTGACTTTTGAAATGCTAATGTGGCATAATCCCATTGGCAATCTATCACCATTGCCATTACAAGTTGCAATTCATAACCTTCCTTCTTTTGAATTTGCTTCCTACACCCTTGAATCATGACGATCAAAGGTTGTGATTGGAAAAATGTACAATTGGTTATGTATGATAACCTGTTCGCCACTAGTGCAACTCATTGGTTATCTAATATGTAACCCCATGGTACTCATCCATGAAGGCACCATTCATTCTTAACCACATGATATTCGTCCACAAAGGCAACATTCAATCTTAACCACATGATATTCATCCACAAAGGCAACATTCATTCTTAACCACATGATATTCATCCACAAAGGCAACATTCATTCTTAACCACATGATATTCATCCATGAAGGGAACAATTAGGTGAGTTTTATTTGGGGATAGAGCTTGTTATGCCTTGTAACCCATTTGCCACTTCCCAATGGTTTGAGGGTCACCTAGTTTGATACATTTTTCCTTGTATTTTTATACAAATCTATCATTTTTGTCATTTTTGTCAATTTCATCAAATTGGTTATAAAAAAAAGTTATTTGTAAAAGATTCATGAATTGTTTAGAATGATTGAGAAGGCAATTGAACAAAACATTGATTTGAAGCAGCTCTATTCACCATCAAGAATATGATTTGAAAAATTTTAGAAATTAATCATAAAATATTGTTTAGGCCTCCAAATGACCAATGTATAATTGTATAGATTCCTGTTTTTTTAATAGCAATTAGTTTTAGCCCATATTTAGTACAAAATTGTAGTATGAAACATTTTTCCAACATGGATTTGTACTAGTGCAACAACTTGTACCAAATTTGGTTCTCCATCATTGTTCCTTCCAACAACTTATATAAAACACTTGGTTTTGTTTTTTCTTGCAATTTTATTTAACCTAATATGAATGCTAAGGTTTGAGAGTGTCCTATAAATGACTTTTAATCCCTAAGAGATGAGATGGTCAAAAATCATGTTGATCTAAATTTAACCTATTAAATTGTATTTGAATTTCAATCCTACATTTTTATTTCATGAAATTCAGTCATTGTGAAAAAATTCAATTTTTTTCATAAAATATTGTCATTGTTATAAATTTCATAGCAAAAAGTGAAAATAAGTAAGTAAAAATTGAAAAATATTCCAACTAGTTTAAAAACTTTTCAAGAAATACAAGTAGAAATAAAAATTCATGTGAAATTTTCTCAATTGATCATGTTATTTTTTACAACCAAAACATCCTTATCAATGATCTTTGAGTCAAATTCCACTATTAAGTTACATTTATCTTCTTATATAATTGATGTATAAAATTTAGATACTTATCACTTGTGGAAAAATGTACTCCTTCCTTCCCAAAGTGATCTTTTGGTTACAATTTATGTTTGGGGTTTTTTGCTAAAAATAATGTTATCTCAACCTATTTCAAGTTGTAAGTAGAATTTGGTACACTCCTATCCGTCAAACATTGAAGTTCAAAGTCCTTTTCAAAGTGTAGTATTAAAATGATTGCAATAAAATTAAGGGTAATTGAAAGATCATTTTTGGAAAGAGGGAGTATTTTTTGTTGAAGTTGATTTTTTTTGTAATTTTTGAAGGAAAAATAAAATTATATTCATTTAAAAAAAGAAAAAGATGGATATATAATTATATCAATTATAATATATTTTAGAATAATCTGGAATTTTTACCATAATTGGTGGTTACAATGTTAAACATAATTTAGTTATTTAAATTTTAAAATCATTTTTAAAGAAGAAAGTAGGAATGAAAAACATACAAAATAGTGTAATTTGGATTCTAATACATTGAGCCTACAATAGCAATTGTTCTTTCAATTTTTGGATTTTTTATAAATTTCAAAATGGGATAGAATCAAAACTTATTAAGATTTATATTCCTAGTTTAAATCAAATTACCAAGAATCGTTATTTTGAGGGTTACAATCAAAGTTGACCAAGGAACATTCACACTTTGGATGAAGAAAGCACCTTTTCATCCAAGAATCTATTAATTTTTGGCAAATAACCTTGGTGAGAGGGCTATGTCCTAGAATTAATTAAAGGAGCCAACCCATTTCCAACTACTTAAGTAATTGAACACATTTGAAGTGTGGGTATGTTGAATGGAAAAATCTTCTATATATAGAAGTAGATTTAACGAAGATTCCATTGTTTTTTAGAATTTTATTTCCCAAAACAAAATTACCATTCCTCCTACACTAGTCATATAGGTCATTTAATTTCTAACCAAGGGTTGGTTGCAAAATCAAGAGTCTTATAGCCCAATCATAATGTGCCATTCCTAGTCACTTACTCATCTTGTACCTCCATAGAAATACATCACCTTTTAGCCCAATTATAATGCACCACTCCTACTTCCAAAATGGAAGGTGATCATGCATCATTCCATAGTCTCTTGCATATGTGGCTTTGGAGTCGTCTAGAATTGCTTTGCTAGATGAAACTTGTCGACATGAGCTGCTCTTGGTGCCTTCACTCAAAGCTTGAAAAAAAAGAACAATTCCTAACCACACTTTTGTTAAATGCACAATTTTCTACTTTAGTACCTGCTTGCTACCTTGCTGAGGCCTTGTGGGAAAATTATTTCATCCCCAAGAGCCTACTACCATAGACAACCTCATGTGTATGGGACTCATAATGGGTTGATTCCCATAACATGAAGAATGCACCTCTTCATCCAAAAGTCTATTAATTTGTACGAGATGACCTTGGTGACAAAGCTGTGTCCTTTTAGAGATTAATTAAAAAGTGGACATGACGCAGCATCGTGTCAAGGATAGAAGGAAATCACAAAGAGACGAAGTTGTCTGTACTTCGGCAGACGGAAGTGTCGCTAGTGATGGCTAGTGAAACTTTGTGATCATTGTGATCCTTGACAGATACGTCCAGAGTCAAGAATCACGATTCGGACTCTATACTTTACTTCTGGAAATTTCTGCATGAAAGGCACTTCCAGAGATTTTCTTACAGTTGGGATCGCACCAAGTTTTCGCTGCATTCGCAGCTAGCACGACGATAATCAACAACAATAGAACATCCCTATAGAGATGACTGGAAACGGGCATCCACGTCCCAACAAGTGAAAATCTGAGCATCGACTTGAAGTACCCATTACCTGCAGAAACAAGAACTGAAAATGGGAAATAGCTCTTGAATTGAAGATAGAACCTTAGATCGTCAACGTCCGCAGGATTTCAAAGTTCCACATCAAAGCAACCCAAGAGTCATACCTAGAATTGAGCCCAATCACATATACAAACGATAGTACACAAATCAAGAGAGTGCCTTTATTATGGAAGCCCCAGCTTAATGCTGATGCTCCATCGAGAGTTGTCAACGAATTTTTGACCGCCGAAAAATGGGTTAATTGTTTCAGACCGACATGTTCCGAATCTGCAACTCCTCTCCGTGATTTACAAACACAACCCGCCCGTATTTCCGACATGCTGAACAGTCGACTTCTAGCTAATTTCACATAAGAACACCCACAATGTGGGGCCTGGGCTGAAGCGCCCTCTAAAAAACCCCATGTAAAGAAGACTAGTCCATGACCTAAATCTTCAATTCTATGAAAAATGTGCAGGAGGGAGGAACATCTGTCCAGAGGAGTAGAGCAAATCCCCCAACTGATCCAACCCAACTACTATAAATACATAAAAAGAGCAAACCTGAAGGCCTCAAATGGATTTTAATCTCGAACAATACAAAAACAAACTTGACCCAATGTAATGAAGAGTGATTGTGAATCATAAAAAAAGCTTCACCCCAGCCACGTCTTAGGAGCCATGTACGTGTAGCCCTGGAAGAAATCAAAGTCGCTGGACTTCGGAGTACCCGCTGGAGAGTCATCAAGTGGTAAATTTGTCCACATCTCATCGAAATTG
This sequence comes from Pseudoscleropodium purum, assembly GCA_963969395.1. Classification (NCBI taxonomy): domain Eukaryota; kingdom Viridiplantae; phylum Streptophyta; class Bryopsida; order Hypnales; family Brachytheciaceae; genus Pseudoscleropodium; species Pseudoscleropodium purum. Next base: position 1,907,513 of record OZ017796.1, read on the forward strand.
GCAGTGCAATGCTTGCCGCTAACAGCCGGAAGAAACTTCGGCGTTACTTGGCGCATTTCGAGCTTTCGCCAGTTAATACTCCTGAACCACTTGTGCTGTTTGATGTCCTCACTTCCAGTAGGTCCATTTCCTAGTCGCTTACTTTGGTCTTTCTGTAAGAGCTGCAAAATCACGCCGGAACGATAATTATACGTTGAGACCATGAAAAACGTCGTCAGAATCAAACGGATGCACTCACTGCTGACTATTCTGATTTATCTTATTAGTGCGCGTGACAATATTTTATCAAATTCACAATCTTTTAAATTAGACCAGGCCGAAATATTACTATATAGTACAAATTTCCATAATCTTGAGCCCTCTCTATAGAGGATAAATCAGTGTAGTTTAAGCATCCACAAGCAATTTTTCAAGCTCACAGCATGACTTAGTCCTAATGTCTCGTATCAAGAAATCAAATCTTGAAAGGGAAGCAATGTGATTCACCCCCGAGAATTATTAGTTCCTGGTGCTCTAGCATTCCAAACCCAATAAGAAACATGGATCAAGCTACAGCAAGGAAGTTTACGAATCATCCTAGAACATCTATAACCACATAACCTACAAACTGGTGACAATCGAAAAATCACATCAGTCCAACTCAATCCGACTGCCAATCACCTAGAGAAAACTCACCCCTTTCAGAAGGTTGTTGGCTTCGCTAGTCAAGTAAGTTGGTAACTTAATCTTGTCTCTGATGATCTTCTCCTGCAGCTTCTGCTTGTTATTGTGAGTAAACGGAGGCTGCATTCACAAATTACAGAACACCATTACTGCAAGTTTAAACAGTCTGATCCACAGCACCAAGGGAAAGAAAAAAATATTCCTGGTCCTCTGCAATTAAATTGACCCAATTTTGTTCTTAGGTGTCCAAAAACAGTGTTGCAATAAAAATAGTATACCTGACCGGTAAGCATCTCATACAGAAGGATACCAACACTCCACCAATCAGCTGCTTTGCCATGTCCTTTATATTGAACAATCTCAGGTGCCATATATTCCATTGTCCCACAAAGGGATTTTGAGGGACTGTCCTCATTCACCTCCTTAGCTAGACCGAAGTCAGTCAACATTACCTGTCCAACCGAAAATTCCCGCAAATAATGATAAATCAGTCTTTAGGTATTACTCATGTATTCTTATCTTCATAAAAGAGACCATGGTGCGAAAGTAAAAGACATTGACTCAAATAAGAAAAAAAATCCTGGTCAGAGAAGAAACAGGGGTATGAATAGTCACGTACATAACCGTCGGCATCTAGAAGGATGTTTTCAGGTTTCAGATCCCGATGTATGATTCCATTCTTGTGGAGGTGTACAAGAGCCAACACTATCTCTGCAGCATACATGCGTGCCAAATCCTCACTGCATACCAAGGCACCTTGTGTGAGTTCCATTCAAATTGCTCCATTCCGCACAATAGACCAAATTCAATCTTGCAAAAATCAGGTTTTCGATAAGTCATGTAGAGCGACACATCACGCGATGTATTAACCTTAAAGGCAAGTCTACTCCAAAACCCTCACCTCGGAAACTCAAGGGACTGAAGTACAGTGGAACTAACGAACTTATTAGAACTACAACTAAAGAACGCAAACACCTAGAAAATACAAGCACTACTTCAAAGCAACAAATTCCTCGCTTACATGAACATCGGATAAACTTGGTTCCAACCACAGATTTAGATCATCTACAAAACAAAAAGCAAGCCCACATGGCTTGAGCCAGATACCCACTTGAAGGTTCCCTGTCGGTAGAGCTGAAAGAAAAGATGTCCACCATTGATGAAGTCCAGAACCAAGTAAAGCTTGGACCTTGTCTGCACTCAAAGAAGGGCTTTGGATTTAATACAGCTGATCCAGGTGCAGTATTTGTGATCCGATATCATTCTGGAACTTGCAAACTTCATTGTTACAGCTTTCAATAAAAACCATTTTCCTCTATATTGCAGTACAAAATTGACAACATGGACAGTAACCCTCAAGATATGATTTTGTAGAGAATTGCAACCTGGAAGGAGTACCGCAGCTGCACGATGAAAGGGTGAACCACTTTGGTGAGGATGTCTCTTTCGGCCTTCACGTAACTACCATGGTTTCGCTTCAGAATGTTTTGCTTTCTCATGACCTTCATGGCGTAAATCTCTGAAGTGCCCTTCTTCCGAACCTGAAAAACTTTACCGAAAGAACCCTGACCAACAACTCTAAGAAGCTCAAAATCCTGAGGTCCTAACTTCTCCAAACCATTGTCACCCTCAAACTCCTTTTGAACTTGATCATCTCCTTCTCGCTCACTGCCACTGTCCCCAGAATCACTCAGCGTCAGTCCTGTTGCCTTACTAGCAAGTTCATTCACGCCCTCAGCAGAGGTTGGGACACTCGCAGCCGCGGCGGCTAGTGCGGAATCTGGCTCATCCCATATTGGATTACCCTGTACTCTGGATAAACCAGGCTTTGGGGATGGCCCAACAAGAGAGTGTGACCGGGAGTAGACAACTACAGGGTCTTGTCGAATCTCAGGACACCATTCATCCGTTTCGCCATTTTCAGCAACAGTGGGCAGCTGGGGGATAGGATGAGGTGGTGCAGGACCAAAGACATCTGAAAAATCAAATTCTTCATCGCACTCGTCACGCGTCTGCGAAACATGCTTCCCTGGTAAGAGAAGTGGAGAAACTTGCTGCGCTGCAGGGAGGTTCAGTTTTGTTGTCGCCATATCTCTACAAATAGCCACAATAGAATTAGAATATTCTCAGTACCTTTGTGCCCAGGTGAATAGTTGATATCAGAGGGTAGCTCCAATTCAAAAGCACGAATAAATATCCTAAAAATTCATGATGAATTCCAAGGGTTGGGGAAAACTGCATGTCCTCTTACCTGAGATAAGCTTCAACCTCCGTTGGCCTTGCCGCAGTTCTGCAAATGCCCCTGCTGAACTCACAACTCTGTCCCACAAAGAAGGATAATAAGTAAAAACTCTTCCAAAACCAAGTTCCATGGCCACAAATGACCAAAACGATTTTAAAATCAAATCTTATGTTACTGAAAGATTCAATCTCTACATACTTTCCCAGTCTTCGAAATAGGTTAAAGAAGAAGAAGAGAGACAGAGGTGTGTGTGTGTGTGTGTGTACTTAAAAACTATTTGTTCAACTCTCAAAACAGAAGTTTCCCACAAAGCCTAACCCTCTCCAGGGAAACGAAAAACGAAAAACGATAACGTAATTCTAAGAATGAAAACACATTTCGACTGCACTGCTCAGACTCCTGGACTGCCTCCCCGAAATGCAGTGTTCCAAAGAAAATTACCTTGAGCTGCCTGCTTCCGTAGATGTGAGAACACCGCCACCTACACTAACTCTTGATCAAATATCTTGAACTCTTGATCGAACTCTCGATCGAACTCTTGATCAAATATCCAATCCTCGAACGCCGAAAATCAAAATGGCATCCGCCTCTCTAATTAATTAGGCTTTCAAATTAATAGTCATCCTTGCACTGAGGCTGCGAACGTGACCAACCCCTCACACCACCGGCACGTCGCCTCGAAACCCTAAGCCGGTCCTTAGGGCTCCCAGCACTCCACAGTCACATCGTCCCGAGCTTCGTAGAAAGAAGAAGAAGAGGAGAAGGCCAGCCGCGGTTGCCAACAACAAAAACAAAGCGACGTAGTTCGTTCACCAAGCTAAGTTACACCCTCACGCAAACCCTCGCGAATACGCAGAAGAAGAGGCGTGCTCTTCAACACAACGTTGTTTGCGGAGAAGGTAGGAAACGGCATGTGCGGTAAAAAATTGGAATACAAGGAGGGAAGGAACTGCGGGGCCGGAACCTGGTTATCTCCGCAGGGCCCGCTCTACTTGGCCGCCCGCCATAGCCAGAAGCTCAGAAACCAAGGAGGTGTAAATTTGCCACCGACCCCGCAGGAAAGCGTGTGGCCCCCTATTTCCGCAGGTTGAAGATGAACCGGTGTCCGTCTGTCTCTCTGTTTTTGAGTGGCGGGAGGGGGGGCGGGGTACGCTACAGGGCCCTTGACCGTTCCCTTGGAGGATCCAATGGATATGCTCGGTATTTCTTTATCTTCACTTGTTTTTCTTTTGGAAGGAGTAAGGAAACTCAAAATTTGCATCCATATAACGGGTAGTCATAGCATATGGTTAATATCCAAAAGATGTTTTCATATTCTATGTGAGAAAAATTGTCAATTTCAGATGATTTTTTTTTTATAAATATTAACAAATTGAAAATTTCAGAAGGTACATATGGCATTACCTCATAGCTTTTGCAAAAAAATTGAAAAGGGTATACACATAAAACTTTTGAGTAAACCCCTTATAGTGTGAAATGAATTCATAAACTCAACATGCGAAGCCCATTCCAATTACTCATATTTATATTCCTTGGAACTTATGGAATTTGCAAACCATAACAGGATATATCTATGTTTTGTGCTTGAGAATACATGTGTATTTTATATTCCTATTTTGTATTTGTATATTGTAAGTGTATCCATATCCGCATCATGTATTTCATAATTTATAACCATATCCATATTTTGTATCTATGTTTTGTATCAAAATTTGGATGACCAAGATTGTTTATTCTATAGAGATCAATAGCTTTGGTTTTTCCAAAGGAGGAGTGAGGAATTAAAATACAAACATCATGTTTGCATCTTTTTGGTAAATAGTCACACCTTTCTAGAGAATGAAACTTCTATGCAAATAATAGAAATTTTCTATATGTTTCCAAAAACAAAACTTTTATGAAAATTGAACTTAAGAAGGTATAGAGTGAATAGAGGAGTCAATAGGAGTCCTTCTCCGTGAAGAAAGTTTAACCTCCATTTGAGAATGGATAATAGAGAATGGTGGAAAATAGAGAGAAATGGAGAAACTTTTTCATGCCCATTCTTTCATTAGAAGATTTTTGGGGCCTTCAGATGCTTGCGAGTTATCACAGCCTGCGAATGCAAGGAACAGATTCGATGCAACAGTCTGACGTGGCCGAGACCCTACCACGTCATTGACCATTTTTATTTTATTTTTTAATTTTGCATTTGGAGACTAATTTATTGTTTTTTTTATTTTTATAATTTTTATGGAAAAAAAAATTCTTATAGTAGGCCGTTCCCCTCGCTGCAAGGAACAGTTGCAAGGGAACAAGCCCAAACCAGGCTTTTGGACCCCCAAAAACTCTTCTAATGATGTTGAAAAGAAGAGAGAAAAACTTCTCAATCTTTAGAAGAATGGGCCCCAAGTACACAACCCCCATATTATATTGTTGTGGTTATATTCACTTATAATGGAGATTGATTCAATCTAAAGGATTATAATTTGTTTTATTGTAGAAAATTCTTGTAGCCCTTTAAACAAGGAATCCAAAAATGTCATTATATACATGAAATGAATATTTTTGGAGGACCATAATTGCATTAAAAACCTATTTATATGAGTTTTCTTAATACATGTATTATCAGACAAGCTACTCAACTTCTTGGGCTTTTCAATAAAAATTAAAAATAATACATTGCAATTGAATTTTACTTGGAGGAAACTTCTTGTATGGGTTTTTAAAAACTATGCATAGATGAGATTTTTTTCTAATATGTATGCAATACAACATTTTCTACTTTATTTTTTTTTTCAATACAATCTTTACCTTTCTTTTTGGTCTTCTTAATTTGATATAAAATTTACAAAAGCCATCTTCTAAGCTATTTTAATGTTGATTCTCCCTGCATATAATACAAGAGTTGCATTCCTGAGGAATAGACCCTCTACAATTCAAGGAGAGAGTGCCACATTCTCATTTTGTGAAGATTGAAATTGGGAGAAGAAGATGTGATAACCTCTACTATTTTAAAGTTTTTGTTTTTGTTTTACTTGGTCTATATTGTTTTTTTCAGGTTGAATGAGTGATTACAAGGAGGTTTTTGAATTGAAATAGTGCCTCAGATGAAGGAATGAAAATGTATGAAATATCACTATCATATTTAATATTTAAAATAAACTATCTCTTCTACTTTATTTATTTATTCCTATACATTTTTATATATTTTTCATACATTTTCATTTGGGAGTATGAAATATTAGGCATAATCTAAAAGTTTTTACAAATTTGAAATAATTTAAAGAAATTTTTCAAAATATTTATAAAAATAATCTAAACCAAATTTTTGACGCTATTTTGGAAGTACTTTGCTGATAAATAGTCCAATTTTTACATTATTTGAATGAAATGAACTCTATATTTCTTTACACCATGTTCATAAGATTTTTGGATTGTGCCTTCCCCTAGTGTAATTATCAAAAACAACTCAAAGATGTATTGAGTTTACAAAAACTCGATGAAGTATACAAGTTTTAGATATTATTAAGAATGGTTGGGTATAATCAATGATTGGATGAATGAAATGGGATGATTTTTCTAACCTTCTTGTACATTCTACATTGTACATTGCACTATGAACAACAAAATATAAATAGTCATATTTTTTTAGATTGATGCTTTATAAATATTCATTGAGTGTTTAATACAACTTCTAAATAGTTATTTTTTATACAGGAGGATCTCAATAACCATGGATTGATGTTCAATATAAGTTAAGTTAGTATAGAAAACATTTTTTAAACACATTGTAGTTTAATCTTTATGCTTAAATTTAAATAAGTAATTTATTTTAGAATTTCATGATCGATTGTAAGTACTTTCAAATATTTTTTTACTACAAAAAATATAGAACATAGTTGAGACCATATTATGGCTTCATTGGCACTAAACAATTAAACTATGTGCAAGATCAAATTTTAATAGGAAACCTTGTAGGGATGAAATTGTATTAGGTAGATGTTGATTTTAATAGGGCATGAAGACAATAACATTCAATTAAAAATTGTTGGAACATTGACTAAATTAATATGTGGATTTGTTAAAAGAGGTTCTCTATATCAAATTTGTAGGATAACATGATTTTAGACAATAGCAACCAATTAGTGTTTACATTCACACGTGTACATTTGAAATGGTCTTATAAAAGCATTTAGGTATATCTTTGGTTTGATTTCACTTTGTCATCATCACTACCAGTACTAAGTGTGAACACCGTTTAAATATAAGGCATGTTGTAATAGCAACATTGACCCAACTGAGAGAAACTAGGTGAATGCATTTACTATAGAGTATTGCTCACAAAATTTTGAGACTTTTAAATTTAGAAGTAATTTTTGGTTATTGTAAAACAATAATAGCATTGACAAGTTTTTTCCTATTATTTAATTTTATCTTTAAAATAGATTTTGATAAATGCTAAAATATTTAATTTTAATTATTTTCAAATATAAAGTTTTTTTAAAATGATTTTCTAAAATTATAGTAATTATTTTAATAATTATTTTTTTGTCAAATTTGCTCTACTATTGTATTTTACATTGGCATTCAACAATGATACATTCGTTTAGAATTTGACAAAATTGAATCAATGTTGCTTTTATTAAAAACTACCTTAGTACAAATATATTTAACTTTACAATTACATCAAAAACTAAATTGCAAATCATGACACAATGGGAGGGAGAAACTTGCCTACCTGTATGAAAATAACTAAAACACAAAACATATATAATATAGTATAGGAAGGGAGACAAGTGTTGCAAAGAAGGTAGGCACGTATGTAATTGCCTTCTCTCCATCCTTTCCTTGGAAATAACAAAATTATAAATCATAGTGTAAGGAAATAGGCTTGTAGGTATGGTGTAAGAAACAATGCAAGAAAAACATGTAAGGCCAATAAGCACATTCAATAAAAACTAATAAAAAGAAAGCATGAATGATGATAGGGGGGGTTGCCTAGTATCTCCATCAATGATTAATTTTAAAAATGAAAATGAAGCTAGGGAGGAAGACACATGCTTACATCCTATAACTCCAAACTAATATGATAGTGTGAAGGGGGTACACATACACCTAACTTTTTGTAAAACTATTTGTAAAACAATAAATGAGCAAATGGATAAGTTTGTGTCTATTCTCTTTGATACTATTCTAAACTAAAATATGACACAATGGTAGGAGGTATTAGATTCATTTCTACGACAAAGATAAAAAAATTATGTATAACAAATGATTTGAAGGTTTAGGCACATGCTTTCCTGTTTTCAAAGAAATCTACACTTTTAGAAATGGGTGTGAGGGAAGAAAACACTTGTATAAACACATTGGTAGGAAATTGAAGTATAAAATGAATGACGCAAGGGTGGTAATCAAGGGCCTAACTCCAATGACAAAAAAACTAAAATTTAAAATGATGCTAGAGGGTAGCTACCACTTGTCTACTTCATTTAGTATAAAGCTAAATTAGAAAAGTAATTCTAGGGGTAAAGCCATACATGTACTTCAATTATAATTCATGTATTCATGTCGTTTAATTATAATTCATTAGAGGTAAAGAAAAGTTGGTACTTGCTTAGCTCAATTATGGAATATTTTATTTCATGTAGTCTTTCAATAATTGTTTGACATATGCTTACTTCCTCTAATTATTAATTATTGGGTGTTGCTTCTTATTGATTAAATTTGAAAATGTGAATAGGTCATTTCATGCATGATTTAATAATGCACATAGGAAAAGAATGCATGAAGATAAGAATGGCATTGTTACAAGAATTTGTTTATGTTGTTGGCAACATCCATCACTATTGTTGTTCTATTAGCATATGAATTCATAGAATAGTGAAAGTAAGAATTTTCATAGCCATGGAGTTTAATGATGGTACATAGAATTAAAATTGAATAATGATGTACTTTTTGTTTCGTATGAGGTGTATTTAAAGCAATTATATATGTAATATTTGTGAAATTCAAAAGTTGTAATATCAATGTACTATGCCTTCAAGATCATTTGGTCAAGTTAGGAAGTTCTACAAGTTTAAATACATATCAATTGTGGAAATTTTCAAGGACATCAAGCTATTTTATAGAATTAATATTTGATTATTGTTTGAAAAATTATCATGGGACTAAATTGTATTGAGCAAACTTGAGACATAGTTGTATAAAATAGGAACAATGGTTTTCCACCAGCAAAAAATCTAGCATAAATGTTTATTTGGAGTTGATACATTGGTAATATAATAAGTATTGATATTGAGGGGATAATTGCTATATGATTTGAAGAATTATGAAATTTAATTGGATGCAAATTTTTAGCATTCAAAGAATAATATTTCTATTCTATTTCTTGTTTCAATTTTCATATCCATTTGAAATTTTCATATCCTTGTAAATATATAATTCTAATCTTTTAAAAAAAATGTTATTGATTGGTGTTGCAATGATAAAAAAAAAGTGCATGCATCTAATTTCTTAGCCATATTTTTTCATCCATGAATCTTAAAATATAATTTATGTAATATTCTTTGCAATTATAAAATATATTTCAAAAATGCAACAAGTTTTCTACATGTGTACTTTCCAATAGACTTTTCATATGCTAGATTTACTTCTAATAAAACTAGCGTTTACTATAAATTCACTATTTTTCAAAGCAAAAGATGGTCAAATTAACCAAAACAATATACTATTTCTATAAAACAAATTGCAAAAAATACTTCTAAATCATGCAATTAGCACACTATACACAAGTCATATAGTGCCTTCCTTATGCACAATTGGATGATGGATAGTTACAACTTGACAAGTTGACATAGTAAAAGAATTGTTTTGATGTAAGGTTGGTTTGTCTTTGAAAAAGGGATGATGTAAGGCTTTCAATGCAGTGAGGCGCTTTCGTGGATCCCAAACTATCAATGACTCAATCAAATCCAAGGCTACATCACTCGCATGGGGAATGTGGCTTGCAAGGTTGACCAATGGAAATGTATTTTTGAACTCAAAGTTGCAAGCCTTTGCAAGCCTATGTCCTTCTTCCCAATCTTGTTTCCAATATTGGGGTGAACCAAGTATTGTAGAGATTTGATGAAATTGACTTTCTTCACTTCTGCCTTGAAAAAGTGGTTGAGATACAAACATCTCCGCCATAATTACTCCTACAGACCACATGTCACTACATGTTGAATAAGATGAAGAACAAAGTAGAATCTCAGGTGCTCGATACCATAGAGTGCCCACATTGGTGGTGTTACATCCACATGTACAATCTTCTTTTCCGCAATACCCCAATTTATACCCGGTAGTAGTGACATTATTTAAACAAAGGCCCATCTTCTTTGATAAACCAAAGTCTGCTAGTTTTAAGGTCTTGTCATTGGCTAATATGTTATCCGGCTTAAGATCACGATGAATATAACGCTTGCTATGCATGTAGGCCATTGCTTTTAGGATTTGATACATCCATGATTGAATTTCCACTTCGGATGGAATGGCTCTATCCCTAATCATTTGTGACAAATTGGTTGGCATGTACTCAAACACATAAAACAACTTGTCATCATGTTTAAAAACTCCTTCAAATTCTATAATATTAGGATGATCTTGTAAGGCCTCTAAAGCCTCTACTTCACCCAATTTTTTTCCCTTTTCATATCTCTTGGCAATGGATGTACTCTTTAATTGTTTTATAGCCACCACTTCCTTGGTGTCATTGTTAATAAGTTTTGAAACATATCCATGGGCTCCTTCCCCTACTCGTTCAAATGTATATTGGGACTCCATGACTTTAGGTTTTATAACAATTTTTCAAATAATGTTTAACTATTAGATGTGATCCTTTGCTTTATATTATTCTTGTTTAAGACTCATTTGAAATGCTTGAATTGTGTCATATCAATCCACTTAAACAAAGATTTTGGATAGGTAATATATGTAATCTACAAGCATGTAATTGCATGCATATTGATGTACTAAACAATAACACAAATTATTGATTGAATAATGGTGAATAAATAAATAAAAATACATCATCCAAATTTATCTTGGTTAATAAAAGTTTGAAGTGTTGATGAATCACCATGTATCCAAAGCAAACTTATATAGTCTACAACTTTTACATTATGACTATATTTTTACATTATGACTATACTTTTACATTAATATTACTTAATTCTTTTATGCTTTTTCTTTGTAACTTAATCTTTTGTGCTTGTTTTTTGTGATTAAAGTATTTCTACAATTAGTTTATTATACATATTTTTCTTTTACTTTAACTTTAATGGTCATGTGCTTATTACCTAATTCAAATTTAATGATTATTTTAAATTAATGAATCAATGTTTTAATAGATTGAATTCAACATTGTTTTTAATGAAAAAAAGAATTTCAAATAACTAGGATATCAAGAGTATTATGAAGATACTTTTATAATTATGAAATTTGAAAAGCAATCATTGATTTCAAAGATTTCTTACATATAGTTAAAATAAATAGGTTGACTCAATTATTTTTATTATGTTCATAATCAAAAATCATATTTTCAACAAAGAAGATGAAATATACATTACAGTTAATACATGATTGACCCCTAAAGTTCCATGATTGTGTTTTCACTAAAATGCTTAAAAATAGCCATTTTTAGTACTATTATCAAAATTTTGAATTTTTTTTGACACATAAAACTGTAGGATCTTGTAGTGTATTGACTTGAAAACATGTGTTAAGAATTTCAAAAATTTCCATTATGTGGATTGCAAGATATAAATATTCAAATTCACTAAAATCATTTTTTTGCCTTGCAAAAAATAGGATGGATGCACTTAGCAAGTTCACTTTTCTATAAAAAAAAATGTCCAAAATGGTGGTGCTTTTTTCTAGACAAGTTAGCTATGTGCTTGAAAATTTTCACATCATTTGGAATTGTACAACATATAGGAAAAAAAAGTAGGTAGACAATAGTAGAGAATGATTGAAAATATTAAATTGTTAAGATTTCAATCATGGAATCAAAAAATGCCAATCCCAATGGTTGCAATGTTGTGATAAACAATTTACATCCTATGATTTTATTTTTTCCAAAATATTGAAAATTGAATATAAAAGACTTCAAAGTTTATTTTAGAATAGAAAATTAATGCTTGCCTACATACCAAAAATCCTCATAACTTTTGATTCATTAATAAAAATGGGATGAATCAAAACTTTCAATGTATATGTAACTCTAGAAATCCAATTTCAAAATTTTATTTGTGAAAAAAAATATTTTATTTATTTGTCCAGATTGCCCATTTTCAAAAGAAAGTAGCATATTAGGGCAAAACTTTGACTCACATTTTCAAATGTCATGAAATTTAGTCACATCACTAGTAGAAAATTCAACGTTCACAATGACAAAAAAATGTTGATTTTTTTTTGTTAATGTCTGTATTGATTAGGATATATTGATTTGAATGTTGCATAGCAAAAAAGTGTTGATTTGGCAACAAGAAAATGTTGATTTGGCAAACAAAAAAAAGTGTTCATTTTTCACCAACTAAAATTTACAAATTTTATTCACAACTAAAAAATCAAAATTTTATTCACAACTAAAAAATCAAAATTTTATTCACAACTAAAAAATCAAAATTTTATTCACAACTAAAAAATCAAAATTTTATTCACAACTAAAAAATCAAAATTTTATTCACAACTAAAAAATCAAAATTTTATTCACAACTAAAAAATCAAAATTTTATTCACAACTAAAAAATCAAAATTTTGGACCAATGAGGGGCTACAACGTGGCACCTCACCACAAGGGCAAGCCATCTAGGGGGCCATGCCATGTGGGGTCACCCCCGGGGTTTGAACCCAGGACCTTGGAAGTGAAACTCCAAGGTCTAAACCAATGCACCACAAATGCATTTGCATGTGCATGGGAGTAAATGTTTTATTTATTTATTTAGTTTCTCGTTGTTTTTGCATTTGCCATGTGAAGTCAGCAGACTTCAGGGGCCGTTTTCACATAGTAAATCAACTTATTTTTTGAAACTTTCAACTAAGAAAAGTTGAGAAATGAATGTACCTTTCATCTTCAAAAATCCATTTGCAATTTTAATTCTTTAATAGAAAGTTATGAACAAAATTCAGAGAGGGTGTTTAAAAGTGTTAAAAAAATGACCATTTCAACCCCTCTCTGAATTTTTTTAATAACTTTCTATTAAAGAATCAAAATTGCAAATGGATTTTTGAAGATGAAAGGTACATTCATTTCTCAACTTTTCTTAGTTGAAAATCTAAAAAAAAGGTAGTTTACTATGTGAAAACGACCCCTGAAGTTTGCTGACTTTTAAAAGCACTGATTTGTGAATACTTAAGTTATTAAATTCTTTTTTACCTATATATTATTTCCTTGAAGCATGAATATGAATTTTTTTTAAAGTTTTGAGTATCTATTTCCAACATATTTTTTCAACATGTAAAGAAGGTTGAAAGTTCTACAATTGATGAACACATTTTGGGTAAATAGTTTGAAAGATAAAACCTAACCACTTTATAACAAAATTTTAAGTTTTTTGCTTTAAAGTTTTCACACCATATGTGCCCAAAGACTAGCTTTAAGGCACAAAAACTTTTATGACTTTTGATCACATGATTGGAAAGTTATTCCATCATATGTAATTTTCATTAATCTTTAGGGAAATTGGAAATCCCAAAAAAGTTCTTAGAAAATAACACTTTTTATAAAAATAAACATTTCAATTTGATTTTCTAAATTAATTTTTATATGAAAAGCTTTGAAGTATTCTATTTTGATTAATGAGATAAAATTTTTAAAGATTTTTAATTTATCGGTAGTTGTGGAATTTGTATTCTAAAATGAAGTTAAAATTTTCTTTGTTACTCAATTTCAAATAATGTTGAAAAAGAAATAAAAACATTGGATTTACATCCTTTATTGTAACAGTACAAACTATTCATGATTAAAATTGACATTTTTGAATTCTATAATTAAATTTTAAAGAACTTTGAATTTTAAATCATTACAATTAATCCCTTCAAGATGCTAATCCTTTAATGAAAAGTTATAAACAAAATGGTGATAGGTATTAGAAATTATTGTTTTTATAAATTCAAGAAACTTTGGAGGTTGTTTTGGCATAGTAAAAGAACTTTTTTGAAAACATTTTGAACTAATAAAAGTTGTTAATTTAAAAAATATTTCATCTCCAAAATTCCATTTGAGGTTTGGAGATTTTACTCAAAAGTTTTGGACAAATTTAAGAGAGAGGTTGGGAATTTATTATTTTTGACATTTTTGAACATGCTCTTTGAATTTTATTCATAACTTTTGATTGGAGGATCAAAACTTCAAATGGATTATTGGAGATGAAATCTTCTTTGAATTACCAACTTTTATTAATTCAAAATTTTTTCAAAAAAGTTGTTTTACTATGCCAAAACAGCCTCCAAAGTCTACTGAATTTTTTTATATTTTAAATTCCAATATTTCTCTAAATTTTAATTATAACTTTTGATTGAACAATTGAAATCTCAAACGGATTGTTGAAGATGAAGTTTGGTTCAATTTCACAAATTTTTGCAATTCAAAGTTTTTTGGAAAAAGTTCATTTATTATGTACAAATTACTTCCAAAATTTGTTGACTTTAATGGACACTGAATTGTACGTGAATACATAATTGAAAAGAAAACTACATTGTACAATGAAGATTCCAAAAGATTCCAAAAATGTTTAACAAAAATCTGTTGATTTTGTCACTAATTGCCCAAATCAATAGAAAAAATTGTCACCATTAACAAAAAAATGTGGAAATGGTCATTGTAGTACCCAAATCAACATAAATATGTTGATTTTCTGTTAATTTGGATGTCATTACTTGCCCAAAATTGCTATCTAGCCAAAAAGGCATGTTTGTCTTTTAGGAGTTAAGTGAATATACATTATTCCTAAAATTGACCATATAATCATTGAAACATTAAAAGATATTTGAGGATTCTAAAAGCCTGCAAGTTATCAAGCTTTGTGAATACCAAGAACTATACTGCTACAGTGACTATATAGCAATTTGGTGTGGCCAAGACCCTGCCACATCATTTTTAAAATTTTTCTTCAACTTTGTTTTGCATTTGAAGAATTTTCGTTTTTTTGGAATTTTTTTTTCTTGACAACTAGTCGTTCCCTATGCTGCAGGGGAAGAAGCCCAAAATGGGCTCTCATAGCCCTCAGAAATCTTCTAATGAGGGTCACTATCTTTTTTATGCCACCTATATTTGAATTTTAGATGGTCCCACCTAAAATCACCACAACCCTTGCATAACAATCCAATGGAGGTTGTCAAGTTCTTTAAGGCACCCAATGGGAGATAAAGTATTTATATGCCCTATGCTTTTAGCTTTAAAAAATTTATAAAACAATATTGTGTGTTAGAAATTTATGAAAGGACTTTGGTTGGATTTTTTTCCATTAATCTAACAACCTTATCAAAAAATCATTATTTGAACCACCCATCTAGTAGGATAGAAAAGTGGTGGTTTTGGGTGCTTTTAATGTAACTACACCTAATTATAATCTTTTCAAAAACCAACCACTATAAATTCTTGCCTAATGTGTACTTCCACTATTCATGAGAGTCAATGGTTGGTTTTAAAAACACCTATTTTCATCACATTAAAATTTCATAGTTTATTCATATAGTGTCCAAGAAATGGATTCTAAGATAATCTAAAATCTCTTTTGGCTACCAACAAGACTTGAAGTTTTTCAATATAATAATAGGAACCATGTTGAGTTGCTTATTTGTGCGATTTTAGGTGTAGTTTCCTTACCTTATTGTATTATGTGTCATTGTACAATATTGAGTCAATTTTAACGATCCATGTTTGTTTTTTGGGGAAAATTTGCCATCTCTAACATGTTTGAGCTTGTCAAACTCCATCTTGCTAAAATTGTGCTAGTGTTGTGAAGGCTAGTGACATGTTTTGTTTCGAAAAAACCTTGCTAAGACAAAGTTAATTATCTTGTGGTCTTGCCTCCAAATGTAGGCATCATTGTTTGGATTTAGGTGATAGGTTAACCCTTAAATGTCAGCAAAGATGTTTGGCATCCAATGGATGACATGGAATTCTAAAGTAGGACAAAAGTTTAGCTATTCATTCATTACAATCTTGTTGTAAAATTAAGAGGAGGTCTTCTATAGTAGTTTGACTTCCAATCAATACTTTTGCAATATTTTAAGCCAATGATTCCCACGGTAATGAAAAGGGATGATTTCCAAGGTCACTTCTTTGTCCTTTTAAGGGCTAATATTTGTGATGCTATTAAGGAGCTAGGAAATATGTTATTAGCTCCACCAAGTTCAAATTCAGTGACACTTGGGCTTTTATTTTTGACTTTTTGGTACCAAATTGCACCAAAAAAAATAATTTGGCTAAAAAATGGCAAAAAACATGAAGTTTTTTTGCTGAAAAACTTCAAATTAATCCCTAAAATTTGGTGTTTGCAAAACTTTGAAGTTAAATAAAATCTAACCAAATTTCTATTTTTAGTAATTTCTATTTAAAAAAAGTTCCTCTTGAAGTCTAATTTAAGCATCAAAAATCCAATCTTCAAAATAAATGATAGACATGTATTTCTAGTAAATTTTGTCAAAGATCTCTTTAAAGATCATTACTTAAAATCTTATGTTTAGGACTATACTTAAAAATTCACTTAAAACACCTCTTTCTCTTATAGTTAATAAGTCGAAGGTAATTTATTTGCAACTCCTTTAACAAATGTTATATACTTCACCCTTTATTAACCCCTATAACACAACTAAATGTAGACGGCCTTTTTTAAGCTTATTAGAATTTGCTCTAAATTGAACAAAAAAGTCAATATTTTGATAAGTTGTATCAATTTTTTCAATTATAACTATACAAATTCAAACTTAACATGCTAGAGGTCACATGGGAAAAAAATATAATAATATCACTTATGGATTAAAAGATTATACTGTTTGATCATAAGGGTGTTAAAATTGTAAAAGTAATGTGAAGTCACATATCAAATCAAAAAATTAGTCACCAACAAAATACAAGGTTAGAGGGCTTAACATATATAACCCCAATCAATTTATGACTTCTCAAAATCTATTCTACATTTTTTTAAATGAATTTCTCATGTGATTTTTTCTTCAAGATCTAGTGTATCTAAGGTTTATTTCAAAGAGCCCTCAACACTACAAAAAGTAAAGAATTGCAATGGAGCCCCTTGCACAAAATCTTGAATAAAAAAATCATGAATAGATTTTTGATGCTAAAAGTAGACTTCAAAAAAAATTCTCAAAAATATGAACTACTAAAAATAATAACTTGATAAGGTTTTATTAAACTTCAAAATATTATTGACACTAGAATTTGGTGCTTTGGGCATTTAGGAATTCATTGATACTCCCTCTAGAATGACTTGGCTAGGACTTGAATTATTAGCTTAAGAAAAAAATTGTACATTCGGTTTGTAAGAGCATCATCAAATTTATTTCTATCTTCTACTTGGTGTAAAGTGAGATCTTATGATTACTATCATGAAAGGTTTATTAAAAGGTTTATTAAAAAATTTCTTTTAATAGACACACAAAATTTGCATCAGGATTTTGATCTTTGGAAAATCAAAATAGAGCCCATTAGAGGCACTGTAAAAGATAAAAAAGAGAGACACTTCAAATCATGCTTTAGAAAGAAGAAAAATTAAAGAAATGACTCTTCAAATTTTTAAGAGGAGAAGAAGAGCCAAGTTTCTAGAAAGGAATTTCATGGAAGTAGTTGATATTCATAGGTTTTAATAGTGTTTTGAAGTCCATATATTTTATTTAGCAATGTTTTGCATGGCAAACAATTCATTCATTTTTCTACAATTTATGACACTATTGAATAACTATGTACATATAGATAAGCTTTGAAAATCCGAATTGATTAGGAAAACTAAGCTATAGCTTTAAATTCGTTAATTTAGGGGGCAAGTAAATGGGAATGCTTCTCAAAATATCCTAATAAATCTTTGAAACCAAAAAATCATAAAAAAATGTTCCTTCAAATTGGATCATATATTTTGAATATTCACATTCAATTCTAATTTCCAAATTTTTTATTGTCCTCTTAAAGGCCTCATAGGTGAAGTATTTTCCTAGTTAATCTTTTATCTTTCTTAACTTGGATCTTTAAATCTTTCTCTAATTTGAAGCATTGTTTATGGTTTAGCTTTGTTGCGATTCTTTAGCTTCTAATTTGGACTTTATGACTTTATGACTTGGCTTTGTTTCATGATTAGGAACAACCGATTCTTTATCTAGGGCAACTTGATTTTACTTCTTTCACTTCATAAGTTAGCCTAATGTAATTTTGGTTAACACATTGACATTTTTTCCACACCAACTTGGAATTGATCTTTTTTACCTCAATATCACTCATTCTAGAATATATTACTCTACCAAATTAGATTAATAACTACCTTGTAGATACTCAACAATATATTTTTTTACTACTTTGCATGCTTCAAACACTCTTGAACAAAATCTACTTGGAACTTTGTAGAAGACAACATTCAAACTTTATATACCCCAATTTGGATTCTTTACACTCAAATTGTCCATCACACTTCAAACATGAGACTAGCATACTCTTCATTTTTTCAAATACTCTATTACATTGCATCCATATTATATTTACTCAAGTCTCTTTTTAAACACTAATTTAGTAATACACTCACACAAACAACCTCAATTACTCAACAATTATCACTTAATTATGACGTGCAAACTAACACAAAAACTTACAAAACTTTAGTCCATTAAAGCCTAACTTAGAATAAAAACACATTTACAACAACTGAGTAAACCCACACTTTTACTTTTAGTCAAGCAAGATCAAATTGAGCATGACTCCCTGCTACTAATCAACAATAATTACCCCACTACAATATTGCAAACTCCAACTGAAACCAATTTGACAAGCATTCTTCAAGTAAACACCCCAATTGACCACACATGCAAAGGTCATAATTTTTTTAAGTAACACTTGTCACCTAAGGCATAATCTCACATTCAATTAAAGTTCCACAAATTGCACAAGCACACACATATAACTCAATTTGCAACTAAACTTCAACTTTAACTTCATTCCAATTTTGCACACATCTCAGACCAACATAGACACATATACACAACCAACTCAACTTGAAATTGTATTATATTAACTAAATTGGTGAGCATATCATTGTTACAAATTTCACAATTAAAATATCTATAGGCTCATCATTTTATAGAATCTCTACTAACTAGAATATATATGCCAAACACTCTTTCAACTAGCATATTAACATTCATTGCATCACTGATTCTCCCACACTCATTTGCACACAAGAAAGAAAATACTCATTGCAAATTGGTTGGAACGCACACTAAGCACACTTGAAAAGGGATGCCTTCCAAATTGAAAAAATCAGCCTAATAGGGACCAAACGTATAGTTGCCATCCAATTAGAAGATGACCTAACAACCCTGCAACTACCAAATTGAAACTACAACTTGCCACCACATTTACTTCCAATTTGGATACTTTCTAACACCGAATTGGCAACATTGTCACCCAATATACTCATCATCAAATTAGACTTAATAAACTATGACCAAAATTGCCTCCAAAATGGTCAAATAACACACCAAACTACCAATCAGATTGTCCTAATGAGACAAAAATGCCACTAAAATAGGCACAAAAATAAAAAATAAAATTCAATTAGGAATTCTATGGTACAATAACTAAATTTAGGTGTAAAAATGGGATTCTATAAAAAAAATATTCTCCAAAAGGGTTTAAATGTTTTACCTCTTTTAGTGGCAATAATCTAATAATTAATTTCATTCTTGTACATTTTGAATAAGCTTATAAGGTTAACCCTTATTCCCTTAAAGGACTGAAGATTTGGGACAAAAATTGTCAAAAACTGGCAATTTTTAGGGCAACAAGAAAAAATGAAATAAAAAAGTATTTAAAAAAAAATTCAACCATACAAATTTGTACTAGACTTATCTAAGACCGTGTGGAAAATTTTTTAGAAACTTTGACCACATAGATTGAAAGATTATAACATTTGAATTTAGGAGAGAAAGTTTTATTCTAACCTTGCCCAATAGGGCCAACATGCTTTAATTCCTCCTAAAGTGAGATTTTTACACTATATATGGTTATTTTTTTTGACATTTGCATCTTATGTCATATAAGTTACATACCTACCAAATTTCAAAATTATCAGAGGATTTTTGCACGTACTGTCCGAACTGCCTCTAAAGTTCAGGGTAGCATAACTTTTGATCCGGGCATCCAATTGGAAAAAAAATTATATTTCCACTAAGAAGGTACATGTTCACATCTTGTGTCAAAAATTTAAGAACATCCATGAAAAAATGACTTCATACGCACCTACCTGACTACCTAAGATTGCCTATGTACGTTTAACAGTCATTTGGTCCTTTAGGGGTTAAGGAAATTGTGCATGTCAAAAGTTTTTGTACACCTCAAAAATTGTTCTATGTATTAGAAAATTTTTCTCAAATTTCAATGGAATTTGGAAATGTTGTAGCACAATAATTTTCAATGCCCCAAAATGAGTTTCAAAGTGAGTCTTAGTTGTTTTAATTCCTAAAGTCCTTGGTATGTTTTTCACAAAACATATATCTCAAGTTGCCACTTTCTAGTGCATTGAGAGGATGTCCAAAAAAAAACCAACTATATGTATGAGCAACATTTCAATTGTTTTTGGTGAACTCATTTATTAGAAAAATCAATATCCCAATGGTCAACATGTAGTTTTCCTTCTCTAAATCAAGTTTAAAATAATTTAAAAAATAAAAATAAGTTTCATATTATGTATACTAGAATTTGAGCTAATGATTCTAGAATTGTTCAAGATTTGCTATAATTAGTTCATTGAATGAAAATTGGAATTTTTTTTCATTTTCAAAGAAACATTACTTTCCAAAAATTACTTTGAAAATGTGTAAAAAGTATTTCAGTCCATTTGGCTTTATAGATTGTAAAATATAAGCATTGAATGTAAATGAAGAAAAATTGCAACTTGCCTAATTGCTTGCCTTCTTTATTAGCACGCTATCTAAGTCAACCCTAATCTTTTGAGCCCCATAACTTTTGACTTAGGCATTCAATCAATGAGAATTTACAAAGCTAATACAAATTCACATCTTTTCAAAATAACTCACTTTCATCCATTCAAAAATGACTTGTATAAACCTATCTAAAACTTCAAAAAGCTCCATTGGAGCTTATTTTTGTTTAATGGTTAAATGAAGTTTAAATTAAATTTTCAATTCATATTTTTTTATAAGAACCAATCATTTTTAACAAGAACAAAAGGTATAGGGTTCTTTTTAGTTTTTTGGAATAAAATATTTCTTATAAAATATAATCCCAAATTCTCTACTTCTTTATAATTTGCTCCAAAAACACTAGTAGAAACATGATCTATATTTATTAAACTTTCTGTAGACTTATGCTAGGTCTAGATTTTATTATATTTTTAGAAACTTTGTTTTATGCTTTGTGTGGTACTTGTACCTCAATGTATCTAAATTTCATTGAATTTTTTTTATTAATTTATGGTTATCAATGACAATATTTGAGATATTATAAATTGAATTTAATGTTCATTTTTGAAGTATAGAAATTTTAATTACAAGCCATTGTAGATTTTGAACCTTTAAGCAAAGTTAGGAAAAAACTACAAAACTACAAAACTAGCTACTAGGTGAATTAGTACAAATTATATCAACAAATTTAATTAAAAGTTTAAGATGTCATTTTAGCATCTATGTAACTTATTATATTCAAATACAACACCATATATAAGTTTAATATGAGGTCATTTTGCAATTTTTTATGCATGTAATAAGCAAAATAATGATTCAAATTAAGAGTACCATATTTCATGGGGCCTTGCTCAACATGTATAAGAACTTCTATCACTTTATGCAATATACTTCAATTCATACACCTTCAATCTATATCAAATGCTCAAAAGAAATCATATTATAACCCAAATTGGGCTCTTTAGGTCTTTAAAAAGTTAGAATGAGAATTGACAAAGGTCCAAATGAAAGGTAACACATCATGATTTACATGTTAGGAAGATAACATTTGAAGATGACAAAAGAGAAATATTAAAAAAACATATAAAAGTATCATCATCACTAAAATTCAAAAAGCATGTTGCTTTTAAATGTCCCTAGACATTTTTTGGAAGAAGAAATGATAAAAAAAATTCAGAGGAAAAGTGACCATTGAAAGCCAAAAAGGCAAAAGGGAAACAAACAATCATGTAGGATTGTTAGTCCTAGAGGCAAATTCAGATAGAGGTGCTACTTGGACCTATGAAAATTGCCTAAACATGTCTCTAGACATTAAACATTCATCCAAAATGTGATTTTAATTATATAAACTTCATAACATTATTGAATAGAATAAACATCATTCCAGGATATTTTTCTAGCTTTTGTTCAATCATTGTAATAACTCTCTAGAAGCTAGAAAGAGATTTTTTTTCCAAACATATGGTTTTTGAGTGGGTTTAAGAATTTTATATTCATATTTGCATATTATCTTCACATTTATTTATTTCACTTACATTTTAGATTATTATAAGATAAAACAAGGTATACTAGTAAATAGAGGGTTTTATAAAAATACTAATATTTATATTAGGAATCTAGCATGAAAAAATATGTATACAATATATCATGCATGCACACACATAAATATATGACTTTTCTTACACAAATGAAAATTTGATCTTAAAATACAAATTATATTAAGATAAAATTTGTATTAAGATCATGTTGTCTAGACTATGATAGAAAGATAATATATCCAAATAACATATGTTCATATGTTTATATTATTGACATATCCATACATTTAACATAATGTCAATTACACATTCTATAATTCATATGCTTCCAATTTTTTTACTTCAAGTGGTTCAAAAAGTAGAATCTAAACATTGCCTAATACTTCATAATCAAATATTGATTTCATAATAAAATGAAATCAAAATAATTGTAGTTGCACTAGTAGATACCTAATAATGTACCTCTTTTCACATTCCTTAATCTCTAAAGGACTAGGGGTATGAATATAGCTAGTGTTTTTTTGACTAGTTCTTATATCATGCATAATATCTCATTTGTGTGGAATAATTTTGATGATTAATACCATTGTTGAAATGAAAAAACACTTGAGTAGTTTTCACATGAAGAAAATCAACAAAACTACACAATTTTTTAGAAAATGTCACCATTGACAAGATTGATGAAAGACGTTTAATTAGGTGGTACTTTGTACATATGCTAGAATTGAAATGTTGAAATTGGGATGTTCAAAAGTGCTCCAAAAACTGTAATTTTTTTTATACATGTACATATCATCAAGGCATTGATGTTTAATTTTTTTCAAATCATTTTGAAATGTGGAAAAAAAGATACAAGAATATAATGTAATGGCCAAAGCACCTTCTCTATTCTCAAAAAATTCACCAAAAATTAGATAGTCAATCATTTTTTGATTGGATTGGACCAACGGACTTAGTGGAAAAAAAAATCATCTAGGGTCTTTTCGTTGTTCATGGATTGTTAATAAGGTTTACATTTTTATTTTTATTTTCTACAAAAAAAAGTTGCAAAAGTCACATAGTGGCCCTATGGTCCTTTAGGAGTTAAAATCATGTCTAAATCATTTTTAAATAATTAAAACCATTGTAGAATATATTACACTAATAAACAATCAACTATACAATTTCACAACATATTCATACAATGTCCAAATAATGCAAGCTAAAGTGTATTGGAATCTTCTTTCTCTTTTTGATAAGATCCAATAAAAATAATGTATATTATATATAATAGTAACTTTTTTCATATGCTATTATAAGATCCAATAAGAATAATATATGCTACATATAATAGCAAGTATGCTCATTTGCTTCTAAAGTAATTAAATCTATGTGCATTTGAATAAGAAATGGAGCATTATTTTTGTCATTAAATTGTCTAATTTTTGGTTGGATCTTGTTGGGAGTCAAAAGGTAATTCTAAATTCTCTTCTTATGCATTTAGTGGGCAATGCATGAATAAAAAACAAATTTTAAAGTGTTGAATTTAGGTATTTCTAAAATCAACTTGTGACTCACTTAAATAGAAGGAGTACATTTAATTTGGAAAAATATTTAGGGGTCAATTGTGAAAAGGGGGACCAATTAGGCAATGATTATTTCAGTTTTTTTTTGCTTAATAGCAAGACATGCACCATGGAGAAATCATCTAATTTTAATTAGCTCATTTGTCCATCAATGATATGCTTTCATCTATAAAAAATTATCTAGATTTTGTATACTTCATCAAAAATTGGCAAACTTTGAATTTTGTTGAGATCTTTATAGTGGTTGCATTTACTATTTTTTTTTAATAATAGTGTAAGAGGATCCACGTGAGAATTGGGTGAAAATTCATCATTTAAAAAAAATCATTTAGCAATTAAGGCAAGAGATCCTATTTGTGCAACTTCATGAACACTAAGGTAGGAGGTTCTAAAAGTGCATTGGTTCTAAAAGAGTCCACCTCCTTAAATGTACATTGCATGTATGTTTTGCTTTTTTGTAGCTTTCAATTATATACAAACAATGTACATTTTAGTAGGTGGACGCTATTAGAGCCGTGTTAGATCAAAAAAATATGAAACGACTTGTATTAGACGCCAATTCTCCTTGTTTTTCACGGAAAATTTACTGAAAAATATTTGAAAAAGTTTCACCTCCCCCAAAATCAATTCCAACTCTTAAATGGTCGATTTATGGACCTCCTACCTTAGGTAGACTATGAAAAACATTTGAAAGTTTGGAATGCACACTACCCAAACATTTGAAAGTTTGAATTGTGGCACAAAGGGTTGTAGTTCCCTTCATGTCCTTGGGAGTGCACTCCAGTTAGCTGAGTGTTGCTAAAGTCAGCTGCTTGTGTATCCATCCATCCCCTCAAATCGGCAGGTGGCAGTTGTCATGCACGGAGTTCATCCTCTTGCAGTCGAAAAGACAAAATCCGATGAAGCACCATCGTCGACACCCACCACAAGCACCAAATGGATCAAGTGTTCACAAGAGCGCCACCTCTGCAACCTCGACAACCTCTGCAACCGCCATTTGCACCGCAATGAACAGTTCATCTCTTCACCTCCCCATTCCATTCCATAAGTCAAGTCACGTTACGTACAGAATTCCAGAACCACCCTGACGCTTCTCACTCTGGAAATTCCATTGTTTTCATCACTCGGTCGCACTACAAATTAAACTCCAGCAATGACAGGACTCGCAGCATCCATTCGGGGATCCATTTGCACTAGGAATTCGTCTTCTCCGTCTTGGGTATCATTGTCTCGAAGCTCTGTTTCAAATCTACCATCCAGTGGTGGTGGTGGTGGTGGTGTGGTGGTGAGAGTTGCAGCAATTGGTGGGTGGAGACAACAACTTCCGATCGTGGCTGGTGGGACGAAGAAGCTCAGGGTCTCGCTTCGCGGGTCGAAGGCTTGGACGCCACTTCGTCGTGGTAACTCCGCCATTGATTTCCTATTGGATTGCGCCTTTTTTTCCTGGATCTATCGATCGTACGTAGATGAGCCCCCATGATTAGTTAATTGATGACTGCATTTTTTTTTTATACTGTATATACCAGGTGAGTAGCAACGCTTCGCGTGATTTTTTGGAGGAATCAATGTGAAAGGTTTCGCACTTGAGATGAGTTTGTTAGTTTGAAAAGAGAGTTGAAAATTGAGTCTTTTATTCTGTTTATTGGTGTATCTACTATGCAAGTTTTGACGCAGAGGAGCTGAATTTGTTTATTGGGTAACAGTAGGTGAGGTGAGAGTGCAGAGGGGGAAGTCATTTGTGCGGGGCGGTGGGTTACTCGTGCGTGCTGCAGCTATGGCGGAGACTGCTGTTGGAGAATCTCCAAGCACAGGTGATCTGCTCGACTTATGCTCTTGTGTTACTTCCGTTAAAAGGACGAAGATTTTGTGCAGCTGTACAATATGTGGATCTGATCTGTCTTATACTTTAAAGGAAGAATCACTTCTGCAATCTTACTTTCGGAAATTGGAAAATTGCCAATTCAGCGAAGATTGTGTTCTTGCGAAGTGCTCTCGTGTATTCATATAGATTCAGAGAAAGGGTGTTGATCGATGTGAGGTCATTCTTTACTTTTATGTTTTCGACTCGTTGTAAGTTTGCGATATCAATCCTTTTGAGATGTTTGCAATTAGTGGATATAAGAAACTTAAATTATGCTGCCATGTTTTTGACATCATTTGTGCACAGGACTGGAACAGTTGCCATACAAGCAAGACGGATATAATTTCTGGACATGGCGAGACCATAAGGTGCATTATGTGGTGCAAGGCCAGGGTCCTCCCATTGTACTCATTCACGGATTTGGCGCATCAGCTTTTCACTGGAGGTATGGGTAACTTTCAACCTGAAAAGGACGAGTTGGACCTTACTTTCTTTAAGCAATTTTAAGTAGGTCATATGGGAACTTTCCTTGGTCCAATTTTATTTATTTCTGTCCTGTACATGCAATGTTTTCCACTGATCCTTGTGCTGTATAATTTCGTCCCGTCAGAAATATATTTTTCACAGTATGATCAATCAAATCGATACTTTTCAATCATGAATCCGCGGCCCTTTTTGGGTTTTCATCTTCCCTTCAGTTTGAAAATTCCTCAACAATGATCTGAATAGTGGTTGTTTCTTTTCAGATATAACATCCCAGAATTGGCTAAAACTCATACAGTCTACGCCGTGTGCCTTCTAGGCTTTGGACTGTCCGAGAAAGCACTGATAGATTACAGTGCCGACGTGTGGAGGGATCAAGTGGCGGACTTCGTAAAAGAGGTGGTGGGAAAGCCAGCTGTTCTCGTAGGCAACAGGTAACTGTCTCTTGGACTCTTAGAAAATATTCTAAGCAGGGGTTTATAAGACTTCTCCCTGCCAAATTGAAATTATGCCATTTTACTGCTGCCGGAGCTCCTGATAGTCGTTCTCTTAGGATTTTGGTTTTGTTTTTACTCTTGTCCTGTGAGCTTTCCTCTCATAAATTGTCCGTATGTGCAGTGTTGGGGGGTTTACTGTTTTGAGCACTGCTGCTAAGTATCCCGATCAGGTTTCAGGATTGGTGTTACTGAATGCTTCTGGGCAGTTCGAAAGCTCATCTCCAGAAGCGAAGCTAGGTGATGAGACTCCGGAGAAGGAAGTCATGGAAACCGAAGAGTCAGCTGTAAAACGCCTCCTTATCTCGCCCTTAAAAAACGCAGTTCAAAAGTATGCTATACTATTTGCCTTCTGGCAAGCCAAGCAGCCAGCACGCATAAAATCAGTTCTCCTGAATGTAAGTGCACCTATAACCTATTTGTACG
The DNA here is from genome assembly GCA_963969395.1 of Pseudoscleropodium purum. NCBI lineage: Eukaryota > Viridiplantae > Streptophyta > Bryopsida > Hypnales > Brachytheciaceae > Pseudoscleropodium > Pseudoscleropodium purum. Next base: position 1,934,947 of record OZ017796.1, read on the forward strand.
TGGCTTTGCTACCGAGTGGATGTTTGTTTGTCATCTCTTGCCAGTTGAAATTCATATAGCTGGATATTGTTCACACATTCAATTTGAACACTCTTTTCGTGATGCATGCAGGTATACAAAGATCAAACAAATGTTGATAACTATTTAGTACGGTCCATTGTTCAACCAACATCAGATCCAAAAGCTGCGGAGGTTTACTACAGGTAGTTTTGACATAACCGGTTCCAAGCTACCTCAGTTAGATAGGTGGACATTTAATTGTTACCTCCAATGCTTCATAAGGTGTCGCAAATAGAACGGACGATCTTAAGCTTGGTATCTCACCCTTAGTTGTACATGATGTTGGTTCTAACTTTAGCTTATTATCTCAAGGATGTTGCATCGACCTGTGACATCGAAGGAGGTCCTGAGGTCTATTTCTTCTAATATTGGTAATGAAGCAAGGCAGGATCTTGTTGTTTGAATCTATCTTTGAACTGGTGGCTGTTGTTGGAACGGGGACCTGACCCATTGATGCCGAATGCAGACTGATGACGCGAGTGTTGCTCAAGCGGTCGAACCAGACAATCGACAAACTAGTGTCTCAGCTTTCCTGCCCAATGCTATTGCTCTGGGGTGATCTGGATCCTTGGATGGGGCCTTCCAAATGCGACCAGATTAAGAAGCTGTATCCCAAAGCCACCGTGGTACGCCTCCAAGCTGGTCACTGTCCCCACGATGAAGCTCCCGAGCAAGTGAACAAAGCTTTGCTTGATTTTGCAAACTCTGTTTAAATGAGTAATTGACAGCTTTACACAGAAGACTGTAACATTGTAGATCTCACAGATGTGTGTACAAATTCACCACGACTTGCATCTGTTTGTACTTTATCCAGGAGAGATTAGCATTACATTCAGCGAATCTCTTCCGAATGGACAGTAGTCTGAATTAAGATAACCGATGTATTACAGCTTACAGAACATTGTCAACGCCACTTTTGTAATGAGCAAGTCTATTCTACGAGGTTTTAGAGCCCCATCGCATTCCCTGCTTTTGTGACATTAATTACTCTCTTCAACTTCTCTACTTTTTTCAATTGTTTGTGAGGTCTATATATACAGCCTGGATTAGAGTCCCAGGCATCACATGACGTGCTGTTGAAACATTCCCCTCTTGGACTCATCGAATTCTTTCACATGTTTGTGAGGTCTTCGCAGGGATTAGAGTCCAATCACACTAAATGCTTTTGTAACATTCGCTAGTTTTACTGATCTGGTCTTCTATTGAGAGGTTACTGAGGCAACTGAAGTAAAGCCAGGATTCTACTTACAAGCAAGTAATTGTTAAATGAGTTTTCAGCTCCGCTTGCTTCGCAAAGTTGCTGAAGTTCAATTAATTAACTCTGGAGCCAGCCTTCTCTGGCCTAATCAGGAGGGCATCATGTTGTTGTTGTACCGATGCAAGTTGTAATCCCTCGTCTTGTGTCTCCTAATGAAAACAAAACTTCCGATGAGGACAAGGGCAATGAGAACTACCAGGAGTCTGTATATCTGAATTCTGGAGAATTGGTGGGCGGAGTGGGCTCGACTGGAGCTGCCGGAAGTGCCCTTCTTGTTGTTGGAGCTCATTACTGGAGCGCCGTGAAGCTTGGGTGGTCGGGGAGAGACATGGTCTTGCCACAGCAAGGCCCCGCAAGCCAGAAAAATGACCCCCATGCTTGCCCATTTTTGCCAAAACTCGGAGTTGAAGTCGACATGCCATCTGCTTGTCATGGTGCTTCGGAGAAGTTGTCAATGGAGTGGACGTTGTAGTGCAAATATTCTTCATTGCAGAACCAGCAGCTGAGTGTAGACCATGCATGCGCCCAGCACACTCTTCCCCTCAAACTCTCATAACATTGCAACTCTCATAGCATTCGCAGTTTCTAGCTCATTCACGACATTGACAATTTTCCAATCAAGCTACAGATTCTTCGTTTCAAAGTAGGGCAGATCGATCTAGATCCAAGTTCCGAACAGCTGATCAAATCTTTGGCACTTCCGATACATGTCCTGCTCAATGATAGACTGTAGTTCCCTCGCTGCTTCAATGATCGAGAAACTCACGTACAGATGGTCTGATCTGTCTGCAGACGACACAAAGTGCTACTTATGCTACATTGATTGAATTCAACAGCTTTCACAATTGCATTAAAATCCTTGGTGATTGTGAGTGTAGATCCAGCCGAAAATGTGAGTACTTTGCGTGGGGGTCTCAGAGCGTTGCCATACGGAGCTTCAGCTGTGGAGCTCAAACGTTGTTTCCCTGCAATTCTCATTCAGATCTTGTACGCCACAAATGGTGAAAGGCTGCGTCCCTTGATTGGCCCTTCAACGTAATTCAGACTTTCATCATATCAATGTGCTCCGTGCCGTTGGCACAGTCAAAACAATAGTAAAAGAATTTTTATTTCTTTTATTTTTAATTCAAATTTCTTTTTTGAAATTCTATAACTTTCACTCTGTAATTCCCAATGTCAAAAAACAAAGTCCATGCACCCCTCCTTGCTAAGAACTTTCCAATGGTACCAAGAATATGATTAGAAGACAGGTGATTTAGGAGATCCCACTATAACAAATAAACAAAACAAACAAACAACCTAACTTAAGGTAAAAAAACCTGGTCATAACCAAAATAAAAATAGAAGTAATTTTTCGATCTTTTAATTTATAAAAACTTTGAAATTTAATATCTTTCACACCATGAATTGAAATGTCACAATACAAAGCTTATGCACCCTTCTTGGTAGAGGGCTTTCGAACAATACTAAGAATGCAATCAAGGGACCTACAATTTTGGAGATCTCATTGTAATAAACTAAACAAACAAACAACCTAACCTAAAGTATGGAAGGTATGCATTAATTAAAGGAAGTCCTATCATCATCTCATTTGTATTAAGACTCTTATTTATTTGACCCTTAACCCTTAAAGGACCAAGACTATGTTTTTACCAAAACCACTTCAAAATTGTCATTTCTAATACAAGTACCAAATTTTAGAAAAAAAAACATTTTTGGAAAAATGTAACTATAGGATCTTGTAGTGAACTAGTTTGAGAGGTTGTAGAAAAAATTTCAGAAATTTCCACTGTGTAGATTGCAAGATAATAGTGTTTAAATTGACAAATATTCTTATTTTGTCCCTGCAAAAATCCAGGCAGCTGCACTTCACAAGGTCAAATCTTTATGAAAAAACGTCTAAAATGGTTGCAACTCTTTGAATTCATTCTTCAAGGTAAGTTGGCTACATGCTTGAAAATTTTCAAATCATTTGGAATTGTACAACATATAAGAAAAAATAGTAAGTAGAAAAAAGTAGAGAATGATTCAAAACACTAAATTGTTAAGAATTTTGATATAGAATTGAAAAATGCCAATCCCAACAGTTGTAATGTTGCAATAAATAATCTACACCCAATGTTTTTATTTATTTTTAGATTAGAGATTCCATAACTATCCTCAAACTAAAAATCCTCATAACTTTTGACTCATTAATCCAAATGGAAAGATTCAAAGCTTCCCGCATGTATATAAACCTAAAGAACCAATTTCAAATTTTTATTTTTTTTAAAAGTGATTTTTAAAGAAGTTTTTTGAATTGCCAAGCTACCTACAGAACAAAGAAAATCACATATCATGCAATAACTTTTTGACCATTTAGTCAAAAATTACGAAAATTGTCGAGCCATGCAGCTATTCCTTGGGCACATGTTTAGTGAAAATTTCAGCACAAAATAATTAAAACTTCATTCATAGCAAGCTACCCAAATTCACTATGTCGCTAAAAAAACGCAACTTGGTCCTTTAGGGGTTAAAGGACTAAAGCCTTTTTTTGTCAAAAAAACATTTGGAACTACCATTGCATCTATTATAACACTTTTATTTATTTTTTTCAACCCTTAAAGGACCAAGGCCATTTTTTTGTCAAAAGTCATTTAGAACTACTTTTTTTGTTGTGTTCATCCAACAAACCAAAAAATATATATTTTTTAGAATCTAGCCATAGAATCTTATTCTTTATTTGTCTAAGATCATGTGGTAAGAATTTCATGAAGTTGGATGATACAAATTGGAAGATATTAGCATCCAAAGTTGGAAAAAAGTTTTTTTTTCATCATTGGTCTACAATTTCCTATGACTTTGATTGCCATTTGAAGAATTTTTTTGCAATATGGACTTTGAATTAAAAAGAATTGAGTTGAAAGTCTAGGAAAAAATTTCAAAAAAAACAACTTGATTTTCATTCTTTGAATTTTTTTGAGTAGAAGTAGGTTCAAGATTGTAAGAAAAACTAAATCATTAATAGCTTTAACCCCTAAAGTACCATTGTCCCTTTGGGGGACAAATGGAATTTTGGGCAAGTACCTATGGGCTGAAATTATTTTTTTATTTTTTTAAACTTTTTTTGAAGATAGAAAAATTGATTAGCTTCATAGGAATATATATTTTTTTTCAATTAGTACTCGGGAACAAAAGTTATGCCCAAGTAAGCTCAAAACAAGGGACGGGGGGCAACAAAAAAAATTTCAAAATTTTTATTTTAAAATTAAAATTTTATTTTCCTCATAGATTATATTTTGTGTAAATGGGAAGCATTGATTCATTACATTTGGATTTTTCATGAAAAAGTTATGGACAATCTTCTTTTTTGGGCAATTAAAAGTTTAAAACATCTTGTTGAAAAAATAAATTGTAGGATTCATTTCTGAATGCAATTTTTACAATTTTTACAAAAATAGAGTTCCTTATGATTCATCTTGCTTGCTAAAACAATCTCACCATTGGAATTAGTGCATTTTAATTCCATTTTAGAGATATTAATAATTTAGATTTTCCTTCTATCTCATACCTACCTCTACTTAACAATTTATTAAAGAATAAAAATGAAGTTTTTTTAATTATTATTTTTTTCCTAGAATCTCAATTCAATTCTATACCATAAAGGTTTAAAGCTCACAATTCTGTAGTGGAAAAAATTAAAGTCAAAAAATTTAGTCCTACAATGAGCTGAAAAACTTGTTTTTTCTACTTTAAACGCAGATATCTTGGAATCTATGCAATCAAAAATTCTGAAATTTTTTCCACACATTCTCATACTAGTTAGGTATAAGATCCTATGGATATATGTGGAAAAAAAATAATTTTTATTTTTTTTAAACTTTTGCTATGGAAATGGCAGCTTTGAGTGTTTTTTGGTAGAAAAAAGACCTTGGTCCTTTAGAGGTTAAGATGGGATTGAAATACAATAGTTCCAATAGTGAGATTGTTCTAGCAAGAAAACTTAACCTTATTAAAAAAAAATTCTACAAAATTGTGAAAATTGCATTAAAAAATGAATCATGTAAGTTATTTTTTCAAGAAGATGATCAAATTGCCCAAAAAATAAGATTGTTTTAACTTTCACATCACTAATCCAAACGGAATGAATCAAAATTTCATGTAGAAAAAAATATGATGTACAAGAAAACAAATTTAATTTAATTTCAAGTTTTTGTGGATTTCTTTTTCTGCGTGACGATGTGAAAACTAAATGTTTAAGATGGCATAATTTTTTCTCCCAAGCACCAATTGAAATTTAAAAAAAACTATATTTACACAAAGATAATAAGGTTTTTCTATGTGACAAAGATAATAAGTTTCAAAAAATTTCACTAAAAATTGAGGTTTTAGAAATTTGTCTAAAAACCATTTTGTCCCTCAAAGGGACAATGGTCCCTTAGGGGTTAAGAAAAGAATCACTTTGAATGAAATCTTAAAATCATGTGAATTCTAAGATAAGGTCATTTTAATTCAAACTAAAATAGCTAAATTATCGATAGTTGAGCACATCCATTTTTCTAAAAACTAATTTGGTAAACAATGATTTTTTTATAATAAAGACTATTTCATATAGTTTAATTTAAAAATTAAAAATAAATGAAAATATAATATATTTTAATTTCAATGAATCAATAAATTTAATTTTAAAATCTTAACTTAAATAATATAAAATCCAAAAATTTAAATACTTGAATGTACAATCTTTGATTAACAAGTTTTCTAAATTTTAATTTCTAAATTTTGAGATTGTAAGAATCAAAAGATTTTATATCTTTAACATTTAGAAATTTAATATTTATAATTTATAAGTTGATCACAATTGTCAGCAAAGACAACAAGCAAGCTTAGATATAGCAGCAATATTGATCTTTTTATCTAAGAAAAATATACTATTTTTATGGCCTTATCACATTTGTGATGATACCAGGGTTGACAAATTAGTACGTCCGCCCCAAAATAGCGTCTGGACATCCGGACGTCCGTCTTCGCGGACGCCAGCGAATGCAGTGTCCCTCCTGCCGTCAGAAGGCAGACGGGTGGGGCAGATAGGGCGGGGCGGGGTGGTCCCGGCAGACGCTGCGTCCGCCGGGACCACGAATGTCAGTGGACGTTGCGGACACAGCGTCCGCGTCCGGACGTCCTGTCAACCCTGGATGATACTTGGTATTAGTCGAATGCTTTGTCAAATATAAAATATTCCACAAAATTCTATATCATTTTAAAATAAAAAAAAATATCACATTTTAAAATTTTAAAAGTAACAAAATATCATATTTAGGAAATTTTACATTTTTGAATTGATAAAAAGATAATTAAATTCACAAATTTTACAAATAATTTATTATATTAGAACTATCTATTTAAGAATTTAAAATTGAACAAAATTACAATTTAAAGATTTTATAATTTCAAACAATAAGAAGTCATTAATGTTGGTATAAAGAACATTGAAACTTAATTTATTCTTGAAATAATACTAATCTTTCTTTCTATACTAAAGGCATAGATAATCTTTTTTTTTATGCTAAAGGTATAGTTAAAGTTTCATGTCTCTTTATACAATTCAATTCCTAAGATTACTTTTTTTCATTTCTAAGTTGCTTATTTTTTTTTCATGCCTTGCAACTATGGTAATAAGAAAAATAGAAATAATCAACTACTTAGATAGCCAAGTAGCTCCAAAATAGATTGAGTGTCAATAAATAATTCATATAATTTGCATAAATTATTTTGAAAATGTTCTCTCAAATAATCATGTGTTCCAAATTAATGGATTATTTGTAGAATATGAGTATTGGATACAACTACAGTTGAAAAGAAGCATGATGATAAAGTACTACATGCTTCTTTGAAAGATTAATTGGCCAATTGGATATGAGTGCATGACAATTTTTAAGTGGCATGTGCATGAGAATGTATTCATTGCAATTGTGTCCAATCTATCAATTTGTTTGGTTTTCATTTCTCAATGCCAACCCAAGATCTAGATTTGATGTATTTGCTTCACCACTACAAAGAAGGGAATGACGGTTTAAAATGTCTTGGCTTTTAGATCCAGCTTTTTGGTCTTTTAATTTGATCCATGTGGTTGCATTGTCTCTTTCCACATGGATCAAATAAACAAGCCAAAACATTTGGTTGTAGTTGACAATGGCATTTGTGTTTAGATTTTGAAGATGTTGAGGATTGTGATTGAAATTTCATTATTGAAAAATGGTTTGAAAAAAGGTTTTGTCTTCCATAGGAATGACATTTATTTCCAATAATTTTAAGTCATGTATTTCAAATATTAAAAAAAATTGTCAAATTTAATAGTATTTACCTAACTACTACTATTCATATAAATTTAGAACCCATAAGCTTTATAATTATATAATATTATATTGCATATGCAAGTCAATAATATATTGTGTTATAAAAATTAATTAATACATTTTAGAGTACAACACAAAGTAAGGTGTGAATATGTATCTGAATGCTATACACCTTGCCCATTCTATTTTAGACAATGATTATAGGATAACTCCTTCACTCCGGAACAAAAGTGAGAATAACATTAGAAACAAGTACTTAATCAACATCTAGATTGAGTTCCTCAACTATGTTTTCCCCTAAAATGCTTGAAAACTGCCATTTTTAATAGAAGTACTAAATGTTTGAAAAAAACTTTTTTTGACATATGTAACTATAGGATCTTGTAGTATGATAAATTGAAAACACTTGGTAAAGGTTTCAGAAATTTCCATTGAAAAAACAAGCACTTCACAAGCTCACTTATCTATGAGAAAATGTCCAATCACTTCTTTGGATTTGTTATAAGAAAAAAATAAGAAGTAGAAAAAAATAGAGAATGATTCAAAATACTAAATTGTTAAGAATTTAATTATGGAATTGAAAAATCTCAATTCTAATGGTAATAATGTTTTAATAAACAATTTACATCCTATGATTTTATTTTATTTTAGAAAATATTGAAAATTGAGTTAAATAATGACTTTAAAGTTTATTTTAGAATAGAAAATCCATAATTGCCTTCAAACTAAAACTCCTCATAACTTTTGATTCATTGATTGAAAAGGAATAATTCCAAGACTGCCCGCGTGAGGAAAAAAAACACCATATTATGTAATAATTTTTAACCCTTATTTCCAAATGTCATGAAATTTAGTAGACTTGAAAGATCTTTCTCATCCACACCTTCTATTAAAATTTCAGCCCTAAATATGCAAATTTCTAGTCACAAGTACCTGCCCGCCCTCTGTAACAATGCAAGAACCTTTATATGTAAGATAGAAGTGGGTGATTTTTTGACCAGTTGCACATTTGTACAAAACATAGGAAATTTGATGTTTTTTTTGGTAAGAATGTTAAACTACTCAAAAGAAAACCAATCCAAGTTGTTTCATAACAAATTTTCAAAGTTGAAGGCATAGAGTATGGAAATGCTATAACTCTCATTATTTGCCTCAAAGAAGATGCAGTGCCATAGAATCATGCATAGAATCACATGCTTGTAGATTACATATGTATTACCTACCAAAAATCTTCATTTAAAAAAGGCATATATGTGAATGTTATGGAGTTCCAATATACTACATTAAAACAAATAGGACAAGGAACCTATGCTTGTGTTTGGAGAGCTATTGACAATGACACCAAGGAAGTGGTGGCTATAAAACAATTAAAGAGTAAATCCATTGTGAGGGGATATGGAAAGAGAAAAAAATTAGAAGAAGTAGTGGCTTTAGAGGCCTTAAAGATCATCCTAACATTGTACAATTAAAAAAAATCATAAAACAAGATGATGAGTTGTTGAGTTGTTTTTTGTGTTTGAGTACATGCCAAACAATTTATAGAAATGATTGGGAATAGAATCATTCCATTTCAAGTGGAAATTCAATCATGGATGTATCAAATCCTTCAAGCAACGACCTACATGCATACCAAGCATTTTATTCATTGTGATCTTAAGCTGGCAAACATATTAGCCAATGAAAGAACCTTGACTTTGGTCTATTGAAGAAGATGGGCCTTTGTCTAAATAACTTTATTACACTAGTGTACAAATTGGGGTTTGGTGGACAAGAAGGTTGCACATATGGATGTACCACCACCAATATGTACACCTTATGGTATCAAGCACCCAAGATTCTACTTTGTTCTCCATCTTATTCAATATGTAGTGACATGTGGTCTTTAGGGGTCATTATGGTAGAGATGTTTAGATCTTGAGTACTTTTTCGTGGAGCAAATGAAAGAAGTTAACTTGATCAAATCTCTACAATACTTGGTTCACCGGATTATTGGAAACAAGATTGGAAAGAAGGATGTATGCTTGCAAATGCTTGCAACTTTGAGTTCAAGAATACATACTCATTGGTCAACCTTGTAAGCTGCATTCTCCATGCAAGTGATTTAGCCTTGGATTTGATTGAGTCATTGGTAGTTTGGGATTTGCAAAAGTGCCTCATTGCATTAGAAGCCTTACATCATCCCTTTTTCAAAGCCAAACCAAACTTACATCAAAGCAATTCTAATTTTCTATCAACTTGTACACCTATAACTATTCAACATCCAATTCTACATAGGCAAGGCATAATATGACTTATGCAATGAAAAATAGTAAAGAACAATGTTGCATCTTCAAACAAGCAAGAGTTTTACTTCAACCAAATTTTGTAGTGTGCTAGCGCTAGTTGTAGTATTTAGAAATGTTATTTTTCAATTTGTCTCATGGACATAATATTATATTATTTTGGGCAATTTTATAAAAAAAGTATTTGGCATATGAAAAGTCTATTGAAAAGTGCACATGTACAATAGGAAATTGATTGCATTTGTGAAATAAGTATATCATTGCAATGAATGTTACCTAATTCTATTTTAGATTAAGAGATGAATAATATATTTAAGACATTAGATTTATGTATTTTTTTTTATTATTGTAACAATAGTGACATTTTTATTTGAAAAGATTAGAAATTCTCTACCAGGTCGTGACAACTAGCTGGGCGTGAATGCGTGTGCTTAGGCTAAATATTTTTTTTCTCTTCCTTGCTGATTGAGGTAAATTGCTTCATGTTCAAAGCCCAAAATTTTGTTAGATTTCTTAAACATCTTAAACGTCGATCAGAGCTTGCTCCTGCAAGACTTCAAATTAAACCAGGGTACGTTCGACTTTAGTATTTGCAGCCTCGTCAAGGCCACATTGCATCCATGACCAAAGAATGTATCTGATTGCGAAGGTTGAGGGCCGTTGGCTCTAGCTTGCATTGGCAAGAGAGCCATGAAGGCAGTGACGAAATCAAGCTGCAGCCTAGGAACGTACTGTCACGCTCAAAACTCTATGAACTTGGAAACTTAATTCCAGATGAGCGCACTTGCACCTTATGCATGTGTCATCCACCTCCCCAACAGTGAATGGGCACATTTAATTACCTGACAGTAGACTTGTAGCAACAAATCTGAACATACTGTATGTTTTAGACAAGTTTCATGCTGTTGCCAAAGCTCATAGAGACACAGTTGCTTACCTCTCAGAGACGCAGTTGCAGTTACCACTCACGCATGGCCGCACAGCATGCATGCGCTGAGAGTTGCAAGAATTTCACCACCCACAATCAGCCGTTGAACCAAATCGAAAGCCCGTTAGATTTCAGAAGGAAATGCACAAGAACAGAATGTAACACCTCTGCACAACGACAACAACAATACACCGGGCTTACCCCAACTCACCACTCACTAACGGATCATTCACGTACAACACAAATTTGGTGCATAAAAAAGTCCATGAAATGACGAACTGAACTTAGATACCCCATTCATCGACCAAAAAATTAACGGGAAATCACAGATGAGGATATATCGACATGGATACTGCATTCGGAGCTAGCATGGATGGAAAAATTACAGAGAGGTTGGAATTCAAGTAGGCTGTTAATCAGGGTCCCGAATTCAAGGGCAGACACTGTCGACTTACTAATCATGTAGGCTGGAGGCTAGCTAGGGCAAAGAAAAAACGCTTTGAAATGGAGAAAAGGCTAACCTTTGTAGCTGTCAGTTGCAGCCAGACAGCCAGACAGAGCAGCTCTTGGGCTTCTCGTCCCTTCCTTCCGTTGCTCTTCCTCTCCTTATGCCAGTGTTTGTGTCTGAATGCCTCTCCATCTTCCTCATGGCGGCCTTCCATCCATCCCCTCAACTTCCAACTATTTGGAGGACCACCACTTCTTGTCATCATCGCCCGCAGCCGCTACTGCGTAGGGCTATGGTGGAGGCAGCAGCATCATCAAACTCATCCACAGCATCTCATCATGGTTAGCAAGGTCTTTGATTTTGCAGATTTTGTGGATTGAGTTGGATGGGTTGATTAATTCTGCTGCAGTTAGTTCGTTTTTCGTTTGGGTGATCTGGTTGTGGTTGCATTTGAAAAAATCAGGGTTAAGGTTGGGTGAGGTTGCAAATGGGATTGCAGGTGGAGATCAAGCTCTTCTGTGTCCTTGAAGCTGCTGTAAGAGATTCAGGAGCGAAACTTTGATTGATGCATGCCAGCTATGGCATTCGAGGAGCCTTTGCACAGCATGCATGACCAGGGGTTACGGCCCAGGCTGTTGCATTCCGTCATGGCAAACCATCTGCCAGATGACAAGCAGGTGACCAGGGCTCCCGGGCAATTGGCTATGGCGGTGGCATCTCTTCGGCGACATCATTTGCTGTGGGAAAGCTCCCTGGTCGCTGGTCCGGGGTTGCATTTTATGCCAAGCGCCAAGTGCTTGGATGTGAACAAAGGAGCTGTGGACGCATGGGTCGAGAAACTGCTGAATCTTCTCTCCAGCACTGTAGTATGTACTACCCCATGGGCCTTCAACCTTGCTGCCTTCCAAGTTCATAAGTCTGTCCTTCAGGTTTTGCAACAATTGTCATTGTCTGTGAGCGCAATTTCTGCTGTGAATCGACATTGCGGAGAGTTCTCACTCTGTTCAATATGAAGAGGAGGTTTCAGTTATTTTGTTACCCTTCTTTAGCAATTAGGTCAATCTTTTGGAGTTACAGGAGATTGAGGAGATTGTGGCGTTGAGGTATGGCAGGCGGAGAACAGGTGGGCTGGTGCTTGTCTGCTTGGCGTGACTTGTCAAGAGTGCACTCGGCAACGCTTCTTGGAATGTTACAGTTTGTGGTTTACGAAGTTGTTGCTGCCTCTCAAGGTGTGTGCCTGAGAATAAATTCTGCCCTTATTGTTTCAAAATGTAGTAACACGCTTGATCCTCATGTCGATGATATAAGAGAGATAAGTATATCTTTCAACTCTGTGAGTGTCCCCTGTTCATCATGAATTGAAAATAGTAGAGTGCTCACTTCGTAAGGTGGATCATGATTTCCGAATGCAGCAACCAACAGATCCTATCTTTGTGAGAGCGTCTGCCTGTGCTTCGCTTACTGATCTCATTGTCAGGTATGCTCACAATTCTTTCCAGGATGAAGTCTAATGTATGCACTGGAATCGTGAATTTTACCATTGACAAGTCAGTTTTGAGTTTTTAGGTTAGGCCATGTCGTCAGACAAACGAATCATATATGTTTGTGTCAGTTAAATCCTAAAAGAACAAGAAACCCAAATTGGGCCTTATGTTCAACAGTTTTGAGTAGGTCATATGTGGGCTCCTTGTTTGTTCAATTTTTAATTTAATTTTGATGAACATATATATTGTTCTTCACTGATCCTAGAGATACAAAATTTGGCCCCATCTGAATTACATGTTGCTATTATGATCAAGTAGTCGCTTTAAAACCATGGATCTTTGGTCCTTTAGGGGTTGAGGTCACAATGATGATACATTCTGCTTGCCACCTATTGCAGATTAGGAGGCCTGATTGAATTTGCTGGCGTGCGACGAGATGGGGCCAACCTCATCTCCAAGTTGGTGCAACCCTTGCTGCAGATACTTGGGGACAAGGACTCATGTGGCATTTGGGTTTGTACCCAGGGTGGCTTGCACTTTGGGGTAGTTTGATGGATTATCAGATTCAACTCATGCCTGAACGTTGATTATTGCTTTCAGTTATCCCTTGTTTGTGAAATTATTTGCATCTTTGATAAGTTACGGTCTAGACTGGTTGTTTTGCGACCTATCCTGCAGTGGAATCTAAGATGTCTCTGTTTGCAGAATGAGGCAATGGACCTGCTCTCTGCTTTGTTGCGATATTTTCCGGCCTGCCTGCGTCAACAGTCTAGCAGTGTATGTGCACACACTCACCATTTGTTTTGCGCAACCTGCAATGTATGTGCTCATGTGCACAAAATTTCATCTCCGTGGAAACTCCACATCGTGGTTAGATTTTGTTGACCTCCTTTCCTTCTGTCAGTTTGTGCCCCAATGAATGTTATTGAACTATGTGGTAGTTGGTGCTGTGTGCAGTTGGAGTCTTTGCTAGTGGCACGGATCATGGATGTGGAATGCTATACAACTATTCCTCAGGTATGGGGTTGCTGCTGACTGCAGATATTGCATGATTTTCTTGACAATTATATCCTCGCTTCTGACTCCATCCTCGGTTTCGTATCAAAATTAAATATGGGGATTAAGGTAAAGGATGTTAAAGCATTTCGATATGTGAAGGAGTGTGATTTGGGGGAGATGTCTAGTGCTGTGGAGATCTTTGGATACAAGAATAAAATCTGCTGAGGTCAAATTTTTATCACTATGTATGAATTTCTTATGCAATAATTCAAGGTGGGAGGTTATAGATCACTATTGAAGGGTTATTAGGCAACCCCATTCCATTCAAAGGTGAGTGGCCCTAGACATTAGGCAAGTCGAGCTTACAGCACTCGATAATTGAAGGCCAACCAAGTGTATTGGAAGAGATGAGTTGCTGCCGATATCAATGGTCAGGCAATACGAGATCGGACCAGGTCCCCAATGATTCTAGTATTCTAACAAATTTTATAGGATTGCAGAAGAGCTTCACCATGCACCGGAATGTCATAAAGAAAACCTCGCACGTCATAAATTGACACAGATGAGAGTGAAGCTAATAAATAATACTCGTTTCAATTATTTTCGACAGAAATGTGCAAAAGCATTGGCGCTTCTTCCGAAAGCCCATGGAGACGCCACAACTTGGAGCTCCTTATTGCGCCGCATTCTGATTGCTACGAACTCCGAGCTTGACTTTGCCTTTGCAGGCATGGAAGATGGTGGGTAATTCGGTGGAACTTAACACCAGAAAGTTCCCAAATCATCAAATATTGTTACAAATTCAAGTTTCAACCGCCCACAAATGTATCAAATCTAACATTTTGTTACAGTTTCCACTGCAGAGGACGCTATTGCATCCTTGTTGCCACGAGGCCAAGAGCCTCCTTGGCCACTAGGGGGTCGGGCAGTTCCTTCAAACGCCTGTATACAACCGGGGAAAAGCCTCTGGCAGCAGCTGGTACCCCGAGTTTCGAATTTGCTGCAATGCTGCAACTACCTGTTAACTAGTCCTTTTCCAGTACCGGTATGTATGCTCACATCTACGAAAATCTTTTCTGCCAGAACCATAGAAACTATACATCATGCAAGTCGGCAAGGACTCCAATGAGGTGCTTTAATTGACAATAAAAAAGCGCCTGGTTTCAAAGCTGATGGCTGTGCGCCTGATGTTGTGACCCTTTGAGCATGTTGAAACTCCGTAGTAATTTGGCTATAGACGACACATGCATATCACGTGCAGGGACATTATGACTAAGAGGTAACGATAAAGAGAGCTCATTTTTACTATTTTTGGGATTGGGAAAGGTACCGGCTCCCTTGGGTCCATTGCTGGCCCTCAGTATGCGTATTCTACGAGTGGATGGCTCCAGGTTATCGTCAGCTTCACGGCTAGGACCGCCGATACCCTCTTCACATCAAGCTGCTCTGTGTTCTGAACTCCCCGCCTTGCATCTTACTGCTCTAAATCTCGTAGCCTCAACATTGCGTGGCATTCGCAGGTATTATCTACCTTCCTCATGCCCTGCTTCATTCTGACATTTAGAGCAGCTATGGGTCAATTCACAATATGCAGGTTCGTTTCCTTTAATAGAGGGATCTACATTGAATCATTTCTAATGACACAATTTGGAATTGCACATTCCTTGAATGTCCTGAAAATCTGTCACGGTTTGCGCACGTCTGATTGGAAAACTTCCGCATGTAGAAATGAGAACACGTGAGCGTGCATTTTGAATCCCCTCTCCTTGTTGTTGAGTCATTACAGAGGGTTGAGTGTACATTGCGAAAATACTGAAAGAGGCATTGCTTACATATTTTAGTTATTCTCGATCTTTGACAGCCAACTTCTACCACGAGCTGCTGATCTCGTGCGCTTGATCACCGACTACTTCCGGCGTTGCGGAGGGGTGCATGCAACACTGCGCATCAAGCTTTATTCTATTGCTCGCCATCTCTTCGTGGCAATGGGAGCCGGTAATGAGCAGCATACGACTTTATCTCAGGTCCTACTGTTTCGTTGTATTTCGTTTTGTGATTGCAAATATACTGCATTTGAAAATAAAGAGGTCGTTTTAACCCGAGTATGACTCAAGGGACCAAAACTTCCAACTTGGGCCTCTTAACAGTTTTGAGTAGGTCATAAGGAGACTGCATCTTGTCCGATTACTATTATTATTTTACCAACACCTTCAATTGTCTTCGTTGATTCTGGTGATATATAGAAGAGCCTCATCTGAACTCTATATTCCACATTATGTTCGACTGAATTGGAATCCTGAAAACCGTAAATCCTTGGTCCTTAAAACGGTTACTAAATCCGTTTCGGAATTAATTAGTCTATTGACCAACGGACGTAGGAATGGCGTCTGGATTAGCACCAGCCATTGTGGGCAATGCACTTTCAGACTTGAAAGGTTCCACTTCGGGGGCGAACATCTTGTCTCCCAAGTTTGGCCGAGGACCTCGCATCAGCAACTCTGTCTGGGCTTCGGGTGGATGGAGTGGCGCCCAGGTTATCAACTCCAAAAAGCGAAAGGAACCAGGTGGCATGCCAGGCGAACACCCAGGCAGTGGTATGGTGGAAGCAGCCATGACGACAGGGGATGGGACCGCCCCTATTGCTGTTCAAATCGCTGCTCTCCAGGCCCTCGAGGCTCTTCTTACATCAGTAAGTTGTCTTGCCCTGGCGCCCCACCAATGTTATGTCTTGAGTTGAAAACCACAATCTTAGTTCACTAAATTGGCAATTTTCTATTTGTCAAAGAGAGATGCACTAGTGGTTCTTCCTTTCTAATTAGGACAGTTGTAGATTCAAGTTTTCATAGTTCAAAAATGTTTTCAATTCAATAGAAATCTCCTCTTAGCCTTGTCGAGTCAGAGAATATCGGAACTAATGGCTCCGAGAAAATGCTGGAGAAGACTTTTCTTGTGTAACTGCAAGAAGTCTAAGTCCGGCCTCTATTCGAGGATTAAGAGTGAGAATGTTCTTTTTTAAGCTTCAATTTTGCTTCGCTGCTGTGCAACTGGGTTTCAATGCTTCAACTCGCCAGGATTCACGTTACTTAACCTTCTTCAATCTGTTGAAGGGCGGGGCTTTACTTCCAGACCGCTGGAGAGCAGAAGTTGACGCAGTTCTAGCCAGTGTGGCGATGGCTGCTGCAACGGGAACCATATCGGCCAGTCTCACATTGGAAGAAGAAACCAACTTCATGGAGGGGACCAGTATTACGAGCTCCTCGTCCGGAGACTTTCAGGTGGCCGCGTATCAAGCGCTTCTGGCGTCCCTCCTCTCTCCCTGCTGTCATCGACCTCCGTACTTGGCCCAAGGACTGGCAGTATTTCGAAACGGTAAAACCATCAACCTGGCATGCTCTTCTCCCGAAGGTGGAGGATACCAGTTTCGTCACTTCATTTGAACCAATATCTAAAACCTTGCTGTCAATGCGGAGATCACTCAATAGAGCTCACTGTCCAGAGATATCACTTTGGGCACAAGAGCCAAATCTTCTATAGATCAATATTTTCTCACTCAATGAAAGATGATTTCTTAAGCAATTATACAAAGGGGGAGGTGGTACCCTACGATTGAAGAGATAGCAGACAGCCTCGTTTTCATTGAAGATCAGTGACCGTAAGTAGACACATAGCCAAGTCATGCTTACACCCAACGGTTGTCATTGAAGTTACCAAGTATTGATTGGAAGACACAAGTTGCTTGTGGTTACAGGGGTCAGTCAATGGGAGGGGGTCAGGTCCTAACGATTTCAGTTAATCCTCTACCTTCCTAAGGAATCGGTAGCTCAATTGATCGGTGTCCTGACCTTCTCCCATTGACTGACCTGTTGATACAAGGCCATTGGCTTCAGGCAATTCTAAGACCTTGTTTTGTGACTGTTCCAGGACGTCAGGAAGCAGGCACAGAGGCGGCTGCAGTGTGTGCACACGCTCTTCTAGCCCTGGAGCCTCTGATCCACCCTCGCTGCCTCCCACCCGCAGGCACCCCTGCAGCATTAGCAGCCGGCATGTCTGCAGGCCGAGCCACGAGTGCCACTCTGGTGCCGCACATGCAGAGACCCAGCAACAAGCCTACGAGCATTCCAGCACCGAGTCCCCAGCTCCCAAACAACAATGGATTTGCTGTTCCAGCTTCAGTGTCAGCCTTGAAGATTGGGCAACTGGCAATGGACCCTTGGGCCGAGGTGGATACATGGCTTGGGTACGGGGAGGATTTCGGGGGTGACGATAGCTTGTTTTACCCCGAAACAGATGGCATTTTAGTTGAAGATTTTGCTGGCACCCAAGGCTATGGAGTTTCTCTTCTCAACGGCTGTGAAGCAAATGTATCCCAGGTCAGTCTTTTCCTTTCATATTTGGGTGAGCTAGGCTACAGATTTGGATGAGCGAGACTACAGAATTTGGGTGAGGCTACAGATTTTCGCATTATATAATTGGTATCTTCAATACAGTTTCATTGATTTCTGGCTAACTAATTACATCTTCCCTCTTTCAATTTCCTATAAGCTCGTAGCTAGAACAAAATTAATTGTCAAATTCTAGCAATATTTAGCCAAAGAAGAGAATGCCTGTCGCAGGTAGCAGCCCCTTGCAGTGAAGCCAATGGGGAGAAACTGGCGGAGGGCTCCATGGACTTTAGAAGCCAAAGGGAAATGTTGCATACTATGCAGCAAAGCATGGACGGAGCTCAGCCCAGCCCCTTGGAGAAGCATGCGAACTCTCTGGAGGGGTCTCAGTTTCAGGAGCAAACTAGGGTGCTGACCTCCACTACCCTGGAATCCTCCTCACAAGGTCAGAGTGTGCAGGACAGTATTGCGAGACCTGGTCAAGACACGGAAGCCATTTCAATGTGTGTAGATATTCCGGTCGCAAAAGCTTCAGCTGTAGGCATGGGTGGTTTCCCTGATAACCACCAAGATGTAGAGTTATGTCCCAGCTTGACAAAGTTCGCTGCGGGAATCAGTCTTCCACCCTCGGAGGCTAATGCTTCCTATCCTGTTGCTGAGGATACATTTGCCTACTCCAATGAACCCGTGGATATTACAACCGACTCGGATTCCGAAGATCCTCTCCACGACGTTGTGGATGGAGATGCAGACCCTGAGTCAGATTAAGTTTATCCACTGTGAGATGGGAGAGTGCAACTTTAAATCCGAACGATTATTATAAGTCCCCTACCTCATCTCAATTCAATTATAATGGAAATAACGTAATCTAAGTAAGTTCACAGGCCTCTTCAATGTCAAAGCAAAGCACCCGAAATGCACGTGATATAGGGGAGTTCTGGGGCATCGTGACAAACTATAGAGCTCCATGTAAAAGTGAGCCATTGGAACAGCAGGAGTCAACATGGTGATTTACTGATTTATCCGATTAGTAATTTACCGAAGTCAGTATGTTTCAGTCTGTAGTGCATTAATTTCCAGAATTTCTTTTGGGTAGAGAACTAAATTTGCACCCTCACTAATAGGATAAACCAGTAGTCAAGCAAGCAAGCAAAGCTGTTACGAAAACTCGACAGCGGCTGATGAGCAAGTCCAAGAGTGCACCATGTCTGTTCTTCCGAACTAATTTTCCAGGGTAATGCAGCCGACATCATACAGTTTCCCAATTTGCAGGGATGGTATCACAGTAGTATAGATTATTATACAGAGACTAAACTCGCAGAGTAACCTTTCGATGATGAATAACCTAGACGTTTTCAAGTACATACAAATGTTTCACGCATTCCTTCAAATATTTCTCTCTAAAAAATCACAGATTCGCTCCTCCATGTACATCCGATCTTTGAGGCCGCGCGGCATGTGTCTTTCGTCCGGGAACACCAGCAGCTCATAATCCTTGGATGCCGCAGTCAGCGTGTTAATTAGGCGAGCAGTGTGCCGGAAATGTACATTTTCATCGATCATGCCATGCACCAACAACAGCTTCCCCGTGATCTGATACACGTGGTGCATGACCGAGCTGTATTGGTAGCCGGCGGGGTTGCTGGACGGGGTGCCCATGTACTTCTCGGTGTAGTGGGTGTCGTAGCCATCCCACGACGTGACGGGCGCTCCAGCAACTGCACACGAAAAAGTCTCGGGACAGCGGGCTAACGCCATGGAGGCCATGTAACCGCCATAGCTCCATCCGTAGATTCCAATTCGGTTCGGAAGTGCAAGACCTTGGCTTACCAGCCACTGCACTCCTGTTTGCTGATCCTCCACGTCGATCTTCCCCATGTTGTGCTTAATTGCTCCCTCAAAATCTAGACCTCTTCTGGCACTACCTCTGTTGTCCAGCTGCACATTCCCACCAATGTCCAAGCACACACAATACAATCAGAACTTCTGTAACGCTGGAATGGACATAGAGCTAAAACGAGCAACCAAAGGCCTATGAACGGATCCAGCATCCACAAAATACAAATGGAAGTCCATCTACACATGTTTTTACCCCCCAGATGCCCACGCTACACTAAGAGAGCTAATAGTCGGTTCACTTCGCCAATGTAAAAGCAAATCCTCGATTTATTAACTTCCAAAGTATATTCCTATCGTTCAGAAATATAGGGTATCATTTCTTCTGTCTGTTAGTACGATATGTTGCCTTAAGGCCACTTGGGCATTAGGGGTTGAACATAAGTGTACAAATAAACACGACGAAAGAGTTCCAATACAAGTGCAAGAGGATAAAAACGAACCTTCCAAACAAGGATGCCTCGACTTCTCAGGTACTGAGCACGCATATCCACTGTGTTCATCCAGGAATTGCATACTATTTGCACATTAGGACCACCATAAACGCTCACTACTGTCCTATAGGGCGGCCGCCCAAACTGTTTCGAATCTGGGATGTAAACAAGGCCATGTAAGACGGTTCCATCACTCGCAGTCAGTGATTTGAACTCAGGAGGGGTCAGTTGCAACCTCCGTGCGTGATAAGTGGGCACGGGTTGCTCATATATTGAGACCAGCAGCTTCCCAGTGTCCAAGGACCGCAGCAGTAGCCTGGGTGGAGTGTCTAACGAGTCGTGAATATCCACAAACTTTTTCATCTGATGATCTAGTACCACAATATGCCGACCTGCCCCTTGTGTCAGCCTCTTGGGCTCCGTCAGGGGTTGCGTACAATCCAGGCTGGCGCTATACAGATGGGTTTCTAAAGGGCTATCATACGTCCCCGTAAAGTACACCAAGCCGGCCTCTTCATCCACTCCTGCCACTTGTTCCACCATCCAGCTGCCCTGCGTGAGAGCCCTCACGCAATTGCCGAACTCATCCAGCATGTACAAGTGCCGAAATCCTGTCTTCTCACTTGCCCAGATGAAGCCCCCTGCAAGGACGCCATAGCACCGACGCAGAGGAGTGAAACAGTCGTGCAAGTTCACCCAAATGTCGCTCTCTTCCGTGAGCAACACCGTTCTCTTGCCGGTCAGTGGATCAAACCTCAGCAGCTTCAGCTTGGTTTGCGACCGGTTCTGTACTTGAGCTGTGAGATACCCACTGGGCAACCACGAAACTCTTGCTAGATACTCCTCATCGTCATGGCCTTCCCCGCAGAGACCAACCTCCAAATCCATCCAGATTACACTACCACCGTTGGATGGAACCACCCCTAATCGCACACTCACGTTCGAATGGCCTGCAAACGGATAGGCATGATCTTCTTCAGCCTCCCCTCCTGTTGTCGCCTTTCCCTGGTGCATGATTCTAAAAGGCGGGATCCTTGATGCGTCCACTTCCGCAAACGCTATGTAGCGACTATCAGACGACCACCAGAAGCCATTTCGTCTGTCCATTTCTTCCTGTTGTGCACAACAACTCCCCTTGTCAGTGGGCCGTTTAACATACTTTCATGATATCTGTTTAGTGCAAGAGAACTCCGATCAAATTAGCCTGTACTAGCGGGGAGTAAGAAAACAGAGTACACTCAACCCTTTCTAATGACACTGCCTCGGCGGAGGGGTGGGGGGCAAATGGGCTTCCAAATGCACTCACAACTAGACATGTGGAAATTGTCCTTTCAGATGTGTACACAACGTGAGGCATTCTCAGGATATACAGAGAATATGCAATTATGGATTGTGTCATTAGAGAGAATTCAGTGTCGATAAATGCACTCAGGAGGAAGACTTTATTCTCATTCAACAGCAACACCACTGTCAATGGCCAGAAGACAAGAAAACCAACAGAAATAGAAAAACGTCACAGTACCTGCGCTATATACTCGGCAAGTCCATGAACCTGCAACAAGGTGAGCACCAATAGAATGAGTGAACACATCTTCAAGCGGTAATTTCACAATTGCCAATAATAAAGACTGGTAACCAAAACGAAGGTAGACCAAATCACGATACGGTAGTCGAAAGATAGATCAAATACAGGTTGAACACAATCACGATAGACCAATATATAATCATAAGAAGCAATAATTGATATGAGAAGCAAACAAATTAATTCTTGACGTACAAATGAGCATACCAAAGACCTGGTGCCAATAAGGGAATGCAACGAATAAATGCAAAAGTACCAACCTTGCCAGTTCCTCGAGCACCATATGTGATTTGGACGGGATCCCCAAAGGCTACTGGAACCACATATAACTCATCATCCCTTACATAAGCTACGGAGCATCCATCAGGTGCAAGCTGGGGATCCAGAATTGGAGACCAAGACGTGCTGGCTACCCGCCGTCGCAGCTCAGCTCCCAAGCCTTCTTGGACATAAATCTGACATCATTCAAGTTCATATCATAACCATATCAGGCAAAGTTTCAACGGAGACACCCCAAACCTAATTCATCTTTAACAGAAAAATCGAACCTCAAGAAAATCTTACCACGGAATTTGTCAGTGATATAGGACAAAATCCTGAAAACTACTGGCATCAATATTCCCAGCGAACATATAAGAAAAATAACTTGCCACTTCACAGCGCCATCAGAGCTATACAACACCTAACTCTCAAATTAGGGCAGTAATACACGTCCTAGAAACTCAAAAATTGGTCTCTTCATGAGACTTCAAAAGTGAGCGATTCCTTCAAGGCGATTCCAACTGAAAGACATGATGAATAGAACTCAAGCAAAACTGGGCAACAACCCAAACACTGCTGTCATCACTATTCCCAGTCAATACATTCGAAAAACAATTGCCACACCACCGAATCATCAGAGCCACAACCCCTGACTCCCAATTAGGGCAAGGTGAATGATTGCAACAAGTGCAAAACGCAACCGAGACCTAACGTTGGCAACGTCCTTGACACTAAAACAATGGGCCTCGTCTCTGACACTTCAAAAGTGAGCAATTCCTCGCGACATTTTTCAACTGCAAGATGTGAGTAGAGGAAGAATTCGACCCAAGTGGAAGAGCAAGTATTCCTACTGCAGGGTGGATGAGTTGCAAGCAAAAAGGATGGGTCCATGGACATACCCCACCCGGAAGCGGAACCATGAGCCGGGACGGCACGCCTTTGGCCCACTCATAGCGCGTCACTCCCAAGCCTCTCTCTCGCAGCCGCTCCCGTCGCAGCTTCTCCAGCGTGGAGAGGTTGCCCTCGTCCACTCCACCGCCCGGGGGGCTGACCAGCAAGCGCTGCTGCCGGGCAGCGACGTCGAAGGCATAGATTTTACGGCTGAGCGTGCTGTCGGGGCTGTACAGGTAGGTGATGAGCTTGTCGTCGGGGCTGAACTGCACCGACGCCGGGGCCACGTAGCCGGGGAGCGGGTACTGCACGATATCCTCCACGGGGAAGAGCGTGTACTCGTCGCCCAGCGTTTGACTGTCCGTGGTGGGCATGGTGCTGCTGGTGTTGCTGGTAGTAGTCGTCTGCTGCAGAGGAGGTGGGGACAGCGAGTGCGAACTCAAGGGGGGAGAGGGGTTGGTGCTCGAGATCGTCGTCGACTGCTGGGGGGACAAACTGCCACCGAGCATGCCACACCATCCAAGGAACGAGAAGCGGTCGGATTGGGGGAAGGGGGAGGGCGAGGGCTTCAACGGAGAAGAAGACGAATTCTTCGTATCGAGGGCTCGATGCCGTTCAAATCCCGATTCCACCGTGGCAACGTCCGCGACTTGATACCCAAATAGTGACATCCAGCTTCACGCACATCTCGAGGGATCATCTGCCCCGCAGCCAATCCCCCGGCTGCCCGCTGTTACCCCGTCACTGGTGTCCCCAAAGAAGCAGAAGCAGAAGCAGAAGCAGAAGATGATGATGATAATAAGGATGCACCACGCAACGGGTTCACGAACTCGCCAACCTCCAAGTGAATTCCTGCTATCACCAAAGCAAGCAAGCACAGATTCGTAAACCGCGGCATTCATAACACAATATCGGTGAGCGATGCCATTGCCAACATCCCACATCCCAATTTTCTGCAAATTGACGAGCGATCGAGCTCACAGAACTAGCCCTAATAGCCTCTCCCACGATTTCGACCTAATAAGATACGACCCACACACCACATCCACAACGACGCAATCAAAACTGGATTAAACCGCCGGAATTCCTTCGGATTCCTCGACCGACAAAGTCAGCCAATGCCCGATTCCACGACATACCCACATGACTCTATAACCCCACGCGACTCAGACTCGCACCACTCCCACTCCCCCTGCCCCCTGCCCATGCAATTGCCGCTATCCAATTGCGCCACCAACAACACGTACCTTCCCAATTGGCAACGTAAAAACCAAGACGCGAATCCCGATGCCGCGCTTCGGGATCCACATGCCCCGGCACCAACCCACACCACAACAAGGCCTCCCCTCGCTCCTTACAGCTCCATGGCCAATTCATTCATAGCTCTACCCTGCCTTCGCAAACCCAAACCCCAGGAACCAGAAGCAGAAACAGAAGAAGTAAACGGAGAGAAAGAGAGACAGAGACAGAGAGAGTCCGGAGAGACAATGAATCTCCAGCAAATGACATTCGACCAACGCCGAAACCTTTTTCTTGTACTGAAAAGAAAACCTGCAACGACTTGTTCCTCGTCTTCTTCGTCTTCTTCTTCGTCGTGTTTGCGGTCGTCTTCTTCGTTTCCGTGTTTGAGTTCGTGTTTCCAAAGAGAGAAGGATCTAGTGGCGTGTTGGGCTCACGTGATGTGATGGCAAAGGTGGGGGATGGCGATGGCGATGGCGATCAGATGTTAGCGTAGAAGCGCTGGGACGTTACCTTAGAGGGATCTCCATGGCCAGCAGCAGCAGCAGCAGCAGCAGCAGGCCTTCTTTAGCGGCAGCTTGTTTCTTTTTCTCGGGGATTATGTTTAGTGTATTTGAGGGAAGAGGCGAATTGCTGAACTGAATGATAGAGATTAGCGATCATACCCTATTTTATTATTGGCTTTGGAGGGGACCAGCCTAAACAAAGGTGGGCAATTTGGGGGCCATAATCTTACCTCATTTGGGTTCTAGCTCAATTACACAATTAGAAAAAATGGGTCGAAAAATGGAGGAAAGCATCACATTGTTTTCAATGAAGTATTAGCTTCAATTAAGATAAAATACATTAGAATTAGTCAATATTTTTGAATGAAAGTTGGTAATATTAGAATGTTTTCTAAATGAGCATACAGATATAGGTGATTCTCTCTATTTTTTCCATACATGTATGTATTTCAAGGTGCAAATCATCATACCATCAAGAAAAACAATAATATTAGTAATACCAATAGTAGTGTACCTTGAGGAAGTTTGAATAACTATTTTACACAAATAATGAGCCAATGCTAAAAGGTAAAAGTTTCTTAAAGTTTAGGTCTTTGTTTTCAATGTTCCAACAATATTTTCAATTATTGTGGGACATACCAATTTAAGAGAGATTATTGTAGTACCTTGGCAAATTTGGCATTATTTTGTATTATTTTAAAATGTTGAAGTTTTGGAGAAAAAAATGGTCAATTTAAAAGCTCAATGTTTGTATAGAAAAAGTTGTGACTTTCATAGGATAAGTTATTGGTGAAGATTGAAGTGATGAACACTTCCCAACTAATAATCTATAATTTGATATTGACTACCAACATTCTTCCACCATAATAGCCCTATAACACCATGGAGATCTTAAAGTTTCATATGAATGACATTTAGGGGTGCTATAGTAACTCATAATGTCCTATGAATGACATTCAAGACTCTACAGAGAGCTCAAAGTGTCATTGAATGGCATTCAAGAATATGATTATTCATCCTATTCAAGGGCAATTTTTAGGTTGATGATCACAAGTAGAAATGTTGAAGTTTGGTTTGTGACATTCAAGGCTCCTAAAGAAACTAAAAATGTCCTATGTATGGCATTCAAGAATGCAACTATAGTGATACAACTATTTTTTATATTTCCTGAGGGCAATTTTGAGGTGGACGATCACTACCCATCCAAGGTATATTTATTTCTATTGGAATTCCATACCCTCAAGATATAGTAGATGTGTTGAAGCCAAGTTGGTGTTTCTTATGGATAGAAAGTCGAATGAAATGGCTGAAGGAATTAATCAATATTGTTCATTCTTATTTTTTTTCTTTTTAAGTATAGCCTGATTGAAGAAGATGAAGCTCTAGACAATAGAAAATAGGTCCACATATGATTTAGGTTTATACTAAGTGCCTACCAAATTGTGTTGATTGCATATTCAACAATTAAGTGCCCATTGGTGCTCTTTGAAAATATTCAAAAACTTCTACTTTTCAATACTCCAAAACTACACTTTGAAAAGGGCTCCAAAATTTCAAAGTTTGTAGGACAATAAGAATGCATCAAACTCTACTAAAAGTACAAAAAAGGTCTTACAATTGTTATTTTTAGCCTTAATCCAAAACATTTTATCCAACAAAAAGATCATTTTGGGATAGAAGTATTATTATTTTGAGTGGGTAGTAACTTGCAATTTTCATTCACCAAGTCAGAGTAATACAACTCCTATCATATAGATCATCAACAAAGTCATCCCATTTATTCATTTAAATATAAGTAAATTCTTTTTGAATTTCACAATTTTCCATCTACTTAAGAAAAATTTACACAACTCCTACTAATTCCGCCCACTTGGACATGGACAGAGGGTGGGTATGTTTTTTTCAATCCATTTCATTTCATTTGTTCTGTTGAATCGCGGTGTAAGTTGGGACACATGATAATTTATAAGCTTGCTTCAAATGAAACGCACGTGCTCTGGCTCAGTTCCTCTTGGCGAAGCAAACGAAACCCAACCCAACTGTGAAACCTGGCCAACTGAAGCTTTTTCGTCGTCTTGGATTTTTCGTTGCTGCTGAGTAGGCAATGAAGATTGGACTGGATGATGATGAATGCCACCTCACGCACGCATGCACTTCCATTACTTCCATTACTTCCTTACCTCCCTTTCCTTGTCTCAGTCAGTGCCCAGGTGGTCATGGCATGACCTTCATGTAATTCAAGAGTAAGGTAGGAGGCTCAAAAAGTGACCCTTTAAAGGCTGATCCGCCTTTTTCCATAGATTTGCATGAAAAAAATATTTTTAGCTCATTTCTCAGAGAAAGAAAAATGGATGCCAAATACAACACAAGTGATTTCATATTTTTCGAAGCATTTTTAAATTAGTTATGGATTTTCAAAGATTTTTGTAGTAGGTACCTATTTGTAACCATAGGTCTCCCAAAATCTATCCCCTTGCAACTTCTCAAGCAATTTCTAAACCATGGAAGAAATGATTGGCTCTTGGAATAAAATAAATAAATTTTTCTTAATTCATTCAATAGCAACAGTGGTCCATTTAAAGATCATCTCCCATCCATTTTACAACCAACTATGGGACAGTTGCTATGAAAGGGTAACAATTATAGCCTCCTACCTCAAATTAAAAATGACAGGAAAATAATATCTTGAATAGACAGTCACAGCTACCAACTAGATGATTAATTTCTTGTGTTTACGTCGTCTTCCAAAATCATACCTTACTTTCTTTGTCTCAAAATAAATCCATGGTAAGTTACTCAAACACATTTTTTTACAAATTGATGCTCAAAATATTTTTGTACACCCAAAATCATAACATCGTGTAAGGGAAGTAAGCTTGTTGGGGACAAAATGAGAGCAAGCCCATTGTGGGCAAAATTATGTAAGTCATGTATATTTCAAAACTTGAATGTACACTACTATTACAATTTTGCTTACAGTGGACTCGCTTACCTTAACTAAGCTTATGCAATTGAATGCACACTATTATTACAATTTTGCTTACAATAGACTCACTTACTTTAACTAAGCTTATGCAATGGTTCTTGATTTCCATTTTGGGAAGGTATTATGATTTGCTAGATGCTTGGGAGGACTTATTAGTTAAAGCAAGATTGGAGTTGGTTGAAGAACCATAGGGTGAAAGAATTTTATTCATTGTGAGGATCCCCATTTTAAGGATTCAAAATGGAGTCTCTACCTCATTGGTAAACAATGTTTCAGTTGTGACTAATTACAAATGAATGTAGTTACCATTATCAAATATAAATTATTTTTCTTAACCTCTAAAATGTCTTAACCATAAAATCTTATCAAAGTGTCATTTTTGTTAGTTCTTCTTTTACTGAATATCCTTTAAAGTCTATTTGAAGCATCGAAAGTTTGATTTTGAAAAAACTTGTTCATGGTTTTTCTAATGAAGATTTTGTACAATAATATTCATTGATTTGTTCATCTTGATTTTTAAGTGTTAAAAATTCATAGAGATGAGCCTCAAATGCACTAAGATATTGAGGAAAAAAACACATTAGAAATTCATTTAAAAAAATTGTAGAATAGATTTTGAGAAACCAAAAATCAATTATGGCAATAAATTCCTTGTATAGTATTATCATTATTGAGCAACAACATGGGTTATCTTAAAGAATATGAGATTGCATCCAACTACCAAGATGTGAGTTTTCTACCAAATTTTTATTAAAGTTAGAAAATTAAAATTGGCATATACTAATTTTTTTTTAAATCCTCTTAAAATCCATAAATTCTCCAAAAAAAATTTTAAAAGAATTTCTTTAAGATTCTAGTATTTTTATCTGGAATTTTTTTTGCCAACCCTAATAATCAAGTAAGGTAGTATAAACTTTAGCCTTTGTAAACCTTAAATTTTAATAATTTAATAATATTACCAATAATATAAAAAAAAATTATTTTATAAATATATAGAAATTACAAATTTATAGGATAATAGAAAGATTATAAATACATTATAAAAATTTAAATATCAATAAATTCAATATCTTTAACTATATGGTACTATCTAAATGTAATATTAGCTATGAAAAATGAGTTTGCAATTGAATATCTCTATTTTTATA
Organism: Pseudoscleropodium purum; assembly: GCA_963969395.1. Classification (NCBI taxonomy): domain Eukaryota; kingdom Viridiplantae; phylum Streptophyta; class Bryopsida; order Hypnales; family Brachytheciaceae; genus Pseudoscleropodium; species Pseudoscleropodium purum. The sequence continues at coordinate 1,964,066 of OZ017796.1, forward strand.
AAATTTTGAGCAATAAATCAATATATAATTTTATACCAAATGATTAAAAGGCCTTCAAAAGTTTATTGAGAAACAATATTGTTATCAACAAAATTTTAGTTTTAAAATTTGAAATTTCATTAAAATTGACAAAATAATGAATAATTGTTTATTTATACATTTATAAATTAGATAATAAATTTTAATCCTACAATTAAGTTTTGAAAATCCAATTTTGAACTTTTAATCTTTCTGGAACTTAACAAAATCAAGTAAAAGACCTTCTATTTTCCAAAGAAGATACCTTAACTTTCCAATGACCCTAGATTTACTCGAAGTTTCAATCATTTGTTCTACTCGATATTTGAATAGTGGTGATTGCCTAATAAATGATTTGAAGTTCCTCATGCGATGCAAATTAAACAACTACCAATATTCTAATTAGTAAGGTAAATGATTACATTATCTTTAATGTTAAAGACATTTGCTTTTTGATATTTAATTTGAAGATTCAAAGACAAGGTTTATATTTATACATTGATGTATGTAGGATCCAATTTCTAATTTTTGAGACCATGTAGGAGCAATTTGAGGTTCCTTTTTTAATGTTGAATTCTACAAAAAAATATTTTTTGGCAACCACCATTAGAAGATTTTTGGGGCCTCCAAATGTTTGTGAGTTATCACAACCTGCAAATGCAGGGAACAAGTTTAGCGCAGCGGTCTCATGTCGCTGAGACCTTGCCACGTCATTGACCAATTTATTTTTTTATTTTATTTTTTTATGAAAAAGAAAATTTTGATAGCGGGCCGTTTCCCTCGCTGCGGGGAATAACTATGGGGGAACAAGCCCGAAACAAGCTTTTGGACCCCCAAAAACTCTTCTAATGTAGTTGCCCTAAAATAATTGTATCCAATTGTTACTTATTTTTAAAACCAATCTATACATATTCTTGCCTAAAATGTACAATGTCTATCTATGAAAGCCCTATGTCACTATTGAATACATTAATTTTTAACACTCTATAAATTCATATTTTAATCATTTTGGTATTCATAAAATGCATACTAATTAAGAGAATTATGAACACATCATGGCAAATGGCCTAGAAAATTTAAAGAAAATTTGAGCCAGCATTGATATGGTATTAGAACTTGAGATTACTATCATTAAAAGTACAATCATCTAAAATTTACATAAATAGATACAAGCATTAGAAGATTTTTGGGGCCTTTGGATGCTTGCGAGTTATCATAGCCTGCGAACGCAAGAAACAAGTTCGGTGCAATGGTCTGACTTGGTTGAGACTCAACCACATCATTGACCAATTTTTTTATTTTTTTATTTTTTGCATTTGGAGACTAAAATTTTATTTTATTTTATTTATGAAAAAAAAATTCTGATAGTGGGCCATTCCCCTTGCTACAGAGAACAACTGTGAGGGAACAGGCCCGAAATAGGCTTTTGGACCACCCAAAACTCTTCTAATGTCTTGCAAATGCATCCTTTCATTTGGGTGATTTTTCTTTCTTAAGTAATGTTTGGCATGATAATTGTCTATGGTTTTTTGTCTTTTAACTTAAATCTAATGGAATATATTTTAAGCACCCAAAGTCCTAATGTGCTTTTTTTATATATGTATAAAAGTTGTTGGTGCTTATCCAATGATAGTATTGATTAAATCTATTCCTATATGAAACATTCAAAATTTAATTTCAAACTTAACTTCTTGAACCATTTGCCAACATGAATTGATGATTCTCAATGAGAATCTCAAACCTTGTTTCAACTCCCAACAAAGTTTTAGACAATTGATTGAACTATGGCTAGGAAGAATTGACCCCTTTGTTGTTCTTGGGTCTACACTTCACAAGTTTCTATTTTAAAAGTCTTCTTGTCTTTTTTGAAAATTTAGAATTCACTTTTGAAATCCTTCACCGCAAATTAGTTTGATTAATTCTTTTAGATATTTTTAGTAGATGGAAGAGAACTTTGACTAAACGCAATAACTCCACAAAATGAGTCTACCATGTGTTTTATTTTGGTTAAACCCATGCAGCATACTTTGAAAATTAGAGTGAACAAAGTCCTAATGAGCAAATAGTGTTGTTGTAGTATCCCACTCAAAGTACAATTCTAAAAAAATTGAAGACAAAAAGCAATTATGATTTCAAAGTAAATGAATTTGAAAGCAAAAAATCCTATACTCAATTGTTTCACTAGTTTTCACAATCATACAAAAAATTGCCAATGCTTCTCTTTTTAGTTACAATGATTTCAATATTTTATTGCATATTATTGTACATCATCAAAGACCTAATCTATTGGTATTGTAAAAATTTGATAAGCATATGCTTCAAAAATATAGATAGGGAGAAAACGCAAATAATATTAAGTTGAATGAAATTTGAACAATCTTGATGTATCCATGAATTGAGATTTCATTTGCTATTATATTGATTTATAGGTTGCAATTTGAAATGTTGTTGCATTCACTTTGAATACATTTGAAGATGTTTTTCCTATTGCACAATTAATATAAACCATTTAAATTTATATTTAGCAATCAACACTATTTTTTTACTACAATCTTTTTCAATCCAAGAGGGTTTGTTTGTAGGGCATTTATGCAATACATTTGTTTGGATTATAGATGTGATTTAATAGGATATGACAAAGTAGTAAAAAATGTTTGAATTATTTTGAATAAATATCTTTGATTCAAACCCAAATAATTCATTAATGCATTAAATATTTATAGTTGATACATTATAGAAAACAAAAAATATTTGTTTGACCAAATATTGACAAATGCATATAATATTGTCACCCAAATATATGACCAAATATATGGTTGGTTGACAATATTATATGCATTTGTCAAATGTTGTCAATTTATGGTCATAATATCTATCATAGTTATATAGGGATTGTAGGGAATGATCCATTAAAGTCTTGCTTCAATCCATGACCAAAAAATTTCAATAAATGAGATTTTGGCTACATTTGATTGAGTTAGTGGCCATAATCAATGTCTTGGATGATGGTGATTGAGTGACTAGTAGCTACTATAGAAACTTCCACCTTTTGAGTATAAATTCATCTTAGAAAGTGACTTTTGGGGGCCTTCATGTGATCTATTGTGTTTGCTTTAGGTGAGTAAGATGGCCATTACAAATAAATTTTTTGTTGGTTTTGAGGTAGTCTAGAGATTCTTTTAACCTATTAGATAGTGTATTTCAAAAATTTATAACAAATTTATACTTTGTCAAAAAAACAAACTTCAATTGCTCTTCCACCATTTCTTACATTTGTCTTGGTGTGAAATTAAAAAAATTCAACAATGTCAACATGGAAAATTAGTCATTCTATCTATCATAAAATAGAAATACCTATTTTGGACACACCACATGATGGTTGTATAGGGTGACCTAATGTGGATAACATTTGGATGCACTGTTCATTGAAGAAGATTCTTTGCTTGTACCTTCTTGTTTACTCTTCCCTCCTTGCTTAGGGAAAAGTGCCAAAGCTAATTGTAGTAGGTGAGTCTATAAGACCAAAAATGGGTCCTAATGAGAAATCCACATTTATGTTGAATAAAATATTCATTCTTTGGAAAAAATATTTAAGGGTATGAGTCGACCACGAAGAAATGGCGAGGTGCAAAAAATCCATCAGAGGGCATTTTTTCGATTCCACGTGCAGAGTCCTTGAATTGACCTTCTTATGTGGGAGAGTCGACCTCTTATCCAAATGGGACATGCGCAGGTATAGTCTTATTAGCTATGACTGTGAAGGAGATTCGTGGAGGTTGATCAGTGAAGATCTGAAGTTTAGCTAGCTAGAGTTCCTGTTTGCTTCGTTGTGAGCAATTACCGGGTGTTTGTGATGCATTGAATTGGTATTGGGTGCTCGATCGTTACGATCTCTGGGCGCATGAGATTATCGATGGGTCGGTCTGCGAGCTAGGAGGGTCTCGAGATTTTTAATATGAATTCGGTGAAGAATCTGTGTATTGAGTCGTACGTGGGACGAATTTGCAACTTAACTGTGGTGCCGATTGTCCGCTCCGACGGCCCCTGCAACTCATTTGTGTTTGTTTCGAAGCTGACGGGAAGGGTAAGGACTTCCGATTCGGGCCAGATAGTCCATGGATGTCTTCCCTGCACATACAACGAGTGAACACCGTTATCATATGAATGATCCTCATGCGAACGATGAGGATGACGATATATCATCGATCGAGGACACACATTACTAGGGGAATCACATGCACCTGAATTTGAGAAATGTGTTGTCATCCTGTTGATCGAGGATGGTAGCAGTGAACGAGGATACTACTGCAATGAACTCTGTTGAGCTTGAGCAGGAGCATGTTGCTAATTGATTGAGATTGAGAGCATTAAGCCAGACTTATACCACCACAGTCAAGGATGTATGATTTAGATCCTGAGTTAGTAGTATTTCCTGAAGTTAATCGTGACTTCCCTTGAAGCAACTCGCTGTCTTGGGTGACAAGAGCTGTAAATCTTCAACTTGCTGCCAGCCGCAATGGCTGAGCATTTTGTACATACGCTTGCAATGAAACTGAAAAGCACTATTCCCATGACAAAGACTTTACCTCTCTCCGACACTCGCATGCCTAAACATCGATCTCCACCATGGTTTAACCCCTAAATATCCCAGCCTGCGGTAGTGTACTGATGAAATGGAACTTTTCCGTGAGAAATGTTTTCTGCGCTGCCTCACACTGAATGAGCCAGAACATTTTGTGTAACCTTAGGATTTCGAAGATTTAGTTCTGCCAAATCTATGTGTGAAGTTCACTTGACCCATATTCAAAGACCATAAGCTTTGACCTCAATGTTTTCAGGGTTGACCAGTCCGGGCAAGGGTAGAATTCTAAATTTGCAACAGCATTGCGAACTTTGGAAACCAAGACAAATTGCAGGAGAAATTGAACGAATCCGCACGAGTCTGCTACAGAGGGAGAAAACAATTTTTTCTTTTTTTATCAAAATCTGCCTCCCTGTAGAAGAAATTAGGCTTGCAATGCTCGGCACTGAAATTGGTGGAAAACAAAAAACAAAAATGACAAGGGTCCTATTCGCCAACCGATGTCTTTGAATCTGCCCAGCTTCAGAATCACCTTCATTCTTCTCTGCTCATAGTCATAGTGCCCTGCCTTCCAATTTGGACAGGGACTACAAAAAATTTCCTCACATTATGACATGAACTCATAATCAATAATCTACATAAATTCTGATAAAACTAAGAAGCAAACATGTACCATTGTAGAAAACTAGGCTTTGCCTGCTTTTCAGGAAAGTTTAGATGAACGGATTCTGAACACATTAGCGAGCACAACTAGATGCCCTCTTTAAGAGTTTGTACATTACACTGTATGGATGTGGGTTAAGGTATGTGCACTTACATTGACCTTATTTACAACTGAGCATAGTTACTATTCTTAAGCATATATTATATTTTTATTAAATCTTATTGGCAATTGAAAGAGGATTCCAACACACTTTAAGATGCATTATTTGAACATCATATGAATAAGTTATGACTTTTTAAAGTTTTGTCTCTAAGTGTACTAAAAACCCACACTAAATCCTTGAACACTTTCATTTTCAGATTGTGTACATCTTGTCTAATCAATATTTATGAAAATGTGACTCTCTATAGTCTAAATGTACATATTGCAATTTGGGCAGTGTTGATAGTGGGTGTACAAAAAGAAAAGAATAACTCTGGTTGAATGACTAGCACGCATGAATGAAGAGTTTGTTGGGGATAGTTTTACTATCTGAGCCATGTAGGTTTACTTAGCGGGTGCTATCCTTGGTGTTTCCTTTTGGAGGTAGACATGTGAGTGTACAAACCTTAGTGCCACTGCACTGTTACACTGTAGATTGATCATAGGAATAATTTTTTTTTAAAACTGGGCACTCCTTCACATTCTTTTTGTTTGTGTAAGCTCTTTTGTCATCCCTTATTCTAAAAATAAAATTCCTCAGTGCAACCAACTGCCTCTGCTTCAGTTGCTTTCGTTCTGTATTCTAACTTTCTAACCCTTACAGCAGAAGCAGCTCTGCGGTGTCCCCACTTCAGGCACGACAATCAATTGCAAGCCTTGTATAAGCACACTTACACAATGGAACTGGCATAAAACTCACAAGGCAAGATTTGCTCACTTGTAACTCCCGTGAGGAATCGAAGCTCACAAGAAGCTCCGTCAAGTAAAGAAATATACTTCCACACTACACGAGATCAGCAGTATAAAGGTATCGTATTATATTCCATTACCTAGTCTAAATTTGGAAATGCGATATGTTTGAATCTCATCCCACAGCTGATCGCAGGTTCCTTCGATCTCACAAGCTTTACCTTGAGCTTGATTTTTTAGGGTTGCAATGCAGTGAGTTATGTGCGAGACGAAATTCGGGAATGAGTACCAGTGACAGATTTGACAGTTTTGATGTGATTTTTTACTTAATTTGCTGGGCGAAAGTGGAGGAGCTAGTTGAGGTGCGGAGGCAGAGGCAGAATTAGGGCATACAGAAGAGCAAATGCAGCAGGTTGTAGCGCAACTGGGACGAAAGTTGGTGACCACCATGGCCACGCTCAAGAACTCTGCAGGGACGACGGTGGATTCCGTGCGGCAGCAGAAGAAAGCGCTCCGCACCATTGTGCGCCGAGAGCTTCGCAATTTTTCGCCCGAGGCTAAGCGGGAAGAAGGTGAGCAATGAATCGTTCTAGGGGTTTGTTTTCCAACTTGCGTGGTATCAATCTTTCGAAAACGACGGGTACTTCCGATCTGCGCTTGAAGTAGCAGCAATCGACCCCCGATCTTTTTCGTTACCTCAATTGTGGTCGCTGGGTTGACATTGCGTGGAGTGATTCGCTTGTCATGTGGGATTGTTAGAGTTTGTTTAGCAGCAGTGTAAAAGATTTACGGGAACCCTAATTTGGGAATTTGGTGTGAATTCGAGCTGATTGAGTTTGAAAATAGCAATCCAAAATCATGTGCTATCTGCGAAATGGCACCAGAACAGTAAGAGGATTTGCGCTTCTAGCTTTTTTCACGCTGGTGTGGTATCAATAGGTGGGTAACGAGGGATACTTAGGGAAGTAGCAGCAATCGGCTCTAGGCGCAGTGGACATTTCTCGTTTGCTTGCTTGTGGTGGCTGGGTTGCCATTGTGTGGAGTGATTTCCTTCTATGGGTTTAGGGTTTGTAGGATATCCTCGGAAACTCCAATTTGGAGGTTTGTTGTGAATACGAATTGATTGAGTTGGGAAGTGAGCAGATGAAGCAATCCAAAAGCATGTGCTATCAGCGGAATGGTTTCAGAACAGCAAGAGGATTTGCGCCTACGTGAGCTGTGCTAGTCTTCGCGAAGTGGAAACGTCGCACATCATGGCCGCTCTTTTGGAAAAGCAACGGCGCTTTGCAGGTATGTGACGCCATAGCCACCCTTCGACATGTAAGTTTGAAAATAATATCCAAATTGCTGTACTTAGAGACAGTCTCAATTTATAGGAAAGCATGTCACAAAGTGTGTTGGTGTGATAGATATGAAAGTTTATGTGCCACGAATTGAGGACAAAGAAAGCCACATGCGGATGCTGCACATCACCAACACTGATGATGATCTGATCGCCAACTACATGAACATTTTGGAACCGAACCCTTTGGATTCCTTAGGAAACCCTCGGGAGGAAGGTAAATTAAACTCTCACCGCGCATTGTAGTGCTATGTCCTTCTGCATAGGAGCTTTGAAAAATTCTCCTACAAGTCTCTTCTGCTTGAGATTTGCATCTCCATACGTTTATTATGTTCGTGAAGTAAAACTTAGAGCTAGATTATTGCAGTACACTGGTGAAAGTCGGAACTGCACATTTTGGTATTTCATGGACACAAGGAAACTTCAATCATCTCGTTTAATGGTGAAAGAATGTACACTCCTAATGCTCTTGCAGATAATTGCTGTGATTGCATTGTTTGTGTACGGTAGAGAATACTATTTGTGTTACTTTAAGCATTTTATGTAGGGTGTGCATTCATTACGAGATCAGTATAGAGCTGTGGAGAGATCACTTCGGATTCAAGAGCCAAATCTGCCGAGAGATAACATTATTATCACTATCTATGAATTTCCTATGCAATTTCAAAGTGGGGGGTTGTCGACCACTGCAAGTGACAGTAGACAACCCCATTTCCATTCAAGGATCAGTGACCATGAACATTTAGCCAAGTTTTGCTTACGTTAATAAGTCCAACCAAGCGTATGAATAGATGAGTTGTTTGTACGAGATTTTAGTATAGGAGACGAGACCTGGTCCCTAACGGTTTCAGTACATCTCCTTATTGCTAACACAAGTTTCGATGTTGGCGTGCAACAGTGATGCAGACAACTGAGCCCGTGGACCTGTTCTTACTCCCAGGCACTTTCCTTTCTTTTACTGTCCTACTTCAGTATTTATACTTCTCCACTCAATTGAAGGTGTAACCTACTTATGACTAGAATTGCAAGATACTGGATTCGTTAGGTTGTTTAAATGCGATTCATAAGATCTGTGATTTTACTTCGGGTACTTTGCTCTCACGATGGGGATCCGTTGGTCCTGGGTTGGACAGGGTTGGCGTTCGATCGAAAGGGAGGTCGTCTTGGACGTGGTGGAGGGTAAGTTTCACACCCTAAATGAGTCTCCATGTGGGTCCTTTAATCAGGAGGGCTGTGTTGAAATGTTTGATGGCCATGTAAACGTTGAGCTTTTATTGATATGGCCTATGGATAATTTGTCAGTAAACTTACAAACATATATTTCTACTCATAGCAGTCTTTTCATGACGACATTTGCCTGCAATCATGTGAATATACATAGAAGCTATTACACTAGGTTCAACGTGTTAACAGGAATATAAGAAGTCTTTGGCATGAAAAATTGGAAATGTTGTGTTAAACCAACTATTTTGGTAGATTTTGCAGACACAATCAGGACTAATATGTGTGTGTGAGCTGTTATGAGCTCAAGGGGATATAATCGAATTCACAGCAAGAAAGTTCCCATTCTGATTCTGAATCTCTTTAAATTGTTACCGATATGCAGATACTATGACCTCTTTCTTCAGAATTATTTGCTTCTTGCGAAGAACAAAGGATGGAAGTCCCCCTTGCTTGGTGAGTTGAATCGTTCAGTAATCCAGGATGTTGTTATGTTGACTAGATTGATGCGGATAACGTCGCTTTAGAATTCTATGCTATACATCCGTGGGTGATGGAGCTCAGTTAACGTCTTGGTTTACATATTATTCAACATGTTTAAATATTCAATTTCCTTAACTTTATCATTTCAGTTTTTTCTGATAGGTCCTTAAGTATGTTAAAAAGAAGGGTTTGTCATATCATATATTCTTTGGGTGTAGTTATTTTATGTATTCCTTTGTGAAAGCGTGACCTGTGTTTTCAATAGAGTGTTTCAGGAATTTTTGGACAATTTTCTTCATGATAAATGGGGAGGTTTCCCCATGGTGACAAGGAATCATACAGAGGCCTCCCCATGATACAGTGGGAGACATTCATATGATCACTGACTGTAATGAAACCCGCGATGAATCATAAGGAAGACTCGCTGTGCGAAGCTATCTGAGTTTTTGTTAAGTTTACCGGAAACCCTGTTATTGACTCAGAGTCAGAGTTCTCACAATAGATGTTGAAATTGCAGTTGCATTGTCATATAGTCCTCAGATTCGGGACGAAGCCGTACTAGTGGATGCGACGGATGTGAACATAGATGCTTTGGTTAGTAGCAGTGGAATGCTTACATTTAGTTCTCAAGCTAAAGAGCACATGAACTCATCATAGTGCTAACTGTGGCCTAATGTTCTAACAAGCACAGAATGGCACAGATGAAGTTTCTTTGCGACGTTGAGGCTCTTAGTGCATGTTAGTAGATACTCACTTTTGATGTGACCATTGTGGAATAAAATGGTGTCCACACTTTTTTTGCGCATCAAGACCTGAGTCTGCTGTTCAAGACAGCTGTGTCACATCCTACTTACGGAGTATGTAATTTTGAATGCATTTTCCAACCACTGATGACATTCTCAGAACTTATCATATTAGCTTGATGAAAATTTTTCATTCAAATAAATAAATAATTTGTGTTTACAATGATGAATGACACTCACTCTTACGGTATGAGAGATATCCTCTTAGTCCAACTCAAAGATTCATGTTGTGTTTTACCTTTGACCTTTAATAATTAAGTGTAATTATCCCTTTAATGTCCAAGGTTTTTTTTTAAGCTTCTTGGAATTTGTGCATAACTAAACAAAAAGACCCATAACAAAAACAAAATTTGTGATGGTAAGTTTCATCAATTTAAAGAAAAAATTGAAACCATGCAAATTCAAATTAGATGTTGTAGATAATCTAGGAAAGAAGTCACAACAATATTACTTATGGATTGAAAAATTACTATAATGTTTGATTAAGAGGGTGCTAAGACTATAAAAGTGGTTTGAAGTCTTTCAATCCTCTTTTTACATGTCAAATCTAAAGTTGAGGTAATGAAACAAAAATGAGGTTAAAGGATGTAATGTGTATAACAATAATCAATCTAAAGCTTCTCAAAAATGTATTCTACAATCTTTTTACATAGATTTTTCATCTTATACATTGATCCAATGTACTTGAGGGCTCCTCTCTAAAATCATACAAATACTAAAAAAACAAAATTTGCAATGGTCACTCTTGCACAAAATTTCCAATAGAAAAATCATAAACAATTTTTTTTAGAATTAGGTTTTTTATGCTTCGAATAGACTTTAAAAAGTATTCAACTTAGAAAGAAAATAGCCCCTTAAGACCCAAGATAGTCACCAAAATGCTCCAATTTGGTGACAAAGCATGACATGCAATGTAGGTTGTTTTGACTTCAACTTTGAAAAATTAGATAAATATAAAATCTTATATAGAATCATCTTTTTATGCTTTGTTTTGTTCAAAATCCTTCTAAGCCAATTGTAAAAGTAGGATGAGGAAGATTGAACAAAACAAAGCATGAAACTGCACAAACATTCTTCTCAGAAAAATCCTCCTACTCCTCCTACATCAATTGCCTCCTTAGATCCGCTAAACCACGAAGATTACCAACACCTAAAACCCTGGTACGAAGGCTTGATCAGCAATCTAGACGAGAGTGTTACAATCCACATCATTGATTGTACAGAAACTGATCATCACCATCTTCCCCAAGTACGCCCAAGAATCATCAATTCAATCAATTTAATCAATCCTACACTGAAACTAAAACCACCATATCCAAAAAAAACTGCACCTATCTACTGTGCAGAAATGCAAGTGAGGAGTCGGACAAGTTCCAGCGGCGCCGAGAAGAAGACGCCGTGGTCGCTATCGGGCATGCAGAACACTTTCTCCGGCGGGTTGGCGGCGATCATGGCGTCTTGATCTTCAGGAGAGACACCATGGTCCTTCCCCGTGCGGATGTAGAATCTTCTCACGGTGCCGAACTTGGCTGCTGTCAACGGAAGGACTTCGGTGCCTGGGACGTAGGGCGTGTCGGTGGCCAGAAGCTTGAACAGGGTGATGTACTGGGGAAACACGTGCACGCAATTAGATGAGAAATTTTGGTGTAAGTAAAGGCGAAACTGGTTACTTACGTGGGGGTGGATTCGCACCCTGCAGTAATGTTTGTAGCAGAACAGATATTTCGTTAAAATGGCGCCATTTTTCCGCCATTTTCCTATTACTTTTCTAAGACTGGTAAAGTGTACATGAATTAGGAGGGTTTAGCGACGGTTTTAGCTGTACGCAACAGGTTGAAACAAGCTTGAAGAGTTCACTTGAACATTCAAATTTTGGACCATGCTTCAGCCACCGTGCAATTATTTTCAGCAAGCATGGTCCAAACCGCTTTGTTCACTATCGGCAAGGTTCAGTGGCAACGTCGAATGTCAACTTTAGAATTCAGCCCCCACTAAAGTTGGCATTCAGTGTTGCCACTGCGAGTTTTCTGAACGTTGCATCTTTGAATCTGGACAAGCTTTGCATTTTTGCAGAAAAACCATGCATATTTGCTGAAGCATGTTGCAAAATTTAAGTGTTTGCTGCTAAAAGTTGCTCCAGCATGATCCAAAACATTGCATGCTACTACACAGGTTACTGAAAAACGTTGCTAAAGTCTCCAAATTCTAGTAGTGATGGTGTCAGGGAAGGGAAGAAAATGAAGGTACCCTCTTTGATGCGTTTGTCAAGTAAAATTTGTTGAGGTTGTCCTTGTTGAGCCTTGCTGATGTGGGAGTAGGGGAACCGTTTGCGAAGTTGAAGCTCAAGTAACCGGGTGTCACCAAGTTGGGGAACGTCTGCAAGTAAAGGAATTGAATCGATAGTCAGCAATCGTATAAAATATTAACTTCATTTGACATTATATATGATTACAAGTGTTGCAGCTACAAATGATAGTTACTGAAACCTTGAAAGCTTACACAGAAGACCACTTCGTTTCAATCTACAGCAAAAGAATCTCAAATAACAGTGAATATATTTTCTCTTTGCATCCATGTCCAAAAAAAATAGAATTGAGTAATCAGTGCACTTTGCTGTGTTCCCCACACTGGGATTTTGCCTCAGATTCTTACAGTTGGAGGGAAAGCTCCGAACATGCTCTGGTTGTAAGAGGGTGTGCATGCTGAAAGGTAGATGGCTTTAGAAACTTTGTTGGGGAACTTCTCCGATGCGTAAGCAATGGACCCTCCTCCCAGACTGTGCCCAACTAGAATCACCTGGACAGATAAAAAAATTCATCCACACAAGCAGCTCATTAGACTGACGTCGCTTGTAACTGCATATGCGTACAATCTCCCAAAATCAGTAGCAAGACTGTTGTAAGAGTTACAGCAAACAAGTTCAGCTTACTTTTCCCTTCGTGCTGGCGATGGCATCGATCAATGGCTTGGTGTACTCTGCGACGGTGGTGATATCATCAGCAATCGCTTTGTTGATACCATTAGCCGTCAGGTCCACAGCTGTGGCAGAAAATCCATAAAGCTCCAGCAGGGATATGACTTCAAACCAAAACCAGGCTCCACCCCCGACTCCGTGCACGAATATGAACTTTTGCGGTGCGTATGACTGATTTTCCAAGTCAACAACAAAAATGGTCATGTTTTATATAAAAATGGCTTGCCTCCAAGCACCAGAATTGCGGCACTCATATGCACAGAGCTCTCAAAACTAGGAATGGAGTACTTAGATCTTACGCTCCAGGTAGGCGAGTTGGAAAATTGCCAATTTCGTGAATATGACTAAAAAAGAAAGAAGCATCAGATCTCTCTCACCACAGGCTAGTTTCGCAACACGAGAATAGAGTCCTTGTAACAAATTTGAGGAGTTCATGTTGCTTACCGAATGGTCGTTGCAGATGGCATTGCTGCACCGGACAGATTGAGAAGTTGCCATTACCATCTGAGAGCACAGCAGCATGGCTAACACTGCCAGACCCCATCCAGCTTGGTTCCATGGTCTTGGAGCCATTGGAATCACGGAATTCGACCTGCTCCTGGCAACTGACTTTCCACACAACAAAGCGTTCTCTTTAGAATATGATGTAGCTCAGGGTAAGGACAACGCAACCCAAGCTTTGACCTGAGTGTTGCCTTGTAAGCATCCACAAATGAAGTTTGTGAAGCGAGCTCCTACGATGGGTATTCGCAGGTGAACTGAGAACGAAAATGATTTCGAAAATGATTTCGAAAATGTACATCTCTTACCCTTATAAGAGAGATACTGAAATGATGCACCAAGATTCCCCCAAGAGCTACTGAAATGATCTGTATTTAAACATTGACACCCAAGCTAGTGCCGACTATCCCTCCAGCTCTACTAGCTCAGACTTTCAGTTCAGAATGAGGAAAACTACTAAAAACTTCCCGTGTAGACCTCAATACTAGACCTTTGATTCCGAACCACGTATGAGGTTTGACTAGCAAGTGTGTTGCAAGATTAACGGCCTTCAAAGTCCGTTAATAGTAATCGTCAGCAAGTTGAGAGCCTGGGATGGCAAGTAACGGTGATCTCAAGAGACTAGGGTGACCAATTTAAGTTTCCTACTCCTCAACTTGAGCACCGCTATCGCCCTTAACAAGTGATGAGCTTGGGAATTCAAAGACAATCCTGCCAAGATCCTCACCTGAGTTAGATCCCTTTTCAGGTGATCAGCTCGGAGCTCACGAGCACTGGTGGTGATGCTGCAAGTGGTTAATGAACAACAATCACTCTGAGTTTCTGTAGAAGATGACCCGTATAGTCTGGAAGCTCCGAGGATTTAGTGTACTTGCAGAATGAATTTGGTCCTAAATTAGACTCTTGGCAGAATGTAAACAGACTGTGCATATCTCCCCTTTCTCGACTTTCCAGAAATCTAGGTTGTCGACGTCAAGCATGCCAGGTGGATGCCAAAAACATGCGATCCCCGTTTATGCCTGCTACAGCTCCTCTTCAAGTCGACAGGAAAACGGGGGCAACCACCGCAGTAAAAGGTCTTTAGGGCACCCTAAGTTTCGATCTTTGATGGCGGGCATGCATAGCGGTCCACGAATGTCTGTTTAAATTTGCACAATGACTGTCGACGCATGCAGTTTTAGAAGTTTTGCACGGATGACTCATGACTGAGCGCTTCAGCGTGCAATTCGGAAGAAGCTCACCCGTCTGCTCAAGTCCTGAAGGAACAAGAATGCCCTTCTTCGCTTCTTCTTGCATGGTAGCGTGAAATTTCTTTACATCATGAGGCTCAGCCAGTGAGCTCGAATGCAACACGTGCAAGGCTTTATTGACTTTGGACCGAAGCGGGGAAGGCTTTGCATCGACATAAAAGTTATTGCATATGACGAAGTTCAACTTTGAGTATTAATAGTCTTGCTGGAAAGGCAAGTCTGTGCTACAAGGAGTCAAGGACAGAGCCTCTAGGGAGGTAGTGTAGCTGCTTGTTGAAACTAAACTTACGTTTTGAACATCAGTTCCGTCCGGAAACGGACGAGCTCTAAAAACAGTAAACAACCTTTTTCTGCGAAGTGGGCTCCATCGTGCCGCCTTCGAAAATTTGTGACGATGATGAAATTGGACGCATTTGGAGAAGACGATGATGAGGTTCATTACTGTAGTGAGGATAAGCATCCATTTGAAACTCTGGTTATCAATAGACTCTGGCCCATGTTTCTCCAGGGTTGCCGTGATTCTCCAGAGTAAATGTTTTTGGCGAATTTTAGATGATAACGGACCTGGTTCGGGGGCCAGCAACGAGCCTACAGGATTTTTTTTCGCCAATTTCATCCAAGCTTAGGTCCAAGCATACTTTAATGGAACAATGGAAGTGCTCGAGTTAAAAATAGCAAAATAGGCTTTGATTCTCGTCCTTCAATTAACCGCCACATTGGCAATATTCAAAATTCAAAATTTTTAATTTCTTGCTCATCCTTGTGAGGTTTCTCAAATTGGAATCTACAAATGCTTGGCCCAAATAGAGGTAGCTCAACTTCAAAAAGCCCCTTTGGATCATTGTAAAAAACACCAGCAATTTTGCATAGCATTTTGAAAAGTTGATTTGTGTCCAATAATATAACTTATGAATTATGAGCTCAATGTCCCCCCCCCAAAAAAAAAATCTATTTACAGAGTTTTTGATTGTAATTGTATCCCTTATTTTTCATAAAAATTTATAAATCATTTCATATTTAAAAATCAATTTTATTATGTAGTCATGCTTTTAGATTTAGGGATTTTTTATACTAAATACCGGTTCAAATTAATGATTTGTGGTTGAAATTTCTGTGGTATATTCCTATAGTAGGTAGACATATGCTTACCAAAGGGCATTTAAAAAAAAACATTATTTTAAGTCCTCCACATTTGTGCAAAGAAGCCTCCATTGCACACACACTTGTAAACTATAGAAATGGTTTTGACCTCATTTTCTTAGTTAAATATCATCAACAAGAAGTCCTCTCAAACTTACAATTTCTAGTTTTTTTGAAAATTTATTTTCCTATTTTTTACAAATAAAAATGTCCAACTATGTATTTTCTCTACTAGAAGTCTATGTTGAAAAATCTGTCCTAGAAAATACAATTTGGACATTTTAATTTGTAGAAATTAGGAAAATAAATTTGCATCAAAACAAGAAATTGGCCATTGAAAAAATACTTCATGGTGATGAGATTGATTAAAAAAAATGAGGTCAAAACCATTTTTAGTGTTTACAAGAGCACTTGCAAAGAAGACTCTTTGCACGAATGTGAAGGACATAAAATAATGTTTTTTTAGATTTCCTTTGGTAGGGACATGTCTACCTATTATAGGAATGTATCACAAAAATTTCAAAAAAAAATCATTCATTTGAACTTGTATTTAGTATAAAAAATCCTAAACTTGAAAGTGTGACATATTAACAAAATTGACATTTAAATATAAAATGATTTTTAAAAATTTTTAAAAAAGTAAAAAATATGATTACAATTAAGTTAACTAGAAATAGATTTTTATTTTTGGCATTGGATTTAAAATTCAATAGCAAATGACATGAGAATCACTCTAATTGTGACATGAAAATAGACCGTTGTTTCTTGCAATGACTCCTTTGTCATAATGTCATATGACATTGATATGACTTTCACCATTATACCTACACTAACTCCAATTATCTAGTCTATGTTTTGTTTAGTTTCACTTCATGTGTCATACTTTGAAAAATGAATGAACAAAATCCAAATGAACAAGTGTAAATGTCATAGTATTTGGGGATCCCTAGCATGTTATAAATCTTTGAGGACCCGCACCTATTGGGATTGTAAAAAGTTGACATATCTATGCTTCAAAAAAAATACATATAGAAAAGTGTAGGTAATATTAGTTTGAATGGAATTTGAAGATTCTCAATGAATCAAAGACTTAAGACCACATTCACTATTATAGTTGATTCATAAGTTGCAATTTGAAATGCTACTGCATCTACTTAGAATAGATTTGAAGATATTTGTCCTATTACACAATTAGTTTAAATCATTTGAATTTGTATACAACCACCAAACTATTTTTTCCCCACAATCGTTTTGAATTCAAGATGTTTGTTTTAAAGGCAATCACATACTATACTTTTTTAGATTATAGATGTGATTTAACCCCTAAATGTATGAGGCACCAAATTCATGTGTCAACAATATTTCAAAGTCAAATAAAACCTATTTAAATTGCTATAAATATAAATTTATACTTTTTAAATTCTTCTTGAAGTCTACTTTTAGCATCAAGATTTGATTTTGAAAATGATTGATTATGATTTTTCTATTCAAAATTTTCTGCAGTGATGTCCATTGCAATCTTGACTTTTTGTAGTATTGAGAGCTCTTGGTAATGAGCCTAAAATACACTAAATCTCAAAGAAAATTTCACATTAGAAGTTCATTTTAAAAAATTGTAGAAGAGAGTTTGAGTCTTTGAGAAGCCATAAATTGATTGAGATTATGCATGTTATGTCCTTTAACCTTATATTTTTTTGGTGACCAACTTTTTAGATTTGACATGTAAAAAGAGGATTAAAAGACTTCAAATCATTCTCATAGTTTTAATACCTTGATGAGCAAACATCATAATCTTTCAATCTATAAGTAATATTGTTGTATTTTTTTTCCTATGTGATCTTTAACATATCTAATTTGAATTTCAATAGATACAATTAAAAAAAAAAATTGATACAATTTATCAAAATGTTGGCTTTTTGTTCAATTTAGAGTAAATTACTAGAATTTCAAAAAAGGCCTTGGGCATTTAGAGGTTAATATAATATGACAACAATCATACGATACTAAATTTTGACACTAAATGAAATTCATATGATATTTATATCCTCTTGTACTGAAGTTCATTATCAAAAGTTGTATGAATGTGATATGACAATGACAAGGGGGATTTGGGAGGTGCTCAAACATTACAAAAAATCTAGACCAAGCAATGAGCTCGTTTGAGTATACATAAATGTGCATATGAAAAAATAAAATAATAATAATAATAAATAATTTTTTATTTATTTCACATGATCAGTGTGTACCACATAGGATTGGGGACTAAGAAACTTTTTTCAAAAAAAGTTAAAAAAAAAAGACTTTATAATTTCCCAAGATTTTCACAATTCGAGAAATACAAATAGCCTACTACTAGGTCCAGATTTTTTGTAATGCATGTAGAATCCCCAATTTATAAAATGTTCAATCAAGGAGTCAAGGTATATGTCCCAAATATCAATTGTGGGGCCATTTATCCACAATGTGCATTTTTCACAATGAGGGTTCACTATGAGTTGTATGTAAAACAAAAAGATGGTCCTTAGAATTTCTCTTAGAGAGCTTGGCAATTGTCTTTGTCAAGTTTCATGATGCTTCACTTCTATCAATAGTTCTATGTAAGTAAGGAGGAACCTATATTTTAGGAGTAGCCTTGCCTCTTGTCAAATGGAAATAAACTAAAACTTCAGATCTTATCCAAAGTTAAAAATAGTTTTTTACAAGTAAGACACTTACTTTTCTACTTTTCACTATTCTCTCCCTAAAATATTTCCAACCAACAATTTCAAGTCTCTTCTTATAAAATTTGTTGGCATCAACACTCTTTGGGGGGCATTATAGTGCCAGATTGCACCAGAGAAAAATAATTCAACTTAAAAATGGCAACACCTATGAAGGTTTTCACCAAAAAAGCTTCAATTTTTAAAAATCTTGGATGAAATTGCTAGATAGTAGATGAAAATAGAAGTGACATGTGCTAATGTGATATTTTCTATCCAACATGCATATGTATGTTGAAATTTGAAGCACCACTCTAAAATTTTGAATCGACACTTTAGCACTTCATAAAAAGTGAAAAAAAAGCCCTTATTGACACTACTATTTAGAATTCCAGATTTTATTTTTTCTGCAAAATTTGACCGATTTCTGTACATGGAAGTCAGTCTGACCAAAGTGTCAAGGCAGCCAGGCAGGCCAAACTGGCAAAGTGGCACAAGAGACGTTTCCAATTCAAAGAGCTCAGTGTAAAAATGATTTGTTTGTTATTTTTACTTGCTTCATTCAGAATAGACAAGTTTGGCTTTTTAAAATCAAATGTTCTATTAAATTTTTTGACAACTTTTCTTATCTGTGGATTACACCAAACCAAACTCTATGATCATTCAAATTCTCAAAATAGTGATTGGTCGAAGAGAGGGGAGTAGTCCAAGTTGGATTTATACTTTACTCCAAGGCCCATACCATACTCCATGGATGAGAAATTCACTTGGAATCATATGTGGGAACACTAGATAATGTTATGTCATGATTCTAGGCTCAAGTAATAGCACCCCTCATGACCAAGACAAAAAATAGTAATGACGCTTTGCATGGTCTCAGTGTAAATTCAAAAGAGACCATATTGACAGGCTATGTCTATTTATTATTAAATTCAAAATTGTGAACATGAAGATCAATAAAATATATAAAATCTATAGTTGTGAGATTTTAGTCCATCATTGTCTCCTAAAAATCCATTAAGTCTAGTCTACCTCAAAGAAGAGCCACAGATCAATCATTTAGAGTAGAATCCCCATTGTGGATTGTTTGGTCATTGTGTATAGCTACACTTATTGGATTCATACAAAAAAAATGCCTAAAAACATCAGATTAGAAAATATTCTTCAATCAACTCATTTTTATAAAAAGAAAGATACATTATAGGTGGTCAAAGCAAAATTACATAGCTTTTCATTATAAATCCTAGGAGGGACTATTTTGGCCCTTTTGAATGCTAATGTAGTACTTATAATTCTCTACACAATTCCAATGACAATCCAAAATTGTCTCGTGACAATGCAACATTGTAGAACAATGCAAGAATTTTTTGTTATGTGTGAAAAAAACATGATGAGTGATGGTCATTGAATTCATGAAAAGGAGACTTTTCAATCCTATTCCAATCTCTTACCCTCTAAAGGACCAAACAACATTTTTTGGCAACATAGAAATTTTGGGCAACTCGCAAAGAATGGAATCTCCATTTTCAGACATTGAAATTTTCTCACAATATGTAGTTGAAAAGTTGTTTCATTAGAAGGGATTTTGAAGGCATTGGAAGACTATTTTAGGGTTGTTTTCCTTGCTATGAACTAGTGAACCTCTATCAAAATATTTAAAAATAATTTAAAATATTTAAAAGGTGAAGGAAGAGTTGAACATACTTCATTTTGAAATTCAAACTTGGCATGATCTTGCAATTGGTACGGTTTTCATATTTCATGGTGATAATGAGTTAACCCTTAACCCCTAAGAGACTAGCACTACTAGAAAATTCATGACCAAAACAACAAAATTTCAATTCAAATCTATTGAATGATTTAGTCATTTTAGAGGTGATGTTTTGGACAAAATCAAACTAAAATTTGCTGACTTTTTCCGTTGACTTTTTCCATTTAAAATGAAATTTTTTCTGCCCAAACAACCACCTAAGTAGCTCACCATGTGGGCAAAAGCCACTTACCACGCGGGTAGGTGCCTCCAAGGGGATTCGAACCTTGAACCTCATGTATGGAGGTTCAAGGTTCCAACCACTAAATCACCCAAACACTTAGGTGACCACACAAGAATTAGAAGTTTATATATTTAGTTTTTTCATTGTTTCTTCATGTGTTTTGTATTTTCAGCGGACTTTAGAGGTCATTTAGTCATAGAAAGAACACAGTTTTTCAAAATACTTGTAACTAAGAAAAGTTGTAAATTCAAGCTAAATTTCACCTCCAAAAATCCGTTTGTGATTTTGATTCTCCAATAAAAAGCTATGGACAAAAATTAGAGAGGATGTTTGAAAATGTCAAAATAAATATTCTTAAGTACCCCTCTCTAATTTTTGTCTATAAATTTTGATTGGAAGATCTAAATCACAAACGGATTTTTGGAAGTGAAAGGTATCTTGAATTTAAAACTTTTCTCAGTTCTATGTTTTTTGAAATTTTTTATTCTACTATGCGAGAATGAACTCCAAAGTCTGCTGAATTGAAAAAAGACTGAATTTTACATGATTAATTTTTTTTAAATCATTATACTTAGATTCTCAAATATTCCAAAAAGATTTCAAAGATTTCAAAAAAATTCTTAAAAGATTCCAAAGTCAAAAAAAACTTGTTGATTCAGTCATTGCACTATCCAAATCAACAAAAAGAATTTGCCATTTTGTTGATTTTCACAAAAAGTTATAAAATGGTCATTCTATTGTCCCAAATAATATAAATCAGTAGAATTTCTGTTGTTTTGGTTGAGCATTTCTAGTAGTACTACAACCTTTAGTCCAAAATTCAATGAATAATCCATAAGTATTTAAAATTTGGCATTTTTGGCTATATTGTAATTTTGGGCAAGTGCATGTGATTGGATATCTCTATGTTTTTTGCCCAAATTTTAATAGGTGGAACGAGGAGTATCTTTCATATGTGTTAAATTTCATGACATTTGAAAATATGAGTAAAAATTATGGCCATATATATATATATATATATATATATATATATATATATATATATATATATAATATTATATAATATAATATTATATAATATAATATAATATAATATAATATAATATTATTTTATTTATTTATTTTTAAAATTTAAAATTTAAAATTTTTTTATTTTTTTATTTTTTTCATAAATGGGCAGTCTAGATAGATAATAAAATCACTTTTTTCATAAACAAAAAATTGAAATTGGTTCTCTAGAGTTATATATACATGGAAAGCTTTGAATCATTCCATTTTGATCAATGATTCAAAAGTTATGAGGATTTTTTTGGTTTGCAGATAGTTATAAATAATCTATTCTAAAATAAACTTTGAAATCCTTTAAATTATTCTATTTTTAATATTTTTGGAAATAAAATAAAATTATAGGATGTAGATTGTTTATTACAACATTGCAACCATTGGAAATTTGGAATTGACATTTTCAGTTCCATAATTAAATTGTTAACAATTTAGTATTTTGAATCATTCTCTCCTATTATCTGTTGACTATTATTTTCCTATGTGTTGTATAGTTCTAATGGATTTGAAACTTTTTAGGCGTGTGGCCAACTTGTCTAGGAAAAAAAATGAAAAGAAGCATCACCATTTTGGACATTTTTTCATAGAAAAGTGAGCTTGTGAAGTGTAGCTCCCTTATTTTTCTAGGGCCAAAAAAATGATTTCAGTGAATTTTAATGCCAATATCTTGCAATCCACATGGTGAAGATTTCTGAAAATTTTTCCACATGTTCTCAAGTCAGCATACTCCAAGATCATATAGTTATATGTATCCTAAAAAGTTTTTTTTCAAAAATTTGGTACTTATATTAAAAATGGCAGTTTTTGAACATTTTCAATGAAAGCATAGTCATCGAACTTTACAAGTCACTGTACATTTCATAGCTAGGCTTGGTCAAACTTCATTAGATTAATGTCTACATCAGAAAGCCACACTTAAATTTTTTTGATATTTTCCAAATGTATTCATATACATCTAAAACTGAATCTCATTTTTTCATAATAAAACACCAAATTGAATTTTATATGATTTTTAAGACAATTTTTCTTGTAAAAATCAGAGTAATAATTACAAAAATGATTTAAATAGTACAATTTGAAAAAAAATGGTAATAATAATAACAAACATCATGATGTAATTGATGTACTCTAATACTCTTTGAGATGACACCAAGAGAAATTAAATAAAAAAGTTCAAAAGTGGTATATTTTGAACTTTTAAGATGCTATCTTCAAAGTGTCACAAAATTTATAAGTTTAAAAAAAATTTAAAAATTAAAATGGAATAAAAAGTACATTATTGGAGCTAAATTTTCTTAGTTGATCATGATCACCCCAATACCTCAAATGTTTCAAATTGCCTTGTTTGACTATTATAATCTTTTTAATGGTACAATTCAATCATTTGTCTATTTTCCCTTACCTTGGATCTATCTCCACTATTGATTGATATGGTACTATCAAGTATGGTCAGTTTATGTGAATTTTGTATGTTTTGGGTGACAAATTGATTTGAATGAGTTCAAAAGGGTCTGGATTATAGTGAATATGATGCCAATCCCACCGGGTGTAATGTAGTTTTAAACAATCTACTTTATATTCTTTTATTTTTTCAAAAAATATTAAAAAGTGAGTTAAATAAAGGGCTCAAAAGTTTGTTTTAGATTAGGGAATCTATAATTGCCCACAAACTAAAACACCTCATAACTTTCATCTCATAAATCAAAGTGGAATGATTCAAAGCTTTCCAGATGTATATAAATGCAAAAAATCAATTTCAAATTTTTATTTTTGAAAAAAGTGATTTTAAAAGCAATTTTTTGGGCTACCTACCAAGCATTTAAAACTACATATCATGCAATAACTTTTGAACCATGTAGTAAAAATTTATGAAAATTATTGGGCCTTAAAGCTACTCCTTGGGCACATATTGTGCGAAAATTTCAAAGAAAAAAAGTATAATTCCATTCGTAGTGAGCTACCCCAAATCACTATGTTGTCAAAAAATGTAATTTGGTCCTTTAGGGGTTAAAATGAAGAATTATGTGAAAATTCATATCTCACTTTCAAAATGCCAATGAGGCTTGTAATATCCTTTAAGGTTTAACCCCTAAATGCATGAGGCACCAAAATTTGGTATTTGCAAAACTTTGAAGCTAAATAAAACGTAACCAAACCTTGCTATTTTTAGTAGTTTATGTTCTTTTTAAAATTCTTCTTGAAGTTTAGTTTTAGCATCAAAAATTTGATTTTGAATTTAAATGATAGTGATTTTTTTTTCTGTTCAAAAGTTTGTGCAAGGGTACCCATTGCCATCTTGACTTTCCTTAGTGTTGAGAGTTCTTAGAAATGAGCCTCAAGTACACTAGATCTTGGAGAAAAAATCACATTCAAAATTCATTTAAAATAATTATAGGATAGATTTTTAAAAGCTATAAATCGATTGGAGTTATACATGTTAGATTCTTTAACCTCATATTCTTTTGGTGACCAAATTTTTAAATTTCACTTATGCAAAAAGAAGATTGAAAGACTTCACATTACTTTTGCAGTTTCAACACCTCATGATCAAACATTCTAATATTTTCACTTCATAAGTGATATTGTTGTATTTTCTTTTCCAATGAGATCTCTAACATGTCTAGTTAGAATATGTACAGTTACAATTGAAAAAAAATTGATACAACTTATCAAAATGTTGGCATTCTGTTCATTTTAGAGCAAATTCCAAGAAGCTCAAAAAGAGGCCTTGGATATTTAGGGGTTAAAGTAACCCACCCTATTTCTGATGTGAGACTATTCCCAGCGCTGATTTGACTTTCACCCCGGCTGCCGCTACCTTCACTTGGCCAGCGGCATTTTGCATAATTGCATCGTGTTTCCGTTTGCCACTTAGCCTGTTTACACTCCCTGCGCCTGCTGGCAGGGAGTCCCAAATTGGACTTGAGTTAAAACGCCTAAACATGCGGCGCACAAGTAGGAAGGAGTTTCGTGACAACCACTTTCAAGTGGCAAGGGACCTACAGTTTGGCAGGGAACCTACCATGAATTGCTATAAAGGCTACAAATTGTGTAGGCGCTTCTTGAAAATGGGCATAAATAGCAAAAGAACGAGAAAGAGATTACAAGAGAGCAGTGGGAGTTTTAAAGTTCCAACATCTAAGTCTAGGGTCGAAAAACACCGGAGACCAGAGAGCGTTGAAGGTGGAAAGCAGCGAAGCCTTCTTCTCAGGGTTGGAAATCCGGATGGAGATTTCCTGACGAATCGCCCTGCCAGAATGCAGAGTGGAAAGCCAAGCAGCCTGAACTACAAGCTGAGAGCTAAAGTCCAGGGTGCTATACTTAGTATTACACCTAGCCACCCAATAATGCCAAATAAGAAAGGTCCTAAGAAAATCCCAGGGTTGAAAAGCATAGGAGTATTGACTAAGCTGAGGAGAATCAGAAGTACTAATCCTACCCAGAACCGCATCCGAGAAGGAGCGAAGTCTTGGAACAAGATGAGGACTGCTGAAGAAGTTGAATCGACTCCACATTCGTTTCGCGAACCTGCATTCCCAAAACAAATGGATCGAAGTTTCGAGGTGATGGCCACACAAGGGGCAGCCAAAATTAGCCGAGGGGATACGTTTGGCAAGCCAAGCACCCGTGACAATACCATGGTTAATTAACTGCCAAAGAAACATAGCTTGTTTCCGAGGGCGGGTGGGATGCCAAAGAAATTTGAAAATAAAGGAACAATGAGAGGGAGAGAAAGTCAAATTCCGGAGGCTCTGAGATCCAATGGACGTACGGCTACGACCAGCGAGTCCTGCAGTGTAACCTCGTTTAACAGAATAAGAAAAGAAGGGAGCTTCAGGGTGGGGTCCGAGGCGTTTCCAGCGCCATTCACCGGGATCCCAAGGAAGATCAATGAGCCTCATCTGTCTAAAGTGCCAAAGCGAGTCAGGAGCTTGGGGAGGAAGAGCAGGGTTGCATTCAGTGAAAGATCGTCTCCTGCGTTCCTGTAACGGAACCATAGTGAAATCAAGACAGTAGCCGTGAACTTCAGGGTACTGTAGTTTCGGACTTGAAAATAGTTGTCCAGTGGACTGACATCCAACTTGACTTACTGCAGTCAGGCACTACAGTGGCCTGCACTTTCGGAAAAGCGGCAGCACGCCCCCAACGGCCAAAAGGCCGGCGACTCGGCGAGGCCAGCCGCGCGGCCTGGCTGGAAAGAGGTTTCCGGCATATTCGGGGCAACTAGCGAACGCAGACTCCGTCCGCGATGGGTTCAGAGATTAGAATCTCCGGGCTCAACAAAAACTAAATTTTAAATTTAGTCAGCCACTGCAGCACTCTTGGCAATCAGCTGGTGGGGGTCGTCACAGCCATCCTCAATCTTCAAAGAATGAGGATGTGACACTCTCTCCTTCAAATTCAAATACAGGGGGCCTATTCTTTGAAGAGTGAGAAGTTCTTCCTCTGGTTAAACTCTGTCTCTCCCTGATGAAAAGGAATTTAGAAGGAAATAGAAAAAAATTTGGAGAGGCAATTGCTACCTAGTTTGACACATCAGTTGCGAAAAGTTTTGAGTAACAAAGCACAAATTAAAGAGAATGCAATATCTTCTTAGTCGCCATCATTTGTGTCCATATTAAACAACCACAAAATCACATTTCAATAAAGGCATCGCAAATACCCTCCTTTGATGACTGCGAAATAGGAAACTGAGATGTACTCTTTGTTAGTCCCAATATTTACACCAAATGAATCTCCTTTTTTTCAAAGATTTTGTCCTTCGAGTAACTCATGAGAGCTTCAGGAATAGACTGGCTTGTCAAACCCTGGCAACCTTCAAGAGAGTTCAAATTTTTCTAATGAGGTGAAGAATGGGTGTGAAGATTGGGAAACCGTGAAGATTGAGAAGTTGTGGAGAAGATTAACAAGTCATGCCCATTCTCATTCTTCACACAATGAAAAGGGAAATCACACCTTCATGCGGAAAAGAATTCTTATTGGTTCTTCTTTTAACTTAACACCTTCTCATTCTTCACAGAAGTTTCATTCTTGGAGAAGGTGTGACAATCTATAATGTTGTCACATTAGAATATCTACAAACATTCATTTTATCAATGTTCAATAATCAATAAGAAGAGACTAGAACTGAAACACCCCTAAGCAGGGCTTCACTTTTTTCAGTACTTAACTTACTGCTAAAACAATGCTTTTTAGAACATAGTCTAAAGTAGTAACTACTATGGTTACTATGAGTCCAAAGACTATTATAAGTGTCATAGTCCATCCAAGCAAATTTACATATTGTGAGCACAAGAGAAAGAGTTCAAGATAGCGAATCTATGTGCTTGATAATCAAAATGTTGCACCAAATCCATATTGTAAAAATTTGATTTGAAGGCTGTGCCTCACCTGTGCCCGTCCCAAACACAACACAAACCAATGTCAAATCAGTGAGGATGCACGAGGTGTCTTCAACATTAGCCAGTTGCTATCTATGTCACAAATCAATCAAACCAACAAATAGGAAATAGTAAAAAAGGTCATATAGCAACACACAATCAAATTACAACAATATCCTAAGCCAACTACAAATCCACAAAGAAAGGAGACCTTTGCCATTCCAAGAAGCTCAAGAGTCACCACTGAAAAGCTTCACAATTCAAATCAGAGCAAACCGCCACAATTGCAATGTCAAAAAGTGAGGGACACATGATTTAGAAGGCCATTTCATTCTCACATAATTGGAGGAAAACTACCAAAGAAGTCATAATGAGGTAGTTCAAAATAACCGTCACTTAAAGTAGTGACTTGGTTCCAATTAAGGCCGTCTCCCTAGTGGGAGGGTGGGTGGTATATGGTGTACTCATCCAAGCCTATTATAATACTACCAAATTAGTCATTGCCACAATGTGACAAAGAAATAGTAGATCTACTAATTAGTTGAAAATATTTTAAACATAAAGTAGAACCACTACTGCCACTAAATGCTTATAGAGATAAAATACCAAATCCATATGGAGATGGTATGGGCATCCAAATTGGGCTTTCTTGATGTATCAGTTTGATTCCAAAAATATACGTAAGAAGTATTATTGGAAAGAACTTACAAATAAATGAGTATGTGACTAACTTGGTGTATCAATATTGAACCATGAAATAGAACTACTAAACAAATACATGTTTTTATCTAGGATTTAGACAAAGATGATGATTGGGCTAGGAGTTTACACCTGGGGGAATTTACATAACAGTGGTAACTTCTATAAAAACATATGAATGGATTTAATCAAATCTATGAAGGCAAAAAGTCCTAAAAACACTTCACATGGTATTATAAATTTGAGATAAGGTTCTAAAAAGAAACTTATATAAATACTGAAGGAGAAGAAGAAGAAGAATAACAACAACAACATTGGTTGAATTGATTGCGAATGCATGAAGAATGTATTGTAAATGTTCACCTATCTAGAACTTTACAATCCATTTCCAACTACTTAATCCTTAAACGCGTAGGCATTCCAAAAGTGGATGCATCTTAGTCAACCTCAATTACATTTCTTGAAATAATTATTTTTGGAATTTGATTTCAACTAAGAAAACAAATCTTGACAAGTTTTGTTTCTATTCCATTTTAAAATTTTGAGAAATGTCAAAAATTGAAAGAGTTATTGCAATTGAAAGCTCCATGTGTTAAAAGCCAAATAACACAATATAGTGTGCTTTTCATTCATATTTTTTTTTGTAAATGTATTTTGAATTTAAATTAAAAATTTATGTTTCTCATTCCACTCTTCATTTACAGGCAAAATTATAGATTATTCTAATATATATTGTATTTGATATAATTTTATTTCCAACTTTAGCTTTGAAAAATCACAATAATTTTATTTTTTCTTCAAAATTATTGAGAAAATAAAAAATAAATAGAAATTTTATTTTTCTACTATCTAAAAATATAAAATTTTGTACATCAATTAAATGAAAGGATAAATTTGGTTTGATAGTCCAATTTGACTATAAGGTGTTTGATGTAGCTATTTTGGGTGTAAAAAACAAAATAACCAATTGAAAATTTTTCATACTAATCTCTATTGCTATTTTTACCTCCTAAGAAAATTTCAAATAATTTGGATTGTTTTTTCTATTTTTACTTATTTATGTTCATTTTTAAATAAAAAAAATGATAACAATTGGAAATTTTTGCAAAACAAATTGCAATTTCTTAAAGTGATATAGAATTCAAAATTTCAAGTAGTAAGAATATTAGATTGTTGCTTGAACACTATTGAAAAGGCTAAAGTTAACTTAGATAAGAAGTTTGACCATTTCACAATAGATCAAGTCTTTAAGGGGTTAAAGAATTACTTATATTGGGAGTACGGATTTCTTGACTATAGAAATTTTTCCTCGAGTGGAAATAGAGTTTTGAAGGATTCCAAAATTTTCCAAATTTTTTTCTCAAAACATAATTACTCAACCTTGAATTTTTTAGCTATGAATATATAGCTAACATGTACTCATCATATAGGTCTTTCTATTTCCAACCACAGAGGCACAGACTACAAAAAAATTGATCAACGACTAGTTGCAATATTGAGAGACTTGTAGCCAATCATAATGCACTACAATTGAGGATGATGTATTATAATTGATCATTATTCATCTCCATGTGTGCGGAATTAGAGCAACCTATACCACTATAATAAGGAGGGGGGTCAAAAAGAGGTAGGCTAGCTTATGCCTCAAGGACATGATTAGGAGGTACTTTTATTAATGTCTTTTAAAGGTAGATTCTATAACATTTGACCAATATTCACAGCTAATAAATAGTAAAAAATAACAAATAATGTTTAGGGATTAAGCAATATTAAAATTAGAGGTTTCTTTGTGTAGTCAAACCTCTACATATATTATAAATAGAGTGTAGAAGATTTTTAACACATACATAGATTACAACATTATAACAAATAAAAAACAATATATATTTAATTTTCTGGCAAATAAGATATATTTAATTTATCAACTCTTGGACAATTAGCTATTATATGTATTTTAATTATTAGTTTTGGAGCTATATAGCAAGGTATATTTACAAAAAATGTTATGAAGAATTAGTAACATTTAACTTCTAACATTTTTCTATGAGGATTTGGAAGGGTGTGAATTAGATAACATATATATATATATATACACACACACACACAAATATATATATATATATATGTATGTATGTATGTATGTATGTATATGAGATTTTAACTCTTATTAAGGAAACAAGTATAGAGGTTTGACTGTACTCATAGACAAATGAAAATCATTGTTAAATATTACAAAAGAAATTGAAGGATTTTGTAATTTATCTTAATTTTCAAAGTCAAAACTTCAAAGAACCTTAAAGTGTGATGTACATAAGGTGCATCTTTAAATTGTCTTAAGATAGAATTGAAATCATTCACTAAAGACATGATTGTTGATGTTGCCCAATGTGTACAATTAGCTGAAAACATTTTACATTGACAATTTAGGGTCATATCAATAACACTTCAATATAGACCCATATATAATATTTTGAATGTGTGATGAAGGGATCTTTTGGCTTTCCAACATATAGAGTTCTAGTTTTTTCCATATTCAATGTTAAATTATAGCTATCCTAAGTATCATGGAAAGATGAGTACCTCTTATCCTATAAGAGGAAATTAATTTGGTATACAATATTATGTATATGATAGAATTTAAGGGCAAATGATTTTAATAGAAACTTCTACTTTATTTATCAACACTGGTGAACAAATGTTATTCACTACAATTTCTACCTTACTGTAGATGAAGAACAAAATCTATACAATTTTGTTAAATATTTAATCACTCTTAAAAAATGATGTGGTAAAAACAGATATATTTGCCAAGGTTCTTCTTCAAATTTGATTTTTTCTAGAAAATAATTCCTATACATTTTGGATTCTATATTTACAATTATTTTCCTCCAAACCTACACTACTACTATAATATTTTAAAACTCATTATTTATTTTTGTTTAAACATTATTCTTAATATGAATTAAACTTGCTAATCTTAGGTGTTCATTTATACAATAAAGATTTGTTACATCAATACTTTCATTCATCCTTCTAGATTGTTAGAGTGCAATTGGTTGTTTTTTGGATGCAAATGCCTAGTGATCCAAAAAGTTGACACCATTTATCACATTACTAGCGAAGGCATGAGCTAATTATTTACCATAAGATGATCAAAGTTGAAAATTTTGATCAAAATAGAATATCATATTTGGATATGATATTCTACTTTTGTTTTAGATAGTATGGGAAACACAAAATTACAAAATCAAGGTAAAATTTTTACTTTTATCCATAAAGGTGAAATTTAGAGATTTGCACTTCAGTTTCTTAGATCAATATCAATAATATTCTACTTTGGGGTCAAATTCAATATAGATTTAGTATTTTATCCAGAAAATTGACAACATTTATTACATTGCTAGGAAAAGCAATAACTAATTATTTACATCAAGATTGATCAAAGTTAAAAGTTTTTGAATTCATATTTGGATGTAGTATTATACTTTTGTTTAGATAGTATAAGAAACACAAAACTACAAAATTGAGGTCAAATTTTTTTTTATCCATCAAGATGAAAAATTAGACACTTGCACCTCAATTTCTTGGATCAATGTCAACATTATTCTTCCTCAAGGTTAGATTTGACATATATTAAGTATTTCATGTTAAAAGCACTTGTGTTAAGGTTTCGTGAAACATGGGTCTTTCAAAATCTAAAGTAGAGATTCAATTTTAATACTTCCTTGCCAAATCCAACCCTCATGTATATTACAAGGAAATGATGCCAATGTAATAGAGGTCAAACCTATTGTGTATGTTAAATTGATGATGATGATGATGCCATAAAAATGTAGTTTAATTAATGTATGATTCCATACATCTAGGTGTGAAAATTCCTTGTCACAATGCTCACAAAACTTGCAATAGTACCGACACCCAACTAGCTATTGGAGTTAACAATTTAAAAAAAAAAAAAACTTCAATTGGACATTGAGGTTATCATGAATTACCCCCTAAAGTTCTACAATGATTTGAGGCCCAAAATTGCTTCAAAACACTCATACCCAAAGCAAAGCCATTATATATATCGTGAATCAATAATTATTTTCTAACAAATCTAACTATAGTTTGGCTAGCCATGAATCCAACCTAGCCACTTTGGTGTGCCATATTGGCCGTGTAATAGTGGAGGTGCTTTTAGAGTAAGGTAGGAGGTCTTGAAATGGCAAGGGCTCTAAAATGGCCTACCTCCTTAAATGTACACATTTTGTACATGTTTTTTCTTAGCCTTTATCAATGTATAGACAATGTACATTTTAGGGGGTGAGCCATTTCAGAGCCTATGCCATTTCAACTTCAAAATTTTATAACTAAATCCACAAAGCTCCAAAAAAATATGAAACGACTTGGGTTACATGCGAATTCCACTTGTCTTTTTAGGAAAATTTACTGAAAAATATTTCAAGATGTTTCACCTCCACAAAATTCAGTTCCAACCTTTAGATGGTCCATTTCAGAACCTCCTACCTTATCATCCATACGTGAAGGTTGATTCAGCACTCAAGTGCTGAAATTGAATTTCCACATTAGAGTCTCATGTCACCTCACACCATTCACAAGATGCCACGTGGCACTTTTTCAATTTACAAAAATGACATAATTCATGTCTCTCCCACCGACTGTGGCTGCCGGCTAAATCAAAGATTCTGATATTATTTGAGATGGCCTTCAGTTGGTGATGGCAGAGTTGCAGCAGGCCGGGGACGACACCTGTTTACTTTGAGCTCTGCAGCAGCTTCACGCCATCTTGGTTGCAAGGCAGGGTCATGGCTTCGCTTTGCATTGAGAGAAAGTGCAAGTGCTCGAGTAAAATCTTATTTCAAAAGTGAGCTAGTGCTATAGTGTTAAAAGGGATTTTTGGCTTTTTACTGCCGAGCTCATTATTAGATATCAGGATCCATGCTTTGATATATCCTAGAGCTTGAACCGGTGACGGACATTGACAAAGAGTAGTTGGAAGCAGGGCTTTTTTTTTTTTTTTTTTTTCATTTTTTATGGTGTGCCAAAGTGGCAATATAAAATATTATAGAGGTGCTCCAAATTTCAGCATTCATTCATATATTGGATAGAAAATATCACATTAGTATATAGTATATCACACGTCCATAATTTTGTTTTCATCCATAATATGGCAATCCATTCAAGATTTTTTTTTTGTTTGAAGTTTTTTAGTGAGAAACTTCATGTTTTGTTGCCATTTTTAGCCAAATCAATTTTTTTGGGTGTAATTTGGCACTAGAAAGCCAAAAAAAAGCCCTAGTTAGAAGTGCTCCCATGTATATTATAGGAATAAAATTTACTCTTGAGTGTGTTTGTAAGTTTTATCATGCATAAGATGGCTTAATCATGTGCTACAACACCTATTTGTTCTAGCATAGGATATAAAACTAAAGTGCTCTCTTGCATAGGACATAAAATTAAAAATTAAAAATAAATAGTTATAAGCACTTTGATCCATGCACAAGACATGTAATTAAGCAAAAAATCTTTATAATGTAAATGTATTGATTAATGTAATTAATTTGTGCATCCTTATTTTCAAAATTCAATTTCCTAGGTATATAGGAAATATCCATATGTACATCTTCACGGTATTTTCAACGTATATATGGTAAAAATCAATATGTGTATGATTATTGTGTATACACATTGAAAGTTCATAGATTATTCATTGGATGTCTAAAGAATGCATGCTAAGAATTTGAAATCCCCTTTTGACTAGGTCCTAATATTCAACTACAACTAAATATTAGACAATTTAATAATATAAACCATACTTATTACACACAATTCTAGGTGTTCATATCTTAAAGGGTCTAAATTATATATTTTTCTCTTGCAATTCGATATGTTCAATTTGAAGACGAAAAAACCCAAAAAACTTCAATTCAACATTCACTTGACTATTCATTTTTTACCTTATTCCTTGAAGCTTTGGAATACGCATCCCCAAAGGAAGGCTAAAATCTTCATTGACATTTATTTCTTAACAAATCCAAGTGTAGGATCCTTTGCTTAATTTGTTCAAGTACATCCTCCCCAAAATTTAAGAGTGAATATATTCACCAATTGCATTTTTGCCTAAACTTAAGAATGCATTTTTTTTCTAACCCTTCAAAAAGGTGAAATTTTATCTTTCAACATTTTTGGAATAAAAACACATAGCCAAGATGCTGGAAAACAGATTAAGAATATATGTGAAAGAATCTAACCAAAAGAAATTTCATATTCATCTTTGAAAAAATTATAATGTGGAAGATAGTAGTAAATGAAAAAAAGTCTAAAATACTAATAATTTTAAAAAGGAATTGAACATTGTTCATGTCAATGGTGAAATGGTCTAATAAAAAATTGATACCTATTGTTTTTTTTGTTTTTATTTGAAAATTTTCAGAAACTCAATTTAGAAGACAAATTTATATATTTTTTTGCCTTGATTGCCCTCAAAACAAAACTCATAATTTTCACATCCATATCATACTTGGAATTGAATTGTTTACAGGCATGTTCTTGAATAGGTATAAATGTATACAATTCAATAAAATTGATTTATCATTTTTAAGAGTATATTTTTAGCTACTTGATTTGACTTTGAAATCCCCTTTAAGCCTTCCAACTTTTGCAATATTTATCAGAATGACATGAAACAAATATTCACTCATAGATTATGATGATTAGCATCCATCCTAAAAATTTCATGCAAAAATCCCACATTCTGAAGTCAACAGAGCCTAGATGATTTCTCAAAAGAAACAGCAAAAGATACATGCCTTTTCCAACATTCACTTTTTACCTTGTTAGAAAGCTATAGGTCGAACTGTCGAAGGTAACTTCGTGTCCTCATTGGAAAATGCAGATCTTTGTAATTACAATTTGCACAAGATACAAATGGTAGACAAGCTCATTTTGAAAATTCTTCTACACAATTATTTTTTTACTCCATAGACCAGATGTATAATACGACTAATTGGTTTTCAATGTGTTGTAAGAGAGAATTCTACAATTATGCAAGCAAGAAATTAAATTGAAATCAAGTTATCATAGTCACTGTTCAGCATTTTGAGCTCAATTCAAAAGAATTCATCAAAAAATGTCAAAATTTGATCCATCATAAAGTTTCGAAATACCTAAGCTTACACAGAACCCTACACAAGATTTCTTCTAAAACAGTATTCCATATTTATAATAACCACTTCGTACAGAGCAACAATCTAGAACCAAGAAGGTTCCTGAGGAGCTTGTTGTCATTCTACTGTCATCCAAAATCTAGTCCTCTAACCGAAACTACGAAGTTTTTTCAAACAAGCCTACAATGGCAACGGCTATGACATGGAAAATGCATAACGGCAAATGAGCTCCGTATGCTGCCCTTTCAAAACCTTAACCAAATCCTGTATGAGTACGTTAGATCGAAGTGGAGCTACAGCCGTCAATGAAGGTTTCCGGCAGATCTACAGCTGTAGACGAAGAGCTCGAGATCAGGAACTGGACGATTTCTTAAGGTCTTCATCAGATCAGTCTTCGGAGTGGCTTACCGATCAACATGGAACGTTAAATTCTCAGACTTGGCACCTGATGTGTTTGCATGGAGTCTATTCTGACTGTGGAAACGGGGATGATCCCATTTCATGGCAGCTTCACCTGCACAACCTGCAGGAAGGTGTAGTTTCATAAAAAAAACTGTTAGCAGGACCAAGTGACGATGAACGAGTTTGCTATTTATCAGAAATAAAACTAGTTGCTGGAAAGGCCAGGTCATCGGCGGCAGTATCAACAGATTCTCCCTGCAATTCTTACAATTTGCAAAAGTTTCGACCAAGTTACCAGATACTAAAACGTGCACGTATGTAAACGGTGGAAGGCATATATTATATTATATTATACCTTCTAGCTCAACAGGGATTTGCTGCTCGAATCGCCTTCTGCTAGAGCTCGGGAGGTATGACTCAGAAGTGAACATTCTGCACAAATGCGAGCTGTAAACATGAAGACATCAACCAGCAGCTTATCTTACCTAAGTCAGCTTACCAATCAAGTTAATTAACGGTCCTCATATTTAACACCTCATCAACTCTGTGGCACTGTCTTTGGAATTAATGTAGAGGATACTAAGAATCGTTGGGACCTGATAACTATACTGACCCCTGTTACCCACAGCAACTCATCTAATCGCGCGCTTGATTGGACTTCTGGGCAAGTGGTGGAAGCAAAATGTCCATGGCCAATTTTTCATCAATGGAAATGGAATTGTCTACTGTCACTGAGTCACATACAGTGATCAAAGATTTCGAACTGTAAAATTGCATAAGAAATTCATATCTGCTGATAAATGTTCAATCTGAACAGACTTAGTTCTTGTACCCAAAGATCTCTCCACAGCAATGGACTGATCTTCCAAAGAAAGCACAATCCTACATATTGGGTAAAATGCTTACAGTGAAGCTATTAGTATCCTCTACCTTAATGAATAAAATGGTGCTAGAAAATGCGTACCCTAATTGTAATGATGTCTGTGATCTTTGCGCATCTCGAAGGTTGGGATGAGGGTGAGGATCTTTCTGCTGCAAGCTCATACCCAGATCTCGTGTGACAGCGCTGCAGCTTAAAGGTGTAAGGCTGTCTGCCAGATTACCTCGTGCTGCAATCCCTTGAACATCTGCAAGCTACATCAACAAGCAAGAAGCCAAATTCTTTTTAATATTCCAGGCATAATTGAACTCCTTCAATGCAACTCATGAAACGACAACATTACATTATCACAACACTCCGTTGTAATATCCCAGAATAGAGACAGCAGTTCCAAAAACTACAATTGGGAGGATCTACCCAATTAGTCCCGTGCTACGAGAAAGAAAACCTACTTGGTGAGGATTGAAGATACCAAAATGAAAAAGTCCTCCTCCACACACAAAAAAAAATGAATAAACCTAAAGGGATGAAAAAGAGGGCTAATCCCTATGATCGTCCCCGCGAGCTTCATACCTGCTGGCGAAGCTCCTCATTAGCAACCATCAGTTCGTGCTCCTGCAAGGGAAATTCATGTAGAATTTAGAATCACAATACCCAATTTAATTGTATCTACATAATTCGACTTACAATACCAGAAAATTCAACACCTGGTCACAATAAAAGATTTTAAGCTCACACACCTTTCTCCGCAAGCATTCAACCTCCTCAAAAATGAGTTCATTCTGCACTCAAAAAACTATAGTCACGGTAAATCTACAGATTTGAATACAACTCTCTCCCAAAACAAATAAAAGCAGTAATGAAGCTCAAGCACATCTGGATATGTAGGAAGACAATACGGAGGCCTCATATGCACTAACTGTTGCCCCCAATCTAACTCTATTGCAATGCACATGAGACGCAACCTGTAGGCTTGCTTTTCTTGCTCTTACTCGCGAGGCACCCAATTCCAGTTGCTGCTCCAGCTGCAACAAGTCAGAGACCTTCAACGCTGAAAGTTCCTCACCCAGCATGTGCCTGCAAGCAGAAATGTTTATTCCCAGAAAGCAAGGTATCAGATACTAAACCGTGAGGAACCTAACCCCGTCTTTAGTGCCTGACCCCTAATACCATCAGCAACTCACGTCTTACTCGATTGACCTTCGTTTAGCAGGTTTTAGGATTTAGGGTTGTCAGCACAACTGCTACCCATCTTTACTTAGGGTTTGGGGTTGCCTACTGCCCTTCAATAGTGGTTTACAACCTCCTACTTTAAAGTTTACACAAGAAATCATCCAATACATCGGAGTGAGAAAACGTAGATCTCCCGAGAGTTTGACTCTTGCAACTTAGTACAAAAGAGATACCTCCAGCGCGCTCTTGTGAGTGACCTCCCAATGAAAGCACACTCCATATTGGTTAGAAATTAGTGGCTCAAGTGACCGTAAGAGTAGGCTCTTCCTTACTCCTGTCACTTCAGCAGAAGAGACTGAGTAGACCTAAAATAAAATAAAAAAAGTCTGAATTATACGTATGCCAATTGTTTGAAGTCAGAGAATTATTACCGACATACCTCAGCGAGACTTTTGATTGCTCCAGCTGCTCCCGCAACTTCACCAATTCACGGCCCAGGAACTGCCAAATTCCACACATTGTATTATGTTCACCACGAATGATCTGCTCAGTGCCAGGGTTCAATACCAAATGCACGAAGGAATCAATGTTTGCCTCGTGTTGTACAGGATGTAGCCTGGGTAGGAAGAACATACATCGGTGTGGGTAGCAGTCTGCGTGACTTTGTCCGGGATCTTCCTGTACCGGCTGATGATGTCTCGCATGCTACACAGCATGAAAAGTTTCAGAAAACAACATCAGAGCAGACCAATGTGGGAGACTTGCATTCTGCAATAAGAGGCGATTCTCAAACGAGACATCAAAATCCAATTTCTGACAAGTTATGGGAATACTTAGAGGGTTCAGAATCACATAGGTTTCACAATGGAAATAAGAAAAAGAACCTCGCAGTTGACGTCCCACCCAAAGCCCTGGTTTGGAAAAAAAGACGAGGTTCAAAAACAGAGAGAAACCCAAAATAATTAGATAAAATGGAATCAAAACGACGTTCTAGTAGATGAAAGGTGACTTAATTGTCTTCCAGAGCAGAAAAAGGCAGAAAAGTTCGATTTCACGTCAGACAGATCCAAAGAAACTGCAACTTCATAGCGCATGGAATTCCGAAGTCACTCTTTCCTGGGCCACAAAGCAAACCCTAACATTGACTCTAAATCTTCATTGCCAGCTCTCCGCACTAATTCGTTTCTCACTGTCACGACGCTATCAATTAATCCTGCTTTCAAACACGTCATTTACTGCAATTTCGTGATCTCCATTACTACAATTTCACAGCATGCGCTGCCATTGAAATCATGACATCTTTAGTATCAGGCCAAGATCGAAACCAAATAAACATGACTACAGAAAAACACGAAAACTACAAGAGCAAGCAAATTGGACGGAGAGTTTGATCCAACGCTTTCCAGATGCCGTTAACTTCCCCTCTAATTGGGCAAATCGTACAAACACTCACAAAACTAAGTCATTGTCTGGGGCATTTGTATTCCAGAAGCCATTGCACAAGATTGAGTGAAGAAATTGTGAAATGTGAATGTTCACTAAAGTTGTAACATCGATTGATGTCTACTGAGTCACTTAGTTCATTTGTATTCAAATAGCTAAATATCACAAGATCGAGTGAAGAAATTTGTAAAGTGTGAATGTTCACAAAAGTTGTATGGAGGTTGTGTAACGATTGTTGTCTACCTGCCAGGGCTGGCATACTCGAAGAGCTTGCCAGTGCTGGAGAAGATCACCAGCCCGACTTCCGCATCGCACAGCACCGCCAGCTCGTGCGCCTTCTTCAGCAACCCACTACGTCTCTTGGAAAATGTCACCTGCCGACTGGTGGTATTCTCGATCTTCCGAATCTCCACCTTACCGCGACCCATCGATCCCCACGTACAACGTGCTCTCGATCTCCGCCTTTCACTCGAGCAAACTAGCCGCAAAAGCGACCTCACCTCGCAATCGATTTCATATTCTCACCACTTAGAATCATTCCCAGGGAATGGAAGCTCTGACCTGCAACTGCTGGAAGCAAGCATTGTATCAACCGCGCGAGCAGTCATCGTCCATGGCCCACAGCTACAGTATATCGATCCCCACGCCATTGCAGTAACGTACACTAAGTAAGAAACATTGCTAGCTTACTCGAAAGATTGCTAGGTTACTAGTAAAGGATGCTGGAAGGAATGCTAGCGGACGGTCCAGGAGCTTGATCTGGCGACGGTATTGGCTTCTATTCTTGTGCGAGCTAGCGTTCCCCTCTGGATGTAACTTACCTGGACTTCGTATTATGATACGCTTAATATCTCTAGCTACTGGGCTCCTAAGTTCTGGTTCCATTTCTTCTGACGCCTAGATCTGACGGAAAGAAGTCGTCGTAAATTATCGTCATGAGAGCTCCTTGCCCCCTTCTGTAGCCAGCCAGCTGCCGACACCCACGCCTATGATAAATTTATGCTGTGGCCTGTGTGGCGGAGTATGGATCTACCCTGCCACCAGTATCCCAATGTGGTAATAAAACCAGACGCTGGAGTTATGAGTGATGCATCTCTTGGATGTAAGTTTCACTACATTTCCATTCCAGTCCATCAACAGTTGCCCTTTCGGGCGTGGAAAGCAAAGTTGGGGAGCTCTGATTGTACTGGGGAGTTCTGCACTGCAGGTTGCGCAGACTGCAGGCTTCAAAGCCTGTAAACCACTCCCAATGTATTGAACTCTGGGGAAAGTGAGGTTTCTTATTTGTGAGACAGTGAATTGGTGACGTCCGATTCTCTACAGTTCCATGTCCCAGGGACTTGAGAAAATCATGCATGGTACCTTATTCTGCCAGGAGTGACTTTTCATGTTCATATGCATTAGATGCAAAAGCCCTTGCCAATTGGAGGGCCAAGCTTTGCTTACACTTTGGGGAACTGAAGGAGGCAGCCTTTGGCATGAAGGAGATGGAAATTTGATTAGGATTGCAGAGCAAGGCTCATTTGATCTGATATTTTCTGCACCAGGCAGTGCGTATGGGTGTTCTGATTGGAGCATGCGAATCGACTGACACACAATCCCTCCGCAATCCAATGCAACCCAAAGGAGCGCAGTAAAGGAGCATTCTGGCCATTTAGGGCTCATCAATAAGGCTAAATTTAGAAAATTGTTACGGAAAGATTTTTTAAACTGAAGCCAGGTACAGAAATTGGAGCCAGTAAGTTGCTACAGTGTTGGAGTTGAAAATTTTAGCACGTACAATGGCGAAATCTAGAGGTTGATCTAGTTATGAACATCACACTGATTTGGGGATCGCTGTTCTCATTCGCTCAATGTTGAACTTGCCATGTCCTGCAAGCCGGCTGGGTTTGCGGTAAAGTTCTGTACTATTAATGCCTAAAGTGCTCGAATAGGAAGAGGAAAGTGTTATTAAATCAATGCAAGTACAGTAACTTACTGTAACTTCTTCTTCATTTTGAAAAGTGACCAAGTGAGCTCGGCTTGTTTGAAGCCAGTGTTCGGGAAGTCTTTGGAGCTGCCCTGGTAATGTGATGCCCTGGAGGAGGTGTGTGTGTTCTGTTATGAGGGCTGCTTTACACCTAGAGGTAGGGCTAATTTTCCTTGAAGCCGATTGCATCAAATTTCACCCCCTTTTGGGCTAGAGGCTGGCTTCAACTAATCACTATAATAAGGTTATAATGGGGGCTGATTCTCTCAAGTGTAAAGGCTTTCAAGCCAAGAAGTTGGGCGAGTTTTTAAAATACTAGAAGGGAGAGAGAGGAGGGTAGAAATTTTCAAGACCACATTATACCTAAAGGCCAATTGCCCCAAATCCAACAAATTTGATTTGTTGAAAAATTAATATTTAAAGAAATGATTCTTTTTAATTGAAATCTGACATTGGCCCCTAGGCCAAGAATTGGCCTTCCCTTTTTGGTGCACCCAATTCAACAAGCTCAAGCCGCGTTAGATCATGTCCTTTTTGAATAAAAAATTCATTGCACAAAATTGGCCCGATCACAAGTGAAGATTCTTGGCCTTTGGTACAATAAATTGGCATGGCAACCAGATGTAGAGTGGCCCTAAGGGCACTAGTTGCATCCGCTCCTCATCAAAGTCTCAACAAAAGCTCTTGGTTTATTTTCTCTAGTATCAACTTCTCACTAGCAATTTCCCTTCACCTTTAAATTTTCAAAG
Source organism: Pseudoscleropodium purum (assembly GCA_963969395.1). Lineage (NCBI taxonomy): Eukaryota > Viridiplantae > Streptophyta > Bryopsida > Hypnales > Brachytheciaceae > Pseudoscleropodium > Pseudoscleropodium purum. Next base: position 2,005,555 of record OZ017796.1, read on the forward strand.
GTGATGATCTCCTTCTTTCAAAGGCATGTTAATTTTGAAACTAAAGTTTAAATCTTATTACATCGGATTGATATGAGTGATAGTATAGGGGCTAGCTACTAAAATGCTACATCTAATCCTAAAGTGTCACCTACTCCCATCACGTCTATGCACTCAATGGCCAAACCAAAAGTAATACTTGCCTTGTCCAGGAATGTACCTACTTCTAGCAACCCAATTATTAGCCTTGGATTCAAAATGGCAAGTGGCTAAAATCTAACAACTTCATTGAAGTAATAGCTACATATTCATTTTTTATTTTTGCAAAAAGTTGATTTCCGATCCTACCAATTTTTTTGTCTAGTTCTAGATCTTCCATTTTCACACTTTAAACCATTATTTTTCCCAAAGACACTAAGTAATAATGAACTAACCAACAATTCTTCTCCTTTGTTAAACTTCTCTTGAAACTTCTCTTCAACTTGGATGTAAAGGAGTAGGCCATTGTTGTTTAAGCCTAAGCATCTTTCAAGAGAAGTTTAACAACTACTTTTCAGCCTAAGCATCCTTCAAGGGTTAATGTTCCAAACAACTATCATGTTGGATTTCTTTTTAAGAAACATTGTAGCCATCTAGCAAATCGGAGTAGTTTGGGTGACTACCTTGATTATGAAACCTGCGTTTTTTAATCCCTAAATGCCCAAGTGAATATTTATTGGTCATTGTCTAACTTTAGATAGCATTTTTGGGCATAAAACCTTATTCAATTTAAGAAAAGAAAAAAAGATTGGATTGTCTTTCTTTCTTTCTATTCAAAACTAAGATTGCTACAATCAACAAAAATTATACAAGAAATAGTACAAAGTGTTTGGAATTTGTTTGGCTAGTATTAGAAAACTTACTATTTGGAAAAAGTGTTGATATTTTCATTACTAGATCTTATGCATTTTTCACAAATCAACAGAAACCACAATTTTGACCAATAAAAAATTAAATGCTAAAGAGAAAAATTATATTTTTGGTGAATTTTTGAAGTTATGTTTTCAAAATTTATTTAAAGAGAATCTAAAAATAATTTTACAATTTCAACCATATGGATATTTTCTACTTTTCATGCTTCATATTATATTTATTGATGTAAACTTCAAAAAAGTTAGAGAACTTATATTTTATAACACAATTTTGTTTTGTCTAAACTCCTGGGCTTTTAGGAATTAAAGCTTATTAATCCCAAGCTTGGAACCTTTAGTTAGGAAAAGACTACTTCTAGTGAACTCTCCATTGCCACTAAAATCCCAAACCGTACATGTTTCTCCTTGTCTTCATTCTATAGATCATGCACTTCCTTAAAGGAAGTTATATGTTGATGTTGGGCTCATTGTTCTAATTCATAAGGTATGAGTGAATGTAGTTTCTTATTTGTTTGCTACATTTTATTTTTTGCTATGCTAGTTGAGTTCTAAACATTGCATTGCATTTCTTATTTTTTCTTGTACTTTCTTCTTTGTTTTATAAGTCTTCAATTGCTCTAAGAGATCAAGGTCTATACACAACAAGCCCATTCTAAAATGTCTACCGCCTACTAATTCACGGAATGGTGAAAGCTCAAGTATATCTAAAGTGCCCAATCAACCTTGTCCACGTCCTTAGAAACAAATACAAGTGCATCGTCCATCCAAGTCACATGACCATGGGATTTTAGAATGTACTCATCGTCCTTGGAATGCATGGAAGATGAAATCTTTGAAGAGGCAAAGGTTGTAGAATCTCAACTAGACTTTAGGGAAACAAATGATATACAGTCGAAGGACGGAGATATAAAAGGCATTAATTAAGTTGAAGAATAAATCTCATGCATGATAGTATGTGTAGTTTCAAGAATTTCATAGATTGAAGTATGTGATATACATTTTATGCATTTAATCATGGTATATATTCTATATAGACATTTGGTTGTCAAACTCTATCACACTTTTAGATAAAATATGAAATTTAGCATCCTATAAATTTGAGATATATATCAAAATACTTTGCATGTAAAGAATATATTATATTTAGTTGGATTACATCCATCTCTTATGACTTTTCTTATTGTGTGTGCCTAAATATGCACTATTGCATTAAACATGATTGTTACTTTTGACTACAAATGTGGGAATTGTTAGCTAGGAATTGGATAGAAAATGTCTACTAATCTTCTCATAATCTAGAAAATCTTTCAAATTAATGAATATAGTATTATATTGCTTAGGTATCAGAAGCCACATTTCATTGTTTCCAATGATATACGGTGCAAGCTCTAAATGCCTAGTTCCACAATAACACAAGCTTGTAAAAGCCTAGGCAATATACTAAATAAGCTACGTCTACTTTGAGGTGCATTCTAGATAAGAATGTTGATCATATGCCTCATCGTACTTGGACTCTCTAGTCAGGAGACAAGGTGGTCTCTATGATTCTTTCAGCTATTTGGAAATAGAAGGAAGCCATTCCTAAAATGAACTCCATCAACAATGTCTTTGGATTGAAAGTTGTGTCAACCTCTAATTTGAGCAAAATTAGGAGGGTGCACTTTCCAAAATTTGACGCAAAGAAACTTGAAGACAATTTTGCACATTGCTCTACATAATACGTACCATTTCCATAGGAAGGGTGCGACTATTGGGTCACAAGTAGCTCTATTATAGGCCAAGAAGTTAAAAGCGCATTTGGCTATTACAAGGTGTGAGCCTGTGAATGTTACCTCGGTCTCACGATTTTTTTCCACTTTTTGCTCATTTTTATAGGTAATTATTGTTAGAAAGACTAAAAAGTGGGTTTAGAGAATAATTTAAAAAAAACTTATGCTTATGGGTTAATGTTTAAAAAAACCCTAGAAGTTCTAAAAAAATTTCATATTGTTAACTTTAGAATTTAATTAGGTGTTTAAATGTTGATTTAAGGATTTGGGAGTAATTTTAGCCTATGATCAAACATGATAAAAACACTTCTTTAAAATTCCTAGTAGGATTTGGCCAAACAAAGTGTATGTAACAACATTGGCTAAAATTAACAAGGTTTAAATCAATCTAACTTCCCTAGTGCTATAAAAGCTCACATCAAAAGACTAGGTGAAAATCGCAATTCAAATGCGGAAGTTGGAAATTTACCATTACATATAACTTTGTAGGCAAAATCCATGAATACTATATGTAGGCAGTCATTGTAAGAAAAAAAGTGTTCATAGCATAAAAACATGCCAGTAGGGTAATAATGAAGCTAGATCACCAAGATTCCCTCGTATGAGAATGATTCCTCCTTAGAAGAATTGAAATCAAGAAAAGTAAATTTATTTCTCTTTTGAAAAGTACAAGTTGAGCTTGAAACTTTGCATAGAGGATTTAGGGACTTTTTAGAAGTTATCCAAAAAATTTTGTAATTTTTCAAATTACAGAACATGACTCCATTGGAAATCAACCAATATTATTTAGAATGGGAAAATTTATAAAAATTCATCCGATAATGGTAGAATCCCACTAAAAATTAAGATAGTGTGTTTAAATCTAAATAAAGGCTTAATCAAATTTTGCAACATTCTAGCAACTACCCAAATCGGCGGCACCAATGAATTTTAACGGAATTTCAAAACAATCTATAGATTGACCATCAAACCACAAGTATACAAAGGCCAAGTTAAGTCATCTTTGACTCTTTTTTACATTTTTGGACCTCTTGGACAACCCTATTTAGTCAAAATTGGCAAAAATTACAAACTCCAAAACTTAAATTTTTCATTTTTTTTTACTAGAATGAAAAATGTTGTCTTTTGTAAGGGCTTTTGACTGGAAAGTTGGGGGTTTTAGGGTCTTCACACTAATGTGGGTCTTCTTAAACCAATGGCGCAATTCGTTTCTCAATTAGAATTTTTCTTCAAAAGATATAAGACAATCAGCAGTAGAATAGAATTAGGTGAAATAAAAGTTAGTAGTAGTAGTAGTAGTAGTACTTAGTTAATAGTTAGAGTAAAAGGAAGAGGTAGAGGCTCTTGAAAACACATAAAAGGGCTCCCACCAACTCCCTTAGCATCCATTTCTTCATATTTTTTGTTTGGTCGTTTGAGACCAAATCACTTTGTGTTTGGCCAACTTGTGGCTATGTGTCAAAGTTTTGGCCATTTTGCCAAAAACTCTTGTTTTAATTCATGTGCAGAAGTTTTGCTTCCAATTGTTGTCTTGGAAGATCTTAGTGTTTTTTTTCAATCCTATTTCAAAGGACGTGGGGATCCCTTGAAATACTTGTGTTTTAAGCCATTAATGAAGTCTTTGTTGGTTTTTGAGTCTTTTGTACTAACCTTAAGGATATTCAAGTCGAATTCTAATAATGTCATTGGTTTGAATACCTTGGAACTTGCTTGTTGGTGATTTGAGTGGAGTCTATATACTAACAATTCTCTACCAAGCTTTTTTGTGTGGGATTTCATAACCTTGTTGTAGAAAATCCCTAGGGATTTAAACGTGGAAGAATATGTGGTCTAAATAGAGTCTTATTGTCTTTATAGAAACTTTGAGTGGGATTCAAGGTTCTCAAAGTCCCCATTGTGATCATTTATCATCTTTCTTTTGATAATTTAAGATTAATTCGTTAAATACAACAGAGCTATCGTCCTAGATAGAATTTCCTAAATTCCTTTTAAAACAAAGACATTTCTTTAAGTTTTAAAATTTGGACCTAAATTCCCTAGACAGCAAAGCTTCGTTTTTGGAGAAAACTTTCCGCCTTTCATGAGCTCCATGATTGTTGCTTAGGTTTCGGGATTTTCTTTTTTTCATTTTTTGCTCATTTTTATGGGTAATTATGGTCAAAAGGACTAAGAAAGTAGGTTTAAGGAATAATTGGAAGAAACCTCTATGTGTAGAGATTAATGTTCTAAGAACCCTAGAAGTGTCATAAGCATTTTTTTGGTTAGTTTTAAGAGTCTAAATAGGTGTTTTAATGCCAATTATGGGACTAAAAGTAATTTTCAACTCTAGGCAAAATGAAATAAAACCACTTAGTTTGGATTCCAAATGGGATTTTTGTCAATCAAAGTGCATGTGGCAATATTGGCTAAATTTAATAAGGTTAAAATTAATTTGAGTTCCCTAGTATCACGAAGGTTCATCGTAGAAGGTTGGCTGAAATTGCATTCCAAATACAAAAGTTGGAAATTAACTATTATAGGTAATTTTACAGGCAAAATCCATAGATACTATATGAAGGCGGTCATTGTAAGAAGAAAGGTGTCTTTAACATAAAAACATGCCAAGATCATAACGGTGAAGCTAGACTACCAAGATTCCCTCATATGAAAATGATTCTTTCTTAAAGGAATTAAAATCAGGATAAGTAAATTTGTTTCTTCTTTGGAAAGTACAAGTTGGACTTGAAACTTTGCATAAAGGATTTGATGACTTCCTAAAAGTTATCTAAAAAATTTCATAATTTTTCAAATTACAGAATATGACTCCATGGAATGTCAACCAATGTTAAAAGGGATGGAAAAATTCATAGAAATTCATTTAGTGATGGTAAAATCCTAATGAAAATTAGGATAGTGTGTTTAAGTCTAAATAAGTACCTAATTAAGTTTTGCAACATTTTGACAATGACAATTATCCAAACTATTGGCACCAACGAATTTTTACGGAATTTCAAAACATTTCGTAAGTTGACCATCAAACCACGAGCATACAAGGGTCAAATTGAGTCATCTTAGATTATTTTTTTTGAATTTTTGGATTGTTTGGACAATTTTAGCTAGTTAAAATTAGCAAAAACTACAAACTTCAAAATTTAGGTTTTTCACTTTTTCCACCAAGATGAAAAACACTGTCTTTTGTAAGGATTTTTGACTGGAAAGGTGGAGGTGAGGGGGTTGTGAACCCTCAAGTTAGCACTTCAAACTCTAAATCTATTTTTTACAAATTTTAATCAATTTTTAGTCTTAAAATATGAAAAAACTTATATGAAGAGTGTTGTTGAAAATTTTGGTAGAAGTCCCTACTAAAGCAGTGAAGAAATTCTCTAAAAGTGCAGAAGACATAAAACTTTATGTTTTTTTACTTCTAAGTCCTAGTTGTGAGTTTTGAGAGAATAGTTAGTGATTCCAAGAGAAGTGAAAATGAGAGGATTAGTCAATCTTAATATCCTGACCATGCAAAGTCGAATCTACAAGTATGCATGTGACAATTTGGCTAAATATAAGTGTCTACTTTAAGTCTAGAGAGTCAAATTGAATCAAAATCCAATTCGTAAAGAATTTAGATTCATCAAGTTAAATATTAAAGGTAATTTTGAGAATTCAAGTAGAAATTCGACCAAGATGGAAGAAAAGGTAATTAGAGCATACAGTGAGGTGTTTTTTTGGTCAAAGCATGCTAGGAAGTTGCCAAGAGAGCCAGTCATCGAAGATTCCCCCTATATTAAGAATGATTTCTCCCTCAGGTGGAAATTATTCAAATTTATTATATTTAGACTAGTGCAAAGTGAGTGTGGAGCTTGCATTTAGAATTTAGGAGTGTCTTAAATGTTATCCAAAAAAATTTATAATCTTGTGGAATTCCACGTTGATTCCATAGGAAGTCAACTACTTAAAAACACATTCGTAAATTCCTAGAAATTACAAATGTTGCGATAAAATCTCACTAAAAATTAGGATAGTGTTTTGTGTGCCAATAAAGAATCTTGTCAAATTTGAAGACATTTTGACATTCTCAAGTATTAGAATTAGAACCAATATCGAATTTCATGAGAACTTACAACTTGGCAACGGATTGATCGACATACCAGGAGCTAAGGGTGTCCAAATGGAACAAATTAAGGGTCAATTTTTACTTCTACAAGAATTCTAAACAACCCTAGCCAAGCAGTTTCATCAAAAAGTACAAATTCCAAAAGTCAGAGTTTTGACTTTTCTTTGAAGTTATCAAAATTCAATTTAGCACTTTTAAACGACTTGGGAAATAGAGGTGAGGGATCCTTTAGGCTAATTGAGGTCTTCTGAATACAATGGCACAATTTGTTTTTGATTTTGAATTGTTCCCTAAAGATAGAAAGGGTCAACACTTAGTTGACTTTTATTCAGTAATTTGTAATTAATCTAAGGTGATTTTACAATATCTTTTAGAAAATCAAAGATTGGATTTGTTCAAGATCTCTTTGCTTGTGTAAGAAGCCAACTTTGAACTAAAAAAAGATAATTTGGAAATAACTTAGGTTTAATTTGCAAAATATCTAGGTTAATTAAGTTAATTTTAAAATATCTTTGGAATAAGATCTTGGATTTGATTTTCCCAAGATCTATTAGCTAAATGGAGAGGATTCTAGAGATTTTTACTATTAAACCAAGATTATTTTGCAATTACATTAGAATAATTTAGAAAAATATCTAGATAAAAAATAAAGTATATTTCCACCGACAACTTATCATAGAGGGGTCTGGAGCGAGTATAAAAGGCCCTTCCTTGAGGTTGTCGATACCCTAATTTCAATATCTACATGTTAACGTGTACGCTTCACTTTCAATTTCGTACTACCAATTAAGTTAGAGCACTCTTATTTTATTTTATCACTTTGAAGGATTGGAAGGTCCCTTCAAAGTATTGTTATTTGCATTTTGTTAAGTGTTCAAGGCTAAGCCTCAACATTCTTTATTTTCATAGAATTTGGAAGGGTATTCCTCCAAAACTTTAAACATTGTTTTGAAATTTCTTAAACAACTAAGTATTGTAGTACTTGAATTAGCGTATACTATTAATATTCTTAAAGTGGTGAGGCTTGTTTCCGCCAAAAGAGTATGAGACTAATTTCTACTCAAAATTTATTGTATAATAAGTTTTGAACTCTTAATTGCTAAAGTTCAATTTAAACATTGTCATATGTACCTCCTTTGGCAATAATTAATAATTCAATTGAAATCTTGGATATTAGAGGTAAAGTTTGCTTTAAATATTGTCATGTGTACTTTTTTTAACTCCTAAAATTTTAAGATACTATTATTGAAATAGTTTAAGCTTGAGGACACTCTTGCATGGTGAAGGTTTGACCTTATAAGTTTTGGAATTGAAATAAAAATTCCTTAACACACCATTGATACTTGGGTAGCTCCTACATTCTAGAGCTTTGAATTGATTACTAACTTAGAGTTCTTTTATACTTATATTTCTTTGGATTTGAAGCCAAGGCAGAGCTTGACTTTAAAAAAAATCTATTCATGCCTTTACATTGATTATTGTCCTAATTTTTATTTTATTTTTTCCACGTGTATTTCTTTGTAACAGTAAAGTTTAGATTTAGATACCAATCTTGGTATTTATTTAAAAAAAGTCACTTCCACAAGAAACCACAATGGTTCTTACTAAAAGTTCCTTGAGAGTGTTTCGTCATTAGAGTCGTTCATTGAATCTTATTCCTGAAAGTTGAGTTTCTTTTTTAGAATTTTAGTGAAAATTTTGTTGGTTTAATTAGCATCAGAGTTTATTTATTTATTTACTTAAGTAGGAGTATTAGAAGTTGGAATGTTCTGGTGGAAATGAAGGGAAGGAAGGTAAAGAATCAAATCTTTGAAATATCAATTGGTGAGCATCTAACTATTCATTTGGAGTTGTTTGTGGTTTTTATTCATTTTCCAATTCATTTCCTATTCACTTTGGATTTTTATTCTATTTTTTAAGTCCTTTTCCTATTTATTTCCTATTCATTTTGGATTTTTTTGTTATTAATTAGGATTTTGAGGAGAATTAGTGGTTGAATGTTGGTTTAAGTTTTGTTTTATTAGGCCTAATAAGCCAAATAAGAAAGGACAAAAAATCAATAATTATATTAGAATAATCCAATAAACTAATAGATTAATGAATAACAAACAAACTTAACTATTCATTAGAATACATATTAGAATTGGATCATTTTAATATCTTAAATTAATTCTTGAATTGAATAAATCTTCAAGATAAGTGGAAATAGGGCCTTGAAGTTTATTTTATTTAAAGGATTTGTTTTAAAAACCAATTAAAAGCCACAAGGTATTTAATGAAAATTCCTAAACTCAAAGGAATTAAGTTAACTACTTTAACTAACAATAATTTGTAAGAATTTAGCTAGAAAGAATGTAGAAAAGAAGATTTTCAAAACATTCTGACACTCGAATTTTCATCAAATAGACGGAGCATATATAATGGAGGATGATAGATATTACGAATCCATCATGTTGGTGATTTGTGATGATGGGACCATAGCTACAATGGACATAGAGGTATGTTAGTCTTTCCTTTTTTTTGCTTTTTTTTGTTTTTAAATTAAAGTTAGAATCTTTGCTTTTAGAAGTTAGTTTTTAGATTAAGGCTTTAGAATTTAGAACCTAATAGAGAATTTCTAGAGGTTTTCAAAAAACATATGATACTTAATAATTGACTAATAATTAAAGAACTTATAAGTGGATGAACTTTGAGTTTGAATTTGGATGAAGAATTGCCATTTCTCACTAGAAGAATCTCAAAAAGAATCTTTAAAAAGTTGAATCTTTGATTAAAAGGGGTAAAATTTATCCATCAATAACTTTTTTCATACAGTTTTGTTAGTTTAGAGTTTTGCCTTGTTAGAAAGGTAATTTCTTATTATTTGCATAACATCTTTGAAAACCCTCAAAATAAAAAATTATTATTATAATAGATAATAATTATTTAGATTCTAGAATAGAATAGATAATTAAACCATGAACCAATAAGGGGATTCTTTAAAAGAATCTTTAAACAAAAATAAAGAATCTTTTAAAGTAAGAATCAAATACAAAATCTTTCAAGGATTCAAAATCCTATTTATACTTTCAAAATACTTTATTTTTAAGGTAGTAAAGGATGGATGAAATTTGGCTTCAATTTTGGGTGAATTTTTTAGATTTTGGTCCAAATTACGTCAAACTCTAGAATTTGTTAGTTAAATTAGTTAGAACAAAAACCCTGAAATTTGGATTGAATCAAAATTTGTTTACTATTTTATTTTGTTGGATGAAGTTTTTAGGTTAGAATTAAAGAACGAATTTCATCCTTCCATAACTTTTGAATTGTAAGTTGAAATTCAACTTGCTTTACCATTCTAGAAAGGAAAAATTACATTATTTAAATTGGCTTAGATAGATTTTTAGATTTCGTTAGATTTATTTGCTTTGCTTATTTGCTTTGATTGCTTAAGACTTGGTAGTCTTTCAAGATTAGAATTGTTATGACTTGAATTTATTTTGATTAGAAAACATAAAAAGAGTTCATTGCTTGAAAGGCTAGAAATTAAACTAGATCTAACACCCTCTTTAGATTTTTTATTTGAACCCACACTTGAACTCATTGTGTACGTTTTGACTCTAGAGGGTGGAGTTAAAATCACTCACAAGGGCCTCTATTCTAATTTGGGTCTTCTGAAGCCAACAACGCAGTCCATTTCTCATTTGGAGTTTATCTTCAAAAATTATAGAAGGATCTAGAATAGGGTAGAATTAGGAGTAGTAATAGTTGATTTTCGTGAATTTTTAGTTTAAGTAAATAGTTTTAGAATAATTGGGGATAAGTGGAGGGCCTCAGAAACATATAAAAGGGCTCCCACCAACTCCTTTTGCACCTCTTTTCTTTCTTGCATTTCTATTAGGCTGCCATGAGGCCCTCACTTGTACTTTGACTAATTCGCGGCTACGTTGAAAGTGAAGCCATTTTGTCCAATTTCCTTGTTGCATTCATGTTGAGAACATTGTTATTTGCCTTAACATTTATCTTTGGTGTTTTTGAGCTCATTTCAAAGGACGTGGAGATCCCTTTGAATTTGCTTGCTTTCGTGAGTCTATTGAATTGTTGTACTAACACTAGGAGACCTTTTGGCCAAATTTTGGCAATGCCATTAGCCAAAATCTCTTAGAGATTGCTTGAGGATTGCTAAGTGTGTCCAATTTCATTTGAATGGCTTGATGTGGGATCTCACAACTTGAGTTGTTGGAAATCCCCCTAATATTTGGTGGAAATACATGGTCCAAGTGTGGATTTTGGTTGTGGTCTTTCATTTCTAGAGACATGGGTGAATCAAGCTCTTATAGTCCCTAAGATCAACCAAACCTTAATAAAAATTTCTTTTAATTTTGGGCTTAACCGCCCATATGGTGAAGCTTCGCCCATAGGACAAATTTTTCCTTAGTACTAAATTATTTTCTCTTGTTTTGGTTTCATTTTTAAAAGGCTAGACCTTCATATGGCAAAGCTCTACCCAAATTAATCCAAGTTAGTTTTGTTTAAAAGGTCCCCAAAAGGGAACCCAAGGTGTGGCAAGCAACAATCAAGGGTTTAAATCCAAAATTTGGATAAATTTCAAACCAGTTTCAAAGGCCAAAGCCCACTAGCCAGAGGCCAGAGCCATCAAACTAGAGGTCGGTATGGTATGGTAACCGAAGCAGTCAGTCCAGTCAACACAGCCATTCAGCAAGGTAGTGAGTAGGTTGCTAAACCGACTACATGGTACCTTAATTGAACACATTTCTTCATATACCATCATCTGGACAAGTCTAGAAACATGATGATACCCCACGGGGTCCCCAAGTTTTGATCTTTTAATCAAAAAGTTAATAAACAAAATTGAAGTTTTGACAATTGATTGTAGAAAGCTACCGATTGCAAAATTCTCTGTCCTATGTGAAAAAATTGCTTTTATAGAAATTCAGAGAGGAAAAACACTAATTCCAAATTAATTATCAAATTGACTTGTTGGTTTTGATATTTTTTTGTATACCAGAAGCAAATTTAGAGATTTAGTACTCAGATTGGGAAGGGATGCATAGCATTGAACCAAACAAAAAATCAACTGAACCAGACCAAAACTCAATGAGTTGCCAGGCTAAGCTATCAAAGAGGAGGGGGGTATATTGAGCCACCTAGTTCACAAATCAAGTTACAACTTGTCAATCCAATTGAGGGGGCTAACTCAACCAAGCTTAGTTTTCACAATCCAGCACATCCAGCACATTTTGGTTTTGAGAAATTCTCACAATTTTCAATTTCTGGCTTTGAACTTTGAATTGAATTTTGAAGTAATGAAGCCAACCTACTTATAAGAGTTGCAATTTGTCATTGAAGAAGAAAGGACACAAAAGTCAAAGTAATTTTATAATTCAAAATTTGTTTACTTTGAGGACATAGTTTAAAATTGATAGAAAGTCAATCAATAAAAAGCAAAATAAAGAATCAATTGACTTGTAGGAATTTTAGAGGTATGCTAAATTAGAGAAGGGTTAGAATAAGCTTAGCTTGACTTTGAAAATGCTTTGAAAAATTAGATTAGCTTAGATTCCGATAAGATTTGGCCTAAGGGTCATTGGAAAAAGCCAAAGAGAAAATTGAAAAATAACAAAAAATTCAAAAAGAAGTAGAAAAAGGGGAAATTCAAGAAAAATTCAACAAGAAGGAGAAGGCAAAATTTCCAACGTTTACCAATTACCAAGAATAAAAAGTAATATGGAAGGAACATACAAGTGCAGTGACATCATGGAAGTGCAAATTGAAGGAGGCAAGAACATTGAAATTGAGGTTGATGCTTAAGCTTTCTCCCTTAATTGTGATTTGAATTTTGCTTAGGATTTGAAATTAATTTAGCCTTAGAACCACAAGTAGTTTGAAATTCCATCCATTAGAATAATTAGAAATTTAGGCATTAGAATTAAAATTAAAAAAGAAATTTCATTAGCTTTTTGAAAATATATTATACTACAAAATCCGGCAAAAACTCTAGAAGTTATGTACGGATGAAGTAGGTATACAATTGGATGAGAATTCAAAATTTCATTAGGAGAATCTCATAAGTTAAAATAATAATAAACTAAAGAGTGAAAGAATCTAACTAGTTCATAGATAAAGGAATCCAAAGGTAGATTTGGAAGAACTAGATGACGGTCCAAATTCACCTTTAAAAATTAATTGATTCACAAAGTAGGAAAAATCCACAAGAAATTTACCTTTCAAAAAGATAAAAGCCAAAGTCAAAACCCAAAAGAACTTTGATAGTTGAAAAGGTAAAAGTAGTGAAAGTCAAGTTTGATGACCCATTCCACAATCCAAATTACTTTTGAAATTACGTTTCTTTAAAAATTTCAATTTTTATCATCAAAAGGAAAAATTTAGTTACTAAAATAAAATTAATTTACTCATAGGAATTTTTTTAATTAATTGAAACTTAGTTGCAAAAAAATCAGAAAAAAGAAGAAGTAAAAACATTAAAAAAAATTAGAAACTAACCCTTTAGAGATAGGATTGTTTTACACGCAAGCTAGTTTGAAAATTAGTGGAAATTTGTTAGGAAAATTGGGAAAAAATAAACAAACAATAGGAATTTAACAAAGAAACTTTTCAAATAATGTTTTAGGGCCTATTAGCACAGAAACTCTCAAAATCAATATTAGAATAACATAACTCTTTTTACTCCAAAATTAGAATTGAATTGAAGAAGTAGAAATAATTCAATAATTCAGAAGGGAATTTTAGAGAATATTTTGAGCTGAATAGGATAGAACCTTTTAGAAATACCACTCAAATTCTATAGACATTTTTAAAAATTTGAACCTAGAATGAAGAAATTAGAGTAGAAAAAAACTTTAAGCTTTTCAAAGGAAATTTGGATGACAAGTCAACCTAATTTGACGAAAACACTTAAAGTCAACCTTTGATACAAAAATTACGATCAAAATAGAATATAATCAAAATAGAATATAATCAAAATAGAATATAATCAAAATTTGGAATTAATAAACAAAAAATTGGCAAGCAATGGCCAAGTAATTTGGAGGTCCAAATCAACAGATTAAAAAATTTGAATTAAGCCAGCCAGTAGTCAACTCTAGCTGGCTAGCAAGTTAGAAGGACCCCAGTCAATAGGTTAGGAGATCGAGCCACTAGGTTGGGACAATGTTTAGTAGGTTGTTTGATTGACTATTAATGGATGTGTTAACATACATCTGGTTTATCAAAAACTCAAAATACTGGGATGATGCCCAAGGGCCCCATTTTTGAGTTTTAGTTTAAAAATTGAACCATTAAATTCCTACATGATTATCCAAATTTCTAGAGGGTGAGGCTTTTGAAAAAATCCCAATTTGTAAAGGTCCAATTAATTTGTTTTTATTAACCAAATTTAGAAAGAGTAGGAGTTTAAAATTTCAATTTATAAAAGCAAATGAGTAGAAGGTCATAAAGATTAGATTAATAGGAGTCAACTTGAGTTGACATAGAGGTTAGAGGTCCAAAAAAGCCCACAGAGATCTAAGGAAGCTAAAGAGAGGTCCACAAAAAAACTAAAAGAAAATGAGGAATTTTTAAAATTTAGTTAATGAAAATAAGTGAGTAGAAAGCCCCAAAAGTAAGATTAACAAAAGTCAAGCTGAGTTGACAGTAAGGTTTAGAGGTCCATAGAAGTCCATAGAGGTTCAAGGAAGCTAGAAGAAGTGAGGAGCTTAAAATTTTAGTTTATAAAAGCTAAGTGATTAGAGAGCCAAAAAGAGACAATTTTTTTTGGATTATTAACAATCAACCTGAGTTGACTAGAAGTTTGGAGGTCTAGGGAAGCTAGAGAGAGCCAAAGAAGCCAAAGAGGTCCATAAATTTCTAGAGAGAGCCAAAGAAAGAGCCAAGGAAGCTAGAGAGAGTGACGGGCCTAAAATTTCAGTTTATGAAAACCAGTGAGTAGAAGGGCCCAAAGAATTTAGATGATTAAAAATAACCTAAGTTGACCGAAAGTTTGGAGGTCTAGAAAAGCCAGAGAGAGCCAAAAAAGCCCATAAAGAGGTCTTGAGAAGCCTAAAGAGAGGTCTAGAGAAGCCAAAGAGTGAAGAACTTAAAATTTCAATGAGTATTAGGGCCAAACAAGACATGTGGGCCCTCAAGAATCACCTTCGAAAACAATACTATACATCTACATCAAAAAATTTGTTCTTGCAACATGTAGATGAGGATTATTCTTAAAAATTGGATAATATCATTTGTAAAGCTTGGAGGGATCACTCACTAACATATATTTAAAGGTTTAGAGGTTAAAAAAAAACTATTTTAG
Source organism: Pseudoscleropodium purum (assembly GCA_963969395.1). Taxonomy (NCBI): domain Eukaryota; kingdom Viridiplantae; phylum Streptophyta; class Bryopsida; order Hypnales; family Brachytheciaceae; genus Pseudoscleropodium; species Pseudoscleropodium purum. The sequence continues at coordinate 2,020,615 of OZ017796.1, forward strand.
TCACTCTAGTTACAATAGAGGATGTTCATTTTGTAAAGGCATTACCAATATGTGTAGGCATATCATATTGTCTTTTGTATGGCATTCTGTAGCAACTTTCAAACTCCCTTAAACTTGAATTCCAATGTTCCTATCTATAACCATTGTAATAGAACGTCAAGACAACAATTGATGGAGATAGAGGTTAATGGAGTAAAGCAAATGAGTGGCATGAAAATCACCAAGTGTAGGTATATTCTTCCATGAATTCTCATCGTCTTTGGATAACTGTGAGTTCCCTGCTCAATTTCCTATGCAAGTGTACAACATTCATTTTATTTAAACCAGCGATCAAGATCAGGGCAAGTTAGTCACTCAAATTCGAGCATTGAAGGCCTTAAAAGTTTCTGCAAGTGGAAGCTAGCTAGAATGCCCATGTAAATGTTACAAAGAGTACCTTCACACTTGAAATCACCAAGAAATGAAATCCAAAAGGTTCCATATGGTCAACACAATTGAGAGAATGTAAAGCTAGTGACAACTTCACCTCCATCTAAGCATCTCGGACACATATTTAGATTTTGTGTTTGTCAAATACCACATTTCACAACCAATGCTTGAAACCACAATTCTCGAATTTAAAACTTGGTGTTCAATCTTGCGAATGAATAACAATGACAATAATATCCAAGAGGTATTGAATTCACAATAATCTATTTCCGATTTAAGAGTTATTGAAGGCAAGGCTTAATTTGATTAGTCCTTGGCATTGGAGGTCAATCAAAACGATGGTTTTAAAACTAGTACCTAACAAATCAGCAATAGAACTAGGCAAAAGGCTTCTCCAACTTTGCCAGCATACCATTTTTGGTTCCAAAGCGATTGGCCCAAACCCTAACACGCAGTTTATAAAACTAGGAAGGTTCACAAATATACTAGACAACAACAGGTACCTACGAAATTCATGCGATTCTTTGCATTAATGTATAAATCATGGCGACGCAACAAGATTAGGAATTAGATCATTAACATGACAAAGACCTCTTTAATCCTATGTACTTGTATAAGTGCGATTGCACTCCAGTTGCTCAAGATTATATCAACAAAATGAACAAACCAATTCCTATCCTGAAGAATCCTAACAATTCTTATGGTCATGATGATCCTACAGAGGCCCTAGCATGATATTAGTAAACCAATTCTAGTGTTGTAGTGATCCTACCAATCTCGTGGTCTCAAAAACCATATAAAAGCTATAATTTGAATTCAAAATAGTATCAATTAACCAATTCTAGTGTTGTAGTGATCCTTCCAATCCCGTAGTCTCAAAAACCATATGGAAGAGGACACAATATGATTTCAAAATGGTATCAACAAACCAATCCCTATCTTGAAGTGCTCCTACCAATCCCTATGGTCTCAAACATCATATGGAAGCCTCAACATGATCTCAAAATGATATTAGTAAGCCCATTCCTATGTTGCAGTAATTCTACCAATCTCTATGGTTACATTGATCATATGAAGGGCTCAAATTGAATATGATACCAACACACCAATCCCTATCCTACAGTGATCATACCAATCCTTTTTGTCTTGAAATGTATTCTTGGCAAATGAAAACCTACAGATAGTTGAAACTATTGCAAATTTAGCCAAAAAAAAAAGCAATCTATACACACCTAAGCTATCTAATTGAAGTTTGTAAATCCTAATGTGGAATCATGGCTCAATTCCAAGGTAGTGTTGGCAAATGAAAAGCAAGAGACATCATTCAAAAATAGGAGATTCAATAGAAAATCAAAGATGCAAGCAATCTACACATACCTAAGCTACTATCCAATTGAGGTTTGCAAACCCTAATTTGCTGCAAGATTCTCAGAAGAAACCGAGGCTCTCAAAGCATGATCAACTTCAACACTACAATGCAATGTAGTCATCTCTACAGCTAGCAATTTGAAAGTTGCTTTGAAATACGTGAATTGAATATTCTCCTCCCCATCATAAAATCACAAATTCAGAAGCTTGCTTATTACTAGTGTTATTCTCTCATAATTTTGTAACGCAGCTCAAGATCTACTCATTTTTGCAACGATGCTCTAGAATTCAACTTCCTAATACATTATTCTATACTTGTGTCTATCCAAAAACAAATTTCACTTCATAGTAAGGCTCACCCTAGAGGAACCGTGTAAGAATTCTGCAACAATAGAGTGAAAAAAAAGACAGCAAAAGAGCACAACAAACCTTGAAGCTCCCCAAAGCTCTGAGTCTCTCGAAGAAGCTTGATCACCTTCTTAGCATTCAGTGTTGAAGCCACGAACTTCATCAATCCACGCAAAAAATTCTAATTGTGTAATTTCAATCTCCCTTATTCTGCATTCCCTGTCCCCCATACTCTTCCGGAGTTCCCTCGTCAAGGCAATGCAAGCATGTTCAGTAGGGGCCCATAAAAATTCAGATGATCAAAAGTCAATCTGGGTTGACCAGAGGTTAGATGTCCGGAAAAATCAAAGAGAGCCAAGAAATGAGAGAGTGTGAGAGCTTAAAAATTTCTATTTATGAAACTAAATGAGCAGGAAAGCCCAAAAATTCAGATCATCAAAGTCAACTTGAATGACCAAAAGTTGGAGGTCAAGGATAGGACAAAGACTCAAAGAGGTCCAAAAAAGTCAAAAGAGAAACCAAAGAAGCCAAGAGGGAGAGCCAAGAAGCTCTAAAAATTATAAATCAAAACACATTCAATTAATAAGTTGAGTATAAGAGTTTGATGCCTTACAAAGTCAGGTTGGGTTGCTAATTCATTTTGGATGTGCAAAAAAACTCCATTGTTGTTCATCAGGTACTCATAAATTGTCAAAACTCAGGTTGGAGAAGAAGCCACTACTTAGACAACCTCCAAATTCACTAAACAAAGTGCAAGGGAAGTTACCAAGTGCCTAAGTAGGAGAATCAAGAAAAGAGAAAATTTCAATTTGCACATAACAATTCCTTAGGAATATTTATCCATCAAACAAGATTGGAATTTTTTCATAGGACAAGAGAAAACAAAAAAGAAAGAATAGTTGACCTTCCAGTATTCTATAGGTTAGTCATTAGTTATTATAAGTCCAAGAAGTTTGTCTTTAAGCATTTGTCTTATTCTTGAACAGATTGACAAGCATTTGGAGATTAGATTTGATAAGATTTTTTTTCTACAAAAAAAATCTAGAAAGAAAAGAAAATCATTAAAGGAAAAAAAAAATTGGTCAAAAAAAGAAGCTTGGGTACCCTTCAAATTTTGATAAAAGTTTGCAAAAAATAAGCATCAAATTACAAAATATTGAATATGGAGTTGGATTCTACAATTAACGACATCATGGAGGTATTCAATGGGGAAGGAACCAAAATTGAGGTTAATAATTGAACTATATACCCAAATTTATTTGCAATTTCTTCAAAATATTCAATTGGAAATTGATCTTTGAAATTCAAGTTAAAACTAGGATTAAATCATAGCACATTAGAAAATCTATGTGTAGGTTGATGTAGTTTAGGGTGCTTTACCATCATAATTAGGATAATTTATTCCAATTTACCTTTGGAAAAGTAGCGATAAAATTGAAAGAATTACTAAAAAGAATCTTTGAAGGAATCTTAGCATCTAGAGTGCAACGTCAAAAGTAAAAATAAAAAATAAAAGTAATTCTTTCAATTCAAAGGTGAAAAGATTGAAGGGTAAACTTTGATAACCGATTAATAGTCAAAATTACCATAAAATCATTTTTATTGGAAGGTAAAAATAGATAATTTTACTTTAAAAGAAAGCTAAAATCAAAACCCTTAAAATAAAATCACTTGGGTAAAAATTAGAGTAAAAATCTCAAATCCTCCAAATTAGTGAAAACCCTTAGAGAATTTATCAATTAAGTCAAAAAATACTTAAGGAACAAATTAAAGGAAGAATCTCAAAAAAAACATTCTCAATATTTTAAAACCACCTCAACTTCACAAATTGGGTATAAAATGTAGAAGTTAAAGTAGGATGAAGTTTCAAGTTAAATTAGCATAGGATTGGATGAAAGTCAATTGGAGTTGACCAAATCACGCCAAATTCAGAATTTAAGTAGGAAATAAAAATAAAGAACAAAAAAATTAGAAGTGAATTTTGATAGTTAGATTGTTAAAAATTGATGGATGAAGTTTTAGGAGGTAATTTTAGTATTAAACTTCATCTGCAAATATCTCCTTGGGAATTAAGTCAAAGTGAGATTTCTTTATCATTTTGGAAAGAATAAATTCAGCCCTACAATATAGGAGTATAGAACATTCAAATTTTCCTCTTGACTTATAATATTTGAACATTTGTTTGACTCTTATTATTAACACTAGCCAAATTTACTAGTACATAGTTTACTTTGCATTTAAGCGATTTACAAGTGAATCAAGTAGGAATAGGAAAAAACAAAGCTCCATTGCTTTGTAGGTAGCTTGTTGCTATAGGCCAAATCACCCAAAAAATTTAGATCAATAGAATTTGATTGTGCATGTTTGATCTCAAGGATAAAGATCAAAACTAGGGCACATCAAAAGTTGTATTACGCAAACTACTATGGGTTAAGCTTTTACCTTCACTAGTACTTGACAATTATGCATGAAAAAATGAATAATGCTAAAATCGCTTCTTAAGTATTCTCCTACAAGAACAAGGTTCTTGATGTGTTGATCAAGTTGCCCATATCTATAACTAGTGTAATAGCCCGTGGCCATGCATTAGGGGAGATTCAAGGTCTCTACAGGGCCGTTTCAACTATGTTTCTACTATCGCTGACTGTTGTCAGAGGAGCAATTACAAAAATAAAAAATTATAAAAAATTTAGTCCTAAAATGCAAAAATAAGTCTAATTTTTTTCCAAGTAAACAACAATAAACCCCCCGATGACGTGGCATTCTCTTGACTACACTAGATTTGCATTCCCGTAGTAGTTTCGGCATTCCTAGGGCCTGCTAACTCACGGCCCTATAAAGACCCCAAATTTCTTCTAATGGTGATGTTCAATATGCCCATTACAACCTTGATATCTTTTCTTATGGCTTCAACTACATGATTGTTTGGTTTACAAAGTTACTTTGTGATTTAAAATTGTTGTTAAAATATTCTTCCAAAAAATTATTCGTTGGTTTCAAGTCAACACCCCTTTTTGATGTTGTTCTCAAAGGATCCAACATTTGCAAAATATCGCTCCGTTTAATTCCAAAGATTTTAATTCCTAAAATGTCCTTTCTTTCCATTTTGTTAGTGCAAATGAACAATGCTATTGGAGATAATAAAAACATATATATATATATATATATATATATATATATATATATATATATATATATATATATAATTTTATTTTATTTTATTTTGATATTGGTCGCTTTTTATTGTGAAGAAAATATTTCGCAAAATATGTGTCAATTTCATGTTGGTGGGTACACTCACAGTTGATGCTTTATTTGGTAGGTGGAATATGTTGCTAAAGAAGGATAACTTTCCTACTATTCTTTCTCTCATGAAGTCGTTTATAGATGTTGAATCCATTCTAAGCATTTGCCATCTCGTAGAAGAAGTACCAGACTTCAAAACTATCATTCAGGGGTTCATCTTGGATGGAGATGAGTCACTTGTATAACACACCAAGGCTCTATTAGATGAGATTTAGTTCTTGAGAGGGTTATGAATTCCCTTGTATTCAATGGGGTTTTTAGACTCTGTGCACTATTCTACAATAGCAACTACATGATGTAATACAATGACTACTATGTCACTTTTTATTTAAGTAAAAAAGAAATCAATTCTTTTTTGCATTTTCAAATCTTCAAAAAAAGTTAAAAAAAAAATTCTAACCGCAACCATTTTCGGATTGTTGTGGGAACATTGCTAGGAACAAGCCCAGATGGCCCTCTAATTCCTCCAAAAAACATCTAATGAAACAATTCAAGTTCTACTTTGGATTCAAATAATTGTAATGTCATGAACTACAAGATTCTTGTATGAATGCAGATTGGCTATGTGAGGTACTTTTTCACTAACTTTTACTTTTTGTCAAGTACTAGTAGTATAGGGGTTCATTCGTGGATAAACCAATGTAATCTATTGTTGATGCGTCTAATGTCACTTTTAAAGTAGATTTAGGTTATGTGTAAATTAACTTTGTGGAGCATACCTGGAATCTTTATTCTTATATTTCTATTCTTTTCCTTTCTTTCTTTTCCCTTTTTCCCAAGTTCTCTTAATTTGGTGAATAGTTCATTACCACTAATGCAAACACAATATTCTAAGAGTTCTGATTCAATATATAGTATTCTGGGGTGGGCAACACATCATGGGCAACACGTCAGGTTGGGCAACACATCTTACACATGGATGCAACCTATAATCTAATCATATATATATATATAAGTTAATACTTTTAAAGTATACAAATAATTCGTTAATTAATACCTTTTTATGCGTTGAGGCAACAGGTCCAATAATTGCTCTTTATGAGCTTTTCAAATCTATATACAAAATGCCTGAAGAATCTGTCACAATAGTCAACAAGTCTAGTATGCAGAAGTATGAAATGTTTAGGACAAAATACCAGATTCTTGGTCTTTGAGCTTTTTCCTTTCTTTTTAAAATTGGACAACAAGTTTTAGGGCAATAAGTCCCAAACCATGGGGTGAATCGTTCCTAAAACACACCAAAAATATTTATCAACTACAAAGATTGCTAATTCTGCAAATTCCGTCTTTCCAATTCTATGACCTAGGCCCAAACTAGGGGATGGCCCAAGGGCCATTCGAAAAAATTTAAACCTTTATTTTAGTTTGTTTTCGGTCAATTCATCCAAATTTTGAATTCAAAATTTCAATTTTATTAATATAACTTATTTTATGGCCCATATGACCTATTGCTGTTGTCGGGTTGAGATGAATGCGCTTTGGGAATACACAGGGTATCTGGTTGCAACTGGAATTAGTTAACCAAGGACTTCAAACAATCTTCAAGTCTTCAATCTTCGGTCTTCAATCTTCAATCTTCCTCTGACCTATCCTGTGTTGGCTCTAAATGGGTAAGGGTTTAATCAGGTAGGTAATAAGAAACCACAGGCCTCGGACGGGTAAAACGGGACAGCATAACACGAGATGCCGTTCGGATGATGGGCTCTTAAACTTCAAACCCACGGTGACTAGCAATCGTGCCTCACCGGTGGGAACAACAAAATATGACCATGTGGGTGATCAATCCCACTTCGTCACCACAAACACAAAATGGGGCTACTCTTGGATAGCCACAGAGCTTGCAACAAGTTTACAATGCAGAAAGGAAAAACAACTAGCCTCCCAAACCGGCTAGGAATAACAAATAAAACAAATCGGGCCACAACCCACAACACACAAGAGGGTTCCAAAGATCTTCACTCCTTCATTTCTTCATTCCTCTATGTCTTGTATTCTTGAAGTGTTCAAAAACACAACAAAAAAATTGAAAACTAAACCCAAACTACTTCTGAACTTCAAACTAACACTACATAGGTTTCACAACTTCAAATATTAAGTATCTTATCTCTCTGCAAAGCTAAAAAAATACACTAAAACCCCTCCAAATTTGAACTCATTCTAAGCTACTATCTAAACATTATGGACAAACAAGTCTTAGCCTTTCTTTTCTAAAGGCAGCAGACCTCTTCACCTTTGAATCTCCATATCTCACTCAAAAATACTCCAATTGTGAAGTATAATAAGTCTATAGAAAGCTAACAAAATACACTAATACTCCTCCAAATTTGAGCTCATTGTAAACTACTGTCCATACATTATGAACAAAACAAGCTTCGGCCTTCCTTCTCTAAAGGCAGTGGACCTTTCTACCTTTGAATCTCCATATCTCACTCAAAAATACTCCAATTATAAAGTGTAATATCTCTATAAAAAGATAACAAAATATACTAATATTCCTCCAAATTTGAGCTCATTCCAAGCTACTGTTCAGACATCAAAGGCCTCGAAAGTCTCAGCTCTTCTTAATTGGGTAACCGCAAACTTCCTACCTTTAAACTATCACAACTCCTTCAATAATCCTTCAAATCAAGCTTGCAAACTCATTTTGGAAAGCTAATTTCACAAGGAACAAACTCACCAATTTTTATATCAAAAGAGTTCATACATACCGAGATATCTCTCTCCGAAATTCGGTTTCAAGACCTCTCTACACACCCACACTTCTCTCTTCTTCCACACACTAACTAAGCATCTTTTTCCCTCTTTTCCTCCCTATCTGAAGTGAGGGGTGGGGCACATCAGCCCATGCCCCTACCAAGACCCTACCTAAGATGCCAAACTAAATCCCCATTCACACTCTCCCTTTACTCTAAAACCCTAGCTAACTTTTAATCACTAACTTCTCATTAAACGTTTATAATCACACACTGTGATTTTAATAAAATACTCAAAGTATAAAATTAGTAACTAATATTTAATAAATGCTCACTAGAGATAAAAAACTAGAGTTCCAATCACAGCTTCACTTCATCTGCAGAAAGTTGAGAATGCGTTTGATGGTGGCAGCAACGTAATTTGTACGCTCAGACTTCATCAATGGGTTGATTGGATCTTCCAACCAACGTTGGTGGCCACAACTACCCTCCACCGTCAGAACCATACAATAATAATGATCGATGTTTTTGCCCTCGTAACTCGCTTCAAAAGTCACTTCCCGAGTGCCTGGCTCAACACACCCAACTTGAAGCAAGATTACCAAAACACGAGCATTGGTATCAAGATTACCGTGCCATCGCCGCTCCACGCGAGGTTGCTTCGGCGGTCTAGAAGGCCCAACTTCATCTTGAGGATGCCTAAGTGGCAATGCAAGATTCCGTTCCAAAAGGGGTTGATCTGGTAGCTGTGACAATGAAAGCTCGAATTCAGCCTCTGGTTGAAGCTCTTCATCTTGAGACTCAGAAAAAACCCTCTAGTTCGACATTCTAACTCTAAAGTAGAAAACAAATCCACTACTCGAATGAAACGAAGTTCTAAGGCAAACTACCTTCTTAAATAGATGTTAGAGCGGCGTCACCTTGAAGCTACTCAATATAACATATTATAATATGTTTTTACCTAATATACAAATCTACAACAGGACACCGTACGAAAGACCCTAAGACTATGGGTAAGAGGGCCTATAATTGCACGTTGCATCCTATCACCATGTGCACTTCAGATACGTCGACCAAATCCCTAATTCGGCTAGATCATAACTCGCAAACTGCAGTGATGTAGCAAACATCCCAAGCTTCCGATTCCAATTCAACTTGTAAGATTTTGATTGATTCGTTTATGCAACCGATCAATTTGATCTTCGTGACCCACTCAAACTACAAATTGGTTTAAGATTTTCAATTTGCTATTGCTCCCGACTTGATCTCCGCTGTTCATATCTAGGTCGTTTGAATTGTTGGAATTCAATTTTGGATTTCTCTACTCAATCATTCATTCTGATTCCCACAATCCTCTTAGCACTCAGATTTCAACAAATGGGTACGATTTTAAATTTTAGTAGGGATGACAGACAAGTATTACAACACTTGCGATGAATTTTCTCAAAATTTCAGATCCGCACTTCCAATTGCAAATCTTCAAGACTCTCCAAACCGGCAACCACGATTCACTTCATCAGTAGCAGTCTCTATGAAATCAAAAGCAAATTCCAAACCGCATACAGCTCCATGATCGCAGCCTAATAAACATGAAATAATCGTAGTAGCAGCAGTACACGAATACACAACACAACTTAGAAAAAAACGAGAATCAATAGGAAAAATTTTGAATTTATAAAACACGAAAATTTTACAAATGAATGATTCCTCCCGAATGCACTGAACTTTTTTTTTAAATTTTCACTCTTTTAAAAGGTGAGGAAGATGGTGGTGGTGCCCCAATCATCCAATTTGTCACCCCATTCATCCTTTCTTTTGATTTTTCATCCAATCCTATGTTCCATTCATCTCTTTGGCCTATTCACACTACAAAAGTCTAAACTACTTTTTACTTTAACTTTTATTCTTATTTTTTTATTTTTTTATTTTTTTCTACTTTTTATTTTAAAGTATTTTTATACTATTTTTATACTATTTTTTCCTACTTTCTATTACTTTCCTATAACTTTTCTATAAAAAGTTAAAAATAACCTAAAAAGTAATTTTTACTATACTATAGGCTACCAAAAAAAGGTAATAGTATAAAATTATTGTAAGAGGATTTAGAAGATCAGGCTTGATGGCTGCATTGAAATCTGGTCCTTATTCTACAAGATCCATGATAGGTGTTGATGACATTTAGAAGGGTTTCTTTGGATTTATCAAATATTGGAAGATTAAGTTTAATAATGATTGAACAAAGGAGTTCACAAGGAGGTATAAACATTTGGTGCAATATTGGCCGGTAGTAAATGTGATCTTGTATGAACCTATTGAATGACCAACATCTATAAAGGGTGATTTTTGGCCTTTAACTTGTGTTGCACCAATGATAAATGATCAATTTGAAGATGATGGTGAGATCTAAGAGAGGTTTGCACATGATGACCCATATGTTGGCTAATTTTGCAATCGCCTAAATCAATCCTCTTGGGTCATTTATGATGTTCTTCTAGGCTATTTTCTTGCTATTAGTCCTACGGATGTCAATGGAAAACCTATTTGGATTGCAAAAGCGTTGTTTCATCCAAATAATAACCTACACCAACTAATCAATTGAACTTTGTATTCATTCAATATTTTAGGCCTACATCAAAAAATAAAAACATTCAAGAATTCTATATAAGGTGGATTCCATAAGAGGATTGCAATGGAAAGTTGATGAAATCAAGCTCTTGTATAGGAGCATATAGATTTTTTGATGACTACATGGAAGTCATAGATTACTTTTAAATTTTACTTTGCATCAAATTAAAAGTAGAAATTCAAAGATCAACAATTAAATTAGAAGTTATAAGTCTAAATAAGCATTGAAAATTATATAGAAAATTTCTAGAGTTTTAAAAGAATATTTAACATTGAAAAATTAATCAAAATTTAAGAAAGTTACTAGAGAATGATCTTTTAGTTTAAATTTGGATGGAAAAATACTAATTTCATCCAAAAAAATCTCAAAAGAATCTTCAAAGAATTTGTAGATCTAAAAAACAATTTGAATTTGGGGATAAAATTAAAAGACAAATTACTCATTTAATTTACAAGTAATTAGAATATAAAGTCATAATCTATTAATTGAAGAATATTTTTCATCCATTTATAATTTTTTAACTAAAAATTTAATAATCATGTGTTTCACCTTATAATAAATAATAAAAAGGTAATTTTTTTTTCTAATAACCACATTTAAGTCATAAAAATCATAATTTTAGATCAATAAGTTAGGATTAAGGTTAATTAGAAATGACTTAAAATAAAATGTTTTAAGAATAACTAAATAATCATTTGAAATTAAAAAAATTTAGGAAAGTTTTTATTGAAGAACTTTTTGAATATTTTAGAATCTATTTTTTTTAAAGATATTTTTAAGGAAAAAAGACTTGATGAAAATTTGGTTCTAAGTTTGGATAAAGTTTTATAGTCTTGGTGAAAATTAGGATTAATATATAATAAACTATTTAATATAGATAGTAACTCAACTTTAGAATTTGGGTTAGTTTGAAATTTTTTTTTGTTATTTCAATTGATAGATGAAGTTTTAAATTAGTTTAGAAGTTAAAAAGTTCATTCTTTCGTATCTATCAATAGAAAAAACGAAATTCAACGTGCTTTATTATTTTGGAAAAAGCAAATTGCATTCTACAAGTTAGTTTAGGAAAAATTTGAGATTGAATTAGATTTTGAGTTAATTCCAAAAATTGAATTAATTATTAAAGTCTTAGATCTTTAATAGTTAAAGTAATTTGAAAGTAGTTCAATTAAATCAAATTAATATTAATTAATTATCCATTGATGAAAGGCGTTATTTGCCATTAAAACCCGTGTATTAAGTTTTATCTCAAAGCGTGGAATTGAAAAAACTTACAAATCTTTTTAATAAAAAAATATAATTCAGTAATCATTTCATTCAAGCTCTATTCATTCAAAGAACTGTAAATAGAATCTATAAATAATTAAATATAATGGTAATCCTATAGACGTAATTTCAAAAAATGAATTATAATAAAAACAAAACAAATAAAGTTGCATTAAAATTATTTAAACCTTAATGAGAGAAATGTTCCTTTCTCGTAACTTTCTTCGTTGTTTAATGTTCTTCATCTGAAAATCAATGTTATTTTTTAAAGCTCTTTAGTGAATTGTTTTCGCTTTTGTAAGACATGGTGTTCAACAGATTAACTATTGAATCTAACAAATTAATCATGTTCTTTCCTTTAAGTTTTCTATTGAATTGTAGTTGTGTGAAAACCTCATTGAAATCTAGAGATGTTTTTCTTAAGAATAGATGTGTAGAATAAAGATTTTGGTTTTTAGGTTGTTTTTTAATTTTTATTGGAAAAGTATGTACAAAATAGTCTAAAAAGTAGAAAAAAAGCTTAAAAGTAGGTTAAAAACACTAAAAAGCAAAAAGTAGCTAAATGTAATCTAAAAAGTAGTTTTCAAACTTTATGTAGTGTGAATACAACAATTTGGATGGATGAAGTATTGAATGGATGACAAACTGCGTAGATGGATAGAAAATTTCAAAAAGTGCCAAAAAGATGAATGGGCTGTAGACATGGATGAACGAGGCATCAAATTGGATGAAAAATAAAAAACTAAAAAACAAAAAACAAAACAAAACAAATGATTGGAAGGGGCGTGAGCATTCTTCTTGGCTTTTAAAGGCACAAAAATTAAAATTGTTTTTTACAGTGTATTCAAAAAGAAACATTTGTCATATGTAATCTTTCATAATTTTAAACTTTATAGTGCATTCAGGAAGAAACACTCGTCATTATAATTTTTGTGCGATTATAATTTGAAGCCTTTCCTACTCAAATTTTTGTTGTGTTATCTGTGGTTGTGAAACATTTTCTTTCGCTGTAATATTTGTAATTAAGTAAGTGCCCTATGGTGTATTTGTATCTATAAAATTTCCAAATTTCCAAATCTAAAATTGTATTGAAGTGCGGTGAGGCTACGAATTGTTTCGGTTGATTGGAGGCTGGCGATTAGAAATTAGCGATTTTTTGCAATGGAGTGATCAAGAAATTTTTCAAATAGATGAGGTTTCCGATCCGACCAAGATCAAGATTGCTGGTGTGGCAACCAATCGATTGAAATGAAGTCAAGCTAAATTGATCCTATAATCAATAGAATGAGCAGGCGCAGAAGGAATTTCGACAAATAGTGTGGCAAAATTGCAGTGAAGGATGAGTGATCGGGAATTGATTGGAATGCTGGGATTTTCAGGTCCAAAATTTCCTGGTGATGTTTCGAACTAATGATGGATAGAACTCTGTAGTGACGACGGGGTTTGAAAGTGATTCGACACAAGAGGTGAGGAGATCAAACGAAAGTTTGGACAGGAGGTATAGTGAATTCACGGCAATTTGAGGAGCTCGGATCCAAGAGTGCAATCGGAACATTGAAAATAAAAAAATCTATAGATGTAGAGTGATTGTCTGATCAAGTTCAGCAATTGACAGGTGATCTCAATTCGAGCGTGGATCTATCTCTAATTCGGTGAAGCAGGTTGATCGGAATTTAGAGGTGTGGCGTTTTCTTTTCCCTTCCAAAGAAAATTAGGGATTTGAACCCCCAAATTCAGACTTGTTGCCTCGAGCGACCTTGGACCATGGTACTGCAACGTGTTACCCACAGTCACAGGTTTACTATGACAGTTATAAGTTTGTGGCTCACGGTCATTAGGCTAAGAGTGGCTATAGGTCCCTCAACCTATAAAATAAATTTTATAATATTAAAATTGAAGTTTTGGGTATAAATTTAGTTGATTTGACTTAATTAATTGACCAAAAATAAAACAAACTAAAATAAAGGTTCAAAAATTTTCGAACGGCCCTTAGGTCGTGTCCCTAGTTTGGATCTAGATCATAGAATTGGGAATGACTATAAGTCCTACAATTTCTAAAATAAATTTTGTAATTTAGATTTTGGTTTTTAGAATTGGACGATATTTGTGGAATTAGTGTTCTTTGTAGTTGATAAATGGTCGTGTGTGTTCTAGAAACAACTTACCCCGTGATTTTGGACTTGTTGCCCTGAGACTTATTGCCCAATCTTAGAAAAAAGGATAAAGCTCAAAGACCAAGAATCTGGTATTTTGTCCTAAACATTTCATACTTTTGCATATTGGACGTGTTGCCTACTGAGACTACCATGTGTAGTCATTTTGCACATAGATTTAAAAAGCTTATAAAAAACAATTACTGGCCTTGTTGCCCCAACACATAAAAAAATATTAATTAACGAATTATTTCTATACTTTAAAAGTATTATCTTATATATATATATATATATATATATATATATATATATATGATTAGATCATAGGCTGCATTCATGTATAAGACGTATTGCCCAACCTGACATATTGCCTATAATGTGTTGCCCACCCTAGAATACTATATAGGACCGGAACTCTTAGAACATTGTGTTTGCATTAGTGGTAATGGATTGTCCACCAAATTGAGAGAACTTGGGAATAAGGGAAAAAAAAGAAGGAAAAGAATAAAAATATAAGAATAAAGATTCCAGGTATGTTCCACAAAGTTAATTTACACATAACCTAAATCTACTTTAAAAGTGACATTAGACGCATCAACAATAGAATACGTTGGCTTATCCATGAATGAATCCTTATACTATTGGTACTTTCTGTAAAAGTAAAAGTTAGTGAACAAGTACCTCACAAGATGATAAATTCCATTAATCTGGAGATATTTAGTTCCAAAATAAATGCGTGTCTTGACCAATTGACATAACAAATAGTATTAATTGTAATTGTTGTATTGTCTAGAGCCCGTGGAAGGGGACAATGGACAATATTCATTCGATGTAGACAATTTTTTTCAAATTTAACAAATGACGTTAGTCCTTTAAAGTATTGTCTTACTTTCAATTGACATATTCGATAGTGAGATCCTACGGGGAGGGGAAGGGTGGGGTGCCATTGGATCTATTTCTAAATTAAAAAGATAAAAAAAGAGGGAGAAAAAAAAAGGAAAAATAGGAAAAGAATAGACAAAGAAGAATTGAGTTTTGAGTTAATTAAAAACAAAACTTGAACATCCATACTTTGAAAAAAGGAGTTTGACTTCTTGATTCATTATCAGTGAAAAATGTAGAGACTTTGCTCCCTTTATATAATTGTGTATGCGAAATAAAAATTGAATAAAAGTTAAAGAAAATATACAATGGTAACATTCGTTCTAGTTGTTTTTAACGTAATGTTGAGATATTCTAGATTGTGCATTTATTGGTCATCTCTTTATACAATTGGATAAATTGATTTGATGAGGGTTGCAATAAAGCTTTATCATTGCCTTTGGATGTATGGTAGATTTTAAAACTATTTTAAAAACCATAAATAAAATTCAATTATGAAAAATGAACTATAGGAGTTTTTGATGTCATTCTTGGCATCACCAAATTTTTTTTTGATGAATAGAAATGCACCAAAGTTGTTTTGCACTCTAGGATTTTCAATGTAAAAATTATGGATTTTCAATTGAATTTTGTTTGAATAAAATAATATCTCATTAAGAATAAATTATTTCTAAAATTAAAAATTAAATAGAATACATTGAAAAATCTTGGAAAACATTTGAACAAGTGCAAAACATTAAAAGTGTATGACAATCTGGTATTAGTGCTCCAATCACAAGTTGCTATTATATTATTTTTTTATAGCTATTTGAACATAAAAAATGCATTTGTAAGTGTCGTTTTACTAAAAATATAATTTGATTTTAGCATAACTATGCTGCCATTTCAACATCAAAAATTCAAAACTCATCATCTTAGAATTTCCACCAATCTAAGATTGTTATGTTTTAGCACCAAATTAATGTAATTATAGAGCTACTCTGTCATTGAAATATATGGCATATTAAGGTAGTCTAAGTAGCATGTCATCATTTCAAAGTATATATGATACAATTTTTACATCGAAATTACTTGGCACTGATTTTGCCCTATTTTAACACCAAAATAATATTTAGTCATTTAAGTGATATTTTAGCAATGAAATGATGATCTTTTATAGGGTGCAACTTGCATTAATCTAGCACTTGCATTAATCTAACAGTTGCTAACATAACATCACATTGACATCAATCTCTATGTTGACATTAATCCTTACATTAACTGAGTCGTTCATTGTTTCAATACAATATCATTTTATTCACATACTATGAAGACGTGAAGTTTTCCTAGGGGACATGAAAGATCATTACATAAGGTGTCTAGTCATCAAATGAATTGCAACCATTATAACTTTAGAGCCCTATAATGACTTTATTCTCTTCAAGTAGTAAAACAGTATACAGGCAGCAGTTTAGAGAGCAACCTATGTTAAAGTTGTAGAGATTGGAATTTTGGCATAATTATTAAAAAAATGTTGTATGTTGCCGTAGAGAGAGAATTTGGCTTGGAAAAACATGGAATTTTTAGTTGCAACTGAAATTGATTTAAGACATAAAGAATCCTATAACCAAATAGAAATGAAATTCAAACAATATACGTGAAAGACTGTCGCAGCACAGGGCAGGTAAATTCCCCATTATACTCACAAAAATCGCTCTAGAGTATAACTAAGTGACTCTAAAGATCGAACCTACGAGATCCTGTGAAGTATCTAGCTCTATTAAGCAGTTAAGCTCAGTCAGTATCCCAATCTTACTTTCCGGTCCTAGATCTAGAACCAGAAATACCACCACACCGGATAACTATAGACCGGATTACTCCTTCTTCCGATCCTACTAACTATCCGTTCTGTGCAAATATCCAAATCCCAGGATCTTACAACTTCCGGTCCTGGAAATCCGTCCTGACCAATCCGGTCCGGATGGTCATCATGTATCCGTAATCCTTATCTGGTTTGGTTTTGCCTTTGTTTCACCATCAGAGGGGTCGCCGCTTACATTTGAGAGTGGTAGGCCCACCACTCCTTCCGTGACTTATAGTGGCTGAAGACCCACTGTCCTACTTCCTAAACTCCTAAGCTAATCCGGATCCGGTTTGGTCCTTCACAACAACCCAGATAGCAATCCGGGTTGTAGGTCACACAAAGACCCCACACTCGACCCTCTCATACTACAACGACCTTGATGCTACTTCCGATCCGTGCGAAGATAGGTGGTTACAAGTGTACCCGTTCGTTCCAACATCAACTAAAGTTCTTCCGTTTACCCACACGGGTGGTGAGACCTCACAGGAGATCGGACACTCGACCGGATTTCCCACCCGGGAGTTCTAGCACAACTAAGAAATCCCTCCCTACCCGTCTAGCCTAACAACGGCTTTCTCACCCGGAACCTGGAACTCTAGAAGTGCTGAGGAACTAAGTTCACTCCCAACTCTTGTATACCTACTCACATGCATATAGAATCGGAAAAGAAAACACCAAGGGGAGAAATCACTCACAAACCAGCTCACACCATCCTAACTCCACATCATACAACCATGTCGCGCTGGAGAGAGACACACAATGAGGAGAAGAGGAAGGCACAAGAGATTTGCAAAATGAAGACTCCCAGTTCCCATCGCAGGAACCGATTTATATACAAAGGGTAAAAACCCTAAAAGTACAAAGCGGAGCGGAAAACCCGTGGGGGTCCACCGCCACCCTAATTCAACTTCCGGTCTAACCTAATACTGTTGAGCCGGATCCTGATCCGGATCCGCTCCTACTCCTAACTCAAATCAAAATCCTATCTACTCTACAACCCTAGATCCTACTGTCGGACTTCTGCTCTGCGGATCCAGCTGCTCAAAGACTTCACTCAAGTTCCGGTTCCGTTCCCCCTCCACAGGGTTAGGAACCGGAGTGCCTTTGTTGGATCCGGGTGAAGACTCCAGGTCGATTGTCCTACCCGGTCTCGTGCCCGGAGTCTCAGTCCGTACAGACTTCTTGGACTCGGGAGTCCAATCCTTCCCACCCTTCGGAACGGACGCATCCGGAAAGGAATCCGGTTCACCCATAATCCGGTCCTAGACCTAATCCGTGTTGCATTCCGTTTCCGTCGATAGTTACTCCTGATCGGATTAGATCTAAGAGGCCCACTACTTCATGTTCTGTGCTAGTTTTGAGTTTTCCTTCTTCACCTAATCGGATCCGGTTCCCTAATGGCTAGTTTCCGTTCCTATTTTGGTGCATGCTAAGAAAATCAAAATTTTAAGCTACGACAAAAACAACGTCTTCATATAAGTACAATACATATGAATAATATGTATATTGGTATACATACTTGTATAGTATTTAAAATCGTATAAATATTCGTAAAATTCTTTAAGTTGTATAAGTACTCGTGTAATATTTCAAATCATGTAGATACTGTATATGTTTTGTAGAAAATAATATAATTCAAATATACTATCAAAATTTGTAAAGAAATTGAATGAGTTAAAAATAAAACTTGTGAAGTGCTTCAAAGAAGTATCTAGCACTCAAATGAGTACCTTGATTGCTCCAAAATTCCAAATGAATAGTGTGATAACTTTTGAAAAGCTAACATAGATATCTTTGACCTCTTCAAAATTCAAATAAAAAAGATACTATCCATCTTTTATGATTGTCCAAAGTTTTTTCTTTTCAAATAAAAGGCAGCTTAACAATACTTCACTTCCAAACCCATATCTCCCACTATATAACTCCAAATTGAGAGTATAATAACTTTTTGGAAAGTTGACACTTGGCACTAAAATTTACAATCTCTATAAATTTCAACTCAAAATAAAATACTATTCATGTTTTGTAATGTGCTAAAGTTAATACTCTTAATTTCGGCGACAGCTCTATACTCTTATATTTTTAGTATCAAATCTTCTACTATACAACTTTAAATAAAGTATATGATAGCTTTTTGAAAAGTTAAAAGAAGAATCTACAATCTTTTTAAAACTCAACTCAAACAAAAGTATTTTCCATAAATTATAAGCGGTCAAAGTTCTTTCTTTTCAATTCAAAGGCAACTCATCATTACTTTGTCGTCAACTACATAACTTTCACTAGACAACTCCAAATTGAGTGTGTAATAGCTTTTTGGAAAGATAACAAAAGTATTTTCAATCTTTTTAGAATTCAATTAAAATACAAGTATTGTCTATAACTTGTAGGCTCTCAAAGAATTTGCTCTCAAAGATTCTGTCCTCAAACTCTATGGCAATTAAACCTCACTTCCTTTCTCAAGCATAACTTTTACATAAAAACTTCAAATCAAGCAAGTGATAGGATTTTGAAATCAAAGCAATATGAAAAATATGCTTTTAAAACTTCATTACAAAATTTAAAAAATTCAACATGCTACGTCTCTTCAAACTCATAACTCTCTCAAGCATATTATGAGGAGAAAGAAGAAGATTCTTCCACTTTATCGTCCATCTCATCGTCCATCTCATCTTCCATCTCATCTTTCATTTCATCCTTCATCTCATTCTTTATATCATTTTTCATCTCATACTCCATCTTTTTTTTTAAACAAGTGAAAATTTTCAAACAAGCCATATAGAACACATTTCATCCATTGGCTAATTCTTTTCTATTCTATAACTCTATCCACATCCCTATGTGGATTTAAAATCAAATAAAAAACAATGAAACAAACTTTACTTTTCATTTTAATAACTTTTAATATATAAAGTAAGTTTCAAAATATTTTTTTAAATAAAAATAAAAAACTATCATTAAATGAATGTTTAATAAAGGTAAAAAAATAAAGTATCAAGAGGAATATCATTCCAATTGTCTCTTGATATTTTAAAAAAATCCTCTAATTTGACATATAAATTATACATTTTCATATAGTAAACGCATTCATAATACAATAATGTTTCAGTTGTTGTAGTTGTTGTTTAGTATAAAAATGAAGATAATAGGTACCGATCCGTGGCTGTTTTTGACAAAATAATGCAGTGGATACAATTTGTTTGTCATCTGCAAAGGTAAGAGAGCATTGGAATTCTTTTTAACATTTAGGACGGATAAAAGTGTAATTATAGCCAAGTGGAGTGAAACTATTGCAAGACATGTGAAGTTTAAAGGAGACGGTGCGAGTTTCAAAGGTGGGTGAATTAATTGCAGTTATCCTCGAATGTAGTTCTTACATAGCTTGTTTTATTAGAATTTTAGAGGTGTTCTTCAACATTCAAATTGTTGTTTAATTTTCATATATTTGATTGTTGCTATTAGAAATGATTGTCTTCCTTGTCCCTTTGTGATCTATAAAGACCAAAATTGTTGACTTGCAAAATTTAGAGAGTAAGTAGTTGGTGGTTTTCAAATAAATGATCATACGGAAGATAATGGACGAACATTTTTTGGTGAGATTCCAAGATCACATGCTCGATATGTGTTTAGTTGGTACAAGGCAAACGTAATGAACTATGATCTTAGTTGAAATAAGAGATTATCATTTATCCGTTTTATATTCGATCTTATGAAGTTTGTGTTTGCACTTTGCTTGATTTGCAACATATTAATTAGTTGTAAGTTGAAGTATGCACGTATATCATCGATGAAAAAGAGAATCTCGTTTTCATTATAAAGAAAGACGGAAGAGAAGAAGATCGGTATTTAAGTTTTTAAAAGACGATATTGTAAGGCAATTTTGATTTTCGAAGGGACGATACTTAGTGAGAGAGAATTCTAGACTTCTAGTGAGTTATAATTTGTAGGACTTGTATTATAAACATGATTTGTATGCGACGTATTTTAGTTGGTTAGTTTTTTTGACATTAGTGGTATGTATTGCAAGATTTTTTGTTTTTTAGGATGAACGCGTGATATAAGAAGCAATAGATTCGAACCATATCGTACACTAGACCATAGTTATCGTTCAAGTATAAGAACATGGAGTGTGGGAAGTGTAAGGTGAATTTCCTCTTTTCCATTTGACCATTTTGGACCTTGTTTCAACATCTTTGGTTTGTTCTATAAACAAAGTTGTAAGAACTATGGTTGGGACATTCACATTGATCCCAATTAGTTGTGGAACTACTACTGTAAAGCTGCTATATATAGGATCCATTTCAATTTTTTTTTTTTTATCTTTTTTTTTTTACTTTTGGTAGCATACACTACAAGATTTTTTTATTTCTATTGCACAAACGTATGATGTGAATCTGAATCATTTCATGCACTGAACCATGTTCACTAATTGAGTGCGAAAATGTAGGGAGCGAAAAATGTGAGGTGAATCTCTTCTTCTCCATTTGATTTTCTTAAACCCTCTCTCGACATCTTTGATTTGTTTCGCGAACGTAGCTACAAAAATTATAGTTAGCACGTTTGTACCAATCTCAGTCGGTTGTGAGACTATTGTTGCGGAACTGCGTAGTATAAAATTCATTTCGATTTTTTTTCAATGTTACTAAAGTGTTAGTGATATGTATTACGGAAATTTTTCCTTTGTTGCGTGAGTGCACGGTATAGATTTGAATCATATTGTGTACTGAACCATACTCATTGGCTCATTTTCATCAATTTTATATAGAAAAAAATATTTATAAGCTTTTTCAATTATTTAAATACTAAAGTTTTTTTTATAAATAAGCTAATTGTAATATGTTTCCTTTACCAATATTAATAAAATGTTATACATCTTGTGGCTAAAGATATAAAACATTACCATATTTTGAAGTAAAACATAATTTAATTTTAAGAAATTTAACAACAAAACTTCTTCGTCTTTTCTTTATCATTTGTCAAAATAAGAAACTATAATTAGTGTGAGTATTAGATTTCATTATAAGTCTACATTTATATTTTTCTTTTATATTTTAGCATCTCAAAGATGAATTTAAAAGCAAATTAGATATATTTAAATTTTTTAGTATTAAATAAGTGGTAGTTCTAAAAGTCAATAATGGTTTTGAGCCAAATACATGTAATTTTATTAAAAAAAATATATATTTAAAGGTAAATTATTGAATCAAAGTTCAAAAGTTTTTACAATATATAAGGTATGAAGTTTAAGAAAATGTGAAAGTTTAGAGAAATGTGAAGGTTTAGATAAATGTGAAGTTTAAAGAAATGTGAAGCTTAGAAAGGTGTGAAGTATGAAAAAATGCGAAGCTTAATAAGATGTAAAAGATAGAAAAATGTAGATCTTAGAGAAGTGTGAAGTTTAAAAAAAGGTGAAGCTTAGAAAAGTGAGAAAAATAAAAAAATGTAGAGCCTAAAAAATGTAAAGGATAGAAAAGTGTGAAGGATGAAAAAATTTGGAGCTTAGAGAAGTTTGAAAAATAAAAAAATTTGAAGCTTAGAGAAATGTGAAGGATAGAAAAATGTGAAGCTTAAAAAAATGTAAAGCTTAGCAAAATGTGAAATATAGAAGTATGGAAAGATGTGAAGTTTAAAAAAGTGTGAAAGTATAGTAGTATGAAAGTATAAAAGTATAAAAGTATACAAATATAAAGAAGTTTAAGAGTTTAAAAAAGTGTGAAGGTTTAAAAAGTTGTGAAGCATAAAAAAATGTGAAAGTATAGAAAGATATGAAGTATAAGAAGTATAAAAAGGTGTAGATGTAAGAGAAATCAAGTTGAAAATCAAAGTTGGAAAGAAAAAATAAAAAACTCACGCTAAAAAAGAAATGAAGATCAACAAGTTATAAAAAGAGGCTTCGAAGTGAAAGAACACACATATCTACTGTAGCATCATTTAGCACTTCACTCTTTTACACTATAACTTCTCTTTTAAATAAGACAAATATTTAGTTCTACGTAAAGAAATTGAATACTCTATTATTTTATTTTCTACTTAAGTGTAGTTCTTCTATTTGTAGGAGGAAAGACAATATAGAAATAGTTTTTAAAAAACCGTAAGGAACATTTGAACTTCTTTATTAGCTTTTCAATAAGTTTAGTTTCACCTGATTTGAAGTTGTGAAGAAAAAATTATACTTCGTTGAGTGAAGAGAAGTTAATTGCTTTGTATTTTCAAGACTCAAACCTATAAAGATTCATTATTCTGTGAAAACAAACTATATTGATGTGAAATCAATTAGAAAAGTTGTTTATACTTTTTGTGTTTTTAGATTAATTTATTTCATTTTATTTGAACTATGTAGGTAGAAGTTACAACTGTTTGAAAGGATAGAGGTTTAAAGCACAACCGCAAGGGTAGTTGTAGAACCTTTAACCTTGAATTGTAGTCACATTTTTTAAATAATTATAAATATTATCATAAAAAAATTTGAAACTAATAGTATTTGTTGTTAGGATCTCAAAAAGTTAAAAAACTTTTGATTTGGAGCTTAGATGAAATCATGGTAACCATTCAAATAGTAAAAGGTCTATTCTCCAAAAATACCTCTTTAATATACTATTTTTTTCTCTCTTTGATCTTGATCTTCCTTTTAGTTGAAAATTTATCTTTTTTTTGGTTTCCATCATTTAAAAATACTAAAGAAAATAGATACAAGAAAGAAATTTTAAATTAAAATTAAAAAATTATATTAGTTTTACTATTGATAATTAAACGGTTAGTTTGAAATGCAATATCTACATCTTTGTTTTGTTTTGATCTTTGATTTGAACAAATTCTAGTTTTTTCTCTGACATTTTAAAGCACAAATAGAAAGAACTCCATCTTGAGGTTGTATGTTAATCTAACATAAAACTCTAAATTAGTTGAAAGGAATTTGGGTTGATAATTAGTCAAAAAAATATAAAATTATATATTATCAAAAAAATTATACAATATAACAAAAAATAAACATAAAGAATTAACCTTCTTCCAATTAAATTATAAATCTCAAATTGTAATCATCTTTATTGATGCGAAGATGACAATTGTAATATCTTGTTATTACAAATAAGATAAATGATCAATTTTAAATTAATGCTTTTATGGCATCAAACCCTATAGCCTTAACAATGTTTTTTAAATATTGAAAAACACAAGATAAAATGACTAAAACTCTAAAAGTGTTCAAAAACAAATAAAGTTACCTCTTCTAAAATCTTGTAAAGGTTTGTATTTGTATTTGTAAAATCTTGTAAAGGTTTAAAATCTTTGTAAAGGTTTGTCTTGTACCTATAACAATTTTATTCAAAACTTTACCTTTAAAAGATTTATAATTAACAAAAATATTCATGAAGTCTTTAAAAAATAAATTTAAACTCTATATCCATTAGTTTAAATTTATAGATTTTGAAGTATAAAAAGTTTATAAGTTCTTTCAATATATGTGAAGAGTCTTTAAATTTTTTTTTAAATATTCAAGATTTCGGTTACAAGAAATTGTTCTTAATTTTAGGAAACAAACAAATCAAAGTTTAAAAATGATAAGGCAAAAATTGTAAGATTCAGTAAATAAACAAATAGTCAATGTGCTTACAATGGCTTAAATGAAAATATTTGATCAAAATTCAAATCTTATGGAATAAGATACACAAAAATAAGTCCTGAGAAAAAAATATTGTTTTGTTATCATTAAAAATAGATATAGAGATATATAAACTAAAATATAGATTTAAAAGAATTTTAAGAATTTTAAAAATTTTAACTTAAATTTGAATTTTAAATTTTAAAATAAAATACTAATCTAATATGTTTTAAATGAGTTTTTCAAACCATCATCAATTTAACTAAAGGCTCATTTATTATGTAAAATGATGAATTGAAATTATATCAAGGTTAATAATAGAGATATTATGAAGTTTATAGTATCAAAGCAATATAGCATTGGTAAAAGTTAATTAATAAATTACAAGAAATGAACTTCAAGATAACAATATATATGAAAAAAAATTAAAATTTTGTAAATAATAGTTTATAAAAACTAAATTGAAAGGTGAATACACAATACAAATAAAAATTGGATACAATGAAAGCTAAATGAATGAAATTAAATAAATGAAAACTAGACAAGTGAAAATGAGGAAGATGAAGAATAATATTTAGGATTTGATATCTTTTTAAAAAAAAATTAGGATAATTTTTCTTATGAAAAATATTTAAGTAAAAAGATCATTAAATTTCAAAATTTTAAGATGTTACAAATTATATTGTAAGTTTTTTATAAAATTAAAACTTGTTGTGAGAGCTTATTTATCCATTTTTAATAAATAATCAAACACAATTAAATTTTTATTTCATTGCAACTATTTAAACTAACGGATACTTAGATGTCAATGCATTGTGTCCTCCAAGCAATAAATCTCTCATTAATATCTAATTGTATTCAATATGTTAAAAACAACCTCAATTACAATTTAAAATATTCAATTTGGTATATTGAGTCCTAATTTATATTAAACAAATTCAATCATTTATAAAGATATATATGTATATGTGTATATATATATATATATATATATATATATATATATATATAAGTAGAAAAATCACTACGTATAATATTATTGAGTTCATTACTTTAAATATTTGTTATTATCTCATCTTTACAAATTAAAAAGCTAATGATCATTGTAAATGTTGGTCGATACTCAAAGAAGTATGGCATTTTGTGAGTTTAGAAATCGTAACCTAAGCCTTGAAAATTCTCTTTCTTGCTTTCACTCATTCTTTATATCTTTCTTAAGTCCCAAAGATTTAAAAAGTGTATTAACATTGTATTAATAGAAGTTTCTATAATTACAGTATGTTATTTTTTTAAAGTCTGAAAGTTCTCTATGCACTTTCATTTACCATTTTTAACGTTGTCGTGCTGCAAAACACTGCATTATGTAAAAATGCGTGTTTATTTAGATTGGATTGGATTTGAATTAGCGGTTAGTTGTTTAAAAATTTAAATGACCAAGTAAAAGGTGGGGTCGTGGTGAGAACCACGGTTTTGGGGTCAATGCGGGAGCTTGTTAACGATCTTGGGGTGCCTGCATCTTGTCACTATAGCTCAGGGGTAGGGTAGCGGGTCGGCTGTATTTTCCTGCCTCACTAGCAGTGCCAAGCCGCGGGTTACTCGGACCAGTCGACGAGCCCGACGGGGATCGAAACCCGGACCGGTCGGTTAACCATCGACGACTTTAACCAGCCGACCAAGTCCACGACTTGGCGACTGGTTTCGACTATCGAACGGTTTTGTTACCTCCATCGACCTGTCACTTCACCATTTGGCGTTTATTTTTCCATCTAACTAGCTCCGTTACTTATTTTACCCTTATTAGAATTTTACTAAGTATTTGAGTTGATTTGGCCTTGTTACATAGTTGGAAGGTGAAGACTGTTTCACCTTCTTTCTTAAGTTTTACTTCTAGTTAGAAAAAAAAATAAAAACCAAGCCATTTGGCTAAGGTTTGGAGGTCCACCCATGTGAAAGTGGTATGGGCTGGTCCATGTGGGACTTTGGCATCTAGGAAAAGACTTGGGAAGTTTCCTGAAGTCGGTTTGGTAGTGTGGAGTTGGAGTTTTTTTGAGGGGAATTGGGAACCGAATGTTTGGAGGGGGAGATCTCATGGTGTGTGGAGAATTTTGTAATGAAATTTGGAGCTTTTGTGTATCATGTTGTGATGTTTCCAAAAAGTCCTTGCTTGATTGATTTGAAGTATGCATTTGAGAGTTGTGCTTGTTTGAGTGGAAGAGGGTCTGCTACCTCCCATTTGAAGGGGCAAAGACTTCGATCGACCAAAGAAGACGGACAGGTCTCTTGTTTGCTTTGAGATTTTGAGGAAGTGTAGAAGAGTTTGTTAGATTTCTAAAAAGCTATCATTTGAGTTATTTGGAGCATTTATGAGTGAGTTGTGAGTGTCGAAGTGAGGAAGGGTCTGCTGCCCTTGATTTTAAGGGCCAAAACTTCGAGAGTCCATGGAGGTTGAACAGAGTGTTAGATTGAATTGAAATTTGGAGGGAGAGTAGAAGTTTGTGTTAGCTTTCCAAAAAGCTATCACTCACCTGATTCGGACCTTTGGAGTGACGGTGGTGCATGATCGAAGTTCAGCCAAAACACTGAAGATTTGAAGATAGAAGAATCGTGTGTTGTGGCTTGTGGCTTGTCATTCCTAGCCGGTTTTGGAGGTTTGTTGTCATTTATTGTTATTCCTAGCCGGATTTGGAGGCTTGTTGTTTTCAAATTTGCATTGTAAACCTGTTGCGAGCCGTGGTTATCCAATAAGCGCTCCATTTTGTGTTTGTGGCGGCGAAGTGGGGTTAATGGCCCACATGGTCGATCTTATTTGTTGTTCCCATTGGTGAAAGGCGCTTCCTGGTCACCGTGGGTTTGAAGTTTAGGATCCTTTCCCCCGGACAGCTCAGCTTGTGGTCTGGCTGTCCCGTTTTTCCCGTCCGAAGCCGTGGTTTCTTATCACATTCCCTAATTCCTGACCCATTTAGAGCCATCACAGGATAGGCCAACGGGGAGCAGTTCCGAGACGGCAAAGAAGATTCAACGACCAAATTCACGAACATTTACGACAATGTTTCACTGCGACAGCGTTTTGTTCAGACAGTGTTACGATCATTCCTGCGCCAATTTTAACCGCAGCCAGAATCCCCGTGATTTCCTGAGGCAGATCGCTCTCTACCCGACAACGTGATCCTTCAAGTTGCCATACATTTATTTGGCTTGTTACATCTACTGGATTCCAACTTCAAAGAACTACAACTCTTGAGGATGTTCCGGATCTTGAATCGATTCTTCCCATTCTGATATTGGTGCCTTCCCTCATGCCATTGGATCTGTGGACTTCCTTCATTTCTAGTCCACTACTTCTTCTTCCTCTTCCAGTTGTTCTTCTTCTTTGGATTCCTTCTCCTCCTTTTCCAACTCTTTTGTGAGGTCGTACTTTAGGATCTCGACTTTGGTGTTGTACTCAATCGTCTCCTCGACACTCAAGACTTCTTTATAGTGATAAAGATGGAACAAATATGGCATGATAGGGTTGTGCTTTGCTCGGCCCACATGCTCTACTAGCTTACCCACTATTTTTTGAATCACTCTTCCCCAATGAACAATCCGGTCCTCAAAAGCTCTAAAAATGGTGTTGGCGACCGTGATCGTAATCCGGGTAGGCTTTTCTGAATACAAGATTGGAATCAAGAAGTTCAGTACCCATCTATGCCTCTTGTTCTTACAGTCACTAATGACAAAACCCTCCTTCGAATGGGCCTGACTTCAAAACTCTCTGGCTACGTACTTGTCCACTCTTGTGGCTAGTCCGAGCCCATTCTTTTTAAACAAATAAACATCCTCCCAAATGTCTTTCGTCCAAGCTACGGGTCGACCTCTCACTGTCAACTCATACTGATTTGGAACTTCGTAAATGAGTTTCTGAATCATCTCCTCGTTCTTCATACCCCACGGCCTATCTAACAATCCAACACACCCAATACATATGAAGTCCTCCTCTAACTGCACTCGGTAATCCATATTGGAAGGGATAACCAAACAAACCATGTGGGCTACAACTCCAAACTTTCATGCAGCCGGGTCGACAGCCGCCACCGTAAATCACCGACAATTGATAAAACTAATCCAGTACTAATCCTTCCGTCTCCTTCCTATCTCGGTTGTTATTTCACTACTCTTTCTCTCAACTATATGTTCATCAAGTTTAGCAAACAAAAAAGGAGAATAAGACAAATTGGCACAGGGTTGACGAATCTCAACGTCCGCCCCAAAATAGCGTCCGTTTTTCAGACGTCCGAACGCACGGACACTAGCAGACGCAGCGTAACGACCGCCGTCGGAAAGCGGACAGGCGGGGCGGACGGCCCGAGGCGGACGCCCAGATCGTGTGGACCAGATCAGTCCGCGCGTCGATCGGACAGCCGTAATCGGGCGGACAGGCGGATGCTGCGTCCGCCGGACCACGAATGTCAGCGGACGTTGCGGACACAACGTCCGCGTCCGGACGTCGTGTCAACCCTGAATGGAGGGCTTCCACAAATGGAGTAGTTGGAGCTAGTCACTAATGATGATTCTCAATTTGTGGTTGGCAATCCTCAAGTTAGATGCATTTCTATTTATGTTTGTATGATAACTTATATGGTTGTTTTTGTATTATAGTTGTCATTATATTTGTTTTCATTTCCTAGGACTTTGTAATGTTCACTATAACTTGGGTTCAATTTTCTATTGATTGTAGGTTGACAGCATCATTGATATTCAAAATGATGATCGAGTTTTTGAAGGGTGAATGGTAGATGAGGTAGAAGAAGATGTGCGAAATGGTTAGAAATTGGACTCCAATGTGGTCATCAACAACATGCTTTTCAATGGTGGTAGTCCAGGATCTCGATTTGATATTCTTTTGTGTAGAATGATTGGACTTCCATTGGTTCGTCCTCTCTTCTAAAGTCAAGTGAAACAATTGGAGGGTGAGTTTGTTCATAGATATCGACAAGGTGATCATGTACTTTACGTGTCAAGAACAAATGACAAGGGAGCTTCCAAGTTAGTGACACCTGAGATCATAGAGACATGGAATGAAGACTAAATACACGAGAATGACCAATTTGAGTGTTGGTTGAGTTCTCAACCAACCATCTCACATTTGTCAAATCACATGTTTTTTGTATAAGATGGCAATTACAAATTGGCGGCTTAGTATGCTTACATCCACAAAATGCATCGTTATGATCGCAAGTGGCATTTGCTTGTTGATTGTATATTATTGGTGTCTGAAGGCCGTACATGCATTCTATTGAAGGCTATGAATGACATCAATTGGTGAGTTTTAATGTTTGTTGAATCAAAATTTCTTTTATTTTAGTGCTTCTTCAATTGTATTGTAATATTCTATGCTTTCACATTCATTCATCTTACATTCTATTTCCATTGATATTTGCAGATCTACAGAGCACTCCTATGTCAAAAGCAACTTGGTTCAACAATTGCACAAAATGAGTACTTATAGCAATTTGCAATTGGAAGAGTTCAAGGAGCTTCTAAGTGATGAGGATTACAAGAAATGTGAGACCAAAAAGCTACTAGGTGCTTGGTATCTATTGACATCTCCTATCTTCGTACAATTCCTTTATCGAATGAGTATCTTTTGTTTGTAGAACTTTTTCATTCATTTGTTGGAATTTATAAAATTCATTTTATACTGATTTAAGGTTCATGTTTTTCATGTGTAGCAAGAAATTGCTACTATTTCAGATGTGGTTGTGCGAACTTACTATGAGAAGACATAGTTGGAAGAACGAACTCCAAAGGGTGTTCATGAGGCCATGACTCAAGCTGCCACTGTAGTTATCAAAGGATTTCAAATGGAGTTTGATAAACACTTCGCCATTGCAAATCCAAAAAACAGCATTAGATGTCTAGAAGAGGTATATTATGCCTACTTACTTTTTTTTATTTACATGATTATTTTTTAACTTAGTTTTTACTATACTTTTGTCTTTTCAAATTTTAGATAAACTTGCATTACAGCGTCAACAAGAAGCCTGAGATGTCCTTAAAGAAACTTCAAAGGATTTTTACATGCCAAATTCAACCAAACCACAAGGTTCGTTGGCTTAGGTGGTGGAACTCAAGTGAAACTTCTAGGGAGGGTTTCAAATTTCCCGCCCTCGATTTCAACACAATGACCTTAGAGACTTGGCTCTATAAGGCCTCATTTTGGGCTAAGGTATGTGATCAACTTTCTCTTTCATTCACATGAAAAAATTTTCAATTTACAGATTCATAAATGTTTTGATTTTTATCTCATAATTGTACCATACCAAAGTGTGGTAAAAAGGAACGGCAATCAAAATTCACTGCAGTTTTTTCTCCACAATGTTGTACATGTTATTGACTATAGCTGTAGCCTTCTTTTTCCATTTTGGAATTGAATTTTTGGAATTTGAAGGTGGGTATTGTACATTTCAATACCTTTCCAATGATATATTATACGCCTTCAAATTCCAAAAACTCAATTGAAAAATTGAAAAAGAAGGCTGCAATTGTAGTTAGTAAGATGTACAATACTGTGAAGAAAAAAACTGCAATGAATTTTAATTGCAGTTCTTTTTACCACACTTTGGTATAGTGTTGTACCATACTACCATGATATGCTTTGCCTTCATAATGTCTGATACTTATATTTTTGAATTTTCTTATAGTTGGAGGAGGTAGCCAAAACAGAATTCTTAAGCATCATCAAGTCTGAGAGTATTGTAGTTCAATGGAATGCCAATGATGAATTGGATTCAATTCGAGATTATGTGGAGACATGGCACATTGTGTTGTGGGATCATGCTTTTTGGTAGTTGTTCAAGAAGGACTCTTTGTATTCACGATCTACTCTTTTCAAAGACCAAGAAGGCACAAATGTGGCTATAAAGAGGATTCTATATAGGTATATTTTTTATTTTAGTTGCTTTTAGTTTTGTAAATATTAATTGTTTCACAAAGTCATCAAAAATGCATGTGCATCTTTGTCATTGTAATAATCACACCTATTCTATGACTGCAGATATTTCAAGCGAGAGCTCATTCTTAAACGTAGAATTGAGCAAAAATTCATACCCAAGTTGTTTAGAGGATGGCTTGATACTTCCTTGAAGGATTGTATGTTCACTTTGACTCAACAACAAGGGTTTTCTATTCAAGAGTTCCAAATGTGTCCTTGATATCTAGAGTGTCCAAAGTTTTTTGCTTCAACACTTGAAGCATCTGAGAAAGAAGTTGTCAAAGACCATTCTAAAACAGGTTTACAAGAGGAGTCTCTTTATGAAGAGGAGGTTGACGAAGTTGCACCAGTGAAGAAGGGGCGTAAGCCAAAGGAGAAGAAGGCTACAAAGAACACGGCAAAAGAGACAACCACAAAAAACAACACCCCTTCTTCATCTATTCCAACTTCTATGTTTGTACCTCCTCCTTCTCTTGTGCCTCCTATCACTTTGTACGTCATTGATACAGCCCAATCTCATTGCCCTCCAACTCTCATGTCTATTACGACAGATGTCTTTGCTTCATTAGAATACATTGCTAAATCCGCAATTCAACCTAACAAACATAGTATTGAGCCTTAGGCTCTAATTCTACCATCATCGATTTTTACAATGCTCAATATTAAGGAAAAGATGGAGGACAATGCATCAACATGGAATCAAATACTTGATTTTGCCCAAAAAGTAAAGTCTACTTTCTCTAGCCTTATTATGATTAATTTCTTTCATTTTACATTAAATTATTAACATGACATTACAATTCATTTATACATCTAACTTTCAATGTGCAGTTTTTATTCTGAAGGTTGGTAGGGACCAGGTGCGAACTCTTGGAGGCTCTATGAGCCCTATTGCATGCTTTGACTTGATTGTTGCCAATATCCCGGATGGACTATCAGTCCCCAATGTCTCCATTCCACCTTCTAATATTCCTACTTGGAACGTGTTGAATCAAGAAGAGGTTATTGAATCCATCTTTGAATTTACTTCGGAGTTTGTTCATGATGATGGAGCAATTTTGTTGTTCCATCTAGAGAATAGCAAGATAAAAGATTTTACCCTTGAACGTGCCAATACATATAGTTTTCATCTACTTGACTCTTGGATGGGTGTGAATGAGATGAAGCCTTCGAGTTTCAAAAAATCCAAACGTTGGGTGAGTTTCACTGAATATTTTTTCATTTGTAGTTTTTGATGTTTTGAACAACTTCTACACTATACCAAAATGTGCTTAGAAGAACCACAATCAAAATTCATTGCAGTTTTTTTCTCCACAGTGATGTACATGTTGTTAACTATTGCTGAAATTTTTTTTTTTCATTTTCTAACTCAATTTTTGGAATTTGAAGGCGTGTAATGTACTATTGAAAAGGTATTTTTAATACCTTTCCAATGATACATTACACGCCATGAAAATCTAAAAATTCAATTCAAAAACTGAAAAAGAAGGTTGCAGTTATAGTCAGCAGCATGTACAACACTGTGGAAAAAAAAACTGCAATGAATTTTAACTTCGGTTCTTTTTACCACATTTTGGTATAATGCTAGTAACATTGTATTTGTCAAACACTTATTGTCATACTTGTTTATCCCTCAGAGTCACAACACTTTGAGATCCTCTTATTTGTACAAAGACAATGGGAGGAAACATCAGTGGTATCTAAGTTTTCTATCACTATAAACCAACAGCTTAGTGATGCAAGTACAAACCTTAAAGAAGTTGACCTTCTCCACAACTACACCTCCTTGTAGACTCAGCTCATGAATGGTACAATTCCGTGGAGAGGTGCTTGTGAGAAAGACCCTCTATTTGTACAGTTACTAATTGAGGCATCTTCAAAACCTAGTGATGCGGTATTGGACTGTTATGCATCTATAGGTACCTTTCATTAGTCATTATTTTCTATTATTCAAATCATGTATTTTTTACATTGTATATAACATATTTGGTTCAACTAATAACATTGCATTCAATGAACAGGGGCCTCTATCCATACATGCCACAACATTGAACGTCATTTGGTGGCCTTGGAGAGCGATAGTGAGATTTTTGAAGGTCTTCTTCAACCTTTGATCATCCTTCCTACTTCTACTGCCACCATTCAAATTAAGCGACTTTTACTTATAGTGTTGGATGATTCTGATGATGAGAACATTGTCAAGCCTTCTATAAAGCCTCAAAAAAGACGTTGTTGTAAGTAAGTTTGTTGATGCTTTTAAACATGTCTTTATTTTTTTTATTGTGCAATGTCTTTTAATTTATTCAAAGTTTCTAATTATTTAATCATTACATCTTGTAGAGGCAATCCTCTCAAACATTTGGTGCTCTCATCTTCTCCTAGTCTAAAGAGTTTGTCATGTTATATTGAGACTTTAGCGACAGCTATGGCAGAAGCTCCATCACCTATTTTGTTGCTAAGTATCATTCATACAATATTGTTGTCAAGAAGTTTTTAGACCTTGAAGTAGATGTTGAGACACCAAGGCTTATATAGAGTGATAGTAGTGAAACCAATGATCATTCTTCTCCCATATGTAGCATTGGGTCAAATTAATCTTATTCTAAAGACTATTGTTGTTACTAGATTTTTTAATGTCATGTAGTAAGATTAAAAAGGCCACTACATTCTTGCACTTTATCATATTCTTAAGTTATTTTGTATTTTGGTGATCTTTAGAATGGTAGTAAAAGGGGCATTCATTTCAAAAGATAATATTTATTGTTGTCAATTATTAAAAAAATTTGTGGATTGAGTCTATTTCTTTTTGTTTGCAACATGGTACTTCTCTTTGATGAAAACATGTAATTAGAAATAGTAAATGTTGGTGTTAGCATAAAAATAAATTTGGTAAACTTAAAAAAGGCTTAAAAAGAATTGTGAATTTTAATTAGAAGTAATACCTTCACCCTAAAATGGTTTTAAAATACCACATAAGCATAGGTCTTTAATTTAAGAAAATCCACCTAAACCTTGGATTTAAGATATTTGATAAGTGACATTTATTTAAAACAAATGATTTTATAGTCCCAATCATCCATTAATCATCCAAATTCATTTTCATTCAATGTCATGAACAAATGTATTTCATTCAATAAAGTCAACTAAAAAATAATTCATCCAACTCCATTCAACTCCATTCATCCTCTTTGAGTGCATCTATAGCTTTATGCTTTTATAATAAACCATGAACTGAAAACCCTTATGGTAAAAAATTATAAATTTTTCAAAAATTCTTCAAAAATTTCTCAATGCTCAACACTCATTGCTCAAAGCTCATCACTCCTTGCTCATACTTTAGCAACCCTAGGTAGCTAGAGATCTCTAGCTTATTTGAGGTTGTCTGTTTTGTGGTTGATGGTGTTTTTCAATTGGCTATGTATTGAAGTGGGTCTTTGCAGAGGGTAATGGTGATTGTATTGACAAGTCCTTGTGCATTGAGGGCGCTATCCTAGGTGACCAACATAAAATCCTAATGGAACATTTGGAAGATCTAGTTGGATTACTGCTAGAAATGACTTATGTTGATATTTTGTTAAGGATAAAGATTTCAAAATTGAAAGAGCTCCTTTGATGTATGCTTCTACACAATATTATTTCTAAGCTCTTTCTTTTTAAAGGATGCAACTTTATAAATAAGTTAGACCCGCATTCTCATAGAGAGGATATTTTAACATA
Source organism: Pseudoscleropodium purum (assembly GCA_963969395.1). Classification (NCBI taxonomy): domain Eukaryota; kingdom Viridiplantae; phylum Streptophyta; class Bryopsida; order Hypnales; family Brachytheciaceae; genus Pseudoscleropodium; species Pseudoscleropodium purum. The sequence goes on from OZ017796.1 coordinate 2,055,816, forward strand.
TCTCCTTAGTAGGATTGCAATTTGCAATGTACTTAGAAATCAAAGTCTTCTATTCCTTGAAATGAATCCTCTCAACATGGAGCAAAATTTTATTATACACCTGTTAGTATATGTTAGGGATAGTCGGATTACAAATGTCAGGTAGACCACTTTTAAAGTTTAAACAATGCTTTGTTAATTTGCTAAGAAACATCCCTTTTCTTTGATGTATGTAAATGAAAATATGATAGTAAATCTACTTTACTTTACAAATGTCATTGTGTATGCATTTGTATCATGTTGACAAGATGACATCAGAAGCTCCCTAGATGTCCTCTTTTTAAGCCAAGTGTTGGAATTATCATTGTATATGTATTTGTATAATATTAGGGGGAGGGTCAATGACATCATAACCTCCTTAGATGTCCTATTTTAAAACTAAGTGTTAAAATTGTCATTGTGTATGTATTTGTGTGATGTTGAGAAGAGGGTCAATGACATCAAAAGGCCTCTAGATGTCCTATTTCTAGGCTAAATGTTGGAATTCTCATTGCTTATGTATTTGTTTTATGCGTGTAGAGGGGTAGGATCAATGACATCAAAAGCTCTCTAGATGTCTAATTTCTAGGCTAAGTGTTGAAATTGTCATTGCGTATGTATTTGTGTTATTGGAGGGGATCAATGACATCAAAAGGTCTTCTGATATCCTATTTCTAAACTAAGTGTTGGACTTGTCATGGTGTATGTATTAGTGTTATGTAGGGGGGGGGGGGGGGGGGGGGGTCAATGACATCAAAAGCTTTGTCGATGTCTAATTTCCATGCTAAGTGTTAGAATTGTCATTACCTAAGTATTTGTGTTATTTGGGGGGTAATAATATAAGAAGGTCTTCAAATGTCCTATTTTCATGCTAAGTGTTAGAATTACCATTACATATGTATTTGTGTTATTTTGGAGGAAGATGACATCAAAAGGTCTTTAGATGTTCTATTTTCATGCCAAATGTTAGAATTATCACTACATATGTATTTGTGTTATTTGGGAGGGAAGAAGTGAATGACATCATAAACTCTCTAGATGTCCAATTTTTAAGCTAAGTGCTGGAATTATCATGGTGTATGTATTAGTCTTATGTGGGAGGGTCAATGACATTAGAAGTTTTCCAAATGTCCAATATCCATGCTAATAGTTGGAATTGAAGCTCTTTCCATGCAATCATGTATATATGTATTAAGAATATAAATGTTCATTGCTTATATACAACCTAGAACTTTGAAAAGAATTTTTTTTGGTATTCCTCTACAATCACCAAGAGATCTCTAGATGACTTCTCAAACTAGGTAAAAATAAACATAGTTTGTATGCTAGCTTAGTAAAAATGTATATACATTAATAGCTTTTCATATATATATATATATACATGCTCTATTCAATATTGTCCTTTTTACTTAGAATGTCATGGTGGTCTTTTTTTACATGATGTAGGTAGTATTCAACTAGAGATAAATCTTTGAAAAGTCTAGAATTCCCTCCAAAGTCCAAAAATAGATAAATGTGGCATATTTGGAAATATACACTAAAAGAGTTGTTTGTCATGGTGCATCATACACACAAAATTTAGAAATATCATTAAAAACTATTGAGATAAATTTCAATTTTTAAATATAGAGAGAGAGATTTTCACAATTGAAGTAATTTCATTTTTTAAATTCATATAATTTTAGGCATTGTGTTGATAGAGAGGGCAAGCAATTAAGTAAACTATGAAGTTTTTTTTTATTAACTTTGAACACTTACATCTCACAATTTATAAAGTCAAATGGGTTGAATTTTTCTACCCATTTTTATAGTAGTATAGAGAAATAATAACATAATTGGAAATGATTTTTTTTTTTTATTTCCAATTTCATTTACTTGATTAAGAGAAGGAAAGATTTTGTGTTAATTGTCAGAATTTTGATTCTTCTAAAAAATGAATTCTCTCTAAAATCTTGAAATCTTACTTATGTAGTTGCTTTTTTTGGACATGCTTTTGGTACATGATAGTTTCAGGTATGTTAAACACTTCTTTTATCTTTGAAAATTAAAGTGCAAATAACTAATATAACTACCTACCTAATGGTTCAAGTTTCCAAAGTTGAATCAAACTATGTTGTCTTTGTTGGGCAATGCCAAAATTTATTTTCTTCTAACTTGAAATGTTATAATTTTACAGTCCACATGTTCAAATGATCTAAAAACAATTCCACAATTTTCTACATTAATTTGGTGTAGATTTATATTATTGAAGGTTTGAAAAATACTTTTATATTTCAATTATACTCAATGCGTTAGAAAGTGGAAACTTTGAATACTTTCTTTTGTAAAAAACACCCCCATTCCTTCAGTGTTATCTATTTAAATCCATCACCATCTTTTCCATTGTTTTGTTCATCTATCCAAACTTACAGAAGATTTTTTCTAAAACACCATAATTTCTTCAAACACGTGATCTTCTAATTGTTACATAACCATTTCAAGTCACTAGACTCACACCTATTACAGAATTCACACTTGTCCAAGATCTTGCCACCTTTATCTACACTAAGTTAGTCCAATATTTGTAGGCCACAGCGAGGAATAGATGCAGGCACATGCCGCAATTGGGAGAGGGACCATTGTGGGAATGCTTATCTTATAATAATTATGCAATTAGTCTCCAAAGTCCAAAAGGAAACCAAAACAGAAGAAAAGACAACCTACACCCCTGGACTGTGAACCAGAAATTTCTAGAAACCTCCAGAAAATTGTATTTCTTGAAATATAAAGTGAATCTAAGTTCCTGTTTTTTTTATCTGTTTGGTCTCCTATTCCAATACACTAAGGCATTTTGGAACCCCGAGGCACAAAAATTGGTTTCGTCACCACCCATAACATTGTGACAACACCACAAACATCCTTCTCGATAAATGGGTTCAATGGGCAAGGGTGGGGCTCCCAGTAATAGGCCGTACACAATTTTGAAGTTTTAGGTCAACCCAACATAGCACCAGAGTGGGCCTTGCTCATGTTGCACTCAAGCCAGGCTGAACTGAATTGCCAGCCTTTGACATACCCTCAACCATTCCAATTTAATGTATTGAAAGCATTCTGCTCTTAAGCACACCCAGAGGGCAAGCATATGGTCGGTTTGATTTGCTTATGAAGCAATTGAAAACCCCAACAAAAATGAAAATTATTCACACGATTGCTTGTCTTCAAGTACAGGTACTTCACCTGGCATCTTTGGTTTGGACAACTTGTGGCAAAATTCGTGGGCCATATCACATAAGTTAGAAAAAGAATGATCTTGTATTGGTGCAATCCAACACTGAAAACAAGAGCCACAAAGCCTACAGTCCTATTTGTCATGTGAATCTTCTTGTGGGTCATTTTCCTAATCTAAATATGCAACCTATGTTTTCCTACTACTATTGATTCTTTGGTATATTATCATAATTGTGTCATGCACACAATAGTCGTGGAGTTCAAGAGCTGTGTAAGAAGTTGAGAAAGATTATTGCCCCCATTGAATTTCTTTTTTTAAAATTAAAAATTTTCTTTTTGGGACACAAATGAAACCACCACTTTCATTGCAAGAGTAAAAGACAACCACTCCAGCCAAAATACAGCCCAGGAGCCAAGAGTCACAGAGCAAGCACAATCCTTCAGTGGACCCCGAATCTGTACGTTTGAGTTCAAGTTGATTGGTGTGCTCATTTTGCTCATCCCTTCCCTGCTCACTGCAAATTCTTCAGACAGACCAGCGAACCAACCAAGAGAGTGAGACTTGGTTTGCTTTGAAAATTGGACCCTGCATTAAGTTATTTTAAAGTTGCAGATAACTTCCATGCAAAAGGATGGAATCAGTCACATGCCTCATACTGAAGGAAGCATTGTGATAGAATAAGTTACATGTGCTCATATCTCCTTCATAAAATAAAAACACAAATGGTTTTCTACGCTATCATAAGAAGAATGAACATAGTCAATGCAATCCATACTCCACATTAACTTAACTTAGACCTCTTCAGCACATCAAGGGGAGACATTCTCGACAAATGTTTGTGGGGGCGGGGGGGGGGGGAAAGAGAATCTTCACTAAGCTTATAAAATTGCTGGGCTGGGCTCTACAGATGAACTCATTGTCGAAAATCAATATACATGAAAAAGGATAAGTTAACTTGAGGTAAATACACCTGATTTCAACTGCTTTCTAAAACCGACCACTCTAGATTCTTGCCTACAATGTACTCTCACTGTTCACGAGAATCTGTGGTCGGTCTTGAAAACAATAAGTTTTCAATTCTTTGAAAATTTGTAGTTTGTTCATATGGTGTTCAAAAAATGCATTTTTAAGAGAATCGAGAATTTCCTTTTGATTACCAACAAGATTCTGTAAAAAAATAATTTAATATAATATTGAAAACCATGATGTACATAGATTCAACTTTAAAATACACATTGGACCATATTTTCACTAGATGTGAAATAACATGAGATTTTCAATCAATAAGGAGTATTGAGATGTGTGCAATAAATTGGGTGTACCAAATGTCATTTATTTTTTATAGGTGAATCCATCAACTCCATAAAGATTTGTCTCCTTGCATGAAAAGATTCTATCTATATTGGCATGGCTAAGAGAACATATATTTAACTAGCTATATAGACAAACATAGTGAAGACCAAAGTGCCATCATTGAGACTAAATCTAGTGATATTTGGTGTTTAATGCCTAAAGGACCAAATTGCGTTCTTTGACAACATAGTGATTTTGGGAGCTCACTATGAATGAAACTTTTTTTTCTTTGAAATTTTCATAGAACATGTCTCAAGGAGTAGTTTTAATCCCTAAGGACCAAGGTGTGTTTTTTGGCAACATAACTTTTTTGAGCAAGTGCATGTGAGCAAAGATTTCCATATTTTTGGCCCAAATTTTCAGTAGAAGGTGTGAACAAGGACTATCTTTCATATGCACTAAATTTCAAGGTATTTGGAAATATGAGTCAAAAGTTATGGCCTAATATGTAGTTTGCTTCTCAACTTAGGCAGGTTGGGCTGAAAAATCACTTTTTTCAAAACAAAAAATTTGAAATTAAATTTTTAGATTTATATATACATAGAAAACTTTGAATCATTCCATTTTGATTGATAAGTCAAAAGTTATGAGGTGTTTTAGTTTGTGGGCAATTATGAATTCTCTACTCCAAAATAAACTTTGAAGTTCTTTATTGAACTCAATTTTCAATATTTTTGAAAAAAAAATAAAAATATTAGGTGAAGATTGCTTATCACAACATTACAACCATTGAAATTGGCATTTTTCAATTCCATAACTTAATCATTAACAATTTAGTATTTTAAATCATTTTCTACTTCTTTCTACTTACTATTTTTTTTTCTATATGTTGTACAATTTCAAATAATCTGAAATTTTTCAAGCATGTAGCCAACTTGCCTTGAAAAATGAATTCAAAGAGTTTCAACCATTCTGGACATTTTTTCATACAAATGTGACCTTGTGAAGTGCAGCTACCTGGTTTTTTGCAAGGCCAAAAAAGGGTTTTTTGTCAATTGAAACAATAATATCTTGCAATCTATATGGTGGAAATTTCTAAAACATTTTCCACATCTTTTCAGATTATCATAATATAAGATCCTATGGTTGAATGTGTCCAAAAAAAAATTTAATTTTTTTTGGTATATGTCCTAAAAATGGCAATTTTGGAGTGTCTTTGTTGAAATCATAGTCAAAGAACTCTAGGGATTAAGGCCCAATAATTTTCATAACTTTTGACTACATGCTTCAAAAGTTTATTGCATAATATGTAATTTTCTATGCTCAATAAGCAACCCAAAAATTTATTGAAAAATCACTTTTTTTCAAAAATAAAAATTGATTTTTTTTAGATTCATATATACATAGAAAGCTTTGAATCATTCCATTTTGATTTATGAGATGAAAGTTATGAGGTGTTTTGATTTGCAAGGAGTTCTCGATTTCCTACTCTAAAATAAACTTTGGGTCCTTTATTTAACCCAATTTTAATTTTAATGTTTTTTGAAAAAATAAAAGCATAGGATGTAGATTGTTTATTACTACATTACAACCATTGGAATTGGCATTTTTCAATTTTATAATTAAACTGTTAACAATTTCGTATTTTGAATAATTTTCTACTTCTTTCTACTTACTATTTTTTTCCTATATGTTGTACAATTCCAAATGATCTAAAATTAATTTTTCAAGCATATAGCCAACTTGCTTTGAAGAATGAATCCAAAAAGTTACCACCATTTTGGACATTTTTCATACAAATGTGACCTTGTGAAGTGTAGCTTCTCAATATTTTGTAAGACCAAAAAAAGGATTTTTGTCAATTCCAACACTAACATCTTGTGATCTATAAGGTGGAAATTTCTAAAAAAATTTCCACATTGTCTCTTCAAACTAACGTACTACAAAATCCTACGATTTCATAAATCTACAAATGTTTTTCCTTTAAAATTTAGTACTTATATTAAAAATGGCAATTTTGGAGCGTTTCGGATGAAAATATAGTCTCCAACCTGTAGGAGTTAATTCCTAAATGACCATTTGTCCCCTCAGGGAACAACATGAATTTTGAGTAGGCTTCTATGAGCTCAATTTTTGGTGAAACTTTTTGAAATTTTTTCATCATATAAAAAAACGATTTTCATTCTAGGAATGCAATTTTATAAATTTCAATTAGTGCCTAGGAGAAAAAGCTATACCACAAAAATTGAAGTGAAGCCTTGAATTGAACTTGGTGGGCTAAAAACAAAATCTCAAAAACTTGAAATAAATTAAAAAAAAAATTCTCATAGATTGTATTTTTGTCTATATAGAAAGCTTTGATTCCTCCCATTTAGATTAGTAATGTTAAAGGTATAGCACATCTTGTTTTGTACGCAATTAAAGCATTCTTTTGAAAAAATAATGTATAAGATTCATTTTTGAGCTCAATTTTCACATTTTTTCAGTACAAAAAGTTTCATAGTATAAACTTTGATTGTTAAAACAATCTCACCATTGGAATTAGTGTATTTTAATTCCATCTTAGAGCTATTAATGATTTTATTTTTCCCTCTATCATGTACCTTCTTCTATTTAACAATTTTTTAAAGAATGAAAATCACATTTTTCTTTTAAATTTTCTTTTTGTAATATTTTCAACTCAATGCTTCTTGATATCCAATTCAAAAAATCTAATTCAAAAAATCAATAGAGCAAATAAATTTAATTAAGAAGATTCAAAGTTTTATAAACTAGTTTGCCACAACGCCAAAAAAATACAATTTGTTCACTTTTAACACAATTATCTTGCAATCTATGTGCTCAAAGTGTCTAAAAATTTTACTACGCACTCTCATACTAGTCTACTACAAGATCCTATGAAAAGATATGCAAAACAAAAATAACCCTTTAAATGTTTTGCTCTTTGCACTAGAAATGACAATTTTGAGTGTTTTTTTACCAAAAGCAAGCCTTAATCCTGTGGGGGTTAAAAGACGTATTTAACCAGCTTTGATAGGTTTTACACCTCTAGGTGGAAACTCTCTCTTCGTACTTTCAATCCATCCACCCTCCCTCAGGAGTCAGGCTGAGTTATATACTTTTTCTTTTTAAATCCCACTGACCGTTTCAAAGAAGAAAAAGAAGAAATGTTGCCATATGTGGTTTATGGAAACTTAAGTTGAAGGATAGTGTTGAGAAATTTTGCCCTGCAGACCCCAGCCTATCTCAGGTTTGATATTATTTTTCTTTCAAGGGGTTCATGTCTATTTGCTTCTTTTTTTTTTCCTAAAAGAAGGATATTGTTGAGAGGTGGCTTATTATAATCACCGACACGAGACCAGCCTTGTAACTTACTATGCCACCATATTGGACCTCCTTTGTACAGTACAGTGCCCTCTAGAAAGTAAGGTAACCCTAGCAAATATATTGCATGGTGATCTTCGCACATTGTACAATGATATTCAGAGTTACAATAGAGTTTCTAGAAGGTAACTACACTTAAAAACCAATCTCTACATAAAATCGCACAGCTTGGATTTTTACCTACAATGTACTTTTGTTATTCATGTAAAATTATTAATGGTCGACTTTAGGTGTACCTATTCTCAGCCCTTTAAAAATTGGTAGTTTATTTATATGGTGTTCAAAAATTGCATTCAAAGAGAATCTAAAATCCCCTTTTAACCCCTAAAGGTCAGAGACTATGTTTTCACCAAAAACACTTCAAAACTGCCATTTTTAATACAAGCATCAAATTTTAGATGAAAAACATTTTTTGGACATATATAACCATAGGATCTTGTAGTAAACTAGTTTGAAAAGATGTGGAATTTTTTTTAGAGTTTTCCACCTCATAGATTGCAAGATATTAATGTTTAAAGTGGCAAAAACCATTTTTTTGATCCTGTGAAAATATGGGCAGCTGCACTTCACAAGGTCACATTTGTATGAAAAAATGTCCAAAATGGTGGTGCCTCTTTGGATTCATTCTTCACGGCAAGTTGACTACATGCTTGAAAATTTTTAGATCATTTTGAAATGCACAACATATAGGAAAAAAATAGTAAGTAGAAAGAAGTACAAAGTGATTCAAAACACTAAAATATTAAGAATTTAATTATGGAATTGAATAATTCCAATCCGAACGGTGGTAATGTAGTAATAAACAATCTACATCATATTTTTTTTTTAATTATTTTCAGAAAATATTTAAAAAATTGAGTTAAATAAAGGACTCCAAAGTTTATTTTTGAGTAGGGAATCCATGACTACCTGCAAACTAGAACACCTCATAACTTTCATCTTGTAAATCAAAATGGAATGATTCAAATATTTTCACAAAGAGAGAGAGAGAGTCAATTCCAAATTTTTATTTTCCAAAAAAAATGATTTTTTATGAAATTTTTGGGCTGCCTGCCAAACATTGAAAATTACATATCATGCAATAACTTTTGAATCATGTTGTCAAAAGTTATGAAAATTGTTGGGCCTTAAATTTACTCCTTGGGCACATGTTGTGTGAAAATTTTAGCAAAAAAAATTAAAAACTCCATTCATAATGAGCTGCCCAAAATTGCTATGTTGCCAAAAAACGCAGTTTTGACTTTTAGGGGTTAACTACCAACAAGACATAGAAAAAAGAATTCTATATTAGAATGGGTATCATGTTGAAATCAATTGAATTGCTTATTTGTGCGATTTTAGGTGTAGTTACCTTATGTTTAGAGCTTTCTATTAAGATAGTCAACCCATTTTCAACCACTTAATGGTGACTACATGTATATGTAGCATAGTTTTTTAAAATGGGGAAATTTTTCCACATACAGAAATAGAGTTTGGAAGGATTCCCTAATGTTTTCAAATTTTCATTTCTCAAAACATAATTACTATGAATTTTTTAGTTGAAGATTTTGTTCAACCTATATTGGTTATATAGGTCTTCCTATTTCCAACCATGGATTGGTTGCAATATTGAGAGTCTTGTAGCCAATCATAATGTACAACAACTATGTTGGGAATTGCACCATAATTGATCATCTCTACATGAATGGAAAGACAACAATTTATATAACTAAAATGGGGAGGAGGTGAGTAAAAAATGGGTTGGCTACTACAATGCAAAAAATTGATCCTTTACAATTGTTTTAAAGAAACTCGATCCCCTACCGCTTTAATTGCTTGTATGATTTTTTACTTGTTCCTCACCCCATTACAAAAAATCTTTGGCTATCTTCTATAAGTTCTTCCTAAAATGGTAGATAGTGTATAAAATGAAATCTAAATTGTTGTATGATTTTAAATTGTTCATTTTTTCACTTGTTATGAAGTTGAAAATGTACTTCATTTCAATTCCAATGCAATTTGTGGTTTCAATATTGGTTCATTTTTAGAATGCTGGAGCTTTCTAAAGTTGCTAAACTTTCTAATAAAAATTGACAAAAAAATTGTAAGTTTATTGGCCCCTACTATACATAACTATCCATTTTCCAAACCAAAATATTGTCAATAGTAGAGATGAAAAAATTGTGCAAATGCAAAAGCCATCCAAACTTTAATATTCCTTTGTTGAGCACAATCAAGTACTCTCTTTGTCTTAAAAATAAATTTGTAGTTTCTAGTGGGAAAGTAGATAGTCAGAATATCACAAATTTATTTTGAGACACAAAGAATATAAAGCAAGTACAAACAAATTCACATTGTGTCTAAAAGCACCACTTCAACAAATCTTCATTGTAAATACGTCTTCTAAATAAATAGGTAGTACCTATTCTTGAAGAAACAATTTTAAAACTATGCAATAAATATGATGTCCAAATATTACATTCTTTGGTGTGTTGAAATTTCCTTTCATTTGCCAACAAGAAAATATAAAAATTTGACCAATCTAATAATAATCATTACACACAATAAATAAAATACCATGTTTGGATGTCCCTACTTTAATGAAGATGGGCAAACAAAATGAATGAATTCAATACTCATTTTTGGACTACATCCTTGGACAGAAAAAATAATTCTTCAGACACTGCAGGTAAGATATCAAGCATGGCATCTTTCTATTTGTACATCACAGGTGCAACAGTTCAATACACTTGCACAACCTATGCTTGGCATCTGGAGCTACCAAGCATCCTTTGAACATGAATTTGACTACTATTGTCCTTAAAGTTGGAATCTGGAGGATAAATAAACAGACAAACAAGGCAAGGTTCATCGTAAAGTTAGAAATATCATATACACAATTGGAGTCCTGTCAATTTCTCTACAGTGTTGCTGAACAGAACTGGAGTGTTGTCTGAAGTGAATGCACCTAAAATGTACATTATTGTCTTTGGAAGATGAGAGCCTCATGTTGGTTTTGGATACACTTGTTTTTAGTGCTTTGAAAATTCATAGTTTATGCTTACGTTGTTTGAACAATGCATACATGTGACAAGAATCTAGAATCTCATTCTCACTTCCAACAAGGTCCAACAAAAATTACACAATTTATTTGTAGGAAACATGATATAATATGTATTTGGACCATTTAAGGTGTAGTTACATTATATTCAACTAGTGCCATGGGTGTGATGAGCATATTCTTGTCAGAGGTATATAAACAATCTTTTTATGTGAATTTTGCTATATCTTGAGGTAATCACATAGTCACATCTATTTGCAACCCTATTGTGCAATGCAATTGACCTCTATAGTTTCTCAACTAAATATAGACCTTTTGAAGTCTAGTAAATATGAGAGTATTGATACACTTGTAATCAACACTTCAAACGTTCTTAGTTTATTCATACAAGTCCCCAAAATGCATTTAAAAAAAATATGAAACACTTTGTCAATTGTCAACAAGGCCTCACACAATGAAGCAATTCAAATATTAAAAACCATATCCATTGCTTATTTGGACAATTTAAGGTACTATTATTTACTTATCTAAGAGCTAGCTTTCACCATTCCTATGTAGATACCATGCATTATAGACTTTACCACTTCAATTTAGTAAACATGACCCTTGCTTTAATCCCTCACTGCCCAAGGGGACGAAAAGTATCTATGGTAAATTAAAAAAAAAGGAACTACAATCAAACATTATATGAAAATGACCCAACCATTTGATTTCAGATTTCGATTTTGCATTTACCATGCAATGAAGCTGGTCACTTATCCTAGTGATGAAGACGTCAGAGTCAGCCTTGATTCTTGCGTACGCCACTATTTTTGGAGACGGGTGCACTCATGGGTCAAACAGAGCTTGGGTGGTGAGGGGTTAACCCTGCACCATGTACAGTACCTCTTTTTAGTGCAAGATAGTCTTCATGGGTGAACAAACCCAGACAAAGGACTTGGTCTACTGTAACTGAAGCTGCCATAATATGAAACATGTCTTCCTTACAAGTCATCCTCTTGTGAGGACATGCAGAGCCTCATGCAGAGCCTCATGGAAGAGTCCTTCCTCGTTATGGCCAAATATCTGGACACAGACTTTTTGGAAATCATACATATATGTACTTACTGATGGAGCTCAAAATCAGTCACAATTGGCAAAATTTGTGAAAGCTAAAAGCTAGATGTCATTTGAGTGTGCTTTTTGGCTCTTTAGAAGCCCATAACTTATATGTTGTGTGGATGTTTTTGGCTACAAGCACATACATACTCTTGGAAGTCATTGTTGTGCACAAGTATTGAGGATATGTACGTGATCCACTTTCCTTTATGCAAAAAACAGAGATCTGGTAGCATACTCTTTATGCAACCACTCCATTGAGTTGTACAAAGTTTGGCTGCCAGTTTTTGACAAAAGCATAGTTTAAAGGCATTGCCTGTAGCATGTGCATGCTCACTGTCTACTCCAGTGTATTTTGGATCGTTGCCCACCTTTACTTGATGGAAAGCACTGTGGTTTATTGAAACCCTACAAACATTGCAGGTGACAGGCAGGACACTGCAGCATCTTCCCAGCTGTCAGTCATGCACTGCATAGGTTTTGGGTGGAGCACAATATGTTCCAGGTCTGATGCCATACAGCTATGGACAAGAATCTGTATAATAATGCACACAAGAAGTGCCGCTGGTACAGATTTCTGCTGAATATTTGTGCATAAATTATACTGTTCAAGAGTTTTAAGTACTGGCTATTGCATTCATGTGAAGATCAAGAATTCCAAGTTAGGGGCTGCTAGTTCCAGGGTTTCTGAAAGGAAATTGAAAGATGCAAACTTTCATATGAATTATAATTACCAAGTATACGCAAATAGGTCACCAGAACGTGCAGCATGAAGTAGGATCGGATTTATTATTTCTTCACAAGTATCATGCAGAAGTCTATGCAGTACAAAGGCCAACCGATTCCTCACACGAGAATACTCCAATCTTCAACTCCCGGAACTACGCTTCTAGAAGCTAAGCCCAACAGAATTACCACAACAGGCTTCCACATCAGTTTCCTTCATTTTTAATTCTACAGGGACGAGGAAAATACAAGAAATACTAAGTAACTTGCTACTACTATTCTACACGAGTTCTAGCTGCATCAGTTTTCTAGAACTGGAAACATTTAGTGGATTACAGCCACAGTGGTACACAAACGTACAGCTAGAGAAATTAAAATCACACCAGGAGCTAGTTGCCATCGCTCTTTACAAAAGTTTGAGACCATTTGAACTTGAACCGAGTCTCGAACTCGGTGTTTTTTCCCATTCTGCTCACGAGGAAGCAGGATCACATGCCCCACCTGCAACTATACCTAGTTAATTACTAGTTAGCTGGAAAATATTCACTGCAGGGTTTTTGATCGATGCGAAAGTTGAAACCAAATTTGACGATTAAAAAGATGAAGGGAAGTTGAATGAAGTTCTGTATTACTGTGACCAGTGATCGAGAACGAGAATCATCGATCACAATAATCTGGTTTCATGTAGGTTACAGCTGATCGATGACGCTTGCTCCCTCAGACATGACTTGGTGCACTTCGGAATGATCCCAAGGCTTTGAACGGGCCTGCTCTCAAAACGTATTGGTGATAAGCGGAAGCTAAGGCGGCTCCCAAAAGAGGACCCACCCAGAAGATCCACTGCACAAACCACGTTGATTCGAGTCCCTTAACACTACACACATTCCTTAATTAAAAAAACTGGTTCTTACATTACCTGACATGCTAAGTTTAGAGTAACACTGAGTTTGCAGGGGACACAAAATGGCATGAATGCATTCACATGTCACAATCTACTAGCTGTGATTCATTTCTTTTGGACAAGTTTTCAACTTACGTGATCATTCCAAGGTTTGCTGCGGTTGTAAATGACAGCTGCACCGAAGCTCCTGGCCGGGTTGATGCCCGTTCCAGTAATGGGAATAGTGGCCAGATGAACCATAAACACCGCAAAGCCTATGGGAAGTGGAGCCAACACCTGCAGCACCACAAGACCTTGCCCCCATTACTCAGTCATACACCCACAATTAACCTTCAAAATTAGCGCGTAATTGAACTTACTGCAGAATACCTACTAATGAAACGGTCGTTGAGAAAACTTGCAATAGTGAATTTTCTCACTGATGGAAAGTGCCTTGTATAACAGAATCTCGCATACAAATTACCAGATAGAACGAACAGATTCTTTCAATATCTGTCGGTGTTCACAGACCCCAAAGTATGCTGACAGAGCCAATTCTATCAACGGAATGATTCGCGAGATAATTATTACCACCGTAGCAAGGAAATACATAATTTCAATGCAGGAGGCTCGGTCCCGGTCATAGTTATAAATCACGTCGTTCTAGAACGCATTTCCAACGTTTTTGAATGCATTTTCAACATCTCTCAGTTGTAATGGAGAGGTTGTGGCCAACCACCACAGGACGTAGAAAACAAACTCAGAGAATTGCAAAACTAATTCGCAAAAAAGCCGTCAAGAACTTCAAGGGTCACGATGGTTCCCATGAGCTTACCGGGACGTGCGAGTCGCGAGCATTGCGCTTGGGGTCCGTGGCGGAGAACACCGTGTAGACGAGCACGAAGGTACCAATGATCTCAGCTGCAAGTCCTGTGCCAAGGCTGTAGCCTGGAGCCACAGAGTTCGCTCCTCCGCCGTAGCGCATGTAGAACGAATGCTGGAATCCTTTCACTAAGCCGGCGCCACAAATGGCTCCCAAGCACTGCGCCACCATGTAGGCAAGAGCTCGTGGCAGGGAAATCTTACGCGCTAGCAGCAAGCCGAACGTCACCGCCGGGTTGATATGTCCACCTGCATGCCCACCACCATCAACAAGATTGAGTACAAGTTCAGCCACAGTTAATCAGCAAGGGTAGACATGACTGCGATCCATCGATCTTACACTGAAACCTCGGGTCCCAAACGCACTTTCACTATGACAGCTTGAATATGTGACAATTAATTGCGCCTTAGTCCATGAGACCATGCTTGACAGTGCACTAGCTGGTAAGTGTACAATCAGGATATTCTATCATTTTAGAGAAGGTTAGAGTCGCGTGCGTTGCATGTGATCGTGTCCCAATTTCATGGTACCTGAAATGCCGGCAGTGCAGTACACGAGCACGAAGATCATGCCACCGAAAGCCCAAGCGATGCCGAGCAGTCCAACACCGGCGCAGCCAGCGTTCCTGGAGGCGCCGATAACAGTCGCTATGGTAATATACAGGAACAGCAAAGTGGCCACGAACTCCGCGATTACAGCACGGTAGAACGACCATTTCCCTAACTCTTTGAGATTAATGAGCTTCTCCGGAGGCGGGTCGGTGTAGTCTTTCGCAGGGAAGCCGGGCTCCACGCCTACATCCTTCGCCATAGCTAGCGACTTCTTAATGCGTTACGCCTTCTTCCAAACTAGCTAATTCTCGGCTTGCTCACAAACACTACACACAAATTCTTAGCTTTTTTCAGTTCGATAGATCGATCGCCCTTGCTCCGAAACAGCTTGATAGAGTTGAAAGCTCTAAGAGATGGATCTCATGTTGCCAGTCTGCTGGCATGGGAAAGCTAGCTGCGCAACGGCTGGAAACTCAGGAGTCAGATAGACAGTGTGAGCTTGCTTGTACTATGATTCCATGTGCTCTTGAAGTTGTCTTCAAGCTAAGATCGAAAGGAGGGTTAGATCAGATAATACTTGCGACGTCTGTCAGATCGACAGGCAGACCGACGAACCCACTCTGCCAAACTGTGCAGACGATGTGCACCAGCGGTGGTTATATAGGACGACGACTCCACTGCAATCCAAGCTCTTCTCTCTCTCTCCTTGCCGAATCACCAGCTAGTAGCTCACTACAGTAGCAGTGGAGCATCTTCCTACTGCGTAGCTCTATACTTTAATTTATAAAAATGTTCGCTTGGACTGGGATTTCTACCTAATTAATAATGTCGATCTTCTGGTCTTGGAGACCAGAAATTTGTACGTCTTTAGGTCTCTCTTTGGTATCCTTTTGGTCGAGCTGTTTGCTAAAACTCTGACTGATGGACAGCATTGTCCTGCAAAGTAAATTAAAGTCTGGTTAATTATTTGCGTTTTCAGTATTTTGGTTTGGAAGTACGTAGCTGTGGCAATGCCATTCAATGCCAGGTGTGTTCTGCAGTGCGTGGGTGGGTATCAGGACTGTGGACGGAAAGCGAGAGATGGCGATGGATTTCCTGAGGCCCTACGTCACATAATTTGATATTAAGTATTTTGCATGAGGACAAGTAATTTGTCTGATTCTCTACGTGGCGTAAATTTACTAGCTGGACGGGGCCGATTAATAGTATATGCTGAACTTGCCTCTGTCTCTGTCGATCGACTATTCTCGATCTATTGTACAGTACATTTACAAGTTTTATTGCGTGGAGAACTTGGAGGCTCATCTCTTCTGCACACTAGCACGGGTTACAGTAGCTGTTGAGGAGCTTCACAGGTATTAAGTTTTACACACTATTCATGCGTATTGTGCTAGAGGCATATATGTTAATGTTAAGCTTTATCCGGCCGGCTTTTGCATGTATGCGTGCGCAAACTTCAATTTTGGCATCCAGACACTGTTTCTGGATTTTCCGATGCTTCAAAAAATAACTTAGTTCCTGCAGTATCCATCAAGTCAGCGGTCGCTGGTGAATCTGCTGGAGAAATAAGTTCGCCGAGAGAGTACAATATTACCGATTATGCAATGTAAAGCTTCTTTCGTTTGCACCAAACTGGGATAGATAGTCCAACCGTCGCTGAAAACGCTTACATCATTCAAAGTTAACCCCTATAGTTCTAAGGCCTTTTTTTCATCAAATTCCACTCAAAACTGCCATTTTTAGTGCAAAGTGCAAATAAACTTAGAAATTGTTTTTTCACTTATCTAACTGTATGATCTTGCACTAACCCCTAAAGGACCAAGGCCTTTTTCTGCCAAAAAACACTCAAAACTGCCATTTTTGTGGCAGAAGGTAAAAAAAGTTTTAATTGTTTTTTTTTCACACCTAGCCATAGGATCTTACACCTAACTATTATGAGAATGTATTAAAAAAATTTCAGAATTTTTGACCGCACAGATTGCATGATATCTGCATTTAAAGTAGAAAAAACAAGTTTTTCAATACATTGCGGGATTAGATTTTTTTAACTTTGAACATTTCTAACTTTCATTTTTTGCACTATAGCATTTTGAGCTTTAAATATTTATGGTACAAAATTGAATTGAGAGTTTGGAAAATTCAAAATATTTTAAAAAAATTTAATTTTTATTCTTTAAAAAATTGCTAAGTAGAAGTAGGTACAAGATAGAAGGAAAATCTAAAATATTCATATCTCTAAAATGAAATTAAAATTCACTAATTCCAGTGATAAGATTGTTCTAGCATGAAAGATTGCCTATGTGAAATTTTTTTTTGAAAAATTATTAAAATTGCATTAAAAAATAAATCCTACAAGTTATTTTTTCAAAAAGATGCTCTAATTGCCTGAAAAACAAGATTGTTCACAACTTTCTCATAAAAAATCCAAATGGAAAGAATCAAAGCAGGGTTGACAGGACGGTCGGACGTCCGAGACGTCCGGACGCGGACGCTATGTCCGCAGTGTCCGCTGACATTTGCAGTCCCGATGGACGCAGCGTTCGCCTGTCCCCCCGTGCGCCTGTCCGCCCTGTTCGCCCCGCCCCGCCCGTTCGCCTTCCGACGGCAGGAGGGACGCTGCGTCCACTGGCGTCCATGAGGACGGACGTCCGGGTTACGGACGCTATTTTGGGGCGGACATACTGATTTGTCAACCCTGAATCAAAGCTTCACATGTATACAAAAATATAATCTATGAGGAAAAATAAATTTAATTAAAAAAAATAAATTTGCTACCCCTCATCCCTTGTTTTGAACTTATTTGGGCATAATTTTTGTTTCCAGGCACTAATTGGAAAAAAAATTATATTCCCATGTAGCCAATCAATTTTTCTATCTTTAAAAAAAATTCAAAAAATAAGGAAAAAATTTCAGCCCGTAGGGACAATAGTCCTTTAGGGGCTAGACTAGTATAAGAATTTGTAGAAGAAGATTAAAAAAACTTTGACTACTTGAATTGCAAGATATTTGCATTTGAAGTGAAGAAATCTAGAGGTGCACCTTGCATGCCTAGATTTGAAGACCTTGAAGCTTTTGAGTAGCTTAAAATATTTGCACCATCTATATGGAATTTAAAATCTATTATGTTCAAAAAATAAGTTGAAAGTCTAGCATAAAAAATTATAAAAACACATACTTGATTTTTATTCTTTGAAGAGTTATTAAGTAGAAGTAGGTACAATCGCTAATAAGATGCAGTTGAAAGATAATAATCCCAATGGTGAGATTGTTTTAGCAAGCAAATTTGTAAATGAACCCTATTAAATCCTCTTTTTTGAAAAATTGTTGAAAATTGAGATTATCAAAGCCTATCTAAAATTCATTTTGTTCCAAAAGGATTATAGGACTTTAGGGGATAAGAGAACTAACATACATAAGGTAAACATTTTAGACATTTCTCAACAATTATATTGTGTACATACTAAAAGTAAAAAAGACTTTGAAGTACATTGTATGATTATAAATCCCTAGGTGCATGGCTATCTAATAAGTATTTACTTAGGAATTTTCAAGAAAAAAAATATGATTGTAATATCATGGTTGTCAACTTGTCATAACGGGCGAGTTAGGGTCATCGGACGGACGGTCCAAACGGCTTTAATTTTGTAACTTGTACAATTTTGCGGAATGACACGTCACCTCGGAATGCAAAATCCAGGGCGCGGACGATCTCATCTACGCCCAGCATGTTCCTTAATCCACATGGCATCCACGTGGCCTATTTTTCCATTATCAGAAAGTCAACTATGTGTTGACTGTATCGGACGGGCGGGACTTCTAACGGACGGGCGAACCGGACGTCCGTCCACTATGACAACCATGCATTTGAGTATGTTTTTAAGTCTTGTCTAATTATCAAACTAAATGAATAAGCTTTGACTACAATTGGAGAGAGATTTTGTAATATATTTCATATTTAGGAGGGACATTATATGCTATATCATATTAGCTACATGAATGCCAAATTTTGAAAGTAGGAGAAAGGTTTAGCCTTTCTTACTATTTTTTTAACAATATAATTTGTACTTTTGATTTTGATTTTTGAACCTAATTGAAAATTTTCTTTTATTCTCCCCAAGAAGAAATTAGTTGACATTGTATGTCAACTTAATTGTCTTTCAAAAAGATTCATTCAAAATCAATTTCATAGAAAACTACCAAATTTCAAATTATACATTTTTTAAACAATTGTTCTTTTAATCCTCATAGGACTACTATAGTAGTTTAAATTTTGAATAATGGATGATGCAAACATGCCCAAGCATAAAGGATCTTGGATTTTTCATTCATTTAATTATTGTAGATTCTTGAAGTAATTCTATATCATTAATGTGAAATAGGTTTTAAAGACTTTTATAATGAATCCAACAACAAATAATGAAAATCATAGAAATAATAAAAATTCAAAGTATTAACCCCTAAATGCCTAAGGTCTTTTTTGAGCTTTTTTAAATTTGCTATAAATTGAACAAAAAGTCAACATTTCAATAGTTTTAGCAATTTAAAAAAAAATTGTAACCCATCAAATTCAACCTAGACTTGTTAGAGATCGCATAGGAAGAAAAAACACAACAATATCAATTATGGATTGAAATATTTTAACATTTGATTATGAAGGTGTTAAAATAGTGAAAGTGATTCTAAAATTGAGGTAACAAAAAAAATATGAGGTTTGTTTCCAAGAGCCCTCAACCCTAGAAAATCAAGATTTGCAATGGACACCCTATACAAAAATTTTAATAGAAAAATCATAATCATTCATTTTCAAAGTTGGATTTTTGATGCTAAAACTAAAATTCAAATGAATTTGTTTAAAATAATTTTAACCTCAAAGTGTTTTCATTTTAAATTCATAACAAATTCAAAATAAACTTAAGAAAGCAAAATTCTCTCTATAGTTGTATATTATAGTATAAAACATCATGGTGCAAATCAATTTACCACATCAACAATCCACAATTCTAAAATTAAAAATCAATAATCCATGGTTATAGGCCCAAAGTTCAAATTACAAAAGAATATTGAAGCTTACGAATTTTTCAATTTTCAAACTAAAGTCTAAACTAATCTTGATAAACTTTGTTTTAGTAGTTGAATTCAATTTTTAAGAAGATATTTTTTTCATGAAGAAAAAGAAGCAAAAATTACCAAAGTACACTTTACTTAGGAGATTTGTGGGTTTCCCATTTTTTTGGTTTACAAAAGTTAAAAAATATTATAAAGAGGAAAAATCCAATATCATTTATTGAAAATGATTTCAAATAAATCCTTTAATAAAAAGGATTTAAAGTTTTTTTTTCTATCCTAGAAGCTTCCTTAATATCATCCAAAGGTTACATTTCTTGGTTAAGGCAATATAGACTAGTAGAAATCTAGTGTTTTGTAACAACTTGCTTATTCTAAAATAAGTCATTCAAGAATCTAAACAAATTATCCAGATGTTGTTTCTAAACAATTCATTTTCAATTGTTATGGACAAATTATGAGTGGTTTTAGATAAGTTATTCCCACAATACAATTACAAAAGACCAAATTTCTACTAGTTAACTAAAACTTATTCTAACCCCTTTTCAATCCTTAAAAGACATTGCAAGTGTGGGAGCACGGAAACTCAAACCGGATAGGATTAGTCTAGAATAGGATTAGAAAGATTTACAATCTTTTATTTTTTTTTAATAACCTATAGGGATTTTGGTTACCTTAAATTGAGGAAATAGTCAGTTTCTGGATTGTTAGAATCGTTACTAGTGTTATGGAAATAGATCCGATACGGATCTGAGATGCGGGAAAGTTCCAAATTCTTGATACCTACATTCTAGGGGATCGTTAGGAGAACGGTCTTCTATCCGTTCTCCACCGGGAATTGTCGGTCGTGCGAAGGGTACTTAAATCAACTGCTACTTCATTGGTTCTCCTTTTCTAGTTGTTGAACCTTATGGACATATAGTTGAGAGAAAGAGTGACGAGTTAGTAGCCAAGATAAGGAGAGAATAGAAAGATCGATGCCATTTGCATTGAATTAGGTTGTCAGCTGTTGGTGATTTATGGAGGTGGCTGACAATCCGGATGCACGAAAGTCTGTAGTGGCAGCTTGGATGATCTATCTGATCATTCCTTCCGATCCGGCCCATCGAGCACAGCTAGAAAAAGACCTCATGTGTATCAGGTGTGTTAGATTGTTAAACAAGCCATGAAGTATAAAGAACAAGAAGATGATCCAGGAACTCATTTATGGAGTTCTAAAGTAGTACGAATTGACGGTGAAAGGTCAACCTGTAGCTTGGATGGAAGACATTTGGGTGGATGTCTATTTATTTAAAAAAAGCAAACTTGGACTAGTTGGAAGGATGGATAAGTACGTAACCGGAAAATTTTGGAATCTAACTCATTCAAAAGAGGGTTTTTCCATTAGTGATTGCAGGAACGAGAAGCATAGACGAATACTAGAATTCCTCATTCTGATCTTGTATCCGGAAAAGTCAAATTACGGTCACGATGGCTAACACCATCTTCAGGGCCTTAGAGGACTGGATTGTTCATCGGAGGAGAGTGATTCAGGGCATAATAGGCAAACTAACAAATCACGTGGCCACGGCAAAAGACAACCCTACCATTCCATATTTGTTCCACTTATATCATCATAAGGAGGTCTTGAGTGGCGAGAAAACGATTCAATACAACAATCGAGTCAAGATCTTGAAGTATGGCTTGACGGATGAACTAGAAAAGGAAAAAAAAGAATCCAAAAAAGAAAGACAACCAGAAGAAGATGCAGTAGACCAAAAACAAAAGAAGTCCACAAATCTGGCTGCACGAGGAAAGGCACCAACACCGAATAGAGGAAAGCCCATTTTGGATCCGGAACACCATGAAGACCCAGATTTCTTTGAAGTCGAACTCCAGTGAATGCAGTAGACGAAATAGATGTATAGCAACCTGGAAGATCATGTACTTTTCATCTCGGGTGAATTCGAGGTGGAACCAGACTAGATTTTTGAAGAGATCCAGAAATATCCAGATCCAAAAGAATTCCGATAGAAAGAGGAACAGATCCGGAAGTTGTAAGAGGAAAGGGATAGCCTCAAGTCCTAATTGGAGTGAATGGAAGAGGAGCTGAACGCGGCAAGACGGAAAGAGACGAAGACTCTTCGACTTGTCCACAACCTCTAGGAACTTGTCATGGTTTCGAAGCATATGGTGATTAGAGCTGACCTCTACACCACTTGGTTGGAGAAAGAAGGACATATGACCAAATTGAGGATGATTAAGATCCTGGTCAATTTTGAAGTCCGGATGGAAGTTGTCTTGAGAGACATGCACAAGTTATAGGGGTATTTGAATCTAGAACGGGCCATATATTTAAAAAGGTTTCTGGAAGTCCCCAAAAGCATATTCTAGGATACTCCGGTTTGACATACTCCGATTCAATAGGCTTTTAGTAGTTTGATTCAGCCACAATCGGAAGGACTAAAGTCTATCCTCACTCCAACTACGGGTCCATTAGTTAGTCAAGCGCATATTCCAGCAAGACCAATGGTACCTGAGCCAGAGAAAGAA
This sequence comes from Pseudoscleropodium purum, assembly GCA_963969395.1. Lineage (NCBI taxonomy): Eukaryota > Viridiplantae > Streptophyta > Bryopsida > Hypnales > Brachytheciaceae > Pseudoscleropodium > Pseudoscleropodium purum. The sequence continues at coordinate 2,078,493 of OZ017796.1, forward strand.
ACAAGTGGAAAGTCGGTTCTAGCAGAGCAAGGAGTTTCTGGCCTAATTCTTCCACCACCTGGGCAAATCACGGCTAGAAAATTCATGGCATTAACTGTTCGTGGCAACCTCGATGCACGGATTGGAGCGATGATGAATCCAGCCTAATCTCATCTAAAAGACTTCTTGCAGATGCAGCAATCTATAGCAAAGCGAGATTGTGTTGAGTTTGAGTTGAGTGAGTCACCTCAAGCCAAAGATCCAAAGATTCAGGAGATTAAGGAGTTGGAAGAAGATGTGTTGAAGTTTGGATCCAAGGAAGAAACAAAATCTGAAGACTCCTTCGGAAATTCCACAAAAACCTCAAACTTGGTCGTCAGTAAAGAATACATCGGTGAAAGCTTCGGTGAAGACTCCGAGCAGTCAAGGCGGGAGTAGTGCAAAGAAGGCACAGTGGAGTAAATAGTTAGCTGAAAGTTAGTTAGGATTTTCATTCTGGAACGGGTTTCCCAAGCGTAGGCTGAGGTTCTAGATTTTTAGGGATTTCGGATTTTTTTAGGGACAGTTGGGTTGTAAACTTTTCGGATATCCTGAGGTGTTCATTGTTTGGTTATCTTGAATTCCAGGGTGCCTTTTTGGCTTTTTAGGTGTTGACTTTGGTTTTGGTTTTGGTTTTTAAAGGCGGGCAAGTTTATTGCCCTCTCATTCCATCCTAGTGATTATTCCATTGTATTTCATTTCCTTTTGTAATCTGAGCCACTTGGTGGACATTCTAACTCCAACTTTGTATTTGAATTGTGTTGGTTTTTTGTTTGAAGTATTGAGATGTGAGAAGGACAAGTGAAGAGGAATCCGGATTTTGGATAATTAGATCAGATTGAGAGAGTACTATTGTAATGGTGTTAGATTCGTGATTGAAGAACTGTGCGTAGTGCTTTTGAACTATCGGAATGGTAATCTGGTTGTACTGAAGAGTAGTGTGAGTACAGATCTAGAATTGGAAACGATTCCATGTAGGGATTAGCGACCACTCACCGAAAGGCTTGCCAATCTTAGAATCCGTCTTACATCTAAAAAGACTACCCCCTTGTTAGTTCCAAATGCCTAAGATCTGTCATTGTAGTAAGGAGGAGTGAACGCATTCCTGAATGACCTGCATTCTGGATTGGCCATCCAAAACATTGTGAGGATCCAAATGTTCTTTCCGTACTGCAACATCTGGATTACTTGGGTGTTCATTTGTTTTAGTCAATTTAGTAAGTGTGAGAAACGAGAGTGGTGAGTCCCTACCCCTCGAAAAATCAACAACTGCCCCTTTGATGGTAAAATAGAGGAATTGAAAACTAGTACTTTGGAAAGACGTAACCGGATCCAAATTGGAATCTAGATAGGAGTTGGATCCGGAAAGGAAGAGAAAAAGAGTAGTCAAGAGAAGAGAAAGAGATCATCTGGATATTGAAGTTTGGGAGAACATCTGGAATTCCCTAAGACGATAATTTGTATCATTTTACCACATTTTTGTGGGTAAAAATACTTATGCCTAGATTATGCTTATAACAACAAGCTCCAAGGGCCTTTTGAAAGTCAAAACCAAAATTTTCATATAGTTATTGATTTTAAAAGTTTATAAGCTAAACTAAGAAAATGTAGCTCCAATAATCTACCTCTTATTTCATTTTTTTTTCAAAATTATTAAAATTATAATTTTTGTAACACTCTAAAGTTTTAATAATTTTGAAAGGTCAAAATACACTACTTTCAAATTTTTTCTATTGAGTTTATCTTAGTATAAGTTCAAAGAGTATATCAATTACACTATGCAGTTTGTAACTTTTAATTCTATTATTCTTAAAATTTTCATACAATTTAAGCATTATTGTAATTTTTATGATTTTTACAAATAAAATTCTTTAAAAAATCACATAAAATTCAATTTGATATTTTTAATTATGAAAAATTGAAATGAAATTTTCCATGTGAAAAAAATATATTTAATGTAGAACTTTGATGAAGTTTGACAAAATGTCCTTTAAAGGTTAAAGTCACCTTCCTTCAAATTTTTGCCTAAAATGTACATCTACTTTTCACAAGAATCTAGGTCCAATTTTTAAAATATCTATTTTTAACATTCTAAGAATTAATAGTTTATTCATTTGGTTTTCAATAAATGCATAAAAAGGGAATCTTGAATATCCTTTTCACTTTCTATATGATGCAACCAAAAATTAGGTGATTTAATAATAACAATAATGCTCAACTGATTATTTGGATGCATTTAGGTGTCACTCAAATTGGCACTTAAGTCTAGGTGTCATTCATATTAACATTTTTGGAACCCTAGGTGGGACCTTTAATGAATATATTTTTTTTATGTATGCCAAGTGAACTACCTAGAGTCATTGGAGTTATTTCTCTCTATAATTAGTTTAAAGATTGAAGTAAGAAAATTTACATAAGGTAAAAGGTCTTATATACAACTTCATGGTCACTATGCATCCACAAAAGACACATTAAAGTCAAAAATGCACACTACCAAAACATAGTGGCGCAAAGATGGTTGCTTTTGAATTGTGGTGCAAATAGGGGCTCCTACCTTAACCTCAACGGAGTTGATTTTTAGACAGATGGAAGCCTCTCATTGGATGAAGGAAGATGTATTCTTTTTCATAACATGCGGTTGCTTTACCATTATGATGTCTTTTTCTTTAAAGGGCTCTAATTGAGCATAGTTGACCAAGATCCAACCATTCAACATTGAGATTGCGTATAGTAATGTAAAAGTAGAGCCACGTTATGACAAATTGACATCCTTGCCTCTCCCGAGGCTTGGTACGTTATTTCTCATAATGAAACTCTGCTTTTTGCATCACCTGCAGTAGTCCATTTTTGGCTACAGTAAGTTAATACATTAATGTGAAGACTGATCTATAGTTCTATACCGTAGTGAGATTCCCCAAGTTCGAATGTGTTTCATATTCTGACAGAGTCGTAGACCTTCTCACCTAAGCTTATTGGAGTGAACTTCTTCACCGTTTTCAATCAATGAGTAACAAACTCAAAGAGAATTGACCTTAATAAAACCGTCTTGCACTCTTCGTTGCCGTAACTAACTTAAGTTTTGTCTTGTGTCCTGTTTGCCTGCCTGTCCTTCTCCCTCCTTGCAAATGAATGAAATTCTTTCATTTGTGTCCCAAACCAAACATAAAATTAAAGCGCTGTTTCTGTCAGAGCATGTCTCCACGGCTCCACCTATCTTTCTTACTACGGAGTACTAACTTAAATAGTGCAGTGCACTGTGCTGAGCTTGGCCCAACGGAACCGCCCAATTCGTAGCACTGGTCCGGTCACCGATTTGCGTCTCCCAGACTCCATCCAACTGAACAGTGGATTAATATCCGGGCTGGGTAGATCGAATTTGCTGTGCACACTTACGGTGCCGATGCGACAGACGGTTCAGCGGTTTCCAGTGGGACTTGTGAATCGTACAATCGCTACAGGAGCTCTTGGGTTGGCACGAATCTTCTCGACAGGGCTCGAGAAGAAGAAGAAGAAGAAGAAAGTGAGAGCGGCAGCATCCTCAGTCCAACCGGTCCACTAAAAGTTAGAAGGTAGACAAGCCTATTAGCTTGGGGCCAACTTCAAGAGAGCACATATTTTTTTTGAAGGTGTGCACTACTTTCATGAAGCAAACCTAAGTGGAATTATAAATTTTCAATTGAAGTAGGAATTTTTATGAATTTTTGAAGTAGTTTGCCTTGAAATTACAACTACTAACTAGAGTGGGAGTCATAAACGTCTTATTAACAACCCATGATTGTTGTTCTATGTATCAAATGACACTTAATCTTTGAGCGCCCTAGTGCTTCAAATATGGCCTCTCAAAACTCAAAGATCTCCTTGTTTGACCATTATAATCTTTTCAATGGTATGGTCAAAAGACGTGTCTATTTCCTGGTAGCTCTAACCCTATCTCCACTTCCAATCGGTACGGTGGATCTCATTTTACTCAATAGTTTGATTGGAAAGAATTGAGAAGGGTCTGAATTTTAGTAAATACAAGTTGGGTGCTTAGGGATTGGCACATCATCCCTTGTAGGTATTAATACATTGATTTTGTCAAAAAAAATGAACGGATTTGGATGTTTTCTGGGATGGAATTGGGGCCAAAAGTAGAAAATGGAATTGGACATTGAATGGAATTGGGCTAGTCTACCTAATTGGCCCTCCAAATGTAGTTCTAACTTTGAACTCATATGTAATTAAAACTTGAAATTACTATCATTGGAAATGCATTCAAAAAGACTTTGAATAGATGTAAGAAAATTCGAGTTTAGATATTGGACAACTACTTCAGAAGCTAGCTAAAAGACAAAAGAAATTATAGAGGTCTTGGCCAATCATCGTTACCAAAGCAAAACAACTTGAATTGATAATGATTATTGTTAATGGTACAATATGACAAATATCTTCAAATCTATTCAAAGTGGATAGAACAACATTTCAAATTGCAACCTATGAATTATCTATATATGATAGTTAATGAGGCCACAAGTTCAAGATTCATTACAAATCTTCAAATTCCATTCAAATGAATATTAAATACATTTTTTTTTTTCTTTCTCTCTTTTTCTTAGAAGAAACCAATGTCAATTAATAAGCAAGCGAAAGGATGCAACTAGTCCATCTTGAAGCATAGATTTGTCAACATTTTACAAGACCAATGGATGTCGGTCTTCATTGATGTACAACAATATGCAATAAAATATTGAAGTCACTATTGCTCAAAAAATAAGCATTGACAATTTTTTGAGTGATTTTAAAAATTGGTCAAACAATTGACTCTACATGTGTTGTTAGTTTTGAAATCCATTTATTCTGAACCATAATTGCTTTTTACTTCACATTTTTTTAAGATTGTAGTGTATGTAAGATACTACGACATTTGTATTTGCTTATGTGAATTCTATCTACTCATTTCCAAAGTGTGGGGTATGGAGTGAAATTGAACAAAACATAGACTTAATTTTTAGAGTTAAAATATTTTTTGTAAGTTACACTTTAGAATATAGTGTGTTGAATGGTGCTTTTTTCAATTGAACCTATGAGTTTTGTATTGGTATTATTAATTTGGGTGTAGTATTGTCAAGTGCACAACACCCATGTTCAAACAACATTAAAATATAACATTGGGATTTTGTTTCAACTGGAGTTGTACAAGTATTAACAAATGCATATGTTTTAAGTCTTTTAAAACATACATGTAAGATGAATGCAAATGGCCCCAAGTTCATATGCATACCAAGTATGATTACTTGATATTGATACAACACTTATGTAGTGCCCTAGAAGCCATATTTTATCCCATTTGGATGTACATTGCAATTTCACGTATTTGGGCTAAGGTACTTGTTGATTGAATGATTTCAACTTAATTGAAAGCTTTTTCATTGTGGTTTCAAGCAATCGTTTTTTTTACTTTATAAAAACGTGCCAAGATGGTGATCACTTAAAATTTGGTGAAGCATTGTATTTCTATAGACATATGTCTTTTGGACCAAAAAACACTTTTCAATCATATTCATATATTTTTTCATCCAAATTTGGGGACTTCATCCACATTTTAAATAGAAATGAAATTTTTTGGCAAAAAGTAGAAAATAATTTTGAAATGGTGTAATCTAGCCCCACACTACCCTCAAAAGGCTTGATTCAAGTTTTATAACATAACAAAAAAATTCCTTCTCTTTGGTAGACTATTTCGTTGTTAGCCCCTAAAAGACTAAGCTACGTCTTGGAGCTACATGAAAATTTTGGATAGGTGCGTGTGACTAGAGATTTTCATATTTTTGACCTAAATTTTAATTAAGGTTGAGGACAATGAGTATTTTTTTTTAATATGCACTAAATTTTATGACATTTGGAAATGTGAGTCAAAAGTTATAGCCTACTATGCTTTGTTTTGTTTTTCTAGAAATAGGTAGTTTGGGTAGATAAAAAATATCACTTTTTGAAAAAATAAAAAATTGAAATTGGTTTTCAAAAATTATGAATGCATGAAAAACTTTTAATCATTCCATTTTGATCAATGAATCAAAAGTTATGAGTATTTTTTGGTTTGTAGGCAATTATAAATTTTCTACTCTAAAATAAACTTTGAAGTCCTTTATCTTACTCAATATTCAATATTTTTGGAAAAAATAAATCATTAGAGGATTTTCTAGGGTTCGAGAGGGCCGTTTCAAGCAACTGCCCTCCATAATTTTCCCTACAATGCAGCAAACGCCACATTGTTAGAAAAGAGTTTGAAAAAAAAATTTTAATTTCTTAAAATGAAAAACAAAGTTGAATTCTTTTTTGGAAAACAATGTGGTAGTTACACTGCCATGTCATGTAGCAGGTTTCATGCAGTTTTGGGCTTTGAGAACAACTGGAAACTCGAAGTCCTCTGGGACCCGAAAAAATCCTCTAACGTCGTAGTATGTAGATTGATTATTACAACATTCCAACAATTGGAATTTGCATTTTTTTAATTCCATAATTTAATTGTTAACAATTTTGAATTTTAAATCATTCTCTATTATTGTCTATTTACTATTTTTTCCTATATGTTGTACAATTCCAAATGATTTGAAAATTTTCAAGCATGTGTGAAATTTGTCTAGGAAAAAGAATTCAAATAAGCACTACCATTTTGGACGTTTTTTCATAGAAAAGTGATCTTGTGAAGTGCAACTACCCTACTTTTTGTAGGGCCAAAAAAATTATTTCAACAAATTTGAATGCTTATATCTTGCAATTCATGTGGTGGAAATTCCTGAAATTTTTACCATATGTTTTCAATATATTATAGTACAAGATCCTATGGTTATATGTATAAAAAAATTCAAAATTTTGGTACTTATATTAAAAATAGCAATTTTTGAGCTTTTTTGGTGAAAACATAGTCATAGAATTTTAGGGGTTAAATTAAATAATGAAATGCTAAACATAATAATGACATATATAAAACAACATCTCAAACTTGTTTTGATTTTTTTTTCTCCAAATATTTCAATAGGATGTTTGTTTTAGTGTTTACAATAAGAAATGAATTTTTTTTTCATCTTTTATATTTCTAATTCCATTATAAAAAGACACTAGTACAATGGCATGGTTATTTGCATGGTATTGCTTTAAAAATGATTTTTTTTTTCTTGGTTACAAGTTTCTTCTTCTATTTTTTGACATCCTAGTTTTTGAAATCTTACGAGGAGTTGACAAGAAAATAAAAAAGAGAGGAGAGAAAAAAAGAAAAGAAAAAGAAATCATCAAATGATCTATAAAATTTTCATTTAAGAAATTAGTGTCCAAAAGAATGGTCTTGTGATAGTGGTTGGATTGAATAGGTGCTATATTGTAGAATTAGTATGCAATTGTCACATTGAGGAGACAATTGAAAATGAAGTTTAAGAAATCAATGGCCCATATGTGTAGGAGTCACCAAAGTGATTGCTACAGGTTTCTTTTCACATTTTAAACAATAACATCATAGTATAGTAGTGGTGTTTCAACAAAACAAATCCTACAAGCATTGCAACTTTTGATATAAAACTTGTTTGCTACTCTATATAATCTCATTTGTTCATCTATTTACATCATATGAACAAAATATAACATTAGGTATTTTGGAGGGCATTGGAAGGCTATATGAGGCATGTTTTTTATGTTGTAAATTGACCTCTGTTGGCCAAAATAAAGGACAATTTCAAAAAAAAAAAAAAAAAAATTATTTCAAAATTTCAAAATTAATTTATTATTATCATCTAACATGGCTTATGAAGCCAAGTTCCCACAATCTAGGAACTTAGGGAAACTCATAGCCTTATTTAGTAGGTCAAGTGTAGCCTACTTAATCTAATATAGCCATAATATTGAATATTGAGTTGAATTCTTGATTGAAGACATTAGTCCTAAGAATGTTGTTACAATATAGAATTTGTCATATTAGAAGGTGTCATGTACAAGAGGTTAGAATGGAGTTATTTTATTCTTTGTAACTAAAGAACCTTGAATGTGACTTAAGGTGTATAACTATTGTGAATCCTTTTAGTTACTACTTGTATTTAGATGGATAAGTTTCACAATTTTTTGGTTCCTATACAAAATATATAGCTTCCCATTGTTGTTCCTAGAAAGGGGGGCTATTCTCGTCCTTTTGGCTTCTATAATGGTTCTTTCAACACTCTAAACTTGCAATGGCTAATCCCAAAGTGTCCCTTCAACCCACATTTCTAAACCCCATCGTGAGGGGTTCATCGAAGTTATAAAATAGTGACTATTCAACCCAATTCCATTTCCTTTCAATTCCAATTGAACTCCTTCATTTCACTACATTAGAATGCAAAGAAGTCGAAATTGGGCCCCAACAATAGAGGCCATACTTGAATTGAACACAAGACCATCTTGGACCTTTTCTTTTATAATAGTATTTGCTACAAGCCTTCACAACACTAGTGCAATTTTAGAGGGCCGGAGTTTGACATGCTCAAACCTGTCAGAGTGCAAATTTTCGCTCAACCTGCCCTTGATTTTGGCCAGTATACATCCATCCCCTATTCCAACGACCGCACCTCCCCCCCTTCCCAAGGCTGACATTATAATAACAAGTTAAAATATCCTGTCACGACAGTGCGTTCCGTATCTCATGACATGAATTCCCGAGAACCACGTGGCTGCTCTAGAAGTCGACTGCCTGTGACCTAACTGGTGTGCAGTAAGTTACTGTGAGCGTAGTCTTCATTTCAAGCAATGAAAGGAAAGTGGCGACATGATAGATTCTCCAAATTCCGTCACCGAAAGTAGAGTCCTGGCCAGGTTCCAGGCTCCTGCAGCAACAGCTCCAGTCGACCAGTACCCGCAGCCGGATGTACGAAAGCCCTGGCTGGGCGGTGAATCGCTGCGGTGGCAAAGAGACACAGGCTCATTTCATGACATCCATGGGACCAGTCTGTTGCGCGCACCAGGATATCTTCTACAACTTCGCGTTCAGCGGGCGGCTGGCTGGTTGGCTGGCTGGCTTGCTACAGTTGGAGAATTATTAATTCCATTGATTTTTGGAACCAAGCAGCTAGCATCTTTGTCGATCACTCAATTCAAGCAGCACACCCTCCACAGTAGACTCCTGTTTCGTACGTACTTGTCTATATCTTATCTGTTCTGTCTGCCTGTACGTGGCTGGCCGGATTGGAGCTACAGCAACTTACATGAAGTAAGATGAAAGCAAGGAAGGCACCCAAATGGTTGGAAGCCAAGCTTCATGCGTACTGTGTATCATGTCTTTCGATCACACTGAACTTACTGGTGAGGGATTGTACAGTACATGTACAGTGCTGTAGGCGGTGGCGTTTGTTGCCTTTTTCCAGTTCTACTCATAGATACTCAAATCATAATGGCATGGACGGCTCTTGGACTGCACTGCGGGAGTCTTCATCATGCATAAGTTAAATAGGACGAAGTTACAGTAAGTAATGGCCCACTCTGCAAAGCTTACAAGCCTCGGGATTCAGGAACTTTAGCTGTAGACTGTGCACATGTCTGTCTGTCTTTGATCGATGGAATAAGAGCTAAGCATAAGCATTGTACGTCGAAGGTTGGATTCCTACACATCTGGGGCTCTGGGCCGGGCATGCAGTCACCCCAGCTAACTAGTTTCCGCAAGGAATCTGAGCTAGTCGTACCACTTCTGGATGGCATCATTGACTTGAATTAAGTTTATTCACAGAATTGGATTAGGAAATGGCAATTGGCAATTCAGGACTACAGGAAAACGTACTCACTGAGTGTGTCTGGCATGGCTCATCGTCATATTCGATGAAAATAATGTTGGGATTGCGATTACTATTCTACCACATTTCAAAGGCCTTGATCATGAACACTTAGAAATTCAGGGTTAGAAGTGTTGAGCCTACAATTTTCTGTCTGTGTTGTGCACAGGGTCACCTTGTTATTACTGTAGTGAAATGCTATATACCTAACAAACCTTCGGTCCAAATTAAAGCTCCAATGCATTGACCTGTTGACATGGACACATGACTGAATGTAAGTTTTCAGGGTTTCTTTTGTTATTTCACATAAGTTTGCTTGAAAGAAATTGGTTGTAAGCTTACAAGCAGTAAGCTTACGTAAATTAAGTCAAGTTACTCGAGTTGCCTTGAAGAAGTTGCTTTGAGAGACAAAGCTGCCGGCAACTGCCCATCTGCACATGTAGGGTCACCTTTGCTCAGGGAACACAGAGTATGCAACGCAGTTCTCAGTTCCTCAAGTTTTGGACATTGAGAACAGCATCTTTAACCCTGCAAGGACGCGGCGGCCTTAAAAGTGTCCAATATGTCCGGTGGATGACGGAGAATCTTTCTCTGTAAAACAGAAGTGCAATGCAAGATGTTCATCCTTGGAATTTTGTGTGGAAAGGGAAGGTCTAGCTTGCACAAGAGCTGGACTTCCGATGAATGCTCCTAGATTTTTTTAAACAAATGATTCACATGGGACCCAAAAAATGATTTCCACAATGACTAGACGGGCACTTCAAGGTTACGTACAGGTTTACCAAGTCATTTCTACAATCTGTTTTGTCAATACAAGTCAAGATAATTAGACATGGGTCAATGTTGTCTTTTAAGTTTTCCAAGATGTTTTATGCAACTTGTAACTTAGGATTAGCTTCCATAAGGATTCAAGGGCTAGTGAAGCCCAACTATCATTGGTAGAATGGGAGTTTGGGAAAAAATGGACTTTCCATTCCACTAGAGATTAGTGAGCATCACCAGCCCCCAATTCTATATGGAAGTTGGCCTTTAGTCTTCATTAAAATGATTAAACTTTTTACACCAATGATTTTTTAGTGTATGGATGAAACAAATATAAGTGTTTTGTCCAAAATCTAGCAATATAATACCAAAACTTGGCCTTCTATGGGGGTTTTTGGGCGGTGATTAATTGATTAATTTCTATTAAACATGGTAGGTTTCTAGTTGGATTGGTCTATACAATTGCATTTAAAATTTCTACACTAGATTTTAAGTGTTGCATCATAATTCCTAAAAAACACTACAATAATCATAGGCTTAAGATGATATAGTAGAAATCAATTGATAATTGCATTGAGATTTCAATTCTATGCAAATAATGCTAAATTTATTATGTAGATTTGAAAGGGGTTGTTATTATGTGAGTTTAGGAGCATGAGCCCATAAGTCTACAAAACTAAACACCTTTGTTATAGGTATCTATATTATAGAATTTTTTATGATTATAGTATAAATATGTTATAGATACCTATATTGTAAGTGTTTATATTATAAGCCTCTCCCTCTCCCTCTCCCTCTCCCTCTCCCTGACATTAATATGTATTAGGAAGGCAATGGAATTTTTTTCCAAAGCTCACATGCTCATAGTTTCATGCTCACCTTAGTATGTATTAGAAAGACAATGGAAAAAAATCTTATTATTGGTTTTGTTGAAGCAATTGTAATACTTCTACAAGACAAAGCTTTAAGTCTATTGATGATGAGCCTTTATTGGCCCTATACCCAAGGAAAGCATTGCATAAGCTACATCAATCTATACTATTTATACATATAATGAATGTTGCTATACCAAAACTAAGTTAAACTCAAAGTGGGTATACCCCAAATCACACCTTGCCTAAAACCAGCATCATCACTTTGTGTACATCTCTATAATCATTATGTATGTATGTTGAAGAAATGATTTTAGAACATTTATCAATAAAACTTTGACCCTTCATAACTTTTGCATACAATATCCAAATGTTGTTTTCTTTCATGTGTTGGAGCCTCCTTTTACTTGTAGAAAAAATATGAAAATTTGAGCAGTCAAATAATAGAAACTAGGCACAGTAATAAAAAGTTGCAGTTTGGGGGGTGCCCACCTTACACAGCAGCATGTTGTAGCTGTGCTGTTCACTACAAACAGACAAAGCCTCTCCTGGCTAGTTGCTTTTATTTTACTCAGGTATTTTCAATTGTTCTAAAAAATACAGGCTTCTTTTAGGTTCAGATGTTTTTTAGATGCAATTGGATGCATTTTTGTGTGACTTGAGGGCTCTGTGAGTGCAATATTCTGTTGACTTTCAACACTGTAATTCGTACACTGTTCTTGAAAAGTTCATCAAATGGTATTTTGAGGATAGGGTATTGAATTGAATTGCATCCTACTCATCACACTCTTAAAGAAAAATGTGGGTAGGGTTTGGCAATGACATGGAACACAACAAACGGCAAGGCAAGAAACAAAATTGTATAAATGTACAACACTAACAGATATGATTTTGTCCACAATGGGCTTGCTTCCATTTGGTATGGAATGGGCCAGTAGTTTACCTTACCTTGGAGCTATCCAAGCCATCTATGCTCACACAACCACATGGTAATTGCTTGCTAAGTTAGTTGCTACTTGCAATATCCTTAAAGCATTTCCATTCTAACCTCTTCAAATTTGTAATTAGAATCCTCTCAATCAAATAGAGTTAAAAGTGTAGAATATTTTCATTTGGAAGCACAGTGAAAAGGAAAACATCTTAATTTAGACATTGAATACTTGAAACACCTCCAATCTCCTTTGTTGGAAGATAAAGAAAATCATGTAAACTTCAAATTTTGTTAAAATTTTCTCATTAACTTGACAAATCACATATTTGCTAGTAGAATAATTATCAATGCACTACATTTTAGCTTGAAATGACACCAACCAATTAGGACCAAAGTCGGTGAGTGAACTTTAAATGAACGCTTTTTGTTTTGCTAATAATGGTTTCATAAAATACTTGCAATGCTAGCTAGCATATACAATACTTATTTGACATTGTTATCATTAGGGGTAGTCACACCTTCACTGCCACACCCATTATTCAAGAATGGGGATGTGGCAACTTTCCATTAGCTTTTTGTTGGCTCTCCATGGCAAAATATACTTCTAAGAAGAAACCTTTTCTACATCTATTAGTTTTCCTCTGGGGTTAAAGAATGGGTGTGAAGAAGATTTCTTCATATATGAATATTCTCTTGTGCTCCTTGTGCTTTGAAATTTCAGCCTTTTGCTATTGATTTTGGGAAGGGAATCCATTTTTCATCCTCATCTTCCACACAACACAAAAAAGGGATTGCACATTCTTCACCAAGAACTGCTCTCTATTGGCTCTTGTTTTCTCTCATTCTACATAGAAGTTTGCTTGGTGAAGAGAGTGTGACTACCCCTATTGTCATACCTAATGTTTGGGCACGTCCAATCACATATACCATATGAAGGAAAGTTTTGGTTTTCCTTGCACGACATATGTGAGTCAAAAGTCTATTTTGATCAAGATTCAAAGACAATGGGAGTGACTACAAAATTTCATTCCTTCATTGTTTAACCCTACATGCCCCCATGGGACCAAATGTGTCCTTACATAGTCTAGAAGTCCAATTGAAACTATTGTCAATAACTTTTGCATCCAATGTTTCAATTTTACCCTTAAAGGACGTTTCATGTCCAATTTGGATCAAGCTTCATTAGAATTTTGCATTAAAATGCACATTTCAAAAATTTGATATTTTCAAAGTGTAATAATACATATCTAAATTTTAATCTCATTTTTTCTAATTAAAAACATTAAATTGAATTTTATATGATTTTTAAAGAATTTTTTTTATACAATTATAATACTGATAAAAATACTTAATACATATGATGAAAATTTTAGGAAAAATGAAAATAATAGTGACAAACATCATGGTTTAATTGATGTGCTCCGAGAGTTCACACCAAAAGAAATTTGATAGATAAAATTCAAAAGTGGTGTATTTTGAGCTTTCAAGATGCTATCTTGAAAGTGTCACAAAAATTACAATTATCATAGTTTTGAAAAAATTGAAAATGGAATAATAAATACATTTTTAGAACTACATTTTCTTGGTTAAGCTTAAAAACATTTAAAATCAAGAACCATGTGAAAATTCAAGATTTGACTTTTGAAATGCCTATGGGGCTTGCAATGTCCTTTAAGGGTAAATAAAACTTGTTGGAAAATTTGCACTCTCTCTTCTAGTTTTTGTAGAAGCCAATTGAAGTTTACAGGTTCAATTTGAATTCACCAAACAACATTTTGATAGCTACAACTTTGGAGGACTTGTATCTCCTTCATGCAATGTTTGTTTTCAATAAAATTTGTTGTGTTATATTTCTCTTAAAGTATAGTTTGTAAGGTAAAATTTTCATATCAATCCAAGTTGTTTTGAATGTTTGGAAGCAATTCAAAGTCAAAATCCAGACATTTTTGGATTATGGTAAACTTTGGCAGCTTGTTTCTTCTTCATATAATGTCCATTTCTAGTAAATTTTGTAGATAAAATGTTGTGTATATTAGTTTAGTTTGTGTGGTTAAAAATTCATATCAATCCAAGAAGCTGTGAGATTGAGAAGCATTTTAATAGAAGGTGGTTCAATCTTGGAATTGTTTTTTTCAATTTTTTAAGTTATTTTGACATTTCAGTGCCATTTTACAGACACAATGAATCAATCAAATGATATCTTTCTTTACCATTGTATTTGTATGTTGCTTTTGAAGCACTTTTTCTTATTTTCAAGTTTTTCATTTGAAGAGGTTTAGGAATCAAATTTCACCTCCAACAATATTGTTGGGAAAATTTCAACATCCATTTTAAACATTGAAACATTATAGTCTTGCAATTAGTATGTGGCCAAATGACTCCAAATTTGATTCATGTCATCTACAATGCGTACACTACAAGATATACGATTGATATTTTTATAAATTAGTGACATTTAGACCTATAACATTTCAAAAGCAATGATATTTTTAAACCCAAAAGGCCTTGGGTGTTTAGGAATTAACCTCTAAAGGACCAACATGCATTTTTTGATTGTATGGAAATTTTGGGCAAGCTAATGTGAATGAGGATTTGTATATTTTAAGCTAAAATTTTAATAGAAGATGTGGAAGAGGAACATCTTTCATATGTACTAAATTTCATGATATTTGAAAATATGAGTCAAAAGTTATGGCCTAATATGTTATTTTTTTTGTAAATGGGCAATTTAGGTAGAGAGAAAAAATCACTTTTTGAAAAAACAAAAAACTGAAATTGATTTTATAAAGTTATATGTACATGGAATACTTTGAATCATTCCATTTTTATCAATGAGGCAAAAGTTATGAGGATTTTTTGTTTGCGGGTAGTTATGGATTCTTTGTTCTAAAATAAACTTTGAAGTCTTTTATCTTACTCAATTTTTAATATTTTTTGGAAAAAAATAAATCATAGGATGTAGATTTTTTAATACAACATTGAAGTTGACATTTTTTTAATTCCATAATTAAATTCTTAACAATTTTGTATTTTGAATCATTCTCTATTACTATCTATTTACTATTTTTTTCCTATATGTTGTACAATTCCGAATAATCTGAAATTTTTTAAAGTATGTAGACAACTTGTTTAGGAAAAAGAATCCAAAGAAGCACCATCATTTTGGACCTTTTTTCATAGAAAAGTGAGCTTGTGAAGTGTAGTTGCCTTATTTTTTGCAATTTAGGAAAATGATTTTAGTGAATTTGAATGCTTATATTTTGCAATCCACACAACGGAAATGTTTGAAATTTTTACCACATGTTTTCAAGTCATCATACTACAAGATCCTATGGTTATATATGTCAAAAATAGTCTTTTTTCAAAAATTTGGTACTTATATTAAAAATGATAGTTTTTGAGTGTTTTTGATGAAAACATAGTCATGGAACTTTAGGGATTAAAGATAGGTTTGGTCACTATGGAAATCATCCATTTGAGGTATTGTGTGAATTGTTTGCTTATGAAATCTAAGAGCATTCATTCAAGGTTAAACTAATGTGCACACTAGACTTCCCCTTTTCACACAAAATTTCAAGGATGAACATTTGCACTTTTTATCTTACTAGAAGGATACTCTATCATCTATTAAACAATAAATATCTATTGTGTCATATGTGTTGTTCAAGGGTTAAAAGTGGCCTACATAAGCCTCAACTAAACTTAAAAGCTAAATGAGCAAACATGATTAAAGGTCACTTTACACCCAGAGGCCAAATCAATTCCCCTTGAGGTTGATTGCACAAAATCTCAGCCCCTTTTAGATTGAAGGTTGTCCTCAACTGCTCATTAGATTAAGATAACAACATGGGCCATTTCTCCCATATGTAAAGGCTTTGAGGCCAAGAAGCTCCTAGCTAAATTAATAAAACCTAAAAAATTTCAGCTTGGCCCTCTCTCACTCTCTTTATAAGGTTGCTTTTACACCTAGAGGTTGGGCCAATTCCCCTTGAGGCCACTAGCACCAAATTCAATAGATTTGATTTGTTTAAAAAATAATATTATCAAAAAAATTTAATTAAAATCTGACATGGGCCCTAAGGCCAAGTAATTGACCCCTATTTTTGGTGCACCTAATTCAATAAGCTCAAGTCATGTCAAATCATATCTTTTTTGAATAGAAAATTCATTCCACCAAATTGGATTGACCTCTCAGTATAAAGGAGGTGGGACAGATTTTAGCCTTTCGTCCAAGTATAAGTGAAGATTTTGGGCCTTTGGCACAACAAATTAGCTTCATTAAGTGTAAAACAATCCTAATAAGGTATAATACTTCTCCTTCTAGTTTCAATACAAGCTTGGAATAATTGTAGCTATTCTACTCCACTATTAGAGTGATACCAAAAAGTAATGTCATGAATGTCTTGACTCCTAAATACTTGAATCTTTTCTTGAATTTTTGCATATTTTTGCTTATATCTTTTAAAATATATATATTATTTATCTCAATTAATTAAAATTTTCATATAGAGAGTGCTTTAAAAAAAATAAAGCATTGATTTGAATGAATGAAAAATTTTGCATTAAAAAAAAACTTGGAAACTTTTTGCTTATAATCTAGATTTTTAAATGCTAGAGTGCTAAGGGGTTAAACAACATGAAAATATGTCACTTTTAGGAAATGTAATATTTAAAGGAGTAGTAATGTTTAAGAATATAATGTGATTTTCAATGAACTCAAGGCAAGCATGATTCATTGATTCCATCTTTACAAGACAAGGGAGGCCCTTCTTCCAATGCCATCCTCTAACAACATTTGTCCTACGATTTAGCTCACAAATCTTGTCCAAATGTTTATAAAGGACGCAATTGGTAGAAGGGTCATAATGGATATACATACCTTTATAGATTGTGTACATGAGAATTGATGTTCAAAAGTAATGGCTTCATCATCAAATAAACTCTCTTGGGTGATTGCAATATACTTCTATTGTTTTGATGTAATATATTGTGTGTCCAATGTATCTTAAGTTTTTACTTTAGATGCACTAATCCAATAGAGCCAAATTTTGTAGTTGAAGGTGGATGTTATCTTTATAACAACAACAACAATAACAACTATTTTTTGAATTTTTGAAAAATCCTCATTTGCTTGAAATTTAATTGTACTAATTTGTCACACTATTAGGTTCATAATTTTGAAGACTTTTGAGTAACCAAAAAGAAAAATTTGACATACTACTTCTAGACTATATATATTTCTAATATATGCATGTATTTATAGTGGAGAGGAAAACAAAAAATGACAAATTTTGTGTCCTCTACATGATTATGTGCAACTAAGGATCTATTGCGCAAGAATTTGTAAACATTTGTAAACATTTTCTTTTATCATTTCTTTAAATGAATTGTATCTCTACAAAATTCATGAGGACTTTTAATTTTTGTTTTATTTCTTCTAGCACTTTTCTTATTTCTAATAATTCAAATACTGAATTATTTATTTTCCTATATTTTTTCCATTTATATATTTTGTGAATAACTTTTTGAGAATTTTTTAGACCTCAACTCTCGAAGATTTACTATTTGTCTTATTCTAATGATTGTCCATATTTTATTTTACTTTTTCAAAATTTCAAAGCACTTCTAATTCTACTGTGAATACAATAAAACTGGCAAGTATTTCTTGCAATTATCGTACATTCCAAGAACATATTTGAAAATTTGAAACACATAAAACACAATATGATTTTGATGTGGAATTAAATTCTTTGACATTGCGGTCCCTTCTTTACAAATTCTAACCTTGGAATTGTTTTAGGGGTTTTCTCATCTAATTCCTTCAGTCAAAATACTGCTTGATGTATTCTTTGAATGGGAAACCCTTCCCATGGACCATATTATGACCAAAGCTTGGACTGCAATGATACAAGTTACGTTCACATCTATAATGTAGTTTCAATTTTTGTAATGATATTTTTATTTTAAATATTAATAAACACCATACAACAAATAATTATTGAATATATTCATAATGAAACCCAATAGCTTGTTGATTCTCTATTTTGCCTCTATATGTACATGGATTTTTTAATTTGAAAATTTCAAATTATGAAAGCACATGGCTTCTACAAGTTCCAAAAGTTTTGTTTTTATTTGGAAAATTTTGAAATTACTGTGAATTTTTGAAGAAAAGATAGCAAATAGGAAATACTCTTGAAAAATTAGTGAGATTGGGGAGAACATTCAAGCGGGAATAGGTCCCAGGAGCACAGGGTTTGGTAGGAGTCGGTATTAGGGTGTGATGTGTGACTTAGGGTTTAGGGTTTAAGCGAGAGCCGTGGTTGGAGTCTCTGTGGCAGAATGCAGCCATGGTCCGCGGGTGTTACTATTTCTCCCCTAAAATTTCTGCGTACCAGATCGGAATTTCGTCTGATTGAATTCAATTTGCAGGTGGATGTAAAGAGACCCAGTGTTGAAATTTAGGGCTTTGGGTCCATCCGCAATGGCGGAGATGGCAGAGGTGCCTCGGAGCAAGAGCAAGGCGAAGAAAAGTACCACGGAGAACAGCAATTTGGAAGCCATCCAGGCGGATGTGGCTTCGTTCGCTGCACAACTAGGACTTGCCACTGGTGGCGGTGGTTTTGGAGCCGGATTCGATGATTCGGATTTTCGGAAGACGGGTCGAATTGGAGAGAAGACGACGCCGAAGAAGAAGAAGAAAGCCGGAGAGGGAGATGAAGCTGTAGAAGGGAAGAAGGTCGAGAAATCATTGCCTGGCGGCGAAGGGAAGAAAGGAGCGAAAGGGAAGGAACGAAAGCGTAAGGAAGATGGGGATGGCGAAGCTTTAGGGTTTGGTTCGAGTAAGAAGTCCGCTGCTGTTGTGGAGAAAGGCAAGGGGAAGAAGAGATCTTTGCCTAGTGATATCAGAGGAGATGAGAAAAGCGCTAAAAAGGAACGGCTTACGGAAGGGGTCACGGCTGGAGATGCTCCTGCTGCTAGTCCCAGCAAGTTTGTTGTGGCATTGGATAGATCATTGGCCAAGACTTTCCAGAGTGCTTCTATGTGGTATGAAGGGCTTGCAGCTGCTGCAGCGAACCCTAAATCGAAATCCTCGAAGGCTGTGACTTCTGGAGAGGGAGACGAATTCTCTGCTAGCAAACGGAAAGAGGCAGAGCAATTGATGGAGAAGGCTGTCTCCGATTATGAGAAGTCTAGGTCTAAAGATAGTGACACTCGGTGGTTGATGACTGCGCGAAGGTCTGGAACTTCATCAGATAAAGTTGCTGCCATGACTGTTATGCTGCAGGACAACCCCATGCTCAACCTTCGCACTTTGGATGCTCTTGTTGGTAGGGTTGGATTTCAGTTTTGCACTTACTTTTGCGATGCGTCTGCCATGCGACGTTTCGAATTGTGAATCAGATTTAAATTTATGTTAGTGTCTGCATCAATTTTGGAAATTCATAGGGTGCAACACTAGTTAAGATGCCCAAATATGCTTGAATGGTTGATGATGTATAAGGTGTCCTTTCCAGGTATGGTGACCTCGAAAGGAGGGAAGAGGCATGCGGCGGTAGGCATTGATGCCCTACGAGAATTGTTTTTGAGAAGGTGAATAATTCCTATGAATGTAACATGTTGCAGTGTCATGAACTTCGATCGATGCATTGGATTGAAAATCAAATCTGTAGGAAGTCTTAGGCTATTGTTACATTTATCTACAGGTGACGGGTGACGAGGACACCATTTTTTTTTAAAGCTTATATCGCTTGAATTTTAAGCTGTATGTTATGACTCTTCAAATTTCTACATGCTAAGTTGTGGTGACATTCGTCATTTATAGCTGTTTTTAATGGGGAAAAAATGTCTGTAATAGTTTATTGCCAGATCGAAAGCTTAAATATCTTAATCAGCAGCCACTATCAAGCCTTGCGGATTCGAAGGAAGGTGCAACATTGCTTCTTTATTGGTACTTTGAGGACTGTCTAAAACGGAGGTAAAGTGTTTGATTCTCTCTTTCTTGCGTGCTGCGAAGCCTTCTTTTGTGGTGCTCTGGAGTTCTGGTCACTCTGGGATTAGAATCATTCTATGGATCAATGGGTTGATCGAAAGCACATAAGAATCATTATCATTGTGTTTGTCTGATCTTCTGAACAGAGAGATGTAGGTGTGCTGATGCGCTGATTGTGTTACAGGTATGAACGGTTTATTGCTGCTCTTGAGGAAGCCACTAGAGACACCCTACCATTTCTGAAGGAGAGAGCCCTTAAGGTCAGTGCATGTTTTAGACTACAGGTTGTGGTCAATCTGGAAGAAGCAAAATAGGGTCTCTGCCGCGACCAACCTTCCCAATATGACGAGTGCTTCTGTCCATTTCATAGTTCAAATCCGTTTGTACTTTTAACCGTCGCCCAGTCTAATGTCCTAGATGACTCTCTTCTTGCATATTGTACTTCTCTTCTTGTTTCAATTGTTCTATTTCCCTGTATGCAGACTGTCTCTGAACTCCTTACGGCGAAACCTGAGCAGGAACGCCGTCTTTTGTCAGCACTCGTGAATAAGGTATGCGAAATTATTAACCCCTTAAAGGACCAGGGGATAGTCCGGATTTTTAAAGATGTACTATGAAATGCAACTTCGAATAATAATAAGAATAATAATTTAATGATGAATCTCAAACAATAGTTGTAAAATATGATCCATAGATCATACCCTTACAGTAAGATCAACCACTACACTACCCAATTTTTATTTTTCAATAAAATTTGAAGTCAAAAATTGAAAATTCCTTCTAAAATTGATTGTAGATTGAATATTTGTGATTTACACAAGAATTATTTTCCTTTCAGTTCTAATCATGATGTTCTAATCATCGAAATGTTAAGTTCTTATTATGGTGATTTTTGAAGATTTTTATTTCACTTTTTTATTCAAGTTGTTTTTGATGAGTCATTTCTAAACTGGAAAAGCTATTTTTTGAGGCGAGACCTACTAGTAACCTTTCAATTATTGAGTATTTGCAAAGCAAAGTCTTTCGAATCTAAACCTATACCGTACAAATGTTAAGAGAACTATTACAAAAAATAATGCATTTTGGTGTGCTTCGGATGTGTCTGCATTCACCCGTTGTTCAAAATTTGAACGTCTGGTCCTCGATTTGTATCGGCCCTCGATAGACGGAATTGTCATGTGCTGATAGAAGAAAATTACTCTTGAAGATATGAACCCTTGTGTGGCGTAATCGGTACAGAAGTTTTTGTGACAGTTCGATGCAAAGTTGACCACTAGCATATGGTCTTTGTGCAGTTGGGTGACCCAGAGAGGAAGGTAGCTTCCAATGCCAGTTATCTGCTCTCCTGCCTCCTCACAACTCATCCTGTCATGAAGGTATTACTGATGAAGACTTGATGCTAATTAATTTTACTTTATGCAAGTACCAAGTGATATGTATTGCATCGTGAGTTTCTGAATTTTTTCTTTTATTGCAATCAGGTCTTGTTTGTGGTGTAATTATCTTCCTTCTGAACATCCGACAAGAGTAAGTCAAGATACAAGGGTAACCTGACTCGAATTATCTTTTACCTTGACAGGCATGTGTTATGTACTGACTTGACTTGGTGTGTTGTAATTCTTTGTGTGGAAATCAGACAGTTGTTGTAGAAGAGGTGGACTCGTTCTTGTTCCGGCCTCATGTTGGAAGTCGTGCCAGATATTATGCGGTTAGTATCCCGTTTTGCGATACATTAGCATGTGTAAAGTTCGCGTACTAAGAAAGACCTTTGCAGCAAGATCTCTTGTCGATTAATATCAAATCAGCAACGAACGTCTTCAGTTGAATATGGAAATGGTGATGTGGTCGTGTGTCATAAAATACTTGAAGTACTCATACTAAATTCAAATATGGAACTGCTACAAATGTGTATAAGAGTACCCAGCAATTTATACACCCTCAGTGTTTGCTTTTCATACTAATGACAGCTCCCCACTGATACTCTTAGAAGGGCTTGAGAATGTTATCTAGAAGTCCCAATGTGATTTAGGGTTGTTTTGAAAGGCTATGTCGGCATGTATATTCATCTTTGTGAAGATGGTGTGTGCAGTTTTCGTAATTTTTGTTTGTTTGCAGGCAGTCTTCTTGAATCAAATAATGCTCGTTAATAGAGGCGATGGGCCCAAGATTGCAAAGCAACTGATTAATTTGTATTTTGCTCTTTTTAGGGTAAGTTTTGTAACTATAACTTTTCCCTTTGCTGTGTTGTTCCGTATTAATATTCTTTGACGGGGAGCTGCTATTGCTGCTATGTGCTACATAAATCCTAGAGCAGAAGAGTTGTCGGCTGCAAGGTTTATTGCTTCCAGCTGTTGACAATTGTTTGCAGACCGTGACATTAGGAGATGCCGACGTTGATTCCAAGCAGAAGGGAAAGAAAAAGTTTTCAAAACATGATAAAAGGAATCAAAAATACAAAGGAGCGAAGGGAAAGCCTGGCAATGACGCTCCTGTAGCTGGGGAAATGAACACGAGACTGTTGTCTGCTTTATTGACAGTAAGTTGGTGAATGCTACATCTATCCGTGTACTTTTGTTTCGTATTTGAGTGATACAGTCCTACAAATGTTCTTGAATTGTTTTGGAATGAAGTACTTGGACGTATCAGCTGGTCAGTGCATCGCTTTTTCCATCCAGTTTATGCTGACCTTGAATGTGACATTCTTAATTTTTTCCATTTATCTAAGAGAAAATCTGGGAAATGTAAAGGGTGTCAACAGAGCTTTTCCATATGTCGCTACAGATGACGTTAATTCTGTTATCGAAGAACATACTCCTGTTCTGTTCCGCTTGGTGAGTTTTTTTCTGATATCATTTCAAATGGGATGACACATTTTGCTGGATAGTGTTTTTCTGGCAGCAATTCTGTCAGTGTTGTTCTAATTTCTGGATGATGTATGTAGGTACATTCGGATAACTTTAATGTAGCTGTGCAAGCCCTCATGCTTTTACATCAATTGCTTCTCAAGAACCAAGCTGTCAGTGATCGCTTCTATCGGGCCCTCTACTCAGTTTTACTCTCACCAAGTCTCACCACGTCAAATAAGGTACGGGTTTAATACTTGGATATGAACAACGCCTGGAGATCCAGAGTGCTTTACTTGGATTATTGTGCAAAATTGCTGGGTTTTTTTTTTTGCCATTTGTCTAAACTTATCTTTGTTCGTGTCGAAGTGTAAAAATTATATGAATGTGGTACTGTAGGCCGAAATGTTCTTGAATCTTCTTTTCAAAGCGCTGAAGGGGGATATCAACCTGAGGCGCATGGCTGCGTTTGCCAAGCGGCTAACACAGGTGATTGACGCCTTTTTAAGGATTTCTCAATTTTTTCATATAATGGACTTCTGTCTGACTGTGTCGCTTAACTACCGCATTGTATGGTGTGATACTAATTTTGATTTTTGCTTCTTATCTTACCATTACTTATCCTAATCTGCCGGAATATCAGGTGGCACTGCAACAACCCCCTAATTTTGCCTGTGGATGCCTTTTAGTTCTTTCCGAAGTCTTGAAAGCAAGGCCAAGCCTCTGGTAAGTTGTACTTACAATATTTTTTTTGGTTCTGCTTATGGTGAAAGGAATGCGTCTCCCTTGTATAAATTCTATTTAGTGATAGTTCCATGCGTACATTAGTCTGACTCTGTTCAATGCTCTCGTCCGTGACTGACTGTGCTTGCTCTTGTGGTCTGCAAGGGATGGGATTCTGCAAGCTGAAAGTAAAGACGATGAGATAGAGCACTTCTTGGATATTCCGGATGAGGATTCAGCTGAGATAGCTCTTGACACCACACCTGGACCTAAATCAGAAACAACTGGCGCTTCTGAAGATAGCAGCGGAAGCGACTCTGATGCTGAACTAGGAGAGGGTGATATGGTTGACAGATCTATTCCAGATTTAGAAGATGATGGAAATGATACCAGTTCTGATGAAGAACGTAACACAACAAGAGCAGCACAGAAGGGAATCAAGATTGCGAAACTGAAGACACCTGTAGTTGGGAGGGAAGTGAGTCAACATTTGGCAGAGTCTCCTGTCCCAAATGCTTCTGAAGAACCAGGGCAGAAGACTTGGCCGGTTGAAGGCTACTACGACTCTCGGCATCGAGACCCCTCGTACTGGTAGGACAAACAAGGGTTTTTATTAGCATTTACTAATTTACGAATTTTGTGGAGCATTTTTGGGTGCCTTTTGGTTTCGACGGAACTATGTTTGATTTGTCTTCTCATATTTTATCTTTGATACGATTTTGTCAGATGTTATTGTCTATGGCAGCATCCTGAGTTACATTTTGCTGTTATGCTCTCATCTGTTTGAGTCACCTATGAGATGCATCTCCAGGGACAATTCCAGGTATTCAATTGGTCGCCAACTGTGACTTATAACTGTCTTGCTTCTTGAATCTGTAGCAATGCTGACAAGGCGTGTTGGTGGGAGCTTACGGCACTTGCAAGCCACATGCATCCATCAGTGGCCAGTATGGCTAGAACGCTGTTGTCTGGAGCCAATGTGGTGTATCTAGGGGACCCATTGCGTGATCTTGTTCTCGGTGCCTTTTTGGACCGATTTGCGGAGAAGAAACCCAAAGCCAGAAAGGAGAGAGAAGGTGGTAGCATGCCAATGTCCGGAACTGATAAAACGGTACATCTCTCTCATTGCCTAGTCGGATATACCTGCTTGTTGAAGTTTTACGTTCATGCTTGTTGATTAAGTTCGGCTTGGATGTTGTCAATAATTTGGATGTTTACCTTTTGATAGGTTGCCAAGCGTCTTATCGGCGAAGAGCTTTTGGCGATGGATGAGAATGAAGTTGCTCCTGACGACGTAGTCTTCCACAAGTTCTATCAAACTAAAGTCAGCAACCGCAAGGTGAAGAAGGCAAAGCACAAGAAGGATGATGAGGATGAGGACATAACAGGAATAGATGAGGTCGATGGCGTCGATGGTGATGATAGCGATGAAGAGGAGGTAGACGCTTTACTCGAGCGAGATGAAGGCCGGGAAATGGGATCTGCGGGAGAAGAGGATCCTGAGGAAGAAGACGGAGATGAGAGCGAAGGGGAGTTTGACTATGCTAAATTAGAACATACTTTTGACATGGAAGGAGATGAAGAGGATGAGGAGTTGGAGGGGGAAGAATTTGACACCTCACCAAAGAAGAAGAAAAAAAAGAAGAAGAGTAATGTAGTCAAGGCTGCAATCAGCGATTCAGATGAATCCCATGGCAGCGAAGAGGAGTTTGATTTGGGAGAATACCCAGAGAGTGAAGCTGAAGAAGATAGTGATGGAAGCATAGAAATCGGTGATCTACCATCTGACGAAGAATCTAAGCCCAGGAAGAAGAGCGTTAAACAAGCTAAGGTGACTGGAGAAGGCAAAACAAAGAAGTCGAAGAAGAAACAAGTCGATGCTGTGCAACGTCCTTCTGGGAAGAAGTCAGCGTTTGCAAGTTTGCAGGATTATGAAGACATCATAGAACGGGACTTGTAGACATTGTAACAGGGATTGTAATGGAAAAATTGAACTTTGTAGAAATTCGTTGTTTGGCTCCATACCGGTCCACAGGGCAGCTGAATATATGAGAATGACCCCAACTGGGTCAATTGGGTAATCCAGGGTCAAACATTTTCTGAAGTACCTCTGAAGGCCTCTCGATTGCTTAACAGTCAGCATCTAGGCATATTACATATTCAAGTTAAATTTGAAGTTTACAATAACACACAATTGGTTCTAAATACCTTTTGCCACAAAACTGAGGAACTAAAGCTGTAATCAATCACTGAGTTATTCTTTATACGATCAAAGTGTCAAAGCTGCACCTCTCTAATCCATCTCGAGATCAGGAGAGCACAATCTTTAATTTCAAGTTGTTGAAGCTTAAGTAGCAACAGTACAACGAGATGTTGCAAATGCAGTAAGCACAATGCATACGCAGCTTCTACTCAGATAAAAACGATAAGCTGTAACAGTAAGGTTTACCTATGTGTGGACCCACCTACTCAAGGTCACTCAACCTATATGGGTATATCATTTGAAGTAACTAAAAGAACTGAATATGCTTCAATAACCGTAATCTGAAATATGGACCTCAAGATCAGAAATTACTATGGCTTGTATCTGCAAGGCACATTTGCATCCAGACACTCTGAATCATTCGATTCTAAATGAACTACAAAATGTGATCACATCAGATTCAGAGGATTCACCTCGTCAGTGATGATGTACACACCTCATGATCATGAAGTGCAGAAGTATCTCCATGACATTTACTATGAACTTCTACCGTTGTGCAAGTCGTACAAAATCCAGTTATCTGGGTATACTTGCTTGTTGAAGAGCCAGCTTCTCTTTGAGGGGAAGTATGGGTCTTCTTGAGATATTCCAAGCAATTCTAGCATCGGCAAGATGACTAAGCATATCAGAGTCGCACAGGCTATGCATTGTGGAGTCAAATATAACTCAGAAATGCTGCACATGAGACTACCATCTTCTACCAGGCGTCACTGACCCAGAGGACTCCACGAGTCTCTCAAAACTCTCAGGACTGTTTCCGTCGCTCATAGCTGATGCCTCGTCTTCAAACTCATGTAATTCAGCTTCACAGTCATGTGCTAATGTCTGCCAAGCACGATAAACATTAGACTCAGCTCCAGAAATATTGGCAAATTTTAAAAGTTAGTGTCCTGAAATAATGCCCACACATAGATCATATTAATGAGAATCGAGGCAGAGATCACATGGACCTTGACGGTCCACCGTATCTTTATCCTAGACCAATACAGGAAGAAGACTCATACGCATAAGAAAATAAAACTTCAGCTACAGATGTCTATAGTAGCAGCTGACACGAGCCCTGTTCAATCGGTTACCTCAAAATCATATTTCAAAATGCACATGTACAAAGACGCGTTGCACCTCAACACAGCCCTTTTGCACAACAGCTTCGCACACTGTGTTCGCTACTCAGCAAGATATGTAAGCTCATTCAGCTCCTTGTCTCACTTTCCAGCACTTAAGTGTACATATCCGACATAACATCCTGAACTCCAAAGCCAGTGCTAATACTTCAGCCAATGTGTTTCAAAACAGCTTTACAGATTTTGGTTCACATTTTATATTAGTAGGGAAGTTTATCAATACCTGAGACTGTGACCGAAAATACATAAATGGAGAGTATCGCAAAAAGTTGGAAACACGGGACGTATAAATATCTGCATACCTGTGGAAGAGCAACTCCTGTCAGTAGTTACACCACTCATCATAAAAGAAAATGGTGAGACTTACAATCTAATATCACTGGAGGGTATAAGCAACCAGTCTTCAACAAAAGTTTCTTAAGAGGATGTTGACATTGCTTGGGTGAAAACTCCGACAGAAGCATGTGACATATGATCAGATCTAAACCTATGAAATCCTAATTTCTCAATTCAATTTTAAAGTATAATTTCTAGTAGTACTGATATCTGAGGAACAGTGACTTCAAAAAAGGCAGCAGTCAATGAACAAAGAGACGCAGGATCGAGGTTAGCGAAATTCTAATTCACGATAAAACGTCTAATTGCACTCGTCATCATGCTTACTTCTCGATTTGTCGAGTAAGATGACTTTTGTCCCAAAGTCCTGCTCGAGACAAATAACCCCACCTGCAAAACCAAAGCCAGTGAACCTACTTAATTTCCAAATCTACAAACTTTACAAAAAAAATCCATTGCTAAAGCGTATGTGCAGTAATTGACGCTGTTACTACCGGTATCCAAGCTACTAGATTCAAAGCTCCCTTTTTCTACTAGAATTACTTAACTGATCAGATCCATGCTTTTGACCAGATAATTTCTCCAGATTAAATGTAAGAGCTAGCGCCTTATAACCCTCTATGCCCTTGTGCACATTGCAGTGGGAAGAAGATGAATTGGAGTCACTTGTGCGTCTATAGAATAGAGTATACCTTTGATTAAAGTACTCCCCGTCTGCGTCTAACATAGGAGCAATTCTCTGATCCAGCCTGCTCATTAAAACAAGCAACTTCTGCATGTTCTCGGTAAGTTCTCGCTCGTCCATGTTCGTTGTTTTATCGGTCTGTAGGCACAAGTGACTTCTTCAGACATGATTTGTTTATCATGATGAGTAGACTGCAGTAGAAAGACTAGAATAGAACAAAGCATGGCGCCCCATATTGGTGCAACCGGAAGTGATGAAAGCAAGATAACGTAGGTAAAAAGACTGAGGACATGAATAAATTCAAATACGCAAGACAGGGCAATAAGGTACGTGTTCAAAGTAAACTAGACCAAAATTAGTGGATTTCAAAGAACTCTCGAGCGGGTCTTCAAATAAATGACACGACCAGCAAGGGCGAAAACAAACCTGTGCTGGTCTTCCAGCAGTACGACGTTGCAATGCAAGCCGGAGCTGATTAAAGACATCCCCAACAGCCTCTTTCTGATTCATCAGCTCTATCAACTTGGTTCTATGGTCCCTTCCATATGCTAAAGCCTTCACCTGCGAGAACCAAACAGAGGATGACTGAAAATTACGGATACATAATATAGCGACTTATACACTTCATTCATAATGCTAAAGCCTTCCCTGTTTCGTAAGGTGCTACCCTTAGAAGTCTACATGAATAACTTGGCCTAATAGAGAAGCTCTCTGAGATGAGATTTAAGGCGAATAAAATGCCTTTATACCGCTATCAACTGAGCTCCAAACCTCTCACTGAGTAGCAGGACATGAACGAAAATGTCAGTGCAGATACTTTCTCGTCTGATAGTCCAAGACAGGTATTTACCTCTTTCTCTAGCTCGCGACAAATTAGGGCTGTCCTCCATCTTAAATGCACCTTAGACATGCTCACATCTGTGTAGATATGATCACCAACATAAAGTGTCTCATCACCATGAAAGCCCAGTGCTTTTTCCACCATGACAGCACTACCACCACAGTAAAGCCCACCTGGAAAGTAACAGATATTAGTTCAATTAAAGATGAGAGAGCAGAAAAAAGTAGACAAGCACGAATGCTTCGATCACGAGGTAAGGAAAACAAAAACTCACGAAATAATAAGCAGCAATATCCTTTTGAAAATAATACAGAGATAATTTTGCAAACCAAAAATATGTGACTCAATTAGCATCCCATTCTGACTCCACTAGCCCCACAAAATTTCCTCAAAAATAGCTAGAGATTGCTCGTACCTGATGTGGCCTTAAAGCAAGGACGCATTAGACCGTCGTCCGTCACTATTTCATAAAGAGGATTGGATTTTTGAAAGAAATCAGGTTTCCTCGCAGAAACAATAACCTGAAACATATGTGCCACACCGAATTAGATCGATGAAGCTATTGGCTGAAGGATGGCTCCATAAAAATGAATGTGCGAGAAGGTAAGAGTTGGGATACAAGAACAATGAAGTAACTCTACCAAAAATGATTGAAACATTGGCCATAGTAAAATATCTCAACAGTGAACTTCTATCTAGGGTATTGCTTGGCAGCACTTGAGAGCTTCTGAACATAAGTTAAACCAGATGTCAAATGATTCTTCGATGAAACAAACTTTCAATAACTCGCAATGCTAGATAAACGTACCATGTCAAAAAGAGACCGCCAGCTCATGCCATTGGGGAGATATTTGTCAAAAGCGTATTGCATCATCTTGTTGGTATAGAGATAGTCCGAATTTGTGATGAGCAATAGTCTCTTACCAGCCTGAAAAAGCACATATTTCACAGAAACGTGAAACCAGCATCTTCAACGATTCATGCAACTGACGTGGTTCAAATCTAACGGAAATGCTCTCAAAGCAAGATGAAGCTCGAACCTCCTTCTGATCTAAGAGAGCCAATGGAAGCTCAGGGTCGGGCTCAATAAATAACTCTGGGTTGTTGATAATCTCTGCCTGCAGCAATAGAAACAAGTGTTACTAAAACAAACTTTCCTCGTCAAAAAAAGGACCTCTAAATCCCGGAGTCACCGCGAAAAATCCTTGCAGAGCTACATCTACCGGCACATCTATGTCCCTGACAGCTTGATGAGTGGTGATTGTAGACCGCACAAATTAAACCTTCCCGTCAAGTATTACAGAGAAAACACATAAGGCCATCATCACAGAGTTCAATCATACTTTCAATTGACCTTCGACATGAGCCTTGAAAAGCGACTTTGACACCACCTGCGGAAAGGGAAAAAATTAGTAAAACTGCTGAGGGATTCGTATCTGCAAACGACTTTTACAAATGCTACGATGAAAACTCCCCAAACCGTCCCTGTACCCATTCCTGACAAGTAGACTTCCATTCAAAGTATCCCCCAAAGTGCCATTAAATCATTCCCTTCCTTAATTGTGATTGGTTGGCTGTTGGTTCTTTCAAAGGCATAGGGAATTTCCACTTTGAAAATTCATAATAATTCATGTCTTATCCAAAAATTCTATTTTTCTTATAAATTCATGATTTTCAATTGCTAATACCACAAAAATGTTTTTTTCTTGAAAAAAGGTGCCTCTATGCTGAATTGCTAATTTTGACGGTTCTGGGTGTTTTCAACGTATACCAAATATATGCAGGGTTAGATATCACATATGGTTTACAAGACTTAATTGCGACGCACTGGATGACATGTCAGACTAAAATAGTTCCAGAAGAAGTGCAGTGTGTAAAGGTACCGCATACAAGCCTTTGTAATCCAATGGGCCAATCTCAGGAGGTAAAGAGCCCTCATCAAGTCTCTCCACCATCTGCAATCAATACACAGAGCTGATACGATTTAAAATCATAGATTACCCCTGAGATACCAGAATTGACTTTGATACATGAGCAGAGCCATGAAAGAGGACTTTGCACAAAAGATATGTAGATATTAGCAAGGATAAATATTTGAAGACTATTATCGAGCATCCAGGGGTAGAATTTTAACATTATTAAAGAGGAAAGTGGGCTGCCAGGAGACATGAGGAAGGAAAGGACCACATAGGAGAAAGAGGAAGAGATGCTACAAGGAGTCCTACGACAGGCAGAGGGATCACTTGAGTGGCTCCTGTATACCTATATATTCCTAGTCAACACGTTGCTAATTACTAGTGTAGCACTTAGGATTCGTAAGTGCCTTATTGCCTGCCATTGAATCTCAACCTGAATAAGAGATAATCGTAATGCGAAATACAAGTGATAAAGCGTTCACCTGCATGAACATTACTGATTCGGATATGGAGAATAAAGTATTCAGAAATTCCCACCGACCCTCAATTCGCAAATCCACTAGTTCACGACCATAGAGTTCGCTGCAACCATTTGAAGATCCCGTGCTTAGTTAGACTGAATCGTTCAAATATATATATTTGCAAAGACTCTGGGTCCCAAAATCCTCTCATCTTCATTGTGAACTGCTACAGCCCCACAAAGAACCCTGCAGCCGAAATTCGCAGTCTCATTTAACCTGTGTTATTCTCTAAACTAGTTCGTCAATTGCAGTCCACATTCTTGTCATTAGGACATAATTAACTCATAGATTGAAGCTTCTGATATGCAGATGTCTCAACATTGACGAAATCGTTCATGAATGATACCAAATAACCATAAGACAAACACCTGATTTCTCGATTTGACAGCATCTTGGTCCCATGCATTGCTCGCTTTATGTAGCCAAAGCGATCAGCCTTCACTAGATTTCCCATTTGCTTATCAAGCACCAATCCTCGAATGACCTGCGACAAGATCCGAATCATTGTGCCATTGAGTCACTGTGTCTACAAGGCATACAGACTGATTGGTACATGCGATACTCACTCTATAACGAGAAATTCAAAATAAGACCAGGAGCAAACCTAGCCTTCCGTAGCCTTGCGCACAATGAAGATTAAGAAAACCCCGTAATATAAGCTGAGTTAAGAACATAAAGTCATTCCACCAACAGATGCCGTTTTGACGCATTCTAGGGATATGGAACGCATGCCCACCATCTAATCCCAATACATACCAGCTCTGGGTCGAACTTGAGGCCATCAACGGGGTAGCCCATCGAACGAAGGTTGTTCATTCCATACTCATAAGCCCTCCCTTCCCAAGCCTGTAGGTTGGTCATCCATTCATCAGGTATATTTACACACCACAAACAGACGAGAGAGGTGAGCCAAACAAAAATTTAAAGAAATGTTGTAACCAGATATGATGGAGCTCCACACGAGTTACTTACATGGACATTATAGTGGATGAGAGTGTAATCCATATCGTAACCAATAGTAGTGATAGACCGTAAGCTTAGTGTGCGGCTGCAGAATATACCCCTAGAAGCAACACCATGAGGAAAGCGTCTCTGCAGTATCACATAAAACATTCCCAAACGTGACTATCCAAAGATTCGAAAAACTCTTGCACTACAAGGTGAAGACATGAAGGTAGACCTACAAAATCGGCGGAATTTACTCTCCAAAAATCACTTAGCACTCCAACACAACCAGATACTGACACACCTTTCAAACAGCCAGAGGCGCCATTAATACTCTGCTCTGTATTACAACCGGATCAACTAGAATAATTACCGGAATCTTTAAATCATCAAGCAAAGCCTCCGCTTCCTTAGCTTCTGCTTTTGCAATTTCCTCTAGAGATTCATCCAATGATGCAGCAACTTCTTGCAAGTGAGAATCGCCGTACTCAAAAGCTTCAGGCCTTACGTTCATGTCCCCTTTCGTGCTCTCCCCCAAATAGTCAATGTCAAACTTGCTGTCCTTGGAGCTCTCGATTACTCGGAACATATCAGCAGCAGGAATCACTTGATCCCCTTCATTTTCTGGTAACATAGTATTCCATTTATTCCAGGCAGTCAAATCATCTCCGTGAGAGGGTCCATTTCCTGTAATTATACAGGCCCTCCACGTCACAAATTAAGAATATGTTCTTGGAAGAAATTTAATCGAATTTTGGAATAGATCACATTTTTATCCATTACTACCAAAGATGAGATATGTTTAAAATGCACTTTTTTGAACTCTCAACTTTTCCACAAATCTAGCAACAGCAAAAATAAGTTTGGAGAATGATCATCCACAATTATGCACCAAGGCACTGCAATCACCACACACAAGTTCGAAATACCAAGTGTTCGCGAACAGAAAAGTTCACTTATGTAGACGCTCTCAAACCGTAATGCAGGTAGACACCTCCCAAAGCCGGAGTGAAAAATATCAATTGATCTCCAACTAGTGTTTTCCGGCAGATGAATGGAGTTCTTACAAGAATAATCCAGCAAGAGATTTCATCAAGGCTTCCTCAAGGTTGCTCTAACGACAGTCGCGGTAGCACAAAAAGAAATATATGTATATATTTAACAGATTGTAACACAAGTTATATCCAGAGAATTGCTTTACCGAAGAATGAAGAGTCAGGAGATTCGCGATCGGGGCCTTTGCTGCCGTCCCCATAAACTCCGCTGACACTAATTATGCCTTGGCAATTTCTTCCAACCAGATATCCACGTCGAGCACTAAGCATGAAGTGGCGGAAACCCTGAGCACGGCCGACGCCAAAACCATTCAACACCGGTGAGGAATTCTCTATGCCGCGGGCTTGGGCCAGTGTCATACACGACTTCGACAAAAGTGAGGACTGCGTAATGAGCGACTGGGCTTCATTCGCTTTTCCCTGTGTGAAACAGGGCCCGGGCCCCTTATACAGAAACCGAGCCATGGCTGAGCTTGCCAAACGCTCCATCTGCGTCTTGGATAGCTGTACACCTTTCAATTGTAAGTTATACAAGGCATGGTTAGCTTGTAATCCTCTCGCGCAGCGCATCTCTCGTGCAAATCTCCCAATGCAAAATCGCGTCGCTGTCCTACTAAGCTCGAATTGACTGGTCGCATTCCCAGTCTTGAGCAACGACGTCCAAAACCGGTCCCTCACGTTTGTGATGAGAACCGGCGCATGAAAATGCATCGAATGAGCATAGCGGTTCCCCTCCTCCAAACTTCCCTCGGGCTCCCTACGCCGATTGCACTACCACTTCCCAAAATGAACACCCTCCCTCACGCCCCGATCCTCCCCAACCATGCCTACCGTCCCTACCCTGCCATGCAGAAGATTCTCACAAAATCCTCTTCCTACATCCTCTTCCTAAATCTCCAACGCTCCTGAAATTCAACCAAAAAATAACAACTCAAAAACCAATGCAAACCTCCACAACAACAACAACAAAACAAAACTCCTGAAAATTAAAGTCACTCCAATCGCATCCCCTAAGTGGCGTCCCTTGAAACAACTACACACCCGGAAAGAAAGGCGCGAACTTCGAAAATAGAATAGCGTCGGCTCAAGGGAGGGGGAAACAGGACACTTCCATCGCAGCACTGCAGGGAATGAAATTCTCCGTAGTTAACGTACTTAGGGATGGAAATACGAATGCAAGCGAGCTTCTGCGAGGAAGTTACCAAGCACAGCAGCAAGTGATCGCCGTTGCAGGGAGCGGGCTTTTGCGAGCTTCCGGTGGGATGGGTGGCCGAGACAATCAACTGACGGAGGCACGGCGGCGGGATGCTGCTGCCTCAGTCAGAGCGGCTTTAGCAGCGTGGAAATAGCATCATCTCGGGCGAGCGTCTGACGGACGGAGGGAAGCTACTGTAACGTATTGGCGATGGTGATGAGTGGCTTCGCAGATTTCGGAGATTCGCTTGCTCTTGGCCTTGATTGTTGGTTGTCTGCGACAACACAGAAAACACGCGCGCAAAGACACAAACAGGCAGAGAGAGAAAAACCAGAAAAAGTAAGAGGGAGGGAGAAAGAGAGACGGGGACGGGTCCCGCCCGTCCTCCCGCCCTCCCGCCCCGGGTCACGGTTGGATCAGTCACAGGCATCTGGTGCAAATATTCCCTAGCTTTTCACCTTGGCGGGTAAATGGTCAAGGTAAGTTAGTCTGTTCTTACTTTAAGAGCTGATTGCACTGGGGGGCAGCTGAACTCCTTGAAACAATTTTCAGTAAATTTTCTTGGGAAGAAGAATGAAATTGGCATCAAATCCAAGTTGTTTCATATTTTTTTGGACCTTCATGGAATTAGTTACAAATTTTTGAAGTTGAAATACAATAGTCACTGAAAGCATTCATCTCTTGAAATGTACAGAGTTGGTACATTGAAGAAAACAAAATGTGCCTTTATCTTAATGCTTGCTTTTAGACCACCCTACCTTATTGCTAGATGCATGAGAGAGACTTATTAGTTAATTTTGGGATTGGGGTTGGATGAAGTATTATATAAGATAATTTTGTTCATTGTAGGGGGACCTCTTTTCAAAGATGCAAAAGTTTAGGAACCTTGCATCCTTGGTAAACAATATTATGTAGTTAGATAACTTGATAATTTTTTTTTTCATTATCCCAAGAGGTAAAAACACCCTCCAAAAAAGTCAAATTAAGAAATTTAACATAGTTGTAGGCACTTTTTTTTTTATAGTAATAGCAAATAAAAATTTTAATTTTTTATAAATTAAAATTTTTAGATACAACATACGGCTACTATGAATTTTCAAAGTGAAAAGCTCCTTGGACCACTGAACCTGTTACATAGCTTGGTATAATAATCAACATTCAACCAATCACAATTAAATATGGGAAAGGTTTAATTGCATAGTAAGAGGCTTTTCCAGTAGAAGTCTACTTGTTGAAAATAGGTAGACAAATTTTTTTGGGTATTGCATTTTAAAGTAAAATATTAGTGAGAGGAGGATTAGAGTCATTTAGAAAATTTGTGTCATCATAAAATTTGTCATGTGAAAATTGATTTAATAAAAAATATTCCAATCTCCACTAATTCAAAAGAGTATAAGTTTTATAATTAATGTCAAACACTCTATTTTGAAAAATTAGTGTACATAGTGGCACTTTAAACTACTATTTAAAGGTACTACTATTTTTATGTCAATTTTTGCTGCTTCTAAATTCCAATTGTATTGTTTCCTATTTGGTCACTATGAACCATTGAGCCTACTATCATGTAAATAAAGATCATAGTACGCAACAAATTGAGTGTCATAACCATTACTAAATATGCAATAAAAAATTAAACAAGAATGTATAACAAACATACCCTCGAATGGAAGCATTTCTCTTCCCAATTGGAAGTTCCGAATCCAAACTTGAATGAAAGAGAAGCATCAATGGTCTCCAAGCTTCAATGATTGGTATGCTTTTATGTTGTTGCCACAACACTTGGAGTACGAAGTGTTCTAAACATATGAGCGATGGATTGATAAGCACACACTTCAATTGTACCAGGTTGAATGCTATTGGGAGGCTCATATAGAGCTTATTTCTACTTTCAAGGAGGGGGTAGCAACAAGTTTGGTTTCCATGAAAAAAAGAGAAGGGAGCTTGGAAAAAAAAATGATTCATCTTCCGAGGACACAAAGAGAAAGGTTTTGGTACTAATCCAACCTTCCATTACCTTATTTTAGATGGCACAAGCCACATAGGTGACATTGACTGTGATTGGTAATTCACCATTATTTGAACCATTGCACTTTTTTATTGCTCATCTAAGGGTTGAATATGGAGATTTTTGATGTGATCGGATGTAACGCATTCAAGACTTTAAGCGTGAGAAGGAAGACACTCCACACACGATGTATACTAGATTGGCATAGTTTGCAGTTGAGTCTAGAGATGTATTTGCAGAGAGCATTTGTGAAATTTTTTTGTTTAGAATTAACAAAAGACTCTTGAATTTTTCCCTTGTCTTGGCCACTTCTATCTTTTGTTTAAGCTTCTCTATAAACCGCACCTTCTTCTTCTTAGAGCAATTGGGATCATTTTTGGAATGACTACATTGTCCACATCCCCAACAATAAAGAGTCTTTTGATTCTTTTTAGGTTTAATCTCTACCAAAATATATGTAGCCGTACTAGCCTTCTTAGGTTTAGTACTATCCTTCATCCAAAAAACCATGTTGGTAGCATCATATTGGTACAAAGCTTTATCATACCTCTCAATTTTAGTAAACGCTTGTATCAACGTTGCTTGACTTTCATAGTTGATAATAATCCGTGGTGTGGCTAAATCCAAAAGTCTTTTGTCAATTCTAGACAAAAAAAATCTTTACAAGTGTTATCTACAAATATACCTCTAGACTCCATTGCAAACTATGCCAACCTAGTATACATCATGCGTGGAGTGCCTTCTTTCTCACGCTTAAAATCTTAAATTTCTTGCATGTAATTATGTCAACAACCTTCATACTCAACCTCTAGATGAGCAATAAAGAGGTGTAGTAGTTCAAATAATGATGAATCAACAATCACAATCAATGCCGCCTGTGTAACTTGTGCCATCCAAGATAAGGTAATGGAAGGTTGGATTAGTGCCAAAGCCTTCTTCTTGGTGTCTTTGGAAGATGAATCATTTGCCTTCTTATCCAAAACTATGCAAACTATGCATTTACTCACATGAAGTCAAGTGGCTTTTACTTCACAAAGGGAGAAATTAAAAGTGCAAGCATGAGAGAGAAATAAAGACTTTACTAAATGATAAACCATTATCTTCAAGCAAAACAAAAATATAAAATTCTCTCAAAAAACACACAAAACTTAACTTGACAACAATGTCAAGCCAAAGTGCTCTCTCCACCTAAATATCCAATTCCTAAGATGGATGAACTCTAACATTTGGTACATGAACTCTAAGAATAATTCTAAATATTACTCCTAAAAAAGTTCGACTAATACTATAATTCGATGTAGAACAACTCCAATGTCACTTCACGTGACAGATAAGACAACAACTTAATAAAATGTCTCCACAAATTAGATGACTTTCATCCAAGTACTAATGAGAAAAAAAAACAAATTCCAATCTATTCATCATTTAGAAATTGGACGTTGAAGTGCTCTAAGGTTAAATTAATTTGTTTGTTTGTTTTGTTTAGTTTTTACATTATTTACTAAGATCTTTGAATTTGTACGTTCTTATTTGTGCTCTTAGTACCAATGGAAAGCCTTCAACAAAGAAGGGTGCATGGACTTTGTTTCGTGGTGATTGGACATATAATAAGAAAGATATAGGATTTCAATGTTCTTATGAATTAAAAAAAATTAGAAAATTACTTTACTTCCATTTTGACTGTGGCAATAGAACAAAAGTACACTAGTATATATCTTATATGAAGCTATTTGTTTATTTATTTATTTATTTTTGTTTGTTATAGTGAGATTTATGGAGCTGTAAATTCCTTGGTCACATTCTTAGTACATTGGAAAGCTCTTTGCAAAGAGGGGTGTATGGCAATGTTTTCTTGGCCCTTATAAGGCCCAAATGCCTAAAAAAATAAGTTGCACCATGCCTATAAAAAAAATTTGAAGAAAAATTGGATGATGATGCCAATTGCTCCATTTTTTAAAAATTGGATGAAATTTCTAGTTAAATGAAACTCATCCACATATGTGGATGAAAAGATAGTTCTATCCAAAATGGAGATGCATACTAAAATATTTGGCTACATCATTTTCTTGTACGTTGCTACTTCAGCACTTCTCCAAAAACAAAAACAACCCCCCTGGTGCATTGGCTTTATTTTGTGGTGTTTGAAACAATGGTGTGAAAGTAATTGAATTTTAAAATTTATATAAATGAATTAATAAAAAAATGATTTTTACTATTATTTTATTTTGGATGTAGCAACAAGACAAGGCACTTCAATTCGAACTTCTTTATAAGAAATTTGTAGGTTTAAAGATAGAAATCAATTGTGCCAAATTATAACTTGAATTCTCAATCTTTTTCATTTGAAAGCTTTGTTTCTTGCAAGCAAGCTAACTTGAGTAGTGTGTGCAACTTATAATTTATGTATTTAAAGTTTCAAAAATATATGTATAGCTATATATTTATGATAAAAACTTTGAATCATTTATATTTTGAATCAAAAAACAAAAGTTATAGCAAGTCTCATTTTCCATGCAATCACAATGTTACCTCACAAAAACAACATTCAAATTTTTTTTCTTAATTCAAATAAAAATATAGGATGTCAATTGTTTACTCCAACACTGTGACCATTAGAATCAACAACCTTACAAGTTTGAGTTATTAGCAATTTAATGTTATTCATCAATATTTATGTCCTTTCACTCTACAATTCAAAGACAAATATTACATTGCATTCACCTTATGGAATTAGATTTTAATAGTGTGTAAACTATTTTATTAGAGAAGTCTTAGAATGAAATTATCTATTAGATTAAATTTCCAATTATATTGAGCAATTACATTATTATTTATATATATAAGGTAGACTACAATTAGACATGTTTTTAGATCTCACTAGCATGCCATGTGATGTGCAACAATGTAATAAAATAAAATAAAAAGTAATTTTTTAATTTTTTAATTCACAAAAACTTCTAAATTCAATAACTTTCACATGGTTCTAAATACCTCACCATAACAAACAACCTCATTTAAGGTATAGAGACTACTAGAGTGCCCTATATTGCTATAGTCAAAGTAAAAGTCAAAACAAAAAATGATTTCCTATAAATTAAGATCCAAAAATGTTTCATTGTTAAATTTCTTCCATGTGAGCTTTCATTTTGATGGGCGTTGTTGAGTTTTTGTGTGTGGAGTTTCATCGCTCTACTTCTATCCTTCATCTAGCTTGCTATTTTCACCTTTGATTTGTGTTAGAGAGTATTGTAGGAATGCTTGCACCTTGTAATTATTGTACTTGAAGGTTAGTTTTAGAAATAATTAGAGAAATTTTGGATGGTGTCTTAAAATTTTAAAAATTGTACAACTATTTTTGTAAATTTGAAATTTTTTTATTGTTGCTAATTCTAAATATCCAAAAATCATTCCTGAGACAATTTTGAAAAAAACACACATTTATGCATAAATAGAAAAAATCAATCCAAAATAAAGAGTATCAAAAAATTAGAAAAAGCTATACATTAGAAGATTTTTGGGGCCTCCGGATGCTTGCAAGTTATCACAGCCTGTAAACGTAGGGAACAGGTATGGCGCAACGGTCTGACATGGCCGAGACCCTTCCATGTCATTGACTAAAAAAAAAATTCTTTTTGCATTTGGAGACTAAAAAGAAATTTTATTTTTATTTTTTATGAAAAAAAAAATTCTAATAGCAGACCGTTCCCCTCACTGTAGAGAACAGTTGCGGGGGAACAGGCCAAAAATAGGCTTCTCGACCCCCCAAAACTCTTCTAATGTGCCAAATGCTAAGAAATCCCATTCACATTGCCAAATTGTCAAAAAGTAAACTACTTTGGCAGTAAGGTGCCAAAACTAAACTCTTGCATTTTTTTTTTGGCATTCATCTCACAATTACTCTTGTCCTTCTCTAAGGTCATCCTCACCACACTACACTATCTATTTTTGTTGCCATGTCCTTCCTCTATACAAACTCTTGTTTAAGTTTCTTGATTGAAAACCATTTGCATACTTGTTCATTTTCAAAATTAAGAAGAGCAAGGCTAAGGGTTTGCAGTTCTATAGCAATTGGATACACAATATTGAAAGACATGGAGCTATTGACACAAATAGATTTGTATTGGATGTTTTGCTATTGTAGTTGGTGTCATTTCTCTATAGAACCATTTTTCTTTATTTGTCTTCAAAAAGCATTTGAATTCTTGTTCATTTTCAAAAATTAAAACAAAAAACAAAGGCTTATTTTAGGATTTGGAGTTTTATAGCAATCAAACCTCAAATGTTCATTGAAAGAGGTGCAACTACTAATACATATGGATTTTTGTTCTAAAGCTTCATAATTTGCACAAGTAAATCTCATTCTCCATTCATTAAATGATAGGCCATAGCACACAATTGTGACTTGTTGTTTTTTCTTTCTTGTAGAACTTGATACTTGTCTATCTTTGTGATGACTTGTAGTTTTACAATTCTCTTTATAATTCTTAATTATGATAGAGTATCTTCTTCTTGTGTTTTTTTAATTTTGTTGTCTTTGTAATTTTGGTTTGTGATAGATATAATTGTTCTTTAAATTGGCATAGTTTAGAATTGTAGAATTAGATTTCATTAGATATTATTTTAAGCTTCAAGAAGACCATTTCAAGGCTATTCACAAATCTATGAACCCACATACTATAGGCTAAAAATAAAACAATAATGATTTTTTTTTTAATTTTTAATTTTAAAAATAAAATATGAAAATATTAATTCAATAATAATGTCTAACCTAATAGTCTTCAAACCACGTTAGTTTGTTGATGTGGTGGTGTTCCTATACTCCCCGCGGTTTGGAACTTATAGTTTTCAGTAGGTGTCAAAAAACATCTAATGGAATGTGAGGTTAGAGGAGTTTGGTATTCTTTGATTTGAAGATTAGGATTTACTATAGAGGGTTTAGAGTCAAAATTTTAATTATAAGTGAATTCAAGTTTGCTTCCTTGTGTTGGTCATTTTTATCCTACTATGCTCACTATTTTAGACTTTAAAGTGACTCTTTATTATACGAATCTTGTCATGTTTTAGGCTTTCCTTTAGTTTGCTTTCCGCTTCTTGCTAGTCCAAATTTTTTATGCACTCTAATTATTTGAATGCTTGGGTGCTTGTAAGAAATTTGAAGTTCCAATAGAAGAAATATAGGATGTAATTGAGCAACGGATCCGGGAAAATATGGACCAAGGAAACTTAAGGCTCATTCTTTGAGGGTAGTAGCAAAAGTGGAGAAGGTGGATGTTTTGCTGCATGGTTAGCAAGAGTTTTTAGAATTTGAGTATAAGGATAAAAAAATGAAGACTTTAGTAGTAGAAAGTTAAACTTATCAAGATGCATATGGCACTAAAGAGAGAGGAGGCACAAGTAGAGATTTCACATGGTCTGTTGGATTTAAAGTTGGAGTTGGCACTATAAAGAGAGGAAGCAAAGTTGAAGTTGGCGTTGTAGAGAATGAGGCAAAGTTGAATATAGAGACATTGTTGGCAAATATAGTGAAGGCGTTTGTTGAGGTCAAAGTCTTCTTAGTAGTGGTGAATATGAACCATTTTGAACCTGTAATGACACCCATCCACTTGAGCGATCATTACAAGGACACTTTTTATAGTGCCTATGGGTTGGATCCTACAAGTAAAGCATATCAATGCTTTGTTACACACTTACAAGTTGGTGCTATTAGAATTCTACAATAGAGTTGAACATATTTTTTGTCTTTTTTTTAGTTCAATGAATGTACCATCATTTATCAATAATGGCTATTTGATGTTTAGGAATGAGCTTCCTGCAAACAAGTTGAAAGTAGGTCACTTCTATTAGAAGAGGTGGCCCAAAGCTTTTTTGCAACCACTAGGCATTGGTGTCAATGTAGCAAAGAAACACCTACATTTGTGAAGTCTTATTAATGGTGAATTGGATAAGTTTCACATTGCAATCATTCCTAAAGATGGTGTTTTCATTTGTCATGTAAGATTTCCTTATCCTAATGACTTCTTTTTTAAGCTTTATGAATCTTACAATATCAACACTCATTATTCCCCAATATTTTTTTATACATGTGCTCTATCTAAAATTAAGAAATTTGAAGATTGATAGCCTTGCAGATAGACTCTTAGATATGACTCAGAGCATTTTTAACAATAAGGAGCTTGAGATTCCAAATGATTTTTGCCCAGCTAAGAGAGTGTGTGTCTTCCATGCCTCATTAGCCATTTTGCATGCCATTTAGATAAGGTGGATCTTGGAAGAGCAAGCGCCCATTATACTTGAGGATGCATTTGGATCTCCAAATTATAACAAGGAGTTTATGATGAAATTCCTTATTGATCGACAAGAGAGTTGCATAATATTGCCCACAAAGCTAGACTATCCTTCTATATTGTTATTGTCTTCATAGGTACTAGTATGCCTTGTATTGATGCCACAATGTAATAAAATAAAATAATTTTATTTCATGAAAACTTTGAAATTCATTATCTTTTCTATTGTATGTTCAAATGCCACAAAACAAGGCCATGCATATCTCCTTGCAAAGAGCTTTCCAACAATACCATAAATGCAACTAAGTGATGCATGGTCCAAAATATCCATAATTTAAGATAATTTAAGATTTAAAAATAATCCAAATATCCATAACTTTCACATCGAAGATCCAATTGCCATGAAATAAAGTTTGTGCATCTCTCCTTACAAAGAACTTTCTAATATTACCAAAAATGTGATTGACTAGCACAAGGTTCCAAAGATACACAATTTAAAATAATTTAAGATCCAAAAATAATTCAAGAATCCTTAATTCTCACACAAAAGATCCAAACACCACAAATCAAAGTTTATACCACCAATCTTGTAGAGAACTTTCTAATGGTACCAAGAATCCAATTGAATGATATATGGTCCAAAAGATACATGATTTAGCATAATTTAAGATCCAAAAATAACTCAAAAACTCTTAGAGCTCTTACACCATTGATCCAAATACCATAAACCAAGAATGTACTAGAGGACATATAGTCTATGATATCTCATCATAACAAATAAATAAATGAAGCAAAACAAAACAAGGGTAAGCTAATGTAAGATATGGACTAGTGTGTCTTGTCTTATTGCCCCAATTAAAGTAAAAGTAATTTTCTAATTTTTTTAATTCATAAAAACTTTCAAATTTAATAACTTCCACACTGTAGGTCTAAATGCCACAAAACAAAGCCCATGCAACCCTCCTTGTTGAGGACTTTTTGATGATACTAAGAAAGCAACCAAGGGACTTACAATCCAAGAGATCTCACTGTAACAAACAAACAAAACAAACAACCTAACTTAAGGTATGAATAGTCTTACATCCAAAGATTCATAAACTTTCTTGAGCATAGATTCTTTGCTATTTTGGCTACATTATTTTCCACAATTTTCCTTCCATTTTGATAATTTTCCATTCAATTAGCCACCTCCCATGCACTTTAGACAATGAAGAGAGATCATTAGTCC
This sequence comes from Pseudoscleropodium purum, assembly GCA_963969395.1. Lineage (NCBI taxonomy): Eukaryota > Viridiplantae > Streptophyta > Bryopsida > Hypnales > Brachytheciaceae > Pseudoscleropodium > Pseudoscleropodium purum. The sequence continues at coordinate 2,122,797 of OZ017796.1, forward strand.
AATCACCACTTTAGATCCCAAGCACTCCCATTCCTCCCAAATTGTCCAAAAACTTCAAATGAGAGACTTTCATCCTCATTCCCTGTACAGCAAGAGCATTCATTCATACAAACATTTCTCAAAAATCCTTGCCAAGGTTTCAAAACCAACCCTTTGGGGTGTGCACCATGGGGCTAAATTGCAATTGTTACAAAACAAATCCACACTAACTTCCATAGACACAAAATTCCCAAAATTGTTCCTTTTGTTTACTGAATATGGATGACATCGCCAATTTTAGATGAAAAAATGTATGAAAAGTGTTACTTCAATTTAAAAGGTGGATGAATGTAGAAATTTAGTAGTTCAACAAACTTGCCACTATGGCACTTTCTGAAAAAGTGAAAAAAAAAGTGAAAAAAGGGTCTGATCCTAACTGCTGGAGAACTGGATGTTGTATTCAACTTCCTGACTTCTGGAATCCGTGGCTTTTCACCAGACTTTTTATTAGGGATTGGTTTCCAAACCCTAATGCGGCAAAAGCTCGCTTCGTCGTCACTCCCACAATCGCGATATTACAGTTCTGTTGTCGATTCAGGGACTTCAGGGTTTAGGGTTTAAGGAGCGCTGTGGCCCTTCTTGTTTGTGGCGGTGTTGAGAATTGATCCACCGCTTCATGGCGACCGCCATGGACGTCACGCAGGACTTGGACTTGAAAGATGATATTCACTTGCACGCTCTCTGTGAGTCTACTTCTCCATCTTTTCCTCTCTCGTTCTATTTCTTTTTTCCTCGTTATCATTCTTGCTATCTTTTGTTGCACCTCGGTTTTGAATCCATGTGCATGTTAGGATGATTCTAAGGTGCTGCTACGTTGTTTTCTGAGAGTGGTTGTTGTTGCTTGTGGCAGTCTTTGACCGGCTGGTGGAGATGATTCCTGCCAACATCTATGTCGCCAAGGACAACCCTACAGATCAATGGGTAAGTTCGGGTGCAGTATAACGTTGCCAGTTTAGGGTTAAAAAGAATTTGAGGTTTCGAGAGAGAAAATTAGGGTTTAAGTTATTAGTTTGTTTGAATTTTGGATGCTGTTCGTGATTTTTTGCTGAATTCGAATTGGCGGTGGGGGTAGGTACATGGCATGAGCAAGAAAGCACGGGCTGAATCCAAGAGAAAGACGAAATTGAATTTGAAGAAAGCCAAACGAGCTCGAGTAAGTGTGTCTTACTCTCTGATTGTGCCGATGAGATATCGTACGTCTTGCTAGTGTTGTCTTTTGTGCTGATTGGATGTTTCCAGAGAGACTTTCTGAGGCGAGTGAAGGTTCTGTAATCAACGCTGAAAGTGGCAGTTTTAAGCTAACCACTCCTAAGAGCGACACTTTAAGCGATGACCATAGTTGCTTGTCTCTGGAACTGCAAATCCAAGAGGTTTCTAACGCACCATACGATGCATTATTGGGATACCATATGCAAGAGTTGTAAGGTTTCAGAGTTTTATTAGTAGATGACTTTAATTGCAACACGAGGTCTGATGTTGAGGTGCATTGTGAAAACCAATGTGCAAAATTTTTGGGGTGTCGCAACTAGAAACCTTTACGTTACATAGTTTTTGTTTCCTTTCAATGAAGCATCTCTGGATATTGAGAAAACTTGTCATTTGTAATAGCTGGATCCGGAGAGCGCTAGAACTACTTTGGAGGTTATTCAGCAACAGGATAAGACAAAGGACATTCCATCCGAAGCTGCAGGTCTGCATTATTTTTTATGTACAGTGTAGTTGGATTTACTGCTGTGCATTATAATCTTACCATTTGCTTAACGGAAACCGCTTGTGGATCAGTCATTGGCAAAGCTTGAAATTTTAACTGTTGTGGCAGGTGTTGAAGCGGAGAAGCCAAGAACAGTAACATACGAAGAGTTGCGCGATAGGTTGCACAAGAGAATCGAAATGCTTCGTGCCAAGCGGCACGCTGATGAAGCTGCTAGCACTGCCAAAGTTGCCAAAGAGTGGCAAAACCAAAAGAAGAACGATTCTTTGAAGAGGAATCGGAAAAGCAAAGCTGTTGATCCAGAAGCTGGAGATGGCGACGTTGCAGGACCGTCAGCCAAGCGACCTAAGCTTGAGGCCAAAGAAGTAATGGACTCTTCAATCTATTTGTTATTTCTTGGCTGTGTGTAACGTTTTCCAGTTTCATTGGACCCATGGGTTTATGGTGCCCCTTTTTGAAATGAAGATCTTCTGCCCTTTTTGAATTTTGCTATTGATGTGCGATGATTGAGCTGTGTAATTCAAGTTCCTTGCTGTCATCGTGTTTATCAGCAAAATTTTTGGAGACTTCTTGCGTGGGTTATACTGAACTGGGATGATGATGCAGTCGCCTGCTGATGTTGAAGAAGAGTTGGAATTCAGTCGAGTTAAGATGGGCATCGGAGCTTCTCCTGGACAGATTAAGAAGAAGAAACCATCGAAAGAAAAACTTCTTGCTCAGGTTCTCACTTTTTTGGTTAAAGTTGTGCAAAAAATTGATCAGGATATTAATGCGAGTATCATTGAAATTATTAAGCTAGTGCATATTTATTACGGGATTTTGATATTGGAGACTACGTCACAGGCGCTTTTAATTTAAGTGCTATATATATTCTAACATTGTTCTTTGACTTGTGTAGGCAACAGCTTTGCAAAATGACATGCATGATCCAGAGAAGGGACAGGTAGTAAACTGCTTTTTTTTATTGGTGTATTTGTTTCTGTATCGTAGCTTTCTCTGGCCTGGATATATGGTTGTATGAACAATCTCATGCATCTTTTTTTTCTTTTTTTGTGTGAATCCTCTGAATGTTGTGGAATTGTTCAGGAGGTTGCATCAAAGCATGCATGGAGTGCTGCCGTGAGCAGAGCTGCTGGCGAGAAGGTGAGTCTTAGTGCAGTAAAATACTGTTGACTTTTCTTCTGTGCGTAACGTGCTGAGAAGTATTGATCAGCAGCTGACTTTCCTATCGATTTGTGCAGGTTCTAGATAACCCAAAGCTTTTGAAGAAGAGCATCAAGAGAGATGAAGGATTGAGAAATAAGAGTAGCAAGAAATGGTAAGGTTTTGATTGTTTTAATTGCATTGTTGCTGCATTGTAATGTCTGTTTTTGTGTTCTCAGTTAAATCCGTTCCTCGATGTGACAGGCAAGAAAGAAAAGAGATGGAGAAGAAAGGGCAACAAGCGAAGCAGCAGACCCGTAAGGATCATATACAGCAGCGAGCAACTGAGAAGAAGGAAAGATCCATTGCTAAGGTCAGTGAGTTTGGTATATTACACGTCGTCCTGTAAGTTTGGCAACTGCAGTTCTAGTGGTACTGGCGTGGGCTCGAACTTTCTCTAAATCAAGCGAAAGAGTGCAGACCGGTTGTATGAGGAGAAATTTGATCTTTAAACCAAGCTAAAATAAGAAGTTCACTTTGGAATCTAATAGTCAATTACAGTAACTATTAAGACATTGATTTCCATTGTTCAAAAGTGCTGGGTACAATTTGTTACTTTTTTGTAGATATGAATCAGTCACTTTGGGGCGTAGGGGTTAATTTGGCCTCTGACTTTGAATGCTGGTTGGTTCTGTGGTGCAGAGGGAAAAGAAGCTGGCAAGGCCTGGGTTTGAAGGCCGAAAGCAGGGGTTTATCAACAAATGAGATTAAATTCTAGAGTTTGTCTTCTAGATCAACTGATTTTAAATACAAATCAGGAGTGATATCGCTCGTGAATCGCAGGTAAACACAACCGCAATCCTCTCTGGCGCTTGGGCCAGCTCAACATCTAAGATCCTGGCATGCCTATTGGGGTTCAACTCTCGCAGGAACAATCCATGCCTGCACACATCAACTAGTTTATTTAAACGCATAGTGTCAGGTTACGTCCAAATGACTTGCAGCCGATACGAGAACTTGATACTTGCCGATTCGATCATCAGGGTGGTTGACGAAAAGAGCAGCACTTTGGGCTTTATATGTACTATAGGACAAGTTTGTATTTGAGTTCAGATTGAGGTGATCACAATTGAAGTATCAAGCTTATTGACTGTATTCTGTTAACCCCTCTTAAGCGCCTGAACCCTTCTTGAAGTTTTGCATATTTTTGACTATATTATATACCTCAATTTGATCAAATTCATCACAGATAGTGTGTTTAAGAAAAAGTCAAGCATTGGTTTGGAAGAATGAGAAGTTTTGTGCTAAAAAAAGCCCTTGAAACCTCTCTGTTCATTATCCAGATTTGGGACGCCAGAATGAGAAGTGGTTAAGCTTAGTGGTAGTGGTATGTCTTTAGCTTGCCAAAGAAAGTACTCCCTCTGTTTCTGAATAATACCTGTGTAAAACACAGGAAACACTGGTATTATTCAGAAACAGAGGGAGTATCTCTTAGCTCTTCGTTTCTTGTAATTTTTGTGGCAGATGCAAGGATCACATAAGTAATTTCTCAGATTGCTGTACATGGTATTGATGATAATTGCCATCAAGAGTGATGAACTGATGGTGAACCGTTGACATTGCAGACAATTGCAGCAGTAGTTTGCACATTGTATGCCAGGCATCTCACTACGTGACCTTGTCTCAAGTTCCTGAATGTAATGTCGTGCATCGGAAGCAACTAATTATTGAGTTCTAGCAAGGGCCTAAGCTATCGTTAACTCATTGAAGTATATTGTTTTTAAGTTTCAAAGTGAGATATTAGTAAAATATTTACTGATAGTAAGATACTGACCTTAAAACTTTCAGAATTAAAATTTTTGCATTACTTTGCACATGAATAGTCCATCTTTAATATTAAAAAAAACTCTAGAAAAATGTATTGGTAGGTGTCTCATAGCTTTTGAAATTTGTAGTTTAATGATTTGATTTGAAATTTACTTGAAGATCTATGAAAAAAATTCCAAGAAAAGAACCCCCAAACATGAAAAAATTTCTTGACTTGCTTATATTGAGAATAGAGAGACCAAATTGGACATGGCTTTGTAACCACTAATTCAAATTCTATGAAATTTGTCTTGCATTCAAGACAATATTTGTGTCCATCTATGGTTGAACCATCCAATACCAACCAAGGACCTATAGCCAACCTTTATGGTTGGAAATAGTTGCAACCAAGGCTAGAACAAATTTTCAACCAAATTGTAGAATGTATTATTCCTCATTTTCAAAGTTGGGACTAATCAAATCATGAAAATTTACATTACCTTATATTGCTCTAAAACATATGTGGAATCCCTAAAGTGGTTGGTAATGGTTGGTTCTACCATATATGTAAAATCTCAATTGCAAGATGAAACAATTGAAATTGAAATTGCCTATCTTAACCCTTAAATGTCGACAAGGATGTTTGACATTTGATGTATAACAAGGAATTCTTTTAATAAGATAGAAGTTCAACTATTCATCCATGGAATTTTATTGTCAAAAGGGAAGGTGCTTGCTTATTAGGACTTTTCAATAGATTAAATTCATTTTCTAGTAGAAATTGCTATAATGGCTATATTTTACATCAAAATTTAAAGGTTTTATTGTACATCTGAAAATCATATAAACAATACTTAGAATGCTTGAGAGCTTAAGGGCATGAAAATAATATAAAACATAATTGTCAAATTACTTTACAAAAAAATACTTTGTAGTATAATTATATATATGTATCATATATATATAGAGATGACTGTAGTATGCACAAAACATGGCCAAAACTTTAATGTTGAATGATGGTTGAATCTTCATCAACCATAATCAATTACAAGGCTAGAAGGACACCATAATGCTAAAGCAGCCCTATATTATAGAAAAGAGCATGCCTCTCATCATACAATTAGAGACTTCCATCTATCTTGAAATAGGCTCCATTGAAGTTATGTTAAGATTAACCAGAGCAATCCTTTTATGGCCTAACTTAGTTTTTAGAAATTTTGTACAACAAATGAAAAATTATTAACAAGATGATTAATATCTATATAAGTGTACCAAATATTAATATTTGCAAACTTTTTTATGTCAATACAACATTTGGCACATGTGTCATGACTATTTGCAGAACCCACTATTTGTCAAAACCATTCAATGGTAGAATGTTGGAGATGATAATGATGTTCGTGCAATTGTTTGGTGGGGTTATGGTTGCACATATTAAACAAGCAACATTACCAACAAATGGATTCAACTAATAGGGTCCAAACTAAATAAATAATGGCAAGTTACCGTAACATTCTAAGAAAAATGTGTCAAATATTGTTTTGGTGAACAAGGAAAACCGGAGAAGTATGACTTTAGGCAAGAATACCAAGATACAAGATACAACTAGATCCAATTATCTTAGGTCTTTAAACTTTTTTGAGCCTCCCAAAGTTTTATAGTCTAGACTCTAGAATGCCAAGTCCATTGTCTCACTAGATAATCGAAAGAGAATTACAATGCAAAGTCTTAGAATTTTCTTCATTTAAAGCCCTAAGATCAACCAAAATAAACAAACATATACTTTTTTGATTGTAGAAGACAATTTGGTATTACATGCAATAAAACTCTTGCTATTTTGAGCTCTAAAGCTTTATCTAGTAGTCTAATACATATCTTCAATGAAGTCTTATGATGTACAAGTAGCAAGCAACCATTCAAGAAGAACTCAATCATAAGCTATGATCATTCCTCTTTGGTTTCATCTTTAGTTTAATTTCTATCAAGATTAAAACATCCATAATTGTTTGTATACCCATTCCTGACAAGTAGCCTTTTATTGAAAGTGTTCCCAAAACTACAATTAAACCACCCCATACTTAATTGTAATTGATTTACTAGATTTAAGTATTATGACCAAGCTATGTATTTCAATGGCCTAGGGAATTCTACTTTGAAAATTCATAACAATTACATGCCTTATCCAAAACTTCTACTTTTCTTTTCATACTCATGATTTTCAATAGCTTATATTCCAAAAATGGTTTTTTCTTAGAAAAATGTGCCTCTATCTATGCTGAATTGCTTATTTTAACAGTTTTTGGTGTTTTCACCTTATGTGAGTTTTCCAAGAATTGATATCTGACTTCACCACCAGATCATCCAAGATCATTCAATTGTCTCATAAAGTACGCTAGGTAACTCAAACCAAAAGCTTGGTTGTGGAAAAAACATATCCATTGTGCAACGAATAATATATTCCACATCAAAAGGCTCCAAATTTGAATTACCTGGTACTTAATTCCTCATTGTGCAGGTCGGGGAAATCTGTCTAATTAGGGAGAAGAGATGGATTATGTACCAACCCAAGCTCAAAATTGGCAGCAGTGTGAGGGACTGGCAAGGATTGCTAATAAAAAACTATGAACCAAATGAGTATGAAAACATCTCACCTAGGTTACTGAACTTACCCATATTATTCTCACTAGTGCAGAAGGGTGGTTGAAATGACATGTTGAAATGATATTTCTCAAAAAAGTGTCATTTCAACCATGCTATTGAAAATTTGGTAGATTTTAGAAGAATTATTGATCCTAGTATGTTCGTTTCAATCAAAAATGAGGTTACTGTCATTTTGTGCAAAAAATTTGGTAGATTTTAGAAGAAAACATTATCCCATAACAATTGTCATGGGGAAGACAAATAATAGAAATAAATAACTCGAGTAGGAAATTTTGTGACATCAGAATTTCTTCTAGAAAACATGGAAGTGAAGAAGGGTACATATGTCTAAATGACATAAAATTTTAGAAAGTAAAATCTATAATTTTGGAAGATTTTGAAAAGTAGAATCTATATCTTTTGAAGATCTTGGGGAGTGAAATCTACCTTTTTTGAAGATTTTAGAAAGTAAAATCTACTTATTTGATAGATTTTGAAGAACTAAAAATGTACACTACAAGTATGTTGAAATGACATCAAAAAATGACAAAATGGTCAATCCCTTCTGTAGCCAAACCAGGGCCTTGAAAGTCGATTAATGTCGGCGAAGTCCTGCTGCAGAGGTTTTCTCGTTGATCGATGTCTGTCTGCGCGTCTGCAGAGAGGATCATTACGTACGTGAAGCAACTTCTTATGTCTTCGCCATGGAAGCTCCGACATCTTCCCCACAGTTTCCAATCATAGACTGACAGATCGAACCTATGCAATTGCGGATCACGTAAGTTCTCAACTCAGATTTCTGCAAATCTGTGCATGTCCGACTTTATCAAACGTCAATTGGTCGTTTTTTCAAACATTCTTGGCTTAGAGTAAGGTAATTTCAATCCCGTATTTCAATTATATTAACAAGTTTTATGAATTCCGATTGCCAAAAACGAGATGCAAATGCAGGCTGTTTTTTCCTTTGAAAACAACGATAGGTACATGTAACTGTTTCGTGCAATTGTGCAAAACTTCCGTCATTTTAACTGCAACTTGCCGACTGTCTAATTGAAATTCCCTTCAGTGTATGTTTGAGAAGCTGAGGTACATTGCGGCTCAAGTTTCAATTCAAACTGTTATATTAACAGAGTCCAACTAGTGAGTGCCGTGTCTGCACAAGGGTGGATTATTTCGTTCTTTCAAGTTGCCAGGATGGGACCGTCGACAGCACATAACCTGGAATCTCGTGATCACTTTCTAAGGAAGGAACTGGCATAGAAAGAAGTGAATTTTATAAAGAACTGGCATAGAAAGAAGTCATACTTTCTATAATATTTCAAAATTAGAAAATCAATTTTTTAAAGTATGAAAAAAGAAACCTAATGCCAGATTCTTAATGAAATTGTATCCTAAAAAGATCAAGTTCCAAAAAATAGAAAAACCATATATGAACAATATAATTTTTTTAAATTATAAAAAAAAAATGGATTTTGTTAGGCAATGTACCCCACACCTACAAGTGTAATTTCAAGTGTAATTTCAAGAAGTGAATTTTATTTTAAATTTTGCTTGACAAAAATGCAACAAATAGTGCATGTGTTTCATGCCATCACCCTTCTACCCAATTTCCTTAATATTTACAAGGGGTCTTTGAAAGGCCAAATCTATACATGAAAACTATAAGCCTACAATAGAGACTATGTAAATGTAAGGTATCTAAGTGAGGAAATGAATGACCTTGCATGTATACAAGAATATAGTAATCTTTGCAAGTACAAATGTACAATCAAATAATAGTATGTCACCCACTCACCCCCTTCAACCCCTACATTGAGATTATTCCCGAATGACTTCTGCATTTGGAGCATATACCTTGACTGCCACCATAAGCATGTCTTCATTAAAATCATTGTTAGAAGGGATGCCGGAAACGGTGATGATGTCTCTATCTAAATTTGATTGGAATAGGCCTATACATGAACAAACAACATATTGGCACTTAAAAAATATTAATAGAATTCAAAACCAATCTATTAAAATATATTTGGATAGCAAATTTAGAACTTTTGTGTCAAATATTTAATTAAAATCTAGAACTAAGCTTTGGCACATCAAAATATAATTAAAAAAACTTGATATGAAATTTATAAAAAAATCAAAATAATTAATAGCTAACCTACAATACCTCCATTCCACACAAATGGATATTTGGAGATCCATCTAATTAAGTCTATTATTGTTTATGTAACTTAGATTTTCTATCCTAAGATCGTTGTTTATCATTTCACCTTATACTTGTATCTCTCACATAGCTTCAAACCACTTAAAGTATACAGAGAAATAAGTTTGAGGGACTAGCCAAGTTGGCTAATAATTGTATCTTAGACCATTTAGCATACCAATTATGCACTTGACCAAGTGCAAAAATGTTGAAGTCATTGAATCACATTGAAAACTATCAACCAATATTAGAAGATCAATTCCAAGAGTTCTACCTAACTCAATTAAGTGAACTTAACTAATATTTCGTAAAAATGACACCATTTTTCCGCCTTTTTTTCATTAATTTTCTAAGAGTGGTATACATTTCAGACCTTGAAATCCTAAAATCTAAGACAGGTATATAGTTTAGACTGCAAATTTTGAACCTAAAAGTGCCAAGTTTGTGAAATACCACCCATTAGAAGATTTTTGGAGCTTCTAGATGCCCACGAGTTATCACAGCCTGCAAACACAGGAAACACATTCGGCGCAACGATCTGACGTGGCCAACACCCTACTACGTCATTGACCAATTTTTTTTGATGAAAAAGAAAATTCTAACAGCGAGCCGTTCCCCTCGCTGCGGGGAACAGCTGCGGGGAGCAGGCCCGAAACAGGCTTCTGGACCCCCAAAACTCTTCTAATGTTTTAATGAAATCTCCGTCACTTACCCATATTGTGACTGTTCCACAGCGCGGTAGATAGTTGACGTAGTTCGCCATCGGGGATATCGATTCGATTCAGGCGAATCGTCCATGTAACCTGCCCATGCGCCAATCGCCAAGTTGGAGAACTTGTGAGAGATGCGTTTTCAGATCTCAGATTAGTGAACGTAGCCTTAGCACTCATCGATCCGCATGCGTGACCAGGAGTAAACATGAGTTGGAATGTGTACAGGACATCTTGACAGATCAGCAGAGTTACAAAAGTTCAAATTGAGCAAATGAACAACACAAGCCGAAAATCAATCCAATTCCAATCAGCATTTCACTACACTACTTTTGCAACATACATAGCGATAATTAAAGCCTGGATGTGGAAGTACTTATTATCAAAGGCATTCAAGCAAGTAGTAATTTGGGTGGAACTATAAAATTTCGATCAAGCGTATAAAATTTGGTCGTAGTACTCTCTTAGCACTATTTCCACCAAAATCTTGAAAACTACAACATGGTGTACGGCGCACATGGCCATCGGATTACTAATGCCACGTCACACTCAAAGGAAGAAAACTAAATTAAATCATTACTGAACAAAAACCTTCAATGGGATGTGAAAGATTAACATACTTGCTCGTTGGGCCGTTCTTCCACTTGCGCAGCATTGTTCCCAGCATTGTTTCCAGCGTTGTTCCCAGCATTGTTTCCACCACCATTGTTCCCCCTCGGAGGTTCAAAAAACTCCTGTAGTTGACGTACATCGGTGGTGACAAGCATGATTAGCAGGACTATATATGTGATTGACCGCTTCAAACTCGCATCAATATCAACACATGACGCGCGTACAGGTTTTGGAGGTTGCAAAAATCCAAACAAAATTTAATTTCAAGATTCTCTCAATACTGACTTCAAGCGGGACATGATAGCTCGCATTACGCCCCGTATTACGCCCCACATTGCGCCCCACACTGCGGTCGGAGCTTGACATGATCAATAGCTTGAAATCAGCGACCCACCAGAAGCTGTCTCAATAGGTTCCAAGCTAGCCTGGGTTCCAAATTCACAAAGCTCGCAATTGGACTCCAGCGAGGTTACGGAACTCAGAAGTGGGATAGATAGCTTGACAATGATCACAAGTTAACGCAGATGGAAACAAATTTACTTACGTACACACAAGTGTCTCCTCTCAGTTGCATGTTATAGTGGCTCTACATATAAAGAGTGGATTCTGTGCTCGCTTGAACGTGTGCAACGATGTCGGCTACAATGGGCTGGCAGACAATATTTGTCTGGGACTTACTTAGGCGTCAAGCTGCATCACTAGCAGCACTAGTTTACGTAATTTGTGAAGTCGTCTGTCGACATTACGTTGTAGTAATTCCTGCTACGGCTTCTAGCTAGCTTAGGTTGCGTGCCGGCTTAGAAATGAGTCTCCTGAGATCACCTCTCCAGTTTTCGAATCCACCTCAAAGAAATAATTAATAGATATAGTCAATATATACCGTCTGTAGCTAGCCAATGCAGGGGCTTGAGTGTCAATTAATGTTGGCCGGCGAAGTCCTACAGAGTTTTCTCGTTGATGTCTGTCTCCGCGTCTGATCTATGCGCGGCGAGAGGTTCATTACGTACTTGAAGAAACTTCTTATGTCTTAGACATGGAAAGCTCCGGCATCTTCCTCACAGTTTCCAATCATAGACGGACAGAAGCTATGCAATTAATTGCGGATCACGTAAGTTCTCAACTCAGATTTCTGGAGATCTGTGCATGATCGACCGACTTTATCAAAAGTCAATTGGTCGTTATTTCAAACATTCTTGGCTTGGAGTAAAGGAATTTCAAATTATATTAACAAGTTTTATGAATTCCGATTGCCAGAAACGAGATGCAGATGCAGACTGTTCTTAACGTCAATTTCGTTGAATTGGCGATGTTCCATTACTTTGGCACAGTTCAGATTGTGCAGACAAAACCAAAATCTTTATCTGTCTTAGTTTGTGGTCTGAAATTAGACCTTTGTGAAGTAATTAGATGTATTTCACAATTTTTGGTTTGTAAAGTATCGCCAATTTAACGAAATTCTAGTTTTTTTTCCTTTGAAAACAAGGATGGGTACACAAGGTAAACCTGCCTATGACAGGCAAATCACCCATGACAGGCACCTAGGGAACTCCCCCATTACAGTCTTCCATCAACCCATGAGAAACTTTTTCTTAAAAATAGAATTAAGACTACATTAGGTTGATTTTTAGTTGTCATCAAAGCCTTGGAATATGGTTATGGAGTTATTAATAACTGTGATAGAACATTGACACCTTTCTAGTATAAACTGTTAGTAAAAAGTTATTTTTTAATTTCTTTATGTCATATCCATGTTAGGAAATCTTGTAACCATGTTAAAGAATGTTATGACTGCTTTGGGTGGTAAGATGACCATCATAGAAACACTTTTCTGCTGATTTGGGGTAGTCTACAGACTTTTTTGGGCAAACTGGACAGCAAACTTCGAAAATTCACAAAAAATTCATATTTTGTCGAAAAAATAAAATTCTAGTTGCTTCCTTCATTTCTCACATTTGTCTTTGTATAAAAAAAAATCAGATGTTTTTTGTCAATGGCAATAGGATAGATCAGCCATTCTGCCTGTCATAGGCAGGTTTACCTTATAACAGTTTCGAGCAATTCTGCAAAACTTCCTTCATTTTCTCACTTTTTGAGTGAATTTTACTTTTCATTTTTTTTCAATTTCAGTGAGAGTCCTGAAGGATATTTATTTGTAAAATTTGAATGGAATATGAATATATAATGTTGATAAATTGACATCTACTCAATAAGATCAGGATTGTACAATGCAATCATCCAAAAATAAAATATAGTGATCCATCCATCCAAAGGTTGCAATATTTCTCCACTTAGAATGGTAGACTCTTGAGATTTTCTATTGCTAGGGTCCCATTGAAGTAGCAATTATTAAAGCAATGAATTGCTCAAGAAACAACCACTAGTGGTAACATATAGTCACATAAAATTTGTAAATCTCACCACACTAATTTATTGTTAATGTGTGGTGTGTGACATTAATATACCAAAGTCAGACTATTTTAAGTTACTTAGTGTTGCCTAAGAAATAATATTGCCTTGCATTGTGGTTAAGTTGTACTATTCAAGTTAATTCAATTGGTGTGAAGAACAATATTTGTTTTATTCTAAGTTTTCCTATAAGAAATCATATTCTTAATAACACAAAATTTGAAATCAAGAAATTGTCCTTGATAAAATTAAGGGCAAAAAAAATATTACAAAATAATGTATATTTTAGAAAGAAAAATGGGGCATCAAGAGGGCTTCAAGATCTAAACCAACTATTCAAATAAAAAATCAATATTTCTTTTTACTTTAGACTTTTGCACTATAATTGGTTCAAATTGAGTCTAGTGGCTTTTTTGAGCTTGTAAATTTTTTCTAATGGTTTTTGCAATGATCTTTTGGATAATGAACAAAACACTTGTATTGTTTAAGTCTTTAATTTTAGGATTTTAGAATCACATGTTGCAACTAAACTCAAAATTGAGAAATATTTTTGGGACATTTACTTATTACACTTGAAATTTAGATTGCAGCAATGTGTAGTACATTGCCTAACATAAACCATATTTTTTTTATAATTTTTGAAATAAATCCATTATTTATTATTTGATTTTTTAAATTTGTCACACTTTAGGTTTTGGTGTTCAATACCATCAAGTCTCTGGATTGATGAATCTCACTAGGAATTTAAATTCACAAACACATTTCTTTACTAGAATTGCACCTACAGTCCTACACATAGTACACAAGTAGGGATAGTTAAAAAAAATAGCAAATGGCACCTTATCCTCTGTAAGGATTCAAACATGTCATTTTCACACATGCAATTGTAGACATGAAAAAATACATATTTAGAATATGTATTTTTTAAGAAGTTTTCTTAAAATCCATTTCCTTCTTGAAATGTTTTCTTTAAGAAGTTTTTTCGAATGAATTTTATAATTAAATTTAGATTTTCTATTTTTAGTAATTTAAATGTCATTATATTTATTTTCATTCGATTTAGTGCTTTTCTAGTTCTTCTACTTGGAGATTTTTTATTTTTTATTTTTTTAGGATATAGTTTTTTTAGAGATTTAAACATTAACAATAGTTTTTATATTTTTTAATTGATTTCTAATTTTTAAAATATCACAAAAAAACATCACTTGTAAGTGAGTAAAATGCAACAAATAATACAAGTATTTTATGCCATCATCCCTCTACCAAATTTCCATAATATTTACAAGAGGAGATTTCATTTCATTCAAAAATCAAATTATCTATATACATAGAATGGAAAACTATGAGCCTACAATGGAGACCATGTAATTGTAAAGTATCTAAATGGAATGAATGATCCGACATGTATAAAAGAATAGAGTAATCCTAGTACAATCAAATAATGATATATCACCCCTCTATCCCTATAGAAACTATATAATTGTAGGTATCTTAAAAGTGGGGAAATGAATGACCTGGCGTGTCTGAGAAAATAAAATAAGCATTGTACAAATGTACAATCAAATAATGGTATGTTACTTCCTTCGCCCCCCACGTTGAGATTATTATCAAACGACTCTTGCATTTGGAGCATATGTCCTAACTACCCTTAAAAGCTTGTGTTCAGTGAACTTATTGTCGGGGGGAATGCCAGAAATGGAGACAATGTCTCTATTTGAACTCGATTGAGATAGCTCTGTACATTAACAAACAACATTCATGGTTGTCATACTGGACAAGTTACTATTCATTTTATGTCATGTAGGACGAGTTATTATTCATTGCACAATCATATTGAAAACTATCAACATGAATATCATAAGATCTCAAGTGTATTAATTTAACCAGACTGAATTAAGTAAACTTACCCATATTGTGACTGTTCCACAGCGTGGTAGATAGTTGACGTAGTTCGCCATCGGAGATATCGATTCGATTCAGGCGAATCGTCCATGTAACCTGCCCATGCGCCAATCGCCAAGTTGGAGAACTTGTGAGAAATGCGTTTTCAGATCTCAGTTAGTTAATATACCTTCTTGAGATTAATTCTTGGAGATTATTACTCCTGAATCAATCTCCTCTTAGTATGAGCAAAATCATCTGGAAAACTTCTGATAAACACTCCGTCAATACATTTCGTTGAATCGGTGCTCAAATCGTGGCATACACGTATCGAAGTATGTCTATGAATCTCAAAAAACTAGCATCTATTTTTCAGGTCACTGCCATGGTCCAGTCGTCCTGAAAAGTGCCGATTTAACGATATTGAATTTCTTTACATTGGCTAGATTCCGGGGCCGGAAGCTGTGACCAAATCTGAACTAAGCTATTGAAAAATACACCAGTGTAACTACATTGACGTTGGAAGGAAAGCAAGAATAATCTCCTTGTGCATGATCGAGCAGTAACAAGGAATGTGTCTAACGTACTTTGATATCCATCCCAAAAGCATATATTTCTTTACAAATCTGCTGTCTACTTACAAACCAGGCTTAATCAACATACCTCCGTGCTGGGCTGTTCATCCATTTGGCCAGGGTCGTATTCTTCAGGACACCGCCGGAAAAACTCCTGCAGTCGGTGTCGGTGTTAAGTTAAAATATGAGCATCATTCTGAGGATTGATCACCGGTATTCATAACTTCAATAGCAATCAACAGGTAACAAGAATTCTTACTGGAAATAGCAATTAATCATCGAAACAAAATGAAACAACTCTCTAACCCACTGACGTTATGATTGTCTGGCATGATCGGTAGCTTGAACTCAACCGCTCGTCGAACGTCGGGATAGCAATATATATATTGTAGCAGGAAATGATCAAAAGTTGCGAAGATCTCGGTCGAATGGACTCCAGCAAGATTGTGAAACTCTGCATAAGAAACTTTGCAGTGATCGCAATGTATCCGTGGAGGAAATATATACACACATCACTCTAGCTCGCTAGCTAGCTTGTGTGCAGACAAAGGTATGAGACGTCAAGTCCAGTCTGCACTGCAGGCAAAGTTGACCTGCCGACGTCGTTGCGCGCTTTGAATCTCTTGCCTGTGGTCGTGCTCTTGCGTCGAACTACCGTGGAGTTATCAAGGCAATTTCAGTCGTCAAATTGACAAATTTCTTGAGTCCCCAAATGAGATGTGCCCAAGGAGTTTTAACTAGAAACGGCCAGTAGACAACGTAAGATTAATACAACGTACTCGGTAAAAACCTTCACCAATCTATCGGAAACTTGACTAATGTCTGGAAACTTAACTAATGGCGACTAATGTCACTAAAAAAGCTTGAGTGCTAACCAATACCTGCAGAGTACATTCAATTCAGTCCCCGTGTCTGCTAAGAGAATTAATTAAGTTCATAACCAGAATCAACTTCTAATCTCTTGAATTGGCCATGGCAGCTCTGGCTCTCCAGCCACTATTTCCACTCTGCGTCGAATGCGGAAGTGAGTTGGAACCGATTGATTTGTCAGACTTTTGCCGATTGAATGTCTGTGGCCGGCTATTGGTTGGATGACATTTAATCTTGCCACAAGTCGGCAAATTTGTCGGCAAAGCTGGTGTGTCACTGGGTCACGCGCATCGATCTAAAATTGCAGCTTGTTCAAAAATTCTCGAAGTCGGTGCACGCGAGGTTGGGCCGGTGGGGCTGAAATTCAAACTGGAATGGTAACACGGACTCGGTGGCATGGGGTGCCGCGTCTGCACACGGCTTCCATGGAGAGCTTGTATTTTATATTTCTGTCTGACTGCCAGGAAGGGGCGGCCGACAACTCAAAATCGTGGAAGTGCTTCCGACTTTCGCTGCAACAGCGAGCGAGTCGAAGGTCTCAATACCTGTGAGGAGATGAGGAGCAGCAGAGGCGCCCAGAGCGGTAAGTCGGTACGTTATTCGGCTATTGGACAAGTCTGAAGGATTTTTTAGATCATTGTAGAAGTGAATATTTTGGGGCATCTGTTGGTTGAAAAGTCAAAAGTCAGATTGTTTCTTGGCAAGGTGCCTTGGTGGTAGATCTCCTTCTTGCGGGGTTAACCCTGTAAGGAGGGGCTGGTCTTTGAAGAAATCATCATTTTCTAATCCGTGGGAATCAATCACTTAAAAAAATGGAAAAAGATTCATTGGAAGTCAAATTATTGTAGAAAATGTTCCCTTTTTACAACAAAATTCCAAGGATGAATAGTTGCACTTCTACCCTATACAAGGGAATTCTTTGTCATCCATCAGACACTTAGTGTCCACGGCAGTGTTATAGGGTTAATCTTGAGATGTCTCGGGGCCATTTTGTAGTTGATGAGTTGATAACCCATAAATGATGGAGCAAATGTTTTTTGGACGATGAATGACAAAGAGTCTCTCCATGCAAGATGAAAGTGCAACTATTCATCCTCCAAATTTTGTGTAAAAGGAGAAGGTCATGTAAAGTACCTTGACTTCCAATGAGTACTTTTTGCATTTTTTTTCAATCTAGAAATTCACACGGTACCAAAACAAGGATGATTTCCGTAGCCACCTAATTGAAAAATTAGAAAATGTTTTAGAGAAGAAGATGTCAAATCTTTAGATCATAAAGGGGCCTTTTTAGCAAATTTAGCAATTCCTAACAACTTGCTCTTCATTTTCATTTTAGCAGTAAATTTATGCCATTTAAAAAAAATTTAAACCAAGGAATGAATGGAAGCTTATTAAGTCTAGTTTCTACTTCAATTTGAAAAATTAAATATTTAATGACCATTTGGAATTTGGGCCTATCACCATGGTCTATTGATTTTCTAATTATAGAAAGATGTAGAAATTTGGTTAATACCATAATGGCATAATGTGTACTTGTAGAGAAATTTTAAGATTTTTTCACTCTTATTTGTATTAGATAAGAACTTTCTCATTTTTTT
Organism: Pseudoscleropodium purum; assembly: GCA_963969395.1. Taxonomy (NCBI): domain Eukaryota; kingdom Viridiplantae; phylum Streptophyta; class Bryopsida; order Hypnales; family Brachytheciaceae; genus Pseudoscleropodium; species Pseudoscleropodium purum. Next base: position 2,140,991 of record OZ017796.1, read on the forward strand.
CTCCAAAAATTTATAATAGTTTTAAATTTTCACAAAAAAATTTGAAAATTTTCGAATTTATAGAAGACATGTGATTATAGTCTTTGAAAAGTCAAAAAATATAATTCATTTCATTACAATTACAAAATAAATCATACAAATTCAAGACTTTAAAGGTTTGACCACATAGTCATAAGATCCATTATTTCAAGGTTAAGTCTTGAAAGCCCAAGGTCTTTTGAGCTTCTAGGAATTTGCTCTAAATTGAATAAAAAAACAATATTTTGATATGTTGTATTAAGTTTTTGGAATTGTGACCATATAAATTCAAACTAGATATGTTAGAAAATCACATGGAAAGAACAAACACAACAGTATCACTCATAGATTGAAACATTATAATGTTTGATCATATCTAAGGGTCTTAAAACCATGAAAGTGATTTAAAGTCTTTAAATTTGTTTTCCACATGTCAAATCTAAAAAATTAGTCACCAAAAAAATATGAGGTTAAAGGACATAACATGCATAACCTTGATCAATTTATGGCTTCTCAAAATCTCTTCCACAATTTTTTTAAATGAATTTCTAATGTGAAATTTTTTTCTAAGATCTAGTGTATTTGAGGCTCATTTCCAAGAGCCATCAACACTAAGGAAAGTCAAAATTGCAATGGACACCCTTGCACAAAATCTTGAATAGAAATACCATAATCAATCATTTGCAAAATCGGATATTTTATGCTAAAATTAGACTTCAAAAATAATGTTACAATATATAACTACTAAAAATACTAATTTGTTTAGATTTAATTTAACTTCAAAATATTATTGACACCAAAATTTGGTGCCTTGAGCATTTAGAGGTTAGGAGTTTGTTCATCTAAGGTTCCATGACTAACTTTAAGAAGTCAATATTAGTGACTCTTAGAGTATCTTTGTTAGAAAAGAAAGGGGAAAATAGAGAAGGGAGAAGGGGGAAGGATTTGTTATTAAGGGTTTCTTCATAAAAAAAAAAACTTTCAAAATTGTCATTTCTATTGCAAAGAGCCAAAGAATTAAATTTTTTTGCAAATCTCATTGTAAATTTTTTAATCCTTCCGATTCCATTGTCCCTGTAAGAGACAAAATTGATTTTAGGTAGGCTTGTGTAATTTCAATTTCTACTAAAATTTTTAAAACTTTTTTAACATAATCAATCCTCTAAGAACTTTGAACATATACAATTAAGTGAATTGAACCTTCAATGGACAAGTTATGTGCTTTATTTTTGGAAAATAAATAAGAAAGGACAACTTAGGTATAGCTATTTGCTTTTACAGAGTTGAATAGGAAGTTGATCAAGGTGCTAGAGCATAGCTAGTGCAATGGATTTAGAAAGGAGCAAAGCCAATGGAAGAAGACCTCTAGTCTCTATTGGTGGACCACCACAATAAGAGGCACTTACTATTGGTTGGAAAGGGGTTGGATGACGAGCAGGGATCAACAAAGAGTTTGGTCCACTTCTACAAATTGCATCAGGTTTATCTACAATTCTTCCATCTTTAGTCCCCCTATGCGTCTACACCTCAATATTCATCAATTTCTTAAAGGATTGATTACCTTTGAGGTCCCAAATGATGAGGCTATTGATGTTGATAGAATTGGCAAGATCATCTAAAAATTAATTTGAGTGGCATTGACAAGGGAAATATGATGGAAATTGAAGAAACACCATATACCAACAATAACAACAATGTCCACTTGAAACCTACAATTGGAAAAAATTGAGAAATTTATAACTACCATGAAATCATGACTTCAATTTGCAATATCTAAATCAAGTAACAACTACAAAAATAACCCAATTTATTTTTGTAGTTGTTACTTGATTTGTTAAATATCCCGATACTCTAGACCTAGAGTTCTACCCTACTTCCTCTATAACTTCTCACTTTGGCTCTACAACATGTACAATCACCTCAATTTACTACAAGAGAAAGGGTGGTATTTAAGATGATCAATTACAATAGTAAAGAATTACCAAAATTTGTTTCTAGTGTTAAAGGTCAATTTGGTTGCATGTAATAAGTATATGCTAAATTCACAATACTAATCGATCATTACATGACTAAGAATTTATTCTCAATGGTCACTAGTTATTGAAAAATTTGTCTTTAGTGACTACTAGTTACTAAATAGACACCTCATGTCATATGAATGTTAAAAAGATCTTTAATTTCTTACATAATATAAGATGTAGCAAGGTAATAATAAGGATTCTCATCACTTACTAAGCATTAAGTGAGGAATTCGAACCCCACTACTTGCTAAAAAGACATGAAAAATTGATTGAAATGACACAATGTAGGATTTCAAAAATGTAATTTAAGTTAAGCCTTAGACACATGTTTTTTCAATAGGTTTTCTTGCAATATGATCCAACCTTTGATTATGCAATTTCTAATTGAATATTGTACTTAATACCCTCCTTTCTCTTGTTGTGACTTTAACAAAATTTCAACAATTAGCTACTCATCAACACCTCAACTACCTAGCACATCATGGAAAATGTGACTAGAATTAGACACTCTAAGCTTCCTATTTTAAAAATTGATCTTCAATCTCTTTGAAAACAACTAAACAAAAATTTCATTGACACTTGTGTATACTTGAAAAGAAGGCTTTCGTAGAATCATGAGGAATTTTTGCTTTAGATCTCTCAATACAAAGAGGAGCAATGCCATGGAGGGGAAGAAAAATAAGACATGAAGTACAACATTATCCATGTATAACTTCTCTCAAATTCTAGCTTTGCAAATTTTTTTCTTATGTGGCTTCATATTTCTTTACTACAACTTTCTTGGGATGGGTTGCCCATACATCAAAATTGCCATTTGCTAACTCAACATCTAAGCTTGTCTACTAATTCTCCTTCATTACTGAGAAGTTCAACACTCCTACTTAAAGTGATTCAAGATAATGACCACCCGACATCTCTCTATATACCTCCACTATTGCACCATGCACTTGACAATTTCCAAGGTGAAGAAGTTCTACACATTAATTGGTGAATTTAATCAAGCTTTTACAGACAATCAAAATAGGGGGAAGAGCTTCCAATTGTGAAGAATTGGAAGAAGAAAACATTCAAAAATGACCCTACTTGATCCATACTTGAAAATAGAACATTGGAAGAGCTTTGGTGGTCGTTTAGTAAGCTTCTTCAAATTGCTAAAGACTATAAGTGACCTCAATGTTTGAGTTTCAAGCCCAAGCTCTTGATGCAAAAGGCTTTGTTGTTGATAAAGGCTAAGTAGTTAGTAGGAGCCACAACAACTACAAGAGGATGGAGCTCCATCACCATGAACTTGGGGAACGTTCAAGAGTGCAAGGGAACCTCCATAAACAAAAGTTTGAATTGCCCTCTAATCCCTCTTTTTTCTCCCAAACTTTATTGAGCCCCACCACATGGAAAACATATAAAGAATGATATGGAGTTGTTTGGGGCTAAGCTTGTGACACTAATTTGAAATAGGAGGGTGAGGGATTAGAATATAGATAGGGAGTAAGTGAAGGTCTTGGAAATTATATAGGTTTATCCATGTCCAATTGCACCATCGTCATTTGAGAATGGATTATATTCATACACTAAATTATGATATTAGGAGTGCATCAAAATTTGATTATGATACATTCAATTCTAGTGATGACAATGGCAATGTCAAAGATGTAAATAGTGTAAGTATGTTTACTGCGACTCTATATGGTTCAAGAAATTTATGATATATGACTACAAGCCCCCAAAGTTTAAAGGATCTTTAGGGTCAAATTTTTGGCACTTCTTCCTTGCATGTATTTGCAAATTTCTTTGATTTTTTGACTTGTTTCAACTTTACAAACCATTGTTTGTTGATGAGAGTAATCAATACATCACATGGCAAATGTGGACAACAAGACTTAGAGGGGCTTGCAATAGGAGCCTTTTTCTTTGGAGGAGTTCAAGACTTTTGTTGCTATCATTTCATTCATAGACATGAAGGAAGAACCAAATGTGAAAAAATTATTGGCATAAAAAGGCTCAATTTTCCATTACTCAACTATTTTGAACTTCTTGTGCTACACATGTTTTCAAATTTTAACTAGATTTTTTCATGTTACCAACTCATCAATCTATGAGAGGAACAACACCATGATAGATATGACAAAATGAATTAGATCCAGTGGCTCATCAATGCCATTCGTGAAAATTGCATGAACTCATAAATATGGGCCAATTTGTAACCATATATGACATGATGATCCCCTATAAAGATATGTATGTATTACCTTATTTTAAGATCCTATGGTTACATTCTATCCAATCTCAAGAAAAAATGAGAAAAAAAATTGCTCAAGTTCTTGATAGTTTTGGCCTATTTTGAAAGTCCACCCCTCCAAGTCATCATGCATTAATCTCCAAAAATTGTGCATGGCCTAAGAACAACTAGTTAGGCTCAGTTACAAGGTCCAAAACGTAGTGTCCATGTCATGTCAATAAATTTATATGTTAAAAAAGGAATTGCTTTCATCGGTTCCACAAATGTCTCATGAGCATCCATTCATACTATGAGTTTTTATTCCAATCTCAGGTCTTGTTATTTATTTTTTGCAAAAACTTCAAACGAATGGGTGGAAAGGTATATATGCGCAAAGAAAGAATGCATTTGATTTTTCCAACAAGGATTTCAATATGCCTCATTACATTAGAGTGAAAAATTGTTGGAATATAATTTCATTTGTAGTGAAAATTGCTCTATGGAATCTCATACAATGCAATTTTAGGGGACAATATGAATAAACTATGAATATTCAAAGTCTTAAATATCATTGAGCCATTTAGATTTTAATGATTAGATGATATAGGACAATCCAAGTAGTTTCCAATTCCATTATAATTAAGCGTGGCATAGGACTGAACAAGAGGTTTGGATGACCATTGAGTTAAGGTAGAACAACCCCTGACAGTCAAACTACTCCATGGTGCACACTTAGGGAATGACCCCATTAAGGGTGTTTCTATAAATCTATGAGATTTGGGTCACAATCAATGTTTTTCTGGACGGTAAGTTACTAGAGCAATTAGTGACGTCATTAGGAACTTCTAGCTTTTCAATATATGCTCATTATACAAAGTGACTTTTGAAAGCCTTCCCTGTTACCTAAGAAAGATTGTAACTACTTTAGGTGAGTAAGATGAGCATTATAGATGCAATTTTTGTTGGTCATGGGATAGTCTAGAGACTCTTTGGGCCATGATGGGGAGAACACTTCAAAAACTCATAACAAATTCATACTTCGTCAAAATAAAATACAATTTCAAATGCTCTCATTGTTCCTCATATATTGTCTTTATGTGGAAAAATTTGAAAATTTTAGTGATAATATGAGAGTAAACTCTAGAGATTTTAAGATTTTTAAGAAAAAAATTGAACTTGTCAATTGTGATAACGTATCAATTGCATTATTGTTTTTTAGAAATATGCCGTGGAAAATTGGATCCAAAAATTTGACTTTATATTGCCAAATCCAACGATGTTAGTGCATAAGTATAGAGATTTGAATCTATGAGCCTTGGACCTAGTTGTAAGTATGTAGTACCTACAACCATTTGAAGGTCTTTATAACATATATTCCTATAACATGAATACATTAGAACATGGAAAGATTCTATAACATAGATACTTATAGTATAAACACCTACATCTATAACATAGGTACCTATAACATAGACTCCTAGATTCATGGGCTCATAGATTTCTATGATCACATGTTAGCACTCTCCTTGTCAAATCTTAAGACATCATTGCATTGCATGATTTTATAGGATGTGTTCCATGTTCTATATTGACTTGAAATTGGTGGAGATATATCTAATATGATATGAAAAAATTGAATTTGAAGTTTATAGCGTAAAAAATTTCCACAAGATGTGATCTAAGCCATAAAAAAAAGGTAAAAAAAAATTTCATTTTCATGCAATTATCTTTCAATCTATATGATCAAATTTTATGAAATTTTAACCACATTCTCTTATATAAGTGTAGTACAAAATCCTATGGTTAGATTTTCAAAAATCCATCTAATATGTTTTTATAACCAATGCAATTGAAATGGTATTTATCAATGTTTTTTGAGGAAAACAATCCTTGAAAGTACCTTGGGACCATAGGAATAAAAGTGAAGAAAGCAAGTTTTTTTGCACCTTTAGTGACTAGATTATAATATTTTTAATTTTATAGCTTAAATTTTTGTATTACAAATTTTTAATTAAGTTTTTTTACATTGAAGTATTGAGTTGAAAGTCTAGTAAAATAAAATTTTAAAAATATATAAACTTGATATATAAAAAATGACAATTTGGGAAAAACTGTTATAAAGTGCTATGTGGAAGAATATTTTGGAATTGAAATACAACTAAAGGTTGTAGATATTGATTTGCAGATTCTATCCATATGGTTAGATTAACTAGTGCTATCACCAATATTTTTTTTATAAATTTTGAAAAGGAAATTTCTAAATTCCTTCTAAATTCAATTCCAAGCAAAATATTATCATTTTTTGAGTAAGACTTGTTGGAATGGATTTGAAATGAGGTTCTCTTGATATGGTGATTTTTTGAAATTCTTGGGTTCTTCAATCTATGACCTCATTTTTGCAAATCAAGTTTTGAACTAAAATCAATGCAATTTTTGGGTTGACACTCTTCCACATTTGTAATTTTAGAAAAATATGCACTCTAATAACACCAAATCCAACCATTAGATAGGACAAGAATTTGATAAGGAACCTCCACAAATTAGATGGATTTCATCCAAATAGAATCGAAAAAGAGATCTGAATTTTAATCTATTCATTGTCCAAAAATTGGACATCGAAGCGTTCGAGGGTTAATAGCTCTATAATGGTATTGAAACACACTAATTCCAATAGTGAGATTGTTACATTCTTGCAATCATATTTAACCTTGTAAAATTTCTTCTTTTTGAAAAGTGTGAAAAATGTGTTAAAAAATGAATCCAATATATGTTTTTTTGGAGAGGTTTTATGATCATTGCTTACAAAATAAGAAGCTCCATAATTTACACATCATTAATCTAAATGGAATGAATCAAACCTTTCCAAGTAGATAAAAACAAAATCTATGAGAATTTTTAAAAAAAAAAATTATTTCAACTTTATATAGGCTTGTTTTACTTCTCAAGCTCTCAATGGCCTAAAACACTATAAAAAAAATAGTGCTTAAATCAACATGAAAATCATATGATATATATTCATTAGGATAGTTGGTTAGGTCAACTTGATTTGTACAAATGATCCACACAAATATGATGATTTTATTCCTTTATTTGATTAAATTCAAAAAATATTTTATTGTTCAAAAGTTGTCCACATAAAATTCCACATAGGGAAGATTGCCACATCAACAAACCTAACATTTAAATTAAACTACCATGTCAACAACTACCAAATAGGCAAGGCTGCCATTGGGATTTGAACCCACAACCACTCTCATATAACAAATTAACTAAAGTTTTTTAACTAGAATCTAGACTTTAAAATTTAATTGCAACAAATTCACTCCTACAATCAACATTATCCAATGTGTTAAGTAGCTAAACCTTGATGAATGAAGTGTTGAAAAAACAAGATTTTTATACAAGTGGGGTGATAGTAGGTAAAACAAACCATATAGGATATGTAAATTAGAATTAGTAGGATCTTATAATTAAGTCAAAAGTAGGAAATGTGGTTAAAAGCAAAATTTCAAACCTCCTTTAGGTAGTTTAGAATAACTTTTTCAAGAAAACTATTGGCTAAGTTAATGTAGAAAAATCCATTTAAATTTTCATCTCCAAAAATCCATTTGAGATTTCAATACTCCAATCAAAAGTTATAGATAAGTTTCAAAGAAGGTAAAGAAGGGACTTTTTTTTTTAATAATTTCAAACATCTTTTTTGAAATTTGATCATGACTTTTAATTGGAGGATTTAAATCTCAAATGGATTTTTGGAGATGAAATTTGGCTTAATTAACAAATTTATCTAGTTCAAAGTTTTTTGAGAAAAGTTATTTTACTATGTCAAAATGAGGTCTAAAATTTTATTCTGCACATAATTACTATATTTTGACAATGAAATAAGTCCTTCACCTTGACATCCAAAAATTTCTTGATAGTAAATGGTCATTGAACTTTATTTTGGACTTTTATGTGAAAATTGGAAATTTCTATTTTATACAGCATTTGGTCATTTAATTTTGCTGAATTCGACAATTTCTTTTATTCAATTTATTCATTTTTTTTACTTTTTAAGAATTATTGTCAAATCAAATGTCAATTTAACTAAGCAAATTTTCTTTTTTGGTATCAACACAAGTATTTTGATTGATGTTTAGAGGAGTTCCAAATTTATAGAGCCCAAAAAAAATTGTCATAATCAACACAAATGCATTAAACTTCTATTGATTAGGGCCCCATTTTCTTGTAGTGAAATTTGGGCTTAGGATATGATGGCATAAATTTTTTCTTATGCACCAATTGAAATAAAAATTATGTTTCTCAAAAGATAATGTTTTTTTCTATCTTCAACAAAAGTTATTAAAAATTGTAACAAAAATTGAGATGATAGGAACTTGAACAAACTTTCATTTGTCCCCCAAGGGCACAATGGGACTTTAGGATTTAAGACCAAATCAAAAATTTTAATTGCGCATTTTCTTTGACCTCCAATAAGTAGGTGTAATTGATAATTTATAGAGTATATCCTTCCATCCTAGACTAATTGCACCTCTTCAAACTCAATTTTTATTCAATTTGAACTTTCAAGGTTTAAAATAATACATAAAGAGGTTTGAAATTAATCATGAGCTCATCTAACTTTGAAAGTTGCACAAAAAACAAAGTGTAATAACTTTCATTACATTAGCTACAACTTTGCAAGTTCAAATAATTGAATATTCAATTTCAAAGCCTTCTTTAGGCACTTGAGTGTTCTCTAATCCATTTTGCAACAAAATGAAGAAGATTGAATAAAACAAAGTATAAGACTCAAAATTCAAGTTAAATTTCATATATATTCAACGTACATGTGGAATTTTATCCATCTATGTTTTCTAAAAAACATGTTTTAGATTTTTTAAATTCATATAGTATAGATTTCCAAAAACATTCTTCAAAAATATTCAACAATTCAAAAACTCAAATTTTTATATTTCACCTCAATTAAAATTTGATTTCCTAGTCTAAAAAAAAGCCCTTGAAAAATGACTTTAATAAATATCAAACATCAAACTTTTAAATATTCACCTTGTAGCTTAATTTTTATATTTGAAACTTGTGCCAATTTTTATTTATGAAAATCACTAACATTCAATCCACAATTAGTTTAAATGGAATTAAAAAATTAAAATAAAATTATTGAAATTTTTTTATTAATGTTATGAGGGTTGTATTGTCCAGCTAATTTTTGAATTCAATGTTGTGTTGAACATGTTTTGTCAAGTGGCATGTTAGATATTTGTCTAGTGTATTCATAAATGCCTCTTCAAAAATTCTTGAATATCCTTGAATATTTGAAGGTAATTCTAATATATTTTATTATATTTTAGACATATTTTGAAATTATTTTTGTGTGATGGACAGGGGCCCCTACGAGTTCAACATCTTCAATGTTATGTTTGATGCTATATTGCCATGTTTCATATAACAACCATAAATGTAATGGTAGATTCAATCATATAAATATGATCTTGGTGTCATTTTCTATAACTTGTTGTTTCTAAATCCATCACAAAATTATCCATTAACTTATACTTTTTAACAAATCTTTTATTTGAAAATTTTGAAAATTTTGAAGTCCTTTAAAGATAACAAGTCTTGAGAAGTACATAAAATAAATGCTTTGAATGCTGCAAATAAGTTTGACAAAGTCCACAAAGGGCATCAAAGTATTTGGTTGCAAGAACCTTTTGAGGGTCAATCTTAGGGATTTAAACAATAAACATAGATGTATTAGTGTAAATGTAGGGAAGGATTAACACTTTTCTATCAAATATATAATTTTTTCTACAATATAAGGTTCAACTCTTGTTAAAAATCATATTATTTATACAAATATTATATATATTATTATAAAAAAAAACTTTTCTGTTCAGACATTTATTTTTCCAAAAAAATGGTATAGAGTATGTCTCGTACAATTGATTAGATTATAGCTCAGTAGAAATTATGCATATGGATATATGGACAAATTTTCCACATATATATATAATTTAAATTTAAAAAGAAAATTTAATCAATTTCAAAGCATTTCATGTTGAGAATTCTTTAAAAAGTTCAATTTAAATTTTTTAGCAAATGAATTTTTAACAATGGACAAAAACTTCATTCTAAGGAAAATGAGCCCATTGTGGACAAAATTGTTTCAATGGTGTAAATTCAAATTTTAAAATATATATATGATTTTGTTCACAATGAGTTTGCTCCCATTTGATCCACAATAGGCTCACTTACCATGTAGCAATTTTAATTAGTAAAAAAATAATGAAAGATTTTATCTTGAAAATATTATTATTTTTTAAAATAGAAACTATTAAATACTTAAAAAAAACATGTAGTGTGTTTTGGGTTCATTATTCATAATAGAAATTTCAATTTGTCATACACTTGTTTACACATCTATTTAAAGCTAATTCATTTAGTATATTGAAAATTTTGAAAAAAAAGTTTTATGCCACTTGAATATTTTACTCAAGATATGTAAGACATGGCTATAAAATGGTTGCATAGATCATTAGGGATTGAATGGTATTTTTAAAGCAAGATAGTTATGGACAAACTATTACCTAAAAAGAGATTCATATAAACTAATTGTACCAATTAGTAGTGGAGACAATCCCTAAGCTAAAGGAAAAAGGACATGTCCTTTGACTATGCCATTGAAAAGATTATAATAGTCAAACAATAAAAAATTTCAAATTGGAGAGGCTATATTTTGGGAGCGTTCAAAGTGATCAAATGACAATTGTATCATTGAGAAAGTTTAGGCCATCTAATTTGTCATATTATAGAATTGGTCAAACTTCTAAGCTCCAATTTTTACTTCAAGTTCCACTTCTTGGTCCCTAAAATTCTAAAAAGAATTGCCATGGAGGCATCTTTAACTAAATAGGGACTTTAGACATAGTGTGAAGTAACTCATATTTACTTGTAGGATTGAAAGGCTTAGTTAAGTTAGTGTAAACTACTAGTAGAGGAAAATATAATTTTAGACATTCATAATTGGTTTATTAAATTTAAATTTTATCAATTAAAATTGTATATAGAGAAAAAAAAATCAAATATTTAATTTTAAAACCTTTTTGAAATCTTTACATGTAATTAAAAATTTAATAAATTTAATATGAATAAGATTTTTTAATTTTAAGTAGATTTTTCTTTTTATATGTAGTCTATGAATTTTTTTTCTTTGTGCTTTTACTTTTAAATCCATCCTAAAGTAATGGGCCTTTTGTAGTGAACTTGAATGGATTTGTGCATAATAAGGAAATTATGTGCAAAATCACTAAAAAACTAAAAGTAGTATTTGTTGCATAAATTTCTTTTCTTACTTCTACTAGTGTCTCATAAATAAGGTGTTTCTCTTTACTTTACTTGGATTCTTTTTCTTACTTTCACTTTTATATTCAACATAGTGGATGAACTTTCAATGACTTCGATGTACATGCATCAATGGTCATGCAATTTCGTCCATAAAGGGGGGATTTTTTTTTAATCTTATAAGTTTGTAGTGTATGATTGTATGCAATCACTAATATAATTCTAATTGCTTTCTATTGGTCTAAAATTTAATACTTATTCTTTATTTATAACCTAATTTAATTTTAATTTTTGTCTTTATCTCTTCTTATGATTTAGGATTAACTTTCAATTAATACTTCCAAGCTACCAATTAGCAAGCTCAAAGCTCGTTTTATTATATTTCTACTACATAGCATTTTTAGCTAAAATTTATGGAAATTATTTATTTAAAAATTTGAAAAATTATATGTTGAAAAATATTTTTTTTAGCATCTGACAAACCTTATTTTTTGAAAATAATGAACATTTGACAAATAAATGTTGCCCCTACTTGTATAATACCTTCAAAGTCAATTTTTTGGAACTTGAACACTTATATTTGTCCTTTAGGGGGTGAATGATGCTCTATTTGTGGTGTTTGGGATGCTTCTTCTTCTTCAAAAGTGCACTTATAACCTAAACACTTATAATATATGATTTAGGTTTATGCTTTGCTCAATATTGGTTGTGGTATTGAGCAATCTGTTAAATGATTGGATTTATCTTGCCTTGACACTTCCTTTTAGAATGACCCCCTACCAATGACAAATTTTTTTCCCCATTAAACTAAATGATTGAGCTTCCAAGGGCTATGGATAATAGTAGGAATTGAACCATAGATCTTTACTTTCACCAAATGTTTCTTCAAAATTTGAACATTTATTGGGTGGATTATGAATGTCTTCAAAAGCTTATTGTGGGAGCTATAGGAAACAAATGAAGTGCATTTGAATAAAATAACTTTAGTTTATTATTTAAGACTGTGCCTCAAACATGAGCACTCAATGCTTCATGATTTTTGTGCAAGATTTTGAACCAATTCATACAAAAAGGAGAAGACATGAAAAATTTGCAAAATTTCAAATCTTGTGTCTAGGTTCTTCTTGCTCTATAATTTATGTGTCCCATAATGCTACGGCTAAGGACATTTTGGTCCGAAAGGTACTTAGGGCATTCTTTACCTTGTGAGCTATGTTCGAGAAACCCGACGCAAGTTTTTTCCCTCGTTTCCACGGGCTGGCTCATGAATTTTATTTTTTGGGGCCTTACAGAGAGCCGGGCAGAAGTCTTGCGGGCAGTCTCGGAACCCCCAGCCTGCAGTGGAAGTAGTGTCGAGGGCTCCCTTCACAGCTCTCGCAGTCCCCCATTCTCCTTTTTGCCTCCGAGCATGCTTCCATGGAGGTAAGCTTGAGCCTCCTTCTTCCATTCTCACTTCAGTGCTCATGCTCAGTCGCCTGCATTGTTTATTCCGATTTGGTCTTGCGCCGCTCATCCCACACCTTTCAAGAATTTTTTTTCTGGTGTAGTTTTCTTATTATTTGTATTGTCGTTCGGGAAAGGGAGTGGCTTGATTGTGCTACCACTCGCTGCGAACTCAGATTGAGTGTAGTTGGGGACTGGATGGAGTGTTGGCGGTGGGGTATGCAGCGGAGGGATTCGGCGTGAGAAAACGAGGGTAACAGGATTGATTGGAGTGCTGGACACGGGATTGCGGTTTGAGTGTGTAATGTGATGGTTAGGTTTTTGTGAGGGAGAGAATTGGAAGTCTTGAGTTCGTTTGGTGCGAGTTTTGAGCAATTGAGGGAGGATTCTGATTGCTTACTATTGTGATTTTTTACTATTTCCATCGCTTAGATTTCGTGTGAAGAGATGAGATGAGTCTTCCTGTGAAGCGGCAGCACGAGGAGACGGCGGTGGTTAAGGTGGTGGAGGCGGGAACCGGAAAGCAGCAGCAGCAACAACAACATGTAGGAGGAGGTGGAGCCGGGATGGTCATGGAGTCCGCTAATGTATTCGGAGGGGAAGCGGAGTCTCGTCCTGCTAAAGTGGCGCGTCGTAGTGATGAGAAGCCGGAGCTTTTCAGCATTGGTGTCTATGGTAAGCCTGGTAGGGATGGTGGCGGCGAGGCTCTGGTTGGCGACCCTGGGATCAGTAGCAAGGAAGGGCCACTTCCGCAACTGAAGATTAAGGTGCGGGAGTTTGCGGGGGGTGATCGGGAACCAGGGCGGATGGATTTGGAGAGGAAGGCGAGTGGCGGGAAGGAGTACGGGGAAGTTGTGAAGGAGAGCAATAAAGAGGTTCTTGGTAGGGTTGATGTGAAAGGGGAGGAGCAGTCGCAGGGAGGGGGGACGACGGGGGAAGTCGTAGGAGGGCAAGAATTGGCGGACAACAATCGTGGAGAGGGAAATTCTGAGGGATTGCGGAAGAAGAGCCCCCGCGAGAGTGAGGGTAAACTTGTCGTGACGGATGTACCGACAATGGATGTGAAGAGAGAAGACTTTAAAGAGAAAGACAAGAAAGATGAGAACCGGATTGAGCGAAAAGAGGATGTGCTACTCCAACACCAACAGCAGCTGCTTCAACCGCATTCGGATGTTAATACTGAGAAAGAGAAGGATGAAATGGAGAGAGACAAGGGTGAGAAGGAGAAAGAGAGGATGCGGGAGCGCGAGCGGGAGCGGTCACGTGACAGGGAGAAAGAGGCTGTTGCACGCCTGGAGAAGCGAGAGAAGAGGGAGAAAGAGCGTGATCGGGATTCGCATCGGCGAGAGGAGCGAGAGGATAGCCTCGTCGATAAATTGGAGAAGGTGGAAGGGAAGGCGATTAAGATTGAGGAAACGGATACGGATAGAAAGCCTATTGATGACCGAAAATTGGTCGAGAAGGAGGGGCGTGTGCGTGATAGAGACAGAGACAAAGACAAAGATGAAGAGGGAGAGGGTGAGAAGCGCAAGAAACGGGGCCGCGAGCAGGAGAAAGATCGTGACTCCTTGAACGCCACGGACACTGAAGGTGCTGGAGGGGAGAAGGATAAAGATGGAGTGCAGCATGGTTATGGAGTGCAGCAGCGCAAACGGATGTTGCGTCCCAGAGGCCAGTCGAACCCTGCCAACCGAGACTCTCGCTCTCGGTTTCGGCCCAAAGACAACGAAGGGTAAGCTCTAGGATATAATGCTTCGAAGGTGGTATTTATGTATAATATCATTTGTAATGACATTTTTCGGTTCTGCCCGGATGCCTATTTTCGACGTTTCATTATGTTAGGACTCACATGTAGCTCTCGGTCTGTTCGGAGTAGATCTACTTGTTACAAGTTCATCAAAAACGCTTTTTTCCATCCTCACTGTTTTTGAAGTCTACTGACAAAGTTTTCTATGAAATGCAGGACTCAAGGTTGATATGGCGTACTCTTCTTTGCATGCTTATGCTAATTTGAATGCTGCGTCGCTACGATGGGGTCTTGCTTCCAACTAGCCATTTCTAAGCAGAGAAACATATGCTGGCTTGATTGAACCTTACCATTACTTTTTGTGGCTCTCAGTTTGCCTAATTCACGCTGAATATCTTAGCAAAGTCCTGTGGAACCCAGACTGTTCTATTTATTTGTGCCCTGATTCTCTACTCTCGGTACGACTACTTCATGAAGCTCAAAAGAGTTGATAGTGCTGGAGTTTGAGATCTCAAGGATTGTGAATGGCATCTGCCTTGTCTGAAAGATTTTAGTATTAATTACGTCAGATTTCAGAAGGACACGGCTCTAGAGACGATTGTTTGGTTTATCTTCGTCTTTTTATGTGTCTTTAGCGCTCATAGTACTCATAGTACTCTTATAAGTTTTGTTTGTATGTAACAGGTAGGTCAGAAAGTACATCCATAATTTACAGAGTTGGGGAAGGGATGCCTGAGCTTGCAAAACTTCGGAAGGAGTATGTTGAATCTAGAGAAAGGAACAGTTCTGCTAATGGGTCGGGTCCCACTGTGGAAATTCGCATTCCTGCTGAGCTCGCCACCACTACTAACCGCCAGGTATGAACTTAGCGCTATCTCCCTGAAGCTTACATTTCCCAATATTCCATTACAATGCTCAAGTGCATGCGCTTTTTTCCATGGCTAGAGATGTTTCAAGATACTCGCCGTCTGATTTTCCTTTTCATCATATAGCAGAGTGTTCCTCAGACTTGTCTCGTGTTTAAACCCCATGTATGCTCAAGCTTACATATTTTTGAATTTCTCTTGTTTGTCAGATTAGAGGTAGTCAACTTTGGGGAACAGACATATATACAGATGACTCGGACATTGTTGCAGGTATGTTCAGCATAAAGATGAATGTCTTCCTTCAAATAAAATAGCTGGACTGATACTTATCCCAAGCTAGACGTATGTCGTCAGTGCAAGTTCATTAGGCAAGCTGAGTCAGATTTTTGCTATTAGAGGGACAAATAAACTACCTCTCGAACTCCTCTGCGTGTGTATTTAATTTCAAAAGTTGACATCCTTTAGGCATGGCTGTGTACTTGTGATTTGGGGATCACAATTCTCGTCTTAGGTTCATGTTGGGTAGATTCATCTCATCGTTCTGCCAAAGTCATTGAGTAAGATAGCACCAGATCACACTCACGAAGAAATGTTACAGAACCAGTGTAGAGACAGATCAAGTGAATCGGCCTAAAAATTAGCTGTCTTGCCCGATATGAACCTGAAAAAACTTAAATTGACCATTTCCTGTTTTGGTCATCTGATCTAGCTGGAATTACTGGAAAATGCATCAACAATGTGGTCATTTGGGTTATCTCGTTTTTCTAAGGTTTTCGCTTCGTTTCTACTGCAGTTATGATGCACACAGGATACTTCTCACCTTCAGCCTCTCCACCACCGAATACAATATCAGAGCTGCGAGCTACCATACGGATCCTTGAGTCTCAACCAAGTATGTCTGGCCAAAGGGAATTGGGAAAAAAAGTTATTGCCGTTTGCCGCTTGTTTGTTTTTTGTTGAACATTTTTCCAACATCATGTTTCAATGAGGTCTTATCGGGAACAATTACATGTGGGGGCTTATTGGTGCAGTGTACACGTCTACATTAAGAAATAGTCTTCGATCGCGTGCCTGGGGAGGTGAAAGCGGGTGCAGTTACAGCATTGAGAGGTGCCGAATTGTGAAGGTCAGCTTGCAAGAAAGCTCGCTAACGAATTTTTTTGATAACGTGTTGTAGAGTATGCTGGTTTGGTATTTGTCAATACTCAGTGTTAGAGTGTATGTTGAAAGTATGTTTATCTCAGAATTCAGACAATGATTTCTTCTTGTAGTAAGGTGTTCCAATGATCGCACGATTGTTAAACGTTTTGCAGCAAGGAGGGGGCTTCGTAGAGCTGGAGCCTTGCTTGACTCGCAACCCCCAAGTTGCTCCGACGCTCGCACCGGCAGCATCAGAACGAACGGTCACCACAAGAGCTGCATCTTCTGTAACACCCGACTCCTCACTGCGTTTATGTCCTCATTTTCTGAAGTTATTAAAGAAGACATTTATGTAGAAATTTGTCTGCGGTCAGCATGCATCTATGGAATACTGTTCAGGAGATATGGCTAGTTTTGCGATTTTCGTTTGTTTTGCATTAGGTTAAGGAATAGTATCGGGTTGGTACAGTGACCGCAAATGATAAATGAAAATGTGATGTTCCAACTTTTCTTTTTCTATTACGTACCTTAACCTTCACTGGGCCTTGGGAATTTGAAGTGTTAGTATGTTTTCTGATTGTCAAATTTTTGTAATGTGACGTGCAGAGTGCTTACCGACAGCAAAGATTTATGCAGGAAGTGACGATTCAATACAATCTCTGCAATGAACCCTGGTGCGTCATTTTTGTTCTCGTTGAAAATAATTGGAGTTGAAACATAGTATGGATTGCCTTGCATGAAATAGGACGTGTTTGCACAGTCTATGATATGCTACTACTCACTTCCTTCGAAGCTTTTGTCCGTCTCTGTTTGTGGCTTTTGTGGAAAGGGTTTCAGAAGACCACTGTTAATGTTTCTTATCTACTAACGATTTTCCAGATTTACAGTTCCGCTCTCTCTGGCTTCCTTATTTAAGATCTGTTAATATGTTAATTTTCTGAGTGAAAGCCACAATGTTGCAACTACGTACTGAACCACTGAGCAGGGCCTCTTCTGTCTCATTATTGATTATTCTAATTTAGTGGGGGTTTGGGAATTTTTTTCTCCTTTGCAGGGCCAAGTACCACATGAGCATTGTGGCTGACCGTGGATTGAAGAAATCCCAATTTACGTCCGCCCGACTCAAAAAGGGGGAAGTCCTTTATGTGGAGACCCACGCTCTTCGGTTAGTTTACTCATGCTGTCAACTGATTTACCCACGTTGACGACCTTTGTAGCCTGCGATTGCAGATAGAATCCAGGATGTGAATTTTGGCATATTCCAAGTTTTCTTCATATTAACGTAATTATAGACACATCATGGAATTACTTCACGACAGTTCTATAATTTCAGTTATCTTTTCAATATTTGTCGCGTGATTCTGCTTCTAGCTCTAGTTCCTTGGAGCAGTTGTAAATTGGAGGGTCTTGACTGTGTACAGTCACGAGTTTATAACCACGGAAATTACACAGGTTCGAATTGGCATATGATGGAGAGCGTACAACGTGTAATGGTGCTACTACAGCTACATCTTCCTTCCCCCAAGTAACTTCAGGCACGGAAAAGGGTAAAGAGAAGTGGGGTTCGACAGAACGAGCTTTGGTTGTCAGTGAAAAAGAACCAATTTTGCATACCCATAATGGAGAGAAGTCGCATGGTAATCACCCAAGTAATGGACAAACAGGAGCTCACCACAGTCACAGTGGTTTGCACCATAATGGCGAGGTTCATGAATGTTATCGGTGGGCTAAGTGCAAGCGACCTTTGTCACTATCGTCTATGAAAAAGAAGGGTGTACCCTTGTCGGAAGAATTTGTCGAGGTGAATGCTATGTGTTGACCCTTCTGTCATGCGATTTCCCGCTCCTTAATGATGTATGTACTTCAGTACTAGATACGTTTGGCCTTATCTTACGTCCACAGTTTAATTTCTGATCGGGCTCTGTTTTTGACTGAATTGTTAGGATTGTGAAATCCATTCCTCTGCCGAATCTCACTTCGGATGTCCATCTTATATGTGGGTTGTGGACATTTTGTTCAGGTTCTGGAAGAGGGTTTGACTTGGGAAGAAATTCAATGGGCTCCTACGAGTGTGTGGATTCGGGGGACAGAATATATTCTTACTAGAGCACAATTTTTTTCCTTCGACAAGGATGATACGAAGGAATAGGGAGAGTCATTGTTATTGTACCTTTTGTTTGATCATCTTGCAGGACCATATTGGACTCACATACTTGATTAAGAGTAATACGTCATGTCATTTGATTTTCAACAATTCTGCCGGATGGTGGGTGCAGTTGTTGACATTGTGAACCTTTCAAAGAATTAAGTACAATTGTCTGTCAATTGTCGCTTCTCTTCAAACATAAACAAGCCGACTTGGAGATAGTGTGAATAGAGCTGGTCCTCGAGCAGTGTAGTGTGCTTCACATGCAAGGACAGGCTAACTTCCGTAACCGTTTTCTTAAAACCACTCAACTGCGAGCTCCTATGCTGTCACCGAAATCCTCAGTCCTTAGAATTCCATGAACTGCCATATGAAGTCTCCCAGTGTCCTTTATTTTATCGCAAGTAACGGTGTGCAACGGGAATTTCGAGTGCTTCACCAGAGCTTGCCTAGCTTTCTAGTCTTTTAATGTATATCATTTCTGAATTGTGATACATGGCAGCAACAGATTAGATTACTTCGATTCAGTCTTTGTGGAGAATTCGAAGCTCCAGAACAGAGCACTTTTCTTGCATTCCGTCATGACGTAGCTATGAAGCAACAGAGACCACAACCGTGCTGAGAACTACGTTTAACCATCTTTTGTTTTTCAGAGTTTTTTTGATGGCTCAGCTCGATTCTATCTACCATGAAAAAGAGGAGAACGTCACACTTATGTGCGGATGGACGACTGATGATAAATCCAAACCTGATGAGCCTGAGCTTGTAAATGAGTCCAAAACTGGCGAGCTTCTACAGGAGGAACAGGTAGTGGAAGTGGAGGATAAGGAGGAGGAAGTTTTTTTCCCTCGGACTACTGCTGATCCCTCTGTTATTAGCTGTCACCTATTGATCAACCTTCTCAATGATGCTATGACTATGCTTCGGTACTTACCCTCTCCATGCTTTGTCTCAAGTTGTCTGTTGTCACCCGAGGTAAGGTAGGAGGCTCGAACTGCAAGCGGGCATTTTGAATCGAACATGACACAGAAGTACATTTTGATTTTTTCAATGTACTGAAATGTACAAATGGTGTACATTCTAGGGGGTGGTTGCTTTTACAGCCCTATGCCATTTCAGCTTCAAAATTTCATAACTAATTCCATAAAGCTCAAAAAAATATGAAACTACTTCAGCCACATGCCATTTCCTCTTGTCTTTCAAGGAAAATTTACTGAAAAATATTTCAAGATGATTGCTTTATGGACCTCCTACCTTACTACTCAAGTAAATTTCAATTAGTAGAAGACACACTAATTCTTGAATATTCTTGAATATTCCATTTTTTTAATTAGAGATGATTTTATTTTTATTGATTCTAAACCAAAGGTGAGAAGTTACATGAGGAAGTTGGAGTAGCTACCTTACTTGAAATGTGAGCCACCACTTCCACTTCTACTTCTACTATAGGATTTTAGGGATGGAGCCTTTTGTCTATTAAGTGGCTATTGAAAGAAGAATTGCATCTTTGAAGTTATTTACATTTTAGAAACAGATTTTTGTTATAATAGAAAATGTGATTAAAAACACAATTAGTACATCTTGTGTTCACTGAATTAAATTGACTATTAACTTGTAAGGTTTTAAATTCCTAGAAAGGGTTTTTGAGGATTTCAAGTAGGTTCCTCTGATGTCAATTTTTATAGTGATAATGTTTTTCCTTTAGAAACTTAAGTTGAGTTATATATATAAGAGCCTTGGTTCATTCAATGTTGATTAATAAGGCAAAAAATATGAATTTTCTTATTTTGCATGTAACTATAGTACCTTTTATATATATGGAATATGATAAATGTTATTTGAACTCAAGTTCTATAATTTTCAAAAACAAAAAGACAAACTTGGTTTAGATTACTTGCAACATCATCAATATTGGAATTGGCATTATTCGATCACATTAAAATTATTAGAAATTTATTTTTTTGCTCCATCTCATGACACCTCCTACTTAATGACTCTCTGAGTTTTTTGTTTCTTCTTTATACCTCATATAGATAATCAACTAAGTATTGCAACACAAAGGAAAAAACAACTCAACTTAAGTTTCTAAAGGAAAAACATTAAAATTAAAAGAATTTGTAATATCCCTATTTTGTTAAATCTTGTAAACAATTCTCTTTTCTTCACTTCAAAAGATGTAATGTTGCAACCTATAAGATAAATGTTATTGAAAAAATTCCACACAATCTCCTAGTAGGATAAGACAACATCATTTTTTTTTAAATAAATTAAAAATAAATTATTATTTTCATTTATGCTCTTTATAGTTTACACTAATGTCATTTACATATACATCATGCAATTTGGTCCCTACACTAATATCTTGAGTCTTTCGTTGAGTCTTCATTTTATACAAATCATCATCAAACATGCATATTCATATATATCAATACATATCCATACATATCAACAAACTCATCCCCAAACAACAAATGAAATTTGCAAAGATATCTTCAAAAACATAACCAAGTAGGCATCCTTTCACACTATGATGAGATGTAAGAAATCCATATGTTCTTAAAGAATGAAACACCCAAAATGTATTATTTGGATATGATATGTAAGTCATTAAGGTTCAAAGCTGTACTACACTATTAGTGATGGCTCTAAATAGCCATAGCTTGCAAAATTAGAGTTATTAAACCTTATTGAGTCTATGGAAATTAATACAATATTATAATATTTGATCTTGTAATAATTTAAAATAGTTAAATTATGATAATTTAGTATCAAATGTATTGATACTAAAGAATTTAAGATAAATACAATTAGTATCTGACATAAATTTGACACAATTTTGAACAATGTCTAGATGCCCTACAATTTTTTATCCTTTTGCTTCCATTGTCTAAGATTTTAGTAAGGTGATTGAAAATAAGTGTTCCTACCTAAGTAGTCATATTGTTGGTAGCCTCAAAGGAATCATTTAGTATTTACTTAAGTGTGACACTAATTATCTTAAATGATACATTTCTATTTTAGACATGACATCAAAACCTCATAAAACAATTAAAGTTCAATTTACATCTTTTGTCTAAGTGTTGGATGTGATTAGGTACCTAGGTATGATAACCCAAGAATTTTTATGTTGGAAGTGGATACCAATAGAAGATGATGATGATGATGACAAGGGTGTAATAGAAGGAGAAGAAGAGGAGGATGTAGATGATAAGGAAAAACTACCTAGTAGCAAAAAAAAATTAGCAAAAAGGAAAAAATTTGTTAAATCAAGTAAACCAAGAGACAATGTAGGCGACCAAGATTTTAAAGAAAAAGTTGACAAGAAAAAGTCAACCAAAAAAAAAAAATCAAATGAAGAGAAAAAATTTGATGAAAAAAAGGAAGAAGACAAGGACAAAAAAATACATACAGAGAAAGAACTTGAGAAATTTGATGAATTACATGTAGAGGAGGTTGACAAATACTTAAAAAAAGGAGAAGACCCGCATGCTGGTGAAAAGCTAGTTTATCCTGAAATTGAAGAGCTCAATCAAAAACTTATACCCATTGATGAAGACGGCAAAAAAATTGAACCCATTGATGTATGCATTCATTCCATTGCAAAGAATATGAAAGAAAGTTGTAATAATTGTTACAAAAATCTATTGAGCATTTTGACAATTAGGGGACTCCAAAATATACTAAAATGGTTGCCTCAATTATTGTGTTTACTATGATAGATAGATGCCGAGGAACTTGTGGCAAGGTTGATGGCTTATGGAGAAACAACAAGGTTATGGAAAGAAGAATACAATATTTTGTCAAGGTTGTCAAAGTTTTCCCATGTTATTTACATCCCAAATAATGGTCTGAATGTTGAGATTGAGGGAGTTGAAATTATACCTACCATAGAGAAGAATCTCATTGCCTCTACTTGGCTTCTTGGTTGCTACTTACTTGTGAGGGGCCTCTTCCAAGATTCTTTTCAAAGGTTCTTCAACATGAACTTTATTACACAAAGTTTGTTCATGATTTTGATAATTTGTGAATCACAATGTGAATTTGTTTTTCACTCATCATTTCTTCAATCTATGATTATCTCAGATAGGCAAATTATTTATAAGACTTTAAATACACGAGCATTGAATTAAATATATACAATTAATAAAATCTTCTAAAGACTTTTATTTATTATATTATTTCACTGATAATTAAATGAACGATATTTTGAGGATTAGAACCGAAAATATGCAAGAGATCAAATAGAGCGATTGCAACATGAGATACATCCAATATATCCTTATTTAATCGGATGTCTTGAAAAGGTAAGGTCATGTTTGGAAATTTTTATATGGCCATACAAGGGTAAATTGAAGTAAGTACAATCATTGATGTGGTACAATGGTAAATTGAAGTAAGTACAATTCTTAATTGAAATTATAATGACATTTTTTTATTAAAATAAATTGTCATAGTCATGGTGCAGATTAAAAAAATAGCAATTCAAAGATTTTCTACAACTCTTGTAGAAGAACAAGCCCTTGAAAAATATTGCAAAGGCATTTATGAAATTGAAGAATTGGTATTGGTGCTTTTTAGAATTATCCATTTATGTATATAAACACATAAATTCATAGACAAATGAATGGTATAAATATCATTAATAAAATTAAAATTGTAGATGAAATACAATGATAAATGATTTATTATGGATTTTAAGAAGGGTGCAGTGTTCAAAAGAAAATTATAAAAATGATCATTTACTTGAAGATGCTAGACAAGCTCGTATAAATGATCACAATCAATACCTTGAAGATGAAAAGATTATTCAAAGTAATAAACAATCATCCTACTAATTAAGAAACTATAACATTGACAAGATAATTTACTTTTCGTCATATATATTTTTTGTTTTAGCAAAATTATTTAAGATTGATATAAAACTATTATACTAAAATGTTGGAGGATGGATCGGGGTGGGAGGCAAAAGTAGACAAAGACAATTATGTGGTTCTTGCCAAACAATTAGAAGATAAACTCATTACAGATTGCGCAACATTGGAAGCCCAAGAACTTACAATATTCAATGTTGAGGTAAATAGTTCCAATTATAGACTAACAATGATGAGACTTTAAATAGGTGTGTTAGAAAAATTGATATTTTCTAATTTTTTAGTGAAAATTAATTCAATCTAGAAAAAACTAATCAACTCCTACATAATTTATCCATGTTTCATTTGTGTCTTCAAATTCAATACTCTTAACTTTGTAAGCCCGACTATGCCATTGATTTTTTATACCATTTTATTATTCTCAAATGAAAATATCATTATTCTAAAACTATCAAAAAAATTTAGATTTTTTTTTAAGGTGAAAAATCCCCATGAATTATTGAAGAAAAAAAATTCAAAATAAAACAATAAAAACTCAATTGTTATCTTCCAAGCATTAGAAGATATTCAGTTGCTTTGGAGGGCTATGAGTTCCCTGAGGTTTTCAGACTCTAGAAACTTGCCACACTAGTTGCCTGACGTGGCACAACGACTATCATGTCATTTAAAAGAATTTCAACTTTTTTTTTCATTTAATTTTTTTTTCTTAAATCTGATAGTGGTTGTTCACTAGTTGCCAGGAAAACAATGATGGGAACAACCCTCCCAGCCTCTAAAAAATCTTCTAATGGGAATACAACATATTATTAAACCTAACAAATATAATCAACCTATTGTCTTGTTCTATTTTTGTAAGTATAAGAGTCCAAAATTATAGATCCAAAAATGTATTTAATTTTATATGTTATTTAAAAAAAATTAATGGAATATATACTACACTTAATAAGTTCCATTTCATTAGATGAGTTCAAGTAGAAGGAAAAAAGTTTACTGAATAAAATTGAAATCAACTAAATGAAGTTAAAAGTTCTCAAAATGCACTTCAAAGCGCTATTTTATTTTCCATTATTTTGGAATATGAGCCTACATGAAATTGTAAATTTGTCTCAATGGCTTGAATGCAATTTGATGATATCGCACCATTAATCAAATTTTTGTATCAAACTTTTATGTTTTTCAATTTAAGCCCTTTATATGCCAATAAATATTTTAATATGAAGTAAAAGAATAATTTACTTCACAAATTTGTTATTCCTTCACTTTTGCCTTTTCAAAATTGATTTGTGTTTTATACACTTGATGAATTAGATTACTCATTGTAAAATTATCAATGAATTGACATTGAAGTCTAATAATTTGTTCTTTGGAAAATAGAATGACATTTTGATACAAGAAAATGATAAAATGTGGGAGATATTATTTGAATTACAGGTTTGTTGACATGTATCCTACTTAAATGTCTTAGCTACAATAGTTTGTATAATGTAATTATTAAATTGTTAGTAGATTTTTATCATCAAAAAGTTGTATTTCTTTTATTCTACCATCTCATTGTAAAGCATTATGGAATGATATTCTTCAATTAACATAATTTGAACCATTATTCTTCACATAAATTTTCTAAATATAGAATAAAGACCGAGACAAAGAGCTCCAACAACAAGGTAAGAAAGGGCAAAGTATAGAAGAGGTTGAAGATTTGATGTGGGTATTTGAGGATGACATCAAACGAAAGACTTTAGAAATCCAAGAAGCAGCAGTAAGCCTCATCTATAACCGCAACCTATGAGATTTAAATGACAACTTGTAATGATTGTTGGAATCAAATTGTAATATTTTTTAATAAGAATGAATAAATTGAAATGGATAATTAGGTAGAATTAAAGGATCTCCAAGAAAGGTTTTATGTAATGCACCATTATTTCTTTGAGAAGGCTTGCTTGGTATGACGACTACATCATATAGCCTTACTATCATTCATAATCATATTGTGAATTCTAATAAATACTTCATTTTGAATATTGAAGTTGACTTGAAGTCTCATATATTTTAGATAGCCATATTTTATTTTTTCAAGAAATGTATAATACACTTCTTGATGCAAGAATTGTGGCCTATGTTGATTCTAAATAGTTTGTTATTTGCAAATTCAAAATCTCTAGATTTTAGAAAAATCTTCATTTTTGGAGATATGTCAATTTACAGTATAACAAAAAACTAAATCTTCTTCTTCTAGCTAAATTTATTTGAGAAATTCAACATATAATAATTTGTATGACTAATGGCAGGCTACAATCAAAGCAGAAGAAGAAAGATTAGCCAGAATGGAAAATGTTGTAAGTTATATAAATTAATTCCACTAGTATATTGGGTATAAGTAGATTTTGAGTTTTGAATTTTGCACATAACATTTATCATTGATTTTCTATTCAATTGAAAATGTAGGAAAAAAGAAGAAAAAAATGGCTACCGTACTATGCTGCTAAACGCATCCAAAGATATTGGAAAAGATTCAAGATTCAAAAGTATCCCCCTCCTGCTAAGAAGGTGAGAATTTTAGATGGATCATTAGGCATTTTAAATTTTTATAGGACTTGACCAAAATATCATATTTGTCAATTTTTTTCGTAGAAAAAGTATTGTCCGAGTATATGAAGGAATATCCCTTGACGAAATACCTTTGAATAAATTTAAATAAAATAAAATATCTAAGGATTTAAAATAAAACATCAACTTCATTTTTCATTCCTGTTTTTTGCACACATGAATACTAACATGACCTCACATTTACCAAAGTTGTACTTTTAAATTAGTAAAAAAACTCCATTTCTTTGGTCCTATTATATTGTACCAATTTTCACAAAAGAAAAAAAATCAATGACACTATTCCTACCCCCCTCATAAATAAGACAAAAATGTATAGTTGACCACCCATGATTCAAAACATTATACATTCATTAAGATTCTAAGTCTATGCTAATAAGATATTTTTTAAGGTTACATAGTCTATTTGTTGTCATAAAGAAACTAAAGTTTGTTTAAACATTGCACTATTGAGTAAATTACAATATTCTAAATGAAATTACTGTAGATTTCTTCCAACACTTCCATGTTTTTGGAAGCTATAAAATTAAAAAGTGTTTGGATGAATGATTGTAGGACAAAGGCAAGGGAAAAAAAAGAAAAGGAAAAGGCAAGAAGGGAAAGAAGAAATGATCACATACACAACTAGTTGTCAATTTTCATTCAATCTAAGTTTAAGTCCCTTAAGTGCTCGTTTGACACTACTAGGATATTATATCCAAAACGGAATGATTCAAATTTTACTATATCAATAAAATGAATAAGTAATCATTTTTTAAATTTTAGTTCTTCTCAAACTTCACACCACTAAAGAAAGTGTACCCATTATCTTCTTTTTCTTCCAACTGAACCCTATCTACACTTGTCTAATATTTAATAGTACTTAAATTTTAGAAAAGTATACATAAAGGACTCAATTGGCAAAAAAGATAATAATAGATATGGATAGTTGGATACCTAATCTAGCTTTCTATGATAAATTTGGTATATCAATGATCATTCCAAAATATAATGCAAACAATATTAATAGTGCATTAACTTCCAATAGATTCTTCATTTTGAATAAGAAAAAACTTTTGGTAGAATACTCCAATAAGGACCTCCTTAAGCACCTCAATAATATCTAATAGTAGATTCTATTAGTGTGCTTGGACCCTTGAGTTGTTCTACACTTATGTAAACTCTGAATCTAACCTATAGAGCTTGTTTTGCAGTAATTAGACAACCAAATGGTCCTAAGGGAGTGATTTAATTAATTTGAGACTTAGGTTGAAATAAGATGAATAAAAATATGTATACAAGATAGCTAAAATAAAATGCAATATAAACAAATGATATGAGAGTAGTTTGGCATGCATTGACGCTCTAGGTATTGACAATTGGTAGTACTTTCCAAATTACATTGGGCATGTTTCCAACGAACTCTTTGGTTGCAATCTATATTGTCCCCCAAAAAATTCTTGTCTTGTGTTCTTATCAAGAGTTTAGAGGTTGTCCTTTGTACTTCAACTACATTGAATGGGGACAAAGAATTCTCCTTAATACATTTGGCTAAAAATGAGAAGAGGTTTACTAATGTCAAACCTTCCTATTTGACTTAAAAGACAAATATGACAAATCTAAGGAACTGATTTTACTACCTAAAATTGAAAAAATTAAGTGATGACATTTTATTATTCACAAAGACACAACAAAAATTACTATAGTTTAGTCGTTCCTTATTCTAATGATTTTACTTGTTGTTACGGGTTTTGTACTTGAAGTGCATAGACTTGATTTGTGAAACCTTGAAATATAATTTACCCCCCTAAAGTCCCTTCAAGAAACATGTAGAATATCAAGTACGCTTGTGTGACTTCAATTTTGATATGATTGTTTTTAAAAAAAAATTGAAGGTAAAATAAACACATTAGCTTTTTGTAAATACAGCTTCCATTTCAATTGGTGCCTAGAAACAAAATTTATTGAACCCTAAGCCCCCCAAAAGCGGTTCATTAGCTTAAAAAAACCTACAAAAATTTGAAATACAAATATTAAAGTTTTTTTCCTCATAAATTATATTTTTTGTTTACATAAAAGTGTTTGATTCATTCCATTTGGATTAGTAACTTAATATGAAAGTCATTGAGCTTCTTGTTTTACAAACAAGTATTGCATCTATAATAATGTATTGAATTTGTTTTCTAACTCAATTTTAAAAAAATTTTAAAAAAACTTCGACAAAGTTCAATTTGCTTCTAAAACAATCTCTTTGTTGAAATTATATTAGTGTGTTTCAATTCCATTTTAAAGCAATTAACAATTTCAACTTTCCTTCTATTTTGTATCTACTACTTCTATTTAACGATTTTTTAAAGAATGCAAACCAAGTGGTTTTTTTTTTTTACATTTTACTACTCTCAATTAAATTCTTCAATAGAATAGGAATTTAAAAAAAAATTGAAGTTAAGAAGATTCAAAGTTTTATAATCAAATTGTGTAAGGTGCAAATAGGACATGTTTCCTTCACTTTCAATATAAATATCTTGCAATCTACAAGGTCAAAATTTCTTTCACTCATTTTTATATTCATCATTAGGAGTAGATTGGACCCCATGAAAAGGTTGTTTCAACTTAATTCTCATTCATGGTCTTTGCACCAATTCTAGAAGTTCCTACTTACTAACTCTTTAGAAAGCTCATGAGTGCTTCTCAAGAATGTTGATGATTGGTGGGCTGATGGCTAGCCCTTATCAATCACTAAAGTCCCAATGTCCCCTTAAGAGACAAAATAGATTTCAAATAGACTATTATAGTTTCAAAGGTCATCATGATTTTTTGAATTTTTTTAGTTAGCAAAACATATTATTTAATATTTTATGAATACAATTTTTAATTCAATTAGTGCTTGACAACAAAAGTTTTGCTATGCTATATCCAAAATGGATTTTATCAATAAAAAATATATAATATATAACTATAGGATCTTGCACTAATCATTAGATTATTAATGAGGCCATCAGAAGACCATGAGTTCCCAAAATTTTTGTCAAAATGAATTTTTTTTCCCTCTTGGCAATAGATATAGCAATTTTGAGTGTTTTTCCATGAATAAAAGCTATACAATTTTAGGGGTTAAACCTTTAGTGACCAGTTGACCACTTTTTGGGCGAATTTTGGATTCTTTGTCTTTTATTATCCTCGATACAAGGTATTTGAAAAAACTCAATGGGTAATACAAATAGAGCTTCAGCATGCATTCCAAACAAATCTAGTTTTCAAGAATTTTGTACAATAACAAGATAGCTATGCTTGTCCAATGACAAGAGGGTTGACTTGAGTCACACCTTCTAAGTTGCATATATATATATATATACAACAACTCATGTGATTCTATTTGAAATTGACGCCCAAGAACAATAGAAACATTGCCCCAACAATCTCATGAATTGAAGAGGCATATTTCAAAAGTTATGGGCAATAATATATTATGTTGCTTTTGCTGAAGGCTACTGCGTTGCATTGCACTTCGAAGATCACTCCCAACAAATTGCACTGTCAGATCATGTTCATTTTTTGTTTTTTTCACGGATAAAGCCTACAACATCAATTCCTACAGTCTCATCCGGGATTACTTCCTTGAAATAGTGATGAAATTTTCCTTTCCAAATTTATATTCAAAAACTTCGCTTGTCCCCAAAATCAACCATGGTCACTAAATAGTTAAACAAATCCAAGCATCAATTCCTGAAGCAGAACAACTACCTTAATACCATAGCAGCATGAATCATGTGCAATTGTGCATGAGGACTGTCATTCATGAACTGTCCTTAGCGTCCATTTCGATGCCAGAAATTAGGGTTTCATGCAGGCAAGTACCTGACCCCAGAATTACTGAACTGTCTTAAAAGTTCTCTTATTCAACATTGAAACAGGGTCATTCATGACTCACTGCGCTACTCCCAATCTCGGCGTGTGTACACAGACTGAGTTGACAGAGGCTAAGTTAGCTATACCATATACTTGCGAAAGGGTGTGAAAGAGCAGCACCAATCCAACCCCAAAACCACCACACCAACACTATAATGACAGTGCAACTCCAAAAAAAACGACATTCCAATGCAACAGCTAACCCGTGATGCAGGTCGGAACTTGACATAAGGTAGGAGATTCATAAAGCGTGCATCTTCACATAAACAGACCTCCACAGGCTACTGTGTATGATCAAACATGCTGATCTTTGGGGGGGGGGGGGGCAAAGGCAGACATTGCACAGCAAGGAGTGGGAATTTTTTCATAATTTCTTTTATGACAATACAATAAAATAATAAATTTTAAAGTGCCAAGGTAGTAGATTACTATATCCAATCATAGGTAGAGCAAAGATGAATGTATGTTTGAGACACAAGTGTCTCTTTTGAGCTCATTGTGACAAACTGTCATGATGAGCTCAAATTTTATTTACACCCCCAAATCCCCCCGAAGTAATTCAAAAATATTTTTAATTAATTTTTTCTAGTATCCCCCCTCCCCTCCCCTTCTATGTAATTTTCAAACTAAGAATTCCTTACAATGAATATGGGATATATAAGTTTTTCAAGTATGTATGTCAACATGTATATCAATACATATGTCACTATATATGTTAGTATGTACATGTAGTTAATATATCCGTATTTGTATCAAGGTATTCATATCCATATTAGAGTATCCGCTTCTGTATTCCATCAAAGTTTGTTTTTTATTCAATGGTTGGAGGGGGGGGGAGTGGTGGTTTGTAATTTTTTTTTAAATCAATGGCTTTGGTTTTTTAGCAAGGAGGGGGGGCGTTAATCAATGGCCTAGAACCTGTTTACTCTTTTCGGCTCATTGTAGATTGCTATATCCAATCATAGGTAGAGTAAAGATGAAGCACAACATGTCTACAAAATGAGCAACTCAGCTCAAGAAGTAATAAAGCTAGTACTCTTAATGTTCACGCATATGACAAAATTGCCTTGCAAAAGCTACTAAATTTTGACGCCATTATAAAATCACTATTTGTTTTAAGTTAGTCACAACTTTTATATTTTATATTTAATCTTCTTCAAAGTGGAGTATAGGCAAAGTATGTTTACAAGCGTTGGTAGTGTAAACTCCATCTTCTCTTAAAATGAAACATAGGTCTTCACATCCACGGTTTGCAAAAAGGGTAATCCATTTGCAATGAAGTATGCATGTTTTATGGCCTTCTTATAGGGTCAATTTTGAATGACCCTATACAATTCAAGCCTCCTACCTTGCAAAGACCATACAAACATGACACAATGAAAAAACCATGATACAATAGACCACATTCAGTTTTCTACCTGCATTAAAGCTATGCCTCCATTTGGTGTTAAAGAGTGTTGTTATTGAGGGTCTAAGGAACAAATTCAAACCTACTTTTGGACCGGATTTACATTCTAAACATCATCCCTAACACTAAATGCAAACATACCTTTAGGGGTTCATGCAACATGTGGTATAGTGTTTATAATAATTCCCATATTGAATCGTTTTTCAAGTACTAAGTCTAGTAAGTTTTTCTTAATTCTAAATAAAAAATTATATACATTTTTGTATTAGGGGGTTGTCAATGTTTTCCAATTGCAATTGGATTTTTCTTCCCAATTCCATTAGCTAACTTTGAACTAGCTCGTGTTGGTTTTCTCTAAACATTGAATTGATATTGGTTGTCTTTTATTTTTGGGTCCACCATTCTCCTTCTCTAATAAATCAAGTTGGTCAAATATGAAAAGCCCACTACTTGGTTCACAATAAAAAAAAACATAATTACCATATCTTTTCAAGCATTGTTATATATGTGTGCCAATAAATTAAACCTTCTCTTTTCTACATGAAAGGTCAATTTTTTAATGTAGACTATTTTTTCTTCTTTCTTTTTATAACGTGGAAAAGTCCACTTAAAGGTTTGAATTGTTGGCTTTGCATTGCGTCAATTTTTTTTAAATCACTTAAATAGTATGAGGTCAACTTCCTTCTACTTGAAAATTTTGCTACTATATCTATTTTTGCTCATGGATTGGAAATGCCCTAAATTAGTCCCTAAAAGCTTGAAGTTCTTATTGTGGATGATGAACAAAGTACTTCATAACAATGATTTGTCCAAATACCTTCTCATTCATGTAGAATGATACTTAATTATCTAAAAGACAATCTTCTTTTATGACCTTTAATTCCTGAAGGTTAATGCATCTGAAAAGTAAATGTGCCTTGGTCAAACTCAATTGCAACTTTCGAAATAACTATTTTAGAATTTGATTTAAACTAAGAAAATGAAGTTTAACAAGTTTTGTTTCTACTTTATGTCAAAAATTGAAGGCTTATTACAATTGAAAATTCTATGTGCTAGAATCCAAATAACACAATATGGTGTGTTTTTTAGTTTATATATATATATTTAAAATTTATTTAAAATTTAAATTATAAAATTATATTTCTCATTCTATCTTTCATTTGTAGAAAAAATAATAGATTATTCTAATATATATTTTAATTGATATAATATGATATCCACCTTAACCTTTAAAAAAATCACGATAATTGGATTTTTCCATCAAAATTACTGAAAAAAATATAAATATAAATTCATTCTTCCATTAGCCAAAAATCTCAAAATTTTATACATCTATTAAATAAAAAGATAAATTTGGTTTGATAGTTGAATTGGACTTCAAGGTCTTTATTGTCGTTGTTTTAGGTGGTAAAAAAAAATAACCAATTGAAATTTTTTCACACTAATCTCCATCTACTTTTGCCTCTCAAAAAAAATTCAAATTTATTGGATTGTTTTTACTATTTTTATTTATTTATGTTCAACTTTTGCAACAAATATGATAACAATTAGAATTTTATACAAAACAAATTGAAAATTTTCACAATGATATGTTATTCACAATATCAAGTAATAGAAATTTAATATTTTTAACACAATTTAAAGGTTCAACTTAGCTCACACAAACCCCCTCAAAGATTAACAGGATATAACATATCTTTTTCAAAGTTTCAATGGAAAATTCTTGATAGGATGAGACAAATCTCAATATTTTGTAAATTAGGATCTTGTAGAGTAACAAGTTGACATACTTGTTGCATTTCTTCATTATTAAAATTTCAATGTGAAAAGTATTTAAATTTTATTTAGGAAATGTAGTCTAATAGAAGAAGGGAGCAAATATAATTTTTTCCCAATGAAAGGAATAGTAGGGATGAAAAAATCAACATTTTCTTGGACATTTCTATTTTTCACAAAAGAAATGGTTCTAGAGAAAAGAATTGAATTTTTTTATTTTTAGCAATTTAAAAAATATAAGATTCAATTTGGTGTGATTAAAAACACAAAATAATTAGAATGATTCCAAATTTTTTGAAGATGTTCCAAATAATATGCTAATAATATCAATTGTTAAATTTCAAAAATTGATACAAATATATATTTTTTAATTCTATAGGATCCAATTTGTTTTGTATTGGCTTTTACACCTTCTATATGAAAATAGGTATAAATGTGAGAGAGTTTTTATTTCTCATTTTTTAAAATTAAAAAAATACTACATTTGCCTTAGATTCCAATACAATTTGGGGGGAGGTGATGTAGGGGGTAAAAAGGCATTATTCATCTTTTTATCACTTTCCTTCTTCCAAAGCTGCATTTTTTTTTGCCTATAATGTTAATCATCCAAAAATTTTACAATCTAAAAATTCGAAAAATATTATTTTCCATCACTAATTCTATGCATACTAGATGAAGTGGTCTTTACTTTTGTATAGTTAAAATTAAAAATTTCGAGCACATCCATGAGCAAAAAAATATCAAAATGGGATGACTCATTGAAAACCACCATTGTCAAAAAGTTATTAGGACTTAGGCCTTGAAAGATTAACCCATAACAATGCTCTCAAGATTGTATCTTAGGTAGTGCATACAATGCTAAATAGCAATAATTTACTTGAACAAATTCTCATCTATCCAAAATATTATTTGAATATTCAATAGATAAAATTCTTTTATGGCCAATTTGATGAAATTGACCCAAATAAAAAATTCATATTCAAATATAAATATAAAAATATAAAATTTTAGAAACACATTTGGATACAATTTTTTGAAATTTTTCATTAACCTATTAGAAATATTGCAGGTGCACCCTTAGCAATATAGCCCTAGTCTCTTCTTATACATTACTATTTTCATGTGCAAATGAAACCATCTTTCATTTGTAACCTCTCCTAACAAAAAGATGGAAAAAAACAAAAGGAAAAAATGAAATACAATACAAGAACGTGATGTAAGGGAGCCGACCCATTTCCAACCACTTAAATAATTTTGCATATCTAGAGCACAATTTTCTTGGGTAGAGAAATTTTTCTATGTACAAAAATAGAATTTAGAAGGATTCTATGTTTTTTTAGAATTTTCTTTTCTGAAACATGATTACTATTAATTTTTTAGTTGAAGATTCCGTTCAACATATTCTCATTATATAGGGCTTCTTGTTTCCAACCATAGGTTGGTTGCAAAATCAACCAAGACTGCAGCCAATTGTAATGCACTACAACTACATTGAAAATTGTACCATAATTAATCTCTTTCTTTCTCTTGTTGATTGGAAAGAGTGTAGCCTATATGACGGGAATGGTTTCTTGGTTAGAAATGGACCAGCTCCCTTAAGCAAAGGACGACATTCAAGGATTATTTAATGAGTACTCACAAGCATGGTCATAAATGACCTTCGACGTAATGTACATTCATGACCAAATCTTGTGATTTGAATACCATTCTTTGTCACTTACATTCATTTCCATACTCCTACATCAAGCTACTCTAGAAGTATCTTTGCTGCATTCTGCCTAGTATGACTATAAAGTATGTTATCTTTTATGGCATCTTTTATTGGCATGCAATGAAATATTCTTTTAAAAAAGATGTTTTTTAGACTCATTAATGTTGCCTAAGAAGACTATACCCTCAAAAACACAAATCATTTTATTCCAATCGAGTAGGGTTTCGAAAATACAAAAATTAGAATATTCAGTGACTTACAAATATGATTATAGATATAGATAATGATATCTATGGATATAGCTACAAACATGAGTATGTATATATGTGTGTGTATGTATGTGTATATTGATAAAGATGCAAAATTACCCTATATCTTTTCTTTACAATTTGAGTTGACATTGGTATTTAAATTCTTAGATAAAAAAAATAAGAATTTGAAAATCATACCAAAGTGTTTGTCTTCAATTTTATTAATCCCTAATTAAAGTTCTTTCATATCTAGAGGCTCAAAATTGCCTCAAAATATTAGCCTTCAAAGCAAAGTTAGAATCATCATTTGTATTTATTCTTTAACAAATCCAACCGTACAATTCTTTAGTTAATTTGCTGAAGTACACCTTTTTAAAATTTCAAAAATGAGAACCACTAACAATTGCAAGGTTTAAATGATTGAATCTCAAAAAGAAGAATTTTCAATTCTTTCTAAATGATTAGATTTAGTCTTTTGAACTTTTTACTCCAAAATATGTAGATCTTACAACTTGCAATTTTCCATATTATATTTAAGAAATCATTTTTTCCGTGTAATCAAAAATTATATAAATTGTTTTTCTTTAAGGCTATTTTCAACCACATGTTGTATAAAAAAATTTAATTGACTAAAAATGATATGTTGCCATAAAATGCTACTTGGTTCTTTGGGATATAATTGAGGCTTAGAGACATTGAATGACTATCCACTCAAAAATACAACACTTGACCAAATTTATTCACTATAAATTGACTTCTCTTACATGAAGGCTATAAAATTAGAATACTAAAATGAGATGATCTTGAGAGCCATTAGCTTAGAAGCAAGCATGACTGTATAAAGAATTCTTCAATTAGTCATTGAAGACAAGGTTAAATCAAAGAATTGTAAATATAATAAGATGTATCAAATTTAAAAATATATAAAGAATATTCACTTATGGAGTGTGTCATTATAGAAGATTGAACGCCTAGATTAGAAACTTAGATGGTTAAGAACTAGGTAGGCAAGAATTAAAAAGTTTGATAGAGATAATTATCAAATATAACTAGTTGGTATGTATCTTGCATGGGATTGTTGAGATTCCATTGTTTTATCAATTGTTAAAAGGCTAATAATAAATTTCTAGGTTATAGTATATAATCCCTTCTAACTTGGAGAATTAAGAAGTCATATTGCAATTTGATTAAAATTTTTTTTTTACCTTTAACCAAAATTTTCCTAGATGAAACATCTTTAATTTTACCAAAAATAATCATTTTTTTCCAATAATTAATTACCTAAGATATACCCAACTAAAAGACAAAAGTCTATGACAACCTACCATTCATTTTTTATGATATTTCTAAAGATAGTATTCTAAAATTTCACAAGTTATTTAAATGGTGTCCAAATAATACATATTAAAATGTATTTGAATCTTCTTAAAGTTATCCAACCAAATCTAGTAAAAGAATTTATATTTGATTATAATAACTATATTCACTAGTGGTGATTATAGGTGTGCATACCTTATAAATGAACCAATTATTTTTTTATAAGTTTAGGTTGAAACAATTAGTCACTTATTGATTTATCTTGAATCTTTTTGACTGCATGCACACATAACCAATTTACATAACATTGTATAATCCAACAATGGTCCTCTCTATGCTATAAAGGTATTATGCTTTGCTAGATATTTAGGAGGGACTCATCACTTAATTCAAAGATTGGGGTTAAGTGAGTAGCAATGTAAGACAATTTTGTTCATTTTATAGGAGCCGAACCATTTCTGATCACCTTCCCATTTGGGTAACATAGGATAGTCTATTTCCGATCAATTATAATGCATTATAATTGGGAACAAGACTCTTGCTTGGTAAGGTGGCAGTTGGCCACGAAGCACTTTCAATTGGTGCTACAATTTTCTATTACAATAATAGAGCACTCTTGATTATGCAATTAGTCTTTAATTGGAAATAGAACTATCTGACCAATATGGGATGATAAGAATCTTCAGCTCGAAAATTCATGGT
The DNA here is from genome assembly GCA_963969395.1 of Pseudoscleropodium purum. NCBI lineage: Eukaryota > Viridiplantae > Streptophyta > Bryopsida > Hypnales > Brachytheciaceae > Pseudoscleropodium > Pseudoscleropodium purum. The sequence goes on from OZ017796.1 coordinate 2,178,456, forward strand.
GATTATGTTTTGTGAAAAATAATTTTGAAAAATTATGGAATCCTTTTGAACTCTATTTCTGTGCACAGGAAAATTTCCCCTCCTGAAACCTGCACTTCACTTCAGATATGTATATATTTGCTTCAGTCGTAGGAAATGGGTTGCCTACCTTAGGGGTCTCCTTTTCAAGAATGCAAAAGGGGACCCTGCCTCATAGGTAAACAATGTCATGCACTTGTAAGACAACAAATCAAGGGGTTTCTGTATCTAAGCTTAATATCTGCAAAATGGTAAATTAATATTCAACACTCCCTCGGGAGTTGCGTACTCCAGAGCCTGCAGAGGACGCCACGCGGAGAGGGCGAGACGAAGCGGCTCAAGTGCTCATAACAGCCAGTTTCCCAACGTCTCTCTGAACTGCGCAGTAACTTCGCAGCCGTCGCCACTCTTGTGAGTCCTGACGCCATAGCCAGCCACCATAATCTTTTCTCCTCAAAATCTTAGCTTACAGTGTAACCCACCGTCAGGAAAGCTTCAATCGAAACGAAAAGCAGCTTCGCCACTTCTCCATCTCTCTCGCATACGAAAAGCTCACTCCTTCAATTTGTAGTATCGCTCAGACTGGCCCACCTTCACCAATTTCAATTTCCTCGTATCCCTTGAGTTTCATTTCAAGTGTCATTTGTGGGTCCCTGTTTTCTGGAGTGTATCAGAGTTGGCGAAGCTCCAGTGAGGTTGCGTTGTCGTAGCCCTTTGGACGGCAGCTGGTCGGGGTCGATCAAATTGTGTCCCATTCTACTGCTGGGATATCTTTTTTTCGTTCTTCCTGTAATTGCTCTTTTGCTTTTTCTTGAAGAGGTGGGGGTGAGCGTGGGGTCTGTGACTTCCTCATGAGCATGACGATGAAGACGTCTTCGTGGGCGAGTGAGCTGCTGCTGCGACGTTCATGCAAAGCCCAGGTCACATTCGGAGTCGGATTGTGCATCTTGATCAGCTGTTGTTTGGTGTGCGATACAAGTGAGCTGCACATCTTTCTCTCATTATTTTCCAGTGCCAATTTGTGCGTCTGAAATCAGGCGAGCTTTGATATTAATGATTGTTGTTGTTCCTCTTGATTTCGCACAATGTGGTCTCTGTCATCATTGTGATCGGTGGATTAATCTAGTTCTCTTATGCTCCGTGAAAAATCCTGTTTTTGAATCCACCTTTTACATGGTTGTTTAGGAGTATGGTTGATTGATTTCTTGATTGATGTTGCACTGCTATTTCTGTAGAGCACGTACTTCAGAATTTTTATTCTGTTTTGGTTCAATTGATTGGAGGGTCTCGTTATTTCAGAGCATTAGTGAGCCAATGCTAACGCTCTTGCTACTCGATTTCGTGCCAGGTGCAGCAACGATTGGGATCGGCTACGGGACGAGCGGGGACAACCTTCCCCCTCCCGCCACAGTGGTGCAATTCCTCAAGACGCTGAACGTGAGCAAGGTGAAGATCTACAACACGGATGCGACAGTCATCCAGGCCTTCGCCAATTCTGGCATGGACCTCTCTATCACAGTCCCCAACGGCGACATCATCCACATGGCCACAGACACGGCGTTCACTCAGAACTGGGTGACCTTCAACTTGAAGCCTTTTGTGCCCGCCACCTTGATCACCACCATCGCCGTGGGCAACGAGATACTCACCAGCGACACCGCGGACACGACTAACCTCGTCCCCGCGATGCAGAACCTGCACGCGGCACTCGTCACGGCAGGCCTCGACGCCACCATCAAGGTGTCCACCCCGCACGCGTTCAGCGTGCTGAATGTCTCCTTCCCACCCTCGGCAAGTGTATTCCGCCCGGCTTTCGCAACCTCGGTGATGAAGCCCCTGCTAGACTTTCTGGCACTGACGGGCGCTCCTTTCATGGTGAACATTTTCCCGTATTTTAGCTACACGTTCAACTACAACACCATCAACCTCGACTACGCCTTGCTGAACGCAAATGCGACTGCTGTGACGGATAGCAACAATGGAAAAGTGTACACCAACCTGTGGGATGCGCAGATTGATGCAATTGTTGCGGCTATGGCGACGTTGGGGCACAGTGATATTCCCATAGTGGTCACGGAGTCCGGGTGGCCGTCATTGGGAGATCCAACGCAAGTTGGGCCCAGCATGGCGAACGCGGAAACTTATAACAACAATTTGGTGAAGCTAGTGCTGGCCAATCCGCCCAAGGGGACGCCGCTGCGACCTGGCATAGCGACGCCAACGTATGTGTTCTCGTTGTTTAATGAGGATCTTAAGGAGGGAAAGCTCACGGAGCAAAACTGGGGCTTGTATTACCCGAACATGACTCCTGTGTATCCCGTGAGCTTGTCCATGTAGAGGTCAGTTCTTACAAGCAGGTTATTGCATATTATTCGTAGTTAATGCTCATTCGTTGTCGAGATTTATGGCCAGCTTCTTGCAGAATGCACAGCGCGTGCATTTAGCACCGAACTTGTCAGGCAGTGACCAGGCAGTTTTGGTCTGTAAATTTTCTTGAGCTGGCCAGGAGGTAGAACCCTTAAGAAACATTTTGTACATGCCCATTCATCCGGTGATTAGAAATCATATGACTGTTGGCGAGGCATCGGAGCTCTTGTTCGATTCATGATGTACCTAGTTTTGAGCCAGAGGTTCTGCAGGAGGAAGCTTTGCATACTCCAGTTTTTTTTTCATTTGGGGCTCTTTCCGTCAATACATAATTATAAAGTTTTCATGAACTTCATTGACTGATTTCATTGATTTTATAAATACCCCTTGCATCCTCTGTAACCCAATAGAACGTTGGGTCAGCTTAGCGGGTCGTCTGGACTACTGCTGTCCCCTCCAGGTAAGTGCAGTGAAGGGTCCCTTCTGCATTTGTTAATATAGAACTGAACACTGGAAGTGAGTAGGTCTACTGTAGTGAAAGCTGAAAGACTCGGTACTTTTGTTTGGGGAGGAAAATGTGTGACCATTTGGGATGTTGGCATCTCCTCTCTGTAGATTTTGGGGAATTTTTTTATACTTGCAAAGCCTCAGACAGGCGATCTGTTTGACTTTTCGTCCCGATAGTGTGAAATTCCGCATCGCTGATGTGAGAAGTCCAAAACTAGCCGACCAAGAATCGCAATTGCAGGCCGGCATCCTGGACATCACTACCCAGTCAAGTGCAACGATAGGATGCATATAAGCATATCTGTCTGGACGACGGATAAAGTCTATGCGGGCATTTGAAACGTCGATACCTGTCCCAGTCAGCGTTTTCTCTCTCATCCTGATAGATATCTAAGCACTTATGACGTGACGGACGTGACGTCAATTCTGGGTGAAAACGAGCACCAGCGAAGTCTGCATGTTTTTTACACAACATCCATCATGGTAGCCAGAAGGATATTACCATATCATGACCACAATGAATGGTTGCCGAATCTTCTCATAGGGTAATTCAGCTAAGCATGTTTCTTGTCCCTAAGAAAGAGGTAAAGTATTTCGCTTTAGTCTATTGAAAAGTCAGCAAACCAGAGGACGGCTCCCCTCAGTGGAGCTTCTCAAAAAGATTTAACCATCTCATCTCACCTTTGAGGTAAGAGCCCCCTATTTGCACCACTTCATGACCATTATGACTGTATCAGTTGACAATATTTGCATGTCTTGAATGTATAGTATTGTAACATGTTGATACAAATAGGGTGGCTTTTGAATTGTGCTGCAAAAAGGGTCTACCCATGATCAACACCATCTAAAACACGACACCTACATTTGAATTGAAAAGAGCTGTGGAAAACTAAATGTTGATGTGCATAAGATGCACACAATCAAAACATGTGTATGAGGCCTCATGTTGATTATTGGTACACCTCGACACCATGCTTTGAAAATTCACAACTTATTCATATAGTGTCCAAATAATGTATGCAAAAGGGCGTTGGAATCCTCTTTCAATAACCAAGAAGATTCAATAAAAGCAATTTATGGAAACTATGCTCAGTTGTAATTTATGGCAATTATAGGAGTGAATACCTTGCTGAAACCACGATCGATCGATATCGACGGCTTACCAATCACTCATTCAAAATCTAGACACGGATGCAGAACCTGCTTCCAAAGAACATGAAATGGAGGAAAAACAGCTGCAATGGAATGAAATTCATTACACTCCCACAACGGAAACCGCCACCACGGCCGTCTCATCCCCAGAATTTCCCGAGACAAGCGCCCCCCTCACAGGGTCTCTCAATCCAAAACTCCCCCACTTTGAACGTACCCTTCCCGTCCCTCCCAAACGTCGTCACTTCCCCAGTCACCACCGTTGCCAACGTTGGCGCCACCACTTCCTCCGGCACCGTCCAAACGCCCTTCCCGTAAGTTCGCAGAAACACATGCACCTTGTAGCGTTCCGGCACTACTTCCAGTCGCATTCGTGACTGGAACCGCGAGGAAGGGCCAGGACGTGTCGACGGCATCTCCCCCGGTACAAAGGTTGTCAAGTTGGCGCCCACGGGAATCAAGTAAGTCGCCAGCAAACTGGCTTTCCCTGTGCCGGAATTTGCAGCGGATGAGATCGCCCCGTAAGGCTCCACGAAGGGGTCGCCCTTGTGGGAGATTTTCGCTGGCTCGCCGTCTATCCAGAGTATTGTGCTACCGTGGATCATAATGGCGTATAATGGACCGCCGTGGGTGTGGCGCGCGACGAAGCCGTCCGGGGGGAAATCGACCACGGATTGGACGGCTTCGAAGGGGAGAGGTGGAGGCTGATCGACGAAATACCAGGACTCGAATGATTTTGTTGGATGTCGAGGTTTGGTTGCTGTGGAGACTCCTAGTAGAAGCAGGAAGGTGAAGTAGGCTAAGGTTGCCATGCTCGATTTCTGGGTTTAGTTGAAGCTAGCGTAGAGCACTACTGTAGTCGTGTATTTCGTTAAATTAGCAAGGTTTGGGTGCCCGAAATCGTGATATTCCGCTACGGGAAACTCTAAAACTAGGACAGACTAGTATAGATTTACGTCACACGCCCTGCGAAGTGTGAAAGTTGTGGAATTCTGTCAATTGAGGTTTCTACTGCTATGAGGTTGCTACTCCTTCGAATTCGCGCTGCACACAATTGTTCACGATTATCGAAATTTCGGCACTTGAATCTAGTGGAGCAGCGGCTTGAATTGATCTCCTGGCACATATCTTCCAATTCCAAAATCGACACAAGCTAGCTTCTGCATGTCGATCGACCCAAGAGTCCGATAGTCAGCACAAACAAGTGTCCGATCCACGCATTGATCGAATCCTTAGAGTTTAGAATGTAAACGGTCGTTGGTTGTTCCCTTATCAATCGTGGGACCATGTACCCGCGATATGCATTTTTCTCACCGGGAATTCATATAATATGAGTTGCTTGTGATGAAGCTTCCGATTGTCGACACCAGCTGCTTGCCTGCTTCCGTGTGATATCACAGTGACATATTGAGTGACGACAGTTTATCGCCTGATGCGTCGTCTTGCATACGTCTATTTAGCAACTTTTACGTGTCGAGCAGATGAGAAGCGCGAACGATGGGAGTCTCCAATCCGACAGTTTTCTACTGGACTGAGTGGATGGTGGTTTGAATCGCATGCTTGTAGGGTCAATGTTTTGGCCACTTTCCATGGGGAGTGGATAGGCAAAGACAGAATCAAAAGCACGACATTAAACGATAGAATGAGAAAAAAAACAAGAGTTTTCACTCACCACAAAAGCACCTGAAATTTTTTCTCTCTCTCAACATGCAGTAGTACGGACCGTCCGTGGAAGCTCTCATAGAATTGGCCAATAAATTTTAATCAGCACAAGAAGGAAACATCATTCAATCAACCCCGCCACTCGCATGGAGATTGGGATTGGAGTTGGTTCCAAACTTGCACAGTGTCTATCTAGCTAGCGATGCTCACATGGAAGCTTGCCTTTACGGTTGGACAGGTACTATTAATTCTTGAGGAAACAAGCAGCTCCCCTACGACTCTGCCCCTGTAGCATTGGCACACTTTTGGAGTGAGGTATCTACTCAAAATTCCTCGCATACATGTCGCTTCAGTCGATGCAAAGCCTCCTACAGACCGAGGGTTTTTTGAACCAAAAGGAAAAAATGGGGTGAGAGAGGCTCGAACTCTCGACCTCAGGATTTCTCTTAGCTATGAGACCTACGCGCTAGCCAACTGCGCCACCACCCCAGAGAAGGTTTTCATCAATTCCTCCATGCGCCGTGGACAATGTCTCGTTTCATCTCTCCATATACTTTTCGTTTTTGACCTCCAATTTCACTCTAAACACATCTTTCCAGGGCGAGAGTCGAATCAAATAGACTAGCCACGGTCCAATTTATGGGTGGGTGTTGCTTGAGGATACACCAATTTGGTTTGTGACCGAGAGTGCAAAAGAGTTCTTTGATCCCTAGAAGCCCAACGGGTTTCGACAAAACAGTCACAACTGTGTTAAGAAATATAAGTTCTATGACTTTTTGGAAGTTTGCATCAAGGAAGACAATAGGCAATTTCGTTAAAATGGCGGTATTCCAGATGTCATTTGTACGATGGCGGCTTATTCTAAATGCCATTTGTATAGTGGCAAAAGAGAGTTCTCTACTTCACAGGGTCACAAAACACTGCCCTATGTGCACATGGAAGGCGTAGGTGTGCCGAACCGCTCACAAAATCAGCAAAATTTACAACTCCGTCACCTTTTTTTTCAAAAACAATCCCATTTTTTGCTAAGATTTTCAGCCTTCTATCAAAATAGTTTCCCGCCATTTTAACAGAATAGTGCCATTTTAACAAAATTCCCTATCAATGTGAAGCATGAAAAGTAGAAAGTATTTGTATAATCAAAATTATAAGATTATTTTTAGGTTCTCTTCAAATGAGTTTTGAAGATTTAACATAAAAAATTCACCAAAAATATAATTTCTATTTTTAGCATTTGAAATTCTTTTCTAATTGGTCAAAAAATCGTGGTTTCTATTGATTTGTGAAAAAATGCATAGAATCTAGTAACAAGAACATCAACACTTTCTCCAAATAGTAAATGTTTTAACATTAGACAAATTCTAAATACTTCGTGCTATTTTCCTCATCTTTTTTGTTTGACTGTAGCAATCTTAGTTTTGAATATATAAATGGAAAGACAACTCAATCTAATTTGGACAAAAAATATAAAAAATTTGAAAAAATTTATTCTTGCCCCAAAATGTTGTGCAAAGTTGCATAACGAATATAAAATGGTCATTTAAGTGCTTCGAGATTAAAATTTCTTTTCAAATAGGAAATCACATGTTATAATACACCATTCATCTTGCACTTGCTGTGCAAAATCAATCCATTAATTTAAATGCAAGGAGCAATGTTCCTTCTATACACTTATTGACAATCACCAAATGCAAACTCGTGCTCAACAAGATAGCACTTAGATACAAATATACAATAGTGTCTTGAACACTTGGTCCATAAGCTTGTGTACCTTTGACAAAAGTGATTGTAAAGTAGACATACACATTCCCACTTCTACACCCAATTCTAACATCATGTACCAATGGAGTATATAATTCTAGAAAGAAAATGTATATCATTGACACATGAGGGAAGAATTCTTGAAGGAACAGGAATGGATGCGTCATGTGAATGCATTCCAATTCCATGTCATGTGTCTATCTAACAATTAATCTTAACATCTCAATCTATATATTTGGTCAAGATTATTTTGCTTGATGATGCATAATTGAGGTAATGATCAAGTGTCCAATCATTAAAAGATTTTTCAGGGCTTTAAGAGCTTGCAAGTTATCAACTATGGGAACTCGACTGTGTAGTGACAGCATAGCAGTCTAACGCCACCGTGACCCTATCACATCATTGTCCAATTTTTTTTTTCAACTTTATTTTGCATTTGAAGGATTTGAATTTTTTATTTTTTATTTTTTTATTAAATTTCTTTTTCTAACAGCAGACCGTTCCCTGCATTCCCTGCGCTATGGAGAACAGCTGCATGGAACAGACCCAAAACGGGCTCTCGTAGCCCAAAAATCTTCTAATATCACGACTAAGGTAGCCTGAAACCTTGTTATTCTCATTTTTTTAACATATCCCATAGGAGGCATGTATGTATCACCTCATTTTATCTCATTCTTGTTATTGAGATTAGTGCAAAATAATTGAACTCTAAATTTGACATTGAACAAAACAAATTGAAATGATTGAAATTTTTTTTCACCAATCAAGGCGTAGGATTTCTAGTTTCCTCGAGCTTGTTACTTCGATCAGTGCAACCCACAGTACCTTTTAAAATCTAAAATTCATTTCTGCCGAAAATTTCCTCAGGGAGCTGACGGAATTCATGAAGTAAATCGCGGGAGCATAAACACATGCAATGCAATTGAACATAGCCAGGTTCACATATTTTACGGAGTATTAAATACTGCAATGACCTGCTGCCGGAACTACTACGTGTCCCAAACTTTGGACATTAATTGTGAGTTCAGCATCATACTCTCACATACCAACTGTTTCCCTTTGGTTATGCGACGACCACATAATTTGAGAAAGCTTTCAAAACTGCAAGTTGCGGAGTGCACACGTGTTAGAAACGGTACTAGTAGCAAAGTACTCCGTTGATGTTTCCAAGGTCAAGTCCGTTACAACGCGGAATTGTCGTGATGAAGGCACCTCTGGTGCAAGAATGTATTGATTTCATGAAAACAAATTGATACAGCAAAGTAACGATCACGCAATCAGGCATGTCCAGCGCAACCTGCCAATGAAAGAATGTTCGACAATCATCAAATCCACTCAACTAATTATGCATACGCACTTTCATATAATCAACCAACGATTGTCGCTCGATCATCAAGTTCTGGTCTAACGAAGGAACAATCACCGAGATTCAGCCATCCGAATGAAATCTGTGAAAACCAGACACGATTATTCTCAACTCAGACAGACACGACTCCATGAAGACGAAGCGAGAGAGAAGCTAGCTAGACTGAGATCGATCATCCATGGCGGCCATTCCTAGCTAGAGCGCGGCGGCGTTGTAAGGAAATTTAGTGTTGGGTACCCAAGTCGTCCCCTGGATGAGATTCGGCAACTGATATTTATGCGCCACATTGACATCCGTGATCTGGTGCGACCAGGGGACTCGCGCATTCGACGATGCACCATTACCATAGCTCCGAAACTCCGCGAAGTATGAAGTCCAAAGTCCAAATTCGGAGGTATTCCACGGCAACCATCCCGTGGGATCAACGTGCCCTCCGATGTTGCACCGCAAGAGCACACAAGTGGAATATGGCTTCCACGGTCGACCGAGGTAGCTCTTGTAAATGGCCACGTTGTTGGTGAGATCGGTCGTCGCCTCGAAGGTGCAGTCCTGGAAGGAGAGAGCCGTGGTCATGCCTTTGTCGGTCTTCCCTTGGGCTGTGTATGTAACTTGTTGGCCCACGAGGCCGGACTTCTTCGCGATCATGCGGCTGTTCTGGATCACCACCCAGGCGTTGCCGAAGATGTAGTCTACGGTGCCGGAGATGATGCACTCGCGGTAGTATTGGCGATAGTTGTGGGCGTAGAGCGTGTCTTGGAAGCCGTCGAAGGTGCAGTGGTAGAACGCCGTGTTGTCGGCGCTCACACGCATTGCCACTGCTTGCTGTCCGTTGGGGCCTGCTGTGTTTTGAACCGTGATGTCCCGCATGAGAAAGCCTTGTCCTCCCACAACTAAAACCATCACAACAGACACGCATCAAACACCGTCACAACAAACCAATTAAGCGCAGAGTTAATTAATCAGTCCTAATCACAGCAAGAATTCACTGTTCGAAATCATCGACTCTATTAATCAGATTGTGTAAATTAAATACTTCCTCTGTTTCTGAAAAAGACCTGTGTTTCCTTTGAATTTTACAAAGGAAACACGGGTCTTTTTCAGAAACAGTGGGAGTAATAGAAGGCCGGGCTGATGAGGACATGCGAAATGGCACATAAGATGTAAGATGTGAACTGTCATTTTAAATGTGACAAATTATGATTGCAGAATACAAGTTCCCAATTTGGGCTAGCTTGTAGGGTTCCTTCAATGCTAGCTCCCACAAAGTAATGAATTGTCTTTGAAACTTACTTAGAGTGGGAGACAAATAGGTGGTCATGTTGAAGGTTAACGCAACGCTGAGACTCCCCGTGATGATGGTTTTCCCTTGACCATCGCCGATGAACATGATGTTAGTCAAACTGGACGGAATGATCACCTGCTCCTTGTACGTGCCAGTCTTGATGTAAATCACGTAAACCTTGGTGCTCTTCTTCGGCGCTAGTTTCACGGCGTCCATGATCCGTTTGAAGCTTCCACCCGCCGGCGCCACAATGGTGTTGATGGGGAACAGGAGCGGTTCCACTTGAAGCAGAAGGCGACGGTGGTCGTTGCCAACCCAGTCTGGCACTTCGTCGACTTTGTCGTGACCTTCTTTCTCCTGAAGGAGCCGCCGTCGTCGTCGATTGATTCCCAGTTGTGACAAGTCGAGTCCCGCGGACTTTGCCCACGCCGCGAAGTTGTCTCCGTACGCCGCGAACGCATTCAGAAACGAGAGGGCGACGCTGAAAAGCTCGTTGGTGTGCTCGAGAGTGGCTTGCACGGCGAAAGAGATCGGTGCGTTTACTTCCTTCAACGCATCCGCGCATGTCGTGTGGAACTCCATGGCTGCGGTCAAGCGCACTTTGAGGTCATCGAACGCCGCTTGGAGTGCCGTGGGGTCGGAGGTGTTGAGTGCGACCAGGATGGCGGTGAGCTCCGTTTGCGCCGTGTCTAGGGCCTCAATGCAGACTTGCACGGCGGCCGAGTTTTGCGGGGTTTCGGCATTCTCCACCGCGAGGAGAGAATAGTCCACGCCGTCCAGGGCGGCCTGCACCGTGGTCTGGGTGAAGATTTTGGCGGTGGCCACGGTGCTGTTTTGCAACGTCGCGCTGCAAGTCTGCGGGTATTGCGAGGCCGCGCATGCGGCGTTCACGGCTGAGTTCTTGGACGACGCGGAGGAATTGCTGGTGTTACGGTTTTGTAAGTTCAGGGAGACTGGGATGATGATGGCCAGCAGCACGGCAATGAGCGCCACTGATAACAGCACCACCATGCATTTCCGTCGTCTGGAGGTCTGGCTGCCTACGTGAGTCACGAGATCGGACTCGACTGTGGAGTGGTTCTGGCCCTCGTACAGTTCCGCTTCGTCTTCCTTGGTTTTCCGCGCCATCTTTGACCAGTTAGTGGATTGCCTGGGTTCCTTGTTTTTCACACTATCTGCTCTCAAGATGGCTTACAAACGCTCTCAACCTCCACGTTTTCTCGGACTCTGCCCCTAACCGATTACACGAGCAGCGATCAAAACATTCAGCCGATACAATGCAATGTCCGCGTCAATCCAATTAAAGCAATCCGGGAATGTACTACCCGCACCAATCTGGCCGCTCTCGACTGAACTTCTCTGTAATCATAACCACCGGTCCATGAAATAATATTGAAAGCATATATAATTCACCGTACCTGGAGCTGATGTTGAGTCTAATGCAAACTCAGTACATGCACCTCAAATGGCTGCATTTAATGTCGGTTGCAACTCGATCATGCGCCACGCTTTTTACGATCCAATCCAATCGAAACTTAGCACGCGCCTGCAGCACGTCGATCGAAACTCCCTAATCACAAACCATCACCCGGGACTCGATCAATCGGTAGGTCATATCCGATTGACCAGACTGGAATTGAAGTGGGCAATTGCAATTTATCGATCACCCCAGACAGCAACTTTGTACACGCGAGCGATTGTCCGTCCAAACCCAGCCGGTAATTAATTCTAGTCTCCATCGAATGAAGTGCGCCGAGTGGAGCATATTCTTCGTTCCGTGTGTATCTAGCTAGCCAGCAAAAGGATGAAAATGATCGAATCCCAAGCTGGATCCCGATCTGGAGCACGCCCTTGGGGCGAATGAGGCGGAGGAGACTCCGTGCAGTACAGCACTGGGATGCAGAAATAGGCTCTGTCCCTCGCTCGAGCATGGAAGCCAGCAGCTAGTGTATGCCGATGAGCTGCATCTGCTAGTCCTGCAGCCAGGGAGACCCGGGCTTTTCGAACCTTGAAGTCGAAACGCTCTTGGGTAGTCCCTGCCAGAGGCACTGCACAAGTGCTGAATGATCTGCTGTGGGGAATTGGGGATGCATATATCCACATGCTTGATGAGCTCGAACTTGCTTCAAGGGCGCCGCTCTGTCGGTGGTTGTTTATAGCGGATGCGCCAGATTCCAGATCAGTTCTTTTCTAATCCTAGCTAGCTTTGGTTTGTGACTGGTTTGGGAATCGCCAGGTGCTCTGGGTGAAGGGAAAGCGGTCGTGTGTCGCATGACTGCACATGTTCGTCCGTGCAGCCTTTCCGTTTCTGAGAGGGAATGGAGCGAAACTCCCGAGGATGGGTTTCGTTGGGTTTCATTTGCTTCGATTCTGGTTTAAAAGGGGGTGTCAGAGGAAGGTTAACTAAGAATAGTACTCCCTCTGTTTCTGAAAAGACTTGTGTTTCCTTTGTGTTTTGTAAAGGAAACACGGGTCTTTTTTAGAAATAGTAGTACAAAAGAAACATAGCTCCAAATTTCATCACACCTCAATTTTGGTGCTCCAAGGAGTTTTGTCCCATGTTTTTCCAAGACTCTGGGTCATGTCCTGCATTGTACACATTTTATGATTAACTCTATTGTTCTCAATTATTTTTGCAACCGCTAGCTAATTTATTGTCCAAGGCAACATCCTAAACCCTAGAACCCTTAACAAGAATATATTAGTGTCAAGATAGGAGGTTTATAATGCACTTGGCCCCTGAAAGCATCCTTTTAGTACAGAGGTACATTTTGCTTTCTCATTGCGCTGGCAATGTACAAAAAATGTACATTTCAAGAGTTGGACCACTTGAAAGACCACTTTGAATTTCAAAAATTCATAACTAATTCCACAAAGCCCGGACAAAAAATATGAAACCACTAGATGACAATTCCATTCTTCTTTCAAGGAAAATTTGTTCAAAAATATTTCAAGAAATCTAACTTCTCCAAATCAATTTCATGTTTTTAAATGGGCGCTTTATGGACCTCCTACCTTATAGGTCTATATTGCATAGGTAAACGTGATCGCTAAAGATGCTCTACTAGAAATAGGGCCTTGATATATGGTAAGCAAAGGGTCCTTTGCCTTAAAGTTCAAGAATGTTATGACATTTTGGTGTTGACAAAACTTTGAAGATAAATAAAATTGTACCACAATAGTAGTGGTAGTAGTATTTAGTAAATCTCAAATACTTTGATTTTTTTGGAGGGGTGGAAAAATCACATTAGAAATTCATTTAAAAAAATTGTAGAATAATTAGATTTTCAAAATTTATAAATAAATTATAGTTGTGGGTGTCATGTCCTTCAAAGTTCAAACTCAATTATTAATAGTTTTTTCATGACTCCAATTATTATTTTTATTTGTAAAATGAAGATTAAAGGAATTTGAATTTACTTTCAAGTAAAAACTCTAAACTCATTTAATCCTAAACTAAGTGAATTGAAATTGAAATTGAATTCATTTTCAAGTTTGAACCTTCCACAATCCAACTTTATAATCTAATTTGTATTTGACATAGCTATGTTTTCTTTTCTTAAGTGATTTGCAACATGGCTAGTTTAATTTCTAAAGGTTTTTTACTATGTTTTCACCAAAAAAACTTCAAAACTATCATTTCCAATACAAGTACCCAATTTTTTTTTAAAACATTTTTGGACACATGTAATCATAGGATCTTGTAGTATGTTGGTTTGAAAAGATATGGAAAACATTTTAGGAATTTCTATCATGTAAATTGCAAGATGTTAGTGTTTGAATTAACAAAAATCCTTTTTATGGTCGTGCAAAAAAATAGACTGCACTTCACAAGGTCATAGTTGTATAAAAAAATATCCACAATGGTGGTTACTTTTTGAATTCAATCTTTAAGGCTTGTTGTCTACATGCTCAAAGAAATCTAGATCATTTGGAATTGTACACTATGTAGGAAAAAATAGTAAATAAACAAAAGTTAAGAATGATTCAAAATACTAAATTATTAAGAATTTAATTATAAAATTTAAAAATTATAATGGTTGTAATGTTGTAATCATGGTTGTCATAACGGGTGAGTTAGGGTCATAGAACGGGACGGACGGATGGGCAAACCGGACCAGACGGATGGACGGTCTGGACGGCTTTAATTTTGTAATATGACGATCTCGTCCGAGCCCAACATGTTCCTTAATCCACATGGCATCCATATGGCCTATTTTTCCGTTATCAGAAAGTCAACTATGTGTTGACTGTATCGAACGGGCGGGACCTCTAACGGACGGGCGAACTGGATGTCTATCCACTATAACAACCATGAGTTGAAGGCCACTTCATCTTATATATTCATTGTTTTGGCACCACTTTGTCTTTCTTCATTTGCCTCTTATCGCCTACTCCTCGCCAACCTATGGATTCAAGGGAGTCACTTGGTTGTCATTGCGCCTGTATTCACAACCACTTTTTTCGTCTAGAAGAACTTTAGAACACCACATTGAATTCCACTTTAGAGTAGATGCAATTTGAGGTTGTAGAATGCTTTACAAATTATGGCATTTTTTGTGCATAATTGGCCAGGGTGCCTGAAATGTCACGCAAGCTTGGTTCCTCTACAATTATGCAAGAGTGCATTTTAAGCATAAGAAAGCAATGTGTGTTTTCTTATAATCTGCTTCATTTTCATTCCTGTTGTTGTACTCCTATCGTAGCTTCATAATTGCGGTAAGCATCATTCACTTTCACTATTGCAATTGGATTCCAATTTCCAAAAGCTCATCAGATTGTGGGGTGACGGCTAATTGGATTGTTGCAATTGCAATTGATTGTTTTATGGGGTGTTGGTTGGGATAGGGTAACTTCACTTGGCAGATTCGAGTACTCCTGGGGACATTAGGTTTGCTACTACTATGAAAGCAAGTCATAACATGAAAATGAAAGCAAAATGTGAACGTCAACTTGCCCAATTGAAGGAAGAAGCAAAAGCTACTAAGTGCAAGGTTCAAGCCTCGAAGCGCATGTTGGAGGTAGAGTCACGACAAAGAGCACAATCATTGACAACCATGCAGAGTTCTTTTATGTCCGGTAGGAACTTGTTGAATTGTGCTCCTTTGCAATCTTCTGATGCTCTCGCAGGGTCCTCAAGCGCACAATTCACAAACTCAGACTTGGTGACCTCACAATCTACAAACACTGAGATCCTTCTATTGTACCATGATGTTGTGGCTGTTTCAAATGACGAAGATGCAATCTCCTCTTTGGAGGAAGATTTGGACTTAAGCGTTGATGAAGTGCATGATTTTGACGATGATGCCTTTGTCAATTCCCCAACGCGCAATGCGAAGAAGCGTAAGAGCGGCGACCTGAGGCTAAAGCCTAAAGGATGCACAGGCTACAAAAAAAAGTCCTCAGTGAGTACGATGCAGAAGCTGAAAAGAAATTACGACCTATATCGAAAGTTTTACACCAAGTGGTCGGCAAAGGAGCCTTGGAGTGAGGCAATTCTTGCGGAAGACGAGGTGCTGCACTTGATGCAATTCAGGCGTTGCTCTGTAGTGCAAGGAAAGTCCATACATATGGCTTCCAAATGATACACTCTATCGAAACACGGGCAGTATGAAATCCACAAGAAATGTATGTTCCTCTATGCTGCACGTGCCCCAATGTCCATGGTAGAGATGATCCAAGGCTGTAGCACTACAAAATCACGAAGGAAGCATGTGCAATTTACAACTTTGTTTCAATTGCTTTCAATAGGGCGTCCAGTGATTGAATTTGAGGCTCAATTTGAGCTCTACAAGTTCCTAGAGACCCTTGAGCTACCTCGTAGGCATTAAAAGGACAGATCAGGGTGGGTGATGGCGAAGCATCTATATGACTTTGTAAAGCAAAGAATTAGCCGCCTTTTTTCTAGCATTGCATATTTCTCATTGTCCGTAGATGAAACCATAGCATGTGATAACAATAGTTAGATAGTGATTCATGCATATGTTATACTGAATCGGTCCCGAGTGCTTCTACTCTTGTCCATCTAGAAATTGGATTCCGATGGTTTAACAACAAGCAAACTCACTTCTATCATCATGGACGCGTTGAGTGCGAGCGGTAGTCTGACGGATGCCGACATTGCACAAAAGCTCCTATGCTTCAACGTTGACAGTGTCAACTCCTTTCAAGGCTAGAAGACTAGAGTGACTTTACAAATTAAAGATAACTTTGTTCCCTTTGCAATTAGAGTTCACTACTGTACTTACAAGTTGAACTTAGCCAAACAATCACTGTCGTAGATGAACGTGATGCATGCTATGGAAAAGGTTCTAAAGATGACACACACATACTTTGCTCACTCCCTGAAGAAGGCAACGGAATTCTAGGTACTCTTTCAGCAACTCCAATCAA
The DNA here is from genome assembly GCA_963969395.1 of Pseudoscleropodium purum. Taxonomy (NCBI): domain Eukaryota; kingdom Viridiplantae; phylum Streptophyta; class Bryopsida; order Hypnales; family Brachytheciaceae; genus Pseudoscleropodium; species Pseudoscleropodium purum. The sequence goes on from OZ017796.1 coordinate 2,194,964, forward strand.
AAAGGCTCAAGCTCCTAAAGAACATGAAGATACGCTAGATTAGTTGCTTGTCTCCGATCCACAAACTCTTGGCTGAATACAAAGGTGTCATTGCCATGATGTTAGCCAACAAAAACAACAAAAAATGGGGCTAGAGAATTTCTATGTATGCTTGTTTGCTTGTTACTTAATTGTATGTATGCTTTATGTATGACTTTGTTGTATGTATGCTTATTTGCTCTTGATGTTTGCAATTGTAATTTTCATGACAACATTGATATCACTAACGTTGGTACAAGGTGCTTTGATTGAATGGTCTGACGCTAAGGACTTGTCTAAGTGCAGGCAAATATGTGTCTATTACTTGATCCATACATGTTGCTTGGGATGTTGGCAATGCTCCCCATGTTGAAATCAATTGACACTCTCATTTAGTAGGCCCCAAAACAAGATGCCTTCATTTGTGACTTTATGGGAGCTCTAGCTACATGCCAGAGCAACTTATTTGCCTTCTACGTGAATGCAAATATAGCCTTCTACAAAGACGATTTCCATGCATACAACAAAGCCTTGCATTGTTCTCATGACCAAATCATCATGAAGTGGGAGGCAAATCTGAACTTGCCTTCCGAAACTTTGTGCTTCGTGGTGGGCAGAGAGACTCTATACACCCTTGCACGAAGGCAACATGGTCACCCAGGAGGGATATGTAGCCATTGCTGCCAATGTTCAAAATGATTGTCATGGTGAGTTTTCTCCTTTGTTGGATTATGCATTGTGTTGTCAATTGTTTGTGAGCTTCCTCTAAGTGTCAACAAGACTTGCTATAGACAAGAGTTGTTGTTATAAACTTGTTGTCAACCTTGGATCCAACTTAGAAGTTGCGACTCTACTCCCCCCTAACACTTGTTGTGGTTTCCTATCAGATGCTGTACACAAGCTGATGGATGAAATGGCCTCAAGGTTTCATGATCATAATTTGATGGATGCCTTGGGTGTGGTGTACCCCCAATATTGGTTGCAGGGTGATTGCACCAATAGCTTTTGCAAACACCTTGACATCATTAAGAATTTTTACGAAGAGCCCAAGTGGTTTGGGAAGGGAGAGAATAGGCATTGTGTCCTAGCGGTGCTAGACAATTTCTTATTGGAGGCATAACAACTTCTTTTCAAGATTGCAACGATAGCCAATGCACACAAGGCCATGGAACTCCCTCCGGCGAATATTCTTGCACATCAGATTGTGAACCCCCTGACAAAATTGTAGAGGACTTTAGACGCCAACTTCTCTCTTGGCAAGAATTTCTCGAAGTATCTTGAGCTGGCCGAAATTGCCATGGTTCATGTGTTGGAAAGCATTGAAGATGAAAGGACCTTCTTAGCATTGACTTTCCTGAAAGATAAGCTCTGTAACATACTCAACCAACACCTCAATGTTGTTGTTGGCATGCATTATCAAATTGTTTATATTCTCAAGAGTTTCCCTTACAATGACTGCTTCAAGCAGTGGGTTCTTGCAATTGAACACTAGCACTATGCAGCTAGTGCTTGAGCTGCTTCGACTTCAATTACTATAGGGTAGCTCTGTCGTGCTGGTACAGGGTGCTTTCAATCTCTTGGGCACTAGTCGAATAGTGTCTACAATGTAGCAATGAGGAATTTCTAGAGGATGAGGGTTGTGAGAGTAGGATTTTGCAAGCGCCATCGTCTTGCAAATGGTGCACATGATTATTGCGTAACTTGATGTGCTCATTGTTTGAACTTATATGGAAATGTACACATCTTGCTGAATGACACTTATGGACTTCCATTTGCTTGGGAGTTTGATCCATTTATTTCGTGTATTAGGGAGTTTGATGTTCATGCTTATTAAACTAATGTGTTTTGAATCTTGTAGAAGCGTTGCCGGAGGAACTACCGCATCTTTGTCGAAGGTTTGCCCTACTATTTCACTGAGGTTCAGATCAAAAAGTTGCTTGAGTCCTTCTGGTAAGATTTCTGTTTGTCATTGCATGCATGTGATAATGAGGTGTTTGCTATAAAAGGATTGTATGGTCGAACAAGAAGGTACTAATCTTTTTATTTTCTTTATGTTCTCAAGACCTCTAAGTGGTTCTAATCTTGTCAAGGAATGTGATATTGGGAACTATAAAGGTTATGGCTTCTGTGTTTATCAGGTATGTGGTTTTGTTTTGTAAATGTAGTGTATGTGCTATAGGATCGTATGTTATAAACTGAATGTTTTTGTAGCTCCTTAATTTGTATTGTCTCCCTAATTTGTATTGCCATGTTTAGGAATTGCCATGTTCTTTCATCAATGTATTGTCAAGTAATTGTCATGTTCTATTGCTTGTAATGTTCTAATTGAACCATTCCAATACTAACTTAGGCATCGGAGCATGCATTTTTTGTGGTTGTAGGTGACATGTGGGGGTAGTTTAAGCAAGAAGAATATGACCCAAGTTTCAATTCCTTTGTTCACGTGTATTATAGTATCTTTTGCGTTAGTATATATGTTACATTGCATAGTTTGTATCTTTCTAAAGATCTTATCCACCTTTTGGAGCACTACACTAAATTAAGCATTGGAGTGCTTGTGTTTGTTTTACAGGCCCTGTTTCACACTTCCAATGCTAGGTAGACTAGGAGAAGTTTGTAGATGTTGTAGTGGTTTCAACAACTTTGTTTCTTCTCCTCATTCAATGAAATTTCCATTTTTGTGTTGCATGTGTCCACTATGGTACTAAAATGTGTGCAAATCTTTGATGTCATATAAAAAATGCAGCCAAAAAGAACTCAGTACTACACTTTGAGTAGCTTGAATTCTAACAAGTTGAAATCCCACATAGCCCATTTTCTACAACACAAATTTGTTTAAAGAAGCCAATGTCATCTAATTCCAAAGAAATTTTTTTGTTTGAAGCCAGTGACTGGATGGGAGCTAATCTTTAAATGGACCACTATTGCTATTAAATGAATCCAGAAAAATGTATTCATTTTATTCCAAGAGCCAATCATTTCCTCCATGGTTTAGAAATCGCTTTAAAAGTTGTAGGGGGATAGATTTTGGGAGACCTATGGTCACAAATAAGTACCTACTACAGAAACCTTTGAAAATTCATAACTAAATAAAAAAATGCTTCAAAAAATATGAAACTACTTGTGTTACGTTCGGCATCCATTTTTATTTCTCTGAAAAATGAGCTAAAAATATTTCTATTCATGCAAACCTATGAAAAAGGCGGATCAACCTTTAAAGGGTCACTTTTACAGCCATCTACGTTACTAAGTTAATTAGCTTTTCCTTGTGTTTGATGATCCCATCAAAGTGGTTGCAGATGGCCATGTCCATATGAAGGGTAGCCATTCCAAGTAGATCCTAATATTCTCTTAATACTAATTTCTTGCCTAGCATATCTTTTACTACTTCTGCCTGTCCATATATGCCAAATTAACCTCTAAATGCCCAAGGCACCAAAATCTGGTGTTTGCAAAGCTTTGAAGTTAAATAAAACCTAACCAAGTTGTTATTTTTAGTAATTTATATTTTTGAAAGATTCTTCTTGAAGTTTAATTTTAGCATTAAAAATCCAATCTTGAAAATAAATGGTAGTGTTTTTTCTATTCAAGGTTTTGTGCAAGGGTACCCATTGCAATCTTGACTTCCCATAGTGTTGAGAGCTCTTGTAAATGAGCCTCAAATACACTAGGACTTGAAGAAAAAATCACATTCAAAACTCATTTAAAAAAGATTGTAAAATAGATTTTGAGAAGCCATAAATTGATTGGGGTTATTCATGTTAGGCCTTTAAACCTCATATTTTTTTGGTCACAAAATTTTTAGGTTTGACTTGTGAAAAGTGAATTGAAAATTTTTCATAGTTTTAACACACCCATGATCAAACATTATAATCTTCCAACTTGTAAGTGATATTGTTGTGTTTTTTCTTCCTATGTGATCTCTAACATATTTAGTTTGAATTTGTACGGTTACAATTCAAAAAAAGTTGATACAATTTATCAAAATGTTGGCTTTTTGTTCAATTTAGAGCAAATTTTTAGAGGCTCAAAATAGGCCTTGGGCATTTAGAGGTTAAAAAACATCTTATAATGTCCCAAGGCGGGTTGATCAACATAAACAAATTGATCTAATTGAACTTTAAGGTAGAAGTACCTATTTGGATAACTTAAGCAATTTAGCCTCAATGATGTAGGAAAGTCATGGGGAATTAAATTCAGTGTGTGTAAAAAGAAGGTTGTGGAAGAATGTAAACAAATCAAAAAAAATTCTTTCAAAATGAATATTTTATTGAATTTAAAAGTGAATTAGTTTGCACCTCGATCCATTCCAATTTCATAGACTCACCTATTGTGGTTAGCTTTGGCACTTCTCCCTAGGCCAAGAGGGGAGAAAGATGAGTGGACTAGAAAATACAAACCAAGAATCTTTTTCAATGACCATTGCATCCAGTTATTATCTACAATAGGTTAGCATAGTACCAAGCAATTACTTGGGGCCTTGTCCAAAATAGATACTTCCACCATAATCCAACCTAAAAGCACCCATTTGTAAGTTGTCAATTGTAGCCTTATTTGAACTTGTTGCCAAAGTATGCCGTAACTCCCTATTGCTTTCACACTCCTAAGTTAGAACAGGTGAGGAACAATAGCTGGGAGTGAAAAATGATGATGGTCGGTACTGAGCTTTTGAGCTGCATTTTCCTCATCAGTAGCCTGCAAGTTCATAATACCAAGTTCTCCACAGACTGTGGATCTCAGAACTGTCTGGCTTGACAGCCGTCACACCTCCACTTAACCCCACAAAGGACGCGCCAGTGACCACTGCCAACTATGTATGTGTTGTGCTTTAGGTTTTCATCATGAATATGGGGATGAAATAATTGGATGATATTTTTCCGAGATGAAAATGTGACGAATTTTATGATAGGAGGCATGACAAGGGTAGTAACATTGCGTACTCAATCCCTAAATGCCTGAGGCACCAAATTATGGAGTCAACAATACTTTGAAGTTAAAATAAAATCTAACCAAGTTGCTATTTTTAGTAGTTTGTATTTTAAAAAAATTCTTTTTGAAGTCTAGTTTTAGCACCAAGAATCTGATTTTGAAAGTGATTGATTATGATTTTTCTATTCAAGATTTTGTGCAAGGGTGTCCATTCCAATATTGACTTTCCATAGTGTTGAGAGCTCTTGAAAATGAGCCTCAAATACACTAGATCTTGGAGAAAACTTCACATTAGAAATTCATTTTTTAAGATTGTAGAAGAGATTTTGAGAAGCTATAAATTGATTGGGGTTATGCATGTTTTGTACTTTAACCTCATATTTTTTTGGTGACTAACTTTTTAGATTTGACATGTGAAAAGAAGATCCAAAGACTTCCAATCACTTTCACAATTTTGACACCCTCATGATCAAACATTATAATCTTTCAATCTGTAAGTGATATTGTTGTGCTTTCTTTTTGTATGTGATCTCCAACATATCTAGTTTGAATTTCTATGGTTACATTAAAAAAAAATTGATGCAACTTATGAAAATGTTGACTTTTTGTTCAATTTAGAGCAAATTTATAGAATTTAAAAAAAGGCCTTGGGCATTTAGAGGTTTGTATAATAGATTATACCAATACATGTCATTTTGTGTTTTTACTTTGTTTCAAAGTAACAGAATGTACAAGTCAATACCCTTAGAGTATTCTCAATGTACTCTACAATTTGTCCCTCCAATTCTCTAAATAAATTGCTAGCTTGTCATTGGTTTGTAATTATAATTTGGAATTTATATCATTGGAAGGAGATACCAAAGTACCTTGAATAGATACAAAAGAATTTAAAATTGAACTTCGGACAATTAAAATATATAGGTCTTGCCAAATCAACCAAAATCATGCCAATTGTACTCCAAATGCTATGCAATTTTCTTTCAATTTTCTTTGGTAAGAGCATCTTTAATGCATGCTCATGGCTATAGCAAAAGGCTTGTATTGGACTACTTTTTGCCAAAACAATCTCTTAGCATCATTTGTAATTTTGTATGCTTCAATGCACCTACTCAACGAGACACAATAAGGTGGGATCCTCTTGAATATTGACAACTTCACACTATCAGTGCCCACTCACATTGCAAATTTCCATTAGGATTTTCTTGTGGTACTTTTGGACCTTTAGAGCTCTTAATTAATAAGCTATTTGGAGGGCTCAACTTTTAGTCAAAATTTGCCAAGGTAGGGCATCCTCAATGCAACCATTACATTTGGATACAAAGACTATTAAGAGTGTCTATTCCTAGCATGTGAAAGTTTGGACGGTTTTGAAGGGCAAGAGCTCCCAATATGGCCAAGCTTTAGGATACAATATTGGCAATCCAAAACTCATTGTTCTTGTTTATTTTTTCTACATTTGGCTTGAGATGGAAGTATAGCATTGAAGCTTGTTAAGGAGATTCTTCTCCTTAGTAGTGTGGTCATTGCAATAAAGGCATTGATGAAGTAATATTGCATATGTTTTAGGGCTCAAAAAGAAACAAAATTTGAGGAGTTCAAGACAAATTGTCATGCACTCTAAAAAATGAAGTGTTGAATTTAGAGTGCATTGGGTCTTTATTATTTTGTTTTTGTTAGGGCCCACTTGATAGGATTACTAATGAAGTGACTTAAATTTTAACATGCACATTATTGAGGATGCTTTCGAGGCCTAAAGTTTAAGAGTCCATTCAATTACTAAGTATGATATAGTATGCATTGGATCATGTTTTTTTATGCAAGACCTCTACTTGCATCAAAAAATAAGACCCAAATTCTCTCTAATGTTTTATACAAAGAATTGACAAAGAATTTTTTTGAGAATAAAAAAAATAGAGTGAATATTTTAATAATACTTTATTGGCTCTTAACCAATAGGTAGCTAGGTGGTCTTGCAATGATGTGAAGAAGCTTTGAAAACACTTGAGTCACATATTCGAAGAGTAAAATAAGAAGTGAAAAAATTGTCCATTTAAGAGTATATTGGCTTAGGATCTTTTTATGCTAATTGAAGCATTTTCTAACAAATTTTCAAAGAAAGAAGAGAGGGAGATACATCCATCACAATTTGATTAATAATTTTTAAACCTAAATTAAATTAGATATAATTTTCTAAATCTCATAGCAATAGGGTGCTATTAAAGGCCATAGGTACTACCATTACATGCCCCAAAGTTGTCCATCAATGGTGTACTTGGTGTCCAACATGAAAGCATACAAATTTGAAACTAGAACAACATGGTGTATGTAATTGCCTAGGATAGCACAAGTGTCCCACTACTCATAACTCCACATCTTTTACACTACAATTTTGTCTACTTCCAAATCAAATTATGAAATTAAATTCAATCTCCAACCACTCATGAAATTGTGCAACAATAATCCCAAATTGGCACCAATCTCAGCACCAATTCATCATTGGACAATTTTTGCATTTCTATAGGAACAAATCATGGTATAATAGTAAGGACAATTCTTTGAGCGTGGACAGAATATGGATAGGATACTATACAATCCAATGTAAAAATGTAGTTAGAACCTACTTGTTCATTTACATTACTTTGAAAACATCAACATTGTGAGGAAAGCACCTCCAAAATTGCCATTTTTTCCTATTGTACTATGCCTAATTATTATTAGACTCATCAAATTTCATATTTTCTTATTGGCAAGTAAATGGAAGTTCCACTGCACTAAAGAATGTAGCATTTGGATATTGTATGTGAAAGTTATGAAGGTTCCATTTTTGGGATAGATGTTTGAAAATTGTTGCTTATACATACATACATACATATAATTTTGGAAATGTACACAAAGTGATGATGGCGATTTTGGATGAGATTATGATTTTGGAAGTGTATCCACCTTAGTAAATGTATAATGCTTTTTTTTAGCATAAATGATATTATAAAATTTGCTCAAATTTTATAAAGCATAGTGACTCATAGAATATGGTTGTATTGAAGTGTAACAAGATTTCTACAAATGTGCATCTTCCTTTGAATGTACTGGAGAGTACTAGCATATGAACATAGAATCTATGAGTCCATGATCAAGCCTAGGAGTCTGTATGACAAACACTTTCTATGATTATAGGTGTTTGTATTGTAGGTACCTATGTTTTAGACTCCTTCTATGTTATAGGTACATATGTTATAAACAACTAGAATTAAGGCTTTTAGGCTTACATCATTGCACTCATATTCTAGCATCATTGGAATGTATTTAAATCATCAAGTCGATTCAAGTATCATGTCATACTAGGCTACAATAAGTTTGCATTTGCCTACTTTACATTTAACTTCAAGGACGTTGCCCCCATGACTAAGGTAGTTGCCAAAATTCTCCAATTATTGGACCAATAGATCATAAATATTGACCTATTACTACATTTAAAAATGAATCCAACCACATGCTTTTACCATCCACATTTAAGCCTTAAAGTGATCTTTGACACACTTTAAGTTACTCCCAATTTATCTTCAACTCATTAAAAGTCTATCACATATTCAATTTAGGACCACTTGAGGTTTATTTTATACTTAATTATATGGTCCATTTGTAGAGGATGGGTAGTTTTAGAGCATACTACTATAGCCTATTTAGGATCCAAAAATTAGATTAGAATTGTATTTTAAGGACACCCTCAAGATTGTTGCAATGGTGTGGATTGCAAATGCTCATTTGATGCAACTCTTGGAACATGTTACACTATTTAATTAGAACATTGGTTTATTTGACTCGGTTCTATGTGAAGTCAAATAATTTTTTTTCAATATCAAGCACACAAAAGATGTTAAAAAATAACAACAAATATTATGATGGTCATAACATTAGTAACCAGTCCTTGTCAAGTCCCTTTGCCACCCTCAAAAGTATATATAAGAATCTAGACAGTACAAGAGAAAGGGGTGTTTTAAGTGAGTTTTAAAGTATAATCCCAAATATAAGATTATAAGTATTAACCTTTAAGGAGATTTTCAACAAAATTGTACTCTCTTAAAACACCCCTTTCTCTTGTAGTGAGAGTCTTCATGAAGTATTAGTATTGTGGTCACTTTTTTAGGAATGTTAAACATTTGAGTGAAGTATCCTAAATGGTCTACATAGCTTCTTAAGCAATTTTGACCACACACACTTTTCTTCATAGTTCCATAATAGTGTTTGTTAGTAACTCTACACACCTATTATTGTTTTCCTCATAGTTCAATAATAATAGTTATTAGTAACTCTACATACCTATTTTTGTTTTCCTCATAGTTCCATAATAGTGATTGTTAATAATTCTATATACCTAATATTATTTTTCTTATAGTTCCAAAATAGTCGTTGTTAGTAACTCTACATACCTATTATTGTTGATCAAGTACCAATGCTTGAAAACTTTTATTTGTGAATATAATGAATTTACATAATTTCTGAAGTTTTGAAATAAGTTCTTAAATTCCAGTTTGGTCCAAGGATATTTTCCATTAAATACATTAAATTACTACATTATAGTAGTAAGGGAGCATCACGAAAGCAAGGAACTCTTGTGATTCGTGAACCAATTGTCTGGGACCAGTCTCGCAGAAACTCCATTTGAGCAAGAGTCCAATGCAGTTATGGCATTGACTCCAGGACCCTTGCAAATAAAATCTTTTAGACTACCATTCCAGGAGACAGATTAAAACAAGCTCAAGACTTGGCAAACAATCCATTCTGCAAACAATCCCTTCTCCTTGCCACCTGGTGAAGTCATTTGTACACTGGCGGAGTGATGGTGACAATGATGGTGTCTGACATATGGCTGATGCTGATGGGGATTACAGTTCTACCACATCCCACTATAAATTTTTCACTTATTCTTGAAATATGCACCACTAGAATAATTTTGCTTGTGATGGGTTCCCTCCCATTTTGCCTAGAGTAGACAGGGTTAACTTACCTCAAATAGTCCATTCAGCAATGCTTGAGTTTGCACTTCACTAGCAACTTTGTGTCTTTGAGTGGATCTTTGTGATGGGCAGCTCCTTGTTGTTGTTGTACCATGGCCCCCATTTCGAGCTCCCTGCTGAGCCACCCAGGCACTACGGTTTTGGTTCTTGCAGGCACACTGGTGCTGATCGTGCTGCTCAGTGCTCATTTGGGCGAGGGTGCGCCCTACTATGAGAAATGGGGGCCATTCTACCAGCAAGACATATTTTCCAGGCCCAATTTCACGGACATTGTTGCAGTTTGAGGGTATACCAGAACAGAAGGATTTGGATGCCTTTCAAATTTTTGATGAACCTCTCACTGTCACGCTGGACATCCATTCCGAAACTGTTGGCTGGGTGGCAAGGCTTTCAATCTGTCGAGAGCACCCTAGTACCCTCCTTTCTGTAGACTTACAAAATTTGCATTTGTAGCTCATTAGTTGGGTCCATTTGAATTTGATTTAAGAGTAGCTAAGTCCATGCATTTGAAGGTCCGATTCTTCACACTTAGGGACGCCTGACACTTAGAGGCTAGGCCAATTTGTTGGGCAAGATGTCCCAAATCCTCACTTGTGATTGGGCAAAAGAGTAAAGTTTGTGCAATCAGCCTCTAAGTGTAAAGCATCCCTTACTTGGTGTTAACAAGGGTGTTACTGACAGTCTTCGGACACCCGAGTGACTAAATTTCACTTTGCTAGCATCACTCACTTCTGAGCAGACTCCAATTGGAACAGGGACTTGAGTTATAATAAGCTTAGTTGAATTATACCATACGATATCATAATTGATTTCTGACTAGTCTGAGGATCACTTTCTCTTCACCTGCCTTTGGATCCTTCTTTTGACTTGACTTCCCAGAACTAGTTGAATGTTGCCTGGTGTTCACTGTAGGATAGCTTTCCCAATGTTCTTATGACCCAAACTGTGCATCTTCCTGGTGGCACCCTCACCTTTGTTGGCCAATCCTCGATGTTCAATAAGCCGAGCAGCAGATTGCACTGTGTTGGAGGAACTGGTGAATTGGAAGGCATTCATCGCGGGGTATTATGACACCCAATTGCATCCGATTAATGAGTATACCATGGATGCAGTTTTGAAGGCCACTGTCTATTATCATAAGGAGGAGAAGTACTGGTAGAAGAGTACTTGAATGAGGGTTTGGAAATCCCACCTACATACAGAGTCTTTTGAAGATTCTACAGTGGACAAAAGTAGAAAATGTCAGTCAGTCAGTCAGTATCCTTCATGCCGTATAGGAGGTAGAGAGACTCCATTACTTCGATAGCTCCTAAACTTTGAAGGTCTAAGAAGCCTGATGTAAATTGTAATGTGGTTTCTTTTGTGTATTTGACATACAAGGTGCTCGAATGACATATGCACTAAGGTGGAAGCACCAATAACCAATCAAATAAGCAATTTGGGAGCTGACTCTATGTAGTATGGGTTGGTGGGAATATGAGAGTTGCGAAATTTTCAGATTTTTATTCAGGAAATTGAAATCATAGTGCATTTTGGGAGGCAAAAGAACTCTCGACTCATAAGCAATGTTTAGAGTCTTCTAATTTGGATCATTCTAGACAGTGCTTTCTTGCTCATGAATTACTATAGGTAATGTGTCATAACCTTGTTAGTTGCAAACTTGAAAAGGACAAAAAAAAATTTCAAGCTTTAGAAAAGGCACATACAGCGTAAGGTTGGAATTAACACCCTTTCTACGTTGGGTACTGGGCATGGTTGGTAATTGGTGCCTCCACCTTAGTTACAAAAGTTTGTATTCTTGCTAAACCAAATTGAATGACACTTGGTACTTTCAATTTAGATTATCGTTGCACCTCCTATATGTTTGAAGAATTGTAAAAATGGCCATGTATTGTACATATACATTGTCATATTTGAACGTAATTATATAGTTTAGATATTAAAATGACCTCCCAGTGAAAAATGTTAGTTGATGAATTTTCAATCCAAATGTTTTGTTTTGTTTTGTTTTGTTTTCATATTTCAATTCATACTTTGTATTTTAACCCTTAAAGGTTTTGACTATGTTTTCACCAAAAAAAACGCTCTAAAATTGTCATTCCTAGTACAAGTACCAAATTTTAGGAAAAAAAAATTTGTACACATCTAATTGTAGTATCTTGTAATACATTGGTTTGAAAAGATGTGGAAAAAATTTCAAAGATTTCCAACTTTTAGATTGCAAGATATTAGCATTTGAATGGGAAAACTTCAATTTTTTGGCCTTGCAAAAGATTGAGTAGATGCCATTCCTAAGGTCATATTTGTATGGAAAAATGTCCAAAATGGTGGTTACTCTTTGGATTCATTTTTCAAGGCAAGTTGGCTAGATGTTGGAAAATTTTCAAATCATTTGGAATTCTACAACATATAGGAAAAAAATAGTAAGTAGAAAAAAGTAGAAAATGATTCAAAATGCTAAATTGTTAAGAATTTAATTATAGAATTGAAAAATGCCAATCCCAATGGTTTTAATGTTGTAATAAAAAATGTACAACCAATGATTTGTTTTCAAGAATATTGAAAATTGAGTTAAATAAAGGACTTCAAAGTTTATTTTAGAATAGAGATTCCATAACTACCCGCAAACTAAAACTCCTCGTAATATTCATCTCATTAATCAAAATGGAATAATTCAAATCTTTTTGAAAAAATATAAATCTAAAAAAACAACTTCAAATTTTTATTACTTAAAAAAGTGATTTAAAAAAATTTTGTAGTCAACTTTGGTACTTGAAATCCAAAGTAGCTAAGAGGAGAGTATTGCAAAATTTCAACATTCTTAAGTTTATGTGATCTACTTATGAAATTTGAAAAGTAAATTTCTTTCTACGCTTTTTATCTTATTTCAAAATCTTGGTTTCTATAAACTTCAAATCTATGAGCAATGTAAAAACAACAATTGGATATAGAAATTGTGACTATGTAAAAGTCAGTAGTGGAGAAATGTTCAGACCAAAGTTGAAAAGTATTTATTGAGCTCAAATTTGATATGTAAAGAGTTGATGAATTGATTAACTTTATAACAAAATTTCAAAATATTTTAAGAGATTGTCTATAAGATACACTAGATCAAAGTTACCTATGCTAATTTTTAAGGTATCTTAGGAATTGTAGGTTAGGGATTCGACAAAAAAGGGAATTTGGAAATAGATTTAGGATTATTTAAGGTTATAAAAGATTATTTATAAAGCATTTCCACAACAAAGGCCTCACGCTATTCCAAACCTATTTGCAAACATCGTAACAATAGTTGTTTAATGGACACATTGAGGATGCCTTCAATGGCTTCAAGGCTTGAATTTGAAGAGTAGACTAAATTATTAAGAGTGATATTGTATGTGTTAGTCAATTTGATCACATTTTTGTAATATAGGTGGAGGTCCTACTATCAAGTTGCTCATACTACATTGTATTAACCCTTGAAATTTAGACACATGTAACTATAGGATTTTGTAGTATGCTAGTTTGAAAAGGTGTTAAAAAATTTCAGAAATTTCCATTGCGTGAATTGCAAGATATTAGTGTTTGAATTGATAGAAATTCTTTTGGAGGGCCCTTCAAAAAATAGGGTAGTTGCACTTTACAAGGTCACATTTGTATGAAAAAATATTCAAAATGGTGGTGCTTCTTTGGATTCATTATCCAAGGCAAGTTGACTACATGCTTGAAAAAATTTAGATCATTTGAAATTGTACAATATAGAGGAAAAATTAATAAGTAGAGTTGTTTAAGGTAGCTTAGTTGAGGGGATTTGAGGGCAAAATAAGTCTGTTCGAGGCCTATTCCCTTTGATGTTTCCCCCACAATGAAGGAATGGCTAATTGTCAAAAAAAAAAAATTCAAGAACAAAAAACAAAAAAAAACAATTTAAATTCTTAAAATGAAAAAAAAGTTGAAATTTTTTCAAATTAATTCTTTTATATATGACATAGTAGGGGCTTGGCTATGTCATATTGTTGCAGTGGCACAATTCTCTTATTCCCTACAGTTTGAGAACTCATGGGCTTCTGTTGCCCTCAAATCCCTTTTAATGTCTACCTTCATCTCATTGATGTTTTTTTGTTTTCATTAAATATATGTTAAAGATTTAAAAAACTAAGTTAAGAAATTTGACTTTGACATTTATTTGTTAGGCACTACTCACTCACATCTTGATGTACTAAGCTTAATAGTGTAAGATCAAGCTACTCCACCAGTTACTTTCACTTTTGAATTGCTATCACCACTTGGATAGAAAGAAATGATAGAATTATAAAGAATGAAACTAATATCTTTATATGGTTTTGAACTCTAGACTTTTGCATTTAAGTGGATGGATGACATTATCATATATACCACTTACTTGTAATGAAAGATGATCTAACTTGTACTAACGACTATAACCCAAGCAACATCTCTCAAGTATTGTTGTCAAATTACAACATAAATATATGATGACTACTCTAATCATAATCACTTATAAGTATGGAGATATCTTGTTACTAGTAGTCTTTTAAAACAAGGAATGTTTATTGTGTTGCCTAATTCATTTAATCAAAGTTCTCTTTGGGGTACTAGGTTAAAATAATCAAGATTATGAAGAATAGTTTGAAATAAAAGTCAATACATTAAATTAACCTAAAAAAAGATGCTCCTTCATCAAGGCTACTAGTACACTACTTTTGGTTTCTCAACAATTTGCATGTTTGCTCTTGATGAAATTGAGTGTAAGTAATCTTACAAAATGCATCAAATTGATCTACAAGAGACTTGACTTGACCTTTAGCTGGACATGACCTTTAGAAGATACTAAACTTGTCATTTGAAGTGGGCCTAATATGATGAATTTATCCTTGGAAAAAACATAGGAAATCATTATTTAGTACACAATCATGATAAAATTTGCAAATTTTGAATTCATAATTTCAATTACAAGCTCCAAATTAGCTAGGAGAGGTGAAGAATATAGAATTAACACTGCAAAAAATAATATTCTTTTTACAATTATCCTATAGAATATAAAATTCACTTTACATGGCCCACTTCAAATGACTAATTTGGCATCCTACATGACCCTCCACCAACAATAGTTTTAGAATGAGATAAATAATATATGATGAATTAATACATGAGGCTTTTCATGACACTTGGTGACATGGCCTAATTGATTTTGTGTACACTAATTTTTAGGAGACATTGATTCTTTTTAATACTATAGCTACTTGTCTTGAAAATAAAAATGAAAATCGTATCATTTCATGAGTGTACAAAAAATACCTTGGTTCAAGCAATAAAATATGTGTAAATGCCAATTTGAAAAAATGCCATTTTCATGAATTCAAATACCCATATACTTACCCTTGCCCATGATACCTTTGCAACAATGCTATACACTTTCAACTTTGAACAAACCAAAAATCAAAACATTTGCAAGGTGATTCAACACAAAGTATATATGCAAAACAATTGTACTATTACTATGTAGGCAAGGAAGATTTATCACTATCACAAGCATTGCAACAAAGGGCTAAAGAAAATACATCAAACATTAATAAACTTAGCATCCATTTAATTAAGCATTGAACTAAGGTTCTGATAATAAAACAATACAAGTTTTAGTTGAGTCCTATTGGCAACCAAAAATAGATTCCAAATTCTCTTAGCACACATATTCATGCACAAATAAATTACAAATTATCAAAGTTATAATTTGAATTTTCAAAGTAATGATAAGAGGTAATATCCCAAGTGGCCTAGTTTGTCTTGGTTTTTGGTACATGTAGAGAAAATATTTTGAGAAATCATAATTTATCCATAATGTGCCCAAATAATGCATAATAAAGTTGGAAACTATCTTAATACAATGATATTATTTCAAGAGACAAGTATTTCAACAATTTCTGAAAAACTAGGTCTCTCATTTGGACTTGGATTCCAACATCTCTCAATCAAATGCTTCAAAGTCAAATCCAAATTACTAGGTAGCTTAGGCCTCCGTCCTTCTATTACAAGATCATTGCTAGCTATACATACTTCTAGTTCACCTTCAAATGGCAAGCGTCCACTTACAACTTCAAAGCACATCATACTATAGCTGTATACATCCACTTTCTCTGAAAAATTAATTACACTTCTATTCTTCAAAGCCAACAATATTTCTGGTGCCCTCCAAAATCCAGTTCCAACAATTCCAATAGAGCACTCAAAGTCTGCTACAAATATTGCAAGGCCTTTATCACTTGCATGAAGAAGGATATTGGCAGCTTTCAAATCTCTGTGAATAATATTTTTCTTGTGTAATCTGTCCATGTCAAGTGCAATTTGCCTCATTATATCTTTAGCATGGAAGGTTTGTCCATTCCACTTATATGGAAATGGTGGACCTTGGTTATTCTTCTCTTGCATGGCTTGGTCAATGAGCTTGCGTAAGTCACCCCAACATTTGATCATCACAAATACAAACCTTCCATCGTCCAACATAGTTCCATGAATTACAATACATAGGACTTCACGTCGAAGAATTCCACAAGGCCATTGTTTTTTGAGATCTGATAGGCGTGATCCTCTCTTGAACACCTTCAATACAAGGTCACTAATTACATTGCCACCAGGCCCTACAAGCTCAAAGATTGCCCCTTGTGCACCTTCTGCAATCTTTTGACCCAACTTTAGAATAGGTATCCACTTACGGAAAAAATCACCTCGTTCATGGTGCTTCCATTGTGAGTCATTCATCAATTCTGCAAAGACTTTCTCATTCTCTAGATTCACTTCTTCATGGTCGTTGTTCTCTTCTGAGAAATCAGAAAAGCCACTCACTTCACTCCAATGCACCCTGGAATGCTCAATCTCATGCTCCACAGCTGAAGAGAACTGGCTCTTGCTTTGCATCATCTCCTCCACACGTGCAGAGAAGTACTCAGACTTTGCTTCCACTGAGGATCTTGCACTACTACGATCTCCAAGTGCAACCTCATCCAAAGAAGACAAATTACATTCTGCAAGGGCAGTGTGGAAATCGGAGGTTACATCTAGTGTGGCGGAAGGACTATCGGCTGACATGATCATCTCCTCAAATCCCCCACCAGTCAATCGTTGTGCACAATTCTCCATATTGCCAAGTATTCAAGTCCCTCTCCCGGGCACTGCATTCACACAACCATGACGATTTGGCATTAACTTTGACACCCAAGATTTAACATGCAGACCCCTGCAACCACTCCAACGTAACGAACAAATTTTAAGAACAGGGCTCACTAGACTTAAGAAAATACCGCACCCTCACACTCCACACAAATGGAGTAGTCCCAGGGCCTGAAGCTGCACTCAAAGCTAACTTCACCGACAACGCAGATGCATCAAGTTTCCTTCCGTTTAATAGAAAAAGCGTACTAAAATTATAACCCAAACTCAGTGTTCAATCGGGACAATCTCTAGCTATCTCATACCCTGCTCTGGCCTCCCATCCTCCAAGGTATCCGATAATTCCTTTACCGACACAACCTCATCACACTCACAAGACACTGTCCTAGCGCAGCATCCACCCACCCAAAATTCGATGACAGTCGATTCGTCCTTGGCCTTGGAAGAGCGTGGGCATGCGCAGTTGAAGCGCGCGAGAAGCAATCGCAGCAGCTGGGGCTTGGAGCACTGTGGTTACTCCCTGCGAGATTTCAAAACGGGACCCCTAACGCAAAGAGTGGTGACAGAATTGAAGATGCTCAAGTGAGGAAGATTGCAGCAGGAGTGGATTAACTTCTGTTGGTTCGATCATGATAACAGCAATCATACAAGAAAGAGAGAGCCAAAGGACACAAGACGATGGATCATGAATGGAGCTCAGCTTCTTTAAGTATGGGAGGGTGGTCTGTTTCCAGAGAACATAAAGCTACGTACTGTTCACCTTGCCCACTTGTCTGCGGGACTTCCGTGTTGCATAAAAACTCTCTGGAGTTTCGGTGTTGCTTTCCGTGGAGAAGGCCGGAAATGCGCCACAGCACCGTGTCTGTTTTGGAACAGGAATGTCACGCGGTGGCTTATGCCTCGAAGGTCTGGGTGGCGTGGTGGATACAAAGAGTAAAAGTAGTTTTCTAATTTTTTAGTATTGATACAAGTTTCAAGGAATACCTCATGGAGCACCTCATGGAGGAGTCAAATACTTTTATGAACTTTGGATCCATAATGGAGTGTTGATTTTCTAATTCTAAAAAGACACAGAAAAATATTGCACTATGATGTTCTATACTATAATATGCACCTTATATATTTTTTAAGAATATTTTTTTATTTAATATGATTTTTTTTCACATTATACTAAAAAGTTATATAGTAATTTCAAATTTTCACAAAAAACTGAAAATTTTACAAAGATCAATGTAATTTTTTGGCATTTTTTAATTTTTTTTTGATGAAATTGGCCACGGTGATTTTTTTTGGATTTTTTTGAATTTTTTGGATCAATTATGTGCATCAAGAACTCTAATCTTCACACAAAAAATTGAACCCCAAAATGCATTATATGTCTGTAAAATATAAATTGAATACATTGTCTGTTTCAACAAATATTTCAAATGCAAGGGCATTAAAATATAACAATGGTCTATGTTGCAGCCTATACTCTTTCTACAATGGCTAATGCAATTCCATGCTTTCAATTCTAAAAAAATTCTAATATTGTGAAAATCAACATTATTTGCATGTTTGTCAAATTCTTGATATTTTAATTTCTTTAAAATGTCAATTTCCTTCAAATTTTTTTTGCCAACAATCTAAAATGATGTATACCAATATGCCAAGGCATAAAAAAAAAATTTCGAAGCTATAAGAAAAAATTGACAAAAGATAAAGTAATTCCAAATCATAGTGAACAAAATTGAGTTTTAAATATGGATAACTTTGACATTAATTTTCTTTCAAATCATAACTAATTTTTTCTTCAAAATTCCATAGTAACATATAATATGTCGCACATTACAACTTCCATATATCTACTTTCAGACTTTATTCATTGATGCTTATGATATGGTTCTTTGAATGAAAACATTTCAAATTTGTACTCAATTTTGTTAGTCATTGTACATGTCTTCTATAGGTACTAAAATTTACAAATTCTTTTGAAAAAAATTTGGATTACCTTGAATTTTAGAAGAAAAAATGAATATCAATTACATTCTACACTCAAAAAACTTGAAAATTCCATTGTAGATATATATTACATTGTACAACATTATACAAGTAAACCAAAGTTCCTTGTCATTTTATAATTAGAAAATGAGTAAGTTGTAGTTATAACCAATGTTGTAGGTCCAATGGATCAAATTCCACTACATATTCAATATTTTCAAATTTTCAAATTTTACTAGAAATAGAATGAGTGACCTTCATTTCACTAGTTGAACTAAATTTTTAATAAAATAATTTTCATGCCTAAAATTCAAATTTAGAACAAGGACGTACAAGTTGCAAAAATACACAAAAGATCCACTAAAGGAATTATCAATTCTCCAAAGCATTGCTGTAGAGCAACTAAAAGGACCCCACGATTACATTAGACTTTGCTTAATAACATACTTTCCCCTATAGTCACTCACCTCAAGTTGTGATGTCTGATGACTATCAAAGGTTTAAAACCTAGGTACATATAGTTAAATGATCAAGGTTAAAGTATTGTAATGCACCTTAGCTCTAATTATTGCATATCTTGTACTCTAATCAAGTTATGAAAAAAACCTAAAGTCAAATATAGTCCAGTGACATCTACAATCAAGGATTCCTTTAGTAGCTTCATGATAAACTTAATTCATTGACAATTGGAGAGAATGAAGGGCAAAGAGGTTGTTTTTATAGAAAAATCAATTGTCCATGGTAAATCTTCAAAGGATATGGGATATTTATAAGATAAATCACTCATTGTTAAATGCAAGAATTGTGTTCAAAGTCAAATTTCAAACCCCATTTAGGTAGAGTAGAATGTTTTTTTTGAAAAACTTTGAATTAAACAAAGTTAGAGAATCAAGCTAGTTTTCATCTTCAAAGATCCATTTGAGGTTTAGAACCTCCAATAAAAAGTTATAGACAAAATTCTAAAAGGGGTTGAACGGAAATTTTCTTTAACATTTTCAAACATCCTCTTTGGATTTTGTCCAAAATTTTTTCTTAGAGACTCTACGTCACAAATGGATTTTTGGGGATAAAAACTAGCTTGATTTTCCAACTTTATCAAGTTCAAAATGTTTTAGAAAAAATAATTCTACTATGCCTAAATGGGTTTTGAAATTCTACTTTGAATACAATTTCCACTTTTGACTTAATTATGGGTGGTTGTGCTTCTATTAATCCTAATTTATAAATTGCATGTGCATTGTTTTACCTACTACTATCCCACTTGTATAAATAGCTTCTTTTCTCATCTTTACACACCCTAAACTTAAGTGGCTTTTGAAGCTAGTTGGAGAACTTAAGAGTTTTTCTAATTTTATTGTCATCTAGCTTGAAAATCCACTTCATTTTGTTTAATTTCATTGAATTTGATTAATTAGCTAATTAATCGCCTTGTAAGCTGATGTGGATAATTATTAAATAGACCTTTATTACACCCTCATTATTCTTAGTCTTGACCTCTTTTGCAAAATTCACACACTTTGACAATGCATTATGGCTATCTGCCCCTACTAATTTTCAGGTGATTAATAGATTGGGTTGGTTATTCTAAAGTAGGGCTTTTTTGGATGAAATATAGTCAAATTGCATTCAAATTTTTTAATTTGGCTAAAAAATGATAAAAAATCAAAAAGTTGTTTGCCAAAAAACTTCAAATTAAAAAAAATTGTGGATGGAATCTCCAAATTGTGGACAAAAATAGAATTAGGGATATGTGATATGTGCTAATGTAATATTTTCTATCCAATATGTAGATGAATGTTAAAATTTGGGACACCACTATAACATTTTATATCGACACTTTGGCATTTTATAAAAAATTAAATAAAAAGCCTTGCTCTAGAGTGACCTTTGAGAGAGTTGACATCCTTACATGATTAGCCCTAAAAAGATGAGACCTATTACTATGGTTCTTTGTCAAAAATGATGTATTTTTTGAACCAATAGGAGCATCATTCATTTCTATAGTAATCTCAAAAGTCATCCTTTGACTACATTTTGGCCTCAATCAATGTCCTTATAGGCTTAACCCTTGAAGGACACCCCCCATGACAAAGGTAGTCACAAAAACGCTTTGATTATTGGACCAATAGTTATATTCATTGTTTCTATATTGAACGATGAAGTCATCCAATGGACACTTTTGGTCCTCAGAGTCGTTCCAGGGTTAAACAATGTAGGAGCGTGTAGGAGCGTGCGTTCATTGGGAGAGCACTCAATAGAAGTCACTGAAGAGGTTCTCCCGATAATAGCTTCATATATGTATCTAAAAAAGCATCTCAGTGAAGATGATAAGGCTTAAAATCCCGCGTTACAGAGCACCATTACGTGTACTGATTGTTTTGGTGGAGAAAATATGCTTCAGGGAAGCTCCTAAAACGAATTTCAAACATCTTCTCGGATTCAAACTTAGTGTTCTTCGAAAGTCTATGTACAGTACATCATTCTTTACACTCCCTCATAGCCACAAATGTGACTTGCTTTAGCCGACCGAGCATTGCAAATCGTTTATTTCCCCTTCCCAAGCTGAAGCTGACGGTCAGTCAAGGGCACGTACCGAACTTGAGTGTACTTCCACTGCTCTACCTCTCCTTGTAAATCTTTATCTATGACAATCAAGTCCTGAAAAAGATCTCCCACAGGAATGACCATTCGCCCACCAGGCTTCAACTGCTCAAGGAGTGCAGGTGGCACAGTTGCTGCAGCCGCTCCCACATGTATAGCATCATATGGTGCACGTTCTGCAAACCCTTGTCTGCCGTCTGTTTATACACCAAGGGCAACTCTGTTAAAACTACAAGAATGTCATAGGAACTGTACTAACACTCATTTATCACATTCGCATGCATAATGACCATACTAGCACACAGATTATGAAAATGAAACGATCAACGTAATGCACTAAAACGGCAACCTTTCACGGTATATTTAACTACTGAAAACAGGAAAATGACCTAAACTGGACAGAGTGGTGTCTTGTCAATACAACAAAACTATGCACATTCACCAACAACTTGCACGCATCAACAACTTTGGACATCCAGACTCTACAGGGAACTATTTTTCAGAAGATATGAAAGTTTTAGTTGATATAAAATGGAGAAAATTAAGCTGGGATGGACGTTGGGTGCTTAGGAAATTGGATGTGACCGTTCTGAAAAATGAAGCCTATACTGACCTCCAGTATGTAGTGAAAGGCTGCCAGAAGCAAGTAGATGAGCAGCTTTGCTCTTTTTCACATTCTCAATAGACTTTTCTGTAAGCTCAGGTATATGTTCCACCCCGACAGTACGACCGGTTTCTCCAACTAAAAGAGCAAAGATCGCTGTCAAGTATCCAGAACCTGCACCCTCCAGCTTATCAATCTTCAGGACCATTAATTGAATGGATAAATGCATTCAGACATATATCATTGATCTATTAACACACGAAGTGCACGAATGGCCAAATGTGGTTGCTTCAACGTCTTTAGGAGAGCTGAAATAAATTACACAGAGCTCCAAAGAAGGTAACAAAATGCACCAATACAAAGAAGAAACCGTGCCCTACATTTTTGAATGACAGAAATCATTCTGTTGAAGCTATTAAAATCTACTATTAGCTTCTACATTGGACATTCTATTTTGAGAATCGAAATTAAGATTAAGATTAAGGATACCAATTACCAATGAGAAGACTTTTAAGACTTTGAATGCAATCTCCTTAGTAAGCAATACAGCATTCAACTTATGACGAAACAAGACAGGAAAGATGAGAAATTCATTGATCTGGCGTTTAAACTGCTTTCACAGAACCTGAATAAGTACACGAAGGTGATGAGACCTGATCCAATGTCGAGAGCGCGCATTCCAGGCTGCAAATGGTCATTGAGCAGTGCAAGGCATGCAGCGTGCATGTGAGGAGCAGAGATTGTTGCGTTGTATCCAATTGGCACAGGATGGTCCATGTAGGGGTCGCCTTCTCCTGCTGGAACAAACAGTCCCCGGTCTATTTGCTCCATTACATCTGCCACTCTCGACGTAGTGATCGCCCCATTGTCTCGCAGACTGCTGACCAGACCCTTATTGTCATGCAAGCGTTTTCTCCAGAAAGACTGCACGACAATCACGTCCATAACACATATAAATGGAGACAGTCAGAAGAGACAACCCTAAGACAGCCCTACATTACGCTTCATTTTCAAAGGTCATCTAATGAGCCAAAGTCTTTAAAAAGATCTGGTATAATTTGACATTTTCAAGGACTAACTTCAGGTTTTTATTACAATAGTCATTTCAATGCTTCCAAACATTCTTCTAAATCATTTAGAATAATTTAGGATTTGAGCGACTCTTTTTGATGGCTGCCTAACAATTGACCTATAATATTATTATTTCTAGAGAATGATTTGATCTAGAATTAATTAAATATGTGAAAATTACACCTGGAATATAAGATGCTCGTTACCACAAAATTCCTGTCAGAGGTTTTGTTTAAAGACTGAATCAAGTGAAGAGAATTTTTGGAGCAAGCTTACATCCATTTTATGGTAGCTGTTGGACTTCACGGGCGTGAAGCTGGAGATGTGAGGAAGGACGATACGTTGAGGTGGAATCGCTCGGGAAGTCAA
The DNA here is from genome assembly GCA_963969395.1 of Pseudoscleropodium purum. Classification (NCBI taxonomy): domain Eukaryota; kingdom Viridiplantae; phylum Streptophyta; class Bryopsida; order Hypnales; family Brachytheciaceae; genus Pseudoscleropodium; species Pseudoscleropodium purum. The sequence goes on from OZ017796.1 coordinate 2,218,715, forward strand.
GGCTAGCATTGACAGGACCACAAACAACGATTTCACCACCATTTAGAGCAAAAATCATCAGACCTGCACCGATAGCGCATTATCTTTCTTGTCAATTTCATGAAGAGAACCCACGCAGTGACAGAAACGACCCCCCATTGCCTTCACAATCACAGTTATATGAAAACACTCTGAAGCCATCTGACCGAGTGAACCCCAGACACGCCAAGCTAGGGTTTGACACATACAAAACATAGCACAGTGAGCATATAACTTAACATGAACCTTCAAATATTCTGACATGTACGGTAGAATCGGAATGCTTTGCAACTCTGCCAAACACAGAAAGACCAGAGCACCAATTTTTGGTGGCTCAAATACATCCGATCCAATTGATCATCTTGTAAAAAGCAGAATTTAGTTAGGTTCAACTTTAATATAAACGGAATCAGAGAAGAGCGTAGCATGTTTTGGTCCAGAACAAACGAATTTGAACGGAGGAAAGTCTGCATACGACCAACTCAAAGCTGCTGAAAAATACGACACTCAATTCGGACATAAGTGTCCACAAGGGTTGTTTTCTGAATTTCAATTGCACTTCGTCGTTGAACTGAATAAGAAACCCGTCATGTCAGACTTCAATTTCAGGCAGAATTAAAACAGGAATACACAACTTCAATTCAACAACAAAATAGAATTGAAAGACAGAATACAAGAAAGAACATGAATTGCAACGAGAGTAGATTTCCAAACAGGAGGAAGAAGACGCCATGGCGATGAAAAGAGAGAAGCTCACCCGACAATTGATAAGGGAATGCCAGTGGCGGTCATGTGAAGAAGCAGAAATTGGCTAGAAATTGGCTGAAATACGAAATGGGGTTTAGTCCGACAGATTTTGAACTGCTTGCTCTGCAACAGAAGAAGCTGGGTTTTGGGAGTGGTGATGCGCAAGAGAGATTGGGCAAGCCATTCTTCTTCGTCAGCAGCCTTGGCCACGGTCCCTTGCTGCGGTCCGATGGTGCGGGTCCAAGTGTAAGCCAGATGTCACGGGTAAGTGGGTGGAGTTCATGCGGCTGTATTCCCAAACACCCAAATAACAGTAAGGTAGGAGCACCCATAACCGTCCATTTAACCCTGTAAGGACGGGCTACCGTAGTCTCCACTGAAATCATCATTCTCCAATACTGTGGGAATTCAATCGCTTAACATTTAAAGGACGAAGGGGTGACCTTGGAAATCATGAGTTCTATTACCGTGTGAATTTTGACTTAAAAAATTACAAAAACACCTTTCAAAAGTCAAAGTATTGTAGAAGAGCTTCTGTTTTGACAACAAAATTCCAAGGATGAATAGCTGCACTTTAGTTCTATAAAAAAGAATTCTTTGTCATTTAGCACACTTAGTGTCTACAATAGCCTTACAGGGTTAAACAATTCAATATAGTTGGAAATTCAACATAGTTGGAAGTAACTTTTTCTAAAAGAATATTTTTCAATATTAACAATTGAAAATAATGGAAATTAGGAAAAAAAAAAATAGAATTTTTGAACAAGGCACTTGATTTCCTAAATCTCCCTTGATTCTAGCACCAAAATCTAAAAAAATTAGAGCCCATCAACCCCAATTAAGCATGGAGACAATTTCAAGGCACTTTAGGGGACACTTTAAGGGAACTCTATAGTCAAAGTATGTATGGGTACATAGATGTTTATAGGTGTTCCTACCTTATAAGCATTCGGGTCCAATAATCTTATAGATTGAACTACTTATTGTGCTATTCAAGTTTTTTTTCCAAACATATAGAATACAATTGGTATTTCTTATCTTGCATAATTAAGATGAAATTCTTATACGATCCTAATCCAAAATACTAAATTTTAGTTTCAAAAAAAAAAAATTCCATTTTTTGTGAATGATTTCATTTAATATTCATAATAATTGATTGAAAAACATTGGAGATGAATTTTTAAAATTTTATTGCATAGATATGTTGGAAATATCCATACACACATCTTTTCATTAGAAGAGTTTTGGGGGTTTCAAAAGCTTGTTTCGGGCATGTTCCCTTGCAGTTGTTTCTTGCAGCGAGGGGAATAGCCCGGTATTAGAATTTTTTTTTCATAAAATTAAAAAATTAAAAAATTAAAATTTAGTCTCCAAATGCAAATTTAAAAAAAAATTTGGTCGATGACGTGGCAGGGTCTCAGCCACATTAGACCGCTATGCCAAACCTGTTCCTTGTGTTTGCAGGCTATAATAACTCACAAGCATTCGGAGGCCCCAAAAATCTTCTAATGCTTCAACAAGCATTTCTAAAAAAGTTTCAAAGTTCCCTCTATATAATTTTCAATCTTGAAGTGACAATGCCCAAATTTTATAAAATAGATATTTCTTTGCTGTAATTACATTCAAAACACTCAATTTAGCTCATGGCATTTATACTTAAGGCCAAATGAAACTACAACTCATCCTACATGTCGCCTTCAATGGGCAAGCATGGTTTTAGAGCCAAATTGTCCAGCCCCAAGGGAGCAATCATGACAAGGTTTTGAATGGCCTGAATTCCCATCTAGGGCTGGATTGGGCCCCTCCATTGCATCATGAACATCTCCATTGTTTATCAATGCAAAGTCTTCTTTTTTGTTACATGTTTATTAAATGTGTTCTCCAAGAAACTTTGTCTTAGCTGAATTTTTGGAACTTGGCTGTCAATCCTAATCTTGTTGATGTTAGCAAGATGAAGATACTGACAATTATTGTTATTCAATGGCAAAGATATATGCAAGCAAATATTAATTGTTTAGTTCTGATTGATTATTCAAAGGCTTAACTTAATCTTCAAGCATTAGGAAAATATTACTTGATATTTGACTGAGTTTACAGAACAGGGCTCGTTTTAACTTTCAGTACATGTTTATATCTTGAATGCTAAATGACTTTATGTTAATATTTTTTGTTTAATAATAATTTAGGAGTATTTTTCATCAATAAAAATCACTTTACAATTTCTAAATTTCTTCTAACCATTAATTTGAATGTGATTAACTTATTTTTATTTATTAAAAATGTACAATAAAACCTGATTTTTATTGATGAAAAATACTCCTAAATTATTATTAAACAAAAAATATTAACATAAAGTCATTTAGCATTCAAAATATAAAAAAAAGAGATTAAGAAGAGACAAGAGAAAGTTAAAAAAGAGATATTTTTTTGAATTGTGTGTTAAAATATGTAATAATTTACAAACTCTTGTAGTGACAAGAATAATATTATTTATTTTTTGAAATTCTTGAAATTCTCATGAAAATAAATGACAACTACTCTAGGGCTTCAACTCTAGTTTCAATGTCAAGCAAAAGGAAAAGATTCAAAAGAAGTTAAGAACTCCTTTTTTTCCAAATACAAAATATAAGACATTAGAAGATTTTTTGGGGATGGAAGGGTCGTTTCAAGGTTCTTTACATTGCTATTCCCTCAACAGCCAAAAAATGGCTGCTATCAGATTTTTTTTTAATTTAAAAATGAAAAAATGAAAAAAATAGTTGAAAATTAATAATTAATTAATTTTTTTAATGATGTGGCAGGCATTGTGCCACATTAGGCAGCTAGTGCAATGAGTTCCTAGAATCTAAAAACCTCAAAGAACTTGCAACCTTCTAAAACAACTAAATATTTTCTAATGATACAATTTTTTGTTCACTAGCATACTAAGGTTATAGGCACAAAGTTTAAACAATAATATATAATTTAATTTTACAATTTTTTGAATTTTAAGTTGAAGTAGAAAGTTAGACTTAGTTAATTTCATTTTGTTGATTGACCTCAAAATTAGAAGTCAATATTTTAATTAGCTAAAATTAAAATTTATAACAAGGAAGGTGCAAATTGTTGAAATGCGTTGAAAAAGCGTCTTTTGTGATATATTTTTGAACATCTTTGTTTGTAGAGAAATCGATAATACTTTAATAAGGGAATTTTGACCAACATCCAATGCATGTACACTCAAAGAACCTTCAAAAAACAAATTTTAGTTGGATGAAGAAACCGATAGCTTTTCATCTTATATTCTTATTTTGCTCATTTGAAATCATCCAAGTGTAACTTTGTGTCTCCATGGTCCTTTAGGCATTAACATACAAACCCATTGCATCGCAAATAGGATACTTTAAAATTGAACATATTAAAATAGAGACACCAAAAAAACCCCACTTTTTCTATTGTAGAGAGTTCCTATCTTGAAAATGGCGAAATTTTTATATTTCTCATTAATAAGTGATAGGGCGTTTTCATGCGCCAACAAATGTATCATTGGGATGTATGCAAAAATTATGTCGGTCAATATTTATCTAGTAGATATTCTAAAATATTTTCTTCAAGAGTATGCACACTTTGTGATCATCTCATTAAGAGGCACTTTAAACATGTAAGAACTCTATAAACAATTTGGATCCTTTGGAATATTTGAAGGACTATAGGCATAGGATGGAAAAAATAGTTTTCCATCTAATTTTGAGGGGCAAAATTTGTTTAAATGTATTTTAAATAAATAGTATTAAATATCTACTCATTATTGTATTATTAAGTTTTTGAAAGAAGATGCTTAATCTATAGATCCCCCTTGTAATATATTTTGCACTTTTGTTTACTTCTCACTCTATGTTCTTTATGTGAATTTTAGCTTTAAAAGGATATTCTTTTGAATTATTTTGTATCCAACTAATGAAATAAGTTTAGCAAGTTTAGTTTTTATTCCAATTGGAGTAATTGAAAAATTCAATATTTATTGCAATTTTAGTTTTGTACCTATAACCATGGTCTGTTGATTTTATAATTTTATAATTACATGGTTACTTTGGTTTGTATCATGATGTTATACACTATAATTTATACCTAATGTATTGTAAAAATTTTAGATTTGGAATTTTTTCTACTTTTTCTTTAAGAAATTAACAATAATTTCAAATTTTCACTAAAAACTTGAAATTTTTATGATTCATAGAAGACTTGAAATTCCATATATGAAATGAAAAATTAAAAAGATCATTCCTGTATAGTTGCAAAATGCCACCAAACAAAGTCAAAGATTGGGATGCTTGAATCTATGGTCCTAGGCTCATCTGTTTTGTAAGGTTAACTCCTAAAAGATAAAGGAATTTACTTTTAGCTTTTCAAAAACTTAGGTAGACTTTATTGACTTGATAACTTGGAATTTTTGTATGAATTATTTAGAATGAATGTTACTCATTACTATCTACATATTAAGCTTTTGTCATGTCATTCTCATAAATATTGCAAAAGGGTTAGAAGGGTTTTCTTCTATTTCAATGTCAAAGTAGACATTAAAAAATATATTCTAAAAAAATACTAATTATTTTTTGGGGATTGTATAGATGGAAAACTATTCAAAAACATTTGGACCATTCAATTTCAAATAATGAAATAAAAGTTATGAAGAGTTTTATTTTCTAGATAATGAAGGAAGAAAAAACATATGAAGTTGTCTTTTGCTCTCAATTTTGAAAATTTTCAACTTTTCAAGTAAAAAAAACCAAAAAATATTAATTGTTTATTGAAGAATTCTCACTATTGGGATTAACAATTCTCAAATTCTTCCAAAAGTTATTAACAAAAAATTTGCATAAAAAACTAGCTAAGAAGTTGTAGTGTTAATGTCATTGGATAATTGGAAAGACTTTATAGAAAGTCATTTGGGTTAGTTAGGAAGTTACAATGCTGAGAGCTCCTGGTTTCTAAGAAAGCAAAACAAACCTCCTTGATGTTGGTTAATAATGTCACGTAAACCTCAAATCTTAATACATTTTTTCCCCCTTTATCAAATTTTAAAATGTGTAAGTTTCAAATTTGGTGGAAAATTGACTCTATCGGGGAAAATGAGGAATGGACTTTTGTGTCCACATCTCTCATATATATCAAGCAAGCAAGCGGCTTGACCCGAGTAACCTAAAGTGGTCAAAAAAGTCAAAGATAACACTAAACAAGAAACCTAACCCAGTCATCCTATCAGGGACGATCATGAAGGACATGAGGTACCGAGTTACCGACTACAGTAGAACAACAGAAAAATACGATTTCTTTTCTTTTCTTGGAAGCAAAAGTGGCAAGCGATTCCTATGAATCACTGCTAGAAAAATATATCATTGCAATGAACTTGTATCACACTGAGACACTCCTGAATGAAGTTGAAATTGCTTGGCAATTCAGGTTTTATACCTGGTCTAACTAACTTCTGTCTGAGTTTGTATCGATCGATAGACCTCGTGTTTTCACCATTTTGTTCAAGTTTTCCGGAGGGGACGATCGAGCTTCCATCAACAACTTGCTTACTTACAATCAGAGAAGTAGAAACACAGTTTGTGCTGGATTGAGCGATCGAGTGTTGTGAGCACTTCCAAACCCTCCTCCGTTTTTTGTTTCTGTCAGTCTGTAAAAACTGTGTTGATTGCTTGAATTTTTTGGATCTGTCAGTCTCTTTCTCGATCTCTTGTACGTTGTAGCTATAATTTGGTGTCATGAATTGAATGGAACTAGCTCATATCTTAAAATGTAGTCCTGAAAGCTTGGTTTAGTTAGCAAATTCTTCGTTCGATGACTGTTTCCTGACACGGAGATTTGCTCTGGTTCCCTGATTTCCATTACTCGGTTAGTCGGTTTACTATGTTTCCTACAGGAAATTTGGGTCACTGAGATTTCTACTGTTTGCTGTGTTTTTTACCGATCGATCCCCTCGGCCCGTTCTTAGTGCTAAATCATCTGGACAATTTCTGATATTATTGCAAGGGATTGGAAATGAGGATAATTAAGCTCCTTGTGCCTGAACATTTTGTTAAAGCGATTGACTCTTCCTATTTAATACTTCACAGATTCAAGCTCGGCTCTGGAATAAGCATATATCGAAATCGGAATCATCTAGACCCGGCCAGCTAGGCTTCCAGGAGAAATGGCGGTGGATTGGGTCTACGAAACTCTGCCAAATGTGAGGTTGGGCATGACGGGTAAACTTTCGGTGAAACCGGACCCCGATTTTGAAGGTAAGCATTTGTTTACACTGCGTGCTGGTTTATGCCATCCCGTGCAATCACCTAAAATTGTAGTTTCCTCCGAGTTAACTGATTCCTGGCTAAGTCCTTAGTGACATCTGTGCAGGACTGTAATTAACAATTTTTTGATATATCAGTTTTCTCTGCTTGGTGTTTGGTAGATGTGTCTAGGTTCCGGTAGCGTTAAGATGGCGCCCTTATGACTTTTGATAGATACTCTAGATTTATCAAGCTGTTGAACTAGCTAGAGTAGTGAGGTTGAGAGTTTGTGCGGTGGAAAATTTTAGGGAGCTGGTCAGCTGGTGGTTCATGATCTAGAGCCTCCTGACTGTGCTCTAGTGAATTTCCATTAAATTGGCAATTTTCAGTGAAAATGATGAAGTTCTGAATAATTGAACTAATTGTAAAGCCATATTAAGCGTCCAAGTTATCAGAGGAAAACTTGCTTGTGCGTCTAGTTTTTGGCAATTGGAAACTTGCCAAATTACTTGAAAGTACCTTGATTGAGCAGACGATACAATGAGAAGTCATTTCGACCAGTACTTGAATTGCCGCATTGACGAAAATTATGACGAGTTTGTGATTCGCATTGCAAGGAAGCCAGAAGCTCCGCGTGGACACATTAATGTGTAAGAGTCTCTTGTTGAAACTTTCAAACTCACTTTTCTGTGCAATTGTTGAGGGCAACACTGCTACTTGCATCATGTTTTGTCTTGGTATAACTTTTTCCTTGTAACAAAAAATAATAATGCATCAAATACTAAATCACAATGACTTTATACTAAGTAACACATTCTGGTTATATATACAGTTAGAAGTGATACTTTTAATGCACACTTCTTACTTCTTAGGATTACTTTGGCCCACTTGGAAAAGTGTACTAAAAAAGTGAAGCGTCCCCATCTCCAGATGCTCATAAAATACTGTGTCTCATCTCTAGTTTTGATCGATTGAGTTCAAAACTGATGTTTCAATGACATGATAGCCTCGTGCCTTCCATTGACACACTGTTGTCCCCAGTTATGTGAAGATCGAAGGGGGTATCTCTACGCAACCGGATGGCAGCGTCCGATTCGACGGGGGCAACCAAGGTGGCAACGGTATCAGCTCGTTTGCTCTCCTCTTCGAAATCTCCCACGAATCCACTCCCGAAGTCGTGGAGCCCGAGGAAGTCTTAGAAGAACCAGAAGAACAAGAGATCAAGTTCTTCGACCACCCTGACCACAAGCTCCATCTCGCCCCTGAAAACTACTACAACTACGCGGTGATCGACAACACTAGCTACGCAACCTGCTATGCGTGCAGGGAGCCCATTGCAAGGGCAACCGCCAGGTGGGTGTACGAGTGCCCCAACAAGCCGGACTGTGATTACTGCGTGCACGCCAAGTGTGCGCAGATGGCTCGGACGATCCGACACCCGAGTCACCTGCAACACAGCCTCAAGCTCCTCAAACTGGAACCCGGATTCTTAAGAGAATGCAATGTGTGCAAGGCGGAAATCTCGTGTGGACTGCACTACAATTGTGCAAGGTGCGACTTCGATTTGCATTGCGAGTGTCCAAATCCAGTGGACGAAGGCTACTCGTATGAAGATCGCACTCGGGATGTGGCTCAGGATGGGACTCCGGCTATGCCTCAAGCTATTCCTCAGGCCATGGCTCAAGCTAAGCCTCAAGCTGTGCCTCAGGTTGTGGCTCCGCAAATGACTACGGCGGAGCTCCAGATGCGACTGCTGCAACAGCAGATGGAAACTCAGATGCAGCTCAATATCGCTCATCAAACTGCTGTCAATATGGTAACAACTGGGTGGGCAATCAGTGATTTAGCTGGATGATTTTGGTAACAAGTTATATGCACCTAGAATCAACACTTACTGTAATGAAGTAAATACTGACTGGGTTCGGAGTAAGGAATCATGTTTTTTTCTTAGCAAATGGCAGAAATGATATGTCGAAGTGGAAGTAGAGAGGTTTGGTCCAATACCAAATAGATGTTCAAGTACAAAGTTCATCTGAGAAAAACACCAATACTTTATGGTAGGATCACCTGTAAATCAATCAAGCATGGTGCGTCATGCTCATAGTTACTCCTGGTAACCAAACCAAATGGACCTACATAGTGAGTGTTGCAGTATCCTTGGTGCCTCCATTTGGGATTACAATCTGTGACCACAAGTGACGAGTGACCTGCTTGCAATCTTCAAGAATGTGTTCTACGTTTGAACCCTATAACCAAATCTTTCCTAAACACCTGCTGAAATGTACAGTAATTGTTGCATAAACTTGAAATTGTAGGTTTTTTCTGTGAGTAAAAGTACCTTTAAATGGAAATAGCATGCGGTTATGTCACAAACTCAGCAGAATACATCTGATCAGCCACATTCTCACAAAATTCTGCCAATTCGGAAGCAACTTCATTCACCGCTTGGTCAATAAGCTTGTCAGCCAACCTGCTTGGAAATGCACACTTACGAGTTATTGGCTGAATCTCAGAAGCTAATGGAGTTAGGGTAGCAGCAGGTGATCCATCTGCAGCCGCTTGGACTTGAGTGCATGATCTAAATAGTAGTATTAGTTCTTCTTTTGGTCATCAGATGGATTAGGACTTGGGACTCTTGGCAGTCAAAGCACCTACACATGTTTGCATTTCAGTGCCCATAGTTGGCTTCTGCACTAAACATCAAGGAGACAAGGAGGCAAGACTTTAAATGAAAAAACAAGAACCAAGGGAGTAGCCAACTAGGGTTTGGAAGGGCAAGCACCAAGACTACAAGCAAGGGGTTAAAAAGCAAGAGCAATAGTGGAGTGAATGTGTCTTATAGAGACTATTTGGCACAAGACCCTAAACCCTTAGCATTGGCAGCAATGACAATGGACTTCAAGTGGTAGGATTAAGCCTTGAAGGTTAAAATATTAAGACCTACTAGGGTTGTGACCTTATAAGGAATATAAAAAAGGATATGTTCCAAGAGTGAGTTCCTTGGAGGTATCCTAAGGCTACCCACCCATCTAAATGGTGTTGATGTTGGCTCTTCCAACAAGTAGTATAAAAATATGGCTCCACATCCAATAGCCAACATCAAATTTTGTCTTTTGATCGCGTAAACAATTCACCCAAAATAGAATTTTGGTTTTCTTAAATTAAAATTTGATATATATAAGAATGCAATGATACAAGATTTGTATAAAAATTGCGAAAGATCACTTTTGAAAATAGGGGTGTTTATATGGGAACAAATAGACATGCAAATCTCTTTGACAAGGCACTAAACAACTATTTGGATTTGCAAAATTGCAACTATTCTAATGGGATGTATTTAACTTTGTTTCATAGATGAATAAACTCATATCAACTTTCAACCTCTACATCTCTTATCATATACCTACAATGTTTGATTTAATTGAAAATTTGAATATGGAGGGGTACAATTACTATAGAATGGTAGGATGTAGTCCCCTGACTATTACATATGCTAACAAGAAGTCAAAGAAAAAAAACAATATGAAACTAGAATTAGACTTAAAAAAGATATTTCTAATATCTATGCAATCAAGTTCTTTCCATTGAACATTCTTTGTTCTTTTCATTGAAATTTTTATGGAAAGAACAAAATTTCAATGGAGAGAACGAAGAGTTTCAAAGGTTCCTCAACTAATATCAATAGAAGGAATCAATAGGAGTAAGTAAACTTTTCAAATAACATTTAGCATCCATTTTGAGATAAATTTGACACTGGTACTTTTCAAGGCAGGCACCTTGAAATAAAAAACTATATCAATCATACTCCCTAAAGCTTCGTGCAGTTGATTGCCATTATTTTGGCACTCTGAATCATGCCATTATGATGAAATCGACATTATTAGAGTTTTCCATGAACTCATTCCAAGTAGGAGTAAATCTATGAATAGGTATCGACAAGTCTTTCTATTGATGTTTCAAGTTCCATTCTGAAATAGTATTGAATTTAAGGATGACTCTAATTGGAATATATTCATAATTGCAAAGGATAATGACTTAATTAAAAAAAGGTTAAGAAACATGTACCTCTCAATCCCTTGTTGCACACAGAAATTGGACTGATTTTTCTTGTTCCTTTCTTTTGCAATAGTATGTCCTTTCTGAACGTCAACCAGAGGAGCTTCCACGGGTGGTGTTCGAATCTCTTTTCGTAAGTTAGTCTGAGACTGAACACCAGCTTGAATATTTGCCCTCGGGGTCTTGATCTGCGGGAGTTGTGTCGGAATTCCAAATACGTGGTCTTCAAATTGTGTGAAAATTCCACATACTTGATCTTCGACTGTGTTACTGATGCGCTGCATCCCAAACTGACTGTGCTCTTGTAGTGCAAGAAGTCCACCACGCCCTGCTTTGTGTTGAGATGATTTTTTGACATTTAAGTGTTCTAGTTCACCAGCAGCACTCAGGTTTTGGCAATGCTTGTGCACTTTCTCCATCTTCAGACCATGTTCTTTCGCTTTCTGATGACTCTTTCTGAGCAATGAGGAGGAGCGGAGGTCAAAATACCAAGCGTCATGCACTACTCTCTCGTGAGTTTTGAAGGAAAGTTCCAAAACCACACATACCTCACAAAAGATCCCAATTCAGATTGACAAAGGTGCTGTTAAGTCATTAGGCATTAGATTCATATCGTCTTCATGTTTGATTTAATGTTAAGTGAATGCTCGTGGTATGTAAATCTTGTTAGCTTTATGTTAACGTGATGATGGTGTTAGTGGCATCAACTTGATGTTGCATTGGCTGCTATTAAGTTAAAATTAAGTTAACACTATCCTATTCTTCATGTAATGTTCTGTCATATAATCACTAGCTTATCGTGGACAACTTTGTGAACCTAATAGAGGATTTTTGAGATATAGGTTTCAAACCTTGGCGATAATCTTAGTGCAGGTATTTGTATCTGGGCAGCCCGCTTTGGTGAATCTGCCATGGAGTACCTTGCAAACTTGAGCATCTTCAGCTTCATCTCAGAATTTAGATGCAGAATATTCTTCCAAGAAGTCAGTAGATCAATGTAAATTTCAACAGTAGAAGAGTCATGTCTCATCTAATGTTCTGTGAAAAATTTACATAATGCTCAAAGTCGGATATTAAAGTTGATGTCTTAATAGTTGAGAGGAGGATTGGAAGAATAAATGTTTGCCCTTCTAAATTGCACTTACAACCCTACAAAACTTATAAAACATGCAAACAATGAGATCCTAAAGATTCCGTAAATACTGAAACTCATATTAAACCATTAGGGACTTACGCGCTTACCGTCGTCTTCTTGAGCCACGCATTGGGAAGTGTAATGATTTCCACTGGTCTCAATTTCCTGTATCTTCCTCTGGCATTTGTTGCTAGGACGACGTCGGGTGCAGTATCCTGCGAGTATCTTGGAAGGTGTCTTACTCCTTGTGGCCTTGACTGTGGCCTTCTCAATTTGCCGCATCGCTTCTATTTCAGATGCGCTGTAAGGACGTCTAAGTGCTGGCCACCACTCAGGTTTGTCCCTGTGAGAGTTGACGCTTGGTTTCTCTCCTGGATTCTGTTTAACCAGTAGCGCTCTAGGATCATAGACTGAAAAGATGCTCGGTTCACTTCTCGATTTTATTGTGTGGGGCCTGGGTTGTTTATCCGTTGGCCAACACTCTACAAGCTTGCGGGTCCTAAAACCTGCATCAAGATATTCAGGTTTTGCTTTTCCATGGAGGGATTCAGATGCCATTGAGTTGGCAGCCGCCTTTGCTCTATGAATCTTTTCATCAGTATCCCGCAGCTCGAGACTCTTGGGGATCTTAAACCCAGATTCGTGGTTTGCAACGTTTTCTCGCTTTAAGTTGTCGAGGAATGGGTGACCTCCATCGCGTGGTCCTGATACTACACCATCGGTGCCAACGTCTCTGTTCAAAAGAGGTTTATCAGGTTGGTTCTTGACTTCGTCTGTAGATATCCTTTGCAATTGTGTCTCTGATAGGGAATCAGAGGTAAGATGAGTACACGGTGATTCTAAGTCAACTGTTTGGGGTCCAGAATTGGATGTTGTCTGTATATCTTCGGGGTTAAGCCATTTTTCCCGAAGCTGCTGTTCCTGAAAATACCACCGGCCTCAAAATTAACAACAGAATTAGCCATGGCAGCCATTTAGTTGAGGGTGGGGTGGGGTTGGGGGCAGAGGTTCTACAAGTCCATTAGATATATAAATGGGCAGATCAGGCATACAAAGGCGAGGGGGTCAAGTTGAGACAGGCTTGGACGTGTAAGGTGGGAATTTGGCTCACAAATTTTTGGAGAGTACTGAGATATTGTTCTAGAGGCTCCGCCCAACGTTCAAGAACGTTTATTGTGGTCTCCGGTTGCTTCTCAATGGCTTCTTCTGAATGATCTTCTCTTATGAGTTCTTCCCTTGAAGAAGTCTGCGGGTCACTCAAGAGAATTTTATAAACATGAAGAAATACCATCCATCTGAGACAGAAGTAACATGGAGAGCGTGATCTCCTTTAAGCGTCAAAGATCTTCGCATCTTTTTTAAAAGGATCACTTCAGTTGGCGGGGTAATCAACTCATACTTCCATTCATAATAGTTTATTTTGTACGAAAGACCACTAGTTGAGAAGTGAAAATTGCAATCAAGCTTTGAAACGAGGAATTACCTGCGCCGAATGATCAGCGAGCAGTCTCCCAGCTGTGCCCAACGACTTAGCAACTTCCCAGCTCTGATCTCTTACTTTATGATGCAATTTTGAAGCTTTGGGTAAGGTTCTTCGCGTCTGTATTGCAACACCCCTGCACACACCTTCTTCAAAAAGTTCTTACATCAGCGTCGTGAATGAATGACACTGTCAATATCTCAAACCATATGGTTTCAGAAATGCACCACAGTATCAACAAAGATGACAAGGTAGAAGATACTATAACCGTTAGGACCTAATCCGATCTCCTATACCGAACCCTGTTACCAACAGCAACTCATCTACTCCAATGCACTCGGTTGGCCTTTTACAAGCAAGTGTAAGCATTATCAGACGTAAGCAAGTGTGGCCACTGATCTTTGAAAGCAAATGAGGCTCTACAACCTCTCACTTTGAATGATAGCTTAAGAAATTCACACATTAAGTGATCAAAATCTAATCTCAAGAGAGTTTGGCTCTTGCAGTACCCAAAGTGATCTCTTCACGAAAGCTCTCCTACAGATTGGTTTAAAAGAAACTTGAAATGACGCAAATAGTTATCCTCTACCTAAGTATGTGACCACATCTGATGATTTCCCCGCTCTAGTATACAATTGTGTAGTCGGCAAAAAAATTCAACGCAAGTATACAGCCTCTGGCTGCTATCATATCACCGAAGACCTAATGCAAGAAAGATAGAACTCAACAGAATGAGTTCGGAGAAAGAGTCTCGGTTACCATCTTCTGCGTCCACTTGACCACACCCTCCCCGCGGTCGGGCGGAAGAATTCGTCAGCCGGCACGAAGAACTGAATGGCTGTTCGGCGCAGGGGCTTGAAAACTCTTCGGTGCTGAATTTCGCATCCTCACGACAACAGTTTTGCTGCTTAAAGGAGCAATTCGTCCATTCTCTGAAGCTGCAAGGACTTTCCTCTTCTTCACCAGGACGTACTACTATACAACTGCTGCTGCGTCTAAGCTGTCCGGGCAAAGTGGTCTCCTGATCGAATTTGCACCCTTCCTTCTGAACCAAAGAATCCATCTTCGTCGTCGTCTTGTTGGACTTATGTTTCGTAATCGCCTCAAGTAGAAGTTTCTGAAGGTCCATGTCCTGCAGGCATGTTACATTTCAGATTCAGTATCCTCAAGGCGCCTTGCAAACCCTTACTCTTATCGAGAGAGTGTGATGCTCCTCAATAGATTTTTCACGCCAAGTGCGAGAAGAACCAAACAAGTCTCAACCCTCTGTCTGTATTTTTCACGGGATGTTTAGGGTTTGGTACAGAGAGATGCACTTCGATCGAAATTCATGCAAAGTGCGAGAAGTACCAATGTCGAGAAGAACCGGAGGAGGTCGCTCAACTCGTTTCCACTCGAGCGAGCCATATCGTCAATTCCCCGACAGGAATAATACGCCCTCTTGCTGCTGGCCATTGCGCAGTCCTCACTCTTCGTCTTCTTCGTCTTCTTCTTCCGCAATGGCTTTGTCGCCACCACGCCAGGCGGAGCAGGCGCCGATCGAACCAAATCAGGCCGATACTCCGACAGCCAGATGTGGCGATCAATGTCACGCCGCGCCAGCATTGCGACCGACGAAATCTCCCTGAACCTCTTGTCCATCTCATCGCGCACAACGAACGCTCCTTCCCAATGCTGCTGCATTGTTTGTCGCAATCGGTTACCTGACATCAATGCTCGAATACAAGTGCTAACTTCAATCAATTTCGAAGACTTATTGAAATATCGAAAGATAACCTCTGGCAACAGTAGGACCTCATTGATGCACATTAGGGTTTAAGGTTCAGCGCTCCTTCCCAAAGCCGCTGCATTGTTGCAATCAGTTAAGTGATGGTATTCACCTACATATATGATCGAAACCAGTGATGATCAAGATAATTACAGCGAACAATCAGAACCCTTACTTTTTCTACTCTTGGAATCAAGGATTGATAACCCCTATCAAAAAAAGCTGTGTCAAGAAGCGTTCTTTGGGCTCCGGAACAAAGCACGAGAAACTTAACCCTAAAACTAAGAGGCTAAGCAACTGTTGCAGAAATTCAAAACCGATGTGAAATACCTGCATACGTGTGTCCAATTGTACACGACCAACAGCAAAATAACGTACAGCAAGAGTTGGACTGCGGTTATGGTATGCACGTACATAGAGTAGGTGAAATGATCAGTTGAAAAACTGAGTACATCACATTGCAAAAAAGAAAGAAAGGTAACCCTCTGTCTGTATTCAACGCTAATATTGAGAAGGAACTTACAAAGTCTTGCGGCTCATTGCCAAGTCTTCACAAAAGAAAAAGAATAAACGCGTCTAACCTAATCCGTTACATTTACACCACCTGGATTGAGAACTCTGCCCTTCACCACTATCAACAACCTGCTCATTATCAAACAGAACCAGTATCACCGGATCCATTTACATTCACAACTGCAGAAGGACTAGGTCCAGCATCTACTTCATCCTTTTCACTCGTACCATCCACACCTCTAGGCTCCACCAAGACACTCTTGGAAAACGAACTTTTGTTGGTCCGTCCGGAAGTGTCATCAGTCAAAGGGTAGTCTTCCTCAGGTGGCCGCTTCCACAAATAACACGCCGCATCGACCCATCTGGGGTGAACCAGGAAAACCCCATGTTCCTTTGCCCACAATGCCTTATCTGACCTTGGATCTAGAGCCACAACATGTGTGGTAGTTTGGTCACATGAAGTGCTGCATCGAGCACCTAGCTCGGATGGCAATTGCCATCCTTGATGGAGTTCTGGTCCTAACACAATGTTGCAGCCTAACAGTAGCTTCGAACGAATTCGACGAATAACCTGATAATGAACATTGCACAACTGTTAAAATTGCTGCTAAGAATCCTGGGAATCAGAAAAATTACGAGAACAAAAAGATACGCTGGGGGTCAGTGGACCCTCACAACTACTCTTGGTCACACACTTCCTCTTAAATCTGCCAAACCCGCAAAGATGACGACACAACATTCTGATGTCAGAGCAGTTCCTTGTCAAATCACGGTACGGTGACAAGGTTGATTCCCGCAACCAATAATCTCGGAAGTATAAAATCGGGAAAGAGAAATACCTGTCGAACATCAGCAGAATCTGACGAGGGCTTTCGCTTCGAATTCTGAGACTCAAATAACTCGAATGTCAGAAGCTAACACCTAATCTCATGTTTTGATTTAAGCAAATCAATAAATGAGACTTGAGACATAAAATTCAACCATGAAAAATTGGGAAAACGAAACCAGTGCGATTCTTTTTACGCTCTCCGCCAGCCACGTAGTAATTGACTACAGAACTATAGTTAGATACTGCACTTCATGCTAACGATACGACTGTTTCATACAAGCTGCATTAATATCTAAACATCCAAATTGTGCTTCGCCTTTTCAAGCAACATGTCCTGGTGGTTCTGGAAAATATATAAGGCTGGCTGCAACTAATGAGGCAATGCAGGAAATCGTGCTTTTAAACAGGCATTCTCAGCAGGAAACGGACCAAAGACAGATGCAATCCAGAACGAAATAATAAATCCCAACATTTCTAAAGACATTATGAGTGATGACAGAAAGAATTGAGTTGTTTACCTGACCCACATGTCCATTGAAGTAATCATGATGTATTGCACGTAAAGTACGAAGAGTTGTTGCAAGACAGCCCTCAGTTTCACTTTCATCTCTACGTAGTTGTGCCAAAGAGGGAGTCTTCACCCCAAATTGAACACAACTAGATGTGAAGAAGTGGTATCGTTCCATCAAGAGCAAATTGGACCTATGATTGGGCCACACCTACACAGACACACAACATCTCTTATTCTCAGAGAGCAAGAAAGTACTGCATACAAAAACTCCGAAATAGCAAAAACGAACATACAGATGGGACACACTGCACCGTGATAAGGCGAAAGAATACCCCTTCAGTGTCGTCAAGAATCACTACTGCAGATTCTGCTCCAAGGACCACATCCAAATCCTTTGTCAATCGCTTGGTGCTGTCAGTCTGCGAAATAATACGGTCTCCAAACAATTGACCGGTGGGATCCAGGAGTGACGCCATAGCCAACGCATACACTCGTTCACCCATGGTGTAAACATACATCTCATACAACTTGCTAGCCTCCTCTAAAAATTTATGTGCAAAAGGCCTCAACTTTGTCCACATTCCTAACCTATTTAACTGGTGTAGACTGCTCCCTATTCCTTGCTGCCCACCTGCACACCACAGTCCTGGAAGGATTACTATAAAAAGTGGCATGGGAAAATGAATCAAATCCATCAACTTTCTGCCTTTGCTTTTGATTAAAAATGAACAAGCTTAAGGTGATGATAAAAACATACATACCGACTGTTTTTTCACTGCTATTCACTGAATTAGGTCCAAAGTAAGTGTTTGACAAGTAGACCCTTTCTGATGGAGGTACTTCTAAATACCGTGCAGAGTTGAGCACGGTGTGATCGAGATCAACAACCAGAAGTAACTTTTTCTTCGAGGTAACCCGCCTCAGCTCAGAATCCCGCACGCGTGATGCCTCCAATTCTGAAACCTCTAATCCCTGAAACACAAGTCCGAGACCCCCGAGTTTATCAGTGTCCACCGATATTGATCCTTTATTTGTCTACGTACATTGCAATCTGAATTGAATTACGATATGGGATGCGCTGCAAGATTCATTTTCAAAATCAAAAGTTAAACAAGAGTGTTCCACTCATGAGAACACTCGATTGTAAGCAGCAGCAAATATATGTCGCAACAAATGCGCGGACACTAAAAAAAATTCACAAACTCAAATGAGCTAATACAAGAAATAGAATACGATGGTAACTAATGAGATAGTATACCTCATGGATATATCGCAGTCCTACATTAGTCTGGACTGGATCATTTGTTGGTATTGTGGACTTCCTTTCCCCACATCGTATGCAAACATTCCAAATGAATCCTGGGTGTGGTGGGCATGTGTTACTGACCCCTGTGTCTGCCCAAAATCAAACACATCATTACTAAAATCGAGGAATATTAAATAGAAGGTTTTACATAATTGCTTGTCCTCTTCCTTAGTTACAGCCAACAACCATTACAATTTGCACATGATCCCTCAAACCAAGATGAATCTTACATCCTTCAAACCAAGATTAAAGAGGCTAAAACAATCCGAGCCAATTCTGGTTAGTAGTCGTCGGACCCTCTTATCCTCTATACACCTTGTCCTTGAGTAGCACATCCATTCATGCACAAGGCAACAAGTATCACTGCAAGTGGCATGCTTTCTCAAAGGCAAGAAAAATAGTAGATAATATTGTAGGCATTACACAAAAGGCAATACAATTACCTTTCCTAACTGAGAAAAATACAACTTAGGTTTGAATAGATTATGTTTGAAGTGATGCCAAAATAATACCTGCAACAACTGGAGACTCAAGATCATCTCCACGTCTTCTTTTCCGGCTATTGTCATCCCACCTAGACATCATTCGAGTTTGACAATGAAAATACTAAAATAAGCAAGATGAAACACCATGTTGCAACGATTTATGAGACTTACTAAATCCTCCAAATAAGTAATTTCATACTCCTACAACCCCTTCTCCAAATAACTCGATACGGATCATTTCGCAGACAATGGTTTTGTACCCAATAATCCGATTGGACAAGTGAATAAAACACGGTAAATGCACAACAAAGTTGTAGCGTAACAGTAGTCATACACATTCATGGAATTAGGATATACAGTCCAATTACAAATTTACCCCAATTCCTCCGGAGGATCACCAACAGCTTCACCATTGAGTTGTTCTCCTTCTTGATCCTCACCAATGTCAACCTCAGATTCCCCTCCCTCCTCTTCACTGCTTTCTTCAATGGAATCGTCCTCCAATTCAGAAGATTTCGCACCGTTATCAACTCCAGGTGATCCCAAATTTCCGTCCTCCAGCTCGTCAGGTGATGAATGGTTATCCGCAAGAAGCTCCGCATCCAGCAAAGCTGCAAAATCATCACTGCTGGATGATGGTGAAGGTGATGGTGCCAGAGCCAGTGACTCTGACCCGTCTAAGCTCATCTCTTCCACCTCTTCACTTTAAATTTCTCATACCATCAGCTAATTGCAAGACAGCTTCAAACCCTAAAAGAGAGATAGGGTCGCCCAGCGTTCTGATTGCAAGTTTTGAGCACAAGAAATTCCTTCTCGCACATGCCTTTCTCCACAGTTGGCACTTTGGTGGCAACACACTGACCATATGCTCTCATCTGTAAACATGATCACCCATCCCTTCTGTTCAATTTCCGTACAAATCCAATCAGAGCGGCAATCACAGCTTCAACAGAATCCAAATGGACTACCGCATACAAGCGCTCACACACAAACGCCGCGTTCTTGTACAAATAAGAACGTAAAGACGAACGAACACAATCGTGAAGTAAATTCTTCATCATGCCCGCACATCTCCCTCCTCCCCGTTCCCCAAACCCCTAATGCCCCAAACCCTAATCCGACATTTTCGACTTCATTCAATCCCCATGGTGCAGCTGCAGCTGGAGATTCAATCACGACAGTTCCTCCTTCGGCGCCATCCTCATTCGCGCCACTCAAAAACCCTAAACCCGTTTGCAAAAATGCTCGGAAACACAAAAATGAGCAGATAGCAAAATACAAAAACACGCACTCACAGAAAATTCGCCAATCCTTATTCCGTGCCCATCCTGGAGTTCCCTGTTCCTCATGCTGCGCTGATCCCTACCATCGAATGCATCCCGATGCCGATGTGCGCATCAGTAGTCCAATCGCAAGGAGGCTTGATTTGTGAGTAGACGGGAAGAACTAAAAAAATTTGCAAAGGTAGTAGAAAAAACTCCGTCTGCAAAAGTCTTAAATCACAAGATTTAAAAGGCGATGGCGGTGGGCTCGATTACGACGCTGCGACATGAGCCCGCGCACATGAGAGTTACAGACTCCGTCCGACGTCGGGGATCTGGACCCCAGAAGCTCGCATTAGCTCGGACGAGAAACGCTTGCGACGTCGGACGCTCCGTCCTCTTCCGTCTGCTACAAAATATTACAGCAGGCTGCGATTTCGCTGATCTGGTGATCAGCATAAAATTGTTTACAGAGTCCCTTTTGCATCCTTGAAAAGGGGACCCCAACATTGTACAAAATTGTCTTATTTGACTTATCAACCAATCCCAAATTAACCTAAGTTTCACCTTGGTATCTATATATATGTACTAGTGTGCCCTATGCCGTTGTCACACTTAAAATAACAGTATATTTTCCTTTGCATGTGTCAAAAATATAGAAACAAAAATAAAATAAAATAATTTCTAATTTTTTCATTCATATTTCTTTTTTACTTCAAAATTAAATATCTTTTATACCATCAGTCAAAACACCACTAATCAACAGGGAGGAGTGCAAGGGCTTTGTTGTAATGTGAGAAGTTGCATTTTTAATACACATAGAAAGCTTTGTGCATAAAAGAGTGCAAGGGCTTTGTTTCATCGCATTTCGACATGTGTTGTGAAAATTATGATTTTTCCAAAATAATAAGTAACTTCATTCAATTTTTAATTTTAAAACAACCAAAAATTCATAACTTTTATACCATAGGTCCAAACGCCACAAAACAAAGCTTGTGCACCCTTTCTCATGAAGAGCTTCTTGACTATACTAAGAATACAACCACCAAATGCACAATTTGGGAGATCTTACTAAATATGACAAAGCAAAACAAACAACCCAACTTAAAGTCTAGAAACGTACAAATATAAATTATTTTATATGGTTCTTCCAATACAAATTATCTAATAAATCCCTCCCAAATATTTATATGTGTACATACACAAATACAAATTGTCTTATATAGCTCTTTAGCCAATCCCAAACCAATTGACAAATCCCTCCTAAGTAACTCTATATATAGGTACATATACAAACACAAGTGCACACATGAATACATATTTCTATATATCCCATATTGATTGTCAAAATCCAAATATTTAATCCAGTAACAACATAAGAAACATTTTATAATCAAAGAATGACAAAGAATCTTGTTGTATAAGACAAAAGTACAACTATTCATTCTTCAAATTTTGTAGGAAAAGGGAAGGTCTTCTACAATAGCTTCACTTCCGATAAGTATTTTTGCAATATTTTAATTCAATTATTCATTTTTGTAATATTTTAATCCAATGATTCACATGGTAATGACAAAGGATGATTTCCAACGTCACCCCTTCGTCATTTGAGGGTTAAGCTAGTGAAGGTGAGAAATGTTCCTTGCAAGATGAGTATTGCTAAAAAAAATTGTGTTGTACAAATTCATATACAGATTAGAGTAATATCTCAGCTGGCTCTTCCCGTAATTCAAAATAATGTCTCTCTGTTAAACTAGTGCCACAGGCACTAATAGAATAAACCAATGTAGATTTCAAAGTAAAGATTGGTGTTCTAGATACGTAGCAAGATGGACAACTCGAACTCAAGACGAGTCACTTACAATTCCTCAGCAATTGGATTTTTGATTACCCTGAAACGTGAAAGCATCAGTTTCACGTTTCAGGATAATCAGATCGACAAGAAACAAACAGCAACTTGACAAGCAAACGCATCCACTTGAAGGCATAGAAATCAGAACATTCACAAACAATTAGAGTCACATCTCTTGAACATGCTTCCTCTGGGACCGCAATCACTCCATTAAAACGATTTCAAAGTAAAGATTGGGGTTCTAGATAAGTAGCAAGATGGACAACTCGAACTCAAGACGAGTCACTTACAATTCCTCAGCAATTGGGTTATTGATTACCCTGGAACGTGAAAGCGTCAGTTTCAGGATAATCAGATCGACAAGAAACAAACAGCAACTTGACAAGCAAATGCATCCACTTGAAAGCATAGAAATCAGAACATTCACAAGCACTAGGACTATAGTCACATCTCTTGAACATGCTTCCTCTAGGACCGAAATCACTCCATTAAAAGAACTCCGACCATAACAAAAGCTAGAGACAATTTCCCATAATTTCCAGCAATATCAGAAACTACGTCAACTCTACCTATTGTCCAAGCTCGGTCTTCTTCTTGGCCCACAACCTGTCCAGGGCACTGTCAGCATCTCCCTGCGTAACAAACATTACCCACACAGACTAAGCTAACCACAATCAAACACAATTACTGCACAGACAGACAGTTCGCAAGTACTTCTACCAAATAGATTCCGGTCGAAAATGCACTCTTCCAAACACTGAGCCTCGTTAAACATAAATCATAGCTCAGGAAAAGCCACACCAGAAAAATTCCTTCAGTTTCAGAATTTTCTCGAAATATGTATTACTGCCCACATTTCAGTTCGTAACCTCCAAAAAGAGATACAATTAGGCAGTTTCCAGAATAAAGAAGAGCAACGGACCTGAGCACGGACGAATCCGCACAAGGCAAAAGTGGTGAACTGGCCGGTGTAGACGCCGTTCTCATCGACGTGACCTACATTCAACTGGACGGAGGCCACATCCTTGGAAGTGATCAACCTGTTGGTTGAGGAGCTGCAATTACCAGAAACGAAAAAAAGGATTCGGATTTCAGCCAGAAATTCTTTGAAAATGATGCAGAAAACTCATGTCCCAATAGGGTATCCAGAAGAGGTGACGAAAGACGACGGAGGTTTCTCAGACAAAAAGCGTACCACTTCCGGGGAATGTAGAGATCCACATTGTCACCTTCCTCGTTCTGCATGTTGCGAGAGTAGCAAGACGCAAGGTGAAGATGGCGGGGGACGACGTGAGCGAGCTCGGAGCTACGGAAACCAACTAAAGCTGCGAAAGAGAATGTTCTGCATTAGGGTTAGGGCTTGTATACTGGGGTGGTCCCCCCTGTGGGATACGCGGAGAATGTCGGGAACCAACTATATTTGCATTGGCTGAGTGCATATTGAAGAGCGCTGTATTCATCGTCCACAGGAATCTTTATTGCATATTGAAGATACTCCACTTTGCCAGAAATATCTCTATCGAATAATACTCCGGAGTACAAATTTTGCCCTACGCTGGACTTCCTCTATCACCTTCTCTATTTCCGTATCCCTGAATTTGAGAACCTCGATTACTTCGATTTTTTTCCTGTTTTGTGGACTCGAAACGGGGAATTGTTCTTCGTGATCGGAGGATGATTCGCAGTTGGGCTTGGGGAACTGGTGTGGGTGTGTGATGTGGGAGAGAGTAGTTGATCTAGGAATGAACGATTCTCTAGTGGCTCTCTTGTTTCTGGAGAGACAGAAGCAAAGGAAGTCTCGTCGAATCTAACACCTCTACTATAATGATGATTTTTCTGGTACTAGGCCTCATTGTTTTTGTCATACCCTAGCAGAAGAGTAACAATGGCCTTGGGGTCAAATTTCTGGCGCTTGGCGTCATGAATGTGGCAATAAGCTTTGCAACTAATCACCTATAAGTGTCCAAGGTGAGGTTTCATTCCTGTAAATATTTCCTTTGGCGTTGTGTTTTTGAGGATTTTAGTTGGGCACCTATTTTGGATGTAGTTACATTAAAAGATTTTTAGAGGGTTGGGAGGGCCATTTTAGGTCTATTCCCATCACCATTTCCTCATCAATTAGAGAATGGCCATTGTCAATTTTTTTTTTTAAATTTAAATTTAAATGAAAAAAATGAAAACATGAAAAAAAAAGTTGAAAAAAAAATTTATTTTTCTTTTGAATTTAATAAAAAATGATGAGATGGTCTATTTTAGTTAATCATCATTTCATGGTACCTATGAGAGATTTATGAGCAGCATCTAGCAAGAGGGATTGAAACACATGGAATACAACCATGTTCATTTTGCTACTAAATTGCCTCAAGAGGATAGCGTTATCAATGGTACGTCTCTTATTTAGACTTTCTCAAGGTTTTTAAGTTAGAGTTGTGGATTGTCTATATTAATAAAGTCAATGTAAGTTATTCTCGGAACAAAACCTTGTTGCTATCTCTTTCTCTCTACTTGCCCATTGAATTTTCAATGATTAGCTTAAACTACGTTGGCAACGATTATTCGATGTTTTATTGATTGGGTCAATGAGAATAGGGATGTAAGCGATTGCTCAGGTTCTTATCTATCTAGATGTGGAGAAGGCAATGGCAAGTTCATAGACCTTCCTTCCCGTCTTATGCCTTTCATCCATCTAATACTTTCACCAATAGATTCCTTTTCATTAATTGAGCTCTCAAAGATGTTGCATGCTTAGTACATCAAACTAGCTTGGCCTGTGTTGGACATTAACCCATAAATTGTTGAATTGCTCCCATGCATAAGATTATGAATGGGAGTGAATAAGACTTTGTTGTGGTGTATACAAGAATTTTTCTTTGGTTAGAATATATCAAGGTGTTGCAACAAGGACCTAACTGTTGCAAACTTTTCTTAGTTTGATATTGGGGGATATGGGTATGCATGGGATTTGTACATTGTACAATGACAACTCGCACTTATTAGTGTATTCACAATGTGTGCAAATGGAATGAAGCTCTACATTTCAGCCAACAACTTACTAAAGGCCTGGATGGTGTTATTCCAATGCAGCATTTTAAGGGAGTTGTCAAGAAACTGCCTGACAACAGGGAGATACCACTGTTTCTACCAACCCATCACGTCATCAACCTGTTGTAACCCGCTGCAGCAGTTGCTCAGAAAGTCACTTAGAATAGGTGATTGCAAGCGGAAGGCTTGTTGGAGGAGCTTGATAATGATAATGTTATCCCGCGATTCAACTCCCGGTAATAGCCTGGATACGGCACCATGCTTGAATTCCTGTCTGTATTGAATAAATTCCATTATTTAACAAAAATGAGTGAAGATTTGTACATGATCAATGTACGCACCTCACTGGAAAACCCAATACAACTGTGATGATAGCAGTCTGAAGTCGTTTGAATGAACTTTTGTGGGAGCTTATTTCATAACCAAAGCAGGATCTCTGAACCCTGGCTTGCTATTGAAGGAGGGCCAACCCTTGACGTAAGCCATCATTGAGAAATTTTGACAAATAGAATGTCATTTAGATGAATGAATTGGTATTGCACCATTCCATGAGTAAAACGATGGAACGTGTTTCAAAACCCTGTTTCTGCATCAAAATCAACCCTGCTCATGAACCCCGAATTGAAATCTCTCAACGATTAATTGTTCGTGTTGTTAGTGAAATACAGCTCTTTGTTTTTTTCAAGTAGATTTCTATTTCTAGTTGCCACAAATGCAGTCCATGTATGGTCTCTGGCAGACAAGCAAGTGAAATGCGCCATGACAAGTTCAAATGTTGTAGGGTAAACAAGTTCATGAAGGAGCCTGGCAGTGTTGCTGTGCATGTGGAGTTTGATCTCGTTGTCAAGTTTGCCAATTGATGGAGGCAGCTTCCTTTGGGCAACAGAATGGCACTAGATGTCTACACTTGTTAATACCATCCTGCTAAGCTCTGTAGCACCATAGGCACGCAAGAGAAGATGGTGAAGGATTTTTGCACATTGCCGAAGAATTCTTTGCAAAGGATGGACATCCAAAGAAGGAAGATTACACTAACTTAGTGTTTGCAGCACTAACTACAAACTCTAACACTAAATGGCAACAATGTTGCTAAGGTTATATTTTCATCTATTTGCATTTTTCATTGGTTTAGACATTGTATTCTTACACAAAAACTCAAAACACTTAGTAAACATTTTACTTTAAATTTCATGTGATTGGTCAAATCATTTTATATAACACAACTAAATAGAACATTCCTTCCAATTTCTAATGTCTCTATGTACAGTACACTAATTACTATAACCTTATTGTACACATGGACAAATATTTTACCCCTAAAATCCCAAAATCCCATTAGGGGACACTTGGGATATTGGGTAGGCTTAAGAGACCTTAGTTTTTGACAAGATTTTCTAAAACTTTTTTGAATATAGAAAAGCATATCGTAGCTTTCTAAGGATATATATTTTTTGGTCTCAATTGACGTTTGGGAGTAAAGGTTATGCCACCCTAAGCTCCAAAAGTAGTTCATTTACATGAAATTAAGAGATTCAATTCATTCCATTTGGATTTGTGACATAAAAATTATGTAGCTTCTTGTATTGTAGGCTTCTGTTGCATCTTCTTGAAAAAATAGTACATTGAATTTGTTTTTTAACTCAATTTTTACATTTAAGAAAAATTCTCTAGCTACTCAATTTGCTTGCTAGAACAATCTAGTTGTTGAAATTAGTATATTTTAAATTTATCTTGGAAAAATTATCAACTGATTTATTTATTTTTCTTCTATCTCGTACCTACTTCTATTTAACAAATTTTTAAAGACCAAAAAATAAGTTATTGTTTTTTTTTAATTATTTTTTTAGATTTTTAATGTAATCCTTCAACATAAAAAATTTTAATCAAAATTTTACAATGCAAAAATTTTAAGTTAAGAAGATTCAAAGCCTTGTATTCTAGTCATGCATGATGCAAAAAATCCCAATTTTCTTCACTTTATATGCAAAAATCTTGGAAACTTGGAAGGTCAAAGTTTTTGAAATTTCTTCTACACATTTTTATCTAGTCTAGTACAAGATTCTATGGCTAAATATTTTTTATTTATTTTACTTTTTTTATTCTTTTCAATAGGAATTTCAATTTGAGTGTTTTTTTATAAAAAAATATAAAAAGAAAAAAGGCCTTTAGACTTTAAGGGTTAAAGGAATGAAGGATTGTGTATACAATACAATGTTATTTGACTTTTAAAAGATGAATTATGTACTAAAATATGGCAAGATATGCACCATTGGATAAATAATTTTTTGACACTAGTGTATTCACACTTCTACACTCCTTGGGCTTATATAATAGCAACCCTCTATGCGTTACAAGCATCCTCTAACAAAATAGTTTGTAAGGTAGACAACCTATGACCACCCAAATCTATGATCTAGGTATCTTGAGCAATGTGTTTATTGTTGTGTATATTTTTTAGAGAAAGAATTAATTGAGTGGATTCAAATATAAGTAGAATCATATTGATCCAATAAGAATGGAAATTGTTATGAATTTTTAAAACATATTTGGTGCAAAATATAAGACTATCATTGGGTGGGAGTCATAACCATCTTAAAATGGTTTAAGATCATTGACCCATCACCCTAATCCCATTTGATGAATGTTTTGAAAGCACAAGTTTAACATTCTAAAATCAATTATTTTATTGCCTGAAGTTGCAACTTGTTTTCACAAATATTTTTTCACAACTAAGTCCATCTAAACCAACATTTAAAGAACTACATCTTTATCAATCTTAAATCGTCTATAAATAGATATGAATCTAATATCATTCTCTAAGAATAGCACCCAATTGCTTGCCCAAAGAAAATGAGTTATACACTTTGTAAAAAAGGATGGATGGCTAATACACATGGGAAGGTCCAATAGATGTTAGAATTGGGTGACTAATAGCATTGGATTGTTCTACCTCATTAGAAGTTTAATTCAATGTCTTGATTACAAAAAATTTAGTGTGGATACATTTTAAAAGCATTGTACCACTCCAACTTTTAAAATATAAAACTAATTTCTAAAAGTATGAATTAATGAAGGTTAAAATTAGATTTCATCCAAAAAATTTATCTAAATTGAATTGAATTATATCATTAGAAAAAGAATTGGCCTCAAAAGGGCTATTAGACTCTAGACCTACAAATCTGACATAATTCAATAAAAAAAATATTATTTTTTTATTCAACCAATGTTGAATTGCTAGTCTAAAGTCTAGAAAAAATTGAAGCCCTATACTTTTTCTACTGTGAAGTATGAAATCCTTCCCAAAAATCAGCAAATGTTGGATCATTATTATATAATATTCAACTTTGTACTTTAAAAATAACCTAAACATTTGACCCCATCATTAGACAAACTCACTACCAAAACCATCCTTGTTGATGGACAATTTTGAGTTAAAACTAATGCAATTTCCCCTATATAGATGAAAATTCATCCAAATTTGAAATAAACTACATTAAAAATGAATATATGAACATTAATGAGTAACAAAGAGGGTCTACCAATCCTTTAGTGTCTAAAAGGACTTTGCTAAAATAGAATTGGGGCCAAAAAGATCCACTCTTCATTGAGATCCATCTTCTAAACTCAATTCCTCACCAAATTTTAAAAGTGACTTCATATTTTGAAAGCTATGAAAGAGACAAAAGATAATATGTATTTTAAGTATATCAAACAAAGAGTTGTAGCAAAAAATTAAGAAATAATAAATTAAATCACAATTAATAGACTCCATAAATTGCTTTAAATCCACTACAAATCTTTAACTAATTTAAAACTAATCTATTCTCAATTTACAAGACATTCACTTGATTTGAGACACTTTTAGGTTTTAAAGAGCAATTTAGAGCCCGAACAATGTTGGTGGATGTTGATGAGTACAACACATTCTTTGGAAATTTTAGGTGCAAAATTGTGCTTAGTAGGAATTAATCTTGGAAGGTTACAAACCCCTTCAATTGATCAGGGTGTTTATAAAAATACTCTAATTATTGAACCAATAGTTGTATATTTGTATCTATAATTAATAGTGAAGTCATCTATCAGACATTTTAGGTCTACAACATCTTTACAGGGTTGAAGCCATGGTAGAGCAATTGTCTATACTTCAAAATTTGATATATTTTGTCCCCTTTTTTTAACTTTCAAAATATATAGAATTTGGAGTAGATGTAAATTTAATAGAGAATTGACTCTCTGGAAAAAGTCTAATTAGATAATGGACTTATTTGTTACAAAGTATAATATACCGATATTGTTCTTATGATGCAGAGGACTAATAAATTCATAGATGTGTATTTGCTATAGGTTAAAAAAACATTATATCAAAATTAGTCACTTGGAAAGGGCACTTCCTTTTAGAAAATGCAGTGGCATATGATAATGTCCTATTTTATGGGGGGTTATTTACTTGGTAGAATGAATCATAATACATGGTATTTTTTAAATAATGGTAAATTTTAGTATTTGGGGCACCCTATTGGTATTCATAATTTCTCGTTTGAATTCTTTAAATGTACCCTATATTACTTATAAGTAAATTTTTTACAACTACCTTAAAATTGTCAAAGTGCATAACAAGTCTATTAGTGTTGTTTGAAATACATATACAAAAGAAAAATATGGATAGAAAGGCAAACATAATAAATGCTATAAAAGAACAAATCAAGCACTGAGTAAAAACCAGGTTTGCATTTAAGAACACATTTTATAAGTTTAGATACCTCTTCGGTACATACAAGTTAAGTACCACAAGATCATTTGTATATATATGCACAACCAATGCAAAACATCCACAACAAAGGGACATTATACCAGTTTCAAAGAAGGTGATTATATTTTCCCTCCCATGCCTTCTCAATGACAATTCAATCTAGTAATTGGACCATAAACTTCAAATACACTACAAAAAAATGAGGGATTTTGCAGCTATAATGTGCAACTCGTTTTATAATTGCATAGGACATTTGCAACTAAGTGACAATGTAGAGCTTGTAGTTGTAGTAGACAAGATGCATTAGTTGCAAACTAGTTGCAATTTTTTTTGTCATCTAACACCATACAAAGAACTTTATCCTCATGTACAACTTATTTGCAACTTGTAGATTTGTATGTTTTAAAATATTGATCTCAATGATTTGTAGATTTCAAAATTTCATATCTACTTTCTTTCTAGATTTTAGAATTTTAGAACTATCTTTTTCCAAGATTTTAGAATTTTAGAACTATCTTTTTCCAAGATTTTAGAATTTCAGATCTACCTTCTTCCTAGATTTCAAAATTTTAATTTCATAGATTTAAAATTTTCTTTGATTTTTATTTCTACCAAATTGTAGAAATCTACAAATTATAGATATTTTTGAATTGTAGATATCTTAGAATTTTATCAAAAAAATTCATGGTATATGACTATAATAACTTACAAGTCTTATATGTTCAATCTAATGATATTCTTTACAATTGATATGGGACAATTGATATAAGACAAATGGAAATGAACTTTGAAAGCAACTAGGAAACAACTAGTGTGCAATTAAGAAACCAAACTTGTGTACAACTAAGAAACAACTAATCATTTTATAGTTGCATGACAGTTGCATAGGACATTAGTTGTTTCCTAGTCATTTTTTGCAATTATAGAATGACTACTTTGCAACTAAACAATGTATGAATGTTGTAAAACAACAACATAAAACAATTACATTAGATTTGGTGCTAATAGAGAATAAACTAGTTGCATGATAGTTGAATAGGACACTAGTTGCATAGTAGTCAGTTGTGTTGGGTATGTTTTTCTTCTAGTGATATTAAGCATTGGATATCAAATGTTTTATTAATTAGATATAAGTTAAAACAACCCATCATGGTCGGAATTTCGAGTTTGCACTCATACCATGGTTGAATTTTAAAAAATTTTCTCTTACATATAGACAAGAATAAGAAATAACAAGAGCAATTGAAATTAAAAAATTTCAACAAAGTATGAATTTGCTATGATTTTTTGAAGTGATCTACCCAAAACAATTTGTAG
Organism: Pseudoscleropodium purum; assembly: GCA_963969395.1. Classification (NCBI taxonomy): domain Eukaryota; kingdom Viridiplantae; phylum Streptophyta; class Bryopsida; order Hypnales; family Brachytheciaceae; genus Pseudoscleropodium; species Pseudoscleropodium purum. Next base: position 2,250,040 of record OZ017796.1, read on the forward strand.
ACTACTCCACAATCATTAAAACTTGTATCCATAATGCTCACCTTCTTCACCTAAAATAGTCAAAATATTTTCTAACTTGGAGGGCCTTGACAAAGTCATTTTTTGCAATGATTTACACTGAAAAAGCTATGTGTTCCTTATATGGTAACTAATCACTTCAATAGTGTCAAGTGACATTGATGGTCGCCCAAACTTTCATAAACTGAAAATAACTATCATGAGTCATCTCTTTAGATGTCCCTCATGGGTCATTTGACCATGATGGGCTATTTTACCTTATACACTAGAGCAAAGTTGAGACTATTTGTGAAGCATTGTGTTCATAATAGAAAAAGAGATTTCTTATTTCTAGTCATAGTTTTAGAATCTCTATAACCTAGATCCTTTTTCTTTTTTCTAGTATCATTTTTTATATATGCTATCGGTTACATGAACTATTCACATAATTCTATGGTATTATACATAATCCTATATTACATATAATCATATTTCATATTTTTAAAGCACTCTATAATACATATAAAATGTTTACAAATTTTACAAAGAATGAATATATTAGACCCTATATTTTATCACACATAGTTCCAACGTTTTTTGATAGTACCCTCCCTAAGACTAGTTATTGACTTTTCAACGTTAACGTGGCACCATTCCATTAGCAACCCGTCACCATTGCCATTACAAGTTGCAACTTATAACCTTTTTTCCTTTCAACTTGCTTCCTACACTATTAAATCATGAAGATCAAAAGTTGTGATTGAAAAATGTAGAATTGGTTAAATACAATAACCTATTCTCTACTAGCATGACTCATTGTGACTCATCAGTTATCTAATACATATTTCAGTTAAAAAAATTTTGCTAATGCATATGTGTCCCATGTGTATGTGGAAAGCAACATATTCTCCCGTCTTGGCCAATCAGCACCCTCCACGTCCTCTGCAATCCGAACGGCTTAATGCCACCACGTGGCTTCAAGACAAGCCTTCTTCATGACCTTTACAAGATACCCAATAGCAATCAGGGAGCATCGAAACGCCCGATGACCACGTCTCCCAAATCCGCGCAAGTCCTAAGCCCGTGTCATGTGGCCGGGACTGGAGATCCTTTAGAATAACCGTGACACCGCTCTTTTGCCTTTTATTCCGGCGGAGTTGCAGCATTTTCGATCTCGGCAGATTGTTCAGTTGAGAGTTTAATTTTCTTCACATCAAGGTCAGCTTTTTAACATCATCGATGTGATTTTGTCACAATTTTGGGCCACTGTGTTCAATTGGAAAATTGAAGTTGTGTAAGTGAAGGAGTGAAGGTATTCAAATGAGAAGTGAGCTTTGATAAATCATATTGGTGCAGCCGAGGTTTAGGGTTTTGCGAAGCTCAGCCCGCAGGAATTCAGCTCAGCTCATCTGATTTTCCAGATTTTGCGACGTTGCTTGGAACTGAAAGTTCGGAGTAGCGAGAGATGTCTTGGGATGCGAGCATTCTGGACATGGTGCTGGTGCCCTTGGGGCTGCTGCTGATGGCGTTGTATCATGCGCATCTGTGGTTCCAGGTGAAGTATCATCCGGAGAGCACTGTCATCGGCGTCAATCACATCAACCGGCAGGCCTGGGTGAACAACATCATGAGTGTGAGTGAATTCTAACCTCCTCTTTCACCATTTCTCCCTGCATATTCTGTAGAGTTTTTTAATTTCCTCCTTATTCTGCTATTGCAGTTCTGGGAATGGTCGTCAATCCAGAAATGACTTCACACAGGGTTTTCAGTGTAGTAAATGGCATCCATGAATCGAAGCACTTCATAAAAGGGTAGTTGAACCCTAATTATCCCTTTCTTAGGTATCTTATATCTCCTCGTGGAGAAGATTCTCTTTACGATACTGTCAAAAGTTCTTACGAGATACCATTGTTTGCCTGTTGGTAGCCTGTTTCTTGAAAGGCAGCTGGATTTCGGTGAAAGTAGAGATGTTTGTTTCGATTAAGTCCGTAATTACCAATGTAGGAAGTGGAAGGACAGAGGAGAATGTAATTACGAGTGAAGATTAGAATATTTCCGTTAGAAAATTGGGTGGTTTGCACATACCATGGATGCAAGCTATATTCAGTTTGATTCTGTATGTGCCGTTTCCAAATATGTCCTGCACCCGACATACAGATGATTATCAACGGGGTTACGGAAGATTGTGCATTGGTTTTGGTGGCCTAGAACCCTTTCTACACTTGTTATTATCATCTGTGTATACAACTTCTTGCGACAGAATTAAGTGTGATAGCAAGAGTCCAATGTGAGTTTTGAACTAGTTACATCTGCTCCTAGGGTTTGGTGAGAGGGTAGAAGATGTCATATTAAAGAGAGTGTTACTAAAAAGATCTGGAAACAATTAGATTCCCTACATATCCTTGTGTCCAACTCAACACTCTGGGACTTCAAACGAGCTGGTTTTCTTATGAGATTTGGTCTTATTCATGGGTGCACGTTCCAGTACTTCTTGACTGTTTAATAAGCTCAAGAGTCCAACAAAGAGATAGTGGTTCGAACGATCAAAAAATTGACAAATGACTATTATGCGTGTGCAGGATGGTGTGAAGAATGGCGTGTTGGCCGTGCAAACGCTCCGCAACAGCATCATGGCATCGACACTGCTGGCCTCCACGGCCATCACCCTGAGCTCCATCATTGGAGCCTTAGTGAGCAGTGCCTCGGGAGGCTCGAGCAAGTCGCTCCGGACTTTTGTGTATGGGGAGACCGGGAATATCACCTCCACCCTCAAGTACTTGTGCCTCTTGCTCTGCTTTCTCTTTGCCTTTTTGTGTCATGTGCAATCCATTCGGTATGCTAGCCATGTGAGTTTCCTGGTCAGCATTCCTGTGGGTGACAATGCTCCGGGTCTCACTCCGGAGTACGTGAACCAGTTCATCTACCGGAGTCAGAATTTCTTCAGCCTTGGCTTGCGAGGCTACTACGTCTCCTTCCCTCTGTTGCTGTGGATTTTCGGCCCCATTCCCATGTTTGTTTGCTCCGTTGTCATGATCTTTTTGTTGCACTCGTTGGACAAGGCCAAAGATTTCAATCTCACGTTCAAGATCTTAAACAGTGGCAGACTCGGAAATGGTAAAACTGATCTCCATCAGATTCCCTCTCCGTAGATCACGGATGTCTCACTTGCCCTTATGTGGAAATGTACTAGTATTCTCGTTACTTGCCCGTGGTCATAGTGAATCTACCTTTGAAAGCAGGCAACAATGATAGCACTTGCTATGTAAGCTATCTAAGTTCATGTGATTTAGTTTTTAGAACTAACAAAATAGACGGTTTATTCACGCTAGTTAGAGTTGAATCATTCTTCTTTGATTACTCATCAACATCTTGTTGATCCGTAGTGCATGTGTAACACTGTTATTGATAGTGCTCTACCTATGTCTTTTGGCTTGACCAACCCCCAGCACACTTCTCTCAAGGCAGGAGTTAATCTTCTCCTTCCTATTTACTCATCAACATTTTGTTGATTTGTAGTGTACATATATAGTTTGCCATCAAAGTAGCTTCAATTTAGTTCAATGATTTAGCCTAACAATCACAATTTATCACTGTTATGCTAGCATTTAGATATGTTCTAGTAGAACTTCCTTGGTTCAACTAGTTCTTGAATATATGAAAAGTTTTTATATATGTTTTTGAGTATTTTGGCATTCTATTGGATATGAGAACAACAAAAGCTTGGAGAATGAGGATGACCATTAATTGAATCTTTTTTTAGAGTTTCTTTACTATCTTCACTTAAACTCACTTAACTTCTAAATGCCCAAGGCACCAAAATGTGGTGTTTGCAAAACTTTGAAGTTAAATTAAATCTAACCAAGTTGTTATTTTTAGTAATTTATATTTTTGAAATGTTCTTCTTGAAGTCTAGTTTTAGCATCAAAAATTTGATCTTAAAAATAAATGATAGTGATTTTTCTATTCAAGATTTTGTGCAAGGGTACCCATTGCAATCTTGACTTCCCGTAGTGTTGAAGACTCTAAAAAATGAGCCTCAAATGCACTAGATCTTGGAGAAAAAATCACATTCAAAATTCATTTAAAAAAAATATAGAGTAGATTTTTAAAAGCCATAAATGGTTTGTACATATTAGGCCTTTTAACCTCATATTTTTTTGGTTCCCCAAACTTTTTAGATTTAACTTGTAAAAGACTTCACATTACTTTTGTAGTCTTAATACCCTCATAGTCAAATATTATAATCTTTCACTTCATAAGTAATATTGTTGTGTTTTCTTTTCCTATAAGATTTCTAGCATGTCTAGTTTGAATTTGTATGGTTACAATCCAAAAAAATTGATACAATTCATCAAAACTTTGGCATTTTGTTCAATTTAGAACAAATTCTAAAAAGCTCAAAATAGGTCTTGGGCATTTAGGGTTAAGAGGCATTTACTAATAGTCTAGTAATGTACTAATAATTTTTTAATAGTGTGTAGCATTTCTTAAAACAATGTCAACTAAGGCATATTCTCAATCTCAATGACAATGGCTCATTCAAGAGTTTACTTTGTTCAAATTAATCTCAAAGAGTTAGGAGGCATGAGTCAAACATTCCTTTTCATGCCAATGCAAAGGGAGTGAATCTTGAAATGCTTAAGAAGTAAAAGAAAATAGCCTTTACATGATATTTAACACCTCTAAGTGATATAAAAAAAAAAATTTGATCCAATTTGTTTAGGACTAAGTTGAGTATTTTTGTAAGGTGTATTTATCTTCTCCTTATGGAATTGATGACTTTCCTACATAAAGAAGTTGAACCTTAGAAAGATGGGCTTGTAGGAAGACTCAACACATGATCTGGAAATCTAAATCCTAGTGTGAAGTTTGATCATGGAGACAACGTTAAATAGTCTTGCTACTAGACAACTTAGATTAGAAATTACAACTCACAAATAAGATGAATTTCTTCCAACTAGGCAATTGTTGTTCCTCACCATTTGGTTAATTACATAATTTAACACTATTGAAAATGGCCACCAAGGTTAAGAATTCCCCCAAATTAATCTTTCATGTTTCTTTTAGCTTTACTGCAATTGGTACCTCTTCTCCCAATTCTTTATTCTTCAATTTTTGTCTTACTCCAATGATCTCTGATTCCAACACACATTCCAGCTTGTTATATCATTATTCCCCAATTTGGGACAGCAGTCATCTTCTAGTGATCTCAACTTTTTTACTTCATCAATTTGTAATATGTCAGGAACCCAATCACACACCAAGAACAACTTGGATTACAATTCAAACACATTCACTCAACGTTGCATTAATAAATGCAACTTACACAACCTGCACTCTTACTTGGTTCAACAATTCAACTAAAAAAAAATAATAATAATAAATTACCCAGTTGCGTTGTTTCATTAAACTTTTAACCCCAGACAATGTTAACATCCAATTTGGCCAATATTCTTGTGGACAGCATTCAAACTTTAAGAATTCCAACTCAGATTCATACACTTGTTCCACATTTCCAATACACTATTTACACATGATTGTACTCAATTTAGTGCAACATTCATGGCAACTGGGAACCAGATTCATACTATCATACTACTAAAATCATAACTTCCTTTATAATATCACAAATACTACCATTAATATTAGGAACTCGTGCTTGCTATACTACACATTCATTGTATCACATATTAGTAAAATTTTGATATATTTGAATAGAATGCATGATAATGATTTCAATAATTTTTTTAAATAATTATTTTAAATATTTTGTAAAAATATTTGCAATCATGCAAACATAGAAATCGTATTTTCACACAATGTGATATTACAAAAATAGAGTAGCAGTTTGCAATCACTTTGTAATATCACTTTTTACAAAAGGTGATATTATAGAAATAATGTAGTTGTTGCAATTAAGGTGATGTTAAAGAGGATCCATAGGATGATATTATAGAGGTAGAAAATCCATTGCTTCTCTTGGCTTTACACTTCTTTGCACTTCTATGATTTTGTGCTTTTGTGAGCCTTGAGCTTTCATGATTTCAATTTTCTATTGCTACTACCAAATGATTTTGAGAAATTTATTCAATTGAAGCGATTTTGGATTCCACAACAATTAAATTGTTTACAAAGTTTTTGAGATTTATAAGTTTTTCTTTTCAATTCTTCAATTTGGGTTGCCATTTTTTGTAACAATGGGGTCAAATTTCTAATGCATTCTAATGTATGTGTATCTTTCATAGTATTCACCATTGCATATGTTTCATTCATCATTCAATAAATTTCTATTGTACATTTCAATATATGCTTATTTATAAAAAAAATTATACAAAGATTTTAGTCATTTTTATTTGAAGATTTATTGAAATTTTTGTTCTGCATTCTATCTAATACATACAAATTCTTATAAAATTCTAACGATGAATGCATAGCATAGTAAGCACCAACTACTAGTATATAGATAAAAAGATAGATAGATAAAAACTTCAATCTTTAAAGAAGGCCAGGGTGAATAAAGTGTCCATTTGTGATGACAATGAGTCAATATCCAATAGATCAAGGGCTATTGATGCAAAATTACTCTTCCCCTTCAAAAATAAACACTTTAGTTCCTAGCAACCAATTAAAAATGACCAAGGTTTAGAGAGAAAGATGGGTACTCAATATATGTAGTGGAAAGTGATGTTTATATAGTTTTAATTTAATAATCTTATTATTTTAATTAATTAATTATTAATTAATTAATTATTTTATTTGTTTTTGTTTTGTTTTGTATTTATTTATTTTTATTCTATTGGAAGTGGTTGATTGTTTTCAATTTTTCTTTTGTTTAGGATGATTGATCCATCATATTGGATGGCAATGGTCTTGATTGTTTTAAAAGTATGTTTCACAGCAGCTTTAAATAGTTTGAATTTGGTTTCAAGGATTTTCATAGACGAAGTATGCATTGCTCCTCTAATTACTGTTGAAATGACAATACGTGGATCAACAATCCATCCTTGGTCTATGATGTTATTAATTAGTGGTTGATATTTTTGGATTTTGTTATTTATTGTTATTTGCAAAAATCTATCATTAGTGTGAATTCTATGAAGTATATAGTGAGATTGTTATCTAGGTTAGTTGGTGAATTATTTTGGTAAGGGATTCCTTTGACATAGAGGATATGTGGTTTGAATCTAGCATTATAGTGACATCTTTGTCTATCACACGACCAAGGTAAAAGCCATGAAGGAACAATATTTTTTTGTGGGTTATTTTTTAATGTACCTACATTCATGAAAGTATAATATCTAGTTTTTTTGGTGGATTGAATTAGCTTTCGCAATTTCTATACTAAATTATTGAGTCTTTTGATTTCAAAAGTGTGAATATGTTGTTGATTGCATTTTAGAAGTACATGGAGTCATAAATCAATATTTTGTAATATACATATAATGCATGTGATTGTTGGAAATCTTTCCATACCCAAAAGTAGTTGTTTTATAGCATTTTTCATATATTATCTAGTGTGGAATTTTAATAGTTTTTTTTTTTTTTGTAAATTAGTTATTTCAAGATTTGACCAAAATTCATAAAAGAGGTCATTATCTATATCAAGATTGATAGTCCATTTGCTAATATTAGAAAATCTTTGTGCCAATATTTCTAGATTCTTAGTATGATCATATTTGTTGATGCATGTTTGGAGACATCTAACTAGGCCTTTGTCAAGTTTATGAGCTAGACCTAGCCATTTGTCGTTTTAGTAATAAAATGGCACAGTGTGTGCAAATTCATATAGTTTTGAGGCAAATTTATATGCTTTACTTGTCTCATTCTTAGCGAGTTTGTCTGCATGTTTATTCTTTGCAATGTTAATATAGGTTTTGGAAATTGTTATAGTTTGCATTTAACTTTGAAGCATTTCTACCATAGATTCTAATATGATTTTATTTGCATGGTTGCTGTGCAATATAGGAGATTTTAGTTATATATTCAATACATATAGGCAATTAAGGCAGTTTGATGAATATGTTGGCTGATTCATGCAAATATCTTGTAATGATTATATATAGTGTTTTATGTATGGCCATTATTTCAGCTCTAAAACTAATTTGTAGACCGAGAAATCTTTTAGAGATTTGAATTTCTCTTTTGGAAGAGTTGTATATGTTGTATCCTACTTTTTCACATATCCAGTGGCCATTTGTATGTTGTTGAGGTGGTACAAATCCCACACATGACCCATGACTCACCAAATACCAAAGTACCAATTCCTTACAGTCCAACTTGGAAAACAAACACATCCAGATACAGATAATAAGTGGACTCTCCCATTTGACTAAAAATCATGCAGTGCAAATTTCAGACCACACAAGCATTGAAGGACTCAAATTCATTTCAACTTCAAACACACAACAACTCTGCAATCAACAATTTCACATGAGATAAACATCCACCATTACACACACATGCACCAATTATGTACATGAAATCCATTGCATTAACCTATAAATAACAAGGCAGACATTTTGTGTTTGATGAATGATAGAGAATCCTTCTATGTATGACAAAATTACAACTATTCATCTTTAGAATTTTGTTGTGAAAAGGAAAATTAGATTCTATAGTAGTTTAAATTTTAATGAGTGCTTTTACAATCTGCCTTTTCAAGGTTAATTGCAAGAGAAATACATAGACAACAAGGGCTAGGATTCTCACACTCTAGCATATAGTGGATGAAATTCATATAGGCCACTAGAATCCCATTAATAGTCAATTCAAAGTTGATGGCTAGAATTACTTCCTACTCAGACTTCCAATCCTCACAACAAACTACTACCAATTTAGCTTTTTAGTTCACAATCTAGCAACTACCCAACCATCCAATTAGGTTTCACAATCACCAATGCCTATTTAGATTAATTGTGTCTTTTTACTGTATTTAGCATCTAATTGGCTAATCAAACAACCTAATTAGAGAGAAATGGGGCAAAATTTGAAATTCAAAATTCCAAGGTCAATTATTGAATCTACAAGGCATATGACTATAAATTCAAGCCTTACAATCCTTTACTTTGTTTGCTATCATTTTGCAGCTCTATATAAATGAAATTTTCAAATTTGTTTTTCAAAGATGAAATAACATGTTTTCTATGAATAATAAAAATTCCAAATGTCTTTTGTAAATTTTTTCAAATTATGAATAACTCTTTAAGAAAAAAATTAAAAAAATTCATATCAATTACAATGAGCCAAAAAGAGATGTAGCAAACTAACCAATTAATTAACTAGCCCCCATCTGTGCAAAAAAATGAGAGTCGTTGATTTAAAAAAAAAAATTACAACGCCCCCCACCCCCACCCCCCCTTCCCCCCCTAACTGTTGATCTCTAAAAAAATGAGAAATATGGATAATCTAATACGGATATAGATACTTTAATATAGATACGGATAATCTGATACGGATATAAGTACTTTAATATGGATACATATATAGTATTGCAATATAGAAAATATGTACAGTATGTATATATATATATATATATATATATATATATATATATATATATATATATATATATATATACTAAAATATGTACTAAGATACATATTAAAAAACGCACTTGGAAAACATATATCCCATATTCATTGGCAAGCAACCTAACTTTTAGATTTACAAAGAGAGGGAGGATAAGGAAGGTCTATTGAAAAAAATTTAATTTAAATAATTTCTAAATTGACGGGGGGAGGTGGGGGGATAAATAAAAGGAATTCAAAGGAACAAATTTTAGCTCATTGTGATAGTTTGTCACAATGAGCTCAAAAGAGACACTAAGTGTCTCAATATATGGTCAAATAGTATAAAATTTTCATAGTGTATTATAGTGTATAACTACATTATGGTATAAAAGCAAAGTTATCATGTCATTCCAAAATTAGAAAATCAACAAACTATGGTTATAAGACCAAAGTTCAAATTGCAATAAAATATTGAATTTTAAGAATTATAAGAATTTTCCAATTGCAATAGAAACTACATTTGATAAACTACATTTCATTAGTTGGATCAATATTAAAAAATATCATTTTTTGCAACTAAAATTCACATCAAGAATAAATAGTCACAATGTAGAAACATAAAGAGTTTAAGGATTTTACATGTCATTTATGTGGTCATAAGCCCATCTTTTCAATATCTATCCTTTCGAAATTTTCTAGAAATTTAGACAACAATGTAAAGACACTTTAAAGAAACTAAGTCTACTTGCAAAAGATACTAATTTGCCAAATGTGATTTTGGACATTCTATAGGGAAATAAGTTGCTCTAAAAGTAACCCAATCCACTCTCTTCCTAATGCTACTCAGATTGACAATCAAATTAGATGGACTAATGACAACCCCTTCCTTGTCTTATTATTTAGTTCTTTTTGTTTTGTTTTCTGGTCTTGTTGGGCTATTTTTTCTCATTCTTTGCTCATGACCTCTTCATTGTCCAACCTTTGGGCTTAGCCACTTTGTAACTGATTCTTCCTTTCATGCAATGGGTCTCCCATTTGTTCAAAAATAAATAAAAATAAAATAAAAGCAACCCTACTTTTAAAGTGACAACTATCACACAAGCACATTTTGCTTTCTTCAATGTACCAAAAGTGTACATTTCAAGAGGTGGTTCCTTCTAGTGACTTCAAAAAATTGTGACTATTCTTTCAATGTGTATTTGGATCATCAACCCCCAAAAGATTTCAAGCTCTCAAGATACTTTGGACCTTGTTACGTAGCTCAATGATATGGATTATTTGGATCTCATGAAATAAGGTAGGTACACCCAAATGTGCCACTAATCTTTAACTGCCATCTACACTATGTGTACATCTCCAAAGTCAGTTTTGTACCAATGTGGAAGAAACGCTTTTAGAACCAAACTTTGTTCCTTAATAACTTTTGCATATAGTATCCAAATACCACATTCTCTGGTGTGTTAGAACCTCCTTTCACTTGCCGACAAGAACATATGAAAATCTGACCAGTCTAAGAATAGGAGTTAGGATCAGTAGCAAAAAGTGGCGGTTTGGGGAGTACCTACCTTAGTAGGGTTTTTGCACAGCACCCTGGACTCATTCAGTGCGCTTTGGGAAGTTTTCGTGGACTCAGGTCGTGCGGCTCAAATCCAGGCACAACTGCAGACTAGAACTCAACCTCAAGACAGGAGGATCATTTGGGAAAAATTCGGCCATATTTGGCTTGCTTTTCCCATTATTGCTAGCAGGAATGGTTCCTCGATCATGTGGAATCAGAAGGGTCCTTCTCCCTGTTCCTTTCAGTAAGTGTGTTTGGTGCTCTTTTCTTTCGACTTCTTATGCTCTTATCTCTTCAATGTCCAGCTCTTCCGGCTTGGCTGATTTGTACTGTGTGTTTTCTTTTTTAAATGCAATGGCTCTCGTTCCATTTGATAAAAAAAAAAGAAAAAAAGAATTGTGACTAATTCCACAAAGGTCCAAAAAATATGAAATGACTTGGGGTTAGATGTCAATTGCATTTTTCTTCCTACAAAAATTTAATGAAAATTGTTTCAATGAGTTTAGCTTCCGCCCAAATGCAATCAGCTCTTAGAAAAAGTCACTTTAAGTGACTGCCCTAATGTCATCGATGATCATGACTTAGGAGAGTTGAAGAGTTTATTGATCAAAAGAAAAACAAGCAGCTGTGATATCACAGCCTCTGCGCCAAATAGTTCAGCCATGAAACTATGAGAGATTTTGAACAAACCGATTGATAGCGTCAGTGGTTCCTCAAACAAATCTCCCTTGATATAATCCCTCCTCCTTTTCAATCCCGAGCTAGGAAATCAGCAAACAATCTGCACTGAAGAGTTGGACTTCGACAGGAAGAAGCATTTATTAGTGTCCTATCTAAATATTCTTGATCGGCCAATTATTCAACTCAGAACGACATAGTTATGCAAAATACGACCAAAGTCTGCCATGTTAATCCTCAACGTGGTTACATTGTACAGGACAAGGAAGACACATCGCGTCTCTTGATTTGCTTTACAACCGGATTTCATAATGACGTCCCTATCATACATATCGGGGAAAGTTCCAGGTTGCTGGAAAGCTTTCCCAACAACTAGACTCACCATCCTCATTGTACACACTCAACCAAGCTTCTGCCGAGCTTGGGTTCCAGCAGCATGCCTTCTCCATTTCCAATTGGACGCAAAACAAAATCGAACATTGGAAGATGGAGAAGACGGAATACTATGTGGGGTCCTTCGGGTGTGAGTTGTTAGACGATAGGCATGTGATCGTTACACTCTACTCCAATCCCGCCTTGCAACTCGGTGCCCCGCGTGACAAGCCAAAACCAAAATCACCACCTGGGCAATAACACGCAAAATGTTTCAGAGATATATTGAAGGGTAAGTATTAGGAGATCATCCTTCAAGAATTGTTTGGTATTCCTTCAACTCAAACAAGAATCTTCATCCAAGAGGTTCTGACACTAAAGTTCAGTATTACAGCCCAGGCATACAAACATGTCAACTAAGGACCATCCAGCATCAAAATCGAATTTGGAAATGACTCATACCTTGCTTAGTTTCAAGTAAATTCAAATAGAAAAACTGCTCCACTCAAATACTTACCAATACTAAGAAAATCAGCAGAGTCACAATGCCTGCAATTCGACCGGTTTTCTTTAAATCTTGCGCCACTCCACCCCTGCGTCCCAAGTCACTCAAAATGAGAAAAGTGGAAAATTCATCACTGCAAATTCGAGGACCAGACAGCTATCAAAGCGTTACGTGAATTTTCGCTTTCACATGGCTTTGAGAGGGCACCAAAACACTGATCGCTGTGAGGTTCATGAACAATAAATATAACCAAAACTCTTTCTACTCTTCCCCGGGTGGAAAAAAGACTGCCATAGCAGACTACAGATAAAACTTTGAGCTTCGAGAGAAACTTACTTGCAAGAATCACAATCATAGCACTTTATGGAGTCATCGTTAGAGTATCTAGTGCAATCCAGGTTGGTGGACAGAGGCACCGATGTTGTGGCAAAAGTGCCGTTAGCAGTCATAGCGTAGCCGCATCTGCACCACATAAGCCAAAAACAGTGAGGTTTGGGCCACCTCTCTACGAAGTCTACAATCCGACACCATGACATACAGAGCAACAGTTTCAAACCATGTCATGAAACCAGGATCTGCCGACCAAGAAACAAAATGCAAGCTGCGAACTGCCCGTATCCATCAGTCTGAATTGAACGACACTAAACTGGCGGTTATCAGCTGAACTCTTGAGACAACAAGAGGAGAATTCGTATTACAAAGGTCCCAATATCGCCTGTTGATTAAAAAAAACATACATTGGCATGCAGTAACGAACTAATTTCAGTAAAATAGACGGGCGGTGACAGTACATGTCAGAGAAGAGCAAGAGGTGCTAAAATACAGTGAGTTCTTACTCTGCAGGCGGACGACAGCAGCCAGACTGAATCGGATTGAAGTCGTAGTATGGGTAATTCACTGGCTGCAACCATCAAGCAAATGAATTCAGTCAAGTCAGGGAAGCCCTCAATCTAAAATAACCTCAAAACACAACTTCATGGCTGCCCTTTGTTCCAACTTTAAATGTCTTAGAATTGAAATCGGAGAAGAGACGAAAACATCCATTCAAGATCCCAATCAGTGATAAGTGACCCGGATAGAATTGAGAATACAGAAGACATGCTCGCCATCAGCATCCCCCAAGGTGCCTGAGCAACAGATTCGTAGGCGGGGCGAGCCAGATAATACATTGCTACTACAGAAAAAGTAAGGAACATACCGAGACTTCATCGAACTTTTCGCAATTGTCACTCGCCGCAATAACAGCCTTCAGGTGGTTCCAATTTGAAACCTTGTTCAGCTGTATATCCACAGGAAACATCATTCAATATAAAGCAAGAGTGGTATAAACCCACCATCGAATAATGAAGAGACGACATGAATATCAATCTACCAGGAATTTGTAACAACCTGTAACAATCTAGAAACTACCATAAATAGAGAATTTCCTCCAAAACCTTGCACAAAACGACAATGGACAAAACCAATATTTTAGGGAAAATGAGATACCCTGTCTTGTACATAGTCTGAGTATGAACTCAACCTGTACTCCTTAAAGCTGGGTTCCAGGTCCACAAAGATGTTAATCAACTCAGTCAAGGGGGTGACCGTATCAAAAGTCACAAGATAAGGCAACCAGGTCAGCAGAAGACAATCCGGATTTTAATGCTACTTCATACTTTCTTCAACTTAATCCCACCAATTTACTCTTATCCATCCATTCACAATTCGAAGCTAAAGCAAGAACGAGCACTTACGTCTGCCCCGCAACGTGATACCCTCCTCCTTTACTCGTTACTACGAATCTGGAAAACCGAGATACACGTATCAAAGTGTTGCTATGAACGACCCTTAAAGTTACTTTGCACTGATGAACTCAGCACATCAAAAGGTCTAAAATTATGCTCAGTGTAGCCGAAAGCAGTTGATCATCCTAAGAAATCCAACCTCCAACAGAATAATTAAAAATAGTAGAAAAGCTTCGAGTCAAAAAATGCTGAACACAACCTAAGCTACTAAAACCAGTCACAAAACTCATTTCTTATACAGGAAACAACAACATCCTGGCAAATAAAAGATAGACCAATTTCTTCACTGTACCGAAAGGTAAGATAAACTTACATGAATATTGACAAAACCAAAAACCCAACGAGTACCACGAATGTCAACACCAGATACGTGTATAGGATAGGTACAAGTAAGAACCAAGCTCCGAAAAGGCCCAAAACCGATCTGCACACACAATCTTTTCCTAGTAAGGAAATGACGACGGAAAAGACAAGGAAGTAAAATAAAATAAAAGGTTCACGAATCGCAGTCTTTGTTCATAAACTGGCCACTAGACGAAAGGTAAACCCTGTCTTCGCCGACCTAAAACAAACTTCAAAGATGGACGAATACATGAGTATTCGGAGCATAAAAATGGCACGAAAGATCCAAACCAGCGGAAGCAGAAATCACACCACATTAAAGACTGAGACACCCGAGGAACTTACACGAGTAAGAAAAAGGCACCAATAAGGAAAACTGGTACTGTCGCATACTTCTCACAGTCGCCGGGCCGAGTTGCTAGCCATATACCTAGACCTATTAGGGCTAGCGAAAGCAACTGCAATTATTCACACACCAACTTTATTGTCATGGAGATACCCGATATTCTTCGTCAACATCATATGCCCTAACAAGCACAGATGCCATCAACTAGACAAGTCCTGAAAATCGTGGATGGATTTAGCGAAAATAATTGGCTAGGTTAGATATTATCCTCAGGTTCCTCTGCTTATAATCGCACTGTGTTGCCGAAATTCATGATCATGCAAGCTATGGAGCTCCTGACAAGAGCTCTGCTCACAATTAGCTGCGCAATTCCGTAGATGATCGTGAACCGGACACTAAGGGATGTCTGACTCACCACAGCGAGAACGTTGATCCACTTGACGAAACCGGCTGAGTGACTAACGTAAGGTCGCTCGACCTTCAAGATGTCATCGGCCATCTTTAAAGAGGAGGAGGTCACCGAGCACAATTTGACAAATTCTTCTCTTTGGTCGGAATATAGGAAAGTAGTCCACCCGACGTATGATGGAGGGCTGAAAGGTCAAGCAACAAAAACCTGCGTGCAATCAAGTGAAGAGTAAGAAGCACTGATTCTATCAAGAGATCAAGAAGTTCGATGGAAAAAAAGATGCCTACAATGACTAGTTTCTCCATGCCATCACCCATGAGTAACTTGAGGGAGTCTAAATTTTTGTATGAATTTTTGCTTTGATCATTATTTGAGAGGGCTCTACATGCATAAATGTCATCAGAACCATCAGCGAATCATCTTGCTAGAACTTGCACCTGGAGTATATATTTCAAGCTTCAAAATTAATCTCAACAGTACATACCAACTACAAGTGATATCTTGATAAAGAATTCAAGGATATTTACACAAAACTATGAACTCCAGCTACAGAAAATATCCACTACTAGTAAGCGGCGAGAAGTCGAAAGCACTGCTGGTCGTTCCTACTTGCAACAATACAGAAATTTCGCCGCATACGCACTGCTATTACCAGGTCACAAGATGGATTCTGACACTCATAGAGCCCTGAATTAGAGCGATTGCACCTCAAACTATCTTGCCATTGACAACTAAACGGTTCTGCCGCTCTTACAGCTTGTAAAATACTCAAACTGTCCAAATATATCAAACAAATATTGCTGAGAGCTAGGAAAATGTACTCATTCACAACTCTGAGTTCAAGATCACTTAATCTGAGAGGATCGCAAAATCTTCCGATTCAATCAAATTGATCATAGCCACAGGAAAACATTTCGACATTCAAAGTTTATTTCCACAGTAAGAACAGCAACAAAACACACCAATCCAACCAAAAGATTCTAGGCCACCACTTAGCCACATACTCACCACGCCAATAGCCGACAAGACACAATGGTATAAGTAGTTCATAGAACAGAGAGGAGCAAAAAACTTTGCTACTCAAACAGTATGCCACAGGTCTCCACAAAGATAGCGATACCTTCTAACCTCCAGAGCTGTTAGTCAAACATAACCTTCACAAAGAAATACCAGTACACAAGTACAAAGCAAGCCAAGGGTTCGTTTCCGAAAAACATCAACTGAATCTGAAGAACAGAGAGTCACATTCTCGCAAGAAAGGCAGACTACTATGCTCTCAACATTTCCAAATCGTAGGATGACAATTCACAAAAAGGCTCACTCGACAAGTTGCTGATCGACAGAAATTTCTCAGCTCCATGCAGCGAAGAGCTAACAACCACAGCAATCGTACGATTTCTCGAAACAAAGTTTTGAAACCACGTTCACTTGCAACTAAGAAGCCAAAGCACTACCACAAGAAGAAACACCACAACGCACCTTTTCCAGCCTCAATTCCCGCTACATTCAGCCACGCCAACGCCCCGGGGCCCTGCGTTACTCTCAATTATTGATGCAGTGCCAGTACCAAAGAGCATGCAATAAGATCGACCTCAACAAGCTCAACAACGCGCACCTACGCAAGCAGAGGACGTAGTCGCACTAGCAAACAACGAAGAATTGCACAAGCAGACTCAGAAGAACAAAAGGCCACTCTGCGTCGAGATCTACTGCACTCTTCAAGAGCATGATGAGGAACTGACAACAGTGGGCCAGACGACGGACGTCGTCGGACGTTACGTCTTCGTTGGACGAGGATCGCCCATTTATCGACGAAAATAATGCCGGAGGACAACGACAATCGGATGGGTCGTACTTTCATCCGACACTCGACGACTTCGTTGCGTTCGGGTTGTATCCGTTGGGAACCGGGTCCCCTTATTCTTGCTCCGTGGACATTATTTGCTGAAAATAGGAGAAAAGGGTCGTTGATTTGTAATTTTAGTTTGATGAATAAGTTCTAGATGGGGTCTGGAATCACTGAATCCAGATTTGCACTTAACGGCCAATATTGCTTTTTCTTGGTCATCTTGGAGACCAGTGTTCGGAAAAAAGTAGCAGCTAGTTCAAAGTTAGCTGGTGTAATTGGGAAAAAATTGGTTGCAATTTGAAAACATTGGCAAAAATCCACTGAAAAATTTGTAAATTTTAAAAAATAGAGAAAACAATCAAACTCAATTCTTCATTATCCCTAGAAGGATGTAATAAGACCCTTTGCAACCATATAGTACATTTTGTGTTTAATGATATTTGATAAAAAAAAGTTTACCAAATATTTTTTCAATTCAAAGAAAATTAATGATTATTATAAAATATAAATAACAATGTATCACAATTGATATATTAAACCACAATTGAAGACTTATAACGCTAAATACATGTGGTATTCAAGGAAAAACGAGCTAGTTCAAAGTTAGTGGGTGGAATTGGGGAAAAAATCCGTTGCAATTTGTAAATACGTAAATTTCTAATTTCTAATTTTAAAAAATAGAAAAAATAATGGAACTCGATTCTTCATTAACTGGTTCAATATGAAAATTGAAGGTAATTAGCCGATAAAACTCAAAGAAATTCCAAACACTATCTTTGACACAACTACGCAGGGCACCATAATTGCTAATTGACATGTGTATATTGCTTTTTTAATGATAAAAATTAGTTTATTTGATTGCAAGGCTCATGCACTATCGAGTAAGCAAAACTCAAGTTACTTAAGGCCATTTTGGCGGACTTTCATGACTGACTGTTTGCCACTCAGTCCAAAGTAAAATCTGATTTTAATAATTGGAGAGACAAAAATATTGTTTCAATTCAGAGAGTGCCATCACTGCCATGACGTTAGGATATCCATAGTCCACTTCAAATTTGTCCAAAATTACCCAAATTTGGAGTGGAATGTGCTCTAGTAACCAAATTTGCCAATTCTTTTGTAAATTTTTACTTTTAGCTAAATTCAAAGTGGTTTATTTTCATAGTCAAATGACTAAATTTGAGTTTTCTTATGCCTATTCAAAGCACTTTGATATGCACTTCCAATGATAAAAGTTTTAAGTTCTAATTGTAAACCAATGAAAAGTTAGAAGTTTATTTGGAGGAGGAGTTGGCAAAGTAGGGTTGAGAATGCCTTTATTGAACAAGACAACCTTTTGGATCAAGTATAATGAAGAAAGAAAAGCAAACATCATATTAAATCTTTAGGTCAAACTATCCTAACTTTAGAGGATTAAGTATAGAAAAGAAAGTAAATTTAACTATGTTGGAACAAAATTGTTTTGTATTGCTTTATTCAATGCAACCATCTAAAAGGGTAACAAATACAAATCAAATGTTGTCTTGGAACATCAATTGAAAAGATTACTTGGGTTGACATACATCAGAGATGGTATTCATATATTTGAAGTACCTAGATTGAATATGCAAAAATGTATCTTCTATTTTCACTATGTACACTCACTAAGAGAAAATCAATGTTTTATGACTATAAAATATGACTATAGTGAGTTGCAAAATCAAAAAATGTGACTCACTCAAAAATCACTATAGATGACTCATAATATGATTGAGCTAAGTGATTTACTTTCAATCATACTTGCAATCATATGGATTTGGAAGTATGAAAACCCATTTTTAGCTGTATTTTGCCAACATGGCTTATATGTTGACTTTCCTTGGAAGCTTGACATTTTCATGACCTACCCAAGCAAAGTAAAAAAATCCTATGTAGAATATAACTCGGTCCGGTCATATTTTGACTGATATGGAATGTGACTACAATGAATCATATTTTGAATGATATAGAATATACCTAAAGTGGATCATATTTTAAGTGATTTGGAATATGACTATGGTGAGTCATATTTTGAGTCATATTTTAAGTGATATGGAATATGACTATGGTGAGTTATATTTTGAGTCATATTTTAAATGATATGGAATATGACTGTAATGAATCATATTTTAAGTGATATGAAATATGACTATGGCGAGCCATATTTTGAGTGATATGGGGTATGATTGTAGTGAGTCATATTTTGGTTGATGTAGCATATGACTATAGTGAGTCATTTTTTTGTTCAAGTTAGTACCAAAAGATAGTAAGAAATAAAAGCTAAGATATAACAAGAGACAACAAAAACTGAAACTAAAAATCAATAAAAAGCAAAAATAAGACAAGTTAAGATGCAATAAAAGATAATAAGAGGCAAGAAATAACAAATAATAGGAAATAATGTCTAAAAGACAACAATTAAGCAAGAGTTAAGATCCAACTTGAGGCAACAATCTTGAAACAACAACCTTGAAGTAACAATTTTGAAGCAATAATTAAGAGACAACAACTAAAAAACAATAACAAACTAGCAACAACTTTGAAGCAACAACAAACTAACAACAATTAAGAAGCAACAACAAACCAACAACAGTTAAAGATAAAAATAAATTAAGAAGCAATAACAAAGAAGCAACAACAAACTAACATCAACTAAGAAATAACAACAAATTAGCAACAACTATAAAGCAACAACAAACTAGCAACAACTATGAAACAACAACAAACTAGCAACAACAGTGAAATAACAACAAACTAACAACAACTAAGATGTAAGAAACAACAAAAAATTAGTAAGAACTAAGAAACAACAACTAGAACCTCAATAACTAAACAACAACAACTAAAACATAACAATACAACAATTAAAACTTCAAAAAACAAAAGAAGGAAGAAGAAACAAGAGTTAAAAAGCAACAAAAAAACAAAGAAGATGAAGCAAATGAAGTGGAGGCTAGGGTTTCAAAACCCTAAAAATTGATGGCTAGGATTTCAAGATCCCAAAAAACAATGGCTAGGATTTTACAATTTTGAGTAATAATTTATTTACATTTTTTTAGGTTGCCCAAATTTTTAGGAGGCTATCCGAAAAAAAAACTTCAAAAAAAATGTGAACTTAAAAAATGTGACTATAGTATATGACTACATGTAGTCATATATGTAAAAATATGATTGACAAATATGACCAATGTTCCTGTAATACGTTCCCTATGGTTCCCTAAGAAGTGTTTTGTAGTTCCCCATGCTTGTACACTATACACTTATGAAGTACAAAGGCAAAATATGACTAGCAGTCATATTTGCAATCATGTTTTTTTCAAACATTGTGGAATCTCAAAATATGATTGTGAGTAGTGACCAATCATCCCTAGTCATATTTTTGCAGTTATAAATATTCTTCTAGTGGCTTGCACTCTAATGCACGACCAAGTATGCATGACCTTGAGTGCATGATTTCATTGGACCCACACTTTGTTGTAGGACAAATTTATTTACAAACTATCAACATCAAGAAAAAAGATCCTTGTCATTATCATATAAAGTTTACGATATAATTTCCATGATCCTTCGATCATGTGGTACATATTAAAATTTATTCTTTATGACAAGGACAAAGATAGACTAGCTTCCTTTCTAATGATGGAAAATTGAAGAAATTACCTTAGGTTTGCCTTTGAATAGTTCAAAAGAGGAAGTTAAAACATAACATATACTAAATTCATCAATTCTAAACTATACTCTTGCAATTATTGCAAACTCCTAAGAGATGATCCCATGACGGTTATTATTAGTTTACAAAATTTTGGGCCACCATCAATGTCTCACTTGACATTATCAAAGTGATTAGTGACCCCACTAGATACACCTAGCTTTTTCAGTTTAAAACATTGAAGAAAATTACTTTTTTAAGGCGTTTCAACTTAGAAAATATTTTGTCTACTCTAAGTGAAGAAGGTGAGCATTATGGATACATGTTTCGTTGGTTCTGGAATAGTCTACAAACTGTTTTGAGTAGAACGCTTCAAAAAATCATAGCAAATTCATACTTTGTTGAAAAAATAAAATTTCAATCATTGTTGCTATTTCTCACACTTGTCTGTGTGAATATGAGAGGGGAGATTAAAGAAACTCAGCCATGCCACGAAGGCAAACTAGCAATTTTGACCATGATAGGCTGTTTTACCTTATCTTGAAAAAAAAAGTTACTTCTGGTTGTTGATCTCGATCACATTGTGCTCAACTCTATACGGTTTTTAGAAGTACCTCCAACAGAAAGGGTCTACTTGTCAAACACTTACTTTGGACCCAATTCAGTGAATAGCAGTGAAAAAACAGTCGGTATGTATGTTTTTATCATCACCTTAAGCTTGTTCGTTTTTAATCAAAAGCAAAGGCAGAAAGTTGATGGATTTGATTCATTTTCCCATGCCACTTTTTATAGTAATCCTTCCAGGACTGTGGTGTGCAGGTGGGCAGCAAGGAATAGGGAGCAGTCTACACCAGTTAACCCCTAAAGTTCCTTGACTATGTTTTTGCCAAAAACACTCCCAAACTGTCATTTTTTATACAAGTTTCAAAATTAAAAATGAAAACATTTTTGGACACATGTGACTGTAGGATCTTGTAGTACACTAGTTTGAAAAGATGCAATAAAAATTTCAGAAGTTTCCACCGTGTAGATTGCAAGATATTAGCATTTGAAGTGACAAAAATCATTTTTTTGTCCTTGCAAAGAATCGGGCATGTGAACTTCACAAGGTCACATTTGTATGAAAAAATGTTCAAAATGATTGCAACTCTTTGGATTCATTCTTCAAGGCATGTTGGCTACATTCTTGAAAAATTTTAGATCATTTGAAATTGTACAACATACATGAAAAAAGTAGTAAGTAGAAAGATGTAGAGAATGGTTCAAAATACTAAATTATTAAAGAATGCCAATCCTTGTAGTTATAATGTTGTAATAAAAAATCTTCACCTAATTTTTTAAATTTTTTTCCAAAAATATTAAAAAATTGAGTTCAATAAAGGACTTCAAAGTTTATTTTGGGATAGAGAATCCAAAATTGCCCGCAAACTAAAACACCTCATAATTTTTGACTCATTGATCAAAATGGAATGATTCAAATCATTTAATGTATATATAAATCTAAAAATCTTATTTCCAATTTGGATTTTTGAAAAAAATGATTTTTTCAGATCTGCCCAAACTACCTGAGTTGAAAAACAAACTACATATTAAGCTATAACTTTTGACTCATATTTTCAAATGTCTTAAAATCTAATGTACATGAAAGATATTCCTTGTCCACACTTTCTATTAAAATTTGGGCCAAAAACATGGAAATCTCTAGTCACACACACCTGTCCAAAATTTCTATGTTGCCAAAAAACGCAATTTGGTCCTTTAACGGTTAACTAGGTTAGTATTGTGGACAAAGTTGAAGCCTTTTGCACATAAATTTTTAGATGAGGCTAACAAGTTGTATGAGATGTATGTTTACACCATAGGTGAACAAGTGTATGCATTGGCTATGGCGTCACTCTTGGATCCCACCAATCAATTGTTTGGAGATCGTATTATTTCGTAGACTGACAACACCAAGCGATTGACAAAGGATTTGGATGTGGTCCTTGGAGTAGAATCTACAATAGTGATTCTTGATGACACTGAAGGGATATTCTTTTGCCTTATCATGGTGCAGTGTGTCCCATCTGTATGTTCGTTTTTGCTATTTCGAAGTTTTTGTATGCAGTACTTTCTTGCTCTTTGAGAATAAGAGATGGTGTTGTGTGTTTGTGTAGGTGTGGCCCAATCATAGGTTCAATTTGCTCTTGATGGAACAATACCAATTCTTCACATCTAGTTGTGTTCAATTTGGGATGAAGACTCCCTCTTTGGCACAATTACGTAGAGATGAAAGTGAAATTGAAGGCTATTTTGCAACAACTCTTCAAACTTTACGTGCAATACATCATGAATACTTCAATGGATATGCAGGTCAAGTAAACAACTCAATTTTTTCTGTCATCACTCATAATGTCTTTAGAAATGTTGGAATTTATTATTTTGTTCTAGATTGCATCTGTCTTTGGTCCATTTCCTATTGAGAATGCCTGTTTAAAATCACAATTTTCCTACATTGTGTCATTAGTTGTAGTCAGCCTTATCATAGGAGGCTCTTAAAGTGAGCATCTAATTACAAGAGGAGCTGTGGGGCTGAATCTAAGGTTGCAAATGTGATTAACCTAAATTTTGTGGAAAGAAAAATGAAGAGTTGCTCGGTGACCAACAAAAGTGTATTTTTTGGAGTCATATTGGATTTGATATGATTTTTGGAAGTGCAACATTGTAGATATGAATTGTTGTTCTTTGAATATAGAAAGTATGAAGCAGAGAATGCCCGTGAATATAACAAGACGGTCCAAGAAGTCTTAAATGTTGAGGTCAAAATTGTTCTTTTCTGTGTTTGAAGTGTGTGGAATCTAGTAGAAAAGTAATGATGATGAGGTGAGGCATGTGTTTTGAGTACTGCCCATTTTGGGGGTAGTTATGTTTATAATGGTCACTAGTAGAGATATGAAAGTCCGTCAGAGTTCCACAAAGAAAGTATGAAATAAAGCGATAGTGGAATTACTAAAGCGCCTAGAACACGCTGCACACATCACCGACAAAGACAAGAAAAATTCAAAATTTGAAAAAGTGCGGGCCCAACTTATCCACTGAGGCGCATCCATTCTACTATTCATTGCTTGTTGTTGTCCTACTATCCTCCTTTGCTAGGCTATTGTTTGGCACCCTCCAATCTTGCATTTGCGGCACCTCTACCCTTCTGTCTATAGCACCTCCTCACCTACATTATTGGTGCTTCCAATATAGACTTGGAAGTGCCTCCTTTCCTACAATTGCAAATGCTCTAGCCTTACAGAAGTAATGTCGTACTACAGCAACACTGCTCTCCCGCACCTTGAGTAGTATGCTCCGCCATGATTGCCTACTTGGCCACTTTGGGCCGTCCTTCTTGCATGTGATTGCCATTGTTGAAGTCACTCCTTTGCGGTTTTACGGTTTGCTCTATTGACTTCAACTTCAGGAAGTTTGTTCTATCGGAAATCGCTGCTGCAATACACCTTGCACCACAAGCTTTTGTACCCAACTTGTTGTAGCTATTGTTCCCATTATCATGTCTCCATGTCAGTTTCGCCCTTCCACTGTAGCCTGTCATGACGACCATAAAGTTCTGCATTGGTATTTTTTCATCGCTATGCTATGAAGTTGTGCTTTTACTTCTCTGTGTTATATTTGCTCCCCCTCTACTGTGAAGTTTCCAAACCTTTGTGAATGTACACCGTCCTTACAGGTGCTTCGCCGACCTTTGGTGCAATATGAACGCTGCCACTACTGTGAACATTGTGCTTGTACTTCCTTCCTTCCAGGCCGACGCTACTAGTAAGGTCCCTCACCATTTTATTCATGCACTTCTGTACATGGGATATAGTATAGCTTGGTCTTCAATACTATCACTGTATGGGGTGGTAGTAACTTCTTTGCCCTGCCTGTGTTGTTCTAGGTCTTGGTGTTGCTATGTTCATGGATGGTAGGGGATGTTGCAGAAAATGATTGTTGTACATGGGCTGCTACGAGTTGAAGGATGTTGTCATCCTTAGGGGCCGCACCTCAAGCAAAGGTGGTAAGTGATTAGTAGCTTCACCTTTTCTTTTCATTGTCAACCTTTGCATTGCAAGTTTTTGATTGTCTTTACAAACTTGGGGTGCACTGCCGCAATAAGGTGCGCAATAACCCACTACCGGATCATTTGTCTTGATGGCATCATGAAGCTTCATAGTACTTTTACATTTTTTCAACTCCAAAGTTCCTTGTACTTTCTCTTTGATGAAACCAATTCCTTCCTCGCTTGCTTTGCTTGCATTTTTTCCTTCTTTTGTTGGGTCCTCAAGTCCTTTTCAACTTCTTTCTGGAATTGAATTCTTTGTCATTCTCCTCCAGTTGCACCCCGCTTGGTAGCTAATTTCTCGAGTTCTTGAACGTGATGTTCCTCCATTAATAGTATAGAGTTCTGGTAATCAATTTGGGGCTCTATTTGTGTTCTAGAAACCAAAGCAATCTGTATATGTGGTAGTTGCAATAGTTTATTGAATGCCTAACAGTCATTTTTTTTCCATGTCTTCAGTTCCATGACCTTCAACATTTGTTTGCCCTTGGCCACTGCCCTTTGTATGTGTGCCTTCTTCATCTTTTCCATCTACTTGCATATAATATTGTTGGTAGTGAGGGAGGTTTGTTATGTCCTCATACACAATTTCTTATAGCTCCTATTATGGAAGTTCATATTGTTCTTCCACTGCAATTGGATTGTTGATATGGGTTGCTTTAGCCTTGCCACATATAGTAGTGGAACCATTTTTAGAGGCCATGGCATTAGGATTTAGAGGGAAGATACTAGTTGACTCAAATCCTTTGATGATGTTCTTCATATATAAGGCTTGCTTCAGTGCATGGAAAACTAACTATGCTAGATCTTCCTTCACATGAATTTGGCCTTGATGACTCAAACTCCACTTATCCCTATAGGCTCGAAACACTAGTTTGAAGGGTTTGAAGCACAAAAAGTCCAATGACTATAGGAAATAAGAGGTGTGCAACAGAATACTTAGTAAATCTAGACCCTTTGCCATTGCTAACTTTATGACTTCTATTGTAACATGTGAGCCATGGCCATCTAGTATAAGTAAATGTTTTTTTAATGTAGAAATCTCATACATCTCAAACACTTTGAACAGAAAATGTGACATCGACTCCTTGAACAAGTCATTGGTCATCCATACTTTAGCCTACACGGCTTGTGGTACCTCTACTTCTCTTGTTTTCTTCAAGAAGTTCCTACTTTTTTTTTTGCCTTTGAAAACGTAGAAATTAGGCAGACTTTCATATTTGGTGTTTATACATGATAGTATAGTTATCCACTCCCTAGCATCTAGTCACTCTTTGAACACTTCTACATCCTTTTCTAGCTATGACATAACCGTCGCCATCTCTACCTACCTGTGCATCACTTTTGTTGTAGTTCCAAATTAATTTCATGAGGTTCATAGTTCTGGTTATTGTACAAGACTTGCAAATTGTTGTAGAATGGTATCATAGTTTATGGACAGAGGTTTCTAACACGATTTTGTTGAAGGAATTGAGGCTTTCTTACTGCTAACTCCTGATGCCTTCTCCTAAAGTATTTCACCCAACTTGGGCCTGGAACTCAATCTTTGAAAGGAGTTACTTTAGTTTGTGTCAATATGGCTACTTCTCTTGTAGTTGTCCTAGACTTAGAAGATATCCTAAGTCTTGCATTTTCAAGAGGTAGTCCACTATTTGTTCCTCTTCAGCATCAGTGAAAACTCCTTTTCTTCCTCTCTTTCTATTTAATGTGGTCCCATACACATGGCTTCTTAAAGTAAAAGAGGGTTTGTTGTTATCTCGAGTAGTAGATCAAATGGGCACACCATCATCCACATGAGTTAAGGCTTTCTTCAACCGAATGTCACTGCAATTTCTATTTTTTCTTTTTCTACTATTTTAGAATATTTCTAAATTCTGTAGATTTGGTAAGGGGCCTCGCATGAAAAGACCTCATTTCAAACTCATACCTGTAGTAGTTGCTTGTCTTACTGTAGCAGCGCTGATGTGTACAACCAGTGCATTATTCACAATCTCAATTCTATGGTGTTTTAGCTCAACAGGGAGGGCCTTCTGTGTTGGACCACAGGGTCAATAGCCCACTATAGTTGATGTCAATGCAGCTTGCGTTGCATCTTCCTTCCTCATCTGGGCCCCTCTTGTTGCCACGACCATTGATTGTTCTTTGTTTAGCTCTACTACTATATGCGTTGTTGTCGGTTTGCTTGTCCTTGCTCTACTAGAATGAATTGCAGGCTTCTCTAGAATTGATGGAGCACGCGCACTGCTCCATCGCCCTAATTTCATCCCTTTCTTTACACCTCACAAGTGGAGCACTATTCGTCAATCTGGAAGCTTGAACTACACTACCAAGTCGTCTATTGCAATTGCATCTTCCGCAAACTCTCCCATTGCTACCAGGGCTTTCATGGATTCCAACTCCTCCTGCTGTCTAGTCCATTCAAATAACTCTATGTTCTCCTCACCCACGTAATCCTCATCATTTTCACTAGAGTAACTACTATCCAAACTATTCGGTTTCTTCCAGTTGTCTCCCTCACTTCTCTCATCTGACATACTTTCGGAAGTCATTATATTAGCACTAATACATCTGCATTGTATCCTATGCCTCAATAGATTTTTCTACTACAACTGTAGGAAGCACCGCAAGTGCATACTATAACTATCTTCAAAAAGCATGCAATGTTCTTGAGCACAACAATCACATGACAAAGATTTTTGTCTTCTTGACGTCCTTCAACATGTAATTTGTAATTGGTTGTGTGATAATATTTTCTCTCTTGCAGTTCAATAGCAATTGCTAGCATGCATGAAGTTTTTCAAAACATTGCTAAGAAATGATGGTCACTACCATTAAAATAATGTCCTTATTATTTATTAAGAGTATGCAAGAGTCATATTTGTCAATATGCATGGTTCCTAGTAATGATAGAAGTATTTTATATTCCAAGCAAATGTGTTTAGAAATAAATGTGCAGGCTCCACACTTTGAGACATTTATTTCCTATAAGAATGCTATAAACAAGAGGATTGACACCAGTAACTACTCGCAGCACAACCCTCATCACTTTCTCAAGTTCCACAAATCATGCATTTGGAATTTATTGTTTACCAAACTTCTACTTCTTAGTACTTTGCAAACTGTCTACATGGTTTTTGGACCTTCTGTAGGGCCAACTGTAAATGCCCAATCGATTTTTGAGCCTCCTACTACATATCGTTTCCAGAACCATTAGGACATATTGCTTGAAAAGGCAAAGCACAATTTGGATGTTTAGATATTAATGTAGCTTGTATGAAACAATTGTATTATGAGCATGAAGTGCAGTATCTTACTATAGTTTATGTAGTCAATTACTATGTATAAAAATAAGAAAATAATTTTTAAATTTTTTTAAATTTTGAATTTGATGTGGCACTATTTGTGCCATGTCAATGCCACATCAAATTGACTATTTTTAAAATAAATTATTTTCCAAAAAAACATTTTTATTTTTTAATTTTTTTTCTCTATATTTGCACCATAGGGGGCTGAAAATTTAAAAAACTCATAGCCCTCACTTGGCCTTAGAATTTCTATAATGTCAAATGGTGTGTCTCAATTCTTCATTATAATCCCTCTTTACAATTATCCTTGGATTTGGTTTGAAAGGTCATATATACACATCTTTGAGTTTGGTTAAAATGCTTAGGCATTTAATTGGAACTATTTTTAGTCCTACACATTGGGAATAGGTCCCTTATCAACAATACGTGATTTACCTTAGGCCCATTAGTATAGTGGGAGACCCCCTTGCGAAGGCCCTTCTAGGCTATAAGGGCCGTGCCACAAAGGCAAGGGCGGAAACCCAAGCTTAAGGGGTGGGGTCCTTATAGCCTGAGAGACTTGAAGGAAGGGCCCTCCCATTGCGTTAAACACAAGGCACCTTTGAAAAGATTGTGCCAAGCACCAGAATATTCCTATTGTAATGCTAGGCACCATAATATTCATGTAATCGTGCATGGCACTATAATTGCTACCCAACATGATAATAGGGATGTTGTGCCTTGTTAAGAAGACTCATTTGTTAAGACGTCTAGCTCAATAGTGCTTGACAAAGCATTTAAAGAACATAGAATGCGACAATAAAAATCTTAATTCTAACTTATCTTGGTACTTGAGCTACAATGTTGAGCATTCTTGCAAAATCTTCACTTTATTCAATCAAAATTATGAAACTTATATTTCCCTACAATCCGTTATGTCAATGTTCAAACTCCAAATGACCTAACTTAAGTACATTTGGACAGATCATCACTTTGAAATCTTTTGTCCTTTAGGTCGGTTAAATATATCTTACCATATATTCAAATGTGAGAATTGAGAACTTCAACAAAAGTGTGATAAGTATTGTAAGTTTAAATTTTCATTGCCTAAGGGGACCAAAAGTGTTCTCACATAGTTTTAAGTTCGATTGAAAGTGTTGTAACTTTTGCATCGAATGTCCAAATTCAATAAAACTTGTAAAGAAATTTGCACTCTTTTTTCTAATTTATGTGGTAAAATTTTCAGATCTATACAAGATGAATCAATTTTCTATAAGCCAATTAAAGTTCACATGTTCAATTTGAGTTCACGTAATTGCATTTGATAGCTGCAACTTCAAAGACTTGTACCCACTTCATCATATGTTTGTTTCTAATAAAAAAAAATTGTTGTGTTACGTTCCCTATTTAGTCTTGTTATTATGGTAAAATTTTCATTTCAATCCAAGTTTTTTTGAATGTTTGGGAGCAGTTCAAAGTTCAAAATCCTGACATTTTTTTATTATAATAAACTTTGGAGGCTTGTTTCTTCACATGTAGGGTCTCTTTCCGATCATTTTTTGGGGGAAAATTGCACATATAGACATACTAGTCTTGTTTGTGTGTCTAAAATTTCATATCAATACGTGAGTGTGAGTGACTAAGAAGCATTTTAGTAAAAGGAAGTTCAACCTTATATGTATTTTTTGCAACTTATTTTTATATTTTTTGACATTTAAAAGCCATTTTGTAGACACACTAAGTCAATTGAACGAGATTTTTTCACCACTGTGTTTGTATATTAGTTTTGAATCACTTCCTAGTTTCAAGTTTTTTATTTGAGTAGGTTTAGAAATTGAATTTCACCTCCAAATGCGTTGCTAGGAAAACTTGAGCATCTTTTTTCAAGACTAAAACATTATATTCTTGCATTCTATGTGGTCAAATGACTCCAAATTTGATTCACGTCATCTACGACATGTTCACTACAAGATTGTACGGTTGAAATATCTATACCTTAGTGACATTTAGATTTATAGCGCTTCAAAAGCAATGATGTTTTTGAACCCAAAAAGACTGTAGGCAATGAAGGGTTAACTTAAGTCCCACTCTCAATTCTTGATTTTCAGTCTCAACCTCCCGCCACATAGACTCTGTCATGTCACTTTAAATGCAACACAAATGTATGGATTGCCAAAATATCTAAGGTAGGAGGCTCAAAAAGTGACCCTTTAAGGGCTGATCTGCCTTTTTCATAGATTTGCATGAATAGAAATAATTTGAGCTCATTTTTCAAAGAAAGAAAAATGGATGCCAAGTGTAACACAAGTGGTTTCATATTTTTTTGAAGCATTTTTGAATTACTTATGGATTTTCAAAGACTTCTATAGTAGGTACCTATTTGTGACCGTAGGTCTCCCAAAATCTGTCTCCTTGCAACTTCTAAAGCGATTTCTGAACCATGGAGGAAATGATTGGCTCTTGGAATAAAATTAAAAAAAAATTCTTTGATTCATTTAATAGCAATAGTGGTCCGTTTAAAGATCACCTCCCATCCATTTTACAACCAAGCTATCGGGGGGTTGCAAGGAGAGGGTCGCAATTACAGCCTCCTACCTTAGAACTCCATTTCACAATTTCCATTTGAGGTCCATAGGATGTGACAATACAGAGGTCAGTTGTGTTCCACCGAATTGAGCTCTCCTCCACTTTATCCAACATGCCGAATTATGAAACTACCTTACCTTACTATTTCCCTGCATTCCGTTCCGTCAGTGCGTCAACTCCAACTGGGGTCAATTGAAGTTATACTTGGACAAATCATCACCAATGAGAGCTTTTATGAAAATTAAAGTAATTGTATTGGTAATTTTCATTTAAAAATTGCAAGGAAGTGTGAACACCAGTGGAATCTACAAATTAGCCTCTTCGAGAGAATACCAGTGCAAGAGCTTATCTCACTGTGAGTTTTGAAGTTATCTTTAAGACAGTGTGCTCATAAACTGTCACTTGAAGGGCTGGTCGGCTTTTAAGATGGATTTTAGATGCCTGAAATTATTTTCCCTTATTTTTCACTCGAAGAAAAATTGATGTGGAATCTAACACAAGTGGTTTCATATTTTTTGGAGCATTTATGAATTATTTATGAATTTTCAAAGAATTCTGCTATAGGCACCTATTTGTGATCCTAGGTCTTGCAAAACCGACACATGCGCAGTCTGAAAAAAGATATACCTAGACTAAAAACAAGTAGTGAGACATTCAAAAAGTAATACACAAGGTTCCTAAATGTGACCCTTATTAAACTTAAACGAACCTTACATTCTTTTAACATGTGTAAGAAGGCAATTAGCCAATCAATTTCCATTATGAAAAATTCAGTGGACACACCTTGGCTTTGAAATCAACCCTCCCCGACTCTTATTCCATCTATTAAAGAAGTATGAAAAAATCTTATTAATGCTCTAACATTATGAGCATTCCAACTCGCATCCACTAACTATTGCTTTTGAAGCCACCTATGGGACGGTTTGAAGAAGAGGGTCTAAATTAGAGTCATCTACTGTAGATGCAAGACACTAAACCCATCCCACAAAGGGATCTTGTAGGGTGAATTTATCCATGGAGAAAATACAAGAATTTTTTTATTTATCACACGTAATAACATTTGCAAATTTTGATTTCATATTTGCAACTAGAGGCCATAAATTAGCTAGGAGAGGTGAAGAAAATAGAATTGGCACAACAAAAAATAGTATTTAAAGAAAAATTGCAACTACCTCACAAACAATTATAATCACCCTACAAAGACTTATTTTGTGGGACAAGTTTAGCATCTTGCAACTTAGATGTTGAGAGAATTAATACATAGTACTTATAGCCCACTTCATAGAAATAATTGTAAAATCAAATGTTCCCTGGATTGTTGGGGACAAGCAAGGCATCTCCAATCAATGGTTGGAAAATACAAGCAGAAGTGGGAAAAAAATTGGTTGCATTTTAGAAATGGAGGATGCAAAATCGTGGAGAAATTTGGAAGGCCGAAAAACAACTAGTGCCACCCTTCCAAATTGAAGGATATTTTATCCATTCTATACTTGGTGGCTTTCAACTGCCAAAGGAAAAATTTCCAAAGGCTAATATTTGGCTAGGTGAGGGTCAATTGTCATGGGTATCAATTTCCCACGCAATAGCTTCTTACAACAAGAGTTTTTTTTTGCTTTCAAGCTACAATGAAGTACAGAGTGGATGAACAAAATGTTTTGGGATATATGAGCTACAATTAGTTGGAACCCATCATTGAAACTATAATATTTTAACCTACTAACCTTTGTTGAAATTGCTAAATTTCAATATGTGAGTACTACAACTTGTGAAAGAGCTTTTACTATACTAAGCATCTAGCAAAAGCTTCAAAATCACATGACAACATCAAATTTGGATAATATCATACAATTGACTTTGGAAGAACAAGACAAAGACTTTGACAACATTTGTGAAGATGCCATTGTCTTGTAGAAGAATTCTTCTAAGTTTCAACATTTATCAATATACTTCTGTAGGATTCTTAATATTATAAATAAAATATTGTTTAAATTTTATATAAAATGAAGACATTAGAATGGATAATTCATGTTGTAAGAAAATGAGATATTACTTGGAATTAAAGCCTAATATGCATTACATTAAGTTATTGAATACTAGTCATTTTGGAATTTTTTTTGGAATTTTGCATACATCCAAAGCTCCTTCCTTGGTCTCTATAATCCCCCACTGACATACATTTATGTGTCTATGTGTGTGGTGTGAGAGACAAAATATCAAAACTTCTTCGATCTCTACATGAAGTTCCAAATTACATCCTAATAGAAACATAGTCTACAAATACTGAACGTCAAGATTGGTATTGGATTGATTTTTCCATAAATGACAAATTAGTGCATCCCATATTTCAAGTTCTAAGTCTATACATACTACATTTTTACTAGTATTTTCTTGAAGCAATGATGATTTTTTGGTTTATTTTGAAATTTCTGGTAGATTTAGGATCTTCTAAAATTTCAAAAAACAAATAAACTATGTATTTAAAAGATTAAAATGCTTGCATTTTAAAATAAAATTTTCTATCCTTTCTATGTAGCTAAATATCACCTCTCAAGCATAATAAAAAATGGATGGAAGTCCTATAACTTGTAAAAAGAATTTTATAATGAAGGATAAGATAAAAGGTACATATAAAAATTACGACTAAAAAAATTTGTATATATTCTTGAGAAGAATGTTAAGACAAAAATGTAAAACATGTCAAAAATGTTTAATTGATAATAGTTTAGAAAGAGAACTGAAAAATGTCAACTCGAATAGTCATAATATTGCAATTAAGAAATCAATATACTATAAATTTAATATATATTCTTAAAATTAAAAATTGAGTTATGAAAAAAGAAACTTCTAATTTTACTTTTAAAAGGAAATTCTATAAATGTTAAAAGAAAATTAAACTCCTCAAAACATTTTGAGAATTAGAAAAATAAACCACCCATCTTATTAATAGAATGATTAAAAAATTATTGTGAATAATTTATTTTTTTCCAATTTATTTTTTAGAGAGAAAAATTCACTTTCAATTTATAGAAGATTGAGTTTGTAACCTACCCAACTTGATCCTGTTTGGAATAAATAGTTGCACTTGGATCTAACTTTCAAATTGCTAAATGGTAGTAAATCATATGCTCCAACTCGAGCTTTTCAAAATGTAAAGAAATTCTTCATTTCAAGTGCCTTATACAGAAGTCATATTGCATTCATATCTTCTTTCACCAACCAAACCCAACATATATACCTTGTTCAAAAGTTGTTGTATAATATCATTCTTACACTATACTAAGTTACAAGGATGTATAAAAAAGATGGATTAGAATATGATAACAAAGAGTTCTGACTCCTGTACAATGTATTCTAGACCACCTTCCTCACTCTTGCAAACCCTCCATAAATCATTCATGTCATTCTCGCACATGACATTACATAGTCATGATTTTTCCATAGAACACATGCATTTTGGATGTGCAGGTTGTAACATCAAAAGGAACGAGTGTACGATACCCTATGCTAAAGATGGTGTACGAGTAGGGACTGGTTCTACTAAGCACTAACCTTTGAGAACTTTGGCAATTCCAACGATCATTCCTCGTCCACATCTCACGCAGTGAATTCACTTGTAAGGTATTTAGCAAACCGAGTGACTTAGTTGGTGTACGATAAATAAGAGTACGGATGAATGCAGTGGTATTTTTCGAGATCAACGAACACACCCACTCAAATGAACACAGGAAGCATAATTAACAAACTGTACTCGTAGAATTCCCATCAATCTTCAGCAGAACACCTCGGTGATACGCCACGTCCTTCCAGAGTTCCGAACGCACAAGGAACACCCAAGGAACTACCAACTAGGTTCCGAACGCCGTGAAACCAATTAGAGATTGCAAAAATAATGTTACAACGAATTCCTGTAAAGGCCCTCCTACCAACTGCCACACTCCCAAGCTGGCCTAACAGAAGGCCCGCCCTACTTTCGATGGATTCTCACGCGCCGGATCTTCCTGCAATCTCTAACTCGCCGAAATTGCTCACAGACGCATACCATCCAGATAATTGGCGCGGCGACAAGGGTCTGTCCCCAGCGTCCAACTGTTTCAAAGACCCCCTACTCATCGATGTCAATGTTGTCAATGTACAGAGAAAATCCGCGGAATCGCCCGAGCAGTACCCACATACTTCCCAAAACCTGGCAACCGCCCATCTAGCCTTGGAGGACCTCCTCCAGCTCCCTGAACCCGTGCAGCACGGGCTCCACAGCTCCGGGCGACAATGCTATGCGTCGCACTTCTGTCATGTACCTGCTCCGCGAACAACATCCATCAGTCCTCACAACAACCATAGTTATCGAGCAGCGACGAAACCCACGCCCAAGCACCCAAGAAGCAGGCAACACCCTTGCAGGGAAATCCGCACACTGAGCCACCCCCTCGCCAAGACGAGCA
This sequence comes from Pseudoscleropodium purum, assembly GCA_963969395.1. Lineage (NCBI taxonomy): Eukaryota > Viridiplantae > Streptophyta > Bryopsida > Hypnales > Brachytheciaceae > Pseudoscleropodium > Pseudoscleropodium purum. Next base: position 2,285,452 of record OZ017796.1, read on the forward strand.
AACACGGCCGCAGACGGCATGCAAACAAACATCCGTCGCCTCAGAGAAGCCGGACGCACCTGTTGGCTATGCTTGCAAGCTTATCGCGCATGCCTTGGTTGCTCAGAGCCAGCTCCGCGCCTCCAAACAAAAGAAAACCGCCGCTGACACCGGACCCCATGCGGGTGTACAGCACGCTATTCGCCCATTCCCGCATCACCGTCAGGACCGAACGAAGGATACGGAGACGCAAAGAAGGTTTCGGAAGGATCGCCCCGCTCGCCAACACGCGATCGTAGTTCCTCTGCACAGGCTCCGCCGCACCCTTGCACGCAGCGAGCAGCGCGCGGGGGATGTCCTCGTCGCCCACCACCTCTGATCCTGCGCACATCTTGTCCTGTCACACAGCGGTCCACCCCACAACGAGCACGTCAGCGATCACTACAACACCGGTCCTCCTCTCACTGCACCATCAACCCACAGGAACCACGTCATCGTGCATCCCAGTGCCTGCGTCCAGATTATTGCCACCTCTCCCTCGCGTCGTATGCCGCCACCTCCACACCCAAGTGGCAACTTCCCAGGCCGTAGCATCAACTCTGGCTGTCCCCTCCTGCCTAGCTAAAGGAAGACGACCTATGCCGTCTCGAGAAAGAAAATCGCGTCTCAATGGATTTCGAATCCGGCAGCACATCCTCTACACCTGTCGCTCATACGCATTTCAGTCGATGCACAACACTGTCACTGACGACCTACCAAAGGCCACTTTGCATGCGAGACGACACCCCACCAGACACCGAAAATAGGGTTCAGAAGTTGAGAGGGTGCGCCGTAAAGTACATGAGCAGCAGTTTCCAGATGCAGGCAAATGGTGTGCAGGGGCATGCTCCCGCCGTCGCCGGGGTACAACAGAGGGCCCACTCTTCGCAACACGGAGCACGCCTCCCCTACTCCGCCCACGGCCAAAGCCTGGTCGAGCAGACGCGTCCAAGTCTCGCGCATCACGCTGTTCTCCGCATCTCCGCTGTAGTTCGAAAAGTGCAGGATCTCCAGACACACCTGCGTGGCCACGCCAACAAAAGCAGGTCACCCACATTGCGCATTCACGACGACGCTGCTCAGTCTAATTGCTACCGGCTCCGGCAACAGATCCGAAGAACCCCGTCCCAATATAAACACGCCCATGCTTCTCAGCGTGACCGGGATCCACCAAACCCTCCGACCAAATCCACGGAGCCTTGTCCACGTCACAAAAAACATAACAACCATTGAGTGCCGGGATCCGGCGGGTGAGACAAACGAGGTGCGCTCATCCAGGCACCACAAAAATATATCGAACGCGCGTCGACTCACACATCACCCGCCGTGAAACCGAACAATCGTGAAGAAACAGCTCACCTCCCAGAGCTCGAAACGACAGGCGTAGTCGTTGTAGAGTTGGGTGATGCTCTTCAACTCCGTGCCCAGTTCCTCCGACTTCTCCCTCGCAGCATTAGCGCGGCTTTCGTCCACGAAAACGCCAGTAAACGCTCTCGAAAAAGGAAACCCGTCCTCCTCCATCGGCACGCTGCCTCCTTCCTCCGATGAACCTCCACATGCTATACGGTCTAAAGCTTCCTTGATCTTCTGCTGGAACCGCAAAACGGCCAGCTTGCCTTCCAAAAGCTCCATCAAACCGCTGTCGGACAGCTCCGAAGACAGGCCCAGGCCACCGGGAGCCCTGCTTCCACTCCGAGCTTGCAGGACCGCATTGCTTAGATATTCGTACCTGTGACCCACAACGTGGCACGTTCATTGCACCTTAGGACACGACCACTCCAACACCACACCAACGCAAAAGGCACTGTGGCCAAACAGCATTTGCCCCCCAAAGTGCGCCCCAAGCCAGAGGGAATACTCTACCTCTGTTCCAGTGTGATCTCCGAGGCGCCCTCCGGTTGACGGCGTTCCGCCAAACGCAACAACACGTGAGCGGCCTGCGCATGCTGCCGCCGGTGAACGTACAACCGCGAAAGGAGCTCCAAGTACTTCGCCTGCTCCCCGGATATCGGCTGCCGCAAACGACTGCTGTTCGGCGTCGTCGAAGGCATCGGTGACTTGAACGTACCGCTCGACACCTGACTCGCCTGAAAGGAACATCCCACGCCGCCATCAGCACATCGTTCACACAACGAAAGCACCCTGCTTCTGGACAGGGGAGACGGCAGTCCGCAATCCCACCCATCCCTCCAACACCACGCCACGCCGCATCCACCTCGAAAGATCGCTCGCTAATGCGACTCTCAAAATCACGCCCGCCCAGTCCGAACCAGAGGTAGTCGACTCGTACCTTCGTGGTCTGGTAGTTGCCCGCGGTCTGTAAAAACGTCACCAAGTCGGGACCACCCAGGTCCAGCAGTTCCTGAGTCAGCCCCAATTCGATCATCGTCTGGTACAAACACTCGTGGAAAGCATGGTCTGGCCATCGCACACCGAGTTGCACGATCTGCCGAATGTAACTTTCCCTCGCGGATTCGTCCAGCAGCAAGCGGGCTCCCGGGGCCGATGCAGAGAAGGAAAGCTTCGCGTTCCCACCCTCTGCGCCAGACTGCCCCTTCAGGGAACGGAGCGCATTCGTCACCACATCGTAGCACTGACGCCGGGCTGCTAAAGCCGACTGACGTCTTCCTTCGTCGATACTCTCGTTGAATGCATCCTCCGATGGGTCCAACGCGCGAGCTTTTCGCAAAGGAAGCTCCACCACGGCCTCGTAGAACCTGGCACCACACAACAAAAACACGCCATATCAGCAAACCAAACCTCCCCGCTCGCTTCCAGGACCAACTCCGAATCCAAAGACGGGACCCACGCTGACAAACCGAACCACTCCGACAATAGGCGTTTCCAAGTTCCTTGTGGCCAACCCCCACATGCACCGCCGCCGGTCAAGTCAGGCACGGGTCCTGGGTATCGCAAACCCCGTTCGACTCCGACAACGGACACCCAAACCGATGATCGTCACAGTAAAGAGTTCTCCACCGAAACTCAGTCAAACTCTGAGCCCAGACGTACCGAATGTCCTCGAAGCGCTGGCACACGCTCAGCAGGTCCGCGGTTTCCGGAACTCGCCCCAGAAGCTCCAAAGCCTCCTTCGCCAGCCGGTCCCGCTCGTCCAAATCGGAACTGCCCGCAGCCCTCTCCAAGCTCTCCACGGCTTGGTAGAATTGGTAGTCGGATTCGTTGTAGTAGCTCGGACACCCATCTCTCAGCTTTCGACTCACGTCGTCCACTGTGCCCCGGCCATCCGGGGCCACGTAGTACTGCACACCAACCATCAGGCACCATCCATCAGGCACACAAACGCACACATACACAGCGCAGACCAACAATTGCTCGCGCTGGGGCTGCCGCGACCGAATGATCGCGCACACCAACAGCCTACTGCGCGTCACCTACCTCCATCAGGGCCGCCACAAGGCGAGTCGCGATCTGCTCGCCGTCGACCGAACAAACCAGTTGGTGAAACGTCAGCTGTGCGAGCTGACGCCGTTGACCTTCATCCAGGCTCTGGGTCAAACGACCCACGTGGTGCTGCTGGAGAAGCTGAAGGAGCCTCAGGGCCTCGCCCGACCGTCTCAACAGCCGCCGGATGCATTCCATCCCTCGCACCTGCCACCCATGCACAAAGGGACATCAACAGTCCGCCCATCAAGCAAAGCCCCATCGTCTGCCTAGACAACAGACCCACTCCGTCCGCAATTCCGAAAACACCGGCATCGCTCGCATCAGCACAAAATGCAAATGCATCGAAAACAGTCCACCACCAACCTCCATCGCAGCCAGTTCAGCAGGACTCAGCTCTTTGTGGGGCAGGCGTTGCCTCTTGTTCGTAGATCCGGGAAGAGTGGCCCGTCCTGCCCTCGGCTGAGGCGTCTCGTACGTGATCATCAGAGGGGATCGAGAAGGGATCTCGCCCCTCGCGAACCCGTCAACTCCGAACGGACTGCTGTGCCTCTCGCCGTACGCCGACATGTCGCCCACACCCATCACGCGACCGTAGTGACCCCGCCTCTGATTTCGGCGAGCACGAAGGAACTGCTCCAGAGAGCGGATCTTGTCCTCCAAGGACAGCATCGCTTCCACGGGCAATCTGCACCATCCATGACGAACGGACTGACGTCAGAAAACCCAAACGACTCCACACGAACCACAGAAAACAAGCTACCATTCACCGCATGGAAATACGACGGCAATGTGGCGCACGCTCGCAGACACACCCGAGAGCCTAAGTGCAAACGGCCCACGGTCGGAGCGAAGCCAGGCATTGGCCGCGACATCCACGCCGTCACATTCGCCCCAAAACAGGACCCATTCGCGGCCACATCAACCCAAGACCATGACCCACCACGGTCCCACAGATGCTCTCAGGCCACAAGCATGCACGACGCTACTCTCCAGCGCATCGCGAGAAAACCACGCACCTGCAAGAAATGATGCCGCTGTCCCCGTTGCTCTCCGCTCCGCCCTCCTTCCTCACATCCATCACTGGAAGCTCCCAGACGCAACGCAGCAACCGCGCCGTCGCCAGACAAAGACCATCGTGAGCTCCCGAGAACACAGGCTCCGCTTCTTGCACCACTTGACCCATGTTGAACCCGCCCCCGGAAGAAAGACCGCTCGTGGCCGCACCTCCTCCTTGCATCTGAGGAACGCCCACCAACCGCGGGTCTTCGAAGGCTTCCGCCGCCCTGTCCGCGATTGCACCCGCCACGATGTTGTCCTCGTCCGAAGTGAGCCTCGCAGCCAGCAACAAACACATGGCCGCGGCCTCGCTGGCGCCGTAGCGCTGGAAAAAGTCTTCCAGCACGCTGCGAAGAGTGTTCGAATCCAGCAGCTTCTGAAGGAGATCCACCGGACGATTGAACGCTAATTCCATCACGCCCATGGTGCTCAGGACGACCGACCTGCGCCGAGGAAGCACGTGCTGAGTGGCCAGCTCTCCTCGAGCCCACAATCGACGGGCACGAACCATCTCGTCGCCCGGGACCTGCCACACCCGAGATCCACCAAGGCTTCGTCAGACCTTCCACACCACTCCCCAATGACAAACCACCACCCAGAGCGAAAGCGCAAACAGATCCAACCGATTGCCGAACTCCTTTCATGGGCACATACGATCAATGCCGACTGCCAAACACGCACCCCGCTCATCGGAATTCAACCTGCACCCCTAATTCAACCAAGGAGAGCGGAAGTCGGCAAGAGCCAGTCCTCCAATTCACATTGCAACGAGTTCTGCTGAATCGAACATACCTGACTGCTCACCGCTGCACTGCCCGGCTCGCACACCGAAAACTCCACCGCCGCAGCTTGTTCCGGGGGAGGAAGAACGTCCGCTATAGCCAGAGCCCGACCATCCACGCCCAGAATCGTCACCATCTCACGTAACGACCGCATCGAGCGCGAAGCGGACCCGGACCCGCCGATCGTCGCATTGCCCGCAGACGACGCGGCGGGACCCGTCAGGTCCCGAGTCGCTACCAGCAGCCGCGACAGGGTGGGGGGCGACGCATCGGACACGACCAGAACTCCACTGGAACAGTGGGCAGCTTCCGCCTTGATCACGAAACCTCCCTCCGACTGCGTGCGAGCACCCAAAGGAGAGCTCCCGAAACCGCCCATCGCCCCCACCGCGCCCACGGACGGAGCGGGTCGAGTCATCACCACTCGGAGGACCGACGGCTTCTGCCCGCCCACGCCCGTCGAACCGTTCACCCCCGCCAGACTGCTGCCCGTCGACGTGGTCGTGGACAGATAGATCCTGCGCCCGTCGGACGTGATGGCCACCAAGTGCAGCCACTTCGACTCCGCGCTGGAGATCGGAGCGATGGAAACGATGTTCGCCTTCGGCGCCCGTGAAACGCCCCGGGTCCCTACGCTCCGTCCACGCGAGTCTCGCTGCTCACCCACGCGGCTCTCCTCGGCCACTTTCCTCGGGGCGCCGTCTCCGTTCTTGCCCAGATCGAACATCTGCAATTTCGACTCCTGCGTGCGGGTGTACAGGATGTTTCGTTCTTCGTCCACCACCACCTCCACGATCGCATCCACGGCGCCAAACTTCAGAGAATTCGGGACCACCCACCTGCATCCACCACCAAAGCAGAACTCGGTCAAAAACCAGACCACGAGCGGATATTCATCGCCGACAAGCTTACCACGACAATCTGCCTACCAGCATCAACGAAATTCCGTGGGGAAAGAGACAGCACCTAGACAGAAGGTTACCCAGACCCCCAGTATGGCACACCTTGCGGCACCGGCTCTGCCAACCATTGCCCGTCGTGTAGATCAGCTCGTACAGGTGACCGTCCCGGCCTCCCAGAAAGATCCGACCCGAATCCGTGTGGGTGATGCACGTCATCGTCACGCCGTCCGTCGGGATGGTGTACTGAGGGAGAGGCTGGAGTGTCAGCTCCATGAACGGATCCCCTCCAACGCCGCTCCCGCTGCAGCACACACCCAGCAATACCAACTGCGCAAACAAACGACACGTCAGCCCTCTCGTGCTGCAACGAACCGACAGAAATCCACCACTCCCGTCCGCTGCCGGTCGCTCGCAAGCTGCTCAATCCCCCACACGCAAGCAGATTCGAAACATAACATGACGCGGGAAAATAGACGGGCCTCACCTCCACCGGGGTGGCCAACACGATGAGGTGCTGGATGGCCTCAATGAACACGCCAGGCTTGGCCTTCACCAATCCAACGGCACAAATCGCCTGCTCCTCTCCACTATACTCAGGGCACTGCCCATCCCTGCACAACACCCAAGGCCCATCCTCAGTTCACTCAACCTTCCTCCTACAAGCACCAGTTCCCAGTGATGCTCGAACCTACCCATCAGAAAGATTCCGACTTCGGCCACCCGGAAGAGAGTAAAAACACAGGAAAACACGGACTGGAGCTCATGTATGCAAACCCATCCACAACACTCGACCGCTCAGCACAAGCATAAGAACATCCGCAACCACGACTTGACAGCACCCGATCCATCCATAGATTCCCCCTCTTCGCAAAACGTCAAACAATCCCACGGTCGGAGCGCGATTCCACTCCACCGAAATCGCAAATTCGGTCCACCATGGTCAGAAAATGGTCGGGCTCGGGCCAGAAAAGAAATTCGCAGGCATCCCACTCTTACCACTTGTCGAATCGCCACAGGAAAAGAGTGTCGTCCACAGTGGCCCAAGCTCGACGAATTTCGGGAAAAATGCCGCAAAGGGCCGTGCCCTGTCCGCCCGCTGCATTGTACCGCTCAATCAACACAGGTGGAAGTTCCCTCGAATGGATCACATCCACAAAAGCCGGCCACTGCACAAAACGCCCACAACGACACCACCAAACTCAGAAACACAGTCGACCTTCACACAGCTCCACGCCGACACAACCATCGCTACGACGCCCTCCTCAAGCCGCCCGACACACGCTCTTTCCATCGGCCACCGAGGACACGTGGAAAAATAACTTCCGAACAACACCTGGGTTCGGTGATGTGGTTCAGACCGTCACCCCAGCCTTGGAACACCAAAGACGTCGTCATCACCCAAACACCCGACGGGGAGAGCCGAATCAACCGTCCGCGCCGTGAAACCGAAACAAGGAGGGTTCTGCTGCTGCGGAGAACCCGTTTCGCATAGTGCATCGGACATCATATCGAAGAGACCGAGCGTGGCGGGGATTGGCATACGGAGGCTGCAATTCGGGATCTCCTCCGCCACAAGACATGGACCGAAACACCGGCTGGCCACCAAGAGTCAAGGCCGGCTTCAGCTAAACCCAAGGAAGTCGACTGTCGACTCCGACAATCAATGCCGCGTGTGATAGGCAACTCCGCTCTGGTCTCGGGAACAACCGAGAGAAGTTCTAGCGCACCGATGCTCCCTAAATTAGGTTTTACTATACGGAGCATTCCATCGTTCAGGTTCACTGCTTCGATGGCCACACTGTATTTTGAGCTGTCAATATCTCCCGGCGACTGCGTGGGGGATGATTTCGATACTGGAAAGAAACAATGAAAGTGGAAAAAGAAGAAATGCGCGACGACCAATTCCGTAGCAATGCACGCACGCGGACGGCTAGGCAAAACCCACAACCCCGGAAAGACGAGAGAAGCTACCTCTTTGGGAGGCGTCGAATACAGGTGGCTCGAAAACCGCGCGGCATCGAGCGCGTCTTGGAGGTCGCACGAAGCGAACCTCGAATCCCTGGCGATCGAGTCCGTGAGCAGGCGTCCGGCCGCTTCGATGTCCGCCAACACGACCTCATCTTCCACGCTCATCCTTCCCAATTCCCAATTTTTTGGCGCACCTGCTAACGACGGGCGGTGCTGCTGCTACTCCTATTCTCGTCCTCGGTCCCTCCCAGCCTCCGACAAAGTGACATGCCCGCGATCAAGCCACTCGCTCTCGCAACGGCCTCAGAGCCCCGTTCTTCCGGCCCGCTCCAAAGCCCCGTGCGCCGCGACATGAACCCGATGACCGCTCATCCTCACTCCTCTCAGCACCGCAAGCGGACCTGCAGAGCACGCCATTGCCTTCCCATCGCGCAGGAAAACTCAAAAAACCCTAATTTCGCGGCTTCTGGGCCATTGCGAAACTCGAGTTAGCTCGGAACAGTGCCGATCTCCGTTCAGTTCGTATCTTTCCGCCACTGAGCTGCACGCAAGCAAGCCTGTCCCAGAAGCACCGAACAGAACTTGCAACGTCGAAGGAGCGGGGTTCGGTTCCCAGACCACCGGTGGAGGTGGAAGGGAAGAACGTGGCCACCAAAACCTCGACACTCAGACACACATCACTTGGCCGCAGAGGCAGCGCGGGCAGAGGCGACGCCTGCCCGGACCAGGTCGCGTTGCCCAAGGGGGAAGTGAACCGGGCAGCGCCATTTGAATGATTTGAATACATACAGTTCTTCGTTGTGGTAACTTCAAGGCGAAACTGCTTCCCATTCTGTTTTCATGCACCACTACCGGTAGTGAGCCCTGTTGCCCACAGCCAAAATAAAATGAAAAGTAATTTTCTAATCTTAAAAAAATTTAAATTCAATAAGTTTTCTTCCCCGGGTGGGAACTTCACAAAACAAAGTCCGTATACCTCTCTTCAATGAGGGCTTTCCAACAATACCAAGAACACAATTGGCAGACACACAATCCAAGAGATCTCACTATAACAAACAAAACAAACAATCTATCCAAAACAAAAAGCTTAAGAGGAAAAAAAAAGTACATTAAAAGAGAAAGGGGTGTTTTAAGTATAGTCCTAGTAGTATAGTCTTTTAAGTAATGACCTTTGAGGCATCTTTTTAGTAAAATTTTAATGAAAAAATACATGTGTATCCAGTAAAATTTTGCTACAAACCTCCTTAAAGGTCATTACTTATAATTTTTTGTTTAGGACTATACTTAAAAACTCACTTAAAACACACCTTTCTCTTATAGTGGTAATTTTTTAATTCACAAAAACTTCAAAATTCACTAACTTTCATGCCATAGGTCCAATGCCACAAAACAAAGCCTGTGCACCTCTCCTTGCAAAGAACTTTCTAACAATACTAAGAACGTACCCGGAGGGTGCACAACCCTAGAAATCTCACTATAACAAACAAAACAAACATTCCAACTTAATCCCTAATCCCTAGTGTGTCCCATGCCATTGCCACAGTCAAAACAAAAGAAAAAATAATTTTCTAATTTTTTTAATTCAAAATTCAATAACTTTCATGCTTTAAGTTGGAACACCACAAATCCATGCCCATGCACCCCTCCTCACCAAGGGCTTTCCAATGATACCAAACATGTGAACAAAAGACACATGGTCCGGGAGATCTCAACGTAACAAACAAAACAAACAAACAACCTAATTTAATAAGAGGATATGCCCAAGCCTTTTCAAGTGTCTTTTAACCATGAAAAAAGAGCATGGGCCTAAGTATAGTTAACCCCAATGAAGCAATTTGTTTTTCAAAATCTAATTGTATAGATATTTGAAGAGCTTTCTTATTAGTATGTTTACAAATTTTGAGTGCAAAATTACATAGGAGTTGTGAGATTATAACAAGAAAAATGTATATTGTCTATTTTTGGTATGCTACCCCTCCCTACAATGTTTCAAAAATTTGCACAATTGTTTTTGGGAATTGGAGGTGACATGAACAACTACAAATTGTCTTAGCACATTAAAATGCACTTTCAAAAAACTTAATTTCATATGAAAAGCTAGCAAATTCATTACACAATCCACCTTGCAATTGTTAAAATGCAATTTTTTATGATAAGTATGAATTACAAATAACTCCAAATCAACACTTGCATGTTTAAATCTTCAATGGTGAAAATGGCACGAAAACACTCTATTCTTTCGATTTGAGCTATGTTCATAGTAAATGAATATGCACAAGTTTTTAAGTCATAAATGAAAGGAAATGGTTAACTTTTGCTGAATGTTGGAAAATGAAATAATAGTAGCAAGCTTTACACTTCCATTAGTGGACATGTATGTCTTGGAATACCTCTCAAAAATCAAAATGTTTACCTTTTTTCTTAAAATATGAAAGTTTTTAATAGTTAATCTCAAAATCTGCCAGATTTTTTTAAATGGTTAAATGAATTTAACTACGTGTTCACAAATAACCATGAACTTTCAAATCAACTAGTTGGACATTTAGGAGTTAAGGTTTGGACTAATGTGGCTTGTTGTGTTGCCATAGTTAAAATAAAACTAAAGTATTTTCTAATTTTTCAATTAAAAAATAACTTTAAAATGCATAACTTTCAAGTGTGTCTCATGCCATAGTCAAAATAAAAGTATGTATAATTTTCTCATTTTTTAATTTATTAGAACTTTAAAACTCAATAATATTTATATTATAGATCCAAATGTTACAAAGTAAAGCCTGTACATACTTCTTCATACTTAGAGGATTTTTTGACGATGTCTTGAACATAACCAGAAGACACATTCAAATAGATCTCAATGTAACAAACAAAACAAACATCCTAAATTTTGAAAGTATGGAAATAGTAGTGTACCTTGTACCATTACCACAATCTTACAAATCCTTCTCTACCCAAATCATCTCCATTGTAAACTTCTAAAGGTGGAAGTTTTCTCCATTGAATTTGACAATAAGCCTCATGCCTTTTCCCTCATGAAAACCCATTTGAGTCCTCTACAATACTATTGATTAGCTCTTTGAATGCTTTTGGTCCTCAAAACCTTTTGGTTTATTTAGCCCTCTTAGCCCTTTTTGTCCTTCTCAATTCTTTTGGCTTTCTTGGCTTTTTGAACTCATTGACCCTTTTGGTCTTCTCAAACCTATATACCCACCGTTTGACCTTTTGGGCCCTCTCCAACAACTTTGAAAGACCTCCTACAAATACTTTGCAACCAAGTTCCTTGCCAAAAATGCAACATGTATGCATGGGCCAATAATCTATTGAATTACACAAAGAGGTAAGACACAAAGGACAATGTGCAAGCTAGGCAAGGTGGAAAAATATACTACTCACTTTCGAAACACTTTACTTATATTTTACAAATGTTGCATTACCAAAACATGTCTATGATTTTGGCAACAAGTAACCAAGGTCATTGTTGACTTTGACAACCAAGTCAACACTAACCAAAGACTCTACCTATTACAATTCATCCCCAAGCATTTGTTGTAGATTTTTAGACTTGAATCAAATATAAGTAAAGAGGTGAACTAGGTATAATTGAGCCCCATCTTCAATTGCTTGCAACATTATAGTTGAATTCTACAAAATTTCCATCTAAGCTTTAATAGCAAGAACCATTGCTCATATTCCAATATGAAATGTTACCAAGTGATTGCATTCTCCATCAATAAGAAAAATCATTAGTACCACTTGAAAAAATAGCATCGATTGATCATTTTTTACAACAAAGACAAGTCCAATGTCTAGTAGGAAAAGCAATCAAATTAAGGCGGTTGAAGACATGCCATGTGCCAACCTTATTAACATGAATCATACATTAACATTGTTGTAGCACCCTTGCTTTTTCCGCACACAAAACATTTGTATCCAAATGGAACCATTGCTCTTTGGATTCATAGCTTCATCAATGGGCAAACGACAAAGAGTACTTGCAATTCTTTGTATTATCTTTGTAGTCTTGTCCATTTTTCTCCTCCAACAAAAAAACTCCTCTAGGCAAAATTTGCCTACACTATTAAAATGGTCCTACTCAAACATCCAAGGTTGTTGGTACCTCATTGCCTCACGTTGTAAATATACGTAATCTTTGACCTTGAACTGTCAAAGTTGAGGCCTATAAGCTCCACTTCTAATGTGTACATATTTGAGAGTACCTTTGTATTGTGCTACTATCAAATTCTCCATAGCCATTGGCATAACCCTCTACAATATTGAACTCAATCTCATAGCATGTCTACTCAAACTTCTAGGTCATCCAAGTCTATTATGGGATCCAACTTCTTCTATAACATTGACAATAACATTGGCTCTCTACCATGCAATAGTTGATAAGGGCCATAGGATGTAAGAGATGCTTGTCAACTAAAGTGATGATCTATTGCCATCTATGGCAACTTCAAATCCCCATCTCAATGGTTGTTTGCCAACAAACTGTACTTGCGCAAATCACACTTAACTCTAGACCCCCCTCTTTGCTAATTCATCAACCTTTGGATGGTTCCTTGATGTCGTATGGTGATTGAATAAAGCTTTAATACAAAACTCTTGATATGCCCCATGAAACTCTCTTCCTTAATTTGTCAACATTTGGTATGGTGCAAGGAAATGATGACATGGCATGCCTAGTTAGCATACTTTTATGTTTAAAAAAAATTATAATGCCACTTTTGACATGTCAATTTAGAGGCTATCGGAGACATCAATTGGTGCATACCCTTTCTATCTGGCAAGATTAACAAAAAAATACACTTATTTAAAATAAAATATAAAATAAAATAAAATAAACAGGAATTTTAAAAAATTATCATTTACCATCAAGAGAATTTTTAATGGCAAAATGAAGGAATTTCTTAATTCATAATTAGTAAGAATGAAGATTATGGAGGTCATATTTGTATTTATTCTCTGTTTATAGTGAGACAAAAGATATAGAATAACTAAAATATGAAAATTTGGCCATTGTGCATCTTGACATTGTTTCAGACATCTCAATGTTGTTTTTGAATTTTGAATCATGGTGTTTTTGACATTTCACATTGGTCACAATTCTTGCTTTATATATCCCATATGGATTGTTTCACTTCCTACCACCATACTTGTATAGAGATCAACTTTTTTCAACAATGTTTCTCATTCATCTATATATTTCTTTGCAAAGCATTCCAAGTGACTATCTCTCCTCTAAATTCTTTACATAAGGTCAACATTTTATCATAAAGTTTAGTAATTTTATTAACTTATCCAAAGTCAAAATGGCATTATTTGCTAACATGGAAATTTATATTTTTTGGCACATCTCCAAAAAGTTCAATATAACTTTAGCCATGTCAATGAAAACATCAACAATAATAATAACATCAACTTGGATTTACACTAATGTGACAATTTTTTCCACAACATCCACAAAAATCTACTTGGTTAAACTAGATGCCCTATGACATCTTCATAATTTGTTGCACATCATTAGAAAGAAGTCAAAAACAATCAAAAATGGTGTTTTCGTGCCATTTTCACCATTGAAGATTTAAACATGCAAGTGTTGATTTGGAGTTATTTGTAATTCATACTTATCATAAAAAATTGCATTTTAACAATTGCAAGGTGGATTGTGTAATGAATTTGCTAGCTTTTCATATGAAATTAAGTTTTTTGAAAGTGCATTTTAATGTGCTAAGACAATTTGTAGTTGTTCATGTCACCTCCAATTCCCAAAAACAATTGTGCAAATTTTTGAAACATTGTAGGGAGGGGTAGCATACCAAAAATAGACAATATACATTTTTCTTGTTATAATCTCACAACTCCTATGTAATTTTGCACTCAAAATTTGTAAACATACTAATAAGAAAGCTCTTCAAATATCTATACAATTAGATTTTGAAAAACAAATTGCTTCATTGGGGTTAACTATACTTAGGCCCATGCTCTTTTTTCATGGTTAAAAGACACTTGAAAAGGCTTGGGCATATCCTCTTATTAAATTAGGTTGTTTGTTTGTTTTGTTTGTTACGTTGAGATCTCCCGGACCATGTGTCTTTTGTTCACATGTTTGGTATCATTGGAAAGCCCTTGGTGAGGAGGGGTGCATGGGCATGGATTTGTGGTGTTCCAACTTAAAGCATGAAAGTTATTGAATTTTGAATTAAAAAAATTAGAAAATTATTTTTTCTTTTGTTTTGACTGTGGCAATGGCATGGGACACACTAGGGATTAGGGATTAAGTTGGAATGTTTGTTTTGTTTGTTATAGTGAGATTTCTAGGGTTGTGCACCCTCCGGGTACGTTCTTAGTATTGTTAGAAAGTTCTTTGCAAGGAGAGGTGCACAGGCTTTGTTTTGTGGCATTGGACCTATGGCATGAAAGTTAGTGAATTTTGAAGTTTTTGTGAATTAAAAAATTACCACTATAAGAGAAAGGTGTGTTTTAAGTGAGTTTTTAAGTATAGTCCTAAACAAAAAATTATAAGTAATGACCTTTAAGGAGGTTTGTAGCAAAATTTTACTGGATACACATGTATTTTTTCATTAAAATTTTACTAAAAAGATGCCTCAAAGGTCATTACTTAAAAGACTATACTACTAGGACTATACTTAAAACACCCCTTTCTCTTTTAATGTACTTTTTTTTTCCTCTTAAGCTTTTTGTTTTGGATAGATTGTTTGTTTTGTTTGTTATAGTGAGATCTCTTGGATTGTGTGTCTGCCAATTGTGTTCTTGGTATTGTTGGAAAGCCCTCATTGAAGAGAGGTATACGGACTTTGTTTTGTGAAGTTCCCACCCGGGGAAGAAAACTTATTGAATTTAAATTTTTTTAAGATTAGAAAATTACTTTTCATTTTATTTTGGCTGTGGGCAACAGGGCTCACTACCGGTAGTGGTGCATGAAAACAGAATGGGAAGCAGTTTCGCCTTGAAGTTACCACAACGAAGAACTGTATGTATTCAAATCATTCAAATGGCGCTGCCCGGTTCACTTCCCCCTTGGGCAACGCGACCTGGTCCGGGCAGGCGTCGCCTCTGCCCGCGCTGCCTCTGCGGCCAAGTGATGTGTGTCTGAGTGTCGAGGTTTTGGTGGCCACGTTCTTCCCTTCCACCTCCACCGGTGGTCTGGGAACCGAACCCCGCTCCTTCGACGTTGCAAGTTCTGTTCGGTGCTTCTGGGACAGGCTTGCTTGCGTGCAGCTCAGTGGCGGAAAGATACGAACTGAACGGAGATCGGCACTGTTCCGAGCTAACTCGAGTTTCGCAATGGCCCAGAAGCCGCGAAATTAGGGTTTTTTGAGTTTTCCTGCGCGATGGGAAGGCAATGGCGTGCTCTGCAGGTCCGCTTGCGGTGCTGAGAGGAGTGAGGATGAGCGGTCATCGGGTTCATGTCGCGGCGCACGGGGCTTTGGAGCGGGCCGGAAGAACGGGGCTCTGAGGCCGTTGCGAGAGCGAGTGGCTTGATCGCGGGCATGTCACTTTGTCGGAGGCTGGGAGGGACCGAGGACGAGAATAGGAGTAGCAGCAGCACCGCCCGTCGTTAGCAGGTGCGCCAAAAAATTGGGAATTGGGAAGGATGAGCGTGGAAGATGAGGTCGTGTTGGCGGACATCGAAGCGGCCGGACGCCTGCTCACGGACTCGATCGCCAGGGATTCGAGGTTCGCTTCGTGCGACCTCCAAGACGCGCTCGATGCCGCGCGGTTTTCGAGCCACCTGTATTCGACGCCTCCCAAAGAGGTAGCTTCTCTCGTCTTTCCGGGGTTGTGGGTTTTGCCTAGCCGTCCGCGTGCGTGCATTGCTACGGAATTGGTCGTCGCGCATTTCTTCTTTTTCCACTTTCATTGTTTCTTTCCAGTATCGAAATCATCCCCCACGCAGTCGCCGGGAGATATTGACAGCTCAAAATACAGTGTGGCCATCGAAGCAGTGAACCTGAACGATGGAATGCTCCGTATAGTAAAACCTAATTTAGGGAGCATCGGTGCGCTAGAACTTCTCTCGGTTGTTCCCGAGACCAGAGCGGAGTTGCCTATCACACGCGGCATTGATTGTCGGAGTCGACAGTCGACTTCCTTGGGTTTAGCTGAAGCCGGCCTTGACTCTTGGTGGCCAGCCGGTGTTTCGGTCCATGTCTTGTGGCGGAGGAGATCCCGAATTGCAGCCTCCGTATGCCAATCCCCGCCACGCTCGGTCTCTTCGATATGATGTCCGATGCACTATGCGAAACGGGTTCTCCGCAGCAGCAGAACCCTCCTTGTTTCGGTTTCACGGCGCGGACGGTTGATTCGGCTCTCCCCGTCGGGTGTTTGGGTGATGACGACGTCTTTGGTGTTCCAAGGCTGGGGTGACGGTCTGAACCACATCACCGAACCCAGGTGTTGTTCGGAAGTTATTTTTCCACGTGTCCTCGGTGGCCGATGGAAAGAGCGTGTGTCGGGCGGCTTGAGGAGGGCGTCGTAGCGATGGTTGTGTCGGCGTGGAGCTGTGTGAAGGTCGACTGTGTTTCTGAGTTTGGTGGTGTCGTTGTGGGCGTTTTGTGCAGTGGCCGGCTTTTGTGGATGTGATCCATTCGAGGGAACTTCCACCTGTGTTGATTGAGCGGTACAATGCAGCGGGCGGACAGGGCACGGCCCTTTGCGGCATTTTTCCCGAAATTCGTCGAGCTTGGGCCACTGTGGACGACACTCTTTTCCTGTGGCGATTCGACAAGTGGTAAGAGTGGGATGCCTGCGAATTTCTTTTCTGGCCCGAGCCCGACCATTTTCTGACCATGGTGGACCGAATTTGCGATTTCGGTGGAGTGGAATCGCGCTCCGACCGTGGGATTGTTTGACGTTTTGCGAAGAGGGGGAATCTATGGATGGATCGGGTGCTGTCAAGTCGTGGTTGCGGATGTTCTTATGCTTGTGCTGAGCGGTCGAGTGTTGTGGATGGGTTTGCATACATGAGCTCCAGTCCGTGTTTTCCTGTGTTTTTACTCTCTTCCGGGTGGCCGAAGTCGGAATCTTTCTGATGGGTAGGTTCGAGCATCACTGGGAACTGGTGCTTGTAGGAGGAAGGTTGAGTGAACTGAGGATGGGCCTTGGGTGTTGTGCAGGGATGGGCAGTGCCCTGAGTATAGTGGAGAGGAGCAGGCGATTTGTGCCGTTGGATTGGTGAAGGCCAAGCCTGGCGTGTTCATTGAGGCCATCCAGCACCTCATCGTGTTGGCCACCCCGGTGGAGGTGAGGCCCGTCTATTTTCCCGCGTCATGTTATGTTTCGAATCTGCTTGCGTGTGGGGGATTGAGCAGCTTGCGAGCGACCGGCAGCGGACGGGAGTGGTGGATTTCTGTCGGTTCGTTGCAGCACGAGAGGGCTGACGTGTCGTTTGTTTGCGCAGTTGGTATTGCTGGGTGTGTGCTGCAGCGGGAGCGGCGTTGGAGGGGATCCGTTCATGGAGCTGACACTCCAGCCTCTCCCTCAGTACACCATCCCGACGGACGGCGTGACGATGACGTGCATCACCCACACGGATTCGGGTCGGATCTTTCTGGGAGGCCGGGACGGTCACCTGTACGAGCTGATCTACACGACGGGCAATGGTTGGCAGAGCCGGTGCCGCAAGGTGTGCCATACTGGGGGTCTGGGTAACCTTCTGTCTAGGTGCTGTCTCTTTCCCCACGGAATTTCGTTGATGCTGGTAGGCAGATTGTCGTGGTAAGCTTGTCGGCGATGAATATCCGCTCGTGGTCTGGTTTTTGACCGAGTTCTGCTTTGGTGGTGGATGCAGGTGGGTGGTCCCGAATTCTCTGAAGTTTGGCGCCGTGGATGCGATCGTGGAGGTGGTGGTGGACGAAGAACGAAACATCCTGTACACCCGCACGCAGGAGTCGAAATTGCAGATGTTCGATCTGGGCAAGAACGGAGACGGCGCCCCGAGGAAAGTGGCCGAGGAGAGCCGCGTGGGTGAGCAGCGAGACTCGCGTGGACGGAGCGTAGGGACCCGGGGCGTTTCACGGGCGCCGAAGGCGAACATCGTTTCCATCGCTCCGATCTCCAGCGCGGAGTCGAAGTGGCTGCACTTGGTGGCCATCACGTCCGACGGGCGCAGGATCTATCTGTCCACGACCACGTCGACGGGCAGCAGTCTGGCGGGGGTGA
This sequence comes from Pseudoscleropodium purum, assembly GCA_963969395.1. Taxonomy (NCBI): domain Eukaryota; kingdom Viridiplantae; phylum Streptophyta; class Bryopsida; order Hypnales; family Brachytheciaceae; genus Pseudoscleropodium; species Pseudoscleropodium purum. Next base: position 2,303,768 of record OZ017796.1, read on the forward strand.
ACGGTTCGACGGGCGTGGGCGGGCAGAAGCCGTCGGTCCTCCGAGTGGTGATGACTCGACCCGCTCCGTCCGTGGGCGCGGTGGGGGCGATGGGCGGTTTCGGGAGCTCTCCTTTGGGTGCTCGCACGCAGTCGGAGGGAGGTTTCGTGATCAAGGCGGAAGCTGCCCACTGTTCCAGTGGAGTTCTGGTCGTGTCCGATGCGTCGCCCCCCACCCTGTCGCGGCTGCTGGTAGCGACTCGGGACCTGACGGGTCCCGCCGCGTCGTCTGCGGGCAATGCGACGATCGGCGGGTCCGGGTCCGCTTCGCGCTCGATGCGGTCGTTACGTGAGATGGTGACGATTCTGGGCGTGGATGGTCGGGCTCTGGCTATAGCGGACGTTCTTCCTCCCCCGGAACAAGCTGCGGCGGTGGAGTTTTCGGTGTGCGAGCCGGGCAGTGCAGCGGTGAGCAGTCAGGTATGTTCGATTCAGCAGAACTCGTTGCAATGTGAATTGGAGGACTGGCTCTTGCCGACTTCCGCTCTCCTTGGTTGAATTAGGGGTGCAGGTTGAATTCCGATGAGCGGGGTGCGTGTTTGGCAGTCGGCATTGATCGTATGTGCCCATGAAAGGAGTTCGGCAATCGGTTGGATCTGTTTGCGCTTTCGCTCTGGGTGGTGGTTTGTCATTGGGGAGTGGTGTGGAAGGTCTGACGAAGCCTTGGTGGATCTCGGGTGTGGCAGGTCCCGGGCGACGAGATGGTTCGTGCCCGTCGATTGTGGGCTCGAGGAGAGCTGGCCACTCAGCACGTGCTTCCTCGGCGCAGGTCGGTCGTCCTGAGCACCATGGGCGTGATGGAATTAGCGTTCAATCGTCCGGTGGATCTCCTTCAGAAGCTGCTGGATTCGAACACTCTTCGCAGCGTGCTGGAAGACTTTTTCCAGCGCTACGGCGCCAGCGAGGCCGCGGCCATGTGTTTGTTGCTGGCTGCGAGGCTCACTTCGGACGAGGACAACATCGTGGCGGGTGCAATCGCGGACAGGGCGGCGGAAGCCTTCGAAGACCCGCGGTTGGTGGGCGTTCCTCAGATGCAAGGAGGAGGTGCGGCCACGAGCGGTCTTTCTTCCGGGGGCGGGTTCAACATGGGTCAAGTGGTGCAAGAAGCGGAGCCTGTGTTCTCGGGAGCTCACGATGGTCTTTGTCTGGCGACGGCGCGGTTGCTGCGTTGCGTCTGGGAGCTTCCAGTGATGGATGTGAGGAAGGAGGGCGGAGCGGAGAGCAACGGGGACAGCGGCATCATTTCTTGCAGGTGCGTGGTTTTCTCGCGATGCGCTGGAGAGTAGCGTCGTGCATGCTTGTGGCCTGAGAGCATCTGTGGGACCGTGGTGGGTCATGGTCTTGGGTTGATGTGGCCGCGAATGGGTCCTGTTTTGGGGCGAATGTGACGGCGTGGATGTCGCGGCCAATGCCTGGCTTCGCTCCGACCGTGGGCCGTTTGCACTTAGGCTCTCGGGTGTGTCTGCGAGCGTGCGCCACATTGCCGTCGTATTTCCATGCGGTGAATGGTAGCTTGTTTTCTGTGGTTCGTGTGGAGTCGTTTGGGTTTTCTGACGTCAGTCCGTTCGTCATGGATGGTGCAGATTGCCCGTGGAAGCGATGCTGTCCTTGGAGGACAAGATCCGCTCTCTGGAGCAGTTCCTTCGTGCTCGCCGAAATCAGAGGCGGGGTCACTACGGTCGCGTGATGGGTGTGGGCGACATGTCGGCGTACGGCGAGAGGCACAGCAGTCCGTTCGGAGTTGACGGGTTCGCGAGGGGCGAGATCCCTTCTCGATCCCCTCTGATGATCACGTACGAGACGCCTCAGCCGAGGGCAGGACGGGCCACTCTTCCCGGATCTACGAACAAGAGGCAACGCCTGCCCCACAAAGAGCTGAGTCCTGCTGAACTGGCTGCGATGGAGGTTGGTGGTGGACTGTTTTCGATGCATTTGCATTTTGTGCTGATGCGAGCGATGCCGGTGTTTTCGGAATTGCGGACGGAGTGGGTCTGTTGTCTAGGCAGACGATGGGGCTTTGCTTGATGGGCGGACTGTTGATGTCCCTTTGTGCATGGGTGGCAGGTGCGAGGGATGGAATGCATCCGGCGGCTGTTGAGACGGTCGGGCGAGGCCCTGAGGCTCCTTCAGCTTCTCCAGCAGCACCACGTGGGTCGTTTGACCCAGAGCCTGGATGAAGGTCAACGGCGTCAGCTCGCACAGCTGACGTTTCACCAACTGGTTTGTTCGGTCGACGGCGAGCAGATCGCGACTCGCCTTGTGGCGGCCCTGATGGAGGTAGGTGACGCGCAGTAGGCTGTTGGTGTGCGCGATCATTCGGTCGCGGCAGCCCCAGCGCGAGCAATTGTTGGTCTGCGCTGTGTATGTGTGCGTTTGTGTGCCTGATGGATGGTGCCTGATGGTTGGTGTGCAGTACTACGTGGCCCCGGATGGCCGGGGCACAGTGGACGACGTGAGTCGAAAGCTGAGAGATGGGTGTCCGAGCTACTACAACGAATCCGACTACCAATTCTACCAAGCCGTGGAGAGCTTGGAGAGGGCTGCGGGCAGTTCCGATTTGGACGAGCGGGACCGGCTGGCGAAGGAGGCTTTGGAGCTTCTGGGGCGAGTTCCGGAAACCGCGGACCTGCTGAGCGTGTGCCAGCGCTTCGAGGACATTCGGTACGTCTGGGCTCAGAGTTTGACTGAGTTTCGGTGGAGAACTCTTTACTGTGACGATCATCGGTTTGGGTGTCCGTTGTCGGAGTCGAACGGGGTTTGCGATACCCAGGACCCGTGCCTGACTTGACCGGCGGCGGTGCATGTGGGGGTTGGCCACAAGGAACTTGGAAACGCCTATTGTCGGAGTGGTTCGGTTTGTCAGCGTGGGTCCCGTCTTTGGATTCGGAGTTGGTCCTGGAAGCGAGCGGGGAGGTTTGGTTTGCTGATATGGCGTGTTTTTGTTGTGTGGTGCCAGGTTCTACGAGGCCGTGGTGGAGCTTCCTTTGCGAAAAGCTCGCGCGTTGGACCCATCGGAGGATGCATTCAACGAGAGTATCGACGAAGGAAGACGTCAGTCGGCTTTAGCAGCCCGGCGTCAGTGCTACGATGTGGTGACGAATGCGCTCCGTTCCCTGAAGGGGCAGTCTGGCGCAGAGGGTGGGAACGCGAAGCTTTCCTTCTCTGCATCGGCCCCGGGAGCCCGCTTGCTGCTGGACGAATCCGCGAGGGAAAGTTACATTCGGCAGATCGTGCAACTCGGTGTGCGATGGCCAGACCATGCTTTCCACGAGTGTTTGTACCAGACGATGATCGAATTGGGGCTGACTCAGGAACTGCTGGACCTGGGTGGTCCCGACTTGGTGACGTTTTTACAGACCGCGGGCAACTACCAGACCACGAAGGTACGAGTCGACTACCTCTGGTTCGGACTGGGCGGGCGTGATTTTGAGAGTCGCATTAGCGAGCGATCTTTCGAGGTGGATGCGGCGTGGCGTGGTGTTGGAGGGATGGGTGGGATTGCGGACTGCCGTCTCCCCTGTCCAGAAGCAGGGTGCTTTCGTTGTGTGAACGATGTGCTGATGGCGGCGTGGGATGTTCCTTTCAGGCGAGTCAGGTGTCGAGCGGTACGTTCAAGTCACCGATGCCTTCGACGACGCCGAACAGCAGTCGTTTGCGGCAGCCGATATCCGGGGAGCAGGCGAAGTACTTGGAGCTCCTTTCGCGGTTGTACGTTCACCGGCGGCAGCATGCGCAGGCCGCTCACGTGTTGTTGCGTTTGGCGGAACGCCGTCAACCGGAGGGCGCCTCGGAGATCACACTGGAACAGAGGTAGAGTATTCCCTCTGGCTTGGGGCGCACTTTGGGGGGCAAATGCTGTTTGGCCACAGTGCCTTTTGCGTTGGTGTGGTGTTGGAGTGGTCGTGTCCTAAGGTGCAATGAACGTGCCACGTTGTGGGTCACAGGTACGAATATCTAAGCAATGCGGTCCTGCAAGCTCGGAGTGGAAGCAGGGCTCCCGGTGGCCTGGGCCTGTCTTCGGAGCTGTCCGACAGCGGTTTGATGGAGCTTTTGGAAGGCAAGCTGGCCGTTTTGCGGTTCCAGCAGAAGATCAAGGAAGCTTTAGACCGTATAGCATGTGGAGGTTCATCGGAGGAAGGAGGCAGCGTGCCGATGGAGGAGGACGGGTTTCCTTTTTCGAGAGCGTTTACTGGCGTTTTCGTGGACGAAAGCCGCGCTAATGCTGCGAGGGAGAAGTCGGAGGAACTGGGCACGGAGTTGAAGAGCATCACCCAACTCTACAACGACTACGCCTGTCGTTTCGAGCTCTGGGAGGTGAGCTGTTTCTTCACGATTGTTCGGTTTCACGGCGGGTGATGTGTGAGTCGACGCGCGTTCGATATATTTTTGTGGTGCCTGGATGAGCGCACCTCGTTTGTCTCACCCGCCGGATCCCGGCACTCAATGGTTGTTATGTTTTTTGTGACGTGGACAAGGCTCCGTGGATTTGGTCGGAGGGTTTGGTGGATCCCGGTCACGCTGAGAAGCATGGGCGTGTTTATATTGGGACGGGGTTCTTCGGATCTGTTGCCGGAGCCGGTAGCAATTAGACTGAGCAGCGTCGTCGTGAATGCGCAATGTGGGTGACCTGCTTTTGTTGGCGTGGCCACGCAGGTGTGTCTGGAGATCCTGCACTTTTCGAACTACAGCGGAGATGCGGAGAACAGCGTGATGCGCGAGACTTGGACGCGTCTGCTCGACCAGGCTTTGGCCGTGGGCGGAGTAGGGGAGGCGTGCTCCGTGTTGCGAAGAGTGGGCCCTCTGTTGTACCCCGGCGACGGCGGGAGCATGCCCCTGCACACCATTTGCCTGCATCTGGAAACTGCTGCTCATGTACTTTACGGCGCACCCTCTCAACTTCTGAACCCTATTTTCGGTGTCTGGTGGGGTGTCGTCTCGCATGCAAAGTGGCCTTTGGTAGGTCGTCAGTGACAGTGTTGTGCATCGACTGAAATGCGTATGAGCGACAGGTGTAGAGGATGTGCTGCCGGATTCGAAATCCATTGAGACGCGATTTTCTTTCTCGAGACGGCATAGGTCGTCTTCCTTTAGCTAGGCAGGAGGGGACAGCCAGAGTTGATGCTACGGCCTGGGAAGTTGCCACTTGGGTGTGGAGGTGGCGGCATACGACGCGAGGGAGAGGTGGCAATAATCTGGACGCAGGCACTGGGATGCACGATGACGTGGTTCCTGTGGGTTGATGGTGCAGTGAGAGGAGGACCGGTGTTGTAGTGATCGCTGACGTGCTCGTTGTGGGGTGGACCGCTGTGTGACAGGACAAGATGTGCGCAGGATCAGAGGTGGTGGGCGACGAGGACATCCCCCGCGCGCTGCTCGCTGCGTGCAAGGGTGCGGCGGAGCCTGTGCAGAGGAACTACGATCGCGTGTTGGCGAGCGGGGCGATCCTTCCGAAACCTTCTTTGCGTCTCCGTATCCTTCGTTCGGTCCTGACGGTGATGCGGGAATGGGCGAATAGCGTGCTGTACACCCGCATGGGGTCCGGTGTCAGCGGCGGTTTTCTTTTGTTTGGAGGCGCGGAGCTGGCTCTGAGCAACCAAGGCATGCGCGATAAGCTTGCAAGCATAGCCAACAGGTGCGTCCGGCTTCTCTGAGGCGACGGATGTTTGTTTGCATGCCGTCTGCGGCCGTGTTTGCTCGTCTTGGCGAGGGGGTGGCTCAGTGTGCGGATTTCCCTGCAAGGGTGTTGCCTGCTTCTTGGGTGCTTGGGCGTGGGTTTCGTCGCTGCTCGATAACTATGGTTGTTGTGAGGACTGATGGATGTTGTTCGCGGAGCAGGTACATGACAGAAGTGCGACGCATAGCATTGTCGCCCGGAGCTGTGGAGCCCGTGCTGCACGGGTTCAGGGAGCTGGAGGAGGTCCTCCAAGGCTAGATGGGCGGTTGCCAGGTTTTGGGAAGTATGTGGGTACTGCTCGGGCGATTCCGCGGATTTTCTCTGTACATTGACAACATTGACATCGATGAGTAGGGGGTCTTTGAAACAGTTGGACGCTGGGGACAGACCCTTGTCGCCGCGCCAATTATCTGGATGGTATGCGTCTGTGAGCAATTTCGGCGAGTTAGAGATTGCAGGAAGATCCGGCGCGTGAGAATCCATCGAAAGTAGGGCGGGCCTTCTGTTAGGCCAGCTTGGGAGTGTGGCAGTTGGTAGGAGGGCCTTTACAGGAATTCGTTGTAACATTATTTTTGCAATCTCTAATTGGTTTCACGGCGTTCGGAACCTAGTTGGTAGTTCCTTGGGTGTTCCTTGTGCGTTCGGAACTCTGGAAGGACGTGGCGTATCACCGAGGTGTTCTGCTGAAGATTGATGGGAATTCTACGAGTACAGTTTGTTAATTATGCTTCCTGTGTTCATTTGAGTGGGTGTGTTCGTTGATCTCGAAAAATACCACTGCATTCATCCGTACTCTTATTTATCGTACACCAACTAAGTCACTCGGTTTGCTAAATACCTTACAAGTGAATTCACTGCGTGAGATGTGGACGAGGAATGATCGTTGGAATTGCCAAAGTTCTCAAAGGTTAGTGCTTAGTAGAACCAGTCCCTACTCGTACACCATCTTTAGCATAGGGTATCGTACACTCGTTCCTTTTGATGTTACAACCTGCACATCCAAAATGCATGTGTTCTATGGAAAAATCATGACTATGTAATGTCATGTGCGAGAATGACATGAATGATTTATGGAGGGTTTGCAAGAGTGAGGAAGGTGGTCTAGAATACATTGTACAGGAGTCAGAACTCTTTGTTATCATATTCTAATCCATCTTTTTTATACATCCTTGTAACTTAGTAGAGTGTAGGAATGCTATTATACAACAGCTTTTGAACAAGGTATATATGTTGGGTTGGGTTGGGTTGGTGAAAGAAGATATGAATGCAATATGATTTTTGTACAAGGCACTTGAAATGAAGAATTTGTTTACACTTCAAAAAGCTCTAGTTGGGTGAATGTAAGAAATGCGTTCTGGTTGTGTTGCATTGGCCCGAGTATTTATGATTTTTTTGAATAATTCTATAAAATTTGAAAAAAAATTTGAAAAAAATTTGAAAAGTATTTTACATGTATAAACCTTTAAAGAGATGGTACCCTATAAAGGAAAAGCATAGAAAAAAAATTAAATAGGAGAATTAGAAATGTGCAAAATCTCATTAAAATAGGTACTTTGACATTTTAATTTGTGAAAAATAGGGAAGAAAATCTTTAAAGAAACAAAAATTTGGTGATTTGAGAAGGCTTCATGATGAATAGATTTTACTAAATAAATGACCTTGAAACCATTTTCATTTTTTTAAATTGCACACACAAAGGAACCCTATTTGCATGAATGTAGACATAAAATAATCTTTTCTTAAGTTCTTATTGGTGGGCACATTCATCTCTAGTGCAAGAGTAGAGTCCAGAAATTTCAGCTCTAGATCATTAATTTTTTTGTAGTCCCTAGTACTTGAAACCCCTAAATTGCAAAGTTTCACAAATTAGCTAAATTGAAATTTAATTACAAAATGATTTTTGAAAATTTCTGAAAAATAAGTTCACTAATTATTGTCTAAGTTCTGATCTTTACAAAAAAAATTCAAGTATATTGGCTTCAATTTGCAAAAGATATTACCAATCACAATTTAGAAACTACAAGTGTGAGACAAAACAATACTAATGTTTCTTGCATTCATCTAGTTTGAGTATAGGATTTGCTACCACTATCAACACCATATGAACTTTTACATTTTAATTAATTAAGGTTCATGATTTTATAGAATATTCCTACGTTCATCAACATTACATTCTTGCACAATTTTGCATCTTTGTATCACATTGTCCAATAGATTCTTCAATACTTACATTATGTAACCCAAAAGTCAAAAAATAGCTTTTAAAGCCAAATCCAAAGATTATTGTAAAGAGGGATTATATTGAAGAATTGAGATATGCCATTTGAAAGGTGCACTCAATTTTGGTATTGCAATACATTAGCTTTTTTTATTTTCTAAGATTTCAAATTTTCAAAGCACATCTTATAAATATAGTATTTTGCCAACAAGAACATCTCTATAGATAGAATATCACTTCATTTATTTTTTGAAAACTTGAAATCTTTTTGTTTTCTATTTTTTACAACATAGTTTAGATGATGAAGGTCATGTTAACACTTCAAGATATAATGGTTTCTAAAGATTTATCATGAAAGAATGGCCTTAACTAGTAATGACATATGAATAAAATTTAACAATTTATTACCACATATTATTTCCACAAAATTAACTTAGAAGATCCAATACAATTGTCAATAATTTATTATAATAAAATAAATATTAAATAATTATTATTTCAAAATTGTATTCTACTTCAAATTTTGATTTGTCTTTTAAGAATTTTTTATAAAAGAATAGACTTTCTAAATACAAACTATGACCATTTTTGCAAGTATAATTTTCACTCACCTTGTTAAAATTCTCTTTTATATTACTTTTAAAAACGAAAAGTTACAGAATCCTTGTACTCTAAAAAATTTGAATCTTTGCGCAAAAGAATTCAGTATCTATAAGTTACAATTAAAGGACAAATAGCATATTTTTCAAAGAGAAAAAGTGAATGAATGAATGAATGAATGAAATAACAAATTGGTTCAAACTATTGAATTCATTCATCGTCATCTTTTTGAACATTCCAACTTGTAATAGAGACATTGTATTTTCTCTTTTTTATTTTTTTTATTTTTTATATGCAAAGTCACAAATTTGTAACTCACTATAGTTTAGTAGCAATGGAATTTCAAGGTGGCTCTCACTAAGTAAATTAATGTTGCTTCAATGTAGTTAGATGGAAATCAAACTCTACACTATAAAAAATTCATGTTTTATATGACAAGCCCTAATTTTTTAAAACGGATTTTAGGTGATATCTAATGCAACAAACCCATGTTTTTATGTCAACATTGATGTTGGTTGAATGTTTTTGTTGATATAAAAACATAGGTTTGTTGCATTAGACATCACCTAAAATTGGTATAAAAAAATTAGGGCTCTTCACATAAAATGTAGGTTTCTTACAATGCTAGTACACAACGTAGGTTGAAATAGGTTCACACATCCTATCAATCTAATTAACCCTGTAAGGATGCTGCAAACCAAAATGGTCAGATGGATGACTTCACTGTTAATTGTAAAAAAAAAGAAATGCTCCTATTGGTTCAACAATTAGGAAATTTTAGAGATTGCCTTGGTCATGGAGGGTTGCATCCTTGTAGGGTTAAGGTAATAAGCTCTGAAATTGTATAGGCTCTAAAATCGCCCACCCTATTCAAATGTACACAAATTTTACACGTAACTATTTCATAGCCTTCAATGATGTACAAACAATGTACATTTTAAGGGGTGGGCGATTTTACAGCCCTATGCCACTTCAACTTCAAAATTTCATAACTAATTTCAGAAAGCTCCAAAAAAAAATATGAAACAACTTGGATTAGATGCCAATTCTTCTTGTCTTTCAAGGAAAATTTTCTAAAGAATATTTCAAGACATTTCACCTCTTCAAATTTTAGTTTCAGCTCTTAGATGGGCGATTTCTGAACCTGTTACCTTAACAACCACAACCATTTTCATGATCACTTGGTAGTTTTGGTCAACAAAGACAGTCCAAAAGCGAGTACTGAGATTCTAGTTGGAGTGAGCCATGACAATGGACGTTGTGTCTGTGGTAGGAATAAAAATTTAGGAGAAGGGAACAATGTAATGCAAGTGTGCAATTCTTTACACTGTAACAGTGACCAAACATTTGTCTCCTGCAGTTCATCAAATTGATCATGTTGGATGTTGCCCCAGAAGTAAAGTGCTCTCCAAATGAAGTTCATAAATTTCATCTTCCATTGGTGTCTTATTAAGATTGGTATTCCCCAAACCGTCACTTTTTTCTACTGAGCTTATTTTCTATTATTAGACTAAGGTGGAGGCACCAATTACCAACCACGCCCAGGACCCAACAAATAGGGTGAGCTATTTCCAACCTTAGCCGGTTCTCAAGCTTGAAATTTGATTACTCTGTCCTTTCCAAGGTTGGAACTAGTAAGGCCATGCCACATTAGCTAAAGTAGTAAGCAAGAGAGTACTATCTTGTATGATCAGAATTGGAAGACCCTAGACATTGCTCATGGGTCAAAAGTTCTTTTGGCTCCTGAAATGCATTGTAATTTCAATTTTCTGAATAAAAATCTGAAAATTTAGCAATCCTCATATTTTCTATTGTCCTACATGGGAAAAATATAAACCAACTCATACTACACAGAATCTGCTCCCAAATTGCTTATTTGATCACTTATTGGTGCTTCCACCTTAATCAGATTTTCATATGTTCTTGTTGGCAAGTGAAAGGAGGTTCCAACACACTAGAAAACATGGCATTTGGATATTGTTTGCAAAAGTTATTAAGGAACAAAGTTTGGTTCAAAAAACGTTCCTTTCACATAGGTATAGAACTGACTTTAGAGATGTACACATAGTAATATAGTATAGATGGCGGTTTAAGGTGAGTGGCACATTTGGGTGTATCTACCTTACAACTGAGCAACAATTGGATCTCCATCAAGATCCTATTTATTTGTTGACACCACATTGTTGACACCACATCTGAGACTGTCGTGCTTGCTGGTAGAATCATCCAAGACTGTCATTTGTTTGTTAGCATGCAGTTGATTCATTAGTTTCCACCCAGTTCTATGCATTTACATTCTCATGCACTTCATTTCAGTGTAAGGTTGAAGTACCTATTTCAGATAACTTAATGATTTCAGCTTGTATGATTTATTGGAGTCGTGGAGAAACTGAGTTTCATGTGTGCAAAAATAAGGATGAGGAAGAATGCAAAAAAAAAAGAATTTTTTTCTCCGAGAATGAATATTTTATTGAATTTCATTGTAGATTTTTCTTCTAAACCCATTTTGGTCTCATAGACTCACCTATTATGACTATTTTTGATACTTTTTCCTAAACAAAGAAGGAAGAGAGATGAATGGACAAGAAGGTACAAACATTGAATCTTTTTCAATAAATAGTGCATTCAATTGTCGTCCACAATAGGACTCCCTATGAAACCATCATGAAGGCCTGTCCGAAATAGGTTCTTCTACCATAGCTTAACTTATAACATGCTATTTAAATATAACTCATTGGTTATCCCAATCCCCTACCTCCATATCTACAATATTTGCAAGTAGTATCATTGTGGAAGCACCTTGTATAATTCCTATTGATGAGGTACTTTTACTAGTCACCATAGGTTTGAAGTTTAGAAGTCAATCTCTCAGACAATTTAGCTTGTGGTTTGGCAATTTGATTTTACGTGTCCAAAATTTGTGGTTTTTTAATCCTACTTTGGCTCATGAACCAACCTAGAGCCATATAGGACAAGTCAACGGAGAACAATTCCATAGTGGTGTAGAAGATTCAATAATCAAGTTGAAGATGTTACACAACTACTATTTCTTTAGTTCTCAAGCCATTTTTATTTAGTTGGTGCATTTGCAGGTGACAAACTCACTCATTTTCATCATCTTTATTCCATTGTGAATTGTTAATGAAATAAATTTGCAATTACAAGCTCACTTGCTTTCATCATCCTATGACTTTTTTCATTCATAAGCCATTTTTGGTTGTAGCCAAAATCCTCATGATTTCCTGAGGCAAACCGCTCTATACACAATAATGTTCTAAAAACTTGTCATAGGGATAAAAAGGCTTGAACAAGCTAAGACACTCACTTGACTTTTGGTGGGAGTCTATGAGTATTTGAATTGGATTAAGTACAAATTCAAATTTGTGGATCAAATTACTAGTGGGAGATCTAGTTTGGGCATGCAACATTGTTAGATTTGATTGAAAAATAAATTGACTTAGGTAAGTGCAAATTTAACACTGTAAGTTGAGGAGATTGTAGGCTTGGTCATTACCTTTTTTTATTAGAACTTGAAATCATGTTGGATAAAACTACTTGACAAAATATCTTTTAAAGAAAAGATATCATTTCTTTTCTCAAAGCATTTACATCACTATAAGGATGGTTCACTTGCCTAGTAGTTATGAATAAAGGCAAGGAGATTAGCAACTCTTTGAGTGAGGTCATATTAGGCATCTTAAGGAGTCAAGGGACTTAACTAATTTGAGTAGTCAGGGCATTCAAAGGTTGATTGACTCTCTACAAGGGCTTCAAGTGAAATTACTCAATAAGTCATCTAAGAGGGCCTATTGGCCTAAGCTAAAGAGAATCCCTTTTATTTTTATCTTCATTGGCTTATAATCATATGGTGAATAGCCATGATGAATGTTTGACACCAAGATCTTGAATCTAAAGGCAATGAGATTTTAAATAGAAGAAGATGAAATGCAACTTATTTGAGACTTATAGATGATGAGGCCCACTATTATATTGAGGCATTGTTGTCTTGTGCTAAGACATGGTAGATGAACTTAACCTACTCATTTCTTATGTATTAGTGGTATTACATGATAGTTTTAAAAGGTAGTAAGACATATGTTCATTAAAGACATTGATTTGCTTATTTTTTCATTGGTCTTCAACAAGTTCTAAAGCGGTGGGTATTTACACCAATAGAAAATCTAACCAAATTCACAACTAAATGTTGATCACACATCAATTTGGATAGATTGAAAAAATCACCTTTTGATTTGGCAAATTTTGTGTGCCAAATCAAGAGAATGACCATCATTGTCCATCCACACTTTCAATTATATTTTCAATAATGTATAGACACATTAAGATATTGTACTTCATTTTATAATTTAGTGCCAAAAATTTACTCATCTATAGTTGGAGAAACAAAAAATTCGTTTTTCAACTCAAGTTTTATAAATATTTATAAATATTTTTATATATAATTTCATGATGCACAAATATTCAATCAATGATTTTGACATATTATGTCTATACTTAGAATTTTGAAGTGTTGGATCTAAAAATAACAAAAAATACAAGGGCCAAGTGTAAACTTTTTTGTCTTAAATACTATATTTATTTATTAATGTTTTATTTTATGTTCAATTTATGATCAAATTTTATTTGAAATAGTTTTAAAACATGGTTCCTTAACTCATAAAGTCTTTGTATTGTGACTTTTTTCAAGTTTTTTGAAAGAAGAATAATTTAAGTATATATCAAATTTTCTATAAATTAAATTATGTTTTCATAATTTCATGAGAATTGATTTGAATTTGTTTCAAATTGATAATTTATGGAAGAAATGTTCTACATATATCAAGACATGTATATTGTGCACTAAAAATGTGGTTTAAATTCCAAAGTCTCTAGAGAATCCGCATCTTAAAAATGTCTACTACCATAATAAAACTTTATGGAAATAAAGTTACCTATATTCTAGCTAGGTAGGTAGAAAGTCCAATTGTAAATAATCCTCCAAAATAAAGCTCATGTTTTTGCAAATAATTATATACTACTTGGTAGTGGAAGAAGGGTTGTGATTTAACTCATAATGGACCAATCTACTCATTTAGGCAACATAGCAATTTTGGCACGATGTTGTGATTGCCAATTAGCATACATTTGGCCCAAACTTTGATAGAAGGTATGAAGCATGTTTGTTTATCGTGTGAGCAAACTTTCATGACATTTGAATACTACAATCAAAAGTTATGGCCTAAAATATTACTTTTTTCATAACTCGGCAGTTTGGGCAGATAAAAAAAATCACTTTTTTTCAGAAATAAAAATTTGAAATTGGTTTCCTAGGATTTTCTATGCATAGAAAGCTTTGAATCATTAGATTTTGATCAATGAGTCAAAAGTTATGAGGATTTTTTGTTTGCGGGTAGTTATAGATTTTCTGTTCTAAAATAAACTTTGAAGTCTTTTATCTTACTCAATATTTTTGAAAAAAAACATCATTAAATGAATATTATTTATTACAACATTTCAACCATTGGGATTGGCATTTTTCAATTCCATAATTAAATTCTTAATAACAAGTATTTTGAATCATTCTCTACTACTATCTACTTACTATTTTTTTCTATATGTTGTACTATTTGAATTTTGAAATAATGTGAAATTTTTCAAAAATGGAACCAACTTGACTAGGAAAAAAATCCAAAGAAGCACCACCATTTTGGACATTTTTTCATAGAAAAGTGAGCTTATGAAGTGTTGTTGCCCTTACTTTTGCAAGGGCAAAAAAAGAAAATTGTGAATTAAAATGCTAATATTTGCTAATCTACACAGTGGAATTCTTTGAAATTTTCTCCAGGTCTTCTCTAACCAATATTATACGAGATTGTACATCTACATTTGTCAAAAAAAAATTCTAAAATTTGATACTTGTCCTAGAAATGGCAGTTTGGGGGAGTTTTGGATTAAAACATAGTCAAAAAACTTAGGGGGTTAAAAAGGCAACAAGTATATAAGATGCATTGGCATTGGCCTACAATGATTGTGAGATGCCACGGACCAATTTACAAGGATGGCATTTATTATAATAAAAAATCATGGATGTTTACCAATAGCCTCAAGTTCTTACAAACCGAAGCTAGAGTATTATGATTTTTTATGTCAAATTAAAGTAAAGATGGAGTATCATTATACTTGAATTTTGGTTTAAATCTATGCAGGTATAGGGGAAAGAAGATACTTCTTTTGGTATAGGTGGGCCATATGCCAATTTGATTGTGTACCATTTGCAAATGGTGAACACAAATGGCAATCTTAGAATAGTAGATGATTCCTTTGTGAATGTTGCCTCTTTTTTACCTTTGTAGGTTGTGTACAATTAGTGGATGGCAAAATAATCAATAATATCAAACAATTTTTTTTAAAACTAAAAAATCTCATGTTTTTATTTGTCCTCTCCCTAATCAAGAATTATCTACCAACACTGATACACTCTATTTACACCTATGGGATATTTAAATGACTATCATTATATAGGTATCAAATTTTATTATAAGAAAATTTTATATTTGCTTACTTAAAATTTTTTGTTTGGTGTCCATTTTTCTATATTCTTTGTAACAATAAAATCTCCTTGAAAACTTTCCAATATTACGTTAAAACTACTAAATTTTTCAACAACTACATAAAGTTGTGACTATGTGTTGGATGTTTTCAATAAAGTTTTTAAATGTATTTTACTATTTTGATTCTTATTGGATACTAGCACAACATTAATTGAAAATGTATGTTTTGCATAAGAATATATATGTAGATTATTCAACTATATATCCACGTTTGATATCTTTGAGGGTTGATGGTGTTTTGTATGTAGGTACTTTTGAAAAGGGTCTTTCTTGATTAAAACTCTTTCAAGGAACTTTCACTTTCCAAAGTTCTAGATTATGAAATGATTATTAAAAACTTTGTAACACTAAAAATGAAACTATCATGACAATAAAAGATCCATTTGAATTTTATCTTTAAAGATACAATAGCTTTTTTATTAGTCTGCCACATTATGCAAAATATGGGAATTTTTATCACTTTTTATTTGTTTTGTCCTTTAGATAGACCACGGCATGACTTTAAGTTATTGAATCTTATTTTAACCACATTGACACTATATAACATGGTTAGGATTTGGTTGAATTGGAGTGGATAGAACCCCTGCTATAGTTACAATCTTATGACAACAAGTTTTGATAGTACTTTCAACTACTTCTTGGATTTGTGTTTGGCATTGATTAGCAAAATTGAGATTATTATTAAATAGAAATAGAAATAGAAATATTTCTGAAAATTAATAATAATAATAATAGTTAATTAATTTCTGAAAAAAAATATTAGTTTAATTATTGTTAAATAGAAATAAAATAAAAGTAGTTAATTTAAAAAAAAAATGGAAATATGAATCAAAATTATATAAGTGCTCAATTTCTTTGAGATTAAATCACCAATTTTCAAAATGAAATACCAGACTCGCCAATACTTGGATGGTTTTATTTGGATACTTTAAAAACCGGTAGGTGATTTTATGAATGAACAAGCACTTGAGGTGCAGAAAAAATGTACGTGGAGCTCCTTCCTTTCAGCACTATCAACACTCGTATGAACTTTTACAGAAAGATCACTTCGATCTTTGTTCGAATTCCTGTTTTTCAGCACTATTAACTCCTAAGCCTTAAATGCTTAGGCCTTTTCAAGTGTGTTTTGACTATGAAAAAGAGCTTGGGCTTATGCTTATCCCTAATGAAGCAATTTTTTTTTTCAAAATCTAATCATATAGATGTTTAAAGAGCTTGCTTATTAACATATGTATCAATTTTGAGTGAAAAATTGCATAAGAGTTGTGAGATTATAACAAGAGAAATGTAAATTTTCTATTTTTACTATGTTGTCCCTCTCCACAATGTCTTAAAAAATTTGTACATAAAAGTTTTGGGGGATTAAAGGTGACATGAAAAAACTACAAATTGTATTAGCACACTAAAATGCACTTTTGAAAAACTTAATTTCACATGAAAAGCCATTAAATTCATTATATAATTCGCCTTGCAATTGTTGAGATGTAATTTTTTTATAAATTTAAATCACAAATAACTCCAAATCAACACTTGCATGTTTAAATTTTCAATGGTGAAAATTATGAAAACACTTTATTCTTTCCATTGGGACCATGTTCAAAGCAAATGGATAAGTAGAAGATTTTAAATTTCAAATCAAGCAAACCTTGCTCAAAGTTCAAAAATGAAATAAAATTATTAAGCTTTATACTTCCACTAATGGACATTCATGGCTTTGTAGACCTCTCAATAATCAAATTTGTACCTTTTTCAATGAAAAATGAAAAATTTCAATAGTTAACTCTAAAAACTACTCGAATTTTTTTAAAACAATCAAAGAAATTTAATTGCCCACACCAAAATGAAAGTGAATTTTTAGATCGACCATATATGGTCCCTAAGGTAGTTAGGGGTTAAGGTAGGAGGCTTTGAAAGCGAGTGGCATTTAGAACCGCCCATATAGACTCTCTTGAAATGGATGTGAGGTGGTCTCTCTTGAAATGAATCTTTTATAGTCATTGGATGGATTGATAATTTAAATATTATTTATTACAAGAACCAATCATTCTCTTTGCTTTCTCCAAATTCTTTTAGAAATTGCACGTGAACAGTTTATGGAAGACCTAGGGTCATAAGTAAGGACCTATGACTCATTTTTTTTTGAAAATTCATAAGTAATTCAAAAATGCTTCAAAAAATACGAAACATTGTATTACAATCATAATCTATTTCTTTGTTTGAAAAATGAGCTAGAAATAATCCCATTGAAGACATGAAAAAGGTAAACCACCTCTTCGATGCTCGCTTTTAGAGCCTCCTACTTTAGTGTCTTCAATTGCAAACAATTTGTTTTTCAATGTGGGGAAGAAGAATGTCAAGCTTATATTGCCAACATTCCATTCATCAACCAATGATGCATTCTTGCCTTGTCAATTTGACTATAATTTTGCATCTAGTATATGGTACCTATTATGTATTAGATTAGAGATGAATCGTGATATTGGCAAATAGGATATTGTACATAACTAGTTGTACATTTTCCAATTACAACCTTTGATCTTCATGCTTCAAGGGTGTAGGAAGCAAGTTGAAAGGAAAGAAGGTTATAAGTTGCAACTTGTAATGGCAATGGTGATGGTTATCCAATGAGACGGTGCTACGTTAGCATTGAAAAGTCAACAACCAGTTATTATATTTGTTGATGGTTGTAGCAGAAGTGTTTCCAAGTGGAGGAATGAGCAACACTAAGCTATATGACATATATCTACTTCTCTAAAAACGGCTTGAAAGATGATATTTAGCCACAAAGAAAGAAAAGAAAAACTTATTCTTGAAATACAAGCATTTTGATCTTGCAATGTCTAATGACTTTTTCTTTGAAATTTTAGAAGACCTTAAACCTACCCAAAATTTCAAAATGAAAAAAGAAATCAATACTACTTCAAGAAAATACTATTAGAAATATGGTTTGTATGAAGAGAAAGACTGCAATAACTTAAAACACCTAACAACACATAATTGCCTAGAATATATATATTGAGATGGCTTTTCTTTAAAACACATTGTCAAGTAAATCAAAAGACTATCTATTCATTGTTGACTATGTACATATTGAGTCATCAATGTGTAGACTTTAATATTTTTTTTTGGTTGCATTGTGGATAAAAGATGATTATGGATGCACATTCTTTAATCTTTTAAGGACGTTGCCTAGGTGATAGATATTCAATCAAAAGTGATTCAATTTTCGGACCAATAGGTTGCATTCTTCATGCTTTTAGCAATTTTAAGAATCATTCATCAACCCTATTTTTGGCATCATGTTTTTTTAGTAATTTTGAACAACTGTTATCAAGATTTTTATTTGTTCAGTGAATTATTTTTTAACCAATCTATACACTATTATTTGATCAATCTTTTGATATGAATTTTCCGATTTAAATTGTACTTTCCACAATATAGTCAAGTAAGTAGTAAGTAGTCTAGTAGTTACTACTACTTTTAAGTGCATTGTGACACTTTGTGTCATAATACACAGAGATTTCAAAATTTTGGATTTTAAAATTTTAATTTCCAACCACCCCTCCCCTTTCTTAGTGTAAATTCAGAAACCAACTTGTTTGACAATCAATATGGGACAATTCATCTCATATTTGTATCTAATATTATATTGATATCTAATATCTGTATTCACTATTCCATATTCAATACGTATTCATATACGGTATTGTATGATATTTGGTATCCATATTCAATATTCAGTACATATTTGTATGCGATACTGTATATATATCTAGTATTTCATATTTGAACAGCTTAGATTAAATCTCACAATATCAATGGCTTGTGATTCTTTGAGAAATCAATAGCAATTTTGAAAGTAAGCATTTGAAAAGAAAGGCCTATAAATTTTTTGAGAGAGGGGGGCAACTAGTGCAAACCAAGGTGGTACACCTCTTTTTAGTGCATTGTGTCAATTGAAATGGTCATTTCAAATCAAGACTTCCTTTGTCTTTAAGTGTTAATAGAGTCCAACAAGGACATGGGTGAGTTGAATACTTATAACTTAACTTCTAAATACTCAAGGCCTTTTTTGAGCTTCTTGGAATTTATCCTAAATTGAACAAAAGTCAACATTTCCATAAGTTTTATCAAAGTTTTTTAATTATAACTATACACTAAAACTCGCCTGCCACTCCAGTTTCCCATTAGTTCCCCCCCTCCTCTCTCAAAAAATTTGTGAGCTGTTGATTTTTTTGAAAAAAAATGCTTACCCTCAAAATTGACATTGAGTTCTCAAAAAATCACAAAATGTTGATCTTGTGAAATTTAATCCGAGCCGTTCAAATATAAAATACAAATACTGAATACAAATACAAATACGGGTACTGGATATGAGTATTAAATATGTGTACTGAATACGGATATTGAATACGGATACTGGATATGAGTACTAAATACATGTACTGAATACGGATATTGAATATGGGTACTAAATATGGATATAGTATTGGATACGGGATCAATTGTCCCATATTGTTTGTCAAGAACTTTGATTCCGAAGATTACAAGAGGGGGTGGGGGTGAAGAGGGGTGAGATAAAAAAATTTAAATCAAATTCTAAACGATAGGTGGGGGTGAGTGGAGGTGGTAAAATAAAAATTGAGGGAGGGAGTGCATAGTGACACAAAGTGTCACTATACACCTTGAGTGCCTAATAACTACATCTATCCATATACACATTCAAACTGCACATGTTAAAGATCACATAAGAAAAACAACAACAAGCAATATTGCTTATGGATTGAAAGATTATAATGTTTGATTATGAGGGTGTTAAAATTGTGAAAGTGATTTAAAGTCTTTCAATCCTCTTTCTACACATCAAATCTAAAAAATTGGGCACTAAAACAATATGAGGTTAAAGGATATAATATGCATAACTCCAATCAATTTATGATTTTTCAAAATATATTCTACAATTTTTTTTAATAAATTCTTAATGTGGATTTTTCGGCTTGAAGATGTAGTATATTTGAGGTTCATTTCCAAGAGCCTTCATTAGTAAAAAAAAATCAAGAGTTGCAATAGACACCCTTGCACAAACTCTTAAATACAAAAATCATAATCATTCATTTCCAAAATCAGATTTCTGATTCTAAAAGTAGACTTCAAAAAGAAACTTTCAAAATAGAAATTATTAAAAATAGAAAGTGGGTTACATTTTATTTAACTTCAAAGTATTATAGACACCAGAATTTAGTGCCCCGGGCACTAAAGGGTGAAGTTCCCGACCCGACGACATTCGACGTCGGATGAATGTCGGACCCATCATCCCAAGGCGGTCCATCCCATCCCGGAGGGGTTGAGCACGAATATCGTCGGCCGTCATTACTGTGATCCGCAGCCGTCATTTCGTCCAGGAATAAGCCCTCCTCGTCCACCGAAGCCGTAACATCGTTGAGAATCGGACGACGTCCGTTAAGGCCGGTGGACGGTCCGTGGTCAGCCTGGTCGCAACTCGCAACTCGCAACTTGTGGGGAGGCAGAGCGGTGGATCTCGACGCCGGCATTACTACAGTGGCCCTGCCTCGAACTTTTCTTTTGCATTTGCGGCTGCTGCTCCTCGGATGCGCGCTCTAGAGCTTGCGAGGAGTCCAGCGAACTGCTGGTCGACCTCACGCAGGCGTGGTTGAATCAATTATACAGGCGCGGGACGGAGGGGCATTGATGTGGCTGAATGCGGCCGCAATTGAGGCTGAAATTAGGTGTGTTGTGGTCTTCTGCTAGCGTCAATACGTAGTGATTTGGCGTCGTAGTTACAGGTGAATGTGTGTTGTAAGAATTTGTTTCGAGAATTGCTACAGTTGCTATGGAAGTTAGCTATGGTATGTCTGAGTTATGAGAAAGCTGCATTTCTTTATGATTGAATGAGTCAACGATTTCTTGATTGAGGCTATCTGGTGAAATCATCGGCATATTGGAGGGATTACGAATAGAAACCAGCTCCTTAGCGCGAGGAGGTATTAGATTAGTTGTTTTTAAATGATTTTCTTGAAGGAATTCATGCATGGCTCGTTGTAGTTGCCAGGTCAGTGTTTTTCGCGTCGTAGCCGTAGATGAATGTGTTTGAGTCTTTTACTTCGAGAATTGCTGCAATTGCTATGGAGGTTAGCTATGTCATGTCTGTGTTTCGGGACGCTGGATTTGTTTTATGGTTGAATGAGTGATCGATTTCTTGATTGAGCCTCTGGAGTGAGTTCTCCAGTTATGATTCGCGACTTAGCGCACGAGGAGGTATTGGAAGTCATCGACTTGATTGATTTTCTTGAAGGAATCTTGTGTGTGGTATGGTTATTTGTTTTTGTCAGTTTAGCGATTTATGAAGCGTAGAATTGAATGGGAGTTTTATTGCAGTATATTTTGGTTGTAACTGGTTTGACTTTTCCGGAAAATGTGATTGGTCTTGTTTCCTACTTCTCGCTATTATCTATCACATCGTCGGGTAAGTCATGTTTTCGGTCGGTTCACTGTTTTTGTCACTTTGAGTGATACTGGTAGACCTGTGGTCTATGGACGGAGTTGCAGACTAACCTTCAACGATGGGAGTGAGATTTATTAGTAGTGTTGACTGTTTCGGTGTTTTTCCTGCAACTGGATCGTTAGTCACAATTGAAAGTCGTTGTCGATTATCTGAATCGTCTGGCGATTGCGTGCAGGTTTTTGTCGGCGAAGCATATAAACTGAAGAGTAACCATTTGGTGCCTGCACCTCCTCTTGAAAGATGGGTGATGGGTATTTAAAATCGGATCGGCCAGTTAGCCACTCTGATGGTTTCGTCAGGTTTATTAATGTTATTGCTGTGGTGAGCAGATGTTGTCTTTCATGTGTTCGGTTCACATTTATTTGAATATTCATTTTTCTGTTTACGAAAATATCACTTCGCTTGTTTTAAGCTTTATGGTTTGCATGGTTTCGAGTGTTTGGAGCACCTTCAAGAAACGGTGCTCGTCCTAGTGCTGGAGGTTGCAGAAATATCCTCTCTTTGCCAAATTTATTGGTTTAGCCAACTCTATTCCATCCAGGGTTTTAGGGTCAGGACGTAAATGGAGTTCGTGGCATGAGGCAAGATGAATTGTGTCTTCATAACAATAACGCTTGTGTATGAGTTGCAGTTGCTTTCGATCGCACTCATATCACTGGGCATATGGCTGGCAACAAGGCCCGGCGATTGTGAGAAATATGCGACTGTTCCAGTATTCCTGATTGGCGTCTTCTTCTTACTTGTGTAAGTCCCTGAATTAACAGTCCGTATAGTTTAGGGCCTTGCACTCTGCTTCCACTCTTCTGGAAACTGTTGTTCCTGGATATGGCGACTTAGTTTGAGTGGCGATGATTAGAACTGGAATCTCTATGGTCGAATCTAATGTCTTGAGGAAATGGCTTCTTATGTGCAGATCGATGCTGGGCCTTTTTGGTGCCTGGTTTGCAATTTTACCTGTCCTGTATTCTGTATCCTTTTAAACTATGGAAGAAACTGGGCCTCAGGTTTTCAGTAATCATTTAGCGATAAATTAATCCATATAATATCGAATCTTTTGCTTCATGAGCATCTTGCGTGGAATTGGATTCCTTTTTAGGGTTTGCAGAGGCTTATGAGAAATTCAATGGGCGTTTCCTTGACTTACATCGCCTCAGTACCTGGTGTTGATGCTCGTGGTGCTCGTCGGGTTTTTTATTTTGACCATATTTCTGTGAGTTGCTACTAAACTTTCGTCACTGCCAGACAAGATGTTATGTTTTACTGGGGCATGGGACGTCCATGGGAGTTGATAGGTTGCTATTTGAGGAATATTCAACATTGCAATTGTTGCATGAAGTTAAGACTTTCTTATTGCTATTTCTTCTTCTGCCTTTTGGACTTTGTCAGTACACAGGGACCTCCTTGTGGTCCGTCAGGAATGCGGTAATGATGTTTATGTATCGTTGTACTTCAGATTTGCAACAACAAGTAAAGGAGGAGGGTACAGTGTTGCCGGTCAAACGTAAGTTCTCGATTGCTGATCTACCTGTACAATGTCTTATCATGCATATAAGTGAATCTGGTCAATCCCTGAGATTTATGAGATTTGATCAGCCCCGCAAAATCTTGCAGTAGTGGCATCGTGCAGACATTTTTGTCTTGATAAGTCTACGAGGTTGTATCCCAGACATTGAAAGAGAATGGGTCGTGGTTCTGCCAATAATGTTCAGAGTCGTCAATTATCTTGCTTTACTAATATCATCTGCAGATTAAGTAGAACTTATACGCTACTTCACCTTTACTTACATATATATACACATGTATGGATACCTCTCTATATATTATTTATCTATTTATTATCCTTTCTTATCTTTCTTTCTTTTAGTTCGACTCATGTTAGTGTATTTTTCGTGGATCACAGGTTTAAAGAGTACAGGTTGGACGCATATTCAAGCTACGTACGAGGCAGGGTATGCCTTCGCTCACCCTGTCCCCTTAGCGTCTTCACCAGGGATTTCATCTGGCTGGAAATTTTTTTCGATTTTGTGCCGGCTATTCCCAACCTGTACTCATTTTTTGAAGAAACGTATTGTAGTCATTATGATGAGAGTTTAGGGTTCATGTTAAGAAATTTAGTACGCTTTTCATTTTTTCCAGGTGTGCTATTTGGAAAGGCGTCAAGATATGTTTAGGCCACCTTGGGTATTGAACAGTTTGTCGATGTCCATATGCAGCTGAACAAGGTTTCAAACTGGAATCATTTGAAAGCTGTTATTGCGGCAAGCGACAACTGTGAAAAATTTGATGAAATTTCGGTATGTTCTTTGCACTGTTGTGTTTATGTTATACATGGTATTACAACTCTGATAATTACACCAGCCACAGGTCAAATAATCTAACTTCCGGATCTTCGGTTCTACGCTAGTCACCTGGTCTCTTGCATATAAATTGCTTCGCTTTCCACTGAAAATTGTTTCCAATTTGAAGGAACTTGGAGTAGAAATAGAGGGTAGCAACATAGTTGTGCCTAGATGGAGTCAGCGTCGAAGGATCCGTATTATCATCATGAATTTTTTAATCGATTTTGTTCGATGGCTGCAGCCAGCGGATTACACAAACGCGAAATTGAATCCTGTGCAGTCTGGCTGCTGTCGTCCTCCAGCAGAGTAAGTATTCAGTCAATGTAATCGTTCTACATATGGATGGACGAAAAGAGTCGACCGCTCATGCAGCCTGTAATAGGATGCTTTTTGTGCTGTGATATATTTTAGGCTTTGAGAAGGAGAATTTCTCATTGGGCTTAATTGCTGTTCATCACTGTAAATGCAGATGCGGCTACGCTATGACCGGTAATGGCAATTTTACCACTACTTCGGTGCCCCTGTCCGCCAACCCGGATTGCACAAGATACTCTAACGATGATTCCATAAAATGCTACGATTGTGACTCTTGCAAGTAAGTTTCCCTTGTAGCGCAAATTTGGTTTGTATCTGCTAGGATGTTCCTTTTCCCGCAGTCGGAGAAGGTTTGGAGAAAATCTGGTTTGCCCCGCGTGGTCATTATCTTGGCATTGCGGGAAAGTCATGAGAAAAATGAAGCATATTGTTAACGCATTGTTAGCTCTCCAGATCCTGACTTTTATTGGGATTGATTAACGATTCTGCTTATTTTGGGTGACTTGGGATGCAGGGGTGGAGTGGCTCAATCTCTAAAGAAGACTGGGCGAGCGGCAAGCATTGTTACTCTGGTCCTCTTCTTCGTTTTGGTATGTCAATCCCGTTTCATTTCCACTCTACGAGTGAATAATTCCATTTTCATTGCTTTCACCCCCCAAAAGATTTGAGGCATGAGTCGTTCTTTTCCAAATTCAATTTTGGTGCTGAATGGCAAGTTCACATGCCTGGGCTGCGATGGCGATCTCGGCATTAAACGCGCTTGGGAGAGGATTGGTTTGCATTCTTGTTTTAGTTCTGCACTCTGTTGATAAGAGAGTCTAGATAGAGGTGCAAGTTTATTGTTTAACAAATAAAGCAAAAAAATCTTGGGGGATAAATTAACTATGTGCTGTTGAAATATCTCTGAAACATCTGCTGTGTCAATCCACAGGTGGTGATTTTGGTAACAGCTTGTCACGCGGGGCACCGAGTCGCCAGGGAGCACTGGAGTAGCGTGTAAAGAGTCGACACACCTGCTCAAATACGTGCTCAAATCCCGAGGGGGCTGGATAGAGTACTTCGTCTTCCCTTGCATTCGATTTTGTTCTACATCCAATCTGAAGTGGAAGAATGACGAAGCGTTTGGAGCCATCTGATGGTTCACACATCTAAGGCTACTCATGTCGTAGCCCTTGAATGCAGAATTGCTTATGTGACAAGTGGCATGCTTTTGGAGCACAAGCTCCACTGACAGGAAATTGGTATACCGTTAGGATAGCGAGGTTTGCAATAGTTCGGGAAGACTTGCCAGCAACCTGAAGCTTTTCCCAGTTAATGTATTGTAGAGAGTTGGTCATCGAATGATTACGTAGGGATTGACGAGGGAGACGATGTGTCTTCCTTGGCCTGGACACTGTAACCAGATTGAGGATTTTACATGGCTGACTTGGGTTTTGGTTTTGCATAATCATGTTTTCCTGAGTTGTGTATTTGTTCAACGTTTTGACGAAAATACTCGTCATAAGTAAAAGTGAGGATTTAGTTGTTAAATACTGTCGATTAGTTCCATTTCGCTGCAATGTTTGGCTTACTGTACAGTACATAGCTTGGCATGATGCGTTCTGTGTTCCTACAATCTTCACATTGACTTGGTTTATCCTACGAAACGCATAGCATTCGATAAGATAAATTCAGTCTGGAGAATGATATCAGGCAACATTTCACTGAATGTCCTGTTGGCCTGAAAAGGACCTTTCCTGATTTCCAGCCCCTCGAGCATTCCTGCATTGGAATAATCAAAATCGTCTATTCAGGAGTCAATGGTTACTTGAGTGGGCGGGCTTGTTGTATTCATATTTGCACAAAGATCACATACGTTGCATTGGTGCAACACAAGTACAATTTCTTAATTTGCATAAGGGAGATTATTTGATCCAGAGGTTGGATCATGTGAAGCCCAGACACACTGCCCGTGTAGAGAGAGTAGCAGTGAACAGTACAGGAGCATAATCTCCCCTAATGTCCTTGCCTTACCAGGCTGACCGTTCTCATTTATTTAGTTGCTGACCAACGCAGTTACTCAAAGCCTGTGTCCTAAAATTTCATGCGAGATTCTTTGTGTAACCCTGCAGGAACAAAAATGTCCTTTTAGGGTTAAGATCGCCCTGTCAAGTACTTGCCTTCGGGATATTTTCGGTGTGCGTCTAAGAGCATTCCAAATGGCACGGAGTTTGATGAATGGAGATGGGAAGTAGCAGATCCTGCGCCTCGAAAAGTGCCTGTTGAGTATCTTCTCGAGATTTCTGGGTGTGACCAAACACGGAGTGCAGCGGGAGTTTCATTGGTAATTCGACCATCGGAAAATCCGTAATCCGTCCTCAGGTTTTGCCTGTCGCCTTCAGCATAACTGTTCAGTCATAAACTTCTTGTTCAGATGAAATGGTGGACAAAGAGATCTCGCACGTTGTACTGTACATCTAAAGATTGTAGATATTACAACATAAGAAGAAAATTTGCTACATTATTTTGAACATCCTCGCTCCCTGAACCTTGAATGGAAAGTAAAATGAAAAAACTCAGGGTCAATTAAACAATATCCTCAGCTAACAAGCTTGCAGGACAGAGAATGTCTTTCCTACAAGCAGACGGTACAAACCTGCGCTCACTTGTTGGATAACATGTGTTTGAAATTGTTGATCTTCTGGTCCCGGAATTCTGAATGCTCAGTTTAGCTATTTGTAAGGCTTTAAGGACCTCGTTCACTTTGCTTGATGTACTTTCAATTTTTCTTGATTCTGATCGACTTCGAAAATTCTCCCTTGGGAAATCCCGACCAGGGTATGCATAACTTTGTGACGTCCCCTCCATGTTTTCAGGTTGATAATAGTTTGACCATCCTGAGTCTCCATTCGCCTGTCAGCAATGAGAAGGCAAACACATGAAGAGTGTGTGTAGACAGCATTCAATCGAAACGCGAATAAGCATAAATCTGGGATAATTACTGTTATGCAAGCTAGTGAACAAACAGATTGATAGAAGCATCCCTCTGTCTTCTTATCGAACAGAAGTGTTGGATAAGCACAAAATATGTCTCAGTAGTCAAGCATACAGGTCAGTCATGATGGGAAGGGCTACCTGAAAGGGCATTTGTGGACCAGATCTTCTAGAAGTTGATAAAGCAATTGCGTCCGGCGTATCTGCAAACAGTTGAGTTTCGTCACCTTCAGCATCTGACAATGACCTCCAGGAACTCCCAAGCCCTTCCATACTTCTTGACACGCTTTCCATCCGTCCGCGGTAGATTTCTCTCTCATCATTCCGTACAGGATAATGGTCTGGTCTTATGTATGCATTGCTGTTGCCAGCCTGTGAATAAGGGGCCAATCTCTCATGTTGCAGATGACGGCCTTTGATTGATGCATCCCATTGCAGTGAACTATGATCTCCTGTGTTGGTTAGCACCGGAGACATGTGCGTTTCCTCCAGGTTTATCCAACCGATAAGGGCTTGCGATCTTGCGGGCTCTCCTATTTCTCCACTGCTTCTCTCTGAATGACTTTCAGGAGTCAAACAATTTCCGTCGAAAGCTCTTCGATGGTTGCTCTGTTTCAAGAGTTGCGATCTGTCCTCCGTGATGATGCTAATATCTCCTCTTTTCTCCCTTATTCTTGGTCCAGATGACGGACTACGAAGAGGGGGAGTAATGAAAGAAGCATCCAAAGACCCCTGCAATCCAAATTCTGTGTGCTCAAGACTTGAGTCTGTAGTACCGTGACTAAGGATTGGAGTAATTCCGTCTCCACCTGATCGTCTAGCCCTATCTCCAACTATTGGAGAATTTGGATAAGTTGAAGGGGTACTGTCACTAGGAGTGTATGTACCCTCTCTACCATTGTCTTTTGCGATAAGCAAGCTCTCTGCGGTCATGTCTTCGTGTAGTGAAATCGAAGATTCCGTAGCGAGGCTATAGCGACTGGGATCTTCCCCCTGCAACAAACGTTTTGGAGGTTCATCAGCTGTTACTTCCTGCCGATGCGCCTGTTGGGGCTCGATTGACGAAGGTGTTCCAGGATTGCTATTCGTCCGACTTAGAGAGCCCTCGCTGCTGCGCCGTCTGCTCGTCTGCAGTAAGGCCTTACATTTTGAAATGAGTCGAGCATAGATTCAGGAAAGAATTCGCCAATAGAATGCAGGACGAGTTCCCGTCTCATCTAGATGGTATTATGTACCAAACTTATGAATGAAAATTCTGAAGTGAATTTCTAGCTCTGACAACGATGTTGACCTCTGAGTTCAACAGTAAGGATGCAGAACGACTCACACCATTTACACAGTAAAGCTTTCTACTGTACATATCAAGAAGAAATTGTTAACATACCGAATTCTGCTTGGCGTTGCTCTGTTCCCATTCCCGTTGGATACTTTCGTTAGCTTCGAATCTCTCAATCAGTGAGGCAACTTTTTTCAAACCTTTGTTATGCGTTCCGGCACCGTATGATGCTCCATCCAGTGAACATTCTTCCACTGTTTCTGGTGCATTGGTCACCACACAACATCAACTGGCTATTTGTTACTATCACTATAATTTTGAGAAGCCTGACTAGCAACAGAAAGCTTTTCAAAATCAGTCTCTTGAAAGTACAAGTTGGTTAATGGTCACTACCTTCTTTCGAATTCAGAGCTTGATCTAAGTCCGAATTTTCCGCTGGAACATCTCCACCCTTTTGTAGCATGTTCTTAGTCTTTGTTTCAAGCACCAATTTCGTTTCCTCTGAAACAGTCGAGGTAGTTTCAAATTCTCCTATATTGTATATCCGTGCATCACCAATAAAAAGCACTCAATACCAAAAATCAAGACTGAAAATTCTGCTTAGGAACCGCAAGCGAAGGCGTCATAGTCACGACATCGAAGACAATTTTAAGAGGCGGCAACAAATTTATCCTTCATCCCCTTATTGAATTTTAGTATCAGGTTTGATCCCGGATTTGATAAGCTAATACAGTCGTTTCCGCGCCATGATAATGAGCATGCAGATAGAAGTGTGCTCGGTAAGAAGAAAACATTCAATTTTTGCTATATTTTCCACAGCAGTCATCAACACAAAGTTCAACCTCGGCAAGCGTTTCAAATACATAAGAGAATTGAGGAAGCAAGAGGCCATTTTACCAGATGGTTTGGGAAGAATGTTCTGAACCACACTTGGAAATTGGTGCATCCACTTCAGAAGTCCTTCTCGAACACGATCCTCTACAGTCTTGTCTTCAGCAAGGGCGCCCATTTCCACCGCCATCTGATTCCACATGTGGTGCAATCTCTCTTCTGTAGAAAACCTGATATAAACAAAACGCAAGATTAAATTGGTAATGTTTTGTTGTCAGTGACATATCCAGGGAAAGTTGGTTATGCCTTCCAATTCGGCTTCTTAGGTGATCTTAGAACCATCCCATAATAGCGAGTTGATTCTATTGAAATACAAAGCCTAGGTGCTTGTCCATCTAGAAAGGGTGCAGTCAACGTTCTCAGAATGTGAGATATGAGTTTAGAACCAATGAGTCTAATGGTCAAAGAGAAGCAACCTTATTTCTTGTTGTTTAAGTTCTGAGTTGGTAGGGGAATCTGTGTCTCCATTTGTAGATGCGATGCTTGGAACAACAGGAATGCCATCATGTTTGACGTTCGGTGACCCGTTTGTGTCCGAGCTTTGCACACATTGGTGATCACCTATCTCTTTCTCAGACGTTGGAATTGCTTCGACTTCACTCGCCACTAGCTGATTGATTTCCAAGGATGCTGACTGTGTGAGGCCTGGCGTAATATCCACAGTGGCAGTTGCCCTGGTGTCATCCATGTCTGCAGGCACTTGGCATTTTCCATCTGCTTGGTTTAACTCTTGAACTTGCTGATCAGTTTTCGTTTTCTCATGCTGGGATAGAGCTTTATTCTCCCTTGGCGATGAAACTTTGCACTCGTTTAATGATTCAACTTTCATGCGGGCCTCTCGTTCTGCTTCTTCGGCTTTCCGACTGGCCTGAATTTCTTGATTCAATCTACCCTCTAGCTCTTGTACCTGACATTGAATGTACACTCACAACCATCAATTCCTTCTTAAATACTACCTGCTAAGCAAACTTATTTAGTAATTCCCGAAGCCATTTTGCAATATGAGACTAGGTTCCATAAAGATCGATCATCGGCATCTCGGTGATTCCATGAGCACTCGCACGAACGAAAGTCAAAATATCCTATCACAAGTTAGGTCAACCTGAGAGTACTATTCTCCTACCCCTGAATTATTCGCACCGGATTTTTACCTTTTTTGTGAGCTGCTGTATACGCTCCTTTGCGGCTTTTGAAGCAGCACGCTCAGCTAAAAGTCTAGCTCTTAGGAAATCAATAGTAATTGCAGTCGATTCATCTCCTGTAAGTGGTTTTCTGCACATGGAAGAAAATATTAACCCATATAAGTCATGAGCTGGAAATTTGAGCCTTATGAACAAATACATCAGCATATTAATGGAGAATTAAGAAAGGGAAAAAGTTCTAGCAGATCGCTAGAGAAGAAACTACATGAATATACAAGTTAGGCTATTCAAGAATTGTTGCAGGGATTTCCTCACCTAATCCCAATCTTGAGCATATTACCTGTCTGATCCTGAATTTTCGACAACTGTCTGGTCCGTTCCATGTTTTGCATTGAAGAATGACACTTCTTCACAGTGCTTCGCAGACTTGCTGCTACCTCTATCTGTGACTGGATGGGAATGCTTCCGGTCGTCGGCTTTTTCATCGATTGATATCATCCCCGTAGACTCTGAAGTGCTCGCAGAAGATGTAAACATCTTATCTTCTTGAGATTGAAAATGATTAGAAGTAGGCGTGTCAACTTTGTCAGGTGTCTCTATGCCATTGACTCCTGTGGACGCTGTTGCCATCTTGCTTTGATCCTTCCTCTCTTCCTTGGCAAGCTTCATATTCTTCTTCTCCTCCTTCACCACCTCTTTTGTTTTGATTTCCTCTTGAAGCTTCCTTTTCTCAGATTCTATGCGTTTCGTTGATTTCCATCTTAATGGTGTCACGGGGTTTAGCGGCGTTGCAGTTGGCAGTTTTGCTGAGGACTGGACAGCTGACAATGCCACATCCCTTTCCAGCTCCCCGGAAACTCTGGATTTCCTGCAAAATACATTGTCCGAGGAACTTTTACACGATTTACTTTGCGACAGCAACGACGTGAACAGGCTGAGAAAACATACAACTGATATTTTGAAGCTGAATTGTGAATCCTAAGCTGCTGTGCACATCGCTACAGCAATCGAAAATGAGATCGATCTTTTCAAAACAATCTCTGCAACCGACCATACGACTGAAGGGGAGGAAAATTCCTTTGTATGACCGATTGGTCGGTAATTCGGCAATTCTAATGACTGAGCATAGCAAAATCACTTTACGTAGGTGTACGCGAACTGAGTGAACAGGAGAAGGAAAACATAAGTTTCTACCCGTAGATTGAATTATATACGATTGCTTTAAGTGAATTGCTGAGGAAGTGTGGGCTCTTAGTTAATAGTACAAGGAACTTCGAGTACACGGAGTGACTATGAATATAAGTCTGTTTGAGAAGCTTACAGTCAAGTTGTCACCTGATTCTACAATATCCTATAGATTACAACTCACAGCAATCACCTTTTACAATTGTACATTTAATGGCGACGCTTGATAAACAAACACAGCATGCTGCGACATAGTGTCTAACTGAATGTTTCCTTATTGTAAGAGGAGAATCTCAACAGAGAAAATCGCAACAACGTCTTTCAAAAAGTGGTTATAGTTCTCAACCGTAAGAGGGTGTAAAGAGTGTGGACCTCATGGAGTGCTGCCTGGAGCGGGGGGAAACCCTCTCTCCCCGGTCCTGCTCTTCAGTTGGAGACTTGGACTCAATGGCGTCGTTACCGACAGCACTTTGCGAGACGGTCACACCATTAGCCACGGGATTCCTCATCGGACGTCGTAGCAGTGATAAAACTTTCTGCTCCTTGGGAGAATCCTTTAGAAATTTCATGGAACACTTCTCTCTTCCCTCGGAAAAGCCTGTCAGGAAATCCTAACTTTCACAGCTCTTCCTCTTGTGACATTGACTAAAACGCCTTGATTGCAGACATGGCTGATATAGCGACCACTTCTCAGCAGGGAACTTTCACTGCAGCTGAGCTCAACGCTCTCAAGTTTTAAAATCCCTTCTCCACAGCACTAAGCAAGCACTCACTCTCCTAGGCTGACTAGGGAACTAAGCTATTCTTTCACCTCTGGTCTACAGAATGCTATCAAGACAATATGGGAGCACTCCTACTTAAATTAAATTTTTGCGCTCCACACTCAATATAAACCTGAACAGAAGAACAAGAAAACAGGGACACTACATCTATTTTGCTAGCAAGAGTGAAATTCAAGCCCAAAGAAAATGTCCACAACTAAAGGATTTGGCACATTACTGTTACTGCAAGTGCAAAGTAGTATTCCTCTTCAAATTAAGCTATCTCTCTTAACAGCAACATCCTCTGTTCATTGCAAATTGGGATGCGCAAGCGTAATTACCTTCAAATGCACCCTTCTATTCGATCGGTCGCGGCCTTCTTCGGATCAGCTGAAGCAGCTAATTCCAGGTGACATTCGCCTTATCTAATCTGCTAATTTTCAGAACTGAAACTTAGTCTCCCTCTGCAGCTTCTCCACCATCAGCTCTTGTCCATAAAAAAAATTCTACACAATTCGCAGCATTACATTTCTCACAAAAGCCTGTTGCATCTCATCACTCCACACTACTGTACAGTGTACATTGACCGCACTTCGTTACAGATCGTCCTCACACTCCTCTCCCTCCCTCCCTCTCCCTCTCAGGCAGTCTCACACTCTCGCCATGACTTTTCCTGCAGGAACAACAAATGATAGTCAGAGCAACGTTCCGCGAAATTCATTTAACTCCCCAAAACAGACTGAAGTGAAAAAAAACGTCCAGAGCACTCAAGCGGACGGACCTGAACTGAAGCCATTCAGTTTGCTCGAAAAGAAAAAACGAAAAATATTGTCAGAGAGAAAATGGCTCCTGGTCCTGGTCTCCATAATTGATGCAATGACACCGAGCCTCTGAACACTTCAGTTGCAGCAGAAAAGCTCTGTCCCCACACGTTTGGTCACAGCTGCTGCCGCTGTCACCACGATCCTTGTGCCCTCTGCATTCACGAATAGAATCCACGGGAGAAGTACATTATTCTTGCCTAATGTGTAGATCTCAGAGATCTACTCCGACCCTAGACTTCCCGATGCTCCTGTCATCATTCGCTTGAATATTGTGATTATATTATTTTCTTCTCTTGTTTAAGGAATCTTTGTTTGAATGAAGATGTCGGAGTACTTGAATGTTGCAGTGGGTGTCAGCTGTTGCCAGCTGTCATTTTTCATTCGTTGCGTTGATGTTGTACAGAAGTATCTTCGGTTGGGGTACATCTCCCTCGACAAGGGAATTTTCAACTTTCCCCTGCCAGGCATTGTACTTGTGGCAATGTTTTTTGGGGTGTTTTTTTTAAACAAATGAAACTGAATTTCATTGCCAACAGCAATAAGAAAGAAGCAGCTACAAGTGGCTGGCAAGGCAGCAAACAAACAATCAAACAGACTGGACGGACCGGCAATGTTTTTGCAGCGCAGCAATTTGGGGGGAAAAGCTGGAATGTTCTGCCAAAAATGTTTTTCAGATACTCAAAAAAACACTCCAAACTGATTTCAAATTTGGATGGTATCTTCAAAGTGAAGAGATTTAGAAGAATAAAATATGTTTGGGTTGTAGTTTCAAAACCCCAATTACTTCAGAGATCACTAATTATCCTACTTTGGAAAATCGAAAGTAAAATCCATACCACCCTAGTGTCCATTGACTCAACAATGTGGAAGAGCACAAAGTAGTTCAACTTTCGTATGTTTTTAGATGACTTGTACATTATTATTGAAATATACATACCTACTCGAATCTCTTTTCTGTGCCCCTTTCTACATACAATGACATGGTAGAAATAAGTTGCATGCTCGTTACATTATCATTCTTTTCACACTCTCATTGGTTGTAGCACACTTCAATTGTTGTACTGTACATTCCCAGCACAGCAGTTGTTGTACAGTAAGGTTTAGCTCATTTACGAATTTTTCAGACCAGGCTCCCTAGAAATTTCAGCAACTTCAAGAAGCTCTAGCATACTCAAAAATGAATCAATTTTGAAATTTCAAATTGCATTGGAATCACATTGAAGTCTACTTCAACTTAATAACAAGTGGAAAATGAATAATGTAAAATCATATTACAAGTTGGATTGATTTTACACACTATCTCTCCCATTTCATAGAAGATAGTAAAAGACTTCTTGCATTAGGGCGAAGAAAAAAACAAAAAGTGATACAAAATTTTCAAGTGGCATGTGATCAAGTGTCTCAAAAACAACTGTGAAAATTCATTTCTAATATGTACCTTAAATTATAAGTTATAATTTTCACAAATGTTAGTAACACCAAATAGGAGATAGTGTATAAAGAACATCAAACTCTTTGTATGATTTTCAATTACATATGTGCATTTGTAATGGTGGTAAAGTAGACTTCAGTGTGATTCCAATGCAATTTGAAATTTGAAATTCCGTTCATGTTTGAGTGCACATGGACCTCCCAAAGTTATCCAAATTTTCAGCAGATTCAGAATTCGTAAAATGAGCTAGACCTGACTGTACATTCCAAGCATTCCAGTTGCTGTATGTTTAAAGTATACCCTACTGAAAAAGTTGGAATCCCAGGTATCCAGAAGACTTGAGTGTATACGTGAATGATATGTTTCGAATCAAGCTACGAAGCTATCATGCCATACCCAGCCAACACCCAACGAGATTCTTGAGGCAATTTCTTGCTCCAACACCCAACGAGATTCTTGAGGCAGTTTCTCGCTCCAACACCCAACGAGATTCTTGAGGCAATTTCTCGCTCCCCCCCCCCCCCCCCCCCTTAAGTTAGACAATTTTAGACTACAAGTATCTCAGATCAATCCCTCCCTAATGTGCCCATGCATTGAGCACACACAAGCCTCTAACTTAATGAACTGTTCCTGGAAGAAAAAAAAGTCTGGGACGTACACATTATTAAAAGGTCAGGAAAAGTGTAGAAAGTAGCTGTATGTAGATAAACACTTCCAAATTGTACTTGCTACTTAGAGTGCAAACACTTAGGCTTCTTTTTCTCTTTTTCTTTTACACAAATGGAACAGAATTTCAGCACTTTGGCTTTCGGTAGAAAGTTAATAACTACAGCTCAGAAGCACATTTGACACCTGACATTGCATTCCCACCCGGTGCTTAAGTATTTACCGAACCTACATGGCAGCCGAGGTGGCATCGACCTGAGAACGTTCCTACGACTATTTAGCACTGCAGTATCGTTGGCTAACCACAGGGATAGCAGTCCATTATTAAAACTTCAAAATCTTCTGGAAATCAAGATTCCAATTGGCAATGGCCGCTCTTACCAACATGCTGGGGTCGACTTCCCATTACAAAATAACAGCGGCTGTCCAAAGCCAAAATTAGCCAAATCCAACTAGAAAAATTCCAAAAGTGCCGATGTTTTTCAACAAACACCTCAATCACAATTAGAATCTCCAATTGGTGCGAGTACGTAGGTGACTGCAGACAATCTCTTTATCCAAGTGGGGTGATGGGAAGTAAAACAATTCATGTAGGATATGTAATTTAGGATTAGCAAATGCTCAACTATCCATACCTTGTTATTAATAAGTCAAAACGCAGGAATTGTGTTCAATGTACAACTTTAGACCTTATGTAGGCATGGTAGAATAACTTTTTTCAAAAAAATTTGAACTAAGAAAAGTTGGTAAATTGAGCTAAATTTCATCCCCAAAAATCCTTTTGAGATTTCAAGCCTTCAATCAAAAGTTAGGAATAAAACTCAAAAAAGGGTTGGAAAGAACATTTTCTTTGACTTTGTACAACAAGAAGTGCATTCCAATTCATTATTTCATCCACAAAGTACACTTAGTGAGAATCTTTGATCTTAGAAAGAAGAGACTTATCACCAAGATACTTTGTCAAAAATGATTTAATTTGTGAACCAATAGGTACGTTCTTCATTTTGACTTTGATATAGAAAGTCATCCACTACTCACTTTTGGATTGTTTAGCATGTCACGGATAATGAAAATTGTGATTTGCAATAAGATTTCATTTATTTATTTAGTATTTTAGATGGAAGTGATGAGACTAGGATTCTATTAGAAAAAGAGAGTACAAAGAAGACTAAGGTAAGACTAATATATAATTTTAAGTTAGAAGGAAAGGGAGGGATCAAAAGAATAAACTATAGTACTTGGAAGGCCATATCCAACATTCTTTGTTGAATAATTATGTAACCCCCAAAAGACCTTTTGTCTCCTTGGGAGATAATTCAGAGTTTCAATAGGGTAATACGATCTCAATTTTTAATTAGGTTATTCGAAAATAAAAAAATACACAAGCTTTGTGTGGATGTAATATTTATTTTAATTGGTGAATGGGAGAACAAGTCCAGTGACACTAAGCTCAAAATAAAGTTCATCAAGCAAAACAAAAAGATTTAAAAATTTTAAAATTTTAAAAAAAAATTGGTTCTTGAAGAAAATATTTTAGTGCATGTGGGAAGATTTAATTCATTCTACATGAACTAGTGATGATAAAGTGATGAAGAGCTCATGTTTGGGGGGAAATGAAAGCATCTTCTTTCAAAAAATAGTTACAAGATTCATTATTCAACTCAAATTTCAAATAAATTCAAAAAAAGTTCCACATGGTTTAGTTTTTTTGCTAGAACAATGTCATTATTGGGATTAATATCTTCTAATTCATTTGAGAATCATAAAACAATTAGTTTTTATTCCTATCTAGTACCTACTTCTATTTAAACAAACTTTTAAAGGTTGAAAATCAAAGTTGTTGTTTTTCATATATATTTTTTTACTCTTGACTCAATTTCTAAACATAAAAAAATATTCACGGATTAATATGCAATCTTTGTAATCTTGATTTCTAAGTAGCCTTTTATCCAATAGTAGAAATATAGGCCACATAGACTAGTTTGAAGACCCATAAAAAGACCCACTTTACCCACTTTAGTAGATTTGGGTCTTTAGGGACATACTTCTCAAGTCTACTTGGCCTACCTTTCTACTAGTGATTTATTTGTTTTTGTTTTTGAAAGAAACCCTATTACTAATTATTGGTGTTCTATCATGATGAACTTTAGAAGTGAATACCTCTCTATTAGTGGGGTCAAAGTTCTCTACCTCCACTTCAACATGGTTTTTCTCCTAACCATGGAAACCAATTAGTAAATAAAATTATTTAGTCTTTTCATCCAAATTTCAATTAGTTTTGGCTAAATTGCAAATACATGGCAATTGCAAGTAAACATAGCTCATGACACTTGATCATTTTTTTTTGAAAGTCTACTTTTTGCATCAAAAATATAATTATGATGATGAATGATTATAAATTTTCTATTCAAGATTTTGTGCTAGGGTGTCCACTACAAATCTTAATTTTCTAGTGTTGAGTGCTCTCAAATATATTAGATCTTAAAGTAAAAAGCACATGAAAAATTCATTTAAGAAAATAAAAGAAGAGGTTTTGAAAAGTTGTAAATTGATTGGAGTTATGTACATTTTGCCCTTTAACCCTCATATTTTTGGGGTGACCAATTGTTTAGATTTGACATGTGAAAATAAGATTGCAAGACTTCAATTTGATGTCATAGTTTTAATACCTTTATGATCAAACATTACAATCTTTCAATTCATAGATCATATTGTTAATTTCTCTTTTCTCATGTGATACTTAACATATTTGGTTTGAATTTGTATGGATACAATTAAAAAAATTTGATACAACTTATCAAAACATTGTCTTCTAGTTCAATTTCGAGAAAGTCTCAAGAAGCTAAAAAAAACCCTTGGGTATTTAGGGATTGATATGCAATAAACTATAGGGATTTGTTCTAACCCCTCTTTGAATTTTGTCTCAAACTTTTAATTAGAGTCTTAGAATCTCAAATGGATTTTTGGAGATGAAAGCTAGTTTGATTTACCAACTTTTTTTACTTCAAAGTTTCTTGAAAAGAGTTATTTTACTATGCTTACATGAGGTTTGCAATTCTACATTGCATACAATTCTTGTGTTTTGACAATGAGTGCTCAAGCTCTCATCTTCTAATTCGTCCCATACCCTTTGAAGATTCACTATGGACAATGAATTTCATTATAAAAACAATCCTGACACTCATTGTTTAAAACACATGTGTTAGCATTGATATGTAGTGAAATTTTTTCCAATACTTGAATTTTTATTACAATTCCTTGGATTTGGAAAGATTAATTTTTAATTTTCAAAATCATTCAAATTTTGATTATTTTTGGTTATTAGATCAAAATCGGTAATGGGATGTGCGGGGGTAACTTACATGAGGTCACCTGTGAGCTGAATAAAGTAAGTTACCAAGTATGTGCGAACTCCACCTCTTTAAGAAGCAATCTCTACAGTTCCAAGCCTAAACTTTTTGGGAAAAAAAATGATTTCTTTTTAATGTTGAAGTTTTATCTTAGGGGCGCTTCACACATGGGCCAACCAAGTTGAGAGGCCGTGGGAGTTCATGACCAAACTTTGGGCGAGAGCCTAAAGAAATAGGCACTTCAACGAACTCTTGACCAAAGTTTGAGTCGCCACTTTGTGGCGACCCAAACTTTGGTTGAGAGTCCATCATGAGGCCATTGCCACATAGGAGCTTAGGCTTCCATGTAGGCACTTTGGAAGGCGACAGACTTTGGATTGTGCCGCCTTGTGTGAAGGGTCGAGAGGCCAAAGTCAGGGTTTTCTGAAATTTGATTGGTGGAGGTCGACGGACTCTCAACCTTGGGCTCACGTGTGAAGCGACCCTTAAGCACATGCTGTTTGCAAACGCCAGGTGAGGAACAGCCTTACGCATTCAAAGTTCCAAACATAAGTTAATGATATGCAGAGTCTTTATGAGTGATTCCTAAACAATGTGTCACAGCATCTTTGTCTTGTACCATGTGTGCAGAATCTGAGTAAGTTAAACTTGTTTGCAACAAAGTCACTATCATAAGTAAGAAGTTAAAGCTTCAGCTTAGCAAGTTACTGCTTGCCTTTCCACCCACGGTTCCTTCATTTTTGATGTCATCACTGCGTCCATTGAGTGTTGAGCCCACCATGCTCAATCATTTTGGACTGAGTTCTTCCAATCTTTCCAATCCCGGGGACTCAGATGTTCTTCACATTCTGCAGGTAGTAATGAGTTATCTGCATGAGTTTTATCCTCCATGAGTTTTCCTTTCCTAGGCCAGAAACAAAAATAAAACAACAAGAGCAAAACAACAAAATTTGTTACCCTTTCCAGACAGTGAACTGACAATTTTCATTTGAAATTCTTTGATCACAAATGTACAAACTTCAGTTTTACGTATGTAGAGTGAGAAGAAGAAATACAGCAGGAAAAAATGAAAAACAGTTGTGGCTCAAAGGCCAATGCACACAAGAATGGAGTATCTGTGAGGCTTTGTCCTAGGTGAACAATAGTATTATTTTATTGATCTCTTGGACCCTACATCCCCACACCATCCAAACCCTAACCATGTTGTGTAGTGTGAATGCAATTGTAGATAGGATTTGGAAATTGTGATTTGAAAATTGTGATTTGGAAATTGTGATGTAGAAATCAAAGTCAATGACATAGTCTTTATTCAAGGACACAACCAATTA
Source organism: Pseudoscleropodium purum (assembly GCA_963969395.1). Lineage (NCBI taxonomy): Eukaryota > Viridiplantae > Streptophyta > Bryopsida > Hypnales > Brachytheciaceae > Pseudoscleropodium > Pseudoscleropodium purum. The sequence continues at coordinate 2,343,911 of OZ017796.1, forward strand.
AGAGTTCACTTGGAGGTAGGTTTATTATATAAACCCTCAAGGGCCAAAGTCCTTTTATAGGCTTGTAGGATTCAGGGAGGTTTCGATTATATTAATTTTTATTGTGATTTTTTTAAATGTTTTTTGAAGGAAAGGAAATGTACTAATCTTTGTGGAATATGACTTGTATTTCAATTTATCCCTAGGAGCAATAGTTATGTCCTACTACCTACAAAATGAATTGGGGAGGGGAGGCTACAAAACGAATTTTTTTCCCTCCAATAATAGGATATATTTATGCCTAAAGAGAAAGATTTTATTTATTCCATATTTGTTATTGATTCATTCAATATGGATTATTAATGTGAATGTTATAAAGAGTCTTTGTTACCACCCCTTTTGGCTTGAAAAAGTAAAAATAATTATATCATTTAGAATGTTCTATTAATGATGCTCTTAGAGCATCACAAGTAGTCTACCAAATAAACCTAAATTGGTATTTTGGGGATGAAAAGTGTGTAATAAATGTCTAATATTAACAATGTATTTTCTAAGGCATGACAAAAAATACAATTAGTGTAATTGTATCTATAGTCTTATTTACCCTATGATGTAATTATCTCTAATTTTCATGTAGTTGACAATTAATGTTTGCATTGAATACTAATTTAATGCAAGGTGAACTGTCTAAGTCCTAATCTAATTATTTGGGTTTAAATTTAGTTTCCCATTTAGTGTTGGTAACAATATGGTAGAAATATCTATTTTGGCCAACCCTTTGTAATGGCTTTATAGGCTGACCTATTGTAGACAACAAGTAGATGCATTGTCTATTGAAAAATATTTTCTATTTGTATCTTCTCATCTATTCATCTCTTTTACCTCTTGGCTTAGGGAGAAGTGCCAAAGCTAACCATAATAGGTGAGTCTATGGGACAATAATGGGTCCGTATGAAAAATCCACATTTATATTGAATATAATATTTATTCTTGAGAATAAAAATTATTTTCTTTTCCTTTCTTCCTCATCCTTATGTTTGCACACATTGAACTCAATTTCTCGACAAATTTCCCATATCCTAAGGTAACTACACCTAAAATAGACCACTCCTCAAAATTGACCTCTATTTTTGAAGCGAAAATAAAGAGGGAGGATTCCCCAAATGGTGCACATGACAAGGACAAATGTTAAATGAATCTTGAGTAGTAGTGAAAGCTTTATTAATAGAATTGTGGAGGTGACAACTCTACAAGTGATCCATTTGGGATGCACTTTCTACTATTTTAACCTCTCTTTATTGTCATTTCTTCAAGTGCATCAAATTTATTTTGACATCACCTACGTGACACTTTTAACACCCTACGCCTTGAATCTTTGAAAATTTGTAACTAATTCACAATTCATTCAAAAATTATGAAACCACTTGCACTTTGAATCATAGTCCTTCAGCAGTGTGCAAAAAAAGTTATTCATTTTCTACAGCCCATTGGTTATGCCATGGAGCTTCATCAGTCCATTTAAGTGTAGTTACCATACAAGTTGAAATGCGTAAGTTATCACAAGCGGGTAATTCTACTTCATAAGGTTGTTACCATTTACCATTTTGTGTCATAAACACTAAATTTCATTATTATTTAGTGTACTGTGGAGACCCCGACCTGCCCGGCTGCTCCCTCTGCGTCTGTGTTAACATCATTTGTCTGCCCAGCAGGAGTGCCACGGGCAGCACCCATTGGCTAATTACAGATATACAGGGACAGTGGAGTGAGCTGCCCAGCGTAATGGTAATGGTAAGTTACTGACTGGCAAGGGAATTGACACTCATCATTGAAAGAGAATGAGACTATGGGACCACTAGAAATACATTAAGTTATGGGAACCATCACATGAGAACACGTGATGTGCCATGGGCAAGCTTAATGTTCCCACTGGGTAACATGTGACCGCAATCATTGATCCTCCCGGGGGTTCATTTAAGCTTAGGCTCAGTATTAGGCTTAGCTGCAGTTCTCATGGAGGGCACCAGCTGGCCAGGCAGGCAGAATGGGATTCAATTGATGAACACCCTCCAAAGGCCAAGCTGACCCAAGCCAAAGCACTTGGTGTTTGAGGGTTGCTATTATGTGAATTGAGGAGGACAAGCACATGAGTCTAAAAGACTGTACATTTATATTAGAAGTGTTTGTATTATAAATTTTTTTTTTATAATTATAGTGTAACTATGATATAAGTATTTATATTATAGATGTTTATATTATAAGTATCTTCAATAGTTGTAGTATATTTATTTGTGTATATGCTTAAAGCTTGCATGCTCACATACTAGTAATGTTGGATTCAAAAGCCTCTATAATGAAGGCACCCATAACTAATCACATAAGCAATTATGGACATGATTGGGAGTAGTATCAGACAAAACAAATATTTTGAGAGGTGTAACAATAGACAAAAATGATAGGGATTGCAAAAACTTTGGTAATTTTATTGCTTTAACTAAAATTACTATGGATTTCAAATGGCAAAAAATGCTTCATACCCATAACCAATATCTAAACTATTCTAACTCCAATCATTCAAGAATTACTTTCTTGCTCATTATATCCTCCTTTCTTGCTCACTACTTTGAGACATATGTCATGAATTTATTAGTTCAAACTTGGAAAGGAAGAAAAAGCCCATTTCTAACTTCGGTTGGAAATTTGTTCTAGCCTTGGTTGGAAATAAATGCACCTTGCAAGTTTGATATAGGACATTGGTAAAAAATAGATGCTTCTACCTTAGGCTCAAGTTTTTTTCCTTTTTCTTCTCAATGAAGACTTCACAAAAGATTTTGTGTCTAGCAACACTATTGCAAAATAAGGCTTTCTTGAGCTTGAGGTGGCAAGCCATCCTACTGTAAATGATATCTTTCTAAGTCAAGTGACACACTTCTAAGGTAGACCAATCCAATTCTATTAGTTGTCCGATTCTATCATCCTACTTCTGACCTCAATTCTGTCCAAAAAAACACCCCAATTCATTCAAATTTTGACAAAATCATGGCATTAATCCCTTGAATTCTTTGACTATGTTTTATCTCAAAATGCTTAAAAATTGCCACTTCTAGTACATGTACCAAGATTTTTGAAAAAAACAACTTTTTTTTTACATATATAACCACAAAATCTTGGTAGTATAATGACTAGAGAACGCGTGGTAAACATTTCAAAAATTTTCACAAAGTGGATTACAAGATACAAGCATTCAAATTCACTAAAAGCATTTTTTAGGCCTTGCAAAAAATAAGGCAGTTGGACTTCACAAGCTCATTTTTCTATGAAAACATGTCCAAAATGGCGGTTCTTTTTATTTTATTTTTCCTAGACAAGTTGGCAATATACTTAAAAAGTTTCAATTCATTTGGAATTGTACAACATATATATCAAAAAAATAGTAAGTAGAAAAAAGTAGAAAATGATTCAAAATACTAAATTGTTAAGAATTTAATTATGGAATTGAAAAATGTCAATTCCAATGGTTGTAATGTTGTAATAAATGATCTACATTTGATGAATTTATTTTTTTTGAAAATATTGAAAATAGAATTAAATAAACGACTTCAAAGTTTATTTTAGTATAGAGAATTCATAACTACCCGCAAACTAAAACTCCTCATTAATTTTGATTCATTGATCAAAATGGAATGATTCAAAGCTTTTCATGTATATAAAAAAAATCTAAAAAACCACTTTCAAATTTTTGTTTTTGAAAATATTCATTTTTTAATATACTTAGAATGCCCATTTACAAAAAAAATAAAAAATTAGGTCATAAGTTTTGACTCATATTTTCAAATGTCATGAAATTTAGTACACATGAAAAATATTTCTCATCCACGCCTTTTCTTAAATTTCAACCTGAAATATGCAAATTTCTAGTCACAAATACTTGCCCAAACTTGTTGTGTTGCTAAAAATAGAAGGATGGTCCTTTAGGGGTTAATATCAACAATCGATAATGTATCAATCTTTAAATGGTGGATATTAGATATATGAAAAGTTTGAATTTCAAGGTTAACCACTTCTAAAATTCATATAAATTATAATTTTAATTAGAAAATTATAATTCTACTTGGGTTTAATTCATAAAAGGAGTGCACACCTCTAAAAATATGTGCCATTTTGTACTTGGCCCCAAGATATTGAGATTGTAAATCAGGGTGGTAATAGACTTGTCCACCATAATAAACTAAGGTAACAGGTTTTGAAATCGCACAAGCTCTAAAATTGCCCACCCTATTCAAATGTACACAACTTTTACATGTAACTATTTCATAGCCTTTAGCGATGTACAAACATTGTACATTTTAGGGGTGGGCGATTTTAGAGCCCTATGCCACTTCAACTTCAAATTTTCATAACTAATTTCAGAAAGCTCCAAAAGATATGAAACAACATGGATTAGATGCCAATTCCTCTTGTCTTTCAAGGAAAATTTACTGAAAAATATTTCAAGACATTTCACCTCTCCAAAATTTAGTTTCAGCTCTTAGCTGGGCGATTTCTGAACCTGTTACCTTATCTCCAACGCAATAAGCAATTCAAACATGGTTTCCATTGTTATATTGAAAACCTTTTTGAATGGTCTTGTTGGTAGTCAAAAGGATGTTCTAAGTTCTCTTAAGTGCATCTTTTGGACACTTTATGAATAAACTATGAATTTTCAAGGTGCTGAAAAATAGGTGTTTCTAAAACTGACCATAGACTCTTATGAATAGTGAAAGTACATTGTAAGCAAGAATCCAGAGTGGTAGTTTCTAGAAAGTACTGTAGTCAAAATTAGATGGACTTCTCTTGCTGTACCTTATCACCCCATCTTCCCAAGGTCCAAATTGTACTGCATCATACTGCCATTGGATTTGTGATTGCTTGTAGGTTATGCGCATTTAAAACGTAACCCTTGCAGTTTTTCTGCATTTGCAGGCTTGCAGAACTCCCTCTGTTACGCAGATATGGTGACAGGGTTGGAATTTGCTCGCGAGTTGGATAAATGGTTATGATGGAAACCCACTGTCTGGTCCTCTTTATGAGTCAAACAAAGTTGACTGTGAACTGAAGGAAGTCTCACTGTGATGCACATTCATATGGATTAATCCATAAATGACACCAAGGACGGTTTTTGTCCAATAAATGACAAAGAATCTCTCCATGCAAGGACAAAAGTGCAACTATTCATCCCTCAAAATTTTGCATTAAAGGGGAACCTTTTTTTTTATAATAGTTTGACTTCCAATTAGTGCTTTTTCATGTTTGTAATTTTGTAAGTCAAAGATTCACATAGTACCAAAGGAGATGATTTCCATGTTGATCAACTTGTCTTGTAAGGATTAACAAGGTAATTTGCTTTGTAAGCAACTATTTAAGAGCTAATTGCCTTTTTTTTAATACAAATAAATAAATCTTTTCTTACAAAAAATAGAAGTACAAGAATTCAATTGCAAGCGGCTTGGGGCAAAGTAAGAGTTAGCAAAATACAATAGTGATAGACAATGACTCGTAGGCAACAAAATTTTGGGGTGGCATTAGTTGCCCCTTGAAGTACTCTACCTCTTTTTACTGTGATTGGAAAACAAGCTCGGTCCATGGGCCAACAAACACCCACTAAGGTTGTTCCTTAATCAACTCAACAGACAACTCAAGACGACATCAAACTCCTCAACAAGTGGCCCAATACAACCTTTGCTTGGGCTGAAAGCCTCTTGATGAGCTTGCAAGTGGTTTTCTACTCCATAGGAGTATAATCTACCATGTCTAACTAGATATAACCAAATATAGATTGTGATTGCTTAGTTGAGTGCTACAAAACGTTGTTGAACATGGTGTTGTTGTGTTTGTTCTACAACCCCAAAATCATAGCTCTCAATGTTGCCCACATGCCATTGACCACCTCAAACTTGTGAGGGATGCGGTGTAAGAAAAAAACCATGTTTCTAAGACATGGGGTACTAGGGGACATGGACATCTTTAGACGTGATGAAAGTATTCATAATATGAATTTAATAAATAAATAATATTAGGTAGGAGACCCAATTTGTGATACGATTTAGAAGTTAGTCTATTTGCACCACGATATATACATCTCAATAGTTTACATTTGAAACTTTCAAATATACTCTCGTGACACATAGCGGCCATGATATGGCACAAATAGTTACATCTCGCACAAAGAGAAGGTCTCCTACCTTATCTTTCATTTGGATACACAGCACAATTATTTGCAATCAGTCCATTTGGAAGTTGCAGGTGTCCATAATCGAACACATAGGTCATGCCATAGCGTGGAGTGGCCTTTGAGGCCTTTGCGCTAACTCACTATAAGTAAGGTAACTCTGCCTATGACAGTCCAAATGGGAGCCAGCCCATCACAGGCAAAATTGTATTAAAGGTGTACATTCTAGTTCTTGAAATGTGCATCACTAGAAATTTTATGCCTGTGATGGGCTGGCTCCCATTTGGACTGTCGTAGGCAGAGTTACCTTAAGTTCTACTCAATACATTGCATCCATTCCCATATATTCTCCCAAAAGTGAAGCAGGTGAACAACTAAACTGGTTACAGGTTTGTTTTGATGCTTTTTTTTTTTTAAACAAATGAAACGAAATTTCATTGAAACTGGTTGTTGTTTGTTGGTGTTTCTAAAGCATAGCCAGCAGATGGAGCTGGAGCCGGAGCCGTGGCCATAAGCTTAATTGGCATTGTGAAGGCCACATACAAACCTTCTTAGTTTGTCATCAACAGCCCAAGAGCACAGCGGACAACAGGAAAATATTGGGTCCTCAGCCACAAAATTTGGTGTTTCTTGGTAAAAGGCAAATCAACATTCAGTAGCATTCACATAGGCTGCCTTTTCCACTTCGGAGTCCTCATGTCACAGACTTCATCCATATGATTAACTCTTTTAAGGATGGGCTGGTCTCCGAAGAAATCATCATTTTCTAATACCGTTGGAATCAATTGCTTTAAAAAAAATGGAAAAATATTCATTGGAAGTCAAACTGCTATAGAAAATGTTCCCTTTTTACAACAAAACTCCGAGGATGAATAGCTGCACTTCTATTCTATACATGAGAATTTTCTATCATCCATTAGACACTTAGTGGTAGTACATTTATAATGTGCTCTACTATTTTTATTTTTATTTTTTTCTAATTCTAGGACCAAACATACAAATCAACAAATAACTATAAAGAAAGATGAATTGTAGAAAATCCAAAGAATCCATTGAGTAATATATCAATGCAATCTAACCGATTTGCCATCATTATCATATTTTGTGTTTATAAGAGAGAACTCAAGAGAATCTTTTTATATCTACATGACATAACAAGAAGTAGAACAACCATGTGGGATATGTAAATTAGAATTTGTAGTTTTCCAACTACTCATTGTTAAGTCAAAAGTATGAATTGTATTTGAAGTAGAATTTTGAACCTCATGTAGGTGTTATATAATTATAACTTTAAGAAAAATCATTGAACTAAAAAAATTTGGAAATTAAGTTAAGTTTCATCCTCAAAAATTTGTTTGGGATTTTGAGCCTTGAATCAAAAGTTATGAACAAACTACAAAAAGATTAATATCAAAGAAAATGTCCATTCTAACCTTTCTAATTTACATATCCCACATCAGTTGTTTTACCTCCTACCACCTCATGTAAATATAAAGAGATTTTCTACTCTCTTATATAACAAAATATGATATTGATGACAATTGGTTGAATTGCATTGGTATATTACTCAATGGATTCTTTGTAAATAAAAAAAAATTCTCTTCTTATTTACAAACACAAAACATGAATGGCTTTCAAATCTATGTGAGATAATTCTTGTACTAAGAATATTGATTTCAATAAATTGCATTAGAAGATTTTTAGAGGTCCAAGAGGGTTGTGAGTTCCTTGATGTTTTCTAACTCTGCAAACTCGCTGGAATCTGCTACCTAACGTGGTAGAACAATTGCCAAGTCATTTTCCAAAAAAAATTAATTTTTTTTCAACTTTGTATTCATTTAAAAAAATTTAATTCAATATAATTTTTTTTTAAATTTTTTTCTGATAGCATGGCATTTTTTTTACTACGAGAAAAATTGCGAGGAGCACCAATTTGAAACAACCCTCCCAGACCTCCAAAATCTTCCAATGATTGACATTTTGTTTAAAGTTGCTATTTTATTTCTTGTTTTATTTTGAAATACTTAATTAACCCTAATGTGCATATGTGACCTTGTAACTGACCTAGGCACCTCATTGAGTTTTGGCCAATGTCCTTGTAATTACCAATTGGGGTCTTGAATATAACATATCGATCATTCCATTTGCAAGAGGCAATGACTATGATTGCTACTAAATGTTATGAGGCCTCATTCTAATTCTAGCTTTTCTGGCAATACAATGTAAAAATACAATTTATAGAGTTCACATATTGCAATGAGTGAATGTTTTTCTCCAATAACAATAGAAACAAAAGTAAATAAATACAAGACACCAACAAAATGGTGATAGAACAACCAAACCCTTATAGAATTGTGTCATTATAGGAACTTGAGCAAGAGGAATAATACATAATCATCCCATCTTTTGATATACTACGTAGAAAACTTAAAATATCCAAAGATGCACTTAATCAAACTCTAAAGACTATAAATAACATTTCAATCAAGTACTTTACTTGAATATTACTACACAAATGAAAACTCAAAACAACCAAACCTTACCATACATGTCACACTTGTTTGACTCACTTTGAAATATAAAATAAATAACACTTATAAAACATCCAATCCATCAAAATAACCTAAAAATCATTTAAAATTGGAAGTATTCAATCTCAATACAAACAAAACAAATGATCACTATGTCAATAGGTAGTATAGAGTCTCCCTTCTAAATTGTCTTAATGTCACTCATGTTGTCTCATTTGGATTGTAAGATTAAGAGACTCTCAATTCATGCCAATCCAATAAGGTTGGAGTTTCCCTCTCTCTTTGCTTGAAATTTTTTCCAAAATGATAGTGCTTCTTTAGATTCTTTCTTTAAGGCAAGTTGGCTACATGCTTGAAAAAATTTAGATCATTTGGAATTGTACAATATTTAGGAAAAAATAATAAGTAGAGAGAAGTAGAGCATCATTCAAAATACTAAATTGTTAAGAATTTAGTCATTGAATTGAAAAATGCCAATCTCTGATAGTTGTCACATTGTAATAAACAATCTACATTCAATGTTTTTATTTGTATCCACGCAATTATTGTCTCTTTTGAGGTAGGTAATAGTAATAGTGATGGTCTAAAACCATGTACAAGCCTAACGGTAGGGTAATCAGTGAATAATTGTTGTACATGTGGCATGTAGCCGTTGAACAAAATTCATTTCCAATTCCCTACATTGAAACACTCAATCTCCAAATTCACTTCCTTCCTCTTCAATTGCTTTCTTCATGCAACAAATCCTAAATTAAATAAAATTTTTTAATTTCTCATCTTTTCATTTCACCTAAAACTTTTACCTTCAATCCCAAACCCTAATCTCTTTAACATTTTTTTCTTCAATACCATGTCTCCTTCTCTTTCTTTGTCTCCTCCACACTACTAAAATTCTTTGAAATGAGTTAATTTGAATTCATTTTTCAAAATTAATTGTACTAAAATTTAATTAAATCCTTCAATAAATGTATTTTCAGTTGTTTCTCTACAACCAATTACATTTTTTAAAGTCAATCACAATGTATAAGTCATAAATGAATGAAATTAATTAATTAAAGCATTGGATTTACATATTACATGTTTATACAAAGAAGCATAAACAAAGCCCTATTGTCACTACCACATACATATATTACACAACCAAATTGCATTGTTGTTTATGACTTTTCAAAAGGAATTATTGTTTTCTTTTCAAATCACACAATTGGTGTGACTTCAACAACATTTTTTTCCTTAATTAACATCGCATGACAATAGAGGGTGGTCATCTCAACGGTTGTTGTTTTTTCACTTTGGAGGGAAACAATAGGTTGCTTGACAATTCTCAAGAGATAGTAATAAACAATCTACATCCAATGTTTTTATTTTTATTTCAAAAATGTTGAAAATTGAGTTAAATAAGGAGTTCATAGTTTATCTTTGAGTAGAGATTTTATAACTACCCGTAAACTAAAACTCCCCATAATTTTTATCTCATCAATTAGAATGGAATCATTCAAAGCTTCTCAAAAATATATAAATCAAAAAAATAAATTTCGAATTTTTATTTTGGGAAAATTTGATTTTTGAAGAATTTTTTTGAACTGCTTAGGTTGCCCAGCAAGCAATGAAAATTACATATCATACAATAACTTCTTAACCATGTAGTCAAAAGTTATGAAAATTATTTGGCCTTAAAGCTACTCCTTGGGCACATGTTGTGTGGAAAATTCAAAGGAAAAAAATAAAAAATTTGTTTGTAGTGAGTTGCCAAAAATTACTATTGTTGTTAAAAAATGACATTTGGTCTTTCAGAGGCTAGTAGACTCTGAATTCATGCCAACCCAATAAGGGTTGAAGTTCTCTCTCTTTGCCTTTGGAAAGGAGATAGATAAAAGTTGTTGAACTTTGTTATCATGTGCTTGAAGGGACTCAAATACTATTTTTTTGTTTGAATAAGTGCTACAAAGGATCTAGAAGTCTACTAAGGAAAAGGTTGAGGACTTTATTATAGTTTCTCTTCCAAAGAGAGAGTTGTTATTTGAAGACTAAGAGCACACATGTGAAACTGCTTGGAGCATTAGAAGGGACATTAACCCTTTAAATTCCTTGCAATTAAATTGTGGTTTTAGAAGTTCCAAATGAAAGTTGTAATTTGACTTTTGAGTTGTTTATTTGCAAAATTTAGATTTTTGGATGCACATTTTCAATAAAAATTGGAAATGTAATTTGTACACATATTCAAGTTTAAATGAATTTTCTATAAAAATTTCAGATTCTCAGCTTCAAAAAGTTCAATTCTTTTAGTTATTGAAGTTTTTGTGAAGAATTGCCACTTGACAATTTTTTTGACACTTGTGGGCATTATTCCTTCTAGCTTAATCTAAACAAAGGCATTGTAATAAGCACTTGGATGGCATGGACAAAAGATCAATGCCGAGTGTGCACCGTCTCTACCATCCATTAAGCATTGTTTGGCTTCTTGCCCTAGAATCCTTAAGGTATGGAATAGATTCTATGCCTTCTTGCTCTTGTTTTTCCTTCCCTTCTCTTGAAATGTTGTTGGAACCTTCTTATAAGAGAAATTGACATTAATCCTATTAGACCATGGGAATCATTTTGTGGCCTTGGGATGACAATGCAACAATGTAAACAAAGATTGGAAGAATTTTTTCATCCACATTTTTCTTGTTGACCTTTTGTGGTAGGTTATGAAGTGTATGCAATTGAGTTTGTAGTCTTGCCATTATTTGCCTTCATGTAAATGAGAAGTTAGTAAAAAACATAGATCACAAAATATGTTGTTTTAGTGTATTTTAGAAAATTATTGCTCTTTGCTTTGAATATGAAATTTTTCTATAAAAATGATATTTTTAGAATTTGAGCCCAAGTAATGCGATGAAGGTCATCTACTTTAGTTTCTACTATAATTTTAATTTTAAAATTTTTCCTAGAATTAATTTTTTTTAATTGTAATTTGAACTTTGGATGTATTTTCAATGTCTTGAATTCTAGTTGTAGGATGACACTAAACTTGAGTTTATACTATGATTTTCTTTATTATAATACATACACATGGCAAAAATTTCAGATTTTTTGAAATTATTTTATATTTGATATAATTTTTCATCATTTTTCCTTCAAAAATTATCAAAAAAATCTAAATTTTGTAAAATATGAAGACATATACTTTCATCTCTAAAAAATAAAAATAAATTATTTTTTAAAAATGTAGTTGCTAAGTGAAAGCACATAAAGTGATGGAATTTTACCTTCAATTCTATGGTCATAAATCTATTATTTTAAGGTCAAACGTCTATAGAACAAAGGCACCTTCAAGGCTTGGCTTAGTGACTTTGCCTTTGGTACACTTGTGAGGTGGTCAATCATGAGTTCAAACTCCATTCAACTATGGTAGGGGCTGTAGTGCAATAACTACCTTGTCATCATATGGGGGCCTAAAAATTTATCGGGAAAAACAGCATGTCGGTTCTTTATTATAGGATTTACCTCTTAACTAAAGCATCAATGATTGATGGATTTACCATCTAAGTCCATGAGGCTTAGATAGTTGAATTATCTTCAATAGACGCTCTATTCATGTTGGTCTTTCAAACCCTTCTTTCTTCTTCCTTTATTTTCTTCTTCTTCTATAGAACAAACAAGATCCTCTATGCATTTGCCTACTTTCAATCCACATTCTTAGTTGAATTGCTTCTTGGCCTCTTACTAAGGTAATTTACCCCATTATGAGCGAAATGGGAGCAAGCCCATTGTGGGTAAAATTGTAATGGTAGTGTACATTTTAGAATTTAAATGTACACCACCATTACAATTTTGTCCACATGATCTTGCTTCCATTTTGCATGTAATGGAGTAGTTTACCTTAGCTCTTTTTGACTCTTTGAGCTCATCCCTAGCTTGGCTCTTCTTCACTTCATTGCCTTGTTGTTTTGCATTCCCTTATACTAGCAAAACAACTATATACCATACCATTAGTCACCCTTATTCACTAAGGTATACATACCTATTACTACCATGATTAGCAATCTAAATATCTTAGAGCCAATTCCAAGAAGGGGCACATATTTTTTAAAGGTTTGCACTTTTTCCACAAATCAAATCTTGGTGGAATTATAATTTTCCAATTAAATTTGTAATTTTTGTCAATTTTTGAAGTGGTTTGCCCTAAAATTAAAAAACATCTTACAGAGTAGAATCATGAACATCCTATAAACAATCCATAATTGCTCTTCTATGTATCCCATGATACATAAGTGTTTACCATTAAAGGATTGACATGTTACCTCTTGTTGGCATTAATGCAACGATTTTGTCAAAAAATGAATGACTTTGATGATAGATTGGATAGAATTGGGGCTAAAAGTAGGATGATGTAATTAGGTAGTGAATAGAAGTAGGCTAGTTCATTTTATATTATTTACTTAGATTATCCTACTGGCCTATTCCATCAATCAAGAGAGGATTTCATTTGGGATCCTACTAGCAAAGTCACCTTCTCCTCACAAACTCTTTAGGACCTTACACACATCTATTTCTTGGTTTTCTTGGTTGGCACATTGTAATGATTCCATTCTCTTCCACACTCAGTGACGTACCATTCAATTTGGTTATAAGGTTTGGGTTTCTATTTCAAATACAAATGTTTCACTACCAAATGGGCCACTCTAATCTTTGCATTTAAGAAGGTATGGATTTTAACACTAGAAGGAGCCCATGTTTAATTGGATGTTATTGTGTCTAAATTGATGGATTTTTTTGCGCATCCAATGTAACATCTTCATGTTACATTGAATGTAATTGTTGACATAAAAACATAAAGATGTTACATTGGATGAGCAAAAAAATCCGTCAATTTAGACGCAAAAACATCCAATTAAACGCGGACTTCTTTTAGTGTAAACAACATTGTTTGCTCCAATTCCAACAACTATGCTTCTTTGGCATTTATAATCCACTAACAATCTACCTTCTTTATTCCCTTTGCCCACCATTGGCACCACTCTCCCCCTCCCAAGCAATAAACATGGAAAATCATCAATAAAAATTATGTTTTAAAATTTATTTATTTTTGTTTCCTCTCTCACTTTACAATACAACAATGCATTGCTTGGATTGTAGAAAAACGCATTTTTTATATGGTGATGAACTAATTGATGTTTTTGGATGTTTATTCTTTCCAATGGGATCACAGATCTTAAAATCATAAATTTGTAATTGGCAGTTATTATCACTTTATAGTGTATAGTGACACTTGTACACTAAGATTTTAACCCCTAAATGCCCAAACTGCATTTTTTGGCAACATAGAAATTTTGGGCAGCTCACTACAAATGGAGTTTTTATTTTTTTTCTTTGAAATTTTAACACAACATGTGTTCAAGGAGTGGCTTTAAGGCCCAACAATTTTCATAATGTTTGACTACACGATAAAAAAGTTATTGTATAATATGTGTTTTCAGTACTTATCGGGTAGCCTGGGCAGCAAAAAAAAATTCTTTAAAAATGAATTTTTTAAGAAATTAAAATTTGAAATTGGTTGTCTAGATTTATATATAATTGGAAAGCTTTGGATCATTCCATTTCAATCAATGAATCAAAAGTTATGAGGGGTTCTGGTTTGCAAGAGTTTGTGGGTCATTATTGAATCTCTATACTAAAACAAACTTCAAAATCCTTTATTTAATTCAATTTTCAATATTTTTGAAAAAAATAAAAACATTAAGTGAGGATTGTTTATTACAACATTACAACCATTTGAATTGAAAATTTTCAATTCCATAAATAAATTATTAACAATTTAGTATTTTGAATCATTTTCTCCTTCTTTGTACTTATTATTTTTTTCCTATATGTTGTACAATTTCAAATGATCTGAAATTTTTCAAGCATGTAGCCAACTTGACTTGAAGAATGAATGTAAAGAATAACCACCATTTGGGGCATTTTTTTAATACAAACATGACCTTATGAAGTGTAGCTACCTAGATTTTCATAATGCCAAAAAAAAGATTTTTGTCACTTCAAATATTAATATTTGCAATCTACATGGTGGAAATTTTTAAAATATATTGCACATCTTTGCAAACTAGCATACTACAAGATCCTATGGTTACATATGTTTAAAAATGCTTTTTTTTCAAAAATTTGGTACTTGTACTAGAAATGGCAGTTTTAGAGTGGTTTTGGTGAAACATAGTAAAATTCATTTAGGGGTTAAAATTTATGATTTTAAAATTTTTGAAATTTTCATTTGCAACCTCCCAACCCCCTTTCCCTCTTCTTGTAATTTTCAGAAACCAGCATAGTGACAATCAATATGGGACAGTTCCTCCAATATCCATATCTAGTACCCATATTCAATACTCATCTTATATCCATATCAGATACTATATTTGTAGCGGGTACCTATATTCAATATTCATCCCATATTTGTATTCGATACTATATAAGTATCTGATATTCATTTTGTATTTTATATTTGGACAACTTAGATTAAATCTCACAAGACCAATGGCTTATGATTTTTGAAAAATCAACGGCAATTTTGAAGGTAAGCATTTTTTAAATAAAAAAATAACGGCTTGTAAATTTTTTGAGATGGGGTGGGGGTGGGGACAAGGGTGAATGCAAGAAACACCTTCTGGTTTTGTTGCATTGACCACAATACTCATGATTTTTTAGTAGTACTATAAAATTATTAAAAAAATTAAAAAAATTAAAAAAATATGTTTAATGTATAAACCTTTAAGGAGAAGGTACCCTATGAAGAAAAATCATAGAAAAAAAATTTAAGTAGGAGGACTAGAAAAGTGCAAAATCTCAAAAAAATTGGATACTTTGACATTTTAATTTGTAAAAAAAAGGGAAGAATTTTTTTAAAGAAACTAAAAATTGGGAATTTGAGAAGACTTTATGATGAATAGATTTCACTAAATAAATGACCTTGAAACCATTTTCATTGTTCATAATTGCATGTACAAGGGAGCCCTAGTTGCATGAATGTAGAGGATATAAAATAATATTTTTTAAAGTTCTTTTTGGTAGGCACATGCATCTCTAGTGTAGGAATAGAGTCCAAAATTTTTGGCTCTAGATCATTAATTTTGTGTAGTCCCTAGTATCAAAAAACCCTAAACCACAAAGTATGACAAATTAGCTAAATTTAAATTTAAATATAAAATAATTTCTGAAAATTTCTGAAAAATAATTTCTCTAATTATTGTCTAAATTTTGATCTTCACAAAAAATTCAAGTACATTGGCTTCAATTTGCAAAAGATATGGCCAATCACAACTTAGAAACTACAAGTATAACACAAAATAGTACTAATGTTTCTTGCATTCACTTGCAACTGGCTAATGCAAACCAGGGTGGTATGCCTCTTTTCACTGGATAGTAATGCAAGATGCATAAGTTTTTCACAATACAGATTCAAGTTCTAATTTTTTGATTTGTGCGATTTTTTTCAATGTTGAGAATTTGGTGTCCTTCAATTTCTCCTATGGCACAGCTCTCTACTTTTGACACAGTCTTGCCTCATATTGTCTCTGACGTTTGCATTCATTGAGTTCGTGGACTTAGTGCAATCTATGCACAATCTATGAATGTCGCAGTCGAGGTTTCGGGAGACTTGGGGATGGTTGCAAGCGACTTCGCCTTCGAATGGCTTAGACAGGCGAGGAAAGTGTGGAAGTAACATCATGGATGGCTACTGAGAACTTCTATTATTCCCCTTTCGATTCCCGTCTCTTTCACGAACAACGGAGTAAAGATGGTTGAATCATTTGCGTTGGCAATGAGGACACACTTAACTTGTCTACAGAGTTACGGTCGACAGAAGTTTGAATGGAGTTGTCTACTGACATGCTGCAATGTTACGTACAGTATATGAGTTGTCATGATACGACTGTGAAATTAGTTCTTACACCGATTATTTTGAAAGTCCATCATGATCTTGAGGATTTTCGTTGCGAATGTACGCTGAAGTGCAAGCCTTCAAGCAAGTCCAACGTGGGATGCTTCCTTCAGCATAATTGAAGGTATCATTTATCGGCACATCCAGCCTGATCTTATCGGCCTTGCTGAAGCTCTATTATCTCCCAAGACGTACCTTGACAGATGTTACATAACACAGGCAGGCATCCACCATGTTGGGGATCGAGATTGAGCTTATGAATACCTCTGAAGCTCTGAAGGAGGGTTAAATTGTCTGCGGACAATGTTATGCTCCAAGGTCATTTTTAGAAGGACGCGTTATCTATTTACTACGAACTGTCGAGCTCAGTGAATGATATCACTAAGTCCATGTTGCACCGGCATATAAATTCGATGATATGAATAAGTTTAGCACTTTTGATAATAACGTTACAATGATTTTCGGATAATTTAAGCAAAGTCAGTACTATTCTTGAGATTGAAGCCATATCTCGATCAGTATGGTCGAAGAAAATCTCGCCAAAGCACTGCATTCCAGACAAATACATTCACAAATTAGTAAACCCGGATTTGAATCTGGAAAAGCAGTACACAAATATGAACTAATCAAAGGTGAAGTCATGAGCCTTTCCCTGCACGCTCAATCAGTCGGGCTGTACCAGTCAATATGTGCTCTTACGCATCCCAAGCCTTCCCAACCCTTTCCAAGGTAGCCATGTGCTTAAACCCCGCCACTGTCAAGGTACTGAGCAAGCTTACTGTATCGTGTTAACCACGTACATCTTGAATCTTGCTTAATGCTCATCCTCTTCTGAAGGTCTGGGCTGTCGCTAATTTCAGAATGATATGGTATTCCACGTTTGTGCAGAAGGCTTGACAGAATATGGGGCGAACGTGACGAAGGAGCTGCGAGCAGCTGGAATTCCACGTACTTCCAGTGCTTTCGGATTCAGGTGCAGGCTAGGGTTTATCAGGGCCGAAGTAGGCATGCATGTTATCGGCCGCTGTGCTTGGAAGTGGTAGAATTTCAGAAGTTGCACAAGTTGCGTGGTCCATGAACAAACTGGAGGCAGAACGCTTTGAATCATGCTTCTCTCCGGTGTTTTTTGGCTGATGCCAAATGCCTTTTCTCTATCTTGGTCTGAAGCAATATCTCGACACGACATTCGGACAATTCCTACTCTATTTGCCTGCTTAATGCGTTGATGTAGTTTGTATGTTTGAGCCGAGATTCTCTGCTTATGATGCAATATTCTGTACTAGTTATCCTTCAAGCATAGAGTACCCATCGGTATAATGGTAGTTAGTAGTTACACCCGAAAGTGCTAATTGTGCTTTGTTAACTTCTCAGTTTAGTTTGTGAGAGGCTGCATCCTCTCGAGCAGAGGGCCTTGCTCCATTGCCTTGTCATGATGACATTTGTGCAGCCGGTTGAGAGTGCTGCTAAGCTTATTACCCCCAAATTTCTCGCTTCTGCTCTCAGACTCGAACGCCCTGACCCCATCTGCTGAAACAGATGAACTGATACGTACAATTTTATCACGGGAGACTAGTTATGGCAGGCAGCTTGTTGTTGACGCCGAGTATGGTCGGGTCTTTCAATTTTGTCCATACAAGTCTTGAGTGTGCAGGATACCGCCTGCCAATCTGCCAACTGGTTACCTGATTATCGTCAAATGATTTTGTCCTTATTTTACGACACCGAAGCCTGCGAGGAAGTTTGAGTTCATGTTTTTGAGAGTGTCAGTAGGCAAAAATTTTATGTAGTCAAAAAACGAAACTTGGTCCTCTCGGAGTTGATATGAACTAACCAAAGATGAAATCATGAAGCAAGAGGTAAATTTATTTTTCTAAGATTTGAATATTCAGGGCCCAATTTTTGGTAGTTGGCAATTGAAGCACTGGTTTATTTGTCTTTTGGCTCCTTCTCAACTAATTTCCAAAGAAATGAACTTTTAATTTATTTGTATTTTTGTTAAGCATGATAGCTTGGTTTGATATACCATGACCATTCTTGTTGGAAAATGAAGACGGATGTTCTGATATTTTAAAAAAAGTATGACGTAGCATTTTCTACAACCAAAGATAACCTTTTACTTCCACATTCAATTGCATACCTTTTGCTTACAATTTCTAATTTGAATCATTGTAATTCTAATAACATCCATTTGTTATTGTAATCAACAATATGAAGAACTTGCACCAAATAATATAAATAATAATATAATTAAATAAATACACTAAAGTAATGGCATCCGCTTGTAAAAAATGAAATGCCATGTTCAATGACAAAAAAGCAAAATATTTTGCCAAATATTATCAAAATGTGTAAATTATAAAGAATCCTTTATTAATTGCATGTCTACAACAAAGTTTCAACTAATACTCCCCATTCAATAGTAAGAATGATATGGTCAATAAAACTTCTACTGAATCATTTAAGACATAGATAATCTAAAGCTAACAAAATAAAAAAGAATTCAATTTCTACAAAAACGACTATAATTGTTTTGAATGGGTTGTATGTGACAAAGACATTTCACAATATAAATTGCAATTTCATCTAGCCTACTTCTAATGTCATGTAAATATACACATGTATCTGAATGTATATATCAATATCTATATACTTTCAATGACCCAAAGTGGCAATTAACTCCAAAAGTTCCGTGACTAAGTTTTCACCAAAAAAGCTTGAAAATTGTCATTTTTAATACAAGTACCAAAATTTTGAATCTTTTTTTGACACATATAACTATAGGATCATGTATTATGCTGACTTGAGAACATGTAGTAAAAATTTCAAAAATTTCCACCGCATGAATTACAAGACATACACATTCAATTCACTAAAATAATTTTTTTAGTTGTGTAGAAAACATGGCAACTACACTTCATAAGCTCACTTGTCTATGAAAAAATGTCCAAAATGGAGGTGCTTCTTTGAAGTCATAGAATCTAAAGTAAGAAAGATTTTTAGATCATTTAGAATTGTAGAACATATAGGAAAAAAATTAGTAAATAGGTAGTAGTAGAGAATGATTTAAAATTCAAAATTGTAGAGAATTTAATTGTGGAATTGAAAAATGTCAATTCCAATGGTTTCAATGTTATACTAAAATATCTACATCCTATTATTTTATTCTACAAGGTGGATAGATTGAAGAGCATTGAGGTTGCATATTCTTTTTGTGGCACTCCACCTCATGCTAGATTTATTTTTACTACACACTACTTCATTGTCACAAAGAGAATCAAAATCTTTAACATTTAAAATCTTCCTCATGTGCATGCATCTAACAAGGTCACATCAAGTATTAGCTGGAAATGAAAATGAATTGAAACAATTGATTCAATTGGGCTTTGCTATAACTCCAAGTCAACCTCAATGACAAAGAAGAAGAATAAAATTGTACAAATGGAAAGATGGAGGTGATGACCAAGAAGTGTGGAGCTAGAAAAGGGAACCAAAAAGAATAAAAAAGAACCAAAAGGGAACCAAAGAAGAACCAAATTAAAAGAATTAAGCAATATTTTTCTGAGGGGGGATAGAATCAACCCTAGGACCTCTTGGTAGACGGAGTCTGCGACTATTGTTTAGTATAAGGTATCTCAATGTTCTCTCTGGGCAACTAACATCTCTCTCCTTGGTCCCAAGGATGCAAATGCAAGGTTGGATTCATGTCTTAACTCTCTAAGAACATTGGTTTGTACTAATTAAAGGTCTAAAGCAAGGATGCAAATGCAAGGCTAGACTCACCATTAGAGGAGATTCGGAGGGTTGGAGGGCTATTTCAAGCTTGTTTTCCTGATGTTGTTCCCTTGACTGATTATAGAACAACCGTTGTCATATTTGGATTTTATGAAAAGAAAAATTTAGAATGCAAAAAAAAAGCAGAAAAAAAATTTCATTAAATCTTTTTTTGGTAACATGGTAGATGTTTGGCGGCGTCAAGCAATAGCTGTGAGGCTGTTCCCCAATGTTGGCAGCTCGGGAAACTTGCAACCCTCTAATGCAGCTAAAAATCTTCTAATGGTTTTAACTCTTTGAAAACACCATTTTGTATTGAACAAGGGTCTGAAGCAGTTGAGAAGCTCATTTCTTCTTAAGAGGCATTGAAGGACTCTACTTGCAGCGCCCAAGTTGTTTCTAATATCATCAGCACTATTAAACAATGCAACTTGGACAAGAACATGGACCTTCCCAATAAAGAGGTGGAGCTTTCTTCCAATGAGAGCAAGACTATATGTCATAGAAAAGTGAATGCAAAGTTAATGGATCCATGTCAACTGCATTGTGAAACAACCTTACATGGTAATATTATGTTTGTATTTGAAGAAAGTGAGGTTTGCATTACTTGTGATTTGCACATATTTTAGATCATATAGGATTTTCACTATAAGAAAATAACATCCGAATTGACATAAAAATGTCCAAATTGATAAAAAAATGACAACATTCCCTTGTAGTGTTTGATGTTGTTGTGGTTTCCGTTGCAAGATGAGATTTTTCATATACAGAGTTGTCTCGGACATTCATTTTTTGAAAAATTGCCTCCAAAAAGTGAACGTCCGGACATTTGGATGTCTCGGGTCCATAGACGTTGCAGATCTTATCTAGTCGCCATCAGGTGGGTGGGCGGACGCTTGCTACGCAAAAACAACCAACTTCATTTGTGATTCCTTGTTGTAGTTCTTAGAATCTTGGGGCGTGTAATATACCATTGGAAAGGTGCTTTCAAGACCCTTCCAATGGTATATTATTCACCTTTAACATCTAAAAATTGAAACTGAAAATTGCAAATGAATCAAGCTACACAAACAACTATGT
The DNA here is from genome assembly GCA_963969395.1 of Pseudoscleropodium purum. Taxonomy (NCBI): domain Eukaryota; kingdom Viridiplantae; phylum Streptophyta; class Bryopsida; order Hypnales; family Brachytheciaceae; genus Pseudoscleropodium; species Pseudoscleropodium purum. Next base: position 2,365,398 of record OZ017796.1, read on the forward strand.
GTCCGCCTAAATAGCAAGGCGGACGGTCGGACGATTGCTGTGCAAAAACAACTAAATTCATTTGCTATTTGTAGTTGCAATTTTCGGATTTTGGGGGCGTGTAATATACCATTGGAAAGTTCTTGAAAGAACCTTTCCAATGATATATTATAAGCCCCCAAATTACAAAATTGCAATGGGAAATCGCAAATGAAGTTGGCTGTTTTTGCAAAGTGGCCGTTCACCCATTCGCCCATTTGTCTATTTGCCCTGGTCCACCTAGTCGGCCCACTCGTCCATCCCATCCGCTAGTCGGGGGCAGACAAAAAATCTCTATGTCCTAGGATGCTAAAAACCAAGCAGTTGCTGTGTTCGAACGTCTAGACATCTAAATGAATGTATGGATGTCCGTGCAACCCTATTCATATATGTCAAGTGCAAGAGTACTTTGCAAGCCACCTAGACCCACCTTTAACCCATAAAATTCGGAGATTATGTTTATATCAAAACACTTTAAAATTGCTATTTCTAATACAAGTATCAAATTTTAGACAAAAAACATTTTTGGACATATATAACTATAGGATCTTGTAGTAAACTAGTTTGAAAAAATGCGCAAAATATTTCAGAATTTTCCACCTTGTAGATTGCAAGATATTAGCATTTGAAGTGACAAAAATTATTTTTTTGGCTTTGTGAAAATATAGGCAGCTGCACTTCACAAGGTCACATTTGTATGAAAAAATGTCCAAAATGGTGGTTACACTTTGGATTCATTCTTCAAGTCAAGTTGGCTACATGCTTGAAAAAATTTAAATCATTTGGAATTGCACAGAAAAACTAGTAAGTAGAAAGAAGCAAAGAATCATTTACAATGCTAAATTGTTAAAAATTTAATTATAAAATTGAAAAATTCAAATCCCAACTGTGACAATGTAGAAATGAACAATCTACATCATATTTTTTTATTTTTTTCAAAAAACATTGAAAAAATGAATTAAATAAAGGACTCCAAAGTTTATTTTCAAGTAGGGAATCCATAACTACCTGCAAACTAAAGCACCTCATAACTTTCATCTCATAAATCAAAATGGAATGATTCAAAGCTTTCCAAATATATATAAATCTAGAAAACCAATTTCAAATTTTTATTTTTGAAAAAAGTGATATTTTAAGAAATTTTTGGACTGCCCTTGGAGCATTGAAAATTACATATCATACAATAACTTTTGAACCATGTAGTCAAAAGTTATGAAAATTGTTGGGCCTTAAAGCTACTTGGGCATATGTTGTATGAAAATTTCAGCAAAAAAATAAAAGCTCCATTAGTAGTGAGTTGCCCCAAACCGCTATGTTGCCAAAAAAAAGTAGTTTGATCTTTAGGAGTTAACTCCTAAAAGACCAAGGTGTTTTTTTTGGCAACACAACTTTTTGAGCAAGTGCATGTGAGCGGAGATTTCCATACATTTGGCCCAAATTTTAACAGAAGGTGTGGACAAGAAATATCTTCCATATGCACTAAATTTCAGGATATTTGGAAATATGAATCAAAAGTTATGGCCTAATATGTAGTTTATTTCTCAAGTTGGATAGTCCAGGCAGATCTGAAAAAATCACTTTTTTCAAAAACAAAAATTTAAAGTTAATTTTCTAGATTTGTATACATAGAAAGCATTGAATCATTCCATTTTGATCAATGAGTAAAAAATTATGAGGTGTTATAGTTTGCGGGCAGTCATAGATTCTCTATTCTAAAATAAACTTTGAAGTTCTTTATTGAATTCAATTTTCAATATTTTTGAAAAAATAAAAATATTAATTGAAGATTGTTTATTACAACATTACAACCATTGGGATTGGCATTTTTTCAATTCCATAACTAATTTATTAACAATTTAGTATTTTGATTCATTCTCTATTTTTTTTCTACTTACTATTTTTTTCCTATATGTTGTACGAATCCAAATGATCTAAAATTTTTCAAGCATGTAACCAACTTGCTATGAAGAATGAATCCAAAATGTTGCAACCATTTTGTACATTTTTTCATACAAAGGTGACCTTGTGAAGTACACTGCCTGGTTTTTTGTAGGGCCCAAAAAAGGCTTTTTGTCAATTCAAATGCTAATGTCTTGCAATCTACATGGTAAAAATTTCTGAAATTTTTTTCCACATCTTCTAAAATTATCATACTACAAGATCCTACAGTTGGATGTGTCCAAAAATGTTTTAAGTTTTTTTTTTTATACTTGTCCCAAAAATGGTTGTTTTTGAGTTTTTTGGGTGAAAACATAGTCATGAAACTCTAGGGGTTAACTTGAAGCTAGTCCCCAGCCCAATCCACCCTTGAATTCACTAAGTACAATGCAATGGCTTTGCTTTTGTGGGGACCTTTCATGGGATGCTCTGTGCAAACCTTCAATCTGATGTCTTGGATGTATTGGATTCATTAATTGTTCAGTTGATCAGTTCCATCTCTTTGTGTTGGTGCTTGACATCGTGTTATACAATCTGTTATGAAAGTTGATCAACATATTATGTGGCCGATCAATTGATGAACATGTCTATTAAAGAGTATTGTAAGGGAGACAAACCCATACTTGTCCCTTTATAAAAATTTGTGCCTCATGTACCAATGGTGCACATTTGTTTTCTAGAATGTACTCCATTGATACATGGGAGACGGAATTAGATACCGAGTGGGAATGGGTGTGTCTCCTTTGGAGGCTACCTGGATTCCTCTAATTTCAATCAAGACCGCCACATTTTTGCCTCTAATTGATTAATGGTATACCTTATCATAAGCTAGTGACTTTTTATTGTATTTGGTTTTAGAATGATTAGATGGATGAAGTATGTAGCAACAAAAGTTGTTGATTGGCGTTGATATAATAATGACTACAGTACGTTAATTGATATTTTGTGTGTTGTATAGGTTACAAGACACTTTTGGGTATCACCACAAGTTGCCTACAATTGTAATTTATTTTAGTGAACAAGAGATCAATTTTGGAATCTACAAAACCAACAAGAGACTACAAGATCTTTGTGTTCTTAGGTTATGAGACTGCTGCGCGATGTAGTCAATTATTTGGCAAGTGAGTACAAACATTTTAATAGAGAACTATTGACATGCTTGTAGAAAGCATGTGCAGAGATTTTAGGTAGACATGCATTACGCTATTTTGAAATTTTAGTTTTATATTGCAAAGAGAATTTACCAAAGTTACATTTGCTACATTATTTTATTCAATAGTAATAATCATCATTTTTCTATGTTTCAAATCTCCTATTTCATCAAAATTTTCATCCAAAATTTTCATCCACATACCATCCACATTGTCCATTCAATATTGCCAATGAAATTCATCCAATGTCATCCATATTGTCATTTGGGAGACACATATTCATCCAAAGTTTATTTTTCTATTCATCCACAAATCATCATTTCATTCATTCTATATAGACAAACTCCTCCAAAATTATGATATTCGTCACTTTTAATGATGGTCTAAAGCTACCAAAAAAAAGTTAAAACATCTAGGGAAAAGGTGAAGTTTTCCTCTATGAATCTCATTTTCTTCTCCGTGTATTCTACTTTCTTTGTGATCCATATTTCCCATTGGGGATCATAGAAGAACCTCATCTTTTCTTCCACAAAAGATTGACATAGTGCAGAGATTGAACCCCAGCTCCTATCTTGCAGTCTTCATGTCTTTATTGGCAAGCCTCCCAGTGCCAAAGATTGACATTGTTGAACTCTTGTGAACATTTCTACCATTGACAAGCTGGAAGAGGCGATTTGCGCTTGACTTGTCTAGGCTCTTAGCTCAATCTATAGTTCGTGAAATAGAAGACATATTCAAAAGCTCCAACCGCAGTGTGCTTGCTTTGGTTTCATAAATATTTTATTAATTAAGCAAACTTGTAAGCATGTCCAAATTTTGTTGATTTTGGAGTCTGATTTGCAATATAAAAAAAAAAAAAAAGGAAAATTTGTCTTTGAAGGTTTCAAGTTTTTGTGAAATTCAAACTCCTCATAAATTAGAAATTTGGGGTGTCAAAACAATGAGGGGGTTCATTTGAGATGCATCGATCAATACTGCAGACGATGTTATGCCCAAGGTCATTTATAAAATAAAGCGTTATCTATTTGTTATGAACTATTGAGCTCTTGATTGTTATCAAACAGAATACACTAAAAGTCCTGCAAGTTGTACCAACGTACTTTATAATGTCAATGATATGAATAGCACTGTGGCAAATAAAGTTGCTATGTTTTCCGATTGCAACTACTAATTTAAGCAAATTCAGTACCACTCTTGAGAAGCCATATGGGCCTCAGTATGGTTGAATTAATTTTGGCCCAAGCACTGCAATTCAGACTACCTGAATTTGCGATTTACGAACCTGGATTTGAATTTGGAAAAGCAGTACACAAACTTAAACGAACCAAAGATGAAGTCTTGAGCCTTTCCCTGCACGCTCAATCAGACAGGCTGAACCAGTCAATATGTGCTCTTACGCATCCCAAGCCTTCCCAAGCCATGTGCTTAAACCCCGCCACTGTCAAGGTATACTGAGCAAGTTTACTGTATTCGTGTTAACCATGTACATCTTGAATCTTTCTTAATGCCCATCCTCTTCTGAAGGTCTGGACCGTTGATCCCAAAACTAGTTTATGGAATTTAGTGCAATATGCTATCTTCAAGACAAGCAAGCATCAACTTTGGCTACCTTAAGAGTGTGTGGCATTAAAAAAAATAGAAAAGAAAGGATTTTGCAAGTTATAAAGGATGATTTGGAGTATTATAACCCATAATTCACTAAATAGTTGCTAATTCCAATGTCAAGGAAGTGACAGAGTGGCTATCAAATTCTATTGGGTGTTGCAGTCTTGGCTAAAATCTAAATTTTTCGAGGGTTTTTTCCTATTCTCGTCTAGGTACTGAAAACTTCAGTATCAATGGAGTGAATTTTAGCCAGTTCTGTGAACGTTAGTCTGGACTGTTACTAATTTCAGATATGGTATTCCACGTTTCTGCAGAAGGCTTGACAGAATATGGGGCGAACGTGAGCTCAGACTTGAACGTCCTGACCCCATCTGCTGTAAGCAATGAGCACAGCCTGATCAGAGGAAGTTTGCTGTTGATACCGAGCATGGTCAGGTCTTTCGATTTTGTCCATACAAATGCAAGTATTGTGTGTGCATGAAACAGTGTACCAATCTGCCTATTGGTTACCTGATTACCATCCATTTGCCCTTATTTTACGACACAGAAACCTATGAGGAAGTTCGAGTTAATGTTTTTGAGAGTGTCAATATAAATAATACGATCACAAATTAGTGAAATCATGAGCGTAGATTTTCTTGTGGAAATAGATAGCTTTATTCCTCTCTCTTTCCTTAACAACCCTAGTTCAAACCTAAAAATTATGGCTATTGGTTCAGAGGAGACCTATACTCCCTCTGTCTCAAAATATATCCATGATGCTCCAACTAGTTTCCTACTAGAGACCACAGACCACAGATTTATTTTGAGATGTATGAAATATGACCACTTGATGAAGACACAAGTTTGACATACGAAGCAAATGGAATCAAATATAGATGATGTTTAGAACAATATATGTTTTTGATGTGACATACAATGCATATAATCTTTGGTGCAATTCTGAGTATATGATCCTTAATACAATCCTCAAATATCAGAGATTTTATGAACATATTCAGCAATCTTAGAATGCCACTGTTCCTGGAGGCATATTTTGCAATCATACTAAGAATAAGATTTTCATTCCTTGGAATGATGGAGCCCAGCATGCTGCTATTTCTTTCAACACTTCCCTCATTATCACGGGACAAAGTAACTTTCCAAGTCATACCTTGGTCTCTCCATTTAGAGGAGACAACAAATCCTAGCGTCCAAATCGAACGCATATACAGACAGCGCTTACTAGATACAAAGAGCAAGATCACCTCAACACTGCAAAGTGCAGTAAATGGCCGGTTCATATTCATATGATGACTGTCCGAGTGGCTAAAAAATAAGAGGTGATGTTGCAGTTTACAGTTTTACACAAGGATTGATCGGGCAACAGCAGGAGCAGTCAGTAACAGCCCAATTACTGATCCTGTAAAGCGGTGCAAGGGAGAAAAATGGAAAAAAGAAAAGAAAAGGACACCTATGCCAAATTCCTGATACCTAATTGTCTCCCCAAATAGCTTTGCCGAAACCTTATTTACTTTCTGAGACCCATCCCACCATCCATATGACGGAAGTGTTCAGACTAAATGCACACTTCTAGATGTCAGCATGCCAGAATGGGCACAAGGATGACGATGTAGTTCCCACAGCGATCTTCACTTTCGGATAAAGCGTTCTAGAGACAAAGCCCCACTTGTATATCAAGCTGGAATACTAATACAAACCTGAACAAAAACTTTATGTGAAGATCATTTAACTCCCAATTAAAAGATGCGATGGGATCCAATTAAGGGGTCCAATTAAAGCGCCATTTCTGCTTGGAGAGCTGCAAGTTCGTCTTCCTCCTCGGTGTTCTTAGCTGGTTTCTTTGCAGCAGGAACAGGAGCAGGCTGGTACTTCTCGGGGAGTGGTTGAGTAGACGGCCTGATTAGCTGTTCTTCCAATTCAGCCCCTTCCAGGTCCTCAAGCTCAGCCTCTAGCTCGTCCTGTTCAACAACGCCCACAACATTAGTGAACTGATGTTGTGAACATCTTGAGAAGTGTAAAATCCTCAAAGTTCGGAAAGGTTTATACTATGACACCGTCCAAATATTCGTCCTCATTAACGCACAAGTCAGTGATAAAGATTCAAAATCCCATAGAAGACCGTCTGGTTTTACACAAGTCCTGCGGTTCTTTGAAAAGCCAATTAATGGTAACCACCCCAAAGGTCCACACGAACAACTGACCGTCAGCTCGCACAAAGCACAAATTAATTCACTAGATTAAAGTTATCCTTCAGTTCAAAGCTATTTTAGATTCGCGATCAAAACACCCCGCAAAAGACTCGCGAACACCTACTGGTATTCACAGCACCACGCAACCCTACTTTTTCACTGAAAGAAGCTCCGTACCCCCGGTTAGAATGGATTTAAGGATAACACTACTAGGTCAATTCTCTTCCCAGAGTATCTTTTTCAGATGTTTCTATAAAAAGACAGATATGAAAATCCAAAAGCTGGAGATTCAATTTTACCTCATCAATATCAGCTGCTGTTCCAATGGGAGTTGACAGTGCCTCCTGGATCTGCTTCATGTTCTCAGTCTGCTCGTTGATCTCGTCCATCGTCTTGTCCACATCGTCGATGTTTCTGTAGAACAAAAAATTAGGGTAAATTAACACATATGATATTCTTCACATTCGCTCGTATTCTCCTCGAAAACGTCTTCCCTAAGCAAAGAGTGGGTGAACCAGGAAGCTGACTGACGTAACCAACACATAAGCACAACTGCAAAGACAAATCCTTTGTCGGAGAAACGACGAGTCTCTGAAAAAGTACTGAAGAAAGGATAAGAAGTATCATACGTTGCTTTCTGGATGGCCTTCATAGCTGAAGCACCACTCCGAAGGGCATCCACGGTTTCAGTTGTTGCCTTGGCACCCTCTAGCATAATCATCTGCATAGAAAGCAAACCATACATGAATAAACATAAATCGAACCTAAACGATTAGGTCAAAAACTTTCCGGAATTCAACGAAAAATTACAATTCAACGAATTAATTTCACCCTAAACAAAGCGCATGGAGTCAGAAAGGGTTCAAACCTGGTCATGGATACGCAATTGGAAGTTTCCCAGTTGCTCTACTTGAACTTCATACAACTTCTTGCGTTTCAAACACTGAATCGCAGCTGCCAACAACACATCAAACACCGCTCAACATCCACATCCCGATTCCACAGCCAACCCTAAAAAAAGAAGAAAAAGCAAACTCTAAGCAGTAACGAAACTATTCCGTTCCCCCAGCTCACCTCGCTTATTCTTCACCCGCGAAAACTCCTTCGCTTTTTCGATCTCCACCGCTATCTTCTTCTGCAACACTTTCTCCTTTTTCTCCAACATCTCCAGCGTCTGCCCCCGCCGTGCAACCACCCTCAAAATCATCAACATCCACGATTCCCCCAAACCCTAACTACGTCAACCCCAAAACAATTCCAACCCCACAAACAAAATCGGCGTCATCGAATCGCTGACCTCATTGAGCTTGTCGAGAGTGGTGAGGGTGGAGACCTCCTCCTTGGGCTTCCCGAATATCCTTGAAAACATGGTGAAATTGCGTCTGTCGCGCGGAACGAATCAAACCCTTGCGAATGGAAAAAAAATGTTCTGCAGAGACGCGCGTGTGTGAGTTCCTATATCGATTACGGATTCTGCAAAGCTGATTCTACTCGTGATGGGAGTGTCCTGCAGGATGGAGAAAAGGCTTGGCAACCACGAATTCGAGGACGGGGCAATGGCCGGTGGCGTCGTCTTCGTACAGAACTACTACTACCTCTCTCCTCCTGGCAGAAATTTGTTGATGGGCTGGGCAGGTATGGCGGGGCACGCGACGAAAATACAGTGGACGTCCACCGGCCCGCCGGTAGTCGGTCGGTACCAGTGTTGGGCGTGGGTGTGACCCGGGTATCGTTCAGGTTCTCAATAATGGTATCGTCATCCTAGACCTGTCTGGTATTAGAGCATCCCCATTTCTATCCTATTTCTATGTGGATGAAGAAAGATCAAGTATAGGGATAGGGGATTTTCTTTTCCACTAATATTGCTCTACCCTAAACATATAGGGGAGATGACTTTGAGTTCCCTAAATCTCTGTCAATATAGGGAATTAGGTATTAAGTTCCCTAAATCTCCCCCAATATAGGGAATTAGGTATTGAGTTCCCTAAACATTTAAAGATAGAAAATCTTAGTAGGGAATTTTCTTCCCTATCCAAATGAAATTTATTGGGATAGAGATAGGGCACACCCTTGGTAGAGATGCTTTTAAGTAATACAGTGATCAAAACCACTATTGCAACAATACCATACATTGGGGTTAGATTCATCAAACCTCCTACAAAATCATTTCTTTTAGGATTGAATTATTTTTCATTAACTCGATTTTGAATTTTTGAAATTTCATTTTACAAGATGTAGAATATTTCATGACCTTTGGCATTTATACTAGTACTCAAAACTTTACCAAATCTTTTGCTGCCGAATTCTTACATGTTATTAAGTTAGCAAAATAATTGGTTAAGTTTCAATCCCTATCCATGAATACAATCTCTGTTCAATTCAAAGATTGAGGGAGAAAGGGATTAAGCTTAGTAAGCTTATGTATTCTATGCATATTTTACATTTATATAGCAACCACCTTCGTATGTGTATTATTTTTCAATTTTCATTCTTCATACTTTTATTTTGAGGATTCACATTATTTTCATTAATATTTTCTTTGCTATTCAATTATGTCATGTGATAATTTTCTGAAAATTTCATTACATGCCATATTGAATTATTTTTTAATAAATTTGACCCAAGGATAGTGTAACACTTTTGTGAAGTACCATACTAAGTAATCCATTTTGGAGATCTCAATTGTCATTAACTTAACCCTAAAACATTGTTGAGGATGCAAAATATCTTTTGGATGATTTTCACCTACTATATGTAACTAATATGATATGGCATGAATTTCTTTTTTAAATAAACAAATTTAGTTCTACAATCACATTCCAAGACAAGTCAAATTTTACTGACTATATTACGGCAATATTTTTCTAACTTCAAACAGTGCAATCTACAAATTTGTGAAATTAAAGATTTTGAATTTTTGCATAAATACTAAATTTTTGGCTCTATATTTTACTATTTAGATTTTTATTATTCCCATTACACAAGAAATCATCAAAAAATGATTGAGTTTAATGCTAAACTACTTGACCTCGTCACTTTGCAAGGTGATTTAAAGTAAGATAGACCCTATATTTGCTTTTGGAATTTTGCATAAGTGTACCTAACAAGATATATCCAAAAAAATGGTGTAAATCATCAATTTTGTGTACAAATATTCTTGAAATACAAGACGCATCAAAGTTTGTTGTTATGATCTAATAGGGTTAAAAAAAACTTTTAGTTCAAATTTCATAATCTTGAAATCTATGCATTGAAAGGTCTTGGAATATTTTGCACATGTCAACATAATGTGTGAAAGTATTTCAAGAAAATGGAATGGTCTACTCAATAGGAAAAATCTGGATTCTTTAGAGAGTTCAAACACGTGATTTAGATGTGCAATATAGGAAATCAAAAAATTCTATACAAAATCAAAACTTGCTAGTTTTTAACAATTTCTTTTGAAAAACATCCTCCATCTATTAGGGGTTAAACCCTGAAAGATTAGGCATTCAAATTTTGAACAACAAATGAATGCAAATACATTCCAAGCACACAAAAATGCAAGTTTTTCATCTATTGATTTTTTACACGATTCTTTAATATTAAGTTAGTTCTTTAATATTCATATAGTATAGATTTATAATATTTTACTTTACAAATATTCTATAATTCAAAAAGTAAAGTTTTTAGTTCAAAAAATGACCCTTAAAAAATGACTTGAATTAAAATTACTATAATTAGAATTCATTTTTTATGGAATTATTTTATTCCCTTCAAGGATATATTGTTGTTCAAAGATCCATGAACAACTTTATTCAATTAATGCAAGAGTATGAATAGTGCAAGCCTTTTCACAATAATTTGGATAATATTGGATGAATGTAATTTTTTAGTAAACTATTGGATAAAATATTAGATAAATAAAATAGAATGATATATGGATGGAAGTTAGATGAAAATTGGGTAATATGTGGCTATAGAAGTAGGATGAAAATCACAATATTTGAGATAGTACAAAACTAATGTGGACTACATTAATTACGAGTGAGGGTTTACATTATGAAAATTTGTATGGAATATGTCAAAATACAATAATTGTGCACTTAACAAAACTTCAAAGTAGTTTAATTTTTTCAAAATAATTTAATCAAAAAAATATGTGATTTGGTGAATCTTTCATCTTCCAAAATCTTTATTTGAAGTTTCTACTCAAAATCTATAGACAAAGGTCAAAGAAAGGTGTAAAAATGTCCCTACCTCTCAATGAACTTTGTACATAACTTTTGAATGAGACTTGAAATCATGAATGGGTTTTTGAAGCTAAAGTTTAACTTAAATTCCCACATTTTGAATAAAGTTGATTTATGATATGTAATTGAGATATGAAATTCTTCTAAGATAAAAATACTTTGAATTTTTTAGAATATATGAGTGCTTTGTTCCAAGTTATCCTATATTCTTTGCATAAGGTAACTATAGCTAAAATTATCCAAATAAGCTTTATGGCATAACTAATATGCTCTAATAAATTAACAATAATTTTCATATATTGGTGGACTATCAAAACACAAGTAGGTCCATAATTTTTGGAAGCATTGTGAATTGCTTAACCCCTAAAGGTTTTTGACTATGTTTTCACCAAAAATGCTCTAAAATTGTCAATTCTAGTGCAAGTACCAAATTTTTAAAATAAAATTTTTTTGGACACATGTAATTGTATGATCTTGTAGTACACTAGTTTGAAAAGATGTGGAAAAAATTTCAAAAATTTCTACCATGTAGATTGAAAAATATCAACGTTTGAATTAACAAAAATTCTTTTTTTGGCCCTATAAAAATATGGGTAGCTGTACTTCACAAGGTCACATTTGTATGAAAAAATATCCAAAATGGTTGTGCTTTTTTGGATTCATTCTTCAATGCAAGTTGGCTACATGCGTGAAAATTTCAAATCATTTGGAATTGTACAACATATAGAAAAAGTATAGTAAGTAAAAAGAAATAGAGAATATTGATTCAAAATACTAAATTGTTAAGAATTTAATTATGGAATTGAAAAATGCAAATCCCAACAGTTATAATGTTCTAATAAACAATCTTCGTCTTCATATTTTTACTTATTTTTAAATATTAAAAATTGAGTTAAATATAAAACTTCAAGTTTATTTTAAAGAGGAAAATCCATAATTGCCCACAAACTAAAACTCTTCATAACTTTCACCTCATTAATTCAAATGGAATGATTAAAAGCTTTCCACGTATATATAAATCTAAAAAACCAATGTCAAATTATTATTTCTTAAAAAAATGATTTTAAAGAATTTTTTTGAATTGCCCGCTATAGCATGAAAACTACATATGTTTTCATTGATTCTAATGTGAGAATCTATAACTATACAACATGCCTTAATTTCACAATATGTGAAGTTAAGGCATGTACTTGTGTTATAAATTCTCATTTTAGAATCAACAAGTGTCCTACATTTGAATGGTATTAGGTTAGCAGTTTGTATTAGGTATGGCTACCTTAGTAGTATCAAAACATGCCATAGAGAAGTTAACCCTGTAAGGACACGTTGGTCTCTCAAAAAATCATCATTTTCTAATACCATGGGAATCATTCGCTTAAAAAGATGGAAAAGTACTCATTGGAAGTCAAACTATTGTAGAAGATGTTTACTTTTCACAACAAAACTCCAGAGATGAATAGTTGCACTTCTATCCTATATAAGAGAATTCTCCATCATCCATCGGACACTTAGTGTTCACAGCAACATTATAGGATTAAACCCAAAGAGAGTGTATTCAAAGACAGTGTACCCAAAATTGACTACTTGTAAGGTTGCCACCTATACACTACTATAAATAAAGTCATTCACAATCCCAAATGGCCCCTAACTCCAACTTACATTTGTCCTTTTAATGCTCACCATTTTGGATATCGTCCCTATACTTAGTTTCCCTTTAAAATTAGGGTTTAAAAGTGAGGATCAACATTCAAGAGGGGTTGATTATAGGTATGCATGCTACTCAAGATACTATTCTCAATGTAGTTAACCCCTAAATGCCCGAGGCATCAAAATCTAGTGTTTGCAAAACTTTGAAGTTAAATAAAACCTAACCAAGTTGCTAATTTTAATAATTTATATTTTTGAAAGATTCTTCTTGAAGTCCATTTTTAGCATCAAAAATTTGATCTTGAAAATAAATGATAGTGATTTTTCTATTCAAGATTTTGTGCAAGAATACCCATTACAATCTTGACTTCCCATAGTGTTGAGAGCTCTTGTAAATGAGCCTCAAATACACAAGGAATTGAAGAAGAATCACATTCAAAACTCATTTAAAAAAATTGTAGGGTGAATTTTGAGAAGCCATAAATTGATTGCGGTTATTCATGTTAGGCCTTTAAACCTCATATTTTTTTGGTCACCACCTTTTTAGGTTTGACTTGTGGAAAGTAAATTGAAAATTTTTCATAGTTTTAACACCCTCATGGTCAAACGTTATAATCTTCCAACTTATAAGTGATATTGTTGTGTTTTTTTTTCCTATATGATCTCTAACATGTCTAGTTTGAATTTGTATGGTTACAATTCAAAAAAAGTTGATACAACTTATCATAATGTTGACTTTTTGTTCAACTTAGAGCAAATTTCTAGAGGCTCAAAACAGGCCTTGGGCATTTAGGGGTTAACATAATTGCACAGTGTTCAAGACTATTGGAATTTTTTTGGCAAATGTTTGAAAAGAGCGAAGTTCCAAGTGGTAAAACGTGAAGCAACATAGGTCGAAGATGAGAGAAAATCCAAGCCTCAAATGGGCTCAAGTCAGAGGCCCAGAAGTCATACTACCGATTGGACTGAGGAAGAGGAGGGGATCTATACAACCAGGGGCAAAATTTACATTGAGGACACTGCACAGTTGGAAAGTACACGCATAGAAGGGCTATCCTTGTGACAACCTACTCAAACTTCCTCGCATGTACTGCAGATGTCAAGGGTGAGAAATTGGGGTTCAAAATATCATGAGTCTAAAAATAACTCTACTGAAAGGGAAGCTCAGTACGGTGAAGGCACAAAGAATATTGTAAATTTGAACGTTTCTATTAATATACACGAGCAACTTGAATGTGCCAATGGAGCTCAGACTGTGATCAGCTACTTAACAAATAGCTAGTGATATGAAACAAATGAGGGCTCTAGAATCGGAAAGACCTGGCTTTCTTGGAACCACCGAATTCCTTGGGATGCTCAAACATGTGGGCAAAGAGAGGAGAGACCATCTGGCCTTGCGGCCCTATGCCCTCCTGCCTGTAATGTGGCTTTGAGTGATCAGAGAACGTCGGGCCCTTGGGAGGCTCTTCTCGAAGCTTCTTCTGAATAATCAATTGATCTGCAAACCATGACAGACGCTCATCAAACGTTTCTTCCAGTGTGATTCGGTCACCATTTTCGTTTCGCATAACTGCTTTCTGCTGTAACAGCTCCTCGGTGCAGTTAATTAGGTCTTGAATGTTTCCTGGTGTGCAACAATCCATGAGCGCGGTCTTGTTCGGAAGTCCGGAAAGCTGTTCCATAGAACTTTTTTCTGTTAAACGTGGGTAGAAAAGAGTAAAAGATATCGAACTCTTTCCCGATGTACTAAGCACAAGACTACCTTTCAGAATCAGAAAATTTGTATACTACTTCACTAAAATCTCAACATACATTGACTGAAAAGAGACCACACGTAGTTTGGAAGACTACTATTGTGGGCATTACAAACTTAACCTGTATCCGAAGATAGTTTTCAGCGCACTTATGGCCGGCAAACGCAGCTGCTAATTGGTAATCTACTGTCTCTGCAAAAAAGTAAGTTTCACCAATCTAAAGACATTAGACAACAATTCAAGTTGACAAACTGAATCTGTGATTCAAGGATCAAGAAAATTGAGTGAATTAAACTGCATTTGAAGATCGATACTGTTCAAAGGGGAATGCTTGATAGCTAGGACTTCATATTAGAACATCCATGCCAAGTGTACTCACCAGCAGTTCCTTCCATCATAATGTTCATGAGGGGTCGCACCCAACCTGTCATTCCCCACTTCTTCGCTTTAGCCAATTCGTGCTTAAGGTCTGCTTGCCCAGCTCCCAATGACAACACCTACCACCATTGTAATGGGAGGATTAGTTTCAGCAAATCTATTTGTTGAAATCACCATTGGTTAATTGATTACAAACTGACTAATAACGTCCAAAATGATTACATAAGAAGACCTCCGACAACCAGACTGTCGGTGATCAGTGGAAATACAACACAAGAACAATTATTCACATCCTGCAAACCAAGCGAAACGCCAAATAATACATTCAGGGAAGTGAAGAGAAGCGCACCAGAAGATCGTTAAGAGTTGATGCATACGGAAAATCTTCGTTGTTGGCCAACCCATGCGTTGTTGCAACCAAAGCCTGAATTAAAAAATAAATAAATAAATAAAAAACATTCTTCGTGAGAAAGCATGCATCCAACCTTTTCCTCTATCCTCAACTGATCTCATGAGGTTAGATTAGAAGTTGACATTAAAAAAGCGTAGAAAAGCACCAAGTCCGTACCGGGTTATTCTGAATAGCTCCTCCATCAATCATTGTTCCCTGGAATTTGCCATCAATAGAAGTCACGAATGCAGGAGGAAAGAAAGTGGGTGCTGCTGCCGTTGCACGACAAGCTTCCCATAGACTGAAATTCCACAGAAACATGAGTATGTCATTACAACTGACATTCCAAACCCTCGCAGGAAAAGGGGACCAGACCTACTACAGTCAAGCTCACCTGTGAAACATGTCCATTATCAGCTGATTTGGAAACAATGAATTTGTCATATTTTCAGTCAAGGTAAACAATATATTTGAAAATAACAGACTATATATCACTAAAACATTCATTCTATTTAATGTCATCCGTGATTGAAGGTGCCACCAAAATTGCAAGCCAAACATTAAATTGTTAAATAATGTAAGCTTATCCTTGGGACCACAGAAAGAGAGTGAAGAGAACTCTTCAGTGAATAGCACGCAATCAAATCAACAAATGGCCAGTTAAAGAAAAATTATTCCGCATGGAACGCCGACCGTATGGTGCGGTGGTATAGATATCCGTGAAGTACTCAATGAGTTTCATGCTGAATTTTCACAAGCTTTGTGAAGAGTTTGGTGCAGAGCTTGGTGCAAAGTTTGGAATCTCATACCCGTACTGTGTTTGCATTACTTAGCAGATATCTCGAGAGTACAATTCACTAAATAGGATAAACAATGTAGCCTGATAATGGTGCTTCACCTGAAGTTGCGGCTCGGATCAGTAGCCGCCGCCTGCTTTACAAAAAAAAACGGAGTAGCTCTGGAAATGTCGAAGGAAGTAATCAGAAGGGGCTTCAGAGTGTCCACCAAAGTGAGAACCGTTCCATCTTTCCGGATGGTGTACTCCTTGAGCAGATTTTCAAATCTCCGCGGCGAGTACTTGGGTCTGTAAAACTGTCGCACTGACCCGTGAAAGGGATCATACCACCGCGGGCGAAAGATGTAACTCCCGTTTTTGGAGTAAAACTCACAACACCCTTTGGCTGTAAATATCGGGCGTCCTTTCTCGTTGGGGACCACCAGCATTGTTGCTAGAATGGCCCCAGTGCTGGTGCCCGTGAAGAGATCAAAGTAGTCACTCAGATGTACTACACCCCCTTCGTCTCCTAGTTTCTCCTGTCAGTCACAGAAGAACGTGCATGTGAATCAGATATCAATTATAACAATATTCATACTACTGTTTAACGGGACACGTGAAACTGGAAACATAAGTTGATCAACTCATAGGAATCGAATACTGAATAACCTAGTGTCCTATTTTCTCCTCTCTTTCACAAACGGTGCAACTTTTCATGTAGAACATACATGTGAATCAGCTACTATGACCATATTCACAACATTGTTGGATGGAAAGCTTGAAACCGAACACATAATTTGATCAACACATAGGAATCAAAAGTATCAGATTGCGAGCCTTTGGTTCAAAAGTAGAGGAAACTCTGTCCCAAGCCTAGAAAAACTCAATACAGGAGCAAGAATATTGGAGACAAGATATTGAGCTCACCATCGTGCGGAGTCACATTTGAAAAGAAATCTCAAATCACATGTTATGAGATCCGACACTCCCTATTCATTATACAACATACTCCAATGTTCTCTTCTACATTGGTACTATATACAGAATATTCTGTACAGTACCACTGTAAACTATGAAATTCAAGGTTTTCTTGTTCTCTTCTCCTGTCTCAAAGGCTGAAGTAAAATAGTAGATTCAAGAATGTTATCTACCTGAATTAAAACCTCGAGCCGCATTAATATACGTGCTGCAATGAGTCCGCGAATGCCACCTCCATCCATACTCAATATACACAGCTTTCGTTTTGACGTAGGGCCCCCTTCCCCAATGGGGAGGTCCAGAAGATCCGAGTCCCAACCTTGAAGCCCAGACTTGCCCCCTCCAATGGGCCCTCGTTGTATGGGAGCTGCAACATCGGCTTCAAAAGGCTTGGATGGATACGTCTCCAAGAAAGCCCGGATGCCCACCATGGTCGCACTGGACATCCGAGCAATTCCCCCATCGTCTTTATTATTCTGATACTCTGCATTATTGGTTTGCATGTAGATGTTGGAGTCCATAAACTCTTGGTTTTCTTCTATGGAAGCTGCATGGTAGAGTCTCCGAGGAATGGGGCCACTATCTCTCCTCATCTGGTGTTTTAAGGGTGGAGTCCCAGTTGCAGACCCTGCCCTCCAAAATGTAAGGTCAGAATCGTAGCATTTTCTTTCTGTGTCCATGTGGTGTAGTAAGTAAAACTATCCAACAAACTCTTCGTTCACGTTGTCTTAGGGTCAAAGTTTCTTGTTCTTAGTTCAGAATTGAATTGAAACCAAGTCAACCTCAGCTCAAGCTTCTTCCAAGTTCAGAGTCAAATTGCAGCGAACCTCAGCCTAATTCGATGAATCGAAACAATTGCATGCTTGAATTGCTGCCATACTGCTCACAAAGATACTAGAAACCAATTTCAACAATGGCTTAATTCCAACGCTCTACAATCTTAGATGATCAGTACAGATTGAGTATGAGAATGTGCACCACCTCAACACGTAATCTTGAGCTGGTTATGGGCCATTTACTAGTAAAATTTTGAACCTTCCTAACTTTAGCAGAGTATTCCCTTTCATTTACCTCCAAGAAACTACTTTCAAAAATCCACGAGTGTAAATACCAACGAGTCAGTGCAAACTGTATGTTTAAGGTTCTCCTACTTTGTTGTCATTACCACACCACTACTAATTGATCCACAGTTCATGACTCACCGAGCAGAAATGCGAGGGACCATTTCAGAGAGGAAAAATTACACTGTTATGGCTATTCAGCGACAATGACTCGAATTCTTTATCCTCAAATGCTAATGATTCTTTAGTGGTGATCAGATAACTGTGGATCATGATATTGTATAGCTCATAAGACATACACCATTGTAAGTTGAGCCAATTCTGATCCCATTCTGATCTCATTCTGATCTTCTCTGATATCTCTTTACCACAAACCTATCATCTCCAGCTGGCTCCCATTCAAAGTTTGACGATTTTAGCTAAAAGGACGTTAAAAACAGCCTCTGAATGGGTTCTCAAATTACAATAGATTTCAGATCTTGGAAACTTGCGGCGTAAAACCCCTGCTTAGATAGAATTGGAAAATATCTAGCAGGTACACTGGAGAATAGTGTGTCGAGGGCACAACTTCAACTACAAGATTCTTATCTTCCTCTCCATTTCAATCCCAGTGCGATTCTGATTCCCCCATAAACTCATCAAATTCTTGAACCTATATAAAGTTTCCATGTCTTGTAGTCAAATCACCACCTATTAATGACCCTATTATTCACTCTAAAATGGATTATTCCTTAAACCCTGAACCTCAAATACCTATCAAGATGTACCCTACAATAAACATTTGCGGCACAAGTCGACGAATTCGGTAACGCACGACCTAGAGCCGGCTCAACAAGCAGTAAAACGCACCAAATTTTTTTGGTTTCGGTGGCGTCGGACTAGTGACTGGAATGAAGCTTAGCCCCGCCTGCTCTTCCCCGTCCGCTCCGCCAGGCTCTTCCATATCCGCCCTCACTGGCACCTACAAAAAACTCCTGAACACAGAGCACCTTGCGTGGTTCCAATCCCTCCCACCATAAAAAGAATCAACTCATACCCACCGGACCACATCTTGAAAGAAAAGCCTCATCTCAAAATCTGAAGGTTGCGCTTCAAGATCTGGGAACACGCATTCGGCTCAGAATGTGTTGTACAACCCCTCGCCAACAGAAATGCTTTCACAAACACAGTCACCACTAGAACGAAAAGTTCCGACGCATTGGCAAGTGAGCAAACCCAGTAACACTTGGCCACCTGCAGAGATGGTTGCGGTGGGACCTGGGTTCACCAGCTCCCCAAACGACTACCTCACCGCACAGGGTACACGGCACGCGCAACAGCACAGAGCTGGATTTGAAAACGACTCTCCACCTGCATGACTGGGAATTTCGTGCAAAGATCAACAAAACGAACGGAAGCGCCTGCGAAGGCACTCCGCTAGTACAAATTCAAACGAAATCTTCGATCCGAGGGGGATTGCAACATCAGAAAGGTTCTAGCATTGCAGAAGCAAGGCTTATTAGGGAAGGTGACGACTGACTTTGATTGCGGGTGGGGGTGGGATCGTGGCCGCTAGGGTTTAAGATCGGACGGTGGTGGGAGGCCAGAGTGCGGAATAGGCGGCGATGTGGACTTGGGACTGGGCGGGGTCTTGGACTATGGAGGCTCTTTTCAATTACAGCCTCTGGAGGGGCGCCACGTGTTGGGGTCTTATGTAATCGACACTTGGGAATCCAGCCGGCATTTGGGGGACGGCGAGCGGGTATTTTAGGTGTTACCCGCTTTTAGGAAAAGGCTGAAGTAAGTTCGAAAACGAGGTCAGTTTCGCAAACGTGGTTGGAGGGAGTGTGTGGTGTTTACACGTGTAGAGTCAGGATTGATCTCGGATTCTCTCTTTGTTTGGTCTACATGAAACACTGAACTTAACCCTTAAACGCGCAGGCATCCCAAAACTGGATGCGCCTTGGTCAACGTTGATTACAACTTTTAAAATAACTATCTTTGGAATTCAATTTCAACTAAAAAACAAAGCTCAAAAAGTTTTGTTTCTATTCCATTTTAAAGTTTTGAGAAATGTCAAAAATTGAAAAAGTTATTGCAATTGAAAGCTCCTTGTGTTAAAATCCAAATAACACAATATGGTGTGCATTTCATTCATAATTTCTTTTTTTTTAGTGTATTTTGAATTTAAATCATAAAATCATGTTTCTCATTCCACTTTTCATTTACAGTAAAAATTATAGATTATTCTAATATATATTGTAATTGATATAGTTTTATTTCCACCTTTAGCTTTGAAAAATCACAATAGTTTTATTTTTCCTTCAAAATTATTGAAAAAATAGAAAATAAATAGAAAATTTATTTTTCTACTAGCAAAAATTATAAAAATTGTATACATCAATTAAATAAAAGGATAAATTTGGTTTGATAGTCAAATTTGACTTCAAGGTGTTTGATGTGGCTATTTTGGGTGTAAAAAATAAAATAACCAATTGAAAATTTTTCATGCTAATTTCCATTGCTACTTTTACCTCCCGATAGAATTTCGAATAATTTGGATTGTTTTTGCTATTTCTACTTATTTATGTTCATTTTTTGCAACAAAAATGATAACAATTAGAAATTTTCACAAGACAAATTGCAATTTCTCAAAGTGATATAGAATTCAGAGTTTCAAGTAGTAAAAATATCAGATTGTTGTTTGAACACTATTGAAAAGGCTAAAATTAGCTCAAATACAAAGTTTGACCATTTCATAATGGATTAAGTCTTTAAGGGGTTAATTCAAATTCTAAAGTAGGTGCCCCTGCAATGGTCATTCATTACAACTCAGAGCATACCCTACGTGAAGGTCAAATTCGACATAAATTAAGTTGTTTTATGTACAAAAGTGTTACATAGTATTAGTGATTGGTGCAAGGTGTTGTGGACTTGTCAAAATTTTGACAATAGTTAGTTTTATTGACTCTTATTTGAGATTGAAAAATGATTCCAAGGCACATTAGCAAGCATTATTTAGACTTTAAAATAAATAATAAAGGTCTCTCCAATTTGTAATACAGGATTACATGAAGGTTTAACTACAAAGGTAGAATCACCTATACCCAATTGGGCTTTGGTACACAACTTGTAGCGTGCATTTATTTCCAACCAAAGCTTAGAATGTGTGTTTTCCCCTTTTTCAAGATTGGGACTAATAAGGTCATGACACATGTCTCAAATTAGTGAGTGGGAGAGTAGGACGTAGTGAGCAAAATGTAGTTCTTGAATGATTGGAATTGCAAGACTCTAGACTTTGGCCATGGGTTTTGCCTATTTTTTGCCTTCCAAAAAACATAGTAATTTCAATTTTGACAATAAAACTAGAGAAAAATTGGAGACCTTGTATTCCTTATCTTTCTACAAAGGAAAAATATGTATCCCCTCATACTCCTCGTTGTGTGTCATTAATTGCTTAAATGATCAAGTATGGGTGGTTCTATCTAAATAGTACAATAGAAAAACAACACCAAACTACATTAGATTCTAGTTTAGATACTTCAAGAAATTTGATAGTATGCTTTTTTCAAACTTTGGCTCATATTCTATCATTTTACACACTTTATGATTAACTCTATTGTTTGAATAAATTATGAATTTTCAAAATATTGATTCTAATTGTACCCAAAATCAACATTATGCTCTCATAGAATCTCATGTTTTGATTGTGTACATCTTTTATAATCAATATCTAGGTTTTTGTGAAGATTTTTGCTCTAAATGCACCATAGATGTCACATTTAAGCAATGTTGATTATGGATGTCAATTCCTTATATTTTTCAAGATGGATTCTTTATTTTCACATATTTTTAGAACTCAATCAAATTATTGTAAATTTTTAAAAGAAAAGAAGGAAAGAAATCCATATCAATTACATTATGTGGTAAGAAAATTTGCAAAATCTTGTACAAAAATTAAATTTACATAAAGTCATTTAGAAAATACTAAGATTCTATAAGTGCATACCTAATTAGAGACAAAGGTATAAAATTTTCAAGTATAGAGTTTTGAATTTGTAATATTTGCATTCTAAAAGTCATAATATGATAAACATTTGTGTACAAAATTAACCACAAAGTAAAGTGCAAATCCAAAAATTGTAATGAAGAAATTTCGAACAAATACAATTTTGTTATAGAAATACAACAACCCCAAATGACTTGTAGAACCATGAATATGTCATTGTTGTTCAAAGTTCAAGTGAACTCATGGTTCACTAATTTTAAACAAAATTTTAAAATGTCTAAATTTAATGATTTGCAGTCTTTTTCATATTTCTCTATGTACAAAATACAATTTTGATGTTATAAAGAAGTCAAAAAATAATAATATGAGAGAACTAAATGCTTGCATTATTGAATGCTATGATTTTTTTATGTATTTCTTTCAAAATGGTACATGTATGAAGGTTAAAGATTATGAATTTATCAAAATTTGTTTATAAGATCTTATAGCAACTAGAGTTATTCTTAGGAATAAAATACAAATTGGTTTTGGGATCAACACAATTCCAACAACCATTACCAAAACTAAATTTCATCCATTCGATAAAAAAATGGGATTGCATTTATTTAATTGCATTGATAGAAGTCCCCCAAACATAGCCTAGTCATTAAGGGATTAATTTTGTGGGCAATCATGCATAGAATCTTTTCTCAAAAACAATGCTTCAATTTAGTTAATTTTTGAATTTATATTTCAATTTTATAGAAAAATAACACAATGTAGGGTGAAGATTGCTTATTATAGCATTTTCCACGATTGGAATAAACATTTTTAATTTCTTTCTACCGCTATTATTAGAATTTGAGTTTTTCATATTCTACTTTACTTTTTTTGTATTTTTAAAGATTGAATGTGAAGTATTTTGGATTGAAATTGTTATACATATTCATAAATTATTTCTTCAAATAATATTATTTATTACTATATTTAATAAGTTGGGGAACATACTCAATTTGAATTGAAGGATGAAAGGTCATTGTATAAGAAGAGTTTTATTTAAGCTTTAAAATGCTTAGATCTTGGAATCTACAATACATCAATGTTCAAATTTGCAAAGAAAATTTGACACATTCCCATTGTCTATAGTCTCGTACAATTTTGCACAATTATTTTTTTCCATGTTGTGCAACAACTTGGGTCTTTTTCTTATGAAGCATACTCATACTCTTAAGGGTTACATGAATGATATGAGTGTTCTCCAACATAAGAACACTTCTATTACATATGTTTTAATAAAGATGTCTACAATACTAAAATAATACAAATGAATGATGTAATGCATACAATTTAAACCTTTAAAGGATTACATTACAAAAATTTTGAGGCCTCAAAAGGGCTGCCAGCCCACAAGGTAGAGGTGCAATTAGAGAAAAATAAATTAATAGATTAATAAAAATTAATATCTGATGTGGCACTAGTGCTACATCAGCACCACATCAAATTTTGAAATATTTTAATATTTTTTTATTGTTCTGTAATTGCACTATGGGAGGTGCCGAAAATCAGAAGTTAACGACCCTTTGGAGGCCTCAAAACTTTTGTAATGAAGAGCCTACTTTCATTATTATGAAAATTTGAGCAAGCTCTATTGATTTTATAATTTGGACATTTTGCACAAAATTTTTAGTATGGATGTTAATCATCCTAATTTTTGTGTGAAGATTAGTTTAAGGTCATTCCAATAAATATCACAAAGGTTATGAAGATTCTTAAAGATTTCAATGTCAAAGTGGGTAGCAAAAAATTTATTCTAAAAAGAGATCAATTAATTTTTTGGATTGGATACCTACTTATAACATTTGAAATATTCAATTTGAAATATTCAATTTCAAATAATGAGGTAAAACTTATGAAGATATTTATGGGCAATGAAGGCAAAAAAATATAAACTCATCTTTTGCTCTCAATTTTGAGAAATTAAAAAGAAAAAAAAGAAAAAAAAGAATAGAAATTGATTATTAGAATATTCTAAGTATTGGTATCAAGACTTTTTTTTTTCATTTTTTATGAAGTGCCAAAGTGGCAATATAAAATGTTATAGTGGTGCTCCAAATTTCAACATTCATCCACAAATTGGATAAAAAAGACCACATTCAAACATATCACATGTTCATAATTTTTTTTCCATACACAATTAGGCAATTTAATCCAAGATTTTTTGTAATTCAAAGTTTTTTTAGTGAAAAATTTCAAGATTTATTGCCATTTTTTAGCCAAATTATTTTTTTTGGTGCAATTTGGCACCAAAAAGCCAAAAAAAAGCCTCGATTAGAATTAATGATTCCCAATTTTTGTAAAAGTTAATCACAATTAAGTTTGTTTTTTCAATTAGTACCACCCTCCACTTTCTAACTTATATATATATATAGAAAGAGAGAGAGAGAGATAGATAGATATAGATAATTATTAATTAATTTAAAAAAAAAATTAATTTTAATTTCTAAATGTATTGAAAGATAAAACTTCATCTTTTGAAAGGTTTAGAAAAATCTACATTTTGAAGTTTAAACACATTGAACTTGCAATTTGTAGAGGTATTCACTTAAAGTTTTGAAAAAAATATACTCAAATAAGTTAATAAAAGGATTCTCTAGTGAGGTTTGTTAATAAATTTTTTTAAATGAAGATTTTAACCTTCCTCAAGAGATAAATATTTTGAAGCAGTTTTGGACCTCTAAATATGAATGAATTCTAGGAATTAAAATTTATAGATATATAATAACATTAAATTTTCAATGTAAAGATAATTTCAACTAACAATCTACGTAAATTTGATTCAAACATTGTCTAAAATTCTTTAAAATTTCCTATAACTTATCCCAAATTTATAAGAAAGTGTATCACTCAAATATTCAATACAATGTTAAAGTGAAATTAATGAAAATATATATAATTAGTCAAATATTTGGTGGTGGTGGTTGCAAGGGCAAAAAAGCATTTTTTTTTTTTATAAAATTTATGTTTACATGAATAGAAAACCAACTATTGTTGGATAGATGTACCTCCTATTTTAATTTATGTTTCTTAAGTTATACTGTGAAGAAATAAATGCATAGTATTCAATATCACTGGGGTGTTAAAATTTATTTTTTTGGAAAAGTATTGATTCTTTTCATGATCTAATGCCTGAACATTTTGTCTAATTAATGGAAGATGAATTTTAATCAATCATGAAAATTCACATTCTAAAAATATAAATTGTCTTTTATTGAATTTTCAAAGTGAAATGTTTTAAATTTCATTTGGAAATTATTTTAACATATTTCTCCAAATTAGACCTTATAGATAGTTTAATTTCATGATGCACAATATAATCTATTTTGACTAAAACTTCAAAAAATATTTTAAGACAAATATTTTATAGGATATTTTAAGATTTTTTTAAGACCCCTTAGGATCAGTAGGGATTACTCTTGAAGTCAACTATTTTTTTAATTTTGTATTGAAGACATTGTTTAAGAAGTAAATATAATAATATTGTTGGAGAAGGTACTATATAAAATCACTTGAATGGTTCATTTATTCAATGGTTTATAAAAAGGTAACTGCTTAGAAAGATGAGTAAATGAGTACCATACCTGGTTATTCGGGTCAGCAAAAAATAATTCTAAAAGTGGATGACATATTTTTTCGAAGTTTGTTTTGCATTTTTCAGTAGGGACAAAAAAGAATATTGTAGAATATTGACAAAATATTCATATGTTTGGATAGATTAATTAATTATTTAGTAGAAAATGCCAATCCTAATAGATGGACATGATCATTTTCAAATAAACGTTCAGAAATTAAATTAAAAAATATGAAAAGAATATTTATATTTTATTCACAAAGTAGTATATAAATATTCAACTTTCGTGAGATGTTCTGAGGATGTTTGTATTATTTTACAACCTTGCATAAATACCCTTTAAACACATGTAGGTCATTTATCTCTTCCCCATATCTAAAATTTTTTTAGTTGAATGTCATTTTCCTTATCAGATTTTGAAGGTCCTAGTTATCATTGAATTGTCAAGGGCTTTATGATTTTTTTTGTCCCTTTAAATATAGGTCAAAAACTACATAACATTTTTTAGCACTTGCCTTTACACCTTCATAAAAATAATGTATCATTAGAAGATATTTAATTGCTTTGGAAGGATGTGAGTTCCCTGAGGTTTTCAAACTTTAGGAACTTGTTGCACCAACTACTCGACATGGCACAATGATTGCCAAATCTTTAAAAAATAATAATTAATTTTTTCAACTTACTTTTTCCATTTAAAAATTTAAAAAAATAAAAAATTTGACAACAATTGTTCTCTAGTTGCCAGGGGAATAACGATGGGAACAACACTAAAATGGCCCTCCCAACCCTTCCAAAATCCTCTAAGGAATCTGTTAGTTCATCCATTTAGAGTAGATGTTGTATAAATCCCTAAGTGCCTAAGCATGTCAAAATGTGTTTTCCTTGTGATAAAAGAGCATGGACTTATAGTTATCTCCAATGAAGCAAATTGTTTTTTTTTTCAAAATCTAACTACATAGATGTTTAAAGAGCTTCCTTATTAGTGTACATATCAATTTTGAGTGTGAAATTGCAAAGGAGTTTTGAGATTATAATTAGAAAAATGTATATATCCTATTTTTAGTATGATGTCCCTCTCTACAATGGTTGATATATTTACATATAAGAGTTTGGGGGGATTGGAGGTGACTTGAATAACTAAAAATTGTCTTAGCGCACTAAAATGCACTTCCAAAAACCTTAGGTTCAAATTGGTAACCTTCAATTTTGTCTATTCAAATTTTTAGAATAGTCAATGGAATTTAATTAATTACCTCCACACATATGAGCTCAAAATTTTAGAACAACCATATATAGTCGTTTAGTTAGGGTTTAAGTTGTATTCAATATTTGGAGTCTTGGACATCATTTTTTAATGAATTTTATAGGAATTGCAAGTTTTATTAACTTTCAACTATTTAACTTAGCGGTGTTTGAATGACTTTCCAACAGTTCCTTAGTAAGATGAAAATGAATTTCTCCTTCAATCCTTCATAGGGAGTTTCTTGAGTGGTTCTTGGAAAGTGCCTTATTGAGGATTTGATGACTTTTCAAAATAAGAAGGTGCTTTAAGAATGGATGCAATAGAAAATTGCATTTTCAATGTTTTTCACAATTGGAGCTCTTTGTTCTTGATTTGAATTTTATCTATGAAAATGATATTTTTTTAATTTGATTTCAACTAATCAAATGAAAGCCACAAGCTCTAGTTTCTATTCCATAGAAATTGAAATTATCTTGATTTTTTTTTCACTTTTTAAAAAATAATTCAAGATAATTTCAATTTTTCTAAGAAAAATCTGTTTCTTTTTCTAATTATATAAGACATGCAATCTCGTCTTTGAAAACTAAAAATTAAAAATTTCAATCATATGAAGTAGCGAAATGGGAGCATGCAAATTGAAGGAAGTTCAAGCACAACTTCATAGTCATAGGCTTGGCATTTTAAGGTAAAATACAAGTGAATAAGCCCTTATTGCCTTATAAGGCCTAGTTTAGACAAGCAGTCTGGATAAAATAATTTCAAGGTCATTGACTAACACTACAAGAGAATGGGGTGTTTTAAATGAGTTTTTAAGTATAATCTTAGACATAAGATTATAAGTAATGATCTTTAAGGAGATTTTCAACAAAATTTTACTAGAAATACATGTGTTTTTAGTAAAATTTTGTTAAAAATCGCCTTTAAGGTCATTACTTATAATCTTGTATTTAGGACTATACTTAAAAATTCACTCAAAACACCATTTTTCTCTTGTAGTGTAAAGTAGTATTTTTGTCTAGTGAGTATTCAAACCTAGGGTTTGTCTATTTTTTCAACTGACCTAGTCACCAATCAATACAACTAGCTTAACAAACATGATGGAGAAGTTTTGGGGCTTATTAGAGGTGGCTCCAAACTTCTCTAGTAGTGGAGTGCTCCTCCTTTGTCCAATAGGTCTAAAGCTACGGCCGATGAATTGGATGGTACACACGATGGCTTGATGATATAGAAGTATTTTGGAAGGATGAAACAATGGACAGGGCATTAGTGTTCACACTTTCTCCAATTGCTCATTTAAACCAGGCCTAAAGGTTGCTTTACACTATGGTGGAAAAGCATACTAGTCAAGAATTGTAGAAAAATGAACCAATTTAATTGAAGGAAATTTCATTTTGGCCAAGACTTGTTGAGTAGAGAACTTCAAGCATGAATGAAAAAAATGACATGGCTTCCTATGTACCAACATTGTTTGTAAGGGGAGTTTCTGCGAGGTCAAGTTTCTTGGGTGGCCTCAATCCCCTAGACAAAAAACTTAACCTTTGAAGAATTCCAACTTCACTTATTGTCTTTTCATTGTGGCCTATCTTAACTATACAAATGAGGGCTTCCTATATTTCAAATAGCGTTAGCTGGCTCTTTGCCTCTCTTCTTGATGAAATTGTCCCCAATGGACTTCAATTTGTAAAGTTGTCTTGAAGACTTCTCCACTTCCGCTTGGTGTTTATACTACAACTAGTCCAGACTTCCAGTGGCATTATTTTATTATCTTTTCACCTTCTCCAACATCCTACCAGTTGCCTCAATCGTGGCCAAAACTTCCTGACCAATGCACTGCTCTACTCTCCTGTAAAGTGCCCTAAAAAGTTAATGTGGAGATGGAGAAACGGCAGAACTTTACAAAGCAGAAGACCCAAGACTGATCAAGAAATATCAAATCTGGCCACTTGTGAGCTCTCACTATGATTTTGGTTTCACCACAGCAGCACCCCCTCCGGGACCACGATGGATGGATTCAGTTTTATCCTTTTTTGTGCCAGAGAATGACTTCAGTTCCTGTTGCTGTTGCACGGCCTGAACGCAGTTTTGGACCTGCAAACTCGAATCATCTGACATTGCAAGTGTCGTGCACGTCCTTTCTGACCTTTCCTTTCCTTTATTTGGTAGCAAACTCCACCATCAGACTTGGACCGACTGACAAAGGATGGATATCAGACACTCCTGAATCAATCCCATTTCATACTGTAGGGTAGATGTACCTATTTTGAATAACTTTAAGAGTTTCAGCCTGGATGATGTGGGAAAGTCAGAAGGAACTGAGTTCAGCGTGTGCAAAATAAAAGTTGCAGAAGAATACCAAAAATAAAAAATAAAAAATTCTCCAAAAATGAATATTTTATTGAATATAAAAGTGAATTTTACACCTGGACTCATTCCAGTTTCATAGCCTTACCTATTGTGGTTAGCTTCGGAACTTCTCCCTAAGTCAAGAGGGAAGAGAGATGAGTGGATGAGAAGATACAAACCAAGAATCTTTTTCAATGACCATTGCATCCAGTTGTTGTCTACAACAGGTTAGCCTACATAGTAATTGCAGGGGCTTGTGCAAAATAGGTGCTTCTACCTTAAGATAAAATTTGAAAACGTTGCCTTTGACAATCTGTACACTTACACACTGTCTGCAATGAGCTTACACCAACATGTGAGATATCACTTCGACAGAATGCAAAATTGTTGCCAAAAGTTTCACTATTTGCCACATGATACAAAACATAAGGGAGTTCTTGCACCAGATGTAATTACGAATGACACTAAATTTCAACTGGTTGTGTGACGGATGTCCAGGCAATCTGTCTGGAATACAGTGAGAACCTGGCGGAGTGTACTTTGGAAACAGATGCAAATTGTCCTTGTGTTGAAGTTCCAAGGCCAAGACAAACAAAACTAACAATTAGTTGCAACAACTCTCTCCACCAACCTAGAAACAATGCAACATGGGGGAACATGGTCAGTGACAGTTTGTATATGTACAGTGAGATGTGCTGTTGCATAGCAGACTTCCAAAGTTCCTTAAGGTTGAAAATTAGAAAATACTTCTGAAATTGTCACAAAATAATATGTAGTATAATTTTGTAAAAACAGGTTTGTAAATCAAAATTTATCCATTTTTTTAGAATTTGTAACTATGGGATCTCATTCTTGACTAGTACAAGGGTCTTGTGTGAGAAAATTGGGGTTCAAAAGTGATGTTTGTGTGAGATATGACTAAGCAAAGAACAACACAATGTTGTTTTTTCAAGGTTGCTCAAGCTTTTGACAATGTGGCTTTGTTAGTTTGTCATTCTTTTGAGCCTCCATAACTCAATTTCTACTTTGCAAAATGATCTAAAGACTTTAGATTTGAGTAGAGTGTGAAGTTAGGAAGAAGTATGCAAAGTTTCAATCAAAAAATCAAGCTCTGCTCTACAGCTATTCCTTTCATTGTACAATAAGTATATTTGCTTCGTTTTTCTACAACACTACATTTCCTAAATGAATTTTTTATATACTTCTCACATTGAAATTTTGAAAATTAGAAAATGCAAGAAAAAAAATGTCAACTTGTTACTCTATAAGATCCTACCTTACAAAATATTGAGATATGTTTCACACTAACAAGAATTTGTCATTGAAAATTTGAAGATCACATGTTGTGTCCACTTAGTCCTTGAGAGATTAATAAAACCATATATGTGGTCACACTAAAAACTTTAAATTTTTTTTAAATAAATAAATAAATAAAATATAATAAAATATATATTATGCCAACAAAATGTCTATGTTACTTATAATCTATAAGTATGTCTACATTGCATAGAGCATATATTGTTGCAAGAACATCAACAGAGTAAAAATACCTATGATTGTCTACCTTCTTAATATATTCCATTAAAGAGTTTAAACTCTTAAAGGATCAAGACCTTTTTTCATCAAAAACACTTAAAATTGCCATTTCTATTACAAAGTGCAAAAAGATTTTTGTGTTTGAAGTGAAGATAATAAGTTTTTTTTGCACCTTGCGTGACTGGATAATTTCATTATGAATCTTCTTCTTAAAGATCACATGTTGTGTCCACTTAGTCCTTGAGGGATTAATAAAACTATATATGTGGTCACACTAAAATATATATATTATTACGCCAACAAAATGTCTATGTTACTTGTAATCAATAAGTATGTCTACATTGCATAGAGTATATATTGTTGCAAGAAGAAAATACCTATGATTGTCAACCTTCTTAATAGATTCCATTAAAGAGTTTAAACTCCTAAAGGATCAAGACCTTTTTTCATCAAAAACACTCAAAACTGCCATTTCTATTACAAAGTGCAAAAACTTTGAAAATTGATTTTTTCCATATTTAACCATAGGATCTTGCACAAGACTAGTATAAGAATGTATGGAAGAAATTATAAAAAATTTGGCAAGATTTTTCTGTTTGAAGTGAAGATAATAAGATTTTTTTGCACCTTACGTGACTAGATAATTTTATTATGAATCTTCTTCTTAAATTTTTGTACTAACAAGTTTGGATTAAAAAATGATTATGAAAAAATGAGTTGAAAATTTGGAAAAAAACATAAAACATTCAAATTTTCATTTCCATTCCTAAAAAATTATTATGTAGAGGTGGATATGAGATAGATAGAAAAAATTAAATTATTGATGGCTTCAGTACGGATTGAAAAATACTAAAATCAATGGTCAAATTTTTCTAAAAGGTAAACTTAACCTTGTGGAACTTATCTTTTTTTAAATAGTGAAAATTGACTTAAAAAACAAATCTAATACATTCTTTTTTCAAGAAGATGTCATGATTGCCTTGACAACAAGATACTCCATAATCTTCACATCAATAATCTAAATGGAGTGAGTCCAAAGTTTCCTTGTAGACAAAAGTTTGGTTCTATAAAAAACATATTTTTACAAATTTTTGTAGATTTCTTTTGTTGCTAAACTTAGTAAAAAAAATTATGCTTAGAGTGGTATACCTTTTTTTCTTAAACACTAATTGAAATAAAAATTACATTTTAAGAAAAAATGTATATTTTTCTAAATTAAAATTTTCAATAAATATAAACAAAAATTGAGGTTGTAGGAACCTATTCAAAATCCATTTTGTTACCTATAGGGACCAATAATCCCCAAATTGGCTAAATTTTGCTTGGTTTCTATTTAATTTTTTCATGCCCTCATTGTAAATTCAAAAAAATCTTCCAAAAATGAACATTTGGCTAATTACCCTAAATCCATCATGGAATCATTGATAGGAACTTTGATCATTTAAGAGTTAAATTAGTTTTAATTTACAATAACTTGTGACAGTATTAACTCTATACTAGTAATTCAAATGATGAATTTTCAAAATCAATTGGTATTTGGAAGACAATATTTGAATGCTATAATGCTAAGTAAAAAAGTATTGACATTGAAAAAGGATAAATTCCTTGATTAATCCCTAAAGGTCTTGACATTCAAAAAGTGAAAGCAACTTGGTCAAATTTAATTGTAATCTTCATAGTATCTATTTGAAATATTTAATTGCAAACTAAGGAAATGAAACCTAATTTTTTTTCTTTCTCCTCATTTGAAAAACTGGAAAAGACTTAATAAATTAACAACTTAATGCAATTAAAATCTCCATGTTTTAAAATCTAAATTATATAATTTTATACATACTTCATTTGTATTTTTTTCTTTAAATATGTTTTTTGAAATTAAATTTCAAAATATTAATTTTCATTCTAACTTTTAATTTTATTCAAAAATTTGAGATTATAATAGTGTATATTCTAGTTGATATAATTTTATGTACACATTACATTCAAAAAATTGTACCATAACTTAAAATTTACACCCAAATTATGAAAAATTTACCTGCATAGATAAAACATTTTTTCACTCAATTTTATCAATCAATTACATAAAGGTCAAATTTAGCTTTATAGTACTAATTTGACTTACCATTCATTGCCAAGGTTACTTTGGATGTAAAAAGTAAAATATTTGATTGAAATTTTTTCATATTATCCATCAATATTGCTTGTACCCCTTGAAAAAACTTCAAAATATTTGGACTATTTCTATTACATTTGTCAATTTATTTCAGATTGAAAAATTACAACAATTACAATTAATTATGAACTAATAGAGATTTCCTTCATTGATAGCTAATATATATATATATATATATATATATATATATATATATATATATATATATATATATATATATATATATATAGTCTCATGTAATAAAAGTGTATGATTGAAACTTGATTATAACTTAACCCATATATGTCAAAGGGGATGTTTTTCAAACGCTCAAAATCTAGATAATCAAAAAACCATGTTGATTAATTAAGCCTTATAATCTTGAAATATACTTAGTTGATCTTTTGGAAATGGCTAATTTTCTCGTATCATTGAGTGGACTGCAAATTAGAATAGCAAAAACTTTTGGAATCAAGTACCATTGAAATTATTTTGTTGTCTACCTTGTGATACACAAAGGCTAAAAGTCTAAATTGTATTAAAAAATAATGTTGCCCATTAGGCAATAAAATTGGTCTTTTAGAATTTAAAGAATGAGCCTTTGGAAGAAGTTTTTTAGAAAGATTGATATTGAGATGTAACGGGGCTAGCTTTAGATGATTAGTTTTGTTAAGCTTGAGTTTGGAAAAAAGAACCATTTTGGTTGTAAGTTTCTACTTTACATTTTAAACCTCTAATTGACCTTTTGCCATCAACCTTTTCCATTAACTCAAAAGAACCTTATTAGTCTTGGTAAATTGGTGAAGACACCTAAAAGTCATCACCATCAAATCTTATATACTTTGTGATACATGATGATTAAGAAAACAAATTACTTAAAACATTTATTAGAGTGTTGACTTTAGAACATCTAAAATCTTGAACTATTTAAATATTTTTTGAATGTATTCCAATAATCCAATTTCAGGTGCATTGAAATCTTCTTTTATTTTGACCATTTCAATAATAAAAATGATATTCAATGGGTGTTTTTTTTATTGATTAATGTATCTAACTTAAAAGGAAAAAATAGTCCTATAAAAACAAACTACCCTCAAAAGTGTTGGGATAGAATTTGAAAACAACTCATATAATTAAATAGATTTAGTTTTTTTGAACCATATTTTAACATTGAATGAAAATTTTAGATTCTTCTAGTTTATACTCTTTGGGCTATATACAAATGAAATATAAATTTTCAATGTAGTAATTAGAGGTGTATCCAAAATCAATCACAAAATCTTATATCAAGAAAGTGAACCTCATAACATTGTTAACTAGCCTAAATCATTCTACCTTAGAGATTGGGATAATTCCTTTTTCTATTCTTAGGAGTGAAGTTCATTTATTGGAATTCAAAGATGGATTCTTCTAATAGGATAGAAGTTCAACTATTCATCTTCATAATTTTATTGTGAAGAGAGGATGTCTTCAAAAATATTTTGACTTCCAATGAGTGCTTTTGCAAATTTTTGAATGATTCACATGGTAATGAAAAGGGATGATTTCCAAGGTCAAATGTTTGTCCTTTAAGGATTAATTTGTAAAGAGTCATTGTGTGATTGGGACATTGCAATGTTGGGACTCGTGCCTTATAGGGGAGCAAAATAGAGCCCCAAAGTTGGTTAGTAATGTTATGATTATAGATAAGGATCTTTAGGGATTGGTTTTGCAATTAGAGCCTAATTTTTTGGTGTTATCTTTTTATCATTGACTTTACTAGTCACATGGACCAAATTTGCATCTCAATGTAAAAAATCAACACATGGATATAGTGGTTTGAAGTAAGGTATATTATGTGAAGCATATTATGAGTATATTAAGATAGGCACCCTTGCAAGTACTACTTTTTCGTGGTTATGTAGACAATTATTATTATTAGATTGGTCAAATTTGATATTATCTTGTTGGAAAATGAAATGAAGTTTGAATGCACTAAAGAATGTGACATTTTGATATTGTATGCATGTTATGATGGGTCAAAATTCTCTTATGGTAGAGGTTCTAAAATTGTTTCTTTGATAAAGGTACATATATATTGACTTTGGAGATGTTGATTGAGTGATATGGTACTTTTTGATATAGGTGCTTTGGGAGGTATCCACCTTAATCTCTAACTATTCATGACTATTTTTTATCCCAAAATACTTGAAAACTACCATTTCTAGTGCAAATTAACTATAATAAGAAAATCCCCTATTTTTTGCATATTCAACCTTATGATATTGCACAAGACATGCATAAAGATGTATGGATAAAATTTCATAGACTCTATAGATTGCAAGATATTTGTAGTTTTGAGTTTAAAATTTTTATGGTGAAGAATTGAATTGAAAATCAAAGATTTTTTTTTCAAATTTCAAATTTGTTCAGTAGAAAATAGGTATAAGATGGAAAGAAAAATTATAATTTTAATAATTCATCGTAAAAGGCTCAATTTTACCATTAGAAACAACATATTTCACTTCTATTTTACATAATCTTTTTTCAGATGAATGTTAGAATTTTTAGGGCTAGAATTGCATTAAGTTAAAAAAATTGATAGTCTTGCTATTTGTCACTGATCCATTTATGGAAGAATATGTGACACTACTATCATATCAATTGAGTGAAAAAAACTATCAATGTAGGTGCTAATGAATAGAATTATGGTAGAAATACCTATTTTAGATAGGCCCCTTCCAATGGTTTTATAGGCTAACCTATTGTAGACAAAACTTGAATGCACTACTCATTGAAAAAGATTCATTATCTGTACCTTTTTTGTTCACTCATCTCTCTTCCTTCTTGGCTTAGGGAAAAGTGCCAAAGCTAACCATAATAGGTGAGTCTATGAGATTAGAATGGGCATCACACACTCATGATATTGACAACAAGCTATCAAAGATTGTCAAAGGGGAGAGTTTAATTTACAACAATGTAAGAAATGGAGGATTATAACCAGTTGTTGACTATTCTAGCCTTCTAGTACGGCTCATTGGTTATCTAATACATAGCTTATGTCTTAGGTTCATGTCAACTTGATAAATTAAGATATGCACACTCATAATTGTCACTTCACACAATTAAAGAAAAGTAACTAAAATTTATGTGTGGAGTAATGAAGTGGACTTAGAGGATTTTCTTCTTCCCAATTGGTGAGGTATTAGATGTATTTCTTAAGTAGTACAAACATAAAATGAAGAGGTTCAAAACTCAACACCAAATTAAGTATTGACCACATTGTGTGCAAAGTGCACTTGGTGGAATACTTTGTATGAAATTTTTGTATGGAGCTCATAGAATACTTAACAAATATTATTTAAGTCCAACTCTAGCTTTTATTTTTTTTCTAGCTTCTTAGAAAATGTATTTGGTAATCAATGGAGCATATTCCACCATAATATTTTAGACTAAGTGAACCCTTGCTTATTTTAATTATTTTAATTATTTAAACATTGGAGGTATTGAAAAAAATTTATTAAAGTTTGAAGTTGATCATCAGTTCATTCAATTTTGAAGTTGCATTAGAATAAAGTAAAATATATTTCCTTTGTCTCAAATTAATAATGGTGTTTCTTTTGAAATTACAAAGAAAACATCGATATTATTTTGAGATAGAGGGAGTATGTCATTAGATTTGTTGTTATCTTGCAAATCCAACTTAGAAAAAGTCCATTTTTTAACCCTTCTAAAGTGTTGGAGTCTTCCTTAATTCAACTTACAAACAAAAGAAAGAGATGCAATACAATAGGAATAGAGAATGAAACTCAAGTCAAAAAAATCATTTTGACTTTCATCTCTATTTTGTTCAATCTACTTTTGATCACAAAGTGAATTAAGAAAGGTTTCAATATCCTAATAAGGCTTTGAAAGTGGATGTCATTATATGAATTACCAAATTTAAAAATTGATAGTAGGATCATGCATAAATTGAAAAGGATAAATGTTGCAAAGAACACACTAAACTAACACTAATTCAAAATTGACTCATTATTTTTAATTCCACAAAGAGGTTACATGTCCACACCTTGTGTCACACTTGAATGACCACTTGGTATTGAACATTGATTTAGAGTGAGCTTATACAACAAGATGTCATACTCAATGGTGTATAGGCTAAATTTTGAGTAGAGAAAATTTCACTCTAAAAGAGATCAAAGTATGCTAGCCCTAATTTGGTGGACAAGAGAAAGTCTTTTTTTCTCACTTCAAAATCATAATTTTGCAATCTATGCAATTATATGGGTTGAATTTTTTTTTTCTCACATTTTTCCATAATGGTCTACTAAACTTTTATATGCTTGAAGTTAAAACAATTTGTTTTCATTTTCAATCCTAGTCAATGCATTATAATATACTCCATCTTGAAATAATTGTCCTCTTTGAATGCCATGTTTTTTAAGGGTTGTTTTTAGTAGGCAAAAAAATACTTCCTTGTGGCTAATTTTTATTAAGGTTGCAATGAACACATTCAATTTTGATTCATGTTCTTCATTGATTTTAGTGATATAAAATTTGGAACCTTTCTTAATTATATTTTTCACAATATGATCAATGAAATTGGTTCAAAAAAATACCAACAAAATTGTGGAAGGAAGGAGTTGTTTTTGACAATTTCCCTTAAAAACACCCTTGGTCCTTCCTAAACGTATGAAAGATAGTGTTTTTTTTTTTTTTTTTAATCATCTAAAGACAAATTCATGACCACTTAAAAGTAGGTATTTACAAGGTGGATTTCTTTAGAGGGTAAATTTTACTCATATGTAGAAATAGGTAGCAAAAGGTTTGCATAATTTTCCAAATTTTTTTTCTGCAACATAGAATTATTATAAATTTTTTAGTGGAAGATGAACTTTCTCCCATAATGGTGATATAGACCTTCCTCTTTCCAAGTAAGGATTGGTTGCAATATTGAGAATCTTGTAAGCCAATCATAATGTGCCACAATTGCATTGAGAACTACACTACAATCAATTGTTGCTCATTCTTCTACACAGAAAGAAAATAGCCTACATTGCTAGAATGGGGCTGTTGGGCAGGAGTGCTTTGCCTCCCATATTCAACTGAGATTTCTATTCCCACTAAATTAATGCTTCCGTATGTTACAAAAATCTGCTTTTAAACATAAGTAACTTCCACTTAGTTGAGTGTCAGAAAGAGGGGTTTAAACATTGACCTTAAATTTTGATGTGAATCCTAAATAACGTGAAGTACTAAATTTTAATGTGAATCCTGTGCAGAGTTGTGTCATTTAGTGAGTTACATGTGCCGGAGAATTCAAAATGATGTGATCGAGGTAGTTTTCGAAGAAGAAAAAACCACAAAAGATTAAGAAATTTTTCGATCACTAAACACAACCCACAGTTTTCATTCTCATGGCTATCTTGATCAACATTAGAAGCACTCTTAGCGAAACTCCGAAGAGAAAAGATATGTGCCAACAGCTGCGCCAACATTATCATTCATTCCAAATCGAAGTCATACTAGTGAAGTCATTTATATGCCATAATAAAACATTCAAGACACAGGATTGATGATTTATTTGCGTCTTGATCCTGTCTTGTCCACGCACCTTTTTATCATCAGCAACTCATCTATTCATACTTGCAGAAGCGATCGATACATAGAGATGGAAGGCACTCTAGCAAAGTTAAAATGTTCACAAATAGTATCCTCTACCTTACAGCCCATCTCACCGCTCAAGCTAGTCTTGTGTTGTATTTAAAGATAGTGGAAACCCAGAGCATATTTCCACACTTCTGTCAAACCCTAATTCCCATGAACAAGAGCACCACAAGACAATCTTTGCCACGATTGCAGTATCAACATGCACCGACCATACTGCAAGCGGAGGGCTACCATGCTGAAGATTACAAAATAACTGTCGGTTCAATTAAATACAAAAGTATCTCGAGAACCCAAAGGCTTTTAATCACTTCAACATTCATTCGAGCAGAACAGTTTCCACCAATTCAAACTGTTTATGTAATATAATTCAGGACTACTACATCATTGTTGACAACCTTGACACGTGCATGAAATCGAGGTGCCACACTACTAGTCGTCCTGATACACTTCAATTCAATCTGAAAACCAAAATAATTTGACCGCTATGTAATTGGCCTATGAGACAAAATGTCGGACGAAAAGAAAACGCTATGAGCAAACCAAATCCTTCGAACTCCTCGCGTTGCATCGGCTGCCATGGAAGCTCTACTTTAGTGGAGGCTTTCGGCAGCACAGATGTCAAGCAGGCTCACAAATCTAAGCTATGGGTCATACCTGACCAGCACACTTTTGAGTGACAGGGTTGTACACCCACGGCACAAGAAACTCGCGGCCATTGACACCGTACACGTTGAAGCTAGCGCCCGTCTTGGAGTTCTTGAGAAGCTGGCCAGCATAACCAGGATATGCACCGGCCCCGTAAATCCCTCCGCATGCTCCAGCAGCTTCCAAAGGATCCGTTGCATCACCCTGGAAGTAGGCTGTAGCGTAAGGATTGGTTGCAGCCCCCACAAGCAAACTTGCCATGTTGATAATCATCCCGTCCACTCCGACGTCACCGCTTGGGGGCTTCAACGGCGCCACATCCGGTCCAGTTCCCTTCAAGGGCTTCGCATACGGCCACGCGCAGTAGCCTGCACACAGTGTCGCGGCGTTACCGATCCAGGCGTAAGGAAGGACATGGGTCTGGGTAGCCGCCGAGGGAAATGTATAGAGATGAGTTCCACATTCGGAGCTGCAGAAGCCTTGCACATTGACATCGGCGGCAGTCAAAACAACATACACTCCAGCGGGGTCGAGCACAACGCCCTTGCCCAGGGAAGACACCACCAGCTTCTCCACGTCGCTTTGCTTCAGGGCTTTCCCAAGGCTGTACGAGGTGTCCTCGTAGACGCTGCCTCGAAGAACCGTCTGCGCGACAGATACCTTAGTTCCATCTGTGTAGCCCTTGGTTATGGCCCACCAGCCTGCAACTGTGGGAGTTCCAGCTGCAGATTTCGGAGCGGAGAATGACTGAAGAAAGTCATTAATGGTTGCCTTCTGAGGAGCGCTAAAGGCGCCGTAGTATATCAAGTGCACCTTCAAAACGCCCCCCTTCCCAGCCAGAATGGGTCCGTTGTGGTAAGAAACAGAGATAGTGGGACCACTAACAAGGAACTTGGAACCACCCAAAAATGTCTTCTTGATAAAGTGATGGTATGGCCGCGCTCTCGCAGCATTCGTCCACTTGCTCTGAAAAGGATCCGGATTGCCTTCAACATTGACGGAGTTTTTGTTCACTGCCGCGATGTAGGCAGGACCCACATTCCTCTCCCATGGCAGGACCACCAAAGCTAAGAACAGCAGAGTTGATAGAACACCGATGACTATATTACGGTTGCGAATCGCATCGCCAGCCTTGTCCTTCATCATAGACGGGACAGCTCTAAGCTTCTCCGCTGGTGGGGTAGAGCTCACTCCTTTGAGCAAGGAGCTGTTCCGTTGCAGCACTGGCACGTTGACAGACGTGGACTCCTTCACTGTGGACGCGGACCTCTGGAAAGTTGCCATGGGTGAGTCCCGATCTGATCGCATGCTCGCGCTCTCCTCCAACTGCGCTGCCATACAAGAAGCAGCAAAAAACACAGTAGGAACTCAACACAAAATAGTGGTGCACCGGGACGAAGCACACAAGCCAAATGCAATGAGCAAAACTTAGCGTCCCAGCTAGAGTGTCTCAGAGTCAAGTGTCAACAATGTACGCAGCTGGAAACTCACCAGCGAGTACAACCACATACAAATCTGAAACTCCTGCAGGTTGTCATATAATGTGCAAACGAGCCTGACAGGCTGATATAACGGTGTGAGAAGGCAGCAAGACAGAGGAGTCTAGTGACTAGTGTGACCAAGATCACTCATATCCTGCAGAGCATGAACTGGCGAGACGCGGCTCGACTGTACTTGCAGCTGTTGAAGGGTTTGAGCTGGACACTAAATATCTGTCGACTCAGCTCATGGCCAGTAAAACGCAGATCATAGCCAGTAGAACTCCGCTGTTCAAGCTCGCCTGGCATCATAAGAGAGCACAAGCTGTAACACTAATAGTACTTCCGTGGCGTATAATTACAGGATGAGCGGTGTTATGAGAGCTTGAATCTTTACATCAGCAGCTTAACGTTACATCGCACTGCAGGCAGTGACCAGTGGGTGAGTGTCACTGAGTGCCCAAAGCGCGTGATTGAAGGGGCGGTCGGCGATGGCAGAATCAAAGCAGAAGATGGCAGAACCTGACAAGCTCAGTGCCGCGACGATCGTCGTCGTCTCCACAAGTCCACACATGGCCGCGTTTCTTGTTTCTTCTATCCAACTTCCATTCTGACACCTTCAATACTGTACTTCATCCCTCGACTTCCAGTCTTCCACCCTCCGCAAATCCACAAGAAGCATGATGAAAGTAATCTACAACTTTCAAAATAGTCATTTTAAGACCCTATTTCACTGCCGTAACATGTCACCTCGTGTACTTTATCATAGCAGCATGTCAGTAGACAACTCCTTCATTGAAACTTCTGTCGACCAGAGCTAATCAAGTTAAGTGTGTCCTCACCAACTGTCCAAGTGACCGCAAATAATTCAACCATCTTTATTCTGCTGCTCGTGAAGAGATGTGAATTGAAAGGGACCTACTTAGTACTTACCGTTCTCATTGGCCATCCATGATATTACTTCTAACCATATCCTTGCCTGCTTGAGCCATTCGAAGGTGACATCGCTTGCAACCGTCCCAATTTCCCCGGAAACCTAGACTGCATGCATTATAGACCGTCATATCCTGTTGAGCACAGCGGGGAGTGCAGTCTCCACCGAGTCCAAGAACTGCTCAAAATCACCAATAAATGTCAGTGACAACATGTGTCAGTCTGTGTCAAATATTGAGAGCTGTGCCATATAAAAGAAATTAAGAAGTCAAGGACGTCAGATTCAATAGATTGCAAGAACTTACAGCTCTGCCACAAAAATGCATGCAGTCTTATTATACCGCAGTGTAGGCAATCAAAATTAGCAACTTCTCGTCAACTCTGTTTCTAGGGCAAAGGAGCAGTACGTAGAGCAATGTGCGTTTTACACCTGTTAATCGACCGCAAAGACTTCAAAGAAACTCTCTCGGCTTGAAAATTGTCCTTGCAACATACAATGGCACACAATTGCTACCTCTCTAACCCTTGCACATTTAGAATCTAACCTAAGACAGAGCACAATAACACGCGCACCCCCTGAACTTCAGATGATATTCTACGATTTCTTTCTAGAGCCGATACCTCAAGGTAACACTCATTATCTGCAACTAGAATGCCTGCATTAGTTAACAATTACAAACGCTTTCTTAGCATCAAATTCGCGTGCCCTGAAGACCTACACTCAATCTTCTTCTTCAATTCAACAATTTGGACAAGTTTGTCACCAAAGAACCTCGACTGCATTTAAGGTTTAGGGAGTATCGTAGAATCAAGATTCAGAGTAAAATGAGGGAAATTTGCGTGGGAGTGGAAAGATGCGGCAATTGTGGGGCGTTTTGAATGCATGGAATGCAGCGTTTTCTCTAAGGATTTCAATATGTCGCCACAGTGGTACCCATTTTTTTGATGAAATCGTTTTTCATCCACGAATATGCCCTTTCTTCATCCTAATTTGACGATCCTCATTCATTTTTGGCATCAAGAAAATGAGTTTTTAGCCAAACAAGAATTACCATTTCTGAATTTCATCAGTTGGAGAAAGTTTGCCACTCATTTTCTTGCCATTTAGACTATTAGTGGCCTCAGAGTAAACACAAAGCTTAACCCTTTTGAGAGTTTGACAGGAGGGAGAGTGTAGATTGGCACTTTTGAGACAAAATAAACTATTGCCTGAGCAGAAATTTAGACATCAGATCTTGATTTTGGGAAGGTTTTCTTTTCTTCCCATCTCTACATGAACTGATTCATACCCTTCCACGTACAACAATGATGAAGCTCCAAGCAATCAACCTAATCGCATCGCTCAAGAATACACAAAACATGCATCGTCTTTTTCTTTGATCAAGCTACAAGAACTCCACAAGAAGGATCTTGTCCCATGGAATTTGGTGGTCTTACACGATGTCTGTGCCAAATTTTCTTTCCACAAGATAATACTACTTCAACCTTGCAGAGTACAGACACAAGCAGACCGTACAGTATGTTATCGTATTGCTCCATGCGACTTAGCTGATGCACCTCACAATTCTGCATTAGCGAAACAGTTAGTTTCTGCTGAATTGTATTTGGGTGGAAGTGCAAGGGCATATCCTATAACTAATCAAAAGATTTGTGCTGCTACATTAGACAAATTTGAAGACGGTCGTCACCGCTGAAAATTTGAGCTTAGGAAGAGATTGAGTGCAGGTCATGCATGACAGACTCGAACTGAGTCACTGTACAGTACAGAAGACTCAGGTATACTCTAGTTCTGCCTTGTGGATGTGAAGCATGTGTTCGAGGCCGGTCGTTTCTCGAGGGTATCCTTGAGGGTCTTTCCGTATCAGATTCCAGAACTGCAATATGTTGGAATCAACCCTCGACGATGTCAGTGTAAGACTAACTTAATGGACTGCAATATCCAGCGTTTCCAACTATAGAACGGACGTTGTACGTTAAAAGCTCTTCCTCCCCCGAAAGACTCCACAAACTGAACATGAGTACCGAATACAAAAGCCGAATATTGCTAGGTTGAGGATCATCGTTTTATGGAAAAAATATTCATCAGCACCTTGATAGCCTCCTCAGTCGAGAGCAGCATGCACTCATTCATGTGTTAGAATTCTTGCCACAATAATTGCAAAAGAGTCTCAGGATGTATGATACGGAATTCAGATTTTAAAAGTTTTGATTGTATAAAAGAACACAAGTGGAGGCAAGGAAAACACACCCTAAGTTAATTTTTTTGGTGAAACATGCGTATTTAGACGCCTCGTACTTACGCCAAGAACTTCAACATGATGTAAAATGTGAAGCAATCCTTGACACTGTTTGATAGATGAGCAGTACGTAGCTTCTAAGTCCTGTGCTAGAAGGTTGTGAGTTACGAACGGAGTGCACGCACTCTAGATAGGAAGTGGCATTCCGCCATTCTTGTAAGAGCTGAAATAACAATAGGGGTTGTCACACCTTCTTCTCCCCATTCTCAATCTTTAGAGAATGGGGATGTGG
Source organism: Pseudoscleropodium purum (assembly GCA_963969395.1). Taxonomy (NCBI): domain Eukaryota; kingdom Viridiplantae; phylum Streptophyta; class Bryopsida; order Hypnales; family Brachytheciaceae; genus Pseudoscleropodium; species Pseudoscleropodium purum. Next base: position 2,409,621 of record OZ017796.1, read on the forward strand.
CACTCTCTCCTTCGATTTTTTTCTTTTCCTCTGGGGGTGCAGAATGGGTGGGAAGAAATTATCGCGCACAAAGTTTTCATCTCGCTTTCTCTCTTCCTGCCGATTTCACTCTCGTTGCCATTGGAGAGCCCGGTTGCTGGAGTGCTTCTTCATTTGCGCTGGTAGCGGTTGCGTGCATAGCTGCACTTCGATTGCACGTATTAGGGTCCGCGATTTTGATTACGGTGAGATAAGGTTTGGTCGTGTTTTTGGTTTTTGATTTTGGGTCTGAGATAGAGGAAAAGTGAAGCAGCACCAGCTCTAATTAAGAAGGCAAGCTAGCTAGGATCGCGCACAAATTGTGTTAGGGAAGTGCGAGTGTGAGGGAGAGTTTTTTTTTGTTTATCGTGAGTCCAAGGTATGTGGCAGGTACGTCGGTAATTTGGCTGTTTCGAAAGCTGTGCACATCAAACATCCACGAAAACACTCTACTTTTACATTCCTGTCTCGTGAATTTGTGAGTTGTGATGATTTTGGGGTTGCCAACATCGTCTGGTTTCAACGATGAACTAGGATTTAGAAATGCTGGAACTGAGAGATTCATGGTTTGAAATGCAGGAGCCCCAAAGCTGATGTTCGACCTAGCTACTGGCGCAAGAGTACTCTCGCACCAAGATTCAAGTTCCGATTCCTTCCCATTCGAATTCTCTGGTTCTTTAATTATGTATGATGTAGACATTTTGACTGCAAACATTTAACCACACAAGTTGACCAAGTTATATGAAAAAAACGAACCAGAAAACGTGAATTTGATCAATTCAAAGTCGTTAACCACTTTTTCGATAATATTGGAGTATCATTATTTGCAGTGTATTTGTTTAGAGTATTGCAGTCATCTAAAGAAAGGCAATTAATGGTAACAGTGTGTATGAAATGCAGAGGAAGACTCACAGTCATAAAAAACGACAGTCCTTTGATCTTGAGGCCCATTTGTGACTTCTTGGTCATTTAGGGGTCAAGTTGCATCTTCGATTTAATCATTAGTAGAGATCTTCATTTCTGTTCAAGATCAGTGGCCCACGACAAATCTAAGTCATGCTTACACCACTTCCTTGTCTTGATTGGACGAGATGAATCTGTACTGGTAAAAGGGATTAGTACAGGAGGCGGATCAAGTTTCAGAATCCTCTACATCATTCATATGATCAGCATAACCTTTTAGGAGTTGGGAGATTTTCTCTTAACGGTTTATAGTAGGAGTTCACACTAAAAGTAAAGCTGGACCTTCATTTCCTTGCATCACATTTATTTCGCAATCTATTGATCAGGGGCTTTAACATCAGGTCGTGCAATGTGTTGAGGATCATGTATCTTCACGTGAAATGATTAATGCTGTTCGTTTTGTACACTTCTGCAGATGGATTCCCCAAATTTCATGAGGCCTCCGGTAGCACAGCCCCAATCCTCGGAAGGTAAACAACGGAAGCGGCCACGTATCCTAACGCAAAGTCCTTTGATGCCATGCCAAGAATCTGACGTGGTCAACTCCTCTCATCACATGGAAGTTGGCAGTGCATCACATGGAAGTTGCATCCCAATACCACAGGCTCCTTCTCGAGGTATCATTTCTCACAATATTATCAATCAAATTGGATTTTTTTTTAACTTGGTAGTTGAGGGGTTAATTTGTTATTGGCCAATCAATGCAATCAGTTCCTCTTTGTGTGAGAAAAAAGTATGATAAGCATCAATGTGTACACCTGAAAGTTGAATATAAATGAAGTTCAAGAATGAAGAGAGCACTCTGTGATTGGCATGTCCTCTCTCCAAATGCTTAGAATCTTCAAAGTACTAATCTAAAGTTTACTATGAATAGACCTTACTGTCAAATGTCTGTAGGGTGAACATTTCCGGAACAAGGGCAATTTCACAACAACTCAGTTTGAGGAAAATGCGAATTTTGATACACAGGTACTTGCAAAGTTGCAATAGCAGTCTATGTCAGTATGCATAGCCAAAATGTTATATGCTTCTGTAGCGCTTCTCGTGGTTGAGCAGGTTTTTCACCATCTCTTTTGCTTTCTGTATCCGATTGTTGATTGTGCAGCTACACCTCCTAAACCTGCGACAGTGCAGCGTAGACCAAATCCCAATCGGCAACAAAAAGAGAAGAAAAAAACAAACCCTAAATCAATCCAGGAATGGGTACAAGATATGTACGAGCAGAAGTACATGTTCATGAAGAAGAAATTGGAAATACAGAGGGCATATCATGATGAGACGCTACAATTTCTGAGAGAACAATCGGAGAAGCTGTTTGCTCTTGAATCCCGCCGTTTGGATTAAGAATTCATGAGGATGGAGCAACAAATGGAGCAGCAACGTGAGGATTCACGTGACCGTGAACTAGTTTCACGTATCCGTCAACTAGCTTTGCAGGTTGAGCTTGAAAAGCTGCTTGTTAATTGCTAATTAGCCGCATTGTACAGTCAGGTCCAGTTCATTTACGAATTCTAGATAGCGGCACTGTGCAGTTGAAAGTCCAGGAACTTTGAGAGGTCGTAGCATACTCAATACTTACTCAAATTTGAAACCACAAATTGCGTTGGATTACTAGTGAAGAGCAGTTTATAATTTAAACAAGTATTTACAAAGTATTTACATGCACAATCCGTCATCATAGAACATTGTGATGTTTTTTACGAACTATCTATCATCTAGTGCTTCCCCCCTTGCTAAAATGACAGCTTGCATTCATTCGGGCATGTTGGCAATTAGATTTTGTATTTGCTCCAAATGAACCTCATCCCACATAGCTTGAATGGTTGCAACCATTCCCTACTTGTTGTTCGGTTTTTTGTGGTTTCAGAGCAAATCTTTCATTAGTTTCTACAAGTTCTTGATGGGGTTTAAGTTAGGTGAATTGTGAGGCCAACATAACTTTTGCATCCCATAAGCTTGCCTCCAAAGTTGAGGAAGTTATTGTGATGCACGGGTGCGCCATCCTCCATAAGAACAAGTTCAGATGGTGCATTGTGCATAAAATAGAAAGCAGATAAAGTAGCATCGTAAACATTTTTGACAAAATTGGTAGCAGTCCGTTCACCTTGAGGTAGGAAAACAAGAGGACTTTTGTCAAACCTTGTGAATGCCCCCAACATCATTACAAAAATTCTTCCTGATTTGAATGTTGGTGCAAGACAATGTGCTTCATACTTTGCGTGGTTTATTCTCCAAATGCGAATCCATCGAGACTCTTTGCCTAATTGGATTAAACCATAAGGGTTGTCACTCCTGCTATAGGACCCTGAGTTGGTTTGAGTATAAGCCCCTCTCCCCCAACCAAATCAAAATGGAACTAAATGAAATTAGATGGCGAATGATAACGGGCTATGGCGTGCTGCGAAACACAAAATTGCAAATGCAGGGGAGTGAGGATCACAATCCAAGGGTCTGGACTACAAACGAAGTGAAGCAAAGATAGAGATCATAAGGAGAAAAAATTTCGTGTGCACAATTGCAGCCATGGTGGCATAGCGAAGCGGAGGAGTGAACATGGGTGCTAGCGTTGTTTCAAGGAGTTATGAATTAAGCATTCATAATTTGAAAATGGAGTGGTGAAATGCGACAGGAAGAATTGCAGTAGGAGTAAGACTAGGTTGCACACGAGCCTACAAAATTTTGCATGGGGAAATGCTCTATAGCAGTTGGAATGAACACAAAATGGAAGTGAAATATCCATAGTGTTCAAGAAGGGGAGGTCCAAAATTCATAAATGAACTGGACTTGAGTGTACAATCTTATAAGTTAACATGAAATAAATGTATAGACTTGGCATATGCTTTGTAGATCATATTCCATATTCATAATAGTTCAATATTTGTGTTTTAATTATTTCTCTTTTGTTTAAACTAGCAGAAGTGTCATTGTATTGAAGTGTTTGGTTATAAACCTTTGAAGTTTCATTGGAAACACTTCTATTTGGGTCTTCTGTTCTACCATCCCTATTTAAATCATATTCATTCTGAAGGAGGTTGTGTAGAATGACATAATTCCTAATCCAAAGCACAACAAATGTGTGTGTTTTCTTTCCAAAAACAATTGTAGGAATGCCTCAAAAGCTTTGAAATCTCCCCTTCAATTATGCAATGGTATGTTTGGTCTTTATATGAATAGAGAAGAGATGTTTATTATAATGGTGATTCTCCTTTCTTTTGGATATAGGGTGCTTGTAAGGTATTATAATAATAGGAGTAAGGGTATCTAGTGTTTGTTAGTATGTATTTTGGAGCTTTAAAAGAATCATCATATTTAAACTATACTTGGGAGTTCAAAAAAACATGACTACCATGGGTGGAGCTAGTAAGAGAAGCTTGCATAGAGATGCATTATTCTACAATTGTGGTCGTTGAAAATGAAGTAACTATTGTTTTAGTTGAAATATTGTTTATCTTAATAGCTTGGTTTTGTTGTAAGTATAACATGAGTACCATCCATGATGCTAATGACATCAGAGAATTCATGGGAATTCTTCAAATGAATTTTTGATGGCTTCCCTGTCTACATCATTCATTTGGGCCAACATTCCACATTCTTTTCAAGTGATCAAATAGTGATTATAATGCATTTTGTAAAACTTGATAAAACACTTGTAAAAATATGAAATGTATAGTATTTGTCCAAGATGCCCCATTGCTATAGGCTCCAAATTTGAATAAAACAATTAGAAATTGCAATTGTGGATCAAATTGAGGAAGGGTGCTAGCATTCAAAAATATGTGGACCTTGCAAACTTACATTAGTGTGGATGAACCACAAATATTGACAAACATTGTGTGAAAAAAAATGTGAAGGCAGAAGAAATATGTGGTCAATATGTTTAGTACTCAACATTCATTTAACCCCTAAATGTCCAAGGCTTGTTTAAAGCTTCTTGGAATTTGCTCTAAATTGAACAAAATGCCAAAATTTTGGTAAGTTGTATCAATTTTTTTTAAAACTGTAATTATACAAATTCAAACTAGACAAGCTAGAGATCTCATAGGAAAAAAAAACACAAAAATATCACTTACAGAGTGAAAGATTATAATGTTTGACCATGAGGGTGTCAAAATTGTAGAAGTGATGTGAAGTCTTTCAATCCTCTTTTCACAAGTCAAAATGGCCCCCAACACTGATGTACTTTCCGCCTTTGTTCTATAAGTCCTTGTGAAGAAATCGAAGTGACTCAGCTTATTTTTATTTCTCACTCAATCTGAAACTAGAAACAGAGATGTTTGAAATCCACCAATCACTGTGGTCTCGAGAGGTTTAATTCCACATGCTAACGTTGCATGGGGTGCACTTGGTGCAGTGTATGAAAGACAAAAATAGACAAAAATATCTGAAAGGGTTCAATACTTCCCTTCTTACGGTCTTACCATTGCTGCAGAGCCACAATGTTAGGCAACCTACATGGCCCTTCCATTCAACCCTTTGAGGTTCGCTTGCTTTATCACCCCCCATAAATTCTTAGTTGTGGTAATATGCATGTTCATTTCATTGTACTGTTGAGCAAGGCTTGTGGATGTTGTTAGACTATACAGTTCTTTAGGTCAGTGGTTTTTGACACGAGCTGTATACTTGCAAGGCGTTCGCATCATGTATGAACTTTCAACTGGTACAATATGGCTTGCCTTGGCAGAACTTCAAGTTCCAGGATCCTTCTGACATCGTCGGAAAGAAAACTGATAATGAGATTGAAAAGTCCCAAGTCCCAATCAACTCAACTGATGAAGACTCTTGTTCAGGCAGCATAGATAGTGAGTCAAGTGGGACACCACGAAGCAGAGACGAATAGAATCAGTAGTTTTGTTTACTTTCACATGGGTAGCTTGTGAAGGAGATGCAAATTGGCACAGCTTCAGAGGGAGTACAGCAGTGTATTTTAGATGCAGCAGAACACGAGCAGGTGATTGGATATCAATTGGCTTAACCCATTGACGTCCCTGAAGGCCTGATGTACCATGAGAGCAGGGGTCATCTGTCAGCCCACAATCTCCGCAGAGAACTGAATCACAAATTTCAACAATTGCTTCATCCATTTTAATCCCGAAAGGACCGCCTATGACCTTTTCTTCAAACTTCAAAGTTCCACTTTCTGCATGCTCAAATTTGGAATCTAAATAGGAATGCATTTTCTTTGGTACTTTTATTTTGGAGATGTAATGGCAGGTTTCTGATAGTTGTAAAAATTCCAGATTTTTGGGTGAAAACTTGAATAATTATAGTGATTTTTATAAGAAAACAATGACAAAAATTTATATCAAAATATGGTATTGAATATGTTTAATAAATTTTGAAATTTTCTATTTAGGTGTATATTATGATGTAGAACATTGTCATGTAAAGTTGATTTACCATGTCATTCTAAAATTAGAAAATCAACAATCCATGGTCAAAGTCCCAAAGTTCAAATTGCAATACACTAAAGAATTTAAAAAAATTTCAAGAATTTCAAATAGGAATAAAAAGTAGACTTGATAAGCTCCATTTCATTGGTTGGCCTCAAATTCAAAAAGATCTTATTTATGACTAAAATGTAGATAAAAAAAGAAAGCAAAAGTTGTCAAAATACTCTTTAGGAAGATCCATGGATTTGTCATTTTCTTATGCATAAAGGTCAAAATATCTCAAGGAAGGAGAATCCAACACCATTTGTTGAAATGAGTTCAAGCAACATCTTTAAAAAAATTGGATGAAAAATTATTTTTTCTTTCTTTGAAGCCTTGTCTCCCTTCAATCATTCAAAGGGTATAAAACATTTTCTTTAGGGTTAAACTAGTTGAACAATCGGCTAACAAGCCACTTTTGCTTGACACTTTTCAAACGTATACCATAACTAATTGGTACTTGTACAATTTGATTGGATAGTCCTTTGATGAAAGAATTCTGCACACATTACTACGATACAAGCTAATGCAATCGAATGGAAAGGAAACCTTTCCGTTAAAGAAAGAACTAGAAACAAAAGATGTACGTAGTATATGTTACACATGATAGAGAGCATGGCCGGCAATGGTGTTGCTGTCTTTTTCATGGTAGTGTGCAGTGTAAGTACTTTCACTCCCCACTCAAATCACAAGCTATATTGCAGTCCTGCATTGCGCATGAGACAACAGAACTCTTTGAAGTTCAAAAACCCATCCTTGTCAATGTCAAAAGTCTCCATAACTGAATGCGCAAGCTGCACAAGAAAGCCATAAAACCATACACATTATTTCAGGCATAGTGTCTGTTCAAATGAGCTTGAAAATACTCAACTCGTTGAGGGCCTATATTGAACCCTGTTTCAAACAGCAACTCATCCATTCATACACTTGGCTGGCCTTCAAGTAGCAATTAGCAAGTATGACTTGGCTAAATGTGTGTGGTCTCTCATCTTTCAAATAGAAACGGAGTTGTCTCCTATCCCTTCATTTTAGTGGTCTAGAACTTCCCACTTTGAAATTGCCTAAAAAGTTTACACAGTGATAAAAATTTGGTCTCTACACGGATCCGTAGTGATCTCCCAAAACACATCACCCCTACACATGCTAAAACGCATTCAGTGACACAAATAGTATTCTCTACTTACCGAGTTAAATTTGCTGCTAGCATTCTAGAGAGCAAACAAGCAGTTCACTACATTAGCGGGCTTTTGGTTCACTACAACTTGTCAATAACAACAAAGATCGTTCAAAGATAGAATTTCCAAAGCAAGAAATATTTTCCAAAGATTTCTTTAGTGCAACATGAAAAGGCAGATTATCGGATGTCAGTGTTCAAATACTGGCTATGCGCGGTTGCTTACCTTCTCAAGTTGGGAGTTTGAGAGGTCTTGACCACATGCAACTCTCATGGCATCTGCAATCTCGGATGGAGAAAGCCTGCCGTCATGGTCTAAATCGTAATAGCTGTACAAAACTGCATGAAACCACCAATCAAAATGACCACCGAATTCTTCAAGCAACCTTGCGCAGCACTGCATCTATCTCAGGCAGTACGTATGGGAGAGACATATGAAGCCACTACTGCAATAACAGCACATAATTTACATGTAACTGGACAAGTAGGAGGGATGCACTGTCCACCCCAACTTCATCAAGCCCGTCCATACAGAAGTGTGGGTGCAGGTGTGGCCAACCTCGAAGCTTAGAACCGGCGCTTTTCGATGCCCTGAACAACTCAATCCCCTTGCAAAGTTCCTCAGAGCTTAAGCTGCCATTTCCATCAGTGTCGATTAAATTAAACAGACCATCTGCAGAGGTTGCTGAGACACATCGCTGAACAGTCAGCTTGCAGGATTACATGCTATAAACTCACTTCCAAGCTCACAAATTAGTTAAGTGTATCTATTCTATTCTTAATAAAAAAAACGCTCAACGGAGAAATTTCTACGTAAGATTCACAAGGATGATAATCAATAGATTGAACAGGTGACTGTGTCAGTTTGCACGAAATCCAAAAAAACCTTGGATATATCACCCAGCAATAGCACATTGTGTAACCTCATCCTCGTTGCAATAAGACGAAGGGACCACTCTAATAAACTGGCAACCTCAATTTTACTAGGTCAGACAAACATGGTTTATGGCTAGTAGCATTAAACACGTACAATTTCCAAGCAGGTCAGTGAATTTCTTCTTTTCCAAAAACGGCTGGTCTTCACTCGTCACCCTCGAGAATCTCATTCTGGCTCTGTGCTCCTCTTTTCGAGACACTAAAAGCAAACGGGGGATAGGAATGTGAAAATCCAAGGAAAACTTTACCACGGTATGCAGAGCGAGAATTGCAACTCAAATAACAGCAGGTTCGTGAATTGTGTTTTCCAACTCTATCACAAAGCTGCACTATCTAAGCACTCTAAGCCCATAAAAAGAACAGGGAAACGTCACAGTGGTGCTTACATCCTAGAGAGGAGTGCGAATTGCCCATGATCTCCTTCAGGTTACACCCTCAAGCATATTACGAATTAATCCTCCCTGCATTTTCTCCTTCCACTCGGGTGGCTGCCTAATATAATCTACAATTACTGTAGGCTTTCCATTCCTTCCTCTCATCAGGATCATCTCCAGAATCCATCAATCCTGCATTCACCATCAAAGCGCCGGCCGTTCAGCCCACTCGCTACCAAGCAGGTCCATATATACCCTCTCTCTCATTTGAGATTGTGAAACTGCTACTGTACTGTACACAAAACTAGGGCAGTCACAAGATCGTCCCGCCATACCCAGGAATCCATGCTACCATTTGGCAGTTGAGATCATTTATTTACGCCATCCTTCGGCAGCTTTCACAAAATCAAGACCGCCGAAGTACCACGGAAAATAGTAGAGTGGAGACCATAATCTAACAGTTCCAATTCAGAAGCCACCACGAATTCAATCAACATTCGAAATACCCCAACTTCATTCCATACACCGTCTCCCTCCAAATCTCTCATCCAACAACAGAGAATTCGACTACAACTGCAAGGCTCCTGTATGTGTTGTCGCTACCGATCTGTAGGTTACGTTGTAGAACATGGATTGAAAAGCGAGGAGACAAGAACCTGAATGAGCTGGAGGTGCATTACGTCATCGAAGAAGTTCCGCGCAAGGACCAAGAATGTTGCAGCCCAGAACCAGCGGATCTATTTCGAGTCGATTTGAAAGGAGGATCACCCACACTTGAATTGCAGCTGTTTTGAAACGCATCAGGAGGTATCCAGGTGGGTCCAAGGATGAGCGAATTCGGGCGTTGGATTGCATGTGCAGGATGGAGCAAGCAGGGCGAGAGAGTGGAAGGGATGCGAAGAGGGTCCAGCGCTGTCCTCCATGTTCTCTCTGCCGGCTGCTTGGCTAACTTAAGGCCATGAAATGAAGTCAGTGACGTCGAGAACCTCCCCTCGAAGTCGATAAGAGCTGAGTAAGTCCTTGAACACGCCTTCCTGGAGGTCCCTGGAGTGAGTTCGTCCCCCCTCAAAAGATGTCAGCTCATTTTTCTGGTTCCCGCTCAGCTCCGTTTCAGTATCACACAATTTTGGAACATGTAACATCGAGGCTTAGGCCACCCATTCAATTTTAGATGGGGTTTCATGAACTGAGGTAGACCAGCCTATTGCCACCAAAATAAAAGTAAAAGTAATCTTTTCAGTTTTTTATAATCCATAAAACTTTGAAATTCAATTTTTTTATTAAAAAAACTTCGTAACTTCTACATTGTTACCCATAAAAGCCTTACCTACAAAGGAGTGCAAAGACTTTGTTTCATGGCATTTCAACATGTGATGTAAAAGTTGTGAATTTTTCAAAATAAAGAATAATTTAATTCTATTTTTTAATGCATACAAACTTTGAAATTCAATAACTTTTGCACCATAAGTTGAAATGCCACAAAACCAAGTCCATGCACCCCTTTGAGCAAAGACATTTTGAGCAATACCAAAAACGTCAAACACTTCACAATTTGTTAAATTTCAATATATCTTATGAATAATGATTGATTACTGTGCCTAGTGCCGTTGTTATAGCCAAAATAAAAGTAAAAGTAATTCCAATATATAATTTTATAATTCATTAAAATTTCCAAATTCAATAACTTTTACACTATGAATCGAAATGATACAAAACAAAGCCCATGCACCCCTACTACTCGAGGACTTTCTGATGATAGCATGAACATGAGTAGGAGACGCACGGGCAAGGAGATTTTACTATATCAAATAAAACAAACAATCTAACTTAAGGTATGGGTGGTAGATAACAAAGAGAGTAAATTGTAAAATTAGTCATCTTTTTTTGCCAAAGATTGGTTGATATAATAGTTTGGCTAATTTCCAAAAACTACAATAACATCACTAGGTCCTATTCAAACTTCTTCACATATGTGCTAAATTCTATCAATGAAAAGTAGACCATATAGGTGTATTTTTGGAGGGAAATACATTGCCAAAATAACCTTTTTCAAGCCTTTGTAACGAGAGTATAGAAAATTTAGTGCATTCTTCCTAGTATTTTGCCAAATCCATCCAAGTAATATATATATATATATATATATATATATATATAATGAAAAAAATAAAATTAATAATGGTATAAAATAGGATCTTTATCTCACAAACTAATAATTACTACTTGATTGATATGGCTAAAGTCCAAAAAAATTTCACTAGTTTATATAAGCCAATTAGTTAATCTTCAAATCAAATGGATTTAACAATTGTTTGAATGTGGGATTCTTAATAAAGATTATAAATTGATGGACTATTGACTTTGCTACCATGGTGATGGTGTGTTGCAAATGTAAACATTATGTAGAATATGTATATTCACATTTTCTAAATAGGTTTGAATGTATATAACATTATAAAGAAGATGATGTCATTTGAGGTGGCTTCAAGGTAACGCCTTTTCTTTGTTGTTATAAACAACTATATAAAGAAAGATTCACTTGAAAGTTTTATCTCATTTAATATTTTTTTTCTTTGTTTTTTCTTTAGATTATACTATGTCAGTCTAAAGGGTTTTTCTAAATCTCAAAATGAAGAATTTCAATTGGAGCATGAATTTGAATTTTTTTTATCGCAATTGCCAAATCAACTACAACTGCTACTAAGTCTTTCAATGCTATATGGGTGATCGAAAGATGAAGCTAGGCCATTTCGATCACTGAAACAACCTCGTGTAGAAAAATGATGATACGGTCATTTTCAACGTGACGTTTGGATATTTGTGATTTTGTTGTAGGTTGGATGTATTTAACTTAACAACCATAAAGTCACATTTAAAGAATGTTTTAAAGGTTTAAACGACGAGTAATAATATTACATGATGAGGCTCATTGAAGGGAGTCATATTCACTAATGTTGGCTAGAAAGGCTAATCAATCCTTTAATTCATACAGATTGTACCGATTATGTAATTGCTACCATTAAATGCATCTTCAAATTTTGGTCGATGGAGTAAAATTTCGATTGAAGCTCTAGTTTTCTTATCTCAATTAAATTTATATTGAATTTTTAGTTCTTCATTCTATAGTTGAAGTGATTTCCTACAATAATTTTGTATTTGTAAAGTAATATGAAGAAAATATTCAAATAATTTGTCTTTTAAATGAATTTGTAGTGAATTTCCTTCAAAAATAAAGATAAAGAGATAGTTGTGGGTCAAATAAGTGCTCAATTATTGATGTTGTAGCTTTGGAAGTGAGTTAAGGGCTAACCTCACTTGTTTTTGTGGTTAGAAGGAAGATAAGGTGGAGAAAAAGGTAGAGAAAAAAATAGATAGTATTCATCTTCTCTCCCATTATGAATTTAGGAAAGATCCGAATGTTTGGAAAGCCCATTGTGTTGTGAGTCTGAAGAATTTTGATATGAAATTTGCAAGAGTTATGTATTATCGTGTGTAGTTTTAAAATTTATCTCACTTGCTTGATTTGAAGTTGTGAATTAAGAGTTGTATTTGTTTGAGTGAAAGGAGGTTTGTTGCTTTCAAAATTAAAAGACAGAGACTTTGACCGGCCATAGAAGATAGATAGGTTCTTGGTTTGCAATGAGATTTAGATGAAAGGTAGAAAATTGTGTTAGATTTTCATAAAGATATCACTCATTCTATTTGAAGTTTATATGAGTGTGAAAGTAAAGGAGAATTTGTTGCCTTTCTTTTCTCAAGGTTGAAACTTTGAATGGCTATAGAAGTTGGACAAAGTTTTAGAATTACTTGAAATTTAGAGGAGAAGTAGAAGTTTGTATTAGCTTTCCAAAAAGCTATCACTCACTTCATTTGGAGTTGTGGAACAATGGCAACACTCATCTAATATTCAACTTGAGAATTTAAAATTGAAGTTCAAAATTTGAAGAAGTTTTAAAGACTTGTGTGTGTATATATGGCTTGTAGCTTTGTAAAATTTGTTGTTACGGGGAGCATGAATTACACCAACACTAGCTTCATTTTGTATCGTAGGTGATGAAATGAGGTTAATTGCCCACATGGTCGAGATTAGATGACGAAGTGGAATTAATGACCCACATAGTCGAGACTTGCTTTTTCTCACGGTGAAGTTTGGTTTTTAAAATTGGTTACCAGAAGTTTGAAAGTTTAAGAGCCAATTTTTCAGATGGTTCAGCTCATGATTTGACCTTCCCGTTTTACCCGTCCGAAGTTGTGAGATCTTATCATACACCTTAAACCTTATACCTATTTAAAGCTAGTCAATATTTAATACATCAACAAATAGCAGTTCAACGGTGATTTAAAAAATTTGATGTTCAAATTCGAAATAAGGTGAATTGACGAGTGACGAGTTCACTTTTGTTTTTTATCATCTTACAACTTCCTTCATTCCCAAGCCATTTTTGGTTACATCCAAAAAATTTGTGATTTCTTAAGGCAAATGCTCTCAACACGACAATGGTATTATAAATACATATGTGTTGGCTATCTTCTACAACAATCCTATTATCTTTATGGCTTACAAAATGGTGTTTCTTCCACTCAATGCCCTTCTTTTTTCTTTTCTTTCTTTTCACTTTTCCCACTTGATTGCTAGCTCTTACTTATGACAAAGGTAAAAAAGAATGACCTAAATTTTATATATTTCATTAATCAAAATTAGATCTATTTTTAAATTAACGGAAGTTGGTGACCAAAAAATTATGAGGTTAAAGGGCCTAACATGTATAAACCCAATCAATTTATGGCTTCTTAAAATCTACTCTGCTATTTTTTTAAATTAATTTTGATTGTAATTTTTTCTCCAAGATCTAGTGTATTTGAGGCTCAGGTCTGTAAACTCTCAACATTATGGGAAGTCAAGATTGCAATGGGTACCCTTGCACAAAATGTTGAATAGAAAAATCACTATCATTTATTTTCAAGATCAGATTTTTGATACTAAAACTAGACTTCAAGAAGAGCTTTTCAAAAATATAAACTATCAAAAGTAACAACTTGTTTAAGTTTTATTTAACTTCAATGTTTGGCAAACACTAGATTTTTGTGCCTTGGGCAATGAGGGGTTAATATTACATTAGTGTGGATGGACCATAAGTATTGATAAAAATGAAGGTAGAAGAGAGATGTGGCCAATATATTGAAGGGATACTGAATCTATCCTACAAAGGATGAAAACGTTGAATTTTTTATTTTTCACCTAAAATTTTTTACAAATTTTGAAATTATATTTGCAATCAGTGAATACCAATTAGCCATGGGGTCTAGAACATACCCTAGACATGTCCAAAATGAAGGACTTCTTTTTACTTTTATCCCAATGAATCCCAAAATTATCCCCTTGAGCCCGCTTCGTGAACTGGATTTAGTATCTTGCATAAGGTAGGTACATCCAAATGTGCCACTGACCTTTAACCTCCATCTACATTATGTGTACATCTCGAAAGTCAATTTTGTACCTATATGGAAGAAACACTTTTAGAACCAAACTTTGTTCCTTAATAACTTCTGCATATAGTATCCAAATGCTACGTTCTCTAGTGTGTTGGAACCTCTTTTCACTAGCCAACAAGAACATGTGAAAATCTAACCAATCTAATAATAGCAAGTAGGCTTAGTAGCTAAAAGTGGTGGTTTGGGGAATACCTATCTTATATTTAGTAGAGCCTATAAACTATTCAATGATATGAATTTAATTATAATTGCTTTGCTAATTAGCCTATGTGTCGTATGCAAGGTATTCTCCTCTTTGAAACTAGCAACAGGGGTGAACTGACCCTTCACTCATCCCCAATTTTAGCCTTGGAGAAAACACAAAGACTTTTTATTTGTCATGTACCATAAAATTTAGAAATTTTTAATTCATACTTGCAATTAGAGGCCTTCCATGAGCTACAAGAGGTGTAGAAGACAATTCTATCAAACAAAAAATAGTTTTTTTTTCTACATATACCCCTAGAGATGAATTTGGAATAACAAGCAAGGAGGTAGTTCATCCCAGCTAGAACACTATCCAGGTCACAAAGTGGCAAAGTTTCATTCCCACACAATCAATCCAACTTGTAATAAAATTGATTGATTGTGCTAACTACTTGTGAATGTGCATTGCTTTATTATTACATCCTCATTTTTAGGTAAATCTCACTCTCCATTCTCATTCTCTACACAACACAAAAATAGGTGTCACACTTTCTTCAATTCATGGAGAAGGGCTCTTGTTGGCTCCTCTTTTCACTCCAACCTTCTCATTCTTCATAAAAGTTTCATTTTCACTCAAAAGGTGTAACAACCTCTATTGTCATAAATTAATCCTTAAACATTGACAAGGACATTTGGTGTCCAATGGACGATAGGGAATTCTTGTAATAGGACAGAAGTTCAACTATTCATTCCAAAAATTTTGTTGTCGAAAGGGAAGGTCTTCTATAGTAGCTTGACTTTCAATGAGTGCTTTTACAATTTTTTAGGCCAAAAATTCACACAATAATAGAAATTAATGATTTTTCCGGACACCCCTTCATCCTTTAAAGCAGTTCACTCAGTCACAACACTGTCACTATCATCGAATCATTCCTTTGCAATCTCCACCAGCAATGTCAATTCAAATGAGAGCAGGGAGAAAAAATTCCAAATCCTCCAAAAAGAGTATCAGTTTAAGTTTGGTTGTGAGCCCGTCTCACGTTGTTTTGAAATTTCACTAAATGCTCTCTCCGAACCCCTGCACAAACATTCGACACCCTATCCCTGTGCTAAACTTGATGATGCAAATATGAATTCAGAATTTGCAAATCGAATCATATGTGACCAATAAAAAATTTCAATGTCGTCTACAAGGATAAAAACTACCAATTTGACGAAAGTCAATGTAATTTTTGGCAATTTTCAGTTTTTTGATGATATTGACAATGATGAATTTATTTTTTGGGAATTTGTTGGATCAATTATTTGCATCGTGAACACTAGTCTTTGGACAAAGAAATTGAATTTATAAACGCATGATACAATTGTGAAATATAAATTAAATTGTATTGCCCTATTCAACAAATATTTCAAATGCAAGGGCATTGAGATATAACAATGGTCCATGTTACAACCTATACTCTCTCTACAATGGATGATGCTATCCCACGCTCTCAATTCCAAAAGAAAATTCAAATATAGTGAGAACCAACATCATTTGCATGTTTGTCAAATTGTTTATATTTTAATTTCTATAAATGTCAATTTCCTTCAATTTTTGTGTACAACAATTTGAAATGTTGTATACCAACATGCCAAGTCACAAAAAGTTTTTTCAAAGTTTTGAGAAAAAATTGACAAAAATAAAGTAATTCCAAATCATGTTGAACAAGACCGAATTTTTGACATGGCTAACTTTGAAATTGATTTTCTTTCAACTCACAACTACTTTTTTCTTCAAACTTCCATAGTAACATGCAATATGTTGTACACTACAACTTTCATATGTACACTTTTGGACTTTGTCCATTGATGCTTATGGTATGGTTGTTTGAATGAAAACATTTCACATTAGTACTCGGTTTCGTTGATCATTGTACATCTTTGATCCTTGAAGGGTGCGGAGTGTCTAGAGTGTCTAATGAATGACTTCATTGTTCACTATAAAAACAAAAAATGCACCTATTGGTTTAATAATTGGAGTAGTTTGCCCAGTACCTACCCCTTCAAGAAATAATATTGATAAGATTAGAATAAACTTTTATAGAATGGATTCACAAATGTAAAACTCTAAATATATGTTTTTCAAAAGGCATATTGAAAAAATCTCATTCAAAAAGTTCATTCAAACCACAAATACATTCTTCAAAATAATTCTTCACAAAATATCAACCCTCGAAGGCCATTGAGGCCAAAAGTAGTCAATGGATGACTTTGTTAATTGCTTATTGTAGAAATAAAGAATGCACCTATTGGTTCAATAATTGGAAGAATTTTGGTGACTACCTTCATTATGGAAGACCACATCTTTTAAGGATTAATGGCAACTGGTTTTAGGGCTAGAGTGAATCAACCCCTCACATGTCCTCTCAAAGTCCTTGACTTTTTTTCCCAAGGTTGTGCATGTTAAAAAAAAGAACCCCTATTTTGTGCTTGATTAACTTATTTACTACACCACTCCTAGCTAATTCGGGGACTCTAATTCCAAATATAAATTCAAATTTTCCATATTTAATCATGCATGGCAAATAAAAGGTCACATGTTTTCTTGAAAGGGGGTAAAACCGGGGATGAGTGAGGGGGTTGGTCCACCCCGGCCCTGGTTTTAGGGATCCGCAACAAATAAAAGGAAACTTGGATGTATGAAAAATGCATCCCTTGCAGCCCAAGATCATAGGATCCATTCATCCTTTGCATTCTATCCAAATCCTGGAAATGCACTCCCCAGCAACTTCAAGTCAAACCTGCAAAGTCATAAGAATTCATCCCAATTTTTCATCCCCCTGGCCCAATTTCTTGGATGAAAACCAACAATTCGATGGCAAAGGCAGTCCACAGGGCAAGCAGGTGAGGGCTGCTGTCGAGGTTCGAAAACGAGAAATTGAAGTCAAGACTTGAAGTTCGCTTTATCCGCTGTGGGGGAACTAAGGCATCCGGGTTTTCACTTCCATTCAACGATGAAAAGGCTTCCCAGCAGGCGGGCCAATGCGGGCCGTTTCGCCCGCCATTCGATGCGTTGCAGCTGGATAAGGCGCCCTCGCCTTCCATAGCCAGCCTGAGCCCCATGCTCCCTTGCCTGCCTTTCTACCCGTCGTTCAATTCCTTCAATTCCCCACCCCTCGTTGCGGAATCAATCCGCTGCACACATTGCGCATTCCCGAGGAGAAGCATCGAAGACCTCGTTTCGATTTTCGTGAGCTGAGCGGCTTCCACCTTCGGCGACTGCTGCTCTGCTTTCGCCAGCGATGGCGTCCTCGCTCGCCTGCGGCTCCTCCCTCAAGATGGCCTCCTTCGAGGGACTGGCCGCGCGCTCCCTGGGCCTGCGCGGCTCCGAGCCCGCGGGCTGCCTGGACAGCGGCGTCGCGCGTCGCGAGGGGCGCGGGAGCTCCGTGGTCACGGCCGGGATGAAGGACTTGCGCGACCGAATTGCCACGGTGAAGAACACGCAGAAGATCACGGACGCCATGAAGCTGGTGGCCGCCGCCAAGGTGCGGCGCGCGCAGGAGGCCGTGGTGAACGGGCGCCCGTTCTCGGAGAATCTGGTGAAGGTGCTGTTCAATGTGAACGAGCAGCTGGCCACCGAGGACATCGACATTCCGCTGACCAATGTGAGTGTCGTTTTCTTGAATTGTGGATTCCTGGATTGTGGATGATGTGTGTGATGTGTGGATTGGCAATGGCAATGGCGTGGGGGAGCGGGGAATTGGAGCTGTGCGCATGCGGTCCGGTGGAATGGATTGGGACGCGTAATGTGCATTGCGTGCCGTGGTGAGTGGCGAATTGGAGGGAGGGAATTGGATTTCGGGATTAGGGTGGAATTAGTCTGAACTCTTGCGCGACTGGTGGTCCAGGTGCGGCCGGTGAAGAAGATTGCGCTGGTGGTGATCACGGGCGACCGGGGCCTGTGCGGGGGTTTCAACAACTACGTGCTCAAGAAGGCGGAGGCGCGGATGCTGGAGCTGCGTGGCATCGGCGTGGAGTACACGGTGGTGAGCATCGGGAAGAAGGGGAACGGCTACTTCAAGCGTCGGCCGCATATCCCCGTGGACAGGTATCTGGACGCCGGGAACGCCCCGACGACGAAGGAGGCGCAGGCCATCGCGGACGAGCTGTTTGCGCTGTTTGTGTCGGAGGAGGTGGACAAGGTGGAGCTGCTGTACACGCGTTTCGTGTCGCTGATCAAGTCGGACCCCATCATCCACACGCTGCTGCCACTGTCTCCGCAGGGCGAGGTGTGCGATGTGAACGGGAACTGCGTGGATGCGGCGGAGGACGAGATGTTCCGTCTGACGACCAAGGAGGGGAAATTCTCGGTGGAGCGGGAGGAGATTCGGACGGAGACGCCGCAGTTCACGGGCGTGCTGACGTTCGAGCAGGAGCCGGTGCAGATTCTGGACGCACTGCTGCCGCTGTACCTGAACAGTCAGATTTTGCGCGCGCTGCAAGACTCCGTCGCCAGCGAGCTGGCGGCGCGGATGAACGCCATGACCAACGCGTCGGACAATGCAGCGGACCTGAAGAAGGCTCTGTCAATCTCGTACAACAGGCAACGTCAAGCGAAGATCACGGGCGAGATTCTGGAGATCGTGGCCGGGTCCACGGTGACGATCTAGACAGCCCACTCGTCGACCATCCATCGCGGCCGGGCGTCTTCATGAAGTTGTGGACGCTGTACTTTCGAAGTTCCTGGACGGAATTGCCGAGAGCCGGTAGCGTTTACTTTCTGTACACTAGATGGAGAATCGGAGAGGAGTGATTGAGAGGGGTCCGCTGGCTGGCGAGGAGGAGCATGTGGATGTTGCTGGGGCTGGATATGCCGAAGCAAGAGCGTCTTGCAGCAGTTGTGGATCACGGTTTGTCTTCGATCACTTCAATTTGAGGAACCGCGAGGTTCTTGGTAGGCACCAATAATTTTTGAGTAATAATTATTTTGTTGATGATGCTTTCCTGTATCCAGTAAGTATGTTTGGTCCTCGTGCTCCCGCATGGACCTTGGAACTCAGAGCTGAGGCACCTTCCAGCGACTTGGGTGGTGGACATCCGCAGAGAGAGTAATACCAAATTTGCCGAAATTTCTTGGACTTCATTCATGTAGGCGTGTCTTTGGTGATGTCGAGGATGTGGCGTACTTGAGCAGCATTCTTATGGATGTTTTTAGAATATTATGGAGGGTCGCTTAGTATGTGATTTGAAGTTGTTCTTGGGTGCACTGCAAGTCTGTTTTTGGATGGTGATTTTGACCGCGAAAAGATTCCTCTTTACTGATGTGACTTTGTATTGGGTTTAGGGTTTCTGGTGATCATTGTTCTTCTCATTAGCGGGATGTCGTGTATGAGATGTGTATTTGTGCACATTGAGAACCGTGTCCCGGTGCTGCTTATGAAATGTGAGTTTCTTTCTTAGTAGCAACACCTTCACAAAAATGCCAATGCAATGAAATGAGAAAGAAACTACAGGATGAAACTAGTATTCATGTATACTTTGTCAGGTGGTCGAGGAAATTGTTTTGTATTTTCTAGTGAGGAGAGTTTTAGAACGAGGACCAGGATGCCTAGGTAGGAAGGAACTGTAATATTGCAACTTGTATTTCTTGAAATTTTTTTCGTCGACAAACTTGAAGGAACTGAAGCTGTAGAGGATCAAGTGGTATCACATGGTGACGGTCAAGGACATGAATGTACTCCTAAAAGTCTGGAAAAAGATGTGCTCAAAACTCCAGTACTCGAGGATACATGATCCCAAAAGGTGTCACCTGCTTCATATCGACATGTGGCCTGGTGACTTGGTCTGACCAATTTAGTGTAGAAACTTAGGTGCTTGCAAGACTTCAACAGCATTTGACTTGCTCCTCAGGTGACCCCATGTGAGTAAGATCTTGCAATTCTACTTCACCATTGTGGTTCTTAAACTCGTGCACCCTGATCCCTCATTATTATGGAGAACTGATATTATAATTTCAGGTTAAAATTTTGTAATTTTTTCCTTCTTTGGTGCAAGATTTCACACTTTACTCATGTAAGTTTATAAATTTCGTAAGTCTTACAGAAGCAACGTTGTGTACATTGTCCGAGAAACACTAATCTGACTTTTGTGAGAAGAATACTATAGTATTTTGTAATATGCTGTTTACCGCAAAACTTGACAAGCTGGATACTAGTGTTGTACTGGTGACGTGCCCATGAAGAAGTCTTCAAATTTTCTTCTATATAGCACTCTTGAAATCATTCTTCAGAACTCAAGCGGTCACAGTGCCACTCCAGTTAGAACTCGCAATTCTGAATCCACGAACTTGAGAATCGTTAAGTACAATAGAATGCTCAATCATTCTACTTTCATGTTCTTGATAGTGCAGGTCCACGTCAACGTTAACATCAAATTCATTGAATTTTGGTAGAAATCAATTTTGGCACTCTTCAGAGCATGCGACCTGGGACGTAAAATGTATATTAGTACTGGTTTTGAGAGTTTTGTCCACATGAATGCCACAAGAAACTAGTTTTGTGTGCAGGAATATCCATATAAAGATCCAGTAGGAAGATGCTCGAGATTGATGCCCTCGAAAGTCTCCATGACTCGCAACATCCGACACGAAGTTACATTTCGTAGACAAGATGTCCATACTCATAAACAGATAATACTAATATCACAAGCAACCATATAAAAGGATTATTGTAACCTTCACACTGCCCTCATGGACAAATAACTGTCTCATCAAGGTTATGGAAGTATTCTTTATCTTTGTAAGAAAGGCATAGTGTCCACTCATGGAGCTCCACATTGAACACCCTGTTAGTATTCGGAAGGCATTCAGATCCGGAAACTTGTTGAAACTTGTGACATAATTTTCACGAACCTTTACATACAAAGACAGGTCTGGTTGAAAGATTCAAAACAATTCTGGATATTGCCAATTATCAATAAACTGCCACCTTGACAAATTTCAAACTAAGAAAATATGTCGCTCATGGAGGACCTTCATTCTCAAGAGCTTGGAAAAAAAGGGTGCACGGAAACTTCGACCGAGGAGTCTTGATTAATACTAGAACTGCATGCATTCTTCCTGTTTATGTCATCTGAGAAAGACAAATCGCCAATCCATACCAAAAACAAAGAATGTTCGCCCAGACAATTCTCAGGTTTCACCGCGTGTCTCACGGCTTCAACGGATATAACCTAAATGCACAGATTTAAAATATGCTACCATAGGTTTGAGAGGAACAGAGACTTATGGAACTTCCATCGAAGTGAATTCGGCAAATTTGGTATTACTCTCTCTGCGGATGTCCACCACCCAAGTCGCTGGAAGGTGCCTCAGCTCTGAGTTCCAAGGTCCATGCGGGAGCACGAGGACCAAACATACTTACTGGATACAGGAAAGCATCATCAACAAAATAATTATTACTCAAAAATTATTGGTGCCTACCAAGAACCTCGCGGTTCCTCAAATTGAAGTGATCGAAGACAAACCGTGATCCACAACTGCTGCAAGACGCTCTTGCTTCGGCATATCCAGCCCCAGCAACATCCACATGCTCCTCCTCGCCAGCCAGCGGACCCCTCTCAATCACTCCTCTCCGATTCTCCATCTAGTGTACAGAAAGTAAACGCTACCGGCTCTCGGCAATTCCGTCCAGGAACTTCGAAAGTACAGCGTCCACAACTTCATGAAGACGCCCGGCCGCGATGGATGGTCGACGAGTGGGCTGTCTAGATCGTCACCGTGGACCCGGCCACGATCTCCAGAATCTCGCCCGTGATCTTCGCTTGACGTTGCCTGTTGTACGAGATTGACAGAGCCTTCTTCAGGTCCGCTGCATTGTCCGACGCGTTGGTCATGGCGTTCATCCGCGCCGCCAGCTCGCTGGCGACGGAGTCTTGCAGCGCGCGCAAAATCTGACTGTTCAGGTACAGCGGCAGCAGTGCGTCCAGAATCTGCACCGGCTCCTGCTCGAACGTCAGCACGCCCGTGAACTGCGGCGTCTCCGTCCGAATCTCCTCCCGCTCCACCGAGAATTTCCCCTCCTTGGTCGTCAGACGGAACATCTCGTCCTCCGCCGCATCCACGCAGTTCCCGTTCACATCGCACACCTCGCCCTGCGGAGACAGTGGCAGCAGCGTGTGGATGATGGGGTCCGACTTGATCAGCGACACGAAACGCGTGTACAGCAGCTCCACCTTGTCCACCTCCTCCGACACAAACAGCGCAAACAGCTCGTCCGCGATGGCCTGCGCCTCCTTCGTCGTCGGGGCGTTCCCGGCGTCCAGATACCTGTCCACGGGGATATGCGGCCGACGCTTGAAGTAGCCGTTCCCCTTCTTCCCGATGCTCACCACCGTGTACTCCACGCCGATGCCACGCAGCTCCAGCATCCGCGCCTCCGCCTTCTTGAGCACGTAGTTGTTGAAACCCCCGCACAGGCCCCGGTCGCCCGTGATCACCACCAGCGCAATCTTCTTCACCGGCCGCACCTGGACCACCAGTCGCGCAAGAGTTCAGACTAATTCCACCCTAATCCCGAAATCCAATTCCCTCCCTCCAATTCGCCACTCACCACGGCACGCAATGCACATTACGCGTCCCAATCCATTCCACCGGACCGCATGCGCACAGCTCCAATTCCCCGCTCCCCCACGCCATTGCCATTGCCAATCCACACATCACACACATCATCCACAATCCAGGAATCCACAATTCAAGAAAACGACACTCACATTGGTCAGCGGAATGTCGATGTCCTCGGTGGCCAGCTGCTCGTTCACATTGAACAGCACCTTCACCAGATTCTCCGAGAACGGGCGCCCGTTCACCACGGCCTCCTGCGCGCGCCGCACCTTGGCGGCGGCCACCAGCTTCATGGCGTCCGTGATCTTCTGCGTGTTCTTCACCGTGGCAATTCGGTCGCGCAAGTCCTTCATCCCGGCCGTGACCACGGAGCTCCCGCGCCCCTCGCGACGCGCGACGCCGCTGTCCAGGCAGCCCGCGGGCTCGGAGCCGCGCAGGCCCAGGGAGCGCGCGGCCAGTCCCTCGAAGGAGGCCATCTTGAGGGAGGAGCCGCAGGCGAGCGAGGACGCCATCGCTGGCGAAAGCAGAGCAGCAGTCGCCGAAGGTGGAAGCCGCTCAGCTCACGAAAATCGAAACGAGGTCTTCGATGCTTCTCCTCGGGAATGCGCAATGTGTGCAGCGGATTGATTCCGCAACGGGGCTGGTGAATTGATGGGGAGTGAGGGAGGAATTGAACAAGGGGTAGAGCCTGGGTGGTGGCCGGCTATGGAGGGCGAGGACGCCTTATCCAGCTGCAACGCTGATGATCGAATGGCCGGGGGCACGGCTTCGCCATGAAGGGCTTCGACCCTTTTCGACCTTTTCCGCGCTTCGTTGCTGGGAATTGTTCAGTTTGCTACTCGAAGTTGCGGAACGAGGGTTGATCGTGCATTGAATGGGGTTTAACGAACCGAGTACCCAAATCTCTTCAAATTGTACCAAGGTAAGTACACCTGATTGCAACCCTACCTTGTTGCATCACACTAAATATCTTATCCTATCTTCATTTGAGAACCTAAATCTAAAGTTATCATTTCTCTTTTTCTTTTTTTTGCCATTTTTTATAATGGCAATATAAAATGTTGTAGTGATGGTCCAAATTTCAATAGTCATCTATATGTATTAAGTAGGAAATATCACATTAGCACTTATCACCAATAAGTTTTTTTGTTTTTTTTTCCCTTTAGATTTAGGAAATGGATGAAAAGGTGATATCCATAGAAGTTCGAGTGGTGGGTTGGCAATTTTTGGAAATCTTCCACAATTTTGTAGTGGCAATCTTTAAAAATTATTGGAGTAGCAATTGGCGAAATTTTTATAGCCCATATTTTTATTTGAATAAACGTACTTTATAAATATAGATCCACCTGGCAATCTCAAGAAACTACCTATAGCTTACTTGGCAAAAATGACAAGACTAGTAGGGTAAATTAGGCGACCTTTTGGAGACTAAAAAGTAGACCTTGAAGACATACATCCTAAAACACTACTAAACCAGTACAAACTTTGAAGTTTTTACACTACTGAAAGGATTGTGTGCTATACGCGTGAATTTCAAAGCCTCCACCATGGATACAAACTTGAACCCCAACCAAAAACCCTCCAATGCCCAAATGGATATCACTCCTTATAAAATACAATAAATAAAAAAAATGAACATATACAATTTGAGTTCTAAATTTTGCGAAAGTAAAATAGAATTCATAGCACAATGCTCCAATGTTTTCCAAAGAAGAACTTGCATCCACCCAAAACCCTCAAATGCTAAAATGAATAGGATTCTACGAGAAGTTAAGAAAAAGAGTAATAGTCAAGGAAACTAGGGTGAGTAACAAAAGTTTTTTTGGCGATGTATTGCTACTTGTACTCAATTTTTACACCAGCCAAAATGAGTATTAGAAAATTCAGCTACAAATGATGTGTAGTTTGCCACTGAGTACATGCCTAAATCTCATGAATACTACTTTCTGATGGCATTTACAACAACAGAAAGCTATACAAGCGTGGCCAAGAAATTTCCAACAAAACGTATGTGAAATGCTTTGGATATAGATAGGGAAAAAAGTTGTATAGATAGTAATTTAGGCCTTTACTTACAGCAATAGCAACACAATGACATTCATTAGGGACGAAATTCCTAAACACATTTGTGTGAGTGTTTTTGACTCCACCCCTTAGAGTAAAACCTTGTACATAGGTTGTAGCGACAATTTAGTGAAGTCAATGGGGTTTCACCACTTAAGTGTTTTATTGGCCTTCCAAG
Organism: Pseudoscleropodium purum; assembly: GCA_963969395.1. NCBI lineage: Eukaryota > Viridiplantae > Streptophyta > Bryopsida > Hypnales > Brachytheciaceae > Pseudoscleropodium > Pseudoscleropodium purum. The sequence continues at coordinate 2,435,035 of OZ017796.1, forward strand.
CAATGGACACTTTTATGTTTATGTTTTGAATCTAATTTAAATGTTTTAAACCTACCTAACTAGTTAGAATGTTTGATCCTAAATGAGCAAATGAAAACTAATCCATTTGTGAGTGTTGTCTGAGCTAAGTTGTAGAATATGATTTACTCTTTCCAAAATGGTAAAGTATGTCAAATTCCACTATTCCTATCAAAAGTTATCGACAGATGAAAACTACCCCTAACTCTAGCCTAAAAAATTCATCCGCTTATTAAAAATAGCAAATCAATTCTAAAAAATCCTAAACTTTAAGGTGTCATTCTTGGTTGGTTAAACTATTAGTTTTTCAAGAGAAATCCTAATTTTGGCCTATTTTAAAAAAGTTCATCCAAAATGGGACAAAACATCGTCCACATGTTATTATCTCAAAAATTAACCAATTTCTAAAGGAAAGGTGGAATTGGAATCTGTAAAAGATTCTCTAGTTGATTCACTCTTCAAAAGATTCTCTAGTTGATTCTCTCTTCAAAAGAATCTTTAGTGATTCTTTCAAAATATTCTTAATTCTTCTTCTTTTAAGTCTATTCTTTGGTTAGTATTATGGATTCTAAAGATTCTTAGAGAATCTTCCAAGGTTTTAGGTTGAAATTATAATTTTACTTCCTAATGAAGTAAAATTGGACTCTAAGCTAAATCTTTAACTTGGTAATTAACGAACTTACTATGCTAAATCTAATTCTAATCTAATTTTGTTTAAGATTTTAATTTTAAGTTCCTTTTTTGGTAATTTTAAGCTATCTCTTATTGATTTTAACTACCAAAATTCTAACTACTTAATTCATGCATTAATCTAAAATTTGAATCAATTGCAACTAAAATCAAGAGAAAATTAACGTACCTCTCCTTTATAGGAGATTATCATCCCATTATCACAGACTGTTAAATGTATTACGTCAAAGTATCTATCTCCCTCCATGTTGAGTCTACACCATTAGTTTTGATTTTAGCCCTTATTGTAGTTAAACTTGGCTTAACAATGGTTTTATGTTGTTTCAAATAAATCCTAATTTTATTTAGGAATTATTTTTAAATTTGAAACAACTAAATTCACTAAATAACACCAATTGTTAAAGAATTTTTGGATTTTTAATTTAATGATTATTCCAATTAATTAGTTTGGACATATTAGTTGGAGCTTTGTTTTTATTGATTTGTCTTATTAGCCTAATAAAACAAAACCCAAATCAACATTTGGCCAACTAATTCCAATTGGAATCTTAATTAATTGCAAACAACCAAATTCTTCAATAGTTCTTGGAATCAAATTTTAACGGAAATTCCTTCAATGAAAAGTAATGAATAGGAAAAGGAATAAGAAATGATTAAACAATGTTAGTATGAATAGTAAGATTCTCACCTTAGTAGTTTTTGATTGTTTTGATGACGTCTTCTTATCCCTAACCTTCCTTTAAGCCTTCTCCTCCACCTAGCTTCCATCATTTGATTGTTAGTTTGATTTGGAGAGATGGAAAGATGCAACGAGAGATGGAAAGAATGAATTTTTGAGAGTTCGTACCTTACTTGCAAAATTCCCCTTAGCAAGGTAGAGCACCCAATTTTCAGTCCAAAGCCCCACTTAACAGTTCGAACCCACACAGCCAGCACTCAGGGCCTTAAGTCAATACTCATGCCACCAATCACGTCTCCAAGCCTTCTGACCACCTCCCCTGGAGCCTCAAGGATCCCCAACCAGGGCTTCAATTGAACTTGGCTGATCCTTGCTGGGTAATGGCATGGGAAACTTTAAAAATAAAACTGTTTTGATTGTAACAAACAATATGGGTTAAGCTAATTCAAAATTTTAATTAAATAAATTCTCAATTTGTAATGAAAATTCTAACCATTAATGAATGGCATTGGAAATTTTAATTATATGCTTATTCTAAATTAATTAAACTCATGAAAGTACTAACCGCAATTTTTAATCAAAGAAGGCAAATAAATGATTTAATGAAGGAACATTAGTTAAATTTTTCTTCACCACATCATTTCCATTCCACAACAATAAGAAATCAAAGAATGTTTAGCTTAAATACCTTAGGTCTTGACTTGAATAACAGCTCACCGGTTGAAGTATTTCAAGACCAATAGTTATGACAATTTTGGGAGTTCAAATGGACTTTATCTCATCTTTGAGGAGAAAGTGTTACATAACTTTGTCAATTTCTCAACTTTCTTATAAAGTCACTAGTACCTAGATATAGAGAATCAAAGCTTCGCCATGCAAGGACAACCCCAGGTTGTAAGAGTTTAGTTTTTAAATACTAAAGGCGGTACGTATGATTGCGTTTGAACCTAACTTTAGTATTTAAATCAACTACTAATTTTCAATTTTAAAGCCTAAAGGAGGTATGCATGACAATGTGTAAACTGAACTTTAGGGTTTAAGGTACACATGTTAGTATTTTACTTCAAATTCCAAAGGGGGTATGCATGACATCGTTTGAACTAGACTTTGGGTTTGAAATTTAAAGCACAATTATTAAGTTTCAGTTTTCAAAGGAGGTACGCATGATAGCGTTTAAATTGAACTTTGAAACTAAATCAAACCAACCCCATTGTACAATGTGAGTTGATCAAGTTTGTGATTTGAAACCTTTTGGCAAAGTCTAGCTTCACTACTTTAAACATTTCAAACCAAGTACTTGTATTAGTGTCAAACCAGATGAATTTCGGAATCCAACTTCCAATACCCTAAAGAAAGTAATGATCAAGAAATTGAGAACTTTGTGAATTTATTAGCAAAATTTGAGAAATCTTAAGGAAATCCAAAGTCCTTAAAGCTCTTTTGCTAATACAAGTGAGTATCAAAGTAGAAATTTGGTCACCCCAATAGTTAGTGGTGTACCAAGAGAGAAATTGTATTCAACAAAGTATTGGTACACCAAGCAGAATTTGTTTGACAATCTTGTCGGTACAAGAATGTACCAGAGCCTTGGCATTGAGAGAATGAGAGAGAGAGAATGAGTTTCAAGAAAATGAAATTAGAATAGGTTGAGAAAACGGGTTGCGAGAAACAAGGAGGGAGGGCCCTTATATACTCATTAGAAAGGGCCCACTTCCTCGCTTACCACGAGATATTATGTTTTTTCCTACCTAAATAACCTCTTAATTAATCTAAACTATCCTAAGATATTTGTTCCATAGAGCTTTCTTTAGTCAACAAGAAGGTTCTCAAGTAAGTTCCTTTTAAGCCTCAATTAGCTCTAGGAATATTGCCTAAATAACATCCGTTGACTTTTGAAAGATTTTGGGAATCAAATCTTAACTTACTCTAAATATTTTGTGTCTAACCTAAGGTCAACTCCTAAATAATCCTTAAAAAGTCAAAATTGACTTTTTAAGGCAAGATTTGGGAATCAAATCAAATCTAACTTTTGCTTCTTCCCCAAACCATCTAGGAATCTACCTTAACTTATCACAAATTATACTAAAAAAGTCAAATTATGAGTTGACCTTCGCTATCTTTTAGGGAACAACTCTAAACCCAAAACAAATTGTGCCATTGCATTTAGAAGACCCAAATTAGATGAGGGGACTCCCTTCCCCCTTTTACTAAGCCATTCTTTAGTGAAAAAACCACTCATGGTAATTCCAAAGAAAAGTGAAAACATTAACTTTTGGAATTCATGGTTTTTGAAGAATCTGAGTGGCTAGGGTTGTTTAAAAGGTTGAAGATAGTAAGGAAGCCCCCTTGCTTGTACAAATCAGACACCATTAGTTCTTGGTTCATCCGTCAACTCATTGCCATGTTGTAAATTCTTGTAAAATTTGATGTCGTTGCCGATTCTAGTATTTCTATCTATCAGAAAGTCTTCAAACTTGACAGGGTGCTTATTCAATACACAAATTACTAACCTAATTTTTAGTGGGATTTTATCGCACTCCAAGTAATTTCTATGAATTTACTTGTAGCTTCAAATGCGGTTGACTTTCCATAGAGTCATCATGGAAGCTTGTAAAATCACGAAACTTTTTGGGTAACCCTTAGGGAATTCCAAAAACCTTAGGGCAAAACCAAACTTCTAATTTTACTATTTATGGAGTTGCTAAATTAGTAACTCTTTCATAATTTTCACCTAGGGGGGGAATTATTCCAATATCGAGGTTTGTCGTGGATGATTAGCTCTTCTATTTACCTTTTGGCATGCTTTTATTCTAAAAGCACCTCTTTGTAAGCTCCAATCTCTATCTTTGGTTGATATATAGTAGTCTTTTCCAAAATTGATACAAAGAATCCAAATTCTCTATGAATTGGATTCTCTAGATTTTAAACTCTCTAGACCTAAAATTAGACTACTATGCTTAGCTAGATTGTCACATGCATCCTAATGGCTATGGACAAGACACTAGGTTTGACTAACTCTCATATCCTCACTTTTCACTCAAACATGCTATTTTAGCCTTGCAATCTCTCAGCTAACACTTAAAAATGTAGAAACATGTTGAAAAACATATTTCTTACTTCTAAGTAGACTCCTAACTTCATTGATAGGGACTGCTACCAATTTCACTCAAATACTATAATTTATGTATATTTGTATAAATTTTCGCAAAATGTTGTAAAACATTTGCAAAAAATATATCCAAAGTTCTAAGTACCAACTTGAAGGCTCACAATTTGTAACCATCAACAATAAATAAGGCAAGGAAACACACAAAAGATAGAAATAGAAATTTAGTAAGAGAAACACTACCAAAAGTAAAGCAAGCACGTGTAACCATAGAAGTAATGCAAGCAAATGTATACAAACATATTGCAGTTAAGAAGCATAGGTATAAGGGTGGACTTCATCAAAGTGGTCCAAGCATTGCAAAGGCAAATAGAAGACAAACATTGCGGTGGAATTTCAAGGATTGATACACCTCACCACTACTTCAACTAAGAAGTTCATATCTACTACTACTTCGTTGTTGCACCTGCTACAACACTTCTATTGTTGTCGCCTACCTTAAGCTATCTAATTCCTTGCAAGATAATGGCCTATTCTACTTGACACAATTATACAAACCATTCATCAAATACTTTTTGGTAAGGAAAGTTCTCGAAAGTGTAAATTTTCTAAGAATACATTCCTACTACCACTTGGATGTGCTCCTCGAGGTTATTGCGCAATTAGAACTTCAAAAAGCTGACACTTGAAAAAAATTGTTCATCCTCGAGTGATTCAAGAACATAGACCACTACCATTTCGGCTAGCTTGAGGAATTCATCAAAATTCTACATCAAGTTGTTGTTCCTGTCTAAAACTTGCCACATTTTCGTCAATAAATTCATATCATATAGTAGCAACATACTGTACGTTGGGGTCAAGTTTGTAAGACCCCATACAAAATATGTTTTTTTGGCCAAATATCCACTTTGTTATCCACTTTTAGAATTTATAAATTTTTGTTTGACTTTATTTTGAATTATTTGTGGATTAGAGTGCAAGGCACTATAGCTTAACTACATTAAATTGCCACTAATTCAACTTTTACTAAATTTTCTGGGACCACAAGTGGGTCTTCCACACTTTGAGGTGACTTTATTCAACTTTAACTGCAATATTTTTGGTGGCTTTATTACAATCAACAATTAGGCTCTGGCGCTAGAAATTTAGGACTTTGGCATTACACAACTTTGGCATTATACGGCTTTGGCATTCTTTGTCAAACAGTTAGAGGCTTCGGTTTTGACATTGCTCATTGAAAAATTAGTCAATTTGCGTTATATTGTGCCATCTATGGAGTTTGTTCACTCTTTATTTCTTGAAGGAAGTTATTGAAATTTGTAGTTGTGGACGTTGTATACAAGATTATTGTTCTTGTGAATTGAAATTAGCTCGAGTTTTGTTGCTTGTAGATGCTATCAAAGAGATGGTAAAGAAATGTAGATGTAGATCAAAGAAGCAATTGTTGCCAACTTCATTTTGCAAGAAAATAAAAAGAGAGCAAAGAGAAGAATCTCTTAAGAGCAATGTGGAGGAGGAGTGCATAGAAGAAAATTGATAGTTGTAGTAGACTTCAAATTCATTCTTGCTAGGTTTAGAGTTTCTAGATTTTGCATTTTTTCACTGTGGCTAGCATGCAAGTTCTTCTAACAAGATTTACAAGGCTAATCAGTCATGAAGAATGTGAAGTGGAATTGAAGAAGCTTTCTGTTGTTGTTTCTCAATAACTATTAGAGAGTCATGCATCTACAATTGCTGAAGTTGTGAAGAGGTGAATTAGGAGGCCTAGAAAAATAGTGCTCAATACAAGTCTACAAGTGTCTTATGACTCCACCCAAAATGCAAGTGTGAAGAGACAATGTGGAAGGCCTCGTAAGCTAGAGAAGACTATTATATTGAAGAAGCATCCCTTAGCCTTCCACAAGCTTGGAGGCCTTGTGAATTGCTACAAACGACCTTGATTACTACTTCAACATCTTTGTAGTCACCAACAGCATCACATACAATGAAGAAGAAAAAAAAGGAAGATACAAAAATTGGTTCACCTTAGACAAATGGCTACTAATTGCAACAACTGTAAAGCAACACAAAAGTATTTTGGGAGCATAATTACATTATTTGAAGATAGCTCATAGGTATATTTCAAAAGATTATTGTTCAATTTTAATTTTTTTGATCATAATTTTTTATTGTTGAAATAAACAAGGTAGATTGAAGACTAACTTCTATACATGAGATATTACTTCCTCAATGATATTACTCTATAGTGAATTAATTCACAAAGACACATTCAATAATTAATAAAATTGAGGTACATTCATTTTGAAAGCCATTGACTTGTTCCACAAGCATTTTGAATTTTGTTAATTACTTCTACATGCTAAGAAAGTAATTAATAAAACCTGTTAAATACTTTCACTTTGAAATTGATTTTAATGTTCCTTTTGGAAGAATATACTAATGCATTTTTTTAAACCAGTCCTTGCCTTTGCAATGAAGTTCCATTTTATTTACTTCAAAATTGTTCTGCAGTCATTCATATTCTTGAATCATCCTTGAGTTGTCCATTTCAACCTTCCATGGCATGACTAGATAAGGTGAATATATTGAATACATCAGGTCTTGTATACCATGTTGATATACCAGGTCCTCATTTTGAAGCCAAGCTTTTTTCTTATCATTACTAGGCAATCAGTAGAGAAGCTACAATACATTTGTCAACAAATTCACTGAAATGATTGAAGAAGACCTCGCTTTGAACAATCTTATGTCATGGCATAGTACTTGATTCACTAATTTTTTTTGAAACAAATGAAATGGAATTTCATTGCTAGGGAAAGATTGACTCACTAAGTTAAGTTCATAGTCAAGTGATCCCCTTAGCAAACATGTTGCACCTTATTAATTTTGCATAGGGAACAAACTTGTTGGGGAATAAGTATTGAATGATAGTGGTTGTTGAATGTTTTAGTAAACCCTACTTCCTTATCACTATAATTTTAGTGAATGGATGTAGATAGCATTTTCTAGAAACCTCTATAAGTAGTGAAATGAATTTTTGAATGAATGGTACATCTTATGAATTAGAATAAAAGTATAGAAAATAAACCTAAAGGTATGTTCGCATTGGATTTTTGCTAGGAACGTGGTTACACACTAGAAGTGGTCAAAGCATGATGACAATAGGCTTGGTCCCATAGTTAATGAATAGTACAACGTACAATGTCAAACATGTGAAGAAGCCGTGTCAACAAATATTGAGCTGTTTACACAGGTTTTTTTTGGAATTCCCACAAATTAGCAAAGATGACATGGGTTTCTGAATTTATTGTTGTGTCAGCACCAGAAAGGACTACAAACAGTGCTAGTTTGGACTAAGTCAAAGACGTGGTTGAATCCAGTCAACAGCGTTGGTTTGTGTTACAATTTATTTCCATCTAGTGCGTATGTAAAAGAGTCCCTCAATTGCTAAGATATTCGTTGATTTTTGCAAGGAAGGAAAAGTGGCCCACCAAAGTATTATCTTTGCCAACTGCATTCACATGTAAAAAGGAGGACATCAATCTCCAAAAAAGAAGTGCTAGATAGAGGGTACTTTGGAGCATCATGAGAGTGAGTGAGAAAGTAGTAGGTGCCTTAATCCAGATAGTTCATTGAGTTCATTCTATTTGCCAAAGAGTGCTTTTTTTTGCATAGTTGTTGGACATTTTGTGAAATTGGTCCAATTGTAGAGCCGTTATTGACTTATGGCCAAGAGTACGACGTTGTAGAAGTGATGCTCTTCCTTCTACAAACTTTGGTGTCCTTTTTTTAGACCAATTATGCCTTCAATTGTCATCTTCATTCCTAGTCCACAAGGTTTTTCTTCACTTTCTATAGCATTGTACTTCTCCAACAAAGGTTGCTCAACAACAATGTGCACACAATTAGACATTGAACTTGTGATGTTGATTCTACAAAGAAAGGCCACCACCTTTGGAAATGGACTACATTGATGCAAATTTAGAAACAGTCACCATGTCGTCGTCGTTGTTGCTATTGTTGCTGAATTGTAACCAAACATTGGTTGATGCCATAAAAGTCGACAATGCCTTCAAAACAACAAATTTTGAAGTGGTAGTGGTACAAGAGTTGTTGGAGGAGACCTCTGTGGACACTAAAGTAGTTACTCGTGTCATAGTGCAACACTTTTGATTGTAAAATTCCTTACAACTTCTTGATGAGGACTTTGGATTTTGGGTGAAGCCTTATAGTACACCGTGGTTCAATAAGTTCTTGTTGGTGGAGTATAATGACAACTGCTAGATCCAAATGTTTTGCATGAGTAAGCACTCCATGCTATCGCTAATACAACTTTTGACATCTACCATTTGGTGCCAAGACACCAATTATTGACAAGCCATTCATGTTACTATTTGTATTGCCTGCACTCTATTCAAGCTTAGCCATGGTGTGAGTTTATTGATTTGTAGTGAACTTTTTGCAATGGGATGGAGCACAGTCTCAATAATGCTACAAGAGGTCATTCATACAAATAATGACGTCCTGAGGAACGAATTAGGATGGCCTAATTCAACAACTTGCACCTCAATTGAATCCGCTTTCAGGCAGCTCTATGGACTTCCCGGTGTGTTGGGAGCAATCAATGGTCTTCACTTTGCCAATTTGAAATCCCATTTTGGTGTTGTAGATTATTATTACTTCAAATCTGGAGGGTACAATATGACATGCATGGTAGTTGTGGATAGCACCAAACATTTTTTGAATATCAACGTAGGCATGTTTGAATCTACGAATGACACTTATGTCCTATGACATTCCGGATTGTACCACGAAGTTCAACAGCACACATTGTGGGACAATTCCTTGTCTTTTAATGGTTTTGGTCTATACTTGCTCGGTGAAGCTAGCTTTCCTCTACTGTCTTGGCTAATGGTGCCATACTGACAAAACAAAGACCGATCCATTGCAAAGAAACTTTTCAACAAACAACTTAGTAAAAGATGGGTCATGGCGGAAAATACTTTCGCTGTTTTAAAGCAATCTTTCCAAGAGTTGTTGACAAAATTGGACCTGCACATTACATTCCTATCTGATGTGGTGATGTTCTGTGCAATTCTACACAACATGTTACTAAAGCCGAAACATGAGGATATAGAATGCCTCCTTCAAGTTCTGCATGTAGAGGCTACAGAGAGGGATGTTGTTGACATTGAAATCCCAATCCTTGAAAATAAGGCCGTCCCTATTGATGTTGCGGATGCCTCATTAAGTCTACTAAAAAAGAGCAAACTTGGCATCTTCTTATCACTTTAATGAGCTGCAGATGCCTAAAATAGAAAGTGCGTCATTCTTACACGTTCATTGCTGAGCCGTTGCTTTGAAGAATTTGAGCTGGGACGTTTGTGCCTTCACTACTTTCTACAGCGACTACATGAGTTTTGTGGACCAACTGATTGCTAGCAACAGACTATATGACAACACTTTTTCAAAATTTTATTTTTATTTTTTTGGTTATCTTTTTTAAACAACGGTTTATGTAGTCTTGGACAAAGGATTTATTAGGGATGTTGCTTCTCTATATATCTGAAGCAAACACTACTACATTGCAGTTCACTACTATCTGCTCCAGTTTGTCTATCTAATACCAGACATTTCTCTATGTGAAGTTTATGATACCTATACATGTAAGTACGTAAGAAAATTGGACTACAGAGTCCATTGCTATGTGAAGGCCTGTAGGTTGTTTGATTTGTACAACTGAGATGCGAATCACATGATGCCTCTTCATGTAGTTTTGGATTCATCAAGAATCATTGCCAATAGAGTCTTCAATGTCTTTAGTCATTCGACTATGCTTCAACAGTGCTCGTGGAGTAGGCAGATTGACAAGTGAAAGAGGTCGCCGCAATATCGTGGAATTTGAAAGGATGTCCGACATTCCATTCAAGCATTGCACTACTTGTCTTTGCTTTTCAAATGAGAGTTTTGCATTCTTGTTTATAATGTACGCATTCTCCTAAAGGCGAAGGTCTCTCTGCCGCTGGTATTCAATCTGCTTGTTGAATTGTCTTTCATAAACATCAATTTTAGCTTTCTTCAAGTGCCGGATTGCATCTACGATGTCACGCAAATGTTCAACAAGTGCATCTCCTATTACTTATGTGGCCTCCACAATTAAGAAATGCCTTGACAAGCTCTTCCGATGCACCCCTGTGTTTGATGGTCGCTATTTGGGTGTTGTATCAACAGTTTTGGGGAGCTCATTACGAGTGGGGTTATACCAAGAAGGAGCAACGCTTTTGTTGATGGGATCGCGACTCATTGTTATCCATGCCTTGGAGTCCCAATAGACTATTGAGTCGCATAGTTGTTGGTGCAGCCTTTGTCGACGAAGTTGATATTGTTCTCTCGTCACTGCTGTCAATGTTGACCTCCCTATTCTCAGCCTTGCCAAGGAAGTCCACACTATCGAGTGCTTTGTCTACGCCCTTGTTGCCACCTCTAGCTGTTCTGTAGTTGTTGTTCGACGAGGTCAAGTTGTCACTTTGATGGGGTGGATTTACACTGGGACAAATACTGTACCATTCGTTTATTAGGTTGTATATATCTTTCGGGAAAGACTATAGAAGTCCATTGCGTTTGCGTTCTGCTACGTTCATATTCCAAAAACCAATCTCATTGATTCTAGTGCATGCCAAAAAATCAAAAATTCGTTTGAACTCAAAGATGATTTGATTCTACTTGTTTTTGCAAGCTAGACCATCACGATTGCATAGTGATAAACCAGCATGTACAACCATCACACTCACACGTTGCTACTTGCATCCGTTTTCATTTTATTGCAACCATCCACGTTGTCTTGCTCCTATAGAGCCAAGGTCTTCTTCGCTTCAATTAGAGCTCAAATTTCATGTTGGTTCCAATTAGCCCCTCACTCCTTGTACAAACCCTTAGCAAGTGTTGAAGCTTCAATGATGTCAACACTTGATGTAGTGTAGCCTACACCCAATAGTGAGTGTGCTCTAAAGATGGCACTGGGTGACACATGTGGATTCAATCTTGCACAACCAATAGTCATCAAGCACTAAGATTAAAGTTCCTTAACATTTCTACCCTCAAAACGTTTAGTTCATCATTGTTGTCGTTGTGTTTTTAGCACGGCTCTATTACTACGAAGACACTGAATACAAAGGATTAGATAGAAGGGGATGTACCTTGAGTCATTGATGGCATGCTTAGATGGAGCCCTGCATCCACCGTCACATAAGCATGAGTGACGAATCTGGACTATATAATCTACCAATCCTTATACAACTTACAAATTTCTTGTATTGTACTTGGCGTGTGTGCAAATTTAATGCAAATTGCAATTTTCATGAGCATAAATTGCAAATCTTGGGAAAAAAAAAAGTTTAGTCACACGTATTAGAACTCTCATTGACCTGCCCTCTACCGAAATTAGCTTGATTTCTCTGCTACTGACGATTGTCCACATTTCCTGCAAGACGATAATGGATTCCATTGAGTCATTGAATCTAGCTATAGTGCATGTATTGCAGCTGATAGGGAGAACATGATGACAAAAGATGAGTGACAGTAGTGATGAGAACTTGACAAGAATTTAGGGAATCCAGCTCCCTCTGAGATTTCCAAATTAAGTAGCGCCCTAATTTGATTATTGATTTGCAAGCTATGTCTAAGCTTGCTGCTTGTAATTAACTTGTCAACCATTTGCAGCTTCAGAAAAATCACACTCCACCTACCTCTTTCTTTTTTTAAATAAAAGTGCCCATAAAAGACGCTCACACTTTAAATACCCTAACTGTGCTGCCTTAGATACAAGCACTCTTTCCTTCCTAACATCTAGCTTCTATGTTGATTTTAATGTTTCTTGAAAATTGTACCAATTGACGTGTTTAAAATCTAGCTGCTATTCAAATGTGATGTAATAGTGCTACTATCGGATGCCACATGGGCATCCATGTTAGATTAGAGGTTATGAATAACTCCCAGTGTGAATGCTTGCACAAGTTTCAAAATTTTCGATCACTCTAACATTGCTCTCTATGCCCGGTGCAAATGTACCTTAAGCTTTGCATGATACATCCAAAAATTGTGAATACCAAGTTAATTTATCATGATTTAATAATAAACTTTTGGCTTTTGATTTATATAACTAGCTCAACTGCTATTGATTTGTAAAATTGGCGTGACCAATTCATTGTTTAAATAAGTAGTTTAAATTGACTTAATGTACTATACTGAAATTGAAATCAAATCATGTTTGGATAGGTACCATCCAGGAATCATGGATCAAATGCAGGATTAATTGATGGACTTACCCAAAGTACCATGGCTAGTTGGTTTACTTGGTTAACTTAGAAGGGAGTTTTGAAGCCAAAAAATTTACCTTGTATTCAAAGACACAATAGCTTTGTACCCTCCTCTTAGCATGGGTCTCCTCTTTCCTCAAAGCCTAACATATTAAAAGAGATATGTGACATGCTTATTGCCATGAGAGATGCACGACAATCATTGAGTGCAAGAATTGTGTAACTTATAATCTTGGAAGTGTTATCTTCTTGTGTACCTAAGCTACTCGGAAAATTTACAATGAGTATAGAATGGTCACAAAATTTTTTGAAGCATCATTTGAAGTGGAGATATATATGTGCAACCATAGCATGTGGAAAACTTCCTTTAGATTGGGAGGATCAAAAAAGATTGATGGCTCTTAGAGTAGCTTATCTTGCAAAAGCTTATGATATTCCATTGGCTTTGGTGGTAAACATGAATCAAATTGATAAATGTCATCTCTTGTATTACTGCAACTTCTACTTCACATCTTCAAAATATGGATGAAGAATGTCACAAACAAATTATTGGTAAATGTTGAAATTTGACCTATGATTCTTCGATCACTGTAAACTAAAAACTTGAATTAAAGCATAGGGCTTATTGCCAATGCAAATTTTATATCATGTATATCAAAAAAATGATATGGCTTATTGCCAATTTGATTGAGAAGCAAAAAATGATATGGCTTATTGATTGTTGGTCAGTCACAAGTCAAAACAATTTTTAGATTGGAAGAAGGTTCAATATCCTTTCATTAGCATTTTATTTATTCCTACAAATTACACATCAAAGCTTCAACCTGCTGATGTGATTTTGCAAAGATCCCTTAAATGTGGCTTCACTATGCATTTCAAATGATGGTCCACTTATATTCAAGAACAAATAGAAAGTGGGACTAAGCATATTGAGCTTGATTTGAATATTGGAACATTGCAAGAAAAGTTATGCATTTGGTTGTTTGAAGCTTAGAAAACAATTGAATTGCAAATTGCCATGATTATTAAAGGATGGCAAAAATGTGGACTACTTAGAGCATTTGAGAGAAATTTTAAAGTACAAGCTATGGAAAAAAATACCGAAGGCTTATTGTTTGATATAGGGTCAAATGTAGGTGATGAGTGTAAGAAAGAGATTGATTTGGATGACCAAGATTTAGAGGAATTGTTTGAGGACTCTGATATTTTTGGATTTGATGGCCAATTTATCAACGTAAATACAATGCTATATACTATAGTAGTATAGTTGTATGCTATGTCATTCAATTATGTATTCTTTGGATTTTTTTATATTTATAAAGCAATCACCTTCATGTGTATATTATTTTTTATTTTTTATTTTTTATTATTCTTTTTTCAGATTTCATATTATTTTCATTAATATTTTCTTTAATGTTCATATACACCATGTTATAATTTCTGAAAATTTCATTTAATGCCCTCTTTTATATATATTTATATTATTTTTGAACAAATTTGACCCAAGTGTAGGATATTGCAGCCTAAGAATCTGATTTCATGTACGTTTTGAACAATGCACATTGATTGATCAGAGAATCACAGTCAATCAAAGGAGGTATCAACATTTTTATTTCACCTTCACTGAGGATTTATCATGACTGTAGGCATTCATGAGAGTGCAGAGATGTTTGGCTAACATCTCTTCTATATTAGATTGATATCAAAATTGTAGGTAAAAATACCAAAGACATTCATAATGTTGTGTATAGGAAAGTGTTTATCTAACTCTTGCTTGAGCATCTTTTTAGCACTTATAATCATACAATAAGGCTAAGATGAGAATCTAAAAGTGAAAAAGCATATATGGACTTAGCTATAGCAACAACTTAGATAGATAACGACAAAGCTAGGTACACTATTGTAGTTCAAGAAAAAAACTCATTCATGATATAACAAAGTCAAAGAACTTACTGGTGCATTCTACTTTCACTAATGCTACCACTGTTGCCCATAGGTCACAATCCACAGGTGTAAATTTGTTTATCATGGCACCTAAATGTCAATATAGTCGAATTGTCATTGCAATAAGTTATCTATGTGATGTGTATTCGTTCTTGGCTACATTCTAATAAATTATTGAAGCTCTGGAATTCATTGAAGTTGTAACATGTTGCTTTGTCCTCGTACATGCAATACAAGTCTCTTTGATAGACCTTCACTGCGGCAACAAAATGCATATATAGATGTCTTTTTTGTGTAAATTTTACGAGAGTGTCAATTGCCGCAAGCAAAGGCAACAATACACACATGCACAACAATGTAAATAGATCAAGAAGTAGAACCAGACAAGCTTGCAAACAAGAAAGACCAAGTCATATATGTTTGAATTAAACACAAACAGAGAAAGACATTAACAATATCTAAATAAGAATAGAAACAAAAAAATGCAGCAAAACTCACCTTAACCTTCGTATTGTCGTTGAGGTCTGCAATCATGTTCTACAATAGAATTTGGTACTCAGACAGCAATTGGAAGAGTGGTTTAATCAAGGAGTCCCAATGAGTTTGGACGTTCTTCAACAATTTGAGATCTTTAGCAGTTTAGCTAGTCGTGATCAATTTAGCTAGTTGTTTGAACTCAGAATATTGCTTAGGACTTTTGCAAAAGTAAGCATACATCACACTCAAAAGTTTCTCAATGTTTGCAAAGATTCCAAGACAGGACAAAGCTTTGAAAGCTAATTTTGTAGCAATGAGTCTCACAATAGACCCCATTAACAAACGTAGTGTGGTTTTTTTTACTAGTTAGGTGATTCCAACTCTTGACCCTTGCAAATTGGATGCACCATTGGCACTAAAACTCAGTTTTTTTAGCTATGGCCATTGCATCTAACCCACCACTGCTATTGACTCCTGCAATGATTAGTTCTATGAGGTTCTCTATAGTCATTGGACATTCCACTCTCTACAAAGACAGGAGTAAAGGAACCTTGACCCAATCCTGCACAATGTAACAATAGATAGATAGAAAATGATTGTTGTCAATAGTAGTCACCTTATTCATAGTCACAACAAGATAATGAGTAAATTTTATGAACCTATAAGTCTCTTCAAAGACCTATCTATAAATGTAGCTTGCCATAATCCAAACAGAGCTGTCACACCAATGCGTAGAGGGAATATTAGACACATTCAAGAGTTTGTAAAGAGCAGCACAAGATCCAAATTCAACCATAGGACAACCATCAAACAAGAACTAAAAAAGAGTGGCCAATTGAATCTTTTTCTTCTAGGCTTCTACCGTGGCGCAATGATTGATCTGTTCCAAAACAATTGTTGGAAGCTTGGTTGTATAGAGCCTCAAATTCTTCCAATGTCTACAATTTATAGCCACATATTGTCACCTATTTTCACCTTGAATTGAAACCTATCTTTTTTTTGTAGTACTTTTTCCGTCATGCTTAAACAGGGTATCGGACTTGGGTGTCTTGATGCATAGCTTTTTCTCAAAAACTATACAAACTTTGCATTTCACCATGTATAATATGCAGTCATTGGCTATAATTCCCTCAGCCCAAGGTAACTTTGCTTCCCACAAAGCTTGAAACTTCTTGTGGCGATTGTACCCATTTTGAGCCTTAAACCGTTTATTCCGCGATGTGCCACCAATCTTCAATGGTGGCAATTTAAAATCCAAATCAAGGTTGGATCCATCAAAGTCATCAAGGATCTCCAACAAGTTGGCACTATCTAAGTCTTCTAATTCCTTCAAAATTATGATGAGAGGGGACTTGGCTCTAAGCACGACCATGTCTTCCAAACCAAAGGAAGATCCTAGTGCGATATTATTGTCAATAGACACCAATTTCTACTTCTTGTTGCCCTAGAATTGCTATTAGTCTTCATTGCTCAAGTACTCTTGTTTAGAACTCGACTCAACTCTTGGAACCTTAGGCATTGATCCATCAAAGACAAGCAACAAGAGTTGACCACCTCCACCGCCTTGTGTTGAATGAAAATAAGACTTCATCATCTAATTTCTTGCCTCTACCATTCACACTTCAATAATTGTGCTTCTTTTGTTGCCTTTTCTACCTTCTTCCTCGTAGATGATTGTGCAATGGATGTAGCACAAACCGTGTTTGCCATGATACTGCACTCTGCATCTTTGTAACCACTCTCTATAATATCTAATTTCTAATTCACATCACAAAGCACAAGTACACTCCGAAGACATTGGAATGAGCAATAATTCAACCTTGAGAAATTGATCACCTCCATAAACAAGCAAGGGAAAATGCAACACACTCATGAAAACACCGCAAGTTTAGGATCAATTTGAAGTGCATGTAATGCAAAAAACTTGTATGAAGACACATTGCCGCCATTGGAACAAAACATGGCAAACAAACAACACAATTACCCCCCAACAATTAAGAAAATGGGAATTGAAAGGCACTCTCCTCTGTAGTACACAATGTAGACCTACATTAGAGCAGAAAGACTAGAAGGCTACGAAAAGAACTAGCAAAAGCTCTTGAAACCCTAGCCACAACTTAATAAAATAATTCTAGAATCCAAGGTTGTCATAACGAACGAGTCAGGGTCATTGGATGGGACTTACAAACAAGTAAACCAAACAAGATGTCGAGACAATCCAAGCAGCTTTCATTTTATAAGCCATGGAATTTTTCTGAATGACACGTCAATTTGTAGTGTGTTAGAACGTTGGAACTAAGGCGCAAATGTTGAGGTCAAGTGGAAATGTTAGTATATGGGCATAGATGTCACCATCAGGGTTCAGACGCAAATGAGTACAGATGTCACCTTCAAGGTGTGGATGTAAGCGGTCAGGGCATGGATGGGAGGAGTGCCAATTCACCCAAGATGAGGAACTTCAATGCATGCACCTAAATTAGGGACGTTAGGGCGCGGATAGTAGGTTAAGGTGCGGACTTTAGATATGGGTGCGGACATTAGTCATACAACAAAGTAGGCAAGCATTTCAAATGCACTTGGACATAGGATTCATCCTTTTCATAGAGAGGTGGAAACCATTGATTGTAGCCATCTCTTATTTTCAATTTGGAAAAGATCTTTAAGTACATGAAAGTCAAATGCCTAAAATAAGAGCTCTACCGAC
Source organism: Pseudoscleropodium purum (assembly GCA_963969395.1). NCBI lineage: Eukaryota > Viridiplantae > Streptophyta > Bryopsida > Hypnales > Brachytheciaceae > Pseudoscleropodium > Pseudoscleropodium purum. Next base: position 2,452,968 of record OZ017796.1, read on the forward strand.
TAAGATTTGCAAGTGACTTCATAGAACATGTCCTCTTTCTTGTGGCGGAACTTCCTATTCTTTTCTTCCTCAAACACTTGAAAATTAGTCTCCAAACAAAAAAAAAATTTGGGAAGTTCATTCCTTATAACATACTAAATGATGGAAACTTGGGATACAAAATTCTTTGATGTTCATATTTTTTCTCCACTAGAGCAAATAGTTTTTTTTTGGGTAGGCTTTGTTTGTATAATTTTGCTTTTGTTGGATTCATATTCAAGGGTGAATTTTGGGGGATAATTACTACAAGGGATTTGTTTTAATTGAAGTTACAAGTTATACTTTGTTGGAATCATGTTCAAGGGTGTATTTTTGTAGATAATTGCTACAAGGTCTTGTTTTTTTATTTAAGTTACAAGTTGTTTTCTTCTAGATTCATGTTCAACGGTGTATTTTGGGCATGGTTGTCATAATGGGCGAGTTAGGGTCATCCGACGGTCCGGACGGTCCGGACGGCTTTAATTTTGTAACTTGTGCAATTTTGTGAAATGACACGTCACCTCGTCCGCGCCCAATATGTTCCTTAATCCACATGGCATCTACGTGGCCTATTTTTCTGTTATCAGAAAGTCAACTATGTGTTGACTGTATCGGACAGGCGGGACCTCTAACGGACAGGCGAACCGGACATCCGTCCACTATGACAACCATGATTTTGGGAGATAATTGCTACAAGGGATTCTTTTTTAATTGAAGTTACAAGTTATATTTTCTGGATCATGCTCAAGGGTGAATTTTTGTAGATGATTGCCATAAAAAATTCTTTTTTAATTGAAGTTACAAGTTATATTTTTTTGGGTTCATGTTCAAAGGTGAATTTTTGTGGATAATTGCTACAAAGAATTCTTTTTTAATTCAACATACAAGTTATATTTTTTTGGATTCATGTTCAATGGCAAATTTTGGGAGATAATTGCTACAAGGCATTTTTTTTAATTCAAAGTACAAGTTGTATTTCTATGGATATTTGCTACAAGGGATTCTTTTTTAATTCAACATACAAGTTATATTTTTTTGGATTCATGTTCAAAGGCAAATTTTGGGAGATAATTGCTACAAGGCATTTTTAAAAATTCAAAGTACAAGTTGTATTTCTATGGATATTTGCTACAAGGGAATCTTTTTTAATTCAACATACAAGTTATATTTTTTGGGGTTCATGTTCAAGGGTGAATTTTTGTGGATAATTGCTACAAGGGATTCTTTTTTAATTCAACCTACAAGTTTTATTCTTTTGTAGTTCAAATTCAAGGGCGAATTTTAGGGGATAATTGCTACAAAAGATTGTTTTTTAATTCAACCTACAAGTTGTACTCTTTTGGATGCACGAATAAAATAAACTTTTTTAGATTCATCATAAATTTTCATGGATTTATGTTATTTTGGGAGAAAAAAGAATGCATTGTCATGAAAATCTTTTGGTTGAATAGCGGTCAGTGGTTTTGAATCAGGGTCATTAGTGCACGGACGATGTGGGTGCTTGATTATCCACCTTTGGTGAACAAGCGAACACAACCAAGTTCTTAGCTTTTATTCACTTTTTAATTTAAGGGGGTGTTATGAGCGTGGTCCATTGTGCCTTCTAAGCAATGAATCTTGCTATTGTTTCTTAATTCTGTAGATGGGTGAAGAAATGCTTAGAGGCGTGAGTGATATAACAATCAGTCATTATTAATTGTCAAATTATTTACAATGCTATAGTAAATCCTACAGTACTGAAGACCTACCTTCATGATTTTTTATATAATATCTCTTAAATTGAATCCTATATGTGACCATGGTTCCTTCCTAATTATATGGGGGTTAGTCCCTTCGGCCCTCCTAACTACTTGCTATGTGATTGGATTTTCTCAAGTTACATTAACTTCCAACTCGATAGTCTGGGAAAATGGTTGTTGCCAACTTAGTGGTGATGCAACTTATGTTGCCTTAGTTAACCGTGAGATGGATATCAAACATAGTATCATCCATTGGAAGAAATGTTATTCGTTGGTCCTAATATTTCGGTTAGATTATCATTCTCAAGGTTGCGGTTACTAGATAGCGGTTAGTAGGCAAAGGATAAGAGGGTCCAAGATCATGAGAGACACACACAAAAAAAGAGGGGAGAGAGACTAGGACTAGGAGAAGCAATGTATGTTTCAAGGGAGGACATCAATAAATAAAGGAAATTTATGCTTACGGATCCGTGCATGTTTGTTTGGAGTCCGGAAAATAATTCACGTATCATTTTGGTTCCGTTGCCGGGACACAAATAGTCGAGTAGGGTGAGAGCTGGGCGTTTATTTTTATAGATTTTCTATTGTTTTCGCTACAGGAATTTGATGTTCAGTGTTCTTTAATTTACTTTTGTTTTGTCCTGTTAAGTTTTTTATCGCAGTCAGCTCCGTTGATGCGAGAGCTGCGAGGGAGCTGCGAGAGAGCTACGAGATAACTGCGCCACGGGGAAAAAAAAATAACGAGAGAGCGAAGCAGGACGGAGCTTGCGGGCTGGCCTGGCTGTAGGTCTGCGGCGGACGGAGCGACGGTGTCGGGTAGAGAGGAGCGTGCTTTAGGAACACACGGGGTGTTTGGCTGCAACTGTTGGTTGTACACAGGGTGTCTTCTTCAATCTTCAGTCTTTAGTCTTCAAACGGTGCTCGTTGGCCTATCCTATATAGGCTCTAGATAGGTATAAGGGTCAAGGAAAGGATAAGAAACCACGGGATACGGGACGGGTAAAACGGGACAATAGACACGAGCTACCGTTCAAATGATGGGATCCTAAACTTCAAATTCACGGTCTGCTGGCCAAAACTCCAAACCGTGAGAACAAGCAAGTCTCGACCATGTGGGCCATTAACCCCACTTCGTCACCACGACAATAAATGGGGTTGGGTCTTGGTTTTACCCAGACCGCCCGCAACCAGGGTTACAAAGCAAAAGGAAATAAAAGACAACGAGCCTCCAAATCAGGCTAGGAATAACAAAGCCACATCCCACACATACATATAAAAAAAACCCAAAACATTCCTCTTCAAGTCTTCAATCTTCAAGTCTTCAATCTTCAAGTCTTCAATCTTCAAGTCTTCAATCTTCAAGTCTTCAATCTTCAAGTCTTCATGTTTTAAAAAAAACAATGAGAAATCTTCAAAGCCGTACCCTAAAGTAGCTGCGACCTTTTATCTAGTGCCACAGATGGTTCACAACTCCAAATGCTAAGTGCAATAGCATTTTGAAAAGCTAACCCAGTAACCTAACACCTCTCCAAATTTCACTTCATTCTAAACTACTGTCCAAAAGTTATAGGCAAACAAGGTGGCGGCTCTTCTCCTCCTCGCCAACCAACCACTGCCTCTTCAAACTTCTTATAACTTTTGACTTACAAACCCTGAACACAAGTGTGATAGCAATTTGGAAAGCTAACACATCCGGCTACAACATGTAAAAATTTCACTAAGAACTAAAACTCTGTCCATAAGTTATAGCCCAACAAAGTCTCGGTCTCCTATTTTGAGAACCCACTCAACCTCCAAACTTCTACACTCTATAATTTCTTCAATAAAACTCCAAATAGCTCGTGTGATAGCTATTTAGAGAGATAAATAAACAAAATAGCACTCATAAAATTTTCAAAAGAAATCCTTATACTGACCAAAGGTTATGGCTCTCCAAAGCTTCGGCCTTGCTCTTCACAAGTGGCAGCCAACCTCCAAGTCATCACACCTCCATAACTTCTTCCTCCAAACTCCAAATCTTAAGTTTAATCACTCTTTGGAAAGCTAAGATTATGATGAACACGCTTCCAAAATCCTTCTTGCAACTTGATGGACTGAACGTTAGCTATGGCTTGACGAAGTCTCAGCCTTTTCTTCATGAAAGGCACTAAACTCCTCAAATTCAAATGCTCATAACTTTTTCATCCTAACTCCAAATCAAACTTGCAAACTCATTTTGGAAAGGCAATTTCATAAGGAACAATCTTACCAAATTTCATTACCAAAGGCCTCATACAATGAGAGATATCACTACTCGAAGTTTCGGATTTTCTCCCACACTCAAGTTTCTCTATTTTCTCCTACCCACACACACACTCTAAGCATCTTTTTCCCCCTTTTCCTCCCTATCTCAAGTGAGGGGTGGGGGCACATCAGCCCATGCCCCTACCAAGACCCCACCTAAGATGCCAAACTAAATCCCCATTCACACTCTCCCTTTATTCTAAAACCCAAGTTAACTTTTAAACACTAACTTCTCATTAAACGTTTAAAATCACACACTGTGATTTTAATAAAATACTCAAAGTATGAAATTAGTAACTAACATATAATAAATGCTCACTAGAGATAAAAAACTAGAGTTCCAATCACAGCTTCATTTCATCTGTAGAAAGTCGAGAATGCGTTTGATGGTGGCAGCAACGTAATTTGTACGCTCGGACTTCATCAATGGGTTGACTGGACCTTCCAACCAACGTTAGTGGCCACGACTACCCTCCACCGGCAGAGCCATACAATAATAATGATCGATGTTTTTGCCCTCATAACTCGCTTCAAAAGTCACTTCCCGAGTGCCTGGCTCAACACACCCAACTTGGAGCAGGATTACCAAAACACGAGCATTGGTATCAAGATTACCGTGCCATCGCCGCTCCACGCGAGGTTGCTTCGGCGGTCTAGAAGGCCCAGCTTCATCTCGAGGATGCCTAAGTGGCAAAGCAAGATCCCGTTCCAAAAGGGGTTGATCTGGCAGCTGTGACAATGAAAACTCGAATTCAGCCTCTGGTTGAAGCTCTTCATCTTGAGACTCAGAAAAAACCCTCCAGTTCGACATTCTAACTCTTAAAGTAGAAAACAAAGTCTACTACTCGAATGTAATGAAGTTCTAAGGCAAACTACCCTCTTAAATAGATGTCAGAGCGGCGTCACCTTGAAGCTATTCAATATAACATATTATAATATGTTTTTACCTAATATACAAATCTACAACAGGACAACGGAATGAAGGAGTCGCGGTTGGGAGGCATTTGATTCCCCAATTCCAGGAGTGGAAAATCGAGGCGGCCGGAGGACGGAGCCTGCGGGCTGGTTGGCTGCGGGTCTGAGGCGCAGGCGCAGGCCAGGAGTCCAGGACGCCAGGCGTTGTTGCTGGAGCCTTGGTGATGGTGGTCCCATTGCAGGAGCAACTGTCACGTGCCCTGCGTGGAGAAACTCTCTCTCCTCCTTGTCCGTCGGCGTTGTTCTCTTTCTCTGTTGCTGCCATCGCCATCCTGTCACCCGCTACTGCTGGTGGGGCCGTAGTGTCAGACACACCGCGGCTATCGCAGCCATCGACGGAGGCGTAGCGGAGGACGGAGCCTGGGGGCTGGCTGGCTGGGACTCCGCACTGTAGCTGTTTGAGCTCGAGGGTAGCAGGATCCGGTGTTGGTGTGGTGCTGGAGAGCCCTTTAGGAGTGAAGGAGTTTTTCCATCAGAACCTGGGTAAGAAATTAACTTGCAACGAGTCGGAGTACGCTGCATTGATCACCGGTTTAGAGATAGCTAGGAGCAAGCACATTCGAAGTTTGCAGATTCGAGGCGATTCAAAGTTAGTCTGCAATCAGGTGGTTGGGAATTGGGAGGTGCGTGCGGAGAATCTTCGGCCTTATCATGAAGCTACCCTTCGTTTGAAACAAGATTTCGATTCCTTTGAGATTTCCCATGTGCCTAGAATAATGAATCAAGAGGCCGACGAGGCAGCCCGAAATGTGCTGTGATGCATGGTAACAGGACAGAGAGGGAGCGAGATTTATTAGCAGCTTATTGTGAGGGAACGTTGTGGTCCCAGTTTGCGAAGTTCCACCAGCAAGAACAAGGTTGAGACCTAGGAGTAGAGGAAGTTCACAAAGGAGGTAGCAAGTTGATTAACAAGATGGTGTCGATACCTGTCTTTACCGGGAAAGAAGGAGAAGACCTAGAAAAGTTCCTGAAACAATACAAGCGAGCTTGTATGGCAAATGGCGATAGGACTGAAGGGAGTTGGCTTGAGTTGCTGCCAATTCACCTAGACGATACAGCATCCTTCTGGTATGATAGGCAAGCCGTTTCAATAAAATCGACGTGGCTCGGGTTGACTTCGGCATTGATATCGGAATTCTAGGAGAGCGAGAGTTATCAGAATCTTCTAGGAACTTTGAGTTTAATCCGCCAGCAACCGGAGGAGAGAGTCCGCCAGTTTAGCAAGAGGGTACGAGAACTCCAAGCTCGTATACAGAGGAGTCTGAATGTAACGACAGGCATGCACGTTGAAGGAGAATCTGAGCTTCCAGGGGTCGTTGTTGATAACATGCGCAGTATAGATGCGCTAGTCCTGCGGAGTTTCATCGGGGGGTTGAAGCCGTCGATACAGGAGATAGTGTCATGGAAAGAACCCGTGACGTTCGAGGAAGCTTTATCGCTAGCGCAAAGGAAAGAATTGAACCTCAGTAGTCTCGTGCAGCCACAAGTGATTGCGGCCGCGTCAACACCCGTCGTCACCAGATTGGTGCAAGTAACAACTGTTTTCCCGCAGTTGCCAACTGATGTTCCCCAAGTGGGTTCGGTGCAGAAGGGTACGAGAGCTGACGGGAAAGAGCCAGAAATCTCACAGTTGGTCTCGGAGATGAGAGACTTGAAGTTATTCCTGTTGCAAAGTCAGAGTGGGAATCGTTCGAAAAGCCCAGGAGGGGATAGTCGCCCAAATCCAGCAAAATCAGTTCAATTCATAACATGTCATCAGTGCGGACGGAAGGGGCATTATCGAAGTGACTGCCCAGAGCTGGTCAGGGAGGTTTCTGCTTCGACTGTGAAATTGGCTAAGGTCAATTTGCTCCAACTTGTTAATTCTAGTTCAAGAAGTGAAGAAGAGGCCGAGGTAATGATGGCCAAGAGGGGGTGCCCGCCAAAGGATCCTGAATTGCACGTTAGTAAGAAGTCAAGATCAGACAAGCGGGAGGCAATTGGTCGGACCAGAAGGAAAATCGGGATAAAAGACCTGCTTCTAAGCCGAGGGCAATCGGAGTACTCCATTTTGCAGGATTTGGGCTCTCAAACAACCAACATTACGGTTGGGCCAGTAGTTGCCAGATGTCCGTCCTTGCGTCGTGAGCTGCGGTAAGGAATCAATGCTCGGCGCAGACGCCCAGTGGCAGAAGTCCATGTCACGGATAAGACTAGAGGAGATTCCAAATCACCGCAGGTGGAGGCCACAGTGAACGGACATCAGATAGCCGGTTGTTTAATTGACGGAGGAAGTGCAGTTAATGTAATGGCCAGTTGGTTCATGCAAGAAGCTGATCTCAAGCCGGATAAGTCATCTACTTTGCGTCTGAAAGTAGCGGATCAACGCTATGTTCGGTCCCTTGGTATGATTCGTCAGCTATCCATCATGGTGAATGGAGTCACAGTTAAGGTGGATTTCCATGTTCTTGACATTTCAACGGGGAGGGGTGGGTATCCTCTCATCCTTGGAAGGCCTTGGCTGCGACAGGTTCGAGCCGTGAATTACTGGGAGAAGGGCCGCATGAAGATCGGGTCCGCATTCAACAGGGTGAGCATACAAGTGGTACCCGAGGCAGTCACAAGTTCTTCAGGTTGCACCTCGGAAGGGGAAGACGTTGAAACTGGAGAGTCTGAGTGGAGTACTGACCCGTCCACCGATTCTAGTGACGACAGTGATTCTGAGGCTGAATTATACGCGATAGACGTCCTTCCTCAGATGGTTAGTAAGTCGATGCCACATTTGGAAGATCTAGATGTTGTTTCGACTAGGAAGGAGGAGCTCTTGCGGTTGGTGAAATTTGGGCCCGCACTGTCCGAGCAGGAGCGTGAGTTGATGGAGAAGCTGGTAATCGAGTATGCTGATCTTTTCGTGAGCAGGCATATCGATTTGCCTGCTATTACTCTCGATGAACATCGAATTGAGCTGGTTCCCAGAGCTAAACCAGTTCGAGCTAAGCAAAGGCATATGGCCCCGGAAAGGATGGCTGTGTTGCGAGCGGAATTGGACAGATTATTGGAAGGAGGTTTCGTAACCGAGGTGAAGAACACCGAGTGGGTGTCGCCTGTCGTCATAGTGCCGAAAAAAGGAGGAAAGTGGAGGGTTTGTGTTAACTACAGGGCTCTGAATCGTTTCACAAAGAAAGACCGACAACCCTTACCGCACATAGACGAGCTTCTGGATGAGGTTACAGGGCACGAGTTATATTCGTTTTGTGATGGATATGCAGGTTATCATCAAGTGAGGGTCCATCCCGATAGCGTGCTTTATACAACTTTCACGACTCCTTGGGGCACATTCGCTTATCTCAGGATGCCATTCGGGCTCTGTAATGCAGGCGGCACGTTCCAGAGACTCCAACTCAAAATTTTTGGCCCGTACATCGGTAAATTTATTCGGGTATACTTGGATGATTTTTCCGTTTATGGGAAACGAGGTGAGCACGCGAACAATTTACATGCTACTTTTCAGCGGTTACGGGAATACGGATGCTCGTTGAGCCCTGAGAAATGCAAATTGGGATTTGAAGAGGGCCACTTGCTGGGTCATGTAGTCTCATGTCAAGGGATCAAAGTAGATCCTGACAAAGTTCAAAGGATCGTCAAGATGAAGTCTCCTATTTCACGAGAACAAGTATCCCGGTTATGGGGCATGACAATTTATCACAATAGGTTTATTCCAAATTTGGCCGGAGTTGGAAGACCGATAAGTATTCTAATCAGTAAGTCGAAGGGTTTTGATTGGGGGAGCAATAGGAGCGTGCCTTCAGTTATATAAAGGACCATCTTTCTAGATATCCTGTTGTGAAAGGCCCTGACTGGTCACGGCGATTCATCATAAATTCTTCCTCTGGTGAACATGCGGTGGCCGCCGTGTTAGTTCAAAATGATGACTCAGGAAGGGCGCATCCGATTTACTATGCGAGCCGACTTCTTACAACTTGTGAGCAGAAATATTCGTCGTTAGAGAGGCAAGCTGTAGCATTGCTATACACATGTACCAAATTCAAACATTACCTTTTGGCGAGTCCGTTCTCAACATTGGTGCAGAGTGAGACCGATTGTTTGAAGCAGATAGTACAACAGACCAACCCGAAGGGACGAGCAACGCGATTGATGGTAGCCTTGCAGGCTTTTGATCTGGACTTTAAGACAGAGAGAGGAACTCGCGTAAAATACGCTAGTACACTAGTAGAGCTTGGCGACCATTCTCATGAGGAGACCAGGGTGTTATCTGAAGATTCGGAGTGCTTTGCGGTAGGCATAGCGTCAGATGTGCAGGATTTCGGTTACGGGGAGGTGATTTCTTATCTAAATGAATTTAAATTGCCGGAGCAAAGTAGTGCACAGCAGCGGCGAAATATTCGGTGAAGGAGTATCCCCTACACTTTGATTGGCGGAGAGTTATACCATGCGGGCAAAGATGGTGTTCTCAGGAGAGCAGTAACAACAGAGGAGTCATGGGAAATTCTGCAACAGTCACATGAGGGAGTTTGTGGTGGGCATTTTGCCACTGACATTACCGCTAGGAAAGTTCTTCAAGCAGGGTATTATTGGCCCACTTTGTTCGCCGACTGTAACAAGTATTGTCGTAGCTATTCACAGTGCCAAGCTTATGGAAAGAGGCAGAAGCCCTACACCGAATTGCACCCAATTTTCCCTACGGGTGCATTCGAGAAATGGGGTGTGGATTTCGTTGGGCCCCTGCCTTTAACAGCAAGGTGCAAAGAGTATCTCATTGTGGCAACTGACTACCTAACTAAGTGGACTGAGGCTGCGGCAGTTAAGAAATGTAATCAAAAAGCTAATGTTGAATTTATGTTTAATCAAATCATATGCAGATACGGCTGTCATTGGAGATCGTGACTGATCAGGGAACTCATTTCGTAAATGAGTTGGTCACCGAGCTGCTGAAGAAGATGTCCGTAAAGCATCGGAGGTCCAGCCCTTATTATCCGCAGGCCAACAGGCTGGTTGAGAAGACAAATGGTGTGTTGACTGGAATTCTAGGGAAGGTGATAGCAGACAATCGGAGAGAGTGGGATTTACATGTAGGAGAAGCTCTTTGGGCCTATCGAACTGCGCATAAGACGGCAACCAGGTTCACTCCTTTTCAGTTGACTTTTGGCTTCGAAGCCGCGGTGCCCATCGAACTGGAACTCCCTTCTCTACGAATGGCAGTGCAACACAATTTGGGCGATGTTGAGTCTCTACAGAGTTGAATTCTGCTGCTTGAGAGGTTAGATGAAGAGAGACGAAGAGCTCTACAGAACTATGAAATTTTGCAACGACGGAGGAAGGCAAAGTATGACTCAGCTAGGAGGACTGTGCGGTTTTACCGTGGTGACCTAGTGATGTTAATGGATCAGTGGCTGATCAAGCAGTATGGGCAGAAATTTCGTCCAAAGTGGCAAGGACCTTTTGCTATCTACCAAGCTAGAGACAATGGTACGTACATGCTCAGCACTCCTGATGGAGTCATTTTACGCAAATGGTATAATGGATTGAAGCTGAAGATATATCGATGTCGAAGTGATCAGACTCAGTTCGCCATGGCCGCTCCTAAGCCTGGGGAGGAAATGATGCAACTTATGTTGCCTTAGTTAACCGTGAGATGGATATCAAACATAGTATCATCCATTGGAAGAAATGTTATTCGTTGGTCCTAATGTTTCGGTTAGATTATCATTCTCAAGGTTGCGGTTACTAGATAGCGGTTAGTAGGCAAAGGATAAGAGGGTCCAAGATCATGAGAGACACACACAAAAAAAGAGGGGAGAGAGACTAGGACTAGGAGAAGCAATGTATGTTTCAAGGGAGGACATCAATAAATAAAGGAAATTTATGCTTACGGATCCGTGCATGTTTGTTTGGAGTCCGGAAAATAATTCACGTATCAGTGGCTTACTTCGCTTCTACCAAGGTCTGGTGTAAGCTCATCCATGTCTACATAAACTTCCTCCGGTGTCGTGCTGTAAATGTAGATATTATGTAGAATATGTATATTCACATTATTTAGATAGGTTTGAATTTTTGTAACATTTTAAAGAAAATAACGTCATTTGAGGTGGTTTCAAAATGACACCTTTTCTCTGTCGTTATAAGCAACTATATAGAGAAGGATTTACTTAAAAGCTTCATTTCATTTGATATTCTTTTTCTTTGTTTTTTATTTAAACTATATTATGTCAAACTGAAGGGTTTTTTTTAGTCTCAAAATGAAGGATCTCAACCAAAGTGTGAATTTAAATTTTCTTTATTGCAACTACCGGATTAGCCACAACTACCACTGAATCTTTTATTGCTACATGGGTGACTAGTAGATGGAGCTAGGCCGTCTCGACCACCGAAACAACCTTACATGGAGAAATGATGGCACAGTCATTTTTAATGTGTCGCTCAAGCATTGATAATTTTGTTGCACTTTGGATGTATTCAATCCAACAGCCGTAAAGTCATATTTGAAGAATGTTTTGAAGGTTTAAATGATGAGTAATATTATTACATAGTGAGGCCCATTAAAGGGAGTTGTGATCACCAACGATGGTTAGAAAGGCTAGTCAATCTTTTAACTAAAAGAGATCACACTGATTATGTTGCTACTATAGTCAAACACATTCTCAAATTCTTACAGATGGAGTGATATTTCGATTGAAACTCTAGTTTTTTCCTTCTACTAGATATATATTGAATTTTAGTTCTTCATTATATAATTGAAGCGATTTCCTACAATAATTTTGTATTTGTGAAGTAATATGAAGGAAATATTTAAATAATTTGTTTTTTAGGTGAATTTGAAATAAATTTCTTTCAAAGATAAAAATAAAAATAAAGAAATAGTTGTAAAACTAAATAAGTGCTCAATTATTAATGTTGTAGTTTTGGAAGTGAGTTAGGGTTGACCCCACTTATTTGTGTGGTTAGAGTGAAGATAAAGTGAAGAAAAAGGTGGATACTATTCATCTCCTCTCTTGTTGTGAGTTTAAGGAGGATCCGAATGTTTGGAAGCCCATTGTGTTGTAAGTTTGAAGAAGTTTGAAATGAAATTTGAAATAGTTGTATATTATAGTATGTAATTTTTAAATTGATCTCACTTGCTTTATTTGGAGTTGTGAATCAAAAGTTGTGCATGTTTGAGTGAAGTGTGGTTTATTACCTTCGAAATTAAAAAGTAGAGACTTTACCCAGCCATAAAAGACAGACATGTTCTTGACTTGTAATGAGATTTAGAGGAAGTGTAAAAAATTGTGTTAACTTTTTATAAATATATCATTAATTTTATTTAGAGTTTGTATGAATGAGTTGTGAGTGTGAAAGTGAAGAAAGGTCTATTGCCTTTCTTTTCTCAAAGCCGAAACTTTGGATGGCTATAGAAGTTGAACAGAGTTTTAAAATCACTTAAAATTTGAAGAAGAAGTAGAAATAAAAGTTTGTGTTAACTTTCTATAAAACTATCATTCACCTCATTTTGAATTGTAGAGCATTGGTGGCATTCATCTAAAATTTAATTTGAGAATTGAAGGTTGAAGTTGAAGATTGAAGGAATTTTTGAAGACTTATGTGTATATGTGTGGCTTGTGGCTTTGTAAAAATTATTGTTGTGGGCGGCTTGGGTTACACCAATGTTAACCTTATTTTGTATCGTAAATAACAAAATAGGATTAATGGCCTACATGATCGAGACTTGCTTGTTCTTACAGTGAAGCTTGGTTCTTAAAGTTGGTCACCAAAAGTTTGAAAATTTAAAAGCCAATTTTTCGAACAATTCAGCTTATGATCTAGAAATTCCATTTTACCCCTCCGAAGTTGTGGGATCTTATCACACACCTTAACCCTTATATCCATTTAGAACCAGTTAATACATAATAGGTTAACAAATAATAGTTCGATGGCAGTTTAGAAGATTCGATGTTCAAGATCAAAAGTTCAACATGACTACGACTTTTGGTTTTGAACCATAATAATTTTGTAGGTGAATTTGTTGTGACGAGCTCATTTATATTCATCTTCTTTATTACTTTGCTGGTTGTTAATAGAGCGAATGTGCGAGTGACAAATTCACTTGTTTTTATTATCTTATGGCCTCCTTCATTCCAAATCCATTTTTTATTGCAACTGAAATTTCCATAATTTTCCGAGGCAAACACTTTTAACACGACACTCATTCCATAGGGGCCCTTGAGTTCCACCTCTTTTCCTTTCTTCTTCTATCTTTTCTTTTCGGCTTCGTTCTTCGATGCTAACACTATTCCACCAAGAACCTTAATAGAGGCCTTACGTATTGTAGCCTCAACTTACGGGGCCCCTAAATGCCCCCTTTCAAATTTACAAAAGTCTTACACTCGTCATACTAATCCTACTTTTATTGGTCACTATACAAGCCTATAGATTCCCTACCTAATCTAATTGCTAAACCACTATTTACCTTCTCCCTCTTTGCCTTTTATTTCACTCCCCCCTTCTCTAGTCCCCTTCTATAACATACGGTGGACCTTGATTGGTGAGGGAAAGAGGTGGTTTGTATGTACAAGGTAGTGTAGAGATGTTTCCTTCTTTTCTCCTCTCTTCCTCTCATCTTTTCTTTTTTTTTCCTTCTCTTCTCTTCCTCTTCTCCCTTTTTGTTTTAATACCTAAGATAGCTTGCTAGCTCTCCCCAAACCCTGGATTGTTGGACTTCCCCGAAGCCCCTAAACTATTGGACCTCCTTAAACCCCTCGATTGCAGTCCCACCCAATACCCAAACTACAGACCTTGGAGGGTATTAGAACTTATTAGAGGGTACTGAGATTTATTGAGGGTGCTAGGGCTTACTAGGGAATGTTGGGCTTACTAAAGGGTGTTGAGAGCTCAAATGGGGGTGTTGAAAGCTAATGGAAGGTGTTGTCTCGGGTTCCTTCAAAGGAATCTAGTTATTCAATAAAAATTAGACTTGTTGGATGTAGTGGTATTGATAGGTCAAAGCTTCGCTATCTCGGCCTATGGCTGAACTGCTAGGGAAATTATTGCTCCTAACCTTGGGGCTAGGACCTTCCTTCTAATCTATCGCTAATCTTAAAAGCTAAACTTCAGATGTTTCCAAGTATGTCTTGGAAACTAAACTTTGGAACTTTCGAGCCAAAGGGGTTCAAAGCTTTGCCGCCATGTTGGTTTTAATACTAATGGTAGGACTTGGAGTACTTTGGAGGTTCGTAGCTCCGCCTTATCGAAACTTTTAATGCCCACGGTAGGATTAGTTCTTAGCTAGGAATTCAAAGCTTCACGACATCGTGAAGGGGTTGCTTAGCAAGGGACCGGTTTAAACAAAAAAATAAAGGAATCCCTTAGAAGTCACACCACAAGGGTTCAAAGCTTTGCCATTGCAGAAAGGGACCACTCCACAAGGGTAACTCTAAGAAAAGGTTAGTTGCTCCAAATGTGCATCCAAGTAGAACAAGAGATAATAGTTAAATAAACCCCTCCCATTGACATTACTCATGCATTAAAGTCCCCCTAAAGCGGCATCACCAAGGTATGGTGGGGAGTTGCTTCAGGATTAATATAAAACACCCAAAAAAACCCTCTTTAACCCACACAAGTGACTCACAAGGTACAAACAAGGCCCCCAACTTGGCCACTTAGCACATGGACATACACAAGAGCAAAATAGAAAGGACCAAAGGGCCCTTGCAAAGCTTGAGAAACAACAAGGAGCCAAAAGTACTCCAAAAACAACATAGGTTAGCTTTTGGCTTCAAATGCCAAAAGAAGTCCAAAATAACTTGGACCTACAAGTCCAACAACAATTGAAGGGGATGATTTTAGAGAGGGAAATAAGGCCCTTAAATAGGTTTCAAAGGACCACTCCCTCCTTTCTAAACTCCTACTAGTAACCTTATCAATTCGAATTTTCATCCTTATCTTCAAAGATTTTCATCCTACTTTGAAATTTTTAACTATCTACCATATGTTAGACCAACATTCTAACTTTTGAAGATTATCTCCAAATGCCAAATGGATTGCACCATTGGCTCTAGAACACCATTTTCAGACCAAAAACCCAACAAAAGCTAGTGTGGATTAAAAACCAAGTTGAAATAAATTCCAAAATCTTGGTTGTTCTCTATTTTGAGAGAAGTAACTAGCCTATGGTCTCCAGTAGGTGCAAGGGAGTAAGAAAAGTCCCCTTGTTGTCTTCAATCCACCGTCGTGTGCTCCCGAAGCGCTAGTCAACATCGCAGTATACTACCACGTGAATAAATTATGAGGTATCAGACCTCTACTGAAATCTTGCCGCTATCAAAGTGCTGCGAAATTTGGTGAAGCGCATTATTAGCATAAGACAAGCTAATCTAATTTTTAGTGAGATTTTACCGTAATTTAGGTAATTTCCATGGTTGACTGCCTAGATGGAAGTCTTCTACAAGTCAAAAGATGTCTAGAATTTCCATGAGACCTCTCAGGGAGTCTTGTAGAAGGCATGTAGGTCCGCTTTGTCCCTAGCACACTCGGTTAGTGAGACCTCAAATGGCATCTCCTTGCATTTGTTGATGGTGTAGGAACTAGGAACCTTTTGTAGATGAAGGAATCTTGGAAAGCCGACTTCACCATTAGACTCTTAGCATGGAATTTACCCTAGAACACCATCTTTGGCCAATAGATTCCTCCACATCTCCATTCTTCAGTTGTGGCACTTACATACTAACAATCAAGGTTTCTAGAAATTCAATGATCTAATGGAGAATTCAAAATCTAACTCTAAGACCCGACCTATTGGCCTTGTTGTGGATCCCTTGGACCAACTTAGCCATGAATTCCACATTCATAGGGGTAATTAGCCCTTAAAGGCCGTGCGACTCAAACTTGCAAAACTAGCTTTTTTTAGTGATCCTTCCACTATTCCCAAACTCATTTTGGAGGAGTTCTATGTATACAATCATATCTAGACCAAACACTATAATGGATATGTTACAACCCTATTTCAGTTCTACACTCTTTTTAGGGCTTTTGTATACTTTTATCTACTCTAATTTGCAATTTAAAACAAAAAAAATCTATGAGTCCCAAGTGACAAATTGGGAGCTTACAAATGCAAGGAGTGACAATTCAACCAAGATGAGGAACTTTAGGGCATGCACTTGAATGAGGGACATAATGGTGCGGACAAAAGGTTAAGGCACGGACGTCATCACACGCAAGCGGGGACAACAATGCTAAGGTACGGACATCATTGAAGTGAATGAGTAGGGTGGGGATTGGAGTGGGAGCAAATAGGAAAAATTCTATCCACACCTTGTACCATGTCTGCACCTTTACGGATTCCATCCATGCCCCTAACAATTCCGTCCATGCTTTATACCATTTCTACATCCCTACGAATTCCATCTGCACCTTCTACTATATTTGCATCCCTACCAATTCCATCCATGCCCAACATCTTGTCTATGCCACATAGTGGCAACGTCACCTATTTTTTCTTTTTTTGGAAAATCAACTATGTGTTGATTGCATCAAATGGGTGGGACCTCTACAAGACGAGCGAATTAGATAGACAAGCAAATCAAACATTCACCCACTATGACAAAAAAAGCCTTATTTATTACACATGCATAATTTTGATTTCATCCACAGTGTAGAAATTTCATCCAAATTTTTTTTATAACCCTCGTAAATCTTTGACTATGTTTTCACCAAGAATGCTCCAAAACTATTATTTCTAGTGTAGGTACCAAAATTTAGATAAAAGTAACATTTTAGAGTACATTGTGACCATAAGAAACTAAGTAGCAAACTAATTTGAATATATATGAAATTTTTTTTAGAAATTTCCATCTTATAGATTGCAAGATATTAGTTGTTTGAATTGACAAAAATCCTTTTGGGGCCATGCAAAAAATAGGGCAACTGTACATTACAAGATTACATTTGTATGAAAAAATGTCCAAAATAGTGGTGCTTCTTTGGATTCATTCTTCAAGGCAAGTTGACTAAATACTTGAAAATTTTCAAATCATTTAGGTTTGTACAACATATAGGAGAAAAATAGTACTAAGTAAAATAAAATAGAGAATGATTGATGCAAAATACTAAATTGTAAAGAATTTTGTTATGAAATTGAAAAATGCCAATTCCAATGATTGTAATGTTGTAATAAATAATCTACATTCTATAGTTTTATTTTTCTCAAAAACTATTTAAAATTGAGTTAAATATTTGACTTCAAAATTTATTTTAAAGTAGAGAATCTATAATTGCTTGCGAACCAAGACTCTTTATACCTTTCATCTCATTAATCAAAATTAAATGATCCAAAATTTTTATTTATATATAAATGTAGAAAATCAATTTCAAATTTATGTTTACAAAAAAGAAATTGATTTGACTAAATTGCTCATTTAAGAAAAAAAAACTTCATATCACATAATAATTTTTTAACCATGTAGTAAAAAAAATATGAAAATTGTTGGGTCTTAAAGAAAAACTTTGCCCCTATGTTGTGTGAAAATTTTAAAAATAAAAAAATAAAAAAAATTTCATTTGTAGTGAGCTACTCAAAATTAGCAAGGTACTTGGAATTTTTATCCTAATCTTCTAGAACTTTTACTTTTATATTAACTAGTCCAAACTCTAAGTTTTGGAAATTAACTCCAAAATTCAAAAATGGATCGTGCTATTGGCTTTATAAAGCCATTTTTGTTTCTTGAGATACCCTTTACACTTTTGCCTTTGTCAAAAGATCACAGAAAACTAGTGCCAACTTAAAATAATCAAACGTTAAAATTTAACTTTTGGAGTTTATCTTTTCTTCTAGAGGTGACTAAATAAGGATGTTTAGAATGCCCAAAGGAATAAGAAAAGACCCTTTGTTGACTTCATTCTAATTTTGTATGCTTTCGGGATGCCAATCAAATCTACATAAATTCTTCTACATTATAAATTTGGAAGAATCTTGTCGGTTTAGATACCTCCCACTATCAGAATGTCTTGAAATTTTTTGGAGCATATTAATAGCATAAAAGAATCTAATCTAATTTTTAGTGAGATTTCATTGTAATCTAAGTAATTTCTAAAAAAATTCCATTGTAAATTTTAGTGATTAACCATTTGGAAAAAACAATTTTGCAAGTTAAAAAATTCCAAAACTTTTTGTGAGACTTCTTCTAGAATATCACAAAAGATGCGCAAGCTCGTATTTTTTACTTTGCACATGTGGGAACAGAAGATAAAATCATGCCCTCTCTATTATTACATGTAATTAGAGAATCTCTTACATACAAAAGAATCTTGATGAATCAATTTCACTTTTGATTTTTTGGTATGATATCAATTGTAGATCATCGTTAGGCGGCCATAGATTCCTCCAGTGGCCCGTCGTGATCGAGGTGGTAACTCTTATGTGCTAAAAATTGACGTTTCTATTATTTTGTTAGTATGATGGAAAAATTTGAAACTTATCTTTGGAAATGTACCTAAGGATTTATTTAGACTTTCCTTGGACCAATTTAGCCATAGTAAATCACCAATATTGGTAGGTTTAGGCTATTTTGGACAACATCACACAAACCTTTTGACCTTTGTCAATCTTCAAGTTTTAACCTATGTACATGTGGGTATATGGCATATTTTAGGTATGAAATTCTAATCTAGATCAAATGCTATATTGGCATGTAACATATCTATTTTGGTTTTACACTCTTCTAGTCTTCTAGGAGGCTTTTTGTATATAATTATAACTTAAATTGCAAAATTTGAAAAACAAAAGAAAAAAACTATCAATCTCAAGTAATGAATTGGGAGCTCACACCCTTGCAATGAAATTTATTTCACTTGTTTTAGAAAAAGACATATTTTGATTCATCACAATTGTACCTATGAGCATTAATAAGGACCTAGACACCTCTAACTTTGAAAAAATCATATCTTATTCAATCTAAGTCACAAAATTAAAATTAAAATATCCGCTTTTATATTCCTCATTTCTCTTTCTCCTACAAAAACGTAGAAAATCTTTGGATCCACCCAGTTTTGCACAAGGGGCTTTCTTCCCTTAGATTCATGCTTTCTAAGCTTGCTACCTTATATCAACTTCAAAAATTATGCTTGTATTTGAATTAGATATGCAGTGTTCAACATCAAAACGATACACATGTTTCATGAATGCTCTTAAGATCCTAAGTCAAAAAATGAAAATGAAAGCATCCACTGTTATATTCCTTATTTCTCTTTCTTCCACAAAAATGTAAAAAGTCTTTGGGTCCACCCATTTCTACACAAAGGGCTTTCTTCCCTTACATTCACATTTTCTAAGCTTGTTACCTTACATCGACCTCAAAAACTATGCTTGCTTTTGAATTGGTTGTAAAACATATGACACCAAAATAATACACATATTTCATGAATGCTTTCACCCTCTTTAAGGTCTCAAATTTGAATCCAATTTGCATCATTTGGGGGTGGACCATGAGTAGAACGCACTGCGTGCATCCAAATCTTCAAGATGCCTTTTGTTCCATACAATACTAATACTTATTATTTTTAGCAAGAATTAAGTTCCAAATTAAAGTGCATCAAAAAGATCAACATGCCATTCATAGTGCACATACGATGATGTGTTCATTAGCCCAAAATAGCAGGCAATACTTTTCCGAATTCTTCAATCCAAAATCTTAGTTTTTTTTAAAAAGAGTGTCACAGCAGGAAAGTTAATCGATCTTGTTTCTAGATTTGATTGACACTTGTCTAGTAGATGAATCCTCTTGACTAGTGGCGTGCAAGGTCAAATATGTAGAAAAATATGCGAGTGATTGTAACTTATACTAACTTACACTAAGTCACAATCTTGTATTCTTATTGTGGGCTAGTGTATGTTTTCCAAGAAAAAATTACAATATCCCTCAGGAAATTAATGCTAGATAAGTTGGTCACATCATGCACTATACATTTGTTTTACGGTTGTCAATGTCCAATACAATCCCCTTTGAACAAATCCACTCCACATTTGCTCAATCATATTTTCTCTCAAACCTTGAACTAATTTCTTCTCCTCAAATAAACCCTAAATATTTTCAAACTTTGCAAAACATGCCATACACAATAGTGGAAAAATCGTAGGTGGTTGGAATGTTCAAGGTTGGTCAAAAAGTGATTGAAATTGTTATTGTTGTGGACATGCCTAAGCAAATAGTTTCATCCATTCTCAAGACATAATATACATAAAACATTATCGAGACTTCACTACACATTGAAATGGGACATTAGGATTATTGTTCAAGTGGCCAAGCAACTTGGGTGGAAATCACTAAGTAGATGATGCGGTAATTAGACAAGCACTAAAAGATTCTAGACTATAGAGCAAGATTGCTCACCAAAAAACCCCATTTCTTTCATAGGTACACTAAAAGAAGTGCCTTGCTTTTACTAAGGAATGTAAGGATTGGGCCATAGAGCAATGGAAAAACATCATGTGGATAGAAAAGGCAACCTTCAAAATTGGTAGAAACTTTCAGCAAATTTGCTTTTGGCATACTACCTCAAAAACATATCAAGAAGATTGTGTAGCCCTAACTTTCAAAAGTAGCCAAGATGTCGATGATGATATGGGGTGCTCTCTACAACAATTTGAAATCCGCTTTAGGATAAATGGCACCAAGAAGGCAAATTGTTCAAGATTTTGTGAAATTTCTCTATAAGGGATCACTAAGAGAATTTTCGTTATTGGTCCTTAGGGCAATTCTCATGGAAGATGGTGCTCCAATGCTTCATAGTATAGCACCCAAAAAAGGGAGAAAAAAAATAGAGGATTATAGAATCTAGAATGACCAATACAATTAACGGATTTGAATCCCATAGAAAATGTGTGGGTTGTGAAGAAAAATGCTTTGTTAAAACACTCAATGGCTATCAAGAGTGTCAAGGACATGAAGAAAGTTCTACATGGAAAAACTTGAACCCTTGGTTTCAAGTATGCTAGTACATACCCTAAATCCTAAATCCTAAAAACTAAACCCCAAAAGCGCGATGGTGGATTTGGTGTAGGTGCTCGATTTGTTGCCCAAGTGGCTCAAAATTTTGTAAGCATGTTGATACGAACATCCTATTTATCAATGTAAAGTTTGAACGAGCTGTTGCATTGTTGATTGTGCTATTGCAAATTTAGTGCAAGTGTAGGGGTACGTAACCTATGGGGGTTGCCGAGGTTGATCAACATTTTGAGTTTGTCCAAACTTTTTCGAATTTTGTCCGAACATTAAAACATTTTAACCTTCTTTACCTTCATCATAAATAAAAGCTAGCAATCAAGTAGAAAGAGTGATAGGAGGGGAAGGAGAAAAGAAAGGCACTGGCTGGAAGAAACACCATCTTATAAGCCATAAAGATAGTACTAGGATTGTTGTGGAAGATAGCTAGCACTTACATGCCTATGGTACTACCATGGTAGTAAACTCAATAGTCGATCAATCTATAATCTCTACTAAAAATCCCACATTCGAACAATTGCTAAATCCATTTAATTTGAAGATTTACTAATTAGCTTATATAAATTAGAGTAAATTTCTTGGACTTTAGCCAGGTCAATCAAGTAGCAATTGTTAGTTTGTGAAATAAAGCTCCTACTTTATACCATTATTAATTATTTTTTTCTATTTTTGTTTCATAGTATATAGATTACTATAATATGCAAGTTTTTGGGAAATGTCTAGCCATCATTTGGATGGATTTGGCAAAATGCTAGGAAGAATGCACTAAATTTTTCTAAATTCTTGTCACAAAGGCTTGAAAGAAGTTGTTTTGGCAATATATTTTCCTCCAAAAATACACTCGTGTAGTCTACTTTCCAATGATAGAATTTAGCACATATGTGAGGAAGTTTGAATAGGACCTAGTTTTTTTATTGTAGTTTTCGGAAATTAGCCAAACTATTATATCAACCAATCATTGGCAAAAAAAGATGACTAATTCTGCAATTTACTCTCTTTGTTATCTACCATCCATATCTTAAGTTAGATTGTTTGTTTTATTTGATATAGTGAGATCTCCTTGCCCGTGTGTCTCCTACTCATGTTCATTGTATGGTCGAAAAGCCCTCTAGGAGGAGGGATGCACAAGCTTTGTTTTGTGTCGTTTCGACTCACGGTGTAAAAGTTATTGAATTTTGAAGTTTTAATGAATTATAAAATTATATATTGGAATTACTTTTACTTTTATTTTGGTTGTAACAACAACACTAGGTACACTAGTCAATCAATATTCTTAAGATAGGTTGTTTGTATTGTTTGATATGTTGAGATCTAACAAATTGTAAAGTGTCTGGAGTTCTTGGTATCGCTCAAAAGGTCTTTGCTCAAAGGTGTGCACAGACTTTGTTTTGTAGCGTTTCAACTTATGGTACAAAAGTTATTGAATTTCAAAGTTTGTATGAATCAAAAAATATAATTAAATTATTCTTTATTTTTGAAAATTCACAACTTTGGCATTGCGTGTTGAAATGCCATGAAACAAAGTCTTTGCACTCTTTTGTAGGTAAGACTTTCGTGAGTAACAATGTAGAAGTTATGGAATTTTTTAATAAAAAAATTGAGTTTCAAAGTTTTATGGATTATAAAAAAACAAAAAGATTACTTTTACTTTTATTTTAGTGGCAATAGGTTGGTCTACCTTAGTTTATGGAGCCAAAAGAGTGTACTTGTTTGGAGGAAGGATAGATTTGATCCTAGAACCTCCCGGAAGGCATATTCAAGGCCTTAGCGTGATTTATCTGTAGTATGTAGGTATTCCCCTAAAGGTATCACTTCTCTCCAAAGTCCCAGGGTTGTATAGTTTCTTGTGTACTTAGCTCTTATTGACTTCGAGGGGAGGTTCTTGACATCACTAATTTTATTTCATGTCATTCAATTAGCCAAACAACCAGCAAAAAGAACATGGAGGACAACTCTAGACCCTCTTCACATCCCTTCCACTTTCTCGCCTTGCTTACTCCATCCTGCATATGCAATCCAACGCCCAAATTTGTTCATTTTTGGACCCCATCTCGATACCTCTTGATGCATTTCAAAACAACTTCAATTCAAGTGTGGCTGATCTTCCTTTCAAATCGACTTAAAATAGATCCGTTAGTTCTAGGCTACCACATTCTTAGTCCTTGCGCGGAACTTCTTCGATGACGTAATGCACCTCCAACTCATTCAAGTTCTTGTTTCCTCGCTTTTCAATCTATGTTCTATAACGTAATCTAAAGATCGGTAGTGACAATATATAGAAGAGCCTTGCAGTTGTAGTTGAATTCTTTGTTGTTGGATGAGAGATTTGGAAGGAGACAGTGTATGGAATTAAAATGGGGTATTTTGAATGTTGATTGAATTGGTGGTGGCTTCTAAATTGGAACTATTAGATTATGGTTTCAACTCTACTATTTTCAGTGGTATTTATCACCTCCAATAAATTCTTAGTTGTAATAATATGCATGTTAATTTTATTGTACTGTTGAACAGGGCTTGCAGATGTTATTAGATTACAAAATTCTTTAGGTCAGTGGTTTTTGACACAAGCTGTATAATTGCAAGGTATTCGCATCATGTATGAACTTTCATTAGGATCTTTGTACACCTATAGAACAAATTTGGTCACTACCAGCATGTTTACAAAAAATCCTCGTTCTATTCACATCGTAGAGTTAGGTTTGGAGTTTTTTAAATTCCCATACCTCCTTAGGAATTTCAGAGGCGTGGCTAGAAATCTATGGTTTCACACTATCTTCCTTCGTGTGGTTAGAAACTCAAGGTTTGAAGCTCCTTCGTGTGCTGGCTGAATCTCCTTTCACATTTTGCATTCAATCGCTTCCTTGCCGCTTCAAGGATTCTTTGGATTTAGGCC
The DNA here is from genome assembly GCA_963969395.1 of Pseudoscleropodium purum. Taxonomy (NCBI): domain Eukaryota; kingdom Viridiplantae; phylum Streptophyta; class Bryopsida; order Hypnales; family Brachytheciaceae; genus Pseudoscleropodium; species Pseudoscleropodium purum. The sequence continues at coordinate 2,476,847 of OZ017796.1, forward strand.
ATTTTGATCAGATTGAGTATTGCCTTTGCCTTAGGAATTTTGTTCTATGGAGAAGAATTGAAATTGGATATTACTATCTGAAGTTTGAGAAGGAGGCTTCTTTCTTTCTTTTGTGCACATGGATCACACTTTCTTATAGACTTCTTGCAGGATAGATTGAGGTGTGAGTTTGTCATGAATGAGAAATTAGGGGTTTGTTGGCACAATTTTGATTAGATTGGAATGTCTTTGCATTTGATCGCTTGAGCATTCTTTGACAGCTTGTTCAGGTGTGGCTTCTTCTTAAGTTTTAGGATTTGAATTAATTTTACATTCCATTGCTTGTTTGAGTTGTGATTTCTTCTTGAGCATTAGAATTTGAAGATTAGTAGGGCACTACTTTTAGAATCATTCTGAATTCTGAAGTGATGAAAAAGAATTCACTAACACCTAAGAGAATCCACTTTCAAAATTGCAAGCACTTATATCTTAGTTTGTTAATACCGCAAGCAATTCAATCTTTCTTGATACCACAAGCAATAATGGAGGTAAATTCATTGCCAAAACCCTAATCAACAAGTTGTTCTTTCTTTGTCCCATAAGATTCTTCATACAAAATCACTAAACTAACAGTTGAGAAATTAGGATGTAATTTTAGCAATTCAACTCATGCAAATCTTATTGTCAGTGTCCTTTGAATTTGCAGAAGTTGCAGTTACAAAAGCATTTGGATAGTTGATGGCCCTTGCTCTTGCCCTAGCTATAGTTGAGCTTGTCATGGATTATGACAAGAATCATTGCATGCAAAACACAAGAACTCAAGAATGGCGATGCACGCAAGAATAGGAGACAAGAATCTATATGTACAAAAATAGGATGACACAAGAATCAATGTACACAAGAGCAGGAGGACACAAGAATCAATGTACAGAAGAAAAAACAAGCAAGATCAAGCTCAAATCATGTAGGAAGGAAAAAGGAAGAAGAAGCTAACACCCACACAAGAGAAAAAAAGGTAGGGGAACAACAACTTTAAATATAAACACCACTTCCGCTTTCAAATCTAGGAAAAGGTAAGATTTTACAACTAAAATCTTCCAATTGTCAAACCCCACCATGTTTTGTGGCATTTGTGAGATATCATTCAAATTCTTGGGAGAAAATAGGTTTCGCAATAATATATGTCAGGTTCAGTAACTTGGTGGGAATGCCAAAGTAAGTTTAGCAAGCAAATAGGGATTTAACACCACCGCATCTCTAAGGTGTGTAGAGGTGCTTAGGTCCTTGCGCACTTGAGAAACTTGTGAGATGCACAATAAAATCTACCATTGGTGTTTGCAAAAAAAACTTGGTTTTGTTCACATTTAACACACTAGAACTAGTTATTGTGAGATTCGATGAACTCACATGGATTTTTATAGATTAGGTACCGTATAGTTAGCAAATGTTCCCTTCTCATCAGGGTGAAACTTATCAAACTCCTTTCCATATTGTTACCAAGAGTCTATTTGCATTCACATAAGAGAATCAATGTTAGCTATTGAATATTTGAACTCTCTAGTAAAATTGAACATTTTGAAATTGTCTTTTGTACTCAATGATTTGAACTTTTGAAGTGTCAAGTTTCAAATTGAGTGCCCATTTCAATTCCAGAGTCTCAATGTGCAACATGATTTCTATTCAATGTTGGTGTTGTTGGTAAGTTTGAACCAAAATAGAATCCAAAAATTGTGACAAACAAGCATACCATGCAAAAGCAATGAAGCAAGGACGCAATTTGATTGCAAGCAAAGAATGCAAGGAGTAAGTGAAACAAATTGCAAACAATGGAATTAAACTTGCGTGCAATAGATTGTGAATTGTGAGGACAGTTGGAAAAGCGCAAGGTCTGAGAGGACGATAAGAAAAGCACAGGGTCATAGGACAATTAGAAAAGCGTGGGGAACAATTGGAAAAGCATGGGAGCAAGACAAGGTAGCAACCATTGCAGATATGTTTTGAAAATCTTGGATATTCATAGATTTCAAAAATTCCTCAATAATTTGAGATGATACAAATTGTTCCTTGATAATTGGATGATTAGTAATTTCATGACAACTACCAAGCTTTGCCAAGGAGGTTCGGGCTCGGTTTGGCAACTACCACCGTTCATGTCTGAATGCAAGATTTGTCAATATGGCTTTCTCTCTACCTACCATCTCTACACAATGCAGATGAGTAGGATCCCTAATTTAGATAATGTGAAAGTAGATCCTTGTTGAGGTTTGTTGGAGGGCATGCTGGATTGGAAATGTGGAAATGGATAGTGTTTGTTTAAGGTCATTTCACACTAGTCTTCTGCTAAGAGCATTGCTGAGCAATTGCAGTGGTCAAAGACCGTAGACTAGCAGTGAAAGCAAGTGGACTGCAGCAGTTTGGCAAGTTTGTGGCTAACATGCATTCGTCCTAAGCACCGACAAACCTTGCTATTCACATGAGGCGTGTTTTGTGCACCCATTGTACAACCTAAAATAGTAATTTCTTGTCGTTGGTTGCATCTGGAAGGCGATGCGTTGTCATCATTGGCTACTAGTATGGATAGGAGAGAGATTGAGAGGCTTGAGAATTGCTCAAAGCAGAAAACGTAGAAGGCCTTTATAGATGAAGCTGTAGTGAGAGTAGGCTGAGAGGTGGCTCCCTTTCAAGTACTTTGATTCAGTGGCTTCACATAGCCATAGACTGCAAACTACGAAGTGAAAGTAAACTCTACAAATGCACGGACATGAACCTCTGCTAATGTGCAAGTGATAGTGGCTATGGTAGTGGAATATCGATTAGAAAGAGAAGGTGTTCTCTCACTGAGGAAGGAGGCGCCATTTCCACAGTCATGCATTTAGTAATTTTCTAACAAACCACTGAATTCAAGTGACAGTGAACTTCCAAATTAGGTGTTGCACTCAAAGTGTGATGGAGTGTATGATTACAAATCAAGAAAACTTGGAGAGCTGATGCACACTGAGTGAGGACATGGCACACCAATTTGTAGGAGGAGACGGACACTACTAAGTCGGCGGAATTCATTTCGGAAGAGTTGAACTTCATTGTGCACGAGCTTCATGGACCGCCTAGTGCATACGCCGAATTAATACATCAAATCATTTTATGAATTTGTAGCCACTCCTTGGTAATCACCACATGCAAAGACCAATATGTAGAAGCAATGCTCAACTTCCCAAATCTTCGTTTCAACTTGATGCACCTCAACGTTTGTAGAAGAAAATAAGGTTGACGTTAAGAAAGCAAGAAGCTGCCAACATTATAGAGGAGCAACCCTAGCGGTTGCCAACTCAGTAGACACGTCAACTCAGCTAATAATGTCAATTGCAAGTCTGCACACTTGCTAGCTACGCTCCCTTTAAAGCCCCTATACCTATACTCTTTCAAGCAAGTGCAAAACGACCTTTAAGCAACAGACGAGTTAAAAATTTATAATTGTCCACTTGTTCATTTGTCCATCATTCCAACAAAGCTTAATTTTTATTTGATTGCAAGCAAATCTGAGTCTTACCTTTGATTTGAAGCCATTCCAAGCAGATTTATAGGTTGGATTGGAGATCTCTCAATCCAACAGATTGGTTGATAATTCTCCCTATTCGCATGAGATTGTTGGTTTAAGTTATGCAAGGTTTTTTGCTTTGAAGGAATGCGATCTCCAACATGAAGTCTGATTAACTTAGATTTACTGCACTAAAAAAACTTGAAGAATATGTATTGACTAAGCCTCAAATATAAACAATGCACTTCACCTCCAAATCTTCACTTACGCCAAGCCTAAACAATTGCAAGATAAAATTCAAATCCTTCTCCACATAAATATAGAGATGTGCATATTTTGAAATTTGGCATGATTTATTAAATGTCATGTTCAGATTCACCTTCAAAAATAGAATGCAAAAAAAATTTCTTCCTACAAATTTTATTGCTCTTTAAACTGGATGAAGTTGAAATCTAGATATCAATCCTTTGCACTCCTTCACCGCACGATATGTGGCCATTGGGTGGTGATACAAAATTTTGTTCCCATCACAATGGAATTAGTAGTTTAATTGTGTGGTTAATGTTTAGTCAATAATTTGAGGGATTGTTGTGCATTTTTTGGATTTGTGCATTTACTCTAATGGCCAACAACAAAATGTTATCTCCCACAAGGGACTCAATATGAGTTGGTTGTGTAATGAACACTCACATGTGATTAACCTTTAAATGTCATGGCATATCTAGACTTGGTCAATCTTCATTAGATTTATACACTAAAACACACATTTCAAAAATTTGATATTTTTCACATTAAATAATAAACTTCTAATATTTAATCTCATTTAAAAAAAATTAAAAACATCAAATCAATAATTATATGATTTTTAAAAATAAATTGTATAGAAAAATTAAGGTAATTACAAAAGTGCTTAAAATGGTATGAAATTTTTAAGAAAAATGGAAATAATTGTGAAAAACATCACAGTGTAATTGATATAATTACTCTTGAACTCACACTAAGAGAAATTCCATAGAAAAAGTTCAAAAGTAGATTATTTTTAGCTTTTAATATACTATCTTCAAAGTGTCACAACAATTTATAATTTTAACAAATTTGGAAAAAATGAAAATGGAGTACTAAATAGATATTTAGAACTACATTTTCTCATTTAAAATAAAAAGAACTATGTAAAAATTTAGTTTTTGACTTTCAAAATGTCCATAGACATTAGAAGATTTTCAGTTGCTTTGGAGGGTTGCAAGTTCCCTAAGGTTTTCTGACTCTAGGAACTCGTTGCACTTGCTACTTGACATGGTATAGCAATTGCCATGTCATTATAATTTTATTTATTTTTAATTTTATTTATTTTTGAAATCTAACAATGGCTATTCTTTGGCTATTGGGAGAACATTGATGGGAATGGCCTTGAAGTGGCCCTCTTAGTCCCCCCCAAATCCTCTAATGGCTTGCAATTTTTTTTAAGGGTTAAACCTCGATTATTTGACTGCTTCAAACCAAACAAAATATAGATATATTGAGCAATGAAAATGGTGTGCAAGTTTAATAAGTTAGGTTATTTTGATCCATTGATCTTAGTGAGGTCAATATATTCTACCTTGGAATGAAAAATTGTTTCCATATAGGTATTAGGTGACATCACTTTGGTCATTACAATTATACTCAAAGACCACTTTATAATTGTGTCTTCAACAATCGATTGTATATTTACAAGGAGTTGTGTGGTGCTAACCACTATACTTCAAAGATGTCCCTATAGGACACTTTAATCCTTAAGAGACACTTTAGCTTATTTTAAATGGACAATTAACCCAAGCTATTTCACATGGAATATTAGACTAAAGGTAATTGTAGTTCAATGGGATCATGTTCAAAATCATTGACAAAGCTTCTAACAATTGGCTCTCTCCACTTGAGTTGTCATTCTAGGCTTTAGAAGAAGCACTTCTTGCACACGCTAATGATCTCACTTCCTTAGTTTGAGCAATTCAAAGTTAGTTGTGCTACCATACTTGTTGGATTTTTTGTCCAAGAAGAGAGTGATTAAGCCCACCTAGACACAAAATTGTTGACCACCTAAGACTTAGAAATTATAATTATTCCAAATGAACAACAAAGGTTTTGAAAAATCCTTCAAGATCTAAGGTTTCTTAACATCTTCACTTTGAAAATTCCTTCAATTTGCATTTGAATGTCTACAAACAAAAAAAATTCTAATTGCAATTTTGATTCATTGACGGTCTATGCAAATCAACTTAAGCTGGTCAAAAAAGATTTGACAAATTTTTTTGCCACAAACTTACCTCAATTTTTACACTAACTACTTTAGTGTTAAGAAAAAAGGTGAAAAAATGGATGACATTGTCAAACTCTTTTTCAAAAAAATAAAAGATCTTCCATTATTTGGATGAAAATTACTACTAATAGATATAAATATTGATACTTGAATGGATAAATGTGCACATATTGATGATTCTATGAATTTCTATCTATTTTTTCCTTCCTTGCATGCATTCCATGGTGCAAGCTCTAGCAAACAACACAAAAGAATTGGCTAGTTTAACCTATAAATGATGTAGAGAAAGTTTTATAGCCTATGAATGACAAAGAATCTCTCCATATAGGACCAAAGTGCAACCATTTATCCTCCAAATTTTGTGTGAAAATAAAAAATCATCTACTTGAGTTTGACTATAATCTATGAGTGCTTTTGCATTTTTAAAGCCAACAATTCACATGGTTCCAAAATAGATGATTTCCATGGTGATTTGCCCAGCTCATCTTTAAACCCTTGAACGTTGAAGGGGTGACCCTCAAAATCATCCTTTTCTATTATCATGTAATTCACTAGACTCCAAAATTACAAAAGTAGTCATTACAAGTCAAACTATTATAGAAAATCTTCCCTTTCCCAAACAAATTTTAAGGATGAATAGTTGCTCTTCTATCCTAAACGGTTTGATTCCTTGTCATCCATCGGACACAAAACGTCTCCCTCGGTGTTCAAGGGTTAAGGGCATTTCCACATGTCCTCCAAAATGAATGACCTCTTTCTTGCGGCCTCCCAAATCACCCCATTTGTCCTCCAAAATGGATGACCTCTCTCCGGGCCTTGCTTGGAAGTGGTGGCTGGCCTCCAAAACAAGGCCTTCTGGAGGCCACATTGTGGCCTCCTCACCGGCCTCCAAAACATGAAGAAACAAAACGCATGAAACCCTCCCACATGTCTTCCAAAAGCGCCTCCAGGCCGGCCCTGAGGTTGGCCATGGGTGAGGTGCCTCTGGCCTCAGGGCCTGCAAAATGCCCGCCCAAACCCGCCTGCAAAATGCAGGACGGGTGGGCATGCTCTAAGGGTTATACGAAAGGTTTTTGGAAATTCTTCCCGAAGAGGTTCATCACATCCAGTGAAGATTGCCAGTTGGAAAAGAAACCTCTTCTGGTAAAAGTCCAAACCGATTACAAAACAGGAAAGTCAAAGACAGCTGAGTACAGTACGGTGGAGTCCAAGGACAGAAAAGCCAGCGACGAAGATTTGCATTCAACTACTGAAGCCTGCGAAGACTGCGTCTCACGCGCGGAAGCGTGAGGACGCGCGGCGCGAGGCCATTGCACATTAAAGCGTCGCGGGCCTCGCGCGCTGGGGCTGCGAGCCAGTCGTGGCGGGGCAACCAACACGCAGTCATGCCGGTGCGCCGGGCCGGCCTACCCCGCTGGCTTTCGCCCCAGCACGTCACCCCCCATTGCCTCAAGCCCATTACCCCTCGTGGCAACCGCGCCTTACCCATCGGATCCTGCAGGTCCTGCACTCCTGCCCTTTTAAGCTTCCCGTTGGGTGACAGCTGATGAGTGTCCGCTCGCATCATCCTAGTTCAAGGTGATCGCTCTGATCTTGTACGCTGAAGTGACCTACCGAACTTGATCAGCAGGTCTATTGGCTTAGTGTTAGCTAACTGTTTGTTTACATGGCGGGGGCTAGTTTGGGAAGAGGCTTGGCGACACCGCTGTTGCTGATCAACTTCTGCTTGTACTTGGTGGCGGCCTGTTTGGCTGGGTGGGCGCTCAACAGGAATTTCGATGCGGCCAATGGTCAGGGGGAAGGAGCTGTGGGTACGTGCATATGTTGACTGTAACTTCACTCATGTTCTGTTGCAAGTGCATGCAATAATCGTAACGCACGCGCGTTCGTAAGAGCTGTTGGCCTGGGGTGAACGATCGAAAGTAATGGGACTCGGCCTGTTTGTGCTAAAAAGTGTATTTGGCAGTTTTTGGTGGTTTGGGTAATGTTCTGTGCAATTGTACTTTACTATGTTAAATCTAAAACTGTTCTATTTCTTCAAGGAAGAACTGCTTGCGTATCAATCCCAGTACTGTCTGCCATTTTAATGAAAGTCGCTCGTGGAATATTATGCAGGTAATGGGGTTACACAGAGCGTCTTCTTGCCGATTGTACTGATCGCCTGCATGGTGGGACTAGCCTCCGTCCTTGCTGGAGTTCATCACATGCGTTTGTTCAGGAGTGACTCGCTCGCGGCCGCCGCGGCCACGTCGTTGATCGCTTGGCTCCTCGTTCTTCTTGCTATGGGGTTAGTACTGTATATTTTTTTCTGCACCTGTAGGTTTAGTTCGTGGTGGTCACATTTGAGCAGGTTGAACTTGTGATCGTGACTATGTACTGTTTCTGACTGTTTCCTGTGATGTACTGTTGATTAGAATTGAAGGAGCTCGTTGCTAAGTTGGCTATTGATGGTGCTTGTGTATGAGATGTCACAGTTACAAAATTTTCACTGCTGATCAGGTCGATTGGATTTGTACGTGTGATTGCAGACTTGCGTGCAAGCAGATCCACACTGGTGGCAACCGCCCTAGAAGACTGGTAAGAACCTCCACTATTGTTTTGCTGTGAAACAATACAGTTGGGTCGGGTTTTTTTAGGGGATGCATGTACCAGTCTATCACCTTGGAGAACTTCCATTAATTTCACATATATAAGACTCTTAGATACTTCCATTAATGGGCTTTGTGCGAAAGGCAGCTTGAATGAATGGAGTCTTCTGGAGTAGTACTCTAAGTAACGGGATACTTTAGACTCTGGCTGAGGAAGAAGTCGAGTAGAAAAATTGAGGATTTCAATTGGTTAAGAGTCAATCGGTCTTGGCTCCACTTTCCAAGTCAAGAGGGTTAAGAAAATCCGTAAGAGGGGGACTGACAAAGATTAGCTCAAGAAAATCACTACATGCACACCAAAAGAGGTGTGAACTATGTACGTCGCCGAGTCTCGGTTGATCGCTTAATCCGTCTATGGGCCTTCAAGCACCATTCACTACCTGAGTTTAGCAACTGGTCTTGACCCTTGTCTAGAGCTTCTCACTCAAAGCTGTATTCATACAAGAAGAACTCTAATCGTAGGACCACAGCGAACGAGGAGTCTGTTGGTGAGGTTGTTGGGATGGTTCTACTAATTCGATTACTTTGCCCTACGTACAGGGTGTTACCTTAGATGCCTTTAGAGGAGCTCCCGGCTGAAACCATAAAATTGTGTGATAATGTTGCAGAAAGTGGTGGAAGCATTTATCATCATCCTGGCTTTATTCGAGCTTCTATATTTGCTTGCCCTCCACGCCGGCTTCGGAAGAATGAACCATAACGGCGCTGGTGCTGGAACTGGAGCTGGAATTGGCATGGGTCGCCACAGGAAGAGCCATGAGCCGACCCTCCCCGTCCACAACCACGATGGCCATGTGGATTACGGACACCACACGGACAAGAAGATCCCCGTCGGGCATGTTGCCAACCCAGCCCACCCCACTCACATCTGAATATTAAGTGCCCCACTTCTGTGTTTTTTACAAATCGTCGTTGATCATGCTCAGCTCAGGATTGGAGGTCCATCTTCTGACTCACCTCGAGATCATGTTAATTTTTATCTTTATTTTTTTTGGAAAGGGGGGGCATTGGTGAAGCATCCTCGGAGTGATTGTCACGAGAATCCTGTGCTACCTGCTGATTTGTAACATATGTTTATAAACAAGGCTTTGGGCCACAGTTTTGGAGCGGTTTTTGAACTGCTCTTTCTTCGTAACAAGATGGAACCTGCACATGATTCTCGGACTTGATGAGATTGCTTTTAGGAAAATCTATTCCACAGTCTAGAGGATATTTGAAGTTGTATTGTAGAGGGAAGAGTTGTTGATGAAAATAGTGCATGCTGACCTGCAGACGCAGCAAAGGATGCGTTTTTTCATTAACCACTGGGTTCCAATTTTGATTTAACTTACCCAGTTTAATCCTTATAATCTTAATGATGATTCTATGATTTGTGGTGAATTGATGGTGAAAGAGGCAAATCTTGGAGAACTGCGTGTATGAATAGAAATTGGAAAGAAGGGAAAGTTTTTTGCTTTAACTTAGTATAAAATCGCTTTTCAACCCCATTCTCAATCGTCTGCCTGCCACGAGTTTCAACCACCCGGAAGGTTGGGAGTAACAAATTAGCAAAGCTATCTGCTTAGTTTATGCCTCAGATTTTTTCATTTTTTATGGGGTGTCAAAGTGGTGATATAAAATTTTACAGAGGTGCCCCAGATTTCGACGTTCATCCACCTATTGGATAGAAAGTATCACATTAGTACATTTCACATGTCTATAATTCTATTTCCATCCACAATTTGGCTATTGATGATTTCATCCAAGGTTTTTTTTAATTTAAGCTTTTCTGGTGAAAAGCTTCACGTCTTGTTGCCAGCCTAGAATTGAAGGGTAGAAAGAAGGGTAGAAAATGAACTTAAAACTCCATGTTTACTGGTGAATAAGTCACTGGCATGTCTGGACTCGGCAAGGTCCTATCTTAACTCCTGATGACTGTAACTGAATTCAGAAGCTTTTACAACAGCCAACTGCAGTATCTGCGAATCCAAATCTTTATTGACGATGCTGAAAACTGACATGTCTACATGAGTCACATGGCTCAGTGTCCTCTGGATTGCTTCCAACCTCGGGGAGGGAGTTGGCCAAAGTCACTAAATTAACTCTGTATTGGTGTATTAAATTCACGTGAATTTGTGAACTATGATTCTATCACCTAGGTAGTCAGCCAAAAATTATCCAATTTAATTTATGAATGTATGAGATGATGACCCATTTCCAGCATAGCTGCTAGATGGGTGTATTCAAGGAAATATTTTTCCCATGTAGGCAAATTCGTTTATGAAGGAATCAAAAAAAATTTACAGTTTTTTGGTCAAATTTGAAATTACCTTGAATTTTTTTCCTAAGGATTATGTGCAGCCTACTCTTATTACACAGGTCATTGTAATTCTAACCATGGGTTGGTTACAAAATCAATGTAAGTGATAATTATGACTTTCAATATACACACCATGATCGGTCTACGCTTTCAATGTACACTTCTTGGACATTTCTACAACTCTTGCAAGCCATGCTTTACATGAGTTGTAATGCAAACCATAGTTAATTGGAAATAGAGCAATCCATATTGTGGAAATGGGGGTAGGAAATAAATTGCTTGTTGTGTAAGGTAGAAGCACTAGTAACCAATCAAAAAAGTCATTTTGGAGCAGATGGGGAGTAGTATGAGGTGCATTTTTTGGCAACATAGTAATTTTAGGCAACTCACCATGTACAGAGTTTTATATTTTTTTCCAAAATTTTCACACAACATGGAGACAAGTTGTTTCACTAACCTCTAAAAGAACAAGCTATATTTTTTGGCAACATAGAAATTTTGGCCAAGTGTATGTGACCAGAGATTTCCATGTTTTTGGCCCAAATTTTAATAGAAGGTGTGGTCAAGGAATATCTTTCATGTGCATTAAGTTTTAGGACATTTGGAAATATGAGTAAAAAGTTATGGCTTAATATATAATTTATTTCTCAACTCTGGTAGTTTAGCCAAATCTGGAAAATTCATTTTTTTCAAAAATACTAATTTGAAATCGATTATATAGATTTATATATGCATAGAAAGCTTTGAATCAATCCATTTTGATCAATGAGTAAAAAGTTACGAGGTGTTTTAGTTTAAGGGCAGTTATGGATTCTCTACTCTAAATAATTTTTTTAAAGTCTTTTATTGAATTCAATTTTCAATATTTTTGAAAAAAATAAAAACATTAGGTGAAGTTTATTTATTGAAACATTACAACCATTGGGACTGCATTTTTCATTCCATAAATAAATTATCAATAATTTAGTATTTTGAATCATTCTCTACATCTTTCTACTTACTATTTTTTTCCTATATGTTGTATAATTTCAAATGATTAAAAAATTTCATGCATGTAGCCAACATGTCGTGAAGAGTGAATTTAAAATAGCACCACTGTTTTGAACACTTTTTCATACAAATGTGACCTTGTGAAGTACAACTGCCTAAGTTTTTGCAAGGCTGAAAAAAAGGATTTGTTAATTCAAACGTTAATATCTTGCAATTTACATTGTGGAAATTTTTGAAAATTTTTCTACATCTTTTTGAACCAGCGTATTACAAGATCCCATGATTGAATGTGTCTAAAAATGTTTTGATAAAATAGGTACTTGTCCTAGAAATGACAATTTTGGAGTGTTTTTGGTGAACACATAGTCAAAGAACTGTAGCGATTAAAAATATGGAAATATTCATTACCTTTTTCAATGTGGAAGAGCTCTCAAAATCATATAAATTTAACTATTTCTTATCATTTAAAAAAAATATTGTTTACTAATGTTGCCTAATTGAAATTAATGCTTTTAGACTTAATAGATTCATATAACAAAATGAATTTTATATTTTATATTTTGTCTATGCGAGAAGACTTTATTCATTCCATTTGAAAAATTAATTTAAAAGTTATGAAGCTTTGTTGTTTTGCAACCAATCTTTGCAAATTCCTAAGAAAATAATATATTGGATATGTTTATGAACCCAATTGGAGTAATTTAGAAAAGAAAAAGTTGATCATAGTTTAATTTGATTTTTAAAACAATCTCACTAGTGGGATTAGTGTGTTTTAATTTCATCTTAGAGCTATCAAAATCTAGTTTTTCCTTCTATCTTACTTACTTCGACTTAACAATTTTTGAAGAATAAAAATTAAAAAGGGGGAGATGGATTTTTTCCCCCAAACTTTGAATTCAATTTTCTTAAATAAAAAGAATTTTAATTCACAATCTATAGTAGAAACTTTTTAATTTTAGAGGATTTCAAGCCTTACAATCTAACTTGCTCAGGATCAAAAAACTTGTCTTCTTCACTTTAAACATTTATATCTTGTGATCAATACATTCAAAGTTTCTAAAATTTCTTCTAGACATTTTTGTACTAGTCTACAAGAAGATCCTATAATTGAATATGCAAATAAAGAAATCTTTTTTAAAAATTGCTTTGAAAACGGAAAGTTTTAAGTTTTTTTTGACAAAAGAAAAATGGCTATGGGACTTAGAAATAAATAGAATCAAACCCAAATTGACATGTGTTTATTGAACAAATAATTGAAAAATTGGATTGGTTCTTATGAAGTCATTTTGATTGAATGTATTTCTTTCACAATGCTATATATATATATATAATTTTTTTTTTCAATTGGGTGTTGAGATCAAATGTTATAATACCCAAAGTTCTAGAAACAAGTCGAGCAACAAGAGCAAAATTTCTCTTCTATCTCTAAAATTTGACAAGTATGTAACTAATATGTTGTAGGTTACAAATGTAAAGCAATTCTTGTGTACTTTTTGTAGAGTGCCAAAATTGCATTCCAAAAGGAAATAATTTCATTTTTTTTTTAAATATTATTTTTTATAATAGCAAATTCAATGTTCTATACTTTTAGAAAGACAATCAATTTTACTATACATATTAAAAGCAGAAAAAACAAGAAAATTAAAGGTAAAATCTAAAAATATTGATCAAAGATGGAAAGTGACTACAAAATTGTTGCATTGGCCATTAAGGTAAATCCTTGAAATTAAAAATGATGATTTAATAATTACAACAAAGTAAAATTTTACGAAAAACACATGATCTTTGGCACTTAGGAATTAAACCATGACTTAAATTGGTTTGATTATAATTGGAATGAAGCTAGTAATGAAACATGCCTCTAGTAAAAAATTCAAAGGAATCCAACAAATATTGTACCCAAAAACGCTTGTCGAATATAGCGGAAAATTACCTAAAAATCATGCCCGCTTAAGGAGATATTTCATAATGGTCACATATATTGAATTATTGTAGTTGTAGTGATTTCATATTATATTCATCCTTCTTCAATGCATGAAAATCAATAAATTGATTTTGGAATGATATCCCTCTTTCAAGATGCAAATAATCCACACTTTGGGTTGAATCATGAATTTTCATCCTTATTTTTATTCCATATTTTTCATCCATCATATATTTAATATTGTAATCAAGAGATTCATAGCTTTAGGTAATGGGTTTCAACATTGCCAAGAATAATAAGTGAAGCATAGAACCGTAAGAAGCTTTAATTTTATGCATTTGGTTGCTCAACGGTGTTTCATCCACAAGTAAGATAGTTTGTTCATAACCACACAATATTCATCCACGAAGGCAACGATTACATGAGTTTTCATTTGGGGACAAAGCTGGTTATGTCCTATAACGCACTCCCGACGACTCGAGGGTTACCTAGTCCATAACCTCCAGAATGTTGTGACATCTACCATTGCTAGCCGTAATAATGAAAGCCAGGGAACCAAAATGACCAATCCAAATCATGATAATGTTCCCACGAGTTGTACTGGGCTTTTACCGAACTGCAACAAAAGAGCTGTTCTTCACACAACCGTTGGGAACACACTGACTGCGCAGTACAGTACTGCACTTAAGCTTATATCCGTTAGGAACCAGTTATCTCAGTGCTACAGGCTCCAAAAGAGTTCCCCATGAGTTCCCAATGAGGACCTTGCTACCGCCACTCTCTCCCTTAAGTACCTTCATTATAAATCCCGAGTTCAAGCTCGATATTCTCATCCTTCTGCTACGCAATTGCCAGACCCTTGCTCTGTATTCTTCGCTGTATCTCCCTTTTTGAGACCTTCAGTAACTCTAGTGAGTGTGGTTGCTGTTGCTCTCTTCTTGCATCTGCCTTTCATCTACCAGGAGTTTGCAGCAAGGGGACAGTGAGCATTGTATGCAGCTATGGCGTTTGGTATTGGAAGAAGCCTGTCTGCTCCATTGCTGATCCTCAACTTCGTCCTCTATGTTATTTCCGCCTCCTTGGCCGGATGGGCTCTGAATCGCAACTTGGGAGCCACTGTTGGGCTTGGGCTTGGTCCTGTTGGTAAGCTCCCAGAAATTGAACTCTGCATTTGTGGTACTGTACGTTGATTTGGTGCTGGCCTCGTGGAAGTGGTTTTCGTTCTAGAGTCTTGAGCCCATTCTTGAAATTCGTTCTGAGCTTACTGCAATGAAATGTCAAGGTTTGAGAGTGTGTATGGAATCGGTGTAGCTGTTGAATGGAACGATTTCTCTGTGCTTCGTGTTTGTCTCCAATGAACCTTGAAAACTGACACCATGAAATATTGCCACGGTGTTCGTGCACCGAGGAGGCCCCAGGCTTGCTTGAAATGGAGTGTAACGTGCAAAATTACTTTTTGTGGTGTCTAGGCGTGATGACTTGCTTCAAACAGAGTGATAATAGGATTTAAGTATGTTCCTAAAGTTTGATGACTTTCCTTTAAACTTCTCCTGCATGAGAATGGATTTCCTTGGTAAGGACGTATTCCCGATTGAGCTATTAAGGGACGGATAATAACATAATGTATCAATATTGTATAGGCCTCTGCCTTTGACTGAAGCTGTCGATGTGGATGATGCAGGGAACATTGTGACTCCAACGTTTCTGCCGCTGGCGCTCATCGCCTGCATGGTGGGCTTGGCTTCAGTCTTCGCCGGCATGAACCACTTGCGATTGTGGCGTGCTGACAGTCTGTCCTCCGCTGCGTCCACTTCTCTAATGGCCTGGCTACTCACCCTTCTGGCCATGGGTGTGGCTTGCAAGGAGATTCACACTGGAGGACCTAACCGCCAGAAAAGACTCGTAAGTCTCTCACTACTTGCTCTGTCAAGCTACCACTAAATAACCCTATTCATCAGAATTAAAATTTTGTAGTCCCTTGAATACAAGTAACTAAGGACTATAGGAATCCTTCTACCGATCAACTCCTGGTTCCTTGTATTCATTGCTGCACATCCCTGAATTTTTTTGCGTGATGACAAATGTAATCTGTGCCAAATGCTTGTGAAACTTGACTTTGTGGTTGTTCCATGTGACCGATTCTGCAATGTTTTTTTTGTACTGTTCACCATTTTATTGTTCCGGGCGAGTTTAGACTTGTTGAACTTATTCTTAGGCATAGTGCAACTTTGTCTCACCATTGCTGGATGTCGTGCAGAAAACGTTGGAGGCTTTCATCATCATCCTTGCATTCTTCGAGCTCCTCTACCTTCTGTCTTTGCAAGCAGGGTTCTTCGGAGGCAGCGACGAAGGTTACAACACCACTGGAAGGGCTGCCACCAGCAAGGCCGGCACCACCACCTATGGCGCCCCCGCTGCTACTGCCGTTTAGCTGAAGTACATTACCTCTTATGAACGTTGTGAAGAAACCATTTGCAATTCTGTAGTGTGAATTATGGTTCAATTGTCAGCTGTGGTGGGAGACCTTCAGCTAGCCTCCCACCAGTTTGTACTATATGTCTTTAATTACCAATACAACACTTGAATTTGGCGTCGAATTGTACTTTGTATTCCGTTCCACCGTATGGAATGTATGTGGGGCGGGCCGTTGTCGCATTGCGAAAGTTTTGGAAATGTCGTATTAGAGACCTTGCATCAACCATTCGAAGCACAACTGTTGATTCCATTTGTGTTACAGTGTCAATGAGCCCTTAGTATCTACAGGTATTCCAGGCTGCCATTTGAGGAAAGGTGGGTTGTACAGTTCACTAATGGAGCCCTTTCTTCACTGAATATTCAGAGCATAACTCAGTTACATCTCTGAAAAGTATCCATCGTCATTGTTACGATGTGAAGGCTGTTTTGAGACCGGTCCATAGGTAGAATTTGACTTACAAGCCTGAACCATTTATGTTAGCCTTGCGTTTAAGTTTAGCCTTGTATTTGAATCAGCACACTTTTGTAACCTCTATTGTTAGATAATTAATTTCTCATGTCAACACTTTGCTGAATGTGACATACTCTATTACCTGTTTGCTGAGTGTCTACATGACACTCGAGGACAATTTCCTTTGTGTTGTCGGATCATCCAAGATCATAGCCTGGCTGTGTAAGCATGTATCCTCCACAGTATCCGCATGCTCTATATTACACATTCATTTGCAAGTCCTCTTGGACTGAAGACAATCAAGGTAGATACTTCTCTTCCTGAAATGACGGAGAAATGTGAGATATTGTCATCTCTTGAATCAACAACCGTTCGACTACTCAATGAAGAAAAATATAGAGTAGCCAACCCATTTTCAACCACTTAAGCAATTATGCATATTTGGAGTGCAAATTTTTTGCATTCGTAATTTTTCCCATGTACAGAAACAGAGTTTGGAAGAATTTTCTATTTTCCAGAATTTTATTACACAGAACGTAATTACTATAAGTTTTTTAGTGGAAAATTCTTCTTGACGTATAATGGTGATATAGACCTTTCTATTTCTGACCATAGGCTGATTACAAATCCAAACAAGGGTTGGTTGCAATATTGTGAGTCTCACAACCAATAACAATGTGCCACAACTGTGTTGGAAACTGTGCCATAATTAATCACTGCAAATCTCCTGCTGAACAGAAAAAGAAGAGCCTATATCATGAGAATGGGGGGTGATCAGAAATGGGTCGGCTACTATAACTCTCATATTAGCAACTTTGACACTTTGGTTGAAAACCTGAGAACTTGTGGATATGTATGATCATATCAATTCGAGACACTTGGCTTCCAATTCTCCAGATTTTACTACGTGGAAAAGAGCGCTCTCAAAGCCCTGAAACTGTTCAGAGTACCAGAATATCACATGAAGGAATCCACATACGCACTTTCAGATTAAATGTCATATTGTATGCTGAGAGAAGCTAGGCTCTGTACCTATCGCATTATGCCTTCACGAGCATTCACTTCCGCACCACATCCATGCATTCAATCACAGACTGCTGTCGGTTGCTTCTCGTCAATCCTTGGAACAAGAGCTTCCCTTGCAAAGCCTGTTTCATCGGTGCTTGTACTCAGAAAGAAATTGCAGATGAGCAAATTTTTCATCCACAGCAAGTCAATTGACAAACACATTTGCTTGCAAAAAGCGAGGTCGCTTCAAACTTCCGCCACAGGAGTGTTCCATTTTTTCCCATAGGTCGGCGCACTTCGGATCAGGGCTTTTTTTTTTTTTTTTTTTCATTTTTTATAAAGTGCTAGAGTGGCGATATAGAATGTTATAGTGGTGCTCCAAATTCCAACATGCATTCACAAATTGGATACAGAGTATCACATTCATACATATCACATGTCCATAATTCTATTTTCATCCACAATTAGGCGATTTCATCTCAGATTTTTTTTTTAATTCACAGTTTTCTAGGTGAAAAACTTCAAGATTTGTTGCCATTTTTTTTTAGCCAAATTATATTTTTTTGGTGCAATTTGGCACCAGAAAGCCAAAAAAAGAGCCTTGCTATAGATGCAAATATTCAACTGTGGTGACTTTCAATACGTACCTTCTTAGAAAAAAACTATCATTATTAAATGTAGTTTTTTAGGGTTGTAGTTTTTTTAAGGTTCTTTGTATTGTTACATTTCTTACCATCTTTGAAGCTTCCAACATTGATACATTGCAATACCTACCAATTTTGTCCATTTAGGTCTTAAGGTAGATTAGCCCATTGTCCCTATCTTCCTTATATTGCCACCTAACTTTTGGCCCCATCATTGCCATAAAACTTTTCTAACTTCACTTACTTTACTTACAAAATTAGAGCATTAACTCTAATTTGGGGGTAACGTACAATTTTAATTAGGAAATTACAATTCCACTTGCATTTGTTTCATGTGCACACTTTTGAAACATGCACACATTTCATATTGTTTGTGAGGGTGGTAATAGGGTGGTCTATCTACTTAGTTCATGAAACCCTAGCTAGAATTGAGTGGGTGACCCAAGCCTACATATTCCTTCGTTCACTGCAGGCCATCTCGTCTCGGGAATTGGCGGCACACTTCCCAAAAGAAGAACCTGGTGTCTTCTCTTGGCTGGACACCCAAAACCCTAATTCCGTCCTGTTCGACTCCTTTGGGAGCCTGGCCACGGTCTCCATTATTCAGATGCCAGAGCTTGCTTTCGGGCTTAAACCGTGGATTACAAGCCTGAACGTGACTTACAAGCCTAAACCGTTGATGTTAAGTATGTTGAGAAGTGTAGCCTTGTCTAAGAATCAGCACACTTTTGTTACCTTCAGAGTTTGGTAACTAATTCTCATGACAATGCTGTACTAAACGTTACCTAGTCTATTACCAGTTTGTTTAGTTTCTATGCTCACACTCAATTATTGGACAATTTCCTTTGCATTGTCGGATCATCCAAGATCATATATAGCCTGGCTGTGTAAGCGTGTACCCTCCACAGTATCCGCATGCTCCAAATTGGGCATTCATTTGCAAGTACTCTTGGATTGAAGACACTCAAGGCAAGGTACTTCTCTTTCTGAAACGACGCAAGAATATGTGAAACTGTGAACTCTTGAATCGATAACCGTTCCCCAATTGTCCAGTAGGCCTAATAATAAGAACCGATTGGAATAAATGTTGATTCACAATATTGGAACTCGCTGAATATCCATATGAAACTGTCAGTTATAAACATAACCAGTGACGATGAGTTACAGGCTTACAGCAACTGAGCCAAAACACCCTTCATTTCATGTCATTAAGTTAGCCAAGCAGCCGGCAGAGAGAACATGGAGGACAGCGCTGGACCCTCTTCGCATCCCTTCCACTCTCTCGCCCTGCTTGCTCCATCCTGCATATGCAATCCAACGCCCGAATTCGCTCATCCTTGGACCCCACCTGGATACCTCCTGATGCGTTTCAAAACAGCTGCAATTCAAGTGTGGGTGATCCTCCTTTCAAATCGACTCGAAATAGATCCGCTGGTTCTGGGCTGCAACATTCTTGGTCCTTGCGCGGAACTTCTTCGATGACGTAATGCACCTCCAGCTCATTCAGGTTCTTGTCTCCTCGCTTTTCAATCCATGTTCTACAACGTAACCTAAAGATCGGTAGCGACAACACATACAGGAGCCTTGCAGTTGTAGTCGAATTCTCTGTTGTTGGATGAGAGATTTGGTGGGAGACGGTGTATGGAATTAAGTTGGGGTATTTCGAATGTTGATTGAATTCGTGGTGGCTTCTGAATTGGAACTGTTAGATTATGGTCTCAACTCTACTATTTTCCGTGGTACTTCGGCGGTCTTGATTTTGTGAAAGCTGCCGAAGGATGGCCTAAATAAATGATCTCAACTGCCAAATGGCAGCGTGAATTCTTGGCTATGGCGGGACGATCTTGTGACTGCCCTAGTTTTATGTACAGTACAGTAGCAGTTTCACAATCTCAAATGAGAGAGAGGGTATATATGGACCTGCTTGGCAGGGAGTGGGTTGAACGGCCGGCGCTTTGATGGTGAATGCAGGATTGATGGATTCTGGAGATGATCCTGATGAGAGGAAGAAATGGAAAGCCTACAGTAATTGTAGATTATATTAGGCAGCCACCCGAGTGGAAGGAGAAAATGCAGGGAGGATTAATTCGTAATGTGCTTGAGGGTGTAACCTGAAGGAGATCATGGGCAATTCGCACTCCTCTCTAGGATGTAAGCACCACTGTGACGTTTCCCTGTTCTTTTTATGGGCTTAGAGTGCTTAGATAGTGCAGCTTTGTGACAGAGTTGGAAAACACAATTCACGAACCTGTTGTTCCTTGAGTTGCAATTCTCGCTCTGCATACCGTGGTAGAGTTTTCCTTGGATTTTCACATTCCTATCCCTCGTTTGCTTTTAGTGTCTCGAAAAGAGGAGCACAGAGCCAGAATGAGATTCTCGAGGGTGACGAGTGAAGACCAGCCGTTTTTGGAAAAGAAGAAATTCACTGACCTGCTTGGAAATTGTACGTGTTTATTAATGCTACTAGCGATAAATCATGTTTGTCTGACCTAGTAAAATTGAGGTTGCCAGTTTATTAGAGTGGTCCCTTCGTCTTATTGCAACCAGGATGAGGTTACACAATGTGCTATTGCTGGGTGATATATCCAAGGTTTTTTTGGATTTCGTGCAAACTGACACAGTCACCTGTTCAATCTATTGATTATCATCCTTGTGAATCTTACGTAGAAATTTCTCCGTTGAGCGTTTTTTTTTATTAAGAATAGAATAGATACACTTAACTAATTTGTGAGCTTGGAAGTGAGTTTATAGCATGTAATCCTGCAAGCTGACTGTTCAGCGATGTGTCTCAGCAACCTCTGCAGATGGTCTGTTTAATTTAATCGACACTGATGGAAATGGCAGCTTAAGCTCTGAGGAACTTTGCAAGGGGATTGAGTTGTTCAGGGCATCGAAAAGCGCCGGTTCTAAGCTTCGAGGTTGGCCACACCTGCACCCACACTTCTGTATGGACGGGCTTGATGAAGTTGGGGTGGACAGTGCATCCCTCCTACTTGTCCAGTTACATGTAAATTATGTGCTGTTATTGCAGTAGTGGCTTCATATGTCTCTCCCATACGTACTGCCTGAGATAGATGCAGTGCTGCGCAAGGTTGCTTGAAGAATTCGGTGGTCATTTTGATTGGTGGTTTCATGCAGTTTTGTACAGCTATTACGATTTAGACCATGACGGCAGGCTTTCTCCATCCGAGATTGCAGATGCCATGAGAGTTGCATGTGGTCAAGACCTCTCAAACTCCCAACTTGAGAAGGTAAGCAACCGCGCAAAGCCAGTATTTGAACACTGACATCCTATAATCTGCCTTTTCATGTTGCACTAAAGAAATCTTTGGAAAATATTTCTTGCTTTGGAAATTCTATCTTTGAACGATCTTTGTTGTTATTGACAAGTTGTAGTGAACCAAAAGCCCGCTAATGTAGTGAACTGCTTGTTTGCTCTCTAGAATGCTAGCAGCAAGTTTAACTAGGTAAGTAGAGAATACTATTTGTGTCACTGAATGCGTTTTAGCATGTGTAGGGGTGATGTGTTTTGGGAGATCACTACGGATCTGTGTAGAGATCAAATTTTTTATCACAGTGTAAACTTTTTAGGCAATTTCAAAGTGGGAAGTTCTAGACCACTAAAATGAAGGGATAGGAGACAACTCCGTTTCTATTTGAAAGATGAGAGACCACACACATTTAGCCAAGTCATACTTGCTAATTGCTACGTGAAGGCCAGCCAAGTGTATGAATGGATGAGTTGCTGTTTGAAACAGGGTTCAATATAGGCCCTCAACAATTTGAGTATTTTCAAGCTCATTTGAACAGACACTATGCCTGAAATAATGTGTATGGTTTTATGGCTTTCTTGTGCAGCTTGCGCATTCAGTTATGGAGACTTTTGACACTGACAAGGATGGGTTTTTGAACTTCAAAGAGTTCTGTTGTCTCATGCGCAATGCGGGACTGCAATATAGCTTGTGATTTGAGTGGGGAGTGAAAGTACTTACACTGCACACTACCATGAAAAAGACAGCAACACCATTGCCGGCCATGCTCTCTATCATGTGTAACATATACTACGTACATCTTTTGTTTCTAGTTCTTTCTTTAACGGAAAGGTTTCCTTTCCATTCGATTGCATTAGCTTGTATCGTAGTAATGTGTGCAGATTTCTTTCATCAAAGGACTATCCAATCAAATTGTACAAGTACCAATTAGTTATGGTATATGTTTGAAAAGTGTCAAGCAAAAGTAGCTTGTTAGCCGATTGTTCAACTAGTTTAACCCTAAAGAAAATGTTTTATACCCTTTGAATGATTGAAGGGAGACAAGGCTTCAAAGAAAGAAAAAATAATTTTTCATCCAATTTTTTTAAAGATGTTGCTTGAACTCATTTCAACAAATGGTATTGGATTCTCCTTGAGATATTTTGACCTTTATACATAAGAAAATGACAAATCCATGGATCTTCCTAAAGAGTATTTTGACAACTTTTGCTTTCTTTTTTTTTATCTACATTTTAGTCATAAATAAGATCTTTTTGAATTTGAGGCCAACCAATGAAATGGAGCTTATCGAGTCTACTTTTTATTCCTATTTGAAATTCTTGAAAATTTTTAAAATTCTTTAGTATATTGCAATTTGAACTTTGGGACTTTGACCATGGATTGTTGATTTTCTAATTTTAGAATGACATGGTAAATCAACTTTACATGACAATGTTCTACATCATAATATACACCTAAATAGAAAATTTCAGAATTTATTAAACATATTCAATACCATATTTTGATATAAATTTTTGTCATTGTTTTCTTATAAAATTCACTATAATTATTCAAGTTTTCACCCAAAAATCTGGAATTTTTACAACTATCAGAAACCTGCCATTACATCTCCAAAATAAAAAGTACCAAAGAAAATGCATTCCTATTTAGTTTCCAAATTTGAGCATGCAGAAAGTGGAACTTTGAAGTTTGAAGAAAAGGTCATAAGGCCGTCCTTTCGAGATTAAAATGGATGAAGCAATTGTTGAAATTTGTGATTCAGTTCTCTGCGGAGATTGTGGGCTGACAGTTGACCCCTGCTCTCATGGTACATCAGGCCTTCAGGGACGTCAATGGGTTAAGCCAATTGATATGCAATCACCTGCTCGTGTTCTGCTGCATCTAAAATACACTGCTGTACTTCCTCTGAAGCTGTGCCAATTTGCATCTCCTTCACAAGCTACCCATGTAAAAGTAAACAAAACTACTGATTCTATTCGTCTCTGCTTCGTGGTGTCCCACTTGACTCACTATCTACACTGCCTGAAGAAGAATCTTCATCAGTTGAGTTGATTGGGACTTGGGACTTTTCAATCTCATTATCAATTTTCTTTCCGACGATGTCAGAAGGATCCTGGAACTTGAAGTTCTGGCAAGGCAAGCCATATTGTACCAGTTGAAAGTTCATACATGATGCGAACTCCTTGCAAGTATACAGCTCGTGTCAAAAACCACTGACCTAAAGAACTGTATAGTCTAACAACATCCGCAACCCTTGCTCAACAGTACAATGAAATGAACATGCATATTCCCACAACTAAGAATTTATGGGGGTGATAAAGCAAAGAACAATCTTCAGCGAACCTCAAAGGGTTGAATGGAAGGGCCATGTAGGTTGCCTAACATTGTGGCTCTGCAGCAATGGTAAGACCGTAAGAAGGGAAGTATTGAACCCTTTCAGATATTTTTGTCTATTTTTGTCTTTCATACACTGCACCAAGTGCACACCACGCAAGGTTTGCATGTGGAATTAAACCTCTCAAGACCAGAGTGATTGGTGGATTTCAAACATCTCTGTTTCTAGTTTCAGATGGAGTGAGGAATAAAAATAAGCTAAGTCACTTCGATTTCTTCACAAAGACTTATAAAACAAAGGCGGAAAGTACATCAGTGTTGGGGGCCCTTCCAACTTCCTCGCAATCCACGATCCTTTGAACATTTCTTGTAACTGCTTGCCCCTCTCATTTAGCATCCATGGGTACAACTGGATGAGTGGCGAGAATGCTGCATCCCTAGGCAACGAGCTGCTCTCATTGACGAGAGTGTCTACAAGTACCTTGCGGTACAGCACCAAGAATGGAACCTCTTCATTTGATGCCAATATTGTCTCAGGCAGCAATCTGCAACGCTGAACATAGCTCGTGAACTCCGATGCACAAGAGTGCGCGGTCTAATATTGCTGTTTAGCTCAGATCAACTTACACAATGTTACAAAATTACACATTGAAACCTAAGCTCAGCAAGAAGCATCTCGAATGTTCGCAACGAACCTAGAGTGTCTCTTCTGAAAATCGGACAGCTTATACCAGTGCAAGTGAACAGCAGATTGTTCACCACATTTCTTTACCAGCACTCGAGAGAGACCTATACATTTAAAAGTACTTTTGAGAATCTCAAAGGGATTCTGTCTTGCTAAATGCTCGAACGAAAACATCTGAAGCTAATGGGACATTCACACTGAGTGTTAGCAGAATAAGTGAAAGACTGTAAGACTTACAAAGTTATGTAAGAGTTCAAACCACTTCAAAATGTCACCCATCTATATCTACAAATTCCTAAACACTCGCACAAAAAGTCAAGCCACTCGCTGTAGTAATCGCTTGTAGTAATGGTTATGTAAAATCTTTCAAAGTATACACCTTTTCAAAAGTTAGACCTGATGTGAAAGTCTCATAAGGAAAGCACTATGCTAACTCCAGAAAGACCAAGAAGTTCACATTGATTTTCATGTTTTGAATAGCAGTTTTCAGTAGGTCTTATAAAGGCATTCATTTGTTCAATCCTATTTACTGTTTGACCAAAGTATGCAGAGTTCTTCACTGATTCGGGTGATGAAAATCTTGGCCTCATCTGAATTGCATTTTTGGCAACATGATCAATTAAATTGGACATTTTCAAACCATAAATCCTTGGTCCTCTGCCGGTTAAGTATGAAACTACAGTGTCAGACCGACTTGATGAAGTGAAGGTCAAACACACACATCCAATGTCCTTCAATCCCTCTCTAAGATGTCCTCACTGGGAGATGTTGTTATGGATGTCAAACCAGAAGGCATGTGCGCGCTATTGACATCCACGGGACGTTCCATGCTTCCCACCAGCAAGGGCAACTCCGACGATAACCTTGACACCAATTCATCTACGCCTCTTGAGTATTTGGAAGGTCCACCATCGCCCATGCACATGTGATTTCACTCGCCTTTCGATCATTTTCTTCGCCCTTAGACAAACGTACTGGTACTTCAGAAATTGTTTCGCATTGCATGAAAAGGAAAAACAAGGCCAAGATTTCCAGGAGACTGAAACACCTTACTACTTCAAGAAAAGAGGAGCACAGTGCCCTGAAAGCTTCGCTTACCAGCAGCAGACTTGTAGCGGACATTGACTTCTATATACAAACTCAATTCTTCTGAGCCGCTGTATTGAATCAGGCAGCGACTTGCCCCCTGATCATTGACATTTCACACCATTAGCGAATCTGTGTAAGAAATTTGAATCAGTGACATTCGACACTTCTACACAGCTCTGGGTTTGTCAAAGAGCAACAACTAGGTTTCCACTAAGAACAGTTGGAATCTTAGCATATTGCAGCTAGTTGCGAAATCGCATGGGATTCAGGGGAAAAACGTACTCCGTACCTTACCCGGTCAATGCGGGTTGTCACAGATGTTCAAGGATCAGTTCTCGCAAGAAACGCTGAAAACAATCTCAAATCTCTAAACCAAAGATTTATACATTTAAAACGACGAATTCGATAAATCATATTGCGAAAATGTAATTTAGATGGGTCCAAATTTTGAAATCACTGAAATCACTGAAGGACATTGCATGTGTTGCTCAATAAATAATAAAATCGGACTGAAGACAGTCTGCATATGATCTACTCGAACCTGCTGCAAAACATGAAGCACTAATTTGGGCTTTTAGGTCCTTCAAGGGGTCAAGGTACAATTTGTTTGATTCAAATCAATCCTAGCGTTAATTTTGAGGGTCGGGATTGAGTTCACAAAAGTCTGGGCTCAAAGGTCTCAAATACCTTGTTCACGAAAACCCATGGCTCATCCTCTTCCTCAATAGCTGTGACAGCAGGGAAAACATGTATATTGCCCAAAAAGCTGCAGCCATCAAACAAGCAGACACGCAGCCTTCGCTCCAGTAGGGGAAACGTTAGTCCTGCACAATTTGGAGGGCTTAAAAATAGGAATTGAAATCGTGTGACTCCAATGTTAAAAAAAGCACCTGGATCGAAAGTCGAAACTGGCTAACATAAGGATGACAATTTGGGGACACTGCGTAATCCATGCAGGTCCAAACATTCTTCACAAACATAAGAATGGTCTTCTTCGAGCAAACGGAATTGACAACCTCTACGACAGTGTATGATCATTCTTATGTTTGTGTAACATAACATAGCTAAGATTTTGAAGAAGAGGTGTTACCAGTTATCGGCACATTGAATGCAGGGGTGACAGCAAAATTATAACTGACCAAGTTTCCCTGCACAAACCCAAACTCACGACCTCAGCCAAGTTGAGGCCTAACATTTATCTTCGTAAGATTGTTCAGTCATCCCGTTCACCTCTGTTTGACATCCAGAAATCTGCTCTCTTAGTATGAGCCAACGATTGTTTGTTGACGATGGTTTATTTGTTTGTTGTCCAGGTGTATTCCAAGTACCTTGGGTGCATTCTCATCCGCGATGCCAACTTTATTGTGCGGGTCTTGGAGGCCCAAATTCTCGGCTGAAGGATCTGGTCGCAGCAACGATGACAGCAAGAGTTCTCCTGTTGCTCAAACAAACAGAGTCACTGTCATCTCTGCAAATTCCAACTATGACACAACCGCAGCTCTATCATGGAACGAAATCCAAATGTGACTTAGGTCAGGATACAAACTAATAAAGCACATCTCCATCCTCTCAATGCTGAGATCATGGAGACAGCAGCCTGCAAATCATCATTCTATTCCTTGAACTCTAATAGGCAAAAAAAACCTGAGGATGAGCCCAACATCACTAAAAACAAACCAATCATCACTTTATTACACCGAACTGAGATTGTATTTTGCATATGCACCTTTCAATAACAAACGCTCCAGAACTGAGAGGCGACACGTGGGATTGATTTCGTTCTGAGCAGACAAATAAGAAGGCAAGGGCATCACAGCGTCCAACTGGAAGGTCATCATACTCTCTCTCTTCTTCTTGGGGCCTGCAAACATCTCCAGCCAAAACATCAACAACCTGATTTTATTTGTCAGATACAAAAGTATTTGTCCGAAGGAGAAATTTATAGCATTTTAAAATCAATTAGTGTAGGTGACACTAAATACAATTTTTAGTGTAGTAAAAGAGAAAACAAAGTTTTTATAAAGTTTTTATTCAAATTGAAGGAGGAATCCTATGTTGGATTGTTTGGTCATTGAACATAGATATAGTTATTAAATTAACAATTATTTTTATGCATAAGAACAGAAAATTAGGATTTCTTTCACATGCATTTCAATCGAATCATTTTTGAAAAAAACTAAAACTAATACATTATAGGGTGGCTAAAGTAAAAATATATAGCTTTCCATTGTGGTTTGTAGGAGGGACTATTTTTGAAAAACAAAAACTTTGATTTTTTATTTATTAAAAGTTGTTTAAATAGAAGTATGTACTATGTAGAAATAAAAACTAATTGATTAATGATTCTCAAATGGAATTAAAAGATACTAATCCCAATGATGAGAATGTTCTAGCAAAAAAACTATACCATTAAGAATATTTTTTGAATTGAGTTGAAAATTGAGTTGAGAAATGAATCTTCTACTTAGTTTTTGGAAGAAGATGCTCTAATTTCCCCCAAAACATAGATCTCTTCATCACTTTCTCATTTCATCACTTTTTCATCACTAGTCCAATTGAAGTAGAATGAATCAAATCTTTCCATCTACACTTAAATATTTTCTTTGAGAAGGAAACTTTTTGAAATTTAGTAAAATTTTTTGTTCCACTTGATGAACTCTATTTTGAGCTTAGTGTGACATAAATTTTGCTCTAATGCACAAATTGAAATAAAAATTGTGAGATAAAGATCCTACTTTATACCATTTTTAACTACACTTTTTTCTAATGTTCTGACTACAATTTGCACTCATGGTAAGAGATTTTTGATTCTTAGCTACCGGTTCACTACTGTAGCTCCTTCAGTTGCTTCTGAAGGGTGGCAAACTGGCAACTGAGGTCTTCACAGCAATGGTGCAGTTCCAGAGAGATGGAGTTGGACATGATCAATTTGCAAACATATTCTTGTCCATTTGTGAGTAAATCTGTAAAGCTGATCATGTCCGACTCCATCTCTCTGGAACTCCTCTGAAGGCTTGCCACCCTTCGCTTCAGGAGCACCTGAATGGTAGCTAAGTTATACGGTGAACCGGGAACTACGAACTCACGGCCGGGTTTTCATGATTCGCACCCCGCCATGAATGTTGGTAGCTAGCTACCCACTGTAGTACGTGTTCTTTTCTTTCCCTACCGCAAATGCTTTGTAGAATTTGCACTGCTCTGTGTAGTTTAACCAAGGGGTTTGCCGTCTTCAATGAATTCGTGGTGACAATTTTGTATAACTATGTACAGTACGATCCAATGTTTTCTCAATATATTAAGTTGTCCTATGTGATGCATCTAATTAATTAATATCACTTCTTAATTCATCTGCTTGTTGATTCTGACTGCACGCCTTGATTGATTGTGCGTAGATCAAGGTGGTTTAGTTCGTGTTCTATTGTGCACTAGTTTGCTGGCTGATAAGACGCTAGCTTGTGGGATGAAGTGCTGTCGTTTTTTATTGGCGTTGCCATTGATATTGTTGTCGCTGCTCTCTGTTTCCTGAGCATTCGACTTTGTAATGCTTGTTGAAACTTATCAAGACAAAGACAGCAGGTCTGATCGATGCCTTTTTCTAGATTTCAATTCTTTCTCAAATCCTACGATTTCTAAGTATAATATTAGCATCCCGCTCGGTATTTTCGTCCAAGTACTTCTTTTCAACCTGCATTTTTCATCGACACAGAGATCGCTGGCTTACAAGCTTCTTTGGCACCAAGCTCGGCCTCGCAAGCCGGCTATGCTTTTATGGCAGATTCTCAACAAAGGAGTCGTCACGGGAGACTGGCTTCGCCTCCGTATCCCCACGGCTGACTTTGGATGCCCCCTCTGCGGGTTCCACTTAGAAACAGCCCTTCATCTGTTCTGGGACTGTAAGTTTGCCTCCCAGATCTGGACGAAGATCAACCTGTTCTGCAGTCCTCTAGGCGTCCCTCGCATTCGCTCCTTTCAGGATGCTCTCTTAGGTCGTATTAGCATACAGGACAGGCCCCAGATTGGTAAGTATTTATATGCCTTCCAGCCTTGGGATGTCCTTCGCTCTCACATTGTTTGGCACACCTGGGTGGAACGCTGTAATGTCAGGTTTAGCACCCTGGACTTCAGCTCCGCCAGGGTTTTGAAGTCCGCCTGGACCTCTACCATTCACTCGGGTATGGCTATCCACCTGGAGTTTAGGAGCAGGGTTAAAGATACAGATAGAAGGTCGGCCTTCCAGGCTGACTTTGAGCGTCTATGGTCCCCTGTGTTTTATCACCCGGGATCCAAAATGTGGAATTTCTCTATCCCTCGGGATCTCTCTTTGTAATTTCTTTTTTGCGTTTATGTGAAGGGGCCTCGCGCCCCCGCCCAGCCTCTTGGCTTTCACAAGTACTTCTTTTCAATGGACTTGAAAGATTGAAGACTAGAAAACTACCCGCATCAAATTAAATCTGGCTGCTCGCTCTTTCTCCGATGACATGTTTAACTTCCTTGCTTCTTGCACATGCAGTTGGGGAAAGCACTCACGATCCGCCCCTCCCTGATAGTGTCGCTCATGCAAATGGTGTATCTGATGTGGAAATGGGGAACGGCTATGGCCCTGCTCAAGGTGAGTTTGTTCTTGCGCCTTTGGGGTCCAGGATTTGCAAGTGAACTTCTTGTCAATTCTTTGAACCTGAACATGGAATGGTGATAATAAGGCAATCACTCACTCAGGGAAATTTGGGATTTGCTGTTCTTGTTTCTTTATTGCTGATGCTGGTGAAAGCAAATACATATATGCCGGTGATTTCAAGATGTCTCCCTGCTCGTCTATAAGATAGGGGAACCTTAATCATCCTCTGTTTCTTTCTAGCTTGTGAGCTCTGAAGAATTGATTATTTCCGCACTATTACTAGTCGTGCAACATGGAAAGATCAAGAAGTCTTGAGAAGACAAACCCGAAGACTCCTATTGGAGTGTGTGACGCTTCATATTGTTTGGGTTCTTGCATAATTCACTTGCTGGCAGATTCGCTTGACTTCTTCCTCTTTTGATGCACAGGTGGGGACTCCTTGACCAAGCCTGAATTGGAACTGGCAAACAGCGGCAAAGGTGAGAATTAAAATCTTGCACAAACTACCTACTATACTAGGCACTCTCCGTGCCGCACCGCGATCATTTCTTTATGAATGAACTCTGTTATCAAAAAGCATTTGGTAGATGATTTGAGTCCAGTGTTTAATATTTGAGATTGCAGGGATAGAACATTTCAGCGATCAAGAGGTCCATACTCCAATAATCAAATTTCCTGTGACTATTACGTAATTTCAGTGGCCTTCCACCTAGTGGCCAGTGCTATCTATGGAATCACATCCACACTTCTAACTTTTTAGGAATCACTAAGATTCAAGCTGCTCAAGAGATATTTAATCTACAAATATCCAAACCACAGATTGTTGTGTGAGTTTTAGATGACTATTTACAATGCAATCGCTAGCTTGAGGATGCTACATTCAATTAAGAGACATACTATATATCTACGTCGTTGAACTGCCGTAGGTTGTTTAGTTTTTGATGTTCGCACATCGTTTGCAACCTCCAAGGCTCAGGTCACTGGAGATGCAGCAAGAGGAGCCCTTGGGCCTGTCAAAATGGACGTTCCTCATTCTCAGCAAGAGGAAGTAAGTCCATGGTCCTGCAGGAGTGCCAGCTGTGTGGCCAATGTTCTATCCCCTTGTCTGTCTTGTTACTTTGAGGTAGGATGATAAATTCTACTATCGAAGCTTTATTCTGAAGATTTGTTGATGATTGAAGTGAAAGACTATGTTATGTCATCGACTTTGCAAGCTATTGTTGCTGAATGAAGGACCAATTGAGAAAGATTGTCAATGTTGGCCATGACTGGTATATTGTTTCTGAAGCATTACATGGAAGCACTTCGGTCGTCTTTCTTCTCACAGGTGAATTTTGCACCACAGATTATCCCACTTCTGTAAGCTACACTGTCTATCCTTGAAGGATCAACATTATGATAGAGAAAAGAATTCCATCTCCATTACGGGTTATGGGTTCAATGAATGAAGAGAATGTACATTGATATTTATGTTACATACCTTCACTAGAAGGGAGACTCTTTTTCAATGTTTACTAAGTTTCACTAATTTAGGGATATTAAGGGGAAGAAGAGGTAGGTGTATGTGTTGGGAAGAGGATGAATCATTTTTGGCAATTGGAAAGATGCTTTTAGTGCAGGATAAGTAGAGGTGGTAGTAATTGTTTGATTTTTATTTTATGTTTGTAGAGCAAAACGTATGTGGTATATTTGATAGCAATGTTGTTTATATTGAATAGAATTTTGGATGTGTATGATTTAGGGATGTTTAAGTCTTGATGTAGAGTGTGGGAAGACATGTTAAATGTATTGTACCTTTGGGTTCTCACAATGATGACATTGAGAGGTTTTGTATTCTATTTGGATCTATTGAACTTGTAACCATGTCATCAAACTTCCAAATCCTTCAATGTGTGTGTTCTTTGGGCCATAATATAATAATGAAATTCTTGAAAGTGTTATTATTCACCATAGATGCAATTGTAAGTTTTCTATAAGTCATAAAATCTTCAATTTTTGGCATGATGTCTTTTTGTAAGTCCTTCAAATTTACAAAATAATTTTTTTGTAAAAATTTGAATTAATCTTGAAGGTTTGAAGATAAAGGAGAGAAAATGCATATCCAATATTGACTATGTTTCAAAAATTAAAATCTTTTACCATGAGTGTGAATTATAGTGTAGAACATTGAAGTGAAAACCAAATTAATTATCATGCCATTCTAAATTTAGAGATGCAATTTTAGGCATAGAATTTTAAACTCCAAAATATTATCATTTTTAGGAATATTTTTAGTGTTCACAAAATAGAGTTCAAACATAGAGAGCTTATTTTTAGTACTTACTAGTGTGCCTTGTGCCGTTGCCATGGTCAAAACTGAAAAGAAAAAATAATTTGTAAATTTTTTTTAATTTGTAAAAACTTCAAAATTCAATAACTTTCACGCCCTAGGTCCAAACACCATGAAACCAAGCCCATGCACCCCTCCTCATTTAAGGCTTTCCGACGATACCAAACACACAAACGGGAGACGGACAATCCGAGAGATCTCAACGTAACAAACAAAACAAACAGACAACCTAATTTAATAGAATGATACCTTGAAGCAAGAGAAAATTCTCAACATGAAGGAGAATTGAAGATAATTGGGTCCAACGCTAGAGAGAGGTTCACACCATGACCATGAAGGTATTCCTCACTCCATTTGCGCACCATTCGCTAGGCAACCACAACTTGAAGGTGGAGATCAAGGTTTGAAGATTATTGAGCATCAGTTGAACCAGGACACCGTGGTTACATTTCAAATAATCGGAGTCGATCACTTCCTAGTCAGATTCAACTTCAGCAGCGTGTGACTTCTCAACATGCATGAAGAATTTGTAGTTGGATCGAACGTCGAGTTGCAACAGAAGCTGCGCGAATCTGAGGTGCAAAACTCAGGGCTGCAACGGGAGAAAGAAAATTTGAGGTCCATCTTGCACCAAATTGATGGAGTTATCACAACTTGCAACCTGTGCAGACATAGATTTTTGGAATTCGACAGGAGGTAGGATCAATTTCGTTTGAACTTTGAAACTTCATTGTTTCAGTGGAAGTCTTTGAGGGTTAAGTATTCAGTGATGGTGTTTGTGTTCGGAGGTTGCGGTGCATCTTTTCTGTTGAAACACATCCATTGAGGATGTCCGTTAAGCTAGTCCAGCTGCGACGCTGATCGACAATTATAGATGTGGAAAATGCCAGTTAAGTAGATCAACAATAAGAATTTTTTAGCAAAAGCTGTTGAGGTGAGATGATTAGTCTGTTGAGATTTGCATCTCAACAGGATACTCTTGTCTGGTTCTACCCTTAAGGGGTACCAAGCTTCTTGTTGTATATGTGATTGATGGCTAGTTCAATCTCTGTGCAGCGATGATTTCTTCTCTTTTGTAAGCTTTTGTGTGTCTGTGTGTTGCGAATGCAATCCTCTGTGAACTGAGTTTTTCTCAGTTGTCAACCTCTACTTTCTCAAGGATGACAGATCATGATTGTGCAGCTAGAGGATATCAGTTTTTTAGTGAATCTTTCCTTTTAATAGAGGCTTGGAGTTCTGGTGCAATTGTGGGCAAATTTTTTGTTTGCACATCGAAGATGAATTCCCTTTTTCCCTACATCATTCAGCTGTTTGGCAAGAAAAAGACCCGTGAAATATATTTGTTTTTGGCAGAGTGAAGGCTTGAAATGCAACATTTCAAATTCAATATTGTATCATTGAATCAATTACTAACTCTTTTAAGCTCATTGTCATTGTGACAAACTGTCACAATGACAATGAGCTCAAAACTCCTTTAATTAATTTTTTTCTTCTTATTTACACCCCCAAATTCCCAAAATATTTAAAATTTTAAAATTTAAAATTAAATTTTTTTTTTTAAACTTCCTCCCTCCCCCCCTCTTTGTAATTTTCAAAATCAAGTACTCTCACAATGAATATGGGATATTTGTTTCCCAAGTACATACCCCAATACATATATGTAGTTAATATCCATATCTATATCTGTATTGTATCAATGTATCAGTATTTGTATCGGAGTGCATATTTGTATCCATAATAGAGATTTCTTTTTTGAGATCAGCAGTTGAGGGTGGGGTGGGGTTGTATTTTTTTTTTCTAAAAAATCAACGGCTCTTGTTTTTTAAGAGGGAGGGAGGGTTGTTAATTAATGGCCAAACTTACTAGTTCACTCTTTTCGGTACATTGTGATCAACTTTGCAACATAATCTTTTCAATGAGCAATGAGGCAAAAAGAGACAAATATGTCCACTTGTTTCAATTTCTCCCACTCACCCATTTTGGAAAAATCAAAAATTGTTGATTTAGCCTTACAAAAAAATTCCCACCCCTCTCTAATGCCATTGATCTACATAAAAAAAAGTAAACCATCACCAATGATTGTCATGATGAGAAACAATCTTGATTGTTGGTGCTATGAAATATAGAATACAGATGTGGAATACAAATACCAAAATACAGATACCCAAAATGGAATTATGGTACAGAAATACAAAAATGGAAATATAGTTACAACAAATAAATTTCAAATATCTCATATTGTTTGTAAGCCAACATTAAAAAAATTATGAGGCCTTCGAAAGGTTTTGAGTTTTGCACTGCTACAGTGAAATTAGGGAAAAATATATAAATTAAATATGTTTATATATATATATAATTTTTTAAAAATTTGATTTCTAATGTGAAACACATTTTTTAATTTAAAAAAAAATATTTTCTATAATTGCACCATGGGTGTGCAAAAAATAAAACATTGGCAATTTTCTACAGGCTTCAAAATTTTTGTAATGACTAATGTCACACAAAGACAAATATGGGGTAGAAGGATGTTAATCACAAGTATTTGTCTCATTTTTTGAACCAATGACAAAGTGAGATGTTTCCCCCTTTTAGATTTTTTAGAAAAGTTTAACCACCAATGGTTAAATGACATGTGTTCCCCATCAATTTTTCATATCTATATTTTTCAAAAAGCTACATTTTCTCACAATGACAATGACATTGAGTTCTAAAGAAGTAGTAACTACCTTTTCCAATGATTGAGTGCTTTGAGTTTGGCATGTAGTCAATTCATATTATTTGTAAAACTTTGTAGTGAATCATTCAATGATGTGTAGTTTTACTTGAAGGTCTTTGAGATGGAACCTATCTATTAATAGCTTTTGCAACACTTTGAAAATTCAAGTAGTGATTCCAATGCTCTCCAAAAATCAATAAATACAAAGCCAATAAGCAATTATGCTATAAGAGGCAAGGGAAGGCTTTGTCTATATATCATTGATCCTATTCAAAGTTCATCCTATGTAAGGCTTAAGACATACGGCTTAATTCTTTGAGGCCTATAAGATCATGTGCATCACCACCAATTTTTTTAGCAACCTCATATTCTAATTCACAATTTGATAATAAAGTTTGGTGAGAAGCTTAGTCTTACATCCACTATGGTTGCAAGTGTGCAAAATCTACTAATTAAAATGGTTTGGAGTATTTTATAAAGAAGAAAATCACGTATATTTGAGCCTTACAAGCCTTAAAGAGTTAATGCATTCATTCTTCTAGTTTTGTTCCTTATAGAGTGTGCCTTTGAAGGATTTTTCTAATTCCAGATCCAAATGCATTGACTAATTGATCAAAACTCATGTTTAAACATCTCACAAGGGCCGGTAGTTCGAAAAGTTGGTAATAGATATTAGATCAACTTTCTTGTTTGTCATATTTTTGAAAATATATATATACTATGAATTTTTGAATTTTTTTGGGTTTAAAAGTTGATCATTTTTTGTGTCCTATGCTACTTAAAATTTTTAGATTTTTTATATTAGTGTTCATGGCCAACATTCCTTCAAGGATCGAAATTAAGTCCTTTACTTTAATTTTTGTCAATACATAGCCTCTACCCCTTTAAACCTAAGCCAATAGTATAAAATTCATTATTTTGACTATAATTTTAATTTTTGGTAAATTTGAATGTAATGCCTATGTGCTAGCAAAATTACTTTACAATGTGAAAATCTCACTTTTTGTCAAAGTTTTATTGTAATGTCAATTCTAAAAATAAACTAATGAGTAGTTTGCAAAATGATCATCAATTTTGACAAAAGGAAATCCATCTAGAAAATTTTTAGAACAATGAAATATCCATATTTTGGAGGAAAGCGCAAGATATTCCTAAAGGTATGAATGACAAAAATCTGAGCATAGTATTTGACATAATGAAGGTAGAAACAACCATTCCTGTCCTTTTCCCCTTTCTTGTCCCCTAGATTGTCACCAAATTTGTTTATAATCACTCATTAATGTGTTCTACAAATGTTTAACTTAATTTGTTGGCTTACTTGAAAGACACATATTTAATTTCATTCACTAACAACTAATTTTTGTTGATTTAGGTTTATGGTACACCTATGTGATAGTTTTAGTGGTCTAGGGAGCCTACACTTTGAAAAATCAAAGAAATTACATACCATGTCCAATTTTTTTTTTTTAAATATTCATGATTTTCACTTGCTGATACTACAAAAATATTATTTTTATAAAAAAGTTCCCCAACTATGTTGAATTGCTTAAACTGACGGTTTTGGGTGTTTCCACTGTCAGGAAGAATTTTGACAACGAAGTGTCAAACTTATATTTCCTTGTCAGATTGTGGAAGCTCCACGTCACCTTATACAAATCACAAGATTTTCCCTACGTAGCTATTGAGGACGGGTTTACAAATACCCGCCGGTTTCCAGGTATCGAGCTCTCAGGATAAACCGAGAAAGGAAACAGTGAGACAAGGCTGGCAACCAGAGCATGACCGCAGAGCAGCCTCCACAACAACAATTTGCACTCTGAATTTCTGCGCTAGAGATTCCTCCATTTCTTACTTGCAACTGGATTGCTCATTATTCTTCCGTGGTGATGACGTTCCCCTTCTTTTTCATGCGGTTTTCGTGAACCAACGATCTTGTGGACCTGACGCAGTTTTCGTTTGCGAGGTCAGTATGTTTTCTACAGGTAAATTTCACCGCTCTTGGTAGTTGGGTGCGTGCCGAATTCGACATTGGACGCAGAGATTCGGGGCACTTCCATGGCGACGTCGAGGTGCGTGGGGTTCGCATTGCCGGTGCAGACGGGGTTGCGCAGGAAGATTGAGCTGCAAGGGAGGAGAGCCTCAGAGCAGGTCGTGTTGAAATTAGGGTTAGGGCAGCATGGGAGTTGTGGCTGTCAGGCAGCTGCCAACAAGTATGAACCTGGGTACAAGAAGAGTGCTCCCAAGAGGAGTGATTCGAAGAAAGCTGAGAAGTATGGGTCCGTGGCGGAAGCTTCGAGTAGTGGGAGACAAACGAAGAAGGTTTCGAAGAAAGATCAGGTGAGGCGCACCTTTGTTGGAGGAAATTTTTAAGTGCTGTTGCATGCAGTTAAAATGATTTTAATCTTGCGAATAAGCTTCGGTCTTTTTCTTGCAAGTTTCCTCTGACTTTGCAGACTGGTGAAGCCACGGTTAGAAGGAAAAATTTCGCTAGAGCTTGGTTGGGCTCAGAAGCGCCAATTAGCTAGCAACCGGGGGCTAACTCCCGTTACCAACACCGTTTACTCTATGTAGTGTGTGATACACAAATTTGTATATCTATGGTAATTTGAACATCATGTATGAGTGTACCTATCGATGGATAAGATTGGAACACCATTTAATGAGCTTTGGATCTTGTAATAGCCATTTCTTGACTACGTGATTGTTGGTCGAGTGACTAGACCTTCGAAAGAAGCTCCTTGATGGTTGTCATAAGGTGCAGTATGGGAACAAAAGAAAGTTCAATTACCTTACGACGTGCTATTTTGTTGGCACATTAAATGATAAGATGATATTAAATAGAATGAACTGTATAATTTGCAATGAATTGACCTTCATTTCCGTGAGTTAACTTAACTCCACAATGTTGGACAAGTGAACTAACTGTGTCTACACCAATGGTCTGAAGTGCTAAATCCACTTGCAGCAATTAGTTAGCTAACTTGAAAACCCAACTCTCCATTAGTTTCCTTGTAACTGCAGGCACACATTAGGCTTCTAACTAGCGAATGAGCCTTAACACCCTGATTAGCTAAGATGCACAACTTTGTTGCTTTGTTAGGGTAAAGAACTTGAGTGTTCATATGTAGCGTGGGTTAGGATTTGCAGAGAGCAGCTGCATGTTTCGCATTCACCATTATCCATTTTGGATAGGGCATGTGCCTTAAACCTGCGGTTGATGGTGTTGATCTCATGCCATGGTATACGGTTCCTCACTGTGCAGGTGAGGTTTGCAATTGAGGACGATGACGATGATGTTGGCAGTGCCATACCACCGGTATCTCTGTTGAAGCCATTAGCTGGATTCGTTCTGGACGATTCAGGAAAGGTTGTGTTTATGGCTCCTCCTCAGAATCGGATTGTAACAATTGTGAGTATTTTCTCAACCTAACGAGAAGCTTTGACTGAAAGTACCAGAGCCTTGTTTTTATTTACTCACTAGGACGTGGTGGTATGCACTCTTAGTTTCGATGACTGTTTGCCTTCGCACAATTATCCCACATTTGTTGAACTTCCTGGTTGATTTGTTTTGAAATGCAGGTGGATCCAGCAACTAGAAGACCACTAGAATGTATGATAAGAAGGGCTTTCTCAAGCTCGAGTGGGGAGCAATGTTTTCTCCTTTTACCTCTAGATATGTAAGGGACCCCTCTTTTAATATCGTCTTTCATTTGGTACATGTTACCTTCCTTAAAGCTTCCTAAAATATTTTTATGTCATCTGCTATAGATATGGGAGTGACCACTCTTGGCCTTTTGGGCTCTTTGGTTAATGTTTGTTTGTTCCAGGACTGCATTTAACTTGGTACTGGACCTCAAACTTTGCACTCAGTTTGATGCAGTTCAAACATGCAGTTATGAAGCGAACAAAGTATGCATCAAATGTGCAGTTCTAGATATTTTCTCGAATTTTTGTTTGCGTTGGTCTTTTCGTTTAGTAACGAATTTCCGAAAATGTAATTCTGTGCATGCAGGCCCTTGCAAATTTTGAAAATAGAAGAGGAACGCGAAGGTTTGATTGAGGTAATTCTCCTTCATTCTTGCAAGTGTCACAGTATGTGCTAAACTATGTTCTGTTTGTTTGGCTAAAATTCGACTAATTAGTAGTCATGGACCTAACCTGGATATCTGCTGTTACAGCTGAGTGATGCGGAGTTGGAAGAGGTGCTACCTAATGCAGCGTATGCACTTGCCAAAAGTCGTCTTCATCTTATCGTTAGTGGGTACGTTTAATACAATTTCCGGGGTTTATCTTGCTAGTCTGTATCGGTTTGATTATCGGTTCCTTGCTCTTTGAATACCCTCTGACATTGGAAAGAGTTGTGTAATTTGTGTCCTGTTGTATACTTCGTCTCAGGTTCTGTCTGACCGCTCGGGGAGGTTTCTGCTACACAGAGAAGGATGTCATAGACTTGAATACTGGTATTTTACTTCATCTTCTTTTAAATTATTTCCTGAACTAAAATAGCTTTTGAGTAGGTAGGAAGAGTTTCAAAGGAAAGGAACCAAGCGTCGTTATTTATCTGCCAGCCCCTTACCCACCCCTTGAAACAGGGTGTTGAGACAAACTTAGCCTCATGCATACGAAAAGTACTCACTGATATTCTGTTGTACAGAGTATGGAGAGGGATTGGGTGGCTCTCTGGCCGAAGGAGTAGAGGTTGCGACTTTCCAAATGGTATCGTAACCCTCTTCTACTGGACAGATTCTTCTTTCTTAGGAGGTGACGAGTGTGGATAGCGCGTAATTTTTGACTGGATAATTTCACCTGATATATGTTTCTGTGAATACCTTGCGCAGGATAACAATCAATATCTTATGTTTACACCCTTTGACCCCCTTATGTTCGTTGCACACAAGGTCCACCCGCTACCTGCTTCCTTGCATTGTGGTGTTTTGCATGCTTTGGTATGAAGTGCTTTGTAGTCTGTGCTTCGAACATTGCAGAGCTGACGTGACTCTGCTACTGTTACTGTAACAGGACTCAGCAACTGGAGAATTAAGGATTGCGGACGATGTGAGTCCCTTATTATATTGGATACTTTGTTGCCAGTGGAAAAGTGGTTATTGTCATTTTGTTATGATTATACGAGCAACGTAAAACTTGGTCTTCTGCAATTGCTGAGTACGTAGTTTGTTCATCCATTGAAGCTTTTGGTTGATATGCAGGACCTACTGGATGACGAAGCAGTGCTAGATGCTATTGATGAAGAAAATGAATTCCAAGCTCTTGTGGTAAGTTTTATTGGATTCTGTGCCAGTAAACTCTAGACCTGTTCATTCAGATTTCTGGTTTCAAGTTTGTCGCCTCCATTATCCTCATTTGGTTGAAATCTATTTGTCTTCCTGCTCCAGGATGAAGAAGAGGCAGTTAACGAGGCTTTGAAGTCAGCCTAGTAAATCGAGTTCAGCTTCTGACAGTCATTCAAAAATGAGCCTGTACCTTCTATTTCAAAGAATGTTTCCCTTCTTGGAATCGCCCATGGGTTGGTTGTAAATTGCAGTCATGCAAGCAGGCTCCAAATAGAGGAACTCTCGATCGTTTGTACAGATAAAGCTAAAGTACTTCCTATGAGTTTCTCGTCTCCTGTTTGAACTATGGCAACGAGGTATTGTGTTTCTTCTGGATTTTTGAAAAGTGTAACCCGGTTTTGCATTCTGTTCCCTAGGACTTGCATCGCCACCGCCATCGCCATCGCCATCGCCATCGCCATTGTTTGTTTGGTTTTGAATCATTGTGGATTACTGCTAAATTCCAGCGAACCCTACTCTCCACACTTGAACTCGACCAAACAAACGCGAAATTCGTACTTCGTGCAACAGAGAATGAGAGAACTGTAATCTCCAACTCTCTTCAGTTGTTAGCTTCGGTTTAATTACACTTTGTTTCGATCTGCTCCATCGCACACTTGATGAGGAATTGCTTGCTTTTGCTAATGAAAAACAGTCACTGGACTTGTCAGTGGTTTTCCTGCTGTACTAGCATCAAATCAAATTCTATTTGCACCCAGGTTCATTGCTGATGCCTTTCTTTGTGCGTATAGTGAGGCATGGGTGGATCCTCCAGAATTGATGATGGCTCATGGTGCAAATCCCAGAAACCCTAAAACCTGCATAATTGTTGACTCAGTTGCGTGGTTCTTACAAGGTTAGTTAGTGTTGCTCCTGATGCAAACTCCATAGTTGCCCATTGAGAAAAGAAATTGAGCAACTGCCAACTGAAAGCAAGAGTGATTAAATTTTTTATTTTTTTTTATAAGTGAGAAAGTATTTAAAGGTTTAAGATAAACATCTACCCTATGCGAAGGTCAAATTCTGCAGAAATTAAGTCATTTTTGTAAACAAAATTGTTACATGTCATCTTGTGAATGGTGTGAGGTGATGTGGACCTATGAGAATTTGATGTGGAAAATCAATTTCGGCACCTAAGTGTTGAATCAAACCTTCATGTAAGCAATAGTTTGCTCCTACATTATTAAGAACAAAATTAGAGCTTTGGAGATAAGTGATTTGGTTTTGGTGATATGGGGAGAAATTTGAGCAAACTAGCTAAAACCTTGAGTTCTTTTTTATTATAAGGTTATCCATTGATACGTTGTGGTTATTTCTTCCATTTTTACTTGAATCAATTATTCCATGTTGGATTTTAGAATGTGAAAATTGTGCATGTTCCCTTACAAAAAGCCACTCCAAATAGCATAACAGAGTTTAAGATTTAGAAATGATCTTTATCTTTGAACCCTTTTTTCAAAGGAAATCTTTGAAGTCTATAATATTGAAATTATTGACATTCACTTAAGCTAGATTTTAAAAACTTTATTCTACCGTATAGATATTATAGAGAGCACATAGTATCCTACCATAAATTCTACAATGCCATGTTCTAAAATTTTAAAAGCTCTTGGTGAAATTAATAGCATTACTTTTTCTTTGTGTTTTTTTTCTAAAAGTACCTTGTTAGGATTTAAATAAGATTCTTCAAATCCAAGTCTTCAATCTTCTTTGAATTGTTCATCTTCTGCTTCATATTTCAAGTGTTATTGTGATGCAAATTTTTTTGTTCTATTAAAATATATTTATCATTATTGTTTAGATTAGGTTTGATTGAGTACACTTAAATAAATGAATAAAAAAAGGGTTGTAGTGAGAAACTTAATTTAGTTCATTGATAGAATTTGTTAATCTATCTTAAGTGTCCTACATCTCGTTACAACTAAGGGGGACAAATAACCAATTGGATGTACAATACAACATTTTTGCATTATCTGACAAATAATATGAAGCAATGAGTTGTTTATGTAGCTTGACAAGTCTAGTGAGACTTAAAATTAAATCATCTTGTACCACAAAAACTTAACCATACAACCAAGTCTATAACTAGGTGATGGATTTTGCTTTCATGAGGCATTTATTACTTCTATTTGAAGAATATTGGGTTCCATATTCTCATTTGAATTTTTTTCCTTTGAGAGATTTTTACATTGGATTTGAGTTTGATGAAGTTGTTCAATACAAGAGTGAAACTTATTTTACCGATTTTTGTTGACCTATGAATTTTTGTGGCTAAGATAAGGATATAGATAAAGATATGGAGATAAAAAGAGTAGCCAATAGATAAATAGGAGTCCATGTGGAAAAAATATGAGTTGATATCTCTTTCTTTAGGATAAGGAAGGGCCTCTTAATTCTTCCTAATTCATATTGTATATTTTTTAAGAGCCTTAACAAGTTGTGTGTTATGAGTTTTGGAATGAAAATCTAGATGAATGTTATCCTTCATGTCATGATTTCAAAACAATATTACTAGTTCTAATTGAAGTTTGTATGTAAAAGGTATGCTTGATGAAATGAAAAAGAATCAATTGTCATGGAGTTTGAGGGAGGAATTTTTGAATGCCCATAAAGTTTTGCTAGAAAGTATTTAGTTTTGAGATTTGATATGATTATATATTGAATTATTATCTTTCCAGAAAATTATAGAAATCTTATTTCGGAGATGAGTTGTACATGTGGAAGTTCTTAGTCAAGCTATGAAATTAAATCATGAAGTTGCACTCAACAAATAGTAGATATGAACATACCTTCAAAAGTGAGCACCGTCTTCACAGCATATACAATTATGGAATTCATAAAATCCAATGCATTTTGCTAAAAAAGTATTACTCTTATGACTAAGTATATGGCACTTTCATTAATTCCTATAAATAAGCTTCAGAATTTAGCAAGGTCTAAAAAACAAGTGTGTTCAATTGAAATGCAAAAAATTGGACACTCAAACATCTAAAGTACTACACAAAAAATTATATTTGTAGGATTACCTTAAATTCAAGCTATGAAAGTGATAGTAGTCACAAATATGTCACTTGAATGTTAGATACACTTTCAATGAAATTTATATAGTTTATACACTTAAAACTCATACAACTTCTATATAAATTTATGGTATTTTATTTGACTTATAGTCCTATATGAGGTATATAAAACTATAAATATCACTTAATGAATTATACATGCATATGTTAAGTTTGCAAGATATTTTAAGAATGGATGCTAATCATTCTAATCTATATGTGGAGCTTTTGTTTTAAATCATTCCAACAAATATTGCAAAAGATATAAGTTATTTTTTCTAATTTCAATTTCAAATTAA
Source organism: Pseudoscleropodium purum (assembly GCA_963969395.1). Lineage (NCBI taxonomy): Eukaryota > Viridiplantae > Streptophyta > Bryopsida > Hypnales > Brachytheciaceae > Pseudoscleropodium > Pseudoscleropodium purum. The sequence goes on from OZ017796.1 coordinate 2,520,824, forward strand.
ATAGCTAAAAATATATTCTAAATAAAGATTCATTAATTTTATTTGATTGTTTAAGTTGATACCTACTTAGAAACATTTGAACCATTTAATTATAAATATAGAAGTGAAAGTTACGAGGAATTTTATTTTGTATACAATAAAGGTAGAAAGAACATATAAAGTTGTTGTTTTTAGCTCAATTTTGAAGATTTACAAATAAAAATGAAATGAAGTGCTTACAAGAATATTTTTTCCATTGAAATTAATAATTTTCAATTTCCTATTGGAGCTAGTGGCTTAGTTTTTTCTATCATTAAGTAATACCTTCCACATTATAATATGAAATCTTTTTTTGTTAAATTTTTTTCCATATAATTTCAAAATAATTTACAATATACTATATTAAGTTGCACAATTTTTAGACATACATGTCTTGTTCTAAGAATGTTGAAAGACAAAACTTCACCTTTATGAAGGGCTAGAAGTATAATCAATATTTAACCCCTAAAGGACCATTGTCCCTTCAAGGGAGAAATGGGATTTCGGGTAGGTACCTATGAGCTGAAATTTTTTTCTTATTTTTTGAAACTTTTTTTGAAGATAAAAAAATTAATTAGCTTCATGGGAATAATTTCTTTTTCAATTGGTGCCCGGAAACAAAAGTTATGCCCTAATAAGCTCAAAACAAGGCCAGGTGGTAGTAAAAAAAATTTCAAAAATTTGAACTTAAAATTAAAAAAATAAATAAATTTACTCATAGATTATATTTTTGTGTACATGTGAAGCTTAGATTCATTCCATTTGGATTTTTTATGAGAAAGTTATGGTCAATCTTGTTTTTCAAGCAATTAGAGCATCTTTCTGAAAAAATAACTTATAGGATTCATTTCAGAATGCAGTTTTTACAATTTAAAAAAAAAAAAGTTTCAGATGGTCAATCTTTCTTGTTTGAACAATCTCACCATTGGAATTAGTGAATTTTAATTTCATTTTAGAGATATAAATATTTTAGATTTTCCTTCTATCTCATACCTACTTCTACTTAGCAAGTTTTTAAACAATAAAAATTAAGTTTTTTTGAATATTTTGAATTTTTATTTAAACTCTCAACTCAATTTTATACCATAAAGATTTAAAGCTCAAAACGCTATAGTGCAAAAAATTAAAGTTAAAAAATCTAGTCCTACAATGTGCTGAAAAACTTGTTTTTTCACTTTAAACACAGATATCATGCAATCTATGCGGTTAAAAATTCTGAAATTTTTTCCACATATTTTCATAATAGTTAGGTGTAAGATCCTATGTTTAGATGTGAAAAAAAAAATTAATTTTTTTTTTTACCTTTTGCCATAGAAGTGGCAGTTTTGAGTGCTTTTTGGCAAAGAAAAGGCCTTGGTCCTTTTGGAGTTAAGTTTAGGCATATTGAACTTACAGTTGATTGGGATTTTTATTCTAAAATTTGGAAAGAATGTACTTAAATAAATAAACTAAAGGATCTTCTAGTTGTATTTTTTAGAAAATAAATATAAATAAAGATTTTGGGTATGAATATTTTGAAGTGAATTTGAGCCTCAAAGCACCACATTATTTTAGGGATAAAAAAGACATGGAACACAAATGTATGCAATTATACTTATCAACTAAATACCAAACACCTACGCAAAATATATAAGAAATCAAATTGGATCATTGCAAAACCAAAAATTATTCCAATGGTATTCAAGACATGCAAAATATAAAAATAGATGTATACTATGTAGAGATGATGGTCTCTAAAACTTTTTGGAACTCATATAATTAAAGTGGAGCACCTATTCTTGTCACTACAAGCAATTCCACATACTTTTAGGCAAAATAAACACATGAAACTAATTTAACATATTGGCAATTGAAAATTATGATTTTCTTTTTTAATGAAGGTTCTTTTTAGTTAGCATAAATATGCTATGAATTGGTGAAGTTTAAATACATAATATACCACTTCACCTGAAACTATTTTTTCATTCAATAATGGAAGTTGTACATTTTGAACTTCCTATATCTACATATTTTAAGATTGATTTAGAGTACAACAATAAAAGTAAATCCCTCTACTTTATACTAACTGTATTGAATAACATTTTGATTGGAGCATTTACAACTTCATCAAGAAGATATTGAGAACCAAATATAGCTTTGTTACAAATGGTGGTGATTTTAATATTAAGGTCCAATAAATGATTGACATTTCAAAAGTAGAAGCTCATGCATACCTAGAATATTAACCTATTGCATGCAACTTAACTCAATTGGATTAGTTAAAATAAAAAGTGACACCAAGCAACTCAATTCAATTGGAGTAGTTCAAATAAAAGGTGACACGAAGCTGACATTTACTTAAAAGAAAAACTCAAAGTAGGAGACTCAAATAGGAGATTTTATAATATAGATGTGTCATTTATAAAAGGTTACAAAACTATGAGTAACTTTTGACAAAATCAACTACTCTACAACAAAGAATTATCAATAAAGCATCCCAAGCTATTTTGCTTCACCTAACAATTGTTATTTGAAGTCTCCAACAATCTCACACTAATGTATAGTACAATGGTGGAATTGAAATTCTTGCAACAAGATCAATGGGAGAAACAACCTTGCTCAAATATATACAAAGTTGGTACTTGGAAATAATGCTCATTATTGAATTTTGGCTAAGCTTAGGTGAAGTTGAGGAATGACATGAATATTAAATGCAAAAGTAATAAGACCTCAAAACTCAATTGATACATTTGTCAAATTTAAGCCATAATTTCAATATTCTAGCAATGAATATTCTGCAATGAGTATGAGTGCTGATTAATTATTATGAATGCTCGTCTTAGAAAACCAATAAATCAACCATCTCAAAACGTATCAATATGAAGGAGCTTTTGATACTAAAACTTTTTTGACAAGGATACAAATACTGAAGCCAATCTAGCAAACGATCACATTGAGCAACAAAGTTACTCTTAACGACTTCAGAGGCTACCTGACGATTCCATTCTAAGACAAAAGTTTGCAGAGACTTAGTATTTTGTAGACTATGCGGAGGCCTGTTCCTTAAATCTTGCACCAGGAGTGATTACAGGACGGTTGCAACCCCAATGATCTCAAAGGACTTGCAAACATGAACCCCAAGTGCCCAAATGACAGCTTCCATTTCTAAATAAATCATTTAGGAAGGTAACAAAATGCACCAAGATATCATACCCTAGAATGATGTTTCAACAACAGAAATCAATGTTTTGAAAGGTAGTATAATCAACTATTAGCTTCCAAAGAAGACTTCTATTTTTAGCTCAGTGGGTAAATATACTCACGGTCTATCTGTACAGCGCTGTTCTAACTTCAGAAGTGGGTGGTGTTACATCACCTCGACGGCTGCCCATGGACGACACAGATCGCTGGTCAGCGCGGAGGCTGGGACTACGTTGAGCAGCATATCGAGAAGGCCGTTGCTGGACGACGGGCCCTGAGATTCCGATCATATTCTCATGAGAAATTGGTAAAGAAAATCGCCTCTTCGACGCCCATCCGTGGTCCTTCTCTGGCGTACCTGCAACAATGTATTACTCAAATTCAGTTTTCTCTCCGGTGACTCCAAGAATTCAGTTTGAGGCTGGCAAAATTTGCAGTACATTTCTGTTAATTAATTTGGTAGCTACAACACAACTTCCTGCGGTTGTCAACAAATGTCCATTGACATCTGGATATGGGATTGCATTTTCCTCCTTAAGTTTCCTAGTGGCTTGTAAGTGAAATAAAAAAATCTGTCAAAATCCGGTGATATTTATTAGCCCAAAACGAATGACAGCATACCTGGGCGTTGCTTCGGTGTGCTGTGAGAGCGCACTTTGGCTTTGGCTGCGTTGCTTGCCTGTAGTTGGGGACCGAAGGAGAGCTTGCCAAGCTTTCATCGTCACGGCTCCTCACAGAGCCAGCGTGACTTTGGCGAGTTCCATAACGAGTGGTGGCCTTAGAGACCTGACTTCCAACTTCTTCGATGTCTTCTCTCCGAATAATGCTGGCGCGAGGGCTGGCTGAGCGGATGACTGTTTTGTAGGCTGAGGGAGGTGTTATAGGAGCTGATGTTCTCTGCATAGGACTGCACCCCTCCTTGCAATTAGATTCGTGACATATTCACGAAAAATTGCAGCATATTGATAAATTTGTAGACAGATATTCTAAACAACAAAGGAAGTGTTATTTGCATGTTTTTTGTGAACTCTATAACTCAAGATTGAGTCATTTTTCCTAAACTTCCAAATGTCAAAATTAAACTACAAGTGTTGAAATTGACCTTGGGATGCAGTCTTGGCCCTCTATAAGAGTATGGTGTTTGAATTGATAAATATTTGAGTAATGTTTGTCCAAAATGACAACAGTTGTCAATTTTGCACATAATGTTGTCAATTTATACTTTCTTCATATTTTCTGTCAATTGTTTTGTTACATTCTTGTCAATGTTTGTTTTTAGCTTGTAATATTTTTATTAATTCCAATAGTACTACTTCCAAATGAACAAAAAAAGTTCAAACTTTTTTGTTCATTTTGAATTCCAAAAGTTTCATTTATATGGACATTGTTTATATTACCATGGATATATGGAATTTTATACCACAAGTACATTTATTTATAAAAATGAAGACAAGTTTGTCATCCTTTGGTGATAAAAGATAAGTGACCTTGATGACAATGAGAAAGAGATGACATGATCTTTATATCAATGGGGTGGTAGAAGGTTGAACAAAACTTATGGGATATGTAAGTTAAGACTAGGAATGGTTCACATATCCCATATGGTTTGTTCAACCCCATTGGTACAAAGATGTTGTCTTCTCCTCTTTATTACCACCGAGGTTGCTTCTCTTCTATCACCTTGGTATGAAAAGCTTGTCTTCCTTCTTATAATAATCCAAATTTTAAAATCTAATTTTATAGTTCTATCTATGTGGTAGTTTCTATTGAATTGATCCTTAATTAGGGATTGGATTTTGACTTGCCAAGTGGTGGTCATTTATTGAGCAAAATTGTAAGTAGATTATTATATTTTTAGACTTCGTGGAGGATACAATCGACAAAAATTTTGTTTGAATTGACAAAAATTGATTCAATTTCGTCATCTGTGCATCCGAATCAACACATCTAAATTGACACTATAGTCGACAAAATTGTGTCATTTTCTTGTTGAATTGGATATAGTTTCTCTTGTAGTGGTTGTTTGCATATGGTGTCACACCGTTGCGAAAGTAACTTTCAAGGCTAATTCTCAAGCTCAGTCTTGTTTGAAGAGGTGCTACTAGCTAATTCTGATACAACACTTGCTTGTTGTCGACACTACAATAGAATGCTGCCATTTTTTGTCAATTTAGACACTTTTTTCGTCAATTTTCTGTCAATTTAGACATTTTTTTGTCAATTCAGACATTATGTTCTTGTAATGTGAGTCGAGGATCACCATATGCTATTTGCTTCTGTTGTGTAGTTTGATCCATGTTGAGGCTTTTGATAGAGTACCCATCGAGTACATCCTTGGAGACAAAAGAGTTGTCAAAGACATGATTCTCCCATGGTTGCGTTGCCATCTTTCACTATAAATATATTAAACAAAAAATAATATTCATTGCCCACAGGCTCTACTTGCCAATGGGTTGCGGGTTCATGGGCATTAGGGTGGAAGGGGAGAGGTCCCTAGATTGAACCCTCCCACCCACGTCAATGATGATTACGTTACAACTTTATTAGACCGTGTGGGCCATAGCAATGAGTTCAAATTGAATTTTGAGGCGTGCACCAAAATCAAGAAACCATTTCTTGATTTTAGCATGCCTCAAAATTAAATCCTAAAATTTTTGATGCATCCATCAAAGATGATGGCTTCCATTTTTACCTCAGTAATGCCCCTACTCATCATCGTTTGCTTTTCAATTTAGTCAAATTATTGCTTGTAGTGGGCATAGACCATTTGCAATAAGAATTGATTGAAGCTAAGGATGTGATTTTGTCTCTTCAAAAGAACACAAACCCTATAACTATTTCTTAATCATTTCTATTGAATGTATTGTTTACAATTTACTACATGGGACTATTGTCATTTTCTTGTCAATTTGAACACTTTTTCTGTCAATTTTCTGTCAATTCAAACACTATCTGTTAATTAGGACATGTCAATTTAGATGTTGTTTCTTGTAGTGATTGCATTTCAATTGTAGCTTCTTCTAATGTTAGAGACCAGAGCAATTTTATAGAGCAATTTCAAACAGTTTGATTCACAATGAATGATGAAGGGTAGAAAATGATAGCAAAATATTGTTTTAGAGTTGTAGATTGCTATTTTGATGCTATTAGGACTATGTACATGAGCCTAACGAAGGCCTTTGTTTGCCCTCTGCTGGGTTCAAAAAGGTTGGGTTTGCCTAGCGAAGGGCAAATCAAGCAACCTTCATGAATTGTAAGGGAGGTAGCCCTCACGTACTAGAAGAAGCCTATGTTTTTTTTATTTTCCTATCTCTAAGTTGATAAATTTTTTTAACCATCTAATATAATAAGTCATGTTTTTATGTCAACAATTATGAACACTGTAACATAAAAATGTTATGGTATGGTGGACATAATTGTTGACATAAAAACACAGCTTGTTACATTAGATGTCTAGAAAAATCTGTCAATTTAGACATGGATTTCTTTTAGTGACAAGTTGTTTACTAGGATTTTAGCACTACTAAAAAATGATGTCCAAATCAACAGAAAATCAACACATTTCTATTAATTTGGGTATTGCAATGTCCGTTTTTACATTTTTTTGTTAATGCTAACATTTTTTATGTTCATTTGAATAGTGTAGTAACAAAATCAACAGATTTTTGTTGAATATTTTTTGAATATTTTGAAATCTTTTGAATTTTTTTGAAATCTTCATTGTACAATGTAGTTTTCTTTTAAATTAAGTATTCATGTACAATTTGGTGTTCATTAAAGTCAACAAACTTTTGGAGGTAATTTGCGCATAATAAATGAACTTTTTCTTAAAAACTTAGAATTGAAAAAAATTGTGTAATTGAACCAAATTTCATTTCCTACAATCCGTTTGAGATTTCAATTTTTCAATCAAAAGTTATAAACGAAATTTAGAGGAGTGTTGGAACTTCTTTTTTTAATTTAACAAACTTTAGAGGTTGTTTTGGCATAGTAGAAATTTTTTTGGAAAAAACCTTTGAACTAAGAAAAGTTGGAAATTCAAGAAATCTTTCATCTCTAATAATCTATTTGAAGTTTCATACTCCAATCAAAAGTTATAAACAAAATTCAGAAAAGATGTTCAAAAATGTCAAAAGTAATGATTTTCCAACCTCTCTTTGAAATTTGTCCAAAACTTTTGAATAAAATCTCCAAACCTCAAACTGAATTTTGAAGATGAAAGCTTGTTTGAATTAACAACTTTTATTAATTTAAAATATTTTCAAAAAAGTTCTTCTACTATGCCAAAACAATCTCCAAAGTTTGCTGAATTTATATAAAAATAATTTCCAACACATGTCTCTATTTTGCTTAAACTTTTGATTGGAGGGTTAACATCTTCAATGGATTGTTATAATTTAAAGTTCAAAGTTTCTTAAAATTTAGTTATAGATTTTAGAAATGTTGATTCCAATCATGATTAATTTGTAATGTTGTAATAAATGATGAAAATTCAATGTTATTATTTCTTCTTCAATAACATTTGAAATTGAGGTATAAAAAAGATATCAAAAATTATTTTAGAGTACAAATTCCACAACTATTGATAAATTAAAAATCTTTATAATTTTCATCTCATTAATCAAAATAGAGTACTTCAAAGCTTTTCATATAAAAATGAACTTAAGAAATCAAATTCAAATGTATATTTTTATAAAATTAATATTTTGATAATTTTGTTGAGATTTTCAAGTTCCCCAAAGATTAATGAAAATTACACATGATATAGTAACTTTCCAATCACATGATTAAAAGTCATAAAAGTTTTTGTGCCTTAAAGCTTCTCTTTGGGCACATGTCTTGTGAAAACTTTAAAATAAAGAAATTAAAATGTTGTCCTAAATGGTTAGGTTTTATTTTTTAAACTATTTACCCAAAATGCATACATCAATTCTAGAACTTGAAACTTTCCTTTACATATTAAAGGAATATATTAGAAATATACACTAAAAACTTTAAAAAAAATTCATATTCATGCTTCAAGGAAATTATATATAGATAAAAGAAAAGAATTTAATAGCTTAATCATTTATAAATCAATACTTTTAAAAGTTAGTAGACTTCAAGGGCCGTTTTCACATAGTAGGCTACTTTTTTTTAAAATAAACTTTCAACTAAAAAAATTTGGTAAATAAAAATACCTGTCATCTCCAAAAATCCGTTTATAGTATAGAGTTTTAAATAAAAAGTTATATACAAAATTCAGAAAGGGATTCGAATGGCGATTTTTCTTTGACACTTTTAAACACCCTTTCTGAATTTTGTTCATAACTTTTTATGAAAGACTTCAAATTGCAAAAGGATTTTTGTAGATGAAATTTAACTTCATTTCCTAACTCTTCCTAGTTAAAAGTTTCAAAAAATATATTAGCTTAATATGTGAAAATGGCCTTTAAAGTCTGCTAACTTTACAAGGCAAATGCAAAAACAACAAAAAACTAGTTAAATAAAAAACATTTACTTCTATGGACATGTGAACATATTAGTGGTTTATTGGTACCTGACTATGGAGTTTTATCTCCAAGGTTCTAAATTCAAACCCGGGGGGTAACCCGTCCATGTAGCACAGCCGTCTAGGTGGCTTGCTCGTGTAGTGTAATTGCCTACATGGTAGGCACCATGTGGTAGTCCCTCATTAGTTAATAATTTTGTTTTATGAGATTAAAATTGGTAAATTTTAATTGGTGAAAGTGAACACTTTTTTGTTGCCAAATTAACATTTTTCACTTTGCTTAATAAAAAAGTGTTCAATTTTATGTCCAAATCAACACTTTTTTTGCTATGTAGCATCTGGGTCAACACGTCCAAATCAGCATAGACATTAAAAAAAAAATCAACACTTTTTTGTCATTCTAGATGTTGATTTTTCTACTAATATAGGCCAAGTTATTTACTTTTTTGTATTGATAGGTTGTTTATTGGGGTTGTTTGTTGTTGTTTGTTGGGCCTTTACGGGAAGGAGTGTAAGTAGTAAATAAATATTGGAGTTATTTATTGTTGTTTATTGGACCTTTATGGGTGAGAGTGTAAGTGATAAACATATATCCTAGTTCAAGTGGAACTTTTATTTCATGCCTTCACGTGGATTAGGTTCTCTTTTCCCTTTTTGTTTTGTGCATGTAACCTTGTTTGTGTATTTGCTTGTTTGAGAGTTTTGTGTTATTTTTTTTGGAATTGTCAAGGGTTTATTATTCATTTTTTTACAAAGGACGGTCCATCGGGGTCCTTATTAGCACTTTTGATGTATGAGGGGGATGATAGCTTTGAAAGAACTACAGAGGAGGTTTATGTAGAACCTCTAGTATTAGAAGGGAGTGGAAAGATGGGAGTTTGAAGTTTTTAGTAGTCATTTACACAGAAAAGCATTTTAAGATTGATCAAAAGCGGTTCAAAAAGTCCAACTGGAAATCATTTATAGTTTAGTTAAACACCCAATTTCTTGAAGGCCTTAACAAAGTTTGTGAGTGTTTTGATCTCCATCCATGAGACCAAACAAGCACAACCAAGTTCTATGTTTTAATTCTAATTCCTATGGATGAGTGGGTTGTAGTAACGAGTTGCCTTTCAAGTAATGGAGCTTTTATTAATTCCTACTATTAATTTTACGTTGGAAATACTTAGAAAAGGATTGGTTTTTATAAGTCTATTGTCTAATAAATGTTTAAAAGTGGTTTTGTAAGGAAGGATTAGGGCTTAAGCTAAATGGTATTGTTTTTATGTTTTTTCCTCTTGGTTTAGGTATCTTGGGTGTCTATTGCAGTCTATTTTTATATTATTTTTGGCTAAGGTTGAATTTAATTTATCTTTTTTTAAGAAAATAATTAAAATGATAATTGGAAGTGTGGTTGGGCTTTCTATCTCTATCTTAGGATTTAGATAATTTTTTATTCTCTATTAATAAATTTATTATTATTATCACTATTATTGATTAATTTTTACTTTTACCTATGTGGGCTAAAGTGTTTTTATCTTGATAAATTATGATTTAGCATATCAAGGTTAAAGCATAAACTACTTTTGATTTATTGAGTAAATGTTATTCACAGAGAAAGTTTGACCATTATTCGGTTCACCAAAAATTCTTCTATAATTCTTTTTTACTCTTGACATTCAAACTTACCTATACTTTGATCCCTTATTGACTTCTTCTTGGATGGAGAATTTGGATCCCACCTAGATTCTGAAATTCTTTGAGCATACCCCTTTGGATGAGTTTTTATATTTTCATCCAATTAGAAGGCTAGGATTCATTCCTTTGTAACTTCTTTAATTTTTATCGGTTTTTTGTGTTTAATATCTTTTTGGAAAGCTAAAGAAATTTTCTACCTAATTTTTGACTCTAATTCTAATCATCAAATACTCTAATGGTCTGACTTTGATTCCTACCTACGGCCCTAATTGTTAACTGTGGTTTGGAAAATAAAAAATAAAATAAAAATAGGAATTAGAATATGGTTCAAAAAAGATGGTTAAACACTAACCTCAACATTGTTGGCCGTTTCTTCATTAACTTGCAATTTGAGTTCACCACTTGCTTGTGTGTTCCTTCCATTTCTTTTGTATTTGTTCGTACTTTGTTGTATTTTCGATTCTTGTTTTTTTGGTATTTTCTTCTTCTAATTTTTATGTTTTTCCCTCACTATTTTCCAAAAGTCAAATACTAGGAAATCTAGGGGAAATCTAATTTTTTGCTAATAGGTACTAATGCTTGAAAGTCAAGCAAATACCTCTAATGTGTTTGCTAACCTTTCCTACAAATAACTAATTCTAAAGTCAAGCATTCCCCATTTCATTTTTTTCCTTTTGTTTTTTATGGGAATAAAACATGGGCCACCAAAGTCAATATATGCTTGGTTGATTGTATTTGAACCTTAGTCACCTCCTTGCCACTTAACCTTCTATGTGTAACAACTCCCCCCTTGTTGCAATAGCTTTTGCAATTCACAATTGTGGAGAGATTGAGCTTAGGAATTTGAAACAGAAAATGTGATGCAATGAATTTAATGTTTGGTTTGGTCTAGAAGTTGGAAGTAGAGCCATTAGTAGTTAGTATCTCTGAGGAGCCCAATCGAAAAACTCTGTATTATCTTCCACAGAAGAAATTTCTGAAATTTTAATGGCAAAAGTCTCTGGAAGTTTTGGCTTCCTTTCTATGAGCTAGATCCTTGATGATAAGCTTCTTCCTTCAAAATATTGAAATTTAATCGGGAAAAGGGAACTTTTTAAAAGGACTGGCTTCTTGTTATGGGTTGATTTTGATGGTTAAGCTTTCCTTTCTTTTAATATTCTGAAATTTGACGGAAAAGGGGACTTTTAAGGACTGGCTACTTTGCTTGTGGGCTGATGTTGATGATTAAGCTTCCCTCTCTTTTAAAACTCTGAAATTTTGACAAAAAGGGGACTTTCAAAGGACTATACTTCTTCTCTATGGGCTGATTTTGATGATTAAGCTTCCCTCTCTTTTAAAACTCTAAAATTTTGACAAAAAGGGACTCTTAAATGGTTGGACTCCTTCTTATGGGCTCATTTTGATGATTAAGCTTCTCTTCCTTTAAAACTCTGAAATTTTGACAAAAAGGAGACTTTTAAAGTATTGGCTTCTTGCTTATGGGCTGATTTTGATGATTAAGCCTCTCTTCCTTTAAAACTCTGAAATTTTGACAAAAAGGGAACTTCTAAGGACTAGCTTCTTTGCTATGGGTTGATTTTAAGGAAAAAACCCACAAGTTAACTATGATGTATGGTATGACAAAATTCCAACTCCCTTTTTAGTTATAAGGCAGTGAAATTAAGAGGTCAATATGGTACTGTTTAAATTCCAAGGCTACCGGGTGGTGTTGATCTATACTGTGTGTAGTAGACCTTTGGATTGGGAGCCCCTGTGCCACTGGTTCTTGGCCGGGTACCGGCCTAGTTGGCCCACCTTCGGTGACCTAATTGGCTTGCTGGCTGTAGTTTATGGCTGGCCTTTGGCTTACAGTGACTTGATTTTTGATTCTGGTTTTTTTCAAAAACAAAACAAAGGCAGTTGCTTGCTACACTATTTGATTCGCTAAGGGGAACCTTAAACTAAACTAAATTGGAATTTTTAAAGAGCATAGTCTATCCAAGAATTATTTCCTAAATGGAATATTAGTACAAAAAGAATTATCCTCCAAGCCCAACAATATGGAATTTTGAAAGTTCCACCTAGGAGCGAAGCTTTGCCGTATGGCTACACTACCCCCACAAATATGGCAAGATACATGTAACAAAAACTTGGAAGTTTGGATCTCACCCAAACCTTCCCAAATAACATGTGGACCATGTATTTGTCTACGTACAATTCCATGGGGAATTCTCTATGACAATGTCGTGAAATTTTGCACAAAGATTTTGGTAGAGAATGATAGTGTATGATTCATAACTTATAAGGCATCAAAACAACTTCAAAACATAAAGATTAGTAGTCTTCAAAGGGACCCCCACGTTTTTTGAATCAAGCTTAAAAACACAATTGAAGATGAACTCACAAAGAAGTTTCAAATTATCATGAAAACGGAAAGTTTGGGTGATGACCAAACTCCCTTGACAACGTGGCCTTGTATGGCCTATAAAAAATTGAATGCTTCGTGTTGGTGGGTCTCAAACCACAGGAAAGATTTGTCCTCGAGCAACCAAGGACACAAAACAAACAAAAGGGTGCAAAGGGGTCAATGGGCATCCTTTTATATGTTTCTGGGGCTCCCACTTACCTCTTTTTACGTTAAAAAATATCTAAGTAAACTAAAAATCACTAAAACAAATAATTACTATGCCTAAATCTACCATGCTGCTAAATGTCCTATAACTTTTGGAGAAAAACTCCAAATGAAAAATGGACTATGTTGTTGGCTTCAGAAGATCCTTTTTAACCTAATGTGGATAACCGAATAGGATTAAAATTTGTAAATTTTTGGACGTAATCAAAGGTTAATTTGAGGGGTTTTGATGGTCAATTGTCTATTTTGTGTCTAATTTGGGTTGTGTTGGTCGTGTATTTTGTCCCAAATGAGAGTTGTCTTGCTGCGTAGTCAGTTGTTGTGGTTAGTCAAGGTTCTAAGTCAGAAGTCCAGTGAGTGCCGAGTTGATGGGTCAGTAGTTTATTCCAATTGAGTGAGTAGTGAATTATGTGTTCAAGGTGATCAACCGAATTGGATGAATGACCAGCAAGTTGAGCAATGATTCATGGTGGATGTTGGTGTTGTGTGAAATCTCAATTGGAAGTCGATGTCAATTGACTTTCTTTCTCGATTTAGTAACTGTCATGGCAGGGAGTCTATTAGGTTCCAAATTGGATTCATTTTCTTTACCTACAACAAGTGAGGCTGGTGCATCCCAGTCAATCAGGTTGCGTAATTTTGTTATTTATATGTTTGAATGCTTGTGTTTTGAGTAAGAGAGTAGTTGTCCCAGTTGGAATGTTTTTGTGCTAATTGATTTGTTTAGAAGTGAAGTCTGTATTTGTGTGTTTGAGATGGAATGATGCTGAGTCAGAAGATAAAAAAATTAATGAATCTAGGAATGTGTAATCATGTGATAGTGCTGGAACTTTTATGTGATTAAGATTTGTCCTAATTGGGAGGATATTGAGTGCTATAATTTATTATAAATTCTAATTAGGATGTGTAGCTACAAGTGTGATCTTACTTGAAAATTAGAAGATATTGATAGTGAACTATTAGTGTTGAAATATCAACCATTGGTTGTGAGGATGTATAAAGTGATTAGTATGTAAAGACCAATGTAATTGAAATGGTGATTTTACTCACCAAATCAGATTAATATGACATATATTTTGAACAAATGGATGTGATAGTGTTTGTGGGGTGCCAAAATTGTAAATCAGTTGAGAAAATTATGTTTATGTTTGAATGTGTATTTATTGGATAAGATTGAATTTATGTTTAAATCCAAGTTGGAATGATATAAATTAAATTGTAATAATCTAAGTTGGAGTTTGTATAAAGCTTGAATGTTGTTTTTCGTGTATTCCAATTTAGTTTCTGATTTGTAAATGAGATCATGTAATGTGTGACCAAATTGGAAAGAATTGCCTTAGTATGGATGATTTAAAGCATATAAAAATCAATTCCAAATCGATAATTGAAAAATGTAAATTTTGTCAGTGTAGTAATTTCATTAAACCGAATTGTAATGTAGAAGTTATAAAGCCAAAGTTGATAGAAAAGACTGTGTTGGTTCCTAAATCAGAAGACAAGACTAGTTTGATAGAAAAGTGATTAATTCCAAGTTGTACCTATGGAGACTAGATTGAGTGGAAGAAAGATTATGACCTAGTTGATAAAGACTAAAGATCCAAGTTGGAAGTAAAAGATTAAAAAGAAAGAATTTATAAGAGATAATTAGTAAAAACAAAAGGATTTAAAGAACAAACTTAGAAAACCAATTTGGAAGATTTTCTTAACCCTTGTGGCCTTTAAGAGTGGAGGGATTTAATTTGGCAATTAGATTTTATCGTGTGAGAAGAAAACATGTTTATATGTGGTTAAAGAATAATATTCCCTATAATATTCTATAATTGCAATGACCTATTAAGAATTACAAAATAGAAGTAATCCTATTAAACTAGCCTCCCTAGGAACAAACTTTTAACTATTACTTGTAATTAATTTTTAATTACAACCTAAGTTTATCTACACCTAGGGACTTTTTACCCCCTAACTCCCAAGTTAAAATTCTCATGAAAGACAACTTTTCCTAACTCAGTGAAAAGGGTGAAAAAATTAACTTTTAGAGTTTGTAAGTTTTGGTAATTTTGACTAGCCAGGATTGTCTAGAAGGTTCAAGAATGTAAGAAAAGAGTCCAAGATGACTTAATTTGGCCTCTATATGATCATGGTTTGCTAGTCAACTACATAATGTTTTTTGGAATTTTGTTAAAATCCGTTATGTTGCCGGTTTGGGTAGTTATCGATGTCAAAATGTTGTGAAATTTGATTAGGCTTTTATTTTGACTAAAACACACTATCTTCATTTTTAGTGGGATTTTACCATCATCAAATAAATTTCCATGAATTTTCCCGATCTCGATGACTTCAGTTGACTTCCCATGGAGTCATGTTTCGTAATTCAAAAAACTAAAAAAATTTTTAAGTAAATTTTAGGAAGTCCTCAATTACTTCGTGCAAATTTTTGGATCCAACTTGCATTTTTTCTAGGAGAAAAAATTAATTCTCCTTGATTTTAATTCCTCTGTGAAGGAATCATTCCTATACTAGGGAATCTTGACAATTTCGCTTCACCGTTATGCTCTTGGCATGTTTTAAGGCTAGAAACACTTTTCTTCTTGTAGCAATCCCCTTCTTATAGCTTCTGTGGATTTTGACCTATAAAATCATACGCAATGGCTATTTCCCACTTTTCACATTACACCGTGATTTCCAACTAATCTTTTACTATGGAATTCTAAGTTACTAGGAAAGCTAAAGTGACTCCAATTATATTGATTTTAGCCAATCTTTGTCACATGCGCCTTCACTGTCAAAACTCCATGTAGCATCTAACTAAGTGTTTTATCCTTGTGTGTTGACCAGAATTGGGATTGCTCCGAATCCATAATCTGACACTTAAACACATTTACTAAATACTTAATACTTACAAAGAACATGTTTGAAACATTTTCAATGCCCTTGGGGTATTAATCCTACTACATATGATTTTATCCCAATTTCTTGTTAAGTCTTTTAAGTAGTTAATTTGACCATAATTTACTCATAAAAATGAGTAAAAAATGACAAAAAGTAGATCTTGAGTCCCAAATGACATCCTTGGGGCTTATAGAGTTGGCAACAAACAAAGGACAAGTAGAACAAGATACGGTTGACATATGTTGAAGAGAAGGCGAAATAAGAAGAAACGGGAGTACCTCCATCAACATGGACCTCTTGGTATGAATTGTTTGACAACATTTTTGGTGGCACTACTAAAATTAAAGATGTTCATGGAGGCATTGATTAAGGTGTTAAAAAAGACACTACTAGAAAAATCAGCATCCATAGTGACAAAAAAGTGTTGATTTTTTTTGTTAATGTCTATATTGATTTGGATATGTTGACCTAGACGTTCCATAACAAAAAAGTATTGATTTGAACATAAAAACGAACATTTTTTTGTTGAGCATAGCAAAAAAATGTTAATTTTGCAACAAAAAAATTTTGAATTGGCAACAACAAAAATATTCACTTTTACTAATTAAAATTCATAAATTAAAATTTTATAAATTAAAATTATTGACCAATGAAGGACTGTCACATAGCACCTGCCACGCGGGTAAGCCCCTAGATTTAAACCTGAGACCTTGGAGGCAAATCTCTAAAGTTATATACCAATGAACCACCCATATGTTCACATATTCATGAAGATAAATGTTTTGTATTTAACTAGTTTTTCATTGTTTTTGCATTTGCTTTGTGAAGTCAGTATACTTCAAGAGCCGTTTTCAAATAATAAACTAACTTAGTTGTTGAAAATTTAAACTAAAAAAATTGGGAAATAAAGTTACCCTTCATCTCCTAAATCCATTTGCAATTTGGAGTCTTTAATAGAAAGTTATGGACAAAATTCAAAGAGGGTGTTTAAAAGTGTAAAAAAATTGGCCATTCCAACCCTTCTTTGAATTTTGTCCATAACTTTTTATTCAAAACTCTAAATTGCAAACGGATTTTTGGAGATGAAAGGTACCTTCATTTTCCAACTTTTTATAATTGAAAGTCTAAAAAAAAAGTAGTCTACTATGTGAAAACGACCCCTGAAGTTTGCTAGCTTCTTAAAGCACCAATTTGTGAATATTTAAGCTATTAAATTCTTTTTTTACCTATATATTATTTCTTTGAAGCATGAATATGAATTATTTTTTAAAGTTTTGAATATATATTTTCAACATATTTTCTCAATATGTAAAAGAAAGTTGAAAGTTCTAGAATTTTGGGTACGCATTTTAGGTAAATAGTTTGAAAGATAAAACCTAACCATTTGTAACAAAATTTTAATTTTTTTGCTTTAAATTTTTCATACCATATGTGCCCAAAGAGTAGCTTTAAGGCACAAAAACTTTTATGACTTTTGATCACGTGATTAGAAAGTTACTCCATCATATGCAATTTTCATTAATCTTTGAGGAAATTGGAAATCTCAACAAAATTCTTAAAATATTACTTTTTATAAAAATAAACATTTCAATTTGATTTCCTAAATTTATTTTTATATAAAAAGATTTGACGTGTTCTATTTTTATTAATGAAATGAAAATTATAAAAATTTCAATTTATCAATAGTTGTAAAATTTGTACTCAAAAATAATTTTTTTAATCTTTTTTATACCTCAATTTCAAATATTGTTGAAGAAGAAATAAAAACATTAGATTTACATCATTTCTTACAACATTACAAGTAATCATGATTGGAATTGACATTTTTAAATTCTATAAATAAATTTAAAGAACTTTGAACTTTAAATTATAACAATTAATCCCTTGAAGATGTTAATCCTTTAATCAAAAGTTATAAACAAAATGGAGATACGTATTAGAAAATATTTTTTTATAAATTCAACAAACTTTGGAGGTTGTTTTGGCATAGTAGAAGAACTTTTTTGAAAACATTTTGAACTAATAAAAGTTGGTAATTCAAATAAGCTTTCATCTCCAAAATTCCATTTGAGGTTTGGCGATTTTACTTAAAAGTTTTGGACAAATTTCAAAGAGAGGTTGAGAAATCATTACTTTTGACATTTTTGAACATCTTCTTTGAATTTTGTCCATAAATTTTGATTGGAGGATAAAAACTTCAAATGGATTATTGGAGTTGAAAGCTTGTTTGAATTACCAACTTTTATTGGTTCAAAATGTTTTCAAAAAAGTTCTTCTACTATACCAAAACGACCTCCAAAGTTTACTAAATGTTTAAAAAAAATTCCAACACTTCTTTGAATTTTGTTTATAACTTTTGATTAAAAAATCAAAATCTCAAACAGATTGTTGAAGATGAAATTTGGTTCAATTCCACAACTTTTTTTAGTTGAATTTTTTTTGAAAAAAGTTCACTTATTATACGCAAATTACCTCCAAAGTCTGCTGATTTTAATAGACATCGAATTATGAATACTTAATCTTAAAAAAACTAAATTGTACAATGAAGATTTCAAGAGATTCCAAAAGATTCCAAACATGTTCAACAAAAATCTGTTGATTTTGTCACTTTACTATCCAAATCAACAAAAAAATGTCACCACAAATTTAAAAAAATGTGAAAATGGACATTGCAATATCCAAATCAATAAAAACATGATTTTCTGTTGATTTGGATGTCATTTTCTAGAAGTGAGAACATATTGAGACTATGGATGTGAGTGATGATGATGAGGCCCATGTGCATAGTACTCCTCCTCCTCTTCCTCTTGATACTACAAGTGATGCTTCTTCCTAGTCACTACATGCACAAGCGGTTAATCAACTGGGATGTGAGGGGCAAGTTAATAAGAGTGTAGGGAAGAGAAAGAGAAAATTAGCTATGGAAGATGCATCTATAGCTTCAACCATCAAGAATTTTTCTAAGGGCATTCTAGATATTGAAAAGATGAAAATAGAAAGTACAAAGAAGCTCAATGATAGGATGGTAGCTAATGAAGAAAAGAGGAGCAAAATGCATATGAGAGGATAATTGGAGATGGCAAAAATATTTGCAAAAGTTCTAAAGCCTAAATACTCTTCTAGTGCATCAAAATAGATATTATATATCATATACTTCCTACTTCTAGGAGTTCATAGTATTGAAACTGGATTGGATTAGATATGTGCAAAATTCCATTACATTGAATAAAAGATGTTTTTTTACAAGATTTCACATGCTTGTCCATGTGTATTTGAATTTTAAGCTTTAAAACAATGCACATGCTATGGCATTGCAGTTATTCATCATTAAGATTTTCAATGACCCATTGCCTAAACAATTGTTGTCTAAGGATTTTTCCATAACGTTTTGTAAAATCTCCCTCTCTATCCATGGGTAATCTTGCATTTCCAAATCCAATAAGTGAATCTTTTTGCATGCCTGTATTAGCTATATGAGGTTTAGGCCGGTTCATCATCTCACAATAGTTGTGTAACCAACAACAAGCTATTGTAACTTTAATAGGTCTATCAACTCTCGAATTGAAATTCTTCAAAATCCTCCATCTATTCCTTCAATGATCCAAATGCTTGCTTAATCACAACTCTTCTAGAATTCATGGAGTGGTCCTTTTTTTATGCAAGTCATTGGGTACCTTCCAATTCTTCATCAAGTACATGGAAATAAAATAGGTAGCATCTCCAATCAAATAAGGAGTATATCTAATACCTCCAATAGAAACCATTGGGGCTTGCAAAATCTCTCGTTTCTTCAAACTCTTGTACATATTAGACACTTTAAATTGGCCGCCATTATGCACTCCTTTAGATTGGCTAGCACAAACATTCCATAAAATCTTCTATGAATCACAAACGACTTGCAGCACAATGGAATTGAATTTCTTCCAATTTTAAAAATCACATGTTGCCAGAGTGATTTTCCTACTTCGATTCTCAGCTAACAGTATGTATGTTCCATCAATTGCTCCACATGTCTTAGGCATTCTTGTTAGATCTTCAAAATCAAAGATGATGCCCTTTAGGTGGTTGCCTGTGGGAATGCTTATGTATTTGCTAAATAATTTGTCTTCATCACAAAGTATGTCACAAACTATATCCACATATTTTCTAATTGTTGAAGCCCTAATTTGGAAACGGTTAGCCATGTGTTCTGCACTATGACCATGTGCAAATCTATAAATCACCATTGCTACTAATTTTCCTAATTTCTATTTGGGGCCTCACTTGGTTTACACTCCTACTTTTCAAGAAAGGAGTTAACATGCTCAACAAATCCTCAAATGCATCAAAACTCATTCTATAAAAAAATTTGAATTTCGCTTCATGCATTCTATTAGTTGTTCTCCAAATGACCCTTTCTACATAGTTCCATCGTGTGGATTGCCTACGCTCTATCCAAAAGAGTTGGCCAACACATGGCTTCTTCTGTGCACCAAGTAGGAACAACAATGACATAAAATGGTTAGATATTGAACTTTTACCAAAAAGATTTGGTACCTCCAAGGGATTTGTTTTATCCATAGAGGAATTTGTCATCGCTATGGATAACACCATCCACACCACAACAACAGGAGTAGGAAGAGGTAGTTCCATATCCACTTTCTACACTCTCCCAAATGTTTCTGTTTTGTTCAATTTTGTCCAAAAACTTACGAAAATTATTGAATCCTTCAAACCTTACCTTACCACATACTTAAAGCCCCAGAAATTCGGAATTAAATCACTCGCAACGTGTATAAGCTCTCCCCCCAAAATGAACAACAAATTCAATTAACAGTAATACCCTAAACCAAGCACTCCAGGCAGCTTGTCGAAAAACATCCTGTGATTGACCGTCCTGTGGAGTATGGTTTGGAAGGACGTTTCTTTGAGACGCGATGGGAGTTTCTCTGACAATATGGATGCTGTAATTGGATCAAATTTACATGAACTTTTGGCTCTTCTTTGTCACGAATTTATGTTTGTAGCTTCGTCTACTCTGTGTTTTTTAAAGTACTATGTGCATTGTCAAATTATTGAGCTTGTCGAAAAATAAATTTCCGATGTGATATTTGGCGTGTTGGGGGTGACGATGCTTTCAACAGTTCTGATGCTGAGCTTCTCCACCCTTCGGAGTAGGCTGCTTCCGAGCCAGATTTACCAGTGTCGAGTCGTTGAAGTTGCGTGCAGTGCATTCTTTCAATCCGGACCTCAAACGAACACGAATTCCAGAGCCCTAATCCGGCAGGAGCAGCCTTCAAGGACTCTCTGTTCTCTTGTTGGTAAGAAATCCGAGTTTATTACATCAATTCAGGATTGTATGTACACGAATTATGGTTGTGGTGGAATTACAGAGCTCAGTTTGGGGCTATTTCTTGTAATTCCTTTGGATGCTTGCATTATTCTTATATAGTTGGTCTGCCGTTGCGTTTAGCATACACCGTGTTAGCGACAGTTGGGACCTTTGAGAACAGTGAGCTCTGTGACTTTCCATGAAGCACTTTGGATTGCTTAGGAATTAAGGTAACCGTAACTGAACGACGCCTTAAAGCGCTGATCATGTTTTCTGTTGTCAGAATGGTCAAATTTGTAAATATTCTTGTTAACAAACCAACGAGGATATTAACGCATTATTTGAGTACCCTATGCAAAGTTTTATTGTATAAACTTAGATGACCTAAAACTGACTCAAGTTCTGATGTTAAGGTGACATACATTCCCCAAACCATATATACCCATCATGCCAGTTTCTGTGGTGTTGGATTTAGGTCTGTGTCGCAATTAGGTCCTCTGTATGTGTGCGCTACTTTGCTGGCATGACTTGGTGTTGGGTGTTGTAAGGACCAGGCTCGCCCAAAGAAAGGACCAGAATGGCTTCCAGTGATGCGCCTCATGAGGTGTCGGAACAGGTTGGCTACCATACTCTACTTGCAGGTCAAATTGCACCTTCTTAGTAACTTATTTCTATATTTTGTCCGACCTTTCTTTTGATGGCATTCCTGTCACGTGCCTTTTTTCTCAATCCTGCACGTGTTTTCAATTGAGTTTGCACGTCCATATTGACGTGAAGCGATAAAAACAAGCTGCAACATGACCCCTTAACAGAGTGACGTTGTTTTTGTTCTGGACAAGTTTTGGAGATTCTCCATGTTACATTTCTTCACATCTTGACCTGATGGTATTTTTGAATCTTTTAATCTACAAGCTTCGGGTTGATCTGGCAGGCTGAGAAGACGCTCTACTTTGGGAAGTTCAAGATTGACCCAACGGAGGTGTTTTTTACCACACGACACTCATTTGCCTTTGTGAACCTCAAGCCTGTTGTTCCTGGTATGAGGTGTTGCCATCATGATACCTCTCTTCATCATTTTGGAATTAGATTGCTATTCATCTGATATTCAGCTTGAGGAGATTACACTGTCACAAGTCCCACTTATAAGAGCCAGCAACTTTCTAGTGGGTTCTACCCAACACGAACATGAGACAATATCACTGATAAATGGATCCTTGTCCAATTTGTTTATATGAACGCAAATTTTCATTTTAACATCTAAAGCAACTTTGTCGGGGGTTCTATTTTCGGCGCAGGTCATATCCTTTACACTAGGAGAGATGGTTGCTTGCCAGTTCTGTAAGATCCGGACCATCCCGAAGTAATTTTGAACAGAAATGGTAGCGAGGTTTGAAGTTCAGAACTGGCAATTTCCATGACGACTTCTTGCATTGCTGTATGGGTCAAGGCAACTCAGGGTTCATTTGCTGGTACTGCTGGAAGCACAACGTTTGCATTGTGAATCAGTTTAGCAGAATATGAGCCCTAAATACCAACCGCATGAACCAGCGCTCTTTTTCCTTTTCCCCTTTTTTCCCGTTCTTCTTGAGATATACTCGGCTGTTCATTTGGTGGATAGAGTACGCCTTAAGCTTAAGCTTTGGTTTTTGCCTTGACGCGTAAGAACATGTATTGGTCAGTCCGAAGAGAGTAGTTCACAGGTTCCTGGATTTGACTCCTGAGGAAGCCTCTGACTTGTGGCTCGCGGCTCAGCAAGTTGGCCGGAAGATTGAGCCCTTCTTCAAAGCAACATCTTTGACATTCGCTATCCAGGTACGCTGACTGTTACCCATTACCTGGCCGTCCATGCACTCCTGGACTGTCTCATACGTCTTTAACCCCTCAGTGGTGGTGACTTCCATATTTTGTAAGACTTGAATTCAATTATTTAGGATCCTTCAAGTAACAAATTATAATAGCATTAGTAAGAAGAAACCATACCCTAGATTTCGAACATTAGAAATCAATGGTTTGGAGATTAGTGTAGTGGACTATAAGCTTCCAAAGTGGAGTTTCTAGCTTTAGCTGGGAAACGTGGGAGTCACCCTCGTGGTGGGTCTATAAAATTCGGGAGGTTAGATCAAGCAATCAGTCCAATTGAGCAATTGGCTTCTCTCGAGCGATGATGTTGTATGACATAGTCAATTCATTCATTGAATATATATTTTTATTTTTATTATTATTTCAGGATGGTGCACAGGCTGGGCAAACTGTACCTCACGTTCATGTCCATATACTTCCCAGAAAGAAAGGGGACTTCGAGAACAACGATGAAGTGTATGATGTGGTAAGATCAGGATTGCATCCACACGACCAACTGCGGTGTCAGACCATTGCGGAGCAAGCTCTACACTACCAGCGATATTTGTTGTTTACATTACTAATTATGAACCTCCCACACTAATTTTCCTCCATTTTAGTAATATCATAAATGCATGGGGAGCCTTGTAGAAAGGCTTCGATTAGATAAGTAATACCCCGTAATAGTGTGGTCAGAGTAGTTAGCTTCTCATGAGAATTTTATCATCTTCTGTCCGAAGGTCACTTTTAATTTATGAGTGTTTAGTAACGAGAATTGGTCAGGATCTTGTCTGTGCATCTGTACGTGTGCTACAGCCTCTGACTCGACCATCTTGATGAAGCTTATGTTGCGAAACGCTGCAGATTGATGAGAAGGAAAAGGAACTCTCGGAGAAGCTGGATTTGGACAAAGAGCGGAAGGATCGAAGTTTTGACGAAATGGCAGCTGAGGCTGCTGAGTTGCGAGCCCTTTTCTAAGTCCCAAGGTAGAGGATTCCAGAACTTTTAGGGATCCGATCCTTTCTCCTACGCTGACCCTTGTTGGTACCAGCAACTCATCTATTCATTCACTGGGTTCAATGTCTTGTCTAAATGTCTATGGCTAGATGTGCATGACCACTACATTTTGGATGGAAATGGGGTTGTCTACTGTCACTGAAGGTGGTGCTGCATCGAAATTGCGTAAGATCTACAGTGACAAAAAATTTGCTTTCCGTCGATTTGGCTTTGTACCCACTGATCTCGCCACTGCGGCACTCCTCTACCTTATCTACAGTAGCAGGTTTGAAGCTATCTCTACGTCAGTCTTTTTCTGTGGTCTTGATTTTTTTTCCTGGTCTTGTTTCTTTGGAGAATTGAGTACCTGTGATCTGTGCTGACAGTCTTTTATTTCTTTTCGCGAGTTCCTGCTTGAAAAAAATTGAAGTTGAATTACGGAGAGTGTGCAAGATTCTTTACTTCCAAGAACTAATTCTTTGAATGTGATGTGCATGTCTCCAACAGCGCTTTCTCAAGTTGTGCATGTGTCGTGAGAAGCAGTTTACGGCGCTGGAAACTGAAGTGGCATTGCTGTCGCTGCAGAAGAATGTTGCTGGCAGATCTAGCACCTTTTCGTCTTTCCAAAAGTTTTTCAATACCTGGGAACTCTCGAAATAACCGGGATGTGTTTCTGGCACATCGGACATTGAAACATTGAGTTCTTGGTGGACTTTCATGAATTTAAAATTTTAAAATTTTTCACAGAATGCATTAATTGTGTATCATTAATTACTTAACTCAGGATGGTTGTAAAGGTTGGGTAACAAGTTTGAATGTAGATAAGCTTTGTGGCGATATCCTGAGCTGGACATTCCAGAATAATTTTCATGTGTCAGTCATTTGAATTTCATGTGGATCAAAAATTTACTTCAGACAGGGTCCAATTTCATGGAAATGTGAAGATGCGTTGTAAAGTGCAAGCTTATGTTAGAGGAATAATTTAGGATTGAATTTCAAGCAAATGTAAAGATTTGTTATAAAGTGCACCTTAAGAATAATTTAGTGCTGACTTTCAACTACAATTCATGGATCATGTCGATACAGTTGGATTTACCATGGGAACCAAAAGTCCAAGGCAAAATTTACTAGTTTTCACAAGAATTTTCTTGCTGTGAGTTGACAATGTAAAAGCCTATTATGGTGATTTTTTAAAGGTTTTATGTCACATAATTGAAGTCATTTTTAAGTACCATTCTTTGAAGTAAGAAAGTCAATCTTTGAAGTGAAACATAATTGCATTCTTGGACCAGTAGAACGTTTGCAAAGAGTTCTGAGAATCAAATGTTCGGAAACGAATATGAGAATCTTATAAAACGGATGAAATTGGATGTGCTATTGTAGCTCTTCAACTGAGAGGATGAGAACAACCGTAATGGGTTGCTTCAGCTGGGTTGCTTAGCGATCCAGGGTTAGAAAGCCATTGTAAATAGATAACAGTACACAACTTATTTAAAGAGCCAATGTGAATTAGATACACCTTCCTGCTGACAAAAGAGAAAAAAATCCAGCGCTGCACTTAAGAGAAAAGCTTTGGACTTGGTCTCCAATCTGAATCAGAAGGAAGATGTAGAGTATTGAAATAATCAGACAAATAGAAATTTTCAATTCACGTAAGGTGCCCACTAAACTGCAATCCTTCCCCAAAAAAGACCCCTTGTATATTCTTAACAAAAATGTCCATGGTAAAATTATGAGAGGCTCAGGTCAATTATGGATACAACTGCTATCAACACTTTCAAAATTCAAAATTTATTCATGAAATGGCGAGAAAGTACATGCAAAGATGCATTGGAATTTTCTTTCAATCGCCATCAGGACTCAACAAAAATTAAGGGAGTGTTACACGGAGTAATATGAACCATGTCCAAATCCTTGGACACTTTTAGGTGTACAAACCTTACGGTAATGCTCACATGATCTTGAAGATTCGAACCTCCGTAAGGAAGGAGACATACATCACACAGAAAAGCAGAAGTTGTCAAACAAGTTCGTGACGGACACAGAAGTGGGGTGATTTCAATTTAAAACATCTGATTTTGCCTCGACACTTTCTGTTAAATCGCTACAGGCTCTCATCTGACCGAACAGATTCCCACCTCACGTGTAAAAATCGACACTCAACATAATACAAAGATAATAGCTGTCAAATATGGAATAGATCAAGTCCGAGACATGCAAAGAAGTGGGGTGATTTCAATTCGAAACATCTGATTGTCTTTGCAAGCTATGATAACAATTTCTACATCATCTGATTAACCAAACAGACCCCCACCTCCAAGATCTGGCTTCTTCAGCAACTCCCGTTTCCTCTGCTCCTCCAATGGATCGGGGCTCTTCAGAAGCCGCCGGATCCGCCTATCGTGCTCGCTTCGAGCTGGAAAAGTGGGCATGAACTCTTTTGCCTTGGGCAAGGGAACTTCCCGGAACCATTCATGATCCAGAGCCTCCTCAGCTGTGATGCGCTTCGAAGGATCGTAAGTAAGCAATCTATTCAACAAATCAAACCCCTTCTCAGACAAGGTTGGTCTTCCAGCAAACGCCGTTGCTGGGAACTTCTCCCTTAACCTATTGAACGGCTGCTTTGTGAAATTACACCTCACACCAGGGAGTTTCACGAAGTCGGGCCAAATTTTCTCGTTCGGAGTGCCCAGAGTCTTGAATATCTTATCAATCTCATCAACAACTGACTTCCCAGGAAATAATGGCTCCTTTGCAAGGAACTCTGCCATTATACACCCTAAGGACCACATATCAATAGCCGTAGAGTACTTCCTTGCTCCAAGTAGAAGCTCCGGCGCCCTGTACCACAGAGTAACCACTTCATGCGTGTACTCCTTCAAAGGATCACCATATTGTCTAGCTAGACCAAAATCACAAATCTTCAATTCTCCACGGTTGTTCAACAGAAGGTTTGATGTTTTCAAATCCCTGTGCAAGACCCAGTTATCGTGCAGGTACTTCACCCCATCAAACAGCTGCAACATCAAGCACTTTACCTCACTCTGACTAAACGGCTGCTTCATGGTCTCCATCAACCCCTTCAGGTCGTGCTCCATGTATTCCATAACCATGAAAATATTATCGAGCATGTTGCCAACCACAACCTCCTTCACATCAACGACGGAAGGATGATGAAACGACAATAACACATTAATCTCTCGCAACGAAGTCATGGGAAACCCACCTTTCTCTTTCTCCATCTTCACCTTCTTCAAAGCCACAAGCTCCCCAGTTTTTTTATCTCTGGCACGAAAAACAACACCGTATGTTCCCTCATCTATCTTATTCAGCTTCTCAAACTCATCCACTGATCTACAACCCTTCAACATATCAATAGCTCGATGCTGGGGACCGGTTCCGATTGGTTCAACTTCGGGTTCAGATTCAAGCTCAGGCTGCTGAACCTCTCTGTCCTCACTTCCACTATCCTCATCAAGCTCCTGCAACTCCTTCTTGTTCAACTCTCGCTCATACTCTTCTCCATCCTGACTACCTTTGTTTGCATTGCCACTTCCCTTCTCTTGCCTGAACTCCCCAGGCTCAGGTGAAGTGCTTGGAGCTCTACCCTGTTCATCACTGTCTGCACTTCTGGATCTCTGCACACGAGTATTCTTTGGCGCTCGCAATGAAGGGGAGGAGTTTTGCTCAGGCGAGTGAGGATCCTCAGCCCATCGTGACCTAGCTATGGTGATAGGAGCTGGAGTACCTCCACCATCTTCTTCCTCTTGCCTGCTTGTCAGCATTGGACTGTCGAGCACTTGACCCGGTTCAAGAGCATCCTCTGAATCAGGTGTCCCATTAACCTTTCTCACATCCTGCATATGCACATCACCACTTTGCAAGTCTCTCGCACTTTGCAGATCTCTCTCTCTCTCCTCATCATAAGAGGAAGATGGCGAAGAAGACGAAGATGGGGAGTTTGCCGTCTTTCCATTGACAACAGCATCAGCTTGTGGCGAAGTAGACACCCGCTCGCTTGATCTGTTGATCTCGATAGCTCTATCTCTAGGAGAAGAAGATAAATTCTTGCCCATCACACGAGCCACAGAAGGGGAGGCGGTTGCCTTACCCCTCAACCTCACTTGAGGGGAACTCCTTCCCATTGCAGGAGACGATTTGTGAGACGATGAAGCATTCGCATCGGCATTTAGTGGAGAAGTCTTAAGGGATGCAGGCGAATTTGGGGAATTTGGACCGAACTTGGACGAAGGATGAGGAGGCCCTGCCTGCTGTTGAGAGGTTGGAGCTTGCGTTCCCGCACCAGCTTTCGAATCGTCCAAGTCCCAGACAATTGGATTGAACTTGCGCTTCTTCTGTGGAGAAGAAGCACTATTTTTGCCTCCTGAATCAGTTGTTACATTACGAGCATTGTTTGGTGGAGCATTTCTGTATTCTCTCGCATCGATTTCTCCGTCTTCTCTTCTGCTTGAGGTCGTCGTAATTTCACCAGGTTCTCGATCAGCCTCTCGAGCTCTCATGCGCGCTCTCCTATCCCTGTCCCGTTCTCTTTCCCTCTCTCTCTCCCGTTCCTTCTCAAGTTCTCGGTCTCTGTCCCTGTCCCGCTCTCTGTCTCCTCTCTCTCTTTCTCTTTCTCTTTCTCTTTCGCGTTCACGGTCGCGGTCATTGATCCTGTCCCTGCCTCTATCGTTCCTCTCCCTGTCGTTCCTCTCTCTGTCGTTGATCCAGTCTGCGTCCCGCATACGCCCTCGTGAATCATCGCGCGCAGGCCCGCGCTCCCTATCCCGCTCGGACAGCCGGTCGCGCACACTCCCCGGTCGCTCCCGCTCCCGAATCGGCGACAACGGCGGCGTTCGGCCAGGAATACGCACGTGCGACGACGGTAGCGGCATCGTGCACACGCCGAGCTCCCTCCTGCTTCACAAGAAGCCCTAAAATGCCCTAAACTCAACACAAACTACTCCCCCTTCAGACTCACGTCAACCCAACAAGCACCACCGCCTGTACTCCTCCCACCTCTTCCTCAAACCCTAATTTCTAATTCCAACACTCGGACTAAAGACACCTCTGATGAAAAACTTTCAGATAACTTCTCAAAACGAGAATTCTATAGGAACGAGCCTCAAAACCTAAGCCCTCGGAGAAAACTTGCTAACCAAGAAGACGCCACCTAACCTATTTAAGGACCCTTGCAGACCACAAAAACTCGCGCTGCAGACTCTGTCACCGAATTTGATTGCAATCATCTAAAAATGAAAGACAAGAGAAGCAATGGCATGACTGAATCTAAAATTTGAAAAAGGTTCCGCATTCACCTTCACACCACCGCAAAAATCTCCTCCTCCTCCAACCCTAATTGCTAATTCCGAAACTCCGCCAATCTAACTACGGGAGACACGAAACTACTACTTCAAATTTAAAAACATCGGAAACAACTAGTAAACCTATCGAATTTTTGTTACACCCTCGAAACCGAAAAAGGTATTGAAGTAGATTGCTTGCTGACAACGAGAGCTGAAGTTCCGAGAAGTGCACCGGCAAGTACCGAAAACTTGACCAAATTCGATCAAATTTCTCTCAAAATGCAATATTTAAAAATTGAAGCTAGTGAGAAGGGCAAATCGTGAGCAAACCTCATGAGAATATGCAGGAAAGGGCGTCGGCATGAGAAGCTCGAAGCGATGAGCTCCGACCTTGGGAGCTGAGGAGCTCCGTGCGAGACGACGAAGACTCGAGCGTACGGCTCGAGTCTATATACATGGGCAACGATTTTCATCCGATTGGGCTAGTTTCACTTTTCAGTTGACGTTGGACACTGACGATGACGTAACTTACATCCAGAGTTGGATGGAGAAATGTGTTCGTGGGGGCAAGCTCGGATGAGAATCGGAACGTGGGCCTCCGATTATTGGACCAATAGGTATATTTTTTGTTTCTATAATGAGCAGTGAAGTCATTCATCGGATAGTTTGGGTCCTCAACATCTTTAAAGGATAAGGTAGAAGCATCCCAAAAAGTGTTAAAAGTGTGAGAATTTTAGCATCTGTGGACAAAGCAAATCCAAGTGATTTTTGAGATTTATACAATATTCTCCAAATTTTCAAATTTAAAGAACTAAAGTACCTACTCATACCACTAGATTTTTCTTGAATGTCCACTTTTCAAGTGGAAAATGCTTTAATCCTATGAGGTGCTTCAATGAATTCTTCAGCTCCCTAATTAGTTATATTTGCCATAGGAATTGAGGGTAGTTTGGAATAAATGAAGGTAGTATAAAACAAATGGTGGCTCCTTTAGATGAGTGCATATTAGGCCTCACTCACTTCAATTATAGTAATAATTATAAATACTAATAACCATTTTAAAGAAAAAAATTGTACTTTGATTAGACTTTTAATAACAATAAGAAGAATGGTTTTTATATAGGGCACTTTCAAGTGTTTGGCATTTTAATCATAACTTGAAAATTTTGTTAAAAAATACACCTTTTATTCCAATGACAAAATTTAGATTGGAATTGGTTTAACCATTTGGTGATAAATATTTCTATATTTATGAATATAGGGTGTACAAGGTGTGAAAAGTCACTTAGGCATGACTTGAGCCATAGTCATGAGATCAAATGACTAAAACAATGGCATGAAGCCACAACATAGCCATAAAATTATGATGCCACACAAATAATTAAAGCTATGAAATTGGAAGCTATTACAACTACAACTATTGCTTCATAACAAACCAATATAAAATTAGTGAAGATACACAAGGTGTCTACAAATGCTCATTGCTATCTATGTCACAAATTCAATAATCCAAGAAAAAAATTCAAAAGTCACAAATCAATGAATAAAACCAAATCTATCATTAAGCAAAGCACATCCTAAAATATACTACAAAAAACAAGAGAAACTTTTCCATTTTCATGCCAAACTCATTCTTTATAGCTCAAGAGTCACACAAGAAATCCTCACAATATCATCCAAAGTAAATGGTCAGAACCTAGAGCCTAAAGAGATGATAAGTAGCAAACAAAGGTCACTATATGTTCATTAATTTAGAGGGAAGACTATAGAGAAAACATTTATGGGATAGTTGTGGTTATTCATGAGGTTTTGGTAGTAGGATAAGCTCACATTAGATGAGATTTCAACCCCCCAAAAGGCTATAAGTTCCCTTGCACCTAGTTAGGTTCCTACTACCCTACCGTAGTTGTGTGATGTGGCACAACGACTGCCACATCATTTATTTATTTTTAAATTAAAAATAATAATTTGATGTTTTTTGGCATTTTAAAATTTTCCAAAAAAACTTTGATAACAACCGTTCCTGGACTACTCAAAAAACAGCGCCAAAAATAGGCCCAAATGGCCCTCTAGACCTCCAAAAAAACATCTAATGATTAAATGCACGTCTACCTATAGTAGGTGGTCTAACTAATAAATTAGTTGACTTGGAATTTAATCCATATAGAGCATATCTACCTTAATATACTTAGAGTATATATGCCAAAGTCTATAAAATTAAAATTTATTGTTTTTGTAAAAAGGTAGAGGCTTATCCATATTAAAAAAATATAGCTAGTCATTTATAGAGTCTAAAAAGCATAAAATATATATGCAATTGTCTTTGGATAATAAACCTAATAAAAAAAATTTAAACGTATTAAGACATAGTTGAACAAAGATAGAAAATTTTTTACTTCTTGAAAAATCAACTAACCAAGGAATGTGGTTTTACCACAATTCAAGACAAAGTCTCAATCTATTGTTCATATTGTATATGATTTTTACTAAGATATTTCAAAACCTACACAAAGAAGATGATTAGTCAAATTAAAGTACATTTAGTTAGAAATTATAAGTCTACAAAACATAATATAGATTATAGAATCATTCACTTCACTTGACTCAATTTTGAAAGGAGCATATAATTTGAACATGTCATGTCTACAATGAATTTATTAGTTTTGTACATAACATTGATGGTATAATTTCTATGGTTGAATTTTGTTAATTTAGTGTTCTCAAAAAGAAAACATCATGATGTCAAATGACATTACTTAAGGTTAAAGAATGTACATGTATTTTGAATCTACTATACCATTGCCAATTCTACAAATATAAGCAGTATTGAGATTGTGATCTTGTTCTATTGAGTGCACTTATTTAAGATTAAATGACTAGCCAACAAAAGTATACACTTACACATGTTGCAAATTTGGTTGAGATAGAAAGTGAAGATTTTAAAATCCATAATGTTCATTCAATATAAAGCATAAATGTTTTTTATTCAAAAGTATAATCTAGCAAATAGATAGATATATCCAATAACAATCTTCAACTTCTCTACTCTAAAAGTTTATTTATTACATCAATCCATTGAAGAAGGTTTAGAAGAATTCACACTAACTTTGATCACAATGTAGGTTTTCCATTGAGACTATTGTTGCCTTCACCAATGATTGTAAATTGTTTAGACTTATTGCAAAGTATTGTTTAGATTTACTTCAAACAAAAACAACGTCCATTAAATCAAAAATACTATTATGTCTCAACGATATATTCAAACTAAGAGGATACCTCCACCTTGATAGGGATAAAATACCTTCTATGATGATGAAGAATTGAGATTAAGAGATATTAAAGAACAACACTTACTATGATTCTATATGAAAATGTATATAAGTCTCAATAATAGACAACCTTGAGAAAATGGACAACAAAGCTCAATCAATGAGATGTTACTCATTCAATCGAATAATTATTTGAAAAATGTTTGAAACTAGTGGACTTTGAGCTTGCCCTTCATCTTATGTGTTGGATTGACGATGATGTCTTCGAATTCTTTGAAAACCTCAAGGCAAGTGTAACCATAAAATCTATCTTATACTTCTTGGAATATGATCACAATGCTTGATGTGGATATGAATGACATAATCCAAAATACTTTAAATTGATGGCACTTATACGTTGTTTAATTTTATTACTTTTTTGTCTAGAAATAACAATCATTTGAGGTAGGTATTAATTAGTCATTGTGCCCATCAAAATTAAATCAATTTACCTTTACAAAAATATCTTAAAGGAATCCACTTCTACGTAACCTTAATTCAATGTCAACAAATATATTTGGTTTGTTCATTTACATTATGATAAGAATAAAATTCTTATACAACAAGTTAATACTTACTTGATGGAAATCCACTATAATTCAAGATCAAAATCTTTCACATCATAGTTTTACATATCACATATATCTTACAAATTCATAAAAAGGTAATTATTTGGTTTAATGTCTTCCTAGAATATTTCTTATCTTATGTAGTGAAAAATTTATTTTCAATAATCTTCATGCAATTCCAACAAATGCACAAAATTATGAAAAATGCACTATGATATAGGGATTGATGAAATCAACAAAGTACTTTTTATGAAGTATCTCCAAAATCACATTTCTACATGCATCTTCTATGTGATTGTCTTCCAATATTTTTTAGATACATTGCAAGAAATACTAAATTTGTTAAAATGAAATAGTTTCAGCTAGAAAGTCAATTGGAATATTTTACATAGCATTATATAGTTAAAAAGGAACCTTACATTCAATAATTGAGAGGAAGAATGTTTTATCATTGTTGTCTAGAAATACTAAAAATGATACTAGTGTGTTATACAAAACATATCCTACATACAATGTATTATAATGTTATACAAACAAATATTTGAGTCTTCAGATACAAAGCTAAAGATCTAAATTATAAGTATTTTCATGGAGTTTTCTAAAAGTAAGCATATACTTAAAGAATGTTTAAAATAAATTACACTCGTCATGTGAGAGATGTTACAAAGTCTACTATTCCTCCAATATTTTGCCATGTTGACTAAGTTTGTCACTTAAAAATGTAAATAGACTCTAGTCAATCTTTAGCTCAATGATGATTAAAAGACAAATCATCAAAATTGAAATCATATAGGATTTAAATTTGACTCATAAACCATTGGAACTTGTTTTTAGGGTCAAATTATCAATAGATTAGTCATGTAGGACATGTGGGTGATTTAGTAAAAGAAGGTTGTTTCTCGTCCATTTACTAATTTGCTAGGGTTGATGACTTAGTTGTAGGTGTGGACATATTTATAGATAAGGCACAGTTATGTGGCCTATGCTATTTGACATGGATATAATTGTTGATAAAAAATCAGCCAATGTGGAATCCAATGTGATTGTTGATGTAGATAGTGCCACTCATGGAGAATGCCTAGCTAACATGTCATGTATTGTATGACATGAAAGGCTTTCAATTAATCATTGTTAAATCATTTATTACTTCAATGATATTAATAGGGCTCACTTTATTTATATGGTAGACGGTCATAGGTTACTCATCTGTATTTGAAATATATTTTCAATCGAATAATACTTGTTTCAATTGTCATTGATTAATTATTTTATAGTTGTCATTTTTATATTTATTATTAGAAAATGATTTTGAAAAAGATAACTACAAGAGTGACATGCATGTAAGATTCTTGAAAATTGTTGTAACATGATTGAGACAAATACCTAAAACAATTGTTTTATAAATGCACTATCATTGAATTATGCCTCAAAGTTTATCACTTGTTTCTATGCCATAAGCTTTTGAATTTTGCCTCTTGGCCTATTGAAAATTCCAACCAATCTCCAATTGATAATGAATCAAGCCTATCTAATGAAAAAGACACCACCAAAAAAATAATACAACCATCACAAAGGAACTACAAAACTCACTAAGTTGATGCAAAGCCAACAACTTGCACTTGTTGTTTCCTATTAGATGTGTATTATTTTCAATTTTCTCATTACGTTGTTTTTTGTACATATACAAAAATATATTACTAAGTCAAAAAAAAGCTACAAATTTATTTAAATTAAACAAAAGATTCACCAATTTTCATCAATATAGTTGTAGAATTCAAAATAGGAAATAATTGTCACTATTCAAAAGAAGAACATTGACAAAGGCATGTAAAGTAAGTAAAAACTCAAATCAAGAACACTAACAAAGGTATGTAATATAAGTAAAAATTCAAACAAGATAAACCATAACAAATATGTAAAGTAAATAAAAGTTTAAAATAAAAAGAACATGGTACTACTCTAGGGAGTTGGCTTTTATTATAAAGAAGTGGCTAATAGAAACCCTAAAATAAAAAATCTTGAAGATAAAACAAGAGGAAAAAATTAAAGGAGGGTGAACAAGAAAAAAACAAGAAAAAAATGTAAATTGTTGCAATCAAGTGGCAAGAGATGATCTACACTTTTACTTAGAAACCTTTTAAACAAAAAAAATAAGAAAAAAATAAGAAAATGTTGATAAAAAATAATCAAGAAGAAAAATGTATATTGTTGCACTTAGGAAGAAACTCCACTATTCAACTTCAACAACTGCAAATGCAACCTATTACTGCCACATCACACTTATTATAGAGTATTTTATGACTATATTATGACTATTTTATAACTAATTAAGATTTAATCAATGACTTCTTTATGTCTATTATTCAACTATACTATAACTACTAATATACAAGTGTTCTATGACTACTCTATAATTGATCTATGTTTGACATATGCATAACAACAATTCTGCAACAAAATATAAAATCTGTTAGAATTGATTTTTTGTCATATTTGACATGAAGTTTTGTATTTCTACTATTTTATAGAATTTTTAATCCATGTTAGATATATATTAGTTGCATTGAAGTCATTTCAAAAATCTATGTTGACTAATCTATAGCTATGGCAATTCTATATCACTTTTCAAGCTACACATCAACTATTGCATCACTTGATGGATGAGAAGTGGTATATGTAGGAAGTGTTTGTTACATGTCATTTCCTAAATGGCTACAATCATTGGTATGAAGAATACATTTCTATGCATAGAATGATTGTACAGTGGGGTACCAATCAAAATGTCGTTTTCGAATTCGCAGTGAGAAAAATTTCAATACTTCCAACTTTGAAAGCCTCTCGAGAGCTCAAAAATTGGTATTTTTATCACAAAATTTTTACCAAAGAATTATATTTAAGTTAATTATATATGTGAAAAATTTCAAGGCCAAAAGATTCACCGAAAAAAAGTTATTCAAAATCTACCAACATTGGTAGCTGTGGAAATTGTTTCACTGCTGCCAACTTTGATAGCCTCCCAAAGATTGAATTATTTTCTTTTTGCCATGCAATTCTTGGAACAAAAACCTCTTTATGTTAATAACATATGATAAAAATTTCAAGACCAAAAGATTAATACAAAAAAAGATATTAACAATCTACCAACATGTGTCGTTATGAGAAACAATTGTGAAAACCGTTTCACTACTTCAACTTTGACACCCTCCCAAGGACTGAAAAATTGCTTATTTACCATGAAATTTTTGGCACAACATTCTCTTTATGATAACAACATTCATGCCAAATTTCAAGGTCAAAAAATTTATAAAAAAAAAATATTTACAATCTACCAATGTGTGTAGTTGTGAGATACCCTTTATTAAAGACATTGAAATTGTTGAAATATGTCAGACAATCATGCTTCTAGATTGAAATTCTCGAGATGATGCAATCTCTAATCATAAATGATTCTCAAAAAAATCAAGGATAGACAAATTTAGTTGTGTGCACTTGTCACATCTCAGAGACTGCACTTGTTTAAAAAGTAGAGACTATACATGCATGGAGAAGCTTTTTTCTCTCAATAAGAATGCTTGCATTTATAATAGAGCATTATAGGAGGTGGGATGTGAGATGATGAGAGAAGCAAGTGATGGGTGATTATTTTCTAAGCATAGGATTGAAACTTTGTGAACATAAGTGATTGAGTGCATGAAAGATGAGTTAATTGAGTAAGTCTAGGCTATGTGATAACTAAGTGGACGAGGCATGGGATGAGTGTTTGAGTATATATGGAGGTATGTGAGATTTTCTTTAAGAGTGAGTGAGGTTATAACTTATATGTGGTGATTGGTGAGGTCTAGTGAATGAGTGAAGGTTGTGAGGTAGGATGATGGTGAGTGATTGAGGGTATGTGAGATTTTTTTCTGATGACTGAGTGAGGTTATATATGTGCTCAGTGAGTGAGGTTGGATCATGGTGATTAAGTGAAGGCTAGATCATGGTCACTAAGTGATGGCTATTTCAGGTGAAACTCGTGCTCGCATAGTAGGTTTGAGTGAGGCAGGGAAGACAGGAGTTGACATTGCATCTATTGTTGGAGTCCGTGTTAGAACAGTTCAGAGGGTAGTGAAGAAATTTTGAGAAGATGGAACCTATAAGTGCAAACCTTGTGGTGGAAGTCATGCTAAAAAGCTTAGTGATAGAGATGTCCGTGCTATTATACATGTCTCAAAAACTCATTATTGCTCGACACTCTCTGAGATCACTAATATATGTTCTACTCAAGTATCTAGATCGACTATTCGAAGGGCCTTACATGAGAGTGGCATTTTCAGTCGAATTGCTGTTAAAAAACCTTTTTGACACATTTGCTCAAAAGTATTGTGGGTGGCCTATAAAAGAATGGGAGAGAGTTGTTTGGACAGATGAGTCTACCTTTGAAGTTGGAAAAAATTCTAGACAAGTTCATGTTTAGAGAAATACATATGAGTGTTATTCATCAAGTTGTATAGTTCCAACTTTTAAGAGTGGGAGAACTTCTTTGATGATTTGGGGTGCATTTGCTGGAGGACAAAAGTCACAACTTGTTTTTATGCCCAAATATAGACGTTCTGCTAAGGATTTTGTTGAAGTAGTCTACAATGTCGAGTTGCTTCATTTTATGAGTAGAATGCCACACAGATTGCTCATAGAAGATGGCGCACCTGTCCTTTGTAGCAAAGTATGTGAAGAATGGAGACAAACACACCTTTTGGAGAAGCTCGATTGGCCTACAAATTCTCTCGATCTCAATCCAATTGAGAACCTTTGGAAGATTTTGAAAGATGCTATGCAATATGGCCCAATATGTCCAAAAAATTTAGATGACTTGAAGGTAGTTATTGAAAGAGAGTGGAGGTTAATCAATGGTACAAAGCTCCTTCAACTGTCATTCTATGCCCTCTAGGTTACAAGCAGTGATTGAGGCAAATGGAGGACATACACGTTGGTAGATTGTAAATATTTTTTTTTATAAATTTTTTGACCTTGAAATTTGGCATGAATGTTGTTATCATAAAGAGAATGTTGTGCCAAAAATTTCATGGTAAATAAGCAATTTTTCAGTCCTTGGGAGGGTGTCAAAGTTGAAGTAGTGAAACGGTTTTCACAATTGTTTCTCATAACGACACATGTTGGTAGATTGTTAATATCTTTTTTTGTATTAATCTTTTGGTCTTGAAATTTTTATCATATGTTATTAACATAAAGAGGTTTTTGTTCCAAGAATTTCATGGCAAAAAGAAAATAATTCAATCTTTGGGAGGCTATCAAAGTTGGCAGCAGTGAAACAATTTCCACAGCTACCAATGTTGGTAGATTTTGAATAACTTTTTTTCGGTGAATCTTTTGGCCTTGAAATTTTTCACATATATAATTAACTTAAACATAATTCTTTGGTAAAAATTTTGTGATAAAATACCAATTTTTGAGCTCTCGAGAGGCTTTCAAAGTTGGAAGTATTGAAATTTTTCTCACTGCGAATTCGAAAACGACATTTTGATTGGTACCCCACTGTACTTCCAGTGGACTAGAAAATTTGTGAAAGAAGACCACAACAAAGCTAACCCCTTATATGTTCAATACAGCCCATTAGATTGGTATCACATTGCTTTTGCCAAAGTTTCCATATACACAACTTATATTGTTTGACTTCTGCTTTCTGGAGGTTTTCCAATGATAAGATTTTTACAATAGAACATTGCGGCAATTGAGTAGCAATACAAATTTTTCACCATTAGTTTTGGAAGTGATTCAGAGTTTTGGAAAAATTCTTGGTATATTGAACAATTTGTAAAAGTTTCATATTTGGCCAAATTTCAATATTCAACAGGGCTTAGTACAAGTGGCATTTTTCCATTTTTTTTTCCCTATTGTCTTTGAATAGTTGACTTTGACATGAGCTAATTCATAAAGTATTAGCTATAATTCTTGAAGACCAAAAATGCATGGTCCTTCAAGAGCACATACCGCACAAGTTGGGACCTAGCTAGTATATGTACTGTACTAAGATGCTCACTTTTCAAAAGCACAATTTATGCATTTTGCTTTATTTATTTATTTCTATAATAATTTATTTCCCATCTTTGAAGAAATAGTTGTAGAATCAATATTTTGTAAATATATAGTCCAATTACCTTAGAATTAGCATGTGTTTTAAGTGGTAGGTCATTTGAACTTGGACAATCCTTTAGACGGTAAACTATAGTAATTTGCTCTTAATGTGACCTTTTAATAGTTGATTGCGTGTGGGGGGAAGCTAAACTCCTTAAAAAAAACTCAATAACTTTTTGTAGGGAAAAAAATGGAATTTAGCATTTAATTCAAGTTGTTTTGTATTTTTTGGACCTTCATGGAATTAATCACAAATTTTTTAAGTTGAAACATAGTGGTCACCATAAGTGACCACCTCTTAAAATATGCACTAATGCACTATTGGTACATTGAAGAAAACAAAATTTACCTTTGTGCTAGAGGTCATTTTAAGAGAGCAGTTACCTTTAGATCACCCTACTTTAAGAGCATTGCCACCCTTATTCTCCAAATTGGACCAAGTAACCAACTGTCTCTTACCAAACTCAAACCATTTGTTTTATATATCATTGATATTCAACTCATTGAAGTTTAAATATAACAATTTGTAAATTATTTGATTTGAATTTTACCTTGTTTTGAGCTATTGTAGTAAAGGATTAAAAATAAATAAAAAGATAAAAATAATAATTGGCTATATTTTATGAGTATTTGTTGTTAGACGTGCTCTTTTGCAAGAGTAATATGGAGGTTGTCCTAGTCCAGATCAATTTCTAGGGGCTTACAAAAAAAATAAGGTACTTAGGACAAAAACTTCTATTTTAGAAAAAACAAATTTAGATGTGACTAGAATGCATGCACCCATTTTTAGTGTCATTCCAAAATAACATAATTGTAAGCGGAATAAAAAAAATCCAATTGAAAAATTGAAAGAAGGAACACATGAAGATTTATATTTTCTAATTTGTATAGTAAGTTTAATAAGAGGTGGTGAATGTCAAACAATATATATGAAATGAAATTATAGTATCCAAGATTACTCTATTAAAATACTCCATGAATATATAATATTGGTTCTAATTCTAATGCAACTAGCTTGATTTGTGAATGTAGTTATTATGCACTCAAGGTGTATAGTGACACTTTGTGTCACTCCCCCCCTCAATTTTTATTTTACCACCCCAACTCACCCCCACCTATCATTTAGAATTT
This sequence comes from Pseudoscleropodium purum, assembly GCA_963969395.1. NCBI lineage: Eukaryota > Viridiplantae > Streptophyta > Bryopsida > Hypnales > Brachytheciaceae > Pseudoscleropodium > Pseudoscleropodium purum. The sequence goes on from OZ017796.1 coordinate 2,561,279, forward strand.
GATTTAAATTTTTTTATCTCACCCCCCCTCACCCCCACCCCCTCTTGTAATCTTCTGAATCAAAGTTCTTCACAAACAATATGGGACAATTGATCCCGTATCCAATATTGTATCCGTATTCAGTATCTGTATTCAGTACCCGTATTCAATATCCATATTCAGTACATGTATTTAGTACTCATATCCAGTATCCGTAACCGTATTTATATTCGTATTCAGTATTTGTATTTTATATTTGAACGACTCAGATTAAATTTCACAAGACCAACATCTTGTGATTTTTTGAGAAATCAACTTCAATTTTGAGGATAAGCATTTTTTTTCAAAAAAAACAATGGCTCACAAATTTTTTGAGAGAGGAGGGGGGGAACTAATGGGAAACTGGGGTGGCAGGCAAGTTTCAGTGTATAGTAATGAGTATGTAACATGTGCAATTGCTTTTGGATCATAGAGTGAATACTATGCACATCCAAGTGCAAAAAAAATTGGTTCACTTGAGGTAGTTCAATGCAATTTCTAACTATTCAAAGATTAAATTTTTTTTTTAGGAAATAGCCAATGAAAACTTATAACTTTGTAAAAATGGGAAAATAAATTTAAATTTTGAGGCAAAATTAGTAAGGCCTCGTTACATTTACAAATGAAGACCTTACAAGTTTTCATACACAAAATGTTTTATTCTACAAATTTTTGTTTTCTTCCATTCTAAAAAATAATGATTTTAGAAGCTTGTACAAAATTTACAAACCATTGAGGGACCAAGCTAATCATATTGCTAAAAATAGGTAAATTACTTCTACAACATACTTGAATGTGCATTGTCTAGTCTAGCATTCATGTCAAGCAACTCTTTCACTAAGCCGCCTTAAAAACAATCATTAACTTATCTCCTCATAAGGTGTTGGCACTTTTAATATTGAGATAAATTACCCATTTTTATTACCCTCATTATTGTAAGAGATATTGGTATTTTGATTGCATTCTTTTGCATCTTAATTAATGCAGTCAAAAGTATAAATTGATGCAATGACATTCAACAAGTTGACATTTAAGGAGTGACAATATCTACATTAAGGTAGAAAAACTTTAGTCTAAATGAAACTTGTTGAGATTCATATTCTATTTGTTCAATCTTTTTTTTTCTATCACAACAAATATTAGAATTCTAATATATCTGCATTTACAACTCACTACTCTGATGAGATATAAGTGATGGTTTGGTATACAACTTTTAAAGTTGGATGAACCCATCATCAATCTCCAACTTCTATATCTATTACTCCATACCTCCAATGTTTGCTTAATTTTAAAACTTAATGTTTAGGGGTCAATTAGCCTACAATAGTGTAATACACTTTGTTGATTATTTACAACTTACTTAAAGGTTTAAGGAGAACTATATATAATGTATTGTATTTGACTAAAATACAAGGTATGTACTAAAATACAACAAGACATACACCATTGGATCAATAATTTAGCAATAGTCATCTTTTTAGTTGAATTTGATTTCAACTTCTAAACCTCATGCATTAAGTTCAAAAATAGTACCATATTAGTAGAATATATTAACATTTTGTAGCTTCTAAGATTAGTTGGTTTTTTTTGCCAATTTGTTGTCAAAGCGCACCAAAATCATGGACCTTGCACCAAGCCCTTAGAACATAAATATTAATTTTTGGAGGAAATTGCCAAAGTTCTAAAAGTTCTAAAAATTTATTGGATGAAAAAAAAATTATGAATATGTAATATGTGCTAATGTGGTATTTTATATCCAATATGAATGGATGAATGTTAAAATTTCAAGCACCACTATTACATTTAATATCACATGTTTGGGACTTTACAAAAAATGAAAAAAGCATCCTATTTGAGATATGTAGGAGGTGCAATAGTGATCTTCATTTGGGATGTTGTTTGATCATACTCAACATAAATACAAACTTTTTGTTGCTATTGTATATCTCAATTCATGTACTTCTTATGTCAAATACACAAAGAAATTCATCTAGTGTCAAGAATTGGGTTTCCTTTAAGAATTGATTTACACATTTATAAGAGGTCAAAGGAAAAATAGAACACAAAAAATTAGTAAACAATATTTATATTGGAATATATGAACCTTCTACGCATCATCATAATCTCATACCAGGGACCTAATTGAACTAAATTTGGATTATAAAGGACAAGAATAGCCCCTTATCATATAAATTGGAAGCTATATGCTTTTCCTTGATTGTATATAACATATCTTAACTCCTTAAAATTTGACTAAAAAAAAGATATAAGAAAATTCATCAAATTACAATTGTTTTTTTTATAAATTGAAAAGATATTCTAATGAACCTAAATATGGGCAATAATCCCCAAAACAACATCGATACCATGCCTAGACAACAATCAAGTTCATCATTGCAATTCTTGGTGGATTAATTAATTAAAGTTGACAAGAAAGAAAAAAATTTGTTTTCCCCATACATTGTCTTTTGAAAAAATAATATCCCCCAAAGTTTGAATTCTATTTTTAGAATTTTGTTGACTGACCCTCGCTACAAGTATAGTAGTCTAAGGTGGACAACTTGTTTCCAACTAGGGCCCCATTTGCACAAAAGAAGATGACCTATTTTCATGAATGAATGGAATATGATGTTGGCCAAGGTTTTTTTTCATTTTTTATGAAGTGCCTAAGTGACAATACAAAATATTGTAGCAGTGCTCCAAATTTTAACATTCATCTACATTTTGGATAGAAAATATCACACTAGCATATATCACATGAATATAATTCTATCTTTTGTCATGATTTGGCAATTTTGTCCTAGATTTTTTTCTAATTTGAAATTTTCTAGCACAAAACATCATGGATTGTTGTCATTTTTTTGCCAAATTATTTTTTTCTAGTACAATCAAGGCATTATAAAGCCAAAAAAAAAGCCCTAATGTCAACTAGGGCCTTCATTATTGTGTGATGAACCATACATTGATCCCTAATGAAGTTCCTAAAACCATTTTTTAGTTTTGTACTTCTTGGAATTAGGTTTGCCTATAGATTAGGAACAAGTTGAATTATAATCCATACATCCTTAATTTCTACTAATTCCAAACTTGATAGAAAATTAATAAAAAAATCTTCATTACTTCTATTCCTTGCCTCCTTGCCTGAAAAAATCATTTCCACCACCATTACTCAATCAAATATATACTTAAACGCTTAACATTGTAAGAAATAGGTTTATCCTACCTTACCTTGATTGTGTGTGGGAAGATTTACATATTATAGCCTAGATGCTCTGTCAAATACCTCTATAAAGTAGAAGATTCATAAATTGACCATCTAAAAGCTTGAACTAATTTTGGGGGAGGTGAAACTTCTTCAAATATTTTTCACTAAATTATCTTGGAAATAAAAGTAGAATTAGCATCTAATCCAAGTTGTATCATATTTTTTGGAGCTTTGTGGAATTGATTATGAAATTTTGAAGCTGAAGTGGTATAGGATTTTGATAGTGTCCACCTCCTCAAATGTACATTGTTTGTACATGATTGAAGGCCTTCAAAGAAGCAACATGTACATGCAATGTACATTTGAGGAGGTGGATGCTTTTGAAACCTGTGTGCTTTTAGAACCTCCTACCTTACCAATGTCTTTATGTGATGTGCATTGCCACGGATCCTTGATAATTAAGCTTACATACTAGTTCAACATCGGATCACACATCCAAAGTGTGTTAAGGTAGATGGCTGTAAATGCGACCCTTTAAGGGCTGATCCACCTTTTTCATAGGTTTGCATGAACAGAAATATTTTTAGCTCATTTTTCAGAGAAAGAAAAATGGATGCCGAATGTAACACAAGTGGTTTCATATTTTCCGAAGCATTTTTGAATTAGTTACGAATTTTCAAAGATTTCTGTAGTAGGTACCTATTTGTGACCATAGGTGTCCCAAAAATTTCCCCCCTGCAACTTCTAAAGCGATTTCTGAACCATGGAGGAAATGATTGGCTCTTGGAATAGAATAAATAATTTTTTCTTGATTCATTCAAGAGCAACAGTGGTCCATTTAAAGATCAGCTCCCATCCATTTTGCAACCACCTATGGGCCAGTTGCAAGGAGAGGGTCGCTTTTACAGCCATCTACCTTATTACAGTACAAGTTTCCCATGGCAACCTGAAGCTGCACTTGAGCTTCAATGTCCAAATCATTTGAGTCTCAAGCTTGGCAGTCGAGCATCTCCAGTTCTCCGCTAACTTAACTTAAAAAACGAGAGTCTGAGGAGCTCATTCATTCGTTCATTCATTCATCACCTTTGGCTGTATGCTAGCTGGCCAAGGCCTGCTGCAAGATATGAGAAACTATTTGCGGAACAGGATCACTAGGAATTCGTAATGAAAGCCAAACTGAAGTTAAGTTAAAACCCAAGCCAAATAAACTTGAGCCAAGAACTAAGTGAGGATGATATGATGAGAAATTCTTCCTGTACTTAAGCTTAAATCCAAGTTTAGGGTTTGTGAGCTTGCTGGTAAGATGGTAGTGGAACTCAGCCAGTACCTTTGCTTACAGCTGGGCATGCAGGTACAGATTCGTGTGGAATTTCAGAACGAAGTCCAGTCCAGTCCAGTCCAGTCTAAGTTATTCTAGCTGTTGACAAACACTGGTGCAACCACTGACATGGCCTTCGTCCCTTCCTCAAAATACTGTACCGCACAGCAGATTCGTCCTCCACAGAAAAAAAAGAGATAGAGAAAGAGAAAGAGAAAGAAATCATGAATTGATGAGTGAATAGGTCCACATCAAGTAATCAAGGGGTCCAGCCAATCACGTCGTGACAAGTGTCACTCATGTTCGGGGTGGAATCACTGGCTTAATATGTGAGTGACTTTCATATGATAGTTTACACTTAAGTTTCATGGAATCCAAGTCTTGATTTTGCTCTAAGGGAGGAGGAGGTCCATAAAACAACCATTTAAGAGCTGGAACTGATTTTTGGAGAGGTGGAACTTCTTGAAATATTTTTCAGTAAAATTTCCTTCGAAGACAAGTGGAATTTGCATCTAATCCAAGTCATTTCATGTTTTGTTTGGAGCTTTGTGAAATTCGTTATGAAATTTTGAAGTTGAAATGGTATAGGGCTCTAAAATTGTCCACCCCCTAAAATGTACACTATTTGTACATTGTTGAAGGTTGTAAAAAGAAACATGTACATATAGTTTACACGTGAGGAGGTGGGTGCTTTTAGAGCATGTGTGCTTTTCTCCTACCATATCCTATTTGAGGTCCAGTGTTAGTATTATTGTTTTATGAGTTATAGGCCCTTGAGCAAATGTGAAGAAGCATTGCATTAGAAAGCTACATTTACAATGACTTGAAGAGGATTCAAGAAGTTAGGACTACCTATACTTGATTACTTAAGCAATTCGAGTATTTTGCATATCCAAATATAGGATCTTGCATTGTATTAGTATGAGAATGTCAAAAACATTTAAATTTCAAAAACTTTGAACATACCAATTACAAGATGCAAACATTAAGCTACTCCTAAAGCTTTTGATTATGTTTTCACCCCAAATACTTTCAAAATGCCATTTCTAATATACAAGTAACAAATTTTAGAAAAAAAATATTTTGGGACACATATAACCATAGGATCTTGTAATATGCAAGTTTCAAAAGTTGTTGAATTTTTTTAGAAATTTCCACTATGTGGATTGCAAAATATTGGCATTTGAATTGACCAAATTTTTTTCCCTATGAGAACTCTAGTAGCTGCACCTCACAAGGTCACATTTGTATGAAAAAGTGTCCAAAATGTTAGTACTTCTTTGGATTCATTACTAAAGGCAATTTGGCTATATGCTGAAAAAATTTAGATAATTTGGAATTGTACACACATAGGAAAAGCTAGTAAATAGAAAGAAGTAGAAAATGATTCAAAGTACTCAATTGACAAGAATTTAATTATGGGATTGAAAAATGTCAATCTTAACATTTGTAATATTGTGACAAACAATCTACACCCAATGTTTTTAATTTTTTTTTCAAAAATTATTGATAATCAAGTTAAATGAAGGACTTTAAAATTTATCTTTGAGTATAGGCTCCATAACTATGCACGAACTAAAAATCTACACAAATTTCATTTCATTAATTAAAATAGAATGATTAAAAGCTTTCCATGCATATATTTCAAATCAAGAAAACCAATTTGGAATTTCAAACTTTGGAAAAAATAATTTTAAAAGATATTTTATGAGTTGCTTGGACTAAAGGGTTCCTATTATGTGAGCATAGGAGCATGAGCCCATGAGCCTAAAAGACTATACACCTATGTTATAGATGTCTATATTATTGAAACCTCCCATGATTATAGTATAACCATGTTATAGATATCTATATTATTTATAGGTGTTTATATTATAAGCACTTTCAATGGTTGTAGGACATCTACTTATACATAATTATGCTCAAGGCTCACATGCTTGCATTTTCATGCTCACATATTAGCACCATTGGCGTGGATTATGTCCAATTCAATGAAAATTAAATATCATAAAATAACTTTTTAACAATATACTCAAACTTATAAAAATTATTTGGTATTAAAGTTAATCCTTAGGCACATGATGTGCAAAGATTTCAAGTAAAAATAACAATAATTTCGTTTGTAGTGAATTTCTCAAAAATTGCTATATTGCCCCAAAAAATCATGTTTGGTCCTTTAAGGGTCAAAATAGTCAATTTTGTGATCATGATTTTACAATCAAGAAGATAAAAGTAGATTCATGAAGTAAGTTCCTATTGTCTTCACTCTTTCACTACATTATTATAACTCAAAGTTTTCATTGTGACCACTATTCATTCCAATGTAGCCCAAATCTCAATTATTTTAGAATGATAGCTTTAAGTTGAATGCATGGAATGAGTAAAACATCTAATATGGGACTTCCTACCACATGTGCACCACAAAAGGGACAAAGCCTCATGTTGAAAAGTTTCCTAAAATTTATAAAATTAGGTTTCTTTTTATCAATGTTGACATTAATTTACCTTTGTTTCACAATACAAGGAGCCCAAATCAATCAATTGAGTTCAATTTTTTGCAATAGGTATTGTATGCAGTCCATAATTCACTTTGATTCATTAGAAGAAGTTTGTGTTTTTTTGAATTTTTGCGTGTCTAAGTTGACAGATTTTTCTAGACATCTAATATATCAAGCCGTGTTTTTATGTCAACAATTACGTTCACCATAACACTAAGATGTTACGGTGAATGTAATTGTCGACATAAAAACACGGCTTGTTATATTAAATGTCTAAAAAAATCCGTCAACCTAGACACTAGGTTCTTCTTGTGACTAATCAACCAACCTTTGCATCAATATCAAAGAAACTCAAACCAACAACTCAAATGAAACAAATTTAATAATGAAAATCATGCATAAAACTTGCTAACATAGCTACAATTTGGTAAAATATCACCAATTGAGAATATTAATCCCTAAAGCTCTTTTAAATCCAAATGGTTTTAGACAATCTGTTTTGATGACCTTTTATGTAAAGTAGCAAAAATTGTTTTTTGCATGTATGAATCTCACTCATGTAGTGCCTTGAAGACATAAATTAATTTTTTTATATGTCATTGCAATACAAGTCAAGAATGAGATCCTACACTTAGAAGTTCTTCAAAATGCATAAAATTTTATTTACAACTGTACTCTTTTTGTCCAAGGTGTTGTATTTGTGCAATTTGTGAGGGATTAACATTCAAAGCAGATGAAATAGACAATAACATAGTTGAAAGAGCAAGCTCTACATTTAGTGTGACTCTTCTTTATACCCATCCAAGGCTGCACTCTACTTCTTCTCTTCAAAATATGACACACACAATGAGTTCAACTTAGAAAACATTGCATAATAGCCTCAATTGCCAAAAAAATAAGCATATATGGTAGTTGACCCATTTCCAACCTGGGACCCATTTCTGTCACATAGGCTACACTCTTTCCAATCAACAAGAGAAAAGCAGGAGATTAATTATGGCATGATTTACAATGCAATCTTGGTGCATTAAGATTGGTTGTAGTCTTTCTTTATTTTAAAAGCAACCTATGGTTGGAAATAGGAAGGCCTACATGACAAGAATAGGTTGAATAGAATCTTCAACTAAAAAATTTGTACTGATAAAATTCTGAGAAATAAAATTCTGAAAAAATATGGAATCCTTCTAAACCCTGTTTCTATACATGGGAACATTCCTGCACTCAAGAAACCTATGCTCCAAATATGCGGAATTGCTTAAGTGGTCGAATATGGGTCGGCACCCATATTCTCAAGTTTCAAGCATAATAAGTTCCTGTGAAGTCTGTTGCAATTGGTCACACAATGTGGAGCTGCCGATGCAATCCCCGCTTCAATCCTCTCAATGACCCTTCTCACGATGACTCTCAGACATGAGCAACTCCTGGCGAACTCTGGTCAAAAACTGGCAGACCTGCAGTAGTGATGTTGTCAGGCTTTCATCAAAGCTCTTCCTGTTTCTTCCTCATTGCCCTGTCCTTTCAGAGCTGCGCGCTTCTCTCTGCATCATCTCTTTACTGTCACCGATGATGGAGCTTGCTCTTCTCGGCACTTCAATCTGCACTCAAATTTTTAGTTTGGAAGCTCGCAAATCTGTTACAAGCTCACTCAGAACGCTCACATCGGCATTGTGCTGATGTACAGTACTCTGCGTCTGACTTGCTGCTGGAGTACGTCTTCCAGGTGCAGAAATTCGATGTTACACTTGCTCGGGGTAACCATGCGTAAGGTTTGATAATGCAGTCTGTAGTACTTTTGTATTTCTGCAAGGTTGGTTACACTGGGTTTTGGGGGAGAAGATGTATACTAGGGTAATGTCGGCCTCGTGCTCATTGGTGAAGTAGACAATCACCATAGCCTGCCTTTCGTTTCTATTTCTTGTAGTCACCGGCCTAGCTACTCATTTACAGTTACCTTTCAAAGGCTGTAATTGTCTTCCATAGTGTACCGTTGGTCGCTTACCGGTTCTCTTCCTCCTCGACCAGCTGCTTGTGATGGATGCAGCAATGTGGGCCAAGAGAAGTTAGGACGTGGGGAGCTTTTGAGTCATTAGCACTTAAGGTTATACGTTGCTATCCGTCTCGCTAGTTTCAGCTTCTCCCCCCCTGCGTTGATGAGACACCTTTGTCGATAGCCAGGTCTCAGCCTGAAGTAGCGAGAATATACTCCTGTCACTAGATGCTTGTCATATCCCCTGCAGTGGCAGAGACACTGCACAGCTAGCACATGCTCCACAGCGTCCACCAGTTCAAGAAAGCAAGAACGGCCGTCACTTTCCACCTCCTGTTTATCTTCCTTTCTTTCTTATTGAAGAATGGTTCCTCCGGCTCTCGTTTCATGTCTGAGAAGGATAGGTATCTGGGACACAGTCTATTCGTGCTCGTTACTACTCCTTATCACTTAAGAACCCATTCTTGGAGTGTTCAGAGTAACCCTTCCTTCGGGGCTACCTTGGAAGCTCAACGTTCTGGCAGTGCTTTGGCAGTAGCGACATTGGCAATGGCGCTCTTTCAAGGTTGACTCTTAGGGACTCTGATCACAATGTCTGAAACAGAGCTGGCACTGAACATGCAGCGCAACCTCGAAGTTTAAGGCATCGACAAATGCTCTGGATCCAAGAGCGGGGTGAAGGAAGATTTTTTCTTCTGCTGGAACCTTGGAATTCCATGTTTCAGCTAGCGATCCCTCAAGGCGATCTTCAACGAATTGCATACAGTTGAAAACAAGGTACCACATTCTTCCCCCGACTTCTGTTCTAGCTGTAGCATGGACCTTGTGACTCTTAGACTCGAGTTCGGTATTATGACGTCGTATTGCCTTTGGCTTCAGCTCCTACTTCACTGTACCGTTAGTCTAGGACCATTCGTAAATTCAGCAGATGAGGCATCAGTCAAGATTCAGCACCGAAAGCTTTCCCTGATAGATGATTTCATCCGACCTGTTTTTTTGAAAGGATCGGTTGTTGAGGTTTGACATGCCTCTGCCTATGGGAGTCGTCAATTAAGTGATCAGCTTGTCAAAAAGAGGGGCGAGAATGGACATTGCAGTGTCTTTAGCGAGACAATCAAATAGCGCAATTACTCAAGTGAAGCAATTAGTTGCGTTTTAACATACGTGATTTACCTTCTGTTATAATATTCTGATATGGATGTGGTGCGTAGGTTACTGTACCTACAGTGATTGCAAAATGGGGAAGAAGGGAACATGGTTCAGCGCTGTGAAAAAAGCATTTCGTTCTCCATCGAAGGACAAGGACAGAGACAAGGAGAAGGAGAAGGATGTCATCAAAACTGTTCCCAAATTTGTTAACACAGTTCCAAGGGACATTTCCCCTGTTGAAGTGCCTGTAAGTATCGTCTCCTCGTGAAAGAGCCTCTCAAATTGCTCATAATTCCATTGGTAAGTAATTTGATTCGAAAATTGCCCTGATGTACTAACTAATACATTTTCTTCCTTGCTGGCAGGTCAAACCCAAATCCAGGAGGAGATGGAGCTTTGGTAAGTCATTGCATCAGCCGTCTTGCATTGAACCAAAGGCTTATAATGCACCAGACAAGAACGACGAGGAGTACAGCAAGCAGGAACTGAATCTCCACCCGGACCCCTACAGGACGCCGGACATATCTTTCGCAACCAGCTGTAGTACCACCCCAGTGCACTACATGGTGGCACACATATACTCTCCTGAAGACTTGGCAGCCATCAAAATACAATCAGCGTTTCGAGCATACCTGGTATGCACAAAAACAACCCATTCAAGCACTACAATGAGACCTATATCTCGTCTCTGCCACCAATTTATATAAATATATTTGCTATGTGTTTCAGTTTGGGGTGTCAGATTTGCATTTTTGTCTTGAAGTAAGTCTGCAGCGCCATCTTAAACTTAAACTGTGCCTGCGCTTTCTACCATTTTCATACCAATTATATGCCACTTTTCAGCAATGTACTGACGTACTCGGGGTAGATCCGGTACTGTTAGTTTTCTACTCGACTTATATATCCACGGGAGACTCCAAACGAAAATGATGGAGTTATTTTTATATGAGGCTTGTAAAGAATAGTAATGCGTGCACCTCCTGCACTTTGATACTACGAGAAGAGTCTCAAATCAGTTGCCTGCTGACATATAGTATGTGGTCTACTTCTTTTCATTTCCGGCCTTAATCACTCTGGAATGGGCCTGCAGGCACGTCGAGCATTGCGAGCACTCAAAGGTTTAGTAAGATTACAAGCTTTAGTTCGAGGACACACAGTGCGTCGTCAAGCAACTATCACACTTCGTTGCATGCAAGCATTGGTCAGGGTACAGGCCCGTGTTCGTGCCCGCCGAGTTCGAATGTCAGATGAAGGTCAAGCTGTGCAGAGGCAATTACTGGAAAGAAGACAACTGGAGCATCGTCCCAGGAAATCCACGGTACGTTCTATTGTTATATATGGTATGGGCCCGAAAGTCATACATTTCCTATTAGATTTAAAAATTCTGGCTGCACATGGTGAACACCTTCAGTTCCATGAGTTTCACCTACTCAGACGATGAATGACAGGACGGAGGCTGGGATGACAGTACTCAAACCCCTGAGGAGATTCAAGCAAAACTGCAATTCAAACAAGAGGCCGCTTTGAAAAGGGAAAGAGCATTAGCGTATGCCTTCTCACATCAGGTATGCGTGCCACTACACCGTTCAGTCTATGTAGCCTCATCAATGGTTTATTGTAACACCCAAATAGCATGCTGTAGAGTAAAACTAATTCTTTTGCTAAATTGTGTGCCTTGGAAACCCCATTCACTCAAAGCTTTTTGAGTGAATAGTGACCAACGCAACAAGTGCCCAGCTAGCAAGTGGTCAACATGAGATGCAAAGCTTAGTAAATGGGTACATTGATCGATTGTGTTGATAGTGTATCGTACGCTTACGATATTGGGTGGTACCATACACAAAATAGAATAAACGGTGTAATATTCAAAATCACATGCCTACACAAGGATATCTGCCTTCCCGCACTGCCGAGATCTGTTCAGCAGTTATGTGGTCGGATCTCCACTGCCCAGATAGAAAGCCCGTTTACTCGGCTATTAGGTCGATCTTGTCAATGAGTGTTAAATTCCGTAATTGTAGAACCTGGAAATTAATTTGTTGTATGTAATCTTGAGATACAATGGGTAGTACACTTGTACTGACAGTTGTGGAAGGCCGTCCCAAATCAGATGTCCCAGCTGTATATCGACTGCGAGCCAGATAAACCTCATTGGGGTTGGAGCTGGTTGGAGCGATGGATGGCAGCGCGACCGTGGGAGAATCGCGCCTTCGACAGCTCCTCCGTCTCCAAAGATGTGTTCGACGGGTACTCCGTCAGAAGCCCCGACGTGGATCAAATTGCACAACAGAAGCAACCAGCACATGGCGATCCTCGACTCAACAACAAGCTAGCGTCGTCCCGGAATCAGCCAGTAGCACCTCCTCAAACAAGAATGAGCTTGAGAATTAGCCCTGAAAGCTACTCTCGCAACGGCGCGACGCCATACGCGAATGGCCAATACCGCACCCCAAGGTCAGTTTCGACACTTGTAGTTCAATTTTGACATCTGGAAGTTTAGGAAAAATGACTCAATCTTGAGTTATAGAGTTCACAAAAAATATGCAAATAACACTTCCTTTGTGTTTAGAATATTTGTCTACAAATTTATCAATATGCTGCAATTTTTCGTGAATATGTCACGAATCTGATCTGCAAGGAGGGGTGCAGTCCTATGCAGAGAACATCAGCTCCTATAACACCTCCCTCAGCCTACAAAACAGTCATCCGCTCAGCCAGCCCTCGCGCCAGCATTATTCGGAGAGAAGACATCGAAGAAGTTGGAAGTCAGGTCTCCAAGGCCACCACTCGTTATGGAACTCGCCAAAGTCACGCTGGCTCTGTGAGGAGCCGTGACGATGAAAGCTTGGCAAGCTCTCCTTCGGTCCCCAACTACATGCAAGCAACGCAGTCTGCCAAAGCCAAAGTGCGCTCTCACAGCACACCGAAGCAACGCCCAGGTATGCTGTCATTCGTTTTGGGCTAATAAATATCACCAGATTTTGACAAATTGTTTACTTCACTTACAAGCCACTAGGAAACTTAAGGAGGAAAATGCAATCCCATATCCAGATGTCAATGGACATTTGTTGACAACCGCAGGAAGTTGTGTTGTAGCTACCAAATTAATTAACAGAAATGTACTGCAAATTTTGCCAGCCTCAAACTGAATTCTTGGAGTCACCGGAGAGAAAACTGAATTTGAGTAATACATTGTTGCAGGTACGCCAGAGAAGGACCACGGATGGGCGTCGAAGAGGCGATTTTCTTTACCAGTTTCTCATGAGAATATGATCGGAATCTCAGGGCCCGTCGTCCAGCAACGGCCTTCTCGATATACTGCTCAACGTAGTCCCAGCCTCCGCGCTGACCAGCGGTCTGTGTCGTCCATGGGCAGCCGTCAAGGTGATGTAACACCACCCACTTCTGAAGTTAGAACAGCGCTGTACAGATAGACCGTGAGTATATTTACCCACTGAGCTAAAAATAGAAGTCTTCTTTGGAAGCTAATAGTTGATTATACTACCTTTCAAAACATTGATTTCTGTTGTTGAAACATCATTCTAGGGTATGATATCTTGGTGCATTTTGTTACCTTCCTAAATGATTTATTTAGAAATGGAAGCTGTCATTTGGGCACTTGGGGTTAATGTTTGCAAGTCCTTTGAGATCATTGGGGTTGCAACCGTCCTGTAATCACTCCTGGTGCAAGATTTAAGGAATAGGCCTCCGCATAGTCTACAAAACACTAAGTCTCTGCAAACTTTTGTCTTAGAATGGAATCGTCAGGTAGCCTCTGAAGTCGTTAAGAGTAACTTTGCTGCTCATTGTGATCGTTCGCTAGATTGGCTTCAGCATTTGTATCCTTGTCAAAAAAGTTTTAGTATCAAAAGCTCCTTCATATTGATACGTTTTGAGATGGTTGATTTATTGGTTTTCTAAGACGAGCATTCATAATAATTAATCAGCACTCATACTCATTGCAGAATATTCATTGCTAGAATATTGAAATTATGGCTCAGATTTGACAAATGTATCAATTGAGTTTTGAGGTCTTATTACTTTTGCATTTAATGTTCATGTCATTCCTGAACTTCACCCAAGCTTAGCCAAAATTCAATAATGAAAATTATTTTCCAGTACCAACTTTGTATACATTTGAGCAAGGTTGCTTCTCCCGTTGATCTTGTTGCAAGAATTCCAATTCCACCATTGTATTGTACATTAGTGTGAGATCACTAGAATCTTCAAATAACAATTGTTGGTTGAAGCAATATAGTTTGGGATGCTTCATTGATAACTCTTGGTTGTAGAGTAGTTGATTTTGTCAAGTTATTCATAGTTTTGTCAAGTTACTCATAGTTGAGTTGCATGCAGTAGGTTAATATTCTAGGTATGCATGAGCTTCCACTTTTGAAATGTCAATCATTTATTGGACCTTAATATTAAAATCACCACCATTTGTGACAAAGCTAAGTTTGGTTCTTAATATCTTCTTGATGAAGTTGTAAATGCTCCAATCAAAATATTATTGCATGTAGTTAGTGTAAGGTGGAGGGATTTACTTTTATAGTTGTACCTTCAATCAATTTAAAAAATATGTAGATATAGGGAGTTCAAAATGTGCAACTTCCATTGTTGAATGAAAGAATAGTTTGCGGTGAAGTGGTATATTATGTATTTAAACTTCACCAATTCATAGCATATTCATGCTTAATAAAACGAATTCTCAGTAAAAAAGAAAATCATAATTTTCAATTGCCAATATGTTAAATTAGTTTCATATGTTTTATTTTGCCTAAAAGTATGTGGAATTGCTTGTAGTGACAAGGATAGGTGCTCCACTTTAATTATATGAGTTCCAAAAAGTTTTAGAGACCATCATCTATACATAGTATGCATCTATTTTTATATTTTCCATATCTTGAACTCCATTGGAATAATTTTTGGTATTGCAATAATCCAATTTGATTTCTTATATATTTTACCTCATAAATTAGTATTTAGTCAATAAGTATAATTGTATACATTTGTGTTCTATGTCTTTTTTTATCCCTAAAATAATGTGGTGTTTTGAAGCTCAAATTTGCTTCAAAATATTCATACCCAAAATCTTTATTTATATTTATTTTCTAAGAAATACAACCAAAAGATCCTTTAGTTGATTTATTCAAGTACATTCTCTCCAAATTTTAGAATAAAAATCCCAATCAATTGTAAGTTCAATATGCCTAAACTTAAATATTAAATATATTTCTAGCCCTTCATAAAGGTGAAGTTTTGTCTTTCAACATTCTTAGAACAAGACATGTATGTCTAAAACTTGTACATCTTATCTAGCACATTGTAAAATATTTTGAAATTATATGAAAAAAAATTTAACCAAGAAAGATTTCATATTTATCTTTAAAAAAATTATAGTGTAGAAGGTATTACTTAATGATAGAAAAAACCAAGCCAATAGCTCTAATAAGAAATTGAAAATGATTAATTTCAATGGCAAAAATGTTCTAGTAAACACATATCCTCTCATTTTATTTTTATTTGGAAAATTTCAAAATTGACCTAAAAAAACAACTTTATATGTTCTTTCTACCTTCATTGTACATAAAATAAAATTCCTCATAACTTTCACCTCTATATTCAAAATTAAATGCTTCAAATGTTTCTAAGTAGGTATCAACTTAAATAATCAAATAAAATTAATGAATCTTTATTTAGAATATATATTTAGCTATTTAATTTGAAATTGAAATTAGAAAACATAACTTATATCTTTTGCAATATTTGTTGGAATAATTTAAAACAAAAGCTCCACATATAGATTAGAATGATTGGCATCCATTCTTAAAATATCTTGCAAACTTAACATATGCATGTATAATTCATTAAGTCATATTTATATTTTTATATACTTCATACAGGACTATAAGTCAAATAAAATACCATAAATTTATATAGATGTTGTATGAGTTTTAAGTGTATAAACTATATAAATTTCATTGAAAGTGTATCTAACATTCAAGTGACATATTTGGGACTACTATCACTTTCATAGCTTGAATTTAAGGTAATCCTACAAATATAATTTTTTGTGTAGTACTTTAGATGTTTGAGTGTCCAGTTTTTTTCAATTCAATTGAACATGCTTGTTTTTTAGACTTTGCTAAATTCTCAAGCGTAGTTATAGGAATTACCCCTAGACTGCCTAAGAGGACAAAAAGTGTCCTCACATAGTTTTAAGTCCAATTGAAAGTGTTGTAATTTTTGCATCTAATGTTCAAATTCAAGAAAACTTATTAGAAAAGTTGCACTATGTCTTCTTGTTTGTGTGGTAAAATTTTCAAATTAATCCAAGATGAATCAAGTTTCTAGAAGCCAATCAAAGTTCACAAGTTCAAATTTTAGTTCACCAAATTGCATTCGATTGTTGCAACTTTGAGGGCTTGTATCTACTTTGTCAAATGCTTGTTTTCAATGAAAAAATTTGGATTATGTTTCCCTTTTAGACTAGTTATTGTGATAAAATTTTCATGTAAATTCAAGCTTCTTTGAAAGTTTGGGAGCAATTCGAAGTTCAAAATTTAGACATTTTTGGATCACAATGAACTTTGGTGGCTTGTTTCTTCTCCATGCAATGTCTGTTTCCAATGATTATTTTTGGTCAAGTTGCCCATACTAGTCTAGTTTGTGTGGCTAAAATTCCACATCAATACATGTAGTAATGATTGACCGAGAAAATTTTTAGTAGAAGGAGGTTAGGGTCTTATGTTTTTTTGGTAACTTTTCTTGCTTTTTTTTGACATTTCAAAGCCATTTTGCAAACACATTGAGTCAAGTTAATGATATTTTTTTCACCAATGTGTTTGTATATTGATTTTGAATCACATCATAGTTTCAAGTTTTTTCATTTAAGTAGGTTTAGAAATTGAATTTCACCTCCAAATGTGTTGCTAGGAAAATTTCAGCATCTTTTTTCAACACTAAAACATTATAATCTTGTAATCCATGTGGTCAAATGACTCCAAATTCAACTTGTGTTCTCTAGAACATGTTCACTACAATATCGTATGGTTGAGATTTCTATAACTTAGTGATACTTAGATTTATAGCACTTCAAAATCATTGATGTTTTTGAATCCAAAATGACCTTGGGCCTTCTAGAGTTAATGAGAGTGCCACATACTTAGTCATAATAATAATAATTTTTAGCATAATGTGGTTGATTTCATCAATTCCATAATTGTATATGCCATGAAGACGGTGCTCACCTTTGAAGGTATGTTCATATCTACTCTTTGTCAAGTGGAACCTCATGACTTAGTTTCACAGCTTGACTAAGAACTTCCATATGTACAACTCATCTCCGAAATAAGATTTTTATTAATTTTTGGAAAGATAACAATTCAATATATAATCATACCAAATCCCAAAACTAGATACTTTCTAGCAAAACTTTGTGGGCATTCAAAAATTCCTCCCTCAAACTCTATGACAAGTGATTCTTTTTCATTTCATCAAGCATACCTTTTACATACAAACTTCAATTAGAACTAGTAATACTGTTTTGAAATCATGGCGTAAAGGATAACATTCTTCTAAATTTACATTCCAAAACTCATAACACACAGCTTGTTATGGCTCTTAAAAAATATACAATATGAATTAGGAAGAATTAAGAGGCCCTTCCTTATCCTAAAGAAAGACATATCAACCCATATTTTTTCCACATGGACTTCTATTTATCTATTGGCTACTCTTTTTACCTCCATATCTTTACCTATATCCTTATCTTAGCCACAAAACTTTATAGGTCAACAAAAATTGGTAAAATAAGTTTTACTCTCCTATTGAACAACTTCATCAAACTCAAATCCAATGTAAAAATCTCTCAAAGGAAAAAAATTCAAATAAGAATATGGAACCCAATATTCTTCAAATAGAGGCAATAAATGCCTCATGAAAGCAAAATCCATCACCTAGTCATAGACTTGGTTGTTTGGTTAAGTTTTTGTGGTACAAGATGATTTAATTTTAAGTCTCACTAGACTTGTCAAGCTATATAAGCAACTCATTGCTTCATATTATTTGTCAGATAATGCAAAAATGTTATATTATACATCCAATCGGTTATTTGTCCCCCTTAGTTGTAACAAGATATAGGATACTTAAGATAGATTAACAAATTCTATCATTGAACTAAATCAAGTTTCTCACTACAACCCTTTTTTTATTCATTTTCTTTAAGCATACTCAATCAAACCTAATCTAAACAATAATGATAAATATATTTTAATGGAACAAAAAAATTTGCATCACAATAACACTTGAAATATGAAGCAGAAGATGAACAATTCAAAGAATATTGAAGACTTGGATTTGAAGAATCTTATTTAAATCCTAATAAGGTACTTTTGGGAAAAACCCACAAAGAAAAAGCAATGCTATTAATTCCACCAAGAGCTTTTAAAATTTTGGAACATGGCATTGTAGAATTTATGGTAGGATACTATGTGCTCTCTATAATATCTATACGGTAGAATAAAGTTTTCAAAATCTAGCTTAAGTGAATGTCAATAATTTCAATATTATAGACTTCAAAGATTTCCTTTGAAAAAAGGGTTCAAAGATAAAGATAATTTTTAAATCTTAAACTTTGTTATGCTATTTGGAGTGGCTTTTTACAAGAGGACATGCACAATTTTCACATTCTAAAATCTAACATGGATTAATTGATTCAAGTAAAAATGGAGGAAATAACCAGAATGTATCAATGGATAACTTTGTAATAAAAAAGAATTTGAGGTTTTAGCTAGTTTGCTCAAATTTCTCCCCATATCACCAAAACCAAATCATGTATCTCCAAAGCTATGATTTTGTTCTTAATTTCAATAATGCAGGAACAAACTATTGCTCATATGAAGGTTTGATTCAACACTTAGGTGCCGAAATTGATTTTCCACATCAAATTCTCACAGGTCCACATCACCTCACACCATTCACATGTTACAATTTTGTTTACAAAAATGACTTAATTTCTGCAGAATTTGACCTTCACATAGGGTAGATGTTTATCTTAAACCTTTAAATACTTTCTCATTTATAAAAAAAAATAAAAAATTTAAACACTCTTGCTTTCAGTTGGCAGTTGCTCAATTTCTTTTCTCAATGGGCAACTATGGAGTTTGTATCAGGAGCAACACTAACTAACCTTGTAAGAATCACACAACTGAGTCAACAATTATGCAGGTTTTAGGGGTTTTGGGATTTGCACCATGAGCCATCATCAATTCTGGAGGATCCACCCATGCCTCACTATACGCACAAAGAAAAGCACCAGCAATGAACCTGGGTGCAAATAGAATTTGATTTGATGCTAGTACAGCAGGAAAACCACTGACAAGTCCAGTGACTGTTTTTCATTAGCAAAAGCAAGCAATTCCTCATCAAGTGTGCGATGGAGCAGATCGAAACAAAGTGTAATTAAACCGAAGCTAACAACTGAAGAGAGTTGGAGATTACAGTTCTCTCATTCTCTGTTGCACGAAGTACGAATTTCGCGTTTGTTTGGTCGAGTTCAAGTGTGGAGAGTAGGGTTCGCTGGAATTTAGCAGTAATCCACAATGATTCAAAACCAAACAAACAATGGCAATGGCGATGGCGGTTGCGATGCAAGTCCTAGGGAACAGAATGCAAAACCGGGTTACACTTTTTAAAAATCCTGATGTGGATGTCCTGGGTCTTGCAGAAAGAAGAGCAGTGCCCTCCGTAAGAATTATATGTTGGCTCTTAGGGTGGACTTCAAAATCGGTCAAAGCTTGCAGAAAAAAGACAAAAGAAAATTTGGAATTCAACATTAAAGTGTGTAATAGTTGCAAGAGGGGAGGCAGCAGTTTCTTGCTTCGGACATTGGTAAGGAGAAACTATCGTGTAGGTGATGAAAAACTAAGATATTGCTAAAAACATACGCACTCTTCACAAGCGAGCTTTGAGGGGTGATAAGAAGAACCACGACCAACTGTACTAAGCTTACAAATTGGGTCCTGAAGTTTGTTGAGGAACAACCAGGCGTGTGTGCTGTTTGAGCATAACTGGCAGACAGACAGCTCCTTCTGTTGTCAAGTACGTACACTCGAGCTTCGACTCTTCTCTCTCTCTCTCACTTGCTCACTTGCTCGCGTGCTCTCTCACTAAGTTATGGCTTCAATCCTCCACCCTTTCCAGTCTTCCACATTGTCACTTTGTGTCTGCGCTGCTGCTGTAATGGCATGTGCTGCTAATTAATTACTACACTGAGAGTGATAGTCACGTACAGTCAGGAGTCTCTTACACGCTGTTACATGCCAGTCCTGGTCCGTTGAATGTAGGAGTTTTGTGCAGCTTATCCAAGTAAGGTTTTCGATTCTTTAAGTTTACTGCCACGGCGGGTCGCATGCAATCATAAACAAATGGTCCATGATACCCGTGCACATTTTTTGAGCTTCTTCATAGCAACAGGATTTTTAGTTTCTCCGTGAGTCTGTCCCGGGAGGCTGCGTTGAAAAGAAGCAATACTGTCTACATTTTCTTTTGTCACCCACCACCTGAAATTTTGTTACTACTGGAGAATGTGTGTCGCCATTTGTGGTGGAATTCTTTTGACCATTCATTTCACGTCTATTGCCGAAGAGGTGATTCTTTGAGTAGAGCTCGAGTGTCATATCGAAGATTAGCTACGCCGCAGTTCCATCCTGTTCTTTTATCACAGTAGGTTGACTATCATGGACATTCGGACATCGTGGTTGAAGATTGGCAAACTTGCAGTGTTGTCATTCTTGAGCTTGCTCACATTATCTCAGGAATGTGAGGCGATGGGAGTGCAGGATTCCATTCCCCAGCGGAACTTGGTGCAAGCCATCCCGCAACAAATTGTCGTAGATGCGAGCGGGCGAGGGGATTATACTACCGTGCAAGCAGCGGTGGCCGCAGTTCCCGATGGAAACCCGCAGCACCTCGTCATTCGGATCGTTGCAGGCAACTACGTGTAAGCCATTCCCGATCTTTTCCAAAAACTACCGATTGAAAATTTTGAGGATGCTCTAGAACAAGCTCGGTGTTATGATGACCTCGTTAAAGTGAGCCTTCTCTAAGTTATGTGCTGTTTATTTGAGTTTATATCAAAGTGAAAATTAATTGTGATAATCTTGAATTCTGTGCCGTAATCTCGATTCGGAGCTCGGGTGCACGGTTCAGGGCAGCTAACGAATCTATTCTTGGTGCCTGACAATGTCATTACTTAGGTTCAGTTAAAGCCAGGTACATGTTCAGTCCACAATGATGAAAGCTTCTGAGGATTTCATCACTCCCCAGGCCCCTGAAGCAGCACTTGATTATCAATGGAGTTCTGCAACATTGTGATTGTTGCATGTAGAAGTACTGTTAAAGAAATAACGTAGTCAAGAAGGCGATACTGGATCCTTTTCAAACTTTTTATTACTGTTACATAAGAGAGAATGATACTATGGTACTATGATAGTGAGAGTGTTGAACTAAAGTGGGTGATATTAAAGAGATCTGGGTGTAACTCTGTTAACCTGAAAATGTCAGGCATAACTTGCACACATGCATTTGCACAGTACAATTCTGGCTTGCAGATTCTGACGTAGGATTGGGGCAATAAGAGAGGTTCAGACTTCAGAACCGGTAGTCTCAAATGTGATTTTTTTTCACTTCCTCAAAGTTCCTAAAAGCACTGCAAAATGTGATAAAAATGCAAATTGAACACAGTCTTGTTCACATTTTCTGTTGCATTACAAGCGAATTTGGTAGACATTTGCTAAATCTTGAGAATCTGTCGTGTAGACATCTGGTTGAAAAACTTACAAGGAACGCACGTGAGTGCAGGCAATTTGAAGCTTGTCTGAGGATTGAGAGTTGTGCTCATTGGGTAGAGTTGGACTGGGGTTTGCAGGGAAAGAGTGAATGTGCCACTCGCGCTACCGTACCTGACATTCCAGGGAGACGGAGCGAATTCCACGTCCATATCCTGGAATAGTGTTGCCAGTGACCTTGGCCCTGATGGGCAACAGCTGGGCTCCTATGGCAGCGCTTCCGTCACGGTCTTTGCCACCAACTTCGTTGCCAGAGACATCGCCTTTAAGGTACTCACTCCCACGTCTATTCGCTGTTAATATCCGTTTATGGACTAAGTTAGATAAACTTTCAGAGCCTGGAGGGAGAAAGTCAGAGGACAGAACGCTGAGTTGGAAAAACTACTGGTTTTACAAACGTACATTGGAATGCAATCGTATTGACGAGTGTATTTTTCAACTTCACCTGGAGGATTCATATTGAATGAAACATTATGGAATATCACCTTCTCCCTCTAATCCAAAAAATACTTGAAACTATTGTGCTGAGTGGCCATGCCAGAAATAGTATTATCTGAATCTTACATGGAATAGGAATATGGACTAATAACTTTTGAGAACTGGGAGGGCTTGCGAAGATATTTGACGTAATGCCTACGTTTTGTTTTTATCCAATCTGGATTATCTAGATCAGATTTCTACACTTTTGGGGTGATTGAAGGGCTCATATTGAAGGTTATGAGGGAGGAGAACTAAGTTGTGACGCTGATCTAGTTGCGACGTAGAATATGATAAAACCAAGTCAGACGAAATCAATATGATTCTTAGATGTGGTGCTATCAGATTAACAAGCAATACCGGTGAAGTTATCTTCCTTCCAATCTAAGACTCTAACGGTTACTTTTAATGTGTGTCTTTGGGTGATTGCATGACAGAACACTGCAGAGGTACCACCACCTGGAGCAGTGGGACGGCAGGGGGCAGCATTTCGAATTGCGGGCGACAAGGCAGCCTTCTACAGCTGTGCTTTCTACGGAGGGCAAGACACTCTTTGTGATGACTCCGGCCGCCATTACTTCAAAAACTGTTTCATTCAAGGCTCCATAGATTTTGTCTTCGGCAATGGGCAATCCATGTATACGGTACAAGAATTCGTCCGCCTTCATTTAACCCATAGCAGTGCTAACTTTACCGGCAGATAATCACCAGAAGTCGAAAATTTAGGAAGGAATTTCCATTAATACTATCAATGAGGGTGGCAACATTCTAAAGGTGGCAGGCAAATATCCAATAAAAGATTCTGGGATATAAGTCCAACTACTTCAATTTTTTTGTAAATTAATTTCCCAAGATTCGATTTCTTCACCATGGTGTCTTCCATGATCCTAGTGTCGTCATTAACATTGTGCTTGCCTGTGACTCCAATCTTGAGTCTGGTTGCAGAAAAGTCACCGCTTTTACTATTTGCACAATTCAAAATGTACTCGTTTCGACAACAAGGCTTAAGAATTGAATTACCTGGTACAGAGTCACTCAGTAACAAACTCTGAATAATATGACCAGTACAGTACTGATTTCTTTGGAAATAATACTCTTTGCAAGCAGGCATCCACGTTTAATTCCATAGCAACGAGTGTAGGATCGATTGCCGCCCAAAGGAGGGAGAGTCCAGATGACCCCAGCGGCTTCTCTTTCGTGGGCTGCCAAATAACAGGCTCCGGGAGCAATTACTTGGGAAGAGCCATGGGGACCCACTCACGCATTATCTACTCTGAGTGCTACATTGAGAACATTGTGCAACCTCTAGTATGGGATGCAGACTGGAGCCACGACAGTGCTAGCCGCCAGCAGTAAGCAATTTTCTTGCATCTTCTACTCCCCTCATCCTGCAATTCTTTCTTTGGGTTATCAGACCTCACTATTTTTTTTCTCAGTTTGCAATTTTCAGGTTTATATATATAATCCCATTGGGCACAGGTAGTACAATTATTCTTCATCCTTCAAAATCCTGTCCTCCTGCATTTTGAAATTCTAGCTGGTCGAGTTTTGAAATCGCATTCCTCTGTGCATGGGCCAACGCATACAGTCACCTCTTAATGCTGTATCACACTCCGGCCAATAGCTTCTTCATTCTCACGATCTCAAAGAGGTCTTCTAATCTACAGGTGGTCGGCAGCCATTCGAGAACAAGAGCTGGTTTATAAGCCTGAAGCTCTTGTTTAATTCCTTAAGTTTTAGAATGGATGTTTCTTAAAGTAGCAGTATGCACTATTTTCCACAAGAGGCTGAAAATCTGAGTTACCAAGTTCATGATGCTGACCTTGTTGTCTTTGTGGTGTTGTGCTGATGGAATATTCATAACAGGACAGTGACTTATGGAATGTATGAATGCTGGGGTCCGGGAGCGACAACCGCAGGGCAGGCATGGGGTCTCAATTTGAACCAGTTAGAGGCCCTGCCTTTCACCGAGCTCGACTTCATCAATGGCCTAGAATGGCTGCCAGAATTTTAGCCAGCTTTGGATTAATGTTAAACTTTTGAAAACCTCAACCTTCGTTTTCAATGTCGGTTGGAGTGAGTATCATTGGGAGGCCATGGATACTACTTCTTTCTTCTTTCTTAATTTAGGTCTCCAATGAAGCCTTCGGGATTGACAGCCTCTTCAACCTCCAACCTCGAAAATACGTTGGTGTCATTTCTCTCCAATGGAACGTTCTTCGAAGAGAGATTAAACCGTTAAACGTCGTAGTTCTTAAATATACATCGGAAAGTTAGACTGAGGACGTGGCTGTCATGTTCAAGGGCTAATAAAACTTAGTATTTTTAATTGAGTTTACTATTGTCAAGAGTAGCATTCACCATCAAGGTCAACGTGGCTTAGTGAAGAGAACTATCTACAAAGCCTTAGTCTTCATTGACGCGAGTCTTTAGTTACTCTCCTTTCAGGCTCATTGTGGTTTGAGGAGTGCTCCAGAGTGTCCTGCATATGAACACAATTCCATTGATGCACATAACATGAACTTCTTGTTCAAACAACGGTGGTCTTGGCTTGTTGTAGATGTTAAATTAACCACGCAATCTGGAGAACTGGAAGCCACGTGTCCTAAATTGACATGGTTATTTTGAGAGTTCCTAGCTATTGAAAAACTTGTGGAAAGACGAAAAGGTGCTAGATCTGCCAGCAACATTCTCCTGCAGCGACAGCAATGCCACTTCAGTTTCCAGCGCCGTAAACTGCTTCTCACGACACATGCACAACTTGAGAAAGCGCTGTTGGAGACATGCACATCACATTCAAAGAATTAGTTCTTGGAAGTAAAGAATCTTGCACACTCTCCGTAATTCAACTTCAATTTTTTTCAAGCAGGAACTCGCGAAAAGAAATAAAAGACTGTCAGCACAGATCACAGGTACTCAATTCTCCAAAGAAACAAGACCAGGAAAAAAAATCAAGACCACAGAAAAAGACTGACGTAGAGATAGCTTCAAACCTGCTACTGTAGATAAGGTAGAGGAGTGCCGCAGTGGCGAGATCAGTGGGTACAAAGCCAAATCGACGGAAAGCAAATTTTTTGTCACTGTAGATCTTACGCAATTTCGATGCAGCACCACCTTCAGTGACAGTAGACAACCCCATTTCCATCCAAAATGTAGTGGTCATGCACATCTAGCCATAGACATTTAGACAAGACATTGAACCCAGTGAATGAATAGATGAGTTGCTGGTACCAACAAGGGTCAGCGTAGGAGAAAGGATCGGATCCCTAAAAGTTCTGGAATCCTCTACCTTGGGACTTAGAAAAGGGCTCGCAACTCAGCAGCCTCAGCTGCCATTTCGTCAAAACTTCGATCCTTCCGCTCTTTGTCCAAATCCAGCTTCTCCGAGAGTTCCTTTTCCTTCTCATCAATCTGCAGCGTTTCGCAACATAAGCTTCATCAAGATGGTCGAGTCAGAGGCTGTAGCACACGTACAGATGCACAGACAAGATCCTGACCAATTCTCGTTACTAAACACTCATAAATTAAAAGTGACCTTCGGACAGAAGATGATAAAATTCTCATGAGAAGCTACTACTCTGACCACACTATTACGGGGTATTACTTATCTAATCGAAGCCTTTCTACAAGGCTCCCCATGCATTTATGATATTACTAAAATGGAGGAAAATTAGTGTGGGAGGTTCATAATTAGTAATGTAAACAACAAATATCGCTGGTAGTGTAGAGCTTGCTCCGCAATGGTCTGACACCGCAGTTGGTCGTGTGGATGCAATCCTGATCTTACCACATCATACACTTCATCGTTGTTCTCGAAGTCCCCTTTCTTTCTGGGAAGTATATGGACATGAACGTGAGGTACAGTTTGCCCAGCCTGTGCACCATCCTGAAATAATAATAAAAATAAAAATATATATTCAATGAATGAATTGACTATGTCATACAACATCATCGCTCGAGAGAAGCCAATTGCTCAATTGGACTGATTGCTTGATCTAACCTCCCGAATTTTATAGACCCACCACGAGGGTGACTCCCACGTTTCCCAGCTAAAGCTAGAAACTCCACTTTGGAAGCTTATAGTCCACTACACTAATCTCCAAACCATTGATTTCTAATGTTCGAAATCTAGGGTATGGTTTCTTCTTACTAATGCTATTATAATTTGTTACTTGAAGGATCCTAAATAATTGAATTCAAGTCTTACAAAATATGGAAGTCACCACCACTGAGGGGTTAAAGACGTATGAGACAGTCCAGGAGTGCATGGACGGCCAGGTAATGGGTAACAGTCAGCGTACCTGGATAGCGAATGTCAAAGATGTTGCTTTGAAGAAGGGCTCAATCTTCCGGCCAACTTGCTGAGCCGCGAGCCACAAGTCAGAGGCTTCCTCAGGAGTCAAATCCAGGAACCTGTGAACTACTCTCTTCGGACTGACCAATACATGTTCTTACGCGTCAAGGCAAAAACCAAAGCTTAAGCTTAAGGCGTACTCTATCCACCAAATGAACAGCCGAGTATATCTCAAGAAGAACGGGAAAAAAGGGGAAAAGGAAAAAGAGCGCTGGTTCATGCGGTTGGTATTTAGGGCTCATATTCTGCTAAACTGATTCACAATGCAAACGTTGTGCTTCCAGCAGTACCAGCAAATGAACCCTGAGTTGCCTTGACCCATACAGCAATGCAAGAAGTCGTCATGGAAATTGCCAGTTCTGAACTTCAAACCTCGCTACCATTTCTGTTCAAAATTACTTCGGGATGGTCCGGATCTTACAGAACTGGCAAGCAACCATCTCTCCTAGTGTAAAGGATATGACCTGCGCCGAAAATAGAACCCCCGACAAAGTTGCTTTAGATGTTAAAATGAAAATTTGCGTTCATATAAACAAATTGGACAAGGATCCATTTATCAGTGATATTGTCTCATGTTCGTGTTGGGTAGAACCCACTAGAAAGTTGCTGGCTCTTATAAGTGGGACTTGTGACAGTGTAATCTCCTCAAGCTGAATATCAGATGAATAGCAATCTAATTCCAAAATGATGAAGAGAGGTATCATGATGGCAACACCTCATACCAGGAACAACAGGCTTGAGGTTCACAAAGGCAAATGAGTGTCGTGTGGTAAAAAACACCTCCGTTGGGTCAATCTTGAACTTCCCAAAGTAGAGCGTCTTCTCAGCCTGCCAGATCAACCCGAAGCTTGTAGATTAAAAGATTCAAAAATACCATCAGGTCAAGATGTGAAGAAATGTAACATGGAGAATCTCCAAAACTTGTCCAGAACAAAAACAACGTCACTCTGTTAAGGGGTCATGTTGCAGCTTGTTTTTATCGCTTCACGTCAATATGGACGTGCAAACTCAATTGAAAACACGTGCAGGATTGAGAAAAAAGGCACGTGACAGGAATGTCATCAAAAGAAAGGTCGGACAAAATATAGAAATAAGTTACTAAGAAGGTGCAATTTGACCTGCAAGTAGAGTATGGTAGCCAACCTGTTCCGACACCTCATGAGGCGCATCACTGGAAGGCATTCTGGTCCTTTCTTTGAGCGAGCCTGGTCCTTACAACACCCAACACCAAGTCATGCCAGCAAAGTAGCGCACACATACAGAGGACCTAATTGCGACACAGACCTAAATCCAACACCACAAAAACTTGCATGATGGGTATATATGGTTTGGGGAATGTAGGCCACCTTAACATCAGAACTTGAGTCAGTTTTAGGTCATCTAAGTTTACAGAATAAAACTTTGATACCTTATAACTTTGCATAGGGTACTCAAATAATGCGTTAATATCCTCGTTGGTTTGTTAACAAGAATATTTACAAATTTGACCATTCTGACAACAGAAAACATGATCAGCGCTTTAAGGCGTCGTTCAGTTACGGTTACCTTAATTCCTAAGCAATCCAAAGTGCTTCATGGAAAGTCACAGAGCTCACTGTTCTCAAAGGTCCCAACTCTTGCTAACACGGTGTATGCTAAACGCAACGGCAGACCAACTATATAAGAATGATGCAAGCATCCAAAGGAATTACAAGAAATAGCCCCAAACTGAGCTCTGTAATTCCACCACAACCATAATTCGTGTACATACAATCCTGAATTGATGTAATAAACTCGGATTTCTTACCAACAAGAGAACAGAGAGTCCTTGAAGGCTGCTCCTGCCGGATTAGGGCTCTGGAATTCGTGTTCGTTTGAGGTCCGGATTGAAAGAATGCACTGCACGCAACTTCAACGACTCGACACTGGTAAATCTGGCTCGGAAGCAGCCTACTCCGAAGGGTGGAGAAGCTCAGCATCAGAACTGTTGAAAGAGGGAAACGATAGGCCTGCGCGCATTCAAGGCGTTAGCCCTGCGTGCGAGCCCTCAAAGGGAGAGGCGGGCCTAAGTTAAGACCCAGTGGCTCTGACAGTGTTTATGTATGGCCAGCAGTGTATGGCCGGGGGAGGCATAGTTCAAATTTCTTTTAGTTTATAGTTTTAGTTTTAGTTTTAAAACTTCAATATGTCAACCAGTAAACGTATACACTATAAACTAACAATTTGAGAATAACCATCATGAAGTATTAGTTAGAAGAATATTTGGGAATCAATATACAAATAGAAACTGTAAATTTTGATTTATAGAGTCCATCTTTGCATTTGGATTCACAAATGGTATTACCAAAGTTTTTCTTATAAATTTTGAAAGAAAAATTTACAAATTCTTTTTAGATTTAAGGACAAGGAAGAGATTATCGCTTTTTGAATTGCAGTAATTGGAATGAATTTGAAATGAGGTTCTCTTGACATGGTCATTCATTGAATTTTTTTGGTTCTTTCAATTGAATTGTGTACGACATCAAGCAATTCACCTTCTTCCCTTAAAAACTTATTCTTTTAAATTTTTACTAATATTTTCTTCAATCTTGCAATCAAAGTGGATGCTTATTTGTATTGCTAGATACTAAGGAGTTTTCCTTCTTGCTATACGAAGTTATTTATCTTATTTTTTGTAATTATTGATGTAACCAAAATGTGAAGAAGAATGCTAGTTAGTTTGTTAAAATGAAAGAATTTGTTCATGGAGTCCTCAACTTGTTACTAAGACAAAAGTATACTAACCTTGATGAAGACTCAATCCCAATCACCTTTATGAACACATGTTAACAATAGTATGCCAATCTTCTATTCATTCACTTTGGTTAGACTTGTAGTGGAAACATAGCTTGGCTAACTATCTATGACCATCGAACTTTGAATCAAAATGAAGTGGGGTGTTTCTAGTGGTCTACACACACCACAATGACACTACTTAAGGAGTTTGTAAATACTAAAAATGATTTGATCACAAATAGATTTTAATTAGTTCT
This sequence comes from Pseudoscleropodium purum, assembly GCA_963969395.1. Taxonomy (NCBI): domain Eukaryota; kingdom Viridiplantae; phylum Streptophyta; class Bryopsida; order Hypnales; family Brachytheciaceae; genus Pseudoscleropodium; species Pseudoscleropodium purum. The sequence continues at coordinate 2,591,145 of OZ017796.1, forward strand.
TGCCCTCCAAGATCTCTTTGTGGGGCAACTCAATTCATCTCCCAAAAATCACACTCCGATATATGTCAAATTGTTTGAAACAACAACAATAATGTGCTTTACCTCAAATCATGTAGTGAATGTTGCAATTGGCCCTTGTTAATTTCCTTTCAAGTTCCATTTTTCAAGGTCTAAAACCAACTATTGAATCCACAGTTCAATGCTTTCCAATAATCAAAGTTGCTTTCATTTCTTTTCTATGAAACCAATGTCTGTTAAGAGATGTGCTAATGAAATTGGTGACTGCATTTTGCCTAATATGCTCGAGAGTTCATATTTTTGCAGAGAAAAAGTCATATGTTGCCTAATTTGCTGGCAAGTGTTCACATGTGTGGCTAACTTCAAAAGAGCATTACTTTGATCTGGAACTCATATTAAGTGGTCTTGAAATCACACTACTACTATTGATTGTGCATTGGTAGAGCTCATTGAGTATGATAACCATGTTCAATAACATTTACAAACCACCTAACCTACGTTGTGAAGGACTATTATTTGTTGACAAGGAAATTGGGTGTTCAACCTAGCATTTTTTGACCTTGAGTTTGAGCTGAACTCGTGGATTGTATGCCTTTTTCACTTGATTTTAATGCTCGAGGAAAAGCTAAATTGGGTAGCTATTTAACTAGGTGAATAAAATAGGTCAATGCATAGCTTATGTTCTCAATTCCAGTAGCAAGATTGTATGAATGTGAGGATAAATATGCGGCATTGAAAAGTAGAGGGCAAGTGTTTGCAAACATAGACTTGAAGTTGTGAAGTCTCTTCCTTTAAATCCATAGATCTTGTGAAAGTTCCAATTCTGGTTTCACAACCATCATATCAGTTAAATGTAAGCAAATTTTTAGTCTTTGATCTCCATTATTGTTTGGGGTAAGCTATGGCTTACACTAAGTTGAAGAGTAGCAAGGTTATAATATTGTGCCCACAACAAACGGTTGCAATGTAGTCAAGTATAGCCGCTAATGAAGATTGCAACAAATGCAAAACAAGTGCACTTACTATGGGTTGAATTAAGCTTAGTGGAGTCAAAATTGAATGAGGTTGTGTCTCACACATCATTCTATAATCAAAAGGAAGTGACTCTACACACATGAATTTTGTTGTTGACAAACAAGTGGTCGACCTTGGCACAGAAATTGAGACTTGAAGGTGACATGTGAAAATACTTCTAAAAGCAAGGGAAGCTGAGTATGCATTTCAAATTATGTTACATGATATTAGTTGGGTGCTCAATATGGAATACGTACAAAATAAGTATGGCCAAGCCACGAAACAATTGATGCTAAAAAGGGATCATCTTCTACAATAGTTTGACTTCCGATGAATATTTTTCCATTTTCTTAAGCAATTGATTACCACAGTATTAGAAAATGATGATTTCTTTGGAGACTAGCCCGTCCTTACAAGGTTAAGTTTTTTTTTAATGTCAATAAACGACTCCTGTTAGTTTTAGGTACTGCTCCCTTACGGGCGGAGATGCCACGTTTGCGGTGCCACACAGCCAAATCTTGGAGCACAAATCTGGCATTCCTATTGGAAGAGCGCTGCTTCCAACCAACCCCAGGCACTCCCCCAAACACCTGGGGTTCACGACAAGTGTCGCAAGCTCCATCCACCACTTGGCAAACCCCCCATCCTCTTTCCCACTCCGTCTCCACTCTCCAAGACTTCCACATCTCCAGGAAACCGAGTTTGCTTTCCAACTTTCACGATTCCGCTTCCTTCCCCCTTCTCGTAATCAATTCCCAAACCACAAATCAGTAATCTCTAGGGCATTAGGATTCAGAGGCATTGTCTATGGCGTTGAACGTGCTTGCGGGAAGCTCTGTCACCAGAGCTACAACTCGTGCTCTGTTTCTTTCTGGCGATTCTTCTGCACATCTCCAACGACAAGCTCGTAGCCCTTCTCTCTCCTTTCCAGTAAGCTCTCCAACTCTATGTTCTCCTATGGATTTTTGTTTTTGTTTATATTGGATGTTCGTAATTCTTCCTTGTGATTGGGGTGGTGTGAAAATGTTTGGAACCAGGAATGAGGGTTAGGGTTTTGAGGGTTAGGGTTTAAGTGCTTGGGTTCTTTAGTTGGAGTTTGTATTGATTTTTATTGATGTATTTGGGTTTTGGGTTGGTGAAATGTGTAACAGCGGAAGTCGTGTAGAACCACCACTGTTCGGAGCTCCAGATTGCCGCTGAATCCTAGGGAGGCTAAAGAAATGGCTGAAGGACGGGAGCCAGAGAGTCCGAATGAAGGTGGTGGTGCGGGGTAAGTAAGAATGATGTGTGTTTGGTTTGTCAGCTTCATTTAACCCGAAAAAAGACCTTTAAAGTTAAACGGTTAATGGTAAACTAACATTCATCTTTCTTTAGATTTTAGCACATTTTTGCTTGTTCAAATATATTATTTCCGTCAATTTCATGGAATTGGTCGTAGAGAAGGTTCATTTGTTAAATATTAAAGAATTGCTTTCGATGAATGAGAAGGTGTTTGGAGGAAGTTTGACACTGAGTTGTGCGTGGTTTGACATGATGGCAGACCCAACCCCTTCCGATTTTTTCAGAATTTCAAGGAAAGTCTTTTTCAGGATCACAAGAGACTGCAGAAAGAGAAAAACTTGGTACCTCCTTCTGGCTTCAACTCCTTCATGCTGAAATTTCTCTTTTCTGTATTATCTTGAAGGCTTGAAATCTAGAATCAATGCGTACATGCTAATTTTTCCGATTCATTGAATGACGATAACGTGCCATGTACTTTCGAATTAAGACATGGAATGAGTTTGAAGCTTCAGACTGGACTAACAGAGTTGGGCTGTGGGGCTGGTTGAGTGCAGCCGAAAGGTGACATCTTGTACGCGGTTGAGAAAGGAGATACATTGTATAAAATCTCTGATAGACACGGCTGTTCTCTCGAGCTTCTTATGGAGGTATCAACAGAATATCGATATTTTCTTCCATGTTCACTTGTGGTCCTAGACTTGTTGAATATACGCAAGTAAACTTTTTTTTTACCTCTTTCCTGTGCAAGTTTCTTTCTTTCCTTTGCAGTTTTCTTAGATACGATTGCAAAGGGTGAACAAGAACCTCTTTTATATATATTGTATCTCTGGTGAAGTTCGCATATGTGCACTTACACTTAGCGAGGCCTACGATGTGATTATTGTCACATCCTGAAGGTTTTCTTATTTAAATCTTTTCTTTGGATTCTCTGCGAATCGAGCTGACATGGCATCTGGTTGCGTGTAGGCAAATGGAATCGAAGATCCCCACAACTTAAGTGTTGGACAGGAGATTTGGATTCCTCGGACCTATCAGATTAAGAAGGTAAATTAGTTTTGCTCGAGTTAATTAAACCACGAAACGCGTAGAGAATCGTCTTGAAGTAAGTTAGCTTTTACAAGTAAGTTCTCCTTGCGGCATATCACATAATTAAAATTGGAGAAGGCCAGCTCTGATATTCATTCTTTGCGTCAAGTTCATCATCCAACAGTTGGAGGTGATGCTTCCATGTCTTGCAATATAGTATTAGTAAATTGATATTGAACTCCAGTAGCTACGCAAAATGGACCTCTCCAAGTTCTCTATTGTAGTGCTCACAAGTCACTTTTATTTACAATCTTCATTGGTATCAATTGCAGGGTGACACGCTGTATTCCATCTCGAAGCAGTTTGGTATAAATATGGAAGCTATCCAGGAAGCAAATGGAATTGATGACCCAAATTTCATTCTTGAAGGTATTTCCATTTTATCTCTTCTCTTTCGCTCTCAACCTTTCAATCGCACTGCCTTGGGGGACAAATGGTTTCTTGTCAAGTTATACAATCAGAAGTTAGCACAACATGGCAGAAGAATGGACGGGGAATATGAAATTTGAGGGTTCTCTTGATTGCATTTTCTTATGATATAACCGAACTAGCTACTGTAGCTCAATCCAGCGCACGTGCACCACTCATGTAATGATTTGTTTTGTTAGCTCTGGACCAAAGGGGAGGGGGCCTAATTGTATCCAACACATTTCACCTAAAAATACAGTGAAGTGAGAAAGTAGGTTCTTGTGAGCAGTGTCTGTTGCCAAGGTAGGAAGTCCTAAAACGGACCATTTATCAGCTGATCGCATTTTAGGGGGAAGCTAAGTTCTTGAAAGACTTTTCAGTAAATTTTCATCGAAAGAAGGTGGAATTCGCGTCAATCCCAACTCCAAGTCGTTTCATATGGAATTTACAATTAGTATGAGGACCTTGGTGGAATTAGTTGGAACCCAGTGGTCACTAAAATGGACCATCTCCTGAAATGTACAGTACATTTATGTTTGATGGTAACTGAAATGTAAACTACTTGTACATTGACGGTTGATGGTGCATTGAAGAAAGAAAACTGTGCCTCTGGGTTAGAGGACCACTTCACAGCCTGGTCCGATTTAGAACCTCCTACTTTAATCAAAGATTGATTAAGCTGCTACTTGTTTGAAAATATGTCAACTTAATCGGATTTCTTCTTTTTATTTTTTATAACGTGAAGTTTTATTCACTGTCCTCATGCTCTGAGAAATTGTGGTGCTATTGGTATTTTCAGGAGATCACGTCTACCTTCCAGAGAACCCTTCCAGCCCTACAGAATAATATCGTGGAGATTCACATGCAGTAGATAAAACTATTCTACTTCCTCCAGCAGTATCAATGTTGTGTGCATACATTTGCAGAAAATATAGAAACAACTCTCTCTACTCCATATTTTGCGGAATCTTGCGTGTCCTTTTATATAGATGACGAGTTTGTAGTCCCTTGACTGTACAAAGTTTGACCACATAATAATCCTGTCAATGGGCATTAGATTGCAACCCAGTATATCTGTTACAACCGCCGAAGTTCAGGAGCTCAAACAGCAGTAGGAGACTCAATATGCATTAGTTTTTCCTCTGCCTAGGGCAGCAAGCAGGTGGAAGAATTCTCTTCATCCGCTGCATGAATTTATTATTCAACACGCTATACATCTGAGTATCTGTATGTGAAGAAACACATAACTTCACCCAGATCCACTGCCAATTACATAGCCAGACTTTGCACAAAAATTCTCTGTTCTGATGGAGTCGTAAAGAAATAATGAACTAAATCTTTTTCTAGCTCACATGCTAAATAATATGCTTGTTACTGTCAACAGATTTCTTAAGTAGTGCAAATGATCGATTCGATTAACTAAATTTGGGATTCCCTCTACGGGTTAGGCGGTTGCAGAAGTCTGGGTCTGGCAAGTTTATACATGTAGTCAGCTAACTGGCTGTAGAAGTGCGAGGTGGGGTGAAAACTATCCCAGAATATGTGTTCACTAACGTTTTTGCAAGGTGGCACTAGTCTGTTGCATAGAATCGCTACTTCTAGATCCCCGGTTCCACAACACCCGTCCCTTGCGTATTTGAATCCTGAAGAAACCAAAACAAACAATTTAGGAAAATTTAATAAAATAAAAGGGAGGCGGGTAAGATTCGCCAAATGTCACCTTGCAGTAGTAATACTAATTTTCACTTTTTTTGTTATTATTTGTGAGGTGAACTCGTATGTCAGTAAGGTAGTTTACAGTACCCTAGATAATATCAATCTAATGCGGTTAACACTATTCTTCTACTATCTCAATGTATGATTTTCATTGAACTTTTACAGAATTTTTATTCAATTAATGTGACAAATCTTGCGCTGTTCAAACCCTCGTACTAATAAATTAAATTAACCTGAGTTGTTCTAGAGCAGTTCTGGTGTGTAGACCACTAGAGCAAGTGCACCCAGATAACACGTGCAACTCTTGGAGTCTCACAGATGTAGTGTAATGTGAGAATATTCAAGTTAGTAATTGCCTTTCCAAAGCTAATGCACTCGAACTTCTCTGCAATTGCACATGGTTCCTCATGTATCCTTAAAATCTGTCATTCCTCAAGTGCACATTTGGTGAATTAGATTGCTAATATGTAGATTCGTGAGCAGAATGATGTGAAAGGACATGCATATAGAAGCCCATGTTTCACCCATTCAGTGAGCATTAGGGAGTCAGAGATGAGAAGTGCAGGATTACCAAATTTGGGAGGGTCTTGGAAGGCATCATAAATGGGGTTGTAGATATCGATGTAGATTAACCTTGCTCCGGGGGTAATCTTGTTCAAATCGTCCACCAACTTGATAGTCTTCACATTCTGGGCGATAGCGATGTCATTCATAAACTTCACGCAGTCTTTTTCACCAATTTTCCCGTGCAGTGTAATCTGTGAGGGAACGCAGCCAAGCGGTGGCAGGCCCAGAACGAAGATATTGCGACCACCCAATGCATACAGCCCCTGCAAGACATCAATCATGTCAGACATTCATAACTCCATTCCTGTTAAAATATGATTATACTAATGCGTGGCAGTTGCATGGGGAATAATAAATGCATAACAGTTGCATTGACACACACGTTTCAGATGCCCAGATCACACGATCAGTCCTAGTTTTTTGAGCATCACAAAAAACAGATTTGGCACTCTAAATCACACCATTTTTAATAGGATAAATAATTAAAACCATGCGGGTTCTCCTAATAATCCTGCAGTGAGCATTTACAGAAGATTATATTACGAGAAACGTATCGAACTTACTGACTATCAGCCACATAATGCACAAGGAAAGCTAACATTTTGAATAATGAGTGTGGTGTGAACGAGTGCATACCAATACATATTTGCGGATGTTTAGAACAAGTAAGTCAATGTATTTGTCTGGCGTGTACTTGTTCTGAAGATTCAGGTTGATGTAATAATTGTTGACCCAATCGTTGGTTCCAGTGCTGAGCGCATACAGAGAGCCGCTGATGATGTAATTGCCCCTTTCCGGCCCGGCAAGGCTGAGAACCTCGGCCTTCCAATTTTTGTACCACTCGTACTGAACGTTCAGACCTTTCACATTCTGCACACATAATAATGCCAAGTCTAACGTGTCATACTCAAGTTGGCTGCTCAGACGAAGTTTTGAACACGTAATCTATGTGATCAGCTAGTGTGAATCCTTTGTATTACACACACCCTGAATTGCAGATCTAGACATTAATTTTGAGATTCATAGAAGTTACAAATTAACTTCATTAAACCTTCTCGATCAAGCCTTTTCTGTTCCCGAAATTAGTTAAGATAATATGACTCATCTAAGTTAGTCCCGAAAACAAACCCCCTCATGAAATCAAGTCAGTTAAATTAAACTGACAGAATCTGGCAGTGCCAGTATTAAGATCTATACAATAATTGTACTCTGGAATGTTTAAAGATTCGTATTTCAGTATTCATTGTAGAATTCGATTCTCGCATTTTGTCAAAGACTTCATTAATTGATTCCAGAATTGACAGCTTGTCTTTAGTGAAGGAGCATAAATAAAAAGTAGCAAGTTGGGTGACTATCTTCACTTCAGTCACTGCATTACTTGGGGCCGTTGGGTCAGGGCCGCAGCCAGGGTAGTGTAGTTTCCAAATCCTTCATACAGTTGTGACACTACAATGTACAATACAGTAACTAAGGAGTGTTGTTTACGGATGTACTGACTGGGAGTAAGTCGACAAAATGATTGTAATTGTCCACTTCTGGCAAAGACAGAGTTGGCACATGACAGTACTCACTCAGCATTTTTAGGAACCATAACGCATGATTCATTTAATTCCACTACTGATTATTGGCAATGTGTTGAATAGAAGATCGGAGGAACGTACCCAGTGTGTGGCAGTGTTGTCAAACCATCCGGAAGCTGACGAAGCAAAGTTGATGCCAGTGAGAATCGCTGGTCCGTGGGCTCTCGGGTCCAAATAGGGGAGCTGCAGCGGGAGTTCAAGCCTTTGAGCTGCAATTAATAAAGCATCCACGTCGGTATATTGTTAAGATACTTTCTTCTAATGCGCAGCAATACCAGACAATGAGAAGACAATACCATAATACTCATATTACTGAACGCATATATATCATTCAGACTAACTCCCAGGCAGTCTATCATGTTCAAACTGCGTAACCTATTTCAAATTCAAACTTCTATGTAAACCCAAACAGGAAAAGAAAGACTCGTATATATCACTGGGTCTCTGCGCACGTGTGCATTCATTCACTAATTCATGGAGGGTCTGGATACACAGACTAGCTCATCCGATGAATTCGGGAGACATTCAGTCAAAACACCCACAATGTGCTTCAGAGACGATTCCGTAGCAAGCTAAAGCAATACATTCTAGAGCTTTGAGCTCGGATCACGACCAAACCACCAACGCGAGTACACAATAAGTACCACAATACTCAATCATATTAACAAGCTTCATTCAGCCTCACTCATTCTTCCACGTACGAACCCATGCTCGATCAAACAGCATAGCTTTGCACAAATTCCAAGAGAAAATGATACTCTCACGTTTTGTAACAAAAACGGACCAAACACACAACTCACGAATTCACAAACCTTTATCAATCTCTCCACAAACGCAGTGTCGGGATATAGATGCAAGCAGGTAAGTGGATGACATACACAATGTGAGTGGCGTACGATTCCCAACTTAGCAATACCAAGGTAAAAAGTTGCAGTGAGATCGAAATTAGAGTCTGACTTACAAATATAATCCGTGACAAGGAGTCCATCCGTGAAACGTCCAGTAGGCACATGTCCAGCGAAATTCAAGCCATAAGGAGCAAAGTTGGACTTGATCACTGTCACCATGTAGTTGTTGTTCCCGGCATCCACCGTGGAGTCTCCAAAAATCACCAACGCCGGCACCAGCTTGCCGTCCCCTGCTTCCTTGGAAGCCTTCCAATCTCCCGAAGTCAAGTTGCGAATTCCCAAACCCCCCGTCACGAAGCTGCTCACCAGCACCACCACCAGAGCCACAGTCACAGAACTGGCACCAAAGAAGTTCGCCATTGCTACCTAGCTAGCTAGCTAGCTGCTCTTCTTGCAAGAATGGCCACCACTCCTTCAGCACTATTGTATTCTGACTAGAGCTGGCTGCTACTGTACTCCGTACGAGGAGACTTGAAGACCATGTTGCACTCAAAATTGCAGTGCAACCAAACACTGTCGATCGCCTTTGGGACACCGATCGAGGAAGGATGGGCTTATTGGAGGAGCTAGCTAACTAAGCTAGATCGACACGACACGACATGACATGACATGAATGCGGTTTCGGCGTGAGGACTCCACTTGTAACTCAACAGAGCTGGCTTGATGAGCCTTCAGATGGCCTCTGCGCCTGATCACTTCCGAAGTGATGTTTTCTGGAGAGCGCAGATGTTCGTATATATAGTACTGCGTGCCACTCAGGCGATCAAAGTCAGCTAGGGACACTCCCTGTCTTATCGTTTGTTAACTTCGGATGACGGTTAACTTACTTTGGATGAGGATTGAACACTCTTCATACCTGGAATTGGCGAGTTGCAGAATTCGTATTTTCGTGGGGAAACGGGTTGCCAGACACGGTAGCTGAATCTATTTACTGCGTCTCCAGAGTATTATTTAATGCGGCTGATGAGAATACGGTTCATATGTATGCAGGCGAGGACAGACATTCAAATTACCACTCGGGTGTACGTAGTCCTCGTATGGCAGAGGGACAAGGAAACGGCTGAGAGAGCAGCCTCAGCAGCCTCAGCAAGGAGCGGTGGCTAAGCTAAGGTAGTGCTCCATTAAACAACCCACGTGTGTTTGAGTACGAGTTTATTCCTCCAACCCCTGAAGCTCTTTTAAGGGAGCCGGCCCATTTCCAACCACTTAAGCAGTTACACATGCTTGGAGCACAGATTTCTTGAGTGGAGATATTTTCCCATGTGCAGAAATAGGGTTTAGGAATAAGGTTTAGATGGATTCCATATTTTTTTCAGGGTTTCATTCCTCAAAACATAATTTCTATGAAAATTTTAGTTGAAGATTTCGTACGATCTATTCTAGTCATATTGATCTTCCTATTTCCAACCATAGGTTGGTTTCAAAATCAACCAAGACTACAGCCAATCGTAATGCATCACAATGGCATTGAGAATTGTGCCATAATTAATCTCCTGCTTTCTACTAATGATTGGAAAGATTGTAGCCTTTATAACAAGAATGGATCCCTAGTCAAAAATGGGTTGGCTCCCTCATGTAAATCCAAAACATTTATAAACAACTTATTTCACCGTAAGAGAAAAAGCCAAAGTTTCATTAGAAGATTTTTGGGGCCTCTGGATGCTTGTGAGTTATCACAGCTTGTAAATGCATGAAACATGTTCAGCGCAGCGGTTTTACGTGGTTGAGCCCTTGCCACGTCATTGACCAAAAATTATTATTATTATTATTATTATTATTATTATTTAATTTTACATTTGGAGACTTTTTTTTTATATGAAAAAGAACATTTTGACAGCAAGCCGTTCCCCTTGCTGCAGGGAATAGCTGCAAGGGAATAGGCCCAAAACAGGTTTTTGGAACCCCCAAAAGTCTTCTAATGTTATTGCATGCATGGATCTCAATGATTCATGTGGTGCCTCAAAGTCGTAAATTTTTTTATATGTCATTGTAGTACAAGTCAAGAATGAGATCTTGTAGTTATAAGCTCTTCCAAATGCATGAAAATTTACTTACAATTCTTTTTGCATATCGTTTTTTTTTTTCAATTTTGAGAGAATTTTTGAATTTTTGAGCCAAGGACCTTTAGGCTAGGTTAGTTTCCATTATTTCTGAAATTGTCATGGACCTCAGAACGTCACTTGATGAATTGCTCAACCGGTGTTCTTTTCTTCAATCAATATGTATTATGTCAAGCAAACAAATTTAGAACATCTATAAATTGATATCAAAAAACTTCACTTCTAACACCTAGTAACACATGTCATCCCCAAAATATATTCTCTTGTACATTAGAATCCTCTTTCTTTTGCAATGAAGAAACTTTAAACTTCAAACTTGAGCATCCTTTTATGTAATTAAGGAAGGTACATTGCAAATTGCACCCTCCCTAAAACCACCATCATCACTTTGTGTATGTCTCCAAAATCAATATGTATGTATTTTGGAGTTCTAAACAATCTTAGAATCCAAACATCTATCAAAACAAACTTTGATCCTTCATAACTTTTACATAGAGTATCCAAATATCACGTTCTTTGGTGTATTGAAACCCGCATTCATTTACCAACAAGAAAGTATGATCAGATAATTTTGACCAGTTCAATAATATTAACTAGGCACAGTAGCAAACAGTGGTGGTTTGGGGGATACCCACCTTAAAGATAACAGAAGGAAGGCTCTTCGCAACAGCGATGTTCGGGAGTGTTTCTCCTTTAGTGCAAAAATACCCTCACAGCTCGTGGGGACTGGGGAGAGGACTCAAGTACGGTAGTTGCCAACGAACCTGAGATATTTCCTGTTCCTGTACGCTCTTATCTTACATCCTCTTGTAATATGCTCTTGGAGTCTTGCTCTCTTGCTGGCATGGAGTACAGATGCTCTGTTAAACAAACCAAATAATTCGATATTGATCTAACTTATATATCAGACTCATCTTGAAACGTTTGTTTCATACTTTTTATTTAAATTTTCTGGAGAGCTGATAACCATGTGATTGAGAGAGAGTGTGGATTCCTCGGTTGGCAGATTGTTTGAAAAAAAGAGACCCCCAGCCCAGGAACCCAAATTATGTTCGTTCTAAAGTTAAGCGCAGTCGGTTTGTTGTACGTTTTCACCCGGTTGTTCAGTCTGGTGGTGTAAGATATCTTTCTTTACTCTTTTTACAGTCAGCATTGGGCTTGCTCGTTTTGTTTCAAAAAGAAACAAAACGGAATTGAATGCGAGGATACAGAGGACGGTCAAATGGCAGGTGCCAGCTGGACTGCTGGAAGGGGATGAATGAATGAGTTTGATACTTACTAACTTATTAAGCACTTCAGTTATTAATGTCTGCTGGTAGCAGAAACAGGCGTGTGCATGGGCGCAGAGAGTGAATGCCCGGTCTGACTGCTAAATTTGGCAGAATGATTTGCTTTGGTGTTTGTTCCAAACCCGTGAAGGGTTGCGCTGCAATTGAGCAGTGCCGCAGTGCCGCAGTGCTGCAGCAGTGCTTCAGGAGCCTCCTGGCTACTGAAGATCAGCCATGGGTGGTGCTGCCGAATCGGCCTTGCTGGCCTCATGAGCGCTAGCTAGAGCTACACTTCTTTATTCAATTAGAGTTGCCACCAAACTAGTCGATCTCGACCAGAAATGAACGCTGAAAAGACGACGGACGGAGCTGCTGGAAGGGGTGAACAACTGAAGCCCAAGCTGCAACCTCTCTGTTCGGGCGTCATCCAGAACCGGAAGGGGTTAATCTCTATTTGTGCTAATTTTTATAGCTTCACTTAGATGTGTGTATGTCACAATTTAATTTGTATGAATTGCACGAATTGCACCAAAATTGACAACCACTTTTGGTAAATTCGTGGGCAACGCCAAAATAGGGAAACTCAGCCCAGCTTGCAGGACTTCATTTGCAACCACTTCTCTTGAATGCTCTGCCTTTTGAGGAACTTTTCGCTCAAGTATGCCCTGAAAACGCTGCAGTTTTGGAAAGGAATGTGATTGGAACATGGCTTGCAATCCTTGCATTGTAAGTCAATTTATCATGTTTGTCATCATCGAGTGAACCGGGGTGAGCCTGTCAGTTCTTAGCTGCAACTTTCGCAATGCTAAATGCATGGTTGGTACCCTTCACTTTCGAGGGAATGAAGTTTCTGTGCGAATGGGCTAGTCACCCACTGGGTAGTTGAAGTGGAACTGGCCGGAGATGAATTTCATTTCGAATGACGTAAAATGTTCAATGACATTTGTTCCAAATTTTTCTTTTAATGAAAAAAAATGGCGTAACTGCGTAAGGTTCTCAACTGAAACAGTGGCTTCAATGTTGCTCTCTCCACCTAATTAATTAAGTAAGCTTTAGAAACTATGTAACTGTCCTGGATTGGGGCTGATAATACAACGGTTGAGATATTTTCTACACATATGAGGACAAAGCAGGAATGGAGCTCACATAACAACCGTATATATGCCACTAACCACCTCATCCATGATCGAACAGGCTGTCCCACGATCACTGAAACTCACATGTATATTAATTGCTCCGTCGCTTGATCTTTTCTATGAGCATTCGTCATGATCGACAAAGGTGGTGGTGCTTGGTTACAGCTTGACGGAACATTTTGGATATTGAAACAGTGGCTAGAATTGATCGAGACGAATTCTAGATAACAAGACACTGCATGTAACACTGTCCGTTCAATTGAAGGATAACGATTTCATTTTGCAGTAACTTAAGTTGATGCAATCAAGAATCACCATCACCATCGCTATAGCAGTACAATCGCCGGGATAGACACGATCATTCTGAGTTCGAAATTGATTGTTCATTACCAACGGATATGGTGATATCTAGTGTAATGTTTTCGGCTGAGCACATGCAAGTTAGTGAGTATAGTATGCACTGTGTTGGAGGAGTCGCACGAAACTTGTAAGTTTCGAGGTAACCGTGTCTCTCTCTCTCTCTTAGTCAGTTGGCTAGTCATAAGAAGATTATCGTAGTCATACTTCATAACTTTTGTGTTGAATTTGAGTCCTTTGATCAAATAAAAACGTCCTTTGATTTGGACGTTAAAGATTTGAGCAAATTGCATAATTATGATAAAGAAAAATATTTGACAAGCTTCTTAATCCTCTTTATTCTTAAAAGGAATGTTAATTTCATTCCATTTGTAGAATTTCCATCACTTTGGCACTTCTCAAGGAGGTGGACAAGGCTTGAAATGTATATCTATATTACAATAGGCTTACAAATGGCATCAAATCGATTAAAACAATCAAGATGTTGTTTATAGTTTACTTCTTTAATTGAATCTTGCCATATATCATGTATTTAAGGTAAGCCGTTCTATCCTATTAGTATCCTTGATTGTATGTACCTTAATTTAGTTGTGGGCTATTTGTGCTACTATATATCAACAATGCACAATATGAAACGCACCATTGAATATGTAGTGGTGCAAGTGGGCTCAATGCTTGGAATTGTAGTTCAACTAAAGTATGTATATATATATATATCCAAAATGGCACCCAACTCAATTGTAATTTCTATTGTTAAGGCCCAATTGCACACTCTTTGCATTCTACTATAGTACAAATTAATATAAAGGATTGACATTATGACAACTTTATAGGCGAATTGGAGTTGCAAAAAGAGATTAGGTTGAATAGTTATCATCTCATAACTTCATAACTTTGAGGAATACTACTATGTAGTTTAGACGTACAACAAAAGGTTCCTTCATTATTCCACAATTTGAAGGGATGCTTTTGGATTACTATTGTATCCAATTAGGGAGTCCAATAAACAAGAAAAGAATTCTAAATGACAAGAAAAATCTCCCATTGAAGAAACTATATGTTTTTGTTTTGACTACCTCTAATGTGTCTTTTTCTTTATTAATTAAAAAAAATGAGTTGACTGAAATATGTGAAAATCTCTCTAAATTCCTGTTCTAGATATTGCAACAAAAAATTGTAATCCCCATCAATCTAAATATGTGCATCTACCAATGGGACCACAATGAGGATGTATTGTACATATAGTCTTCTAATTATTGGAGCCAACCTCTTCCCAATCACCCTTTCATTTTGGTTGTGTAGGGTGGTTTAATTTCGCTTAGCTAGAGATGAACAATGATTAATTATGACATGATTTTTGATGCAGTTGTGGCCCATTATAATTGCTTCCAAGATTTTCAATATTGCAACCAATCCTATGTCGGAAATAGGGAAGTCTATATCATTAATGTAGGAGGAACCAAGGGAGGAACAAAATCTTCAACTGAAAAATTCATAATAATTATGTTTTGAGAACTAAAATCATGAAAAATTATGAAATTCTTCTAAACTCTATTGCTGTACATGGGAAAATTTCCGCCCTCAGGAAATCTGTGCTCCAGATAAGGTAACTCTGCCTATGACAATCCAAATGGGAGCCAGCCCATCACAAGCATAAAATTTCTAGTGATGCACATTTCGAGAACTAGAATGTACACCATGAGTACAATTTTGCCTGTGATGGGCCGGCTCCCATTTGGACTGTCATAGGCAGAGTTACCTTATGTGCAACTCCTTAAGTGGTCAAGAAGAGGTTGGCTCCCTTACTTACCCAGTCTACTTACAGTTAGGACGATCTTGTTAACAGTAGCCAAGTAGCTAAAACTTCCAGAGTGCGCTTAATTGCATTTAAGACTATGTCGAGATGCTGCTTGCAGTTGGCTTCTCTCGTTGACAGGAATTTCAATTGAACTGACATTAGTTGAGGGCATAACTTAAGATCAACCAGCTGAGTGCTGCTTGCAATTGACTTCATCACTTAATTGGAACTTTAGTACGAACTTACTCATTAACACCATCATTCAGCTGAAGCTGCTGCTGCTGCAGTGCTCCTTGCCCTCCGGCTGTGCTTCTTCACTCGCTTGCTAGCTACGAATTTAATGGTTATTGAGCTTGCTATGAATTTAGTGGCGATTGAGTTTAGAGAAAGTTCTTAAAAGATCGATCAGTTCGAAAATCAGTCCATGTGTTTCAGAAAAGAAAAGAAAAGATCGATCAGTAAGTTACTGGTAGAGAGGACACTACGGTTCTGTTTTCTTCTTCTTCTTCTTCTTCTTTCTGTCACCAGACTCGTATAATTATTAATTTTGCAACTAGCTAGTAGCACAGAGGCGCACATGGCAGCGGGTCAATTATCTTCACCCATCATAGATGACAGACAGAGCAGCGAGCAACTCCTGGGTGTTCTGCAGGGACGATAATAAGAACATGTCTCATAAAATAATCACGGCCGGACGGATTCACAGCTGAGTCTGCAATTCATTGGTTCCAAAAAAAGAAGAACTGCTGAGTCTGCAATGGCCGGATGGATGATTCACAGGTTCGCAGTGAGGCCGTATGTTATGGACGAACTTGGGAAGGGAATTGGTGGCTGCTCCCTGCCCACAAACTCGTGCTCAGGATTGCTATCCGGCCAGGGAATAATATCGATCTTTGCACTTAAAAACTCAATATTTTAAAGACCCAGTCAGAGATTGAGAATTTTAGGTTTCAGTTGAATAAAACAGCGTTGCCACTCGAATTAACTTACCAGCAGGCAGCAATGCATGCAAAGAGCCGGAGGAAGCAGACAGTTGTCGTATCCTGTGTGACTGTACCTGATTGAATTGGGTCAGAATTCGGAAGTGTTTAATTATGAGTATCTGAGTCCTCTGAGTCCTTAGGTAGTTAGGTTGGACGAAATTGAAACGTTCTCATTCCAATTATTTAAGTGTGTTAGACATTGAAACTGTATTTATTTTTTATTTCTTTTATTTCTTTTGGAGAAAACAGAAGGGACGAGAGCCCAATGCTTGAAAGAAAGGAGAGTACAAGCCAGCACCAGAGGCCTCAAGTCCCATAGGTAGCCATGAAAACGACATATATTCAGTCCCTGAGTAGGCAAATTAGATGTAAAAGCTTACTTCAACAAGTTTACTTCATCACTCCTAAAATTTGAGAGAATATGTTCTTCCTTTCTCACTCAATTGAAAAATTGCTGAAAAACTCTTGGGAAAATATTGTTTTACTGTGAACTAATGTACACATCCGTGTCCATGGAAATAAGTGAATAAGGTCACTTTTTGGCACTGCCCCAAATAAACGAAATCAAAAGTCTGGACTCCAGATGAGCTTCAACAAACGCCTGTGCTTTTCATCAATTCTGCTATTCAAGTGCTTTTTTTTTTCCTTTTTTTTTAAATCACAAAAGGAAGCCTCTCTATTCAAGAGTGAAGTCCACTTGCTTTCATCATGGCTAGATCAATTTATCGGCTACCGGACTGGATTTTAAAATTTTTTTTAGATGAGCAGGACATGAGGACTGACCAATCTGGCAGCCCATTTAAAACTGAAGCGCTCTGCACATCATTTCTAGGCTTGATGAGCCTGAGCCAGTCTGCAGCTGCCTGTGCGCCTGTTGAGTGGATTTTAGTGGAAAGCCTCGCTCCTTGTTGCATAATTGAGATCAAGTGGGAAAAGAAATCGTGAACGGCTTCCACCGCCGGTCGATCGAAAGCTGAGTGTGGCCATCTTGTTTCTCACATCATCTCTCCAATGAACATAGATTTGGATCATTTCTGTCAAAATCATTGAATGACTAAAATAACTGCGATCATCTTGTTCCTCATTAAGATCGGCATTATAGCCATTATAGATCCGGAAACGTTGGATTGAAACGCAATTGGGTTGAGATTTTATAATGGGTATCACGCCTGCCTCGTATCACTTTAATCAATGAAAGAGACTTTCACTTGTGCCACAGCAACTGAAGAGGAAGATATGAGAGCTAAGACGTGGCCAATCTGAACTCCACGCCTGATTGAAAAGTACGTCGCAATGGATCATTAATACTTGGAATGAAAACTTGCCAGAACCCGAAGAAATTTTTAGAAAATTTCTCAGGTTCGATGGAAATTGTCCATTTTGTTTAAAAAAAAAACCAAAAAAACTTCTCAGGAAATTCACGTTCTTGTTACCCTCTTGTCGAGTGGTCAGGCTGCATCAGAGAATACTTGAGAACATTATTGGATTGGACACACAATGCCAATGAAAGCTGTTTCAGTTCTCCACATTTTGGGTTGATATATAATATAAGACCTCAGAATTGAATGAGTGGAAGGATTACAGCCTTGAGTTTTCTTTATTCGTCAATGATGGAGTGACTCAATTATTTACCGTGTATACCAGATTTTTGATGATATGGGTGATGAAGTTTGTTATCAGTTGAAAGAGGAAGTTCCAAGTAGGAATCGTCAATGAAAAAAATAACGTGAAGCACTTTAGAAATTGCCCCAGTGACCTTAAGTGATGTTACTCTTGCAAAATGTCACTGTAATGAGGATCAACTTGCAAGCAAACGCCCATTATACTGATAAGAGCACAACATGCATGTTTGGCAAGGTCGGCAAATCACGATTGTGTGCAAGTGAAGGCTAATTTTTTTGTTAGCGTATGCGTGTTATGCCTTTTATCACTATGCATGCTATGTTTTTAAACTGCATTTTTTCAACTTAGTCTTGACACCTCCTCAATGTTAAAAGCGAGTTAAAAGCGAGTTAGTAGGGTATGTAAACACACTAAACAATTAACAACTAGTAAGTATGCTACGAGATGCTCTTAACTTGTAACTCTAATTTCCTTTTCCAGTAATTATGGGTCCAAATCCAACTTCCTGACAATCATGTAGCTTCGGTCAATGCAATCAATCCATAACTTGCGATGTTTGGCAATTACAAACTAACTTAGCTGTAAGAATGTGAAGTTGAGATTGTGTTTCAAATAGAGAACGATTAACAACGGTTCAAAGTGGATAAGGAACCAGCCTGTGGCAGAGGGTGAGAGTAGATCGACTGCTTTAAAGTCTACGGGACACGAAACACCGTGCATTAAGCTTATGTTACCAACTTGTATAAAAGACATTGTCGGTGACTAAATTCAACCTGTTCAACAGAGACCTCTCCAATGTCACAGCCCAGGTACCACAAAATGCACATCTGATTTTATGAAATTTTTTAACATTGAAACAATCAATAGTGTTGCATGTAGGAGGGTTAGTCACCTTGAAATATTTTTCAATAAATTTTTCTTTAATCCGTAACTTTAAGTCAAGTTAGGTTGTTTGTTTTGTTTGTTTGTCATGGAGAAAGCTCTTTGGGAGGAAGGGTGCATTGGCTTTGTTTCATGGTGTTTTGGCTCACAATGTGAAAGTTATTGAATTTTGAAGTTTTTATGAATTATAAATTATATAAAATTACTTTTATTTTGATTTTGATTGTGGCAATCAAGGCTTTTTTTTTTCATTTTTATGAGGTGCCAAAGTAGTGATACAAAATATTATAGTAATGCTCCAAATTTCAACATTCATTCACATATTGGGTAGTAAATATCACATTAGCACTTACATATCACATGTCTATAATCCTATTTTCATCCACAATTTGGCAATTTCATCTAAGATTTTTTTTCTAATTGAAGTTTTTTTTAGCGAAAAACTTCACATTTTCTTCCCTGTTTATAGCCCAATTATTATTTTCTGGTGCAATCTGGCACCAGAAAGAAAAAAAAAAAGCCCTGGTGGCAACAGCACAGGGTACACTGGCTGGTGAGCAATGAAATTCATAAGCAATCCAAATTGTCTCATGTTATTTTGATCCTTGTGAAATTTTTTAAGTCAACAGCTGTAGTGCTTTAGAACCATCCTTTGATTCCCTAAAATGTGAAGTATATCGTCTTATACATTGGATTGATTTAGGGCATGTTTTTGAATGTCTGTTACACACCTCGTAACATACAAGTGACATTAAAAAAACATTCCTACTTGTTGAACTTCTTAATATCACATGCTATTCCATCTTAATGTGACATCTTATTGCGATAGTGAGAGTAAAAATTGGGATTATTTTTGAATCAGATAAATCTACTTCGAAGAATTTGGTGAGGAAAAGGGTATCAACAACAGGCAGTCGCTTGCCACTGCCGGTGGCGAAATCCACTGATGTCAGCTCTCAAGTTGGCTAACAACGATTGGTAACATACCAGAAGCCCAGATCAGGAAGCAGTAAACACAAGCAAAGTTGACATGTCAAATAAGAAAAGTACGGAGTATATCTCTTTATACCTCTAAAATCCCAGATCAAAATTGGGCAGTGCACTTTTACACCACTCCTTTGATTTAATTCTGCTCCCAGCAGAAAATTTGGCTGCGTTTCCTACAGAGCCGTCTTCATAAGAGTTTCTTGAACCTAATTTGCGGTTGTCCAAGTCGGTCAATATCCCAGATGAGTTCTCGGATGATGTCCCTGATGATTTCATGAGGTTGTCCAAGTTGGAGCCCACCTGGTTGAGCCTACTGCGGAACTGATCAAATATATTCGTGGACTGAATCTGAAAGTTGCGAGAGTGTCTGTAAAGATGTTCAGTCCCATGCTCGTCATCCTGAGATTGAAGTGGCATTAGTACATACTGAGAAGACAACAAAAATCAGAGTTTCGAAGGTCATACAGCTGACCATGAAATTTCTAGACACTTCCAAATTGATAAGCTAACGGAAAACTATAGTTGTGAACGTACACAACATTAGCACAAATAATGGATGATTGTCCTCAAGTGGACCAAGACTGATGTGCCCACACGAAAATGTCACAAGGATACATGAGCAGAGCTGGTCATAAGCTTGCAGTCGGCACTACCCATATTTATGCTATTTGTAAAAGACATGTGGAGCACTGACCTTAATCAGTTGTAGCAACAAGCAGCCATTCTCTGATCTAGAAAGCTCCTTAACATCCTCAAATTCTTCCATCAAAGCCCTGGATGCAATAAATGACTTTAGCATATCTTAACCCCTAAACGCCTCAATCCTTTTTCGATTTTTTGCACATTTTGGCTTATATCTTTTTACAGAAATATCATTTACTGCAATTTCAAGAAATTTGTCATAAAGGAAGGTTTTCTCTTCAAGATTCAAGTATTAGATTGGATGAATGAAAAGTTTGCTAGACAATACAACGCCTAGAAGCGCTCTGTTCATCGTCCAGAATATGGACGTCGGAGCGCTTCCGGGTTAAGGGAACATGTGAGCAGAATGTCATTATTCTATTCCAAAGACCATTGCAACCGTAGTCAATATTTCAACTAAGATGGCATCTATTTTAGCATATTAATGCAACTTTTTGGCTCAGCAATGCTAATATTCTCCTTCAATGTCACTAATCTAAGAGCTAGCAGCAACAACAATATTGCTCAATGTGCACAAACTTGCACAATAATGTAAAGGAATAGGCACATATCTGATATGAAAAAGCATATAACCCTGAAAGATCAGTTTAAAGCTCTTAGGTTGTCCAAAAGGAAGAGATGCAATATTGCACTTGTGATACGACAAGGAGCTGACCTGAGGTTTGTGCAGTCCTTGCCATGGCGAACCTTTGCATATTCCTCCATCATGGCCCACACTTGTCTAACTGTCTCATCAAATTTTGATCCCCATCGAACATCCTTTTCGTTATGCAAAAGACACACAACTCGACCTGCAACAACAAACCACAAAATGATGGATCAAATGCCCAACCACTAATCATCCAGCTAGAGTTCTTCACAATGATCTGCTAACCTACTCACTGAGTAAATAAGTCAAGTGTCGCACTCAAGAGCTCTCACAGATGAAGTAGCGTGAAATTCTCAAAACTAAGTCAGGAAGACCTTACTTTCAGTCATACAAACGTAGAGATCACAGAGGGAAAAGATTGGCCATATATTAGGCTCACCCATCTTGCTAGCTAAAAATTGTTGTTTAGACCTACTGCACTGAGAATAATGGCCAAAGCAATACAACTTGTAGCCTTCCCAGAAATCTTGAACCCTGTTTCAAAACATTACAAGTCAATCCCAATGGTTTGCTCTTAGTAAGAGTGCACTTCAAAGCTCTCCATAGAAGCACCTCAACAACAAGAAGCGCTGTACAGTATACTATTGGAAAGCCCCTGGATTCTTTATGAACATGAGTAACAATCTCTCAAAGGGAAAGGAACAAATCACCAACCTAAAATTCTCATCGTCAAGAATGTTTCTTACTTCCTCTGAGCACTTGGAGAATACTCTCCTTGTGTGAGGAGAAGCTTCGCCCTCATCCTTTTCCGCCAACATTCCATGCTGCTCCACCAAAACGTCAAACTGGTCGTCAAGGTCGATAACAGTGCATGGTCTAATATTGCCGAGTCTACTCTCTTGATGTATCAAGACATGTTCAATATAAAAGCAATCGTCATCATATGACTCTGGGCATGTTCTGCCTACATTGAGCTTTTGAATATGGTCAACACAATCCAGAGTGGCAGATCTCTCTTCCTCATATTGCCGCCCTGATGTAGAAGATAACATGGACGTTCCTTCCCTTTCCACCGGTTCACGAGTACAGGAATTCGCAGTGCTTGATGATTCACGAGAAAGGGAGTCTACTGGCCTCTTGCAACTATTGATGACCTGCGCAACTACAATGAGGACAAACAAATCGACAAGGCAAGACGTTTAGAACTTGTGTACACTATCATCATCCCACCTATACCTCAGATACACACAAGTATTCCAATAAATTCTTCGAAAGAGAACATACTGTCACGACGCTTAGGCTGAATTTCCTGTTTTCCGCAAGCCTTGGATGGAGCCCGAATCCTTCTTGTTCCTGCTGAAAATCGACAGATAGTCAAATGACACGAAGGATAGAAGCGTTACTCAAAGCAAACAGAAAATGGTCAACCCTCAAAGTAAACAAATAGCTGTTTCAAATTCAAAGCAATCCTTCAATCGCAGAAGACAACAAGCTGTCATTGCCGCAGACACAGTAGGGTCTGTGGATTAAATGGACTCAAAATCATGGTACTAGTAAGACGATGTTGACTAAAGTTGGGAATAAAAGCTTACATTCTTCACTTATTCCCTCTATCTCCCGCCGCACATGATCTTGCGGTGAAACTCGATTAGTCGACTTTCCTGCACAACTTGTAACAGTTACAGTCATCAAATCAGGATCATACTGGTCATCGCCTGTGAGCCGGAAGGATCAGCTGTGCTATTAAACTAAAATCTAAGCATTTTCACCACTTTCACAGAGCATATTTTTTTTAAAACCCTACGTTCAATATGAACCAAGAGAACTGATAATATACTATAATGACACGCAAATATGATGCCCACAACTTCCATCTTAATACCAAATTCCTTACGCCAGATTCAGAAACACCAATTGACTGGGGCTGAACACAACCTTGAAAGGAAGATTTCGGATGCTGCCGGGGGAGCTTCTTCTGGTTGATAGGACTGTCATCGATTACTACGACCTCAGGAACAGAAGAGAAAATTCCTTTGATACCATCAACCTCTACAGTGAAAATCCCAAATTTAAGAGTCGTTCCACATGTAATGTCCTTGCTCCCTCCCAGAAACAGTTCGTCAATCACCTTTCCTTCATTGTCACAAAGGACTACCTGTCAAAATGCCACTGATAAATAGATAGAATCGCTATTCCACATGCTACTAGTGAAAATAATAACACTCCCAAACACCATTATAACCTAATCAAGCTCAGAACTCGTACCTTCTGTTGACGATCGTTCTTCTGTACAAGCCGAACGGTACCATCAAATGTCTTCTTCACTTTCTTGGTTAAATTGGTAGCGTAGGTTACTTTCCATTCGGTTCCCACTGCACAAACGAAGAAGGTACAACTTGGATATAATTGACAACCATGTGAATTCCCTTCTTCGACTAATCAATTAAATAAACGACATGACTCTAATTACAACTTTTATTTCAATTATTGCAGGAACACGCTAAGCGTTTCAGATCACATTTTGCTACTGCAATAAAAAACAACTTCAAATTCTCTGAACGAATTCAGCGAAAAGAATACGTTCCTCCATCTCAGTGAAGCCACCTCAAAACAGAAATGTACTCTAGTACAAAAACGCAATGTAATTAGCGCATCTTGCAGAAATTGAAAGTAAAAGGTACAGTGGAGAGTACATACATTCCATTCGGTTTCCACAGCACACAGAAAGGAGAGACAAAGTGACATAAAAACAAGTGAATTCTCAATTTATGATGCGCAATTAAAACAGACGACACAAAACAAACCTCTCCAATTCAATTTTCAAAGAATCAGACAAATGCAGGCTCCCAAACAAATTGAGGGTTGGAATTCCCACCACTTGCAATCGAAGCTCGATCCGTCGGACGAGGCGGAGCGAGAGCAGAGCTGGTGCGAACTGGAATGGATGATCGGAGCGGCAGAGGACCAATTGTCGAAGAACAACGGAATCCATCCTCCACGAGTTCCCCCACCTCGACGACATACGATCCGACCTCGAGGGTTTGATAGACTCGGACGTCGTTGGTCCTATGCAGAATGTGCGTTGCCAAAACGGTCGAGCCGCCGGCGTCAGAGAGAAAGATCCTTCGGATCACTTGCCCAGGCATGTAGCGGAGCGTGAGGAAGCCATCGAGTCTGCGCTTCGAAAGGGATTCCCGGTAGACAACG
This sequence comes from Pseudoscleropodium purum, assembly GCA_963969395.1. NCBI lineage: Eukaryota > Viridiplantae > Streptophyta > Bryopsida > Hypnales > Brachytheciaceae > Pseudoscleropodium > Pseudoscleropodium purum. Next base: position 2,615,315 of record OZ017796.1, read on the forward strand.
TGCCAGCGAGTGCCTTCGGGGACAGGGGCAGCCATGAGGAAGAGGCGACATGAAAGAGGGGAGCAAGCAAAAGGAGCAAGGAAAAGGAGCAAGCCAGAGAGCAAGCACTGCGGATGTGAGGGGCGTTTGAAAGTCCAACGACAACTCTGCCGCGGCGTCAAGGTCACGCATCTACAGGCCCAGCCGGATGCCGTGGGACGCTGCCACGACTTCGCCTCTATGAGTCGCGTTAACCCTGGAAGTCCCAGGGAACCCACAATCGGAGGGAGAAAAGCAGGGTTTAAGCTTAACTCACTTCAATTCCTCTCGATTCCCCTCAGGATTATGTCCGTTGATAAACGGGTATGGTTTTGTTTTTTTTATCACTTCTTCAAAATACTTTTCAACGTTTCCATATCAACAATTTATTGAAAATTTTGTGAAAACTGCATTTCTTTTCATAAAAATGTTTGAGATCAACAGGATTAATGGGATTATTGCAAGATTAGGGACATTTGATAGTGCCATTTGGGCAGGATATTCCAGAATGTCATTCACATGAAGGTCATAATTATCAGGTTTGAGTGTAAGTTCAAAAGCTGATTGGATGGAGTTAATCATGTGAGAAAATCTCCATTGAAATATCTCTACTTCTGCCTAGACTAGATGAAATTATTATTCTTGCCTGTGAGTCTTCCAGATCAGCAAATTAACCGTTTGCTTCTTAATTCTTTCATCTACCATAGCAGTTTCGGTGTCGGTTGAGCTTCACATTCTATTCGCAGCTGGTAATTCGTTACAACTTTCACGATCAGTCTGAGTACATATTCATACAGTATGTCAAGATAGTGTGTGCAGTTCCAGTCAGTGTGAGCAGTGTCATACAGATCAATCTGTTAAGTGTGAGGATTAGAGAACAGCTCTCTGGTTTTCTAGGGTCTGCCGAACTCACGCAGCAGGGCTGGTGATTTCGTAGTGCTAGCATTGATTGGAAATCATTCTCTTGTTCAATTCCGGAGTCGATCAGAATGGGTGAATCAAGCGCTCAAAACACCCTCCAGCTCTGGGCTGAAGGTCCTCATATCTGCAATGTGGATGCACAAATGATGCCTCACTACAAAATCCAGGCCGTGTGCATTCACGAGCGTTGTGAGGAAACCATTCCCTTCACCATGGGATTGGCAAGAGACATGCGAAAGCATTTCAACGAGAAGCATCGTCTGCTCTGCAAAGCATGCAAGAAGGAAGACTTCACTAGCAAGGAGGACCTGGAGGAGCACTTGAAATCAAATCACGGAGATAGCTTCTGTTCTGAGTGCCATGCCTCGTTCAATCTGACATCGGCCATTGCTATGCACGTAAGCAGACTCACCGATTCCTACATTTTAAAGCTATTTAATCAATAATTTGCAGTGCATGCCCAAGTCAGTTTAGAAAATGTATCTTGATAGTATGTCGTAGTCTGTATGAAGTATTTTTTAATTATGGTCTGCATAACTTATTGAAGGGTAGATAGAGTCTGCATTTAAAGTTTACAGATTATTACATACCTGATAATCCATTTGTTACAAACCTGATTTTAACGCAGATAGAGAGTCCAAGGAGTTCTTGCTCGGTCACACCCCATGCTTTGGCGAGCGCCTTGCGCCGAATCCAGCCAGACGTGAAAGATTTGGATAGACAGAAAGACGAGATTGATCCAAACGCGGTCTACTCGCCTATCAGTTGCAGCCCTGAAGAGATCATGTAAGCTGCTTCTTTGAAATTAAACGACTTTTGCTTTGACGCATAAAGCTCTTCATTGTGAACTTCTCTGAAATGACAATCTAGAATATCCTGCATACTATCTTGGACTGTAGGCACACTATCTCACAGTGAAAAAGTTGGGACCCCGGTGAACGAGGTTTGGGTGTATTTACCTCAGTTAAAATAATAGGAAATGCTAGTATACTTTACCTCACTGTGGATAAAACAGGTTCCAAAAACTGAAGGAGTTCAGGCGGACGCTATTGCGTGCCCACAAGGAAGCACTGAGCCAAAAGCGGCAGGATACTATGCGCCCACCATCGCCAGCTAGTGGGACTACTTATGTGCACAATACGAGTAGTGGCCACTGCTTCAGCGGTTACTCTTCTCCTTATGACTCAGTCTTACAAAGCGGATTCGGGCATGTCAAAGGCGCCACTGGCTACGACCTGGCGTTGCAAAACAAACCCAGTGGATTAGGGCATGTAAAAGGCTCCGGCTGCAGCACCTGCGCTGCTTCTCCCAGTTCCGTGGATCCAAAATCACCCAATCGATCAGGCAATCATGATAGCCCTCGGCTGAGAGGTGATCAGGACCGATTCGATCAGGAGAATTGGGAATGGACCTGTGCCTCTTGTATGGTTAAATTCACCAGTAAGTTCACCCAACTGTAACTCTTTGATTTCTCAGCAGAAATTGCCAACCGAGATAATCATATTCCTCTTGACCTTGCGTGCTGAGAGAAATTGCTCGGTGGAATTGTGCAGCCCTTTCCAAGCTGCTGCAGCATGTCGAAGCACGAGTGAAGGACAGCTGGTGGAAGTCCATTAACAAGTGAGCCTTGGAACTGATGAAGTCGAAGAAGCAGGGGAGTCTACTCATACTTTTTTTTTCAACAAAATCGGAGATTAGCCTGTCGGCAATATACAGCGGAATTATGTAGTATTACGCTAGTCTACCGGATATATAGGTAGGACCAACAGCACTGACGGTGTCACCAACAAAGCTCTTTAGAGACATAATTTGAGAATTCAACAGAGAGAGCAAAAGATCGACATCACAATATACCGGTATCTATACGCCACAAACTAAAACTGACTGTGAGATCAACCACTGGCTGAAAGACCTTGAGCTCTGTCATTTAGATCTTTCCAATATTAATCGAATTTTTGAGCATTATATTGACATGAGGAATTTAGAGCCCATTTTAATGTACTTCAGCTTATTTCACATGGAATATACTTCAACAGCTTATTTCTACGAATTCTCATTACAATATTCTCCGCCCTCGAAACCCTAATACAAAACACAAACGAATTACACTGTTATGCCGGCCACAGTCGCACTACAACGACCCGTATCTCGCAGTGATCATTTCTAGGACAATATTACAGTCCGTATAAGAGAAATAGATGCAACAAAAGCACACTGAATTACCATTCCAGAATACAAAATGAAGGAAGATTACCATTCCTCTACTCGCGGTGGTTCTCAAGCTATCTCTGCAAGTCGGAGATTTCCTCCTTGCTTCTCTTTTCTTCAGCTCTTCCCATGTAGTGCTCAAAATCACCGCGGATCGATTTTGATATACAACTGTATATACAGTTGGCCGACTCTGATCCGCGGAAATATTGGCACTGTATGGAACTGCTGATCACACCCTACTTCGCAGTACTCCATCCGTCCTCGAATTTGTAAACTGACCTGTGCTCGGGAAACCAGAAACGCCCGCACATCAATCTCTAGCGGCGACTTCTCTACTCCTGCCCCTCCCCACGCACGAAGTGTGCCTAGCAACATCGTCGCCTCTCGAACAGCTCGGCTTGTACTGGAATACTTAGGGTCACGAAACCCTGGTTGGGCAGTCCTCGTGGATGAAAAAAGAGATCATCAACGAATTTTCATCCTCGTGCGAGATACGTACTGCTCGGAGGATTGATGAGGATTCACCTCTTTATTAGTGTCGCAGCCATCGTCCCCCAATACAAGTGATTATAAGGAGTTGTGGGACAGCAACTTCAGTCTATATAATTTTATTTTTTACATATATATTACCGATTTTCAAACTGCCGATTACCTTCAATTAGTGGTTTTTGATGCGTGCATTAAGCGAATTAATTTTGTAAAATTACTTCTCATTGTAACATGGTAGCATTGTGATCATATATAAAAGTAACATTAACCATAGGGTCATATGAAATCAATCAAGAAGGTCATTTAATCCCTATAGTCCTAAGGCCATTTTCTGGCCAAAAATCATTGAAAACTGCCAAAAACTTGTCAAAGATCATGAGGTAAAAATTCATCAAGTTTGACCTTATGGATTGGAAGATACTTGCATTCAAAGTTTGGGGAAAAGTTATTTTGGGTGATACTTGCACGGATTGGAAGATACTTGTATTCAAAGTTTGGAGAAAAGTTATTTTGGGTGATACTTGCACAGATTGGAAGATACTTGTATTCAAAGTTTGGGGGAAAGTTGTTTTGGATGATACTTGCACAAATTGGAAGATACTTGCATTCAAAGTTTGGGGGGGTAGGGAAAAGTTATTTTGGGTGCTATTCTATGGACTTTAAATTTAAAAATCTACCGTATTCTACATCATGTTAGGAACACCTCCCCCAAAAAAATCTTGCAATGTGGTTATGTTGTGAAAAATAACAATACAAATCTTTTTTTGCTATGAGATTTTCTACCACATTTTTTGAAACCTAACAAATCCCAACAATAGATTGAAAGATGAAATCATTATTCACAAGATCCCCCCAAAATTGGAAAAAAACAACATTTCCTAAAATCTATGCAATTTTAGAGGCCTATGATATTGGTGAAATGAAAAATGCCATTGGGCAATTAAAAAAACAGGTCCATTTTGTTCCTTATGTGTTCCCAATTGCGTTCATGATAGAGTTCTTGACATTGGGAATGCTAGATTCAACTAGCACCTCTAATGTTTGTGTTCCCAATTGCATTTCCAATAGAGTTCTTGACATTGAGAACACTAGATTCAATTGGCACCTCTAATGTTTGTGTTCCCAATTGTGTTCCTAATAGAGTTTTTGACATTGAGAATGCTAGATTCAACTAGCACCTCTAATGTTTGACTATAAATTTCAGAATATCATACATGACCTCATCCAACCTCCTTAGTTTTCACCCGCTACTCACTTCTACACTTGAATTTGCTCTGGAAACCTTGCCTTCTTCTAAAGTCAAGGAAAAAATGTTTGACTATAAATTTCAGAATATCAAGCATGACCTCACCTGACCTCCGCTGTCTTCACTTGCTACCCACTTCCACAGTCAGATTTGCTCTAGAAACCTTGCCCTCTTCTAAAGTCAAGGAAAAAATGCTTAATTAGCATGCCCCTCAAGTTTGGTTTCACCGAAAAAAACCTATAATTTCTTCATCCAGCATCAGATTCAAATAAAAATTATATATCCTCGAACCTCTCAAAAAATAACATGTTTTAATAAAGTTGCAAAAAATCCTAGTATAAATTGAGCTCATAGGAACCTATCCAAATTCCAAATTGTCTCTCAAGGGATTAACCCTTGAAGAACATTGAAGACCCAAAGTGCCCAATGGATGACTTCTATTCATTGTAGAGATAAAGAATGCACCTATTGATTCAATAATTGAAGCATTTTGGTGAATGCCTTGGTTATAGGGGCTACTTCCTTCATAGGTTATTATAAAACTTTCTAAATGGTTTGGTTAAGTTGTTGTATAGTACATGAATATAGTCAAAATTCCTATTGGAAGCTATATTTAATTTAATTTTTTTCATAGAATATCTTGAAATTTTCAAACTCAAGATTAGAAGACAACTTAAAGGATTTTGATGTTTCATCTCTAAATTGTTAGAATGGCTCAAAATCCTCTACTAGAAGACTCTATTGTTTTATAGCCAAGATATTCTCCATCTAACATTGATAGCATTCTACAACTATTATTTTTGAATATATTTGTAACACTTCAAAAGACCCTAGCTAGTTGCCATTAAGCTCATTACAACATAACTTTCTTCTCTAATGTTAAATATTAAAGCTATATTGCTCTCTTAACTCCTAAAGGACCAAGATGTGTTTTTTGGCAACATAAGTTTTTTGGGCAAGTGCATGTGAGCTAAGATTTCCATATTTTTGGCCCAAATTTTAATAGAAGATGTGGACAAGGAATATCTTTTATGTGCACTACATTTCAGGACATTTGGAAATATGAGTCAAAAGTTATGGCCTAATATATAGTTTATTTCTCAACTCGGGCAATCGGAGCAAATCTGAAAAATCAATTTTTTCAAAAATAAAAATTTGAAATTAATTTTCTAAATTTATATATATATAGAAAGCTTTAAATCATTCTAGTTTGATCAATGAATCAAAAGTTACAAGGTATTTTAGTTTGTGGGCAGTTATGGATTCTCTACTCCAAAATAAACTTTAAAGTCCTTTATGGAACTCAATTTTCAATATTTTTGAAAAAAAAAAAAAAATATTGGGTGAAGATTGTTCATTACAACATTACAACCATTGGGATTGGCATTTTTCAATTTCATAACTAAATTATTAACAATTTAGTATTTTGATTCATTCTCTATTTCTTTCTACTTACTATTTTTTTCCTATATGTTGTACAATTCCAAGTGATCTCAAATTTTTCAAGCATGAAGCCAACTTGCTTTAAAGAATGAATTCAAAGAGTTGCAACCATTTTGGCCATTTTTTATACAAATGTGACCTTGTGAAGTGCAGCTGCCCAATTTTTTTCCAGGGCCTAAAAATGGCTTTTTGTCAATTCAAATGCTAATATCTTGAAATCTACACAACGGAAATTTCTGAAATTTTTTCCACATTTTCTAAAATGATCACACTACAAGATCCCATGGTTGGATGTGTCCAAAAATGTTTAAATTTTGTTTTGATAATTGTCCTAAAATGGTAGTTTTGGAGTGTTTTTGGTGAAAATATAATCAAGGAACTTTAGGGGTTAACACATTGAATTGTTCTATTAGTGCTTGTTTCAAAACAAACTTACATATAGTCATAAATTTTCCAATGGGGTAATATTTTTACCAATGGTATGTGTAATGATTCTTCAACACAATACAGAAATAGTGATTATTTAGTATAGGTGAATAAATGGTCAATTGGTGAATTGGTATGGTCCATATTAAATTTCAAAAAATAGATAACTAGGTTGTAATTAGTAATAATTGCTACATATTCTTTGGTAGGCATGATACATAAAAAAAATATTACATGATTTGATCCAAATACACAATAGTCCATTATAAATATCAAAATGTTAAATAATATTTTGCACAACAATAAACATTCATGATAAACAAACTTGATGAATAACTAGATTGTTCAATTATTTTATCATGATGTTTAATAGAGTGCATTTGTAAGATTTAAAATGCACTATTCTAAACAACCATTTGGATGTAGTACACATATAATGAATAAAAAGAATTCTTCCTCATAAAAAATTATAACTATAAATAAGTTCATTTTGTAACACTAACTACCAAGAAAAATTAGTGTACCTATGTGTAGGATGAGATTATGACTCTAAACCACCCACCCTCTTTTCAACCCCATGCCATGTAGCAATCAAAGTGACAATAAACGGTTAAGAAAACGAGGATGTGATATTAGAGAAGAGGAAGGCAAAGACGCCTCGCCTGAATGCAGATAGGATACAGATAAACTGACTCAAGACACACAGTCTGCTAGGAGTTCGGGAAGTCCTATGGAAATCCCAGAGTCACGGTGAACGACAATCGAATTGCACGCAGTTGAAGTTCTGCACGGCAAGCATTGGCGATGGCAATGCACGCCTTGCAGGCCAGCCGTCTTGAAGTAATTCAGACTACTGTCAGCATGTTACGGCGTTTCAAAGTCTAGGTGCAACAATTTTCACAACCCTCACACTTCGCACGCCGAGAATTTCTGGTGTTCTAAGGAAGAGGTGAGCACCAGTGTATGGAACCGACACAAGAAGCTTCTCTTTTCCTGTGGAATGGTTTTGTCCTCCTTACTTCTGCAACTACCATTTCCATTTCCACTTGTTCATGTGGAAATTTAGGGTTTACAGGGGTTTTGTGGAGGTTGAGGATTATATCAGTCTAAGTCGCAGAGTTCGAACGAGTTGAGGGTGATGAAGTGGAAAGCGGCATTTCCCTTTGTGAAACAGGCCTTTGTGATATAGAGAATGGTTGTGGAATAGTTGTTTTTTCTGTTCACTTCTGTGGCATTCCACTGCACATTGTCTTGTTCGTGTTGAAATTTGGGGTTTATCGGGGAGTTTGAGGAGGTTTTAGAGGTTTACATCAAGTCTCGGTCACAGAGTAATTTTTTAGAATGAGTTGTGGTCGGTGAATTGAAGGCACCATTTCTCGCCTTTGCGTGCATGCCACCGCTGTATGCAGAGATTTAGCGGAGTGATTCAAGAGAGTTTGAGAGCGGATGGTGGTGTAAGGCGGGCGAGAAAATAGTAGAGTGGAGGAAAACAGGTTGAGAGGGAGTATAACGGTAGAAGAAGTGGAAATTGAGCTATTGTATTTATCGTTGTAGGCCATGGCGACAACGGTGGCTTCCGGGGTGCAAGCTAGGGTAGCGACGGCGCATCAGAGTGGAGGAACTGTAGCCGGGAGTGGCCCTACTTCGACATTTCTTTCTCGCAGTGTTTGGAGAATCAGTTGCCCTAGAAAGCAGCTTGTGCGGCGGGGAACGAGATGTGAAGCATCGGGCAAGGGTTTCAATGGACTGGCGGAAGAAGCACGTCGAAGTGCTGGTGAGGCAGCTCGTGCTATTGGCAGGAAAGCTGACCAGGTTTTTGACGATGTGCAGGGCAAGGTATGAATGTGTGTTCCTTCTCCATTGAAATCATGCCTTACTTACCCTTTTCTTACTCTGTATTCGAGTTTTGTATCGAGAACGAGGAATAGAGCTCAAATTCTATCACCGTTTTTTCATATTTTCTGCGGTAGAACTTGGTTCTATGTGTGTCGACAATATCAAAATCTGAAATATGTTTTTCAATTTAATATAGATAGTTGCATCATCTTATGACGGCAGTGATGTCGTTTTCTCTGCAGAGAAGGAGATAAATGCTTGGAAAGTCATGCTCATGATTAATATCTTACGATGGATTGGATAATATTCCAGAACACTCTCATATACAATGGCACCTCTTCTTTGTCAATGTGTTGATTAAAATAATTGAATGTCGTGGTGTGAAGTAATAGTAAAACCCTCGTTTTATTTTGTAGTGGTGGATTTTTTTCTTGCGGGCGTTAAGTATTAACAGATCAGATTATTCTCTTAAAATCCGATGAACTTTGCATCTTTCTTGGAGGTATTCTGGCTTCTTGGGAGACTCTGTTTGTTGATTTTGAGAAGTTAGGAGCGCATTTACTGAGCAGTGGAAGACTTTTCCACAGGCTCAGCGAGCAGCGGAAACTGCGAATTCGAAGGTTGAAGAGATGACCCAAAGGCTTGGCATTGAGGAGCCTCTATCGCAGTACATGGCGAAGAAAGGCAAGGAGATAAGGTCGGAGATGGTGGGCACTGCTGAGTCAGTGTGCAGCAGTGTGGTAGCTATTTCCAGTCGGCCCGTGGTCAAACGAAGCATCATTGGGTTTCTCGTGTTTTACGCTTTCTCTGTCGCGTGGGCTGCACGTATCTTACTCTTCGACAAGAAGTCTGAAGAGGCACGAGAGCGGTTTGGGCGGGATCTTCGACTTCAGAAGCTGAGAGAAGGAGGTGTATCGGCTCCTATCGCAAGAGCACCTCTTGATTTCACTGAAATTGAAGTGAATGGTCGAAAGGTGCAGTCAGCCAATGATGAGGATTTTCTAGACAAGGTGCGAAGAATTCAGGGCATGGCCCGTGCAGTTCGTGTCGCTGAGCAGGAAGTGTTCTCTCCATCCGAGAGCGCGTTTGTCAGCATCTCAGGGAAGGGCCCGATTCCAGAGTCTGAGAAGAAGCAGTCCTCGGTTCCCACCAACAGGAAAGATTTGCTGAAGAAAAAGAAGGGAAGGAAGGAGATACCCCTTGAGATCCAGGATGGACCGGTTGGTTTGGAAAACAAGGTTTCCTCAAAAGTAGAGAAGCCTATCGATGGCAATGAGCACGCCAAGCTTGTACATGAGCCTGAAACAGCTGAGCCTTTGAGACCGGTCGTTGAGACTCCGTCAGTAATTGAGGCTGAAGCTACCAAGAATGTGTATACTTCAGAGACTTTGCAAAGCCAGGTTTCAAAAATTGAGGCTCTAGACTCGATTGCAGCTCGGAACAGTGACACACAGCTTCCTCTCAAAGGCGATGTGGTGCCGTCTTCGAACGGCAATAGTAAGCCGCACCGTTCCCCACTGAATGTACCTGCAAAAGATGGAAAACCAACGCCATCGACTTTGGGCAATGTGACTCCGACTTTCAACGGTGCAGCAAGATCGGTGCCCCCAATGAGAAGTCAACCGCAGAAGTTCAAATCTATGCGTGTTATTACATCTCCAGAGGAAGCTCGAGCCAGAATTGCTGCTAGAAAAGCCAAGGATGGAAGTCCTTCTGCAAAAACAACCTCCACGAGGCCTACGTTTCCGAGGATAAACGTTCCAGCTTTGGAGTCGGTTGCAAGTGAATTGGGAAGTGATTCAGAAGATAGTCAACCAATAGATCAAGCCGGATCCATGGAGAAAGATAAGGGTAGTGCTAGTGCTGAAGATAGTCAATCCTTTATGGGCAACAAAGCGGGTTCAAAGTCTTCGTCTTCGCGAGGGAAGAAACAAGAGCCGACGTCTGCCGAGCAGGAGGAAGAAGAGGCGTGGATGCGAGATGAAGTGTTGCGAAACATTGTGTTGAAAGTTCGTGACAACGAGGAGGCCGGCCTCGAGAGTTTTCATGGTCTTGACTCGGAGGCCGAGCAGAAGTTCTTCAAAGGGCTGGAACGCAAATTCGAGCGTGAGGGAGAAGCTGTGAAGAATTGGATTCAGGATCGTGTGGAGAATCTAGACTATGGTATTGATCGCGTGGGAGTGGATGACCCTCCGGAAAGCTTTGTTGCCAGATGGAAAGATCAAGACGACCCTGAAAGAGCGAAAAGGTTTGCAAAATTTCAAGAGGACCGCCGACGAATTCTCGAGAAGCAAATGGGCATATCTCAAACAACGGACGACACATCTAGTGCCTCAACATCGCCAAGCCCTGCTTCAAAATCTTCTCAAACAACAGACCGCCCCTCTAGTGCATCGACATCTTCTTCGCCAAGCCCTGCTTTAAAACCTTCTCAAACAACAGGTCGCCCTTCTAGTGCATCAACAGCTTCACTGTCCCCTCCAAGGCTTCCTTCTGCCAAGGACATAACCAAGAAGGATGCAGCAAATGAGAGATTGCAGTCGAATGGAAATGCATCGGGTAGCAAGACGATTGTCACGAGCACTGGTAAACAAGCCAAGCCTGTTCCAAGAGAATGGCAGCACACGAAGAAGTGGGCGCAAGAGCTTCAACAGAAGTATGATCTAGAAACTGACACAGAGAAGCGTTCACTGATGGAAGAGGTGGGTCAGGACCTGGACAGATGGATCACAGAGGATGAAATTGAGGAGGCCAGTAGGTTGTTGTCGCAAGGGTTACCGGGGGAGCAAGAATACGTCCGAATGCATTATGAAAAGACCAGGGAGAAGATCAGTAAGCAGCATGAGATGTTTGGATCGGGAGGAATGCTCAACAAGTACGGGGAGTACAAGGAGACAAAGAAGGAGCCAGAGCTATGGTGGTTAGATCTGCCCTATGTGTTATGCATTGGGCTCACCACCTCTTCCGATGATGGCAATAGCAGTTCGGGGTTCTATTCTCTAGATATGACACCGGACTTTGCAGGAATGGAAGAAGGCCCAACGTCGACATACAATCACACTGTAGCTTTTCAAGATCAGAAAGATGCTCTCAACTTCTGTGGGTTGCTACTCTCGGAGCAATACTCGGCAAATGTCATCCCCCTTGCTCCCAAGGATCTGTACCAGGACGCCAAGCAGGAGGGATTCAAAGTCACTGTGATCAAGAAAGGGCAGCTGGGACTTGTGCCTGGGCAAGCCTTGGATGATGTGGAGCAGCGCTTGATTGAAATTGGAAGCTCTATTTACTGGGAGGAGCTCGAGCGGGCACGCTCCATTGACATCGATGCAGTTCTCGATGAAGGCTTGGGTTATGGGAGGCCATCTCGTTGATGCTGGTTTTGGAAGTTTAAGTTATGTAGGATCATGTTATTCTGTATTCTTCATCAACGACATAAAGCTTGATGTTTCACAATGTCTCTTTTCGTGAAGGGAAGTCCTACCTGTTGTTGCTTTGCCTTTTCTGTGTTGGAAATGGCTACATAAAATTCTTGAATGGAGATCCTGACACCTTGAGCCCACCTGATGATTAATGAAGAACCAAAGCGTCCAAGAAGTTCCGTTCCCCTGACATCTTTTTTTGACACACGGTTCTTTTTGAAATTTTCCATATTCTGGCTTCTGTCTTTTTTACAAGTACCTCAATTTCATTATATCGGTCATGAAGGAAGGCTGCTTTTTGAAAGTTCATGCTTTACTTTGGAAGAATGAGGAGATATTTGCAGTAAGTATTTGCATGTTGTAGGACAGTGTGAGCAATGTTTTGATTGCAGATGATAAGCGGGAAAGGGAAGTGGATGCTGTCGGGTCGAAAGTGCCTGGGAATGCTTGAAGCAGCTGCGGATGATCGCACTCGTAGAGAGTAGTTGACGACAACTATGTTGGCACAGTGTGCTTCGTAATATGGGATTCTTGGCTTCGTAAATGTTTGAGGGAATTCTTGGTGGTGAGTTTTCAGTCCAGGAGATTCGGAAAATGAGATAGGCTTACTTTGGGGGTTCTTCAGCTGTACAAATTGGTCGTGTAGCTTCATATTGATCTTAGTGAAAGTGGTGCTGTTTGAGTCCCCTGACTGAAACCTCGGATCTATAATAGTCCTAGTTTTTAGTGCAAATGTAATTGCTACGAAAGACCTCATGTTGTGTACGTTTCGATTTCGACGTACTATACGGTTCACATACTTTTTGTGTGGTTATAAAGGCATGATTGACAGAGTTCTTATGATGGCAGATCGATCGAGTTCTGATGATTTCCTGACTCTTCTATATGTCAACGGGTTATTTCTGTTCCACTGTCATTGACCAATATGATAAAGCAGTGGATGTGCAAAGTTTGTGCTCTGTTTTATGTCGCTCACTCATGCGCTCGTTATGAATTGTCATGCAGTTGCAGTCTTTCCTCAATAGGAAGTTTCGAAGGATGCTCGTCTTAAAAGCGTTCCAATTGCAACAGCCACGAAGCAGCGTGTGAGCCGCAGCGTGTTTACAGGCATCCAAGTAGACTTCTCACCCAAGTGCGATTGTCTAACAATTAATCGTGTAACATCCGTTGCTATACTGCGTGCTGGATTTTGTCATGTAATTAGTGAAAATGATCAACTCAAAACTATCAAAATGACGTCGATGTGGTTCACTTTTCTGGATGAGGATAACTCTAGTAACTCACTGTCAGGTAGGGGATACTACTTACGTCTCCGTAAGCATTTTAAATATATGTAGGAGTGGAATTTTGGGTGATGCATAGAATTGTGGAGAGATCTTTGGGTACAAGAGATCTATGTGAACTTCGTGTGGAATTTCGAAGTGGAAAGTTGTAGACCACTAACGGAATGGCACCTAATATATTCTTGGTAAATGAAAAACTTCTCAGAGTTAAACAGGTTTGTGCTTGTGTCTAGAATTCCATTCTAATTGAGAGTTTTGGAGCACTCTAGGGGCATTATTAATGTGTGAACTTACAAGTTCTTTCATCATGACAGAGAATTAGAAACCAGTTCCTCTTATCACGCTAATCTCGCACGCTGTTATCACGGAAGCTGTTGTTTCTATTCGCAGCTCCATGATTATGGACTACAAGTTGGGGCTCCTTTCACCCGACAATTCAGAGAGTTGTAGTGATTAAGGTAGGTCTTGGGTCACATTCAACCACGCTCATTGAATGTGCATTTCATCTTGGTTCCAGAGCCTTTAGATATATATCCATCTTCAATCTCGCACTCCCTGGGTTCTGTTTGATAGTGGATTCAGGCTCCTGTTAGCAGTTTCCATTTCTTCTGCACCAAATGAAAGGTGTGATAGATAGAAATTGTGCCTAACAAATTGCGCTGGACTTTGATTTGTGTCTAGCTAATTCAATGGCAGGGAATGTGGTTTTCATTTCGATTTCCAGATATTTGATTCGTGCTGCACTTTTGTTGATGCTAAGCAACCTGCTGTGTCTATGCGATGGTCAGTGGTGGTTTACTACAACGCAAGCACCTCCACCGTCTTCGACTGAGTATTCGCCGACTACCTCCCCTCCTTCGCCCGATTTTCCATCAAATTCTCAAGCCACTCCACCTCCATCACCTTCCACCTCCGCAGTTTATTATTGGGCCACCCCACCCTCACCAGCAGCCACTTTTGCAGGAGCTCCACCTCCAGTCAGCCCAAGCACCACCAGTACCACACTCATTGTAATGTCTAGCTCTTTTTCATTCGGCCCTGAAACGATCTACACCTCCGTGCAGGATGCTATCGATGCAGTCCCAGGTACAAATTGCTTTACTCGTTTTTTTGACAGATTTTTCCATAACCCTGTGCTTGAAACTGATGTAATCCGGAGAGGTGCCTTCTAATCACCTCTCTACCAATGCTTTGCAGAAGACAACACGGATCCGGTTACCATTGTGATTCTCTCCGGCACTTATACGTGAGTTCATTTTCTTGATCTTCGTTCCTGGACTGAAGTTAGCTAAATCAAAATTTACAGTTCCTTTGCGTTGCATTTGACAAGGTTTTTGAGAATATTAGATTTTTCTGTGATTTTTGGACATCAATTGTAAATTCTATGTTGTGGATACTTGGAGGAGTCCCCACAAATTGTATCTTTATATGATCAATCTCCATATGATGTTGTCTAATTTTTTTGGAAACCCATGTTTTTCCCCAAGGGTTGCTGACTGGTGTGTTAAACAAATGAACAGGGAGAAATTGTCGATCCCGTCCACCAAGCCTTATATTACACTCCAAGGAGTTGGAAGGGATTCAACTATTATCACCTACAATGATACTGCCAATAGTACTGGTTCTAGTAAAAAGAGCGCCACATTCTCTGTCTATGCTTCCAATTTCACCGCTCGGAACGTCACCTTCCGGGTACTTCTCAACTTCAATCTCCTCTCTAAATCAAGCTTTTGTTGCACTAGATTGCTTCGGTGACCTGGATCTGGTTACGCAACTCCAGGTCATGCGAATATTTCGTCGCCTAATTTTTCTTGAGTTTTTTCACCTTCGTCTATTCCTTGCTGCAAGATATTGAACTTTGTTTCCAGGTTGTTTGATCAGCCTTGAGTCCTAATGGTGCAGAATTCGGCACCACATGCTACAGGAGGAGAAGTCGGTGCGCAAGCAGTTGCCCTGCGGATTTCTGGAGACATGGCAGCCTTCTATGGCTGCGGTTTCGTAAGCTCGCAGGATACTATCTGTGATGAAGCCGGTCGTCACTACTTCAGAGACTGCTACATTGAGGGGAATATTGACACAATCTGGGGTAACGGACAATCTCTGTATAAGGTACTCAATATATTAACTGTTCGTGGAATATTCTACCTCTGAATTTCCTCTAAATCATTGCAGGAGTACCTAAACGATTATTTTTCTGTCTTCAAAAGGAGCTAGCTCTGTGTCGCAAACTTGCACAGAGACAACTGGACGCGCGGTCCTCCGAGTTAATCACCTAGTGCTTGAAGTAATAATAGTAATACTCCCTCCTTGCCGAAATAAGTGTCCACAGTGTTGTTGAAAATATTTTATTCCAATTTCATTCTTCATATTGTGAAAAGCATAAATTCAGATAAGTCCAAATTTTATATCACCAGAATCAATGCAGAGCGTTTCATGTCTTCATTGCAACCCAAATTAGACAGGATAAATACCTCCACATGACCTACTTAAAACAACCTTAAAAAACGTGAGGTCCAATTAGGACACTTATTTCGTAATGGAAGGAGTAAAACTTAAAGAACATCAGAGTTAA
Organism: Pseudoscleropodium purum; assembly: GCA_963969395.1. Lineage (NCBI taxonomy): Eukaryota > Viridiplantae > Streptophyta > Bryopsida > Hypnales > Brachytheciaceae > Pseudoscleropodium > Pseudoscleropodium purum. The sequence goes on from OZ017796.1 coordinate 2,631,179, forward strand.
AAGTAGTAACTCCAAAATATCTATGCCTCTCAAGGATATAGAGCATTCTTTTTCTCTTTTATACGATCTTGAAGTTTCCTAGGTAATTACCTTGCGGATGAAGTGGGCTTTTCAATACTGTAACAATGAATTCACACAGTCGATGGTTGAGTCATTGGGGGTTTAAAAACCACAAAGTCTCTTATGATATTTCTAAGCCACTGGATTTGTAATGCTGGAGTTTTGTCGGGGGTTTCTTTCGCAGTATTGCGAAATAAATTCAACCGCAGGTGGTAGCGGCGGTGGGAGCATCACGGCACAGGGGCGTCCATCCGAAAATGAAACCACAGGTTTTACATTTGTGGGTGGCTCCATTACGGGCACTGGCGAGAGTGTTCTTGGCCGTGCTTATGGTTTGTACTCGCGTGTTGTTTTCATTGATACATACATGGATGACGTTATCAATCCGGTGGGTTGGAGCGACTGGCCTGCCACCCAATCCCTGAGGTACCTAGCTCCAAATTTGTGATGATTCATCCTCAAATTAAATCCTGCACTAAATAATTGCATGATTTGAACTAAATTCCTCATTTGCTAGCTTGAATTGTTCATTTTCATGCTGGGATGAGTCTCCAGGGAGTCTGATTTGTAATTGAAGTTGAACTGAATTTGTCGCGTTTTCCTCATCCAAAATTCATGCAGCATTTCACGCCGCCTTCTGGACAACTCAACAATCAGGTACTGGATTTTTTTTAAATCGTGGCTACATATTATGAGAATATACAACACAAGAACAGCATAGCATAGGGTCAAGGTACACCTCTAGGTCAGACTTTGAAAATTTATTAAATACACATGGTAATATGCATGGGAATTTTCTGTCATTTACCTACAAAGACCATTAAAAAAGTAAGGTTAGTGATACAATCTATGCTCAGTTTCTTCAACAGTCGCTATTAACTTAGTTGTTACTTTTAAAGAAACTGTAAAATGGCTGTCTGCAGACATGAGTACTACGCCGAATATAATAACACGGGTCCAGGAGCAAACTTAACAACTCGAGTAAGTTGGATGAGTAATTTAACCGACGCTGACGCTGCCAACTTCTCAAGCACAGGTTTCATTGATGGACCATTATGGCTGACTTCGGAAACATGACCTGACATCGTCTGTGCAATCTCTGCGTGTCTACCTCCACTCCCTGACCCTTTCAAATCTCTCAAAACCAGCATGATATTTGGGCCAACGACAGCTTTACCGTCTGGCGAATACATTTGATCAGAGTTTATTATCACAAGCCCGGATGATATTCGTTTTAGTGTGAGTTCGGATCTGGAGCTAATATGTCTAGAAGCATGCTGATCTTTGTAAGAGATTAACATGCTGGGAATTTTAGAGTGGAGAGGCGAGGGAAAGAACTAGAGAAGTGAATTCCTCAAAGATTTTTCAAGAGACTGGCCATATGAACATTGGCCCTAGTGCATTTTCTTGTTTCAACAAGATTTAGATTCAGAAATTGGTCATACCATCAAGGGACGCATAGTTCGTCAGTGTTCAGTTAGGTTTGGAATGTCATGAATTTGATTTCCTCTGGTTGTTTTGCTTCAACTCCAGTTCATATCTGAAGAGCCCAACGGAGGAAGTAGAATCTTTCGATACAGAAAATGACACCATCTGTGAGAGCAACCTGCAGATAATCATCGCATTAGAACACACGACCTAATACCTCGCTTTGGTTGACAGAATTGACTAATCGCCATTACAATGACTCAGATGTTTGCAGACAGTGCGAGATTGTGAAATCAGGTTAAACAATCTCAAACGGTTAAAAAGGATGTAAAAGTGAATGTAGAGCCTTATGAGAAATTACACTCCAAAACACGGGAGAAGCGGGGAGGGATGTTATTTCCCTAACGAGGCTGTTTGATCATGTTTTTGAAAACAACATTTTTTTTCAGTGTCAAATGATGTTCAAATGTCCAGAGCTTTGAAACTAGGATTAGAATAGATTCGAGGTTTAGGTGAAACTATTGAAACTACGCCAATGTCACTGATACTCGCAATTTTAACAAATATGAGGTTTTGCATGTTTGCATTCTGAAGACATAAAACCTCAAGGTTTGGATCTTGTTCAATTATGCTCAATCGAGGGTACAAAAAGGACACCACAACGCTTAACGCGAAAGGAAAGGAATATGAAAATATAACCATCAACTTAACTCACCATATGGTTGCCAGCTCTACAGAAATGGAAATCCAGGAGAATGTGTAAATATCAGGCAACAGTTACATACATCAGTGATTTGGAATTCCATATTAATCCAATCATGAATTAGCAATCTAATGGCATTCACCCACTCGTAATTAATTATACTGCAATCTTCAAGTTTAAAGTGTTCGTCTTTCAGGAAGGTGAAGCCTTTCAACCTCCTCGACCATAAAATATGTCCAAAATATCCGAAATATCCTTGACCATTACCGATGCGTTTTGATCTAAACTGTTGGCACAAAAGGATGAAATACTTCGCCATTAATGTCACTCCAATCAAACTGCTTTCGTGGAAAATATATTCGACTAGTGTTGTCTGATGTAGCGGCATACAAAACTCCCTCTGAAACTCGGAGACTTTGCCGTTGAATCTCTTCAAGGTTCTCTAGAGTATCGCAACTTGGAGGAGGTTGAATTTCACAATCTTAGCTCCATTCCTTGAATTCCTCAGGCACGAACTTCTTCGAGGCCGCACCAATTTGGTCACAATTCACCAGTACAGAAACACAACTTCGTTAAAATCTGTTGTACGATGTTCTTGTTAGGAAGCTCAGATTTCCATCAATCAACAACTTGGCCACCATACTCCTGGCAATTCTAGAAGGTCCCATAACAAGTAGTCTACCCTTCCTTTCTTTTAAATTTGAACGCATGTAGGGAGTTGAAGGCAATTTCAATCCTTTTTATAATTCAGGCAGTCTCCTCATTTCTCCGTGACTTCAAAATAACAGTCTTTGGAATTCCCTACAACCGGGAAGTCCACAGGAATGAACCTCTGGCATCCACTGAAAAATGATCTCACGTCAGCCATGTTTTCTCAAAGGCTTTGAGGCGTGGGCAGTGGGTGAAAATAACCCACAAAATAACCGTTTCCACATGCAAAATCTTCCTTGAAAAAATTCCACGGACGTGCACCTATTTCATCCAACTTTCCCCACTTGTGAACATACTAAATGTAGTTTCAAGCAACATTCGAAGAAGATTGTCACAAGTGGCAGTTTTTCGAATGTACACTACGTAAGCAGAGGCCATGATCGTAGGACGGTACTCCCACTCACCGAAACTCTTCGCTCGCCACGAACCTACGTCGCCATTTGCACAGAGAATATTAAATGCAAGACAGTGCCTACCTCCAACGCTGGCTGAACACTTGCACAAATCTGCAAGCTGAGAAGACTAGCTCCTGTATCTGCGCCTGGATATGATCCTTGCGCAAGAATACTTCAGCAAAATCCAAATCGTCTAGATTTCCAGAACTGAAGCGGTAGCAAAGCGCGCGAGAAGATTGTATATGATACTAAGCCAGCTAGTAGCTGCGAGGAACGAAGATCATTGTTTGCCGTGAGGAAGGAAGCAACGTAAGCGTACTTTAGGGATGGGCTCAGGTGTGGGAGTGCAATGTAATCTCAGAAACTGCTGCCGCTGCCTGGTTTTCCACTTCACTTTAATTTTTCAATTGGGAAGTGGGTGTCTGCAACAGTGACAATCTTTTCTGGAGTCTAGCTTAATAATGTGTCTGTACTTGATCAGCCAAGCCTTGCGGAGCAGTCACTGAGATTTCTTCCAGGAAACTGTGCATGTAGACAGAAATGTCAGCAATTGACAGCCTTCGTTTTCAGAGGATGCCAGGCATCCGGAAAAGCTCTTTGCCAGACCCACGGAGTGACTGAGCTTTGAACAGGAATTCTTAACTAAATTACAAAAGCTTTCTTAGTTTGCGTGGATCCCCGGGGGGGTACGGTTGACACTGACGATCCTGACATGAAAAAGCTCATTGACAATGAGCTAGCTCACTCGGCAGGACGAAATTGACAAGTTGGAGAATCAGATGGAGATGATGAATCAGATGGGGTGTATCAGAGCTTGCCGCTTCCATTCTACTGCTGCAAGATTTCATTGTTTCATTTCATCTTGGGCAAGCGCAATTCTGAGCCAAAGAATCTCGTTTACTACCCTCGAGTTTCCAAATTGCATTTAAGAATTCAGTTTTCTCATATTGCAAATCCGACAGCAAACTTTTTATTAAGAGAAGGCCCGCATCCTGGGGCTGTGTTCGCAAATGTGGTCAATTTTTTCTTCATGGCTACCAGAAAAAGGGAATACCAGAGTGTTGAATTTGAAATTTTTAGCACACTGATTTATCAGTTGATTTCTTACTTAGTTTATGAAAATTGAAGCTCTAGGCCCTTAAAATGTTTGTGCAAAGTGATCTTTGCGAAAATCGAAGCACTAACTTAGGCCCCGAAAATAAAGTTTTGAGCAAAACGGCAGGCGGAGTTTATACTGACTTCCCCCTTCCAGCCATCCGAGATCGAGCCAGGTCCCAGAGAACATGAGCATCCAAATCAAAATGTGACTGTAAATGCATAAAACTCATGTCAATTTCTTTCTATCTGCGTGTTTCAGAGTGCCAAAATTGCAACATTCGACTATACAAAACTCCCAAGACCAAGTTAGGACTGAATGATATAGAATTCCGTGTTTCAGATGCCCGATTGGAAACTAAGTAACAACGTCTTCAACATAATTATGTAATACTTGACACGATCTCTGTTCAGATTGTTTATAAAATTTCAGTCTCAATAGAGTGTTTTTGTGCTTTCAGTAGGCGGACCCCAATTTCTGATACTAACTTCTTCTGTAATACCCCGTGATTCAGCCGCAAAATGGATCACGATAGCGTCAGGCTGGGCTGACGGTTCCACATATGAAGCTCTTATTAGTTTACAGTCTTCATCAACACCTGTTACGTTATGAGGAGAATTTGAAAATTAGGCTGGCCTTTGTGAATCTGGAGATGGCAACCAATTTGACAGGAGTTGTCCTCTCTCAACTCAAGGAGGTGCTTGCTGAGGAGCAGTTTCAGACTGACTATTGATAATGAAAGCAGTGGGAGCTTTACAGTATGTGCGGACCAAATATATGTCCACAGCACTCCAGGCTTACTAGTGGTTTGCTCAGGGCTCGGAATGTTGATGGAATCGATGACTGGCGAAAAAACATGAAATCAATGTAAGGTAGTGTGCTCAGGAACCGTCACTTCAAGGGCTGGCCAGGCTTTGAGATGGATTTGAGATGCCTGAAATTATTTTTCACTTGCCTAAAACAATAGAAGTTTTAGATAATGCAAATGGAACTGTGGAAGCAACTTCAACCTTGACACATCCAAAGAGCTAGAGAGGTAGAGATTGAGCTTTGAATGTGATGACAATGGAAGTGTGTTAGAGGAATCAAATCACTTGTTTTTTGCATCTAATTTTTGTGTGCATAGTCTACTTGTCATGTGCTGAAAAATATCCTATTTTGTGAATGTAGTTATTAGGCACTCAAGGTGTATAGTGACACTTTGTGTTACTATGCACTCCCCTCAATTTTTATTTTACCACCCCCACTCATCCCCACCTATCATTTAGAATTTGATTTAAATTTTTTTATCTCACCCCCCTCACCCCCACCCCCTCTTGTAATCTTCAGAATCAAAGTTCTTGACAAACAATATGGGACAATTGATCCCATATCCAATATTGTATCCGTATTTAGTACCCATATTCAATACATGTATTCAATATCCGTATTTAGTACACGTATTCAATACATGTATTCAATACACATATTCAATACGCATGTCCAATATCCATATTCACTATCCGTATTCAGTACATGTATTTCGTACTCATATCCAATACCCGTACCCGTATTCATATTCAGTATTTGTATTTTATATTTGAACGGCTCAAATTAAATTTCACAAGATCAACATCTTGTGATTTTTTGAGAAATCAACGTCAATTTTGAGGGTAAGCATTTTTTTTCAAAAAAATCAACGGCTCACAAATTTTTTGAGAGAGGAGGGGGAAACTAATGGGAAACTGGGGTGGCAGGCGAGTTTCAGTGTATAGTCTACTTGTCATGTGCTGAAAAATATCACTGTGGAGGTCTTACATATTTTTGTATGAATTTGGATGTGTGTGCCATAGATGACCTTATACACAATGTCTAATCCCTCACATTGGATTTGAATTATCACCCATGAAAATGATATTTTCAAGAGCTTGATTTCAATTGATGAGATGAAGCAAATAAAATCTAATTCTTCACCTAATTTTAAATTCTCATAATTTCAAAAAATATATATTTTATTACAACTTGAACATTGGTCATGTTACCATGGTTTGTTGAATTTCTATTTATAGAATGATGGAGAAAATTGAATTACATTGTAATATTATTCACTCCAATATACACTTATGGCGAAATTTTCAACTAATTTGTATTAGCTATGAACTTTTTTCACTTATTCTTCAAAAATCATGAAAATATCAAATCATCTTCAATAAATGTGACAATTTTATGACTATAGAAGACATGTGAATTCATCTTTGAAAAATAAAATAAAATAATTCTCATCCAAATTTAGTTCTAAAATAGAAAAATCAAAACCAACAAAAATTGAGACAAAAAACCATAAGATGACTTTGTCTTTCTAAGATTACCCTTGAAAGAATACTAATGTTTTTTTTTACCCTTCAGATGGTCAATCATGCTTTGTGCATATTAAAGAATGGATGATTCTCATTCTATTTTTTGTTTACTTGAATTTTATCAATGCTACATATACATCCATAACATAAAGTCTAGGACTTGTAGAAGGTTGTTTGACTTTTAGTGGATGTGCATATACAACAGATTTTTAAAATATTTTTTAATTAAAAAAATTAATCAAAATCAAACGGGGTATAGAATCTAACTTTTATTGACAATTTTTCTATGAGACAATTTTAGCTGATATATTATATATTTCTATATTTTCATGCAATCAAATGTTCCAAACATGGCTTGAATTTTTTTGTAATGATTGACTTAACGCCTATTCGCCTAAAGGTTGGAGACTATTTTTTGCCCAAAACACTCCAAAACTGTCATTTTTGATACAAGTTCCAAACTTTAGATGAAAAACATTTTTGGACATATGTAAGTGTAGGATCTTGTAGTAAATTAGTTTGAAAAGATATGAAAAAAAATTCAGAATTTTTACCATGTAGATTGCAAGATATTAACATTTGGAGTGACAAAAAAATCATTTTTTGGGCCTTGTGAAAATATATGTAGTTGCACTTCACAAGGTCGCATTTGTATGAAAAAATGTCCAAAATGATGGATACTCTTTGGATTCATTCTTCAAGGCAAGTTAGCTACATGCTTGAAAAATTTTAGATCACTTGGAATTGCACAACATGTAGGAAAAATAGTAAGTAGAAAGAAGTACAAAGTGATTCAAAACACTAAATTGATAAGAATTTAATTATAAAATTGAAAATTTTCAATCCCATGGTGATAATATAGTAATACATCATTTTTTTATTTTTTCAAAATTTATTAAAAATCGGGTTAAATAAAGGACTCCAAAGTTTATTTTCAAGCAAGAAATCCATAACTACCCGCAAACTTGAACACCTTATAATTTTCATCTTCTAAACCAAAATGGAATGATTCAAAGCTTTCCACGTATATATAAATCTAGAAAACCAATTTCAAATTTTTATTTTTGAAAAAAGTCATTTTTAAGAAATTTTTGGATTGTCAGTCGAACATTGAAAATTACATATCATGCAATAACTTTTGAACCATGTAGTCAAAAGTTATGAACATTGTTGGGCCTTAAAGCTACTCCTTGGAGACATGTTGCATGAAAATTTCAACAAAAAGAGAAAAAAAACTCCATTCATAATGAGCTACCCAAAATCGCTATGTTGCCAAAAAAAATGTAGTTATGGTGAATTTCGTTAAATTGGGGGTATTCCAAATGTCATTTTCACATCTTGACGTCTAGGACAAGTATGCATTGCTAACATCTAGGTCCTTTAGATTTCAAAAATCTAGGACAAACATAGATATTAAAACAAGCAATTTGAAAAATCTAAGATTGGTATAGATTTTAGATATCTAGGAGATTTATAGATTTCAAATATCTAGAACTATTATAGATTCTAGTACAAAAAATACTTTAGGATGCGCAATCTAAATTGTTAAAAGCGCTAAATTAACAAAATGTTGCTATTTTAACAAAATTGCCTTTAGTTTTGACCTTTAGAGGTTCAATTCAAGAAGGTTTTTTATTTTAATAGTGTAGTTTATAAAAGAAAATGGTACACTATCCATTATATTTTTAAAATTGCTATGAGTTTTTTTCCTTTAGAATTGAATTTTTTAACACTCAAAAAGAATTCTTTTGCTTTTGAGTCAAACCAACAAAATGAAGCTTCTAAAGCATAGTTTCTACTCTACTTGGAAATTTTGGTAATTTCCTTTAAAAATGTACTTCTTTCCCAGAAATTTTAGATTTTTTTAACATAGTTTATATTTTATATGAATTTTCTTCATTTTTTTCTTCAAAATTTCATTGGAATCTTATATTTTGGCAAAAAAAAAATTTTAATTTTATGACAAATATGAGACATGTGATTTTATCTCTGAAAAATAAAACCAATTTTTTTTTAATGATAAATAGAAAAGAAATAGAGAATACACATTGAGGGACTTTCAAGTTTGATGATGCGGTTATAATTATTATGCATCCATCTTTTAGGGCTAAATCCTATAAGAAAAGGTTGGTTGCTACAAAAATCCACCTTTTCTTGACCTTGCACATCATTTGCAAAACCAAAAGTACTTATTGGAGGTCAAACTATTTTACAAGACCTTCCCTTTCACACAAAAATTCCAAAGAAAGACATTGCACTTTTGTCCTACATAAAAGGATTTTTTGTCATCCATTGGACACTTAGTATTTGTAACACCCTTCTAGGTTGAAGATCTAAAAGACTACTTGAATTTCAAGAATTGGGCAATTAGACATGAGAAAAGTGTTGTGGATCAATCCACTAAATAGTGAAATTAGGTTGCCCCCACACTAATTTCTCGACATTTAACACAATATAAATATTCATTACTGTTGTACAAGAATGCATTATTTTTGAATTGGCTATTGTTCTAATTGCGACTTGTGAACCTCCATGTATGCAAATGAAAATATATGTCAAAACATCTATTATTTTCAATGACTTGTAAAATAACTTTCTTGGAGTAAGGCAACCTAATCATTCAAGCAACCCAATTTTACTGAGATAGGTACCCCCCAAACCACCACTTTTTTGCTTATGTACCTAGCGTGGTCAAATTTTCATTGGTTTTCTTATTGGCACTTGAAAGAAGGTTTCAACACACTAAAGAACATGATTAACATTTGGATACCATATGCAAAAGTTATGAAAGAACAAAATTTGATTCTAAAACAATTTCTTTCATATAGGTACATGATTCATTTTGGAGATGTACATAGAGTGAAGATGGTGGTTTAGGATCAATGGAACAATTGAGGTGCCCTTGACACTTTGTATTTTAGTGTAGGTTGTAAATGGCTTTGACCATCCCTTGTACCCATCAAACCACTTGTGCCTCATGGCTTGTAAAGGAGAGGCTTCTAAAAGTGTCCATGCACCCAATGGTGTCCCCTTTTTTTAGAAAGGGGTGTCATTTTAGAACTTAAATGTGCACATACAAAATAAAATTTATTAATTGTTGATTGACATTGTTAAACCATGTACGAATCACTTAGATTTGTGTTTTAGAATGACTCCCTTTCCTAGAAAGGGAGGCCATTGGGTGCCTCTCCCTTACTCTTTTTTTTTCTCTTGCAATGAAATCCCCTTCCATTTGTTTAAAAAACAAAAATAAAAATAAAAATGGCTTTCACCATAATATCATGATTGACTGCAGTTTGCTGTATTTGTTCCCCTTTTCAATGAAATTGGTCCAAGTGTTTCCAAAAGAAATTAAGAAATCATTGACTGCACCGGGCAGCTTCATGGACAGTGCGCACACTGCCTGTTCTCTGCATTTAATTAATTCTCATCTGTGTCTGTGAAAAATAATAGGACAATGTATTCTTTTTAAAATACAAAAATAGAAATAATCGGACAAAGGTCTGCATACATTACTTACATCCATCACAAGGTGAGCTCGTGCATATGCTTTTAACTTATGTCCATTTGGGGGAACTTGCACAGACATGGACCTAACAAGGATATAATGTAAGCTTATGCAATTATTGAAGATGCTGACATGGAAGACTTTCTCAAGCTCATAAAATGCCTGAACAGCAACAGGTACTACTAACACTGATTTGTACCCACTATTACGGATAGTCCGTCACCTACAAAATAATCGTCGCTTTCAATTCACAGAAATTGGTACTACTGTATCAATACATAGTTAGGGGCATTTCACACTATGGCCAAAGGCCGAGAGGTTGCCCTTGATTTCCACCAATCACATCGCAGAATTCTTGATTTTTTGCAATTTGATTGGTGGAAATCAATGGGATCTTTCCATCTTTGGTCATAGTGTGAATTGTGAAGGGTTCAAAATTGAGAATGTAGTTATTAGGCACTCAAGGTGTATAGTGACACTTTGTGTCACTACGCACTCCCCCCTTCAATTTTTATTTAAATTTTTTTATTTTACCACCCCCACTCACCTCCACCTATCATTTAGAATTTGATTTAAATTTTTTTATCTCACCCCCCCCCCCCCCTCACCCCTCTTGTAATCTTCAGAATCAAAGTTCTTGACAAACAATATGGGACAATTGATCCCGTATCCAATACTATATCCGTATGCAGTACCTGTATTCAATATCCATATTTAGTACACGTATTCAGTACACATATCCAGTACCCGTATTCAATATCCATATTTAGTACACGTATTTAGTACTCATATCCAATACATGTACCCGTATTCATATTCGTATTCAATACACTTATTTAGTACTCATATCCAATACATGTACCTGTATTCATATTCGTATTCAATACACTTATTTAGTACTCATATCCAGTACCCGTATCCGTATTCGTATTCATATTCAGTACACATATTTTGTACTCATATCTAGTACCCATACCCGTATTTGTATTCGTATTCAGTACACATATTTTGTACTCGTATCCAATACACGTACCATATTCGTATTCAGTATTTGTATTTTATTTTTGAACGGCTCAAATTAAATTTCACAAGATCGACATCTTGTGATTTTTTGAGAAATCAACGTCAATTTTGAGGGTAAGCATTTTTTTTCAAAAAAATCAATGGCTCACAAATTTTTTGAGAGAGTAGGGGGGGAACTAATGGGAAACTGGGGTGGCAGGTAAGTTTTAGTGTATAGTGAAGTGTTCCTTACAGGTGTATTTCAACATGCACTAATTCAAAACAGTGTGATTTTGAAAATTTCAGTGCCATACACTCTAATAGGATAAATCAATGTAGAATTGACCCTTGAATGTCCAATCAACCATTTTTATTATGGCCGTTGGCCAACTTTGAGGGATTTTTGAATCCCCTAAAAATATTGATTTCAAATTTTCATATTTTTCTCATTTAGATTGTCAAGTTATCTTTCCATATGCAAAAAAAAAAATTGGTTTGGACAAAAACTCCACCTTGGGTGATTTCTCAAAGTCAAACACTTCGAACAAGAAATGTGGCTTATTGAGAATTGTCCTAGGACATAAATGTAGCCAATCTAAGACCATCCCAAGAAAAAATTCCGTGGGTGGGCAAGTGGACAAGAAGTTGATTGGTTGGAGCATATAGTGAATGGGCACATTCAAGTAAAATTATAGTTTTCCTAATATACCTCACTTGATTGCAAGGCTTTGAAAACAATCTTTTGTCACTCCAATCCTTGTAAAAATTAGCATGCATGTTTTTTAATATTCATAATTGTATTTGGTCAAAAATGGAAAACTCTTCTTTTGTGGAAATTTGAAACATGGGCACCTAAAATCATTCTACCCAAGAAAAAAATTGTTTTTCTTTCAAAAATTGAAATTTGATTGAAGGTATCTCAAAATCAATATGGTCAAAGTCTTTGAAAATTGAAGAATATACTAATTAGAGAGTAATAAACAAGATCCATTGCAATTAGGATTTTCAATAAATTATTCTTAAAAAATTTATACTTTCATTAGAGAAATAGCAATTTAGAGGTGATTTGGGATGGAGGCCCCTTCCCTAGGCATTCAGGAGCTAATTAGTCCTATGAGTGTATAACACAAATTTTTTGTTCAATTGCATTATTTTGAGGTCTTACATTCTCTACATATGGCTTTAAAACTCATTCGGCACCAAGTACATAAGTCCATGAATGAAAATTTCTTGTCATTTCAGAATCCTTCTCTCTTCAATATGAGTCTAGCAAAGTGGAAGTTAGAATATTTAAAGGTTAATCTTTGAAGGGCCTGAACGTCATTTGCAACCACGTGTATTATAAAATCTATGATACTTGATCATAAAAACATTAACCAAATATTTTTTAGTACAAAATAAATTATCAATCATATTGTTTATAAATAAAAATGTATCACAATTCATATATTATACAATAATTGAAGAGTTATAAGACTAAATATGGTTTGTAATCAATTTTTTTGGTACGCATGTTTTGAACACTGTAAAGAAACAATCTTAAGACTTTAATCCAAATTCACCTTCTTAACTTTTGCTCTGGAAGGTGTATTTCGAAGGCAAAAATCTGTAGGAATTGGTTTTGAAAGCAAGTTATACAATTATGTACAGTTGAATTTGAACCCCTAATTCTGTTTTATGCATAATTTTCATTAATTGACACTTTTTTCAGATGAACTTCTAGAATCCCCAATTTATGCCTCAGAACAATCTGAACATCCTTTTCAAAACTAAATGAATGTCTATTCACACATCATGCTTGAAGAAGAAGTTAAATATAAGCCTTTGACCCCACATAAATGAATAACTTGTTTGTTCAGTAACCCCACATAAATGAATAACTTGTTTGTTCAGTAGTTCTACTAAGGGTCGCTTTACACCTTGAAGCCAGGCTAATTGTTGTGTGAGAGGCCCAAAATCTTCACTTGTGATTGGACAAAAGGTTGAAACAATACAAAAATTATGACATCATATTGGCTTTATATATATATATAATTTTATTTTTTTCAAAATTTTTTTTTGTATGTGTACCACAGAGTGCCAAATATCAAAAACTTGCAGCCCTCTACACGGTTCAAAATTTTTATAATATCTGTTCCAAATCTCTTACACCTAAAGGCCACTCCAATTTGGTGGAATGAATTTTTTATTCAAAAAACACATGATCTAACATGGCCCAAGCTTGCTAAATTGTACACCAAAAATGGGGGGCCAACTCTTGACCCTAGGGTCAATTTTAGATTTCAATTAATTTAAAAAATATATATATATATATTATTTTTTCAACAAATTAAAATCTATTGGATTTTGTGCAATTGGCCTCAAGGGAAATCAGCTTTACTTCTAGGTGTAAAGCAACCTAGAAAAGAAAAAGAGAGAAAGATTGAAATTTTCAAGGGATATTGAATCAACTTGGCTTTTGGGCTTCAAGGTCTTTACATATGGAAAAAGTAGCCCCATTATAATGTTATTCCAAGGACTATTTGAGGATGACCTTTAGTCCCAAAGGATTTGAAATTTTGTGCAATTGACTTCAAGGAGAATTGGCAGTCCCTTTAGGTGTAAAGCAGTTCTAAATATGCTATATGATTATAAATAGTGATCGTTATCCCTATGCATGATAAGTTATTGATCTCCAAAATAGAATCCAAGATCTTTACACAAGGTGAATTAACCAATTACTAACACATTCTCAATTCTACCCTTAAGTATCCATAAAATATATTTCAAATGAAAAATGTACACCACACTTACATGTAGGCAGAATGGAAAAGCAATAATTAAGTTGTAGGGGCAACAATGGCTAATACATGTTCGTAATCAATGTTTTAAAGTCAATCAAGATTAACACTTTTCTTTCGAACCCTCACATGACAAGACTATCTATTACGATTACAAAATCACATGGTTTGGCTTCCTCCTCTCCTCCAAGAAAATCTTCCACTATTGATTATAAGAAAACAAAACATCGATCAGGCCATTAGGGTTTTGAGGGGGGGGGGAATCCCTTGGCTTTAAAAGATGTAGCCCACCCCAATTAATTAATCAGACCCATCCGTGCAAAAAAAAACAAGAGCTGTTTTTGTATTTTTAAATTACAAACCCCTCTCCTAACCATTGATCTCTAAAAGAACGAGAAATATGGATATGGTACTTTGATATGGATATAGATAGTTTGATGCAAATATAGATACTTTGATATGGATACATATATGGTATTGCAATACAAAAAATATGTGTACAATATGGATACAAATATATATACATATTGAGATACACACTTAGAAAACATATATCCCATATTTATTGGCAAGCAACTTGACTTTCATAATTACAAAGAGGGGGAGGGGAGGGAGGGGATACTAAAAAATTTTAATTTAAATTATTTTTGAAATGATTGTTGGGGGGAGGGTGGGGATATTGAAAAATATTTAATTTAAATTATATCTCAACTAATTGTGGGGGGTGGGAGGGTGAGGGGGTAAATAAAAGGATTTAAAAGGAACAAATTTTGAGCTCACAATGACAATGAGCTCAAAATAGACACAATCTACTTTGAGTACAGTCAAAGTTCCAACAAGGTTTGAACCCTCACATGATTTGATTTGATAAGTGTCATTTTATTAGTTAGTTTCAAGTTCAAAAAGATCATTTTAATGGCTAAAATTTAGATTCAAAAGAAAAAGCAAAAATTGCCAAGAATATACTACACGAATTTGCCATTTTCATATGTAGGAAATTAAAAAAATATCACAAGGAGAGAATATCTTCTATCTTTCATTGAAATTGGGTTCAAGTGACTACACCTAAAAAAATTGGATTGGATGGAAAACGTTTTTTCCATCCTTGAGGGTTCCTTGAAATCATTCAAATGACGCAAAACATTCTCTTAAGCATTTCAAATTTAATAGCATAATCTTACATTCTTGCTTCTTAAGCATTTTTCAAACACTTACATCAATTGAATTGATTCATACAATGACAAAGGAAGCTTGTGCATCCAATAGAGTTATCCTAAAAGTGAAGAAAGTCATCCTTCCTTTGGTCTTTAGTTTGCTTTTAATATAGATTGCAATCTAATCACATTGGATTGTCTTCTGATTCAATTGAGGTTGAACTCACACCTTTGCAACAAGAGAGGATCATTTTTTTACATCACTTGAGTTGCTAGATTATATATGATTCTCCTTTTTTTACAAGGATGGGAACTAAATTTTCAATTTCATAAGAAGACAACCCAAAGTAATTAGATTGCATGCAATCACTCCATGTAATCATTGACCAAAAAATATAAGTTAAGAAATTTGCCATTCAATTTAGGATTAAAAACAAACTAAAGACCAAAGAGATAACAACCTCCTAAATTTCTAGAATAATACTAAAGTCTTACTTGCTTTGCTAGACATTCAACTACATTGATTTGTTGTTATAGTGTATTGACACTAATCTATCAAAAGTCATATTATTTTTAAATAGTTCACATTAAAATATCATTGTATTTTTCCACTTCCCTCTAAAATAAATAAATTGTTTTTATACTAGGTTTATAGGAAACACTAATTTTTCCACCTCACTATTAGGAAAAATACACTTACTTTGTAAGTACACCTATAACTAAGACTATCCCATCCATATAATGCAAACCCTTTAAAAATCATCTCGATATAAAATTCTAGGGTTGATTTGGGTATACCTATTATCTATGAATTAAAAATGAGTAGTTTCCACATAGCATGTCCAAAAATGCAACTTGATTTGAGTTGAATCAATTCAAAATCCTCTTTAAATTTCCAACAAGATCTAACAAAATTTGAACAATTGAGTAATAGAAACCATTTTGTGATTGTTTTGTCAAAAAATGTAAGGTGCAAGGTACATGCATAATCATCATTGCCTAAAAGCAATACCTACATTTGGAACAAAAATCAAACACTAAGAAATAGATATTGATTACAAAAGATGTACATAATACTTGAGATATAATATTAACATGGGAGTTTATAATGATAGCTTTGGATCTAATTTTGGTACACTTGTAGACAAATATTTTTGCAAACTTGCAAATTAATAATACATGTCCAAATAATATATGCTAAAGTACATTGGAATCTCCTTCCCTTTGCCAATAAAATCCTATAAATGTAATTTATACTTAATAATATGAAAAATGCTCAATTTCTATTAATGTCGATGATCTACTCATATAAGCTTGAAGGTACAAACCAATGCTTTTTTTTGGTGCTAGAATGCACAAGAGAAAACATTTTGGCAAAATGACAATTGAAAATTTTGGCTAAAAAAGACCTCTAGTTTGCCACATTGATGGCTAAGCCTGATCAACTGGTGTCATGTAGGCACCTGTCAAGTCTTGGCATTAGGGTTGGTTTGATATGGGTTCTTTGTCACTGCACCGACTCCTTGTTGAATTATCGCCACTCCATCTCATACTTATGCTACAATTGCTCTAGGTTGACCTTTAACCCCTAAATGACAGACCCATTGCCACTAATTTCAAGCCTCACTGTTCATCACTTAGTTTGTTGCCATTTTGCAACTAGATATGTATGAAATTTTTTGTATTTATTTTTCAGAGATGAAATTACATGTCTTCAGTACTTCACAAAGAATTTAGATTTTTTCATGGAAAATTGATTTTTTTGAGAATTTTTGAAGATAAAGTGAAGAAAAATCACTTCAATTAGAAAATTATTTCAATAAACCTGAAAATTTCACCATATGTGTATATTACAATGAAAAATATCATAGTGTAAATTCAATTTCCATGTCATTCTATAATTAGAATTCAATAGACATTGAAAATACATCTAAAATTCAAATTGCAATAAAATATTAAATATTAGAAATTTTTCTAAAATTCAAATTGGAGTACAAACTAGAGTAGATGACCTTCATTTTTTTAGTTGGATTTTGTGGAGAAATTTCAGATTTAGAGCAAGAACCAACAATTTCCCTAAATACACTAAATTATCATATTTTGTGATCCATTTTTTTCTTAAACTTCTCATTTATGTAAAGACAAACACTAGCAAGACTACAAACTCAATTGGATCTTCTTCACAACTGAAAATGAAAGGTGAACAAGGAAAATGGGGATGAAAAGTGCTTCTGATAGCTTAATAGCTCATTGGATTGTCATCCAAAAGCCACAAAATGGCGTTCCAAGCATTCCAGAATTAAAATTGCCATAGTTTTCCCAGATTGAGTTTATGTCTGCTTCCTCATCAATTGCGCATGATCTTTTTGCCATTACAACTTCTTTTAAAATAGTTTTTGCAACTTCTGCTTTAGGGAGCTACAATGTTGCTAGGCGTGTGCGTGTAGGGTGTACACTGCATTTTCTATTTATTTTTACCTCTTCTGTTTAACCCCTAAAAATTCCTTGGCTATGTTTTTGACAAAAATGCTCCAAAACTGCCATTTCTTGGACAAGTTTCAAAATTTAGAAAAAAACCATTTTTGGACACATGTAACTATAGGATCTTGTAGTAAACTAGTTTGAGGAGATGTGGAAAAAATTTCAGAAATTTCCATCTTGTAGATTGCAAGATATTAGCATTTGGAGTGACAAAAATAATTTTTTTGTCTCTGCAAAAAACCGGGCAGTTGAACTTCAGAAGGTCAAGTTTGTATGAAAAAATGTTCAAAATGATTGGAATTCTTTGGATTCATTCTTCAAATCATGTTGGATACATGCTTGAAAAATTTCAAATCATTTGGAATTGTGCAACATATAGGAAAAAAATAGTAAGTAGGTAGTAGTAGAGAATGATTCAAAATACTAAATTATTAAGAATTTAAATATGAAATTGAAAAATGTCAATCCTAATGGTTGAAATGTTGTAATAAAAAATTTACATCCTAGGATTTATTTTTTTTCAAAAATATGTAAAATTGAATAAGATAAAGGATTTCAAAGTTTATTTTAGAGTAGGGAATCCATAACTACCTATAAACAAAAAATTCTCATAACTTTTGACTCATTGATCAAAATGGAATTATTCAAAGCTTTCCTTGGATATATAAGTCTGAAAAACGAATTTCAAATTTTGATTGTTGAAAAAAATGATTTTTTCAGATTTGCCTGGACTACCTGAGTTGAGAAACAAACTACATATTAGGCTATAACTTTTGACTCCTATTTCCAAATGTCATGAAATTTGTTGCATATGAAAGATATTCCTTGTCTACACCTTCTATTACAATTTCAGCCTTAAATCTGCAAATTTCTGGTGACAATGGCCTACCCAAAATTTCTATACAACCAAAAAAATAGAGCTTGGTCCTTTAGAGGTTAAATGTTGGTTGTTAATTTTTCTTCATTTTCCTTGCTACTTGATGAAATGGCACCGTTGTGACTTCATGCACGCTATCTTTGTGACATGCAATTTAAATTAGAGTTTAGGTTGGGTGTTTTGCATAAGCGTCTTTTTTGTCTTTCATCTTGTTTTACTTACTCCTCTATTGATCTTGCTCGTTTGATTTGCAATTTTTTTTGGAATGTTTGCCACCAAACTTCCTTCACTGACAATTGCATGCTAGGGAGTTTGGTGACAATGATTTTGAGCAAGATGCTTTTGCTAAAGTCGTGTGGGCTACCTCGATCATACTATCTGCTAAGTAGAAGGTACAGAAGGCTATCAAAGACGCGTTGGAGGTCGTACGCAAAGAGTTGAAGCACAAGGGTAAGATAATTGAAGAGCAAAAGATGGAGGCAAGGAAAAAACCTATGTGGTCCTATTTCTAGTCTTTTTGGGGTGCGATGGCAAGGCAATTTTTTTCTCTCTCAACTTAGACGGAATGCTATTGGATATGCTTGGTGCTAAGCCTCTATCTAGTGATGAGTATTCCAGTGATGGTGAAGGTTTGATGGTGAGCAACTAGAACACTTTGGTGTCTCTCAACATTGTTATGACTCCAAGTTCCTCTTTTGGCTTGGGGGACACCATCGTTTTCAATTAGAAGTTGCTACTCATCACCATTTCAAAGGAATTGGAAAAACTTGACAATTCCAAATTTATCGAGGTACTCGACAATTCAAAGGGATCCAATGATGATTCTGGTTTTCAATGTCCTCCATAAAAAAAAAGTAGTGCAAATCAAAAGAAGTTTGAGAGTTATTGATCAAAGATATTGAAGCACTATGATCGGCATTGGAAGTTCCAAATAGTTTGGGTTGCAAAGTTTCGTACCTTGAGTAGAAGGGATAATGGCTACAAATGGAATATTGCACATAGTCAAGTGCACAGTTCACAACACTATAGAAGGTAGTTGCAAGAAAGGGTGGTCCTATTTTTTGTCACATTTTGAATTACAGAGTTTAGTTTGGCTATAACATTTGGAGAATGAAGCCAATGTACTTGAATTCTTTATTGAAGATAACCAACTTGTTCATAAAGATAATTCTTATTTTTCAGAAATTTCCATAAAACATTTTATAATTAAATTCCAATTTAGCAAATTTGTCATATTTTGTTATTTAGTGTTTTTTAGTACTATGGAGTATCTATAATTAATGATGTAGAGCTTAAATTTTAGTGGGATATTCCCACACTAAAGAGGCATGTGCCTACTAATTTTTCTTTTAAAACATTATTTTTTAAGGCGTCCACATGCATGCAAATAGGGGGGCTTTTGCATGCACTCTTCTAAACAATGAAGATGGTTTTGGCTTCATTTTTTTGATGAAATCTAATTACCATCAAGTCCTCGCAAATGGCCAATTTTTAGATTCTTTTTCTCATAAATTTTTTTTAATATTAATTTATACCTTATTGTATCCATTTTCTATGACAATCTGGGTTTTTTTCAAACAATAATATTTCAGTACTTACAAGTACTCATAATACTCAAAACAATAATTTTTGTTGTCAATTTTTTTAATTAACGGTTGAGATTGTTCTATTTTGTAGTATTCATAGTACACATAATATTGCGTCGCAAAAAGTTTGTTTTTAGCAAAATGCTACAAAAAACAAACACCTTTTTTTGCAACTACCCTAGACTGCAAGCTATGTATTATGGCTTAGAGATTGGACACTTTATTCAAGCATGATGGTAAGAGAATGGTAAGGACTTACCATAGTATAAAGTGAAGGCTGGAAAACGTTACATTGCAATATAATGTAAACATCAAAGGAATTTGTGTCTTTATGTAGCAAAGCCTTTGACTACCGTCTTAGAGTAGATGAACCAATGCACAACATTAGAAGCAAAAAAATGAGGGTACAATTGACAACCTTGTTCCTACTTTCTGATGGTTGTTTATTGTTTGAATCTTGTACTTCTCTATACAAACTATTTTGTGTCGTGGACATGCTAGTTGCACATTGGTGCGACACTTTTGGCTAGGTCATGGTTGGGTACATGTATAAGCAAATTGTTTAGGAAACAAAGTGTTTGATAGGGTATTAACCCATTATGTTGTTCTTTGAAAGGAAGGAAATATTATTAATTGGCTTACTTTAGCTTACTTAAAATAATTATTAATATTTTAGAAATCTCAAGATAATGATATCAGAGGATAAAATATGATAGACTATAGGAAACAAGAATAATCACATGTATAAAAATATAAGAATACAAAAGTTATTAATTTGTAAAGATGACAAAATTGTATCAATTCCTGTATTTTTGAGCACTTTCCAAAATTAATTAAAATTGGTAAAACATGAAGAATTGGATATAATAATAAATAATGTTAAATTATATAATTTGTACTACAACATTAAAAAATTAATAATGAGGAAAGAATCTTAGTTTACAAGTTATTAATTTTACAAAAGACTACTTCAGCCCCAACAAGGAAGACCAAAGCGGCACTACAATCTACTTAGTAAATAGAGTTACTAGGCTAATTATAGGAAAGAATTAGTTAAGGAAAAGTTAGTTAGGATATTATAGGAGGAATAGGTTTGGTCCTATGACCAAAGGCAAAACGGTTAGGGTTTTTCCCTTAGTTCTCCTGTGACCACGGGAAACTATATAAAGGGAATGTTTTCCATTATGTGGACATTATTAATAAAAAGATCAACACTACAAAGATCAACATTATAAGATCGATTTTTCCAAAGATCAACTTCAAGCAATACAACAACAAGAAGACAATATACAAAACAATAAAGGAAGACAAAAACTACACGACTACAAGACTACAAAGACTCAAAAACCACCATAATGACAAATTCTCAAAGAACAATAATAGAATATCAAAAAGACAAGATTAGGTTTTGAGACATATAAAAAAATAGAGTCTACAAAAGAACAATTAGGAAAATTGTACCTCCTTTTACAACCAATGGTAAGTAAGAAATAAAGTCTTGCATTTGAAGTGGAAAAAAGTGTGTTTCATAGGGTCTACTAGATACATTGTTGTAACAATCAATGAAGTCACCATTGTAAACAATAGCAATTTCATCTTTGTTTATGCTCATGTCATGGAAAATTGGATTAGAGTTCCCCTGCTAATTTTATTGTAGAGAACTAAGTGCTCTTCCAATGTAGAAAATCTAACCAAATTAATAATAGGGGCATTGACTTTTGGTAAAGGCTTAGATTCTAAAATTATTGCAAAGAAAGTAATTAGTTTCAAGGCTGAAAGTATTTCCATACTTTGTGGGACTAGATCTAGTGTGACGCTCTAGATTAAAGACAAACATGCACCATTCTTCATTAGTGTGCATTGTATAGTACACTGGTGCAACCTTGCCTTTATAGCATTGTCCAATCTTGGCATTTTTTTGACATTGAAAAACTATTGTTAGTCACTTATAGTTATTTGAGTACGAATCTAAGAGATATTCAGATTTCAAGTAGTTAATTGAATCGATTTAGACAAAGGGACTGAAAATACTTTGAAATGTGCAAACCTATTGGATTAGCTTGATTGAACCACTGCGCCATTTATTATTTGAGTATTAGACACTCATCTATAAAATGACTATTAATCTCAATGAAAATGTGAAGGCAGAGGTACATTACTTTTTAAAGTTCTTTCATTCTATCTTTATGATTTAAGTTTGCTATGCAAATTTCTTCCCATTTTTTTGGTTGTATGCTAATAGACTTGTTGTATATTGGTGGCTTAGTAATGACTTAGGGTGGAATGAGCTTGCCATCTACTAGTAGGCAAATGACTACAATCTTTGGATAAAATCATATATGTTGGAGTTTCTGATGATTTTCTAAGTTTTTTGTGTGTGGGCCTATCTACTGTAGAACTATTGCTAGAACCTTTTACAATGTTGGGAAAGTGTGAGCTATTTCTTTTGTTGGAGGCCATTGACGCTCTCGTTAACTTTGCCCAAAAGCAAGACGCGTACATTTGCGATTTTGTAACTGCCCTTAAAAGTTTGCCAAGTTGACTTCTATTGCATGTATGAAGACAAAGGCAAACCCTATAGCTTCAATGAATTTTGGAGTTTTAACAATCTATTGGAATGTAGCCATGAGCAAATCCACATCAAATGGATTACATATTTGAATGACAACTCAATAGGTTTGGTATTCATTTGCTATGGTGAACAAATCCAAGCTAAACAGAAAGCAACACTAGTTGATCATGCAATACGGGCAAATTTATTAGCAAAGGTCAAGCTGGAATGTACAAGTAAATGAACTTTTAATTTATTGACTTTTACTTGTACACTTGAATTCATTTTCTTTTGATTCTCATTTTCAATTCATACTTGTGCTCATCTTTGGAATGCATCCATATAATGCAAGGGCTCTTTTATGTATTAGGTTCTTATTGTATTGGTTAATTTGCTTTCTTAGTAACCATTGATGTGTATTTTGGTTGTAGGTACTATCAAAATGTTGGTCTCCAAACTGGACAACCATTTCCTAGCTCAATATATTATGAATGCGTTTGAAATCTTGTATCCTTAGTATTGGTGTTAGGTAGATGCAGAAGAGGCATTTGACAAAAACTTGAGGATTCTCATAGACACTTACAGATATGGAAAAATACTAGGAGAAGGGGACAAAAATCTTTTGATAAATCCGTTGATAGATCATAACACCCTCATATCACAATGCAGTCTATTTAAGACCTATATGAAATTAAATTTGTGTATAGCCATGCTTCTGCCTTACGATGTAAATCTTCTCACCAAAGTCTGACACGTCTTTCATAGCAACAACTTAACTCAAAATTTTGGTGAGTTCTTGAAACTTGCAAAAATGGTTGTGTTATATGTTTTGGTTTTGTAGAGGATGAGCAACTTCTTTCCAATGTTGACTTTCTAAAATCCAAACTCCACAACTATTTGGAGGAGTACTTACAGATTATAGTAGGCATGTATTCTCAATGCATTTTCATACTAGAAAATTTCCCCTTCAATTTTTTTTTAACAAATGGTTCACGACCAGAAGGAGAGGCCGGTATCTGACTAGTACTTAGGTAGCACTAGAATGCATGTAACTTACGTTTCATAGCTGCCTAGCTAGTCTATGAGTGTAGACCAAGGTAATTCAATGCAATAGCTTGACAGCAATTCGGCAAGTAAATTGGCAATATAGGCAAGAATTTGGGTACGAGCTATCTTGCCTTCTTCCTTCTATATTTTGGTTGGTGACTGACGATAGAAGTCAAGTTCACTTGGGAATTGCATTGTTATTGTATTTGAATTTTGTGTGTTGATTTGCAAATGTATGCTTACATGAAATTCTTTTTTAGTTTTTAATTCATTTGTTGTATCATTACCTTGTTTATTAAGTTGTTGGTAGGTGTGTGCTATTCTGAAGGTACATGCTTTGAACCATTGGTGCAACAGTTCCTTGTGCTTGAAGTAACATAAGTTTTTATAATTCCATATTCCCTTTCTCTTCTAGAAATTTTTGTAGTGTTTAATATTCTATGGCGACACATTTCTTTTGGTTCTAGTCTCATAGCAAAGATCCAAAATTACTTTTTGCAGGTGGAAAATATGTTCCTTATTTCAATGTGGAAGGGATGCCTAGGTGGATACAAGGCAAAAGTTTGCTTGTTCATTTTGTTTTGAGTAATTAGTACATGTAGTGTGCATTTCATTTAGAGAACGTGTCTCTTATATTGGCATTAGAGGGGCTTTGAGGTGGGCACAAGTCTGCTCATTGTTTTGGTATTCAAGCAACTACTAGTAGTTTCTTTTCTTTATTAAATGTTAGAATTTTCTAAAGTTGTAGCTCATCCACCAACATGGCAAAGTGGCTATGAGTGTAGTCCTATGACCTTTGAGATTTTATTAGAGGAAACTAATACATGCATTGAAGCACCTCAATGCCCCCCAAAATGGTATTGACCGAAAATATGATCAAGTGTAAAATATAATTCATTACCTTCTATATTTTTCTTATTGTGGCATCAAAGGGTTTTTTTGTGGATGCAAGGCCAGGTAATTGGATATAAGAATGCTAAGAATCATATGTCAAACCCATTTTCAAGCATTTCTTTAATTAAATTTTTTTTTCAATTAGGTTGCCAAATTCACAATAATATCATTCCTCATAATTTTCCAATTTACTTGCACAACCATTCATAAATTTACCCCACATGCCATTGCTATGAATATAAAGTCATTCCAAAAAATAAAAACCTCTTAAAAAAGTACCACACTATAACTCTCAATTGGGTCAAGAAATTGCCACTCCTACTTCCATGAGAAAAGTAATATTGCCTTTTTGTCATTTTAACAAAATCGAAAAAAAAAAACCCTTGGTATAAACACTATTTTCCAACCAAGCACCCACAACCAATCATGAAAACATGTAGACTAGGCACAAGTACTCTTAAATTTAATGCATGCATAAATGAATGCAAAAAATGATTTAGATTGCATCGTGCAATTAAAGTTCATAAATCTGTAAATCTATACCGAATTTTTAGGGTGAGAGTGGCTTAAAATTATTTTAAAAATAGATGCCAAATTTCTTAATGAATTCTTTTTTCCTTTTTTTGGTATGGAAAAAGAAAAACCTCGAAGGATATTTCTATTTCTAGCACATACAAAAATTATTTTCTTGAAAAGAATGATATATTAGAGATAGATGTGGTGATATTTTTCTTTGCTTATATTAGTATATTCACACAAATTCAAAAATTGCAATTCCTTTTGCAAAATTAGTGATTTTCATTTGCCAATGTGCAAGAAATACATGTGTATTCCTCATGGAATTATGCTAAATTGCTTACAAGGTTGGTCATAGATCATAACTCCATCTTATCAACTTTATACCATATCACCCACTAAAATAGGGATTCTCCAAAGCATCACATAGTTTTTGGTCATAACATAATTATCATCATTAGACTCACCAAATTTATAGGTTAAGGGTGCATTTGGGAATCTTTAGAGCATTACCACTAGAGGGCGGTGAAATCCCCCATAGAAAAGCAATAGTGTCAAGCATTGTTATTGCAACGTGCTCGACAAGTAGGGCCTTCTCTAGAATGGGCTACAACCACTAGAAAAAAAACATGTCCTACACAGTCAACTATTATGCAACTAGTGTCCTATACAACTATCATGCAATTAGTTTCCCTTCTATTAGCACCAAACCTCATACAATTATTTTATGTTGTTTTACACCATTTATACATTGTTTTAGTTGCAAAGTAGTCATTCTATAATTGCAAAAAAAAACTAAGAAACAACTAGTGTCCTATACAACTATCATGCAAATATAAAATGACCTTTAGTTGTTTTCTAATTGCTTTCTAGTTGTATACTAATTGTTTTTTAGTTGCACACTAGTCGTTTCCTAGTTGCTTTCAAAGTTCATTCCCATTTGTCTTATATAAATCGTCCTATATCAATTGTAAAGAGTACCATTAGATTAGGCATATAAGACTCGTAAGTTGTCGTAGGCTTATACAAAGAATTTCTTTGATAGAATTCTAAGATTTCTACAATTTGTAGAAATTTAAATTATAATTAAAATTCAAGAAATTTTTAAATCTATGAAATTGGATTTTTGAAACCTAGGAAGAATGTAGATCATAAATTTTGAAATCTAAAAAAAAAGGTAGATCTAAAATTCAAAAATCTAGAAAAAAAGGTAGTTCTAAAATCCTAAAATTTAGAAAGAAGATAGGTATGAAATTTTGAAATCTACGAATTATTGAGATTAATATTTTAAAATCTAAAAATCTACAAGTTGCAGACAAGTCGATAAAGTTCTTCGCATGCTATCGGATGACAAAAAAAAATGCAACTAGATTGCAACTAATTCAACTTGTCCATTGCAACTACAAGCTCTTCACTATCACCTAGTTGCAAATGTCCTATGCAATTGCAAAACAAATTGTACACTATAATTGTAAAATCCCTCATTTTCTTCTACTAAACCTTAACCTATTTTTATGGCAATCTCAATGGTTAGAGTTGCTAGGTTGATTACTGCATTGAACATAGAAATTCAATTCAAATGCAAATGCAAATTCTCCATGAATCAACAAGCTTATGCACTTTTTTGAGTTGTGGCCTTTAACACACACACACACACACACACATACAATTACACCTTGCCATGATCATCAATGTAAATTGGTCAACTCTAGACTCCACCCAAAACTTCAATGTGCATTTCCATCCAAGGTACTCAACTAGAAAAAATGGCCTACTTGGTACTTTGAAAACAACACCCAAAGTCATTGCAAGGGCTATTTGGGTTCATGGGCTTGAAGCGTGGAGTTCCCTTGTGGAGGTGTACTGAGTAGAGGTGGGGATGCTCTAACCTTACACCATATCACTCATTATAGGAGGAAATCCCCCACGTGCCACTCTTTTTTGGACACATCATCATAGTTACTATTAATAGGGATGCTTTACACCTAGAGGCTACACCAATTTGCTGTATAAGAGGCCCCAAATCCTCTCTTGTGATTAAACAAAAGGGTGAAATTTGTGCAATCGGCCCCAAGGGCAACCAGTCGTAAAGCATCCCTTAGACTCACTCAATTTTTGTGCCAAGTGTGTCCCTCCCTTCCTTCCTTCATGAACAAGGCCCAAGAGACTTGAGGCCAAGGCCCTGAAAACTGACATGGAAGCCAAGTCTTGCCATCAGTTCCTTTGATTTGTCTCTCATGAGTGTCCAGGAGGTAACCCGTGCTTGCAGAGCCAAGATCAGCACTGTCCAGTACATGACTGTGGGAGCTTTTGTTTTCAGTCTTCAGTCATCAACATCAGCAATCAGGGATCCAAATCACCGCTTATGTTATCTTACACTCATACTGTACTGAGCTTCATCATTTCATCATTTCAGTTTCGTTTGTTTGTTTGTTTGTTTTCAGGTTTTTTTTTGTGTTTTTTTCCTGTTTGTTTTTGTTTCAGTTCTTTTTTTATAACAAATGGCGAGCCATGGCAAGCCAATTTTTTTTTTTCCAGGGTTTTCAAAACAAATGAAATGATCATTTCCAAGTTTGCAATTGAGCAAACACTGTAAGTGAGCTTACAGTTACAGTACACAGTATGATGTCCTCTCTCAACTGGACAAGGTGCTGCCAGCCAGAGAGCCATTTTACTTCATTTGTGTCATAGCTATGAGCAGTGGAAGCTTCCAGTTGATAACCACGTGACTGTATCTTAATAAGCTCAAACTGGAGACTCAGAGTGACAATCTTCGCAGAGACAGACAGACAGACAATTGACTGAAGAGGCCGCATTCAAACCAATAAATAATGGATGTGCACCTAATGTGAAAACACTCAAAACTGCATCCGTGTCATGTGGTGTACGCATTCATGACAAGTAAGGTGGAGCTACCCATAACCAATCACTATAGTAGAATGGCTCTAATTCAGACCTTCTTCTTTAAACCGTCCCATAGGTGGCTTCAAAAGCAGTGGTATATTCTCTAGATGTGAGTTAGAATGCTTATAATGTCAGTGTTAATGAGATTTCAACCTATAGGATATGGGAAATTCATTGAAAAATTGCTAGTGGGGTATGTCCTGGTTGGTAATGGGTGGTTTCACCTTACACTTCTATTATTGAAAGTGTCTCCAAAAGTGCAATTGAATCATTCAATTCCTATACTTAATTATAATTGGTAGACTATTGATTCTCTAAATTTCAGTATTAGGACAAACCTATGTGACAATTTTAGAAGCCTAAAGAGTTCCATTGTGAAAATTCATAGTAATTACATGTCTTATCCAAACATTATGTTTTTGCTGAAAATTATGATTTTCTATTGCTAATACTATAATAATGTGTGTGTTTTTTCTATAATAAAAGTGCTTTTAATATATTTTGGGACAAATTCATTGTTGAAGATTCAAAAATATAGGCTTAATGTAAGAAATTGTCATTTGTATGGGCCATAGAATTTATGCTAGACACCTCTTTTGGAGAAGTGCATTTCTTCTTTATAAATTGGGTGAAATAAATAAGCAAGCAATGCTTTTGGAGAAGCGCATTTCTTCTTTAGAAATTAGGTAAAATAAATAAGCAAGCAATGCTTTTGGATCACTTGCAATTTGGGCATCCCTAGGTTAATTATAAATTGTAGCACAACATAAACTTTCATAAGAGATTTTTTACAATTTCACTAAATTCACATTTAGAAATAGTTTTGACTATCAGTACTTTTTCTAGAATTGGTAGATGTAGCTAATATTATGGTTTTTTCTAATTGTGACCTAAGTGTGCCCTTCAAATCAACAAATCAAATGTGGATGATATCAATAGTTTCTTTTTCAAAGTAGAACCAACACTTATTACACTAGGTTTGTCAAAGGGAATCTATTTGTTGTTATAGTGTAGAATTCCATTTGAATGGAGACTAGTAAGAATTCATGATAAAGAAACTTTATATATACATATATATATATATATATATATATATATATATATATATATATATATATATATATATTGAAAAATGATTGTAATTATTTCTAAAGTTTTATTCTTTCAATTTTTCAATATTATCTTTACTTTGAAGCCTATTATATCTTTAGCATAATTACCTATTGCAAGTTTGTAAGTCATGTTCCTTACTTAGCTCTATTTATACCAAATTTCAAAGAAGAAAAATTAACACTTCTTTTTTGGTAGCCTTAAAAGCCTAAAAATAGTAATTTTTTCTTAATAGATTTTATAAATTTAAATAAATTTTTTGCATTAGATATGGTCAAAGTTATCAAAGATCAAGAAATCTAAAGCTTAGCAAGTTTCAAGCAATGTTTATTGTCTAAAGAAGTGAACTACAAAAATCTATAATATATGGCAAAAAATTGCAAGTTGAAATCCTTTGAGTACTATTCAATCCATAGGTTTTACAAGCATCCTAGATGGAATGAAACAATCAAGCAGTACTTGTTCTTTTGAAAATTAAACTTGAAAGTATTTAACTTACAACTCTTTACAAATGATGGAGTTTTTTTTAATTTACCTTACAATTATTTATTACTAAAATACAAATATAGCAATGATAAGATAGGATAACTCTTAACCCCTAAAGGACCATTGTCCCTTCGGGGGACAAATGGGATTTTAGGTAGGTACCTATGGGCTGAATTTTTGTTGTAATTTTTTGATACTTTTTTTGAAGATAGAAAAACTGATAAACTTTATAAGAGTAAAATTCTTTTCACAATTAGTGCCCAGGAACAATAGTTATGACCAAATAAGCTCAAACAAGGGGACATGGGACAATCCAGGCAACAAAAGAAAATTTGTAAAAATTTGAATTTAAAAAAAATCCTCATAGATTATATTTTTGTCTATCCAAAAAGCTTTGGTTCATTTCATTTGGATTTGTTATGAGAAAGTTATGGACATTCTTGTTTTTTGGGTAGTTAGAGCATCTTCTTGAAAAAGATAACTTGTAGGATTCATTTCTGAATGCAATTTTTCAAATTTTTCAAATTTTTTGTGGTTTAGTTTACTTGCTAGAACAATCTCACCATTGGAATTAGTGCATTTTAATTCCATCTAAAATATATGAATGTTTTAGATTTTCCTTCTATCTTCTACCTACTTCTACTTAACAATTTTTTTAAGAATGAAAATTAATTTTTTTTTAATTTCTTTCTTTTTCCTAGACTCTCAACTCAATTCTCCACTACGAAGACTTAAAGCTCAAAGCTCTATAGTGCAAAAAAATCTCAGTTAAAAATGTTCAAAGTCAAAAAATCCAGTCCCGCAATGTGTTGAGAAACTTGTTTTTTCCACTTTAAATGCAAATATCTTGCAATTTGTGCGGTGAAAAATTCTGAAATTTTTTCCACACTTTTTTATACTAGTGAGGTGTAAGATCCTATGTTTATATGTGAAAAAAAATAATTAAATTTTTTTTTACTCTTTGCTATAAAAATGGCAGTTTTCAGTGTTTTTTGGCAAAAAAAAAAGGCCTTGGTCCTTTAGGGGTTAAATTCTAATGAGGGATGGAAAAATGGAAGAGTCTCCCCCATAAAGAGTTACATTAGGCAAAGTTTTGGCATCAACCTTGTAGATAGTCTCAAATTTAAGGTATCTTTGTACTTAGTATTAGAGATGATGTTTGGAATGTGAATCTGGTCCAGAAGTAGGTCTAAATTTATTCTTAAGATCCTTATTAACAACACTCTTTAACACCAAGTATGAACATATACTTAAAGTGATTCATTTGAATTCATTTTTGATGAAATAATTTATTTGTTTTGTTGTTGGGAATCAATTCTTTTAGTTTGTTCATTTATATTCGACCATGTATTGCTAAAATCTTTATTTTTAGAAGATTGCCAAGTTCTTGTTATGAACTATTTGCAATGATGGGCTAATGAAATATAAGTGATTAATGGTTTTAGGAGCCGTGTCAAGTCCATGCCACCTTGGCTATCATATAAGTTGGTGGATAATTAAGAACTGAGGTGGAAATGTGCTATAATTTACAACTCATTTAACCTCTAAATGATTTTGACTATGTTTTCATCAAAATCACTCCAAAATTGTTATTTGTAATACAAGTACCAAATTTAAAAAAAAAAACATTTTTGGACACATGTAACTAGAGGATCTTGTAGTAAGATTGTTTGAAAATATATGGAAAAATTTCAGAAATTTCCACCGGGTAGATTGCAAGATATTAGCATTTGAAGTGACAAATGTCCTTTTTTGGGCCTTGTAGAAATCCATTTTGGGGGGCCTTCAAAGTGTCACATTTGTATGAAAAGACGTCTAAATTGGTGGTTACTCTTTGAATTCATTTTTCAAGTTAAGTTGGCTACATGCTTGAAAAATTTCAGATCATTTGAAATCATACAACATATAGGAAAAAAATAGTTAGTAGAAAACAATAGAGAATGATCCAGAATACTAAGTTGTTAATAATAATTTATTTATTGAATTGGAAAATGCCAATCCCAATTGTTGTAATGTTGTAATAAACAATCTACACTCAATATTTTTATTTTTTTCTAAAAATATTGAAAATTGAGTTAAATAAAGGACTTCAAAGTTTGTCTTAGAATAGAGATTCAATAGCAACCCGCAAACTCCCACAAACTAAAACTCCTCATAACTTTTGACTCGTTGATCAAAATGGAACGATTCAAAGCTTTCAAAATATATATAAATCTAAAGAACCAATTTTAAATTTTAGTTTAAAAAAAAATTGATTTTCAAAGAAGTTTTTGGTACTGCCCGGGCTGCTCGTCGAGCAATGAAAAGTACATATCATACAATAACTTTTTAACCATGTCGTCAAAAATTATGAAAATTGTTGGGTCTTAAAGTTACTCCTTGGGCACATGTCGCGTTAAGATTTCAGCAAAAAAAAAATAAGAACTCCATTCGTGGTGAGCTGCCCAAAATTTCTATGCTGCAAAAAAACGCATTTTGAACATTGCATTTAGGAGAATGCGTGAACATTACCACCATAAGGTCAGGTGGGAAGGGTACCCTTAAAGTCCGAAAGCCATCACTATGGATATAAGTTAAGCTAATACATGATGGCCATGGACTTCAAATTTGGTTTATCTGCAGGCTTTGGCAGGTTGTTGCGTGCTTAACTTTCTTACACCAGTGTTAAGTTCCGGTTTCTAATTCAGTGGCATTTGTTTGTCTCACTCACCTGCATTTTGGTTTTGGTTTTTGATTTGGTTTCCTCAAGTAAATTAAGTTACAAATCTTCTATCTAAGTTGCTCAGTCAAATGCAGTTAACTTACAGTTGCACTCACATCCACTTCTGCACAAATCTGCAAACTTGACAGCAATTGCATTTACTCCTATTTCCATGATGGACAAGCATATTCTGCCATTCTTCAGGCTTGCCACGTGGTGAACTGGTCACTGGCTTGAATTCATGATGAACTCTTTCCAATTTTAAAATTTTAAAATTATTTTTTTTGGAGTTTTAAACAAATGAAGAGAAATTTCATTGCCAAGGAGAAAATTACAAGGCTGCTGGCCAGACACAGGTGGCCTGGCAGGAGAAACAGGCCACAACACAACAGATAACCACCCACCCCAGAAAGTGACCCAGAAGACAGGACGAATCTTCTTAAGACACACAAGCATGTTATCTTATAATTTCATAAGTTATACTTGTGTTTCACTTCCAACTGATATCTTCAGTAATTTAATTTAATTTTTATTTTATTTCATTTAACAAATGAAGGTAAATTTCATTGTTAAACAAAAAATTTCAATTGACTGAATTGAGCCACCTGGAAATCTGGAATGGTAGCTGAATCGAGTGTTTCTTTAATACCTTGTACCCAAATGTACTGGCTGGTATCTTTGACCACTAATCTTCTCAGATATACTGCATGTCCTTTTAGCACTTAATATAAAGGACATTGTAAGCCCAAGGAGCATTTTGAAAGTCAAACCTCCATTTATTTATTTCTGACTTAAATGAAATGAAACTTTATTGCAAAAATAAAAATACATAACTTACCAAATACCAACCAGTTGCAAGTGGCATAGAGGGGAAACAAAACAATACAACCCCTCCCCCCATGATAAACCCCCCCATAACACCAGCTTGATTGAACCCACAAGCACTAGGGCAAAGCGTGCGAGGCTCCTCATAGCCATCCACAAGACACCAACAAACCACCTAAACCTCCATTTCTTTATAGCTTTTGATTTTCAATACTTTTGAGCTTAACTAAGAAAAGATATTTTCTATTTTTTTTTAATTTTTAATTTTATAAAAAATAAATTTAAATTATTGGAACATGTTAAAAATAACATTTTGAAAGTTTAGAATACACTACCTTTGAACTTTTTCCATCAAAAGTGTTATATCCAAATTGAATGATGTGGCACCAAGCATGAAAAAGAATGATCCCTTTTCATGAAGTGAAATCTCCATGAGCAATCTAACACCTCAAAATCAAAAGGACCCAAAAGAGTGAAATATGAAGTAGGATCCATAGGGTATGGGCTCAGAATATAGATTTGTCTATAGAATTGTAAACAAAGTCTAGAAAATTTGGGTAGGGGCCTAGGTTTGATATGGGTGAGTACATGGTATGAATGAAAGACAGACAAGATTGGAGAGGGGAGAGGAGGGCTTAAAAAGATGGAAAAGCAAAATGAGGTGAAATGACATAGGAATAGTTGTTGGATCAAATTTCAAGTTTTGAGGTGGAGTATGCATATGTTGGAAGAGAGACTAATATACAAAGTTGCAATCCAACTCACTTTTTAGCAATTTGCAAAGTCATGAAAAAGGAGAGGGAAGAAAGAGAAGCCCTAGAGAAGATAAAAGCAAATTTTAATAGTGGGTAGTCTCCAAGATAGTGTTCCAGCGATCTTGCTAGTAAAATTATTACAAATGAGATGATGTGAACTAAGTTCAATATGTACAAGCCAATTGCTTTTCCAAAATCCACTTTAACTCCTATAGAATCAAGAGGACTTTAGGGATTATTCACCCCACTTAGGATCCAAAAACACCTTTTGGATCAAATGTATCTTTGTAACATGTTTTTATTGTAAGATTGAAGAAAAGGAGTTGAAGATGTCACCTAACACACTAGAAAAAGTCAAGGAAGAAAGTGATGCATTAGAAGATTTTTGAGGGCTCTAAGAGCCCTCAAGTTATCAAGCCCTGCGAATTGTAGGGATGTGACTATATCAGTGATTGTGCAACAATCTAATGTGGCCAAGACCATGCTATGTCATTTTTCAAGAATTTTCAACTTTGTTTTACATTTTAAGAATTAGTTTTAAATTTTTTTTTTTTTTTGACAACTAGCTGTTTCCTTCACAATGAGAAATAGCTGTGGGGAATAGGCCTAAATTGGGCTCTCAGAGCCCCCAAAAATCTTACAATGAATTAAAAGGCATTAGATCATAAAAAGCTGTTGAGTTTACAAAAGCTCAAAAGATGGCTGACACAAAAGAAACAGTGAAGAATGTAGTTAAGGTACATGTTGCAAAAAAAGCCGAAATGACTAGTGGAAAGAGAAGAAAGGCTAAAGTTCATGCTTGTAATTATTTTATTCCCACCTTCAAAGATAAAGCATGTACAAATAAGTTATAATCACACGAATGCAAAAAAGTGTGAGCATAGAGAAACTAGTGATGAGCAATAAATTATTAAAGATAGATCATATTAAGTTTAAAAGATATCATCATACATAAATCCTTTACAAGTTTCTAAAGTCATTTGAAAGTAATTTTATCATTAGTTGCAATTGGTGAATTTAGATACTTCTTTAATGAATGCAGAATAATGTATTTACTTAGATGGAAAAAACAAAATGGTATGAAATAACGAATGAAAAAATAATAATTTTTGGCTCTATGATATAAAATATTTTAATAGATAATTGCATAGGGTGATTCTTTCCAATTTGAGATGAAGAGTTCATTTTATTGAGACTATAGAACTTATAGGCACCAAAACTCTAAGGCCTAATAGGTGGCCAAACTAAACATTAGAAGATTTTGGGGGCCTTTGGATGCCTGCAAGTTACCACAGCCTGTGAACGCAGGAAACAGGTTCGGTGCAGCAGTCTGATGTGGCCGAGCCCTTGCCACGTCATTGACCATTTTTTTTAAAAAAAAATTTCTTTTGCATTTGGAGACTAATTTTTTTTTTATGAAAAAAAAAATTCTGACAATGGGTCGTTTACCTCACTGTGGAGAACAGCTATTGGAGAATAGGCCCAAAACAGGCTTCTAGACCCCCCAAAACTCTTCTAATGAAAATCTTGAAACCTAGGCACTTCACATAGCAAAGAATTCAAACACGCAATTGGATAAACTCAAGGTTTAGGTTTTGATTTCACTAGTTCACTCTAATTGGAATTGGCAATTGGAAAAACTCAACAGATCCCAAACAAATAACAATTCAAGTTCATCTTGAAATACTACTCCAATGTGGCCAAAAAAAGTTAGAAATGTAGAATTATGTGAACTCAAAAGTAGTGATTTAGAAGCAAAATGTACAAATATTCTATTTGCAAGAAGTAATTAAATTTAATCATTGTGCAAAATAAAAGCACACAACAAAAACTCAACAAACATGTCTTACCAAAATGTATAATAACATAGCTTCACATGTATATTCTAGAATACATACTAGATTTGACTACTATCTCTGTTGTCTCAAAATAAATTTATAGTCTCTAGTAGGAAACTAGTTTGGGTACCATGGATTTATTTTGATACAAAGGGAGTACTCATTTGCTTCAATGTTTTCTATGGACAAGAACAATTGCATTATTTATTTTATAGATTCTTCAATATTAAGTACAAGACAGTGACCAAATAAATATTTCAAGGGAAAAAATATGCAAAATTTTAAATTAAAAAAAACGATTGACACTTCATTAGAAAGCCTTTACCGTTGTTTCCTCATTACAACTACATACACAAAATCGAGACACCAAAACCTTCAAAATTGACTACATATGAACTTCAAAAGTAGTTAGATCTATGCTGAGATGATTTGTCACCCTTTGTGATTACATGAAGTTAGTTTTGTGCTTTTGCACCACACCTTTGACCTTGAAGTTGTTGTCTCTATATGTATTACCTCAAAATGTGAGGTTGACATCATCCTTTGGAGGCCCTCTATTAATCACAAAGCATTTTGGATAGGGTTGTAGTAAGTTAAGATAGAAGGCTCAAGAATTGTCCAACTAAGGGAAAACAACCATGTGGGAAGAAATTAGTGAATGGAAATATTTATGATATATTTTTGCTAGAAAGAGAATTGATGAACAATTCAATGATATAATTAAATAGAAATTACTAAAACAACACAAATTAAATGCAATTTTCCAAAGAAAAAGCATCATAAATGGCTATTTATCCTTATAGGCATGAATTGTAATTAATCAAAATGTGTCTTTGAATAAACCAAGTGACTACACAAAGTGTTCAAATGGAACCTTCGGATGCTCTTCTTAGTCTTTTTAGCAACCATTGCTTCTAAAAATAACACACTTGGCATTTGTACAATCCTCCAAATAAAAGTGTGAATAGTCATTAATGACTATACTTGAGCAACATACTAGTTCTCATAAGCTTTGTTAGTCAATTGAGCTGGAATCCAAAAGCGCATGTAACAAGTGCCGGTTTCCACCACTTGTCTACCAAAAACCAAACCTTAGATTATTGAAATCATCTAGTGCTTACTAAAATTGTTGTCTACTTATATAATCGCCCTCCCTATCCAAATCCAAATATCGCCCAAGCTAAGTGGAATTTATAACCCTGCTTGCAAGATTTTTGTAAGCCAACTGTCAATTGTGTCAAATAATTTGAACTGGAATTTAGAAAGTCAGTGGAGGCTAGTTCTGTCAAAGAAATTTGTACTTCCTCTCCACCGGTGGCCATTGCAGTTGGGAGTTTGATTTTTTTTAAAGGCACTCCTTTCCTACAAACCATAATCGCCTTTGTCTTCTTTAGTTGTCATTGCAATGAAGAGGGGTGCAATTGGCCGTTGTGCACTTAGAGATGAGGTTGTTTGTCAACAGTAGAGGGAGGTGAAGCTTCTCTTTCAACCCCAATGACAATGCTTACATTTTATAAACACTAATCCAATAAGACAAATTTTCAATAATGTAGTGACCAATTAGTATTGTGAACTTGACATATATTTATTATATGCATTCAAATTGACCCTTTAAAAGTTTCGGTTTCAAAAAATAATAATTGACCCTTTAGGAACCAATGACTTAAAATGAAAGATTGTTGAAATATAATGATTGATTATTATTGTGAACTTGACATATATTTATTATATGCAACCAACTTGACCTTCTAGCATTAAAAATAAAATTTCAATAATTCTTTACTAATTGTTCCTCTTAAATCCCACACTTTTTCTTGTAGTATATCATGATACATGTACTTATAGAGAAAGGATTAAAATGGTTTGCTTACAAATACAATTTAAAAAAAAATTAGGATTTACTTAAAATGTTGCATATATCAATGGAATTTGATTTACTACCTTGTAAATCATCAATAATAAATACAAGTCAAAATTTATAGGAAAGTGTATTACTCCTTCATCAAATGTATTTGAAATAACATATTTATTGTTATAATCCTCACTCATCAACAAACTAATATGTGAGCATGAAAATGTATACTACAACCATTGAAGGTGCTTATAATATAAAGACCCATAATATAGATGTATAGTCTTTTAGGCTCATGTGCTCACAATGTGAGGTTCACATAATAGCACCTCTCCCTTAGTCATGAACGCTCAAAATTGCATTGACCATGACAGAAATAGTCTCTCTTAAAACAAATATATTATAAGCATTTCAATAAATAATTATGCAAAATTTGTAGTTAGATGGGAGAATAAAAACTCCTACTAAATCTCAATGCTTCTTGATTTTATCATACCTTTGAACCTCTTTAAATCACAATAATTCACTTTTGTTCTTAACCCCTAAAATTCCTTGACTATATTTTCGCCCAAAATGCTCCAAAATTGCCATTTCTTGGACAAGTTTCAAAATTTAGAAAAAAAAACATTTTTGGACACATGTAACCATAGGATCCTGTAGTAAATTATTTTGAAAAGATGTGGAAAAAATTCAAAAATTTCCACCATATAGATTGCAAAATATTAGCATTTGAAGTGACAAAAATAATTTTATTGTCTCTACAAAAAATCGAGCAATTGAACTTCAAAAGGTCGAATTTGTATGAAAAAATGTTCAAAATGATTGGAATTCTTTGGATTCATTCTTCAAAGCATGTTGGATACATGCTTGAAAAATTTCAAATCATTTGGAATTATGCAACATATAGGAAAAAAATAGTAAGTAGGTAGTAGTAGAGAATGATTCAAAATACTAAATTATTAAGAATTTAAATATGAAATTGAAAAATGTCAATCCCAATAGTTGAAATGTTGCAATAAACAATTTACATCCTAGGATTTTATTTTATTTTCAAAAATATGTAAAATTGAGTAAGATAAGGGATTTCAAAGTTTATTTTTAGAGTAGGGAATTCATAACTACCCGCAAACAAAAAATCCTCATAACTTTTGACTCGTTGATCAAAATGGAATGATTCGAAGCTTTCCTTGGATATATAAGTCTGAAAAACGAATTTCAAATTTTGATTGTTGAAAAAAATGATTTTTTCAGATCTCCCTGGACTACCCAAGTTGAGAAACAAACTACATATTAAGCTATAACTTTTGACTCCTATTTCCAAATGTCATGAAATTTGTTGCAAATGAAAGATATTCTTTGTCTACACCTATTACAATTTGAGCCTTAAATCTGCAAATTTCTGGTCATAATGGCTTGCCCAAAATTTCTATACAGCCAAAACATGTAGTTCAGTCCTTTAGGAGTTAATGTCTTCATGTAAACTATAAAAATGTAGAAATTCAAGTTGACTTCTAGTCCCAAAAATCTGATTTTGATTTGAAGCCTACACTAAGTTCAAAGAAAGGTGGATCTATTTATTTTCAATCTCTCTCTTTCTCTCATCTTTATCTATAACTCTTGAGCAAATACTTCTAACTAGAATCAATTTTATAGAGCTAAAATTTAAATAACATAAATGAATACATTTGCATAGTTGAACAAATCTTGAAAAAAGGTTGACTTTTTATGCTTAAGTTCTACCGGGTTCTCAAATTTTGAGTTTCGACATCCTATATGGATTGCCATGCCCTCAGGGTTGACAGGACGTCCGGATGTGGACGCTGTGTCCGCAACGTCCGTTGACATTTGCGGTCTTGGCGGACTCAGCGTCCACCTGTCCCCCGTCCGCCTGCCCGATTACGGCCGTCCGATCGACGCGCGGACTGATCTGGTCTGCACGATCTGGGCGTCCGCCTCGAGCGGTTGGGCCGTCCGCCCCGCCCCGCCCATCCGCTTTCCGACGGCGGTCGGGACGCTGCGTCCGCTAGCGTCCGTGCGTCCGGACGTCCAAACGTTCAGAAAACGGACGCTATTTTGGGGCGGACGTTGAGATTCGTCAACCCTGCATGCCCTTGCCACCCACTTATGTAAATTATTGCATTTTCTCTAAATTCTATGCATCGATGGGTTTTAGAATTAAAATGGAACATTTATATAATCTTAAAAGTCATTCATCACATAGTAAATTGAGTCTAATAATGATTAAATTAGAATTGCAATAACATCATATTTAGATAAATAGATATGTGTCAGAAGACCTTGTATTAAAATACCTCCGTATCTATAATTATAAATGTCATTAATTAACTATGTCATTGCCATGTCATTTCATTTTCTATTATAAGTGTATTAATATGTGTTATCAAAAACATTGAATTGTACTATTAAATGTGTGTGCATGTTTAGGGAAGATCCATTGACAAGGATTATTGGTCAACAATACATGTCACTATAAAAATTAGACCATTAAACTATTTTGCCTATTCAAACAAAAAAACATAGCAACTTGACATGTAAAGTTGGAAGCCTAGCTAGTGGTGTACAATACAATTTATGTTAGCACGTATTTATATACATTGTGTTTAGTATCTACTCAATCGTCATAATTTTTATTCAATTTGTCACCAGTAGGTCTAATCCAACTCTTCAATGACTTCACATCATGTGATTGTTGCAATAGAGAGAGCCTAGAAAATCAAAAGTAAAATTTTGACAATTTTTTTAATATCTCTAATTGATGATCTCTATGAATACACTCATATATTTTTTAATTTTTTAATATTTTCTATTGATGTAGGAATGACAAATGATCAAAATTTAATTGTATTTTTGTTGTTGTTAGAATAGAGAATTCTCTACGCATTCTTTTGCACCATTCTACCTACAGTGCAATCACTTTCATTGTCCATCTATGTTTATCATATTGTCCTTCAACTTCAGTACATAATTGGAGTTCTCAAAATTGGAGTTTTGGTTCCTATACTTGATGGCTGAGTTCTGCGCATCATAAAAGTGTGGCAAGATTATTTTGATGCCTTTTTGATAACAAAGGTTAAGGTAAGTACACCCAAATGTGTCACTGACCTTAAATCACCATCTATACTATGTGTACACCTCCAAAGTTAGTTTTGTACCTATGTTGAAGAAACGGTTTTTAGAACCAAACTTTGTTCTGTAATAACTTTTGCATACATTATCCAAATGCCATGTTCTCTGAAGTGTTGGAACCTTCTTTCACTTGCCAAAAAGAACATATGTAAATCTAACCAACCTAATAATAGAAAATAGGCTTAGTAGCAAAAAGTAGGGATTTGGGGAGTACCTACCTTATTTCAGTGCCAACCTTTGCACCCAACTCAACATCAAAGTTGACACCAAATTATCTTGATAGCGTTTTCAATGCATCACACTCACATGCATGCCCTGAAGTTCCTGATGTGTCTGCTTTCCACCAAGTGGATATGAGTGGAATTTTTGTTTTGTTGTCATTGAATTCAAGGATTTCTCCACCAAATTTTCTTTGCACCTGAGCGACAACAACGTAAATAATTCGATTGGTGTACTGTACTTTCACTGTGTGCTAGTTGTGCTCAAATAGCCTAGATTTTGTCATTGAGTATCACCTCAATAATGAGGACACCATGAACTGGACACATTCCTTCCATTGAATTTTCATACCCACTTCGAAAGTACCCACTTGAATCTGCAAAGCCTGCTGGCCTCTCAAAAAGCCATTGGAGCTCCCTCCATCATGGTTCACTTGCAGCAACTGAAGCATAGGAACAAAACTCCCATTTGGAAAATTCTTACGCAACTTGAACTGGACAGCACACTGAACACCGACAAACAATGACAATGAATTCGTTACGAGCAGCAACACCTACTCCGGTATCAGTCCTTGCGGAAACAATCAACAAAAAGTTTGGAATGTCTTAAAAGTTTACCAATAGGACAGGCAGGCAATGGATGGCAGGTCCCAATATCTGGGAAGAACCGAACCAGCGGCTAGTTCAAAGTTAGCCAGTGATTTGGAAGGAAAAAAAAAAACAGTTCCTATTTCAAAACATCGGCAAAAAATCAGTGGAAAAATCTATAAAATTTTGATTTTGAATGAAAATTTGAGAAAATAATCGGGACTCTTTAATTGAAAAAATGGTTCAATTTGGGGATTGAAGGAAAATAGCTGGTTAAACTCAAAAAGATTCCTGAATGCTGGCAGGTTTGGGGATGATTGTAAAGGTCAGTTGTACAAGTTTTACAAGCTTGCAGGTTGTCAGGATTTTTCAAACCAGGTTGACTACTTCGGTCCTAACTGGTTCTAGTGCGTCCCTCTTCCCAGGATTTTCCACCTCTCCTTCACCATGATAAGGGGGAATGCTACCATATGAGCGTAAGGTGTGAAGCTTAGAGTGTAGAGCTAAGATTTGGTGAGCCTAGAGTTTGTTTTAGAGGTTATTCTCTAAAACATAGGAACCCTTGGAAGGTGTAAGTAGGTACCTTGTAACCATTGAAGGTATCGTATACTATAAAGCACCTTATAGATAATGATATATGTACCTATAATATAGGTATCCTAAAACCACCAAAAGATGGTCTATGCTCCACACTTGTATTCTACACTCACGTACTAGTTTTGCTCATGCTTAGGAGCAAAAGTTTTTCCATCCTTAGCCCAAATTTTAGGTTGTTGGGCAAGGAAAAAAAACCACAAAAATTTGAGATAGAAAATTGAAAAAGTTGTTTCTTATAGATTGTATTTCTTACTATATGGAAAAGCTTTGATTCATATTTCTCTTTTGGATTAGTGATGTGAAAATAATAGAGCTTCTTGTTTTGTGGGCAATCTTAGATACTTTTTGAAAAATTAATGCATTGGATTGGCTTTTAGACTTGATTTTCACAATTTTCAAAAAGAAAGTCCTATATGGTTTAGTATGCTTGCTAATACAATCTCACCATTGGAATTAGGGTGTTTCAATTCCATCTTAAAATATTAACAATTTAGATTTTCCTTCAATTTTATAAATGTTTCTATTTAAAAAAAATTTAAGCATGAAAAAAAAATTGTTTTCAGAAAACAATTCTAAACTTTCAGCTCAATACTTCAACCAAAAAAAAATTAGAAATTCAAAATTTGGAGTGCTAAAAGTTTAGGCTACAAAGATTCAAAGTCTTATAATCTAGTCACACAAGGTGTAAAAGAATTGTTTCCTTCACTTGAAATGCAAATATCTTGCTATCTACGTAGTCAAGGTTTCTAAAATCTTCACAAGTCTAGAAGAAGATCATATAGTTACATATGCAAAAAATACAAATTTTAAACTTTTTTGTTCATTGCAATAGAAATAGAAATTTTGAGTATTTTTTTGATGAAAAAAGTTCTTTAGGATTTTAGGGCTCAACTAATACAAATGAATGTAGTTGCATATTTGAAATTAGTATAAGGCTTAAATTGAATTTAATGTGTGCCCTAAGAGAGGTAAAAAAAACTCTAGATTTTTAATTAGGCTCCAAGATTGTTTGAACATAGCTGTTGTTTTCTTAACTAGCTTTGTAACAAGCATAGTTCTTCATTCACATAGAATAATTTTGATGATTACTACAATTGAAATCAAAGAAGACTTATGAAGCTTTCCTATGAAAAAAGATTGACAAAATTGCACAATTTTTGAGAAAATGCCACCATTGACAAGATTGATGAAAGAAGTTTGGTTACGTGGTACTTTGTATCCTCCTATTAAGTTAAGCTATTTGTTTGTTTATTTATTTATTTTGTACATTGAGATCTCCCAGACTGTACGTCCCTCGTTTGCATGTTTGGTATTGTCAGAAAGCCCTTGGCAAGGAGGGGTGCACGGGCTTGGTTTTGTGACATTCCAACCTAAGGCATGGAAGTTATTGAATTTCAAATTTTTTATGAAATAAAAAAAATTAGAAAATTATTTTTTCTTTTGTTTTGACCATGGCAACAACACATGGCACACTAGTATACATTGAAATCATAATGTTGAAATTGGAATGCTCAAAAGTACTAGAAAAAATCTGATTTTTTCCCATGGGTACTTGATTTTGATGTTTCATTTTTATTTATTTTTATTTTGAGGCATAGCAAAAAAGATATGAGAATGTGAAG
This sequence comes from Pseudoscleropodium purum, assembly GCA_963969395.1. Lineage (NCBI taxonomy): Eukaryota > Viridiplantae > Streptophyta > Bryopsida > Hypnales > Brachytheciaceae > Pseudoscleropodium > Pseudoscleropodium purum. Next base: position 2,674,947 of record OZ017796.1, read on the forward strand.
TCATGCCCTAGAGTGCCTTCTCCATTCTCCAAAAATTCACCCAAAATTTCACACTTGATCATTTTGCAAGTGATTACACTAATGGATTCAACAAAACAATCATCTAGGTTTTTTTTTATTATTCACAAATTGTTGGTGAGGTTTTCATTTTGAATTTTCTACAAATATAGTTGCAGAAGCTATGTGGTGGCCTTATGATCCTTTAGAAGTTAAAAATATAACTTATGGTTGTGAATGGAATGATGAAACTATTTTTTATCCAAAATATCATATATTCATTCTATTATATCTATGATTGTCCAAATGCAACAATGCAATCCAACTTTGAAATTTTTGAGCCAGGGTGAATCTTAGAGATTTGATCCATTCAAAATCGGACAACATTTTTCAAATTAAGTACCCTATAAAAAGGCTAAATTTAGAATAAATTAAGTCATTTTTGTAAAAAAGTGCCATGTGTCATCTTCTAAATGGTATGAAGTAATGTAAATCCCTAAGAATTTGGTGTGGAAATTCAATTTTGGCACTTGAATGTTGCATTAGAACTTCACGTACATTATTGCAATTTTTTCCTAAGCAACAAAATGACAAAAGTAAATCTCAAGTTGGAAGGTGTTTAATATTTAAATTCCTCTTTTGCAAGGGAACAAAAGATTCTAAATTTGAAGAAATTCACAAAATAATCTAAAAATTAAAAACTATAAATCATCCTCTAAGTTGAATTTGATCCTTCAACCTTCCAATTCATCTCTCAGAGGAACATCATACATTTATTTTGTTGTTGTAAAATGACCTTATTTGCATACACTAAAATATTTACAAATGATTTCAAAAAATGATGAGAATTTTTTATTTATTTAAAAGAATCATAGTGGTGTTACTAAATCTTTTTGTTTTTTTCAATTGCAATATTGTTGTTTATAAAATCTAAATGAAGTGACACTAAAAAAATAGGTAGAAAAAAATATATATTTTGAATTCTCTACTCTTTTTATGGCAAACAATTGTCAAGTTTTTTTCTATGACATAAATTTGAGCTTCCACTATTATACAACATGCCCAAAAGTTTTAATATGCATAAAACTATATCCCCTTCTTTCTTCTCTTCCACCTTAATGTTTTCACAAAAGATAATAGAAAATTATTGGGTTAAGCCCTTCAACATGTATGAGATGGACACTTGAAGTAGGTACAATAATTATCTTAATTCTAGAGCCTCCAATTGTTTGGTTTTGAAATATGTCAATAGGTGCTTCCTATGCCTCTACTTAAAATATGAGACAAAGGTGACTTGATCAAGTGCTTCATTAATTGGCCTAGGGCACTTAGGTTTTTTTACGAAACAACATGTGGCATAATATATAGGGAGGTAAATTCACAATGTCAACATATTAGGAAAAACTTTGAGGTTATATATACAAAATACAAATTAATATACACTCAACTATAAGTAAGATACATATAAATAATACCTCATATATATAATTCTTTTTCTAAAATAGCCTTTAGATATGGGTTCTATGAATCTATTGTAGGTATGGTCAATTTGTAGGACTATTGACCTATTTGGTTGGATGAATCATCATGTAACAATGGATATTTTTTGTCCTTAAGTGGCTTTATAGTCTAGTTCTTGCCTCTATATTGTTGCTCTAAACACTTTGGACGCTTTGCTAACATGCTTTGAATCTTGTTTCACACTACAACACTAGCTTTACTTCTTGCTTTTGTAAGAATAGTCTCAATATACATGGCATTTGTATTTGCTATCACTTTGATTAGTGTTTCCAATTTTATTATGAACACATTTTACGCTTCAACCACTTTGATGTTATTATTATTGGAACATGATACATGCTTGAATCTTTTTGTTTTAGTTTGTTTTCCCAAATTTTTTTAGTTTTGCACATTCCTAACTTCCAGTTGCATGTTGTTTTATATCTCCATATTAATGGGATTGATGTGCTTCGTTTTGTTGTTCACATTTTCTTGGATGTGAATGCTTTTAGTTTCTAGTTCATATCTATTGTTTTTGTCGTTGTTCAATTTTGTGGCCCTCACTTATTTGCTTATTTTAACCTCTAAAAGTCCAAGTTGCATTTTTCAGCTACATAGAAATTTTGGGCAAGTGTGTATGACCAATCCCAATGGTTGTAATGTTGTAATAAACAATCTACACCCTCTATATATTCAAAATATTGAAAATTGAATTAAATAGAAGATTTCAAAGCTAATCTTAGAGTAGAGTTTTTGTAACTACTTGCAAACTAAAATTCTTCATAAATTTAATTTCATTAATCAAAATGGAATGATTCAAAACTTCCACATATATACAAATCTTAAAAATCAATTTCAAATTTTAATTCTTGAATAAAGCAATTTAAAAAAAATTTAATTGCTTGGGCTATTTAAAGTTTATTTAAAATTACATATCATTCAACAACTTTTTAACCACCTAGTCAAAAGTTAAAAAAGTTATTGAGCCTTAAAGTTACTTCTTTGGTATATGTTGTATGAAAATTTCAAAGAATTTTTTTTGTATTTGTAGTGAGTTGTCTAAAATTGCTATATTGCCAAACAATGCCCTTTGACCCTTCAAGGGTTAAATGTATGTATTGTACATACAATGGTTAGTAAAAGTATTCGGATTGTAAAGCTTATCTTTGAAATAGCTCCAACAGTGGTTCAGAAGTTAAATTGTCAGAGATTTTTTGGATTGCATTTACGAAGAAACAACATGGCATGTAATCAAGATCAATTCCTTCAAAATGAGCCACTTAGTGGATCTACATTATGAAATATCTTGAAGTGGTGTGTACAACTTAATGTGCATACAAGTTGTGCACACCACTATCTTTTGAATGCAAGTGTTGTTTTGAAGCTTTGTAGTGCTACGTAAACTTGCAGTGTTTTAGAGAGGTTCCAAGTGTTTTACTATAGCTCCCAAGAGATGTAAAACAAGGAGAAAGGCAATTCTTGAGATGTAGAAGCGAGGCAACTCTCATGGTGAAATTTCAACAATTGGGGGCATTTCTCGAAGCACTTGTAGTGACATAGTATGGAGATTTGGTGAGAGAAAGTTTGAGAGACAAAGCTTCAACTGGTAGACCTCGAATCATAATGAGTATGACGATCATGACATTGTAAGGAGGTTAAATGATCAAAGTACTAGTATTGTTGCAGCAATAGGAAGAGAATTAAGGTCTGAGGGCATGCAATTGAGTGATGATATAGTTAGAAGGAATCTTCAAAGGTAAGGCTTGCAAGCACATGTAAAGGTCAAGAAGCCACTTTTGACAAAGAGGCATCAAGCGCATTGTTTACAATGGGCAAAGAAATGCAATCTTTTCACTTGGGAAGATTGGGATTTTGTCATCTTTTTTGATAAGTCAAAATTTAACCTTTTTGGCTCAGATGGATGACAATATTGTTGGGAAAAGAGTGGAGAGGGTCTTTTAGACTAGCATGTGCAATGTACAATGAAACATGGGGGAGGAAGTATAATGGTTTAGAGTTATATGAGTTAGGAGGGAGTTGGCAAGCTTCATTTGATTGAAGGGAAGATGGATAGATTTGTATATTGAGAGATTTTGGAGACAAAACTTATGGAGACTATACATATGCAAGGTTTAGAAGAAGAAATTGTCATTTTCTAGCATGACAATGATTCCAAACATACTGCAAATTATGTTGTTGGTTGCTTGCTTGCACAAAAGTTCAAGCTTATTTGGCACCCACCGCAATCCCTTGACCTCAATCCTATCAAATACCTTTGAAATGAAGTAGATCATTGCATGAGAAGGTCTAAAAGGAAACCTACTAGCAAAAGTGATTTTATGGGAGAGGATACATGAAATTTGGTATAATATTGAGGTTGATGTTGAAAAGAAGTTGATATGTTCTATGCCTCAAAGAGTTGCCAATGTTTACAAAGCAAAAGGTGGCTACACACGGTGGTAGTCATCTCGAATGCTTAGAAGTTGCATCTTTGAGTTGTGATATCATTTTATAGCTTGTACTTTCATTTTCTACAAGTCATGTACGATGTTATCAATTTTTGCAAAAAAAATCGTACATTTTAGTTGCATATTTAAATTAAGCTAAATTTTTTGAGTTCACATTTGAAGTTCAAAGGTTGTGCTACATGTTATTGCAACTATATGCTCTAATAATTTTTTACTTTTACGTTTTTGAAATATTATGTAGGAATGATGGCAAATTCTTTGAATTAGCTTCTATTGTACGACTATTTATGTTGGCCATAGTATGAAGGCCTTAAAATAAATTTTATCAACAGTTTAGATACTTACAATATGATCATAACTTTAAACATTTGTAGTCATTTAGGTATATCATTTCTTTAATTTTCAATTTTTATGCATGATTTGTAGTGATTCTCTATAATTTATGTCCATCAGCTTACTTCTAGTGGGCTTTATTTTGATTGTCCAAAGTCCAAATTCATATTTTTTGGGGGTTTCTATTCCATGTGGTTTCTTAACCCCTAAAATCCCATAACTCTATTTCCTTGAAACCACTCAAAAATTGCCATTTTTAGTACAAGTACCAAATTTTTGGAATTTTTTTGACACATATAACTATAGGATCTTATAGAAAATTGATTTGAAAAGATGTAGAAAAAATTTCAGAACTTTCCACCACGTGGATTGCAAATTTTAGCATTTGAATTGACAAAAATCCTTTTTTTAACCTTGCAAAAAAACGGGCAACTGCACTTTACAAGCTCACTTTTCTATGAAAAAATGTTCAAAATGGTGGTGCTTCTTTGGATTCATTTTTCTAAACAAGTTTTTTACATGCTTGAAAATTTTCAAGTCATTTGGAATTATACAATATGTAGGGAAAATAATAATAAGTAGAAAGAGATAGAGAATGATTTAAAATACTAAATTGTCAAGAATTTGATTATAGAATTGAAAAATGTCAATTCCAATGGTTGTAATGTTCCTATAAATAATGCACATCCTATGATTTTATTTTCTTCAAAAAATATTGAAATTTGAGTGAAATAAACAACTTCAAAGTTTATTTTAGAGTACAAAATCCATAATTGCCCACAAACTAAAATTCCTCATAATTTTTGACTCATTGATTGAAATGTAATTATTCAAAGATTTCTACACATATATAAATACAGAAAATCAATTTCAAATTTTTATTTTTGAAAAAAGTGAATTTTTCAGATCTGCCTGGATTACTCGAGTTGAGAAACAAACAACATATTGGGCCATAACTTTTGACTCCTATTTCCAAATGTCATGAAATTTGTTGAATATGAAATATATTCCTTGTACACACCTTTTCCTAAAATATGAAAATTTCTGGTCACAATGACCTGCCCAAAAATTCTATAAAGCCAAAAAACGCAGTCCAATCTTTTAGGAGGTAACAAGCTCCCAATGATAATCATTCTCCACTGAAATTTCAATTCCATAGCCCTTTATTGCCTAAGGGGAACAAAAGTGTTTTCACATAGTTTTAAGTCCAATTCAAAGTGTTGTAACTTTTGCATCCAATGTTTGAATTCAATAAAACTTATTGGAAATTTTGCACCCTCTCATTTTGTTTGTGTGGTAAATTTGTCAAATCAATCTATGATGTATTGATTTTTTAAAAGCCAATCAAAGTTCACATTCTAAGTTCAATCATGAGTTCATCAAATTGCCCTTGAAGATTGCAACTTTAGAGGCTTGTATTTCCTTCATTCACATTAGAAGATTTTTGGGGCCTTTGGATGCTTGCGAATTATCATAGCTTGCAAACACAGGAAACAAGTTTGGCACAGCGGTTTGACGTGGTCGAGACCCTACTGCATCATTGACCAATTTTATTTATTTTTAATGAAAAAAAAAATTCTACGGGGGAACATGCCCGAAATAGGCTTCTAGACCCCCCAAAACTCTTCTAATGATGTTTGTTTTCAATAAAAGTTTGTTGGATTATATTCCTCTTGAAGTCTAATTATTGTAGTAAAATTTTCATGTCAATCCAAATTGTTTTGAATGCTTGGGAGTAGTTCGAAGTTCAAAATCCCAATGTTTTTGGATTACAATGAACTTCGGTGGCTTATGTCTCCTTCATACAATGTTTGTTTTCAATAAATAAAAAATTGGAAAAGTTGCGCATACTAGTCTAGTTTATGTGGCTAAAATTTCATATCAATCCAAGAAGTTATGAGTGATTGAGAAGCATTTTGGTAGAAGGAGGTTCAGCCTTAGATGTGCTTTTTGCATCTTTTCTAGTTGTTTTGTTGACATTTCAAAGCCATTTTGCAAACACAATTTAGAGTCAATTCAATGATGTTTTTTTTTCACCAATGTGTTTGTATGTTGGTTTGAATCACTTTATAACTTAAAGTTTTTCCATTTGAGTAGGTTTAGAAATTGAATTTCACCTCCAATTGTGTTGCTAGGAAAACTTTAGCATCCTTTTTCAACACTAAAACATTACAATCTTGTAATCTACGTGGTCAAATGACTCCAAATTTATTTCACGTCATCTATGACACGTATATTACTATCCACTCAAAAGATGGCTCTCCTCTAGTTTGCATTGGTTGCCCCCCCCCCCCCCCCTCCTTCTCTCAAAAAATTTACAAACCATTGATTTTTTAAGAAAAAATGCTTACCTTTGAAATTGCTATTGATTTCTCGAAAAATCACAAGCCGTTGATCTTGTGAGATTTAATCTAAGCCGTCAAAATATGAAATACGAAATGAATACCAAATATATACACAATACTAGATATGAATACATGATGAATACTCAATACAAATATCGGATACAAATACAACACTAGATACGGATACATGATGAATAGTGAATACAGATATACAAATATTGGATGAATACTAGATACAAAAGAATTTTCCCATATTGATTGTCACTATATTGGTTTTTTAAAATTACAAGAGGGGGGAGGAAGAAGGGGGGGTTGCAAATGAAAATTTTAAAATCTTTCAAACCCAAAAATGAGCCCCAAAATGGAGTCACTTTTAGGTGGATTGTGGGTACCTCTCCTCACTATTCATTACAATCTTGCAATTTTTGTGGTCAAATGACTCCAAATTTAGTTCACGTCATCTATGTACAAGATTGTACATTTGAGATCTCTATAACTTAGTGACATTTACATGTATAACACTTCAAAAGCAATGATGTTTTTGAATTCAAATAGGCTTTAGGCAATGAAGGGTTAATAAGGTATATGAATTTAGTCCTACACTCTTTGTTTTGATATTTTTGTAGTACCTATACACTGCAACTTATAACTTATGATACATCTATTTTTCTTGCGCTTTTATTAACCTCAAGAATAAAATATTCACCTTCCTAAGGAAAGTCAATTGTCATATTCCACTTCTTCTATCATACATTCCATTCCTTTTTCTTGCAGCAAGAAACTGCACTAGAGAAACTAGACTACTAAATGATAAGTAAGGTAGACTAGCCTATTACCACCTTGATTAGCAATTTGAATATCTAAAGGATAACTTTTAGAAGGGTGGATATTTTTTTTATAGATGTGTGCTTGTTTCACGAATCAAAACCAAGTGGAATTATAATTTTTTTTAATTAAAAATGTAAATTTTGTGAATTTTGAAGTGATTTGCCCTAAAATTACAAAATTGTCCATGGAGTGGAGTCATAAATGTTATATATTAACAACCCATAATAGCCTTTGAGTATATCTATTAGTACTTGGATATCCACCAATCAAAGATTGACACGTTACCCAAGTTGGAATTAAATGTGTTGATTTTATCTATAAAATAAATAAATGAATTTAGATAAGTTTTGTGGTAGTAATAGGACCAAAAGTAAAAAGGCGGTTATAAAAAGACAGTGACTATGGATTGGTCTATTTTATAAGGCAATGCCTAAGGAAGAGGGCATTGCACGACATTAGAAGAGTTTTGGGGGGTCCAAAAGCCTATTTTGGGCTTATTCCCCCATAGTTGTTCCCCACAGCGAAGGGAACGACCCGCTGTCAGAATTTTTTTTTCCATAAAAATAATAAAAAAATAAAAAATTTAGTCTCCAAATGTAATTTTTTTTTTGGTCAATGACGTGGCAGGGTCTCAGCCACATCAGACCGCTGCACCGAACCTGTTTCCTACATTCGCAGGCTGTGATAACTCGCAGGTATCCAAAGGCCCCAAAAATCTTCTAATGTGAAAGGGCTGATGAAGAGGCCAGAGCCTGACAAGGAGGCTCTTTTAATCACACAGTGCCCCATGATGAAAAACTTTGCGTAACTTAAACCATGGGAAGAAAATTTGGATTAATTATAGGATGAATAGAAACAATTGAGATGAAAAATTCATAATGCCCAATTACACATGGAAAACTATGCACTTAGGCATTACACCTTGATTACAACATTAAATATGTTCTAGGAATGAAAAAGACATTTTCTTCCCATGATTTATGCTAGTATACATTGCACATTTGGGGACATGTCCTATTCACATTTTGGATTTTGGATTTAGTCATGTATTTGACTTGCTATATTTAATAATTGAACAAGCTCTTTCTTTTTCCAATTATACGTGGGGTATTTAAGCTCTTGGTTTTTTAAAACTGTGACAAATTTGATATAGACGAAATCAAAGACAAGAAGATCGACTTCCTATTGAAATGCTTCCTTACGTAGTTAACTACTTCACCAAATTTTAAAAGCTATGAAAGAGAAGCTACAAGGTATTAAAATTTTTGAGGCATATCAAACTAAGAGAAGTAATAGTAAAAATATTTAGAAAAAATAAGTTAAAATCGTGATCAGAGGGCTCTAGAAATTGTTTTAAATCCACCACAAATTTACTATCACAAATTTAATACTCTAGACTAGTCTATTCTCAATCTACAAGATGCTCATTTGATTTGAGGCACTTTCAAGTATTGAAGAGCAAACTAGAACCAAAACAATGTTATTGAATGCTAATGAATGTGGTACATTCTTTAGGAATTTTAGATGGAAAATTTGCTTGGTGTGGGATGAAAAGATGGTAAGACAATTACCTACAACTCCAATATTAATACATTTCTCCCCTTTTCTCAACTTTCAAAATATACATGTAGTTAGTATTAAATTTGGTGTAGAATTGATTCAAAGAAAAAGATTCAAGTGAGGAATGAACTTTTTTTTTGTCTATGTAGTAAAAACATGGACAAAGAGATTTCATAGAAGTAGTGACCCTTTGTTTTTGTAAGGTAGGGGACAATATTTGGGAAGGACCACCAATAAGTTCATTTGTTAGTTAGTACCTTCAGGAATATAACTGGTTGACGTGTGAAAATAGAAAATCCAAAACCAACAAAAAATGGGAAGGATTTGCAACCAACTAGATGTAAAAATAAATGGTAGATATTTAGCCATTCCTTCCATGAAATTGTCAAATTTCAATCACTTTTAGTTTAGAATCCAAGGCTTAACACCTAGGTTACTAAAGGCGAATATATTCTTGGATAAGATAGATATTGCTTTGAGGTTGTTTGTTGAGGGGCTTAGACTCCCTTAGAGTGCTTGGTCAATGCTCCCCCACTCCTAATTGGCTTGCTTGCACTCCCGCTAGGGTTCCTTCTCCTACAATCTAAGCTCTCTAATATTAATGTTAAAATTTGGTATATTCTTAGAGCATCTCCACCAATCCGCAAAAGGAAGGTCCTCTACGATAGCTTGACTTCCAATGAATACTTTTATAGTATTTTATTTCAATGATTAGCACAATAATGAAAAGGGATAATTTCCAAGGTCACTCCTACGTCATTTAAGGGTTAATTTAACCCCTAAACATCTCAATCCTTTTTCAATTTTTTGCACATTTTGTCTTATATCTTTTTACACAAATATCATTTACTGCAATTTCAAGAACTATGTCATAAAGGAAGGTTTTCTCTTCAAGATTCAAGTATTAGATTGGATTAATGAAAAGTTTGCTAGACAATTCAACGCCTAGAAGCACTTTGTTCATTGTCCAGAATATGGACGTCAGAGCACTTCAGGGTTAATCGTTGACTGTTGATGTTGTTAAATTTGAAACTTGCTGCATTGTGTAGTTTAGTTGTTTGGTGAAACACAGGGGTTGAACTCACACTTTCTGGCTGTACAAGCTCAAGTGTAATTCTCAAGTTTGAAATTGATGATAGCAATCAGAAACTGTGCAAATCACTATTGAACTTCACGAGCATGAATGTTGTTTCAAATGATTAGAACCCATTAGTGTGCCTTGTGCTGTTGCTACAGCCAAAATAAAAATAAAAGTAAATTTTTAAATTTTTAACTCTTCAAAACTTTGAAATTCAATAAATTTCAAACCGTAGGTTGGAACGTCACAAAACAAAGTCCATGCACTCTTCTTTGTAGAGTTTTTTTTTGATGGTACCAAGAGCACGACCAAGGGACTTATGGTTGAGTAGATTTTACTATGACAAACAAAACAAAACAAATAATCTAACCCAAGGTATAGATACAGAAATTGACGCTTTGTTCAATATTTGAGATATGTATCATAGAGGTGGCCGGGTGTTAGAGCTAGAATATTACATAGTTTTTGGAGTAATCACAAAAAAGTTGTTAGATTTTTTGTAGAAACTAAATCTCTTGAAGATGAAGCTTTTCATGAATTCCATGCAATCTTATATATTGTTGTCTATTTGTGCTTGCCACTTAAAATTGTCATAGTTATTTGGTTGGATTGAGGATTGCTTTGTATTATTGCTAGTTGATTGCTTACCATAGGTGATGATGCTTGAATGTTGATGTTAAAGTTGAACATTTGGCACAACAAAAATAACACCAATGATCTACAAGTTGTACAAGTAGTCCTTACAAAAACTCGTGGCCAAGCTCAAATGATGATGACTCGAGTTCTTGCATCAACCAAGAAAACTTACTTGTTGACATCGAGCTATAGTCAAGTACTTCGACCAAGCAAGAGTTGACAAATTTGAGACATATGAGAACAATATAGATTTAAGTAAAAACCATAATAGTTATGAACTTGTCTATCATGAAAAATGGATTATTTCCTTCTTATTTGGTAGCCTTAACAAATTTGAAGTTGAAGGAAATTGGATGTGAAAATTTGATATATATGAGTATACATGAAGTAAGAAATTATAGTAAAGAGAGGATGCAACCAATACCTTTGGAACCCCCACCCCATCCTAGCTCCTTTTCCAAAGAGAAGACAAAATTATTGGAGCAACTCAAGAAACTTCTTGAACAGTGATAGGATATCCTAAAAGGTTCAATCTAGTTTTAAAAACAACTACTAATACAAAGATACAATTTTCTTTCTTCAATGTTTTAACATTGTACATTTTATGAAGTGGTCACTTTTAAGTTTCAACTTCACAAATTCATAACCAATTCCATAAAGGGCCAAAAAATATGAAACAACTTGGGTTCAATGCCAATTCCATTTTTTTTTCTCTTGAAAATTATGAATTGTCTTAGGGGTGTTTAGCCTTTTGTCCAAATGCAACCAACTCTTAAAAGGTCGCTTTAAGAATAGACTACCTTACCTTTATATGGTAAGCCAACCCTCATCCTCTATATGTGCAATATGATAGAACCACCCATTACCAACCACTTTAGGGATTCCACATATGTTTTGGAGCAATGTAAGGCAACGTAAATTTCCATGATTTGATTAGTCCCAACTTTGAAAAGGAAGAAAAACATATTCTACACTTTGGTTGGAAATTTGTTTGGGCTTTGGTTGCAACTATTTTCACACAAGGTTAACCTTTAAGCGTGTCAACATCCATTTTCTGGACAACACACAAAGCACTTCCAGGCTTTGTTTAGATTAGCAAACTTTTCATTCATCCAATCTAATATTTTAATCTTGAAGAGAAAACCTTCCTTAATGACCAATTTCTTGAAATTGCAATAAATGATATTTCCGTAAAAAGATATAAGCCAAAATGTGCAAAAAAAATCAAAAAAGGATTGAGGCATTAAGGGGTTAAGAACCTCCTACCACCAAGTATCAATTCCCTGCAACCACGTCACTTGGTTTGGATACCTCACCACCATCACCCAGTAGTTTAGGGTCATCTGAGACTGTAGTTTAGGGTCATCTCGGACCATAATTTCATTGTCACTACCGTCCGTAAGTTAGTTCTGTCCCAGTAGCAAAACAAAACAAAATTTAAACCTGTTGTTATCTTAAAATTAGAACAGGTCCAGTCCAATTGATGTGCTAAACTCCATTGCAATACAATCAAACAGACAGAGTCCCCTCTCCATCTGCGATGATTGAATTCACTCTGTCAGTCCGCCACTCGGCAAATTCAAGCTGTGGAGTTGGAAGTTGACGCAGCTGAGTGCGCCGGGTTTTGTTCTCCATCCAAATGAATATAATTAAGTTTAGATTTACTCTGTTTCGTGCACTATTAGGTAACTCTTCCTATGACAGTCCAAATGGGAGCCAGCCCATCACAGGCATAAAATTTCTAGTGATGCACATTTCAAGAACTAGAATGTACACCATTAGCACAATTCTGCCTGTGATGGGCTGGCTCCCATTTGGACTGTCATAGGCAGAGTTACCTTACCTACCAGTGTAAAGTAGTTGAAATAACTTAAGTATACGGAAGTGAGTCCCATGATCCCATCAGGCTATCAAAGCCGTAATAAAAGAGTTGCATTTCCTGGCACCACCTGCACAATAAATAGTACTCCAGTAGTAGACAATCTTACACCACAGATGGGAGGACTTCGGTGAGACGGTCGTCAAGCTCAAACATAAAAGGTCAGTCCCTCTTTTTCTTTTGCATTAGAGGAACCTTTACTTGTGTGAAAAAAAAATTAATAATAATAATAATAATAATAGGTCTGGTAGAAAAAAATATATCTTCAAATTTAAAAGGTCTCAGATGTCTTTGATCTGGATTGGATAAATGTTGTGGTCTGGGTCTGGAAAGGCCTAGGCTTGGTACTAGGGTTGGCTTCCATGTGGAGTCAGGGCTGGTAAAGTAAACACTGATCAATGGTGGAATGGACTTTAGGAAAAATAGACTCTCATTTTATCGTTGATTAGTGGGGTTGCAGGGGCCTTGACTTCACATGGAAGCTAGCCTTAAGTACACAACTTCTTTGAAATTGGGGCCTTTTGGTTTTTGTTGACTTTTTTGCATAGTTGGTTTGCGTTTTTGGGGATTTTCCTTCTTTGCTATGAACTTGCCTTTTTCTCTCTCAAAAAAATAAAAATAAAATGTTGTTTATTTGAAGTGGGGGTGCTAAGAGATTGATTTCAAACATTCATCAATACATTTGAAAGCTAATTTTTTGAGAAAGATAAATGGAAGTTGCATCTAACCCATTTTTATAAATAAAAAAGTTGAACCCTAGTGGAGTGTGTTATATTTAATGGAAGTTAAAATTGCATGATGCTCCTAATGTATCATTACCTTTAAATATTTGCACATCAAGATATTGAGAAATGAAAAATTCAATGTCTATCATTTTGTTAAAAGACAATATTAGACAACAAGATGATTTAAGAACATTAAATTCTTAGTCTAGGCATTACAAAACCAAAATATAATTTGATTCAAAGTGGATCATGGTCTTAAAAGTATTTATATCCCATTCTTATATGCAAAATTAGTAACAAGAAGCAAGTGTAAAATTCTGAGTAATTTTGAACCCTTGGACATTCTTCATACAAAAATTTAATTTTATACCTATTCTCACAAATTCAATTGCATGCTTTTGAAGATTATTATATTGTTTTTTCTCCCCTCAAATACAAAGTCATGAATTAAAATTATGATCCCAAAGTATGCAGCAAGTTGTAATAATCAAAACTTTGTACTTCAAAATTAAAAACTTTAGTTTTAATTGACTTGATAATACATTCAAAAACTTTAACTCCAAAATTTTCAGATCATTTTTTTTTTCCCAAAAATCACTTAAAACTATCATTTTCAATGCAAAAACCAAAAATTTCAGACATTGCTTTTTTCTGCATACCTAATTGTAGGATCTTGTATTAAACTTGTATGAAAATGTCTAGAAGAAATTTTAGAAACTTTGACCAATCACAAGATTTTAGCATTTAAAGCAAAAAAAACTAGTTCTTTGCTCCTTGAATACAAGGCTTTGAATCCTCTTAACTCCATATTTAGGGAACTATAGATTGTGAATTAAAATTTTAAAAATTTAAAGATTGAATTGAAAGTTCAAGAAAGTAAATCAGCCCTCCACTATGTAATTTTCACTCTTTAAATTTTTTTAAAATCAAAGTAGATAAGAGATAGACGGAAAAACTAAATTGTTGATAGCTCCATGATGGAATTCAAACAAACTAATTCCAACATTGAGATTGTTCTAAAAAACAAACTAAGCCACATGCAAATTTTTTTTAAAATTTTTTTACAATTGAATTGAAAAATGGATTCAGTACATTACTTTGACAAAAATATAATCTATAAGAAATAAATGTTTAAGAAAATTATTTCAAGTTTTTGTGGGATTTTTTTTGTTGTTAGCCCTTGCCAATTTTGGTCTTATCAGGGTATAACTTTTGCTCCTAGACACCAATATATTAAAAAAACGTTTCGAAAAATCTTGCCAAAAATTGAAATCATAGGTATTGGCCTAAGTCTTCAAGAGCCTCTAAGGAGGCTCTTAGGACTTTAGGGGGGTAATGTTACTACAATACGAGCACCCATTATTGACACTTAAATATTGTAATTACTTAACTCCTAAATGACAATGAACTTCCCAAGAGCTTCTTAAAACTTTGGATACATGATCACAAACTCAATTTTGGATTGAAGTTTTGAATTTTTCACTAGCATTATATGTTTGTACTGCATATAAAAAAATGACAAAAATTCAATCATAGCTTGTGAGCAAAATTTATGCTATCTGAAAGCTTTCGGGTAGCCTAGGCTAAAGCCAAAGTGGGAAAATGAATCCATTTATGTGTGATAAAAGTGCTTGGTGTAATGTTAGATTTTTGGATATCAAAATTTTTGCAAATTATTAGCATAGGCTATCATGATCACTGAATTATCTTCAAACATAGCATACAAGTACCTAATTGAAAGAAGTACAACATGTGCATAAAAAGTAGCATTAACACTCTATAATTTTAATAATTTTTGGTTACATTGTTAAAAAATTATTGTATGATAAGTAATTTTCATTATTTGGTGGGCAATCCGTGCAGCTTAGAAAAATTTCTTAAAAGATCACTATTTTATGGAATTTTTTTTGAAATTGGTTATATATAGAGAGAATTCTTTGAATCATTCCATTTTGATTAATGAGTTGAAGTTTTGTAGAATTTTAGTTTGCAGGGCAATGATGAATTTTCTATTCTAAAATAAACTTTGAAGTTCTTTATTTCACTCAATTTTCAATATTTTTTTCCTATATCTTGTACAATTCCAAGTACTCTGAATTTTTTCAAACATGTTGCAAACTTGCTTTGAAGAATGAATCCAAAGAAGTATCATCATTTTGGAATTTTTTTCATACAAATGTGACCTTGTGAAGTGCAGTTGCTCGTTTTCTTACCAAGTCAATTTTTTTTGTTAATTCAAATACTAATATCTTGCAATCTATAGGAAGTTTCCAAATTTTTTTCAGATCTTCTCAAACCAACGTATTTCAAGATCATATTGCTATATATGTTGAAAAATGCTTTTTTTAAGGATTTGTTACTTGGACTAGAAATGGCAGTTTTGGACTTTTGGAGTGTTTCCGGTGAAAACATAGTGAAAGACCTTTAGAGGTCATGCATACACATTATGGCAAAAAAACACAACTACCATAGATGTATGATGGGAAATAGTACAGTACATGGAATTTTTTGCAATTACCTACGACCCTATCTATACTTATCTAGTTCAAGATTTATAGGTCCAAATGTTGGAAAATTGTAAACATATAGGGTCTGCATTTGAAAGAGGGGCCATAAAGGATATGCTTCTTTTAGTAGCACTTATGGACTTTTGAACATACCACTTTCAAAGTTCATTACTAATTCATACTTTCGGAAAAAACAAAACATGATTTCACTTCCTTTTACTTAGCATACTACTCCCTCTGAACATTCTGAAAAGACCCGTGTTTCCTTTTGTGTTTTGCGAAGGAAACACGGGCCTTTTTCAGAAACAGAGGTAGTATTTCTTTACGCGTAGAATAAAAAGCTGATACTTTTGCAAAGCTTCGAAGGCTGGGTCAGCTCAGAACTGGTGGTCACCGGTACGTGTTTACGAGTGTGGCTAAATTTAGCAAAGGTTTTACCAATTTTAAAAAATTGCTACAGGAAAATGTGCTTTTAACACAGTTAAACTTCAGTTGAGGTTTTAGCCCATTTTACAGTGTTTTCAGCAACTAACTTAGAGCTCCTCACAACCATCACCTTCTGGACTGCTGGTGGCCACCCCAGCCAGGGTGCCTTCCCATCGTCGCCTGATTCATATCTTCCGAAATCAATCCGCTTCGTGAGTGATGGAGTATTAAGTTAAGTTCCCATCCCAAGCTTTCCCATCCATGCCAGGAGTGCCATCTTAATGGAAAGTAAGTGTCCTGCAAACCTCAGGAATCAGGATTCAAACTGCCTGCAATGCCAGAATTAATGTTAATCAAACTTGGCCAGGGCCATCGTAATGTACCGGTTTCAGTTGATCATCATCTGTCAGCATCTCATCAAGGGCGTGGTCCCGTAAATCAAGGAAGCGCGGACGGTGAGGGGAGCGACCACACGCTGATCATATTCAATTCCCAGGGGGAGAAGAATGTACGCGCCGGCCACATTTCCCAACGATTGGTGTAGGACCATCTACTCTCAGTGTATATTTCACACCCTGTGGACCGGACTGTCCTGGGATCCAGGGTATAAAGGCCATGCACGTCAGCCCTGGCTATATATCGATCGCCTCCATGAAGCGCTGCTCAGACCGCCTTAAATTCCACCCAGCCTCAGTCGTTCCTGACCAGCAGCAGTACTCCCACCGCTAGCTCCCTTACATTTCACTCACCGCCTCATCCTCTCACTGTGGCTGGCCGGGGACTAGCTCCGCCCATTCTGGACTTGGGAGTCTTGGGACCCTGCCAGCCAGATCAGTGCCATGTTTTGCTAGCGCACTGATCACATTGCAGAGAGAAAGAGGGAGGGAGAGAGAGAAAGGGAGCTCATGCAGCGAGCTGTGACAGTTACATTTGTTGCATCCTTGGCAGGGGACTGCAGTTGACAGGTCTGGACTCCTCGTTCATTCAATAGCGCAACATTGAAATTCTACATCAGGGAGGCAGACTGATCAGTGCGATTCTTGACCGACTTAAGGTAGCAAGTCAACGAGTTGTGAAGCGCGCACTGAGTCGGTTTCGTGGAAGTACATATATTAACTGGCTTGCAACGTACATTGCGGTGGAGGATATTTATATGCAACTGGGGATCGATCGGATACACCTGCGAATGTGTGCATGCATTTGTTGTAAAGAACCAGTTGTTGTAATATTACATTACGGGGGTACAGGGGAGTGAGCTAGATTCTGTACACGCTCTAGTGGACCAGGACGTGCGTTCCAGTGTACGCAACAAGTTTCATTTTTTTGCACTGTATGTTTCAGAGGGTACGTACGAGCTGGGGACTGTTGTTTGGGACATGAGCAGCCGTATCTTGAGGGCAGTCGATCGACATTGATTCTTCTTCTTCCCAGTGATTGAGAACTCTTGTGGGTTGCGTTACGTTATTGGTCCGCCATGGCGACATCGTCGGTGAAGGAGGCGAAAGCTGAGCCGACGTTGATATCGATCAAGATCCGGAACGCTCTCCCCGACTTCCTCCAATCGGTGAAGCTGAAGTACGTGCTGCGAGGGTTGACGCACTCCGTCACCATGCACGCCGTGATCTGTGTATTCCTCATCCCGACGCTCCTGTTGTGCGCTCTTGAGCTTCACCGCGAGTTCACCCTGCAACTCCTATGGACGCAGCTTCAGTACAATCTGGTGAGCGTGCTCGTATGCTCCGGCGTGTTCGTGTTCGTGCTCACCTTGTACTTCCTTGTCCGTCCCCGCCGCGTCTATCTCGTGGACTTCGCGTGCTACAAGCCCGACGCGAAGAACGCTATCACCAAACAGGAGCTTCTATCTTACGCAGCTTCCACGGGCGAGTACACCTACGAGAGTCTGGACTTCCAGCGCAAGATCCTGGAGAGGTCGGGCATGGGCGACGACTGCTTCGTCTACCGAGAAGCCATGAGCTGCCTCCCCGTCGACCGCTCCATGAAAACTGCAAGGGCAGAAGTCGCAGAAAACATGTTCTACTCGCTCGACCAGCTGTTCGCGAAGACGGGCGTGAATCCCAAGGACGTGAAGATCCTCGTGGTTAACAGCAGTTTGTTCAATCCCACGCCGTCGCTCTCGGCTATGGTGGTGAACCGGTACAAGATGCGTGGGGACATCAAGAGCTTGAACTTGGGGGGCATGGGGTGCAGCGCGGGGTTGATTGCTATTGATGTGGCGAAAGACTTGTTGCAAGCGCATCGTAATGCGTATGCGATCGTGTGTAGTCAAGAGGTGCTGGCACCAAGTCCTTACTTTGGGAACGACAGGGCGAAGTTGGTCACGAATTGTTTGTTCAGGCTTGGGGGCGCCGCGGTGTTGTTGTCAAACAAGAGTAGTGATGGATGGAGGGCCAAGTATGAGCTGACCACCACTGTGAGGACACACAAAGGAGCGGATGATCACTGCTACCAGTGTGTTTATGAGGTATGAAATTCAAATGCTCATCCCTTTCAGCGTGGATCTATTTTTATTATATTTCAAATCCTTTCTTGCGAGGCCAGGGCGGGGAGCATATTTGAATATTAGTTTGTATGGAATCATCGGTCACTGAGTTTCTTTTAACAATGCTTATTGGACAGACTGACGCAATGTGCATTCATAAATGCTAGCCATTACATTGCAATCTTTAAAAATCATTAAACATGTGTGAAGTCATGGGTCTCTGGAAGGTATCAATTGAAATTTATGATGCTCCTGGGCAGCTCTGACAGAGTCAGTCAGAGCTGCCAAAATTGCGCTTTCTATGTGCCTGTGCATTACAGCACTTTCCACGTGAAGTAGTGTGATTGGCTCCGCCATTAGGAGTATTGGGACTTACACTACAACAGAGTAAGGGACAAGTTTACAGCGGTGATCTTTATGATACAATGTGCGTTTAGGCCAGCCACCTTTGCCATTAGGGCATGGGTGGAGGTGGCCAACAGTATTACATAATAGGAGTCAACTTTCAGCGAAGAATGGCCATCCTTCATGTTTACATTTTGGAACCTATTCACATGAAAAACTGTTATCTTTTAGCTGGTATACATGAGAACCCACAGACTCAGTCTTCTCCACTGTAGATAAAATAAAAAGAAGGCTCTTAAATACGACTTTCAGTACTGGCAGTGTCTGCGTCGTCTTCCTGTTTGAGGCTGTTAGATTCCTCCAGTCCGAGTCATGGAGCCATGACGGTTAAAAAAAACCCTGAAATAATCGAGGATGCATCAGAATGGCAGGAACTTTTTTAGTTTTTAATGCTTTGAACATTGTGACTGACATCTTTATTATTTGGTGGTGTTTGATTAACAGGAAGAGGACGAGGATGGCAGCGTGGGAGTGACGCTGAAGAAGGAGCTCATGACTGTGGCAGGAGACGCACTGAAGACCAACATTACCACACTGGGTCCTTTGGTGCTTCCCATGACGGAGCAGCTGCAGTTCTTCATCAGCTTGGTGTGCAGGAAAGTACTGAAGATGAACAACAAGCCTTACATCCCCGATTTCAAGACTGCGTTTGAGCACTTCTGCATTCACGCTGGCGGTCGAGCTGTGCTGGACGAAATCGAGAAGAACCTCAAGCTCACTGCGTCTGATATGGAGCCTTCTCGAATGACCCTTTACAGGTATGAAATGACAAATAACAAACCATTCGGATAGTGATTTCCCCCTATTCCAATCCATCATTTTAAACCCTCGAGCACCCCTGCACACTTTGTATACTGTAATTTCGGACTGTGTTTGAGTTACATGAATGGTTCCTAAACCATTATTTGAGTAACATAATCACACGCCATTTCTAAAACTATATCTTGTTTGATTTTGCATTCAACGTCTCACAGGTTTAGTTGCACCTCCCCAAAAAAGGTTCACCCCAAACAAGATGATTGATTGGAATGGGGGGAATTCATAAGTTAAATAACAAGCGAACTTCGAACTTTTGTGATCATCTAAGTCTGTTTAAGTTTTTCTCTACCTGTTCTGCCTAGACATTCTTGTTGAAATTGAAGTAAAGTTGATGAATTAATGTTGTCTAATCTTGTGGTGTGCAGATTCGGCAACACTTCCAGCAGCTCCTTGTGGTACGAACTGGCATATTGTGAAGCCAAGGGCCGAGTGCAACGAGGAGACCGCGTATGGCAGATTGCCTTTGGCTCAGGCTTCAAGTGCAACAGTGCAGTATGGAGAGCGCTGCGAACAATCAAGCCAACGGAGAAAAACCCGTGGGCCGACGTCATTGAAAACTTTCCTGTGAAGGAGATCTCAGAAACCAAATTGCAGGTCCCGTCTCGTGAACTGCTCCCAAAGATCCCCATGGGCAAATTTCGACCTCAATGAGTCGGGTTCCCATGCGTGTTCAGGCTGGTGTCCTAATAAGAGCCCCTGCCAGCTCTCTGTCAGAGCATTATTTTGTAATTCAGTCTCCACTAGTCTCAGTGGTTTATGGTACATTGTTTTGTCCTTCCATTAATTAACCTCAAAGCTGTACCGTTAGACGGACAAGCTGTATTTTCGTTCAGGACGGTAACTGTGCTTACCGGGACTCATCTTTTGTCAACAAGGTTTGTAAAGATTGAATACTTTCAAGTGGAATGAAAAAAGCATTCTTATTGCCAGATCCAAGTTTCGAAGCAACATGGCATGTTGTAGCTCGTAACCTTTCACATGTACCTCTCTACTTTCTACCTGTGCGTGGACTGCACTGTTAAATTATCCCCTATTTCTGGTTGTGCAGGCCACCTTACTCTGAATAGCAAAACCATTTATACTAAAGTGCATGAAAAGGAAGTACGTGCATCTCTGTTCATTGTAAGCCTTTGAAAGGTTCAGACTGACGTTGGCAATGTCTTTAATAATCTTCTTCAGCCTCCTCCACTAGTATCTCGTTGGTGGTGGGTGGTTAATGTTTTCAAAGGGCAGTTGGGTACAGTTGCGGGCCGATGACATCAAGCTCAAACTCTTTGATACGGTCAGCAAGTTTAGCCAAGCCATCATCATATGCAAATAGATCACTGTGGTTGCGAGGATTGACGTACACGAGATTCTTATCCACATACTCCTCGCAGACTTCCGCTCTCTTGTTAATCGTGTTGTGGTAGTGATAGTAGTTCAACGGATGCGCGTATGCCGTGGCATTGTCGCCGATCAAATGCTCCGAGCGGTGAATGCCTGTGGCCATCGCCTTCCGTGGTTGGATCGCGTATTTGCAGTCGTTCGACTCCCGCACTTTGATGCTCTTGAACACCAGCTTCTCAAACGTCCATTTGCTGCACACAATGGAAAGTACCATCAAACCTAGCCTAATTCAAACACCTCCCCTTCATAACCTCGGTCCCAAAGGCGAGCCTGGAATGACCGAGTCTTGCCTCCTTAGATAGGTCATGTTTTAGGGTTGGGAACATTAGGTCTATGAAATGGTTTAGGGTTAGGGTTAAGAGATGATTGAGTTGAGGTGCTTGAAGCAGTAAAATGAAATTCTACTGAGCTGACATATTGGCCAACTAGATAAAATTCTATTAAATGCGACAGACGTCCTAGGGTCCGTAGAATTGAGCTCAACGATAGAAACAAAACCTCCCGCCACAATCCGAACCCCATTAATCCTCCATCCACTACCGAGGTTGCGACAGGCGGGATCGACTGTCAGGCCCGAAGCTTGTGCCGATCAGTGAGGTTACTTATTGCCGCACCTTCGTTGCACCAGATCTGACACCAAATCATGCCAATAGTAAAGCACAAAAAAGAAGCTGGACTTTGCATGTGAACCTTCCGCACCTTCCGCTGTCGTTCCCTTGCGTGGCGCAGAGGTTTCTCGCCATGGGTTTCTGCCAGATGATGATCTGCGACTGATTCTCATACCGCGCAACAATATCCGCCAAATCATCATCCTCCGCTGGTGCCCACAAATACTCATCCACATCGAAGAAGAACAGCCACCTCGCCAGGTCCCTAGCGCGATGAAAGCAATCGTTCACCACCATGAACTGATTATGGTAATACCCATCAAACTTCTCCTGCTCCCGGATATTATCCAGCGTCACTTTCCCCGCTTCAATCCACGGGGCAATCACACGCCGCACCTCCTCGTGCACCCCGCCCGCATCATACAGAAAGAAATGTGACTTTGGTCCGAAGAAATGCGCGTGGTAAGCCAGCCACTCCCGAATCTTCTGCGGACTCAAATTCCCAAACAAGGGTGAGCCACAGTAGACGTAATCATATGGACTCGTTGTTGGGGAGCTTGTATACTCGTCGACTGATTCCGTCAAGGCGACGATGCGCTCGGATCTGCGAGGGTAATGGTCGCCGTAGCTGGCGTACAACACCAGCTGGCCGCCCTTGCTGTCCACGCCCACATCTTGTGCGAACGTGCAGTTGAGGATGACGGCGCTGTAGAGGCGACTGTAGACGGTGTCGGGGAGGAGCTTGGTGGCGGTGGATTTGGATGTTGACGGTGAATTTGAGTCGGAGCTGGGGAGCCAGACGCACTCGTAGGGAGGGTTGTTGTAAAGATTCGCTGGGGTTTTGGCTTCGAGACCGACGATGGCGAAGGAGTTCGCACTGCCGCGGTGGGCGGACATCTTGACGAAGAGGTGCACGGCCTCGCCGTGAGTGTTGAAGTGACGCACGTTCTCGAAGGTGCGGGAAGCATCCTGCGCAGGAATTGGAACAAGCGACTGGTGATGAAAGTGCCAAATTCAGAGACATTGATAGCAGAAACGCTACTGTGCACAGCAATTTGAACAATCGACAGGTCATGCAATTGCCGAATTCATCGTGAGTCATTGATAGCAGACATGCTATTCTGCACTGCAATTTCAACAATTAATAGGTCATGCAAGTGCCAAATTCATGGTTAGAGCGGACATGCTATTGAGCGGACGCTACCTGTTTCAAATGCCTGGGTACATTCAAGATTTTGTTCAAAATATCAAATTTTGGAAATTGGCGGAATTTCAAGAGATTGGTCTATACTTTTCAGATCTACGCCAGTCCTAGTTTTTGAGCTCTGGGGACTTCAAAAGAATGTCACACGTTTGGCGCTTTGAAACATGTATGCCAGTTTAACGAATTTGACCATTGATGAATAGAAAGCTCCTACAACTATCCGTGATTGAATGAGCTTCAAAACTTCGTGAAAATCATCCACAAGGAAGATGGTTCAAGAATGAAGTACTATATCTATATGATGGATTCAATTATCAGCGTTTCAAATTCTCATTCGAGAAAAGTGTTTCCTTTTCACCAGACAATTATACACTATTAGTTTCTAAATTAAGATTACAAGTTGATCACACAAGAAAGTTTCTTGCGTTTCTTCGCTCACTCTGTCAATGAATAGAGTCCACAAGGAAGGAACCAACGTTTCCCAAAGTGAGAAAATTTCTTAAAATCATGTAAGGGCCAGTGTGTATCAATGGCATCAATTGCATTGGAGCAGTCATGTAGTACCGTGGGAACGGATCTGGAATTAATGGGAATGTCCTTGCGATGCTCTTGAAGAGCAGGCAAGAAATTGGATTGCACATTGTGAAGTCGATCTCTCCTGACAGAGTCACCACTTCGATCATTCACGATGGCACCGAACTCCCGCTTGGAGTGGAGCACATGCAGAGCTCCAAGGAGAAAGATGGAGTTCACCACCACCAGAAGAAACACTTTGGCCAGAGATTCCGCACTCAAAGCTGGCCTGCAATACGATCCGGCCGCCACCAGTACTGAACTCGATTCCACAGCAAAACTGTCTCCTTTCCAGAGTTTCTCATTCAGCTCTGATTTTCTGAGCCATTGGCGAGCCATAGAACTTCTATTATATCTCGATCTTGCAACACGCCAAGACAGCAAGCAAGCAAGCAAGCAAACTACCACCACCAGCAGGATCGGAGATCACCGACTACAATAATCTACACATGTAGTGTTGTGTTGCGTATTAACATTCATTAATGCTATAATTGTAAACCCTCCCTCGAAGTCAACCTTGAGAGAATTTGTTTTGCAATCGATGCGAAGGCATTCCCTTCCAATTTGTGGTGATTGACATTTGTGAGCTGCTTGGGGGTCACGTCCATGGCGCTGCCTCTGTGAGTGGGTTGCTCACGCTTTTCGGAAGTCAAGGTCTCCCTGTGTTGCAGGTAATGCCATGCTTGTGGCATTTGCTTGATTTCAGTGGTCCTCAAAGTCAATGATCAGGTACTCCATCCGTGCAGAAATAAGTGTCCGTAGTTTTGTTGACACAGTATGATACTGATCATGCTGTGAAAAGCAAAAAAATTCATGAGGGTTCCGAATTCTATATCACTAGAATCAATGAAGAATATTGCATGCATAACATTCAGTACATGCATTGTCATCAGTAGCTAGTTAGATAGGTGGAGGCTCAATGTGATGAGCAAGGTGCATGACAAGGAAAGACAATGGGCATGAAGGCTACTGAATGTTATGTGTGTTCATCACAACTTAACTAAATTGGCTTGTAAATATGTGTAGGATATAGATGAACAAAGTGTCCATACAAGGTGTTTGAAATTTAAAAAAAATACAAGTAGTTATATTTTTTTTTATTAGTTTTGAAAGTGCCTACTAAACCACTTTTTCCAGCCTTAATTAAGTATTTGACATGAAATGCTAACCTTGATAGCCAAACATGGTAGTCAATATTTGGAAATTTTTTTGTATATGACTGTAATCACACTGCCTCAAAAGACGAATGAGCTCCTCTCACATGTTTTATAATTTGACTTGGGAACATACATTATAGTGTGCAATTAGAGAGGTTTGAAAAAATGTTCGTTAATCCCTTTCCTCATCTTCAACAGCTTATGACATCCACGTTTTGAAAGAAGCTGTGATTCATACCGAGCTTCAAAGATTGGCCAGAGTAAGTTTCTGGAATTGCAAATTGCTGTATAGGCAGTTCAATCACACTTAGCATTACTCTGTAATTTCACAATCCATTTATATCCTCATCAACCGTAAAGCTGTGTGCACATCTAATTGCACAACTGTCTCATGTCAAGTCGTGAACACATGTTAAATTTGTCAAAATGATGGAACCAATCTCATGTTCTAAGAACTGAGGGTTTGTCTTTCGAGAATAATTTTCAAGCATAATTTCAAATATCAGGAACTCGCCACTGAAGAAATCATCTTGAAATTTTTAGGATTTTTAATGTGGAATCTGTATGTGCACCTCTCCTCGCACTAAAAAATTTCAGGTAGCAGTTATACTCGTGCGAAAGGCAGCCTGTGTAGGAACGGACAAAATTCATCATGTTTTCATGTCAGAGAAATCAGTATCATTCAACTATTTCATCCAACATTCACAATGAAAATCTAGAGTGCGATAAGTAAGTTAAGTGTTCTTCCTTGATGTGAGCACGGCAATTCATTGCAATTTGAAGTTGCTAGTACTAACTAATTACAAACTTAAATGAGTTACAAATTAGGTATCACCTACATACAATCTATCAAGACTCACTCCACCAATAACCATCATTATGTACCTACAACCAATAGCACTTCCAATGTATCTTCTCATCTCTTATAACATACTGCAATCCTCTCTCCTTGCCTCGCCTTAGCCAAGAACTCATCAAACACTAAATAATTCCATTCCAAACCCCATTTTGGATCCATAAACTTTTCTAGCAAAAGAATGGCAAATCAAGGAATATTTCATATGTGCATTTGTAAACTCATTTAAAAAAATAAAATATGAATTTATAGAAGTCAAAAGAAAAATTACATAGCTTTCCATTGTAGATTCTAGGGGACTATTCTTGTCCATATTGGATGCCAATGTATTCCTCTTATAATCTTAATTCCTAATACATGGTTCCAGTGGCAATCCCAAAAGTGACCTGTCATCAAGATTGTTGAATAATGAGTGAGCCTTTGTAATTAGGAGAAGTTGCATGCTAGTATTCATTGAATTTATAAAATGGTGACTTTTCAACCCAATTCCAACCCTTTGAGTCCAAATTCCAAATTGAATGCAATTCTCACAACATTAGGATGCAAGAGAGTAAAATTGGATCAAAGACTAGCTAGGCATTTCTATTAAGTTAGGGTCCATAATGGGTTTGGTTACCTTACGTGCACCTAGAATCATCACTTCCCACAATGCAACACCTACAATTGAATCAACAAGGAACACTAAAACCTGGATATTAATGATCTAATTCAAGATGTACACAATCAAAATGTGAGAGCCTAGGAGAGTTTAGTGTTGATTTTTGGTACATTCATTGATAATACTTTAAGATTTCATAATTTATTTCATTCAATGTCCAAGTAATGCACACAAAAGCGCTTTCAAATTATCTTTCACCTACCAATTAAATTTACCAAAAATGACATTCATTTAGAGAAAGGTCAAGTCAATGGAGGGTGACTTCTTTGTATTAGAGAGCTTAGAATTCATGGTTTGGTTGTTGGTTGATCTTGACCAAGAGCCACAATCACAATTGGGGTACAAAAAACAATGAGGATTTTTATTTTGAATCAAAGGTATTGATTTGGGCACGTTAAGCAATTGTGGCATCTATTGGCAACCAAAAGAAGGGAGCTAGAAACATGGAAAAACTATCATGGATTCATAGTTCCAATTTGGGCAACTCGAGAGATTTTTGCAAGAACAATGCATTTGTTATTGTGCTTCACTTTGGGCCAAGTTGCACTACATGTTTGCATTGTAAGTTTTGGGATTATTTTATTAGCAATTTTATTTTTATGAATTGATTTCATGAAAAATGGCATCCATAGATTATATAAAGTACAAGCATGGATTGGTGAGAAGTATAAGTCGCTAATTATTCGTAAGAGGATAGTACATGAACAACCAAACATATTAGATTTTATTGAAAAGAGGAAAAATTGTGATCCACAATTTGGAAAATGCCCCAAAATCAATTCACCAAATTCTTTACTTGAGTTTCTTGATGATGAAAAAACATGTTGCTTCACTACATTAAAAGTTTTAAAAACAAATCATGATCAATGGAAAAAGAAGTTGAAAACAACTTACTTCATTCTCAC
The DNA here is from genome assembly GCA_963969395.1 of Pseudoscleropodium purum. NCBI lineage: Eukaryota > Viridiplantae > Streptophyta > Bryopsida > Hypnales > Brachytheciaceae > Pseudoscleropodium > Pseudoscleropodium purum. Next base: position 2,702,303 of record OZ017796.1, read on the forward strand.
ATTGGTAAGCTAATCTTGTAGTTAGGAGAAGACTTGGGTAGATTTGAACTTGTCATTGTTGCTTTGTAGAATAATCCATTAGAGGATTTTGGGGGACCGGAAGGGCTGCGAGTTCCCAAACATTCTTTGACCCTACAAATTGGCCGAAACCTACCGCTTAACGTGGCAAAGTGACTGCTACATTGTTTTAAAAAAAATTCAAATTTGTTTTTTATTTTAAGAAATTAATTAATCTTTTTTAAATAATTTTTTTTTTTGACAACGTGGCGTTCTCTTCATTGCGGGGGGGGGGGAGGAGCTACTTGAAACGGCCCTCCCGAACCCCAAGAAAATCCTCTAATGTTTCCTCATTACATATTCAATTAAGTGTAATTCACAAAGAGTATGACCATCAATTAAGTATTGTGTTTATAGAAAGGGATAGTTTAGTGGTGGAGAATTCAAATTTAAAAGATCAAGATAATCCAAAAATGAAAGAGATAGAGGCAAATTGTTTTGAGATTGTTTTGGGATTGAATTCAAGGATTGTTGTTGACTCAAAAGAGTTGAGAAATACAATCTCACATTTATAGTGATTAAAAAGAAACATATGGAATTCTTAACTAAACTCATCAAGATTTGAGTGAGCTTGACTCAAGGGGGGGCACACAAAGGCAACTCATAGATTTGCTTCTGAAGTCAATGAGGCAATTATAGAAGCAAAATTCTTTACAATCTACATATAGATGACTATGCAATACTCTAAAAACTTTAGAGCAAATGAAAGAAATATTTGTCTCTCTTTTGTTGTGAACAAAAGTCAATACCTTGATGATACTAACTACATTCAAAACAATAGGAGTTAGGATAACCAACTATTACATGAACAAAATTGGTGAGACCATAGGACTACGTTCTATTCTACAAACTTGTGATGAGAGTGGGATATCACAAGAAAGATATAATTTGTTTTTACAAAAAATTTAAAGGAGGGATTTGGTCTACAAGAAGGGGACTACAACTAGTATGCTTGCCAAAACTTCAACAAATTCAATTGCTTAAAAAGAATCATAGATGAGTTTGGAAGATTTACTTAAACAACCATTGTTTTTTCTAACACATACAAGGTAGTGATGTGAGGTAGCTAAGAATGAACTAAAATTAGCTAAAAAAAGAAGTTGTTGACATTTGACAAGTTTAATAACTTGTATTTAAACATAATTGAGATTGTGCAATATACCATGATATGGCTCTACAAAATCACAAAGGATAGTACAAATTGGAAACAATCAAGTAGGAGAGAAGTTCAATTTGTTTTCAACACAAAATTCACTTTCAATGTTGAATTACAGATATTTAAATTTGAAAACAAAAGACTTATTCAAGTTTATTCAAATATTATTAATGCAACAATTTGAATATATAGTACAAATTGTACAAATTTTAGATAAATGATGTTTAATTGTTGTAAATATTTGGATAAAATTGGATGAATGTTGAAATACAATCATACTATTTCTAAAAATAGTATAGAATATAGTATATCGATTTTATCTAAAATACTGTGAACTTCTATAGTACACCTTATAATGATGATAAATATAAATTTGTATTCACAAGAAGGTTTGTAGAAACAAGAAAGAAAATTGCTCGATTCAAATCTATCACAATATCCGATATGGCTCTTCTATAGTAAATTTCCAAATCTTTTTAAATTTTTGATTTAGAAGGGGAAATAAATAAAATGAGCCTTGAAATCTCTTCAATCTGTATTAGTTGCTATTCAAAATTTGTGGCAATTCTTCAAAATATAGAAATTATTTAAGGCCAAAATGTACATGAAAAGATAGAAAAAAAATTCTCTAAAATAATTATAATACTTTAGTTGTAGTGCCTCGAAATTATAACATTTAAATTTTTGATGTATTGTCAATATACAAATATTTACTTCTCAATCATCTATTTTGTTTATAATATATAAAATCATTTTTTCATGTTTTTAAAAAAAATTAAACATAAGAGTAATTATAAATTTTCATTTCTACAATTGAATAGAAATTACATTTTTTATTGATGATTTACAAAGTCTACAAAAAATCTAAAAAGAATTTAAGATCTAGAAAGAGATATGATTTAAAAATTCAAAATCATCAAAAAAATAAAAGATATTGTATTCAAAAATTTAATTCTATTCATTCAAAGTTAAATCTCAAATAAAACCTTCAAAATAATTTTGCAAAGACATCGGCACTATTCAACATACATATTTTTAATGAAACTAATATAAAAGAATATATTGTGAATTGTAATACTGATTAATAATGATCAAATTTTAGGAATTAGAAATTCTAATAATTCCTTATTTATCAAATAAATACGTCAATAATATGGCATCAAATATATATTTTTATAATTTATTCATTTCATCTATTTTCAATGTATTTTTTTTAAAATTGTAGTTCTTTTACAACAATCTTTTTACTTCGTCTACCAACTCCTATTGCAAATTTTTCATGAACTATTTATAGAAGCTGATGAAGATGACATTAATATATATTTGCCTACATTTGTTATGAATTCATGCTTATAAAATTCAAGATTTGGGTGGTTGATTGATGAACTCTAATAAAAAAATTGCAAAATTTTTAACCCCTAAATTTTTTTGATGTTTTGAAACCTTCAAGATACTTGTCACTGAAACAAGGCTAACATCTTCATCTATATTTATTCCCTATCAATCCAACTCCAAGATCCTTTAATTAACTTATTTAGGTACATTCTAAGTGTGAAATTTTGGAGTGAACATGGCTCCATCAATTGCAAGTTTAGTATGCCCCAAACTCCCCAATATTGGCTTTTGTTGCCCTCAGTCTAAAGATAAAATTTTGTCTATCAACAATTTTAGAAAAAGAATAGGTATGATCCGTAACTTGTACATTTTATTCAATATGTTGGAGAATAGGTTGAGAATATTTTTAAAATAAATAAACTAAAAACCTTATCATATTCATCTTTGAGAAAATTTTATAAGTAGAAGGTGGTACTTGATGAAAACAACAACTAAATTGCTAGTAACTCTTACAAGAAATTGAGAATTTTTAATTATAATGGTGAAGATTTTCTAATAAACAATTGGGATCCTTTTCTATTGTTTTTACTTGAAAATTTTCAAAATTGAGTTCAAAAAAAGACTTTTTAATGTGTTTTTTAACTTCACTACTAGCAAGATAAAATTCTTTATGACTTTCACCTCATTATTTGGAATTGAGTGGTTCAAATATTTTTGTGTAGGCATCAATCTATACAATCCAATAAAATTAATTAATTAATTTTTAGATTATAATTTTTAGTTGTCTAGTTTGACATTGAAATTGAAGAAAACTGTCTAACCTTTTGCAATATTTCTTGGTATGATGTGAAGCAAAACTTCACATATAGGTTAGGATGATTAGCATCCATTCTAAAAGTTTTATGCAACAATTCTAAATTATAATGTCAATAGGGCCTAACCAAGGTCTCAAAAGAACCTAAATGGGCTCCTTAGTCATGTACGGGTTAAAATAGTGCATGCAAAATGTATTTATTGTTCAACCTTAGTGACTTAAAACTAATGATTGTTGTCTTTATTAGGTGCCTCTATACCATAGATTTCAAGCAACTTGTTCAAAAATAAATAATTAAAAGGGTGCCTAAATTTTTGGGATATTACCTACTTTGTTTGTCTCCCCTCTAAAATATATACATGTATTAAAGGACTACCCAATTCATATAAATTCAATGTGTTTCATACAATCTTGCATCTTTTTTTAGCCAATAATTATAAACATACATTGCAAATGTTTTTTGTCATGCCATTTTGAACATTCAAAAGCACAATCTCTCTTAAACAAACATATTTCTCATATGCAATAAACCCTAATATATAAGATAGGGAATTTAAGGTTTAGAAGTCAAGACAAGGGTTTGGGTAAATGTAATTGCTAGAGATGAAAGTAGCAACAACTATTTTAAAATTGTAAGAACAACTTAGATGAATGCCTAACTTATTTTAATAATACTTTTAAAATTTTCCAATTATAATATATTATTTTTTTGAAAAACTAATTATTTTTTTTCACTTTAATTAATTATTTGGCATAAAGTTGCCCAAGTTGCTAGAAAGTTAAAGTTGTCAAAACTTGCAACCTCTTCTTTTTTAATCACTTTGAGAGGCAAAATCTTTTTTACTTGAGCCAAGTTTATATTCATATATTGCTAGTTGTAGATGGTGTTTTGGAAAATTGTACACACACTATGTCCATCATTTTCATTCATCATGCAACCTTACGTTGTCCACTACCACTTTGTATTCCATCTTTCTTATGTCTTTTCTATTTAACCTAGGAAATATTTTAGAGAAGAAGATGCTAAATCTACAGATCACAAAAGATGTGGCTTTTTAGCATATTTGGCAATGCCTCCTTCTTTTACTCTTGATGTGAATTTTAGCCTTAAAATGATCTTTTTTGAATGTGAGTCCAACTAATGAAATAAATTTTATTAAGTTTAATTTCTACTCCAATTTGAAATTTGTAAACTTCTTAGAATTGTATATTTTTGAACTTTGGATCTATTACCATGTTCTATTAAGTTTCTAATCAAATAACAACATGGAAATTTGTTTTACACCATGATATTCTACACTATACTATGCAACAATGGAGAAATTTTCAAATTGTTTTTAGCTTATTTTGTATTTTGTATGAATTTTCTTTGTTTTTTCTTCAAAAATTCATAATAATTTCAAATTTCCACAATTTTTCTGAAATTTAAAAGGCATGTAGATGATATTTGAGATAAATTTTGAAAATTTTGAAAATCCATTCATTCGCAATGACAAAATGAAGCATCAAGGATAAGAGACTTTCATTGATGTTTGAGCATGCGGTCATAAGCTCTAGTGTTTCAAGGTTATTCCTTGAAGGTTGCCTTATATGTTTATTATCCAATGAATGATAGATAATCCTTCTTTGTAAGATAAAATTGTTGATATTCATCTTTGGAATGTATTTGGAAAAGGGAGCTCTTGCATAGTTGTCCAATGAGTACTCTTGGATTTTTCTTAAGCAAATGATTCATACAATACTAAAAGGATGATATCCTCGGTGACCAACTTGTCTTTTAAGGGTTAAACCCGTAAGGATGCTACACATCAAAGTAATCCAATGGATGACTTCAAAAAAAAAGAATACACCTATTGGTCCAATAATCAAGTTTTTTGGCAACTACCTTGGTCGTGGGGGTTGGGTCCTTATATAGTTAGTGAAGAGATTCACTAATCTCTGTGCAACCCAATAAGTTATTGAACTCTATGAGACTACCTTCATAGGACTAGGGAAGATTGACCCCTCTATTGCCTCCACCAAAAGATAAATGTCAAAATTGCCCCCTATTTTGTGCCGCTTAAATTTTGTATTTCACAACATTTATGAACAAATTCGAGGTCACTGATTGCAAATATGAATTCACAATTTGCAAATTTTAGTGTATGTGGCAAATAAAAAATTTCAGTGTTTTCTACAAGGGTAAAACACGGGGCAATAGAGGGGTCAATCCTCCCTGGCCCCTTCACGGCCCCATCTGATCACGAACGATTTGGATTGCCCCGGCCCTTTTAGACTTCACCTCCAACCTTGTCTAAGCTTAGTCCAAAATGTCGTCAACGCCGTGGATGCGCCGCCAGAACGGCTGGTTTCGTTCGTCCTCCAGCCCCACGGAAAACCGCGGCTAACATAGAACGAAAAAGCAAGGCCCAAGAGTGGAAGCGGACATATGGGGAGCCTGGAACCACTCAAGACACGGCATCTGCCACAGAAACAAATAAAACGAAGATGCGTACTGTGACGCTGCAACAAGCTCCAACGAAATCACAACAAGTGTGGAATTGTGGATAATCTCAAACACCATCTTCACAAGTAATCACAGGCCACAACAGTCGCTCACTTGTCGCATCTCGTTACTTGTCGAACTTTCAGTTAACTTACTTCTATCGCAACCGCCTCTGGACTCTGGAGCTTCAATTAGCACCCACACGACTGCCTTTCGTTCCGATGCCCTCTGGGCTTGTGTTCGTTTCTTGTTTTTCTTGCAGGATTGGAACTTTCAATGTGTGGGTCTTGAATCTCTGTCACATCACAATTAAGCACAAGCCAAAATAGGTCACCTCTCTGCTATCTCGCACTTTGTGTGTCTCACTCACTGTTTTCAAGTGCAATCGTCTTTGGAGCTTCAATTCAGCACCTTCACAATACGCACTGACCGTCGTTCCGAAACCCTTTGGGTCTGTGCTTGATTCTTTTCTTCGTGCAGGATTGAGCTTTCAATCTGTGGATACTGAATCGCTATGACCCCACTCTGTTAATTCAATCAGTATCCTCTTCTGGGTCTTTGAGGATTTGAGGATTGGTGGATTGGAGCTGCCAATGTGTGGGAGTAGAGTCTCTATCGGTGCGTTGTTGATTGAATTCGAGTGTTGAGGGTGGAATTCTATGGCGGCGAGAATTAGGACTCCCAGTCCCGTTCTTGAATCTTCGACTACTGTTATATCTCAGAAACGGTACAATTTCGTTACAGGGAGGGTGAAATCCTGGGCTCAGGTTAGGTTTATCGTTGGGAAGAAAGTATCGATCGCGACTCATTCAGCATCGCCAAGAACTCGTGGCCCCATTGTGAGTGTATCTCGATACGATGAAGGCGCGCTGGACAGTGAATTGGAGGCTCGCGAGTCTGGAGTGGAGAAAGACGGGATCCCCGAAGTGGATAGAGCAGACTGGGATGTGCATTTAGGGCGTCGAATGCTGTTAGGCAGCGCGTTCACAGCGGTGGCGTTGAGCAAATTGGGTGCGTCAGGGTGGGCTCGTGCGGAAGGAAACGGCACTGGGGGTGAGAAAGCCAAAGTGATTACGGCTGGGGACGTGGCAGAGGAAGGAGAGCAGACGAGAGTGTATGATGCAAGCGTGCTGGGCGAGCCGGCCGTTGTCAGTGGCGATCGAAATCGAGTGTGGGAGAAACTGTTGCAAGCGCGGGTGGTGTACCTCGGAGAGTCGGAGCGAGTGCCGGATCCTGGTGACAGGGTATCAAGAATTCGTGCATATTTGCTTTGGTGCCTAGCAATTACGTCTTTTTTTGTGATTAGGGTTTGCTTTGATCTGAGGGTGTCTCAGTTCATGGTTTCAGCGACGCAGCTCTCTTATTTGCTTCCCTTTCTGCTCTTGCGTGATTCAGACCTCCGTAATCTTGTCTCAAAGTACTAGGCGCAGTGTAGAAACTTCAAATTGTGTTGCACAAAGTGTCTCCATTCTTGGAGCACAAGTTTTGAAACTCTGACTTCCTGGGTTGATTGTTTTCTTTGAGGCGCGGAATGCATCCCGTGAGTATGTAACAATGGTATTGGCCTTGTGAATGATAGGTTCTGGAGCTGGGGATTTTGCGCAAGCTTCGTGATGCATGTTTTGAGCAGCAACGTCCTGTGTCTTTGGCACTCGACTCCTTTCCAGCAACCCTTCAGAGCTCTCTGGATCAGTATATGAGTATGAGGTTCGTTTTACACCCTTTAAAACTCCCTTGGAAAAGGCTACAGGGTGTACATTTGCTACTGAGCTAAAAGGTCGTTGTAGTTCATGAATTTCTTGAGGAGCTTCCTGAGCACGGTGGAAGTCAACGAATAGTGAGCCAAGAAAAGAAATCTCGATTTTTGTGCCCAGTCTCGAGCTCATGTTATGTTTGCGAAGTCCGGTGTAGATATTTTTATTTCCTTTCCTCTAGTTCTTGGTTGGTACATTTGTATGTGGGCTCATTTGACAGTGATCGCATGTCTGGCAATGGAATATATTGTTTCAAAAGTGGGCAAGTTTGCAGTATTTCTGTGCTCCGAATCCTTTTGTTGCTATAGTGGAAACTGTATACTTCTCAAATATGTTAGGTGAGATTTGGGTCAAATTTTGGTACTGCTTGTGTATGAGAATTTCAGCTTTATTGACTGGTTATGAGATATCTCTTCATTTTGTTCTTGCTGAATTTGGTGGCAGATTATCTGACGCTGAGCTGCAGTCCATGGTTTCGTTTTGGCCTAAGGGGTTATGGGAAGAATACTTGCCAATATTGCAGTATTGCCGTATAAATGGTGTTCGACTCATGGCTTGTGGAACTCCACCAGAGGTGACTGTCATATCTTTTGCCTTCAAATGTACAGAATTATGAAATTTGTGCACTAACTCTCTCATTGATTTCATGTGTCGAGATATAGTAGTGATGTGTCCATTTCTGTAGTGATCTGAATCTGGTCTTGTACCTGAACTCAGGTTTTGCGGAAAATTCAAGCCAAAGGAATACAAGGGCTGAGTGGAGAAGAGAAGAAAATATATGTTCCACCGCCTGGAGCAGGATTTGGAGCTGATTCAGGTCGTTTTGTGGACCAGTTAACTCTGGCTCAGGTCGCTCCAAGTTTAGCAATTCCTTACGGCCCCGGCCCTTTTCAATATGTTCAAGCCCGAATTGTTGCTGACTATGTGATGACTGAGGTACAGATAGGACTTTCTCATGACACACATACTGCTTGTGCTTAGTGATGATATGAAGTTTTCCGCCTTTCTTTTGTTGGATTCTGGGGTGGTTTTTGTCTTGTGTTGAGGACATGCATTTCATGGCACTTCAGAAATTCTGTTGACTCCCATCAGTTATAAATTCATTACCATACTCATTAATTAGGGTTTACCAAGCCTCAAATTATGTGCACTTCCTGCTGCTTGGGGAGCAAGTCACAGAATCATCGTGACTGCGTGGTTGTAGTTGGCTTCCGCAATCCAATTCCGGTACAATCTATGACATTTGCAACTGGCAGAGTCAAAAGTCCTGAGCTGCAATTGGTTGCTTTAAGACGAGGGATTATTTTTCCTGAGGAGTTTTGATAGGGTCCTTCATTTTAGTGAGCATTTTAGCGCTGACTGTAATAAGATATCTGTTATAGTCGTTGCAAATGTTGTGTACTGATTCTGCTCTGTGTCTGCACAGGTTGTTGAGAAGGGTATGGAGCACGGCGGATCTGTCGGACTGTTAATCGTAATCACCGGGGCATCTCACGTATTATATGGTTCGAGGGGTACAGGGCTGCCTGCTCGAGTCCAAAAGAAACTGACAAAGCGAACGCAAGCAGTAGTGTTGTTGAATCCTGAGCGACAGAAGATACGAAAGGAAGGCAATATCCCTGAAGCGGATTTCTTGTGGTATTCCGCTGCCAGAGCGTGCAAACGGAATTGCTTTGACCGAGCTGAGGTTGCTCGCGTAATGGGTGCTGCAGGCAGGCGTCGTGATGCGTTGCCTCAGGTCAGTCTTTCAATTTAGGCCTGATGTTTTTCTAGTGATTTTTAGTAGGTCATATGACGATGTTTGTTCTGTCCAATTTTATTTATCTATTGACCAACAGATGCAATGTTCTTTACTGATTCTGGAGGTATAATATTTGGGCACATTCGAATTATATTTTTCACAACACGATTAGTAAAATTGATCGTTTTATAAGCACGAATCGTTGGCCCTTGAATGGTTAAGTTAAAGGAACATTACAGACACGAAAAGAGTTCCTGAATATACTTGTAAGACAGTAGGCGCTTGGTGACATTAGTTTAAAGTTATGTGACACTTTCTACTTTCTTTGTATCTGATGCTTTTGATAATGGCGTTTTGCCTGAAGCTGCTTAACGAAGCTTTTCACCATCCCAACATGCATGGGTAACTAGTTTTATGGCATTCAGTAGTGATTGTCCTCAATTCTATGATCTATTGGGAATCTGAGCAAGTACTTGTCAATTGTTGTGGGCGAGCAGGACATTCAAGCAGGACTTGAGCGAGGGCTGGTAGATCCAGAAGTGCTGAAGAGTTTTTTTGAATTGGATGATCACCCGATCATTTCGGCACTGACTGGCCGTTTCCAGGTTTACCTGCTACTGGCACTTTCTTATTTAATAATACGAAAAGAGTCATTTGTTCTAATGCATACTGTATTTTCTTTGTTTGATGGATATATCATATTGCCATTTGGACTCTGTCCAATGTTTGCACTTAAGATTTTAACACTCTCTGGTCACATGAGATTTTTTGCGAAGCCAGTGCGATTTTCTGGTCTGATTAATGATAGCACATTATTTTTTTCAAAGCTAATTGAGTGGGTTTCGGTTACAGGGTTTAAGGGAGAGGTTTCTCGCAGACCCCCGGTTTCTGCAAAGGCTTGCAATTGAGGAATCGATATCCATCACCACTACTGTATTGGCACAGTATCGACGTAGAGGGGACCGCTTTTGGCAGGAAATTGAGTATGTCATTACAGACTCGGTTCGTGGAGCGGTTGTTGATTTTTTTACCGTCTGGCTACCAGCACCCACGCTCTCCTTCCGGTCAAATGATTCCGAGGTCTGCTATGATTACCAGCCAGTAGAAAACTCACCACCTTAAGTGCTCCAGAAAATCTAGCCACGTTACCGTTGGCAGGAATCCGAGAGATTGGAATGCGGCTAGGTTTTCTAGAAAATAGCTTTGGGTTGGGATGTTTCATTTCTCAGTATTAAGCTCACTGTTCAGTCTTGTTTGCTCAGTCTGGTTAATATTATGTAGTTACTGAATCTGCTCATCTCTTGACAGGTAACCGGAGGATTTTTCGAAGGGTTCGGGGATATGCTCGGTTCTGTGCCGGATAATGCCTTTCAAAGAGCGAGGGTAGGAGAAAGTTATGGTTTGAAGGCAAGGCTACTTGCTGTTTTCCTTGGTGGCTTGAAACTCTTTGGTGTTGGGATTGTATCCAGTATTGGGACACTCTCGGTATCTAACGGGATCTGGAACATTCGCAAAGCTATTAAGGGTGATATGTCTCAAAAACCTTCGACTAAGCGATCCCCAATGTTCAAGACCGCCTTTGTTTATGGAAGCTATTTGGGTCTCTCCGCCAATCTGCGTTACCAGGTAAGCCGGCAGTTTTTATATTTTACTCATGTCGGACGGTATTGGAGAGGTATAGAGGACCCGCTGTGCAGACGCGGTGTTTTTTAGGGTATGTGTGGCGACAAAGTCCTATCCGAAGTACATAGAGAATCCTAGTGTATTTATAATAAGCAGAGGTCAATGAGATCAATCCCTAGGGACTCCTTTTCCTAAATTTTCTATCTGACCCTACTTGGAACGGACAATCCCTAGTTGTTCTGCTCCGTAGGGTTAATTTATCAGGGTCTCGGAATAGCACATGGAAGCCCGGATTGCGGGTCTTTATTTGCAGGTGGTCTTCCAAGCAACGAGCCTGGAGGAAGAAACGAAAAAAAACTTTTAGTATGCTGTGTTGCTTCCGAGTCCTCTAAAGTAGCCCTTCAAAAATTATGTAAGGTTTGTATCAAATTGGCATTCACTACAGAAATCATTGCGATTTTCAACAATTACCTGGAGAGTTGCTACTACCGTCTGTTGTGTTGGTTTAACGTTTGAGCCAACCTGGTCTTCTCAAGTGTTCTGTTGTGATTTTTAAATGGTATTGTCCACGTTTTTGAAGTATCTTTAGAGTTTCTGAAGGGGTTGTGTTTCAAAGATCTAAGGGACTCTTATGATTGTTCTCAGGCAATTGCAGGAATTGTTGAGCACTGGATTGCAGATTACTTTTTGGCATCGCAACCTCTAGCAGGAAGTGCGCTATCATTTACTGCACGAATTTTTAACTCATATTGGGGAACTGGGGTAAGTTGTCCAACAATCATCTGCTGATCTAAGTTAGTGATAATTCCTGAAGTCCTAACAGAGTCAGGTCCAGAGTCAGGTTTGGAACAGATTATTTCAAAATTGAAGAAGGAAAACCCTCCTCCATTTACAGCACATTTAACAAAGAGTGAAATTCTGAACTGACCGAAAATGCGTTGACTTTAATCTGTATGTATGAATGCAGCAATGGGTAGATCTTGCTCGCTTGACTGGCCTTCAGGCTTCGGAAGACGAGGGTCCTCCTCCGTCCCCAGTACTTGAAGTACAAGAAGTAAAGGTTGAAGACTCGTTGGAGGCCAAAACGTCAGCCTGGGAAAAGCCTTCTGTACCACAGGAGGACACGGATGGAGCAGAAGTTAAACAAGAGTCAGAGCCAACAAGAGCACCATGAAGTGGCCTATTACCATTGCAATATTTTATAAGCTAAGGGTGGTCGATGTATCAGGATTCGACATTATCCCCTCTTATTGCTTTTATTGTCACATGTTGCGTTGCTGTTGGAAAAAATGAGGTTCCAAAGTCATAACCCCACCTACCCTGCACGTCAGAGAGCTTTAGATCTCCAATATCTAATGGTCCTGATTTAATCTGGAAGGTTATTTATAACTGTCTTGAACCTCCCAACCCTGAACTAGTTATCTAGTACTTATCCAAGTGCCAAACCTAGAACACTGCCTTGATCGACATAATAGGATTTTGTATCTAGTTCCTCGTTGTACTATGAAACCGCTACATTCTTTACCACCAAGTGAGAATCATTTCCCTCTGCAGTTCATTGATGCGGATAATCGCTGCTGCAGCGGTTCTGAGATCCTAGGGAAAGAGCGAGGTGAGTTGTTTGTATTTTTAAGACATTTCTGCTTCTGCAGTAGCTTCTTGAGTGTTTGACAGACAATTGTAGATTGATATCAGAATGACAAGATATTGCATTGTAGTTGTGCTCGCAGGCATCTATTAAGAACTGCAAGACACAAATGTGTGCTTGTCAATTCTACTCCATTTACATGGAGTTTCACATCATTCATCGAGACGGTCTTGATTGATCAGCTTGAATTGTACTTTAAGGATTGAAAAAAACACTAGGGTGTCTTCAGACACTCGGGAATAAAGTTTTGCTGACATCAATTCATTCCAACCTGAATTGAGTTGTTGGAATCTACACGAGGTAGGGGTACTAAGTTACTGTTTGCGCCACTTTTCAGCATTTCAGCAGATTTAGTGTTTATGTATTTGAGATGTCTTGAGTTGTGGAGGGGCCTCTGGATACAAGAACCTGATCAGTTGAGATCAATTTTTATCACTTGTGTAAGGATTTCTTATGGGAGTTTGTTGACCATTATATTTGAAGAGAATTCCATTTCCATTCAAAATGAGTGGCAATATGGTAGAAGTACCTATTTCAGACAACTCCCTTGAAATGGCTTTATAGGTTCACTTATTGTGGACAATAATCGGGTGCATTGCTCATTAAAAAAGATTCTATGTTTGTACCTTTTGGTCCACTCATCTCTCTTCCCTCTTGACTTAGGGAGAAGTGTCAAAGCTAACTATTATAGGTGAATCTATGAGATTGGAATAGATCAGAATGAAAATTCACATTTATATTGAATAAAATATTCATTCCTAGGAAAAAAATTCTTTTTTTTGCATTCTTCTTCATCATTATGTTTGCACACATTGGCTATAATTTCTCAATGAATTTCCCATATCCTACAAGTTGAAATGCTTAATTTATTACAAATAGGTACTTCTACTCTAACCCCTGAACTCCCAAGGTTGTTTTTTGGCCCAAAACCACTGAAAACTGATATTTCTACTGTGTTCACCCTAAAAAACCCCAAAAATATTTTTTTCAAAAATTTGACCATAACATTTTGTACTTAATTTGAAAAAGATCATGGGTTACAAATTTCATCAAGTTTGACTGCACAAATTAGAAGATGCATTCAAAGTTTGGGGAAAAGTTTTTTTGGGCAATGCCCTGAAATTTCAAATGACTTTCATTGCCATTCGTTGAATTCTTTTGCACTATAGACTTTGAATTTAGAAATCTTCCATATTCTACATCATTATTTGAAACACATTCACCAATTTTCAAATGATTTGGAGACTTAAAACACTTCCAAAAAATCTTGCAATGTGGCTATATTGTAAAAAATGACAATACAAACCTTTTTTTGGCTATGAGATTTTCTGCCCCATTTTTTGAAATCTCACAAATCCCAATAGTAGATTGAAAGATGAAATCATTATTCACAAGATCCAAAAAAAGAAATTGGAAAAAACAACATTTGCTAGAGTCTATGCAATTTCAAAGGCCCATGGTATTAGCTAAATGGAGAATGCCATTGGGCAATTCAAAAAACAGGTCCATTTTGTGCCTTGTGAAACTTAGCATGTTCCCATTTGCATTTTTGATGGAATTCCCAACATTGGGAATGGCAAAGCTCCCCACTTTCATAAAAAGTCCTTCATCTATTCAATTGAACTGGCACCTGTGATGTTTGACCATAAATTTCAAAAAATCATGTATAACCTCGCCCGGCCTTTGCAATCTTCACCCACTACCCACTTTCACATTCGGATGTGCTTTGGAAACCATGCCCTCTTCCTAAGCCAAGGAAAAAGTACTTGACCAACCTACCCCTCAAGTTTAATTTCACCAAAAAAAGCCTATAACTTCTTCATCTTATATTGGATTCAAATAAAAATTATACATCCTCAAACCTCTCGAAAAACTACATATCCTGAAAAAGTTGCAAAAAATTCTAGTATAAATTGAGCTCATAGAAACCTACCCAAACTCCAAATTGTCCCCTGAGGGGACAATGGAACTTTAGGAGTTAAACAAGTCCTACTCAAGCTACTTGTTAACTTAGTCACTAAAATATTTAGATTCTTGTACCAATAGGTGCATTTTTGGTTTATGTAGTTAATAGTGAAATCATCTATCACACCTTTTAGGTCCACAATGTCCTTATAGGATTAATAAATCAATCTAATTAAGTGTATGATGGTGATGTACATTTTGCTATGTTATGCCCACGTTGCTTGTTTATTAATTGAACCTAGTATATGGTTACACAAGTTGTTGGTAACAAGCTTCAATATTGGAGAAGGCACTAAACCCTTAAACCCTAAAGTATGGAGCTCATGACCAAGTAGTCAAACTTAAAAGGTCTTCACTTTATATCCTCCATTTCTTCACTACTTATGAGAGAATTTTTTTGGTTTCATTTTCTAAATATGAAATCATATATCCAATCCATGTCATGAAGTTTTCAAAAAAATTTGCGAAATTTCAAATTACCATGAATTTTCATAGAAAAATTGAAGAAAATCCATATCAAATACAAATCATGCTCAAAAAATCTGAAATTTTCAGAATAGAAGTACACTACAATGTAGAATATTATAGTGTAAAGAAAATTTCCTTGTCAATTCATATTTAAAATGTGGTTATACGTCCTTGACTTCAAACTTCAATGAAATGTTTATATTAAGGAATTTTTCAAAAATTCCAAGTGGCGTAGAAACAAAATTTTAGAGGCTTTAATTTTTCAATTTGGTTTTAAAGCAAGAAAATCCATTTTGAATGTTTAGATCAAGTTTTCGGAAGTAAATGCTCAAAATACATTAGATGGTGTACTCTTCTTTTGATAAACCATCCTACATAAAATTAAAAAACAACTAAAATTTCTAGAATTTAAACCACTCATGAAAATACCATATGTGAAGGTCAAATTTGGTATAAATTAAGTCATTTTTTTGTGGAGGGGGAAGATGTGCCATGTGTCATCTTGGGAATGGTGTGAGGTGACGTCAATTCCTAAGAATTTCACATAGAAGTTTGATTTTAGCACTTAGGTGCCAAATGAGACCTTCACGTATAGTATATATAGCATCACATAAGTTGCACATAGAAAAGGTTGGATGAAAATCACCCATTCGTCAATATGCACAACGCCTATTTGACCATCTAAAAGACACAGAACATCCTCAACATCTCTTCTAGAGTTAGTAGATCAATATCCTTGACCTTTAGTTGCACACGTGACATGATATTATTCAAACTTGGTTGAAGATTTTTGTAAGGAACGTCAGGCAAAGGTCCATAATAAAAGTGCTTGGGTTCCAAAAGTGTTCACTTCTTGAAATGTACAATATTTGTACATTTTGGTTTCTCATTGCTTCATCAATGTATGAATATTGTACATTTTAAGAGGTGGATGCTTTTAGTTTAGTGACCACAGTGTTTCAACTTCCAAAATTTCATAACTAATTTCACGTACCTCCAAAAAAATATGAAACAACTTGGATTAAATGCCAATTTCATTTGTCTTATCTTTCAAGTAAAATTTTCTGAAAAATTTATTTCCAACTAAAGAAGTCCAACCTCCTCCAAATTAATTTCCAGCTCTTCAAATATGAGCACTTTATGGACCTCCTCCCCTTACTGGTGTTTTGTTGACTTGACTTGACAGAGGGCTGACAAAAGAGGAAGTTGATATCTAACAGGACACAGCTGCTCCTAACATTTCTTCAGCAAAGCAAAAGGCTCCTGATCAAAAACTAAAAAAAAAAAAAAAAAGCCAAACACAAACACAAAAATATTTTCCAATTGTCAAACGTTGAACATTCAACAAAGAAGAGGTGCATTGGAGTATTGGATAAGGTCATAGACATTAGGTCATCTAACCAATTGAGGAACATATTTCACAAGAATCCACTATGATGGAGTTGTTACAAGTTTGAGAAACTAGGACACTCAAACAATTGCAAATAATCTTCACACATATCATCGTCAACTTCTCAATCTGACTTAAGCTTATTATGTTCACACGTGATGTTAAAGAGTGTTGTTACTGAGGATGTTAAGAAAAAATTTAGACCTAGTTCTGGACTGGATTCACATTCCAAACATTGTCCCTAATACTAAATGCAAACATACATTGAAGTATGTTTGTACTAAGTAAGCTTAGAGCCCCCAAAGACATTTGACTTTCATTGCTAACATAATGTTGTACGATAATTAACTTGGACCTTTTCCTCTACTTCGCTGAGTTTGTCACTCATATTTGAATTCCTTGTTTGCAACTTCTTTGATGCCATTCGAAGCTCTGATGAAAATGAAACCAAAAATCAAATTGACTTTGAAACTACAGGATGATATTAACTGGTCAAAATATGAGATTTGAAAGATGTTCCCCAAAAAACCCTTGAATTGTGGGTTAACTTCGGAGCAAGCTTAGCTTTCAAGTGGCAGACACTTTTGTTTCACGGTCAAAAAGATACATTATGACTTCCAAATGAAAAAAAAATGTTGGTGATGTACACTTCATGAGAACATATCCTAAATGTGTAGTACTGTCAGTGATAGGCAGATATGCAGGACGCCCATTCAATTGACCCTATTGGAGAAAAATGGGTCCCCATGCTTGCAGCCTTCAAAAAGTTTTGCACTTTGAATTGTCCATGTGTTTCAAGACAAAGGAAGAAAAAAGAAAAAAGAAAAGTTGCATCGGGGGAAACAGTTATATAGTCAATGTAGTGTGTTTGGAAAGTAGCCCAAAAGAAAATCTAAAACTCAGTCTAATATGTCCTTTGTAGTGTGGGTGCTAAAGTAGCATCACCTATGCAATTGGTGTCGTTAAATAGAATTCTGGAAATTAATGCATCAGACAATAATATTTTCAACATGTACTAATTTAAAAAATAACACTTTGTGGATAAAATAGTGTTACACACTTATGGAATTAAGTCAAGCCACATGATTCTTGGAAGGAACTTTTTTTTTACTCCTTAATATTTGGACTTTCTTCAAGTCAAATAGAACTCCTTGACAAGTGATGAATTAAAGTTGTCTATGAATCCTATGTTTAATCCCCAAATGATAGTTTGGTCAATGTAGAAATCATCCTTTTGAGTACTATAAGAATCATTTGCTTAAAAAAATACCAAAAGCATATGTTGGAAGTCAAACTAATCATTATGGAAATCATCAATCCTTTTGGATACTATGAGAATGGTTTGCTTAAAATAACAACCAAGAGCACTTATTGGAGGTCAAACTAGTCAATGTGAAAATTAATCATCCATTTTGGTATCATATTAATCATTAATTTGATTAAATAAAAATACAAAAGTACTTATTGAAGGTCAAGCTGGTTATTGTAAAAATCATCTTTTTTGGTACCACGTGAATTGTTTGCTTAAAAAACACTAAGAACACTTACTGTAGATCAAACTCCTATGCACGACCTTCCCTCTTTACACAAAGATCTATTGACTTCTATCCTACATAAAAAGATTCTTTGTCTATCATCCATCAAACACTTAGTGTTTGCGACATCCTCAATATGACATCCTTGTAGAGTTAAGAGAGTTGCCGTTTGCAATGGTCTCCCCCCTCCCTGATGCACGCTTCTTATGTTCTGAATTTAAAAAATTCTACTATTTTAAAAAGTTGAGCGGAAGATATCCAAAGTCCACTCATGCATAGGTTGAGCAAGGGTCTGTCCAAGATTTTTTTTATTAATTTAAAAAAAAAAATCAAAGTCCATCCAAGTTTCATGACAGCTCACTCACATAAAAGAGAGGCTACATGCCTTAAGGTAGCTGAGTTGTTGAGCAGAGGGCCCAAATTCAATGACCACAAATTTGTATATTCCTCAAAATGGGAACACCAGTGAGCCTGGCCAGTTGTCCATTTCATGACCATTGGAATGGTGACTATGCCCTTTTGTCTTTGAGAATCTGGAGACTGGGAAGGAGGAGCAGGCCGTGCCATCCTCAACCTGGAATATAGGGATTGGCTACAACCCACAAAAAAAAAGAGTTTTATGAAATGCAGGGGAATAAAATATTAATAGGGTAGACAATCTCCTGAAAAAGTAACATACACAGATCTTATCAATTAATGAACCATCATTCCCCCAAACAAATAAATAATTGAATCAAAATAAAAACACCTTCTTTGTCCACCTGCCCTCCTCCCCTCCCTCCAAACTTAAACTAAACCAAAACTCAAATTACTTTGATATGGATACAATAAAATTAAACAATCATGAAAGTTGTAACATTGGTGTCAAAGAAAGGTTTAACTGAGAATAAGTTAGTGCAAAAGAAACACAACACCAAACTCTGATAAACTCTAAGGTAGTTTGCTTATGAAGCATCCCTTTAAAGGCTGGTTGGCCTTTTTGATGGGATTCAGATGCCTAAAAGTATTTCTCCTCATTTTTCACTTGAAGAGAAACTAATGCAGGATATGACACAAGTGGTTTCATATTTTTTTTTGGAGCATTTGCGAATTACTTATGAATTTCCAAAGAATTCTGATATAAGCACCTATTCCTGATTATAGGCCTTGCAAAACCTACACATGCGTGGTCTGAAAAATGATATGGATTGACCAAAAACAAACAGTGTGGCATGCAAAAAATACTACACAAGGTTCAAAAATGTGATCATTATTAAACTTAGCATCATATCCTAAATTCTTTAGCATTTATAATAAGGCAATTGAGCAACCAATTTTCATTTAGAAAAATTAAGTAGGCACACTTGGCTCTTATTCCATCCATTGGCAAAGTATGAACCAATATCTAGCAAATCTTGTTATGTTCTCACATTTGCAATAGTCCACTTCAGAAACACTTATTGTCCATTTCAAAGCTTTTTGTAGACATTGTTTTCAAGAAGAGGGTTGCAATAAAAGCCCTCTCCTATAGTTTGGGTGCTCCAAGGAATTTCATCTTGTGTTTTTTTCAAACTCCAACTCTTGGTCCAATATTGCACACACTTTATAATTAACTCTAATACAAATTTTTCTTTCTATCACAATTGGATTGGTAACTACATCATGTAGTTACCATGGTTTGGGCTTTGGTTTTGGTTTTAGAAAAATGCTAAAGTGGCAATATACAAGAAAGTGATGTAGCCAAATATTTTAGTATTCATCTATTTTTTAAATAGAACTATTTTTTCATCCATATAATTGGATGAATTTCAGTTAAAATTGGCAATTCATCCTAATTATTTTCAAAAATTGGAACAATTTGGCATCATCATCCAATTTTTTTACAAATTTTTCCAATAGGCTTGGTGCTCTCTAATTATTTTTGATGCTTTAAAGAGCAGAATGCCTAAAAGAGCACGTGACAATTATTAAGTTTTTGGATGTGTGTGGTAAATGGCTAGTTTATTCTTGTAATCAAAATTCAAGAGCTAGAATGAATTGCCATTTACCATGTAGATTCAAAAATTGCACATGCAACCATCCTTATTGTTGCATGGCAATTGTATACAACGCTTATGAGTTCATAAAATGTGTAAGGAATAGCGCATAGATTCAATGACTGATCCTTAATCCCTAAGCGCTCAAATGACTATTTTTTGGTTGTTGTCTGACTTCAGACAACATTTTGGGGTGGAATTTTTTTTTTTCAATTTTTTATTGGGTTGTCTTTCAATATTTATATTCAAAACTAAAATTGCTATGGTCAAACAAAAGTTAGAAGAGAAATAGCACAAAGTATTTAGAATTTACCTAGTTTTGAAAAACTTACTATTTGGAAAAAGTATTGATGTTCAAATTATGAATTTTTCTTAAAAAAGAAAGCTCAACAAGTATTGCTTGATCTTGCAAAGACCAAAATGGACACATTAGCGATAGAAATAACTTTCACATTCAACTTAATATTCTATTGATATTTAGCAAATTAGACAACCAAGACAAACTCCAAATCCCATCATGTCGAATCTCATCAAGTTGAATCATATCATTGCATAGTGACAACACATTGTGCGGTAAAGGAATGCAAGGATTCTTTTACTAAATTTCAACTTCATTGCCTTTAAGTTGTAAGGAAAATTTGTAGCAAGAAATTTTTTGCATTTTGTTTTTTGAAGGTGAATCTTAACATGAAATTTAATTTGATAATCATGCCAAATTTTAGAAAATGCAAGTCTCTATTTTATTGTCAAGAAGGATTTAAATTTTATCTATGCAATGATTGGTAAGTTGTTCAGTCTAGAAAATAAGGATTCATCATACTTTCATACTTTAGAGAATTTGGTCCCACAACATATCATTTCATAACAAACTTGTAATAGTCTTTTATACTTTTCTTTATATAATTGTATTTTTTTGTTTATTTTAATAATTATTATTATTACTGTTGTTATTATTGAAAAAATGAATGCAATATTTCTAATCCAAAATGTTTATTATTTTTTCTATTTATTTTTAGGATATATGCTATTATTTTAATTTTAAATTATATTATAAAAATAGAATTACAAAGACACTACCATATACAATGCTATTTTCATTAATAGAAAATACTTACCAAGATCAAAGGACTAATACAAATATGAACTATCTAAAGATTCTTCTATAGGTCTATTGTAGTCTATTTTTTATTTTAGATTAGGTGAGTTAAAATGAAGTGTTTATCTGAAAAATTATGTAACAAAATCTTAATAATAAATATATATTCATTATAGAATTTTCAATGTAATTTGAATATTAAAAAAAGATCATGGATATAAAGAATTATCATTGGAGTTTTGAATTTTGACTCATAATTTTTGCATAAAATATTCAAATGCTATTTATAAATTTTATCTAATTATCTATTGTATAACTAGAAGAACAAACTTGATTGGGATACAATTATAATTGTTTATAAAATTAATTAAAAAACAAAACAAAACATCTTATCTTATAACACTAATGTGTTGCTTTGTTTTTTTAATTTCAAATATGCATTTTTGTGCATTTTGAGGACTCTTTTAGTTCTCTATTTCAAAAACTCTAATTTATACACTTTGAGACAAATAGAAAAAATTCCATCAAATTTTTTCATGTTTTATCATGCCCATAGTTGTAAATAGCTTCATTACTTAAACATCAAGAATTGTTTTGTTTTTACACAATTCAAAATAAACAAAACAAGTAGCCATACTACAACATACCTTGTCTTTGTATATTGTACATACCCTCATAGTAGCTTCAACATTTTCTTTAGAATTTCTTTTTTGAAGGGGGGGAAACAAGATTCAATGTATGCTAAAAATAGAAACCCCTTGCATGACTCTTTTTTCATACAATTTTATTTATTTATGATTGAATCATACAATTTTTTTTTCTCCCTAAATTTGGCTCTTATTTTTTGAAAATATTTTAAATTAAAGTTGATGACCAACTACAATAATGGCTATACTAAATAGTGAAATTAGGTTGCTTGGATAATTAAGTTGCTTTTCAATGAAAGTTGACAATCAACTACAACAAATAGTGGCTATACTTTTCAAGCCATTGAAGTCAACAAGTGTTTCCACAAATACTTCCATTTGTACACATGGAGGTTCATGAGTCCTAATCACAACAATATTTAATTCAAAAGTAAATGCATTTGTGTACAATGACAATAAGCATTTATATTGTATCATCTATTGAGAATTTCACAACATTATATAACTAAGCAATGTTCCTCCCCATACTACAAAGATATTATGCCCTCCTTTGATGCATGGGAGAGACTTTCAAATTAATAATTTAAAGATCAAGGTTGGTTGAGGAGCCTTGTAAGACCATTTTGTCCAATAGAGGCATCCTTTCTTTTCAAGGATGCAAAAGAGGGACCCTTGCCTCATTGGTAAACAATATTATGTTAGTGAGGGGCAACTTAATTTCACTACAAGGAGAACCTCTCTTATATGCAGTAAGAGAGTTAGTAAAGATTAAGTGGCCTTGTGCATGCGATCAAGATGGAGAGACACGTGTTCCTATGAACCCTCTAACTGCCATAAACCTCTCATAGTGCATGGTCCGGATAGCATCCACTAGGAGAGATTCTACCTATAATAAGTACATCATATTTTTTCTTGAAAGATCCTTCCTTTGAACTCTCTTAGTGCATGATCCCAATAGCACACACTAGGAAAGGTTCTACCTGTAATAAGCGCATTATATTTTTTCTTGTTCCTATGAACTCTCTAACTGCCCATTAACCTCTCTTAGTGCATAATCCCAATAGCACACACTAGGAGAGGTTCTACCTGTAATAAGTCTTAAGTGCATTATGTTTTTCTCGTAAGATCCTTCTCAAACTTCCTCACATGGAACTTCACGTCTGTTCCTGCAAAGCCCTCCTCTCCTCCGAGTCCTCTCCTCCGCTCCAGTATCAAAAGCCCGCCCTGCATCCCAGGAGGACTGATTGACTTTGCTAAGCAAGTGAGCCTCTCTTTCAGCCCCGCCCACTCCGGTGAGAGCGTAGGCCTACCATTCCATTACAAAAAAGAAGCAGGATATCGGCAACATGGTAGCGTGTCAACGGAGTGACTCCACGGAGCCGAATCGCTGCGGATTTCGGCCTGCAATCGCATAACTTGGGAGGAGAAGACGCAGAGCAAACTGCGGATTTGGAGACAATAATTGGCAGCGAAGGCCCGCCTGAGGGAGGACTGCAAAGAAAAAGCATTCCAGTGCAGCAGGAGCATAAGCATAAGCAGCTCAGTAACCGCTTCATTGACTCATTAACTCAGGTGGGGCACGAGAGTCAAGATCTAATCTGCGGAAAGCCCAAAGCTTTTGGAATTTTCACGTAACTTACCTTACATCAAGGTTTCTAGCAGTGGGAAGGAAGGAGGTCTCATAACAGTGTTCACCAATGAGGCAAGGGTCCCTCTTGCATCCTTCCTTGAAAAGAGAGAGAGAGAGGAACCCTACTGTGGGGATAAACAGGGGTCTTTCATATGGCTCCTCACTGAACCAACCTCAATCTTAAATTTAACTAACAAGTCCCTCCCAGGTATCTAGCAAAGCAAAATACCCTCCTAGCATGGAGAAGGCCATTGCTTGCTTATAGCAAAGCGTAATACCTTCTTAGTGTAGAGAGGACCATTACATGGTTAAAGCAAAGCATACCATAGCCTACTTATAATAAAGCATGATACCTTCTTAGAGTGGAGAAGACCATTGTTTAGTTGTGGCAAAGCATAATATAGCCTAGTTATAATAAAACATAATACCTTTTTAGCATGGAGAAGACCACTATCTAGTTCTACAATGTTATACTTGTAGCACTTAGGTTTAGTGTCAAAGCTTGATGTCAATGGCCCAATTCGGTACTATTGTACCTAGTGGTCATTGTCGACATTCCTTGCTGAGTAAATAAAAGAAAATTGGCAAAAGTAATTTGGTAGATGCAAAAAAATTAGAAAGTTTTTTTTTTTTCTCTTTATTTTTGTATTTTTAATTTGTTTTCAAGAAATAATATCTCCAAAATTCCAAAATTTATTTTTTGAAATATTTTTTGTCAAACGTGACTAGTTTAGAGAAAATTTCATTACACAGTATACCTAATTTTGATTCTTATAGGAAAATAAAATTAGAGAAAGTAGGAGTTCTTTTCCTATTTTGATAATCATTGGAACAAAACATATCATCGTAACAAGTTAACAACTTGAGATAAATTTTGTGGTAATGGTCTCTCTATTGGTTATCCACTTGTATTTTTGTTGTAAAACTTTGTTATCCATGTATATAGAAATTTCAATTATAGATCGTCAATAATTGCAATAATTCGGTATTCTATTGTTGAATTTTATTTATTTTTCTTAAATTTGAAGGTTACTACAGTGAAGATTTAATATGGAGTTGTAACATAACATTTAAGTCAATTGACAAGGAGTTTGAGACAAACCTTTGTCATAATCTAAATGATTATGATTTTTTATTTTAGTTCTCTGTTAAAAACCTGAAAAAAATTCTTTGCAACAAAAAATTAATGTACTTAGAGAACAATTCTTTCCAACATTCTAAGAGAATGGAGAGAATTACTCAACCAATATACACCCTTTTATAACCTTGATGCATGGACCCCATTTGAATATGACCATCTGTAATTGGATGAAGAGAAGCATGTCGTTATTTTTCATACAACGAGCTTAGTTTTGTGTGAAAACCCCCTTTTTTTTTTATCCTTGATTGATCATGGACTCATGATTGACCAAAGTGAAAAATGATTATGGCAACTGAACTGAACCTGGGTCCGGACCCAGGTGAAATATTTTGGGGGGACTTTTGTCCTATCTACCATTTCAATACAACAGATCCAGTCCGTAACTTTTCTTTATAAATTAAAAATTACAAAAGTAGTAGCTCTACTTGCACATTTTTATGAAATTTACATTTTTTTAAGATGACCATCCAGTAGCCTTTGACCAAATTCAACGGCACCCATGAGCACGCCACTGTCTACAATTTACAATCGAGTACAATCTAATAAATAAAGATTCCACCCAGTGCGTGTTCTATTTCCCCACCGACGCCACTTCTAGCTCGCGTCCCTCATTTGTCTATGCTAAATTTCAGCAACCAGTTCATTTCCATATCTAATAAACCCACAGTACCCATAGTCTGTATAATTATTTAATCAAAGGTTTAGTGAGGGTTGCAGCCCTAAGAACTCTATCAACTACTCCGTATAAGTTATTCAAACAAGTCGACCAAGGATTTAAAACACGACACGTCCACTTCAAATGGTGTTCCCAATTTACACCAGAATATTCCAAGTACGATATTTTTGGAAACAATTACAGCTCTTACGACAACCAAGCTTACTGCAGCGTTTGAAAAACTATAAATCGGTACTACTCAAAAGCTGCCACATCTCCATCTCTACCGAGGTAGAACGCGGAAACAAACGTTCTAGGAACGAACTCCAAGGTCAGTAACTACGCAAGTGGCGTGAACTTAGTTGTAAACAAGTCATGGTTCAATTGACGTTGATGCAAAAGACAGGGAAAAAGGTTCAATATTATTGACCCGGGGAAGAGGAATCAACGGTGAAAGCGAAATTGGATGGAGAACGGGAACAAATTTTGTGCAGACACTGCTCGTTTCATTGACAATATGTGGTCAGGTAAGCTTAGTTTTTCTTCCGCAATTTTTAGTCAGGGTAGCAGGATATAGGAACAGCAAGTCGGAGAGCTAGCTAGCTAGCTAGCTGCTTTTCATCGATCAACGTCTTTGGGGAGAAACTAAGTTAACGAATGCAAGAGTCACCTCACTGCCCGACAGGATAGTTGAGTGTCAGGACGGAGACGACGGGGTCTGGCAGACCCGAATTCTACCCGAATTTGCAATCTAACGTAAGTTGATGAAAGAGAGTAATTTCTTACGTTTCTGCGTAGGACACACTCACACACTTGGCATGAACTTGTCCAAGTTAACCTAGGATAGTAGTAGGTGGGTCCAAGCGGATTCGGCGCCTTCCTTGGGCTTGCTGCCGGCGAGTGACCCCAGAACGGCACCAGCCAGGCTCAACCAAAAAGGAAACAAAAGAGAGAAGAAGAAGCCCCAAACAAGGCGCTGCGCTCGTAACGCCACACGTGGCCCGTGGCCTGCTGCAGCCTCGGTCCTGTTGATGCCGGTTTGTGAACTTGCCGGAGGTGATATCACGCCATAGCTCAACTACTCCACTGCAGGCCGGGAGTAGTGTCAGTTTAATTAGCTCCGGCAAAGGCCTGCACCGAGAACGTAGAGAGCTTCAATTGTACAGGGTTTTTGGTCAAGAGTCTCGTTGGAGGGGGATGTATTGATGTGACAAGGGGAGGCAGCTAAAGGTGGCAGCAGGGTTTTGATCACCGACGCGACGAAGAGCAGGGTTCAAGAATATTTTATTTTATTGGATTTCTGTCAACATCGGAAGCCAGTATTGAGTTTGCGAGAGTTTCAAAGGTTTAAGGGTAGTCGATTTCCGTCATCTAGCTATGGAAAGCTTCTGATGAGTTCAAATTTTCTGTGATTCTTCGAGAGGAGTGATTTGTACAGAAACGGAGTGGTGGAGAGAGATATTTACATGTTGGCACTTGGCAGTCGCGGTTTCTCTACCCCGGCGATACCTGAACGGGGACTAAGCTTACCACTCGCTAAGATATTTTCATGATAGTGAAGTTTACTTGTAGAATTAGCGTAGGAATCATGGAAATTTTCGTTGTTCAAGAGTTGTCTGCGTCTGACGGTGCAAGAGAATTTCATAGCGACTTGCCAACATACAGGAGCTAGAGTTGCGTGTGCAACAGTCACGGAATTGGCTACCGATTTTGGATACAATTCTATGGTTTGATGCGCTTATGATCGCTCAGCTGATCAGTTGGCAACCAGTTAGGATTCTTCTGAGCTCGTGACTGGAGAAGCATGAAGGATTTCCGAGAGGCCGTGAAACAGGGGGGGAGGGAGACCGGGAGAGTGAAAGAGAATCTGTGGTCCAAGGAGCTCGGCTGCCAAGCCGCGGTGAAATTCCGCATGACGAATTGCTCCGACGTGCGGGTCAACGTTGTATACGTCCTGGTGGTGGCATGCGGCTTCTTCTTAATCCTCGCGCAGCTGCTCACTCGCAATTATGAGCTTTGCACTTCGAACTCCCTCACCCAGCTTCCCTACCTTCTTGTAACCCCTCTTGCGCAGCCTCTGGTGCACGTCAACACCTCCGCCATAGACACCTCCCACCAAGGACAGCTCCGTGAATTCAAGCCGCATGGACTGGCGACGCATTTGTTCATCGAAATGGGAGCGTACCGCGGCAGCTCTCACGAGTTTTCCATCGTGGGCTTGGTAGCGAAGGCCATTCAATCGTTCCATGAACCTGCGTATCAGTGCGAGTGGCTCTCCAAGAGGACAGGCGCATCCACGACAGGGAAAGCGTACAAAACTCTTCCCGATTGGAACTACGGCAAGCTCTACACGGTGGTCGTGATTACTTGCTCGTTCAAGCAAGACGTCGGAGTTGAGAAAGACGGCGGGGAACTGCTATTGCAAGTCGGCTACGGTGATGAGTTCAGAGCTCCAGAACGATTCGCGGTGTTGGTGGAGACTCCAGGGGAGTACAATGCCACGAAATTCGAGCCGCCGTACCCGTACGACTACGTCTATTGCGGCTCCTCGTTATACGGCGACGTGAGTCCGCAGCGGATGCGCGAGTGGATGGCGTATCACGCGTTCTTCCTTGGCGAGCGCTCGCACTTCATGTTCCACGACGCGGGAGGGTTTCATCCGGATGTGTGGACGGTGCTGGAGCCGTGGATCAAGGCGGGGAGAGTTTCGGTGCATAATGTTCGGCAGCAAGAGATGTATGATGGGTATTACCATAACCAGTTCTTGGTGGTGAACGATTGCTTGTTTCGGTCAAGGTTTATGGCGAAGTGGACGTTCTTCTTCGACGTGGATGAGTATCTGCATGTCGCGCCCACGACTTCGCTGAAAGCGGTTTTGAATTCGAATCCGAACGTCACGCAAATCACGTTCGAGCAGGTGCCGATCTCCGGGGAGCTTTGTGTCGCGGATAACGGCACTGTTGGCGGACACGCAAGGTATGCTTGTCGTTCATCGCCAGGGTTTAAGGTCATCGTTCTCTGTGTTTCTGTGTTTCTGGTTGCTGCTTTAGGGTAGTCTCTGAATTGGGCCTCATGTTTTTGTGCTCTTTGGGGCAGTTTTTTTGACAGGTTTGATGGAGACTTTCTATTTGTCTGATTTAGATTCTCTAGTGAACAGCACTTGGAATGTTCTTCAATGATTCTGGTGCTGTTAATTTGGTCCAATATGAATCAGAATTTTTAAGTCAATTTCAAACCATGAGTTCTTGGTTTTTTAAGGGTTAAGTTGAAAGCACCCATCACCTACTTGAATCCGTTCCTAAAAATTATGTGAGAAAAGGGATGTGAAAGCAGTGAGAGTGTCAGTAAAAAATCTGCACAATCGACAGTTTAGGGCTCAATTGTATGTGGAAATACGATGATCGAAAAGAGTGTCCCTACTAACAATCCATTTTGGAAATCATACGGAAGGCGAACTTCACTCAAAAAGTATGTTGTTTTCTTCAAAATTTATGATTTTTAATTCTCTTTCTAAGAGAATAATAGCATCTCCAGCATTGCAACGTATATGCTGAAATGCTGAAAGTATTCTTACGTTGTACCGCGTTATGCAAAAGTTTGAAATATTCTTGGCTTGCAATGGCGCAGAAAATGGGCATTTGAGAAGCTCGTCTACAGGAAAATATTGAAGAGAGGCGTGCGCTACGACCGAAAATACGTGGTGCAAGCGCGGTACGCAACAGCGACAGGGGTTCACATGTCGATGAACATGCGGATGGGGAAGAACTTCTATCCCAAAGGCGACAAGTTCAGGTACTACCACTACCACGGCACAATCAACCAGCGGCAGGAGCTTTGTAGCGAGCTCGTCCAGCCGGAAAACAAGACCGCAGTGCAGAGCCTCGGGAAACAGAACCACCGAATAGACGAGACTATGGCCATGGCGGCCGATCTCGTGAAAGCTTATGAGCTTGAAACTGTCGGAGCGCTGCCATTCATCCTATAGCTAGGGTTTGGAAAACCTTCAAACCAAGTAGCACCATCCAAATTGCAGACAAATGCACGCAGAACTTTGTACATAGCAATTCATCCGGGGCCGTGGTTGCGAATCTCTCGTTTACACGGGAAGACACAAAGACATCCTACAAGCAGTACACGACACTTGCCTGTAAGCAGTATTCGACACAAATTTAGGCCCCCAATCGCCCGAAATTTCTTGCTGGAAGGCGAAATTTTGCTCAAATTCTCTTCCTGACTGCTGTGGAAGGGCGGAAATGTGCGATGTTCGGGTTGGAAGGTGCCGTTTATATTGAGAGTGTATACGAGGTTTCATTTCAGCCATATTGTCCAAGAGATGGACTGTGACTTGCTGTGCATCAAATGCGCGCTCGACGCGAGATTTGAATAAGACTTGTACAGGTAACGAATTGAAGCTCTAGCTAATTGGATTGTTCTGAGCCGAGAAAACCTAAAAGGGTTCTCTGGAATTCTCGGAACTTCGTGTTTTAGTCGGCATTGTAACCCTAATTTAATGGGGAACTGTTCTGTTGGCATTGAGTGCCCTTGCCTAAAGGGTCTTTTTTGTACTGTACTGTACGTATCACATTGAATAAGAGTGGTTCGCACCATTTGTGCTCAGGATTCTCTCTGTGTCGGTGCGTGAATGATGGTAATGCGGTGTCACATTGAATAAGAGCGATTCGCACCATTTGTGTTGAGGATTCTCTCTGTGTCGGTGCGTGGGTGATGGTAATGCGGTATCACATTGAATGAGAGCGATTCGCACCATTTGTGCTGAGGATTCTCTGTGTCGGTGCGTGAGTGATGGTAATGCGGTATCACATTGAATGAGAGCGATTCGCACCATTTGTGCTGAGGATTCTCTCTGTGTCGGTGCGTAAGTGATGGTAATGCGGTATCACATTGAATGAGAGCGATTCGCACCATTTGTGCTGAGGATTCTTTCTGTGTCGGTGCGTGAGTGATGGTAATGCGGTATCATATTGAATGAGAGTGGTTCGCACCATTTGTGTTGAGGGTTCTCTCTGTGTCGGTGCGTGAGTGATGGTAGTGCGACCCTTTTGATTTGCATATGTTTTTAGTTACTTGTCTGTGCACTTTGTTGTGCGGCAGTTGATGCATTGAGAGTTGAAATAGGCTCTTGCAATTTTGAGTAAACAGAAGAGACGGAGCCTGGTTGCTGTATACACAATCAAGAGACTGAGGAGAGAGGGAAACTTTGGTTGCGAATAAGCTTAACTTGTTTCAGAGATGGTACAAGATTTTTTGTATGGGCAAAGTGGAGAGAAGAGAGTAATTTATGCACTCAAAATTTCTATTCTATTCTATTCTGGTTGCTCTTCCCCATGTCTTCACATCCAGGTGGTAAGGCCATTGGTAAGGTAACAGGTCCTTAGAGCATCGCCAGCGCTTCAACTTTACACGCAACATGAAAAGCCATTTCGATGGTCAATCCCTGGGCCACTTCCAGTAGTAGTAGTGTCTCCCTATCTTATGAAACTGTCACAGCATGTCCCGCTTCATCCCTGCAATAAAAATCTTGCTGTAACTTTGTTGCTACTGGGACCCTCTTGGGAATGTCGCTCTCTCTCACCAATCTTGCTCTAGCTCACACAAATGTTGCTCCCTCGTTGACTGACATGTGGCTTGTAAGTAGTTGAGTGAGCTCTTACGTGGACTCAAAAGACCTAAGAAATACTGTGGGCATAGCCAAGTTGCATCTCTCCAAGAAGTGTGGAGCGGAAAGCGATAATGGTGATGCAATGGAGCCCAAAAGTGCCGCCTTCTTGCTATAGTCATGGTCACATCTGGCTTCAAGTTTGCAGTAGAGTTGCTCTTAAAGTATTGAGACTCTTTAGATTGCCCTTATAAGAGGGTTTAGGTTGGGTAATGCAGAACTTCAATACTTGTCTCCACATACTATCTAGATTGAATGGGAAGTGAAGGGGGATTAAATTCAAATCTTCTCTATATGAAAAGAGAAAGAGCAGTGGTAATACAAGAAAAAAATATAAAACAATAAAAAGGTATAAATGTTCCATTTTCAATTAGTAAAAATATGATAATGAATGTTCCATTTTCAAATTGTGAGGGACACTTCTTGAACCTAAATTGTGTGCCATTTAAATACCAAAAGGATCACTTTTGGTATACATCCTGACAAATTTATAGAACTATGCTATGTGATTATTACACCACCTATGAACTAAAATAGTGACCTATTAGCTTTTACTTTCAAAAATTATAACTAAATGTCCAACATTCCAAAAATTATGTTTTTTGCTTCTTGCATTCCTTTTTTATTTTGTTCTTCTTTCATTGAAAATTCATCTATTGTCCCAAATGCCCCCAATTTTTCATTCACTTGGTAAAGGGTTATTTCTTAAACGTCTTACTCTAGTATGAATTTATACTTTGTTTTTGAGGTTGACAACTCAGTGACATATTGAACCTAACTATTAAGGTTGGCAAAAATCAATTAAAAAATGAAAGAGTTAAATTTCTAGTAGAAATTTCTATAGAGTGAGTTAGAAAATAAATAAATTAATGCTGCAAATGTCAAACTATCAAGAAAATAGGGGCCTCATACAAATTTCAAAATAATAAATGTTTCACTTCTTTGATGTTCCTACAATGAAGGAATCAAATTTTTGAAATAATTAAAAAGTAGAAAAGTAAATTTTTTATTAATTCTAAGAGCAATTGTCAACCTCTTATTTCCAACTTTAATTAATTTTTTGGCATGAAATGCCAATCTTAAGAACTAGGTGTGGTAGCATTTAATTTGTGCCCCCATAATATATATTTATATGTATATATATGTATGCACATATATATTATATATATTCTCTTCTCAAGTATAGAAGTTTTCAAGTTGGACAAAATACTTGTAGCATATGGTATACTTACTTTATTCTGTGAATTCTCTCAAACTAAATATATTCAAGCATTCAATTCAACCACAAGACTATAGGAGCATGCATGATGTCTTATCCTAGATTCATTTTTTGGAATGAGCATGAAGAGTTCATGTGAGCAAAATTGGGTGTAGAGATAGAACAACGTCCATTGTATCCTATTACTTCAAAAGTAGGGAATTCAACAAAATTGCATCATATCATTATTGTAAATGAATAGCAAGTTTGACACCTCCTTGTTGATTGATTGATTGGTTAGAGTGAGAAAAGTATATTTGGCATCCAATTTTCTATTTAGTAAAATTTTGATATTTCTTAATCACTTTATTTTTAAATTCAACAACTTAACATTGTGAGCCATTTAATATTAGATTTCTAAAGATAAGGCAAGTTCTTTATAGAATTGAAGTACTAAAGGATATGACAATCTACATAGAATATATACATTAGGATATGGAAAAGCTCAATCATTTATAGTCGAGTAAAATACAATAATTGTTATTAAGAGCAATACTTCAAATTCCATTTAAGCATTTAATAAAACAACCTAGTTCAACCTTTGATCAACTAAGAAAATTGATGTTTCCATAACTTTTTATTAGAAACTTCAAATCACAATTTAAAATAAAAATAAAAGTCAACTTTGTTTACCACATTTTCTTAGTTGATCAAAGGTTTAAAAGGGTTGTTTTACAATGCTTAATCCTTAAAGGACCAAGTGTCCATTCAACAAACACTTGAAAACTAGGTAGGATTATATAAAGTTAAGTTTTTAATAGATGTTCCTAAAATTGTAATAGAAGATGGAAATGTTTTCTCCCTTGATGGAAACTTTAAAAAGTCTTGACTAGATGCCTAGATCAAAATTTACATTGTCTACAAATATTTGGGCAATTTAGATATCTTTGCAGCATCTTTGGCTAAAACCCTCGTCAATTTTATAAATTTGGCATTTTTGTAACTAGTCAAATATGGCATGAATTTTTTTTTTTTAAATTTAGTTTTCAAATTACATTCTAGGAGGAGTCAAATTAACTTTGTTGGCTATGTTAAGGAAGTCTTGAGAAAAAAATGTTTTCTTCTAATTTCAAGCCCTATTATCTTGTAATATGTGAAATCAAAGTTATCAAAAATTTCTCCACATATTCCAAATATTTGTTTCTAAATTTTCACATTTTAAATTCCAAATAAAAAATTTCCTCACTACAAAAGAAACTATTTAAAAGAAAATGATTGGTGTATTGTTAGTACACTTAACTTCCTTGCATTGTAGGGTAATTTAGGGTAAGCTAAGCTCAATATTTGATTCTGAAATTTTGCTTCATTGTACCTAACAAGATTTAGAAGTCAATAGTGGAGAAGCACAAATTCATGAAGGATCAAATTTGACTCAAAGTCTATTGCCCTCGTTTCATTGGAATGGAAAAAAATTCACTTCAAACATTATAATCTTTCAATTTGCAAGATCAAATGAATTGAAAATTTTCCAACATTTTGTTATAGTAGTCCACTATACTTTTGTATATATGATTTTAATAATAAAAAATTATTTTCAATTTTGGGCAATGCACTAAAAAGTGGCAATTGTTGAGAATTTCTCTTGAAGAACACCCCTAGTTTGTTAGGGGTTAAAAAAAGTGCTCTAAACACATTTAGTAGGTTTTTTTAAGTAGATAAGCTCCCACCTTGCTCAAGATATCCGATAATACCCTTTGAAGATTGATAAACAATGATAATTAGTATAAGAAGGACCTCTCCCCAAACCACTAATAGCTTGCCAATGAAGTTAGTCCTTCATATAATCATACTATCACAAAAGATTATTTTGATTTTTTATAGTGCATGTGATACTAAAATTCAAATTTTCAAATTTTCAACATTATCAGACTTGAATTTTATTCAATTTTTGCTGATGTAACCATTATTTTTCAAAAAAATTTATTTGTCTTTTTTGAATTATTTTTTGTCAAACTTGTGCTCTACCTATGGTATATATTATCATATTATGTTTTTCAAGTTATTTTTCTAATTTAATATCCCCACCTTTACTTGAATTTTGTATTTACATATCAAAAGTGATTATTTTTCTTTGTCTTTCAAATTCAAAATGAATCTCATTGTTTATATCCTAAATCTATGTCAAAAATGAGAATGTTTTAAATTTTGAATGAAAAACATATACTAATGTTGTGTTAGATAGACAATGATGTTATTACTCCAACACTTTCAATATGACAATATTTAATCTTACAAATTGCTAAAGCCTTGAACACATTTTTATACTACAATAGTAGGGTAGGTTTGGATTAAAATAATTCTAAAAATTAAAGTAAAAATTATTGAATTTTTCCCCCAATTTCTTGGAATAGAATTACTAAATCTAGAGTATCTATCTTTAAATTTTGTCTAGACTCTAGAATGATCTACCAAATGTTATTTTTAGGGGGATTCAACAAAATCTTGCCAATCAATTGTCTTTTGCATTTGGATTCAATGGTCTCTAATGGTGCTATAAAACAAAATATTATATTTACAACATTACTACTAGGAGTTCATCTAGAACAATATGGTTCTCAAAAATTGACAACAATGATGTGAGACCCTAAAAAAAGAAACTCTACTAATTGATCCAAAATAGACACTATTGTATTCGATCTCAATGGATGTTTCATCTATATGATTTTTCTAAGATTCTTTTGTGTTTTCTTAAATAGTATAGATATTCAAAACTCCTTGTTGTAAATACTCTATATTAGCTCAATGAATGTAAATACAATCCCCTTTTGACTTTCAACACAATTCAACAAAAATATAGATAGTGTAATAATAAAAACCATAATCAATTGTATATTGGAAAGTTTTTAGGTGTAAGGTAACTACACCCAATTTGTAATTTGTTTTTGAAATTGCCCCCTATAGATTCTTGACAACAATCTATTGCATCTATTTATGAGAAACTAGAGTCACTTTGGATACATCTATTTCGAATTCACTTTGAAAATCCATAGTTTATTTACACATTGTATAAAATATGAATAGAAGATATTATTATTTTTATTTTTATTTATACTTTTAAGGAGATCCAATGAAAAATAGACAATATAATGATATGAACAATGCTCAATTGCGTAAGGGGTACAAAGACACAACTATGATGAACTATAAAACATAGCCTCTTCAATGTTTTGATATTTGCTTAAGTTCCTTTGTTAAAAAGACACTTTAACCCTTCAAGGGTCTAAAAGCCCTTTGTGATTATATGGTATATGATGAATTCAATGGTATTTAATCACAAAAACACAAACCAAATATTTTTTAGTATATAGTAAAATAATGATCTTGAGAGTGCTTAACCCTAGAACGTTTGGACTCTTCTCCAGAATTGGCGATTTGGAGAAAATTGTTATAAAGTGTTGTTTGGAAGAATATTTTAGAATTGATATACAATGGAAAGTTGTAGATTTTGAATTTTAGATTCCATCTATATAGTTAGATTCACCAATACTATCACCAATATTTTTCTATAAATTTGGAAAGGAAAATTTCAAAATTCCTTCAAAATTTGATTACAAGCAAAATATTATCATTTTTTGAGCAAAACTTATTGGAATGAATTCAAAATGAGGCTCTCTTGCCGTGGTGATTTTTTGAAATTTTTGTGTTCTTTACATCTAAGACCTCATTTTTGCTAATCTAGTTTTGAACTAGAGTCGATGCAATTTGACCACTTGACATACTTCCGCATTTGTAATTTTAGAAAAATTTGTATTCTAATAACACCAAATGTAACCATCGGATAAGACAAGAACTTAATAAAGTATCACCAAAAATTAGGACGACTTTCATCCAAACAGGAACAAGACAGAAACAAAACTTCAATCTGTTCATTATCCAAAAAATGGATGTCGGAGCACTCCAGGGTTAAATAACAATGCATCACACAATTCATATATTAAACAACAATTGAAGAGTTATAAGAGTAAATGCGGGTTCTATGGAGGGTCCCAAGGGCCTTTCAAGGTTAAGGAGACCCTACGTATCCGGGGATTCATAGTCAAGAAGGTTCAAGAATGTTACATGAGAGCATCTCATTCTCCAGAACGAAGGCTTTCAAGTCAAGTGCGGAACGCGTCTTCTTCAGTCATTTCAGCTCCGACTCATTCAATGCCCAATTCCCGCACTTTCTCGAATTAGGGCGCTGCAAGCTTTCGAGTTTCTCGATCGCAACATAGACTTTTCCTTTGTTTATGTGATCGACGACATTCCTCACTGGCAATGAATCAACTGGAATTCTTTTGAAGCTCTACCATCTGTTAATCTGCTCGAGTAGGACCAATCTCTTGAATTCCTCGAGACTTGTAATTGCTTATTTAGAGTAGGAGTAGGGTTTTTCTTCTCTGGCCTCTCGAGTGTAATGGAGCAATGGAAAGTTAATTGCTCGCTGGATGAATGCTCGTGCCTTTCGATAGGTATGTTCTGTCTATTCAGACATTGGTCGATTGGTTGCTGGTTTTGGTTTTTGGTTAGCTAGTTCATTTCTTTAGATTCTGTGGCTACATCTTTAATACCTGTTGCTCAATGCAAGGGGATCATATACTTTCTTTAGAATCGTGTTTGATTCAGCTAATGTGCTTCTGCAGGCGTTGTTGTTTACGCTTGTCGAACCCTAATCGGAGACTGCGTTTCGTTCCGGCGTTAAGAGATTCAAGCAGCTGCTCTCTGAAGTGGTGATCAACTATAATGGGTGAGGCTTACTTTGCAGAATCGTAGGTGACTTGGGCATAGGGCTTCATGCAGTGGCCATTATTACTAGCTTTAGCAGAAGTAACATTCCATGCAGGATCTTTACTAATTCAGATAAAATTTGCAGGGGAATTTTTGTTTTTCTTTCTATTTTGATTGCTGGATTAGAGCGCCATGGCAGGCAGGAGCACGGTGAAGGTTGCTTGGAGTTGTGGTTTAGGTTAGATTTCACGACACAGCCTAAGATTTATGGACTAGTAATGGCAGTCGAGGGCATGGTTATTAAAATAATTCAGTAAGGACTGAGCCGTTGGGTGGCATCTTAATTACTAACTTGCAAATAATTTATGACCGTCGTGACCTTGATTGCCATTACCGGAAGTAATGCCTGTGCGAACGGTATTTTCATTTGCGACCAAAACCTGATTATCCCAAAATCATTTTTGGTGCTTAGATTGCGAAACCTAACTGTGGGATCTAGAAGACCAGGGTGTATTTGTCCTGCAATCTAAATTTCAACCCATTAACTCTAAGTATCTTAAGAGACCATAACAAGACTATAGCAGTCAAAATTTTTAGACTTCCAAAATTTAGAATCGCACTTCGACCTAATGGTCAAGTTTGTTCACTTGAATTTCATTAGTTGTATGCCTTCTACATCAGATTTAGTAGTGGGTTGTAATTGCGATTAAGAAGAGCTGGCATTCTGAGACACCAACTTCATTTGCATTATAAAGCAGTAGGAAACATCAGGTAAAACTTTGATCGTTGCCCTTGTTTTACAGGTGACGCAGCTTTCCATCCATTTTTGAAATAGGAATGTTCGTTTCAGGTCTCCACGATTGTGTAGAGTCTGGTGATGGCGGAGTATTTGGAGCTTGCTGGAACGCTTATAAAGAAGAGGGAGAGTGCCGAACTACAAGATAAAACAATTCTCGAACTGAATGTGTTGCAGTGCACGCGTCTCTGGCGACACATCAAAGCAATCCACAAATATTTCTCGTGGAGCCTCTTCTACCTGCAACCCACATGGATCAAGTACATTCCTATCTTCAAAGAGTTTTACATCATTTTAGCTCGAGCGGACATCATCAAACAGCAGTTCAGTTCCGTGCGCTCCTGGCTGGAAACAGCCATCCTGCAAGCCCATTACAAACGTGCGTTTCGACAACTGAATCTGGATCTCTTGTCCTGCATGGATGTCTTTTACAAGTTCTCAAACTCCTTGGGTGGCATTCCTATATCCGCAGCTTCTCGTACAATTGCGGATCAGTTTATTGAAATGGACGTGGATTATGTCGAAGATGTGATTAGCTTTAGAAAAACACTGAAGGAATTGGCTACACAGTCAGTTTTATGCGAGGAGGAGAAGCTGCTAGCGAAATATCTTCTGGAACGCGAGAGCTTGTCCATCACCGATAAAGAAGAGCTTCCGCAATTCTTCATACCCAAGTACGGGTATCCAATTCTAGGGAAACCTATCGGCCATGGTTCATTTGGAGCTGTCTACGAGGTGAAGTGGTTGGGCTTGACCTGTGCAAAGAAACACTACAGTGCTACGGAGCAGGAGGAATGGACGCAGGAGTGTATGAAAGAGGTGAGCATTCTGGCGAAACTGAATAACCCTCACATTGTGAAACTCCTGTGTGTGAGTTTGAAGCCTGAGGTCTCTTTTGTGATGGAGATCATGCCCATGAATCTGACCGATTTTATCAAGACGCGGTGGAAGAATCACACGAGCATGCCATTTATAATGTTGGCAATAATTGACATCATGTTGCAAATTGCGCGAGGAATGGAGTATCTGCATGAACAGGGCGTTGCACACCGAGATTTGAAATCCTCCAATGTACTCGTGGCTCCATTAGCAGATGTAAAGCTCCGTAATGAAGGTTACGCAGATGTAAAACTGACTGACTTTGGGTTGGCCAAGATGAAGGTAGAAGATTTGGAAAATCCCAGTCGAGAGAATAC
This sequence comes from Pseudoscleropodium purum, assembly GCA_963969395.1. NCBI lineage: Eukaryota > Viridiplantae > Streptophyta > Bryopsida > Hypnales > Brachytheciaceae > Pseudoscleropodium > Pseudoscleropodium purum. The sequence goes on from OZ017796.1 coordinate 2,741,092, forward strand.
TGGGACTACCAAGTGGCGGCCACCTGAAGCTTTTGCGAAAGATCAACTTGTTGATTGGAAGAAGGCTGATGTTTACAGTTTTGCAATGCTGTGTATTGAATTGCTGACTGGAAAGCCACCGTTCCATTCTTTGAAGCAGGGGGAAGTATATGCAATGGTCAGTAGAGGAAAAAGGCCAGAATTACCATCGTCGTGTCCCCCAGATTTGGCCTCCCTCTTACGTGATTGTTGGCATATGAAACCAAGTGCTCGTCCATCTTTCACAGAGATCATCAAGGTTCTTTCTTGTATGAAAAGTGGTCTTCCTATGGGTACCAGACAGGCTAGGAAGCCGGGACTAGTTTCCCAGCTCAGCGTTGCAGGACTGCAAATGGCCAGGGCATTTTCTGGAATACGGCGTCTGAATCTTTCCTAGAAAATTTCGATGTGCATGAGAGCTCAAAGCGAAATCCCCAGGTGATTGTTCCTGAGAAGTTTACAGCAAGATTTTATCACTTCACGTCTCAAATTCATCGACGTAGTATTGAACTCTGGGGCTTGCGTTTGGCATTAATTAGATCGTGTATATCAAAATGGTCCAATTTGACCAATGCATTATGTTAGGTTGGGACGCTCAATTCAACGGGCATGGGTTTCGTTCTTGTTTCGGTGATGGATCGTAGTACTTTCAGCTTCGGTATTGACTTAACACAACGCTAAAGCTTTCATCATTGCGAAACGAGAACACAATCTTACTGCACACGTGAGGTATGCAATGACTTTCCTATTGTTGTGAAGATTTCATATAATAAAGGCTTCAGTATTGCTGTTGATACAGTGATAAGTATCCATCTACTCAAAGAGCTGATCTCCAAAGGTCATGTCATTTAAAATCATGCCTTAGCAATTAAAAATGAGGTCATTCAAGATTATTCATGGTTGGGGAGATCGAATTTTGAAATTCTCTTAATGCAGGGTTAAGCTGATCATCCTCGTGGCATTCCCTTTCGTATTTCATTCATAGATATTGGTACCAAGATGCAGCTGCGCATGAGCCAGGAATTGGTCTGCTAAGTTCTTCAAATTTTTTGTTTGGAGGCATGGGTAGATTTGAGCCTTGCTATGACAAGGATGAGAGTTTTGTGATGTGTTATAGAGTCTGCGTAGGTTTGGTTCAGAGCATGGGTGCATGTCTGCGTGAATGAAGGTTTTGGCGACAGTAACAGAGGAAGAGGTTGCTGTTTAATTCTCTTATGGAAAGTGCTTTAATTAATTTTCCGTTTTTATTTTCCAACTTCGTCGTCATAGCGACGAAGCTGGTGAAGAGATTGACTGAGATTGCTACTGTTATTCATTCCAGCTCCGACTTGCATTTCGGGTTTGACCGAGGAATTCCAGTGATAGCATAAGGGAGTATTGGTTGAGAGAGTTACGGTCCAGTGATATCGTTGGGGAGAGTCCCTCTTCCTCATTTCCCCAATTCCGCAGTCTCGATGAATGGGCAACGTGGCTCTAGTCCTCCAGTCAGGGCTTTGAACTAGCTGGCTGAAATTCTATGCACCAAGCATGGAAGATAAAGAATGGAAGACGGAGAAGTTTGTGTTGCGAATGCATGGAATCTTGTCACTTAATCCTCCATTTTTTCTAAGAGAAAAGGGATGAAGAGCACTGGCATAGGGATGGACTTTAGACTTCAACTGGAGCATTGAAATCTATTGCGACTCTCCCATTAGGAGTGCTCGAGTTTGCTTGCAAAAGAAAGCAATTTCAAAATTGTATTCTAGATTCTACAAAGGGGTTGTATTGTAAATTGGGAAAGCGATGCTGCATTGTGCTCAATTTGGTAACAAACTTGCAAATTGCAGAGCAGCAATAGATAGGTTTGACCCCACCTATTGATAGAGGAATGGAGGCATTAGTTCCAACTCCAAGGGCCATTTGCCTTCTCTCATCTCTCATTTTGTGGTTTTGGCTGTTTTTTTCCCGAAAATAGCCCACTGAATTTTGCTAACTTATGGTGACTTGGGGACCTTCAAGAATTGTGCAAGTCACCCAAGTGAGCTTACACAATTGGGTGGGTCTACAGCCTAGCAGATTTGTGACTTGCTGGATGGGAGATTGACCACAAATTAGCCCCAGTTGACATTTGTGAAACCTCAAGGCACTTAGCATATACAAAAGAAAAAGTTTTGCTGGACTTGAGGTGCCAAGTGAGGAGTTCGGTGAGGAGTGTCAAATTGCGGGACTTGTACTCCCTCAAATTAGTCATTTGGGGCAATGCAATTTCGGATATCTGCAAGAGTCCAGTATTTTGAAGCAGGCTGAGAATTTCATGGGTCAGATCTTGAAATATATTGCATGGTCTTGTGTCTGAAATTGCTAACTGTGACAACCCCCTTCCAACCTCTGTCTCAAAGGGCCCGCAAGATACCCGGAATCTAAAAGTAAGGATTCTGAAATCTACGATATCTTTGGATGAGGCCCTTGAACGAAAATCGTAACAAGGACGGACGAAAAAGCGCGCGTTTGTTCGGGTGAGTGGAGCAGAGCCATCAGTTTGGAGAGTCCACCTCCCTGTTGATTTCGTTCTTCGCTTGCAAACTCGGTTGCCATGGCAATGGCAATGGCGATGGCGTCGCTCCCTGGCGCTCTTTCCCCGCCGCCTGCATTGTCCAATTCCCGGCGTCGTCACTTCAATTCGTTTCCGCTTGAGCTGGCTCGCATCAATTTCAGCTCTCCCGCCATGTTGCCATCGCTCTTTTCTGGCCGTGACTTTGGAATGAGTGCTTCAAGGTTCAGGATTACAGCGGTGTCAGTCAGTGGAGATACTGCGCAGAAGGAGTCTGAATTGAAGAAGACGTCGTATCGGCCTATTGTGATACTGCCGGTGCGTGCTGTGCTGCGTAATTCACGCGCTTACTGGTGCTGATGAATTTCTTGGAGTTTGCTATTCTTTCTGGATTTTTGATTGAGAGACGATAGAATTTCGTGAGCCGCGATTTTGATTATAAACGATGTTCGTAGGAATTCCGAGAAGTTTTTGTCAGTTTGCTCCAACATAAATTTAAATTATATATGAACCGTCAGTCGGCGTTCTGAAAATCTAAGTAGGGACTCGCAATAGCGCTACTTTTGGTGTTGAGCATAGTTCCTACTCAAAATTTGACCTAGATTTGTTATTATGATTTGTGGTTTGTGGTTTTACTTACAAAAAGAAATTTACCATTGAACTTTCAAATCTTGACCGTGGTTTTTTATTGCACCGGTATTTGATTTGTGTGAATACCGCGTTGGCCATTTGTCAGCGGTCGAAGTTTGATTTTATAGAATTCAAATTATATACAGGCTGTCAATAGGAGGTCGGAATTGAAAGATCTAATTTTATTTTCTCATATGAATGCAGGGCTTAGGAAATAACACGGGTGACTATAACGAGCTTGTGGCCTCCCTTGCAGCCCGTGGATTGACTGCAGTAACTGCCAAGGTTTCCCGTCTTGATTGGCTACGAAATGCTGCTGGACTTCTAGATGCTGCTTACTGGAAAGGCAGCCTTCAGCCTCGGCCCACGCTTGACTGGTAAGTAGCAGTTTTTTGCACATTTTTCTTCCATGTTCTGATCTGCTATTACTGTTGGCAAAGCATGGGAGATCAGGACGCATTTAGTTCAGACTCATTTTAATGGTTAATTTAATGGCAGGTATTTGGAAAGGATAAAAAATGCTATTAAAGAAGCGAAGGCTTTGGCTCCCGGTACGCATTTTAAACTGCTCCCAGGTTATTCTAAGTCTTTTTTGGTCTCTCTTATTATCATGTTATTTTATTCACTTTGGATCGGCTTCACGGATTTACGAGTGTCTGCAGAATGTGGACAAGTGACAATCATAGCGCATTCAGCCGGTGGATGGTTGGGGCGAGTATACATGGCTGACTTTGGAATTGACGATATTGCCTTATTCCTGACTCTGGGGAGTCCTCACTTGTATGTCCAGATTCTCAACTTGCCTCAATCGTAATGGAGTTCTCGTAGCAGTTCCCAATGCTCATATCTGCTTCTATCGTGTTCCCTCTTTGTAATACCTCACCTCAAGAGTCTGAATATTTAGAATAACAACTGCGAGGGTCACAACTGGGAGCTACACAGTTTATTCTATTCAGTGTTGTCCATGTCATCCATGTGCACCTCTATATTGTGCAATAGAGTAAATGAATTTTTTTTTTAAATTAAGTACATTGTGCCAAGAAACTTGTGAGTGAATAGTCACTTAAGCAACAAGTTGATAGTCAACACGAGTTCTAAAGCATAGTAATTGGGGTTCATCAATACGTACTCTAATACGCAGGGTTCGTAGTGTACCATAGGTCTACGGAATAGTGTGTCATACACTAATAGAATAAATGGCATAACAATGACGGAATAGCTGCACACTAGTATGTCCGTTCGCCTTTTACTCTCTGATACGAGCTTGGCGTTTGAATGCAGGCCTCCTCCCAGGAACGTTCCTGGGGTCGTGGATCAAACGAGAGGGCTTCTATACTACGTCGAGGAGAATTACCCAGGTGCATTCCATTCACCTCACGTGAAGTACGTTTGCATTGCAGGCAGGTACAAGCCTCGCCTTTGTGATTCACGTCAAAGCTATCAGCTTCTAAAGGCTTGCAATCCTATGGCTAATCCAGAGATGTTTGAATGAGAATTGCAGCTGAGTACAGAACTGCACTTACGTGGAAGAATCTGTGCCTTAAACAGAACAAATAAGCATGTGCTAGACTTTCAAAAGCACGTCAAAACGCAAACTAAATACTAGTGTAAATGCACTTGCAGGTACTTAAAAGGTGACAAGCTTTTCCCCAAAGTTGCAGCAACTGTAGCCCCTACTGGTCTCGGAACTGTGGACACCGCAGGTAGCAGCGATGCTATATCTGCAGCTGAGGAGGGGAAGATGGAGGCAGGGGTTGGCGAGGTGATAGAAAATGGTGCAGTAAAGCCAGCCCCTCCTACCCTACGAGCGCGTATCGTTGGACAAGGCTACAAGCAGGCATGTAGACAAACACACCAACCATGGCCGTATACTGAATGTATTACAAACTAAAACTAGAAAGTACACTTTGGAAGCTTACAGTCGATTATAGCAACATTCAAAACATCGATTTCTATTGTTCTAAATTATAGGGCTTGAGTTCTTCGTTCTATTGATACATTATGTTACCTTCTTTGACGCTTCGTAAATTTTTTTTACTTCAACTCCTATAGACATCATGGAAGTGGCCACATTTGGCCATTTAGGCACCAGGCATCAGGGGAAAGTCTGGTTCAACTGACGGAGAGCGTTGTCTCGTTTATTGTCTGGGCAGGTTTGTGGCCAAGCCGACGTTTGGGGGGACGGTGTTGTCCCAGAGGTTTCGGCTCACTTGGAGGGTGCAGAAAACCTGACCTATGAAGGTGCTTACCATTCCCCAGTTGGAGCTTCCGCCGAGAGGCCGTGGTACGGGACTTCGAGCATTTTAGATCAGTGGGTGAAATTTTTGATGGAGTAGTTGCGAAATTTGAAGCTATTGTTGTACAGTACACATGAGGAACCTGCACATACGCCATTGAAGACATTGGTTGTTCCTCTTGATGGACGCGTCTCTTATCTGCGTGGACAAATGCTTAAGTGACTGTAGCCGCAGATCATTTCACAAGTGTGAGGACATACCTGCAGCTGAGACTGTATGCTAAAACGAAGAGAGTAGCAGAGCGCTTGCAACCTCACTATGCTTAATAGATTTCATTAAGCCTCCCTGGTTCACTTGTTGGGATGAGTTTGCAAGCATAACATTCTGGATCCAGTCGGAAGTCATCCTTTTTGGTCTTCGGAAGATATCTCGTGTAGACTTAGAATGAAGAAGAGAATAGTGGAGAAGCTAGAGGAGACCTTAGTGCTGAAAATATATCTTTGTGGACGAAATAAGGTATCCTCATGTGCAATAAAGATTCCTCTGCTGGATGAATTGTACTTTGTTCAAGAATGTTATGCTTGCACCTCAAGTGGTGCAAGTTTGTGTTTGATCCCCTCTTATTGCAAGGGTGGGATCTAAAATAGAATTTAAGATGAAAACAATCTTGTATGATTAGATTGTGTGCTTGTGTGATTCCTTGATGTCATTCTCCCCAAACTATAGATTTGAATAAAAATTCAAATCCAATCTAGAGCTACAAGCAAACTAGAGAACAAAGAGGGTGACTTTCATGACTTTTAGGATTAGTAGCTCTATTATGTTGGGAATTTAGCAAGCTTATTCCCTTTTTTCTTAATTTGGAGGTATTTTGCATTGTGAGACACTGCAAGCATCCAAACATGCAAGTCCTTTAGGAGAGGCTTATCCATGTAGAACTTGCACATTCTCAAGTAAGGTCCTATTCCAACATCCTCCTAGGTAGTTATTGTCAATGTGCACAAAGCCTCTTTCCCTTTGGTCTATAATTAAACCCTAAATGTCCAAGGCCTATGTTGAGCTTCTAGAAATTTGTTCTAAATTGAATAAAATGCCAACATTTTGATAAGTTGTATCAATTTTTTTTTAATTGTAACTTTACAAATTCAAATTAGACATGTTAGAGATCTCATAGGAAAAGAAAACACAACAATTTCACTTATGGAGTGAAAAATTATAATGTTTGACCATGAGGGTGTTAAAACTACAAAAGTAATGCAAAGTCTTTCAATCTTCTTTTCACAAGTCAAATCTAAAAAAGTTGGTGATAAAAAAATATGAGGTTAAAGGGCCTAACATGTATAACCTCAATCAATCTATGGCCTCTTAAAATCTACCCAATAATTTTTTTTTAAATGTAATTTTTTCTCCAAGATTTAATGTAATTAAGGCTCATTTCCAAGAGCTCTCAACACTATAGGAAGTCAAGATTGTAATGTATACCCTTACACAAAATCTTGAAAAGAAAAAATCACTATCATTTATTTTCAAAACCATGTTTTTGATATGAAAACTAAACTTTGAGAAGAACTCTTCAAAAATATAAACTACTAAAAATAGCAACTTGGTTAGGTTTTATTTAACTTCAAAGTGTCGCAAACACCAAATTTTGATGCCTCGAGTAGTTAGGGGTAAATAAAACATTGATTTGAGGCAAGTTTTCTTATAAATAATTTTTTGCTCAAAAGTGATGAAAACTATCAATGGAATATTTGGCAAGATATATAATTTTTTTTATGGATAAAATATTAAATTGGCCAAAAATTTTGATAAAATATTGGTCTTTGGAAGATGAATATATTCACTTTGAAAGATTCAAGTTTGGTAATTTCAAGTAAAATTGTATTGAAAATTATACCAAATATCAAATAATTTAGAGTAATCTAATATTATTACCAAAATGAAGGCTTGATTGAAAAACACCAATTTTACAATTTTAATTAAAAATCAAATGTGTTAGAGCCAAGTTAAATTACACCTTTCAAACTATTCTAAAAGAAGTTGAAATTTGTTAATTTTAGATATTTATTTGATGTTTATTTACATGGATTACATATTATTAGATTTCTAAATTTTTTCTCTATAAACAAAATCCTTTTTTATTCAAGTTCTATTTGTACATAATTAATGGAGGCCTTGAGCATGTATATTACCTGAAGCTAGACAAACTTCAAGTTCCACTCCAATTTTTATAAATGGAAGATGTCAAAACTTTCAATGGATTATTACAATTGAAAGTTCTATATACAAAAATTCATTTTTTCAAAATTGAGTTATATTGTCAAACTCCAGGCATACAAAATCAAATCTATATTGTGAGTTTATTCATACAAATGCTTATTGTGACAATACAAATACCTTTTGAACTCTTGTAACTTCTTCATTGTCTCCTTGCTATTTGATTCTACTACCACCTTTTCTATTACTCCCTTGACCACTCTTAAACTTCACAAAAGATTATGTATAATTTCTTTGGTGAATGGTCTTCAAATTAGTTCAAGAATGCTAAAACTCTTGCTAGGGACGTACTTTCACATTAATTTTTCCCTGTCAAAGAGTTCATTTTTTAACTAACTAATTTTTACATTGGGAATGATAATTTTGGAAGTGAATGATAGTCACACTTTTTAACTTATAAAATATTCTTTTCAATGAATAATAAGAATCCATATTCAAAAAGATCATAAAACATTGACCTATGAGGTCAAAAGATATGTAACAAGTAATGGACATTTAAATAATAGATAATTTTATGGAAATTATAAGAATTATAAGTACTGGGTTCATTCATAGAATATTCTCTCTCTCTCTATAATTTTGTTTGTACAACCCAATTTGTTTTAAAAAATTACTCTACTAAAAAAAGATTATTCTATATTTTTTCTTCTTTATAATAAATTTCACTTAAAGTATGGGTATTGAGAAAATATTAATTAATCAAAATTAAATAAAATTTGAAAAACTCATGCTATTGAATATATGAATCGAAATCCGTTCATCTCTCTAAAGAAATACATGGAACTAACTAGGGATTAATTCAATCCAAATAAGTATAATATATTTCACCCAATTTTTAAAAGATGAAAAATGAAAAACTTTGAAATTTTAACTTGATATTCTCCAAACTTCTCTAAGCTATCCTAATCAAAAAAAAATTAAAGCTTTATTCTATATTTGATTAGAATCCTACAATATCAAGTTTTCATTAGCCAATTTCTTCCAAATTGAAATTGGCACTAGCTAAATTTCTAGATTCTTGTATTGTAATTAAAAATCAATTTCAAATAGAAAATACTAATTAAGATTGCATCTTTGGCAAGAATTGAATCTAGTATAGCCCTTCACCATTTGAAGGCCAAGGATCCTTCCAACTCATTCAAGATGGAGTTGAAAATAGCAATAGAAAATTTGCATGAAATGAAAAGAGTTTACTTCACCTTCTTTAAATGGTCCTTTTGTTGCCCTAATAAGGCACTACTAGGTGAATGCAAGAAACATTGTCTATTTTTGTTGCATTGTCCATAGTACTAATGATTTTTTTAGTAGTATTGTAAAATTTGAAAAAAAATTTGAAAAATATATTTAATGTATAAACCTTTAAGGAGAAAGTATCCTAGGAAGGAAAAACATAGAATTTTTTTTTAAGTAGAACTAGAAAAATGCAAAATCTCATAAAAATAGGTACTTTGATGTTTTAATTTGTAAAAAATTGGGAATTTTTTTTTAAAGAAAATCAAATTGGAAATTTAAGAAGACTTCATGATGATTAGATTCACCAAAAGAATGATCTTGAAACCATTTTCAATGTTCAAAATTCCATGCACAAGGGAGCCTTGTTTGCATGAATGTAGAGGATATAAAATAATTCTTTTTTAAGTTCTTTTTGGTAGGCACATGCCTTTCTAGTGTGGAAATAGACCACACAAATTGTAGCTCTAGATCATTAATTTTAGTTAGTTCCCAATACTAAAAACCTCTAAACCGCAAAGTGTGACCCTAAGTGTGATAAATTAGCTAAATTGGAATTTAAATATAAAATTATTTTTGAATTTTTTTGAAATAAGCTCTCTAATAATTGTCTAAATAATGATCTTCACAAAAAAAAAAAATTCAAGTACATTGGATTTAATTTGCAAAAGATATGGCCAATCACAACTTTGAAATTGCAAATGTGATGCAAAATAGTACTGGTGTTTCTTGCATTCACCCTATTCAAAATTATTACTCTTTATATAAATAAAATGCTTATAGGATAAATTCTTATGGACATTGGGACGCAATGTACAACTAACTTTATCTAACCTCTAAAGGAAAAATGATTCATTATTTGAAAATGACCATTTAACTTGTCATTATTTGGAAATTATAATTCAATTGATGCCACATTCTTATCATTAGAATCAATCAAGAATTTTGTATGTATAGATCCAACCAAAGAATTTGAAAAACAAAATCACCATATCACCTAGGTATTCAAATTATTGCCAAGAGAAATGTAACTCATTGTGGGCCTTCTAGTTTGGTTTTTAAGGGACTAGAGGTTCAAATTGAGATTTTAAGTAGGCTTTCTACTAGAGCTCAAATAGACTGTCACAATTCATACTTTAAGTTAGGCTTTTTTTTATTGTTATCTTGAGATCTCATGGATCTTGCGTCTCCCGGTTGCATTCTTGATATTGTTGGAAAGCCCTCAGGGAGGAAGGTGCATGGGCTTTGTTTTGTAGTGTTTGAACCTATGGCATGAAAATTAGTGAATTCCAAAATTTGTATAATTTAAAAAAAATTAGAAAATTACTTTTATTTTTATTTTGACCATAGCAATGGTACAAGACACACTATTTTTTAAAATATATTATCAATATTTTAAAGATAGGTTGTTTGTTTTGTTGTTAGGTTGAAATCTCTAAGACTGTGCATCCCCTGGTTACATTCTTAGTATCGTCGAAAAGCTCTTAGCAAAGAGGGGTGCACAGGCTTTATTTCGTGGCATTTGGACCTATGACTTAAAAGTTATTAGATTTCAAAGTTTTTATTAGTTAAAAAATTACTTTCTATTATTGATTGTAGCAATGATACATGACACATGACACACTATTTATATATTAAATTAATTTTTTTGTTTTATTTGTTACATTAAGATCTCCTAGACTGTAAATCTATTGGTCATGTTCTTGGTACTATTGGAAAGCCCTCAACAAGGAGTGATGCATGAACTTTGTTTTATGGTGTTTGAACCTACGATATGAAAGTTATTGAATTTTGAAGTTTTTATGAATCACAAAGTTCAAAAATTACTTTTAGTTTTATATCACTGTAGCAACTACACAAGGTACACTAGTATGAATTGAATGCACTATAAAAGTCACATATCAAAGCCATGGAATTGCATATGCATTTAATCCTATTATGCAAATTCCTTAAAACCGACCAAGTTGTTGAATCCATTGGTTCAATACTCTATCCCACAAGGTTGATATTTGGCCATTACAATCCTTGCTTTGCTTGTGTATTAGCTAATGAATATTATCCCATGACAACTAAAATCCTCCCAAAGTTGAAAGGAAGTGCATAAAATATCTTCCAATTTTAGAGGCACCTAACTGGATTTCTAGCCCTACCAATTTCTTTCTTATTTTGCATCCTTTGTTTTCAAAATGCAACCATTTTTTTCCCACTTCCACTAGGCAAACTCTAAAGTTTGAACTATAGGAAGAGGCTCATAAATTGATTGGGCGTTTTCAATCGCCCCTAGAATAGTGGTAGAAATAGTGCATATAGGTTCATAAATGAATTAAAGTTTTTTGAGGTTAGAGAATGCCATTACATGTGAGTGCTCTTAGGATTAGGTGCAAGTAATGGAGGTTAGTATAATGTTTGATTCTTGCTAACCATTGTGTTTTTTAATTCAGTTAAGGTAAAATACACTTTCATGTACAAGTGCATGGCTGAAATTCAGTTTCTGATGTTAGAAACTTGAATGAAAACATGATCCAAATTTTTGATATGCATTACATGCATTATGGACCTTAATGAACATCTTTGGCTTTGTATTTATCAACTTTTGGATTGACTTGCTTTATTCAAATCCATTTGAGAATTCATTACTACTCCAGTCTATGAATATAAATAGGGACCTACACATCTTTCACTTTGAAAAATCATATATTAATCATTCTAATTCTGAAATTTTCAATTAAAATTGCCACTCATCTATTTTTCATTTCTCTTTCTACCAAAAATATGTAAAAGAAATTTTGATGGACAGATTTTCCTTAGATAGGTGATTCAAGAGCCTTCTACCTTAGCTGCCGGTCCTTCCTGATCTTATGAGCGTTATTTTTTTAGCAGTACAAGTACTATTGCTCTCTCTGACAGACAGGGTTTGGCCTATGTGACTCGGTCCCGCCAAATACTGGCCAGTGTGGTGAGGCCACGCAAGGCTTCCAATTGCCGCACGTGAGGGACTTGCACGGAATCTTTCTATTCCAACCCCGGGTCCCGTTCCGCAATTTCAGCTCTCGCTGTCACAATTTCACAGCAAGCGCATGCGTCGCACTGGAGCTCCCGCTCTTTACCTGTTTCGCTCTCATTCATCCTTCGACTCTTGCTTCCGCCATTCCAGTGTTGCCCTCACTAACTTAGGAAACGAAGTTACGCGATACCCCCCTTCGGTGTTGTCGGATTTTCCTTTTTCAGAGAAAGATGTGCTTCTTTTTCACGGCTGTCCAGTTTAGCCATTTGTGATTCTGAGTTCAGAAGTCTCGTGTCAAAAGATTAATCCCCTTGCAGAGTGTTGGAGAGAAGTCTGTGAAGGGGTGGCGGTGCGCAATTGGGAGACACACTGATTTCGAGGTGGGTGTGGTTAGATACTCGAGGAAGAGTCAGAAAGGACGAGTTTTGCTGTGGGGCGGTTGGGTCGCGTTGCTGGAATTATCGTCTTTTTCGTAGCACAAATCGTGCACGCTGACAAAGCGACAAGCCCTAAATACTCTGGAGTGCACAGTCTCCGAGAAGCTTCGTTACGTGCATTTCAGTTGCTGCAGAAACGCGGAGAATAAGAATTCCCTTGTCGGCGGAACTAGCCATCTCCAAGAGACCCGGTCAGCGCTTTCGCTGTAACGTCGCGGCTAATAGGATTTGCCTTTATCGATACACAGGGAGCGCATCATAATTGTAAGGCACACGTACCCGCGTTGCCTCTCAGCGTTCGCAGCTGTATGTTGTGTCCTTGGGTCTTTCGCTAACCTCGACGAGCTGCAGGGATAAATCACACAAGTGAGCTCCGGCCAGTTCGTAGTCGAACTGATAAAGAATTTAGTTGGATCCAGGTTTCGGTTAGTAACACTTTGTGCGGTTTCTAAGCCCATCTCAATCTTCGGTCCCTTTGTATAGTTGTTCAGAAGCCTACCTCGGCCCGCCATAGCCAGTAGTCCTTGCATAATTTGACGAGCGTTGTGAAAGATGGCCAACAAACACCGACGCCATAGCTCAGTGGACACGCTCGGATGGATGTACACGAACCGCGCCCGCGACGAGGTGCCTCCATCGCTCGACCGCTCGCACTCCTCGCGAAATTCGAGTTTCGCATTCCCCACTCTGAAGCGGCAATCGTCCATCCGATTCAACCCCGGTGAGTATTTCACCGGCTGCTTCGGTCCTCGCGACCCCGGCCACGAGTCCCAGCGCCCCATTCTCTCCAAGCGCAGTCCCAGCCCCAGCCCCAGCCCCAGCAACCTCCCGCCAGTCCCCCTGCGACGACCGCCTCGCTCCCGCTCCATCTCCCTGGGCAACTTCGAATTCGACTTGGGAAGCCTGCGTTTCAAGGAGAAGCCGGCGGATCCGTTGGCGGTGCGCGCCGTGGAGCTCAATCAGCAAGCTGCGACTCTTAAGGACCGTGTAGTGCAGCCCGGGGGGCGCTGGGTGATGGAGGACGACGCGGAGTATTACCTGAAGCCGCCGGCGTGGAAGCAGGCGCTGCGGAAGTTGCGCGCGGAGGCGAAGCGGCACGTCCACCCCGTGCGCGAGTTCAGTCCCGTAAATTACGACGCGGAAAGCTACGAGAAGAATTTCGACGACGGCGGACGCGCGCAAATTTACATGGTGGTCGAGGAGGACGCTGATGAGTTTGGGGTGAGAGCAAGAATCCGACACTCCAAACTGCTCACGAAGCTGCATTCGCAGAGGTTTGAAAGAGATCCAGCTGCCATGGGAACGAAGCTTGTGAAGACAACGTCTGAGCCCGCTGTACTCCCCGTGAAGGCTTCCAAGTGCAGAGACGACGGGGTGCCCATTTGGGAGAGGCGTGGTGCTGGCCGACCCATTGCGAAACTGGAGCTCACAAGGTCGATTTGAAACACATTCCAGTGAGTGACAGGCTTTTTTCCCGTTTGCCATTACACCAGAGTCGTGGAGTGGATTCCCTATGAGGACTCTGTACGCATTTCTCTGCGAGTCAGCGCATTTCCCTACGAATTTCAACGTGTATCACCTGTTAGACCTTCCTTTTTAGCAGGTGATTCAGACGAATGGCTTATTTTGCACATTAGTGAGAAAAGTGAGACGCGCACAAGGAGTTGCATATGAGGTATGAGAGCCATGTTAGGGGTGTCAGAGGGTCTTACCCACTGACGTAGGCGATTTCAAAATTGCACTACATGGAGGTAGTACTTTGAAGAATGATGAATCTCGAGGGAGTGTCAGCTGATCTACAGGAGAGGGCGATTTCAAAATTGCACAAGATGGAGGAGTACTTTCGAGAAAGAAGACTAGGTTGTGCCCGATTTGATAGCAAACCTCCATGCTCGGCATCCATGTAACAGCCATGTGGCGCCATTTGAATTTAATGATAAAGGGTTCCACCTCCCAAGGCCCGCCATCAATGGAGCTGAAAATATGCATTGTGGGGTGACATGGAGCAACAGCTTCAGGGGACAATTGTTGGAGCTGGTAGCCCCACAGGTGCCGTCTCGTCTGAACAACCCTTGCGCGTTTGAGTCGATGATTATTTCATGCAACCCAGGTAGCAAGCGTTGCTTGAGCTGTACAAGAATCAACCACAAATGGAACAGGAGTTGCAGGAAGACATGGATTCTAGTGGTTCTTAATGTGGATTCTGCACATCTGGAGAGACTTCACCTCCGAAGATTGTCACCATCTTTTCCATGTGCTCCAGTTTCTGCACCTTACACCGCAGCATAGCGAGCAAGGGACTTGAATGTTCTCAAGGAACTGCGAATATGATTGTGTCTGGTTGATATATTGAGGTTTCCATTTCACTGGTAGGAATTGACGTTGAGCTAGGGCTAAATTGGGAGTAAATCCGAGGGGATAATAAATGAGTTCATTAGCCGCCCTGTTCAGTGCATTAGTCTTCCTTGCGCACAGTTTTTAACCCTATCAATATTCATTAGTCAGGGTTCTTGATGGAGAGCACCTCTGTAGCACTTTTACTGCATTATCTTCATCCAGGTAATCAATCAATGACTTGGATTCGGCCTGAATTTGTAGACCAAATTTTGCTTAGTACTTCCTGACCGACTGAGACGTGACAAATGCATGATTAAGCTGGGAGTCCGAAACAGATATGTACAAGGAACTAAAACCGCAGTTATGGGAATTAGTCATTTGACAGAGGCTTTGCAGTTGCTTGACGTCAAGAGATTCTTTCCTAGGTGTGAAATGTAAACGTCCCTGGCAGAGGGCTTGGAAGACGTGTAGAGCGGCACTATTGAAGCTGTCGTGCACTGCAGTACTTTAGTAGGTGGTGGTGGATGGGGGAATTGGTCATGTTGTTGAAGTCCGGTTCTTTGCCGTCATTATCTAAGTATATACTGACAGTTGCATGATGCAAGACTTGACTTCAAACCCAGCACGTCTACAAACGACTTGTGTACACGGCACTCATATGGGATTTCCACCTGGCTTTGAACTTAGTTTAATCCGGATCTCACCCTGGTCAAGTGTCTAAAACATTAGCTAGAATATTGAGTTTTTTTGGACTAATAGCTGACCCTAATTTTGCATCCTCACCACTAGGAGAAATCAATGTAAGTTACTATACCTCTAATACATTTGGGGTTAGATGTACAGTACAGAAGAAATGCAAGGCAATGACAGTAAGCTGATCAACACTTCTCAACGTTTATTTTTTCACTCCAATCTAGAGTAGTTCTAAGAATCCTTGTTGCTCTTGCTACGCTATTACCACGAGCTTCAGCTAGCACATCACAGGCATCGTCACGAACCTCCATCTGCCGGCTCATCGACATAGCTGCACACCTGGGAGGTGAAAGTGCGAACAGTTTGCTATCGGTACTAAGAAATTTATTCAAGCAAAGGCGAAAACCATGGATCCAGCAAAGAACAGTCTAGCCCTATAAGGACGGACCCATGACCACTGAGGTCTAGCCTCACTGTCTATTTCTCTGTTTGCTGCCATTTTCCAACTAGGTATGAATATGAATGAAAAAATTTATATTTATTTTTCAGAGATGAAATCACATGTCTGTTACGAGTTGTGAAATTTTCAACCGTTTTTGGAAAGATTTGAAATTACTATGAATTTCTTAAGAAAAAAATGAAGGAAATTCATATCAAATACAAAATATACTCAAAAAATATGAAATTTTCACTAGATGTATAATATAGTGTATAACATATGGTGTAAACTAAAGTTACTATGTCAATGTATTTTATTAGAAAATCAACGAACTATGGTTAACCCCTCACTGCCTAAGGTTGAAATGGGTTCAAAAACATCATTGCTTTTGAAGTGCTATAAATTTAAATGTCAGTGAGGTGTAGAAATCTCAACCGTACAATCTTGTAGGGAACATGTTGGAGATGACATAGATAAAATTTGGAGTCATTTGACTATATAGATTGAAAGATTATAATGTTTTAGTGATGAAAAAAGATGCTGAAATTTTCCTAAAAACACATTTGGAGGTGAAATTCGATTTTTAAACTTAAATGAAAAAACTTAAAACTATAAAGTGATTTAGAATCATCTTACAACCACATTGGTCAAAAAAAATTTCATTGAATTGATTCAATGTGTTTGCAAAATAGCTTTGAAATGTCAAAAAACAACAAGAAAAGTTGCAGAAAACACCATGTAATACTGGACCTCCTCCTACTAAAATGTGTCTCAGTCACTCATAACTACTTGGGTTCATATGAAATTTTAGCCACACAAACTAGACTAGTACGCACAACTTTTACAACAAATTCTATTGAAAACAGACATTGTATGGAGAAGAAACAAGCTGCCGAAGTTCATTGTAATCCAAAAATGTCTGGATTTTAAATTTTGAATTGCTCCTAAACATTCAAAGAAGCTTGGATTGACATGAAAATTTTATCACAATAACTAAACTGAAAGGGAAACATAACCCAACAAATTTTATTGAAAACAAACATTTGACGAAGTAGATACAAGCCCCCGAAGCTTCAGCCATCAAATGCAGTTTGGTGAACTCAAATTGAACCTGTGAACTTCGATTGGCTTCCAAAAACTTGATTCATCTTGTATTGATCTGAAAATTTTACCATACAAACTAGAAGACAGAGCGCAACTTTCCCAACAAGTTTTATTGAATTCGGACATGAGATGCAAAAGTTACAGCTGTTTGAATTTGACTGAAAACTATGTGAGGACACATTTCGTCCCCTCCGGCGGTGAGGGGTTAAAGGCCCAAAGTTCATATTGCTGTAAACTATTGAAATTTAAGAGTTTTTCAAAATTTTCGATTGGAGTAGAAAAAGTGCACTAGATAAACTTTGTTTCATTAGTTGAACTCAAATTCAAAAAATACCACTACAAGGGTGATTTGTGGATTAAGCATCTTCTTCTTCAGAAAAGTCAATAAAATCATAATGCAGGACTGTGCAATATTATTCACTAAAATGTAATCAAGTACCCTCCGAATAAATAAATTGGATGGAAATTTTTTTTTTTTCCATCCTCCAGGCTTAGCTGAGGTTAGGAACCTCTCCACAGTGCACTTAAATCAATCTAATACAAGAACAACTTTCCCCATGGTCTTGCCACTTTGAAAAGTACGAAGGGCATCCACGGCTTTCGAGAAAGGAAAAGTATGACCCACCAATGGTGGCCGCAGACTGAGGCTTTGCAAGCCTTCAAACAATCTTTCCATCTTCTCCACTTTGTCAAACATCCAAATCAAGTTAAAGGCCTGCCAAATCACGAGGGGATATCAGACCCTGACAGTTTTTCAGCTGGTACACTGGACAAAATTATCACAGCTAACTAATATCAACTTCAGTTACATTATCGTTCTATGTAGCAACATCAAACTCAGCCAGTTGTCAAACAAGAGCAGCAGCAACACTTAAACTTATTAAGCTATAACATTTTCATCAAAACATCACAGAAACAGAAACAAGGGCTATCTTAGAAGAAGACTATAATTAGCTCTCACCATGACACTTTTGTTGTCCGACATCATCTCCATGGGATCGACGACAGGCCTGCATATGTACTTCCATGCTAAGGAAAACCAGTTGGGCTTATCTCCAGTGGGAGTGAAACTTGATGCTCCGTATACCACATGACGTCCACCTCGTAATAATGACTCATAGCCAGGTTTGAAATAATCTCCAGCTACAGCGTCAATGATGCAGTCGAAACCGTCCACCCTGATTAATACAGCTCATGAAGTATGAGTCTTGACAGTGCTTAGTAGCATCCACCAAAAATACAGTAAAAATGAAACCATCGTGAAGCTAAAGCTGATGTAGACATCCATGACATTCCGGAGGAGAGGCGATCCAGTTGCCAGGATTCCCTTAAAATCGATGAAGAGTGAGCCACGAAAAGGGATCAAGATTATTTTCGAGCTAAACCTTGAGCTCATGCAATGTTTGCAAAGGCGGGTGTGTCTCACATTAGAATTATTTATTTCCTTTCATCGAGTTCTTGGTCAGCATGTGGATCATCTGACAGTGATTGCATGCTTGGCAATAGAATAAATTGCTTCAAAAGTGAGACAGCTGTTCAATATCTAAGTGCTCCTGACTCATCCTGTGCTAAGTGGAAAGGCTGCAAGCTGTATACGACTCTAGAATGTTATGTCTTCCCCACAAAATATGATCTCAGCAACAGTTGGGAGCGAAAAGTGTACGGCGTTTCAAAGTCTCATGGTTTGTAACTTTTACCTCAAGGTCGATAGACTGGCAGCCAGTTGGTCTTTGAAAATCTTTCCACCTCCTTTTCGCACAATGATTTGCTCATATGGTAGGAAGTCACCTCCCCAGTAATCAACAAGGTACTTCACCTGTCATTTCGACAGAAAGGGAAATCAAATGGCTGAAATAAGAGACTTTCATCAATGTTAGACCCCGAGTATCTTTTTTGTAGGTCAAAACTTAGGTGTGCTACATATGACTTCTACAAAAAAAATTTGGACATGCATGAACATTTTGGGCTCAATATTTGGGACAGTATGTAATGGAGTCCCTAATTGTACAAATGCAAGGTCAACTATATTTGGTTCCAGAGATAGCATACGCATATTTCTAGCACATCCAAATGGATGAAAACAATATCCAAAGAGGGTCGAAACAAAATTTATGTCCAAGGCATTTGGGGTTTGGTGATTTGAAAAGGGCCTGCAATGTAAAGTTTGAATTTGGAAGGACAATTTACAAATGATAAAGAAATCCACAAAGAGCTTCGAGGCTTGAGAACAAAGAGAACCTTTTCATCGCTCCCAACAGTAGCAACTACATTAACCTTAAGTTGCTTGCAAATACCCAGAGCAAATGTACCACACCCGCCAGCTGCAGAGTGGATAAGAACCGTTTGGCCTTCTTGCACATTTCCAAGCTCCCGTAGAGCATAGAACATCGTCAGTCCCTGGTGGATGACAATTACAAAAATCTTGTTTAGAATCTGAACGAGAACTCCACGCATTCACAAAAAATTCAACAAACCAAATGTAATGATAAGTAAACACTAAACGGATAAAGTAGTGGTACCTGAACTGGGTATGCAGCTGCCTCTGCAAAAGACCAGTCACTTGGAAACGAACGCAAATACTTAGGGGTCACGTTAATGTGTGAAACATAAGCCCCAAACCTAGTCAAGCCGAGCACTCTGTCTCCAACTTTCACACTCTCAACGTCGTCGCCCACCGCTGTGACAACTCCAGCAAACTTTATGCAGCAGAAAGTTACCCATACACAGGATCAGAAAATTGTAGGACATTCATACGTCATATGGACTAGCTAGATCAACTTTAAAGACAGTAATCTGCACCAAGCATGCGAGCCAAAAGAATTGCAAGGCAGGTTACCAGAATAGAATTCCACCCCACCCATTCCTTGAATAATATTAGCTTTAAAGGGGTTTGCAACTCCAAGAGGAACCAATTTTTACTTCGGTATACTGAAAATATAAAAGTATAATGAAACAAGGGGGTCGGCGCCATGCAAGAAAAGTGAATCCTACCTCAAGCCCAGGTGTGTAAACACCTTTGGGAGATGCAGAATACAATCCCAAGCACGTAAACACTGGTTCCACAGAAATAACTATGTCAGAACGTATTCAATACCACCACTATCATCAGCAGATAGCAACCAGCAACTTAGAAACCGGCTAGTAGAACTCCCCCAAGAGGTATTCTAGCCGTGTAAAACCTTCCCAATTGTAATGCCATGTAAGGCAATTTCTAACATAAACCCTGCCAACTTGTAACGCGTTATTTTCTTTTTAGAATAACTGTAGGGAGTAGATCTTCTTCCACTAGTAAACTCCACATCCAAATGATCAAAATAGTACTAAATCGGCAAACCCACGTAAGAAGTCAGCCAAAAAGAAAAGATTATTGATGTACCATCAGCGAAATTTAAGCCCACGGCCTTAACTGCTACTTGGACCTCTCCGGACGCTGGTGCTCCGAGTTCATCCGTCACCTACCGCACAAACCACAATTGATACCTTCACTTCATCAAGAGATTTGGAAGGTTGTGAGTCACTTACTTTGCTAGTAACATCAGCAGCTCCAAGTAAGTACAAGCAAGTGACCATAGACAGACCTCCTAATGATCATGGGAGGTTTCCCCACGAATTCATCATGCTCATCTCAAAGATGTTGTCTAAAAATTCTTGAAACAAACAATTTTAACCGAAATCCATGTCTAAGCAGAACGACTTTGAAATTTACAGCCTGAACAGTACTAAAACAATTTCTCCGCACATTTCCACTCACCAGTTTTAGGTCGGATATTTTCCCAGGGTTGTCACTCCTAGTGTTTCCAAGATACACAAGCTATCAGTACATTAACAAACAAAACAACAGACTGGAAGAAATGTAGACTTTTCATGCTGGACTCAGAACATATGCAGATATCCAAAAATATATAAATGCCAAATTTACTACCAGCTGAACCCGAAGCATTTTCAATTCAATTACTCTAACGCGTTCAAACACTCCAATAGCATTCAGCCTAGAGACAGTTTTCTGCTTTCCAATATGTGGAAGCAAAACTACGAAATTACAAAGAATCATTCTTACCGCCATATTCGCCGTGTGACGCTCCTGTTGATGTCCATGGTTTTCAGACCTGCCTGCACGAAAATAAAAACACTCCGTTGTTTACGTTACGTGCAACTAAGGTTTTCAGCTACATCCCAGTCACGTTTTCTCGATCACTTCCAAATTCAAAGCGAGACACCATTGCTGCCTCAACCTACACCATAATTGTTTCCAATAATTCGCCGTAGCCCTCTCAATAACATACAACTCTGCACTCCAACTAAGGTAGAGCTACCGAATTGCGAGATGTACCTAAATGCATGCGACACCCTAAAATCTTGCATGATGAGCACATAAAATGTACACGTAGGACGTCTGCTGGTTCTAGGTCATCCACTCTAAACTTAAAACTTTTGCATACAATATCCAAATTTCACAATCTTTCGTGCATTGGAATCCCCTTGCAATCACAGACAAGAATTGCTAATAAACGTGGTCAGTCTAATAACAGAAACTACTTCGGCAGCGCTTCAAGTGTGTCATTTCGGGGTGGGTACCTTTAATTCTAGGGCTGCCTGAATTACGTGCCTCCCCCTACTGTCCCTGTTGAAACCCAAGATCGAATGACCACAGGGCTGACTCCAATACGGTAGAACGCGCAACATTGAGCACCATCTGAAACAAAATGGCGTTGTCAATGGATGCAAAGAGATTGGGGAAAATCCGACCAGGCGAACCCGTGCTTTGTGAGCAGACCTCCAACTGCACTTTCAGACACTCAACTGCACATTCACAGACCTCCAACTGCACTTTCACAGACACCCAACTGCACATTCACAGACACCCAACTGCACTTTCACAGACACCCAACTGCACTTTCACAGACAATAGCGGCCGACATTCCCTTTCGACAACCGAAAAAAGCCAAATAAACCCGAAAAATTGGGGAGATCTCAAAAAAAGTTCCAGAGAAAGTCGCAGAAAAAGCCACACCCAAGCGTGCAGCAATGACGTTTCTACAAAGTCTTGAGAAAGAACAACGAGTGGTCCAAAACTTGCTACCACTCCCTCCCAACCAGTGTTCGAGGCTGTTTGTTTTCTTTTCGTTGTTACGGTGAGATCTCTTGTACTGTGCATTCCCTGGAAGCATTCTTGCTATAGTCACAAAGTCCTCAGCGAGGAGGGGTGCACGGGCTTCTTTTCATGGTGTTCGGATCAATTGTGTGAGAGATATTGATTTTTGAAGCTCTTATGAATTAAAAAATTAAAAAATTACTTCTACTTTTACTTTGGTTGTGACAGCAATACAAGGCACATTAGTTTTTGTGAAGTCTACATGGTGAGTGCATTGAGAAGAAGAAATACATAGATAAATTCCATACATTCATAATCCACTAGTGTGCCCTATGTCATTGCCACAATATAATAATAAAATAAAAATAAAAGTAATTTTCTAATTTTAATTCATAATAACTTCAAAATTCAATATGTTTTCTACTATGAGTTGGAATGCCACAAAACAAAGCTTATGCACCCTTCTCTTAAAGGCTTTTTGATCGTACCAATAACATAACTAGAGGGTGCATGGTTCAAAAGATCCCACTATAATAAACAAACAAATAAAACAAACAAATTACCTAATTTGATGTAGACTAATGTGTCATGTGTAGTTGCCACAATATAATAAAATAAAAGTAAAAATAATTTTCTAATTTTCTAATTTATAAAAACTTTGAAATTCAATATCTTTTTTGCCATGAGTCAAAATGCCACAAAACGCTTGTGTATCCTTCTTCATTAAAGACTTTCCAATGCATTAAGGAAAATTGAACCCTGTAGAGGTCCATTAAGGATTCATCTTTCAACACCCTACAATGCAAGTATAGAAAAATAAAAATAAAAATATATTTTTAAATATAATTTTAAAACAATAATAATTTCTAAATTTAAAAAACATAAAAATATATTAAAATCTGATGTGGCATTGATGTGGCAAAAGTAGTGCCACATTAGCTGCGTTCATTAAAAAATAAAAAACAATTGAATTCCTCTCTAATTGCACTGGAGGTGTTCAAAACTCATAGCCTTTCCAAGGGCTGAAATTTTTTGTAATGGTACCAAAAATATGGAGGGATACATAGTCTAAGAGATCTTGACATAATAAACAAAACAAAATAAAAAACCTAACTTCAAATATGGATACCTTAAATTAGATTGATTGTTTGTTGTGGTGAGATTTCTTGATCCATGAGTCTTTTAGTCACATTTTTGGTCCATTAGAAAGCTCTTTGTGCACAAACTTTGTTTCATGACATGCCAATATGCGACAGAAAAGATATTGAATTTTGAAATTCTTGTGAATTAAAAAATTAGAAAATTATTTTTACTTTTATATATTTTATTATATTGTGGCAAAAGCTAGATGCACATTGTCTAGTCTATACATTAAATTAGTTAGTTAGTTCAGTTATTTTTGTTTGTTATCATGATATCTCCAAAATTGTGTATCCTTTAGACATATTTCATGGTACCATTAGAAAGCTCTTTTGTGAAGAGGGATGCACAAACTTTGTTTTGTGGTGTTCCAACTCATGGCAAAAAAGACATTGAATTTCAAAAAATTTATGATTAATTTTTTTTAATTAATTTTATTTTTATTTTATTATATCATAGCAATGGCTAAAAGCATATACTAGTGAAAATTATATAAGGTGACCAAGTACTTATACTTGTAAGATTCTTGGAGTAACCTGAAAGTATAACTCTACATATGATATTAGGCTATGTCTATTCAATCTATATATTAAACTAAAAAGACTAATTTATCCTAACACTCCCATTTTACTTGTATAGTTGATAGTAAATTTATAAATTAACCCCTAAAGAACCATTGTCCCTTCGGGGGACAAATGGGATTTGGAGCAAGTACCTACAGGCTGAAATTTTTTCCTTATTTTTTGAAACTTTTTTGGAAGATAGAAAAATTGATTAGCTTCATGGGAATATAATTTTCCTTTCAATCGATGCCTAGGAACAAAAGTTATACCCAAATAAGCTCAAAACAAGGGACAGGGTGCAGTAAAAAAATTTCAAAAATTTGAATTAAAAAAATAATTTAATTTCTTTGCTCATAGATTATATTTTTGTGTACATGTGAAGCTTTGATTAATTCCATTTGGATTTCAAATGAGAAAGTTATGGACAATCTTGTTTTTCAGGCAATTAGAGCATCTTCTTGAAAAAATAACTTGTAGGATTCATTTCTGAATGCAATTTTTACAATTTAAAAAAAAAAAAAATTCACATGGTCAATATTTCTTTCTTGAACAATTTCACCATTGGAATTAGTGCATTTTGATTTCATTTTAGAGATATGAATATTTTAGATTTTCCTTCTATCTCATACCTACTTCTACTTAGCAATTTTTTAAAGAATAAAAACTAATTTTTTTTTGAATATTTTGAATTTTTCTAAGCTCTCAACTCAATTTTATATGATAAAGATTTAAAGCTCAAAACGCTGTAGTGCAAAAAATTAAAGTTTGAAATGTTCAAAGTTAAAAAATCTAGTCCCGCAATGTGTTGAAAAACTTGTTTTTTTCACTTTAAACGCAGATATCATGCAATTTATGCAATCAAAAATTATGAAATTTTTTCCACACATTTTCATAATAGCTAGGTGTAAGATCCTATGGTTAGATGTGAAAAGAAAATAATTAAAAAAATTTTTACCTTTTGCCATAGAAATTACAGTTTTGAGTGTTTTATGGCAGAGAAAAGGCCTTGGTCCTTCAGGGATTAAGCTTTTGAGAAATTGAAGTAGATCTAGATGCTCCCTTACTACAAATCTAAGGAAAAAGTCCTTACAAGCAAACTTAATGCTTGGCTTTACTTACAAATTTAGTAAGAGCATTTGCCCACATTGTTATTATTGTTGGAATAAATTCAAGTTGAAGTGGTTTATCTTTTACTAACTCTTTCATGAAATGGAAGTGAATATCAATATGTTTTGAATGGTCTTGATATTTTGAATTTTGTGTCAAGGCAATAGATGCAGGGTTGACACGACGTCCGGACGTTCGGATGCGGATGTTGTGTCCGCAGCGTCCGCTGACATTTGCGGTCTCGACGGACGCAGCATCCGCCTGTCCCCCGTCCGCCCGTCCGCCTGATTACGGCCGTCCGATCGACACGCGGACTCATGTGGTCCGCACGATCTGGGCGTCCGCCTCGGGCCGTTCGCCCTGTCCGCTTTTCGATGGCGGGAGGGACGCTGCGTTCGCCAGCGTCCGTGCGTCCGGACGTCTGGGTTACGAACGCTTTTTTCGGGCGGACGTAGAGATTCGTCAACCCTGAATAGATGATTGATTATCACTATAAAGTATACTTGGAATTTTGTAGGAATAATCTAATTTTTGAATGAGGATTTGGATCCATAGCATCTCCTTAGTTGTAGTTGCAACAACTATGCACTTGGCCTTTATTGAGGATAAAGCTATAATTGATTTTTTTCAACTTTTGCCAAAAAATGAGGCATATAAAATTAAATTAAAAAAGGTATCCTAGTGTTGAACATCAAGTGTCAATGCTAGCAAGCCAATTAGCATCACTCTATATTCAAAGAATATGGAAATTAGATGGGATTATCGAAGTTGCACAATTGATAAGGCCACAAGTCATCACACAACATAAATAATGTAATATGCGTTTGATACCAATCCAACGAACAAGATCTAGTGAAGCCATAAACTATGCTAGATGATGCACTGAGAAAGTTAAGCCCCATCTTGTACATGTTACCAAATACTGGAAACTCCCAATTGCTTGTTTGTGAGGAATATTTTCATGAGATTAAGTTCTTCAGAGGTTAGGTTATCATTTTAAAATTAGGAATATTTGATTTGAGTTTCAAGAAGAATGCTTATTGAATTGCACATAAGCATATTAAATTCTATTAATATATTTGAAGTATATTTACCTTAAGATAGTGTTAAGGCTTTATTTGCACAATTACATTGTATTTGAATTCCCAAAATATAAACTATTTCTTGATTATCAATCATGGAGAAGCATTGGAAAAGTAACATTTAGTTCATCTAAACTTAAAATTATCATTGAGATTATGATAAAATCATCAATGTGTTTTCCTATTATAATAAGGAAAGAAATTGAATGTTTAATATAAACATTATTATCTTATTTTCATTTGATGAAGATGTTGCTAATGACAAAAAAGTCTAATATTTCATACCATTTCCAAACAGATTGTTTATGGCCATATAATGATTATAATAAAAGACAAACTTTAGATTCATTTTTGCATTGATTGTATCTTTCTAGTTTATTGATGTAAATGACTTCCTTGAGTAAGCCATATAAGAATGTTGCAATGACATCCATTTGATAAACATGATAATCTACAAGGATTTCCATAAGAAGTAAAATTCCCAAGGATGTCATTTTTAACATTAGAAAAAAAGTTTCAATTTAGTCTATCCTTTTCTTTTGTATAAATTCCTAGGCAACAAACTTGGCTTTATATTGAGCCAAAGTTCAATTAGAATTATATTTTTGATAGAATAGCTACTTTATAGAAATAATGGAATACTTTGGTTTACAAATGGATTTACAAATTGCAATGTGCCATTTTGTATTAACGAAGTATATTTTTTATTCATTACTTCTTGCTAGTAATGAGAATCATTGCTTGACAATGCTTTTGGACTGAACACTATAAGAAACCAAAGTTTATTGATGTCAAAAGGAACGGTTTTTAGGTGACATTGAAAAGAAAAAACCATGTTTTTATGTCAACAATGATGTCCAATATAACATCAATGGACATCATTGTTGACATAAAAACATGAGTTTGTTTATTTGATGTTACCTTGGATGTCACCTAAAATCCGTTCTTTTTGATGTCAATCTGTCACTTAAAACAAGGTTTTCTTATAGTGGAAGTTGGCTCTAAAAGCTACATTATAATGAATAGTCAAACTTTGCTCAACATTTTGTTGAATTAAAGCAAAATTTCCATTACAATAGCATTATTAACCCTTCAAGGAAGGAAATGACATGATTTAGGGATCCTAAAAGAGATGGGGTTGAAATTCAAGACTAATGATGCACAATTCTATGGATGAAACACAATTTGGAAATTAAATTTGGAAAAAACTTGCATGTTTGTAGACACAAGAAGTTAATTCTAATGTTAACATGGCACAAAAAGTACTGCCTATTCAACGAAACTAATGTTTTATCTATCAATTAATCCTTCAATGAATTTGTCGAATAGCATGTGTGGGGAGAAGAGGGCTCACTAGATGCTTGAAAAGATTGCAAAACAAAGAATCCACACTCTTGTTTTAATACTTACTGAATTTTAAAACCTAGGCACAACCTAGGTTTAAGCAGAGATCTCATCAATGTGTGTAATATTTAAGTAGCTCTGAAAGTCCCAAAAATGAAGTCTGCTTGATAGGGAGAAGTAGATAATTAGTGACAGACTAGATATTGGAGGTTCTTAGTTTTTGAAGGAAATGGCGGGATTAAGCGTCTTCTTAGAGGTTTCTAGTCTTCAAAAGAGCGGTTGGCATGTAGGAAGAGTCGAGTGAGATGAACATCTTCTCAAAGGTTTCTTGAATTTGCAACTTGATCTGTCGTTGTTCGAATTCCAAGTTATCTTACGCAATTGTTGCACATACTTGCATTAGCATTAAACATCAAGAGTTGTCAATCACTCCAAATAGTGTGCATATCAATACTGGCTTTATCACAACGTACTGATTATGGATCATCTGCGCCTTTGGTTGTAGAGTGAGGACATTGTTGTAAAATTCTACTTACCAACTGATGCCATTGAGGCATATTTACTCGATGTGGCTGCTACGCAACCTGATGCTCTTGCAGTGGTGACGTCTTCCAATCTTGTCATAATTCTTGATGGTGTGAGCATAGAGCTTTTGGAGAAGATAGATGAGTATCTTCATCACCTCTTTCCGAAAGCTCATACTAGCAATAGTGCTAGTTGTGCTTCTGCCTCCGATGCTCATGACAGCAAAGAGTGCAAAGAGGCTCGCATGAAATAGATCAAAGACTTTGTTCGAAATTTGGATGTAAATTTAATGAAGATGATGCATGCTATAAGCTTATCTAAACACAACTATTGATAAGTCTTTTGTTGAATTGTATTGTAGTTGCTTCTAATATAGACATTTAAAAATGTTTTTTGTTCTCATTTTAGGAGGTGGCAAAGCAAAATTCAACGGCAATGGAGATGGTACTCCTACACAATGTCCTTCAAAAAGAAGCGGATGAAAAGACACTTTCCCACTAGAAATACACAATAGCCAGAAAACACATTTCAAATATGAAGTAATGATCGCATTGGGCGTATGCACATGAAGTTGTTGGATTAATGTTGTTGATTCTCTTTAATAAACTTGCAGTAACAGCATGTGTACCAACATGGGACAGATACAAAAAATTGTTCAAATAGTGTTGCTACTCATAGTAATGGCATGTGTGACAACACAAGATGGAAGAGAGATTAGATTTTTAGAAATTTTTTGTCCTTGGTTCTTGAAATTACAAGAAAAGTGATTGTATAAACATCCTAATGCAGTGGAATACTTTTGGCTACATTCAATTTTTGTTCAAATCATGTGTGTGTTTTCTTTGGTTGAGAACAACTAATTTAGTTTTTATTGGTGTTCTACATTTGGTATTCATCTTGTTATTGATTTTGCAGTTTTAGGATGCTATTAAATGACTTAGTGGATAAGCAAGAAGATTGTTGCCCCTACAGAACGAGACCATTCTAGAAAGGCCTTGGTGATAACATCAATGTCAAGCATAGCATGAAAACAAAACACAGATAAGTATGAATTGGATACACTATGCACAAGTTATCAAAATTTTATTGAATGACATTCTAAATATCTTCTTCATCAATTATAGGTAAATAGTAGTCAAAGGAATGTACACAAGGGCTCTCAACATCTAACAAAGTACTTGGTGATTTGAATCCTTGGTGACTTTGAGTGTCCCTACCTTAGTCGTATGTCATGTTGGTGATGTGTTTTGGAGGTCATTTGATAGCATTGGAGAGAAAAAAGACATTGCCTATATGACAAAAAAGATGGCTAAATTTATAGAAGAAGTTGGTGTACAGAATGTTGTTCAAGTGTGTACGGACAATGCTCCAGTAATGACAAGGGCCATGAGAAAGTTGGTAGAGAAACACCCTCACTTGTATGCCTAGGGGTGTGCTGCATACATTTTGGACTTATTTTTGGAAGATTAGGGAAAGGATAAGAAGGTTACTAAGTTGATTACCAAATGTAGGTCAATTGTGAAGTTCATAAAAAATACCAAGTGACCTTGGCTCTATTTCGGAAGTATTCAGAGAACAAGGCGTTGAAACTTCTAGTACAAACACACTTCATTTACAACTACCTTATGGTAGATCATTTGATTCAGTGCAAGGAAGCATTGAAGCACATGAAAAGTGATGGGATATATTGGACCTTTGAGTTTGACCTCTATAAAAGGTGAAATGGAGGCAGGACACAAACCCAAGCTAGGGCTTGTAATGCAAACATTCATTTGGAAGCATTTTGTGTGAGTTGTGAGAATTTCAAACACCTAGTAGAGCTCGTGCTCTTTGCTCTTCGTCATTTTGATGGAAAGATTCTAGCAATGCCTCAAGCTTGGGTAATAATAAAGGCTTTGAAAGCGCATGTGAAATCTCTGAAAATGAGCCTTTTTTCCTAGCCCTTGTGGTTGTTACTACGTACGAGCAAAAATTTGAAGCTCATTGAAAATTGATATGCACAGACTTGCACTATACAACGGCATTGTTGAACCCATTTCTAATTGACATAGAAGACTTGCATCACAATGGAGAAGCCAAATCCACTTTGAATCGAGTCATACCAAAAAATGGCTCCACCATTAGGTGTGTTGATAGATGAGGCAATCATGGAGTTGACGCAATATGAAAAAAAGGCAGACCCGTTTGACCCCTTAGTGGAGGCTCTGAATATTGCGCAATGTAAATTGTTGCCTCATCAATAGTGGAATTGTGTAGGTGGCAATGCTCTTCCAAAGATTGCAAAGCGAGTTCTAGGTTTGATGTACTCATCATCTTTGTGTGAAAGGAATTGGAGCATGTATTTGTTTGTGCATAGTAAAGTGTAAAACCGTCTAACCACATTGAAGGCTGAAAACTTAGTCTATATCTATGCAAATAGTAAACATCAACGTGAGAAACATGGACACAACCTAACCCTTTTCTATGAGAGGTACCTAGAAGATTTAGATCTTAAGGATGAAAATGACGAGCCATTACCTTTAGATGACAAAGATGCTCTGGTTATTGATTATGCTAGACAAAATGATAACCTTAGGGATGTGTATGAGCGCTTATACAACAATCCTTGGGTTGGAATGGTCCACCCCCCTGATGTTTCTTTACCATGTCATTATCAAAATCATTTTACAACTAAAAACGATGCATATACTTCTCCCAAAGAGCAGCCCTCATCTAAAGTTGATGCAAATCGTGTCTACAGTTGGAATGCAACTCCGATAGCCACTTCACCACCAAAAAGAGCAAGAACACCTAATGACGACAATGAAGGCATAGAAATTCCAATGCCAACTCCCAAAAGGTAAATGAGATCTCCAGTACCAACAAGTTTATCATTGAGATCGCCAATCAATTTGTAAAGCACATCACAAGTTGTTCTCAAAAGTGAAAGGTAATAAGAAGTACCACTCGTTGATGAGGTAGTGTCCAAGATTGCTCTAGTTTCTAGGGTTTTGAACGCACGCACTATAGAACCAATAGACCTTTAAGGTATGATACAAATGATCTACCATTGCAAATTGTTCTGAATTTAAATCAAGGAGCAACAAAGAAGCCTAATCCAACACCCTTGGTAAGGCCACCAGTACATCCCAGTTCACTAGCAAGCATTCAAGAAGAAGTCCATGGATCAACTCCACAACCCACTAAGCCTTCTTTGATAGCCGGTCCTAGGGAATCATCATTAGGAGTACGTGGATCAAACAATAGAAGAAGAAAGCGTACCAAAAAGGTTAGTGAGAATCTCCATAGGAATCATAAAGGACAAAACAATATTGTTGGAGGGTATAACATGGAGGTGGGTTGTTCCACCAAGAATATTGGCCAATTAAGTAGATGTCCACGACACTCTAAATCAAACACTAATGGAACCACAAATGTCTTGAGGCACAAAAAACGATTGGTACAAACTAGAGGCATAGTTGGTGCAAATATAGAAGTATGGAACTTGAACTCAGAGGTAAAACGTGAATTATAAAATGTGCCAATAACAAGAGAGGATGATGAGAATGAAAGCTCAAACAACCATAGGAGCAACAATGAGGAGCATGAAGTTACCGACCCCAATGTTGATGAAGTGCCCAACAACTCAATATTTGCCCCTAGTGACTAGCTACAAAGACAGGAAATTAGTGTTGAAACAGATTCAACATGCATGTTTGGTAGGCAACATTGGTAGTTGAAGTTTGTAGCTAAATAGCATATGTGTCAACATTTTATACACCCTCACTCATCATTTTAGAATGAGACAAAAGACAAGGCATTAGTTTTTTGCTCAATGTTTTTTTATTTTTTTATTGGTAAAGTCACCTCAATAACATATGAAGTGTAATAGAAGTACAACTTGATTTGGAATCCCCTTTCTACAAATATATATGACTTATAATCATTATTATTTCTATTATTATAATTAGCACTTTGTATTGGATTTTTTGTTTGATTGGAGAAGAAAAATGCAATTTTAAGTTTTTGTAGCTATTTATTCTTAATTATTAATTGTATAGGCTATTTATATTGAGTAGTCAATGTGAAATTGATAAAGCACTAAAGATGTAAAATCTTTAAAATCAATTGTGATGGGCTAATTTGGTATGGATTATGGCATTATGCCAACCCAAATGGATAATGCACCAATAGTCCCTTTTTAATCACTAAATGCCTAAGGCTTGTTTCGAACTTATTGCAATTTGCTCCAAATTGAACAAAATGCCTACATTTTGATAAGTTGTATGACTTATATGAGTTTTTTTGGAATTGGAATAGTACAAATTCAAACTAGACAAGATTGCAATGGGTATCATTGCACAAAATCTTGAATGAAATACATGCATCATTCATTTTCAAGATTGAATTTTTGATGCTAAATTTAGACTTCAAGAAAAACTTTTCTAAAATATAAACTACTAAAAGTAGCAATTTAGAAAGGTTTTATTTAACTTCAAAGTTTTGAAAATACTAGATTTTGGTGCCATGGGCATTTGGAAGTTAAAGTTAGACTTGTAGTTGATAGTTAGACCCACAGTCAGTAGAAAACCTTAAACTTACAGTCTCCCCTCTAAATCCGTAGTTGCCTCGTGCAGTCCAAACTCGTGGTCGCCTTTAATACAAAGTCGCCTATATCATAGGACCTGATGTCGCCTAGACCAGAAGTCACCTTGGTTGCCAAAGCCACAGTTGCCCAGTCAACACTGAAACCACAGTCGCCTTTACCCAAAGTCGCCTTAGTCCACTAAAGTGCAGTCGCCCCCTAAAGCGTAGTCGCCTTCAGACTATAACCCAAAGTCGCCTTGAAGTTGGGACCTGCACTTGCCCCTAAATCTATAGTCGCCTCAGGACCCTAAACCTGTAGTCACCCCAATGTCAACAACATTCACCCCAATCTACAGTCGCCCTAGCTGACATGCTTTTGGCGATCCACATCAATCTAGAACAAGGTTGACGAATTTCAACGTCCGCCCCAAAATAGCGTCCGTTTTCCGGACGTCCGGACGCAGGGACGCTAGCGGATGCAGCGTCCCGACCGCCGTCGGAAAGCGGACGGGCGGGGCAGACACCCAGATCGTGCGGACCAGATCAGTCTGCGCGTCGATTGAACGGCCGTAATCGGGCGGATGGATAGGCGGACGGGCGGGCGGACAGGTGGACGGGGGACAGGCGGACGCTGCGTCCGCCGGGACGCGAATGTCAGCGGACGCTAACACAACGTCCGCATCCGGACGTCCGGACGTCCTGTCAACCCTGATCTAGAAAGCCAACCACCTAAGCCAATTTTATTTATCAAGGGGTGAAATTTTTTACCCTTACTTGACAAGTTGTCACCTTAACTCGACATTTGTCTAGTACAACATCAAACGTCATATATCCAACACATCACCGAAACCCAGGAACATGTCCGACAAGACAATGTGAAGTTGTTATCCACGTGCTTTTTGTAGTACATTGGAATTTGTGTTGAGATGAAGATCCTAGAGAATTTGTTTGTCTAATATGAGCTTATAAATGGGATGAAATTTTTAGTAGGTGTTGAGGAGGTGTTAAAAGAGAGTGATTTTGTAATGTCTAGCGTATTGACGGTATTGTAGAAAATTTAGGTATTTCTAGTAGCTTCGGTTTATTTTGAGGGGTATGAGAAATGAATTGCCCAAGTGGTGGTAGACTTGGATCATGCACCAAATAAGGATTGTCTAAATTGAAGGCTTCAAGCAATGATGATTGTAGTTTTGGTACAGCTTGACTTATAGCTAAGATTGGTACTAAAGAAAAATGGAAGTTGTAGCTTGAAAAAAAACTTTGCGTTTCAAATAGTGTAAACAATATCTTTTGACACCTTGGAGTTCTATGTATCCTAAAAACATATATTTTAAGGTTTTAGTTTCAAACTTCATGTGTTTTCATCTAGAATATAAGAGTATGCTCAATAGTCAAATATACAAAGGTGAATCAAATAAGATTTAATACTTATCTATAATTTATATGGGATTACATGAGTGAATGCAAAGGTGAATGAAAAATTCTAGAGATAGCAAGTTGTATTTATATTTTTGGCCCAAAAAGAGTTATTTAATTGAGTAGCTTTTATCATACTTCTTACAAATTCAATTAAGGTTTGATTGCGTCATTTAAAAACACCACTTTGGCTTGGGTTGTAAGGATTTGTAACACTATATGTTTTTCAACTTGTATGGATGACTTTGAGTTCCCAAAGGTTTCCAAACCATGGAAACTTGGCCTAATAGTTGTTTGATGTGGCAAACAACTACTTTGTCAAATAAGAATAATAATTTCTTTTTGAAAAAATACTATTTCTAATTCTTTTTAAGATTAAAATTTTTTAATTTCAAATTAATTTTAAATTATGAAAAAAATTTGACAATGTACAATAAGCAGAACATGCTTGAAATGGCCCTCCCCTTGCTTAAATCCTTTTTATTGAGTGCATTTCAATGCTATTATCAATATAAAATTTATGGAATTTGTAGGAGAAAAATTCTCCACCATTATCTAAACAAAAGATTAAAATATTTTTGTATGTCTAATTTTCCACAAGGGTTTATAATCAAAAAATTGTGGAAACTGGAAAGATGTTGGATCTCTAAGAATGAAAATAGAGATGGATAAATCTTAAATAGTCATCAAAAAAAATTATATAATAAAGGGCTCCACTTGAAAGAAGGATGTGCACCAAGATACAAAAACTTGTATGTATATATTGAGGCAAGTACATCACTAGCATAAGTTGTAGGATTAGAGGGATCAACATAATTTTGAGTGATTTCCAAAAAACAATTTTTACAAAGAGGTTGAGTTGATTTAATTTGTGGTAAATTTTGAACTAGGTCATTAATTTGCATCAAATGAAGAGCACCAATGTTTAAATGACCCAAACAATAATGCCATTGTTGAGTTTGTAAATCTTGCTTGGATAATGTGGTTGCAATACTTTTAGAAATTAGTAGTTCAATACCGATTACAAGGGAAAAAAATCTCTTTCTTTATTGATTTTATAAATATTAGGTTGATGAATGATTGGAGAGTTTGGTGTGATATTAGAATGATCTTACCCAATTATTACATTGATATTTCATTTTTTAATTATTTGAGACACTAATAATAAATTTTTGACTAATTTGGGAATAAACAATACATCTAGAATCAGTATTTGTTGAATATTTGAAAATTGAACAAGTATAGATTCATATTTAATTGCACTATATATATTCTTGTCCCCTAAAATAATAAGACAAGGAGAAGAAAGTTCTTCATAATTCCTAAATAGCAATCTCAAAAGAGACATGTGCTAACTAGCTCTAAGATCCAAATACTAAGATCTTACTTGGTCTAAATTAGTAGAACTTACAAAGAATAAATAAAGGAGTTGTCACAATAAAGGTATTGATATGTATTTTGTAAGAAGTGCAACTTTGATTTTGTTCTTCTTTCGATAGTTAGATAGAAATTTGTTAATAGGGATGCTACAATAGTGGCAAATAATTGGAGAAGAATTTTGCATTATTTTGGAAGGGATCTATTTGATGATGAAATATTATTATAAGGTAACTATATTGAAGTTTTTTTTTATAAACCTTCCTAGTTTCAAAGAAAATGAATTTTTGAATTTGTCTTTATTATAAAATGCACTAGTATTAGAATAATCATTTTTTGATTGGTTAATGAAATTTTGTTGCATAATATTAGAAAAGAAAGTAGTAAAAAGTCAAATTAGAGACTAACTTTTGTTTGGATTGTTATAAATGCTCTCTATGAATCTAGTATACTTCGAATAAGAAGATTTACTTGTTGTTTGTCAATAAAACATAGCTTGTACATAATAGCTACTTTTTATAAAGTAGATTTCTAGGATTTGAAAAACGTCATGACCTTGTTTGAATCTGACATGGTCACATGATGCAAGCGCTTAGAAATTAGTTTTACTTACTTTATTCAATTTTCATAAAGTTATTTAGTATTGTCCTATACTTCTTTTGAAATTTTCAAGAGATGGAAGGAGATAAGTTGTTTTTCTCTTCAATATAAAAGTATATTCAAGCATGTTTTAGAAACCTTAAGGTTCCAAGTTGCAAGGCCATTATCATTAGAGGAAGTTGGATTAGGTTTTGATCCATTGACAACTAATCAAAGTCCGGACTAGATGAAAAGCATCTCAATTTTTATGTTCCAAGTGGCATAATTTGACATAGAAAGAGGAGGTATATTATATGCTTGGGGGATAGAGTTGCAAGAAGAATCCATGATTACTTAAGTTCTTGGTTAATTTGACAAAGGCATAAGGATAAATTCATCAATGGTGAAAAAATGGGGATTAATTTCATCAAGTTTCTTTAGTATTTCAATCCAAGAGACACAAGTGTTATTGATGCCATATAGATTTTTGACATGTTCAATTGACTCTGCATCTAATGGTATAATTTCTAATAGGATGGATTTGATATGTGCTTGAAAAAATGTGTTGGTAAATTAAAGATTAATCTCAATATTGATCTATTCAAAATCATATATGAATAAATCAAAGGCATATTCACATGAACATTCTCCAACACAAGGTGGAGGAAAACACACGTTGATAGGAACTTGGTGAAAGATCCAAAAAAAGCATTTCATAGCTTTGATACCATGTGAAGTTTATATAGTAAATGCATAGAGAAGAAGACAAAGATAAATTTTGTATATTAATAATATATAATAAAACAAGATGATTGAATACATACAGTGTATTTATAAGATTCTTGGGATAATTTAGAAGTGTAACTTTAGGTATGATGTAAAGCTACATCTATTCAATCTATATTAAATTGACTGGATTAATTTATCCTAAATTTTTTTTTGAATTTTACCTAATTTTTTCCTTTAATACCTATATTAAACTGGATTTTCAATTATTTTCTCTATTTTTTCCTCTAAATAGAAATTTTATTGATTTTTTTACTAAATTTTACTAATTTTTTCTATTAAAATTGGATTTTATCCTCAATTGTTTTCCACCAACTAACTTTGAACTAGTTGCCATTTTTTTAAACACACTACTCCCAACTATAAATATTGGAGGTTCAAGGTAGGGTTTTCTTTTCCATCTTCAAGCATATGCTTTACTTAGCTTTAAATGACTATTTTTATCTTTGCACATCCCTCTTAACTAGGTTCATCCTTCCCTTAGCCATTGCTTTGCATCTCACAAAGATGCCACCACCTAGGAGCTTGCCATTGTAGAATAACTCTATATTGTTATGGATAGGAAAACTACACAATTATACATCATAAGTATAAAAATTCACAACCCTTGGACTAATCAAAGTCCTGGTTGTATAAAAGGCCTATTGTCTTATCATA
The DNA here is from genome assembly GCA_963969395.1 of Pseudoscleropodium purum. Lineage (NCBI taxonomy): Eukaryota > Viridiplantae > Streptophyta > Bryopsida > Hypnales > Brachytheciaceae > Pseudoscleropodium > Pseudoscleropodium purum. The sequence goes on from OZ017796.1 coordinate 2,778,262, forward strand.
ATATTATTATCATCTTTTCTATTATTTAAATATTAGTTTATTATCATGGCATCAAAGCACATTCAAATTTCAAAAATGTATCAAAGCTTATACCACCTTGATGCAATTCTTAGATTAGTTCTTGTAGTTGATGAAGATGATATTATTACATCTTCTATAATTATAAATTGACCTCATTTCTTTGTGAACTTAATCAATTATGCATTTTTTAACAAGCAAAGAAGCACAAATTCATATTCTTGTCCAAGACAATTTAAACACACAAAACAACAAATAAAACAAAGCAATAAAAAACATATAAAAGAATACAATGTAGTCTACTCTATTAGATGCTTTGATGGAAAGTCGATCATTGGCTAATACAAAGTATCTAGACAAGTATTACAAAAGAAATTTTTTATTTCAAAGAAAGCTTAAGTACAAAAAGAAAAAATTACAAAAGAGACAAGTAATGATTACAAGCTCAAAAAGAAAAAAATTAACTTAAAAGAAAGGCAGCTTGATTTAATAAAAAAAACATGAAAGTGGGGGAGAAAAAAATCAAATTGTCAGGCTATCTATATCTCAAATCAAAAGATGACTATTCGTTTTGAAAAGACTCCAAGACAAATTTTCGACTCTTCAAATCCAAGCTAATCATGGCATTTTGCATCTAAATCCTCTAGGAAAGACTATTTGATTCAACTAATACCACTACATGGAAAAAATTTGATAATTAGTTTGCTTTTATAACGTAAGAGACGATTATTCATAATTTCAAAAATCTAGTTGACTACAAAACTCACATCAATTGCTTTTGTAATGTGAAAGGTAAATTGGTCATGGCCAACACTACACCATATGTTGGCCTAGTGATGGACCAAAGTAATTGAGTTTTTTCTCCAAAATAAAACTATATATAATTACTCCTTGAAAAAGATTCAAGGAAAGGAAAAGATTTTGATAGATTTAGAAAGACTTAATACCAGTCCAGAAGCTCAAAAAAAAAATTTTAACTACCAAATTAATTAAAAAAATTATAATTTTCCAAATTCAAATACTAGTAATTTCCAAAGGAAATTTTCAATAATGTATTTTTATTGTGGAAAACCGAGACACCACATCCAAAATTGCCTAATTAAACAAGCATAGAAAAAGAATCACGACAATTGAATAACATTTCTTTCAACAAGACTAAATTATTTGAGACATCATTATTTTTTGATATTAATTGATGAAGAAGCATGACATATTGATTTTAGTGCTTTGCTTTGTATGTGTTTCTTTTTTTTTTTATGATTTCTAACACTAAAAAGCTTATTCCCTAATGAATTTGTATATTTAGGAGATTATTTTAATTGTCAAACTTTGGTACAATTGAATTTATCCTTCTTGGTGGAGAAACAACATAAATTAATAAATTTTCTATACATAACAATTAAAAAAATTTGATTTATATAAGTGTGAACATAAATTTTCAAGTTTTGCTTTAAGAACATGAATTTGGTGTGAAATGGGTTGTATTTCAATTTTATTTTTGAAAATCCATGCGGTGTGAATGTGAATGCCAAGAGATTTCAAAAGTTGGTCATTGATAGTTGAAATGTTCAAATTTCAAGAAGACCAAGGATGGTTGCAAATGACAAAGTACCATGGAGGAGTTGGTAGTATAAGTAGTTATGATTTTTATTACTTCTTTGCAGACAAGTAGAGTCTAGTCTCACTTTTTTTTTGTGTTCATCTTTCTATCATTATATTTTCTAAGCACATTTTCTATGATCTTTTCTATGAACTATTTTATGTATATGTTTTTCACAATTCCATTTAGTGATAAATTATTTTGTGATGCATTAAAATGCAATTGTATTAAATTGTATTTGATGATCTATGAATGTGTGTGATTCAAAGTTGTTGAATGCAAGCACATATTGATAAGACTATGTGTGTGTGTTTGAAATTTAATGAATGTTGAAATTAAAATAATTTAAAACTAGAGAATGAATAATTTTTCAAGTCCAAATTTTTGAGAGAAAACAAAAAAAAAATGATTATTTATAATTTATAAGTGAATGGTGTATGAGTGATAAATCACAACATTATTTTAATTTTATTACAAGTGCATAGTGTGATGTTAATATTTAATCTAAATTGACAATGGCCATAGCCAATGCAAAATGGCTAAATGTTTGATAGCTAAGGCAATGTAGTTGAGTGAAGATTATGAATAAAAGAGTAATATATTTTAGGAGAGAATAATTGTAAGAGTTTCTAAACTTTAATATGATAATGAATATCATGTGGAGGTGATTTGTACTATTTTATGAACTAAGATTGTGCAAATAAGAATCAATGAAAGTGAGTACTTATTGAATATTATTAAGTTTTGTAAATCAATATTTAATGAAAATGAAATTATATGAAAGGAGAGTATTGTGATAAAATTAATAGAAGAATTTATATAAAATAAAAAGGCTATGGATATTGATTATGAAATTAAGACTATGGCTTGATTATGAATTTAAAAGCAATTATATAGAAATTGATTATAGCTATAAGTGATGTATATTGAGAGAATTTAGATTTTATATTTCGTGGGTTGTTTTCTAATTTTATCCATAATTTTATTCATTGATCATCTTCATGAGATTTTATATGGACATTTTTTAATGTTGACATTCTTTTATGAGCCAAATTAGCATATTATTTCCTAGATGAAATGTCATAACATCTATGAGGGACCTTAGCTACACAAAACTCTAGCTAACTTGACTCTTCCCCCAAAAGAACCCATTCTCTTATATTTTTCCCTAGTTGTTATTTTTTGTATTACACTCATGGTCTCTACCTTGTTATCACATAAGTTAAAAGGGAACCCACTTGGTCCTCACCAAAATCAACACCTATTCATGTGCCACCAATACTTTGAAGTTAAATTAAATCTAATCCAAGTTGTTGTTTCTATTATTTTGTATTTTGACATGATTGAGCATCAAAAATTCAATTTAAAAAATGATTGATTGTCATTTTTCAAATCAATATTTTGTGTAGGGTGTCCATTGCAATCTTAACTTTCTGTAGTGTCAAGAGCTCCTTAAAATGAGCCTCAAATGCACTAAATTTTGGAGAAAAAAAATTCATATTAGAAATTTATTTAAAGAAATTGTAGAAGAAGTTTTGAAAAGTCATGCATTGATTGAGATTATTGATGTTATATTTCTAACCTTATATTTTTTGTTGATCAATTTCAAAATTTAACATGTGAAAAGAAGATTAAAAAATCTTAAAATGGCACTTTCATATTTTCAACAACCTCATGATCAAACATTATAATCTTTCAATTTATAATTCATATTGTTGTATTTTCTTTTCATAAGTTATCCTTAATATATCTAGTTTGAATTTTTAGAGTTACAATTTTAGATGGATGAACTTACAAAAATGATAGTTGTTAGTAACATGACATTCATTGTTGCATTTGATTGGCATACATTCTCTCCATTCTCATCCACACTGTAAAACTTGATTGTATTAGTTCCATCACTATTATATGTCAAACTTTTTCAGATTAGAACTTTTCAATTTCAACTCCATGATCCTCATAGGATAAGGTTTGAATAGTGCTACTTATTTCAACTCCACTAGCTCTATGCAAACATCTAATCATTTTTTTATTTCTCTAATTGTTTTTTGCTAGAATACCACAAACCAACCTAACATCTCTTTCTATGGGAACCCTTTGGCATCTCTGCATCCAAACTCACTATAAGAAAAATAAATGAACTTCTTCCTTAGCAACTCTACAAATTCTTCATTATATGGGCACACTCAAATGTGATGAATGTGTTCACATCTAATCAATGAAGTAAAATTAAGACAAAAACACATTCAAATAGGTAGCACTAATCGGTCATTCAAACTATTGAACTACCTCTCATAAACACTTGAATTTGAAGTTATCAATCCCATATTGTGAAAGGACTATTTTTGGTGGGTTCTAACACGCTCTAATTTCTAAATTTGGCATAATTTCAATACTTGAAAGATTTCCAGAGAAAGGCAATAAATATTTAATTTGTTTGCTTTTAAAATCACTTTATGGATTGAAACAATCCTCTAGGACTTGATATCACAAAATTGACTTCTACCTACTTTTGATTGGATTTGAAAGGTGAAATGCAAATAGTAATGTGTATTAAAGAAAATTCAAAATATATTTATTGCTTTAGCACTATATGTTGATGATTTATTTATTTTCACAAATGATCCTAAATATCATTGGATTTAAGTGAAAAATGTGTTGGAATCCAAATCCCAAATGACTTATTAACTAGTTTAGAAGTAATTTTTTGGTTTTATTTATGGCCTTGAACTTCAAGTATTCTGCAATTGCATCTTAAAGACTATTTTTATTCATCAATCAAAATATATAGCTAATATATTGAAACAATTTAATATAGAATTTACTATAATCCCATTGTCATTCCTATAGAAATCAGACAAAAGTTCATTTCTTTGGTCCTTCCCCAAATATTCTTTTTATTAATGAGATTTCAAATAATCATTTGAGTATTTTTCCTTATAAAGAAGTTTTTAATAGTTTAATGCTTGCTATGACTATACAGACCCAATCTTTGTTAAGTTATAATTAATGTATGTTTCCCAACACTTACAAAATCCATTGACTATTCACTAGACTACCATTAAAAGAATTTTTTGCTACTTGAAAGGAACTCAATACCATAGCATTCAGTACAAAGGAGATGGAACATTGTCTAAGTTAATACTAATGTCTTATTTTGATACAAATTATGTAGATGACATATCTAAAAAATTGTACATTTGATTATTTATTTCTACTTACAAATGGGGCCATAAGTAAGAAACAAACTACTACGATATTATCAACAACTAAAGCATAATACATTGCAACTATTTTAGCAATGAAAGAAGCAATATAATTAAGGTGTCTACTTAAAGATCTTAGAAAAAACAAAGAGTTTTCAAGCACAATTTTTTGTGATAATCTAATTACAATAGCTTTGAGTGGAAATTCCAAGTTTCACTGGAGCTCTAGCTAAATTGAAATACATCAAAATGCAATTCCACTACATTCATGATCAAATATGTAGTAATAACTTCAAATCAAAATATTGTAGCTTAAAAAATATGTATGAAGATTATCTTACAAAATTTGTAGGATAAAAAAAGCACATTTATTGTATGTAAAATTTAGGGATAGTAGATGAAGCCAATGAACATAGTATTTAGACTAATTAGTTTTAGGAGTGTTAAGGATAGTGAAACTACATAGTCATGTGTCATAAGTATGAAAGATTACAATTCATGGAGTAATTGAAGTGTTTGTTTTATTAAAAAGTCTATTGCCTTATCTTAATATTATTATTATCTTTTCTATTCCTTGAATATCAGTTTATTGTCACTTTGTACCTTGCTTTCCTCAACCATCTTCACATAGATGTACCTCATATCCTAAAATAAGGAAACATTCTATGCACACATCTCAACGTTTGTCAAAAAAAATTTCAAAGTTGGATCTTGCTTTCCTGCTCCCAAAGTTGCTACGGAAGTTAGAATTGTTGAAACTTCTTGTGCTAATAGTATTGTTGGTGGTGTAGCCATCACTAGAGAATTGTCCTTGTTAGGCTCATCATCACTTGAGCTAGTTTCATCTGCCACCACTTTCTTGTTTATTACTTTCTTCTTCACTAGGTTATCCTAAACACGACAACTTGACATCCTTTGATATGAGTTGGTACAATCTCTTTCTCATTGTCTACTTCAAATCCTTCATCATGCAAATCCATCTTTTTCTTTCTTATTGTCTTCTTCATTGTCCATACTATTCACCATTTCTAATGTGGTCGAAGAAGATATCAAATAAGAAAACAAACAATGGTCAATAACGGCAGCTAGATCAATAAAGTAAGGAAGTGCCTTTCATGTCATAGAACAAGGCAAGATTCTCTAAATGCATCTCATCACTTACTTTTGGTAAAGCACCTTACTAAAAAGCAAAGCCATAAATAATTATCTTTGGTGTAGCTCTTGGTACAAAGATTGTCACTTTAAACTCCTTTTTCATATTTGGTGGCTTGTCTTCTTTGTCTTTTTTCCATTAGATTCTTGTGATGTCTTTGTAGGACTACAAGAAGCAGCATTGAGAGCTACAACCTTGACAATTGATTGTCCAATAATAATAATAATGAATAGTTAAATTCAAAATATGGTACGAAAATGTAGTGACACAAAAACAACACTAGTCCTCTTGGAACACCACGTAATTATAGTAGCCATAAGAATAATGTGCTTATGATAAAAATTTATTAAGCCAATACAATATAGATTGGTCCAAAAATGAAATGAATTATATCAGATACCTTGACAATAATATTTTAAATAGCTTTTTCTTTGTGGTATCTGTGCTTTCATTACTTCTAAATTCAAAGTAAGATTCTTCCTCAACCTAATCCTCATCCTCAAATTCCTTGTTGCTACTCCCTTTTTCTTCTACTAAGGAATTGGAGGAAGGAATTCTTGTCTTTCAATTGGTGGCATAGCTAGAAAAATACTACAACAAAAGTTGGTAAAAAAATGAAGTGGAACTTAGCTACAATTTTTTTATCTACTAGTATGTGCAATCCCAAAACAACAACAATTTTTTAAATCATTTTGGAACTATACAAAATGGTGGATAATATGATTGCAATTGACTTCCAGTTCAAGTTGTTTTTACCAACTTTAATTATAGTATTAGCCATGGCACAAACAAAGTTGGTTAAAAATACTTCAATACTAGAGAAAATAAGGCTGACTTCTATGTCATATTAAATATCAATCTATCAACTTTAGTTTTAGATGAAATTACTCTACAACTATCTCTACATAATCATAGATGAAATTCTTTGATAGTAATGACAACGTTCAATCATAGGTGAAACTCTCAAAAAAGATGTTTTTAGAAATTCATTGATTTCTCATAGCAAATTGTCTTTTAGATTTAGTGGGGACAAAAATTGCAACCATGTGTAAATGTAAATATTTCCTCAAAGTACGGTCTTATGGTGGTGGTGATGTCAAAGGTCGTAGGATTTTACAATGGTGCATTGATAAAGATATGTAGACCTTGCTTCTTGCTCAAAATTTGACAACCTCCATCATCACCCTCAACTACTTTTGTGATTGATAGTGCACTATAACATTCAATGACCTCACTATGGAAAACCTCACAAGAATGCACACAACCTTAGAGAAGGACAAGGTGGAACAGTTGGATACCAAAGATTGGTTGCCTTGTGTCATCACCAACTTTGTAGATTACCCCCACATCTTATGCCAATGCTTGTTGAAGGTCTAGAGTTCTATTTTTTTGTCTATTGTTGTTTATTATCAATCTTAGCTGCGCTTTGTAGCTAGTTTTGGTGATGTTCATTGGCACTGGCACTAAAAATTCCTTAGAAATTTAATACATATTTCATAATTTTAGTCTTTAAGGATGTTGGACATATATCTTGACAATTTTCAGCAATACATAATTTGTACACTAAACCTCCACATTGTAAATGTTAGCTATAAAGTTGGGGTGGGACTATATTTGAATATGTATATAAACACATCTCAAATGTTAATTTTTTTGTATTTGGCTTTCTTGTATTTGAATTTGGTCTTATTTTTTGGACTTTGTAGTTTTGTAGGATTTCATCTTTTGTTATAGTTGATCGTGTGTACTAAGAGATTTTATTCCTTATTTTGTTCTTTCCATGTTCACAACTTGTATATTTCAACTTGCAAATCCTGTTATCTTCATGTTTATTGGTTTTGCTTTCAATGGTATCCAAGTGCTATTGCTTGTTGTGTCCAATATTTTGTAGTTGTACAATTTATAAGAAAATAATGTGACAAAAATTAGTCTTTCTAACCACTTACACATAAGTATAGTGTGCTAAAATATATATCAAAATAGCTTTTATCTACAAAATGGGAGGGAAAATATACTTATAGATAGATAAATACCCTCCCTATTAAATATTCCATCATTGAGCGTGGCCAAGGCAATCAAAAGGCTAAATGGCTAGAGTAAAGGTACAAACTATAGCATGTAGAGGCAGTGGTGACAAGGATGGCCTTTATGACAACATTGACTATGTAGCCAAGGCGGCAATGCAATTTTCTTCCTACCTTTGACACTTTGAAATGGACATACACTCACAAAGACAAAAAGAACTTGCAACAAGTATTGAGAGCATAAATCTGACTACCATTCATATCATTGTAAGGGAGGATTGGAAGTGGCCTTCACACCTTCAAAAAGAGCTCATGTGAAGCTTATCTCCAAGCACTCAACTTGAAGATAGGAAAATTATTTGTGAAAATGTATAATAAATATAAGAAAGAAGTCATATTCATCAACATGTCAATATCATAGATTCATGTACAACATTCTTTCTTCTCTCTATGAATATATTTATATGATTTGAGGGAAGTTTCTTCAATGAATAGGAAATGGATCAAGTATACTTCCACAACATTCATCATCTATCCACTCGAGGATGGAACACTTAGGGGGAAACAACTTATAGAGAGTCCATTTGACATCTTGAAGAAAGGAAACTGGGCACTTGTCAAGTATGACTTTGAATATATATCATGTTTGTTGCGTCTTTGTTGTTAATTGAAATTGGTGCATATTGAGTTGTTGGAATCTTGCCATCAATTGCTTCATCATGAGCTACGTACATGTCACAGAATGAATGTTTAGTCACTTTTGGCAATCCCATTTGGATACCAATTCAACAAAATCTAGTCTATTGAAAGATTTTTGAATGGAAGAATATAAAAGCTTATCCAAATTTGAATCCTTACATAAGAAATGCAACTACAAATGGGGCAAAAACTTATATTTATGTTGAACTCTTGATGCACTCAAAGACACTTTCCTATTGAAATCTTTTGCTTTGCACTTTAATTTCTCTTTGAATGCTCAAACCTACATTACTTTTATGACATGAATTTCCTTTGTGACAAACTAGCTAATGGTACAAGTAGGGGAATTTCATAGCACCAAGGAATTTATGAAAGAGCTAATATGGGAATGAATGTGCATCATAGATGGAATCCACATCTTTTTTTTTTTGCAAGCGATGAGATCAACAATGAGTTCTAGTACTTCTTGCATTCCCAAGATATACATAGTTGAATTCTATTTACCTTCAAGCATCCACATAAGCATGTGATCAAAGTTCGTATAAATGTAACACCACCACTAATATAGTTTGAATAAAGGTTCAAGCATGGTTTCTATTATTGAATTGTAAAAGCTTCTATTTGATCTTTTTGGTAGACTCATTTGTCATATTAGTCAGGGAGAAAATTAGAATCACCTAAAAAATTTAATTTTGTGAAAATTGTCCTTAGGCTCTTATATGTGCATGGAGGTTGTACTGATTTTAGGCAAGTATTTAAGAAGGATGGTTTTGCAAACATGTCACAATAAGTGCAGTTTCCTTAACAAACTTGCTCAATTCTTGGTTAGTCTTGATGGATCATAGATTATTCATGAATTTTATGTGTGGTAATTCTTGACACTATCATTGAAAATATTAGAGCAACTATATAGTAAAATGTTTTGTACCATTGAGGGGATGAAGTTGTTAGAAATTATCCAAATCAATTTTTAAATGAACTAATGTGTCTGAATGTAGATGAGTAAATACAAAATAGGATGACTGAATGGAAAATATTTGTAGTGTAAGAAAAATGAATGAAAGGCCTATCTTAACAAATTCTTGAGCTTCATTTGTCAAGATCCATGTATATTCACACCAAAGACTCTTTTTTCCAAGACAAAATAAATGTACTAATTTTGTTCTTAGCATAACATTATTTAACCCCGAAAGTACCGAGTTTTTTTCCACGGAGATATTGTAAAAAATTGTGAGTTTTGGGGATGTTATTCAAAAATGAAAATTAAAGTTTTTTTTGGAAACGTCAAAGTGTTTTACCAAAGTGTAGAAAACATTTCAGCCCATTTGATTACATGGATTGAAAGATTATAATGTTTGAAGTAAATTTTTCTTTTCCAATTCTTGCAAAACAAGGTCAACAAACTTCGAGCCCTCTTGGAGTAAAATTTTTAGTTTACATGAAAATGAATATTTTAACCATTCATAAGTATGTGATGTTAGATTTACTCATATATTTTTTTTAAACAATTGAAATGTTTAGCTTACACTAATTACCTTGCAATGCAAAGAGGTTAAGTGAATCAGCAATGCACTTGTCATTTTTTGATGATTTAAGATAAATAAAAGAAAATGTTTTTTCTTGAGACCACCCCAACTTAACAAATAAAGTTTGTTTCCTCTGAGGATGTGATTTGCAAATGAAAATTTGATTTTTACTGGACAATTATATACCATATTTTATTAGTTATAGACATGCCAAATTTCAAAAGCTAATGAGCTTTTTGCAAAAGATTCTTCAAATCATCCCCAATTGTTCAAGTTGCCCTAAAAGTTCAAGGTGGCATAACATTTGATCTAGGCATCCTAGTTGAAAAAAAAATTAGTTTTTCACCAAGGAGGTACATGTTTACACATTGTGTCCAAATTTCATGAACATCTAACCAAAAATGACTTTATAGGAACCTACCCAAGATTTCTTGGGTACATTGAACAAACACTTGGTCCTTTAGGGGTTAACAAGACAAAGGTTCCCCTTAATAAAAAGTCAACAAAACATTCTGTAGATGTTGAACAATAAAAATTCAACTACCAGGTAAATTGGAGATAATACATAGGCATCATTAAGTATTTACAATGAAATATCAGATGACACCAATTACATAATTATGGTCTTCTTCATAAAACGCAGAAAAACTCACTACTCTTCACAACACCAAACAAACTGGGGCCCCGACTGTAAACTGCTGGAATACACTAAAGTCGCCACATCGAGGTATCAAATTGTTAAAAGTTAAAGATTCTAAACCTCAATTTGGCAGAATTCCCCAAGCGCAACTGTTCCACGTTCCACCTAGCACCACTTCTCATAACCAGCTTCTGAAGACACCAAATTTGGTTGATCAGAGAAAATCTCCCACAACTATTACGAGTATATCCAAACAGCGTCAATGGAACAGGATGCAGTCGAATAAGTTCAAGGCAAAAGGTCTACTGTCTACAATCAAGTCTCTTTCATAACGATTCATATATTCTTGACTGGCAATGTGATGAATTGGTCTATGAACTCTCCCAACGATTGTTCATAAACCATGAAACACAAGCTAAGAGAGATCATGAGCACGACAACCATCCTCTGCAACCAATTCCCTGAGTCAGCAACAAAACACAGACGAAGTCACAGTTAGAAGAAGCTGCAATTGGGTACCAGCCTGCTGCTACTAATTTAGCCAACAGAATCGGAATCAGAACTCTCTCTGCATGAACAACGAAGCAACATCCAAACACAATCGCAGAAGACAAGAGATATCCTAGCAAGCATCAAGAAGATATTCAAAAACTTCAGACCACATGGCAAGCGAAAGAGAGCATGGAGTATGAAGCAAAAGCAGTACCGTTATGTAGAAACTCTTAAGTCGCATAAGGACCTGAAATTACATTTGAGTACAGCATTCCACAGTGCATTCGACTGGGGGCCATTCAAAAGCACTAAAGCAGTACAGAGTTCCACGCATACCTTAGCAAAACTTAGTTCGACTTGTCACTCGATCAAGTGAATTTAGACGCATATCTGAAACATACCTTCAACCATGATTGAGAGTATATGCACCGCAAATAGCCGATGCAGGTTGAAAAAGGAAGACGATAATATTTCATATAAGTTACACTAGCTCCTTGCCAAGCCAGGACTCCTAACCCAAACAGAATGAAGGAAGTAATAACAGCAACCAATATCGCTAAGAGAGACGGTTTCAGACCAAATTATCATACTGAAATGGGGAAGGAATTGCAGAATTTGACGCAATTTCTCAAGCGTAACACTAAGAAAAATTGTTAGAGAAGAGAACGTTCCTAGCTAAGCTCACGTTGCTGCCTTCCCCTTCCGAGGCACTTTCCGCTTGCCCTCGACATCATTCTGTTTCCTTTTCTTTGATTTTTCGGCTACTACAAACTCCTCAACCACCTTCACAGCTACTACAGGTTTTTCAACCACCTTCTCTGATTTTTTATCTACTACAGGCTCCTCAACCACGTCCATTTTATCCTCGCCCTCATTCTTCAATGCTACTTTTAGCTTCTTCGACGATCCCAAGCTTTTCTTGACTTCCGGTTCGGATGACCCTGACAATTCAATTTTCAATGGCATAACAGGAAGAGATTGATACAGAGGAAGTGCGGTAGACTCCAAAGTTTTCAAGAAGACAGCTCGAATGTTGGCCCACTTCTTAGGTATTTGCTGTGCCACACCTTCAACAACAGCCTCCACATTTGCAACAATCTCCTCCCGTGGCTGCGACACCCTCGCAACTTTAACAACGCTGCAGGTACCCCCACTCAAATACACAAAAGTGGAATTCAAAGCAGTCGTAATCTGGCCTGTCCACTGCGCCCTCGAGAGGTTCACAGGGATCGGATGCTTCTTCTTCTTGTAAAAAACTTTCCCTAGCAGCTTCGGCAACTCCGCAAGAATGCGATCATCAGCCAAAAACATATCATAAGACCCGCACAGCTTCCGCTTCGCTTCATATGCGAAGTAATCTGTCTTCAGCTTCGACAACGAAATGACTTTCGCAATTTTCAACCCTTCCTTCTCGATTCGCTCCTTCGCCGTCTTCTTGTCCAGCTTGTTCTTCGCATTCGCCCTGTCGTTGATGAGCAAACAAACCTCGTGATTCTCATCGTACAGCGGGTGCGGGAGTTCCACCCTGTACGGATTCGTCCTGCCCTTCTCCGGCACTTTGTTCATTCCAACGACAACATACAATAACTGATCATCCTCCAGGAGCTGCGCTTTCTCTGCCTGCTTCTGCGCCCCGTTCCACTTCAGGAGCGCGTCCACGGCCTTCCCCACCAAGGCGGGATCGACCTTCCCGCTCGTCTGCGGCGCCGACGATGGAACAACTTCCTCCGCGTCCATCATCACCGCCATCTCTGAAACTCAAATTGATTCCGCCTGCAATGCGACCGCGTGTGTCTTCCTTGATACTCTCTACAAGACTTGATAACAAAAATAGACGGAATTCTCTGGCTATGGCGGATCAAAACCCTCAGCGAGATTGCATGACGATGGTTCTACTAGAGGGATGGTTAGGGTTTAGGAAACCTTGAGGCTAAAACCCTAGGAGCAATCCCGGCTTGCCCATCGTGGCAACCTTGAGGTCTTGAACCCCTATCTCAGGAGACCTATATTGTGACTTTTACAGTTATTTATGGTGTACGGTATATAATAAATTTTAAAATGGCTCAAGGTAGATGAAAATGTATGGTAGTTGTATGTATTTCAGATAGAATGAAAATAGTATGGGTCACATAAAATTGGTTTTATCTAAATTATTGTGATAAGTGTAAGTCACAAATTTTCTAAATTCCTAAATTTAAACAAGTTAGTGTTATTATTGTAAGGTGCATTAAATTAATTAATTTGTAAAGTACAAAATACAATGTGTATATGATTACATCCTTAATTATTCAAATTACATATATTTGTCTACCAACATTGATAGTAAGTAAAATAGTTACTCCCTCTTTAGAGTACATGTACTCAAATTTTATTTATTTATTCAATTTATTTCCCACCCCATCCTCTCAAAAAAATTAATTCAAATTCAATCTCATTTTATTACATCTCCATCTCAACCCTACTTGTAATTTTGGAGTGGAATTTCATTTTGTATGGCATTCAATATGGAATATATAACAAAATATCGTATTCATATTAGTATCCCTAATTTATATCTATATTCCAAGTTCATATTTGTAGTTTGTATCCGTATCTATATTATATTACTATAGCATCTTTATTTTGTATCTATATTCCATATCTTGTCTTGTATCCCAAGTTGTTTTTTGAAAATCAACAACATTGGAGCAAGGGGTTACAAAGATCAATAGCCTTGGATTTTACAAAACTGAGAGAATGAAGTTAATTGAAAAACTAGGAGGGTTCACCCTTTTTCGGTACATTGTGTTGGTGTACTCATGGATTCAATTAGGTTTATTAATTTGTTAAAAATTTTAATATTACAATATCTTCAAGTCCAGACTTAAAATTCATAATTTTAAAGTCAACCCCCTACTTTAACAAAATAATTGTATTCATTGTAATCATTTGTTCATGAAATTTTAGATAAAGAATTATATTTAAATGATGAATGTTTACTTCTATTAAAAAATTTTAAAAGGTTATACTTTTTCATGCATTTTAGTTATTCATGTGTTATATTTAAAATTTTAAAATTTCAATTGATGAAAAAACAAAAGTATGTTAAAAAAATTATTATTAATAAAGAATTATATAATAATCCATATTATTTGAAAAATGATGAAGTTAGCCTCATTTTCTTATTATTAAAATTTATTTTATTTTTGTCAAAAATCTTATTTATGGATTGTATTTTATAATGATAAACTCATATTTATTTTGTTTTCACTCAAACATTTAATGCCAATCATGAAGTATAATAAAATAAAATAAGTTTTAAAGTGCAATTTTAGTACAATTAAAAATGATTGATTTATTGCATTAGCAAGAGATATTGTGTTTAGATCTAAGACTATTGTTTTATCATTTATAGTATTTTCAAACTAGAAAAGAATGCTATGTAATAAAAATATGCATTTGAAATCATCATTTTAGTTCTTAGTTTGCATAAATTAACTGTGCAAATTAACAATACGTGAAATGCGTACTTGAAAATTAAAATTCTAATGTTTCACTTTATATTTTTATCATTTTTTATTTCAACTATTGTTCACTTTAAAAAAGACAACCTATAGATTTATAGACAAAATAATCACTTTTGGAGACTCTCTTCTAGTTAAATCCTTTGTCATCACTAGAAAACTATGTTGATACTCATTGAATGCCTGTACAATATTACTACATAAATTTAAAGTAATTTATATGATATAAAAGAGTAATTTAACATAGCAAAAGTAAAAGTAGTTAACATAATTATACTTGGTCATGTATCAATTAGATTCTATAATGGCTAACATTGCTCTAATGGAACAAATGACAACCTACATATTTGATGCATATACAATAAATTCAATTGCACTTAAACCAAAATTTTATAAAAACAAAGTATATACATTGACAATAATCATGGTTACGCTACATTTCATTAGTTGTACCCTTTCATTATTTTAGATGACTTCAAACTTTGAAATTCATTATCTCTTTAGTATTTTCAAACTTCAAACTTCAAGGTTCGAAATTTTTTAAATAGATTATGTCACTCTACCAAATCCTAATTTAAGTGTTTGTTTTGTTTTGTTTTTTCAAAATTTAATTTTAATTTTAGAATGTAAAAATTGTATGAGTTTTTTATAGAAGTGTTTTCTAATGGTAGTATAAATTAGGTTTAATTTTTAATTGTTTTTATTTTTGAAATTCCTTTTTGGAGAGAAAAAAATTTGAAGCCTAATTTTTATAAGTAAATGCCATGAATTCACTAATGCTAATTTCTTAAAAATAGACTTTAATTTAGATATCTTTCAAAATACATATTGTGCTTCCATGTAGTCCATCATTTTACTACTATGTACCATGTCATGACCCTTAACATTTGATTTGACATGTATTTTCTTTTTAAATTTAAAAAAAAATACAAGGTAACTTTTAAATAAAGCTAGTAATGCTTTGGTATTTTTGTATAGTCCTATTGATCATTGTAGAAGAGACATTGAGAAGAAATAAAATATGGATCTTACTTTGCAAATTCAATATTCACAACAAACTATTGTATACTTTGAATTGGAGAACTAATGTAAAGAAACATTTTTAAAAATTTATTTTAAATTAAAATAAAACAAAGTACATGTGATTTTGGTGTATAATTCCTTATAATACATATGGGTACCTATAGGACCCAAAGTTATATTGGCAAATTTTTTTGGCTAAGTAGTAACATTAGACAATTTGAATTGAATCCCTTTTATATTTTTAAGATTTGATAATTATATAATTAGTATAAGGCTTTGTTTGAGGTAAACAATAATATCAGTTTATTGATAGTGGATAGTGGGGAAATTAAAGAAAGAAAAGATTGAACTAATAATATGCAACAAAATTTAAAATTAATTCTTAAAATTTAAAATTTATAAAAATTGAACACCCCATCAATCAATTGAACAAAGAAGAGGGTTCGACTAGTTGGACTCTTTTCCTTCATCCAAATCTTAATTACATTGTATAATGTAAATGAAGTAGTAGATAGGATTTAGAAACCCTATTTAATATAAAAGTTGATGCCATGGTCTTTGTCCAAAGAACAATTAATTTACATCATGGGATTTAGTCAACAACATTGCCCCCATTAGTTCAAAAACTAATATTTTGAATAAAAACATATATCCAAATGAATTCTTTAAAATTCATTTAAAAAATATATATGAGACCAAAAATAGCTTTTTGATCTTTGATCCCTATTTTGATCTCATATATACTTTAAATCAATTTTGAAGAGTTACATTTTCATAGCTTGTATCTTGGAATAAAGACATAAAGTATAAAAGAATCCTACAAAAAAAAAAGAAATCAACCCAATGAAAAATAAGATATTGAACATGAGTATAAGATAGTGAAAGATCTCTTAGCAACATAAATATTAATAGAAGCCCATCACTATCACTAATTTCACTAACATCGTCAATATATTAGTACTATGTTGCACCAAACTTTGAAGTGTCTTTTTTTTTTTTCTCTAATTGTTATTCTTCAAACTCAAAAACAAAATGGCATAGAATGAATCAAATATTCAAATAATGATTATGATTCTTTTTGCATGTTTATTGAGGTGGCACCCATCTTTGCTTCTTTCTCCTCCTTTTTCTTTTTTTCTCCTTACAACACTTCAACAAAATCTCATGGAAAAAAATGGTATGAATATACAAAGTACATCACGTCAATAGAGTTCACTTGCATGTTTGGCATTGCTTACTCTGTCTTTGCGTGTTACCGCCCACTACAAGCCATACAAGCCATAAAAAGGTTTGTACGTATTAAATAAATATTTTCAAAAACTACAAAAATTCTAGTAGTATGAATAGCAGTTCCTACAAGTGAACTCCAAAAAAAATCTCTAGATAGTTTAGGTCTTCCACAAGGACACATTCAAAAAAAAAAAAAAAATATAGCTACACTATGAGAGGCTTTGTCATTTTGTCAACCCTAAAAGAATGAAGCCTATGACCATGCAAACAACCTCCAAATCCCTTCCTTTGTATACTCTATTTTGCCACTAAATATTAGTAGAAGTTATTTTATATTATTTTGCAAAAATGAAATCATGTATTTTCTAAAAGCCCTAAAATTTTCAATTTCTTTTGTGAAACTTTGAAATTATTGTGATTTTTTCAAGAAAACGAGCGAAAGAAATTTATATCTAGTACAATTTTTGCTTGAAAATTCTGAAAATTTCAGTGCAGGTGTACTATGATTTAGTGTGGAACAACACGATGTAATCCAAATCCAAATTTGTGTAGCTAAGTTTACTCAAACTTCCTCAGGTGTCTTCTTTCGATCCAAAGCCTCCTCCCTGATTTACTCCAGAGTCCAGAGCCCCCTCCTGCCCCCAAGAATCCCTAAGGCCACAGAAGTGGGTGCCAGACGTTCAGTTGCAATCCGAACTCTGCTACTTCAGCTGTGCCTTTGCAATTCGGCTCTGCATTGAGAAATTCATGCACATGGGTGAGTTTGAGTATGCATTGTAAAGTTCGTCACTCTGGGCGGAGATTAGGCATTTTAGTTGTTCAGTGAGAGGGACAGAG
This sequence comes from Pseudoscleropodium purum, assembly GCA_963969395.1. NCBI lineage: Eukaryota > Viridiplantae > Streptophyta > Bryopsida > Hypnales > Brachytheciaceae > Pseudoscleropodium > Pseudoscleropodium purum. The sequence continues at coordinate 2,796,213 of OZ017796.1, forward strand.
AGATGGTGTTCGAGCTCGTGAAGCTGGTGACACCACTGCAAGCAGGGATTGCGGTGGTGCTTTGCATAGCTTTGTCTTCTCGTCACATCGATCAATATAACAAGCACATGGAGAAGTATGGGCCGTTGGGAGGTCTTCTCATTGACAAGAGAGCTCACAACAACAAGCGATTGGAGACAGAGGAGGTCGCAAAGGGTACCGGTGATGACGCATTGCGCCAGCCTGCGGATCGTTGGGTGTAGCGGAAGAGGCACTGGTGGTGATCGTTCAACCTTGAAGGAATTTCCGGTGGCTGAGAATGCCCTGCTGGGATTTCATCGACTGCTTGATTTAGGGTTTAGGGTTTAAATGATGAATTTTTTTTTTTAGCTTTTAGGAAAGTCAGAAGTGGATTTGCGCATCGAGGTACGGAGTATGCTTCCATGGGAATAGTTCTTGTTCACCTGAGATGAACAGAGCATTAGTTGAATGTGACTATACCGGTCAATGTGCACTTTGTAATTGTTCTAACAGAGTTGTTGGAAGTATCCGAAGAGGAGTCCGTGCTGTAAAGTTGCTATTTTTTTTCGAGAAGGAAAATTTCGGTGGTTGTGCTGAATCCTTTGGCGGATGCCCTAGTATGCTTTCACCGAGTGTATAATTTCGGGTTCCGAGGTTAGAGGACACAAACGATTTTTTGTGAAATTTTTTGAGCTTTTGTGAAATTCAGAGGTAGATTCGAGCTTTGAGATGCGGGATTGTGCCTCTGTGGGAATAATCTTGTGCATCTGAACAGGACAGAGCATTTGTGGAATGCTCATTATTGAATGTGACGATAGAGTGAATGTGCACTTTTAAAAATTGTTCTAATGAACTTCTGCAGTGCGGAAAGATGTAGAGAGAAGTTGAGCTGTGAGTTCTTTGGTGGCATTTATGAGACCGAGTTTGAACCCTGTTTCTTTCGGAATCTTTCGAATGACAGTCCTTGCGAGTTTGGTCCTGGTGTGCCCCTGTTTTGATGGAAATAGGGCATGGATCTGGGAGAGAAGCCTTCACTCTTGATTGGAACAAGTCAAAATCCGCTGATGCTGTTAAGGTATGGACACTCAAAATCCCCAAATTTTTGGTAGCGTTGAGCATTTTTAGGCTTTAAATGTGTCTTAGGAATGAAATAGGATTCCAATGCACGAAAGAATGTGTTATTTTGGATAAGGTATGCAAAATGTATGAAGGTTCAAAGTTTTGGTAGATGACCTAAATTCGACTCTTGATGTTCAGGTGGTCTTACAATCTCGTAATCGATATGTTCCCATTATCTAAGATTTTAGGGTGACAATATTGGGTGGCTCTACGGCTCTACCTTGAAATAATCAAAATGGACATTCTCTTTGAAATATGTGACACTTTTTTCCTGGATTGAGATTAGAATCACATTTATGGTGCATGTATTACCTGAATTTCGTGACAAAGAATGGCCATGCGATTTCCCCGTGATATCCAAACACTTCTAATTTTAAATTATTCTTGACTCTTGGTTTACGCCACTTATGTCGTGCACCATATAGTATGGACAGTTTCTACGAAGAATATTTTGGTTTGTTGACCTTTCTGGGTTGGACTGCAACAATGCTTCTCTTTAGACAATTATTTTGTTTTCATTTTCTGCTTGTGCATACTGAGAGTTTAGATTTGTAACGTAAAACTGACACGGTGACTGAAACTATTTTGCTTTGCTTGGGTGGAATTTTCTTCCAACCTGACATTCGTGACATTCGTTGATGCAATGCCAGAGAGTACCAAGTTGTGTTGGTGTGATCCACCATTGGATGGGGGTAAGACCTCTTGAAACATTATTCAGTAAATTTTTCTTGAAAGGCAACTCGAAGTTGCATCTACTCTCACTTTGACTAACATTATTTGGAATCTCGTGGAGTTAGTTATGAGTTTTTATGTTGATAATTTTCGTCTTAAAATGTGCTATGAAGCTTTTTAGAATCGTGGCAATTTTAGTAAACCCAATTTAGGAGATGAGCTACTCTCTCACGGAGAGTATCCACAGGGATGAGTGGTTGGGTAGGACTCAATTTTGACATTTAGGAAGCATCCCATATGAAGATCCAGTATTCTGGTAAGTCTTCCTTTTTCATTCATCTGTCTCTGAGGTAGTTGGAATCATTTGGTTGAGGCTACCAAATTGCCTAAATAATCTCATTTTCCGCTTTCAATTCCTTAGTCTTTTACCAGAACCAGAAGAATTTGTCGGAACCGGTATTAGTGAAGGATTTGGCGTTTCTTAGGATTAGGGAACTATGGCTTCATATCATTCTAGTTGTATACTCAATTGCTTATTCAGTTGACACAAAACCAAAACCAAAACCAAAACAAGTACGTAGTAAAAACCAAGGTACTTGCCTTACTTAGTGCCGAAATATTCATCAATTGTGTAATACCAGACGTTCTGGGAATTATGAGTGAAAATCGCATACCTTATTAAGTGTTCAGATCCAGTATCATCAAGGACTTGATGACTTCTGTCAAAGCATCATGGTCCCTTGTCAGAGTGCGGTGATTCGTCTGCATCGTACTATTAGTATCAATGTAAAATAGAACTCTGGCGACTGGCCTAAATTATTGTTATCTTACCACACAGCTTCTATTGGACAATTGCAGATACCACACACCTGTGGCAGCTTGCAATTGAATCTGCCAAATAAAGGGATTCAGACAAGGTAATTCTAATTTTCTTGGTGAACTAAGTCATTCCCTTGTTTAACTTAAGGTGGAGAACTGGAGATGATGGAGCAGAGAACTGCAATTAAAGATGACCTGTGCGTGTTGGGCTCACTCTGTCATCCTTACACAACTCACATCATGCTGATGAGCGTTGGCAGCGGCCAAACTAACCCTACACGGAGTAGTACAGTAGTTCTCTGCTAATAACCATAATAAGTTATACGGCAGTTTGGAGGTCATGGAGATTAGACTAAATCAATGTTGGAGTGCCGGACTAATCTTACCGGTAGCAGGAGTGTGTCCGGAACACTCTGCACTTAAGTTAATTTTAAGCATACAGCTTCAGCGTTCGGGAAGTTTTTTGAGTTGCCCCGGTAATTTTCCTCCTCTTTATAAAGGGACTGGTTTTTTTCTTAGAGGCACCGGTTGCATCTTCTCCTTATCAAAATCTTCTGGTTTATTTCCTCTAGTATCAATTTCTCACCGGCCAATTTCCTTCAACTTCAAATTTATAAAGGTTGCAATACATCCTCCATATAAGTTGGAAATATTCTATTTTTCATGGCAATTAGGTTCAAAACTATTATGCTTGTCATTTAAGTTTGTATTGTTCTCACATGTCTCAAATTTATCAACTCTTATTGATCACAGTATTTGCAACTTGATGTCACTGAGCAAGATTTCTTGGTTGATGCAATAACTTGATTCAATATAGCTTGAATATTGATATGCAAGTTTTGCACATATTACTTGTAAAATTTGCATATCATTGATGTTATTTGTCACAATGCCAAAATCCAACTTTGATATCAATCCTCAAATATCATCACTAATTGTAGTGTGGTAAGCAAAGAACTAATAATGGTGCTAAACGATCCTAAATACAACTAGATAACTATGACAATTCTAAGTGATAAGCACAAATAAATATATCAATTTGTAATACCACAAAGAATCACTGAAAATCTTCATTTTCAAAAAATTTAGCTCCTACAAAAAACTTGACAACTTCTTCATGATTACTCCAAAAACTATATAATACTCTTGCTCTATCACCAAGCCACCTCTACAATAAGAAAGATTCAAATACTAGATAAAGCCTCAATCTTTGTATACATCTTGAAAGTCAGTTTAAGAAAAAGTAGTGTGCACCCTGTCCAAAAAGATACCCACCTCTAGTAACTCGGGTATTAGCCTTGAATTCTAAATTGCAAGCGGCTAAGATTCGACAATTTCATGGAAGTGGTGGCTAAATAGCCCCCATTTATTTTTGCACACTGATAGGTTGCCACTCCTACTAATGTTTTGTCCAGTTTTCCATCCTCCATTTTCACACTTTAATCGGTTATTTTCCCAAAGGCACCAGCTAACAATGAACTAACTGCCGGTTCTTCCCAGACATTATTGTTACAACTTGCGCGTAAGCCAGTTAAAGCCAGGGAAGATCACCCCCTCTATTGCCCCATGTTTTACCCTTGTTGGAAACTGGAATTTTTTATTTGTTACATATGATTAAATTTGCAAATTCTAAATTCATATTTGCAACTAAAGCCCCCTACTTTGCTAGGGAATGATATAAAATACAAAATTTAAGAAGCACAAAGTAGGGGGCAATTTTGACATTTACCCTCTAGCAAGGCAATAGAAAGGTCAATCTTACCTAGCTAGCCAGTTAACACCTGTAGTTTGTACATAACTTAATGCGATTACTAATATTGATGTGCCTTTAGGCCTAAACCCTAAATACCCTTTGGTTTACTTCAATCACTAGAAGGTTGTAGATTGGATTAAGGTTTTGACTATGGTTCCTATTGTTGAACTATTGTAAAAAAAACATTGTAGGACCTTGTTGGTAGTTGAAAAGGGGATTTTTAAATTCTTATAGAATTCATTTTATGATTCTTTATGAACAAGTTATGAATCCTCAAAATGTTAAAAATAGGTGTATTCAAAATTGATCATAGGCTCTTATGAATAGGGAATGCACAAGAACATGTAGGGGTTGGCTTCAAAAACAAATCATAGTGGAAAAGGTAATTACTACCTCTTTGAGCTCATTGTCATTGTTAGAAATTATGTCTTTCTAAGAAATTTGTTTATGAAAAAAATGATGGGATACACATGTCATTCAACCATTAGTGGTTAAATTTTTTCAAAAAATCTTAAAGGGGTACACATGTCACTTTGTCATTGGTTTAGAAAATGAAATAAGTGCTTGTGACTAACATCCTCCCTCCCTACATTTGTGTTTGTGTGACATCAGTTTGATTTACAAGCAATGTGGGATATTTGAAATATGTTTGTGGTATCTACATTTCCATTTCCACATTTCTGTATCCATATTCTATATATATATTATATATCCCACAACATTGATAGTCAATTGTGTGTGTGTGTGTGTGTGTAGGGGGGGGGGGGGGGGGGGGAATAAGAAGACATGTTTGCCTCTTTTTGCCTCATTGTCATTGTTAAATGTAATTTCTTTATTCTTTCCTTATTACTTTTTGACACCATGAAAGAAAAATATTATGAAAAAAAACATTATATACATAACATTCTCGTCATTGGTTAGTTCCATACATTAGAGGATTTTTGGAGGGTCAAGAGGGCCATTTCAAGCTTGTTCCCCCAACCTTGTTCCTGTTGTTCCCGTTGTTAGTTTTGTTTTTTTGGAAAGTTTTTTTAACTTAGAATGGTTTAAAAAAAAAAAAATTAAAAAAAAAAAAAAAAAAAAAAATCATTTAAAAAAAAAAAAATTGGGTGATGTGGCAGTCGCCATGCCACATCAGACAACAAGCAATTACAAAGTTGTTCCACCAATGCTAGCAACTTGGGGAACTCGTAGCCCTCCAACTTGCTGAAAGTCCTCTAGTGCCACCCTAGCAAGTCAATGTTTGCTAGTTGTATTTTGGCACAATGATTGATGACTAGTTTGAAAGTATCTTCACTTTATAAAAAGGCATTGATGAATTTGACTTTTTATCATGTTGAATTATGATTTTAAAATATTGTCATTCAAAGTGCACTAGAAAATCACATGAAATGAATCCCAAAAACATTTGCATTTGGACATTAGATTTCTATAATACAAAACGTTTGCAAATATATACTTTTTTATTTCTAAAGTTTTAGGACCTTTTTTTGTCAAAAAATACTCAAAACTACCATTTCTAGTGTAAAGAGCAAAAAAAATTTAAATGTCTATTTTTGCATATTTAACCATAGAATTTGATAGCAAAGTAACATGAACATGTGTTACAAAAATCCCAAACATTTTGACTACATAGATTGCAAAATACATGCATTCAAAGTGAAAAAATCATGTTTTTTTGGCACCATGGCAAACTAGTTTATGAGACTTTGAATCTTCTTAACTAAAGAAAATTTGCATTGTGGATTTTGAATTAAAAAAAATCATCATGAAGAATTGAATTGAAAATATAGAAAAAATAAAAGTAAAAAAATAACATGATTTTCATTCTTGAAAAATTATTAAATAGATATAGATAAGATATAGAGGAAAAAACTAAATCATTAGTAACTCTAAGATGGAATTAGAACATACTAATTCCAATGGTGTGATTATTTAACACTCAAATTTAACCTTGTAGAACTTTTTATTTTGAAAAAATGTGAACATCGAGTTCAAAAACAAATCCAATATGTTATTTTTCAAAAAAATCCTCTACAACTTTGACATCACAAGTCCAAATGGAATGAATCAAAACTTTACAAGTCAACAAAAATACAATCTATGAGAAACAAATTTTAAAATTTTTTATTTCAATTTTGTGAATTTTTTTCTACCCTTCGAGTACAATTCTATTGTAGTATACCTTTTGCTCTTGGGTACCAATTGAAATTCAAATTGTATTTCTAAAATGCCAATAGTTTTTTCTATTTTATGAGAAAGTTTCAAAAAAATTCACCCAAAGTTGAGCTCATAAGAACTTGCCCAAAATCCATTTTATCCTTTGAGTTCATACTAAAGGTTTCAAGTCTATAGTTTGTATAAAGTGCCTTTAGCTATAAATAGTAGCACATTATGTTTGTCATCACCTATTTGCAATATTATATGGTAAAATCATCTCTAATTTCTAACCCAAGTTTTTCTTTGAAATAAAGTTGGTATCCTTACTTTGAATGACGTTAAACTCCTCACTAACAATTCGATTTACGGCTTCTCAAAATCTACTCTAGAATTTCTTTAACTGAACTTATAATGTGATTTTCCTCCAAAAGATCTTTTCAACCATATCTCCAAAACAATATCAAAAATGTAAATTTTTATTTGATTGATGTTAGACTTCAAATAAAAAATTTACAACTTTTGCCTTACAATGTGGAATACCATAAAATTTAAATGTCTATTAAATATGAATTTTATACAATTCTTTACAAAAATCTACTTAAATTTTAAAGAATTTAACGTGCTAGGAACTTGTCTAAAAATGTGAATATCGATTTGGATGCAAGGAATAAGGATTTAAGGGGAGACATGTGCCTACTTGAATCATGTGTGGACATACTCAAGTACTATGGTAAGGATACCAAAGAAATGTCTATTTTTTTACTATGCGTAATTTATATAATTAAAATAATTAAACTTTATAGAAAAATAAATCCAACTACTCTAAATAGTTGGCATATATAAAGAGTTAATTTATTTAGGTTCCCAAGTTGAGCTCCAAAAATCTAGTTGTAAGTTGAGTAGTTTGTTTGAGTTGTAAAATATGGTGCAATGAGTATAAGGGCAAGTTTGAGGTGGTGTAAAAAACATTCTTTTTTAGTGTAATTTGTATATATTGGAAAGGATTTGATTGTTTTCAAACTTTTGTTTGTATAGTAATAAATAAATGGCATATTTAATGGCAATGTTATTAATGTAAAAAATGTGTGGTCTTTGTAGCTAAAATAGGAATTTCAAGATGTCGGTGAAGTAATTGTATAGATGGCGTATGAATCATACCGCAAGGACCTATAGTCATTATTATTATTTAGTATTTGTGTATTTCCATATAAGCTTTGATTGTTGGTAATGAATGAATGGTATTTATTGTGCTTGTGTACTACAAAGTTTCAAGAAAATCTGTCATTGCAGTATGTGAATTTGGTGAATTGAATTTTGTGTTGTTGTAATGGGGTAGTTGGGGGATTATTTATGTTTGAAAGTTGTTGTTTGGAAGTAGAGCATATTGGGGCATAGACGGGGGGGGGGGGGGGGGGGGGGGGGGGCATGTACAATTCATGGGAAATATTAGGAATGACAAGGGTATAACCATAGTAGGATGGTGCATTCCAAAAGAGGGGCTCTAAAAATTCTTGCATTTATAAGTATAAAGAATTTAAATTCTGTATGTGATAGTATCATTTTTCAAAACTCATGCACTACTTTGTAAAATTTTATACATTATAGTTAGCCAAAAAAAATTCAATGCACCAAAGAATGCATCATTTTGATACCATATACAAAAGTTGTGAGGGATCAAAGTTTTATTTGGTGAATGTTGAATAGTTATTTTTTCAACAATAGATACTTATTGATTTAGGAGCTCTACATAACGAGAGCATCTATCAAGTGGTGTTTTTATGCACTTTGGAGCTTTGGGGCATCCTTACTTTAAACCACCATATTACAAGCAAAAGATCCATTCCACACCTAGGGAATGACTCACCAAAGTTTTGCATCTGTCCATCACAATTTTTTTTCAACAAATGAGATTTGGGCTACATTGGGTTGAATTAGTGGTGGCAATCAATTAAGTGAAGATAATGGAGAGTGATTAGTGACCACACTAAGAACTTTGACCTTCTGAGTATAAATCCATAAGTAGAAGTGGCTTTTTTAGGCCCTCAAATTTTGTCCACGTTGTCCAAAATATTGTGTCTCACTACTTTAGATGAATAAAATATCTATTATGGATACACTATTTGTTAATTTGGGGATAGTCTAGAGACTCCTTTGAACCAATTGGGTAGCACACTTCAAAAATTCATAACAAATTCAAACTTTGTCAAAAAGATATAATTTCAATTGCTCCCATCATTTCTCACACTTAACCTTTAAGTGGGATTTTATTTATATTTAAAAAATTAAACTCTGGCAAACTATTAATTCTGCCTGTAATGTAATGGTTTACCTTACATTATGTCATTTGTGTGGCAAACCGAATGGAATCCTGTAAGATCCCAATTGAAACATAAAATCTGTTGTTGTTGACCATTTGTAAAGGTTAAACCTACCGTCCGGTAAACGGTAAAAAACAACTGTTGTTGCTACTGTATGCTCAAGTTTGCTGTAACCTGGCACATGCAACAGTTGAAGCGTAGTTGTGTTCAATGCCGACTATTGCTGGTAAAGACCTCCACTCTCCAGCATTATATTTCACCAGCTCTGCAGTCTGAACTGCCATTGCTATCTCGTTGTAGGTGCTCGAATGTACAGTACTGGAACTAATTCTACGCAGTTAACACCTCGTTGATGACTTGTTGCACTCAGGTCACAATCTGTAAGGTTGAAGTACCTATTTGAAGTAATTTAGTTCTGATGTGAATCATACTCCAAAGTCCAACTGAAGCATGCAGGTTTACACAACCGGAATAGGATACTTGCAGTACTTACGCTCTGTTTCTGATCTTCCCTGCCTTCGGGGTGTTCATGCACAACCCATTTAAGATATTTTTCCTCTCCGCCCGAAGCTTTAGCTTACTCGCTACTCAGTAGCTTGGGAGCGAGTGTAACAGCTTCCAGGCATTTATATGAATCAGTAAAGAGTCCACCCTCGAAGGTTTCTCCAACCTGAGTAGCTAATGCTGACGCAAACCTTGTCAACAAATAATAGGAACTTTACTCACTACAAATCCTCGAACTTACTTAATTGAAGCCTGCAATTACACATTTCAGAATGTGTAATCAGAGGGTGAATCCTCAAAATCTGCCGTATCTTGTACACATCGATCGGATTGGGCACCATCCGCATGTCACGTACAGGAACTCATTTCTCTCTCCTGGAGGCAGTGTCATTAAAGAGGGTTGGATGGAGAACAGAGTTTCCAAGCCGGTGCCTCCCTTTAACGACGTCAGCTTTCTCCATTTTGATTCTGTCCTCTGTCCACTGGACAGACTACAGAGTTCATTAAATTTGTCTGCCACATTGACACCTCCGGCATTTCGTCAATGCTCCACCTTGTGAGTTGTGATACAGTGAGCAAGACTACATATTAATGAGGAACTGTACTCGAATTGCACATTTACATCCCAGCTTGGGTTCCTGGAATTGATGAATTGAATATTCATAGCTAGCTGGACTCACGCAAGTCTGCACATCACTCAGTAAGCTTGGACTGAATTCGCAACCTGCTAGCGCAGCTGACAGTTCCATTGATAGTGTTCTGATATTTTCACATGAATCTGCATGTGGATATAAAGCTCATGGAAAGAGGAGTTCTCATAGAAGCGAATGGTAGAAGAATCAGAGATGGCGTTGGTTTTATTCCTTTGAACAAAATTGACAATGAACTTTCCTAATAGAATCGCGGACCCTCAGCAGGACCAACAAGCAGCCCTTAAGGGATACTTGACCGAGATCTAACAAACAATAATCTGATTCTGTCTTTCAATATAGAATTTAAGAAAAAAAAATGAGGATTATGTATATATATTGCTATTATTTCCGCCGTTTCACTAGTTTGAAATGCAACGCAATGAAGCTCAAAATGCGGTACATGACAGCGAAGCCCGCCATGATGCCGACATCCACCCACTTATTCTCCCGGTCCAGAAACATGGTCTCCAGCACATTCTGCCCCGTGATGAAGCAGCTCCCACCGTAATCAGGTCCAAAGCACCGATGCGCAACGTGCGAATATTCGTTGATGAGCAACGCATCCAACGGGTACTTAAAAAGAGAGATGTAATGCAGCCACAACCATCCCTTGGGCATGTAATCCTTGGCAATGAAGTACCCGGAGAACAGGAAGAAACAACCCATGACGCCCGTCACGACCGTGTTCCCCATGATGAAATCCGACACAAGCGCACTGCAGAAGGACACGAAGGAATTCGCCGTGACGAGCACGAGCCAGATGACAAGCAGGAAGAAAAGAAACGCGCCTAGTTGGGGCGCCAGGGCCACCATGTAGTATACGGGCGCCGCATACAGAAACGCGATGAAGAAGAGAAACGGGAGGAACACGAGCGTGCTGGAGAGGACGTACGAGGACACGCGGTACGCACCGCGCGAAGTTTCCCTGATGAGAATGTTGCGTTCTTCGAGAAAAATGGGTAGCACTTCGATGCTGGAGGTCAGGAGGAAGGTTAACGTGAACGCGAGGAATCCCACGCGCTTCTGCATTCCTGGTGTGCCATAGCCCATGTGGTAGTAGATGGTGCCGAGTCCGACGCCGGCACCAATTGCTTGAATTGTACGCGCCAAGAGCAGCTGCTTGGTTCGGATTATGTTTTTGAGGAAGCGGTGTGACAGAATCCCGATCTCTTTCACGCTGGAATTTGCGAAACGCACTTTGTCCGGGACGTCGTCGTCGCTGCAGCTCGGGGAGGCTTCGCTGCTGGTGGTGTCATAACTCGGGGTCATGGGCGCGCGAGGTGGCTCGAGCTCGAAGAGCGCCTGGAGGGACAGCACTGGCAGGTCGGTTTTGCCACGAACGGAGAAGATCGAGCTTTGTTGGGAGGAATCCAATGTGTCGATGGAGTCAATGGCATACTCCAGGACGTTCACTTGCGCTGGAATATTGTGCCCCGCGGCCGCGAGGCGCGACGAGAGAAGCTCCAGGCTGCCATGATGCACCACTGAGCCTTGTGCGAGGATGAGCACCTCATGAAATTGCTGCAAAATTCGATACCCCGGTTGGTGAATGCTGAGAATGATCGTCCGGTTGCGGCAGACTGCCATAGATCTCAACATGCAGCAGACGTGAAGCGCGGCCGCCGAATCGAGCCCCGAGGTCGGCTCGTCGAGAATTAGAACCGCGGGGTCGTGGATCACGTCCACGCCGATCGAGACGCGCCGTCGCTCGCCTCCCGACACGCCGCGGATGCTTTCGTTCCCGATCCGCGAGGCCGCAACGTGGGTCAGCCCGAGCTCGGCTATAAGTGCCTCCACTCGAGCCAGCTTCTCCGCCATGGGCACCACGGATGGCAACCGCAGCCGTGCAGAGTACAGAAGCGTCTCACGAACTGTCAGCATTGGAAATAGCGCATCGTCTTGCATGACATACCCGCTGATTCTCCGAAAATGCTGCCTGTCCATGGGCTGCCCGTTCACGAGAATGCTCGCGGACGATGAGCTTGGTCGGATCTTGCCCGCCAGAACTTCCAGCAGGGTGGATTTCCCGGCGCCGCTGGGCCCTGCGATTGCCTTAACCTCCCCGGGACGCGCATCGAATGTGATGTGCTTCAAGATGTATTGCGACGGCGACTTCGCGTTGAAGGGCGCGCTCACCGAGTCTTGCGCCTTCTTGGAGCCCAGTTTCTGGGGTCGGACTAGTTTGTAGGAGAGGTCGTGAAGCTCGATGGTGTAGGTCTTGGAGCGTGAGGGGGAGGGCGAGGGGGAGGGCAGAATGGCCACTTGGGAGGCTTTGATGTAAGGCCTGTCGTCGCGAGAAGCTTTGATTCCAGTGCACGTCCCGGTGCAGCAGCAGACGACGTGATTGCTACGCGGGGGGTCTCTTCGTCGCTCGAAATCGGCCATGGTCGATCGGATCCGAGACAGCTGGTGTCAGTCGCGCAGATCGACACCCTGTTCTCCTGAAACCCTCTATGACTGAAATGCGAGATGGAGAATCACAATGGTAAGAAACAGCTGGGCCGCTTTCCTGTGCCAGCCATGTCTCCCTCGATATCCTCCTGCATGGAAGCACATTACTCCTTCAATGGGAAACCTGTTCTCCGCATTTAAAAGTTCGAAGCGCGAATGAGTCACAATATGAGCATTGAACTTCCAATGCGACTCATCCTTTACCGCATTTCGGATATGATCTCACCGGACCCCATCCCACATTCCGGCTGGCTCGCGTAAGGTCATAGCTCGCTCAGCTGCGAACTTCCAATGCTGGATGGCCGCAGGGCATTAGTGTAGCGAGCAATGTTGGATGGCAGCTGGCCAACATGAAAACCTGCAGATGGAAAAGAAGAAGTTCAGACAAGTAAGTCCATGCTGGCGCAATGTAGTACAAAGAAATAGAGAGCAGACTTTCATTTCGTGACAGCAAACGTCAAACTTGAATACGCTGGACTTAAGGGAGTTGAACATCAAGCGAGAGCTCTAGGGCTCATGGCGACTATCTGTCTTCGCCGTCGTAAGTGTTAGCCCTGTGGATGAAGCGAAATGCTGCAATGCAGGGGGGGACATGCATGAAGCAGAATCGCATAAAACACATGCAGAGGACAAAGGACCGACAATCAACTGATCATCATCGATGTAGCGCTACAAAATGCGATCATTATCAACTACTCTGCAATGCGGCGTAACATTTCTACAACCCCTTCATGTACATACCAGATATATATCAGCTAGCTGCTCGCGATGTCCAAGCCGGAATACTGCTGAAAAACGACTTGCATTTGCCAGCGATAAGACGAGTCATCTCTACTGTTCACAAACCGAGCTCTTAACCTGGAACACATGCCATTTGTGCATCAAACCGCAAAAACGTGAACTAAGACATCAAACACGAATAGGCAGGCAATGTATGCGAGCGCCAGTAGCTAGTCTCCTCTACGCTCAGCAGCTCCAATCGACAATGTAGACAACTCTCACTCACTCTCTCACTCAGGTCGTCCTACTCCACCACATACCCCAGTAAGTTGCTTCAAATATCAACGAGCGCGAGCTTCAGCACCCCAATGAACCAGAACAACTATCGAAACCTCTCCCAAAAGGTGGGGTGAATACTCCCCCACTTGCAACCTCGCCAGCTAGTGACGCGCATAAACATTGACCAGCAACAGCGCATACACACCGGCGGGTCCACGTTTGGTAAAACTGCAGCTAGCAAGCAAGCAATGCAAGAGCCGAGCTAGGGACTTTCTGTCGGGCTCCTTTTTCAAACAGAGTCATTGAGCTGAGGAGTCAGGACATCGGTCTAAGCTTAACACAACGATTACGGGAGGTAACTTAATCTCCGTCGGTTCAGTCCACACAAGCCCAAACTCTGTGACTGAAGACCTGAGTGCAGTCCCTTGCAGCGTGAGGCTTTGATAATCACTAAGTATACATTCAGAAATTAGCCAGGATCAGTCTTGACCACAGACTGGAAGTCTGGAACCATAAACACGACCCGGAATCGAGTAGTTGGGACTTGGGAGCGTTGGGACTGGAGACTTGGGACTTGGGAGGGGAGGGGTCTTGAAGCATACGGCGCACCTAATAAAGAGGCCAGTAAAGGGTCGACCTGGAAGGTAGTTGAGGAGGTGAAGAGCGGGTCGGTTTGGTGGAGTGAACGCGGCGGGTGCGGCCTTTGCTGAGTTTGCTCTGACGAAAACTCGTATGAACCTAAGCGCATAAATGCAAGGCCCCTCTTCCTGCTGCAGGCAGTCTGGGGCTTCAGTGTCGCTCCTGCCACTCAGGCCAGAGTTCAACTGGCGCCACTCTCCAGTTGCCTTGCCAACTGATCTCGCTCACAACTTAAAGCACAGTAAGAGTTCTGCGTGGACGTACGCATGCACGGGTTGGTTTATAATACAGTCACCGATTCAATTAATAGCATGTCTAGTCATGTTCAACTACCTAGAGTGGACCATATCATTCTGGAAAGGAGCTGCACAAACCTTGTGGCAAACGTCGATGACTTCAATTGTTTTCATTATTTTTTATTCTTCGATACAAATGAAAGCCAGGGGATTTTAGGTGCAAGAATGATTAAGTACGAAGAGCTCCAAACCTCAGACGGGTAGCTGTAGTAACTTAAATTTTTTCACATCAATATGGTTCGACACAAATTCTCTCACAGCTTGCATAGCGTCCTTCAGTAAGTGAAGGTAAATGGCTGCTCTTAATAAAATTCTACATACAAGCTGGAGGTAAAATATAATGCAACTGTCAGACACTGAAAACTGAAGGATGAAACATTGACACTCGAGCAGTTGTCGTAGACCAGCGTCGCCATTACCAACCAGGCAACCACAATGCAGCTACAACCTGAAGGGTAGGAAGTCAACACTAATTTTATTAGCATGTTACGGACAAAATTCTGAGAAATTAGTCCCATTTGAGGTTGACAACAAGGAATAATTGAACCTCAACTCACCAGATTGAATTTCAAATCTATTCAAGCTGTAGATTTGTATTCTATGGGCACTGGAATGTCACACCTTCGGTGCTCTGAGATTTCCTCTTGGACTAATATGCCAATCTTGGACTACATTTTGAACTCTCACCCCAAAATTGTGGTAGTCTGAAATGTGCCATTCAACTGAGAGTATGACGTTGTTAACTGAAACTAGTTTACAATACATTGTCAATTACTGTGGTTATGGCGTGTGATTGTAATATCAAAATAAAGTAAATACGTACAAAATTTCAAAGAAAAGAAACCTTTTGGTCGACTGTTGCAAGCTAAGTTAGTTTGATGCACAGACATAAGCAGCAAGTTCACTCCGACTGCTGCTGCTGCTGCTACCGCTTCAACGTACGGTTGCAATCAAGTCTCTGCAGACTCAATGCAAAGAGATTGTAAAGCAGCTCAATTCTCTGCAGCCAGAGACTCACTCCGATTCCAAAGCCAGAGCTGCTTTACAATCTCTTCGCATTGAGCCTGCTCCAGAAATTTGTCTTCACCTTCTCTACATGTGTTTTCCTGCTCAATAATTAATGGAAGTGGCCGCTGTTCCACCTAAATCCTCTACAGTAGAGGTCAGCTCTTGGGTGCAAGACTTCCGATTGATGATGATCGGCTTGTGGAATTTATACGGAAATGTTCTCGGAAATCAATCAAGTTTCTTTCAAGGCATCGTTTCAGTTCGACTGCCTAAGAATTCAAATTCATCATTCTCATCGTAGCAGATGAGTAGCTGAAGTTGTGTGAGGTACCTAACTTCCACATAAAATCGTTTGAATTACTGAGCAAGTGAGCATTGGAGGGCCAGGGCTAAGTTAGATCTCCTCTGGTCTTGTGAACCTAGCTCCAGATCCCTGGGGAAATGCAAGAAGGCTTGATTCTTATCACAAGTGATAGAATGTGGAAAATTTGAATGCATAGTTTGGAATCAAGAACCCGGAATTATAATTATAAGATAGCATAAGTCAAGAAATACAAAATTAGAAAAACAAACAAAATTAACCCCTAAATGATTTTGACTATGTTTTCACCCAAACCACTCCAAAACTGCCATTTGTAGTACAAGTACCAAATTTTAGAAAAAAAAAACATTTTTGGACTCTTGTAATTGTAGTATCTTGTATTAAGCTTGTTTGAAAACATGTGAAAAAATTTCAGAAATTTCTACCGTGTAGTTTGCAAGATATTAGCATTTGAAGTGCAAATTTCCTTTTTCTAGCCTTGCAAAAATCCGGGCAGCTGCACTTCAAAAGGTCACATTTGTATGAAAAAATGTCCAAAATGGTGGTTACTCTTCGAATTCATTTTTCATGTCAAGTTAGCTACATGCTTGAAAAATTTTACATCACTTGGAATCATACAACATATAGGTAAAAAAATAGTAAATAGAAAGGAGTAGAAAATGATTCAAAATACCATATTGCTAACAATTTATTTATGGGATTGAAAAATGGTTGTAATGTTGTAATAAACAATCTACACCCATTGTTGTTGTTTTTTTACCAAAAATATTAAAATTTGAGTTTAATAAAGGACTTCAAAGTTTGTATTAGAGTAGAGATTCAAAAATGACCGACAAACTTCCACAAATTAAAATTCCTCGTAACTTTTGACTCATTGATCAAAATGGAATGATTCAAAGCTTTCCAAATATATATAAATCTAGAGAACCAATTTAAAAATTTTATTTCTCAAGAAAATGATTTTTAAAGAAGATTTTTTGTTGCTCGGGTTGCCCATCGAGCAATGAAAAGTACATATCTTACAATAACTTTTCAATCATGTAGTCAAATGTTATTAAAATTGTTGGGCCTTGAAGCTACTCCTTTGGGCACATGTTGTGTTAAAATTTCAGCAAAAATAAATAAAAACTCCATTTGTAGTGAGTTGCCCAAATTTTCTATGTTGCCAAAAAACACAGTTTAGGTGTTTAGTAGTTAACCCTGTAAGGATGGGCCGGTCTCCACTAAAATCATCATTTTCTAATATCGTGGGAATCAATTGCTTAAAAAAAATGGAAAAGTATTTATTGGAAGTCAAACTACTATAGAAGAAGTTCCCTTTTCACAACAAAGCTTGGAAGATGAATAGTTGCACTTCTGTCTTCTATAGAGGAATTCTCTCATCTATCAGACACTCAATGTCTGTGGTGGCCCTACAAGGTTAACATCTTTCCAAATTTGTTTGCACACTCAATTATAAAATAGCATAGGTCAAGAAATACACAAGTAAGAAATAAAAAATTAACAAAACTAACAAAATTAATATGTTTCAAAATGTATTTGCACATGAGTCTTGGAGATAAAAATAGTACTCCCTTTTTTCTCATAATAAATCCGTGGTACTTCCATAGTAAGTTTCCACTAAAATTAACATGAATAAGAGGGAGTAGTTGTTAAGTTGCTTCTACAATATTGACTATTGTGGATGTACTCACACATGTCTCGTTTATTGAAAAGGGCTTCCAATTTCAAGCAATTGTGAAATAATGAATTATAAAATAGATTGGAATGACCACACTATATATCTACAAAAAATGTTTCATACATAATATAAAAATAATAATATTAAATTGTCTAGTGGACCACATTTTTTGCACATAAATTTGTGAAGACCACAAAAAAATTTATAAACAAAATATTGTATATTTTCTTAGATGTAAAATTATTGAGTGAATCATATATTTTAGGCCTTCATGTTCACTTAAATAAAGCACAACAACTTTGACCTATTAGATGTGTATTTTCTATAACCACATTTGTGTTTCATGGACTAATACTAGACAAACTACCAATTTCAATCCACTTGCAAAAATGATCTAAATACAATATAAAAAAAATTGATGCATGGTCTTCAAAGGGGCAATAAATTTACAAGAATGCATAAGGTTTGTAACAAGAAATATGACTATAAAAGAGTGTTTAATTAAATTAGAGTTTAAAAAGACAACCAATTTTAGACTAGTTATTAGTGATGTAATAACTAGTCTAATTTTCAATATAAAAGTTGCAAGCTTAAACAAGCTAGGTAAAGTATGTTATATTTTATATGTTCAATTTCATGTCTTTTAATAGAAATATCTTTTAATGGAAATTTGAAGAAATTTTGACAAATAATTACAATTCGATTTGAATAATTTTTCCAATGATGACCTTTACTTTTATGCTTAATGTATATAGGGGTCATCTATGGTGAGTTGTACCAAAAAAATGAAGTCACATAGCTAAACCTATACATTTTGAAGTCACAATTGTTTTGACATTGTTTTTGTCTATTCTAGTTTTAAATTTCACAATAATCGTATTCATAGCCTTTAATAATTTATGATTTTCAACTCTCAACATTTCAAATTCCACAACCTTTATAGTTAGTTGTCACCAGTAGCATAGAGAGAACTAGAGCCTTAGTTTCTAAATATTACCTTTACATCTTCATGTACTTTGAAATTTTTATATAATTTTTAAAATATATAAATTTCATGTATTATAATAGTAGACTATTAAGCCCCTAATGGACCATTGTTTCCTTAGACCCAAATGAAAGCTTGGGCATGTTCTAATGATCAATTTTTGACATTATTTTTTTGAAAAAATTCTCTAGATAGAATATCAAATTAGATTTTAAGGATTACAATACTTAATTTGATGGTACACAATTGCAAAATCTATGCCACACTCAACACAAATTGAGTAAGTCAAGGCACCAAAAAAAGACCCACAAAAACTCAATTTTTAAAAATTGTTTCTCATCAAATATATCTAAGTCTCTATAGGAAGCTTTATATATTATATTTGGATTAGTAATGTGAAAGTCATGATGTGTCATGATGAGTCTTGACATCAATTGAAGCATCTTCCCTTCCAAAAGAAAATATATGTTTATTTTAGCTCAATTGTCACAATTTTATAAAAAAGAATGACTTATGGAGTTTAGATTTTTTTCTAAGAAATTTTTCTATTAAGATTTAGGTATTTCAAGGCCATCTTAGAGCTATTTACAATTTCTAGTTTCCTTTTGTATTGTGATCACCTGTCTTTTGAGTGGATAGCAACACAAAAGGTATTTAGACAGAGATTAATTCTGTAACTCCTTGGCAATCCCCCACCCCACTCAAAATTTTTAATATAATTTAATAAAATTCAATTTAATTAGCCCCCCAAGCCCAAAACTTATAATTTTGTTTGTACTATGTTGTTACAATTGATATGGGATATGTCTTAGGCTGTATTCATATTTGTATTGGTATTCATATCTGTAATCTTATATTTGTATTGATATTGATATTTACATCCAAATTCTTGTATTTGTATTGATACTAGTATTTGTATCTATACTTTTGTATTTGGAATGTCTTGTACATGACACTTGAGATTTGAAAACAATTTTTATCAATTCAAACTCTATCTAAATCCAACCATATGGATTGGATCAATGCATCAAAATTTCTATTCACTAATTAAAAGTCCCATTTAGATTATTCTTAAATAAATTCCACTTTACAATACATCTTCATAATTTTGGAAAATTAAATAACCTTTGATCTTAAAGGATTATGGGTTTAAGGCATCATACTAAATACATTACTTTATTTGCAAATTCTCACAAATTCTATGTAGCATGAGAATTACATCAAATCTTCCTTTGCATGTAATCTTTTTGTGATTTTAATGCAATCTCACAATAAAATTCAATACAAGAAAAAACACCCTCAATCAATACTATATTTTGTGAGTCTACGTTAGTTGATTCATGATTTAGTTGATTGTATTTGAATCAAGTAGAGAGAACTCACCAAAATATTCTTGTAGAGAAATTTCATTAACCCCTAAATTCCCATTGTCCCCTCGGGGGACAAATCAGATTTCGGGTAGGTTCCTGTGATCTCAATTTTTGGTGAATTGTTTTGAAAATTTTCCGTAAGATAGAAAAACTAATTATCTACATGGGAATATAATTTTTATTTCAAGTGGTGCCTAAGAGAAAAAGTTATACCACAAAAAGCCTAGAACTAAACTTGGTAGACAACCCAAAAAAATTGCAAAAAATCAAAATAAATTTTAATTTATTTTTTCCTAAAACGCTTTCTTTTTGTCTACATGTGAAGCTTTGATTTGTTCTATTTGGACTAATAATGAGAAAATTAAAGACAATTTTGTTTTTCGGGCAATTTCGGCATCTTCTAGAAAAAAAACATGTAGGGTTCATTTTTGAATGCAATTTTCACAATTTTTCACAATTTTTTTTTTGAGAATGTTGTGTTCAATTGCTAAAACAATCTCACCATTGGGATTATTGTCTTTTAATCCCATCTTGGAGGTATTAATGATTTCGTTTTTTTTCCAATCTTGGATCTACCTCTACTTAGCATTCTTTTAAAGAATGAAAATCAAGTGTTTTTTTTCCCTAGACTTTCAACTCAATTTTTCAGCAAATTTTTTTTTTAATTCAAAGTTTGTAGTGCAAAAGAATTTCACAAGTGGCGGTGAAAGTCATTTGAAATTGCAAGCCAATGTTCAAAAATTTTTTTTTTCAACTTTGAATGCTAATATCTTCCAATCTATACAGTCAAACTTCATGAAATTATTACCATGTGAGATAAGACAAGTAAAGTGTAAGATCCTATAGTTAAATTCTAAAAAAATGATTTTTTTTTGTATTCTTGGATGAATGCAACAAAAACGGCAGTTTTGAGTGTTTTTTGACAGAAAAATGGCCTTGGGAATTTAGGGGGTAAATCCATTGTTGTGTCAATTTCTTCCTTGATGTGATTCCCCTTTCTTACAAGGAAATTTTGCTATTTTTGTATGAGATCAAGGAAAAATGGGAATTTCAATACATGAAAATTTGCATATAATCTCTTTTTGAAAATTATATTAACTAAAATAACTGCACCTATAATTGACACAATAAATATTAACAAGTGATCATAGAATTTATGAGCTCATGAACTTAAAAGTCTATATTATAAACACCTTTTATGATTATAGGTGTTCATATTATAAATAATCATGTTATAAACTCTTTTCATGTTATAATCTCTTTTCTATGTTACCAATACATCTGTTATAAACATCTTCAAATGGTTGTAGGTATATATTTATATTTGGGCTTAAGACTTGTATGCTCACATATTTGTGCTCACACTACAATTGTTGCAGTTTGCACTAGTAACAATTGATCATGATTGTTATTATTAAACACACTGTTACTTTGATTATATCTTATTGGCAAGTGAAAGAGGATTTCAGCACATTCAGTTTAACATACATTATTCAGACACTATATAAATGAGTCATGAAATTTCAAAGTATGGTTTGTACTTGAAACAAAAGTTGACATTGTACTCGCTCACTCACTATAGGTTCTCATGCTCAATTTGTGTACATCTTATGCCATCAATATTTAGGTTTTAATACACTCTTCGGTCCAAACGTAGGTGAGACATTTTTGGCAATCATGGTTGTGGGCTCACACACTATCAGTACAATGAAGAAAAACTGCACACACATATGTCAAATTTGTCAATTGAGTGTAGTAATGAAGTTGCTCCCATGTCTCTGTTCAACACAGCCCTTTGTTAACTTATGTCCTCCCTTCTGATTCAGAGCCAAAAAAGTAAAAAATACTGGTATGGTGCTTCTGTGAAATTTGAAGGCCACCTAACATACATTGAAAATGGTAGAGCATCCATTCTAAGCATATGAAGCTTTATCTTCTCATTAGATGAAATTGGGGGTCAAAAGAGGGCTGTTTCAGGCCTCTTCTCCTTGATATTCTCGCGGCAACAAAAGAAAAAAAGCGGCACTGTCAAAAAATAAAATGAAATGAAAAAAATGAAAAATGATGTGGCACTGTCTCAACCATGTTGGGCTGCACAATTGACACTATTCCTTGAGTTTTCAAAGCCCGGGAACTTGCAATCCTTTAAGGTCCTCACATCTCTTGTAATGCCTTTCATCACTATCAGTTCTGAGCACAACAACTTTATTGTGTAACTAAGGTGGAAACACCTAAAACTATCAAAATAAGTAATTCATTGTAGTTGGAGGCATCTTTTTATGGAAAAAATGTTTTTGTAATATTAACAATTGAAAATCATAAATTTTCAATCTTTTTGGATATTATATGTAATTTTTATGATTTTTCAAAGTGGAAGCTCCCTATGCCATTCAAACCATCATATAGATGAATCTAAAACCAAAATTTAAAAAAATTAGCAATCAAACAATCGTACTTCAGTATGGGGACGGTTCAATGATACTTTGGGGGGATAGTTTCATGGCAATTTACTTTGA
Organism: Pseudoscleropodium purum; assembly: GCA_963969395.1. NCBI lineage: Eukaryota > Viridiplantae > Streptophyta > Bryopsida > Hypnales > Brachytheciaceae > Pseudoscleropodium > Pseudoscleropodium purum. The sequence continues at coordinate 2,818,517 of OZ017796.1, forward strand.
AGAGTGGGTACATGGATGATTTTGTGTGTTTTTACCTTATAGTGAAGAATTTATAGCAAGAATTGAAAGAAACCTAATAACTAAAGAAAGAGCATCTCTACCATTGTACGATCAAAATGCAATGCCAATGTAGCATGCCTAAGCTCATTATTTGAGAATGTAGAATGGGTTGGGCCAACCCCACAGTCATACTTGTTGTAATGGCTCAACAAGAGTTTGATTTATGCAATTGAAAGAGAATGTTGAACTTTGTTTGTTGCTTAATTTAAAGGAGTTATTGCTCATTTCCAAAAGCTTTGAAGGTACTATTCACCAACTACTCTTCCAAATTCGGACTCTTTCGCAATAAAATAGAGTGACAACAACATGATGCTTTCTGAGATCCAAGTCGCAAGAGCAAATGCCCACCAATGGCAAATTTCCATGTACAATATGATTTTTGAGGAGCTTGCTTTGGAATTGGATGATAGTCAGTTTGATTGGTGGGGTACAAATTACCTCTTAAAGTTCTAGTGTCCCTAAGGAGACAAAATGAACTTTAGACAGGTTCCTATGAGTTCAATTTTTGGTGAAACTTTTTAAAGCTTTTTCATGAGATAGAAAACTTATTAGCTTTCTAGCAATATAATTTTGATTTCAATCAACGCTTGGTAGCAAAAGTTATGCCACAATAACTTCAAAACGGGGGAGATTAGGCAATAAAAAAATCTACAAAAGATTGAAATTAATTTTTCTAATATTTCTTCCTCATAGATTATATTTTTGTCTAAATTAAATGAAAAACTTTGATTCAATCCATGTGGATTAGTCATGTTAAAATTATGGAGCTCCTTGTTTGCAAGCAATTTGAATATCTTCTTGAAAAAACTTTTTCTTTCACTTTATATGCTAATATCTTTCAATCTATGTAATCAAGAATCACAAACATTATACTACATCTTATGAGACAAGTGTAGGTCAAGATCCTACAATTAGATTCTTTTTTTTTTTAATTTCTTAGGTGAAGACAATAAAAAGTGTTTGTTTTGAGTATTTTTTGGTAGAAAAATGACCATGAGACTTGAGGCAAAGTGTTGAAGTAGGCATTCAAAGTCTGCAATTTTATCCCAAGGATAAATATTGGAATTTTAAAAATTTGCTACACATGATGAAATTTGGTAACTTTGAAGTCAAACTTGGAATAGCGGTTCCAAATTAGTTGAGAGAGGTAATGAACACATGTATGAGAGGCGAAGAACACAACATACTAAGCAATCACAAAATAAGTTAAAGGTAATTTTTACATTTATCCCTGGCTAGGTGAAGACAAATATTAGATGCAGACTTCAAATGACCACTTTTATTAACCCTTAAAAGTTGAGCTTGTCACTCTTGAAAGCAACCTTTCTAGTACTGTACAAATCATTTGCTTCACAAAACCCAAGAGCACTCATTGGAGGTCGGTCTAATTAGTGTGCAAAGCCAGACCACCTCCCTTTCATCCAGCAAAATTTCAAGGATGAACATTGGTAATTTTGTCCTATGTAGAAGGATTTTCTATCATCCATTGGATAATAAATGTCTGAGGTGTTATTCAAGTGTTTAGCATCATACAATATGAGTTGGGGTAGTACATTGCAAACAAAAGAAATGCAACTCTAAGGGAGTTGACCCATTTCCAACCACTTAAACAATTACCAAGTATGTAGAGTATAGGTTTCTTGAGTGCAAAATTTTTCCATGATGTAAAAATAGAATTTGTAAAGATAATATAATTTTCTAAATTTTCTAAATTCAAAATATAATTATCTCAAATTTATTAGTTGAACTATATTGTACGACTTGTATTGATCATATATACTTTTTTGTTTCCAACCATAGACTGGTTGTAGAATCAATCAAGGGTTGATTGCAATATTGAGAGCTTGACAACCAATGATAATGGGCCACAATTACTTCAAGAACCACACTACAATTTTATAAAAAAAAATCTGTCTATAGGTTGGAAATGGGGGGTAATCAGAAATGGATTGGCTCCTATAATGTATCATTAGGTAGGGGTCAACGGTTATGTTTATTTAATTTAAGGGAATCTAAATGTGGGCTCTATGTGGGAAGTAAGTGGTCGAGGTTAGGCGCTTTCAAATTTATTTTTTTGTGCAAATTTTGGCTTCAAGTTAGGAATCAATGTGAGGTGTATGGCTTTTGAACAAAACTTAAAAAAACATTTTTGGTAATTTTAGCTCTTTGATTGGTGCAAAATAGGACAACCAAGTTTCAAAGAATGATGAAAAATGAGAGATAACCAAATTCTAACTAAAAAAACTTGCTATAGATAATGCATAATTATTGAATCAACATTTGCAAGATGCCTAAAGTCTTTATTTATTAAACAACCATGGCACACTTGTGTCAAAACACATCAAAAACAAACAAGTGCATCAAGAGCCTCTCTTGACACATGGCTACGTTTATCAATTACTTAATTACACCATCTATAGCACTAAGTGAGGCAACAATTACTTCGATAGTGGTGCAACCTTGATGTTTTATGATTACAACACCTGATGATGCGACGAAGGTACCTATGTATATGTGGGTACAATCTACACTCATATCTCCAACTTTGTTATATTTTAGGCGACTATGGATGAAAGGTTGTTGAATCAACATTTAGATAGGTGGTGATAAAGTGGCAAACCCTAGAATTCATGGTAAAGTTAGTGGCTATTAGGGTGTGATTCAAGATTTAGATCTAACTTTTAAAACTCTTTTACCTCCAAATTTTTCCAAAAACTTAGTGCAAAAAATAAATTTTTGGTGCTATCAGTCTTTTTATCGCCTAAAAACACACCGGCAGCATTGAAGTTTTCTGCTTTCAAGATTCACTTTGGGCATAAGTTCACTTAGCTGGAACTGTTTGAACAGTATCTTGGGAATTGAATGCGCATGTGGTTTGAGCATGGTGACATGGACAGTATAGTACAGAACAGAACTGAGTCAAATGATGATACAGTGCAGGGTCTGGAGGGAGCATCTCCACTCTTCCACTGGGAAGGGTCTGGTCCAGTCTCCGGTGAGCCTGGGGTTGAGTCCGCAGCAGGACTTTAAAGAGGTCATTCAAAGTTTTTGCATGTCCTGCATCATTTCTCCTTGTCAAGGGTAAATGTAAACAAATGACCTCTGTTTTGTGGTTGTTGAGTGTCCTGCATTTTTCACCTCTTCTAGAAGTAGCCAACCTTTTTCCAACCACTTAAAGCAATTACACATATCTGGAGCATGGGGTTCTTGAGTGCAAATTTTTTTACCATACACAAAGATAGAGTTTGGAAGGGTTTCATAATTTTTTTCCCTCTAAACATAATTATCATGAATATTCTAGTTGAAGATTATCTTCAACCCGTATTAGTCATATAGGTCTTTTTATTCCAACCAAGGGCTGGAAACAAAATTCACCAAGGGTTGGTTGCAATATCGAGAGACTTTTAGCCAATTATAATGTGCCACAACTGTGCTTAATTGGAATTGTGCTGTAACAGATCACTATTCATTTTTACATGCAAGGAAGAAAAATAGTCTACACTAAGGAATTAGGGCGTGACAAAAAGAAATTGGGTTGGCTACTTCTACCCGTGTTCATCACTTCTCCTCACTAGTTTGGATCTTCTAATTCCAAATTTCATCATGTGTGACAAATTAACCACAGACCAGTGATCTCAGAATGGGTTTAGGATAATTAGTCAAATGTTCATTTTTGGAAGTTTTAAAAAAATTTACACTGAGAACATGAAAAATTAAGTAAAAACTGAGCGAAATTTAGCCAGTTTTGAGATCGCTGCCGCAGACTTCCCATGACCACTTGAATGTCGGTCCCCGCATTCATTTCAAAAAATGAAAGCAATCAATCTGCCCCAATCTAGTGAGTCAGTGTAGCTGCCCCTGGTGTAACTTATCGTACATTGTCTGTACTCTCATGTTGTCTTATTTTCATTCTTTGTTGGAGCAAATGAACAAAGACTGTCTGAGAAGATATTTTAAGGCATATATCATTGCAAGAAAGATGAGTGAAAAATGAATCCCCCACTAGTCCCACTATTTGTACTTCACATGATTCCACTTGAGGATTCAGTTTGGCTGCATCATGCATGGCCGAATCTAAGTATCAGAGATGGGCAGCAGTTTCACTTCATGCAAAAAATATCAGAGGAATTTTTTTGGAAGGGTGTGGGGGTGTGGGTCGGTGGCTTGCCAGCGCAAACATGGGCCTTGTACACCGACAAAATGCTTACAAGAAGATCCCCACTTAGGACAAGCTTACATGCTCGTCTGGTGGGGGCAAACTTTAACCTAAAACAAGCAAGAAGATAAAATTGTCTCCATTGATTGTCTTGTTGGGGTGTGCAACAGAAAAGGAGGAATTCCATTTTCAACCGATATCGATGAACAACTTCATTGGTGGAAACTAGAGGAGACTAGTGAATCATGAGAGAATCTAATATGTGTCAACTTCTAATTGTATCCTTCTTCCACCCACTGGATCCACGTAAAAGTGGAATTGGTATTTTTCCCTATAGCTCTTTGTCCATTGGGGGAACATATAAGGAATCTCTTAGAGTAGAGGCACCCGAAAGCGTCCCTAGATCCAATAGTATCCCTTTCTAGGAAGGGGAGTCATTTCAAAACCTAAATGTAGGTATACCAAATATAGCTTATTATTTGTTGATCGACATGATAAGTCATGTATGATCCATCTAGATTTGCGTTTCAGAATGACTCCTTTTCTCAGAAAGGGACGCCATTGAATGCCTCAACCCATATTCAAATTGGACAGGTGGATTTTTACAAGCGTCATCTTTTAGTCTATATAGCCAAAGTTTTTACACCTACAATAACTAACACTTACATGTCTAATTTGTTTCATTCAAGGGTCAACAAAACTTTGAAGTTAAACAAAACAAACACTACACAATAAGTATTTTTTTTCTTGGCAAAACAATAGTTTAGATTTATGTATAATATATACAATTACATTTGATGAAGATTTTTTATAATAATAATAATTATTATGATTATTAATTATCATGTAAGGGCATAGCAAAAATTTCATTTTCTAGTCTAAAGTGCTCTTGGAGATGGACCTCCAATAAATTAGACTATGGAAAATGAACCACTTTATAATTTCAGCTAAAAAACTTAATACTTAGGATTGATCCACGACAATATTTCACCCAAAACACTTTAAAATGGGCATTTCTAGTGCATTTGGCAAAAAAAATAATATTTGCCAAACATTTGTTAATTTTTGTAATTTAACATTGTATAGTATAGGTTTTCAAACTTTTTCAATATAGGATCCTATATTTTGAAAGATATCTAAATTTTTTTTAAATCACATCTTTCCAAACCAGCATACTACAAGATTCTATGGTTACATGTGTCCAAAAATGTTTTTATTCTAAAATTTGGTACTTAGACTAGAAATGGCAGTTTTGGAGCGGTTTTGGTAAAAATGTAGTCAAAATCATTTAGAAGTTAAGCAAGCTTTCGACAATGCTATATATCTTTTGTGAAAGTTGGATGGATTAGAGTTGAAGATCCAATTGTAGGCAAACATATCAAATTGTTTCATTGTTGTGAAGAAGACCAACTATTTGAAGATTTTGAAGATAAGATCGAAGAAAGACCATGATGAAGATCAAAGGCTTGAAGACTAATGAAGACATTCATCATTTTTTAGTCCTAAATCATTACATGCCGGTGGATGTCGTGATGTAGGTCATTTACTAATTAAAAGTTAGGCATCATATTACTTTTTTTGTTGATTCTAAGTAGAAGAGGGGTTAGCCCTATTCATTGGGGGGGTAGATTCTTTGGGGGTAACTTCATTGGTAGGAGTTCATAGGGCATGTGTCCCATATTATTTGTAGCCATGACTCCTCCATGTGGATATTTAACTCCTAAAGGTCTTTGACTAAGTTTCACCAAAATGCTCCTAAATTGATATTTTTAATACAAGTACCAAATTATAGAAAAAAAAACATTTTTGGACAAGTGTCACTATAGTATGTTGGCTTGAAAAGATGTGGAAAAATTTTCAAAAATTTCTACCCTATAGATTGTAAGATATTAGTAATTGAATTGACAAAAATTCTTTTCCTAGTCTTGTAAAAAAACAGGTAGCTACACTTGAGAAGGTCACATTTGTATGAAAAAATGTTCAAAATGATGGTGCTTTTGGATTTATTCTTCAAGTCAAATTGTCTACATGCTTAAGAAATTTTAGATCACTTGGAATTGTACAACATATACTAGGAAAAAATAATAAGTAGAAAGAAATAGAGAATGATTCAGAATACTAAATTGTTAAGAATTTAGTTATAGAATTGAAAAATTCCAATTCCAATAGTTGCAATGTTATAATAGACAATCTACAACCCATGATTTTATTTTATTTTCCAAAACTATTGAAAATTGAATTAAACAAAGGACTTCAAAGTTTATTTTAGAATAGAGATTCTATAATTACCTGCAAACTAAAATATTCTTTATAACTTTCATCTCATTAATCAAAATAGAATGATTCAAAACTATCCACATATATACAAGTCTAGAGAGCTAATTTCAAATTTGTAGTCAAAAGTTATGAAATTATTGGGCCTTAAATCTACTCCTTGTTTACATGTTATTTTAAAATTTCAAAGCAAAAAAAATTAAAACTACATTCGTAGTGAGCTACCTAAAATTGCTATGTTGCCAAAAAATATAGCTTGGTCCTTTAGGGATTAAAGACTTGGTGTTGGAATCATCTTATCTTGTATTTTGTTTTCTATCTTTTGCTTTTTCTTCTAAATGGCCAATAATCTTGGATTGAAGAAAGCTTTGCAAACTAAGTTAGGAAGAGCTGAGGAAGATTAATATTACCACTTTTTATAAATCATTTTCTAAGTTATACTTTTTGTTGAGTATGGTGGTTGTGTTTTATTGAGATTTGCTTTTACTTTTTGTATTATTATGAAGATTATACTTTAAAGCTTTAGAGGATATAGTAGGCAAACTTGAAACAGATTCAGGGTGCTATTGTATCTTGCAAGTTTTGAGGGTTGAGATCCAAAGTTAGGATTGCAAGTAAAAGATGTAATGTATGAAGGTAAATTTGATTCTATACACAAGAAACGGAGCTAAATATGGTTTTGGAAGATGAAAACTTTGAGCTCATAGTGATTTTGAAGACTGTAGATGAATGAGTGAGTTGTAGGAGTAATGGAACTAGTTGGCAAGCATTTGCTCAAACATTGAAAGAGGAGTGTTTCATGGAAGATTCAGAGAGGTGACTATAAATACATTTTTGGAGTGGGTTGCACATCCAAGTTCAAATTTACCACTAAACAAGCCATTGAAGAAGGTTGAGTGCCAATTTGTACAACTAATGAAAATAAAAAGAGAAACTTGCAAGGTAGAAAAGACATAGTTGTCTATGTAGTGGCGGATTCATAGTTACACGAGAAGTTCGAATTGGTTTTGGAAGATTGTAATGTAAAGTGTGGGTTGAAATCTGATTAGAAGAATGTAAAGAGGAGGGGGGGGGGGGGGGGGGGGGGCATTGTTTACTAAAAAAATGACGTAGGAATATGTTTGTAGTGAACGATGTAAATGTTGAGATATCGGCTATGATGTACTCTTGTAGGAATCCATTTTGCTCTAACCTTTTTATGTTCTTGTCAAGGTTGAAGATTCAATTATGGATGAATTGGTAAAGGATTTGTTGAATTTGAAGATAAATTTTGCTATGCTTGAAGAGAAAGGCCAAGTTTTAAGTGACCCAACATAAAAACCAAAATCGGGGTAGACAAGAGGAAGGTTGCTTCCTCATTGTATGTGGTGTGATAGTTTGGAGCATTCACAAAGAGAATATCCTCCTTTCACAGAGGGATTATGTTATAACATTTTGTTTTTCAAATAAAGGCGAATTCATTCAAGAGAGACGAAATTACCATTGGAAACAAATTTTGGTAAAGGTGGCATGAAGATATTAGTGGCTTTCATGCCACCTGTACAAAACTTTTGATTGGAGGCTCGAAATATCGAACAAATTTTGGGAGATAAAGTTTATCTTAATTTATAAGCTTTTCTTAACTCAATGTTTTTTTGGAAGAAGTTATTTTACTATACCTAAATGAGGTTTGAAATTATACTTTAAATACAATCCCTACTTTAATTTGTCTTAATTACATGTGGTTAAGCTCCTACTAATTCTAAATTACATATCCCACATGAGTTGTTCTACCTCCTACCATCCCACATGTATATAAAGAGCTTCTTTTCTACTTTGAAAAACTCAAAGTAAGCTAAAAATGTTTTATCTTTTATTTTTTTGATACAAGCAAAGAAAACTTTATTGCAGTTCAAAATGCATTTAAACATTTCATTTTATGGCAAAATGTCATAGGTTTTTTTAACATGTTAGTTTTCTTATGTATATGGTTAATGTCTTTTTTTGTAGTGTGATATGTTTTGTTTAGAAATTAAAATATGCTTATAAATAAGTTTTATTAAACTATTCTAAAATCCTATGGATATCATTGTGAAAAAGATAATTGATGTTGATGAACAATTCAATTTAAATATACAAAATGTAGAATGGCCTTGGCTAGAGCAAATTGTAGTATAGGTATAGTAGCTTCAGGTCCGTAACAACCTTAGAGAAATTCCTCCTACATTGCGTAGTGTTGGTATAGTATTTGGTGGAAGACCAATTTATATTTCCATATTTTAAATGGAATTTTCATTGATATAGATTATTTTTTCTTTCAAGCTTGGCTTAAAGAAACTAATAAAATTGTAAGTACATTCTGAAGTAAAATTCATTAATTAATTTACATACATTTTGTAGTGTTTCAAATGTAGATATTTCAAAAATGTTATAAGAAATCAACAATGGTTTTGTATAGTCTTTGTGAGGATTACATGTTCATTTTACTGATTATTATATGTAGTAAAATGCCCAAAATATCAATTAAAGGGTTCATTATTTTAGAAAGATATTTTAAAAAGATTAGAAAGATTATTATTATATAGAAAGAAAGATTAAAAAATGAAAGAGAAAAAAATGATTTAGTATATGGAATGAAAAGAGCTAATAATAATTTGAAAGAATAGAATTAAGTTGAAGAGAATTTACCAAAAATATTAAAAAAATAATGAAATGAGCCTAGCTAGTAAAATCAAGCGTAGCAAGTTCATTTTTTCTTCCAATTTCAAGTTTTAAAAGGTTCAAATTTCAACATTAGGTGTATGACCCAAATGCAAGTTTGAAGGTTGAATTTTAGCAATAAATTTAGATATTCAAAGAATGTACATAGAATAGGTATCAATAATTCATTGTCATAGTTCAAGATCACTTTCAAATTTTCAAAGGGAGATATTGCAAATTATCAATAGCTAGGTAGTGCTTAGGTAGAAATATGTGATAACCAACGCCATATCATGAAAGAGCGTCAATGTAGTAGGATGCGTTCCAAATAGAACTTTGCTCCAAAGTCCAAATGATAGGCTCTAATATCAAATCCTTGGTGCAAATCAGGGCTTTTATTTTTGGTGAAATTTCACCAAAGTGTCAGAAATCTGACCTCTCTAGCTTCATCCCTCCAAAAACTGACCTCTAGAGCGAGGACAATAGGGGGGGCATTGGTAAAAAAAAGCTCTGGTGCAAATATGTCGGTTGTATATGTTCCTTTGTAATTCTCAAATTGGAATGCAGAAGAGAACATGGTCATGATGAATTAAGCCTAAACAAAATAGAGAAATTAGGTTGAGCCATGCTAATTTCTTGACAATTCACACTATATAAATATTCTCTGTTATTGTACAATGATGCATCTAATCCAGAGCTATGTGTATGGCATAGATTAGTGCACCAATTCAAGGCATAGTTCATAGAGTTGCATGCCCCTCCATGTGTATAAGCATTGATCCATGAGGTAATTAATTTGAGGTAAGGCAACCTAATTTCACTATTTTGTGTAGTTAGGAAACAACTTTAAGACAACCTCAATGGAGCTTTATTTTTCTTTTAATGTATTTAATGTTGGAAGTTGTTTAATGTTAGGCGCTTCGTTGTTAGTTGCGAGTTATATCCAATTGCTTAGTAGTTGATACTGAAATTATAAGGATTAAGGTTAGAATTAGCTGGTGGCTAGCCGCCTTGGGTTGTAGTGTCTATTTAGAGTCAAAGGTTGGTCCTTGTCTCCCTCTTTTTTCTTGGTAGTCTGAAGGTGTGGGATGTAGTAGGTGCAAAGTTGTGTAATTGTTGGTGATTTTATATTGAAGGAAGCATTGATGTGAAGCGTTTTGTGTTGTGTTTTGCGAAAGTGTTATATTAAAGCCAAAAATTTGAATTTATTTTTTGATCAAAGTGATTTAATATGCCTCCAAATTTTAGATCTAGATCTCTTATAGTTATGGAGATATGAGGCGCCAAAGTAAAGGTGTTTGAAATCTAAAGCATTGAAGAAGGGAGTATTTGGGAGCTTCAATTTTCTTGAGTTTTTGTAATCTACTTATCAAACTTGGAGGATAGTTTTTCTTACTTATCTTCTTTCTTGTTTCAAAATCTTGGATTTTATGGGCTCAATGAGAACTATGAGCAATGGAAAAAATAACAACTGGGTGTAGAAACCATGACTAAGCAAAAGTCAATAGTGGGAAAATGTTCACGAAAGTTGAAAAATAACTTATATTGATCTAAAATTTGGTACATAAAGAGTCTATAAGTTGATCTAATTTGTAGAAAAAATTTCAAAACATTTAAGATATTTTCCATAAGATATGTGAGGTCAAAGCTAGCAATGGTGATTTCTAAATTATCTTAGGGATTGTAGAAAAGGGATTGGGTTCAAAAGGAAATTTGGGAATTAGTTTAGGGATATTAGGGATATTTGAGGGTATGAGAGACATGTATCTATTTTGTAGACAAGATTTACCATAGAGTACAAGGATGACATGCATGAGTACAATAGATTGTTTGTACAATGGGGGTCAATAAACTTATGAATTTTTGGATCCCTATGAAATTAGGAGAATTTTGGGAAGCCTATGGATGCTAAAAAATGAACAAAATTTTGAATTGTATTAGAATCATATCAAAGTCTTGTTCATCATCATTACAAAATATACATATGTAATTGAAAATCATACATAAAATTTGAAGTTTTGAATACACGATCTACCATTTAGTGTTGCCACCATTTGCAAAAATTACAACTTGTACTTAATGGTACATATTAGAAATGAGCCTTCACAATTGCTTTAAAGACTCTTGATCCCATACCACTTGAATTGCTTGTATGATTTCTTGCTTGTTCTTCATCCCACTACAAAAAATCTTTGGCTACCTTTCCAAGAGTTCTCTATAAAATGATAAATAGTGTATAAAAGCAATTCAAATAGTTGTATGATTTCCAATTATTCATTTTTCACTTGTTATAAAGTTGCCAAAAGTGCAATTCATTGCAATTCCAACACAATTAGCAATTTTAAAATCAGTTCCTTTTTCAAGCAAGCTAAGTTACAGCTTCATGAAGTTGCTGAACTTCGAGCAAAAACTGACCGAAATTATCATTTTCACATGGTGGGAGCTAGTATTTCATAATCACAAGATGGAGTCAAGTTGACAAAATTGATTATTGAGCAAGTACAGAAACATAGGAATCAAGAGAGAAAACTTCAAGTAAGGTACCATACTGTACAGTACTGTACTACAGGTGCATGTGAAAGATTTGCTATCAAAGGTCCCAACACATCCTGTCACAAGTTCAAAAACTGTCTTCTGGTGGATGGTGAGTATGTATTTCATTGACCATTGCAATGACATTCCATTTCATTTGTGTCCAGAAGGAAAAAAAAATTGTCTTCTGACCAATTCAGAATCAGCATAATTAGAAAAAACTGTTATCAAAATATGAATATTATACATAACTTTAAATATGTTTACAGGAGCCAACCCATTTCTCATCAACCCCCATTTTCAACCTATACATTGCTCTCTTTTTGTGAAGTTTGCACTTTATCTTTCAAAGTATCACACTATTTGTAAGCAATTGTAGTGGTCACTGGATGAGGAAAAAGAGTTAAAGAGATCACCTAGCAAGTAATAAGGTGGATGGGTCATTATCGTTCTGAAAAAGAACTCTTATACACTTCCCCAACTACAACTTTAGCAATAAGTTAACACTGTTAATGCTCGAACTTATGGTGGAGAAGGATGGACAGTGAGAGACTCACTCAAAGAGTGAACTTGCCTCTCATTTCTTGTTGTTGATCATTTGTTGCTAGCATTGAATCTCTATATAATTAAGTTACAATGACCCTACAATAATTGCATTGAAGAGATATAAGGAAGAAGGATTTAATATGGTAAATTTCTGGCTCATTTTACATAAAATATTTCAATAAGAAATGCCAAAATTGAAAGGTTTCCTCTTGATCCACATCCTTCCTAAATTTTCCCTACAAATCCATAAAGTAAAAAAATGCAATAAAACAATAATTATTTATTATTTGTGTTAAGTGGATCAGGCTTATAGAATTGCTACATTGGAGTTGCTACACTACTGCCCTAGGTTACAACTTCACCTAATTGCAACACTTTTCATTCTAAAACTCGTAAAAAACAACCTTCAATGAACAATTCCATTGTTCAAAACCACCATAATTTTTCAAAAACAACCAATGAGAGATGAAGATTTTTTTGAAGCAACCAATGAAAGTTGAGATAGTTCATTCTTCCATATGAATAGACAACCATATGTTCTCAACTTTGAAATTGAAAACTAATAATATGTTACTAGAGCATTGGAAAATTATGAAACCATTTGGGTAACATTTCTCAAGATCAACTAACAACCTTCATCTTTTTTTGTCTTTCAACCTTCAAGGTAGCATAACTAGAAAAAGTGTTGCTTTTAAGTGTTGTAACCTCCTGTTCACTAGGAAATGTCTTCATTGTTTGCATCACTTTGAATCTCACATGCTAGGTGACACGAACTGCAAAGTCGGACTAGTGGCGAAATAAAGCTTGCAAACTACGTTTATGAAATCTAAAAAGACACCAAAATCAAAGTGTTGCAACAGTGTTGTCAAGGTCTTTTCCAACTCCAGTATGATTGTCGCGTCTCGATATTCGAAGATCAACGCCAAGGTCTACTGTTGGTAAGAATGGGGAACTGCCACGCCAAAAAGACTGACTACCCCAATTAAAAATAACTTGATGTAAAGATCTGACTATTTTCAGGAGATTCATTTATGAAACTGGTCTGCCTGCCAGTCTGACATAAACGACGATGAGCACCACCTGCACTGGAGCAGATTATAGTCATAGCAAAATTTGGGTCATCGATGGACAAATACTATTGACAAAATTTCGTGAAAATTTACTAGAATTCGCTACAACCAGCCAGACACACTCTGAATCAAAACACATAACTCCATGAAATCTCTACGACAATCACAACTGGAATCCTTACGACAAAATAGGTGAGTAAGGAGTGAAGGAACAAAGAAATCATTAGATGGACGACCCGGACTGAGACCCACAAGAAATATGTTGATGGCAAATAAGACACTTTACTAAATATGTCGACTCAGGTCATGGAACCTAAGATCGTGGCTTCTCCTTCTTCTCCTTGAAGAGAGCCAACAAAGACACACCGGAAACCTTCACCACCTTGAACCTAACTCCGGGAATATCTCCCACAGCATGACCTTTTCTTCCGAATCCAGCAATCAAGACCTCATCCTGCAGGGACAATAAACCCAAGCATAAGAATAGGGACATTATGCAAGACACTAAATCTGGGAATTTAACGTAACACACAATAAAATCTTACGATTCCATGATCTTAACTAAAATGCAGCTCATATGTAAGTCTAAGTCTCTGCAGATGAGCTCTCCATCATATGCAATACGATAGTCACTTACGTTCTCCTCAATATAGTTCAAACAACCATCGTTGGGGACAAAAGCAGCAATCTTCTTTCCGTTCTTGATGAGCTGCACCCTAGCACACTTTCGGATAGCAGAGTTGGGCTGTTTCGCCTCAATACCACTGCATAAGAGAGTAAACTCATTAGGAAAATGAAGACTGATCTGAGTCTCCTAAGAAAATTAGGTCATCAAAATGAGAAAGAGCAAGGATATGATGAAGATACCCCAAACCAAATGCATAACTAAGACCAACAGTCAAACATTTAGACGTCTTAAATGTATGACAGTATAGTCTTGGTTTTGATTATGTCTACCTGAAAGACACGCAATGCCAAACTGGATTCTCTTGTTAAAAAAGGTGAATTGGATCAAAATATTCTGGCAGATCAATTACAACGTACATTTTCTCAAGAACAATGCCCTTGGCGTGAGAAGAGCCAGCAAAAGGCTTCTTCCACTCGTTACCCAAGTGACTCTTCTTGTAAGACTTGTCGGCCCAAAGCTGGGCTCTCCGGTGGTTCTTGAGCTTTCGCCCGGCTCCCATACCACGAGTCTTACTACAAAAACCAACGCGATTCCATCAGTGTCTAGAGAATTTCGAAACATTAACATTTGGAATCAAGACCATCAGTCCAGATAAAGATTGCAAATCCAAACATAATTTCTAGAGAAACCCACGTGTACCATGGCATTACTGCATTCCGCTGGCTCGTAAACATGAAATTACTATAGAGTACAGTAAATCATACCGTGGGCCATCGCATAATTTTTTGCGACAAAACCTAAAAACGAGAAGCTGACTCCAAAATTTACTTAAAGTCTGTAGCGTCTAATCTCGGACCATACATAGAGCTTACAAAACACATTTCGAAATAATACAGAACGTCAAATCAAACCCCAACACAGTTGGCTACACAATACACCACAGCAATTTCTAATTTCCATCCTCCATGCAGAAAACACTAAAAAAACAAGATTCATAACAGCCCCAATCTACGCACCACCTCAGGTATCCAGCACCAGAATCAGGAAATTAACAAGCGGCACCCCTCTGGAAAAGCCCATGGAACCTGAAAGTTCAAAGTCCTAAACCCTAAACCCTAATAAACCTCCATCGACCGCAGTCCACTGAAAAATTCACCAAAATCTGACACCGCGAAAATCACAAGAAGTTATTCTGGAGAGGATTTACGAAAGAGTCAGCTCCACTGCTTACCCCATGGTGGCGTGCGGAGATCAAGACCCAAAGGGCGATGGCACGGCGCGTGAGCTTCGGCGTCGAAGGACGAAGAGAAAGAGTTGCTACATCTCCCCTCTCTGTCTTTAGGTCACTCACTCCACGTTCCCCGAGTTCTATTCGTTCCATTACAGGTTCCCCCACAATGATTTTCTTTTTCATTTTCGAAAATTGAATAGCTACAGTAGCTACTTCTTCAACACTCACGTGATATTTGGGTGATATTTATGTGATACCTAGCTAAAACTTGGGTATTGGTTTCAAATGCAAATATGAATCCATCTATGTTGTAAGAAAATAATTTAATTTTTGTATATAAATAATAGCTTTAGTGGTTTTTTTTAATAGCAAAGTGATAAAAAACTGTTACAATACAACTTCCATAGGTTAGGAAGGTGGAGTCACTTAATTTAGAGTGTGCATCAATTTGTAATTCCGAACCCTTATGATAGAGTTTGTAGAAACACCAATAATGTCAAATTGCTTAACATATAGATAGTAAATTTTCTTTTGAAAATTGTGAATAAATAATTGAAATGCCTACAATGTGACTATGTTATGGATTCATGTAGAGCTTTTTTTTTTTTTTTTTTTTTTTTTTCTTGATATACAACATGATTCTTCTCAAAGCATCCCCAATAAATTTTAATTGGATAAAGTGTACTTTTCACAACTTTCATTATGTTTCTAGTAGATGATTGAGCACTTAGGGGTCAAAACAACATAAAAAACAAAGTATTGAATATATTATAATATTTAAATTGGTATAAATTTAGAACTTGGGAATACTATAAATAGAAGATTAGTAAAAATTATATGTGAAAGACAATAAAATAAGGATTTGAACTTTAAATTATGAAAATAGAGCAATTAGCAACATGCTAGAGGACAAATTTATAATGTGCTATGGCAAACATGTATAAGAAAGGAAATCTAAAAAAATTGCATGATAAATTTGAAAGATTTCAAGTGCCATTTCTATGATTTTTCTTCTTAAAATAATTTTGATGCCCCTCCGTCGATATATAATAATCTCAAGTTCTAATTCTACACTATTCAAAAGACAATGACATATTTTAGAATCATTTTTAAAGTTAGATTGGTGATGTTCTAAGTGACTAATTATTCAAAAGCTAGTGATATATTTTAGAATTGTTTTTAGTATTGGATTGATGGTGCTCTAAGTAATCAATGACCCAATAAATGGCATTGGTTGACACTACATTCTTTATGTAAATATGCTACCCCAATTCAACCAAATCAACATATCAATTCAGATTTACATTTGACAAAAAACTTGAATTTTTGTCTCCTATCCTTACACATCAATTATATTTTATAAATAATAAATTGACCAATTCTTATAGCGGATAGGAACTTCCAAAAACAAACTTAGATTTGGTGTGTCTATTCTTTAATTGACACTATAGGTTGTAATGCATTGTAATGATGCAATAAATTGTAATTAATGTGCGAACCCATGAAACAACAATAATCATAGATTAATTGTTGACAAATTGTGGGGTCTAAACTTTGTGATGTAATGCAAAAATTATCAGGCCGAAAAACATAGTGACTTGCAATGTGTGGCAAGAAAATAGTACAAGTGTTTCTTGCACCCAACCATTTTTTGAGCACTATGGGGGCCAAATTGCACTATTTCAAGATAAATGTCTCAACTTTTTGCCAAATGATAGAAATCATTTTTCACCAAATTTTTTTTCCATTTCTCTTAAAAATGTGGATGAAGTTACCAAATTGGGATGAAAAAATGCATGAATATGATTGGAAAGTGTTTTTTGGTCCTTAAAATGGATGAATGTAGAAATTCAATGCTTCACCAAATTTTGATTGATCACCATCTTGGCTTTTTCTTAGAAATTGAAAGAAAAAAGGGTTGCTCATAGTTTCCCTTCTATAAGCCCTTCTAAAGAAAGACTTGAGGTGTCCAATATGATTTGAAGTCCAAATCAATGTCAGAAGAGCATTGTTCTTCATGGACACCCACCATAATAACTTATGGTAGTGTACTCTAAAACCGACCCTCTTCTTCAAACCATCCTCTAGGTGGCTCAAAAATGGATACATGATGGACTATTGATTATGTCAGAGAAGAGGAAGAATTGGTTTATTATTTTCCAATGGATGGTTTATACTTTTTTAAAGGTTGGTTAAAGAACCATTTCTAATTAAGTGGATAGGTGTTCATTATTTTTTTTCAAAATGAGAATTGGTGGGCCAACTAACTTCTTACATATGCTAAAATTTTTGAAATAATAATTAACTCAAGCTTCCATTCAAGTTTCAATGAAGGTCGCATTTAAGAACCTTATTATTACTTTTCACATGTCTCAATGCTTCTTTTTGATAAATTCATATCTTTTTTCAGACCATTTAAGAGTTTTTTTAATTTTTATTTAATCTTTTTTTAAATTTTTTTTTAAGAGTGAGTTTTGAAAGGGCTACAAGTCACAAATAGGGACCTATAGCAGAATTCTTTAAAAATTCATAACTAATTCATAATAGCTCCAAAAAATCTGAAATCATTAGATTCCGCATCAATTCCTCTTTAAGTGAGAAATAATGAAAAATATTTTCAAGCATCTGAAAATCATAAAAAAGGCCCAACAGCCCTTAAAGTATTGCTTTTAGAGCCACCTACCTTAAGCTTAAGCTTATTCTAGTCACAGTTTCACCTCGAAGTGGTCCAGCACGTCGGCAGATCGTGACATGAATGCAGAAAGGACTCTAAAGGCAGTTCCTTCACTACGAGCGAGCTCCAGGAAAAAATGAAAAGAAACTCTCCAAGCCTGGTCATCACTGATCACCGGCATGGCAGTTACGCTTACAGAATTTCAAAGCAGAATATGAGACGGAGGCTTTCAACATTGACGACGTTACGTTTAAGAAGAGAGGATATTAAGTAAGAAGATCCGTCTGACATAAGGCATCTAGCTAGTACAATAATTAAGTGGGGTGAATTTCGATCTGCAAGTCAGTTGAGTCCAAACGAGCTCACTCGAAGGGCTTGAATAGATGGCCGTCTTTTTCGATCATAGTACGTAGAGATGATCGATATACATCAGCTACTGAACTCATTTATCGATTCACCACTTCACCAACTCTTACGTACTCCGCCGAACTGTAATCCTAGCCTTTTGTCCACTTGCAACCCGTCCGAGGATTTGCAAGGTCCAGCACGAGTCTCACGAGTCTCATGAGTATGTACAGTACAGATGTACAGACTGCATATTTGATCTACGGGACCGAATATGATCAAGCCCTTAGTTTTATTACGCCAATCCAAAAATTCATATTTGATTCTCTCTCTCTCTCTCTCTCTCTCTCTCTCTCTCTCTCTCTCTCCTGTATAGATGAACATGGGGATCCGATCGACGCTGTCGTACATAGAAACTAGTACACAAAAGTAGTGGAAATATATATTCACTACTTCAGATTGTTGTAAGTACTAACTTCAATCAGCAGTTAAAAGTGCAGTCTGCGGTGGCAAGCCTACAGTAGACCGGATCGGACATGAGATGCAGCTTGGAAGTAATTCGATCTGCAGGTCCTAGCTACTAAAACTACTGACTAACTTTGCTCTCGACTGTCTAATTTCAGAGTCGATTCAAATGAGACGCGTTTCCAGTTTCATGTACTTGGAAATGGGGTTGAATCAAGCCGGCCTGGCTATGTCGAATCGGCCTCGAAGAATTGATCCGCTGAGGTGTGTGCTCAAAGGAATTGGTCACACAAAATATGTAATTTTGCATTGACACTTTTCACCAACTGTACAGCAATTCTGTACGAGATTGGTCTTCTCACGGCGTCCGTCGTCTTCACGTGCATTTTGTCCTGGTGCAATTGCATTGTTGGATCATCACCTTTTTATATCACTCTGTAATATGTGGTTTGAATGATCATGTACTTACCACTTTCGTGATGAACATGACTTGTGCAGGTGCTCACTTTCGGCTAGAAGTCACCTCGGAAACCTTCTTCTTTTGAGATCAGCCGAACACGTACTCTGAGAGATTACAGGACATTCCCAGGTCAAACATGATGAATATTGGGTCGGCAATTGTTGCTGAGAATGGAATACCGACTGAACACGAGCGCCTGGTGTGGTTATATTAATGTACTTTATGTATGAGCTCAGAGAAAAACTGTGGTTTAATTTGCCATAGTCGTTGCAGAATATTAAACTCAGATTTGCAGGGGCTTATAGTTAGAGTAGTTTATAGTCAAACTAGAGATTCCAAACTTGCTGGGGAAGAAGTACTTATGCCCCTGCATTAGCAGCTCAACCTCTTCTTTCAGGGTCTTTCGTTTCCAGACTTTTCCTTACAAGGCATTCTTTCATAGTTTGAGAGTGCATTTGTTAAAAACATTCGGAACTTCGGTGTCTAAAGAGGAGGATGAGTAGTAATGGATACCCGACGGGACCCCCGACTTGTGGGAGCTCGGAAGATCCCACGTGCAAAGTATGGATCACAGCGATGTCACAGAGAGAGCCTCTGGCGGTGTTTAGTTTTTGGATTTTGGTCTTCGTTGCCACTGTGAGCTTCCAATTCTACAAGACAGGGTTTGCAAGAAAGCATTCGCTCCCTTCTATTGTTAAAGGTAGCCATGGTGTCAGAGCTTGCGGTCAGAAAACATGGAATACAGGGGCAGCAACCCAGAATGGTAAAAATATTGCAGCTGCAGCACAATCGGTGATTGAAGTAGCAGAGCCTGAAGTTCCAGTGTTGCGGTTTACAGGCTACCGGACAGTGCTTGGAGGAGAATTGTGCTGGTGGTTGCTAATCCTCACATCTTTACATTGGATAGGCCTTTATGTTCTTGTCCTGGTGGATGCATATTGGGACTGCCAAATAACAAGTATTGACAATACTTGCTTTTACGGAAACTACTTCATCTTTGGCTCTTATGATCGAAATGGCACGGTGAGTAAATCAATCACCATCCACCGAATATTGATTCAAGCTGTTGTAATGACCGACGTGCATAACGGGGTGTGGTGTGGTGTGGTGTGGGTGGGTTATAAACAGAGTTTTCAGTAAATTTAAGTGCCCTTAAAGAATTATACCCGTGATTACGGGGAGGTCTCCCTGCGATTACAATGATCATACTGATAGAGTCCTCCCAATTATACCAGTGAATAATAGTTTTACATAAGCAATCTAATTTTACTTCAAAACTTTGTTAATAAGTCCCTCTCCACTATGTGACTGTTGTACCAAGCTGATTTACTCACCGTGACATAATTATATTCTCTTGCTGACATGATTATAAGAGAAATTGAACGTGCGATCTAAGTACGTCAAGATTTCTCACTCAGGTGTTTTTCGCAATATGGTGCATCTCGTTGGTATGGTTCACGGCGTTGGTGGTGTTCAAACGAGAGGTGCATAACTGGTTCAGGATGCCCTGTGATCTGTCTTGTGCACATGTGGTGCACGTTTGGGCACAGGATCAACAGGAGGTTCTCTCGGTCAATGCCTCACCTCTTGTCCGTTTTGTACGCAAACTCAAGGTTCGTCTCAGTCGACCCTTAATGCATTGATTGCATTGCTGCGCACACCAGTTTGCATCACGGCATTGCTGCTAAGTTATCAATTTCCATGCCTTTGTTTAGAAATGAAAGAGCATGTTGAATGAGATTTTTTGCTGCAACAATGGCAGGATTCATATATTCTGTCTCGACCTGACCGCAAGGGTCACACAGAAACAGTAGTGGTGACAAGAACAGAGCTGGGCACACCGCATATTCTGTTCCAAGGGCAGCGCTACCTGATTGCAAAAGATGGATCGCTGCACTTAGCGAGGATTGAAGTGGGTCACACATTTGCAGATTTCTACAAGGTTAGTGTATCCTTGGCTAATAACCCTGTTGCATGCAATTTAGGGTCACTCTGCATTCACAGATACGCACACATGTAGGAGTCAAACTCTTAGAGATAAAGTTTTTCTCACTCAATGTAGGAATTTCTTGCGCAATTTCAATGTGGGAGGTTGAAGACCACCGTAACTGATAGTAGGCCACCCAATTCCATTCAAGACCAGTGGTCATAGACATTGAGCCAATTCATCCTTACACCTAACTTGCTAATTGAAGCCAATCGATTGTATGAAAAGATGAGTTCGTGTCCGAAACCGGGGTCTGTTAAAACGAGATGAGATCGATTTCTTTACTGTATTTTTCTATCCTCTACCTCAAGTTTATTCTACTTCGAATGCATATGGATTTGTGTGATGCAGTTGCTAGGAGGGCTCACCAGCCAGGAAGCGCTGGCGAGGTACGACAAGGTAGGACCCAATGAAGTGCCATTCAAGCCAGAGAGGTTGTGGGTATCCATTGCCGAGGAGTTGTTCACATTCTTCAAGGTGTATCAGTCTCTCGTCTACTCCACCTGGCTGTGGTTCTCCTACTTGTTCGTTGGCGGCCTTCTCATCGGCGTTGTGCTTACTGCTGCAGCCTTCACTATCTTCAATCGTCGCCGAGCCCAGTTTGCTGTTGTAAAGGTGATCAGTTGAATTAGTGAATCATGCACATATATGACTGAGCGAACGAGTTCCTAATGATCTGCCGAGGTCATGCTTGCACTAATAATTTTAACTTGTACGCATTCCTGCAGCTGACAGAGTATGAAAGCATAGTGGAAGTCAAGCGAGACGGCACTTGGAGAAATGTGGATTACCGCAATCTGGTCCCTGGAGATGTCATCAAAGTCGAGAGCGACTGGAAGCTACCCTGTGATCTTCTCATTCTTCAAGGTACCATACATGTTTCTTATATGTCCCGGGCTTAAGGTTTTAGGGTTTAGGTACCATACATTCTTGTTGTATCAACTGGCGACCCTACCTCTTCATAAAACGCAATTTTAATTGATAGCAATTTTCGATTGCCAAAAATGAGATGCATAGGACAGGCATAGCTTTAAGGTTAGAACAATTGTACCAAACTTTGCCATTTTAACTGAAATTTTCCGATTTAATGGTAATTCCCTTTAAAGTGGTTCTCGACAGCCGTATGATTGGCAATGTCGTCTAATATGAGCATCTCTTGTACGCACAGGAGTGTGTGTTTGCAATGAGAGCAACCTCACAGGGGAAGCAAAGCCCGTGCAGAAGTACAAAGCCACTGACGATGACGAGGTGTATGAAGCGGAGGGGCCCAAGGGGGCGCGGCACACGTTGTTTTCGGGCACGCGAGTGTTGCAGGCAGGGGCGGGAGGCGGCAGGTCTACGGAAGTACTGGCCATTGTCACAGCCACAGGTACCCGATTGTGCTCTTCCACTACCGTTGGGCTTAGGCAGGCCTGGCCAGCTGCAGCTGTTACGTCATGGAGTGGACGATAGTAACAGAACTCTTTGAATATTCAGACATTAAATTGTTACTTTGTGGTTATTTTGGCAAAGTTTTGTGCAAGTGTTCAAAACTAAAATCTACACCTCTCATTGACTTCTAGTTTCAGAGGAAGAATCGCTAGTACATCTCATTTGGCAATTCAAAAATTGCTAATTTAATGAATAGTTCCTAGTTTGTACTTTTTTTCTTGCCAGGAATGGGTACATCTAAAGGGAGGTTGCTATCCAGCATCCTCTTTCCCGCGAAAATGGTGTTCAAGTACGATGAAGAACTCCCCATCGCTGTGGGACTGCTGTTGAGTTATGGGCTTGTTTGCTTAGCGTTCGTACTTTACTTCCAGGTCCGTAAGTGCGAACTGCAGCTTAGCTTTCTTTTGAATTTCCATCCCAGAATAAACAACTCATTTCGTAATATCAATCCACTTTCAATTGACCTTCATGCTCGTTACTTCTGTTTGGTTTATCTATGGAACAAGGGCTGTTTCTTTCCAGTATCGAACCGGGCGAAAAAGCACCTGGATCACGAAATGGAGCTACTGTATTGCCATCGTCTGTCAGATCGTGTCGCCGTTGCTTCCAGTGGCCCTCGAAATTGGGCAAATATATGCACATGGGCGCCTCGAGGTGCGATTAGGATATTACCTGCATTGCATCTAAGTTTGGTATCAATCGAGGTGAAGTGCTTGATAAGATATTGACCGCTAACGGACCATGAAGCCCAAACGGGCTTCATTTTTTACTAGGTCAAACTTACAGAGATATATTAATTTAATATTTTCTTGATAACATGTATCAATGTTCTTCTCTGATTTTAGTGATAAATGATAAAAGATCTGCCACATCTGAATTATATTTTTACAACAAGATCGAATTGGTCATTTTAAAACTATGAATCCTTGGTCTATTAAGGGTTAACCTCATTTTTTTCTTCTCTGGCTTTTCCTCAGACCCGTGGTATATACTGCCTCAATACGAAGAGAATAGCGATTGCTGGGAAGATACGAGTGTTCTGCTTTGATAAAACCGGCACCCTCACCAACAATGACTTGGATTTTGTTGGTATGCAAGGGGTCGAAAACACCACGCACAACGGACTTCAGTTTCGTCCTAGGCAATTCCCGTGGAAACACGATCTCATCGACGATGTGATTCTGCGAGGCTTTGCGACCTGCCATGCTGTGACGAAATTTGGTACTCAGTTTTTGGGGAATGAAGTTGAGGTACAGTGTCGACCGAAACCATGGGAGATCTTTTTGGCTATGGCATTCTGTATGCACTAAGGAAGAGGACACTAGGCGTATTTGTATGAGCTCTAAGCATATTGACCAGTATGTAGGAGTATGCTTTCATTGGGAGATCGCTATAGGGCTCACTGGAGAGGTCGCTTTGAATAAGAAATCATCATACAGAGTGATAAAAATTCTCTCAAGACAGTTTGTCTCTTGTTCCCAATCGCTGAACATGTGAGGTTGTCAGCCACTACCGTATTGAAGGGATACACAACCCCATTTTCATTCAGTGATTAGTGACCGTAGACATTTAGCCAAGTCCTGTTTACACCACTTGCTAATAAGGTATGAACACGGGTATGAACAGATGAGTTGCTATTGTTAACAGGGGTTGGTATAGGACAATTTTTCTCATAATTATCAATATTTTATAGAGTTCAAAAGCGTAGAACTCGGATGCTTACCCTCGTCGGACCTACGGGTCATGGGTTGAATTGATTGTTTTGGATGACCAGGTGAAGATGTTTTCTTCCGTGGGCTGGGACCTAGCCGAGGGAGGCACAGCTGCGCAGCAGTATCCCACTGTCTTCAACAGGACCGGGGATGTGTACACCATTGTGAGGAGAAATGAGTTTGAGCACGCTCGTGCCACCACGAGTGTTGTTGTACAAGACCACGCTGGTGAACTTCATGTCTACTGCAAAGTAAGTCGCCATGTGCTGTAATTCAAACTACTGTTTACATGACTTTCTGATTTGGGGTGATCTTTTCACTCCAATGCAGCTTGCTTCCTCGTTGACCTCCCCCATGTATTACTTCCCTGACAATTTGTTGTCTTATTGTTAAGATGCCTAATTGAATATATGCAGGGTTCTTTTGAAAAGATTCAAGAGCTGAGTACTACTGCGAGTTTACCGCCGGACTACTTGCAGACCGCTAAGGCCTGTGCTCTTGACGGCTGTTATGTGCTGGGCCTCAGTTACAAGTACTTTTCTGCGCTCTGCACACATGTGAATGACTAGAAATTGGTGAATAGCTATGTTTTTCATGAAAATTAGATTCTTCAGGACCTTTTTGGCAATATCAGAAGGAGGACCTTTTCCATAAATCATGACCTCTCCATATGGAGTCCTTTCTATGTATCATGGGGAGACATTCTCATGATGCCTATGAGCTTAAGGAGATATTCCCCTTTATCACGAGGAAGATTTTCTTAATGATCTTCAAAGTTCGTTAAACAATCAGACCTTATTGAGAACATTTTTGTAACTCTTCTCTGCCGAATTTAATGATTAGTTAATTTTTGATTCGACACCTCTTCTTAAGAACATATGCAGAAGCACTCCACCATTTCTAACTCTTGTTGATTTTTGAATTGGACGTTTTTGTTCGTGACAGGAGCTTAGGCAAGGATGTGTCCCTGGATGCGGTGAAGACGATCTCCCGAGATGATCTAGAAACGGACCTGACTTTCATCTCCCTCCTTCTCTTTCGGAATGAGCTAAAACCAGACACTCGCACTGTAATTGAGAATCTTCGCGATGGCGAGGTATTCCAATACAACTCTCACTACTCGGCAGAGATCTCTGCCTTGGTTGTTTGTTTGCTGACTAATAAACCCCAAACCCCCGGAGCTGTCCTACAGACTTAGCTGCGTTACAATCGACCGGGTTTATGTTAGATACTGCTATGGCGAGAGTTTCATGCGTCTAGGTTCTTTAGAGGTGGTTCTTCTAGTTTATGTATGGTGTTTTATATCAATCATTCTAAGGCTGACGTGAATCCCCGAATATTGTGCATTTTGATGTCTTCATCTGACATTATATTAATTTTGCTCTACCTCCAATGATATTCTCAGCGTAGATGCTCGTGGTATTCTTCAGTCCCTCAGAAGTTCACATGCTTACATGTCACTTCCGTGACATTCGTGATTGATGTTTGTTCATTGATGAAGGTGCGACCGTTGATGATAACCGGTGACAATGCACAATGCGGGTTCTACATTGCGAAGGAGTGTGCCATGGTTGCGGCACATGTGGATGTCCTTTTAGCTGAGATCAACCATGAAGGCAGGTGAGGTCTTGTTTCTGTATTGCACGCATGACAATATTAAACCAATAAAATGAAAAATTCAGCACTAGCATGGATTTGGATTCTTATGCTTCATTCTATGCAAGTATTAATACAAATCCTGATTTCAAGAATGTTGGCTCAAATCAAACTCCTGATAGTAAGTGAGCTTTCATTCCCGGTTATCTCGATCTCGGACTCACTCAACGAGATTTTTGGCAGTGTGATATGGCAATCAATGGCGACGAAGGTCTTTGAAAGTAATGACCAGGCCCTATCCACAATCGACATGTGGGAGATGCACCAGAAGGGATTGGAATGTGGCCTCACTGAGTTGGCTGTCACCGGCAAGGCGTTCAATGAGCTTTGCAGAATTGGCAGAATGAAAGAGTTGCTATTGTTCACACGCATATATGCTCGATTCACTCCTGAAGACAAGGTACAATCAATCTCCCCAATTTTGGTAATCAAGGTTTCCAGTAAATTTATATTGTGCAATGGGGAGATGGAAAATCAGTAGGTTAATTGTGAGAAACATCACCATTTACTTCATCGATAATTCGGAACGTTAAGAGCTATTTTTTTTGGATAGTGACATACTATGTAACTTTCTAGGACGTCCAAGTAAGTGATCATGGGGAAGCCTCCTAATGGATCGTGAGGAAATTTGCCTAGGATTTGTGCCATGCTGATCTTGCTTCCCCATGATCGATCGATCTATGATGTTGTGTAAAAGTTTTTGAAGCAATGCAAGTTAGCTTCAGTAGGAAATTTATGAATGATTTTTGAAGTTGGTAAATTCAATCAAATGATGTTTACATGATGGGGCTCAGGTTCAGGTGATCAACATGCACAGGGACGTTGGCCTTGTGGTGGGCATGTGTGGTGATGGTGGAAACGATTGCGGGGCTCTTCGCTCTGCTCATGCGGGACTAGCACTCAGCGAAGCAGAAGCCTCGGTTGTGTCTCCCTTCACTTCCAAAGCGAAATCAGTAAGTTTTCCTCCTTATAGTCCAGAAGCAGCAACTTTCAGCTTTTGAACTTCTGGGTGAAACAAAACATTACATTTTTTGAGGAGCTGCTGGACGTCTTTGGAATAAATGAACACCTAGCCAAGAAAGGAATCCAGATTACTTTGTGCACAATCTTGAGTTCATGTTAGGTTTGCAAAGGCAGATGTGGTTAACGTTAGAATTATTTATTTCCTTTCATCCAGTCCTTCCTCAGCTTGATAGCAGGTGAGTTCATCTGATAGTGATTGCATTACTTATAATGGAATAAATTGCTTTCGAATGGACCAATTCTTTAATATTTTACTGCTACAAATTTGTTTTGTGTTGTCGTCGAAAGTGCGCAAGCTGTACTCTCGAATGTTATACAGTTCTTGTAGAATTTGGAAAAATTAATGACTCACAACGGATTAGTCGCATGATTTGCAAATGTAGATTTCATCCGCAATTGAATTAGTGCGTGAAGGCAGGGCGGCTTTGCATACTTCGTTTGCATCTTTCAAGTTTCTCATCATGTACGGCTTGAGCTACTCCATTTTCAGTCTGGCGGGGTCCTGGTACAATCTTCCAGCCTCTGCATCTCTCTCTGTGAGATAGAAATTATGCCACTCAATTAGGCGTATTCCCTAGCATCATGTGAAATGGAACAGATGTATTGAGTTCGTGTAGAGATTGCATCTGACATGGAATGATGATGCGCTGGAGGTATGGGACAGTCGCATGCCAGTTGGATTATTTTTTCATGGATGGTGTGTCTGTACTCGCCTTGGGTTACGCCATGAACCTGAGCAACCCTGTGAAGACACTTCGCAAGGTGAGCCATTAACTTCTTCTTTCATGCTTCATTTGTTAATGTTTTTCTCTCTAATGAATGCTGGTTAGGTTGTGAAATTGAGGGTCTATCGCCACGTTCGTTGAATTGGCGAAACTTAATGAATTCTGAACTTTTCTAAACGACTCTCTGGAACTTCAGATCCTATCTATTAGCTCTTAGTCACAATTCTGCCTCTCTGGAACCCGCCAGTTTAAGGAATATGACTATTTCTTTGCGAGAGTTAGACTCAG
The DNA here is from genome assembly GCA_963969395.1 of Pseudoscleropodium purum. Lineage (NCBI taxonomy): Eukaryota > Viridiplantae > Streptophyta > Bryopsida > Hypnales > Brachytheciaceae > Pseudoscleropodium > Pseudoscleropodium purum. The sequence continues at coordinate 2,846,459 of OZ017796.1, forward strand.
CTGCTCTAGTGATGCAGAAACGACCAACTTCCAGTTTACTAGGACCGGAACATCTGGCATCTGTTCTGGGAATGTGGAGCATCAACCTTTTGTTTATCATAGGAACCCTCTCGTTCATGACTGCGCAAAGTGACTACGTGAAGTTTCCTGCTCAGTAAGTATAAACTTCCTGTTTCACACATGAATTATTCTTTACTCCGAATACACTAGGAGACCACCCCATATTCGTTAAAACAGCAGGTTTTTATGAAATCGATGTGCGTATTTAAGGCAGAGTTTTGAGAAACTGGAGCACTTTCGTTGAGCCCAACTGAATACGGGAGACCGATTGGAACCTAGTTTCTATACCAGTCCTAGATGTTTTGATATCATGGTTCAGCTGTCCACCTGAAAACCCATTTGAGCGCTTGAAAGTTCTAGTTTTCAAAGGTTTAGGCTTTTGAAAGTACTAGTTTTCAGAGTTTTGAGCACTTGAATGTCACATATTTTAGTGCCCTGGGAACTGCCATTTAATGTGGCCATAAATGATATTATTCTTGAGAGCAAGGTTTGCTTTTGTGTGGCTCATGGCGACTTGGTTTCGGCAGATTATCTGAAGTGCAAACATGGTGGACTCTTGGAGATAATTGGGAATCGACCGTTGTTTTCTTCACAATATTTTTCCAGTTCATTGCATCTTCAGTCGTTTTCTCTTTTGGATCCCAATTCCGCCGAACTGTTTTCCGAAATTACTTTCTCATGGTAAGTCACTACCTTCTCATGGAGCGGAAATGGAAAATTTGTGAGAGCTTAAGTTAATTCGACAGAAGGGACATGAATATGAAGTGGTTAGAGGTCTAGACACAGTAGGCCATGGGATATGATTGATCAAATGATGACATTGTGTCCTGAAATGAATGGGAGCAGGTTGCATGGGCAAGCATCTTCGTGGTGATCTCCCTGGCAATTTTACTTCCCCATTCTTCCTTCACGCATCTCTGGCACGTTGCGAGCGAAGAGTTCAACAGCCCTAATACTACATCCCCTTTGTGGATAACATACCAGCAACAAGGAGGAAATCCAAGTGCAGCCATGTCATTCTCATTTCGTCTCCAGTTTTGGTTGCTCCTTCTTGGCAATATCGTTGTGGTTGCACTCTGGCAGGCGGTAATCTTATCTTCCCCTTCTCATTGTAATTTAGTTTGCCTTGAATTGTTGGAAGAAGAATCTGACAAGTGTGCACGTGGTGGAAATCACTGTTGCAATTCTATGTAAGTTATAGAAATACTCAAATAGAACTCAATTCAAGTCGTTTTGTAGCGTTTAAACCTATATAATTGGATGAGATGTGAATTTACAACGACACGATGGTGTCTTTCCCAAATTATTAGCCTGAATTCACTTGATCAGGACCTTTCATAAGCCTTGCATGACAAGAATAAACAAAACCAATTCTGTGAGTGAAATCTTATTATGAGATAGTTTTTGTAGGTTTAAGGTTGCTAAAGAGATAGTCTACAATCATGTCTAAGTCATTAGTTGAGAGGACTATAACTTCGGTTTAAGAAGTCTTATGAGGTGCATACCTTAATTTTGTCATGTGTTTGGCAACTACTCAACCTTCTTTAATGACATAGACAACCTTGAGGGGACAAATATGCTTCTATGAACACTTGCGATTGTTCACAATTTGACATGTAGAAGTTGTCCAATTATTAGTGTACACATTCAATACAATAGATTCAAAGGATAGAAAAAGAATATGCTAATATAGAATGTAATTAGAGAGAGGGTTGAGTGTAATCCTTTAACTCAAAAGTTATTATCTAGGAATAAGATTTATGATTCCATGCTTTGGGATGTTGATGTAGGTGGTGGTGGAAGGCCCAGTGGCAAAGATGATTCAAATAAATTTTCCTTCCAAGCAAAAGATCCACTTATAAGGGTGATTATAGGAAGCCCTTTTTTATTTTGTTGCAATTGAGGTAGAATTGGAAGTACATTGAACCATTGTAAAAGAGTATTTAAAAATAAAATAAATATAGACAATTAGTAGAAGACTATAATTGAAATAGTGAATTATTAAAAATTTAGGTTTAAAAAAAATCATCCAAAAGTTATTTACAAAATAAATCAATGGAAAATTTTCAGAAAATAAATACTTCAATCTTTAAACTATTAGAAAATAGTAAACGCATTCAAAATTGTTTGTTCTTAAGAATTTTCTAGAGATAAGATTTAATTGAAGAAATGATGGAAAAATGTTTCCAAATGTTTAGAAGTGTACATGCAATAGAGCCTTATTTGCATCCATGTGAAGGACATGAATTCTTTTATTTTTGTTTTTCCTTCATATCATAATTACACACTTATGGTGGGAATATAATCACAAGAGCTTACTTTTAGATTTTTCTTTTTGGCTGCTTAAAGGTCTTGAAAAACATGAAAAGTGCAAGTGTGAAAAATTGACAGATTTTTATTTTATATAGAGAATGATCTTTCAAAATTTCAAAAAGATAAGAATTCAAATTTAAAAAATAATATCCACCTTTAATGAAAATAAATTTTGACTCTATTGGATCAATACCTCCAAAATTATGACACAAGATACATCATATGCACAATGTGTGACATCAAAACAGGACAAGTGATTCTTGCAACCACCTGCAAGGATGCACGATTTTCAAGTGGTGTTCAACAATGTCTTCCTGTCAGACACATTGTGCAGACATCTCATGATGTCATGGTGGTGGTGTAAATTCCAATATTGAAGCTACAGTAGCCTTTATGAAATAAGTTTCATACTTTTAGGAAACATGAGGCACTTTGTTTTGCTGGACTTTGGCATAGTGTGTCAAATGCATTGCATAATGCATAATCATGTTCAGTAAAAAAACTCACAATGTGTGAGTTCCATGATGTCACACATTATCAGATTAAATGCATGTCTTTCAGCTATTTCGAGGGGGAAAAGAGAAGTTATACACAAAATACAATTTTATAGTTAATTCAGGTGACCCAGAAATTGAGGGTCTCCACTTCTGCAGATAGAGGTCAGCTGAATTGATTAGCCAGCGGCATGTGCCGAGACAACTTATGTGTAATAGGACCCAGATGAAAAAAATCATCTACTATGAATGTTGTGACTACTTTGAGGTCTTATCATTTTGGCTTGCTGGTGCTTTTGAGCTGGCAGAGATATTGACCGGGTAGAGTTAATGGTTGGTCTGACATGATGTTTAGGAAATGGTTGTTGCATTAGGAATTATATGTTTCTCTTGTGACATTTTTTTAAAAGTATTTTAATTTGTAATGTTTTAATCTATGTTTATAAGAAATTGGTTGCTTGGACAGACTGTAAACATATGACGTATCACCCTCCTGATAGCTCTGCCACATTGTATTGAGCCTGTAATGTGCAATCGCTGCAGCCTTGCCCAACTCCAGCGAGCCACTAATTAAGCTCATAACCCACTGCACACAAACTGATATTGAAATTTCATTCCTAAGAAACCCGCTAATCTACCGACACAATGTAGGAAGCTTGCTTGTAACTCACAGTTTTGAAAAAATGTTCGCAGTAACTTAGCCAGGGAAACACGAGCCCGATTACAGTTCCCTCACCGACATGATTTTTTCATTTCTAAATTAAACTAAGTTTTTATTACGCTAATAAAAGAAAACGCAACTCAGCCCAAATTAAATCAGGAGTGTGCTCACCGACCTGAACTCAACGTCTCGAAGGAGCAATGCTACAATGATTTAGACCATATTGACCAAGATGTAATTATCAAATGGAGATACAATTTGTCAACGGGCCCACTGAGCATGCGTCAGCAAGCATTGACAAGACAAGGTCTAGACACTGCAACTATTATTGCTTCGAGAAGGAGTGTCCCCGGTGTCTACTGCCCAGCTGAGCCTTCACCAAAGTCAACATTAAGGCTGGAACCAGAGTCCTAGAACTTATGATATGAGTTCACCAACAGTTGTCCATCACAGATGTTGTCGTCTTTGTCAACTCTACGCGCTAAAACCGGAGTTACAGACAATTTGATTGCCGCCAGTAGGCCTGCAATTCGGCGATCTCACATACATGCTTCATAGCTTTGAATTCCCATTATCAATCTTTTCTTTTCAATTGTTCAAATTCTTGAAAGTCGAACTTATTCAATGGGAATTGTCCATTTGTTTCAAAAAAACAAAACAAAAAACGAATTTACATTAGAAGTAGCGACATGTACTTCCGGACATACATATTTGCATGACTTGCAATGAACTTGGTGAAGCCAAATTCTGTAAATGAAGGAAATATGCTCCAATGCAAGTCATTGAAAGTGGGTTTATTATGTATAAATGAATTCCAGGTGAAGAACATTTGCTCTTTGCAGAGGCTCAAAAATATAATCCACTTCCAAACGATCCAGAAAACGGACTAAGGATTGGAACAAGATCCCGAATTATAATGTAAAGTAGAGTTAGTAGCTTGCCTTTCTCGTCGTGAACCTAGTCTTCGCACTGATCAATGAGTTCAACCCCAGTAGAGGGTCAAGTGGCTACCACACTCCATTGTCGCTCCGTAAGTCCATTCTTGCCAGTGAGATGCTGCAGTGCAGCTGCAGCGCGGTCAACCTCTCTCATCAAACCAGTCACACCAACTCCTATTTATAGCCCTAAAGTAACACGGGCAGCTGAAACGGGCAGGCTCCCTCCACAACTGGACAACCAAACATTGAATGCTATTGACCACTGCAGCTAGCTGGAGGTCCACTGGTCCAGTATCTGACCAGCCTGCCGCCAGAAGCAGTTTGGAAAATTGGACCCTCATAGAGTTACAGCACGAGCTTAATTCACGCAATCTCAGAGAGAACCCAAAGAGGGAGCCAAAGTCAACCCGTTGTTACCAAACATAGACGGGTACCCTTCAATTCATCAACTATAAATCTCATCCTTTCCCATTCAGTTCATCACTGCATGCATTGTATGAATTGCATCCCCCATTGTATCGATCTTCTGAGCTGCTACACAGATCCTGGTCTGGAGTTCATTAGTTTCAAGGCCAAACTCAGCTTGGTAGTTCCGCCGTTGCCTGTCCATAATCAATACTTCCGATTAGAAGCTTCGTCAGATACCATTTTGATCTTCCTCGACCAACAAGGGAAGTGGTATATAATACCAATTAAGTTTGAAACTCTCACTAGCCGGCGTTTCTGAATTGCTAGAATGGCAAGAATGGCAAGAATGGCAGGATTCGGAGGTGGGAGACTGGGAGGACCTCGCCAATGGCTGCTGCTGATAGTGAGCTTGATGAGTGTGATACACGGCACAGTCGGATTGCAGGTGGGATTCTACAAAACCATCTGCCCCGGAGCTGAAGCTGCTGTCAAAGCGGCTGTGCAGAGCAGGTTTTTTACGGACAAGACCATCACGCCTGCTCTTCTGCGTCTCTACTTCCACGACTGCTTCGTCCAGGTAATAATCATCGTTTCTCCCATTGAATGATGAGATCGAATTCAGTTATGTGATTATCGCAATAGTTCCATAATATTGGCCAATGTCTATCACTGGATTCAGTTGCCTAGGACTGCCTGTGTACGTATGTTTGCAGTGTTGGGCTGACTATTTTTTTTATCTCTCTGACTGGTTAGATCGAAACGACTCAATTTTGCAGGGTTGTGATGCGTCGTTGTTGATAAATACCACGCCCGGTAACCAGGCAGAGAAGGATGCGGGTGCGAATTTGACTATCCGGGGGTATGATCTGATTGACACTATCAAAACTGCTGTGGAGAAGATCTGCCCGGGCAAGGTGTCATGCGCAGACATCATAGCTTTGGCAACCAGAGACTCCGTTGCTCTGGTAAGCACTTATTAATTAGTACAACTTCGTTACACTTCTATTCTGAAAAGTTTTTTGTATTTATAACGCCGAGTTTAGCTTTAATCAATGTGTTTCGTTGACGAGAGACCTAATTAATCCAGGGATATGCGATTAGTTATATATGTATTCAAGCGTGCACACATTGTGAACTGCAGGCAGGAGGACCCGTCTTCGCAATGCCGACCGGTCGTCGAGATGGGCGAGTGTCCCAAGCAACTGCTGTGAATTTGCCTGGTCCCACTTTGAGTGTAGCTGATGCAACACTGGCATTTACTGCCAAGGGCTTGACCCAAGCTGACATGGTCACCCTTCTAGGTACTTGGCTCTGCTCCAAATATGGCATTTTTTCCTTCTAAATCTCCAGAATGACTCCATATTGGCATCATGTGCATGGATTCATCATACATAGCGCTGTCTATCTCTAATCTGATGTTTCGTATTTGAATTGCAGGAGCTCACACGGTGGGCATCACACACTGCAGCTTCTTCAACGACCGGCTATGGAACTTCCAGGGCACCGGCCAAGCCGACCCATCCATGGACATTAATCTGGTGAACCGGTTGAAGCAGGTGTGTCCCAAAGTCGGGTCTGGACTTGGAGCGTCCGTGAACTTGGACCAAGGCACGCCTGCCATTGTGGACAAGAGCTTCTACAACCAGCTTCTCGCCAAGAAGGGCATTTTGCAGTTGGACCAAACGCTGTCTACCACCAGGGCGACCTCTGGCCAGACCGCGTTGTTGGCTGGACCCAGGTCTCCTTTCACTGCAGACTTTGTGACCGCGCTTATCAAAATGGGAAGAATTGGTGTCATGGAAGGTACCAGGGGCGAGATTCGAACGGTCTGCAGCAAAATCAACTAAGAAAAGAAAGACAGCGAAAACATGGTGTAGGCGAGGAATATAAACCCAGTTGTCATAGTGAAATCGAGACTTTTGTGTCTGAATAGCACAAATAGCTTGATATCAAACGTCCTCATTATGATTTGTTCACAGCAGATGGGTAGGGAGCACTGTCATAGTCACTAGGCACAGTGAATTTTCCAATACGCATGGTGGGATGCGAAGTTGTGGAGGCGCATTTTGCTTTAGTTGCAGGATGACACTGCTTCCGGAATAAAAATTATGCAGCATTGCTAAGCAATTCCAAGCTCCTTTCTATGAAGTAAAAAATATGCTTATATGATAAGTACGCTCCCTGTTCTCTATTTTGCAACATTTGACTAATTACATGTACATCAATACTGGACTAGATAGTCTTTGAGGAAGACAGTACGTCACAGGGCACAATGCGAAGTTGTACTCTTAAATTGAGAAGGTCCAAGATTGCACTGTCATTATCATTCATCAGAAATCTCACAATCATTGACGCAGTGGTTATAACCCTCTCTTAGGTACAAAGAAAATTTGACACATCTTACTATGAAGTTTAGCATTTGGTAGCACTTGCTACTGACTGCTTTGCCCGCGCCGCTTAGTTGGGTTTCGTCTACTGATCTCAAGTGAATGGCCTATTAGGAAATCGACAGTTACGGCGCACTTCCCCCTTGTTGCCAGTCACGACACCTATGGACCCCATCTTTAACATCGAACGAGCGAAATCCCTGAAGAAGACGTGTTCATTGTTTGCGTAAATCGACACCAATTGGTTGGTCTGGCCGTTGGTGGATTGCAGAACAGCGTCCGAGTTGAGCAGACCCTTGGCAGCTTGGACGTTTTTGAAGTACTGGTTGTCAAAGTCCGGCGGTGAGAGGGGGTCCAGGTGTGTTGTGGTGTTGCCATCTCCATTCGTGGGGCAAAGTGTTTGCAGCTTCACAAGGTATCTGGACTCCAGAAATGGCCCTGAGCCTGGGAACTGTGAGTTCGGTTGGTTGGAGTTGAGCCGCGCCTGGAAGCTGGTGCATCTTGCCTTCCCAATTGTGTGAGAGCCTGGGGATAAGGAAGTTAGTATTCCATCAGAGAATTAGTTTTTGGGGGAGATTACAGATATGAGGTCTTTTTTTTAGCTTGTTACAGAAGGATAGTTAAATTTTATTTTCAATGTAACGAAGGATTTCCAAAACAGCACGCGAGGTTGAGCACGAGTATTAGCTCGTCATGTGAACACACAGAAAAGCACCAGCAAGTCTAAATGATAAGCCCCAAAGGTTACATCTTGTAGAAATAACGAGCCATTCCCTCATTGTTCATAGAAGCCATCAAGATTAATGTCCTCCAAAGGGGAGAATTATAACGTCAATTTTATTAAATTGGTGGAAACGTAAATCTAAACCTATCCTAGTTTTTAGAGCTTTGTGCACATGATTTCACACTGAATCTGTGGAGCCCAGAGTCGTACTAATTTAACGATGATATGATTTTTACGGTCTGTTGAGTGCGTGGAGAAAACTGAAGGCAGTTGATGCTATTCAGAGGTGTACATTTATGATTTACCTGACAGGGCGACGGCATCCCTTTCGTTGAGCCCCACATTGTTGAAACTGGCCACAAGCTGAGCAACGTTGAAGGTGGGCTTGGGGATGGAATTGGCAGCAGCAGTCTTGCTGGCTGTCAAGCTATCTCTCCGGCCCAACTTTACCTCCCAAAATGGGCCACCACTCTATCACCCAAACAAACCAATGCATAAAACCAACCCTCACCAACAAATAGAATTTTTCAATCCATGTGTTTACTGTTGTAAGGCTCTGTCAAAATCTGATATCAGACGAATAACATGTTCAGTTCCTAAATGCACACAGGTTGTTAGGAACATTGTTATATTTTCCAACAAACGCAACCCGGGATTCTACACCGTACTCACCAAACTTCAAACCCTGAGTCAGTCACAGCCAGCTTCTGACATGAACTTGAAAGGAAAAAGAGAGTCCGATTGACTTTACTTGAATATGATATTGCAGGTAAGCTAACTACTACAGCCAATGGTCACAATTGCAGCTAAATTTCGAGAGAAAATTCTATCAATTTTTTTTATTTATTTATTTTGAAACCCGAAGTTTAGTTCTGTCAATTTTTTTGAGCTACAAAAAATGTGAATAACAGAGTGTTAATTTGAATTTTTAGCAGATTTACAAGTATTTTAATCAGCTTGAGCTAATCATGAAAATAAACTTGGGACAACTGACCAGAACAACCGAGTCCCGAGCCACAATGGCCAAAATGTCAGCACAGGAAACAGTCTCAGGACACAAAGTCTCCACTCCTTGTTTAATATCATCAATCACTTCAAACCCGCGCACGGAATTCAAGTTGGGAGCAGCAGTCTTCTCTCCCACAAAGTTTGGTCCATCGTCCAATAAAATAGACCCATCACAACCCTGTCACACATATCCACCGTGGTAATCACAAGCCAATCTGCTATTACGGCACTGAATTTCTCCATTAATTTACAACCACTTTTTCCTGAGAATTCAAAAAAAACTTTAACACTACTTTATTTTCATCTCATCTCATTTTCAAGGAGCTCCCTCAACACCACTGGAAAAGATTTTTTGTGCACAATCTTGAGCTCATGGTAGTTGAGGAGTACCAACAGCTACATTGAGAAGACATTCAAGCGATGACCACTCACTGAATGTCAATCATCCATTTAATTTCAATGCCATCTAAGTGAAAGAAGGGTGAGTTTTCATAATTGCTGAATGAAAATCAAGGCTTGATTTCTATCAATAGTTTCTATACCAGACATGCCTTAATTGCAAAGAACAGGCAGTGTGCATACATTTACGAAGCAATCATGGAAGTGGAGGCGCAACAGTGAAGCTGGCATGCGCACATCCCGCTGCATGGCAGCGCGGACCTTCCCTTGCACAAGCTTCTGCAGGTCTGAGCATTTCGAGTCATAAAAAGAGGGATGTAGGCCACATTCTGCAGCTTCAACAATTGCTGCTGCGACTAACATAGCCATGCAAACAGTGCCAAAGGTTCCCTTGCTGTAGGAAGTAGCCATTACAGTAGTTCACAATGCAAGCAAAGTGTAGTATTCTGTATCTCTAGGTAGATGATCAAGTGCATATATGACTTGCACAACTGGTTTGAGCTTTTATAAGTTGAGTGTTGAGGATTCTGGAGTAAGCTGATCACAGTGACCTCCCTCTGAGTACTTGGTCAACGGAGGTACCTGGTTTGAAGGGACTGTAAATTTGAGAAGCAAATCCGGCAGCTAAGGTAAAGTTCTAAAGCTAAAAACCGATCAAAATTGATTGTGGGCTCTCATGTGCAATCTCAGAACGTGTATATTAATGGGAAGAATCTGTGGGGGGTGGTTTGGCAACAGCTTACTGCAGAGGATCAGTTTTCTTGGCTGATCTCCTGTGTAACAACCAGGATCTGACTTGCATCATTTGACATCACTTGCTCACCATTGAATTTGACTATTTAGTGGTCTCCACAGTGAAGGTCTTGATTGTCCTTTCAGATCATACGCTGGAATGTGGAAAGTGCAAATCAACCTTCAGATACAACAAGCACTCAGACAGTATGTAAGGTACGAAGCTGAAGTATGAAGACCTAGCAGTTCTGTTGACCATGACATATGCCGCATTTGAGTGAAATCAGAATGAATAAACAGACCCAAACTAATGAAGGCAAATTCAATCAAGGTAATGAAGGTCATATATAACTATGGCCATAAAATCCTTGAGCAGTGCCGACTGCCCACCTTTTTCACTCAAATGCGGCGAGCCAGTAACCCAAAGCAAAACAACAAGAATTGCCATGAAATAATCTAATCAAACTGGAGATCCATAGTAAACACGTAAACACTCCCATTCCCGTCGTAATCCTTCGCCTTCCAGCTCTAGGAGCCGGATGTAACTCTTCAAAATGGTCAAATTCAAAGACAGAGAGGCCAACTAAGTTTGCCGGACTGGAACAGAAGTCAAGCGGATTGACCTTCCTTATCCCAAAAATTCCGTAAGTAACCAACAATGTTGCCGGGTACCACAGAAACTCCAACTGAATCGAGATGAAAGCCATCCAATCCAGAATAAAAGTCGATCACTCTTCGAGGGGCTGAACAGAACGGTGTGGTCCGTCTACCAAATGTGCCATAGGTGTGTAAAAGCTTGGTGGTGTAAAAGCTAAGAGACCACACACGTCGGAACAAGCTACCCCATAGTGAATATGATCCCTCCACTTGAACAAGATATTCGCTGAGGTGGTCGAACCTGTTCTGCGTACAGTGCAAAACAAAACACAGTAACTTACAATATGCAGTATTTCACATCTTGGGCGGAGAAATCAGACTAAAGGGATCTCTTTTGAAATGGTACCTGTGAACAGGAGTCAAAGTGCGGCTCTGAGCGTTACTGAGTCCATTTCATTCGACAATCCATAAGAAATTGGACCATTTCAACTCCAAACCCAAATTAGAATATGTGGCTACATTACATGCCCTATGTAGCTGGATTGTAGCCATCTTGCATCCACTTGATTTTACTAGTTTCCAACTCCCTAGAATTCTAGAGTGGCCTTCATTGCGCATTTGCGGAACTGTCATGTGGAATCATGTATGGAAGAGCTAAGATGAGTTTGCAGGGTGAAGGGAATGCTCACCCAGTCAGTGCTCACTCCACCTGCACCTACGGCTCTTACATTGCGCAGCAGATCGTCTCCAGCAGAGAAAGAAAATTCTTGGAGCTCAAGTTCCTCTTTGTCGCTGAAATGAACTTGGAAAGCCCTAATATCACTCACTGGGGCGCCAAACAGGTGCGATACGAGCACTCCAGGGGCGAATCCCCCAGTGAGTACAAGAAATTCTCAATACAAAACTCTAGGGATTGGTATATTTGGCGCAACCTTATGAAGCTGGATCTAGAGTACACCGCAATTGAACAAAGGCACGCAAGACAAGTAGTTCATGGACGAATAGGTATTGCATTGTAACTCATTAAATACATACTCCCTCCACTCTCAATGAAGGACATGCAGCATCAGTATGCTCTAGTGAATCTTACCTGTACCTCCACTGTCAATCTCCCAAAAGGCTAGACCTAATCTATTGCCAAACACTTGCTTTCATGTACTTTTGCATTGCCAATAGAGAGAAAGTGGAATCGATCTCAAAGTCGGCTTCCAGATGTAAAAAAAAGGGGTTGGGAGTATAGATAGAGTGTTATTACATACCAGACAGAAGTTGGAGGCCTTTCAGGTGCCTCAACACTCGACACACGTCTACAAATGCAGGTTGCTCCCGAGGATCCGCATCCCAACCAGGGCTGCTTTTTTTTGGCTCTCTGGTGCCAGATTGCACCAGAAAAAAATCATTTGGCTACAAAATGGGAACAAATCTTCAAGTTTTTCGCCAGAGAACTTCGAATTAAAAAAATTCTAGGTGGAAATCGCCTAATTGTGGATGAAAATAGAATTATGGATATGTAATATGTACGAATGTGATTTGTTCTATCCAATTTGTGGATGAATGTTGAAATTTGGAGCACTACTATAACATTTTATATTGCCACTCTGGCACTTCATAAAAAATGAAAAAAAAAGCCCTGATCCCAACACGCACAAACCAGGGAAGCCAAGTTAGCAGGGGCATCTTGAAGGAAGTCGTGGCCGCAAAGGAAAGGGGGCTGTCAGCTTCGAGTACAGGTCAGTTACTGGCACATCCCTGAAAGGCTCCTCTCCTAACAAGATTAAAATACACACAAGTCCAAAGCTGTAAACATCAGCTTTCATTGGAGAGGCATCTTCCAGATGATCGTCCTCCATGTTGGCCCCGAATATCTCAGGTGCCATATATTTCCTCCTACTTACTGTGCGTCAAATGAGAGTACCGGGTTATTTCTTGCTTGGTCTTTACTGACGCAAAATCGGCAATCTTGGCAAACACAAATCCATCATCCGCAGCACCACCGGACAACGGGTTTACAAGAATGTTCACTGACTTGAGGTCGCGATGGGCAATCTTCCGAGAGTGGGGGTAGCTCATAGCATCCGCAATCTGGAGCATCAAGTCGATGGTGACAGGAAGAGAGAAAGGCCGAACCCTAGCTCCTCCCTTTGTTTTTCATGAACTTGTGTGATTCCATGCACATTAGATCCGTGAGAAGGGAGTCCTCATAGTACACGAATACTTTGACGATGTGTCAGCCATTAGTGAAAATGATTTGTCAAAGTATTCGCGTACTCTGAGGAATCCCTTTCACTCATGCATTCGCCTCAGCTCGTAAAGTAGGCAGCCCGACGTGATTGAAAATTTTCTGAGCATAATTGAAGCCCAGCCACGTGACTTCTACAACCTGACTAAATGAACCTAAGCCTATTGACCGAACATACTTTACAACGTCTGGGTCAAAACTCCACGACAAAGATTTGTGGTCCTGCTCCCCCCGCCCCCGCCTCAACTCCTCGAGGGAAAGTCCTCTCAATACTTGGCCAACAAGACAAAAAGATGGATTCTTCTGCAAATGCATATTGCCACAATCTTCAGCACTGCAAGAATGACCCCACTTCCAATTCTCCAACTCTCCCATTACCTGCTACCAGACTTCTTCCGCTACGTTCTCCAGTAGAAAGTGCTCCTGGTACCCAAGTTGGACTTGCCACGGAAAATCTTTCAGCGTCGCCAAAACCGATGCGAGATTCCTTTAAACCATGGTGTCAAACACCACCGATGTACACCAGTGAATTTCTTTCAAAATGTTGGCAAATGCTTGGGACCGCTCTGCATGTCGAAGAGCCACCTTCAGAAGAGGCAACCTCCAGGCAATAATCTTCACTTAGGCTTCTCGCAAGCGTCAGCACCCGTTTCAACTCTGGCGTCACTTGCATCGGGGCAACTGGCTCCCAAAGACTTTGAGCGCCATCGATCCAATATGACAAAGGAAGTTCGTTCGATGGGCCCCAATTCTGGAGAGCATGCCGAAAATAGGTCACAAGAACCTGGTGCTAGCGTCTACAATTGACATCCACACCCAATGAGTTGTAGCTTGAACCAGATTCCTCTGCAAGATAAGTAAGTGAATGGATTAGTGCTCCAAATAGTCCGACAAAAAAAGCAAACCGTCACATCAGACAAAAGGCGGGAATTTGACAGGATTGTCTAGTCGGTACCGAATGGAGGAAGGGAAATTGCTTACTTCAATCGTTGGGGCGCTGTTGCCCACCACTCATGGAAGTAGCAGCATCGTAGGGACATTCCGCAGCCAAAGATCTCAAAGCCAATCCATAGCGAGGGCCTGGAGTATTTGCAACAGCGCCGAACACGAAGATTCGAAACAATCGCCGTCCACACATGCCTCACTTGCACGAACAACGTCATCTCCAAACACCAAGCTTGCGATCCATCGCCACTCCAAACAATCTAACAACTTAACACCATGCGCAGGCAACACACGAACCCTGGCAAGAAGCCCAGCCGACTGCCGACTTCAAGCTTAGGGCAGTGAGGGCACTCTGTACACTAAAGAGCCCAACAAATCCAACGCATTCTACTGCAATTTTGTAGTCGACGTCAGCACATTTCAGTCCATTGCGTATCGACAATTAAAAAATGGTAGAGATCTTCAAAGGTGGGCCGCATCTTAGGGATCACTAAGACGCGAAGTCATGCCACAACAAGCTTTGCAATGGACCATTTCTGATCAGGGACCCATTCCTGCTATGTAACCATTCCCGTCTTTCCAATCAGCAGGAGATCAATTATGACACAATTCTCAATGCAGTTGTGGCACATAACGATTGGCTGCAGTCTTGGTTGATTTTGAAACCAACCTATGAATGAAATAGGAAGATCTATATAACAAGAATAGGTTGAATAGAATCTTCAATTAAAAAACTCGTAGAAATTATGTTTTGAGAAATAAAATTCTGAAAAAATATGGAATCTACCTAAATACTATTTCTATACATGGGGAAACTTCTCCACTCAAGAAACATGTACTCCAAATATGTGTAATTGCTTAAGTGGTTGAAAATGGGTTGGCTCCTTTAGATTACCCAAATTTGCAATGTGGCTATCTTGTACAATGTGCTTATGGGTGCTCGTAGAGAAAGAATTGGTTGCATAGACTCAAATACAAGAGGAATCATGACAATCCAATAAGAACTTAAACAAATATGAATTTTCAAACACATGTGATGCAAAAAAATAAATCATTAGTAGATGTGACTCAATCATCTTTAAAAGGTCCAATATCATTGGTACACCACCCTAATACCGTTAGATGAGTATTTTTGCTTTTGTTTTTCTGACACAAATGTATTAAACAACACATTGTGAGGGTTTTCTGTCAAGAAGAAAGGCTACTTTCACACTAAACAAACAACGTGCCACTGCTAAGTATCAAATCCACAACCACGCCATTCACTTTGGTTACCTTTCCGTCATCATCCAATAGTTTAGAGTCATCTTGGAGCATTTGATGAGTGTTTTGAAAGCAAGAGTTTAAAATTCCAAAAGCACCTATTTTATTGCTTGAAGCTACAACTTGCTCTAACAAGTATTTCTTCACAATTTAGCTTACCTAAATCAACATTTGATATCCTAAAACTATTGAAGGTGCTTTTATCACAAATACATGTAGTATAAGTATCTATAATATAGTTACACTACAATTCTAAATCATTTTTATAATATAGAGATCTATAACAGAGGTGTAGTGTTTTAAGCTTATAGACTCACGATTCTAGGCTCACATAATAGCACCCCTCACAAATGTTGTTACAGTATGACTATATATTGATTCTGGTTTCAAGACATGTGTCACATTTGTACACTCGTTGGCTAAGGCTTCATCATCATTATCTTTTAAGTATAAATTTTAAGTTGTGTATATGTTTTATTCAAAGCCCTATATATATGTTTTACCAAAAATGCACTCCAAAAATGCCATTTCAAAATTGTAAAAAAATTGTAAAAATTGAGATAATTGTGTAAAAAAGAAAATTCATGACAAATTTTCTTAGAAATTATTTTGTTCTTGTTGCAAGCAAAATAAGATGCTTCATCACTAATCCAAATGGAATGAATCAATTATTTATATATTCAATTAGATATATTCTATGACAAAAAAATTTAAAAACTTCTATTTCAAATTCTATTTTTTTTTTCCAACTAAAGACAAAACATTTTGAATTTAAAATGGCCTAACTTTTGTTCTTAGTCACAAGTTGAAATAAAAATTATACTTTCAAAAAGTTGGTTCATTTTTCTATCTTAAGAAAAAAGTTATTAATAGTTATATATTACTTGTATTATTAGTCTTAGCAAAAATTGTATCCAAGAAAAGTTCGATGCAAAGTTTTAAGAGAATGGATATAATTTTGATATTGTTACCTCAATTGGTATATCTTAAAGTAGTAAGAAAATATAATTTAGAAAACTAATCCTAACAATTGTATAAATTCTAGTGGAATCACTGGAATGGTTGTATAAATATGAAAAAACAATTCCCTATTTTTTCATTATTTTCGTGAGTACTTAGGGGACTAGCTTTTATTAGATAATTATTTTTTTTTAGAGAGGTGTAAATCTCTTCATTTTTTGTTAAGACCTTATGCCATTGATTTGTCAACATCGTGAAAATGCTTTTCAAACCAATATCTTCTAAATTCTCTTAAATTTTTTAAATATGTAAAAAAAAATGATATAAATGATTTACAAATTCAAAGAAATTTGATTTTAACCCCAATTTCCCAAGAGTCCCCTCAAGAAACTCTTGAAAATTTGGATAGGTATCTATGCTCTCAATTTTGGCAAGATTTTTTGAATTTTTTCTTGAGATAGGAAAATTGAATAGCTTTTGAACGAATATAATTTTTATTTCAATTAGTGCCCTTAAGCAAAAGTTATGCCACAATAAGCTCAAAACAAGCTAGGGAAAGGAAAAAAACCAAGTAGAAACAAATTGAAATAATTTTTATTTATTTTTAATTATTTCTCATAGATTATATTTTTGTCTATGTGGAAAGAATTGATTCATCCATTTGCATAAGTAATGTAAAATTTATGAAGCTTCTTGTTTTACAAGAAATTTGAGCAAATTCTTGAGAATATAATGTATTGAATCTATTTTTGAACTCAATTTTAATAATTTTTCAAAAGCTAAAAATTGCACATGGCTTAGTTTGCTATCTAGAACAATCTCAATGTTGCAATTAGTGTATTTTAATTCTATCTTAGAGCTATCAACAATTTAGTTTCTACTTCTATCTCGTACTTGCTTTGACTTAACAATTTCTTTAAGAAGAAAAATTATAGGAAGGGGTTTTAATTATTTTTCTCCAAATTTTCACTTCAATTTTCCAGCAAATTCTTTTTTAATTTGCAATCTATAACAAAAAATTTAAGTTATGATGATTCAAAGCCTTATAATCTAGTTAGACTAAGAACAAAAATATTCATTTTATTTACTTTAAACAATTTTTTCTTGTAATCAATACTATTAAAGTTTCTAAAATTTTTTTTAGACATTTATATATTAGCTTAGTGCAAGATCCTACAATTGAATATGTATTAAAAACAATTTTGTTGAAATTTTAGTTGTTTGCATATGAAATGTTAATTTTCAGTGGTTTGGACCAAAAAAATGGCCTTGGAATTTCAAGGGTTAATTAGTACAAAGAACATGATGAAGCATATTTATTGCCTAGAAACAAAATCATGGGTAAATTCTAATTTATTTCTAGAAACAACCTCAAAAGCCAAATCATCATATATAGTTGATTATATAAAATACATATCTCAAAATTTTGTATGTAATTATCTTCAAATATTAGTACATTGTTGATCACTTTATACTTTATAATTTTTTGTTTAATTTCTAAATTTTGATAATAATTGTTCTATGCATTATAATTTTTATTTTAAATTACATTCAATCCTAAAAAAATTAGGAACTCAAATTGGACTTTTGAGAAATTTGGGCATGATCCAATGGCTTAATACTATTGAATTTTTGCACAAAATTTAAGAATAGGCTTCTAATCATTGCACTTTATATGTGAACCTTAGCTATGTTTCTTGTCATTATGATGAGATTTGCAAAAGTTCTAAAATCTTTTTAAAATTTTGATGTTATATGAGGCCAAATTATTTCTTTTTTATTTGAATTTTAAATATTTAACTTTGTAAATTTGGATCCATATCTATATAGTTTTTTTTATTATTTTATTCCAATTTAGCCCCTTGAATATCCAACATTCAAATTTTCAACAGTCATTGTTATGGCTAAACATAGACATATCTCCAAAACACAAAAATGCATTTTTTCATCCATTGATTCTTGTAGATTTTTTTATTAGTTCTTTAATATTTTCTCCTTGAAAATTTTAAAGACTTTGCTTAGAAAATGCTCTATTTAATTCTAAAGATACTAGTAGATTTGACCTCAAAAAGTAATTTTTTAAATTTCAAATTGACCATTTAGAAATGACTTGAATGAAAAAATAAAATAAAAGTCTTCAAAAATCATTAAGATTAGAATTTAATATTTTGAACTTAAAAGAAAAAATTCTCATGAAAATCACAAATATTCAATTTATTATTTATTTTAGAACGAACATTCAAATTTTGGCTTCAAATTTATTGGAAATATTGGTTTGTATACAAATTGATCTTACTAAATGGATTTGATTTATGAATCATAGCTTATATACAACTATTGTGTGAATCACTATTAAATTATTATTCAAAGTTATATTTTATAATGCATCTTTGCAATATTATTTTGGAATTTAGACCATCCTTTTGGTTGTTTACAAGTTAAGAGATGAAAGCTATAAGGACTTTGTTATTGCTAGCTAAAAAGGTAAAAATAACTTTGAAGTAATATTCTATAATAAATTTTCAAATTTTCACATGATAAAAAAACATATTCAATATGTATAACTTACTATAATGTTTTACCATTTGGATCAATTCACTTTCTCACCATTACCATTTTCAATGAAAAGTGAAAGTTATTAGTAATTTATCTTTTTATTTCATTATGTTCTTCCTTTTATTTGTTTTCCCAAAAGTATTTATGAAGAAAGATTGACTAATTTATTTTCATATATTTTCAAGCCATTTTCAAGTGTATTTTGAAATGCAGATTTTTATATGGACACAAATGGATTATTAAAAGTCTTGAAACACAAGATTTCACCTTTGAATAGGTCTAGAAAGAACATGTTTTTGAAGTTTAGGCATTATGATTTTACAATTGATAGAGTTTTTTCTTAAAATTTTAGGAGGATATATTTGAACCAATTAACTAAAAGATTCTATAAATTAAATTCATACAAATATATGAAGATAAGATTAGCCTTATTTGGATAAGGTAGATAAACCTTAAATACTAAAGGACTAAAAAGTTCACTTTGAATTTTTTGAGAGCTTGGTTAAGCTTCATAATTTGGATATTTTGCACAAATGTTTTATGATAGATGCAAATCAACCTAATTTGCATGTGGAGCTTTGTGTCAAGTCATTCTTGAAAATTTTGCAAAATTGGAAGGTTGTTTTTGATTTTGATGTCAAAGTGGCTAGCTAAAAATACATTTTTAATAAAGATTTAATTAATTGTCTTGTATTGTATAGATTGATACCTATTCAAAAACATTTTGGAACTTTTCAATTCCAAATAATGAGGTGAAAGTTATAAGGAGTTTTATTTTGAGGGCATAGAAGTATCTAGAATAAAAATTTTAAAAATTATTTCTTGAACTCAGTTTTGAGAATTTTCAAATAGAAACAAAAAGAAAGGATATCCTCATTAGATTTACTTGAATATTTTCACACATTGAAATTTACACTACAATTTGGTGCCTTGGGCATTTAGGGTTAAAAGGAAGTCTAGGGGGGCATGTTTAGGTACTCTGTATGTTTTCAATTTTGAAAATCCATAGAGTATTGTTTGAATACCAAAAAATTACAATAGACTTGGGTTGATTTTTACCTTAAGTAGATTAACATTGTTAGTGAAAAGCAAAATCATCTATTGAACCATGAAGCTAGCATGGATATTGAAAGTAGCGTTAAAAATTAACTTCAAGAATTTAGACGACCCACTTGAGATGCTCTGTGATATAATATCTCCTATCCAATTTCATGTCTACCTCACAAGCTAACTTAGCCCTCAAACAACGAGCTGGTCATTGTGAAAATCATCTATTTTAGAACCGAGTGAATTGTTGACTTAAAAAAAAAATACAAAAGCACTCACTGGAAGTCAAAGTACTATAGAAGACCTCTCCTTTTCACACAAATGCGGTGGATAAATAATTGCACTTCTGTCCTGCATGGAGAGATTCTTTGTCATTCATCGGCTGAAAAACGTCCTCATCGTCGTTTACGGGTTAACAAGAGGCCACACTTCTTCATTCCTCGAATGATTCCAACGGCCGCTCTGCTTCCGCATCACTCCACCCGTTCACCGAAAGAGCACCCTGGATTCTATCCGAAATTGTCTGCTGGCTGTGCTCAAAACATAACTTAGATTTTCCAAATCCCGGAACAAGCCACCTCCGGAGAAACGAATGGAGGGCAACCGACAGACAGACAGACAGGGATAGTTCTTCAATTCGCGAAATAAAATTAGAATATTAGTGAGTAGAATAATTGCCAAAGGATAAAGCAGCAGTCGTCTCGACCGACGGAAGGACCAACAAGGCCCACGGGACCCAGTGAGAGGGTCGGCTCTCAGAGAATCATAGAGTACGTTAAGCTAAGATAGTCATGGGGACCTGTGACAACTTTACAGGTGGTCCTCTGGAGCAATTTATGGAAGTGCGATTGTTGTTGGGTCTTAAGCATGCTGCCTTTGGCAGACACCTGGTGTACAAAGGATTATGCTTCATTCAAAATATATCCACTGTACTGCTGTGGATGTGGAAGTCCTTCTACTTGAAGAATACAGTATTATCAGTCATACCTCCTGCTTTTGTTAGCACAGATTGAATTGACAAATTCAATCCTCTTTGAAGATTTGTTTTTGGAGGATTAACGCACACAACAGAGCTTTTGTTCTTTGGTGTGCCTTGCTTGCAATGGAATAGATTGAACATTTGTGTCAAATTGAAAGAGAACAGAACTGAAGTACTCTTACTACAATAAGTATAGTCTCATTTTGAAGTTGGTGTAAAGAAGAAGAAGAAGACTCATGCCGGCAGTTAGGCTGGTCTGAATGAAAAGTCTCTCTAGGAAATAGTCCTACAAATAAACCTCATGCACCTAGGTAATGGGTGCTACTTTAAAGACCTCTTAGAAGTAGACTTTATGCCTGGTGTGAAAAGTTTGTTGATTCTAAACTAAGCACGAATATGACAATAGTAGAGACTAGAAAGCACAAAAAAATAATTTAACAGAAGTCTAAAAACATGCCCGTTAGGAAACGAGTTACATTGGTAGGAGGTGTCTGAACTTGCTTGACAAAAGAATGCAAGTTCAGAAGTGCATTACAAAACTCTTCAAGTGGAGTGCCTTACTGTAGTTCTTTGAGGCAATGAGGAATCTCACTGTGCCCAATCCAGTAACGAACCTAGAAATTCTGGAGCAGGAATGCCAGAGTATGGTAGCATCCCCTGCTAATAACTTGACTATGATCGACTATGAATGCCGTGCATGAATTTGTAGGGACTCAGCAACATCTATGTTAAGTTGTTGTCAAGGAATTTCTATATGCAAGTAACTCACAAAGTACCCGACAAGTTCAGCTGACTCAGCCCAGTCAAGGTCCCAGGAAACAAAAAGGATTCTAAGGCGCAAAAGACGGCACTCCTAAAGCACGCAAAGCGACGTAACCAGCAAAATTCCTTTGGACCTACGGAGGAAATACGCCGAACCTGTTCCGGACCTCCCCCAAACCTGAGGCCCGGCAGTTCAGTCCCACAGACACAAGAGAGAAGGAGTCGGACATTCCGTGCGCAAGCAAGCGCTCTTCACGCCATCGAGGTTCCGTGAGTGCTGCCATAGCGTCTTCCTTGCTCAATCCACCCGCTTCTCATCCTCTCCTCCTTGTCGTCTCTTGCAATTCGTCACCCAATTCCCTTTGGAGCTTCGTTTCGAGCTCAATTGTGCAGATTTTGGCAAGGTTGGTGTCTGTGAGGTTTCACTTTGTAAAGATGTGGAAGAACTGCTGAGAAAGCGGGGTTGTGTGCTGAAGTAGCGTGCGCGCGCGAGATGAAATGTAAATCCGTTACTTTGAGATATTTGGTCTAAATTTAGGGGTGGGGGTGGTCTGAGTACCTTCTCGTGACTTTGTTGTTTTAAGTTCAATGTGAAATTCAAATTCGCGGATGACATCTTTCTGAGCTTATAATTCGAACTCATTCAATTTCGCTTGTTTTGTTTTACATGATATCTTTACGAAATTGTATTTAGCTAGGTGGGCATGCTGTATGTATTAAACTATTAATTGCGAGTGTTCAAGTGGCAGATCCAGATACAAATATTGCAAGTTTGCATCGGTTTACAACATATACAATATGTTTGTCTTCTTGGTGAATTGTCACGGGGTTGATACTTCCCATAATTTTTATGATCGCCGAATTCCAATCCATTGCAGATAGGTTAAGGATAACGTTGCAGTTGGAGTGATTTAGATTCTCGGATGATATGTTTCAGTGCTTATTAGCGGAACTCATTCAGAATCTCATATTCAAGTACTCGTTTGTTAGGGTATTCAATGATCACTGGGAGATGATGGAACTATTCTCTGTCACTGTGATTCAATGTATCAGATTGCTATTACTCGGATTTACATTAGTCTGCGATCGCTTGGAAGTATGAGTTTTTTGAGTTGTCATGATTCTTTACAATTGATGCTATAATTTGCGACGTTGCCGTGAATTCTTTTGTATGCGTTGGATGGAGTGAAGAGATGGGAATTTTGTGTGGAATTGGATGTTGTGTGCAGATGGGAACATGAGGAGACGGTGAACAAATTTAAGAATTGAAGGAGCCATGGGGGGTGCGTGTTCACGTAAGAGGGATCAGAACATGGTGGAAGCCGATGATGGTCAGAGCAGTCGCTCCATAAGACTGAGTCGCAGTGTGAGCTTGAGATGGCCGGTCAAGCCTCCACAAGCGCTGGAAGCCCTCGCAGCGGGTACGAGGGTCCCGCCCACGCTGCTCGAGATATGTGTCCGGGAGATCGTGAGGGTAATATGACCTGTTTGGACACTTTTCAACATTCTTTTTGGACATGGCTGGGTAGAAATTTAAGGGTTTAACCCTTTTGGTAGATTCTGATTGAATTGAAGTAGTCAACATCGTGTAGGAGATGGCTTGAAATCAGAATGACAAATTAGAGTTATGGCTTACATTGGCTGCAAATTGCGGGCCAGTGCTGCTCATGGGATACCGCCCCTCAAATCTATGTACGTCTCTCGGACATTCTCTGCACTGGGTATTCCCTGAGCAGCACTCTACCTCAAATTGCTATGCGTGTCACTCAATTGGTGGATGTTGAACCATGCACAGAATATTGGAAGGCAAAAATCTTTTGCTGGAGTACCACGCGACCTGATTCAGCAAGTTTTGGATGAGCTTGTGAGGAGACAACTTCTCGGTCCTGCGACGCTGGAGCTTTTCTCTGACTGCGCTCTCCAGGTATTATGCTTGCTCGTCTTAATACTCATGTGTGGATGCATTTAGGTAACTTTATTGTTCCAATATGTTACGTGGGAACCGCTGCAGGTGATTTCTTCCTTTAAAGGTTTGGGATGGTTTGTGCAGAATGTATTACTTGCTGATTACCCTGGACTGGAGGATTACTGGCTGGAGGTTATAGGCTCTCAGGGCGACTCACTTCTTGCATTAGACATATCCAGCTCAACCGTTTCGGATGAAGGGCTCGCTTTGCTTAAAGCATGTACCAACCTAGAGTCTTTGGTCTTGAATTCTTGTGAGTACATCTCAGACGAGGGACTCCCTGCGTTGTCAGGTATTATTCGTACTACTTGTTTCTTATCTTTCTGCCTGTATATTCTTTCTGAAAGTAATGGAAGGACGTTCTGGCGAGCTTGCTAATTCCTAGTTAGAGCTTTTCCATTTCTAACTGAGTTTCTGTGCTCGTGATCCAGGATTATCGAACCTGACAACGCTAAGTCTCCGTAGTAATAATTCGATTTCTGCAGCTGGAATGAGCAACTTCAGCAATTTGGTCAGCCTCAAAAACCTCGATCTGGAGCGGTGTCCACTTATCCAGGGCGGTTTCGTCCATCTGAAAGGTACTCCTCTGAGCATAACGGTTCATGCAATGAAAGGCATTTGTCTATCCTGCAATTCATATCATCTTCCCTTGTTTTAAAGCCGTTGAACGGTTAAAAGAAGTAAAATTCGAGTTTCTTCCCGATTGCAAGTACTGCGTTTTGGTGTTCATCAGCGGTGTCTGCCATTTCTATATTGTTGCCAGGTCTCACCACATTGGAGAAGTTGAACGTCGGGTGGTGCATTGGTGTTCGGAACTCAGATATTAAGCATCTCGCCGGTACCAAATCCTCAAGCTGGTACCAATTAGCTCTACTGTACTTCACAAGATTACCATGTCAGTTCTGAGCGTCATTTTTAGTGCTAAGTTTCGGTTTCGTAATGAATGTTAGGGCTCGTGAACCTGGAGGATCTCCAAATTTCCAGGAGCAAAGTAGGTGATTTTGGTATTGCAGCGTTGGCTGGTGAGTTCCTGCGCTAGTTTCTCCTTATATTCATTTGAGGATTTGATGATGGTCTTTTTAATACGCCAGCAATATCTTCTTGAAGTTTGTTTGTCAATTTCTTGCAGCAGCCATTCAGAGTATTTTTTTTGTACGCATGATGCTCTCGAAAAAACTCTGAAGTTTATTTACTCACGTCATTCTCTACTAAGCAGTCGGTTCTTGTACTTTAAAGTCAAACCGTTTGGTACTTATAGGACTGACAAAGCTTCGGAGCCTGAGCATGGAAGGTTGCCAGTCTGTTACTGCTAGAGGCCTGGAAAGTATTGCTGGTACGTTTGTCAATGACTTCTTTTCAGACATTTCTTTGTCTTACGTGCTCACAACATGAACCACATTCTTTATTGATCGTTGTTGCAATTAATGCAGGATTGACTGAGCTGAGGCATTTGAACGTCAAATCATGCTACTTACACGACTCCGGTTTCCAGAAGCTTGGAGGTGAGTTATTCTGGAGTTTATATTAAACAATTATGTGTTTGCCTACTGGAAGTCTTCATTCTTCCGTGACATTGGGCAGCTTCGGTCTTGCATGTACTGGCCCTTACTCGGGTCAATAATGGAACCATTGCTGATGAGAATTGACAGTCTCAGCACCTTATTTACCATCCAAGTGCGAAACTGTTCTTAATTCCTGTTGCATTGGGCGTATTGTTGCTTTAGAGATGGGAATAGGGCTCTTGTTAGGTGGGTCGATAAACCTGCTCAGAGATGTGGTATGCCCCAGTAGTTTAATTCTGCTTTCTGGGGTTTTATGTCGCAGGTCTTGTCAACCTCCGGACGCTGAACATGGGCTACAACAATGCCACGAATGCTGGCATGGCTTTCCTGAAAGGTACATGCTACGGTTCATCGTCTCCCCTCCTCTTTATCTCGCCGATAAATTAATCGGGACAACGATCTGATGCAACTTATGTTCTCCAAGATATGTGATACGACTCCTTAAGGATATCTTGAAGACCTTCCGATTCGTTTACACATGGCCTCACTGATTTATCAAAGAGTGTGTTTCCGATGACATCACTAGACACGTAGTTCATTTGCAAATGTAATTGTTGAATTCGATCTGGGACGTCAGCATTTGGAGATGAAAGAAGCCAAGAGTGATAGCTCCGTTAACACGACGAGTTCTATAATGAATGATGTAGGATTGACCAATCTGGAGCATTTGAATCTTGACTCGTGCAAAATCAGTAACGAGGGGATTGAAAATGTCAGAGGTAATACTAGACTCTTTGCAAAATTGCAAGCACATATGCTGTAATGCATACGGTGTAGCTTCTACATTAGGATGCTTATTCCTGAGTGTTGGTGCATGGGTTTTCTGAAGTTGTGAACTACACATTGCATATCATTGGGTGGTCATAAATCTTCTTCACAATTTGAATGAAATGATTTCAAATGGGGGGTTATGAAGATGATTCGAAATATCCTATTCAATTGAATCTTAACTGTCACGTGCACGTGTTGGTCACAGGGCTTGTGAACCTAAGAATGTTGAACCTTTCAGACTCGGAAATTGAGAATGCCGGTTTGCGTTGCCTCACTGGTAAATCTTCAAGTCGACATTGCTAGTGCGAGATCCCATTGAAGCATTTTCCCTTGTTTCTTGATCCCACAATCGTATGCAGAAATGTACTAAAGTCTACGTACTCAAGTCTTTAGTAATCACGTTTTTTATCATGATTTCTTGTGAATTACCCTCTGGCTTTTAAATGACTTTACAATCTCCAGAGGTCTTTAGTCTTAGTTTTAGTAATTGCTAATTTGTTGTGATGGCGCCAGGTTTGAAGAAGCTGGAGAGTTTGAACCTTTCCTTCGCAGGAGGAATTATGGACAGTGGCCTGCGCACAATTGCAACCATCACGTCATTAACGTCTCTGAACCTTGACTCGAAGCAGATCACTGATACAGGCCTTGATGCACTGACAGGTAAAGGAGTAGTAGAAAAAAATTTGCACATGTTATTTTGGCAATGCCCACCTATCTCGATGATTCATGTTCACTCATTCCGAATTGAATGTACTGACAGTTGGTAATCTGCGTGTGCAGGATTGACTGGTCTAAGAACTCTGGATCTTTTTGGTGCAAAAATCACTGATCATGGCATGACTTGCCTTCGACGTGAGACCACTTTCAATATCTCTTTCAGTGGAGGTTCATTAAAAGATTTACTGTGTCTTCATTTCAAATTCACTTGTTCTAATCACCTGTCGTATTACTGAGTCTACGATAGAGGTCAACTTCGCGTAAGCCTTGGGATGCTGGCAGTGACGAGTTTTTAATTTCTATTCGGGTTGACGCCTAAAGTTTCAATTGGCCCTGTCTGAATTTGACTGGTGAGCATCTCTGTAATAGATTTCAAGAATCTGCGAACCCTGGAGCTTTGCGGTGGTGGTATCACAGATGCAGGAGTGAGGAGCATCAAGGATCTCACGTCGCTCACCTCTCTCAACCTGTCACAAAACATGAGCCTCACAGACAATGCCCTGCAGTACCTTTCCGGTGAGCGGATTTTTCCTCTTTGACTGTTCAAAACGATCCAATTCAAATGGAAAGTGCTCCTGAAAAGAATGAAAAGAATATGGTAAGTTTACCTGCTGGAGACCCGTGTTGTATGATTCAGACCTGACTTTGAGACATGGCTGGGCGATGCAGGGATGAAGAATCTAGTGTCTCTCAACCTGGCAAATTCCAGGGTCACAAATGCTGGCTTACAGCATCTGAGGCCATTGACGAATTTGACCTCTCTGGCTTTGCAAGACTGCAAGGTGACGCTCTTAGCAGTGGAACGTCTTCAGGCCACCTCATTGCCCAACCTCGCAGTAATTCGCCTCCCTTAGCAATCTTTGTAGAGATTATGTACAGTCATAAAATAATTCGCGCCAGCAGTGCTGTAAATGTGGAATCATCCCCGACACAGGAACTTGCGCCACTCTGAGGGAAGGGGGGGAGATCAAGCACAGCTGCGTCCATCCCTCCTATTCTGATTTTTGGATTTGACTGCAGGCTTCTGAATTGCCTTGCACATGATCCTTGTATTTTAAGTGACAACAATCTGGATGGCAGAGTTACCATTTGTACAGACTCGGCATACACATGTGCTTCTCTGCAAAACAAGGCTGGTTGTATAACGCCGTTGTCCAGGTATAGTATCGTTCTTGGTCTATTTCACAGTGAAGGTACTCGCGTCTTCCTGGTGTTTCATTAATTTGGGGAATCAATATACTTACAAAGTTGTTACAAGCGTCTCGACATTGTACTTGGAACGTTGAAGATTTTTCCTTGAAGCGTTTCATGTGACTTGTTTCTTCTCACTGTTTGGAGGTTCTGATTTGAGTGATTCTCGAAGCAATGAGGGGTGACAGTGAAGGATTCTGATTGTAAGCCATATGTGACTTGTTTCCTACAAAGTAATCACATATACTGGTATTACATACCATTCTCGAATAGACAAATCAAGGTTCTTGTCAAATTTTTAGACCAATTTGGCTATGCTTGGTGAGCCCAATGTGGCAATTTGATATTCATTGAAACGGTGAATTTAAGGTCATAAGATTTAGTAGTCTCCATGCCCATTGTCTTTCCTTTATGCACCTTGTTCATTACATTGAGCCTCTACCTATTCACTTACCTATTGATGGATGTGGAATATTCCACATTAGCTACGTAGAGTTGAGGTAGTGACAATGTATGTTACTAAATGTTATAGTACCGGGCTATGTAGGGAAGGTAGATTTTCCTACTATACGTTAGCTGGTGGGGGTTTTCACATACCTTTAACCTTCAAAAGACATTGAGGTAAAAAAATGGTCAGTAGATGACTTTTAAGATTATAGTAGAAATGGATATTAGCATGTACATGTTGGTTCAAAGATTGAATCATGTTTGGCAAAGTACCTTGGTGATAGGCCTTGTCCTTTCACGATTCATGGTTGAATCTTTTCTAATCTTTTTGCTTTATTTTTACTTTTATTTCTTTACAAGTATATTTTTATCTCAATCTCATCAAATTTTAAAGAAGTTGTTTTTTAAGACTCAAGCAAGCTTCATCTTGGATGAATGAAAAGTTATTTGGACAAAGTAACACCTAGAAATACTCTCTTGAACTTCTAGAATATGAACTTTAGAGCTCTTATGGATTGAGAATGTCAAGTATGAAGTAAGAGATTGTGGTTGTCATTAGTATAAGCAAGGCAACTACACCCTTTCATCATGATTCTCATCAAAGAGTAGTCTTTGTAGATATTGCCTAAAAATATATACAATTGAAATATCAAAGTTCAAGGTTTATTTTTGGTACATCTATGATCAACACTTTGGAAATTCATACTTTATTCATATGGTGTTGAAATAAAAAATTCTAAAGATGCATTTAAAATGAACTTTTCATTGCTAACAAGAACCAACAAAAACATTAGAAGTGATTTGAGGGCAACAAAAGCTCGCAAGTTCCCAAGCTATAGGGAACAAGAGAATTGTGCCATTGTAGCAATATGACATGGTTGAGCCCTTGCCACACCATATAAAAGAATTTCAATTTTTTTTTCAATTTAAGAATTCAAAAAAGTTTTGAAAAAGAAATTTTGACTATTGGACATTCCTTCACTACAGAGGAAATAGCAAAAGGAAACATGCCTAAAACAAGCTTCTATTGCCCTCAAATCCCCTCTAATGTTAAATCTATTTAATAGTAGGAACTATACTTATTTGGACAACTTTGGTACACCCTTCTCTTCAATGCAATGCCCAAAGAAAAATATTTTTGAAAGTTTGGGTACATAATCAATTATTATGAGCAAGCAAATATACGACTAGCCATAGTGTTGTCAATTATCCATCTTGATTCATAATGGTAGATTATCTTCTCATGCATTTAAATTTTGGATTTATTTTATTCATCTTTCCAAATAAAAAACTTTGATAGGGGATCACAAGAATAAGATCAAGGAGTACCTTTTTAAGGCACAACAATTTTTGTACTTTTGACTACATAGTTAAAATATTATTGCATAATATGTAATTTCTTTCTCAATCCAAGAAGCTCTAAAAAATCAGTTTTTTAAGAAAAAAAAATTTATACATATGTGGAAAGCTTTGAATCATTCCATTTTGATTGATCAAATGAAAATTATAAAGAGTTTTAGTTTGTAGGTAATTATCGTTATCTCTATAGATAAAGAAAGGGTAGACCCTAAAAGGTAGAGCCTATTAGATACCCTTTGTGATAGATTAGCCTATTAGATAGGTTAGCTAGAGTGGAGTCCCCTTAAAGTATGGTGCAAAAAAAGGTCATTTTGTCAAAACAAAAAGGATACACAAAGGGTACACAAAGAATACACAATTTTGTAATCATTTTGTCAAAAATTTGAGGTTAGTTTATTTCATTAAAACAAAAGGGACATTACTATTATTTATGAAATGGATTCCTTATTGCTCCACTATTACGGTATAGTTTATAGCCTACCAACCAATCACAAACCTCTTAGTTTGTATTCTAACATATTTAGTTTTGAATTTAAAAATAGAAAGAGAAATCGACCTGGTTTGCATAGAAAAAATTAAGTTTTTTAAAAAACATTTCGTATAGCTACCCTAAAATGATGGATTTGGTTGATTGGGCCTTTGGGGTTTCAAGATATCCTTACCCTGCTCTGATCTCCTGATCTAAGATACCCTGGTACTATACCCGGCACATCGGCTAATCACGCCACCCCGTGCGTCGTCTCCTGACGAGTGCGCGGGCAGCGCTGTGTGGCTGCGAAAGCAGCCATATCCATTCATCGGATATCAAATGGTGTGTGGCAGCCACAGGAACCACATCTCCCCTCACCGCGAACTCCAAAGCAATCGCACCCACAATCCTTTTCTCCTCCTGCACTCCAACGATCCCTTCCAATTCCTCTCCACATTGTCACATTGGACCCAATTGCACCTCATATCCAGCAGATAGATAGCAAGCAAGCAGGTTGCAAGTGCATCTCGTCACCATGGCCACTGCTTCCGTCGCTGCTGCTGCAGCGCCTGCGCTCGCCAGCGGATTGGCGTCCAAGCTCAATGGCGTCTGCGGCCACACGAACTCCTCCTGCCTGGTGATGGTCCCCTCGCCCGGCTACTCTGTTTCCACGAAGGAATCCGTGAAGGTGGTCTCCCAAGCCGCCGTCGCTCCCAGTCGCGTTCCCGACATGGAGAAGCGCAAATTGATGAACCTCCTGTTGTTGGGCGCCATCTCGCTCCCCACCATCGGCCTCGCCGGTCCGTACCTCTACTTCCTGGTGCCCCCTGGCTCCGGCGGGGGCGGCTTGGGCGTGAACGCCAAGGACGCGCTCGGCAACGACATCACCATGTCGGGGTGGCTCCGGACGCATCAACCGGGGGACAGGACGCTGGCACAGGGCTTGAAGGGCGACCCCACGTACCTCGTGGTGGAGAATGACGGCACACTAGCGACCTTCGGCGTGAACGCCGTGTGCACGCACTTGGGGTGCGTGGTGCCGTGGAACAAGGCAGAGAATAAGTTCATGTGCCCGTGCCATGGCAGTCAGTACAACCCGCAGGGCACGGTGGTGCGGGGACCTGCGCCTCTATCTTTGGCGCTGGCGCATGTAGATGTGACGGATGACAAGGTACTGTTCTCGCCGTGGACGGAAACCGACTTCAGGACGGGCGCCAACCCTTGGTGGTCGTAGAGGCTAGCTAACGGAAACCCTATCTCTTGATGTACTATAAATTGCACCTCATTGAGTCGGATGATTAGTCGATAAGGATTCGCAGCCAAGGTCGCATGGGCTCGGGCGTGGAATGTTGATTGTTGTGGGATCGAGGAAATGAATTTGTCGATGCTACCATTACTTTATGACATTTGGTGTAAATGTAGGGAAGGAGGGGGGCACGAGTGCTCTCGAGTTTCTTCTTTGCTTGATGTTTTGCGTGTATATGAATCCCCTGAGCTGGCTTTGCTTGCCCTACTCGCTTTTCGAGTATTAAGGTGACAGGAGGAGATGCAAAATGATGCAAATTTTCAACATTCTACCTGTGTGAGATTGTGATCACGGAATTAATATTCAATTCAAGATGGATCAAGGCTTATGTAGCAGTCGAATGCGCAATTCTAATTGTTGGATGTCGTGTTTCTGTATCTACGACAGCTGGTCTTTCAGAGTTTTTTTTCAGGTATTTGGTTGTTTGGCTGTGTATGTCAACCAACAAGCGGAGTGGTGATGCTATTTGCTTGATGTTCTGTATTTAATAGAATTTAGTTGTCTGGGCATGCTCTATGTGTTCGTGAGTATGGAAGTGGCAAGAGCAAATGCAAACGATGCGAACTTGCTAGTCTCCAAATGCATGTGAGATTCCGATTATCTTTTAGAGGCATTTTAATATAGTTATTTCTGTAGCGAATCTGATACTCTTATGTCCGCTGAACTCTAATTCCATTCTAGCATCAAGTTCAATATCAAATTCCGATCCTCTGATGACATGATTAGAACTTATTCAAGTTCTCATATTCGTATATACTTTTGTTAGTCTTTACACGATAATCAATGATGCAATGGTCAGAATGTTTGTGAGATGACCTTCCAGATTAATTGTCGCGTGGTTGATACTTCCATAGTTCTTATCCCAAATAGCCGAATGCCAATCCCATTGTGGATAGTTCCTGAATCATGTTGCAATTCAGATTTCCGGATGATGTGTTTCTGTGCTTTGTTAGTAGAACTCGTTCAGAATCTCATTTTCAGTTGCTCGTTTGTTAGGGTAATCGTGAACGCTTGGAGATGATGGAACTACTCTGTCTCTGTGATTCAATGCGTCAGATTGGTATTACTCAGATTTACAATGCAACTCAGATGCAGCTGCTCAAGCGCAGAAATCTCAACCCCTCAACCCCCCCGGCAATGGAGTGTTTTTGTCATACATCCTCCAGTGTCACCCATCCATGCACCATTACCCCTCCTAAGACTAATAAGTGAGTCAGATATGAGTTAGCATGAGAAAAGTCTTTCAATTTAAATCTCTCTTGTTCTGCCAAGCTGAGAAACGAATCGCCTACTTGGTAGACTAGGTGACATAATTTGGACTCTGCATCTTCCGAATCTTATCACTTCCCTTTATCCTCATGATTTAACGCATCGGATTTAGTGGTGGTTGAGCTTCAGAGTCTGTCTGAATTCTTCACCTGTGAATTTTTTTCCAAAATTCGCAGTAGGTGCAGATCTTGTAAAATTTTAATTTCAGCCATGATTTTCACCAAGCACGCACAGAGCAACCGCCGCAAATTGTATGTTTCTGGTGACAGAAAACTGTAGTGACCTCCACAAAGATTAAACACATTCCCTGAAACCTGATTACTCCTTTCACAATATAATTCAAGCCAAGGACTTTCTTAGTTGGCCTGACATTCTGAAAATACTTTGATTCAACTTTCTTCGCTGAAGATGGAATTTTCTCAAAAGAAATTCATACAGATGTCCTCGACAGAATGATATGAAACCTCGCTCTAGTGAAAGGATTCTGTAGCTTGGACGTAGTGTTCGGAAAAGCAATTCTTCTATTGAGTGTCAAAGACAGTTGGGGAGGCGAAATTCAAACCAGAAACTAGTATTATGCCTTCTCACAGATTACCGGAGGTGGACTGATGGTGATGTTCATCTGTGCACCTGATTGCAACTGGTGCATTAGAGTAGGAAGAGCGCTACTTGCGAGGATAAAAGAGTGTTTTGCTGTTGTGGCTTTGGCTTGTCACAGATCCAATGTTCAAATATTGACCATGCTGCCGCTTCCAGATGACATTGTGTAGTCTCACTTACATCGAGCGTGCATGGCCGAATCCCAACTCTCGTCTGATAGCCAAGATTGGGAACCGAAATGCCAAGGAAGGATTTTGAAGCTGATATGCGGCAGGAGGATTGGAATCCAGAATGCTGAGGTAACTGCACCTCAAAAAATCATTCAAATAAGCATGGGAGTATTGTTCCTGTGAATAAATTCTCTAAGTTAGAATCTTGATGGCAATTGAAAGTTAGAGGATTTTAGATTCTCTTAGTTTGGATTTTTTGGACACCATTTGAATAAATTGTGAATTTTTCAAAGTGTTGATTGTAGGTGTAACTATCCAAAATAAACTCGGCTATTATAGGCTCTCATGTTTAAAGGATTTACATTTTATACACAAATCTAGATTTTAAAAAGAGTTTTAGTAACACGTGGGGCCTAAATTAAGTGTATTTCTCTTAGCTCTTCTTAATTGTCACTACAAGCTTGCATTTAAAAGATATTCAATCAAAGATAACCAAGTGCACAAACTTAGTTATCTCTAAGTTGAAGTTCATTTAGTAAATTTTGAAGCAAAATTGGGGTCCAATTGTTGGCTTCATTTCAAAACCATCAAAATAAACTAATGAGTGCCTACATCTTCAAGTTGGACCATCAATCAAGCCTAAAGTTTTACATATTGAATGTTGGCCCAATTTCCTTTTACATAGATTCCTAGCAAAATTCAACAATGAGAGTATTTTTTGGTTGCAAGTTGAAAATTTACCACTTGCATTGACAATGATGACAATTCTAGAAAAATGATTTGCAATCTAAGCCGTGTCTGAATTCACAAGCCCCATCATCAATGTGTCAAGAGGAGATAATCCATCCGCATGTAATCAATAATCATACTTTTTCTCAAAATCACCGTTCATGAGCTCCAACTCCAACACTAGCATTTCGTGTCAGGTCGACGAGGGACTGCAACTACGGTCAAGCTACTCTCTCAGTCTAAAGCATACGACTCCCAAATTCTCTATAATTAAGTTCGCTACTGTTACACCCGAGCGCCTGCCAGTCATGGTCCTCATACGCACAGCACTCTCCATTTTACAATTCGCATAAATTCTTGTGTAGCCTGCTCAAAGGGAATGATCCTCGCCAGCCATGACTACACCATCAGAGGCCCAGCGTCGACAGTCATGGACGAGACCATGACCGCAGGACGAGCTAAGAAACTGGTGGCTTTGGCATAGAAGTTGCCGGAGCCTCTAGACCCCGAATCCGTGAAGAAAGCGCCGTTGTCGAACAAGTCCCCGGAGCTTCGCCAGTTCCAATTCTCCCACCCGTTGATCTTGCTGCCGTCGTCGTTGATGCGTTTGGTGACCTCCTTGGCATTGCCAGCCACGAAGTGGTTGCCCTCGCTGTTGATGGTGGGACTCTCGCTGCCGCCAATGGCATACATTTCCCAGCTGGTGTAGTAGTTGTTGACCACATGGAAGTACCCGTATCGACACCTTCAAAATCACCCCAAACACGCACTCAAACACATCAGCAAATAATTGAGTAGAATCAAATTCTTGAGTAGAATCGATCGACAGCTCAAAATACCCCCTAGAGACTCAAAACCCTTCAGAAACCACAACATACTTGAGTACTATCGACAAACAGAAACAAAAGTCATCAAGAAACGAAACATTCTTGAGTAGCACTGACACCGCAACAGGACCCAGAAACAGAGTCAAAACCCGTCAATACATGCTTGAGGAGCATGTACTGGCATGGCAGCTTTTGAGGGCGGTGCCAACTAAGCGTTATTTAGAGCAACTTCATGTCGAATCATGCAAAATCACAGTTCGTACATATTCTCACATGTGAAAGCATTGGTTGATTGCATTAAGGAGCTCATAGTTGTGCTCAGTACTGCAAAAAAAAGTGTGAAGGATTCGCTTTCGTGCCTATTCAGAGAAGGCTCAACAAGCATTGTAGGTGATTCAGGGTGGTTTGTTCAACATCGGCCGGCTGAACGATGCTTGGCGATCGAAGTTCACAAATTCAAAAAGATGCGAGCGAAAGTATAATAGGTTTCTTGGAAGGGAAGCGCTACTATACCTGGGGATGCGCTCCACGAGATTTTCGCCGAAGTGGTTGAAAGCCACTGTGACCTGCATAGCGGAGTCGAATTTGTCATCCGGGTGAGCTCCAAGGAGCATCACCTTGTCGTGATTACTGAAGTAGTTGTTGGAGATTGTGACCCGAGTGGAGCCTTCGATGACGTCCACCAAGCCATCCGCAGAGTTGGAGAGGTAATTATGGTCCACCCAGATGTCTGTCCCTCCGAAGATCGAGATGGCGTCCCCGTCCGCAACGCCGCGTTGTCCGAAGTGATCCGGGCTGCTCCTCACATCCGCGGGTCCCGTTTTCTTGCAATCGTGAATGTGGATCCCGTGGATGATGATGTTGCTCACAAACTGCGCCGTGATGCCTGCTCCGCCCGCGATGTGCACATTCGCTCCTCGCCCATCCAGGGTTTTGTAGCTGTTCATCAGGAGCTCCTCCTTGAGCTTGATGTTCATGTTGCGGGAGAAGATGATCCAGAGGGGCTCGCTTTGGATTACGCCGTAGCGGAGCGTGCCGGGGCGGGGATTCACCGCGTCGTCGTCACTGTCGTCCGTGACGACGTAAATGGGGCCGTTCTTCCCGCCCTCGGCCATCCGACCGAACCCCACCGCACAATCGGCCAGGCCTTGACGGTTGTCACGCCAGTGGCGGTCGCATCGCCAGCAGTCGTCGATCGGGTTGCCGGATCCGCACCCAGCAAGCACGCGGCGAGTGTAATTCTCGTGAATAGCCGGGACGTCGACGACGCTGCATTGGAAAATCAGAGTCAGCTAGCTATGGCCGAAGCAGAAGAAAGCGTCGCACTCAAAGCTTGGCAAACTGAAAACGGGACTACAAAATTACCCTGAATTCCCTCATATTTCTAGTGGTACCTGTGAATTGGAGCCGCTTCTTGAGCTGCAGATTCCAGTGGCCTTCCGGCCCAACACAGCGGCATAGCGAGGGCAATCAGTGAGAAGAGCACCGCAGCTCTGCAGGATGCCATTCTCGTTACTAGCCCCTCCGTTTACCTTGCTCCAAAGCTGCAGAAAAAAGAAGCGTGTGAGAATCTATGCAAAACGCTTGTATGCGCAGATTCACGACTGTTTCCACAATGTAAGCAATTTTCCCTTGCCAAATTGCAACGAAACCAGTACCTAAACTTCTCAAGCACTTATATCATATGTACCAAGAACTTGAAAGTTGATAACTCACACATTCGACAAGTCGAAACATTCCAACACTGATCACGAAAACAGTGAGCCCCTGAATTAGCTAATCAGCTTCATTACGCAAGTCTAGCACCAATGTTATGCTAGTCGACAGCAGTTACAATATGCTTTCGCTGAATTACAGAAAATTCTGTTGAGACTATGCCGAGCTCAGTCGAGCCTGAGCTCACAGACAGCTCAGTAACCAATTAATCTCCACGGGACCAACAATTCATAACAGAAGACTGATTTGAGCTCACTAACCATTCTATTTCCAAACTAACTCACCAGGTCATCACCCAGGTACGATTGAGGCCCTCCCCCGAACGCACACAATGTAGCACCCTCCACCTTCCAAGCTCCACTCCCAATGAATCTTGTGACTCAAATTGAAAAACAGAATTGGGACCTGACTCTCGGAAACTCGGCAATCACGAAGAGGAAGAACGCAGAGGAGCAGGACGAGGAGAGCTTTCCAACTCTAACTTAGCGGGGGCAATGTGGAAGCGAATGGATCTTGATGTCTGTGCTGTACAATGTATCATGTTTATATATGTCTGGGTAAGGAAGTGCACTCAGCCGTTTGGCTTAGACTTTCACCCCGCCACTAGTTGGGTCCTGTTGCTCTCATCATGCAGTTGAGGCAGTTATTACACCGCTTGGTGATTGAGAGCCTAACTGTGACCGGCTGTGTCGGGGGATTCCGTCTTTCGGGGGGTGGGGGGGTA
This sequence comes from Pseudoscleropodium purum, assembly GCA_963969395.1. Taxonomy (NCBI): domain Eukaryota; kingdom Viridiplantae; phylum Streptophyta; class Bryopsida; order Hypnales; family Brachytheciaceae; genus Pseudoscleropodium; species Pseudoscleropodium purum. Next base: position 2,883,754 of record OZ017796.1, read on the forward strand.
CTGTTACAGTTAGTGAGTGTCATTATAAAACGGACTTAATTGCAATGGCCTTGATCTCGGCTGATTAGTCATAATTACCGCTGTTAACGGAAGAGAGGAGGGAGGTTCGTGCTTGCTATCATGACGGATCCCCAACTAACTTAATCTCAAGGACAAACTGTGTTACAGGATACTCAAACCGTTAGGTACTTGATCCCGTCTACTATACTCGCGCTTTTCTACCGATATGAAATTGGCAACGTATTGGACTTGTTTCGCAAGTGGTGTAAGCATGACGATGTAAACATGATCTTTGCAGCTAAATGGGGTTGTCTGCAACCTCTGGTTAGCTTTGAAGGTGCAAACAAATTCATATACTGTGATAAAAGATATAACCCTTACGCAAAGTGATCTCTCCACAACTATTACGCTTGGACTTTGAAATCCAAATAGTATATATCCACTCCTTGAATGTGCATCTGTATTTACTTTAGATTTATTTCTTGGGATGAAATTACTGTGTGTGTACTTTCTATTAGCATAAGAGTAAATGTGGCACAATCTAAGTCTATTTGTACCAGTCACAAATTGAAAATGTCTGAGCTTACTTGTGCTATTAAGTACCAGTAGTGCACATTTCCAAATATGAAATGTGCAGTACTGATTCATAGTAGCACAACTAAGCCACAACTGAATTGTGACACAATCAGGATTACTCTTGCCTTAAACTTGGAAAGTTTGAATCTGGACCTCAGCTGCTGTGTGTGTCTGAAAGGGTGTTGAAGCTACTTCTCTGGAATGTTCAATATGGGTTGTGGATCTTGTTGCAGGCTTTATGTTTTTCTCTCAAATCCATTTTGGTACCTGAATGAGATTTTTTGAAGTGTGCGAGTGTAATAATGTTTTAGCACGTATGAAAGTATGAATGTTGGACTTTTTGATTCAGCATGTGGAGAACCTCAATCACTAGACTGTGATTCCTCATGTGCAACAGGAAGTACTTCCTATGATTCAATTGAATTTGCTATGCTTGAAATGTGGAGAAGCAAGAGTACATTATTTAACCCCCCAGTGGTGTCACCACACTGACTGACTGAACCTGTTGTAATCGTAGTTCCAAAAGCACTCCAATGGTGGTTTGCTTTCACACCCTTGAAGACATCATCCTATTATTTGGGCTCATGGACCTGGCACATGATAAAGGCCCTGACAAGTGTAGCAGTTATTTTGATAATATTTTGATGTCATTGAGAGTATGTTATGCAACCTGCGGCATCGGTCCTCAGTCCTCACTGCTGTGCACTGGTGAATAATGAATTCACCTGGACAAACTATCTCTGTACGCAATAGTCAATTGATGTCAGTTTTGATATCAAAGAGCAAAATCTCCTCCATTTTACAATAATTAGGTATTCACTATTCTCTGGAAGTCAAATAGTTTGCCAAATAATTGGCACCAGGGGGACATTTAATTACACTATCCACTTCAGTGCAATGAGTCAACCATTCAACATTTCAACATGCCATGGACTTCAAGTGGCTGGAGGCTATGCTCTTCACCTCTTGCAATGAAATTCCATTTCTGGTTTTTTTTCAACACAAATGACAAATGAAATTCCATTTCATTTGTTAAAAACAATAATGAAAAAAACACCATGACATGACATGGACTTTGCACTGCAGTTGTACCATCCAAAAAATTCAAACCTTGACACTGTCTTCTGGGAGTCTGGGAGGAGACAACCCAATGAGGTACCAAGCAAGGCAAGTTGGAGAAGGTAGGGAGGCCCAAGGTGAGTAAGCTCCCAGAGAGAGTCACCCAGTTCATGGTGAGATTAGGAAGGGAGTTGACCCATTTCCAACCACTTAAGCAATTACACATATCTGGAGAAAAAGTTTCTTGAAATTTCCCATGTACAGAATTTGAGTTTAGAAGGATTCCATATTTTTTAGAATTTTATTTTTTCCAAACATAATTATTATTAATTTTTTAGTTGAAGATTATGTTCAATCTATTCTTGTCATATAGGGCTTCCTATTTCCAAATACGGGTTGGTTGCAAAATCAATCAAGATTGTAACCAATCATAATGCACCACAACTGCATAGGAAAGTGTGCCATAATTAATCTCCTTCTTTCTCCTGCTAATTGGAAAGAAATTAGCCTATATAACAATAATAAGTACCTTAGTTAGAAATGGGTGGGCTCCCGTATGAGGCATTTTGAGGATAGATGGTGTTGTAATAAGTTGTTTGATGTGATGTTTAAAAAGTCACTAAGGTAGGCATTCTTTGACCCCTTTGCCAATTTTGTATTCCAACTAGCCTCTATACCTAGTTTCTCTACATCTTATAAGGCAATTCTCACCCTCTTTGCGAGCACTTATGGTCCTTTAGCTTTGTATTCTAACACTAACTATTTGACCTTCCCTAGGTCGCTTGTAGATGGACACTTGTACTTTTCTTCTTGCAATAGAGGTATTTCTTTTTTGTGTTAAAAAAATTAACACTCTCTGATTTCCTTAATCTCTAAAGTTCTTTGACTATGTTTTCACCAAAAACACTCCAAAACTGTCATTTTTAGTACAAGTACCAAATTCATTTATTTTTAAACATTTTTGGACACATGTAACTCTAGGATGTTGTAGTGTGCTAGTCTCAAAAGATGTAGAAAAAATTTCAAAAATTTTCATCATCTGGATTGCAAGATATTAGTATTTCAATTGACAAAAATCATTTGGGTGGCCTTGCAAAAAAACATGGCAACCAAATTTAACAAGGTCACATTTGTATGAAAAAATGTCCATGTTGTTGTTTCTTCTTTGGATTCATTCTTCACTGCAAGTTGGCTATATGCTTGAAAAAATTTAGATCATTTGGAATTGTACAATATGTTGGAAAAAAATAATAAGTAGAAAAAAGTAGAGAATGATTCAAAATACAAATTGTTAAAAATTTAGCAATAGAATAGAAAAATGAAAATCTAGTGGTTGTAATGTTGTAATAAACAATATACATCCTATTTTTTTTTGTCTCAAAAAATATTCAAAATTGAGTTAATAAAAAAACTTCAAAGTTTATTTTAGAGTAGAGAATCCATAAGTACACACAAACTAAAACTCTTCGTAATCTTCATCTCATTAATTGAAATGGAACGATTCTAAGCTTTTCATATATGTATAAATTTAGAAAACCAATTTCAAATTTTTGTTTCTAAAAGAAATTATTTTTTTTATTTGCTTGGACTACCTAAAGAAGGAAAAAAAAACTATATATCGTACAATAATTTTTAATTATGTAGTCAAAAGTTATGAAAATTATTGGGCATTATAGAAAAACCTCATTCATATGATGTGAAAATTTCAAAGAAAAATAAATAAAATTCCACGTATAGTGAGCTACCCAAAATCACTACGTTGCCCCAAAATGCAATTTGTTCCTTTAGGAGTTAATGAATTAATCAATTAGCAATGTGAAACAAGGTTTGATTCATCGAGGAAATTTAGGGAGGAGGTCCATAAAGAAATTGAGCTTCAAAAAGCTTCCTTTAACACACAAATGCATTTTTCTTTCTTCAATGTACCAAGAGCAAATATATGAAGGGGGAATGGTTTGGTGACCTATATAATCCAAAATTCAAAATTTTCATAATTAAATCCACAAAAGGTTCAAAATTTTTTGAAATGTCTAGGATTAAATGCCAATTCCAATTGTTTTCTAAGAAAAATATTTAGAAAAATATTTCAAGAAGTCAATTACCCAAAAATGGTGAATCAACTCTTAAAGGGACACTGTATAAACCTCAAAGAGTTAGGACCTTACTAAGTGACAAAGAGAGAGATATTTGCATTTGACTCAAGATATAAAATTTAAATAATGATATTTTTTATATATACATGTTATTAGAGCATTCTTAGTCCTATATGGTATATGGCACTCCAATTGTATTTCTATCTTTTGAATGGTGTATAATTAGAACTTAGAATTTGTATCATTAGAAGCGCATCCAAGAGCACTTTGAGTAGGGACAAGAAAATTTAAATTTAAACATTTGATAGCCACTTCAAAAGCGAGGTAAAAGCCATAAGGTATAAAGGTCCTGACAAATCATGGTTACCAAAGCAAAATTTGGCCATTAACACTCTAAATGTAGCCCACTATAGACACCTATATGTACAACATACTAAATAAAATTTCTTTGGCCCTTTGACTCTAGCAATCCCATATATTGCACTTGAATAGCAATTTTGGTTCTTCTTTGTCAACTATTTAATTTTTTCTAGATATTAGAGTTAATCATAAAGTGTATGCATTGAAGGATTATGAGCGAGAGTTTGAAAAAAATATATGATGAAACTCCTTGAAACATCCCAACTTGGTCTGATGAAGTTTGCATTAAATGTTTTTTGGGAGGCTGGGAGGGCTATTTCACTGGCATATTTTGGGCATTGTTTTCCCATAAGTTAAAGAATGGTTTTAGTTTAAAAAATAATAATTTAAATTAAATTAAATTAATTAATTTTAAAATAAAAAGCAAATTGAATATTATATATATATATATATATATATATATATATATATATATATATATATATATATATAACACAACAATCTCTTTGCCATGTTGAGCAGCTGCAGGGCAACTCTTAGAGTCTAGGAACCTAGGGGAACTCATAATCCTCTATAGGGGCTGAAAAACATCTAATGGTTTTTTGTTTTTTTGTACTATCGGTCTTAATTAAGCCTTCCTCAGACAGCCCTTCTACATATTAAGTGGGGTTCACTTTACAATGAACTCTAACAAGGTTTGACAAATGCTTAAAATATTCCTTAAAATCCAAATTTTTTTTTCCCATGAACTGTCCCTTAAAGCCCGGCACCTATTTTCAGAAACAATTTTCACCCAAGGCAGCTACCAGGGTCCGTTAATCCACAACAAGTTGAGACACAACAACAAAAGAGGCCCAAAATGAGAGTGCCTCATTGCAGCAAAGGACTCAGTACATTACAAGCAGTCAGGAGGCAAGCAAGCGAGTGAGCGAGGTGGGGCTGTCCAAGCAGATCGAAACCTCTTAAATTATGCAAGTAGTTGAGTGTAGTCCAAGGTGTCAGACCTCCACATTATGGCCTCTGCTCAAAGGGCGACAACTGATTGATGTTGTTGATCCGGCGCAAGAACGAAAATGCAACCTCCTCGCCATATTTGGCTTCCTCAAACCCCCCCAATGAATAATGGGATGCCAAATGACCTACTGGCTGGCTGCATGGGCCGGCAGGCAAGCAAGCAGGATTGTGTCAATGTTTGTCCTCCAACTATTTTTTGCTTTATTGATTGATACAAGGCTCAAGTTCCGCAATTATTTTCCTGTTGAATGTCAGTGGGATGGAACACACGCCGCAGAGGGTCGTTGTCAATGCCTGTGAAGTGCAATTCACTTCAAGATAATATAACTCATGTTTGTTTGTGTAAAGATCCACTGCTTCACATTTCTGGAAATGAAGCCATTGTCGGTGCAGGCACCTTCCTGCTGACACAACGAATCCTTGTTTGTAGTGTTCTATTAGAACAACGCCAAGCCAAAGTTGGTTTTCTTGTGAGTTGTGACGAGTCAAATTCTGGAAAATTCACAGTGACAAGAAGCACAGTGATCCCCATTCTCATCCTGTCTTGAATAGAGCTGAACTCTGAGAGTAAGAGCAGGAATCAGGTATTGTAAGTTTTGTGTTTTTTTGTTTTAGAAGCAAATGAAACAGAATTTCATTGCAAGAGGCAATAAAAAAAAACACGGCCACCAGCCACAAGTGGCCTGGCCTGGCCTGGCCAGAGGGGAACCAAGCCAACCAAAAGTGGTATTGTAAGTTAAGTGTGTTCCAAGCCGCCACCACCAGCAAGCAGAGTTTTTTTTTTCCTTCTTCTTATTTGCAATTAATCCAAGGCTGCTCCTGTGCCCAGTGCCTGACACCGGATTTTGGAAGGACAATCAGACTGGGGTCATGGACTCATGGTTACAGCCATGAATCACAATAAGAAGAAGCACAAGCCACCACTGGGATTGCCGAGTATAAATAATAAGGCTGTTGCAAATACAGTCAGTCCTTACGTCCTGCGTGGAGGAGTTGTCAGTGGAAGTGCATCATGTTGTCTCTGACAAGAACAAAATTATCATGTATGTATCCCAGTCTGCATAACTTAAGCCCCACAATTCAGTTGCCCATAGAAGTGAAAACATACTACCAGTGCTGTTTTCTCCTTTGCAATGAAATCCCATTTTGTTGTTTCAAAAAAAAAAAACATACTACCAGTACTGGTTGGAGATGACCCTGAATTACGGGGTGACGGTGGTGAGTTACGCAAACCAAATGGTCTGGTTGCAGGATCAATCCTTGGCAGCAACAGGATCTTTTACCTTATGTAAAATCAGTCTCTCTTCCTGACTGAAAAATCCTCGCAATGTGTTTCCTGAACGTGTTAATTTATTTATTTATTTTTAAATACTACCTGTAACTTAAGTTCGAATGCTGCTGGATGCATATTGCAATTTCCAGAGGCTGGATCTGGGGACCCCAGTTGGTTGGAGCCCAAGCTGGCAGCTTTGGCCTTCTTGACCTGCTGCTCTTCATTGCTGGGGCCAAAGAAGCCAAACTTTTGATTTTATTTAAACCTAACTTAATGGGGGTTTGGGGGTCCGGGAGTGCACCTCACCAACCCCCGGACCAGGGTGGAGTTGGTAGAAAACTGAATGATGCTACAAATAGATGCCCATACTTTTCAGAAAATCTTGGGTGGGTTCAAAAAGGAACTGAAGTGTTCAGGGCAGGAACAAAGTGAGTGAATACCCATTATTGCCATTGCCACCACTCAAATTCATTGACAGTCACCTAAAATGGCGTGTGAACACAAACATGCAGGATGTGTGCCTGTGCAGAAAGAGCTAAAATGTAATATTTCCAGCACAGTAATATGCTTGTAGCATTAGAAGATTTTTGGGGCCTCTGGATGCCGGTGAGTTATCATAGCCTGCGAACGCAGGAAATAGGTTCGGCGTAGCGGTTTGACGTGGTCGAGACCCTGCCACGTCATTGACCAATTTTTTTTAATTTTAATTTTAATTTTTTGCATTTGGAGACTAAACTATTATTATTATTATTATTTTGATGAAAAAAAATTCTGACAACGGGCCGTTCCCCTCGCTGCAGGGAATAATTGCGGGGAACAAGCCCAAAACAGGCTTCTAGACCCCCCAAAACTCTTCTAATGCCTTTCAAAAGCTTAGTTCAAATATGCCCAATTGAATGCAAGTGGTAATTTGGGCAAAAGGTGGAAGTATTTTTTTTTAAACAAGCATGTTCATGAAATACATTGCAAGGGTTTTCCATTAGGAAGAGAGGCTAATTTCACACAAGGTTAAGAACCTGTTGCTACCAAGTATCAAACACACAACCATGGTTTGGATACCTCACCTCCATTACCCAGTAGTTTAGGGTCATCTCGGACCTAAGGGTGGAAGTATTTGATGGTAAGTAGTATATAGGAAAGATTCAAATTTTTGTATGATTCAGAATTTTATTTGTATGTATTTGTTGCAGTTACGCTTAAGTACTCTTCACTTCAATTCCAATGCAATTTTTAGTTTCTTAATTGTTCCATTTTTGAGCAAGGTAAAGCTTCCTAAAGTTGTTGGACTTTTTGTTGAATCTAACTATGAAGAAAATTAGTAAGATTATTGGACCCAATTGTACAGTGGGGTACCAATCAAAATGTCGTTTTCGAATTCGCAGTGAGAAAAATTTCAGTACTACCAACTTTGAAAGCCTCCCAAGAGCTCAAAAATTGGTATTTTACCACGAAATTTTTAACAAAGAATTATATTTAAGTTAATTATATGTATGACAAATTTCAAGGCCAAAAGATTCACTGAACAAAAGTTATTCAAAATCTACCAACATTGGTAGCTATGGAAATTTTTTCACTGCTGCCAACTTTGACAGCCTCCCAAAGATTGAATTATTTTTTTTTTGCCATGAAATTCTTGGAAAAAAACCCTCTTTATGTTAATAACATATGATAAAAATTTCAAGGCCAAAAGATTGATACAAAAAAAGATATTAACAATCTACCAATATGTGTCGTTTTGAGAAACAATTGTGAAAACCATTTCACTACTTCAACTTTGACACCCTCCCAAGGGCTGAAAAATTGCTTATTTACCATGAAATTTTTGGCACAACATGCTCTTTATGATAATAACATTCATGCCAAATTTCAAGGTCAAAAAATTTATACAAAAAAGAATATTTACAATCTACCAATGTGTGTAGTTGTGAGATACCTTTTATTAAAGACATTGAAATTGTTGAAGTATGTTAGACAATCATGCTTTCAGATTGAAATTCGCCAGATGATGCAATCTCTAATCATAAATGCTTCTCAAAAAAATCAAGGATAGCCAAATTTAGTTGTGTGCACTTGTCACATCTCAAAGACTACACTTGTTTAAAAATTGGAGACCATACATGCATGAAGAAGCTTTTTCCTCTCAATATGAATGCTTGCATTTACAATAGAGCATTATAGGAGGTGGGATGTGGGATGATGAGAGAAGCAAGTGATGGGTGATTATTTTCTAAGCACAGGATTGAAACTTTGTGAACATGAGTGATTGAATGCATGAAAGATGAGTTAACTGAGTAAGTCTAGGCTATGTGATAACTGAGTGGATGAGGCATGGGATGAGTGGATGAGGATATATGGAGGTATGTGAGATTTTCTTTAAGAGTGAGTGAGGTTATAACTTACATGTGGTGACTGGTGAGGTTTGGTGAATGAGTGAAGGTTGTGAGGTAGGATGATGGTGAGTGATTGAGGGTATGTGAGATTTTTTTCTGATGACTGAGTGAGGTTATATATGTGCTCAGTGAGTGAGGCTGAATCATGGTAATTAAGTAAAGGCTAGATCATGGTCACTGAGTGATGGCTATTTCAGATGAAACTCGTGCTCACATAGTAGGTTTGAGTGAAGCAAGAAAGGCAAGAGTTGACATTGCAGCTATTGTTGAAGTCCATGTTAGAACAGTTCAAAGGGTAGTGAAGAAATTTTGAGAAGATGGAACCTATAAGTGCAAACCTTGTGGTGGAAGTCATACTAAAAAACTTAGTAAAAGAGATGTCCGTGCTATTATACATGTCTCAAAAACTCATCGTTGCTCGACACTCTCTGTGATTACTAATATATGTTCTACTCAAGTGTCTAGATCGACTATTCGAAGGGCCTTACATGAGAGTGGCATTTTCAATCGAATTGTTGTTAAAAAACCTTTTTTTGACACATTGTCACATGTCTCAACGATTGGCATTTGCTCAAAAGTATTGTGGGTGGACTACAAAAGAATGGGAGAGAGTTGTTTGGACAAATGAGTCTACCTTTGAAGTTGGAAAAATTTTTAGACAAGTTCATGTTTGGAGAAATGCATATGAGCGCTATTCATCAAGTTGTATAGTTCCAACTTTTAAGAGTGGGAGAACTTTTTTGATGATTTGAGGTGCATTTGCTGGAGGGTAAAAGTCACAACTTGTTTTTATGCCCAAACATAGACATTCTGCTAAGGATTTTGTTGAAGTGGTTTACAATGTCGAGTTGCTTCACTTTATGAGTAGAAAGCCACATGGATTGCTCATGGAAGATGGCACACCTATCCATCGTAGCAAAGTATGTGAAGAATGGAGACAAACACACCTTTTGGAGAAGCTTGATCGACTTGCAAATTCTCCCGATCTCAATCCAATTGAGAACCTTTGGAAGTTTTTGAAAGATGCTTTGCAACATGGCCCAATATGTCCAAAAAATTTAGATGACTTGAAAGTAATTATTGAAAGAGAGTGGAGGTTAATCAATGGTACAAAACTCCTTCAACTATGTCATTCTATGCCCTCTAGGTTACAAGCAGTGATTGAGGCAAATGGAGGACATACACGTTGGTAGATTGTAAATATAATTTATTTGTATAAATTTTTTGACCTTGAAATTTGGCATGAATGTTGTTATCATAAAGAGCATGTTGTGCCAAAAATTTCATGGTAAATAAGCAATTTTTCAGCCCTTGGGAGGGTGTCAAAGTTGAAGTAGTGAAACAATTTTCACAATTGTTTCACAAAATGACACATATTGGTAGATTGTTAATATCTTTTTTTGTATTAATCTTTTGGCCTTGAAATTTTTATCATATGTTATTAACATAAAGAGGGTTTTTTTCCAAGAATTTCATGGCAAAAAAAAAATAATTCAATCTTTGGGAGGCTGTCAAGTTGGCAGCAGTGAAAAAATTTCCATAGCTACCAATGTTGGTAGATTTTGAATAACTTTTGTTCAGTGAATCTTTTGGCCTTGAAATTTGTCATACATATAATTAACTTAAATATAATTCTTTGTTAAAAATTTCGTGGTAAAATACCAATTTTTGAGCTCTTGGGAGGCTTTCAAAGTTGGTAGTACTGAAATTTTTCTCACTGCGAATTCGAAAACGACATTTTGATTGGTACCCCACTGTACATAGAACCAGAGTAATAAGCCTTGGCACAAATATTTTCTTTTTCAACTTAAGCATAATATCGGTTTTTCATGACCAGAGTTGAACCTGCTTCTCAATTCAGTTACAGCACCCCTGCCATTACCGCATTTGTTGCAGTTCCTGTGGTAATATCTAAGTGGTAATATCTATATTGAGGCTGCCAAGTTTTGATAGCAGAGTACCAAGACTGACCTTTGAGGAATGATGTGACGCATGAGCCACATAATCGTAATGTATCTGAATTTGTGTTACAAAATCTCACCTCCACCCAGCTGCAGGCAAGCCTCAAATAATGCACTACTTGTGCTTGCACTTGCACACAAGATTCGAAAGCTCCTCTCAAACACACCCACTGATTGTCGTAAGGAAAGGATCCCTCCCTCGTCGGACATGAGTGAGTATCATTTCAGCACTTCAGGTGTGGATTAACTTACCTCAGTTGGAGCAAAAGAATAGCATAGGCAGCTTCAATCTCAGGAGACGCTGGCAACGAAGTTCTACAGTGAAGTCACTCTGGTGTACCAGCTACCTCACTCATGCTGATTAATTTAGACTCATATATATATATATATATATATATATATATATATATATGTATGCACTTAGAATCTAGAATCTAGACACAAGAACTAACTTAACTTAGTACCAATATCCGAAAATATATTTCATGTGTTGAGAAGGAAAGATATATGTTAGGGTTGATGTTTACAATGTGAATCCGGTCCACAAGTAGGTCTAAATTTGTTCCTAAAATCCTCAGTATCAACACTCTTTTTAACACCAAGTGCAAACATACCTTTATTAACTGTCTCCAGGAAACAGTGAGGGTGGGGGATGGATGTTTTCAGAATATCTATACAATGTTGTTTTTAAATGCGTGATTTTAGGTTGGATTGTTGTGTGAGTCAGGACTGGTGTAGACTGGATACACTATTTAAGTTAAGCTTACTACCTTATGGATGCCAAAAGATCAAGAAGCTGTAGATCTGCAAGTGCAGTATAAATAAAATGTGATCTGTACTGGATGTTCTTTACTCTCATGTTCCTTTGCTAGCTTCGTGAATTAATATCATTAAGCAAAGTAGTGAAAGCTCTTCAGTTGTAGGTATACTTCAAATGAGTGAGTGAAGATTTGATACTTACTCTGTACTTGTTATGACAGCTTCACACATGTACAGATGGTAATACGAAATGTTTGACCCTTTAGACCATGAACAAAAATGAACAATCCACTTCTGGGTACAGCATGGTATGGATTATGTTGTAGGCTTTCCAACCATATAGGGGTAGTCTGCTTTTAAACTGACCATTTAAGAGCTGACTGACTTTGGGGGGAGGCTAACCCAATTTTCAGGAAATTTTTGAAGGAAGAAAAATGGAATTGGCATTTAACTTAAGTTGTTTCATATTTTTTGAACCTTTGTGGAATTAGATACAGATTTTTGAAGTTGAATTGTAATGGTCACTAAAAGCAACCACCTCGTGAAATGTGTACTATTGGTACATTGAAGAAATTAAAATGTACCTCTGTGTCATGATTGCTTTTAAAGCATGGGTGTTTTTAGAACAAAGTACTATAGAAACCTTAAAGATCATTTGTAGAGTAGTTATGTGCTTGAAAGATTCTAAAAGAGTACTTTTATTTACATATGACATGCTCCTTACTTACACACAAGATTGTAAAGGAACTACATGAAAAGAAAGAAAGCTATAATCATTCCATAGTGAAAAAGTAGAGAGTAAGGTATCCATGAAAAAAAATTTGAAATACTCATTTCCATTAGCAAAACATACAACTAACTAAATTTTTATTTCATATGATATGTGAAGGGAAGGACAAAGTTTGAATATTTGAATGGCACTAGTTGAATCTACAAAAAAGTTGATTGTTCACAAAAGTTGAATTAAATACTTTTTTGTCACATTTACATCCCAAAAGTGGTTGCTTCACTTCAAAGGCTTCAAAAGGGTGAGATGTAGATGTAAATTGTGATTACATCGATGTCACAATGTCAAATTGCAAGTCATAATTACTCATACTAAAATTTTTGCAACAATGATCTCGTTGCATAAGAATCGTAGAATTTTCTTTAATTGGTAAGAATTGAATTAAAAACCCAAAAAGTGCTTCTAATTTGGATAAAAGTTTATAGTAATAAGTAGGTGACCATCAAAATGAATAAAATCATTACATTAAAATGTGACACTATACACTTAATATTGTACCAAGTAGATATGATCAACATTTTTTACTAAATTGTTCATAAAAATTGGAAAAATGTGATTCGACATCTGTTTGAATTTAGAAATAATTTTATTGACCTTCATTATTGAGTACAAGAAATAAATGCCCACAATGCATATATAGGAATCTATTCATGAAAATAATTACTAGAAATGGATGTATAGGAAACATGTCATTTACCGTATGAACTAAATTTTTGTTACATCATTTGTTTTGGATAGTGCAAAAAACAATCTTTGTAAGAAAAATGATGATATTTACATCCATGGTCATAGAAGAGATATATAAATAAAACAAAACTTATCTATTCATGAAAAAGTGTGTCCATTCATCCAAAAGAGCAATACTATATTGAGATCTTATAAGAATTTATCAATTTCATCCACTAAAAAATGGAAATATATTCCCTCAAATTTTTTCTTGCTCCTGATTAACTTTTCACTTCAAGAAAAAAACAAAAAGACACAATTATTTGTTGATTTTAATATTACAATAGACTACAAATTCTATTTAATGATTTCAAAGTGTAAATTGTCATTGACAATCAAGCCTTCAATCTACACCAAGGAAAATATTTTATAATTTTTTTTAGATTAACTTCTAAAACTCTAAACCACTTGAAGTGAGTCAAAATTAAAGCAATATTAAACAAGTACGTGAAAGCAAAGTTTTTTAAAATTTCCTTGTAAATTCTTTTTAGAAGGTCTAATAAATTAGCAACCAATGGATTGTAAAATGTCATGCAATTTTGACATGCATGTGAATTTAAAGTTATAAGGATTTCTTATTTGAAGACCAACATAGGCTAGTGAAAGATTCATTTTTAATTTTATAAAGATGATTTTACTTTATTAGATATAGTTATACAAATAAGCGTTGAACTAATCAATTTTCATTAGTGACATGAAAAATTTGGAGTCTTGTTGTTTTAAGGCAAGTATGTTATTTCTTTGCAAAAATAGTACATAAAATTAGTTATTTGAATTCAATCTTGAGAGAATTTAAAAATGGAAATTGCATAGGATGTTGAGTATTTATTTAAAATGTTTTTGCCATTGGGATTATTATATTTCGATTCTATTGTAAGGAAATTTAAAATTAAGTTTTGTCTATAATCAATATCTTAGTTCACTATCTATTTAAATGTCACACTTTTGTGATACTTTTCAACTCTTGAAATTTTATTTCTAATTCAATAAATTTTACTTCATTATAGTTTCTCAATCCCCTCCTTGTATGTTATTTTATATTCAATGTTAAAGTCTAAAAACGTTGTCAAAGTAGACACCTATGGTTTTTTTTAATTTCTACTTCAAATGTCAAAATCTTTTTAGAAATCTTTCAATTCATGAACGAGATTGTTCATAAAAACTCCAACAACTAACACTTAAGATCCAACGGTTCCGATCATAACATTTAAAAAATGTTTTGATTTTTTTATTAATTAATAACTAGAAAAAGGTACTTTGAAGTAATTTTTATGGCAAATGTAGTCATATATTGAAAGGATTAAAAACAATGTGAAGTTATAGGAAAATATGTCCTAAAATTATTTGAATTTCCAATCAATGCATATGTATTCTCTTAACGCTTAAAGGACATTTCATGTTTGGGTTGAGTCAAACTTTATTAGATTTCTACATTAAAATTTATATTTTTCACATGTATTAGTATATGTCCAAAATTTAATTTAATTTTTCATGATTCAAAACAAAAAAATTGAATTTTATATGATATTTTAGAAAAAATTCTTTGTAAAAATCACAGCAATTGAAAAAATGTTGAAAGTGGTATGAAAATTTTCAAGAAAAATGGAAATAATAATGGAAAACATCTTAGTGTAATTAACATCTACCAAAGATTTGATCCAAAAGCTCAAAAGTGGTGTATTTTGAGCTCTCAAAATGCTATCTTCGAAAGGTCACAAAAATTACAATTTTAAGAATTTTGAAAAAAAAATTAAATATACTAAGAAATAGATTATTGAGGCTACATTTTTATAATTAAAATTTAAAATATTTAAAACAAAAATCTATGTGAAAATTCAAGTTTTGACTTTCAAAATGCATGGAGGCTTGCAATGTCCTTTAAGAATTAAACAAATTTGAAGAATTACAAATTTAAAAGAGATTGCAAACCCCCATGCAAATGAGAGAATTTTTGAATAAAAAATCAATTTCTTTAAGTTTTTTACTCTGGTACCTTTTAGGTGTATGACTTGGAACCTTAATTAATAACAATCATAGTTATTAGAGATTTGTGTAGATGAATGTTACAAATTTTGGCACCCAAGAATCTAGAATCTTACCAATGCATTGAAATGAAGGATTCAATTCATAAAAGAATCGTTGTTGGGAGAAATGGCAGTGTTTGATAAATTAGATGTTTGTTTTAGTTAGTGATGCTTGACTTGCTAAATTTATATAAGGCTTCTAAGCAACATTTGCAATTGCTATAGAAATTACACATACACATAAACATACATACATACATTCAAAGTGATAATGTGAATTAAAAAAAAGCAAGAGAAGAACAACTAGTTCGACTCATATGGACAAGTTAGCCTAGGAAGAAGGTTGAGAGATGAGTACCATTTTGGCTTGTGAAAACTATCAGAGCAAACCCCTTGTTGTTGCACCAAGTACCCTAAAATTCTTGACGAATGAGCTATTATCTAACTTCACTACAATAGTGGTAAGGTGGTAAGCTTAGAAGGAAAGAGAATTGTTGTGTTGGGCCATGCTAGCAAGGATAGTGGCATGCTAGGCTTGATTGCAAACTTTGTGAGGGTGGAGATGCTCACCTTCAATAAATCATATATTTTTTTGCCTAAAACATTTGCTATCTAGGAATATACTAGTAATTTAACTTTTTTTTGGCACTATGGGGTCATAGTGCACCATTTCAAAATAAATTTCCACTTTTTGCCATAGAAAAGTAATCTTCTTTTGCCAAGATATTTCCATTTCTATCAAAAATGTAGATGGAGTTACCAAATTTGAATGAAAAAGTGCATGAATATGATTGAAAAAAGTTTTTTTGTTTCAAAAGATGGATGAATATAGAAATGCAATGTGTCACCAATTTTTAAGCGATTACCATCCCAATACTTTCTTAGAAAGTAAAAAAAATGTTGTTGATAACATAGATTCAAAAGTAAGACATTAAATCATGCCCACAAAACCTAAGTGGTGCACTTTTGATATGATCACAACTATGACTACAGGACCTAGCATCTTGCATCTTCACATATGTAGGGCCATCATTATAGTCTAGCATTTTTAACACATTACCCCCTTTTTCTATAGGCCTGAAGTTGCCCATTTTTTTTTGAGAAAATTCGGCATTCAATTGCCTAAAAAACCCCTCATGAGACCCGACTGGGCTCGTGGATGGTGGACACAATTGCAAGACTACAAGATGCAAGACCACAAAGGGCAAGACTCCAAGGTATAGGACCACAACCCCAACGGCAACAATTCTAGGGTTTAGGGACAAAAGATTAGGGATTTAGTTTTCTTCACCCTGTGAGCAGTTGAGCTCCTATTATTTTTAATTTACATATCCCATATGATTTGTTTTATTATCTACCATCCTTCATGTATATAAAGAGCTTGCATTCTCAATTCTAAATGCAAATAATAAATGACTTTTGAAGAAAAGTGAGGTAAATGTGACATCATGCCTCATCATTATGGATTTATTTCAAATTAATGGTTTATTGTCTTATAGAGAAAGACAACATTTAAACAACTTTTTGAAACTTTACTAAAACAACATTTTGTTGGGCAAATCAAACATCACTTTAGTGTAGGACAATGGAGACAATATATTGGAGACAACATTTTTTGAGATAGCATGTAAGATACAAAATTTCATTTGGAGGGCCTAAATTGTCCTTAATTTTGATATATAAAAATGTTGTCTCCAATATTTTGTCTCAATTGTCCTACACTAAAGTGTTGTTTGATTTGCTGCACAAATTTTGTTTTAGTAAAGTTTCAAAAAGTTGTTCAGGTGTTGTCCTTCTTTGCAAGATAATAGATCATTCATTTGAAATGAATCCATTGTGATGTGGTATGATGTCACAATTACCTCTTTCTTCTTCAAAAGTCATTTATTATTTGCATTTAGAATTGAGAATGCAAGATCTTTACATACATGAGGGGTGGTGGATAATAAAACAATTCATATGGGATATGTAAATTAAAAATAATAGGAGCTCAACCGCTCATAGGGTGAAGAAAACTAAATCCCTAATCCTTTGCCCCTAAACCCTAGAACTGTTGCCGTCGGGGTCATGGTCCTATACCTTGGAGTCTTCCACCTTGCAGTCTTGCGATTGTGTCCACCATCCACAAGCCTAGTTGGATTCCATGAGGTTTTTTTAGGCAATTAAATATCCAATTTTCTCAAAAAAATGGGCAACTTCAAGCCTATAGAAAAAAGGGGGTAATGTGTTAAAAAATGCTAGACTATAATGATGGCCCTACACATTGGTGTCACAATGTTCCCCAAACCTCATTTCATCCATTGTGCAGGGCCAACACATACAAAAAAATTGCATACAAAAATTACATATTCAAAATTGTATACTCAAGATTGGCCTCCTTCAATTCGAACCACTAGAATGAAAGAGCCATGAAACTTAAAACCTTCTTGAAAGAAAGGCCACATATCCATTTGATTGTTCAAAAACCAAAATAACAACACTGGGTCCCATAGTTGTGATTGTATCATAAGTGTAACTAGTGTGCCATGTGCCATTGCCATGGTCAAAACAGAAGGAAAAAAAAAAAAAAAATCTCATTTTTTTAATTCATAAAAACTTCAAAATTTAATAATTTTCACACCTTAGGTTTGAATGCCACAAAACCAAGCCTGTGCACCTCTCCTCACCGAGGGCTTTCCGATGATACCAAACACGCAAATGGGAGATGCACGGTCCGGGAGATCTCAATGTAACAAACAAATAAAACAAAACAAACAGCCTAACTTAATAGAAGGATACCTGGGTTTTGTGAGCACGATTTAACATCCTGTGATTCAAGGTGGATGTTCTTCCATCTCTCATGTAACTTAATTTGTTTGCTACCACTTGTTCACTTACTAACTTACAGCATGACATTAGGGTTAGGGTCTTTTCAGCAGAAGCAAACAACAAGGACAGGTTGACTTGACTAAATTGCCAGCTCAGGAACAAATTATTGGCCTTGAGCGAATTTACAAGAAGGGACATGAGCAGATCATAATTGAAAAGTTGTTGGTAGTCCTGAAAACTCCACCAAATTCAAGTTTCGCATGTATTGCTTGTTGCCAGCATGCTGTTGAATGTCATGTCTTTTGAGGTGGAAGTTTAAGTACTTGAACAGTTCTAAAAAGAAAGATATACAAGTGAGGCAGTCTATCTATGATGAAGTACTTAGTATTGATACATGAAATAGTTGCCATTGTTGTTTTCAATGGAGAGTTTTCTTGCTCCAATGTAGTACTTAATTACATATAGGATAGGATGCTCTAATATTGCAACCCTTTTTATCAACTTGATTTGTGATTTATAAGGATTTTGGCTTCATGAAACATTTTTCAGTAAATTTTCAGTGAAAGAACTATGATGTTGACATTTAACCTAAGTTGTTTCATAATTTTTGGACCTTTGAGGAATTAGTTACAAATTTTTGAAGTGGAAATGGAGCAATCACTATAAGCATTCACCCTCCTGAAATGTGCACCATTTGTACATTGATGGTGCAGTAGTGAGTGCAATATGTACCTCTGTATTAGAAAGACACTTTTAGAGCACGACCTGCTTTAGAGCACCCTACTACCTTATGACTCCTCATTTGCATTATGAAGCAGGTGTCAAAAACATCTAGAAGTATCTCCAATGAGTGAGAGTCTGTACAATTAGCTTACTTTTTTCAACACTATGGTTTCTTCTGCAGCAGTGCAGCTCTTCTGATGCAGTGCAGAGCATTTAGGGCAGCTGGGTCCTTCTCTTCAATGAAAATTGGAAATAGTCAACCTCATAGTCAGAGGGTTTTGGTATTTTTCAAATAAGTCACCCATGTGGATGGCAGGTCTCACTTGTATTTTATCCTTTGCAATGAAATTCCGTTTTATTGGTGTTTAATTTGGGTTAAAATTCCGGTTGTCGTGGGTGGGGTGTCGTGTCGCTCAGTCCTCACTGCAACCCTTGAAGGTTGTATGTTTTAAAAATAAAATAAAATGCATTTCATTTGTTTAAAAAAAGAGAAAAGTCACATGCACTAAGGTAATGGAAATCATGTCCAGTTTCAGTCAGGAAGTCCATCCAACTTGTCTTTACTAAGTTAACCAAATTTTTAGTTTTTATTTTTATTTTTATTTTTATTTTGAAACAAATGAAATGGAATTTCATTTCAAGTGCAAAGTACATGACTGCCAGCCCTGGCGGAAGACCTACACGACGTTACCAATGTCAGTAGTTGGACTCTGGATAGAATATAACTTCCTTTTCTTTTTCTTTTGAAACAAATGGTAAATTTCGTTGCAAAAGAGATCAAAACAGAACATCTACTTGTCAGGTCAGGTTCCTTCGTCCTCGGTTCAATTGGTGAGATCTTTCAATGCTAAACCAGACACCAGAAATCAGTCGATCATACTTCTTGAGTGAACTTAAGGAATTACATTACTAACAGTGATCAATATAAGTTTATTATTCACTAGTCTTTTTGATATGGGGAATGTTTTGGACATCTAGAATGCTGTTTTAACAGCAAGTGCCGACATTCAAATTGGAATTAATCGCTGCACTAAGCTTACTGGGAGTGATAGTGGTGAGGACTAAGTTATCTCACATGCTTTCTGCTGTCTCTGATGCACATTTCAATCGACAGTCCCTGCTCCATGGGAGCCACTTTGCCTTAAAAAATTTGGGCTTCCGTTGGCAATCTTATGCAAAAAAATTATTTCGTTTGATTGACCCTCATTCTGCATTCTTCAAGTGTGATGGGTTAAGTTAGATAACCTTTGAAGAGCTGAGGGGGCTTGTGGATGTTGTAGAACAAAGCTTGGACAAAGCATAGAATCAAGATTGAAGATTGTTAGACATAAAGCGAAGTTGTACTCTTGAAGAGAGGACAATGAAGAATATAAATTTCAGCTTCTCAAAGGTTGAACTAAGCAATACATTAAAAAAAAAGCTTAATTCTTGGAATGAAATGAAATGTGCCAGAGTTCTACATTGATAGCATCAGTCTGGATGAAGGGACCGACTCTTTGTATTTTTGAAGTTCATTTACAGAGTTTAGATTCATAATGAAAGAAAAAGGGGTTAATGAATCAACCTGGATCATGTTGAAAATGTTAATGCAATACAATCAGAAGAATACTTCCATCTCTCCTTTCACTCCGTAAGTTTCCATTCCGCAACCATTGAAATTTTGTGCACAGCAGAAGCCAAATGCACAGATGGGGAGAAACACCGAGTTTGTAATCCATGAGCAGAAATTCAAGAATGTTTTATTGCACGATGGTGTAGCTAACTCATACACATCTTAGCAATGAGGCAGCTTTCGCACGCCAAGTGAAATTAGGCGGCAGAGATTCAGCACTGCTCAGCCTTGATAGAATTACAAATCTCCTAAAAAAATCTTATTGACAGGACAAGGAATCAGACAGGAGTGGAGATACCCACGATTAATTGGCTTACTTCTAAATAAGTTTTTACGCATACCAAACTTCTCTATTAAAATAAACCCCCGCCAAAGAATTGTTACTTCTCCAGACCTCACATTTCAAATTAACTTAGGTCTGAAGGAGCCAAGACTGTCCGTCAATCCAGCTGAGTTGCATGTATCGAGAGGCCTCAGCAGGGCTGAGCTCATGTGACCATGGCACACGCTTTGATTGGTTTGACCCTGGTCCTGAACATTGGTATTGTCCATAGTAAACAGTCCTGCG
Organism: Pseudoscleropodium purum; assembly: GCA_963969395.1. Lineage (NCBI taxonomy): Eukaryota > Viridiplantae > Streptophyta > Bryopsida > Hypnales > Brachytheciaceae > Pseudoscleropodium > Pseudoscleropodium purum. Next base: position 2,904,487 of record OZ017796.1, read on the forward strand.
CGATGCGGATTCGTACGTAAGTTAGTAACAAACACAGTGGCAATGGAATTGATGAAGAAGTGGATTAAAGTGTTTGCTTGTTTAACATAAAAATTAAAATAAAATAAAATAAAATAAAACTGGCAACTTAGATGTCCCAAAATGCATCCATGGTTGACATTCGCAAAGTTCAATCACTCACTTCTGTCTCTGAGAGCTTCCCCAATCTTGCCAACCCGCCGGGATAATAATGCTATCCATGTATGTATTGATGTAGACTGTTCTTGAAAAGGGGCCCCATGCTCTGCCCAAGTAAACTTGACCTGTTCCTGTAATCTTGCAGTCAATGAACACAAATCCCGTGTCTTCGTTGTTGGACGACCGTTTCTGTGCTGTTAGGGAGCCTGAAATCATCGAGTCCTGAGCCAAGGCGTGAAGCTCACAGTTCTGCCATTGAAAAATCCATGAGTTATTAATGTCAATAGGAGAATTACAGGGCAGTGCTAATCTTTGAGAAAGTATTCCTCACTATTAACTCCTTAGATCGATCAAAAAATAGTAGACCTGGATGTTACTGACTGAGTTGAACAACGAGCTGATAGCCTGATTATGCTCTTGAGCTTCCATGCTGAGGCCTCCTAACATTGCCGTTGTTTAAAATGCTAAAACTGTCAAATTCTACTGAATCCCAGTCAAATGCAGAAAACTAATTCGTGATGAGATGATCATTTTGAACTAGAACGGCGTTAGCTTTAGGGATTTTGAAGAGCTGACCTTGAAGACGGACTTGGCATTGCCGAAGATGAAATCAATAGTGCCGGAGATGTAGGTATCCTTGAAGTAGTGTCGTCCAGCATAATCAAAGAGCGTGTCTTGTCCTCCATACATCCCACATCCGTAGAAAGCAGCCTTGTCAGCTGCCAGCAGCACCGCCACCGCCTGCCCATTCACAGCCCCGGGATCTGCTGGCGGAGCTGCATTCTGCAACAATTCCTCAAATCATTAATGAATGAATGCAAGTTCTCAGCTTAGGTCACAAAAGAGTCACTTCTACTGAAGCACAAACTGAAGGTTCTCCTCAAGGGAAGCGGTTGACTTGCACTCTTGTACTTAATTGCAGACATTTCATGCTCTCCACTTGTGATTTTCTTTTGGCTAGATAACGCCAGATTTCGACAATGTTTGGGTAGAACAACCGTGTGAGAAACTTAAGGATGTAATACTATTCAACGAAGACAATTCTCCCAACCTTGAAAACCTGCTTGCTGAATTTTGAGTCGTTCGAAGAGCCAAAATGTTCAACCTGTGTTTTGTTATTCTTGTGAACAATGGCGACCTAGTTTAATGACGTTATGGAGGACAATGCAATTCGACAGCCAATTTTAGAGAAAAATCGTATTGTAGCTACCGAAGTAACCAAAACGATATTGCAAAATTTTCCCAAATTGGTAGCGTCAAACAAATCCTTGGAGGCACCCTAACGTCAAAAAAAGCCTGCTCACCACGAAACCAATGCCTCTGGCGACGAAATTGGGGGCCCAGACTGTGAACGTGGCGCTATCCGCAGTTCCGCTCTTGCTGGCGGTGTCGGAGTTGATGATTGTTGTGGACGTCACTCCAGCTCCTTGCAACGAGATGAACGGCTTGTTGTAAGGGATGATTACTTTCTCGCTGCAGAAAACATGAAATCCCAGGTCAACCAATCGCAAGAAATCTATGAATTTGCACACCCCAATTTCCTTGACACAAGTTGAATGTTTCTCACAATGAATTTCAAACAACAACGACCTTGGAGGTGGACTTACTGGTACAAGCCAGCCGCTATGTCAATCTGAACCCACTGCTCATTGTACTCCGGAATACTGTCGATGGCAGCTTGAATTCTATTGAAATTCGCTTTCCCCGTCTTAGACACATACAAGTGATTTCCTCCGGGATTCACAACTTTCATGTGATGATCCTCCCTTTTCCTCAAAATGTCAGGTTCCAGATTTTTATTGCTGAAGCTTCCTCTGACAAATTTTGTGTGGCTTTGACCAGAACACAGCGAGACAAAGAGAAGCAGCACGAGCAGATCTAGCCAGAGCATCATCACTCTCTCATGGGGCGCCATATCCAGAATTTAGCACAGATCAACAGAATGATTACAAAGCAAGATCGCTCCAATTAATGCGAAGTGTCAGGATCTCAGGATTAAGAGAAGAAGATCGAGTGTCATAATCCCAACATTCTCGCCATGAACAACTCAGCTGCAACTGCAGCGACGGCGAGCACCTTTTCACACATAACCAAGCTGTCCAGCTCTGCAACAAGCTGCCACGACACAATCCGTTAGTACAAGGGCTTACTACTAGATCCAACAAATGCAAAGGCTTGTCTGCACAGCTTTCACTGCAGATTGCCCCAGGCAATGCTCAGCTCTGTTGCAGTGCCAGAAGGTGCAGAGTGATCAAGTACCTCCGTGGTCGTGGAATTATGAGTCTCTGCAGGCGATGGCGTGCACCCAAACTAAAATCATCAACTGGGCTATTCAAAACTGGCGTGAGTGTGTTTCCAAGTGTGCACGGTGGAAGGCTATATGGGGTGAATTACAGAGACACACTGCCATTATTCGTCAGCGCTTGAATGATTCGGAGGATGCTGAAAAAAGCCATAGCTGTTCCCCGAGCTGCTGTTGTGCAATCGTGGTCTTGGAAAGGTGCAGGAGCATTAATTGGAATCAACCGCACTCCGTGTGAATGCGTCTTGGAATCTGATTGCGGCACATTCACTGCAATTTCACATTCACTTGGGTTAGTTCTGGCACACACGGTGGTTGAAGTAACTGGGTGGGTTGTACTCTGATTTGACCTCCATTTATACTGCAGTCTCAACCGGGCGAGGTACTGAAGGAAGTTTTAGTTTATGCAAGCTGAGTGAGGGCACATTTTCTCTACCTCCAACGACTCTGAGAACATCACTCACAGAGAAGGCCTGAGTATCTTGAAGATGAGTGCAGTCAGTGCACACAATGATGCTACCGTTACATAACCTCAAGGGAGCCATCAAGAATTGGATAGGAAGAGCATGTTTTTATCACATAACCTTGTTCCTTAGCATGTGGTGTCCTTTCAAGATTTTGACCTGTGGTGATGTCTGGTACCGTGAAAGCACAGCCTCGTAATGAAAATAGCATTCTTTGCCATTCTCTTGACTCGAAATTTTAGGTCTCGTAATAAATCTCGACTTTCACATCATAGATGTAGCTTAATCTCAATAGCTGGTGGAAACTACGTGTTAAATACAGGAGGGCAAGTTATCTCCCATAAGCAAGGGATGCTTTGGAGTTGTGGTGCCCTTCATTTGAGACCCTTGATTGATCATCGTTAGAGAAGAGTGAACACAAAGTACTGAGGTGGCTACCAAAAGCAGGTGTCTCCTCCCGTGCTTACAAAGCAGCTGACACATACTTTTGGTAGCCACCTCATAAAATACTAATTGTACCAGATACAAACATTGAGATTATTTCCGTAACAAGAAAGTACAAGATTGACTACGATCCTCCCATCGAGGTCATGAACCATGATAACCTTCTACAGAAGAATTATCCTTGTTTCTCTTTCGGTATGTCGATCAATGAATTTTCGCCAGGAACAGGGGACAAGAGATAACCGGCAAACAGAGAAATTCAAGTTTGTGCCACCGAATTCCCGTATTGGAGTTGAAGCAGAAGGAATCAACTCAATCTGGCAGCAATTCAAGCGTAAACCAGGTAAAGGCAATCAATCAAGGAACCAGTGATAATCTCCCTTTCAGCTTCGAAAGTCCCAACTCTCACAGGTTATACAGTTGTCCATTGTCCACTGGCAGTAATACGTGCAGATGATTAGAATAAATGTAGAAGTTCCTGTCAAGTTTGGCGGGTTTTGACCCTGTTACCCGTAGTCCTGTCCACCATGTCGTAACCTTTGTGTTTGCCAGTTTTGAAGTACACTTTTTTTTCTGACAGTGGTTGCTGTTCAGCTAAAAATACGCCACGCTGCTCGGAGTACCACGAAGTTCTACGGTCGGTTATCTCCTAGAAGTTAATTGCTGGATGATGAGCATAAGAAAATATGGAGGCCGGACTACCTTACAAGCGGGCTTACAAGCAAGCCACTACTGTTCTGGGGCCGCTAGTTTACTCCTCACTGAAGTAAGGCTGTCCTAGATTAGTGGGTTGCAGAGTAGTTTAGGAGCCAAATTAATCTGTTCGTTGAGTGCTTCCAACATTGGAATCAACAGTGAGGGGCTAAACACTCGTGGGTACTTAGAAATTCAATCTTCTCTCAAATTATTTTGATTAAAGAAAGATGATCACTTGGAAGTAAGAAGACAAGTCTCGAATCTTGAAGTACGAAGATGAGTTTTCGACGTTGAAACTGAAATTGTTCTTCATTTTTTTGCGGTCGATTGGTTGGTGACAACTTCTCGAGTTGGAAGAGTCGTTGAAGAATGCGAATGCGCCACACGGCAAGTTCTGTTCAACGGTAAGGACTTCCAACAATGGCAGTCGCTAAGTTACTCTGAAACCCTTATTGAACGAGTCTATGTCTAGCTCCGGCAATCAGGAAGCTCCTCGTGAGAGGAGGACCCACTTCTGAACATGACACATGCTGTCAGGCTCATTTCATCAGTTCCGTGTATTGTTTGTATGATCGTGGCATTACGAGCACAGCAAGAAGATGGCTCTTTTTGTTACGACGTCAATTTCTACATATAGATTGGCGAAATTCGTTGACTTTGGAACGTACTTCAACACTTCAAGATGCATGTGCCGCCTGAAATCTATACCTGTCCTAATTCAGAAAGCTTTGTGCTGATGAATGTCGCAATAATTGGTGCCTCGAATCACACCAATCTTACTAAATTGACGATTTAGGTTAGAAGCTGATAGAGAGAGAAGCGTCTGAAGAAGAAAAGAGATGAGGATTTCTGAGAAAAGGATAACTGGGACTCATGCAATCTTTGTATGTTGGGAAACATCATGCTTCAGCAACTATGACGGTCGATTCATTTGTCAGCAATTTGCTGTGATAGGCAGTTGATTTCATACATCTTGTACAATAAATGATGAGGTTGAGCTTGGCTGTAGGCTACCAACTTGATGGAATGTGACAAGCAAAATCACTCCAACTTCCAATTATGCACTTAAGTTACATTCACCGAGTCCCCGCACAGATTGGTAACACCCACTTGTCATTCATAATGCATCACTGGGAGTATGAGGAGCTCAAGTGGTGTCAGGCTCTTATGGGTCTTAAAAAAAACAAAAGTTTGTATATCATACTGCTTGTTATGAAGCATCATGGTTGCATCTGGTGGCTGCCTTCATGGGGATGTCAGAAATCCTGGAGCTCTAAGACTGACCAGGTTCTTACTTGTCTGCAGTTCAGTCAGTAATGGATAGAACATGATTGACCAGAAACAAAACTTGAATGTCTTGATCAATCGGGGAAGGAAAAACTCCAGCCATTAAGCTTGAGTTAGCGATGTGGCCTCAACAGGAAATGTGACTCTCAACAGGGTCATTCCAGCTAAGTTACTTTAAGCTTAAGCTTACTTTGTGCTGCAACTTAGTTTTGTCAGCAGAGCATACATGACTTGAAATAGAAAAAAAAAAATTGATTCTAACGGAGTTGTTTAATCTAGAACTTTAAATCAAGCCCCCTTTTCTCAAGAGCGGTCAATGAGGGAACGTTTTATGTGCTTTCAGCCACTTTTGTTGTAATTAAGATTATGTTTTGCAGGAGTGCACCTTCAATGGTCTTGCTTTTTCGATAAGTGAAACATCTCTCCTTAAGTAATTTGTGATAAGAGGAAAATTTCCTCATCCCATTTAGGATTCCGACTATGTTTTCACCAAAAATGCTCCAAAACTGCCATTTCTAGTACAAGTACTATATTCTAGAATAAAAACAGTTTTGAACACATGTAACCAGAGGATCTTGTATTATGCTAGTTTGAGAAGACATGGAAAGAGTTTCAGAAATTTTCACCAAGTAGATTGCAAGATATTAGTATTTGAAGTGACAAAAATCCTTTGTTGGGCCACCTAAAAATTTGGACTACTATACTTCACAAGGTCAAATTTGTATGAAAAAAGAAAAAAGAAGTAGAGAATGATTCAATATATCAAATTCTTAAGAATTTAGTTATGGAATTGAAAAATGCCAATCCCAATGGTTGTGATGTTGTAATAAACAATCTATATCTAATATTTTTATTATTTTTCAAAAATATTGAAAATTGAGTTAAATAAAAACAAACTTTAAAGTTTATTTTGGAGTAGAGATTCCATAACTACCTTGGCAAACAAAAAATCCTCATAACTTTTATTTCATTAATCAAAATGAAATGATTCAAAGCTTTACATGTATATATAAATTCAAATAATCAATTTCAAATTATTATTATTTTTTAAAGTAATTTTTTAAGAATTTTTTTGAGCTACCCAAACTACTTGCAATTCATTGAAAATTACATATTACACAATAACTTCTTAACCATGTAGTCAAAAGTTATGAAAATTGTTGATCCTTAAAGCTACTCCTTAAGTACATGTTATATAAAAATTTCAAAGGGAAAAAATAAAAATTCTATTTGTAATGAGTTATACTATGGAAATGAGGGAAGGCTAGAAATAGATTGCTTGCTCGAGAAAATCCATAACTGCCTACAAATTAAAACACCTCAAAACTTTTGACTCATTGATCAAAATGGAATGATTCAAAATCTCCCACATATATATAAATCTAAAATACCAATTTCAAATTTTTGTTTTTGAAAAAAGTGATTTTTTCTAATCTACCCAAACTACTCAAGTTGAAAGATATTCCTCTTCCACACCTTCTATTAAATTTTCAATCTAAAATATGAAAATTTCTAATCACAAGTACTTGCTCAAAATTGCTATGTTGCTAAAAATAGTAGGCTAGTCCTTTAGGAGTTAATTCAAAGAGAATTTGTTTTATATAATATGTAGGGCTACTATAGTATCTATAAAATGTTACATACTCCATTATATATAAATTAGGATATATAAAAACATTATATAATAGGACTTTTTATTAATAAGTTAGTCTTAACAAATAGATGCTATGGAAATTTTTCACAATATAGTGAATATAGATGTAGACAAACAATTTTGTGTAGATGATAAAATGTGCACATTCTACTAAATCTAGGGATTTTTTTCTAGAGATTTGTCAATGCTATTAGATAGTTCTAGTCATCTACATCAATCCTTCTACAAGTGCGCCAACATTATAAGGATATGTGAAATTCTATTATTTAAAAAAAAAAAAAAGGAGCTAGAAATCTACAATGAAGGCTATATGAGAAGAATTTGTACTCACATAAAAGACCTATTAAGGAATTGTTTTAGGGTTTGGGGTACCTTCACTTCCATGTGGCTAGGCTTAGTGAGGACTTAAAATTGGTTGTCTTAAACCCTTTCTTATATTTTAGTGGAAGGTGGATAGGGTTTGTTGTAATTTTTTTTTTAGTTTTCTTTTACAATTTAGAGTTTAGGTTTGCAAAGCAATTGCTTATGGTTGGGATTTTGTATTGGCCTCAGGATTTTGATGTTGCATGTGCCTAGTTTTTAAGGTTTTGTTTTGGTCTTTGGATCATCTTCATCACTTTTTAGGCAAAGTTAAGGGGGTGCATTTGACTTAGGCATTTGAAAGCTTGCCATTTGAAGGCATTAGCATCTTTGTTGTTTGGACAAAGCAATCCTACCTTCAATGCACTATTGACCCTAATATTTGGTAGTAGTGCTTTAGCATCGGCATTTAGTGGTCAGACATTATTCACATTTAGAGGGAAGGCTATTCAATTTCAATCATGTAGTAAGTAGCGACGGAGGATTGTTTAGAGCATTTGAATCAAGTCTTAGTATTTGGAAATAAGTCATGCTCCATCGTTTGGATGGAACTAGCTTGTTTGGCAATATAAGAACTCTTGATTCCTTGTTTGGTCAATTTGAACCTACACAGATAACACAATCACTAGTATAAGTCTTAGTTGTATACTTACATATTTGATAGGTTTTGGATTTGGTCGTGTGGCTAAAACTATTTTTTATGTTACTAATTACAATAATAATAGCAATAATAAGAAAACTAATACTATGATGTCTACACTTAGAATTTTGTATTAGTTTGTATAAGGTTGTCATGTTGTAGTGTACTTGTGTTCTTTTTGATTTGATAGTCACTTGGGACTTTTCTTAATTCTATGTTGTATGTTGTAGTCAATTCTATTCATTGTCTTTGCTTAGTGGATTTGGACCAACTCTTGTTGGCCAAACCCCTAGTATAATTACCTTTCCAAACATGTAGATTCCTCAATAAGGTAGAATCCTCGAAATCTAATATATTCTATAAGAAATCAATAGAAGTTCAATGCATTTGTGTTGATTATGATAATTTTCTTTTGGGCTTTATTAATCTAGCACTCTTCTAAACATCAATTAACATATTTATATAGATTCGAATGAAATTTTTTTGCTTAGTTCATTCAACATTCCTATAAACATCATTTTCATTTTCACATACATTGTAGTGGTAGGGCAAGGTTGACAAAAAATAAGTGAAAAAATGAATAAGAAAAATTGTCAAATTCAGCAAAAGTTAAAAAAAAATGAATGTAAATGTCCAATGTTAATAGAAAAGTCCAAAAAATAAAGTCCAATGACAGTCTACCATCAAGAAATTCTTGGATGTCAAGGTGAAGGACTTTCTTTGATCTTCAAAGAATATGAGTTAATTTAAAGATAAAAGCTTGACTGCTCATTGTCAAAATGTAAGAATTGTGTGTAAAGTAGAAATTTAGACCTCATTTTGGCATTATATAATAATTTTTTTCAAAAAACTTGTAGCTAAAAAAAGCTTTAAAATCAAGCCATTTTTCATCTATAAAAATCAATTTGAGATTTCAATCCTCCAATAAAACATTATGGACAAATTTTAGAGAGAATGTTTGAAATTGTCAAAGAAAATGTCCCTTTTGACCCCCCTTTGAAATTCGTTCAGAAATTTTTGTTGGAGTCTCAAAGTATCAAACGGATTTTTGGAGACAAAATTTAGATTGATTTTCTGCATTAATTGTTCAATATCTTCTAAAAAATATTATTTTTTAATACCTAAATGATGTTTAAAATTCTACTTTAACCACAACTCCTACTTTTGATTTAACTATGAGTGGTTGAGCTCCTATTAATTCTAATTTACATATTCCATAAAGGTTGTTCTACCTACTACCACCTCACTTAAATAAAGAGCTTGTCTTCTCATTTTTTCCATCACAAAGTTAAGTGACATTCAAAGTTTAGTTGCTTAATACATTGAATTATATTGAATATAATCATGAATTTGTTGGAATTAAAATTTAAAGTGTAGAATCTATTTTTAAAACTTTAAGTTGAATTATTTGGCATTGATATACTCTATGGTACAGTATGTGGTTGTAGATTCAAACCTCACTAGCAGCTTTGGCCATGTGGTAGCTCCTAATGTGGTAGTCATACATGTGTGGTAGGTTTGTTGATGTGGCAATCTACATGGTGGATTTTTGAAAAATAATATATTTTTTAAATTTGATCAAATAAAAATATAAAATCAACATAATTGTGTTGATTCTTTGTCCAAATTAAGCTATTCTAACTAGCTATTCTAACCAACATATATGAAATTATTATCATGTTGATTCTAACACTGATTTTTTTGTAGTGATAGTCATGTAACTAATTCTTGTTTGAGTTCCTTTAGTAGATTTGATCATTTATTATTTGTTGATTTCATGTGCCATTTTTGTGATCTTTGAATATAGTTGAATTCAACAAAGTTAAAAATAGATTATTTAGATTCTACTAGCATCTTCTACTTGATCTTGCGATTGTGATGTTTTGAAGTTTTGCTTTGGTTTGAAGACAAATGCTGCCAATCATCTTGCAGTAGTGCTTTTTTAGTCAATTATGGTGTCTATCATTCATAGGATTAATTACTAATGAATTTTTTAGGTTTTATTTTAAGTGTGGTGGATGTTTATAGCAATCATACTGAGCTATTGTCTCTTCTTGAAGCTTAGGTGCTCTAAGACACTACCAAATTCTTTTAGTCGATAAGTAGTTTGTTTTTTGTTTTAGAACTTTCTTATGATATTCTTTGGGTTAGATTTGTCATTGAATTTGCATGCTAGAGCTTGGATGTAGCTTTACAAGGCAAGTTTTTCAACCCACATCCCATAGAGGTAATGTTCTAGCCAGGGTTGACGAATCTCTACGTCCGCCCCAAAATAGTGTCTGTTTTCCGGATGTCCGGACGCTAGCGGACGCAGCGTCCCTCCCGCCGTCGGAAGGCGGACGGGTGGGGTGGACGGGCGGGGCGGACGGACAGGGTGGCTTAGAAAACCCGTTTTGGGTTTTTTATTTTGATTGTTTTCACCAATGAGAGATTGAGAGTGAAGTCATTTTGATTTTGATTTTTCTTATATTGCAATTGCGATTCAATAGAGTTGTATATCACTATTTATGTAAAAGCTAAAATATGAAATATATTTTTAATTATTTTTGTTGAATTTCATTTTGATTTAGAAACAAAATCACTTTAAAATCTAGCGAGATGTATATCATCAATAAACAAACAATTTTATAATAAAATGATTGAAGAAACCATTGTCATTTGTCAACATGAGCTCCATATATCATGAGCAACTAAACAATCAAACATCTAAATTCACATCTCCACAATTCCTATGGACGCCAATCCACATCTCCTTTAACCTCAGCCCCACTACTCTTTCCTGCAGCTCTCCATTCAAAATCTTCATTATCGGAGTCATCTTCATTGTTAGAATCAAGTATCGTTGTTTCCTTCAAGTCTTCTTTCGAAGTAGGTTTACTCCCTTCTTTCGAATTTAATTTTTCTTTTTTTACTTTGACAGAACGATTAAAGGCTTTTTGAATAGGAACCTTTCTATTCTTTCTATTTGACAAAGTAGCAACATTTTCATCAAGAGGGGTCCTATTCTTCACTGGAGAGTTAGCAAAAGGTTGCATTTCTCTTTTCGCTTTCACGTTACTCGATTCTTGAACCATCAATCTCGATGTAGGGTCGACATGTCCATGAACGGTTATCTCCACTTTGACTTTCTTTTGAAGTAATAGAATGCCGTTTGTTGATTTGATGGGTTCTTGCGCCATTCCTTTTCCTAAAATGCGATCACGCAAAGATGCCAATGGCATCCGATCACTATCCGTTTCACTTAGGCTTGTAGGTGATGACGCTACTTTCTGTAGATTACCGCCTATAGAAATTTCTTTGGAAATGTTCATTAGGCGTTTTCCATATCCAAAGCTCTGAGAATCATTTAATCGTGTGCTAACAGACTTCAACGGTATTGGTGGAAGAGCATTAGATCTCGGTACTTCAAAAATTGACTTTATTGACTCTTTTTCTTTATCACTCATCACAATTGCCGAATTTGTGATTGCCATCCCAAGTGAATCACTATTTTTCTATACCACAATATTTGGTTCCACCTCATCATCACTATTGTTGCTCACATCTTTTGGAACGTCCACCTCCATGACCGCATCTTCTCTTTTGTCGTTTCCTTGCACTACATTTAATGCCACAGATGGAGATTGAGAAATTAAAACTTCTTCATTTCTCCCATCATCACCAAGAGCATTCTCATTGATTTCCACCTCTTTGGCAATAGCGTTTACCTTTTCCGATAGAATGTTTTCGCTATTCAAGTATCCCGTTTCATTGCAATATGCAGTTAAAGAAGGTAGATTCTCCTGTACCCCTACATTGTCCTTGTCTTCATAAAAGGTATATGCATCGTTTGCATTGTCGGGAACGACATCCTTGCGGTTTAGATGATAATCATGCGTATCATTCACCAAATCGGGAAAGCCTTCCATAACGTCTTCATCTCCTCATGTTGTCGCACGATTGAAGTCATCCCCACCATCTACAGCTGAAAGGGCCCTTTCCAAATCATCGTCATCATCGTCTTCTAATGTCGGCCTATCTGAATCCTCTGATTCCATCGGATCCACATTATCATTATACCATTTTTTTTCATCTTTTTCCTTCGATGCGTTTAATATTTTGGAATTGGTGTACACGTACACCAAATCCGCTGCTCTCTCCGGCTTCAATTTATTTCGAGATTTGTTGTGAACAAAAGAATAGTTGCTCCAATTCCGTTCACATGAAGATGATGACACCGGTTGAGCCAATATCCTCTTCGCTAATGAAGCTATAAACTTGCCACATGCACCTTCAAAATTCCACCAAGCATGTGCGGACAACATTTGATCTTCCGGATTCAACATATTGTGGAATGGAGGTTCCTTGTGTCGAAAAGCTACAAATTCCTTCACCACTGCTGCATATTCATCCAGTTTACATATTCTCTCCAAAACTTTCTTACATCCTGCCATTGCATCTGCGTCATCCGCTAGCTCTTTGTTATGAAGAAGGTATGGATTCAAAAGAGCTGCGGCTGATTGGAGATCGTTGTCCACCATTCTTCTTCGGGCATAAAAAGACTATACCAATGGAATTGCAAGTTCTTCTAGCAAACAAAATGGTGGACTTTGTAATCCATTCACATGCTTCTCTAACTTCCTCATGATATGCAACACCTTCCTCATGTATGGTGATTTTGAATCCAAATCATGGAGTGCACATATGATTGGTTCAACCATCTCCACATAATTGATGGACCGATTTCAAAAATGGTCATCAAGAACAATTTTCTTCACCGCTAAGGCCAAGTCTTTTGGTTGGACTTTGGCTCTACGTTTCTTCTTGAGAGTATGTACATACTCAACCCATTGCGGATCTACCACCGTTTGTTCCAATGCTCCTCTCAATTTTGTCAAACACTCCATCATGATAAATTTAGAGGCGAACCTTGTATCCCCAGGCATCAAGAGACCAAGATTTGTCGAATACTTTCGCAATAGAGCTAGCGGCATATGTCTCTTCCTGATAAATTTAGCTACAAGAACTCCTTTATCCAATTTGGAAGCAATCCATTTCTGTGCAGCCCAATCCTTCAACAACAAATTCAATGCATGTACCACGCACCCTTGGTAAAAAATATGAGGATATTTTGCAGATATTACATCCGATGCGGACAGATTTACGGGAGTATTATCCGTAGTTATTAACACGACGTTCTTGGACCCCACTTGTTCAATGAACTTTTCCAACACAGCTGCCAAGTACTCCGCATTTTTTTCACAACCACTTGTATCCACAGATCCAAGAAATTCTTCACCTGCGGATGATACAAGCATGGCATTGATGAGAGGTCGATTAGTCACTGAGCTCCATCCATCAATGGACAATGTTGCTCCAAATTTTCGAATGCTATCTTCGGTCCGTGCATTCAATTATGTCAGAATGTTGGTCTTCGCCTCATTCAACAATTTGTACCGAAGGTCGTGGTATAAGGGAGGAATGTATGGCCTACCGAACGCAACCGTTTTCTTCACTGCTTCTTTAAAAGTTGGATTTCGAGCCACAGAAAATGGTATGTTCGCTGAATAAAAAAAATTTGCCCACATTGAATGTAATTTGCGTCTATGACCTTCTTCAAACCCATTTACTAAGCTGCCTTGCCTCTGAGGCCTAGAACTTGATGCCTTCGGGGTTTCACGTTCACCAGAAGCTTTCGTACTCAAATTCATTTCAGTTGTGGCACATACCATTGATACCAATTCTTTGGACACTGGACAAGAGTCTTCGTGGTCAGAATGCGACACAGCCTTTCTGGCCGAAAACTCTTGGACATCTGAAAGGCCAGGGTTGCCATCCACATTGTCCATTACAACGCGTTTTGGAAAAACTCCTTCGCAATGCCGAAATAAATCTCGAACTGCTATTGATAATCGTGGACAAAGGCTCACCCCTTTATCACGTACACCTCCAGGCCCAAAATAGCCTAAGTGGCTGAACATACGGCTAAGCCTCCTTGACATGCTCGCTTTGCAAAGCCTACATTTTACTTTACCACCCTCTTGCACACTAAACCAAGGAGAAAAATCCCCCGTCGGTTTAGCCCCCATATTGACAAGTGTACGTTTTATCTCAATTTCAAAAGAAACCAATAGAATGTTTTAAATTTGAAACCCACAATGTGACAATGTATACAATATCAATGAAATTAGTCACACAAAGCTTTGAAAATCAAAGACCCCGTTCACCAAACTATGCATTACCAAGCAAGAGACACAATAAATTGAAGCTCATAGCCTTTGGAAATCTTAGCGTTCGATTTTTCGAGAGAATACAAAAGCTTCTCTTCTAATATTTATAGTCCCCTCCAGAAAATTTAAGGTTCATTTTTAGGGTTTACATTCAAAAACAAGCAACGGCCCGAACGGGGCTGAAGCGGACGGGTCGGACGGGCGGTTGGACGCGGCGGATGGAGTGGTTGGACAGGACTGTCCGCACTGTCCGCCTTCCAAAGCCATCCGTGCTTTGAACACACCGACCGCCCCACTTAAACACTGACCGCCGACGGCGTCCGCCCAGCTGTCCATTGGAGCATCCTAAGAGGCCGATATTACTCAAAAAGAGCGGTAACATTTCAAAAATAAAACAGCCTAATAATCACTACTAAATGAAGATCAATGTAATTGATTTATCATTTAAAAAAAAAAAATGTAAACCCTAAACCCTATACTCTAATTACCCTAAACCTTTTCTTTTCTCCTTTAAATTGTTTTACGAATGAGGGGAATGTGGTTAAGTTGAATATGTTTGGATTATTTACTGATATTATCCCTCTAAATAGGTTTTGAGAAGATCTGAAGATGGTGGGGATTTTTTTAAAGTTCATTAGGAAATCAAATGTTTTGCAGAAATAATCAAATCCTTTTTCATTGTAAGCAAATGAAATTTTAAAAAAAGGCCCCAATACATAATTAGAATAACAGTTTAATGGATTTCAACCTCATGATATTTAATGAAAGGTTGTGATTTCTCATTAAAAGTGCATCACGATCTTCAAATGAACATCGAGTTTTTCATATTTTTTAATGAAATTTTGATTAGATTTGAAAACAAAGAAAAAGAATCAATGTTTTAACTTTCAAATCATGTATGGCTATATTTTTCCTTAAAAACATAGAAAAATTCGTTACTTGAGTTGGTTGAGTAGAATACATTATACACTTATACATGTGCTATATTTATTTTGAAGGGTAATTCCAATATTCTTATTTCAGATGTTTTTAAATATTAATTTAAAAAAAGAGGGTTCATTGTTTAAAGATCTAAAAAATTGACAAATATAATTTCTATTATAAATAGGAATTGAATTCGGAATTCGATTTTTGAAATGATTCAAATGAACAAGATATTGATTATAAAATATTTCTTTGTTTGAGTTTTCAAAATGAATTCATGAAACAATTGCAAACTTTTGAACTTAGGTATATGATATTGTTTTCAGTTTGTACTTTGTAGAGTATAATACTTCAATTTTAATCCTAAATAAATGAAAAACTCCACATGAATGAAATGTTTCTATGTATTGCACAAAGATTTCTACCAATTACTATGATAATTAAATACATTGTTACATTTCATAAAATATTCTACATAGAAAGAAAAAATCATTTTAGTTTTCAATCATGATAAACGATGTCTTCTACTCTTTCTGTTATATGTTCATTTTGTGTAACGTGTACATTGTACAATCTTTGAGAGCAGGGTAATTCATTTTTGACTCTCATTGAAATAGAAAATATAGTTGTGTTTGGATTTTGAAATCATTATGTATTTTGAAATCATTATGTATTCTACGGTCTTGCAAGAATGCATCTTGCTCCTTCCTTTGAATCCTTTTGATATTTTCTTTTTTTTCCTTTGCTTTCTCGTAGGGTTCTTGTTCTTTTGTTCTCTTCATTTGACGAGCCTATTTGGCTTGGCTCTTAGTTTTTTGTTTTTTTTAATGCAATGGTTTATGTATATGTTATAAAAAATATATATTATTTATTTAAAATTAATATATTGATGAACAAACGCATAAAGGCATTGAATGCTTTCACATTTAAAGTTATAAATCTATCATAAATCACTCTTGCAAATTTGAATGATTGAATCGAAAATTTGAAAATGTAATTACAAGAGCTTTCAATTCAATCAATTGCATAAATTATAAATGTTGAAATGCAACTCGTATGAGTTTAGCATCTATGAAGATTAATTCATGCCATCCACATGCAATTTTCCAATTTAATAAAATGCAATTGAGTACTTCAATTTCTTTCCCTCCAATTCTCCAAGTAACATTTACTTCATATCTTTCTCTATTTGTTTATTTATTTTTTGGGAACAAATGGAGAAACCATCTTTGTCTATATCTGAACATGCACTCTTATTTGATTGATGAAGAATAGATTTATGAAATATATAATCATTGATTTGTTCATGTTGATTTATCTAATATATTTTATGTATGTATGTATGTATATATATATATATATATATATCATTAAAGGAGTATGGAAGACAAGATTGACAGATTGTGTTCAAATGTTGTTGATTTTGAAATGATTTAGTACTATATCATTTATAAGAATATTATAATAGTGTTATGTTATAATATTCTTAAAACAATTGCAACAAATATTAAAATACATGCTAAGTTAGGTTTGTTAGCCTACCAATTGTTCATTAATAGACATAATTGAGTAGCCCCCTTAAATAAAACATTCAATATCTAATATCTTACAATCCAAATGGTGGATTTGTCTAAAATTTTTTCCACATCTTTTCCAACTAATTTACTACAAGATCCTACGGTTACATATGCCCCAAAGTATTTTTCTTCTAAGACTTGGTATTTGCACTACTAATGGCAGTTTTGAAGTGTTTTTAGTGAAAAGAACTTTAGGGGCTAAACATCTATACCGTTAGATTTTGAAAAAAGAACAATTTGCTTCATTGGGGATAACTATAAGTCCATGCTCTTTTTCGATAGCCAAAACACACTTGCAAAGACTTGGACATTTAGTGGTTTAGTAAGTGATTAGACGTCAACTAATTCAATTTAATAGTAGAATTTTTATTCAACTACCTTCTTACAATTGCTTTATACACAATGCAACGTGAATATTTGGGTACATATATTAAACGTCGCAATCCTTTCGTGAATTTTTGCACATTTTAGCTCATATCTTTGTACAAAAATATCATTTACCAAGAATTCATAAATTTGGTCATAAAGGAAGGCTACCTTTTTTAATTTCAAATTTTACATTGAATGAATGAAAAGTTAGTTGGACTATACAGTGCCATGAAGACCTCTGTTTATCATGCAAAATATGGACGTCAAAGTGCTTCAGGGTCAAACCGCCCTGTCCGCCTTCATACCCGTCCGCCCCATTCGTCTAAACCCTTGTCCGTCCAGACCCCGTCTGCCCCGATACCTGTCCGCCGTCCGCACTGTCCGCCCTGTCCGCCCCGATATCCGTCTGCCTCGGTAAGGCCGTCCGCCTGGTTACGGCCGATGCGTCCGCCCCCCCCGGACCGTCCGATCAGGCAGACGGTTTGGAGCTGTCTGATCGGGCGGATGCCAGATTTGTCCGCCCGTGGCCATCCGATCGAGCGGACGAGGCTCTAGGATTTCGGGGAGGCGGACGGCTGATCCGTCCGCCACCCCTGGCCCGTCCGATCGGGCGGACGGTTTGGGGCCGTCCGCCCTTAGAAGAGGGGTGGTCGGGCCGTCCACATTGTCACTTTTGCTTTGCCCCTTGTGAATGCAAGGTGGAGCGAAGAGCTTGGTGGTTCATCCTCCATTGGCTCCTTTCCGAGGCAAGGCAAGAGTGGTTTATTGGGCCCCCTTTTTGCCAATTTTTTTAACATTTTCGCGTGGAATTCACATTTAAATTAGAAAATTTCATCTATATCAGTTTCATTTGTCACGATGACAAAGGGGAAGAAGAAGATTGCGAAGCTAAAACATGGAGAGGGACCATCAAACTTAGAGGTAGCTCGCCAAAGTCCTTTGGAGAAATGCAAAAAATTCATGATCGAGCGCATCGTTCAATTTTATGAATCGGAAACAACATTGTCTTTAAACAATAAGTACATCAGATATCAAGAGGAGTGCGTGTCTAAATTCAAGGTAGACATGACACAAATGTTGTTGGATGCATTGAATGTGGCGAAGTGGCATGACGAAATGAATAAAGCGCACTTCACCAAATGTTTGGAGAACAAGGTTCATGACGCTTTGTGGAATTCCAAAGTCATTTTGGTTAAATATGGCAAGGAATATCGACCCAATGACGCCCAGTTTGAAAAAGTGATTATGAAAGTGGACTTGTTTAGGGGGCGATGTACTCCATTCGCCAAAACGCACAATCGAGTTGGTTCGATTGCTTGGTGGAAAAGCAATGATGGAGTTGCTGAAGCAGAAAGGACCAAACGGCACCTCATAGCACTTCCAGATACAGCACGCGTAATTGCTGTTGATGATAGAATGATGAGAGGTGGATATGCAACGATTCGAAAGGTTCGTATTGAAAGATGTCCAGGAATACTTCCTTATTGGGAGTTTGCGGCAAAGAAATCCATTCACCACCAAACTCGACCCGATCTTGCAAAGTTAGAACATCAAAACGAATCAATGGCTGTTCGAATTCCACACGCGGGTGTGATATAGTTTGTTGCGGTGTACGGAACGACGTGTGAAGGTTATGCGTATTGGTGAAATGGTGGAACTCTTCAACAAATGTTGAATATAGATAAGGACTATCCAGACAACATTCAAATCCGTTTAATATATACGAATCCAACCGAAGAGGAGGTTGTAAAAGCTCACCGTTTAGGGCGATATCGGAAGAAGCGCACGGAGCTAACATGGGCGTTTATGCATATAATGTATGCAGTGCATCTTGCTGAACATTTGCACAATGATCTTTCTCCGGACAACATATTGCATTTTCCAGAGGATGAGTTACGTGTGTACATTGGAGTTTGCGATTGGGGCATGACCACCTTAGCTTCTCAGCCAATGAAGTCTTTGTACACATTCACATCAGCAGATGAGATGAAACAAACTTTGCAGAGGAGATGGTGGGTGGATCCACGTATTGCATATTTGCATAAAGTAGGTGCAGATGTGAAAGTCATTCCGATGTATTCACGTAAGTCGGAAGAATATGCCATTCGAAAAATTGCTCGGCGGATGAATGGAAACAACATGTCAGAGGTGTATTTCAATTTGCTATTTAAAACACCTAGTGCGACACAATTTTCCTTTCATGACTTTGCAAAAGTGTTTTATGCTTACTTGAAGCGCATTTCTTCGAAGACTGACGATGAAAATACTAGTTTGGCCCATGTGATTACGCGATTTTGTAATACATATCGTTGGCCGATGCCAGATGAACATTTCCGCCATTTATATTAGATTGGTAGTACAGAAATAGTAGTTGAATAGGTTATATAGGCATTAAAAATTAGTTTAGAAATATAGAATTGGAATGAAAAAACTTATATGTGCAATTAGCCAAATGTGCACAATGTATGGTATTCTACATTAAATTGAATACATTTTGCCCATATTGATTATGTTTGTATTTGTGTTGATCTTAATTTTTTAAATAGTATATATATATATTTGAAGTCACAAACTTTTTTAGTTTGCCTTCTAAAAATGAATTGGAATTTTTTCATAGTTTCAAGACTATCATGGACTCATGGTCAAACTTTATAATCTTTCAACTTGTAAGAGACATTGTTTTAATGACAAATCGCGAACCATTGCACTTCATTTAACATTTAATTGTTTAAAGATTAAGGGAGTGACCGCGGGGCAGTTTGGGTAGGGCGGTCGGGGGAAATAGGGCCGTCAAAGCGGGCGGGGCGGACGGGGTAACAGGCGGACGGGGCGGTCCCGGCGGACGCTGCGTCCGTGGGGACCGCGAATGTCAGCGGACGCTGCAAACACAGCGTCCGCGTCTGGACGTCGTGTCAATCCTGGTTCTAGCTATTGTTTTTAATGTTGCTAATGTTTCTAGTTCATCTATGTGCAATAATTCTAAACTCTTAACTTTTGACTAATACTTAGAGCAATTTTTCCTTTCCAATCAACTCAACTTGTTAATTCCAACTATATTATTCATGAATGGCTTGGGGCAATATTGCAATAGACACATTTCTTCTGTTTATGCAATGATTTGTATAATTTGATTGAAATGAAACAATTTGATTGTTCTTGTTTAGATTTGTTTACAAGAGGGATTGAGATTCAAGTTGTGAATGTTGTCATCAATTTTGACTTTCCAATGAATTTTGGGACATATGTTCACAAAATAATTTTCCTTGATTTTTTTGTGCCTATAGTATTAATGAGGAAGATGATTTGTGGTTTTTCACAATGCTTCTTAAAAAAATAGCTAGGTTAAACAAGACAATGAATTGCTTTTCATCATTGTCTAGCTATAGAATTACCTTTTGAGCAACTAGGCATTACATTTTATACTAGAAGTATAAAAGTAATTGAGGATTGGCATTCAATTGAAGCCTTGACACCATTAGTTCACTTATAGTAATGGTGAATTGAATAGCTTGTAATTTGTATACAATGCTACAAAAATGTGAGCCACATCCCAAGATGAGGCCATCATGGAAAAGAAGTAACTTGGATAAATGCCAAAGATATGACAAATGCAAAAAAAGTGGTGGACCAGTTTGGGCAAAATAGGCAAACAAACAAAAAGCCCTCGAAGAAATTGATGAAGACATCAACTTTTATTAGTAGGGGAGAGACACAATACTTGTGTAAACAATGCATTTATGTGCTTCTCTATTATGAATTTGTTTGGCAATAAAGTTGCAATGTTGGAAAATGACTTCATGTGTGGTTTAATTCTTAATTGGTATTAGTACTCACTACTAGAAAATTCATAACCAAAACAACAGAATTTCAATTCAAATCTGTTAAATGATTCAGTCATTTTAAAGGTGTTGTTTCGGACAAAATCAAATTGAAATCTGTTGATTTTTTCTGTTGTATTAGACAAATCAAATTTAATTAATTTAATTAATTTAAAATTAATTTCCATTTTCATTTTATTAATTTTAAATTAATTTTAATTTTAAAAAAATTAAATTCTTTTGGATGGTGCCAATTTAAAATAATTTTTTCTTGGGCTGTATCTATTTAAAATAAATTTTTTGGGGGCAGTGCTCGTTTCAAATAATTTTTTTTTTGCCCAAGCAACCACCTAGGAGGCCCACCATGCAGGCGGGTGCCTCTAAGGGGATTCAAACCTTAGACCTCATGTTTGGGGATCCAAGGTTCCAACTACTAAACCACCTAAATACTTAAGTGACTACATAAGAACTACAATTTTATATATTTAGTTTTTTCATGTCTTTTGTATTTTCAGGGGATTGCAAAGGTCATTTAGTCATAGTACAACACATTTTTCTAAAAAACTTGGAACTAAGAAAAGTTGTAAATTCAAACTAACTTTCACCTCAAATAATCTTTTTGTGATTTTGAGTCTCCAATAAAAAGTTATGAACAAAAATCAAAGAGAATGTTTGAAAATGTCAAAATAAATGTTCCTAAATACCCCTCTCTCATTTTTGTCTATAACTTTTGATCGAAGGATCTAAATTACAAAAGGATTTTTGGAAGTGAAATTTAGCTTGAATTTACAACTTTTCTCAGTTCTAAGTTTTTTGAAATTTGTTATTCTACTATGTGAGAATGGATTCCAAAGTATGCTGAATTGAAAAAAGACTGAATTTTACATGATTATTATTTTTTTAAATCATTATACTTAGATTCTCAAATATTCTAAAAAGATTCCAAAAAGATTCCAAAAAGATTCTTAAAGATTCTTAAAGATTTCAAATTCAACAAAAACTTGTTGATTTGGTCATTGCACTATCCAAATCAATAGAAAGAATTTGCCATTTTGTTGATTTTCACAAAAGGTTACAAAATGGTCATTCTATTGTCCCAAATAACATAAATTAGTTGAATTTCTGTTGTTTTGGTCATGCATTTCTAGTAGTGACTATGGGATGAGTCCTAGTGTCATTGTTGTTGGGGTTTTTAGAAGAAGATAGAATGATACGCAAAATCAATTTAAATGTTACAAATTAAGGGCCTTAGCTTGAGAGTTGTAAGGGATAAAACCCTTTTGGCTTTTAAGCTTAGGACTTGCTTGGACGAGAGTGAGATAATGGCATGGTCCTACAAAAGTGCCCTTTGAGAGTGAACCATTGTATACACGTAGATTGATTACCCATGCCTTGCAAAAATACTCAAAGACAAGTTGGATGGGACTTGACACTATCCTTAGGTGTGCAAAGTTCATAACTTGATAATCCCTACAAAACCAAGCTACGTCTTTTGGCAACATAGTGATTTTAGGCAGCTTACTATGAATGGAGTTTTTCTTTATTTGTGCTAAAATTTTCACACAAGATGGGAACAAGGTTTTTCCTTAAGGCCCAACAATTTTTATAACTTTTGACTACATGGTTAAAAACTTATTGTATGATATATAGTTTTTTTAATCAGGCAGGTGGTTTGGGCAAATAAAAAAAATCACTTTTTTCAGAAATAATAATTTGAAATTATTTTTTTAGATTTATATATATGAAAAAAAATCTTTGAATCATTTTATTTTGATTAATGAGTCAAAAGTTATAAAAAGTCTTAGTTTGTGGGCAATTATGGATTCTATACTCTAAAATAAACTCTCAAGTTGTTTAATTTAATCAATTTTCAATATTTTTGGAAAAAAATTATACCATAGGATGTATATTGCTTATTAAAACATTGAAACCATTGAAATTTTCATTTTTCAATTCCATAACTAAATTATTGACAATTTGGTATTTTGATTCATTCTCACTTCTTTCTATTTACTATTTTTTTCCTACATGTTGTACAATTCTAAATGATTTTAAATCTTTCAATCATGTAGTCAAATTGATTTGAAGAATGAATCCAAAGAGTTTCAACCATTTTGGATATTTTTTTTATACAAATGTGACCTTGTAAAGTGCAAGTGCTTGGTTTTTTGCAAGGCCCCAAAGAAGGCTTTTTGTTAATTCAAACCCTAATATATTGTAATCTATAAGGTGAAAATTTCTGAAATTTTTTCCACATATTTTCAAATCATCTTACTGCAAGATCTTATGGTTGGATGTGTCCAAAAAAAATTTATTAAATTTTGGTACTTGTCCCCAAAATGGCAATTTTGGAGCATTTTTAGTGAAAACATAGTCAAAAAGAACTTAAGGGTTAAGTATTTGAGAGGGATATTGGTGTTGCTACCAAATAGAAATTGATGAGCCTTGAATTCTTCCTAGTCAAGTAAGTAAGATAGGCTAATTGAGTCTAAATTAGAACCTTGGAAAAGAGGGCAAACTGAGATAGTCTCAAAGTCAATAGGTTCCATTAGATTAGTTTAGGTCCTTGGAAGTTTATGATCCAGAGTACCCAAACTAGAGACTCATCTAGTGCCAACTTTGAAGACTTAACCAATTGAAATAAGTAAGTGAATATTTAGGGCATTGCGGGGGTAGCTACTCAAAACGTAATGAAAGTGTTGAAAGGATGGATACCTTTTCTAACTCAAGGCTTTTCACAAGTGGTAATGTCAATGAGGGCATCAACCCTATTTGATGAGGGTGAATTTCACACCCCTCTTATTTTAACCCCTAAAGGACCAAGGCCTTTTTTTGCCAAACAACATTCAAAATTGCCATTTCTATAGCAAAAGGTAAAAAAATTTCACATCTAGTCATAGGAACTTACACTTAAACTAGTATGAAAATATGTGGAAAAAATTTCAGAATTTTTGACCCCATAGATTGCATGATATTTGCATTTAAAGTGGACAAAACAAATTTTTCATCACATTGTGCCATTGTAGGACTAGATTTCTTGAATTTGAACATTTTTAACTTAAATTTTTTGTGCTACAAAGTTTTGAATTTTAAATCTTTATGGTATAAAATTGAGTTGAGAATCTAGGAAAAATTCAAAATATTTAAAAAAAAATTATTCTTTAAGAAATTGTTAAGTAGAAGTAGGTATGAAATAGAAAGAAAATCTAAATGATTAATATCTCTAAAATGTAATTAAAATGCTCTAATTCCAATGGTGAGATTAGCAAAACATAACACATGGAATACTAATGTCACAAACATACTTTGTGGAACCTTCTCGAACCTTCTAGAAGCTCTACAAGAAGTTTTTTCTTAGATGAAAGTTTTTCCTCAAGAAGCTTCCTAGTAGGTAGAATTTACTGAAGAAGCTTTCAAGCTTCTAAGAGCTTGTGGAATAAACTTAACATCCTCTAATATAAGTAGCAGTCAAGACTGAGAAGCTCCTTAGTCTCGACAACTCCTTTCAACCTCTAGTTCATAGCACATAGCCTCTACTCGAACTTTGAGCTAGTTTTGTATATTTCTATTATTTGAAATACATTTGAATCTTGGACAAACTTCTATCTCGTGTTTTTTGGAGATTTTCTTCTCCATTCTATTCTGTTCTAATTTGTTCTTGATAGTTTATCAAGACTACCTTCAACATCATCAAAACTTCATTTCTTCTAACTAGAGTATGGATTACCCCTCTATTTGAAGTGCATGAAGTGCTTAGAAGTTGCATATTATCCACTTCTAAATTGGTGTTGTTGCTTGCAACTCTTCATTCTTGAAGGTCCTTCCATATCATTAGTATAGAAGTTTATGGATTTGAATAGACCACCTATTTGAGAGTTCAACTCCAACCTTGATATTTGTGTTATTAATAAACCCATGTAAAAACTTAGAAAGATAATTGTCAACCAATTTAGTGAGCCAAAGTTTAAGAGACTATTGGCTTAGCCTACTCCATTTATTGTCCTAGTTCTACAAGATCGTGTAGTCATCATAAATGTGTTTTATTAGGATTTTATGTTTGTTTATCCAATGGATAGAGTAAGCGAAACAATCATAGAGAACTTGAAACTAGATATGATTATGGCTACTCTAACGGTCATGAATATGGATTGCAAATGTATGTTTAACCAATCCTTGAGATGACATCTATTTGTAGTTTGTGACAAAGTAGACATACCTATCTTAACTATTAATTTTAAGGTACATGTATTATATAGAAACATTGTGCAACATTCTAAATAATACAATTAGGTGCAATGACAATCATACATGTTCAAACTTGAGCCATATTAATCTATTTTAAATTACAAGAAAGTATTTTAAGCGCTTTTAAAAGCATTTAATAATAGAATAAAAAATATTACAATTGCTTGTATTGTCTATACTTTGGAGTTTCAAACTATCAATGCATTTTACAAAAATATTTAAATAAATACTTCAAGTTATAATTGCATATTCTACATTTGTGCATTGTCAAATAATGATTGATAAAAAATAAAAATAAAATCACAATGGAAACATAAATGAATAAGTTATTGAGGTCTAAGTATGTAGTACATTTTGATGATGACATGTAAAGGAAATTGAAGGTCAAACATATTTCATGCATTGTATCAATTTCTTTGGTAACTTAATAACTAGTATAAGTCTTAGGGTTTAGGGTATAACATTTAGAGTGCAAATTCAAATGTATGAAAGCTCAACTTAAACTACCTTTCATACATTAATGCTACAATGATAGTTCATAATATTAATTAACAATCTTGGAAAGAGAATGTGTACATTTTGGAATTCAATGTTTTAACAAGGCGGACAAGAAGGCAGACGGGTGGATGGACATTGATTGTCTTCCTAGCCGTTTGAGCAAGGTGCCTAGTTATTTTTGCAGCCAACTTCATTTGCAATTAGCCGTTTCAATTTTTGGACTTTGGGGGCGTGTAGTATACCATTGGAAAGTTCTTGAAAGCACCTTCCCAATGGTATATTACACGCTTCAAAATTTCAAAAACTGAAACTGTAAATCGCAAATGAAGTTGGTTATTTTTGTGTAGCAGTTGTTCGCCCATCCGCCAAGTTGTCCGTTCAACCATTTGGGCGAATACATAGTTGTTTTTGCAACCAACTTTATTTGCGATTTACGATTTCAATTTTAGGATTTTAGGGGCGTGTAATATACCATTGGAAAGTTCTTGAAAGCACCTTTTCATTGGTATATTACATGCCCCAAAATTCCAAAAATTGCAACAAATAATCGCAAATGAAGTTGGTTGTTTTTGCAAAGTGGCCGTCCACTTGTTTGTGCAATCGATGGACAACGATTGGATAGCATCTGCAACATCTACGGACCTAGGACATTCACTTTTTGGACATGATTTTTCAAAAAATGAACATCTAGGACAACTCTATATGCGACAAACTTGACCATTGAAGGATTGGACCGTTTTGCATTCAAAAATAGATCAACGCTGTCACATGTCAATTAGACTTACCAACAATTATGAAGATACATCCTGTCTTCCATACTTCTCTTTTAGAACTTTATAGGGAATTTGATTTTTTTGGTAGAATCCTAGCTCCATCACCTAGCATGGAAATGAATGATCACCAAGAATACGAGGTTGAAGACATTCTTGATTCAAGAAGTTGATGAGGACAACTTGAATATTTTGTTCACTAGCAAAGATATTCAATAAGCAAACGAACTTGGGAGCCAACTTCAAATATAACCAATGCACCTTTAAAAATTTAAGACTTCCACCATTGCCACTTGGAGAAGCCAAGGCTTGCAATAAGACGCAATTAATGAAGCAACTCCTCAAAGGATCTCGGAGTTAAAAGGGGGGGGGGGGTTGATATCATGGACATAAGAAGATAGAACAAGCTTCTTGTAGAACCTTCTCGAACCTTCTGGAAGCCCTACAAGAAGATTTCTTTTAGATGAAAGCAGCTCAAGAAGCTCCCAAGTTTGTGGAAGCTTCTCAATAGGTAGTAGTTGAAGAAGCTTCCAAGCTTCCAAGAGCTTGTGGATGAAGCTTAACATCCTCTGGTATAAGTAGCAGTCAAGATTGAGAAGCTCCTTGTCTCAACAATTCCTTTCAACCTCTAGTTCATAGCACATAGCCTTTGCTTGAACTTTGAGCTAGTTTTGTGTACCTTTGTCATTTGAAATACATCTAATTTTGGACAAAATCCTCTCTTGTGTCTTTTGAAGATTTTCTTCTCCATTCTGTTATGTTCTAGTTCATCCCTAACAACCACGACTTTAATGAAATTGCCATAAAAGGATATAAGTTTATTCCCTTGGTAAGGGATAGCCAACTTGTCTTAGCCATAACTTTTGTTATACTTTAAAATCTTAAACATGCCGTACACTGTTAGAAAACTCTCAAAAAATCAGTCCTCATGGACTCCTAAAACACCCTAATCAAATGTAATGTAAGAAAGTTATAACTACTTGAATTTGGGGCTATGGCTAGGGGGACAACTCATTTTTTCAGCCATATCTTTTGAAGCACATGGAGTTCGGAGTTGTGCTATATGTCAATGGAACACTCTCAAAAAAATCAGTCTTAATTGACTCTTAAAACACCCAAAATGGACACTAAATGAAGAAGTTAGAAGAAACCAAAACTTCAACCTTGGTTATGGAACAGCCGATTTGTTTCAGCCATAACTTTCTATTTGTAACAAGCCCTTAAACATTCTATACACCATTGAAAAACCCTCAAAAAATGAGTCCAAATAGACTTTTAAAACACCCCAAACAATTGTAATGTATGAAAGTTATGACAACCCAAACTTGGGGGCTATGGCAAAGGAGACTACCCATTTCTTTTGCCCATATCTTCTAAAGTACATGGAATTTGAGATTGTACCACCTATTGTTGAAACTATCTTAAAAAATCAATCTTAATAAACTCTTAAAATACCCAAAACAGACACTAGATGAAGAAGTTAGAAGATACCAAAACTTCTTGTCATATTGAATTTGGGATTTGGGTGTTTGATGTTGCATGTCATGTATGACAAATGTTGAATAAGAATGACAGTAGTGTCGAGTAGGGATCCAAGATTTTGTTTCCATTTGTCCCGGAATAAATAGATTTTGTTGATATAACTGGTATGTAAGAGTGATGTAGAAAACCATGTTAGCATAGGTGACTCCAAGTCAAAGGGGTAATTTCGGGTCAGAGGGCAACTTTGAGTGCAACTTGGGCGACAACGGATTGAAGGGTCAACTTCTAGTCATGAAGCAACTACAAGTGCAACTTAGACAAATTCAAGTCAAGAGGCAACTTTGGGTCAAAATTGTCAAAAAAAAACATTCAAAACTATCATTTCTGGTGCAAAGAGCAAAAAAATTAAATCATATTTTTTTACATATATAACTGTAGAATCTTGTAGTAGAAAAGTATGAAAATGTAGAAAAAATTTCAAACACTTTGACCACATAGATTGCAAGATAAATGCGTTCAAAGTGCAAATGCAGTAATCACAATAGTGAGATTATTTTATAAGATCAAAGTTCATTATGTGGAACTATTGTTTTTGAAAAAAATTGAAAATGGAGCTCAAAAAGAATCTTATACCTCTCATTTTTTTTATAAATATGTTTGCTTGCTAAACAAGATGCTCCATAACATTCACATCATAAATTTAAATAAGACAAATAAAGTGTTCTATGTAGACAAAAATACAATATACAAAAAAAAATTTATTTCAAATTTTTGTGGATTTTTTGCCCACCTAATTTGATTCTAGAGTTATTGTAGTTATGTGGTATGACTCTTACTCTTAGACATTAATTAAAGTAAGAATTACATTCCTCTGAGCTAATCAAATTTTCTATCTTATGAAAAAATTTCAAAATATTTCTCTAAAACTTGATATTATAGGAACTTGTTCAAAATCTATCTTGCCTGCTACAAACACAAGACACTTTGGAGGTTGAAGACAAAATGTATCCTCTTCAAATTTTCAATGGCAAATTCTCGATAGGGTGAAATAATTTCAATATTGTCTGAAATAGGATCTTATAGAATTCTAACAAGTTAACATACTTGTTATATTTTTTTATTATCATAATTTCAATGGAAAAAGTATTTAAAATGTTATTTAGAAAATGTAGTCTAATAGAAATAAAGAGCAAGCATAATTTTTTTCCAATTAAAGAAATAGTAAAGATGGAAAAAAAAACCCAGTTTTGGGGACATTTCTAGTCTTTATTTTGCACAAAAAAACTGAGCCTAGAGAACTATTTTTCAAATTTATTTTTTCAGCAATTTTTAAAATAAAAGATTCAATTTGGTGTGATTAGGAACACAAAATAATTAGAGTAATTTCAAATTTTTGAAGATGTTCTAAACAATATACTAATAATATCAATGGCTAAATTTTAAAAATTGACCCATGTATATAAAAAATAATAATTTTGATAGGATCTAATTTGGTTAGTTTTGGGTTTTTTTCCCTTTTTGTTTAGAAATGTGTTTAAGTTTGAAAGATTTTTTATATTTTCATTTTCTAAAATTAAAAAATACTAAACTTAACTTAGATTCCAATACATTTAGATGTATGTATTAAAAATCATTATTCACCTTCTTATAACTTTTCTTCTCCAAAAGTTGTGGTTTTTGCCTATAAAATTGATCATCAACAATCATTTAATATCTAAGAATCCAATGGATGGTCAATATTTTCCATAATTAATTCTATGCATACTTGAAAAAGTAGTATTTACTTTCTTATGGTTAAAATTGAAAATTACAAGCACATAAATGTACCAAAAAATATCAAAAAGGGATTGTTCATTAAAAACCTCCATTGTCAAAAATTTATTCGGCCTTATAGTTAACATCTTGCCAATGTATTATTTATCAAGTGGATTTTAAAGTATGAAATATTGGATAAATATTTTAGTAGAAATTTCCCCATTTGATTTTCTCTATTGTCCAAACATCCTCCTATTCATTCCTTGTTTACCATCTTCATCTAAAATTTAAAAATGACAAGAAAGAGATTTAAATTAGAGCATTCCCTTTTTATTAATGCAAATATTAGAGAGTCATTTGACCAATGTATTACTCATCAAGTGAATTTTAAAGATGAAATATTGGATATAGATTAAGTAGGAACTTTCCCATTTGATTCTCTCTATTGCCCAAACATTTTCCTATTCATTCCTTAATCCTTATTTACCACCTTCATCTAAAAATTAAAAATAAAAAGAAGTGATTTAATTTAGAACATTTCTTTTAATTTGATTGATATTGATACCAAAGAGTCATATTATCGGTGTATTATTCATCAAGTGGATTTTAATGTACAAAATAATGAATGGAGATTTTATTAAGAACTTCTCTATTTTATTTTTTTCTATTTTCTAGTAATCACAATCAAATAAAAACTAATAACGAGACAATAATATATTCCCTTATCCGCAAATTCTTACTTTTTGATTGGAGTTTAAATCTTATCTTTGGAAATATTAGTAAGAACAAATTCATTAAATAGAAAAGTTATGGTGCAATTGGAAGTCTTGTTGTAGTAAATTTAAAGTAACACAATTTTTAGTAGAGCTTTGATACTAAGCAAATAAGATTAGCTATGTAGATATTGAATTTGAGTTCCATGCAAACTAATTAAATTATCTCACCTATCATGACAAGTATATTAACCCTTAAAGGTCAAAACTACAATTTTTGGCAACATAGCAATTTGGGGTAGCTCACTACGACACTACAAATGGAATTTTTGTTTCTTTTTTCTAAATTTTTCACACAATATGTGCCTAAGGAATAGCTTTAAGGCCCAACAATTTTCATAACTTTTGACTACATAATTCAAAACATTGTATGATATGTAATTTTCAATGTTTGATAGGCATTTCAAAAATTTCTTAAAAAAACACTTTTTTTAAAAATAAAAATTTGAAATTGATTTTCTAGATTTACACATACATGGAAAGCTTTGAATCATTCCATTTTTATGTATGAAATGAAAGTTATGAGATGTTTTAGTTTGCGGGTAGTTATGGATTCCCTACTCAAAAATAAACTTTGGAATGCTTTATTTAACACAGTTTTTAATATTTTTTGAAAAAAATAAAAACATATGATGTAGATTGTCTATTACTAAATTAACACTATTGAAATTGGAATTTTTCAATATTATAATTAAATTCTTAAAAATTTAGTGTTTTGAATCACTTTGTATTTCTTTCTATATACTATTTTTTTTCCTATATGTTTTGGAATTCTAAATGATCTAAAATTTTTCAAGTATATAGCCAACTTGACTTGAGGAATGAATTCAAAAAGTAATTACCATTTGGGACATTTTTTCATACAAATGTGACCTTGTAAAGTCCAGTTGCTTGTATTTTCATAGGACCCAAAAAATTATTTTTGTCAATTCAAACATTAATATCTTGCAATGTACATAGTGGAAATTTTTGAAGTTTTTTCAACATCTTTTCAAACTATTTTACTACAAGATCCTTCAATTACATTTGTCCAAAAAAAAATTTCATCTAAAATTTAGTGCTTGTATCAAAAATGGCAATTTTAGAGCATTTTTGGTGAAAACATAGTCTTTGACCTTTAGAGATTAATATGTCTTACAAATTAAGAGACATGTCATTCACCATAAGATAGACAAGTCTATTACCACCTTCTTTACTAATTTGAATGTCTTACATGGGATCTACTCCATCAAGATCACATGTTTTACAAACCAAATCTAATTGTTGCTATAATTTTTTGATAGAAATTCTAATTTTTATATTTTTGTGAAGTAATTTGCCCTTGAATTATAAAACTACGTATAGAGTCCAATCATAAATGTTTTATAAACAAGCCATAACTACCTTTTTCATGTATTTACTGGCACTTACATGCTTACCAATAAAGGATTGTCACATTACTTATTTTTGACAATATTATTTATTTATTTATTTGGCACCAAATGTTTTTTGGGAGGGCCAAACCTTCAGGGTTCTACATAAACCCCACCCTATAGACCATCTATAAGCACCCGATAACTCTACCTAAATCCACGTTAGAATATTACATCGGACGAGTCCCCCCCTTAGAATCGTCTAGGCTCGTCGAATCGTACAAGAAGACTTGTCGGAGCCACCATTTTTGTAATGAAATAGAAGATGACAATGTACAAACACAAATGAATCACCTGAGACCACAACAATGACAAGCTCCGCTAAACAAATTTTCCATGAAAAAAATCCAGCAATGCCTATAGAAGAACTGACGAAAATTTACACCAAAACTCAATTTCTCTATCATTTTGTAATGTACAAAGCTTCTATCAAATCACCCATCAATTGTCTATATTGTTTCTTTAGAGATTCATTTTGATTTTGAATCATTTCAAATGCAATCCATTGATTACACTGCTATTATAACAAATAATCAATGGAAGTCGACAACATACTTCACTATCGAGGACCACATCTTACAAGAGCCTCCTCTACAATTTTGACCCGCACTTCATGTTCATTTTGTTTTTTGTGTTGACAAAGCAGCGTTGTTCCCCCACATTCACAAAATCATCAGTCTTTCTAGGCGACAAAAACACAATGCCTCTAAGCATGTTGAACACTGTCACCGATGAGGGCAATGGATACACAACGCCCAATTATTTTTTCAAAACGATGGAGAAGATATTGTTTGCCTTAATGGTGTGTCACTCATCTTCCATGCATGACTTCCTCTGTCGCATTCCTCATTCAATCCATGTTTTATCTGATTTTTCATTTCCGTAATCTGTTGTGCAGAAGCTACCCTTCCAGTTTGTGCGTGATTGGGGATACCAGTTCCAAAGCCACAATTTCTTGGGGGTATAAAGGTGGTAAAGCAATTTGGAAAGTGAATGTGAACTTGATAAAGGATTTACCTCACATTTCTTTTGGGGCACGGTTCAAGCTTTGTAGTCTTCTATAATATTGTGTGAGGAGACTACTTACGGATACTGATATACTGAATACAGATATTGAGTAATGTAGTTATTAGGCACTCAAGGTGTATAGTGACACTTTGTGTCACTATGCACTCCCCCCTCAATTTTTATTTAATTTTTTTATTTTACCACCCCCACTCACCCCCACCTATCATTTAGAATTTGATTTAGAATTTTTTATCTCACCCCCCCTCACCTCCACCCCCTCTTGTAATCTTCAGAATCAAAGTTCTTGACAAACAATATGGGACAATTGATCCCGTATCCAATACTATATCCGTATTCAGTACCCATATTTAATTATTTAGTACCCGTATTCAATATCCGTATTCAATATACGTATTTAGTACTCATATCCAATACCCGTAATGTATTGTATTGTATTTGTATTTGTATTTGTATTCAATATTTGTATTTTATATTTGAACGACTCAGATTAAATTTCACAAGATCAACATCTTGTGATTTTTTGAGAAATCAACGTCAATTTTGAGGGTAAGCATTTTTAAAAAAAAAAATCAACGGCTCACAAATTTTTTGAGAGAGGAGGGGGGGAACTAATGGGAAACTGGGGTGGCAGGCGAGTTTCAGTGTATAGTGTGAGGAGACTGCTTGAAATTTGAAATGTTCCGCATGTCATCCTTTAATGTCACTCAAATTGGGTGAATCCATCCTTCATGATGCCTTGTACATTTTGCAGTTTTCTATACATTTAAACCGTATTTTCATTTTTATTCAAGCTTCTTAGTGTTCTCCTTTTTGTAAAGCAATTGTGTTGCACTTCTTCAAGGATGTTCTTAATGATTTTGATGCACACTATGTACTGATGTACATAGTGCCTCTTCTTTTCCGTCTCTTGGTTAGTACAATCTTGCCACTAAATATTCATACTCTAACCAATTACATATTCAAGAACTCATTGGTCGAAGTACATATTTCATGGAAGATAGGGACCAAGTTTTTTGTTTTTTTCAATTTATAAAAATAGTCTTTGAATATCTTTTTATGCTTTTGTCCAATGCAAAGCTTAATTTGCGTTAAATGTTTGTTTTGGGAAAAAGGTGTCCACAAATCAATTTACTAGTTCAGCAAAACCAACAAATAATGGTCTTCCAAATCTTCCTATTTTTCAATTCAATGTTTGGTGGATCATATTCAATGCACTATATTCATGAAAAGTGCTACAATCTCAAAAGGAATTGTTGTTTTGCTTTTTCCAACAACCTCCCTCTCGACTCCCTTCCAACCTACTTCTGATCACCTCAAAAACCTCATCTGAAATTGTTGTTTATTATGATATTATCAATGTTGTTGATGGTGTCTTAGATTTCCAATGTTATGTGGAATTCGATGTTAGATGTAATTGTATTGTTTTGCTTTACTATAAAAAAAACCTTGTTTTAAGTGATGGATTGACATCAAAAGGAATAGATTTTAGGTGACATCAAAAAAAAAAACCCATGTTTTTATGTCAACAATGATGTCCATTGATGTTATATTGGACATCATTGTTGACATAAAAACATGGTTTGTTTTTTTCAATGTCACCTAAAATCCGTTCCTTTTGACATCAATAAACTTTGGTTTCTTGTAATGCTTTTGCATTGTATACATGTTTTGCATTGTATACATAGGGCGTGAGTTATCATAGAATGAAACAAGTGCCATGTTAATTAAATCAATATTGAATCGATGATATTTTGAAGATCAACAATAGTAAATATGTGTTGTTGACTACTTCCAATTCTTAATTGTTGCTTCAATTATAAATCAAAATAATTTTTGTTTCTTGACCCCAATTTCTTCTTAAGGAAAGTACTAGGATTTTTTGAACCAAATGTGTACATGAAAAATTGGAAAGGCATATATGTACATGAAAAATTCTAATGTTACTCTAAAGTATTCAATTTAAAGTGTCACCAGAGAGGCTGAAGTAACTTGACAAAGGAATTAACAATAAACTAATTGTTGAGATAGTCAATTGTTGATTGTTGAGACAATCTTTTTGTGTAATTTTGTAACAAATATTGGTATTCTTGATTGCATTTACTATGGCCTCAAGCTTGAGTAAAATGAAATGCTAGGCTTATTTCAACATAATAGTTTTTGACATCAATTTAGACATTCTGACACTTGGCCAAGTGCACTCATTGTATATACAATTGTTTGCTAAAAATGAATTTTTTTTCAAAACCTAGTACCCCCCAATTTTTTTTAAATGCATAATTTTTGTTTCATTGTGTCATTTTAATTTTGTACATGTTACTTATTTTATGGAAGGTCTTATTTTTCTTACTTACAACAAGAAATGAGTTGCATCTTTTTTCTTCATCAAGTAAACTTTTACTCTTTTTTATTTTTTTATTTTCTTCCTTTGTATAGTACCATGACACAATCATTCCTTAATATTTTTACCAAATTCAATTCAACTACAATAGTAACAACAATCTCATACACAATCACTTTGCCACATTATATGAAAAGAAAAGACAAATTTACAACCTCTTCATGTTTTTTTCATTATTATTGAAGCTATAACCTTAATTTCAAAAATTTATGAAAAATTCAAAAATAATCATTTTAAGTTGGTTGTTATTTCATCAAATTTTATTCCAAAGGGCTAATCCACACTACCCAAATAGTCATGACACCGGTAACCTCGCACAAGAAGACAAATTCCATAAAGGAACAAGAGTATGCTCTGATACCTTATAAAAGTTCTTGAAGCTTCTGGTCGAAACCTTGAAATAAAGACTCTTCATGCAACAAGTATTTGGCAAGTACAGTTTTGAATTCTCCCGTGCAAAACTTTTTTGTGGGTGGTTCATAAATGGTGTACATAAGTAGAATCCATTTAGTTAACATGCCAATCTACAACAATGGAAGAGTCAAAAGCCGTTTTGCCCAATGAGCAAAACTTAGAAACTCTATAAATCGCTTGTGTGATATCCAAGGAATACGTATTTTAGTACATTGAAATCCTTCAAAAAATAGAATGAGACAACAAGACTCACAATTAAAACTCTACTCTAACATGTGGAACCACTCAAAACAGCTGTCTGAAGGCTTCGAGAGTAGGTTCCCTACCTTAGGAAGTAATGGCAGATGGGTCCATTCGCTGCAAGCCTGGCCAAGAACTCCTCCGGCAGCCCTGCATTGAATTCGATCTGTAGAAATAGCACATTTGCAAGTGCCGAAGAATTCAGCGTAGCACTTATAGTTGGCGAAAAAGTTGTATCCAAAGGTGGCAAGTTGCAGCAAAGCCTAGCTCCGGAACTCCTGGTCTCATCCTGTTCTGAGCAACAAAACCTCACCTTCAACAATCTAAATTCTATCAAATATTGCAGAGAAAGCTAATTTTGCAGAGCCAGTCCTAAGCAAAAACAATCAGCAGCAAAGCTCATGTGCGGCCTGGGATGACTCTGTCACGCTTGTCAAAGTTGAGCTTGCGGGAGGAGTGAATCCACGAGGGACCGTCGATGAAATCCATGTTCAGAAACTGCTGCACATCGTCATCGTTGAGCTCATACGACCACGGCACTCGAACTGCTCGCTCGGCACCAGGACCCGAGCACTTGTATTGCGCGTAAAACGAAGTGCTGCAATCAACACAGAAATGCAATCGCAACGTTACACACGAGGCAATTCAAGCTCTGGAGGACATCTTTGTGTGGTCGATGGTTACAAAGTTCATTTCTGGGATCGGTTGGCTTGCTGCAATTGACTTGATCTTCACTGATGTTAAATGCAGTCATGAGAAAATTTCAGCATGGTATGTGGTTTCGTATGTTGGATTCTGTGAGGATTGCTTTTCACAAGGCCTTAAACCAGGTAAAAGAAAAGACTTGATGATAGCCAGGACATCTTGGACTAGTTTGTCCACAGGTTATTAGACTTCTAACCCGCGGCTTCAGTTGCTGTAAGAAAGTGAACGTAGGCGCGCATTTGATTCTTAATTTGAACAGGCTTCTAATTAATGGTTTTTGTGTAATGTCATTGTGTTCTTTAATTTGACTAGCAAGAGCTCTGGCTCTACCTCGCATTGTTTTGTGGTGCGTCACAGTACTAGCTTTCATAGTCGCTTCACGTTCAACGTTGTCTAAGTGCTTGCAACGTTGAATGGGAAGCTCAACAGACAAAAAGAGAGGGGGCTTGAAACCCATCTTCTTTAAATTTTCTAATTAGAGGAAACAGAGCCTCCACCTTTGAAAGCATGACGACAAGCCTCTAATTCATCTAAAAGCAAAACGACCAGTTTCAACAACAAAACCTGTGACAACTTCCAAGGTTGGAACAGTTATCAAAAAATGCGAGAGTGCCACAAGGCCAACTTTTATCCAACGATGGAAGTCGTAACTACTTCTATCGTTGGAATAAACTTCTTGAGTGTTGAATGAGTAAAATACAAAGAGAAGTCAAAGCAAGAAGGCAAGAAGAGAAGCACTTGACAGAGAACGGCGTATAGAATCGATTCTGCCAAGAAAATTAAATATATTTGCAAACTAGACTTACTTGTGGACCGTGGAGTCGCCGAAGTCGGTCCATCCGGCAGGAATTATGATGTCGTCCATGAAGGTGCGCATAAACACCACGCGCGACGACGAGCCCCACGCGCGCCCCAGCCAGACCAGCCCGTGACCCATGATGGTGCAGTCCAAGAACACGAAGCCCGACTGGTCTTCCGGCC
Source organism: Pseudoscleropodium purum (assembly GCA_963969395.1). NCBI lineage: Eukaryota > Viridiplantae > Streptophyta > Bryopsida > Hypnales > Brachytheciaceae > Pseudoscleropodium > Pseudoscleropodium purum. Next base: position 2,942,110 of record OZ017796.1, read on the forward strand.
GAGCCCTCGCTTGCGCCGTAATGGACCCCGTCGTCTCCGCTATCACATGAATCTCGCAGCCCTGCAGGGCTCTACTCCTCATTAAGCACATACTCATAAATTTATCAATCAATTCATCAATCTCTGAATTGAATTCGAACCCTCCGATTTAGTATTTCATTACAACAGGAAGTAAGCTTAGCAGTTGCAACACATCATCAATTAGTTTGCAATGGTCTTTTGTAGCGGCTCCGTACTTTGCTCAAAACTTATGGTCTATTGCGAACCATTGCTGAAGTGCTGCAAACTTGTTGCAAAAGTACGTCTTGGGCATGGAACCGATGCATATCTATGCCTAAACTGTTGCAAAAACTATTGCAATCTCAAATAGTTGCAAATACATTGCAGAGTGTTTGACTAATCCACTGCAAATGTTTAATAGATTTCTGAAGATCATTGCAAAACCACTACCAAAACTTTTGCAATATCAGCCTTCGGCACTAGTGTTTGCAGTAGAGATTAATTGCAAGTGGAGCACTCACGGACCTCGTAAAGAGATCGGCCATCACCGAAGATGAAGTCGATGGAGCCTTCGATGAAGCAGTTCTTGAAGTAGTGGCGACCCGCATAGTCGAACAGCGTGTCTTGCGCGCCGTAGAATCCGCAATCGTAGAACGCAGCCTTGTCACCGCAGATGACCAACGCCACGGCTTGTTTGCCCATCTCCCCAGGTTCCGGCATTGGAGCTGTATTCTGCAAGAGTCCACAGACATGGATTCAATCAGCAACCCTAGTCTTGAAGAGCATAGATTCATCGCCGCTACTTCAATCAGCAGAGTCATGGTGCAGTTAGGGTTTACCTTGAATCCCATGTCCATTGCTGTGAAGTGGTCGGCGTAGATGGCAACCGTGGCACTGCCTTCAGTTCCACTTTGGGCGGCCGTGTCGTTGCCGATGATGATGGTGGCGTTCATCCCCGCTCCTTGCATTGTGATGTGCGGCTTGTTGCTCGGGATGAGTACCTTCTCTCTGCAATCATGTCGACGAGGAAGCTCAATCTTTTGAAATTGAAGGAAAGTGATGTTGAGACTACACTACCCACTCCTAAAATGCGGCGCTAAGAGATCGAGGGGAGAGATTGTAGGGAGCTTGAGAAGATCGCAATAATTGTAACTATTTCAAGACTTTCAAACTCTTTGCAATCCCTCCTCGTTTCCCTCAGCACCACATGCATTCTAGAAGCGACTCCATAGTTGAACATTCTTGAAAGATAGCACAAAATTTCCCAACTGCTAGAGGTTGCTGCGAAGAATTCTTCAATTCTTGAAAGCTCTTGATAGTTATTGAGATTATGCGCTTCTGTTTCGTGTTAAATTTAGGTTTCACATTTCTTATGGTGGTGTGGAGTTTACTTTTAGGTTTACCTACCTGAAACATTTTGCTCTTTTTGGCTTAAGAGTCGACTGAAGGACTCACTCATAAATGCCGGCTCGGATTTGGATGATGGTGCGCTGCTCGCTATTCTCCGGCACCGCATCAACCGCGGCTTGCACGGTGACGAAATCGCCCCTCCCACTTGGATCCACGCGGAAGAAGTAGGACACGTTCTTCGAGGACGTTGGGGAGCCTTGACAGGGCCGCGAGTACGTCTCGTTGCTGAACACTTGCGGAATGTCGCGCTGAAATGGGGTTGACAGCGGCAGACCAGGGTCGTTCCCATCAATCGGTTTGGAATATCCCAATCGGAGACGAAGAATTGTCGCTGGTGAGTGGGAGACGTGCACAATGAGGATGACCGTGGCGAGCAGGATGACAATCCACACACAAGTGAGGCGGAACGGACCCATTCCCATTTCTTACACGCTCGGGCTCGGTTGCATCTGTGCCAAGATCGAATTTGTTGCTACAGAGGTTGTCAAAGAGTAATTTTAACCATTGGCAGGTGGTGCCAAGATTTCAAATCTTTTTTCGCGTTGCTTTCTGATTCGGGAAAGTTGCGGCATAGCGCAGGGGTTATGCAGGTCATCACCATGGTCAGAGTCCATCCCTCCGCCATAGCTGGTTAAGAATTGCTCGTCTCTTGCGAATCCTGAATATTACCCTTCAGATACTCATGCTCTTTCGCGAAATGCTTATGGGTCGTGTCTCACTCTGTTTTCGTGCTTCTGTTTTCGTCTCACTCTGTTTTCTGTATCATCTTCACATCACGCTTGTTGCTGCAGCTGCTGATTCCCTGGTTGTTTCAGATGCTGATATGATCGTATGGTGGTGGTCTCAATCACTATAACATTCTTGAAAGGAGCTCCAAACAGCTTGGGACTCATTTTGACAATTCAAGTAAGAATCAGGGTATCCAGAATGCTCCGATTATCTGACATCTTCTTCCTTTCACACACACACCTCTCATACGTTGAATTCCCTCATATAGTTTTGGAGAAGGAAGCTTTGACATCAATATCTCTTGTACAGGAGCTCCTAGATTGACACTTCTGAGCAAGGAAAGGAACATGCTGTCGCTCTGCATTCTCGGGCTTGTTGATTGAATGCAAATGCAAGTATCATCCTGTTCTTCTATATGTTTTGTCTTGAGAATGTTATGGTGTTGCAGACTACTTTGAAATTTTCTTTGTGAACCATGAATGAGTATGAATAACTTCTTTATTTCATGGAGTGTAATTGCATCCCATCTCTTTGCAGATTGTTACAGTCGGCTCATGTTGCTCCTAAATTTGTAAGATGTGTTGAATCCTCGACCTAGCCTCTGGTTTTGACCCATGAAGCATTCCGTTCCTGCTACTCTTGAAGCTTGGAATTGCATAGCTCGTGGTGAGTATGGGCTGGGCACATGCATTTCCAGAACCTACGCTGAGTATTTGCCCTTGTGTGTTTCCGGCTGCAGGCAAAGTTCGGAGGAGGGTGGATGTCAAAGTTAGTTAGGCGTGCGGCCGGTTTGATACACGGTATGCTGACCTTTCAGCTGATACTGTCACATGCTTCTTCTTCAACGGCCGAGTCTCTGGTAAAGTTAAGCTTAAGCTTATACCCTGTTCACTAGTAAGGAACGAAGTGCTTCCATGTTTCTTGCTGTCGTACCAGCTCTTCGTTAACTGCACTGACATAAAATAACCGGCTCTTTATTACCGTTGATGGCATTGTCTTATATTTCTCATAACAAAGAAAATTTTCACTTTCCTACAGGATTCAATTTCATGAGTTGTTCTGGACATTGTGACTCTCAAATCTTGACTTATGGCATTGAGAAAACATCTGGAATGTTCATTTCCAGAAGATTATTGTACGGCTAGGACTTCATTTTCTCCACTAGATTAATGAAAGTAATCACTTCTTTGTGTTCGGGCCAGCAAATTTGCAGTTGCCAAATTTGCAGGTCGCCCGTGAGCTCAATACCATGAAAACTAGTTACTGAAGGCTATTATTAGTTTTGAGCTATTGCTAAAATAAATGCCAGCCACAGAAAATTGTCATAACATTCTTCAGAACGTTAACCCTGAAGTGCCCAAGCGACCATATAAGGTTGATCTGGTCAATCTGAAATTTCAGGCTCATTTTGGTATGGGCGGTTAAATTTGTTTGACTATTTTTTTTTTAAATTCTAGGTAATTTTAGGGTTTACTAAAGAAAACGTTCATTTTTCACTAAAAAAAGGTAGATATTTGATTGTCGAGAGGTCTTCAAAGCCATATATGTCCATGTGTTGAAGAGTAAAGCTTGTTATTTTACTTCATTTCCCAACTTTGAGCAATTTCACTTGATTTGAGATCTAAAAACTTTGTACTTATCCATTTGCTTTGAAAATGGTTCCAATGGAAAGAGTGAAGTGTTTTATGATTTCCACCATTGAAAATTTTAAAAACAAGTGTTGATTTGGAGTTATTTGTGATTTTATATTTATAAAAAAAATTGCATCTCAACAATTGCAAGGTGGATTGCGTCATGAGTTTAATAGCTTTTTGTGTGAAATTAAGTTTTTTGAAAGTACATTTTAGTGTACTAACACAATTTGTAGTTGTTCATGTTACCTCCAATTTCAAAAAACTTTTATGTGCAAATATTTGAAACATTTTGGAGAGGGGCAGAGCACTAAAAATGTACATTTCACTTGTTATAATCTCACAACTCTTAAGCAATTTTGCACTCAAAATTGGTATACATACTAATAAGCAAGCTTTTTAAGCATCCATATAGTTAGATTTTGAAAAAAAAACAATTTTCTTCATTGGGGATAACTATAAGGCCATGTCCTTTTTTTATACTAGTCAAAACACACTTAAAAAGGCTCGGGCATTTTAGGGGTTAAAGTAATCATTTGAAGTTTGCATCCTACATCTATCTCCCCTAAGCCAAATTTCAAGGTAAATGCAACAAATTATCTTTATTTTGTGGTTGCTTGGTGTCATGCATTTTTCACCTCTTCCACTATATTCTTCACCTCTTCCACTATATTCTTCACCTCTTCTAGTTTATTTTTGTGCCTCTAAATCCAAATTTGAATTCAAAATTTCAAAATTTCATCATAGATGGCAAATAAAAAATTTCAATGTTTTTCTTAGGGATAAAAACTCAAATTTCCAATGACCAATTTAACATCCTACTAACATTCTTTAAATAACTGCTAGCACCTTTGGCCCAAATCCTAACCAAGAAAAAATCACAAAATTGAAGATGCTCTAATCCTTGGACATTTCATTTCTAGACACACATCCTTGGAATTCCAATATTGAGGAAATACAACCCCTATAGCAATCATTTCAATATTTCTCTAATATTGTAATAGTAGCTCTCAAATTACATCTCATAAGCAAGTTAAGCAAGTTTACGCTAGGTATACCCAAAACCACCACTTTCCAGTACTATGAAAGGAGTATTTAATGCACCAAAAAAGGATTTGGATTTCATATGCAAATGTTTTGAATGCAAGTATTATGAAGGGTCAAATAAAATTGGAATAAATGATCCAAAGTTGTTTCTTCTACATATGAACATATTCATTTTACCGATGTACAAAATGATGGTAATTTTTGACTAGATGCAAATATTATGAACTCCCCAAAAAAATCTAAATTAAAAGCATCACCACCCATTCACAGCCAAGCTCCTAGCTCGGGTTTTGGAAAAAGTTAGCCTCCCATTCATAGGCAAGGGACACAAAGCAACCGGTCATTTCAAAATTCTCTATCCAAACACTAAGAAAGTGTCCCCACCACTTGGTGGTGATGATGCTCAAATCATTCTTAGTTTGTAATTGGGTATACATTCAAACATAGGATTTATAATCCTCAAAATAAATTATGTTGTGTATTCCGAGCTTTAATGACGATACAGCCCAGAGCAAGAGTAACTGAGTCCAGAAGGGTTGTGCAAATTGAGTTAACGAGTTGTACGCTGATAACGCCAAGAATTCTCGAATGAACATTTGATTGAGAAGATTTTCATATATGAAGTTTTGAATATGAGTGAGGGGCAATAGAAGCCGATTTCTACCGTCAAGGTAGATTGTGATTAGAGGGAATAGCAATTTACAATCACCAAATCATGTCTTCCAATTTTTATTACTGTTTTCAGATGAGCATTTCAGGAAATTGATTGTGCACAACTTGAGAATATTACGTGCCACTGCACTTAGAAATCATGTTGAAATCATAATGCCACAAAGGGACTTAAAAGACGTGAATGTAAAGGTATTAATCACAGTGTGAAGCAGTGGGGAATGCGAATTATGAAAGAAGAAGACCAGTCATTATGATATAGGAGCAAAACTCTTCTGCAAACAATGCACCTGCTATTCTGAACTATGTGAGGCCTCATTCATCAATTGAACTCTGAAGAACAGTCTACCGGTATCTAGTTCTGCTTCAATATATATTTCCTTGAGCATTCATTGTTCAGACCAATGTGGTCCATCTCACAAGCTGGTACGTATATCAGCATTTGATTTCAGCTGTCTAAATTAGAGACCCCCCAAAGGCCACCATCGATGTAGTTGAGAGTCAGAAAAGGTGCGGCTTCAGCATCCGTGAGCTCACGAGCGAAGGAAGCTCTTCCAGCTTGGTTGGCACCAGGCCCGAAGCACTTGTACTGGGCGTAGTACACAGTCCTGCGAATAGGAAAGGTTATAATTTCAGTAACAAAGTTAGCGTGAAAACTGGAACTCACATTGATTTAACTATACTTTTTAGAGACAGATTATGTAATTAGCATGGGTCTGGATACTTACTTTTCTCTAGCTGGGTCACCCCAGTTGTACCAGCCAACGGGCTTGATGATACCAGCGAATTCGGTGAGAGCAAACACCACACGGGAATAGGGACCCCATGCTCGCCCCAGGTATACTTGGGGTGGCATGGAGCCAGTCACCTTGCAATTTACAAATGAATAACCGCTGTCCTCCGCTCCGCTCATCCGCTTCTGAGCTGTCAATGACCCTCCTGCAGAGGGCAGCACCCTGAGCTCACAATTCTGCACCATATATCCACAAACTGAGAATTAGATTCTTCACAACCAGTAGTACCTTCACATATGTAAAATTTGTATGTGCCAACCACAATGATGTGCTAGTTTATAATCACATTCACAGAGAACTCGCAGATTTAGGACTTCCCTGAGTTCTATTCAGTTCCCAGGTAGATGACCATCCATGCATCTAAAAGGCCATCAGACTCTTATTCAGAGTTTGTGCAATCACGGTATACTGTCACGTAGTACGTGCATCTATCATCATGAAAATCCGAAGATCACTAGGTCTAATTCTGAGCAATTGTGATGAATGTATACAAAACTAAGAGTATTGGAGGCCAAATGGCTGCCGAATTTCATGTAGAGGAAGATTTTCACTGACCTTGTAGAGGGACTTCCCACCACCAAAAATGAAGTCCTCGGTACCAACGATGAGAGTGTCCTTGAAAAAGTGGCGACCTCTGTGGTCATACAGGGTATCCTGGTGCCCGTAGAAGGCGCAGCCGTAGAAGGCATTGAAGTCCCCGGTGGTTCGAAGGGCCACTGCTTGCTGCTGCACCCCTCCATTGGGTGCTGGAGACGAGTTCTGTACAGTTTCACAACTCAAGTTATAATAATGAAAACAATGCAGTTTAATAAACCCCACTCAAGTTCTTTTTCACGAACCAGGAAGCTCAAATATTTAACCAGCTTCTACAGGAACCACGACTCTTCGCACGTGCTCTCATCTGTAAACCAGATTTTCAAAATAGCAGCTACTAGGGACGGATCAACATGAAGGACTTTGCACCTCGAAACTGATGTTTCTGGCTGTGAAGTAAGGGGCGCTAACACCGAAAGTGGACGACGTGTATGTGGTGCCACTGTTGCCAGCAACGTTTTTCTCAGTGATCTTCGTAACATCACGACCAGCGCCCTGCAATGTAATGCGCTGCTTAGACTTGGGAACTACCACCCTCTCTCTGCAGGCAACAGATGTACCAGTCAGACCTGAAATCAATCACAACCAAAGGAATACATGCTTGAGACTTCGGAAAAAATGTACACTCTCGCAGGCAACCAGCTAGTACCTATAGGTTTAGAATCACAGCTGTAGTGGAAAACACATACAACCAATTGATGTATGACCAGAAAACAGAATACATAATTCATTACAGAATGATTACATATTCCTACAATTGAGTCTGAAACACTTACACATAGGTTCCGGCATTCACTTTGATGGTAATGGGAGCCTTGTTGTGCAAGGGGACAGCGTTAAGCGCTTCATTGATAGTCTTGTAGTTGCCAGCTCCACTCTGGTCAACCACAATCACAGTCTCTCCAACTTTGCTTGCAAGTTCGTCCACACTCCCTGCAGACTTGGACGCACTTTCGAAAGCCGCATGCTTCTCTCCTACGGATTTCACCCAGTTCTCGAAGTCGGCGACCACCTCGTCTTTCGTCTCTGGCAGTTTCTTCACAGCTTGTGCGGCTTGGAGAGAGCACGCCAATGCTACAAGAACCAAGGCACACACCGTGACATGAAACTGAGCCATTGGAAAAGGTTGGTTTATGAAACAATACTACAAGAGAGCTGTCGCCTTCGCATGAGGATCTAGAAGGTGTACATTCTATATCCGAGGAGTGAGAGTGTAGCCCTGCTGAATCTGGAAGGCAGAATGTTGGTTATAAAGAGCTGGGCAGCTGGTGTTTGCAAGGACAAGACGTCAGAGTTTCTGGACCTCCATAACCATTTCTGCTTGACTACATTCATTGTGGAGGGTCGATGAGTCCAAAGTAGTAGAAGATTGCAGAGGGCGTACTTTCGTGGCTCTGGATTCGACAGAGATCTTTTTACTCTTCATGAAAAGATCAATTTGTGCAGTGAAACGATTGATTTGGCACAGAAAAAGGTCAATACTCTTAGTACCGTACTCCTCGGATTTTCTCTTTCTCTTTTTCTTGATTGAGCTCAAAATGAAGACTGAGACTTCATTGCAAGGTTCCAGAACAAAGCCCTGTCTTGAATTTCATTTCATTTCATTTGTCCGAAAGAAATAAAAATTAAAAAATTGCAAGCACACAAACGAGCCTCTACGTGCACTCTCGTATGTGCTCAAAATTTGACATGCATGCACTAAGTTAGTTGTTCAATTATAGTTAACCACAGTGTTTGCAAATTCTTGAGAAATAAAATTCTGGGAATAGAATTGGGTGGAATGAGCGCGCATTACAGTAGTAGAGAATGTTGAGTGTGCACTCCACAGTCATGCTAAATTGTACAAACGAGTTTCCACAAAATCTCTTTAATCACAACAGTGGTGAAAGTTCAAATCGAAAGTGATGCATGCCGGCTTTGCATCTGTAAATAGATCATTGTGACTATAATTGAATAATTGATGCATGGAGAATATTATTCTTCTCGTTTAGTTTGTTTTACTCTCTCGTGTGCACTCGCAACCTACATGACATTCTCAATATAATTAGGATTGTACTACTGAAAATTATTCATCTAGAAATATTTGTTTGATCACTGTTCAAAATCAATGTAATTCTGAGTTGGCTTAAGATGATATTTGTGGCGGGTCAATAGAATTAGAAATTTGTTTTTTTGCGGAATCCGAAGTGAGCAGACTCCAGAGGAGACCAAATTTAATCAATTGTCAGTAGTTGGAAATTATCTATGCTAAAAATTGGAGTCCAACGAGTTGCTCAACTATTAGCTCCCAGTAACTTACTAAAACCGCCTGTCTTTGCGTTTGGGATTTCCAAAGTGTGTCGACGCTTCAGACAATTCATGTTTGTCAGAACAGTTGTCACCTGGCAAGTCCTGCATTTCACTTGTTTTCCAGTCTGCAGCACAAATCCACTTGCTCTGTCCTTCAGGCAGGTAAATGAGATGATATCTGGTTTCTTCAAACTACGTAAGTTGCAATTAAGGAGAAGCAGCCCAATTACTCTCACGTTAACTAAACCCTTATGTACCCATGGATTACATTTCTGAACAAGAATGTACATTTCAGGTTGATAAGGGTAGAATAGAACTTTGGTGGCAATAGGCTCGTTCACCTTACGTAGAGGAGTTTAAAATTGAAGAAATACTTCATTTCAAAATTTGCCTCCATGTTCAAATTTGAAAGGAATTACTCCTAAAATCATGCAAATAAACATTTGAGCATGATTCTTATTACTAAATTTTTTAAGGTCAAATTGAAACAATACATTCATGTTCTTGAATTCAAAAAAGGGTTTGCAAGTTTGTTATACATGACACACATTACAATTTTGGTTGGAAAATTTGAACCCTAGTTGTAATTACTAATAAGTTGGATTAGCCTATTAGTGTCATTCATCCAATTCCAACATCTATTTGCCCCTCCTATTTGTATAGCAAACAACACCTATTTTTATAGAACGTATAACTCATTTCTTTAAGCTAGCAATTAGATGCTCTTGTCAAAGAATGATATCAAGTTCATCTCTATTTTAAAATGGTTTAAGGCTAGTAAAGACATGGTTCATCAAATATTAGTTCAAGTGGAATTAGTTGTAAATAAATGCTTGTTAGAACAAGTTGCAACTTTAGGCTATAAAAAAGGTGCTTTCAAAATACTAACAATTTATACTTTCAAAATACTCATCAAATGGGATTAAGATGACAAGTCATTGATCTTCAATCTTTTTAGGATGGTCATGATCTTCACCCACTAACAATTTTTATATTTTTACACCAAATGTGTTTGAAAATTCAAATCAATTTCAATTCTTATCAAATCAATATGATTCCACTTGTATTTCACTCCACTCAACTAATTCTGTATACATGCAACAATAGCCACGTTGCACAAGATATTCAGATTGCAAATCTGAATGGTAATAGGCTGGTCACTTTGTACTTATTCTTGGAAACACTTCCTGCCTCCTTGGCTTTTAATTTTCAACTGAATAACTTTAACACTGGATATTATAGGTTATTTTCAGACACCTTTCAAATAAAACACAATACACTACGGATACTCAATTTATCACACAACATTTGTTTGTTTTGTTTGTTTTGTTTGTTTTGTTTGTTTTGTTTGTTTTGACAGAAATGAAAGGGAATTCCATTGCAGACGGAGTTTTAAACCAACATTTGTTTTTCAGCCTGGCATTATGAGTTAATTCTAGTTGCATTAATTTGGAAGGGGGGGAAGCTTGGCATGCAATGCCAACTGGAAACTTAGAAATGGAGGCACCTGGAATTGGTCACCGTATCTGTCCAACTACTAAGCTTAAGGTATCCAAAGCTAAGCCTGACATTTTAAAATCAAACTGTCAGTTTGGTAGTTGACACGGAACGCTTCCCAAGTATTTGCATTCCTCTTGTAGCCAGCCATTCTCCTCGTATTGATGGCTTCTAATAACTTAACTTACGAGATAGCATCGCGTAATTAAGGTACTCCAGTGATCGAAAACGTACATTTTACTGTATCTGAGAAGTGAGGATGTACTGAGCAACTTCCAACTGGGTGCGATCGTGTGGGATCAGAGTGGCAGAAACTGCAGAAGACTACAGCACAGAACAGATGCAAATGATAGAATTTAATCTCTTCAATCCTGCAAAGTGCAAACTAAGCTAAAGTGCAGTTTCCTCTCCCTGAATTGAAAGTTATGCATAGCGTTCTCCTTGTCATGCCACCTGTGGCTGACGTTTTTGTACTTCTTGCATTGGAATTCGTTTCATTTTTCTCATAAAAAAAGGGATGGGGGGGGGAGTTGAGTTCTGTGCATAGCCAGCCGCCTGCCCGCCTCCCTTTCAGAAATGCTCATGATTTCTCCTGCCAAGGACCCGACTAGCTTTATTTGCTGTTGCAAGCTTAAGATATTTCCAGTGCCAGTCCATGCTCTGCTGGTCTGGGTGCCTGGGCTGCCTGCGATTCACGAGAAGCTTATCCATGCTGTCGTATCGAAAAACTCAGAACTGAAGAGTGGATGCCCATAAAGCTCAGGGAATAAGAGCAACGCCAGCGGGGCGCCTCATCCTCAGTCTGCGTGAACAGCACTCATGCGCTGCCGCACTGCGGTTAGGAACTGACAAGCCGAAGGACACAACCAGGGTGAAGGTACCTGCACCTAATTGTCATCTAAGGGCCGCTTTACACCTAGAGGTCGGGACAATTTTCCTTGAGGTGGATTGCACCAATTTTCAGCTTTTGGACTAGAGGTCGGCCTCAACTACTTACTATAAAAAGATTGTAATGGTGGTTGATTCTTTCAAGTGTAAAGGTCTTGAGGCCAAGAAGCTAGGTCAATTTTAATAAAATCTAGAAGGGAGAGAAGGAGGGTTGAAATTTTTAGGACCACTTTATACCTAGAGGCTAGTTGCCTAAAATCTAAAGGATCTAATTTGTTGAAAAAATAATCTTTAAATAAACAATTTTTTTGATTGAAATCTAACATTGGCCCCTAGGCAAAGAATTGGACTCCCATTTTTGGTGCACCCAATTCAACAAGCTTAGGCCGTATCAGATCATATCCTTTTGGGATAGAAAATTCATTGCACCAAATTGGCCCAATATCTAGGTGTAAAGGAGTTGGGACCAATTTCAATTTTTTGTCTAATCACAAATGAGGATTCTTGGCCTCTTATACAGTAAATTGGCTTGGCCTCTAAATGTAAAGCAGCCCTAAGCTATGGTAGAACTACTTATAGTCGACCACTTTAGCAATTTTACATATGTTCTTAGAGTAGTATAAGATAGTGTAAATTTTTTACCATGTCGGAAGATAGAAATCATAGGGATTGCAATTTTTTTGGTAATTTGTGCTTTGAATTGAAATTACTATGAATTTTGGAAGCCTACAATTGGTCCAAACCTATATCCAATATGTAGAGTCTTCCAATTTTAATCATTCAAGAACTACTTGCTCACTACTTTGGGACATGTGTCATGACTTGGTTAATCACAACTTTGAAAAGGAAAAAAACACACATTTAAAGCTTTCAATTGGTTGAAAATTTGTTCTAACCTTGGTTAGAAATAATGCACCCTATACATTGAGTATAGATCTTTGTTTGGAAATTGTTGTGTCATGAGAGGCGCATGGGCTTGGATTTTGCATCGGGTGGCATTTAGAGAGTCGTGGAAGTGTCAAGGGAGGTTTGGAGCGCTCAAGATGTCCACAAAGTCTTGACATCTCATTTGGGGAACCTCAAAACCCTTGACCTCCACATGGAGGTTTTGGAGACTCATCTTTTTCAAGTGGAGTCTTCCACATGATGGAGTGAGAGGTTTTGTCTCGCAAGCTTTATCCAAACATATTAGCATTCTTTAAAAATAGCATTGACTTGACTTTGTAATTTATTGCGAGTTTTTTTCAGTTTTTTTAGAAGCTTTTCCTCAAGTTTTATTACTTGAAAAAGATCTCACTGTGTTCATAGGTGTACACATAGTGAAAATTGACACCTAAAGTAGTAGAAAATTGAATTTTAGAGTGTTTTTGAGGTTTTTTGTGTGTGCTAGAATTGCAAGTAAAGTTTGAGCTTGGTATCATAACCACAAGTTTAGGGTTTTTTAGCCTTAGGAATGGGTTCTAAACCCATATTTGAACGTTAGGTGCATTATTGGTTTTGACTTGGAGATTAGGATAAGAAAAGGGTGGGTTAGGAATGAGCCACCTATGGGAGTCCCAAAACTTTAGGGGAAAAGTCTATCTCTCTCCTAAAAACTCTTTAAGTTAGGAACTTGGAATTAGGGGGGAGAGAGGCTTATACAATACCGTATTAGGGGGCTTGTATGTATGGCAATTGAATTTGTTGCAGGAGCTTGTAAAGGGGTGTGGAATTCTCGTGTCTTTTGTATGATCTTTCATGGTTGAAGATCATGGTGGTGTTTGTTGTTACAGATTCGGCACTCTTGGCATGTGAGGAGCCCAAAAATACCTTGAACATTGAAGTCGGAAAGGTGCTATGAAAACTGTGACCCTATGTTTGAGAAAGGTCCAAACAATTTGGTATAGAATTAGAGTATTGGGGGCTAACTATATTTGGAATGCTCAATGGAAAGCTCACTTTTGCCTTTTGACGAAGTCTAAGCCATTGTATTAGATTGCAGGGTTTAACTATTGTAGGATTGTAGACAAATTCCATGGTGTTAGAACTGTGGGAGATCAGACAATACATGGTAGAGATCAAGCTGTATGCTGTAAATCTTATATACAAGATTCTTGATGCAGGTGATTTTTGAATTGTTCACCTAATGTTCACTTTCTTGGGATACACACCATCCTTAGGGTGGAGATATTGTACCTTGCTATTGGAAAGATGTAGTAGAATGGTTATTGAATTTCAAATTTGGTCCTCAATTTGGAGCCCAACACTAGGCATTGTTCTTTCTATGCCAACTTTAGAAAGTTGGGTCTTGATCTCATGATTGCAGCTCTATCGGTGGGCATCTGAAGACCTAATCTTTGGAAGGCCATTGCTAGAACAATGAGTGGCTACAATTACTGCAAGTGTTCATGACATTGAGAGCTGTGTGAATTCATGACTTGTCTTTGTTTTGACTTTTCTACTTTAACATTTTAGAACTAAATTTGTCTCCGTGAACTCTGATTTGGTCCAAATTTGGAGTTTCGTTGCCTGATTTTCTATCTCAAAAGCATCAACGTCATTTCCTCTTGGAATTCACGCTCAATAGTCTTTAGAAGCTTTAGGAGCTTCAATTCTCCGAAGTAGTCCATCTAGTTGGAGTCGATATTCTGGTAGAGCAATATTGCTATAACATCAAAAGAGCAAACCGACAAGACAAACGTTGGGAGTCGGGACGAGCCATCGAGAGTTGGAATGAGCCGTTGGGAATTGGGCCAAGTCCTTAGGAACCGTGGAAGCAATCTATAGAGCTAACGTGGCAGGGAGGCAACTTCCTATGCTTAGGGAGTTTTAGACCTCATTTTTTGAGTTAAAAAAAATGTTTAAAAACAAACAAAAACCAAACAAAACCAAACATTATGTAATAGGTGGATAGTAGTGTGAATTAGGGGCTATTTTGGCAAGTGGGACTTGTTAAATAGGTGAAATTTGACTTTGATTTTGAAGTTTCAGCACTTGGATTGAGATGCCAAACCCTAATTAGGAGGCTGAAAACACTAAAGCAACTTGAAATTTGAACTCCCAAGTATTAGGGATTATTTGGGGGCATATTGGTGTTGTTTGAGTGAATTTAGGGGCTAGGGAAGAGAGGGTTGCACTTTATTCCTAAGTCTAAGGTTAGGGGTCACCACTTATAGTGATCATGAGGGCCCAAGCATCGTGCAAATCCGACAAGGCTTGGTATAGGCTTCCAACGGTGTTTCCCTAGCTATCAGAGGTAGAAAAATGGCTATAGAAGGCCAATTTCATCAGAGAGTTGCTAACCATCATCTAGGAGTAAGTACCAGTGCTACAAGGACTTCAACACCACGAGCCATAGTTTTGGATGGAATGGTGTGCTGATTTGGCAAGGGCGCAATCCATTGATGTTGGTACATTGTGTTTGGTGGCCTATTGCTTTTGTATGGAGTTAACTCCTTTCATTACTTTAAAGAATTGGGATGACGATTGTAAAGGAGTTCTAGATCGATTGATGCATGCGCAATTCTTTCATGAGGTAGAAGAGGAGGTATTTGGAGTTGGGCTCAACTACTTTAATCGTGACCGTATGATTGACTTTGCCCGGTGCTCGTAGTCATAATCATGAAGTGATTTAGGCTAGCATTTATTAGTCTAGTATAGTTAGGGGGTATTTGGTGGTTTGTGCCAAACACCAATGACTATATATGAGACTTAGGATTGATTTCTATTGCTCAAATTTGCCATACTTGGTTCACTTCCAAATGTCTTTTGGTATTTAATCTAAATTGTGAAATGTGGAGTCACGATGGACAAAGACAAAGATGTGCCCAAGTTGTTTAGATTAATCCCTATTGGAGAAACAAAACAAGAAGAAGTGTGACTTGACTTGACCGAGGAGGACCTTCAAAGTGTTCTTGAGTCATTCTAGAGCTTGCAAATAGGAACATCTAATGAATCACCTTCAAGACACAACTTCAAGAAACAACTCCACCATTTGTCTTTATTGTTGGCTTGTGATCGACTTGAAGTTCAAGCATTTAGGTAGCCAAACACCAAGGTGTTAAGTTCAAAGGCAATCAAATTTTGGACTCAACAGCGAGGAGTGCACCTCATTTGAGACTTGAGAGCGGAGCCACCCGTGATTGAAGCCATGTTGAGTCGAGTAAGGGGGTGAGTAGAAGTAGTTGATTTGGTGATTTTACAAATGGCAATGGTCTTGAGGAACAAGGAACAACGCCGACAAGTGGTAAGACACATCTTTGAGGGGGCAATTCAATTGCCAACCTTTTCATTGATCTTCACCAAACTTTGAGCCATGGGCTACTTGTTTTGCACTACCCGGCAATGGAAACAAAGTTGGTGGCTAGAGCGAGCATCCAGTGTCTGGGATTCTTTAACATGTTGTTCCCTTAACATAAACATGCCATCAACAATTTATTGTGAGGATGTGGAGGGGATGCACGAGGCTTGGCAGCTTTACGTATAAAATTTTATTTATATGTGAAGTTGGATCTGCTTGGGGGTTAGGGTACAAAAGGAGCAAGACACCATTTGCAAGTGACACCGTTTCGGAGTCATCAAGTACTAGCAGCATTGTACGGATACGTCCTTGGAAGCAAAGGCCTTTCTTGGGTAGGAGGAATCCAAGTGATTCCGTTTCAAATTATAGTGAAGAGTAAGTGGATTGGGTGGAAGGTGTTGAGCGTGACAAGGGAGAAGATCTACTAGTCATTGCAATTGACCACATGGTGAGATTTGCTCAAAGTGAAGCTATATTTGTTAGACGAGATGACTATGCCATATAGGGGTGTTGATCAGGGAGTCAAATAGTTTTCCAATGCCAATGGCACGATGGAAGTGGATGACTTCCGCCAAAGTCATGAAACGCTAGTTTCAACCCTTATATGGTGTGGAGGGCATCATTTGGGTGTCTTGAAGGGGCACCCTTGGCAGACTATGGGAAATTTGAGCTTGCTCATTCTATAGAGATCTTAGCCTAGTAGGATTACTATGCTCTAAATTATGCTTATGTTTGGGGAGGAGGGTCCTCCACCATAGTGATTGCTAGCAAAGGAAAAAAGGGGAAGAAAGGGGCATGAGTGTGGGAGACTAAGAGGACAGTATGACCTTGAGCCCAATACCAGTGGTGGATCCAATTCCACATCTCAATTCTTTTGGTAGTTACAATGGGATTACTATGGACAGAAGACTAACAAAATGAAGTCATTTTGCACGTTTATATGTGGAAGTGATGAGTCATTGCGAGAGGCGCATTTAAGACTAAGGTAGTTGATTTCCACCACCTAAGAAGTGATTGAGCAACAAGCTGTTCACCATTGGTATAGTATCTTGGATAAAGAGCTCAAAATTCTTGTTTGAGGTGAGGCCTTGAAGTTAGGTGTCCCATGAACCTTGACATACATTTTTGAGACCTTTTAGGAGGATTGAGATCAATCTTTTGGAGGAAAAGGCGGCCATGGGATTCTTGTGCAAGGAGGAGAAACCACAAGAAAAGACCAAGATGGTAAAAGCCAACATTCTAGCTAATACTAGAGTTGTCGACATGGTGTGTTTTAACTATGGGGGTATTGGCCATAGGTGGCGAGATTGTAAAAAGACATCCCACAAGGACACAACCAAAATTGGAGCGTTTTGCTCTAGTTGCAGGATCAAGGGTCATCTAGAAGCCAGTTGTTGGAAGGTTCACCCCAAACTCAAGTCCAAAAGCATGAAGGAGACAAAAGAAAGTGATTTCAAGGAGGCCAAGTCCACGGAAGGAAAAAAAGTATGAAAAACTGACGTGCTGCTGATGTGGCACAAGTATTTGCCACAACAACAATGTTCATTAAAAAATTTAAAAAAGTGGAATTCCTCTCTAATTGCACCAGGGTAGTTGTGGACAGTTCATAACTCATAGCCTTTTCGAGGCCTGAAATTTTTTATAATGTAGTAGAGTTTGTAACTTTCTTCTTATATTCTAAAGGAAAATCTTCAAAATATGTGATGTAAGATTTTTGAAAGGTTGTGAAGTTTTTGGGATTCAAGGATCTTGCAACAAACCATATGAATATTTTTCATGGGTGGGACTTTAAATGCTTGTAATTCTTTGTAGATGAAAAAAGCACATAAAAGAATGACTATCAAAAAACCATTTGACTCTTAAATATATCAAAGAACACATAAATTGGTTGTACATCATAATACCTCTTCAATTTTGGCAAAAATTAATTGTTTTTTTCAAAGATATCATAATTTCAGGAAATTATAATGATAATTGCCCAAAATTTTGAAAATTGACAACATTGATTGCCAAAATCAATGGAAATATGTGAGTTCCCAAGGCTTAGAAATCCTAACAAAATCATCAAGAATTCATTGACCAAGTTGTTTTAAAAAAATAAAATACCCCATGTTAGTTGAACTTTTTCATAATAACAAGAATTGGTTGAACTTTTTCATCTCTAGTGAAATAGAATGAACAAAATCTTTCAATACATAAAACAATATTGTGTAAATGATTGTCATATTTTTTGTATTGCCTTGGAAACTCTATTTTCAACTAAAAACGGCATACCTTTGCTCATACACATTAATTAGAATGAAAACTACCATACATTTTTACAAAGCTTATATGTTTTTCTATCAAAATACCCTCCTACAAAAACATGCATACAATAGAGATCACATAATAATACCCAAATTTTCATTTGTAAAGCAAGGAGTAAGTTTATCCTCTTGGAGTATTGGCCATTTCATTATTTTTTAGTATATTATAAATAAATTATTTACCAACTAAAATGAAGAAATATCAAAATTCACATCAAAATTACTTCTACTTTTCAGTGCATTGTATGATACTTTGTGTCCCAATACATTGAGATTTGAAAAATTTTGAATTTGAAAATTTTGAAAATTTTATTTCAAATCACTCCCCTTCTTGTAATTTTCAGAAACCAACTTGTTTCACAATCAATATGAAACAATTCATCCCGTATCCGTATTTGGTATTTGTAATCAATATTCAATATATATTTGTACGCAATAATGTGCCCTAACCTAATATCCGTATTTAGTATATATTTGTATATGATATTGTATCTATATCCAATATTTCATATTTGGACGGCTCAAATTAAATCTCACAAGATCAACGGCTTGTGAATTTCTAAAAAATCAACAACAATTTCAAAGGTAAACATTTAAAAAAAAATAGTGGCCTGTAAATTTTTTAAGAGAACGGGGTGGGTGGGGTGGGGGTGAGCCCTCAAGTTGGCACTTGGAACTTTAGGTTTATTTTTCACAAATGTTTTGCAACATTTAACGAATATTTATGCAAATATGCATAAATTATAGAGTTTGAGTGAAATTGGTAGCAATTCCTACCAATGGAATTAGAATTAGAAGTAGAAAATATACTTTTCAACATGTTTTTATACTTCTAAGTATTAGTTGAGAGATTGTGAGGCTAAAATAACATGTTTGAATGAAAGTGAGGATATGAGAGTTAGTCAAACCTAATGTCTTGTTCATGTAACAAACAACCACTAAAGTGCATGTGACAATCTGGCTAAGTATAACAATCTAATTTTAGGTCTAGAGAGTCCAATAGTCTATGGAATCCAATTTGTAGAGAATTTGGATTCTTTGTGTCGGTCTTGTAGGAAATTACTAAATATCAACCAAAATCAAGAGTAGATGGAGGAAAGGAAGATTGGAGCTTATAGAGAGGTGTTTTTCTGGGTAAAAGTATACCAGGAGGTCAATGGAGGAGCCATTCATCCACTACAAACCCCCATATCAGAATAATTTCCCCCCCAAGTGAAAATTATTAAAAAGTTGCTAATTTTAGCATCTTTATGAACAATGCAATTGGAAGTTTGGTTTTGCCCTAAGGTTTTCAAAATTCCCTCAAGGTTACTCAAAAATTTTCGGGATTTTACAAGCTTCTATGATGACTTCATAGGAAGTCAATCATGTTTGAAGTTGCTGGTAAATTCCTAGAGATTAGTTGGAGTGTAGTAAAATCCCACTAAAAATTAGATTAGTATTTTGTGTGCTAAATAAATGCCCTATTAAGTTTGAAGACTTTCAAATAGACAAAAGTATTAGAATTGGCAATGACATCAAATTTACAAAAATTTACAACATAGTAGCGGGTTGACTAGCGAACCAGGAGCTAATAGTGTCTGATTTGCACAAATAAGGAGTCTTTCCTTACTTTCTTGAAACTTCTAAACATTCCTAGCTATTGAGATTCTTCAAAAACCACGAATTCCAAAAATTAGAGTTTTCACTTTTAAAAAAAAATATTGTGAGTATTTTTACACTGAAAAATGACTTAGGAAAAGGGACAATGGGGTCCCTTAGACTACTTTGGATCTTATGAATGCAATGGCGCAATTTATTTTGTGTTTAGGGTTGTTCCTTAAAAGATAGCAAAGGGTAGCTCATAGTTTGACTTTTTTAGCATAAATTGTGATAAGTTAAGGTAAATTCCTTGATGGCTTGGTGTAGTGTAAAAGTGGACTTGGATCAAAAACCCAAGGAATTCACTAGTGGTAGTTCTTTCGTTTGGGAAAGGTCAAATAGTCTATCGTATTGTTTCTAAGGTCACTTTTATCGTAGGATTTCACTCAACTTAGTATTCTAAAAATTAAAGATTAATTAAATTAAATATAAATATGAATGTGCAAGGGGGTACATTAACCAATACTAGTGTTCAGTCCAATATCCCATGTATGTAGACTCCATGATATGCTGTGCAGTCTTATACTAGTATGCTAATGTCAAATAGTCTGGGTGTGTCAAATAATCCGGGTGGGTCAAATAGTCTCATGCCCTATAATGCATTCTATCGACCTAATCAAATAGCCACATATAATATTTATGCCATCTTCTTTAATTACTCTTCTTTGTTTTAATTCATGGCAGTTGGTCAATTGGTCCAATAAGCTAATTAGCTAATGCTAATAACTACTTATGCATGATGCAAATTCACAATCTGTAAACTTGTAATTTGTCAATTGGTCCCTGTATGCAAAGTATGCACGGGTAAGTTCACTTACCTGTTATTTTTCGCTCCAACAATTAGACATTTGATAATTCTTTTCTCCATGCTCAAGCTCCATCCGCACAGCAAGTCAATTTGTCATGCTAAACAGCTTATGCTTTCCAAACATAACTATTGTATAATTGACTCAAATTACTATCCAAAGTATAATTGATCTTCAATTAAGTCTCTAAATTTGGCACCCTTTATCTCCAATAAGGTCAAATTGTCAAGCTCAATGGCTTCTATAAAATCTATCAGTCAATTGGCTAGTCCTATATTAACTCACAATTACCAATCTCAACTGGACCAATATCCTATTACTTAATCTGACTAATTGACATCTCAACAACTACAACCGAGGAAATCTCCAAGATCAACTTTGTTGATTTGTCTTGGTCTCCACTCAGTTGAGAAGCTCCACATCTGATAGTCAATTTGTCCATTTCTCACAACATAACAACATTAATCCATTCAATAATAACTCATTTAAATTTCTTCAAATTGGTCTTCAATTTATAACCGCTAGACTATTGGACCTAATACTTGGAAAACTATGGCCAATCACTGGCTACTTCCTCATATAATTCACTGTCTATTTGACTTCATAAAATCAGTCCATACATGGCTGAAAACTCAGGCTCCATCCGCCTTTAACAAGTCAATTTGACAGACCTCCCCAACCACTCACTGGCTGCTTCATTTTGATGATTAAAATTCAAAGACTATTTGTCTTCTCCATCTTTATCAACTGACCATTAGACCTTGTTTATAATCAAATAACTCCAGCCTTACCCAGGCTCACAACCTCATCGTCTATTGGACTTAAAAATCTCCTGTTTAATTAATACCAATCGCTGGTAATTTCATTCTACTTTCTTCATAGACAAGTAGACAACAATTAAAACATAACTACAACCAATCCCTGGTTGCATTCTTCATTAGCACTCAACGACTAATTGACTCAATTATATGCATCTTTCATACAGCTCTCACAGCTTGACCAATTGACTACCCGTCAATGAAACAATTGCCAATTCCTGGCTAATTGTTCTGCTCTCTAACTTCACCGCCACTCACTGGCATAATAGACAATTTGACTCATTCTCTAATGCTCAATTTGTGCACACGGAACCAGTCCAATTGACTCGCTCATAAAGATTTAACTTTAACATACAACTAGACAATTTGACTCACTGATGCACAACTATCAACAATTAGACAGTGCATAAAGAATAACAACCTCTCACTGGTTGCTTAATCAATTAATTCATACACACAAAAACTCCCTGCTTTCACAGCAAGACTACTAGACCGATATAAAATAAAAAGAAAGGAGACAATGCCAATCACTGGCAACTGCTCCAAACAAATCGACAAAATGACGAAGCCAATCACTGGCTAATCGACCATTTGACATACAAAAATTAAGACGAATCGACAAAAATATATTTGAAGGAATGCACAAGTACAAATTAACATAGGCGGCAATCACTGCAAACGCCTGAGAGAGAGAGAGAGAGAAATGGCCAAGGTCGATTAGTCTTATACTTCTTGCCCTCACCTAACTCATTGCTAATTGCTTGTCTATTTGTCTTTAACTGCCAGTTTGACTACCCTCCTCATCTGCTGTCTAATAGTCCTTTCCACACTGCTATGACTAATTGACTTACTTTTACTTCCAAAACAGCTTTTAAAGCTAATTACCCAGTCTATTAGTCATCTACTTCAAAAATTGCAAAGATAGAATTGAAAATTGTGTCTACACTTGGGGAAAAAGCAAAGGTTTTATTTGATAGATTTTCAAATCTTGCCTTATAATGTCAATTTTAACTTTTTAAAGGTTATTTAGGAGTTGATCTTAGATTAAACACAAAATATTTAGGGTTAGTTAGGATTTGATTTTAAAAATCTTTTAAGAATCAACGGATTTGATTTAGGCATTATTCCTAGAGCTAAATGAGTCTTTTAAGGAACTCGCTTGAGAACCTTCATGTTGACTAAAGAAAGATGTGTGGGACAAATATCTTAGGGTAGGTTAGGTTAGTTAGAAAGTTATTTAGATAGAAAAAAACAAAATATCTCATGGTAAATGAAGAGGTGGGCCCTTTCCCGTAGGTATATAAGGGCCTTCCCTCCTTTTTTTTTGCAACCCATTTTAAACTCATTTTCTTGAAATCCACTCTCTCTTTATATTCTCTCGGTGCCAAGGCTCTAGCACATTTTTGTATCGACAAGATTGTCGAACACAATTACTTCTTGGTACACCACCATTGATTGGGGTGACCAAATCTCTAGTTGTTTTATTGTTTCTATTAGTGGAGAGATCTTAAGGACTTTGGATTTCCTTGAAATCATACAATTTTGGTAGTAATCTCGTAAAGCTTTTTGAGTGATCATATTCTTGTTCTTTTAGGGTATTAGGAGTTGTATTCCCAAATTCATCTACTTTGGCACTAAAACATGTACTTGGTTTGAAACGCTTTAAGTGACAAAGCTAGACTTTGCCAAAAGTTTTTAAATCACAATACTTGATCAATTCATATTTTACAACGGGGTTAGTTTGATTCAGTTTTAGAGCTCCGTTTAAACGTTGTTATGCGTACCTCTTTCAAAAACTAAGAACTTGAAACTTATGCTTAAAAATTCAAATCTAAAGTTTGATTCAAATGCTGTCATGCGTACCTCCTTTAGAATTTAAATTAAAATATTATCGTGTCTAGACTTAAACCTAAAATTCAATTTAAATGCTATCATGCGTACCTCCTTTCGGATTTAAGTTATAATTTCCACAATCTGAAATTTCCCCGTATACGGAAGTTGTGGCCAATCAAAATTGATTCCGAAAAAAGATTTATCTAATTAAGGGAAATCTTCCTGTTAGTGCTTGGAGTTGCCCCCACATGACGAAGCTTCGACTTCTCACATAACTTGACTTTAGCTTCTTTTGAACTTTTTATAAGAAATTGTAGGTGATTGGCAAGGCCATAGATGGTTCCCCACCTAAAAGTAAAATAAAAAGTTCATTTAGAGACCTTAAATTGTCAACTTACCTTACGGTCGGGTCACACGAAGAAGTTTTAACTTTCCAAATTCCAAATTCATTATTTAAGCCAATAAGTGAAAGAGACTTCATTCACTTTGGAGGATCAATTGGGAGGAGTTCATTTGGTAGAAGGAAGAGATTTGGTGTTCGTTTTCTTTGGTAAGCTTTTCCTCAAACTTGTCCAATTATTTTCATAAGTCACAATTTGATCTTTACTAATTTCCCTTATGTTTGATCCTTAACTTTTGAAAGTTTTAATATTTTTTTTATTGATTTTCTTAATTAGTTGTTGGATTTTTAGCATATCAGATTATGTGTATGTTGGAAAATCAACAAAGTTAATTCTTAATGTTTGGCTTTTAAAAATTTTCTCATTCATAAACCTAGCAAATCCGTTCGGGGCTGATTGAGCACAACTTGAAGGATGGGCTACCGGGCCTCTGATGGGTCCTAGGGGGTCTCTCAATGGCTAACGGGTCTTAAGTTGTCTCTTGATGGGTTACCGGCCTCCTACCGGGTATTTAGGGGCTCACAAATAGTTCCGCTATGTTAGGTTGGGGTTTGTTCGGGAGGAAGGGGGCTCACCTCTCTAGTTGCGACAAGTGGCAACAAAATGAAAAGGGGTGCTAGGAGCTCTAGAGGCTAACGGGGAGGCGCTAGGTTCACTGGGATATATTGGGGGGATATTGGAGCTCACCGATTTGCATGGAATACTACTCTAAAGGCCCACTTGAAGATTTTATACTTATAAAATTCAATCAAAACACTCAAAAATATAAGGCTAGTTGTTGCTTGCCACCGCCAAAATCTTTTGAATTCATTGCAATTGAGGTACAACCACTAAAACTCTCTTCTTTGCATTCAAAAGTCACTTATTCTCACCTCAACTCTCCAAGTTCATCTCTAACTAACAACAAATGAGGAGATTTAGGAGAACAAGGAGACTAAGAAGAACTTGGAGCTAGGAATCCATCACCAAATAATAAAAAACTAATAAGGTGAGTATCTTACTATTCAAACATAGCATATTCAATAGTCTTTTATTCCTTTTCTATCCATTACTATTCATCAAAGAACTTCCATTAGATTTTATTCCATTTATTATTGAAGATTTTGGAAGATTGCGATTAATTGTGATTCCGATTGAAATTAGTTGGCCTAATGTTGGTTTGAAATTTGTTTTATTAGGCCTAATAGGATGAATAAATAAAACAAAACTTCAATAAATATGTCCAAAGTAATTAATTGGAATAACAATTAATCTAAAAATTCAATTAACAAATAAATTTGACTTGATTTAGTGAAATTAGTTGTTCCAAATATTTAAATAATTCCTAAATAAAATTTGGTTTTATTTGAAACAACATAACATTATCATCAAATCAAGTTAATTACAACAAAATGCTAAAATCAAACTAATGACGTAACCAAACATGGACAGAGATGGGTACTATGAAATAATCTACTTAAGGGTTTACGAAGACATGATGATAAACTCCTTCAAAGGAGAGGTATGCTAATTTTCTTCTTTCTTTAAGTTGGAATTGATTTTTTTTTGGTTAAGTAGACATAGGATTTGGAATTTTGTTAGTTAGATTTAGTAATAAATTAGCCATAGAATTACTAAAAGAAACTTTAAAATTAGAAAAAAAATTAGAATACTAAAAAAACTAGGTTGAAATTTAACATAATAGATGTAAGAAGAAGAATTAACAATATTAAAGGAATCTTTTAAGAAGGAATTAATTAGATGATCTTTAAAAATTCAAAATCTATCTTATTTTAAAAATTGTTTGATTTTCAAGGTAATTTAGGGTGGATGAATTTTGGCTTTATTTTGGATGAACTTTACCAAACTAAGACCAATTTGAGATTTCTCTTTAAAATTTATTAATTTAACTAATAAACCATCATACTTAAAGGTTAGAATTAATTAAAAAAGATTTACTATTAGCAGTTGAAATTTAGATAAATAACTTCTTTCCATTCATAGTTTCTATTAGGGATTATTGAATTTGAATCGCTTCACCCATTTGAGAGTAGTAATTCATCTTTTAGAACTTAGTAGGATAGTTTTCACATACTCATCTAAGAATTGAACTTTGAACAAGTAGGTAGTTTAGAAAGACTAATTAGATTTAAGAAAACATAAACATAAAGTGTCCATTGCTTGGAAAGCCAAAAGAATACTTAACTTGTGAACCCCCACTAAAATTCACTAAATTGCCGCTAGGACCTATGTATAAGTTTTCACTCTAGGGGTGGATTCAAAAACACTCACAAGGGGGCAACTAATGCAAACCAAGGGTGTACACCTCTTTTCAATGCATTGTGACCTCCAATTCAGTGCCTTCTTCAAAATGGACCTATCAAACAAAATTTCACATGTTCAATTGGACATAAATTGCATTATATTCAATATACTAGCTAGCAAGAATCACCCGTGAAGAAGATATATCAGAAACACTTTTCTAATAATTGATACCAATATAGAGTATAACAACATCAAACAACCATAATAGCTAGTACACAAGAAATCTTTGTCTACACATAAAGAAATGCTCTATTATGTAGTGAAAAAATAATAGTAATATAATATATATTGACCATACAACCAAAGCCAATCAATCATCATCGTTTCAAAATCACATCCAATTTGAAAATATGAAGAAGTTATTGAAACTTAGCATTGACCATAAACAACAACATCTTGTAAACAATCTTAGTCGAACAATAATCACATAAAGACCATTAGAATCAAACTCAATTTTCACTTCATATCATGGCTATTAGCCAATGCTACACATCTCCTCCATGATCTTTGTTTATTTGATAAAACACTTGATTAGTGATTTGATCAAAGAGGAAAAAGAAGTTGATCAAAGAAAGAAGCTTAGGAATGTACTCTCCTAGTATTGATAAAAGTTTACCAAACTAGCATAAAATTATAAAACATTGGACATGGAGTTGAACTATGCAATCAATGACATCGTGGTAGTACTCAACAAAGATGGAATCAACACTAAAGTTAGTAATTGAACTTCTTATTGAATTTTTTTTACAATTTCACCAAAATATTCAATTGAAAATTGACTTTTGAAATTAAAGTTAAATTTAGAACTAAACAATAGTAAATTAGAAAATCAATTAGTAGGTTGAAAGTAGTTTAAAAATTACCATAGTAGTTTTATGGTGTTTTTACTATAGTAATTTTGATCATTTATGATAAATTACTCTTAAAAAAATAGCAATAAAAGTAAATGAAAACTACTAAAAAGAATCTTTCAAAGAATCTTAGAATTTAGAAAAAAACTCATAAGTCAAAATAGAAAGTAAAAGTAGTTCTTTCAATTCAAAGATTGAGGGATAATTTTTTATAATCCGATTAATAGTAAAAAAATTACCATCAAATTACTTTTATTGAAAGGTAAAACATAAAAAATTTACCTTAGAAGAAAGATGAAATTAAGACCTTTAAGATAGGATTATTTAGGTAAAAATTGAAGTAAAAATCCAAAATTCTCAAAAGCAGTAAAAATCGCTAGAAAATTTATCATCTAAGTCAAAAGATACTTAAAGAAAAAATTAAAGTTAGAATCTCAAAGGGAATATTCTTGAAATTCGAAAACCACCTTAAACTTACAAATTGGGCTAAAAACGTAAAAGTTAGAGGAAGAGGAAGTTTCAAGTTGAATTAGAATAGAATTGAATTTATGAAAGTTCACCAAACTTGATCAACTCAAGCCAAATTCAGGATTTAGTTGGAAAATAAAAATAGAAAAAATTCAAAAATCAAAAGTGAATTTCGATAGTCAAATTGCTAGAAACCAACGGATGAAGCTTTAGGAGGTAGTTTTAGTATCAAACTTCATCCATGAATATCTCCTAGAAAATTGGATCAAATTGGAATTTCTTTATCATTTGGGAAAGGAAAAAATTAGCCTTACAATATAGGACACTCAAATTTTTTTTTGACTTATAATTATTAGACCTTAGTTTTGACTATCATAATTAACACAAGCCACAACTATTAATACATGGTTTATTTTGCATAATTAATTTACAAATTAATCAATTAGGAATAGGACAATACAAAGCTCCATTGCTTGGAAAGCAACTTATTGCTATAGACCAACTCACCCCTAGAATTTAGATCGATACAAACTAGTCGTACATGTTTGGTCTTAAGGGTAAAGATCAAATTACCTAAATTTTTTATGTGTCTACTAGGAGCTTAGAGATATAATTTTTTTGAATCTTTAAATCTCTTAAGTGGTAATTAGAAGTTTCAGTTTATACTTCATCTATTTTCTTATCTAAGTAGATTACAACATTAGGCCCAAATATACAATTTTAGTAATCCATTAGCAATTAAAATGTGGTGTTGTAGAGAACAAATTTGGCTTGAAAAAACATGGAATTTCTAGCTGCAATTAAATTGGTTCAAGACATGAAGAATCCTATAACCAAATAGAAATGAAATTCAAACAATATATGTGAAATACAATGTCTTTGAACAAGTACAATACATTTGAACAATACATGTATTGGTATCCATACTTGTATAGTATTTGAAGTCATATAAATACCCATACAATTCTTCAAGTTGTGTAAATTCTTGTATAATGCTTGTAAAATGCTCCAAGTTGTATAGTGTACACTCCATAGAAGACAGTATAATCCAAGTATACTACCAAAATTTGTAAAGAGATTGAATGCGTTTAAAATAAAACTTGGAAAATGCTTCAAGAAAATACCCAACACTCTAGTGAATGCCATAATTGCTCCAAAACTTCAAATGAAGAATGTAATAGCTTTTTGGAAAGCTAAAACTAATATCTACAACCTCTCTAAAATTCAAGTAAGAAAACAATATTATACATTTCTTATAGCCATCCAAAGTTTATTCTTCTCAAATCAAAAATAGCTTGATACTACTCCACTTCCAAATCCATATTTCTCAGTACATAATTCTAAACTGAGAGTGTGATATCTTCTTGAAAATCTAACACAATTATCTATACTCTATAAATTTCAACTCAAAATAAAATACTATCCATGTTTTATGGTTTACTAAAGTTAATACTCTCAATTTTAGTGGCAATTATATACCTTCATACTTATAATATCAAATCTTCTACTATACAACTCCAAATGAAATGTATGATAGCTTTTTGAAAAGCTAACACAAGTATCTATCAATTATTTAAAACTCAATTGAAACAAAAGTACTTTCCATATCTTATAGGTGATCAAATTTCTCTCTCTTCAATTCAAAGGCAACTCATCACTAATTTGTTTTTAAGTGCATAACTTTCATTCTACAACTTCGAATAAAGTGAGTGATAGCTTTTTGAAAAGATAACACAAGTATATACTATTGCTTTAAAACTCAATTAAAACAAAAGTATTTTTCATAACTTATAGGCTCTCAAAGATTCTACCCTCAAACTCCATGCCAAATCACCTCTTCTCAATCCCTCAAGTATAACTTTCACATAGAAACTTCAAATAAAGCAAATGATAGGTTTTGGGAATTACAAGAAATAAAAAACATGATCTCAATACTTCATCACAAAATTTACAAAATTCAACATGCTATATTTGTCCAAACTTACGGCTCTCTTAAGCAGACTATGAGGGAGAAGAAGAAGAGTTTCCACCTCATCCTCCATCTCTTCCACCTAAACAAGTGAATTTTTCCAAACAAGCCACATGAACCACATTTTATCCATTGGACCTTTTTCTTCTCCATAATTCTATCGACATTCCTGTGTGGAATTAAAAGCAATTCAAATCTAAAAGAAAGGTAAAATAAACTTCACATTTTATTTTAATAACATTTAACACATGAAGTAAGTTTCAAAATATCTTTTTATATGAAAAAATAACTATGATCAAATGAATGTCTAATAGAGGTAAAAAAAAATAGAGTATCAAGAAGAATGTCATTCCAACTACCTCTTTATATTTAAAAAAATCCTTCAATTTGACATAAAATTATACATTTTTAAATAGTGAAAGCATTCACAATGCAACATTATTTTAAGCATTCTTGTTTTACATGAATACTATTTATAGTTCTATAATTTTGAAACATCTTTTGATTTGTATATAAAAAACATAGTAGTTTGGATAACAAATGAATATATTTTTGCACTCAACTTGTTACTTTTGTGTAGCTCATATTAGTTTGTTATTTGGGTTATACTTTATTAATCGTAAAAATCAAAAGATCAAAATTTAGGATTTATATATATATAAATTATTTTTAATTTCAAATACTAATATAATATTTTCTAAATTGATGATACAATAAAGGAGGGCCAACTTTCAAAAATGACTTGCACTACATATGCAATATTTTCAGTATTTATAAACACTTTTGCATATGGTGCTAAATTTTATTTTGAAGGGTTAAGTGCTTAATGTTTATGTTGTGGGAAATACTTTACATGTATGCCTTTTGTAGTTTTATAATTTTGGAACATCTTTTGATTCTTATAATAAAGACATAGTAGTTTGGATAACAAATGAAGATGTTTTTACGCTAGAATTGGCATTTCTGAGTAGTTCATATTAGTTTGTTATTTGAGTTATACTTTATTTATCATAAAAATCAGAAGAAAATAAGATCAAAATTTAGGATTTGTACATGTGTAAATTATTTCTACTTTTGAAAACTGACATAATACTTTCTAAAATTGATGATGCAGTGAAGAAGTACCAACTTCCAAAAATGATTTGCAAAGCTTGTGCAATTTTTTCAGTGTTTATTAACACTTTTGCAAACTATGCTAAATTTTATTTTGAAGAGTTAATTGTTTGGTATTTATATTGTGAGATATGTTATATGTGTATGCCTTTTTCAGTTCTATAATTTTGAAACATCTTTTGATTTTAATAATAAAGATATAGAAGTTGGTAAGCGCATTTTCTTGCAACAAAAATTTAAAAAGTTAAAAAATTGATAATTTGAAATCTTTTCTATTATTTCTACTAGTTTATATTTATTTTTTGCAACAATAATGATAACAATTAAAAAATAAAATGTCAAAAAATGTAAATTTGTAAAAATAATATAAAATTTAGAGTGTTGAATAAAAAAAATTATAAATTTTTTTATCAATAGAATTATAAAGACTAAATTGGAATCAATTAGAAGGTTCATGAATTAGTAAGTTTGATTCATTGTAAATTGAGTCTTTGAAGAGTATATTTTTTTTTCAAAAATAATTTTAATACAACAATAAGTTGTTAAAAACTGAAATCAATGGTCATGTGAAAGTCTAGAAATTGTAAAAATTAAGTATGTACTATATAACTTACTATAAGTAAATTTTTATTTCATCATTTTCTATCTACTACAAGAAACCTATGTTTTAGGTGACAGATTTTAGATGACATCCTATGCAACAACCTATGCTATTATGTCAATAATAATGTCTGCCATAACATCTTGATGTTACGGTGAACATTATTGTTGACATAATAGCATGGATTGTTGCATTAAATCTCACCTAAAATCCATCACTTAAAACATAGATTTCTTAGAGTGGTCATCAAGGTTGCTATTCTGTAAGTGTGTGAGCATAAGCTTGTGAGCTTGTGAGCGTATAATATTTTAGAGATTCCATCTAAAAATTGTGGTCAAAATTTATAATTTCTGATAAATTTTAATACCTATTTCCATAGACTTATTACTCTAAACCTATTACCGTAGTCCCTTAGTCAACCTTGATGTGCTACGTATTGGACTTTGCTAAATTTTAAGAAAAAAAATTGGTCATTGATTAGAATTTGTTTGAAATTGATTGAGAATGTTCAATTTAGATTTAGATTTTTATAAATACTCTCCTCTTGTTGTTGGATATCTCTCGACATCAAGAAGAGTCTTTTCACATAGAGAAGAGTCCTACTACTTGCGGGAGGAAAAAAAAAAATTTCCTCCGCAACTACTGAGATTCCTCTAGACATTGAGAGGTATCCAACAACAAGAGGGGAGTAATTATAAAAGTCAAAGTTTGAATGGAACAAATTCAGTTGATTTCAAACAAATCTTAATAAGTAATCAAGTTTTTTCTTCTTAAAAGTTAGCAAAGTTCAATAAGGAGCATGTGCTCGATCCTCCTTTTAGCACTGAGAGGTCGCAAGGAACAAAAAGTGATTAACCAAACAACCTTTTGATCAAAGATGGAAGAATTGAACTCCCAAAAGGGCACACACAAAAAGACAATGATCAACTAATCAACACTTTGATCTAATGAAGCTCATTTTTACAAAAAGTCCATATCAACCAAGTATTTCTTCCAAAATCTTAACAAGTTCAATTACCAACACATCAAAATAGAAGTATAGGTATCCCCCATTTGCCTCAAGAAGACCCTAACTATTATAAGATAGTGATCAATAAAAATGAAATTCAATGCAGCTAAGTTCTTTCCACAAGTAATGAATTCCTATGAACAAAATTTTGTTTTTAAAATCTAAACAAGTCCATTGACTTGTAATAAAAAAAAAATGTTTGTACCTTTCTATTGACCCTAAGAAGATCCACAATGCTAAAAGACAATGATCAACCAAAATAAAATTCATTGTGACAAGGATCATTCATCATTACATATAAAAATAATTCTCATCAACAATTTAAAAAAAAATCTAAGCAAGTTCAACAATAGTGCATAAAAAAAATTTATTTTTAGCCCCCTATTAGCCCTAAGAAGACCTACATTGCTATATGATAGTAGTCAACCAATATTCTGTGCAAACTTATATCCATTTCCATTCATCTTTCACATCAATTGAGCTCATCATTTTCATAATGCATACTTCTAATATTTTAGACACAACACTAAAGATTATAATTTTCATCTAAATTCTATATAACCACAGTAATAGATTCACGATAATAGGTTCATAGTAACAAGTACAAAAATTTACTGAAAATAGTAAATTTTGACCAAAATTTTAAAATAAAATGTATTTTAGAAATACTATAAAGTTTTTTAAAGCTTCTTCATATTTTTGAGTTCAGTACTCACATAATCCTTGCTCACTACTTACAAAATAGCACCGCTGCTATTGAAGATGTTCAAATTGTGACCATTTCCTAAAATTGACCCTTACATATTCTTGCCTAAAATGTATTGCCCTAATTCATTAGCACTTAGGGTTACTTTTGGGAACACCTATTTTCAATACTCTCAAAGTTGAAATCAATTTGTTACTATAGTGCCTTCATAATGAATAAAAAAAGAATTTAGAATACCCTTTTCTCACCATAGGCTATGTAATGCCATTTGAAGTAGAAAATTATTTTTTTTATCATCAAGAGGATATTGTATGTGGTATATTTTACATGGTCTTTGTTTGCAAGTTTGAACCTAAAAATGTGTTGCAATTAACTTCATATGAATTTTTTAACTAAAAAATATTTAAAATATCCAAAAAATGAATTCAAAATTTTTTAACTAAATTTCTCAAAACAATAGCTTCAATTTGATGTTTGCCTTGCTATATAATTTTGTATTTAAAGGAAATAAAATTTAAAATTATTGAAAATCTAAACTAGGGCTTTATGACAATGCACCCTTTTGCTAACAATTGAATGAAGATTTAGGACTTTTAAAATGTTAAATTTAAAATTTTGAAACCCTTAAAAACTATTAATATCCTTTTGTTAACAATTGAATGAAGATTTGGACTTTTGAAATGTTAAATTTGAAAATTTGAAACCCTTGAAAACTATGAATATGTAAGTTGTAAATTTTGAAACTTGTAACTTGTTAATGAATTTTTGTTTGTAAATTTTTTGAGTTATTGCTTATAAATTTGTTGAGTTATTGTTTGTAAATTTGTTGAGTTATTGTTTGTAAATTTGTAGTTTATTCATTGATAGCATTATTAACAATTGAAGATTTGGACTCTTGAAATGTTAAATTTGAAACTTTAAAACCTTTAAAAACTATGAATATGTAAGTTATAAATTTTGAAACTTGTAACTTGTTAATGATTTATTGTTTGTAAATTTGTTGAGTTATTGTTTGTAAATTTGTTCAGTTGTTGTTTGTAAATTTGTAGTTTACTTACTCGTAGCATTTTCTCTCTCTATGTTGCACAATTCCATTCCAAGACAAAAATTGAACAAACACATTTTAAAACTCCAAACACTATATCTTTCAATCTCCGCTATCAAAAAATAAGTTTATACAATTGAATTTTAATTTTTTTAATTTTTTAATTTTTTAATTTAGAATGCATTAGAAAGTGAAATATCAATTTTTTGAAAAAATCACCTTGGTTTTTAGAAGTCAACCATAGCAACACCTTTCTTTCTATACATTCTTATAATATTCTAGTGTAAGTTTGTAATAAATATTTTATTACCATTTTTGAAAAGGAAAACAATATGCTATGTTTTTCTAGGGATTAATGATAGCAACACCTTAATGACAGAATGACATGGTTTCATAACACTTGATATGTATACTTGGTCAATATACTTAAAGCTCCATCTTTTCCAGCTTTTCTAGCTTCATCTTTTTTCTTGTTTTTTCATGAATAGTTTCATATACATCATTGAGTTAGGTTTACCCCCTCGAGGATGAAATGTCTTCAAAGAAGATGGATAGAAAAATGATTTCAACCATTTGAAGTTGTTATTTCATCCATTAAATTTTTTTAAAATAGATTATATTAATTATCCAACATTTTTATTGTATAATTTTTGAAAATTCATTTGTGCAAATATTCTATGTTTTTTTTACTTTAAAAGTATTATAAAAGAAAAATATATATTATATAATTCAAAATTAAATTTGAAAATTTATCTTAGTTAGAATTCTACATTCAAGCTTCTACAAAAAAATATTTGAAATTTTTCAAATCTTTGTATGTAATGAAAAAATTGAAGCATTAATTCTTTTGGGTTTATTTGTATCATTTAAATTATTGGTGATAATTTGAAAATATCTAACCATTTAGATGTAATTTATGGTTATTAATAGACAAAATTCTATTCAAACTTTGTTATTAATTTTATCTATTGAGGGCTATTTTATAATGAATTTTTGAAAATAATAAAATCTTGAGAAAATATACAACCTTTAGGAATTAAGTAATATTGGTGATTTTCTAATTTTATAAAAGGTATTGTATAAAAATAACTTAATTGCCTATACAATATACTATAATTTGGATATTTTGCATTTAATATCAATTATCTTCAAAAAATCACAATAGTTTCAAATCTTCACAAAAAGAGGTTTTGAGGATTGATTAATTGACCTTTAATTATTTTTAACTTTAAGTCAAACAAAATACTTTATAAATTAAAATGCTCTATACTACTACAAATGTAACAGAAAAATGGATTTATTTTTAAAATTTTGCATTTGTTGAGCTCCATTCTTCTTAGTTTTGAATGTTTTATTTTTGGTAGCAAAATGAAAGTTGTACAAAAAGAAAAGTTGAACATTTTGTAAATGTACAAAATGCTAAGAGTGTACTAGTGTGGGTATGTTCCCATTAACAAAATTGTACCCCAAAAGATGATGTAGTTATAGAGTTGGCTTAACTTAGAAGGCAAACGAGTCTGATTACCTTAGATGTTAGATTGAAAAGAGCTCAAAAAGTCATTAGAAGTCATTGAGTGTATTGGTCCTCATTGAATTCTTTTCAACATAAGTTCTTGATTCATAAGTTCTTCTTGAGTGACCCTATTGTCAACTATTGGTATTCTAGTTAGATGACCTTAGGAAGTGAATGTCTTCATTAATCCCTTAAGGACTTGATCCATTCTCAAATGGTCAAACTTCTTATCTAAGCTAATTTTAGCCTTTTTAATAGTGTTAAAAAAAAAATCTGATATTTTTACTACTTGAAATTCTAAATACTATATTACTTTGAAAAATTGCAATTTGTTTTGTGAAAATTTCTAATTGTTATCATTTTTGTTGCAAAAAAATGAACATAAATGAGTAAAAATAGAAAAAACAATACAAATTATTTGAAATTTTCTTGGAAGGTAAAAGTAGCAATGAAGATTAGTATGAAAAATTTTCAATTGGTTATTTTATTTCTTACAACCAAAATAGCCACATCAAACACCTTGAAGTCAAATTCGACTATCAAACCAAATTTATCCTTTTATTTAATTGATGTAAACAATTTATATATTTTTTGCTAGTAGAAAAATTAATTTTCTATTAATTTTCTATTTTTTCAATAATTTTGAAGGAAAAATAAAATTACTGTGATTTTTTTCAAAGCTAAAGGTGGAAATATAATTATATCAATTACAATATATATTAGAATAATTTATAATTTTTACTATAAATGAAGAGTGGAATGAGAAACATAATTTCATCATTTAAATTCAAAATATTATATATATATGAATGAAAAGCACACCATATTGTGTTATTTGGATTTTAACATAAGGAGCTTTCAATTGCAATAACTCTTTCAATTTTTGACAATTCTCAAAACTTCAAAATGGAATAGAAATAAAACTTGTCAAGCTTTGTTTTCTTAGTTGAAATTAAATTCCAAAAATAGATATTTTAAAAGTTGTAATCGAGGTTGACCAAGACGCATCCACTTTTTGGATGCCTGCATGTTTAAGGGTTAAGGAGCCAAATATCTCTACTTCTACTTCACCAATTGCAAAGAAGCATATATCATTGATGCAATCATCCAAATTTCAAACAATTTTTGAGTAAAACAACCTCCACATCCTTGGCAAGGATGTCTGATACGGTAATCCACCCTAGCTCTATCCTCCATGATCTCCAGTAAAGTGTGAGCACCCATAATTACCAATTATTGCAATTAAGCAAAACATAACTGAAATTTGAATGAAAAATACTGCAAGTTCCTCAGAAGATAGAAGATAAGGCAATCCATGCTGAAGGAAAAACACCTGTTTCTTAGCAAACAGGGAAGACAATGCATGTTGAAGTAGAAGTACTGAGATTTTTGGTCCAAAAATGAAGACTAACATACTCACTTCCATGCCAGAGTTCAGTTAAGGAGAGCACCAATAAGCTCACCCTTGAATCAAGCAAAACATATGTTGAAAATAATACAACGAGGACGCAAAATAATGGATTCATCGAATGGTTCACATCCAATAACTTCAAGTTCATGTTTGTACACAGCATAAGGGATTCTCAAGGTACTCTGGGAATGTGCAACTGCAGTGTATGTAAGTAGAGAGGATTGTGTGTGCACAAGAATCTCTGATGTTGGAACATGAAATACTATTCGCAATGATCTGGAGCAAGCAAGCATGAATATTTACAGGGAGTTAGCAGCCTCTTCCTAAAACAAAAGAGAGATTCGTAACGGAGAAACTGACCTTTCGTCTTCATCTTGGTATTACTTCGATTGGTGATTTCACTTCTCATCTAACTTACTTCTCTTCCACATTCCCTGAGAAGCTCTTCACATTCCCCTGTACCGGATAAACCAGATCCTATTGATACATTGAATATAAATAATTCAATAATACTTTCAATTCATGCAATGCTCAAGAGGGGGGATTAACTTCTTTATATTCAGGATTCAATCACTGTTTTTATAAAACGAGGTGCTTCAATTCAGTGAATTCACCCCCTGTTTGAAGTGTCCAGAATCTGCTTACTCCACGTACTAAGACTGTGATGAATGCAGACACATTTGGCTTACTGCTTGCATACTAAACCTCATCTTCACAAGTACAGTGAAAACTTTTCCCACAAAGCAGAGAGAGCAAAAACCATAACATAACTGTATTCGAGGAAACGTTCAGGACTCACAACTAGAAAACGCTTAAAGTTCGAACGTTGTCACGATAAACCCTCGCAAGGGTTTTGCATTACAGACTGTTCTGAGGAAAGAATAAAATTCATAAGATTTTTTAAGAGATACCACTTATTACTAGAACCCGCATAAATTTCGAACATTGACACGATACACCCTGCAAGGGTTTTGCATTTTCAGACTGTTCTAAGGAAAGAATATATTTCATAGTAGTTTTTAGATCATGCAACCACTTCCACATATTATCTAAAAAAACGCATAAATTTCGAACGTTGTCACGATAAACCCTCGCAAGGCTTCTGCAACAGTTTCGAATTACAGACTGTTCTGAGGAAGGCATTAAATAATTCATAAGAATTTTCAGAGCAACCACTCGAAGCTGCATCCGAAAATGCACCTACAAGTCTTGTGGTCTATAATACCGGTTGCGTTATTTATCATTTGCATGATCACGGCCAGCTATTGCGGGTTTCACTGGTGCTACCACCGAATTCCATGCCCTGTTCGGACAGCTCCAATACCAGTTGCAATGCCAGTTGCCGTTGCCGTTGCCGTTCCGATTCCAATTCCAAGCCTAGGGAGCTCTAGTGCACATGGCTCTGATAATTCAGGGCACGCGGACCCATTGGGAAGGATGACGGTGTCCACTGCGAGTAGCCTTGAGGGGGAGGAGGCGGACGGTGCCGATGAAGAGACGGAGTTGGAAGAGCCAGCAAGTGATTCCGAGTTTTCTGATGTTGACATGGGGGAGCCTTACAACAGATTGAACGACCGATTTGTTGTATCTCGTGGTGCAACTATCTGATCGAACACGGGAATGAATATATCATGCAGTAGAAATGTCTTTCTAAATTTATTTTTCATATAAATTGCTGTAAAAAGTTTCAGACTTCAGAGTCTAGTAAATATATATCTAGCTATTGATCGAGATGTAGTTGTAGCAGACTTTCAAGCAATTTGTTGCAACTGGACTCACAGACTTTTGTTCCGAGCATACAGAGATCGACACTTCAATTGTTCAATATGAATTCTGTGCTTGTTTATGGACTACATATATTAAAGGATTGGTTGTTCTTCTTAGTCGATTCTTTGAACTAGCTCCATTCAATGCATACTCCGAAGCTTTATTGAGAAATGGCCGGCAATGAACTCGGGCTCTGGAAGAAACTCATTTGAGCCCAATCTATTCAGTCCATTTGACTTTCATTGCAATATACAACCAGACTGATTGAGAAGATTTCTTTTCACTTGCACCTGATTGAGGTCAGATCAGGGGTCAGAGAACTGATCAGCGGAAGAGTCGTTCACTGCCACTGGGACGTGTCACATAAGTTATGTTGTAAGCTTAATTAACATTCAATCCTAGCCTGCATTGTGGAGATTGCTTGCAGGCGTATGAAGCCAAGTTCACAGAGGCTCTGAGCTCACTTCATTGGACTACGAATTGAAGTTATGGCTTGCAAATGATCTATTCGATTGATCAAATTGTAGAAAACGTAACTCAGATTTCGATGGGGCAAGTTTCATACCAGTAAGTAGAATCAGACGTGAAGAAGCTCGTACTCACGTACATAGCATTGTCCCTTTGGAGAGATCACTGCCCACTCATGCACTTAATAAGTGAGTGAATTCATTTTTATTTAGACAAAATATATAGGTATAGGGGGTAATGAAAAAAATATATAGACATGATTAACAACTGTATCCTATATTC
The DNA here is from genome assembly GCA_963969395.1 of Pseudoscleropodium purum. Classification (NCBI taxonomy): domain Eukaryota; kingdom Viridiplantae; phylum Streptophyta; class Bryopsida; order Hypnales; family Brachytheciaceae; genus Pseudoscleropodium; species Pseudoscleropodium purum. The sequence goes on from OZ017796.1 coordinate 2,981,249, forward strand.
AATATTGGTATCCCTAAATTCAATTATAGTATCATGATCTACATATTGAACAATATCAATATTTCTTTTAATATCTAGTAATTTCACATATCATGCTAGTGTGTATTTCATATGTATGTCATGTATGTATTTTGTATCATATTCATATCAAAGTTTTCTTGGATTTGGGGGGATCCGTACTAAATTGAGCCTTTGGTCTTCTAGAAGCTAATAATCTTTTGAATTTTTTTGATTTTGACAAAGGTGTAATTTAGCCTAAATCTATTGTTGGACTTTCTAAACCCTCAAAATGAGGTAAGCCTTGAAGTTTTAATCAAAGTGTGTAAATTAGTATTAAAAGGTCATCTTCAAAGTATTTAAATTAGAATTGGAAGGTCAAGTGCTTATTGAATAAGCACAAACAAGTCTTCAAGAATGAGATGAATTTTGCAAAAAAAATATTGCAAAATTTTCAAGATTTTCTTTTAATAGGGTTTGTATTTATTTGGTATTAGTAGTAGTTGTTGCAGTATGTGTATTTTAGATTCTATTTTAGATACCCATTGTTGAGGTGATCACAAACTCAAGTTGGCTATCATTTTTAAGATTTTCACATTTTGGTTAAGTAAAAAAAACAATTTAAATAAGAGAGAGAGTGAAATATCGAGGCTTCACTACCACATTCCTCATGAATCTGTTGGAAAATTTTCCCTACATAATTATGTGTATAGATTCTTTAGACGTTGGATTGGATTGGTAGGGTTTTCAATAGATAAATTAATTCAATCTCTAGCTTCTACAACATAATTAGGGCAATTGGTTGGGTAGGTTTTCAATTTGTTTTCAACTTCGTGGATGACATAACAGACCCCCTTAACCGTATCTGGACTTCTGGACATGTAAACATCCAATGAAACCTAACTCATCTCTGGGTAACTTAACACTGGTCAAGTCCCCAGGTTCAGTGCCCTGTAATCTTAACTGAGGGTGGGTAAGCTTGGCCCCCCTCCCCCCAAAAATAAAACGCCGCTTCTTGCTTCTGCACCTAGATTCTATCATTAGACTAGTCATATTTCATGTTTTCTTGTTGGTAAATGAAAGGAGTTTCCAACACACTAAAGAATACCATATTTGGATACTTTATGCAAAAGCTATGAAGGATAAAAAAAATTGGTAGATGATTGATATAAAATTATTTCTTCAATATATATACATATTGATTTTGGAGATGTACAAAAAGTGATGATGGTAATTATAAACAAGGTCCGATTTTAGTCATTGTCCAATCAAATTGCAATGCCATATACATGTACAAATTGAAAAGCTTCACAAGAGTGTTTAATGAGGTTGTGTAAATTCCTCTTTTCAACATTTCAAACAAACTTCAATTGTCATAATTTAATGATGACTTGTTCTTTAAAGGGTTCATGTTGTTTTGCTCAAAGAGTATCAAAAACTATCACTTTCCTAGTCCATTGAGCATAATTGAAATATATACAAATATTCTTCAAGCTTTTAATCCTACAAATTTATAATAGACTTCTACGGGAATGTATGGAAAAGATTTCAAACCCTTTTGACCTAGAGATTGCGAGATTGTAACATTTTAAGTTAGAAGAAAAGAAATTTTGGGCCCTACTAATAGGGTTAGTATGGTTTGACTCAACTATATGTCAAGAATGATGTGTAATCCAACTTTAGAAATTTGAACCATTAGGTAGGTAGTTATATTAGTTACTTGCATGCCAATTTCAAAGATAATGGACATATTTCATATACACAAAATCATCTTGCACTAAGAAGTTGTCCCCAAACCCCCTACAAAAGCAAGATTTCAATTGTATTTAAAAAAATTATTTTTTGAAAAAATCAAAATCCCAATGGTGAACACAAATCTTTATTTTTTTAAATTAAATTTAAAAAAATCTCATTAATTACACTAGAATTTTGGCTAATAGTTCTAAAAGTGTGGGTGATTGCAAGAAACACTTGTCCTTTTTGAATGTCCCCTTAGTCTCTATGGAGGTGTTTTTCCTTCATAACTTTTGAGGTTTAAGTCTATTTTAGTTGAAATTTGGAGGAGAGGTGCATATCATAGATCTAGACATTTAGTAATGTTTTTAATTCCTTTAAAAATAATTTACTATTTTTAAGGTGACCCTGATTGGATATCTACTTTGGCAATTTTGGAGGTTCTCAATCCTATTTGGGGACCAAAAATGTGATTTTGAAGCCAAGGTTTTGACTTGTTGTAGGTGGGCTAACATTCTGAAAATGTTTGATGAGACTTTTGGCAAAGGACCTAATGTAAGGGATACATATGGATTGAAAGTGGACATTGTTTGCGCAAGCACTATGAAGAGGGGAAAATTTTTAATGATGAATTTTTTGTTGACATGGGACTAGAGAAAAGATTAGAAAAATATGTTTTGTTTTTTTTAATTTTAAATTACTAAAAATGATCAAATGAAACTACTTGTTTTCACCTATTTTCTGGTCCAAGCACCCAATGGAGTCCTCCAAAGTGGTAATCACTACTTCTTAGTACTTAGTAATTTGTAGTAAATGTTAAATTTGTCATGACAATTGTCATAAATGATATTCACTCCCATTCGCCTAGTCAGTCAATTAGTCAGCCATCCAATCAATTAGTTAGAATGTCAATTTGTTAATCAATTAGTCGATTTAGGTTTGCCCAGTTAGGAAACTGCGCAATACTTGTAGGATTAGGTGTACTGGAAGTACAACGTTGAAAAACAACCATTTTGAGCCAGAATTGTTAAGTGTTTCTTGCAATCACCCATGTTCAAAATTTACCATTTGGGAAATTCAAACTTCCTAAAATATTCTTAAATAAATTTTCTTTGAAAGAAAAATGGAATTGGCAAGTAAACGAGGTCATTTCATATTCTTTGGAGCTTTGTGGAATTAGTAATGAATTTTTAAAATTGAAATATGTGGGATACCAAAAGTGTTCATCTTATGAAATCTACACTATTTGTACATTGTTGGTGCACTAGGAAAGCAAAATGTACCTTTGCATTAAACGATGCTTTTAGAACCCATGCACTTTATGGATTTCCTAGCTTACCCCTAGTTTGTTACTAAATGATTTTGTATTTTTCATCACCTACTAGCTAATTAGAGAGCTTTAAGTTCAAATATGAAATCAAATTTTACAATCTCAATTATGTGGTGGTAAATAGTAACTCACATGGTCCAACCTTTGGGCTTGGCTACCTTGTACACTTTCTCTCGCAATGGATTTCCATTTGATTCTAAACAACAACAACAATTTGCATTTCTTTCCACATACCAAGGTGTAAATTTCGGAGTTTTGCATCCCCATGTCTACAAACGGATATGAGCAAGACCTCAAGGGCATCCACAATGGAACTGGTATATAGGCCCTCTATATATATTGCTATCTTTTCACTGGTTTATTATTAAATCTTAAAATTAACACCATTGAAAGCACAAAGTACCTTGAATAGACACAAGAAAATTCATGTTTGAACATTGAACAACCAAAACTAATCTCACAAAAAGTGAGTTCAAAGACAAAAATTACAGAGGCCTTGAAAAAATCAATTAACAAGATATACCAAAACCTTTGTATTTATTATCTTTTAGCTTGCTTATTTATTTTTATTTTTTAGACACAAATGGTTTTAGCTTGCTTGAAAAAGATTTTATTTTGGTCATTCAAAGTCTAAATCAAGCTATTATTGTGTCTATTGAATGTCCAACTACTGGATGCCCTTCTAATTATAGTCATTTTGCATTCTAATTACAAATTGATGAAAAAAAATTAAAAAATTAATAGGGTAACTTATGCAGAGGGCCAACATGCCGCTTCCATTGTGACAGCAATGTTGCATGGACTGAATAACTGGCAGAGATGCAAGTTGACCCAACAATGCAATTTAGTTTTTAATTTTTTGATTTGATCGTTTATTGTTTTTGCTTTCGACACAATCAATGACATTTATTCTTTTGCAAAGAAATAAAATCAGCCTGAATAATGTGAATTTCCAGCCTATGAAAAAGGAAAATGAGAGTTCCATAATTGGCAGGCATTGAATCATTTTGACTTATTTAATGAGCAAGCATGCAAAAGCATCACCGAAAACAAGCTCACAAGAGAAAGTTGCAAATTGTGGACTGATGTTTCTCATGTGCCCCCAAACACCACCCAATGACCCAAAGCTAATTTTTTCCAGATTAAATGATTTTTTTTCTAGACCACTGTTAAGGTAGTAGGTCCATAAGTTGACTATTTAAGAGCTGGAACTGATTTCTGGGGAGGTGAAACTTCTTGAAATATTTTTCAGTACATTTTCCTTGAAAGATGAGTGAAATTGACATTGCATGCAATGCATTTTATAGTTTTTGGAGCTTTGTAGAATTAGTTATGAAATTTTGAAGTTGAAATGGTATAGACCGCTAAAATTGCCCACATCCTAAAATGTACATTGTTTGTACATTGCTAAAGGCTATAGAAAAGCAACATGTAAAAATTGAGTACATTTGAAGAGCTGGGCAATTTTAAAGCCTATGCGCTTTCTGAACCTGCTACCTTAAATCCTAAATGATTGAAAGAATTGAACCAAGGTTATTTTGCAAGAGAAATTGTCAAAAACTATCATTTTTTTGTGCACTGACCAAAATTGAAATGAAAAGCGTTTTTTTTTAATTAAATTGCATAAAAATATAGAAGACTACTAACTATGACAATGTGTTGGAAAAATTTTCAGCCCATTTAACTAGGTGGATTGAAAGATTTTAACATTTGAAGTGAGAATTTCTTTTTCTTTGTTCCTACGAAACAAAACTTCAAGCCCTCTTGGAGTAAAATTTTTGTTCTTGATGAATTTTCTTCTCTACATTGAGTTTAAAATCTTTTTAGGTACACATGTGCTAAATTTTACGAATTAAAAATAAAACCTAGCTTACTATAAATTACTATGCAAATGCAAGAAGGTTAAGTGAATTAACAATATACTTGTCTTTTTTTGATGATTTCTTGTGCAATGAAAAAATAACGCTTCGTAATAAAAAGATCCAAGTGGTGAAAATTTAGAGACAAACATTTGGAATGTGTAGGAAAAAAATTCAAAAACTTTGACTTTGCAAATTACAAGGTAACACAACTTGGAGTTAGAAGAATTTTTTTTGAATTCTTGAAACCATACCAAGACAACTTTACTAAAGTTTGACTCCACTTAGAATGTGATTTGAGAACTAATTTTTGTCATATTATATATATATATATATATATATATATATATCTTTGTGTGTGTGGAATTTGAAAAATTGATTAAGGCTCTAGCAAAAGATGCCCAAATTGCTTGAATTTTTCAAGCAATATAATTTTTTTATCTATGCATCAAATTGGAATTTTTTTTAATATTTCCATAGAAGGGGTGAATGTTCCCAACTTGTGTCAAAATTTTTATAACATCCATTAAAAATTGACTTTGTACAATCCTACATAAGTTTTTAAGTATTTGTTGAACAGATACTTGGTCTTTAGGGGGGAGATATGGTGATCATATATAGAGAGAGATCTATCTACAACTATAACAAAATATATTTGATATGTTGCAAATGCATATGTCTGTATGTTTATATCTCCTAATATCCATATCCATATCCATAAACTTGTATTTGTGTCGATGTATCCATATTTGTATATCCATTGTGCACCTTATATTATATCCGTATATCCATTTGTAAACTCCTGATTTAAAAAAAATCTAATAACACTAGACACCCCTAGATTTTGAAAATGGAGGTTGGCTAGTGTTTTTGAAGGGATAGCTAATGTGTAACCTACAAGAATTTCAATTTCTAATTCCAAGTCTTAACTTTTAATAAATGCTACATACACTAAAGAGCAAACATCATCATATATAGATTATAAACACATATTTTCAAAAGTTTTTTTGAAAAGTAAAGTATAGTATCATTTACAAATATAAACCTATGAATCTATAATTCAGTAAAATTATCTACAATTTTTCACTTTGTCATATTCAAAATCATTGGATTAACCATAAAAAAATTATAATAGAATATATAAAACAAATTTAACTTTTTTGCAATGGGGTCATCTCTATACCAAAGAAAAATCATATACCAATATTATAAGTGTTCAAACAAAAATACATAATTTCATATTGTGAACTATGAATTATAGATTATTTATTCTTCCATTTTTAAATCCTCTCTAACTCAATAGAATCCTTGTAAAGTTCAAATGATCTAGAAAAAGCATCACTTTCTAAGATTTATAAAGCAATAACTAAACATAACCTTAGCTATTCAATGTGGTTGTAAGTTGCTAATTAACCTGAAATTGACTATAGAGCCTACTTTGGACTTTTTGAGAACTTGAACAACCTCTATTGACTTCATAATTTGAATTTTTTGCATGAAATTTTTTAGAATGGATGCTAATCATTATAATCTTTATGTGAAGTTTTGTTTCACATCATTCCAATCAATATTGCAAAAATGATAAGCTCTTTATTTCTTTCAATGTCAAAGTCAGTAACCAAAAATATATTCTAAAAAGATTTATTTTATTTTATTATGTAGATCATTACTTACTCAAGAGATTTGAACCATTTAATTCAGCAAATAATGAGATGAAAGTTATAAAGAGTTTGATTTTGCAAGCAATGAAGGTTGAAAATCAACTTAAAAAAGTTTCAAATAAGAACAAAAACGAAAAGATACAAATTGTTTATAAGAACATTCTTACCTCTGGAATTAGCAATTCTCAATTTCTTGAAAAAGTCATTAGTGGCTTAGTTTTACCATTCATCCAATACCACCTTTCACTTCATAATTTTTTTTAAAGATGAATACAAAAAAATTGGTTAAATTCTTCTACACGTATTTTCAACCCCTTTTTGACATTTTGACTAAATTGCACAACTTATGGGACACAATGTTTTTTCAAAAAAAATATTAAAAGACAAAACATTACCTTTTGGAAGGGCTAGAAAAGCATTAGAAAATATGGTTCAGTGCATGAAAATGAGCATTTATAGAAAATTAAATTAAATGAAAAAATACTCTTTCCCCCCTAGATTTGTACATTTGCAAAAAATCAAACAAACCACGTTAGAGGTTAGAATTTCTCTAATGGCTATATTTTGAAGTTTAGACAAACTAAACTTGAAATCAAAGGTGATATTTATTCCAAAAATAGAAAGGATGTAGTTGAATAGGTTAACCAGAAGATTGTGTAGTTAGATTTGTTAAAGAATAAATATAGATGAAGATTTTAGCCTTGCTTTGGGAAGAAGTATTTTCAAGTAATTTGGGGCTTCAAACTATTGCAAGAAATTAGGGCTTCATTCCAAGCATTTAAGTATCTATTGTGTGGATGATGATTGTTGTGAAAAGTACACTTCATTGAATTAATAGTCGTTGAAGAGGTTTCAAATTTTATACAATATATTTATGGTAACAAGAAATAATGTTCTAATCAGTAACAAAAATATTTTTGGAGGGTTTAAAATTTTTATTGTAAAATTCTAAAAACAGTCTTACTATTTTTAACTTGACCATTTAGGGGTTGAAGTATAGTCACAATTATTAATGATTAAACAATTGTTTATATCTAAAGTTTACAAAATTAACCTTAAGTTCTTTGCTATCATACATAACTTGTCGAGTTCAATAACCATAATCCCAATGAATTCTATAGGGTAGCAACCAAACATATTAATATTTAATAATCTTGTCTTTTACCATAATGAATTTAATTTGTTTTTATAGGCTTGATTGACTATCTAGTCAAAAGAAATACAAGATTGATTATGGTTGAATAAATTTTTCCCCTTTAGGTTAAGTTTGGTAAAAAAAAAAGAGTACATCTTTTTGTCAAAATAATATCCCTTGCTATTTATATAACTTTATAAGTTTTTGTCATAATTGGACTTTAATTAAATTTTACTTAATCCATAGTTTATTATTTTGAAAAAATCAAAGTTATTGTATGCAATTGTAAACATGCATTAAAGCAACATTCAATTTTGTTAGAAGAGTAAGGACAAAGGTACATATCTCACATAGTTAAAATGAAGTACAAAAACAAAGAAATTTCCAATGCATTAGCACTAGGCAAGTAATTCATGCCTTTTTAGTAGATAGAAATCAATGTAATTTTAGTACCATATTGATTGCTAAGGTTGGCATTTCATACCAAATAATTACTTAAAGTTAAAAAAGAGTATTTTGGAAATTGCTTCAAGAATTAATAAATCAATTTTCAATCTTCTATTCTTGAGGAATTTGATGCCTTAATTATAGGAACATTAAGAATATTGCAAATTTTATCATTATGAAATTTGCACGTGGCCATCTTCTAATAGTTTGGCATCTATAAAATTATTCTATTTGTTTTTATGGCTTCCTCTCGAAATGATTTTTTTTTAATTTGATTTTTTTAACCTTCGTAATTAAGTGTTATATATAATCTTTACTTAAGATTAATTTGTAGTCACTTAAAAGAAATGCTAATAATTGGTGAATCATTAGTCCATAACGAATGGTCCTTCATTTCTACAGAGTAGTCCTCAAATTCAAGGGAAAAAACTTTGATTCAAACTACTGAAAATTAAGAACAAAGCCAAAATTTTCATGGTACTCCATACATAATTTTGTCTCATATGCTAGAATCTTGTCATTATTGTTTTCATAATCATTTTAATGAAGCAAATTTCTTTTTTTAATAATCACTTTAAACTATTTGAATTGTATTTACTGAAACTAAAGAATACAACAAATAAATCTTTCAAACCATACCATAGAAGTTAACTTCCATATGGGTTATTTCTTCTATAAAAATGAATTTCAAAGTTATTTTCTAAATGTCGTCACTTAGAAAAATCAATTACTAATAATGTAAACCTTTCTATTAAATAATGTATTCAAAGAACAATACCTGTGGTCAAAAAAAAAATTTAGTGCTTGGAAAATTGTAAACTATGAAACAAAATTAACCCTTGAGTTATTGAATTCAAGAAAAAGGTTAATTAAAATCAAAATTGAAACTCCTCCAAATGTGTACATCATTGGTACAATTTATATAGAGCCTTTTTCTTTTTTCTTTTTGTTGATATATTTTATCACATGATTTGTTTTGAAGTTACTTCAATGAATATTTGTTGGATGAATTGCGTTCATTATTAGAAAATCACACCAAAAGGGGGTAACCTTGAAAGGTTCTACATGGTTCCAAGTGTCTTATGGATGATTTCAAAGGAACAATAGAGGATTAAGGACTTGAATTTTTCTTTTAAGACTTCTTTGACTATTTATAGCACATGGTGGTAGAAATCTCCTATTAGAAGTATTGTTGATTTTTCTAAAAACATATCAAAAAAGATGCTTCAGACAATATTTTGGCAATTTGAAATTCCTTGCTTTAGGTTTGAGTGTTAGCCAAAATAATTATCCTTCTTGAATTTGATTTCAACTAATGGAACGAAGTTTACAAAGTCAAATATATTCAATTGAAATTTGAATTGTAAGCCTATAATTAAAATTTACTAATTTTCTAATTATAATGACAAGGTTTTTTTACATTGTAACATTCTTCAATATACACCCATGGTAAAAATTAGATTTTTGGAGTATATTATGTATTTGATATGCCTTGTCTCCACTTCTTCTTCCATAATTCACACTATTTTCAAACCATCACAAAAAAAACCCAAAAATTTCATGACTTATTAGATAACTGTTATTTCATCTTAAACAAATAAAACCAACAAAAATCATTTATATAGGGAGGTAAAATAGAATATATAGTGTGCAAGAATTTGAAATTTGTTTACATGGTAAAAAGAATAGGGTGAGTATGAGTTCCAAGTTTTAATATACAAGATGATCATTTGAATGGGGAGTTGTACGTAAGGTAATTTTAGTGAATCCATTGTAGATCAAATGGAAGCAAGCCTCTCTCTAGACTTCTAACCAAACCTATAGAGTTGAAGTTGATTGAACATGGATCGAAGTTTGTGATCCAAATGATAAAGAGCAAAAATAGACCTATGAAGAAATAGTTCTTCATTTGTCTTGCAAATTTAGAGGGGGCCTATTGCCAATTGGAACTCAGTCGTGGGTTTACTTCCACAATGTTGTCATGGTTGTCATAACGGGCGAGTTAGGGTCATCAGACAGGACGGACGGACGAGCAAACCGGACCGGACAGACGGTCCGGACGGCTCTAATTTTGTAACTTGTGCAATTTCGCGGAATGACACGTCACCTCGTCTGCACCCTGACGATCTCGTCTGCGCCCAGCATGTTCCTTAATCCACATGGCATCCATGTGGCCTATTTTTCCGTTATCAAAAAGTCAACTATGTGTTGACTATATCGGACGGGCGGGACCTCTAACGGACGAGCGAACTAGACGTCCGTCCACTATGACAACCATGAATGTTGTAGCTACCATGGCTCTCTTAAGTAGACCATGGAGCATGTAGTACAATCTTATCACTAAGCTTGCTAGGTGAGGAACAAATCCAAGGGCATTTGTTAGGCATTGGAGTTGCATGAGTCTTCATCTTGTAGAAAAACCATCACCATTATTACTCCTAGCTCTTTTGACCAAGATGGACAATACTCACCTTCTAATCTCATCTTCAACATTACCAATGACATTCTTTGTTCTGCCATCCTTTGCAGGCTTTGGTGTGCATGGATTCATTTCATCTTTGAGGGTGAAAATATCAATTTCACCAAAATTTGCATCCTTGCCTAGTGGATACTCTTCTTGCTAGCATGGCTCTGAGGAATAACATTATCTCCTACTTCAGTAGATATAGTGTAGAGCATCAAAAAAATCATCTCCCAAGAGTTTCTTGACACTTGGTGCAAAAATGAGTCTTTTTGTTTACGTAGTTTTCACCAGCTGAAGTGGAATCCGACCTCTACTCTCATTCCTATGGTGACTTGGCTGTGTGAGCCAGATTGTTTGTTTGTTCTCTCTTTCTTGTTATAAAAGCATTGTCAGTTTTCAAAAGGAAAAAATGGGAGCAAAGCCATTGCAAGCAAAATTACTTTAGTAGTGTACAGTACATTTAAGTTGTGAAATGAAACTTAAGCTTACTTACGAATCAGTCCAGCTTCTGCAGGAGTCGGTCCCAGGCAACATAAGTTAGTGCATTCCAGTCTTCTTCACCCGCCAAGTTCATTGCCTGCCCGTTCTTAAAGATTCCTCCACCAAATTAGAACTGAATTGATGACAGATGGACTGTTCAGCGTCAATGCTGCTACAGAAAATCACTTTGCTTGTTCAATTGACTCAAATCTTAGCGATGCAAGTCAGCTTCAGCATTCAATTTCCCTCTCAAGCTCAGCCATTGCCGCCGTTGAATTGTTCTTTTTGTTTTGTTTTGTTTTTTGTTTTCGACTTTTTCGTCCTTGGAGTTTTCTATAATTAAAATAGAAAAGAAGTTGCATTTTGCTTCTCGGAAGGGAACAATTTGCTTCTGAGTGCAATGATTTTCTGGGTCGATTCCTTGCTTGGAATGCCCTCAGATTTGTGACAAATTTGGTGGGCAAAGTGCAGCCTCATTTTCCAGCAGCATTCTCCAATTTTGTCACATACGGTGGCCGAAGTGAGACCGAGTATGCACCGGAGATGCGTGGCAACCGAAAGAAGAGTTGTGTGTTCAAGGTCAGCGTTTAAACTTCTGGCAAATTTAGCCTAAATCTTATTTGACTTTGACTCTGGAGTCAGGCACAATTACACTAGAAAAAAAAAGGGGGAAATTTTGGATGGAATTTTGAATCACAACCCATCCAATATAAAATTGTCAATTTTTTTCAATTTTTCAATTTTTTTTAAACAAATGAAATGTAAATTTGTCAAAATTTCCAACAAAGGTTTCTAATGGTCAATGATACTAGGGATGAATTTAAAGTACACAAATAGATGTCCCAAAAGTAGATTATTGTTCTAACCAACTTGTGAAAGGTGCATGTAGGTTTTGTAATCAACAAGAAAATAAAAAAAATTAACAATCATGGCTGATGATAGTCTGTGGTGCTAGCAAGCAAATGGTTGGGTTTACTTGAACAAGAGCTTGAATGTTTCAATTCAGTATGTAACGAATGTACAAGACAACATTCTCATAGTCTTCTTTCATTTCTAGTTTTACTGCAGAGAGTATGGGGTCTTGATTGGCACTTTGAGATCTTTGAAGAAAAAACCTACCTTAGTCAATGATTACTATCCTCCCCAAGTAACTGGAAAAACATGCATGAATTGGATCAATTTTTTAAGCACAAAATGTAGCCTGACAATTCAATATATGACCGATTTTCTAGTACTTAGGAGTTTTAATTTAAATAATTCTCCTTGTATAAAGACCTACATGAATTAAATTTATCATGGCTTTTTGATTTAGAATATGAAAGAGCTTTCACCTTGAAAAAAAGGGTACAAAAGCCTCTCTCTATATTGCTTTTTGAGCTTCTCTAATTACATACCTCTACTTTCTTCATACCCTTGAATGACTCATCAACCAAATTTGGTTGATTTTATGTCAGTGAGGTGTCTTAGCAACCTACTCCTATTGTTTTTCATCCATCCTGAATTCCTGATAACTTAGAGTTGTATTACTGACCACTGAGAAATGATAAAGGTAAATAAGAAACTCAGAGAGGTGTCAGACCCTCAAATCTTGCTTGGAAGAGTTTAAAAACTAGGTTACCAAACCATCCTTGACTTTCTCCTCTCTGCAATGCAATTCCATTTCGTTTGTTTTAAAGAAAATAAATAAAACACCAAAACCAAAACCATCCTCGACAACTCCGTCTCCTTCCTGCATTTGCACTTAAAACCCATGTCTCCTGGCAAAGCCAACTACCAAAGTACCCAACCCCATTACGATCCCTACTCAGAGCACCCAAAGGAGCATGCCAGCAACACTGGCCACTTAGTTATGGTAATTAATTACGTCCATTGATGTCTGCTCAAATCAAAAGCCTCAAGCTCTGCTCCAGTGCTCCTCACTGGCACGGTCGCGGCAACCGGTAACTCGTGCACCTCTGAACCATGATGGCCTCCCAACACCGCAACACCAAAGAAAACAGGAGAACCCAAGGCAAACTTCAAGTGGGCAATACGTACATCAATACCCGACTTACTGTATCCGAAAAGAAAGCTTCAATAATTGGGCATCATGTGGACACGCTAATTCCGTTACCCTCCCAGCGATGAATGCCTCCAGGTACGGTGTGATCCCATGCGACGGAGATCGCCCTGAAACCTGGTTTCGTCATCAATGAAATTCACTTGCACCAAAATGTACTAAAAGAAAAAGAAAATCACTACCAGAAATCAATTTTTATTACTCCGTAACAGTGTTTGTCATAACTGTAAACACTGATGAACTGTTTACGACCTACTGTAGCTTCCCCGCCGCTGGCACTGGTTGCCCAGGCAGCGGCCATATATATGCACGTGATGGCAACTAAATTACCGCTTCTAGCTCGACCAATCCGGCTTCTTTTTAAGGCTCTCCAAGAATTCCGAATCTCTACTAACTTAGTTCCACCTGCCTGCCTCGCTATTCTCGTTCCCCACAAATTCATCAATCTCTCACTCAATCTAGCTTCCCGACTCCCGAGAATTCCCGGTCTGAACAGCAGCGCACGTAGCTACCTCCTCTGATCCGAGAGCCGTTACACTTGCATTCATGTTTCGTAACTGCACGAAGTGCAATGGTATGACACAGATCTACTTGGTTAGCTAGCTAGAGACTGTATGCGCACGTCTGTCTATGCAGCGCCATACACTTGCTCATTAACTCTCATATCGCTCCTGATGGATCAAGCGCCTCGAAGCAGCAACAGGGGAAAGCTTACCCCACCGAAGAGTAATTGTTCTTGGTTGCAACCGTTTGTGACCGGGTGCCTGCAACTTCCCTCGCAATCAGCGCGCTAATCAGGATTGAAGAGTCTTCTACGTTGGCAGTTGTCAACTTTCTTTAGAGTACGCAGTATGTGTCGTCTACATTCCCCACCGTGGCAGTAGGCAGTTCAGTTCGTCGCGTAAGTGCATGAGCCCAGGTGGGGGTTGTAGGGGATTCAATTGGGGGCGACGTGGGACGATGATGAGAGAGATCCTTGGCATTGCAGAGAGTGTGCGTTTGGATTAGTTACAATACAGCAGGTCAATTCCTTCATTGTTTAATTTAATTTATATTTGAATATATGTGCTCTCTGTGAATTGTGCGTTCCCATTAAGGAGACTGTCGAGCTTTCAAGAAGAAATCCATTGCCAACCCCGACGACCACCATGGGCGTGTACAAACTGAGCATCCAGGACCTGGACCCGAAATCCTCCTCCAAATCGCCCCTTCCCTTCCCCAAGTCCAGCTTCCTCCGCGGCACCGCCACCACCTTCATGGGCCGCCGCTTCAGCACCAAGGTGCAACCCACGCTCCGCAGCTTCCTGGAGGCTCCCGACATCGAGCCCCCGAACCTCCCCACAAACCCCATCAGCAGCTCCGAGGACGACAACAGCTGCAGCAGCTCGTACTTCACCGCCAGCAGCACGCGCACGACCAGTCACTGTCTCACCTCCGACGACGACGCCTGCCTCCGTGAGCTTTCGAATTCGCTCCGCAGCGGCGGCTTCGGCAACAGCGGCTTCGCCTCCCTGGCGCGTCACAGCACGGCCTGCTGCACGGACGGAGCGCTCCGCCAGGAGCTGCGGCGGAAGTTCCACCTCGAGGACGTCACTAGTAACCCTGTTCGCAACAGCTTCGCCATGGGACGATGCAGCTTCCGAAGGGAGCTCGACACCACGGAGGATCGAGTGGAGAGCTTGGCATTGTGGGAGGAGGTTTCGGAGTCTCCTTTGTCGATTTCTGCAAAGGAACGAGTCGTGAGAAAAGATTGGAATGCGGCACACTCATGGCCGCATGGACAGGCTACCAGCCCGTCGGTGGGGTACTCGGGCAAGCTGGGCTTGGAAAACTTGTTTCGGAAACCCAAGAAGGCGACGTCGTCGTTCTTCAATGGATTCTTCTCCGGGCTATCTTTCTCCTCGTCGCGGCGGTCGCGGAAGTCGTAGTATTGACCATCAGGAATTCTTGCTCTTGGAGTCCCGCTTGTAGAGATATTCGTAGACTTTTAAGCTCACTAGAGGACACATTGAAAATTATTGTAGATTTTTTCACACCGTACAGTATGACTCTTCTACGGCAAGATAAGCAATTCGACTTGCGTACATCTTCTGCTCTCTATTGAATTCAAGAGAGCTGGTCGTGAGTTCATGGTAACATTAGAATATAGCTTCTGCTTCTCGTATTGTATCATGTATTGGATTGCTCCTTGGGAAGGAGTTATTCTTATGATTGACTTGGATATGATGACACCACGGCCGTTCCTTGAACCCTCAAAACAATGTCCACCAGAAAATGTCGTAGTGCAAATCACGATGATCTCAAAACCATGGTTTTTTTTACTGAAGTATCTAAGTAGGGATATGGCCAAGGCAGTTTCTACCGAAGGCGTTGCCAATCCTGAAGGGCCTGCAGATGGTGAAATGGTAGAAGCATCAACCTGCCCAATTCTGGTATTCATTGAATCCAGAAGCGGGCGTCGCTTGGGGCTCATGGACCACTTTGAAGAACTCTTTAATAACCCCGAGCAGGTCATATATTCTTGGATGCCATTTGCAAATCCATTTCAGTTCGCAGATGGGGACTGTTGGATGGGTTCTGTCAAGACTGGGAGCACTCCTAGAGCTTTCGGCAACTCATAGAGTCACAGTGTTCCTCCTGTTGGGGTTATCCCCCTTGGCACAGGAAATGATCTTTCCGGAAACTTTGGCTGGGTAAGATTACGACAAGACTTAGTAGACTCGGACACTGACGTCCTTAATATGCTTGTACAGTCTTTAGAAATGGAATTTTATTCAGAATGGAGCATGTGGAAGATTGCGTCCTTTTCACTTTGCATCTGAAGAAGGTTTGCGATTTACTGTGACTTGTTGACGGAATTTAATTCCTGTATATTTCTCTGTTCACAGGGAGGAGACTTCTCCTCAACGGCTAAAAAGTCTCTCACAGGATGCCTAGTGAAGGCATTAGATTCCAAGGTCGTACCTCTTGACACGTAAGTTTTTCTTTCTCTAGAAAAGATGTAACTGTTGCTTAGATCGAGATCTAATTCGAAATAATTTCGAATAAGGAATGACCTGTTACTAGTACACTAACTGATTATCTGTGTGGTCTAGAATACTTGACATAGTGTTAAGTACGCAAATGTTGATATGTGTGTGACTCTCCAGATATCTGTTACTTTCGTTGTTGGGGACAATGTGTCGTAATAAATTTAGTGAAAAGTCCTGGCATGATCTTAATCAACATGTCTCATTGCCTTCATCGTTAATCTTTCTAAATCATTCATACCGAATCTTTAGTTTTTTCTATAGACTACATTAGCCTGTGCTTATAATGATGTTGGTGATTTACTGTCTCCTTTCAAACTCTTGTAATGCCTTCTGTTTGTATGAATCTGACAATCCTTAGTTATTCGAGCAGTAGTGATTTGTAATTTAAAAAGTTATGCGGGTGGGCGAAACTCTTGGGGAAAACCTTCATCTTCTAGTAGACAAAAGGTGCTGCCTCCTTCCCTGACAAACTGTGGTCCCTGCGATTCTGCTGTTATAAGCTACTCAGGCTTTCAAACTTCACAAGGTTGTGAAGTTCTCGTCTGTTTTAATCGATGCCGTATTGACTGGGCGTTCTTGGCAAAACGCAGGGGGTCTAGAAGAGCAAAGGTCTGAGGGTGGTTTGCTGGAAGTTATGGGGTTGAAGGATGATTGGCACACTGGTTTTGTCATGCTTGAAGTTAGCACTGCTGTTCGTCTCTGTTCGTCGCTTTGAGCTACCTCAAAGTTTCTTTCTAGCCACACAGGACGAAATTTGTTGGATGAAAGCAGTGATTTGGTGCCAATGTCAAAGAGCGTGCTACCAAAGTTTGAACTGCTTTTGAGGAACGATCATGTTTATTTGCCTACTTGCTTAATGCATTCAATTACTTGAAGAGATCATTCATGCCCAAGTTACAACCGTTTTTGTGCGTGTTTCTATTATTGACTTGATTCGCATTTAGAATCTACAGAATGATCCGTTTGAACAACTTGCCTCATCCAATATTCTGATGTTTTGCTCTTGGCTGAATCAGTCAAAACTTGAACTGACTGGTCGAGCTAGAAAAACCTAATTGCAAATGGATGGAGAGCTACCCATAGGTACACCTGCCGACGAACCCACGTTTGCTCTCATCGAGAAACTCTCAACTCCGTCCATGTTACTGAAAAGATAACATCCTTAGGTACTGTTTGATGTGTTTTGTGGATTTTCTGATTCTGAATGTAAGCTTGTTTGTAAACAAGTTCAACCTTGAGCTCGTTTGATGTGGCTCATTATTTGCATTCGGTGCTTATGCCCAATGACTATTTGATTACCTCTAATTAGTAAAGTCATGGTTTTCACCAACATGTTCTTTGCTTCAAGCTTCCGTAATGAAATTCGCCAACCTATTGTGTCAGTTTATTGTGCACGCTTATCGTGGAATCCTCTACTGGATAATCGGGTGAGTCTTCTATTGCTTGTAAGAATCCGATTAAAGAAGTGCTTGTTTCAAATGCAATTACCTGTTTTGCATTTGTCTAATTTGTGAAACTTGACCAGTGACGAATTGTCTTTTCCAAGATAAACTTGGATCGACACTAATTTCCGTTAGGTGACACCCAATTGAGATCCTAAATATCATTATTAGTGTTTCGTACCACTTGTTGCAATATTGCACAATCTTGCTGCAGGGATATCAGCTAGCTGGCCTTGTATAATTTAACGAAATTCAAGTTAACTTATGTTCGGAAGATATAATGTTCATTATCTGCGACCAGAGTTATGTATGGTCAGTCAATCAGTGCGTTTAATTACGTATTTTGGGTCTAAATAACTTTAATTCTTGCAACAGTGTTTGCTGTTGTGATGAAGGATTTGGTCCTTCTAGCAAACCCAGATTAGAGAGGTCATTTGAAATAGGGATTATTGGTGAAAATGATTAACTACAAAATTGTAGCCACAAATACATCTTTTCGCTGAACCAGTGCATGAGGAATTTCGCGAAACATCGTGTTAGAGTTGGCCGAAAATTTTTACTGAGGTGGTCGGGTCGGACTTGTTACAGTTCATTATTCTACAATTACAATGTTAAGGTTAACAGACTTAGCATTTAGCAGCATTGTGCAGATTACTCACGGTTTCGGACTTTGGATATCCAGTCCCGTCGGTGCACGTGAGTTCCATTTGCTTAAAACCCGTCTCGACAGACTACACCAGCATAATTACGGATTATCAGTGCTGAATGTCGTCGAACTGAATGTGAGGTTCAGTTTGTTTCAATAGTTCCAAGCTCGTAGAAAGGTAAGGAAATTCTGCATGGCAAGGGCTTCATCAGTGACAACTTACTGGTGATGCCACTAAGTGCCAAATTAAGTAGACGGCATTGAACCCCACTAACATAGCTTTTACAGTCACGCCATCACGTTCTCATGTGGAAAGAGGCGGGATTCAGTGAGCATTCACCGGAATGGTTAATTATGACAAGAAGGTGTTAGTAGTAAATTGTCACCGACTTTACTGTGAGACTTAGTGGATCGCTTTATGGAACAGCTGGGAATTGAAGCCTTGTACGAAATCTTCTTTCCATAAAGTTCGAATATGATTTAGCATAGTGGTGTGTGTGTGAAAGAAACAGCTATTGGAAATCAACAGTTATCTGATAATATTTGAGTGCGTCAAGACATCGAATACAACTTGATCGAAGAAGTACTGTGCAGGAGTGATTCTGGCACAAATGCAATTTGCAAGACCGTGCTTTGAATTCACTGTCTAATGAAATAGACATGATCACTGGAAGAAAAGAAAAGAAAAATGCATGATGCTGCTCTCAATCTGTGAAAGTGGTTCATCAAATGCGCACAACGCAACTCGTCACGGCAAGTTCATCGAAATTAATGCTAGCTCTTTTCAGCAGTAATGCGGACTAATGAGAAGTCAGTCCTGCATAGACGGATCCACTCTTTTTCCAAAGTAAAAAAGGGGTTACAACTTACAAGTTACAACGTACTTTACATGCGGGATTGCGGGGTACAGAAGTCAAGCAGATGACTGATCATTGTTTGGGAGTTCATTATGAGACAAGGCCCGAGCATTTATCAGTGAGCAACTTCCGTCCAACGACTCACGGAATACTAGATTCTGCTTTTGCAAATTGGCTTGACTATTCCCCGGTGGCGTTGGCTTTGTAATCTCTTTTTCACCTTAGAAATCTAATGCGTTTGTGTCTTTTTTAACAAATGGAAAGAATCATTGCATTAAAAAAAAAAGTACAAAGCGGCCAAGCCAACAAAGGCTAGACAATGACAAGATATAGAGCAACAAAGGAATCAATCTAAGTGAAAAAACTAGAGAAAAAGGCAAGAAGGGGGACCCCTCTTGTTCCAAACAACATTGGTGCTAACCCTATTAGCAAGCACCAAGGATTTGAGCCAAATTTTATTAAACTTGGTCCAAATAGAAGATGCCTTCTATGGACAAAGACTAGTAGAGAGTTGAGCCTTTAATTGAGCCACGCGACCTAAATCAAGAAGTACCTCCTAGATAGCCTTATGAGTGACATCTGAAGGCCATTGTCCATGAGAGAAGACCTTATTGTTACGAGAAAGCCAAATAATCCAAAGAACAAAGCTTCTAAGCAAGGACCAAATAACCTTAATCTCACAGAAACATTTAGGCATCTACGCATCAAAATCAAATGTTTCATTAGGTGCCCCCCCCCCCCCCCCCCCCCCCAAAAAAAAAGTAGGCTTAAGTTTTGGAATATCTTATCTTTATCAATCTCATAAAACCTTCCTCCTAATATATTTGGAATAATATGTCTATCCAATTGAATTAGAACAAGTTAACAATTTCATTTCTTTTGGAGCAAAGTCTATAAGTCTTGAAACTCAAAATCATTAGAACATTAGACATTTTTATGAGTCTTCATGTTCAACTTCATTGGAATGTTACACATTTTTGTGTTCTTTGCACGAGTTATAACATTTTGAAGCATGCAATTTTTATAAATATGAAATAACTTGAGAATGATTTTTATTTTGGAAACAATTTGAGTTATAGTAGCCACGTGTGTTTGTAACAAAGATGAAAATGAAACTTTACTAATTTGGTATTAATAATGACTTTAAGTAAATCTCTTTACAATGATGTTAACCCCTAAAGCCTTGTTGCATGATTTCAACCCATGTTTTGCTTTCAAACAATATTTTTTGGGTCCTTGTGAATTTTACTACTAACCTCCAATGCTTTGAAAATTTAGCAGCAATCTCAATTGTGGTTAAAAATTTATGCCTCAAAAAGACATTTTTTCCAAAATAGGGGCAATATGGACAGCCTTGATAGATGGATTCAATTGGGCAAAAAAATTCACATATACTCTCAACATACTTTTAAAACCTAGAAGTTAATGCCAACGTTTTTTTTGGAAACCATTTCAAAACTACTATTTCTAATATAAAGAGATATGATTAAGAAAATTACTTTTTAACCCCTAAAGGTTGGAGATTATGTTTCCACCAAAACATTCCCAAACTACCATTTCTGATACAAGCACCAAATTTTAGATGAAAAACTTTTTTTGACACATGTAACCATAGATTCCTATACTAAATTAGTTTGCAAAGATGTGGAAAAAAATTCAAAATTTTCCACCGTGTAGATTGCAAGATATTAACATTTGAAGTGACAAAAATCATTCTTTGGGCCTTGCGAAAATACGGGCAGCTATACTTCACAAGGTCATATTTGTATGAAAAAATGTCCCAAATGGTGGTTCTTCTTTGGATTCATTTTTTATGGCAAGTTGGCTACATTCTTGAAAAAATTTAGATCGTTTAGAATTGCACAACATATAGGAAAAAAAATAGTAAGTAGAAAAAAATATAAAGTGATTCAAAACACTAAATTGTTAAGAATCTAATTATAAAATTGAAAAATTTCAATCCCAACGGTGCTAATGTAGTAATAAACAGTCTACATTATATATATATATATATATATATATATATATATATATATATATATATATATATATATATATATATATATATCTGTGTGTGTGTGTGTGTGTGTGTGTGTGTGTGTGTTGTGTGTAAAGCTTTAAATCAATTTCAAATTTTTATTTTTGAAAAAAAGGGATCTTCTAAGAAATTTTTGAGTTGTCCACCAAGCATTGAAAATTACATATCATGCAATAACTTTTGAGTCCCGCAATCAAAAGTTATGAAAATTGTTGGGCCTTGAAGATACTCTTTGAGCACATGTTATGTGAAAATTCCAACAAAAAAGAATAAAAACTCCATTCATAGTGAGCTACCCAAAATCACTGTGTTGCCAAAAAACGCAGTTTTGACTTTTAGAGGTTAATCAATTGTAGGATCTTGTCTTAAGCTTCTACAAGAATGTGTACAAAAAAATTCAAACACTTTAGAAAAAAACATTCAAAAATTTTGACCAGGTAGTTTTTAAGTTATTAGTATTCAAAGTAAAATAAAATTATTATTTTGCACCTTGCTTTACTAAACTTTAAGATTTGAATTCCCTTAACTTAACATTATTGCACTTCAAGGTTTTGATAGTTTTAAGAACTTTGTCGTAGAAAATTGAGTTGAAAAATCTATGAAAAAATTCCAAAAAAAATCAACAATTTTCAATCTTAAGAACATTATTCAACAGAGGTAAGTACAATATGGAAGGAAATTAAAGTCATATCATTAATATTTTTGAAATGGAAAATTGATACATATCAATTCTAATGGTGAGATTGTTATCTACAATATATCTACACTTTGGATGTTTTTGTTTTGAAAAAAATGTAAGAATTGAATTCAAACTAATCATATAAGTTTTTTTTCCAAGAAGCCATCAAGTAGCCTTCTAAACAAAACTCTTCCTATCTCTTACATCACAAATCAAATTGGAATGAATTAAAGATTTTTATGAAAATATAAATATACTCTATGAGGTTAAATATTAATAATTTTGCATTTCTTTTGTTATATAAAGTCAATCATTTTGAGCTTCAGAAGGCATAAATTTTTGTACAAGACATTGACTAAAATAAAAAAATTTGTTTCCAAAAGTATATTACATTCCCTTACTTTCAAGAAGAGTTTCAAGAAATTAAAGTATATTTGATATTTGATAGGATCCTATTTGAATTTTTTAAATATCCATTCCAAAGCTTTGAACCTTTGAGGGCATAATCCAAAGAAAGAAAAGGCATACATTCAAGTACATGAGTTAGACTTACAAGCCTTTGAAATTAAATTTTTTAATTTGGTTTGGTTCAGGGTAATTAAACCCAAAATAGGGCAATCTTAAGATGTTTGAATTAAGAAATAGGTCTCTAATTAGAGGTCAATGATGAATATTGTTTGATATTTTATTTTGTACAAAACCATCAAAAGCACAATAAATAAATCATATATCTTTATATCCCACTCAAGATTTAAAAAATTGTGTCATTACTATATTCCTTAATTTGTGCTCTATTTGTATCAAATTTACCAAAAAAATCATAGGTGGCTAGAATTGGGCTTTCAAGACCTATAAGGGTAAACATCCAATCAAATCTATATGCATCGGAAGTCGTCAAAGTGTCAAAATTCTTGTAGGTGCAATCCTATGGAATTCAACAAAAGAAATTATTCAGACCATCAAGGTAAAAACACCCCAAAACGTTTGTATGCACATTCTTGACAAGCAAACTTCTATTGAGAGTGTCCCCCAAGGTGCTATTAAAACATTCCCATACTTAAAAAAGCAATTGGTTGATTACTAATTTTCTAAATTTCAATATTATGACCAAGCTATGTGACAATTTTAGTAATCTCTAGTGGTCCATTTTGAAAATTCATAATAATTACATGTCTTTTCCAAAAATTATAATTTCTTCTTTTAAAATTCATGATTTTCAATTGCTCATACTATGAAAAAGTATTTTTTTCTATGAAAGGGGCCTCAAACAATGCTGAATTGCTTATTTTGATGATGTTCAGTTGGGTGTTTTCTCACCTTAGTTCGATGCAGATTGGAGTGACAAAAACTGGAAGAATTGGAGCCACATGTGAAACTGAGACAAAAAGAAAGAACCGTCTTGCTTGCTTGCAGGCACATGATTAAGCTTACAGCAAGTTTGTTCCTACACATGCACCATTTGCATTGCCACTCAGCTGTCACAAAACTTTCTTGTCTTGCCAGATATTGCCAAAGTACAAGCTTGTCAGTTACTGAATCAGCAATTCAGCACCTGGCCAGAAGAGTTTAGTAGCGGAGAAGCATCGAGAATTGCAAAAAAAGCATTGGATGCTCTATTGCTCTCAAACATCAGCAGCAGCATCCAACCGGTAACTTCAATTTAGTTCATCATAGAACACTTGTGCTATTTATGATCCTATTTATGGTGGTACTTCTGTGTGCTGTTGAGTATAGTGTTGAATATGTCGTATGTCCCTATCATTTGTTTTTATTGTGAGACTGGGCATTTTCATGTCATAATTTGAGAACTTGTTCAGATGCATTGGTGGACATTCACTCTCAATGCTCAAAAATGAGAAACCAGGAACAAATGATAACCAACCTCTTTTAAAGAAAATGTTCCTTGCTGTGCATGCCCTTCATGCTCTAGTTTGAATTGAGCCTTTGAGGAGGAAACTCCACTTCCAGAGGAACTTACTGGTAGTAAGAAAATGGCTTGTTCCTCCCTCCAAAATGATGTCATTCACATTCATTACAAATGAAGGTCCCAAACGAGATCTTCATCAGCTCAAGTTGCTTAGGACACAGCTAAATTGATGTGCTCAAATTTCAAATTCAACTCTTAAATTCACAGATAGTTTTTGTGGCTAGAGATATATATATTTTTTGGGAGAAGTTTTGCTACTTTAAACCACATTCGTGAACTCTGATTATAAAATGATTTACCTTCTGAAAAACAGTATAATAACACCACTATCTGAGTCAATGGAGTCTACTTGCAATCAGCTCATCCAGGACACCCCCAGGCCCCAGCTGGTTGTGAACGGCTGCATTCATGTCCATGTCTGGACTGGTTTCACAACTCCACACTGTCCTGGGCTGTCAGTTGTCACTCACATGTATACCATTTTGCAAAGTTTCTTATAATCACAATGTCACATACTGTACGTTAATACTATTCCCACTCTTCCACAGCCATAGAATAGGAGTTCAGAAAAGAATTCTTCTTGAAAACAAGTGACACATGTCCGTGCTTGATTGATTTGAACCCCTGGCTAAAAGTGACACGGACACACAAAACCCCATTCACGATTTTGTTTTCCAAGGTACAATCCAGCTATTTGGGTACGGTGTATAATTGTTGTCTGACAACTACTTGGAGTACTTTTATTTATCCTAGTTTCAGTATTTTTGTCAGCCTCATAATTACTGTATCCTACTCCTTTTTCTGCATCAATTTTTCCAGCACTTCAGTTCCAAGCTACAACTGTTGTTCGGTAGTACATTTCTCCTCACATTGTGTACTCAAGGAACCATTCAATTACAGATAGAACCTGACTCCTCTTTACCAGTCCAGATGAGTAATGTCACACCATGCGAGGGTCCTGATCACAACAGTACGTCCAATCCGCAATACCCTGTTCCCGCATCAGAATCTCCACATAACTTAAACATTGCATACTTTTCTCAAAGACTCCCGCCATCTGCAGTTCTGCACCCTCTCTCTGTTTCACCTCCAACTTCCTAACTGAAGGGCGTCCAAATAACTAAGTTTCTGACACCCCAGATATGGTGGATGGGGAGTCACTCTAGGATCATAGACATGGGTCGCCACTTTCTTTCAGGTATGGCAATAAAGAGCTTGAGACAAGGATTTTAGCTACCCGACGAAGTAGCTCCGAGCAAGGAAATATCCTCATTTGTTTAGAGCATAACTCAAGTTTTTCGCATAGCTTCGAACTTGCTATTTCTATTCTTTTGCATTCTTTTGCATTCTTCGCTTTTGTTCCGCGATTGAACAAAGAAAACCTCCATTTGCTCTTCTCCGAGACAATCCGTAGGCTAGTTTGAAATGATGGCAATCAGTGTTTCCGGGTTTTTCGTTTTCTGCGTCTGCATTTTGCTTTCTCCGGCGATAGTAAACTGCAGTAAGGAGCACTTGAAGGGGCGTGGATTGTTAGCATTGACAGAGGAAAGCTCTGCATTAGCATATGCAAACTGGATTGCAAGCGTGAGGTTGAGACATGAGCTGAAACTGAAGGCGAGCTCCCTGGTGGGGGAGCCAGGCATGGTGAACCCAGACCTGTCGCTGGATTTTCCAGGAATGAAAGAGTATGTGGATTGGGAGAGCGTGGTGACGCCGTCAACCTACATTATTGTAGACCAAACTGGTTTAGGCAATTTTTTGACTTTAACAGATGCAATCAACTCCATTCCAAGGGACCGATATCGGCAGTACCGCATTACCATTCAAGTCAATGCTGGTGTTTACAGGTACTAAGCAATGCTTTCCTCAGTATCCATTCCAAGCTTTTGTGAATTAGTCTGCATTTGTTAGCTAGAATTGTTGCTTGCTCGAAGGTCGAAGAGTAGTGGAAGCGGAGAAGAATCGTCGGTCGTAAGATGACCGTTAAATAAGAAGGGCAGGAAGGGCTACATTTGGGTAATGTGACAGTTTTGGTCCTTGTGATTTTAGTAGTTTTTTGTAACGTTCTGGTGTGCAGAGAAAAAGTGTTCATTGAGAGGACAAGGCCTATGATCACCTTACAAGGGGAAGGCCAACCTACCATTGTCTGGAACGACACAAACTTCCTCTCCGGCAACCATACTTTCGACAGTGCCACTTTCGGAGTTGCTGGGAATTTTTTCCTTGCTCGCAACATGACTTTCCAGGTAGGGAATCCTGTAAGCATGCCTTGTCCATAAGCGATTAATCAGACCCTACAACTTGTCGAAAATCATGCTCTGTCTTAGTGAGGAGTGTACCCGATTTGGCTGGAGTTAGCTTGTCAATGGTGTTCAATTCCATCCAAGTTGCACGCCGTGAATATGACTCCCCCAGTGAATTAGATATTTTTTCATAAATCTTGAGCATTTCATGAACATTTGATTGGGCCTGACTTTCTTACGATATTCTTTAGAATTCTACAGATGCACCTAAGAATCTGAGTTCATCATCCTTCTTCTATAAATGAAATCCTTAGGTTGCAATTAACAACATAACAAAGAGGCAATATATGCTGTCGCATGCTTAATGAAGTTCCAGTTGAGAGAGACGCTCAATCTTAAGCCATTAATGTCATGTCAGAATGTGATGCTAATTCCAATTCTCAATTGCGAAGGCAAGGTTTTAGGGCTAATGAATGTGACGTTTTTCCTCAAGAATTAAGAATTTTTTTAAAAACCTTTTGTTTAGAGGTGATTTACAATTCATTTGTGACAATTCTCGGTGCAGAATACAGCGCCGGCTCCTCCACCAGGGGCGGTGGGCATGCAGGCCGTAGCTCTGCGCGTAACGTCCGACTATGCGGCCTTCCACGACTGCACCATCATTGGCAACCAAGACTCTTTGTATGACCACAATGGTCGACACTTCTACAAGGACTGCTTCATTCAAGGCAGCATCGACTTCATCTTTGGAAATGGCCTTTCCATGTTCTATGTGAGTCTCCATGCCACAACTCAGAATGATTCTTTCCATCCATCAACAGTTCTCTTGTAATAGTACTTGCAGAAGGGTCAATGTAGGTAGCGGGTACTAGTAATTTGCTACACTTCCAGCGTCTTAACCGATGTGTAAGAGTGTGCTTTTCTTTCAAAGCTCAAGTTAGACCTCACTCAATGCAGCATGAATTTCTCACATGACCAATGGGTACAAAAATGGATTCCTGGTGCAGAATTGTGAGCTGAATGTGATGCCAACAACGTGGGGGGCCGTGACCGCCCAGAAGCGTCAGAACGCCAGTGATAACACGGGCTTCTCCTTCCAGAACTGCCGCATCACAGGCGCAGGACAAGTGTACTTGGGCCGCGCTTGGGGTCCCTTCTCCCGAGTGGTGTATGCCTACACTTGGATGGGCGACGTCATTTACGCACCGGGATGGTTCGACTGGGGACTGGCCGACCGACAACTGTAAGTGACCATTGCTAACTGGATTACTTCCTTCCCCTCAAATCACACTTCCAATACAATGTTCTGCACGTCAAAGGGGAGAAGGTGAAGCGGCTTTGCGAGAATACTTTCTTTCTTGTGCATGGGCTCCACGACTGCGAACTTGCTCCCTAATTGTGAAACAGCTCCTTAATCGTGAAAGGAAAGTCCTACATCGCAATGTTCATCTCTCAATGAAATATGTAGCTCAAATGTAGTAAGAGCGTGGTTATGGAAATTCATACACCTTGAGATGTTTCCAAAACCAGGCTCCTCATTCCACTTACTAGGGTAATATCAATGAGAGTGATTCCAATGGTAGAAAATCAAGAATATTGTAATGAAATTATGAACTGACGGTATGTATAGAAGCTGAAAGAATGGAACTCAACGGAGCAATTAGGAGTTGGAACCGGACTTCTCTTCTCAAATGGCTTATTGCCACCTCTACATTGACCGGTCTCATGGAGATAATGAAACAAGCACTCCAGTTTGTATGTCCGTGGCTACATATGCGGAGATAATTAGTATTCCTGACCAATAACTGATGCCTGATTCCTTCAGCATGGTTCCATTTAAAAAATATGAATTTGGCATCCTTTAGCCCTAAGAGATCCGAAGCCTCCATCCTGGACGATGAGCATCGTGCTACATGGCACTGTTTCGTCCAAATAACTTCTCATTCCTCCAATTGAAAGCCATACTTGAATCTTTAAGAAAACAACCTTCCTTCATGACCCATTTGATGAAATTGGGGTAAGCAATGACTTTGTCCAAAGAAATACTCAGTACTAAGCCAAGATATGCGACAATTGGTGTGCAGATCTGTGTATTATGGGCAATACAAATGCTCAGGCCCTGGTTCCAATGAGGCCGGGAGGGTGGCCTGGTCCCGTGAGCTGACTGACTGGGAAGCAGCCCCGTTCCTGGCGCTCAGCTTCGTGGATGGAGAAGCTTGGATTCCGCAAAACATCAGACCAATACCAACAGTGGAGTGTAACGGAGTCCCTTGTTGAGCTTCGACTTCAATTGAATGTTTGGCAAATGTTTATTAGTCTGGGTTAGAACCGGTCAGTACAAGGAACTTCCCACAATCAAATTCGATTCGATCACAATAGGAACAGAACATTAGTCCTCAGCAAAGTTACAACAGTTACATCCATAGGAAATGTAGAATATTCTGCAGTATGAGGTAGAGTATTCTGCAGGAGTCATCTGAACACGTCATCTCTAGCAGAGACCAATAAGCTATATTCATGAAAGACACCTCATTTGAATGGGTTAATAATGTTGTGTTGTTTTATACACTGAGCAACACAAGTGTCGTAAACTTGTGACTTAGCTTGGGTGAGCACGCTGTTGCAACTGTAAGTGTCGATATTGCAAAGTATAAAATCGATAGGAGTCGTTTTTCAAACAATCATCTTAATGACCAAATTTTTGTTAGTCCAAAGTGAGTTTATACATTAGTGTCACAAATAATTTCTTGGGCAAATTGCATCCTTGAAAAACCAGTCAACTGTAGTGTAAGAATTGCAACAAAGCGTTCAGTTTCAAGCCAAATTAAACCAGTTGGAGATATGCAGTAATGCAGATTTCAACTTCTAACCCAAGATAATGAAAGTTGTTTGTCTGTTTGCATCATGTTAACATATGTTCGGGAGATCACTAAAGACCCCCAAAAATTCCATTATGTGTGACTTTCTTGTGCAATTTGAAAGACCACAGTTGACAACTATGGAATACTTTCTGCACGCCTCCGATTTTGGGCTGGAAATACTACAGGGTGTAAAGACTCAGTCGTTCGATTTCTTGAAATCCAGGGTGCAGAACCGTCGAACTCGCAGATTGCGGTTCTTCTGTCAGTCACACCAGATTTCCTCCATTATTCAGCTACAATGAGCAGACTTGTGTTTGGAGTTTCTTCCTTTCTTTGTTGGAGGCTCAGTCATTCTCTGTTTGTTTGCGGTAAAGTTTCGAATCCTAACTCCTCATCCTTGCGGCATTGTTACAAAGAACGGGCGACTACTTTAGAATCGATTTTCTAGATTGTTTCTCATTAGTATTGAGGTTCTATCTTTCTCATGTTGTCAACTGCTGTCCAGCACACAGAAGAACAATATCGTATGTGCAAACGGGCTAACTTGTAAGTAGTCTGGGTCATGAAAAATAGCGGTCTGTGTTTGCAAATTATATCCTAAACTGTTTGTCTCCAAATCATGATTGCCCACATGCATGACCAAACATGCAAAAAGTATTCCATAGACAACCCCATTTGTATTCAAAGATATTTGACAACAGACAGTATCCCCTCAAGCACACTGCAAACATTTTTTTGTCCTTTTCATGACTTCAGGTTAGCCTGTAAGATGGAATAAAACATTTTTTCATCCAATTTTTTTAAGGGGAGTTGCTTGAATGCATTTTCAATGAGTAGTATTGTACATTCCTTTGTTATGATATTATTGACTTTTCTAAAGAAGAAGATGCTTAACCCTAGAGCAACTAGACTCATCACACTTCACACTTGTAGAAAGTGGTCTGAAATGTGAATTAATTTTGTGAACCATGCTCAAAGACTAACATAGATGATAAAAGAAGTAATTAACCACTGGATCTCCTCTCTCAGCATAGAAATCATACATAGGAGTTTGAAGTGAAATAAAGAAAGACTTCAGTGCCCTTCAAGATCATCAGGTTTGACCAACAAAATTATAGCATTGACCCTAATGTGCCGAAGAAATCATGTCTTGGTGACAATGCAGATGCTTGGAAAAAACATGAGAAAATTTGTAGTGCTCAAGGCATGATGAGAAGAATGGTAGCATGAGTGATTCCTTGATGGTAATTGAAGGTATGTAATTTTGTGGACCTTTAAATGGACATGCCTTACAGAACAAAGAAAAGAACTCTCATTTTCTACTTGCCACAGATGCCCAATTGGGTATATATTGGTGCTTCTACTGCTTGCCACTACTGACATGTAAAAGCTGCAAAGTAAGCAAAATATTACAATATTCATGATTACCGGTACCTGACAGGGTGATGTGCTCTACCTCTGTGTACCACATTCTTGCGCACATTGGAGTTCCCACATTCCACAGTGACTAATACAGTGAAAACACCCAAAACTGTCAGTTTTAGAAATTCAGCATAGTTGGAGGAACTTTTTCTTTAAAATGGTATTTTTGTAGTATTAGCGAGTGATAATCATGAATATTTCTAAAAAATTATATTTTTCGGATATGATATGTAATTTCTATAAATTTTCAAAATGTTAGCTCACAAGACCATTGAAATAATCTTATAGCTGTACCCTGAACCAAACTCTACAAAAATTTGCGAATATGAAGTATCCACTAATGAAAAGTAAATATGTGTCTTACACCTACATCAATGAATTAAAACTAGATATTTGTATGACACCCTAATAAATGGTCATAGATAGTTTTAATCACAATTTAGAGTATAGGAATTGGGTTTGGACAATTTTAGATGTTTTTATCTTACAAACTTTGACATTGAGAATAAAGAGAGAGTAAGAAAAGAAGTAGGGCTAATATGGCTCAAAGCTGTTGGTGTAAACTACTCAAGGGGAAGGATGAATGATAACATGGACATCAAGTGCCTTGTTTGTTTGTGGCGCTCGAAGGAGATCATCTTACAATATAGTGGATCAACTCTTCATTTTTTGCTTCCCAATTTTGTGCCCTAATGTTTAACCCCAATTGTGTTCACTATCCCATCCAAATCTATCCAAAAAAGATCCTAAACCATTTAAGACTTTGAAAAAATTTGACAAGATTATGGCTTTAATGTCAATATGGGGTAACATGTCAACCCTTGATTGATAGATTCTTAAGTGCTAATAAATACATAGATGGGTGGTTATGGCTTGTTGATAGGGTATTTACGACTTTAGTGTGTGGGTGGTTCTATAATTTTAGGTTGATTACTTCAAAAATTCACATAAATTACAATTTTGATTGAAAAAGAACAATTCCATTTGGGTTTGATTTGTGAAACAAGTGCACACCACTAAAAAATATGTGCCTCTCTTTGGAATTGACCCCAAAAAATCCAGATTGCAAATCAGGGTGTTTATAGGTTTTTCTACCTTAGTTTTGGAAATGCCACTCTACATGACGAGCGTGGCAATGGGCAGTTTATATCTTAACCCTTCACCGCCCAAGGCCATTTTGGGTTCCAAAACATTAGTGCTTTTGAAGCGATGTATATGTAAATGTCACTAAGTTATAAAAGATCTTAACTATACAATCTTGTAGTGAACATGTTGTAGATGATGTGAACCAAATTTGGAGTCATTTGACCATATAGATTGAAAGATTATAATGTTTTAGTGTTGAAAAAAGATACTGAAATTTTCCTAGCAACACACTTGGAGGTGAAATTCGATTTCTAAACTTACTCAAATGAAAAAACTTGAAACTATAAAGTGATTCAAAACCAACATACAAACACATTGAAGAAAAAAATATCTATAAATTGATTCAATGTGTTTGCAAAATGGCTTGCAAATGTCAAAAAATAGGCAAGAAAAGTTGCAGAAAACATATCTAAGGCTAAAACTCCTACTAAAATGCTTCTCAATTCCTCATAACTTCTTAGATTGATATGAAATTTTAGCCACACAAACTAGACTAGTATGTGAAACTTTTCCAGTTTTTTTTCTTATTGGAAACGGACATTATATGAAGAAGAAACAAGTTGCTGAATTTCACTATAATCCAAAAATGTCGGGATTTTGAACTTCAAATTGTTCCCAAACATTCAAAAAAACTTGGATTTACATGAAAATTTTACCACAATAACTAGACTTCAAGGGAAACATAATCCAACAAATTTTTATTGAAAACAAACATTGGATGAAGGAGATACAACCCCCCAAAGTTTTAGGCATCAAATGGAATTTGGTGGACTCAAATTGAACCTATGAACTTCAATTGGCTTCAAATTAATTAGTTCATCTTGGATCAATCTATAAATCTTACCACACAAATTAGAAGAGGAAGTGCAAATTTCCCAGCAAGTTTTATTGAATTTGGACATCAGATGCAAAAGTTACAACACTTTGAATTTGACTTGAAAGCGCAAATTTCCCAACAAGTTTTTTTGAATTTGATTTGAAACTCTCTGAGGACACTTTTGGTCCCCTTAGGTTTAAGCGTATTTGGCTAGAAGTGTGATTTTCACTAATAAATGCTGAACTCATGTTGAAACTTGAAAAAATGGATGGATGAAATTTCATCTTTCTCTATTTGTCATCCACTTTTTGAACATTGGAACATTTAGAGGTTCACCCACAAATCCTTGCTAATTATCCTAGATATGAATTTTAGCCATCAAAATAATATTTTTCGAATTTGAAGCCAACTAATGACATTTTCATATATCTGAAAATTCAATGTTTTATTGCAATTTGAACTTTGGGTCTATAATCATGCATTGCTGATTTTCTAATTTTCAACAAGTAAATTTGTTTTGTAACATGCTGTTATAAACTACAATATAAAAATGTTGAAATTTTCATATTTCTAAACCACACTGCATTTCTTATCTATTTTCTTCACTTTTTCCTTTCAAATTCATGATGCTTTCATATTTTCACAAAAAGAAAATCTTAAATTTCTGAAGATATGGAATTTCATCTCTGAAAAACAAAATAAAATATTTAGTTGCAAAATGGAAACAAACAGAAAAATTGTGAAGCTCAAATTCAGCTTTGCTATATGCCTGCAGGGCTGTCATGCCAAGTGAAATTCCTCAACTTGCTGTACAAATTCCTTTTAGAACTGAAGAGCCAGCGATTAACGAAGAAATTTGATCGTTAAGCGAAAAAGACTTTTGAATGCGTTTACTAAACGCCACGATCATGATATACAAAACGTGATGTACAAAACGTAATATACAAAACCAATAATGATACACTTTCTATACAAAGAGATGCAATCACTTTCATGACAGCATGGCATTAGGTTTCAAGCCTAGTCTATATGTGAACCTGCCACCTCCTCACTTTGAGAGAAGATTCTTGGAAAATTAGGCTTGCCTATCCTTAAGTTTCTGAAAGGCTTCTTCAAAATAATTATGACGGCGGAAAGCGCTTCACATCGAATGGAGATCACACTCTCAAACCGAATGATTGTACCTAACCAGACCGATGTAGTGGAAACTGTGACGGCACGACAAAATAAGATCAACCTAATGGTCACTCGGAATTACTGTATCAAAATCTATTCTCTGCTTCACTATGGTTTGCATCAGCCACTCCCCTTTAAAAGTCCTCAGTCCTGCTTTCGTTGCAGCGCCGCCTTCCTTTTTGTCCTCATCGCAAGTCAGAACAATAGTGCGTGATGGATCATTTTGTTGCAAAGCTTCATCCAAGCTTGAAAGAACCTGCAAACAGAGGTAGTTAAAGTTGAGGTATACATCTCAAACAATGATGAGCTTCGGTACAGTTTCGGATCAAGGTAAAATTAAAGTCGATGCAAAGGGCTCTCAGCAAGACAACCTACCTTCCCTCCTGCCACCTTAGTTAACTTGGTAACAATGTCTAAAGGAGGCTGCACATGTGGTGTCGGGTAAACGGAGAATCCAGCGAACAAGGAGCGCGGCTTTTGTTGTGCTGCTTGGATCGCAGTTGCCAAACTGACCTTATACTTGGATTCAAATTGCTTGTCTCGTAGAAGATACGACTCTTCCTCTGGTATAAGCACATATCCACATGTGGTTCAGTTGAGGCCCATCAACAACTTATCAATTAACAATGATCAGTCAATGAAGAATGAATTGACCTCATTTTCAGCCCCGAAAAATTAGTAGTCAAGAAGTAAAACAGTGAAGGGACGCTCACCAACAAAAGATTTATGCCTATTGCTTGCTTTCAGCCAGTCCGGAGTGACTACCCATGCCCTACATATTGAACGGAAACACGTGAGATCTTAACTAGAAATAAGAACGTGAAAACAAATAAATAAAACCCTACTTCCAAGCATGAGGACTAGACAACTCAAGATATTAACCCTATTCATTCGACTTCAGCAGTACGTTCCTAGCACTCAAAAATAGGTGGAGATGAACGTAAATCTTACCCATTGCAAAGAGCGGTGCAAAAATTCAGGGTTCTTCTCACTTCGTTTGCAATGACATGAGTGCATTCACCTCCATCCCCAGTTACTTTGCCTCCAAGCTTCTCCACCAACTGTCCAAACTAACAAGAGAACCAAGAGATCAAACATCAACAAACGGCAGGAGTATTTACTAGGTGACGCAAGAACAGGAAAGGCAAAAAAAATTGCATGAGCAATTGAAACCACAATGATGCAACTGAATCTAAGCCGAGAATTACCAGCACATTTCAAGGGACCAACCTGGGCTAATGCTTTTTTCTTTGGGTCGTTCGGCATATTCATGATGAACACAACTGGTGGGGTGGTCTTCGCGAAATCTTTTGTATATCCTGAAGCCAGTGGTGAATATTCTCCAACCTCAGGTACATGCACTAACCGAGTTGACAACCTCTTTCGGATTGTCGAATCCTTTCCTTGTTTCTGCAACCCCAAATTCATGTGCTGATCACCCAGACTAGAAGGTGAAAACGATTCATGTGCCATTGACTGCATGCAGTCCACAGCCTTAGCATCTCGAGTGGCTGAGCCAGCCTGTCTATTTAGAACTACATGATCGACAGTTCCAGCCTTTTGGGTAGTTACAACCTGTTCAGAATTTGAAACAGGTTTTGGTTCAGGCGTTTGAATCACTAGATTGGCAGCTTCAACCTTCTGGGCAGGTGGGACATGTTCAGAAAATGAAGAAGGCTCAGGCATTTGAAGTTCAGGCGCTTGAAACACTGGATTGGCAGCCCCAGCCTTTTGCGGAGTTGCAACTTGTTCAGAAATCGTAGCATAGTCGGGCAATTGAGGTTCAGATGATTGAAGTTCACGGTTGACAGTAGAGGGACTGTCGCGCCTTGGCCTCCTCACTGATATTGTACCCGGAGATTTCTCTGGAAGTGCTTCTGCTCGAGGGCGTTTGCGACGTGATTTCAAAGAGTCAACGGTTCCACCACACTCCATTAAAGAGACGTCTTTCCTAGCCAGCTCCTTGTTCTCTTTACCAGGATCACATCCTGAAGAACAGATAACAAGTTAAAACAGACAACGAGGTGAAAACGGTCTCACTCCTCTTCAAAACACGCAGAGAATCTAAATCAAAGATCCCAAACTGCAATATTTCGATATATTACTTTACTGTAAGCTACCTGCCATCATAGAAATAATGGTTGTACCTGTGTCGACGGATTGAGGTCCATCAATCGCGGCTGTTACTTTGGGATTATCACATTGTGTTCTTCTCCAGGGCCGCTTCTTCACAGGAGCCACAACATCTTCTGCACGAACGTTTGGCACATTCCCCAGGGGCTCCCTAGATCGTACGTCAATACTGGATGGAATATCAATCGTGACTGTTGGAGTAACCTTCTCTTCACAAAGCTTCTCAGTGCACGGTTTGACAGCAGATCCTGAGTCTTCGCGTGCTACCGTCGAAACTAACTGACCAGGGAAAACAGGGGTTGAACTTCCGGAAACCTCTTTCTCAACTACAGCAACTCTATCGATATCTGCAAATCTGAGAGTGCGGTTAGACTTTGCTGGAGAGGACGTAGAGCCTGGAGTCGGGTTGGCCATTACCGACAATTTTCTGCTAGATGTCCTCCCTTTCGAATTTGCACCGTCGCGGATAGGACAGGAAGGTAAGGACTCTGCTGGTGCAGGACTCACGTCTGAAGAAAGGGGAGTCTTAAAAGAAATATTTTCAAAATAATACGGATCTAAGCCATCGCTATGAGCGATTGGACACTGCTCAGCTCCTATATGGGCTGTCTTACGCCTTGTCTTCAACTCTTTCTCAATCGTGGGGGTAACGTTCTTTGGCCCAGGAGTTTGATAAGTGTTCCACCCGACACTCATGGACGTAGAAGTGTTCAGATGGGGCAAGTTACAAACCATGAGAGCTGAGTTTCCAGGAAGAGACATTGCCTTTCGGATTTCATTTTTCAAACGGAGCTTCTGCGGCTTACCCTGGGCATTAACTTCCGCAATTTTCAAAAAACCCTGCAGCACATTTTAGGCGTTGTGAGTATTCCCCTATATACAACTTCATACAAAATATATCAAATCTAGCTAGGACAAGACTACAGGCCTGAACATGTAAGGTCAATCGTCAGTTGAAAAATGACGTACCTGTTTGTTCCAAAACTTTTCAGATTCTTCATCGCCCCAGCAGAATAAAGTCAGTACACCCACATCCATCAATCTCCTTGCCAGCTCTCTAACTAGCAACTTCCCTAAGCCCTGCACAAGACGACCTAATACTTTTAGAAAGAAGGTAATTACAGACGGAATAGGATTCCTCACAGATTTATAAAAGTAAGTTACCATCAAACTTGGTGATTAGGTAATTGAAATATTAAAATGGTTGTAAAGGCAGTGTTAACCTGACGCTGACAAGATTGATCAATAGCAGCCAGTGGAATTTCGGCATATTGCGTACTAGTAGGCAGAATCTGATAAGTAATGGCGCCTACCACAATCTGCAGCGAATCGAAATGAAAAGTCAGAAATGCAGAGAATCATGTACACAACCCCGGGTGGCAAAATACCTAATGAGGGCAGATTAATTTCAGAAGATGAACCCCAAAAAAAATCCTGAGAGATGAAGCGCACCTCAGGATCGGCGGGAGATTCGCCAGGCTTCTTCAACAGCAAAGAACAGTATTTCCTGCGCAAGGATGACAATTCAATAGGTTATTTTCTGAGCAGGCGTCTCTCGCACCAGACGTAGATCACATGCTGACGAAAAAAGGAAAGTGGTCAACAAGAAACCGCTAACAGATTTTCCACCCACCCACTCATCGTGCAGTTTCTAAGAAAATCAGATTCTTTGCCAGTATCAGCTGCAAAGCTCATGGCTGGTAGCTCCTGCTTGTATAGCTGAGTCGTACTCTGGATTAAACATGAGATAAGATTAGACTTTGATTTCAAACCCCCAACATAAAGCCCATTCTGTAAGAAACTAAGACGTTCACTTAGAGTGAAAAGTAGAAAACTATTAAATTATTAACTGCAGTAAAATGAGTAAATAGATAAATGTCCCGGGGAGCATGAAAGACCAGTAATACCTCGAGTAGCTCAAAGTTAATCTTATCTAAGCTTTTGGGATTAATTAATTGGAAAGAAACATCCGAAGGCAGAGTTTGACCTGCGATATAGCAGCAGACACTTCATTAGCAGAGTATAACTTGCCGAAAGTACCTGATTACTCTCTTCAAAAGTGCTGTTCATTAACGTAGCATGAAGAAGATCCTAATATATCCCTCAGTAAGACAGTTCTCAAGGATCTCATTTTGTCAACATTGAGAGAGAGAGAGAGAGGGAAATATATATGTGCTCACCGGCAGTACAAGGGTTTGGCGTCTCAGGTGCAGTAGTCTTCGACTTATCAACTGCAAAGCCCAAATGAAAAGAATGTGTAATCTTATAAAGTGAATGTACAGAGCTCACTTGTCAACTCCAACAACACCACACTTAAATTTCATTGAAAGAGAATGAAGATTAAAATGTGCTGAGACCGTATGAAATATAAAAATCAATCACGGCAAGTAGCAAAGAAAGAAGTTCTCTCATCAGAATAACGATACCTAGCACAGCCCAGTACACGAGCAGTATTAGACAGCAGTACTTGCTTTCAGGTTACAGATAGATACGTACCACTTATTTTGACCGATGCGAACTGATTTACTTGCAATGAGAGTTTTTCGGCGGTAATCTCCTGGTCAGCGTCACTAGGAAATTCTACTATACAGTTACCTGCACGGCCACAGACAGAATGATATCTTAGTTCCACAAAACTTAGAACTTGGAGGACGACAGAATTGTTGAAAATGCTGCAATTCAGCGAGTATTATGTTTTTTAATTCAAAACGAAAGATATCCCTTCTTAATTTTCAGACAATTGTTTTATTTCGAGATCGTCTCGATCAATATGCAAGCCACACGCCCTCAAAAGACGGTATAAACTATCCACAGCTTCGTTAGACCTTGAAGTAGTCTATTGTTCATACTACTTAAACATCAGAAATTTCTTGAAGCTCAACGCGACCCCTTATGGTAACTAATTCAAGTAACTCTCCTATGGTCGCCATAAGTAAATAACCCACCTATAGAGAACGTTTCAGTGGCTGGAGCTGACGAAACCATCTTCCTCTTCCTAGGAGGCACCATCCCGGGCAACCCTGGAGAAGATCTTGCCGCTGCTGGATCACTGAGGGACCAAGCTGGTAAGGCTAAGAGGCGACCCCTGATCTCTCACTCTTCACTCAGCATACAGTGGCGGAAAATCACTGGGGCAGCAAGCGGCAGGACACGGACCCTAAAACCCAGAACCTGAATACAGCTACGACAACACCCGACCCTAAGATCTATCAACCCTGCAGAATGCCAGAGCGCTTAAGGCAAGATCAGACACAGGAGATGAAACAGCAATACTCAAACCTGCAAAATTCATAAGCCACAAGTGTGCCTAAGAAAACGAGAGAAAGTCCCTGAAGTATAACCGGAACGAAAGCGCATAACTTGAAGAGAGAAGAACATCTACACGTACTAAAGCCCTGTCGCAGATCACAATGCCGCAGATCTCATCTACCACTCAAACAAAGATCACGGAAGGAGCAACAACCGCTCTGCACGTACTCTGCAATCACAATGAAAATGAGCTCCAAGGAACCACAGATCCTTCAAACAAACTCGTCACTCATCCAGCTTCGGAAGCAAGTTATTGAGGCGAGAACGACGAAATTCCTTGTAATTCAGCACCAAGCCCAAGAAATTAAAAAACAGGACACCTTAAAAGTGGCTACTCATTGATTTGTGCAATATAAAATCCTAGGACTCCAAGAATTAAGATCAAATTGTAGTGGTCTTGTGTGTACAAAATTCGTGAGGGTTGATACTTGTTGGAGAAGCCAGCGACGGTGGCGCCATCACCATTCAAATGCGGTGGTGCCGAGGCTGCCGCATCATCGTGGATGGCGCCAAATTTGAATTCGACAGTGGGATCCCAAGACCGCCTCGCACCTGGAAGCCACGGCCATGAGTGGCAGAAACGGCGCTGTGCCACGTGTTCACCGCCTCGTGTTGGCGCGAGTTTCTAAGCGTAGTCTAAATTTTCTGTCAACGGATTCGTTCGATCCATTCAATTACATCCATCCATTGGCAGAGTTTATTATGTTGTCGTCAAAATTGTTGTCAAAATTTAATGAAACAGTGGCAAAAATATAGTTTTTATTTAAATTTTGAACTGTTTATATACGACATGAAGGACAAAAAGTGTCATGTGAATGGCTTTCAAGGTTATTTTAGAAACAAAAAAATGCAACTATTCATCTTCTCAAATTATAATCCTTAGATTGACTATTAGTTACACAATAATCAAATTTTAATATTTTTTAACAAATAATTCATTAATGTCATTTGGCAAATGCCTAAATATTGAAAAATTAGTTTTTCTCTTAAAGTTTAGGGTTGTAAAATAACATGCTAAAATTTTCACCACTTATTTTTATTAGAAACACTTTTTACTAGCTTGAACCACATAAATACTATATTTTGGTGAAAGGTTTGTCTCTAAGGATTATTGAATTGATGTTTGAATAAGTCGCCTATCAAATTGATACACTGCTTATTCATCTACTAGGCGAATGATAGACATTTGAAAAGTGCATTGCATCTAAAAAAATTATATTGATTGAACCAAGAAGCTCAAGGAAAAAATCATTCAAGCTTTCAATGGAAAGAAAAAAGGATACTTTTATATGCAATTTTGAAAAGCAACTCATTCTTGAGTTTTTATTATTATTTAGGGTGGATTCTATTACTATAATAGATCTATGCTAATCTTCTTTTAATGCACTAAATTATGCATTATTTGAATGTTGTTTGATTAAGTAATAAATTATTCAAACTTGAAACAACAAGGCCCTAATTTGAAGCTTAATCCCTTAACTTCTAAAAGCCCAAATGCTCCTCGAGAAATACTTGAAGTTTCAATAAGTTCCTATGATCACGATTTTTGGTGTAATTTTTTGAAACTTTTTTTGAAGATTGGAAAATAATTTAGCTTTCTAGAATTATAATTTCTCCACAATCAATGCTCAGGTGCAAAAGTTATGCCATCCTAAGTCTAAATTAGAGTTTGTCAAAACAACAAATGAGATCAACAAAAACTTAAAATAATTTTTTTTTAAAATTATTCTAATAGAATGAGTTTTGTCTATATGGAAAGGTTTGACTCATCTATTTTGATTAGTAATGTGAAAGTTATGGAGCATCTTATTTTGCTATGCAATCATTGCATCTTTTGGCATACTAAATAATTTATTTGATTTGTTTTTCAACTCAATTTTTTCAATTTCTCAAAAAAAGTAGTTATACATGGTTAAGTTTAAAATGTTAAGTCCTAACTACAACATTTTTTGAAGATTTTAATTTTTAATTTTTATTCTAATTTTTTTAAAACTTTTTTTTGAACAAACCTACTAATATCCTTTGAATTATAGGTTATTTGTAAAGCAAAATTTGTGGCAAAGTCTTCATAATCTATAATGTACAAATGTTAAAGAACTAACATAGGAATCTTTGAAAAATCAATGGATGTCTTTAAGGGATTAAAAAACATTTTAAAGATGAGATAGGGTGCTTTAAATTTCATTTTAAAATCTTTATAATAGGTATTATGAAGCTTGCTCAAAGGGTCAATTAATAATGGGCTTCTACCATCTTCAATGCAATGGGCAACCTTAAAGCTACTATTCAAAAATCCTAAAACATTTTCCAATGCAAGAATCATTCTAATTGTAATTTGGAATCCCAAAACTTAGCATGGTAGATGTATCTTCTGGAAATGAAGAGAATGATGTTGAGAATTTGATACTTAGTTAGAGATGAAAGTATTAGAGATATTGCTATGAAGGTTCTATGAAAATGAAGCCCCTCAAATTGGGTTTGTCATACAAGGATTAATTAAGAAGATTCAAAGTCTTATATTGTAGTCACATCAAGTGAAAAATTCCCATTCTACTCACTTTAAATGGAAATAGCTTGCAATCTATGCTATCAAAGTTTATGAATTTCTTTTCACATTTTTATGATAATTTAGTACAAGATCCTATAGTTAGATATACGAAAAGAAAATCTACTTTACAAAAGCAATAGAAAGACTAGATAACATACACGAATGCAAAAAATGGTTTGGAATATTCATGTATTTGAACTTCACAAATTCATAGCATATTCATGCATATTCAGAAAATAATTATTAATTTTTTTTAAATCATGATTTTTAATTGCCAATGTGTTAGAAAAACAATCTCATGTATTGATTCCACCTCAATGTATGTGGAATTGCTACTAGTTTGTAGTAGTTATAAGGAAAACTAGCCTATGATGGGCAAACCACGATTATTAAACATTTAGGGATTGACCCATTACAATCTTGATTAATAAATGAGATTTGAGCTACATTAGGTTGAGTTAGTGGCCACGATCAATGTCTTGAATGATGGTGATGGAGTTATTATTGATTGGAGTAGGAACTTCTACCTTTTCAGTGTAAAACCATTACAAGAAGTATCTTTTTTATTCCTTCATGTTTGTAGTCATGTTAGCTAATATATTGTGCTTGCTTTAAGTTGAAAGATGATCATCATGGACATAGATTTTTGTCAATTTGAGGGTAGTCTAAAGACTCTTTTGACCCAATTGGGCAGCACCCTTCAAAAGTCTATAACAAATTCATACTTTGTCCAAAGAAACATAATTTCAATTGCTCTTCACATTTCTCACACTCCTCTTTGTATTGAAAAAATTGAAAAAAATTAAAACAATTCCAATGACTCAAACCAGTCTGGTGTACGCCACCCCAGGCAGTTGCTTCTGCCTTACAAGTACTCACTCAAGTCAAATCATCAGTACAGACCGAGTATTGTCACACAACCCATGTTGGTTCACATGGAGAAACTTTTATTGTGCAATTCTGCGTAGTTTACAAGGATGGTTGTATCTGTACATTCAGGAGATGATTTCGGCTTCTCCGAGTCACCTTGGAGCTTCAAAGGTTTGTGAGCTAATAGAGGAATTTGTTTCGGACAGAATCTTGATGCCTGAAAAGTCGATTGCTGATTGCGTGTTAAGATCCAGGATGCGTGCGAACTGCGTGTTGAGAGCGAATTGCATCGGCAGAGGTGGTGGACGCGGAATTGAGATCACTCCTTCCAGCATTTGCACCACCATGGGCATCGACGGCCTGGCCAGCATGTCTTCCTGCAACCGCCACCACAACGTCTTCACCGTGTTAGATCATGCGAATCGCACAACACTGATGAGGAGAGAGTAGTCATGTAAAGTGGGAGTTTCATGAAGCACTCTGGACACCTCCTGAAAAGTACTCTTGTTTGTACAGTACATTTTGTTTTCTCATTGCTTCAGTAGGGGATGCTACTATGAATTACTGATGGTTTCATTTCATACTGATTGCTTCGTAATGATTTTAAGTTGAAGCTAACTTCGCGGCCTTGCTAGTGGCTTGTCCTCCAAAGAAATACCAGTACTAACAATCTCCACAAATTCGTTATCCCTTTAGGTTCTCTCCAACGAGAGAACGTCCACATGAATGCAACTAAGTTAGCCTGCACACTTGCAATTACTAAAGAAATCACAAGAAAAACAGTACCAAACCAATACTCCATCGTGACAAACTAATACTGCAAAAAAACCCAGTTTCAAACATCCATACTTGCATCCAATATCCACACAACACATTGAAATCCTCTTTCATTCACCGACAAGAAGATATGAGAAATTGACTATGCCCAACAACAAGGTGACAATTTAGAATTTAGGGTTTCAAGATCTGAAATGGATACCTGAATGCACACCATGGCCACTCGCAACACACGGTCTGCTTGCTGCAAATCGTACTCACTCAGCTTGCCGAGTCGCGCATCCACGATGTCCGCCACGCTGCTGCCTTCGTCGAGTTTGCGGCACGCCCACTTGGGGAAGTATTGCTTCTCCACGTCACTCTCTTCCGGACTGACGTTCCTTCTGCCGCTGAGAAGCTCCAGCAGCACCATGCCGTAGCTGTACACGTCGCTCTTGTCGGTCACGGCGGAGAAAATGAGCCATTCCGGGGCTAAGTAGCCTGGGGTCCCTCGCATTTGGGTCACCACCTGCAAATCCCACCCGCCATTGTCAGATTAGGGGAGCTGAGTTTGAAC
Organism: Pseudoscleropodium purum; assembly: GCA_963969395.1. Classification (NCBI taxonomy): domain Eukaryota; kingdom Viridiplantae; phylum Streptophyta; class Bryopsida; order Hypnales; family Brachytheciaceae; genus Pseudoscleropodium; species Pseudoscleropodium purum. Next base: position 3,024,894 of record OZ017796.1, read on the forward strand.
ACCCAAATGCACCAAAGCTATTGAATCTCAGATCTCAAGAAGAAAATATGAGCATTTTAGTTGTGTGCGAGTCGGAGAGACCGGTAGCAGAGTTGCTTTCGCAAATTTCAAGCTTCTGTGCATAAATTCTAAAGTTTCCGAAGTTTTCTCAGGCGAACCTACCATCGGTATTGCAAACCGGATGGTGTCACAATTTGGGGAGGTTACATTACCAAAAGACGACTGCTTTAAGTGGGAGGTATATAATCACTCAACAGAGACTCAAGGACCAACAAGCCCAAATTGGGTCTCGTAGAGGTTTAGAGGTCGGGGAGATTTTGATTACATTTAGATCAACACAAGCGATGCTCCACAAGTATACTGATTCTAAAGACATAAACTATGACCCCATCTGAATTCCTAAATTTTCACAACATGGTGAATTGATTTAGTCATGTTTAAACCATGAATTTAAACACTGATCGATTACCTGACTAGTATCCGACCGGCTCATCAGCTTGGCGAGACCGAAATCCGACACCTTCGCATTGAACGTGTCGTCCAGCAGAATGTTCTGCGGCTTGATGTCCAGGTGCACAATCCTCTCCTGGCAGTCGTGGTGGAGGTACGCCAACCCTTTGGCTGTTCCCATGGCCATGTTGAACCGCGTGGGCCAGTACAGGAATCTCCCCGAACTGGGGTCGTCCAGGAACAACCACTGATCAAGGGAGCCATTCACCTGCAGTGTATTCCATCACCATTGCAACACAGAATGTTACAGCGTTCACAGGACACAAGTTGGAGAATTCTGCAGCTGATCTTGTCAACTATTGAATCCCCCTGTTGCCCCACCATACAACTCATCTCTTTCAATCAACACTTGCTTGGCATTCAAATATCACGCTGAGCGTAAACGTCACTTGACTAATAATGCCTAAGGCCACTCATCATTGAATGGAAATTAGGGGTTTTCTACTGCCCCGTCAATGCTGATAAAAAAACTCCCACTTTCACTGGATAGTCATGCACAGGAGTTCATACAAATCCCATCTGTGAAAGCAGGGGAATAAATATAAGACCTTGTCTGACTACAGTGGAATCCATACAAGTCTCCTGTAATCTCACTGCCCTCGGGTTCAAAATTTGGAAGGAGTTTACTCATAGAATTTTCTCGGGAAGATTTCGACGATTTGAATCCAATTTTCCCCCCATTTTTTTTATTGTATAATTCGCCATTGCCAATTTCAGGTGAATTTCTGGTAGTGATAAATTAGAGGTACGTACCATGTACTCATACACCAGAAGTCTGTGAGCTCCTTCCAAGCAGAAACCACGCAACCGAACCAGATTGATATGATGGATGTTGCCAATAGTGGCAACCTCGGTGCGGAACTCTTTGTCTCCTTGGCTGGCACTTTGCAAGCTCTTCACCGCCACTTTGATGCCACCAGGCAACACTCCTTCGTACACTTGGCCTGAGCCTCCTTCTCCCAGTATTTTTTGGAATCCCTTGGTAGCAGTGAGTAAATCGCGGTACGTGTACCTGGAAACCGATCCCATACAAGTGCTTGCCATATAAATTCAAAATTCTTGCATGACTTGAGAGATTGGAATGAAAAAGATTACACCCAACAGCAATAGAAAATTGTAATCTATTGCAATCTATCCTTATCCAAGAGCAATAGAAAATAGTTTTTTTTCCTAAAATATACAGAGTCTGGACTTCGGATACACCTGTAATCTGAAAATTCGAAGTTTGTTCAGATGGGGTCCGAAACATACATTCTAAGATACGTTCGAATTGTCTTTGAATGAACTCACAGACAGAATTTTTGAACCATGCTCAAGTGGTTTTAGAATTTAGATGTAGGTAATTTAAGTTGGGTGGTTCAATTGTGTAAGCTAAAGAGAGAAATTGGTTACCTGGGTGGGAGTCCGGGTAAGGCATCCAGGAAAGCATTCTCAGCGTCAATCCGAGCTTTCTGTTCCGGAGGGTCGATTCGGATGGTTTCCAGGCGCTGGAGAGAAAACCCGGGTGGAACGGCGAATAATGGTTTCGAAGGTTTTTTCGTGAGCTTACAGCACCAACACACTCCCAAGCATGTGAGAGCACAGAGTATAAGCAGTGCTATGACCACTAAAGCCACGAAGACGATCACTATGTATACAAACGGCGGAAGTGACGCCATTTCGGCACTCCAAAGCCGACAGCTCCGCAAAGATTCTCTACAGAAACATAATCCTACTCTGAAATAAACAATCCTTTGACAAGAAACTCCAAAGTGATAGTGAAACTGCACACGTTGAAGTTCTCAGTGACAGTATAATTCAATTATAAAACAATCATCATATGTTTCCAGACGCGCTACAAAAACTTCCCCAAACTACGACGTTTCCAAATCCAGGAAACCATAAGGTCAACAAATCCTCAACTGACTTAAAATCGACAGACGATTTCAAGCGAGCTTCTTCTGACATGCAAGAATCTGTCAATTCTGAAGTTCAGAAAACGAGGAAGTCTGGACTGTGGTCGGTGTCACGTTGCAAAGCTTGCATCACTACCCAAAATTGACATGAAAAGTTAAGATTTCACAGGCGGACGGAGGCGTGTGAGCAAGCCAGCTGATGACCTTGGTGAAGTGAGAGTGAGCTGGATGAGTTGAAGCCATGACACCTGGCTCTGCGTTCTCTAAGAAAACATCCTCAGAAAGGCATCAATCCCGTGAAAGACGCAGGGGGGTCTTGGCTGCATGACCAGACATCTGGTGCCTGGAGGTGAGGAATATAGTTTAGGATGCTGCAGGTGAGCTGCAGTGGCCTTTCTGCACACTACCCAAGTCTTCGCTCTAAGCTAAAGTACATCCATAGTGAACACGGCCTGAAATGCAACATCTACATTTGGATCCAAAAGTGTCACAAAAAACTAGATTTTTGATAGCACAAGATGTGCACAGTCAAAACATGAGTCTACAAGAGCCTAGTTTTGTCTTTTTAGTAAATTTGGAAACAATACTTTGAAAATTCATTTTTTATCTATGTAATGAATGCTAAAGTGTTGAAATCTTCTTTCAATTGCCAATAAGAATCAACAAAAATAATGTTCGTTGAATAACAATAAATATATTGAGTTGTTAATAGTATTGGTCATAGGTGTGTATATGGATGTTTTGAGTATTTTTCCATATTGCTATTCTTACTTTATGTATTAGATATGTGATTTCATCTTTGAAAGAAAAAAACAAAAACAAAAACAACTTTCACTGACAAATAGCTACAAAATGGAAGATACAGGATAGTCAATTTTGACCTTTGTCTTCCCGGGCATGACCTCCTTGTTAGAGGGTTAATTTTTGTTGGGCCTTGTTGGCAATTGAGAGGAGATTTTATTTTCTCCCAACATACATTTTTTGGACACTGCGTAAATTTGGAAGCTACAGGAGTCCGTTTTGCAACAAGGTCGCAATAAGGTGCGGATATCTTAGCATGAAACCAAAATTTACATTCTGAAAAGCGGTTTAGACGAATCTTACGCAATTCCCCAAAGCAGCCTCGAACAACCAGAGCGGATACCCGGCTACCGGCAAAGGCCGTCAAAGAGAAAGTGCTGCGGAAAGGATTTTAATATCTGCTGGTCTCTTAGAGATTGCCACGAGACTTTAAGGAAGCCACCTGTCAGTGGGGTGGCAGAGATGCCCACCACGTTTGTGGTACATGCACCTGTATCCGTCTTGTCCTATTGCTAGTGAGCAAATTGACCTTCCAATCCACTGTTAGTAGGACGCGAACGAGCTGACCATATTAATAGATAATTATAAGAACTTGTTGACTTCGTCATAACATTCTTGGAAAAGGGATCCAATATGAGAAGATCCGAGTGACAGCATCATCTGCAAATTCAGCTACGATATTCAGACATGTCGACTCGCAGAAGCTATGGCAAGCAAACAAATTGATATGGCAGTGACAAAGTGGTCTCAGGCTCTAGATGTCTACATCAACGCATGTTAAAAATGAATATCGAATAAGTGAACTCATAAGAGTTCGTTCAACACCTACCTAGTTCCGCATCCTTCCTGAGCAGTAATAAACACTAAATGAGCTCGTATATGGATGTTGGAACAAGTAAAGCTATCCTTACTTCTATAACCGTTCTGTCTAGGAACAGAGATCGTAAGCAACTCGAGGTTGGGCACAAGATATATGTAACAACCGGAAATGACATCATTGTTGTTGACAGAAGACCGGTCAGGTGCAAACATCCAAGTGCCAGCAGGGAATAGAAACATCAGACAGCCACTGCTTCTACCACTTGCTTCGTTTCCGTTGATTCCACTGGTGCATGGTTTTCATCAAGCTGTAACATCTCAAAATAGAAAACAAACGTTAGGTGGCAGATATGTAAGTTTGACCCAAAAAATTGTCTACAGGGGGAGAGGATCACAAAGGTTCAAACATGTCAAGACTCAACTTAGGTCTGGATAGACAAGAATTTCATTGGAGTGTGAGAATGAAACAACAACGTCAAAGGAATTACCTTTGCTGATTTGAACAGCTCATCCAACACTTCAGACAAGGTGGGGTGGGCATGCACAGCATATTTGATCTCCTGTAGAAGAAAGAGCAACCGACTTGTTAGAGAATATAACCCTTGACAGCATAACACAACAGTGTCATTTTTCATCCTCATCGTGCCAGAGATGGGCAAAGAAAAACCTCCGTAAAACGTTCCTTACCCAACTTTTACTAAAACAGCAAAGAGCAATAATGTTACTACAAACATGAGAAGGAGAAGGATTTGTAATTGTCAGGACTCTTACAGGAAACAAGAAATAAATCTAGGTATTCATGCGCTTACTTTAATGGAGGTGCCCATAGCTATAGCATTGGAAGCTTCGTGAATGAGGTCAGCGGCATGGAGGCCAAGAATGTGAACACCCAGAATTTCACCAGAATCTGGCCGATAGATCAACTGTTTGCAAACAAGGAGTAACATGCATTAACACAAAACTCAAGAAATAAATCCAGTGTCTACATGCATAGGTTAGATGGTACGCCTATTAATCAAGAGGATTGAATCAGATAGTTTTTTGGACAGAACGAAGACTGTATTCCAACCTGCTCTTCTTCGTATTCGTACATTCGTTAGTCATCTCTAGAGCTGAGTAAATCATAATATCAGAATCTCAAACCTATGATCGTATATTCACACTCACACAATCTTACTCTCTCCTCCAGAGGGTTCAAAATTCTTCCAATGATGCCAAGGTTGATCTGGACATATATTGTATCTAACACAACTGCACATCTTATGTAGTCGAAGCACACAAGGGTATCTATGACTAAGCAAAGGCGTAACGGCGATGTACCTTAGCCAGTCCGTCACCTTCATTCTCGGCAAGAGCCTTGGTGTTAGCTTTGAAGCTAGTCTTCGCAACGCTAACTTTGAAGCCCTCCTTTTCAGCTAGTGCCCTCGCTTGTGGCTGCCAGATAACAAAAAGAACTAAGTTACTAGCCAGTTCTCAACTCTCTAAATTGATTATTGAATATAAGAAGTCAGATGTTGATCCAAGACGGCCGAGATACAAAGAAATCTGATGTAAACTCCAATTCATCTTAGAGCAGTTGAGTTGCAAATCACAGCAATAGTAACTTTTTGAGCAGGTTAACAATCGCACCTCCGTCAAACCGACCATACTGATCTCAGGGTGCGTGAAGCAAGCCGCTGGTACACTGTTGTGGTTCAAAACGTTGTCTCGGCCAGAAATCTGCTCAATCACTGTTCATGAAGGGGCCCGGAATTTATTAAACGAGACGACATATCCATGTCTATAGGGAAGATCATACAGACTCTATGAATCAACCTTCAGAAAGGTGGTAGAATGACTCACCGGAAATGCCTTGAGCACTAGCTGCATGAGCAAGCATCATCTTGCCATTTGCATCACCAATGCAATACAAATGCGGCACCTGTAATACCATCACCAACAATCATATAGTCAAATTAAGGTACGCCACTAACGTGGAACCGTTCACGACAGACATGAGAAGAACAAATTGCACAATTAGTGTACTTGAAAGTAGAGAGAGCACTCACTGGTTTGCCTTCTGAATCAAGTACTTGCATTCGCTCATCCACAGGCACAAATCCCCTCTGCGTCGCTACATTGATCTGCACGACCCCGAGGAATACCCCGATGTTTGTGAGCAAGAATTTAATACAAAAAACACCGGCAGAGATTCATTACAATTCCAAAACAGTGTAAAGGTGGGTGTTTTATTGCATCTATCACCTTTTCAAGACCCAGGCCTTTGGTGAATGGAGAGCGGCCTGTGGCAATAAGGGCTGCATCAACCTGTATTGCAAATCAATATTAGCCACTCAAGAGATAAACATCCGACTTAACAAATTACAATCACAGAATGCAAAACTTACACGGAATAACTGCACGGTCAGTAAATGAGTGCTGGAAGTAATACCTCCAGAACGTCTTTTGTCTCCTTGGTTTTTGTATCGATGAGTTCAATTTGAACGGGCTTTCCATTCTTAGCTGGTGTAATCTGTACACCATAGCAGCAAAACCGCATGCATTGTGAGAATTGGCACATGTTGAGGTACAATAATTGGATTGTTTTTAAAAGATTCTAACGAGTCAAAACTACTCATCTTTTGGAAATGCACTTCCAATGAAGTGCTACAAACGCCAAGCCTTGAGGCAAAAAGAAAAGAGCAGTGATCACCTTCTTAGCCAATACTCCAACATGATAATCAATTTTACGAGGATTAATCAAGATCCTCTGTGCAAGCTTGCCAATTTCAGGATCAAACCCGGGCATTAAACCATCAAGGGCCTCAACAAACGTAACCTGCCAGGGCACAGCAAGAGGAGAGTGAGCACTTAAGACTTGGCAGATGCTCAACCCTAAAGGACTGAAGGTGCAAAAAACAGTGTTGCAGAAGCCACCTAGTGGCCTTATGGTCCTTAAGGGGTTAATGACAATACACAACCACTCCAAAAAAGAAAGTAAACAAACATACCTCACTTCCCAGGGCAGTGTAAACATCACTGAACTCAAGCCCAATGTAACCGCTTCCAACGATCGCTATCCAGTCTGGGATCCACTCCAGCTTCAATGCATGGTCGCTTGTGAATACCGTCTTTCCTGGAAACCCATAATTATATTCAGGGTTAATCAAATGGCGTAAACATTGAAAGAATAAAAAAATCAGCGATGATATGAAAGGCAAGTAGCGAATCCACGCATCTCGCCCACCAGCAGAATCTGTGATGAACAATGCACGTATTGGCAATAAACAAACAGAAACCTTAAAAACGAGTCCCGTAAGACGTACTCAAAACAGGTGAAACCATGAGACCCAATCTGAACTTCCTAGTCCTCTGGGATCCATCATGCTTACCGTCGACTTCAATGCCTGGGGGAACAAACGGCACAGAACCGGTAGCAATAATAATGTTTCTTGCTGTAACGGTTTTGTCAGAGAATCCAATTCTTCCATACTTCACCACTTGCGGAGCCTGTGAAGAATACCAACAAAATACACTGGTCAGATTGACGAATTCGGCCAGCCGTCTTCCCTCAATGTGTTGTAAGGGTTTTAGGCTTAGGGTTTAAGGCAGGTTCATCGTGCCCACGGCATAGAATGATATCCCTGTATTGTATCTCGAGACCATGTCTTTTTCATAGAGAGTCATAGCATCTAATTACTTAACAAAAAATAAATAAAAATAAAAAACCTCTAAATCGATAAGTGACTGACTAGTCTGATCTTCTCTTGCTACGAACTAATAGGAACTTAATCCAATAGGTGCAAATTTCGAACATAGGTGAATACTTCTATTTCAAACAGCATAGTGAAGCTATTTTCGTCAAAGAAAACGAGGTTTAATAAGCAGAATGGATCTCCCAATCAGATGTCACAATAGTGGCCAGTCATTCATGCAATTGACCTATCAGTAATATCAGTCACTGCAAAACTCAAAAGAGTCCATACCACAACGGAGCCAACACCAGTCAAAATATCAACGCCAATGGCTTTCATGGAGTTGGTCAAATTGCCCCGAATCTTGGTGGCCAAGTTGTTGGCGTGGTCTGCCACGGCCTGCCTGTCATAACTGGCTGCTGCCACCTGACCCCATCACACCTCAGAAGAAGCTTAAGGCATATGCCCCGGTTCCTTAACCTTCTCATATAAGGCTTTAAGAAGTTGAGAAGGTCAGTATAACCATTAGCCTAGTACATGGGTTTGAGAAAGACTTCGAAAATCCTCCAAAAATTACGAAACAACTTGTGTTGGGTTCCATTTTCTTTTGACAACAACCAAAATATTCAGAATTGGAATTTTCCAGATAAACAGAGTAGCTGCAAAAACGGAGAAAAGATGAATACCTGGATCCCGAGAGCCTTGAGGTGGTGCTCATCTCGAAGCTCACGCATGCGCCCACTCACAGCCAAGAGCGCTTTGGAAGGCACACAGCCACGATTCACACAAGTGCCGCCCACTACGTCGCCCTCGATGATTGCTGTCTTCAAGCCCTGCATCCCCATTGACGTAGAGTTATTCCTAATTGAGACAAGTCCCAACCTAAATGCGACACTCTAAAATCTTGCATCATGTATACATATTGATTATTGAGAATGTGCAACGTAAGAATTCATGTCAGTTTTAGGTCATCTACCAATAAACCTTCGAATCCTCGTAACATTTGCAAACGGTATCCAAATAACGCATTCTTGAGTGCATTTGAATCCTATTCGCATTGCTAACAAAACAGATATCAAAATTGACTAGTAACTAATGCTCAGTGTTGCTTTTAGCTGTGTTTCCTTAGCGCGGATTGCATCCCCCAACACCCAGTAGCTAATGTGAGCACCAAAGAGTAGAACTCACCTTCTCAACGGCGTGAAGAGCAGCACCATGGCCTCCCACGCCTGCGCCAATGATCACTACATCGTAATCGAACTTCTGGGGCGCTGCGCCATTGGTGCCACTCGCAGCGCGCACACTCAAATCTCCGTTGCACGACACAGCAGCTCGGTTCTGGAATGGGGAAGAGACGCGGAGCTCCTTCTTGAGCTCGAAGGAGATCAAGCCTGTTCGTGATAGTCCGTTGAAAGAGGCGAAGGGAGTGCGGGAGGAAGAGGCGCGGATCGGATTCTCAATGCAACCACCCAAGGTCGGGGTCAAATTCCTGTAGGCCAGCATTGTTGCCGCCATCGCTTAAGGTGAAAGTAAGGATCAATTTCAGGGTGGAAGTACACAAATGCAGACTGGAATGTGCCTGTGAAATGATTTGAGAAGAAAATGCGAGAAGAGCGCGCGGGCGGAGTGACCAGAGTGGTCGTGTGGTGTGGTGGTGCGAGGAGCCTCGGTTTCTTCTTCACCAAGAGGGGAACGAACGGAAACGATCAAATGGACGGACGGACAGACGGACGAACGAACTGTTGAACGAAGATTCTTAACGAACGAAAAACTCTGCAGCTGCTAACTTCGTTAGTTATGGACTTTGAGCATATGACTTATTAATCAATGGCTCACTTCCGAAGGCACATTAACAGGATCTTTGCTTTGTGAACCCAACGGAGGTTTCAAACACAGTTCCAATGGATAACCTGAAACGCCATTTTCTTGCCGTCCTTGGCATTTCGACCCTCCTAACATACGTGCAATCCTGTACTTGAATCCTGTACTTGGCATCCTCGGATTTCTTTAGTATTTATGCAAATATAATACCAAGCTAGCTCTAGCCCTTCGACTTGTGAGTTGTAGCCGTTGTCTTCTGAGTTAGCACACAAGAACAGAGCCTGCACCATATGCATGTAACCTCGTATTTGAATGAAGACAACATGGTTGTGTGAAGCCCATTGTTATGCCGAATTTCTAGTCCGTTTGCTCGCTTGGAGTGGAATAGGATCTTGCAACACTACTGTAATGTCGGCTTCAACTTCATTCTCTTGGGCGTGCAGGAACTTATATTGGATGGGTGAATTCTTGTCTTGAAGCTTGAATCTGTTTCCGTGTCTGCTTCCTTCAAAAATTAGGGTTTCTAACGTGGCATGAGCTTAGTGTCAGTGGCGTTCCGATTTGAGCTTTCGTGACCGATTTGGTAGCATTTGTGATATGGGTGTCGAGGGCTTCAAGCTGCTTGATTGCCACTGTGCGAATGAGGATGTGCCACTAAGTTAAGTTTCGAGAAGCGTCGGTTCACTTGTGCATAATGCAACAAGAAATCGACAGTTGGGCAATTACTGCTTCACGAGCTGCGTGCCAACACTTGGTCGTTCACTCATCACATTCGCGACCAAACTTCCAGGTGCTTCCACCGGATGATGAACTTAGGATTTATTTCGAGTTGATGCAAGGTGGATGTGCTGCACGAGCCCCAGAGTTGCAGTTGCGTGCTAGGAGAACGTGTTGAACTCTTATCGTTTGGAGCAGTGTGCTGAATTGCAGACGGAAGCTGGATTGCACGTACTGTGCGCTTCTTTGCCTCTCCTTGCGCCTGGACAGTTCGCCAAACCTCTCTTTGTGTTCACGGTGCCTCTCCCTGCGTCCAGACAGTTCCAGACAGAAGCTTCTGTTTGGGAAGAGCTGTGCGCATCTTTTCTTCTCTTTGAGCCTGTACAATTGATGGAATCTCCCTTGCGGCTGGTGTTGAAACTCTGCGCGTCTTGGCTTCTCCTGCGTCTGGACAAATTACATGAGCTTCCGAAGCATTGACAATATGAGCAATTGCGTCTTAGTTCAAATAATATTACTCTTCCAAGTGGTGCATCAACGGGGTGAGCACCTCGGGACACTCGAGGCTGGATTAGCTCAGTTGGTTAGAGCGTGCGGCTGTTAACCGCAAGGTCGGAGGTTCGACCCCTCCATCTAGCGAGTGCTTTGCTTCTGTGGCACACTATTTTTATGAACTTCTTGTTTGCGAAATCACACTATGGAAGTATATGCCCGTGCATTCTTTAATCTATAATTAGATTATTCTTTGTTTCGAAACACACCTTGGAAAGGAGGTTCGAAAATTTAATGGAGGAAGAAGAGTTTTGAATCCCATTACAGTCCATCATAATTTCCTAGATTTAAAATCAAGTATTAGGGATTGATGTCAATTTGTTTGGGTGGTATATATAATTTGCTTTCTTTTGTATAACTTTGAAAGTGTGTCATTTTCAAATCAAAGAATAGATATTTGAGATACACACATAAAAAGGTTTCTTACACAAATTGATTTTCGGTATTGTGGTTGAAATTATAGTCCTTCATGCCAACCTTGTGCTAGGTTATAGGGCATGCCATTGCGTTGTACCCCTCCTATCCTACTAAAAACCTCCAAATCATGCGTAGTTTGTGTCCCACTAAAAACCTCCGTTTATTGATCATGACCATTCAAAAAGTGTTGGATGTGTTGAACAACCTTGTAAGGACAACTTTGGCGGCAAGTTTAACGATCAAAATCAATCTTGCATATTTTATACATCTTCCTCATTGTCATTGATGTTGTTGATGTGCTTTGTTCAAAAAATAGTGTCAATGTATGCATCTTAGGTAGTAGGATGTAATAGTAAATTTGACTTCTGTTTAATACTTTGCTCAAAGAATAACACTCCCTAGTTGAAACCTAATCTCTAATACTCCATTATCTATTCCCATATCATAAATTTCTAATTCACTTTCATTAATTCAAAGCTGCAATTTGTGAATTTCAAAGAGACTTGTCATTTGGTTGTAGACCAAATTTCTTCTATTAAAACAAGCAATTCAAAAATTCAAAAGATGAACTTGCAATTTGGCTATAGGTTATGTTTCTTGGAAATTGAATATTCATAATATGCTTGCAACATCTACACATTATGTTCAAATATGATAAAAAAATAAAAAATAAAAAGTAAAAAAACATGGATTTTGGGTGCCTAAACAACAATGCCTCAACTACAAATTTTGCAGAGATATGCGGGATAGGTTATCAGTTCTTGGCTGTATGTATCGCTGACACTAAGATTACAAATTTGGAGGTTTTTTTTAGTGAGATAGAGGGAGTATTTTTTAATGTGAAATGAATTTGTCTTTTGAAGCTTCAGCAAATTTCGGTGGACTTGCCTCCAGTTGAGTTGTGAGCTACCATTACTGTTTACAATCAAATAGCAAAAAAATTGCAAAGAGTCAATAAGAGTTACATGGGTGTTAAAAATTATTTAATAAAATTCAAGTTTTAAAAGTCAGCCTCCCAATTGTGAGACAATTAGTGCAATCAAAATGCGACTCTAAAGGGCAAAGAAAATTCATTCTCCAGTAGACATAACTATATGTTAAATTCTTAGGCTTTCCATTAGTTTTCCTAAATGCTGGTCCAAGGGTGCCTCAGAAATGTATCCAATAAAATTATCCAATTTTGAACACAGACTTCTAAGTATGGAGTTCAACATTGCTCTAGTCTTTGGCCTTTATCAAAAAGCGGAAGAAGATTAGTTATTTCCTTCCCTGTTTTGTTTGATTCGAAAAAGAAATTGTCGAGATTGAGTCTTCAAATATCACAATTTGAAAAGAAACATAAATATGGAAGCAAAGAAACTTATGCATAGAAATTCTATAAGCATAGAATTGTATAAGTGGCATAGAATTCTATAAGCATAGAGCTACTTTTTATGCAAGGTTATATAACAGGTTATGATTGATGTACCCTTTCTTCAATGTGGACATAAGAGGCATTAGAACATGATTTTTGAAAATTCACCAATTTAGGTTTGTCTTTTTAGAAATTTAATTTGCATAATATGTATTCAGTTATTATTCTCAAATTTGAAGTCACTTTAGTTCCAATTTGTCTTTACATATTAAGAAGTGAGAGCTCCCTAGCACACAATAAAGATTGTGTATTGAGACACAAGTGTCTCTTTTGAGCTCATTGTCATTGTGTAACAAATTGTCACAATGACAATGAGCTCAAGATTTGATTTCCTTTTTTTAATTTTGTTTCCATAATTTACCTCCTCCAACCAAAGATAATATAAATTAAACTTTATTCAACCCCTCTCACCCCCCCTCCCCCAATCAAAAATAATTTAAATTAGATTTTATTCAATTCCACTTCACCCCCTCCTCCCTTCTTTATAATTTGACAAGTCAAAAAAATTTGACAATGAATATGGGATATATATCCAAATACGTATCTCAATATGTATCTCAATATGTATATGTATTCATATAAATAATTGCTCAATTTCATTTCTCTCTTTTCAGCTCATTGTCATTGTCACATAAATTTGCTCAATTTCAAATGATCCTACCTTATACATTGAGTTGTACTCCCAAGACGAGGTAGGTGATTCACATGTTTCTCTCAAAAGTGCAAGAGGGTCTAAAATAATTCAAGCTATCTATTGTACCATTCAATGAATTTTGCATAATGAAAAAAAAAACGGCATTTTTTTGGTCATGCCTAATAATATTGCATTTTTATGCAATCTCAATCAAGCATGCCAAATTTCAATTGCAGGAAGTCAAAAATCCAATTTTGTTGAGTTTTCCTAGCTCTGATAATTTAATTATTTTCAAGAAAATCATTCATAAAACATTTTTTAGTCTGGCAACGTCACTGCGACCTTTGCGATGATTAGTACGGAGCTCAAGAAAATTTGGCCACGATTGAATTGCCGCAAGCTACTCCAGAATGATTCGTCTCAAAGCGTAGGTGTCGTGGAACAAAAAGCCATTTGCAGATTCCTCCAATTTCCGAATCAACTCCTGCTAAGGCGCCGGCAGTTCGAGACAGTGGTGAATCTTCTGGTCATAAGTGCTCGGGCAATGGCGAAAGGCGGTGGTTTCAGTAATACCACCACTTTGAATTTGAATATTCTGAGACAATGTGAAGGGTTTTCAGGAAATATTGAACGTTCTCCTACAGTGAATTCGATTTAGTTTCTGCTTCCAGGAATTTGAATGATGCAACTACACTTGGTTGATTCAAACTTTTCTGAGTTCAACTTAAATAGTTGCTGGTCATTTTCAGTCAAGACATGCATTCTCGGCAGCCATAAAACTCATTTTCAGCGGTCATTTTCAGAAAATAAATCACTGTTCGTTTCAAATTTTTGAATTCTGTCATTTTAGTGCGCATTTGAATCTGATGAATTCAGCAAAATTCTAACCGTTCATGGATAAATGGTGTGTACAATTTGATGAATTTCGTTCTTTTTCGTCTTAGTTACAGAATTTTAACAAACTACAGTGAAATTACACGTAATATAACTAGCTACAGTTGATTATGAAAACCTTGAGGCAATCATCTGTCAGCTTCCTAACTGCCTAAAATTTCAGGTATCTGCGCGTAGTTCGAATGTCGGTAGTATACCACTGACTCCTTCTGAGTCAATCGGGAGCACAAGTCGAGATCTGGGGTGGTATGCGGTGAGAATTTTTCACTTTTATCCACTGAAAATTGACTTCATGTTCACTGGAGCTTTAAGAATTTGAGGGGTTCACATTATTCCGATTGCAGCATCCACAGGACTCCATGAATTAAACACCAGCTCGCTGCTTGAGCAATTCCAAGGACACATCCCAGGGACGAGCGGCATCATCAGCGTCGATCGCATGAGGCTGCACACCACCATAATGAGGTCCCAACCCCGTCACCACTTCCGCTTCGTTGTTATTCTCGAAGTACCGCCCACTTTTGCCATACATCCACCAGTGGCGACGCCGCCAGCAACACCTGTGTGGCATCGCCCTGTTCCACAGTTTGGAAAGAAACGGTTCGCATGAAATTTCTCCATTTCCGGAGTAAGCTTCATTTGTCGTCCCAAATTCGTTTCCTTAATGAAACCAGGGTGGCAAGCGTTAACGTCGATTCCATCCTTCGCCCACCGCTTACTCGCTTCCACGGCGAACAGCACGTTCGCCGCAAACCCCTCGTAGCTCCGATTCGCAATGTGAATATCGTCGAACACAATTGGTGACGAGGAGTGGCGGAGGGAGCTCACGGAGACGACGCGGGGGCGCCCTGCTGCGGCGAGGGCGTCATGGAGTCCGAGCGTGAACTCGAAGTGGCCCAAGTGGTTGGTGGTGAATTGCTGCTCCCATCCTTCCGGGGTGAGCGTGAGCTCGGGGAGCGCCATGATCCCGGCATTGTTCACCAGGATGTGGAGAGGGCCTTTCCATGCTTTTGTGAACGCCGTGATGGAGGAGTGACTGAAGTTCGAGAGGCGCGACGAACACGTTGGGGTTGCCAGTTTTGGAGGTGATGTCTGTGGCGACGCGTTCGCCGGCTTGGACGTCGCGGACTGCGAGAGTGACTTCGGCGCCGGCGGACGCGAGTGCGCGGGCTGTCTCGATGCCGAGACCGGAAGACGCTCCGGTGACGACGACACGCTTGCCTGAGAGATCCACGCCTGCGATGACATCTTCAGCGGTGGAGTCTTTGGTGAAGGGAGTAGTAATGCGGTCAGTCATCGTGCCCTGTTTGCGGATATGGCTTGGACAAGGGGAGAAGGTTGATAAAAAAATTCTTTCGAATTTAGTGGATCAGAACGACTAACAACCTGCACTCGGTAGATCGAAAATGCTCAAGAATTTTGTTCATCAGACAACTAACAACCTGCACCTGCTAGATCAAAAATTCTCAAGAA
This sequence comes from Pseudoscleropodium purum, assembly GCA_963969395.1. Lineage (NCBI taxonomy): Eukaryota > Viridiplantae > Streptophyta > Bryopsida > Hypnales > Brachytheciaceae > Pseudoscleropodium > Pseudoscleropodium purum. The sequence continues at coordinate 3,040,515 of OZ017796.1, forward strand.
TTTTGTTGATCGGAACAACTAACAACCTGAACTTGCTAGATCAAGCGCAGTCTGTTTTCAGAGGATTTGCACTATTGATCAAATTCGGGAAGCAAAACGGCCTTGAATTCCCTACTTTTCAATCCTGGGTGGCGCTTGAAGAAAGCTTGGTTGATTCAAGGATCAACAGGATTGGTCACAAAGCTCCTACTCTCCTGATTCCATCTGCAAACTTTTCGTATTCTGAGTGCGACGGAGATGAAAACGTATAAGTGAACGTTGCTGGAAGGCCAATCCCCAAATCTTCCTTGCGGACTGTCATACTTCTCGCTTCCTATTATCTAGACAGAAAGCACAATGCCAGTCGTGAAGTACGGTACAATGGCCGCTCGTGTTGTGAACATCTCGAGCCAGAAAACAACTATTGGGCTTCAAGGGCCCATTATTGACTATTGTCGGTAAATTGACAGTAGATTGAAGAAGCTATTGAACAAGTGTGGTCCTCCGAATCCACCATCCTGGTACAAATTGCATTGTACCCGCGGGCACTAATCTGGCTAGAATTCGCAATTTCCCAACCTCAATTTACCCCGAGCTAAAAGCATAATAAGAAACATTGGGAAAAGTAGCCGGAATTACGATTGAATAGCCCAACCTTGAGATAAGCTGCGACTAGCGGAGCAGCCTCATCACTGACACAACTAGCTTCCCGGCTTGCCTGAAGCATGGCAGGTGACATCCGTGGCGTCTTTTTCGCAAATTAGCTCCTTCCTGACCTCCCTACCCCACCTCTCCTCCCGCGCTCCACGGAACAACAACATTTAGCTTTGGATTCCTCTAAGCAAGTTGTGCTGGTAGCATTGTCACCCCCAACACGCCAAATATCACATCGAAATTTTTTTTTAAATTTCGACAAGCTCAATAATTTGACAACGCACATGGTACTTTAAAAAGCACAGAGTAGACGAAGCTACAAACATAAATTCGTGACAAAGAAGAGCCAAAAGTTCATGCAATCTTTTCAGCACCTTAGTAAATTTGATCCAATTACAGCATGATCCATATTGTCAGAGAAACTCCCATCGCGTCTCAAAGAAACGTCCTTCCAATCCATACTCCACAGGACGGTCAATCACTTGAGAAACTCCAAAAACTAGCACGAAGTATCTTCCCAACTTCAAGAATCACGAAAGCTTCAACAAAAATTCAATCTCTTATGACACCGCAAAAACTATGGCGACGTATTTCCGAGACTTCAAAAACCTCAAGTTATTCAGACACCGGTCACTTTAGTCTAATCTACAATTCTCCTTCACAATCCACTTGCCACCCCACGACGCAAATTGCGCTTCCCTTTCAAGCTCTAAGAAAATCGTCACTTAACACACACCTCGCACTCTTATCCTCTCTCAATCAAAGCCCTCTCTCAACCTAGTCCCGCATAGTCAGACCGCGCCCCACACGATCTCGACACCAACCGTGTGCGTCAATCTCGCGACAAGAATAAAATTAGGACTTGCATGTGTAAACTCTGGCTGGCACCAGCAAGCGCCTCTCCTTGATCATCGCACTATGCAGCACCTCAAACGGACCTCACAGAAATTCTCTCGCTGTCTCCATTCTAAGTTATCACCAAGGCTCATTTTTCGATTACAAGCTCGTTCATACGGCTCACCTCATGACAAAAGACGAACCTGAAAAGGAGGCGGAAGAGGCATTGCTTGCAGCTGCCATGGCCATGCCTGCTGGTTGCTGGGTGCCGGAGAAAAAAAGCTACGCTGAGAAGGCGTGACCTGCCATTAGTAGATGGAAACTGAACTGCGCCTGCAACAAAAGAATCAATCCGACACACAAGAGGCGGGGCTCGTGAAGTAAAATAGATGGCCATGGTAATGGTACACCTGACGACGATGGAACAGTTCCTGAGAAAGGGAAACATAACAGGGCAAAACAGTGGGCTCGCTTACATGCTCTGGTGAACACAGGCATTTCGTTTTCTTTTTCTTTTTCTTTCCATATTGAGAAATGCCAAAATGGCAGTCACATACAGTGTATTTCGATGTACGGATATGATGCACGATGATCCAAAAACATCTGAACGCTCAAGTACGATAATTTTACGAGATTTCTTACAGCAGCTCACTGATCTAGCTGACAAAGTCGAATCAACAGAGTCGGAATCAGATTACCAAATCGAAACGAGTGCAACGTAAGCTTATCAAATAGCAAGAGTTGCTGGAAACCGAGCAGGTGCTTACGTACAATTTACGATCCCAATAAAGTTCGTAAGACTCAGCAACAGCCAGACAGGGCGCTCTATGTCTCTGGAGAATTCTTAACAGGAGAATGACAAGATGAAACCATCTCAAAAAGAGTCTGTAGGGTTGCCTGGGTGTCAAAGCCGGCAAGCCGAAGAAGGTAATTTCAGATTAACTTTTTTTAATTCTTCGAGAGGCTTGTACTTTGGAGAAAGAAGAACCAAACATGCAAATCATGGAGATTTCTCAATTCTACGAGAGATGGTACCTTGGAGGAGGAACAAACCTGAAAAGCATGAAGGAGGAATTTGACACACTTACACACTCAAATCACTCTAACCTCACCTTAGGGTCCCAACTTCTTCACTTTGACAACTGCGCTCCAGTCAATAATAATGTGTCAAGTGAGCAGGAAATTCTAGAGTATCATTTCAGAGAAGGTCAAAATTAAGAGGCATGCGAACATGATCATCCACAGCTTCCCGAACCCAACTCAGCACCCTGACTGGTCTGCACGCAATTTGCTCAGTCAAATTGTGCAGTTGGACAGCTTCTTCTGACGAAGTTATCTCTGAGGGAGTACCACTGCACAAACTAGGTCTGATCGGCACGATTACAACGAAGGCATCTGAAAGGCAAAGCACAAGAGCTATATAGCGAGCGTCGGTCACGAGTTATATTGAATTCGTCAATAACCGATACTGTGAACAGCGTGAAAAAACAATGTACAGGAAGCTGTGTGGGAAAAATGAACCAAATGAACTGTGGGTCTATCCCACTGGTCACGCAAAATGACGTAAGATTCAAAGGCAATCTTTACATGTAATGAGAAGATACTTGCAATGAACCAAACAAACTCGTACTTTCAAGCTGCAAAAAACTTGCAAGTAATTAAACAATCTTGATCACGATCTCTATATGGATCGCAATTTTCCAAACCAAGTATAAAATAATCATTTAACGTAGGCAGCTATACTCATCGCAAGCCTACGTTCCTCACACCACTAGTTTCCGTGAAGGAAATAGGGCCAGGAGCGAAACACCAGTACGCTCATTCTGGCTTAAATGGCCATCAAGTCACCAAAATTGCGCATCAAAAATACAGACCCTGCAAACAGCCCCGCAGCTCGCAGAAGTCTCTGCATTCACGAAGCGATAACGATCAGTTTCAAACCCTGAACTTTAAATAAGCAAGTTAGAGATAGGAATCATTTGTACTGTAGAGGAAGTGAAGAAGGATCCCCCAAATACTACAAGGTCTTCTCCTCCATGCTTTGAAAGTCCCAGCCTCAGATTGCTGATTGAAGACCTTCATAAATCACAAACCCTATAGAGCGGAGCGATTAGGGTTTGTGAGAAAACCAGAACTGCCTTGCAAGCGGTCAGCTTAGTGTCTAATATCCTTTTGTAAAAGAGAAGTCCTCTAGGGATTGATCTCCATGACTTTGGTTTTAATAAATGCGTTAGGGTGCTCTATAAAGTGCTTCGGATAGGACCTCGATGCCTTCGATGTGCTATAGAACGCCGGATCTACAAATCAGGTCCTCTATACTACTCCTGTCCCAGAGGTAGCATCAGCATGTTTCTTGGCGTCACTGTATCAAAATGTTCAAAAAAAACAGAAAAACGCGAACGCGAACTCGAACGCAAATTCAAGAGAAATTCAAAAGCACGTGCACACGCCCGAAGACTTCATCCCAGGCATAGCTGCATGTAATCCGAAGGCCCCGGCATAAAACCCTAAAGCACTAGCATGGCACAAAAGCAACTGAAAATTCACAGTAATGACCTCGCATCACAATCACCAAGTCATTTTCTTAACTTGTTGAATAATCCGCCCATGGTAGAGTTTCATTAGAGCATTACCAAGTGTGCTGCAAGCTTCTCCTCATCCTTCGTCTCGGCGTTCCACCGATTTTTCAGCTTCTGCCAATTGCTTTGCGCCATCTTCGCAGTGAAGTACCACGCCCTCCGCACCGCCTCTTTCACCACAACGTCAACGCACAATCGGCAAAGACGACAGACGGAAGACGAAAGACGAGCAACACGATCAGAAACTTGGAAAATTTGGCAGCGGCATCAAACCCCGACGAAAACCCTAAACCCCCAAACCCATGAATGCCAGGACAGCGACGAATACACCTGACCGGGCATCAACTGCCTAGGCCGGGCATCAATTGTCGTCTGCGACAACGGGGACCTACTTACTGTGCAATAAGTTACGGACATTTCTTCCGGAACTCATGAACCAATTTTGGTGATGAACTTCACGTAAAATCAATGGACAATAATCAATTCTCAAAAATAATCACATGTGGCTCAAGGAGTGGTTACATATAAGGTAAGTAGGCCATTGATCACACACAATGTAAAACCAAACACCCACCACAAGAATCACACAATTATTGAAATTTTCAAGGGTTGTGAAAGACTATGAATTGCACAATACTTCACACTATGCATTGAAAGATTGTGAGCTAGGTTTTTAGCTCGCCATCTTTAAATTGTAACAAATTTTGCGAAAAACCCCCTTTCTACCCTTTTTTTTGGAAGTGAATCTTAACATGGCATTTGATAATCTTGCTAAATTTTAAAGCTTGCAAGTTCCTACAATATAGTAAAAAAGTATTTGAATTTTGCTTATGCGGTCATTGACATGTCTACTTTAGCGGTTGTTATCCCATGGAAAATGTAACATGACATTAATCCCAATGTCTTTAGAACAAATCAACAATTAGGTGAGAAAAAGTCACTTTTAGTTGGTGAAGGTAGTACATATGTTGTATCGGTGATCTCATCTGTAATACATAAGTGCATATTTGTACATTCCAACTTGTTTATGAACAATGGAGATGTGCTTATGTACTATAAAATTTCTCCAAGGCAACTATTAAATGAGAGAGGAGTTCAAATTGGAAAGTTGACTTGTATTTCAAAAGGTCAATTTCAAAGAAGAGACACTTGTGACAAGTAAAGAAAATCTTGTAACCAACTTTTGTGTCCACAATGCAACCACAATCTCTCATGACAAAAAGAGGATTTCATTGTTGGTATGCCAAAAGTAAGACTCTCTAGTACTTAAATTAGACATGAACTAGGTATTGCATACCAAACTATTTTTGATCACATCACCACTCCAATATAAAAGTGTAATGATATATTCAATATTGTAGGGAGGATTTCAATTGAGATTGAATTCAAAATCCTCTCTAGGTATTCATTCTATATAGCTTTGTGAACAATGGATTAAAATATGAAAATTCATTTGAATGACTTTTAGTTGTTTTGAGTATTTTTCATCATGTAAATATATATTTTCCTACATTAGAAGAGTTTTGGGGGGTCCAAAAGCCTATTTCAAGCTTGTTCCCCTATAGTTGTTCCCCATAGCAAGGGGAACGGCTTGTTGTCAAAAAAAAAATTCATAAAAATTTAATTTAATTTTTTTTTAAATTTAAAATTAAAATTGGTCGATGACGTGGTAGGGTCTCGACCACGTCAGACCGTTGCGCGGAACCTGTTTCCTACGTTTGCAAGCTATGGTAACTCGCAGGCATCCAAAGGCCCCAAAAATCTTCTAATGTAGTAGGCCTTATTCTCATTTTGGAGGGCTATAACACTCTAAAACATGCATTTGGGGATAATGTATGTATTAGTTATTGAAGTATAAAAGTCTCAATGATGAGTAATGCATAGAATGTCCTATAGAAGTATATTTCATTGTAATAGAATTAGGCAAGGTTTTTTTTTATTTTCCATCGAGTGCCAAAATGGTGATATAAAATTTTATAGTGGTGCACTAAATTTCAACATTCATCCAAATATTGGATAGAAAACATCACATTAGTACATTTCACATGTCCATGATTCTATTTTCATTCACAATTTGGCGATTTCATCCAAGATTTTTTAAATTTGAAGCTTTCTCATGAAAACTTCACTTTTTGTTGTTGTTTTTTAGCCAAATTATTTTTTTCTGATGCAATTTGACACCAGAAAAAAAAAAAAAAAAAAGAATGAAGGCTTTTTCTCATCACTTATAAGTCATATATTGGGATGGCATTAGATGTGTGCAACAAGAGGTATAGAGGTTATGTACACATCTAATATTATCCAATACATAACTTTTGTTTTCATCTTCAAACCTCTACAACTCTTTATGTGGAACTTTAATGCTTAGTTTTATTGAAAATCTGAAAATTTTGGGATATAATAAGTCTTAAGAAGCTATAAATTAGTCCAAAAATTTAGCAATTTTTTTTTCATACAAGGAGAAAGTAGAAAAGAAGGTGGAATCTTGGATTAGTTAAAAAGGTGAGCTAATGCATTTGATTTGATTTGAATTGAATAAAATTAGCCAACATCATTTGATTGTAAAGAAATCACCTTAATCCCTAAAATTCCTTGATTATGTTTTCACCAAAAATATTCCTACATGGCCTTTTTTAGTAAAAGTACCAAATTTTAGGAAAAAAAACAACATTTTTGGAGACATGTAACTATGGAATCTTGTAGTAAGTTAGTTTAAAAGGAGGTAGAAAAAAATTTGAGAAATTTTCATTGTGTAGATTGCAAAATATATGAGCGTTTGAATTGACAAAAATAATTTTTTTGGCCTAGCATAAAATAGGGCTACTCCACATTACAATGGCACATTTATATGAAAAAATGTCCAAAATGGTAGTACTTTTTTGGATTCTTTCTTTGAAGCAAGTTGACTACATGCTTAAAGATTTTCAAATCATTTAGAATCTTACAACATATAGGAAAAAAATAGTAAATAAAAAGAAATAGAGAATGATTCATAATACTAAATTGTTAAAAATTTAGTTATGGAATTGAAAAATGTCAATCCCAATAGTTTAATGTTGCAATAAACAATCAACATTCTATGATTTTATTTTTTTCAAAAAATATAGAAAATTGAGTTAAATAAAGGACTTTAAAGTTTATTTTAGAGTGGAGAATCTATAATTGCCCACAAACTAAAACTCATAACTTTCATCTCATTAATCAAAATGAAATGATTGAAAGCTTTACTCTAATATATAGATCTTTAAAATTGAGTCCAAATTTTTGCTTATGACAAATATGATTTTTTCTAATCTACCTAAACTACTTGACCAAGGAAAATAAATACGTATCATACAATAAGTTTTTAGCCATGTAGTCAAAAGTTATGAAAATTTGTTGGGCCTTAAAAAAAACTAGTCCCCATGTTGTATGAAAATTTCAAAAAAAAGAAATAAAATTTTTATTCATAATGAGCTACCCCAAATTGCTATATTGTGAACACTAAATGCACCCTGATCCTTTAGAAGTTAATATATGTGAATGAGAAGTGAATGAAAAGTGCCGCAAGTCTCTCCAAATGTCTTCATATATTCCATCTTATTATGTCAAGAAGTAATATTATAAATTTGATTTGGTCAATTTCTCTCTCCTTTTTTCTTGTAATTAGTTGATTCACTATTTACAAGATATATTTGTTGCATAAGAATAGAAGACAAGAAATTAGAAAGCCCCGAGAAACCTTGTCAAAAATAAATGGGTGATTGCAAGAAACACTTGTCCTTTTGTTTATCCCCTTGGTCTCCATGGAAGTGTTTTTTCCTCATAACTTTTGTAGTTTAAGTCTATTTTAGCTAAAATTGGAGGAGAGGTGCATGTTGTTGATTTAGACATTCAATGATTTTATTAATTTCTTTAAAAAATAATTTACTATTTTTAAAGTGGCCCCAATTGGATGTCTACCTTGGCTATTTTGGGGGGTCTCAGTCCTATTTGAGGACCAGAAATGCGATTCTAAAGCCAAGGTTTCAACTTGATGTGGTGGGCTAACATTCTAAAGACCTCTGATGAGATTTTTGGCAAAGAATCTAGTGTAAAGGCTACACATGGGTTGAAAGTGAACATTGTTTACACAAACACTATGAAGAGGGGAAAAAATTTTATGATGATTTTTTGTTTATATGGGACCAAAGAGAAGATTAGAAAAATGAAATTTTTATTTTAATTATTTCAATTTTTAATCATTTTCTAAAAATCAAATTCGAAAGTATCTATTTTCTTGAATTTTTTTAGGCCTCTTTTGTTGGGCATAACTTTTAGAGATAATTTTTCTTAGACTTGAATTTTCACACATATACTATTTTTAATATTTTAAAAATTATCCATATTTTATTTTATTTTTAAAAATTTTATTCCAGAAGTCACAAAACTTTAGTAGTAAGGCCATTTTGAGCTAAAATCAGCAGGCATTTCTTGCAACTACCCAAATTTGGAATTACTATTTGATTATTTGGCATGTTGGGGTGGCAAAGCTATGACTAAACTCAAGCAAACTTTAATAGCAAGGCTACAACTTTAGAGGTCTTAGTAGTAGATTGTAAGGATTCATTTTCAACAACTATTCTTTCATTGCCTTTCTAGTTTCAAAGGGCTACTTTGAGATAGGCAAGGAATGCTCAAAAACCAGAAGTGAATTTGTTTTTTGAGTAGGACCTTACTCTTGTAAGGTAACATAGCCAAAATTGACACTTTTTCTTATTCTACCTTTTTCGAAGATCAAATTCCAATTTTTTTGGATGCATTTGTTAGTGACCTCAAGAAAAATCCAACCAAAGTCTTTTATAATTTTTCGACATTCGTATATTTAAGGTACCTACTTATGCAACTAGACTCACCTTTAGATGGACACCCTTGAATGACACCCTTTAATTCCAATTGGCCACCTTATAAAATTTTTCAACTACCACTGGTTATTCTTAAGAGATTGTAGTGGTTTGGAGGGACTTAAGATCTTTTTAGACTATAGTCAAGAAGTGCATTGGTCAAGAATTATAGGGAAATGGAAAAATATGATTAGAGCATATTTTGTTCACTAAATTGGATTTGCATTGTGGCCAAGACTTGCTTGGCAAAGTACTTCAAGTAGAGATGAAAAAATGACATAGTTGCCTTGTTGGCAACATTTTTTATAAGAGGAGTTTTCCAGAGTTCAAGTTTTTTGGGTGGTCTCCCCTCCTCAACAAGAAGCTTGGCCATAATAGAATTCCAATCTCATTCATGTGACAAATCTAACTTTTTGGATTGTTGTTTACTTTGAAGAGCTTTAATTTTGCACATAGTGTCCAAATTCAATAAAACTTCATGTAGAATTTGCACTGTGTCTTTTAGAAATATATTAAATTTATTTCATATATAATTATCTTTTCCAAAAAAACAACTCCATATATGAACTTGAATCGAAATGAAAATTTTACCACAATAAGTAGACTTCAAGAGGAGTCTAACAATTACAATTTTTATTGCAAAGAAACATTGGATGAATGAGAAACAAGCCTCAAAATTGTAGCCATCAAAATGCATTTTGGTGAATTAAAATTGAATCCTACATACTTAAATGATTCCCCAAAATTTAATACATATTGGATTGACCTTAAAATTTTACCATGCAAACTAGACAAGAAGACACATTTTTCCAACAAGTTTTATTGAATTCGTACATCAAATGCAAAAGTTATAGCTTCTCAAAGTTCATTATAGCTATGAAATATACAAAATTTGTCCATGCAGGGATACATTTTCTATTGTAGTTGACCAAAATTTTCTTCTCATTGAAGTTGTCTAATGGACTTTAATTTGTGAAATTATCCATAAGACTTCTCTAATTGATGTTTATACTACAACTGGTCAAGACTTCTTGATCCTAAACCCCTCAACACCTAGGGAGCGAAAATATTGCCTTTCAAGTTTCAAAAATTGACTCCAACAGCGGCAGATGTCGCCTAATCAAAAAACTTCTAGAGACAAAATTCAAAGCCTGTCTCTGAAGAATTGAGCAATGTAATTACCAATAGGCCAAGTACAATTCAAAATTTGTGGGGAAGTTGGATTTGCCGCCTAGTGTATCGTAGGATATGGCAGTTGGGCAGGAAGTTTAGATTATGACTAGCTACACCCGATGGAGTACCATTGCATTGGCTTCTTTTGAGGAATCCAATGCAAGGAGCCTAAAACTTCATGAAGTACTATATGCTACTGTGATTGCACTACTAGAAATGCACGACCAAAACAACAAAAATTCAACTGATTTTTGTTATTTGGAACAGTAGAATGACCATATTGTAACTTTCTGTGAAAATCAACAAAATGGCAAATTCTTTTTGTTGATTTGAATCGTGCAATGACCAAATCAACAAGTTTTTGTTGAATTTGGAATCTTTTAAGAATATTTTAAGAATATTTTTGAAATCTTTGAGAATCTAAGTATAATGATTTAAAAATAATAATAATAATGTAAAATTCAGTCTTTTTTCAATTCAGCAGACTTTGGAGTCCATTCTCGCATAGTAAAATAAACTATTTCAAAAACTTAGAACTGAGAAAAGTTGTAAATTCAAGCTAACTTTCACCTCCAAAAATCCGTTTGTGATTTCAATTCTCCAATCAAAAGTTATAGACAAAAATCAGAGAGGGGTAGTTAGGAACATTTATTTTGACATTTTCAAACATCCACTCTGATTTTTGTCTATAACTTTTGATTGGAGAATTGAAATCTCAAACGGATTTTTTGAGGTGAAAGTTAGTTTGAATTTACAACTATTTTTAGTTCCAAGTTTTTTTGAAAAAATGTGTTCTACTATGACTAAATGACCTCTGAAGTCCGCTGAAAATACAAAATATATGGAAAAAACAATGAAAAAACTAAATATATAAAATTTAAGTTCTTGTGTGATCACTTAAACATTTAGTTGGTTTAGTGGTTAGAACCTTGGACCTCCAAACATGAGGTCCAAGGTTCAAATCCCCTTGGAGGCACTTGCCCACGTGGCAGGTGGCCTAGCTGGTTGTCCAGGCAAAAAAAAACATTACTTTAAGTGGGCACCACCCCAAAAAAATTTAATTTAAAAAATAAATAAATATTTTTTTATTTTAAATTAAATTAAATTTGTCAAAAACAAAAAAAAGAATCAACAAATTTTAGTTTGATTTTGTTAAAAACAACACCTCTAAAATGACTAAATCATTCAACAGATTTGAGTTGAAATTCTATTGTTTTGGTCATGAATTTTCTAGTAGTGTTGTCTAGTTTCAACACTCATATTTCCTTGAAGAGTGTCAATCATGGGAGGAGTGGAAAGGGAGAGATGGCGACTGCAATGTTGTTTGGAGTGCACAGTTGACTAAGTAGGAAGCTACAATTGGTTTTAAATTCTCAGTAGCTCGCGGGATTGTGGGGATGTTTGGACGTATGCAATTAGAGAGACAGTTAGAATGTACCTATGCAACATTTTGTTGTCGATATCACTTACAAAGTGCATTGTCGTCGTATGGAAGCACGTAGTTTACTAAATGAGGGTTGGCTCATAGATAAAGCAATCGTTTGTGAACCTTGCGGTATATCAATATTGGAATTTAATTTACCTGGAAGTATATATTGTTGCCCATTCTCAATTTTGATGGCGAGGATCTTGGTGTTCGCAATGAAACTGGTCCATATCCGGTTGCCACGAGACTAGCTGGTCACTGATGTCTTAAAATGTGTGGAGATGTACCCATTCCAATTTGTGCTATGGTTGGAGTTTATCTTGAATGCCTTTATAAATTCAGCCCAACCATATAAACATGCTCATGCACCATCTCACAAATTTTTGCCCTATGAATTATATTACATCGCTCATGAAGTCTTCCGAAAGTGCACAAGTCACTGAAATTGTCCTTGCTGTTTTGTCGATTAGTCACATTAGATCATTATACAATTGACATCAGGACGGTGAAATTACCCAATTTTCAGCTCAATTGGTGTGGAAGTCAGTTGACTACAATATTCAATGGTGGAATTTTTTACAACCATCGGAGCTCCTCACAAATTGGTGCTACACTGCGGTGCCTCCCATGGCACAGGGACTTGCTTGTTTTCACTAAGGCGTTGAGGAGTTAAACATCGATAGGGATGTTTGGTGTTGGATGGATGACAAAAAATTCTTCAAGTGGGATAGAAGTTCAACTATTCGTCTTCAAAATCTTATTGTGAAAAGGGGAGGTCTTCTATAGTAGTTTGATTTTCAATTAATACTTTTATAATATTTTAAGCTACAATCCACACAATAATTAAAAAAAAAGGATGATTTCTAAAGTCACCCTTTCATCCTTTAAAAATTAATACATTATTTATTTGTCTTTTCATCTTGTTCAACACCCTCCTAATTTCTTCAAGTATCCATGTCTTGGCCAAAACTTCTTGATAGACCGGTGCACTTCTCCGCCACATTCTATTATATAAAGCAGCCCTTTTGTTACAGCACCCTTCTACGTTCCATGCCCCTAATAGCCCATCGAATATTCTGCCAGGTGGCTCTAAAAGAAAAGTGACGACATTGGGTGCCTTTTACCTTAATCCACCAATAATGAATCAACTGCCCGCCTTGTACTGCGTCGGGGCACGTGGACCCAATACGGAGCTCCAGCAGCTCCTTCGTCATTAAGTTATCAACGAGCCTCGCACTCCGCTCCAGAGGTGCTTTCCTGCTTCCCTTCCGTGCTGGCGTGCTCCCATTGGCTTTGACTCTTCTTGAGAATATCATCAGATAGGACGCTCCAGACCAGAAAGGTGTGATGGATGATTTCAGTGTTGACTATACGGTACATGCATCTGAAAGCGTCCTTGTACCAGGGCTTTTTTTTTTCTTTTTTTTTTTTAAAGCTTTCTGGTGAAGATTGCACCCGAAAAAAATATTTTGGCTAGAAAATGGCAACAAGACGTGATGTTTTTTTTGCCAGAAAACTTCAAATGAAAAAAAAGTCTTGGATGAAATCACCAGCTTATGGATGAAAATAGAATCATGGACATGTGATATGTACTAATGTAATATTTTCTATCTAATATGTGGATGAATGTTGAAAATTTGAAGCAATATTATAAAATTTTCTATCGCCATTTTGGCACCCCCCAAAAAAATGGAAAAAAAAGCCTTGCCATGTATCCAATGGCGTCTCTTTCTAGGAAGGGGAGTCATTTTAGAACATATATGTAAACATATCTAACAAAGCTTATTAATTGTTGACCAACATAATAAGCTATGTATGATTCACCTAAGTTTACGTTTCAAAATGACTCTTTCTAGAAAGGAACGCCATTGGGTACAATTCATGATAATTATATTTTGAGTTCAAAAATTCTGGAAAATTATATAATCTTTCCAAACTCTATTTCTACATCAGGATTAATTTTTACACTCAAAAAATCTACACTCGACATATCTATAATTGATTAAGTGGATGGAAATGGGTTAGATCCCTTTGACAAAGAGAATGCACCCATTGGTCTAAATTAGAGAATTTTGTTGACTACCTTAGTCATGGGGGTTGTGTCCATATGGAATTAAGATAACTTATCTAAGTTATAGTAGCAATTCTGAATTAGCAATTGAGCATTGTTCCCAAATGAAAAATTGTATAGATCTTTGTTGGATCTCATTCGAAATCAAGAGGAGATTGTCTTTTTATACATTATTTTGGATACCATCTCAAGGAGGGCACTCCCTCTTATATTTTGCATACACTTGCAATAATGATCTATTTATTAAGGAACTATTTATCTTGTAAAATAGAATATAAAGCATAATATTTTTTTAAATAAAGGAAAATCTTTGTATTGCAGGGTGTCCTATTGGTATTGTATATTATTTACACCCTATTTTTTTCCCTTGTATCCTACAATTGTGAAAGTGTGCAATATTTTGAGCCATGTTGAAATGACATGAAGAATAAATAAAATAAAATAAATGCAAAGAAAGGGCAATATAAGCATGGGTGTATTGTATGAAAACAAAAAACAAAAAACAAAAAAATACATTGTTTGTGTCTAAGAATACAATGGAGTATGAAAAAGTCACTAGGAGTTCTATGATAAATTGATTCAACACTTCCGTATACTATAGAAAATTGCCTAAGAAGCTACAACTTCCTAACATCCCTAAAATGCTAAAATAAAAGGCAAGGACAACCCAATAATAAAATGAAATGCCAAAGTAAACCAACACTAGTGTAGATCAATCCAAAGTAGCAAGAACCTTAGATCAAATATGAAGAAGCCAATAAGTTCATTGCATTTTCCTTTTCACGCTTAGTCAACAAAAATTCAAATTCATTCATTCAATAATGCACTTGGAATACCTTATTTTGGATACTACATTGGATACATACCTTGAGTTGAAATTTAGGCCATTTGATAAAGTATTGGGTCAAAAATACATCTATGACTTGATGGAAAACAGTTTTCTCATCTCTAATCACAATTTTAGAGCCCATATAACCTACTATCCCATTTAGTATAGGCTATTTTATATGTATTGTTCACATAATTTTATGATATTATACCTAATCTTATATTACATATAATTATGTTTCACACTTTTTAGGCATCCTATAATACATGTAATTTGTTTACAAATTTTACCTGCAATTAATATATTAGATGCTATATTTTATCTCACATAATTCTTATATTTTTTTCTAGTGCCCCCTTCCCCCCTAAGGATACTATATGACTAAATTATGAATTTTTAAAGTATTGAAAAGAAGAATATATATAAAAAAAAACTTAATTCTTGAATAACAACAAAGGGGTGACCTTGGAAATCATCCCTTTTCATTATTGTATGAATTATTGGCTAATAATAATGCAAAAGTATTCATTGGAAGTCAAGCTATGGTAGAAGACCTTCCCTTTTCCTACAAAATTTGGATAATGAATAGTTGGACTTTTGTCCTATACAACAAGATTCTTCATCATTCATTAATCGGAAAATGGCCGCCACATCGTTTTGGGATTAAGTTTGTAATAGAGGTTGTACATTTTAGGCAAGAATTTGTAGTGAACAATTTTTAAAAGGGGTCACAATTAGATGCATTTATTTTAAATAGTAATTGAAGTATACATACTCAATATGAACCTTCTTCATCATTGCATCCCTACTAAACATTATGCCTACCATAATTTGGTCATTGAATCAAAATATAAATTCAAAATTTCCAAATTTAAATATTAAATTGTAGGCATTAGTTCTTGCATATTTTTTGGGTGGAAAATTTATAGTCAATTTTATCCTTGCAATAAATGGTAGGATGCAATGTAGAATCAATAAGAATATTTCTTCATTACTAAAATCTTGCCATAGTACTCAAGACTACTTTCAAGTACATCAAATTATTGACCATTTAGCTTCACTCTACAATACTTAAGCAACAACTTTGTAAGCATGGAAAGATGATGGAACTAAAGAAGTGATCTATAATTGACATCAATTTTGAAATCACACCACTTTAATTTTGGGCAATGGTACATATTGTTCAAGAGAATGTGGAGCACTATAAATTTTTTCAAGTGTCAGCTTTTGTCATCTATTAATAATTTTTTGAACCTTCATATTTTTTTTCATGTATTATCCATATACAATATTCTTGGGTGTCTTAATATCCTCTTTGAATTACTTACATGGTCATATAAATTTTGATCATTAAATAGTTTTAATAATAGGAAATATTTTTAGAGCCAATTTTTGATGCCCCTTCTTTAGCTACTACATCTTTACATTTATTTTATGCAAAATTTTAAAATAAGATGGGTATATATTCTATTTGTCAGTTTTAAGAAGAGTGTGAATAGTACCCCAACAAATCCAATCAAGGCACTAGATTCTCAATGCATGATGGTTGGGATAATTTTAAAATTGGTTCAAATAAAGAGGCCCAAACTAAACAAATTTATAAGTTTAGCTCATATATTAAAGAGTCTTTTGCCTCATATACAAAGCTCCAATGATGGAATTTGCACCTAATATAGTGTTGAATCAGATAGAATTATCAATGTATTTGTCTGAGGTTTAAAATGTTATTTAACAATGACAATAGTTTGTCTTTATGATTGATTCAAAATTCATATTCACTATTAATTATAGTAAAAACAAGTATTGAAAAGGATCATTTGTATTCACGTCAATGATTCTTCATAATAGACCTTGTCTCACATGCTTCTTGATAGCATGATACTAGTATATGTTGTGATACTAGCCGACTTAAAGATAAGATGTTGGATCAATTTTAGGCATTTTTAAAGCTATGGTGGAGTATCTGGAGCAATGCAATCACTGTAGTACAATAGTAAGTTTGGTACTTTGGTGTTGAATATTTAATTAAAGTTTAAAAATAAATTTTGGCATTTCAAAATATAATTTTAAGAAGTTTTTCCAAAAATTAAAAAAATATATTCAACAACTAACCTACCATATCTTCATTTCACATAGATATGATTCATTTAACCTAAATTTTATACCCTAATACAATCAATGTACACCTTATATATGCAAGAATCTCTCACAAAACTTCGAAAGTCATTCAATGTGCATGCTAAAATGAGAAGACAAGCTCCTTGTACTAGTGGAGTATTAGGAGGTAATACAAACCATGTGGGATATGTAAATTGGAATTAGCAAGAGCTCAACTACTATAGGCAAATCAAAAGCAAGAATTGTGTTCAAAGCAAAATTTCAAAATTCATTTAGGCATAATAGAATAATTTTTTTTCAAAAAAATTTGAACCAAATTAATGTAGAAGATCAATCTAACACTCTTTTATAAAATCCATTTGAGATTTTCAGCTTTCAATCAAAAGTTAGGGACAAACTTAATAGAAGAATTGGAAGGGATATTTTCTTTGACATTTTCACATATCTTCTCTAAATTTTGTCCATAATTTTTTTTGGAGACTCAAAATCACAAACGGGATTTTGGAGATGAAATTTAGTTTGATTTCCCAACTTTTTTTAGTTCAAAGTTTTTTGAAAAAATTTATTCTACTATACCAAATTGAGGTTTGAAATTTTACTTTGAACACATTTCCAAAGTTTTGACTAAGAATAGTCAAGCTCTCACCTCCAAATTATCTTATAATACTCTTTAAGAATTTCTGGCGGACAATGAATTTCATTATAAAAACAACCTCTTCACCCTAAAATTTGACTAAAATGTTAATGAAGGAATTCCTTCATTTTGTCATGAAAGGGGGGATGGTTAGATGATGGATTGGTATTTGACTCCATGGATTATTAGTAGATCCTTTGGATTTTGACAAACCATTTTTACATTTTTTTTTTTTATAGATTTGAGTATTTGGTCCC
The DNA here is from genome assembly GCA_963969395.1 of Pseudoscleropodium purum. Taxonomy (NCBI): domain Eukaryota; kingdom Viridiplantae; phylum Streptophyta; class Bryopsida; order Hypnales; family Brachytheciaceae; genus Pseudoscleropodium; species Pseudoscleropodium purum. Next base: position 3,057,934 of record OZ017796.1, read on the forward strand.
AAAATTAGCCTAAAAAATTGCATTTAAAAAAAAATAATTAAAGACGAACTTGTTATCCAAGCACAATAAAAAATGTATTGATTGCCAAAAAAATTATAAAATAGTAAATTGGCAATACCATCAATAATGTTTCTAAATATTAATAGTAGCCAAATGATTTTTTATTTCAGAATTTTAAATTAATCAATGCAAATAAATGTCAAGTTTTATATATTAAAAAAGTATTTGAATTTTCAATTCACTTTTTAGGATTCAACAACAAAGACTTTGCATTGTCTTATTGAAGTCATGTCCATACCAAAATATGGATTAAAATTTTATTTTTTCATTCTACACCTAGTACATTTATTGTCTTAGACATGGTGTAGCATGCAAAATATGTGATTACACGATGAAGAATAAAATCTTTAAAGAAGTCGCAGTTTTTTTCTCAATAAGGTATAAATATGGTCATTCTAATTAAATTCATTAAAATGATGTAATCAGAATCGGTGAAATCATAAAAGATGAGAAATTGACAAAATTGCAACTTTGTGACTACTATTCTTCTACAAAAACTTGAAAATATCCTTCTACAAAATGGACATGTAGAAGTGCAATTATTAGTATCTCTTTTAGCTTTGGCATTTAAAAATTTCAATACTCCTAGAACCTCTCTTTTTGTCATCATTTTCTTATATAACTTGAATATTGAGTCTTTTAGGATGTCAAAGCTTCTACCATTGCTTTTCGAGCTCATGCTACTAAAGACATGTCAAAATCCAAATTTGAAAATGTACTTTAGCATTCACTCCTAACACCTATTATTTTAGTAGAAAAGGTTGAATGTACTATTGAAGTTACCCCCTACACAACATTTTGGGTCCTAGCTAATAGCTTCTATTTGGATTTCAAAATCTTTCTTATACAAGGATTATGAAGCTTGTTCAAATGGTCAATGAATGGTGAGCTTTTAGCTTCGAGGCTATGTGATTCCTCAAAGCTATGCCCAACAACTTGAAAGCTAGTGTTAAAAAATTATATCACACCTTCTAATATACAAATTACACATTCAAATTGTGTCTTGAAACACAAAACTTATTATAATAGATACATCTCTTTGGGACAAAGAGAATGATATTAAGAAATTGATCTATATTGAATATTAGAGATGTTATCATAAAGATTTTCTTAAAACCAAGCCCTTCATGTTGGATTTGTCTTTTAAAAATTAAAATAAGTACACCTAATTGTGACATGTTTCTAGAGTACTTCTTTCAAACTATTGCCTAATTGATACAATCTTTGTTCATAAGAAACTAGAATTGATTTTTGGTACTCCTATTTTCAAAAATTTCAAAATTAATAATTTAGCCACAAGGTGTCTAAAATATGCACAGTAAGAGTACTCGTACTTTTAAAGTTTGTATATCCATAACCCACACATACTGCTCAAAATGCAACATATATATATACATTTGGACCCCAAAGTGTCACATGCAAAAACCTCCATATTGATGACACAATATGCACACAATCAAAACATGATAGTGTACATGTTGCGAGAGTCAACTGTTGATTTCTTGTACACCAAGTGACTGAAGTGAGTGTACTTTGAAAACTCACAACTTATTCATATGGTGTCTAAAAAATGCATGCTAAACTGCCTTGGAATCCTCTTTCAGTTGTCAATAAGAATCAATAGAAATAAATTTGAGTGATGATTATAGGTGCCGCACATCTTAGCACTATTACCAGTCGTGTAATTCTTCTTCTGCCAAATCAGTTGCCGCTAATTATTTAATGGCCGTGCCTGATAGGATTGGATTAGATGTAACTTAACAAGATGCACTTCTGCAGTGCCTTTCACATAAGCAACGAATCTTACAGTTTAGCGGATGCGAAGGAGGACCCAGCCACTCAGTTTGGTCTTCGAGATCAGCATAAAATAAAATACGAGGTTCTCCATCTCTCTTATGATGTGTTTGCAGGATGGCGCTTTCTTCAACCCTTGCCAGCTCCACCGCTTCAGCACCAAACCTCAACTGTCGCTCCAGGGTAGGTCTCATCTTAGCAGGTCGCACCTCACACCATCCTTAGCAGGTCTCATCGTGTCTCTTACTCTGGGCGTTTGCAGGTGTTTTCCTGTCGTGCCGGTGCGAAATTCTGGTACAGATTAAAGCGAAGCTTAGCTTTTACCGGGACTTCTGCACTTCACATCGTTCTTCAATTGGTAGCCGTTTGATGGGTTGTCTTAGTTTCTAGGACTGGTGGCACGAGTGGGTGGAGTAAATGGCATGGGTGATCTTTCTGCAATCATGAACCTGAAATTGTGTACCTTCACTCCTTCTCTCTGCGAGGCGGGACGCTTCTGCAAGGGTACGTTTCGCACTCCTGGAATTCCGGGTTCTAGCTTGCGCACGGGGTATCCGACCAACGATTCTATAGAGGATCACAAATGATATTAGACAGGGAGCAGACTGAGATAGACAGATAGTGGTGCTGTTTTCTGACTGTCGATCGATCTTTTTTTTCAGGAGCAGGTGACCATGGAGTTGTCGGTACTCGGGAGCAATGGATTGGTGGCTTGGGTTTGAAGTTTGTGGCTTCAAAGGTAGGAGTACGAGAGAGGGCTTAACCTAACACGTGAAAGCATTGGGGTGGATCTCGGAGTGATGTGATTATGAAGTAATTGTTTATTTTCGATCACATTGGTTTGAGAGGCAGTAACGTACGTTGGTGTAAATTGCTGGCCTGTGTTACGGTAAACCCTCTCTCTATTCCTGTCTTTGCTTTACACACGTGGGCACCACTGCAACCGGATCGATAGATGCCAGCTTGAACTGAGTCGTCTGCGAAGAAGCTAGCTCATGGTGTGGACATAATGTAATTAAAGGTATGCCATCAATCAATTTCTGTTTCAATAGATGGACACGGTTGCATGTCGATGGGTATGATATTTTGCAGGCAATCAATCTAATTAGAGAGTAGTCACGATGTGCAACATGATGCTTGCTTAAAAAGTGCCGATCCTGATGTTTGATCCAGTGAATTCTTAATTCCTTTTATGGCCGGTAACCACATGCAGCTCCTTGAGACACATATTTGGGGCTAGCTGAGCTTGGTTTCTGTTATTCGAATGATCAGAGTAGTAACATTCTTTTTAGCAAAGCAAAGTGAAGTCCAACGCAGTGTAGAATGCGTTATTTGGATACCTCCTGAAGGTAAATGTTGTAAGATACTAAAGTTTTATGGTAAATGATCTAGAACTGACACTGATTTTGATGGTGAGGTGGTGTACAATTCGCGAAGTTAATATCTAGTCATTGTGCAAGATTGCGAAGTGCTCCATTTAGGTAGGTGTTGCAATTAATTAGTTGTGGTTACCTTACTTTGCCGATTGAATTGTTTGGAAGCTGCACCTCGATCTGGTTGAAGTTGTATGATTGAGAATGGTATTTTCTATTTCTGGAGTTGAATATATTAATGTCTGTAGCGATGGTTGGAATTGTATTATTTGCTGCACTCGAGTCTCTGAGTATCCCTTTCAAATCTTTGGATCAGACTTGGCCTGAACTCCATGTGAGGAGGTCCTGACGGCCCAGACCTCATGTTTATTTGTGTTAGTAGCATTCTGCATTACTATCGGTGATTCAAAGTTAGCTCATACACAATCCTGTGTAGAAATGTGACAACGTCAATTTCACTAAATTGGCGATATTCCATTACTATGGTACAGTTCAGGAAGTGTGGGACTGTGTGCTGAACCCCAAATCTATACCCATTCTAGATTGTGACCTGATATATATATATATATATATATATCAATCACAATTTTTGGCTCATGGAATAATGCCAATTTAACAAAATTGACGATGTATGGGATGGGGATATGATTCCATGTACTTAGTGTGTACATTTTCATACACGTCAACTTTTTGAAACCGTGACCTAATGGTCCTTCTAAAGTTAAGTATTTTAGATGTAGTATTTATTGTATTAGATGTTTGAATTCATATACAATTGACTATCTATCAAATTCTCCCTACATCCTTGAGGCAATTGATAAGGCTACTACAATTAATTGTGACCCCTTTCTAAATTGACCCCTACAAATTCTTATCTGTAAATCTATTATGTATTTCTTCTATTTATGATGCATGTGAATATGCAATTGAGCATTGTTCCTAATATGAAATTGCTTAATTTTGTTGGATATTGTTGGATGTCACATGCCAAATAAATAAACTACGAAAATTTGTCAAATAAATAAATTATGAACATCTAACAATATCCAGCAAAAATTGGACACCAAACAAATATTATATTTTTATTGTTAAAAAATGTAAAGTTATAAATTATTTTTTTCCTATTCAACTAATATCTCATACACCTAAATAGATTACTGACTTTATTTAATAAATGTGCAATTGTAACTAAAAACTTTATTTAAAATTTGATTGATTTTTAGCCTATAACTTTAAGTTCAATATGATATTTTCTTTATTCATTGAATCTCAATATCCCAATTATTAAGTGTAATCAACTTTGATTGTTGACTAAGGTACATACACCCATAATTCTTATTGTTCAAAATATGATTCTTTAATTTAAATCTAAAAGCCACATTCAAAGCTATTTATTGAATGCACAAGATGTATATAATCAAAATATGAGAATCTAATGTCAATTTTTGGTTCACGTAGGGTCAAAATTTTGAAAGTCATTACTTATACATAAAGTTCAGATATTAAATGCCGCATCCTAAACTCTATTGTAATTATCTTTCACATGCCAATAAAGTTTGACAAAATAGTTTACTTTTAATAATAGCAACTATGCTCACTTATTATTAGTGACAATTAGTGATTGCATTTACTTTAGATTTCACTAGATGCAGCTCTAATCCAAAGGCCATTTGGAAGATATAAAATATACTAACAAATTTCAAAGATTTTTCTATACATAATTTGTCATTTAGAAGAGCCTATTAGAATGGAAGAGAAGACAATTCCTTTCCTTTAATCTTAGAAAGATAAAAACTATCACCAAGGTACTTTGCCTAAAATGATCCAATTTATGGACCCATAGGTGCATTCTTCATCTCTATATGGAAAGTAATCCATCAACCATTTTGTTGTTGTTGCAGAGCTATGGGTTAACCATGAAGATTAAGACCTAAATCACCTAGTTTTTTGTCCGAATTGATCTAATTTTTTGGACCAATAGGTGTATTCTTCGTTTCTATAGTAATCTAGAAAGCCATCCATTAATATGCCAATTTTTGGCTAGCCTTTGTGTACTTCTAAGGTTAAAATGAGTTTTTTATTTTTTCATTTGAAAAGTCTTCGCTTAAGTCCTTTGTTCATTGGGTACATGAACGGTTGAATGGCGAGTAGTGTTGATTTCATGATGTGTCTTCTATAGGTAGAACCTTCTTTATTGCATGGTGTTGAGACTATGCACTAAAAGAAGTTTATGCATTTAGAGAGGTGTAATAAAGACCACCTAATTAATGTTGGCTCTAACTACAATGCTTGGGTTAATGAGTTTTGATTTGTAAACTGACCATCAAATACTTACAAATGAATAAAATTTGATTTTTTAAAAATAAAATTTGATTTTATTACTTATTAAAACATTAAAGTACTTATTTTCTTAAGATTTTGCACTTTCAAGTTCTTCTACTCAGAATTTTTTTTATGCTTTTGCTTTCTAAGATATGATCTATTTAAAGATGTATACATTGGCCATGTTCTTTTAAATTAAAAATATATATTTTTTAATTTTACAATGCACCCCAAAAGTACAAAAAAAGCCAAAATGGTGCAAAATTGACCAATCAATCTTGCAATTACCCTTTGGTAGGCTCAATTTAGGGTTTGTAGGCTTGTAAGGTGTACAAATCTCTACTAATTTCTCTTTTCAACACTTCTCCTTCTTGGAATTTTTACCTATGGTGACAAAGATTTACAAATAGCCGAAATTGTCGATCTATGTAGTGTTAAGGGCATAGCATTGTTGCTCAAGTACGCTGTAAAATGTATAAGGTAGGAGGTCCATAAAGCAATCGAGCTCTTAGATCACCCACCACATCAAATGCACACTATTTGTACATGTTTCAGTCTCATTGTATCAACAATTACAAATAGTTTACATTTCTGGAGGTGGATGCTTTTAGTGAGCATATCATTTCAACTTCAAAATTCATAACTAATTCCACAAAGCTCCAAAAAATATGAAATAACTTGGATTAGTTGACTATTTGATTTGTCTTTTAAGAAAATTTTACCAAAAAATATTTTAAGAAGTTTCACCTCCTCAGATTTAATTTCAACTCTTAAATGGACATTTTATGGACTTCTTACCTTAGGTCTTTGTTTTTTGGTATCTCAATGCTTTGAAAGACCACAATTGCACCACCTACATGCTAGAGCTAATTTCTTCAACATAGAAGAAATTAATGCTTGTTTGTTGGGTAGCAAAAGAAATGAATATTGATAAAGAATGAATAGCTTTGTCTAAATAATGCCACTTAGTACATAGTAGAAGCCAATTGAAGATTTTTATGTCTTACCTTGTTTTTTCTTCATATTTGGTGTTGAGTTGTGGTCACCTATACTTCATTTCTTGTAGGTTAAAATTTTGGAAGTTTTCTTGCTAGGTTTGAAGAATTGTCATTTGAGCATTTTGGTTCTTGAGTTTTAATTCACGGATTGTAAGTTAGTATTTCAGTAGCTATTGCTTATGGGGTTTAAAAGAATTACTTAAACTTTTGGTAGTTTTTCTATATAGATAGGGAGTACAATAGAAGCACAAAGTACAAAGAAGGAACATGATCTAGGTCTTCTAGAATAGCTTTGAATTGCACGCAATAGAGAAAGGAACCAAATACAACAAGAAGAATATAGAAATTAGAAAGAATGGTAGCTAAATTTCAGAATTAGTCTATAGAAGAACAAATCAATGAAAGTCAATGTTTTGGTAGAGTTAAGGCACAATTAAACTAGAGGCATGTGCAACGTGATGCCAACGCAATCCTAGATGTTGTATCTTTAATTTTAGATTAATTGGATTAGTTTCAGAATATGGTAGTGTAACTAATTTGGTCAGATCTCCTTTCATTAGTTGTTTTGCTAGAATCTAGTAGGCTTTTTACACATCATAAGGTTTAGAAGAAAATTACACTATATCAAAATTTGGAAACAGAACATTGCATTCAAATTTGGGTGTGGTTCTTTTGACCATTATTCTGTGTTACATTTTGCTTTCTTCAATGGATCAAAGATGTACAATTTTGTAATCACTATGATTCAACTACACAAAATCATAAAGTTAACTTCCAAAGGTCCCAATAACATGAAACAAATTCTTTTAGATGTCAATTCTTTTTTTCTTCCTATACAATTGAACTCAATATTGTTTCAAGGAATTTGCCTTCTACAGATAATCAATGGCCATTGAAATCCACGCTATTTAAATAGAGTGCCTTACGCAAAAAATTTTAAAGCATCATATAAATTAGACATGTAAGACCACAAGGACATTATCTCCCTATCTCCTATGATTACGCTACCCGCCTTGCATGTACCCCCTAGCCTTAAAAAATAGGAGCTGTTCAATAGGCCTTAGAAAAAAACCTGTCCCCTTCTTCTACTGTTGATTGGGATAAAAATCAAGGACCATTGATTGAGAGAAAGCGAGCATCTCTCACCATCGATTGAACTAGAGTTTCACTATTGGTGCCAGGTCCCAGGGTTTCACTTTTGTCGAGTTCAAGGTGCGTCAGAGCTGGAGCCATGCTGAAAGAGAAGCCTTTTGCTACAAAGGTTTGTGTTGTGCTAGAGTTTTGGCTTCATAGGGTACACCTCTACTTCTATAGAAGTTCACCTTTTTGTGATTATGTGTCATTTATTGTACTTAGGAGTGTTGACCAGTAATTGTATTTGCTCTCATTTTTCATGTTTTGGTTTTGCTGCGTTGGGGTTTCATTTTGTAAAGATATGGATTACGAAAGAAGACAAAGATGTGGATTACAAAAGAAGGGTTCTAGATGTCGTTTGAAATATTGCGCTTGGGGGATATATGGAGATGTAATGCAAACTTGCTACTTTGTTAAATTTGATTTAAATTTAAGGGTAGGCGGGCAATTGAGTGAAGATTTTGAGTTGGGGACGATTGTGCAATGCGAAGAAGCGTCTTTGATTTTTCATTTTTTCAATTAGCCCTAAGGGTTTGTTTCGTGTTGAAGTTGCTATTGGAAAATGGAGTTGGATCTGCAAGGTTAGTAGAAGAGCTAGATTTTGAATCTAAAGAATTGCATTCATTAGATTTTTTCTCTTAAATTTTAGGTTTATGTGCTTGTACCCTACAACTCTAATGAGTTATAATTTTTTTTCATTTCATAAGTGGTTGATTGGAGTTTTGCAAGTAGAAAGGTTTCTTTGGAGTCGGGGACTTACCTAGAATTTGCTGTTAACAATAGGTGGGAGTTTGAACATTACATGGAACAATGATGTTCTTGTCTCTTATTTTTCTTTAGTTTTTTTCTTATGAGGGACCTTGAGTTTGCATTCTTATAATTGTACCAAAATAGTAGAGGAGAATTGTTGTTATTGTTTTGAAGATTGGAGCTCATGGAATACAAATCCAATATTAGAAATTAGGATTTAGGGTTCCAAAGATTTTAGGGTTGAATAAAATTTATAATGACCATGGTTTTCTTTGAGTACATTTGGCAAATATATTTTTGAATGGAAATTTTGAAGTTCCTTAAAAAAAAAGACTATATCTATACTCCTATTAGAATTTGTATAAAATTTTACAATCAATAAAAAAATGACATGTGTACCCTCTTTTGAAATTCATGAATGGTTTTTTTTCCAAAAATGAGTGTTTATTACTATCCACTCAAAAGACAACCCCCATATCTTGAACATGTCAACAAACATGCTATAACCAAGTTTAATAATTATAGACATTACAAACATTATTCATTCATTGAGCTTAGAAAAAACTTATAGTTTATGTGTGTTTACAAACACAAGCTCATGGGCACAAATGACAAAACTTCTCATCATAATTATAGTATTAAGGCAACACAAACACCACTACCATTGAGTAAAAGCAAAATTGGGAAAATGCCTAGAGTGAGAAATTAAAAACAGGTGATGCACCAAAAAAAAACCTACACACTACACATATTTGCTTCTACATTTGGAGAAAATAAGCCAAAGTTATAGAATTTAACAATGGTAAACTCACTCAATTCAAAATCAAAGAGTTGGGGTTATCCAATCAAACAAGGACTTCAATTGATGGCCTCAATTAATAGGAATTTCATCCAACAAAACCATGGGATTGGTCCAATTTTCATCCAATCACCTATAATCCAACTATATAAAACATGATATACTAAATACAATACATAGGATCCAATTTTTCAACCCCTTAATTACATATACAAATTTTGAATGGCCCAAATTTGCAAGCTACCTACATTGCTTACAATGGATTTGACTATTTTTAGTGGTTTCCAATGTATTTGTAAGTCCTTTATAAATTTTATTTCAAACCAATAAATTCCTCTCTATTTTATTTTGCATGTAGATTTTTAACTACTCTAAGTGACACACACACACACACACACACGAATTGAAATGACTAGCAAATATTGTACAATATGAAAGTGTAGGAAAGAGATGCTTTGCCATAGCTTCGTTGTCACCTCAATCCATCTCTATTGCATGGTATTCTTGCCTATTTGATGACTACATAGGGTTGGTGTGGGCAAAATTTTATATACACAGATTTTAACTAAAGTAGGAGGTTCTAAAAGTGCTCATTCTCTAAAAGCACCCACCTCTTTAAATATACACTATATGTACATGTTGCTTTTCATTGCCTTCAATAGTCTACAAACAATGTACATTTTAGGAGGTGGATGTTTTTAGAATCCTATGCCATTTCAACTTCAAAATATTACAACTAATTCCACAAAGCTCCAAAAATATGAAACAACTTGGATTAGATGCCAACTCCACTTGTCTTTCAAGAAAGATTTACTGAAAAATTATTTCAGAAAGTTTCACTTCTCCAAAAATTAGTTCCAACTCTTGAATGGTCGATTTATAGACCTCCTACCTTACAGCCTAGTTAGTCCAATGATCTAGAGTTAGAGCCTTGTACAACTAGCAACTTCATTTCATATTGAACATTATATGGGCATCTAATGGGTGACTCAATGTTGCACTTGATCCACTCAACCATGCCCTCACTCACTACACACAATCTTTTTCTCCAAGAATTTAAAAAAAAATCGTGACTTATTGCCTTCAATGCACAACACTTCACTAAAGGGGCAATCATAGATAATTTACATAATTCCACCTTGACCTTCCAAATGAAAACATGCATTTGGTGTATGGAAAATGGGACAAAACTTCCAATTGAACAACTCTTGTAATGTAAATCTCATAATTTTTTAAAATTTTGTATGCAATATTTGTACAATAAAAATAATAATATATACTCATTTGATTGAGAAACTTAATAGATTTAAGATGGAATTGAAACAATACTAATTTCAATAGTGAGATTGTTCTAAACACCAAACAAAACTATGTGGAATTTTTTTTTTTTATAAATTATAGGAATTGAGTTCAAAAATGAATCCTATAAGTTATTTTTTGAGGATGATGGAATGATTTTCTACCAAAAAAAAATCCTACACTACTGATTCAAATGAATAAATCAAAGTTTCACATGTAAACAAAAATATAATCTCTAAAGGAAAAAAAATTAATTTAAAGAAAACTCAAATTTTTGTGATTATTTTTGTTCAACCAACTACTATTTGAGCTTAGGGTGGCATAACATTTGCTCATGGATATCAATTGAAATGAAAATTATATTTCCAAACTATTAATTTGATTTTCTATCATTGAAAAAATATTTAGAAAATCATATCAAAATTGATATCACACAAAAGCTGTCTAAAATCTCAACATGCCTTCGAGGAAACTTTGGGACTTCAAGGGTGAAGATAATTTACTCATTATTATAATACCATGTGCTTGCTTTCATGTTCACATTCATTTAGAAGAAGTGTGAATTATTAAAATGTCCAAAAATTCTCTACATTTATAATAGAAACTATTCTCATGGAAGCTTTGTATTTCGGTTGACTTTTGAAATTTAGATACAGTGAGTAGTTACTTCAATATTTGAAGTATTTGAAAACTCATAGTGTGGTCAATAGTACTTATCTTACAAAAGTAGACAAATACAAGCATATTTTGCATAAAAAAATTGGAGTTAAATTTCATTTGTAAACAATTTGTTTTAGTATAAGATTAGCTGATGTCAATCACCATCACCATGGCTTGCCCATACTAAAATCATTTAAAAGAAACTTAGACTAAAGAAATAGGAGAAGGTGCAATTGAAGTACTCAAAGATAGTGTTGTGTGAGAATTCCAATGAATGATAAATTCCTGTTGGCTGGATGGCTAGCAATGATGGTATAGATCTTGTTGTAAAGGATGATACATCCGCTACGTTTTGAATTTGTTTCAATATTCTATTTACTTCTCCCACAGAAGGTCAAGCCTTGGAATTGGGAAGACAATAAAAAAGTCCCAATTGAAGCAAACTTACATTGCTATTTGGATTTCCAAGTCTACATGTGCATCTATTGATCTATGTGCAGTGCTACAATTCAAATTATAAGAATTTGATGGTGAAGAAGGAACTTCTATTGCATATGTGGTTTCATAATAAAGAGGTACAAATTTGCTTGAAGTCTCAAACATTTTGGGATCTGCTAATCTAAAGAGTGACCCACCTTCGTAAGCTTGCCAAACCATAAACAATAATACATGATCTTCAAGTTTTGTTGTTTGCAAATTCAAGTGACGTTTTCCACACACCACTTCCAACACCAAGATGCCAAAACTATAAACATCGGATTCCTTTGTAGCTATCTCTGTGTATAGCAACTTAGGAGCCATATAGCCAAATGTGCATGCTGCCAAAGTGGACTTGTCCAACTTATGGTGATCCATCAAATGAGCAAGTCCAAAGTCTTCCACATAGACTTTGAAATCCACATCCAACAACACATTATTAGATTTGATGTCTCGGTGCAAAATACAACTTGAACAATCCTCATACAAGTATTCTAAGGCTGCACCCACCTCTTTAAGAATGGAATGCTGCATTTTTAATGACAGTACTTGTTGGTTACCACTTTTGTAAAGCCAATCATTGAGAGTTCTATTGGACATGTAGTCATATACCAAGACCAATTTGCCTTTTTCTTGACACCATCCCTGCAACCGTACTACATTTCGATGTCGAATTTGGCCAAGACTTGCCACTTTAGCATGAAAGAGCGATTCAGCTTGCTTGGATTCTAACATACTGATTTGCTTCACAACAACCAAAACACCACCACATCTGGGTCAATCATGGATTACACAAGTCAAATTCTTTTTGCAGAGAATTAAGTAATCAATCAGGAAGAATGCCAATAAAGCTTGGATAAGAAAACCATATCAAATTGCATTTCATAAAGAATCCTATATAATCTTTTTTTTTATTCACAAATCTTCTAACTTTTTCAAAGAGACAAATAGGCAAGAGTTTTTGTACACATGATTGACTTCTAAAGTAGGAATAATATACCCCAGAAATCAATAGCAAGTTTAATTTCACTGCAACTCCTGCTCTCACCTTCCAAAGAGCCTTTGTAAACAAGTCCTGACGCGCCTCGTCCGAGCAGATTTCTCTCACCAAAGTTCTCAGTTGCCTTTCGGAGCTCATTGTACGAGAACACGTGTGGTCCTGTGGAATAGCCTAATGCACTGTAACTGGTGGATGGTGTTGCAAATGAATAGATGGACCAGAGAATCACCGAGGCAACCATCGTTCCGACTAGAACTCCTCCTGTAGTTACACCAATCTCTCCTGCTCTCGACTTCAAATGGTGAAACATCCTGTGAATCTTCGACTCTGATAACCCGGGGCAGAAGAAGCTCCAAGACAAGAGCTCATGCTCTTCCAAATGGTTGACATCGGAGCTTCCGCAGAACATGACCAACACATCATCTCCGACCATCGACTTTGGAAATTCGTGATTCGAAATGAGCAGCAGAGGTTACAAGGGTTTGGCATTGGATCGCTTGCCATCCTGAATTCCAGTGTCTGAGATGAGCTCGTGAAATCAAGCCAAGCCGTGAAAATTCTCCCATTCGAGAAGTAACTGCAGTGCGTGTCATTGCCACGGAGGTTGTGTGTGTACGCTTCGACATCATCATCGCGATTTCTTCTGGCCACCCTGATGAAGTTGTTGCTGGGCTCCTTGTCGTGACTTGGATTATATTCAGTGTCAATGTAGACTCCAAAGCTTGGTGGACTCATTCGATCATTCAGAAAAAACTTGCAAGCCCTAAACGCTTCCACTTGGGAGAGAACAGCACGCACTGCAGTCATGGGAAAGTTTCTGACGAAGGCAATGGCGAGCCCACTCCCATCCATGGGGTTGTTCCTGTTTTCCCAAGGCGAGCCGTGCGTGGTGAATGTGAAGGAGAACGAGGTGCTGAAGGAAGCCACTCTCCCATTGACTCCATTCCGAATGTGGACTGGTTTCCGATACACCATCGCTCCACAAGTCCCTTCGGAACCAAGCGTCCTGGCCCCTGCGTTGATGAGGTAGGAACGGTTGGCGCGATTGTACGCAGCATCTCCAAATGTGAAGAAATCGCCATTCAATGATTCAGGCGAGAAAGAGGGGAACGTGATTTGCGTGTCTGCAGTTGCAATTGAAAGAAGGAACGCAAACAGGAAGGAGAGAGGGAGAACTAACTTTGGAGAAAACATTGAATCAATCTATCAGGTGCAATTGGGGGGACCTGAATTGAATATCTCGATGTTAATTGCTCCCACGACATCCGCGTACGTACTACCAAGCTGCCCAGCTCGCTCCCCTGACGGACTCTCCAGCTGGGGGATACGCTTATCTCTCATCTGGTTCAGGCCAGAACATAGTCACACTAATTTGCTCGCTGTACCCAACCGAATTGACGCTAGCTCACCCTGCTCAACGTTAATTTCCCCCAATCTTCGCACCCCTACTTATCCAGTTACTGATGATCCCGAAGACAAACTAAGACTGAGGACTTGTGCATCACAGTACGAATTCCTTTTGGAGTTCCTCTTCTGGTTGGCTGCTTCGCTGTTACCCTCAGCTAGCTCAATTCTGAATGACAATCGATCTGATCTAGCTCTGTACGTGGCATGAACTGGATCCCTCAAAACTTAAGTACATTCATGAATCACTAAATATAGAATGAAATACAGTAACTTGCGAGAGTGGCAACCTAACGACCAAGGTTGTGAATTGCGGCTAGGGCTAAGCTTACCCACACCTTTTCATTTCAATTCGAAGAGCATGAGAAGAGATATACAGTACATGCCACGCGGTGTGAGGAGCGGGCAACTTGGACAGTTGTACCACACATTGCGGGAATTGAACCCGGAATTGAATGGCACCATAGCAAGCAATGTCGAAAGTCAATTTCGTATAACTGAAATCGGCAGTAGTCCAATGCTTAGCTTAGAACGTGCATTCTGAAACAGAAATCAAAAGCATATCAAGTGCACTTTCCAGTTTGGATATGTTGCCTGAGACTGTTGCTGTCGTCATCAAAACATCACACTTGTTAAGTGCTTAAGGTACGAATCTTCCTCCAAATTGTTACATTCATGTAAGCTGTCATCATCAAAAAATCACTTAACCCTTAAACGTCGGACTGGTCACTGTGAAATCATTTGTTTTAGTGCCGTGTGAGTTTTCGGATTAAAAAATGCAAAAGCATTCCCTGGAAGTCAAGCTATTATAGAAGGTCTTCACTTTTCTGACACAAAATGTGGAGGATGAATAGTTGCACATTTGTCTTGCATAGAGAGATTCTTTGTCATTCATTGGCTAGAAATCAGTTGCATGGTGTGGTTTAAAGGTTAACTGACACATATGATTGGCATTATATCATTATTTACGCTTTGTATTAAATATTATTAAATAATATCAAATATATTATTATAAAAATCCAAAAGTACTCATTAGAAGTCAAACTATTGTAAAAAATCTCCCCTTTCCACATAAAATTCTAAGGATGAATAGTTGCACTTTTGTCCTATATATATATAGATTCTTTGTCATCCATTGGATACAAAACGTCGTTGTCAACATTTAAGGGTTAAGGGTTGAATCTTCTTCCAAATTGTTACATTTGTGTAAGGTAAAGTATAATAATTACACCTAATTTGATGACTTTCTAAAATTGCACACGTATTTTAGATTCTTGCCCAAAATGTATTCCCACTATTCATGAGAGTCTTTATGGTTGGTTTGGAAATCCTTGTTTTCCTTACTTTGAAAATTCATAGTTTATTCATATAATGTTCAAAAAATGCATTCTAAGAAAATCTAAAATACCCTTTGAACTATCAACAAGATCCTACAATTTGTGGGCAAAATTAGGAGTTTGTCCTCATATCATTGCTAAAAATTTAAAGTTTTTTTCCTTCGTAAAGACAAGTGTGAGAAACAACAAGAGCAATTAAAATTCTATTTTTTTTTTGACAAAGTATGAATTTGTTATGATTTTTTGAAGTGTGATTTCCATCATCACCAAAAAGAGCCTTTGGATTATTCCAAAATCAGTCCAAAATGTATATATAATGGTCATCTTACTTACCTAAAGCATTACAGAAAAATTGAATTCTCTAAAAAGCTAAGATATGGTGTCATTTAAATGTGCAAATCTAGGAAATAATAAACATATTTTTAAAAATTGAAAAAATATTTAAAAAACATTGCAATTTAATGTGGCAATTAAAGTAATCATATAGTACATGATTTTTTTATTTTAAAAACTAAATAAAATTATTTTTACTTTTTGTTGTATTTGCACATTTGCCCAATAGAAAAACAACCTTCTAAAGATTCTAAACCTTCTCTAATGTAGTCACAATATTTCCTAACTTGGCCACAATGTGAAAACCTAAAAAAGTCACTTCTTGCAATGAATTTACAATCAAAAGGTGGAAGTTCCTATTGTAGCCACTAAACACTCCATTATGGTCACTTGAGACATTGACTGTAGCCACTAACTAAATCCAACGTGTTCCAAATCTCATTTTGAGAAAATACTTTAATGGGTCATTTTGTAGGTGATTGTAATGGATGTTTTGTCTATAATAGGTTGGTCTACTTTATTCATAGGCAACTAGTACACCTTTTTTTCAATGCCATGATCATTTATGTCACTTATAATTTCCAAAAAATAGCTTAGCCTTCCTTAACCCCTAAAATCCAAAGGCCTTTTTTTCATCAAAAAATACTCAAAACTGCCATTTTTATAGCATAGAGCAATTTTTTTTTTTTTTTTTTTTTTTTTTTTTTTTGTATATCTAACAATAGTATTTTGTACTAAACTAGTGTAAAAATGAGTGTAAGAAATTTTTAAAACTTTTAACCATGTAGATTGTAAGATATTTGCAATTAAATCAAAGAAAACATTTTTTTGCTACTTGTTCAACTACATTTGGGGGCTTTGAACCTTTTTAACTTAAATTTTTTGTTCTATTGATTTTGAATTTTGAATTTAATATAATGAAGAATTGAGTTGAGAGTCTTGAAAAAAAATTCAATGAAAAAACACTTAGTTTTCACTCATTAAAAAATTGTTGATTAGAAGTAGGTTCAAGATTGAAGGGAAAACTAACCCATTAATAGCTCTAAGATGGAATTGAAACACAATAATCTCAACAATGAGATTTTTCTAACAAGAAATCTTAACCTTGTAAAACTTTTTGTTCTTAAATTGTGGAAATTGAGTTCAAAAATTAATCCTACAAGTTATTTTTTCATTGAATTTGAATGCATATATCTTGCAATCTATATGGTGGAAATGCCTAAAATTTTTACTACATCTTCTGAAATCAGCATACCACAAAATCCTATGTTTTATGTGTCAAATTATTGTCAAGTACCAAATTTTAGTAAAAGGAGTTTGACACATGAAACATAGGATTTTGTAGTATGCTGATTTGAGAAGATGTAGTAAAAATTACAATGTACTAAAAATGACAATTTTCAAGCATTTTTGGTGAAAACATAGTCATGGAACTTCAAGGGTTAAGCAATTTAGTCCATCTGTAACATGAAAAAGGTTGAGGAAATTTTTTTCCAGTGTAGAGAAATAAATTTTAGAAAGACTTCATATTTTTTTACATTTTATTCCTCAAAAACAAAATTACTATGAATTTTTTGTTTGTAAATTTCTTAGTATATAGGCAAATCTATTTCCAACCATAGGCTGGTTACACCACCTATACATTTTTGTTGCTCTTGTTGTATGTGAGTTGTCACCTATACAACATCTAATAAAAAAATATACCAGCCTAATCTGTAAGAATGGGAGGTTGGTTGAAAATGGGTGATTCCTTTATACAAGTGTAAGATGGAAGCACCAATAACTGATCAAATAAGCAATTTGGGAGTAGATTCTGTGTAGTATGAGTTGGTAGATATTTTCCCATGCAAGAAGATAGGAAATATGAGGGTTGCTAAATTTTCAGATTTTATTTCAGAAAATTGAAATTACAGTGCATTTCAAGAGGTGAAAGAATTCTTGACCCATAAGCAATGTCTAAAGTCTTCTAATTCTGGTCATTCCAAACAATATTTTCTTGTTCATAACTACAGGTCATGTGTCATAATTTTATTAGTTGCCAACTTGAAAAAGACAAAAAAAACAAATTTCAAGCTTTACGTTTGGTAGATTTGGCCTAAGGTTGGAAATAACACACACTCCTAGTTGGGTATTGGGTGTGGTTGGTAATTGGTGCCTCCACCTTAGTTTTTGACTTTTTGTTAACCACAATAAATGGGTGGGCAGTTTTACACACTACTCTAAAACTTCATTTTATTATAGATGCATGATCAATTAAATTTGTGACAAGTGCAATGACATGATGATAGCTTATGAATTGCCATGCATAGTCTTTTTGCAATTTGTCGTCAAATTGCACCAAAATAATTGGCCCTGCATCAAGCCCTTAGAACATAAATAGGATTTTTTTGGATGAAATCACCAAAAATTTTCAAATTATAAAAATTGATTGAATGAAATTGCCAAAGAATGAATGAAAACAAAATTATGGATATGTAATATGTATTAATGTGGTATTTCCTATCCAATATGTGGATGAATGTTGAAATTTCAAGCACCACCATAACATTTAATATTGCTAGTTTGGCACTTTTTTAAATATGAAAAAAAACCCTATTGCCATGGCCTTCAGGCTAAAGATTTGATTATAGTATGTGGCCTAAGGGAGTTGACCTACATCCATCTATTTAAGCAATTACAAGATTTGAATATAATATGAGGCCTAAGGGAGCTAATTTACTTCTATTCATTTAAGCAATTATATGTATGTAGAGTGCATGTGTTTGGATAGTAAAATTTTCCCCATATATAGAAATAGAGTTTGGAAGGATTGTAGAATTTTCTAAATTTTTTTAGCTCAAAATATAATTATTATGAATTTCTTAGGTGAACTATAGTGTACAACCTATTCTAGTCATATAGATGTTTGTATTTCCAATCATGGGTTGATGGCAATATTGAGAATCTTGGAGCCAATTATAATGTGCCACAACTGCTTTTAGAACTATACTAAAATTAATCACTCCTCATCAATACTTGATTTGAAAATATTAGAAGATATTTAGCTACTTTGGAGGGTTGTGAGTTTTGTGAGGTTTTCAAAGTGTGGAAACTCACCGCATTAGCTGCTTGATGTGGTACGATGACTACCACGTCATATTAAAAAAAAAAAAAAATTTCAAAAAGAAAATGAAATTTTCTTAAAACTTTTTTTTTCATTTTCAAAATTTAAAAAAAAAGAATTTAAAAAAAAAATTCTTACAACGGCCGTTCTCTGGCTGCCAGGGAAACAGGGCCTGAAACGGCCCTTCCACACACACACCTCCAAAAAAAAAAAATCTTCTAATCAGAGCAACCTATCCTGTGGAAATGGTGTGTGTGAGAGATCAGAAATGGGTTGGCTCCTAGACCAAATAAGAGTTGAATGCAATAAACTTCAGTTCAGTATAGATGCAGAGTCAATGACGTTGTGAATAATGCAACGATACGATGCTAGATAAAGCATTCCCATAGCCTGTTCAGCAAAGCGTTGAATATGTTACATGAACTGCCAATTAGGCATTGAGTACAGTGAGAAGGGTGGTTGGTAAATACCACCCTAAAAACGTGTATGTAGGGTGGGTCAATTACCATTGTGAATGATGCAATTGATACAAAGCTAGATTGAGCCTTGTCATAGCCTATTCCGCCAAGAGTTGAACATGTTACAGAAACCAGCTGCAGAAAGGAACTGAGAGCATGCACTAATTTCATAAAGGAACTGCATACGGAGACATCCAGTCTGCATCAAAGATGGCTTGCAGTTGGGAAACGAGGCGAGGGTCATACGTACCGAAGCTGACACCCGCCGTGGCATAGAAGTAGTCCCACACAAGGTTACTAGTGCCGATGTGCGCCCTCACGTCGCTCACGGCGAATTTGGCGTGGTTGACGCGGGCGAAGCCTGGGTACTTGTTGTTACTGGGTGCTCCATCCACTATTGCAGGGCCAGTTGCATCCCATCCCGGAACCTCGTAGTTCTTGATCTCAATCTTTCCCTTGCATTTGCTGTACACTGACGACTTGCAGAGGCCGTTGGTGGAGTTCAAATACAGCAGGTACTTTTCTGTTCCTTCCAGGGTTGTTCTCCAGTGCGCAACCAGCACTTTCACCGTGGCTTGCTTGGAGAACACAACCTGCAGGTGGAGTTCAGAACCGAGGCCATACCATTATCAACAAGGTAGAGGATACAAAACCGCTATAAACCTGATCCAGTCTCTTGCATTGACCCCTGTTACCAACAGTAATTCATCTCTTCCAATACACTTGGTTGGACATAATAGCAAGTGGTGTAAGCATGACTTAGTTAAACGTCTATGATCACTCATCTCTGAAGGGAAATGGGTTGCCTACTGTCAGCTTTTGTGGTCTACAACAGCCCACTTTGAAATTGCATAATAATTCATACGTAGTAATAAAAACACACTCGCACTTGTACCCAAAAACCTCTTTTGCAGCTCTATAGTGATCTACCAGAAATCACACTCCTATATATGGTAAAATGCTTAAATGACAACTATTATCCTCTACTTGCTTACTCCTGGGAAATTTGAGACCAGTGTTGAGAAACCAAATACATGAATCTCCTATGAAAGTAACCACTTGTAAGAGGATTTAGGGTGAAGGCTGGAAACCTTTGAAATCGCATCTGAGAAGACCGGCCAGAAAACATCCACATTCACATACTGGGACTGTCCAAGCCAATCCATTGTATTGATTCGCACAATCCCATTCACGGGTACAGAAAGAATGGTGTCCAGCCATCCCTGCTCGTCGATCTGGTACGAGTGGCCCGAAGCAATCTGACAGAACAAGCAACTCCTAATTCAGAATTGATCAATCTACGACCTAGGTCTGCAGCTTCGTTGCTTCTGCTGCAATTCCAACAATTACAAGACGTAATAAGGTAGAGGATTCTAAAACGGATACGGACCTCATCCTATCTCCTATACTCACACCCATTACCAACAACTACTCATCTTTTCATACACTTTGTTGAACTAGTTAGCAAGTGGTATAAGCATGACTTGGCTAAATGTCCATAGTCACTCATATTTGAATAGAAATGCGATTGTCTGTTGTCAATTGAAGTGGTCTACATCCTCCCACTAAGAAATTGCATAAGCAATTCAGACATGATGAGGGAAAAAAATGATCTCAACAGATTTGAAGCTTGAAATCAAAAGATCTTACCTACATATGTTAGGATGATTAAAGTGATGAAAATGGTATCCTACAACTTAATCTGTAGCAACGCTCACCTCGGGGGGCGCCACAGAAATGTAAGCTGGCGAAGCACCTTGTTCGCTCCCACTTTCCCAGCCGGGTGTGTCGAGGAGCAAGGGAAAGAAAGGCGGATCAGACAACGTGGGATAGCCCTGCGCATGTGATGTTGTAGTGTATTTCCGGAACGGCGGTCTGGACATCGAGGAGAGGGCTCAAAGACATCATCGCTTTGATCGAACCACATGGGATAAAACGTTTCGGAAGAGGAATAGAAACGTACAGGCAACGTTCGTTGGAGTCTACAAAGTGAGACCAACACGGAACTGTGCGGTTGAGTTGCCACTGTTGATCCCAAACCAAGGAGGTGTGCTGGGATGCGTTCAACGAGGTGAGAGTCCAGAAATTGTTAAAGGTTCCTTCAAGCAGCTTCACGACCGTAGGACAGCTTGTGAAGTACACTCCGACTTCCTTCACCTGCACATGCAAGAACACGCATCAGTTCGTGCTCCCCTACGTGGCTTAGGGTTCGTCGCCTTCATCGTCTGGAGAGGGTTCCATGACTACGGAATGAAACGAGAACGGCTGGTATAAAAGCCTTTGCTAATATCATCTAAAACCTGCACACTTCAATTGGTTGCTGTAGTCTGCATACAGAAATCGCAAAATCTTGGTAGAAGCGCATCGTGCATCGCAGTCCAACAAGCTCACTTGCAAGATCGATAGAGTCAAACATGAGTAATAAAACTCAATAAACACAAACTGCTTGATGACTCTCTGCTGTCATATTCACCGCAGACCTTTAATTGGTTGTGATCTCAATACTTCGAGTTAAGAGCACTCAACACTTCGACTCAGGAGTTGTATGATAGCTCCAACACTACCGGTGTTTTCACTACTGTAACATTCCAACAAGATATCACTCACTACATTTGGTTAAGAAATCTCAATTTGAAATTTTCAGTGCACCCATTGATTGGTCGTCGTTAGCTTCCATACCAGCCGCCCCTGCGTAACGATGGCAGAATTAAAGAAACATACGATTCGACTGAATCAAAATTTACCTGCGTGAGAGATTTCCAGTCATTGTTGGCGGATCCGAGGTAGGCATCCTCCCTGTTGGAAATCCAAAACTTGCTGTGGACGATGCCCGAGCCCCACCAATCGGTCAAGAGCAACGTTCGGTTCTGCACGTTAGGTCTCCCTGCTGCTATGGCCGCCGATTCGGCATCAAAACTGGGGGAAAATCCTTTGTGCTGCAGAATTCTGCGACAGTCGAACCAACTCTCAGCTTGCAATTCGATAACCAGACGATGCAGTTACACGCAACTCTAATATACTCACAGAACACAAATTGAACCAATTCGAGTACAGATGCAATGAATCCCTGAGTGCTGCAGAATTATGCGCACTCGAACCAACTCTCAGCTTGCAATTCGATCAACAAGACGACGCAAGCACACGCAACCCTAGTGAACTCAGATTGCAGCAATTCAAGCAATCAATCACCGGATGGGGACGCCTCGTTCCGCAGCTGCCAGCACCGACGCGTACACAGCCTTACCCTCCGTCGCACCGAATTGCTCCATCTGTTCCTCCGAGAATCCGTAGTCCCCTGACAGCGGATTGCCGGGATCGGTCAGAAGCTCCCAATACTGCGCCGTGACGTCCAATCGGTTGGTGGCGTTCCCCGCCAACCATCGCAGCACGTCGCTCGTGCTCAACACGCCCGGCACTGGCCGAAGCTCCGGCATGTCCGTGGGAATCGATTGCACCAACCAGACCTTGCACTCCCTGTCCTCGTCCACCATCGGCCAGGCTTGGCCTTTC
Source organism: Pseudoscleropodium purum (assembly GCA_963969395.1). Taxonomy (NCBI): domain Eukaryota; kingdom Viridiplantae; phylum Streptophyta; class Bryopsida; order Hypnales; family Brachytheciaceae; genus Pseudoscleropodium; species Pseudoscleropodium purum. Next base: position 3,080,745 of record OZ017796.1, read on the forward strand.
CCGAGCGCTACCGGCAACACCAACAGCAGCACCGTGACGGCCATGAACAGCCCCATCGCCTGCATCTGGCTGAGCACTCGCTTCTCGGCTTCTGCACCATCAGCCCTTGCCGATACCATCCCCACTGCGATGCAGAATTCAGACTCAGAACTTGCATGTCACGGGATAACTGCAGCTAATGATTCACACAATCATAAAACAGGATTGGAATAAATCTCTCTCTCTCTCTCTCTCTCTCTCTCTCTCTCTCTTCTCAAGTAGGACAGGCTTATTCTGCCCTTTTCACGTTTTTCACGTTCCTGCTAGAGTGCAGAATCTTCAACGAGGTACCGGTTCTGCCCTGCCGAGCTCGACCTGCAGTCGCTTGCATGGCAGAACGCACGGCTCCCTGCCCGCTACCTCGTACACAACAACATGACAAACAGAATGACCATGTCTCCACAATCCAAATCTCCGATTCCGATGCATTGGTGCTCATCCTGGTTATGAAGGCATTCATCCTTATGTGCCCGGATGATCCCTGAGTTCCAGCCAGCGATTGGAAGAATTTTCTACCACTAAGCTTAGTGCGTTTCGGGCCTGGAAACCCACTAATGACATTACCATTACCGTATTTGAAGACATAGCATTCACTCCATGAAGTGTGAACCCTCCCAATTGTTTCGACAACAACAGAACATAAGTGCTTCTCCCATGGAACTCTCTCATGCATGGGCGGTCCTACGTTTGCAGAATTTCTTTCGAGGAGGAGATTGAATGTGTGTGTCCATGTGAAGTGTATTCGCGAGAATTCCAACGTATAGGAAGTCATGGAGCATTTCTTGTTGGTCTTCACGTACATCGCGGTATCTGTTGTTCTGTATGTGTTCATACATCGTATGGAAGGGTTTGTCAGTCCGTTTTTTAGTGGCGGATTGGACACGACGGCGGGCGTTTGTTAGGACCGCCATTGAGATGAAATTGTTGCACGTTGCAATTCGTGTCCAAGATTGAGCTCGCTACTGGCGATGGAGGCCGATCTGTTGTAGGGTTTGAGGAATTGGCATGGAAAACATGGCGAGGGAGTACCAAAGCTCGTTGCGAGACTCCGTGGGATGGCTGATGAACAAGACGGAGTCGCTCTGGGTCGCCGTGGTTGCGTCTTGTCGACAAACGTGGGACGATTTGCAAAACGCGTTTTACACGCATTTGACCCCCGGAGAGAGATTCGGACGGGACGCAGTCTACGTCTTTCTTGTTGGAACGGTTCCGGCGTTTCTAGCTGGGAGTACATCCGCGGCGTTATTGTTTGGGATTATTCCGGGATTCATTGGGGGCTTGGGATTGATCGTGGCATTCAGTCATGCCCAAGCCAGCCGGTCTCGGGAGCGTCGAGCTAAGGTTTGGACATCTACACAGACATCTGCACATTCACACATTTTGTCCACAGTGTTGGAGCCTATAATGCGTTGCAGAGGACTGTTCATCTTCTGTTGATGATTCTTCCCTGATGATTCTTGTGAATAGTGAGATTCTTCCATTGATGTGATCACTGACATGTGAACAGGCTGCCCTCATCTTCGCAATTTCAGAAATGAAGCAAGATGACTTTCGGTCCCTGTTTCCCAAATCTGTGCTTCCTCGGTGGATTCTTCAAAGCAATCTTGAGAAGGTTGCTTGCTTGTGCCATCACTACAATCTGTTGAGAGCTTGAGTTGCATGTAATGAGAACTGAATGGGATGGAGAGAGCGTTTTTGATGAGAGTTGATTAACCCTAATTTTGTAATTTACAATTCCGGTTCCAGCTGGTTGTCGACATCATTGTAACATCGTTATTCTGTTAATCTTTGTGGAGTCTTGTGGTGACTTGATTGACAGTCTTGCGGTGGCTGAAATGCTTCTTAGCTAACGCAATTGATTGGCGATTTTCCAGATCGATTGGTTAAATGTTGTGCTGAAAAAGGTGTGGCCCTTCTTCAACGAGGTACAAGCTTCTCAATGAAACCCATTTTTATGGTAGCAGTAACATGTGAGTTCCTGTATATTTAGTTTTAATTTTTGTTAGCACTGCCTCTGTAGCAACACGCGGTATCTCAATGGCTGATTTTGTCCAATAAGAGGATTTTCAGTAAAATCAGACTTGTCAGTAAATTTTGGAAATCAGTCATGGGGAGATGACAATCCAGTAGGACAAATTGGGAAGGTTGTGCTTTGAATCTTTTGGATAGTGACATGAGCAATTTGCAAGTAGATACAAGCAAGTGATTATAGAGAGATCTCCTAATGAATCATGTTGAAGTCTCCGTGTGAATTGCATTGTGCTTATCTTGCCTCCCCATGATCAATCTCTCTCTATGATATTGTCTAGAAACTCTTGATACAATCTAATTTTACTGAAAACCATGTTCAATTCCGTTGATGGATACTCTATTATGCTCGTTTCTGTGATCTGAATGAAGTTTTATGTCACAATATAAGATTTCTCAATTCTTTTACCTAGAGTAAAGGACTTGTAAAATTATGAATGCTTTTATGATGATGCTGGTCACGAGTGTCTGGAGAGTGAGTTTTGAACTGCTCAAATGTTTTTCACTGGACTCGGCTACAACTCTGCCAGGCGGTGCTTACTTCGTATCAGAAGGTCGTTTGACGCTTCTGTGAAAGTGATGAGGCAGGCTTACTCAAAGATGTTAATGGAGCAGTGGCAGCCCTACCTTGACAATTACAAGCCTGCCTTTGCCAATTCTGTCTGTTTCCAAGAGCTTACGCTTGGCACAGTTGCCCCCATGTCCGAAGGTTGGCTTCAACTTTGAATAATCATGTCAGGCTTTACCCGAGCTACTGCTGCAAATCCGGACAATTTCTTTTCATCTGCTTCGGTTCTCTAGATTTATTTTCTTTGGTCTTCGACTGCAGGCCGGGTTGCTTAGGTCTCGCTAGCTGCTTTTAAATACATGTCTCTCATGCCAGACTGTCGTTTAATTCGAGTTACCTGAATGTATTCTATATTGAGGAAATAATGCCCTCAAGTTCTTAGGATAGAAAATTTCCCGATGATTCCTTAGGCTTATAAGAACGGAAACCGAGCTGTTGGTGGTTTGAATAATTTAATTATTCTTCTCTTTGCTTATCTCGTGGGCCAGGCAATATTATTTGGAGTTCTCAAGGATATCCTAAGTCAAACGTCACATGTTGGTAAATGCCAGGAGTTCGAATGGTGGATTTGGAGCCTAATGAGATTTCCATAGATATGGACTTACACTGGATTGGGAACGCAAGCTGCATATTGGGAGTGTCATCTATAATGGGTGTCTCTTTCCCTGTTCAGGTATCGTCTTCTCCCTTACTGGACTTGGCGAACGTTCAGTTAGATTGTTCTGATTGGCTTGACTCGGTATTCCTACATAAAATTCATGACAGAATTGATCAGTGTACCGGTTCTCCTTCAAGTTATACCAACAAACACCTAGAGATCTTTCCATCGAGGAGTTTCAATCACAGCGATTGCGGAAGTTCATCTGATAGCTTGTAAATACCCCCAAACGCTGAGTCACTGATACTAACTGTATTGGCTTTCATTGTAGGTGAAAAACATACACCTGAAGTTCATCTTACGGTTCATTTTCAAGCCTTTGGTGGACGAGCTGCCTGGTTTTGGAGCCGTCACCTTCTCAATCAGAACACAGGTTTGTGAAATTCAAAATAGCTCCTCTGAGCTTGCTTATGCCAAAATTGTCCAGTTTACTAATTCTGAAAACTTTGACTTTATTTAGTCTGTCTTTGTAGTTTCCATCCATTGACTATATCTGAACGCTCTTTCCGATATAGCTGATGGTATAATTTTCGGTCTATCCTTATGTAGGTGTAGAGGTTCAGGTATTCTCTTTTTTTTTTCATTTAACTCGTTTTTTCTATTTTACTAGCAAAACAAGAAAGTCATACGGCATGGCCTGTCGAATTATAGACGTTCTCAAACATCAATTATGGGCATTGTAGGAGCTTGTTTTGAATAAAAATCCACTTTTGTCCCAGTTCGGCTGATATCTCTTCATGCTTGGACCAGAAAAAATTTGACTTCATTGTGAAAGTGGTCGGAGAAAATATCACAAATATTCCTGGTGTAACCGAGAAGCTCCAGGTAAGATCTGACTGCGAGTACTGAGAGTTTTATCTCCTTCGAAGATTATTTTGTCCGAAAAGCGCTTTGAATGAGGCTACAATAGCCATTAGTGGAAATCACTAGTATGCATCAAGTAGTAGAAACTCTTGACTTTCTAGGATCATGTTGGAAAATCGAAGAATTCAGCAAAGTTTACTGTATCGTTGTAGACTCGCTGTGTACCATGTCCGGATCAGTGCATGACTGGTGAAAAAGTTTCTTGTGTCTTATTTGACGCAATGGGTAATTATCTGTGTTTTGACAGGAAATGATACATTCTGCGGTATTAGAATCCTTGAGCTGGCCTATGAGAATCTGTATTCCAGTAATTCCAATACCTGCAGGTGGAGACACTACTAGGTAAAGTCGCTCTTTGTTAAATTCTCCTGCTTGATGCATGCTAAAGAGTTCCATGCGTTGGATATAAAAGTATGCGAGGACCAATAACCAATAAGTCAGCCTTGCCAGTGACTGCAAACTTCCCATTTATTCACTAACTGCACTCTAACCGCATAGAACAGTTGCTTCCCCTCCTGTGACCTTAAGTTACAGTTGTTGATTGTAGAATTGCAAGCTAGAAACTTTATTGTACGACCAACTTCTACTTTTCTGACAAGTGAAAATTACTATGTGCGGTGAAGGTGCTTGGAATGGATAGTACTAATGAAATTTCTTATGTTCATCACTGAATGCATCAAAAATCACATAATTCTTGAACCATTTGTCTTGTGAAGGTTCAGACTCGATCATTCGTAGTTGTAACAAGCTTCAAATCACTTGATACAATTTTGAATTTGCTAAGTCAGTGGCATGTTTTCTAGAGGCATTGTGTGAATGTGAATTTCTGTTTTCTTTATTCAGATTTCGGCGCCACATGTGCCCACGACGAAATGCGGCTGTCTTTGCAACACCGGGTGCGGGTGGAAAACCACCTGCTGGAATCTTGGACATAAAGTTGGTGCAGGGAAGAGACTTGTGGGACATGGGGAAGCCCCCTGACGCCTTTGTAGTGTTGTACGTCCATGCTACTCCGGGGCATATGAGGAGGAGCACGACCATAGTAAGGAACATGTAACGCCCTAACCCTTTGACCTTTGAAAACTTTAAGACATTTTGAGCTTATATTCCATGATGGTTTCAGAGCTCTAAGATGTGAAAGACATGAAGTAGACTGGACTTTGAAACTGATGATTTCGTCATCTTTCTCTCTTGCTTCAGAGACATGAGAAGAATCCCATCTGGAATGAGCTCTTTGAGCTTGAGTTTACTGATTTGGAGGAAGAAAAAATTATGATTGTTATTTTCGATGAAGCGGCTCCTCAAGAGTTTCAGGTGTTGGGATACTGCCAATTATACTTGCAAGTGAGGATATCACGATGCCCATTCCATCGCATTGATTTCCAATTGTAACAAAATAGTACTGCATATTCTGGGGTCATTGTAATCGAGTGGCGGATTTCAGGCACTTGAGGAGGGACGGATCACGGAGCGATGGCTTAAAGTTTACAAGGATATGCAGGGTCTGGAAAGCTTGCAGGAAATCAAGTACAGAGGAAAGGTAAACCATCATCGTCCACCTCTTTCCAGATCAGTCGGGGTTACTTCTGAAGGATGTGAGACCAATTGTAGCGTTTCAGCCTTCAGTATACCGCCCTTTCAACTTAATGTACCTCACTATCTGAGAATTCAACCGTGAGCTGGTGACCAGTTTCAACTTATTGTTTTCCCTGGAGGAAGTCTAGGAAAATCGAACATAATTCGGACAGCTCTCTTGTGGCTTGATTCTCATTTCTAGGTAAATGTTGAGCTGGTGCATCGATGTTATGACGAGGAAGAACTTCAGGAGTTTCAAGATATTTCAATGGATCGTCTCTCTGCTGCGGATGTGGGGGGTTGGCACAGAAGAAGGAGCACTTGTTTGAGTGACAGGTACATACTAAAACCTTTGTAGAGACCATTATCACCTCCTATCATAATCTCAGAAACCATTTTACGTGAAGGCAGTTCACACAAGGCTGGAAATCTGACTGACAGATCATTTCTGCAAAAGTGGGTAATTGTGAATAATTTAGGTTCAATATTATTTTATTATATTCTGACTTTCCGTTTCCATTCAGACAAACAGTTTCTAACTGGATAATCATGTCAAAAGCAAACTAGAACCTTGCGAACAGTGTTGAGACAATGTATCTAACTACCAATATCAGAGCTCATTGACCTCATCTCTAAAGCGTATTTGGCCTCGGCATGGTAGTTTTGTCATCACTGACAGTGATGCTTCCATTCTGCAAATTTAAATTGTGCAGATAAGGCTATATAGATATTGGATTTGCAGAGTACACGCCTATCACTGACTTTGAAAGTTTCTCTTTGAAGGTTTTCTCGCAAGGGAATAATGTGGGAGTTGATTCGCGGGATATTGTCGGTCACAGTGTTGCGAGCTGAAAACCTTCTTCCCATCGATTTTCAAGGCAAGAGTGACCCGTATGTGGTCCTCTGCATGATGAAGCAGAAACGTCTGAAGAAAAAAACCTCGGTATCACTAATTTCTCTCAAATCTTGACTTGATACAAATATAATTTGTTAATGACATAGGTCGCCACATATTCATAGTATTGCAGCCTTCACTATTGGTAGCACTAGGGCTTGGAGTTCATAATACTGTAGAGTCCAACTTTTCCTCTATAGATGCACTATGGTTGGAAGTAACTACGCTTGCCTAAAAGTTAGTTGAATTCTAATGCTTTGATACTTTAAACTCAAGATGTTAGGATTTGTACTAAAGGAGGATGTTAGAGAATTAAAAGATCTTGGATACCTTGATTCTTCATTGAATTAGAAGTTGATCAACTTTAATGCCTTGCAACATTTTGGAATTGCAGGTTATGCACAACACCCTGAATCCAATCTGGAATGAAACCTTTGGTTTCCATGTACAAGATGCCCAGCAAGATATGCTTCTTGTACATGTTTGGAATGATGAGACCTTTGGCAAGGTTGGTCAATATCTTGAAGCTATCAATTACTATTGAGTAGGCCTTATCAACTAATCTTTTCCATATTCAAATGTGAATTTACCAATTGATTTAGACAACCCAAAATTTATACTTTGGGCTTCAAAATCAATTTGTCAAAGGAAGTTTTTTTACCTTGAAGAAACACATCATAACATCAATTTGATGTTTGTTTCAAGGGTCCTTCCAACTTGAAGAATATAATCCAAAACATCCTCTTCACTTGTCACCAAGTAAACTTATAGTTGAAACTTTGCCATTGAAACTTTGACTAAAGACATCCCAATAGTAATGGAAGAATCTCTAAGAGACTTTGCAATTTTGTACAAAAATGTTATGAGAAATAGAAAAGAAGACTAGAACCATTAAGTAAAAGCAACACAAAAATGGAAACTTGCACAAAAAACAATAGATTCAAAACTTATTTTACAACTAAATAGAACAAAAGTTCATAGTAAGCAATAGCAAGTCCACTTACTTAGTTTTGGGGGATTTTACTACAGGAATATCTAGGGTCAACATCCACCACATTAACACGAGTGTTGCAAGAATCTCCATTTGAAGACATTTTCAGACTTGTAGGAGTCCCTTGTGGAAGAGTGCTTTTGCAGCTTGAATGGAAAATTGGTATTGGAACATCTATCATTCTTGATAGAGCCACACTCCTTGGAAGTGAGTACATTCCACCTTCACAAAGTTGTCTCCAACTATACCATGTTGAGTGAAGATGTTCACCCAAACTACCCCACAAGTGAAGTATAGCATCTTTACAGGGTCAATCTTGATGAGCTCTATTAAACCAAGGAAAAGCACTCCATAGGTTAGAAAAGAGCCTTTTAAAAAAACTTAAAAGGGAAGTTCAAATCCATATGAACAACATGCCACGTTGTTTTAAAGCAAACAAAAATACATTTCCAATGTTAAATCTATGGATGTTGTGCTTTGATGTAAATATACAAGTGAGAAGATTTAAAATTGTAAAAGTGGTGCTATTGGATATTCACATGATAAATTGAAATGAATTCCTATGAATTGTCTCAAATAAAGTCATTACAAACTAAAGAGAGGCTTTTTGAAAGAAGCCCACCACATGCAAAGGTAGAGGACACTAAAACTATTAGGAACCTCATTCCATCTCTACTAATCCCTGTTATCAACAACAAGCCCATCTAATTCATACATGTGGCAGGACTTCTTAGCAAGTGGTGTAAATGTTTATGGCTATGAAAGAAATAGTGAAATCCCAAGAATATTGTAATGAGTCCACATGCAGTTAAAACACCCAATGAATAACCATGCAAATTGAAGGAAAAATTATGGGTATATAGATTGTCAAAGTTTAGATGACTTATGAATATGAAACTCACTTATCTTGATAATGTCCATCTTTACATATCAAAGTAATAATGAAATGAAAGAAACAATAACTATAGGTTTTACTTTAGCTCAAAGGCATTTAACAGATATTTCATTTTCATTAAACTGGTGGCATTCCTGCGGCATTTTTCCATGAATTTTCTGAGACTGGTATAGATTTCAGACCCTGCAACCCTGAAATATAGGACAGGTATACAGTATAGAACGCACGTCCTGAACCGAAAAGTGCCAAGTTTGTGGAATACCGCCATTTTAATGAAATATCCGTTATTTGAAATCAATATCTTTAGAAAAACTGATTGCTTGAACCCCAGATGCCCGAGAGTTCACGTTTGACGTTCTAAGGGTTGAAATAACGGAAATAGAATCCTACACACCCTTCACTAGCATCCTTGCTGATAGTAAGAACCCCCAAAATATACCAAGGGTGAGAGGGGAACCTGACAGCATCAAGAAACCAGTGACCCAGTTATTTGATGAAGGGCATCCCCGATGGAACTTTGCTGGCGTACTCCACATAATCTTGTCCAAAAAAGCAGCGTAAAAAATACTCTTCATATCTTCGCCAACCATTAAGTAAAAACAGACAGGATTGAAGGAGAGGACTCACAATGCCAATGCAACATCGAAGCTAATGCTACCAGTTGTGTATGGATACGGTATGCGGTGGTCGAAAAAACGCCAAGTGACGATGGTGTAGCCCACTATACAAACTGGATTGACAAGTAATACTTGGGTGCCAATCGACCAAATAAAGAACCCCAAGTAACTGGGGTGACGAAAAAAGCTGCAAAAACTCCAACATGAAATTCAACCGTTAACGACTCACGAACAATGAGGCGGTGTTCACAACTCGTACTCAAAGAGTGCCTGACAAGAGAGGCAGGAGCTTCAAATCCACTAACAGAGACCCACCTCCTAGAGATTTTCTAGAAAACATATCCGCATTAAAATTGGCAGGGTTTACATTAGACTCTACCTTGAATGGCATTACAATTGGCAGGGCTTAACGAAGCTACGGTTTCGAGGAGGGGGCTCTTGTATATGTTGGGCTACTAAGCTGTAGAGGTGAGTAAACAAAAAGGGGAACCCTAAACCCGGAAGGGTTTGCATAAAAAATTGCATAAATGATGAGGGTTGGCTGATAATGAAGTCATTCAGTGGATCCACTTAAGAAGTTGAGCCACTTCATAATTCGAAGCTGGACCACGAACTCAATCATGGCAAGCTCAGAACATAAATGCAAAAGGAAAAACAGAGAAATACGGAGGGAAAATACACACGACCAAAGAGGGTGGGACTACCTGTAAATACCATGAGTGATAAGCTTGTGCTCTTGCCGTTTGTCCACTTTGATATCGTGTGTGAAGCTCTTGTTGGCGGTGATCACAGCCAATTTGCGAAGAGCTTCACCCACCCCGACCATGGCCAAACCGGTGTAACTTATTAACGCTTGCTTCTTCAGCAACGGCGCATACCGGCATTCCAACGCATGCTCCACCATCGAGAGTGCAAGCGCCACCAAGTACGGACCACTAATGAGAGTAGCTGAAGGAAGATTTCAACAACCTGATCAGTACAACACAAATTCCTTCCACTAATGGTAACCCTAGAAAATCCATTCAATGGATCATTTTTGACATTCACAACATCCTCAACACAAGCTCTCTTTAGGGTGCTCTATTGAAGCCTATTGTTCGCAATACCACATGGATTGCCAAATATTTCGTTTCATCAGGAGATGAGAGGCGGAGACAGGCTCACGTCAGAAAAAACCTAAAAGAAATTACTCTGAAATTATGATGAACTTATAAAGAGTAGCTGAAGAAATTCCAGTAGCCTCATCAGTCCAAGAAACAGTCACAGAACAAGCGCATTTCTCTAAATGGTAACCTTGAAAATCTATCCGACAGTTTCGAGTGCTAGAACATCTTGAGTACGAGCCCACTCTGGGGTATTTTTCTGAATCCAATTGTTCGCGATAGGACATGAATAATTCACAGCATCAGAAGATGAATTGCTGAGTCATGGTAATGTCAGAAAATACTACAGGAACAAGGAACGATTGCAAAACGTAAGTCAACAGGAGCTCAGAGCAGCGTGAAACCCTGATTCGGCACTTACAGGCAGCATTTACTCGGCGACGACCATGATGCGCGAGCGCCAGCAAAAACTCCGAAGTGTGGAAAAATACCACCGCTCCTAGCATACACCACAGCTGCTCCCAAGGCCCCATGCTCCTTACTGCCTTCTTGACACCCGCCACACCTACCACCCCGACTTCCGCCAATTTCACATGCCGCAGATCCCCCAGTCTCGCCCGCCAACACTTCAGCTGATGCCGCCCAAGCGCAAAATACGTCGCTTTCATGAGAAGGCTTCGGTCATCACAAGGGTGCCAAACAGCTCGCAAAACGCAGGGATGCAGACAGGGCGAGACAAGTCCAAACGGATGATGAGCACCTCCATTACGGACTCTTCACCGACGTTTTTGGGCTCGAAAAGTCGGTTTTGAGCGAAATACTACCGACTGAATGATTCGAGGGTTCTGCGTTAGGGTTTGGCTGCTTCATACATCGGCGTGAGGAAATTCTAAATCAACATGTCGGAAAATCACTGGAGAGAAGTTGGCAAACTTTTGGAGTCCAAGAACGTCGTTACACTCGACATGAAAAGTGAGGATCGTTGAAATTGAAATCGATTTGAGAAAAGATTGCAAAAAGATTCAGAGTGCACTTTGATAACCGATACCAATGGTAGGGCGTGGCAGAACAAAACGAAGGAAGTCATAGAAACTCATTCAAGACAATTGCTTGGCTCCCCCAAAAGGGTAGATGCTACCGTGAACAACAGTATGTCATGTTCGATCCCCAGTTTTAAGATGAGTAAGCATGGGCTCGCACACGTTTTACAGATGAAAAACCCAGATCGTCAGGTCACAGGAACTCAATGATTTTCTAAACCTTAACAGCGAACACTATTGTACACATTCTTCTGACTACGCTCTAGTTCACATGCCCTGAAGGCACTATGCATTTGTATTAGCTCAGTCAACATCGTCCTTGGCTGCATCATCTTACTCATTCTAACATGATTTCTCTACAGAAGGTTCTATGAATTCCGTAGGCCCTAGATTCATTGTGGAAAAAATCAAATATCTGTGTACGAGCTCTGAGGAAGGGCAGTTTTCAATGGGAGGATGATGAAACCCTTGTAGCTCAGTCCAGAAATGAAGAACAATCTGCACCACCATCTTCAACCATAACCACATGCAGTGGACAGGAGATATCAACACTATTAAAACAGGCTTCGGCATCATGAACTTCTCAGTCGAGAGCTTCGAGGCCGTTAGGAGACACAGACGAGCCACTTCTGATGTAGCTTGGCGTTTGAGTGGCTGCAGCATCCACATCTGATGGAGCTTGGCCTGTGAGAGAAAGAACCACCTCATCTGCTGGCCGAAAGTTTGCATCCTCCCGTAACTCCCGCACACACATTTTGTACGTGCTTTCCGCGAGATCAATATGGTCCTGCAGAAGTTTGATGTACTCCTCCACGTTTTCCACCTGAATCAAGGTCCACAACGAAAGTTTCAGACGGGGACTGACACTTTGGCCCAGTTCAAACCCCGATGACATTCTATACAGCTTGCACCCTTTCCATTAGAGGCCCCAAAAATTGGAGCAATGATTTCTTTTTAAGAAGTAACCTATTTTTTAATCAATTCTTTTCATTGCCAGGCATGCAATCAATGATAAATGAGTCCACATACGAAATATGCCAATTGAGAACTGGACGAAAATAGATAAAAATTGTAACATGAACCACACACTCCTTTGCATACATGACATGAGCCCAAGATTGGGCACAAAGAGAATCTAGACTCCTTTTCTTGGCTCACAGTACATTGATCCGAACGGTGTTCATTCAGACCCTCAAGAATGTTATGCAGACCTTTAACCATGCCTACAGAAGTTTAAACACACTTTGGATTCGTCCATGTTCAAGCTACTCTCAACAACATAATATTTGTGCCTTTTTCGACCTGTACCTGGAAATTTAATAGACATGAAAGTTCCAAATGCCATACCTCAATCTTCAGTTCCCTCAAATACTCTTCCTGGGGATCATGCTCTGGAGGTGACGGGCCAGAGCTCGAGGGAGGCTTATCCAGAACCGGCGGTGTGGCAGCAGCATCTAATTTCTCCCACGCTTCCAACTCAGCTTCATAGCTGCAGCAGCAACCATTTTCGAAATCATTTACACATCAGAACAAATGTCAAGCATAAATTTCTACATGTATCTGAAAAGAGGAATATGCTTCACCAGCATATCCACCCCGCAGTCCAGACCGATAGAGAAGTGATCAACCGACAGAGGTGACACAGTATGACAACCCAAAATGCTTGAGCGATCAAAACCTCTCGAGATCAAAAATAAGAAATCTAAGGAGCCAAAAAAAAGTACAAACGACATGAAATAGGGACGCTCTTCTTACATGGCTTTGAGTGTCAGCAACCTCTTTCTTTTCTTCTCGTCCTCAAAAGATTGGTCTTCGGCGACAGGCTCCGAATCCTCCTCATGAGCCTCCTCTCCCTGTAAAGCCAACTGAGCCTCCGGAGCTCCTGCTATCTCCTTCAAACGACTCTTGCGAATCTTGAATACAAACCCGCCCTCATCGATGGTCTCAAATTCTGCACATTAGCACGACAGTTGTCATTCCTGCAACAAGGCCCCCTCACTGTGCCTTCCTTCATTTCTCAGGTCCCGAAAACTTGTGTTGAGGATGGACTTTTGCTCCATGCGAGTTCGGTGTAAAGGGAAAATATTTTCACATACCTGCTGCCGCCATGGAAGATAATGAAATGGCAATGCTTATCCCAGCTTTCCCTTGCACACTCACTACTCCTGCTTCAACAAAAGGAACATTCTCGCTTCGGGCACACGAGCTCCTAACCAAAACTCCCCGTGGCAAACACAGAACCCCAAACCCATCGGAGCAAAGATGGCTCAACTCTCATTACAATGATTCTACAAACCCAGAATTTTTCTCTCACAAACTCTAAGTGAAATCGATATAACTACACTTCAAAAATGCGGCGAACTACCGGAATCCTAGGAATGGCATCTCCACGTTGATCATCACTATCGACCTATGCAAACCCAACAACACATTTGAATCGCTCTGCATTGAAAAAAATAAAATTCCGCACAAGGAAGAAGCAGATTTCCGAAGTGCAGTTCGAGGAATGCCCGGGACTGCACAACAGTTGAGCCGCGGACAGGACTTCTCTCACGAACGTCTTTCCTATCTGGGGCGAGCCTTGGTTGGAGTCGGAAGCTTGGCCACGGTTCGTGAACGAGGAGATGTCCAGAATGGCTTGCCGGATTCTGTCAAGAGAAAACCTTCTGCTCCTGCTCTGCGTCTACTTACTAAACCCTACAAGGACGGGCTGGTCACCTTGGAAATCATCGTTTTGGGTACATTCTGAATCATTTGCTTTAAAATTTGCTTTAAAAGAATGAATAGCACTCATTCGAGGTCGAACTACTATGCGATACTTCCCCTTCAAAAAATAAATATAAATTTTGTTTAATATTTTTTTAAATTTAAAACTTTTTATTAGTATATTAAATTTAATTAATTTGTTCTATTTTATATATTTTCAACACAAATTCTTAAAGATGAATATCTGCACTTCTATCTTACATAGAAGGATCCTCTATCATTTGTCAGACAATTAGTGTTTGTGGCATCCTTTTTGGGTTAAAGAATGACAATTGTTCACTAAGAAAAAAAGAGAAGTCTTCATCTATCCTATTGGAAAATAAAAGTTACCTATGGAATCAAAAATTTTAGAAATTGGATACCAAAAAATCCTCTTTATTATCCCCTTACTTTAAACAATCCAAGTATAGGTTTGTGATATGGTCTTGTTAAAAAAAAAAAAAGTTACTACACTATGATTGACTTTATCATATAGCATTGGCACACTTTTTGAGTAAGGTACCTACTTAAATTTCCTCACAATTGGTTCTTCTTGATGCAAAGATTCCTTCCTTGAGTTCCAAAGCCACTAATTTATTTATTTTGAAAAACAAATTTTAGCTTTGTCAATAGGAATAGTTGGGAGTTATCCTTCAAAAAGAATACACCTTCACATGATTTTTTTAATTCTTGATACTTTGTAAATATAAATAGGTCAGAGTGCAAGTTAAAAATTTTAATACAAAATTAAATTCATTTGTTTATATTAGTTTCAACATCATCATATGGTATTCCATTCTATCTTCTTTTACTAAAACCTAAAGAATGGATATATGAACTACTCCTTCTATTCGAAATTAAATTTGGATTTTCAAATATAATAGCATTGGAGTAGTTCCAAAGAAGGGGATAAACTTGTCAATTTTACCACTTTTTTCAATATGCATTGCTTGATTGTTAACTTCCATTCTTTTATACCTAGTAGGATTTATTAGAAGCTATGATAACTTCACAATTTCCCCTAAAAAGGAGCAACTTACACATTAATCTATCCATTTCTAAGAAAACCTTGATTTATTTTGAGATAGAAGGAATATGTATTTTGACATCTATTATTGCATCATATGAAATTATATATTTATTTTGAGAATATGAAATTCAATAACTATATATAAAAATGGTTCTCAACCACCTTCTTGAGACTTCCAATCCAATTACTTTCTAGTATTCAAAATAAATACATTATTTTTCAAATTTTTACCAACAATTATAATCCTTCCATAATATCTATTGACTTTGTAAAACATTATTTTTTCTTTCCATTGATATATAACAAGATTTTTTTGAAATTTTTTGAATGAATATATAAATTGAATGAATTATAAATTTCAAAACAAGCATCATCCACGTAATGGACAGTAGGCATCTAGGGGTAAAATCCCAACATTACTTTTTAAGTGTGTAATGTTATAATCACATGTATTCTCCGCGCCTACACTGTGACATTATAGAGGTCAGGATGTGCCATCGAGCACAAGGGAATGAAAATAGTTTAACGAACAGAAAATCAGGTTGAGGGGTTCATCCATCCGTTGGTCATGTCAGTTCCCGCCATCGTTGTGGTTTGTGCTTCAAGCCTCCGGGTATCGCCATAGCCTTTGAGATTTGCATTCAAATCCCTGTTTGAAATTCGCGGAACTGACGAAAGGTTCTGTATTTGATGCTAGTTTTCCAGGGCATTTTTTCAATGAGGGAATTTATTTTATTAGAAGCTCATCAAGACATTTTGATGTAACCTAATTCGCAAGAGATTGGCAGTTGTTTATCTGGTCTGTGTCGCTGGAAGCTATACTAAGTTAGTGATTGTTGTGAGTGCGGCAGGAACGACGCTTTGCGTGATGGTGAAATTGCTAGCTCTTTTTTCCTGGTGAAAGCTCAACGGGGGCGGTTTTTCGTGTTGTGTTAGATTGACATGCAGGGTGATTGTGAGTTCGAGGAGGTTTGGATTCTAAGCAGGATACAGGCAGTGTTGAAATAGCGGTCCGCATGTCGAAATTGGCAGCTGATGAGTGGAATTCAGCTTGCGTCGAAGTCGAATTTGTTGCAGCATCAGGTGAGGAGTCCTTCACTTGCGTGAATGGAAGTACGTCGGAAGGTGATGCTGCTTGAAGGATTGATGAATGTTCTTGCTCTCACAGAGACAGGCAGTTTTAGGGAGCTCAATTATAGTAGAAGTGGTTGAATCTTCATGAGTAGCTGCTACTACGTAAAAATGAACAGAATTTTTCTGAATTGGTGAATTTCTCGGATCTGTCGCATTGGTGACTTCATTAAGGTAGGAAGGAGGAAGGATGCATTAGTCCGATTTTCTACATACGGTTGTCCCAGAATGAGTTTGACGAGCTTGATGAATCAAATGTTTCTGTGTAGATTAGTTCGAATTAGTTCACTCCTTGGTGGCTTTGAGAAAATAGAAACCACAAGGCCACAAACAGGAAGGCGACGTGGTGGAAGATTTGCAGTTGGTCATGGCTGCTGGGAGAAGAAGAACGACGAAGTTTGCGATGAGGTCCACCAAGAGAATGTAAAGAAAGGTGATGGAAATCCGGAAGAAGGTTCCTAGGAGGGGTGTTGAAGATGGATGTGACTGGATCCTACCGAGAGTTCATTGAAGGAGGCTTAGCTTCTTTTTCCTTTCTATCCTACGTCCTTCGGAATGTTCATTGAGGGATGTTTAACGTGACCTGCCGTGAAGTTCGTAACTGGTCGTGAAAAAGCTGTCATTTCTATCAACCCTGAAAAGAGTAAGATAAGCTTTAGAGGTGAATACAAGCTTGTTTCCCGTCACAGAAAAACCCTCCCTCAAACGATTGGGTTTTTCGTCCTCATTCATTTCGGCGAATGCTTCACATGTCTCGTGCAATTCAACGTACACCAATTCCATGAGACTTGAGAGTCGTTAACCAATGGGAAAGCAGAAAGACTCGGTTCTCAGCCATCCGGAAGAGGCTGCGGCTTTGCCCGATGTTGAGTACGTTAGGGCTTTCCAGTTGTTCCTTGAAAACTACCATGGTGAGCCTATAGAAGATCTTCTACTCGCGCAAGATGGGAATCTTCATTATTCCCTCGTCGTGGAGTAAGTGACACATTTTCAAACGCTTTTTGTGTTATCCATTTTATTCATTCAGCTGTTACTGAGATGCTTGGCCTGAACATGAAAGGTTTATGTCCAACGTACTAATATAGCTGCAACGCCTTCAAAGAGATTATGAGCGCAATTTAATTCTGACAGAGCTTGCTTCAATGCCTTTTATATAAAACTCTTAATGGTGGATCAATGAGTGCTTGGATATTTTTATAGTTTACTTGTTGCAGGTATGCTGAATTTCTGGACGCGAGCCCTTCACTGGCTAATCTGTTGTATTTCCAGCCAGACAAATTACTCCCCCTCTTTGATGCTGGAGTTCGTGAGGCACAGGTACGGTTACTTTCTCAGATTTTAATTTTCATGAACGTTCGTGGCTTTGTATACATCTGGTAATTGACATTATTCAATAATTTGGTCTACTCTTGCAGGTAGCTGCATTTGAGGCTCACAAGCAGAGACGGAGCATGACGGTGAAGGAAAACGTGCATATACGATTGAATGTGCATGGCTCAGCCTTTGAGTGCCCTGGTAAACATTCAATTGAGTTTCAAACGATGAATTTCGATATTGCAGCAGACGTTGTGTGGCAAGAATGTCACATTCAGACCGTAGGAGAGGTCAACAAGTGAGTACTGTGATTGACTCTTCCAAATTTTAACTTGTTAGCAGCTAGTACTCATTTCCCATCCACTACTGGTGATGTATCACAGAGACGAGACCAAATATTGGACGCGTACGAGTTAGGGATGTTGGACGCCTTCTCACACTGAAAGGGACTATTATACGATCAGGTGCAGTAAAGATACTAGAAGGAGCCCTAGAGTATGAGTGCACCAAATGCAAATTCAGGTAATGATATTGTCTGCACCTACTACGTGCCTCATTTTTAAGCACGATAGATGCAATGACTGCTTTTTAACATCGGAATCCATCAAGATGCAGGATAAACTCAGGTAGTATTTGACGTATTAATTTAGGCTTAGTTTATTGGGCATTCTATTCTTTCGACCTTCTTTCCGCTTTATCACAATGTCTGACAATGGAACCACCTTAAGGAGAAGGCTTCAAGCTGGTGGGTTAAGCTTCAGATGTACAACATCTTTTCTGGCATTATTGGATAGTTCATCTGGTTTGATATCAGAGTGTAAAAGAAAGTGTTGATTGAGGTTGCTGGTGTTGCATGGCTTTGTCATTTGCAGGTTCAAGGTTGAACCCGAACTAGAGATGGGCAACACTATTCAGCTACCACCGATATGCCCATCAGAGGTCAGGACATATATTTTCTACCCGGACACGCCTAGTGTTTTTTTGGAAACGTTTTATACAAAAAGTCGAGAAATATCTTTATGGAAGCGCTCAGAACATCATTTGTTAAACGTTTCTGGCTTTTATACATGCATGGACGCTATGCTTGTTTTGTGCAGAAGCATAAGCCATGTGCCGGGACAAAGTTCAAACCTGTTGAGGGTGCCATGCCAGTGTGCCATGATTATCAAGAAATCAAGATTCAAGAAAGCATGCAAACGCTTGGAATGGGTTCAATACCACGTTCAATAGTTGTTGTTCTTGAAGATGATCTGGTGGATACTGTGAAGGCTGGCGGTAAGTGTTGGGTAAAGTTGGATTGCAAATATTCTGAAGTAGAAAGTATAGACCTGTACTAGTGTCTCAAAATAATGTGATGAACCAATCGACACTGTTCACTAAATTCTATTTCTGTGACACAGATGAAGTTATGGTGACTGGTTCGCTTTTCGCCAAATGGCGTACACCTGCCACAGATGCGCGCTGTGACTTGGAGCTAATGTTCTTAGCTAACCATATCAGGTAATATACAAGTGATACCCTTCTTGCAAGTGGTGCTCTTGTTGTTTCTTATTACAAACTGCAATGCGACGAGAGGTGGACAGCTGGCTTGTATGACGCACATTCCTGAATCTGGTGTCGATTAATACAATGTTTATTTTATGAGATTGACCTTCCACTTCTGCATTGGCAATAATCAGAAAAGCCAACGAACTGAAGACAGCCGTGGAAGTGTCTCCGCACATGATTCAACAATTTAAGGACTTTTGGCTACGTTTTGCAGACAACCCTTTCAAAGGTGCGCACGATTGACTGGATATTTCAAGATTTTTTTGCGCTTGTGTGATATTGGATGTAGGAATTGCCCTTACTAAGGTCATGGAGTGTCTTGAGCTGGCAAATAATGAAGATCGACTCTTTCTGATTCCTACTGTATATTGAGTAATATCAAATTGTGGAATTTGTTTTTTGTCTGCAGGTCGCAACACAATTTTGCAGAACATTTGCCCTCAAGTTTATGGTCTCTTCACTGTCAAGCTTGCGGGTAAGTTTGGTAACTCCGTACTGTAGTTGTTCTTTCTGTTGAAGATTTATAACCTGTCGAAGATCTATCTCCTGTTGAAAATTCCTTAACTTGCATTGTTTGTACGCAGTTGCTTTGACTCTCATAGGGGGTGTTCAGCACATTGATGCATCTGGTACTAGAGTACGAGGAGAATCACATCTGCTCCTTGTGGGTGACCCAGGTTTGTAAAAGAACTCGTTGAATTTATTGAACTTATTGAACTATTTCTTCTTCTCTTATGTCTTCAAAACGATCTTCTCAAATTCAGTGTTTTGAGTGCAACATTGCTGATAAATAACCACAACTTTATAGGCACATCTATAAATTGTTTCTCAATCAGTCAAAGTCGTTGTAATGACCTCTTTAAATGTGCGTCTTCCCAAGTGGCAAAGGTTTTGGCCGGGGCTTCCAACCGAAGGTAAATGAATTAAAATCATGCGTGCCTCTGAAGCAAATGCAACGCCGGATATATATAATTATCACGTGCCTCATCCTATTTCTTGCAGGAACAGGTAAATCGCAATTTCTTAAGTATGCTGCAAAGCTGAGCCATAGATCAATAATGACTACAGGCTTGGGCAGCACCAGCGCTGGGCTCACAGTGACGGCGGTTAAAGATGGAGGTAATTTTCTTTGAGAATCGCAAACTACATATTCAGGTAGTACATGCCACTTCCAGCCTTTCCAATCATTTTTGTAATCTCTTTCTTTGCATTGAGC
This sequence comes from Pseudoscleropodium purum, assembly GCA_963969395.1. NCBI lineage: Eukaryota > Viridiplantae > Streptophyta > Bryopsida > Hypnales > Brachytheciaceae > Pseudoscleropodium > Pseudoscleropodium purum. Next base: position 3,101,002 of record OZ017796.1, read on the forward strand.
AGGAGATTGGATGCTGGAAGCGGGAGCTCTTGTACTAGCCGATGGAGGTCTTTGTTGTATAGATGAATTTGACAGGTATTCTTGTTTACTCAAAGTATAGAAATGTGACTTTTATTTATAAACGCTAAACGGTTTATAGAATTTTATCATTTGTGAATACATCTGGAATGAATGACATGCTTTTTTTTATTAAATTTTATTATTTATATAGCCCTTTACTATCCTCCTGATTGCATGGTGTCTCTCTTCTTCCAACAGTTTTACCTTCTGAAGCACTTTCTCAGCTGCTGTAATTCTCTGGTATTGGTTGTTCACTAATATTAATTCTTCTGCAGTATTCGAGAGGCTGACCGAGCTACTATTCATGAAGCTATGGAACAGCAGACATTGAGTGTTGCCAAGGTATCACTTATAACTTCTGACTAGATATTCTGAATGGTTTTCACACCTAATGTGTATAAGCCGTTCGGTGATGTGCTTGTCTTTCATGCAAGAGCAAGGATCTGGCTTCTAGTGATTATTATGTTCGGTTGTGAGTGAGAAGTGAAAGATTTAGAAAGGCTCCAACTCAGAGTGATCAAGTAGAATCAATTGAGGATGGTTGCAGAAATACTTTATTTGATTGATCCGTTCCGAAGATTTTTAACCGCTTTTTGATTCCCTTGAATTACAGGCAGGGCTCGTGACAACACTCAACACACGGACAACAGTTTTTGGTGTCACCAATCCAAAAGGACATTACGATCCAGCACAACGTATCCTCTTTGTGTGGTCCTAAGATTTGAATGAATGTAGCTGGTGGTCATTTTCGTGTCACTTGCATCCATTGAACATTTCCTTAATGAAATTAGCTCTAACTGTGAATACAACTCTGTCTGGGCCGCTGCTGAGTCGTTTTGATGTCGTACTCGTTCTTTTGGATACTAAAAATGCTGAATGGGACAAGATTGTATCGTCTCACATACTCTCAGAGGTAACTTTCATGGCTGACCATTTTCTTCTTTCGCTGATGGACATGCTTTATACAAGTCCTTAACTACTATTCGATTAGATTTGTTGCCAAAATCATTGGCTAAATGACGTAGACAGCACGTCATATTGCAAGATTGTTGTGTGCGAATTTGAATTTTTACTGCCCAGTTATACTTGAAGTACGGCTGCCTATTGACATTGACTTCCTCATAATGAAATTGTATATTTGTTGACCAGCACTCAAACGTGGCTGAATCAGACTGCAGCAGTGATAGTTCTGGAATCTGGAATATGGCCATGTTACGAAGGTATGATCTGCTTATTCTAATGTTATATTCATTCTGTCGGTGTGTGATGCACCTGTAATTCAGTCGTGGATTAATCGGCATTGATGTTGTCCATATAGGAAAATTTAGTGACTGTATGCAAGAGCTGTTGCACCAACGAATTGTTGACTGCCAGTGGCCACTAATTGTTCAAAGGTTTTGAATGATGTGGTGCATCAAAACATGTAATCCGAATCCCTCTATAAACAACAAATATTATAACAGAAATTATTTGGATTGTAACTTTTTCTACAGCTATATCCGATATGTGCGAGACCAGTTCAAACCATCCTTAACTCCCGAAGCAAGTAAAGTTATAAGCAGCTATTACCAGCTACAGCGTCGTTCTGCTTCTCTCAATGCGGGTACATTTGGTTGAACCAGCTCATCCTTTTTGTCAGGTCTTGTAACCAAGGCAAAGTGGCAGAATGCTCTTTGCACCTTACGACATCACGATGTTCAATGTTTTGAAACTTTTTTTTATTAACTATCACATGGAGTGGTTGCAGCCAGGACAACTATTCGAATGCTGGAAAGTTTGATCAGACTAGCACAAGGTACAGACTTACTCTGAAAAACTACCCCACACGTCAAATGTAATCCGGCATTCAGAATTTAGTTATGACCCTCTAGTTGCACGAAATTATTGTGTCCAACTATCTATTACCCACATTGTTGTCCTGGTCAACGTGTCTTTGGAGGTGTCTTCGTTCATATTGACTCGTGCATATTTGAAAATGTCTTTTGAACTATGTTTGATTCGATGTCTTACTGTGACTTCTGCTAATTCGTCCAGTTGCTCGTGTTTTGCAAGAATAGCACATGCAAGGCTTATGTTCAGGGGAGAGGTTATTCAAGCGGATGCCATAGCAGCTGTTGTGTGCGTGGAATCTTCAATGACGACATCCGCCATCCTGGATGGAATGGGCAACGCCCTCCACTCCAGCTTTGCAGACAACCCTGACGAGGAATGTATCCTTAGTCTTAAATTTTTCACTTCTTCTTCAGAACTATTCTCACACTCACAGACTCAATATTCTTCTTTTGGGCGCTACACGCTATTAATTCTATCAATTGCACTTTCTATATAATCAGACAGATTCAAAGCAGGAGAAGGAAGTTTTGTCAAAGCTCGACTTGTTTTCAGGTGCTCCAATCAACAGGCCGCCTGGGGACAACGTGGGAGACCAGCCTCCTGGGAACACTGTCCAAGCACCGGAAAAACGGGCGCAAGTACGGAGTTATTACGACGTGGGGGGTAACACTCTTGATAATGACAATCTCATCACCACCCAGCAGCGGCAACCATACGTTAGTGCTCTAAATTCGAGCGGTGTCGTCCTGAGTCGCCTCCGAAAAGTTCCGCCTCCAGAGAATGTATCAGGTGCTTCCTCTGACTTGACTTGATATGCTGATCTCCCACGTTTCACCAATATATATTGTGTTCACTTTCAAGTTCTGGACTCATCTTTGTTTACCGTGCTCCTTTTGGTTAAGATTCGCAAGCCAAACGGCTGAAGGAAACTCAAGCCCCTGTGCTTAGCAGTGAAATTGGAGGATTGCAGTCTTGGTCGCTTCTGAATAAGCTGCGAAATCCCCTTGACCACAGTCAGCCCGCCGGACGACGCGGTGGACTAGATGAAACAGGTAACTTCCTTGTGATGACTTGATAAGAATGACGTAGTTTTTACGACATATATTTGCTGGACATAGAATGTTAGTGTTGAATCACATCTAGAAATATTACGTTCTACAAGCTACTGCCAAGTATTCAGAGTATGCGCAGACAATTGCTATCTTTATTATTTTACCCATCCTCCTTCAAAAGTGGAAAGCTTTTCTTTCGTCACAGATTGCAAGTGAGACTCTTTTAATTTCCGGACCTTCTAGATATTATTCTTATGCTAATCTTATTTTGCTAATCTTATTCTTGCTGCTGCTCATCTTGCTGTACTTAATTCATCAACTCAATGTGTTGTGTGCAGGTAATGGTCGACAATCTACAGTGATTGCCCCTACTCAAACAGAAGAGGGTTTGCTTCTCGGCACACAACGCCAGGCCGAAGAGTCTCGCTGAAGCTATCTGGCGAGTTCGTGCATAGAAACATTAGCGAGAAATCCAAGTGAAAACGGTGTGGTGATCGGCCGGCTTTTGTGCATCCGTCACTACATTTTGGACTCTTGATTCTGGGGCCTGAAAGTCGGCGTGCCTTGGATGTATCTATCACTACATCACAGTGTTTCTGCATTTGACGGTACCGATAACTTCATGTGTGTTGGTTTCTGATGTGCGACATGTAACACGTACTCATGGAAATGAGATGCTCTTGAATCTTTGCTGCAGAATGTATGACGTTCATTGTAAGATATCCCTCTTAGTCCTGTGCACTACATTGTAAATTGCCAACACATTCCAAGGTATGCACTCCCGGTATGGTCTGGAGAGGTTTCGCTGTTTTGAGACCAATGCAGGTGACATCCTCTTGATTTAGGCCATGCAGGATTGCAGGAGCACTAGTTTGTTATAGTGAGTTTCCTGGAAACAGACGAACAGACGCTACTGCAAATCTTGGTCTATTTGCGTGACTGCGTGACGTTAAAGTGATAGTTCGAAGACTATTTTCGCGAACTGCCAAGAGGTATAAACATGAAGGTGAAACGAGAAAGAGTAAAATTAAATGGGGGTTTTCACAATGTCCACGAAATAGTATATTAGCTACATTGTCCATTAAAATGCTGATCTTATTGTTCGCTCGCATTGAACTACAATCAGAGGAACATCGTCTGTTGCACAACTTTCCACTCGATCAACTTACTGGCTACTTCGGGCACAACAGATCTATGTACAAGCAATCAGTACACGATGATAAGGTACAATACGTCTATAATCTATTACCCAACGCCACTAGAACAATCCCAAGTTATGATTTGCCATCTGTGATCCTCCAAATATAATGAACACCAACGCCTACAAAAAAAACAGAGCAATAGTTATTCCCCCACTCAACTGACTACAAAATGTCCACTCAGACTGTCCAATTTAATTCATGTTGCAAAAGTTAATCCATATGACGCAATAAATGTTAATCCAGACGAGTGAAAAACATCGCATGTACTGCCCCCAAATAAATAAATGATTCAAGAAAAAAGTTTCACGTGACCTGCTGAAAAATGCTAATGAAATAAGAGACCAGAGTCTCGTGTAGGGTTTAGAGGTCTGAGTGTAGAAAACAGTAAGAAGATTACCGCAATGGCGCAAGCCGTCAACCCCGTTGTCTCCCTGTGGTCATAGCTGAGGCAGAAGAAAATGAACGTTCCAACGTACCATGGTACGGAAGCAATGAAAAACCCCAGAATAAATCTGCCCCCCCAATTCCATCAACCGATGAGATGAGAACACACATTCACCACCACTCCCATCACAATACAAAAAAATCCGACCAAAAATATTTGCCAAATGAAATGAGAAGTTACAACACTTACAAGAACCACCCAAAGCCCAGACCACAGAAGGGCAAAGGATCCGTATCGTAGGTTCGTCTATGAGGATTCTCTTCTATGGGATATCCTGAAAAGCACACAAAGAATAAGAGATCAAAACAAAAGACCAGCACATTCAGCCAACGTAGAACCTGAGGCGACCCCAATCGCTCATAACTCCCCAAAGACCCTTGTACATTGAATTTCCCACTTGGTACATGGTATATTGAGTACCGTCACTATCCCTAACACAATACAAAATTACGCACACGTAATACTCCGATTCTCGAACCTGCAGCTTGTTGTTCAGTTTAACGAAGAATCTCTCATACGATCAGTGAACACAAGAAAAACGAAAAAAGGTGCTCACAAAGAGCGCCCCTGGAATCTCTAGGAGTTAAACCCAATCCTCTGCACCGACCATAAAAAGAACCTAAAAAATCTGAACTTACTCTAACCCTTCTCTGTGATCAAACATATGCCCCCAAATACACTAGCAAGAACGACAGTAGCGGAGAATTCGCATCTCCACGGAAACCTGACGACCTGACCAAAGACTTAACGAACACGCCACCGCAACTGGAATTACACTAAAGAACCAAAAGGAGGAGAAGGTAAGCTGAATTTCGATGCGATCCAAGGGTCAGTTGCATCATGCACCTGTGACAGATTGGCTGTAGCCGCCCTGCTGGTAGTGAGGAGCTTGGCTCGGGGGCACAGGCTGCGGCATCCCCTGATTGCCCTGAAACGTGCCATAGTAACCCTCCTTCCCTTGCTGCGCCATCGCTGCCACAATAGTTACAATTCCACTTCGCCCCCAAACACCCAAAAGCCTGACTACTCAGAACTTTTGTGAGTAGACCAAATGACGGAGACCCCAGACGTCGAGAAAGTGAGAGATCCGTGCTACGCAATATGGGCGGAGGAAAGCTGAATGACAGCGGCGGAGCCAGATTTAGATACTCTGCTTTACGTAGATTCTAGAGGTAAGTGGGAAATGGAGTTCGGGAAAAGAACGGTCCTCTTGGAATCTACAATATTCGGAGATGCTAGAGCAGTGCCAGCTGGGTGCTTCGCCATGGATGAATGTCGAAGATGAACACCTGGCGAGGATGAACGACATGGATGAATGTCTGAGGCAATTTTCAGTGGGCAATATTCAGTAATAAAAGAAATGATCTCATTCCTCATAGCTCGGCCGGAGGATTGTTGCATGCCCACTTGGCAAAATCCGAAGTGGCAAGGCCGCGTGGCCCACATACAGGACCCTCATTCGATCACTCTGGGCGGCAATTCAGTTCTTCCATCTGCTTCAGTTGCTTTCTGTGGCACTCTCTCCTTCCGTCACTCTGTTTTTCTCGAATCTTCTCGAGCTTTCTCGAGCGTTCCAGGCTCTTCTGCTCCATTCCAGGCCCTTCTCCCAGGCCCTTCTCCACTTTGAATGCATGACGCTCTCACTCCGTCGTAGCTCTGCCATATATCAAGAACTCCTCGGGTTCCCTCTGGGCAACAGAAATTCTTGAACCGATTTGGGTACAGCATAGTCTTGTCAATTTTCGTTTCTTAATTTTGTAGGCTTAGGATTTCAATCTCAGTCGATCTGAGGTCTAAGTTGAGGTGGAGAGCTTTTGGAAGGAGGATTTCGTACTGGGGTTGTAGAGTTTGCGCATTGTTGTAGAGGCTGCGGAAGGTTTTTAGAACTTGGTTGAGAATTTTTACGGGTGGTATGCGATCTCCGCTCTTGAAGTTGGAGAGCTTTTAGAAGGGAGCTGCTTATCGAGGATATTGTAGTTGTGCAGTTTGCAGCTACTTCGATTGTTTGTTGTTTCAAGGAATATATAAGTCTGTTGGAAATTTTTTTAAGTGCGCTGCGATAGAAAGTCGAGTGAAGTCATTTTCATCGGCACAGTATGAATCCGGAGAAGTTCACGCACAAGACGAACGAAGCGCTCGCAGCTGGCCAAGAGCTAGCGACCGAGGCGGGCCATGCGCAGTATACGCCGGCGCATTTGGTTCTTGCGCTTCTCGATGACAGCGAAGGTCTGCTGAGGCAAGCCGTTACTTCGGCTACCGGCAGTGAAGGGACGATTGCCTCTGTGGAGCGAGTCTTGAAGAGCACATTGAAGAAAATCCCGTCACAGAGTCCAGCTCCGGAGGCCTCCCCTCCTAATCCTGCACTTATCAAGTGTATCCGTAGGGCACAGAGTTTGCAGAAATCTAGAGGAGACTCGCACTTGGCAGTCGATCAACTCATTATTGCTTTGCTTGACGATGGACAAATCTCTGACTGTTTCAAGGATGCTGGCATCAGCGCTGCCAGGTGAGTATTTGTCGAAATTAGTGTTTGATATGTTGCTGTATTTGCCTTTTCTGTCTTGAACGTGCTGGAGTATTTGGGTTCAATTAGCTTAGGCTACTGTTTCCACAATTTACAAGCTTAGTCGCGGTGTATCGAGTGATGCTTTCCGCGAGGGCAATATTCGTGCGTGATGAAGGAACTTCTAAGAATCTGGATGTTTCAAGTCTTGTTTGTCTACCTTTCGATTCATAATTGCAACTGTAGCCAGATTTTTCGTTAGATTAGTCCCTTCCGGCCCCTGCTATTGCAGTCTGCCTATTCTTCTGTCTTTAATGTAGAATGTGCTTTTTTAGAGGTTTTCGAGTGCACTGTTTCTGAAGGAGAGAATAGCTTTGATTGGTATGTTCTGGAAATCACTTTTTTTATGTTGAGATGTTTCGTAACGTTTTTGAGTAACTAGAATGCTGCAAGGCCAGACATCAATTGAGATTGAAAATGTCCCAGTTTCTCTTCAGATTGAGAGAAAACAGTATGGTCGTTTGAACAATTTATGTGGCATGTTGCTGATGGACATGTTGATGATGACTGAAGTGTTGCTTTGGATTCTCTCTTTTTGACAGGGTAAAGAAGGAGCTTGAAACTGTGAGAGGAACAGCTAAAAAAGTGGAGAATGCCACTGGTGACACCAATTTCCAAGCCCTAAAAAAATACGGAAGAGATTTGGTTGAGCAAGCTGCGAAGTTGGACCCTGTCATTGGGAGAGACGATGAGATTCGGAGAGTGGTGAGAATCCTTTCACGACGAACAAAGAACAACCCTGTGTTGATCGGAGAACCCGGTGTTGGGAAAACGGCTGTTGCGGAGGGACTTGCTCAAAGAATCGTGAGAGGAGATGTACCGAGCAATTTAATGGATGTTCGGCTGGTTGCTCTCGATATGGGAGCTTTGGTCGCGGGTGCCAAATACAGAGGAGAGTTTGAAGAGCGCCTCAAATCTGTGCTCAAGGAGGTTGAAGAAGCCGAGGGCAAAGTCATTTTATTCATTGATGAGATACACCTTGTTCTGGGTGCTGGACGTACAGAAGGGTCTATGGATGCTGCCAACCTTTTGAAACCAATGCTTGCACGTGGCCAGCTGCGTTGCATCGGTGCTACGACGCTTGAGGAGTATAGGAAATATGTTGAGAAGGATGCAGCATTTGAGCGCCGATTTCAACAGGTTCTTGTAGCGGAGCCCAGTGTGCAGGATACTATCAGTATTTTGCGGGGTTTGAAAGAGAGATATGAGGGACACCATGGTGTTCATCTCTTGGATAGGGCTCTTGTTGTGGCCGCTCAACTCTCAAGCCGCTACATTACGGGGAGGTTTCTACCTGACAAAGCCATCGACTTGATAGACGAAGCGTGTGCTAATGTGCGTGTTCAACTCGATAGCCAGCCTGAAGAAATTGATGCGATGGAAAGGAGGAGGATCCAACTGGAGGTGGAGCTTCATGCTTTGGAAAAGGACAAGGACAAAGCTAGCAAAGCGCGCTCACTTGAAGTACGACAAGAACTGAATAATATCCAAGACCAGTTGAGGCCCTTGAAGATGAAGTACCAGAGAGAGAAAGAGAGGGTCGATGAGCTTCGAAGATTAAAGCAAAAACGTGAAGAGCTCCAAGTCAACCTAGTTGAAGCAGAACGGCGTTATGACTTGGCGAGAGCTGCCGATCTAAAGTATGGAGCCCTTCTAGAGCTGGAAAAGGCCATAAATAAGTTTGAATCTGAGCTCGGAGAGAATAGCATGCTCACAGAGACTGTGGGGCCCGATCAGGTTGCTGAGGTATGTGATCGTTGCTTTCTTCTACCGAATCTATAGCTAGTATGTCTGCACTATCTCGCACTGGGTTTTGAACATGACATCATGCATGTTCTTGTGTTACAAAGTATTCAACCATCAATGCTTTTACGTTTAACTTTTTTGTCATCCTGCATACTTTACACTGATGATTGTAATTGGACTGTGTTTTTCAGGTGGTGAGTCGTTGGACTGGCATTCCAGTTACAAGGCTAGGCCAGAATGAGAAAGCGCGACTTCTGGGTTTAGCAGAGCGATTACACCAGCGTGTTGTTGGACAGAATGAGGCAGTGCAAGCTGTAGCCGAGGCAGTGTTAAGATCTCGAGCAGGTTTAGGGCGACAACAGCAACCCACTGGATCATTCCTCTTCCTTGGCCCAACCGGAGTTGGAAAAACAGAGTTGGCTAAGGCTTTGGCAGAGCAACTGTTTGACAAAGAGAATCAGCTGATTCGCCTGGATATGTCGGAGTATATGGAACAGCATTCCGTTGCACGTCTCATCGGTGCTCCACCAGGGTAAGTCTTTCATTGTCATTTCCTAAGGTTTATGTGGTTTATGGCTTTTTCATGTCTTTCAGTTGAAATCTAGGAATCAATGACTTCTGAAAATAGTGAATTACCTGTGGTTTCTCCACTGAATTCAATGTTTCATCTGGTTGCTGAAATTTTGGGACTACAATTTTTATGCAGGTATGTTGGACATGACGAAGGTGGTCAGCTCACTGAAGCGGTGCGGAGGCGTCCGTACAGTATTGTTTTGTTCGATGAAATAGAGAAGGCTCATCCCTCAATTTTCAACACCCTCTTGCAGGTGTTGGATGATGGTCGTTTAACCGACGGTCAGGGCCGCACTGTGGACTTCACCAACACAGTTGTTATCATGACATCCAATTTGGGAGCAGAGCACTTACTTTCTGGCTTGACTGGCATCATGTCCATGGAGGTTGCCAAGAAAAAGGTGATGGAGGAGGTGCGAATGCATTTCCGTCCAGAGCTTCTCAACCGTCTGGATGAAATCGTGATATTTGAGCCACTTGCGCATGAACAACTGCTTAAGGTGGCTCGAATGCAGATGAGAGATGTTGCACTTAGACTTGCAGAGCGGGGCATCGCCTTGGCCGTCACAGATTCTGCTCTCAACCTTGTTCTGGAGGAGTCTTATGATCCTGTAAGTTGCCATTCAACCCTCCTGCTCATCTCTACAAATCTGTACTGCTGAGAATAATGTACCTATTATCATATTATTCATGATTAATCCCTCCCCCCCCCCCGCCCCCCGTAACATGCTGTCTTTGAGCAAGTAGATTTGAACATGATGCAGCACGATTGTGTGTCATGGTGATTACTTGAAGCTCCCAGTCTCTGGCTTTCCATTTTTTCTGAAACATATTTTTGTTTGATGCCTATCAGGTTTATGGTGCACGCCCATTGAGAAGATGGCTGGAGCGCAAAGTAGTCACTGAGTTATCAAGAATGCTGATCAACGATGAAGTGGACGATAATTCGACTGTGTTTATAGACGCTAAGCCAGGAGCTCACACCCTTTCGTACAGAGTTGAACGCAATGGCGGGTTTGTTAATAGTGACACTGGAGTGAAGTCGGACATTCTCATTGAAGTCCCTAAGATGCCGCACCACGATGAGAAGAGGTTGAAGCTTGAAGAACTAGACACTGATGATGCCGATATGGAGGAAGATTTGTAGAGACTCCTTTGTGGATTGGTGGCAATGGCAGGACTTTGCTAAGCCACTAAATTGCATACACAAGTGGATTGCATTGTGAATGAGCACCCGTCTTGCTTTTATCCGAAGATGTTTTCGACAATCATGTGTGAACCTTGGCTGGTTTGGACGCACATCTCATTGTAGATAACAGATTAGAGCTTGTAGAGGATATACGTTCGTAAATCCCGCTTGGTGAGGTACATATGCTTACTGAAAGCTACTATATTTTTTTAATGTAGCTCACTGTTTCCTAGAATCAAAATGTTCAATGTGTGGCTTGTGATGATGCACATCTGAGCTCCGTTTTTTTATCAAATTTTGCATTTCAAAGTAGACAATTTAGTCTCGGATCATAAATTACAGTATGTCGCAGAATCTCAATTGCATAGAGGAATTGCTGGCAGTCTAAATGCGACGGACTTCTTTACATTACATTTGCTTTCCAGTGACTACGTTGTCAAATTGCAGTTGTTTTGTTTTCTGATGTAGAAGGAACTATAATTCGTTGCTGTAAAACTCAATTGAGTATGCTGATTACCTAAAAGCATCATTCTAAGGATTTGGATGACAATGATTGGAATTTTAGCTAAACTTAGCTTTACTGAATGCTGGGGGCGCTCATTTGCTCCCCGGAATGAGGAAAGCCCACAGCACCATCATTCGTGACAAGCTCAATTCCATTGACTCTTGAAATAAACTAAATTGGGTCCCAAACGTCCTGGGAAGGAATATCTCTTTTGTCCTAAGACCCTGGGAGGAAATAGCTTGTTTGTTTTACTGATTATCTCAAAAACCTTCACTTTTTATCACACTTTCATTCCCAATGTGCCACCTTAATGTATGTAGTGGCATCATTTTGTACCTTTGACTACATTAGGATGCAAAAAAATACCATCAAAACATCCAAATAGGTTGCACAATTGGAAGGAGAAAAATAATGGGTATTCTAACTTAATCACTAGGTGTTCAACCATCTATGTCAAATTTAATCCTATCACCTACAATTATTTCTTTCAATAGGGTGCTTCTTTCTACCATTGTAAAAATGAACCAATGTTTGGGAAAAACAGGTCGTTAGTTCATTGTTATCTAATGGAATTGGGAAAAAAACCAACTTCAATTTTAAAATGTTGGAAAGAAAGCCATAAAAAAATTTATAAAATTTCTATTTAGAATAAATAAATAAAATCGGTCTCCGTACTTGAAAAACGAGTTCAATATGGGAATAAAAGGAAAACAGCTACTTAACCCCTACAAGATCATAAGGCCACTAAGTGGCTTCTACAACATTGTTTTTTGCACTACTAGAAAGGAAGGTGAGAAGAGCATGAAAAATGGTTTTATAGAAATAAAGTCAAAATGTAATACCAGGAATATGAGGATGCTAGATTTGGAAAATTTAAAGATTTATCTAGAGTATAAATGTCATTAGATAGTGTGGTTGTGAGAATACCAAGAATATGACGGTTGAAGAATGTCCATCTTCTTCCTCAAATCTTTTTGGATGTATCAAAGGTACTTTGATGGACCAAAGGAGGATAATGAAGAAAGCAACCTAGAAGACAATGGTGGAAAAAGCAACCTCTGAGGTGAATAGCAAGAAGAAGACTCTTGGGGGGCATCAAAGCAAAAGAGTTTAGAAACATTGCCTCAGAATGCATTCCTTTCATTCTTTGCAACCTTCAACTTCAACATCAATTTTGGAAGGAATATTAGCCTTAACTAAGGATCTCCCTTCCCATTTCATTTGTTTCCGAACATCAAAGATGTTGATTAGTTGGCAAGGTCAATATTTTTTGTTTTGTCTTACTTAAAAAGTTGAAAATTTTCAAAATTGAGAGCAAAGGACAAATTCTTCATTTGTTTTTTCTACCTTCATTATCTACAAAATAAAAATCTTCATAACCTTTATCTCATTATTTGGAATTGAATGATTCTAATGTTTTTGATTAGTTATCAATCTAAACAATCCCCAAAAAATAATTCATATTTTTTTTAAATATATTTTTGATTGCCCAATTTGACATTGAAATAGAAAAAAAACTTCTAACCCTTTTGCAATATTTATGAGAATGACATGAAAAAAATAATGATATTCATTACTATCACACATAGATAGTAATGAGTAACATCCATTCTAAATAATTCATGCAAAAATTCCAAGTTATGAAGTCAATAGAGCTTGCCTAAGTTTTTGAAAAGCCCAAAGTGAACTCCTTCGTCTTTTTGGAGTTAACCTTGCAAAAAAGACGAGCCTATGACCATAGTTCATGCATCCCAATCTTTGAATCTATTTCATTAGAAGATTTTTGAAGGTTGTAAGAGCCCGTTTTGGACCTATTTCCTCGCAACTATTCCCCATAGTGAAGGAAATTGCTAACTGTTAGACAAAAATTTCAAATTTTTTTTTAATTAAATTCTTAAAATGCAAAACAAAGTTGAAAAAAAATCTTAATTGAAAAATGATGTGGCAGGGTCTTGGCCACATCAAATTGTTACACACTCATTGTAGCAATATAGTACCTGTAGTTCGTAGACCTTCATAACTTGAGGGCTCTAAAATCTTTTAATGGGTAGCATTTTGCAACTATACATGAATGATTTTTTTGATTTCCTATATGGAATCCTATGTCTTTTGTGAGTCATGAAAATTTCATTTTTTTGTGAAAATTTGAAATTATTGTTAATTCTTTAAGGAGAAAGTGGAAAAAATCCAATACTTGAAATTTTCACAATACATTAGGTATAAATTGTAGTATATAACCTCATAACACAAACCAAAGTTACCATATAATTATAAAATTGTAAAATCAACAAACCATATATAGGTATAAAGCTCAAATTATAATAAATATTGAATTTTTTAAATTATTCCAATTAAAACTAACTAAAATAAAAACTAACATTAGAAGAGTTTTGGGGGGTCCAGAAGCTTATTTCGGGCCTATTCCCCCGCAGCTGTTCCTTGTAGTGAGGAAAACAGCTCGCTATCAGAATTTTTTTTTCATAAATAAAAAAATAAAAAATTTATAGTCTTCAAATGCAAATAAATAAAATAATAAAATAAAATAAAATAATAAAAATAAATTTGGTCAATGACATAGCAAGGTCTCGGCCACGTCAAACTGCTGCGCCGAATCTATTTCCTGTGTTTGTAGGCTGTGATAACTCACAAGCATCCAAAGGCCTCAAAAATCTTCTAATGACTTGCTAAACTATATTTTGCTAGTTGGGTACAAAATAATTCAAAGAATATCTTCTTAAATCTAAAATTCTCATAAAGAGTGTAGAGCAAGAAGTGAACAAAAATACAAAATATATTACAAGGGTGATCTATGGATTAACCCTTCATTGCTAGAGGGGACCAAAAGTGTCTTGACTTCTAATTCAAAGTGTTATAACTTTTGAATCTGATGTCCAAATTCAATAAGACTTGTTGGAAAAGTTGCACTCTCTCTTTGAGTTTATGTGGTAAAATTTTCAGATCAATACAAGCTATATTGATTTTTTGAAAGCCAATCAAAGTTCATAGGTTCAATTTGATAATAGTTGAGTATTGTGTATGAAAGTCCGTGATGCGTTTTAGAGTTTTGTTTGAACATTTTTTTTATTCTTGCTTATCACAGGGAGTCTATCTGCTTTTAGATGGTGTTGTGGAATACTTACCTAATCCACTTGAGGTTTCAAATTACGCGCTTGACCAGAACAAGAATGAAGAAAAGTTATGTTTGAAGTTTTTGTTTGGGGGCAATGGTGTGACTTGGGTGTCCTTCATTGCATATTATTTTGTAGGTACGGGCATTGATTCTTGCTGTTATATATTCTTGTTGCGTTACTCCACAGGCTTTAGGCTTGTGTCTGTTCTAGACAGCAAAGTATCTTGATTGTCTTGATATCAATCCTTCTATTGTTTTCTTTTTGCCTTGTGAGTATGATGGCTTTTGGAGAGATATATAAATGCGTGATCTGATATCTGGTTGCATATCATTCAATGATTTTTTTTAGGCGATAAAAAGATTAATAGCACCAAAAAATTATCTTTTGCATCAAGATTTAAATAAGAGATGATTTAGATAAGATATGATAAGATATGATTAAACTAGGGCTTTTACTTTGGTGAATGGTTTTAAATATATAGAACCAAGGATAGAAAGTTAAAAGTAGAAAAGAAATCCTAGTCTATCTGAAAGACTAATAGTCTTTATTGATAGTCTCTATTATATAAGATAGAGCTTGGGGGTGAAGAAATTCTCTTTGGAGATGAATCTTTGTCTATGGTCGGGTGGTTTGAGCTCCTTATGATAACATTTACATTCATAAGTATATTTTGTGTTCTTAATTAGAATTCATTGTCAAAGATTTGTAATAGTGGCTAGGTGCGCTTGGGAAGTTTTCATCATCAAGGTCATGCTTCAAGGTCTGCTAATGCACTTAGGGTATATTGAATAAGCATCAGGTTTATTTTGTAAACCCTACTCAATGTTTTTGTCTTTGTTTTTGGTTCCTGCTTGTTTGTGCATTTGTAGCCTATAAGCAATTGCATTTCTTCCCTCACTTATCTTGTTTGTGTTGATACACTTATCTTGTTTGTTTATTTTGATGCAGCCATGGTTACACAAATTGAGACATTGAAGGTGTATATGATGGAGATGGAGTACCCTATTTGCTTCAACCCCCCTTCCCCGGCAAAGCTCATCCCTCTTGCAGAAGATTGGTAGATGGAAGATGCCTAATCATCAAGAAGAAATGTGTGTCAAGCATGCACTCTATTGACACTTGTGGAGCTCGTCAATAGACATTAATTGTTGTAGTCAAGAGTAAAGTTGATGTTTAGAATGAAGTTATGGATTGGGAAATTGAATGCAAAGAGTGGAAAGGAAGGTGGAGAGGAGCACGAGGAATGGTATTGTAGGAATAAGGTTGAAATGTTGCTAGTCCTTTCGGGGGTAAACTCAAAAAACATCCTGAACACTGAAATGAGCAAACTTAGAAAAGCTGGGAAGCTCAAGAAGGTTACAAGACATAATTCTAAGTTGTAAGCTTGAATCAAGAACCTCCAAGAGTGCATTTTACAAGTGCACTGAAGGACTCACATCCAGCACAACAATGTGGAATATAATCCTCTCTCAACAAAACAAAACTGTACACATCACTATTGATTGGTCAACTTAGCGTAATGTCAGGAGACAATCCATTGTCTTCTTCCAAGCATGAATTCATTTGCTGATAATTTACAAGGGACGTGTTTTTTACAGTACCTACATCTATCCTGGACACTTACAAATTCGCTTACCTACTTGCAACCCATCTGAAGAAACGTCTTCAATTTGATCCTCCTACGAAATTAGGCCAGCACCACAATTGGACACTCCCACCTCCTTCCAACCTTAAAGCCCAATGGCGTCCAGAAGTTTGGAATGGTCGGCGACAGACGCCAGAGTATTAGCCGTGACGAGCCCACTGGCGGCCACTGCTGGAATGCCAATGCCTGGAAAGATGGAATCGCCGCAACACAAGAGGCCTGTGATGGGAGTGGATGGCATTGGGAACAGACCCTGGCCAGCGCGGATGGCCGGACCGTAGCTGCCGCGCTTGCGGCGCAGGTAACGCTCATGTGTTAGTGGTGTGCCCACCAGTGTCACTTCGCAGCTCTCTCGGGAGAAGCTTGGCCCCAGCGCTCTTTCCACGGCCTTCCACAGCACCTGCAACAACAACAACATTCTTTTCAACATTTCTAGCACTAATGTTCACCCCTCCAAGTCCAAAGGATTCGTGGTTTGGAAAGGAACAATGCAATTCATCATATTGGGGAGAAAATCGAATTCAGATGCGTGCGTATTAGATGACACCAGAACCAACGAAGTACATTGCAAGATATCAATGGCATTGAACCAAAGAAAGCCCCCATATGATGATATGATCAACCCGAAACTGCTGAACAGCATGAGGCCCAACTTGAACCTCTTGGTCGATGTACCCAACTACTAAAATTGGACCTTATGCTTCTTCTTTTCAGCAGTTTGGAGTAGGTCATCTGTGGACTTCCTGTTGTGCAATATTATATATTTCTAAACCAGTACATACAATGTTCTTCGTTGATTCCGGTGCATGAAAATATGCTCTCATCAAAATTCTATCAATTTTACAATAAAGTTAATTGAATAGGTCATAATCAAATCATGAATCCTTGGTCCATTAAGGTTCATCACTAAACATGGAAACGAGATTAAGCAGTGATTACCCGCCCAAATCCGCTTTTGAATGTTTGCATACTTTTGCTTACATATCTGCATAAATATGTTATTCACCTCAATTCCATCAAATTGATCATGAAGAGAGTTTGATTATTAAAGATCCAAAAAAGACTTTGGATCCACAAGCAAGTTACTTAGACGAAACATCACCCCCGGAACTCTGTTCATCACCCAGAATATGGACCGACTTTGGAGCGCTTCATCTGATTTCACTTCCTAGTAATGGATTGCCAAACTTCTCTTATTGTTTGCAAAAATTGAACAATCCGAAGGAAAAGAGTAGCACGAGAAGATAATTCACCTCAGCTCGTTGGGCTTTCAGCTGCCGATAAGCCGCACTGTTGCGATTCAGGCCTTCCCAGAGGGCGTAGGGCTCCGTGCCCGGAGTGTAAGCGTGCAATACATGCTTGCCCGGGGGAGCCAGCGACGGGTCCAGGACGCTGGGAATGGAGATGAGGACCACGTTCTGCGCAGCGTCCACTCCGGACGCCCACTCGTTCACCACGATGTAGTGAATCTGCAGGTCGCTTGGGAGGTTCTGCAGGGAAACAGAGCAACAACGTTATTATGCGCATAACACTAGTCAATCAGCAATGGTAGCAGGGTGTCATTAGATAAGAAACACCAGAACTAAGCCTGTTGCAATGCAACAACACCAAAAAGGTTTCATCAAATTGCAAGGTTTCATTGATAAAATGTTTGGATGTCATTAGGATTTAGCAAGAACGAATTAATTAAAATGTTTGCAGATGAAAACGTGACATGTAAAATTGTGAAATAGTTTGCATTTAGTAAATTAGAAACACAATAAACCAGACAAGACATCACATTCTTTTGGGACTGCAGAACTCACTTTGGCATCAATTCCCAGATGGAGATGCATGAAAGAGTCACACCGGGGTGTGGAATCAGCTCGAGTGCGAAGCTCCGCTGGGAGGTCGCTGGTGGGAATCATGGGGACTGTATCCCATGTGGAGGCATTGCTGATCACAGCTTTGCGCGCACGGACAACCTGCATTACAGCAAAGTAGCCCAAGGGTTAATACCTGAACTTCTTAATTAAGATTTGATTAATAATGTTTTTCTTTTTCTTTTTTCAGCTAATTGAGTTGGTACATATAAATCTAAGGAATATGTATTTGATTGACATACAACACTCTTTCTTTTATTAAAGTTCATACTAATTTGTATTCTTCACCTAATAATAGGAATTCAAATTCATGATCTGCGTCTTTTAGGAAAATAACTTGGTGCACACTGGATACCCGGTCGAGAGCGGGGAGGCTTAAGACAGTTATTGGACATAACCCTTTCCTCCGAGCTAACTTTTCCTTAGGATTTAGAGATCTACAACTCTCTAAGAGCATGGGAGGATGGAGGTTATGAAGGTGACTCGATTTTGGAGGGCAGTTACAGGATATTGTAAATATCTACCTTGTCACTCAGTGACTCGATGTGTACTGTGTCCTGTAACTGTCCTCCAGAGCAAATGTTATGGAAACGAAGGTAGAGATTATGAGTTATAACTTGCTTGTTGATAGAAAATCAAAAAGTGCCATCTCGAGTGCCATCTATACAAAACAATATGAATTGGACCCTGCTGCCCATAATCTGTTGACATTTCCTCAAGACTTTTCAAATGTTTGGACTGAGCACTGAGCACTCCACATGCATTTATCACAACCAGAAAATGCACCTAATTTTAACATATTTTTGTTGATTCCGACTATTCGAGCAAGTTTATGTCAAAAATTCCAAATGAAGTGATCCAACCAAATCAAAAATATGATAAAAACAAGATACATTTCCTGTAGTGACTTTTAGCTAGTTTCTAATACTTAAGACTTCCATCAAGAGGTTACCCCAATAGTGATGAACAGGTGCCCACCTGCCCATTCCTGAGCTTCACGCCTACAGCACGCCCCCCTTCAATCAAAATAGTGTCAACGTGTGAACTGAGCGATAGCCGACCTTTGTGTTTCTTCAAGCCTCGCACAAGAGCCTCAATTATGGCCCCAGTGCCGCCTACTGGGTACTCTAACATGCACCCCGGTTTGTACCACTCTCCAAACATGTAGACCTGCCAATTACAAGCACCAACAATGTGAGCACCAACAATGTGAGTAGTAGCAAAACCAACGGCTTAGAGTTCAAGTTCGCCACATTGTAAGATGTTAAGGTAGGGAATCCATTTGCATGAGGATTGAAAAGTCACCCATTTAAAATGTGAATGTCATTCAAGCTTGTAACTTGAAAGAAATGAGATGAACTTCTAAGTTGATTATGTAACAGTCAAAAGATGCTTCCATAAGACACATTGTAGATGCAATCAACGCATGCTGCAAGAGAAGTCCAGGCTTGTGATTTGGACCATACTACATCAAACTTCAACAATTTATAACTTACTCATGAGTTATCCAAATAATACATATTATAGTGTGTTGGAACTCTCTCAACAACAGGGACAAGAATGTAAAGTGGATTTGAGAGAGAGTGGCTAAGCAAAGAAATGGAAATGGAAATCTCACCACTTCGGCAGCAAGCGTTCCGTCAGCTTTTAAACCAGACAGGAGGAATGACAGCAAGTCCACCCAGTTGCGCACGAACTCATTACGAATCTCCAGGGAGTCCACAAGCTCTGAAAAAGGCCCAAGCAGCTTCCCGGCTCCCATGAAGCCTTGTGGCCCCAATTGCAGAAACGTTTTCAGCAATGATGGCCCGTAGCGCCCTAGTGTAGTGACCAGAGCACCCCAGTCAGTGCGTATCGCTGCTGGGGGTAAGGCCATGGCTGCTGCTGATAGAGGAAGAATCGCTTCCTGCAGCCAGCAGCACAATCCGGGTTCAGGTAATCACACCTGATTGTGTCACTTTAAACGCTCAGCATAGTATCCACACTTTTTAAATTCTTGTCAGCCAATCAAAGAGGATTCCAGTGCACAAAAGAAGTTATTATTTGGATTCCATATGCAAAAGTTATAAAGATTCAAAGTTGATGATCAAAAACCAACACGAGCTCTAATCTGAAATCGACACAAGTTCTCATGTTGAGGAGGTGTACATCGTCACAATCAGTATATACTCATGGTGCAAGATTTTAAAGTGTCACATTTAAGTAGGTGTCACAATTAGGTTTGGTTACCGTATCCACCGAGAAACACCCGTTCTTAGAAAGAGAAAATCCTAACAAGGCACTCACCAAGAAAGATTTTCCAAAGCTCATGTCAGACTTTGCATTCACCGTGATTGTGCGTCTTTCGTTCACCTCACATGTGACCCAGAAATTCAAAAGGTTTCTGATCCTACCTGGAGCTTGCGCCAATCTGCCACTGCATCTGGTCCAGCAACTTGCTGTAAATCCTGCAAGACATACACACACTCCGAATGTAATTCAAAGTTCAAATGCAGATCACTTAAATGCTAATCAATGGCCGTTAAAATACTTCATCACAAGTAAATCATGCATTTCACAATTCTGCAAAACAATAGCAAGCGCTGAAGGAGGAAGGCACGGATAAACCTTGTAAAACTCCGATGGACCAATCCGTGAAAGAAACTGCCCTTCAGGAACGTGAACCATCCATGAGTTGTAGCGCACACATTCAACAGGCTCCCCAAGAGCATCCAAGACCTAAAATTGCCAAATCCATTACATTGCCAGTCAGCTTGTCTCCAATACATCCAGCTTCATTGCACAACCAATTATCTACCATGATTTTAAAGCGACCAATTCAATTGATCATAACGTGCAAAATCGGTAATTCAGGCCGGGCCAAATCATTACATATGTTGATCAGAACATAAATGAAATTGCAGAAAAGAAAAATCCCTATATGGCCAACTCAGAATTCCACAATTGAGGTCCCTGGGTTTAACTAGAGTAGGGACTCAGAATTAGGGTTTGGCAAACCTGGGCTAAAGGATTGGCCTGCGGCCCTCGAGACGACAGTCCGGAGAAGAGCGAGGGCCCGGAATCGAAGTGATATCCCTTGATTTCAAAAGAATGTGCCGCCCCGCCAGGGATGTCATGGCTCTCCAGCACAAGCACGTCCTGTCCGTAACGAGCCAGGAGCCCACCGCAGCAAAGGCCTCCCACACCGCTGCCAATAATCACCACATCCGCTTCCACCTTCTCTGCCAAACCAAGAATTATACGGTGCATATCCGAATCATAATAGACATGGCATCGACCTCAAACCCCAACGTTCAAATGGCTTACCACAATCAAAATTGTTTGTGAAATAACTTCCTACAACTATCAGCGATTGAGTGTTACAACTTCCACAATAAAAAAGTTCAAGAGTCATGTATAGTTTGTGATTTATGATGCATTCCTTGTGAAAGTCCGGAATTTCATTAAAAAAGGTTCCTTCCCCTTCACTATACATGAATACGCTCACTTGCATAATCAATTTGATCTTACAAGAGAGTAAGACTTGAGCTTACAAGAAAATCGTTCTCGGAATTCTACAATAAACGATGAAGTGAGTAGAGTCCAGAAGATGGAAACCACCTTTCTTACAATGCAAAGAAAATTTTTCTTCCAATGAATTTGCAAGATTAGTGCACACGTGATTACTGCGCGGAGACCAGGAAGTGTGTAGTCAATGGCATCTCTACCCAGACCAACACGATGTTGCCGAAGTCATTGTGTCGTAAATTCACTGACCCAGATTATAAAAAAAGGATCTGAAAGCGGGAATTGCGAAGCATACCTCGTTCGGCAGAGTCGGGTACAGCTGCACCAGGCGCCTTCTCCCCAAGCACAGAGCTCACCACATTCCTTAAACCCTGCTTGCCAATCCTTTCGAAGCATCTTTCCGACGATGCAGGGCCTGCTGCAAGAAATTGGGCTTTCCTGAAGCTGGACAGTGTCACCATCGGAGCAAATGCAACGGCTCCGACGACCGCCATAGCCATGGCGAAAGACTAACTCGAATCTTGAGCATGGACGCAAAGACTACAATTTGCTGCTCATTCCCTCACTTGGAAACACTTGTGCTACATCCATCAACGGGTACCATGAGCTAGCTACAAAATTTCAGTCGAATTCACGAGGCGAGAGTGCGTCTGCGGTTGATGAGTGGAATGTCGGCGATACAGGCTTGACATAAATCTTCCCCGCATTGAGAATCGAAGCAAGTTGTCTGCAATTGAAGTAACGGTGCTGGAAAACTGCAATTCGAACAAAGATCGAAGTGATCTTCCTGGAAAAGTTCGTATGAGTGTTGACAGAGCTGAAAGGAAGGAGCTCCACGTACATTTGTTCTGCACCTCAAGTGTTGTAAAATCGCCTATTAAAACTATCCAAGTAAAACATTCAAATATTGGCAAGTCTCATATTTTTTTTTTTTTTTTTAGAAAATTGGTGACTTCATCCATTGTTCTACTCATCCTAAGAGCATCGCAACCAATTCCTCCCCAACCCTATCCCCATCTAGATGAAGATAGAACAGATATGAAGATAGAGAATGCTCTTACCCACTAATGTTGTTCAATAAGTCTCATTGGTATACAAAAAGGTAATTTCAAGTTCTATACATATACTCCCTTATATCAAATTGGGCCTTGCCTACCCTAAAGTTTTAGGGATGCAAATTCCTTTGAGGGGGTATCTTCTATTTGGATGAAATATAACTGGATAAGTACAGGGAGTACCTTAGGTGAAGATGCTTTAAGGTATCTAATATGAAAATGGGGTTGGATTTTTACAAGAATTTGCTAAATTTTATTGTTGGATTTGCAAGTATTACTTTAATTCCTAAGAAAGTGAGTATGTGGTGGGTAGGTGATGAATGTTTTGAGAGTTTAATGGATGACTTTTCATTGTTATAGGATCTTCAATTGTTGTAGGGGGAAGTTTGGTTGGAAATCATTCTCAAATTAGGTGCGGAAACTTTGGAGAAAATTATTTTTCAAAAATCTATGTTTTTGTACAATGAAAAAGATTCATATAAGTTTTTTATTTTCTAAAATAAACATATTTGGCAAGGATGTATTGTCCTTGCATTCACTTAGGGTGTTTGAAATTGATGATATGCTTTCAAATAGCTATGCTTAAAAAGTAATGTTTTTCTATTGTTTACCTAATATGTGATTGGCTAGATCAATCAATACTTCACAATTTTTGTGCAAAGTTTTCTATCGATTCATGTCAAGATGGAATATTTGCAAAATTGAAAATTTTTATTTGAACTAGTCTTATCCAAATGAAATCTAGTATTAATTGAAATCTCTACATTTACATTTGTTTTTCTACCTAATTCTTTTAGGAATTTAGTGAAAAATGGACATATGTTATTAATTCCCTAACTATAGGACTTGAATCATTGAAAGACTTCAAAGGTAGTAGCAAAATTTATATGGCAAAAAAAAATTTGTATTTCTAGTAACTTTTTGTATTTCTAATAAATTTATATGGCAAATTTTCTGTATTTCTAGTAAATTTTCATTGAAAATCTCCTTAAAGGTCATTACTTATAATCTTATGTTTAAAACAATATTTAAAAACTCATTGAAAACACCCCTTTCTCTTGTAGTGCCCTCATTTGTGTTCATAATGGGCACATTCACCATAAAAATTCCTAGACATTCTCAAAAAAACTTCATTTTCTGTCAAAAATGAGTATGCTAATTCTTAATTTCTAATACATGGATCTTATTATATTGTCTAAGATGAATCCAAAGTACTAAGGATGCCTACTAATACAAAAGTTATGAATGTTTAAAGTTTAAGTGCTCAATGGTTTAACCAACATTTACATAGTTTAAACTAGTGTTGTAAGAATGAATATACATGTAAGGATGTGTAACTAATTAGTATCTATATGCATAAAACAAAAAAGATAAACATATCTAACCTATACCCTTCTCTAAAAAGAGTACAAAGTAATAATATTATTGTAAATTTTACCCATCGAATATAGTGTTTCAAAAATTCCTTTACATACTCAAGTTATTGATATTTTTTCTACTAACTCATGAAGTAAAGATATCTTAAAGAGACTAAGCACTTGTATAATTTTAGTTCATATTTATATCATTTTTATATCTTTATATCTTTTTCCTTTTTTCTTTTTTTCTTTACAAAAATAAGAATGATACACAAATTCTATTCTTATCAAACGTGTATTTCAAATCACAATCAAACTACACATAATTATTTGTACAACATCTACAAACACCAAAATAAACATACATATATATATATATATTTGAGGAGTATTTTTTTGAAAATTCTATAACATTCTTATCAACGAATTTCAATTTTTCAATATTCTTATCTAATGGATATATTTAAATTAAAATAGCCATACAACATTGAATATTAATTTGAGTCATTAGATGAGATTTCAAGAATGTAAAAGCTCATAAATTTTCAAGCTGCAGGGAACAAAGGAATTGTACCACTACAAGGACACTGTAGTAGTCTAATATAGCATTGTGGCAAAAATCCTACCACATCATATAATAATAAATACATATTTTTTAATTTAAATTTCTTTTAAACTTCATTTTATTATTTTATTTCATAAATATTCTAACAACAAGTTGTTCGTCAACTACACAAAGAATAGTTGCAGGAAACAAGCCTAAAATAGCCCTCTCTTGCCTTCAAAACTCGTCTAATGATTAATTTTATAAAAATTAGTATATCATTGCTTGAATGCTTGGTATACTTCGAAATTTTTCTGTATATTGGATGGTTTATTTTTTATCTAATTTTTATCATAGGATCATAAACTAAAATTAAACTAAAATTTTGAATTTTGTTGTTGACTTGTTGGCTAATGAAGTTCTATAGTGAATGAGCTATAGAATTAAACATTTTTTTAAATCTTCATACTTCACCACTTTCTTTAGTGTTGCTTCAATTAAAGGCTTTTAGTCTTGAAATTTTTTCAAAGAATCTTTAATTATCTATGTTTAGAATTTCTATCATTTTGTAAGATAAAAATAAATGGCAACTTCCTATCAATTATACATCAAGAGTGATTTAGAGTCATGGAAGAAAATTCTATTCAATAATAATATCAGTTTTACTCATATCAAATATAGATCCAAAGCTCTAAAAGTAATTGAAAGTACTTTCAAAATTCCTAGTCATAGCATAGCAAATAAGAATGGTGTGATCGTAGGACTTTGTCTACTTCAATCAATTCCTAACCACATTGTGCAACATGAATACACTTGTACATAGGATTTAGAAACTTAGAGTTGATGCCATAGTCTTTGAATTGCTTAAAAGATAGAACTAATAAAAAAATTCCATACTTTGCTCAAGTTATGAAGTTTTACACAATCAGTTAAGTTAATTAAAGAGCTCATATATATATATATATATATATAATTTATTTATTTATTATTATCGTGATAATTTTATTTAAATTAGTGTTTGAAAGTTTCCCATAATCCTTTCAATGCCTATTATTGTGGAAAGTGAAAGTTCATTGAAAACCTTTCAATAGGCAAAGACATTTTCAAAAGCCCCTTTGCACAAATCGCTTCTAATCCCAAAAGATATTAAGTTTAGGTAGTAGAATGATCTACATGAATATTTTTATTCAAAATACACATTTTTAGTTGTTTTTGTGCTACTATTTGACAAGGGCCAAACATTTTCAATTATTTTTGTGCTAATATCTAACAAGGACCAAACTAGTAAACCCTAGACCTTATTGAAAACTTCCTGGAAAGTACTCACCACTTTTTGTAGTTGTTGAAAAATTCCATGATTCTAGACTAACGTTGAAAAAATTTCAAAAAACTTTTATTATTGTAAATAATGTATATAAAAATGGGGCATCAAACAAATATTCTAAGTAAACAAATCTAAAATTTTCTTCTAGAAATATTAGATACCTATAAAAGTGTAATTAATGAAGTATCCTACAGGTGTAAATAGAGGGCATAATTGGTAGATAATTCTGTGTTGGGGGGCACAAGCAAGGATCTGAGATTTTCTAGTTTTTAGAAAAATCCGTTTGATACTATTGGTCCCTTTGACATCCATGAGCCAGTGTATGCCCAACACCGATCTCACTGACACAACCCACAAAGGTAACAAAGACCCGTCCTTCCAGTCCGACTTGTGAAAGCAGAGTTCCTTGAGCAAGAGGACCGCCAGCGCCGCCGCTTAGCTAAGTTAGCTTACCTTGGAGGTTCTGTGAAGGATGCTCTTGCGTTGCAGACAGTTGCATCTTACTCGGTCTGCATAGAATTCTTTGGATTCATCTCATCTTTTAGCTTTCACTGAATCTTGTGACTGAGCACCACACACAGTACGAGTCACCATGGCGCGGCACGTTGTGTTGTGTGCTTTCGTTTTCATTCAGCTGCTCTGCGGTGGTCAGTGTTCCCGAGGGGTCCGCAACATCCTTCGAGGTACAAACCAGGAGCTGCAAAACACCTGCCGATCTCTCTAACAGGGTAAGGATTATAGCGCTCACCATCAATCGTATTCATTTCGGAATTCTTTTGTTCTAATTTGGAGATTAATTTCTGCTGAAAAACGACGTAGCACTTCACAACTGCATGACACAGGCGGCCGGGGACCCAAGTAAGGGCACAATTGCAACCGATTCAATTGCAAGCTAAGCATGAATAGATCCAGTTGATTGAGGATCCCTGTGCTCACAGTCAGATGAGACACGGATAACAGACGCCAGGGGTTGAATGCTTTGTTTACGAAGATATACGGTCGAATGTATATCCTTGCTAGATCGATTCGTTCGAGCTAGTCTTTGGGGCTTCGATTTTGTGAACCCGTTGCGTGCTTTTAAGTTTTCAATGCACTTTTCCAATTTGCATCCTGAGTGTGATATGTGGGTGTAACCTCTCTGATTAAAAGAGTTGGGAAAAGATTCAAACTGACGCTGAGATAGAAATTCCCAAACGCCGTTCTTCGCAATTATAACAATTAAAGGTGCATGTGGGTTACGAATTTGGTCATGAATTCTTTTCTCTAGAAGGATGTGCTGATCGATCAATGCGACGTACGTCTTGCTTTGTTGTCAGATATTTCGGTCCTCCATGGTGCGCAAGGACAGTCTAGGCACAAAATCTGCGAGTGAAAGATTCCTGGAAGCAGTGCAGCACAGTCACAGACGCATGAGCTTGCGACAGAGAAAAGTGCGATTGGCAATGGACTTTGGAAGGGAGGCGGTAACGGTACCGGTGTCCTTCGGTTCGGCGGTGTTTGTGATGCCGGTATCGTTGGGCACACCTCCTCAGCAATTCACTGTGGAAGTCGACACCGGCAGTCAGCTTTGTTGGGTTCAGTGCGCCCCTTGCAAGAGCTGCTTTGAGCAGCCGCACGCGTTCTTTAATCCCATGGCCTCGAGTTCCTACTCCGAAGCTGCGTGCGACGACCCGCTGTGCCAGGAGGTGAATACCCATCTAACTCCACAGTCAATCAGACACCTTCTCTTGCTAGAACAAGTTCAGAAATTAAGGTACTCGGCTGAAATAAAGATTGGATGGGTGGTTGGAAATAATGAGATTTAATTTCCATATGAAAGTTAAGAAAAGCAGTCCTCAGTTATGAAATCGTTTTGTGAATTTGGAGTTGTACTGAAATAGTGGTGAAATTCCAAGTGTCCGTCTAGTTTCTCAATATTATTTTTCATCGGTTTAAGGTTGCAACAAAGATAGATTACTTACAATCGTGACGTAGATCGTCAGTTTCTTTACATAGGGAGACATTCCCGGCATAGGCTCCTTCAGAGGCAGCCAACTTGCAACCAAACTCTACACACTCAGGAGGACTTTCCTGACCTTTGCTCAACCAAGTGTCGCAACAGCTCCACATGCTACCAACAAACGAAACTAACTTTCAGTAGAATAAGTTGCACTTGGGCAAACCTCTAAAAGCTTGATCTTGCATTATCCTCATTAAATTGCTACATTGAATTCGGGACCCTCCCTTCTATTACTCCGCAGGTCCTCGATCCCACTTGCAGCCCCTCCCACACCTGCCACTACTTCTACGACTACTTAGACTCCTCCAGCACCCGCGGCGTCCTGTCCTCCGAAACGCTCACCCTCCCTGACTCCTCCTTTCCTCACTTCCGCTTCGGCTGCGGCCACACCAACAACGGCAACTTCGAAGCCGAAGACGGATTGTTCGGGTTATCCCAAGGCGCTCTCTCCCTCCCATCGCAGCTGGGCGTGGCGAAAGTATTCTCCTATTGCTTGGTCACGCAATTCTCTGGCGAAGTACGTTCCAGTGCTCTCACGTTCGGAGACGCGGAGGAGAATGCGCATGTGTCTTATTCCCCCATGGTGCCTAATCCGTACGGAGATTATCACATTGATGTAATTGGTGTCACAGTTGGAGGAGAATTGCTGCAAATTCCTGCGTCGGTGTTTGAGTTTCTTGATGGGAATTGGGGTGTGATTCTGGATTCAGGCACCACTCTGAGCTACTGGATCCAAGATGCTTTCGACGCCATTGTTGCGGTGGGTTGCAATACTTCTTTTCCTACTTCCGCTTACTACCGATTTGTATGAAGTTTTTGGTTTTAATTGTAGAATGATTCCACACGTCGATCAAGCTGGTCCACCTTTGTGACATGTGAAGTGTAGTGTTGAGGGCAATCGTGCCAATGTCCTAGTGTCTTAGTGTCATTGGATTGTCATAAGAGGATTGCAACTCGTAACTGTCGCCTAACATCGACTTCTCGGACGTGCAGGCCTTTCGGCATCAGATTGCATTTGATGAGGTCGATGCTCATCCTTACGACTTGAATCTTTGCTACGACGTCTCAAGCATTGAAGCTCCAGCTTTCCCAGACCTGGTGGTGCATATGGCAGATGCAGTCGACCTTGAGATTCCTGCAGTAAGCTTATTTATAGATGTAACGGATGATGCCAGCGTCATGTGCTTAAGCATGGTACCTGCAGATGACGCCTCTACCATCGGCAACATCGCCCAGGAAAATCAGCTCGTTGTCTATGACATTGTGAACCAGCGCATTGGTTTCCAGAAAATGCAATGTTGATAGAAATATAAATGCTGCTGCAGGTGCAGTAGCTAGGTAGCAGCAGTTCAAGAGATTGAATAAAGAATTATTACCTTGTGCAACCTTCAGGATCGAGTCAACGTGGATCAGTCGCCCCTGAGGATCACGTCCGAGTGAGGTAAGAGCATCCCCACTCCAGCTTCCCTATCTGTATCCCTATACATCTTTTTCCATCCGTGTTGCTTGCAGTAGGGAACCCCACTCGCACTGGGCATTCCCTAAAATTCCCACTTTCTGTATAATATTAACCTCGAAGTTACTGATCACTCTGGAGTGGGGATGCTCTCTCTGGACATGGCTGGTAAAAGGACGCCAATTTTTTCTATTTTCAGAATACAGGTTACCAGTACCCTCTTCCCCAAACGCGAGCCAGTTTACAGGATTGGGACCCCCTCTCCCCAAAATTTTACGGATATAGCACTCCAGTGGGGGGGTCCCTTTCCTATCCGGATGAAATACATCCGGATAGGGATACAGCAGCCCCCGAGTGGGGATGCTCTAAGGTGGGTACCCCAAAACCGCCACTTTTTGCTACTGTGCCTACAGTGACTATTATTACACTAGTCAAATTTTCATTTTTTCTTGTTGGGAAGTGAAAGTTAAAGGAGGTTCCAATGCACCAAAGAACTTGAAATTTGGATACCATATGCAAAAGTTATGGACATGGTTGTCATACTGGACAAGTTACTATTCATTTCATGTCTTGTAGGACGAGTTATTATTCATCAAATGTACCTAAGAGGTACATTTGATGAATAATAACTCGTCCTACAGGACATGAAATGAATAGTAACTTGTCCGGTATGACAACCATGGTTATGGAAGGTTGGGTCAAAGTTTTTTTTGGTAGATGTTCTCAAATCGTTTCTAAGTTAATATGTCAACATGCACAAATTGAATTTGGAGATGTACGTAAAGTGATGATGGTGGTTTTAGGCAAGGTGTGACTTTTTGCATGTGTACCCATCCTATTGGTTACATTCATGTTTTCTCAATTTTTTTTACAACTATTGGATTGTGTCAAGTACCATTACTTAGCGTAGCATTATTCAACAATGTATGCATGTCATTTTATCTATGCAAGAGCAAATCATTTAAGGCTCAATCACACTATTTTCCTTTTTATTTGATAACATCATTCTCTTTCACTAAAAATCCGTCTTTCTCAAGATCATTGTTAGTTATTCTTTAATTATTAATTGTCTTAGTTATCTCCTAAAGGTTCATGACTTGATGTTTTATCAAAAAACAAAACTCCTAAACTATGATTTTTGATGCAATGAGCTATAATGGAAATTTTTTTTTTTTTGGCATATTCAAACAAATGATTTTGCATAAGACTTTTATAAAAATGTGTGGAAAAAATTTTAAAACTTTGAATCCTCTTGGCTTAAATTTTTTTCATAACAAAGTTATGAGGTTTAAACCTTTCTGGTGGACAATCATTAGAGGATTTTTTCACTCCCGGGAGGGCTGTGGGTTTCTACATTGTAAGAACAACCCTATAGGGGGCTGTGACAGCTTACTAACGTGGCATAGTGACTGCCATGTCCAAAAAAAAGAATTTTAAAAAATAAATAAATAAAGGAAATTTTTTTCCTGTTTTTTTCTGCATTTCAAGAATTATTATTATTATTATTATTATTATTATTATTATTATTATTATTTATTTATTTATTTTAAATTTTTGACAGGAACAACCATTCCCTGAAACTGCAAGGGAAGGCAGTTCCCGATGCACCTGCTTGAAGCAGCCCTCCTTTAGCCCAGAAATCCTCTAATGTGAGTTGAGAACTTAATGTAAAAGAATGCAAAAAAATTGATTATCATCCTTTAAAAATTTGTTAATAAGAAAAAAATACAAGATGAAAGGGAACATTAAATTGCAAGTAATTCTAAATGAAATTGAAATATGTTAATCTTAATGGTGAGATTTTTGTAGCAAATAATTTACATGCAGTAGAACTTTTTGGTTTGAAAAACTATGAAAATTGAACTCAAAAGTGAATCCAACAAAATATTTTTCAAAAAGATGCCTTGATTGCTTGCAAAACAAGTCTAATCCAAATTGAATGAATTAAATCTATAAGGAGGAAAAAAATGAATTTTGAACTTTTTTTTATACCTAAGGTCAAGCATTTTGAATAGAAGAGTACATAAATTTTTCCCTTGAACAACGATTGAAATAAAAATTATACTCTTAGAAAGAAAATACATTCTCTTACCTCCAAAAAAAGATTCTTGTAGAATTCGCCTAAAAAATTCTTAAAAATTCATTCCAAAATTACTATCTTCTAAAATTGATTGATAGAAATATCAAATGCTACATAATAACTAATCATGTGTTGGCTTCACTAAAGGCAATTTCAATTACATTGTCCATTTTTTTAATGCCAAAAAGTAACTACTCAAGTGATTTTTCCTTGATAAATAAGATGGAAACAATTTAAATTTAATAAAATTGTACCAAAAATTATCATTGTAATTGAAAATTATCAATATAATAGAAATTCCCTTGAAGGCAATTCTCATTGGTATAAAGACATGCAATTTGAATGTTTTGGAAATGACAATAAGACACGGTTGTTTCTAATCTAATAAGCCACATTAAGTTTTTTCCCTAAATGGAGCTTTAGATTTAACCTTTGCAAAATGAGGGGAATAGATTCAAATTTGCACCAATGAGATGCTTTCTTTGTGTTTTGATCCCCTTTTATTGCAAGGGTAGGGCATAAACCCCAATTTTGGGAAAAACAATTCAATGTGATTAGATTGCATGTAACTATGCCTTATTGTCATTCCAAAAAAATAAAATGAAGTAATCTATATCTTATTGTCATTTCCAAAATAATTCAAGTAGTGTAAAAATACAAATATAACTTCAATGAGTACAGTACAAGAAGAGATTGTGCATATATGGAGACTTTACATAATACTATTATCTACAAATTGATTTTTTTTTATTGCAATCTTATATGTAGAAACTAATGCAAGTCCAAATGGCTTCAATGCAATATGAAAGCATGACATAGCCTACAAACAAAATCCTTTCAAAATAATGAATGAAAAACATCCTTTTGTATTGTAAACCACTATTGCATCATTCAAAAGCCAAAAAATTACTTCCCAATTCAAGTGTTTTAAAATTGTTTCCCTATGTACATACCTTCTTCACAAAATGATGAATTACACTCTTGAAATGTGACATTTGCAAAAAAGAACAAGGAAAAGTGCATTGAATTGTGATCTATTTGTAAAACCAAAATGAAATAAAGACTGCACATATTCATCTACTAATTGGATGACTTTTGGATCACTCCCTTAATGATAGGCCATCTATTGTTTTAGAACTACAACTTAGTAAATCTTGCTTCATTTAATTATCTTGAATAGGGAATGAAGTATGAGTGACTAATGAATTATCCATTGATAGTGTTGTACACAATTGCTATTATGTTAGCCTAGAATCATGAGCACATGAGCATAAGAGTCTATACATCTATATTATAGGTGTCTAAATTATAGA
Source organism: Pseudoscleropodium purum (assembly GCA_963969395.1). Taxonomy (NCBI): domain Eukaryota; kingdom Viridiplantae; phylum Streptophyta; class Bryopsida; order Hypnales; family Brachytheciaceae; genus Pseudoscleropodium; species Pseudoscleropodium purum. The sequence continues at coordinate 3,133,444 of OZ017796.1, forward strand.
AATTTTTGATAATTATAGTGTATCTATGTAATAAACATATATATTATAGGTATTTATACTATAAGCACCTTCAATGGTTGTAAAATATCTACTTATACATATGTTTAAAGCTCATAAGCTTGCATTTCAATGCTTGCATACTAATAACATTGTAATATTGTGAGACCTCAAATGAACAAACTCTTAATCCACACCAACCCAATAGTGGTTGGAGTTATTTCTCTCTTAACCATTGAATCATTCTTTATTTGGATGATCCTAGAGTTAGCAAGTACGTATAGGAGCCAACCTATTTTTTTTATCACCCCCCATTTTCAATCTAAAGGTAGTTGTCTTTACATGAAGTTGTACAAAAGTAGTTATGGCATATTATAATTGGTTGCAACTTACAAGGCTCTGAATATTGCAACTAACCTTGATCAATTTTGCAATTAGCCTATGGTTACAAATAAAAAGGTCTATACCACCATTATAGGTCAAAGAAAATCTTCCACTAAAAAAATTCATAGCAGTTACGTTATAAGTAATTAAATTCTGGAAAATATGCAATCCTTCCAAACTCTATTTTTGTACATGAGACAAATTCCACAATCAAAAAACTTGTACTTTATAGAATCTTTATATAAACTAAAGTGTCAATTTGGGGTTTGGGTGAGTGGTGATTTGTTTAGTCCCCAAGGCTATGCCCTTGGTGTTCCACCGTTTGTTCTTGGTATTTTCTTGGAATAAACTCCAAGTTTAAAAAACAAAACAAAAAAACAGTGGTCCAAATATGCATAATTATTTAAGTGGTTGGAAATGGGTCGGCTACCTTAATCCATACCCGCCTGAGAGAACCGCGAAGACCCGTGAGGGTATCATCTACGAGACTTGCAAGGGAACAAGTGTCCAACCGTCCACAACTCCACATGTCTGCTCTCCTTCGCAGTGGCCCCTCTCCACCCCATCCGAGCTCTGAATCGACGTTGCCACAGCCTTCGTATTCTTCTTCTCTGAATGAAGTCTTCAAGTTTCTAACCTTCCTTTCAACCCAATTCAGTTTTGGGGCACCGTCTTCACCGTTTACGCCATCGTTCCCAGGTGGGTGAACCTCGATCGAGCTCTGTAATTCTCTGCTTTCTTGATGGTGCTGATGCTGATTATACATTTTGTGAATACACGAATGGAGGTCCATGTGCTGTGCGAGATGGAGCGAATTGGGTCCCCATTGTCTTTCTTTTTTGTAAGGGAATAGTTTGAGGATTTGAGATCGAGCGATGGAGCTCGGTAGAGGCGAAGAGCAGGAACGGTCGCGGTTAGAGGAGTTAGCGGAGGAAGTCATGACGAAAGAGCAAATGGCACGCAAGAAGGAATTAGAAGACATTGAGAAGGCTGGATATAATTTCGAAGGAACGCGGTTGGAATTTGTAGCTGATGAGGTTATTATAATAATCGTTCTTATCCTAATGAATCGCCAGTTCTTGAGAATGGTTATACAATTACATTAGTCAATCGGCAAGTCTTTCGGGAATTGACCTCAATACGTAAGTTCACTGAACTCACGAGAGAGATTGTCGACGTTTCTTGAAAAACAGAATAATGTCTCTCTGCTTTTTTGTGTCCGAGTTTAGAAATTAGGGCACGAGCATAGATCGCGAGGAGAATCATCACGGTTGACTTGGAATTTGCCTGGAATTTGCCGTCGTTTACAGGCTCTGCTTGATTTTGATCAATTTCTCGTCAATTTTTGTGTTGACTTGATCCTCTTCTCGTTGGCTAATTGGCATCAAAGGCAAATCTTTCTCAATTGACCGCGAAGTTCAAATTGGGCTTCTTGGTCTATGTTGTAGTTTTGAGTAAGTTACATGGGGACTTTCTTTCGTCCAATTTTTTTAATTTACTGGCCAACACATGCAATGTTCTTTGCTGATTTCCGGTAATGTAGAAATTGGCCGCATCTGGATTCAACGTTTCAGAATACAAAACACCTTTGTTGGGATTATCGAGGTGACGAATGATTCCCTTCTCACTATATTTCGGAAGTGCTATTATTTTGACACCAAGAATCCTTGGTCTTTGGGAGGGTACAGAAAGTTCTCGTCTGCACTTTGAGAAAATCAAAATTAGGTCAAACTTGGTGAAGTGTGAATGTAACAATTGCTGAGTTTTTGAGGGGAGAATGATACTGTGATGATTCTGTATTTTCTATACTGTACTTTCGGAATTGCTATCTTTCTGAGACCATGAATCCTTGGTCTTTAGGGGTTATAGCTGACAGAATAGGCATGATTCTCTTCCACACTATGAGACAAGCAAAGTTAGGTCAAACCGGTGGATTGAGAATGACTCCTGTGCTGGATTTCGAGGAGACAACGATGCTGTGATGATCTTTTTTTTCTGAATTGTAGCGGTGGTTGTGTGCGCTTGCTTTCACAGCGAGAGAATGCAGAGTGGATGCTCACTGCTACTGCGCACGCGTTGCTTAACGGCGTCTCAAGATTACGTCACTCAACTGTGTTGTCATCCTCCGCAGCTGCTGAGGTCACTGACAGGGCGGATCCGATCTCCAAAGAGAGTCCGGGCTCGACGGTATTCAGATTCTTCATCGTCACTCTCGTCCTCTTCGCCTTCCTCCTCGGGTAGCTTCACGTCTGTCAACCGTCCCCCGCAGCGTAGGAGTCTGCACGCAACCATGGACACTCTCACTCCTAGTGTTGTACCTGATGAACTCCAGAAAATATTACCCGCTTTGCAACGAGTCGTTCCTGTGCTCGCCCCTGGCCGCCACAAAGGCCAAGCTGGTAAGCCTTGTATTCCTTGCTTTTCTATTCATTCTCAGGACTAGAAATCTGAGCGGTTTCATGGTTGAGCAGTTTTGAGTAAGCCATTCGGTGACTGCCTTTCGTACAATTTTGTTTAATTTTTGAGCATCACATGCATTCGTTGACCCTGTATGAATTATTGATAGTTCACAATGTGATCAGTCAAACTTGATCCTTTCGGGGTTAATCCTTTAAAGAGCAAAGATTCATGATTTTATAATGACCATTTTGGTCGATCATACTGTGAAAGGTGTAATTTAAATGGGGACAAATTATATCTCACCTGATTCAATGTAGAACATCGCGTGTGTTGGTTGATATATAATATTTCCCGAACAAATTTGAATCCCTGTATGATTTCCAGAAAAGTGCTTAAAAGAACATGAGGCCAAATAAGGGACATAATGCTCAGCAATATTGATTATTTCAGTTTCCTGGTTAGCTTATTAGGTTGTAGGGATGCATTGAAGTTGTTAGGCACTCTTAATTTGTTGATTCACGTTTATTCAAGTCTAATTCTTTAGCTAAGCGACAGCATAATTCCCATCTTGGAGAGAAACTTCGTCATGGAGCGTTTTCGCCCGATGTCATGGCACCTTCGTCAAGAAATTGAACTTTTGAAGTTCTTGATATGTTGCAACTTGATGTGCAGGGAAAGTTGCTATCATCGGAGGCTGCAGGGAGTACACTGGGGCTCCATATTTCGCTGCCATATCCGCTCTCAAAATGGTCAGCTATGAACGTATTTTGAGTTGTTCTTTTATTCGTTTTTTGATGTACGAGTGACGTTGGAAAGTGCATATGCTTTCCGCTGTGAATGTCACGCTTCCATGACTTCTCTTCAATGTTACATCTACTATCTTTTTTTGTACTATTCTCAGGTTTATTCAGATTCTTTATGATCATGGATAATGGTCCAGGGGGCAGATTTAGCACATGTGTTCTGCACAGAGGGGGCTGCGACTGTTATTAAGAGTTACAGTCCTGAGTTGATTGTGCATCCCGTTCTTCATGAATCTTATGACCTAGGGTAACCTCTCTTGCTTCTTCCAAATCAAGGCTTTCATGGCATGAGTCTTTGATGTGCTAGGAATCATGAATGATGTCATTTTTTTACTGCTTGTAGTGATTTGATGAGTTAAAATATCATCGATTGCATTCTTCGATAAATTTAGACGTACATACAATGCTTTAATGCATCTGGCGTGATTGTAAATAGTAAACCCTAATATCAATCTTTCGATGTTGCAATGCAGGGAAATTGGGGAGCAAGAGATAGGGGAATTGAAAGAAAAAGTACTTGCAGAAGTGGGAAAGTGGCTAGAGCGTTTTGATTGCATTGTAATTGGTCCAGGCCTTGGTCGTGATCCTATACTCCTGGTACGCTCAAATGCCAACTTCGGCGCTTATATTGTTTGTACTTTTTCCCTGGAAAGAAAGCTTACTTCTAGTCAGACAAAGGAGACAGAAATTCATATTGCAACTGATGTATCATCAGCGTTGTTGTACATCCATGCTGCATGGTCACTGAGCCTTGACTCTTTTCAGTTTCTACCTTGGACATGCTCACCCACAGTTTTGTATGCGACCTTGAAGTCGTTTGATTACATGAAGCATGTATTGTGGGTGAATGGACACAGGAATGTGTTGCTGGTATCATTGAGGAAGCGAAGTCCAAGAATATTCCTCTTGTGCTAGATGGGGTAATATTTCACGCCATCACTTCATGTGTTTCAAATGCATTGCCATCGCTTCCTGTTTGGGAGGCATGAATCGCAAAAGCATAGTATCCCTGTGATCGAAATTCTAGTTCATATGGAAATCTTACAAACGAACTCTTGCATGCAGGATGGATTGTTTTTGGTGACAAACCAACCTGAGTTGATTGTTGGCTATCCTCTTGCCGTTTTGACTCCTAATGTCGTAGAGCACAAGCGGCTTGCTGCGAAGTTAAATCCCAAGGAAGTATCCGACGAAGATCTTCCCGGCCAGTTGCAAGAACTTGCTAAAAAGTACTCTTTCTTAAAATGCTAGAATTTCACTGTCATTCTTTGTTCGTCTAGGCATGGTCTTCCAGTACGTCTTTTGGGTAGATTGTTGTGTAAAGGACTAGAATAACTTCTTTGGCTATAAAATTTGTTCTTGTTAAGAAAGATTTCAAGGTGCAAAAATTGTTTACGAAGAAAACGAGGAAGATCCTGAAAATCCTGAGGAAAAAACTGATGAAGAGGACCCTGAAAATGCCAAGGAAAAATCTGGTGAAGAAGATCCTGAAAATCCCAATGAAAAATCTGATGAAGAAGATCTTCCTGGCCAGTTGCAAAAACTTGCTAATAAGTACCCATCCTCAAAATGCTTGAATTTAGCTACGTCATTCCTCGTTCATTATTGCTCGTCTTCCAGTGCGTCCTCTTATAGTGGTTATTGTGGAGAGACTGAAATTCTTTATCGGCTTCAAAATTTCTCCTGTTAAGGAAGATTTCAAAGTGTAAAGATTGCTGGAGAGGATAGCCAGGAGGCTCCTGGAAGTCTTAAGGAAATACCTGAGGAAGAGCTTCCTGGCCGGTTGCAAGAACTTGCTTTAAAGTACTCGTTTTTAGATGTAATTTTATGAATGAAATGTTAAAGATGTGTTTGTTTTAAATTTCTGTTACTCAGAATTGTACTTAATATGATTTATCATGCAGTGATTTGGTCGATTCACACTATTGCTGTTTCCTTCGTCGCATGCTGCCAGTGCTGACTATAGTCCTCGTTGCATGTCAGGATGGAAGGTGTCACTATTGTACAGAAAGGAAAGACAGACTATATCAGTGATGGTAAATTAGGTGGGCGCCTCCTACACTTTTGTAAAACTAGTCTGTTCCCAGTTCTAGGAACCAGAAATTCATACAAACTCCATAGTGTCTGTGAAAAGATCATTACTGCTTTAGGCGATCAGAGTGTCTTGTTTCTGCTGTGTTCCTGCACTGATTTATATGTGGAAGTGTTGTGTTGCAGTGTTAAGCTCGGATTATTATGGCTCACCCCGGCGCTGTGGTGGCCAAGGTGATGTCCTTTCTGGCAGGTAACAGTCAGTACACATAACATTCTAAAAAACAGAGATCTTCCTTGAGCCTTCTGTGACACCTCGCTAGGGATTTTAACTTAAGTGTTCTCTGATTTTTTTGAGACAAAGGGATCCTGCTAGAATTGGTTAATTATGTTATGTATGAACAAGATTGTTTTATGGTACACTTCGCGTGCTCACACTTTGAATTGAGGGATCATCCAAAGCGTCTGTTTTTTTAACATTATTGAACTAAACCTGACGTACTTTGAGCAAACTCGGATACAGCACTGCAGTCTTTGTGTCGTGGGCCAAAGCATTTTTCAGCAATGAGAGTGCCGACGGCAAGAAGGACGTGCAGGAAAGGTGAGACGAAGCCATGTTGTTGTCGATATGATTCTGTCGATCCCAACTTTTGCTGTATTGAGACGTTTTGCTTCCCGTGAAGGTCTTGAACCTCAATGTTTAGAATCAATTACAATGGTGGAAACAACCATAAGGTAAGGTAGAGAATTCTATTGCGTCATTTTAAGCATCTTACAGTGATTTCTGGTAGATCGCTAAACAGCTGTGGAGAGATCACTTTGGGGCACAAGCACCAAGTCTATTGAGTTCATATTTATCACACTGAATTTCTTATGCAATTTCAAAGTGGGCCTTTGAGTAACGCTTTGATGACACGGAACAGGATCTCTGATAACCCAACAATGGTTGGCGCACTAGCTGGATCTTTGCTATGCCGGAAGTCTGCTGCCAACGCATTTGCACAGCACAAGAGGAGCACTGTTACAACCAACATCATCGAGTGTCTTGGTCAGAGGTATACACTGCAAACTGTATATTTTGCATCTTCAATCAAATCCATTTTTATCTTTCATTCAAATTGCCCCTTACTTCTGCTTTTTTGAGTACAGGATAAGGTATAATCCGTCATCTTGATCGGATTTTTCGGGTTTGTCTCTTTGAAATCGCAGAAAAGTCCAACTACACCACTAGCTTTTGTAGAATAGTTTATTAGTTTTTTCCTGAATGAAGTAATATGATTCTACTATAGAATTTTCAAAAAAAATTGGTATGAAATGAATTAATAAGAATTTAAGGTCCTCGTTTTCGCCCTTTTTTTTTAACTTAGTTTTTAAATCCTGTGTTTAAGAATCTCGTTTCTTTATTACCTCTCATACTGAATTGCAAGCTGGAGGTGATAATCTTGTCGTGTGATATGATGACAGTATGGACGAGCTTTTCCCCATGTGACTAGCACTGCAACCACGGTTGGACTACAATGCGAAACTGTAATTTTTTGAGGACAATGCTGTTGATTCTTGTTCTCAAAGATGTGAAGGAGTTGGCTCTCATCAGGCTGAGTTCTTCACCTAAGTTTTTGATGAAGAACTTGTAGGTTGATATTAACTTTCTCCTGAAGGTTTTATCTTAATTCTGATTATCATGCTAAATACAGAATCTTATTATGACTGTGCATGAGTAAGCAGAGTTGTAGTGCTGGTCTGTAAATCTTGGGAATGATATTCCTCCCATGAAATACGGGCTCCTAAACAGATAGTGCTTACAGATGTCATGTCTCTTTATAGCAAGAAACACAAGCAGATACTTGACAAATCAGTGGTATTGTCACACTGCTACTCCCGGGGAAAGAATCTTTAAATTTGCGCACAACTCTATTCCTATGAGGACACGAAGGAAGGTGGTGTTCAATGAATGACTTTCAGTGTTTCTATAGAAATGACGAATGTTCATAGTTTATGTGGTCAATGGATAATTGCATGACTGATGAACATGGTGACAGGCTTCTCATTTCAGGACAATAGTGTAAAAACGTTATTGTTTGTGACTCGTTTAGAAAGTGAAGGTTTGAATGATGAGTGTCTTGTCCTTGCCCTTCATATATGTTTGGAATTGTGACAAGCGTAGGTGAACACAATGTCTTTTAACCTTGTAAGGATGGGTTGGTCACTATGGAAATCATCTTTTTTGGTAGAGTGTGAGTCATCTATTTAAGTAAAACCAAAAGTATTCATTGGAGGTCAAACTATGGTGTAAAACCTTTTCTTTTATACAAAATTTCTAGGATGAATATTTACATTTTTGTCTATTATGGAAGGATTCTTTATCATCCATTGGATATTAAGTATCTACAAAAGCATATAGGTTGGCTAAATATTCTTTCAAGCATATGTGTACTAATTGGGTGACCAAATTCAACATCCCCTCCTATAAGGTGAGAAAGGTGGTCTTAGAACACTAAACTTTAGTGTTGGTAGTGTAGTGATTAAGGACCACCTTTCTAGAAATAAAAATACCAAACACTACCAAATATGAAGTATAAAACAAATAACATTAGCTATTTAAGAATGTCTATTGATTATTGGATACAAGTTCACATCATCAAACCTACTTCCAAAAGAGACATTGATGATAACATCAATTCTTTTTATTAGATCTTATTGGCAAATGACAAAAGAATCTAATGCACTTTAGCATGCATTATTTGAACATTGTAAGAACAAGTAAAGGAATTTCAAAATATTATCTATAGATGTCAATGATAGGCTCTCCAAGCCTCATGTTTTGATTGTGAGTATCTTATGTCATGTCTTATTAGTGATGCTTTGGGGACCAAAAATAGGTGTCACCTTTTGAGCAATGATGATTATGGGTGCACATGGCTTATTATTTCATTAAAAAGCTTATTCTTTCACATTAATCTTACAATGAGAGTTTTTCATCTTTTGTACGGAAAGCATTGGAAGTGAGTGAGAAGGGTAAAGATCCACACACCTCAAGAGAAGGTTAATTTAGTGTTCATCTTCAACAAGGTTGTGTTGATTACTTTGGAGAGTGATAATCAGTGCGAAAGAGGGAGTGGCTTCATACTCCAGAGATGCTCCAGAGGTTTGAGTTAAGGGGTGATCTAGGTTTCTCGGGTTACTCTAGCTATGACGTGGGTCATTTGTTGGTTTCGTAAGGAACCATGTCGTTTGTCCATATCTCCCCCTGATTCGTGCGCAGAGCCACTGCAAGAGAATGTTTAACAGATAAGCATTCGGGCCCCCCTAACGTAACGAAGTCGCTCTGCACAAGTTCACAGCCTGAGGTCTCTTTCAAGGCAGGACATATATGCCCAGGAAATACATCAAGTAGTGGAAGAATCATTGTACCAGCATCAGCAATCGACATCATGTTGCCGATTGCGCTGGTGATGGAGAATCTTCATGAACATATCGTCTACCTCGCTCTGACATACTTGAACATCCTGGTCGCTCCCTGACAGATGAAAAAACAATGGCAGCGATACGGTAATGGGTTAAGTGTAAGCCTTAATAAAAAACGTCATTACTGGTCACGCTTGCCACATTCATCAACAGATGATAGCGGTATGCTTCGTTTACGTTCAGAAAGTCGAACAAGCATGACCAGCAAACATGCCTGAGATTCACGACACAAAGAACTGTGTAATCCAAAAACCTGCAATCTTTAAATTGTATGTTACACGACGATGAAAGCTTTTGTCACAACTAATACTGTTTTCGACTCTATTGATGATTCAGGAAGGTAGTTCTCGCAGTGTGTGTACACCCCAGATTCAACTTCATCCTCGTAACCCTAACTTCAGCAAACTCAAAATCCTGCCTAAATCGTGTGAACCAGTATAAATAGTGGACGTAAAGCTATTCACAACCCACCAAACGCGGATTTGATCCTACCCCGAGGCATTACACGCTAAACAATTAGCAGATTAGATATGCCACTGCGTTTCCACGTTATATTGTTTTACAATAAAATTAACAATTGAGGTTATTGTGCAAGCCTCTGACGTAGGATTTCTCAGGCTGCAAAGATTGTCAGAAAAGGTATGGACCACACTCGCCACAGATGTATTGACTGTACAGACTTTTTTATCCTCTAGTGCACAGAAGTAGGGCCACAGATGATGAAATATTAAAACGACAGAACGGTAGACGACTGCTGCGCAGAAAGTCAATTGAGATCTATGGTTCTGTGACTAGGAGGACAAGAAGTATGTGATGAGTCGTGAGTACTCACTTCAAGATCTCCATGAAGCCTCGAGTATCGGTCATGGACTTTCCACGGATAATGGACAATCGTCTCGCTGTAATCAGAGCACTAGACACTAAATAGTTCCAAGCCGTGCCAAGGTTATGGAATTTCCATTAAATATCTCAAACAGGAAACTGCTGAAAAAGACATGGTCACCTAACTTACATGTGGGGACCTAACGTGCAGAAAAGCTATTCAGATTGAGAAAGTTATCCAACTCAGATAAGCTTAAAGAAAGCTCCTCAACTGCACATGCCACGATCGTCAAAAGAATACTGAAAAGACCCGATAGCCAGGTTTGAATGTCCCCAAGCAGAAAAGTGTTCGTACAGTTTGTTTCTCAAACAAAAAACGTCAGCCTGAAGTCTCACGAACTTTCAAATATTGGAGGGAAACAAAGATGTCGCGAAAAAACGCCTGAACATTACCAAGGCGGAAACTCAAAAGTAACTCATACGATTTCGCGTGACTCGAAAGCAAATAGGCAAGAAAGTCAAGATCTCCGAGTCGAAGTTGCAGCCCATAGAAAATGCAACTCAGCGCGCTTCCAAGAAGCATCGATAGCTGGATAATAAGCTCTCGATCAAAGCAAGCCTGAACTAATAAGAAATGCTAGACAGCTTGCGAGAAAATCTTTATCGCTCATATGAAAATAAAGCATAGTGCAGGAACAGAACAGACTCCTGCTACGAGTCTCTATTTCCGTGCAAACGAGACCTCAGCCCAAACAAAGAGGACCGCAACGCCGATCAAAACAGAGCCAATTAGTCAAGCACAACCATCCATGTGCGCGAGTACTCTTTCCCATCGCCCAGGTTCCATGAATGACCTCCCACATCACAGTCCGCATCCTCAATAAATTACCATCACTGAACTCCATATCTCACTCCAGTACCACGAATCATAACTGCTATATTTGCATGCCAGGGGGTTCGTCAGAGTCCTCAAGCAACATACCCCGACCCTAATCGAATCTCTCTGCCACATTACCTTAACTTAATCGTAACGAAGCTTAAACGGGAGTTCTATTATTATCCCCAAACCACTTGCATAATTTCCCTGAATCCACGAGCGACAATAAATTTTCACTCAAGCGCAACCCTGCTAGTACCTGCACGGCTCAGATCGGAACCTCTGGAGTCTGGACCAGCCAGAACGAAACCAGACCTAAACTGTGAAACTGTCGCTCCCATAAGTTCCACCTCGTAATATCATGCCCCTTTACCATAGCCGGTGATGAATGAGCCCTCTCAGAAAAGAGGTCCAGAAACATGTGAAACCGAACTGAATAGGCACCGTCAGGCAGGCAGTAATGGCTCTCTCGCCCTGAACAAGGCGACATGGAAGAGGCAGGCGCATTAAAACCAACACCCGAGAGTGTACAGTCGACGGACTTGTCCGACTCGTCACCATCATGCCTGGCAGGAAAACTGAAACAGAAAGTCATGACTCCCCAAACTGAACTGTGTGACTCACAACCCTGTAACTTACAACCCTCGTGGCACGAAGCTTCACGGGGCCTCGCCAAAAGCTTCACTTCACTTAACTTAACTTAACCCTGGCTATGGCGTCACCCTCCTCTGCATTGCTGCAAATATCCACGCCACTTCCCCAAAAACACTTCAAAACGTAGAAACCAGGTCGAAGCTCAAATCTCCGTATTTGGGAATCCTGAAATCTAGACATCTTCGAAATGTACTGAGTCTAAGGAATCGGAAGACGACTGTACCCACCGTGCAGATATGCGTTCGCGTATCTACGAAAAAGGGGATGCTCGTATTTGAATTCGAAATGGAGGCAACTGTACGGCGCCTTCGATGCTACGTCAACCCTGTGAGTGGACGAAGAGCGCTCGTGCTGAATAGGGAATCTACATTACGACTAAGTTGAAATTCGTAACTTACTAGTAAATAAAATAGATGAAGTATAACTTATTACCTTCAGTTTTTACCCCATTGCTAAAGGCAAAAGTGCTTCGAAAAGTGGGCCGAAAGATTCAAGGTCTGGTAACAATTCAAAGCCTTTTTGGCTGTAAGCGAAGAGGGGAGACGCGGAGAAGCTTCCTTGAGATCCTGGTGTTGGGTTGTGATTGGGTGTCGCTGCACTGCTCCATCATACATTTGAAAAGCCGGTATGATCAATGGCGGAAACCCTAAAGTGAGATTTATTGGGACAGGATGGATATGCAGTGGTAAGTACAAACACTTATTTTGCCTCCAAGTGTCTCCCCTAAAGTAAGTTCACCGTACTACACTATTTATCCTCTTAGGTAAGTGCTCCCACTAAAGATGGTGTATGGCTTTGTCGAAGGGACTATGCTTATAAATTGAAACCTCTTTAAAATATTGATATTTTTTATTTTAGATTATTTTTCTATTTTTTTACTTTAATACATATATAGTAATATTAACCATTAAAGGGTTCTTTTTGCTTTACCCAAAATCAAGAGTTTCTATGCAACGAAGTGTCCATACCAATCAATGACTAGCCAATGAAGTTCTTAGCATTGTCACTGAAGTCTCCCTCCAAGTATCTAAGGGAGAATTAAACCTCCATCTAGGAGGAGGCACCTTAGCTAATTAATAATGTTGTATATTAGAATTAACAATAAAGGTTGATTCTAGGAGTTGTAAAAAGAAGGGTGGTCATGCCTCTTTAAAAAGAAAATTTCTATAAAGAATGAGAAGTTGGTGAGAAAAAAGAGGAACCAATGGGAGGCCCTTGTACATAAAAAAATGTGACCTCTTTTTTTGGTGTAATGAGCAATGAGAATAGAAACTAAGGAATGGATTTATCTACAAAGTTGGATTTCTTGGCGTTGATGCTGCAAGTGAGTTCTTTGAGCATTGAGCATCGATTTCTCTAGCTATTGATTCCTCTAATTATCTTTGGGGTATAGGCAATGAGTGTCAATTTTTTTAAGCGTGTAAGCAGTAAAGAAAATGAGCATCTACGATCTATAGTAAAGTGAATCATCACCAAAGATTAACGTGGATGCTAGAATGTGGAAGATAAAACTAGTGAGCAAAAAATGAAAGCTAGATTAAAAAAAATTTAAGACATTTTCTTCACACTTATTCTTCACCTCTGAAAGAAAAGAACAGACATTATCAATTCTCAAATAATAGGACCTGTCCAAGCTTCGGATAGCCAACAAGAAAGTGTCACATCTCTATTCTCCAAGAATTGAATATAGGGTGAAGAAGGTGTGGCTACCCCTAATGGTGTCAAAGCAAGATTTAATTAAGAATAATTTAAAAATAACACCACCAAACTCTATCAAACACTAGTTTGAATGCTCCAAAAAAATTTGTCTTGTATTTTTTTCAAACCCTAGTTCTTGGTCTCACATTGCACACACTTTATGATTAAGTCTATTGCATGATATTTATTGAAGTTTCTCCAATAAACAATATATGGATAATGTGCATTTTTCAAAATATTTATTATCCATTGTCTAGATAGTTGAATATTCAAGGGTCATAATGTTTGTTACAACACAAAATTAGTACCAATTGAATAAATGTTACAATTTCCAAAAAAAAATTGAGAAAATTAGTACAATTTGGTAATATTTCAAGATGGTCAAATTTAAACTAGTGTGCTTTTTAAGCAAATTAAAATACTAGTACAAACAAGATAAGTCAATGCACCTTATCAATTTTAGAAAAAATAGTGTTACATTTTATATTTTAAATTTTGAAAATCATTTTTTAGGAACATAAAAAGTTGAATGGTTATTTTTAAAAACTACAAATTTCTTTACAATCCAATGGAATGTTTTGAAATTTTCTAGAATATTTTCTTAAATGTTTTAAATATTTGAAAAGTCTTGTTTGAATTTTGTATTAAAGTAATTTGGCACATTTTAAAGTATAATTTAATTGATGCTAAAATTGTAAACACTTTATTAAATTAGATATTATATTTAGGTACAATATTTAGGTACTATAGTTCTTGAATTTTAGTAGAGTTTTTTTTGCATCTTTGTACAAACTAGAAAAAAAATAGTTTTACCAAACTACAAATTTTCACTAAGAATATATTTAGATGCCATTAAGATTTAGCAAGAATGAATGAAAACATGAGAGATGGATCAAATTACCTTTTACAAAATAGAGGTATTTCTTACCACAATTTTATTAAATTGATTGCAAAGATAGGTTTATTTTTTAATTTTGAATAATAGGAGATTAAATAAGGAAATTTGGTCTTATTGTGCTTTTCAAAAACTATATTTGTTCAAATGACTTAAGTTTTTAAAATTTTGACATAAAATTCATTATCCATTGTAAACAACATGCTTTACTTGTGATAGTCTTACCTAATGATTTATTATAAGTAAAAAAAATGAAAAGGTCTTTTTCATTTTAGTGTGAAAGAGAAAAATTTGAATGTTGATATCAACGAGTTTTTTGACTATAAAGTCATTACATTACAATTAAAGTTGTATAATAATTGAGTCAAACTATTTTCCAGCTATGTAATGTAATGACTTTAGTTGTATAATAATTTGACTCAATTATTATACATTAATTAATGACTTCAAGTTGTATAATAATTGAGTCAAATTATTTTCCAGCTATCTAATCGTTCAGTTTTATAATAATGGAGCCATGTTCTCGTCCTACTAATTAATTGTCCAATTGTATAATAATAGAGCCAAATTATTGTTCTACTAACTAACTATCAAGCCCTAAATAATTAATGAAGACAAAATCATTCCATGTACCAAACTATTGTTATCAATCATCGTGATTTTAAAGTGACACAATTGCTTTGAATTCTCGTCTCCATTTTGAGTGTCTTTTCATTTGTTTTGCATTAACTTGATGACTGTTTGAACTTTGTCTTTATCATCAACTAACGGTTGAAGTTGTTATTGTACACTCATTTCCCTCAACCTTTTCTAAGAGTGCCTCATAATTAAACACCACAATTTTCATAAGATAATTTGAAATTTCAACATCATTAAGTTCAAAAAAATTCAATTTGTCATTATTAGTAGCACAGAGGAAAGCATAGCCTCTAATGTCAAATTAAAAACTTTAAAGAAACTAATACTTTTTAAATTTTCAAATGTTCAAATTTGGTATAAAAAATCCTAAACCTTTTTTTTCACAAAGAAACATATACAAAATGATTATTCTTTCTAAGTGTTAGGTTCAAGATGACCATTCGTGCTTCATGTACAATTCAATCCAACTTTTTCTTTTTCTGAGTCCCTAGTTTTATACCTTTTGTCTCAAATTTAACTAAGGCCAATAAACAAATTAATCCTTTAAAAACTGCAATGAGTTTCTATGCCAAAATTGCTTCAAAATACTTTTACTTAAAGCAAGGCTAAAATCTTCATCTAGTTGTAAAATAAATAAATGTCGATACAATTTGAACTATATAAATTGAAAGAAGACTTCTTTTTTTTCCTCCAAGCTACCAAAAACAAGATTTTGGAATCTTGAAATGTTGAAACTTTTAAAGCCATGAATATAGAAATTTTAAATTTTAAAAATTGTAATATGTTAATTTATAAGTATATAAATTTGTTGTCTATACATTTATAAAATTATGAAATTGTGAAATTGAGATTTATTGAATTTTTATATTGATTTTATTAAATTATTATGTTGTAATGATCCAAGTGTTCCAAACTAATTGTGGTAATGAATGAAAAATATCAAAAATATGATGTCAAAATAGTTGTCACTTCAAATGTAAACAACGCTTCTAATTCTATCATGCCTTCAAATATCATCTTGAGACTTTTAAATTGAGAGAAATTGAAGATGAAATATTGGATTTACATTTGAATCAACTTATTAAATAATTTCCCTTAAAAGACCCAAGTCCTTTTTTTTTAAATCAAAAAATGTTCAAAATTGTCATTTTTAGTGCTAAGAGCAAAAAAATTAATTAAAAAAAATCTAACCATAAAATCTTGCAATAGACTAGTATAACATGTAGAAGATATTTTAGAAACTTTGACCACATGTATTGCAAGACATTTGTAGTCAAAGTAAAGAAAATGTAATTTTTTGATTACATAGGGAATTAGTTCTTAAGGCTTTGAACTAAAAATTTATATGTCAAATCTAGAATTCAAAATTTTAATCTTCAATATTGATATAAGAGTCTAGGAAAAGAATTCAGTAAACTCACTTGATTTTCATTCTTTGAATAGTTGATAAGTATAAGTGGCTAAGAGATATAGGAAAAAACTAAACTTGTTGATAGCTTTAAAATAGATTGAAATACACTTATCCCAAAGTGAGATTATTTTATCAATGAAAGTTAACCCAAACAACTTCTTCTTCGATGGAAAATGTAAAAATTGAGCTCTAAAACAAATTCAATACTTTACTTTTTCAGAAAAAATTCCTAATTACCTCAAAATATGATGCTTCATAACTTTCTCAATATTTATTCAAATAGAATAAATAAGAATACTTCATTATAAAAAAAATGTAGTCTATTAAAAATTTGTGTTTTTTTTATATTGTTGTCCACTCTTGCTAATTTATAGCTTTAAATGGTATAATGTTCCTAGGTTAATGTTTTTTCCCACAAACCAGTTGAAATAAAAATGTATTTATGTAATATTTATATATTTTCCTATCTTGAAATGAAGTCATGCTAAAAATTGAAATCACAAGAAATGTGTTCAAACTATCAAGTGTCCTCCAACAAAGGGAACTTTGGAGACCATAGGAATTAAATAAATTTCAAAATAGTGTAATTGTAGGGCATGATTGACATGAAAATATTCTAAAAATAGATTAAAAAAAGAATAATTAAAAAAAATCATTTAATATTTGTATAAAGAAAAAACTAATATTGAACAAAAAAGTTTAGCATCCGCTAAATCATATTTTCCTAAAAAACATATATATTTTGCAGAAAAGTATTGACTCTAAACTCTTCACACAATATAGGTTTTCAAATATTAATATAAATTACTTAAATTTTGCCTCTCTCTACACTATCAATAATGTTCAATTTAAAATTTAAAATCTTTAACTCTAAAATTCTAATGGTCTTAGATAAAAGACAAATGTAGTATTAAATACGACTTCTATAAATTTTTTGAAGTTTGTACAAGAAATAATAATATGAAACATTAAGAGTAGAAAGTATTCTTACAACCAAAAGTTTCAAAACTATTTATAGATTTGTTTCAAATGAATTTTTTGAAGTCTTAACTTCAAAGATTCACTATAACATATAATTTCTATCTTTAGCATTTAAACTTATGTGATTAGTCAAAATTGCAATTTTACTTATTTTATGAAAAAAGCATAAAATTTAACAATGGGAAGTTGGAAACATCAATCATTTCTCCAAATATTAAACTTTGCAAAACATGACATATACTAACCACTATAAGATTTTTTTCCTATATTTTTTTTCTTTACCATGGAAATCTTAGTTTTGAATATAAATATAGAAATAAAATGTGACCTAATTTGTATAGAGAAACCTATTTTGTTTTATAACCTCTTCAAAACAACCAAAAAATAGTTAACTGGTCCTTTAGTAGTAAAAATCTTAGAAGATATGAATAAATGAATTGTTTGTTTTATAATTTTCGAAGTTAAAAATATAATTTTTATAATTATAATCTAAATGATGGTAAATTTTGAAATTACCACCCAACACAAAAAGTCCTATTTTATGACTTTTTTATTATATGACATCAAAATTGCATTTACTTTATAGTAAATGGCTTCATAATTGAACCTTATATTTATAGCTGGTAAAAAAGTCTTAGTCACTAGAAATTTAAGTAATAAGAGAATCTATACATAATAATGTAATTATTTTGTATATTAGAAAATAAATAATTCTTGTATAACCATTTATTTGTTTTCTCTTTATCATGTATATGTAATCTCCAATAAAAAAAATTAATTCAATGGTTTTATTATGAATATTTAAAAGAAATCAACCCGTAAAGTTCTATAGCTATGTTTTCGCCAAAAACACTCCAATACTACCATTATTTGTATAAGTTTCAAATTTAAAAAAATATTTATTTTTGGACACATGTAACTATAGGATCTTTAGTGCATTGGTTTGAAAATATGTAAAAAAAATTTCATAAGTTTCCACCATGTAGATTGCAAGATATTAGCATTTGAAGTGACAAAAATCATTTTTTTGTCCCTGTGAAAAATTGGACAGCTGCACTTCACAAGGTCACATTTGAATGAAAAAATGTTCAAAATTGTGGTGCTTTTTTGAATTCATTCTTCAAGGCATGTTGGTTACATGTTTAGAAATTCTTTGGTCATTTGAAATTGTAAAACATATAGGAAAAAAATAATAAGTAGAAAAATAAAGAGAGTGATTCAAAATATGGAATTGTTAATGATTTACTTATGAAATTAAAAAATACCAATTCCAGTGGTTGCAATGTTATAATGAACATTCTTCACCAAAATATTGAAAATATTTTTTATTTTTTTCTAAAAGTATTGAAAATTTAATTCAATAAAAGACTTCAAAGTTCATTTTGGAGTAGAAAATCCTTACTTGCCTACTAACTAGAACACCTCATAACTTTTGACTCAATGATCAAAATAGAATGATTCAAAATTTTATTTGAAAAAAAGAAATGTAGAAAACCAATTTCAAATTTGGATTTTTGAAAGAAATGATTATTTCAAATTTGTCTAGATTGCCTAAGTTGAGAAACATACTACATATTAGGCCACAACTTTGCACTCATATTACCAAATGTCTTGAAATTTATGCACATGAAAGATATTTTGTTTTCACACCTTTTATTATAATATAGGACAAAAATATGAAAATCTTTAGTCACACGCACGTGCCCAAAAATTCTATGTTGCCAAAAAATGCAGCTTGGTCCTTTAGGGATTAATAACCTTGCACATATTTTTTATTGAACATTTGCAAATTTTTTGATAGAATTACTCTAGGGAATCAATACTAATCAATACTAAATCTGTAGATTTAAACTCCATGCATATTTTTTATCTAAAAAGTAATTGCATTTTTAAATATGAAGAACCCTAACATCAAAATCAGAAAATGAAGTTTTAGAATTGACTTAAGAATCCATGAAGTCATTATTGAATGTGTGTAGGTTGAACCTACACTATACTATATACCAAAAAGATATGATCACCCTTGCCTTGGTTTGGCTCTCTAGCTTCAAAAATTTCATATTGTTGGATAAGGAAGGGGGACAAATGATAGGTTTTAGGTTGTCGATGATTTGGTACTTTTTCAAAATTAAAAGGTGTTCAATTAATGTTGTTGGATCTTTATTTAAAGGAATAAGGCCCCTTTGAAATGCCATTGATTTTTTTGGAAAAATTGAAACCATTGATGTCCATCAATTACAATCTTGGGTGTCAAAATAGGAATACAAAATATGAATATTGAATATACATATTTAATATGGTTACTAATACAAAATACAAATATTGAATTTGAAACATAGAGTATAGATACAATTAAAGTCATAGCATTCAAAATACAAATGAAATACACACACACACACACACACACACACACACACACACACACACACACACACACACACACACACACACACACATGTGTGTGTGTGTGTGTGTGTATATATATATTTTAAAATTTTAATTTTAATTTTAATTTTTTTTTTAAATTTAAAATTTTATCATATCAATTGTAGATTTCATAGGTTCCACATGAATACAAATGTGGCGCTAAGGTGTGTTTTCAAGGAAAACTTATAAATTTATATTACAAGGGTATGTACACAAATTTTTGGATGTAAAAGTTTAACATTCAAAAAGAATTACATGTGTATCCTTTTAAGAGTTTTTATAAGAATTCATCAACCAATGGCTCAATGACATGTGTACCTTATTCATTATTTCATATTTGCTTTTATGAAAAATGAACAATCTCTCACTATATGCCTAGAAGATGCACACAATCAATATTATATATTGAACACATTATTGATCATGTTCAAACACAAATAGCTTGCCACCTATGCAATCAATGTTTGTAAAATTTCTTCAACCCATTTTTGTATAATTTAGTAAAGATCCTAGATTTAAATGTCAAGAAGAACAAAAACTAAAAAACTAAAATTCCTTGCAATAGAAATGGTAGTTTTGAATGTTTATTGACAAAACTAAAGCAATTGTTTTAGTTGGGGATATAAAAAAGATTTGATAAAATTTACTGTTGATTGCTTTGTCATTTGTCAATGGTTGCTAGTGTTGACCCTACAAGAGAGATTTTGACATATGATTGAAAAAATGAAAGCTCATCTTTGCCTTTGTAAAGGATTCGTTTACCTTTATAAAAGACACTCAAGTCTTATACTAAGTATTTTTATCTTGTCATCAAGTTATTAGACTCCATCCCTTAATCCATAAATGCTTAGAAGTTCACTTTATAAATGATGAATATATCATTTCAAGGTGATATATTGTCTATTTAATGATTCTTTATCCAAATTTCTATTCAATTTGGAAAAAACTTTTCTAATAATTTGTTGGATAAGTTGAAGTAACTAATTATTTTTGTATCATATTGTTAGAATCATGTATGCAAAATCTTTTAAAAATTGGATGTAAAAGGATTGAGCTTTTTGTATAGAGAGAATTAATAAACTAATAATTATCAATGTTAAATTTTTATATTAACCCCTAAAGTCCCAAGGCCATTTTTTTTTGTCAAAAACCACTCAAAACTGCCATTTTTGCTGCATTCACCCAAGAATACAAAAAGAATCATTCTTTTAGAATCTAACCATAGGATCTTGTACTTTGTTTGCTTAGCTCATATGATAAAATTTTCATGAAGTTTGACTATATAGATTGGAAGATATTAGCATTCAAAGTTGAAAAAGAAAGTTTTTGTAAACACTAGCCTGCAATTTCAAATGACTTTAACCACCAATTGTGGAATTTTTTTGCACTACAGACTTTGAATTTAGAATTTTTTATGTTGAAGAATTGAATTGAAAGACTAGGAAAAAAAATTTGAAAAAAAACATACTTGATTTTCATTCTTTAAAAAAATGCTAAGTAGAAGTAGGTCCAAGATTGGAAAAAAAAACTAAATCATCAATGACTCCAAGATGGGATTGAAAGACAAAAATACCAATGGTGAGATTGTTTTAGCAAGCAAATACAACATTCACAGAGAAAATTGTGGAAAATTGTGAAAATTGCATTCAGAATTGAATCCTATAAGTTATTTTTTCAAGAAGATGCTGAAATTGCCCGAAAAACAAGATTGCCTTAACTTTCTCATTATTAGTCCAAATAGAACAAATCAAAAATTCACATGTAGACAAAAATAAAACACTTTAGGAAAAAAAAATTAAAATTTATTTTGACTTTTTGTGATGTTTTTTGTGTTGCTTGCCGAGTTCATTTTCAAGTTTTTTGTAGTATAACTTTTGCTCCCGGGCACCAATTGAAATAAAAAAATATATTCCCACATAGGTTATCAGTTTTTCTATCTTACGAGAAAGTTTCAAAACAATTTTCCAAAAATTGAGGTCACAAGAACCTGCCCTATATCTGATTTGTCCCCCGAGGGGACAATGAGACTTTAGGGGCTAAAACATAAACTTTGAATTTTGTTAAATTCCATAAAGTTTTTTTTTATAGAAGATGAAGTCACCTATAATTGAAAAATGTTTCATCTCTAATATATACATATTATGGATAATTGCTTTAAAAAAATGTAAAGATAATGACATAAACATTTTGGACAAATTATTATCTTTTAATATGAAGTTTCTAAATGCATGTCAATATGTGTAGTTTGAGCCTTGAGAAGTTACTCTTTATATGACCAAAATTCCCGTGGTAGACATATGAAAGTTTAAACAAGCTCCAATGAACTCAAATTCTAGTTTATACTTTTATAAGAAATATGAAAATACAAGAATATATTAGCTTAGATGAGTACAATTATTTTAAATAGTGCCCAATGGTAGAAAATTTGTTAATTAGAGCAAAAATAGTGAAATTCAAGGAAGAGAATAATACAAAAGCTTGAAATCGATTTTTGAAATTTTGTTTTTACTATAAGATGTCTATATCTACATAGAATCCATGCATTCATTACATTTGAACTAGAGGTGTAAAATCATGAAGAATCTTGTTTTGTTGCAAAACATAGCATCCATTCAAAATATATTACACAAAATTGAATTTTGAACAAAATTTTCACAATTAAAAAGAAAACAATCTAAAGAAATTTAGATTGTTTTAGGCTAAAGCAATCTTGCCTTTTGCAATTGCCACTAACAATTTAATTTTCTTTCCACCTTGTGCAAATTTGAATTTAATAATTTTTTAATTCTGAAAGATCTACTATGTTTTTTATACCTTGATTTTCAAAATAATTATCCGAAATAAACAAAATATAAAGAAATTCAACCCCGAATGAAAACCTATAGATTTTTTTTAATTAATTGGATTCAAGGTCTTTATATCGTTCGACAAGTGGCAAAATAGACACATTTCTATTTCTATTAAATGTTGATACCATATTCTGCAATCTAAGGTGCGAAAATTTATAAAGTTTTTTCTATACTCAATAGGGATATTAAAGGAACCCATACTAATTAATCAACACAACATACTATATAAATATCTATCACTAAAGTATCATGGGGCTATGCATCATGTTCATACTAATTAATCAGCACAACACACTACATGAAGACCTATCAATAATGTGTCTAAGGGCTATACATCATGTTTCAAACATCTATAGTTTCTCAAAAACAATCCATTAAAGTTTTTGGTGCCCTTCATATCCTTGTTGAATGTATACATTTTTATGCTAGACTAGTGCAAGATTCCATGGTTAAATATGCAAGATTCTTCAAATCAAATTTTTATAGCTACTACTCAAGTGTTAATTGTTAAAACACAAATGGAATCATCAAAATTGAATGAATAAAGTACAAATATGTAGATGGAAAAAAAGATTTCTACTCAAAATGAGAACATATTAGAAATGGATGTCTCTACTCAAGAAAAACTTTAAGACTTGAAATACATTAATTAAAGAGTCACTAGTACATATAGATTAGTTTCAACATTTGTATTCTACAACAATTTAAACTCAATGCAAGGTTTTGGACTAATTCCTGTAGTCTTTGTTTTTGGCAAGATTTTTTGAATTTTTTTGAAGTTAGACAAATTCATTAGCTTTGTGGGAATGCCATTTTTACTTTAATTGGTGATCAAGAGCAAAGATATACTACCCAAAGCCCAAAATAGAGGTCATCAAGCAACACAAATAAAATCACAAAATCTCAAAATGATGAGAAAGTTATAGAGAATCCTATTCTTTTGTCAATCAAAACATCTTCTTTAAAAAATAACTAGTGGGATTCATTTCTAAACTCAATTTTTACAATTTTTAAGGAAAAAGTATCACATGGTTAGTTTTTTAGTTAGAATAGTCTCACCATTTGGATTATTGTGTTTCAATTTTATCTAAAAGCAATTATCAATTTCGTTTATCTTTCTTTTTTAAATCTGCTCCTATATAATAATTTTTGTAATATTTAAAAAATGACTATTGTTAATTATTTTTATGATACTCTCAATTTTTTAATCTATAAACTTTTTAATTAAAAAAGAAATCACTTTTCTTTTAAGTTAAGAAGATTTCAAGTCTTAAAAATCTAATTAAGAAAAATATAAAAAAATACAATATTTTTTTTACTTTACAATGCAAATATCTTGCAATCTACATGGCAAATTTTTTTTAAATTTCTTCCACTTAATTTCATATTAGTTAATAAATGCAAGATTGACTATAGTTAGATATGCAAATGTTTAGGTTTTTAAAAGTTTCATACACTAATAGAAAATAGCATTTCAAACAACAAAAAAGAGTTGATACTTTTTGAAAATTGCATTGTTGCAAATGCAAATTTTTTGAAATTGTGTTGCAATTAACACAATTTTAGAATATTTACATTTGCAGTAACGTAGTTTTCAAAAAGCATAAGCTCTTTTTTGTTGTCTAAAATGTTGTTTTCTACTCGTGGAACTTTGTGATTGACATAGTAGTTTTGAGTCTTTTTTGACTAAAGAAAGCCTTTGATCCTTTCAAATTTAATTTAGGAATTCATAGTATATAAAATATTATATATATATATATATATATATATATATATATATATATATATATATATATATATATATATATATATATATATATATAATTTTATTATTTTTATTTATTTATAATCTTCAAATTAAATTTATCAAATTTTTTCTTATTTTCTAATTATAGATTTATCATAAAAAAAACTCAAATATCATAAGTAGATTTTGCTTTAGCAAATAAGATATTAATCTACAAATTTATCAAACTTGGGTAAACTTGCAGTCAATGTTTAATTTTATGTACAATTTTTTTGTCGATTGGTTGTAGTCAAAAGATGTTGGCAACTTTTTGTAAAGAAAAATTACATTTTTTCCAATCAAAATAATCAAGACCAATACCCGATTTTAACCTAGGTATCACCTAGTTTTGATATAGATATCACCAAATATGGAAGCAATATTTGGCTACTTCTCGAAGATGATGAATAAAAATAGTGTTTCTAATTTTCTTTATCCCCACGATGACATTCTAGACCAAAGTAGTCTAATGGATGACTTCACTATTAACTAGTGTTGTTGCTACAATAAAAACAAAAATAAAAGTAATTTTGTAATTTTGTAATCCTTAAATACTTTGAAAATGAATATCTTTCTCACAATGGGTTGGAACATCACAAAATAGAGCATGGGCATCCTTCTTTGCTAAGGGCTTTCCGACACTACCAAGAATGCGACCAAGAGATGCATAATCTTGGAAGTCTCAAAGAAACAAACAAAACAAACAACCCATAAACGACACCACGCACATTTTTTGGTTATTGGATGACAAAGAATCTTGGACAAAAGTACAGCTATTCATTCTCCAAAGTTTGTGGAAGAAGCGGAGGTTTGCTTCAGTAGCTTGATTTCCAACAAATGTTTTTTCATTTTTTAGTAATTCAAAAATTAATGCACACGGTACCAAAACAAATGATTTCCATAGAGATGAGTCTGGTGTCCAAGAGTTAAGAAATTGCAGAAAACAAGAGTGCACCTATTGGATCAATAATCAAATAATTTTGATGAGTACCTTGGTCATAGAGGGCTACGTCCTTACATGGTTCATTATTTTACGAAACCGACTCTACGGAAGGGTAACGGGATCATACAGTATCACTAAATTACCGGACGGACGCTACAAGAGATCAGTTGTACCGTCCCCGACAGTACCTGCCTTCCTGCTGCCCCCCTGTACCCCTGTACCCCGAAGCTTCCACGCATCTCAAGCTCAGTATGCCAAACAAAGCCGCGAACGTGGAATAGTCCAAATTGGGGAGGGGGCGCCTACTGGCCTTCCACCCTTTCCACCTCTGACAGCAGTCACAGCACAATGCAAATCCCGGATTTAGACTTACAGGGCCACCTAATGCAAATCAACCGATGAGCATGGGACGCGGCTCGGCATCGGGACTGGGGGAGCTTCCACGGTGCCGATCACAGCTCCGTTCCCAAATCTTAGATCTCAACCTCTTGGGAATATCAACCTCGTTGGAATATCTACCTCGTGGGGATATCTACCTCATGGGGATATCAACCTCACGAGACCCTGTGGTAGATTTCAGCGCCATTAGGGTCACGTTTGGGCTCCTCCCTTCCCTTCCAATCGCAGCTCCATTCCAAAAATAGTAGATCTTAGCCCCCTCCGTGTCCTCCCTCCTTGTGGTAGATTTCAGAGCCTTTAGGGTTACGTTTCGTCCCCAATTAGCCCATTTCCGAAACACAGGAAGAAACTAACTTATTATTCAATATTCCATACCCCAGTTAGTTAGTTTAGTCCCCCCCCCCCCCTGTCCCCTGGCTCCTTGAACTTACTGGGAATGAAGGAGGTTAAGCTACTCCGTAGTAAAACTTCGTGTAACTTTTGCAAGGCTTTGTAAGTGCAAATGGAAGCTCTAAAACTTAGGTCTTTGCTTTTGAAAGGGTAGATACTAAAATAAGCGTGTGGCTGTTCTTGTGGAAGCTACTCTATTGGATTGATCAATATGGGGGAAATATAAAAAAACTTTTGTGGTAGAGACAAAGCAAGGGGTCCCCACCCTGCCGGGAATAGAATCACATGAGGGGTATTCATGAGGGGTAGGCCCCTTTTTGCATATATAAAACAAGATTGGGTCACGGTGGGCGAGGCAAATGGACGGGAAAACCCGGCGAGAATCGGGGATTTGACATATCAGGGGATTATTTGGAGCATTTCCAATTCAAAAGTCGTTTGCCTTTAGTAATGATGGGGGGCCCACTTTCATATTTGAAATGATCTCGACCAGGGTCGCATACGGCTTCCGGTATTTTTAGACGGGAGTCTAAATAGTCAGGCTTACTCGCTGGGGGCTCTGCATTGGACCCGGAGTGAACTACGGGAGTGGCCACCATGTAACTGATTTCATCCGTTTCTGGTGGGATGAATGAGGTTTTGATGACGGACGGACGGACGGACGGAGATTTCTTTGAGGAAACCGCGTTCCGTCCGTCCGGGCCTTATGATGGGCGGCGGGGTCCAGCTTGATGGAAGCCTTGCCGGAGTGAACTGACGGACCCCCTCGCTTGCCCCCCAGGGAAAACACTGAAATTTGTTCTGTGTACTTTTTCCTTATCAATGGAATTTGTCCATACGTTTCAAGAAAGGAAAAAAAAAAAAAAAAAAAAGCTGAAATTTGGCTTATTTTCAAGTATGATCGAAAAAATTTGCAATTGGAGGCCCCAAATTAATCAGGAGAAGGTGTAGAAGATAAATTAATAGGGTTTAAAATAGGGGGTCTTTTTTTTACATGCATCCTTGGATTAACTTGAGGGTGGCAACTAAGGGGGTCAATTCACCCCAATTGTTGTTGGGACTGGAGTGCATGACCTTCCCTTGTCTTAGACTTTATTTCTTAGGGAAAAATATAGGACCTTTTTTATTTGCCACACATGATCAAATTTGGAAATTTGGAATTCATATTTATAATTGCAAGTCCCAAATGAGGTGGGATATGTACAAAAATTAAATACATCAAACACAAAATAGTTTGTTTTTTTAACATGTACCTTTTGGAAAAAAAATGAGGACTTTGGGAGGATGAACAAGGAGTCAATTCATCCTAGTCACATTTGGTGGGCTACTTGGGTGAAATAATGTAGGCTTTTGTTTGGATAATTTGATGCAATTTTGGGGCAATTGAAATGAGTTTGTAGGAAAATCTTAAATAGAATAGAATCTATGATTAGTGCAAATTAGATATTAGAGTTAGTCATAAAGTGTGTACATTGAAGGACTAGTAGCCAATGGTTATAGAAAAATACAAGATGAAATTCCTTGAAGCATCCAAATTTGATTGGATGGAGTTTGGTGTTGTGTTTTTTTATACTACTCTTAGTTAATCCTTCCTTTGACACCCTTTTTACAAGGCATATCTCACTATATGATTAATTCCTTAATATCTCAATTCATTTTTGAATTTTTGCACATTTTTGTTTATAATTTTGTACAAAAATGCAATTTACAAGAATTTCGTGAAATTGGTCATTGAGGAAGGTTGTCTTTTCAAGATTCAAGTGTTACATTGGATGAATGAAAAGTTAATTGCACTAAACAACGCATGTAAGTCCTTTGTTCATTTTCGAAAATATGGGCATTGAAGTGTTGAAGGGTCAATTCTACTATGAAGCTCAAGACAAGCCTCACTCTATATTAACCTTATCTAAAAGCTTCAAAATTGAATCCCTAAAGAACCAAGTGACTATTCAATATATGCAAGAGATCTTAGGGTAGTTATATACAAAATCAATTTTGGTCAAGTTTTTACAAAATTTAGACACAAGATATGAATATGTCTTCCCTTTAAGTATTTGTAATTTTTTCCAATTGGGTGTGCAAATCAAAAGTTATGCTATTTTGGACTCTAGGGGTTGTTTTATAAAAGGATTTAGGGGGGGGCACACGAGGGATGTTTCAAGCTTGTTCTTCTGACTCTGTATCTGTTTATAGTTTTGTTTTAAAAAAAAATTAAAATTAAAATTTAGAATGGAAAAAAATAGCATTTTTTTAAAATTAAATATTTTTGATGACGTAGCAATCGCCATGCCATGTCAAGCAATAGCTATAAGGTTGACGCTAATATCCTGGAGAACTTGCAACCCTCCAAAGTTGCTGAAAATCTTCTAATGAGGCAACTTTAGATAGCATATGCAGAAATCCTCTTATAATTCTACAATTTGGCAAGTATATAATTTACATGAAAAAATGCAAATGTCAAAAACATTAACCATGTAAATTCTTAAAATCTTAGTCTAGGAGGAGATAAGGTCTATTGGCCATGTTTGACAAGGTTAGCAAAAAGGTTTTCTTTTAACTTCAAACATTCTAATCTTTCAATCCATGTATTCAATGTTTCTGAAAAATTTCCATCCATTTTCATATTAGTCTGATACAAATTTGTTCAATTGAACTGTGAAAGAATTTTTTCTTATTGCCCTAAAAAGTCGGAGTTTCTCACAATTTCCACCCTAAAATAATATACCTCAATTTTTTAAAGGTTATGGATGATTTCAATTAGTAAATTGTCTTAATTATTATTTTAAAATGTTGACAAAATTAAAGATGACTCCAAATCCCTTTAGTAATAGTCTTGAACAATGAAGAAAGAAACCATGAATTTGAAAAGTTTTTATTGTTGATGTATTCAAAATGAGCCTTAGATTCTTGTGTTTGTGAGTTATATATTTAAGACATTAATATCTAGAAATTGGTTTTGTAGGTGTGAATTTATTCATTTCTCCAATATTCATAAAAAGATGGTAGAATATAAATGTAGAATTTGCAATATTTATATGGTTCTTTTGGACAATACACACCAAGGATAGCTACCCATAATCCTTTATTTTAAATACACCACCACATGTGGGTATTCAAGTAGGCCATTTGGAAGATTACCATAATGATATGCTTTTATCAAAAGTTATAAATTTTAATTCATAGATTGTATTTATAAAATGTGATCCACTATTATATAAAACAACATTTACCAAAACTTTGAAAAAAAATTTCCAAAAGATCTTCACAAATTGGTTATTGATTTAATATTGATGATAGTCATATGTTTTTCTTGGAAAATGGTTAAAGGATATAAAAGAAGAGTTTTATACTTAAAAAAACAAGAAAGTAGAATAATTTTTTATAAATTGAAGATGAAACAAATGAACATGCTTGAAATAATTCATGTTCAAAATATAGAGTTTTACATAAATATAAGTAACTTACATTCCAATCAAAGATTGATTAATTGTTGGGCATTTATAACAATTTTATTACTTAATATCATAATGAACCAAATTTTTCCTTTCTTCATACTCATTTTAGCTCATTTTCACAATGACTTTATAAAATATGAATGTTTCTACAAGTGAACACCAACTCCAAATTTAAAAATTTAGAGAAGATGGTTAAGCTAACATACAACTATTATTGCAAATCTAAATGAATCCCATATCTATTTTGTTGGTTTAATGAAGTTTTTTATTTTATAAAAAGACAATATCTCTTTTCAAAATCATTTATAAACAAGTGAGTTGATGAGCTAATGATTGAGACATTATATAGCAATATTTTAAGCTAGTAGTTTTTAGTTCATTGCAAATTGCAAATATTGAAATTGTATAACAAATGATGAATTAGTCAAGAACTCCAATATCTAGTCAAGTTGGTGATTATTTTTCCAAAATATTCAATGCATGAACAAACAAACTCACTTAGATGAATAGTGATATGATATATATTTGTAATTCAAATGAAATAGTTTTCATTTGGTAATCTTGAAATTTTTTTAAGGAAATTGTTAAGAAGTAATAAATGCATAAAAAACAAAAATACATAATCATTATAATTTAATATGAAATTAAATATTACATAATGTCAACTTAGATATAGAAATTTGCGAACAATGCCCTATAATTTGCTTCACATTTTTATTCTATAAAAATCTTCTAACTCTATACAAATAAAGTACTTGAAATTGATTTTTTTTTGCAATATTTGTTCTTAATTAGAGTCAATTTACACTAAGGTTGGACCAAACAGCCTTGTGAGTTCTCTAAACAATGATTGGTCAAAAAGTAAGTAGTGGTTCAAGTTGAGTTTATTTTTTGACTGGGAATATCCACTTAGAATCCTACAGAGGCAAAGTAGGCAATGTTGTTAGTTTCAAGAAGCTTTTTTCTTTCCCACTTCTTTTAGGTATGCTTAGCAAAATTCTAGGAGAACATGTTGGGCTACAATATAACAAACATAGATTTTGTCTACGTAATTGATTTTGTGATTCACAAGGTCAATTTTTAAAATAAATAAATATGACATGTCTATAGTTTTACTTGGCTTTACAACAAGACCACACAAAGTGTCATTCCTCTTTATTTTCTTGGGCTCCCACTTCTAGGGATTCCATTTAAAAAAGTGAGATCCCATTGAGAGCTATAGTTCCTTGGTCCAACTTTGGTTTAAACTGACCCCAAGTTATACTACAAATTTCATGTATATAATTGTGGACTTTACTCACTCATGAATATGATATGCCCTTTTTGTATCAAAAACAATGTTTGAACATCCTTACTTTTTGAAGTCACACAACCAATGTTTAATACTTTTACATTACTCGTCCAAGTAGTCCATAACATTGCTCAATGGAATAAGGGTGTGCTTGATTGTGCCAAGGAGGTTTGACCCCCTTATGGCCCCTGCCAATGATAAATGTAAAAAGAACTCCCTTATTGTGTGCCATATTAATTTAGGATTTCACCACGTTGCTCCAACCTAATTTGGGACCTTTGTTTACAAATCTAAATTCAAAGTTACCAAATTTGATGATGGGTGGAAAATAAAAAATTTCAATGTCCCCCCTTGTAAAACATGGGGGCCAAGAAGGGAGGGGTTTCAAACCCCGTATGGCCACTAGATTGTGTTCGCATGAAAAGGGACAACCAAAGGCCGCAAACGGATAGAATCGATACTAGGTCATCCATCCATCCATCCCTTCTACTGAAAATGATGGACTAAGGAATCTCCCAATGATGTTAATCGAATAATTCCCCCCTTCTCCCCCCACCCCCCATCCCCAAAACAATTTTTTTTTTTTTTTTTAAATTCCTAAAAATTGACCAACCCCTTATCATAATTTTTCAGCATCTACAGTGTACCCAATTCATTGTCACTGTGTATGCTGTGGTCCCCTGAGACAATCAGTTTGAGGACCCCTCCAATTCAATTTCAGTCACTGGTGGGGGTCAAGTTTGGAAATCAAATCAAAAGATCAAGGAGGCCCATTTGAATTGACTGGGAGGTCAGGGGGAAAAAGGGGTTGTTACCTTACCTTACCTTACCTTACTTATTGGTTGATTGGAGGGGATTGGTATATGGTGGCATGATGTGCAGGCAGGACTGGACTAGACTGGACTAGACTGGACTGGACTGATCAACGAAGGGGCCCCCAGGGCGCCCTGTTCTTGTGGGTCAATCATGTCACATTCAGACTAGTGTGGGGAACTGTGCTCTTGCTTGGAACTTGCCATGATTGATGGGGAACACATTGGAAGTTGGGAACAGACGGACGTCCAAAACGGAACCACGGGAACTTCGAAGTTCTCATGGCCTCCTCTTGGCCTTCCGTTCAGGGATTTTATGCATGCATGGTTTCGGCACCACCACCGGGGAACTGAAGGGAACCAAACCTTTCCGGTGGATGAGAACGCACGGGACGGGGGGGCTGGGGTGAGTGGGAACGTAGGGCCACCCGGTGAAAACTCAGTCAAGGCTTTCCGTAGCCTGAGTATGCCATGTAGGCCCTCCTTCGACTGTAATCATGGCCGCAACGTCAATCCGAGTGGGAACGGAAAAAGGCAAGAAGAGGGGTGAAAAAGAAAAGAAAAGAAAGGTAAAATTGGCCACAGTTAGTTTTGCTCCTAGACTGGGCTTCATCTTATATAATAATCATTTTTTTGGGAACTTTACTTTTTTTCTATTTATTATACTTGAGAGAGGAAATACTGTACTACGTTAATAAAACCCGTACATCAATAAATCATAGTACGGTATACCACCGGTAATATACGAATGATCCATTTTCAAAATGTATAGATTTGGTGGGCCCCACGGAGATCAACCTCCTTTTGATCTCAACGGAAGAATTCACTGGAAGCTGCTAAACCACTCATAAGGTAGCGACGGACACCCAATACTATAGAATTGATATACTGTAGGTTTGAAATTATTGGGCAAGGAAGATCAAATGGTTTCCGCAGCAATGATAATTTGGGGTAAGTCAAGTTATGCCAGTATCGAATAAAGTTAGAAGGAAAGTGAAGAGAACCAATTAAGGGATTTACAGTATCGAATATAGAAGGTCAAAAATCGAGGTGAAACTGACATGGATGACGGAGGGTAAAGTGCTGGACGGGAAAGAGGGTCAAGAAACTACACGGGTGTAGACGGAGCATTATTATTCAACAAGAGGGAGTTCCCGAAGAAGACAGTGACGGGAATAGGGTGCACAATGGAAGTAGCCCGCAAAGCCAATGGAACCTTCTTTCATCCGCGCTATTGTCCAGGTGCAGACGAAACCGCGTGATTTTGTTTGACGAACGCGGAGATTTGGATGAACGTAGCTCGTCTCTTCCCGCCTCCCCGTCCACGCATTTTTTACTCCCACCCGCCGTAACTGCGCGGTAACAAAGCGGGGAACCGCGCGGTTCTAGCGGCGCTCCGGGAATCCAAGCGTCCCGGCCCCTTGCTCCCGCCTTGGCTGTCGCAAACCGTGCGGTTGCGCGCTGCAGTGGACGCGTGGTAGGGCGCGCGGTTGTCCCCTCCGTTGAATCGAGCCCGCCATTCTTTTTGCTTTCCACAGTGATGAGAGAATGGCTTCATTGTCTTCAATTTCGGCTTCCACCATTTTTCCTCAGTTAGGGATACCTCAATCATCGTCACCATGAGGAGGAAACCCTCGCCATAGCCACTGGTTGCACATCTTGACAGAGTGAGGACGACGACGACGCTGTTGCGACAGCCTGGAAACTTCAGTCGTGACGTTGCTCCAGGCGCTTCTGCCGCAGTTTGGATAACTTAGCGCAAAGAGAGAAAGAGGAAAGAGAGAGAGGGAGAGTGACGACCACGTTGCAGGACGGAGCGGTGGCACTGCTGTTTCCTACTTCGTGGTCCGCTTCTCAAGGAGAGTGATGATGTGGTGCGGGGTAGGGTAGAGTTTACAGGCCTGTGGGGTGATTTTGGTGAGATGACGGTGTTTTCAGAAGCGGAAGATGGCGAGGAGAAGGGTGGAGTATACGTGGAGGTGTAGTGGTGGGGAGTAGAAAGGGAGGGCGGAGGATGCAGTCGTTAGTTGGAAGGGCTGATGATATGCCGATGCCAGGGATGGTACGTGGTGCCTGGAGGAAGATGTGTGTGGGGTGTGTGAGGGTGCAGAGTGCTCCATGAAGCAGGATATGGACAGGATGTGAATGGAGGCGACTGGGGCGAGGTCGTAGAGGTTTTGTGACTCGTAGCGTTAGAATAGTGGTGGGTGGAGTAGGAGGATGTGGCTTGGTGGTTGGACGCTCCAACTTGATGGTTTGCAACGGGAGAAGCGGAGGGCTTCCTTTGTTTTCACAGGTGAGGCATACTCGTCGTTGTCGTCACTCTCGTCGATGCCATTTGAGAGCCGCGAGACATATGTTCACAGTGGCAGTGCTTCCTGGGTGATCTATTAGTGACTCTGCGAGAAGTGTTATCCGGAGAGGGTATGACTTTACTGGTTTGAAGTCGGCGACGTTCGCTGGGGGCTTCTCTATAGTCCATGCCCTTTTCGCCCGTCGTGTAGCGCCAAGGGCGATGGTGTTGCTCTTCATTTGCAGGACTTCGGTGTCGTGGCAGAGCAGTTATCAGTGTCTTCTGGCGTTGTCCCGTATATTTTCGCTGCATGTGAGTTGAGGCGTGCAGTTCGTACTCAGCGTATCGACCATATTTGATCGTTGGCGTTATGACGATCACTGCTTTATCATCTTTCTTCAGGAGTGTCAGGCTGGAGTGGAAAATAGTAAATGTCACAGTTCTTCATGTGTGGAGGTCTCGAGCGAGTAACTGATTTTGATGCCTGCAGGAAAGGAGGGGACGTCAGTGCGGAAAAAGAACGCGAGGGGACTATCGGTCCATGTTTGGTGACGAGGTTTGGAAACCACAGTTTCATTTGTCTCCGGGCAAGATTAATAGTATCCTACTTTCATAGCATTGATAGCATTGAAGGGCTAGGCAAGGGCAGATGTATAGTCCTGGCAGGGGTGATGCCCGTGCAACCGCGCCGCCTAATGCTCGCGACTCATCGACTTCCATGCCTATCGATCATGCATCTGCGTGGCAGAGAGAGTCTTACAACAGGGACATGAGGTTAGATAGAGGTGACAGGGAAAGAATTATTGGAGGAAAAAGGGAGTGGAATTCTGATCGGCCTTCGTCAGGAGCACCTTACCATAGAGCGTTCGGCGGATTGCACCCTGTGAATGCAAGTCTTGGACCCCCGATCAAACGTCGGGTTAACGGTGAGTGAAGTATTCTGCCATATGTTTAACTCGTGTAAGGTCGCTTGTGCTAATCTGTTTTGTATTTGCTCTCCGAAGTTCGTTTTTTCAGCATGCGCTTCTTTCACCTGGAATTGAGGTTGACTCCTTGTTTACTCTACGCTTCTGTCTGTTTTGATATTGTGATAATCTTGGAAGAATAAACACTAGTGGAAGCACTTTCGTCATCACAATTCTTGTGTCCCTCTCTCCTTTGAGAGGCCTTCTTTCCCGGATCGATTTTTTAAGGTCTTTTCTTTAGGGAAAATTGGATTATCATCGACCCGTGTCCGGTGTATTAATTTGTCTTCGCTTGCAGGACGACACAGTGGCTTTCATATCGAAAATGGACGTTACGGCTCTGCTGGGCATCGAGGAGAGCCTTCGCCTTTTGGTTCTATTCCTCCCCTTGAGAACGGACTAGCAAGAAAATTTGACAGAGATTTTTTTCCAGGTTCCGGATGTCCTGTTACTAATACGGGCTTTAGTAACGGTCCTGGTCTTGATCACCGTTCTAAAGACTTGGATGAGAGGCACAAGAGAGAGTCTTTTATCGTTTCCGGAGATAGTAGGGATGGTGGTAGCTCAGTTTCGAACGATCAGTCTGGGCGACCATATCACTCTCAGGTGCTGTCTGAAGTAGAGAACACTTCTTGGGAGAGAGACAGGTCGAAGGGACTGATTAGCAGTGGGAGTTGGGACTCCTCTCAGAGATCTGAGAGGGACCACCGTGAGAGGTTGTCCGGGAAGCCGGACTCTTACAGTAGAAGGGAGGGTAAATTCTCTCAATATGATTCTGGAAGGGACTGGTCGCAAGGGGAGAAAGATTTAGATGGGAGCCGACTCGACAGATATGGAAGCAGCAGCCGTGACGTTTTTTCTGGCGATACTCTGGGTGCAACCAAGGACTCTCTTCTTGGCTTCGACTGGAGACGCAAGGAAAGGTCCTCCTCTGTGAGTGCGTCGCGATCTACCACCTATGTTTCCAGTAACGGGGTCTCGAAGGAGTCTGTGGTAAGGCCTCAAGGGTTGGATGTATCTGTTAGCTTACCCTCTCCACCACACTCCCCACACTCGACCCCGTCCTCGACAGTGCATGAGCCCCCTCGTGATGATGGCAACCATCCCTCTCCTCCGAAGCGCCCTCGTTTGGGTTGGGGTCAAGGACTTGCTAAATATGAGAAGAAGAAGGTTGTGGAAACCGACGAGACTTTTCCTCCATCTTCAGGAGTCACAACGTCCGAAAATGGACGTTCAGTTGTTACTGCTGTTGTTTCTAGCACGACGACAGAAGGTCTGCAAAGCCAGGAGTTGCACGCAGCAGAGGAAAGCCCGGTTTCTGTTGTGTCGAATCCTACGACCTTGTGTGTGTCTACGCCAACTCCTTCATCTATACAGCAGGCGCTGGAAAGTACGGTTTCTTCCTCTCCACCCTGTGTGTTTATCCTGTTGGGCAGTAGACAGTGGATACTCTTCGTTCTCTCCGTTCTCCACATCTCTGTTTTCCTTCGTCTCATTGTGCAGTTTTGAGCGTGAGTTTTTCATCGTCAGAAACGTCACCCGGTTGGTTTTGTGCTATTTTTTTGAATTTTCCGGTCTTAGTGTTGCCTTTTCAACTGTCCCAATTTCTGACTTCGTGCCTGAATATTCGCAGGTGTGTCGAAGTCAACCGTGGATTCTCAATCAAATGAGCAAGAAGCAATAGTGAAACTGAGTGAAAAAATTGTAGTTGAAGCAGAGAGGCCAGTTGCTTGTTTTATCCCACCTTGTGAGGCGGCTGAGAACGTGGTGAAGGGATCTGATGCTTGCGCAGCTATCGAATGTATGTGGGGAGCCAGCGTGCGGCAACCTGATTCTTCTGAGTCTGTTGATAAGCCTACTCCCTTCAAGGAGCCCAGTGGTTGTCAAGTTTCACCATTATCACCCTCTTTGATTGAGCAAAGCTCTGCTGTGGACATCTCTCAGGAAGTTTCTTCGAATGGAGACGCGGCAGTCTGGACGAAAGAGGATTTATTGCTAAGAGTCGAGAAAGTTGAGTCTGAGATTGAGCTGGTAGAGAGAGAAT
This sequence comes from Pseudoscleropodium purum, assembly GCA_963969395.1. Lineage (NCBI taxonomy): Eukaryota > Viridiplantae > Streptophyta > Bryopsida > Hypnales > Brachytheciaceae > Pseudoscleropodium > Pseudoscleropodium purum. The sequence goes on from OZ017796.1 coordinate 3,170,155, forward strand.
TATTTAGACTCGAAAAAATTGAGAATGGGAAGATTACTATGGATAGAGAACCTGCTGAGGATATGGTGGTTGAGGATAAACCAGGACAATGTGATGATGGTCCTCAGGCTATGGAAGAAGATGAAGTGGAGACATCTCCTGTTCAGGAAAGCAGAGAAAGTTCTCAATTGGTTCATGTTGTGTCTCCAATTAGAAATTTCTCCAGTATGACCGAGTGTACCTCTGAAATGCTTGGAGAAGGAGCAGTTGTGGACGTGCTCCATGAATCAGGAATTAAATCTGTAGAAGGCGATGATGTAATAAAGATGGATCCAGTAGCTGTTTTGGAGGAAGGAGAATTGCACGAGGAGAAGATAGAAGAGGTCGGGATGATTCGGAAATTGCATGATTTTGAAAGTGACGTGAGTCTGATGTCCAGTCCTAGTACGGAGGCTCACTTGACTCTCGGCGAGCATATTAATCATCTACTTTGTTTGCCGAAGTCAGAGGTGGAAGACAAGGAAGAATCAAACAAAAGGATAATCATGCAAGATTTTCAAGCGGTGGTTAACTCTTTGATGGAGGAAAATAAGAGGCAATCGCAGCTAGCTTCTCAACCCTTTTTACACCTCTTCTCTGAGGATCTCTTTCAAGAAGGAAAGCTCTACAGTTGTCCTGCCGAATCGCCTGTTTGGAATGAAAATGTCGAAAGTCATGAACGGAGTCGGGAGATGATGTTGGAGAAGATATCAGAGCGACAGCATTCTCTGAAGTTTACTAAGAGGATTTTAACAATGAGGTTCCGAGCACTGAAAGACGCTTGGAGGCAGGAACAATTTGGGGTCAGTCAATTACAGAAAGGTACAAAGCCTGTTCGTCGTTGGGAGCTGGAAAAGCGAAATGGCGCTACACCTCCCTGTCATCGGTCCTCCCTGCGATTGAGGACCGTTCAACCAGGTACGTCTAAGCCTCTCTTGTTAGACTCTGCATGATCTCGATGTTTGTTGTAAGTTTGTTTGTCTCTTGCTGGTTGCAGAGCTTTCTGACCATTCCGCCCTTCACTGGCATTTGTTTGAAGTTGTTACATTGTCGCGGATTTTTACGTCTCTGAATATCACTGTTTGCATGTGCGACGCTGGTATTGAACTTCCAGTTTAGTTGGGCACAGCTCATGTTTTTTTGGTTCTTCTTGAAGGTATGGGGAAATTGGAGGCTGTATCTGAGGAGCAGATGAAGAAACTGATTGCGGAACCAGTTGTGGGGCAACTGAGGCCCGCATTGAAAATGCCGGCTATGATTCTGGGTGAAAGGGAGCGTTTGGCAAGAAGATTCGTGAGTAAGAATGCGCTTGTGGAGGATCCAGTGAGGGTGGAGCTGGAACGAAAATGCATGAATCCTTGGTCAGCTGAAGAGAAAAAGATGTTTCTGGAAAAGTTTGCTCTTTACAACAAGAACTTCAACAAGATTTCGGCACATTTAGAATATAAAACAACAGCTGACTGTGTGGAGTTTTACTACCGTAACCAGAAGTCAGAAGATTTTGAAAAGATCAGACGAAGACAGCAGCTGAAGAAGAGGAGGGATTATTCTCGAGTGCGTGGATCATACCTTGCAACTGGTTTGCCAACTAGTAGCCGGCAAAGAGAAGCAAATGCCCATGCACGTGTGGAAGCTTTGAATGGACAGGCTGCACCAGCTGTTGTGACTATTTCTCACATCTCAGTGGGTGCAAAGGCTGCGAGGAGCAGCATACATCACAAGCCTCTTGATCGGATGCGTACAAGTTCTTCATTGGATCCTGCCTGTCTGCCTATGGCTATTGAACTGGGGAAACCACTTAGTGGTAAAGAAAGCAAGCCCTCTGGGACACCGCCTGTTGCAGCTTGTGCAGCAGGTTTTGCTACCGTTGTTGGGACGATATCTTCAGCAGCCACCGTTTCTTGTAGTTTAAGCTCTGCAACACAACCTCATGTGAAGATTAGTCGAGAAAGAAGCTCGGTCAAGACAATGTCAAACGGAGTTCAAGTAACAAGGAGTGGGCCAATGGAGCAGCACACATCTGGTCCAAAGGGTGCTCGGAGCATGCATATTCGACGAGATCTTGTGAAATCTGCTGGTGAAGAGGTCAGTGCAAGTCATTTACGTTAGTTCGGTCGTAAGAACTAGTTTTCGACTATTCCAAAGTTTATAGAGTTGTCATACTGATTCATCGACGTCATCTCTTGGTTTTTTCATTAAATGTTTCATAATTCGTTCCAATTTCGAGGCCATCTTAATTGATGATATTGTCGTTGTTTAGATTTCAAGTATTTGTGCTTGAGCGTTTGAATATGAAAGTTATACTGTGTGCTTCTGTTCGTCCAGGCTGATGCTCAATGGACCGACAGGGAGAGGGAGCTTTTTACGGAGGCTGTTGCTATGTTTGGGAAGAACTTTCAAAGTATTGCTCTCCATGTTGGATCAACGAAGAGTTTGGGCCAATGCAAGTCGTTTTTTAGTAAGACCCGTAAGCGTTTGGGTCTTGACCAGCTTGTGGAGAAGTACCAGGCCACATTAAGATCTAGTGCTGAAGCTGCCGTGGTGAAGAATTTAGAATGCGTTGACGTACAGATGGAGGAAGCTTTACAAGAACCTTTTCCGGAAATGTTACCTGCAATTTCCGAAGATGGACAGGTCACAAGTTTGAAAGAAGATAATGTTTCCAATCCCGTGGAAGAGGAAAATCAGGAAAACAAATCTTCTGAAGATGATGAGCTGGAGGAGGAGATCGCAAATGCTTTGGAATTACCAGACCCAAGAACAATTGAGGAGGAAACAATTGAGGAGGAAGTGATTGAGGAGGGAGCGATTGAGGAGGAAGCCATAGAGGAGGAAACTCCTGAGCCAGCTTCTACTGCTATTCTCACTAAGGAGGAAGCAATTGAAACCTCTGTTTGTTTGATAGAGAGCGTGGCGAATGTAGAGTGTGTCGTTGCTGTTACAGTTCCTACCATGGATGAATGTCGTGCAGAGGAGCCTGAGGAATCAGCTCCTGTGTTTATAAAGACTGAGTCAGAACATGTGGAAGAACAGTTACATCCGCAGGTGCCTAAAGTTGAGAAAACTGAGGAGCTGCCTGCAGGGAGCGAGTCAACTAGTGTGGCAGCTAGTGGATTTGTCGAGGAGGAGGATGTACTTGAAGCTCCCAACGTCGCTGAGAATGTTTTTGAATCTTTGAAGTGTGAGTCAGAAGTAGGTACCGACAACGACGTTGCTGCGGGGGTCAAGATTTCCAATTCAGTAGTAGACCAACAGGAACCGAAGCCTATGCCTACTGTTGCTGTTAAGCCTGAGCCAGGGTCTCCTCAAGTGGCCTTGTCAGCGAGTACTGATTCAGCTTCTTTTCCATCTGTTACTGCTGCTCTGTCTCATTGTACTGGAGCTATATTTTCTACAACCTCGTCTATGCAAAACGCTCAACCAGTGAGAGAAAGGGTTGGGAGGGTCGGTCCTGGTGAAACAAAGCCCAGGAGAGAGCCCACGTCTTGGACTCAGGAGGAGAAAGAGAAATTTGCTGATATCATTAGGAACCATGGGAAGGATTGGACGAGACTGCAAGATTGTTTGCCTGCAAAATCTTTAACGCAGATTAAGACTTATTTTCAGAACTCGAAGGCAAAGCTAGGTCTTTTGAACCCGGACGGTCTGAATATCTCTGTTGGAAGGGGAGCTGGAAGTCGCAAACGGAAAGCGGATGACTCTGACACTAGTAGCAACAACGTTGGTTCCTTGACGACAACAAATGAGTTGAAGTCTAGTTCTGTTCTTCCGACTGATGTAGATGTCGTTTCTCAGAAAGTGAATTCAGCCATGGCAGCCCTTCCGAGCATGGCTGCAACAATGAGTGTGGGAACCGGCCCAGTCGGAGTGGAGAACCTTCCGTACTCCCTTTTTAATGCGCGGATGGAAGATCCAATGACTGTGCAGAAGTTCATTCGGCAGATGTGTAATGCTAATGGGTTTGCTCAAAACTCTCAGAGCCTCTATCCGTTTCTTCAACATGGTCTGCCTTTGTTCCCCAACCCAGGACTTCAAAGGACACCTCATTCAAATTTACAGCAACAGCTCGCAGCGTCTCTGTCTCAGAAGTCGTCACAGTCAGTTGGCCTACAGCAGCCTTTTCAATCTGCTGGAGTTCAGCATAATTCTCAACCAAACCTTCACCAGCAAGCTGCACATCAATTGCAAACTGCCCAGGTTTGTACATCGTGGTTTTGCACTCGTTTGTAACGTGCAACTTGTTTTGAGCAGTGTGAAGTATACTGCGACTACTGTCTCAATAGTAGGTTTTTAGGGATGAATGCCTTTTTCTTATTTTTTTCCTAATGTTTGTTAGATTTTGATATACTGAGTAATTGCCTCGAATTTTTGTCAGAAAACGTCATCAGTTCGCATCCGAATGCTTATTAATTGTTTCATCTGCAGGTTGCCCGAAGCCAGCAGCAGCTTTTGCAAAACATTATGCAACAACAAGCGGCACATCTCCAGCAACAGCAGCAACATCAGACCAGCAAGGGTGTGCTTCATCCTCTGCAGCAGCAGGTACTAAATTTATTGCACATCTGTACCCTTGACTCAATCTGAAGCGCATGCTCCGGTATGCCAGGCTTCTTGAAAGTATGTAGCTGAACTGTTTCGTTTGACAGATTGTGGTTCTACAACAGGGTCAGCAGCAGCAGCATCTCCTAAATCAGCAGGCAGTTCATCACCCTCAAGCCCAGCAAGCATCCAGTCAACAGCAGCAAACCTCAGTTCAGCAAATGGGGAATCAAAGTCTACCAGTTGGTAATCTGCCACAAGTGACAAATCAGTTCAAGCACTTACATCAACAGCAGCAGCAAGTGCTATTTCAGCAGCAGCAGCAGCAGCAGCATGTAATTCAACTGCCTGTATTTTCTTTACTTTAAGTTCATATAAATACCTTCTGAAATTGTAGTCGTGCAGCTTTTATTGCAGCGGATGGTATTCTTAACGTGTGCACTCTTTTCATCTTTACAGCAATTTCAACAAGCTGTTAAACAATTGCAGCAGCAGCAGCTTCAACTTCAGCAAGAACAGGCCCAAGCTCAAGCCCAAGCCCAAGCACATGCCCATATTCATCAACATCAAAATTCACATTCTCCTCTACTGCAGCCGCTGGGGGCCACAAAACCGAAAGGGATAGTGCCATTGCCTCAGCAGCTCACCAAAACCCTATCCGCTCCTGTCTTGCAGCAAGGAGTTATGCTTCATAGGAATGACCAAGTGCACCATGGACCAGCACCAATTTTACTGAGAGGGAACGTGCAAAATGCTGTATCAAGTAATTCTGGCGAAACTTCAAACCACCAGGAGGAGATGGGAGAACTTCGGGGAAGCAACAGCAATGGTACATTTTCTATCCTTCACTGAAACAATGAATAGTTGTTGATTACTGACATAGTATTCAGTTCTCCCCTTAACAATAATTTGGTTGAAAATCCAGATTTCTGTGTTGTAAATGAATCATAATCCAGGTCTATTTTCGTGGGTCTCCCTTTTTTTTCTCTTCTACAGATGCACTGACCAGTGTCATGCGATTTTTATCAGGAGGAGCATCCAAGCGACGAGAATTTTCGCGAGCATCAATTGAGCAAAAATTGAGTGCTGCTGTTCAGAGAGTCAATCCTCCTCCACAACAAGCTCTTCCCCAAAGGCCAACGCAAACGTCACCAACAGAGTCGCAGCAAACTCGACCTGGTGATGTGAAACTTTTTGGCCAGTCTCTTTTGTGCCAGCCGAATTCAACTGCGGCAACCCAAACTGTAGCACGTCATCCAGTTCCTTGTGCTGACAGAGTTTCTTTGCAGCAGCCACCTGTTTATACCCCATCTTCCGCATCTGTGACGAGCATGTCCGTTCCAGCTGCCACTGCATCAAAAATGTATGGGAAAGAGTCTGCTTTCAGAGGTGTTCCTTTTATTCCTGATGGGCGCCAGGCTGCATGGCCCCCACTTGCTAATCAAGGGAGCATGGGAATGTGGAACCTCATGAATGGTATGCATTCACAGGTAAGTCCAGTGTCCAAGTGTAATGATGGAGAGCTGGAGCTTCACAGCATGCAGGAAACCCGCCTGTCTCGAGAATTACGAGATGGAGAATTGGAACAGGCTATGCCCTCATTCACACACAAGATCCAGCATCTTGAGCAGTCCCGTGGTGTTCAAGAGCATTCTCGAATTGAGGGTTTGTCTACTATGGTTCATGGTTTGGATAAACCCAGGGCGTCTCTGAATGACCAAGGTGGAGGTGGCGCCCCACTACTGTCGTCAGCAGATATATCCAGACCTGAATCGGACAGACGAAATGATACTATCACCCATGCTTCAACTGGTAGTGAAAGAGGTACCATGACGGCTAGTCGAACTAGCCGAGGCCAGTCGGAATCATTTGGAACGCCGACTGCTGGGTCACCAGCCAACACTCAACAAGTGCCTCGCACTGTGATTAATGCGTTGATGGCCATTGCTGATTGGCATCAAAGTCGCAGTTTACAGTCTCACTCAACCATCGGCCAGCCACGGCTTGACGACCACCAGTTGGCAGACCTTGTTAGGCAGGGTTTAGCTGCTGCTAATGGTGCTGCTGTCGATGCTTTGAAAGCCAATCCCGCTTTGGGTTTAGCTGCCTCTTTACCTGCTCCGCAACCCCACTTGAGTGGGAACGACCTGTTGCAGCAGTGTGTAAGGGATGGTGGCATGTATTTTACTCATCACTATCCAAATCTTGCCGGTCATACTGGTGTCAGCTCCAGTGCTTGGAATAGTGGAGCTGGCCCTTCTGATGTGCAGCGCATGCTTGTAAATCCTGCTCTTACCTCCTTTCTTCCAGGTGCATTGTCTAGAGCTCCAACAGCAACTGAGGAGCACTTGGGATCTACTGAGTCAAGGGATCCTGACAGTGGTGGAGGTGGAGTTGGTTAGGCGCCAGTCAGTGTAGAGCTTTTGATACACAGAGAAAGTAGTTTTTTTTCCCCCATTTCAACCTTTGTGTAAGTCAGGACAGGGCACCGGGCACATGCCCTTTGTAACATTACCCCCCCACGATTCCTTTTTCTTATTTTGCCCTTTGTTGCAAAAATGTTCAGTAAAGAGTCCACACTTCTCCATACATGTGTGCAGTTCGCCATTGTGATGCTCTACATGGAAAGTGGTTCTCTCATTTCAGAATCTGCTCTTTTGTTTCCTCTATCCCTCTTGCTTTGGACTTGGAGAGTACATTGTTTCTTTGAGGTTTTGGATATTGCGTTGCAGAGCGAGAATATGGAGCTGATGATATTCTTTTGAGTGTTACTGCTCTGAATACCAACAAATACTGGGAACTGTAGAGCTTTCTTATTTGATTCTTGAACTGGTGGTTGTATGAACTTCATTCTGAGACTATTTCTAGGACTGTTTTGGCAACGCCCCTTCGTAGTTCCTCATACTTGAGCATATCCATTACTGTAAGATGGTTTAGGCCCCTTGATTGCAGGCAGATTTGGTTGGGTTTGGAGGAGCATTTCATTGCGAAGTACAATGGTTAGCAGAACTCTTTGAACAGGACACCCTGTTGTACAAAATGAACTAGTAATCTTATAGAAGTTATCATAAAATTATAAGAAATTTAACATAAGATTATAGAGTTGCAACAAACATATAGCACAACATTCATAACCAAAAATGTCAATAAAAAAATTAACCAAAAATGAAACACATGATGTGGTTGTACAATTCTTTATGCAAAAAGTGAAGTTGTCCTTTATTTATTGTGGAAATAGAACCTTGAACTCCAAAATCAAATTTGATAGCTAGTAGGCACAACCATAAAGCCCTTATAATCACTACCACTGTGTATAGCCACCTTTTGTTTGACAAATGTTAGCAGCTCTTTCAAGTGGACACGATCAACTTCCTGACAATATCAACCTCAATGCCATACCAAATTTCTTGTAGTTTCTCCCACAAATCCTTTTTGTTAGTGGGTTTCTTCTCAAACATTCTCATATAACGATCTACTTCATTTCAAAGATGTTCTATAGGATTTAGGTTAGGCGATTGAGTCAAATGCCAAATGAGTTGAAATTTCTGTGCTAGCAACCAATCTATAACATACTTAGAAGTATGTTTGGGGTCATTGTCATGTTGGAAAATGACATTCTCCTCTCCTAAATCATGCATGTGTATGGTGTTCATAAGCTCCATCTCCAAAACTTCACGATAAATATATTTATCTATCTTCCCTTCTATGAGGCGAAGGCTGCCAACTCCCTCCCAACTCATGCATCCCCATACTATAATACTTCCTTCAAAAAATTTGATAGTAGGTTGAACATATCAGTCCAAAAGACACTCTCCACTCCTCCACCAATATTGCCACCTATCTAAGCCAAACAAATTGAATTTTGACTCATCCAAAAAAACCACATAACTCCAATCCAACTAAGTTGCATGCTTGCACTTCTTTGCCCATGAATATTGACGCGCCTTGTGCTTTTTGGTCAATAATGGCTTCTTAGTCTTCACACATGCTTTCAGTCCTTGCCTTCAAAGACTCCTTCTAACCATATTATCACTCAAATTTAGTCCTTGAGATTGCATTTCTCTACCCATTGCTCCAACTATACCATTAGATGGATCAAGTAATAACCTCACAACCTCACGATTAGCATGTTCGTCAAGAATTTGAGGTCTTCTTTCTAAATGTACATCTTTCAAATCACTTCTCACACTGAACCTTCGCATTATATCATGGCAGATGCTCTAAGGAATCTCTAACAGTGTTGAAATTTCAGAGTACAAATTCCCTCTTATGCATTTGAGAACCAACTTTCGCTCATCAAGAGACCTTCTTGGAGACATAGCTAATAAAGTGTAATCTCTCTCAAGCTCTCTGAATTTTGAAATGCAAGAAGTCTCAATATATAGAGGTTCTTTGTTGAGATTTTTTGGATGCACAAGTTTTGTACATAATGAACTAGACACCCTTGGTTGACACATTTCCAATTGCTTCACTTGCAGGTGGCTCAATTTCAACATCCATACACTCTAGACTTCCATCTGTCTCTAATTATGATAGTTAGCTGAAAAAATCAGCTCCTTTACACTATAGTCAATAATTGTCAGTGCTAATTGTGGATTGCCATTACTATCCAAAGACTTTTGCTAACCACTGTAGGTATAAGGGTTTTTTCCCTACAATCATGGCCGATGTGAAGCTCAATCAACTTGGATACCAATATATATGCCTTCAACAAAATTATGCGAGATTGACTATTGTGGAAGGTAACCTTAAAACTCTTCATTCTTGCAAGCTATCATTTTAGATACATATACATGTTTTCAACATGATGAAAATTCATGTGGTAGTATCCCAAAAATGTGTACTAAGAGTGTGGAATCCCTTTTAACTCCCAACAATACCAAGCAAAAACTTCTATGGTATTATAGTAAAAACCATGATTAAATTTTTATATGGACAATCTTTATATGGATTATTTTAGATACCAATACATCCTTTTTAACTCTGAACAAGACTGAGCAAAAACTTCTATGGTATTACAATAAGAACCATGTTCAAATTCTTATATGGACAATCTTTATATGGATAATTTTAGATACTAGTACATTTCTTGATGATAGTTATTAGAGTACATTCACACTTGACATTAGGTAGCAATGGAAAATTACACATAATGTAGTTAAAGGACACTAGCTATCAAGATAATTGGCATCTTTGTGCGGTAGCGGCAATGGCCTAGGCGCCTAGCAATCCTTTTAAGTGGAGAGACATGAATTGCCGTTGGTATTTACATAAGTCGTTTTTACTAAAATTTGTTGACAATTGTTACTGATGTTGTTGAAGACTCCATTCATCGCTTCTACACTCGCAAACTAGTGTTATGATGGTCTTAGTTCCCCTTGTTATAGCTAGAAGCAACCAACGCAAAAATCATTAGCACATTTTGCCATTTGCGGACATGTCTTGCAAGTTTAAGTGGTATACAAAGTCAACAATCGCCCATTCACAAAATTTCAATGTTCTAGTGTTTTCAAGTTCTTTCTATAGAGCAAGCAACTAGTTCTACTACAGCTAGCTTAGGAAAGTGTTCAACATAGGAACGAAGGATTCCTGTATGTGAGTTGTAAGGGGTTCAATAAGCATCTTCAAGCAATACGATGACATCTAGTTCAGAAGTGTGATTAGAGAAGAAAGTGTTTCTGGTAATGAAACCTACAATACAGAGCTGCTCTTTATGTCATACAAGTAAACCTCCTGCTACTCCATCCATTGTACTTTCTTAGTTGTCATGTTGCTTTTGCTTTGATTTAGGTGAAGTCATGCTATTCTCTTACTACATTTTTAGAATTCACATTCTGATGTTCTTTGTGGTTACTACCTTTTGCTTCAATTCTAGTATCACTATTGTGGGTTCATGGATGAAGGGCTTGTAATTAGTTATGTAAATGCTCAACCTTTGTCTTCTATAGAAGTCATCTTCCCGTTTGTAGCCAAGTGCTTTTAATGATCTTACTAGTGTCATGTAGAAGTGTACTTTCTGTGGAGCATGAGCGAGTCTCCTACCATTTCATTTTAGTCATAGTGCATATCTATTGTACTTTGTTCAAACTCAACCATGGGGTCAATCTATTGATTTGCAATGAAATGTTTGTTGGTGGGTAGAGTATGGTCTCTAAAATCTTTCATGAGGTTGTACTTGCTCTAAATGATCTTCTACAACCTAAGCTTTCTTGGCCCACTAGTGGTCAACAAGCTACCATAGTTGTTGAATTCCTACAAGTGTGGCCTCTCAAATGTCATGGGGTAATAGATGGAACACACATTGCCATTGCATAGCCCCATTTTGGTACAGTTGATTACTATTATTTCAAGATTGGCAGCTACTCTATAACTTGTAAGGTCTTAGTTGATAGCTTTAAGTGTTTTCTTGACTTGGACATGGACATGTTGGGTTCCACAAACAATCCATGAGTTCTCTGGAGATTGACTCTTGATCATCATGGACAATGTTAAGTACTTTGAGATGGTGATTTGTCCTTCCAAAGCTTTTTCCTTTACCTATTAGGCAATGGTGGTTACTATACCCTTTGTTACCTTGGATTACAAAAAATTTGGATCTAGTATTGGATAAAAAATCAAAGTTTATTGATGTCAAAAGGAATGGATTTTAGGTGACATTGGAAAAAAAACCATGTTTTTATGTCAACAATGATATCCAATATAACATCAATGGACATCATTGTTGACATAAAAACATGGGTTTTTTTTATGTCACCTCAAATGTCACCTAAAATGTCACCTAAAATCCATTCCTTTTGATGTTGATCCATCACCTAAAACAAGGTTTTTTAATAGTGAGTATTGAACCATTTGACTTTCTGGAATTGTAAAAATCTAGGAAAATACAAAAGATTTTTAGTCTTGAGTTTTGCTTGGCACACATTGTAGTTATATGAAATAAATAAAAATATTCTTTTTAGTAATTTTATATTAATTTATTTCTTTTGTATTGCACATTTACATGTAGTCAAATGGCCCTCTATTAGGTCCAAATTTTCTATAATGGACACCTCATTGCCATTTAGGGGGATTACTTGTTGTTGATGCTTTTTTTTCAATTGTAGATTACATCATAGGTAGACAAAGGTAGAGAATACTTTCGTAGTGTTCAAGTTGTCATTCCATGAGTTGCATTTGAAAATAGATCTCAATGTAACTTTTGTTCTAGATGTTGTGATGTATTGTATCATTTTACATTATGCGCTTCTCAAGCAAAGCTATGATGAAGTAGAACAATTGCTTGAAATACTATGGAGGGAGAACTTACAACGAGACTTGGAATGGCTAGTAGCAAGGGCTATAGAGGCAACATTCGATAACAATGAGGAGGAGGTCGCCATTCAAAAACACCAAGACTTGGGTGTGTTGTCACTACAAAGAATAATAGCACACTAAATTGGACAGATACAAGCTAGACTTTCTTTCACTCTTTGTTGACACTAGTGATTGTGAATGTAGGCTTTGTTTCTTTACAAAAATGTACACTTTATTCATTTATACTTCATTTTTGTACCAAAATTACAATACATTCACATTTAGTTCAAGTATAGGCTAGTAGCATGGGTTTTTGCCATTGGGAAATGTAGCAACTAAAACAAGCCCGCTAAGTCACTATGAGGTGAATTTCAAATCTACTTACAAACAATAACAAGAGTGGAACACTAACATTAGTGCAATCTAAATTTATAGGATGAGTCAGAGGTTGTGATAGCAAGAAAATCTACACATTTGAGGACTTTGCTTCCTTGGTGTTGTAATTTGCTTTATAAGCGGAAACTAGCTCTAAACATAGTTCTTTGGATGTTGTCTCCACTACAAACTACCATAGCATTAGTGTAGCATGTGTCACAGTGTTCTTGTGACCATGCATTTGCCTTTGGAGGCCTACACTCAAAATAGCAGAGAGGTCTACTAAACAAGACATGATTTCTCCTTGCTTCTGTATAGCTAGCTTTGCATTTCGATAGACAATCTCGCATTTTCTTGGAGTTGACAATGATACTTCCATTGGTATTCCTTTTGCTCATAGAAGGATTGTAATTGTAGATCTATTTTTCTTCTTTCTATATCACAACTTATTGATGTCATTTCTTTCATCTAACCTACCATCGTATTTTCTATTGCTTCCGCAATTAGAAAATATCATGATAAGCTCTTTCGATGCACTTCAGTACTGCCAAACCAAAGTAGCCTAGTGGCATCCACTATGTTGGATGAACTCATTAATAACAAAGTCACCCTATGTGGGACCATTTCTTTTGGAACTACATTGGGATTGACCAAAAAAAGTCGTCAAAAAGCTAGCTATGAGCGCCATCGCATTGGCACTACCAATTACCAAGATTGAAGATTGCATTGACACAATTTGGTCACCATTGTCATCTAGTGGAGTTTAAGCTTCTTCACTGCCTTATTGTTCTTCAACATGAACATTGTCACTCCCTACACGTTGGGTGTCTTTGCTATTAGAAAACCATGACCAAATCCGTAGAAAATCAATTGATTGATGTTTTTTGGAGCACTAGAATGAGCATTTCTATTGATTTTTGAACTTTCTATGAAAATCAACAAAATGGCTACCTACTTTGTATTGATTTAAATACTACAATAATCAAATCAACAAAACTTCAAGGAATTTTGAATCTTTTTTGAATCTTTTTTTATTTTTGTGGAATCTTATTAGAATCTTATGGAATTTTTTGGAATTTTCTTGAATCTTTTTTAATCTTTTTTAATCTATCATAGTTGTTTGAAATTTTTTTGAATCTATTAGAATTACTTAGAATCTTTTGGAATGTTTTAACTTTATTTAGTACATTCATAATATTTTGATAGATTTTGGAATGTTTTTGTATTGTAGCAATGTTTGGGAAATTTTTTGGAGGTCCTTCAACTCTTTCCACCCTCTCGGGAAGTGAACCAGGGTTTTATCAATGGGCATCAATTACATCCTTTGAATCACACAATTATGTACTAGTTTCTTACTTCTAATTTCAAATTCTTACCAACTTATTTCCTCCAAATTAAAATTAGCACCGACTAAATTGAAAAATTCCCATGATATACAGAAAATCAATTTGAAATGAAAATACTAATTAATATTACATCCTTAGCATGAATTGAATTTGGCAAAGCCCTTCACCATTTGAAGGTCAAAGATCCTCCAAACCCATGCAATATGGAGTTGAGGATGGTTATAAAAAGATTGTAGAAATCAAAATAATTTAGGAAGTACCAATTTATCCTTCTTTAAATGTTGCTTCTACTACCTCTATAAGGTACTACTCTGGATTTGTATACAAATGGTGAAACTTAGACAATGGCTTCTTCTATAATGTCATCATATATAGTCTTTGTTAACTCTTTTCAAAGCAAATCACATGACACTATTCAAATTGGATGTTGTCATACGATTTCAAATTTTTTGCTTGATGTTATTTTGTACAGAATACGCCCTTTCTATGTCGTAGTTGGAGATCATCTTCGAAATTGAAGTACCCTAACCTACTAACTCTTGCTAAGTGAGGAATGTTAGCATCATCATTAGAAGAATTATCATGCAAATAAGTGAATACCAATTTCAAGGAATCACACAAGATGGTCATTGCTTGCCATCTAAAGAGCCAATGTATTTTATGGTACCTTTTAAGGGATTTTGAGCATCATTTAGTTCCTCTTGAAGTGTTTGCAACACAAATTTTCTTTTGGATGATTTTGTAAAGTGAGTAGACAAAGCATTTAATATAGAATTCACTTTAGTGGACATTTCTTTATTAGATTTTGTAAGCAACACAATGAGTTGAAGTGAGGAATGGATTCACCTTTTTAATCTTATTGTCACACTCATATCTTGTTGTAGCCAACAATAGGGTGGCTGTGAACTATCCTAAATGCTTGAGCAATAAGAATATTTTTGTTTTTTGCCCAAAAATTTCTAAGCAATGGAAAAATTTCCTATTGTCCAGACATTTAGGGCAATCCATAGCCACCCCATTGTTGGCTCCAAGGTTTGAATTCACAACCTTGTGGCTAAAAACCTAAGGCCTTCACCAATAAACCACCATTACAATTGCATGTGCTTGTACATATTTTTTTTTCATTTATCCATTTTCAAGTCGGTATATTTAAACTCAACAAACTTTGATGCCCAGTTTTGCATAGTAAAATAGTTTTTTAAATAACTTTGAACCAAGAAAAGTCGTAAAATCAAGCTAATTTTCACCTCCGAAAAGCCATTTGAGATTTTGAATCTCCAATCAAAAGTTATAAACAAAGTTTTAAAATAAAATTTTTAAATTGGTTTTCTAAATTTATATTTATGTGGAAAGCTTTGAATCATTCTACTTTGATTTATGAGTTGAAAGTTATGAGATGTTTTAGTTTGCGGGCAGTTTTGGATTCCCTACTCATAAATAAACTTTAGAGTCTTTTATTTAACTCAATTTTTAATATTTAAAAATAAAAATAAAAGCATATGATGTTGATTGTTTATTACTATATTACCATTGCTGGGATTGGCATTTTTTAATTTTATAATTTAAATCTTAACAATTTAGTGTTTTGAATTATTTTGTACTTCTTTCTATTTACTATTTTTTTCCCATGTATTGTATAATTCTAAATGATCTAAATTTTTTCAAGCATGTGGCTAACTTGCTTTGAAGAAAAAATCCAAAGAGTCATCACCATTTTGCACATTTTTTCACACTAATGTGACCTTGTAAAGTGCAACTGCCTGGGTTTTTTGTAGGACCGAAAAAGGGATTTTTGACAATTCAAATGCTTATGTATTTCAATCTATTTAGTAGAAAATTCTGAAATTTTTTCTACATCTTCTCAAACTAGTTTACTACAAAATCCTAGAGTTTCATGTGCCTAAAAATGTTTTTCTTCTAAAATTTGGTACTTGTATTAAAAATGATAGTTCTAGAGTGTTTTTGGTGAAAACATAGTCTTTGACCTTTAGGGGTTAAAGATTATGTTAACAATCTTGTTGAGAGTATGTATAAAGAATTTTAAACCAATTCAATCAATTTTTCATAGTGCCTCAAACAAAAAAATGACCTCTTGAGACATAACTTTTCAATTGTAACTTGGATTAGTCTAAAAAATTTTAGGCATCAAGTTAACCCTTGAAGTCCCAAGGCCATTTTTCTGTCAAAAACCACTAAAAAATGTCATTTTTATTGCATGCATCCAAGAAAACCAAAAAATCATTTTTTTAGAATCTAATTGTAGGATCTTGTACTTCACTTGTATTAGTTCATGTGGTGAAACTTTCATGAAGTTTGACTGTATAGATTGGAAGATATTAGCATTCAAAGTTGAAAAAGAAAGTTTTTTTGAACATTGGCCTACAATTTTAGATGACTTTGACTGTCATTTGTGGAATTTTTTTGCACTACAGACTTTGAATTAAAAAAAAAATTTATGTTGAAGAATTGAGTTGAAAGTCTAAGAAAAAAATTCAAAAGAAAAACACTTAATTTTCATTCTTTAAAAAAATGTTAAATTGAAGTAGGTCCAAGATTGGAAAAAACTAAATCATTAATAACTCCAAGATGGGATTGAAAGACAATAATTCCAATGGTGAGATTGTTTTGGCAAGCAAACAAAGAAAAAAAAAATTTCAATTGTGAAAAATTGTAAAAATTGCATTTAGAAATGAATCCTACAACTTATTTTTTCAAGAAAATGCTGAAAATCTGAAATTGCCCGAAAAACAAAATTGTCTTTAACTTTCTTATTATTATTCCAAATAGAACGAATAAAAGCTTCACATGTAGACAAAAAGAAAAAATTTCATGGAAAAAAAATTAAAATTTATTTTAATTTTTAGCAATTTTTTTTGTGCTGCTCACCGAGTTCAATTTTACGCTTTTTGTGGTATAACTTTTGCTCCCGGGCACCAATTGAAATAAAAATTATATTCCCACATAGATAATCAATTTTTCTATCTTATCGGAAAGTTTCAAAACAATTCACCAAAATTTGAGGTCACAATAATCTACCCGAAATCTGATTTGTCCCCTGAGGAGACAATGGGACTTTAGGGGTTAATATTGAATTGGAATACACTTTTGGTAATAAATCACAAAAAGCTTATCCACCAAATATTGCACTGGAAAGAATTAACCCCAAAGTGGAAAAGGACTTGAAATCATACCCTAGGACCAACTTTAAGGATTAATTAATTATTTGGCATCAAAGTGTCAACCTTGTTCTAATGCTATAGTACAAAAACATTCTAAAATCTACCAAAATATTAGGAATGTACTAAATAGAGTTCAAATATTTTAAAAGATTCTAAATAATTCTAATAGATTCCAAATAATTCCAACAAATGTAATAAATTCAAAAAGATTTCAAACAACTCTAATAGATTCAAAAAAAATTTTAAAAAATTCCTTGAAGTTTTGTTGATTTGATCATTGCACTTTTCAAATCAATAGAAAATAGGTAGCCATTTTATTGAATTTCACAAAAAGTTCAAAAATTAGTAGAATCGTTCATTTGAATGCCCCAACCAATCAATTGATTATATGTTAATTTGGTCATGTTTTTTAGTAGTGTCCTTTCATGTATACTTTAGTAGAGATGGAACATTGCTACTATAAGAGTTACTAGCAAGACTTCCAATCTCCAGTAGAAGATGAACACGACCAAATGCATTGGCCTAAATATTGCTCACAATTTCTTCACAGCAAGCATGCCAATTTCACATCAATTGTTAGCTCACCTTATTCATAGCTTTACCTTTGCTATGGTAAAAAAACAAAAAATGCAAAAAGAAAGATATGGTGAACAACTCAAACTTGGCACAATTAATGATGTAGAACTCATCACTTGTAGGTGAAGGAGTTGCTAGATGCAATCCATGGATACTCTTATTTCTTACATGTTCTAGTAGTAGAAAATGCTAATTAAAACATGACAGCTCAACTCCACCAAATGCATAGTTCACTGTAGTCACTAGTGATTTCTCTAAGTAGTAAATTTAAGATAAAATATGTAAGAAAAAGCAAGTTTGATAGGAAAAACTCACCAGAACTGCCACTAGTTGTTGTTGATGCTAGCAATACTGCAAACTTCCACCGTTGCCAATTGTCCATTATCTTAGTTCTAATACAACACAAACACACTATCAATTCTGTGGACATTGAAGTAATCTATTCTTTTGAATGCAATTCCTTACCACAATGGTAATGTCCCTACACGTTGTAGCATGGACTGTACTAAACTCTCTACATACACCAATTGATGAGCACTACACTAATTCAAGAACTTAGTTACCAATTTCCAATCACTATGCATGATTCCTTTGATAGGTCGCTTCCTTTAAACTCTACGTTTCTTTCAAGTTGGTGGCAACATTGATTTCCTTCGTAGCCATTGTCGTAAACCTTGTTTAGCAAGCTTTGGGAAGTGGCTATCGGTTTTGATTATGTACATAAATTTAATCCTAAATCCCTGTCTCATGTTAAATGTGTTCTTCCACCTTCTTTAACTACCAAAGTTGCCTCACAACTAAAATCTATATTTAACGAAGTTGATTTTGTTAAGTCAACGACGCCACTAACCACCTTCTTTAAAAAAATAGCATCTGACTTTACCATCCTATCCTCATTCTTTGTGGCTACCACATTTGATTCCACATTGGCTTAGTAAACGTTGAAGAAAGCTAGTCTAAATGGCCACTTACTTTGCACTCCATGAGAACCTCGTATTGTCACCCCTAGCGCTAGGTGCAAAAGTATCCTTAGAGAACACATGTGGATGTTTGCTACATCTACATGGATGAGCAAGTTTGAACCACATAAAAACATAAGCAACTTATATGTGTAAAAAATAGGTAAAATAATATTTCTCTAAACATTGGGTTTAAAAAATGAACCAAAATCAAATCAAATCTAAATAAGCTATATAAAAGACAATATATGGCATGTCCAAGAAAATTCATGTTTGAAATTGGTTACAAAAGACCATATATGAATACAAAATTAAATGGAAAAATTAAGCTCTCTTTGGTTATTAAATGATTTTGGAAGTTCATTGGGATTTGAATATGAGGTTCAAGTATTATATTTTACATGAAGGTTTGATTCAACACTTGAATGCCAAACTCCTTTCTTTTTCCTATGTAAAGGGATTTGGTAGCTAGAATTATTGTTGTTAGGATTTTGACATTTTAGCATCCAAATTTTTTGTGTTTGGCAACTTTTCTTTTTTTTTTTGAAAATCTATCATGTAGAGCTTAAGGCATATTGTAGGTTTTCAAAAAATTTCAAAAATTAGGCAATATGGATGAAATTTTTATGTAACATTTCAAACATGTCACTTATAATATTCAAAACATGCAGAGATTCTTAAAAATACTTCATTTATGTCTGAATCTAATCTCCATCTAGGGTACCAAAAGTTGGTAAAAAGATCTAGAGTCAAATTTAGTTGTGATTTTTTTATCCACAATACTGTACTAGCCTACTATGACCACAATTGATTTTTCTTTGTAATTTCCAAATGTAATTCATTAAATTTTAGATGGATAATATACCATTGGAAGTTTTTGAAAATACCTCTCCAATATATAGTAGACACTCCAAAATCCAAAAAATTGCAATTGCCAACTAAAAAAATTGATTACAATTGTAATGAGTTAAGTATAAGATTGTGAATAAAAGAACTACAACCAATTTTGACTATGGTTCTCTTTTACCAACTTTGGGTATAATGAGGGCATTAGAAGAGCCTTGCATGTTGGGAATTAGGGTTGCCTCCTAGAGAAGCATCCAAGATTACTTGGCACTTGTGGCATTGCGTGTTGTCAATTTGGTTATTTTGAAGTCAATACTCACTCTAGAATTAATGTCATTAATTAGTGAGTATTTTGTGGATTACTTGACATTTGTTATTATATATCTTGAATAGCAATATCCAAAGCTATTTTGCAATTGTTTTCCACATACGGGTAGTCACTTGTCACAACATGGTTGTCACCCATGACAATAGTTGATGCACACTCTAGATTCAAAGTTGTTTGCTAGATATCTTCTATCAAGTTCTAGTTTTTTGTTGAACATTTATATTTTTCATGCTAAAGTGCTATTATTTTTAAAAAGCACTTTTGCAAACAAAGTTGAGAAATTCTTTGGTTGTATTTATTTTCTTTACTACAGAGCTTGAGTATATCTTTATGGTTACACTACATTGGCTTCAATACAAGAGGAGAAAGAATACACCTTTCACTAGATTGAAAAGAAGGGCACCTATACATTGTGGGATCTCTTGGCTGTAGTCTATGCGTTTTTCAACAGCTTAGATTATGTGCTTACATTTCTAAAACATTGCAACTAGAGTGCAAACCTCGTGTAGTGACATGCAGAGGGAATTGCCCATTAGGTGACTAGTTAATTTTTGGCAAGTCTAACTATGATTGGTTGTAGTACAACTTCAACTGCAATGATGTGGTGGGTAGTTATGTGGTCACTATAAGAAAACTATATTGTTTAAGTCGTTATGAAGAAACGTAGCTTGTTTTTTGTATGTCAATGCGTTTTGCAATGCGCGCTGATAGGGCCGTGAATTGTGAGTGATGTTGTTGGAAACACGGTCATGGAATGTGCAAAACATATAAATGTCAATTTTGTTGCACATGTTTATTTTTTATGTCCAAAAAAACGCCTTAGGTTTTTGGCAAATGTCCCAAAAAATGCCCTTCAACCACGTTAGCAAATAGACCCATTTTGAATATGGATAAGTTAATAAAATTACTATGGTCTATGGTAAAATGTTGATCATATATGAAAAATTTAGAGGAAGGGTAGCTACATGGCATGCTTTGCAAAAAAAAAAAAAAAAATGGATGGATATGCACCATGGATGAAAAGAGATGACCTTTATATAATTAGAGTGGTAGGAAGTGAAACAATCCATATAGGATATATATATACATCAAGAATTGTATTCAATGTAAAATATCTCAAGTAGTATAATCTAGATGTCAGAAACAACATTGAGATGCTTAAAACATCAAAATTTCTGAATGAATGTTTAGACATTTGAAACAATGTCAAGAAGTACAATGGCCAAGTTCCATATTCTAATTATCCCAAATCTTTTGTCTCACCATGGATAGAGAATAAATACAAATATGACCTTTGTAATCTTCATCCCCACTAATTTTCAATGAAGGAATTTGTTCATTTTGTCATCAAAAATTCTCTTAATGGTAGATGGTAAATTTTCTTTTAATTCTTGGTGAATTCTACAATTTTTGTTGTTGTTTTTTATTTTATTTTTTAATTAAATTTAACTAATTATTTTTTGTTGGCCTTGTTTTATGTACAAATATAATATACACTAATTGATGCCTCAAAAAGAAGCATTAAAATTTTCATGCAAATATGTTGACCGCGTCATATTCTTTATGAGTCTATGTCAAATTTTTAAGGGATTCATGTCACTAGACACATCATGGATGAAAAAGATATCCTATGTGGTGCTGCCTGCCCCAAAAGGCTTATGTGGTAGTGATGTGCCCTCCACGTGTTACGCATTGGGGATGCCCTTTTGTCCTAGTTTCATTCACGTTTTACAAAAAACAAGCTATGTTTAGGGCACGTTTTCTATATGTTTTGGGCATGTTAGTTATAACAAATTTTTTAAGACATCATAGGCAACTTGGTCTATGTTGAAGTAAACATCATGGAGTATTTTTTTATGTTTTAAAAAAACCTCGGATTTTTATAGTGGGTGTAGGTATATGTAACAAGAAAGAGTTAGATACCATAAAGAGGAATGTCCAATAGGCATACAATGAGGTTTATTGTAAGGATCTTGAGCTAGATTGTTGACTTTCCACAAGCTCGATTGTTTCAATACTTGCAAGTAATTGATAGTACTTGCATTTCTTGCAACAATACTTTTAGCCATTGATTTTTCCTCTCAATGGCTAAGATTGTTCCACTATAGAGTACTTATAGTACTGAGCTTCTAAAATTCAATTTTTGGCAAAGATTGTTGCAAGAAATACTTGTCCTTTTTTGTCCCCTTGGCCCTAGATAAGTATTTTTTTGCTCATAAATTTTGCATTATATGTCTATTTTCTAAGAAATTTGAAAAAAAATTATATGTGGTAGCTTTAGACATTGAATAATTTTTTTTATTATTTTTTCTAAATAAATGTATTATTTTTAAGCTTCCTCCAATTGGATGTCTACTAGGGCCATTTTAAAGGGTTTAGTATTGTTTTCAATCCAAAAATGCAAATTTGAAGGTCAAAATTGGGATACAAGGGATTTTGCTAAATTTACACAATCATAAAAAGAAATTTAAAAATAATAATAAAGTGCTCACCTTCCACATGTGCTGAAAGTGCACTACCTTTGAGTACTTGTAGAGAACAAAAAAAATTCTTCAAAGATGCAAATGGTTGAGAAGAAATATCTTCAAGTTAAAAAAAATTTGAATCTTTTATCATTTTCTAAAAGTCAAATTATTTTATATATTTTCTTGTATTTTCCAGCCTTCTTTTTTTATGCATAACATTTAGAAATAAAATTTTCTAGGTCTAAATTTTTACACACTCATGCTTATGCTACTTTGAATGCTTTACAAATTATTCATATTTTATTTCATTCAAAAAATTATTTCAAAAGTCACAGTATTTTGATACTAAGGTGATTTTGAACCAATAATGGGAGGTGTTTCTTGTAACAACCCCAAAAGGCTATAAAAAAATGGTTGATCTTTCTTGCAACCACCTATGTGAATGAAAGACAATTTCAACATCACTTTAATATTATTAAGAACATCTTTGGGCAATCTAAAGAAAATAATGGAGATAGAAGTAAAAAAGTGGAAGTGAGTCCGAAAGTTGGTATCACTTGGAGCCTTGGATTAGCAACTTGAATGTTTTCAAACTACCTTGATCAACAATAGCTTGCATGCAATGAGGGCAATGAACCTCAATACAATTTGAGTATGTCTCTAATACTATCTAGGATTTTTTGAGAATTTTTTGAGCTTACAAAAATAGCTATGATTATAGTGCGAATCTACATTATTCTACCTTCTCATGTCAATTATGGTTTTATTTCAATTTCAATCATATGTCATTCATGATTTTAGTTTAGTTTAGATTTTACTTCAACATATTTGTCTTCACTTTGGATTATATTGAGTTTTGGAATGACAATGTAATTTAGTGTGAATTACAAAGTTGGTATATGACTAAATTTGAATATGTTTGAGGATGACTTTTGCATTGTCAATTTTAATAAGTAGATTTATAATCTCAATTGACTTTGAATTCTCATTCTCTTTTAAAGAACCTAGCATGATGTTTTATTGCTTGGTAATGTAGGTCCCAGGAAGTGTAGAAGATGAGTGGATGTTCAACAACATTTCAATTTCTCAAAGTTAAATTTTTGAACAACTTATTGAACCACTTGGCTATGTGTATGACTATGTTTGCTTGGAAGCACTACACTATTCAAATTACGGAGTATGAGGAAGCAATTGAATACTAGAGACTTATTAAATTTAAACAAGACCAATACCAAGAAAATCTTTGAATGCCGTACACTGGGTAGTCATCAACAACCATTGACCAGTTGTTTTATGTAGGCAAATTTGTTTTTGTTTTGGTAGTGGTAACTTTTTTTGGTTGCTCTAGTCACATAACGTTGTTTGGTTAAAATTAGGGGTTTTGTTTAAATTTTGTGACACAAACATTGAATATCTAAAAGGTTTTATAATCCTATTACTATAGTATCTCATGAACATTTGAGAACATTTCTACATACCCAATTATGAATTTGCTCTTTTTGTGACTTAATGTGTACCAATTGGATGTTTGGCTTCTTTAGTCATGATGTTATCTTTGTAAAAATGTGACTTAGTGTGTACTAGTTGAATATTTGTCTTTTGAAGTTTTGACATTATCAATGTAAAAACAGAAAGCATCATCTTTGCTAAATTCATCATAGAGCATTTAGTTGTAAGTTTTATTTTCATTTCTTACTTTGATTATTGCTTGTTTGTATGCTTCAAAATTTAGTGAGTTTGCTTCTTTGTGAGATTGAAGAAATTAGTGGATCACTATTTAGCATGTGTAGAGCAGGCAACCAATTTCTAACCCCCCATTTCCATAGTATAGGCTACTCTATTTCCAATCGTAGCTCTGTTTACATTATAGCTTATGTACATTAGGGCCTAGAAGAGCTGCAAAAATGTCCAAAAAGTGTACACTGAAAACATAAAATGATCATAACATGTATATAATTATCACTTATATCAATTTTATAACCAACCTATGGTTCGAACTATAGTGGCCTACATAACAAGAATAGGTTGCACAAAATCTTTAGGAAAAAAATTTCAAAAAAATTTCAATTTTGACTGAAAAATGTAATTTTAAAAATCCTTCTTTAATCAATTTCCCTACACGGGAAAAGTATTTCCCATAATACACCCATCTAGTAGCTATGATGAATTCCTTATGTGGTTGGAAATGGGGCATGATGTTAAATCATGCCCAAGAAATGGGCCCAAGAGGTTGAATTTACCCCGTGGGAAAACGCAGGAATTTTTATATTTTTCACACAATTTTTTTTTGTCAAATTTTGAATTTATATTTGCAGTCAGAGACCCAAAATTAGGTAAGAGAGATCTAGGACATATCCTAGACATGGCTCAAAATAGGGGGCTTTTTTTACTTTTACCCTCGGTATGCTTCTACATTACCCTGCTGGGCCCATTTCCTGGGCATGATTTAGAGTCCTGCGGAAATGGGTCGTCATCCCATAAATCTATCTTGGATAGCAAATTCGAGCTGTCTGTTAAACTCTTCAATCGCACAAGGAATAAAAAAAAAGTGGGAATACCGGTAGTATTGAAGGCTGCAAGCGTGGACACATAAATGCGTAGCGGATGAGTTCAAATCTAAGAAAAATAAATTTGGCGCGCAATAAAAAAAATGGACGCTGGCCCAGGCCGACGAGCGGAACCTCAACGGACGAACGATGATGCTGCCAAAGGCCCGGATCCGTGCGTCCGTTTGTTCCAAACCCGACGGAAGCGCTTGCGACAAATTTTTCGTTCGTCCGAGTACGAGTGCGTGCAGGATCGTGATTCCGCCCCGCACCACCGCGGCGTGATTTTCATGCTCGAGACGCAGCTCTTGCGACTTTTCTTTAGCAAATATGGGTGTTGCGGGTTTCGCTGAGAGTCTGGAATCGGTGTACGTCTGCAATGTATGCATAGCTGAGGGTTTCGCGGAAATCGAGAACTCTTTTGCGAGCATTTTGGGTGCTGCTGTGAAGTTAGGGTTGGAGCTCTGCGGAAGTTATTAGGGGAGAGAGAAATGGGTTTTGTTGGGAGAGGATATTAGTAGAACTGGTTTGTTGATGGCAAGTGCGTGGGTTACCTGTATGCTGCTTTAGCCGTTCCTCTCTGTGTGTATGTGCTTCTTCGTGTTCGTTTCTTTCGTCTGTCAAAGAAGGGTTCGGCTGTTTCTTGTCCCGATCCGGAGCTACAGTGGGGCTGTCACTCGTCACGATTTCAGGTACGCAACTTTTTCGTTTGTCTTCAAATCCGGCCCTATGTGATTTTGAATCTCAGAGTCTTGTCTGAAGGTATTAAGACTCTTTCATATTTATTAACTTACCTTACGTGCTTTCCAGTCTTGGAGCACGAGTCTTGGGCTCTGACAAGCCCTATAGGGGCTAGTGATCGGTGAGGCCGGGAGGGCATTAGTGTGTAGTTCCGTTGAAGCTTCACCATGGCGGCTATGTCGTATGAGGCGGCTCGCAATGAGCGGCTGGAAGAGAACAAGAGGAGGATGGAGGAGCTCGGCTTGGTGGAGTTGGCGAAGGAATTGAAGAAGCCGAAGATTCCCAGGAAACCGGCGGAGAAGATCAAGGTGGAATTGCCGCAGGAAGCGCGTCGATCTTCGCGAGTTGCAGCGAAGCCCGTGGTGATTTACAGAGAGCAGTCGCAGAAGGTGCCCGGAGTAGCGAAGAACAGTCAGGAGGCTCGCGAGCGGCGAGAGAGGCAGGGCTTGCGACGCCGGTACCTGACGGAAGCGGCGCGCAAGGTCGCCATGGAGGTAGCGGAGGAAGTGTTCAAGGGCATGAAGAGTCCTGCGTTTGTGAAGCCTATGCAGCATGCTCGTATGTCCACCGTCTTCTGGATAGCACTCCCAGAACAATTTTGCAAGCAGCATATGCCAGCGACAGATGAGAAGTTTGTGCTGGAGGACGAGAAGGAGAAAGAGTGGGAGTGTATGTATATTGCGACGAAAACGGGTATGAGCAGTGGTTGGCGTGGTTTCGTTATCGACCACGACTTAATGGACGGCGATTGCTGCATTTTTGAGCTCGTTAAGCCTCTTCGATTTAAAGTGCATATTGTAAGGTTTGTTGATGAGGAAGAAGAGGAGGAGGAGGAGGAGGATTCTGAGGATGAGGATGAGGATGAGTCAGATGAGGGAGATAGGAGGAAATCTAGATCGAGGAAGTCCAGGCGATCATCTTCTGCGAAGAAAAGAAGTGATGTTGCGGAAGATGAAGAGGATGAAGAGGATGAAGAAGAAGAGGAAGAAGAGGATGACGAGGAGGAAGAGGAATTTGATAGTGATGTTTGTGACGATCACGTAAGCGATGAAGAACCTGAGGAGGAGGATAGTGAAGATGATTATTCCCCGAGGCTATCCGAGAAAGAGGTCGATACTCTTGTGGCAGCTCCATCACGAGCGTCACGAGGATTGAAGCGGAAGATTGGAAATGAGGACGATGATGATATTGAATTAGGTCACGGAGAAACTTCAAACGAAAGTCAGCAGGCAGAAGTGGAAGATGACGAAGATGCGAAACAGTCTGCTGTCGTGGCCTCGAGGAATTGAGCGGGTTCAGGAGACAAGTTCTCCTTAGCAAGGCCCTTACCTTTGCTTATGCCATGACATTTGTAGAACTGGAAACTCAGGCAAATACTCGAAGTTAAAAAGCGGTGAAGTGGCATGGCTATCTGTGGTGCCTTGAAGTCCTTCTCTTACTTTGTGTTCTTGTAGCCTTAGCTAGAAGTGTGTAAAGTGTGTAAAGAACGCTCTCCTGAAACGTAGTCCCCACATCCTCTAAAGGATAAAACCTTAAGATGTGAGAATCGACAGCTCGACACATGTACAGAAGGAACCAAAGCGAGCGGGCTGAGTGTGGAGACATTCGGCGCATTTCTCATTTCGAAAATGGACGTTACGACTCTGCTGAGCATCGAGGAGAGCCTTCGCCATTCGGTTCTATTTCATCCCTTGAGAACGGGTTAGCAAGAAAATTTGACGGAGATTTTTATCCAGGTTCTGGACGTCCTGTTACTAATACGGGCTTTAGTAACGGTCCTGGTCTTGCAGTCTGGGCGACCATATCACTCTCAGGTGCTGTCTGAAGTAGAGAACACTTCTGGGAGAGAGACAGGTCGAAGGGACTGATTAGCAGTGGGAGTTGGGACTCCTCTCAGAGATCTGAGAGGGATTACCGTGAGAGATTGTCCGGGAAGCCGGACTCTTACAGTTGAAGGGAGGGTAAATTCTCTCAATATGATTCTGGAAGGGACTGGTCGCAAGGGGAGAAAGATTTAGATGGGAGCCGACTCGACAGATATGGAAGCAGCAGCCGTGACGTTTTTTCTGGCGATACTCTGGGTGCAACCAAGGACTCTCTTCTTGGCTTCGACTGGAGACGCAAGGAAAGGTCCTCCTCTGTGAGTGCGTCGCGATCTACCACTCATGTTTCCAGTAACGGGGTCTCGAAGGAGTCTGGTAAGGCCTCAAGGGTTGGATGTATCTGTTAGCTTACCCTCTCCACCACACTCCCCACACTCAACCCCGTCCTCGACAGTGCATGAGCCCCCTCGTGATGATGGCAACCATCCCTCTCCTCCGAAGCGCCCTCGTTTGGGTTGGGGTCAAGGACTTGCTAAATATGAGAAGAAGAAGGTTGTGGAAACCGACGAGACTTTTCCTCCATCTTCAGGAGTCACAACGTCCGAAAATGGACGTTCAGTTGTTACTGCTGTTGTTTCTAGCACGACGACAGAAGGTCTGCAAAGCCAGGAGTTGCACGCAGCAGAGGAAAGCCCGGTTTCTGTTGTGTCGAATCCTACGACCTTGTGTGTGTCTACGCCAACTCCTTCATCTATACAGCAGGCGCTGGAAAGTACGGTTTCTTCCTCTCCACCCTGTGTGTTTATCCTGTTGGGCAGTAGACAGTGGATACTCTTCGTTCTCTCCGTTCTCCACATCTCTGTTTTCCTTCGTCTCATTGTGCAGTTTTGAGCGTGAGTTTTTCATCGTCAGAAACGTCACCCGGTTGGTTTTGTGCTATTTTTTTGAATTTTCCGGTCTTAGTGTTGCCTTTTCATCTGTCCCAATTTCTGACTTCGTGCCTGAATTTTTGCAGGTGTGTCGAAGTCAACCGTGGATTCTCAATCAAATGAGCAAGAAGCAGTAGTGATGAGTCGAAGTCTGGTTCTGTTCTTCTTCTGATGTAGGTGGTGCTTCTCCGAGGGCGAATGCAGCCTTGGCTGGTCCTTCCTAACTTGGCTGCAACAATGAGTATGGGAACCGGCCCAGTTGGAGTAGACAACCCTCCGCACTCACTTTTTAATCCGCGGATGGAAGAGTGCAGAAGTTCATTCGGCAGATGTATAATGCTAATGGGTTTGCTCAAAATCCTCAGGGCCTCTATCCATGTTTTCAACATGGTCTGCCTTTGTTACCGAACCCAGGACTTCAAAGGACACGTCATTCAAATTTACGACAACAGCTTGTAGCGTCTCTCTCTCAGAAGTCGTCACTCAGTTGGCCTCTAGCGGCTTTCGCAATCTACTGGAGTTCAGCATAATTCTCAACCAAACCTTCACCCGCAAGTTGGACATCAATTGCATTGAGACCATTAATGTAGACAAATTTGGTTAGGATTTGGAGGAGCATTTCGTTGCGAAGTAGATGTAAGGTGTGTCTACTTGCTATGGCCGATGTGAAGCTCGATCACATGGGTATATGTTGTGGGAGTACAGGTTTGATATCAATGTAGAAGTCAAAGAATCATCCCCAAAATTAAGTCAAATCAGATAATAGAAATGATCAACCATGAAAAGAATTACATGTTCGAAGTTTCTCTTCACAGCTTTGTATGAAATAATGCCAGATTGACTACTCCAATTCGATGCTCACATGTATCTAATAACAACTGCTGATTTGGATGATTTAAGATTCAGATACATATGGAAAGTGGATGGCCACATCTATCTAATACATCCACATGTATGTGCAATATTGAACCACATAAAAACATTAGCAACCTACACGTGCAGAAAATATAGAACATCAATCTCTAAACATTGGGTTCAGAAAATGGATTTGATTAAGATATAATCTAAATAAGCTGTACAGAAAGGCATTGGTTCGTGCCAGTAAGCTCACCACAATCCCTAGACAGACGATGATGAGATGCGAGTGACTTGAGCAATGTGGCTACGATCCGCATGAGCTCGGAAGAAAGCAATCATGTTATCATACAAATCCACTTTCGCTCGAATGCTGAGCACGAAGTCGATATGACCATAGTCCGGCAAGAACACCACTTCCGGTGAGCTCTTGATTTCCCTCATGGTGCGCACGATATCCACAGGATCAGCCAAAGCGTCGTTACCTCCAGACGCCATCCACATGGGGAACGACTTTGGAATGAGACCCAGATCATATGCGGGAGGCGTCAGTCTCAGGTAGTGTTGCAGGTTGCCGAGGTAGCCATAGTCGTACTTGGCGAACGTCCCACGCCGGACCATCTGCGCCAGATGTGCGAGATTTTTCAGCGACGTGGAATGCGGCTCGAATTGTAGGTAGTGAGGAATGCGTGTAGCGTTGAAGCAGCAGTTAGGCCCCGTGATGGACGCCAAAAGGTCCCCGCAATCCACGTCGCCGCGCTCACACACGTAGTCCAAGAGCTTCACGCCCACCTCGTTCCGGAGGTTGAACTCGCGGACGCCCATGGTTTTGATCATTCGATCAATGTAATGGTGCGCGGCGCTGTTGATAAAAGACGAGGTGATGTGGTCGAGGTAGGAAATCGGACTCAGTAAGGCGGCAGCGGCCAACATGTCTGTCACCACGGGTTGCGAGAACGAGGCTAAGCCCATTATCGTCCCCTGCACGCAGCAACGCCATAGCCAACCGCGGTCTTATCAAAGGCTCCCCTGAAGTGTTGGGCAGAAAGGACAGGGGAAACAAGTGACTGACTGCCAGGTTCCCCTTCCACACCAAGGATTGCAATAAGATTTTATTCACATTGGAAGAAAGTTGATTCCCTTGTGGAGTCTTTTCATATAATTATCTTCTGTAGAATGGCAAAAAACTTCCCTGTAATACTCCCTAGGCAAGTGAGAATTACTATGTGCGGTGAAGGGACAGCAATTGTATTTCGGAAGTTCATCACGAAATGCATCGCAAATCAGACGATGCATGTGATTCTAGAGCCTTTTTGCTTGTGGAAATTTTTAAGACTCAAGCATCGGTAGTTGTAGGAAGTTTCAAATCGAATCTGAATTTGCTTAGCATTTGAAACTAGGATGTGCAGCAATGGCAGATACTTCGTACCTGGGAGTGTCCGACGTAGAATACCTTCGAACCGGTGGTGGTCATGACGAACTTAAACATTGCCGGTAAGTCGAATTCCGCGAGCTCATCCCACGTCCAGTCCCAGTACTCCTTGTCGTGCTTCGCATACGTCTTGTGGCCATGGCTCCATCTCGTCCCGCGTCCATTGGCAATCCAGACGTCGAAGCCTTCGTCGGCGAGAATGAATCCCAGAGACTGGCCGGGCAGATTGAGCACCCAGTTGTCGCCCCCTTGGAGCAATCCATGCTGTAACAGAACGGGAAGCCGTTTCGTCCTATCCCTTCCATGCGAAATTCGTTGCAACCCTAACAAGAAGCCATCGTAAGTCTCCACGGTGTACTCTTGGCAAGAATACCCCGTTCCGTCCACGACCGTCGCGCACATGCCTTTCTCCTCGTCACCACGCGCGCCAATCGCCAAGAGTGCCAGAACAATTACCGCAAATTGAAAATGGTTACTCGCCATGGTTTCGCAAAACGCCAGCCAAAATTCGAGAGAAATCAATAGACAGATGCTCTTCAAAATCTATCATTAGAACTCCAGGTGCAAAAGCGGAGTTCGCATTCACACCTCCGTTACCTCTGCAGTGTACAGCTGAATCTACGCTTACAGATGAAACCACCGCGATTGCCAGAACAAGAGTCACAAATCAGAAAACCAAAAAAAGTTGATTACATAATACCAGCAATTGGGTGCAAGAAATTAACAGACAGGTGGTCTTCAGAAATCTATCAATAGGCGTCCATGTGCAAAACCGGAGCTCGTAGTACCACTTCCGTCACCTCTGCATTGTGAAGCTGAATCTGCGCTCACCAACGAGACTGCCAATTGATGCTTGGAAAGCTCATCCTCAAAGGCAAAAACCACATCACAAGCTGCGAAGAAGCTCTGCAAAGCTCATCCTCAGGCAATCTTTAAGCCAATCTCAGACAAACCCTCAGCTCGTTTTATGTTATTCCGAAACCACAGTCTCCGCAAGCGTAATTCAAAAGAACCCGGCCCAAAGCGTTCTGCGTCGCGGAGAAATTCATAAGTACGCAAACAGGTGGAGCGGATGATGATGATGACGACGATTATGGCCACCCCCACTCTGCGCCGGCAGACACGGCTTTTGCAGGGGCCCAGGCAGACGAACGGAACCTCAACGGACGAACGATAATCCCAACCGCCCGGATCCGGCGTCCGTCTCTTCCTCTCCCGACGGAAGCCCTTGTAACGACACTTTCGTTCGTCCAAGTACGAGTACCTGCATGGTCATGATGCAACTCCGATCCGCACTGCAGTGGCGTGGTTTTATATTTTGGTCTATGTCATTTCTTTCTTGCACGGCCTTTCTTGCATGCAAAGTCTGGCTTCGTCGCTGACAGGTGTGTCTGGATTTATTGAGATATAATTGAAACACGCCTGTCTTGTTCTGCTAGTCACATGAGTTGCGGTTGACCACCATGATCTTGCTAAGTCATTCTTGCAAGTCATCCTGTCATTAGAGAGTCAGAGTTCAAGACTTGTTTTTTCCGAGTATGCAGGTGATGTTGGCTACGTAGTTGGAAGTGTGTACTAGGGACCTAGTGCTTTGTTACGAGATTGGGAGGTTCAGATCGCGTAGGGTTGTCGCTTCAATATTTTTTTATTCAGAATTCTTCGCTCACTGGAGTTGTTTTGACGTATACTAGGTATACAATCAGAGAAGCATGCCCATGTCTGATCTTGAATGAAGAAGTCTACAAAACTGGAAATGAAACTGTGGTCTGCTGAAAATAT
Organism: Pseudoscleropodium purum; assembly: GCA_963969395.1. Classification (NCBI taxonomy): domain Eukaryota; kingdom Viridiplantae; phylum Streptophyta; class Bryopsida; order Hypnales; family Brachytheciaceae; genus Pseudoscleropodium; species Pseudoscleropodium purum. The sequence continues at coordinate 3,202,184 of OZ017796.1, forward strand.
CAGACAGGATTGGAAGGCTGAACTGTTGAAAACTCCATAAATCAATCTAGACTTGTGAGGTTTTTCAACACTCACCCTACTGATCCTCTCCGATTCTTGCTTAAGCTGCTAGCCCAAAGCTGCATCCTCAAGGTCTGCGATCTGCTGAAAATATCAGATAGGATTGGCAGGATGAACTGTTGAAAAATCAGTAAATTAGCCTAGAATTATGAGGTTTTTCACCATTTCACCCTATTGATCCTGTCCGATTCTTGCCCAAGCTGATAGTCCGAAGCTGCATTCACAAGGTCTGAGATGACTGACCTCAAATCAGGAATTGCAATGAGCTTCTGGAGATATATTACAGAACAGTTTTGTGCGTGGAGAGATGGATTGCATTCAATCAAGCCGTGTGCATGTGCATAGGCCGTGATCGCGTCCTCCATTGAATTTTTGACTCCACTGCCATTTGTATATGTGATGAGATATTAAAAGTAGTCGGTCAAACTTCCATCAATATCATCTCGGGTTCGCTTTGCTCATGAAGTTTTGAAATATGCCATTGCAACTTTGCTGGTCAGTTGTTGAATGTAACTCAGTCGATTTTGCATTCGCGGGTTTTAGTCATGTTTCTCTTTTGACTTGCCGCAGAACTGCTTTGGAGCATGAGAAGATGACTCATGTTGAGCTGCTGGAGCAGAGGCGGTAGGCCTTGGAAAAGAGTCCGGTTGCTCTCAGTTACTGCTGTTCTAACACATTCTACTTAATGTTTCTCAGTGATGTTGATTTCATTTGGTGTACAAACGAAGACTCAATGCATTCAAAGTGTGTTACTCTAGAAACAATAAAACTAGTATTTCGTATCCTCTCTTATTAGAATCCTATTAGTCGATTTGAATTGAAGTAACCGACCCTGGTTCATACTCTGCTGAGACTAAAAATCAAGAATTATTCATCTTTTCTTGACCTGCTGTACTGTACAGTGTTCACTTCCAACTCCTTTGCTTCGCAAGGGAAAAATTGCACTATTAATGAGTTATCATAAATTCTTTTGCATGGATGAATTAAACAAATACTTCACAGGGCATGGTGGATCACTCTTTCCCTTGGATACCAAGCTGGTTTGCAAGTAGGGTGACTTGATTAATTGCAGTTATCTTCTGAATGCAAGTTGTGGTTTGAGTAGGTGGAATCTCTTCTGTTCAATTTGGCTACCTCTTCATATTTTTTATAACCGAAAGAAAAGTGTTCGGTCCAGAAATGTGTGAATATCAACAAAGTTTCCAGTCAAGAGTGCTGTGGAGAAACCATAATTTGTTTGGATCAATATTTTTGTCATGTACCATCGTTTTGTGGAAAACTTCGGTTTCATGAGATGAGAACCAGTTGAGATGAAACAGTCAAGTGATGGAAAGAAAAAACAAGCCCAGCACTCGCAAAGAAAGCTTTTGAAGGCTAAGAATAAACGGTTTACAAGTATGAAATGTTGCAATTGGTATGGATTTCCCAATCACTTTGGTTTCTTAAATAATTGCATATTAAGCCCAACTGGAAAGAGAAGTCAAATAGAGATCGTAGTTGATTTTCAATTGGCATTTCTGAATGGAATTTATCCATTTTCATGGACACTAGTGTGCTGTATGCCATTCCCCCGGTATGGTGAAATAAAAGTAACAAATTTTTTCTTTAATTTTTTCTTTAGTAAAAACTTCAAAATTCACTGATAATTTTCACGGCATCCAAAGGCCACAAAGCTTGTGGCAACCGTCCTTCGGTCCTTGAAAAGAACTTTCCAATGCTACCAAGACTACAAGACCAGGGATGTATGATTCTAGAGATCTCATTCTAAATAAATAAATAATAATAAATAAATAAACTCATTTAAGGTATGGATTTTATTAATTTCATGATGTAAAGTAGATGGTTGTCAATGTGGATTGGGTTATTCACCTTTCACCACTTCAATTTCAAGCTAGCTAGAGCTTACTCAACCACCAAAGAAATCAAAGGGAAATGCAAAAGTGTTTTGTTTTGAATTGTAACGATGGTTGAAACTTCTTAAGTATTAACCTTGTAAAGATGTTGTAGACTAGAGTGGTCTAATGGATGATTCTATTGTCAATTGCAAAAAAAAAGAATGCACCTATTGGTTCATTAATTGGAGAACTTTATGACTACAGTGATTATGGAGGTTGCATCCTTGTAGAATTAAACAATTTTGAGGCCCCAAAACGTCCAACTATGAATGACTCGACTATTCACTATAGAAACAAAGAATGTACTAATTGGTCCAATATAGGAGTTTGATGATCACATTGATCATAGAGGTGTATTTTTCAAAGGTTGATTTTATTAGTTGAACATCCCTTGGCATTGAGTTGATTCTTTAGAGTAATTGAGATTGGTCATCTGAAAAGGAAGATCCAAAGTTTTGACCTTCGATCCAATGCAACAAATGATGTCACCTTTCAAGGTAGTCTCCTCTTGAAGCAACCATTTAAGAGCTACTTGCCTTTTGGAGGTAGTTGAAGTCCTCAAAACAATTTCCACCCACCTCCTAAAATATATACTACCAATATAGGTACATTGAAGAAAGCAAAATAGAATGTCAATCACACTACTATTGATTACATTGATTTTTCCTCTTAGCGATAGTGCTAAATTCAATTTGCACTAAAAACTTTATATTTTTGCTAGGAGGCACTTGTAGAGATTAAATCAATAGTTTGAGATAGGCTATTTGTTTTGTTTGTTACATTGAAATCTCTTGCATCATGTATCCTCTAGTTGCATTTTTTTGGATTGTTAGAAAGCTCTCGGTCAGGAAGATTGCATGGGCTTTGATTTGTGGAGTTTAAACCTAGGGTATGAAAGTTATTGAATTTTTAAATTTTTATCAATTAAAAAAATAATTTCACTTTTATTTTGATTATGGCAATGGCATGGGGCACACTAGTCTCAATGAAATCATACATTGATTGTGCTATATGGACACAAATACATAGTTTTCTTACCACTCTAGTTTTCAAGAGCGCCCCAAGATAATACATGGCTTGTATTGTTGTACATGTGGCATTTTCTAATATTTATAATCACCCCAATTTAGAACAAATATCTTTCATTTGCTAGTCTTTAAGCAATCACTATACCAATTTGATCGGCAACTAGAGATATTGAGATGTCTCCTTTTGATGAGACAAAGTAAGAGTAGTTTAGTTCTAACCTTCAATGGAGCAAAACAACTTGAAGGCAATCTACATAGCAAGGACAAATGTCTATGTAACTTGTAAAAAAAAATATTATATATTATATTGACTCTTTAAAGGTTCATGCCTAAAGCTAGTAGAATACTTTTTTGTAACTTCAATTTTTCTTAGGATATTGGAAATTTGGAATGACCATTTTTCAAGATAAAATTTTCTTATTTGAAGTCCATATTGTATGCTTAATATATTAAATTAAATAAATTAGCTGAAACAATCTAAATTAAAAAAATAAATCTTAGTGTAGAGTTTGTTTAAGGAGACAATTAAAATAGGATTGCTACTAAAATTCTCCAAGTAGATTATGTCAACTAAATTACTTTTCCTCATGATTTGGCTAATTACAAAATTTGTCACTCCCCTCTTAAAGGCCACAAGGATATAGAAACTCCCAATCTATTTTCTTTCTCTTTCTCTTTACTATTTGTTTCTTTTAGTTTTCTCCAAATTATAGCATTACAACCAACTTAGATAATACTTCCTTTTTTCTTCAATCCAACTAACTTCACCAAAATGTGGATAGGTTTTTCTTTACTATTAAAATAATTACTTGTAGGTAGAATTTGAATTCTAGTAAGTAAACTATTTCAAATCTAAATCTAAAATTCTCCTAAAAAATCCAATTGCAAGATTTCTAAAGTACACATCATATATATCATATCAATAAACCATAATTTTAGGATCACTTATTACAAATTCAATGGCATATAATCTTCTAGCTTTACTCCAATTATACTTTAATCCAATAAAACTCTATTTTTGTGTTTTTATTTATTTAAAAGTTAGTAGAAGTGGTTATATTGCCTCAGAGTGCAATTGGCAAGAAAATGTTACATTTTGGGAACTTTTCAAATTTTTAAATCAAGAAGAAGCTACAATTGATGACCCTAATTTTGTTTTCTTGGCTTAAATTTAGAATAATAGTCATTTTGTTTAAAATTTAGATCATAAGCTAAGACTCTAGGAGCTAAAAGTTATTGAAGTATACTAAAATAATAATTACTTGTGATTTGTTTTTTAGAGCATCTTCTTGTTTATGAAAATCATCAATATCTCAATGAGGCAATTTTTAATGCCATCCAAGCAACTTCCATTCAAGTAGATTGCAAAATAACAATTGGTTGAGTAATACTTTGTCATCATGAGTTGACACTATTTTAGAGTCATTCAAACACCTCAAAATGATTTTGGTGGCACTTTTCACTTGAGCTCAAAGAGATGATGCAAGAAACATACGTGATTATAATGTTCAATACAAATATAGAATAATCAAACATACAAAATATAAAATACACATGATTTTATCATTCAATTGTATGACAAGAGTGGAACAAACAAACAAAGAAAATGGAATTTTTGAGGTCAATGAAGCCCACATACCTACCTCATCTTCTCAACTTAGATTTGTAAATGACCCTAGTCCCAAATTTTGAGCAAATAAAACCTGATCACAACAACTATTACGATCCAAATGATTGACAACCATTTTTTTATTTAGTGACTATTTACAAATGAAAATTATTCCACTTAGATGTTATTGCATGTTGATTATGATTTAAATTCATTAAAGTTTAATTTTCAATTTTTTTTAGCAATTGAAACTCCTATGGATGTTTGAAGAAAAAAATGAAGGCAAGTCATATCAAAATTAACTCCAAAAAATTTGAAAATTTCTCCACATATATATACTATAATAGAGCAGATCATAATCTCAAAGCATTTTTTTATATTTTTTTATAATTAGAGAATCATTAGACCATGATTATTGATTTCATATTCTTTAAGCTTTTATAATTCCAAAATTGGAGAAAAACATTCAAACTTATTAGACTTTATCTCATTAGTTAAACTCAAATTTGTAAGAAATCATTTTTATTTACAAAATTCAAATAAGAGAAATTCAACAAGATGGAAGAAGACCGAATACACTACAAGTTGATCCGCAAATTAAACATCTTGTTCTCTAGATAAGTCAATCATACCATGATAAGAAATTACCAACTCCATTACCAAAACCAACTACTACAAAAGCTATTTGAAATCCTGGATTAAAATGTGTGCAAGATCTAGAAGTTAGTTGGTTCAATTCATAACTTTTGTTTGACCTTGCATGGCATCAATTGGTTTGATTTGGTAGAGATCAATCTGCAGCTCTGTATGCTTGGTGTAGAGAATGAGGGACATGGCCAACACGAACAAAAGTAAGGCTCCAAGAGATGTAGAGCTTTGGATTAGATAAACCACAACACCATTTTAGAGTACCTCACCGAATGTTCTTGAGCAAGCAAGGTTGGGGAATCTTGACCTATTCCAAATTGAACTAGAGAGTGATAATCATTCTTGGCCTTCAAAGATGGACGTGTTGTGTACTTCAACCAAACTCTTCTCCACTTGGCAGCAATGGAGGGGCACAAGGAGATTGTGGACTTTATATTGAGCTATCGAGAGATTTCCAAAGAGGATGCAAATGCTAGAAAAGTTGTGAATGTCAAAGATAACTTTGGCTATACACCACTGCACTTGGTTGTCCGGCACTCACACAAGAATGTGGTGAGACGAGTTCTTCACAAAGTCTTCTTTGGTGCTCCCGAACAAATTTCTTGCAACAACCATTGAGTCAAATGATCTCAGTGGGCACTATAGTAGCTAAACACCTCTCCTCTTGGATACGGTGAAAAGAGACATAACCATAGCCAAGTTCTTGCTCTAATAGCCTTGCCAAGAGGAGTTTGCATACGACCATGTGAACCTCCACGCCATGACCTAGGGTGGAAAAACACCCTTAAACGCAGTGTGGAAGCATTTCTATTAGAACTTTTTTGAACATATGATAATTCTTAGTGTTGAAGTTCTAAATCTTTATTTTTACCACAAATTTGGAAGGCTTCTTTTTTCTTATGACAGAGCCTATTGTCAAAATTATTTGAAGCTTGTATGATTTTTGGCATCCTCATATTTGAATTGGCTACAACAATATAGAGAGAGGACTACAATGTCTACAAATGTTATTCTTGTAGGTTCAGCTCTGGTAATAGCAACGTCCTTCGGATCATGGCTGCATCCTCTTGGAAGCATTCTATTTTTAGATTCTATGGCACCATCTTCAAGTCCTTTTGCATTCAGAAGTGTGGACAAGTACTAAAACTCTATTTTTTTATGTATGTGTTGCATTTGCTTTTAGTTTTTCAATGGTGGCCCTCGTGATTGGAACTTTGACATTTTATTGGTCTTAGAGCAATCTTTAGTGCACAAAGTGATTTGGCTACAAAATTTTGTTGGGGTTGCACAAGTCTATCTATGTTTGGTCATTCTATTTCTTTTTTTCTATTTCTCATTTACGGGTAGTATAGTGCCCCACAATTTTGTAGCAATTTATGGGACAAAGACTTATTATATTGTAATTTGGCTTCCTATTATTGCTTTTATTCATGTTCTATATTTTTTTTATTATCATGGAGATTAAAATTCTGTCCACATTATGGCATTAAGATGCAAATGACAATTTTATGGTGTGCACTCATTTATGGGCTCCCATTCATAGTTACTAGAGTCATAAAGAAATGACACAACTTCTTGAAAAGTGATGATTTTGGTGTGTTGAATGGATTTAATTTCAAAGGGCCAAAATCATAGACCAATCTCTAATTGTATCAACTAGTCCATCTAGGAATAGTCAGATATGGCAAGGATACTATTCCAATGTTCACTTAGTAATTTAGGTAATTTTGCGAATAATATACTTAGAACTTTGAATTCAAAACAAGGCAGTAGTGGAAGTGGCGAATTGGCATTACAAAGTAGCAACAAATTGTTCAAGATCCAGAGTCCTGTCAATGTGAAAATACAAGGATTTGAATATCTAAACATCTATTGCAATTGCAAGAGAAGGTCACTTATTTTGTGTGGACAATCACTAATTCACTATAGCATGCATTAGGAAAAATATGAGCCTTGGGAGGGTTGTTACGGTTTAGTTTTTGACACGCCACAATGCAAGTAAAAAAAAAATATTTAAAAAAATATAAAAATCTGATGTAGCATTATTATGGCACAAGTAGTGCCACATTATTTGCTTTCATAAAAAAAAATTAATATTAAAAAATTTGAATTCTTGTCTAATCGCACCCGTGGAGGTTTCTGGGGGTCCAAGACTTGCAGTCTTCCCAAAGGCTAGAATTTTTTGTAATGGTGAACTTTTAAAACAATAATACAATTTAGATTTTAGGATTTTGATTATGTATGAATTTTTTTCAGTCACAGCTTGGAAGTATTTGAGATTGGATTATGGTTTTAGATGATATTTTTTATTGTAAGAATTGAAAAGTAGCAAATAGGCCCCAAAACAAGTATATATTTAGAGGGTTTTTTGTGGATTGTACATAGAGCAAAGTGAGGAAAAAATTAGTTCATTTTGGGAGTTGATTTCTTTAGTCATTCACTAGATGTGGTTGGTATCAACCTTTAATCAACTCCATTAACTTCAATTTGATCAATGATTGACTAGATATGGTATAGAAGATGCTTCTAAACTTCAGTGCAAACCAATACATTGATCATATAAGAGAACACCTATGAGATTATGCTATAAAAAGCAACAATAATGGGTTTGAACATGTCAGTTTGGAACCAAATAACCATTAATTGCTCATTTTTTTGTGTACTACTTGATGTTTATTTAAAATTTTACAAGATATTGAATACTTTAAAAGGGCAAGTTGTAAATCAAGTGAATTGTATTGTCACCAAAGTAAAAAATGTGATTCAATTTAAAATAATCAAAACATGCGTTAAGGTCGTTTGGGCCTTTTTGACCCTACCAAAGGCCTTGCCTAAGGCAATCCTAAAACATCTTGGGCTTTGTTTAAGGCTTTTTCCAAGATAAATCCAAAACATTAGAGCAATGGGAGTTTTTACACTATGGCAATACTTCAATGGTTTTGTATCAAGGCTATTTTTTATACACATAGAGAAATTCATATTTTCAATGACCATTGTGAAGCAAATTTTGAAATAAATTCTCATAGAATAAAGAACATATAAATTGAATTTAATCATTTATAATCTTTCAATCCAAATGTGATATTTTTTTTTCTAAAGTCATCCATAACACATATAGTTTAAGATTGTCCAATTAAATTTTTTTTATGAATAATAAAGCTTATCAAAACTTTGACTTTTTGTTATAGTTAGAAAAAAATTTCCAAAAATTCAAAGTTGCCTTGTGAATTTATTTGTGAAATGGACTTAAAAACTCTACTTAAAAGACCTATACTTGAAATGAAATCCAACAACTCAAAGTTACTTCGGCACAAATTTGCTTTGGATCCAAAAGTCATTCAAAATATGTTGAATACTTGACCCAACTAAGTATGAAGATTGACATTTTTTGCTGAATAATTAATTAATCTGCCAAAAATTACATATTCTATCAATATTTCATAATATTTCTTTCTTACCATTAAAAAACAATTTTTTTGCAAAATAATATCCAACAAATTTGGCATCAACTAAATAATTCTATAGTGCAGACTTTGATAGCTAAGTGCAGTAGTATGGGAGAGCTTACAATCATTTTCCCAATTGCATTATTGGTTTACAAACTTTTTATCTAATGGTATTTGATTTATTTTCTCTTTCAATTGCTTGTCTTTTATATGAGTTACATTTAACCCCTAAAGCCTTGAACCCCATTTTTTGGCAACATAGCAATTTTGGGTAGCTCACTACGGATGGAGATTTTCTTTTCTTTTCTTTGAAATTTTCACACAACATTTTTCTAAGGAGTAGCTTTAAGGCCCAACAATTTTTATAACTTTTGAATACATGGATAAAAAATTATTGTATGAAATGTAATTCTTAGTATTTAACAAGCAGCTTTGGTAGTAAAAAAAATTCTTCAAAAAACATTTTTTTCAAAAATTAAAATTTGAAATTGATTTTTTAGATTTATATCTATATGGAAAGCTTTTAATCATTCCACTTGGATGGATGAATCAAAAGTTTTGAGGAGTTTTAGTTTGTGGTAGTTTGTGGATAGTTATAGAATCTCTACTTTACAACAAACTTTGAAGCCCTTTATTTTACTCAATTTTAAATATTTTTGAAAGAAAAAAAATTAGGTGTACATTGTTTATTACAACATTGAAACCATTAGGACTGGCATTTTTCAATTCCATAAAGAAATTATTAACAACTTAGTATTTTGAATCATTCTCTAATTCGTTCTACTGACTATTTTTTTCCTATATGTTGTACAATTCCAAATGATCTAAACATTTTCAAACATGTAGCCAACTTGATTTGAAGAATGAATTCAAAGAGGTACCACCATTTTAGACATTTTTTCATGCAAATTTGACCTTGTGAAGTGCAGAGCTCTACCTGAATTTTTGCAAGGGAAAAAAGGATTTTTGTGAATTCAAACGCTATTATCTTGCAATCGACAAAGTGAAAATTTCTGAAATTTTTACCACATCTTTTGAAAACAGTTTACTACAAGACCCTATGGTTACTTGTATCCAAAAATGTGTTTTTTTTCAAAAATTTGGTACTTGCATTAGAAATGGCAGTTTTAGAGTGTTTTTGGTGAAAACACAGTCAAAAACCTTTAGGGATTAACTAGAATCCTTGCCACAAATATGCATTTAAATATAAACAATAAAGGACTATAAAAAGACAAGGTCCTAAATAGTATTCTTCTATAATTTTTAGAGATTCCTACAAAATAAGTATTTCATTTTGATTTATCTAGAAAAAGTGTTTTATCTAATTCAATACAAATTTGCTTTAACCTCTCAAATTTACATTGTAATGGATGAAAATGAATCAGTGTGTTGACAACAATTCTTAGTTGAAGCAATTTGTTTAAGAAAATTTCACATTTTCCTAAGTGATTCAATTTTCTAATTGTAATCTCAAAATCTAAATTATAGGGAATGTCAGATGGTTTGGGGATTGCTGGTTTAGATATTCTTGTGGGTATATTAGGCAAAGTTGGATTATAGGTAAGAGTAGGATGTATGTGGATTCTTATTTGTACTATCAAAAGGTTGTTCTTTAAAGAAGATTTTCTTAATATGTTTAATTTTCCCACACTAATGACAACAGTTGCCTTTTCTAAGACCTTTGTATTTTTCCTTTAATACAAGCCCAACTTTCTTTAAAGGTTATGTTTTTAGAAGTTGAGGTAAATGATTTCAAGGGGTTGGGAGTACAATTATTGTTTAAAAATGTTTCTAAGGATATAGGTCTATTGTAAAAAATTGTAGTAGGTATTGAACTATTGATTCTACTAAGTTCTTTTTAGAAAAAATATTTGCTGAAATTTAATCTATTATTTCTTTACTTATTTTTGTACATTGACCATGTCTCAGGTTTGAGGTAAAATATCTCTCATAATATCTAAAAAATAGTTTTCCAAATTTAATATGGAAAATACATGTCATTTCATTTTAGTTTGATATTCCAAAATAGAAAATACATATTTTATTTTCCAAGTATTTTTTCTAAAAAGTGTTTTACTTTAAAGTGAAATTAAGGACACAAAAAAGAATATTTTTACTTTACACCTTATCCACCATTAGCCAAGACCTTTTCTTGGCAATGGTGCCAAAATGTAATGTAAATTTTGTCTATTTGGCAAAACCCTAGAAAAACTAATATAGGGAATAATTCCTAAGGAAATGCCAATAAATCTAACATTTGTGTGACTAAGGTCACTTGATTTATATTTTAAATACTTATTTGTGTATTTTTTAGATTGGTTTAAAGAAAGAAATCCAAGGAAATATTCCTAATGTTAATTTTTCATAGTCCAAATTCCAGTGCTATATTGTAGACTAATAGATCCAATGTATGGCATCCCATTTTTCAGTTTTGCCTAATATGTTGGCTTTGTTGGTCAAATCTTAGGTCAATTCATCATAGAAAGGTCAATTTGTCTTTATGCATCTTCTCTCCACGTAATCAAAATGCCAAGTTATATATTTTTAAATACAATAAACTTTTAAAGACAAGTTAATTCTTTAGTAAATTATTTATATTGTTTAACAGTTTTAGGCTATACCTTATTTACTAGCCTAATTACAACTTAAATTATGCTCAAGAGAATCTATATTTCTATATCAATTTCCATCAACATCATGAAATAATGCAAAGCATTGGGAAACCTATACAAAACATCAAGGGGAACTCCTAATCCTACGATTGGGGGACCCCACAATCTTCAGTCCAAAATTCAATGAATAGTCAAAAAGTAATTAAATGTGGCGTTCACACACTACAGCTTCCAAAAAATAGATTTATCAATTGATATAAGAATTTGATCACATACTTCTTTTTTAATCAAATACAATTAAATAGACCAACGTCTCACAAGATATTAAACACAATGTTGATTACATACACTTCAATTCCTCAACAAATAGATATTTGAATTACTTGCTATATATTTACACCTTGCAAGCTAGACTCATACATACATTGGTATCTTGATTTATACAATTTGATAAGTCCAAAAATTTAATCACACAATTTCCACTTATACAAATAATAATTCACAAGGAAATGGCTCACTTGAAGCAACTTGTTTGCAAGTTCTCACTTGTCAATTTAACTTACAGTTGATCCAATAATTGATCCTATTTGAGTTGATTTGCCACAAACTTTCAGATTTACAAATGCAAGCAATTCAAACAATGGACAATGAAGATATTCAAAATACTCACAATAGTTGTGTTGCACTGAACTCAATTTAACACTTAGATTCATGATTCCAACTTGGAAAAACTCACTCAATTGATTTATATATAATTTCTCAAAGGATCTCATGACCAACAACACATGCGCAACTGTAACAAGTTGAATAAACTTACACAATAGTCTAATTAATAATTTAATATGTATATATACATATACATACTAATATCAACAAATAGTACCAACACTAGGAAAAATTGACAAGTTACAACACCAGTGCATTTCTTAATTTGAGAGAAAATCTAATAGACATTTGGACTTATAGTCCAAAAAAGAAAACATGAATAGTTGCAACTACTTAGAAAGCTACAATAATCTATTTGTCTTGCTTCGCATTTAGCCTATTAGCCCTTTTCATTTCTTTAAAGTATCATTTCAATTTTCAAATAGCTTATCACACAACTTGACATAAGCTAATGGAAAATAGACTATTTGCTTGATCTTTCACATCTACAAAGCCAAATAGACAAAAAAATTGGAAAAATTACAACTGCAATGTTGAATAGACTATGGTGTTTGCAATAGTAAGACTTGATGACTCATTTTCCATTTACAGCAAATCACATTTATAAAAGTTAGAACAAAGTTGTGTGTTCAATTATTAGAAGTCAATAGTGTAATACAATCTTAATGCAAATTGACCTTGTAGATAAGAAAAAATATATAGTGAAAATTTTGATGGTGGCTAGTTTCAATTCAGAAGTATAGGACTCAATTTTAGCCTTTCAATGTAAATTTATATGCCTATTTTGGTGGCTTTGGGTGCCAACTTGGATTAGAATTGAGTGTTACATCAACAAAATTGGTTATTAATTTGGTGTGTCTTGTGAAGTTGGATTTGGGGAGTTGTCATTGCCAATTTGAAGGTTGAGCATTGAAGCATTGTACTATGAGGATATTTAGGTGTTTGCCAAGTTGGTTTTTGTCCCCCACCTCATGAATGGCAAGTGCGAGTCCCAATCCCAAGTTACTATGTAATTTCATTATTTTTGTATCATGTGATATGTGCTAGTGTCCAAGAATGAGTGTGTGGAATTTGATGATGGAAATGCTAGTTGGTGGAAGTGTCATGTGGTGACAAACTTTTGATCAAATATTTAAGAAATTGTAATATAGTGATTTATTTATTAAATGATTTCAATTAAATGTGATGATATATTTAGCCTAATTGGTCCTTTTGTGATGTATATGGATGCTTGCGGTTGTGAAACTGATTAAAGCAATGAAAGAATGAGCTATAGATTCAAATCAATTATTGCACTTAATTGAATATTTTCAAATGAGAAATTATGTATTTTTAAGTTGTGTTATATCTAGTTGAGGAATTAATCTATTAGCATAGAAATTTCCTACTTGACCATCTCCATTAGAACAAACTTATTACACTAAATGGGTAGTTTCTAATATGGTCATTATTCTTCTTCTAGAAGCATAAACACAAATTAATTTCATGCTTAAAAATTCTATCATAAAGGGGTTGGAACGTTTGGCTATATGATAAGACCAAATTAAACTAAAAATTAACTAGGAATGAATCACAAACTTGTGCTTTGCATTTTGAGCCAAATTGATCAAAAAGATTGTTTTTGGATTGGTACATCTAATTGGCAATTATGCTATTTAAATAGTATAATATTCAAACTAATAGACAATATATTATATATATTATATATATAGGACATATTCCAATGTATGACAAATTGTCTAAACTTAAAGATTTGACAATGGAATTGGCACTAAGCCTAAATATTGAATTGAACTAGATAACATTTAATTTATCCATCAATAGCATGAGGCTTAGGTAATGATTGTTGAAAAATATTAGAGTATTTTGTATTAAATGACAATTTGATCACAAACACCTTTAACAAGCCTAAAAAAGTCAATTTTTTATCTTTAAAAATGACTTTAGTCACAAAACAATAGACTAATTGGCCTTTCCTATAACAAAACCCATTGTAGACTCATGTATCTTTGGTTTTCATTTATGTATAGTAAAATCTAATTACACCTCTAAATTCAAAGTTAATCCTTAAAGGTTAGAGGGTGTTTTAAAATGAATTTTTTTCTATTTTAAAAAAAAATAGAAAAATAAGAAAACAATAATTGAAATAAAAGTGATGTAATAGAAATGAAAATGTAATGGTGAATACAAAGAATCATTAGCTTTCACTTTTACTTTAATTCTTTAGAAAAATTCAATATACTTCAATGATGTAAATTACTTTTAGCTCAATTTTTTAAAATTTAAAATTTTTAAATGCATTAGTAAACTTCATATAAATTTAGTATTTAACTATGCATTTCTTATTCATTTATGACTCTTAGAATAGAGCTACATATTTTTTCATGAGCTTGTCTAAAAAGTTATATATAATTTTTTATAATTATATACTTATCATTCTAATAAAGAAAATGAATTTGAATACACATATTTTTCCCCCTTACATCAAACTCTTTAATTCAAAATAATAATGGAAAGCTCATGAGACTATGAGAGGGAGAAAAACATAAATATGTCATTGAAATTGCTATAAGAGAAAAAAAATCTTGGAAAAAAATAAATCACTTCAAATAATAATAATAATATTAATGAAGACATACAAAAAATTATGAGCATTATGTTTATCAATAGTTGAACTTGTGAGAAAAATAATTAAATGTCACATGATGAAAAGTTAGAGTAGTAAAATTGACACTTCCAAAATCATAGAATTATTTGAATCATGTGTGCTTATAGAAGAAAAGACAATATTAGATATATATGTCGATAGTTTTTTTCCCAATCAAAATTGTCAAAAATTAAATCTTTTTGAAATTTATATATGAATATGGAAGATTTATTGAACAAGAAATAGAGAAGAGTCTTGAGAAGTGTGGTGGAGATATAGTCAAGGTTGGCTAGCAGCTTGATACTTTCATTGACAAGCCAACTATGTAAGTGAACTCCACCTCATTCACATTATCATCAATTGTTTACAACTAAGGTTTACAAATTTCTACAACATGCATTCACATCTTAGATACCATCATTGTAAGACCTATATCCTACAACAATTCCAAAAAAATATGGCCAAATTGGGAATACCCCATTCTTACATTTAGGGATCACTAAAAATTGTTGAATATCACCACATAAGGATAGAGATGATACTAATATGGGATTTATTACTTATTTCACTAAAAATAAGTTGCCTTATTTTTTAATTTTAATTGTTTGATGTTTCCACAATTTAGTATTCATAGGAACTATTTGATTATAATTTTCTTCATGATACAAAACTAAAACATTTGTAAATATGTAGAAAGAATAGAATTTTAATTTCAATTTTTCTTCTAATTATAAGAATCATACTTCTTCTTGAATTCCTAATTGTTAATTTAATTGGTTTTTTTGTAAAAAAGTATTCTTATGGAATACCAAGAAGAAGTGGAGAATTTTGTCTACAAGATTATGGCTACTACATCAAACCAAAAGTTGGATCCATATTATTATTAGATTCTAGAAATGTTAGACATAAAAATAGATGAGATTAGGACAATCAAATGAATGGGAAAACAAACAAACATCTGTATAATCAAATTTTGCAAAATTTGGAAGTAAAGAGAATTAAAAAAATAATTTCATTTTTCTATTGAAATGCATGTAAAATTTAGATGCATGATAGTGATATGGTTTAATTTATTTGGAGTATTTCTACATTGTTTAAAATTTGACAATGACAATGTTGCATGGATTTTATTAAAAGTAAAAATATTACACATTGTACTTTATCATTTGATAGTACTTACATACAAGATTGTGGAATCAATTAAAAGAAGGAACTTCTTTAACATTTAGAAATAATGAGTAGTATATAGAAGACTTTGACAACAATAGAAATTTGAAGTGAATTTCCTTATTATAAATGATTGTACTTGCTTACCAGCAAGTAAATTGACATTCAAATCTTTGCTTAAATTCAATAAGATGGTTGTTTCATTGGTTAAATGTTTGTTTGGATGAGTTCACATTAAATGTTTTTTCATTCAATTTTTTCTTGAAGTTGCATGAGTACATTTTTGTAAATAGTATTGCAAATTCCTTCATTATGATACTATTGTCTTTTTTAAAGAAAAATATTGTTAATCTATAGGCAAGACTTCTTCAAAAGAAATAGTAGATTTAGAAAAAAAGGGACCTATTGGAGGCCCCTTATTATGAAAATATAGGAATAAAGTGAATCTTAAAGTTAAAAGTTATTCAATAGTATAAATAGGGATATTAGGTAGGATAGATAAAAAAATAAAAATATATATAGGATGAATGGGGTGTAACCTTGGGTTACACCTTTTTAAATGAGGTATGACCGGCCACTCTCTCCATTATAAATTATGAATTTTCGTTTATTTTTATTTAGTTGTATGTAGCATCAACAACTCTATTGTAAGTGCTTCTTTAAATTCAATATATTTACGTTTATTGTGAATTTCTTGTTTATTTGTGCACGCTTGTGAGTATTTTGATTAGTGTTTTGTCTATGTGTATGAGAATTCAAGCAAAATTGTGAGTGCTGTTAGAAATCGTGAGAAATTTTAAAAACATTAGAAGCCTGCTAAATGACTATGAAAAATTTAGGAACCAAAAAATTTGTAGCGGGGAGACCAAAAGGTAGTGCTGCTTCACAAGGTGCAAAGAAAATACAAAAATTAGAAATTGATTGTTACATGCAATTAAAACATCAAAACCTCCTTTGCAAGCAACGGGGAAAAATTAGAACTTGGAGATTCTTGGGACCAAGTGTATGAGGAACTAGACTTGAAAACAAACTCGAATTAGAAGAATTGAGCATTAGATTAGCTCGAAGGATTGAGCTAACTTTAGCTCAATGCATCAAGAAAGAATGACTAACAAAATATAAAGAATAAAAAAGAAGAAGATGGAAAACAAGTTGCACATTGCAATAATATTATATATCAAAGTATATCATAGGTATTTATCTCTTAGCATAGTTAGCTAAGAAACACAATGATTCCAATAGTCATGACTCTCTAGCATGTACCCTCTATTCACTAAATGTATAGATACGTATATTGCTTCTAATATTCTCATTTAGAGGGTACATTTAATTAGAACTATTTAACATTACACTACTAATTGAGGTGGCCAATTCCAATTAATAATATCTAGTAAAAAGAGTTCTAATTCTAATTTATAGAAGAGATTTCTATACCAAGAAGTTCAAGGGATTGTTGATGTTTTTCTTTTGTTAAACTTTTTTTTTAAATATCTACAACATTACTTGAAGTATGAATATATTCCATTTTTACTTATTTATTTTCAATAACTTCTCTTATATAATGGAATTGAATTTCTATGTGCTTAGTACAAGCATGAAATTGAGCATTTTGGGTTAAAGCAATGGAGCTTTGATTATCACAATATATAATTATTGGTGAAGTTTGAGAAAAAACAAAATCTTGGAAAATAAGTGTCGCAGCCATATGACTTCTTTACAAGATTTTGTGGCAACTTTATATTCTACCTTAGTACTTGATAATGCAACAATTTGTTGTTGCTTACTACTCCAACATATAGCTCCCTTTTCTAGGAATAAACACATAACCAAAAGTGGATTTTCGTCCATCAATATCATCGACCCAATCAACATTAGTGTACCCTACTAGCATCATAGGATCATTAGAAGAATTGCAATTAGGACCATAAATGATTTCATGATTAATTGTACCTTTTAAATAACAAAATATCTTTTTGATAGCATTCTAATGGAGTTACCCTAGATTGACACTACATTGACTAACTTCTCCCACTGCATAGGTCAATATAGGGCGAGTAGTAATGCTAGAATAACCAAGAGCTCCCACTATAGGATCATAAGAGATATTTCGCATAGCTTAAATAGCTTGTGGAGTTTGAGGATGTTGGTCTTTAGGCAATTTAATATTGACTTCAAGAGGTGTTGCAATGGGGTGATAGTCAAGCATATTAAAGCATTTTAAAATATTAAGAATATACTTACATTGTTGAATTTTTATAGTACCTTGAAATCGATCACATTCAACATGAATGCCTAAAATGTAATGTATAGAATTATGATCGATCATTTCAAAAACTTGAAAAAGTTGAGTTTTAATTTTAACAAATAGTTGTGTATCATCAGAAATAAGAATAGCATCATCAACATAGAATACAATATTAAGAAAGGACAATGCATCATGTAAAATATAAACATTAGAGTTTGTTTGAGAAACTTCAAAACCTAGAGAAACGAGATAGGTTTGAAACTTATGATACTATAAGCGGGGAGCTTGTTTTAATTCATAAAGACTTTTTTTAAGTTTACAAACTTTATGTTTAGATCCACAAAGGATATAGCCTTGTGGTTGATACATATAAATATCTTCAAAAAAGAGTTCCATATAAGAAAGAATTTTAATGTCAAGTTGGCAAATTTCCCAATCATGTATAGCTGATAGTGCTAAAAGGACTTGAATGGAAGTAATTTTAACTATGGATGAGAATGTATCACTATAATCAAGTCCTACAACCTGAGAATATTTTTTGGCTACTATTTGGGCTTTGTACCGATCAATGGAGCCATCTTCTTTGTATTTTACTTTAAAAAGTCATTTATAATGAATTGCTTTCTGTTTAGGTGGTAAAGAGACAAGATCCCATTTCCATTCTTCATTAAAGAAAAATATTCACTATTAAAAGCATCTTTCCAATAAAAGGCTTGAGAGCTATGTAACGCTTCATCTAAAGTTAAAGGTTCAACAATCGGATTACTTACTGGTTCAATGATAGTATGAACATCAGCATACTTATGATTTGGTTTCCAAGAACGACCAAAGCGTGAATAAGGCTAGAAGGGAACAATAGAAGGATTCCAAGGCTTGGATTTGGATTGTTTAGGAATTCAAGAAGGAGATTTTATTGGAAGAGGAGAAGACAACAAGCCTAATGTTGAGGGACTAGAATTATTGTCACTAATTAATGGTTCTATATCATCACTTGAATTAGAAAAATGATTCATAGTAGATGCATCACTAGTGAAATGTGGTTGAACAATACTTATTGATTGAGGTTGAGCTTGAAGTTGTAAATTTGGTTGAGTTATAGGTTGAGAGTATGGATGGAAACTCTTTGGATGAGTATACTTTGTAAAATGAATAACATCAAAGTCTAAAGTAGGCAAAGTAATTTGTGGTGAAGGGGTAGTTGGAAATTTGGAAATTGTTCATTAAATACAATGTCTCTGCTAATAAAAATTTGCTTAGTTGAAGGATTATATAGGCAACAGCTTGTGACAGTTGAGCTATAACCCACAAATATACACTTGATACTCTTTAGATTAAATTTCTTGCATTTGGCTTGTGGTTGATGAACAAAGGCATCACATCCAAAAGTACAAAAATAATATATAATGGATTTTCGACTAGTCTACAATTCAAGTGGAGTTTTATTAAAAAAACCTTTTGTTGTCAAACAAATTTGAATATGGTTGGCAGTTATAATTGCCTCACCCCAAAAAGACAATAGTAAATTTGCAGCTTGAAGCATACATTGAGCAACTTCTACCAATGTTCTATTCTTATATTTTGCAATTCCATTTTGTTGTGGACTATATGTAATAGTAAATTGATGTAGAATACGATGATCTTTACACCATTATTGAAAGGTATGAGACATACATTTGGTTCCATTATTAGTGCAAAAAATTTGAATACGGTTATTTGTATGATTTTCAACTAGAATTTGATATTCTTTAAATTTGATGATAGCCTTTGATTTTTGTTTTAATAAATATATAATAATGTATCTATTATAGTCATCAATAAAAGTAATAAAGTAGTATGCACTATCAATAGAAAAACTAGGCATTGGGCTACAAATGTCAGAATGAACTAATTTAAGTAAAATTTGTGCTTGCAAGGCAAGTTTTGGGAATCTTTGAAAAGTTTGTTTGCTATACATACAACTTTTACAAAAATTTAGAAGATGTAGAGGTTGTTTAGGAAAATCATAGACAATTTTAGATTGTTGCATAATAGATAGTTTATTAAAATTGACATGACCCAAACAATGATGCCATAATGTTGAAGAAACATTAGCTTCAGAGGAATGAACTAAGCTATATAAAACCAATGGTAGTAAACTTGTACCCAAAAAAGTCAGTGTAGTGGTGCCTAGTAAATAAAGGCCTTCTTTTTTAGGTTGAATTAATGTAGTAAGTACTCCATGAGTGCTATGTAATACTACATTATCCTCTAAAAATGTAACTTTATGACCAAATTGAGACAACTTCGGTATAGAAATAAAAGTTTGAGTTAATTCAGAAACATGACTTATACTTGTAAGTGTCCACTCTTCATGTAGTCTAGCTTTTTGACTTTTATTACTACTTTTTCATTTTTTTAAGAATTATATATATATATATATATTCTACTCTATTTCTAGTATCTAATGTAAAATAGGTTTATTTTATCTTCCAAGTGTGAAAATGATTCAAAACTATTGAAGGAAGTAGTTAGTTTGGAAATACAAAGTAAAAATAAAAGATAATGAAAAGGGAGAAAAAAAAAATAGAAAATGAAGATTTGGGAAGCTTCAATGCAGAAATGTTGCAGCTACTAGTTTGTACGCTTTTGATCACCCCCCTCCTCTTGCCTTTAATTCACTTCTCTCTCCCATTGTTTCCCCCCTCCCCATCAGTGTAGAAACAAGTGCAAATTGAGTGTTGTAATCTTTGTGCGTGAAATTGTGTCTTTGCAATAAAAAAATCGAAATTGTATAAAACGGGTATTGTATGTTTGGTTTGTTTATTGTGTATGATTGCATTCATTTTGTAATTTAGGCTGGGAATCAAACTTGTGCGCATTGATGGAATTCTGTGGGTTTGTTTCAAACCATTGAACGAGAGAGAAAAGAGATTGTAAATTCGAGGTTAGATTGGCATGGGACGAGATCAGCTGAGACTGCGCTTAGACTAACTAGTTCGTAGAAGAGAAGGTTGCAGTGCGGTGCGACAATTTTTAAAGAAAATTACGGTGAGTTTGTGTTCTAATCAGGAAGATTGGGTGCCGTCATGGTTGTCAAGGCCAGTCCGATAGAAGTGCTGGCCGAAGAACAGTCTCCAACGAGGAAAATCAGATAGTGCAAGGAAGGAGAATTAGAGCGGATCTAGTGAAACCTCCGATTAGAGAGGTGGATTGTTTGAGGGTTGGCATTGAAGATTCGTGGTGCATGCATTGTATTTGTAAATTGCTTGAACAATTCGCTAAATGTGAAGGAGAAATTATAATACTGTGATTGGAAATTGGGGCTTGATCAAATTGTAAACCAAATTAGGGATTTGAATTTTGGTGTGAAAAATCTTGAAGAAGAAACAACAATATGAAATCCAGTTACAATCAGAAATCTTGAGCTCATAAATTGTGCAAAAAATTGCGTAATTTGATAAGAATGGGATAAATTAAAGGGTAATTTTGAGGCCCATGGAAGCAGTCGCGGTAACGAGTGTAGAGGAGAGGAGCTTCGACATCGAAGCTGTCAGAGACGGGTCGGAACAATCAGTTGATCTGTGAAACAGTCAGTCATATCGAGAGAAAGTTACCCAGGTATCGGACGCGGGTATTGACCGGGTTTTGGGGGACCTTGGGTGTAGGTCTAAGGATGTTGCATGGGTATCAGCTAGACATTGCATAACCTTGGAGTTTTGGGGATATAAAATTTTGGACGTTTTGATCTAAAAATTTGACCAAAAATAAATTAAAATAAAGGGTCAAATTTTTCAAATGGCCCAAAGGTCGTACCCCTAATTTGGGTATAGGTCATAGAATCGTGAGTGACTATAAATCCTACAACCTTTAAGATAAATTTTATAATTAAGATTTTGGATTTAGAATTGGACGGAATTGATGGAATTAGTATTCTTGTGGTTGATAAATATTTGTATATGTTTTAGGTAGAGCATACTAATTTACACGTGTTTGGTCCTATTGTCCTTGATTGTAGGTGTATGCTGATTATTGTAAGTTGTTCTAAAACCCTCAACCTTAATTTGTTTGCTAAATACTAATACTATTGCTTATAAAGTTCAAAAGTCTTGTATTGTACATGCATTCATCACAAGTCAGTTCACCTTGAACTATTGTCCTAGAACTATTATTACGAGCTAGTAGTATACTAGATAGGACTGTAACGTCATACATCTGTCAATAGCATCTATTAACGGACAACATGAGTTGTATCTTGGATTTAGTGAGAATAAGAATAAATAAACCTTTTAATCTAATAAACTAGTATATTGTGACCTTTGAATACACTACGCTAACCTTACATAGTTCATTCCCTGGTGTTCGAACTCGAATTTGGTGAACAAGATTAGATCTCAAGAATCATATTACACTTCACCATTAACGAGTATAACTTTAATTAAACCATATCCATACATTTCTTGTATAATATTATTGTTAAGATATACAAATTCTTTTGGATAAAAAGAATAATACTCTATAAACTATTCATCATGATAAATAAGATGGTGGGTTGCTTTAGAATCAAGATACCAATCATTGGTAAGTATCGAATCATTTAAATTTGTAATTGTTGTTCGGACAACTCCAACAAATGCTATTGCTATTGGAAATTGAGAGAATTGGCTGGAAGAGAACTTGCTTAATTGCAAATTAGCAAGATATTTTTGACAATCCCTTTTATAATGACCAAGAAGTTAACTTCAATAATAATGGCTATTCCAAAGCACATCCAAGTACTAGCATAGGTACTTTTAAATATAGATACATAACGGATTCAATGGGAGCAATCCTTCTCTAATGGGCTCTATGCCAAATTCCTCCAAACAACGTATGTCTTTCTATTTAATCCATCAAAATTCTCAACAATCCTATAAAAAGGAGGGTCTTTGCATTTGTTAAGGATTGAACACTAGTTTCATAGGATTCTAGGAAACTTGCTAAAAGAGTCTCCACCTTATCTTCTTCATTATAAATTAGTCGAACTATTGCTAATTCTTCTAGCAACAATTTAAAGGAGTGAATGTGATTAATAATATTTTCACCATCAACCATTTTAAAGTTGACATATTTTCTTTGTAAATAGCATTTATTCATAACATTTTCATTTTAGAAAATCTTTTCCAGTTCCAACCAATTAGCATGGGTAGTAGTAGATGTAAGATATCCCAAAAAAGTATTTTTAACATTTTTAATTAAAAAAAAGTAGCAACTTCATCTTTTTCCTCCCATTCGACAATTGATCCTACACCTATATTAGGTGGATTGATAATCATTCCATCAGCTGTAGTTATTGATGTAGGCTTTAATTCATCACCTATAGCAATTTTCCATAATTTTTCTTTTTTCAATAAATGAGTCATGCAAATTTGCCATGTAGTGTTATTGTCACCACCCAATTTTTCAATATTATTTGTTTTGTTTAAATCCATTTGTTTTAATTTAGTTTATTAGACTATACTGTAATCTAAAAAAATGTGAAGTTTATAAAAAAAAAAAAAAAAGGATTTGTGATGAGTCTTTTTGGCTCAGCAATTTGTTGTATGATTTATTTATTTAATTTATTCTTCTTTTATATAATATATAATTTACTATTATAATTTATTGTCATAGTATCAATGATCTTGTGTCAAGATCGCTTGAATTTCAAATTCAGAATTCAAATTTTGAATTTGAATTTCAGTTTCTTTTATTAAATTTTGAGTTGACAATTCAAAATTAGATTCATTTAAACAATCTAGGGCATTTATAAAAGCTTTGGGAGCATTATTAAGTCTATATCAGTGTTGGGTAAAATGTAATGGCCCTTCAATTTCTTCAATTAAAAGAATTGAAATTTCTTCCAAATTCAAAGGGATTTGAAAAAATCCATTAGCAAGTTGAAGCTAAGTTTTGACTTCGACTCTTTCATCTTCTACAAAAATTAATTTGTAGACATCTGCACTAGACTTTTCAATAACAAGTTCTATAGGATAACACAATTTTTTTCAATAGAATCCTACTTTGATACCATGATAGAATATAATAGAATCAAAAAGAAGATGGAAAACAAGTTGCACATTGCAATAATATTATGTATCAAAGTACATCATAAGTATTTATCTTTTAGCATAGTTAACTAAGAGACACAATGATTCCAAGCGTCATGCCTCTCTATCATGTACCTTTTATACACTAAATGTATAGATACATATATCTATTCTAATAATGATAGATCGAAAATTGAGAAGGATTCAATTTGGTCGTAACTGAAACCTAGATTGTGAAATCTGAGATTTGAACAGCATCAACGACCAGCCTTCTTCACTGGAACATTGAAATTTGAAAGATTGAATGTATTGGTTAACTTGAGACCAAATTTGAAGTAATTTACGAAATTGGAGCCAAATCAAAGGAGGTACTTCAATGCCCAACCTTCATCCCTAAATCCAAAATTTCATAATAGTGTATCAATTTGGAGTAGGGATGGATTCACGAAGCCCTTATTCAGTAATTGAGTTGTGACTAGAGCCAAATTTTAGTGATTTTGGAGGAATTGATCCCACATTTGGAATCAAGGATCTATAGCACTTGGCTTCGCTTTCCTTTGACAACCAATTTCAGTAGATTGTTTGAATTTGAAGCAAAAAAAAAGGTGCGCAAATTGCATTGAGTACAAACCTGAATTCAATTTACAAAATTTGAGATCAATTGATCAAAATTTGCAATCGAATTGAGGTGCAAGCACTTGCGGTGAAGTTATACAGTTATAGGGTCTCCTATCTACAATTTTAGATCCGAAGTCCTTGTTTATATAATTTTGGGCCCAGTTATAGGTTGCAGAGCGGTTATAGGGCTGAAATCTTTGGTTAAAGGTTTATGGCCATAGTTTTGGATTGATTTCCATGGCTATAGGGTCCAGATCATAGTGATAGATCCAATTATGCATTAATAGGTTCATAGACCACAATTTAAGGTCTTTTCATGGATTATTTTAAAGTGTTTGGTCATAAAATCTCTAAGTTGGGCCGATTTGTGACTTGTTTCAAAGTCTTGACTTTTGGTTCTCTAAATGTGGGTCCAAATTGTAATTTGTTATCATGGTTGTATTTGAATTAACAATGTTCATGAAATTGGACAATTTGACCTCAAAAAATTGGAGAAAAGAAATAGGAAAAAGACAAAATTTGGGTATAAAACCTAAATTCACCATACTTTGCATTATCTGAGACAATTTGATGCAGAATTGATAGACTTAGGCATTTTGTATTAGTTTTGCTTATGGCAAGCACTTATTGGACCAATTTGACCTAAATACATAAAATAGTATAATTAATGAATTACATGTAATACTTTCAAAGTATTATCTTAGAATGATTAGGTCCTAAAGCATTCATTGCATAAGATAATTTGACTAAACCTGAAGTTTTGACCAAACTATTTGACCACCTTATAGAATCTTAGGTAGGACAAGGACTTCATACATTTTATTTACATACATTAGTAAAGGACTAGCTACAAGATTTCTATTCCACAAATAAGAGTGAAAATCTAATTTGTAGCTAATTAAAAATAATTAAAAATAATTAAAAATTACATATACATACATATTTCCCTATATTTTTAAATTTATGTCACTTTAGTTACACAAACGTTAAACTTATTGACCTTTCCTTAGGATTTACCCCCTTATATTAGTATTCCCTAAATTTTGACAAATAGACAGAATTTACATAACATAATCCAAGGATCACTCTTATATTGTATTTTAGCCATTTCTTGTCATAAACTTTTGATGTGCATTTTAGCCTTAAAAATGATGCTTTTTGAATTTGAGTCCAACTAATGAAATGAAGATTATCAAGTGCAATTTCTATTCCAATTGTGAATTATGTGAAATTCATAAATTTCAATATTTTGTATTAGTATAAGCTATAAAATTGACCACATCAATTACAAAAATACTATATATCAAAATGACCAAAGATGGACCTCAAATATCTATAGTGCTATGCCAAATAGGAACCTTTTAAGTTTGACAAGTGTCCAATGAGGTCTTCCTTCAAATCAAATGAATATTAGCATTTTCTATTTCAAATGTGCCTTTTGGCAACTGTCCAAATGTCAAATCTCTATGTATATGAAACCCATCATAATCTAAACCTCCAATAATATCCTCTAACTTTTCTACACCCTCTTCATCATTGAGGATCATATTGTATGATATACAATATGTGAATACGATATCCAAAATAATGACTATATTCCAATGTTAGTTGGGATTCCGAATAATTGTAAAAATATACTTGGAGAACGCCAAATTATTCTTTAACATCTTTTTGAACCGCCTTTTATCTCATAGTAAAGTGCACTTTTTTCTAATCTCGTGGCAAATGACTACTTTCACCAAAGCAACCAATAAGAATAGATTCCATCTATAAGTAAATAGTAATAGTTGTACTAATAAACATTAATTACAAATGTCATATCATAAGCCACAATTATCAACAAGTTTTGGACAAGGAGAGAACAATCTAGAACAATAAGATTGTTGTTTGAACTTAAAAGGTCAAAAAATGTGTCAAATATACAACCCTCTATCCACAATGGTCTCCAAGATAAATGTAGTGGTTTCCTTCTATATCCTCCAAATCTTCTTGCCACATGAATAGACAATTTTTCTACTCATAATGCATGATGTCTAAAGATGCAAAGATACTTGGGAAACCACATGCAACATTAATGGCCAATTGTTCCTCAAAATCAATATGTGTAGATTGCTTAAGATGGCCCCCTTCAAATTTTGTATGAATTGCTTCACAAAACCTCTTCAAAGACTCCATGGTTGTACTCTCACTAGTCTTATAGTACTTGTTTGTGCTATTTGCACAAAGTTTGTACCATAACATAAGTGCATTGAGGTGATCTTTTGATGTGGAGATAAACCCATTGCATTGGTACAATCCTTTTTCTGCACAAAATAGTTGGCATAAGCGCATACCTTTTCTAATATGCTCAACAATAAAAAGACATCATATATGGTAGCATTGCTGGAAGAGGGCTAGCCTATGACTACAAAGGAATCTTACATTATATGTTTGTACATGACAAACCTAAATCCCTCAACATTTGTTGCTTAACTTGGATGTGAACCACCCTTTACAAGGCATAAGAAATTTCTAGTCTACCAACCCCGTCCCTTGAACAAAGTTTAATATTATTTCATCTTCCACTTCTCTAAAAGAATCCCTAGCAAAGAGAATCCTTTGCCTTCATTTGTCCATTGTGTATGATTGACAAACAAAATTAAAAAAAAATACAACAAAAAGGCCAAACAAAACAATATCTATCAAAGTTCAGCCCACCTTTACAAAAGAGCTTCCAGTTCTAGCCCGCCTATAGAAAAGTGCTCTTAGTCCAAAGTACAATGATGTGTGGGAAAGGGAGATTTTGTTGCTCAATTGACTCTTAGTAAGCTTTGACTATCCACACTATTGATTGTATGTATGAACAATAGTCTTGGCACTTAAAAATTTGGGCTTGAACCTCGGATTTTTTTGTAGTCTATTGATGGAAGGTTAGGATTTGACAACCCATTTCCAACCACTTGAGGAATTGAGCATATTTGTAGGATGGGTTTGGTGAGGGAATTAATTAACTTATACACTAAAATAGAGTCAAAAAGGATTTGAAATTCTTTTACATTTTTTTTCTTAAAAACAAAATTACCATGAATTTTTTTCATAAATACCTTGTTATTAAGCCTATTTTTATTAAATAGATCATTATATTTCCAACCATAGGCTAGTTATAAAACCAGTGTGAGTAACAATTGTGTCTTTCAATGTATATATTGTGATCATTCTACACTTTCAATGTACAATTCTTGGATAGTTTTGTTGTTCCTACTAGTCCTACTCTACA
Organism: Pseudoscleropodium purum; assembly: GCA_963969395.1. Lineage (NCBI taxonomy): Eukaryota > Viridiplantae > Streptophyta > Bryopsida > Hypnales > Brachytheciaceae > Pseudoscleropodium > Pseudoscleropodium purum. Next base: position 3,230,125 of record OZ017796.1, read on the forward strand.
TGAGTTGTCACCTAAATTAAGGTTGATAAAAAAAATAGAGTAGCCTATACAACAAAAATGGGAAGTGATAAAAAAAAATGGGTTGCTTACAAATATTTCTTCATACAACAATTTCAATTTACTGGCACCTTTCCACCATTTCTTAGTGGAGATACTTTGAATCAAGTGAAGGGCATAGTCCATATTAAAAAATAATAGAGTTGATGTTAAGAATGCTCCACAATACCTCTATGCTTTAGTTCCAACCCTACTCATTGCCAAGATAGAGCTTATTTAAAGAGCTTTGTTGTGGATTTTTTTCTTCTTGAACACATGGACAATTTCCATAAAAAAGGAAAAAGAGTACACATAATCATAGAAACATGTCTTTGGCGGAGATTTTTATCATTTTCAAAAATTAGCAAGGAAAAAAAAAGATGGTAGAACAACAAACAATCAAATAGAGATGGCAGCACCATATGACACAACCATAACCCAGGAAGGAGGCTTAGACTAGGCAATCAATTCATTAGATGACATTTGAAGAGTTAAGAAGAGTGCAAATTATCAAGTAGTGGGAACAAGTGAATTGTACTGCTACATCAACACTGCAGCAAGTTGATGTAGCCAACACTTTACCACATCATTTCTCAAAAAAAAATATTAGTTTGTTTTTTCAAATTCTTTTTGCATTTTAAGAATTTATTTATATATTTATTTTAAAATTTATGACATTTGGCTATTCCTTCATTGCAAGGGAAATAATGAAGGGAATAGGTCTAAAATGAGTTTCTCTTGCCTTTAAATTCCTACTAATGCAAGCAATCAAACACTGGTTAGGCAAAAGCATCCTTTTCAAAGAAAGCTAACTTACATTCTTTTGCTGTGGCTTTTGATGTGTGCAACAAAAATTGAAAATTGTATATTAGACAATTGATGAGCCGCGCTAGCCGTAAACATGCTATCATACATAACCAGTTGTACATTTTTTAAATACAACCTTTGATCTTCATGATCCAAGGGTTTAGAATGCAAGTTAAAAGGAAAGAAGGTTTACAAATTGCAACTTATAATGGCAATGGTGATGGGTTGCCATTGGGACAATGCTACATTAGCTTTGAAAAATCAACAACCAGGTATGTTGTCCTAATTGTAAAATTTGTTGTGGCTTGTATTTGAAAATAAGATTCAATGGATACATTGGATCTAAATAATTCTTGATTAGACATGCCATTCATCCCATTTGCTAATAAATCCTCTTTTGCTATGCCCCATTGATGATGCCATTAGAAGAGTTTTGGAAGGGTGAAAGTGCCGTTTTAGGGCTTGTTCCTCTGTAGTTTTTCTTGCAGTTAAAGAACATTAGGCTATAAAACAAATTTGAAATATTTTTTTGAAAATTCTTAGAAAATTGAAATTTTATTTTATTTTTTGAAATTCTTTTGAAAAAAATGATGTGGCAATTGTTCTGCCACATCTAGCGGTAACTGACGTGAGTTCTAATGGGCTAAGAACTCCGAGGAACTGACAGCCTTATAGACCAAATGAATCTCCCCTAATGCTTAGATCGTTAGAAATGTATATTAAATTTAGAATGAAATTAGTGTTTGGCTCATAAATTTTATTTCAAATGCTTCATTTTATACCAACACTTTTTTTTTTTTTTTTGATGAAGTGTCAAAGTCGTGATATCAAATTTATAGTAATGCCCCACATTTCAAAATTTGCTCAAATATTGGATAGAAAATATCACATTAGCCCATATGACATATACCTGATTCTATTTCCATCCACAATTTGGCAATTTAATCTACAATTTTTTTTAATTGAAGTTTTTTGACAAAAAACTTCATGATTTTTTATCATTTTCTAGCCAAATTCATTTTTTAGATACAATTTACCACTATTTTGCCTCCCAGAAAAAGCATTGTTTTTAATACATCTCTAAATATAATGATTTTTTTGAACAAATGGTATACAATGACAATGGGATATTAATTCATCATTATTATTATTATTATTATTATTATTATTATTATTATTGTTATTATTATTATTCCTAATTATCCAAGGAATCTTGAATAAAAATTGAATATCTTATCTATTATTAATTTTCAATCTAGTACAAATTAAATTTCTACATTCTATTTGACATATTGTGAATGGTTGAGAGTATTGTTAAATCATACATGACACTGTCAAACTACTTATCATGTTCTATGGATATAAATTACTAGCTCTAAAATTTTGTAACATAATAGTATAGCACCTAAAGTTCTGAAGAGTCCACTTTGGGCTTTTTGAAAAGTTAGAAAGACTCGAGACTATTGATTTCATATATTGGAATTATTGTATGAAATTTTTAGGATAGCTCATAGTCATCAAGTTCAATAAGTGAAGCTTTATCTCAAGTCATTCCGATAAATATTGTAAAAGATATAAATGTTTTTTGATTTCAATGTCAAAGTGAGCAAATAAAATAGTTACTTGAAAAATATTTGAGCTTTTATTTGATTAAATACATTTACATTCCCTCAAAAAGTTTTGAAGCATTCCATTTTGACCAATCAAATGAAAGTTATAATGATTTTCAATTTATGGGTAGTAAAGGCAAAAAGAACCTATAAGATCATATTTTAAATTCAATTTTAAGAAAAATTGAATGTAAACAAAGACATAGGATATTTTTGCTTAGTAGAACATTCTAAATATTGAGATTGACAATTTTTAAGTGCATAGCAAACTTATTAGCAATTGAAGTTTTTCTTTGATTGCCATATACCTTCTACTAAAACCCTAAATGCCCAAATTGTGTTTTTTTGGCAACATAGTGATTTTGTGTAGCTTGCTACAAATGGAGTTTTTTAATTTTCTCTTTGAAAATTTCACAAAACTTGTACCTAAGGAGTGGCTTTAAGACTCAACAATTTTCATAACTTTTGACTAAATGGTCAAAAAGTTATTGCATGATATGTGATTTTCATACCTTGTTAAGCTATATGAGTAGCTCAAAAAACTTCTTTAAAAAAAGCTTTTAAGAAAAAGAATTTGAAATTGTTTCTATAGATTTATATATATGTGGGAAGTTTTGAATTATTCCATTTTGAGTAATGAGATGAAACTTACGAAGAAGTTCACTTTGCGGGTAGGTATGGAGTCTTTGAAAACCATACCTACCAAACCATTTCAAAAATTTTGACCAAAATACATAAGACAGTTATGTGCCCCCCCCATGTTTTTTATTAAAAAATTTCGAAAGACAAGATTCCTCCTTTAAGAAAGGTTAGAAAAAACTAGTTTTTGAAATTTAGACATTATAATCTTACAATCAATGGAAATTCTCACTTAAAAATTTTAAGAAGCTATATTTGAACAAGTTGACTAAAAGATCTTAGAATTAAATTTTTTAACCCATAGACACCGCTACATTTTTATTCAATGGACGACAAAGAATCTTTATGTATAGGACAAAAGTGCAACTACTTGTACTCAAAATTTTGTTGTGAAAAGATGAGGTCCTTTATAATAGTTTGACCTTCGATGAGTGCTTTTGGCATTTTTTTTAAGCCAATGATTTTCATGAAAATCCAAAGGGATGATTTGCATAATCACTAGTCCATCCTTTGAAGGTTAAAAGAATGAAAAAAGATTGAAGATTTTGGCTTTGCTTTGAAAAAGAGTTGATTTCAAAAAAAATTGGCTTCAAATCAAGGTCAATATTGAGAACTTTAGGATTAGTCCTAGAATGCTCCAACGTCCAATTTCTAGATGACGAACAGATTGGAATTTGGTTTTCTTTCTCATTAGTGTTTGGATGAAAGTCATTTAATTTGTGGACATACCTTATCAAGTAGTCCTATTCAATGATTGGATTTGGTGTTAGTAGAGTTTATATTTTTCTAAAATTACAAAAGTAGAAGCGTGTCAAGCCAAAAATTGCAATGATTTTAGTTCAAAATTGGATTTGTAAATTGAGGTCATAGATTAAAAGAACACAAAAATTTCAAAAAATCACCATATTAAGAGAACCTCATTTCAAATCCATTCCAACAATTTTACTAAAAAAATGATAATCTTTTGCTTGTAATTGAATTTAGAAGGAATATTGAAATTTTCCTTTCAAAATTTATAAAAAAGTATTGGTGATAGCCCTAGTGAATCTAACCATATACATGGAATCTAAAACTCAATATCAATATCTTTTATTTGTTTATCAATTCCAATATATTCTTCCAAATAGCACTTTCTAACAATTTTTCGATTTTGGAAAAGGATCTGGACGTTGAGGGGTTACATACATAGGTGAATGTGGGTCAAAAATTTGGGTCCCCATTGTAAGTTAAGTTATGTCAGTCATAAATCCAATCAGAAATCTCATTAGAACTTTAGAAGCCTCCGTTAATTGTAACTTAACTAACTTGGCATTTCAGTTGCAAGTACGGCGATTCTATTCCAATTTTATTAATACCAGAACGGCAGACTCCCCCTTGAAAAGTCTGTGCATCTGTGATCAGGTACCAGATGTAATTTAAATAATTCATGAGCATTTATTTCAATTGGAATCAATATACATAAAATACATTAAAATTGGGTTAAAGTGAAATTGGGTTATCTTGACAATAACTTAAGCTCCCTTATCCCAAGAAAGTTACTTTGCAAGCCACCAAAGTCAGTAAATACTTTTACAAATATTTTCATTTGTACACATGGAGGTTCATGGGTCCCAATTACAATTATGTGTGTTCCAAAAGTAGTGCATTCAATTCTTGTATAATAACAGTAAATATTTACATAGTGTTAAATGTCAAAAAATTAGTGTGTGGCAACCTAATTTCACTACTGAGTGTAGAGAATGTGATGTCATGTTGGATACCGATATTTTCTTTACCTTTGAACTCATCCACTCTTGGTAATTTTTAAGAAAATAATTGGCTTGTAAAACACCAAGTAGGTTGAGTTGGATTTTTTTTAATGTGATTTTAGTAGTGAAGTCAATTTAATTAGTACAAGATACATTAATTAGCTTATATTAAAACTTTCTATTAAAAATTATACAAAATTTATTTAGTAGTTGCTAAAAGAATAAGAAAGTATCCCTTTTGCTTGAAGGCTTTAAAATTTTGAAAAGAAAAAAAGAATCTTGGATAAAATTGATTCCATTTAGATTTATGAATTGTATCTATATTATTGTTCACGTGTACTTTGAACCTCCTTTTTTACTTTTCAAAGAGTCAATTATATATAAACAAATGTTATGATGCAGCCAAACTTCTATGGTTTACATGAAGAAAAGTTCTTCTCTTTCGGATAGTTTACTATCTTCTTTGAGATGAAATTGTTTTTTTTTCAAAGTGTGTTGAATGTCCCATCTTTTGTTTAATGATTGGAGAACTGATGTATTGGATTTGGACGTGTTGGATGCAATGGATGACTTCAAGATCAGTGTAGAAACCTAGATGCACTTATCCAATCAATAATCATATCATTTTTGTTTGACTATTGTGATGATAGGTCTCGTTTTTTCAAAATTATCTTTAACCCCTAAACGTCATAGCCAAAACGCTTGAATTTAGAAGCTTCTTAGCACTATGCATGGAAAAAACAGAATAATGAGAAGTTTCATGATTCATTCAATGTTGAATCCATGAGCTAACTACTGGATGATCACAAAGGTTCAAATTTTGAGAGAATCCACCGTCTAGATTATAATAATTGATGAATAGTGTCCAAACCCTATAAAGACTCTGAACATCCAGAAAACATCTACTATAACCTTCAAGGGTTAAAAGGACATAACCTTATCACCATCATTGCCACAAATGATCCAATTCCTAATTTTCTTAGAAAATCATTCATCACAAACTTTTTGTCCTCCACAATAAAGTGAAACAACCCATCATAGTCAAATGACCCATGATAGACACCTAAGAGATGACCCTATGACGGTTATTATCAAACTATGAAATTTTGGATCACCATCAATGTCTCGCTTGACACTATTGGAATGATTAGTGGCCCCATTAAGAACACCTAGCTTTTTCAATGTAGATCATTGAAGAAAATGACTTTTTTTAAGGCCCTTCAAGTTTGAAAAATATTTTGACTCCTTTAGGTGAAGAAGGTGAGCATCATGGATACAAGTTTTGTTGATTTTGGAGAAGTACACTGTTTGGGGTAGAACACTTAAAAAAATTATAGCAAATTCATACTTTGTTGAAAAAATATAATTTCAATTGTTGTTGCTATTTCTCACACTTGTCTGCATGTGGGTGGGTGGGTGGGTGTGGGGGGGAGGGGGGGAGGATTAAAAAAATTCAGCCATGGCATGAGGGCAAACTAGCAATTCTGACCACGATGGGCTGTTTTACCTTACTACAAAGTTAAAAATGCCATCAAACTATGTTCCCAATCTGATCAATTTAACTAAATCCCAATGTTATGTTGTTCCCAATTTGATTCAAACTGAATCCTTTCGTCTTGCAGGGGTTTTAGTGTGTCGGTCAATCCTAGTGGATCTCTTCAGTAAGCTCCAAACAACTTCGTTCTTGATGCGCGAGTGTTGGTCTTGGAGATTAGGGTTGCAGAAACCTTTCGGAGTGATTTTCGGAATTGGAGACTCATGGAAGCTCTGATTTCGGAGGACGACGAGGAGTGGCTTCGCGCGACTCCGCCATCAGCCAAGAAGAAAAGGAAAGTGATCACCCTCGACGACATCTTGGAAGCCGATTACAAGGAGAGTGTGCGCAAGCAGAAGCCGAAGAGCAGCGGCAGCAAGCGACTGCAGCAGATCTCCAAGCTCAAATCGCATCTTTACAGCTCCTCCGATGACGACGACGACGACAGGGAGGAAGATCGCCAGGCCCCGCAGCAGATGCTCGACGAATTGGAGAAGCAGGTGGCCAGTGGGGCAGGGGAGGAAGTGGAGCCCGAGTGGGGGTTACCCGTTCTTGGAGCTTCGGAACGCGAACCAGTACCTCTGGTAAGTCACCTTGATTCTCCACTTCTGTGAATGCCAGATTCTTTCAACTTTGCCATGAATCAGTTCATATTTACGAGGCCAATGCTTCCTTTCAATTTCAGGCTCAGAAAAATACGAAAATATTCTCCGCGCCTTCAAAGGCAAGCAGACAGTGCAGGAAATGAATCCCAAATTCGATATAGGCCCATAGGTCAGCATCTTATATAGGTCGTTGCACTGTTTTCTTTTCTTTGTCAAATGTGACAAGAAATGGCGAGTGTACTGTTGGAAAACTAAAGTGGTCGCAATCGATTTCTACCAATAAGTTCTAGGCTGCATCTTTTGAGAATATTTTTAGCTCATGTATAACGAGAAGCGCGCATTCCTTTCCTTCCTGCATATATCTGACCAGGAGTATACATTGAATTCGTGTTAGATCCGCGGAAGTGCGGCGCCCCTGATTCTCCGGACGCTACAAGAATCGAAGGAGGAAGGGCGTGAGACGTCGCTGGAGGTTTTAACCAGGTCGGGGTTTCTGCGATCTTGGGCTCTGTGTGCGAGGAGATGCGATGAGGCTACGTTACGGTGGGCGTACCACCAAATGGCGTACTCAAGGGAGGAATCTTTGGAAAGGGCGAGCTGCAGGTTTTTGGGTGATTTAGTCTCTCAAGTATCCACCGTAAGCTCTGCCTCTCGAAGAGTTTTTTTCCCTTGAATGTTTAGACTGACTGACTGTATATTTGATCTCATTTCATTTATATGTTTGCAGGATGCCGAAGCTTCATTTGAGATGGCTTGGCTACCAAACCTGGTCGATCTGAAGCAAACGCTTGCTGTGTACGGGTACAGGGAATACGAAGGAGGCTTTGAAGACCTGGGGATCCCCACCACGGAAAGAATGCCGGCGAAGAACCTGCGTTCCGTGCTTGAATTCATCGCCACTTGCTTCGAGAGACGGACTGTTGTGCAACCATATTACGAGCCTATAGACGTTGCGAAGCTTTTGGTCATTATGGTGCACCTGACGCTTGAGCGAGGGTTGCTTGAAATATTGGACAAAATCCAAGATTGCATTCTCGTGTTGCTCCGCTATTTCAGCCCGGAGGAGTGGGAAGCATACTGTTCTGACGATTTCAATGGGATTGCAGGGATGATCTCGGAGTTCACAGGAAAGCCTCAAAACGCTGTTTTTGTGCTTGGAGCGTTGAGTGGACTGGGCCAGCGCTCAGTGGACTTGCAACGCCGTTTGGCTCTACATGAGCTGACGAATCTGGGACGACGGAGAAAGCTTCTGGCAGGTCCTAGAGAGGTGGCTGAGTTGTTTGAGAACGTGAATTTGAGGGCCAAGTTTGTGGACTTCAAGAGGCTCTACTATCAGGTTGTGATTGCAGACACATTCTTGTGGGGCAATGAAGGTGACGATGCTGCGAGATCGGGATGGCTGAAGTTCCTGGGGTCATGCTCCAGGCAGATTTATATTGGTGATGAGCGTCCCTTTGGTACCAGGCTGCGGAACACCGCTTCCTTCTTGGCGCAAAAATATGAACACGAGGGCTCCACTGCTAATGCTGCTGAAGAGTAAGGTACCCTCATATTGTCACTCTGTACTTCCAAAATCCTCTATTTCATTTATCCTCAGAATCTCTAGTGACACTCTATAATTTCTCGTTCCCTGTATATCCGCAAAATCTGTCATGTTGTGTACCATTTTGTTGGGCAAATTCAAGAGACCAAGTTGTGAGGGTGCACTTCGCAGCCCATCTATCTCCTGGAGGCAGTGTCATTTGACAGGGTTTGAGTATATTATCAGCACTGGTTATTTTAGCAAAATGACTTGGAATCACTGTATACCCTTTCCATATGATTGTTACTTTCAGTTTTTAATTTCTTATTTTTTTTGTTGAAATATCAGATGGAGCAATTTTATGACATTTTGAAGTTGTGCTATGAGTGCATCTATCATACCGTGTATCTGACAACATATAAAAATATGGTACGATTTGGATTCAATCAATATGGACGAGAATGCTGTGCACCTCCGTGCTACTTCTGCTTGCTCATCTGGAAGCTATTGGAGTGATTGACGTCAGGGGCCCAAAATTCTTGAACTCAAGGTGTAAGAATGCGTTCCAATGAACGAAGATGTCAGAACATTGGAGCATTTTGAAACCTTGATTCTTCCTTGAAATGGCGGATGGGCCCCAAGGTTTGAGAATCCAAGGTGTTAGGAGCTCCTGTATGCTGATCCAAGGCACACAGGTATGGATTGCTTGGATATCATATCAGTTGTAAAGGTTGCATTGGTAGCCATCTTGAAATCAACAGTAGGTTTGGTGTAGAGGAACTGAATACTCCCTGTATAAATGTGTACATATTCTTTAGATCATGAACTAGATGTTTGAAGCATGCACCTATACCTAATGGGTATTGTCACTGTTTTTAGTCTATTTTTGAGTCTGACGTCTGAGAGTTTGTATCTCACTCATTGGCATTACTACTTTCATTTAAGAGTCATGATGTGGTGGACGTGAAAACTAATCTTCACAGTTTGAAGTTGTATAACAAATTATAAGTTATTTTATCTAACTCTTTTGATTTTGTTGGAAAGTCGCTTTCATAATCATCTTCCTGATATCATAAGACATGCAAGAATAGTTTATTTTTTAGATAACGCACATCTGTGGCACATTTGGCTTCATTGGAGTGGAAACCCAGGCTATCTATGTAAAGACATAGTGTGGTATCTAATGTGAACAACTTTTAGACTACCATCAAATTATTCAATCACACATAGTATTGAAATTTAATATTTTGTTAATATAAATATGTCATTTGTATGGGATATGACGCTAAAGTTGGAATTCACTCTCTATGTGTAGCAGAGTCTTGGGGGCCTTGGTGCGGGGTCTCACATGGACAGATTCAGATGCCCAGCAGCAACTGTTTCAGAACAAACTGTTTCATTCTTCCAATTTTGTGGTATGATTTGTGGATGTTGTCTTCTGCAAGTGCGCTAGGGTGTGCAGAAGTTGCCGAAGTTGTGATTGGCTATGTGAATTCGTAGGCCTACACAACTCCAAAGCATGTAGCAATACATGCTTTATGCACCCTTGCAGAGCACACCCTCTACTGCAACGCATTGATTTTTGGAGTTCTTGTCTTTAGAGAGACAAAGTCAATAGTTTCTGAAATTGTTGGAAGTTCAAACATATCAGGATTTAAAAAAAAAATATTAGCTACCCCTCATCGATTTTGTCACAGACAACAGAGAGAGTCGTGGCAAAGCCTCCCACTGAGTGGTCATTGCCTGCCCAAGGACCGTGGTCATATGATTTGCGTGTACATTGGGTGTCTTCAATCAATATCCAAGGTAAGCAGACCCATTATTAACTACAATCCAATTTTGAGCTCTACTTTTGGATCCAATTTAATGTAGTTTGTTGCATTTTAACGTAGTTTTTATTGCATTGAGTGTGCAATTGGGCCTCAAAGTTTTGGAATTGGGTTGGAAAGTCACCATTTAATGAATTCAATGAACTCACCCATGTAGTTGCTACACGTGTCAAAAGATTCATTCATTGTTTCATTGTACAAAGGGGTGCTTTTGAAATTTCATTGGATCCATGTAGAGAAGTAAGAGAACTACATTAGAATTTGAAAGGGAAAGAATAGTCTTCCCCTAGGGACCACAATGGGAAGCTATTTGTTTTTTCTTTGACTACTTGTAGTTTATCATTTTTGATCCAAAAATGGGTTGACCAAAATATATGTGAAATAAACCTTGCTTTGTCGTTCTTTTGCAAAAAAAATTGTAAATTCAATAATTATATCTATATGCAATGACCAAACATTGTACAATGGGCTTCCCTACCTACCTTAATTTGACATTGTCCAGTGTGAAGCAACCCACTCATTGCAGATTTTATTGTTATTTTTTTCCTATTTTATAGTTAATTAATATTATTAAAAGCATGATGACACTTGAGTGTGCTCTAAACATGCATACATGCTGTAGTATAGCCTTTCACAATTTAAAAAATTTATTTAAAATCTTTAGCAAGAGTTCTTATTGAGAAAGTGATGTATGCTAGTTGTCTTGAAAACTAAACTAGACTTGACATCATGGCATGATATTGTTTGGGTAGTTGATGCTCAATCTTTTTCATGAGATGAGAATGAGTTGAAATGAGACAAGGCAAGTGATGGAAAGAAAGAAAAAAAAATTCTACACTTGCAAAGAACGGTTTGAAGGCTTACTATGAAGTTGACAAGTATGAAATGTTGCAATTGACATGGACTTCTCAATCACTTTGGCTTCATAGAGAACTCAAGTAGAGATCGTAGTTGATTTTCAATTGCCGTCTCTGAATGGAGTTTATCCATTTTCATGGACATTTCATGAATTTTGTGATCTCGACGGCTGTCAAAGTGGACAAGGCACTTCAGTTTCAGGCTCCCTGGAGCTGATGCAGCTGTCGAGGAAATCCAAGGCAAATGTATGAATGTTTTGTTTTGAATTGATATGGTGATGGAATCTTCACGTTTTAAGCTTATTGTAGTTGGGCATCACGTGGCACTGAGTTGACTCTTTGCAGCAAATTCGTCAAGGAAAAGAAAGAATCCACACTTCAGTGGCGTGTTTCAGACAGTCATCTGAAACTGAGATCCAAAGTTTTGAACTCTGATCCAATGCAAGTCATGATGTCGGCCACATTTCAACTACACTAAGGTGGAGGCACCAATAAGCAATTTGAGAGCAGATTTTGTGTAGTATGAATTGGTGGATATTTTTCCCATGTAGGAAGATAGGAAATATGGAGATTGCTAAATATTCAGATTTACATTCAGAAAATTGAAATTTCAGTGCATTTTGGAAGGCAAGAGAATTCTTGACCTATAAGTAATGTTTAGTCTTCCAATTCCGATCAATTCGAGATTGTACTTTCTTGTTCACTACTTTAGGTAATGTGTCTTTACTTTATTAGTTCCAAACTTGAAAAGAACATAAAAAACTAATTCAAAGCTTGAGATTTGGCTAAGGTTGGAAATAGCACACCTTCATATGGAGAAGGTACTTCCCAAACTGCCACTTTTTGTTTTTGTGTCTAGTTGTTATTAAACTAGTCAGCTTATCATATGTTCTTGTTGGCAAGTAAAAAGAGGTTCCAACACCCCTAGAGAACATGACATTTAGATACCATATGCAAAAGTTATTAAGGAACAAAGTTTGGTTAAAAAACAAATTTTGTCCACGGACATGAGTATGTAATTGATTTTGGAGATGTACATAGAGTGGAGATGGTAGTTTAGGGTTAGTAAGACATTAGGGGGTATCCATCTTAAATATTTATTATTACTATACAAAAATACACTACTTTCAAATTAGGTGGTATTATAATTGGGACACATGAACCTCCATTTGTGTAAATAGAAATATTTGTTGATTTTGATAGCTTATAATGCAAGTTTCTTTGGTTAAGTAAATCTAATTATTCAACAACCTAATTTTAGTATTTAGTGTACAATAATCTCACCTATGGCCAAACAATTCTATTCCAAGCCCTACTTTTTGACCCAAAACCAAGCTCTTCATGATGCAAATTTAGTGAAGTTCACTAGCTTTTAAAAAATCTATTGCTAGACTCTTATCTTTTAAATTCCTACTACTTTAAAGAATGGTTTTAGTACATGTCTAGGGACATTTGATAGGAATCTACTAACTTTCACTTCAAATATTCCTAAAAACATTTAGAAATTAATTTTTTTAAATAAAAAAAATTTCCACTTGAGTTTTTTTCCAAAATCTAATCAACACAAACTAATTGATGATGACTTTTGATATCAAAAGTAGGCAAATTTCTTAAAGTTATGGAAATAGGTTTTGTTTCTTTATCCATGTACTACATATCTAAATACAACATTTCCAAGCTTGTAGAATGATTTTGAGAATATACCTACAAAACATCATAATTTATGTCAATTGTAGATCATGTACTACTAAAACTCTAAAAACTTATAACTTTTGTACATGGTATGTAGATAATACATTAGAAAAAAAATTAAACCCCCAAAATGGTTGCTTTGTAATGCAAAAGTTTGGGTGGGAAGAGCCTTCTCGAATCACTAAATAATTGGGCCCAAAATTGCATGATGTTTTGTCATTCAAAAGTTTGTCATCATTATCCAATTCATTTCCACAATCTCATAAACATTGGATGAAATTTCAATCCCCTACAAGGTTGCAAATTCCTTTGTATTCCGTTGGGTTCCTAGACTCTGCGAATTACCCCGCAATAGTTGCTTGACATGGCAAAAAGACTATCACGTCATTTTATATTTTTTTGGCAAAAACTAAAATTCAATTTTTTCTTGCATTTTTCATTTTTTTTTTGACAACGACTATTTCCGAACTATTGGAAGAACATTGCCAAGAACAGGCCTGAGACGGCCCTCCAAACCCCTAAAAAAACATGTAATGTTTGAGTGGGAAGAGCCTTCTTGACTTACTAATTAGGCCATGAATTGCATGATGAATTCAAAAATTTGTCATCATTATCTAATCCATCTATCCACAATCTCATAAATTTCACAATGGTTCCATCATGAAGAATGGAGCATACATTCAATGGCAACAAGCAATCCTATGTGGTTGTTCTAATGAGGATGTGTCTACTCTCATACTCATTTAATTAGTATTAAATTAATAAGAAAACTCAAAGCCTCTTTGTGGGTTCAATTTCTTCCTAATGCGTTTTTTTGGTGCATTCAAATCCTTTGATTATTTCGTAACAATAATATTTTGAATATTGATGATTTTAATAACAGAAATCATGCTTCAACTTTTTTAAATTGAATGTGATCACCTTCATTGTATATGATGAATGATGAGAAGGTCTGTTGGTGGTGATTTATTAATCAGCAAGTCATGGTAAAAAACTTCAAAGTTCAAACTATGGCAAATAAATTATGTTACTATAATTGACCATTTGAATTATTGTCTAGAATGTACACCCTCTAAATGTGAGACCTTAGGATTGAATTTGGATATACTTACAACAATACTTTGTAAATTCATAGTTTATTTATATAATTCTTCAAAATACATTAGGGGTAGTCAAATCTACTTCATTGCTTGCTTTTTCTCCAAAGAATGTGCACAGAGTAGCTCCTCATGGACTTCCTGTTGCTTCTCTACTGCAAAATATATTATTTCTATGAAGTTTTTTCTATGTCAATTATTTTCCTTTGGAGGTGCATATAAGGCATAAAGAATATTTCTCGAGCGAACTTTTCATTTGGCACCACATAGTTTCACCCTTCTAATCCTAGCTGTTGATTTCACCATCATTGCCAACTTTACTATTGCTATTGTTGGGATTTTTGATGGCAAGAACTACGCACATGATTGTCTGATTGGGTCCCAAAACTTTGTACAGATACTCCCTTATAAAATTCTATGTAAACTGATAGCTTAGTCTTTTATTTTTCTACGTGCCTCACCTAAAAAGGGATGTCACATCTTCATCCATAATGGCTTGCCCTTGGCTCCTGTTTTCCTATATGTATACCTCATTCTTTAAAGACTTTGCTAAGGTGAAGGTATAAATATACTAATTTATAATAATCTAGAGTCCTCTTTCAATTACAAAAATCATTTAATAATAGAAACCACATTCAAATGTTTGTTTAGGCAATTATAATTGTTATTACATAAAAGTATCTTTGGCACAATATTAATACTTCATCAATACTTCATCAATACCAAAACAATAAATCACTTGAACCTTTAAAGGCCACTTGTTTAATTTACCTATGCAACTCATCATTTAAGGTTTAGACAACCAATTGCAAATCTTCCAAGGTGCAAAAACCAATAGGTATCATCATCATTTGTTTATTGTAGAAAAAACAAAAGTTAAGAGAATCCTCATTAGTTTGGCAAATAAACCCACTTCTATATTTTTGGAATGAAAATTGCACAATTAGTATTCAAACCTACACAAAAGCTTTGGTTAGCATTGCAAAATCTATATTTGTGTTGGATATGGCAATCCTACCAAATACATTTTTCCTTCTATAAGTTGTTGATTGGATTAGCAATATTGGAGATTCATCCCATGAGACTTGTAAGTGGATGGAAGTCCAAATAGGAAGTTGCATGAATGGGAGAAACAAATAATTCATCTTCCAAAACATTAATTCTAAGATGGAATTTTTGGCATACTACTACAATGTTGGTAAAGAAATTTTTGTTGTTACTAAAAATCACCTATTTGGAGCCCAAACTAAAAATGAACTTTCATGTACAAAAATCAATCAAACTTTGGAGAGAGACAAAAGATTTTCTAAAATCGTATATAGAAAAATGTACAATATTTGCAAGAAGAGAATCTAAATTGTTGTCTAGCAATATTACAGGGATAGCCTTGTGAAAAGTTAGCGTTGCAACTTTACAATTTCTAAAAAACTAGTTTTAACATTGGAAGTCCTTGAACTTTTTGTTGGCTTTTAGTTTGACAACTAGACAAAGCTACTTCTAAGATGTAGTTTTTCCCTAATTTACATAGAAGTATAAATAGAATGATTGAAAATAGACTCTTTGTGTATGCCAACTACTTTGAGTGGTTGGTGTAAAAGCAATTATGGCCTTGGCCTAGTGGCTTTAGCCTTGGCCCACCAATGAAGTGGTTATGAGTTCCATCCTTTGCATTGATGGAGGTCAAATGACCTTATTGTTATATGGACACATGAGAATTTGTCAAAGGAGATGAGTTACCCTTTCTTCTAGTTGGAAATATAGTTTTTTCTTTTCTTTCTATACAATATGGAAGTTGATGAAAATAATTATGATTTTGTAAAATTTGAAAATTGTTGTCCAATTTTACCTCTATATGAAAGTTTACCCTCTCAGAAAATTTGAATGTAGATCAAAGCATTAATCATGAGTTTATCATCTAAATTTAGGATTTAACGTGCTAGTTTTAAGGGTGTCTTGAGTAGAATTGGTACATTGCCCTTCCAATTATAACTCTAATTTTTTATTGCTTTGTAATTAGAATTAGGAGTTTTGAACATTGAAGAATTGCATTTAAAAGTAGTTTGAATAGATATCTACAAAAATATCAAATTCAAGGCATTGGACAATGAAAATAAATCACTTTATAAGCACACTGAGAGACAGAAATTATAACCTTGTTGGCAAATCACATTTACCCATGCAAAATTTGGCCAATCCATGCATTTCCAAATGCCATGATATCATCCAAATTTTGCTTTGGTGAGCATGATTGGCCAACAATTCTATCATTTTTTCTCTTTTAATGTGCTTTTGAAGTCATGAATTTGGCATTGTCCAAATGACTGAATTTGAGATGTCGAAAATCCAAGTTTTAATTATAATTATAAAGCAGTACCAAGTTAGCGTTCTATTTGGCGGGCCTCTACACGGGTCCCATTAACGATGCCCTCTATCACTCACTGCTGGAGATGCCCCCCACTGAATAAAACGGTAAACTGACCGCTCTCTTTCTGAATATCACTCGGGTCGTCTGAACCAGGTGTCAGGTGGGCAGAGGAGGGCTATTAAAGTACACCTTGCTGACGGGGCAGTGGCATTGGTCTAGATAAAATAAACTATCTACACAGTGATCCCTCCCCCCTGAGGCTCCTACTCCATTGGCTGACTGCTGGACCGACTTGATAGTGAGAATTTAATTATTCGTCATCTCCAAATTTTAGTACCTTATAATAAAGTTGCAACTGAAAGGCCGGCATCCCCAACAACAAACCAATGCGGGTTTTTTCTACAGTAAATTGCCGCAAGCATCACAGCACTGGTGCAATTCTAGAGGGATGGAGGCTGATAGGCTTGAACTTCTTTGAGCTGGTGAAATTTCACCAAAAAAGAATCTGCTGAACAAACCATAGTTAACTTACCTATTTGGATTTGTTTGAGTTTGTGTTGGATTTGTGAGTGGTTGAGGTGAGGGTGGGGATGGCATTTGATATGGGATAAATCCCACATCTATATCAATATCCCTATACAATATCTATATTCTCATATCGTATATGTATATCACTAGAAGAAATTTGGGGTCTCCACAGGATTGATTGTGAATTATCAGGTCTTGGGAACGCGGAAACTACTATGGGAACGCGAATCCGACATAGTCAAGAGAGTGCCACATCACTGATTTCTTTCCTTTTTTTTGGAAAAAAATAACTTTCTTAAGACTTTTTTTTGCATTTCAGGACTAAATTTTTTTTTAATTGTTGGCCTAACAACAGCCAGCAATATTAGGAACAGAACTGAAATGGTTGTGTAGAGACCTCAAATTTCTTCTAATGTTTATCCCATACATGTATTTATATTTTGTACCGATATGTATCATATATTGTATCTTGTGTCGTATCCCATATTGTATCATGTATCTATATCCAGATCAACAACATTTGGACGGAGAATTTTTTATTTATTTTAAATCAATGGCTTCCAATTTTTTGTTGGGGAGGGGGAGAAAATTGGAAGAAATGGAGGGAATCACTTCTTTTTAGCTCATTGTCATTGTCATTGTGTCATTGTCAAAACTATCATAATGAGTTCAAATCAAGTCAAATTTATTCTTTATATTAATCCCCTGGTACCCCTAGGGTACAATTTAAATTAAATTAATTTTTTTAGTAATACCCCCCCATCCACCACTTTGTAAATTTTAGAGGAGGATGGGGTGGCATTTGATATGGAATAAATCCCATATTGTATTCGTATCCCCATACAATATCTACATTCCTATATCATATCCATATCTCCATATAACATGTGTAATATTGTATCTATATTTTTACACATACATATATTTGTATTCCATACAAATATCGTATCCCATATCATATCCACACTTGTATATGTATCCAAATCAACAACATCGGGGGAAGTATTTCTTTATTTTAAATCAATGTCTTTCAATTTTTTGTTGGAGGAGTGGAGAGAAAATTGGAGGAAATGGAAGATCTACTTCTTTTTAGCTCATTGTCATTGTGAATTGGAGTTTACAGGATTGAAGTAAATAATAATAATATTAATAACAAAAGATAATTTGATTGCCATTCCAAACTTAGTTGAGTATCAAGAAATTAACCAACTAATTGGAAGAGGAATTATAGAATGGGAAATTTATGCACATTGTTGAACACATGTAACCATAGGATCTTATAGTAAAATTTCAGAAATTTTGATTTTGAAGATTGCAAGATATTAGCATTTGAAGTGACAAAAATCTTTTTTATGGCCTTGCAAAAATTCAAGCTGCTGCACTTCACAAAGTCACATTTGTATGAAAAAGTGTCCAAAATGGTAGTTACTCTTTGAATTCATTCTTCAAGTCAAATTGGCTACATGCTTGAAAATTTTCAAATTGTTTGAAAATGCACAACATATTGGAAAAAAGTAGTAAGTAGAAAAAAGGAGAAAATGATTCAAAATACTAAATTGTTAATAAATTATTTATGGAATTGAAAAATACCAATCCCAATGGTTGTAATGTTGTAATAAAAAATATACACTCAGATTTTTTTATTTTTTTCCAAAAATATTGAAAATTGAGTTAAATAAAGGACTTCAAAGTTTGCCTCAAAGTCGAAATTCAATAACAACCCACAAACTCCCACAAACTAAAACTCCTCATAATTTTTGACCCATTGATAAAAATGGAATGATTCAAAGTTTTCCAAATATATATAAATCTAGAGAACAAATTTCAAATTTAAATTTCTTTAAGAAATGATTTTTAAAGAAGTATTTTTTGGGATCTGGGTTGCCCGACGAGTAATGAAAAAACATATTATACAATAACTTTTTAACCATGTAGTCAAAAGTTATGAAAATTGTTGGGCCTTAAAGCTACTCCTTGGGCACATGTTATGTTAAAATTTCAAAGAAAAATAAATAAAAACTCCATTTGTAGTGAGCTGCCCAAATTTCTATGTTACCGAAAAATGCAGTTTGGGCATTTAGGGGTTAAAGAGTAATTTCCTACTAGGTTGTTATTCTAAAACTATATATTCATTAGAAGAATTTGGGTGGCTAAGAGGGACTATTCTTGACGTTGTTCCCCCAACAATTAAAAAACAACTACTATCAAAAAAAAAATTTAGACTAAAAATTGAAAAATGAAAAAACAAAGTTAGAAAAAAAATTTGAATTTTTTTATATGAAGTGGCAATCTTTGTGCCATGTCAAACAATTGCTGCGGCAAGTTTTCACAGTCTAAAATACTCAAGGAACTCATAGCCCTCCAAAGTAGCTAAAATCTTTTTTATAATGATTTTCACAAAATAAAAATAATAATTTTGAAAAATAAATTTCCTAAAATTTTGGCATTTATTTAGAATTGTTTTATTCCAAATTTGCTAGCAATCTAATTGTAAATATTGTAAAGCATTCTTTTTTTGAAACAAAGTGACAAATTCCATTAGATGTTTTTTGGAGGGTCGAGAAGGCCATCTAGGCCTATTCTCGGCACTGTTCCCCAAGTAGTCTAGGAACAACTATTGTCATAATTTATTTATTTTAATTTTAAAATTCAAAAAAACGTTGAAATTTGAAAAAAAATTTGAAAAAAAGAAAAGAAAAAAAGTGACGTGGTAGTTGCTGTGCTATGTGACGCAACTAATGTAGGGTACTACAGTAAGTGTAAGAACGCAAATATTGGTAGGGGAACTCACAACCCTCCCGAGGAGTTGAGTCTCATCTAATGCATTGATAAGGAAGAAGTACATCAAACCAGAGGAACAAGCCTAGGCAGAAATTTTTTCCTTTTGTACAACCTTCCTAGTTTTTTTCCTTTTACACAACCTAATTGACAAGAGAAGGAGGCAAACCAAGGTAGTATAGTAGGCAAAGCCTGCTATGATGCTAACCAATGACAAAAGCACAGAAATGCCTCCCAACAGATGTTGAAAAGTTGAGCCAACTTCAGGCAAATATGCCATTTTAGGTTGAGCCAACTTCTAACTCATCTTAAAATGGACCTTCTTGCCAAAGAAATCATTTTGAAGCCATATGTTGTCAAAGCACTTGAATAATACTTCACCTTTGTTGGGGTATAAAGCGCAAAGTTTGGTAGTTCTGAACCACGCTATCCATCCATAATCAATAAAAGCTTCCCATAAAACTTGTTCCAGTTTTTGGGAAGGCCAATGGTTGTTATTGAAGCAGATAGCGTTTTTGTCACTATTAAAGCATTCTCAATGCATGCAATGTGAATAGAGGGACCTAATTTCAATTTGCTATGGGAGGCCTACAGATACTAATAGAAAACAATTAAAGATGATTCATTTTTACTAAAAAATTCCAAATAATCATTGTAAATTATTATTATTGGAAATATACCAACAACTAAATTGATTAAATTAATATCAATAATCGAACCTCTCAACCAAATTTGTGGGGTATCTTAACATGATTCGATAATTTGATTGGTCAATGCATTTGTTTTGGAGATTGGAAAGTATTTTAGAATAAACAATTTAGATTCATATTCTACAAACTAGAAGAAAGTCCTTCTACCTTATGCTTTTTGCAGATTTGATACAATAATCTTGATGCATGGACCATCAATGTCACTAGTGACATTTTAGTATGTTGTCAAAACTAGCTAAATTACAATATCCTTTGTCATTTTTATAGTACAAAGACTGTATTTTAAATTTCTTGGTAAACTTAAAGGAATAACTTACTATATTTGATTCATTGTTAATTATTTTACACAAATGTGCTATAAATATTATAACAAACTAGAAATGATCACTAAATATTTGAAACCCTAAACCCTACAAATTCTATACATGTATTTCTTTGAAATTATATTTCTTCCAAATAATTCCTCATTCATCTAAAATGATGTTTTAATCCTTGATACTTTTGAGTCCAAGGTACTTTAGCAACAAGTGACTTAGTGACTACATCCTCCAAATTATATTGCTTGAAATCCATTTGTTGTTTATGCATATTAAAGATTTTAATCATTTAAAGCAATGAGAATGCACATATCTTGAAGATGCATCTAATATATAATTTCCATAATCATTAGACAATGTATCTTGAAGATCATTGTGTTTGTACAAAATGTATATTGAACTT
Organism: Pseudoscleropodium purum; assembly: GCA_963969395.1. Lineage (NCBI taxonomy): Eukaryota > Viridiplantae > Streptophyta > Bryopsida > Hypnales > Brachytheciaceae > Pseudoscleropodium > Pseudoscleropodium purum. The sequence goes on from OZ017796.1 coordinate 3,251,202, forward strand.
AAAATATAAGATGTTTAGAAGTTCTATAATTTAAGAATCAATAGGTAGAAGAAAAAACTTCAAAATAGATTGTAAACAATTTAAAAAAAATTGTATTCTTCAACTTAAACAAATTTTTATTATGTTTAAAATTATGTTGAGAATATATTAAAAAATTCCAACAAAAGAATCTTAATTTTCATTTTCTACAAAATACAATATACGTGTTGGTATTAGATTGTTAAAAAAATAAAACTGCAATGGCTTCAACATAAAAATGAATTATGCCAATTCTAGCACTCAAAGAATGTTTCAACAAGCTATCCATTTAAACCTCATGAATTCTTTTTAATTCTTAAATTTTAGGTCAAAACAAATTGTAGTTATAATATTTCTCTTAACTCTTTGCAAAACAAAAGTCTTCATATCTTCTACCCAATTCGTGGACATTGAATTGAAGCTTGTGAAGATCTATCTTGTGCAAGAGATTTAAGAAAAAAAATTGAATACAAAAAACATTCACAATAACTTTTGGAGTATATATTGTTAGCATTTGATGGAATAAAGCTCCTATTTTAGATCATGTCACAAAGAAATTAGTTTAAATAATTCAAAAAATAAATGAAAAATATGAAGCACTAGGACTTGCATCAAATCAACAAATGACCAAAACAACCTTCAAAAGTCTTTAGGGGTTAACATCGGCATAACTTTGTACAATATAATATGGAATTTTTCCCTTCCAAAATCTCATAAAAAGAAGTGTCTTCCACCTTGCAACTCCAAAAGGAGGCATCATTTTAAGATTAGTATAATAGGAAGGAAGAAAATTAAATTGTTTAACTAACTTTATCTAGAAGGGCACCTTGTGCATATGTCTTGAGGACAAAGGAATCCCCTCAACAAAAGTTAATGTTGTTGTGAAGAAGAATACAATTATCCTATTAAAATGAAAAATTGATTTTGGAGAAAAAAATAAAGGAGGTTCATTTGGATCCTATAATGCTAAGAGATTATATTGTTTGATATCCTCCTTCGCCAACCTTCTATGAAGGTTGTAGATAGGAGTCTATTTCTAGTTGGTGAGAATTTATTTATTTATTTTGGTACTAATGGGTTGTAGTGAGCTAATTTTGATTGTTGGAAGTGTATTTCAATATGTTAGTTCTGATTATTTCCTAATCGGATTATCTTACCAATTGGATTAGTGTCAAGTAGTAAGGAAGCCAAGTAGGAATTAGTATATGTCCATTCAGGTTTGAATTTATGTGATCCAATTTGGTGGTAGTTCGGCATCTCATGGGACACCTATTAGGTGCTGTGGAGTGAGGAACATCTCGCCATTATTGAGTGAAAGTTTAGTGCGAGTCCAACCGAAAATTGGTTGTTTGTTCTTGTAATTTTTTTTGTGATTATTAGATTGTGTGTATGAATTGGATGTTGTTGAATCGTTATTATTGGGTGTTAAACTGATGTGATGGAAATTGAAGAAAATTAGAAATGTATGAATAGTTGTTTGAATTGATCATGAGTCTGTGTGTATGTGATAAGAGTATGAAAGCTTAGGAGTTAATTGGAATATGTGTGAGTATTGCGTGTATGTTGAATGTGTACCTAATTGGAATTATTGTTGGGTCATTCTATGAGTCCAATTAGGTGTGTTATTGAAGTCAATATAATATTGAATAATAGATGGGTAATGAATTTGCCAAATTAGGGTTATATGTATTTAAATAGTTATATGTATGTTCTGATTGTATGATGTTTATATATTAAAATCTTAAGTATGAATTCCAATGGAAGTTTAACAAATCTTTAAATTGTATACCAAATTAGAAGATTTGATCTGTGCATAATATTGTCTAGTTGGCTGTTGATTAGAGTATTAATTGGAGTTACAAGAGACTAGATTGAGATTATTACTAAATAGGATGTGCTTGAAGATGTGTTAGGAGATGTGGATTTACAAGAAAATATTTGTTGAGTGGAATGTCAGGTGAGTTGTCAATGGAAATGTAAGTATTTGGGGAACAAAGGAAGATTAATTCCAAGTTGGTACATTATGATGCTAGCTTGTGTTCAAAGAATATCGATTGGACATGTTGTTGTGAAGACAGAAGACCAAATTGGAGATTGAAGACATAAAGTGAAGTTGTCAAGTGCTCAACTAGTTGGTGGGGAGTGCCACGTTGAAAATAAGAGAGAAAAGAGCCAAATTAGAAGATACTAATTTCTTAACTTTGTGGCCTTTAAGAAGGGAGAGTAGTTTGTAATTAGGCCTAGTGGGAAGGATTATATTACAAAATCAAATTGGTTGTGCTTACCAGTAGGATTAAAAAAATCTATTTGTATGGATCCCTATTTTAAATTCTCCTACAAATGAACTTTCTATACTAGGGATGGATTGCCTATTGGTAATTAATAAAACTCCCAACTACAAAGGTTAACTCTACAAAAATGTTGCAGTCAAAAATTGACTAAAAGATGAATTTCTATATTACTATCAATACATTAAATTTTGTAAAGGCCATGCAATTCAAAAGTGCTTCATGGATGACCTTTAGTATCACCAGATTAGAGGGGATTTGAAGGCAATAGAAGTCTATTTTAAACTTGTTCTCTTTGTTGTTCTCCATGTAGTGAAGGAATGGGTGGTTGTTAGAATTTTTTAAATATAAATAAATAAGTAAAAATGAAAAAATTTGAATTTTCTTCCAATTATTTATTATATGATGTGGCAGGGTTTGGGCCATGTCATACTATTGCAGTAGCATAGTTTTCTTGTTCCCTACAACTTGAAAACTCACAGGCTTCCATTGCCCTCAAATCCCTTCTAATTTATATACATTAAATTAAGTTGTTTGTTTTGTTTTGTTTATTTTGTTTTTTGAGGTGAGATCTTTGGAATTGTTTGTTTTCTCGGTTGTAGAACTATGGACCTTTTGGATTGTGACATTCTTTGTACTGGTAGAAAGCTTTCTGTAAGGAGGGGAGAACGGACGTTGTTTCATAGCATTTGGACATACAATGTGAAAGTTATGGATTCCTCAATTATGGACCAATAGCCTAGGGCTATACTATTAGAAATGAAGAATAAACCTATCAATTCAAAATTTAGATAATTTCTAGCTAAATACCTTGGTGAAAGCTTTCGTCCTTTGGGTATTAACCCCTTAATGCCTCAATCTTTTTTTGAATATTTTGCACATTTTTTCTTACATCTTTTTTAAAAGATATCATTTATTACAAATTTATAAAATTTGCTATTAACCCCTAAAGGACCAAATTGCATTTTTTAGCAATATAGAAATTTTGGGTAGGTGCATGTGATTAGAGATTTTCATGTTTTTAGTCCAAATTTTGATAGAAGGTGTGGACAAGGAATATCTTTCATATGCACTAAATTTAGGGGCATTTGAAAATATGAGTCAAAAGTTATAGCCTAATATGTAGTTTGTTTCTCAACTCAACAGTCTAAGCAGATCTGAAAAAAGTCACTTTTTTCAAAAATCCAAATTTGAAATTAATTTTCTAGATTTATATGTACATTAAAAGCTTTGAATCATTTTATTTTGATCAATGAGTCAAAAGTTATGAGGTGTTTTAGTTTGCAGGCAGTTATGGATTCTCTACCCCAAAATAAATTTTGAAGTCCTTTATTGAACTCCATTTTCAATATTTTTGGAAAAAAATAAAAACATTAGGTGAAGATTGTTTATTACAACATTACAACCATCGGGATTGACATTTTTCAATTCCATAAATAAATTGTTAATAGTTTATTATTTTTAACCATTCTCTACATATTTCTACTTACTATTTTTTTCCTATATGTTGTACAATTTCAAATGATCTAAAAAATTTCAAGCATGTAGCCAATATGCCTTGAAGAATGAATCCAAAGAATTGCAATCGTTTTGAACATTTTTCCATACAAATGTGACCTTGCGAAGTTCAGCTGCCCAGTTTTTCGCAGGGACAAAAAAATGATTTTTGTCTTTTCAAATGCTAATACCTTGCAATCTACGAAGTGGAAATTTCTGAAATCTTTACCACATCTTTCCAAACTAGTGTACTATGAGATCTTGTGGTCACATGTATCCAAAAATGTTTTTTTTTCTAAATTTTGAAACTTGTATAAGAAATGGCAGTTTTGGAGCGTTTTTGGCGAAAACATAGTGAAGGAACCTTAGGGATTAAGGTTGTCTTTTCAAGATTCAAGTATTGCATTGGATGAATTAGAAGTTAGCCCTCTATTCATCATTCAGAATATGGGCATTGGAGTGCTTCAGGGTAAACCTTTAACCCCTAAAGGTTGGAGATTATGTTTTCACAAAAAAAAATGCTTCACAGTTGCTATTTTTGATGTAAGCATCAAATTTTAGATGAAAAATGTTTTTGTATACATGTAACCATAGGATCTTGTAGTAAACTAGTTTGAAAATATGTGCAAAAAATTTCAAAAATTTTGACTTTGAAGATTGCAAGATATTAGCAATTGAAGTGACAAAAATTCTTTTTTTGGCCTTGCAAAAATTCAGGCAACTGCACTTCACGAGGTCACATTTGTATGAAAAAATGTCCAAAATGATGGTTACTCTTTGAATTCATTCTTCAAATCAAGTTGGATACAAGCTTGAAAATTTTTAGATCATTTGGAATTGTACAACATACAGGAAAAAAATAGTAAGCAAAAAGAAGTACAAAGTGATTCAAAACACTAAATTGTTAAGAATTTAATTATAAAACTGAAAATTCCAATCCTAACCATATTAATGTAGTAATAAAAAATCCACATCGGATCTTTTTATTTTTTTCAAAAAATATTAAAAATTGAGTTAAATAAAGGGCTCCAAAGTTTTATTTTGAGTAGGAAATTCATGACTACTTGCAAACTAGAGCACTTCATAACTTTCATCTCGTAAATCAAAATGGAATTATTAAAAGCTTTCCAAATATATATAAATCTAGAAAATCAATTTCAAATTTTTATTTTCAAAAAAAGTGATTTTTTAAGAAATTTTTGGGCTGTCCACCGAGCATTGAAAATTACATATTATGCAATAACTTTTAAATCATATAGTCAAAAGTTATGAAAATTGTTGGACCTTAAAGCTACTCCTTGGGCACCTGTTGTGTGAAATCTTAGAAAAAAAAAGCTAGAACTCCATTTGTAGTAAGGTGCCCAAAATCTTTATGTTGCCAAAAAACATAGTTTTGACCTTTAGGGGTTAAACAACATTGAGGCCAATGGATGATTTAATTGTTCACTATAGAAATCAAATGAGTGCAATAATTGGCCGAATAATCAAAGCACTTTAGTGACTACTTTGGTCATATTGGGTTGCATCCCTAAGGGGTTAAAAATACAAACTACTACTTATTTATTCATCCCAAAAGGATCTCCATTTTCTTATAATGAAAATGAAACTAAACAGTGAATCCTTAACAAAGCTAGCCTCTTCCTCAAGCAGTTTGACAATATATGGCTTCCAAATGATTTTTTTGGCAAGAGGGGCCATCTTATGATGAGTTGAAAGTTGGCTCAATCTAAGATGGGTGTGTTTGCTTCAAGTTATGCTAGTGTGCCCCCTACCGTTGCCACGGTCAAAACAAAGGAAAAAAATAATTTTCTAATTTTTTAGATTCCTAAAAACTTCAAATTTTAATAACTTTCATGCCTTAGGTCGGAACGCCATGGAACCAAGCCCATGCACCCCTCCTCACCGAGGGCTTTCTGATGATACCAAACACGTGAATGGGAGACACACGGTCTAGAAGATCTCAACGTGACAAACAAAACAAACAAACAAACAACCTAATTTAATGTAATGGAAGGATTAGCTTCTTGATGACCATGGGGGCACTTTTGTGCTTATTGGCCTGCTATAATGGCCAATTTTGCCTCCTTCTCGTGTTGTTTTGGTTGCTTTTAAAAAAAATCAGAAATGTTGTTGAAAATGAAAATATTTGTGCTGCGGCTTGTTCCTCTGATTCTATGTACTTTGTCCTTATCCAATGGAATTTGTCCATGTGTTTAAAAGAAAAACACTAAACGGTGAAGAAATAAAAGGAAAAGAGAAAAAGGCCCAAAGTAACAACAAGCATCCAGTGCCTGTGCAGAAAGGGAGAATGGAAAAGTAGATTCCAAGATATTCTGGACCGTAAGCTTGATTGAAGAGGCCTGCGACAAACTGAGGGACCGGGTGTCTGCGGCACATGATGAGTGGACAGATCTGCTTATGATCGGAGGGCTCAGCGGCGGCCACATCCATGGCTACTGACAACAACTACTGTAGTCTTTCGATGACGGAGCTTGGAAATCCTCCCTCTTGGACTGAATTTGGATGGCCGGGGCTGCAAGATGCCCGGGAAACTAGTGGCCAAACTGAAAATTGGACAAATGTTTTCATCAAAGAAATTCTTAAAAATTAATCAAAAAATTGGGAACTTGATATTTTTGAGTCTCTTATCAGGACAAATTGCCTAAAGAGTCCATGGGTGTCAACTTCCCACTTCCTTTGATTGGACCCCATTTGCAATGCACACCTTGTAAAGTTGCAAAATTAGTTTTCATTGCAAGAATAAGTGGAAAAACGGGGTCCAAGTCATTTCAAATTCTTGAACCCCTAAAATGTCTGAGGCTTGTTTTGAACTTTTTGGAATTTGCTTTAAATCGAACAAAATGCCAACATTTTGATAAATCGTATCAATTTTTATTGAATTGGAACTGTACAAATTCAAACTAAATGTGTTAGAAAACTCATAGGAAAAGAAAACACAACAATTTCACTTATGGAGTGAAAGATTATAATGTTTGACCATGAGGATGTTAAAATTGCAAAAGTGATGTGAAGTTTTCTAATCCTCTTTTCACAAGTCAACTCTAAAAATTTGATGACCAAAAAAATATGAAGTTAAAGGGCCTAGCATGTATAACCCCATTCAATTTATAGCTTCTTAATATCTACTCTATAATTTCTTTTAATGAAGATCAGATTTTTTTATGCTAAAACTACACTTCAAAAAGAACTTTTCAAAAATAGAAACTACTAAAAATAGAAACTCGGTTAGGTTTTATTTAACTTCAAAGTTTTGCAAATACTATATTTGGGTGCCTCAAGCATTTAGGGGGTAACTAAGAAGTGTCTAAGCTAATACTCCCTATGTTTCTAAAAAGGACTCAAGGTTTTTTTTTGTTTTTTACAAAGAAAAATAGGAGGCTTCTTCACAAACATAGGCAGTACATAAATATCAATTTTGGAAGTTAATAATTGATCTATATAACTTTAAAACTATGAGCATAGTCTTCAAATTACACAATGTTGTGTATATGCAACTAGGGTTAAATGAGATTTGTAAGAGTAAGAATTTTCATTTTTTGACACTTTAATGAGGTCTATTAAGATTAGGATAGTCACGTTTTACCAAGTACAACATAATGAGGCAAAATGTAATCATTAATTTCCCCGTTCATTATGTTTTACCTCTATGACCTTCACTTCCACCAAGACTCCCACCTCAAAACAAACTTCTATTTGACAATAGGATGGAAATTGAGTCCTTGTGTTGCCCCAATATTGCTTTAGACAAACTAAATTGTTTTCAATTTCCAATATCATCAAATCATGAGCTTGATATTTTTGGAAATTTTAACATTCATTTTGGACCACTTCCAAAGATCTTAGATATTTCAATTGGTCCAACTTTCACTTGTACAATTTTAATGAGGGCCCCTACATCATAACGGAGTAATTTGGGACAAGGGTCCCATCTTTCCGCCTGGCATCTAATCTTTGGCTGAATAAGATTTACTACTTTTTACTTTTTACTTGGCCCTTGGAGTGCCCGCCAAGGGGACAAGTGGACACCCCGCCTCTCCACTACCAGGCTGCCTCCGTTCTGAATCTCCATGCAGAAAAATGATACTCCGTAATATCAAGCTTTTCCAGGGAGGCCGGGCCCGGTTTCCCATCCACCCCACCCACCATTGGCCCGGTACCTCTTGACATCACAGTGTACGACCAATGTCGTGCTTCAAAGACATGCAAGCCCAGACCAACCAACCCCCCCGGCCCAACTTGTCGAAGCCCTGCCTTTTTCTCACTTTCCACCCAAATGGAAATGATGATGCATTCGAAGTTAAAAAGAAAAAGAAAAGAAAAAGAAAAAGAAAGAAAGAAAGAAGTTAAAAATTGATAGTTCAATTCACTCCTCCACAGTCAATCCACACCAATGCATGGGAGAAAACAGAAAAAGAAAAAAAAATGGGGGACAGAGGGAGGGAAAGAGAAAAGAAAAAGAAAAGGAAAGGAAAGAAGAAAAGTGAAAAAAAGAGTAGATAGAATAGAATTTAATAGTAAGGTATCAACTGGATTGACACGGATTGCCGGCCAAAGCCAGCAAGAGTGTAACTGACTATCAAACCTAGTGATTTTATATATATATATATATATATATAAGAAGCTACTCTATTCTCTAACACTCTAGTTGAGTGATACTTGGTCATATCTATATCAAAAGTAAGTGATACCTAGGTAAAAATTTGGCTATTGTTCTTGAAAAAGAATAGTAAGGAAAAATGAAAAATATTCCTTCACAAAATCAAGCCAACATCTTATCAATCTTTTGGTTGTTACCACTTGCCAAAAAACAATGCATAAAATAAATAAATAAAATACATTGACCAAACCATGAATTCAACACATATAGTAGTGGCACCATATGTATCTACAAAAAATCATCCATGTGCATAAAAATACCATGTGAAATCATCCATGTGCATAATAATATCAAAAAAGTAACCCCCTATTGAAACAATATTGCTGCAAAGAGTTAACAATATAGTATTGAAAGTGTATTGTTGCAATACAAAAGCAGTACTACAACGATGTAATCTGCATTGTATCCATTGAAATTATATTGTTGCAGTACTGGTTTTGTACTGCAACAATACATTTTCAATACTATACTGTGAAAGGAGGGAAACCATTGAAATAGTATTGCAACGGTACTGACAGAGAGGGGGGGGGTAGTTCCCGATGAACATCTGAAATCATCCATCCGGGTGGCCATCTGAAATCATCCATCCGTTCTCATTTTATTTTAAAATAAATAAATTCAGGTACAGGCAGTCTTTGATGAAAAAAAATCATAATAATAGCCAGGACCGACCCAACTGACTGACTGACGGACTGACGGACGTGCCCTAACTTAATGATTCCAATTTCCTTATTTTTCCCCGCATGGTAAGATTTGAAAAAGCTTTTCCGTCGGTCAGTCAGTTGCAACGAAATTATGGAAATTTCCGATCAGCCAATGGGTGCAGGTCCTTGAAATCGCGGAAGCTTCAGGCCAATCACGGGTGAGGAGGAGGTGTGCTTTTGGAATAGGCTGGAGAGGTGGCGCACCCGGATTGGTCGGTGATCGACGCATGGGTCCCAACCAATCAGGATGGCACTCTCGAAGATGGGTACAGGAATAAAGTGCTCAATAAAGTGCGAGGGAGAGGCATGCAGTGGGACAGGACAGGGTGGGGACCTACTGACTACATTACTGTAGTTATTTCATGACTTTTTCTTAAATTAAAAAAAAGAAAAATAATCAATCTCCGGTAACAAATTCCTTTGAAGGTGATTTGGGTTGATTTGATTTGTTTTTATTTGTTTTATTGGCTTCTAGATTCCGGCTAACTTGCATGGGAGGAAGTTTGAGTGGGACTTTCTTCCAAAAGAGTTAAAAGCCTTTCACAACATATCTTGCTTCTTCTAATTTGAAGGGGAATCATAATTAATCTTGAAATGCCAACACAGACATATAAAACGGCTAATGGATGACATAGAATTTTTCTAGTAGGATTGAGGTGTAACTTGTTCATTCTTAAAATGTTGTTGTATAATAGGGAGGTCTTCTATAATAATTTGACTTCCAATGAGTGCTTTTGCATTTTTTTTTTGAAGTCCTACATTCCTACAATATTTAAAGGGGTGATTTCTATAGTTACCAATTTGTCCATTAAGGATTAAGGGTGAACACCCCAATCCCAACCATGTACACATTCTCCAACCTTACTTCTTCACCCAAAATCAACTTCTTCATGATACTATTCAAATAGGGTCCACTCACTTTCTTGAGATATTGATGGACTCTCATCCTTTGAGTTCCTACTACTTTTTGAAAAACAATTTTAGTATTGGTACATGCATAGGGACACTAATAAGTAACCACTATCCCTTTGATTTCAAATTTTCATAGAAAATCCAAAAGAAACAATTTCAAGGTAAAAAAATTCTTTGGATTTTTTCCAAAAGGCTAATAATCAATATAAACTAATCAATTGTAACTCTTAATGATAGAAGAAGGTGAATTTTAAAAAGGATGGAAATAGGTTGTAGTACTTTTGTAGCAAGCAGAAGGGTTATTCTAATTTAGAGTCTATAATATTGTTTTTCTATTTGTTGTCCAATTACAAAGTGTTGTGAGTGATTGTACTATGACCACCGTGCACATATGTACACATATTGAGAAGACATGGAGAACCTTATTTACAATTTCATAAGGAAAAAATTTCACCAAATCATTATTAAAGAATAACTAATTGACATGATTTGTCATACAACAAGCTTTAGTAAAACAATTACCACATGATTTGATTAAGGAAAGTAGTAGTAGAAACCAATTCCACAAATATAAACAACAATTCATTCAATTATAAAGCACAAGAATAAAATGTCACTAGAAGGCATCACACATTGATCTCATCAAACTAGATTGGGAAATAAATAATCTTGTAAAAATGAATATTCAATAACAAAATGCTTACAACCATCTCTAGTAGTAAGCACCCAAAAATGTCAATTAAGTGTCCATGCCATATCCCATGTCTTATACGAATATATGAATACACACACACTCATACACACACACACAAGTACATTGGATATGAACATTATCCCATATCATTTGACCTCTAAATGTTTTTGACTATGTTTTCACCAAAATTGCTTCCAAACTATCAATTTTAGTACATGTATCAAAATTTAGAAAAAAAAAATTTACACACATTCAACTATAGAATCTTGTAGTAAGCTTGTTTGAGAATATGTGGTAAGAATATCAGAAATCTCCATTGTGTAGATTGCAAGTTATTAGCATTTGAAGTGACAAATTTCTTTTTTTTTGGCCTTGTGAAAATCCGGGTAGCAGCACTTCAAAAGGTCACATTTGTATGGAAAAATGTCCAAAATGGTTGCAACTCTTTGGATTCATTTTTCAAGTCAAATTGGCTACATGCTTGAAAAATTTCAGATCATTTGGAATCATACAACATATAGAAAAAGAATAGTAAGTAGAAAGGAGTAGAGAATAATTCAAAATACTAAATTGTTAACAATTTATTTATGGAATTGAAAAATTCCAATCCCAATGGTCATAATGTTGTAATAAACAATCTACACCCAATTTTTTTATTTTTTTTCCAAAAATATTGAAAATTGAATTAAATAAAGGGCTTCAAAGTTTGTCTTAGAATAAAAATTCAGTAGCAACTTGGAAACTCCCACAAACTAATATTCCTCATAACTTTTGACTCATTCATCAAAATGGAATGATTAAAAGCTTATTAAATATATATAAATCTAGAGAACCAATTTTAAATTTTAATTTCTTAAAACAATGATTTTTGAAGAAGTTTTTTTGCTGGCCAGGTTGCCGTTGAGCAATGAAAAGTACATATCATACCATAACTTCTTAACCATGTAGTCAAAAGTTATGAAAATTGTTGGGCCTTAAAGCTACTCCTTGGGCACACGTGTTAAAATTTCAGCAAAAAAATAGAAACTCCATTTGTGGTGAGCTACCGAAAATTTCTATGTTGCCAAAAAATGCAATTTAGGCGTTTAGGGGTTAAGACTCCTAAAGTTTGAACATAAAATTACATATTCATACCATTCTCACTATTGTTTGTGACAAAAGGCTTCACATGAAAAGATATGGAATGCCTGTGTTACTAATATACACCCCCCCAAAAAAATATACCACACAAACATCCTCCAAAGTAAATCACCTTAGTGAAATTAAGAAAAAAAATATTTACCCTCTCCAATGGTCAACCTCAAAGAAATGCCCCCTAAGCTATGGTAAAAGTATGTATTTTAGATAGCCTCCATGTAATGGCTTTATAGGCTAATCTATTGTAGACAACAATTTAATGCATTGTTCATTGAAAAAGATTTTTTGTTTGTACCTTCTCATCTATTCATCTCTCTTCCTTCTTGGCTTAGGGGGAAGTGCCAAGGCAAATTGTAATAGGTGAGTCTATGAGATTGGAATGGGTTCAAATGAAAAATCCACATTTATATTGAATAAAACACTCATTCTTAGGGATTTTTTTTTATAGGAGCCAACCCATTTTTGATCACCCCCCATTTCAAACCTGTAGGATGTTCAAATTCTTGAAGTTGTGGCATGGTTCCCTAGGTGGTTGTAGCACAAGATGATTGGTTGCGAGACTTTCAATATTGCAATCAACCCTTGGTTGATTTGCAACCAACCTATGGTTGGAAATAGAAAAGCCTACGTCACTAGTATAGGTCGTATAGTATAGTTTGACTAAAAAATTCATAACAATGATATTTTGAGCTAAAAAATTCTGAAAAATTCTGTAATCCTTTCAAAATCTATTTCTATGTAAGGAGATTTTTTTGCATTTAGAAAATCTGCACTCCACATGTCCATAATTGCTTAAGTGGTTGGAAATGGGTTGGCTCCCTTATTTTTTATTTTTTTATTTTTGCATTCTTCCTCATCCTTATGTTTGCACACATTGACCTCCAGTTCTCAACAAATTTCCCATATCCTACAAGCTGAAATGCTTAAGTTATCACAAAAAGGTACTTATTCCCTTATCATGGAAACTGGAGTCCCCTTGTGCCTTGATCTCCCTTGTTCTGTTCACAACTGCCATGGTTTTTGAATTATTGTGGTTCATGTTACTTTACTTCTCTGTCTGTCACACAGCTTGCATGTCCCAATTCTGCAAACATTGTGATCACAATTTATCAGGGCAGAATTTTTGTGCATCCTCCATGAGAATACACAATGGAAGTACAACCTGAAATTGGGTTCCACTTCTTTCTGATGTAGCATAACATAACTATCATAAACTACCTTACCCAAGAAAGCAAAGAAAGTGGGGTAAGGTACACAGGAAAGAAAGCCATGAAATAAGGTAAGCACCAAGAGAGCACATAGCTCCAAATGTCACCAAAGAAATTGTACGTAAGTTATTGCTGGAGTTCCAGTTCCGTGAGGCAGCAGAGAATGACACAGCAGCTAAGGATAAGTATATTATTTTCGATCAGTCACCAGGTTACCTTACCCCCGGCCCTCCGCTCACTACTGTACTGTAATGGATAGGATGATATTAAAATCCAATTAGTGAGTGCCAACAATTGCCAAAAAACAAAGTAGAGTAAAAGAAATGATCTGGGAAAGGAAGGACGTGGAAGTGCCCCATTAGCTTGGTACCTCAAAGGCGGTAGTTGATGTAGTTCAAGGAATAGAAAGCCCGAAGGAAGGGGAGTTGGGAGACCGGCGTTGGTCGTGATCCCCATTCGTCCTCACCCCGGCTAAAGGCAAAGCCTACACTCATCAAAACCGCTGATTTTTGTTGCAACAGAAGGTTTGGTAGTGTTTCCCGACTCGTAGACTCCTCAATCTCCATCGCCACCTTTCTCACCCTCTCCCGGCTCTACAGAAGGACTCCATGCTGCCTTTGGTCCAACCACATGTTCAGTTGTTGTTCTTGTGATCTCGCGGGTAGACTACTGTGGGAGCTCAAGTTTCAGTTGTTCGGGTGCAAGGATATTTCTCGTCAGTTGGGGATGTGTGAGACTTTCGAAGTTTTTGGAGGTCGCGTGATGGTGTAAGGGTTCATGTTGGCTTGGTGTTTTCGAGAGGTGCTGCAGGTTGATGGAGTGTGAGTTTGGAAGAAATAGCACTGGGAGTTCAACTGAGAGTGAGGAAAGCAAGAGGGGTGGCTGTTGCAGTTGATCGCCGGCCGGTTTTCCACTTGGGTCGTTCCGTGGCGCTTCTAGCGCTGTGCACTGGGGAGCGCGTTTCGTGACATTGGGAGCCATTTTGCGTTTCATTTGGAGCATTTGAAGTCAGTTTGAGTCTTTTGGGGCCATATTAGAGCATTTGAAGGTGTTTTGGAAGGAGTGGGTTCACCACCATGAGGAAGAGGAATGGTAGGTCAAAAGGAGGAGCCGGCCTTGTTTCACCGAATTCGTAGACATTCAGGGAGTTCACGATACACGAGCGTGGACGTTTACTACAGCAGTAGCGTGGATGGGACCGTGGGCATGATTTCGCAAGCGAAGAGACTGTAGTGATTCGTGAATTCGTCGACGGAGCACAAGAGTTTCACTGGTAGAATTGCAGTCTAAAGAAGAAGGGACAGATTTTAGAAGAAGAGATCAGGATTCGAAGGAGGAGGCCGTTGCAATGGCGGGTGTAAAGGGCGCGGTGCACATTAACGTGGCGACGGCAATGGCCATCGCAGGACGGGCGTCGCGCGCCTGCGACGTGTGCGGGTCGCAGCGCGCGCGGTGGTACTGCGAAGCGGACAATGCGCACCTGTGCCACCGCTGCGACCAGAGCGTGCACTCCGCGAACGCGTTGGCGCGGCGTCACGAGCGCGTCCGCCTGACGCCCACCTCGCAGCCCCCTGCGAAGAAGCCACAACAGCAGACAGGGCCCTCCAACAAGAAAAACTCGCACAACCCCCCACGACCGCCCCCGTCGTCGCTGCCCTCCCGCAAGCGCTCGCGCCTCTCGCGTCGCCCGAATCCGCACGCGCATGCGCCAGCGGAGGCCGCGCACCTCAAGCCACGCCGCAACCACGCCAAGGTGAAATCCGAAGGCGGGGCTAGCCGCGAGGAGCCCCATGAAGTCCCCAACTTCATCACCGTCAACATCCAGGAGTCGCCGATCTCCTTCACGCACGACAGCGCCACAGCTATGTCCATGGCCGAGTTTTGCAAGGAACGCGCGACGGCCGCGATGGCGTCGGTTTACGTGGACACTTACGAGGATCTCAGCAGCGGCGACTCCGGTCCCGACTTCCTCGTCCCCAGCGGCTACCTCGACGACTTCGAGAGCGCCATCGGCGCCCCCATCAAAGGGACGCCGTCCAATGATATGGACAACAGCTTCTCACTCGACTTGAACGACGAGCATTACGAGGATTACCCCCTGGACTTCTCGGACATCGTCGGTGGGGATGCCTTTGAGGGAGATTGCGGTGAGACTGTCGACGAAGGCGACGCCGACGCCGACGCTACCACTCCCACTGCCACTGCCACTGCTACTGCTACATCAGAAGAAGCTCCCCATCTCGACCCCCCGCCCCCCTTCCCTTACAAAGTAAAGCACGAATACAACACGGAGAACAACACCGATATCGTGAAGAAGGAGATCGCGGCACTCTTGCGAAGCTCCGAGGACGCGAAGCCCGCGCCGTCGTTGCTGCGACTGAACTACCAAGATGTGCTGTCCGCGTGGTCGGATCGAAGCTTGTGGACTGATGGGAAGCGGCCGCAGACGGTACCAGATGACTCGAACTCCGAGGCCACGGTAGGATCCCTGTCATGAGAAATCCTGTGCATGCAGCTCGCAGTTCATGAACTTATTACATGACAATTTCGGGAAATCACATTCTGATGATGGTGCTTGTTGGTTTTTGTTTCAGGGCGGTCATATGGATGTGGGTCTTGTGCCGGATCTGAGTCACCAAGGAGCGGTGGGCGTCCATGGTGTCGATGGCGGACGCGAGGCGCGCGTGAATCGGTACCGCGAGAAGCGACGGACGCGACTGTTCTCGAAGAAAATCCGTTACGAGGTTCGCAAGCTGAATGCGGAGCGGCGACCTCGGATGAAGGTCAGTTGCAGGCAACTGCATAAGGATTAATGCAGCAGCAGTTATGCTTGCATAACATTAATGGCCAATGCAAACATGAATGAATGCAGCACTCGCAGACAGTTTCGAATATTGAAATTCATTGTCACTGCATACAAGTGCAGCAGTCTGAAATTGACTGTCCAATGTGCCAAATGCTAAAACCAAGTTTAAGTGCTAAGACCAACTTTTTTTGGACTTTTTAATGAACTGAAACGAAGGTTGTTGCACCACCACCAAGAAGTGTTCATCAAGTTAAACCTTTCAGGAAACGTTTGGATGCCCTTAGGATTTTAGCTAGTACAAGTTATTGAAAAACTGCGTGAATGAAACCGTGACACATTTAGCATTTCATAGAAGAGATTTGGTTGATGCTATGTTTGGTCTCCGGGTTGAAGTGTCTTGCGAACACTGCTTTGGATGAGTACCGGTAGTATGCAATTGAATTTCAGAGGAAGTGTAGAGTTCGTCTTGCTTTTCAAAACTGTGGTTATCTCCAAGTATCAGACCTCTCACCCGTCTCTAGTATTGAAGAGACAGTTTAAGTTAACTTGCTTGATTTTGTGGAGCCCTCATTTGACTGTGATCCAAGTTCAATTTTCGGATTGCTGCTGCCATGTTTTGATTACGTATTTGGTCTTGATTTCTGAAGGTTCGACTTTGGCTTCCTGCAGGGTCGATTTGTGAAGCGAACACCCGGATGTTCATGATAAGATCCGAAAGCTCGAAAACTGTAACATGAGAAGAGAATCAGTAAGCCAAACACCTGGACGTATGACAATGGGACTTTCACGTGACGAAGCCACGACATGGGGATGGGAAATGTGTACAGCTTCATGTTGTGAATGTGGAAGCTCATTGGAAACTTTGAATGAATGGATGAACGAAGGGGCTGTGGATTTATGAGTGCTTGATAGTGTGTTGATGTTATGAAGTTCTTGTTGTTGTAACATAGGAGTGAAGGTAGAGAGCGAGTGAGAGTGAGAGAGTCAGTATAGGAGCTGGGTGTTGTTCAAATGCAGTGTAGTCAGACAGATAGGAGCCCACAGGTAGTCCTGTACAAAAGCGCCTGACTTGAGAGTCCTTGTACAACCAACCATGCAACCAACCCAAGCGTGCACAGATATTTTTTAACTGCCCTCCTCAGGCGGTTGTAGAATAGTGTTTGCCTTCCTCTCAGCTGGCCCAAACAAACGGTGCTTTGCTTAACTTTAACTTAGTTTTCTGAGATCCGAAATTGATGGTGTTTTTGATTGCGGGGAGTATCCGTGATTTCTTTACTTAGTGCAAGCAGACGACGAGTGCAACCCTCATTCCAATGGTCAGGGTCCCATATTGATGACAACCATTTCTCTGTTTCAGAACATGTTGTACAAAAGATTTGTTTCTTTGTCCCAAGTGAATGAATGATGCTTTGAACAGTGCACTTCATCAAATCAATTCTCAGTGTGGAAGCTTCAAACAAACAAGAGGGGAATCGGAGGAGAGATAAGCCGTGTGCAGAGAAGCGCACTTCATCAAATTAACACTTATTGGCGAAGCTTCAAAGGAAAGGAAAGGATGAAAGCTATGCGCACTTATGATCGCCCCATGTTTCAACAGAGTATACTTTTTTAGGAAATAGAAATTATTTTTATGAAACCGTACTTGCATTCGAAAGAGAATTCCAATGCATTTCTTATTGGGTCTCTGGGGACATTGTTTTTGTCTCTAGGTACATGTTGTTTGAAAGATTTGTTTTGTCCCTAGTGAAGTGCACTTTTCAAAACATCACTTATTGTGGAAGCTTCAAAGGAGAGGAAATCCAAAGAGAGGTAAGTTATGTGCACCTACAATTACTCCTAATTCTAGTGAACTTTTGCATCATTTAGACACTACATGAAAAAATTATTGTAGAGCATGAATTTAGGTCCACATAGTCGCTTTCTTGTTGATTTATAAAATGGATTCAATTGAATTTCTTTTCCATTGAAACAACAACAAACCCAACACTCGACTCTCATAGTTTTTCATTTTTAGATTGTAAACATTTTATGTAATCAATATCTAGGGAAAGAATCTCTCTTTCAAATCCAACTTTAGGGGTTGTTCTTTGGGTAGTGTAGAATGTAGGTGTACATACCTTAATATATCAATGGGAAGGGGAAAGAATATTGTAAATGATTTAACAATATAGATACTTTGGATATTATACTATTATCTATTAGGATTCTAATAATTGACCATACTACCCTTGGTGAGCACTTATACCTAAAACTGTCTCTTTTTATTAACCATGTTAACTGATGAAAATCATAATACTTGGAGCAGTCGATGATAAGGATAGTTTATGGAATGCAGTCGGTTTATGAATCTTTTACACCCACGAATCTAATCTTATTAGATGTCCAATTTTCAGCATTCCAATATTGGAGCCAACTTCCTGTCCAAAAGTGCCAATTCTGAGTGTTTTTCAGAGCATAAATCAGTAGACCAACATGAAATTGCAATTGTAATGAGATAAAACAACTCTTCAAAAAGAACTAGTATTATTTCATGTGAACCAAATTTATTTATTTTTAAAAGAGGATCTAACTGAGCATGATATTTTGTATGTGGACCATCTCCCAAAACGAAAAAGCCAGGTTGCCCCCAGTTGTACACAACAGCAGCTACCCCCAATAAGTTTAGTACAACACTGCCTTGCCAAGGCCCTACAGTAGAATGGCATGGAAAATTCTTACACCCCAATACTACTTCATCAGTAGCTAAGTGGACATGCAGAGGCTCTCTGTGATGAACAGGGAGTGAGAAGGAAAGTCAGTGGGCATGAAGGCTCCTGAATGTTAAGTTATGTAAAAAAAATCAGGGGAAACAGGATCCAACTTAACCACAGGTTTGTTTTTTTGCATGGAGCAGTACACCATGCAGGAAATGGGGGACAGTCCCTCCAAATTTAAACCACTATGTCTCTGCCACAACAGTGCAGTCTGGCAACAAATCACCAGAAAAAAAACCCTACTTAACTGTAGCTAAGTGGACACGTGGAGGCTCGGTGTGTGATGGGGGCGCAGAGAGTGAAGGAAAACCAATGGACATGAAGGCTACTGAATGTTTGAGGAGCCAACCCATTTCTGATCTCACCCACATTTCCAATCTACAGGCTGCTCTATCTTTCTGTGAAGTTGTGGTGCAGTTCTCAGAGTAGTTGTGGTGCATTATGATTGGTTGTGAGGCTCTCGATATTGCAACCAATCTTTGATCAATTTTTTGCAATCAGCCTGTAAGTTAGTCATATAAATATACAGAAAGATCTATAAAGTCAAAGAGAATCTTTTACTAAAAAATTTCCGAATATATTTATGTTTTGTGAAAAGGGAAAAAAAGAAAAGTGAGGAAAAGCAGGATCCAACTAAACTGAACATGATATTTGGTCTGTGGACCATCTCAGCAAGACCCAAGTGCACAAAAGTAGGTTGCCGTTTGCCCTCAGCAGCTGAAACCCAAATCATAAGTGGCTTTCATCCATTCCATTCCAAGAGCCTCGCCCTTGCAGCCATGACAACGCCTCCCATTCCACCACCACACCACGTCGGACTGACTGACCAACCTCCGCAGTCAACAAATGACAAACATCGCCTGTGGAAATAAAGACAGACATATCATTGGGGACACAGAGGGTGCTGTGAGGGAGCTCCAGTCACGAGAATAGCTTCTTCAGCAGAAGTACGTGCAGATTGACACAGGCCACGAGTTTCCAGGGCCCAGGACTTATTTCTGGGGTAGGTAGGTACATCCAAATGTGCCACTGATCTTGAACCGCCATCTATACCATGTGTACATCTCCAAAGTTAGTTTTGTACCTAGAGGAGGAGGCTTGACAACAGTTCGGGCATTAAGAACCGTCCTTATAAAAGTGTCTAAAACAATGCACATGGGATGTAAAAATGAAAATGATTTTATGTAGTGACAAATTGCCATCCCATGTGAGTGATTTTAGGCTATTGATCAGGTGACATGGTTCATCATCATGTGTGATTTTACTCACTATAAAGGCTTGAAGTTGGTGAGGTCTGCAAAATGACTTTGAAATGTCAAAAAATAGTAAGAAAAAATGCAAAAATATATATATGAGGCTAAACCTCCTTCTATTAAAATGCTTCTTAATCACTCATATTTTTTTGAATTGATGTAAAATTTTAACCACAAAAATTAGACTAGTATGTGCAACTTTAAAAGAAAATTAAATTGGAAACAAACATTATATGAAGATAAAACAAGCCGCCGAAGTTCACTGTAATCCAAAAATGTGGGAATTATAAACTTTGAATTGCTCCCAAACATTCAAAACAATGTGGATTGACATGAAAATTAAATCACAATAATTAGACTTCATGGGGAACATAATCCAAGGATTTTTTTTTAAAACAAACATTGGATGAAGGATGTACAAGCCCTCAAAGTAGCAGTCATCAAATACAATTCAATGGACTCAAATTGAACCTGTGAACATCGATTAGCTTACAAAAAATTTGTAATTCTTGGATTGATCTAAAAATTTTACCACACAAATTAAAAACAAGAGCACAAATTTCTCAATAAATTTCATTGAATTTGGACATTGGATGTAAAAGTTATAGCATTTTGAATTGAGCTTAAAACTATGTGAGGAAACTTTAGCCAAGGTGTTTAGTGCTTGCAATAAATTTTGATTTTCAATTAGGTTTGAATTGAATGGAAATGTATAGTGAATCAATTTTTTGATTCATTGACTCCATTCAAAGGCATGCTTAGGATCATTCATAAACTCACTAGCTTCATTCCATCGCATGTTTTGATTGATTGTAATTGCATCTATGAGCATTAATATGGACCTAGGCACCTCTAACTTTAAAAAATCATATCTTATTCATTTCAAGTCAAAAATTTGAAATTAAAATTTTCACTCGTGTATTCTTCAATTTTCTTCTTCCAAAAAGATGTAAAAAAAATCTTTGGATCCATCCATCTTAGCACAAGGATATTTTTTCCCTTAAATGGGCGCTTTCTGAGTCTTTTAGCTTATGCAAAAGAAACACTTTTAAAACCAAGCTTTGTTCTTTAGTAACTTTTGCATACAATATCCAAACGTCACGTTCTTTGGTATGTTAGAACCTCCGTTCACTTGTCAACAAGTACATATAAAAATCTAACGAGTCTAATAATAGAAAATAGGCTTAGTAGCACAAAATGACAATTTGGGGAGTACCTACCTTAAGTTAAGTTACACTAATTAATTCCAATCCCATTCGTAATCCTATCAAACTGAAGCTAGTAAAGGAAGGAGTTTTTTGGCCATGCATTAATATAGGGCGATGCCCAAGGAAGAGGGTGTTTTAGGAAATAATGGACCGACGAGGAAGGTGGAGCCCGACAAGGAGATTTGATATTTTCCAAAATACCTGACAAAGAGGAACCATTGCTCAACGTAAATCATGAACAGAAGGATGAGAAATCAAGGATGAGAAATTGAAGTTGGATGAGTAATCCGTAATGCCCGATTACACAAGAAAAAAATGTGCAATCGGACATTAGGCTGCAGAGGCCTCCCAGGAAATGATTGTGGGAGTGGTTTAAGATTACATGAAGGTATGGAGTGTTGTTGTCACGGTCAGTGTTCCAGTGACAGAGAAGGGAAGGGATGGATTTGTCTTGTCGTGTGTTGCAGGGCATGTGAGTAAACTGAATCTGCTTTCAGGGATTTCGGGGACCGGGACTGGGACGTCCTTTTGCAGGATCCTAAGTGAAGGGGCATTCATTCTGGCACCCGTGTCATGATGCAGGACTAATTGACATTGATCAGGATGACTCAGAGGAGGTGGTTCCGGTCCCGGGGGGACATCCATCCATCGCTTCAGAAAAGGGACAGGACAGGGTGAAGATCAGCCTTGGATACAAAATCTGGATACAAAAAATGTGATTTTCACAGGGGTTGGTGACATGACATGCCATGACATTCTAGCAGAAAGGAAAAACAAAAAAACAAACAAAAAAACTTACTTACAATTTGTTTGAATGCTGGTGAAGAGAATTCACTTCCTAGATTGAGCATCTTTCTCACAAATTGGGAATTAAGGTGGAAGCACCAATAACCGATCAAATAAGCAATTTGGGAGCACATTCTATGTCGTATGAGTTGGTGTATATTCTTCCCATGTAGGACAACAGGAAATATGAGGATTGCTAAATTTTGAGATTTTTATTCAGAAAATTGAAATTACAGTGCATTTCAGGAGCCAAAAGAACACTTGACCCATAAGCAATGTCTAGAGTCTTCCAATTCTTATCATACAAGATAGTACTCTCTTGCTCATGACTTCAGCTTCTGTGGCATGGCCTTTGTAGTTCCAACCTTGGAAAGGACAAAAAAAATCAACTTTCAAGCTTGAGAACTGGCTAAGGTTGGAAATAGCCCACCTTATTTGTTGGGCACTGGGTGTGGTTGGTAATTGGTGCCTCCACTTTAACCTTTTTTCAAGAACAAAGATGCAAAAAATGAATGTGGACCATGGACAAAAAAAACATTATCATCTGTGGTATCCATGTCAAAGCAACAAAAAAATGTAATATTGCAGTGAAATTGAAGACTTTCACTTGTGTAAAATATACAAAACACATAATAAGGTCAAAATGATCCATTCTGAAATGATCTTCTGGTTGCTCAAAATTGATCTTTATTGCTTTTAAAGATTTATTAGTGAATAGAGAACAACTTCTTTAAAATACTTTAAAATGGGAGTTGAAATAATGTTCTTTTTAGCCTTAATCACAATCATTTTGTCCAACTAGAAGGTCCTTTGGAGATAGAGAGAGTACTTTTGTATAGGGCAATGCTTGAGGAGGAGCGTGTTTTGAAAAATAATGGGTCGACGAGGAAGGCGGAACTTGACGAGGAGGCTTGTTATTTTTCAAAATGCCCGATGATGAGGAGCCATTGCCTGATGTAAATCAAGAACAGAAGGATGAGAAATTGAAGTCGGATGAGTAATTTGTAATGCCTGATTATGCAAGAAAAACTGCACAATCAGGCATTACAATGCAAAAGCCTCCCAAGAAATGAACAGGAAATTTCTTGAGAGTGATTTATGTAATATGTTGCCTTTCTTTTTGCAACAAACCTCAACAGGGATTTACTTTGCCCAAGTGAAGCCATTATCATTGTCAAAACAATAGAATCTATTCTAAATATAATCTTCACTATCAATTACACAATAATTATATAAAAATGATAGTGATATTTAAGTACAATGTTGTAGATGAAGTTGCAATTGTAGCTATCAAACATGCAATAAAAGTATGTAATAATAGAACATGTGAAAGTTTGATGTTGCACAAATTAAAATTAGATATCAAAACACTTAATATAACATCAGTTATTGAACTTTGAAACTATTGTGGGATTACTTTTCACAACACTTATTCCATTTTTATTCCATTTTTATATTTGTGGTAGCATATATGTACTTTTGATTTGGAATCTTCAATGAACAAAATTTTATTCTTAAGTATGCAACTCCTATTTTTATAAGAAATGTTTCATAATCACATATAATGCATGTTAACCCTTAAAAGTCCAAGGAGTTTGGACAAAACACAAATGTGTTATAAAATATAAGTTCTATAGCTTTCTTAAAGTTTACATCAACAAAGATAATATAAATTAAAAAAAGTAGAAAGTATACATACAATTGAAATTATAAAATTATTTTTAGATTCTCTTCAAATGAATATTGAAGATATAACTTCAAAAATTCACCAAAAATATAATTTTTTTTTAGCAATTGAATTTTTTATTGGTCAAAATTGGGATTTCTATTGATTTGTAAAAAGTGCATAACATTTAGTAATGACAACACCAACACTTTTTCCAAATAGTAAATTTTTCAACACTAGGCAAATTCTAAATGCCTTTTGCTATTTCTCTTATAAATTTTGTTTGACTATAGTGATTTTAGTTTTGAATATAAATATTGAAAGACAATACAATTTTTTTGTAAATTAAAAAAAATAGAAAAAAAATTCCACCCAAAAATTGCTGCCCAAAGTCGGGCAACAATCAAAAAATGTTTGCTTGAGTGCTTAGGGTAAAAGCATAAGAAAGTGTAATGTTTTGTTTCATTCCAACAAACTCTTAATATATCCCTTGAAGATAGAATCCAAGAAAAAAACCATTTATAAAAAAATCTGTAACTAAATTATTTTATAATATATATTTTATTATAATATATTTTATTTAAAGATTATTTTACATTTTTATAAAAATCATGTAAAAAATGAATGAAGTTGAGCTTTATTTCTAGTCATCTAGTGTATCCCGTACCATTATTACGATCAAAATAAAACTAAATGTAATTTTCTATTTTTTCAATTCTTAAAATTTTTGAAATTCAATAACTTTTGACCTTATAGGCCCAAATGCCACAAAACAAAGGCTCTGTACCTCTCCTTGCAAGAAGCTTTCCGATGGCACTAAGAATACGACTAGAAGATGCATGGTCAAGAAAATCTCATTGTAACAAACAAACAACCTAACTTAAGGTATGAATTTGAAAAAGATGCTTGACTCAGCTTATATATATTTTATAAAATTTATAATAATATTTGATACAAGTCTAAATAACAATATGATGCCAATGATACCTATCAATTAATCCTTAACCCCTAAAGTCCCATTGTCCCCTCGGGGGACAAATCAAATTTCAGGCAAGTTTTTGTGACCTCAATTTTTGGTGAATTTTCTTAAAACTTTTCCATGAGATAGAAAAACTAATTAGCTATGTGGGAATATAATTTTTTTTTTCAGTTGGTGCTTAGGAGCAAAAGTTATACCACAAAAGCCTCAAATTGAACTCGACGGCAACACCAAAAAAATCGCAAAAATTCAAAATAAACTCTAATTTTTTTTTCGTGAAATTTTGTATTTTTTTCTACATGTGAAGCTTTTATTTGTTCTATTTGGACTAATAATGAGAAAGTTAAGGACAATCTTTTTTTTTCGGGCAATTAAAGCATCTTCTTGAAAAATAACTTGTGAGATTCATTTTTGACTACAATTTTCACAATTTTTTTTGAAAACTTTGTATTTTCATGCTAAAACAATCTCACCATTGGAATTATTGCCTTTCAATCCCATCTTAGAGTTACTAACAATTTGTTTTGTTTTTCAATCTTGGACCGACTTCTACTTAACAATTTTTCAAAGAATGAAAATCAAGTGTTTTTAAAAAAAAAAAATTATAGACTTTCAATTCAATTCTTCAAAATAATTTCTTTTAATTCAAAGTCTATATTGCAAAAAAGTTCCACAAAATGGTGGTCAAAGTCTTTTGAAATTGCAAGCTAATGTTCAAAAAACTTTCTTTTCAACTTTGAATGCTAATATCTTTCAATCTATACAGTCAAACTTCATGAAATTTTTACTACATGAGCTAAGACAAGAGAAGTAAAAGATCCTATGTTTAGATTCTAAAAAAAAGATTCTTTTGTTTTCTTGAGTGAATGTAGTAAAAATGGCACTTTTAAGTGGTTATTGACAAAAAAAATGGCCTCAAGACTTTCAAGGTTAAATGATGCCATAGTAATTTATTGGTTGATGAATGACAAAAAATCTCTCTATGCAAAACAACAGTGCAACTATTCATCCTTCAAGTCTTATGTGAAAAGGGAGGTCTTCTACAATAGTGTGACTTCTAATGAGTGTTTTTGCATTTTTTGAAGGCAACAATTCACATGACACCAAAACAGATGATTTTCACAGTGATTAGCTCGTCTTTTAAGGATCAAAATTTTTCTTTTTTTCATTGATTTTAAGTGCAACAAGGTTTTTTCTTTGACCCCTAAAGTTCTATGACTATGTTTTCACTGAAATTGCTCAAAAATTGCCATTTTTAGTACAAGTATTAAACTTTTGAAAAAAACTTTTTTGACATACATATCTATAATATCTTATAGTATGTAGTATCAAAAACATGTGGTAAGAATTTGAAAAATTTACACCATGTGGATTGCAAGATATAAACATTCAAATTCACTAAAATCATTTTTTCTTGCCCTGTGAAAAGCAGGGCAGCTGCACTTCACAAGCTCACTTTTCTACGAAAATATGACCAAAATGGTGGTGATTCTTTGGATTCTTTTTTGTAAACAAGTTGGTCACATGCTTGAAAAAATTTAGATTATTTGGAATTGTACAACATATAGGAAAAAAATAGTAAGTTGGTAGTAGTAGAGAATGATTCAAATTATTAAATTATTAAGAGATTAAATATGGAATTGAAAATTGCCAATTCCAATGGAGGGAATGTTGTAATAAAAAATCTACATCCTATAATTTTATTTTATTTCCAAAAATATTGAAAATTGAGTAAGATAATGGATTTCAAATTTTATTTTAGAGTAGGGAATCCATAATTGCTTGCAAACAAACAAAATCCTCGTAATGTTTAACTCATTGATCAAAATGGAATGATTCTAAGCTTTCTATTTATATATGACTTTAGAAAATCAATTTCAAATTTTTGTTTTTGAAAAAAGTGAATATTTTTCATTTGCCCAAATTGCCTAGTTATAAAAAAAAAGTAACATATTAGGTTGTAATTTTTAACTCCTATTTCCAAATGTCATGAAATTTAGTGCATATAAAAGATATTCCTTGTTTCCACCTTCTGTTAAGATTTGGGCCAAAAATATAGAAATTTCTAGTCACACGCACCTACCCAAAATTTCTATGTAGCCAAAAAATGCAACTTGGTCCTTTAGGGGTTAAACCTCATTTACTTTTTAGCACACTAAATTAAAAAAAAGACCTTAACAATTGTGAAATCACAATGCTTGGGTTTCATAGAAAAGTATTTTGTTTCAATTCTTCCCAAATGGTTAGATTTCATCTTTCAAACTTTTTACCTCTAAAAAATGTGTAGACTCTACAACTTGCAACTTTCCATTGTATATTGAAGAAATAAGTTGGGAATAAATTTTTTAAATTCAAAACAATGTTTTATATTTATACTTGAAAAAAAAGAAGTATAAAGAAGTAGCAAATGATTTTAAAATGCTAATCCCAATGGTTATAATGTTGTAACAAGCAATTTATATCCTATAATTTTATTTTATTTCCAATTGTATTGAAAATAGATTTAAATAAAGGATTTCAAAGTTTATTTTTGAAAAGAAAGTCGATATTTGTCCACAAATTAAAAATTCTTGATAACTTTCATTTCATTAACCAAAATACAATGATTCAATGCTTTTCATGTGTATATAAATCTAAGAAACCTATTTCAAATTTATATTTCTTGGAAAAGTGATTTTTCTAAGCTACACATGTTAATCTCCAAAAGAAACTATATTTTGCAATAACTTTTTAACTAAGTAGTCAAAAGTTATGAACATTATTGTGCCTTAAAGCTAGTCGTTGACTACATGTTGTGGAAAACTTTCAAAGGAAAAAAATGAAAATTCCTATTGTCAATAGATGACCAAAAATGCTATGTTGGCAAAAAAAAAATTACTACTTTGTCCTTCAGGGGTTAATACTCAATTAATAATTTCTTTCTATAAATGCTAGCAAATGGTCCATCCATTTTGAGAACAAATGGATGGTCATTCATGCATGGGGGTGCATAATCCAAGATAACCCTTTTCAAACTTTGCTATTTAATTTTGGGGGGATGCCTTTAAAGATATAGAATTTTGAAATTGACATCGTCACTACTAGCATTGATGTTACTTAGGACTATTAGAGATTATCTTGTTTCCAATGAAAGGATGAAAAATCCTTGTCCCCACCTTAATTAAAAACCTACTTCTTCTCCCACTAGTTTGAATTCCATTTTCATCAAAATTCCAAATTTGCAAAGAATTGCAGATTTTTTGGTGTATAGACTAGTTAGATTTTCATAAAATGCCTAAATATTTTCAAGTTAAAATGCCTTCCCATTTCCCATTTCTAGTCCTTGTGATTTTCTCAATGAAAAATGAAGGTGTCTATTGGAATTGTTTTAGTCAATTGGATCCGAGGATGCCAATTGTAAAGGGTGTATTCCTTGTTTGTATGATTTCAAAGACTTCTTTTTAAAATAATTTAGAGTCAATGGATGGCCCACTCTTACATTTGATCAAAATAGGCTACAATTTAAATTAATTTTTTTTTAAAAATAATCATTAATTTAAGCCTTTTTTCCTTGTCAAAGCATGATCATTCTAATGATTTCTTAATCTAATTCTTGAAATGTGATAGTAATCATTAACTTTTTTCAAAGACCCACTATTGTCTAATTTTTGAATTGCTAGATGAAGTGTTGATATGGCCTAATTCCTATTTTGAGGCATTTTTTGTGCTTGTTCCTTTGGATAGGATCTATTGGAATAGTGTTGGTAATACATGGCACATTTAACTACTTCTAGACTTTTCAAAGTCCAGAATTAATAATGGTCATCATAAAAAAAATTAATCATCTTAAAATAATGCCAAACATTGGAAAATCTATGCCCAATATTGTGGGATCTTCCAATTCTACAATTGGAGAATCCACAATT
Organism: Pseudoscleropodium purum; assembly: GCA_963969395.1. Lineage (NCBI taxonomy): Eukaryota > Viridiplantae > Streptophyta > Bryopsida > Hypnales > Brachytheciaceae > Pseudoscleropodium > Pseudoscleropodium purum. The sequence goes on from OZ017796.1 coordinate 3,279,694, forward strand.
TTTTGTTTAGAATTCGATGAATAATCCAAAAGTAGTTAAATGTGGCATTTATCCCTTAAAGATGTTTTTTCTACCTTTTTTTATTTTTTTTAATGTCTTGCTAAAGCATTCACATTTTTTCCTTTCTTTTCTATTTGTAGACACCAATTCATTCTTTTTGCTATAAAGGGTGCTTAGAAACTTGTTCATCCACCTTACGGCTTCCACTCCATTGCTTGGACCCTACCAATTGTTTATAGAGTTGACCCCATACCAAGCTAATGACCCCAACCTAGTGCCCTTGCTTTGAAGTCTCTCCACCTTGTTGCCTAATCCTAAACTCCCTCTTTATGTTTGTTGTTTCCCCTTCCAAGGTTTGCATTGTGCCAGTGATTCAAGTCTTTGGGGCACATTGAGTCCATACGTCTTCAATTTATCACCCTCAACTACAAGAACACCCAAAGTTTCTTACGTTTATTGGTTGGAAAAATGATTTACCTATTTGAATGTAGAAAATCTTCTTATCCACTAATCTAGAGAAATCATGTATGGCCTTAAAGTACCTTTGCACCTAGCTCTTGTTAAGGTGACTAGTTTCATGAGAGATAATCTTGTTATTTTATGTGTAGTTTGAAAAGGCTAATCATGTCATGGATCACCAAATAAGTTCAATCAATTGCGTTATATGTTTTTCACAAACACTAGTCATTTAAATCTAAGCTTAAGTATCTACATTAATTGTAGACATCGTAATCTTTTGTGATAGCCATGCAATTTTATGTAGTCCCTACTAAGTTGTCTTTTATATAGTTGCCACTTTCTTCCTATGAAATGTGACTTGGGAAGATTTGTGGTCATGGGATATTATTGTGATTTTTTGTGACAACAACTATAGGTTCAAAGGTTTTACTCTGGTACGCATTTATTATTCAATGCTATGTCAACCACTATGCCAGATTAATAGTTGGTAAGGAATGGTAGTTTGAAGACAACAATCACAACATAACTAATCTACAAATTTCCAAAAATAATAATGTTGGTGACTACTTGTCTAAGTACACCTTGACTCCTTTAGCATTCTTATATATGGAGTCAACACCACATGGGCAAGCAATGCCATATATATATATATATATATATATATATGTATTTTTTTTTCCATCCAATTCGTGATGTGGCATCTAACATGGCATGCCACATTAGCATACTTTTACAACATTAGGATATTTAATCTATTGTTTTAAACATTCATTTAGACATTTATATGTTTTTTGAGACATTTTTTGGGACATAAAGTTAGACATCCAAACATTTTTGCAACATTGATGTCTTCATCCACTGCAATGTCCAAATGTTTCCTAAGACATCAATTGAGACAACATGGTGTTCATACACAATATGACATATAATACAACAATAGAATACACCATATATATACAACATACACCATACATCATGCACAATACAACATATACAATATATCATACATTATATAGTATATGCCATATACTATGCACAATACGATATATACAATACAACAATAGAATGCATCATACATTGTAGAACATATGCCATACATTATATACCTTATAAAATATACCATATACAATACACCATACATTGTATTTGATAAATATGTCACATAACTTGTAAAGCCACTTATTGTGAGTATATAGAATGAGAAGACAAGTTCTTTTAACAAGTGAGGTGGTAGGAAGTGTGACTAACCATATGGAATATGTCAAATAGAGGATTTGTATTAAAAGTAGAATTTTGAAGATGAGCATTGTAAACAAGATTTTTTTTATTCAAAGTAGCATATTCATAATTTTAGTGCAAAGGCTACAGACTTAGTAGCCATTTTCTAATTGTAATGAGAAAAATATTCGAATACACTATAAACTTTGATTGAGGATATAAAACCCAAATTAGGATAAATAGCCTAGTAATTAGATGATTACTAATATCAATTTAATAGACTATAGCCAAGTGATTTAAAAAGGCAATTTAAAAATGCACCTTTTGGCAACCATAGGACATTCTCTAGAGGATAAAGCCAATAGTCAAGATTTGTTTCAGGAGAGTAGAGTGTCTACCACCTCCCGCTAGCAAGTGAAGCAAGCGTGATACTTTTTATAGATTATTTTTCCTTTTTGTGATTTGAATATTATTATTGAATTATTGTGGCTATAGCCAAAACCATGTGGAGTTTGAATGTGTTTTGACTCCTACCTATTTTGGTGTGGAATTGGTGTAATATACTCCAAGAACAAACAATATTTTTAACATTCTATTTTGTAATTAGAATATCATTTACTCTACATTTCTAGACCTTAGCTACATACAAATTTAGCTAACATAAATCTTCCCTAGTGAACGAACTCGAGTAATTCTCTTGGTGTTGTAAAAGAGAATAAATAAATTTATACTACAAGCATCAAGGTGAATATGCAGTTGTCTCAATTGATGTTTAGAAAAACAATTAGATGTCTTAGTTGAAGTTTTAGTTGATTTGCAAAAAGCATTTGCATGTCGTAGTTGGCATTCAATTTAACATTACAAAAAACATTTGAATGTCATAGTCAATGTTTAAGAAAATAGTATTAAAGTTACAAATGGTGACAAAGTTTGTTGACTTGTCATGCTATGTCAACATGTTTGGATGCCACGTAAGAGTCTTTTTTTATTTTTTTCCAAAAATGTGCTATGGGGCTTCCCTCCTTTTGTTTTTTTAACATGTTATAGTGTTTTACATGTGCCCATAGTAACTTTTAGTGATGTACTCATAGTCAAACCAAACACCCTTGCCGATGTTGTAGGATCTTGTTATTTTAGACGTTTCACAAAATGCCCTCATGTTTTTTTAGATGACACCCAAAACATCCCTATCACACATGACATGAGCTTGTTTTACAATGTGGCAAAAAGAAAGAAACAAACCTATCCCATTAATTAGCCGCCTCCCATTGGTCCCAAAAAATGAGAGCCATTGATTTAAAAAAAAAATTATGACCCTTCCTCCAACCGTTGATCTCCAAAAAATCCAAATAAGATATATTGATATAGATACTTCTATATGGATAAATATTGGGATATGTACTTAGATACATACTCAAAATCTCAGATACTGAGATACATACTTGGAAAACATTTATCCCATATTCATTGCTTTGAAATCTAATGTTCAAATTTATAAAAGAAAGGGAGGGGAAGGAGGAGGTATCAACAAGAATTTAAATTAAATTATTTCTAAACTGGGGGAGGGGATATTGAATTTTTTTAATTTAAATTGTTTCACAATTGATTGGTGGGGATGGTATATAAAAAGAAGTAAATAAAATAAAATTAATCAAACAACATTTGAGCTCATTGTGACAGTTTGTCACAATGACAATGAGCTCAAAAAAGACAATTGTGTCTCAATAACTATTGACATCCAAAAAAACAAGATTTTCTTATAGTGTATTGCAATGCCACCACAAAAAAAATATCTTGTTAAACTTTTGCACATTTTATGGCTAAGTTTATGGAGGTATCTACTACCTTATAAAAATAAGTATATATATATATATATATATATATATATATATATATATATATATATATATGTATATATATATATATATCTGAGATTAGAAGGTATTATAGAGGGGGATATTTAGCTAACATTTTGCAATTTTAAATACCCTATTATTTGATATGCTTTTAAATTTTCTAATTTTTCAACACCCTATATTAGCTATGATATGTTTGAACACTATTTCTATTGAAATGAAAAAAATGGGAATCTCTCAAAATAATGTTAGGCATTTGCAAGTACAATGAGTGATGTGAACATGCTTTTATTAAATAGATATTCACTAAATACATTAGTTTGAAGTAGAAATTTCCATTTAAATGAGAGTTATGCATAGAATAAAGGTCTTCCAACAAATGTTGTATAATATTATGTCAACAATTCCACACATTTAACAAATAAATAAATGTAAAATATAATAGTAAATATATTAATATGGTATATAAATTGCACTTGCTATACAAATATCACAAAAGAAATCATTATAAGATGTATTCTCAACAAAAAAATCTTTTATTCTAAATCCTAAATATGAAAATTAATAATTAAACATACATAAATTTAAATCTACAACCTTATATATGTGAAAAAATATAAAATCATTTGTGCTTATGCTAGGCATAATATATATAAATAAAAAAAACAAATACCACACTAACATATATAGCTAACAATCTAGTTAGGCTCTCTCCAACCATCGCTCTACTTAAGGTGAAATATATGAAGCGAAGCAATAGATTGTAATTAATGACTTTAATTTGAGCAAACAAAATTTTAATCATGCATTTGATAGTGTCTCGTTGATCCTTGACTTTCATGTTGCCAAGGTTGCTAACATGCAAGCTTGTGAGCCCATGAGTTTATGAGCAAGAAATTTTTCTTAGAAAAAAATAAATGATAGACCTATGACCTTAGGTGTATGTACTTTTGATTTTTCTAGAATGTGAGTTCATTTTTCCAAAATTTAAATCACTCACAAACCTTTTAACAAAAATTAATTGTAAAAACCTATTGTATTCAAATTTCATAGAAATCATGCAATGCAAAAGTGTAAAGGAAAATAAATCGTGCCCAAGATGTAGCCATAAAAAACACAATGAAAATCACAATGAAAATGAACATATTATAGTTTAATTTACAGGATATGCCAATCTCATGAGTATGAATTATAGACTGTGAGCTCCCAATTCGTCACTTTGGACTTATAAATTTTCTTTTGTTTTAAACTGCAATTTAGAATAGATAAAAGTATACAAAAAGCCATAAAAAGAGTGTAGAACCAGAATAGGGTTATAACATACCCATTATAGTATTTGGTCTAGATTTGATTGTATATGTAGAACTCCCCCAAAACCAACTTGGGAATAGTGGAAGAATCATAAGATAGCTAGTTTTGCAAGTTTGAATCACACAACTCCTTAAGGGCTAATTCCCCGTATGAATGTGGCAATTCATGGCTAAGTCAGTCCGAGAGATCCACAACAAGGCCAATAGGTTGGGTCTTAGAGTTAGATTTCCAATTCCCCATTAGATCGATGAGTTTCCAAGAACCCTGATTGTTAATATGTAGGTGCCACAACCAAAGTACGGAGTCGTGGAAGAATCTACTACCCAAGGATGGTGTTCGAGGGTGAATCCTATGCTAGGAGTCCAATAGTGAAATTGACTTCCTAAGATTCCCTCATCTGCAGAAGATTCTTGCACCATCGACAATATGAAGAGATGCCATTCTGAATCTCACTAACCAAGTGTGCTAGGGACAGAGTGGACCTGCATGCCTCCCATCAGACTCCCTAAGGGTTCTCATGGAAATTCTCAACATCTTCTCACTTGCAGAAGACTTTCATCCAAAAGGTCAACCGTTCTAACCTCTAACGGGAATTTCATGGAAATTATCCAGGTTGCGGTAAAATCTCACTAAAAATTAGATTAGCTTGGCTTATGCTAATAATGTGCTCCACAGCCTCCACTAAGTTTCATGACATTCCGGTAGTGGTGTCGCAGCCTAAAATTTTGATTTTCTTAGTATACACCAAAATAGGAACGGAAACTAGTCATTAGGGAACCGGATCCGATAAGATGGAGAAGGAAAACTCAAAATTAGCACGGAATGTGAAGTAGTGGGCCTCTTAGATCTAATCCGGTCAGGAGTAACTAACGACGGAAACGGAATGTAACACGGATTAGGTCTAGGACCGGATTATGATGATGAACCGGATTATGATGGTAAACCGGATTTATGATGACAAACCGGAAAGGGTCCAGGGACTATAAAAGGAGGAGCTTTCACTGTTGCACCCCCTTTTAGAAACTCGATCTTGAGCGTGCGCGGTTGAGTTTTTGGCGTTTGTGCGTTTGTGTTCTGTTTGTTTTGATTCCGGTTGAGATCGGAGAGAGAACGTGAGGAACGGGACATGCGGCTAGGAGAGAGTGAGATAGATTGGAGAGGGAATGCCGCCGCTACGTAGGTCGAGACAAGCGAGTCCCTCTGGAGGCGAGGTGAAGCTCCGGAAAGTCATTCCGGTTATTCCCTCCACAGAGCCGGAAAAGTCTCAACTCATGGAGGATCTCAAATCCATGGGTTGCCTCAGGTTTGCCGAGAAACCCTGGGGTTTTAGGGAGGAGAGAATGGTCAAGGAGCTCCTCGGAAAGCTGTCCAACCAGTTTGACAACACCGTGAGAGGAACTCCCGTCAACTGGAACGAGGGAATGTGGAGAGGGGTTTACGGTTTCCGGGCAGGAGGTTTAGGGATGGCAAACTGGAAGGATGAGTTTGTCCGAGGGAAGTTCCAGGGAGCCGTCAACCCGAAGGACGGATACGCGGTCGAGGATTGCGAGGATGACCGACACCGTCGGCTCCTGCAATTCCTGGTTCCGGTTCTTCACCCGGAAAAGCCGACCAGGGTGACGATCACCCTCGGCAACACCATTTTCGGTGCCCTCAGTGGTACCCGGAAAGTGGACTGGGCACGGATCATTTCCGATCTCGTGGCCCAGCTCGTTAGTAGGGTTGGGAAGAAAAGGGCCACTCCAGTGTGCCCTTACCTCTTCCACCTCTATCGAGAACACCAAGTCCTCACCGACACGGAGGAGAAGGTGTGGAAGACTCAGGAAGTCCTCCTGAAGTATGGGGAGTCGGAAACGGATGACGAGGCCGAATCCGATTCCGGGTCAGAACGGGAGTCGAGCGAGAAAGAGGAGGAGCCGATGCCGCCGATCAAGCGACAGAAGTTGACGCCTCCACACAAGCGCGGGACGCCTCCCGGTCAAGACAGACCGGCCCCGGAAGAGAAACCGGAAGCCGAGAAGACTGTTTCCGGGGGAGACCCGGAAATGCAAGATCCGTTCAATGGTCTGATCAACGTCCTCTGCAACATCAGGGCGGATTGGGAGGTCAAGCACAGGACGCTTGCGGCGATCGGCAAGTTGGTAGGTGCGCCACCGGACAGCAAGTTGGCGGAACAGGTGGCGGAGTGCATCACGAATCCGGAAGAGACCCGGAAGCAGGAAGCAGAGATCCGCCGGTTGCAGGAGGAGGTGGATAAACTGAAGGCAACTCTTTTTGCCTATCCGGAAGACGTGACGGCCACCCGGGAGATGGCGGAGGAGACTCGGAAGATAGCCGAGCAGATCAAGGCGGTCCTGGGAGAGATCGGAACGGCCGCCGCCAAAGCGAAGCTCTTCGACGAGAAGATCCACGAAGAGAAGAAACTATCCGGTTCTCGTATGGTCCGGATTCTCGCCGACTTCGCTGAGCAGGTGGAGACGGCAATGGTGGAGGGGCGGAAGGCTGCGGACCGGATCGAGGAGAGCAGCCGGAAGCTGACTGGAACGACGTGCGACAAAGGTATTCATCTTTCGGACATCTCGCTACCGGATCTCTTTCCGGACGCAACCATTCAGAAGGATAGGAAGGATTGGACTCCTGAGTCCAAGAAGTCTGCACGGACTGGGACTCCGGGCACGAGACCGGATATCACCATTGACCTGGAGTCTCCACCCGGATCTAATCCTGCGGAGGGGGAACGGGTCCGAAATTTGAGTGAAGTCTTCGAGGAGCTGGTCCCGGAGATCGGAAGCCCGACCATAGGATCTAGAGTTGTAGGGTAGATAGGATTTTGGATTTCAGTTAGGAGTAGGAGCGGATCCAGATCCGGATCCGGCTCAACAGTATTAGGTTAGCCGGAAGTTAGATTAGAATGGCGGCGGACCCCCACGGGTTTTCCGCTCCTTTTTGTGCTTTTAGGGTTTTTACCCTTTGTATATAAATCGGTTCCCGCGATGGGAATTGGGAGTTGTTCATTTTGCAAACTTCTTGTACTTTTCTATTCTCTTCATTGTGTGTCTCTCTCCAGCGCGACAGGATTGTATGATGTGGAATTAGGATAGTACGAGTTGGTTTGCGAGTGATTTCTCCCCTTGGTGTTTATTTTCCGATCCTAGGTGCATGTGAGTAGGTATCGAAGAGTTGGGAGTGAACTTAGTTCCTCAGCACGTCTAGAGTTTGAGATTCCGGGTGAGAAAGCCGTTGTTAGGCTAGGCGGGTAGGGAGGGATTCCTTAGCTGCGCTAGAACTCCCGGGTGGGAAATCTGGTCGAGTGTCCGATCTCCTGTGAGGTCTCACCACCCGTATGGGTAACGGAAGAACTTTAGTTGATGTTGGAACGGACGGGTGCACTTGTAACCACCTGTCTTCGCACGGATCGGAAGTAGCATCAAGGTCGTTGTAGTACGAGAGGGTCGAGTGTGGGGTCTTTGTGTGACCTACAACCCGGATTGCTATCTGGGTTGTTGTGAAGGACCAAACCGGATCCGGATTAGCTTAGGAGTTTAGGAAGTAGGACAGTGGGTCTTCAGCCACTATAAGTCACGGAAGGAGTGGTGGGCCTACCACTCTCAAATGTAAGCGGCGACCCCTCTGATGGTGAAACAGAGGCAAAACTAAACCGGATAGGATTACGGATACAGGATGACCATCCCGACCGGATTGGTCAGGACGGATTTCCAGGATCGGAAGTTGTGAGATCCTGGGATTTGGGTAATTGTATGGACCGGATAGTAAATAGGACCGGAAGAAGGAGTAATCCGGTCTGTAGTTATCCGGTGTGGTGGTATTTCTGGTTCTAGATCTAGGACCGGAAAGTAAGATTGGGATACTGACTTAGCTTAACTGCTTAATAGAGCTAGATACTTCACAGGATCTCGTGGGTTCGATCTTTAGAGTCACTTAGTTATACTCTAGAGCGATTTTTGTGAGTATAATGGGGAATTGACCTGCCCTATGCTGCGACAAGTGGCAGGATTTTGATAGAGGTCAAACTCTTTGGGAATTAAATATGTGGCAGTACACTGCGATGTTGACCGGTGCTTTGGGAGCACATGATGACGAATTGAAGTCAACAAGGGGACTTTCGTTACTCTTGTGCACCTACTTTTTTCAAAATAGGGGACCACAAGCTAGTTACTTTTCTCAAAATAGGGAACCACCAAGATTTGGAAATTTACCCCAACTTGGTTTTTTAATCCACGCTAGCTTTAGTTGGGTTTTTGGTCTCAATATGGGAAGTAGGGGATTTCATACTAAAAATGGTGTTATGGAGCCAACGGTGCAATCCATTTGGCATTTGGAGTTAATCTCCAAAAGTTACGATGTTGGTCTAGTATGTGGTAGATAGTTAAAAGTTTAGGAGTAGGATGAAAATCTTTGAAGATAAGGATGAAAATCTGAGTTGATAGGGTTACTAGTAGGAGTTTAAGAGAAGGAGTGGTCCCTTGAAACCTATTTAAGGGCCCCATTTCCCTCTCTAAAATCACCCCCTTCATTTTGTTGTTAAATCCACGGGTCCAAGTTATTTTGGATTTTGTTTGGCATTTAAGGCCCAAACTCCCTACAATGTTTTTGGAGCACTTTTGGCTCCTTTGTTGTTATTTTCAAAGCTTTGGAAGGTCTTTAGGTTGCATTCTATCTTGCCTTGTGTTTTCTTGTGTGTTGAGGTGGTGAAATGGAAGTCTTTTCTCGTAGGCTGTGAATTACTTGCGTGGTTTAAAGAGATCTTTTGGTGTTTTGTACTAATCCTAAAGCCACACCCCACCATACCTTGGTGATGCCACTTTGGCCTTTAGTATGTGAGTGATGTTGTGAGAGGGAGTTTTTTTTACTATTAATCCTGGCTCTACCCTTGGTACATGTTTGACAAGGTTGACGAATCTCTACGTCCGCCCGAAAAAAGCGTCCGTAACCTGGACGTCCGGACGCATGGACGCTGGCGGACGCAGCGTCCCTCCCGCCGTCGGAAAGCGAACGGACGGGGTGGACGGCCCGAGGCGGACGCCCAGATCGTGCGGACCACATCAGTCTGCGTGTTGATCGGACGGCCGTAATTGGGCAGACGGGGGACAGGCGGACGCTGCGTCCGCCGGGACCGCGAATGTCAGCGGACGTTGTGGACACATCGTCCGCGTCCGGACGTCGTGTCAACCCTGATGTTTGAAATAACTAACCTTTTCTTAGAGTTATTCTTGTTGAGTGGGCCTCCTTTAGGGACGGCGGAGCTTTGAACCCTAACTTGGATTAAATCCTATAGTGTGTGTTAAAAGGTTCTTTACGGTGGAGTTAGGAACCCCAAAGTACTCCAGAGTCCTACAATTGGCACTAAAATAAACTTAACAGTAGAGCTTTGAACCCCTTTGGCACCTCATTCCAAGGTCTAGTTTCCAAGACATTCTTGGAAATGTCTAAAGTTTAGCTTCCAAGAGTAGTGGTAGAATGTCATAATATTCCTAGTGGTTTGGATCCATTAGGTCCCTTGAGTAAATTGTGCCTAAGCCTTTAGATGGCGAAGCTCCAGCCAAGTTTAGCTTTTCCACCAAAAACTCCAGTTTAGTTGGTCAAGTGGGTTCCCCTATAAGAACCCAAGAATTTGGAATTAGACAGAGCCTTTGTATCCAACTAGCCCTCTACAATCCAAAGTATCCAACCAACCCATGCAACCCAGAGCAATCCAACACAAACTCCACAACCTAGACTAAGGTGGGTGACAAAAACCAACTTGGCAAACACCTAAATATCCTCATAGTACAATGCTTCAATGCTCAACCTTCAAATTGGCAATAACAACTCCCAAAATCCAACTTCACAGGACACACCAAATTAATAACCAATTTTGTTCATGTACACACTCAATTCTAATCCAAGTTGGCACCCAAAGCCACCAAAATAGGCATATGAATTTACATTGAAAGGCTAAAATTGAATCCTATACTTCCTAATTGAAACTAGACAGTATCAAAATTTTCACTATATATTTTTTCTTATCTACAAGGTCAATTTGCATCAAGATTGTATTACACTAATGACTTCTAATAATTTAACACACAACTTTGTTCTTAAAACACATTTTTTCCACTTCAAAATGCAAGACCTTATTTTGATTTACTATTACGTTGTAAAAGGAAGTACAATTTTCCTATTTGTTCTTTTGGAAACTCTCTTTTCTTATCTATCTCAAAACCTAAGCTTGTCTTGAATTTGTATCTCCTTTCAATCTTTTACAATTGTTCTTTGAGAATTTGTCTTTGTGGTTAGTCTTTGTAGTCTTGTAGTCGTGTAGGTTTTGTCTTCCTTTATGGTCTTGTATATTGTCTTCTTTTTGTGTTGTATTGCTTGAGAGTTGGTCTTGCAAAAATTGCTTGGAAGTTGGTCTTTGAATGGCTTGGAAGTTGGTCTTTAAATTGCTCGTAAAATAATGCCTTTACAATGAGAAAAATTCCCTTTATATAGTTTCCCGCGGTCATAGGAGACTAAGGAGAAAACCCTAACCGTTTGACCTTTGGTAATAGGTCCAAGTCTATTCCTCCTATAATACCCTAACTAACTTTTCCTTAACTAATTCTTTCCTATAATTAGCCTAGTAACTTTATGTACTAAGTGAGTTATGTTGCCGCTTGGGTCTTCCTTGTCTGTACTGAAGTGGACTTTTGTACCATTAATAACTTGTGAATTAAGATATTTTTCCTCATTATTAATTTGTCAATATTGTAGTCTGAAGTATATACTTTAAGATTATGCATTATTATAACCAATCCTTTGTGTTTTCCTAATTTTAATTAATTCTTTAAAGTGCTAAAAAAATATAGGAATCAATATAATTTGTCATTTTCACAATTTAATAACTCTTGTATTTAATACTTTTATACATGTGAATATTTATGTTCCATGTATTTTAGCATACTTTATCCTCTGATCTAATTAAAATATCAATAACTATTTTGAGGAATCTAAAGTAAGCCAATTAATAATTTCTTTAAAGGACAACCTTGTGGGTTAACATTTATCCTCCTCTGATAAAAAAAATCATGTCCTTATGATTTATGTAAAATATCTGAAATTTCGTGGATCACAGGGTTGACAGGACGGTTGGACGTCCGGGACGTCCGGACGCGGACGCCGTCCGCCCCGTCCGCCCGGTTATAGCCGTCCGATCGACACGTGGACTGATTTGGTCCGCATGATTTGGGCGTCCACCCCGTCCGTCTGCCCCGCCCGTCCGCCTTCCGACGGCGGGAGGAAGGCTGCGTTCGCTGGCGTCTGTGAGGACGGACATCCAGACGTCCGAGTTACGGACGCCTTTTTCGGGCGGACGTAGAGATTCGTCAACCCTGGTGGATCATGATGTGGTCTGTTGAGGTTTGGATAATTAGCCATAAAATCAAATTCCTTATATGTGAAAATTTGAGCCTTTGTATTTCGATACATATGTTCAAAACTTTTTATGAAATCAACTCTCCTTATGGTCATTGGAAAATTCGAATAGTGTTTTTGTAGAAAGTCCAATCAATGGTCCTTGATTTTATAAAAGAATTCTTTGTCAAATTCTTTTAACTCCATAATAGCCTTTTAAAATGTTGATTGATTCTTAGACAAAAATCGATTTATTATTTGCGGATTTGTGTCATTATTCCTTCTTTGAGGTCTTATTGGTTTTATTAATAACTCATTTGAAAAGAAATTCCTATGATGGCTTATTGGCTTATTATCATTTGGTATGAGCGAGTTATATACCGTATAACATAGCATACTGGGGATGTCGTATATGCCTCTACCACTCCTTTTTTTATATGAAGATTTCCTATATGCCACATGAATACTATTAGCTCTTTTAATTCAAAACTTGCTTTTAACCAAATACTTTCGAATTCTTGTCGATTGATAAGAGTTTTGTATGGAAGATAAAATAGGCCATCCATTCCCAAGAATAATTGACTAGTAATTTCATAGTGTTGTTTTAAAGATATATATGAAAAATAATTGAACTTCGTAATTTGTATAGTATATCTTTAAAAACTTGGGTTTTTAATTCCGAATTGGATCTTTGTTGGTTTTGTCTCGGACGTGACGATGCTTCATCTGTAATTCTTAGGTTTATAGGGTTTTCCTTTGAAATATTAGGAATGTCGTTTTGAAAGGTATTCTGTAATTGTTGTAATGTAATTTGTGTGACCTCATGGGAAGCCTTTTCTGCACAAAGAGCCATTTTCAGCCTTTTTATTTCTAATTTTAATTCCTCATTCTGTTGAAGTAACCCCTTGTGGTTCAATTGATTTTGGATTCCTTTTCTTTTTCTTTATCTTTAGGTTGATTTTGAATTCGAATTTTAGGTTTTCCGTCCTGATGGTGGTGTTCTTCATCTTCTTCCTTGTTGTGCTGGGCGTAGGTGTTGTCTTGACTAGGGTGTTCTTAATTGTGCCTCTTGTCTTCCTCCTTGTATTTTCTTCCACGTTCCTTTTGCTGTTGTTGGATACCTTCATTCTTTTGATTGCGTTGTTCATGGTTTGTTGCAGTTCTCTGCATCGCCGACCTTTCCTCGCATTCACGTGTTTGTACGATGGTTCTCTCAACGCCTACTTTCTCCTTTCGCTGCTTGGCTTTGTTGGTGGCTCGCTTGTCGTGCAATGCTTTCTCGTATTCCTCGAGGGTTATCTCATTGTGTTCTTTTTCTTCATTAATGGACTTGTCCTTGCCATGATCTTCTAGCTACTCTGATTGCTCCTCCTTTGGCCTTCTCGAATGTTGCTTCCTTCGGTCGTATACTTGATCCCTTGAAACTGTCGCTGTTGTTGGGCTTCGGCGCGCTTCCTTGTCCTCTTCAATTTTCTTGTGTGGTCGGCTGTCCTTGCGCTCCTTGTATTGTTCAATGGCTGTATGTTTTGAGTTGGTGCCCTCATTTTTTGTAGTTGCTTCCTCCATTGGTGGACTGCTTCGGTAGGTCGTGTGACAACTCTCCTTGCATCATCATCCTTTTGTGCTGACCTTGTCACCATTGGTTTGTGAAGTATATCTTTGATTTTTCCCTTCTTATTATGTTGTTGGTTCACTTTTCTATTTGGTGTCTTTTCCTTGCTGCAAGGTATTGCTGGTTCTCATATTGGTTTGTATCTTCATTTGTTTCAAAAGTGTGGTTACCGTGTTTGTTCTTTTTGTTTGTGTCTCTAAGCTTTGTTGGTGATGTATCGGAGTCAGTAATTGAAATCGTTGCATTTGCTGAATCGGTCCTTGTTTTGGAGGTTGCAAGAGTAGAAAGTGTCGTCGTAGTAGTTTTAGTAGGTGTTCCAGTAGGTTTAGCAGTTGTTTGAGTAGTTTCAGTAGCTTCAGTAGGAGTTTCTGCAGCAATAACAGCCGTTCCTGTAGCATCAACAGCCGTTCTTGCAGCATCAGCATGCATTCCAGGAGGTAATGTTGCTTCCGTTTCTCTGTTTGCGTCATTGCTCTTTTTGGTTTTGTGTTTTGTTTTGTGTTCTTTCAATCGATTCATTGAAACAACATGTGATTCTTTGTCTTGTTCATGCTTTCTCTTTTTGTCTTGAGTGTTGGTGTTTTTTTGACAGTCTATGATTTTTCTTTGTGGTGTAATTGGCCTTGTTTTATTCTTTTCTTTATTATGAGTTACTTTGCTTATAATCTTTTTTATAATTTTCAGTTTTGTTTTTGGAGCTTGTGTTGTAAAGTTTACTTCTTCTGTCAGCTTTGTAGTTTGTAGAACTATTGGTTGGAGTTTTTGTTTCTTTGCTGCAGGTTTTTGATCTTTAATGGTATTGATTGGCATGTTGAACATGTCTTTCTCAGAATTGGGGTCCTCATCTTTTAATATTTGCAATGTTGTTTGTTTTGCAGATGTATTGAGTTGTTGCTTTATTAGCAATAATTCTACTTCGATTGTAGCTGCCATTGGTGTTAGAATAGCAATTTGTATTGGTTGATTTTGGCTGATTTTTTTACTTTCTTTGTTATTAATTAATGATATATTATTTTTTATAGAAATCAATTTGTCTCTTGGTATTGTAATCCTTAGAGTTTGAAGTTTAGACAATATTAAAGTGATATGTATAGCTGCTCTAGTGTGAATTATTACAGGTTTTGTGCCTTGTAATTCATAGTGTAGTTGTTCTTTAAAAATTTCAGGCCAGTCTACTGACTGTCCATTAATAGCATTTTGCATCAACTAGACTATGTTAATAGCAATTTCCCCTATTTTGTGATTGAAAGTTAATATAGAATTAAAAAATTTCAAAACTCTTCTTATCTCTTCAAATTTGCATCCAATTGTATTTACAACAGCAGTTTTCTTTTTGTTGGTGTTGGGTATCAAATCTTGATTGATGTATGCAGAATTGAGTTTAGGTAATACTATATCAAATAAGAAAACTTGTTTAAATAATTCACGAAAATTTTCAGGAATTAGTTTGTAAACTTTCTTGTTCATTGTGGTAGCCTGGCCATTTGATGTGAGATTTGTAAGAGCTTCTTCCACTCTAATATTTGATATTTTTCCTCCCCAAGCAGGGTTGACAAATCAGTACGTCCGCCCCAAAATAGTGTTCGTAACCCGGACGTCCGTCCTCACGGACGCAGCGTCCCTCCCGTCGTAAGGCAGATGGGCGGGGCGGGGCGGACGGCCCGAGGCGAACGCCCAGATCATGCGGACCACATCAGTCTGCGTGTCGATCGGATGACCATAACCGGGTGGACGAGTATCGGGGCGGATGGGGCGGATAGCGCATCTGCGAATGGCTACGGACACAGCGTCCGTGTCCGGACGTCCCGGACGTCCGACCGTCTTGTCAACCCTGTCCCCAAACCACCATAGTTGCAAATTGAAATAGTCCTAATGCTTTTAGGATATTTTCCTCCTTTTTATTGAAGCTTGGTTTTGGTAAAGGAACTAGGCCTAGGAGAATTTTTGGAGTTTCTATGCTAAAATATTGGACAAAATCCAATATTAAACTATAACATAAAAATACTAACGATGGACTGTAAAGATAAAACAAGTGCAAATAATTAGGAAATGAAAGAAAACCTAGGGGAAGTGGTGGATGTTGTAACCGCCGATTATAATTAACCGTTTTGCAAAGTGGTAGCTCTTTCTCCACTAGTATCTTGGGAACCATGTTCCTTATAAGTTGATATTTATTTTGAGAATCTTTTCTTCTGAATGGTCGTTCTTCTAACAGAAAATCCTTTGTTTTATTTTGTTTTATTTGGCATTTGGTTAATTTTATAATAGGTAATGCATAATTTAGTCCAATACTTTTAAGTTGTTGATCATAATGTTTGATTCGTTGAACCGGTACACAAACTTCCGCTCCGTTGCAATTTATCAATTTTATTGTTTGATTAGGATAAATTGTTTTTATTATAGCAGGTTCTAGCCATTGATCTTTTGTTTCATCTTCCATAACTTTTAACCACAATACTTTTTGGCCTTCTTGGTATTGGTTGATGTCTTCCACTGCAAAAATTTGTTGTAATATTTGTCCAAGTTGTTTTGTAGTTGATTGTGTTCTTGAATTTGTATTCATGTTTTGAAAACATGCTTGTCCTTTATAGGGAATATTGCAATATGTGCACGATTTTTGTTCTCCTAATGATTTTATGCCTAATTTTTCTCCATTGTTTTTGATCTGACATGTTGTATTAATTCTTGTTTGATTTGTAAAATCTAGGGTCGGGTCTTCCTTGTTATTGTCCTATATCATAGATAGGAAAACCCCTGGAAACTGTTTGGTTATTCCTTCTTCAATAGAATATGGTCATAATTTATTGACATTGACTTGGACAATCAACCCTGTGGTTTCATATAAGTCCACTATTCCATTAGGATAAACAGTTTTGATCACGTAGGGTCCAAACCACTTGTTTACAAACTTTCCTTTTTTCCTTTTAATCGTGGGTTTTAACCATAGGACATTTTGGCCTTGTTTGTAAGGTTTGCTTGATTGTGATCGACATTGTTCCATATTTTGCCACATTTGCTGAATGTTTGGGTTGACTTTTTGTTCTTGAGCGGTATTTATTGATGGTTGAAAATTGGAACATTCTCCTATTTCATATGTATTATGAGATTGATGTTGGTTCTTCCGATTTAGACAGTTGAAGTTGTCATGGAAAAATTTCCTCATTAATTGCATTTTAGTTATGGAATTTTCAATTCATCGTAAATCCATTTGTTCTAGTTGTTGCATTCTGTGTGCTAACATTGCATATACTGATAAAACCCTTTAATGTCCTTGTGGTTGAATCTCTAAGTATTTAATGGGAAGTAATGCCTCTGTTCCATATACTAGTAAGAAAGGTGTATGGCAAGTAGTTACTTTGTATGCTGTTCGATACGCCCATAGGGCAGAGAATAGCTTTTGATCCCAATCTATCTAATTAGCATTTACTATTTTCGTGAGTATGGCTTTTAATACTTTGTTTGTTGATTCTGCTTGTCCATTGCCCTGGGGATAATAAGGGGTTGATTTCCGATGTTGAATCATGAACTCTATGGTAAGAAGTTGAATTGTTGTATTGAGGAAATGAGTTCCTTGGTCGTTTATTAATTCCAATGGACACCCATATCGAGTAATTATCTCTTCATACAAAAATTTAGCCATTGAGTAGGCACTATTGTCTTTTAGAGCTCGAGCTTCTACCCATTTTGAGGTGTAATTAGTAGTTGTGATTATGTATTTGTTAGCTGTGGTTCTAGTTGGTGGGTGAATTAGACCAATGAAGTCAATCCCCCATCTTTGAAAAATTTCAAGTGGTAAAACGGGATGCAAGGGATTTTTTCCCTTTCCAGGTTTACTACCATTTCTTTGGCAAATGTCATACTGTTTGCAATAGTTGTGCACATCTTTTCTTAAGTCTAGCCACTAGTACAAAGTTGTTAAGACCTTGTGTAATGTTATAGTGGAAGAGAAATGTCCTTCAGCTATACCTCCATGGGCTTCTGCAATAATTGCCCTGGTTATTGGTCCTGCTATACAGATTTGGGGTAATGAATCCGAACATGTTTTTATCAATCTTCCTATTTCATCCAAATGGTAAGGTCGACTTCTTATTGCTATTTGCTGACGAGTATTTAGCGGTAGATCCATTGATATTTTTCCAATTCGAAGGTAATCAACTATTGGCTTCTTCTAATCATAAAATGGAAAGATTTTGTCTTGTTCTCGTGTAACTTGTACCATGAATAAATTTGTATCTGGGAATGAATCTAGTATTCCTATAGCTGCTTCACCATTATTGATTCTTGAAAGATGATCAGCTACCACATGTTGTCTTCTTGGTTTATGTATAATTTCGAAATCATATTCTTGAAGCAATAGCATCCATCTTGCTATTCTTCCAGAAACTATTGTTCAGTTGACTAGATGAAGTAATGCTTCGTGGTCTATGTAAAATTTAAAATGGTTAGCCAATAAGTAATGTCGAAATTTATGTAAGGAATAGACCATCGCTAAAGCTTCTCGTTTTGTTGTGGAGTAATTTCTTTCAGCTTGATTTAGTAATTGACTTGCATAAAATATAGGTGAATCAATTTTTCCATTCATACTTTGTGTTAAAACACTACCAATAGCTTCATTAGATACATCGCAATGCACATGCAACTCTTTGTCCCAATTAGGAGTCCTTAAGATTGAAGTTTTGGTTAATTTTCTTTTAATCAGTTCAAATGCTTCTTGACACTTCTTATCCCAAAGAAACTTGACAATTGACTTGGTGAGATTAGTCAAAGGTTGTGTGATTCCTGCAAAATCTTTAATGAATCTCCGATGGTAACTAGCTGATCCTAGGAACTGATGTACCCTTTCATACTTGTGGGTGGTGAAAACGTTTGAATGGCTTTAATTTTTCTTGGATCTGCAAGTATTCCTTCTTTGCAGATGATATGTCCAAGCAATGTACTTGAGCTTACTGCAAATGTGCACTTTTCTGGATTTAGACTAATCCTAGTTTCGCGACACCTTCCTAAACACTTTTGAAGATGTTCCAGGTGCATGGCTTTATTGCCACACAGTAAAGTCATCTAGGAATACTTGCATGAATACATTTAGAAATTCAGCAAATTCTTGCATGATTGTCCTTTGAAAAGTTGCTGGAGCACATTTTAACCCAAATGGCATTACGTGGTAGGCAAATGGTCCCCACTCCGTAATGAAGTAGGTCTTGAGTTGATCATGTATAGCCATGAAGATTTGATTGTATCCACTGAAACCATCCAGCATGGAGTGCATTTCAAGTCTTGCCGCAGTTTCCAATACTTGGTCAGTGGATGGTAGTGGAAAGGGATCCATCTTTGTGACCCCGTTCAATTTCCAGTAATCTACGCATACTCGAAGCTTGCCATTTTTCTTCGGCACTATCACAATGGGTGATAACCATTCGGTTTCCTTGATTGGATAAATGAACCCTACTTTCAACAACTTATCAATTTCTTCTTTGACTTTGGCAGCATATTTTGGATTCATTCGATACATAGCTTGTCTCTGTGGATATGCATTAGGCGTGAGCTCAATGCGATGTTCACATATGTGTGCTGGTATTCCTTTAAGGTCTTCATAACTCCATGCAAACACATCTTTAAATTCTTGTAGGAGTTTGACCAGTTCCTCCTTGAATTCAAATTCAAGATTCTTGTAGATGCGTACATTCTAAGGTTTATCTATCGTGCCCAAATTTACTTCTTGTACTTGGTCTTTATCTTCTATAGTCCATTTGGCAATGTCTTTGCCTTGAACTGATATTGATGCTGGATTGCTGGAGTATCATCAATAATGAGTACACCTTCTTTTTGGTCATAGAAATTGGCTAGGTACTTGAGGAATGTATCTATTACCTTGCCATCTTTTGGTCTCTTCTTTTTCCCTATTTTTGAGGGTAGATTCTTCGTGGATAATAATTTAGGTTCAGCCGCCTGACAATCATAAGAGAACATTTCTTTGAGCCCTGTGAGCTCTATGTCTACAATCGGTTGGAGAGATGGTACAGCTTGGTATACTATCTATTCTTCATTGTCTGTTAACCCCCCTGTCCAGTCGTAGCATTCAATTTTTACTGGTCTTTTCGAGGGTGGTGGATATGGGACCCGCCTAGTGCTGATTTCTTTCTCTTTTGTTTTATATATCAATGTGATGGTATCCTTTGCCCAATCTTGCCTTGTATTTGCTTGCTTCAGCCAGGGTCTACCAAGCAACATGGTATAACTTCCAGCTTTGGATTCCATTCTCATCACTGTAGCTGTAATGTTATATCGAAAACCTCCTACTTCAATTCGAAGGTTTCTTATGATCCCTAAAGGGGTTACTTTCCTTTGGTCTACCATTTTAATAGTGAATGGCACTGGTTCTAATTTTCGGTATCCTAACTTTTGACAAAGTTTGTCGGTAATGATGTTTACTCTAGAACCTCCGTCTAGTAGTACATTGTGTATGGTGTAATGTTTGATGCGGGCTGTTATTACTAGCATCTCAATGTCAAAGTCTTGTGCTTTGACGTGACAGACCTCTGCTAGTTTGTCTAATGCCATGTTTCCTGACAGGAATGCATCCATCACTTGTTGTTTACAATACGGAGCCAACTCCAAAAGTTGTCCGACGGTGATGTTTGCCTTAGTTTGCTTTAGTACTTTATGTACAATCTTTGCTTGTTTTATCCCCTTATCTATATGGGATTTGCTCTTAGTATCATTTGAAACTAATTTTAGTTTCCTAGCCCTTTTTGGCTCTTCTTCTTTAATTGTTAGCTTTTCTTTCCGTTCTTTTGAAGGTTTTTCTCCTAACTCTTCTTGTAACCTTTGGACATCTTGGGTCACTTGTTGGTGTACCCTTCATTCATCCTCCCATTCCTTAGATGCTCGTTCCCGGAGTTCTCCAAACTCCATTGTTTCTAGCTGTCCTTCCCCAGCCTCGTTCCCACTATCACTATCTTCTTCTCTGCTACTTGTAGATTCTTCTTCATTTTCTATTTGTTGTTTTTGTGCCCTTGTCGTTACGTAGACATCTGGGGCTGCCATATTGGTGGCAATTGCTGGTTTACCGAGTTCTTGCATCCCTCTAAGCTCCTCTTGGTGTCGTTTCCACAAGAAACATTCTCTTTTCATATATCCTTTCTTATGGCAATAATAACATTCGTCGGGATGGCCTTCCCTTTGTTCCATACCTGAATAGGTACGTCCAGGCTCATCTCTAAATCTCCTATCTTCAAATCTGGGTCTGTATCGATCCTCGAATCGATTTGCTTGTCTATTATAGTCATCTCTACTTCCATTGTATGGGTTACCTCTTCCTCCATATCTTCCCTGATATGGGTATCTTTCTTGTTTGTAGTTCCGTGATTCATAATAATTGTTTCTAGGTGGTCCTTGTCCTTGATCTCAATTTCCTAGTTCCCTTTTGGTCTCTACTCTTCTCATGTTGTTCCACTAGGGTTGAATTTGATTAACAATAGGTTTTCCTTCTTGGTATTGTTGATTATAAATGCATTCATTGGTGCAATGTGTATTTGTATTGCAAATTGTACAATACTTCGTTTGACATTCTGTAGGTAAATATCCTTCGTTGTGGCAAATTTTGCAAATTACTCCAGGACAGAATTTCCGTTGGTTTGCTAATAGCTGAGCCATCTCTTCTTGTAATTCTTTCAAAACATCTTTTTCTTTGAACCTTTTATTTTTGTTTTTCTTCTTTCTTTTTACCTTCTCATCATCTGAATCACTGCTTGATTCGTCCAAATCTGTGTCAGAATCTTCTTTTTCTTTCTTATGGAACCCTAATTCTAATTTTCTGGCAGATGCTAAAGCATTTTCTAAAGTATCCGTAGGTAGCATAAGGATATACTTTTCATATTCTTTTCATAAGCCGTTAAGAAACCAAGTTTTCTTAAATTGGTCAGGTGGCGCTGGATTGAATTTACTTGAGGACAACATCATCCTTTCAAAGAATTCTTCTACATCTTCATACTTTTCCTATTTGAGATGTGATAAACTATCAATCACTTCCCCGTCCGTTTTCTTCTCATGAAATCGGTAAATGAAAGCGATCTTTAATTCCTCCTATGTCTCGAAGTGACCTACTGGAAATTGGGCATATCATTCTAGGGCCTTTTTCTTCAAACATACTGGAAAAAGATCCAAGCATGCATCATCGTCTTAGTTAGCAAAACAGATGCGGTTGAATTCTTTGATGAAGATGTCGGGGTCCCCCTTTCCCTTGAACTTGGGTAACTATGTCTTAATCCTTCTTGTCATTCTTGATATTTGATCGTACGGGCGGGGTTCTTCTTGAGTTGATGACCAACTAGTTCCTTGTATGATATTTACTTGTTGTGGTGCAGGTGTTTTTGTGGTTTCTTCTATGTGAATTCTTTCTTTGGTGCTTAATTCATTATCGGTGTCACTTTCTCCCTCTGACTCCTCATAGTCACTTCCTCTATAGACTGCAGAAAATCTCTTCCATTTATCAATTTTTGTTTTTCCTTGTTTTCTTTCTTCTTTCTGTTTTCTTTGTTTACTTTCCAATTCTTGATCCTCCTTACTTTGTTGAAGTCGAAAAATGTGTTCCCTTTTTGCTTCCTTTTCTCTTTTAGTATTTGGGGAATTTGGTTTTTTGCTCATTGTTTGAATACATCTCGTTCAATCCTTAGTTTGTCTTTGATTGTATTCTCTTATTTATTTGTGTTAGTCTATTGCAACGCTTTTTGTATTGCTTGACCATTGTCATCGGATCCCAAGCATGGGCGCCAAATGAAACACACTCTTTCCACTTCAAAATGCAAGACCTTGTTTTGATTTACTATTACATTGTAAAAGGAAGTACAATTTTCCTATTTGTTCTTTTGGAAACTCTCTTTTCTTATATATCTCAAAACCTAAGCTTGTCTTGAATTTGTATCTCCTTTCAATCTTTTACGATTGTTCTTTGAGAATTTGTCTTTGTGGTTAGTCTTTGTAGTCTTGTAGTCGCAGGGTTGACGAATCTCGACGTCCGCCCCAAAATAGCGTCCGTTTTCCGGACGTCCGGACGCTAGCGGACGCAGCGTCCCTCCCGCCGTCGGAAGGCGGACACGCGGGGCCGGGCGGCCGGGGCAGACGGACGAGGCGGACGGGCGGGGCGGCTTAGAAAACCCGTTTTGGGTTTTTTGTTTTGATTGTTTTCACCAATGAGAGATTGAGAGTGAAGTCATTTTGATTTTGATTTTTCTTATATTGCAATTGCGATTCAATAGAGTTGTATATCACTATTTATGTAAAAGCTAAAATATGAAATATATTTTTAATTTTTTTTGTTGAATTTCATTTTGATTTAGAAACAAAATCACTTTAACATCTAGCGAGATGTATATCATCAATAAACAAACAATTTTATAATAAAATGATTGAAGAAACCATTGTCATTTGTTAACATGAGCTCCATATATCATAAGCAATTAAACAATCAAACATCTAAATTCACATCTCCACAATTCCTATGGACGCCAATCCACATCTCCTCTAACCTCAGCCCCACTACTCTCTCCTACAGCTCTCCGTTCAAAATCTTCATTGTCGGAGTCATCTTCATTGTTGGAATCAAGTATCGTTGTCTCCTTCAAGTCTTCTGTCGAAGTAGGTTTACTCCCTTCTTTCGAATTTAATTTTTCTTTTTTTACTTTGACAGAACGATTAAAGGCTTTTTGAATAGGAACCTTTCTTTTCTTTCTATTTGACAAAGTAGCAACATTTTCATCAAGAGGGGTCCTATTCTTCACTGGAGAGATAGCAAAAGGTTGCATTTCTCTTTTCGCTTTCACGTTACTCGATTCTTGAACCATCAATCTCGATGTAGAGTCGACATGTCTATAAACGGTTATCTCCACTTTGGCTTTTTTTTGAAGTAATAGAATGCCGTTTGTTGATTTGATGGGTTCTTGTGCCATTTCTTTTGCTAAAATGCGAGCACGCAAAGATGCCAATGGCATCCGATCACTATCCGTATCACTTAGGCTTGTAGGTGATGACGCTACTTTCCGTAGATTACCGCCTGTAGAAATTTCTTTGGAAATGTTCATTAGGCGTTTTCCATATCCAAAGCTCTGAGAATCATTCAATCGTGTGCTAACAGACTTCAACGGTATTGGTGGAAGAGCACTAGATCTCGGTACTCTAAAAATTGACTTCATTGGCTCCTTTCCTTTATCACTCTTCACAATTGCCGAATTTGTGATTGCCATCCCAAGTGAATCATTATTTTTTTGTACCGCAATATTTGGTTTCCGCTCATCATCACTATTGTTGCCCACATCTTTTGGAACGTCCACCTCCATGACCGCATCTTCTCTTTTGTCGTTTCCTTGCACTACATTTAATGCTACAGATGGAGATTGAGAAATTAAAACTTCTTCGTTTCTCCCATCATCACCAATAGCATTCTCATTGATTTTCACCTCTTTGGCAATAGCGTTTGCCTTTTCTGATAGAATGTTTTCGCTATTCAAGAATCCCATTTCATTGCAATATGCAGCTAAAGAAGGTAGATTCTCTTCTCCCCCTACATTGTCCTCGTCTTCACAAAAGGTATATGCATCGTTTGCATTGTCGGGAACAACATCCTTGCGGTTTAGATGATAATCATGCGTATCATTCACCAAATCGGGAAAGCCTTCTATAACGTCTTCATCTCCCCATGCTGTCGTACGATTGAAGTCATCTCCGCCATCTACAGCTGAAAGGGCCCTTTCCAAATCCTCGTCATCATCGTCTTCTAACGTCGGCCTATCTGAATCCTCTGATTCTATCGGATCCACATTATCATTATACCATTTTTTTTCATCTTTTTCCTTCGATGCGTTTAATACTTTGGAATTGGTATACACGTACACCAAATCCGCTGCTCTCTTCGGCTTCAATTTATTTCGAGATTTGTTGTGAACAAAAGAATAGTTGCTCCAATTCCATTCACATGAAGATGATGATACCGGTTGAGCCAATATCCTCTTCGCTAATGGAGCTATAAACTTGCCACATGCACCTTCAAAATCCCACCAAGCATGTGCGAACAACATTTGATCTCCCGGATTCAACATATTGTGGAATGGAGGTTCTTTGTGTCGAAAAGCTACAAATTCCTTCACCACTGCTGCATATTCATCCGGTTTACATATTCTCTCTAAAACTTTCTTACATCCTGACATTGCATCTGCGTCATCCGCTAGCTCTTTGTCATGAAGAAGGTATGGATTCAAAAGAGCTGCGGCTGATTAAAGATCGTTGTCCACCATTCTTCTTCGGGCATAAAAAGACTGTACCAATGGAATTGCAAGTTCTTCTAGCAAACAAAATGGTGGACTTTGTAATCCGTTCACGTGCTTCTCTAACTTCCTCATGATATGCAACACCTTCCCCATGCATGGTGATTTTGAATCCAAATCGCGGAGTGCACATATGATTGGTTCAACCATCTCCACATAATTGATGGACCGATTCCAAAAATGGTCATCAAGAACAATTTTCTTCACCGCTAAGGCCAAGTCTTTTGGTAGGACTTTAGCTCCACGTTTCTTCTTGAGAGTATGTACATACTCAACCCATTGCGGATCTACCACCGTTTGTTCCAATGCTCCTCTCAATTTTGTCAAACGTTCCATCATAATAAATTTAGAGGCAAACCTTGTATCTCCAAGCATCAAGAGATCAAGATTTGGCGAATATTTTCGCAATAGAGCTAGCGGCATATGTCTCTTCCTGATAAATTTAGCTACAAGAACTCCTTTATCCAATTTGGAAGCAATCCATTTCTGTACAGCCCAATCTTTCAACAACAAATTCAATGCATGTACCACACACCCTTGGTAAAAAATATGAGGATATTTTGCAGATATTACATCCCATGCGGACGGATTCACGGGAGCATTATCCGTAGTTATTAACACGATATTCTTGGACCCCACTTGTTCAATGAACTTTTCCAACACAGCTGCCAAGTACTCCGCATTTTTTTCACAACCACTTGTATCCACAGATCCAAAAAATTCTTCACCTGCGGATGATACAAGCATGGCATTGATGAGAGGTCAATTAGTCACTGAGCTCCATCCATCAATGGACAATGTTGCTCCAAATTTTCGAATGCTATCTTCAGTCCGTGCATTCAACTGTGTCTGAATGTTGGTCTTCGCCTCATTCAACAATTTGTACCGAAGGTCGTGGTATGAGGGAGGAATGTATGGCCTACCAAACGCAGCCGTTTTCTTCACTGCTTCTTTAAAAGCTGGATTTCGAGCCACGGAAAATGGTATGTTTGCCGAATAAAAAAAATTTGCCCACACTGAATGTAATTTGCGTCTATGACCTTCTTCAAACCCATTCACTAAGCTGCCTTGCCTCTGAGGCCTAGAACTTGATGCCCTCGGGGTTTCACGTTCACCAGAAGCTTCCGTACTCAAAGTCATTTCAATTGTAGCACATACCATTGATACCAATTCTTTGGACGCTGGACAAGAGTCTTCGTGGTCAAAATGCGACACAGCCTTTCCGGCCGAAAACTCTTGGACATCTGAAGGGCCAAGGTTGCCATCCACATTGTTCATTACAACGCGTTTTGGAAAAACTCCTTTGCAATGCCGAAATAAATCTCGACCTGCCATTGATAATCGTGGACAAAGGCTCACCTCTTTATCACGTACACCTCCAGGCCTAGAATAGCCTAAGTGGCTGAACATACGGCTGAGCTTCCTTGACATGCTCGCTTTGCAAAGCCTACATTTTACTTTACCATCCTCTTGCACACTAAACCAAGGAGAAAAATCCCTCGTCGATTTGGCCACCATACTAACAAGTGTATGTTTTACCTCAATTTCAAAAGAAACCAATAAAATGTTTTCAATTTGAAACCCACAACGTGACAATGTATACAATATCAATGAAATTAGTCACACAAAGCTTTGAAAATCAAAGCCCCCCCGTCCACCGAACTATGCATTACCAAGCAAGAGACTCAATAAATTGAAGCTCATAGCCCTTGGAAATCTTAGCGTTCGGTTTTTCGAGAGTGAATACCAAAGCTTCTCTTTTAACATTTATAGTCCCTTCCAAAAAATTAAAGGTTCATTTTTAGGGTTTCCGTTCAAAAACAAGCAACGGCCTGGACGGGGCTGAAGCGGACGGGCGGACGGGTCGGACAGGGCGGTCGAACGGGGCGGTCGGGCGGACAGGCCAGACGGGTTGGACAGGCGGTCGGACGGGACTGTCCGCACTGTTCGCCTTCCGACACCGTCTGCGCTTTGGACACGCCGACCGCCCCACTTAAACACTGATCGCCGACGGCGTCCGCCCAGCTGTCCATTGGAGCATCCTAAGAGGCCGATATTACTCAAAAAGAGTGGTAACATTTCCAAAAAAAAACAGCCTAATAATCACTGCTAAATGAGGATCAATGTAATTGATTTATCATTTTATTTAAAAAAAAATGTAAACCCTAAACCCTATACCCTAATTACCCTAAACCTTTTCTTTTCTTCCCTAAATTGTTTTACGAATGAGGGGAATGTGGTTAAGTTGAATATGTTTGAATTATTTACTCATATTATCCTTCTAAATAGGTTTTGAGAAGATCTGAAGATGGTGGGGATTTTTTTAAAGTTCATTAGGAAATCAAATGTTTTGCGGAAATAATCAATTCCATTTCATTGTAAGCAAATGAAATTTTAAAAAAAGGCCCCAATACATAATTAGAATAACAGTTTAATGGATTTCAACCTCATGATATTTAATGAAAGGGTGTGTTTTCTAATTAGAAGTGCATCACGATTTTCAAATGAACATCGAGTCTTTCATATTTTTTAATGAAATTTTGATTAGATTTGAAAAGAAAGAAAAAGAATCAATGTTTTAACTTTCAAATCATATATGGCTATATTTTTCCTTAAAAACATAGAAAAATTCGTTACTTGAGTTGGTGGAGTAGAATACATTATACACTTATACATGTGCTATATTTATTTTAAAGGGTAATTCCAATATTCTTATTTAAGATGTTTTTAAATATTAATTTTAAAAAAGAGGGTTCATTGTTTAAAGATCTAAAAAATTGACAAACATAATTTCTATTATAAATAGGAATTGAATTCGGAATTCAATTTTTGAAATGATTGAAATGAACAAGATATTGATTATAAAATATTTCTTTGTTTGAGTTTTCAAAATGAATTCACGAAACAATTGCAAACTTTTGAACTTAGGTATATGGTATTGTTTTTGGTTTGTACTTTGTAGAGTATAATACTTCAATTTTAATCCTAAATAAATGAAAAAACTCCACATGAATGAAATGTTTCTATGTATTGCACAAAGATTTCTACCAATTATTATGATAATTAAATACATTATTACATTTCATAAAATATTCTACATAGAAAAAAGAAATCATTTCAGTTTTCAATCATGATAAACGATGTCTTCTACTCTTTCTGTTATATGTTCGTTTTGTATAACGTTGTCGTGTTGTAAATAACTATATCATTTAAAAACATCAAAAGATTAACCTTGAACCCTAGTTCAAGAAAAGGGTTGAGATAGAAAAGGTGGGGGTCGTGGAGAAATCCACGGTCTTGGGTTGTACTGCATCTTGTCACTTAGCTCAGGGGGACAGGGTGGCTGGCTGGTTGGCTAGTTATTTCTTGCTTTCGCTAGCGGTGCCAAGTTGCAACTACTCAGACCGAATCAACAAATCTGATAAGATTCGAATCCGGAACCAGCTGGCAGCTAATTGGGGACTTCTCCAACCAACCAAGTCCGCAAATTGGCGGCCGTTGTTGATTCCAAGGTGGTTTTATACCACTATTGATTGGCCGTTTGGTATATTGACTGACGAAACAGTGTTCCTAAGTCTATTTTTTTTATCATATAGGTTACCTTTTGATATAAAAAAAAGAAAAAGAATATACGTTTGATTATTAGTATTTTGATTTTATTATAAAGATTGCTAGTATAGTGTGATTGGAGTATATAAAGCAAAATTAAGCTTCTTAAAGAAGCTATTAGGTATAGAAATAGAGGAACTGAGTAGTATTGCTTCTCATGTTCTACTTTGAATTCGTTATAGTTTGGGTTTTAGTATTCGTAGTTATGGATTCACAAGACCCTGACGATTGGCAATTGTCATTATCGCAATTACCGGTTGTTCCAAATCAACCATCTTCATCAAGACTGCGTATGCGAGATGATACTGGACCTTCTGAACGTCGTGTTCAACCACGAACAGATCTAGGTAACCAGCAAATTTTATTGCCAGTTTTGCAATTGGATAAAAAGTCTTTGGTGATTGTTTTGGAGTTTGAACCCGTACTTTCCGAGAACTATCAAATGGTGTTTGAAGGGTGTTTTGAAAACAATGGTGAAGAACAAATGGTCACATGTATTTCCAGTGAAGTAGGCCAACGCCTTTGGCTTTAAGGACCACTCAATCTATTGACCGCGGAACGGAGAGCTAAATACATTGCTGCTTTACTTTTGCGTGTTTTGGAGTTCTTAAGTGTGTAAAGCAAATGATTTTGAAATCAGATTTTGTGGTGTTAAGGTAATGGATTTTAGCCTTTGTTTTAGGATTTTTGGCTACCACCAATTAAATTTTATTCACATTAGATGAAAGTAATTGATTGTTTACCTTCCTTTTGTTGACTTTGGGATTAGTGGACCCAAAGAAGCATTTGGAATTTAGAATAAGTAGGATTTTAGGGAGCCTATAGGAGTTTAGATGCTCACATGGGCTGATGTGGCCCATGTGGAAGGAGAAAGGGGGGAAGATTCTCTTTTCTCTCGTTGTCGACGTTGGTGTGAGGGTGTGAGGGTGTGGTGTGCGGTAGTGCAAAGAACCGAAACTTTGTTCGGTTGCTGTGTGTTGGAAAAGAGGAATTTGAATACAAAATTTGGTGGAGTTATACATGGTGGTGTTGTGCTTCTTTTGGCAATATTTTCACTTGATTTCAATGTTGTATGTGAATTTTATAGGCTTTTGAGTGAGGAGTCTGTCTGTTGCTACCCAAAAGGAGGAGCAAAGACTTTGTGCCTCTCCTAGAGTCACAAAAATTGTTAGAACAAAGTGAAAATCAAGTAGAATATAGATCAGGTTTCTAGCTTTCTATCAAGCTATCAAACTTCTCATTACCATGTTTTTATCTCAAGTTATGAAGAGAAAGGCGAAGTAGTGTACTACCGCTAGAATTGCATGTAGGTGATCTTTGAGAGCACATAACTTGTAGGCAGTAGCTTTGTTTCAAGTGAAATTTTGATGCATCAAAGCTTACTGTTTTAGCTTTCGAAAGAGCCATCTCTTATCTAAAGTAGAGCTTTAGAACGTTTTAGGTGCCCATTTTAGTACTGCTGATTTAGAAGAAGGTGAAAGAGACAATTGGAAGGTTAGAAGGTTGAAGATTGAAGTGAAGATTTAAAGAGTCAAGTGAAGACTTACCTTGCAAGGACCTAGCCTATGTTGTGGCTTGTGGCTCTGTTATTCCAAGCCAGATTTGGAGGCTCGTTGTCAATTTGTGTGGTGGGTATGTGGCTTTGTCAATTTTTTGCATTGTAAACCTTGTTTGCGGGTTTGGCCTGACATTGCGTACATGACCTTACTCCATTTTGTATCGTGGGCAACGAAGTGGGGTTGATGGCCCACATGGTTGAATCTTATGTCGTTCTTACGGTGAGACTGGATTGATCACCAGTAGATCGTGAATTTGAAAGTTTAGGAGCCATATTCACGGACGGTTCAGCTCGTAGTCTGCCGTCCGTTCTACCCGTCCCGTATCATGTGGTTTCTTATCCCCTCCTTGACCCTTGAACCCCTAGAACCATAACATGATAGACCAACATGGAGCTGATTCAAGAAAGTTGAAGATTCGAGGTTCGAGAAGACAACGTGTTGAAGATTCGAGGTGCAAATGTACGAAAAGACATCCCATTGAAGATTCAAGGTTCGAGACAAGATCAAGTTAGAACCCCTACCCTCAATCATTTCTAGCAGCAGCCAAAATCCCTGTGAATTCCCAAGGCAAACTCCTCTCAATACGACAACGTGTACATTATACAATCTTTGAGAGCAAATGGGGTTCATTTTTGACTCTCATTGGAATAGAAAATATATTTGTGTTTGGATTTTGAAATCATTATCACATTATGTATTCTACGGTCTTGCAAGAATGCATCTTGTTTCTTCCTTTGAATCCTTTTAATATTTTCTTTTTTTTCCTTTGCTTTCTCGTAGGGCTTTTATTCTCTTGTTCTCTTTATTTGATCAACCTATTTGGCTTGGCTCTTGCTTTTTGTTTTCTTTAATGCAATGGTTTATGCATATGTTATAAAAAATATATATTATTTATCTAAAATTAATATATTGATGAACAAACGCATAAAGGCATTGAATGCTTTCACATTTAAAGTTATAAATCTATCATAAATCACTCTTGCAAATTTGAATGATTGAATCGAAAATTTGAAAATGTAATTACAAGAGCTTTCAATTCAATCAATTGCATAAATCATAAATGTTGAAATGCAACTTGTATGAGTTTAGCATCTATGAAGATTAATTCATGCCATCCATATGCAATTTTCCAATTTAATAAAATGCAATTGAGTACTTCAATTTCTTTCTTTTCAATTCTCCAAGTAACATTCACTTCATATCTTTCTCTATTTGTTTATTTAATTTTTGGGAACAAATGGAGAAACCATCTTTGTCTATATTTGCACATGTACTCTTATTTGATTGATGAAGAATAGATCTATGAAATATATAATCATTGATTTGTTCATGTTGATTTATCTAATATATTTTATATATGGATATATATTTATATATATATATATATATCATTAAAGGAGTATGAAAGACAAGATTGACAGATTGTGTTCAAATGTTGTTGATTTTGAAATGATTTAGTACTATATCATTTATAAGAATATTATAATAGTGTTATGTTATAATATTCCTAAAACAAT
This sequence comes from Pseudoscleropodium purum, assembly GCA_963969395.1. Classification (NCBI taxonomy): domain Eukaryota; kingdom Viridiplantae; phylum Streptophyta; class Bryopsida; order Hypnales; family Brachytheciaceae; genus Pseudoscleropodium; species Pseudoscleropodium purum. The sequence goes on from OZ017796.1 coordinate 3,311,542, forward strand.
TGCAACAAATATTAAAATACATGCTAAGTTAGGTTTGTTAGCATACCAATTGTTCATTAATAGACATAATTGAGTAGCCCCCTTAAATGAAACATTCAATATCTAATATCTTACAATCCAAATGGTGGATTTGTCTAAAATTTTTTCCACATTTTTTCCAACTAATTTACTACAAGATGCTACAGTTACATATGCCCCAAAGTATTTTTCTTCTAAGACTTGATATTTGCACTACTATTGGCAGTTTTGAAGTGTTTTTAGTGAAAAGAACTTTAGGGGCTAAACATCTATATTATTAGATTTTGAAAAAAGAACAATTTGCTTCATTGGGGATAACTATAAGTCCATGCTCTTTTTCGATAGCCAAAACACACTTGCAAGGACTTGGACATTTAGCGGTTTACTAAGTGATTAGACGTCAACTAATTGACTAATTCAATTTAATAGTAGAATTTTTATTCAACTACCTTCTTACAATTGCTTTATACACAATGCAACGTGAATATTTGGGTACATATGTTAAACGTTGCAATCCTTTCGTGAATTTTTGCACATTTTAGCTCATATATTTGTACAAAAATATCATTTACCAAGAATTCATAAATTTGGTCATAAAGGAAGGCTATCTTTTTTAATTTCAAATTTTACATTGAATGAATGAAAAGTTAGTTGAACTATACAGTGCCATGAAGACCTCTGTTTATCGTGCAAAATATGGGTTTAGGGTCGCTTTAGGGTCAAACCGCCCCGTCCGCCCTTGGACCCGTCCGCCTTCGTACCCGTTCGCCCTCATACCTGTCCGTCCCATCCGCCCAGACCCCGTCCGCCCGGATACCTGTCCGTCGTCCGCCCTGTCCGCCCCAATACCCGTCCGCCCTGTCCTCTATCCGCCCTCTCCGTCGGATTCGGCATCCACCCTGACCGCCCTGTCCGCCTCGATACCCGTCCGCCCCGTTTCGGCGATGCGTTCGCCCCCCCGGACTGTTCGATCAGGCGGACGCCAGATTTGTCCGCCCATGGCCGTCCGATCGGGCGGACGGGGCTCTAGGGTTTCGGAGAGGTGGACGGCCAATCCGTCCGCCACCCCCGGCCCGTCCGATCGGGCGGACGGGCCGTCTCCATTGTCACTTTTGCTTTGCCCCTTGTGAATGCAAGGTGGAGCGGAGAGCTTGGTGGTTCATCCTCCATTGGCTCCTTTCCGAGGCAAGGCAAGAGTGGTTTATTGAGGCACCCTTGTTGCCAATTTTTTGAACACTTGCGCCTGAATTTAATTTCAAATCAAAAAATTTGATCTATATCAATTTCATTTGTCAGGATGCCGAAGGGGAAGAAGAAGGTTGCCAAGCTAAAACATGGAGAGGGACCATCGAACTTGGAGGTAGCTCGCCAAAATCCTTCGGAAGAATGCAAGAAATTCATGATCGAGCGCATCGTTCAATTTTATGATTCAGAAACAACATTGTCTTTAGACAATAAATACATCAAATATCAAGAGGAGTGCGTGTCTAAATTCAAGGTAGACATGACACAGATGTTGTTGGATGCATTGAATGTGGCAAAGTGGCATGACGAAATGCATAAAACGTACTTCACCAAATGTTTGGAGAACAAGGTTCATGACGCTTTGTGGAATTCCAAAGTCATTTTGGTTAAGTATGGCAAGGAATATCGACCCAATGACGCCCAGTTTAAAGAAGTGATTCTGAAAGCGGACTTGTTTAGGGGGCGATTTGCTCCATTCGCCAAAAAGCACAATCGAGTTGGTTCAATTGGTTGGTGGAAAAGCAATGATGGAGTTGCTGAAGCGGAAAGGAACAAACGGCACCTCATAGCACTTCCAGATACAACACGTGTGGTTGCTGTTGATGATAGAACGATGAGAGGTGGATATGCAATGATTCGAAAGGTTTGTATTGAAGGATGTCCAGGAATACTTCCTTATTGGGAGTTTGCGGCAAAGAAATCCATTCACCACCAAACTCAACCCGATCTTGCAAAGTTAGAACATCAAAACGAATCAATGGCTGTTCGAATTCCACACGCGGGTGTGATACGATTTGCTGCAGTGCACGGAACGACGTGTGAAGGTTATGCGTATTGGTGGAATGGTGGAACTCTTCGACAAATGTTGAATATGGATAAGGACTTTCCAGACAACATTCAAATCCGTTTGATGTAGACAAATCCAACCGAAGAGGAGGTTGTAAAAGCTCACCGTTTAGGGCGATATCAGAAAAAGCGCACGGAGTTGACATGGGCGTTTATGCATGTAATGTATGTAGTGCATCTTGCTGAACATTTGCACAATGATCTTTTTCCGGACAACATCTTGTTGCATTTTCCAGAGGATGAGTCACGTGTGTATATTGGAGTTTGCGATTGGGGCATGACCACCTTAGCTTCTCAGCCAATGAAGTCTTTGTACACATTCACGTCAACAGATGAGATTAAACAAACTTTGCAGAGGAGATGGTGGGTGGATCCACGTATTGCATATTTGCATAAAGCAGGTGCAGATGTGGAAGTCATTCCGATGTATTCACGTAAGTCGGAAGAGTATGCCATTCAAAAAATTGCTCGGTGGATGAATGGAAACAATATGTCAGAGGCATATTTCAATTTGCTACTTAAAACACCTAGTGCGACACAATTTGCCTTTCATGACTTTGCAAAAGTGTTTTATGCTTACTTGAAGCGCATTTCTTCGAAGACTGACGATGAAAATACTAGTTTGGCCCATGTTATTACACGATTTTCTAATACATATCGTTGGCCGATGCCAGATGAACATTTCCGCCATTTATATTAGATTGATAGTGCAAAAGTAGTAGTTGAATAGGTTATATAGGCATTAAAAATTAGTTTAGAAATATAGAGTTGGAATGAAAAAAATTATATGTGCAATTAGCCAAATGTGCACAATGTATGGTATTCTACATTAAATTGAATACGTTTTGTCCATATTGATTATGTTTGTATTTGTGTTGATCTTGATTTTTTAAATAGTATATATATATATTTGAAGTCACAAATTTTTTTAGTTTGCCTTTTGAAAATGAATTGGAATTTTTTCATAGTTTCAAGACTATCATGGACTCGTGGTCAAACTTTATAATGTTTTAACTTATAAGAGACATTGTTTTAATAACAAATCGCGAACCATTGCACTTCATTTAATATTTAATTGTTTAAAGATTAAGGGAGTGACCGCGGGGCAGTTTGGGTAGGGCGGTCGGGGGAAATAGGGCGGACGGGGCGGACGGGCGGGGCGGACGTTGCATCCGCTGGGACCGCGAATGTCAGCGGACGCTGCGGACACAGCGTCCGCGTCCGGACGTCATGTCAACCTTGTTGTAAATTGAAGTTTCTACCACAACCTTTGAAGGTTCAATTTAGTAGTGTTGTATCCTACAATAAGATTTTGTATTCACCAATGGTGATCTTAGTGGAATTGCAAATCCTTAAAAAATTATAATACTTGAAGTGTTCAAATTTATTGGTTTGCAACACTAAGTCATCCAAAAATCTAGTCAATTGCTTCTCCACATGTTCAATAAGAAACAAAAATACTTGATTGAAAATAACAAAAGAATAGCTAAATCACTCATGTTACTTTCAAAGCTTGACCATGGCAATATAGCTAACTTTTCTATGGATTTTGTAGTCTTGTAGTTGAAATAGAGAAACAAACAAACATTTGTGATAATCACATCATTTATGTAGCAATGAGTGAAAATAGATTTTTTCCTTGCTGGTGTAATTATATAAGTTTTAGTATTAAATATTAGATGATTTGAATATGTAAGTTTCAAAAAATATATAAATATAACTATTTTTGAATTTGTTAGAGGTGTTCATTACTTCATTTGAATTGCTTTTTTAATCTTTAGATATAAAATTGAGTACTTGTAAGTATCTAAGAAGCATTAATAAATCATATTATCAATTGTTATTATTTGTAGAAATAATTCAAAAAATGTAATATGCTTTTATACAATAAAATTCAAGGAAATATCAACTGACTGTCTGACTAAAATGCATCATTAAATAAAAGCATTTGTAGTATCAATATTATTATTATATTCATTGTACATATCTTTTGTTTTTATGATATTTGACAAAAAAGTTTAAATAAACTAAATTCGAAGTTAAAAATGAAATTTTTGAATTTCAATTCTAATAGAATAATTGATAAATTACAACTGCAAATAAAAATGTTCTCAATAAAAATATTACAAAAAACAATGATGGTAATAAAATAATACTAAGTGAAGGAAGGCTAGCATATGAGGTAATTAGAGAGACTATTAGAATGGATTTCAATATTTGTAAACATGTTACTATAAGTATAAGAAGGATGGGCCGTACTAAGAGATTGATGATAACAGGAGATATTAATTCATAATCATTATCAAGTGATGAAAGCGTTACAAGTGTCATTAGAAGGCATGTCTTCAGTATAATTGTTATGAAAAACAAAAATATGATATCAACCTCATCATCTGTATTTGTTGTTGCATGGCTTTCTTGAATTTTAAAATCAATTTTCAATACCACTTTAGGAATACTTTCAAAAAATTTAAATGAAATTATTTCTATTTTTTTACATGTAACTTTCAATTATTATTGAATGTTCCAATCACTAACAAAAATTGTTGTATTGGATTCAAAAGGTACTTTACTAATGCCAACATCATTTCAATATTCTTTGTTGTCCTATTTTCATTTCAACATGAGCAAATATAAACTTGTTTGTAAATCTTGGGTATTTTTCCACTTTAATATATTAAAATAAAATTTAATCCTTTCATTGTTTCATTTTATTTTTAAATATAGTATATGTAACATGTTTATAAAATAATTTTAACCTAAAAAGTTGAAAATTTTGGAATTCAATAGAATATTTCTTTTAAATTTTTTTGCCTTTTTATCAAATTTTATGTTACCTAAATAAGGATGAAAATTTTGTTAAATATAATAATTTTAAAAATAAATATAGAATATCCATTCAAATTATATAATTATTGACTTAAGAAAAGATACAAAACTCAAGAAGTATGATTTTATTTTCAAATTTAATTATTGTTTGTTAAAGACTACAAAATTTTAGTGAATTCTAAGAAAATTTTGAAACTTCATTGAAAATATATGAGATGAATAAATTTTGACAATAAATCATTAAACATATATTTGATGACATATTATTTACATATTTATTTGATGAATATGAAATTTATATAATTTATATATTTATTATTTGACATTGTTATTCATACCACATTATTAATTTCATTGAAAATATGTATGTTGAATAATGCCAATGATTTTGCAAAATGATTATGAGGGATTTATTTGAGATCTAATTTTGAATAATTATAAATAACATTTTGAATATAATATCTTTTATTTTTTCGTCATTTTGAATTCTTAAACCATATTTCTTTACAGGCTTTTTGTAGATATAGAAAGTAATCAATAAAAAATATAATTTCAATTCAAATGTGTAAATTAGAATTTATAATTAATCTTGTTTCTAATTGAAAATATGAAATGAAAAAATGATTCTACAAGTTATAATAAAAATAGATGATTTTATATTGGATCAATAAAAAATTAGAAGAGAAGTTCAAATTCAACAAAGCTTATAATAATATACAATTGAAATTCAATAGGTGAATACATCTTTTAAATCCCTAACTAATTGGAAAAAAAACATGGCAAATAGATGGTGTACTTTACAAAGTTGATGTTTTGATTTCCCTAATGAAGTAGGTTTATAAAAATAATTGTAAGGACAACCTTTTAAGTTGAAATCGATTTAGCAGATATTCGATTTGAAATCACAATTTTGAAGCATCATGCCTAAACTTAAGTGTCATAAATATTTTGGAGACATTTTTGTCATTTTTTAATGTGCATATAAGCCTTAAATATCACCACATCTTTAAGATCCTATATGCCTTGGAGATTATTTGTGGATTACTTCTTCATAAAAAAACTAAAAAGAACAACCCGTGAAATTCAAAAATTTAAGGAAATTTCAAAATTCATTATGGAAGAGTGTAAGATTTTCTATTGTTTTGTTAACTAATTCTCCCTACTAAGCTAGTCTCAAAATATTGTTTTAGGCCCATCTACTTTTAGCAATAATAGGATCCTATCCTACTTTAGGCTTATTTTTTGCAATATATTATGAATATTATCATAATTAAGTATTATTTGATTTTGCAAATATAATTTATTAATTTTATTAAATATATTACAAATGATTAACAATATGCATAAAACAAATGTCGTAATTTGAGCCTTAAAATTTTAAATACTAAATATTCAAAAAAATAAAGTAATTTTTTTTGAAATGGAATGTGTTTAATGAATCATATACTAGATGGAAAGTGTTCTTAGATGATTGGTTTCTCTTAAGAACTACTACAAGTTTTTGAGAGTTTTTAAGTTTTTAACCAGTGAGAGTTGAATAGTTCTACAAGGTGCAAAACTGTTTAAAAACTATTAAAATATTAAATTCTACAGATTATTAACAACTTCTTAATGCTTAGTATTTTTTTCCACCATTAGACTATGATTGTTTTTTTGAATTTGTAGACAACATTTAGAGCACCCTTTGGTGATTGAAGTTCCACTTTGGTGATAAAATTTCACCTAATAAGTGACAAAGACAAAGTCAAATGTCATACTCTAAATGTATTTGAGTTTTTCAAAATTAAAAATTAAATACCAAATCTTATTTTGTATTTTAAATTAAAAATTGAAGGATTAAAGGGGTGCTAAAAGAAAAGAAAAAGTTTTTTTGACCTTTTTTTGTGGCTCAAAATTAAAAAAGTGAGATTAAATCCTCATTGTGGTTAGTATCCATGCAATCTTATCATATTTTATTCTAAAAGTAATAAAAGTGCACAAAAATTCAAATCTAATTTACAATGAGAATTAGAGGAAGTCTAATGAAATCCAACATTTCATGATTTATAGGAAAAATTGAATGACAAAAATTTCAAATAGCTTTTATATATAAGATGCAAAAATTTACAAAAAAAATTAAGCACCTAAGACACCTAAAACAATAACAATAACAATAACAATAATTGTCAAATATCATCTTGTAATTGTCAATAATTCAAATTTCATCTTAGAATTTTAAGATTAGTTATTACAAGTTGAGCTTGCAATTCTATAAGGTTATTTTTCTTTGGAATTTAAAAAATTCATAATGGTAAATTAAATTGTATTTGACTACCTTTTATCTAAATTTTGAATTAACATAATTGAACACTAAATGTGAAAGTTATAAACTATTGAATATCACTATATTAAAATTTGGTTATATTTTTATTAGCCACCGAAAATATAAATTGAATAAATATTGAATAAATTATTCAATTATGATCAAAATAGTTGACAACTAGTTAGATCTCATCTAGTCATGTAGACCTATTTTGCACAAATTCCAAATCTTAACAAATAAATGCAAAAAAATACACTCTATTTTATAAATGATTGGTTATCTATTTTCAACTTCTCCTAACTAACTCAAGGTTTGTGATTCTAAGTATGAATTCAAATCTTTAGATTTAATCACCAATGGTAAATAATACTTCCATTAATTTGTCCCCAAATGATCTTTAGGTTGAATAAAATGTTTAAAATTAAGGCCAAAAATAATGTTAGAAATGAGTAGAAATAAGTATTTCAAGACCACATGAGGAAAAGCATGAAGCAACCAATAGCCCTAAAATGCTTGTACAACCCAAAAGTGGTGAGTTAAATAAAAGACTTTAAAGTTTATTTTAGAGTAGAGAATCCATAACTCCCTACAAACTAAAACTCCTCATAACTTTTATTTCATTAATCAAAATGGAATGATTCAAAGCTTTCCAACATATATTATAAATCTAGAAAATCAATTTTAAATTTTAAATTTTTTTTTTTTTTTATCTACCCAAATTGCTTGATCTAAAATAGATACTACATATCATATAATTACTTTTTAACCATCTAGTCAAAAGTTATGAAAAATATTGGGCCTTAAAGAAAAACCTTATACACATGTTGTGTGTAAATGTTAAAGGAAAAATATATAAATTTCATTCATTGAGAGCTATTCAAAATTGCTACCCTGCTCTAAAAACGTTGTATAGAAGTAAAGAATTGCCTTTATAGGTTAAGTAAAATTGTAGAAATAAAAAATGCCACTATGCATCCAAAATCCAATAACTTGATTTTTGATGATTTTTAATTTTTGATGTTGATTGTTGGTTGAATTTTCTTGGTGGTAGGTCTCATTCTTCCAAAGAAAAGCTGATTCCAATTTGGGAATGTTTAATGCTTGAAATATTTTTCATAAAAATTTCTTGAAAGACAAAATGAAAGATGGAGGTACTCAAGACGACCTTTCACCCTTCACGCAATGCACCAGTTCACATACTTGCAGCTCTTCCTTCAAATCATATACAGTCACCACGCTTCTTCACCATCGTCATTACCGGCCACAATTGATGGAGTGGTGGCCATCATGGCAATGCTTTGTTTTTCCTTCTCAAGTTTACTTCACTATTGCTACATTTATTTTTTCCAAAAAATTTTCAAAATTTTCCAATGATTCTCGCACCCTCAAGCTCGTATAGAGTTTGGAAATGAATCGAAGGGAAACTTTCATGTTTGGTTGAGTTTTGGGGATTGTTTTGGTGACAGGAAAAAAAAGGATAATTTTCTTAAGTTCCGGTTGTTGTAGTTTTGGGACATAAGACTTTTCTGTGTGAATTAGGAGGAGATTAGGGTTGGAGAAAGGAAAGTGAATGTAAGGAGAATTGGAGGTCACGATGGATGGGCTTTGGCTCCTGAGAGATGACACTGAATGGAATTTGTGAGAGTTGAATAGTGGAGATGGTTTGAGAGAATTAGGATTGTGTTGGTTTAATAGGATTTAAATTTCTTTTGATTAGATTTTAGGTCGTGAAGAAGAAGAAGAGAATGGTGCGATTTGCAATGCAGGCACTTGGAGCTCAATCCCCTCATCAAAGACCTGCAAAAAGGTCACGGAGTGAGCCTTTGGTAGAGTTACCAACGTCGCCACCGCTACCTTTGCAGCTGCAAGAACAGGAGCACCAGTCAGCAGCAACGTTCGATCCCGACACTCTTGATTGCCAAATTTGTATGGAGGCACTCTCTGCGCCCATTTTTCAGGTATATGTGAACGCAAATCCTTGCTGTCAAAAAAATTATTTTCTTGAAAGTCAGACATGATACAGTAGAGAAAAAAATGCTGCAAATGCTTTGCAGTTGATGCAACATTCTTTGAGAATTTTCTTGAACATCCTCTGAATATGTGTGAAACGGAAGACCTGGCATAGCAAAATGAATCCAAACATATAGTAAGACAATCAGATGAAAAGCAGTTTGGGACACATCAGAAGTAATCCCTAGCAAAATGAAAATGAATTCATGACACCTTATTTTGCAAATTTGAGTTGGATACGATTCCAGTTTGGGGTCTTGCAATTCCGCTAATTCTACTATGTCTAAAGTGGACAAACATTAGACCACCATATCCTCCCACCCTCATTAAATCCCTAAAGAAAATCAAGAATCACGACAATCGAAGCTTCTCTTAGTCTCTTCTTGAAAGTCTCTTTATCTTTTTATCTGAGTGTAGCCACTCAAGGAAATTGTAGGACCCCAAATTGGAATTGTGCCTTGAGTTGTGAGAGCTCGTTAAGCTAATGAGCCGTGATTGTCTTCATATGTGACTGTATGTCAAAACTTCAAATTAATTGGTTAGCTCTAATTCCACTCTAATTAACTATTGCTAGATCCAGTTCTCAAAAGGTGCTATGCCACTAGTAGCTAAAAATGCTATGGACATTGTTTAACCATTTTTCAATTGCAGAAGTTATTTGGTAGCAAAATTTTATTGAGGTAGGTGTTCTTGAGTGTTTATGGCAGTGCTCGAATGGCCATATTGCCTGTTCAAGTTGCTGCCAGAAACTGAGTAATATATGCGCGTCGTGCTCCAAGCCAACAGGAAAAATCCGATGTTTGGCCATTGAGAAGCTGATAGAGTCTCTCCACATGAGTTGCAGATATGCAGAGTACGGGTGCCAGAAGATGCTCAAGTTCACAAAGAAGAGAGGCCATGAAACCCTTTGTCTTTACACGCCTTTCCAGTGTCCTGTTTCCGAGTGTTCATTTTCAGGAGCTGCCAAGTCCTTCCCTGATCATTTCCTGGAGTCGCACCAAACGCAGACACTGGAGTTTCAATATGATGTGTGGTTCACTGTTGTCTTGAACCCGACCGATCTGCATGTGCTGCTAAAAGCAGACAACATGGTGTTTCTTCTCCACTACGAGAAGGAAGCCTTAGGTAACATTGTGTATGTCACATTCTTTGGGGCTCCTCATAGAGAAGAGTTCTTCTCTTACCACCTGAGAGTGAAATCTGGTCAGACCAGGTTGACCCTGGAGAGTGTTCCACGCAGCATTCTGCAAGAGGATAAGCGGTCCACGAACTTCGTTTTCATTCCTAGAGCCTTGAATGTTCCTGAAGCTCTGGTGCTAATTGAACTCTCATTTCATCACCCTGGTGAAGCTATCTCGGGGTTGCAGATCAACCCATAGCTTCTGGGTTTTTTTTTACTCGAAGAGCAGCTACAACATGAACTCCTGTAAAGGTATTGAACCTAGGTTTTGCATGGAATCCAAACAGTTCCCCTCACAGCAAATGTGGAACATCTAGTGTAAATTAACCATTCCACTATCCTACGATACCTGGTCAACATGCTGTTTGAATGCAATGGACCAATAAACTTGGAGTTCTAGCTCCTATTTTTTGTCAAATTGTGTACTGTTTCTTATATTTAGGATGAAAGGAAGACCAAGTGGATGCCGATGAACCTAAGAAAAAAGTCGTGTTATTTAATCCTCCAGCCGGAGCAAAAATCCTCATAGAATTTTAAAATTACCAGTAACGCACTTAAAGTTTGGTAGCAATCAAATTCCTGGACCATCATTAATTTGAGGTAGGTTCGGAGTTGCAGACTGCGTTGTTTTTTGTGTTATTAGAGCTTGATGGTGCTTCACCATTCATGGACTGCTAACAAGGTAGTTTTTTATGTTTTGGAATCCTCGAGCACTTAGGATATGGCTAGCAAGGATGCAACATGGTTTCTGCTAACGTCCGTCAAGTCTACAGCAAATTATGTATGCAGGTTGGTCAAATCTTCTTGGGCTTTACTGCCTGATCTCCGTAGTTCCTCTTCCATGTGGGTGTAAGCTAATCTTCACAACGTCGTGCACGGTCAGTTGCCAGTTTCGTATTTCATTTCATTTTTATATTTGTGTGAAGGTTTTGCACTCCAATTGGGACATGGGTAAGTTACCGTAGTTGCGAATCCCTTTGTACCTTAGTTGCGAGAGTTTCGATGGAGGTTGAGAGCTAGAGCAGCTTCATTTGAAGAAAATTTTGACAGATTTGGTCCCTGAGTTCCATTCACTTCCACATACAACTGAATGTGATCATGGATGTGTTGAAACATACAATTGTCAAGATTAGAAGCCCTGGGCAACTGCATCTAATTGTGATAGCTACTTGAATGTGGCACTCTAAAATCTTGCACAATTTGAAGATAAGAATCGTTCAACAATGGTTGCAGATGTCTTTTCGGGTTCATGAAAAAGAAAAAAAATTTGTTCATTGTCATGACAAAAGACCATTTGCAATTGTCATCCAATATTTCATTGTAAATACTTAATGATGCCTATATATCCTCTCTAAGTTACTTCTTTATGGAATTTTTAGAGTGTAACAAAAACAAAAAAAATATTTTAACTTAGACTTTTTATTAGGAAGAATCTTTGCCTTGCTCAATGATGTTATGCTAAGCCTTAGAGTAGTTGGAGTTGTTTCCCTTATTTCTCTCTTATGTTGTGATCAATTTTAATACACCTATTTTGTTTCTTCAAAAGAAAGCAAGCTCCTAATATCTTGTGAATGCACACCTGACTCTTAAGAAATGAGGCCTAAAGATTTGTAGAGACTAGGCTTTTGTTCATTTTTATTGTAAGAAAAATATTATCAAAGTTTTAAAATACATAAGTTATTCCTACAATGTCTTGAAATTAGAATTTGATTATCAATCATATTATTTTCACTTTTTGGAGGCTCTTTAACTTGTGATCTTGATTAGAATGATGAAGCTATTTTCACTGAATGATGAAACTTGTGATCTTGACTAGAATGATGAAGCCCATATTATTTACATTTAATATTATTCATTTATCTAAATATAGATATATCATCCTATTTTAAAACCAATTCAAATAATTCCTAAAAAATTTATACATTCAATAATAAAGAACATTTAAAAATATTCTAAAATTTTCAAAGATTATTTCCAAAAATTACAACAAATATAATCCATGAATAATCTAAGAATCCACCAAGAATTGAGTGAGTTTAGTAAGGTAGCTACACCTAGTTGTGACCTATTTGCAAAACTATACCATTTTGATCCTTGCCTAAATGTATAATCTCTATACTTGAAAACATTAACTCAATTTGGGATATACTAATTTTTTTCTCTTTGAAAATTCATAGTTTATTTATATGGCATTCAAAAATGCATTCAAAAATATTCTAAAACCCCCTTTTGAGTACAAACAAGATCCAACAAGCTTTTACCATTGAATATTAATAAGCATGTTGAAACCCTTGTTTAGACTATATTAGGTGTTGTTACCTCATAGGAACCATTAGAAAAAAATGAATTTGGGTTGTACTATTGCTCTTACAACTACTCTTTCAATTGTAAATATATGATATGTACAATTTGTGCAAATTTAGGGACCATCTGTCATTATGGACAAGTGGTATTTGAAATCCTATTCATTTAGAATAAAGGGGTTCTTTTTCATCTATTGGATTTTGTAGAACTTCATCAATTGAGTTTGCACATATAGATATTGACGTGGCACATTATGCCACCTCAACACATCAATTCCACAATTATGAATGAAAGTGCACTTTGACTAGATATTGGCACTTCAAACTATATCAGACTATCAATTCATGGCCATTGGTTTGCAAATGCAGTGACATAATTGCAATGCAACTAGTGGTGCTTCAAACTTCCATAATGTAGTAGATTGTGGGCATGTCTTTCAAAAATACGTGGTTGACATTGTTGAATTTTTTTTTGTACTTGAAGTTAACCTATGTTATTGTTAAAAATAATTTTGAGAAATAATTTCTAAACGCATGATGTTGTTCTTGTTGTTTGTTGTGTAAAGACCATTGTACTCACATATCTATTGAAATTGAACTGTTTGTGATGATAATATAATCATTGATGTAAACTAAACTTAGTTATATATATGAGCTTAGTTGAGTGACTTGCAATCCTTCTTAGTCATTTTACAGTCATTGGTTACTAATATTATTATACAACAACTATTACAACAATGACTCACTTAAGATTGAAGATTCATATAGAAATGATACAATTGTTATATAGTCAATTGTACAATTTAATGTACAAACTATTTATAAAAAAAATATGAATCTTGTATTTATTATTGGCAACATTGGCACTACAACATATTGTGCACATTCAACCACAACAAAGTAGGTCTTGAATGCCCACCTATTGCAAAAATTAATTCAATTCTCTCTAATAGCATCCCTTCTATTCACCCTCTCTAATACTAATGTTTATATGTTACATACTACATCAACAAGGAAATCTACTTTAAACAAAAACTCTAACTTATATGTTCCACAACTATTTTACCCTAATCAAAGCCAAACCCTCACACTTCTTCAATTGTCTTTTGTCAAAGATGCATTTCCTTTAATTCTCACTTTTTTGTTTTTCCTCTATATATTGACAAAATGAATAAAGTTGGACACTTAATGCAACCTAAGGAGGTATAATATTCAAGGTTTAATAAATGATTTATAAGTCTCCATCACTAAATATTGTTAGCTTCCTAATAAGCATAGAGTCATTGTAACTAAAAAAGAAACTATCTAAGATAGGTACACCTAAATGTGCCATCCACACTTTGTGTACATCTCAAAGTTAATTCTGTACCTATGTGAAAGACATGCTTTTAAAACCAAACTTTGCTCCTTAACAACTTTTGCATACAATATCCAAATGCCATGTTCTTTGGTGTGTTAGAACCTCCTTTCACTTGCTAATAAAAACATATGAAAATCTGACCAGTCTAAGAATAGAAAATAGGCTCAGTAACAAAAAGTGGCGGTTTGGGGATACCTACCTTACAAGACATAACAAAACAAAGGAAGTGAGAAAGCACAATCTTTGAAGGATGGGAAGTGTAATCTTTATTTAGCAGTTTTTGAGTACACAATAAATTGCAAAGTTCTTCATTATTGCAAAGTGATCATTGCCTTATTGATGAAGACACCAAAAATCCCAAACTCAGTCTACGAACCAGAACGTAAGTTATATATGGAAGGGGAGCCACCAGTGACATGTTTGTGATCAGGGACACGGTAGCGAGGAATTGTTGGGGATGGACGTGGAAAAGGAAGTGAAATCCAACGAGCACGCGGCTTGCAAATTCACCGCCTCGGGAGGGCCGTCAACGAATTTGCCCGAGAGTGCAAAAGTGGCGATCACGCGGTAAGTCGCTTCCGTGTAGTGGACGTCGTCCCAGAAGAGAGTGTGCTCCGGATCAGGGCAAACCGTCGCTAATGGACCACACCGCACAAGTGGGTTGTGGTTGTAAGTTCCACCCCCTCCACAGCACGCGCGGAATCCATTCACATTGATTCCTGCATCGATCACCAAGACAAGTTGAGCATGATTGATTAATTGATGCTTAAAAATGTTTATTCAGGGTATGACAAGCTATTTCGGTAGCACATCAAATCAATGAACGGTACAGCTAGCTAGTGCGATGGAGTTGTTTACTCACCGTAAGTGGTCTGGTTTTGAATGATTTCGTAAGTGGCCGCATACCAGTCGAAGTAGAGAATGACGGTATCTGGCCATGCCAGACGATAAGCGTCCACCGCGGCCTTGAGCTTGACGTTGTAGCTCTGGAACACAGCGTTGTATGCAGACAAGCAGCCGAAAGCATCCTTGGGACCACTGTAGCTTGTGAGGTAGCTGGGGGTGCACCCTGCTGGTGGCTGATTGAAAATGTAGAAAAATTTCGCACCTCCAGTGTGAAGTCTCTGCTCGTGAAGTTCGTCAAGGCAGATCAACTAGTATTAGAGAATGCCCATATTTGTGCAAAATTATTCCCAGAGGCATTCTCACTTTGTTTCATTGTAGTCTAGGAAGCAAAATGTTCTCTGTTAAGGGCTTGGACAACAACTTCCAACATTAAAGAATGCACATGGCATGTTCGGTCCAATGAGAAGAACCTATGTACAACGATTGAAGTTGCTTCTGTGAAGACAACTATTGTAGATCCCCGTGAGCATTGATTGTGGAGAGAAAGATTAGGTAGTACGTTTCACCTCTAAGCTCTGTTTTGTGGCGTTCAGCACTTGGTCGCTAAGGGAATTCGATGCCGCGGGAGTGAGACCGCCAACGAAAGCATAAGAGAAGTCATTTCCACCAATCTCCGGAATGAGATGAAGTGCGGTGCTCACATTGACACTTCCTGCAGTAAGTGGTCGTGGCACACAGCGATTCACTCCTTGTCGGTAGCTCGAAAAAAGCATAAAATCTGAACGGAACGAATCTCTAACATAACATAACATCACTTTCTTTAGAGGCCATCAACGGCTCTCGAGAATTCGAATCTATCAAATGTTTAGCTAAACTATCATCCTATCGATCCTTTTATAACTTAGCAATTAAAGAACTAACCAATACAATAAGTCTAGACCTGTATAGCAAGAAGTCAAAAAGAGCTGTATAGCCTAGGAGAATGCTTACAAAATTCAAGTTACCCAAGTTCAAGTCTAAATGCAATGCTGATTTCAATTCTCAATGTAAACATAGCATTCTTACATTTCGTAAAGAATGTTCTGAACGATTCTTTTTCAAACGTACTCAAAGGAATTCATTTCTTCGAGGATGAAGTGAGTAGTCAGCAAAATTATGCAGACTCATGCTGTTGCGAAGACGAATTACTTACAAGATTGAAAGTGCGAAAGAAAAGTTCGTACCGGTGAATCTGGCTTTGAAAGCGAAATATTTGTCGACTTCTCGCCTCAGGTGAAAAAAGGGAACGGGCAGGGGCGAGAATCTTACGGTGGCACCAGAGTATGCAAAATTGACGCCACTGCTGTACGCCGAATCAGGGAAGAGTCTCGAATTTGGCGCCAGGAACGGGATTCCAAAAGCTTGAGCTGCATCAGGCAAATACCAGGGAAATCATGTTAGCTTGGTGCCAGTGCATCTCGATTCCAGACTCTGGACTAGTGTGAATTTCGTGAACGTTACTTAACCCACATTCCTAGGCTAGACAAGGACCCAAGCTGCTTGTGTCAAATTTGAGGCAGCAAGAGATTACTAATTCCAACCCGAGCCAGCGAAGCACGGTACCTGTGTAATCAACAATGAGTCGGCCATCACAGAATCTTGTCCTCTCGCAGGGGCGATCAGGGAAACGGTAAGAGTTTCCATAAAGGGCCGCTGTGAGAAGGGTGAAGAGCGCGTTCTCGGCTTGGGCATTGCCGGTATCGGTGAGAGAATCTCCGAATGCAAAGATATACTTGGGACAGACAAATGCATGTGCACCTGATCCGAGAACTAGAAACGTGATCACCGCAAGGAGGATGCACACCTCCATTGCAAGTGTCGAATTGGACGTAGCTAGGTCGAGCTGAAGATGGCGACAGTCCCGTCTTTCCACTCAGTCATGCATGCACAGACAGGCTTCCTTTCCCTTGCCACACTGAGCTTAAATCGGTGTCTGACTAGTTAGGGACATGAATGGCCTGAAACTAACTAGTCGCATGCATCTAAGTTGGAGATGCTTGGTGGGTCTTCTTCAGAGTGGGAGACAGTCAATTTCTTGAACTGGTACACTACAAGAATGGCGTACACGTCTACAAGAATTCACCGAGCACTAAAGCGACAACATGTTAAAAGTAGCGCGGAGACGCCAAAAGAAGCATGTAGTGAAGATGTGATCATGCATCATGTAATGAAAAATAATGTACCAAACATGGTGAGCTTGATTGCGTGATCAAGAATTCCCGACACTTAATTGTCCCTTGCTTCTGAGATTGAAGCGATGAACATGTGGACGTTCACCAAACGTGGTGAGCTTGGTTGCATGATCCAAAATTCCTTACACTTGTCCCTGCTAGTGAAAAGCGAAGCTTGCCTTTGATTCCATAGGTAGTTCACAAACACCAGTTTCATCCTAGTGTTCGAAGTGGGAAACGAAACGAAAATTATTCAAACCTTGTCAACTGTCAGGTGCGTGTGTGCTGTCTCTTCGATGCCTCAAATATACATTTCACGTGCTCCTTGGCTGCGAGTCGGACTTGATTGGCAGTTTGGCTCATGCATGAGTGTGTGCTCCAAACTGCTTCAACGATATTATTGAAAGGGAGACGACTGTGGATTAGTGTGGAAATGAATATTTTGTTCAGACTCAGCAGTCGTCGCAGTAATGGAGTGCTACATTGGATTGCAACCTGCCATTGTCCTGTGGGCCTCTATGAGACGCTTTAATGTCAGAATCTTAAAACCCACCCGTGTACCAGCATCCCTTTCTTTCATTACTAGTTCCTCCAAAAATTTGGTTGAGGTTGGCGAACAGATTTCAGCTGTGGAATAGAAGTCAAACACATACCGACAGTTGGTAAAGTAATTGGCAACTAGTTGCATAAGATGGACGTGGTTTCATAAAAAGCAGAACTGCCTATGTTTATGACACTCAGATAATTTCACTCCAAGGGTAGATTAATCTCACTTGAGTTTCATAAATTTTAGTCTGTTTCAGTAAGCAAAAGTATTTACTGATAGGCCGACTTTTCAGCTCATAAAATTTATTACTTCTTTTTTGTCCCAGTCACCCATTTCAATGATCATTTGAAGAGATATTTTTTTGGTAAGATTTCTGATTTGTATCGACCATTTCGACCATTATGAATACAATTGCAGATGTGACTGTGCGTTGGTGTCAGGTGACATTTTTCTATCAATAATTTAGAGTTGGGCAACTCTACTGATGACCAAATGCCTCCAAAGATTATTTAGACAATGATTTTAACTAGAATAGGAATGGAGTTCATGTTACCGATGTGTCCCTAAAGCAGCAGTTGTCCCTACTATTGAACTCTAAACTCTAAACTGTCAATCTGCAACCATCGAGACGTGCACTCTTGATTCTACATGATATCAAATTTCAGAAATGTGTCTAAACCCAATTTTCGTGAAGTCAAGTTTGTGGGGCCATTTTTTGAACTCGGAGAGTGATATATATTTGAGATCTTTGAACAATAGAATTTGTCATTTCAAGAGTAGTTTTGAAAAACCATACTGAACAAATGCTAAAAATCAAGCTGTTAATTGTAGTTATGTCTGCCCATACAAAAAATCTATAATTTTTGTTTGTCATATTCGGTAAGATCTTTCACTCAATCGACCATAATATAATGTTTTGTAATAAAACTTTTTTCAATCCTTACTGTCATTTTTACAATGCTATTTACTACTAAAATCATGTCACAATGTGTTGACACATTTGGATTTACTTTGTAATTCTCAAAAATAATGGTTCTCAACTTGCTATAGCTATTGATAATAATACATGCCTCATTTATGTTTGGTCTTGAATCTTTTGGACTTCTTTGTCACGACACTATTTGTTCCACTCTTCACTTTTGCGTGCCCTAGCTGAACAAATTTTCAGCAAGCAACCAGACCCATGTCTTAGTTCAAGGAGATTTATGATTCTCCCTTGGGCTGCCTGCCAAGCAAGCAAATGTAGGGTTAACACCTCGTTGTCTCACGTCCATTCAACTTCAAAACGTTTGAACCACAGGCACCATTCCTTAACCTTGACAGGACAAAGTCTATCATGGAGGATGAATAGATCCTTTCTTTATTTCTTAATGGCCCCTAAAAATCATTCATGGAGCACTGTGAATCCTTAGCAGCGTTCCAGCAATAATCACTCCCAATGTGTAGAGAGAAAATACAAGAATTGGATCAATGAAAATCGGACATGTTCGTAGGAGAGTCTGGTGCTTGATCGTGACAATGGGAGAATTCGTCGGTGCCTTCCAATTGTTCTAGTATGAGCAGCTCTATCTTCAATTCTATCCAACAGGACTCGCACTTGAGCATACTCGATCAGGGGCTTTACACCCACCGGAATCACGGATGAAGCAGTTATCAGTCAATTCCAACTCCAGTTGCAATTCCAATTGCAATCGCAGTTTGGGAGTAGTGGCCCCAAATGGAATTGCAACTTTGCAAGGGTTAGAGTCGATGCATTGCATGATTGCGAAGACACGTTGTGAATGTTGAGTTCGAACTGCTCAGTTATGCAAGTTGGACTGATTGAACAAGTCCAAGTCGGAAAATCGAAAACTTCATTACTGGTCCACTACAGTGCAACTGGGGACGGTGGAGTCACCTCCCGGGACTCAACGAGCTGTCCTTCTGCCGCTCTGTTTTTAGAAAGTTCTCCTAGCAGTCCTTGTGCTTATCTTTGAGGAAGTTAAGGTTTGCGAAGTGGGGTGGTAGTGAATCTTCTCCAACTGTTAGCGTCTGCGCATTGTTGTCGTTGTTTTGACGACTCGCTCTCTCACCATTTTCAAAATTCCCAACACTAAGTTCCATGCATTCAGTGGCTAATTCCAACAGTTGCGCTCCGTGAGTTTTGCGACTACTTGTTGGTGAGGAGCTTTTCAAACTACTTCAGGGTGTTGAAAGGATGGCAGGATTGAATCCCGCAGGAACTGTCGAAAAGCTCTAAATCCGATTGCTTGGTTGGTTGTGCACATAGACTCTTCGCCTTTGCCTCGGCGGAAGAGGAGATCACGAAGTAGTAGCGGAGAATTGAAGGTCGAACTTGTCGCCGGATGAGAGGAGAATGACACGGCCAGAGATGGGGACACCTGCGGTGGAGATGAAGTATTCGCTTCTCACCACTTCAGTGCCTGCATCATCTTGTTCGGAGTTCTGCTCAGTAAGAGCAGCGTTTTGTTTTGGAACAGTACCTGCCACAAGCCTTCACAGCACTGGCGCAATTCTGAAGGGAAGGAATCTGACAGGCTCGAAGAGTTCAAAATTTATTCACATGGTACCAAAACAGCCTTCACAGCATTGGCTTTTAAATCGAAGAGTTCAACATTTTGAGAGTACGATTTCCAGCATGATTGAGTTCGTTAAACCATAAATCACGTTGAGGACGTTCTATAGCCGATGAATGTGTAAGAATCTCTCCTTGTAGGATAAAAGTGCAACTATTCATCCTTCAAGTTTTGTGTGAAAAGGAAGATCATTTAAAGTAATTTGACTTCTAATGAGTGCTTATGCATTTTTTTAAAGCCAATAATTCACATGGTACCAAAACAGATGGTTTTCAAAGTGTGTAGCTTGTTTTTTAAGGGTTAAACATTGGTCAAACATTACCCCTTATAAAAAAAGTTGCTCACTAAGTAGAATTGTCTATTTTTTGTGGTTTGTCATTATTTACAATAGCATGTATTATAAGATGCATACCATAGTACCTAGCACTATAAAATCATAATTACACTTATTTGGTACAATGGTTTGTCCATTACTTAAAATCATAGGACTCATTCACCTTCAAGAGTTCCAAGGTATGAGTCATTGACCCTTCTACTTAGACTTCACCCTTGCCTTGAGGTTAGTGACCTTACACCATGGGATATGCCCTTATGTAGATGCATCCCACTATACGAGACTAAGCTTGAGTTATGGATGGCCCATTTCAAAGTACACTAGAACAAGTTGAGCTATGACAGAGTATCATGTAGTGAAGGTCCATCAAAGCACATATCACTACATATACTTCAAGAAGCTCTAAAAGGATTCATATTAGAGACCCTTTTGCAATGAAGTTACACATGTGGTACAATGGAACTTAGTTTTGATAAACAACACTAAAGTAATATTGATTATTGGATCCAAGCATGGCTCATATACAAATGTTATGAATGCAAATGTTTCTCCCTAATGTAATAAACCTCTTTAATGTGATGTGTCCAATCTTGAGGAAACTCAACAAAGGAGCTTAGAGGTAACTATCTACAAATCTAAAGCCACATTCATAAGGAATAGTCCTAGTTGTTTTAAGACAAATGAATTATATATTATGAAGTCGATGACAAGTGAATGTACACTTGAGGACCTTCAATGCCAATGGCCTCATGGAATTCTTAGTTGTAAATTTTTCAAACTTTTGGCCTACATAGCTTCATGTTATAGGGGGTTGAACACATACTACTAGTGAAGATCCTATGTAGTGCATCCTCTAAGAAGGTTCTAAGTTTGAATGACCAAAGAGCTAAGTTTTGACTTCCTTGTAGTTTCGAACTTTCAAGGATCTTTCTATCATGCAAGTTGACTCCATGATGTGTAGTTTTAAACTTTCAATGATCTCTCTATCACTCAAGATTGATTCTGTAATGCTTGAGTCTAACTTCTATACTTGAAGAATCAGAAGGTAGATGATTCTTTTTTGTCACTTAGATACCATGTACACAACAATGTAGTTTAGTATTAGAAGAGATGACTCAATTTCAACTAGCATTGCATTTTCACAACTTAGGTTGATGCATTTTCGATCAATTGTGTTGTAGGTGACATCTGACATACACAAGAGCAACATAATGTCCTAAAGGTGTACATTGAAAGCATAAAATGACCACAACATGTACATTGAAAGCCACAACAATTACCTACATTAGTTTTGTAACGAACCTATGGTTGGAAATTAGTTTGCCTTCAAATGGAAAATGGGATAAAAGAATCTTTACGAAAAAAATTTAGGATAATTTTGTTTTTGAGGGAAAAATTGTCAAAAATTGTGTGGGGAAATTTATTCTTCTTAAATTTATTTTTATTTGTGGGGAAATTTTTTCTTCAACCTCCCCATGCCACAAATAGGCTAAATTGCTTAAGTGGTTGGAAATAGGTCATCATCCTGATACAATAACAGTAAGTGAAGTGCATAACAACATTGAGAGAGAGCCACTTCCATACTTGAATTAGGCTAACAAGTAATCTAATAGTCCAATCTCAGAATTTGATGATGTAATCCTGATAAGCAAGAATCATGGATGAATGATTGGTTTTCATCCTACAGATTGCAGATGAATATCTCAACATATCTTGGAGACACATATGGAAGGCGATCTACTTTACGATACTTGATGAGCATAGGGACATCACTGACATCCTGGAAAAGTGAGCTACAGAACGAAGTGGCACAATCCAGCTCAGAAGCAGAATACAGAGCCGTAGCAGAAACCACCAAGGAAGCCATGTGGATAAGAAACCTGCTTGAGGAATGAGGAGATTCAATTTCCTATCAAGCACCCTATCCACTCTAACTTATTCTGCGACAACCAGCTAGAGCTGCATTAAGATGGTCAAAAACCCGGTTTCTCAAAGTCGCACAAAACACATAGAGAAGGACTGCCACCACATTCGAGATCATGTGAGAAAGGGACGAATATGCTTGGAGTGAGTTCGTTCACAGCAGCAGAAAGCAACCATTCTTACGAAGCCACTAAATAAGGCAGATCAGTTTCTCGAACTAATTATGAAACCGGCTGCAGTTAACGACATCAAAGGAATTCGAAGCGACCCAGGAGAATTCAGACCAACATGGAAGCTAAACCAGTTCGCATCCTTCGGACTTCAGACGAATTCCGAGCCAGTGGCCGGTACTTCAGTTAGGTTCGGATTATCGGACTGAGGGGGAGAGTAGGCAATAAAATCCTCTACATCCACACATACGGACAACATCATTCTACAGTAGATCAAAGTTAGTTGCCTGCAATCATGCTAACAGTAATTAATTAGTTGCTGGTTCTTTATTCTTACCAATAGGATCATGCATATATAAGTTTGTCAAGAGATAATGAAACCTCACCTGTTTAGTAGCATCGTTTGTCATTTCGCAACAGCTTTCATAAGCCTACTCCCTAAATTTGTGTACGCAATGCGTTTTCAAACTTTGAAATTCAACAGAAATTTCAGAAGTTTTTTTTGTTTGCTCGAGTGTCTCAGTGCAAAGGCCTGAATGTCTAATTTTACATCCAGTTTGCTCTTCGCTGGAAATCCATTTTTTGCTGTGATTTCTGTTTGGTGGTTCGTAAATGGTGGAAGCATTTCGAGCCCTCACCTCTTGCTGCCCAAATTGCTGTGCGTAACAAATCATAAAACAGACAAGCTTCAACTCAGTACAGACGGCAATCCACTTGCGAACATCATGCAGAGTATCTGAAGGATGGAAATTGTAATCTTTATTTGACAGTTGTGGAGTACACAGAAAATTGCAACTTCATTCATTGCAAAGTGATCGCTGCCGCACTGATGAAGACACCAATATCCCAAACTCAGTCTACGAGCGAGCCAAACACACGGAAGGGGAATCAACAGTGGCATGTCTGTGATCAGTGACACGCTAGTGAGGGAGGGTTGGGGATGGACTGTGCAAAGGAGTTGAATTTCAGCTTGCATGCGGCTTTCAAATTCACCGCCTCGGGAGGGCCGTCAACAAATTTGCCCGAGAGCGCAAAAGTGGCGATCACGCGGTAAGTCGCTTCCGTGTAGTGGACGTCGTCCCAGAAGAGAGTGTGCTCCGGATCAGGGCAAACCGTCGCTAATGGAGTCCCACATAGCTTAAGAGGGTTGTAGTTGTAAGGTCCGCCACCTCCACAGCACGCGCGGAATCCATTCACATTGATTCCTGCATTGATCATCCAAACAAGTTGAACATGACTAATTGATGCTCAAACCTCTCGAGAGCGACATTTAATTGCATACTCTCGGAATTCGACTGCAATGCATGTACGTCTACTTAGTGTTAGTATGGGTGCCGAAATAAGGTGGGTGGGAACTATCGTCATCCAATCATTAATTAGACTCTGATAAGATGATTTGTTTAGTGAAAAACTTGCTTGATAGAAAGTGACCTCCGTTAGATTATCTAGCTTAAGATCGAGTGCAGGCATTCTATATGTACTTTACGATACACTATTTCTGCAGTTTCAACCAATGCTATTTCAAGCAACTGATCGAATATCATTGTATCTCTATTTTGATAAGATTGGAATTAGTATTGTATAGCAAAAAGTTCGTATGTTCACAGTGTTAGTTGACTAGTTATTTCCCTAAAAGCTTATCTTTCAATGTTTGATGGCGCTCCTGAGATTCAACCAAGTACACAGCTCAACCAGGTGAAAAATGTTTATTCAGGGTATAACACGCTATTTCGGTAGCACATTAAATCAATGAACGGTATAGCTAGCTAGTGCGACGAAGTGGTTTACTCACCATAAATGTGCTGGTTTCGAATGACTTCGAAAGTGGCCGCATACCAGTCGAAGTAGAGAATGACGGTATCTGGCCATGCCTTGCGAAAAGCGTCCACCAAGGCCTTGAGCTTGGCGTTGTATTTCTGGAACACAGCGTTGTATGCAGACAAGCAGCCGAACGCATCCTTGGGACTCTTGCCACTGAAGAGTGTGAGGTAGGTGGGGGTGCACCCTGCTGGTGGCTGATTGAAAATGTAGAAAAATTTCGCACCTCCAGCGTGAAGCCTCTGCTCGTGAAATTCGTCAAGGCAGATCAACCAGTATTAGAGTATGCCCATACTTGTGCAAAATTAAACACAGAGGCATTCTCACTTTGTTTCGTTGTAGTCTAGGAAGCAAAATGTTCACTGTTAAGGGCTTCCGGTACATGTTGGAATGGGAGGACCAAGTGGGTGTGGCCTAACTTTGAAATCTCATCTTTGTCAACCAATTTCTAATTATTAGAGGCAGGTAAGTCTCTTCGATTGACGGCATGAAGATGAGTTTCCAATTGCAAAGCATGACGATTTAATTTGTAAGGTAAAAACTGTTGTCCCCCTCCTTGAGGTGGACAACAACTTCCAACATTAAAGAATGCACAAGCCATTTTCGGTCCAACAACAAGAACCTACAACGATTGAAGTTGCTTCTCTGTAGACAACCATTGTAAATCCCTGTGAGCATGGATTGTGGAGAGAAAGCTTAGGTAGTACGTTTCACCTCTACGCTCTTTTTGAAAGTGTCCAGAACTTGGTCGCTAAGGGGATTCGATGCCGCGGGAGTGAGTCCGGCAATGAAACGATAAGTGAAGTCATTTCCACCAATCTCCGGAATGTAATGAAGTGCGGTGCTCACATCGACATTGCCTGAACACAGGTAATAAGTGGTCGTGGCACACAGTGATTCACTCCTTGTCGTTAGCTCAAAAAAGCATAAAATCTGAAATGAACGAATCTCTAACATAACATAACATCACTTTCTTTAGAGGCCATCAACGGCTCTCGAGAATCCGAATCTATCAAATGTTTAGCTAAAACTATCATCCTGTCGAGACGTTTATAACATAGCAAGGAGCCAAAAAGAGCTGTATAGCCAAGGTGAATGCTTACAAAATTCAAGTTACCCAAGTTCAAGTCTAAATGCAATGCTGATTTCAATTCTCAATGTAAACATAGCATTCTTACATTTCGTAAAGAATGTTCTGAACGATTCTTTTTCAAACGTACTCAAAGGAATTCATTTCTTCGAGGATGAAGTGGCTACATGTATGAGGGTTCATGCCGTGCAGACTCATGCTGTTGCGAAGACGAATTACTTACAAGATTGAAAGTGCGAAAGAAAAGTTCGTACCGGTGAATCTGGCTCTGAAATCGAAGTATTTGTCGACTTCTCGCCCCAAGTAAAAAAGGGGAACGGGCAGGGGCGAGAATCTTACGGTGGCACCAGAGTATGCAAAATTGACGCCACTGCTGTACGCCGAATCAGGGAAGAGTCTCGAATTTGGCGCCAGGAACGGGATTCCAAAAGCTTGAGCTGCATCAGGCAAATACCAGGGAAATCATGTTAGCTTGGTGCCAATGCATCTCGATTCCAGACTCTGGACTAGTGTGAATTTCGTGAACGTTACTTAACCCACATTCCTAGGCTAGACAAGGACCCAAGCTGCTTGTGTCAAATTTGAGGCAGCAAGAGATTACTAATTCCAACCCGAGCCAGCGAAGCACGGTACCTGTGTAATCAACAATGAGTCGGCCATCACAGAATCTTGTCCTCTCGCAGGGGCGATCAGGGAAACGGTAAGAGTTTCCATAAGGGGCCGCTGTGAGAAGGTTGATGAACGGGAGCTCGGCTTGGGCATTGCCGGTATCGGTGAGAGAATCTCCGAATACAAAGATATACTTGGGACAGACAAATGCATGTGCACCTGGTCGGAGAACTAGAATCGTGAACACCGCAAGGAGGATGCACACCTCCATTGCAAGTGTCGAATTGGACGTAGCTAGGTCGAGCTGAAGATGGCGACAGTCCCGTCTTTCCACTCAGTCATGCATGTGCAGACAGGCTTCCTTTCCCTTGCCACACTGACAGAGCTTAAATCGGTGTCTGACTAGTTAGGGACATGAATGGCCTGAAACTAACTAGTCGCATGCATCTAAGTTGGAGATGCTTGGTGGGTCTTCTTCAGAGTGGGAGACAGTCAATTTCTTGAACTGGTACACTACAAGAATGGCGTACACTACAAGAATTTATGGAGCACTATAGCAACAAAACTTCAAAAGTAGTGCGGTGGCGCCCAAAGCATCATGTGAATATGCATCATATAGTGATCATTTACCAAACATGGTGAGCTTGGTTGCATTATCCAAAAATCCTCACACTTGTCCCTGCTGCTGCGAAGCGAAGCTTGCCTTTGATACCAATGGTAGTTCACAAACACCAGTTTCATCCTAGTGTTTGAAGTGGGAAACGAAACTAAAAAATTATTCAAACCTTGCCAGCAGTCAGTTGCGTGAGTGCTGTCTCCTTGGCTGCTAGTTGGAAGCTTGATTGGCAGTATGGTGTATGCATGATCTAGTGTGTGCTTCAATTGCTTCAACAATATTATTAGAAGGAAGACGACTGTGCAAATGAATAGTTTATTCAGACACGGCAGTCGCAGTAATGGCGTCGTTGGAATGCAACCTGCCGTTGTCCAGTGGAACGCTATGAGATGCTTTACTGTCAGAATCTTAACCCATCCGTGTACCAGCATCCTTTTTTTCATTACTACCGTCGTGTCTCGCTGCGGTGGCTCCAGAAATTTGGTCAATTCTGGAAAGTGGCGTGCCGAACAGATTTCAGGGATTATAGTAGCTATGGAATAGAAGTGAAACACTTATTGATAGTTGGCAACTCGTTGCATAAGTTTGACCTGGTTTCATAAAAAGCACAACTGCCTGTGTTTATGACACTCAGATAATCTCATTCCAAGGGTACTGTAGATTAATCACATTTGAGTTTTCATTCATTCTTGCCTGTTTCAGAAAGCAAAAGTATTTTTTATTAATGCAAACCATTCATAGGCCGACTGTCAGCTCATGAATACTTAAACCTTCTGACTTCTTTTTTTGTCCCAGTAAACCATTTCATTGATCATTTGAAGAGACATTATTTTGGGGTAAGATTTCTGATTTGTATTGAACATTTTGAACATTATGAAAACTATTGCAGATGTGTAAGTTGGTTTCAAGACATTTTTCTAGCAATAATTTAGAATTGGGTAACTCTATTGATGACCGAATGCTTCCAACTGAATGATTATTTGATCCTTCTAGTTTCTAGACAATGATTTTTCCTAGAATTATTTTTAAATTCAAGTAGAAAGTCAACATGTGTGTGCACCCAGCACTATAATGATGCATGACTCTGGAAGGCTGGAAGGCTTTAATTTAACCCTTAAACGCTCAAGCATCCAAAAAGTGAGAAAACAAGAAAACAAAGGTTGAGAAGTTCTGTTTCTATTTAATTTTAAAGTTTTGAGAAATGTCAGAAATTGAAAGAATTATTGCAATTGAAGAGTTATTACAATTGAAAGCTCTATATGTTAAAATCCAAATAACACAATATGGTGTGCTTTTCATTCATGTTTTCTTTTTTAAAAATGTATTTTGAATTTCAATTATAAAATTATGTTTCTCATTCCACTCTTCATTTATAGTAAAAATAATAGATGATTCTAATATATATTGTAATTGATATAATTTTATTTCCACCTTTAGCTTTGAAAAATCATAATAATTTTATTTTTTCCTCAAAATTATTGATAAAATACAAAATAAATAGAAAGTTTATTTTTCTACTAGCAAAAAATATCAAAAAATTTTACATCAATTGAATAAAAAGATAAATTTGGTTTAATAGTTGAATTTGACTTCAAGGTATTTGATGTGGCTATTTTTGGGTGTAAAAAATAAAATAACCAATTAAAAATTTTACATGCTAATTTCCATTGCTACTTTTACCTTTTGAAAAAATTTCAAATAATTTGGATTTTTTTTTCTATTTTTATTCATTTATGATCACTTTTTGCAACAAAAATTATATCAATTAGAAGTTTTTATGAAACAAATTGCAATTTCTCAAAGTGATATAGAATTCAAAGTTTCAAGTAGTAAAAAGATCACATTATTGTTTGAACACAATTAAAAAGGCTAAAATTAGCTCAAATTAGGGTTAATCCTTGGAGGACTAGGCGGTAGTCCAGATTATCATTATTGTAAAGATGTATTATAAAATGCAATTTTGAATAGTAATCTAAAAATGATTTTTTAATAGTGGATGTAAAATATGATCTATTAATAGATCATAACCATACAGTTAAATCAACTAGTTCACAAAACAATATTTTTCAATAAAATTTGAAGCCAAAAATTGAAAATTCCTTCTAAAATTGATTGTGGATTGAGTATTCTTGATTTCACAAGAATTTTTTTTTTTTGAGTTCAAAATGTTAAATTCTAATCATAGTGATTTTTGAAGATTTAAATGTGTTTTTTTATTCAAGTTGTTTAGAAGGATCTTTTTCTGAACTCAAAAAGTTACTTCTTGAGGCTAGACCTATTGGTAGCCTTTGAATTAAAGAATATTTACAAAGAAAAGTTTTTAGAATCTATATTGTATAAATTTATAGAACAAACATAAGAAACGTCAAAAAACTTGATGGATGAAAAAATACACTTTTGTGTAATTGGAATGTATTTGTATTCATCTATTATTCAAAATGTGAATACATGGTCTTTAAGTTATTAAGATAAATATACCCAACAACAAATTAAGACTGAAACTGAAACTATATACCTAAATCTTACATTTAGGCACTTTAAATGTACAATAAGAATACATAAGGTTGGTTTTGGATATACTATAAGTGTTGGTTTTGGGTGCACAGTTGGTTTAAAGTATACATATCTTAATCCCTAATGATTTAAAGGAGGTATCTTTTCAAAATGGTCTAAAACTACCAAAAATTTGAACGATTCTTTTCCTTATTTTCTCTTGAGATCAAATAGAATGTAACAATAGAATCCAACTTATTCTTCACATTGAGAATGACCACTTAAAAAAATTTAGATTATTTGATTGCATAGCATTAGGAAAAATTTGAACCCTAGGAGGGCCATTAAGCTTTCATTTTTTAGCACCCTACAGAGCTAATATAAAAAAAAATATATGTATTTTGTAAAAATAATTATTTTTAAAAAAATTTATAGAAAAAATAAAAATAATTTGAAAAATAGTAAAACTTGACATAGTGTTGACATGACACTAGTAGTTCCTTATCAAATGCTAAATTGAAAAAATAAGAAAAAATAAGAAATAATTATATTTCTTCTATAATTGCACTAGGGAGTTCAAAACTTGCAACCCTACTATGACCTGAAATTTTTCCTAATATTTAGTAGATATTTAAGTTTGAAGTTTTATTTGGGTTAATGGAAAAACAAGGCATCACACTTTGGAGGAGCATATTTTGGTGAGAATATTTTGAAATGATGACTTTTTGTGCTCAATGAAAGATAAAAAAGTGAAAAAATCGCATCTAAAATTTCTTAACATTCTAGTCACTTTGCAATTTTAGTAGAGCTTGCAATGCACAATGGTCACTAAATGACAATAGTATTTGTAAGAAAAGCAAGAATGGACACACTTGTCTTCTCTTTGAGCTTCTTGGATCTAGCCTTTATAATGTGGGAAACAATCACACTGGTTGGCTAACTATCCAATCCATACCCAAATTAAACACCCAATAATGAGTCGTAAATTATACTAGACCACTCACTTAAAAAAAATATCTACAAGGTAGATGTTAACTTAGAATTTAATGAAGCTATCACCATTGGATTCATAATGCAATCTATTTCCAGAAATAATTTTTTATTGAAAAAAATCTTCAAAATTTGAGCATGGACAACTCAAAAAAGAGAAGCAACCCCCAAAAATGTCTCATTAGGGATTAATTAGAGGTTAACCCTAAAGGTACAAAGTATTATCTGAAATTGACAATTTGAAAAAATCATCATAATGTACTATTTGAAGAATATTTTAGAATTGATACACAAATAAAATTGTAGATTTTGAGTTTTAGATTCTATGCATATGGTTAGATTCACTAATGCTATGACCTATATCTTTTTATAAATTTTGATAGGAAAATTTCAAAACTCCTTTTACATTTGATTGCAAGCAAAATATTATCATTTTGTGAATATTACTTTTTGAAATGAATTTTAAATGACATTCTCTTGACATGGTGTATTTTTTGAAATTTCAGTGCTCTTTAAATCTATGACCTCATTTTTGCAAATCTAATTTTGAGCTAAAGTAATGCAATTTTGACTTAATTAACTACTTCACATACTTCTACATTGGTAATTTAAAAAAAAAGTACTCGAGTAACACCAAATTCAACCATTAAATAGGACAACAACTTCATAAAGAGTCTCCACAAATTAGGATGACTTTCATCCAAGCAATAATGAGAAAGAAAAGTGATCTTCAATCTATTTGTTGTTTAGAAATTGGATGTCGGGGCACTTAAGGTTAATGTACAACAATACATAATGTTGGTTTTGGGTACATTGTTGATTTTGGGTATGCATACCATAATCACTATTGTACCTTGTATTCCAAGAAACTACTAACAAACAATTCCTGGTTCAATAGTCCACTCACTCCGCTGCAGTATATTAGACCCAAAACATTCTAGGAAGTGATTGCACCACATTAGGGCTTCTTTTTTTGGCAAAAAATGGCCATATTGCACCAAGGCTTATATTTTTGGTGAAATTTTGCTAGATTGTCAAAAATCTTACCTCTCTGGCTTCATCCTTCTAAAAATTGGCCTTCAAAGTGAGGCTAGTAGAAGGGATATAAGGCCAAAAAACAACCCTGTATTGCACCTATAACTTCTCCTTGGCAAAATCAAAAGTTGATAGGTTGGAGAAAAAAGTGCCCCTTTTCATCGACTGGGTGGCTGAGTGCGATGGGTGGCAGTCTCAATGGCACCTATCCTATCATTGTATTAGGGTTGGGTTGCCACTTCATCTCCCTCCTAGCGCCCTACCCCGCTGCACTTATCACCATCTTGTATTCTTAATTTCAACTTCTTGCTCTAGATGTCGCCACTTCTTTGCCATTGTAACTCCAATTCCATGTTCATGATTCCATTCCTTTGCCCAGAGTAGTGGTGTCATCATTGTTAATTTCGCCAACTGCGCTTTGATGGGGGCACATTATCGCCTTGGTTGTGGAAGGGGAGCTATGGCTTTCACCATGGATTTTTTTACCATAGGATGTACGCTAATCTTGATGTTACCATCACCTCGTAATTCAATGTTGGTCGTTCATTGTGGTCCACATTGATTGTATATAGTGGAAATGGCAGTTGCACAATATCATGCACATTGCGCAGTTTCCATGTATTTGAATTCATGAAATTTTCCTGTTTGCTATAGGAGTTGTTGTACTTCTCTTTGCATTTCAACCAAGTTCTCTGAATTTTGTTTTGTGCTACTCACTAGAGCTCTTGTTATTGTTGTTAGGTTTCTTATTGGAGTTCTTGTTTGTTGGTCATTGTTTGTATTGCTGAGTGGTCTTATTGGTTCATAGACTATACACACAACGATGGTAGAGAGGATGTGGTGGCCAAAGCTGTCCATGCAACTTCTATTGTGCAATCAACAAAGAAAAAGGCAAACAAGGCCCGAAGGAGGATCTTGAGGTGGCAAGGAGGGAGTTAAAATGGAAAGACAAGATGGCCCAATTGCAGAGGGCTAATGTTTGGAAAAAAACCATGAATTCTTATTTTGCTTCTACGTGAGGTATAGGCGTGGGCCAACCATTGTTGTTGGTATTTGATGGGGTGATGCCGGAGGTTCTTGGTGTGGAGCCAATATTTAGAGATGAGTACCCCAAGTGACTATGAAAGAAAAAAATTGTTGTGGCAATGCAAGAGTTTGTCATTGTTAGAGGACAATGGCCATCGAATGAACTTGCGGTTCTTCATCTGGGTCTGGTGACACATCATTGTAAATGCTAGATCCCCATCATCACACTTTTGGGTTCTTTCGAAGAACTTGATAATTTGAAGTGCATAGAGGTCCCCGCTAATTATGATGATTCATTAGACAATTCGGATTTCGAGTCCCTCCAACAAAGAAGGGAAAATCTTTGAGCAAGTTTATCAATTCTCGTTCCAAGGCTCACAGTCATTACGACCTTCATCAAAAAGTCTAGATTGTTTGGATAGCAAAGTTGCCTTGGGCGAAGGGGATCATGGCCAACAATGGAATTTTTCACATGGTAAAGTGCAAGGTTTGCAATGTTATTGATAAAAAAACCTTATGTGATGGAACCTAAATTTGACATGCTTTTTAAGCACAACAAAAAACGGACAGCCAAGAAAGACCATCTTCAATACAAAGTAAAAGTAGGTGAACAATATATGGCCACCCATTGCAAACACAAGAACATGTGTTTGTATGCTGCAAAGCCTCTAGCATTAATCTTGCAGTAGGTTAATTAATGCACAAGTTTGGAGGCCAAGAAGAAAAGGGTGAAATTTGCAACATTGTTTCAATTACTTGTTGATGGTCATTCCATGCTTGATTTTGAATCTCAGCAACTTTTCTACAAGTTGCTTGGTCTCCCTAATCTTCCTGCGACATACTAGTGCAATAGTTTGGGGTGGATCATGGCGAGTTACATATACAAGCAGGTGGTTGACAAAACAAAAGGTTGCTTAAAAAGGCACATTTTGTTGTTGTGACCATCGATGAGGTAACAATAGTGGACAACAGTAGTTTCTTATAAGTCCATGTATACATAGTCCAAGGTTGGGTATGCATTCTTCTTGTCATTTCTCTTCAATGGGTAGAATGCACAACAAATGCAAAAAACATCATTGCTTTGATTATGCAAGCCATTACCGATGGTAGGGCCTTGGGCGCAAAGTTTTTAGCCCAAAAATTGCTCAATTTTGGCACAACTAGTGCCTCCATGCTATAAGGTACACAATTGGATATGATCTAAATAAAGGAGAAACATGTGTCTTTTATGATTGGTGTCCATTGTATAGTCCATCGCTGTAATTTGGTGTTCAAAGTGTTGTCTTCCCTTGGTATTTCCTCTGTTTTTGAAAAACTCCTCTCCATGACTCACACTTACTTCAGCAAGAGTCCTAAAAGTTACTCTAAGTTCAAAATGCTCATAGAGCTCATAGAGACAAAAGGTTTAAAAATGTTCCGCAACATACAAATCCTTTGGGTTAGTTTGATCAAGCCCCTCTTCTACTTGCTATCGGAGTATCGCACGTTCATATATAAAATGACTACAGATTTAAATGACAACAAGAAGGTTGAGGTAAGATTTCATCACTAGATTTCTATTTTCTCGCTTTACCTTTTTGGCTCATGGCCAAATTTTTTACTCCCCCACTGTCGTTTGTACCTTAGCTCTTTGATAGATTGGTGACATTTTGTAGGGAATTCAGTTCATGGACTCCTTTGCATGTAGTGAGTGCGGGATCTTTTATTTGTTTTAGACCTTGATGTTGTGAATTGTTTTTGACTTCTCCATGTGGATGCTTGTAAATTTGCTTACAACTTCTCTTAGATCCCTTTATTTTACTTGGAATGTATGCCTTGCTGCCACTATTGGAAGTCATTGATACATTGGTGCAATTTGCACAGAAACGTGACATTTATATTTGTGATTTTGTGGCTACAGTTAAACTTTGCTAGGCCTCTTTTTACAGAATGTATAAGGATCCTAGGATGGCATACAATAGTGATGAGTTTTGGAGTTTCAGAAATATTTTAGACTACAATCACAAACAAATTCACATTAAGTGAATTTGTAATCTCAATGATGACTCGGCGGTGTTGTCATTTGATTGTCACAGAGAACTCATACATGCGGAGCATAAAGCTTTATTTGTGGATTGTGAGGTTTGGGCCAACTTGTTGGCCATAGTAAAGTGCAAATGCATTGGTAAGTGATATAAGAACAAGAAAACAATTTTTTTTTTGGTTCTACAATTACGCTTGTGAGTTTAGAAGACTTGCTTGCCTTGGGAGTATTGAAACAATGCTTATAGTCTTCTTGTAGGTGTTGTGAAAATGCTGGTAGCAAAGCTTGACAACCGGTTCCCAACCTACAAGGTCATGAACATGTTTGGAATCTTCTATCTATAGTATTAGTAGCAAGTAAATGCCGAAGATGCATTCAACAGCCACTTGCGAACCCTCATGGACACTTATGGTCATGGGAAAATATTTGAGGAAGGAGATAAAAAAGTCCTAAAACCATTGGTTGACTGTGACACATTGATTTCATAGTAGGCACTTTTCAAAATATGTATGAGGTCTAATGCTTGCGCAGCCATGCTCCTACTATATGATGTGAACCTTTTAACAAAAGTGTGGCGTGTGCTTGATGGAAACAACAACCTCATCCAAAACTTTGGTGAGTTCTTAAAGCTAGCAAAGATGGCGTTGGTTTACGTTCTTGAATTTGTCAAGGATAAGTATCTCTTTTCTAGCATCGGTTTCCTTGAAGTCAAAGTTGTACAATAACCTAGAAGAGTACATTCAGGTTGTAGAGGGGATATTTTCTCAAAAAATATTCACCTTCGAGAATTTTCCATACTACAAGGTCTTTGAGGATTGGTTTGTCACTGGAAGGCGTAGCAAGTATTTGGCTGGAGTCTAATATTCCTCCTTCCCAATTTATGTAGGATGTCTGTGTCCATAGGAATTTCCTGTTGTAGTTAGGGAGCAGTATTTTCCACCATTGAGTGGCACTTGATAGGTAGTATGTAGGTTTTATGCATGCAGTGTACTACAAAGTCTTCTTCTCAATCTCAATGCTTTGTGTTCTTTGGTTGTTTGTTGTTTAATTCCATTTCTCATTTTGGCATTGGAGGAGGTTTGAGGTGGGCACAAGTTTATGTCAACATAATGCTTTGTGCTCTTTGACTGTTTGTTGGTTAATTCTATTTCTCATTTTGGCATTAGAGGGGGTTTGGGGGACACAGGTTTAGGTCGACACATTGGAGAGAAGTGGGCTAATATCTAGTTCTTGCTAATGCTAATGGTTTAGAGGTGTTGTTTTGCACATTTTTTCCTTTTCTCTTATGTAACGTTCTCCTCCTTTCTTTGAGTGTAATTTCACAGCGGTAAGTTAGTTGTGTAATGTCTGTCCATGCTTGTAAGTTCTCTGGTGGCCAGGCGTAGTTCCTAAACTAAATTTTTTTTATAGCTACCACTGCTGCACGTGCAAG
Source organism: Pseudoscleropodium purum (assembly GCA_963969395.1). Taxonomy (NCBI): domain Eukaryota; kingdom Viridiplantae; phylum Streptophyta; class Bryopsida; order Hypnales; family Brachytheciaceae; genus Pseudoscleropodium; species Pseudoscleropodium purum. Next base: position 3,347,373 of record OZ017796.1, read on the forward strand.
TCATTTAACAGAGTCACAGCGAAACCTTCAAATGAAATGAATAAACAAAATTCATTCGCCAAAATACCCACAACCAGGCTGACATTCTCGCCACTTTACAGGTTACAGAATGTCTGAGGTCGCCAGAAAACAAATCCCCCCAAAATTTACATCGCCCAACTTAAGCTAAGTCTCATTCCGAAATCGCCAAAGTCTGCTCCCTAAAAATCTGTTCATCGCCATTCGGATACTTCCATCCGTTCCCTTCTCCTCGCCAGTGCAACCTACACCGCAAAGCTAATATCGCCTTTTCGTTCAATAATAAAAACTCAAAAAAGAAGCCCTGCACCACATACAGAATGAGGAAAACCGCAACCCGATGCTGGCTTTCTGTGTGTCCGTGTCGCTTAAAATTAAAAACCTAAATGCATTGACCACAACCACACTGTGTTCAAAGGATAAAAGGATTTGACTAACACATTGCATGCTTCAATACGGTATCCGCACGCTCCAATCCGTTCAAACCTCCTTATAATGAAGTTCTCTAAACCGGCATTCTAGAATAACCTGGACACTTGCCACACTACCATTGACAGTAGCACACACAAACCATGTCATAGTGAAAAAGTTGGAAAGATTACAGAGGATGGAGTGTTCAAAATGACTAGTGAAACCCCCCACGGGAATTCCCCATAAGTGCCCCATAGTGATACTGGTTGCCTTGGGGCGCACCATTAGGGTTGAAGCCCACCGGGTTCCACACTTTGGGATTCAGAGGATCCGCCACCCACTGCAGCTTGCTCATGTTCACATTCTCGGAGAACACCATGGTGAACTCGCCCGTTTTCTCCAACTGGCCTTTCTTCCCTGCACGCAACACCAGATTCGTCTTGTGGAAGGAGAAGACACCGTTTGTCAGACGAACTATGTCGCCTGGCAAGAAGGCGTCACACTCATTTCCCCAGAGCTGTAAATGAACTGCTGCAGTCGCGTCTGCCACTAACGCCACTGATACTAGAGGCCCCGCTTCACCTATCCTTGAAAGTGGTCCCTTTTCCAAAACTATAAACGTCAGGTTGATGTTGGTTGTCACCGATGGTCTCAGGTCCTGCCCACAAGTAAAAGAGTGAGTTTGATCAGCGTCAATGGCTAAGCAACGTTATCCCCTAAAAGATCAAGGATTCATGCCTTGAAAATGGCCAATTCAAGTTGATCATATTGTGAAAATTATAAATCAGATGGGGTCAATTTTATATCACTAGAATCAATGACGAATATTGTAGGTGATGGTCAAAAAATATATAACATTGACGACAAGAAAATCTTCATATGACCAACTCAAAATTGCGAAAAACAACGTTAGGCCCGGTTTAGGACTCTTGGTCCTTCACGCGTAATCAACTGCAAACTTAATTACTGCAATATTTGCGAGGTGGACATGTCATGCAGATATTCGAAAGGTTCAAAATCTCGGTGCAAGGGATTTTGAATCATTTAATAATCTCCTCGCAATTTCCATTATCAGAGAGTCTCCGAAGATAGATTCACCTTCAATTAACAGCTCTTATCAGATAAAAGTATCACCAATCCACAATGAGAACCAAGGACAAGCATTCGTAAGTTCAGATAGACCAATTGAAGAGGGGCATTCGTAAGATAATACCTTAATTTGAAGAGGGGCTTGTGTGGGCGATGCCACCTGCTGCTGAGCCATTGGAACTTCTGACACAAGTCCTGAAGCAGAGTGCATTAGGTCAGAGCAAACTTTTCAAAACGCTATGATAATACGGAGTATATTTTTGAGCAAATTTAGACGTAGTGATCGGCTACTGCAATCAACTCATCTGCCTTACTAGATTCGGAAAGAATGAATAACGATGGAGAAGAACGCTTACTCAGTCGGTTTTCGCGGCACTCCCAGACGTGCCTTGCTCGTGAGCCACGCTAGCTCTTGCTTTTGAAAGGAAGGCGGGGTCCGGCTGCGGGGTAGCCCTAACGGGCTTCTCTCGTAGAGCTAGGATGATGTAACAAACGATGACGACGTTCACTGAAAGTACTGCAAGTAACCCGCTCCACAAGGTCGTCGACTGTTGCGACAATCCCTCACTTCCCGGAAACAGCTGATTGTTGAAGGCGTACAAAACCAAGAGAGGCAATCCCCACATCAACAAAGACGTGACGCCAAACAGGACCAATACGTGAGCCCCCATGTAAGGAAACGTACACAAACCTCAGACCTGCAGATGCGAAACAGGATCCAAATTCATTACGGCAAAACGGCAAAACCCTAACACCGCTACGTCAGAGTAATGCCGTCACGAAAGCTTCGATTGGAGCATCTGATCATTTCCATGCAAATTGTAACCCCTTGCAAAACCCTAAAAGGCGAAGTATATCACAGCATCGATATTTTTGTAACCCAGTAGGAACATCACTAATAATAAGTTTCTCGGATCGAAACAATTCAAACAAAAGAAATAACATCCGATTCTTTCTACATCTTCGGAAGAGATCCTTCGAATCATAAACAAAATCCAAGTTCGCGAAACCAAATAATTTATCCCCAATATCAATCTTTCGTGAAACTCTACCCAAACAAAGAATCACATACGGCAGATAATCAAGCACGTAGAATAAGCAGTCATTCCTTCAAAACTGCTACTCCCATGAACGCTACTTTGATGAACACACATAGCAGATCACGTACCAGCAAGCCCCTGAACAAGTGGAAGCAAATGTCCTCGTAAAATCGACAAGACAGGCGCAAAGAAAGTCAAACGGCGAATAAAGTATGCAAACAGAAAAGGGATAAGTCCTCTCAACAAAACTGGCACGCTCAAGAAAAACTAAATGCTCAACATCACCTTGTCCGTATTCACACCGCCCACCCTAATCCAGAGTATTTATAGCAGGGGCCAAATTAGGGTTAGGTCGGAAGTTGCTCTGTTGCCTTTCCAGTGTGATCTTCCCATGGAACTATCCAGAGAGTTCAGACTGCAGATCCTCGGTGGTTGGGTTCGTGCTTGTGGAGCAATTTTATTCACAGAATTGTTGGCTAATTTGCAAGTTGTAGCCTAAAATCTTGAGCTCTGTGCTGCTTTGGGCTGGACCACGTTCCTTTTGATTTGAAATTACGAGATATGAATTTTGGCGCAGAGCTTTTTCTTTTTTCTAGAAGCAAGCGCCTTCTTCATTGCCTCAGGACTACCGAAGGATTGCATGTATGAACGAGTGCCTGCGAGCTGCTAGTGGAAATCTACGAAGAGGTCCTGCCAGATTTTTGTTTCAAGCTCTTCAGGGGTCCTTGCTTCAATTCCATCAGCGCGCGAGAGCTTCCTCGAATACTTTGAAGGTTCGGGGTTTTCTCCAGTTTTGCGTTTTCAATCACCGCACATGTATGCACTATCTCTCTGCTCTGTTTTGCAATCTCGTTGTCGAATGGATGGACGACGGCGAGTCCACCGTATTTGTTTAAGCTGACTGGTACTCTAAACCCTAAATCCTCAAGCATATGGTTGTGGTTGTCTGCCCCTGACCTTATGTTTTTTCAGGGCATAGACGAAAGGTGGGACGACACAGCGATGGCGGGAGGAAAGGCGGTGAAGGGGAAACCTGCCTTGCAGAGGTTTCAGGGGATTCAGTTTCAGAAGAGTAAAGGCCAGCATATTCTGAAGAATCCTCTCTTGGTGCAGTCCATAGTGCAGAAAGCTGGACTGAAAAGCACCGACATTGTTCTCGAAATTGGTCCTGGAACAGGTAATGCCATGCCATCCACGTTGTGCGTCTGGTTAAACCCTGAAGAAACAAGAAGCTCTAAGTAGACCTCATGTTTTATAGCAGTTTTGAGTAGGTCATATGGAGACTGCTTTTGTGCAATTTTATTTACGTATTAATCAACACATGCAATGTTCTTCACTGATTCTGGTGATATACAATTTGATTCCATCTGAATTTTATTGCACGCAATGTGATCGATTGAGCTGTCATTTGGGAATCGTTAGGAGCTTTCGCAAGTTTTTCCCAAACTGTGGATCTCCATGAGACTTGTCGTCTGTATTAATGTATTATATTTCTTGCAGGAAATCTGACAATGAAGCTGCTGGAGGTTTGTAAGAAGGTTATTGCCGTAGAGCTCGATCCTCGCATGGTGTTGGAGGTCACACGGCGCGTTCAGGGCACTCCTTATGCAAACAAGCTCCAGGTACTTGGTATGTCAAGGGTTTAGGGTTTTGCCTTCCAAAGTTTGTGATTTTGTGTCAAGGGTTCAGGGTTTTGTCTACCGTAGCCCTTGTTGACTGCAGGATTAGATGTTAAATTGGTGACTGGAGGATGGAAAAGCCCTATTTGGGCCTCATGTTTTTTTAGCAGTTTGGAGCAGTCATATGGGCTTTATTTTGTCCAATAATCATTTATTTTTAACCAACGCGGGCGAAGTTCTTTGCTGATTCTGAATTGTATTATTTACAATATCACCGATCGATTCGGTAAGTTTTAAACCATAAATCTTAGGGACTAATTTCCATGGTGGAATATTGAGTCGTGATGTGATGGTTTTGAATGCAGGTGATTCAAGGTGATATACTGAAAACGGAGCTGCCCTACTTTGATGTGTGTGTTGCGAACATCCCTTATCAAATCTCCTCACCCATCACTTTTAAGTTGCTCTCCCACCGGCCACTCTTCCGCTGCGCCGTCATTATGTTTCAGAAGGAGTTCGCACAGCGTCTGGTTGCGCAGCCTGGGGACTCACTCTTCTGCCGTCTCTCGGTCAATACACAGCTATTGGCTCGAGTCTTCCATTTGCTGAAGGTTGGTAGCATCCCTTCTGTTCTTACGTTTTTAAGAGGAATCTCATTTCATCTCTAATGTGAACGTCTCTCAACTTTTTGTCAATTGAAGATCCTTTATGAAGATCTGACCGTCTGAGTAAAACACTCCTGAATCCTGGATAGTTGTCGTATCTGATGGTCTTGCTGATGGTGATTCTAGCAGTTGATCTGGTTAGGGTTTTGTTCGGATTTAAGCTAGAGGATACTGTTTGCGTCCGATTCTAAGCATTTCAACGAGCGTAGGATTGCTTTCTTTGGGAGATCACTATAGAGCTGTGGAGAGAGAGATCACTTGCGTACAAGAACCAAATTCTCTTCAGATGAAAACTTTTATCACTATGTACGAATATCCTATGCAATTACTCGAAGTGGGAGGTTGTAGTTCACTAAAAGTTTCAGAGTAGACAACTCCTGGTTTCTATGTTGTGACCATAGAAATTTAGTTAAGTCGTGCTTACAAGCACCTGCTCATTGGAGGCCAACCAAGAGGTATTGGGAGGGATGTGTTGCTGTTGGTAACAGGGGTCAGTCAATAGGAGAACAGAAATAGGTCCCTATCGGTTTGAGTATTTTCTACCTTACTTTTTGTGAGCTTGTTTCATTAATGACTGCCTTGCTTTTGGTCGAACCAGGTGGGCAAGAACAACTTTCGGCCACCACCAAAGGTGGATTCGTCAGTCGTTCGAATTGAGCCTCGTAGTCCCCTACCTCCCATCAATTTCAAGGAGTGGGATGGCCTCATTCGACTCTGCTTCAATCGCAAGAACAAGACGTTGGGGTCTATATTCAGGCAGAAAGCTGTTCTCGCCCTGATTGAGAAAAATTACAAGACTTTCCAAGCCTTGCAAGAGGCCAGTGGCTCTGAGGTTAACAGTCTAGTCATCTTCTCTTTTCGCAGACATGCTAACATCTCAACCTTAGTACTGATGCAAATCCCACGTTCTATTGAAGCGGAACTACAATATTGCAAATTCGAATTTGGTGTTGTAGTTTGCTTCAATGCTGCATTTATAATGTCGGTTTCAGACTCCGTGGTGATTGCTTTCAATGGATTTATGAACATTAATCTTGTTTCCCGTCTCCCCACCGTATTGAATGTTGCTAGTTTTACTTTCCTTGAGGGAGTATTGACTACACCGAAAATTGTAATTATTGTGGGTTCAAAAGTACTAGGCCTCAAATACACTGGGTTGAAAAATTTTAATTTGACATTGCTTTCTCATCCGTAGATATTATTTAGTAGAAAGCGACTTCCTTTGTAATTACTTGTACACACTATAATTGCAATTTTGGTGTAGTCTCCTTAATCACCACTTGGGATCCTCAAAGTTTCTCCTTTGTGATTACCATTCCTGAGTTCACCTTGATTCCTCCTATAGCATCCATACTCATGGTCTGAAAGCCACTTATATATTATTTATGACAGCTTGGGGTCCTCAAAATTTCTTTGTTTGTGGCTGGTACAGGTGTCAGTGGTGGATCCATCCATTCTGGGTGATTTAGCCGAAGACGAGAGTATGGAGGTCGATATGAATACTGATGGTGACGGCATGGAAGTGGAAGAGGAAGATGGCAACCAACAAGGGAATGCCTTTTTCAAGGAGAAATGTCTGGCAGTGCTGGGTGAGGGAGGGTACGAGGACAAGCGTTCCTCCAAGTTGACCCAGGATGATTTCTTGAGGCTTCTTGCATTGTTTAATAAAGCGGGCATCCATTTCACATAGACAATTATCGTCTCTTGTTTGCAGTACCGTCTCTTGCTCAACTCCTGAGAAAACTCTGCTTACTTGCTTTGCAAGCTCAAGTAAGCATCCTACTCCTTCAATGCAGGTGTCAGATTGCGAGTTTCTCAGTGTCATTAGAAAGCTCTGTGCAGGGTTAGTATTTCTGGGATGAGTAACCTTTTACCGGTCCGTGTGATAGAGTCTACCTCCACCTGGAGGCAACAGGTGTACCACTTGCTATCGTGGCATTTAGAGTAGGACTTCCCCAGTAGATTCTTTGTTCACAATGGTCTTAGGACCACCATTCCACATTTTCTTCTATCAATAGCTGCCCATGCGATTTAACCCTCTTCTGCTTTAGATTTAAGTGATTTGAACTCTGAAGAAAACCGTCACGAGGACGAGTCTATGCAGGAGGTAGCATGCCTTGGCATCTCAGTAATGTACTGCCAGGAAATCCCTCGTTTAGTTCCGGGAGAGATTCCAACGTGAAAACTAAGAATCACGGCTTCGTCCATCTATACGAACTCATTTTCTTTGATTTCGTAGCTTGTACTTTATGATGAGGAATCCCTTCCTCCTTGGGAATCATCAAAACAAACCTTGCCCTCGTCGGACTCCATCCACATTGAGGTTTCCTCATTTGGCATTCCTCTTTTCGGAAGAGTTGATGAACTGTGTCATAACCTTCAGTCTTTGGGTGATCAAGAGGAAAGAGTACACGACGAATAAGACATGTACATATGACATACCGTACCAGGGTCAACATTCCTCTTCAAATAATTAATTAAAGTTGAGATATGAGATTCGGCAGAGGATTAAAAATAGAGTGATTCATATTTTGGGGGAAAAAATTTTCCCCAAAAAAGTTTCAAAAATCTATTTTTAGAATTGTTTTTTTCCAAAACTTGCCACCACGATGGTAATCATGATTGTTGTCATGATTGTAGAATCCACAATCATGGCAATTGTTTGATCATGGGCATTTCTAGTTGTATAATCCCTCATAGGATTGGGATACAATCAAAGTGAATTTTATTTGCACAATTTCAGGAAGGTTTTTTTTAAACAATTTCTTTTTTGGTCAAGAAGTAGTTTTTCCTACCTCTTGTTGCTAAATGAAATTGTTAATCTTGAACAAGTAAAATACAAGTATAGAGATGAGAAATTATTTGTATCCGAAATTGGTTGCATGATAGATTTTAACATCACCATTGTAGAAAAAATTTAGAACACTTAAAAAAAACATTGCATGGGATGGGATACAGCTCTAAAGTTGAACACCGCTTGCTGTTTGTAGTTGGTTCTTGTTCCAAATTGCCTTTGTTTCAAACATTTACTATTGCACAATGTGCAAGGTTACTTTTCATCATATAATATAAAATTTTGAATTTTGAAGCAATTGTCTTTTGCAAATTACAATTTTGAATTTCCCTCTTCTACCAAGTACGACACGTCTCTCCTAAACAAACACTTACAAACACTTACACTCATACTCCCAAGGGGGAATATTCAAAGGACACTGTTAGTCCTTGGTGTCGTAAAAACTTGTTAACCCCACATCAAAGCCTACAGCACAGTAGTGGGGATGTTGGATTCGTGTGCACGAAATGAATGATTGTCATATTGTTTTGCAAAAGAAGAATGGTGTTATGGAGATGCATTCGAATTCATCAAGTATTTGCAATCAGCTAAATGTGACGAACACATTTCAAAGCGTTGTCCTCTTTTCCAAATAATGAGCCCAAGATTGTTGCGTTATAATTTCAGAAAGCTCCGACTCACCACCACTGTCACTAACCTGCAACCCAAACGGGTCGCTTCTCCAAAGAACAAGCACATCATCGTCAGATGGAAAATCTTGGTCCTTGGGAACAGCCTCGAAAGCAAGCTTCTCGGCCGATAACCCAATGCTACCAAGTATCTTCTGCGAAAACGCCTGCCCTGCAGAGTGGTACAGCACGATTACAAGCCTCTTCCCCAATTGATGCGCCACTGCAATCAACACCAAAAGACGAAATGGTCAAGTGCGTCGAACAAACATAAAGCACAAGCTTCGGTATATAATAGATGCACAATTGTCAATGTGTGGTGATTCGTGAGACAATGAAGTTCAGCTGAGTTCATGATTCACTTAAAGAAGATTCATGAAACTAGTGAGTCAGATAATTCGCATCCTGATCACCATACGCTTTAATGAATTTCTAGTGGTCGTATTATGCCAAAATGCTCCTCCAAAATCAAGATCAAAATAGAAAATAAACTAGAACCCTGCTTTGTAGTGAATATCCCAGAAAAAAAAAAGCCTAGAAAACTATGCAGACACAAGCTTAGACTCACCCAAGTCTTGAGCAACCTCCACTTGCCTTGTGAAGTCTCCTCCACCTCCAAATAAGGCAAATCTCCGAGTGCTAGCCAGAGTTAATGGTACCAAGAGGAACACATAACTTGTCCCTGGAAAAATGTGTACAAATGAGAATCTACTATTTTGCAAGAAGGTTTCTTCTCTAAACGAAACATTCACTTGCCTCAAGATTCACCACCCGCTTTGTCAAATGCTCCAGAGCTGGTCCTTCTGCTGCGTTATGTGTGTATTTAACAAGCTTGAAGCGCAAAGCATTTGTGAGTATGAGCACTAACCGTTGGTAGTGGTTGGGTCCGGAGATGTTAGAATGCTCGAAAGGTCATCTTTGTTTCCCTCAAACAGTGTGGCAAGCGAGCGACAAGCCTCTTCACTACTTAGTACTTGTGGATAAGAGCCAAGGATGACCGTGCTATGCTTTGAGCTTCCTTTTCTTCTCTCACCCTTCACAGTTGCTGCATAAATCAAATTTCAGTTAATTGCACCATATATTAGGGCTGGGTCTTGGTTGCCTACTGCCTCCATAGTCCGGCTTCAGGGGTTAAACTTGCAAAGAGACAACGCGAACCTAACATATATCATATAAAAAAAGCGACAGAGCACTTACAAGTAACCCAAACAGCAAGAGTTGCTGCAAGCCCAAAGCTCAGGGTGACTGATAACACCAGTAATGTAGATAGTATTTTGATCGACCGCTTCAATTGCTCGAGTTGGAGGTTTTCCACTTCAGGTCCAGCCTCGATTACAGCTTGAGCTTGAGCTCTTTCAAACCTATGACCATCCTTTCCAGGTTAAAGTAGACACCAATGAGTATCATCTTCAGAAACAATGCAACTGAAAGTAACCCAGAACAGCCTCGTGTTTTGCTTCATAGATAATTGACCAAAATTTTTAGCTCTCCCGAATCTCATCGAATTGTTTTAGAGAGTATCATACCTGCAATTACCAAGACTCTCCTGCAACCATCTCATTCGAATTTGCTGCTGAGTGACTGAGTCTTCACAGGAACCAAGCTGTGTATTTTCATCCGGCCTTCGATCCACAATCTCCTTCTGCAAGCCAAGCTTGTTTGCATAGGAATCTCGATCTGCTTCACATTTAGAGAGCACGAGATGTTTCTGATAATTGCATTCTTCTGCGATTATCATTGATTTCTGCATGGCCCGACAAGCAGCCAAGTCTGCGGCCACGGTTTCTCTCTCTGCACCAAGTTTAACTCGAAGCAAAAGATCTTTCTCGACGCATGCGCGTTGCAGCTCTCGTTTTTCCCCTAAATATTGCAGCCTCAGCTGTGACTGTTCTTCCATCCATTCCTCCTCCTTTTCTGCTATAGTTTGCAGGCAGGTGAGCTTGTCTTTCTTTAATGCAATCACATCAGCCTCAAACTCCAGGATATGCTTTGCCGCGTCTTGAACTGTGTCGTTGCACCAGGCGTTTAGCACACTGCGAGAAATTTGGGAACCTTTGTCTCCTGCATGATAAATAAAAATGAGCTCAAAATCAACTGACCTTCGCTAAACTATCCTCGAATCTGAAACTCAAATCAGGTCAAGCAAGTAAGGAATATATCAGATAGAACCACAATGCGCTACATATTTCTGTCATGAAAGCCCAACAATGTAAGAAGATGTACAGTCTTCCAGCACAAATGGCAAAATCTTGACCTCTGACACAAATCTTGTCTGAATCTAATAGCTCCAAGCAGACTTCCGCACGCCCCCACCCCAATTCTAAGGTACGTAATTGTCTGGATACGACTGCCTAAATCTTGCACGATGAGTACATATTAATTCTGAGAATGTACACCGACTTAACATCAGAACTTGCGTTGGCTTCAGGTTATTTACCAATAAAGGTTTGAACCCTTTTAACTTTTGATATACTATATCCAAAAAAGCATACTTTGCTTCATTAATACGGTCCCCTGGCGAAAACAATAAAAATCTGTTCAATATACTAACAGTAACTACACCCACCTTTCAGGTCACCTAAAACCCTAAAAAAACAAAGATTCAGGGTTACAAAACGACCAATTCACTTGATCGTCGTTTGAAAAATGTAATTCAAATAAAGCCAAATTCACATCACTAGGATCAGTGAAGAACGTTGCATACGTTAATAAACGAGTAAAAATATCTGGAAAAAAGAAAGTCCGTACATGACCTCACAATTGCAAAAAAAGACACCCAATTTGAGCCACACCCAGCTAGAACTTACCAATTCGATTCACAAAGCAAAACTGATAAGCACAATAACTTTTCCTAAATAAAACTACAGAAATTTTTAAAAAACTCCACAACCATAACACAAGAACGTAAACCGTAAGAAGCAAGAAGGCACACCGACACAAAAATACACACATAACACTTCCCAGCAAAAATTCGCTTTGTTTTCTGCCATTAAATTCATCATGTAGCTCCAAGAAAAACACTATTTCACTCACCTGGATTCCACAGGCGAAGATCCGAGAGCCAGCTCAACGAATCATCGACATTGCAAGTATCGGTTCCCCTGCAGATTGGGGCACCGTGCAAGGGTGTTCCACACACGGAAACGATAGTGAGAAACAGAAACGACTGCCAAAACGGATTATGCTTCCTGTTTCCGCAGTTGCCATTCCATTCGGCCATGGCTTCAATTGATCAGTCGCTCAAACGCATCGCATCGCATCGCCGCAGGGTAGAAGAACAATCGAAGGAAGTCTCTTGCTGAAGTCTCCTGGAGAAGCCGCCGACTAAGCTTAACGTACATGTACCGCGCTGTGTCGTAGCTTTCAGCTGATGACTTTTATTATGGTTTTATTGTCTGTGTACCAGAGAGGAGATGGCTTTACATTCAGAGAAGCGAAACGGAACCTATTCCCGATCCTTTGAGAAATTCCCGTCTTATGTTCAAGAGTCATAATTGATTAATTTTTAATTTGTGTTGAATAGAGTTTTAGAGAAAAATTCTGTGAAATATTTTTTTAATCTTAAAATTGTTTTTATTCGAATTTTCTATGAATATTGAAGTCAAAGGCTAGTAGTTATTTGTTAATGTACCTAAACATGTATTGAAATCATTCTTCAAACATTAGGTATTCAAGGCTTGAGAGTCTATCAAGATTTTGAAAGGTGAGTGAACATTACCAAAATTGGATTATAAACAAAGTAGTTTTGGGTCAAACAATAGGGCTCCAAAATGGAAGGGGGGCATGAATGGAAGTGATCAATGGTGTATTCTACTTTTTATGACATGAAGTTTGAGTAGGGCTTTACACCAAAAACAAAACAAACCTTGTAGTGAGCACAACAACTTTTTTTTTTTTTTTTCTTTTTTTGGGAGGAGGGACAACCAATTTTGAAGATTTAGTAAGATAACTACTTGTAAAAAAATAAAAATAGGCACCTAAAATATGGTTTCAAATTATTGGATTTTTTTACATCTTGTTGGCAATGAAAAGGTGATTTTAGATCCTCTAAGTTTGTATGTTTTAGACAATATATAAACAAACTATTTTTTTTCAAAGTGTTGATTGTTGGTATATCCAATTTTATCCCTTAGGTCTCATTTTTGGAAAGTATAAAATTAAAGCAAGAATGTAAGGGTTGGTTTAGTGAAAAGGTTAGTTTCATAATATGTTTTTATAATTGGCATGATCTTCTTTTTGTGGCGAAAAAAACTTGCAAATTCTTTTTGAAATTAGTGTGGATTAAAAATTGACTCATCACATACCTAAAAAGATTATTTAGTATGAGTGGCACCAAAGTAAAAAATTAAAGAGTCACAAAATATTTACCTTTTGCACATGAACTTAGGGACTACAATAGGAATTTTTGTGATTTCCAATTTAGAAGTGATATGTAGTCTCTTACACCATTTAACTATGACCACCTCAAAGTGGATCACCAAATTGAGATATGAATTCCAACATCTAATACTAGCACAATCTATCCTAAATTTTTTAATTTAGAAGATATTGAAAAGAAAAATAACATGAACAATAGCAACTATATGAATTTGATAATACCTTCAGTATCTAAGAGTCTTCATATAGCAAATTCAATGAATTTGATGATAGAAGCATGCAAAGTGTTTTGACTTCACCAAGTCAATTAATTACAACTAAAGTGACTCTTGATAAAGACTTGACTTTTTCCTATTCTTGCATCTACATAATAGGGATAACCCTAAGGTAGGTCGTAGGAGGTCTATAAACTGACCATTTAAGAGCTAGAGCTGATTTTGGGGGAGGTGAAGCTTCTTCAAATATTTTTCAGTAAATTTTCCTTGAAAGACAGGTAGAATTGGCATCTAACCCAAGTCATTTCATATTTTTTAGAGCTTTATGGAATTAGTTGTGAAATTTTGAAGGTGAAGTGGCATAGGGCTCTAATAGCATCTATTTCCTAAAATGTACAAATTTTGTACATGGCTAAAGGCTACAAAAGCAACATGTACATGTAGTGTACATTTAAGGAGGTGGACACTTTTAGAGCCAGTGCACTTTGGGGAGGTTGGGAGGGTCATTTTAGGCCCATTTCCTTTGTTGTTCTCCAATACTTAAAGAACAACCATTGTCAAAAATTTTGAAATAAATAAAAATATATATTTTTTAAATTTAAAAAAATTATTATATGATGTAGCAATCAATGTGCCATATTAGACCGTTGTTACAATGAGTTCCCATAGTTTGAGAATTCAAAGGAACTCACAACTCTTTAGAGAAGCCAAATCTCTTCTATTGGCTCAATAGTTTGACCTCCAATGATTGCTTTCAAATTTTTTTTAAACAAATGATTCCCATGGTACCAAAAAGGATGATTTCTATAGTGACCACCTTGTCCATCAAGAATTAAATAAAATCTTAGGCCCCTCCTCATATCCCAAAAGGTTACTTTTTCTCCTAGAAAATTGATATAATTTAATCATCCACAAATTAATGCAAATCTTGACAAACTTCAAAATTTACTTAATTGTTTACAAATTAGTACAATTGTAGAAAAGAGGACATTAAGCTTGTACTAAGACAAAGAGTTATATGTAGAATAGGAAAATATTTTCACAAAAGACGAACACATTCCAAGAGTTTAGATACAAACCATTAGAGTGGCAACTTCTTTAATCATATTAGAGTCAAATTTGGATGACAAACTCGTAATTTGATAGAAGATGGTTAAAATTTATTCAACTTAGTTGGAAAATGATCAAATAGATGGAAAACAAAGCAATGATAGAATGAAAAATTTGTCCAATTCTACAATTTAAATGAATCAAAGTTAGACATTAGGCAAAATTTCTTACAAAATAACAATTAAACATAATCTTCACTAAAATTTTCATTTTAAAAAAGTAAATAAAATAAAGTAGTTGAAAGTTTATGATGATTGAGTTTTATGAACTTTCTAGAGTGGATAAAGATTGTGAAGACCCTCCCTTTCCATACAAAATTTCAAGTGTTCAAGTTCAATTGTGAAGCACAGGTGTTCAAGCGTCAAAACACTTCAACAATTGTGAAGTTTCCACAAATGTTTCCCCAATTGTTTACTGTACAGCACTTTTCAATTCACATTTTTCTTCTTTACTTTGAGACTCAGTTCATGACTGTTACACATAGTAAGTGTCTGTCTGTGAGACAAAGACAGAATGTGCAGGACAGGACTCTACATTACAATGCACAGGATTGCTGAAGTTGATCAAAATGATGATGATCAATTAGGGTTTGGAGCTTCTCCATCACCATCGCCATCGCCATCGTCAATTACCCAACCCCGAGATCGTCAGCACATGTACTGAAAAAATCATGGGCATGTGCATTGATTCTCCACTCCTCTGTTGAGATGTTCTGGACTGCTGCCATCATCAGCGTAGAAGAAAAGTATTGCTTAACTGTTGATAACTGAGATCGTGCATACATAGAAGAGGGCAGCAGCATCACAAAGAGCTCACAACCATTTTTTACAGTCACCGTACCTGCTGCCGTGGATTCTGTTCAGCGCCTCTTCCAGCCATGTGAGCAGTCTAGGGTTTGGTGTTGAGTTTGGTTGTTTAGGGTTTGTCAGAGCTGGTACTATTTTATTCGTGACTGTAGTGAATCAAGATGGTGAAGGATGCAAGTTTAGGATTTGACGATGTGTGTGTATTTGACAATGGCGGTGATTGATGGGTGCAGGAGGGCATCTGTTAATAGGCCTCCTACGCCCGATGGCGATGACGACAGGGAATCGGAGCCTACTCTTCAGGAAATTGTAAATATTAAGGTTGATAACTTCCGTCTTTTGCAATCAAAGTTGTATTCCATTGTAGGAGATTCTACAACTGCAGTTTGCTTGGAACACGATGAATACTTCGTACAGTTGTTTGTTTGAGCCTTCAGCTCACATGGAAGGTGGTGGAAATGGTTTCAATGCTAGATATTAAAGGAGGAATACCTATCATTGCCCTTTTGCTGCTGAGAATAGTTCCTTTGGTCATATGTTTATATGTTCTTTGTGGCAAATGAATGAGGATTCCAATGCACGAAAGATTGCGTTACTTGGATATTGGGTGCAGAAGTTGTGAAGTTTCAAACTTTTATTGATAGATGACCTAAAACCGATACTTGAACGGATGTTTTGGTGGTGTATATTCACTAGATCAATCAGTGCTCCTATTGTGTAAGATTTAAGGTACCGATGTTGGGTCAGTGTTCGATATCGGTGTTCATGTCGTCAATATTGGAACATTGCAGGCTTGTTGTTCTGACATATTAGTGAGGGCCATGAACGAACAAGCAGTTGATTTGTGCAGGCCTTATAAAATGGGTCCAGAGTTATATTTATGTCTATATGTTTGTTTGACGGGTGCTACAGTTGATAGAGAGCGGGGAAAAGGAGAGATTGAAGGAGTTGTTGCGAGAACGGCTCATTGAATGTGGCTGGAGAGATGAACTGAAGGCTCAATGCAGGTGAGTCATCCCATTTTGTCTCCTGGGGATTGAACTACAGTCTTCTGTTTATTACTTGTGGATTACTTCCGGAGGTACCGGAAGTTACAGTATGTCGGGAATTTTTGTTGTTGCAACAATCATCTTACATCCACCTTTGTAGAATCTCATGAGTTGGTCACGAAACTGTTCACACTCCAATGCTTCAAGGACAGGTATGGCGTCCATCTTATGTCGGAACTCACAATAGGTTGACAAAATAATGTGGTTGAATATTTTGATGTCTTGAGAAAACTCTATGCATCTTATATACTGCTTTTGAAACTTTGAAAGAAGTTATACGCGCTGTGGTTCTTTGCTCATCTGAATGGTATTCCAGCGAGTTACTCTGAAGGTCTGCTCGGCATTTGGTGTACTATAGTTTTTGACATTATTCACAGTAGTTGAGCAATATGATTCGTAGTAGCACAGGTTAGAGCTTTACAGAGATGATACTTTCCCTTCGATGTACTGTTCTTACAATGAATTTCTTATATCTTTGGTAGATACAAGGACATTTCGAGAAGGGCTTTATAGTCCTTTGAGGGTTAATTCGTTTGGATGGGGATACTGGTTGGCAGGGCTTTTACGAGAAAGAAAGGTCGTGGCAACATCACTGTGGATGAGCTTGTTCGTACTATTACCCCCAAAGGCCGAGGTTTGTTCACCTTACATTCTCATCAGAAAATGTTGATTTCTGTCAGGGTCATGTAAATCATTGCCGGACTTTCGGGTCAGGTTCAACTCTGTATTGTCGGAACCCATTTTCTATGTCGTATTTCAAGAGGTTGAAACCAACCACAAGTATATGTTTCATTTTTTTGGCAAGAAATAATAAATTTATGTTGAATCTGACCCAACCGAAGGGTACACTGTTATGATCGTAGAAGGGTCATCGTTGGCTCATGTGGAACGGACTGTTGCAGCCTTGGTGCCCGATAACGTGAAAGCGGAATTGTTGCTGCGTATTCGAACATTCCTGATGACTGACCCCTCGTGAAGCGACTGTAGGAGTTGAATGTCCTCCATTCGAATCATCTGTGCACAAATTTGAGGGAACGCCTCTGACTGCTGGTTTCTGTAATCTCTCCTTTCAATTTTGCTTGTCTTGCTTACTGTACATCTGCTTTAGTTCCAATTTTGGACAGGTTGATTGCCTTTGTGTAGAGTACTACAGTCAAAGTCACTCTGAACTTCCAAGATTATCTTCCTGAAAATCTAGAACTGGATGCTGGCTACTGAAATTGTTCGGATTTGTACAAATACGGTGTTTGGATCCAGTTTAAGAAAAAAATTGATTGCCTGTTGTGATCAATCTTTTCGCGCAATGCTACGGGTGTAGAATACCGTTATCGGAATAGTTCTGTTCTATGGCTATAATTGTTTCCTTTGAAGATCCTCTCGCCACCCACTGTGAAGGGGTATTTTACACTTGTCATGCGAGATCTGTCATGTACTGTACAAGGTATCCTTACCCATTTTTACCCATTTTGGACCCTCAACCCAATTGCATTACTATCTACATTTGTCCAACATTTGAGCACCCAAAATATTGGGGAAATGTAGATTAGGATGTAGTTAAATTGATGGTAAGGACATATTTGGATTCTAGAGTCATTGTTGTTTAGTATATTCTTCAATTTTGTTGGCCTTGATTTTTAAAATTGGACACTCAAAATTGCCATGGTTAGAATAGTATTATATGATCAAGTGTTCTCATGTAGTTCATTTGGTGCTTGCAAGCCCAACTAACATTTGTCTTGTAAGTGCTAATACTTAACCCCTAAATGCCCAAGGCTTGTTGGAATCTTGGAATTTGCTCTAAATTGAACAAAATGCCAACGTTTTGATAAGTTGTATCAATTTTTTTTAAATTGTAATTGTACAAATTCAAACTAGACATGCTAGAGATTTCATAGGAAAAGAAAACACAACATTATCACATATGGAGTGAAAGATTATAATGTTTGACCATTAGGGTGTTAAAATTGCAAAAGTAATGTGAAGTTTTTCAATCTTCTTTCTAGAAGTCAAATCTAAAAAGTTGGTGACTAAAAAATATGAGGTTTAAGGGCCTAATATATTTAACTCCAATCAATCTATGACTTCTTAAAATTTATTTTGTAATTTTTTTAAATGAATTTTGAATGTGATTTTTTTTCCAAGATTTAGAGTATTTGAGGCTCATTTCTATGAGCTCTCAACACTATGGGAAGTCAAGATTGCAATGGGTACCTTTGTACAAAATCTTGAATAGAAAAATCACTATTATTTATTTTTAAGATTGGATTTTTGATGTAGAACATATATTAGTAATCTTAGAGAGTGTCAATCGATGATGAGTTTTTGAGACACATATAATAGCATGAACATCTCTATCACTAAGCTTTTTAGCATGACTTTCACTACAATGTTTGTACTTGTAGGTTCCATCTTTTCGAAATTTCTTTACAACTACACACATTGGTAGATTCTAAATATTTTTTTTGTATAAATTTTTTGAACTTGGAATTTGGCATGCATATTATTAACATGAAGAACATCTTGTGCCAAAAATTTCATGGTAAATAAACAATGTTTGGAGGGTGTCAAAGTTGGTAATACTGAAATGGTTTCCCCCATTGTTTCCCACAACTACACATGTTGGTAGATTGTAGATATTTTTTTTGTATATATCTTTTGACTTTCAAATTTGACACACATATTATTAGAACATAGGGTATCTTGTACCAAAAATTTAATGGTAAATAAGTAAAATTGCAACCCTTAGAAAGGCGTCAAAGTTGGAAGTAGTGAAATGGTTTCTCATAGCTACACATGTTGGTAGATTTTGAATATTTCTTTTTGTATGAATTTTTTGGCTTTAAAATTTTTATCACAAATGTTATTAACACATAAATCACTTTGTGGAAAAAACTTCATATTAAATAATCAATTTTTCAACCCTTGGGAGGGTGTCAAAGTTGAAGTAGTGAAATGGTTTCCACAATTGTTTCTCGAAACAATACATGTTGGTAGATTGTTAATATCTTTTTTTGTATTAATCTTTTTGCCTTGAAATTTATATCCCATGTTACTAACATAAACAAGTTTTTGTTCCAAGAATTTCATGGCAAAAAATAATCATTCAATCTTTGGAAGGCTATCAAAGTTGGCAACAGTGAAAAAATTTCCACAGCTACCTATGTTGGTAGATTTTGAATAACTTCTTTTTGGTGAATCTTTTGGCCTTGAAATTTGATACACGTGTTATTAACATAAAGATGATGCTGTGGAAAAAAATTTCATGATAAAGTACTAATTTTCAAACTCTCAGGAGGCTTCCAAAGTTGGTAGTATTGAAATTTTTCTCACTACAAATTCAAAAACGACATTTTGATTACTACCCCACTCATATATAGAAGCCCTTAATGGCTTCTATTGCTATTTTTCTAAATACACCAAATTTACCAACGGTTTGCTCCTCTTTAGGCAATTTAGGCAATTGCATTACCTTACAAATCCAATCCTAACAATGCCTTGGTCTAATTCCAACCTATTGTCAAAAGAAGAGTAGTTGGACATTGGAGGTGTAAACATGGGGCGTTTTTTAGAAGTTGGGTTTTAGTATATAGGAGCCGGCTCATTTCTAATCCCCTCATTTTCAACCTATAGATTGCTCTCTTTTTGTGAAGTTGTGGCATGGTTCTTGGAATAGTTGTAGCTCATATGAATGGTTGGAAGGCTCTCAATATTACAACTAGCCCTTTGTCGATTTTACAACCAACTCACAATTGAAAATAGAAAGGTCTATACAACCTAAATAGCTCGTATAGTACAATTCACCTAAAATATTAATAATTATTATATTTTGAATTAAAAAATTCTAAAAAAAGTCACATCTTTTCAAACTCTATTTCTATATACAGGAAAAAAAATTTGTTGTTCAAATACACACACTCCTCATACCCGTAATTGCTTAAATTGATAGAAATGGATTGGTTGTTGTAGTTGCTTTTAAATTGAAAGATTTTAAAGCTTGATTGCATACAATAATATGCTCTATCCATTATAGGTTTAATCTTACAAAGCTAGAGACCTAATAGTGGTTGATGGATGTTTTTCCATATTACCATACCTTTAGGGCAAGGTCGGCACATTGATGTCAAGAATATAATTAAAGTTCCCAAAGTATCTTGGGTACTTCATAATTTAAAATTCAATATTATAATATGGAAAATTCAATATTTTTAGCATTTGATTTTAGAAGCCATTTAATTTGATGAACTAAGAATTGAAAACACAAGATCATTATAGAAGTGTGGTAGTAGTAGGTAAAACAACTCATATGACTATAGATGTTTATCAACCCTTGTAGAAGGCTATGAGTTCCCCTTAGATTCCTTGATTCTAGAAATTGCACTACAACAGCTACCTAATGTGGCAAAGAGATTGTTGCATCATATAATTTATTATTTTAAATAAATAAATAAATATTAATTTAATTTAATCAATTTTTAATTTTAACAGCAAACGTTTTTTAATTGTTGAGGGAACATCACTAAGAACAGGCTTGAAATGGCCCTTTCAACCCTTAAAAAAACATTTAGTGAATATGTAAATTATGACTAGTAGGAGCTCAATCACTCATAGTTAAGTTCAAATTGTGTTTGAAGTAGAATTTCAAACCTCAATTAGGCATAGTAGAATAACTATTTTCAAAAAACTTTGAACTAAGTTAATATGGAACATTAGAAGAGTTTTAGGGGGTCCAGAAGCTTGTTTCGGGCCTGTTCCCCTGTAGCTATTCCCTGCAGCGAGGGGAACGGCTCGCTATCGGAATTTTCTTTTTCATAAAAAAATAAAAAAAATAAAAAATTAGTCTCCAAATGCAAGGTCTCAACCATGTCAAATTGCTGTGCCAAACCTGTTTCATGTGTTTGCAAGCTGTGATAACTCGCAAGCATCCAGAGGCTCCAAAATCTTCTAATGAATCAAATAAAATTTCATCTCCAAAAATCTATTTAAGATTTCAAACCTCTAATAAAAAATTATGGATAGATCTTAGAGAGAGATTGGAAGGGACATTTTCTTGGACATTTTCAAACCTCCTCTTTGAATTTTGTCCATAACTTTTTTTAAAGCCTCAATAGTAGAAACAATTTTTTGGAGATGAAATTTAGCTTGATTTTTCAACTTTTTTTAATTCAAAGTTTAAAATTTATTTGTTATTTCTATTATGCCTAAATGAAGTTTGAAATTCTACCTTAAACACAATTCCTACATTTTGACAATGAAGAGTCAAACTCACATCTTCAAATTATCTCTTATCCTTTGAGGATTCAGGACAAACAGTAGATTCCAATATAAAAACAATTTCACCTTCCATTCTCATTTAATATCAATGAAGCACCTCCTTTACTTTGCCATCCAAATTTACATGATGGTAGATGGTAATTGGACCTTATTTTGGACTCTCTCACAAACACTAGAAATTTTCTTAGTTTACAATAGCTTAGTCATTGAATTCTCCATTGGGGGAGATTTGAGGCCTGTACAAAGCTGTTTCGCCCATGTTCCCATCATTGTTCCCCTTGCAGCGAAGGATATGACAATTGTTAGAAAAAAAAATTTCAAAAGGAAAATAAAATTAGTTCTTGAAATGCAAAAAAAAATTTAATTTTTTTCGAAAGTGACGTGGCACTCTTGCGACCACGTCAAATTGCACTACTGGCAACATTCATTGTGCATTCATAGCGTTTTTACGGCCAGATAACTTGCAGTCACTCCTTGGCCTCAAATCTCTTCTAATGTCTGAATTCGACAATTGTGCTTATTCATTACATAGTATATTTTATTATTGGCTTTCTCAAAAACAATTATTTTCCACCGACCCTGCCCCCAAAGGTACGGTACTTTTAGAAATGAAGAATACATCTATTGATCCAAAAATCAGATCATTTTAAGTGACTACCTTTTGTCATAGGCCAGGCTGGTAGCCAGCATCCCTTCCAGAGTCACTTCCAGCTCAGAGATTCGAAACCTCTGAAAATCTGCCACGTGCTCTCCAGCGTCTACTTAAAGCCGCTACTTCGGCGTCTGTGCTCCGAATTGACCCAGTCCTGCAGCATCAATCTCTGTCTGTGTAAGCTTAACTCGATTTCTGCAGTCGATAATCGTGACCCAGTTCCAGATCCACGTCAATTTTCTACAAATTCTTTACGAAAATTCAGAATTCGAAAAAATTGAAACAATCCATTGCCGAACATTCAACAGATCAGCACAGACACAGACTTGCGAATTTTTTTTTCAATGTTTTCCCGACTTGATTCCTGAGGGGAAAGTGCATGGAGATAGAAAGGTGAGGATTCTACAGATTGTGAAGGTGTTTTGGAGCTATGGAGATCACGGATTTGGCGACGTCGGCGGGGATCAACATTAGCTTGGCCACTCTGTTTCTGCTGCTGTATTCGGTGTTTCGGAAGAACCCTAGAAATGCAGGCGTCTACAGCACGCGGCAGATGCTCCGGGAGAAGCGCAAGGTAGTGAAGCCGGAGCCTTTTGCTTTGGGAAATCTGCTGCCGTCGCCGGTCTGGCTGGTCCGAGCTTGGAATCCCTCCGAGGGCGACATTTGGGCGTCCTCGGGATTGGATGCTGTGGTGTTTCTGCGCATCTTCAAATTCTGGTCAGTGATTGGAACCGATTCTTCAAAAAGGGATCGCTAGTGAGCTTCAAGGAATCTCTGAGAGGCGCCTTTGGCTAACGTTTCCAAAGCATCTGCGTTCTTTTAAATTAATTGAACTTAAATTTTTGAAACACTTTCTTTCGAAGTAATTCAGCGCCCTAAATTCTGAATCAGTAGACGACTGACTGGCTTCTCAATCGATTCCAGTAATCCCTCAGCATCATTGACTTTTGTATTTGTTTTCGAACATGAATTTGTACCTCAGTGGAGCTTCACTTCATTTACTGTCTCTACCTCTAGAGAAGATACTAAGCAATGGTTTGATAATGTACAAAATTCTGGTATCTTGAGACGTTTGTTAAAAGCAATAGGAGAATGTTGGGGCTTCTTTCTCCAATGAATGAATTTCTCTTTCTCAATTGAATTGTGTCATGTGGTTACGGGAATCCAGTTACGTAATGAGTTATCAGAACCTAAACCCAGTTCTTTGTATGCTTCGTGTGACTGGATTTGGTGTCTATAGTCAATGTGTTTTGTGAAACTCTAAATAGACTTAGCGTTCATGGAATTGAAGTGCTCCAATTTTTCTCCAATTTTTGAATTTATCCTATCTTTCTTCTTGTTTGTGTTGTGCACAGTTGACACAGCCAAGGAATTGTGTTGTGCAGTATCCGTTTTTTCACAATCTGCACGCTGGTGGGGTGTGGCATTTTGGCCCCACTCAACTACAACGACACATACATTGCTGATCATCCGTCTGGGAAGAAAGAAGAAAACGGGACTTTGGAGAAGTTAACAATCCTCAACATATCTCAAGGGTCGTCACGGTATGCTTCTATTTCTCCCCGTCTTATGCATTCTCTATCTTGCTGCTCATGTGGAAGTGCGTGATGTGTGGGAGTGTGCCATTGTGTGCAACAGGCTATGGTTTCATCTAGCAGTTCTCTACTTCATCTCCTTCACTGCTTACGTCCTGCTATATTCGGTTCGTCCAATCTCTCGTGAACTATTTCTTTCCCACCTTTGTTCAGTTGCTTGGTATCATTGTTAACTATTGACTGGGGCAAGCTCGTCACTCTTTTTAATCGGAGTATCAATTAATTGTATGTGCAGGAATATCAGGAGATATCCATGATGAGGCAAGCTTTTTTGATGACAGCAAGCCCTCAACCTGATCAATTTTCGGTGTTGGTTCGTGGCATTCCGAAGCCAGATGGGGAGGAAACGACTTATAGTGAAAAAGTGGAAAATTTCTTCGTGGAGTTTCATCCTTTGCACTACCTTTCGCATCAGATGATATTTAATTCTAACGAATTGGATACCTTGCTGGTATGTATCTTTTGTTCATCTTGACTGCTCCGACATGGGTCGTCTTGTTTACTAGTCGTTTGTTGGAGTATTGCTGTAGCGAGAACTGGCTGACCCATATCTTGAAAAGGGTTGCTAAGCGTTATGATGATGTCTTTTAAAACAGATTCCTTGACTCTTGTTTACTGTTTTCAGAAAAGATTTGAAAAAGAGAAACACAAAGTCGCAGTTCTGAAGACCAAACCTCTTGAGAAACGACGGCCATGTCGAATAGGCTTCCTGGGACTCTACGGACCAAAGATGGATCCTCTTGAATATCATACTCAGCAGCTGGAAGAGCTGTATGCGCTGATTCGAGAGCAGCAGGCTAATATATACAATAGGAATGAGGTTAGATACTATTCTAGACTGCAGGCTGTTGCATGTTAAGCTCTGTGATCTTATTCCTTGTGGTCAATACAGGTCTTCCTTACCACGGTTACCTTTTATGTCCTGCGTGATTACAATCATCAGGCTGTGTGCTTTGGTACTCTAACACAGGAGATGCATTTTCCTTTGGAAGATTTTGATTTTCCTGTTGACGAGGGTATTTGGCACTCCTTTTTCTGTTCGTTCTTGACAGGAACTGCCAGCGGCATTTGTTTCGTTCAAAACACGGTGGGAAGCTGTTGTGACTTCTCAGACACAGCAATCTCTGAATCCAATGTTATGGGTTTCAGAATGGGCTCCAGAACCGAGGGATGTAGACTGGAAAAACTTGAAGATCAGCCAGAAGCAGCTATTCATACGTGGGATTTTGTCTGTGGCTACAGCCATTCTTATTACACTATTCACTGCGCCTGTGATAGGTTTGATCCAGCTATTTGATGACGTAGATCGCGTCACGAAATATCTGCCCGACTGTATCGTCAACATTTTGTTTGGAATGTAAGTTTCCTGCTCTTCTAATTTTAATTCCTAGAGAACCAAGAATCCCAATTGTACATCAAGTCTTTTTCATGCAGTTTTTAGTACATGCTGTGGGGACTTTCTTTGACAAATTTGATTTATTTTTCACCAACACGTGCAAATTTCTTCATTGAATATGGTGATTTTAGAATTTTGGCCCATCCGAATCATGTTTTTCAGAATGTGATCAATTGAATGAGGGGTGAGCTACATGAATTGTTTAATTTGTAAAAAACTCTGTACTGCTACCATAAAAGAAATAGCTCATATCATAACCAACCTGTTTGGGTCAGTCCTGGGGTGAAGCAGGTGGTACAGGGGTATCTTCCATCACTGCTGTTGGTGGCGGTTTTATATGGTCTTCCCTTGGTTATGTTCCGCTTAGCTAAATTGGCGGGCTATGTTTCGATCAGCCGTCAAGAGAGGAAAACAGCTGGGATGGTCTTTCATCTCTTGTTTGTCAACGTGTTCTTGGTGGGGATCCTGGGGACTTCTATTTTCCAAGTCTTGGACAAGTACTCATCCGACCCCCGTAGTATCCCTAGGCGACTTGCGGAAGTGATACCAACCAAAGTGAGTGATTCCATCTAATATTCTTGAATCGTCGCTCCAACCTTCGGAACTGCTGGCTTTGTATCCAAGTTGGAGCGTATTATCCAACAGTTACGAGGAGTTGTTATAGTTACGTGGAGCTTGCAACATTGTGGTCCGTGTGTGTTCTTTAGACTTTTTATTAACCAACAATCGGATGTATCAATCGTTTTCTCTTTTCCATACATGGAATTTGCGTTTTGGAGAGCAACGCAGAGCGCGAAGAATCAATTGAGTTTCGTTGTATAGGTGATACTCACATGTTCTTCCTTACATGACGATCTTCATTCCATATGCAGGCGTATTTCTTCATGACATACATTATGACAACAGGATGGGCAGGGTTCCCTCTTGAGATCCTGCAGTCTAGCGTTCTTATCTTAAACTACGGGAAACGGATGATGGTTGACATATCCAGACCCCTTCTCAGCGATGTATGGTCTCTTCCATATTACCGATATGTCCCCAATATTCTTCTCTTCATATTTCTGGGCCTCACGTACTCGATCATCACACCGTTGTTACTGCCATTCCTTCTTGTCTATTTCGTACTGGGCTACATCGTGTTTCGAAATCAGGTAGGCGTACCTTTCCTGTCATATATTTGTTGGCATATTTATCCCTCGTTGGTTGGAAGCTTCAGTGTCTTGCAAATAGTTGTGGACATCTTCGAAGAGCCCTTACGCTAGATGATATGGTGACCAATAAAATGTTGATCAAAAGTTCTCAAGGAAAATGTTTGCAATGGTGTATGTGCAGATTCTGCATGTTTATGAACCAGCCTATGAGACAGGGGGGCAGTTCTGGCCACACATTCATGTCCGGATTATTGTCTTTCTAGTTTTTCTGCAAATCTGCTTCATTGGTGTATTTTCAGTGAAGGGCTTTGGCCAGGGGACCTGGTTTGTTGTTCCTCTACCTATCTGTACGCTTCTCTTCAACGACTTTTGCAGACAACGGTTCTTTCCTGCATTCAGGCACTTCAATATGGAGGTAAAGCTTAGACCCCGTTTCTTTATCTGAACGGTTTGTGTTCCAGATCGTCCAGAAATGATATTTTAGTTGATATTATTAGTGCATCTATTTGTCATAATTAGGATATTGGACTGCAACTTGAAATGTGTTTTCAAGTTTTGATGGGGAAGTTCTGATGTCTTTCTTTTGAATATCATATTTGTGGCAGTCTACCGTGAAAAAAGATAAAGCGGATGCTCGGAAAGATTTAAGGGAGGACTTGTGGGACTCCATACGAACTGCATACTTGCATCCTGCCCTGAGACCTGTGAGCTTGGAAATTACGGGGAATCCAAATACTGAGAGACTGCTCCCCTCTTCATCAAAATCAGTGTAAGCTTACAAGGTCCTCTCTGAGTTTGGAACGTCTATTCGACAAAGCTTATCATCCCGATCGTACTGTCAAGATCGTTCAGCATTGTCTTTATGTTTTATTTCAACGCAGGTTTGGTGGTACCAATGAGCATTACAGCTCATGTTTTAGAAATCAGTTTGACTGAAAGATTCTGTCGACATTGTTGTCAATAGTGTCATCCATTTATGTTTACATTACCAGCATTATTTTGAAGTGACAGTAGCCTAGGAAACACATGCAAGTAGTCAAAGGATCCCCTTGGATATCGTTTACCGGTATGTAACATAGTAATAGCTTGTGCATACGTATTGATGATGAGCCGATACAAGCACCTGGTTTGAAATTGTAATAAGGTTCTGTGCACAGAACCTTCCTTGGTGGTAATTGGAGAGTTGTACGATAGAAGAAAGTTCCCCCTAGAGGTGTGCACGCTGTGTATCTGTTACGCTTCTGGATTTTCATTTCCATTGTTGTGTACTTTTGTATGTTTTAGAGTAAGCTTAGGTTGTGAATTATGATCTTGTGAATTCCTCAGGACTTATGGACATGATGACTGAAACATGGATGAGGATTTTGCAAGATATTGAATGTATTCCTAAAGGTGTAGGGCCTCTACACAGTGACAGTGATTTAAATATGAGGATATTATCCAGGCTTAAGATCTATCCGTTTCAAGTTCAATATTAATAGACCTCAGAATCTGTAACTTCAATGAAGTGAAACCTATCAATGAGTGAAGTGAAACTTAGATAATTTTGCTGCTCCAAATTGAAATTTTTAATCAAATCAAGCATTGGAGTTATAGAATAGGAGATATGAAGGTTGAAAGATAAAAGCATGATGGTAAAATTGAAACTTGCTCCTCAAATGTGAAGGTGCAATTTCTCAACAAGGGTTGAATTATTTTATTAAATTTTCAAATTAATTTTTATTACATGTATAGTAAGGGAAAACACAAGGTAAAAATAAATAAGGAACAACTCTTAGGATAACTCCATTACTATATAAAGAATTTAAGGTTGTGTATCCCTCAAAATTGCAAGTAATTACACCAACAAAATTGTTGTTGGCCAATCAAGGTAGACACCTCATTTTCATCATCACTACTATATACAAACTAAATCAAATGTTATTCAACAACAAATGCATGGAAAATTTGCCATTGTGCAAAACTAAATGTAATACATAGACTAAAAGCAAGTCTAGTAATAACTCTAAGAATAACTAGAAAGGGATAAAAAAACATGACCTAAAAAACAAGTTGCCTTGTAGTAGAGCAACATACTAATCTCTTCATCTTGAATAGTAAGGATCAATATGAAATTTTTTATGAAAACGAAATAAGAGCACAATCTGCATCCACTCCCTTACAAAAGACCATTGCATAAGCAAAGTTGGTTCAATTAAGCGAGTCCATTGACTACATGATTTGTACTCTAAGTTGAAGAAGAATTGATATGGTTTGAATAATCCAAGGTGTCAACCCCTTTCCACCCTATGCACTCCTCCTAATCCTCCCAAGAATCATTCCCAACATCCTTCAATCTTTCAAAATTGTTAGACAAATCATCTTCAAATTCTTGAAGATGATTATAAGCTCGTTCGAAAGTGACTATAAAAAACACCATGTACAAGATCAATAATTGATAATTTGGAAAAGCACAAAATAATGTAACTTGTTTAAAATCTAAACAAACAAAACAAAACAAATTCACAAGCATTATTAATATTGATTGTAATCTAATCAATGTATCTATAATTTCAAGGAAGCAATTTGATGATGTTTTCTTTGACTTTTCATAACATTGCATGCATACCAAAACCAAACAAATGCTATTCTACAAGTAAAGAAAAACAAGCAAAAATCAAATAAACATAATGATGATTATACTCTATAACAAATCTAGTATCTATTCTTGAAGAAGTGATTAGAACTTCTAGCTAACAATGAAACTTAGACCCTTCAATCATTACTTCTACATAGCATATCACAGTTAAGGATATTTAGGTACAATTTTCAGAATAGGTAGAAAATTGCCAATTATTGAAAATTTGCTCTAAAAAAGATATGGAAAGCTTGGAGCCATACCTCATAAGCAAAGTTGGTTGTTAGAAATTAATGATATTGTAGAACTCAACTTTTGAATGTTTTCTTGATCTCATGTTTACTAGCACCCATTGAATTGTTGCTGAGCCTCCAACATTTTCCAAGTGTATGTGGATATATGCTTTGACAAAGAAAATTTAATACACCCACTTCATAGATTCAAAGATTGAAGTGGAAAAAAAATAGAGTTCATGTTGCAATATTCTCCAATTTTTTTTATCACAATGAATTCATTCAATGCGCCAACTCTATATACTTAATCCCTAATGGACAAGAGGTGCAAAAATTTGTGAAGAAAAAGCCACCTAATGGCCTTATAGTCCTTTAGGAATTAAAGGTTATAATATAAATAAATATAGAGTTCATGCTTTAAAGTGCTTCAAAAATTATAAGTGCCTTTGACAAGTTTTTTCAATGCACCCACTTCATAAACTCAAAGGTTAGAATAAATTCACAAATTTAAAAAAATTTAAATTTAAAAAACCATAGTTCATAATAACTATCATTTTCATTTGTACAGGCCTAAATCCTCAAGTGGTATAAGTTTTAATTGAAACTGAAAGTTTAAATCATGATAGTTTGAAGAATATAAAGTTTTTATTTAGTAAGATATGTCATAGAAAACATTATTCTACAATCTCAACTTTTAATTGATATTTTTACTATTATTTATAATTTAACCAATTAAATTTGTACATTTATTAAAAAATCAATTAATTTATTGTTAAAACCTTTGTAATTCTTTATTTTTTTTAAATTATTTATTATTTACATAATAAAATTTAAAAAAAAAAAAATATATATATATATATATATATATATATATATATATATATATATATATATATATATATATATATGTGTGTGTATGTATGTATATGTATAATTATTTTTATAGTAGAAATTTATTTATAATTAATAAATGATATTTTTAACTCTATATTTTAATTTTAGGATTTTATTTTAATTTCTTGTGTACCAAATTTTGAACTAAGCTAAACAATTATTTAAATAAAATATGAAAGATTATAATTTCATTTTAAGTGTGTTGTAGACTATTGTATAATGTTCCCCAACATTGATGAAAATTAGTGTTTCATTGACCAGAACTTCATCCAACCAAATCTACATTACCAAAGTGAATTAAAATAGTGACTTTCATAAAAACATGCTCCAACTACAAGGATGTTGATGTCCAAGCTAATGGTGCAAAAAGAGTTAATTGAGGAGTCCAACCTCAATTTCCATCAATAAGTCTATAGGTGGGATCTTGATTGATTCCTACTACAAGAAGATTTGTGTAGGCATGTTAGGCATCCCAAGGTGTGAGTGCTCTTAGTATTAAAACAATACTAACCATTTTATCTATACAAAGTATACAAAAAATATTTATACCACTTAGAGAATTCAACATGGACCACTTTTTTTCTTTTTTAAGTTGGTGCTCTTTTCTTTTGAATTTATGCTAGAACAAAAAAATAATTAAGAAAATTTAAGAATTAGACTAATTTATATGTTTAGATCTTGAAATTTCAAAATTTTCAATAAATAGGATATAAGCTTACAAAATGTAATTAAAAAATTTATATTTTCGAAATTTATAATTTTCATGAACATGGATTTCAAGAATTTAGTTTCAAGAATTAAAATTTAAAGTGTCAAAATATTAAAATATTAAAATCCTAAATCACTTATTTGAAGTTCAATCTTCTAAGCACTATAGTATAAAGAGTAATTTGAGTAGTAGTTTGTTGATGTAATTTTCTAAGTTATATCTTTAAATTTTACAAAAAAATACTAAGATATGTAAAGTTGACCTTGCTAAAAATTTAAACAAAATATAATATCAACTATATTCATATTTTTATGCCACATTTAACTACTTTTAGACTATTCAATGAAAAATGGACTTTACATCAACAGATCTTCTAAAAAGGCATTGATAGATCTCATGATGTTTTTATAGATCTCTTGATGTTTGTATAGATTTTCTGAATGTTTTATATTGATCTCCCAATGTTTTAAATTATCTCTTGATGATGATTTTTTCCCTCTTCATCACCAATATTAATTGTGGACTTTCAAAAGTCCAAAAGTACTTAAATGTGGCATATTAAAAATGTAGATGTAAAATTGAAAGATTGTATTAAGAAAAGGTCCTAATCTTGTACATTTTAGCATTGAACAACATTTATGATAAACATAAAAACTTATTCCAAGAATAATAGTGGTGAAACCAATAAATAATATCATCCAAAATTTAGAGTATAAAATCATAGATTTATAAGTACATTTTGATTTTTAAATTTATACACAAAAATATAGAAACATTCAAATAATTAAACTTCCAAATATTAAAAATATAAAAATATAAAAATATAAAAAAAGAATATTTAAATTTGGAAAGTCATTTGGCACTATTTTGGAAAGGTATTAAAATTCTATTGAAATTTGTTTATAACTATAAGTAAAGTAAAGCCAAATCCAATGTCTATCAAAAACTGAATCCAATGTGCTTTGAAAAATAATGATAAATTGAGATCCTTGAAATCATGTCCAACCTTTTGACCTTAAAGACAAAATTGAATCACCCCTTTTCTAAGGTAGAAGCATCCAAATGTAAAACTTGTCATTTTATGACACCTAAAAAACAACTTAAACCCAAGCGCAAGTGGATCCAAAGTATAGAAGAAGGATTTTAGAGTAGATGGGTGGGGTTCCAAGAAGTTGTCACTTTCACTTGCATTGGCTAATCACCTATGTGTGATCCAAGCTTGGAGTGTATCACTTTTGGGTGTTTCCATGCCCACTTTGGTGTTGGTCTAGTGGCCATAGTAGGTGCATCTATGTAGTTGTTTTCAAAAATTTATATTACATTCATACAAGTTCAAAAAAATATGAAACTAATTTTGTACAAACGCACATCATTTTATTCTAAAGCTATCTTCAAGATTTACACATTAAGAATAAGCGTTGCATTTAGGTGCTTCTACTTTACTTGTAGTTGCCCCTTTGAGAAGTGAAGCCGCTCCTTGAGAACCCAAAGTCACCTTTTCAAAACCTAAAGTTGCACCAACACTATCCACCCTTATTCATATCTAAAATTTCCCTTGCACATGTAAAAAATTGTCCCATGTCAGCCTAGCATTTATTGTGGGATTCAAGGAAATCTATAGTAAATTTTTCATGTTTATTACATTGGATACATATTGGACATGAAACCATTCAATATATGTCTATTAAGATAGATTTAGAGCAAAATGTGTTGTGGGAGTCAAGACAAGGTAAATAACTTCCATTCATGTATGGTATTGACCCTACCTAAGATTTTTTTAACATTATTTATGATATTTTTTATATACTTCATTTTTTCAAAGATTTATGATGGAAAATTCTTGGTACAATGGTTTGAAGGTTCACATTCCATCCACCTTGCCATGCTCTTCAATATATAATAGATTGAATTCTTTCAAACTTATGTGTTTTCATAAAAATTGCAAAAGAATTCAATACCTTCTAAATATGCATTACATTATAAACTATGAATTGTATATGTTAATGTTTGCACTTCAAGAATATGAGCATTTTATGACTACAAAATATGATTGCCCAGTCATATGATTAAAAGAAAATCACTCAACCCAATCATATTTTGCAATCATAAAACATTCATTTTCTTGTATTATTGCTTTAAGAAATATTCAACTCTCATAATAATATAAGAACTTATGTTTGTTTACTATGTCATATATGATATATATTTTTATGTTTTAGCCCCTCAGTGTCCAAGGCCCTTTTCGAGCTCTTTTTATATGTCAAATCTTAAATGAAGTTATGAAAAAAAAAATTAAAGGACATAGTGTACTTAAATATAATTGACTTATGACTTCTTACAAACCACTCTACAATTTCTTAAACAAAATTTCAATGTATTTTTTTTCCAAAAGATCTACTGCATTTGAGGTCCATCTCCAAGAGTTTCTAACATTGTCAAATCAAGATTTGCATTGGACACCTTTGCACAAAATCTTCAATTAAAAAGTCATCAACTATTTTTTTCAAAATCAAATTTTTGATGCTAAAAATAGGCTTTAAAGGACATTTCAGTAAAAAAAAATAACATTGGTAAAATTTTACTCAACACCAAAATATGGTGCCTTGAACATTTTAGAAATAGTGTGCATCAATAACATTTTTGCTCAATATAATCAAGACACTTGGTCACCATTTACTTAAGAAGATGCATGTAATTAATAAAACATATTAGGTCACCATCTATAATCTCTCCATTTATCATATATATTAGAAGTCATCACTATAACTAAATGTCTATGTTTATTCTTTTATAATAAATTAAACCCATGTCTTCAAAAATTAATGCATATTATTTTTCTATATGTAGATGGAAAATTAAAATAAAATACCTCTACAACTCTATTCCAAGAGTAGCATTTTCTTTTCTTCCAAGAGCTCTGTAAAACATGTTTGAAATTTTGAGACATGCCTAATTATGTACTTTTGAATTTCTAAAGAAGGATTTGAATCAAAAGTTGATTTATTAAATAAATCTTAATATTATGACATCATAGTTCAAAGAGTTGTAAGTATTTTAATTCAATGTCTTGTAAAATAGATTTATCTATATAGACTTGAAAGGCTTGGCATTTAGCCACTTTAATTAACTACACAGGTTGTAAAATTTGTACATTGTTAAGAAAAAGTTCTAATAAAATACAACTATAGACCTTATAGATAGCCAATTCCAATACAATAGATATTATGTAAAATTTGTGACCCCAAGATTTAATAATAATTTTTTAATCATTTCAAGAAAAATAAATAACATTAATGAAGAATTACTTCATTATAATATTGTAAAATATTTTAATTTATTTTATACTTTTATGAATAAATTCAATTTTTATTATATTTTTATCAATAAAGATGACAATTATAATATAATAATGATAAAAATGTGCCTTTGCATATAATTAAATTTTTTTAAACTCAAATTGATAAATTATTATTATTATTTAATTGAACCATTTTCTTGGTTTCATGCTTGTCTAGCTAACAATTACAACAAGAAATTCTTTTGTTGATCATTGAATAATACCATCTATGAAAATATTCTTAATTTTTAACGAGAAATTTTTTAATCAGTTGGATTGAAATTTTGATAAATATTGTTATTAAAAACTATACCAAGCATTTGTTATCTTAATCCCTAAATGCCCAAGGAACCTTTATCTGGTGTTGTCAATTCAAAGCTCATGAAACAAATGATATTAGTACTAGCAATAATAATATCAATAATTTAAAAAAATACATCATTGATTTTAATCCCTAAAGTCCCATTGTCCCCTTAAGGGACAAAATGAAATTTGGGCAAGCTCCTACAATCTCAATATTTATCATGATTTTTTGAAACTTTTTGTGAAGATAAAAAAAATACATCAACGTACGTTGTGGGAATATAATTCTTTATTTCAATTAGTGCTTGGGAGCAAAAGTTATGGCTGAAAAAGTCCTTTTTTTAAGTTTGGTGGGCAGAAATTGACACATATGTAAAAAAATTTGTTTCTCATAGATTGTAAATTTATTTATGTGGAAAGCTTTCATTCATTCCATTTGGATTTATTATGAGAAAGTTATTGACGATCTCATTTTTTGGGCAATCAAAGCATCTTCAAGAAAAAATAATTTATAGGATTCATTTTTGAAAGCAATTTTCATAATTTAAAAAAAAATTGACAAGGTTATATTTGCTTAATAAAACAATCTCACCATTGAGATTATAGTATCTCAATTTCATCTTAGAGCTATTAACAAATTAGTTTTTCTTTTGATCTTCAACCTACTTCTACTTAATATATTTTTTAAAGAATGAACATCAAATGTTTTTTTGAAATTTTTTTCCTAAAATTTCAATTTGATTCTTCAATACAAATTATTTTTAATTCAAAGTTTGAAGTGCAAAAAATTTCCACAAATAGTAGTCAAAGTCATCTAAATTGCAAGCCAACAATAAAAAAAATTTGTTTTTCCAACTTTGAATACTAATATCTGTCTTCCAATTTGTATAGTCAAACTTCATGAAATTCTTACAATATGATCTTAAACAAGTGAAGTACAAATTCCTATGGTTAGATTCTAAATTTTTTTTTGTGGTTTTCTTGGATGAATGTAGCAAAACTAGCAATTTTGAGTCATTTTTGGAAAAAAAAGGCCTTAGGATTTTAGGGGATAAGTGGTCTATAAAAAATCTAATTAAAAATTGATTTGCAAATTTGGAGAGTTTGACTTTTTGAAACATTTTTTAGTAAATTTACTATTTCATTTGGGTGGGGCCTTTGTGGAATAAGTTATGAATTTTGAAGTTGGAATTGCATGATGCTCTAAAAGAGTTCTCCCCTTAATATGTTCATTGTTGGTACATTGATGAATACAATTGGTACATTGAAGAATTAAAGCAATACGTGCATACCTATATGGACAACCTATAGAAAGCAATGATTGTGCTACAAAATGCCAATTGTAGATTGCCTTCATTATTAGCATTTTTCTAATTTTTTAACTTAGCAAATAATAATGAATTATTGCAACTGTTAAAGATGTAGCCTATGTTTTTAATTCCAATATTAAAGAATTCAATTGGAAATTAAACTTATAAAAATATTCCATTCCATTTTTATTAATTTAGATTTAATTATAAAAAAACCATAAAGAAAAAAAGTTGAATATTTTTATAATTTGATTGAAAAATGTACTAAAACAAATTTTTTTATTTTTAAAAGATATATATATATATATACACACACACATACACATACATACATGAGTTATACAACTTAATAACAATCAATCCTATTCTATCCATGAGATATAAATGAGTTAATTGTGAAGTTATTAAAAAAAGAAGTAAGATAAAATCGATTACATCCTAGCATCCTTTAAGTAGTTCAATCTTTTCTATTAGTAACATATTAGCAAAATCCTATTGTACAATTAGCCGAATTACCGTAGTACCTCTTCAATTTCGGCAAAATTTAATTGTTTTTAAAGATATCATAATTTCAGAAAATTATAATGATAATTGCCAGAAATCTTGAAAATTTACAATGCTGATTGCCGAAATCAAAAGAAATATGTCACTATCTACAGTTCCATATTGAAACTGAGTGGGAGTAGAGGATGGAGAGGTTGTTTTTATAATGAAATTCATTCTCTCTCATGAACCTTCAAAGGATATAAGGTAACTTGAAGATGATATCTTGACCTCTCATTGTCAAAAAATAGTACTTATATTCAAAGTAAACTTTTAGATCTCATTTTTGCATAGTAAAATAACATTTTTAAAAAAAACATTGATTTAAGAAAACTTGAGAAATAAATCTAACTTTCATTTTGAAAGATTCTTTTGTGATTATGAGCATCCAAACAAAAGGTGTAGACAAAATTCAAAAGGGATGTTTGAAAATGTCAAAGAAAATTAATGTTCCTTCCAACTCCTCCTTGAAATTTGTCCATAACTTTTGATTGGAGGATTAAAACCTCAAAAAGATTTATGGAGATAAAATTTGGCTTCATTTTCCACAATAATTCAATTCAAATTCTTTTGAAAAAAGTTGTTTTACTATGCCTAAATGAGGTTTGAAATTCTACATTCAACACATTTCTTGTGTTTGACTTCTCTATGAGCGGTTGAGCTCCTACTAATCCTAACTATTTACATATTTCACATGGGTTATTTTACCTCTTATCACAAAATTTGTATAAAGATCTTGTCTATAAGCATTTCACTCTCATCGATGAATTGTTTATTGAAGCTACATGCCGAAATTTTTATTAGTTCAGTATCTAGCATGATGAAAATTGCAATAATTAATTTTTTTCTGCCAAAATTAAAAAGTCAAATTTTATTAAATGTTCGGGAGAGGGTGCTGAAACTGAAGAGGTACTACGGTATATCAAACTTTGTTTTTGAATATTGTTAACAAAATTGTTAGAGCCCCCAACAAAAATGTATGTGATTAAAATTATATTCAATGAAGTCTAGTGTAATGAACATAAATCTACAAGAAGGCATGAAAATGGTACTACCTTTGTCTTTGAAAAAGACCCATGTAGTTTCAAAGTATTTCCTAAGTATTTTACAAAGAAAATATGGGTCTTTTTCAGAAACAATGGGAGTAGATAGTTTAGGCCGCCTCCTCTTCTTCCTCAAACTCGCCTTCCTCGTCGGCAGAGGCATCTTGATATTGTTGATACTCGGACACTAAGTCGTTCATGTTGCTCTCGGCCTCCGTGAATTCCATCTCGTCCATGCCTTCCCCGGTGTACCAATGCAAGAAAGCCTTTCGTCGGAACATGGATGTGAATTGCTCGCTCACACGTTTAAACATTTCCTGCACCCCGCCATGTTTTGAAACCAAAAATTTTAAGAATTTTAGTGAAGAATGTGTTACTGGTCGCTTTCTGAACCTCCTCATACATTGTCTGTGAGGTTGGGGATTGAATTTCGGCTTTAAAATTTGCATTTTGTGGGTGGAGGTGAGAGGGCCAGACCTGGATGGCGGTGGAGTTGCCGACGAAGGTGGCGGACATCTTGAGGCCTTTGGGGGGGATGTCGCAGACGCTGGACTTGACGTTGTTGGGGATCCATTCCACGAAGTACGAGGAGTTTTTGTTCTGCACGTTCAGCATTTGCTCGTCCACCTCTTTGGTGCTCATGCGGCCACGGAACATGGCCGACGCTGTCAGGTAGCGGCCGTGACGCGGGTCCGCGGCGCACATCATGTTCTTCGCGTCCCACATCTGCTGCGTCAGCTCCGGGACCGTCAGCGCGCGGTACTGCTGCGAGCCGCGGGAGGTCAGCGGCGCGAACCCCGTCATGAAGAAGTGGAGACGAGGGAACGGGATCAGGTTCACGGCCAGTTTGCGCAGATCGGAGTTCAGTTGACCCGGGAAGCGCAGGCAGCATGTGACGCCGCTCATGGTGGCGGAAATGAGATGGTTCAAATCTCCAACTGCCACAGCGACAAAACACAGGACACCTCAAATCTCATGTCAGTATCAAAAATAGTGCATGATTCGTAGTTTAGCGTTCATCTTACTTCGTGTATTTGGAGGGTGCCCTCAAATTCATGTTAGTATCAGGCATCGCATGATTCACGGTTTAGTGTCTTGTCTTGTTGTGCGAAATTTCACACCCGTTTCAAGGCCATGGTGCTTTCAAATTCATGTTAATTCCGAACATTGGAGATACATGGTTTCGCGATTAATATCTTTTTGCGTGAGATTTCACATCCACTTCAATGCCACGGTGCCCTCAAAATTCATTTGAATATCAAGCATTGCATGATTCATGGTTTACCGTTTATCTTATTGCTTGGAATTTCACATCCGCGTCAATGCCATGGCGACCTCAAATTCATGTTAGGACCAGGCATCGCCCGATTCATGTTGTAGCTTTAATTTTATTGGGTGAAATTTCACATTCTCTCCGATGCCCTGGTGCTCTTCAATTATTGTTAGTATTAGAATCATGTATAGCGTTTAATTTATTAAGGTGCATTGGTGCGGTGAGTGACTTGAGTTCAGAACGAGCATGAATTTCTGCGAACATGAGTTTCCAGAGGCTACAGATAGCTATGCTTCCTGATTCGGAGCAGAGATTGGGAGCAGAGAAGAAGAATTAGGGCTTATTGGATTACAGTACGTACAAGTGGGAGTTGTGAGCTTGAGTGTACGGAAGCAAATATCGTAGAGTGCCTCATTGTCCAGGCACATGGACACATCCGAATTTTCCACGAGTTGATGCACGGAGAGCGTGGCATTGTAGGGCTCCACCACAGTATCCGACACCTTTGGCGACGGTACAATGCTGAAAGTCACCATCATGCGATCAGGATACTCCTCTCTCATCTTCGAGATGAGTAGGGTTCCCATGCCGGACCCTGTTCCACCTCCCATCGAATGACAAATCTGGAAACCTGTGAATTCAACGACCATCCCAGTCATGCAATGTATCTGTAACCTGTTGAGGGACTACTGTATCGTGATGTAAATTTCCAAGAGAGGGTCTCATTCTTTGTGATTGAAGGATACCTTGTAGGCAATCACAACTCTCTGCCTCTTTACGCACAACATCGAGAACAGAGTCGATGAGTTCAGCGCCGTCGGTGTAATGGCCCTTAGCCCAATTATTCCCAGCACCAGTTTGGCCGAAGACGAAGTTATCGGGTCTGAAAATTTGGCCGTAGGGTCCCGACCGGACGCTGTCCATGGTTCCGGGCTCCAGATCCATCAGTACTGCTCGAGGCACATACCGACCTCCACTGGCCTCGTTGAAGTAGACGTTGATTCTCTCCAGTTGCAAGTCGGAATCACCATGGTATGTTCCGGTAGGATCAATGCCGTGTTCATCGCAAATCACCTGCATACACTCACGTTTGGATGTCAGGTCATCATAGTATTAACAGAATTAGTTCAAAAATTTGATGTTGTCACTGTCAAATTTTTGTTCCACTCATACAAACAAGGATGTGAAGACTATTTGGCTTCAACTAATACAATCTAAGACACACATGATATCATGTACATCTTGAGGGCAAACTTTGCCCTGAGTTATTGCTCTCTCAGGGATTAAGATGACATGTCCAAGCCGTACGAGATTCATCATGCAAAACAGAGAGATCTTAACCTCGACAACGACATTATATAATTATACCCATGAACTGCCTGATTTGCAAACGACCTTGACTTCCAGACAAATTTCTCATGGACACATCCTAGCACCTGCAATTTGTATATCTTTTTTTTAAAGCCGAACAGCAAATAGTATTGAATTGTAATGTTTTGAGTTTCACATCTCTGTTTCTAGACCCTACCTCCCAGAATTTGGCACCGATTTGATTGCCGCACTGCCCGCCCTGGACGTGGAGGATTTCTCTCATGGTGGTGTTGAGATCTTAGATCCAAATCCGCAGAGAGTTTGCTTGAGAGCCTTGCAAATGCTGGAATGCAAGGCTCTCTGTAGCAAAGAGGAACAGTATTTGTGTTGTGGAGGAGCAAACTGACGACGCTGCCAGGAGGAGGAATCCAGGAGGTCGGCTGAGACTTCAAGTTAGTTATGGCAGTCGGCAGGCACACATGTTTTAATTAGATTTTTTTGATTGCAAGTTCTAATCTTCACATAAACGAAGTGAGGGAAACACATGTGTGTGCTGCATTCCCTCTTAGGTCACACTTAAAAAGCAAGGAAATAACCGTTTCAGCATCCCAGTTCTTTGGCATCTCTGCCTCTCAACTTGAAAACAAGTCAAACTCACCATGCTTTGTAGTAAGTTACAACTACTGTCTCACTGAAAGCTGCAAACAATTAATTGAATTAGTGCCTTATTTGAGGTAATTACGCATCAGGCAGCCAGATGAAAGCGTCGAAGCAGCCCTGGATCATGTGACATTGGGATGACTGACCCAGATCATGTGACATTGGAATGCAGCTGAAGAAATCTCAACTGAGAATACTTGAAAGACTGCCACGAAACAGGGAAGCATGGCCTTTCACGTTATCGGTACTGAAATCGGTTACGCTTCTTATGATAGACACTAAGTGAGGCATCACTCACTAATAGAACATAGAAAGCCTACTTAATGGAAACCGATAGAAAAGTGAGAACTAAGGTGGACTGGACTGAGCTTTCCAGCAACACACTCGGTAAGAAGAATAAACTTCAACCATGATATTATGTACGGTACATTAACCCTTCAACGATTATGGATAGTATATGGCGTCTTGGTTTTAAGTGAATCTTTGACAAAAAGTAATTTCAGGATTTTTTTTCAGAATGTTTCAATTCATTGAATCAATTTCTATAGTGAATAAGGCTTGCCAAGCACTACAATTAGGTTGCAAAGTCAGCTTTGATCATTGGACAATTTTACATGCTTGACCATGCACAAACCTTGGGCAAAAAGCAAGACCCATGACCTGCTTCAAGGATTTTTTTTAATTCCTCTTAAATTGCTTGCTAGATCAAGAAATGTCGTTCAAGGGTTTAGTGCTTGTTCACTTAAGGTCCCACGATTATCTCTAAAACACACTCACTATTGGTGGGTGCTATAGTGTCTTCAATGAATAATTGGTGAATAGAGAAAAAGAGCCAATTAGCCAATAGTGGGCACTAGAGCTCATGTGCAGGGGGTGGGGGGTGGGGGAGATAAAAGCCCAAGTTTGCCTTGCTTTTCAAGGCACATCAATAAGTTAATTCCCTAAATTATAATTATTTTTAAAATTCCCCCTAACCTTATTAGATCTCCTTAGAAACTAAAAAAGCCCATCACCAAAGAATTTGCGTTTAAAGTTGGCTTCTAATTGAGAAGGATTGGAGTCATTGATATCTTTGTAGTGCTCCTTTTTCACGTTTGTAGAATTCAATGATTCCATTTAACAAATCATCATCCATTTGTGACACCATTTTCAAGCACTAGGTATTTAATTCTTTTCTTTGAAATCTTCTAAAAATGAATGGAAAAGCAATGAGTTGTTGTATGCTTGGAAGATTGTGAGTGTATTGAGTTGGAAGATTAAGAGGTTTGGAATGTGATGTTGAATTGCAAGGGTATGTAGTTGACTATGGTGGATGGTTTCTTTAAATTTTGCACATTTGCATCAATGAGATTCAATTCTACAATTGGAGGTGTATTTATTGTAATTTGTTTCAATTGAGGATTGAAAGTGTCTTTGAATGTCTTTCTTCTCTTTAGTAGGTTGTTTACTTATCTTAGTCATTAATGTTATGACATAATTTCTTAGTAAATATTCCCATTTTCAAACGAAAGAAAGGATAATTTAGGGTGGATTCTGCACTTTGAAGGTAGAAAGATAATCACAAAAATTTGAAAGTCTGTGCACCACAAAATTACACAAGCTACTACATACTTAATAAGAAAAGAGAGCAAAGTCTCATTTGTAAACTTTGAATCCTAAAGGAGATGTAGTAGATTTAGCACATCTAGCACAATCTTGTACCCTCTTTTTTAAGATTTTTGCAATCTAATTTCATATTTAAATAACTATTGTATGTTGACTATAGAAAATGAATCTTGTTTTATAGCCTCCATTATTTTTGTACTTTCTATGTGCACTTAGGCTTGTCACTATTGTAATTAGCACTTAAAAAAGGGAGGCCTACTCAACAAAAGAAATTCATTAATTAAGTTAAAGCAATGAACCTACTATATTACTCTATTGTTAGCTGTCACGAGTTTGATTAATTGAGGGTCTTTTTATAAATATTGGAAAAAATAAAATGATAAAGTTTTAGGTGAAAGATAGTAGATAAATAAATAGTCTAATTGAATATAAACGGTTGAATGGGTGAAAATTTTGGAAATTAGTGAATGAGATTAAAGCAACAAATTGTTTAATTTGAAAATTTTGAAAACTAAAAATAGATTAAAATATGCTAATGTAAAATTCTACATTAAAAAGTTTTCAATTCTAAAGGATCTATTTGTCAGTTCTTATTGGTTGACATCAACCACTATCCTACTACCTAAAATGAGCATTTGATACAATGACAATGATAGCAATATAGGATTCAAGATTAAAGATTCAACATAGGATCAAAAATTTAAGTAATGAGACACAACAAGAGTAGTCCCTTCTTGAGGGTTGCTATTATGTAAGTATAGGAGTATCAGTCCATGAGCCTAAAATACTACACACCTATGTTATAGGTATATATACTATAGAAACCATCTATGATTATAGGGAATATATGTTACAAATATCCATATTATAGGTGTTTATGATACATACATCTTTTGTAGTGTGTGGTATTTATATTGTAAGTACCTATATTGTAAGCTCAATGATCACAACCTTGCATTCTTGGGTTCACATATTAGCACAATTGGTCCCTTCCTATGGACATTTGATTTTTTACACAATGAAAACTATATGCTTTTCATTTGAACACTTGTGACATACATTTGTTTTTATAATAAAAGAGTTGACCAAAAATATTAAATCATTTTTCAAATTGTGATCAATTAATTAATGTGCAAAAAAAATTTATTATAGAAAGAATAGTTATTTTGGAAAAGAATTTGTAGCAACAATTTATTGGATCTTGTTGTTTAAGGACTTTTATTGCCTTGAGGTCCAAAATTAACCTTAGCTGTAGTCCCAATGTGAAGTTTTATTGGTTTCACACTAGCACAAAACCTTCTACTTGTATTTGTAAGTAATTATAAAACCATCATTAACCAAAAATCATCACATCTAGATACTTGCATTTAAAGAAGTTATTATTTTTGAAGACCTATTAGATTTAAACATTAGAACTTTGTGTCAATTTAGGTACACCAATCATTAGCACTAAGAAAATTCATAAATTATTATTAATTTATCCAAATAATGCATCATGAATTGTGTTGGAATTCCTATTCATTTTTCCAATTAAACAAATTATTCCCAAAGTACCCAAAAGTGTGATTTTCAAGGTGACTAGATCATGTATGGTATAGGATTAAGTAGATGAGAGAATTAGATGGAGATATAACTTACAAGTAAAACTCAAGACCTTGTACGTGGTTTAGAAGGATGTATGCCTATAACAAAGGTAGTCACTCTAAAATGATCTAATTTTTGTACCATTTTAATGTTTATTTGGTGTACAAAGTTTTTGGAATTTAACCTCTAAATGCCTAAGGCACTATATTTTGGTGTTAAGTGAACTTCAAAGTTACATAAAGTCTTACTAGAGTAATATTTTTGATATTATTTCAAAAATTGAATGCCCTTTTAAATCTATTTTAAATATCAAAAATTCAATTTTGAAAAAAATTATTCATGTTTTTTCTATTGAAAATTTTGTGCAAAGGTATCCATTGCAAAACTTGATTTTTTTCAATGTTAGAGGTTTATGGAGATGA
Source organism: Pseudoscleropodium purum (assembly GCA_963969395.1). Taxonomy (NCBI): domain Eukaryota; kingdom Viridiplantae; phylum Streptophyta; class Bryopsida; order Hypnales; family Brachytheciaceae; genus Pseudoscleropodium; species Pseudoscleropodium purum. Next base: position 3,391,143 of record OZ017796.1, read on the forward strand.
GCCTCAAATACAATGGATCTTGAGGGAAAGTCACATTGAAAAGTCAATTATAAAAATTGTAGAGTAGATTTTGAAAAAATGTAAACGAATTATAGTTATATCTATATATCTATATCTATACATCCTTTAGTGTCATATTTTTCCAATGACTTCAATTTTAGATTTGACATGTGGTAAGTGGATTGAAAGACTTCAAATCACCATTGCAAGTTTGAACCCCATCTTTATCAAGCATTACAATCTTTCAATCCATACGTGATATTATTGTATTTTCTTACCCTATATGATCCGCAACACATCTAATGTTGAATTCATATGGTTACAATTTTTTGAATTGATATAACTAATCCAAAATTTTGGGCTTTTTATGTAGTTTTGAACAAATTCTAAAATGTTCAAAGAGGCCTTAGGCATATATGGGTTAAAATGTACAAGCTTTTACACAAAACCAAGGTGTATTATATTATAGACAAAAAGAAAAAGTGGTTCATTTGCACCCCTCTTCAACTACAATTCATTACCTTCTAAAAATTAATGGTTATACCATTAACCTTAGAGCGCTCTAATGTCCATTTTTTGGACGATGAACAAATTAAAGTTCTTATTTCTGTCTCATTCTTGCTTGGATGAAAGTCATCCTAGTTTTTGGTGATACTCTATTAAGTTCTTGTTTTATCTAATGGTTGGATTTGGTGTTACTAGAATACTAATTTTTCTAAAATTACAAATGTGGAAGTATGTCAAGTGGTCAAATTGCATTGACTCTAGTTCAAAACTAGATTAGCAAAAATGAGGTCCTAGATGTAATGAACACAAAAAATTCAAAAAATCACCATATCAAGATAACTTCATTTCAAATGGGTTCCAACAAGTTTTACTCAAAAAATGATAATATTTTGCTTGTCATTGAATTTAGAAGGAATTTTGAAATTCCCCTTTCAAAATTTATAGAAAAATATTGGTGATTGCACTAGTGAATCTAACCATACGGATAGAATCTACAATTCAAAATCTACAACTTTCATTTGTACATCAATTCCAAAATATTCTTCCAAATAACACTTTATAACAGTTTTTCCCGAATTGTCAAATTTGGAAATGGATCCAGACGTTTAGGGGTTAAACAACCTCACCAAATGTCTTGCAAATCTCTTGAAACATGTTAAAATTTTAGAACATGTTCAAAACAACAGTACAATAACATAGGTTAGGAACTTCAATTTCCAAATACTCATTTTACACAATCAATTGAAGAAAGCGAATGGGGTAAAAAGGCCCGCTCAATGCCTCCAAACGGAAACACAGATTCGGATGGTGTCGAACTGTGCTTCCACCATCCGACGCAAACACAGATTTTCAAAAACGACTGCAAGTACGAAACAGGCCCGCCCAATGCCTCCAAACGGAAATGAACGGAAATGAGTGGATTCCAGTAAAATCCAACACAAAATGACGTTCACATTCTCAAGTCATTTCTGTCCACGAAATATTCTCGTATAGAAATATATTTGAAACGGACGCTCATGAATGCATGTACTAATCAAATTTTACAGAGATCGTCAAATTTTACAGAGATCGATCACCTGGGCCCAGTCTCCGTTGAACGTCGAACTAGAGAGACTGCATACCAGCTACTTCTGGTCATCATCCCGCGCCACTCTCCTTGCGGAACCAGTTCCCGGGTCGACTTCCTCAGGAGGTCGATCATGCAGTCTCAAGTCCTTTCACTCTAGTTTCCGAGACGACTTCTTCAGGAGGTCTTGCGTTATTGGGTTCTTCAACTAGTACGACTCCATGTCCATGACTTCCATTCTCTCCGTTATCGCGTTCTACAACTGGTTCTTCATGTCCATTCTCTGGGTTATTGTGTTCTTCAACCTGGGCTCTAGGTCTTGTATTTCTTTTTCTACATGGGCAACAGCCCGGGCAATAGAACTTACAGAAGTATATGAGAATGCCAGATACTAACACTAACCCAACAAATCCACCAACTCCTCCCCCTATCCCAGCCCCCAACTCTGTTTTCTTCTTCTTGCCAGGCGATATGCTAGCCTTGCATGTTCCACAACACCCAATATTGATGTCCGGTACTTTAGCCCTTGCACACAAAAATTCTGGCACATTATCAGAGGTAAAGCCTGGGCATGCCTCTGTCTGCAAACATGCAACCATAGCCACATGATTTAGGGGAGACCAATATGCAACATGAAAGTGACAATTTGTGATGTAAAACGCACAGACGGGATTAATCATTGAAGGCCGAGCGAGGTGTCATGTTGCCGAATGATCGACCAAATCGATTGATTGTGTTGCGAAAATTATAATTCAGACGTGACAAACTTTAATACTACCAGAATACGGTAGTATTAAAGAACATTGCATGCGTTGGGTCAAAAGTAAATAGAATGGAGCAATAGAAAGTCCCCGTATGATCCACTCAGAAGGACGAATAAAACAATACGTCACATTTCAACCTTTGCTCCTGTGGGAATTAAATTACACACCAATCACATATTCCATTTTCTGAAGCAACTAAGTGATTGTGTAAAAATTAGTCACAGTCCTGGACATGAGCATGAGAGAGGAATAATTCTGATGAAGCATACTCTCATCTTCAACTTACATGGTTGAAACAGACATTTGTACTCAGGTCGACAGCAACGTCGAAGCTTCCTGATCCATGACTTAGAGCCTCAGTGCTGATTGAATCAAATTTGATAGTGGGGAATTGTTCCTCCACTTTTTTTTCGAAGAAATCAATTCCCAGCACTCCCAGTAGCTCTCCATTGGGCCCAAAAGCTGCACTCGTAGTAGATAATTCAGAGGATGAAACTGATGTAACTAAAGTACAAATCTTTTTCGAAACATGTTGGTTATGATCAGATTGCTGTTAATAGATTTACAGAGATTTTGGCGAAAGTTTTGAGCACCATGCCCAATTTCTAATTTTCAAAGTTGGCAACTAAACAAGTCCCAAATTTGGCGCAATGTACTTCAATCACTATTACATTGAAAATGAGCATTAAACCAGAGAGTGTGGACGTGTGGACCAACCTCAAGGGATAAGGGTTCGAGTTAGCATACCTGCTTTACTGAGTGTTAAGGTGCGAGCATCAATCCCACTAAAGTCCGGGTAAAGCGGGCCAAAATCAGTTTGATTTTTCTTGAAATTGATGTGCAGTTTCGCCAGAAAGGAGTAAACCGATTGCAAAGCATACAACGGGTTACTCAATCTGTCATCTGGGATTTCCTCTAGGGAGGCTCGAAGAGCTGGATTGCACTGGGGTGCTTGTCGTGTACGAAAACTGTACACAAACAAATTCGTGTTTGGGGTGGCGGAAAGATTCAGGTCAGCAATGTCTTTATATTGCTGACCATCAATGAGGGCAATGATCACCTACACTCAAAATAGTCCAAAGTCAACATAGTGTACATGATGATATTACTGTCTACAATGAACTCAATATAGAAAAACTCTCCCCCTAACATGAAGTAAATGCAGGACAACCACGAGACAAAGACGGACGAGAAAAACACTAGCAAACCTTGAGATAAGTTGGTGGAATTGAATTTGAAGAAGTCAGTCGGTCTAGTTGACTGATTGTGGCATTGATAGCATTGTTAGTTTGTGTAGAATTTGGATTAGTCGTGCTTGGACTAGCTTCAACCTCGTTGAGGCTGTCATTGAAAGATTGATACATCCGTGCTCTGTTGTAAATCGCGGTCGCATTCAGTTGTTTGATCCCATCTCCATCAAAACACACGATGGTGACGTAGTCTTTGTCTTCGGTCAGAGTGTCCAAAACACTCAGCGCTGTTGTGATGGCTTTGCTGATGTATGTTTCGTAGGCTGTAGCACTGATCGTGCCATACATGTTCAGTCCTGTGTCGATGAGCAGAGTGACAACCCTGGGAATGTATGTCGATTCGAGGTACCTGCCAGGCCCAAGGAGTGATTGGAATTTGTAATGGAAAATAACAAATTGCACTCGATTTAAACTTATGAACTCAAATACCACATTCAAATTAATTCCAAAGGGCACAGTAAAGTTAAGGCCATCACCACTCACCAGGGTCGGATTCGAGGATCATATAAACTAGCTTCGCATGATTCATCCTGCAATTGCAGTATGACGTCCATAACGTGAGTTAGCTGCCCCCACGGGATAGTTTGAAAACGAAAGTCACAAGAGCAGGAGATTCAATGCGAGTGAAAGGAGAAAATTACCGCTCCAGGATATATTCTCAATGTACCGTCCACAGCTCCAAAAAAGACTCGAAAGAAACGAAGAGGATTACTCATGGTACTGTTTTTAAAATGGTCATCCAACGACCTGTGTGTGCAGACTGTCCGGCCAACTTGACTGTCAGTTGTCTGATCCACACGCCTGCACCATACTCCATTACGGCAATTCTCAGTCTTAGTTCTCAGCATTTCTACCTATATTGTAACCAATAATTTAGAATTGAAGAATTGAAGAATGCATTTACAGGCACAACTCATGAACTTTCGAGAGTTGAATGTATGGCAAGTACAAGAGAATTACAAACCTTACGTAGCCCTTGGTGAAGTCAAAGTTCCTCTCCACGCACACCGGTGCACTCCCAGATACAGTGCAGAAAGTGTTGTTTGCAACCCCCAGGCATGAGTAATTCTTATCGCCTGGGGTGCCATACTCAAAGCATGATAAACGGGAACAAGTGCTGCTCGAACAACCATTCAGTACATCTGCACTTGCAAGAATGAAATTATGCTATGAAGTGATCGCTTGTATAATCCTCGGCCCAAATAAAAAGTCAGAGTTGCAAATAGCCAAGATTTCTATTTTATAATTAGGAGAAGTAGAATCACGGCATGAACAAATTTCTGTATAAATTTGAAATTTTAAAACTTTTGATAAGCTCATTTCATATTCGTTGTTCATGACATACTTAATCATTAAACTTGATTATTGAACAAGGGCCAGCCGCTAACGTACGCTTCTCAGTCGTAAAATAGCTACTCTTTATTTTTTCTAGTAAAACCCGACAATTCTTTTGAACTTCAAAATATCTCCCTTATCTTCACATACGTTACCTGCCTGGGAGGCGCACACCTTAGGACAGATCGATCACTTTGGACATTTCTAGGAAATTTTCGGTCGGAATCAGCACATTCAACATCTTAATGCTTACTTCTAACACCAAAATGATTCTCTAAGTCAGATCGTGAGGCTCCAGAATTTCAAACCGCAACGAAAATCATGTATCCCTGAAAGGCCAAGGATTCATGGTTTAAAATTCACAAATCGGATTGATCATCTGGTATGATATATAAGTCACAGGAGGCGAAATTTGACATCATCAAAATCAGTGCTGGACGTTGCATGTGGTGCTCAAGGAAAAAACGAAATTGGACAAGAAAACAGTCCCCACATGACCTACTCAAAACGGCATAGAAAACATAGTCCTTCAGGAGTAACTGAAAATTCGCAGAAGCGAGGAAGAAGGGTCGATGAAAGTACCACAATTACGAGCATTTGCCTCCGCTGCGGCAACAAACGAGGTCAGTTCTCCCTCTTTCAGCGTTAGAAGCTGCTTCGCAGTCGTAATATTCTGCACTTGAGCTTCTACAGAGTTGAAACTCATCACCTGAAGACCAAGGAGGCAGAGAAAGGCAAGACTACGGCGATAAGGCCATGGCCGTGGCAGTCCCTTCATCTTGGCGAGCAGGAGTACGCAAGCCTCCAATATACGCAATAACCTAGAACTGCAAGCAGAGAATTGAAAAAAATCTAGTTACAAATTCCATTCAGAGAAAGTTCATTCAACTTCCCCATGAGCTGAACTGAGTATTATTCTCTTTGACCTGAACAGGGGGTTTGCAACATATATTTCCATGACCCTCGCTATGAAACCACAGGGGATTTGCTCCAAGATTTGCATGTATTCCTCTGTAATTACACTAAGTAGATGTAATCCCCTGCCATCAAACAGGAGATTTAAATGCAGACCCGTCTCTTTTTCCCGTGTGCAAGACGTTCCTGTGCTTTAATTTGAAGTCTGAGACACAGGATATTTCCACTGAGAACCTACTGCATGATGTCCTCTCAAAACACTACAACAAGCATCCTAACGAAAATACAACAGCTCATTTCAACTTCTCAGGGGAGCCCAACGCAGGTTCCGGGACCGGGCGGTCTTGCGTCGCGGCTGGAAACTAATCGACTGCAGACAATGCTGGCTACCGACAAAATGTACAGACCTTGATTCAGACTCAAAATCTCGAAGCTAAGAATGGATTTACTCAGCAATAATCGATTTGAGAAAGGCGAGTTTCAAAACATGGGATACTTAAATAGGGGCTCGATAAGCGATAACTACAACTGAAGACAGGAAGGGCTACTTCAACGTAGCTGACACAACATTTATGTACCATGGTCCTAAAAATAAAGCCCACGTTAACTACTATTTTCAGATGCGCGCTCCCTAACAGAGAAGGCTTGCTCTGATACTAGAGGTTTGACACATGCCACCCAAATTCAAATGATACTTCGGCTGGGCAAAAATGGACAGGAAACAGTACGTGCGTCTCTACCGACAATATTTTGTGCAGTCCGCTATTCAAACTCAGTTGGGTGAGATGCTCCTCTTGGTAGCTAGGGTCGGATCTTCAATCACAGCGGTAATCAATTTGAAACAGGTCCGGTCTGTTAGAAGTACAGAAATTGGAGTAGAGGTTCGGTACCTGAGGACCCTGAGCCAGGATTACTTCCTAATAAATGTACACACCATTGTGCTAAAGATGGAGACAGAGACTCTATGACAGACGCTAGCTGTGAGCGAATTAAAGCTATGAACATCTGCAAGGGGTCCTCTAAAATTCAAAGACGTCCTCTGCTTCGTCTCGATCGACAGAGCGTCGAGCTAGAATGCTGATCGACGGCAACTAAAAACCATTCAAGTGTCGACTGAGCTTGCCTGATCGATCGGTCGATCGAGCGGGAAACGAGTCAGTGTTAACGATCAATTGCAAGGGTGTCATTTGTACAGCTAGGAAAGGAACCCGGAACTGTAGTCGGTACGAGTGTCCTGGAAGGACAGCTTCGTTAAAATACTAAACTTGGTCGACAACCTCATCTGGACTTGCGCAAGGGTATCGTCTTCCGTAGATTCGTTCCGCAGTCGGCAAGTGCAGACTTTGCAAGGCTGCCCACCTCGAGTAAATAAGGATTCTGGTATTCTGGGAAATATGTGTGGTGGCGAGAGCTTAGTGCCCCTCCCCGGTAAGGGGGATTAGGAAGTCAATGGCTGGTCTGTAATAATTGGAGGCCTTTGGGGGGCTATTTTTTTACGGTATTTCCCGACCAATTTTCTTACTGAGGGGTTCAGACTGAAACATCGACCCCTAGAAACGGCTTCACCTTTTCAAAACTTAAAATGAGGCTAGCTTAAAAGAGAGTCTAGGTATTTTTTAATATAAAATATACCGTCACATAACAAGGCACAGGCTGTCCAACAGTCCAAGTAGCAGCAAAGAAGATACCAGATTACCAGAAAGCTATTTAAAAAAAAACATATAGTGAACCATCCCTATGTATATAAATAAGGGAGACGTTAAACCCACATTAGGAAGAAATTGAACCCTCAAAGATGCTATGAGTTTTCCTACTAATTTTAATACTAATTGAATGAATATAAAGGTGGCTACATCCTCATTAAAACCACCACTTGGTGTGTGCTCCATTCTTCATCATAGAATCATCATCATGAGGTTTATGAGATCATATAGATGGATTGGATGGTGATGACTAGTTTTGAATTCATCATGAAATTCATGGCCTAATTAGTGAGTTGAGAAGGCTCTTGCCACCCAAACTTTTGCATTGCAAAGTTGTTTCTTTTGAGGTTCAATTTTTTTTGAATGCCCCACAAAGTGAGCCTAACAAGCTAGATTTATTTTGAACAAAAACAAAGGAATTTTTTTTGCAAATTTTGAATTCATATTTGCAATCAGAGACTCCAAATTAATAGGAGAGATGTCTAAAACATACCTTAAACATGGCTCAAAATAAGGGATATTTTTTTACTTTTATCCCTAGAGAATTCTAAAATTACCTTGTCAGGACATTTTGTGGACTAGATTTAGTGTCTTTTTAAAAAAAAGTGCAACAAACCATAAATGTCCTTTAACACAATCAAATGAAGAGATGTCTCACTACTAGAAAAGGGTACCAATTGCCTGACCTCAAATGTTGTAAAATATACTAGGCAAGCAAATTAGGGGGCCATTAAAACAATGCTTTCAACATGTGTGTAAACATTGCTCAGGAGGAGCAACAATTTACAGAGTTGATAGGACGGTCGGATGTCCGGGACGTCTAAACGCAGACGTTATGTCCGCAGCGTCCACTGACATTCGCGGTCCGCCTGTCTGCCCGTCCACCCCGTCCGCCCCATCCGTCCGCCCCGCCCATCCGCCTTCCAACGGCGGGAGGGATGCTGCGTCCGCTGGCGTCCGTGAGGACGGACATCCGGGTTACAGACGCTATTTTGGGGTAGACATACCGATTTGTCAACCCTGACAATTTAGTACCTACACTATGCAACATTCTTTCAAGAGTGTGGAAATGGCTACAATGTAGTTCCCACGGTGCTTTACTGGACCCCACTATGCTAAAATTAATAGATGGACCTTGTAATGAATTTGTTGAAATTAGTTGATGGGTCCATGAGGCACTTTTTCAAAATTAGTTGGTAGATCCGTGAGGCACTTTGCTAAAATTAGTTGCTAGGTCTTGGGAGTCCGGGTGACCATGTTATATTGTAAATTTAGTGCCACTAAATTTGATTTATGTAGATGCTATTATGACCAATATAATTACCATGTGGATTTTTGTTGATTGTATGGTACCCTTTAAATTTATTTTGCAACAATTATATATTTTAATTTGATTAATTTTAATGCAATTTCTAATTTTATTGTAGCAAAAGTTAGGGTTGCTGGATGCTTGGACATTGAGAATTTTTGATTTTGTATGCATGTCAGTGGACTCAAAAGGGGCTGTATTTTCATGTTTAGGGATTCAATTGATGCTTCCTCAATTTCTATGAATGTCGAATTTTTAATATTTAATTATAATTAAAAATAATGAGGTTCACAATGCCACTGAAAATTGCAGCACTATTGAATACTACAAAAGAATAAAGGAATTTCATGTAGGACAGTTTACTTATTAGGAACAAAGATTGAATGAATGGAAGAATAATTGAAATCTAAGGTAGTTTCACATTCCCACAATAATACTTTCACTAGAAAAAAAAATCAATATCAAAGTTTTCAATACCTTGGACCTACAAGACTAGTAATTGGATGACAAGGGGCGAGTAGGGGCTTTGGAGTCACTGAGGGGTTGCTAGTAATTGGCTTCTCCATTGCCAGGGTTGACAGGACGGTCGGACGTTTGGGACGTCCGGATGCGGACGCTGTGTCCGCAACGTCCGCTAACATTCGCGGTCCCGGCGGACGCAGCGTCTGCCGAGACCGCCCCGTCCGCCCTGTTCGCCCCGTCCGCTTCGATCGCCCTGTTTCCCTCGACCGCCCTATCCAAACTGCCTCGCGGTCACTCCCTTAATCCTTAAACAATTAAATATTAAATGAAGTGCAATGGTTCGTGATTTGTTATAAAAAAAATTTAAAAAAAAATTTCCTTAGAATTAAAGGGAAAATAAACCATTTTCATGAGTTATATTAATTTTTTGGGAAATATAACCCTACTTACTCAAAGTAGACATGTTATATACTTATATCAAAAAAATTTTAACTTCTAAATTTGTAATGCAAAAGGTTACTAAGAAACTAAAAACTAAAATAAATATATTTTCAAATGCATTCATTGAACACTTAATTTCATATTATTTCAAGTTTAAAAACTATGAGTTTTAACCCTAAAGGTCCTTGATTCTGTTCTCTCTAAAAATGCTCCAAAACTGCCATTTTTTTGTACAAGTACCAAAATTTTGAAAAATATCATTTTTTGACAAACGTGACCATATGATCTTGTACTAATATAGTTTGAAAGTATGTGGAAAAAATTTCAGAAATTTCCACCATGTAGATTGCAAGATATTAGCGTTTAAACTTCAAAGTGACAAAAATCCTTTTTTTGACCCTACGTAAAAACGGGCAACTGAGCTTCAAAAGGTTAAATCATTATGAAGAAATGTCCAAAATGGTTGTGCTTCTCTAGATACATTCTTCAAGGCAAGCTTACTACACATATGAAAATTTTCAAATCATTTGAAGTTGTACAACATATAGGAAAAAATTAGTAAGTAGAAAGAAATAGAGAATGATTCAAAATACTAAATTGTTAGTAAATTAGTTATAGAATTAAAAAATTTCAATCCAAATGGTGAATTGTTGTTATAAACATTATACATCCAGTATTATTATTATTTTTCAAAAATATTGAAATTTCAGTAAAATAATGGACTTCAAAGTTTTTTTTGGTGTAAAGATTCTATGATTGCCCGCAAATTAAAAAGCGTCATAACTTTTATCTCAACTATTGAAATGCAATGTTTCTAAGGTTTTTGAATACATATAAATTTCAAGAACCAATTTCAAATTTTTATTTTTTGAAAAATTGATTTTTTTAAATCTGCCCGGAGCCCCGGACTGCCCGAGTTGAGAAACAAACAACATACTATGCAATAACTTTTGACTCATATTTTTAAATGTCATGAAATTTGTGCATATGGAAGATATTCCTCATCCCCACATTCTATTAAAAAATTTCAGCCCAAAATATGCAAATCTACAGTCACATGTATGCCCAAAAATTATATATTATCCAAAAATACATGTTGGTCCTCTAGGGATTAAACCACATAGGAAAAAAAAATTAAAACAATGTCTCTTATAAGTTGAAAGATTATAAAGTTTGACCACGAGTCCATGATAGTCTTGAAACTATGAAAAAATTCCAATTCATTTTCAGAAGGCAAATTAAAAAAGTTTGTGACTTCAAATATAAATATATATATATATGTACTATTTAAAAAATCGAGATCAACACAAATACAAATATAATTAATATGGGCAAAATGTATTGAATTTAACATAGAATACCATACATTGTGAACTCAAAAATTTACATATATCATATAGTGTGTACATTTGGCTAATTGCACATATAATTTTTTTCATTCCAACTCTATATTTCTAAATTAATTTTTAATGCCTATATAACCTATTCAACTACTACTTTTGCACTACCAATCTAATATAAATGGTAGAAATATTCATCTGGCATCAGCCAACGATATGTATTAGAAAATCGTGTAATCACATGGGCCAAATTAGTATTTTCATCGTCAGTCTTCGAAGAAATGCGCTTCAAGTAAGCATAAAATACTTTTGCAAAGTCATGAAAGGCAAATTGTGTCGCACTAGGTGTTTTAAGTAACAAGATGAAATACGCCTCTGACATGTTCTTTCTATTCATCCGCCGAGCAATTTTTTGAATGGCATATTCTTCCGACTTATGTGAATACATCGGAATGACTTCCACATCTGTACTTGCTTTATGCAAATATGCAATACGTGGATCCACCTACCATCTCCTCTGAAAAGTTTGTTTCATCTCATCTGCTAATGTGAATGTGTACAAAGACTTTATTGGCTGAGAAGCTAAGGTGGTCATGTCCCAATCGCAAACTCCAATGTACACACGTGACTCATCCTCTGGAAAATGCAACAAGATGTTGTCCGGAGAAAGATCATTGTGCAAATGTCTAGCAAGATGCACTGCATACATTATATGCATAAACACCCATGTCAACTCCGTGCGCTTCTTCCGATATCGCCCTAAACGGTGAGCTTTTACAACCTCCTCTTCGGTTGGATTTGTATACATCAAACGGATTTGAATGTTGTTTGGATAGTCCTTATCTATATTCAACATTTGTCGAAGAGTTCCACCATTCTACCAATACGCATAACCTTCACACGTCGTTCCATACACCGCAGCAAACCATAAAGAGAGGGATTAACTCTTGTATTTAATAATGATTTTTTTTTGGTGCATTCTATCAATGTACTTGTCAATTAAAGAACCATAAATAAACCATTTCAGTGAACTTCCATATTTGAAAATAGAATCTAAAGAGGAACCACTAATTGTCTAATTTGGGCATTTCTTCATACGAATAAGAAATCATTTTAGTTTTTAGCAATCGTTGAATGAAAAATAAAAAAATTTCAAATATTCAAATAATTCAATCTTTCATAAATTAATTAGAAATACATTGTTACCATTTACGAGTTTCTAAATGTAATAAACACACAACAATAATTTCAAAATACACACCATGCTAGTACATATTTAACCTCGAATGCTAAATTCAAAAATAGACATAATATGGCTCTTACAAAGTTACATTTCTTCTTCATATTTTTATTATTTATCAAAGTCGCTTATAGCCTTATACATCAATGCTATTATAAAATAATACAATGATGTCTTCAACAATATGCTTGCCTACATACATACTTGGTGTACACTATTACACAACACTTTTTGAAAAAGTGAACAAAATTGTTGTTCAAAATTGTTCTATTCATTTAAAATTTTGTACTACTTCTACCAATCTAGTGCTCTATACTTGTCGTGAGAGTAAAAATGAGAAAATTAAGCAAATACATGCTCACTATATACTTGCATGTTTTTTTATTCGGAATATAAATCGGACTCAAATTGTTGACCGCTGCCTCTTCTTTGTACTTCAATGAACGGACCACCTCCGTAGTTTCCGTGATATCCACTCGGTGCACCTCCTTGTCCATAATTTGAACCTCCAAAAGTGGGAGGAGGAACCGGAGTAGTTGGCTCTGATCCTCTTTCATTTGAAGCCCCGTAATAAGAGGCTCCATGATGCCCGTATGAATCACTTCTAGTTGATCCCGGATAGTATTGGGCGCTTCCATGAAGAGAGCAACTATACTGCGGGGTTACATGGCTTCCTCCACTACCTTCAGAGCCCACTTGAGTGGGCGTCGTATAATATGAACCAGATTCAGTAGGCCTACCATAGTGCGTGTTGCCATAGCTACCTACTCTACTTTGAGAGCCAATTTAAAGGGGAGTGCCATAACGAAAACCAACTGCACTTGAACCACCATAATGCGTGGGTCCATAGCTCCCTTTTCTACCTTCATATCTATTTTGAGGATCGTAACCAGAGTATGAACCACCTCTTCCTTGTTCAGATTCTCGCGTTCCATGTTCATGTCTGTAGGACCCACCATGCCTATGTTGCCGGCCACGATCTTGAAGGCTTCTGCGTATTGCCTCTTGCATTTGTTGTTCGAATTCAATTCGTTCTCGTTCTTCTACCCGCTCGTGCCTAACTCCAAATGTGACAGGCGCTTGCATATCATCGTCATCATCGTCATCTAACCACGCATCTTTAGCATCTCGTAGAACAACTGAAGGTTGTTGTAGATAACCTCGATTGGACCACTCTGGTATGCAATCGCTTGCGCCCCTCCACTGTGTATCTATAACGGCATCCGTGCGCGTATAGTTCTCCACATTGCGACTTGTAGCGGTACGCCAGTCCACGTCCTTGTGAAGTACAATCTCTGCCCAAACCATTGCCATAACATTATAATTCATTATATTTGGTTTGGCGCTTTTAATGCCAAAAACTTGATGCACTTGTGTGTATCGTTGTTTGAAGTGTTCACTTTGGCACGTAGACATTTGTCCTTCCCAACGTAGCGCTTAGTGCTCTACACGTTCACGTGGCCAAAGTTTTTGAATGTGAGTCATTTTTACATACTTCTTGCATATTGAGCAATCCCACACTTTTGTTGATTCCTCTTCCCATCCCGATTCACCCACGTACAATGGATCGGCCCAAGCATCCCAATCGAACAATTGGGGTCTTCCCTTTCGACTACTTTTTTTGGGTGTTCTATCTTTCGGCATGATGAAGCCGAAGCAAAGAGAATGAAACAATTAGAAAGCTTAAGAACCAAAATTTTGATTTAATCAATTAAATAAAATTTTACAAGCATGAACTTTGTAAAAATTTGTAACAATGCCACAACAATCGTTCACTCAAAGCGGAGGGGGCGCGCAGAGCTTTTAAGGCACTGGTTCGCCCACTCCAAAAGAGAACGACTATTCGGAATGAGCCGTCCGCCTCTCCATATATATAGGCGGACGGCCCGAGGCGGACGCCCAAATCATGCGGACCATATCAGTTCGCGTGTCGATCGGATGGCCGTCACCAGGTGGACGCCGGATCGGACGGACAGGGCGGACGGGTATCGCGGCGAACGGGGCGGACAGGACAGACGGCGAACGAGTATCAGGGCGGACAAAGTATGGGCGGACGGGGGTTTGGGCGGATGGGGCGGTTTGACCCTGAAGCGCTCCGACGTCCATATTTTGCACGATAGACAAAGGTCTTCATGACACTATATAGTCCAACTAACTTTTCATTCATCCAATGTAAAATTTGAAATTAAAAAAGGTAGCCTTCCTTTATGACCAAATTTATGAATTCTTGGTAAATGATATTTTTCTACAAAAATATGAGCTAAAATGTGCAAAAATTCACGAAAGGATTGTAACGTTAAATATATGTGCCCAAATATTCACATTGCATTGTGTATAAAGCAATTGTAAGAAGGTAGTTGAATAAAAATTCTACTATTAAATTGAATTAGTTGACGTCTTATCACTTAGTAAACCGCTAAATGTCCAAGTCCTTGCAAGTGTATTTTGGCTATCGAAAAAGAACATGGACTTATAGTTATCCCCAATGAAGCAAATTGTTCTTTTTTCAAAATTTAACGGTATAGATGTTTAGCTCCTAAAGTTCTTTTCACTAAAAACACTTCAAAACTGCCATTAGTAGTGCAAATACCAAGTCTTAGAAGAAAAATGCTTTGGGGCATATGTAACCATAGGATCTTGTAGTAAATTAGTTGGAAAAGATGTGGAAAAAATTTTAGACAAATCCAACATTTGGATTGTAAGATATTAGATATTGAATGTTTCATTTAAGGGGGCTACTCAATTATGTCTATTAATGAACAATTGGTAGGCTAACAAACCTAACTTAGCATGTATTTTAATATTTGTTGCAATTGTTTTAGGAATATTATAACATAACACTATTATAATATTCTTATAAATGATATAATACTAAATCATTTCAAAATCAACAACATTTGAACACAATCTGTCAATCTTGTCTTTCATACTCCTTTAATGATATATATATATATAAATATATATACATACATAAAATATATTAGATAAATCAACATGAACAAATCAATGATTATATATTTCATAGATCTATTCTTCATCAATCAAATAAAAGTGCATGTTCAAATATAGACAAAGATGGTTTCTCCATTTGTTCCCAAAAATTAAATAAACAAATAGAGAAAGATATGAAGTGAATGTTACTTCGAGAATTGAAAAGAAAGAAATTGAAGTACTCAATTGCATTTTATTAAATTGGAAAATTGCATGTGGATGGCATGAATTAATCTTCATAGATGCTAAATTCATAGGAGTTGAATTTCAACATTTATGATTTATGCAATTGATTGAATTGAAAGCTCTTGTAATTACATTTTCAAATTTTCAATTCAATCATTCAAATTTGCAAGAGTGATTTATGATAGATTTATAACTTTAAATGTGAAAGCATTCAATGCCTTTATGCGTTTGTTCATCAATATATTAATTTTAGATAAATAATATATTTTTTTTATAACATATGCATAAACCATTACATTAAAAAAAACAAAAAACTAAGAGCCAAGCCAAATAGACTGATCAAATGAAGAAAACAAGAGAACAAGAGCCCTACAAGACAAAAAACAAAGGAAAATAAAGAAAATATCAAAAG
This sequence comes from Pseudoscleropodium purum, assembly GCA_963969395.1. Lineage (NCBI taxonomy): Eukaryota > Viridiplantae > Streptophyta > Bryopsida > Hypnales > Brachytheciaceae > Pseudoscleropodium > Pseudoscleropodium purum. Next base: position 3,407,064 of record OZ017796.1, read on the forward strand.
GATTCAAAGGAAGGAACAAGATGCATTCTTGCAAGACCGTAGAATACATAATGATTTCAAAATCCAAACACAAATATATTTTCTATTTCAATGAGAGTCAAAAATGAACTACCCTGCTCTCAAAGATTGTACAATGTACACATTATACAAAATGAACATATAATAGAAAGAGTAGAAGACATTGTTTATCATGATTGAAAATTGAAATGATTTTTTCTTTCTATATTTTATGAAATGTAACAATGTATTTAATTATCATAGTAATTGGTAGAAATCTTTGTGCAATACATAGAAACATTTCATTTATGTGGAGTTTTTCATTTATTTAGGATTAAAATTGAAGTATTATACTCTACAAAGTACAAACTGAAAACAATATCATATACCTAAATTCAAAAGTTTACAATTGTTTCGTGAATTCATTTTGAAAACTCAAACGAAGAAATATTTTATAATCAATATCTTGTTCATTTGAATCATTTCAAAATTCGAATTCTGAATTCAATTCCTATTTATAATAGAAATTATGTTTGTCAATTTTTTAGATCTTTAAACAATGAACCCTCTTTTTTAAAATTAATATTTAAAAACATTTGAATTAAGAATATTGGAATTACCCTTCAAAATAAATATAGTACATGTATAAGTGTATAATGTATTCTACTCTACCAACTCAAGTAACGAATTTTTCTATGTTTTTAAGGAAAATATAGCCATACATGATTTGAAAATTAAAACATTGATTCTTTTTCTTTGTTTTCAAATCTAATCAAAATTTCATTAAAAAATATGAAAGACTCGATGTTCATTTGAAGATCGTGATGCACTTCTAATTAGAAATCACAACCTTTCATTAAATATCATGAGGTTGAAATCCATTAAACTATTATTCTAATTATGTATTGGGGCCTTTTTAAAAAATTTCATTTGCTCACGATGAAAAAGGAATTGACTATTTCTGCAAAACATTTGATTTCCTAATGAACTTTAAAAAAATCCCCACCATCTTCAGATCTTATCAAAACCTATTTAGAGGGATAATATGAGTAAATAATCCAAACATATTCAACTTAACCACATTCCCCTCATTCGTAAAATAATTTAGAGGAGAAAAGAAAAGGTTTAGGGTAATTAGGGTATAGGGTTTAGGGTTTACATTTAAAAAAAATAAAAAATGATAAAACAATTACATTGATCTTCATTTAGCAGTGATTATTAGGCTGTTTTATTTTTGAAATGTTACCGCTCTTTTTGAATAATAATGGCCTCATAGGATGCACCAATAGACAGCTGGGCGGACGCCGGCGGCGGTCAGTGTTTAAGTGGGGCGGTCGGCGTGTCCAAAGCGCGGACAGCGTCGGAAGGCGGATAGTGCAGACAATCCTGTCCGACCGCCCCGTCCGCTGCGTCCGACCACCCGTCCGACCCGTCCAACCGGTCCATCCGTCCGCTGTCCTGTTGTAGATTTGTATATTAGGTAAAAACATATTATAATATGTTATATTGAATAGCTTCAAGGCGATGGCACGGTAATCTTGATACCAATGCTCGTGTTTTGGTAATCTTGCTCCAAGTTGGGTGTGTTGAGCCAGGCATTCGGAAAGTGACTTTTGAAGCGAGTTATGAGGGCAAAAACATCGATCATTATTATTGTATGGCTCTGCCGGTGGAGGGTAGTCGTGGCCACCAACGTTGGTTGGAAGGTCCAGTCAACCCATTGATGAAGTCCGAGCGTACAAATTACGTTGCTGCCACCATCAAACGCATTCTCGACTTTCTACAGATGAAATGAAGCTATGATTGGAACTCTAGTTTTTTATCTCTAGTGAGCATTTATTATATGTTAGTTACTAATTTCATACTTTGAGTATTTTATTAAAATCACAGTGTGTGATTTTAAACGTTTAATGAGAAGTTAGTGTTTAAAAGTTAACTTGGGTTTTAGAATAAAGGGAGAGTGTGAATGGGGATTTAGTTTGGCATCTTAGGTGGGGTCTTGGTAGGGGCATGGGCTGATGTGCCCCCACCCCTCACTTGAGATAGGGAGGAAAAGAGGGAAAAAGATGCTTAGTGTGAGTGTGTAGGAGAAAATAGAGAAACTTGAGTGTGGGAGAAAATCCGAAACTTCGAGGAGTGATATCTCCCATTGTATGAGGCCTTTGGTAATGAAATTTGGTGAGATTGTTCCTTATGAAATTGCCTTTCCAAAATGAGTTTGCAAGTTTGATTTGGAGTTAGGATGAAAAAGTTATGAGCATTTGAATTTGAGGAGTTTAGTGCCTTTCATGAAGAAAAGGCTGAGACTTCGTCAAGCCATAGCTGACGTTCAGTCCATCAAGTTGCAAGAAGGATTTTGAAAGCGTGTTCATCTTAATCTTAGCTTTCCAAAGAGTGATTAAACTTAAGATTTGGAGTTTGGAGGAAGAAGTTATGGAGGTGTGATGACTTGGAGGTTGGCTGCCACTTGTGAAGAGCAAGGCCGAAGCTTTGGAGGGCCATAACCTTTGGTCAGTATAAGGATTTCTTTTGAAAATTTTATGAGTGCTAGTTTGTTTATTTATCTCTCTAAATAGCTATCACACGAGCTATTTGGAGTTTTATTGAAGAAATTATAGAGTGTAGAAGTTTGGAGGTTGAGTGGGTTCTCAAAATAGGAGACCGAGACTTTGTTGGGCTATAACTTATGGACAGAGTTTTAGTTCTTAGTGAAATTTTTACATGTTGTAGCCGGATGTGTTAGCTTTCCAAATTGCTATCACACTTGTGTTCAGGGTTTGTAAGTCAAAAGTTATAAGAAGTTTGAAGAGGCAGTGGTTGGTTGGCGAGGAGGAGAAGAGCCGCCACCTTGTTTGCCTATAACTTTTGGACAGTAGTTTAGAATGAAGTGAAATTTGGAGAGGTGTTAGGTTACTAGGTTAGCTTTCCAAAATGCTATTGCACTTAGCATTTGAAGTTGTGAACCATCTGTGACACTAGATAAAAGGTCGCAGCTACTTTAGGGTACGGCTTTGAAGATTTCTCATTGTTTTTTTTTTAAAACATGAAGACTTGAAGATTGAAGACTTGAAGATTGAAGACTTGAAGATTGAAGACTTGAAGATTGAAGACTTGAAGAGGAATGTTTTGGGTTTTTTTTATATGTATGTGTGGATGTGGCTTTGTTATTCCTAGCTTGATTTGGAGGCTCGTTGTCTTTTATTTCCTTTTGCTTTGTAACCCTGGTTGCGGGCGGTCTGGGTAAAACCAAGATCCAACCCCATTTATTGTCGTGGCGACGAAGTGGGGTTAATGGCCCACATGGTCGAGACTTGCTTGTTCTCACGGTCTGGAGTTTTGGCCAGCAGACCGTGAATTTGAAGTTTAGGATCCCATCATTCGGACGGTAGCTCGTGTCTATTGTCCCGTTTTACCCGTCCCGTATCCCGTGGTTTCTTATCCCTTCCTTAACCCTTATACCTATCTAGAGCCTATACAGGATAGGCCAACGGGCACCGTTTGAAGACTAAAGACTGAAGATTGAAGAAGACACCCTGTGTACAACCAACAGTTGCAGCCAAACACCCCGTGTGTTCCTAAAGCGCGCTCCTCTCTACCCGACAACGTACACCTTGCTACCGTGATCAATCAGAATACGGTACTCAATACCATTGTTCATAGAACTCACCGACTCCTCAGTTTTTCACTCCGGCAAAACATAAATTTAAGAACAACTTCCCTAACCACACAGCAAGTATTCAAATTGAAAGCTCTACGATTAACATTGTGATTTTCAATTCTCCAGTACAAACCAAAACATACCAAATACGCACTCAGACAGAAATCACACACTCCGCTCAAGCATAATGTACAAGTTTACACAAATTTTAAACGCACAATTTTATTATGAAATTGAATTACAATGCACAGCATAACGCCCTAATAGGAGACAGAAAAAAAACACAGCATTGGGAGAGCGTGAGAAATGAGAGAAGGAGAGGAATAAAAGGAGAAATTCGAGGGGTGATCGGAGGTGGTGCGAGGCTTTGCAATTGGCGCGTCGTTCTTTATGTGCCTCCAAATCTCTCGTTTTTCTTTTTCTTTTCTTTTTCTTTTTCTTTCTATCTTTTTCTTTCTGGAACTTTTACTTTAACTTTTATTTTGCCTTTTTGCCCTTTTCTATTAATTTGTGGCTATTTACTAAAGTATTTTTGTACTTTTTGGAACTTTTAGTGTACTTTGGACTACTTTAATACTAAATACTCAAAATATATATAAATAATATAGGAAATGTCATAGAAACTCAAAAAAAGTTCTACAAAAAGCTGAAAAGTTAGACTACAGATTCGTTGATTCGGTTTGAGCAGTTGCAACTTGGCACCACTAGTGAAAGCAGGAAATAACTAGCCAACCAGCCAGCCACCCTGTCCCCCTGAGCTAAGTGACAAGATCCAGTACAACCCAAGACCGTGGATTTCTCCATGACCCCCACTTTTTTTATTTCAACCCTTTTCTTGAATTAGGGCTCAAGATTAATCTTTTAATGTTTTTAAATAATATAGTTATTTACAACACGACAATGTTCCTTTCAACCTTCTCCATCACCTCTTGGTCTACATTGATTTGTCTCATAATGTATCCTCATGTTCAAGATTACCTCCATAACTCCAAATCCATCAACCTTGTCTTGCAACCTTTTGCTCCAGGTTGCTTTCAATTCAACTACAACTCTACATTGTCTCCAAATCGTGGCTTGAAGTTGGAGAAGTATTATTAATTGCGGTGTGACAATTGAAGAAGTACTATTGATGTTTTTACATTAGCTGAGGTGAAGAAATGTGTACTTGATTCTTCTTGAATAGTTTACATTGTTAATGCTTTCTTTGCACTTGTTCATAGTAGACAACAAGTTTTGCTCAAAATAACTCATCTATCAATGAAGGTCTTTGAAAGCATTAGTTTACCACAAAATTGCTACACATGTGTAAAGTATTGGTGCTTGTTTATTAATTGTGCAATGTGGAACTGAAGAAGTGCATTAAGCCATTCTACATCTAAATAGTATATTACTCTAGACCAACAAAGTCAATGACTAGGCATACTTCCTTCTATGGTATGAGTAAGTTAAGTATAGTAGCTCAACATATTGTGCAATTGGGTACATTGAAATTTATCTATTGATGATCAAATATATCCATTGATAGAAAATGAGTTACATATAGTAGTTCAACACATTGTGCAACTAGACATACTAAAATTTATCTATTGATGATCAAATATATTCATTGATAGAAAATGAGTTATGTATAGTAGCTCAATACATTGTGCAGCTAGACATACTAAAATTTATCTATTGATGATCAAATATATCCATTAATAGAAAATGAGTTATGTATAGTAATTCAACACATTGTGCAACTAGACATACTAAAATTTATCTATTGATGATCAAATATATCCATTGATAGAAAATGAGGTTCAATTTTGAACATACTAACCACTTTTACACGCCTTCCTATATATTGGGATTTCTAATGAATTCAAAAAAATTCTCTACATTCCATTGGCTATTACCTTACTATTGCAATATTCACTACTTTGCATTTAGAAGAGAGTTGCAAATTATTTTATGAGGTAAAAAGAGTGTAAGCTTGTAGATTTGCAATGTTACATTTAAAAAAAAATTGAGGTCTTCATCCACCAAGGTTAGGAACTTATTATTATTGTAAAGTACATATCATTCCTTGACATATTTGATTCTTTCTAAATTACCTTTTTTCTTTACATTTTTTGAACTTCTCATATTGTTGTGTAAATGATTTATTCAGATGTGACTATATTGATGGGCTCTAATGAGGTCCTTCTTCAATAGCAATTCCTATCTTTGTTTTGTTCAAAATCAATTTTAGTGTGAAGTTCATGTCCATATTTTTTAGAAAATATTGTAGGAAGACATTGTATGCTAATTTGTGTATTGGAATTTCAATCATGGTATACATTAGAGTTCTAAAGACAAAAGGAGTACATCTTCATAAGCCTACAAGACATGCATATATTTTGTATGTAGAACAAAAATAACAAGCAAGGAATTATTATTTGATCAGAGGTGCACTACGGAGACAATGGCAAAGGATTTTGACCTTATGGTTGGCTCTACCCATTAGAGAAATTTTGGGGTCTCCAAAAGGCCAGTACTTTTGCCTCGAAAATGAATAAATGTTTTTGAAGAAATGCCTAAATTGGAAATAAATGGTACCAAAGGCAAGTTCACATCAAACCTGTGAGCTAGTAGGAAGCAAGCGGCATGGCTAAGTTGGCAACGGGGTGGGCCTTGTTGGCACTGTGGAAGGACGAAAATTGATGAGTGCCGGTCAAGGTGGCAATGGCCGTGCGTGCCGCACATGTACCTTAGTAATAAATGATGAATAAAATAAGGGCTGGTAGCAACTATTTTATTAGAAGCTCGTTGTACCACTACAGTTTAGCTGCAAAGTAAAAACGTTTTTACTTGTTGTAAAGTGGAATCCACTATCTCAAATCAGTGTACCAGCGTTGTCGACGGTGATGGAGAAGTCCTTTTGCGTTGACCTTGAATTCCATGTGGAGATGCCAATCATTATATTGTGCGCAAGTAGAATTATTTCCCGGTAATTGAGCTGGACTCAATCACGTTGCCGCCAGATTGCTTGTCACAATGTGCAGCAAATGCGAATGGAATTGTCTCCTGCCAAATGAGTTGGCCTCATTCACGTTGCCACTAGATTGTATAGCAGAGTGTGGAGCAAATGCGAATCGAATTGTCTCCCGCCAAAGGAGTTGGCCTCATTCATGTTGCCATACTGAGTGAGTTTCGATGTAGCCCGAAGACATGGCACTTCAGGATGTTACGAACAAAGGTCGAGGTAGTTCTTATACAGTGGCTGTAGCTCTTGACCATAAATTTGCACCTGTTGTGAAGAAAGGGGTTCGACTTGATGAACAATTGCCGAAATCAGACTTTCTAGCCTTGAGAGATTTTGGGGCCACCAACATCGACTTGTGGGTGGACGGTAATCTGTACCCAGCAGACCCAATCACTTGGAAGCCACCTGAATTTCGGACTGTGAAGTCTCTTGTAGAATTTGTCTGTCACGGAGAATCTGGCCTCTTGGGATACACAAAGAAACTTGCTAGCACCAATGACGTTGTGAAGGGCTTGGAATGTGAATTGGGGAGAACACGAGCTTCTGTTGCAGTTTTAAGGCAGGACCTTGATGTTGCTAATGAGAGGTGTATTGTGCGTTCAGAGGAACTTCTTGCAGGTAGTAGAGAGGAGATTGCAACATTGAAGGCTGAATCTCATGTTTTGAGATCTCGATGTTCTTCGCTTGAGCAGGAGTTGGAGAATAGCACAGAATCTCATGCAAACAGCCTTGTAGTAGCATTCTCCGAGGGACGACAAGCTGGAGATGGAGAGTTGCTGCGACTGAAGCAGGATCTCGAAGAATCTAAGAAGGCATTGTTGAAGCTTCAGAGGAAGATGGAGAGGATAGTCAACACTCCAGTAGGTGCGCAAGTTAGAGCATCCAAGGGTCTATCTGATTTAGCCAAGACTGGAGGCGCAACCAAAGCGCGTATTGCAAAGATTCGAAGCTTGTTGCAACCAGCTGTAGTCCAAGATGTGCATGTTGGAAACAAGATGTCGAATGGGAGGAAACGCTTGTGTGGTGGCAAGGATACACAAGATGAGACAGGGCAAGCACTTGGATGATTACTATCGCAAGGAGAGACATGGGCATTGTTGTCTGAACCGCGAAACAGTTTTGCTACCACTAGGATGACAAACTACTACCTCAATAGAATTGGGGAAGAGTTGGGAACAGAAGGTATATTGGCCGCATGTGATATGACTGGAGTGTCTCACAAGGGATATGGTGAGATTTACAAAACTGTGAAGGGGCGAGTGCAGCTTGTTGACAAGCGCTTGAAGCCAACATTTCTTCCAAATCCGCACAAGGTATTCAATAAATCCACCCCATTTCACTCTACTTCTAATATTGTCTTCAAAACCAGTTTTAGGACAGTAGATTCGAAACAAACTACAAACAAATATACGTTGCCAACATGCTAACAAATATGTTTTATCAGGTAACTTTGTTGCAAAGAGAGCTGAATTCGAAGTTCAAGGATATTGTCGGTGACTACTGCTACATTGACAGTAAGTTGGAGATTGAATCAAATGCTCCGCTAACAAATGTAAAATAGAAGAAGAGGGTTAAAGAGATAACTCGAGTTGTTTTGACAGCAAAGAACTCTTTGTTTGTTGATATTGAACATGTGCAAAGGACTATGGTGAAGTTATACGGGTTCACCACTGAAGGTAATTGACTTCTTTGGGTAATATTGAGGATTTAGCGTGCTAGAGTTAAATGACCTGCCTTGGAGAATGGTTAATGGGTTTTAGATATTAACTTAACTCTGGCAATCTGTTTGAATTTACAGAAGTTGGAAACAAGCCGCTAGTGTTTGTGCTGAAGATGGATGAAGTAGAGATTATGCATGGAAGGAAGTTTGAAAGGGTAAGTATGACCCTTATGAATCGTGCGTTGGATACTAGCATTCTAGAAAACTGACGATAGGTATTTCTCATTCCAATCTGAAACAGAAATATGGCCTATTGCCTGCTTTGAGGTTGCGAAGGAGTCCCACCAAGTTCTCCAGTGGGTGTTCCAACAAACACAAATTCCTGCATTGGTCAAAGCACAAGATGAAGGTCAGGTATTGACAGTGGAGGGCGTTGGAAACTTCCAAGTGCAGTGGCATTTGTCCGCGGACATGAAAACAATCAAATCTTGGCGCAGCTTGAATCGAAAAGCTTCGCTGGTGTGCATATCCAGGAATGGCCACTCGAAGTCGGTGAATGTTGGCAACAGCAGTGCCTCAACTGCTCCATAGAGAAGGCCTGGTGTAGGTGGAACGTAGACAAGGTTAGAGAAAAAAATGCCGTTGTCAAGAAGCTCGTTGTAAGATCTACCATTGCGAGTGGCTTCCCCAATGTCACTGTACATAACCACAATGGGTGCAAGTATAGAATCTGGGTCCACCCAGTCTTCAAAAAATGACTGATACAAAACTGTTTCCAACAAAGAGCACAACACAAAGAATTAGTACCCAAAAACTAGTTTCTGCACTTTAGAGAAAAAAATTTCGAAACGGTCAATCACAATACAAAATGCTCGAGTTCTCATAGTTGCATGGAACCCAGTCATGTAGAATTTCGGGATCCAAGAGCACTTGATGCCGGTGGTATGCGTGCCTAACCAACACAGACTCCATGGCAACCTTGTTGCCGACATGCTTGACCTTGAAGTCCACGATTTGGGCTTTGTAGGACCCTCTCATGCTCTCACCTCCATGCTTGCGAGCCTCCCTTGCCCATGTTCCATTTCTCCCTGGATTTAGCCTCACCCATGACAACCTCTCATATCACGTTGGTATCCACTCTCCAGCCTCATTGTGTGTGTTGAAAAGTGTCACTGCAGAAATCTCACTATGTGGTCGCCGATTCTCCATACTTACGAGCCAATGTCGACAGGAAACAATCGCAGCTATCACGAGGAACAGAAGAAGAACGAGGAACAAGGCTCTACAATGACAACAGAAAAGAAAGTCGCAAGAGCCTTATGCAACTGCATACCGGTAATTGATTCCCAAATTGCATTACCTTGGGTAAATTGGAAAACTTGGCGGCGGTCACATCAGCCACAACTCCACTACCGCAGTCCTCTGCTCCATGACATGTCCTCACTCTTTGCATCATTATTGTTCGCAGCATAGTATGGCAAACAAGGACGCAGGTACATTGATTTATTATGGTTTCACGAACAGTACCTAAACCATGGTACATGTTTATTTTATAATTTTCGGTGCTTGTGCTGTGATTGGTGGTCACTTGCTCCAAATCCAATGTTGGCACCGTGTATGCTAAGGTGGTGGCTATATTTTCCAAATTAAAATCAATGGAAATTGGAAAAAGAACTTGGCCTTCTGGACACCCCAGATTCTCTCTAATGTCTGAACATACTTCACAGTAGAGTCTTCATGGAACCATAAACATGGGGAATGATTTCTCATTGAATGCTATAGATTGTATTGCATCAGAGAACAAAGAATGTGGTGTACAACTATAACTAGGTGGGGAAGCACTTATGGAATACCATGGTAATATAAAAACTTGGTTCGCAAATGATTGATATTAGTGACGATGAAGAAGAACTACATTTTCTTCAAAAAGAAAATAGATTGATTTCTACATTGACCGAGATTGTCCAATATCCACCTACTGGACCATTTCAGTTGAAAGATTTGATTTAGAAGGCTCATAGGACTTGTAATTGAGGGATTGATCAAAACTCAAAGATTCTTGTCATTCTATGGAATGGCCTAGAGGATTTCATAACTAGAAAACAAAAAAATGAAAATTTTCCATGTAAATTTACTAAAGAAACCTTACATGTCAACAAATCTGATATTTTGTTGACTCTTCAAGCAAACAATGACTCCAAAGTGATTAGGTAAGACATATTCTTTTGTTTGCTAAATCACATGAACTTATTAAGTATAATAATATCAATAATACTTCTACTATTATAGTTTGTATAATTCCTTCTTGCATCTATGTTCCTTTATTTGTATGTTTACATTTGTAGTGGTTACATTGAAATGCATTAAATGTTTTAAAAAATCAATACTTTTTTTCTATAAAATATTTTAATATAAGGTTATCAATATAATTTTATTTGCATTAAATTATTGATTATTTCACTAAAGTCCTAATAACTTCTTAAAACCATTTGTTGAAAATGAAACAAATTAAAATTTCAAATTCAATTTAAATGGTGTACGTGTTGTACAAATTAATAATTCAACAATATAAATCTTATTTTAATTTCCTTTTATTCAACATAGGATAGAAAAATATTTACATGTCTATGTTATTATAGAGATATTTCTAGATAAATTTTTATTTTTCTAAATTCCAAGTTCAAAAGTCAAAGAAGTTAATAAATTTATAATTTCTAGCAAAATAAAACAAGCTTCAATATTTTTCTTATTGGCTTTTGTAACTTCATTTAAAAACTATAGTAGTTGGCAATTCTCATAATGGTTGATATAACAAATATCAATTTCAACTATATGTATGATATTTACAATTATTTTTCTATTATAAACCTTCATTTTGTCTACTCTAAAATATATAAAGTATTATATAAGATTTAGGATTTCAAATATTCACCCATTATGAAAAACATGAAACTTGTTTATAGACCAATAACTAGAGATTCAATATAGGATGATCATTTATTTCATGAATAAGAAAATAACTATTACAAAACAATTGTGTTCAACACTATAATGGTATGATGATATGCTATCATCAAATCTATATGAGAATGCACATAAAATACACACAGGGTTGTCTTCCCGGATAGAAAGACATCGCAATAGATAGAAGTCAAACAATGTCTAATAGACCCTTTGCAACAGCTAATAGAATAATTCTTAATTTTATAAAAATTTAAATTATCCTTTGCTTACGATTTTGACATATTAAAGTCCCACTTTAATGAAATGTCTCAAATTCAAGAACACAATTTACATTCTAAATTTAAATTCAAAATTATAGTAGGATTTCACATTATTTCAGTTGTTGAAAATGGCCTTATTGGATAGGGTTGTCATACATACTACACATTTGTCTAGTACGACGTCAAACGTCTAATACGTCATCGAAACCTCGGAATATGTTTGATAAGACAACCTTGAATACACATATTTTTAATACAATTATATTTTCTACCTATGTTTTATTTACTTATATATTTAGTACGAATAGTAACACCATTTCTTGCATGGTCAACTACATGAATTTATTAGGTATAATCATATGAACAGGGTTGACACGACGTCCGGACATCTGGGACGTCCGGACGCGGACGTTGTGTCCGCAGCGTCTGCTGACATTCGCGGTCCCAGCGGACGCAGCGTCCGTCGGGACCGCCCCATCCGCCCAGACGGCCCTATTTCCCCCGACTGCCCTACCCAAACTGCCCCGCGGTCACTCCCTTAATCTTTAAACAATTAAATGTTAAATGAAGTGCAATGGTTCGCGATTTGTTATTAAAACAATGTCTCTTATAAGTTGAAAGATTATAAAGTTTGACCACGAGTCCATGATAGTCTTGAAACTATGAAAAAATTACAATTCATTTTCAAAAGGCAAACTAAAAAAATTTGTGACTTCAAATATATATATATACTATTTAAAAAATCAAGATCAACACAAATACAAACATAATCAATATGGGCAAAATGTATTCAATTTAATGTAGAATACCATACATTCTGCACATTTGGCTAATTGCATATATAATTTTTTTCATTCCAACTCTATATTTCTAAACTAATTTTTAATGCCTATATAACCTATTCAACTACTACTTCTGCACTACCAATCTAATATAAATGGTAGAAATATTCATCTGGCATCAGCCAACGATATGTATTAGAAAATCGCGTAATCACATGGGCCAAACTAGTATTTTCATCGTCAGTCTTCGAAGAAATGCGCTTCAAGTAAGCATAAAATACTTTTGCAAAGTCATGAAAGGCAAATTGTGTCGCACTAGGTGTTTTAAGTAGCAAGTTGAAATACGCCTCTGACATGTTGTTTCCATTCATTCGCCGAGCAATTTTTCGAATGGCATACTCTTCCGACTTACGTGAATACATTGGAATGACTTCCACATCTACACCTGCTTTATGCAAATATGCAATACGTGGATCCACCCACCATCTCCTCTGCAAAGTTTGTTTCATCTCATCTGCTAATGTGAATGTGTACAAAGACTTCATTGGCTGAGAAGCTAAGGTGGTCATGTCCCAATCGCAAACTCCAATATACACACGTGACTCATCCTCTGGAAAATGCAACAAGATGTTGTTCGGAGAAAGATCATTGTGCAAATGTCTAGCAAGATGCACTGCATACATTATATGCATAAACGCCCATGTCAACTCCGTGCGCTTCTTCCGATATCGTTTTAAATGGTGAGCTTTTACAACCTCCTCTTCGGTTGGATTTATATACATCAAACGTATTTAAATGTTGTCTGGATAGTCCTTATCCATATTCAACATTTGTTGAAGAGTTCCACCATTCTACCAATACGCATAACCTTCACACGTCGTTCCGTGCACTGCAGCAAACCGTATCACACCCACGTGTGGAATTCGAACAGCCACTGATTCGTTTTGATGTTCTAACTTTGCAAGATCGGGTCAAGTTTGGTGGTGAATGGATTTCTTTGCTGCAAACTTCCAATAAGGAAGTATTCCTGGACATCCTTCAATATGAACCTTTTGAATCGTTGCATATCCACCTCTCATCATTCTATCATCAACAGCAATCACGCATGCTGTATCTGGAAGTGCTATGAGGTGCCGTTTGTTCCTTTCCGCTTCAGCAACTCCATCATTGCTTTTCCACCAACCAATTGAACCAACTCGATTGTGCTTTTTGGCGAATGGAGCACATCACCCCCTAAACAAGTCTGCTTTCAGAATCACTTCTTCAAACTGGGCGTCATTGGGTCGATATTCCTTGCCATATTTAACCAAAATGACTTTGGAATTCCACAAAGCGTCATGAACCTTGTTCTCCAAACATTTGGTGAAGTACGTTTTATGCATTTTGTCATGCCACTTTGCCACATTCAATGCATCCAACAACATTTGTGTCATGTCTACCTTGAATTTAGACACGCACTCCTCTTGATATCTGATGTACTTATTGTCTAAAGATAATGTTGTTTTCGATTCATAAAATTAAACGATGCGCTCGATCATGAATTTTTTGCATTCTTCCAAAGGACTTTGGCGAGCTACCTCCAAGTTTGATGGTCCCTCTCCATGTTTTAGCTTCGCAACCTTCTTCTTCCCGTTTGGCATCGTGACAAATGAAATTGATATAGATCAAATTTTTTAATTTGAAATTGAATTCACGCACAAGTGTCCAAAAAATTGGCAACAAGGGGGCTCCAATAAACCACTCTTGCCTTGCCTCGGAAAGGAGCCAATGGAGGATGAACCACCAAACTCTCCGCTCCACCTTGCATTCACAAGGGGCAAAGCAAAAGTGACAATGCGGACGGCCCGTCCGCCCGATCGGACGGCCACAGGTGGACAAATCTGTTGTCCGCCCAATCCGACAGGCAGCGACGGACGGCCCCAAACCGTCCGCTTGATCGGACGGGCAGCGGCTAGCGGACGCATCAGCCGTCCGCCTCCCCGAAACCCTACAACCGCGTCTGCCCGATCGGACGGCCACAGGCGGACAAATCTGGCGTCCGCCCGATCCGACGAGCAGCGGCGGATGGCCCCAAGCCATCCGCCCAATCGGACGGGCCGCGGGTGGCAGACACATTGGCCATCCGCCTCCCCGAAACCCTCGAGCCCCGTCCGCCTGATCGGACGGGCATGGGCAGACAAATCAAGCGTCCGCCCGATCCGATTTATTTTTCATATTTGAAATAGAATCTAAAGAAGAACCACTAATTGTCTAATTTGGGCATTTCTTCATACGAATAAGAAATCATTTTAGTTTTTAGCAATCGTTGAATGAAAAATAAAAAAATTTCAAATATTCAAATAATTCAATCTTTCATAAATTAATTAGAAATACATTGTTACCATTTACGAGTTTCTAAATGTAATAAACACACAACAATAATTTCAAAATACACACCATGCTAGTACATATTTAACCTCGAATGCTAAATTCAAAAATAGACATAATATGGCTCTTACAAAGTTACATTTCTTCTTCATATTTTTATTATTTATCAAAGTCGCTTATAGCCTTATACATCAATGCTATTATAAAATAATACAATGATGTCTTCAACAATATGCTTGCCTACATACATACTTGGTGTACACTATTACACAACACTTTTTGAAAAAGTGAACAAAATTGTTGTTCAAAATTGTTCTATTCATTTAAAATTTTGTACTACTTCTACCAATCTAGTGCTCTATACTTGTCGTGAGAGTAAAAATGAGAAAATTAAGCAAATACATGCTCACTATATACTTGCATGTTTTTTTATTCGGAATATAAATCGGACTCAAATTGTTGACCGCTGCCTCTTCTTTGTACTTCAATGAACGGACCACCTCCGTAGTTTCCGTGATATCCACTCGGTGCACCTCCTTGTCCATAATTTGAACCTCCAAAAGTGGGAGGAGGAACCGGAGTAGTTGGCTCTGATCCTCTTTCATTTGAAGCCCCGTAATAAGAGGCTCCATGATGCCCGTATGAATCACTTCTAGTTGATCCCAGATAGTATTGGGCGCTTCCATGAAGAGAGCAACTATACTGCGGGGTTACATGGCTTCCTCCACTACCTTCAGAGCCTACTTGAGTGGGCGTCGTATAATATGAACCAGATTCAGTAGGCCTACCATAGTGCGTGTTGCCATAGCTACCTACTCTACTTTGAGAGCCAATTTAAAGGGGAGTGCCATAACGAAAACCAACTGCACTTGAACCACCATAATGCGTGGGTCCATAGCTCCCTTTTCTACCTTCATATCTATTTTGAGGATCGTAACCAGAGTATGAACCACCTCTTCCTTGTTCAGATTCTCGCGTTCCATGTTCATGTCCGTAAGACCCACCATGCCTATCTTGCCGTCCACGATCTTGAAGGCTTCTGCGTATTGCCTCTTGCATTTGTTGTTCGAATTCAATTCGTTCTCGTTCTTCTACCCGCTCGTGCCTAACTCCAAATGTGACAGGCGCTTGCATATCATCGTCATCTGACCACGCATCTTCAGCATCTCGAAGAACAACTGAAGGTTGTTGTAGATAACCTCGATTAGACCACTTTGGTATGCAATCGCTTGCGCCCCTCCACTATGTATCTATAATGGCATCCGTGCGCGTATAGTTCTCCACATTGCGACTTGTAGCGGTACGCCAGTCCACGTCCTTGTGAAGTACAATCTCTGCCCAAACCATTGCCATAACATTATAATTCATTATATTTGGTTTGGCGCTTTTAATGCCAAAAACTCGATGCACTTGTGTGTATCGTTGTTTGAAGTGTTCACTTTGGCACGTAGACATTTGTCCTTCCCAACGTAGCGCTTAGTGCTCTACACGTTCACGTGGCCAAAGTTTTTGAATGTGAGTCATTTTTACATACTTCTTGCACATTGAGAAATCCCACACTCTTGTTGGTTCTTCTTCCCATCCCGGTTCACCCACGCACAATGAATCGGCCCAAGCATCCCAATCGAACAATTGGGGTCTTCCCTTTCGACTACTTTTTTTGGGTGTTCTATCTTTCGGCATGATGAAGCCGAAGCAAAGAGAATGAAACAATTAGAAAGCTTAAGAACCAAAATTTTGATTTAATTAATTAATTAAAATTTTACAAGTGTGAACTTTGTGAAAATTTGTAACAATGCCACAACAATCGTTTATTCAAAGCGGAAGGGGCGCGCAGAGCTTCCAAAGCACTGGTCCGCCCACTCCAAAAGAGAACGATTGTTCGGAATGAGCCGTCCACCTCCCCATATATATATGCGGACGCCCCGAAGCAGACGTCCAGATCATGCGGACCACATCAGTCCGCGTGTCAATCGGATGGCCGTACCGGGGCGGACGGGTATCGGGGCGGTCGGGGCGGACGCCGGATCAGGCGGACCGGGCGGACGGTGGACGAGACGGACGGGGTAGTCGAGGCGAACAGGGCGGATTCCGGATCGAGCGAACAGGGCGAACGGATATTGCGGCGAACAGGGCGGACGGGTATCGGGGCAAACGGGGCGGACAAGGCGGACGCCAGATCGAGCGGACAGGACGGACGGTTCATTTTAAACCCTAAACCTAATGAAGCAAATTGTTTTTTTTTCAAAATCTCACGGTATAGATGTTTAACCCGTAAAGTTCTTTTCACTAAAAACACTTCAAAACTGCCAATAGTAGTGCAAATATCAAGTCTTAGAAGAAAAATACTTTGGGGCATATGTAACCGTAGCATCTTGTAGTAAATTAGTTGGAAAAGATGTGGAAAAAATTTTAGACAAATCCAACATTTGGATTGTAAGATATTAGATATTGAATGTTTCATTTAAGGGGGCTACTCAATTATGTCTATTAATGAACAATTGGTAGGCTAACAAACCTAACTTAGCATGTATTTTAATATTTGTTGCAATTGTTTTAGGAATATTATAACATAATACTATTATAATATTCTTATAAATGATATAGTACTAAATCATTTCAAAATCAACAACATTCGAACACAATCTGTTAATCTTGTCTTTCATACTCCTTTAATGATATATATATATATATAAATATATATACATACATAAAATATATTAGATAAATCAACATGAACAAATCAATGATTATATATTTCATAGATCTATTCTTCATCAATCAAATAAAAGTGCATGTTCAAATATAGACAAAGATGGTTTCTCCATTTGTTCCCAAAAATTAAATAAACAAATAGAGAAAGATATAAAGTGAATGTTACTTGGAGAATTGAAGGGAAAGAAATTGAAGTACTCAATTGCATTTTATTAAATTGGAAAATTGCATGTGGATGGCATGAATTAATCTTCATAGATGCTAAATTCATATGAGTTGAATTTCAACATTTATGATTTATGCAATTGATTGAATTGAAAGCTCTTGTAATTACATTTTCAAATTTTCAATTCAATCATTCAAATTTGCAAGAGTGATTTATGATAGATTTATAACTTTAAATGTGAAAGCATTCAATGCCTTTATGCGTTTGTTCATCAATATATTAATTTTAGATAAATAATATATTTTTTTTATAACATATGCATAAACCATTACATTAAAAAAAAAAAAAAACTAAGAGCCAAGTCAAATAGGATGGTCAAATGAAGAAAACAAGAGAACAGGAGCCCTACGAGATAGAAAACAAAGGAAAATAAAGAAAATATCAAAAGGATTCAAAGGAAGGAACAAGATGCATTCTTGCAAGACCGTAGAATACATAATGATTTCAAAATCCAAACACAAATATATTTTCTATTTCAATGAGAGCCAAAAATAAACTACCTTGCTCTCAAAGATTGTACAATATACACGTTATACAAAATGAACATATAACAGAAAGAGTAGAAGACATTGTTTATCATGATTGAAAACTGAAATGATTTTTTTTTTCTATGTAGAATATTTTATGAAATGTAACAATGTATTTAATTATCATAGTAATTGGTAGAAATCTTTGTGCAATACATAGAAACATTTCATTTATGTGGAGTTTTTTCATTTATTTAGGATTAAAATTGAAGTATTATACTCTACAAAGTACAAACCAAAAACAATACCATATACCTTAGTTCAAAAGTTTGCAATTGTTTCGTGAATTCATTTTGAAAACTCAAACGAAGAAATATTTTATAATCAATATCTTGTTCATTTGAATCATTTCAAAATTCGAATTCCGAATTCAATTCCTATTTATAATAGAAATTATGTTTGTCAATTTTTTAGATCTTTAAACAATGAACCTTTTTTTTTTAAATTAATATTTAAAAACATTTGAAATAAGAATATTGGAATTACCCTTCAAAATAAATATAGCACATGTATAAGTGTATAATGTATTCTACTCCACCAACTCAAGTAACGAATTTTTCTATGTTTTTAAGGAAAATATAGCCATACATGATTTGAAAATTAAAACATTGATTCTTTTTCTTTGTTTTCAAATCTAATCAAAATTTCATTAAAAAATATGAAAGACTCGATGTTCATTTGAAGATCGTGATGCACTTTTAATGAGAAATCACAACCTTTCATTAAATATCATGAGGTTGAAATCCATTAAACTGTTATTCTAATTATGTATTGGGGCCTTTTTTTAAAATTTCATTTGCTTACAATGAAAATGGAATTGATTATTTCTACAAAACATTTGATTTCCTAATGAATTTTGAAAAAATCCCCACCATCTTCAAATCTTCTCAAAACCTATTTAGAGGGATAATATCAATAAATAATCCAAACATATTCAACTTAACCACATTTTTCATTCGTAAAACAATTTAGGGGAGAAAAGAAAAGGTTTAGGATAATTAGGGTATAGGATTTAGGGTTTACATTTAAAAAAAATAAAAAATGATAAATCAATTACATTGATCCTCATTTAGCAGTGATTATTAGGCTGTTTTATTTTTGAAATGTTACCGCTCTTTTTGAATAATAATGGCCTCATAGGATGCACCAATGGACAACTGGGCGGACGCCGACGGCGGTTAGTGTTTAAGTAGGGCGGTCGGCGTGTCCAAAGCACGGATAGCGTCAGAAGGCGGACAGTGCGGATGCTCCGATCAGACGAGGCAGTCGAACGGGGCGGTCGGATGGGGCGGTCGGATAGGGCGACGGGCGGACAACACGTCCGCTGCCAAAGCGGATGTCGTCGGTCCGCGCGGCGGACACGAGGTTCGGGGCCGCTTCGCGTGGTCCGGGGCAGGTCCGACGGCGGACAGCCTCTAGGTCCGGCAGCGGATGGCTATAAGGGTGGAGTGACTTTCATTTCTTCTCACTTCAATTCACCTTCGGTGCCAAGTTGGATGTGCTACTATTGCTTTATGCGCTAGTTGCTTCTACGGGGTGGAGAGTTGGGGTCCTCTATCTTGTGTTACTGTGTTGCGGTTGATGCCATCACTTTTGACTATCAGGTGAGATTTTTTTATTCACTTCAATTGGTTATTGAATTCAATTGACAATCATGAATGGCGAAGGTGATCGAAATATGGATGAGGTGACTCCGGGAAGCGAAGCCAAGAAAAAGAGTAAAGTGAAGGGGGCTACGCATGACCTTCGGCTTGACATTTTAAATGACCCTACAATTAAAGCAGAGAGTGGATGGGAAGATGAAGATGTAGAGTATTGGACATCAAAAATGTGCAGGACCTATGTTAAAATGTACCACATTGACAAGTTGTGGCCTCAGGAGTCGCACAAGAGTCATACACGGGATTTTTGTTGTAAACCATGGACTTGCAACAACAAACATTTTGTCCATCGATCTGAGGAGGTGTGGCGTGTTCTATTCGGAAACAAGCGCAGAAGTAAAGGCTATATTAATTATAGCGTGGCGTGTATGGTTTACGCGGAACTTATATTAGAGCGTAAGATCGATTGGAGCACGTTTTCGACGACAACAGCTTGCCCACTTCTATTTGAAGCCAATCAAAAGGACATTCCCAACTTGTATAATTCAGAGGGAGAAACAGAAAAAGTATTAAAAAATACTATTGAGGTAAAAACGGATGGTGTGGAGAAAGCCTCAAATGTTGAAGAATTACGGTCTGTACAATCTCCAACAAAAGCAATCAATGAAAGCTCTTCGAAAAATGTGGGGAAAGATGTGGAGAAAGATGTAGAGGCGCAGAAGGGTGAAGTCTTTTCCATAGCTCCAACGCGTTTGACTTTTACACCAAATGTTGTGGCACAAACGCAAACGGAGTTTGTAAACAAAGGCAAAGTTTGCACGGAACGCGGGGAAACTTCAAAAGTAAAGTAGACGAAGTCTTGGCGGAGAAAGTGGCAAAGGCTAATGCTACAATTGATAGTCTGATAACCAACAATTGTTTCGATAGTTTGGTCTACAAATCTCTACCTGTGCATCAAGGCGTTGAATCTAGTCCAGCGTTAAGTTTAAAAGACAAAGTACATACGCCTCATGGACAAGGCGTGACGATTGATAATATATCCTCATTATGGAGTTCCGAGAGTAAAAGGCGGGCGGAGGAGTTTTCGTTTACAGCGGCATTGCCAAGTCCTCTACATCGAACCTTGCAAGACATGTCCAATCCAAAACAATTGGAAAATCTTTTGAAGCTTTCGGTTCAGTTTGCTAACCTTCATGAAGAAATAGGCGGATCGTTTAACCCCGATAATGGTGCTACTGCTGTTCCAATGAGTCCACTTGCAGATCCAAAGAATGTTGCACATATACTTGATACAGCTTTCAAGATGACGGTGTCAACTGAATTTTTAGCAAAAGTTGCTCCGACTTTTATGAATTTGGCCAAGGAGTTTTCTTTCATGGCACCAGAGATGTTAAAAAGTGCTATAGCATTTCAGAATCTCACGAAGACTTTCGGACCACTTTTCGAAGAAAGAGATGTTTACATACTACAATTGTTGGAATATAAGAAGAAAACTGCTGACCTTGGAGGAGTGGAAGCAAGGTGCAAAGTGTTGGAGTTGAAATTAAAGACTTCGGAGAGTGAGATTGAACATTTAAATCAACAATCATCGAGGCAAATGGAGGAGTTGATGAAGATGCGTAAACGGATTGCAGAATTGCAAGAGACCTCCAAGAATCCAAGTGAGGTTGCAATCTCAGCAATGATTGTACTCGAAGACAGTCAAGAGACTCAAGAGAGTGAAAATAAGCTCTCTCTTCCTTTTGATAAGGCCGAAGCAAGCGACAACCCTGCCATTGTGAATGTACAAGAAAGTCACGATATGAGCATGTTAAAAGCGACACAACAACCATCAATGGAAAAGCTTTCATCCGTTTACGTGAATGCGGAGACACAAACGGAAAGTTGTGACTTTGAAGAATTGAAGCATAAATTGGAGGAGGCAATTGAAACAAAAGGAATCGTTGAATCCAAGTTGAATCGATTGCAATTGTACTTGGATTTGAAGAAGTTTATGCCATCTAGCGGCTTGGAGTCTCGATGGTTAGCATGGGTACAAAGACTCCAAGACAGACCCTCTGTAGTATCTCGAGCAATGGCAGGTCTTCAAACATTGGCAATAGAGTCGAATGAAAATTGCGAAACCATTCAAAGCTCTTTGAGTTGGTTCAAGACTATGTTTGACCAACATCCTTCAAAGGGATATACGGAGATCACATGTTGGGGAGATATGGATGCCATGTTTAAGCGGTTAAACCACACAAAGAAGGACCAAGCTCCACCTATCAATTGGGCCTTGGAAGTAGAGGAAAGATGGGTCCTTTACAACACACTTTCAGCACACATCAATGTGAAAGACAAGCGAGTGGTGCATGCTTGTGATCTAGCCTCTCCAATCTTGGATGGTTGTTGTAGCCTTTGCCAAGGCCTCTTCGGACCAGAAGGTGCGGTAACCATGGGCCAATGTCGCCACACTTTCCATGTCACTTGCATTGTGAAAGCATCACTCATTCGTTCAGTGTGTGTCGAGTGTCGTAGTCCATTGAGTGCTAGGTTTTACGAAATGTTTGGTATCTTGGAAGCTATGCCTCCAAGCCACGAGTACAATCGTTGGAATCTTCCTCTTGATCAAGCGCCGTACAAATTCCAAAATTATCAACATTGGGGGAAGCCAATATGGTGGAATGCAAATGAACAGAGGCATGATTTGTACGAGGAATCTCAGCAACCATTGGATTTGGATGTGTGGATGACTCACAATAGAGAGGTGGAATTGCGGGCTCGAGGAATCGTAGAGGACGAGGCCCGTGAAATGTTTTGTCGCAACATGGGGGGACATTGGAGCTTGCAACACGAAAAGTTCTTTCGTTTTCCAGATAAAAAAGTGGAGAAAGGACCAGAAGACAGTTGGGTGGAAGTGAACCATGGAAAAGAGTTCGATGAACAGTATAAGGCATATGACCACACCCTCGTAGGTAGGGCCCTTCTATTGTCGAAGTTGGAAGAGGCTGCAAAAGTTCGTACTGTCTACGATACAAATGGACAAACAAGCACAGGACATTCATCTATAGATGTGGCAGCAGCATTTGATAGGCACATTGGCGATATTATAGGGCATTGGAAGGCTTTCCTAGTGGATGGAGACTGCCTCACAGTATGGCAAGGAAAAGGAGATGATGAAGTTGTTCAAGCGATGGTAGATCGTGTGAGAGCAACTTGAGAACCTTGAAGGCAGATGAAGTCGATTTATCACCGAAAAGAAAACAAAAAAGGAAGCGTAAAGAGGACGATGACTTCTCTCCAGAAACCAAAAAACAATTTCATAAGGTGGACATCGAAGTTCAATCTGGAGGGTGAATAGTCCGTCCAAGTCAACAATGGTCAACTCGTCAATCATCTGCTAAACTCCTCGGTACAGCAGATTTTCCTTTTGTTTTGGGAGAAGGTAGTGGTCCATCCAGTGGAAAGTAGGATTTGAGGAGAATTTTGTTTTTTAAAAACAATGGTCCTTTCATTGTTTAAAAACAAAAAAGAATGTGAAAGATTTAGATCTTAAAATGATCGTATAGGATTCAATAGTGATATTGGAACTATGTTTTCATGTATTTTGTTTATACATATATATTTATATATAAAGATGCTATATTTTCATTTGCGTATAAAAATATTTTTATATGTACATCTTATTTTACGTGGATGCATTCATTTTTGATTGTATAACATTCAAATTACATAACAATATAAAATTTTCTAATGACTAATGGCAATGCGAAGTCCGCCCCGTCCGCCCCGTCTGGTCTGTACGCCCGACTGCCCCGGCCGTCTGCCCCGCCCCGCGCGTCCGCCTTTCGACGGTGGGAGGGATGCTGCGTCCGCTAGCGTCCATGCGTCCGGACGTCTGGAAAACGGACGCTATTTTGGGGCGGACGTTGAGATTCGTCAATCCTGGTTCTTACTCCTTCCGATCTACATCCCAATTCTAGTTCTCGAATAAAATCCAGATTCTTCCAAGTTTTGCTTGTATTGGCTTCAGAGATTCGTACAACAGGTTTTCGAGCAACGCTTGTTTTCCTCCCTGCCTGGCCGTGATGTTGGATGCGCAATTCCGACCCGCAGCCTCTTCCCAGAAGTACTCCGACGCGCTCTCAGATCAACAATCTGTCCCAATCGAAATTATACCCAAATTTCAAACAGCGCTAAAAAAAAATTGACCACATTGCACTCTCGACAATTCCAGCACAATTTTGAAAAAACAGCACTTTTTATTAATCAATAATGAAAACAGTACAATGTCAGCGCAAAATTGTTGCAATGAAGGTTACACAGCACAGGGAGACAAAGAAGAAAACGCGAGAGAGAGAAATTGAGGAAAACAACAGGGATTAATGCTGAATTTCGGAGGTGATTGGAGAGGTCACAGCGCTCGCGATCAGCACGGCGTTCACCACGCCTCTTGAATCCCTAATTTTCTCTTTTTCTTTTTCTTTCTGTTTTTCTTTATCTCTGGACTTTAACTTTAACTTTGCCTTTGTCTTTTTCCCCTTTTAACTACTGTTTTGACTATCTACCAAAGTATCTTTTAACTTTTTGGAACTTTTAGTGTACTTTGGACTACTTTAACACTAAATACTCAAAATATATATAAATAATATAGGAAATGTCATAGAAAATTGAAAAAGTTCTATAAAAACTGAAAAACTAGACTACATATACGTAGGCAGCTATTAACGTCCATCTTTTCACCCTTTTTACATGATCAAACGTGCACCAAGAATTTTGCAAGTCTCCCCCTAGTTGCATTTGCCTTAGCAAATCCACTCCACTTCCCGAGCCTTCCTTAGACATCTTAAAAAGGTAA
Organism: Pseudoscleropodium purum; assembly: GCA_963969395.1. NCBI lineage: Eukaryota > Viridiplantae > Streptophyta > Bryopsida > Hypnales > Brachytheciaceae > Pseudoscleropodium > Pseudoscleropodium purum. Next base: position 3,431,662 of record OZ017796.1, read on the forward strand.
ACCTTATCTTTACCTTGGCCTAGAAATATACCATCTTGAATGAATGAATAAGTACTCTTCATTTTTAATGAGATAAAGTTGTCAATGGGTCCCTCACTTGTACTATGATGGAAATTAGAGATGGTATTTCAAATACTCGGTGAACTGAGTACTTGAAATTTCTCCATGACTGCCTCAAGGACCTCTCCGTGAAGTGGATTTTGGTCACTTTGTAGTCCCTCTTCTCCGAGCTCCTCTCCAAACAATTTAGATGCAAGGAATTCCTTGCTAGGAGCAATCGTATGGCCGAATTTGTTGCTATAGGTGTCCTTGATACCTCTTCACCAATCAAAGATGTTTTTCGATCAACAGAATCACAATAGATGCCTCTACCCATAGGATGATCATGAATTCCAACATGGAGACAAGCTCTAGGAAGGCCTAAAGAATTCAAGACCCTATACATGCGACAAGGGTATGAAGGTTTGCATATTTGACACACAAGAGTAGACTTTGATGGAGACTACTCTCCCACAAGGAAGACACTAGGTGATGATCCCTCCCACTCTGTCTCGTTTTTGCTGCCACTTCGGCATAGTTTAGGGCAAACTTTGTTCTCGCAAACTAGGTGGCCTATACACAAGGAGTAGCAGAACTTCAAGTCAAAGTCATTTGCAATGTTTGTAGTATATGTGTGAATCCAATTATGGCCATTAAATTTACAATCCATGCCTTCTAGTTGTCAACCTATAGAAGATGAAGAAGTTGAATTGGTCAACTTCCGAAAGGAAATGGCAAAGAAAGAAGAGGAGGTAATTCAAAGAGAATGTCTCTATTAAATGATTGAGGAAGATGTCATACAGATTTACAACGATGTGTACTGAGGTTTAAGAACTTCAATTCATTTCGTGCGCGCGGATGACTTTGCATATCTTTAAGGCATTCTAAGACATTCACAAATTTGGAAGCCTTCTCATGAACTAAAGGATGCAACATGCTATCATGTTGAATGTCGTCCGTACTTCGAATAGTGTCTGTCCACTTTTCGGATATGGTAGGTAGCTTGTGACCTGCATTAATGAAAACAATAGTATCATCATCGAAAGACTCTGTAAGATTAATATGGCTATAACTCGAAGAAACTACTTTCACACAAGTTCCCCAAGACATTTGAATAGTAGAAGTAGCAGACCCAGGTGTGAGAATTTTGGTTGTCACCAATCTAGTGAACTTAGGAGTGCCAAAAGCATGATACTTGCCTAGAGAAAGCCTCTAGCCATCTCCAGAGTCTTTTTTGATTTTCAATAGCATGACTATAGATGTGACTTGAAGTCCCTGAGAATCAACTAGCTCTTCTTCCACTCATAGAGACGACAACTCTAAATTGAAGCATACACTAAGAATCAAAGCAGATACCCATACACTACCAACATCACTACAAGGAAAAAAAAGTCGAATGCTGGACTTGTTACTAGGAACAAGTGCCATGGCCATACTGGCATGTGTATACAATCTACAAATTCTTATAGAATGTCATTGCTTACATGAAACTATTGGTAGAATCCCAAAGGTTTCTAGTGATAAGAGGTAAAAGACAAAGATGTAGTGGACATTGATTAAATCTTTTTTATGTAGGATTTTGGTAATTGAAATTTGAATTTGAATTGAAAGCCTTATATTTAAGGATTTTATGCACGGCCAACAATTGATTTTTTTAATTTAGTTACCAATACTCAATCTTTGGAATTATGAATTGTAGATAGCGCCACATTTACATTGAAGGGTTGTAGTTTGATTCTGAACCTTATTTTAGGCCAATTGGGGCTTTTGAGGTGTTAATTGGTAGTTTTATCAATCAGTAGTGTATCTTAGCAGCTTACTAATAGTAGTTATCAATTGGGATAGGGTTTGGCTAGTATGAGATCTTGAAGGCTGTGAACGATCGGTAGTTACGTTGTTGGGTGGTATTTTAGGTTGGAAACGATCGATGTTAGTTCAGTTGTCTTTGAGAGAAACATGCACTCCTTCCAATTGCTAGAAGTAAAAACTATTGTATGTAATTTTTGTATTTGTACAATGATAAGTTTGTTGATTGTGTGTGTAAGTGTGATTGTGTTTGAGATGTGTATAGTTGTGTGATGTGGAGAATATGTGTGTAATAAATGTGTTCAATTGGAAGTGTTGAGAATTTGTGGTAGTGTGTGTATTGTATGTGGAGACAATTGTGAAATTGTAAATGAACTATGGAGAGAATCAATTGTGGAAGTATGTGAAGAAACTTGTGATGGTCAATTGTGATAATTGAGTTGTTGAGTGAATTTAAACATTGAATTTGTGAAGAAGTTATCGAGTCAAATATGAAGACAGAGTCAATCGAGAGAAAATGAAATATTATAATCGATTGGGAAATTTGTATTGAGTAGTCTATGAAAATTGATTTGAAAGTGTCACATCTGTTATCAATTGGGAGATTGGAATACTGTATATTCAATCAAGAATCTCTGAATAATAATTGCATACTATAAATAAACTTGATTGGAATTTGAATAATATTATTTTAAAAAGAAAATTAAAAAATAGAAAATTAATAAGTAGAAAATTAATACAAATAAACACAAATGAAAGAATCAAAGATAAAATTAAAATGGACAAAGATAATTTCAAGAAGAAGATAAAGAATGTCAATTTTGCAAAAGATTGAATAATATTACGATGGAGTGTAAGAATAAAGAGATAATTTCTATGAAGCAAAGTGAAAGAGTGCATGGAGAAAAGAAGATGTAAAAGCTTGATCAAGAGCGTGTGGGAGCAAAGTAGTAAAGCAAAAGATCAACTGGAGAAAAGAGGACCGAATCCTCATTGAGAGATCCGGCCAATTGATAAGTCAAACCTTGACCATATACTATTAATACTTATTAGAAAGTGATAAGGATTGATAAGCTTGCAATTGAATGAGAAATTAGAGAATTAGAATAATATTTATTCCAATAGGAAATAAAATACCTCCTAGCGTTCGAATCCTACTTGGGTTTATTTTTAAGAAAGGAATAGTAAAAACCTTCTTACAAGGGTGATTAGAAGGCCCCAAATGGAGGCTTCTTCAGTTCTTCCAATGTAGTGGTGGTATATTCAAATGTTAGAGTGATTATGAAGCATTTGAGCGAAGAACAGATGATCTTATTGACCGTTTATATTATGGTCAATAGATGTTTTGCTTTGAGAAACTATAATGAATTGGATGAGAATACATTCTTTAGACTTGAAGAGTGCTATATATCAGAGAGTTTGCGGTGTTGCCAATGAGAAAGTCGAGTTTGCTTTCTTGGAATTTTTTGGTTGGAGGGATGCCGAATGATTCTCGTAGAAAAAGAGGTAAGGCAAGACTTCGCTTCTCTAGTAAGAAACAGCTAGAGAAATCGAAGATGTTTAGACACTTGCAGAATTCCAATGGTGGTGAGATTAGTAGCATTGTTTGGACCTTGTCATATGAGGATGATGGGGTTGAAGATGCACCTTTTAAACACAAATATAGTTTGACACAAAATAGTGAAGGAATGGATATTGCCAAGCTTGACACTGTTGATGAAACTAAAGTGGACGTATGCCAACCAAGTGTACTAAAGAAGAACATGTCCCTAGTGATCAGCGTAGAGTTGGTAAGTTCATGTATTCATTGCTAGGACTAGAGCCATTAGACTATGCGGAATTGATTGTATGTATTGAATATTTTTTGTTAGAGGTGAATTTGACACCAAACTTCATTTTGTATATATCAAGAAGACGATTCCAACAGTATATAGCATGCAAAAAACGGAGCGCTTTTGAATGTTTTACGGCCTAAAAACTAATTCAGCATCTTAAAATCTTCTCTGAAATCTTCAGAATCGGCGGATTTTTCAGCCTAATCTTGCCCAAATATTTTTGGGAGACTTTGCCGATTTTTGTAAAATTCCTCGTAACTTCAAAAAATCTGAAAAAAATTGGACTTGCTTGCGAGATTATAATCTATGTGCTCCAAAAAATTGGACCAAAAATCTTTGAAATCACATATTTTATTCGAAAGATTCCTTTGGCCTATATCTACCAATCTCTTCTTTGGTTTTTTTTTGGTTTTTTTTGAGACGAAAGACCAACTCCACGGGCTGGTCTTTTGCTTGCTTTGGTGTAGTCCTCTTCCTTTTCCATTGTTGTGTTTTGGCTTAGGATTGCTTCCGCAATGAATTTATGGAGTGGCATGTTGTACAAGGATGGAGAGGTGCACAGTGACGGTGGGGAGGGTGTCCCTGACAGCATCAAAGGTGTAGATGCGATGGAAGTTCAAGTTCCTAGAGATCCTCAAGAGTTGTCATTTTTGAACACTCCGTTTTCTGGCAATAAGCTTGACCTCGTTGACGAAGTCACTTTTTCGAGGTTTTCAGGAGATCACTCAAATGGTTTTGGTTTTGATATATGATTTTCATAAGATTGCAGTTTTAGAATTTTAAACTTGACCTTGTTAATGAGGTCACATTCTTGGATTCAGTATAGTCTTTCTAAGACGATTTTTAATTTTTATGTATAATTTGAAATTCTTTCTAGGGATTGTTGAATTAGACTGGAAAATGTGACTTCGTTAACAAAGTCACTTTTTCAAGATTTTTGAAATCACTAAGACAATTTCACTTTAGGATTTACGTTTCACTTTTTTTCGTAAAGATTGTTGAAATAGATTGTAAAATGTGACCTCGTTAACAAGGTCACTTTTTTCAGGGTTTAGGGAGATGACAAAGATTGTTTAGTTTAGATTTTAGGCTTTGCTTTTTTTTGGAAGACTACTGAAATAGATTGCAAAATGTGACCTCGTTAACGAGGTCACTTTTTTGGGTTTTTTAGAGATTACTAAGAGAAATTAGTTTTGACTTTAGGCTTCACTGCTTTGTCTTTTCATTGCTGAAATACATTGGAAAAACCAACCTCGTTAACGAGGTCACTTTTTCAAATTTTTTTAGAGATCACTTATATGGTTTCAATTTCAAATTTAGGCTTCCAAATTTTTGCTACGGAGTACTAAATTACATTGGAAAAAGTGGCCTCATTAGAATTAGATTAGAAAAAATAACCTCGTTAACGAGGTCTCTTACTTCAAATTTTTAAGAGATTACTCACACAGTTTAGTTTTGACTTTAGGCTTCATTGTTTTTTCTTAACACTATTGAAATACATTGGAAAAACTAACCTCGTTAAGAAGGTCACTTTTTCAAGTTTTCTAAAGACTCACTTAGAGAATCTAAACTTAAGTCTTAGGTTCAAAATGTATTTTTTTGATGCTTGCTTTGGGTTGGAAATGTGACCTTGTTAATGAGGTCACTACTTAGGTTGATTTTTAATGAAGATGTAAAAAATACTTCTTCTTGTTTTTTCAAAACAAAGCTTAATAGACATTGATGGAGGGCTTCCACAAATGGAGCGGTTGGAGTTAGTCACCCAATGATGATTTTCAACTTGTGGTTGACAATCCTCAAGTTAGATGCATTTTATTTATGTTTGTATGGTAATTCTATGGTTTTTTTCTATTATAGTTGTCATTGTATTTGTTTCATTTGCCATGACTTCTTAATGTTAACTATAACTTGGGTTCAATTTTCTATTGATTGTGGGTTGATAGCATCCTTGATATTCAAAATGCTAATCTAGTTTTTGAAGGATGAATAGTAGATGAGGTGGAAGAGGATGTGCGAAATGGTTAGAAATTGGACTCCAATGCGGTCATCAATATCATGCTCTTCAATGGTGGTGGTCTAGGATCCCAATTCCTGAATTCCATATTCTTTTGTGTAGAATGATTGGGCTTCCATTGGTCCGTCCTCTCCTCCAAAGTCAAGTGAAACAATTGGAGGCTAAGTTTGTTCATGGATATCGATAAGGTGATTGTGTACTTTATGTGTCAACAACAAATGACAAGGGAGCTTCCATGTTAGTGACACCTGAGATCGTAGAGACATGGGATGAAAATTGGATACACGAGAATGACCAATTTGAGTGTTGTTTGAGTTCTCAACCAACCATTTCACATTTGTCAAATCACATGTTTTTCATATGGGATGGCAATCACAAATTGGCGGCTTGGTATGCTTACATGCACAAAATGCATCGGCATGATCGCAAGTGGCATTTGCTTGTTGATTGTATGTTATTGGTATCTAAAGGCCATACATGCATTCTATTGGAGGCTATAAATGACATGAATTGGTAAGTTTTAATGTCTGTTGAATCAAAATTTATTTTATTTTACCGCTTCTTCAATTGTATTGTAATATTCTATGCTTTCACCTTCATTCATCTTACATTCTATTTCCATTGATATTTGCAGGTCTACACAGCACTCCCATGTCAAAAGCAACTTGATTCAACAATTGCACATAATGAATACCTATGACAATTTATAATTAGAAGAATTCAAGGGGCTTCTAAGTGATGAGGATTACAAGAAATGTGACACCCAAAAGCTACCAAGTGCTTGGTATCCATTGACATCTCCTGTCTTCATACAATTCTTTCATCAAGTGAGTATCTTTTGTTTGTAAAACTTTTCTAGTCATTTGTTGTGATTTATAAAAATCATTTTATATTGATTTCAAGTTCATGTTTTTCATGTGCAGCAAGAAATTGCTACTTTTTTAGATGCGGCTGTGTGAATTTACTATGAGAAGACACAGTTGGAAGAACAAACTCCAAAGGGTGTTCATGAGGCTATGACTCAAGCTGCCACTGTAGCTATCAAAGGATTTTGAACAGAGTTTGATAAACAATTCGCCATTACAGATCCAAAAAACAACATTGGATTTCTAGAAGAGGTATATTATTATGCCTACTTGTTTTTTTTATTTACAATGGTACATTACACGCCTTCAAATTCAAAAAAATTCAATTCAAAAATGGAAAATGAAGGCTACATCTGTAGTTAGCAACATGTACAACATTGTGAAGGAAAAAACTGCAATGAATTTTGACTGCAGTTCTTTTTATCACACTTTGGTATATTGTTGTACCATACTACTATGATATGCTTTGCCTTCATAATGTCTTGATACTTATATTTCTGAATTTTCTTGTAGTTGGAGGAAGTATCTAAAGTAGAATTCACAAGCATTATCAAGTTTGAGAATATTGTAGTTCAATGGAATGCCAATGATGAGTTGGATTCAATTGGAGAATATGTGGAGACATGGCGCATTATATTGTGGGATCATGCTTTTTGGTGGTTGTTCAAGAAGGACTCTTCGTATTCACGATCTACTCCTTTCAAAGACTAAGAAGGCACAAATGTGGTAATAAAGAGGACTCTATATAGGTATATCTTTTACTTTAGTTGCCTTTAGTTTTGTGAATATTAATTGTTTCCCAAAGTCATCAAAATTGCATGTGCATCTTTGTCATTGTAATAATCACACCTATTCTATGGTTGGAGATATTTCAAGTGAGAGCTCATTCTAAAAGGTGGAATTGAGCAAAAATTCATGCCCAAATTGTTTAGAGAATGGCTTGATACTTCCTTGAAAGGTTGTATGTTTACTTTGATTCAACAGCGAGGGTTTTTTGTTCAAGAGCTTCAAGTATGTCCTTGGTATCTAGAGTGTCCAAGGATTTTTTTCCCCAACACTTGAAGCATCTGAGAAAGAAGCTACCAAAGACCATCCCAAAACATGTTTAGAAGAGAAGTGTCTTGATAAAAAAGAAGTTGAAGAAGTTGCACCAGTGAAGAAGGGGCGTAAGCCAAAAGAGAAGAAGGCTACAAAGAAGACGACGAAAGATACAGCCACAAAAAACAACACTCTTCATCTCTTCCAACTTCTATTTTTGTACCTCTTCCTTTTCTTGTGCCTCCTACCACTTTGGAAGTCATTGATAAGACTCGGTCTCATTGCCCTCCAACTTTCATGTCTATTACAATAGATGTCTTTGCTTCATCATAATACATTGCTAGATCCACAATTCAACCTGACAGACATGGTAATGAGCCTCAAATTCTAATTCTACTATCATCAATTTCTACAATGCTCAATGTTAAGAAAAGATGGGGAACAATGCATCAACATGGAATCAAATGCTTGATTTTGCCCAAAAGGTAAGTTCTACGTTTTCTAGCCTTGTTATGATTAATTTCTTTCATTTCACATTAAGTTATTAGCATGACATAGCAATTCATTCATACATCTAAGTTACAGTGTGCATATTTTACTGTCAAATTTGGTAGGGATCAAGTGTGAACTCTTGGAGGCTCCGTAAGCTCTATTGCATGCTTTGACTTGATTGTTGCCAATATCCCGGATGGACTACTAGTCCCCAATGTCTCCATTCTACCTTCTAATATTCCTACTTGGAATGTGTTGAATCAAAAAGAGGTTATTAAACCCATCTTTGAATTTGCTTTGAAGTTTGCTCATGATGATGGAACAATTTTGTTGTTCCATCCAAAAAATAGTAAGGTAAAGGAATTTACCTTTGATCGTGCCAATATGTACGGTTTTTGTCTATCTGACTCTTAAATGGGTGTGAATGAGATGAAACTTTCGAGTTTCAAAAAATCCAAACGTTGGGTGAATTTCATTGAATTTTTTTTCATTTGTAATTTTTGATGTTTTGAACAACTTCTACATTGTACCAAAATGTGGTAAAAAGAACCGCAATCAAAATTCATTGCAGTTTTTTTTTCCTCAATGTTGTACATGCTATTGACTATTGCTGCAACTTTCTTTTTTCATTTTCTAACTCAGTTTTTGGAATTTGAAGGCGTATAATGTACCATTGAAAAGGTATTTCAGGTACCTTTCCAATAATACATTACATGCCATGTAACTCTAAAAATTCAACTCAAAAACTAAAATAGAAGGCTGCAGCTGTAGTTAGCAGTATGTACAACACTGTGGAGAAAAAACTACAATGAATTTTGATTGCGGTTCTTTTTACTACATTTTGGTATAGTGCTAGTAACATTGTATTTGTCAAATATTAATTGTCATACTTGTTTATCCCTCGCAGTCACAACGCTTTCGGATACTCTTATTTGTACAAAGACAATGGAAGGGAACATCGGTGATATTTAAGTTTTCTATCACTATAAACCAACAACTTAGTGATGCAGATACAAACCTTGAAGAAGTTGACCTTCTCCACAACTACACTTCCTTGCAGACTCAAATTATAAATGGTACAATTCCGTAGAGAGGTGCCCGTAAGAAAGACCCTCTATTTGTACAGCTACTAATCAAGACATCTTCAAAACTTGATGATGTGGTATTAGATTGTTATGCATTTATAGGTACCTTTCATTAGTCATTACTTTTTATTATTCAAATCATGTATTGTTTACATTGTATATAATATATTTGATGCAACTAATAACATTGCATTCAATGAACAGGGGCCTCTATTCATGCATGTCGCAACATTGGACATCATTTGGTGGCCTTGAAGAGCGATAGTGAGATTTTTGAAGGTCTTCTTCAATCTTTGATCATCTTTCCTACTTCTACTGCCACCGTTCAAACTAAGCGGCTTTTACCTAAAGTGTTGGATGATTCTAATGACAAAGACATTGTCAAACGTTCTACAAGGCCTCGAAAAAGACGTTGTTGTAAGTAAGTTTGTTGATGCTTTTAGACATGTATTTATTTTCTTTTATTGTGCAATGTCTTTTAATTTATTCAAAGTTTCTAATTATTTAATCATTGCATCTTGTAGAGGCAATCGTTTCAAACATTTGGTGCTCTTGCCTTCTCCTAGTCCAAAGAGTTTGCCATGTTATATTGAGACTCTAACAACAACTATGGCAAAGGCTCCATCACCCATTTTTGTTGCCAAGCATTGTTCATACAATATTGCTATCAAAAAGCTTTTAGACATTGAAGCAAATGGTGAGACACCAAGGTTTACATATAGTAATAGTAGTGAAGCCAGTGATCATCTTTCTCCTATATGTGGCATTGGATTAAATTGATCTTGTTCTAAAGACTATTGTTATTACTTAATTTTCTAATGTCATGTAGTAAGACTAAAAGGGTCACTACTTCCTTGTACTTTATCATATTCTTAAGTTATTTTGCATTTTGGTGATCTTTAGAATGCTAGTAAAAAAGACATTTATTTCAAAAGATAATGGTTATTGTTGTCAATTATTAAAAAATTTTGTGGATTGAATCTATTTCTTTCTATTGGCAACATGATAATTTTTTTGGATGAAAACATGTAATTAGAAATAGTAAATGTTGTTAGCATAAAAATAAATTTGATGAACTTCAAAAATGCTTAAATATAATTGTGAATTTTAATTAGAAATAGTACCTTCACCCTAAAATGGTTTTAAAATACCATATAAGCATAGGTCCTTAGTTTAAGAAAATCCACCTAAATCTTGGATTTAAGATACTTGATAAGTGACATTTATCTAAAACAAATGATTTTATAGTCCCAATCATCCATTAATCATCCAAATTCATTTTCATCCAATGTCATGAACAAATGTATTTCATTCAATAAAGTCAATTAAAAAATAATTCATCCAACTCTGTTCAAGTCCATTCATCTCCATTCATCTCTATTCATCCTCTTTGAGTGCATCTATAGCTTTATGCTTTTATAATAAATCATGGACCGAAAACCGTTATGCTAAAAAATTATAGGTTTTTAACAAATTCTTCAAAAATTTCTCAATGCTCAACACTCATTGCTCAACACTCATTGCTTCTTACTCATACTTTAGCAACTCTAGTTACTAGACAATTAATTTTTAATTCCAAAAGGACCAAATTGCATTTTTTTACAACATAGTGATTTAGCCGATTACGGTTAGCTCACTACAAATGGAATTTTTTTTCTTTGAAATTTTCACACAACATATGCCCAAGAAGTAGCTTCAAGGTAAAATAATTTTCATAACTTTTGACTGCATGGTTCAAAAGTTATTGCATAATGTGTAATTTTCGATGCTTAAAGAACAATCCAAAAATTTCTTAAAAAATCACTTTTTTCAAAAATAAAAATTTGAAATTAGTTTTTTAGATTTATATCTACATAGAAAGCTTTGAATCATTCCATTTTGATTTATGAGATGAAAGTTATAAGGTGTTCTAGTTTGCAGGTGAATATAGATTCCATACTCTAAAATAAACTTTGAAGTCCTTTATTTAATTCAATTTTTGATATTTTTTGAAAAAAATAAAAGCATGTGATGAAGATTGTTTATTAATACATTACAATCATTGGAAATGGAATTTTTCAATTTTATAAGTAAAATATTAACAATTAAGTATTTTGAGTCATTGTCTATCTTTTCTACTTACTATTTTTTTCCTATATGTTGTGCAATTCCAAATGATCTAAATTTTTTTCAAAAATGTAGCCAACTTGCCTTGAAAAATGAGTCCAAAGAGTAACCACCATTTTGGACATTTTTTCATATAAATGTGACCTTGTGAAGTGCAATTGCCCGATGTTGTGATGTGGGCTGTCTATTAGTTGAATTTAGGCATCTTACTACTATTGAAGTTGGATCCAAGTTGTGAGAAGGTTTAGTTTGATAGGAAGTTGGGTTCATTAGGGATTTAGTTTCTTTAGAGGTTTAGCCTCATTGGGAGGTTAGGTCTTGGAAAAGACTAGTCTTGTGAAGAGGTTGGAGGGGCCATTTGTACCTTTTGGTTTGTAGCCTTGGAACCCTATAGTGGGTATTTAAAGGCTTGGCTCTTACTTGTTGAATCCCCTTTTAGGAGGGGATTTTTTGTGTGGAATTTTAGAAAAAACTAGTTTGGGAACTTTTAGAAGAATTTTCTTGTGGACTTTGAGTACAGATTTTTAGGTGACTTTATAGGGAACTTTTTGTGTTGGACTATTTTTTTGTATTTTAGGGTTTACCAACACTTTAATTCAAGGATACTTTTGGTTAAAAATTGGTTATTCTTTTTGTAGTGTTGATAGTTGAGTGCAATTTTTTGTATGAGATGGTTACTTTTCTTTAGATTTTAGAGAAAATTGTTCTTTTGAGCTAAGAGGGTAGAATAGGCAAATTTGAGAGGATTTCAAGTGCTCTTGCAATTGATAGGAAATTTTTGAAATTTATTCCATGTCTTTTCAAAATAGTGTACTACAAAATCCTATGGTTATATTTGTCCAATAATGTTTTTCTTCTAAAATTTGGTCTTATATTAGAGATGGCAGTTTTGGAGTGTTTTTAGTAAAAATTTACTCTCTTACCTTTAACGGTAAAAAGATGCCATGGCCATTTTTTGTTTGATAAGTGATGAATGACAAAGAACTCTTCTATGTAGGATAGAAGTGCAACTATTCATCCTTGAAATTATGTATTTAAAAGAGAGATTTTCTTTAGTAGTTTGACTTCTAATGAGTATTTTTGCATTTTTTTGAGCCAATGATTTACATGGTAATCAAAGGGATGATTTCCACAATCACTAGCCTATACAATAAGGATTATTGCATCCCCAAGAAAAATAGAATTGAAATATTTTGCTCTGAAATTGACCATTTAAGAGCTGATTACCTTTTGGAGAAGTCTAATCTCTTTGAAAAAAATTTATGAAAAAATTGTAGGAAGAAAACTAAAATTGGCATTTAACCCAAATTGTTTCATATTTTTTGAACCTTCAAGTAATTAGTTACAAATTTTTGAAGTTGAAATGCAATGGTCACTAAAAGCAACGACCTCCTGAAATACATTGAAGAAAGTAAAGTGTACCTATGTCATGATCACTTTTAGAGGATAGGCACTTTTAGAAAAAACTACCTTGCCCATGATCTTAGGAGGTGTTCTTGTCAGTCTAGTTAAGTGGGCTTCATGTAAGCTTGATATTTTTTGTGTCTTTTTTTTATGTCAATAAAAGTGAAAGATCTCTCTCTCTCGTCTAATTATAGCTAATTTTCCTATGGAAAATCACAAAACAATGACCATCACAATTAGTAACTTAACTAGCTTGGTGCATAATGGATCAATAATACCCTGAAAAATTATTGTTCACCTTAACTTCTCAATACCGCAATAAGATATGCACATACCTGTACACAACAAAATAGCCTCTCAACGAGTAGACATATTGTGTGTAGAACCACATGATACCCTACATATACTAGGGTCTACAAGGTATTGAAGCTTCTAGAAGACCATCAAGGCAATTCTAGGAAGGATATTGGGTTTTGTGCCTTGAGAATTGAATAGGACATAGAGCAAGGGTACTCTGCGCTTTGCCATTGCACAATCCATACTGCATGATCAACTCTGTACAAAGCACCTGTGGCAATCTCTGTTTCTTGGCTTGTAATTCTACAACTACTGCAGTCCAATACAAACATGGACAATCACATGGCAACATTGAGAATATTCAATCTTCCCAAGTAGAGAAGGACCTAACCCTCTTGTTAGCAACAAGCAAGGGCCCTTTCATTCCTTTTATACCACCTTGCTCAATAGAAGCTCAGGTTATAGGGAAAGCCTATAGGTGTTAGGGACTACTGAACATTAACTTGATGGCACCAATTTCAATCCCAATATGGAAGATATGGATCAACATGGAATTGGCAGAAGTCACCAAATTCAAGTCGAATGCCATACAGTATATGAGACTTCTTTGTGAAGGCCAACCAATTCCAGCACTAGAAAAAACTCATACCTAAGTTGACAAATTCTTCTAGACATCTAATGTAACAAGCCTTGTTTTTATGTCAACAATTACGTCCACCATAACATCTTCATATTACTATGCATGTAATTATTGACATAAAAACACGGGGAGATATCATGTGATTTGACTAAGCTATGAGGTTTATGATCAACAATCTCCATGCCTTCTTTGATAATAAGACACATTTGACACTCTCTTCTAAGTTTGCAGCATGCATTATTTGGCTTGGTGAAGCTTCACAAGTAGCTATACATCATTAGATTACATTCTTTTATACTAGGAAATTGATGGTAGAGGTGTCCCTACAATTTACAACAGATCCTACAACAAGATTGTTCACAAATCATCTACAAGGGACTGGAATCAAAATGATTTAGAGATACATAAAGCCTGCTAGCTTCTCATCAATGAATCTTCTAACTCCTAGCCCCAATAATGTGAATAAGAGACCACACGCGTTGATGTATGGCAATATGTCTCAAGACATACATGGAGAAACTACTCCTCTAGTTTCATGGAGGAGTACTCCACACAACACTACATGTGGTAGGAGAGGTGGATATAACCGTAAATACCACATAGCTTCAAATTCGGCCCTACCACTTAAAGGACACACATCACGTGGAGGATATTGCTCAAAAGGAGGTGCAGGCAGATCGAACCCCAACGAGTCATTCGTCTTCACTAGACCAACCTATCAGATGAATCAACCCTAGTGCGGCAGTGTGCAGATATTGCCAACTCTCAAACTTTGCCTAATGGACTTTCATATCCGCTGGCCCATTCTCCTACACCATTTTGCAGTAAGGCCACATCTTTGATGTTTAGAAGTCCAAAACTACTTCAAAAGACTCATCTCTAAAGCAAGGCTAAAATCTTCATTCATGTTAACTTTTCTAAAGTTATAAGGAATACTAGTGGAAGTTGTATTATTTTGGCAATTTTCATACTTTTTTTCAAGAGAATTGTAAATGAAATGAGAAAAGCAATTTTTTTAGAGTATAAAAAATTATGGCCAATATATACACCTTTAAAAAGATTGTACCAAGGGAAGGAGAAGCATAGAAAAATTTTCTAAGTAGGAGAATTAGAAAAGTGCAAAATATTGAGATAATAGGTGATTTGACTTTTTTAATTGTAAAAATAGGAAAATAAATTTACAAAAAAAAAAAAAAAAAAAAAAAAATTCATTTACAATGAGGACTTGACGGTGATGAGATGTCACCAAAAGAATGAGCTTGAAACCATCTTCAACTAGTATACCTTGTGCCATTGCCACAACCAAAATAAAAGTAAAAGTAATTTTTTCATTTTTAAAAATCCATTAATTAAATTTTGAAATTAAGTAATTCAATTTTTTAATTAAAAACATCCATAACTTTTACACTAAAGGTCCAAATGCCATGAAACAAAGTGCATGCATCCTTTTGACCAAAAAGCTTTTGAGCAATACAAAAAATGTTGTTGGATGCCTCACAATTTGTTAGATCTTAACATATCAAATAAACAAATAAAACAAAACAAACAATCTAAATTAAGGATATTAATTGATGTTCAAAAATATGCTTTTGAGGAAGCCCTATTTGTACAAATGTGGAAGATATAAAATAATCTATTTTTAGGGGCCCGAATATTGAATATGACTACCTATTATGAGAATAGATCATAGAAATTTGAGCTCCAAATCATTAATTTTGTGTACATCTTAGTATTAAAGAAATTCTAATCCTCAAAATGAGATAAATTAGAAAATTTGATTTTTAAATAGAAAATTATTTCTTTTGATTTCTAAGAATTAATAAATATCATTGCATTGGAAACATCCATCTCTAGTCAAAATATTCAAGTTCATTAGGTTCATGTTTCAAAAGTTATAGTACATAACAAGTTTGTCACACTACACAAGATTGAAAAAAAAGACTAGACTTTCTTACAATCACCTTTTTGAGGTTAACTACCTACAAATGAAGCAAAAATGCTATATTACCAAAAGCTTCCAAAATCTTTATCTACAATATTTTTGAAGAAATATAAAAATAATGTACATTGATGATAGAATAGATTTAGGGCAAAAAATTAACAATTTGTGGGTTGTCATTTTAGATTTTGGTAGTACATTGACAATCATTTTGTGAAGTAAGTTGTCTTTGGTGACAACCAAAAATTAACCCCTAAAGAACCAAGCTACATTTTTTGGCAATATAGCAAATTTTAGTAGCCTACTACAAATAGAGTTTTTAATTTTTTTGCTAAAATTTCAAAGAACATGTGCTTAAGGAATAGCTTCAAGGCCTAATAATTTTTTATAACTTTTGACTACATGGTCAAAAGGTTATTGGAGGATATGCAATTTTCTTTGTTTTGTGGATAGTTTGAGCAACTTCAAAAACTTCTTTAAATATCCCTTTTAAAAAAAATAAAAATTTGCAATTGATTCTTTAGGTTTATATATACGTGGAAAGTTTTGAATCATTTTATTGTGATTCATGAGATGAAATGATTTAAAGCTTTTCACGTATATATAAACCTAAAGAACCAATTTTAAGTTTTTATTTTTTTTAAAAGTGATTTTTAAAGAAGTTTTTGAAGTTCCTCGGATTGCCAACAAAACAAAGAAAATTGCATATCCTACAATAACTTTTTGACTATATAGTCAAAAGTTATGAAAATTGTCAAGCTTTGAAGCTACTCCTTGGACATTTGTTTTGAGAAAATTTTAGCAAAAAAAAATTAAAAAATCCATTTGTAGTGAGTTGCCTAAATTTGCTGTGTTGCCAAAAAAAATGCAACTTGGTCTTTTAGGGATTAATGAAGGTTCTCATTTCGACAACTAAAATAATCATAGATTTATAGGTTGCCATTTGTAAGTAAATATACAAAATAGCTTATGGCTTTGCGGAGTTGTGTATCTAATATCTAATTGTGTATTTAGCATACTGAATTTGCTTGATGAAGCCTTAGCTTAAGACTTTAAAGTAAGTAGAGCCTTAGCTTAAGACTTTAAAGTAAGTAGAGCCTTAGCTTAAGACTTTAAAGTAAGTAGAGCCTTAGCTTAAGATTTTAAAGTAAGTAGAGCCTTAGCTTAAGACTTTCAAGGCAGTAAGCTTAAGACTTTCATTAAGTAGAGCCTTAGCTTAAGACTTAGAAACTCTAAAGCTAGCTTACTGCCTTGAATCAATTGACAAGTTGTACAATTGGTTTGGGCCAATTGCCTATTTGACAATCCAATTTTCATCTTCTTTGACATTACAGAAAGTCTAGGCTCTATAGAAGGCCATTTGACTTTTGGCAAATGTACACATTCAATGAATTTTTTTCATACCTTTTTTCATATTTTTTTAATCAAAAATGTGATAGGACATAAAATCTGACTTTTGTTGATAGTTTTTCTATGAGAAAATTTTGTCTGATATTTTTTTTATTTATACATTCTCAATTTTTTATATAGTCAAACAGCTTAGCCAAAGCCTCCATGTCTTTGCTATGCCTCCTTCAATCAATTCAATTCTTCAACCCTCATACAAATTTTGACTCAAAATCATATAAAATACCTATTTGAGAGAGGCTTTCCAATTGACTTAGAATCATATTAAATTATCATTACAAAGTAGATTGAATCTTGAAACTTTAGAGGTCCAAATGTGAATTACAATGACAAATTTGAAAATGAGTCCATTAGTTTTGAAGAAATTTAGATTAAGTGGTGTAGTATGAGAAGCCAATGCATTTAGCTTCTCACTATAGATGTTGATCTTGTATGGGGCCCCAAGATTTAGATGAGGAACTACCCATGATTAAAAATCTCACTTGGTATTAAGATACTTTTGGCAAACTTCAAAAATCTTCTTGGAAGTCCGCAAGACCATTAGCAAAAAAAAATTGGACTCTCTAAAAGTTCCCTCCAAGCCTTCTAAAGAGGACCCTATCTATGGTTTTCAATTGTACCTTTACACTTTACAAAATGGTTTTTGCCTATTCACCTCTATGTAAAGTATGACAAACATGATTCATGAGCTCATTTCATTGGCTTTCTGAAATGGATGTATTGCTATCCTTTAGCTCATATATTCAATTAAACCCCTACATGTACAGCTATACCAAATGACCGTGACCTTTTAATTCAAATAAAATTTAGAATTGGGAAGTTGGACTGTATTTCTTTGTTTCTAATTCTTGATGTTGGATGTGTTTTAAGCATTACGATACAAATCACCAAGTCAAATTATTTTATTCATATTTTAAAGTATTAAGGTAGGCTTCACTTGTCAATTGAATTTTGGAGACCCATAGTTGAACAATTGAACATTGTCAAATTTAAACTTCATGCTTTTGATGTTATCTTTATTTAATCAAATTTGTCTTTATGTTTGAATTTTTGATGCAACACTTCTTTCAATATTGGTTCCAATCTATGTTTGCATGCTTTTGAACTCTTAATTTGTATGATTTGTTCTATATAGTTAGCATTGTGTTCAACAAATGGAGAATTATTTAGTCCAATATCTTTCTTTAGTAGACAACTCAATTCACTTATTAACAATTACCAAAAATGTAGAGCACAACATTGTACAATATACATAACACTTGCAATTGAGGCTCTTGAGGTAAATGACAATACACATTTAGGCAATGTATTTTCAGTTGTAAGCACATTGAAGCATACTACTATAAGCATTTGTGGAACAACTGTCACAATGAGTCCTTTTCAAAATCAAATATTAAAAAAATCATCATGTAAACTAAAAACTCCACTTCTAGTACAATTCATCTCAGAATTTAGTTCTTGTAACTTACCCTTTGATTGTCATCCAAGATAGTGACACTTTTGTGTGAGAAAAATGGTACTTTTAGTAGCTAAGCTAGCTACTGAATAATAGCTTGGCTTGTCAAAAATTAAAGGGCATCCAATGGATTTATAATTTTACTAATTCTTGAAGGAGTAGAATTAGTAATCAAAACCTTATTAATTATTCTCAAGTCTCTTTGTATTTGAAATCTCACTAGACTATTTTTAGTTACTTAAATACTACCTAGTTTTGGTGAAGGGTCCATAATCTAAATTGAAGGGGCATACTAGGACCATGCCAATTATTGTTAGTTTCTCAATTGTAGAGTGCAAAATTGGCATACCTATATACTAAGATACATAATTTAAGGTTACAACATTTTATAAGTTTTTTTTTTTTTATTAAAAGTTGATATGAAATCAATTGTTATTGGAAAACATGACTACCATATGTGAAGGTGTGATTCAGCACTCAGGTGCCAAAATTGAATTTTCACGTCAAATTCCTAAGGGTCCACGTCACCTGACACCTTTCATAAGATGACATGTGGCACTTTTTTACAAAATTATTTCATTTCTGCCAAATCTGACCTTCGCGTATGGTAGTCATGGATATAACAACCAAAAAACTTAGAATTTGGCAATTTTGACAACCAAAATTTATGAAAAGTTGTAATGGACATTTTAGAGGAAGATGCCAAAATTTTGCTCTGATTTGTACTCAGGTCAATGGGATGCACCACCGGGAATGTAAATTTGCAGACAAATGCATTTTCCATTTTGGAAATCTCCTGATTCTCTTGTGGGTAGAATCTAAGTTAGTTCGAGGCCTCCGATCCATCAGCGTACCGATTTTTCCTTCCTACAGACACCGGTGATCGAGCAACTTCCGAGAATCCCAGAATCCTTTCTCGAAGGGGTGAGCTGCATATTCGTCAGCATTTGCCCTCTGCGGAGCGAATATGCGAAAGAGGATACAAATAAAGAAGACAAGTTGACTAGATGGGGTTGTCGACCAAGTTTAGTATTGGATTGAGCTGTTCAGACTAAAGACAGTTCCAGGTTCCTTTTGGGGGAAATGGCACCGTTGATCGCTTCCACTTAGTCCAGTCGGCAATTAAGCCTAGCTAGCTAGTCCGCACTTGAATGATTTGTGCGTTGCAGTCGGCATGCATTCTCGACGCTCTGTCGGTCGAGACGAAGGCACGAAGTAAAGGACGTCTTTGAATGTAGGTGACCTCTTGAGTATATTCAATTCATAGCTTCCCTTCATAGCGTCTGTCATAGGGAGTCTCTGGATTGAAAATGATATATAGTTAACAAGCATGGTCTTCATCTATAGCACTATGGAATATATATTTATTAGGAACTACGTACTGTAATTCTGGCTCAGGGTCGTCAAGCGCATACCCAACCTCTACTCCAATTTTCTGTAACTTGTACCAGACCGGACCTGTTTCAAATCGGTGACCGTTGTGATTGAAGATCCGATCCTACCGAGAGGAGCATCTCACCCATCTGGGTTTGAATAGCGGACTGAACCAAAAAAAGGTCGGTAGAGACGCACGGACTGTTTTCTGTCGATTTTTGCCCTGCCGAAGTACAAGTTTGAATTTGGGTGGCATGTGTCAAACCTCTAGTATCAGAGCTTCTCTATAGAGAGAATCCGAAAACGGTAGTTAATATGGTCTTTATCTTTAGGAACATGGTACATTTAAATGTTGTGTCAGGTTGAAGTAGCCCTTTCTGTCTTAGTTATCACTTATCCAACCCCTGTTTAGGTATCTCATGTTTTGAAACTCACCTTTTTCAAATCGATCATTGTAGAGTAGATCCATTCCTTTGAGATTTTGAGTCTGAATCAAGGTCTCTACATATTGTCGGTAGCCAACACTGTTCGCAGTCGATTAGTGGAAGCCGCGACGCAAGACCGTCCTGAGAAGTTCTAATGAACTGTTGTAATTTCGTTAGGATGCATGTTGTAGGGTTTTGAGAGGACATCGTGTAACAACCCCAGGTAGTAGATTGTCAGTGGAAATATCATGTGTCTCAGACTTCAAGTTCAAGCACAGGAACGTCTTGCACACGGGAAAAAGAGAAAATTACATCTAAATTAATCTCCTGTTTGATGGCAGAGGAATACATCTGTTCAGTGTATATCCCCTGTGTAATTGCAGAGAAATACATGCAAATCTTGGAGCAAATCCCCTGTGGTTTCATCGTGAGGGTCATGGAAATATATGTTGCAAACCCCCTGTTGAGGACAGAGGGAAAATAATGCTCATGCGGTTCAGCACATGGGGAAGTTGAATGATCTTTCCGTGAATTGTATTTGTAACTAGACTTTTTGGAATTCTCTGCTTGCAGTTCTAGGTTATTGCGTATATTGGAGGCTTGCGTACTCCTGCTCGCCAAGATGAAGGGACTGCCACGGCCATGGCCTTATCGCCGAAGTCTTGCCTTTCTCTGCCTCCTTGGTCTTCGGGTGATGAGTTTCAACTCTGTAGAAGCTCAAGTGCAGAATATTACAACTGCGACGCAGCTTCTAACGCTGAAAGAGGGAGAACTGAGCTCGTTTGTTGCCGCAGTGGAGGCAAACGCTCGTAATTGTGGTACTTTCATCGACCCTTCTTCCTCGTCTTCTGCGTATTTTCAGTTACCCCTGGAGGACTATGTTTTCTAAGCCGTTTTGAGTGGGTCATCATGTGGGGACTATTTTCTTGTCCAAGTTTTTTTTTTCCTTGAGCACCACATGCAACGTCTAACACTGATTTTGATGATGTCAAATTTGGCCTCATATGACTTATATATCTTACCAGATGATCAATCATATTTGTGAATTTTTAACAATGAATCCTTGGTCTTTCAGGGATACATGATTTTCAGTGTGGGTTGGAAATCCAGGAGGAGCCTAAAATACTGTCTAAGAGACGCAATTAGTGGTAATAATGGTTGTCAGTAAGCAATAAATTGTTGATTACCGATATGCTGATTTGTGAGCAAGGGTAATTAACGTTCGCTTGGTGACGATTCTCAGTCGTAAGAGTTAGCTACTCTTCAATTCTTCTGGAAAACTTGGCTAGGAAGAACCGAAAATTTCGTTTTATTTTTACACTATTTCTCTGACACATGTTTGACCAGATTGCATTGGGGGTCCGCAATCTTAGGGCATTTTGAACATCTTGAATCATTCTACAAAATTTACAAGCTTAGCCGACGCTTAATTGGCAACATTGTTGCAATTGCAGATGCACTGAATGGCTGCTCGGGTAGCAATTGCTCCCGTTTGACTTGCTATGCGTTCGGCACCCCTGGTGATACCAATTACAATTGCTTGGGAGTTTCAAACAACACATTTTGTACTGCACCCGGGAATGCAACTTGCACAGAGAGGAACTTCGACTTCTCCAAGGGCTTTTTAAGGTTCCAATCTCTTCAAACACCGTGCATTTAACTAAAGAGTGGCAATGATTCGCATTTAAATGCGTTATTTGTATTCTTCAATTCTAGACTATTTGTAACAGAAATTGATAGAAATACTCACTGGTAACTAGGGCTGAGAATTGAAGTAATTGTGTTTGGTGCAGACGTGTGGATCAAATTGACAATCATATAGCCCGGACAGTCTGCACTCACAGGTCTTTGGATGACCACTTCAAGAGCAGTACCATGAATGATCCTTCGCATTTCTTTCGAGTGTTTTTTGGAGCTGTGGATGGCACATTCAGGATATATCCCGGAGCGGTAATTTTCTCCATTCACTCGTATTGAATGTCTTGCAATTTTTGCTTTTCGTCTGCAAACAATCTCCTGACGACTCCGAGAATTGTAAGGTGTATGTGGTTCCTTTTGTGGTAGTGCAGGATTCTTGTTAAATATTTTCGAGGGTGCAAAAATCGAGGACTGCTAATTTGTGTTGTGGGCATCGTATTGCAATTTCAGGATGAAGGTTGCCAAGTTATGTATGATCCTCGAATCCGCCCCTGGTGAGTATTGATGGACTTACGTTTATGCCATTAATGTAATTTTATCATACAGTCATGTGGTATTTGAGTTCATAAGTTCTTGAATTGAGTGAGTTTGCTCGCTTTCCAATTCAAATCCAAATCTTTCCTTGGTCCTGGCAGGTACCTCCAATCGACATATATTCCCAAGGTTGTCACAGTGCTCATCGACACAGGACTGAACATGCGAGGCACGATCAGTGGTACCGACGACGAAACTTATATCAGCAAAGCTATAACAACTGCGCTGAAAGTTTTGGACACTCTTACGGAAGACGAAGACTATATCACCTTTGTGTGTTTTGATGGAGATGGAATCAAACAGCTGAATGTCGCCATGAAGTATAATAAAGCACGGATGTATCAATCTTTCAATGACAGCCTCACAGCTGTTGTCGATATTGGAAGCAAGAGCGATCCCAATTCTACACACACCAACGACGCTATCAATGCCACAATCACTCAACTAAACCAACTGACTTCTTCAAATTCAATTCCACCAACTTATCTCAAGGTTTGCTGGTGTTTTTTTCATCCATCTCTGTCCTGAGTTGTTCAGCATGTGCTTCATGTTAGGGGGAGAATTTTTTTCTACATGGAGTTCATTGTTGACCGTAATATCATTTTTCTCATTTAATCTCTCTTGCATACTTTGTTGACTTTGGACTATTTTTGAGTGCAGGTGGTCATTGCCCTCGTTGGTGGTCAGCAATATCGAGACATAGCTGACCTGAATCTTTCCACAACCCCAAACATGAATTCGTTTGTGTACAGTTTTCGTACACGAAGAACACCCCAGTGCAATTCAGATATTCGAGCCTCCCTAGAGGAAATTCCAGATGACAGATTAGATAACCCGTTGTATGCTTTGCAATCGTATTACTCTTTTCTCGCCAAACTGCACAACATTTTCATGAAAAAACAATCTGATTTCGGCCCGCAATATCCGGATTTTAGTGGGATCGATGCTCACACCTTGACACTTAGTAAAGCAGGTGAGTTAACTCAACCCTTATCCCTTGAGGTTGGCTCACACCTTGACAATTAGTCGGGCACTTAGTAAATCAAGGGCTTTAGTACTGATTGTCAGTAACAGATTGTATGTATTTTGGTGGACTGTGGTCTCATTTTTTAGGTAGTTTGGTAGCTAGCATCATTTTCATAGCTGTTCAGCAATCTGCTCAAGACCACTAATATTGCAAGATCGAGCAAGATTGGCACTTTGATTTCATCTTCCGTCTTCTGAATTCTCTGATCTGAACGCAGCTTTTGGGCCCCATGGAGAGCTGTTGGGTGTTTTGGGCTTGGATATCTTCGAAAAAAAAGTGGAGCACCAATTTCCCACTATCCAATTTGCTTCAATCGTGGAGGAGGCTAGAAAGCATGATCCAGGAAGAATATTCGACACTGCTGTAGACCTGACTACGAATGTCTGCTTCGACCATGTAAGTTCAAGATGAGAGTGCATGTCCTTCATCAGAATTACTCTCACATGCTCATGTCTAGGGCAATACTTAGTTGCTTCAGAAAATGGAACAAGATTGTGTTGAATTAACCCCCACAGGACCAAAGGGTCAAATGTGACGTACTGTTTCTTTTAGTCCTGAGTGGATCACATGGGGACTCTCTTCGCTCCATTCTATATACTTTTTGACCCAACTCACGCAGTGATCTCGATCGTTCTGGTAATATAAAAGCTGACCCGTCTGAATTATCATTTTCACAATATGATCAATCGAATTGAATGGTTGTTCAAAATCACGAAAACTCGCCCGGTCCTTCAAAGATAAGTCCAGTCTAGATCTGGTCGTTTTATCACATCACTTGTTATTACCCCCCAGTTGCATATTGAACTCCTCTAAAGCATGTGGCTATGGTCGTTTGCAGACGGATGCATGCCCAGGCCTTGACAGTGCCAACGTGCAAGGATTTCTTTGTCAGAACGCAACATCACCTGACGCAAATATAGGCTGTTGTGGTTCATGCAAGGTCAGCATATCGCCCAGTATTGCACCCTCGATCGTGCCGCCTACGAAGAAAGCAAAAACATGGCCCAAGCAGCATTGGTATGTACTTCTAATTGGTAGTATACTTCTTCTGTTGGCGGTAGTTGCAGGTTTCGTTTTCATAGTCTGTTGTTGCTGTAAAACTAACCCCGCACCGAGACCGCGTAGTCGTAATGACGCGATCATTCCCCCGAGCAATGGAGGACCGCGTGGAGAACGAACCAAGGGCTTGGTAGATTCGGAAGTTAAGAGAGTTGGAACCTAATTAAGTTACAATAGTTAGTTAGTTACTGAGAATGACAATTGCAATTAATCTCATTTGTGTTTCTTTGGGTATCAGAGGAATCTGGATCCACAACATGAGGAATTGAATTTCACTGGAGTAGATCTTTTGCCGTTGTTTCACAACAACACCGTGTGCTTTCAGAAGCAGCATCTCCCATTTACAGTTGTGCTTGGCTTGCACGCTTGTGGTGTAGTGAGGATGCGGAGAGAACTCCCAACTGAACAAATTAAGCAAAACCTTAGTTACAGTTTCAATTTTACTTCATCCTATCAAGAAGAAAGAACACAAAACTAAGTTTTAGAAATCATGAATAGATCCACGCGTGCTGTCATTTGTAAGTTGGCAAATTTGAGTCAATTCTTACCCGTAATTTCCTTTATCTCCCTAGCACTAAAAAAAACAGGTGGAAAATTGGATGAAATTGCCAAAATAATCCCTCTCCAAAAAATAGAGTAGTTGGTGTTTGGATGAAAGTAACTAAAAATAGATGATTTTACAGATGAAAGTACACATATGGATGATTATACATAATTGTATCCATTTCTTCTTATCTCCAAAGCATCCTAGGGGAACCTATTGCTCTACCAACAAAAAAACACGAAATAAAGGTTGGATCCAACTATCCAAGTGCTTATAGCCTTTACTGAGTCAAGAATATTGAAGATGCCCTTGAGAGCATCCCAATCCGAGTCCAATCCTTGTAATTTAAACTTAAAATTGGTATCATTTGAAGTACATTCAAGAGCATTTATGGCAAAGTTCATCAAAATGGCAGCATTCTAGAATTTTGGTAGTTTTATATCTATACTTGTCCTAAATGTTCAAACCAACCTTTTGAAAGTGGTGAATTTCATATGCCATTTTAATGAAATTTGCCATATTTATAGGTACATGAAAATTCAAATTTGTACATTTGATAAACACTTCAAAAGCAATATAAAAGTTAGAAATTATAAAGGTTTTGGCAAATCACAATTACTAAAGCAAACTCTGACCAATGACATTCCAAATATGGCTTCAATTTGAATTTTTGTATACCTACTATAGGTGCTTTTGGATGCACTTCCAATTATATAATTTTAAGCTCTAATTATATACAAATCAAAAATTAGAAATACATTTGGAAGGCCAACATACTACTCACACTAAAGATGCTCTAAAGTAACAAAATTCCACAATAGGGGAACCAAGTGTAAATGTAACAAGAAATGTATTCTTGCAAAGTTGCATTGCAAATCAAAAGTATTTGTAGAGCTAGCTATGGCAAAGCAATACAAAACTTAACTAGCTCCACTTGTTACTTGGCGACAATGTTTCAAGTGTTCTCTAGCGCCAAACAATTCTCCTTCAATGAAGCATAAGATTCTTCTGAAGAGGCCCATAAAAAATTGACCCTATTTTAAGCAAGGTTAACTTTGTATTTTTTTCACCTCTCCAGTCTAATTTGGGACCCCTAATTCCATATATGAATTCAAAGTTTCCAAATTTTATCATAGGTGGCAAACTAAGAAATTCCAACATTTTTCCCAAGGGCAAAATACATGGGAAATGAAGGGTCAATTTACAAGAGGGCTTATTGCAAGAGTAAATTGTTGTAGCTACAACTTTTTGTAACATAAGTCTAACTAGGAAGTCCATAAAACGCCCATTTAAGGGATGGAAATCAAATAGTGGAGGGCCTAGAGGTTAGATTGACTTCTTCAAATATTTTGCAGTAAATCTTACTTGAGAGAAAAATGGAATTCCATTTGTAAATGACAAGTGGATGATCCAAAATTCTATGTACTTCAAGGTTCTAGGGATTAACTTCAAAAAATCACCAAAAGTAAAATTCTACTGTGAACAAGTAATTGAAATTTTTGACAATTGGCTAAATAGTTATAGATTTTATTAGTTTGCAAATAAAGAGAAAAGATTAAAAGAAGTGAACATCATGAGTCTCTAAATAGAACTCTAGGCAAATCCTAATATTTTGTGTTATATTCTTTCTTAAAATTTTTTGACTACAGATATTTTAGCTTTAATTAGGTGATTGCAAGAAAGGCTTCCCGTTTTTTGTAGCATTTTGCCAAAATGGGAGTTTCTACGTTCAGTACTACAAGTACTACGAAACAGAAGAATCTCAACTATTGATCATAAAAATTGACAGCTAAAAGTACCATTTTGAGTATTATGAGTTCTTGGAAGTATTGAAATAGTATTGTTAGAAGAAAAAAAAATTGTCACAAAAAATAGATACAACAAGGTATTTAGAAAATCATGATTACAAAACTAAAATTTTGTAAGGACTTGATGATGATCAAATTTCATCAAAAAAATGAAGTCAAAATCATCTTCAATGCTTGGAAGTGCATGTACAAGGGAGCCCTATTTGTACAAATATAGAGGCCATAAAATAATGTATATTTAGATTTCTTTTGATTGTCACATGTCTCCTTACTATAAAAATAGACCATAAAAATTTCAACTCTAGATCATTAATTTTGAGTACTCCATAGTACTCAAAAATCCTAAACCTCAAAGTATGACAAATTAGAAAAATTGACTTTTAAATATAAAATAATTTTTTTAATTTCTAAAAAGAAAGGATATGACTAAAATCAAGTTAGCCATAACTAATAGAAATTTCAAGTTCATTGGATTCTACCTTCAAAAGTTCTAGCAGAAAACAACTCAATCACTTTGAATATGATGCAAAAAAGTATAGGTCTTTCTTGCAATCACCCTTTTGAATTACAATATTGAAAAATATATAATCTTAAAACTTCAAATAGTCTTTGAAATAAGCCAAAAAATTCTTTGGGCAATCACAAAAAATACCTATTGATTTTGTTGTATTTTTATAATAGTTGGGCTTTCAGGGGTGAGTTCTTAAAAATAATTTAAATAATTTAAATATACATATAGCCAATGTAAAGACCTTTACAAACATTTTACCCTAGGAAGATGATGAAGAGAAAAAAAAAATTTAAGTAGGAGAACTAAAATTTGCAAAATCTCAAGAAAAGAGGTACTTTGACATTTCTATTTGCAAAAAATGGATTTATAATTTTTCTTAATTAAATAAAAATTACAACAATTGTAACAACTCTATAGAGATGGTCATTTACCAAAAAAAACGTCCAAACATTAAATACAATAGGGCTCTTATTCTTGTATAAAAACATAAGTTCTAATGATGGCTCAAACTTCTTTTTTAACTAATTCCAACTTGTAAAAACTAATATAGAAAATTATTATGAATCACATTATACATGCATATAATGTGTTTTTATAAGAAAATGAAGGTTGCTATTATGTGAGCCTAGAATTGTGAGCCCATAAATCTAAAAGGTTATAGGTGGTTATAATATATAAAAACCATCCATTATTATAATGAAACTATATTATAAATACCTAAACCAAATTCAATGGTTGTAGAATATCTACTTATATATATATTCAAGGCTATGGATTTTTTAGGCTTTTAAATGCCTAGAAGCACCAAAAATAACTAGGGAAAAAATTTGAAGAAAAATTCAATGATGATGCCAAGTTGTTCCAATTTTTGAAAATAATTTGGATGAAATTGCCAATTTTAAATGAAACTCATCCAAATATGTGGATGAAAAGATAGTTCTATCCAAAATATAGATGAATACTAAAACTTTTGTCTACATCCTTTAATTTCAAGTGTGTTGCACTTGAGCACTTCTCCAAAAATAAAAAAACAAAAACTTGCCAAAGGCTTACATACTCACACACTTGTATTGTTGATAAAAAAAAAATGGGTTGTTAATTCCACTCACTATTGCTAGTTTAAAACTTCCAACAAGCATTACAATTCATACAAGTAATAAATGTAGTCATAGGTTCATCAGCACTTCTAGTTTGCATTTGAAAATAGGTGGTTTTCCGTTGCAAACATTTGTGGCACTTAAATTGATCAGTAGAGGCCATTGCTTGTACACCTCGTTCACACTCAAACATAGCCTTCGCTTTGATATCTTCAGTCTCTTTCTTCCTATAATTGCTTGCCATATCATCACTTGTCATGGTGATGATGGCTTCAGGTTTTATTTTACCCAACAAGATTTCTCGCCTAAAGTCTGGGTTCTTATCATCCTTGATGTTGAACATGATGGACCTACACCATAGCTCCAAGTGAACAAATTTAAGGTGGTTTTATGGAGACTAGCATGTACAAAATTAAAATAAAAAAAACATAATCAAGAAAATATAGCCTAGAATAGAAACAACTAATGACAAAGAAGTTTCTTATTATTACTACAAAATCTAAGACGTACACAAATTTTGAAGGAATATTGTACACTTTGAAGACTATACAGTCCTCATTATATATATGGCCTTGTAAATATGGTTTTAGATAAAATTGAATTAATTTAAGAATTTGTAAAAAATAAATAACATAAGAAAATTGATCACAAGGAGAAAAGATAAACATGATGTGTTTGATCAGTAAGGAGACTTTTTAAGAATAAATAAGAACTCTCCCTATAATTAGTTGCTTATGTAACTATCCCTAGAACATTTTGCTTACAACCATCCAAAATTTTCAATAAAGTGAATGGAAATGTCTCCCTATAGCATGGAGTATTGTATTTTCATCTCTTTATTGTACAAATGACATATCTTGATGATTTGAATTTCAACAAAAGTATCATTAAAGTTTTGTTTTATTAAAAATATTATATAGCATTTTTGAATTTATGTTATAGATGTTTTTTTAATTGTAAAGGCCTAAGCCATAAAGGGCCATAAAGTTTGTCAATAAACATAAAATTTTCAAGTTGATTTTTGCATTGCATATTTTAGCCCATAACAACAACAAATCAAATGATTAGCAAAACTAACTTTTTCAATACGAAACATAACATTCTTCATCAAGCTAAGAGCCTCCCACTAAACTTCAACAAAAAATTAGCCATATTTGGAAAATGATTCTGCTTTCAAAAGGATGAAGTGGATACATTTTCTTGATTCAAAGTGTGGATTTTTTTTCTTTTGAGCCTATGGTAACTATACCTAGAACTGTACCTTTTTGAAATCAACTTTGAGAGATTATTACCTAAAATGTACTTCTAGTGTTCATAATAGTGTACAATCAATTTTAGAAACACCTATTTTTAGAGCTTTGTAAATTCATAATTTATTCATATAATGTTCAAAAAATGCTTTCTAAAAGAATTTAAAATCTCCTTTTGATAACCAATAAGATCCACAATAATTTTTTAATATAATAGAAACTATGTTGAATTATTTCTTTTGTCTCTTTTATCAATGGTTATTTTATATTTTGGGGATGCTTCAATAGTGTTTGGATAACCCTTGCTTCATTGGTTTAGAATGTTATAACGGGCTCTATCCTTCAACCTTATAAGGACGCTATGGATTGATAGATGACTTCCCTATACAAACAAAGAATGCACCTATTGGTTCAATAATTAAAGAATTTTGCTCATGGGCTTGCATACTTTCAAGATTTAGGGTTCCAAAGCTTAATTGCTAAGAGTTCCTAGTGTTTGGAGGTTTAAGAACATCATTGCTTTTGAAGTTTTATAAGTCTAAATGTTACTAAGGTGTAGATATTTCAACCATACAATCTTGTATTGTACACAATATAGATGACATGTATCAAATTTGAAGCCATTTGCCCACATAGATTGCAAAATTATGATGTTTTAGTGTTGGAAAAGGATGCTTCAATTTTCTGAGCAACACATTGGAGGTGAAATTCAATTTCTATAACTACTCAAATGAAAAACTTTAATTTATAAGGTGCTTCAAAACTAGCATAAATGTACATTGGTGAATGAAAATAGCATTCAAATGACTAACAATGTTTGCAAAATGACTTTGAAATGTCAGAAAGTAGCAGAAGCAATTGCAAAAAACCATCTTAGGCTAAACCTCTTTCTATTGAAATGATTTTCAAACACTCAATACTTCTTGGATTGATATGAAATCTTAACCACAAAAACTAGACTAGTATGCACAAATTTTTCAATTTAAAAAAATTAAAAATGGACAATGTACGAAGAAGAAACAAGTCACCAAAGTTCAATATAATCCAAAAATGTCCAGATTTTGAACTTTGAATGTCTCTCAAACATTCAAAAAAACTTGGATTGACATGAAATTTTTACCACAATAACTAGACTTCAAGGGGAATCTAAATCAATAGATTTGAAAATGAACATTGGATGAAGAAGATACAAGCCCCCAAAGTTGCAGCCATCAAAATGCAATTTTAATTGGTGAACTCAAATTGAACCCATGAACTTTGAATGGCTCCCAAAAAATCAGAAAACCTTGAATTGTTCTAAAAATTGTACCACATAAACTAGAAAAGAGAAAGCAGATTTCCCAACAAGTTTGATTAAATTTGGACGTCGGATGCAAAAGTTATAGCACTTCGAATTGGACTTCCAAACTACCGTATGGGGGGACACTTTTGGTCACCTGGAGCGCGCAGGTGTTAAAAACACCAAAGAGGGGAAAACTGGCAAAACCTGTATTTGGCCTTCTCCTTCCCTTTGGAAAGGCCGAGCTTGGCAAACATCACATTCTCCACAGTCACCGCCACCTCCACCACGTTGATTAGCTTGGCCTTCTCCAAATCATCCCCAGCAGCCTCCTTGCCCACCTTGGCCAGCGCTTCCACCAACATCTCTCGAATCCTGTCCCTGGCACTATCGCCTGGCGCTTTCGGAATGGGTCCGAGGTTGATCTCCGATGCTTTGCACTCCCCGGGGGAGCTCGAGGACATGGTGCTCGTGGACACCACGCTCGCAGCTTTCGGTGCCGCTGTCTTGGTCACTTTCACCTCCATCTTGAGTTGGGTGACTTTGGTGCTCTTGATTGCGGTCACTTTGGGTGGGGGAACTGGAGGGGAGACATCGGCGGAGTCGAGAGTCGAGAGCTTTTTCTTTGGGGCCAGTTTCTTGCTGTTGGAAGAGTTGGCTTCTGTTGAGACCACCTTCCTCCAATCCTGCAATAGGTCTTGCGCTGACTTGGAGATTTTCATGGAGGAGTGCTTGGTGAGCTTCCGCAACCGTTTGCCTACCTGCCATCTTGGATTGCCGGAGTTACACTCAATCCCTCATTTATGACCTCAAAAATGACGTGCTCTAAAATGACATTGTAGAATAACCTGTGCAGTTGTCAGATTATCATTGACAAGTATATTCAAACTATGTCCTGGTGATACAGTTGGGAAACCCCAGGTGGGAGGATTGAAGAGGCTTGGGTGTATGCTCTTTGAATTTTCATAAACGAACATTAAACTAAAGAATTGTCATGTTAGAGTGGGTTTCAGAGTAGTCATTGACTGTCGTTATTGTTCGTTCTCATTGTGGAACGACATTGATCACTTCGGGCACTTGCATGATTCAACAACTCTCCAATGTTGTAAATTGTGACCTGTGGATAATGGATTTCGGTGTTGAATACTCAATTCCTCTCATCGTCAAGCCTTGGAACTGGATGCTCAACACTCGAGACTTATCATCCAATTTCAGAGAAGATCAGAGAAGATGCACCCGCTTATTGGTCCCTCCATTCCATTGTTGGAAGCACACAACATTGAACACTTCCATCAGTAGATGGGGTGTTTTTAGTGAAAGATGTAGCTGAAACAAATGTAGCCTGTTGGTTTATATTTGGTGAAGGTTAAGACTCTAACGACTACAAAAATAATCCACCCCAGCCATTTTCTTTAGGAACATCTTTGCCTGTCTTGCTAATAATGTTACGTGAAACCGACTAATGATGGCTACCAAGTTTGAATGCTCTGTTTCTAGGTTAGTGGAATAACGGAATAATATACATGAGTGCTGTGCAGAATAATCTTGGGCACTTCAATTGTGTGTACTGTAAAATTGAGATTCGTCCAATTCACAACAACGTCATTACTATAGATCATTTCGAGGTTCTGAACAACATCATCATAACGTAAAACGGTCTACATGGTCTCTTGTAGGACCATAGAAAACGTGCATATTCTATCGCTACTTCGACCCAACTGCCAGCAGTGAACAAAGGGAGGGCAGGACTGGTTGTTCGTGAGACCCAGAAACGCACTTGGAAACCTTCAAAAGATCACAATGCACCTACCAAAAACACCCCAAAAATTGCACCAATGTATTACAAAAGACAAGACTCTGCATGCATATGAAAACCAAGGGAAGAGACCGAAAGTCCGGGTACCTGAGTGGACAAGAGAAGAGCAGTGGAGATTTCCACTGCGCCGATGGCTTTCAATGCATCTGTGCACCGTGTTTCCTCGCTCGCATCCACCACGGCAGTCCCTTCTCCGTCATCCTCAAGATTACACGCCTTCCGTGCAGCTTTGCTAGCTTTCTCAAACAACTCCAGCAGCTCCGCTTCCGCCATGCTCACAACTACCCTTTCGCCCTAAAATTGCAACAACCCCCCTTGTAGACTTGCTATTGCCTAACCTGCACCACGGGACGGCATTTTCATGGAGAGGTGAAGGCAGGACAGGGAGAGGGAAATGCCGGAGACCACCCTCCTTGGCATGCCAAGCGAAGGAGGCAGCGCCAACTAACTACTTGGCTTTTCTTTACATAAGCATGGGTGGATTAGTTAATCAGGTCTGGAAGGTGCTTGTGTCTATAACTCTCGTCGTCAGTTTTGGAATCCCAAGTGCTGGAGCGGAACTTTCTGTGGAGTGTGGTCGCAACCACATTTTGGGTTGCAATTTTGGGATGCGAGATTCGCTGTGGAGACGTCAAGGTTTGCGGAAGCCTGCAACGAGATGTTTGACTTACATCTCCCTGTTTTGATACTCAGCTTGGGAGTTATTATGCTGGCTCTGAGTATGAAAGTGTCTGCAAGGCGAGAATATTTCTATTCATTATCAACATGCACAAGATTTGAGATGAAACAAGCAGCTACGTTGGAAGAGTCTCTAGCACCCTATAATACTGACCCGCTTTTGGAGTAACAAACAAAATGTTCATATTCAGTGTAGATGTAGCTTTGGTCAAAAGCAAGGCCTCCTTTCCTTTGGATCCAAGGTAGTCGACTTAGGTCACAATATGGGGTGTCAGAGTACACAATTTCTATTCGTTCTTTCCACTTTGAGCCCTGCGATATTGTGAGCCCAAATTCTCATGAGAATACGTGGATTTGCATAGTCTTCACTTCTGAAGTCTCGTTCGAGAATCACCTCTTACCATATTGCAGAATATAGCTCTTGCTCTGTGATACCCCCTAATTGGGCTTATGGAATTACCCTCCCAATTCCTAAAGCATCCATTCAAAGGGAAATCCCGGGTTTCTGCATAGTCAGGAACATTTGTGGCTCCATATGCCATCAAATAGAGAATATTGAACCCCACTGTCAAACGGGTGATACGGAGGGAAATGGGGCAAAGGGACTCGAAAATTTACCCGATGTATGAACACGAAAAGGAAACAAAATTTACTTGATAAATATGATGTTCTCATCGTCATTAAAATCAAGATCCCTAAATTCCTCATCATCCCAGTCAATAACATCGTCATCGTCATCGTCTGCTGCTACTTTTTTGTTGGAAGCAACTTTGGAAGACCCTTTTGTTTTCGTCTTCTTTTTCGGTTTAAAATTAATTGGCGTGTCATCCTTCTCTTTGACATCTACATCAAAATCATCATCGTCATCTACGGGAGTAACGAGCTGGCTTGGAGAACTATCTCCACTCTCCTTCCGTTCCCGGTCCTGCTTAACCCTGTCGAGAAGGTCGAGTACCTAAACAATCCAGTGTCAAATTAGCATCAAATCAAATGTATCTCAATCTGAAAGAGGTAGCAAGGAACTAAACAAAAGCTAATTAAGGAAGAATATATCAGCATATCAAGAAGCAGACAAACCTATGTGCTAATGCTATGAGCTGGCCAGAGAAAAAGCTATACAATAGAATAAAGTACCGATTCCATGTTAAGAGACACTTTAGATAAAAGCATCAAGCTCAAGACAACAAGCTTAAAATATAAACTAACACTGATGTGCAGCTAGGGGAGATATAACAAGTGTAAACTAATCAATTTCATTTAGGACAAGCGTATATGACGTAACAATGTCCAATCGAGGTGGCTGGAAACTTGATTATCTCCAAAAAAAATAGCATGCCCCATAGGAGCCATGTAAGCACCACCTCTTCATGGTCATTCTTGATGTACTAGGGCTAGTGCAAAATCTCCATTAAACAAAATGAATAAGAAAGACTTCTGCACCAATCAAGGTGTAAGATTTGTTCTTATCTCAAGCTTGATGCTTCAACCTGTGCAATCTTAAGTGGTCCTGAGAGCAATAAAGATAGGGTCAAAAAAGCTTACTCTGCTTCCTCTTTCCAAAGATTCATCTTTCACAAAGCGAACCTCTGGTGTCATACGTAAACTCATTCGCTTGCCCAAACCCATGCGCACATATTTCGCTTTCGACTTCAATCCTTCCAATGCTATCTCCTGCTCTCTTTCGTCCCCATAAATAGAAATAAAAACCTTCGCAACCTGCAAGTATTCGAGTAATGAGTCTCTGCCAGGAGCAGTCATCGAAAAATCGTTCCTCCAGCCACATTTTAAAACGCCAGTGTAAAAGGTTCATGACTTCATTGAGAATAAGATTGTAAATATAAAAACTGATATGGACTTGATCCCATCTCCCTTCTCGTATATTGACCCTTGTTACCAACAAGAATTCATGAATTCATACACTTGCTTGGCCTCGTTAGCAACTGATGTAAGCATGTCTTGGCTGAAACACCTAAGCCACTGCTCTTTAAATGAAAATGGGGTTGTCTACAGTCACCTCTGGTGGTCTATAATCTCCCAATTTGAAATCGCATAAGAAAATCCATACGGTGATAATAAAAAAAATGACCCCAATAGATTT
Source organism: Pseudoscleropodium purum (assembly GCA_963969395.1). Taxonomy (NCBI): domain Eukaryota; kingdom Viridiplantae; phylum Streptophyta; class Bryopsida; order Hypnales; family Brachytheciaceae; genus Pseudoscleropodium; species Pseudoscleropodium purum. The sequence goes on from OZ017796.1 coordinate 3,467,284, forward strand.
GGTTTATGTATTCAAAGTGATATCCACAGCTCTATCGTGATCTCCCACAAACCATGCTTCTACACGTGTTAAAATGCTTAAAGTGACGCACATCGTATCCTCTTACCTTAAACTTCGCCCATTGCTAATGAAACAGTAGTCTAAACTCGAACGTCCGGTACTCATCAGTTTTATTGCACGAACTTTATAAACACAAGCCTCAAAAACATCAAAGGGAGGGAGTGCAAGGAAAAACCTGCAAGTCTTTAGAAATTTCGACATCGCTGATAGTGGCCATTGACGACAGGTACATATCAGCACCGAGACCAGATTCTGGGACAATAGCCTGTTGTAGCACGGTATCATGTAAAAGCATATCAGCTAACTCCCTATGTATCTGCTGCTGCACCATCTTCACACGCCTCGGATGTGCCATACAAACTACCTGCTCACGCTCCCCAACAACACACGGTTAGAACGAGCTGTAATTCGTTACTTGGATTCAAAACCAGCTGTAATGCAAAGCTGGATTTGAATCCGCGATTCGCATCAGCTTGCGGCGTCTGTAACCTCGAAGGGTAGTAGGTCGGATATAATCATTAGATTCCAAAATTGTCGTACTTTTCTGAAAAAACCTCAACCCAGCCACCGTTCCACGTGACTAAATATCTGTGAACACTGATTTTTGAATGGAAATGGGCTTGTCTACTCTCACTTCCAGTGGTTTACAACCTCCGGCTTGAATGATTACATGAGAAATTCATGTATAGTGAGAAACTTTCGATCTCATGAGCGTTTGGCACTTGTTCCCAAAGTGGTGTCTCTAAAAGGTCTACTGATCTCTCAATGAAAGCACACCCTTACATACTGGTTTAAATGCTTACATTTGGATGCAAATAGTCTACCCTACCTCAGAACAAACATGCATTACACATTCTCTCTGAAGTTGCCAAACGGCAATATGAGTTACCGTGCCAAAAAAGAAAAAACTGTTCTACTGCAGAGGTATTCGTGAAGGTGAGGTTAGGGAGGGACACTCATAATCACCAGTGACCTAGGCTGCCCCCCTAAAATCTTATACAATAGGTACATATGTTGTAGACCACCTAAACACCAGTTATGAGTGTCGGTTTGAGACCATCTACCAATAAAACTTTAAACCTTCCAAGTAATGCATTCTTTGGTGAGTTGGAAACCTCTAACAAGAACAAATTTTTTTATTTGACAAATCAAAGAACAGGAACCACAACTGTGGTAGAGATATCTAATTGGGACGCGTACGTAAATGCAAATCGCGAAATTCTTGCACAATTATTACATATCGACTTTAAGGAAGTATACCACCTTAACATTGGAACCCGTGTTGAAATTAGGTCATCTCCCAGTAAAACTTTGAACCTTTACATCTCTTGCGTATATAACCACAAAATACATTCTTTGGTGCATTGCAAATCTCTCATTAGAGCAATTATGCTCAGAGCAAAAGTTGTCGCGTTTAGGTGGGGCTCCCTTATCCCATTCAAGCCATACGTAGCAGACAGCGAGGAAAACGCAACCAGCCGAACACATTAGGGTTGAGAATTCACCCACGAAATCACGTACCAAATTCTTCCGGCTCGTCACGAGCACCTGGTGCGGCAGCCTCGTGGAGGACGAAGAAGAGCAAAGACCCACGTCCCTTCTTCCCACGGCACTCATCCCCACGGCCGTCCTCGGGGCCACCAACATGACCGCCATCGCTTCTTCGCCGCTCAAAGTCCCACCACCAACGAAGAATTGCAACCCCACAACCCAGAGCAATCTCAAACGTAGCAGGAGAAGCAATGCGTAGAACTATCTACAACAACGCATTGCCATCATCATAAATTACGATTATCTCAGCAGCAACGACCTCGAAACCTAAAACCGTGAGAATCACTGATCAACTACACGTAGACTCAGCTAACGTAATTCAATGCGTGTATCATCTTCTTTCTCCTGTTAAATATGAGGTTTGGTGAGACGGTAGAGAAGTTGAGAATAGACGACGTGATCGACCTGCAACTGAGCGGGGAGAAAATCAGCGAGAAGCGAAGAACAATCTTCACAATTTCATACCAAGGTCAGCGACATCTACAACAAATGTACGAGGAACTCAAACTACCTCAAAGGAATGCAATGGATACTTTCAATTAGAGTTCCAAATCACGCCTCTTTCTCTCTCTCTTTCTGAAACATTAATGGGGACCGAAACCGCAAAACCCAAAAGCAGAACAGGAACACCCAAATCCCATCTGCACAGACCAAGCTGCTCTTATCAACGACCAGGTGAAAGTGAGGACCGAGGTGAAAGTGCAGGAACGCAACACTGAAAGCTCGCTGTGGATCCGGGTGTACGGGTGTACGGGTATCTATATCGAAGAGGGCGGTGACATCGGATCTCGTTTGTTCCATGATCTGCCGTGGTTCGTCTGAAGGATGATTTGCATCAGGGCTTTTTTTTCTTCATATTTCACAAAGTGCCAAAGTGTCGACTTTAAATGTTTTAGAGGTGCTCAAAATTTCAACATTCATCCACATATCAAATAGAAAATGTCACATTAGCATATATCACATATTCATAATTATGTTTTCATCCACAATCTGGGATTTCATCCAAGATTTTTTTTTAATTTGAGGTTTTTAGGTGAAAAACTAATTGGTTTTTCATCATTTTCTAGCCAAATTATTGTTTTTGGGTGCAATTTGGCACTATAAAGCCCAAAAAAAAGCACTAATTTGCATCCACACCTCTACAACCTGCAATTTTAAAGCCCAAAATGTACACGAACAAGAATGGTGTAACCATGAGGCTTTGTAGTAGATCAAGAACAATATTAATTTATTGATAAACCCAAATGGTCTTGTGCAGTGTGAATGCAGTTGTAGATAGGATTTGAAAAATAGAATTAAGAAACTACAATTGATGCCATAGTCTATGTACAAAAGACAAAGCTAACAAATGGAGTTTTGTAACGTAGTGATAATCAAAAGTAATAGTGACATTAATCCATTAACCTAGTAAGGACACTTGGAGACTCATAGTGTCCAATGAATGACCTTTAGGAAACAATAAAAACAAATATTGCCTTGTGCCTATTAGTAGTGTGCCTTGTGCCAAGGTATCTTCTTCCATACATTACTAGTGGGCTTTGTGCTATTGCCACAATTAAAAGAAAAGAAAAAGCGATTTTCTAATTTTTAAATTCACAAAAAAATTTAATTCAATAACTTTCACACTATAGGTCCAAATGATACAAAACAAAGTCTGTATACTCCTCATGAAGAGGTTTCCAAAAATAATATAAACATGGCTAGAGGACATATGATTTTTACTGTAAAAATAAAGCAAACAAATAGCCTCAAGGTATAGAAATTAAGCTATCTATTTTTGTTTGTTTATTACAGTGATAGTGAGATCTTTGGAACCATGTGTCCACTAGTCATATTCATGATATGGTTAGAAAGTTCTCTACAAGGAAGGGTGCACAAACTTTGTTTTGTAACATTTAGACATACAATGTAAAAGTTTTTGACATATAACTAAATATCTTCATGATATTTTTTATTCAACTATAGATAAAATGGAAAACAAAAGCACAACAAAATCATAATGAAAGCATGACAAAACTAGGCCAATGGCATAAGGCTACACTATTTTATCTTGAAAATTATTCTAGTCACTCAAATTAGTAAAATCACACTACATGATAAGAGATGATAATATTATAACCACAATGAAACATTCAATTCTATGATTTTCCAAAAATCAAAATGGAATGAAAACTATAAAATACACATTATTAAAATCAAAATGCAAAATAGATGATTTTGTTAGCTTAACTTAAATTTTGGGCAAAAAAACAATCTAAAATCCAATTTGTAAGTAATCCAAATGATCTCAAAGAAAATTTAAGAAATAAAAGACCACCAAAATCTCTTAGCATCCAAAACTAAATAAAAATCATCAATTTTTCATTGTCAAATGAAAGCAAAGTCTTTGAAGTGACATAGAATGGTGCCATTGGCATACTTTGGGTCAAAGAAGTACTTGCAAGAGTGAAGCAAGTAAGATAGAATCCATTTCACATGTGTTTGATACATTTTCATTTTTTATTACATTTTTGAGGTGGAAAATTCAATATTGCCACTACTAATGTTTGCTAGCATATGGTATATATTAGTGCATTACTAAAATTATAGCTAGAAAGACTCTATAATTTAATATTAGAATATAAGATATTTAAATAGGTATACAAAAAATATTTAATATTAGTATAAGCTCATGTAAGCCTTCTACCCAAGTATTGCAATGAATATCATCTTATGATACATTAGTATGTAGAATAAGATCCCTTGACCCACAAACAAACATTTTATTCACACTGACCTCTTTTGAAGACTGGAGTTTTTATCTATCTATCTATTTTTTTAGGATAAAATAGGATCAAACTAATTTTGAGTGTTTGTCCAAAAATATATCCAAATGAATTTAGGTGATAATTAGATACTCATTGTAAAATTATATGAACACTAAAATAGTGAGATTAAGATAGTGAAATTAGGAATATGTATTTTCAAAATTCTATCATTGGAATTTGAGCTCTTCTATCTTTAATTTTGAAACAATACACAAATGCTATACTTGAACTTCATCTACAATAAGTATAATTAAAACCAACACATTAAGAAAACTAGCAATATGTAGTAGTTGTTTATATTTAAGTGCATCAAATATACAATTACCACTACATAGTCTTGATTTTTTGTACACTATTGGTTTTGGATGTAGTGACTTTTTTTTCTCAATTCATCACTCAAATAGGAAGGGTGTTGTAAAAATTCATCTATAAAGAAAGAAGGAGCTTAGAAAGAAAGGATAGTTTACATGTAGGATATAGCATAAGCTATCTATTGACCGCTTAATTAGCAAATCCTAACCATGCAATTGACTATGTGCTTATTATGCAAAAGAATAATATGGGAATGATGGGTGAAATTTGAGCAATTACATGTATGGTCAATGGTTGCATGTTTTAAAAAAAAAAATATGCACTTTTCTTCCTATATTCTCTTTAAATTTTTGTTGATAAGTCTTTTGCAGCAAAATTATTTTTATTATAAAAGTAACCTTGAATATGAAACCACAAGCAAAATTTGAGCAAGTTTCAAGAAAATCTCAAGTTTTTATAAGTTCTTCAATGTTACGTGAGCCGTCATTGACCATTCTAGAATAGAGAGGGTTAGAAACGGAATAAGACTTGCATTTAGGGTACCTACGATCTTCCATAGATAAGGGTTCAGGGTTTAGGATTTATTGTGGATGCCACAACGGGGAGAGCGTGTGCCCTTGACTCCGTAGAATTTGTGAAACGGTGGGCCGCGGTTCAGCGGCTTGGCATTTTCGTTGTCGATGCGCTTAGGCACGTTTTGGAAGCGCGAGAGCACGAAGCGCTTCTTGGGCATCGGGCGGCTGAGTCGCGCGCGCGTGAACTGCTTCTGAAGCTCCGCTGCCTTGTTACTGATCACCTCCAGACGCCCCGGCGCTTCCGTGTAGCGCTCCGGGTACTTGGCTTTGAAGTACTCGTTCATGTCGATCCATGCGTCTTGGTAGCCCCCGCCCATCAAGAATTTGAACTCGCCGTCCCTGAACAAACACACACTCAGGCAGAGTTAGTCAATCACGGATCAGTCATTTAGCCAGTCTGCAATTCCTTGTCTGCTGGTGATCGATCCTTCCTGGTTGAAGATCACAGGAGAAATCCAAACTGCATGTCCATCTATGGAATTTTTGAAGAATTTCGTAGTCAATGGCCAGTGGTGGATGCAGTAGGAGTGGAATTTGGAGGCAGAAAGGACATTTGTTGAATATTCATAGACAGAAGGACATCGGTCCAAATTCCATACTGGCTTTTTCTCCTGTGGATCGATCCTATTCAAGAGCTGGGGAAGGGACGAACTTACGGTTCTAAAACCCCTCTTCCTGAATTGGGATTTCGCAGTTTGTAAAAGCATGACTACCTTGATTGATTTAGGCTACTTCAGATGGGATCACGTTGTGTATCGCTAGAGTTAGTGAAGAACATCCATTTGCATATGCTTGTCAAAAGAAAGTCCCGCATATGACGTTTTCAAAATTATTAAGAGAATGTGAGACCCAATTTGACCTTCGACCTTCGGGGTGCTCTAGGGTTTTCCCTTGAGAGCATTATTTTTGTTTGGCAATTTTTGAGTAGGTCAGAGGCTGGGAACTTCTTTTAATGAATTTTCTTTTAGTTTTTGATCGACACAAACTATGTTCTTAACTTATCTTGATGAATTTGATTCACTTTGAAATATATTTAAACCAAGATGATCAATCAAATTGGTCGTTTTAGGCCATGAAATTTCAGACCTAGTAATCTGAGCTCTTTAGGGTAATTTGTCACTGCCATTGAGATATTCTCATGGCACTGATCTTCATAGAAATGGAAAATCGTCATAGAAAATGCCAAGAGATTTCGCACCTTTCTAGATGCTCATCTTGAACCTCAGATCTTTAGTTTTAAGAGCTCTGTGCACTCGATCGAACATTACAATTTCGGCGCACAAAAACACGCTAACATGACCGTTTATTTTATCTTTATTTAGGATCAATATAGCAGAGTGTGTGTTATATACCCTGGATGTGCAAGTCCATATCTATGGTGTGGGTTCTTGTCGGAGGGGAGTCTCCATTTGGTATTCTGCACACCACTCTCCACACACACATTTAACTTGGAAGTCTTGATATCAGTTCTTCTTGCTGTAAATGAAATATAACCACGAGACTCCATCAATTGTGCTGTGATTGATGTATATGCTTTAGACCGAATGCAAAAGGTGTGTGGGGTTGCTTATGGTACAAGGGTGTGTTTTGGTTGGATGTGGAAGTAGAATCGCTCCCGAGCTGCTCGTTGCTCATTCGACCTACAGTAATGGCTGCAGATTCACAAAAAACAGGAGCGATATTGAGAGTGAATCAATAACTCATCATAATCTACGCTGGATGAACAGAGAGTAAATTAAATGGTGCAAAGTTAATGGCCAATTACGTACTGGATTGCAGCCGCCTTGTTCATTTTCTTGAAATCAGGGCCGTAGCGTTCCCCCTGCGGTGCTGGGACTGTCTCGAGGTGCACTATCACTGCCCCATTCCTCATGTGAACATGCTTTCAAATGAGAGAAAAGTATATCTTTACTGAAAACCCTATTTTTATTACCAAAATCAGAACATGTATGCAAAACCAGATAGAAGAGAACGCAGATACATATTTGATAAAATGACGTGTTTCAGAGCGCTGTTATCAAGTGCACAAGTTTTAAGAACTGGGACTGGCAGAGAATTGCTCCAGATGGGCGTTTGGAAAAGTGCGATGTATGTGTTTGTATCAATATTCTCAACAAGAGTAGTTGAGAACACAAGACACTTGCAGGAGAAATTAAGCCACTTCACAAAATGCAGGAAATTGATTAATTAGGTTAGATGGAAACAATTTTCTAATGGGGGAGATAGTTGAGACCAGGTTTCACCTTCTTTGACGCCGAGAGCACCTCGTTCATTGGGTCTCCCATAGATAAACAAGGGATCACAGATTCTATGCGTCGGTCTCCTTGGCTGAAGTGCTCACCCCATCACAATTTTTGTCCACATCAGACCAATACAATTTTGCTACATAGACATGACCATAGGGAACACAGATGATGCTTTCAAAGTAGACATTGATAGTAATGAAGGACGCCAGGTGAGAAGGATAATTGAGGCTATTACGCGACCAAGGTCGGCTTTGACAAGGTTCCAATTCCATTTGGAGGATTTTCTCGTCATCCCACATCGAGGATCGTCCGATTCGCCATACAAATGCAGCAGCCCCATTCTAGCTTAGTGTCTTCTTTCTTCACCGAGTCTTCAGGCGTTCTCGTGTCTGGTCGAAAATACCTGCATCTATGGTCCTTGCTATTGACTGAGGTTTTGAGGAAGCTAAGCAGGAGGCTCCGCCTCCTCGTTTTGGAGAGTTCAACTGTCCGATCCACGCTTTTCGTAACATTACAAAGCAAGTCAACACACGTTTCTTTCAGTAAATGGCCGGAGCCCTGTCAGATTCTTGCACTTACGGGAAAAATAGAGACCGACAAGCTCTTCCTATCTCAGCTATCCTGTCAGTCACTGAAGACACCTCATCGTCTTGGGTTAATAGTGTTATGTTGCATCTCATCGGGAGTGTTGAACTTTCACTTTATTCCTGCTCCTTGCATTGCAAACCCTTCACAGCAAGAAATGTTTTCAATTGAGATTGTGTTTCTGCTGTGACTGCAGCTCACCGAGCAGTGAGAGTACAGATTCCAGATCAGCGCAAGCTCTACTATGCACCGCATTGTTGATTGATCCTTGAAGAGTCTTAAGTGGTATTACTCCACATATAGGCTTAAGAAGATCAAGACTCCAAAATGGAATTCACTTGCAGTAAAGATGTGAGAGTAAAACCATTTGCTTCAGTACTCAGCTCGATTTCCGAAGGTTTTGTTTGGCTATTTGCTTCCACAGGGTTGTGTTGTTCTTTTTGGAATGCTGATCTATGGAGAGCGAACCACGCAACGTCTCCGAACACGGCTCCTCTCAATTTTGAGAAAGAGTGGTGATGGTGGCGGCCCATGGATTCGTTGAGACGCAGTTGCATGCCTGCTCTGATCTCTAACTTGACAAAGGAAATTTCTTTCGTTACGTTGTTCCGACTCAAGTTTAAATTGACTTTTCTTCTTCTTTCACATATAACGACGCAGCAAAACTTGGTCAACTGTTGCTCAATAATCCAATTATAGATCGACACATTGCTTTATGGACTTTGACGTCCATAATACAATCTTTATTTTGTAATGTAATCCTCACAATCATTCATACATTATGTTGAATAGATGCTTCTATTCAATATGTTGATATCTCATAGAAAGTTAAATGGTACATATACTCTACTTGATGTCTTTTCATAAGACTCATATAACTACCTTAACTTCCTTACTAGTTTTTAAGTGGTATATGATGCCATATATATGAAGAGATGTGTCCTAAAAGACAAACACAATGTTGACTCATGTTCTAAACTTCTGATAGGACCAAGTAGTGTAGAGGGATGAACAATATTGATATTAATCAAAAGACTACCTAGTAAATGTATTGAATCACAATTGGAAAGAGCTCATCTAGTGGATGTAGAATCTCAAAACTCCCATTGATTCATGGTGATGGATGAGCTCCAAAGCTAAAATGAATTAATAGAAAAAATAAACCTCATAATATTTTTTTTAAATTAAGACCTTAAAAAACATCATCCTTAATATCGAAGTAATGAATGGTTGTTAATGAGACTAATTAGTCATTTCATATGAAATTTAAAAATACTAAGGAAAATATCAAAATATTACTATGAAGAGGGGTGAATGCAAGAAAGACCAATCTTTTTTTTTTATCACACTTGAAGTTTTGAGTTGTCATTGGCCATAACTTTTGCACATTGAAGCCTATGTTCTTGAATTTTTTTTTTTGAAGATTAGCAACTAGATAATTATTAGAGCACTTATTTTTCAAAAATTGGCAAAAATCATTTTATATTTAAATTTAAATTTAGCTAATTTGTCACACTGTTTGGTTTAGTAGTTTATAGTAGTGGGGACTACCCAAAATTAATGATTTAAAGCTGAAATTTTTGTGGTGTATATCTACAATAGAAAGGCATGTACCTACCAAAAAGATATTTAAAAGAAATTATTTTATCTCCTTTACATTTATGCAAATAGGGCTCCCTTGCATGCAATTTTGAACATTGAAAATGGTTTTAAAATGATTCTTTTGGTGAAATCTCTTTACCATGAAGATTCCCAAATGAACAATTTTTTATTTTTTTGAAAATTATTTTACCTATTTTTTACAAATTAAAACATCAAAATATCTATTTTCAATCAGATTTTGCACTTTTCTAGTTCTCCTACTTAAATAAAAATTTCTATTTTTTCCTTCCTAAAGTATCTTCTCCTTAAGGGTGTGAACATTAAATATAATCTTAAAATTAAATTTTTTTTCTGATTTTAAAGTACTCCCAAAAAATCATGAATATTGTGCAATACTTTGAAAAATGCTATGCAAAACACTTGTCTTTCTTGCATTTATCCAAGGGATGATTTCTATATTTTAGACATGGAGAAGGAATTTCCTAGTAAAATAAGATTCCTACGGAAGAAAAAAAAGAAAAAATCTCAATTAAATGAAGATCTTGCAGCTAAACATTTAGACCAAGAAAAGATAAAGTTTACTTGTAGAGACCAATCCTATGAGTAGCTGGAAAAATTCTTGTTTTTCTCATGAAATAAATTTTATTACCCAATTAGACATCTGTTGAGTAGTAAAGATGTGTAGTGGCAAGATTTACTTCTTTTTCTCTCTAATATTGCTTGTCCACATGCTTTGTCCTTGAATGAAAGTCTAAGTTCCGAAGATATTAGGATATGAGCCAAGAAATGCAAGCCTAACACGCTAGGCTTTTTGAACCTAATTTGTGAAAAAATTTGAAAATTGAGTTTCAAGTTTCTTATTTTGTAAATATATGATATTATCTTTAGAATATTTTGCTATATATAATCAAATATATTACCTAATATTGTAAAAAATGTAAGTGTCCTACATACCTAATAATAAAAAAATATGAGGGCTTTGTGATACTCTACACGCAAACATTTAGCAAAATATTGAGGAACATTCAAAAGCATTCCAAATATTACTTTAGTAGCACATTATCAAACTATGGGATTTCATGGGTTTAGTTTAGGGCTAAGGATCTTTGCATTATCTAATAAGTGCAAAACTACATAACATAACCATTCATGCCTTTTCTAACACATTTTCAAACAATGTCTCAGTACAAGTACACTATTCATGCAATCAATCAATTCTAAAAGTAAAAAATGTATTAGTGGAAAAATGAAAAGCGAAACTACAAAACCACTCTATCTATCTATTTATAAACTTTAATAATATTAGCCCTTAAAGAGAGAAACTTCACTTTATAGAAGTAGAAGCTAGCAATGTGAATGAATTTGTTGTCCTAGGGATTCATCTTGCAAAAGTACTTGAATATTTAATAAAGATGCTTACAAATCACATATTGTAATCAACATATTGCAGTCAAAGCCATGTGAATAATATTTGGGTAGGAGCATTTTGGGAACATATTGCTAGATATGAGATAAATATTTGAAGTTGTGTCTATTCCAATTTCCAAACATATTATGGCCCTTAAACCTAGAATTAAAAGTATGGTTATAATCTCTATGCTTGCCTTCATATTTTAAACACTTTCCTATCTACGAGTATTGCAATGTTCAAATGTTGGGGCGCTTGTAATTCTTTCAATGTTTGTTCCCTTGTGAGTTGTTGGATATTGGTCTATATTTGTAGGTCTAGACTTTTATGTTCTTATGTAATAGCTTCAAAAAACCTTGATATAGAAAACAAATGCCGTAGAGACCACATAGCCATTTGTTCTTGAAAGTTGGGAATTCGTGGTGAGAGGATATGAGTTTTTTTAGATCCTTGCATCAATGAGTTGCTTTGAATTTCAGTTTTTGCTTTGATAATTTTGTCCTTGAGGTACTCCCATTTAAGTAGGTGCAATAATTAGTGATTTGCATAAAGGCATAAATGCTATTATCACATGTCACTCCATACAAGTTGTTTCTACAATTCATTAATTGCTACAACTACTTGTTATAAACTTTCTCGGACAAATTGCATGACAACATATTTGCCTCTTCCTCTAATATCATCCTTAGTTTGTATCAATCACACTAGTCAAGATTTGTATTATCCATGTAATAGAATTAAGACAATTTGAAAGGCAAATAGACTCACCATTTGCCCAAAACCACCTCACTAACAATATTTTAGGTGCCCTTAAGTTAAACATTGGTCCAACTCTCAGATTCCATTCTCAAAGTCCATTTTGGATGATAGATGCGTACTATGTTCAGATTACAAAGTACCTTGTCTTCACTTCTTCTCATGTTATGGGTCGTTGGGTTGCTTATAGAGGCAATTGTATTGATGCAACAACTTCAACTTCATAAATTTTGGAGTATGCATTTGGACTGAAGTGGTCTAGTGCAAGGCTTTCTTCATTTTTTATCAAGTGTCAAAGTGATGATATAAAATGTTATAGTGGTGCTCCAAATTTCAACATTCATTGACATATTGGATAGAAAATATTACATTAGCATAATTCATAAATCCTAAGTCCATTGTAGCCAAATTTTTTAACACTAGATAGTAGATAAGTTAAGGAAAATAACCTTTAAGTTTCATATCCATATCACAAAAACTCAATAAGATTGAAGCCCTCTAATAATCTCCTCTTGGTTGCTTTGGAATTCAAACACCTTCACTTTGAAGTCTCATATCTCCTTCTCTACAATAGATTTAGATTTGAAAATAGGTGTCATGCTATATCATCTCAAATCCAAAAGTTTTCTTTAATCCAATACTTTATCAAAACACAACCCCAAACTCATCAAATTAATGCTTCATTTAACAATAAGTCATCAACAAATGTACAACTTAGACATTCAAGTGCATTTCACACATCAAAACCCCACTATGGCGACAATGCATTGCTATGCACAACTCTCAAAGATTCTATTGTAAACAATAGACATAAATTTATTTTATTTTACTTTATTTTTTGAAAATTTCATGAGTGTTGATGAAGGAAGAGACATTCCAAACACACAAACACACCCTCGTTTTTCTTCTTCTTTTGAAAATTTTTGATGACGATGACAATGGTGAAAATCAAATTTCAATCTAGGTAAACCCTCTCTGATATAAATATTGTCAACGAAGTTATCCTTTCATTTGAACCCGACAAAAAACCCACTAAAAACCATAATTATTAGTTCAAGAATATGTTGTTGCCTTAGTTGATTGGTTGTTTTTTTGTTTTCTCAGTTCAACCATTCGAACTTATTTTTCTTTTTGAAACATATGACGTAGGCTGGCTGCCACGACCAAGAAGTAACGGACAGTCATTCAAACTTTGGCATCACCAGGACCACACAAACCAAAACGACTCCTTCCCGGGCAGTCCCGCATTAATTCTTTCCTTACGCCTGCCCTGCCCGCATCCCTTCTGCCAGCACCCCCATCCACTCAGTTTACGCTTTCTCCCTTGCTCTCCTTGCTCCGCTCGCCATCGCCACCTCAGAGCTCTGCGCAGTCTTATTATGCTGCTCGTTTTGGACCGTCGGGATCCTCAGTCCCTTTCCACCTCGCTGGGCGTGAGCTGGCGCACTAGATTCCCTTGTGGATTGGCTCTGACCCACCGAACGCACTTCCAGAGAAAGCACGCTTGCGTGAGCTTGGATTCGGTACTGCAGTAACGCTCTCCGGTTGAAAGACTGGTTTTTGTGAGCTTTTGTCAGATGAGAGCTGAGTTGATCGATGTGAGATTGGGTTGCATCGTGTGTGTTGGAGCGAATAATGGTGCATGGTTTGTGTGTGGGAGTGATTTCTTTGGAGTTAGGGTTACGAGCGCATTTGCGGAAGCGTGTTGAGTAATTAGGGTTGGTTTTTTTTCTCTGGGAAATCTCATGGGGGTGGAACTGGACGTGAGAGGTTTGTTCCTGTAGCGGTGAGGGAGAAAGGGAGGGATTTGGAGCTGGTTGTATGTGAATTGGGGTACGCAATGACTTCGATTACGAAGACAGAGAAAGCGCACCAGAAGTACCGTGCTGCTGAGTACGCGGAAGCATTGGAGCTTTACACGGAGGCCCTGAACGTCGCGACGCAGCTGAACCATCGAATTGCGTTGCACAGCAACCGCGCAGCATGTCACCTGAAGCTCCAGGAGTTCAAGCTGGCCGCGGAGGAGTGCAGCGCCGTGCTTGAGCTGGACGCCAAGCACGCGGGTGCGCTCATGCTGCGCGCGCAGACCCTCGTGGCCATGAAAGACTACCACTCCGCCTTGTTCGATGTCAACCGCCTGTTGGAAGCCAACCCGGATTCTGAGGTGTACCGAAACTTGCAGACGCGGTTGAAGACGCAGATGGCGTTGGCGACCATTCCCGAAGCCGAGAACGAAACGCCCCCGGGTTCGCCCTCGCACCCGCAACGGAAACTGCCGGCGCTGGCGCCACTGCCCAAACCCGCAGGATGGGCGGCCATTCCGAAGCCTAAGGGACACACTGCGTTGGATTACTCACGATGGAGCGGCTTGGGCGACGACGTGAGTAGCGACGAAGAAGAGGAAGAGGAGGAGACGCAGTACCAGTACAGGCTCACCAACATTGGAGTCAGCAATTACCGCGTTGTGTAAAATATCATTCTCTTTGGCGTCTGCTCTTCAAAAGTAAGTGTCAGGAGATGGTTGTGCTCCGACCATTGTATAAATATGAAAATCACATATCAATCGGAATTGCATGCATTCCATACATGGTGCTTTTACCATGTAACAAGTGTGTTGTTCGTCGACCTTTGTATAAACTTGAGAACCACGTATCAATCGGAATTGCATGCATTCCATACATGGTGCTTCTAGCATATAGCAAGGGTGTTCTTCTTCGACCTTTGTATTAACTTGAGAATTACTTATTAATCTGTACTAATACAGAGACTCGTTTTTGCCTTTCTACTGCATTCATCGGACTTTTAGCGTGTAGCAAGTGTAGTCTCGGTAGGTTATGACCTTCAAGCATCGTTAGTCTACTACACTGATATGTCCTAATAGTGACGCTCATTTACGAAAGTCCCACTGTTTTGAATTAGTGCAATTTGAAATATTCTTGTATTGTATTAGTGTCCACAAAAATAAAATTTTGTGGTGACACTAATTTTATAGGTGCGCTAATTTTCTCCCCTCACTATCACTATCAGGACAAATCAGTGTACTGGGACCATTTGGGGCAGCCGTTTGCAGATTGCAATTTGAATTTATCTTTTAACGAGGTTTTAAATGTTGTAAAGCCTAATTTGAACTTTGTGCTTATTTCAGTACCGTGGACTACCTTTACAGAAGTAGTTCATTCTCGTTGCCTCATCAGGAGGTGCAGGAATCTTTGGTTACAGTATTTTGAGCCCGAGGATGAGTTACTGAGTGCTTTCGGTGCTGTTTCAGGCGAGGAGAGTCGTAGCATAGGCAGATCGTTGCAGCGCATGAGCTTGTTTGTGTGTTTTCTCCTTTGCAGTTTTTAAAGATTTGTCGTTTGAATTTATACTCTCGTTCTATGTGAGCTTCTGCAATTTTAAGTGGAGTACCGAATGGTTTAGTATCGCGTAATTGCAATCATTCACCAACGGCCTTGCGATGATCATGTATATACTCTGTTGTGAGCGTTTTGCTAATGATACCATGGGTGGATACTAAACCGCCTAATTAGAACTGAAGGTTACAGCACATATCTCAAGCATTATTTTATTGCGTTACATTGAAGTGCAGGTTTTCGAAGTTTAGCTTTCAAAAACAGGAGTGCCGCTCTGGGTGAAATCGAACCAATCGCCCATCTTATAGAAACGAGTGTGAGGAGAAATGATAAGTAAATTCCCACGTTAATTGACACTGTTGTGTTGTGTGATAACCCCACCAAAACACATCCTGAAAACAAATTCAAAACTCATTCCCTGGCATCCAACACCTTTAGAGGTATGAAAGTTATTTGTGATGCTCACTGAGTTCAGGATGAGGTCTTCTATTTTTGCATTGAACAGGCCTCACCTAAATCTGTTCACTGAAAAAGAAATGTGGAAATAACGTTCTCACAATCTCACCTAAGGCAGTGACACCTGCTATGCAAGGTCATCTCTTATTCCATGTTCTTTACCAATTCTGAATAACTTTATTATTATTGGGCCACAAAATGGGTCAGAACAAAATGGGTCAGAACAAGTGTCCTTTGAGCATCATCAATGCATAGCAGCAAACGGTCTGGCATAGTAACTCCTCAATGTCTGAGGCACCAAATTCTGACATAGACAATATTTTGAAGTTAAATAAAACCTGACCAAGTTGTTATTTTTAGTAGTTTGTACTTAAGAAAAATTCTTTCTGAAGTCTAGTTTCAGCATCAAAAATTCGATTTTGAAAATGATTGACTATGATTTTTCTATTCAAGAGTTTGTGCAAGGGTGTCCATTGCAATCTTGATTTTTCATAGTGTTGAGAGCTCTTGAAAATGAGCCTCAAATTCACTAGGTCTCAAAGAAAAATTCACATTAGAAATTCATTTAAAATTTTTGTAGAAGAGATTTTGAGAAGTTATAAATTGATGGGGGTAATGCATGTTAAATCCTTTAACCTCATTTTTTTTGGTGACCAATTTTTTAGATTTGATATGTAAAAAGATTGAAAGACTTCAAATCAATTTCACATTTTTAACACCCTCATGATTAGATTACAATCTTTCAATCCATAAGTGATATTGTTGTGTTTTCTTTTCATATGTGATCTCTAACATGTCTAGTTGAATCTATATGGTTATAATTCAAAAAAAATTGATACAACATATCAATTTAGAACAAGTTTCTAAAAGCTCAAAAAAGGCTTTGGGCATTTAGGGGTTAAATGGTTTTTAAATAATTAATATGAAATTAGACCTTGAGAACATTATTAGTGGAAATACATCAAAAAAATTACATAAGTAAGACACAAGGAAATCTAGATTTGGATTTTTGACACCCTAAAAAACAGAGGCTATGAAAAACAAACCTATTAACCCCTAAAGGACTATTGTCCCCTTGGGGGACAAATGGCATTTTGGGCATGTACCTACAGACGGACAATTTCATGAGATTTTCTGAAACTTTTATTGAAGGTGAGGAATGAAGAGAACTACGTGTTGGTCAATTTTTTTTGTGATTCCAAGATTCCAGTGAGAAGTTATGCAGGTTTTTGTTGAAAGGGGGGAGGAGGGGCAGTGCAAGCAGGGGCTCTGTTCAATGGGAGTGCACTGACTGAGTGGAGGGCAGTAATCAGGGCATGAGATGGGATATGGGGTTGGGCAGGAAGAATGATATGTGCACGTTTTCACTGTTCAGATTTATGTACAAAAAATATTTGAAATTTATATCAGGCTTGCAATTTTGCATAATGAATTTCAAAATTTGAAGACCTCATTGCATTGCAAGAATTGTTTGAGTATGCTAAATTCCTCCAATGGATTTGAAATTTCTTCCACACATACCCAACATGGTCTGCTACATGGAGGAATAAAACCTCAAATTTGTGTAGAGTAAGTTTTTCCCTTTAGCATTGGTCAAAGTCAGCTGAAATTGTAGGGAAGCGTTAGAAAAAAAACATTTCCAACTTTGGAAGCTCATATCTCTCAATCGATACTGTCAAACTTTATGAAATTTTTACCACTTTATCTTATACAAGTAAGGTACATGATCCTATGGTCAGATTCTAAAAAAAGTAATTTTTTTTGGTTTCCCTCATGAATGCAGCAAATAAGGCAGTTTTCACAGCTTTTTTCCAGAAAATGACCCTGGTCCTTTAGGGGTTAACTCCTAGATGCCCCAGGCTTGTTTTGAGCTTCTTGGGATTTGCTCTAAATTGAACAAAAGGCCAACATTTTGATAAATTGTATCAATTTTTTGGAATTGTAACTGTACAAATTCAAACTAGACATGTCAGAGATCCCATAGGAAAAGAAAACATAACAATGTTATTTATAGAGTGAAAGATTATAATATTTGACCATGAGGGTGTTAAAACTACAAATGTGATGTGAAGTCTTTTAGTCCTCTTTTCATAAGTCAAATCTAAAAAACTAGTGACCAAAAAAATATGAGGTTAAAGGGCCTAACATGTATAACCCCATTCAAATTATGTCTTCTTAAAATATACTCTATAATTTTTTTAAATGAAATTTGAATGTAATTTTTTCTCCAAGATCTAGTGTATATGTGACTCATTTCCAAGAGCTCTCAACACTATGGAAAGTCAAGATTGCAATGGATATCCTTGCACAAAATATTGAGTAAAAAAATCTCTATCATTTCTTTCAAGATCTAATTTTTGATGCTAAAACTAGACTTCATGAAGAACTTTAAAAAATATAAACTAATAAAAATAGCAACTTGGTTATATTTTATTTTAACTTCAAAGTTTTGCAAATGCTAGATTTTTAGTGCCTTAGGCATTTAGAGGTTAAGAAAACAAAAATTACAGATAACTATATAAAATTGTGGTTAAGAAAGAAAAATGGCTAAAGTCTTTCTTAAGCAAAATTTACTTTGTCTAAAGAAAATTTGGCATTGTAATATTACAACAATTGGCTTGATATTTGCATGTTTTTTTTCATAAGAGAACCATCAATCACCTTCAAAAACTAGTATAACAATGTAATAATACTACATGGAGATCACATTGAGGGCATTAGCTAGAATTTAGTTTTACAAAAACAACAAAGCTTACTTGCCATCCAAGCCACTCCAATTGCACCACATATGTTGGATCCTAGTGTAGTGAAAATTATAAAGGATTGGCATTATGACAACTTACTCCCTAAAAGCCCAAGGATTTTGAACAAAACACAGATGTCATAAAATATATATTATAGAATTCTTTTAAGATTGTATCAAAGGAGACAATGTTAGGCATTAAGATTAGAAAGTATCAATATGGTGAAAACTTCAAAACTATTTATACATGTTCTTCAAATGAATTTAGAAGATTTCACTTCAAAATTCATCAAAAATGCAATTTTTATCTTAATAATTTTATTTTTTTATATGATGGGTTAAAATTTCAGCTTCAATTTATTTGTGAAAAAAGATAAAATTTAACAATGAGAACACCAATACTTTCTTCAAATAGTAAATTTTACAACAACAAATGAATACTAAATACTTTCTATTATTCTTATTATTATATTGCTCTTAATTTTGAGCATAAAACAAATAGACGCCCAATCTAGTTTGTATACCAAAACAAATTCTTGAACTGGTTTTTTGCCTAGTATATAATCTAATACTAGGCAATAGTCATAAAATGGTCAATTGGGCTTTTAGGAGTTAAATATAAAATTAGAGTTGAAAAGACTCGAATTTGGGTGAAAAGTCACTCTTTAATAGGCTTCAATAAACACCATTATGTGATTTCTACACATGCCAAATGGTTCATTCATTCAGTATTTGACAACCTTGGGAGATGTTTTTGGATTACCATTGCAACCTCATAGAAAGTTAAAGAAACATGTTGGAATCCAAATGGATGAAAATTGTCCCTCCTAGAGACAAGAATTGAAAGCTAAATCTTTTTTTGCTTGAACCATCTATAAATGTGCCTTTTCCATCAAAAAAAAGTTGGACAATATACATATGAAACATTCTTTGATTTGTTTTGTTTTTTAAAAAGGGAGGATTATGAATCCAATCAATTTAAATATTTGCAACGACTAAAAGGATGACAATGGGTCATTCTACCTTACACTAGAATGTGGCCCCCTATCCTCATCCCAACAAACAACAAGTTGATATTGTATTCTGACTCTATGATTTTTGTTCAACACATTGGATCAATTGGCATTGAAATAAAGAGAAAAAAAATTGCACCAATGAAGATTTATTGTTTAAATTCTTGTCAAGCTAAAATGATTTTATTTGAAAAACTCCAATCTTCTATTTCCCCTTCCATCATATTTTTTTAAAGATTAAATTGTTTTAGATTTTGTTTAAGTTTTGTTGACAATTGAAAGGAGATTTAAATTCTTTCAACATGTATCTATTGGACCTTGTATAGATAAACTATGAATTTTTCAATCTTTGATTATTAAATTATTAATAGGTGTATCCAAGATGAATCCTATTAAAGACTCTTATTAGTATTTCATTTATAAGAAAAAATTCTACAAATCTTTAATCCCATCATACTCTAGCAAAGTAAATATAGTAGAAAAATGAAATGTCTAGGCCTAAATTGCATGAATTAGGCCTATGGAGCATTGTTACAAAGTTGTATAAATAGGTTTGGAATAACACGGGTCTTCACTATAGAAATGGTTTGAGTATAATCTTTTTACATCCTTATTCCTCCTAAACAATCCCAAATCTACTTCTAAATTCCCTTTTGTACAAATTCCTATCCTATAATTCCTACAATAGCTTAGAAACTTCTATAGCTAGCTTTGACATAGTATAAATGATGGAAATTTATTTCAAGATTCACTTCAAAGTAAGCAACTAGATTCACTTTGAAGCCTCATATCTCCTTCTCTATTGTATATCTAGATTTAGAAATCAATGTCATGGTAAATAACATATCCAAAAATTCAAATGCAAAATTTTGCCTTCCATCCGACTTACTCATCTTCTCCCATTAACCCTAAAATCAACTACTAACCAACTAGTTATCCACCAAAAAACAACAAGAACAACTAATGAGAACTTCCAACACTATACACATGATCCCTTAACCCCTAAAGTCTCAAGGCCATTTTTCTATCAAAAACCACTCAAAACTGCCATTTTTGTTGCATTCACCCATAAAAACAATAAAAATCATTTTTTTTAGAATCTAATTGTAGGATCTTGTACTTCACTTGTTTTAGCTCATGTGGTAAAAATTTCATGAAGTTTGACCATATAGATTGGAAGATATTAGCATTCAAAGTTGAAAAAGAAAGTTTTTTTGAACACTAACTTGCAATTTCAAATGACTTTGACTGCCAATTGTAGAATTTTTTTGCACTACAGACTTTGAATTAAAAAATTTGAATGTTGAAAAATTGAGTTGAAAGTCTAGGAATATTTTTAAAAAATAAAATAAATAAATAATAAATAAATAATAAATAAATAATAAATAAATAATAATAAATAAATAAATAAATAAATAATAAATAAATAAATAATAATAAATAAATAATAAATAAATAATAAATAAATAATAAATAAATAAATAATAAATAATAAATAAATAATAAATAATAAATAAATAAATAAATAAATAAATAATAAATAATAAATAAATAAATAATAAATAATTTTAATTTTAATTTTTTTTAATTTTTTTTAATTTTACATTCTTTAAAAAATTGTTAAGAAGAAGTTGGTACAAGATTGAAAAAAATTAAAATCGTTAATAGCTCCAAGATGGGATTGAAAGACAATAATCTCAATGGTGAGATTGTTCTTGCAAGCAAACACAAAATTTTCAAAAATAAATTTGCGAAAAATTGTGAAAATTGCATTCAAAAATGAATTCTACAAGTTATTTTTTCAAGAAGATTCCTAAACCACCCAAAAAACAAGATTGTCCATAACTTTCTCACTATTAGTCTGAATAGAACGAATCAAAGCTTCACATGTAGACAAAAATATAAAATTTCAAAAGAAAGAAAAATTATAATTTATTTTGACATTTTGCAATTTTTTTTGTGTTGCCCACTGAATCCAATTTTAGGCTTTTTGTGGTATAAACTTTTGCTCCCGGGCACCAATTGAAAAAAAATAATTATATTCCCACATAGCTAATCAGTTTTTCTATCTTATGGAAAAGTTTTTAAAAAAATTTCAAAATTTTAGGTCACAGGAACCTATCCAAAATCTGATTTGTCCCTCAAGGGGACAATGGGACTTTAGGGGTTAATCCCTAAACTTAAGGTTTTTGATTATGTTTTTACAAAAATGCATTCCAAAATTGTCATTTCTAGTATATGTATCAAATTTTAGAAAAAAATTGTCTTGAACACATCTAATCATAGGATCTTAAAGTAGATTGGTTTGAGAAGATGTGAAAAAAACTCAAAAAAATTCATTATGTAGATTGCAAGATACTAGCATTTGAATAGACAATAATCTTTTTTTTAGCCTTGTGAATAAACAGGTAGCTTCACTTCCTAAGGTCACATTTGTGTGAAAAATGTCCTAAATGGTGGTGCTTATTTGGATTCATTTTTCAAGTCAAGTTGTCTTCGTGCTTGAAAAAATTCAAATCATTTGGAATTGTACAACATATAGAAGAAAAATAGTAAATAGAAAGAAGTAGAAATTGATTCAAAATGCTAAATTGTTAACAATTTATTTATTGAATTGAAAAATGACAATCCCAATGGTAGTAATGTTGTAATAAACAATTTACACCTTTTTTTTCTAAAAATATTGAAAATTGTATTAAATAATGGATTTCAAAGTTTATTTTAGAGTAGAGATTTTATAGCTACCCATAAACTACCTTGTAAACTAAAACTCTTCATAACTTTCATCTCATTAATCAAAATGGAATGATTCAAAGCTTTCCATGCATATATAAATTTAGAAAAATAATTTCAAATTTTTATTTCCTAAAGAATGATTTTTAAAGAAGTTTTTTTAGTTGCCTAGGTTGCCAATAGAGTAAAGAAAATTACATATCATACAATAACTTTTTCACCATGTAGCCAAAATTTATGAAAATTTTTGTGCCTTAAAACTACTCCTTAGATACATATTGTGTGAAAATTTCAAAAAAATTTGTTTGCAGTGAGCTATCCAAAATTACTATATTGCCTCCAAAACGTAGTTTGATCCTTTAGGAGTTAACATACAAAAATGGCCCCATATCACAACATCGCACTATGTTGCCTTTGACTATGTGTCCATCTAATCTTGTCAAGTGTTGTCTTGAATGCAATTTTGGTCCTTGTGAGGGCACCCTAACCTTGCCCACAACCCAATGTTGTTGTCATTGATCCCAAAACTGCTTTTGCCTCTCATGAAATAGTCAAGAGGCATTAAAAAAATTATGAATTGAATTGGCACTTTGAAGAATTTGCACAAGCTACATTCAACATCAATCTGCTGAAGTTGGAGCTGCTGCAAAAGGTGTGATTCATCTCAATATCAGCAAACAAGGTCACAATTGTCGTGCTATATGGTAGGTACACCCAAATGTGTCACTGATCTTAAACCGCCATCTATATTATGCATACATCTCCAAAGTTAGCTCTGTACCTATGTGCAAGAAACACTTTTAAAACCAAACTTTGTTCCTTATTAACTTTTGCATACAATATTCAAATGTCACATTCTCTGATGTGTTGGAACCTCCTTTCACTTGCCAACATGAACATTAGCAAATAGGCTCAGTAGCAAAAGTGGCGGTTTTGGGAGTACCTATCTTATGTATGCATCCTTAAACTTTGCTCAGCAGTATAATGGGCTGTTTATACCAAAAAAAACTTTGGGTTTAGGGTCCTAAGAAATGGATTGTTTTGATTGAATCTTTGCTTTGAATCCATAACTATTTTCCAATCAAAACACTCCATTTCTTTGGGTTCAGAACAAAGTTTTTGGGCATAAATAGGCCTTAAGTATACTTTTATATTGTACATTTGTTGTATGGATGAGGATGCCAATGCTAAAAATGTGATTGTATGAGCTGATCTCTGAGAGGTTCAGTTGGCATGCGAGGTTGTTGGAGCAAGATATTGAGGAGAGGCTTATTTCATCGAGGTGCATGGAACAGTTAGATGATGTCTGGATTTTTTTTTCATTAACTTTGAACACTTGTATCTTGCAATCTATAGTACCAAATGGATGAATTTTTCTCAGCACATTCTCACAATTGTACATGTGTAATATTGAAAATGGAAAAAAAATAAAAAATAAAAATGGAAAACTTAGAACCATTAGCTCAAATTCTAGTCTAATTTCATTAGATTATTTTATTTTATATTTATATTTGTATTTTACTTGATATAGAAAATAAATACTTTGTATTGACTATGGGGATTTTGATTCTTCCAAAAATGAGTTCTCCCTTCTAAAATGAAATCTTTCTCATGTAGTTGCTTTTAGGGAACATTTTCTCAATGCAAGATAATTTTAGATATGTTGAACACCTCCATGCCTTTGAAAAGTAGAATACAAGTAACTAACATAACTACTTAACTAATGTTCTAAATTCCAAATGTTGAATAGTGCCTCTTTTTATACAAAGTTGAGTCAAACTATGTTGATCCTATAAGGTAGGGTTCAAAATTTATTTCTTCTAACTTCAAATGTTATAATCTCACAATCTACATGGTTAAATGTTTTTTTTCCACAAGTTCCTATAGTTAGTAGTTTGACACAAATTTGTATGGTTGAAGGTGTGAAAAATGTTTTTATATTTCATTTATGTTCAATGCAATAGAAAGTAGTAGTTTTAAAAACTTTTTGTGAAAAGTAGTTAAGGAACTTTAGGAATTAAGTATAAATACAAATGGTAAAGGAAAGGAACTATTAGATGCAGCCATAGGAAAAAGATATTAAATAGGTGTCATTCACTCCTTCATGTGTTCATTGTGTTTTTTTAACACGTCTTGTGCAAGTTTAAGTCAAGTTTTTTTGGAAACAAGTCTTGTCCAAGGTTTCATTTCAATAGCCATTTTTTTCTTTTTCCTAAGAATCACACATTGTTTATCACATCGTCTACTAAAATAGAGGGAGTCCTTTCTCATTCCCCCAAAAGACAAACTAAATCCTTTGGGCTTGGTTTCAAGAGAATCTTTGACAAAAACCCCTTTTTTTTTTTTTTTGAATGTTTCAACTTAATGGGCCCACTCCAATAGTCACACATGTATGTCTCGCTAAGCACTACATTTAATTAGGCTACAAAGTCAAAGCACAATCACTATTCACTTTTGCATTCCTCGATTGCATAAACTTTGGACAAGCAACAAGACCCGTACCCTACTTGAAGGAGATCTTTGATTCCCCTTTGGACTGCCCTCTAGGTAAGTGAATGTTGTTTTTAGGGTTAAATTGAACAACCCCTCAGGGTGTTTTGGGAAGAGATATAAGTTTACCTCCATTCCTGGGATGCAAGGGAGGAAGCAGAGAAGTTTTGCAATTGGTCATGGTTCTTTCATCCAATTGTCGTAAGTTATTGGTTAATTGCAATGAGTGACAATTATAAATGCGTTTTCACATATTTCAGTTCCATTCAAAGTATGGCAACTTTGCAATGGTTCTCCATTTGTTATTAAAAAAAAGTAAAAAAAGTTTGGCAACTTTGCCTCAATTGCAACACCAAGAATTCAACATTTAGACAAGTGGTATCTTATCACTTCAATAGTTTCAATGAAGATTATCAAGTAGCACAGTAGCAGTAAAGTACTCCAAATACCCAGCATGGTTAACTGAGTGCAGCTACTGTATTTCCAATCTTTTATCAACAATTTTTATTATTGTTAAAATTTCTGTTGAACTCTTGAAATTGTTGCAAAGAAGGTAATGTATAGTAGTCTGCTCTAAATGCACCCATATTCTAAAAGTGATTATGACACATAGGTACATTTTTCTTTCTTCAATAGTGTACATTTCAGAAGGTGATAGCTTTTAGTGTCCACTGCATTTCAACTTCAGAAATTTGTAACTAATTCTACAAAGGTTCAAAAAATATGAAACAACTTGGGTTAGATGCCATTTCCATTTTTCTTCCTCTCAAAATTTGCTGAAAATTGTTTCAAGGAGTTTAACTCTCCCCAAGCAATCAGCTCTTAAATGGTCGCTTTATGAGCAAACTACCTTACGGAGGACATATTTAATTAGGAGTCATGACAATGGTTTTAACTTGAAATATTGAATTTGTTTTCAAAATAATTAATCACATTCAGTTGTTTAGCCTAATTTTTTGCATTTTAGTAAAGTAGGAGGCTCAAACTCCGATAGGGCATCAAAAGTGATCATGACTTAGAGGTACATTTTGCTTTCTTCAATGTACCAACTACGCACATTTCAAAAAGTGTTCGCTTTTGATGACCACAAATGACCACTTTTTTCTAACTTCAAAAATTTGTAACTAATTTCACAAAGGTTCAAAAAATATGAAATGACTTGGGTTAGATGTCAACTCCACTTGTCTTTCAAGGAAAATTTACTGAAATTTTCTCAAGATGTTTAGCCTTTCTAAAATTTAGTTCCAGCCCTTAGATGGTCCATTTATGGAACTACTACCTTACATCTTGAACTTGATAGTATGGAAGAGGTTTTATATCTATTATAAAAATTACATTGACAAAAGCATTTGTGAGAGTTGTTTTTTCATGAAAAAAAACCAAATCTATTATATTAAGTATGTAGTGTCACATCTCTTGTCACAAATCTGTCATGTTTTTATCCTAGAGAAATATCATCCAATTATTTCATTCAACATTCAAAATGAAAACCTAGAGCACAACTACAATGTCACTATTGCTTGCAAAATGACTACAATGTTGTTATTATAGCTACATTAACCCCTAAATTCCCATTATCCCCTTAGGGGACAAATCAGATTTCAGGTAGGTTCCTGTGACCTCAATTTTTGGTAAATTGTTTTGAAACTTTCTTGGAAGATAGAAAAACTGATTATCTACTTCAGAATTTTTTTTTTCAATTGGTGCCCGGGAGCAAAAGTTATACCACAAAAAGCCTAAAACCGAACTCGATTGGCAGTACAAAAAAATCCCAAAAAATCAAAATAAATTTTAATTTTTTTTACTCTCAAATGTTTCATTTTTGTCTATATGTGAAGCTTTGATTTGTTCTATTTGGACTAATAATGAGAAAGTTAAAGACAATCTTGTTTTTTAAGCAAGTTTAGCATCTTCTTGAAAAATTAACTTTTAGGATTCATTTTTGAATGCAATTTTCACAATTTTTTGACAATTTTTTTGGAGAATGTTGTGTTTTCTTGATAAAAAAATCTCACCATTGGGATTATTGTCTTTCAATCCCATCTTGGAGTTATTAAAGATTTTTTTTTTTCCAATCTTGGACCTACTTCTACTTAGCATTTTTTTAGAGAATGGAAATCAAGTGTGTTTCTTTTGAATTTTTTTCCTAGACTTTCAACTCAATTCTTCAACATAAAATTTTCTTAATTCAAAATCTGTAGTGCAAAAAGATTCCACAATTTGTGGTCAAAGTCATTTGAAATTGCATGCTAGTGTTCAAAAAAACTTTCTTTTTCAACTTTGAATGCTAATATCTTCCAATCTATATGGTCAAACTTCATCAAATTTTTATCATGTGAGCTAAGACAAGTAAAGTACAAGATCCTATGGCTAGATTCTAAAAAAATGATTTTTTTGGTTTCCTTAAGTGAATGCAGCAAAAATGGCAGTTTTGAGTGGTTTTGAAAAAAAACGGCCTTGGGGATGTAGGGGTTAATAAAGTATTAATCACACTAAATATGTGCAAGAAATGTCATACTTATCTACAAGTATTTCATAGAAATAAAATTTGTGTAGTTTCTTGAAAGACATCTCTCTCTCTCTCTCTCTCTAATGTTACTCTAATAAGGTAACTAAACCTATTCCCATCCCTCTAAGAAATTTCCCTTGTTTTTTTAGCAAAAGTCATAATTGACTCCTTGGTGTTGAATGATTAGATTTTTGGAGAAAATCTGAGTGGGAGAAAAATTATGTTACAATTATTTTTTTTGAATTTTCTATGAGTGTTTGAAGGGAAGGAAAGTAGGTACTTGTAAGTGTCCCGAGACTTATTCTAAACTATTCTTTAAAAAGTGAGAATTCAAAGGATGAAAATCTATCATCTTATAAGGTGAGTGAACTTCAGTATAATTGAACTAGTATTAACATGATCAAATAGTAGAACTTGGAAATGGAAAGGGGGTTGGGAATGGGTTGTTCTACCTTACACAACATGTAGAAAAAAGGCAACTTCTATGCATTTTTATATAAAAACAATGAAACTATATGCTTTCACATAAAACTTGCCAAAATTGAATAATTTTATCCATCCAATTATTTTAGTCATTTATCCATTTACTAAACTTACAAGAAATAAATTCACTAAGTTTTGACCTTCAAAGTTTGGCATTGTCTTCACCAATGTGAACTATCATCACAACAATCCTCTAGTTTCACAATTTGTACCTAAAATTAGAATCATAGGAATTGGTCTTAGCTTTCATTTTCCCTCAGAGGAGACATTTGAGAAAAATGGGTCCTCCACAAGGCCATTGGAACTAAACTAGTAGTCCAAATAAAAATTTATTATTTTATTCTATTGAAAATTTTATTTTATTAAATATTTTTACTTTTGTGGGACTAGTTCAGAGTCTAACAACCCTCTTCATGCCCCAAATTTTTTGTTTTTGACAACCAAAAAAACAATGAATTGCATTTTTGTTATAGAATTAGGCATTAGAGGGGATTTGAAGGCAACAAAAGCCCATTTTAGGTTTGTTCCCTTCATTGTTCTCTAGCAGTGAAAGAACAACCAGCTATCCAAATTTATTTTTTTCAAAAAGTAATAATTTTATATGACATGGCAAGGACTCGGCCATGTTATACTACTACAATGACTTAATTCACTTGTTTCCTGCAGCTTGGGAACTTGCGGGCTTCCATTGCCTTCAAATCCCTCTTAATGGTTTTCTAATCACTTTGCTTCACAACAATATTAAATCCAAGTAGATTTTCTACTATAAGAGAAAGAGGTGTTTTAAGTATAGTTCTAGTAGTATAGTTCTATAAATGATGACCTTTTAGGAGATTGTTAGTACTACCTCTATTCCAAAATGATCTTCATGTTGAACAAAATATTTTGAATTAAGGCTAAAAATAACATTTTAAAGACCCATTTCATAATATAAGTAGAGTTTGATGTACTCTTAGTGTCCTACAAACTTTGAATTTAGAAGCTCTTTGCAAAGTGTAGTTTTGGAGTATTGAAAAGTAAAATTTTTTTGGCATTTTCAAAGAACATTGCTAGACATTTAATTGTTGAGTGTAACGTTGTTATTATATGGGCATTTAGTATGAGCCAAAGACCATGTGTGAACCTTTATTTCACCTCCTCAAACTTGATCTCCTTTAATTGGGCAATATTTAGAGAATTGCAAAAAATAAGAACAAAGAGTGTTGATTGATCCCTTCAATCATTTCATTTGTTTGTAGATTGATGATTGCATGGATGGAAGGTAACCTATTGCTTGGAATTCTTTTGTTGGTCTTAGATAGCAATCAAAAGTAAAATCTGACTAAATTGCAATACTACAAGTACAACAAGAAGATCATTTTGGGACAGAGGGAGTAAAATTTTACTAAAAATCTCCTAAAAGGTTGTTACTTACATGGCCATACTTAAAACTCCCCTTTCTTTTACAGTGTTCTTTTTTCAATTTCAAATAATGATTATAACTAAGACTTATCTTAATCATCACAAATTAGTTTGGCATGTATCCACACATACATGCATATAATATATATAGTTATATAGTTATATAAATAGTTATTGAACTATATACAATGGATAGCTAGTGTGATTTGTCCTAATAGATGAGGCCTTCATGGGGCTTGAGGAGGTAGTGTCACCTTGAAAATTAGTGTCACTACAAAATTTCATTTATATAGATATTAGTTCAATAGAATAATATTTCAACTTGCAATAATTCAAAATAGTGTAACTTTAATAAATTAGTATCACAATAATACCATGACATTATCACATCTACTATTTGGACAAATCAATGTAGTCCAATTGACAATTAATAAAATTGGAGATGAATTTGTAGCACAATCAACTCATCAACTCAACTATCTCAAAATTCTCAATACCATATTTTTCTACAACTAAAGTCATCAACCTAAGTTTACAACTCTTGTATTATATGCATGTAGAATCAACATTAAAACAACTTAGAAGATGACTTTTGTTACAATATTTAATTAAAAAGATTACAAATATTAGGTGAAGTCCAAATTATATAGAATGAAATGTAGAAAATGCTAGATTGCATATTTATTAAAAGAAATCTTTACAATATATATAAAGAATTGAAACACCTATGACCTATGCATAATTTAAAAAAACAATGCAAGAAGTTCTTTCCAATTAAATTTAAAATTCATTTGCAATGTTTTATTTACAATAATAAATATTTTTTTTTAAATAAAAAAACTCAAAAATTTGGGCAACTTGGTTCATGCTATATGTATAAAAAAATTCATATAATTAGTTCTTTTATGCTATTATTTTCTTCAAAAAATATTTATTTCAAGTATGCATTTTGGATTCTTTATTAGAAAGACTACAAAAATTTTCTACTTTAAAAAAAATTATATCCCTTGAGATTGGACTAAAATGCATTATAAGTGAGTATAATTAGGGTCATATAATATGAGAATTGTGTAGTTGGCCACTTGGGGTCGTCAAATATTACAATTAGGAACTGTACTCTTCATTCAATTTAGTATGATCTACACTAAATAGATACCATTGAGATCATTTAGTGTTGTTTCTATGATAAACTCCTAAAGTTATTTCATGTTTAGAGGCCTAAAATTGCTTCAAAATACTAATCTCTAAAGCAAGGTTTAAATCTTCATCTATATTTATTTTTTAACAAATTCAATTGTAAAATTCTTTAGTTAACTTGTTAAAGTACTCCCTCCTAAAATTTCAAAACAAGAAACTTTACCAATTGCAAGATCATGATGCTTGGATCTTAAAAAAGGAATATTATCAACTCTTTCCAAATG
Source organism: Pseudoscleropodium purum (assembly GCA_963969395.1). NCBI lineage: Eukaryota > Viridiplantae > Streptophyta > Bryopsida > Hypnales > Brachytheciaceae > Pseudoscleropodium > Pseudoscleropodium purum. Next base: position 3,497,788 of record OZ017796.1, read on the forward strand.
GTTAAATTTCATCTTTCAAAGTTTTTACGCAAAAATGTTTACATCCTACAGCTTGCAATTCTTCATAATATAATGAAGAAATGAGTTGGAAATACATATTAAAAAAAATCTATTTAAAAAATATTTATGCTTAAAAAATTATATATAAATAGAAAATAGAGAATGATTTAAAATACAAAATTATTAAGAATTTAGTTATGGAGTTTGAAAAATGTCATTCCCAAAGGTTGTAATGTTGTAATAAATAATCTACATATAGTTTTATTTTATTTCCAAAAATATTGAAAATTGAATTCAAGAAGAACTACAAAATTTATTTTAGAGCCAAGATTCCATAATTGTCCTTAACCTAAACTCCTCATAACTTTCATCTCATTGGGTGAAATGCAAGAAACACTAGTACTATTTTGTGTCACATTTGTAGTTTCTAAGTTGTGATTGGCCATATCTTTTGCAAATTGAAGTCAATGTACTTGAATATTTTGTAAAGATCAGCATTTAGACAATAATTAGGTAACTTATTTTTCAGAAATTTTCAAAAATCATTTTATATTTAAATTTCAATTTAGCTAATTTGTCACACTTTGCAGTTTAGGGGTTATAGTACTGGGGACTACCAAAAATTAATGATCTAAAGCTGAAATTTTTGGGCTCTATTCCTACACTAGAGATGCATGTGCCCACTAAAAAAGAATTTAAAAAGACATTATTTTATGTCCTCTACATTCATGCATATAGGGGTCCTTTGCACACCCAATTTTGAATAAAGAAAATGGTTTCAAGGTCATTTATTTAGCAAAATCTATTCATCATGAAGTCTTCTCAAATGAACAATTTTTAGTTTATTTAAAAATTGTTTTTCCTATTTTTTACAAATTAAAACGTCAAAGTATTTATTTTCATGAGATTTTGCACTTTTCCAATTCTCCTACTTAAAATTTTTTCTATGATTTTCCTTCATAGGGTAACTTCTCCTTAAAGGTTTATACATTAAACATATTTTTCAAATTTTTTTCAAATTTTTTTTCAAATTTTATAGTACTATTAAAAAAATCATAAGTATTATGGCCAATGCAACAAAATTGCAAGGTGTTTCTTGCACTCACCTCATTAATCAAAATAGAAAGATTCAAAGTTCTCCATGTATATATAAATTTATAAAATCAATTTCAAAATTTTAATTCTTTAAATGTGATTTTTTCTGAATTGCTTGTGCTACTCGTACTCTCATAGAAACTATATATCATACAATAATTTTTCAACCATGTAGTCATAAGTTATGAAAATTGTTGTGCCTTAAAGCTACTCCTTGACTGCATGCATATTGTATGGAAGTTTCAAAGAAAAAAATGAAAATTTTCTTTGTAAATGGATGACCAAAAATGCTATGTTGCCCAAATATGCCACTTGGTTCTTTAGGGGTTAAAAAATTCATATTATTCAATGATTGAGCTTTTTTTTAATTTTGAAAAGTATTACAAATACATGTATATATTATATAGTACTTGTATTTGACTAAATAAGAACTTCAATTGTGTACAAATTAGCAAACCAACAATCATAGTGACAACCTCTACAATAGGGTTGACAGGACGGTCAGATGTCCGGGACGTTTGGACGCGGATGCTGTGTCCGCAGCGTCCCCTGACATTCGTGGTCCCGTCCGCCTTCCGACGGCGGGAGGGACGCTGCGTCCGTTGGCGTCCGTGAGGACGGACGTTCGGGTTACGGACGCTATTTTGGGGCGGACGTACTGATTTGTCAACCTTGCTCTACAATAAAATAACATTTTAACAATACAAAATTGGGGTAAAGTATAATTTACAATAATTGATGATAAGAGCTCTATTTAGTGTAGCTCAATGTTTATAGGACAAGATCATTGCTATTGTACACCAAACCTCAATCCATGCCAAAAGCCATATGTCAATTTAGGTTGGAGGACTTTTGATGTTTGAAGTAACAACATCCCCATTGTATCCCACTCAACTGGCTAAGTGAAAAGCCCAAATCCTTAAAATCAACTGAAATTATATCTATTTTCTATTTTTCTTCTTCAAATTCTAAATCCATTCAAATCATGACCAAAAAGTGATTTGATTAGAGATAAGAAAAATTGATTGGGCTTTATAAGCTGAAGGGCCTAGACTCTTAGAGTTTTCTTTACTAAGCTTAGTTGAAAAAATACCCATGTTGTGACGACAATGGGAGGTGGCAGTGCTCTAACACTATTTGAGAAGCAACACTAAATGGAATGGAGAGTGTAGCTAAATGTGTTTGTGATGAAAATGTTGGAAAAAATTATAAGATAGTAGTACCCATAATTGTCACCTCAAGAATGTACTACACTTGACCTTAGTGCCAGTATTGGGTGCATTTGTAGTCATCTTTTTAAAAATTCACAACTTATTCTTACATTGTCCAAATAATACATTTGAAAGTGCTCAAAGATTATTTTTCTCTTGCTAATAGGTTCCAATAATTTGTTGAATGTGTATTAATATAAATCATGGTTATAGATGTTGCTACCTTAATATTTATATAAGAACTTATATGATTGTAATCAGCCCAACTTCAGAGAGAACATGTTAACTTAGATGAATCATTGATAGAATGTTCTGACATAAATATCATTTTGGGCAGTTTGTCTCAAAAGTAAATTTAAAAAATACATCACATTACAATCTTGATACAACACTAGACAAAGGACAAACACAATGCCCTACTTGCATGTCATCTTCTATTCTCACATGAAAATTCTGGTATCAGCTAGACCTGTGCGAACAGATGACTTGGTCCCTGTCATCTCCTGCATGGTCCTACAAACTGTTGTCAAAATTGTCCTGGAATTTGGCATTTGTACAAGCCCATATCATCCACATATGTGTGTGATACTGTTAATGAGTACGTGGATTGTGACATGATATAGCAACCTGGCCGGTGAGCATTCTACGCGGCACTGGAGTAAAGGACACACATCAACACATTCATGAGCTGTGATCAATCAATAACCAAAACAAATCAGCTCAGGTAGTACCTGGAATCCTCTAGATGCTAATTACTCAAGTCCTTGCCTCCTTGGCATCAAACTACAGTCAACTCTCTTATGACACTGCCTTAGGAGACAAGCTACTGAACCTGTAAATACATGATCAATTTGTACGTACGTTCAAAACTTGAAACATGGGAAAGTCATCCAATTGCTTGTGTATATGCACAACGTAAATAGATTCTCAGGGTACACAAGAAATTTGCAATCATAAAGTATGTCACTCCACAGGAGTTGTGTGTAGCTAGACAGTCTACCTCTGTCATGAGGATTGAAGCAAATGAAAGAGTGTATGTAATTATATATCATATAATGCAATGTGCATCAGGTTGCCATGTAATTGAAAATCATTTCAGCAAAATTGTCTTTTTGACTAAGTATGGAGTTTTGGAAAGCTATTCCACCAATAATTAAATCATTCAACTCTTGCTGACCTTCGGCCCACTCTGCCTGACCATGTCCTGCAACAGTCCCTCCGCCTGCCCCTGCCCAATAGTGCTGCTGCTTTCTAAGGCTTGCCCTTGTAAATTCTCACTAGGAGAGGAACTCAACCCCGCTGCTGCAAGTCCTGACCTAATACTACGTTGATGGTGCTGTTGCTGTTGCTGTTGTGGTGGCAATGGAGTCCTTACCTGGCCCCGCGGATCTAGACTTCCAGAGTCAAGAATATTAATAATATTGAGACTACTAACAGACCGGCCAGCAGCAGGCTGCGGTTGCCCCGAACTCTCTTCAAAATTGGGTCGCCCGGCGCTGGAGCTTACCAGAGTGTCCAGGCTTTCATCAATGATTCGACTACTACCACTAGTACCTCCTACTCCTGCATTCAAAATTTCATGTCTCCGGGTCTCCGGGTCCCGTGAAGTTAGATTCGAACTAGAGCCAGCTGGACCTGCAATTGGAACCCCAGACTGCAAGTTCGGGAACGCAGGTAACCCTGCAAACAAGGAGGGTCCAGCTGATCTCGGCAACGGAAGTATGTCTGATATCGATCTGGTTATTAAAGAGCCTCCGAGGTCGGGAAACGGGCGTGGTAACCGAGACAGAAAGCCCTCCGGCGGCTGCGCAGTGAATTGGAACGGCTCTTGCTTGACTGACGATCCGAACGTGGTCGGGTCGTGTAAGCCCAGAAACTGCTGGGCTCGGAACAAGCTCTCTTGCTGGATTCCCAGCTGCCGCAACTGCTGCTGGTGCTGCTGGTGATCGTGGGGGAAGCTCGGGTTGGGCTGCAGGCCTCGGAAGGTGCGAAGCGCGTTGGCTTGCTGCAGAGACGCCAAGTCGAAGCCTGGCGGGAGGGGAAGCAAGTTGGCTCCAGTTGGACCTAAGGGACTTTGGAAAAGCCCGCCGCCCATGCCTAGTGGACGGTCGCCGAAGTAGCCCCCTGCGGAGGAGCGGTGGAAACCGGGTGTTTGGTGCGTGTGCGTGCCTTCGTACGTGGTGATCACGAGCCCGGCGTCTTCGTTGGAGCGCTCCACGCGCTTACGCACCGGGCATAATGGGGTGGTGCATCGGTAGTAGTTTCTGCATGCAGACATGCATGGGAGGTGATCGAGAAGTTAGAATGGCAATTTCGTTGAACTGGCGGTTAATGATATACTTTAGCATGTTTCAGGACATACGCGCGACTTGGAACATAAATCCATACGTGTCCTAGCTAGTTTGTGGACTGAAATTAGCTACACCTCTCTGGAGAAGATATAAGGCAGACACACCCAAATGCGCCAGGTGCGTGAAAGCGTCACTTACTCAGTGATCGCACTGACTACATGTCCTTAGTAAATATATATGTTCCTGTTCTTCAAGAAATGACTTTAGAATATCTACCAAAAAAGGCTTTGGGCCCTCATAACTTTGGAATAGGGTATCCAAATGATGCATTATGTGGTGCATAGGAATCTATTAAATTTCCATGAATCTAATTATAGAAATGTTCACATCAGAAAAAGTGGCGGTTTTAGGTGTCCCCTACCTTGATTATATCACGATTTTTGGAACCAAAATCGCAGATGGAACGAAATGAAGAAAACAGAGGGAAAGAATAGAGAACTAACTGGCATGGCACTGAACTCATAACAAGTTACCTCATATTCACTAAAGGAAAATTCCTGAGCAGCTTCCTGCCTTTGTACCGTTCACAAAACATCTGGGTTCTTTTTTCACAGCATCTTGAGCTCAAAATATGAAGCTTTCAAGTGCCAGTATTTACAGTTTGACTCAATTCACCCATGCACTCTACGGTGATCTTTGACGTGATTTTGAAATTGTAATCAATTTGGCATGGTACGGTTATGCACTCAACAGGAAGAATGATGCCTCAAATTGGTGCATTTCTGAGTTGCAACAATTTTGGATTGGCGTCCAAAATCTAAGCCAACTTGATTAGATGCCTAATCTCAGAGCGTTAAAAATGTGACGTTCAGGTGTCCAGAGATCGTAAATCTATGAGAGATATAGATTTGAGGTTAAGCTGACTGATATGAGGTTTTTAGTTGGGCAACTGAAAACCGATCCAGTTTCGGAGTAAGGATTTGTTTATATTGCGTGCCAATTTCGTGGAATTCCGTCGACAATTGTAATAAATATGACTAATTAATTAATTAGTTGACTGTCAATCAGTTGTTCACTAGCTTTCTATAGCTATTAGTAAGTTCATCTAAATTGACTACAGATATCAGTGAAGGGAGTGGAACGGATATAGTAAATGCTGCCATTTTATAGATCGTGGCCTGTATGCATAACCTCCTACGTGAAACTTCAATGCCATGTGTAGTTATGTTAGGAGACATTGGAGGCCAAGGGGAAAAAATCTAGGCGTTACAGCTGAGGTAGGACACAATGGATTTTCAGCCGCATTAAATTCTCATGTCTGTCTACCACGTGAAGACGGTGTCAGCGCACTCACTACCGTAGTGTATGCGCGCATGCAAGTTACAATATCCTACTCAGTCAACCAATATAACTGACACTCAAAGATGGAGAATCGGCATAATAACGTGCACTATCTACTAAAATTGCACGGATAAGTCTTGCCCAAAGCAGAGTTGCAATGACGCATTGATATAGGGGTAATAGGGCAATCCAACTCCACCAGAAAATTAATCCTTTGGCAAGGAAAAAGAAGAGGAGCTTACCTGGGATGAGGACTATTCTTCACGGCTTTTTGGCCATATTTGCGCCACTTGAAACCATCATCGAGAACGTCCACATCAGTCCTGGTTTTGATGGCGTATCTGGGTTCTCTTAACCGCTTGGCGCCACCTCGTTTCCTCGGTTTGCTTCTGCCAATCGCAAAATCTTAGATCTTAGTATTGCGGTTATTATCCTCCCACAACTGCATACTTTCTTGCTCAGTCTACACATGCTTCGAACTCTAGTTTGGATTTTGGAAACTCTTGACATGCAATAATCTCTCTAAAAGAAAATGAGAAATGCATAATTACAGTTTGGAAACAATCCGATCATGTAAACCTATGAGTTTTAGTCAGATAAATCTACCAGCCCAAGTCAAAAAGCAATTGCGCCCGAGCGCATAATTACGGTACATCAGAAGACCACCCTGTTGTGAGAAATGCATGACACAGGCAGATCCTGTACGTTTTGAGATAGAGATTACATTTGAGTGTAATAACAGATGACATCTACGAATCATCCGAAAAATCGACTTAAATGGTTCAGAAATCAGGAATTTGTGATCACCAACGGCGTGGATCCTAGCCTATTTGTCGCTGTAACTTTACGAAATTCTACAGAACTGGGTGACCTTGCTATTAACACTAGAAATAGCGCTTGCACACCCTTCGTTAGGGACTTAGGGTCTATGATGTGAACGACGCTGCGAGAATGACATCAATGACACCCTTGGCATTGAAACTTCAACGATTCTGCCTCACAATGTCATTCACATACATTTGCCTCACTATGTATTATAGTGGGGATGTTTCCACATATGCTTGCAAGATTAAAGAATAAAAAAAGTGACATTAAAGAATTCTATATGTACAACACTACTGATTTACAGTCAGATGCAATATATCTATCAATTAAGTACGAGGGCCGTTGTCTCCCATATGTTCTAAAAGACAGTCAAGAATACTCACATAATCTAAATTTAAAATTTAAAACTGCACATGTGCGGATTACAATAACTTTCAAGATGAAACACTGATCACCAGAGCGTGCCTCAGGTGAATCATGGAAGTACTGAAAAAGAATATCAAGTCATAAATACAAAATAAGTATGAATAGGATAATGGGATTGCAGATGTACAGTACAGTTTCCGCGTCGCTAGCTGGTACCATGGACACGGTCACTTTCCATAGCGTGATCATGTAATCTCCGTAGCAGTCTCACCGCGCACCTCCACGACCAGCTAGCTAGACCAATGGAAATCATCATGACTTGGGTACTGTAAGGTCTTCCGCGAAGACTTGGACAAAAGCCTCGCATTCATATAACCACATTCATCACTTCCAGTGATTTCTGAAATTAAATTAGACTGTAGACCCAAACCGCATATCCTTATTAGCGAAATATTAAGCTCACTACAACAGCAAATGCATGCCTCGATGTATGACCATGCTCAAATGCATTAAAAACTAGGACAGGAATAAATTGCAGGGTTAATTTCGACAGGTACGAAAGTCTGCCAGAATAACCGAATCGAAATCCGCGATCAAAACGAATGTCCATTCACCATCTGAATGTTAAGACCACATTTTAGGTGAAGATGTAAACAAAACACATTATTCGAGAGAGTTAAAATCGTAGGTGCATCTTTTAGTATTTCAAAATTTAGTGAAGATCATTCCGAAACCTCTAACAGACGATTAGATCGTCCTCAAGAAGATACCAGACTTGGCGTAAGTAATGTCAGATTCCTTAATTGAGTGACAGTGCTCAACGACGAGAGCTTTAATACAATACTAGCAGATCCGCTTGGAAGCCATGGAGGTTGTACTTACTATAAATACTACATAGACATAATTAGCAGCCTCCATCATCACCAAATTACCATGCATCAAACCAATGTCGATCAGATTTAAGGGAAGCCACAGACTGCAATCATTCAATGAATTCTAACATCCAACCGGCTCACAAGCTCACTTGTAATGGGGTAGAAACGACCGTAATACTGCAACATAGAATTATAATACTAGTTGAAGCTGGAAACTACGCAATAAGAATGCAAGCTTCGAAGATAATTGTGCTCACTAACATTCCGTAGCCTTGTCACGGTGTATGAAGAGAATACACCAGTAGTAATTGTCTCCAGGTGCAGATCAACTCGTGAAAAGGCTATATGCCAGAGGTCTGCTGCTGACCTAGGGGACGAAAGACACGAGTATCCCTGAGTGACAGGAACGACGATATAACTTCATCAGCAAGGTACTTCAGTTGAATGGACTTCAAGCGTTTCTAAAGACTGAACTATCCGAGCCCGATCCTCATACAGCAGACCTCTGCCATTAAATTCCGACGAACTAAACATCACCACTCCTATTCCAATGAAACCAGTCCAAAGTACTAAACCACGACTTCCCGAATCGTAGTTCCAGCATTCACATCGAACAAATCTCCGTTTCGAAAATGCTCACAATCAGAATTTCTCTTGAATGTTCTTAGCATTTGATTTCATTCTTGCATGCATCATTTCCGAATTCTCGATATGCAAGCTATGTGGAAAATAATCCGAAGCGCACAGCGATCGATGCAAAAGCTAGAAATGCTTACTTGGGAGGTTCTGACTTCGGTGGGTCTCCCGAAGCTCCCGCCTCCTCGCCACTGCCCCCAGCAGCTGCTGTTGCTGCTGCTGCTTCCGGCTTCTTCCTCTTCCTGCTGCTGCTCGTTTCCGCCTCTTTCTTCCCACTCTCCTCCTCCGGGTCCTCACCTGTATTACTCGTCGACGGCCCCGACGACACTGAGGTGTTGGACGTGCCTGCCGACGTCGTCACGGAGCCTCCTGCCAGGGGTGACGTCGGAGGCCGATAATTAATAGGACCCCTGGCGCCAATAATTTGGGACCCAGGATCACTGGAAAAAGGGCCAGAGCTGCTCATCAGTCCTGCTGGGCGAATGTCCTCGGAGCTTCCGAAACGTGGCACTGGCCCTGCTGCATCCAATTTGAAGCTGCTACTACCCCCGCTTCCATGTCCACCTGGGATTGGATCGTTTGGGGCATCCTTGGCTGGGAGTTTTAATTGCTCTCTGTGGTGTGTAGACTGCGATGAGGACGATCCGAGAAGCTGCTGATCGTATGAACTGTACAACCTCTGAGCAGAATCGTGGGAGTCTGTGTCAGGTCCCCCGGGCAATCTAGAATCGAGTTCCGTTCTGGGAGGATCGAGTTCTTGGAGCAGCCATGGAAATTCACCCAGCGGGTTGGCGGAGTAGGTCACTGAAGAGCCGGGGTACAAGAGCCCGTGGGGTTGAAGATCTGGGTTCAAAGGAGAGGAGGAAATGAACGACCATGGATTGTTGGAGGAATACTCGGAGCGTGAAGAAGCCAACGGCACGGAGCCGGAAGTCGACAGGGAGGGTCTGGCCTCCTGATCGGACGTTTGATCCAACCTGCGCAGGAACTGATCCAGGAAGCTCTCGCACGGACCGGTCCCCTCGGCCTCTTCCTCATTCGGGGCTTTTTCAGCCATAGCCACACACGAGCCCCGAGTCCTCAGGAGGGATCTGTCCTCACGCCGAAATAACTCAAACCGATAACTGTCTCCCAGACGGCTTTCATTGAGTCCATTGATTGCACGGATCGATCGATACCAACACCTCACTTCCTGTAGTATAGAGGATCAACACAAACAGAAGCAAGGCTCCGAGGCTCGCAGAAGCTCACTTGCTGTCAGTTCGAAGTCTGGCGACTTCCGGAGTGGGGAGAAGCGACGTTTGACTGGGGCGACAAGAAGAGAGAGTACTGTGACGATGGGAGTACATTTGAATACAGACAGATAGAGAGACGGACGGAGATCCCCTAAACTCCTTGAGTGTGTTGACCCACTGTGACAATAACCACCTCTAGTGCCGGACACTGAAAGGGCGTTCTTACTAGTCAGGAACGTGGGAAGCGAACTCACACAGCGGCAAAAAGGACACCACCTAGCGAAATTAGTGAAACCCCTACAGATTCACAACACACAGGACGTCGTATCTCCAGGAGCAACTCATTCTGCTCAACACTTCAGCTGCTGGCTAGCTAGTGAGAGAAGGAAACGAATGGGCGCCGTAGACGCTCATTAATGCCCCAGTTCGAAGAGCTAGCACCTGGCTCTCAAGAATTAGAAGCTCATGACCATCATTCCGTCCCTTCCTACGAAGAGATTAATAATTCCTGTGCGTGAAACCCTATGATGTCGGTCGAAACCGAAACGGGAACCGAAACAGATGATTTGGCGATCCCTGTGTGGATTTTGAGGCGAGTATTTTCCACCCCGTGATCATCAAGCCTAGCCTGTTGTTCTCATTTGTTTCCGAACTTTCTAGGAAAAAGTTTGAATCAAAACATCGGAGCTAGTGTGTTGCTCACCCGACAATCAAATCCGCAGTAAGTCGGTGGTCCCACTTGTGCATGCTCGAATCAATCCCAGTTCTCCCAGTACGTGCTCCAGTGGAAGGGGGGAAAATCCAATCGCGTAGGCCTAAGAACCAAATTGCGTCACCTGTATCAGTTGCGTACAACAAACACTGGGCGCCACTCTTGCAACCCAAGACGTACAGAAAATAGCTAGAGCAATATTATCTCAAGACCTGCGTGTCTGCTTGCACCAAAGCATTGAGTAGTGTTCCACAGAATCCTAGCCTGCATGTGTGTGCACCAGTCCACTAGCTCTCTCCGTGTAGCTCATTCGGTCCGTCCGAATTCTTAACCCTGCGCGCTTGACAGAGCTTTTGCGGCACCGACACCGCAATCGAGGTTTCTCCAAATCATTTAAGATTGAATCACAATGTACAGTGAGGAGGGTTGGGCGTCGTGGTGACTAGTAGCTGCTGTCATAAGTTTCCCTTCCCCTGGAGCCTTTCTCGAGTGCTGGTCGACACTTGAGATCGAATCCCAAATGAATCTGCTGCTGGTCGGGCGGGCTATACTACAAGTAGGTCGGAACGAGGCGCTGGCATGAACCACCGCGGCTTGGGGTCAGCTATAATGACGACGCCCCTGAAGTGCATTGACTTGGAAGGAGCCAAGGGAGAGAGCGAGGAGGAGCCTGGCCTTGATGATTGCACTTTGCATGACACTTTAATGAGCAGATACGAAGCTTACTGAGAGTTAGGTCTTCCGCCAGCCAGCCAGCCAGCCAGCCAGGGTTCACTGAATCAGAAAGGGTGATCGTGAAGCGAACTAATAAGCCACGGAAGTAATGGTACTTATATAAACTCCTGCCACTCAACTACCATAACCACAGAATCATTCAATGGCGGACGCTTCTGAAGACGGGAGAGTAAAGAAATCGGAAAATCACAGCCCTCAGGCCGGATACGATTTGGTATGTAGCTCGCTCGTACTGGAAATAGGAAGTCTGTTAGCTGGTGTCTCCCAAAGGTTCCGCTTTGGTGCCCGCCCGGGCTTTGGCTGAGGTCGACAACCAGAGACTTTTGCAAGCTACAGTAAACCGGTGGTCCTGCTCTGAGGAAAAGGCTGAATCGAAGCATTCAAGTGGGGTTATGGCTTCGTTTCTTCGCTTCCGGCACTTGCCTTGCCTTGCCTCGCCTCGCCTTCCCTTCCCTTCCCTTGGGTTGCCTCGCCTGGCCTTGCGTGCTTGCTTCCTTCCTTCCACACAAGATCTGACACCAGATATTGTCAAAGCCTGCGTTGCGTTGGTTGTTAGGATTGTAAACCTACTTTCATTACACTTAAGTGCGGTTTCCTGTGGAGCCGACGTACTAGAGAGCCGACTAACTTACCTTCGTCTGTGCAAAGGCGAGGCAGCTTCTCTTCAGCTTCTGTCTTGCTGTGGTGCGGCCGCAGCCTTGAAGAAGCAATCATCGAAGCTGTCACTGGTCAGAAAGTTTACTTGGGTGGGGGAAGGTTTTACTGGGGCACACTGCCCAGCAGCGTATTTTAACGATTTTCGTCCTGGAGTGAAACTGGCAAAACGCGTGAAGGACATCCGGCATTCACAGAGTGAGTTGGCCGTCTTTTAACCCCTAAATTCCCATTGTCCCCTCAGGGGACAAATTAGATTTCGGGCAGGTTCCTGTGATCTCAAATTTGGGTGAATTGTTTTGAAACTTTTCCGTGAGATAGAAAAACTGATTATCTATGTGGGAATATAATTTTTATTTCAATTGGTGCCTGGGAGCAAAAGTTATACCACAAAAAGCTTGGAACTGAATTTAGTGGGCAGCACAAAAAAATTGCAAAAAATCAAAATAAATTTTAATTTTTTTTTCCACTGAAGTGTTTCCTTTTTTGCCTACATGTGAAGCTTTGATTCATTCTATTTGGACTAATAATGAGAAAGTTAAAGCCAATTTTGTTTTTCGGGCAATTTCAACATCTTCTTGAAAAAATAGCTTGTAGGGTTCATTTCTGAATGCAATTTTCATAATTTTTCACAATTTTTTTGGAGAATGTTGTGTTCAATTGCTAAAACAATCTCACCATTAGGATTATTGTCTTTCAATCCCATCTTGAAGTTATTAACAATTTAGTTTTTTTTCCAATCTTGAACCTACTTCTACTTAGCATTTTATTAAAGAATGAAAATCAAGTGTGTTTCTTTTGAATTTTTTTTCCTAGACTTTCAACTCAATTCTTCAACATAAAATTTTTTTAATTCAAAGTCCGTAGTGCAAAAAAAATTCCCAATTGGCAATTAAAATCATTTGAAATTGCAAGTCAGTGTTCAAAAAAACTTCCTTTTTCAACTTTGAATGCTAATATCTTCCAATCTATAAGGTCAAAATTCATGAAATTTTTACCATGTGAGCTAAGACAAGTAAAGTACAAGATCCTATGGTTAGATTTTTTTTTAAATGATTTTTTTTGTATTCTTGGATGAATACAACAAAAATGGCAGTTTTGAGTGGTTTTTGACTGAAAAATGGCCTTGAGAATTTAGGGGTTAAGTACAAATTGTTCTTGTGCACAAAATAGGCCAGGTTACAAATTGATTTCTATGAAAAATTTGAGTAAGGTAAACCTACCTATGACAAGCCAAAGGAGTGGTTTGTCTTGTTGTCATTAGAAAAAAGTTTAGATTTTTCTCCATACAAACACAAATGTGAGAAATGAAGGATACAATTGGAATTTTATTTTGTAGACAAAGTATGAATTTGTTATGAATTTTTTGAACCCCCTAAAGGTTAGAGACTATGTTCTCATCCAAAATGCTCCAAAATTGCCAGTTCTAATATAAGTACCAAATTTTAGAAGAATTTTTTTTTGAACACGTGTAACCATAGGATATTGTAGTATGCTAATTTGAGAAGATAATAGATATTTTGTTATAATGGCAATAGGGCTTTTTTTCATTTTTTATGAAGTGCCAAAGTGGCAATATAAAATGTCATAGTGGTGTTCCAAATTTCAACATCCATCTACATATTGAATAGAAAATATCACATTAATATATATTACATATCCATAATTCTATTTTCATCCACAATCTGGCGATTTCATCCAAGCTTAATTTCTTAATTTGAAGTTTTCTAGCAAAAAACTTCATAAATTGTCATCAAATTTTAGCCAAATTATTATTTTTTGGTGCAATCTGGCACTATGAAGCCAAAAAAGAAGCCTTGAATAGCGGCATTCCTTCGGCATTTTTCCATGAATTGGTATAGATTTCAGACCCTGAAATCTAAAACAAATATTCAATTTAGAACACATGTCCTAAACCAAAAAGTACTAGGTTTGTGGAATACTGCCTTTTTAATGAAATATCCATTCGATGTGGAAAAAAATTCAGAAACTTACACCTTGTCAACTGCAAGATATTAGCGTTTGAATTGACAAAAATCATTTTTTTAGCTTTGCAAAAAACCGGATAGCTACACTTCACAACAGGGTTGACGAATTTCAACGTCCGCCCCAAAATAGCGTCCGTTTTCCGGACGTCCGGACGTCCGGATGCAGCGTCTCAACCACCGTCGGAAAGCGGACGGCCCGACCGCCCGAGGCGGACGTCCAAATCGTGCGAACCAAATCAGTCCGCGCGTCGATCGGACGACCGTAATCGGGCGAACGGACAGGCGGACGGACGGACGGGGTGGACGGGGGACAGGCGGACGCTGCGTCCGCCGGGACGCGAATGTCAGCGGACGCTGCGGACACAGCGTCCGCGTCCGGACGTCCTGTCAACCCTGCTTCACAATGTCACATTTGTTACATTTTTATGAAAAAATGTTCAAAATGGTGGTTACTCTTTGAATTCATTCTTCAAGGCAAGTTGGATACATGCTTCAAAAAATTTAGATCATTTGGGATTGTACAAGATATAGGAAAAAAAATAGTATATAGAAAGAAGTAGAGAATGATTCAAATTCATAAATTGTTAAGAATTTCATTATAAAATTGAAAAATGCCAATCCCAACATGTGTAATGTAGTAATAAATAATCTACATCATATGCTTTTATTTTTTTCAAAAAATTTTAAAAATTGAGTTTAATAAAGGACTCAAAAGTTTATTTTAGAGTACAAAATCCATAACTACCCGTAAACTAGAACATGTCATAACTTTCATCTCATAAATCAAATTGGAATGATGAAAAGCTTTCCACATATATACAAAGCTAGAATATCCATTTCAAATTTTTCTTATTCAAAAAAGTGATTTTTTAAGAAATTTTTGGGATGCCCACCGAGCATTGAAAATTACATATTGTGCAATAACTTTTGAATCATGTAGTCAAAAGTTATAAAAAATTGTTGGGCCTTAAAGCTACTCCTTGAACACATGTTATGTTAAAATTTCAAAGAAAAATTCCACTCATAGTGAGTTGCCCAAAATCGCTATGTTGTCAAAAAATGCAATTTGGTTCTTTAGGGGTTAAGTGTGTTGTCCAATTGACCCCAAAGAGTCTCTAAACTATCCCAAATTAGAAAAAATATGTTTCTATAATGGTCATCCTACCACCTAAAGAAACTAAAGTGGTTTCCTAACATAGCTACAAGATTTCCTAACATGAACATGACACAAAGGAATAAATGAAGGAACAAAAAATAACTTTTTATGACAAGTTTACACTAGAAAGGTGTAAGTGTTCTATAATAGTCACTAGCTAATAACTCCACAACCATCTCCCAAGGCTTTGATTATGCCACAAATCAACTTAATGTAATCATAATCCCATTTATTAGAAAAAATTTATCATAGTTTAATATAAAAGTATAAGACTCTAATGTGCAGTTAATTACCTAGGTGCATGTCATGAGTGGTTTGCTTGTCATAGGCACATTTACCTTACATCCATTTCTTCAAAATTATGTAGAAAATAGTACAATTTCTAGTTTCAAAAAACATTTCCCACTATTTCTTTTAATCCCTAAATGCCCAAGGCACTATATTTTGGTGTTGACAATACTTTGAAGTTAAATATCACCTAATCAAGTTATTATTTTTAATACTTTATATTTTTTAATTTCTTTTCGAAGTCTAGTTTTAGCATCTAAAAATCCAATTTTGAAAATAAATGATTATGATTTTTCTATTCAAGATTTTGTGTCAAAGTGTCCATTACAATTTTTTATTTTCTATTATTGAAGGCTCTTGGAAATGAGCCTCAAATACCCAAGATCTTGGAGAAAAAATCACATTAGAAAGTCATTTAAAAAAATTATAAAGTAGATTTTGAAAAGCTATAAATTGATTGGAGTTATATATGTGATGCCCTTTAACCTCATATTTTTTGCTAACCAATTTTTTTGATTCTACATGTGAAAAAAGAATTGAAAGACTTCAAATCTTTTTTAGAATTTTAACACCATTATAATCAAACTTTTTAATCTTTTTATCCATAAGTAATGTTGTTGTATTATCTTTCCCATATGATCTTTAACATATCTAGTTTTATCTTGTATGATTATAATTCAAAAATATTGACAAAACTTATGAAAATGTTGACTTTTTTGTTCAATTTAGAGCAAATTCCAAGAAGCTCTAAAAAAGCCTTGGACATTTAGGAATTAACAAAGACGTTGAAATATTCTTGGATGAAATCTTGCAAAATTATGCCTATAAAAAGAAAAGACTTGTGTAGAGTGTAGACAAAGCATTCTTTAGTTCTTTTTGAAGGAAAACTGGAAAACGATAGCCAATAAGGAAGACTTCATCTCAGAGCACATTTAACTTTAATATTCAAAGGGACGGAAATGTTCCTTATATTTCATCTACATTATGACTTTTAGAGTTGCAATAAAATCAAAAGAAATATTTTTTTTAATTTAGATTAGACATGTTCAGAGATTTTAAAAAATAATTATTTCTGAAATCGATTGGAAAAACTTTAATATCTTAAGTTGTCAATACATTTGAAAAAAATGTGTTTATATTTGGGGAGTCTTTCCATCAATTATACTCTAATTTAATTCATTAATCATTGTCAAATCACATTAACCCTAGAAGAATGCAATCCCCATGACCAAAGTAGTCACCAAAACATTCTAAATATTGAACCAATAGGTGCACTTTTGAACAATGAAATCATCCATCGAACGCCGTCTTTACATGGTTAAAGCCAAGGGCACTTCTAGAATACAATCAAAGGCCTTCAAGTTGTCTAGTGTTACCTCTAGTGCAAACACTTATAAGTTACTTCAAATAGTTACATGCATGGATGTCATTTAGCTCTTAGCTAAACAATATCAATACCTACCATGAAGTTGTGTGATTGAGTCCATTACCACATACAATTCCTGCCATACTGTTTACAGCTACATAAGAATTCAAATTCACTTATGACACTTGCAAATACCATTTGTGTATTGTCCACGACAACTCAAATGAGTCCTGAACCATATACAATGATTCTACAAATATATCCGTCATGATGTATTTTTTTGCAATCTACACAATCATAGTTCCAGTCTTGGTACATGTTACCATATTATCTCAGTAGTACGGCGGTGACTATTTAGAATACTGTAAAATTGCCATAACTTCGGAAAAGGGTCACCCTAGCTACGTACCAGCCGCAGTTTCCAGAGCCCAGGACTGTATGGCGACGGAAGCGTTTTTAGTTTTGTGAGAAACCAACAGAAGCCGGCTCTTCCCTTGTGATCTAGTGCAGACAGAAGTATTGGTCGATCGACGACCGGTCTACTTGGAGCTGTACAGCGACCGTAATGGGGACCGCCGCACTTGACCTTGTCTAGACTAAACCGAACCGACGGACGAATTGCAGTATGCCAGGGTCTACAATCTCTAGATCAATACAGTAACTTAGCAGTGCCATGGTAGACCTACAATCAAGACTTTCTCCGTCGTCCTGCACCATGACTTTGACAAACTTGGCCTGGCCTGAGCTGAGCTGAGCTGGGGGAGGCCGGGCCTACAATATATGTTAATCGCCCGGCCTCTGGTCATGGACAGGAGTCTAGGTTCGTGTTTGACCTGAATCGGATTCTGCTCATCACCAACTTCCATAGCCTTTCCACCGAAATTGTCATGGACCTGAGTCACCTGACCGTCTCCCTGGCTCACATTTCATCATTGACCCGCAATATAAGTTAACATATATGTACAGTGCATGATCAATTCGGAAGCTCTCACCTACAACTTATAATATAGTCTTGCACATCAAAGTTTGGTCAGTCCCGGAAACATATACTAATATGTTATTCTGTAGTACGAAACGAAAAGCTGCTGAAGTTTCTGCGAACGCGCGCCTCCCTCGTTAACCTCAGATTGAAGTTAATTAGACAGTTAGTGTAATCACGTACGTGCAGATTAGTCCCGAGATTAGTGAAGTGCGTACTAGCTTCGGTAATCAAGTGCTTCGATTACCTCAAGCTTGATCCTCAGATACTTACAAGACAGCAGTTGGAGCGTGAGTTTCAACACAGATTTAGGAAACTAGCATATGCTTAGCTAGCAACGCGCTTGAGTAACGAATCAACTAACACATGATTTAACACGTGATCAACGTATGATTAGCACGTGGTTTCGAAGAAGAGCATCTCCACACAGCAAAAAGACTGCAAACACTCTCACCAGTCTTCTCTCGTCTCGTCACTCTCGCACAAGCTGGGGCCATAATCGAACACATATACTGAAGCGGGTTAAGAAGAACCCAGTGGAAGGGCGCTAATGCAGTATTAGCTCGCGCGGTCGTCACCTTCCTCGTTAATACTTCGCTGCGAATGAGGGTTACCAATTACCTCTAACATTAACATAATGCAATCCCCTCGACCTTCTCTGTGATCAATCTGCAAGACAGACAGTCCAGCTTTTTCAGTTGTACTCCCCTAGTCCCAACTGATCCTCCTGAACCAGATTTCAAAAGAGCAACCAAACCACTGCTAGAAATCCCTGATCGAACTGCTGCAACGTACAAAGGGTTGACTTTTGTGTCTCCCAAGTCTACATTAGGTCTGCCCAAGCTCAAATTCTAGGGCCTAATAAGGAGAGGTGCTAGCTATTTTTCCATTGGAATCCCCGGAATTTTCAGTTTACGGAGTGTTTGTGAGCAGCTATTTCGAATATCGGTAAATTCGGTACAGTGCAAAGGGACGGACAGAGGAGGCCAGTCATTGGAGGTAAGTTATTTTGACAGTGTTGGGTTTAGCGCCACGTGGCGGTCCCAGCGGCACTTGAAATTAAAGGGATAAATAAAGGAGTACAGTATTCGACACTGGAAATTAATAGGGTGAGGGATATTGATTTGCCTGAAACTAAAGCAATGTGGTATGCTTATTGCGGAAGCGGAGTTTGCGTACCATATCACCTGCAGCACGGGCAGTTCGACATCGCTGCCCGCTGCCCGTACTGTGCGGCCATGACTCCGTCAGTCCCCCAGATGAGAACTTTATTATCCACCAAGATAAATTTCATTCAGTCATAATTGGCCACATATCTGCACCAATTGCACGTGCACATGCCTAGGGGCTTGGGCTAGGGGTGCCCCCCTCTGCGGTTCCAGGGTCTGTGGTGTGATCTAGGGTTTAGCCTAAAGTTGCTAAATTATTACCGGCCCAGCTGGAGGGAAATTCAGAAGTGGGCAATATAAAACACAAAAGATTAACCCCAGAAAGACACCGTTGACACGAAGTGTCCAATGGAATGAATGAAAAATCCTTCTATGTAGGACAAAAGTGTAGATGTTCATCTTTGAAATTTTATGTGAAAGGAAGGTTTTTTAGAATATTTTGACCTCCATTGAGCGCTCTTGGGTGTTTTTTAAGCAAATGATTCACACACAACTGAAAAGGCTGATTTTCACAATGACTAGCACATCTTTTGGGGGGTAAGACTAAAAATTGAAGTGAATTGTTTGCATGTGCATGATATGGAAAGAAGGTATATTATATTCTAGAGTGAATCAAACTTGATGGACTATCAAATATTTCATTCATAAAATCATCATCTTCAAAATACATAAATGTTGAAAGATATTGCTCAAGGTCTTTTCAAGTGCCCCTAAATGCCTAAACTACATTTCGGGGCAATATAGCAATTTTGGGCAACTCACTATAAACGAAATTTATATTTTTTTCTTTAAAATTTTCACACAACATGTGCACGAGGAGTAGCTTTAAGGCCCAACAATTGTCATAACTTTTGACTACATAATTAAGATGTTATTGCATGATATGTAATTTTTAATGTTTGGCAAGAGTTTGGGCAACTAAAAAGAATCATATTTTTAAGAAATAAATATTTGATCTTGGTTTCTTAAATTTATATACACATGAAAAGCTTTGACTCATTCCAATTTGATTAATGAGATGAAAGTTATGATGAGTTTAACTTATGGGTAGTTATGGAATCTCTACTCTAAAATAACTTTGAAGTCCTTTATTTTATTCAATTTTCAATATTTTTGAAATAAAATAAAATCATTGGGTGTAGATTATTTCCTACAACATTACAAACATTCGATTGGCATTTTTTAATTCCATAACTAAATTCTTAACAATTAGTATTTTGAATCATTTTCTACTTCTTTCTACTTACTATTTATTTCAAGCATGAATATGAGATTTTGTTTGAAATTTTTCATATGTATTTCCAACTTATTTCTTCAATATATTATGGAGAGTAACAAGTTGTAGGATTACACATTTTTGTGTAAAAAGTTTGAAAGATGAAATTTAATCATTTGGGATGAGTTGAAAATACTTCTTTTTGAAATTCAAGCTACTAAAGCTTGCAATTAGTAAGGTTTTTTACTTTGAAATTTTCGAAGGGTGTATTCTAACAAGTTAACTAAAGGACCCTATGGTTGGATTTGTTAATGAATAAATAAAGATGAAGATTTTTGCTTTGCTTTGGGTTTAATTACTTTGAAGGAATTTTGGGTCTAAAAATGCCCTCCATCCTTTGGGAATAAAACCTTAAGGATTATATCTCCCTCATGTGTGTGAATTAATTTCCATGTCTCATCCAAACTAACAATTAAGATGGATTCATAGTCAAGAAAGAAAGAAATGTGTATTTTGTAGATTTTAGAAGAAACCTTGTCAACACATAGTGGCAATTTTAATGTCAAATAATTTGAAATAATTTGATTTTCTAATTTGAATACCAAGGTCTCTAACTAGCATTTACATGTTGCCAAGGTTTTCAAATAACTTTAGTTTGATTCTAGTGAAAGACCAAGGTCTAACCAGCATTTACAAGTTAATTTAATTTTAAATTCTTTATGACAATTTTTAGAATATTTAGAATATTTTGGACCCACCGACTATAACAAGGCTTGCTTCGAATGATGAGTAACGACCTTATTTTCTTTTCTTTTCCTCTTGCAATTTAACTATAGAAAGACATGGCCCTATCATCAAAGTCATTAGAAGAGTTTTGGGGGGTCCAAAAGCCTGTTTCGGGCCTATTCCCCCGCAATTGTTCCCTACAGTAAGGGGAACAGCCTGTTGTCAAAAAAAATTCATATAAATAAAATAAAATAAAAATAAAAATTTAGTCTCCAAATGCAAGAATAAATAATAAATAATAATAAATAAATAAATTGGGATCAATGACGTGGCAAGGTCTCAACCACATCAGATCGCTGTGTCAAACCTATTTCTTGCATTCACAGGCTATGATAACTCGTAGGCATCCAAAGGCCCCAAAAATCTTCTAATGAGTTGTCCAAAGACAATTCCTTTATAAACAGGCACATTCTTCATTTCTATAGTCTCCTTGAAAATTATTCATTGGATGCTTCTAGTCCTTAACATTCTTATTGGGGTAATTGAAGGCTTCTAATTTTTTCACAAGAAAAGAATTAGAGAGCATGTAAGTTACCTCCTAAGTCCCTAAGCCTTTTCAAGTTTGTGTTTCATATGAAAAGAGTATGGGCTTATAATTATCCCCAATGAAGAATTATTTTTCAAAATCTAATCATATAGATGCTTAGCCCTTAAATTTTTAGGCAACGTAAAATGGGTTGATCCATTTTCAGAATGGTCATTTCTAGATCTTGAAATGTCAAAAGTCACTTGAACTTGGGCTCATCCTTAAAAAAATAAAGTTAGCTACCTGATATTATATTCAAATTTAGAAGAAGATTCATTTTTGAATTTACAAAAATTTCCAAAGCATAGGTGGTCTAGATGTTATAGCAAAAAATCATCACATAGGAGAACTTTACAAATTTCTATCCTATGTTCTTATACTAGTTTAGTACAAGATTTTATAGTCAAATTAGGAAATTTTGTATTGCATGTGTTTTGAATGTATTTTAAGCCCTAAAAATCCTAAAGCCTTCATTAAAAAACACTCAAAACAACCATTTCTATTGCAAAGAACAAAAAACTTGAAAAACATTGCTTTTCACATTTTTAATTAAAGGACCTAACATGAAATTAGTATAAGAATATGAGGAAGAATTTTTTTTTTAAATTGACAACATAGATTCGGAAATTAATAAAATATAAATTTGGAAATTTGAAATATATATATATATATATATATATATCTGTGTGTGTGTGTGTGTGTGTATATATATAAGTACAAGATTGAAGGCAAAACTAAGTTGTTGATAACTTTGAGATGGAATTGAGACATACTTTTTTTTTAGATTAAGATTGTTCTAGCAATCATATGAAACCTTATAGAACATTTTTATTTTTCAAAATTGTCAAAATTGAGTTCAGAAATCTAGTACATTTCAGTATATTATTATATATTATGAATCCAATGTATTATTTTTGCAAGAAGTTTCTTTGATTGCTTGCAAAACAAGAAGCTTTATAATTTTCACATCACTACTCTAAATAGAATGAATCAAAGATTTATGTGTAGACAAAAATACAATTTACAAGGAACAAATTTTTTTAAATAATATTTCAAGTATTTGTCGATTAGTTTTTTGTCCGGCGATTTTAATTTATTACTTATTATAGCATAATTTTTGCTCTCAAAGAATAATTGAAATAAAAATATATATTCCCAAAAATCTAGTGTATTTTCTTATCTTCAAAAAAAATTTCAAAAAAATGAGATAAAAAGACTTTCCCCAATTTTCATTTGTCACCTGAAGGGACAATGGGACTTTAGGCGTTAAAGAGTTTAGGCCTTGTAAGGTGAAGAATTTTTGGATTTAAAGGCTAATGTCCAACTCATGTCTATTCTTAGTCAAAATTCATTGCATCTCTATATTAAAACATTGATTTCAATATTTTCATATTTGACCATGTAATAATCTTCATCTTAGAATGATCTTATTTTAAGAAAATTAGAAACATCATAATGAAATTAACATGATTTTCTTAATCATTAAAAAAATTATAGTCATTATAAACATGATTAAAATAGTACAATTTTGAAATAGATATTGAGATGACAATAATAAGTGTCATAGTATAATTGGTATATTTCTTGAGAAATCACATATAAAAAGTTTTGAAATAGTGTATTATAAATTCTCAAGCTTTTACATTCAAAGGCCAATAAACATTATATTTTTAGAATCAAAAATCAAAATAGAATATTAAATAGATAATTAGAGCTATATATTATTTATTAAGTTTAAAACATTTAAATTTCCAAAACTATAAGAAAATTTACTATTCGACTTTGAAATGTAGCTCAAACTTATAATTTATTTTTAATTGTTAGTAATGTTTTGGAGCATTTTCACTCCAAAAATCCTAAGAAGACATGCTTACTTTCTTTAGCAAGTTGGTGACTTAAAAAGCTTTTCCTATAGAATATTCTTTGCAATGAAGTTTCCAAAAACTCTTGAAGAGGTATTTGTAATCTTAAGTGAGCTTGGTAGAAGGAGGAATGTAGATATAAGGTTTTTTAGGCAAAATCAATTATAGCTAGAGAATAATTTAGATACCAAATCTTCATTTTTAGCAAGTTTTATTTTTCTTTCCATTCCTATGTAGGCCCATTATATTCAACTTCCAACATAAACCATGAATATTCAAGTGAACAAATTAATTATATTGTTCAAGAATAGTCTAAAAAATGATTCATCATAATTGGATGAACTTCATCCATCTTTTCTAGCTATCCCAATCAATTATCAAAAACATCCATAATCCACATAGTAGATGTCAATTCTTTTAGATGTTGGACTATAGAGTAGCCTAAATTTCTAAAATTTTGAAGATGTACTATGAAATGCAACTTAGAATTTATTTTAATATTTTAATAGATATTCTTAAACAAAATTTTTTAAATATGATCCACAAAATTAAATCTATATTAGTGAGTTCTAACCAATATTTTTCAATAAAATTTTGACTATTGGCAAAATTGACTATATGCCAAATTGGATATTTGTAATTTTTATAAGAATTTTTTACTTTGATTTTGAAATGTTAGATTATCTTTATAATTTTGGTTTTTTAGTTCTAATTTATTCAAGTCATTTTTAAATTTTCTTTTTTAAAACAAGAAGAATATATTTTGAGATGAATTATACTTACATCTTTTGAATTATGGAATATATCGACAAAGAAAATTTTGAAAATCTATATCATACAAATGTTACAAATCTATCAAAAGAATCTACAAAAATTTACTAATAGATGGATTAAAAAATCAAGATTTTGTCCATTTAGGATATATTTGCATCCATTTGTTGTACAAAATTTGAAAGTCTAGTCTTTATTGGGGAGTAAAGCAATTAACTAAATGATATGGAGTATTACAATTGAATACTTAAAAGACAAAAAGTCAATGGAAATCTATATCATTCAAATGTTATAGAACTATCACCAAAATATAAAAACATTTAGAAGGATGAAAAAATCAAGATTTTGTGTGTTTAAAAGATATTTGCATTCAATTTGAAAGTCTAATCTTCAAGGAGGTAAAACAATTAATTGAATGATATTATAATTAAACTCCTAGAAAACAAAAAATTCAATGAAAATCTATATTGTACAAATGCTACAAAACTATCATAAGAATTTAGAAACATGAAGATGGATGAAAAACATCAAGATTTTGTGCATTTGGAAGATGTTTACATTCATTTGTTGTACAAAATTTGAAAGTCTAGTCTTCAAAGAGGCAAGTAAAACAATGAATTGAATTATATTAAAGTTGAATTCCTAAAAAAACAAAATAAAAAGCCAATGAAATTTTTAGCTCTACTACAAAAAGAATACATTTGGAGCAATTTTGGACCTCAAAAACACCAAATAACCTTCAAGATTTAAGCTGCTAAGACCAATTATTTGATTGAAACAAGTTTTCAAAATTGAAGAAAAGATCTACCTATAAATAAAGTGGGCAACCCCAAATGTACCATCAACCCTAAACCACCGTCTTTACATTGTGTACATTTCCAAAATCAATTATGTACCTAAAGGTACATTTGCACATGACTTTAGCAAGGTTCTTAGCCAATAGTATCATGTAGATAACTTATTGTGCGTTGACACTTGTGTTTCTTGATATTCACCAAACCAACGTGGAGCATGATGTGGCATCAACATAAGACTAGTACGAACTCTATTAAATCAATTGCAAACTTTGGCCAACCACTAAAGAAATCAATTGTAATTAAAACTTCTGAATTTCCCGAAAACATGAATTTAAGAGAGTTCACACCGGGCTTAGTTATGGGGACCTCAAAGGGGTAATTAACAAAGAACGATGGCTGTAACTAGAACCTCTAATACACAAGCCACACTTAGAATGATTTTTTTGTTGAGAATAGAATCTCTTTATGTACATTTGCAGTGGTAGGAAGTAAAACAATCCATATGGGATAATTATGTGAATGAAAATTAGTAGGAGTTCAATCACTCATAGTTTAGTCAAAAAAACAAACATAGAAATTGTGTTTCAAAGTAAAGTTTTAGACTTCACTTAAGCATAGTAGAATAACTTCTTTAAGAAAATTTTGAACTAAAAAAAGTTGGTAAATCAAGATCACTTCCATCTCCAAGAACCCGTTTGTAATTTTGATCCTATAATCAAAGTTATGGACAAAACTCAAAGCAAGATTGGAAGGGACATTTTTTTGAACATTTTCAAACGTTCTCTTTGATTTTTGTCTATAACTTTTGATTATAGGATCAAAATTACAAAAGAATTTTTGGAGATAGAAGTGAACTTAATTTAACAACTTTTTCTAGTTCAAAATTTTTTGAAAAAATTAAGACTACTATGCCTAAATGAGGTCTGAAATTTTACTGCACACATAATTCCTACATTTTGACAATGAGCGGTCAAGCTCTCCTCTTCTAACTATCCCGTATTCTTTGAAATTTCATGATGAACAATTGATTTCAATATAAAATGATGTCCCTACCCTTCATTTCTAGAGTTGCCCATGAATACCATCCTTGCATGCTACTATCAATCTCTTTGTATAGGAAATTCTTGAAGATGATCAAAAGACATTGATATTGAGGGATACTCCATTTTGCCATGATGTGTGTACAAATTTTTTGGATGAAGATCCTAGACTGGAAAAGGTAACTTTTGTGAAGATTGCTAAATGTTGTTTTCAACTTCACATATATGTGAATGCTAGATAACTTTTGATGAATTAATTTTTGTTGAACGAACGCACTAAAAGTGTCTCTATAAAATACAAGCATGCTAGTCTTTGTGCAGAGTATTATATTTTAAGGACCAATGTTACCTAAGGCCAGGTGCAAACATATCTTAATGTATGTGGAAAAAACTATTTTAGAATCAAACTTTGTTCGTTCATAACTTTTGCATACGATATCCAAATGTCACGCTTTTTGGTGTGTTAGAACCTCCTTTCAAGTGCCAACAAAAAAATATGAAAATTGACCAATCTAATAATACTAAATAGGCACAGAAGAAAAAGAAGTGTCAGTAGGTTTTTGGGGTACCCACCTTGTGTATGGCCAAATGTGGTTTTTTCATATGCAACTTTTCAAAATAGAGCGGACCCATCCACAGAATTCAGACGGATGCCTTTGTATGTGCTGAATCTGAAAGTTGTCTGTAAATCTAGTGTACAAGTGTTCCTTTCCAAGTAAGTTTTCTGTAGGATTGAAGTCTCCCCAATTCTGGCCACTGGAAGCTTGGAGAAGGTGCTTTCTTCCAGCATAGGCTTTTAACAAGAATAAAACCGCAGTCAGTTTTACTTGACTGAGACCGACTGCTTTAAAGCATTTAGCCTGCGTCCACATAAAGGAACAGATATAACTATGTTCAACTATGACTCACTGGGTGCAAAATCTAGTCAATACAACTTGGATGGTTTTCTTGAACATGAAGAATTGTTAGCAACAGTACTACCTTTATTTGTGTCAAAAACTAAAAATTAAAAATATTGTAAGCCATTACTTTTACCCCCAAAGTGGTGAAGCGGCAAACTGGTTGAATTTTGGTATACCTTAGTAAGGAAATGTATGTTTGTGAGGGCATTCTTAACCCTGGAACAATATCATGACGTCATGGACACTTAGGGTCACTTTACACCTGGAGGCCAAGCCTATTCTCTTTGAGGCCAATTGCACAAAATTTCAGCCTTTTTTAGGTTTTAGGTTGTTCTCTACTACTCAATAGAATAAAATTATAGCAAGGGGAAATTCTTCCATATATTAAGACCTTGAGGCTTAGAAGACAAGTCAATTCAATAAAACCTAGAAAATTTCAGTCCCTCTCTCCCTCTCCTTCTCTCTCTTTCTCTCTCTCTAGGGCCAATTTACACTTAGAAGTTGGGCCAATTCCCCTTGATGCCAATTGCACAAAATCCAATGAATCTAATTTGTTGTAAAACATAGTATTTTATGAAAAAAAAAGTTTTAAGAAAATTGAAATTTGACATTGGCCTTCCATCTTGGTGCACTTGATTCAACAAGCTCAAGCCATGTTAGATCATGTTTTTTAATTAAAAAAAAAATTCATTTCACCAAATTGGCCCAATATGTAGGTGTAAAAGATTTGGAACCAATTTCAAGTGAGGATTTTGGACTTCTTACACAACAAACTAGTTTGGCTTCTAGGTGTAAAGTGGCCTTTATTGTCTAATAGATGATAGAGAATCCTTCTATGTAAGACAAAAGTGTAGATGTTTATCCTTGAAATTTTGTATGAAAAGAAGAATCTTATACAATAGTTTGGCTTATGATGAGTGCTTTTGGATTTTTTAAGTAAATGATTCATACAATACCCGAAAGGATGATTTCCACAATGACTAGTTTGTATTTGCAAGGATGTTGTATATCCTTTAGATAGTCAACTAGGCTTTAAGCATGTTGAAGAAAAGATGATATTCATCCATTTTGTGTGTGAAACTCTATTGATACCATATCTACATCGTTGAGTTGAGTTCAAGACATTTTAGTTGTTTTTTAAATTTTGAATGAGGTAGGTTATCAAAAAACTGTTACACTATCTAAATAATGAATTTCCCTACTTTGAGTTTTTTTTTCTTGAGACTTGATTTTACATTCAAAATGATTTTTTGGGCTTTTGAGCAAACGAAAAAATTGTAGTTTCTACTCCACTTGGAATTTTTTTTAAATAATCATTTTAATTAATGAAGTTTGAAATTCAAGATCTTACCCATGTTTCTAAATATGGAACGACAAAAAAAATTACTTTATAGTTCAAGCTTGAAACTTCTATTATTGAAAGTGTAATAAAAATACTTTGAACAAGTACAAGAAAACTCAAATTTAGACATTGCACAATGAAAATAAACTACATCAAAAATCTCACTAAAATACAAAAATTATAGAAGTGTTAATAAAACACACTTACCAATGCAAAATTTGGTCATTTATATTTCCAAATGCCATGATGTTTGCCAATATTTGCATTGGTAAGCATGTTTTGTCAACACCAATATAATTTTTGCCTTTTCATGTGTTTTAGATGCAATTTGTTTATAATTGTCCAATGTCTATATTTGAGATTTTTTGTACTTAATCAAAATACTTTCAACTACACTTTCAGTGATAGAAATTTCAAGTTTGAATTACAAGGTAATGAAAAATTAGAATTATATTTGGTGACGCAATTATTTTGGACTATTGAAGATGCCCTAAGCTGCTATAAGTTTTGTATACATGTCTTTTGATATATCAATTGGGGTGAAATTCCTTAATTTTTCTTCACTTGCAAACCTTCTTGATTTGCTACTCATACATTTCATCCAAAAAAGTCTTTGAACCTATACTTTATAGTAAAAAGAGTGAAAATGAAAAAACAAAAAACTATTTTTTTTGGTATATCCAACTATAGAATTTTACATTTGATATATATAAGATTGGATATAATAAAATTTCAAAAACTTTGACCTTATAGATTATATTGTCCAAAGTGAAAAGAAAAGCTTGTTTTTTTCACCTCATTGTTTAGGTTTTAGAACATCAAACCCTCTCATCAAAAATAATTTGTACTCCAAAGTTATGAGTTTTAACCTCTAAAGGACCAAGTTGTGTTTTTTGACAACATAGCAATTTGGGTAGCTCACTACAAATGGAATTTTTATTTATTTTTCCTTGAAATTTACACACAACATGGAAACCAAGTTTTTCTTTAAGGTCCAACAATTTTCAAAACTTTTGACTATATGGTTAAAAAGTATAAATAACTGATTAAGATTTCTTTTTTGCTATTTTTGGTAGAAATTATGGGTATTCTACCTCATTTTGGCAATTAGTTTCTAATTTGAGTATCCAATTGGATTATTTTGTTAAGTTGTTGAATCCAATTTGGAGTCTTTTTAGTGGTGTCACTACAAAAGAAAGGGGTGTTTAAATTAAAATTTCAAGTATAGTCCTAGACATAAGATTATAAGTAATGGCTTCTAAGGAGATTTTTAGTAAAAATTTACTGAAAAATCATGTGTGTATAGTAAAAATTTTCTAAAAATCTCCTCAAAGGTCATTATTTTTAATCTTATGTCTAGGACTATACTTAAAAAATTCAATTAAAACACCTCTTTGGGATGGTTTTTTCAAGTTGTTGGTTGTGTGTCCTAATCAGAATGTGAGAAGTATACTATCACATTTGGTATAGAATTATCAATGAACAGTCAATTGAATTTGAATTCTAATTTGGTAGTTGATGGTAGTTAGGTCACCTTTTTTCCTTTTGGAAACCACCAAATGATTCCTATTAGGTTTGTATTTGCAATTAGTTTTCCACCCACTTGGAAAGAAAGTGTGGTGCATGTTCCAGTCTAGTTGGTTGTGTATTTTTATTTTTTTGCATGTTTGTGAATGAAGATATGGACGGAGAGTGGGAGTGAATTTGTGATGATTTGTGAATTAGAAATGCTAGTTGACTAATGTGCTTGGAAGACCATAGTTGGAATATTGTAGTGTAGTGAAGAAAATTTAGTTGGATGTGTTACAGACAATGAATAATTTGTAAAATTGATTTGAGTCATCAATTCAAAAATAAATATAAAAATATTCTTAGCCAAATGGATGTACTACAATGGATGTGATAATGCATGTGTGAGTGCATGTGTATTTGAGATGGTGTAAAATCGAGAAATTATGTAATGTGAATTATAATTGTAGAGAGCCAAATCAATTTGTTTATGTAGAAGTGAGATGTGAATCTTAATTGGGAGTTTGAGTGTCATTGTAGTAATGTTTTTGGCTATGGAATTCCAAGTTGGATTTTTGAATTTAAATCAAGATATTTCGATTTTAGATACAAAACCTATTAGCACAAATCTCCTATTTGATTGTCTCCTTTGGAACGAACTTATTATACTAAATGGATAATTTCCAAATAGGTCATTATTTTCCTTCAATAAAAAGTTATTCTATAATATGTGATTTTTTCCTTGGTAAGGCAGTCTTAGTAGATTAAAAAATCACTTTTTTCATAAACAAAAATTTGAAATATTTTTTCAAATTTATATATATCTGGAAAACTTTGAATCATTCTATTTTGATTAATAAGATGAAAGTTATTGTAGATTTTACTTTGTAGAAAGTTATGGAGTCTCTATTCTAAAATAAACTTTGAAGTCCTTTAAAACTCAATTTTCAATATTTTTTGAAAATAGTAAAATCCTAGAATATAGATTGTTTAATACAACATCACAACCATGGGGATTAGCATTTTTCAATTCCATAACTAAATTCTTAATAATTTAGTATTTTGAATCATTCTCTACTTCTTTCTCTCTACTATTTTTTTCCTATATGTTGTACAATTTCAAATGATCTTAAATTTTTCAAGCATGTAGCTAACTAATCTTGAAGAATGAATCCAAAGAAAAACCAACATTTTGGGATTTTTTTCATACAAGTGTCACCTTGTAAAGTGCAGTTGCTTGATTTTTGCAAGGCCAAAAAAAATATTTTTGTCAATTTAAACACTAATATCTTGCAATCCACAAAATTGAAAGTTCTAAAAAAATTTCTACATCTTTTCAAACCAAATTACTACAAAATCCTATAGTTGTATGTGTCAACAAATGTTTTATTTTTTAAAATTAGACACTTGTACTAGAAATGGCAATTTTGGAATGTTTTTGATGAAAACAAAATCAACGGACTTTAGAAGTTAAATTTTTGTAGTGGAGAATTTAGTTGAGAGTCTAAGGAATTTCTTACTAAATCTTTTTTGAATTTCATTCTTTAAGAAAATATAAATGAACTAACAAAGTAGATATGTGGTGGAAGGGGATTTAAGTCATTAATAGTTTTAAAATAGAGTTCTTTGAATGCCCACATAACAAGATTTGTCATAACTTTCACATCACTAATTCAAATGGAATGAATCAAAGCTTCAATTATTTTGTTATTTTTATGCTTGAGCTTAGGCATTTTTGCTTAGGAGGGCATAATTTTTTCTCCTTGTTACTAATTAACCCCTAAATTTCCATTGTCCCCTTAGGAGATAAATCAGATTTTGAGCAAGTTTCTATGACTTCAATTTTTGGTGAATTGTTTTGAAACTTTCCTGTACGATAGAAAAATTGATTATCTGCATGGAAATATAATTTTTATTTCAATTGGTGTCTAGGTGCAAAAGTTATACCACAAAAAGCTTGAAACTAAACTCGGCGGGCAGCACAAAAAAAATTGCAAAAAATAAAAATTAAATAAAAAAAAAATTTCCTCTAAAATGTTTCATTTTTGTCTACATGGGAGGCTTTGATTCGTTTTATTTGGACTAATAATAAGAAAATTAAAGACAATCTTGTTTTTCAGGCAATTTTAGCATCTTCTTGAAAAAATAACTTTTAAGATTCATTTCTGAATGCAATTTTCACAATTTTTGACAATTTTTTTGGAAGAATGTTGTGTTTTCTTGCTAAAAGAATCTCACCATTGGGATTATTGTCTTTCAATCCCACCTTGGAGTTATTAACAATTTAATTTTTTTTCCAATCTTGGACCTATTCTACTTAGCATTTTTTTAGAGAATGAAAATCAAGTGTGTTTTTTTTTTTTTAAATTCCTAGACTTTCAACTCAGTTCTTCAATATAAAAAAAAATTCAAATTCAAAGTTTGTAGTGCAAAAAAATTCCAAAATTTGCAATCAAAGTCATTTGAAATTGCAGGTCAATGTTCAAAAAAACTTTCTTTTTCAACTTTGAATGCTAATATCTTCCAATCTATATGGTCAAACTTCATGAAATTTTTACCACATGAGCTAAGACAAGTGAAGTACAAGATCCTATGGTTACATTGTAAAAAGATGATTTTTTTTGTTTTCTTGGATGAATGCAGGAAAAATGGCAGTTTTGAGTGTTTTTTGACAAAAAAAAAACAGCCTCGGGGACTTAGGGATTAAAGAAAAAATTATATTCTCGGAAAGCTTATACATTCTTTCACCTTCAAAAAAGTTTTTAAAAATCACTATAGAATTTGACATTAGAAGATCCTATCCAAAATTCCCAAATACTATGTTTCAAGACTTTGAACTTTTGGAGGTTCAAAATGAAACCTAGTTGGTAAAGATATTATGAAATTTTTAGAACCTTCTTCCACATGGACATTTATACCTTTCCTATTGAAGGAAGTTGTAGAGGTTGCATTGATTGGCTACCTTAGTGATAGGGCCACATCTTTTGTGGATTAATACCAACTTTCCAAATTGCACAAACTACCCAATATTTTTTATTCAACATAACTTTGGATCAATTCTCTCAATTTTAAATTCTTTTATTTTCCTCAAAAAAGGCTCAAGTCCACACCTCTGGTCAAAACATTGAAAAGATACATTCAAAAATGACCATGTGGAAACATACCCAAATTTTCAATTACCTCTACATTGAGAAATGACCACATGGAAACATACCCAAATTTTCAATTGACTTTGTCAAAAAGCAAGCTAATGCTTGAGAAAGAGCCAAACATGGCTGCTCAATCTTCTTTAAAGTCCATGGCAATGTCTGGTATTTCCTTGTTGTGGCCCTTGAAGGCTGTATGTTTCAAAAAAATAAAACAAAAAACAAAAACAACTTCTTCAGGGTAGTTTATGTCGATGCAAAGCCTCTTCCCCTTAAGGTTGAGAGCCACTAATTATTTCCTCCTACTGCATCTGTTAGTAAAGTTTTTATTTATTCATTTCCTTTTTTAAGCAATGAAACTATACATTTCAAAAAGGCAAATAAGGAGAAGAAAACCAAATGCATGCCACTCCAAGAATGCTATAAAACTTAGTAAAGTTCCATGTCCCTTTATATGCACTAACATTCCTGTACTGTACAGGATGAACTGTACCCTGTGCACTGAAGAATGTTGAGGCGGGGAAGTGGAAAACAAGCAATGTTTGCATGGAAGATTCCATGCAGAGGCGTGGAATCACCGCAATCAAATGGGAAAGCCAGCTTGATTCCGAAGCAGGAAATTGAGCCACGGAAGTTGGAAACCCATCAACCTTGGAAAGGCGCTCCCTCTTTCCTTCTTATCAATGGAAATTGTCCATGTGTTTCAAGAAAAGAAAGAAAGAAAGGCGTTCCCTTCGTTTGCTTGAAAAAAGAACCGGAACGTGGTTAAGAATGGTAACTTAGTCACACACTCACACTGCTGGAAAGAGTGGCGAAGCAGCATGAATGGACAGAAAGGCAGGCAGGCGGTGGAGACTTGCAAAGGAGGCTGTTCGACCTCGACCCGGTCTCTCGGACATCGATTTGTCCTATTATAGTCACCTCCAAACTCTTATTTCTGTGGGGAATTGGTACACGGCTACAGTAAGATTCCAAGCTGCACCAATTCGAAAATAGCGTGACTGAGATAAATTAGCGTCACTGGCTCGCAGCATTCGGACAAATCAAGGTAAGTTACAGTACTTCTCCCTCCCATTTCTGGACAAAAGAAAAAGAGGAAAAAAGAAGAAGAGGAGGGTGAAGCTGTGGAGGAGGCTTGGAGAGTAGGCGGGCGGGAATGCATGCCTTGATGGCAGGAGACTTGTCGGGTCCCTCATTAACGCCGGAGATTGTGCAGCAGAATAGTTCCTTTGCGGCGTGGTCGGTCTGTCTCATCACTCTGCAATTTTATTTTTTTTAAACTTAAAAAAACACTGCCCCAGCTACTGTTGCCTCCCCCACTCCAATCTTAAAATTCATTATTATTCCAATTAGTGTCGCCTTCATCATCACTCCACTGACTTGCTTTTCGTTCGCATGCAGCAGCTTTCGCAAGAAGCTGGGACCCTCCAAAAAAAGCTGGGACGGTAGCTGGGACGGTGTGTGGTAAGGTAGGTTGGAAAAAAATCCTCGGCCTGCCACTTTACTGTGCGAAGCTCGAAATTAATTAAAACTGAATTTTAAGTACAGGAGTTTAAAGCCAGTGCAATCCATCTGTCACAAACTGAACCTTCGTTTTAGGATTGTGCAACGAGAATCACTACTTGAAATGAATGTTCTCCACTTTTGGAAGAAGCTCACTTGGGGGTCTGGGAGTCTGGCAGGTCGGTACATAACTTGGCTCTGCCTGCCAGTTCACTGCACATGACTTGGCTTTCGACTAATAGTATACTAGAATTGGGACAAAATTTGCAGAAGTGCGTGCCCAAACAGTGGATATCAGAATAATAAACTAAGTTACATATCATAAGATTCATAGCGAGGCAGTTTCTGCATTCACGTTACCGCGTCCCTCGTAGTGAACTGGTCTAAAAAGGGCATCGCCAGTGCGTACCGGCAACTGGCCCAGCAAAGGGGTCGGCATGGGGCTAGTAGTGTGTTGCATTATGTGTTGTGGTGCATTGTTGCCTTTTCCAAGCGTCTCAATGCGCTCCCGTTGAAGAAACCCTGTTTCAGGTGGTAGTTGGAATCTCGCAGAGGAACTGGCAGGTGGCGCTCACCGAGCAGTGTTGGACTGAGCTCCAGGAATCATTGGGAGACGGGTTGGAGGAATCTGATGAGGAACGGGACAGGAGGAAGGGTTTGCTGAACTGCACTGTGGCGGGGCAACTTAGCGAGTATTGTTGTGCCCCCGTCAGAATTGCCCCAAGTGCCGGTCGTGTGTCCGCTAAGGTGGGTTGCTCAGTAACGGCCGCATGAGGCCGCATTATTTTAATCCCACCCACATGAAAGCCATTGCCGGACGGACTATTCATCGGAGTGCTCTACTGTAAGCTCAAGTTCAGTTCCAGAAGGATGTCAAGTTTGCTTTCCAGATCTCTGGCCACTGCCAAGACAGAGTGACGTGGCTCCTCCCGAGTCTGCCTTCGCTTGCCTGAATTAGATGACTGGCGTGAGTGACTGGACTGGACGGA
This sequence comes from Pseudoscleropodium purum, assembly GCA_963969395.1. Lineage (NCBI taxonomy): Eukaryota > Viridiplantae > Streptophyta > Bryopsida > Hypnales > Brachytheciaceae > Pseudoscleropodium > Pseudoscleropodium purum. The sequence continues at coordinate 3,533,099 of OZ017796.1, forward strand.
GCTAGCGTTTGGACAGCCGGAATCCCACAAACGGAGTTGGTGCACGGAGCTGTGCATTTGGGCTGCATTTGTGGCGTGGGTACAGCGCTGCTTGGACAGCACAATTTAATGGGATGCAGACGTTGAGGTCAGGAGTGGGGCCCTGCCCTGCCCTGCCTTGCCTGTCTTGTACTGGTAGTTCAACATTTTTGGGACTTCGTGACCCATTTGCGAATGGCCGACGGATGTCATTCAACATTGGAACAGGAGAGAAGTAAGTTAAGCTTCCCTTAGAACAACTGAAGAGCTACCTTAGCTGAGCCTGGACTGGCTGACTGACTGACTGGAGTGTGGTAATCCGTCAGACAGGTAATGGTATCGATCAGACTCCGACGAGCTAGTGCAACTTACACTCCAAAGATTCGAACATTCTCTTCTTTTATAAAACCTAGAATGCTCTGGAGTCAGGATCCAGTGCCGAATCTTGTGTTCCTAGCTAGCCCTGGCTTCGACGGTGTCTACAAAAAGTTGAGTGGTAAGTTAGAATTATATTATATTGTAAGATTTGATGGATTGGAGTCCCACCTACTATTCTTTTCAGTTGCCAGTTGGTGCTGGCTGCACCGCTACGCTGCAGTGGTGATGTGGAATTGACTGGAATATATATGTATCTGCATTGAATTCATGTCAGACGCGCCACAATATCCACTGCATACCAAGAGCCTGGGTCAACTAGTAATCTTCAAAACTCTGTTTTCTTTTTCTTCCTTTTGGGGGAAAATGACCGATCTCCAAGTTCTAGCTTTTGTGGAGCTGACTGCAACAAAGGAAGATGGTGGGTTCAACATGCACCATGGCTAGTCACTAGTGGTCCTAGATGTGGACAACTAAAGTGGCTAGAAACTGAACAAAGCAAAATGTGCTGAAAATTCAAATTTAACTCCTATACAACTGCCGTACTTTTAGGCCCAAAATTGTTTCAAAATACTCATATTTAAAGCAAAGCAAAAATCTTCATCCATGTTTATTCATTAACAAATTCAACCATAGGATTCTTTCGTTGATTCTTTAAGTTTCTTGACTATATGTTCCCTCAAAATGCTTGAAAATTGTTATTTCTAGTACAAGTATCAAGTTTTTGAACAAAAAACTTCTTTTGACAAATAAAATCATGAGATCTTGTAGGATACCAACTTGAAAACGCATGGTAAAATTTTTGGAAATTTCCACTATACGAATTATAAGATATAAGCATTCAAATTCACTAAAATTCTTATTTTGGTCCTATAAAAAAAACAGGGCAGCTACATTTCGCAAGCTTACTTTTCTATGAAAAATGTTCAAAATGGTCGTGCTTCTTTGAATTCTTTTTCCTAAACAAGTTGGCTACATGATTAAAAAATTTCAAATCCTTTGGAATTGTACAACATATAGGGAAAAAATAGTAAGTACAAAAAAACAAAGAATGATTCAAAATACCAATTTGTTAAGAAATTAATTATGGGATTGAAAATTTTCAATCCCAATGGTTGGAATGTTGTAGTAAATGATCTACATCCTATGATTTAATTTTCATAAAAAAAATATTGAAAATTGAGTTAAATAAACAACTCCATGGTTTATTTTAGGATAGAGATTCCATAATTGCCTCCAAATTGAAATTCCTTATAATTTTCATCTCACTAATCCAAATGGAATGATTCAAATCTTTCCATATATATAAATCTGGAAAAATAATTTCAAATTTTTATTTCTAAAAAATGTGATTTTAAAAGAAATTTTTGAACCACCTACTAAGTAATGAAATGACATATCCTACAATAACTTTTTAACCATGAAGTCAAAAGTTATGAAAGTTGTTGGGCTTTGAAGCTTCTCCTTGGGTAAACGTTGCATGAAAAGTTCATCAAAAATAAATAAAAATTTTGTTCATAGTGAATTGCCCAAAATTGCCATGTTGCTAAAAAAAATATAGTTTAATGCTTTAGAGGTAAAGATTGTATGAAGTATAAACTAACTGTTCATTTAAAATCTAATTTTTGTTTAAATAGGGTATGAAGTTTTAATAACATAATAAAATGTCTTTAAATTGTGTTTTTAATTAAAAAAATAATATAGAAAGTATTCAATTGTCACACTTTGAATGTACTATCCTAATTCAAATTCTATTAGTCAAGTTCTTTTTTATCATAGAGTACTTTATTTCCACAACCTTTGTAAATCTACAACAAAATGTGAAATTTCTTTTGGATTAAAAAGTAATAATTTTACTAATTTTAACATTTTAACCTTTAAAGATTATTAATTTTGACTTCTTTTTTTCTAATAATAAATTAGACATTTGCCAAAATATGATTTTATAGTTGCAATATACCATATTTTGATGTTAAGCAACAATGCCCCCCCCCCCTCCCCCCTCCAATTACATATTTTAAGTATTAAAATTTAGAATTTACATTCTAAGATTTCTACTACTTATAGAATTTATAGAAAACAATGATGTGACAGCTTAGTTTAACGATAAGGTGGCAAAATAAATTTATTTTGGTTTCAATATCTTATTGAATTTTATTGAGTTTAACTTTTAAATGATTTTGACTATATTTTCACCCAAAACACTTCAAAATTGCCATTTCTAGTACATGTATCAAATTTTAGAAAAACAAAACCATTTTTGGACACATGTAACTATAGGATCTTGTAGTAAGCTTGTTTGAGAACATGTAGAAAAAATTTCAGAAATTTTCACCATGTAGATTGCAAGATAACAACATTTGAAGTGACAAATTTCCTTTTGGGGGCCCTATAAAAATCCGAGCAGTTGCACTTCAAAAGATCACATTTGTATGAAAAAAATGTCCAAAATGGTTGCAATTCTTTGGATTCATTTTTCAAGTCAAGTTGGCTACATGCATGAAAAATTTCAAATCATTTGGAATCATACAACATATAGGAAAAAAATAGTAAGTAGAAAGGAATAGAAAATTATTCAAAATACTAAATTGTTAACAATTTATTTATGGGTGATTGCAAGAAATGTTTGTCCTTTTTGGCTCAAAATGACCTTATTTCTACAATACTGTGACTTTGGGAATAATTTTTTTTAATATAATAAAGTATGGATAATTTGTAAAGTATTTATAATAGTATATGTGAGAAAATTCTAACCTAGAAAGTTTTATCTCTAAAAGTTATGCACAACAAAAGAAGCCTAGAAAAATGCAAGAAAATAGATGCTTTTGAATTTGATTTTGAGAAAATAGTAAAATAATTCAAAAAATTCATTTTTCTAATCTTCTTTTTAGTTCCATAAAAACAAAAAAATCATCACAAATTTTTTTCCTCTTCATAGTGCTTACACAAACATTGTCTACTTTCAACCAATCTACAGACCTTACACTGGGTTCTTTGCCAAAAATCTCATCAGATGTCTTTAGAATGTTAGCCCACCTACAATATGGCAAAACTTTGGCTTCAGATTGCATTTTGGGTCTCCAAATAGGATTGAGAACCTCCAAAACAACTAAAGTAGACACCCAATTGGGGCCACCTTAAAAAAAATGCATTATTTTTGAAAATATTGAAAAAAAATATATGAAACGTTTAAATCAACAACACACACCTCTCCTCCATATTTCAACTAAAATGGACTTAAATTGCAAAAGTAATGAGAAAAAACACCTTCAAGGAAATTGAGGGGACACACAAAAAAGACAGGTGTTTCTTGCAATCATCCTTATGAAATTGAAAAATGACAATCCCAATGGTTGTAACATTTTAATAAACAACCTAAACCTAATGTTTTTATTTTTTCCAAAAATATTGAAAATTGAGTGAAATAAAAGACTTTTAAGTTTGTCTTAGAGTAAAGATTTGGTAATGACCCACAAACTTCTACAAACTAAAATTCCTTATAACTTTTGACTCATTGATCAAAATAAAATGATTCAAAGCTTTACAAGTATATATAAATCTAGAGAACCAATTTCAAATTTTAGTTTCTAAAAAAATAATTTGTAAAGAAGATTTTTTTACTACTTGGGGTGCCCATCGATTGCAATGACAAGTACATATCATTCAATAAATTTTTAACTATGTAGTCAAAAGTTTTGAAAATTGTTGGGACTTAAGGCTATTCCTTGGGCACATGTCATGTTAAAAATTTTAACAAAATTAAAATAAAAACTCCATTCATGGTGAGCTGTCCAAAATTTATATGTTGCCAAAAAACGCAATTTGGGCATTTAGGGGTTAAAAATTCACAAATTCAAGCCAATTGGACACATAATTTTATTAATGATTCATGAAACATAATTCATTTGTAAATAAATATATGCATTTAGAAGGTACCATGAATATTTTTTTTTTAATAAAATATTCCAACATATAAATCACTTCCTTCAAGAATACTAATGCTTAAGAATTTTTTTGAGTTTTTACCATCTTTTTCCCTTTACTTTCCCTATTGCACCCATTTTTCAACTACCAAGTTCATTTTTTTCTCCATTTTAATTTAAAATTCAAATAGAATATATATATCTCTCTCTCTCTATATATATACTCATGTTTATTTATATATATTCTTTTACCATTTCTTCCAATGTTTTCAAATTGCAGTTTTTATTTTTTCAATTCCATCAACTACCAATGAATTAACCGACAGTTCTCCCCAAACATGAAAGAGTACCGTAATGCATTATCCTACCATAAATGCAAACTAGTGACGTACGTGCATTGTGCGACAAAGCTTAACAAGTGAACTACCTCACCCGGCCCCAAGTCAGTTTCCCTAGAAATCTCTCTTTATCTTTGTGAGCATTGTTGTTATAAAGTTGCATCATCACCCTGCAACAATTATTTTCCAGAAGCTTCAGTTGTTTGTTAGTTAACTTACTGGTAAGTTACTATGGGTGAGAATGGGTCTAGGTGAACAAAATTTTCAGTAAGTTAAAAGGACTGACTGTAGAGTCATCTCAAGCCCAGTCTTACCTAGAAAATGCAGATTATTTACCACACCAAGGACAAAGAAAAACAAATTGTCTGGGTGAAAATTTCTCCTCCACTTGAAGGTCCCAGCCCAATCCCGGATTCCCGGCCCAGTTGTAAGTACTTGAGTGATGACATGGACATCACTTGTCTCTGTCATTTGACCCCTGAAATGACCCTAACTTGTTGGCATTGATGAGTTTCATGTTCTTGCCAGAAACTTTTTTTCTTTCCTGGCACAAAAAGCTGGCTGCTGCTTGTTTTTTACAAGCCAAAAATATATGGACAAACAACTTCCGGTTGCACAGAAAAAACTTAAGTTTATCACATAAATGTAATGTAATGATATACAATGTCATGTATCAACACCGACAAAATCTTGACAATAGTTATCAACATAGACAACCTAGCTAGGACTCGGGAGTCTACCCTCTCAAGTAGAACCAATAGATTTAACCCTTGAGGAGGACATGACTAACTAAACTTAATGTAAGGTGGGTACTCCAAAATCGCCACTTTTTGCTACTAAGCCTATTTGTTATATTTAGATTGGTCAAATTTTCATATGTTCTTGTTGGCAAGTGAAAGGAGGTTCTAGTACACTAGAGAATGTGGCATTTGGGTACTATATGCAAAAGTTATTAAGGAACAAAGTTTGGTTTTAAAAGCGTTTCTTCCACATAGGTATAAAACTGACTTTGGAGATGTACACACAATGTAGATGGCAGTTTAAGGTCAGTGGTACATTTGGGTGTACCTACCTTAATCACTGTAGAAATCTTCCTTTTGGATATTGTGAAAATCATTTGTTTAAAAAATAACAACACCAAGAGCACTAATTGGAGATCAAACTATTGTACAAGAGTTTTGCTTTTTCACACAAAGTTCTAAGAATGAATGTTTCTATTTCTATTTTGTGTAGAAAGATTCTCTATCAGCCATCGCACAAAAAAACATTCTTGGTGTTGTTCAAAAGTAAAAACTTTCAATTGATGTATCACCAATTAGCAAGTAATTCATGGCAATAATTATCGGCATCATTGTGTCCTAAATTTACTTCATTTTTTACCTTTATGAAATTGACACAGATGAAAAGTTTCTTATTTCTTATTGTAAATTATTGAAATGTAGTGAAATGAAAGATTAAATTAACCCTATAAGGACGGGCCGGTCTCCAAAGAAATCATCATTTTCTAGAACCATGGGAATCAGTCACTTAAAAAAATGGAAAAGTATTCATTGGAAGTCAAACTACTGTAGAAGAAGTTCCCTTTTTCACAACAAAACATGGAGGATGAATAGTTGCACTTCTGTCCTCTATAGAGGAATTCTCCGTCATCCATCGGACACTTAGTGTCCGTGGCAGCCTTACAGGGTTAAAAGTTGTTTGATTGCAAAAGAAACATACATAGATGGAAATTTTACTTTTGGGGTGTAGCCAGTATTCCGTCTTAACTTCCAGTGCAACGTGCTAGAAGAAAAAACCTCCTTCACATTCAAAAACCTCTTTCTGTTGTTACTTAATCCTTGAAGAATGTGGTCCCTATGACCAAGATACGTAATCATCAAAATGCTTTGATTATTGAACCAATCAATGCATTCTTTGTTTCTATAGTGAACGGTCAAGTCATCCACAAGACATTTTTTGACCTCAGTCTCGTATAAGGGTTAAACAGAATTGCTTTGAGACTCCAAGAAGTGACTGACCATGATAAGTTTATGCTTTCAATGCAGGCGTTACTGTATTTGGATGCAATACTGCATACTGTACCAGCGGAGGAGTCCTTGTTGGTGGAAGCACTCATCCGTTTCTTAGTTTTGTTTTTTTCCGTCTCTTGTTTTCCCTTCTTTTTCCTCAATTGATCACTGTTGCCGTGTTCGTGCAACTCAGCATGGTTGTGTCCACCAATGATTTTCAAAAAACACAACAGTCTGAGGCCATGACGAGGCAGTGCAAATGCTGATCTTCGTTACCTCCGTTTTGCAAATCCGCCAATGGGTGCCGGCACCTTTGTCAATTGAATGCAAGGTAGTTTTGTTTTCATGCATGATTTGATGATTGTGTGCTCCCACTGGAAACTGTTGTTTGTCCAGTACGTTACTTGAACAAGCTCAAGAAGGTGAAAAGTCTCCCTCCTCCACCATGTCCTGCTTCATTAATTAATTAATGAAGCCACCACAATGGAGTGAAAATCTTCACAAACCAACCAACTATAACATCATGTCATGAGCACACAGTTGTTGCAGGCATCATGCTCCTAATTCCAAGGTCGCCCTACTTTGAGTCACTGATTATTATTTTAACCCCACCTGGCTTCTCAAGATGGTAGTTGGACATGATTATAATGCAAACAAAGTTGTCCTGCCTGTTGAATTGTGAACGCCCATATAGTATGATGGGATCATGGGATGTACTTCCTTGTGGATTCCAGGGCTTGAATTGAACAAAAGCCAGGGTTATGACTTATGATCCGAGCCTGACAAGCCAATGAGAGGACGCTGACATTGTTGCGTTGAAAACGAAGCTTGTAATTGTGTATTTTTTTTATTTTTATTTTTCTGTTTTTTTCCTTTGTTGGTGCATGCAAAAAGACAATTTCACACAGTCTGGAATTGAAGCGAGCGAGCAAGATTGCAGCAGGCTGACCCCCAACACCAGGAGTACATTTTACGGTCATGTTTCATGGGTAATCCACAGAATCTGTGCAACAGACAGCTAGCTAGCTACGCAGGGAACAGAGGCCTACAAACTGGAAAATGGGAAGTGAATTGGAGCATGTTTTAAAAAAAAATTATTTGGGGTACCATGAAATTACTGAGATTACCTGGTGTTGGTACAGACAATATAATTGTGTGCTGCTGATGCTGCCCGCGATTCAGGTCTGTTGAAATTCAAAAGGAGCTTTGCTCAGGGTGGTAGGCAAATGATCCACATAGACATAGACATAGACGGAGATGGGTCTTCTTCACACTTTTAGGACAACAACTAGGACGGTGGACTTTTACTCCATATTGGCAATGATGTGGAAGATCACGTGATTCCACACAATGTTCGTTACAATCCAGGATCGCCTGACAAATGAGGACGCCCTGCCCCTGCGTTCACATTAGCGCGCATCGTCGGTTATTGCGGATGACGGGCTGGCTGTACTTGATGTTGTTGCAGTCAGGTGATGGGTATTTTCCCTTCCTTTCCTTTCCAGTTTCCACAGGCTTTGGCAGCATCCAAAGTGGGCAATGGGGGAAACAAACGACCATAGTTCGTCAGTATGGAATATAATTGTGATATCATTTCCAAAAGAGGAAGGAGAAGGAGAAGGAGAAAGAGAAACCCCACCTGGTCTCTTTTCAAGACACTGTTCAGCGACCGTGTCGCCGATGTTTTCAACATAATGGACACGAGATTTGAATCAAAATAGCAAGCGGAGAAGGGCCTCATGAAACTTCGAAGTCATCAAGCAGCTTTAGTTTACTTACAAAAACGGTACCTTCTTGCGTAACTGGAAAGCATTTGACTTATTCCCCTTGGAATGTTGTGAGGTCAAAATTCAATACAAGCAGCTCCCTGTCCGCCCTTTTGGCAGAAGGTTGTGTGGACTTGTTGGATTATTGATTGATTTGGTGTTTGCACATGTGGCCTAGGTCAAATTGTTGATGGATGTGTCACAAATTTTTATTTTTTTTATAACTGGGAATTCCCATTTTCTTGGAAAAGGACAAGTAGTTTGAATGTAAAGCAAGTGTGTTTTAGTCAATGGTATTGTGGCAAGGGGGCAAGATATTTTAGAATGTCATTGAAGAGAGGGTCAGATTCAAAAGGTGTGAGTGTATAACTTACCATTCTTAAAGAGTCACGAGAATCCATCCTTCTCCATTGTGACAATAAATTTAAAAAAAATAAAAAGAATAAAAAAAATCTAGTATTCATTATTAAGAGCATGTATGGAAAGTCCAACACCTATCTTTTTGTATTTTTTTGAACCTCCTCCTGATGTGAACTTTCTATGTTTGAGGCGCTAAGGACCCTCCCCTAGAATGTTTTATTTTATTGAAATATTTAACCAGCTCGAATATTTGGAATTCCGTTACAAAAATGGAAAATACACAGTGCCGAATGTCGAGAATTTAAAAAAAAATCAGAAATATAAAAGAAACATCAACAGGTCTGATAAACAGAGATGTTCTCTTTACTTTGGCATGAGATGGATTCAACACAACGCCTTGCTTCAATAGTTAACAAACAAACAAATACTCCATTCCACACAAAGAATACACCACTGTATATTCATAATCGCTCGTACCAAAGATGTTATTTCGTAGTTACAGAAGGTGCACAATCTACAAAACGATAACATAGGAACCAAATGAATTTGCGATTGGGACTCAAAGTTCTGTGCATATAAACAGTGCTAACTATGGACAGCCTATAATGCGCAGTGAATTTGAAGCTCTAAGCGGCAGACAGGTTCTGCTGCGTGGGCATGCTGCCCTTGTAAGTGACCGATGGACAGTCGCCCCGTTTGATGAGGCGTGGTCCAACTGGAGGTCCACCCTTCTTGGGACGGATGTCCTGCATCAAAACACACATTCAAAAAGCACGAATCAGAATAAGAACAAACTTGAAGCCCCTATTTTTTCACCCCGTCAGTAGAGAGAATACAAGAGAGGATGTACGTTGAATGATTGCAAAAGAAAACTTACATAGTGATAAAAACATTCTCTCAAGAGACTTTGGCTCTTATACTCAGAGTGATCTCTCAAGAGCTCTATAGTGATCACCCAAATATCATGCTCCTACAAACTGCTAAAAATGCATAAAGTGGCGTAAATAGTATCGTCTATATATTTCACCTCAGTCTGTCAATATTCTCCAAGTCCAGAGTCTCAGCTACAACAATTCCATTCCCTTGCAACAAATAGTAAGACATAAAGACGTCTGATCAATGACATACCTGATCAAAAATAGAAATAGGAATAGCAAGTGTAGCGCATGCGTTTGGCACATCCACAATTCCAGAAATGCGACCCTCACAAGGGCAACAAGACAGAAGCAAGTAGATCTGCCAGCAAACAATGTCACCAACACACATTGCAGTCCATTCGGAAACACAATATAAGTCACAGTAGATTTCAGCAAACCCGTTGAATTCTAAACTTCCTCCCTATTTTGTTGGCACAAAACATGTAAGCTAAGGTGGAAAGCTCTAGTACATTCTCCATGCAGACTTCTTCATCTCCCATTCTTCTAATGCTCACTGATTTAGATTTCAGCCAGTTTGATGAAAATGCTATCTGGAGAACTTTGAAGAGGGCATGTCCACCATTCATCGAGATGCGGGAGCACAGACCCGAGACTCCCCTTAACAATCTGTGCAATAGCAACGCAAGCGAAATTCAGATTGTTGCAATGATCGGAGGGAGGGATTAGAACACCGACCTGTTCCTTTGTGTATCCGAACTTGGAAAGGTAATCAATGCAGTTGAGCACCGCCCGTTTGTAAGCAATACTGGCGTCCAGGTAATGCTGCTTGCCATTCTCGTCCACGCTCAAGCCCTCGAATACCAACCACTCGGAGAAGCGAGGCTCCAGAGGGCCGATTTCGAAGATGGGGTTCACATGGAGCTTGGTTGGTCCCATGGGGGTCAAGTACTGCTCCATCCCTCCTCGCATGATGGAGCACCTGCATTGGGTGACAATGGAAAGTAAACAGATCATCAACAGGTATCAAGGACACAATCAACAAAAGCTAGAAACCGTAAACAAGACAGCTTCCGAGAATTATACGAATGCTTCACTTCAGCTTGAGATTAAACAAAGATACAGAACTATGACAAGCTGGCAATGAACCAGAGTATAAAACGATCTCAAAAACTATGAATGCGATGACAACATCGAAACCACAGGAGCATGAAAGCAAGAAGAAGAAAGACGGCATGTACTTGAGCTCGAGGAAGCCGCTCATCTCGATGGCGCCACAGAAGGAGACCTCGCCATCGCCCTGCGAGAAGTGCATGTCGCCCATACTGAGATTGGCTCCTTCAATGAACACAGGGAAGTACACTTTGCACCCTCTGCTCAAGTTCTTGATGTCGCAGTTGCCGCCATTCTCTCGCCCGGGAATGGTCCTGCATGCTTCCGCGGCGATTCGCTCCCAGTCCTTAGTCCCCTTCTCCACCTAAGCAAACACAGCCATACCCAGAATCGTCTCAGCACTGGAGCAAAGCGATTTGGAGATCCTAAGTTTAACCACTTTCGTTAAATCTGTTTGGACTGCATTAAGTGCGTTTGTCAATTTTGAAACACGCTTCAACATCACCGAGTATCAATAAAAAACCGTAAGTCTGAGATTTATCAATAGAAAATCCAGTTTCGGGCTAAGCAGAGGTTTCAATTGAAAATGTAAGTGTTTAAAAGTCCCCTGTCGGAATTTCGTTCAAGAACGAAAAAGAATGAAAATTCTATGTGATGATGACCTTGCCCAGAAGAGCTCCCCTGGTCTGCGGCAGAAGGGCAAGTGGGCGGGTGTGCAAATGCTTGCCCAAAGTGATTGAATTCTCGCCCTCCTCCACCAGCGCTTTCTCCCGTTTGTTCCAGATGTCCAGCAGTTCCTTGGACGGAGCCGTGCCGATGAGGCCCGGGTGAATCAGACCCGGGAAACGCACCCCTGCAAGAACAATCACGGACAACAATCATCTCGGTACGTCAGAAAACAATCAGCTTCATAAATGCAACATGAGTCAAACTTAACCATGATTGCAAACACATCAATGGTTCCCCCATCGATGGTGGTAATGTAAGGTCTCCATTCACCATACGGGTGAACATTGAACCTTTCCTACAACAATCTAGAAACGTGCACCATTTACAATTTTGCACATTTATTCTTTGGTAATCTACAAACCAATTGCCAAAAAGAAAATGTCAACAGATGAAGTATTTTCACAATTAGCACACTTCAAAGCTCACCTGTATGATCAGTGGAGACGCTAATGTACTGTATGGTGGATGAAGCCTCTGTCAACCTTACCTGGGATGTGGCGAGACGACGCCCAGATCCCCTCGAAGTCCCAGATGGCTTTGCAAGCGTTGGGGAAGTGATCCGTGAGGAAGCCTCCGCCGTTTTCCCGGTCGAAAATGCCCGTAAACCCCCACTCGTCACCCGTCAAGGGACCCAAATTCAGAATCTCCACCACCAGCAAATCGCCGGGCATCGCCGCTCGGCCGGCAGTGTCCGTCACGCGGATCGGCCCACTCAAATTGTGAACCTGCAGCCCAGGTTTAGGATCAGAAGTGGGATTCACATTCTTGTATATGGAGACAGAGGGTTCTTCTACACTGTCACTCAACAAGAATGGCTCGTGTTACAGTGGCTCACAATTCATGGGCAACCTTGCATACAAGATTTTCTACAGTGAAAGCAGTTTCAGTCATGGGAAGCAAGGCTCCCCTGCCTTGAAGTTCAAGAATGGTATGCAATTTGGGAAACAAGTAATGTTCAGCGATGACTACTGCTTCTAACGTTGGAATGGAATGAGAGGATCAACAAAAGGGCGCAAAAGTGCTGCATACTTTCAAATCCTAATTCTATCGATTTGCCTTCCCTGTTGGAACCATCCAGATGTGTCTCGAATCCCAACCATGAAGATCCGTCTTAAAAGTTGGAAATCCTTACTTGAAGTTCCGTTGTTGCAGAAATGCGAGTGCGCATTCTGTCGAAAGATGAAATTAGCAAAACCCCAGTACTGATTAAATTGTGAGTTCGCCATAGCCAAAGAGTGAGAGACACAGATTAATTACCGACGTAAGGTCGACGTTCTTCATATCCTCGGCGCTGTCATTGTTTCCGATTTGCCTTCCAGTCCAGTCCACAGTCTCCACACGGAACACCTCGCCCTCCTCCACCGTCCCCACGGCCGGAATCTCCGGGTGCCACCGGTTGTGGAGCGCCACCTTCTGCTCCCATGGACGCTTGTTGGGGTCCACGGTGACGATCGCCCGCGGGGTCTTGATCAAGGGCGCCATGGATCAAGTTCTGCACAAAACAACAAGCACTTGCGACAAGCAATTTATACACCATAATTCGTGCTCTTGCTCTAAAAAACCCATCATTCTACAATGCAGCAACAATCAAGGCCATCAATGGGTCAAGGGTCACAAACCAATCAATCAATTCACGATTCAATCCCAGCGAGTCAAGTAAAACCAAGTCGACCTGCAAGATCACGCTGCAAGTCGACCCTTCAAGAGCCCTGAGGTCTGTGATGCGGCAATACGAGGATGCGTTCTCCAAGTATGAGGTTTGGAAATGGCCAGCATAGGGTTCCATACATATAGAGATAGAGAAAAAAACAATGAGAGAGGAGGCAAGTTAAACTACCAGTGATTACAAAACGTAACTGATCTGTCACGGGATTTTCTAATGGGAGTTGGAACCAGGAAGGGCAACTGTTGCTTCAACTGAGAAATTTGGCTGCAACTAAACTTCAATCAGAGTCAAACCTCGCAGTACTAGAACCCAGAGGAGATGTAATCAATATGTTAATAGAGCAAACGGAAAACCGCTCGAGGACTAGCTCCCAACGATGTTCCAGTGTTTTGCAATGGCCACTTGATAGCAAAACTCACCTGGAAAAGATCTGTAGAAGAATGATTTCCAAGGGACAAGAAGGAAGCTCCGATTTGTCCAGAATTTCAATCCTGAGTGTGTTCAAGAGCTCGAAATTCTAGCAAGCTGGGGGGTGAAATTCTATGGAGAAGCAGGCATTATCGGAGCGAAAGCTTGGCTATGGGAGTTGCCAGGAATCTGGGGAAAAGGTTTGGATTCCCTGATGCTCCAAAATTCTCGCTTGAATAGATTCCTTGCAATTTGTGCCCAATTATAAAACTAAAAACATAGAAATTCTGGAGTGTGATGCCGCTGAGAATAGAACTACACTGTACAGTAGAGTGATCCTGTTATTTGTTCGAATGAATTCTATTTAGACTCTAAGAATCACGATTCCATCCAGTCCAGTAATGTTGATTCGAACTTTTTCCACATGAAATTATCATGAAAATGCAGTAGCAATCCCTGGAATGTAAAGTCAGTTTTTGGATTGCGTGATATTCTTTGAATGGTGAATACATCCTATCCTCTTGATGACAATCCTTTTTTTCATTCGAAGACAACGCTTTGGGGCCCTACCAATTCCTCTTCATTCTCTTATAGTATTTGATTCTTGTACCATGTTTTCCACAATTATCCTCATCATTGGTATAGCTCCACAGCAACGGAGACATTATTCATTTTTGTTCCATACACAATGAAGTTTGTTTCCCCGCAATTGAGGAAGCAAACAAGTCCGTCCATCAGACATGATCTCTTCCCACAAAGCCAATTGGTCCAAGAATGATCACAGAATTAGAACACTGAACTGACACCTTCGAATATTCCCTCCATCGCATCGGTATCTTCACCTACTCTTAACACTAGGTGGAAAATATGCTTGATGTGCGTTGCTTTTAGAAAGCTGTAATTTTAACACAATGAAACTTTGTTGTGACCATTATTCAATGCCTCGTTTAGTTATGTTTAGTTATGTTGCCTTGTGTTGAACTTTGAACCTTCTGGAATCTTTTTTTTTAAACCCTTAAACATCAAAGGGGTGACCTTCAAAATCATCCTTTTCTATTACCATGTGAATAACTAGCCTCCAAAATTACAAAAGTAGTCATAGCAAATCAAACTATTGTAGAAGATCTTCCCTTTCCAAGACAAATTTTGAAGATGAATAGTTGTACTTTTGTCCTATAGAATTTGATTCCTTGTCATCCCTTGGTTCACAACTCCAGAAAATATTTCTTCCTTAAATTTCCTTGAAAGGCAAGAAGAAGTTGAATCAAACCCTGGAGTTGTTTCATTTTTTTAGAACCTCTATGGAATTAGTTATGAATTTTCAAAGTGAAACACTTTTTTTTAATATTTTTATTGACACTATTTCTAACACACTTTTTGATATTTTTCTAACATTCTTTTTGACAAACTTTTTGACACTCTTTTTAACATACTTTCTAACATTCTTTTTAACATCCATTTCCACAATAGAAATTTCAATACTTTCTTTGACATGAAAATGTCGGAAAAAAAGGTTGACATTCAATTTTTTACACTTTAGTATTGAAAAAAGTATTAAAAAAAATTGTCAGAAACAACAACCTTTTTAAATAGTAAGTGTTTTTATATTTATGAAATATATTTAAAAAATTAAAAAAAACTATCTTTGACTCCATATTTTTTTTCTTTTAAAGTGCATTTTCCTCAAATGTGTTATTATTTGAGCTATTCATAAGTTAAAGTAGTTACGTACAACCAACTATACTACTTTGCATCCCCCAATTTTCAATATATTCCAAGAGAATGAACAAAAGAAATGGTATCTCAAATCATCAATAAACACTTAAATATGGCTTCTTTTTTTTTTTATAGTATAGAAGAAAATGCTAAAAAAACAAATTACAAAAGATGGCTTTCTAGTGTATTTTGGCAACTATTACCTCTTTCCTCTTCATCTAAATTTTTGGCATGAAAATTATCTTTTTTTAATTTGGATGAAACTAATGAAATGAAGCTTACTTGGCTTAGTTTGTACTCCCTTTTGAAATCTTGAAAAATTAATAAAATGCAATATTTTATTACAATTTGAACATTGAAAAACTCTACTCAAATATATGGATAAATGGAGCATACAAAGCAATAAATTTCTAGGTTCTTCCTATAGTCATATGGTATGATATTTAAGGTTAAACATCACTCCATGTGCCACTATACAAAATATTCCAAGATTCATAGTTTGCACTATTTCATAGCTTTTTTACCTTAAAGGATGTTGAGGACCCAAAGTGTCCCATGAATGATTTCATTATTCATTGTAGAAACAAAGAATGCACCTATTGATTTGATAATTGAAATGTTTTGGTAACTACTTTAGTGAAGGGGGAATGTGTCCTTCAAGAGTTTAAAATCTTCTAATTAGAGCTTGAGACTCTAATGGATATAAAATTTTAAGGAATGTGTGATATAGTAAGATAGACACCTTGAAATGTGCCACTAATCCAAAACCACCATCATCACTTTGTAATCTCCAAAATCAATAAGTACCTATAAGGAAGAAACAATTTTGGGACTTCTACCAAAAAACCTCTAACCCTTTATAATTTATTAATTTTTTGAAACAAATGGGAGACCCATCAGGGTTGTCAGGACATCCGGACGCGGACGCTGTGTCTGCAGCGTCCGCTGACATTCGCGTCCTGGCGGACGCAGCGTCCGCCAATCCCTTGTCCGCCCTGTCCGCCCGATTATGGCCGTCCGATCGACGCGCGGACTGATCTGGTCCGCACGATCTGGGCGTCCGCCTCGGGCCATCCGCCCTGCCTCGCCCGTTCGCTTTCTGACGGTGGTCAAGACGTTGCGTCCGCTAGCGTCCGTGCGTCCGGACGTCCGGAAAACGGACGCTATTTTGGGGCGGACGT
Source organism: Pseudoscleropodium purum (assembly GCA_963969395.1). Lineage (NCBI taxonomy): Eukaryota > Viridiplantae > Streptophyta > Bryopsida > Hypnales > Brachytheciaceae > Pseudoscleropodium > Pseudoscleropodium purum. Next base: position 3,549,576 of record OZ017796.1, read on the forward strand.
TCAAATTCGTCAACCCTGAGACCCATTGCATTAAAAAACTATAGTGAAACAACCAAGTCCAAAAGGCTGGACATGAAGAGATAAGAGCATTAGAGAAACAAAATAGAACCTAAATGAAGCTATACATATTAGGGGCTTGCTTTTGCCAAATAATTTTTGAATTAAGCCTATAAGCTAGCACTGGGGAATGAAGCCAAACATTATTAAACTTCTTCTAGATATTAGCTGCATGTTTGGGGTGGCATTTGGTGCTATTGTGAGCTTACAATTGAGCTACCCATCTAGAATTGAGAAGTGAACTTCACAAAGTGTTCTGAATAAATTGGAAGGGCCAACTAGAATATAAGAACACCTTGTTCTTGGAAGTCCATATCTACCAAAGGAATGACCCTTGGAGTAAAGCCCATATGGTACAGACATTTTGGAATCTTCTAGGGGTGATCGTGCCAAAAATGCATTGACAGAAATCAAATCAAGAGTAAGAGGTTATCATGGGAGACACATCTAGGAGGTGACATAGAATTTATTGGGCATAATTTCCAATCCACACAATATCCAAATGCCACATTATTTGGTGCTTTTAAACCTCCTTTCACTTGCCAAGAAAATATAAAAATTTTGATTGGTCTAATAATAAGCATCGGTTTTGGGCAGTGTCCACCTCATGGGAACAAAGTTCTACGGGACCAGCTCATGCATAATTTTTTCCCAATGCAAGAATGCCTTTTGACACTTGTGCCAAAGTCAAAATTCTTAGCTAAGTCTTACTGAGTTAATATATTTAGAATACTCGCACGTTACATGATCTCACATGCTGATTACCGAACACTGGGAAAAAAAACATCAAAATGAAATATCACCACTTTAAAGCAGGCTTTCTCAGTTGCGTTTGGAAAGTGGCATCTTCACAAACTCCACAAACTAAAGTTCAGACAAAGATACTACATCACAAGTTGACGACCACAAAAGAATCTGAGGCAAGTGAGACATGACTGAGAGCGCCGGTACATGTTCTTTCCATGACAAGAATTTAAATCTTAAAATAGCTCAAAATAATGTGAAGAGCACCAACGAAAAACGAATCAGATTTAGAGCTCATAGACCTAGAGATCACGGAAACATGGAGACCTCCAGTACTTACATGTTCTTTCCATGACAAGAATGTAAAACTCCAAATAAATGTGTGTGGAGCCTCAAGAATCACGACTCAGAATTCGAGCTCCTATCCCTCGAGTTCACTGAAACAGAAACCACCATCCCCAAGGCAAGATCCTAGTATACAAGAGATATACAGTTGGTCAAATAGGTCCTCCTCTTTCCTTCCTTCCTTCCTTCCTTCCTAAGCTGGAAATTGAGGCTGAATGTCCTTGAGCAAGCCCACAATTTGCTGCATGGTCGGTCTCTTGGACGGCAGCTCCGCCGTGCAGAGGTATCCAATTCGTAGCATCTCCAGCATCTCACTCTCGACTCCCATGCTGGCCAACTTGGGGTCCAAGCATTTATACCCTCGCTTCTCCCGAATCAACGCCCTCACCCAGCCAACTAAACTGCCCCCAAAACTCTCATGGAAAAACTGTCCTGTCGGTCTTTTCGTCGTCACCAACTCCAGCAACACCACTCCAAAGCTGTAGACGTCGCCCTTCGTGGAAGCTTTCCACATGTGGCCATACTCGGGCGGGACGTACCCCAAAGCTCCGCCGATGGCTGGCGTGTCCTCCGCCCGCTTGTCCGAGCTGATCAGAGCTGCAAGGCCACAATCTGCAAGGTGAGGCTCGTAGCTGGAGTCCAGCAAAATGTTGCTGGAGGTCACGTCTCGGTGCACCAAGTGGGGGCAACAGCCGTGGTGCAGAAAAGCTAAAGCTCGAGCGACGCCCAGGGCCAGGTTGTGGCGGATGGGCCAAGTTAGTTCGTCAGTGAAGCGTGACTCGACGTCTGGATTCTCCCATGTGTCCTTGGACCAGTCGTCGGGGTTGTGGGTACCTGCATGGAGAACTGTTTGTCAACACAAGAGGATTAAATGAAATCCCACTACGGCAAGAGAGAGATACCTGGGATATATGCTAACGTACCAGTCAGGGCTGTGCCTACAGTCCACCCTAAAAAGTCTACTCCTCTCTAAAATACAATGTGAAGACATCTCGATAAAGTAAGTACAGTACACCTGATTGCAATCCCCACCTAATTGCATACCCCTTCTTTGTTTCAGAACCTAAATCTAGGAGGGTCATACTTTTCTTGTGAGATTTGTGCCACATAACTAAGAGATGAAGGACAACCCTAGATTTAGGTGCTGAAATGAAGGTGGGGTATGCATTGTGATGCAATTAGGTAGGGGCTGCAATTAGGTGTACTGACCTTATATGTACTACAAAGCAATAAGTGGTTAAGCGTTAACCACCTTCTTCGTACTGGCACTCCTATCATCATTATTTTGTCATTCATATGTATTAGAAGTAAAAATCATGGGTTCGTGAATTCCTTTGTAAGCTTGTATTAACATTCATCACTTGGTCTTGTGATGAGAATGAATTTATAAATGTTAACTTTGTAATCGTTTATACGTTAAATCCCTCCAAGAGTTGATTTTTATCTACTCCGAATTGAAACCACTTAGAGAGGGTGGACTGTACTTGGAACATAGCATGGCGTGAATTAGCAAATTTTGGGATAGAAGACGTACTAAGATCGTTACCTTCAGGTAGTTCATGCAGACGTCTTTGCAAGTCTCCATTCTCCATGAACTCGTAAACTAGCAGTCGTTCTTCTCCAACCAAACAATAGCCCACGAGAGAAGCCAGGTTGGGGTGTCTGATCTTTCCCAAGGCCTCCAACTGAGCTGCCTTTTCAAACTCGTTGGCAGGGCCGCCTTCAAACAAAGCCTTCACAACAATCTGGAAACCTCCGGGTAAAGTACCTTTATAGGATGGACCATAGCCCCCATCAGAAATTTGGTAGTCTTTGTGAAAGTTAGATGTAGCTTGCAGGAGGTCTGCAAAGGTTAGGTTCAGCAGAGGTTTCTCGAACATAATCACTGGAATAGACCCGGCATGCGGCACTTGGACTGCCCACGTGCTTGGATCCGCTTCAAATGTCACTGGGAGCTTACTAGAAAGGTACTTCGAAACCTCCTTAGCTCCTAGCTTCTTGGGCTTGCTTTTCAGCAACAATAGCAAAATGGTGAGGAAACCACAGCAGGAGATGACGCTTGCAATTAAAATACCCAGAATAGCCCCAAATCGTAGCCGGTGATGCCTGGAGGGCCTATGATGATGAACAGGAGGTAAGCCAAGAGGACAAATTATATTCAGGACGTAACCGCACAAACCGGGGTTGTCTTCGAAAGCAGACGCGTTAAAAGCATCCCACACATTTGACCTGGGAACTTCGCCACTCAGTTTGTTGTAGCGGAAGTTGACGTTGCTTAGGGATCCAAGTGCGGTAAGCTCGGTTGGAATCCCGCCACTCAGATTGTTGAAAGACACATCCAAAAACTCTAATGGAGTTGCCTGAGAGAGACCAACAGGGATGCTACCATTCAAGTGGTTGTGAGAAAGATCCAGAGAAACCAAGTTCCCCAGAGCAGAAAAGGAGTCTGGAATTGGGCCTCCCAGGTTGCAATAAGAAAGATTTAGATAGGAAATGCTGACCATGCGGCTGACATCTGGAAATTGGCCTTCCAGAAAAGAGTTTCCGGCCAGCCCCACGTGACGAATGGAGTTCAGTCCCAAGAAGCCCCATGGCATGCTACCATTCAACTGATTCGAAGAGAGATCGAGGACCTCCAGTGCAGGCAGAGTTGTAATGCTTTGTGAAATGCCGCCAGTAAAACTGTTGCTCCGGATATCCAGCTCCCGTAATGCAAGAGAAACGTTCGTTGGTAAAGGCCCAGTGAAGTTGTTGCTCGCGAGCCTCACTACTGTCAAGTTCTGGGATGCAAGGATACTTGCAGGTATGCTACCGTTGAGCGAGTTGTTGCTGCAATCCAGCACGATTATTGATAAGCTTAGCCGTGAGAGAGAACCCGTTAGCCTGTTGTTAGACAACACGAGATCCTGTAAGAGAGGAAGCCCCGTTAATGACGCAGGTATAGTGCCGTTGAATCTGTTTGTCGAGAGATAAACTTCTTGAAGCTGAAGTAAGTTTCCAAAGTTCGGAATGGGTCCCTCAAAACTATTTCCAGAGATGTCAAGCACCTGCAGGGCTTCAAGCTTCTCAAATTGCCATGATATTTCTCCAGTCAACAGGTTGCTGCTCAGATTCAGATATGTCGCCACCGCGAGTTCGTCAAAAGCCCAAGGCACCTCCCCACTGAACTGATTTGAAGAAAGGTCCAGATGCAGTAATTGAGTCGACTTACTAAACACAGGAATCGTTCCGGAGAAGTTGTTGGAGTGTACGTCAAAGAACTTTAAGAATTCCAAATTACCAAGCGTTTCTGGTAAAGGCCCAGATAGCATATTCTGTGAGAGGTTCAAGACGGATATTTGCGGGAGGTTTTCCACCGCGTCAGGTACGCTGCCCGTCAGTCTATTCTGGCCAAGCCCAAGGTGTATGAGGCTCTGAAGGTCGAAGATGTCTAAAGGGATGTCCCCTACAAGAAGATTGTTCGATAAATCAAGGGATTGCAAGGACCTAAGAGCTCCCAAAGTGCCAGGCAATATGGTTCCATTCAGACCACGACCTCTGAAGTTGAGTGTCCAGATCTGTCGACCTGGGCCTAATCCAATGCAACTCACAATGCCAACCCAGTTGCAAGCAGGAGTCGAGGTATTGTAAGCAGATCTGAAATTCGGCTGCGCAGTTTCCAAAAACCTCAGAAGGTTCACTTCGTCGGGTGACTCCGCGCGGGCGCCATGAAAAAGAATTAGTGCTAATAGCATCCATGCTGCCACCTGTCCCATGGGAGACCCTCCTCGCCTTCTATATGTATCTGTGCCGGCAGATACTCTAGTCGACATCATTTCCTCACCAATGGTTGCCCTTGCCACCCACATTATAAAATCACCGAAAGTCACCATGTAAACCCACAGCAGCTCCTATACTATGCATCTTCAAGCCCTAAGATTCCACCTGCCGACATATACCATAAATGAATCCACCTACTATGAAATCCTGCAAAACCAGACTGTAACCTGATCAACACTAAATTTATAAATAAGTGTAATATCTGCATACCCCAGTTACACTAAAAATACAGGAAAAATATTCATCTTTATAACCTTTCAGAGCAAGTCAGCAGAACCAGGGTCTGCATGATACCAACCAAACTCAAGTCAGAGGAAAGGATCAGACCTCCTGGGGAAGTTCATGCGCATGGAGAAGCATAGCTCGTGACCAGCCACCCACTGTACCCTGGAGCATGAAAGTAATCCCGAGGGCCATGCCATTTGTGAAGTTACACTGCAACAAGAAACCCCAACAAATAATAGGAATGAGAGATGTACTCATGCGAATCCACAACACCTTTAACAAATGCAAGTGTACGTTCGAGATTCAAGCCTAGTTGCTTATACATCTCGAAATACATTCGCCTGTAATAAATCCTTTCTTGTCCAAAGTGGTATTAGCGTGAAAACAGATATGCTACCAGATATGCTAAACTCCAACATTACGACTCAAGACATTCAGTCTGAAAACTTTATGAAAATTGAATGCAAATGATCATGAATCCACCCTGTAAGAAAAATTGAGCCAACAAAATCACTACTCAGTGCTCCTAGCTGCAAATGACACATTTCTGCCCCTAGAAAACCTAAGGTCATCATCTCAGAGAAACACACTTTCCGCACCAATACATCCAAAGACGAAGCTCATGTACCCTTTGACGACCCCCCTGCTAGACTCCAAATGCCGATACGGCTGCATCGGAGGGAGAGATATTTCATGTTACAGACAATCGCTTTACAAGCGATTGTAGGTTACCAAAGTCTTACTGTTTCAGTCGAATGCGACACTGCTAGAGCATTTTCCATTAGTGAACACAACTTGTGTCCAACATTGTTGACACTAAAGGTAGTCAGTGCGAAGAAAACCTAAGAATCGTCATGGTATCGAGCATACAAGATGCGCCTCTAGATGGCCCGACATAGTGAAGGCATACGAAAACCATATTCTTGCTTTCTTGCTTTTGTGCACAAAATATGAACAAAGTAAGGTTCGAAGCTAGCACTACAAATCAAAAACGGCGACATTTGCTTACAGACCGAAAAGCGTACCTGATTCTCTACTTGCACACGCCTTCACGAAGCATCCAACGCCGCAACCTCACAATATAAAACTCATCTGACTCTCCTCTCCCCTACTCCATGTTCCAGAAGCACGACCAACGTAAAGATTCCAGCCATTTCACCGTCGCATGTCACCTGCCTCCCCGATCTACAAACCTTCTCACTAACCCAAACAGCCTCTGTTTCACTGAGCTCTTCACCACAACACCGTCAAAAACATGACCCAAATCCACACCACCCTGGCTCTCCTCCGAAACCTTGCAAAACCTCACATTCAAGAACACTGCTTCCCAAAGCTTCAGCAAAGCGAGCAACCACTACTTCCCAAAGCTTGCATAACTTCACATTCACGAACACTGCTTCCCAAAGCTTCAACAAAGCTCACGACCACTATTTCCCAAAGCTTCCGCAAAGCTCACATTCACAAAGACCGCTTCCCAAAGCTTCAGCAAAGCTCAACAACGCTCCTTCCCAAATATAGCAAAACTTCACATCCACTAACACTGCATCCCAAAGCTTCCGCAAACCTCACATTCACGAACAACGCTTCCCAAAGCTTCAGCAAAGCTCAACAACACCACTTCTCAAAGCTTCACGAAGTCTCCTTCCCAAAGCTTGAGCCCACCCCATCTGGCGCAGCCTTCCCTCGGCCCACGTCGGCCTGTGGAGTCAAACGACGGCGCCCACCATGCACACCGGCGACGTGCTCGAGTGGCAGGCTTCAAAACGAGATCTTCATTGCAGGAAGAAGGCCGCAATGCATCAATGCCAATACTGAGCAAGCCCTGAGCAAGTCCTAAGAGCCAGAAGCACTGAGAGCGTCGCCCCAAAAGGAAAGAGACGGAGCGGAATTGGCCATGGGCTGGGCCTGACGTTCTGACACCCGATCGCCAGCTTCGAAGCTGGTGGAGTACTGTACCGACCTCCTTCATTCCATGTCGTGGCATTTATGAGGGAGAGCTTTCTTTCCGGGGGTTTCTTTGTTTTGCTTTCGTTTCTTTTCATGTTTAAAAGATTCTTTCCAGGAGGGTCAGTGTTGGTGATTTGGTGAGGTGTGGAACTAATTACGGTAACCAAGCGGTTAATTATATTTAGTGCAAGCTGAAGTGAGCCGAGCAGCTCTGTTTCTGTTTCTATTCGTTTTGGGTATCTTTCAAATGTATTTGTACCATCCCAGCAATGGAATTCCGTTTCATTCGTGTCAAAAAATATAACATAATAAATAAAAATGAAAATAATAAATAAAAATAATGTATTTGTACCATTGCAGGTGCTGTTTAGTATTGTGCAATTAAGTACGGAGTAGATCCGAGCTGTGGTTGTTGAAATAATGTGTGTTTATGAGAGGAGTGAAGCTTCTTCAGTTACTGGAGTGATTTATATTGTTCGCGAGTATTCATGGCAATTTAATGCCTTACTTCATTTGAATTCAGTTTCCCTTCTGTACCTCCTCCTGACCTGCTTCACCTTTAAAGGACATTGCAACTTGCAAGCCCCACGGGCATTTTGAAAGTCAAAACCTGAATTTTCAAATAATTCTTCACTTAAGGGCTTTTTAAGCATATCTAAGAAATGTAGCTCTGATAATCTACTTTGTACGCCATTGTTGAAATTGTAATTTTTGAGACTCTTTAACCCCTAAAGTTCCTTGACTATGTTTTCACCAAAACTGCTCCAAAACTGCCATTTTTAGGACAAGTATCAAAAAAAAAAAAAATTAACTTTTTTGAACACATCCAATTGTAGAATCTTGTAGTATGATAATTTTAGAAGATGTGAAAAAAAATTCAGAAACTTCCACCATGTAGATTGCACGATATTAGTGTTTGAATTGACAAAAAGCCTTTTTTTTGACGGCACAAAAAACTAGGTCGCTACATTTCACAAGGTCTCATTTGTATGAAAAAATGTCCAAAATGGTTGCAACTCTTTGGAAACATTCTTCAAGGAAAGTTGGCTATGTACTTGAAAAAATTGAGATCATTTGGAATTGTACAACATATAGGAAAAAATAATAAGTAGAAAGAAGTAGAGAATGAATCAAAATACTATTTTGTTAATAATTCAATCAAGGAATTGAAAACTTTCAATCCCAATGGTTGTAATGTTGTAATAAACAATCTTCACCTAGTAATTGTATTTTTTTCCAAAAATATTGAAAATTGAGTTCAATAAAAAAACTTTAAAGTTTATTTTAGAATAGAGAATCCATGATTGTTGGCTAACTAAAACACCTCATAACTTTTCACTCATTCATCAAAATGGAATCATTCAAAGATTTCTATGTATATATAAATCTAGAAAATTAATTACAAATTTTTGTTTTTGAGAAAAGTAATTCTTTTAGATCTACCCAGACTGCCCGAGTTGAAAAACAAACTACATATTAGGCCATAACTTTTGACTCATATTTTCAAATGTCCTAAAATTTAGTGCACATGATAGATATTCCTTGTCCACACCTTCTATTAAAATTTGGGCCAAAAATATAGAACTCTTTGCTCGCATGCACCTACCCAAAAAAGTTATGTTGCCAATAAACGCACCTCGGTCCTTTAGGGGTTAAAGATAGTATCTTGAAACCTCAAAATATACCGCTTTGAACTTCTTTTTTTTATAAAATTTATGTTGTGTGAGCTAAAAGAATACATTAATTATATTGTAATGTTTGCCACTATTATTAATATTTTTCTTGAAAATTTCATACTATTTTAAGCATTTTTGTAATTTCTATGATTTTTATATCAAAATTTCTTTAAAAAATCACATAAAATTCAATTTGATATTTTCATTTGTGAAAGAAAGGATCAAATTTCAAAAGTGTATAACTACATGTGAAAAATATCAAAATTTTTGAAATGTATGTTTTAATTTAGAAAACTAATGAAGTTGACTAAGCCTAGACATGAAATGTATTCTAAAGGTTAAGCTAGGGATTTCCAAATGCATTGCTATTGGGAAAGGGTAAACTTCACTAATGTAGATCTTATTAATCACTATCTTGTTCTACTAAGAAAACAATTTTAGAACATTTACCAAAAAAAACTTTGACCCTTTATAATTTTTACATTAAATTTTCAAATGGAACATTTTGGATGCATTGAAAAATAAAATTTTCCAACAAGAAAATATAATAATTTGATGAATCTAATAATAAAAACTATGATTTTACAAAAGAAGTAACACTTTTAGAAATCTTACTTACCTTAATCGTTAAAGGTCTAGTTTGTAAAGACCCATACCCATATATATGATTCTATACTTGTTTCAAAAAATATGAATTATGTACTAAGGTGGAGGCACCAATTACCAACCATGCCCAATACCTAGTGTCAAAGGGGTGGTAATTCCAACCTTAGGCTGAATCTACCAGTTTTGAAGCTTGAAATTTGTTTTTTCTGTACTTTTCAAGTTTGCAACCAATAAGGTCATGACATATTACTTGTAGTGACAAACAAGGAAGTACTGTTTGGAATGATTGAAATTAGAAGACTCTAGACATTGCTTATGGGTCAAGAGTTCTTTAGCCTACCGAAATGCACTATAATTTCAATTTTCTGAATAAAAATCTGAAGTTTTAGCAATCCTTGTATTTCCTATCTTCCTATGTGGAAAAAATATCCACCAACTCATACTACACAGAATCTGCTCCAAAATTGTTTATTTGATTGGTTATTGGTACTTCCACCTTAATGAACATATGGCAAGACATTTACCAGTGGATTGATATTTCAACAATGAATAATCTTTCTTTTGGGTGTAGTTTTAACATTTAAAACTTATCATACTCAAGTATATAATTTTAAGGGTAGAATATGTGACCATTTTGGAGCTTCTCAATCATGCAAGAGGTGCAACAATGATCAAAATTGAAAGTACAACATCTCAATGGATCCAACTCAACAGAAGGACAAACTTTTATCATGTGTATAATTATACCTCACTTCATACACCTTCTATGAAATAAAGGACTCAAAGAAAACAAAATGAAAATGAAAATAAAACAATTGTAGCTAAAATTGGCCTCCTAGATCTCTAAATATTAATCCTCACGTGCCTATGGTATTGTAGCAAGAAGTGAACTATTGTTTTAAATACATATGTTGCAATTAGTACATAAAATATTGTAATCAAGTGACCTTATATAACTATAGATATTCCAAAGACAAATCTAACATAAAAAAATTGTAATCATGGAATGAAGTATCTTTGAAATCATACTTCTTGGATGAGGTGTGTTTCAAATGTATAAAATAAGATTTTTAGTGGTAATCTAATTTATTGAGTAATAGATGCGGGATAAAACATTTAGAAATCAATTCAATGGTGCATGCATATTAAAGCTCATAATGACACATAATACTAATATGTGCTTCAAGTTACCTTCTAAGTTTGTAGTGATTTTTGGAATTTATGGTCAATGATTTATAATGTGTAATTATCTACAAAGAATAATAGAGAAAACATTCACTTTCAAGCAATATATGGTCAAAATCATGGTATGAAAAACTAAATACATATAAATTTGTAATAACATTGTGAATATAATTTTGAATTTTTTTAAGCAACAAAATGACAATACTATTTGACTTTGCAATACCACATTGTACTAAAAGTTGTACTATTTTGATTTTTTTATATGCAACTTTCTTTTATGATCATCTTTTGTGATGAGACTCAATTTTCTTTTTTCTTTCAATACATGATTATTTAGAATAAACTATATGTAGGTATGGTCATTAGAGAAAATTTGGCCCCTAAAGTGGGATGTTTGACTTCTTGTGATTGTACAAATCCAAGAGAAAAAAGTTTATCCTTTGTTTACTTTTGTTTTTGAAAAACAAATCGAAAAAGAACTTTAGTCCCTAGTCTTGCATGGCACAAACTATGATCTTATGGGCTAAATGAATTATTTTTTATTATTTAAAAGAATTTTAATCCACATTATCATATAATCAAATGGCCCACTAGAAGGGCCAAATTTCTTCTAATGTTTTGGTGACTCTTTGGAGCAAATCAAGTGAAATATTTCAAAAATCCAAAAATCCATACTTTATTAAAAAAGAATGTAATTTCAATTGTTATCCCCTTCCATGGAGCTTTTCTATATGTGAACTTAAGAAAATGAACTCTTCAGACATTCTAAATGGGAAAAAATTCCATCCTCCCAAAAATAGACTCATCATCACACATGTAGGCATATTGCTAAAAGCATCTCTTTCCCAATTACATCTCCCATATCTCGACCTATCGAAGATCCTTAGTCTCACATCAGATAGAAGATGCAACTGCCAAAAGAAACAATTTTATTTAAGCATTCATACTTTATTGGCTCTAGACTAAAGGAGAGAGGTAATGCTTCAATTTTGAACGAATTTTCTCTTGTTTCTTACTTGTTTTTGGTATTGACTCTCTTTCTCTTACAAAAGAATTAGAAAAAGTGAATCGAATTGCCAAAACATCTCAAAATATATTATTTTGTCAAAATTTGGATGAAGTTTAGTAAATGTAATCTGTGATGATGAAAGTGGGAGATCGGAATGCCCCTATTGGATGTTTGTTATGACCTGCCTGGGCGTGACAGCCGTGACTGTGTCGCAGCGTGCCTGACGCTCTACCAACCCCGAGAGCGAGCTAATCCTAGAACTCCTTAGCTGCTCGTTGAGCTTCCACACGAAGAGGCATTCAGCTTCATCGCGCAGAACCAGGTGAGAACAACTGTCACTCACGAAAGCCCATTTATTTTGGAGGGAGGGTGGGTGGGAGGAAGACTGGGAGTGACTAAGTTAATGCTTCAATAACTGCAACATACAAACAGAAATTTATTGCAAAATGCTTTCCCACTCTCTTCGGGCTTCGGCGACGACCCATTTTCTTTTTACAGTTAGTTTCGAAAGTGTGACTTTCCACCGATCACGGAAAGCGCCGTGGTCGACGATATCAGTTTTGCCATGAAATGGTATATTTTGTAAGGTAGAGTATGCTGCAGTAATGCAGTTGTGATTGGGGAAAGAAAATTTTAAAAATGAGGCACTGTGTACTAAAATTAACTTACATCTGTAGAAGTGACCTGAGTCGGTCTGAAAGATGTTAAGTTATCATTTCTTTTATGCAATGTGAGAGTGTTCAGGAAACCACCTCTAATAACTGAGCCAGGTCAAATGACTGACCGATAAGCATGCAGCATAGAAGACGGAATAACTGAACTGAATTTACGTGACAATAAAAAAAAATGGCAAGTACTCGAATTCACTACATTAGTATATTTAGACCATCAATGATTTTGGATTTACATAATATGTACTCCGGAACGAAGGGTGACCGAATTTGAGGGGATGACAGTCATGAAGACGGTCCTGCAGACGGAGTTGACACTGGAACCAGTCGTAGTGACGCACTGCCCCCCGAGCCCCGGTTCGGTGCTTTGCCACTCACTTCGTTGGGCAGCGTAACCGGCTCTTCGTATTACTTCCCTACAGGTAGAACCTCTCTAGACGAAGAGTTGGGGACCAGTCTCACACATTACATTATTTAGAGAGGGTGCTTGTAGTCATGATGTTTGTGTGTGGCTCTATTCCGGAGTGGCAATCAGTATTTTCTAATAGAGCTTTATTGGTTCAGAGATTGTTGACTTAGAGAAGTTCTACATGTGTCACTTCTCTATCTACATGGGTTCAATGTTTTGAATCTTGAAACGTTGGAAAGATGTAGTGAGAGATGCGATTGGGAAGAGGGTTCATAAGGTATGCACACCTAAAATCATCACCTTTTTTGCCCTACAAAGTACAGTGGTCAAACTTTTGATGTAAAATCATTAGCCTTCAACTAAAGAAAAACCCAACCCAAGTTGTTTTGTATTTTTTTGACATACAGACAATAGGGGTTGTCACACCTTCTAGTCTCCATTTTTATTCTTCAAAAAATGGGGATGTGGCACTCTAACCTTGACTTGCACAAGGTCCATTGGCTCTAAAAATTGAGAATGGAGATTATTCTCTTCCATAGTCTAGGTACACAACTCTCATACTATATACAAAGATCATTGACATAAAAAGGGCTTAAAAGACAACTTTTCTAACAATAATATCAGATTTTAGGGATCAAAAAATTAGGTGAAGACTAAATTAAATAAGATGTCAAAAATGTTAGGTTGCATATTTATTATCAAAAAAATTTCACAATACTAGTATACATGAAGAGTTGAAATACCTATGCCTAATTTTTTTAATCTATACAAAAAGTTCCCTTCAATTAAAATTGAAAGTTATTCACAATATTCTATTTATACTAAGAAAATCTGAATTTTTTTATTGAAAGCCCCTGAAGTTGAATAGTTTGGCCTATGATATATGTATTAAAAAAATTTACATAATTAAATTTTTATTGGTAATATTTTCCTCAAAAAATATTCAATTCATAATTTCATATACATAATTGTATTTTGGAATTCTTTGTTGGAAGGGTTACAAGAGTTTTCTATATTAAAACAAACTATATCCCTTAAAATTGGACTAAAATGCATTATAAGTGATTATACTAAGAGACATATAATACATGAGTTGCATGTGTAAGGCTTTAAATGTGAAGAATGGGCAAGAAGAACTTTTTGAGTGCCAAGGTTTCATCTCACTTTGACTAATTTCCCCCCTTTAGTGCTAATTTCACCCTTGTCATTGTTAGAAAACTTGCACTAATAGTTTGAGCCTTGTAGTACTGCATACATCAAATTTGACCAAAAAAATTTACATTTGATTTTTTTCAATGCTTTCTTCCATGATTTCTAGAGGATTTCCTTCACCAAGAGCTTTCTTTGTGAAGGCTTTTTTAGTCATCTATAATTTAGTTAGATCACTTGCAAGCTAGTTTTCTACTTCTAGTTTAGTTTGTTGCAATGAGAGCTACTTTGAGGACGTTGCATTTTTTATTTTCCACTTTAGAAAGCACCAAACTCCCCAAATTTACTATTTTTGAAATATTGTTATGATTGTACTTTAGTTTGGAAAATTAGAATTGTTGGTAAATCCCATTCTCCACACAACATAAAAAGGAAGTCATATATTTTCCTAGAGAAGTATAGCCTATTGGCTCCTCTTTCACTCCGCAATTTTTCATTCTTTATAGAAGTTTCATTTTTAGAAAAGGTGTGACAATCCCTATTATTCTATAAACTTCCATAATTGACAGCATAGCTATAGGATATCTATTCATCCAACTAGCCTTCCTTAAATAGATACCCTTGAAGCCAAAGATGCTTCAACTTTCCATTGGTTGCTTCAAAAAAATCTTCCACTCCCATTGTTTATAAAGCTTGTGGTGCTTTGAGAAGGTGTAGTGGATCTTTAGCCATCTATCTTAATTTATTGTCTTATAATGAGTATTTGTTGTATTTATATCATCCATGTTCTCAATAGTATTTCTCACAAAAATTATCTTTCACATATGTTTCCTAAAATTGGTCTATTTTGATTCATTTATGTGATTTCTTTTGTAAACCCTAAGCTCTAGGTTTAGTATCATGCTTGAATCCTTAGACAAATTTTTATGTGTATAAACCCATAGTCATAGGTTTGATTCATGGGTTTGTAGGCTTCTTCACTCAAACTCTTAGGCTCACATACAAGCCCCTTCTATATTAGGGTGTCTACTAAACTTTGAAGTCAAATAAAATTTTATCAAAGTGATAATTTTATATTTTTTTCTAAATGAATATCCTTTAAAATCTATTTTAAGCATCAAAAAGCCAATTTTAAGAAAAAGATGTTATAATTTTTCTATTGAAGGTTTTACCAAGGAAGTCCATTGCAAATCTTGATTTTTTAGTATTAAACTAGAAGACCTTTGAAAATGAACCTCAAATACCCTAAATCTTTTTGGGGAAATTCAATTGGTTATTCCTTTGAAAAAATTGTAGTATAGATTTTAAGAAGTTGTTAATTAATTGTGGTGTTATGCATGTTTGATTTTCTTTAACTTCATATTTTTTTCATGACTTCAATTTAAGATTTGACATACAAAAAGAAAATTGAAAGACTTTGAACCACTTTTACAATTTTAACATGTTTCTAATCAAACATTTATAATTTTTCAATCTATAAGTGATGCTTTTGTATTTTATTTTTCTACATGATGCATAACATGTCTTATTACAATTACAATTGAATTTAGGGTCACCTTTGTGTACATTCATTGTATTTGGATTCAAGGAAGAAGAGAATGCTTACATCAATATAAGCTACATTTATAGCATAGAAAAAAATATGTCACTATTGGAAATAAACTAGTCTTCTAGTGTGCTAGCAACAATTTGTGAGGATATTGCCTATAACAAATGGTAAAAGTCTTGAATGCCTCTAAAATCTCTCAGTGACCAAAACAATCTTTTGCATTATAAGGTAGGCAAATCTTCAAATGGTTATCTAAAATTTTAATAAAGAGTGCAAATTTTCTTTTAGCTTTTAAAAGAGATAGTTTTCAAAAGAAACAAGCTTATAATTAGAGACTTATGTCATTTCTTTGATTTCCTTGAACTTTGGGCAGCTTAAAAAAGTATTTGAAAAATAACAAAAATAACAAAATAAATATTTTTTTTATCGTGTCCAACATGGAAAGCTTTTATTCTAATATTATTGAGTGAAGTAAAAGATACGAAGATTTTTATTTTGCAAGTAGTCATGAATTGGTATAGGAATATAAAAACCTAACAACAAGGAGTATGAATGGAAAAAAGAGATGCTTTCAAGAAGTTGGAGCTGAACTTGATTAATAAATAGATTAGATACAAGAAAAGGCAACTCTAAAGATTGCTTGAACATTTGTGTTGGCAAGACTATGGAAATTGTCATCTTGCCTCCTACTTATACTCGTCGTAGTCTTTAGAAACTTGGAAAGCTTTAGAAGGACCTTGAAAGTCTTTAGAAGCTTATAGAAGCTTTTAGTATATAATGGAAAGTTCTACAAAGTTCAAGAGACCTATCATGGTGTTCAATATCTTCCAATGTCTAAGACAAATGGTCTACCCAAAACAGCTGTGAAATTCATTTCATAACTTAACTCTCACAATTTGTGATCATTAATAAGTGCAAGGGTTAATTTGCCAATATTATAATTGTATTTCATCCACAACATTGACAATGATCAGATGCAAGAATTTCCACACCATCCCCTATTGTTACCACAAGTCATTTCACTCCTTTCTTTCTTTGAGGGTCACTTGTGCCAATAATCCAAATTCAACGTTTATATCCATGCATATAATGTTAGAATGAATTTTGTGGGCTAAGGAACTCGGGGCAGGGAGCTGTACATTACAATTCACATGGACGGAGATTGATTAGCATTGCATCAACCTCCATCAAACGAGAGAGCTGAAATTGCAACAACCTTAAGCACATTCCAACTGTGTTAAATTCTAAGAAATCTGATACGTAGTACAACATATAAGTCCAGTTCGTCAACCACTAGAGGTAGAATTTCGATCCAGCATCTGAGCAAGATTTTGAAAAATATATACGAAACTGGGATATTCTGAAAAAATAATGTAGCAGCCCGGGGACTGCCTCAAGCGAATGTACAAACTGTTTCAAAATTGTGAAGACAATTCCTTGTTCATTGTGAGCATCCAGTGTCCGAGCAGTATGAAGTATTCAAAAGCACCCAATAATGAATGAGTGCTAGACATCAGGACCTACAACCACGCTCAGACACTATCACCTTAAAAACCTTACAAAGTATGGTTCAAAGGACACTGAAACCAAAACATTCTTGAACTTCAAGGCAGGGGGCTCTTTGTTTGTCATAAGTTCGAGACTCCTTTCAATGCAGACCATCTTGAATGCAAGCTAGTTTGCCCTTGTATTGTGGGCCACTGTAAAACGAATATATTCTGGTTCCAGTGCTAAGCTTACCTGCACAAGGACCCCCTCCTTCCTTCCCACTCAAGAATGTTACGATTCCTATGCACAGTTGCACAGATTTTCCAAGCTTCATACTAGAGTGCAGGTATCAACGCAAAGCAATGATCACAGTCTCCGAGTGGCTATTTTCACTCGTGGACCTCAACATCACTCCTGGCTTCCAGATCCCAGAGGAAGCCTACACAGTACACATCGGGCAATTGCTGTACCCGGCGCTTACGAACGCTCTCGCGCACCCAGCGTGCACCGCATGTCCGCACGTTCCCTTCTCGGCGATCCCTGACGGAGGAAGCGATACGTGTACGGAGTCAAAGCACAGGACACAATCTTCATACTTTCCATGAAAAGACCCGGAGGAAACCAGTGGCTTGGCAGTGATCACGAGGCGCTCCAGTCTGTGGTGTTGCGTCCTCCTCTGTCATCAAACCACTGAAAATCCTCGTCTCCCGTCACGTTCCAACTACTCATGGTGTCAATGCCGGACATCAACTTTCGACTCTCGAACATCCACTCACAACCCCGGAACCCACACGTGACAGCAGTGACAGTGAACTTCTCCTTACAACTAGGGCATGTCACAGGCTCTGCAATGTTGAACACCGTGAAGCCCTTCTGGCAGTAAACATCACATCTATGTGCCTTGCATTTGACATTTTGACACTTCCCTTGGATATTCAGGCCTCGACAAACATTCCTCCAAGGTCTGGTAGTATCTGGGGGATCCGCCAATTTGCAAGTTTTGAGAGAAGACGTGTTCTCCATGTCTACGAAGCTTCGAAACGGCAATATCAATCCACCGCCACGAAGCAGCACGGCATAATCCAAAACGGATCCAGACACTATGTTCAGAGACACCAGCGGGAGGGCGTTTTCGATTTTCGACAAATGATGTTCTTCTGTGAACAAAATGGTCTGGCTTACTGGGATGCCCCCGACAGCTGCGACGGCATCCTTCAATTCGCCTACGGTGCTTTGTGGAGGCAGGTGAACCTTTAAAATATTATTCCCGCCGAGGGGTTTCACAAACAAGATCATGTCACCAGGTTTTGGTGGGGGGATCAAACTTGTTCGCACTTGAGAGCGAGACGAGTGTCCGATCTTCGTCATGGTGGGCAAGAAATGGGCGAGTTGTCGGTCGTCGCCTACTGAGATGCCGCGGTAGAGAAGCTCCCGCACGGTCAAGTTGCGGTGAGTGGCGATGGCTTTCTTCAATTGACGAACCGTTCGAATGTTTCGGATGTTGACAGGGAGAACACTTCTCAAGGGTCGCCCTTGAATGTTGTTCACGTCGAGGATGAGGGCCTTTGCAGCATCGGGGCTCCTGCAAAACGGTCACTTGTAAACTTACATTGGTGAGGCCATGCCCTGTTCTTACCGAGCAGAGCATTTCCAAGGTTATCGCTACTGTCGATTCCGTAAAATTGTCGAAATCCCGGGCCCTTAATTAGGTCCCAGATCCACACAAACTCTAAAACTTAAGACACGCGCGTACTGAATTACGTTCAGGCCGAGTATCGTGAAAGGGCCAAAGTTGTGAAACGCGCCATCGTATTTTTACGAAATTGACGTTCACTGTACGGTGAAACCACTCTGTGCCAATGCACTTAATCTGCTACCTGAGTGTTCACAGAATGCTCAACATGAGTTTGGAAAAATGGATGTACCTCGAAGAAATTCGGGAACGTGGCTTTGATATTCGCTTCCAGGAGGTTGTCATACTGTTTGAACGAAGAAAGGCCCACGTGACTCAATTCTTTGAAGCTAGCTTCCGGTACTGGAAATTGCACCAAGTTGCAACCAGCGTTCTGCAAGCAA
Source organism: Pseudoscleropodium purum (assembly GCA_963969395.1). Taxonomy (NCBI): domain Eukaryota; kingdom Viridiplantae; phylum Streptophyta; class Bryopsida; order Hypnales; family Brachytheciaceae; genus Pseudoscleropodium; species Pseudoscleropodium purum. The sequence goes on from OZ017796.1 coordinate 3,568,531, forward strand.
CCTGCGGCAGCTCTCTCATTGTGATCTTTAGTGGTGAATGCCGAACAGAGAATCCGACACACGACTTGAGCTCAAGAACTTCCACTAAAGTGAAGAGATCGCGACTCCAGAAAGATGCAGTGCTTTTCGTCAAGATTCGAAGTTGCTACAGGGAGTAACCTTGCTTTTTCCGTGAAGATCTATCACTTAACTGTTGGTGGTAATAGAATTAACAAGAGGCATATCTGGATAAAGTAATGGGGTCAGTTGATTCCTGCGTGTTTTACACCAAGTTGCGGCGGTCCATGCAACGGAACTAACTTAAGGATGTTTAGGATTGGGCTGTCTAGTTGTGGCATGAGTGATTCTCGTCTTGATGGATGTTGAAGCTATGCCAGTCAATCTCCGCCCAGGTCAGTTCTAAGCAATGTACCCTGCCCCTGAGTTCGTTTGCCAATAAAATTTGGAACTTAACTGAAGAAGTGTCATTCCTGTCAAAAAAACACATTATTTCAACGACCATAGCTCGGATCTACTTAATTGCACAATAATAAACAGCACCTGCAAAGGTACAAATACATTAGAAATACACCAAAAACGAATAGAAACAGAAACAGAGTTTAGGGGTTAAGCTTGCACTAAATATAATTAACCGCTTGATTACCGTAATTAGTTCCACACCGACCACACCAAATCATCACCAACAATGACCCCCCTGGAAAGAATCATTCAAACACGGAAAGGAACTGCTTCCGTTTGTTCAAAAAAGAACAAAAAAACATGGAAAGAAACGAAAGCAAAACAAAGAACCCCCCGGAAAGAAAGCTCTCCCTCATAAATGCCACGATATGGAATGAAGGAGGTCGGTACAGTACTCCACCGGCTTCGAAGCTGGCGATCGGGTGTCAGAACGTCAGGCCCAGCCCATGGCCAATTCTGCTCCGTCTCTTTCCTTTTGGGGCGACGCTCTCAGTGCTTCTGGCTCTTAGGACCTGCTCAGGACTTGCTCAGGATTGGTATTGATGCATTGCGGCCTTCTTCCTGCAACGAAGATCCCGTTTTGAAGCCTGCCACTCGAGCACTTCGCCGGTGTGCATGGTGGACGCCGTCGTTTGACTCCACAGGGCGACGTGGGCCGAGGGAACGCTGCGCCAGATGGGGTGGGCTCAAGCTTTGGGAAGGAGACTTCGTGAAGCTTTGAGAAGTGGTGTTGTTGAGCTTTGCTGAAGCTTTGGGAAGCGTTGTTCGTGAATGTGAGGTTTGCGGAAGCTTTGGGATGCAGTGTTAGTGGATGTGAAGTTTTGCTATGTTTGGGAAGGAGCGTTGTTGAGCTTTGCTGAAGCTTTGGGAAACAGTGGTCGAAAGCTTTCGGAGTGTAGTGGTGAAGTGATTGTGCAATTGGCAGCAGGAGACGATGTGCTCTAATTCAATCGTCAGCTCTGACAGCTAATTCCCAGTGAACTCTAGCAATTAACAGGGGCTAAGGAGGAGGCACCAATAACTGATCGGTTAAGCATTTTGGGAGCAGATTTTGCATAGTATAAATTGGTGGATTTTTTTCCTGTGTAGGAAGATAAGAAATATGGGGATTGTTAAATTTTCAGATTTATATTTCAAAATTTGATATTACAGTGCATTTCGGGAGGCAAAAGAACTCTTGACCCATAAGCAATGTCTAGAGTCTTCCAATTCTAATCATACAAAATAGTACCTTCTTGCTCACTACTTTAGGGAATGTGGCATGACCTTATTAGTTCCAACCTTGGAAAGGACAAAAAAATCAAACTTCAAGCTTGAAAATTGGCTAAGGTTGGAAATAGCACACCCTATTGGTTGGATATTGGGCGTGGTTCCTTATTGGTGCCTCCACCTTAGTCTGCATTTTCTTCTTGTTGCAATTCTTCTTTTGATTTATGATATGGGTTCTTATTTTGGGGAGTTTCAAAGCTCTCATTTGAAGTCTAATGTAATGGGAAGATTAGTGCTCTTAGTTGATTTTATTTGTGCAATTTTTGTAGGCTTCATTTCTTGGACTTGAACCTTGAGAATTTGATGGATCATAGTTTATCAATTTGAGATCATAGCCTACAAATCAAAATCCTTGTAACCAACCAAGTAGTGTGACGCTATATCTAGGTCATTTTATCCCTTGAACATTGACAAGGATATTTGGTGTCTAATGGATGATAGGGGATTCTTGTAATAAGACAGAAAATCAATTATTCATTTGTGGATTTTGTTGTCAAATTGTTGTCAAAAGGGAAGGTCTTGTACAATAGGTTGACTTTCAAGAAGTGCTTTTGCAATATTTTAAGCCAAATATTCACATGGTAATAGAAACTAGTGATTTCTACGAATCCCTTTTTGTCTTTTAAGGGTTAATGTCACAACATAGATATGAAATTGCAATATTTTTCAATCCCAAACTCCCAATATTGCTTGAAAGTGCTTAATTCCAAAGCAAGGCTAAAATCTTCATCAATGTTTATTCATTTAACAAATTCAACCATAAGATGCTTTAATTTACATGTTAGAGTGCACCCTCCTAAAAATTCATAATAAAAATTCACACCAATTGTAAGATCATGATGTTTGGATTTCAAAAAGAACTACTTTCAACTCTTTCCAAATAGTGGGGTTTCATTTTCCAAATTTTTAACATAAAAATGTGTAACCTTACAACTTGCAACTCTCCATAATATGTTTCAAAAATAAATTGGGTATGCATTTAAAAAAAACTCATATTTAATCTTGAAAAAAATAGTCTATAGAAAGAAGTAGATCATGATTTAATATACTAAATTGTTAAGAATTTAATTATAGAATTGAAAAATTCCAATTGCAATGGAAATAATGTTATGTTTAACAAACTACATCATATGCTATATTTTTTTAATATTGAAAATTGAGATAAATAAAAGAATTTAAGGTTCATTTTAGAATGGTCAAAGATTCCATAATTGCCCACAAACTCAAACTCTTTATAACTTCCATCATGTAAATTAAAATGTATAAGAAAATAGAGATTTGAACTTCATTTTCTAGATTTATATATACATGGAATGCTTTGAATTATTCCAAGTCATTTTTGTGAGCTACCCAAGGTGTAATAGAAACTACATATCATACATTAACCTTTTAACCATGTAGTTAGAAATTCTAAAAATTGCTACTTGTAATTGCTACTAATAAGATCATCTTCAATGAAAAGCAACATAGGTCAAGAGCTCTAGAACGAAAATAGTGGGGCTTACCCTAACGGAAACTCTTGTTGAATGATGTCAAATGAAAGATAAAAGTGTACATACTATATAGTCTTCTTTGTTGTTCATTTTCTATTATTATAATAGATGCATAATAGGTATCATCTTGTCATATTGAAGGTATTAGAGCCTATTCCCATGAAGGGCCCAACCGGAGGTGGAGCTCCAGGCAACAACCTATGAGGTCCGATCCATTTCACATCATGCTTTTGGATGCGGACTAGACTTCCAAATAAAATGTCCACCTTTTTCTCAATACTTGGAATTAAGGGACATGTGACAACCAATCAATGAGGCAAGCCATAAAGATAAGTCTTGAAATAGGTGAGACAATTCTTGAAATAGAAAAGTACTTTTAGATAAATAGTAAGTTGGGTTGATGTGATGAAGAGCGGGCTTGCAAGCCCTACAACCAAGGGTGGTAGAGAAAGAAAGGGACTCGAGCTCCACATCAGAAATCAAGTTCACAATAAGCCCATGCAAATCCCGTAACCTGGTCTGGAGATCAGGTTGGGTCCAACATGCGAACAGCCCATTACTATAGATGAGACGACCTTTCATGCTGACTGTAAAAATGCTGCTGAATGGTTCACGTGACAGCCAAGGGTGGAAGAGAAAGTTTTCGATTACAGCTCCTTAACTTCCGTTGCATGGACGGCCGCAACTTGGTGCAATACATACAGGAGTGCTAACCCCATTAATGATAGACATGCCTTCACTATGTCTATAACCACTACAGTAGCAGTGAAGTGACGAATCGTCATGGGAAAACGCAAGGATACTCTCTGTAGCAACTTCGAATCTTGACGAAAAGCACTGCATCTTTCTGGAGTCGCGATCTCTTCACTTTAGTGGAAGTTCTTGAGCTCAAGTCGTGTGTCGGATTCTCTGTTCGGCATTCACCACTAAAGATCACAATGAGAGAGCTGCCGCAGGTTGCTTGCAGAACGCTGGTTGCAACTTGGTGCAATTTCCAGTACCGGAAGCTAGCTTCAAAGAATTGAGTCACGTGGGCCTTTCTTCGTTCAAACAGTATGACAACCTCCTGGAAGCGAATATCAAAGCCACGTTCCCGAATTTCTTCGAGGTACATCCATTTTTCCAAACTCATGTTGAGCATTCTGTGAACACTCAGGTAGCAGATTAAGTGCATTGGCACAGAGTGGTTTCACCGTACAGTGAACGTCAATTTCGTAAAAATACGATGGCGCGTTTCACAACTTTGGCCCTTTCACGATACTCGGCCTGAACGTAATTCAGTACGCGCGTGTCTTAAGTTTTAGAGTTTGTGTGGATCTGGGACCTAATTAAGGGCCCGGGATTTCGACAATTTTACGGAATCGACAGTAGCGATAACCTTGGAAATGCTCTGCTCGGTAAGAACAGGGCATGGCCTCACCAATGTAAGTTTACAAGTGACCGTTTTGCAGGAGCCCCGATGCTGCAAAGGCCCTCATCCTCGACGTGAACAACATTCAAGGGCGACCCTTGAGAAGTGTTCTCCCTGTCAACATCCGAAACATTCGAACGGTTCGTCAATTGAAGAAAGCCATCGCCACTCACCGCAACTTGACCGTGCGGGAGCTTCTCTACCGCGGCATCTCAGTAGGCGACGACCGACAACTCGCCCATTTCTTGCCCACCATGACGAAGATCGGACACTCGTCTCGCTCTCAAGTGCGAACAAGTTTGATCCCCCCACCAAAACCTGGTGACATGATCTTGTTTGTGAAACCCCTCGGCGGGAATAATATTTTAAAGGTTCACCTGCCTCCACAAAGCACCGTAGGCGAATTGAAGGATGCCGTCGCAGCTGTCGGGGGCATCCCAGTAAGCCAGACCATTTTGTTCACAGAAGAACATCATTTGTCGAAAATCGAAAACGCCCTCCCGCTGGTGTCTCTGAACATAGTGTCTGGATCCGTTTTGGATTATGCCGTGCTGCTTCGTGGCGGTGGATTGATATTGCCGTTTCGAAGCTTCGTAGACATGGAGAACACGTCTTCTCTCAAAACTTGCAAATTGGCGGATCCCCCAGATACTACCAGACCTTGGAGGAATGTTTGTCGAGGCCTGAATATCCAAGGGAAGTGTCAAAATGTCAAATGCAAGGCACATAGATGTGATGTTTACTGCCAGAAGGGCTTCACGGTGTTCAACATTGCAGAGCCTGTGACATGCCCTAGTTGTAAGGAGAAGTTCACTGTCACTGCTGTCACGTGTGGGTTCCGGGGTTGTGAGTGGATGTTCGAGAGTCGAAAGTTGATGTCCGGCATTGACACCATGAGTAGTTGGAACGTGACGGGAGACGAGGATTTTCAGTGGTTTGATGACAGAGGAGGACGCAACACCACAGACTGGAGCGCCTCGTGATCACTGCCAAGCCACTGGTTTCCTCCGGGTCTTTTCATGGAAAGTATGAAGATTGTGTCCTGTGCTTTGACTCCGTACACGTATCGCTTCCTCCGTCAGGGATCGCCGAGAAGGGAACGTGCGGACATGCGGTGCACGCTGGGTGCGCGAGAGCGTTCGTAAGCGCCGGGTACAGCAATTGCCCGATGTGTACTGTGTAGGCTTCCTCTGGGATCTGGAAGCCAGGAGTGATGTTGAGGTCCACGAGTGAAAATAGCCACTCGGAGACTGTGATCATTGCTTTGCGTTGATACCTGCACTCTAGTATGAAGCTTGGAAAATCTGTGCAACTGTGCATAGGAATCGTAACATTCTTGAGTGGGAAGGAAGGAGGGGGTCCTTGTGCAGGTAAGCTTAGCACTGGAACCAGAATATATTCGTTTTACAGTGGCCCACAATACAAGGGCAAACTAGCTTGCATTCAAGATGGTCTGCATTGAAAGGAGTCTCGAACTTATGACAAACAAAGAGCCCCCTGCCTTGAAGTTCAAGAATGTTTTGGTAACAGTTGCCATCTTTTCAGTTCTTTGTATTCTTCACCACCCTAGTACGTAGGGTTTTAAAGATGATATTGTCTGAGCTTGGGTGTCTAGCACTGATTCATGATTTTATGCTTTGTTGATTATATTGAAACTGTTCTGACAGAGGATGCTTACAATGAACAAGGACATGGCTTCACAACTTTGAAACAATATACAATGGATTCACTTCTTGCTTCATAAGGCAGTCCCTGGGCTGCTACATTATTTTTTCTAAAAATCCTAGTTTGGAATATATTTTTCAAAATCTTGCTCAGATGCTGGATGGAAATTGAGAATCTAGTGATTGAGTGAACTTAGTGGTTGATGAATTGAAGTGAATTGAATTGTAAATCTAGTGAATTGAACTTTGTGGGGTGAAAATTCGGAAGACCTTGTACAAAATCATTTTTTTTTGGATTGAATTTTCTTTCATTATTTAGATTTAGACTTTTTGAAATTTCATTTCACAAGATGTGGAATATTTCATGACCTTTAGCATTAAGGTTCTCACAACTTAGTAAGTTAGCAAAAGGACTCATTAAGTTTCAATCCCTTTTGATAAGCATGGTCTCTCTTCAAGGAAGGGGAAAAGGACTACATTGTCTTTCTAGTAGTAAAGGGTCTAATCTCTATGCTACAATCTCAAATTGACAAGTCAAGGTTCATCAAATTCTCATGGTTCAAGTTTAAGAAATGACGAGTACGTACCAAAATTGCACATATAAAATCAACTAGGAGTATTGATGTAGCATGGGAAAAGATTGGGAACCAAAACCCAAGGAATTCCCTAGTGGTGGTTCTTTTTAATTGGAAAAGGTCAAGTAGCCTATAGTTTTGTTTTTAAAGTCACTTTTATTGTAGGAATTCACTCAATTTAGTAATTTAAAGAATAAAGATTAATTAAATTAAATGCAAAAGGGAATGTGTGTATACAAATTTATTAGCCTATGCTAGTTTTTTGTCCAATTCCCAATGTATGTAGACTCTATGAAATGTTGTGCAACCCTATACTAGTATTTAAATGTTAATTTATTGGGGTGGATTAAATAATTAGGGTTGGTCAAATTGTCTTATGCCCTGTAATGCATTCTATCAACCTAATCAAATAGTCACACACACACACACACACACACATACAGATATATATATATATATATATATATGCCATTTTATTAATTATTTTTTCAATTTAATTCATAAATAGTTGGTCAATTTGTCTAGTAAGCTAATTACTAATCTAATTGCTACTTATGTAGGAATGCAAATTTACAAGTCTATAATCGTCAAATTGTCCTAATATGCAAAATATGCAAAAGTAAGGAAACTTTTCTGTTAATTATGCTTTAGTTGATTCATCTTATGATCTTTCTTTCTCCAGCTCCATCAGTAATTCAGTAAGTCAATTAGTCTCTTTTTCCATGGTTTGACTTTCACATTCTAAATATATAATTGCCTATTGGATTAAGTGGACTAATTACTCTAAAGTTATAGCTAATTTTATTGCTTTACTAAATTTATAAACACTATCTATTTAATTAGGAGTAAGGTTGATTTGTCAAGCATTTGGCTCCTATATTACTTAATTGTCAATTAGCCAATCCAATTCTAATTCCATACTTGCTAACCACAACTTAACCATTATTTTGTCAATTGCATCATATCAATTGATTAATCGACCTCTCAACTACCAACAACCATCCAAGAAATCTTCTCAATACACTTGTTTGATTTGTCTTAAACACCATTAAGTTACTCAGCTCCTCATCTATTTGTCAATTTGTCCATATTCTTATAAATATAATCCACATTAATCACACTTATAAGAGACCTATCAATTACTAGCTTAAAAATTTTGAATACGGTTTTCTCTTAACTCTGGAGACAATTGGACTACAATGACATCCAATACCTACTTTCTCAGGCAATTGGACAAGTTATTTCACTAACTAGCTACTTGGTCTTGTATAAAGTAATTGATCATTGTAACAACAAAACCAGATAATTAGATAAAGTGCTCTAAATACCAATTGTACATACAAATTAACAATTGATTACAGCTATAACCATTGGACTATTAGACTAATTAATTCAAAAAGTTATTGCCAATTAGTAGCTACTAATTCCCATTATATTCACTATCTAATTGACTTTTTAAATTGGCACATACATTGTCTAATTTCCATCTCAATTAACAAACCATAAGAAATTCAACAAGGATTAACCAATCATTGGTTACTTAATGTTTATAAAACTTCATAGTATATTCTTCTTTTGCAACTCTCTTAATTGTTTGATTGACCTTGATTATGATCCAGCAGATTCATCCTTATCCCAGCTTACAAACTTATCTGTCTAATTGATTTAAATTTCAACTTTAAGTAATACCAATCACTAGATATTTTGACTACTTGACACATAGAAGTAGACAATAAATAAATTATTACACCAATAAAGTTGATCACTAGCTTAACTTCTACAACTACAATCAATGTCTAAGCTTAATTGACTTAGAAATTATAGCTCTCTCACTCATAGATCAAGAAGTGCATTTTCCTTTACAACATAGTCTAATTGATATCAAAATTGACAAAGTATAATCAAATTTATCAAAGCTTCATTATAGCATGGCTATTAGTCTAAACATCAATATAAAAGTTACCAATCCTTGGCTTAATACAAGAAATAATTATGCTCACGAATATTTCATTCTACAAGGCTCTCACATCTTGACTAATAGACTTGATAACAAAATAAGAAACAATGCCAATCCTTGGCTTATTGTCTAGCACAAAACTCCACCAATCACTAGAAAAATTGACTACTTGACATTCTCATATATTCACTTCTCTACTCAAGACTGAATAAAATAATTTGACTTGCACTAAACTCTTTGCTATTAGATAGATACCAAACCACAAGAGTACATAAAGCTAATCGCTAGTTCAATTCACCATTTGATTCTCTTGCAAATACTTAGCTCAATCACATAACCATACAATTTGACAAGCTCACAACTCATGACAATTAGACAAATGCAAAATAAAAACAAGACAATGCTAATCACTAGCAATTGTTCAAACATAAGAACAACAAGCCAATCACTAGCTGAAAGAAACTAGACACACAATTAGACAAATAGACGATTGCATTGAACTTTGAAGGAATACACAAATACAATTGACATGGCGGGCAATTGCTACAAATGTGGAGAGAGAGAGAGAGCAAACTAAACCCCAATTGATTAGTCTTATACTTCTTGGCCATAACTAATTCAGAGTTACTGACTTGTCTATTTGTTTTTGTTTTACCCTAACTTCTCATCCAATTGTCTATTGGTCCTTTCCACATTGGTATGTCTATTTGACGTGGTTCTCATTCTAATTAGCTTTAAAGCTAAATTAACTGGTCTATTAGTCTTTTATTTTCCAAAAACTTCAAAATTAATTGAAAAAGTATGTCTACATTTGACCTTTGAAAAGAATGCATTGTCTACAACTCACGTGACTCTTGTATTCTAGACCTTACATAAACCTCATCACTACATAGTGACTAAGCCCCATTGACTCCACCCTTGTTTCTTTGCCTATGTAGACCTCTACTCATTACACAAACCTTGAAGCATTGCTAGCCAAAGTTCAAACTTTGATACCCAAACTATCTTGGCTATCTTGCATAAATTGTTAGATATAAATAGTAGCACCCTTTGTAAGGGATGACACATTCATCTTTAGTGATCTTGCACTAAAGGTTGTATACTATTTGTAGAACTGAGACGAAGTGATCAAGCATTCACCTGGTCTTTGCTAGGCAATTAAAATGCTCATGAATAACATTTCTTTGTAACTTACTATTGTCATTTACATGCAAACAACTTTGTATGGCCTCCTATCAAGTTAACGACATCACATTATGGATTAGGGAACAATATAGGAATTGCCCACTCCTTTGCCAATAGTGTTGTATTGAAGGTAAACACTTCACACCCATTAGAAGTTTAGAACAATTATATACCCAACCACCCTTGTAGCTCTACTATCATCAAGACATGCCATTTCTTCCCTCCTATTAGTGTAATACTCTCTTGTCCCAAATCAAGAAATTTTGGATTCAATTCTTGATATCAATTGGTTTCCAAGACTATTGGTTTCTAGGGGTTATTTGTTCTAAAACTATCACTAATCAATATAAGGTAGTTGCTCATGAACAAAAAAGGATGTGATTGGAAAGAGGTTTTTTAACCCTTAAAGAACTTGCATGTGTTTTTTTGGCTACATAGCAATTTTGGTCAAGTACATGTGATTGAAGATTTCCATATTTTTTGCTTAAATTTTAATGGAAGGTGGAAACATAGATTATCTTTTATATGCACTAAATTTCATGACATTTGAAAATATGAGTCATCATTTATTGCCTAGTAAGTTAATATTTTTTGTAAATGGGCAGTTTAGGCAAATTAAAAAGAATCACTTTTTCCATAAACAAAAATTTGAAATTGGTCTTTTAGAGTTATATATACATAATGGAAAGTTTGAGTCATTCCATTATGATCTATAGTAAAAAATTATGAGGATTTTTTTTTGGGGGCATTTACGGATTCTCTACTCTAAAATAAACTTTGAAGTCCTTTATCTTACTCAATTTTCAATATTTTTGGAAAAATATAAAATCATAGGATGTAGATTGTTGATTACTATCTACTTACTAAATTTTTCCCTATATGTGAGTCAAACCACACTCAAAGGTACCATTGGAATTACTTTTGTAGGACAGGACTTAAGTCCTTTTCGAAACTTTTGAAGCTCTCAATTACTTTGATGTTGTTATTGTTTTTAAAAATTTATATATGAATAGTATAGAAATGCATTCCTTTAAAGGTATGAAGAAGAAATTTCATAAAAAAAATCATTCAAAAGATGTAAATCACCAGTTTTAAGGCTAAATTTAGTGTCTTTATTACAATATAGCACTTTAAATAGATTTTTTATCCAAATTTTTAAATCTTCTAAAATATACAACTATGAAAAAGAATTTCTAGTGATTAAATTTTGGACTAAAAATAGTATATATTTTTTAATTAATTAATTGATTTTTGACAAACTCTTGATTTAATCTTTTAACAAAATTAAACATTCAATTCCAAAAATAGATTTTATGGGGACCTTGATGTGAACAATAAAAACACTTTTGTTTTATCACAATCATCATTTGGGTTAGTTTTTATATTAAAAAGGACGTTCACATGTTTTTACTTCCAAATTCATATTATAGAAAATGAAAAAATATTCAAATTGTAGCAAATGAGTCCTTTTCTACTCTATCATATGAATATATATATATATATATATATATATAGACATGATTTTTGTTTTTTATTCAATCACATTATTATTCATTAGAAATTAGACCCCTTTTCTACCATTGAAAAATTTGATAGGCTGACATTTGAACTTCAATTCAAACCTTAATAAAGAAGTTTAGATTTTTCTGTGAATAAAAAAATATTAGTCTTAACATGATTTGGACTACTAGCAGAAAATGACTAAAATGACTAGATTTAATAGATTAGCCTTAAAAAACAATAGCTACAAAGAAGATACATTGCAAATTTCAATTAGTTTGACTCCTTTTATGGTCCATTTAAGTGTGATTTGACCCATGTTGTATAATTCCAAATGATTAGAAAATTTTCAAGCATGTGACCAGCTTGTCTAAAAAAAAGAATCCAAAGAAGCACCACCATTTTGGACATTTCTTCGTAGAAAAGTGAGCTTGTGAAGTGTAGCTGCATCCCAAAACAAATTAATTTAAGTGAATTTGAAATTTTTGAAATTTTTATCACATGTTTTCAAGTCAGCATATTGTAAGATCTTATAATAACATATGTGAAAAACAATTTAAAAAAAAGAAATTTGATACTTGTACTAAAAATGGTAGTGAAAACATAGTCATGGAACTTTAGAGGTTAGGTGTCTGGAGTTGGTTTTCGTGTAGAAGAGCGAGCCGATCTAGTTTGTTCTAGTTTGAGCTCTCCGTTGTGAAAAGTTCACCTTGTTCAAATGATGTGAATTGCCAAGTGAGCCAAACTCCCTTTTCAAACTTCCAAACACCTCTTTTCCATCCACGGGCGGGACACGAGTGGCCATTTTGCGAACTCTCTCCAGTGGGTGCAAAGCCTCTGTGATACTACACGAGGAAGAGAACAGAGACATGGAATTCATATAAAATCCGGGTGTCGTAGGTCCACAGAAGTGCAGACACATGTGCTGCTACTCACTTGTGACATCACTACGTACCATTCTATGACTGCATCCGAGACAATACGCCAGTATGCGGTGGTGTTCTTTCACACGGCTTGCTTAAAAACGTCCAAATTGTGTGCCCAGTGCTCTAGAACCAGGACTCAAAGTGCCCAGAACTCTGAAGTTACTCTAGCGACGGATGCTCCAGTTCTGAGGTTTCAATGATACTAAGGAAATTCCCCATTCATTTCTCCGAAATTCGTCATTGCAAATGAATATGAGGTTCACTTAGCATGTGGAATTTGGGATGCACTGAACTCAAAGATTAAAGAACTACCGACTAGAATTCAGAGTGGCAATGGCATGAAGGAAGGAGCACGAATTCGAAACATGGAAATCTCCATTCCTGAGTATGCAATGTGTAGATCTTGTTAATTTTGGTCGGTTGTTCAGATCTCACTCAACAAACTTACGTTCCTCGGATTGTGAAACGACGTACCTTACATAAGGGTCTGTAATATTATATTTCGGCCGTCTTCACTTGCTCTCTGAGTGCAAGCTAGAGCAACAATACGACGTTCAAAACTAATGTGCATGTCTTCTATCAAGGTAAACCGTAAACCTACGCCACAACTTTCTCAACGTCATAGCATAACCCGACTTTCGCTCCACAAATTAAACAAAAATTCTCACAACTTAAGCACAGCTTGCATATACTTGGGCTCTTTCCAGTGCAATTCAATTGTCCATGTCGCCCATGAATTTACAAATCACCACCTGTGATCACTGCCTTTGGCGGCGTAGACGTGGAGAAACTCGTGCTTTAAACCATGCAGTCAAGACTCCGAAGACGCAAATGACACAAAATTTCACATTGTGCCATAAATCGACTGTATCTGGATAAACTGGACTCCAAAACAAGCATTGTTAATCTGCCAGAACTGCATACTAAAAGGGACCACAGGCTAATTAAAGCAACATGATCATAACAAGCCGCATTTGACGAAGCTTCTTGGAACGAAGTTAATACAAAATTCCCAAAGTGCTGCATCCAGCAGCTCCGGCTAAGCGGAAAACCCTGTCTGTCTTCAGCTCGATGGTGCTCAAGGACACTTGGTTCCACCACTCACCCGAAACTTTCGAATTATTTCATATCAGACTTTCCTTTGGGCACTGCCATTTCTATCAACTAGAGAAGATGACGCCTGTGGATTCGGGCATGCCCAGTTACAATGCACTTCGTTCTCGGACGACGAAGAACGAGTCCGCGGAAAGAGTGAAGACAAGCTGTTGCCCTTTGTGAAGATGATTTTCAGTGACGAAATCCCGCCACTCAGCATTCAAGTAGTGTCGAATGTTTTTCCCAAAGCTGGTGCGGCAAGCCATTGTTTTCTCAGGTGATTGTTCATGTATACCTTGCAGCTTGACCACAGTGCGAATTCGGTTGCCATACTTTCTGCAAAAGCCTCCAGGAAACTCCTGCACCACAAACACGAGACTCTTCAGATCGACTCCATTCTTGCAGACACGCACATCCTAGCTAGCTCTGCGCATCTCTGAGAAGCTCTGTGAAGGTTGCATGCACAGAGATCTTACCAAATACGCTTGTCCATCCCCTCTGACATTGCTGGCTGTTAGTGTCTTCTCAAAGCTCGGAAGGTGATCCGAACTGTCTTCCTTGCGAGATGGAGGAGTTGGAGCGATGGCACAATCGTAGACTGCGCTTGAGTTTCTGTTTGAGCTATTCTTACCTTCGTCGCTTCCTTCGTCATCAGCACTCAATCGAGCATCTCTGCATTTGCGATAAGGCTGCTTTGCTTTCTTACGTGGATGAGCCGAGTTACAAGCGCACCTTCTTTGCTTTCGAGAGGGTTTTTTATGCGGTCCCTCCCTGCTGCGAAATATGTAGACCTTGAATTCCGACATTGCCATGAGCACGAAAACCAGCAAATCGCCTTTCAAGAGACCATGGGAAATAGCAAACTCTCGCCAACCTCCTTCGAATCTTACTTGAGCCGTCTTAGTTGGAGAATAAACCGAAATGGTGAGATTCACAGGCCAGGTTTCTGTAGATGATTCCGTTCGAAGGATAGTGGATTTTCGGATTTTGTCCCCATGCTTTTGGACAAACCAAGAGGGCATCGTCTGCAGGAAGCGAAGACCAATAAGTTGGAAAATCAGATTATCAGAATTGTCCTGTGATTTGCAAAAGTAGTCAATGGTGCAATGGGTCTCAACGATTGTCAGTTTAGTTTGAATCACGATTTCTGCCTGTATGTTCAGAGTATAACATCAACAGGGATGGAGAGATTCGAATTCATAAGTCAGACTACGGAAATACAACAATGGATAAAACTTGCAATACATACCAATCCCCGAATGCATTTGTTTGAGCTTGCTGCAGTTGTTGCTGTGAGGGTCTTCTCAAAGTGAATACTCTCCTGCAACTCGTGAAGCACTCGGGGCTTAATATCATCAGCGCTCATTGGCATCATGTTCAAGTTTCCTCTGCCCATTGATCTTTATATCATCTAGCAAGTAATCGAACTGCACTTGAACTTCTCAAAACATGCAGCCGGAGTAAACTTGTGGCCTCATTTACTCTCGCAGTCTCCTGCTCCAGACAAGAATTCGTCTTTATAATCCTCTTCTCAGAAATGCAACTTCGACAACAACAATGCTTGTACACTGAAATTACCGATACTTCTATTTTTGAAGTGAGAAATGGCAGATCGAGGAGTGGAAGATTGTGAAGTGTTGGACTGAGGGGAACCAGGACGTTGATAGCGTAGATCTCGAGTCCTGATTCGTATCAGATAGTGTTCAAGAGCTCGGTGACAGGGCCATACATGGTGTACGTATCCGGAAGTGGATCAGCAAGATTTAGAAATTGTACACCTCTTGATTATTTTCAATCAATCTGTGCAATGATTTTATTATACAGACTTGTATCTGAGGGGAAATGCATGATGGAAAAGTACTGATGTCCATGAGATATTTTCCATTTGGACTGCGATAATGTCAACAAACGTCCATTTCGTTAGATTGGAAGAAATCACGATTCTGGAACTCTTGAAAGGCGTCCTGAAATGTAAATCTATGACAATTATACTGTTTTTATAGATTTATGCACTTAAATCCCAGTATTTCGGCTCTTGGAATTGCTCCTATGTGACGAAATTGGCGCTAAGAAAACCGGCGGGTTAGACTCACTTGAACTCGTATATCGGAACCAATAGTCAGATTGGCTTGAACCTCAATCCTTGCATCACCTGTTCATAATTCTGCCGAACGTCACTGAATTTGTCGGAATGACTAATTCTCCAAACAGAAGTCACTCAATGGACAGTAAATTAGTACTGCAGTGAGAAGTGTCCACCGATTGCAGTACGTCCCGGTAATTGGGGATCCAAGACTTATAGATTTGATTGGTAAATGATACGCAGTGTATCTGGACGTGCGAGGTCGTAATTATTTGGGGAATTGTAGAGATCTCGAAACAAGTATATATGACTTTGCTCATGAAATTTACGATCATGGTCATCTATGTGTAGACTTGAAACTGATGGGAAACTGATATTATTTCATTGAGCAGTTCCATCGCCTACAATCTGGAGTTGGAAAGGGGCTATCTCAGCTATTTGATAATCCTTAGGAACAAGAAGTGACCATGTACAGTACCACGGTGAGAAATTTGTATTGCAAATATTGCTCCTCGGGTTGAACCATAGACGGTTGTATAACGAGTGAAGTCTCACGATGCAACCAGTTGCAACGTGCAATTCCACGCTAAATCCTAAACTTAAGCAAGAACCCAATCATTCGAACAGGGTTTTGATTCAAACTAACACAGTTGCCAATGACGGACGTTTAAATTATAGCTTCCTTCTCTCATGAAATTTCCTCCACTGAGAATTTGTTGCTGCAATCATGTCACGTAGATCCCTGGCAAACCTGGACTAAAGGCAGAGGATGGCGCACATGAAGAAAAGAAGCACACGAAAATCTTAGACTTGGTATCATTTGAACTCAGACTGGTTCAAAATATGAAACAAAGAGACCTAACTTGTCTCAAGTCTCTAGAAGCGCAAGATTGTTAGTCTCTCAAAATTATATAAAGAGATCAGAGGTTAAGCTTCACCATTAGAAGTCCCATGGACCAAGCTTCTTCGGATAGCATAAAATTCCCAAAGCACTATGGGTTGAGGAGTTCCCGCTACACCTCTGGTCGATTAAGTATCCGCCTTCATACACATGATGGTGCTCAAGGACACATGGTCCCGCCCTCACCAGTCTAAACTTTCTAATTACTTGATATATATCAGACCTTCTTTCGACAATAGGATGATTTCTGTGTGACCTTGGGCTATGCCCAGCCACATGCACTTTGACCTCGGACGACGAAGGAGTGTACGTAAAGAGTGAAGAGAAGCTGTTGCCCTACTTGAAGATGATTCTCAGTGACGAAAGCCCGCCACTCAGCTCTCAAGGGCTGGTGTTGGCTAGTCATTGTTCGCACAGGGGACTGTTCATGAATCCCTTGCAGCTTGACCGCGGTGTGAAATTGTCTACCAGGAGCTACTTCCCCGGTCCCAAAGTCCTCAGGAAACTCCTGCACCACAAACATGAATCGCCCCGAGCCCCTTCAGATCGACTCCATTTTTGCATAAACGTACATCCCAACTCAATCTACATGTCTGAGAAGTCTTTTGAGGGTTGCAAATTTCGAGATCTTACCAAGAAAGCTTCTGCGTTCCGACTTTGTGACTGCTAGTGTCTTCCAGAAGCTCGGAAGGTGATGCAAAGTGTCTTTCCTGCAAGATGGAGGGAATTGGAGCGGTGGCAGACTCGTAGACTGCACTTGACTTCCCTCGTGCGCAATTTTGACCCCCGTTCTTATCTTCGTCGCTTGAACCCTCCTCGTCAGCACGCAAATGAACATCTCTGCACTTGCGATATGGCCGCTTTCCCTTCTTTTGCGAATGATCGGAGTCACAGGTCCACCTTCTTTGCTTTCGGGGGGGATTTTCGTACGGTCCCTTAATGTTACGAAAAACGTAGACCTTAAATTCGGACATTGCCGTCAGAACGAAAATCAGCGAATCACCTTTCAAGAGACCATTGGAAATAGCAAACTCTTGCCAACCTCCAGCAAATCTCACTTGAGTACTGGTTGGAGAATGATGCCAAATGGAGAGCTTCACACGCCAAGGTTTTGTGGTGCTTCTCTTAGAAGTAAAGCCGATTTTTCGAATTTGTCACCATGCTTTCGGACAAAGCGAGCGGGTAGTGTCTGCGGGAATAAAATAGTCAAAACGTTTGAAAATCAGAGTGGCAGCATCCCAAAGATTGCGAAAGCACGCTACGTATGAGTCTCGTGGACTGTTAGTGCAGTTCACCTGCAGCGATTACAGAGTTAAGCTGCATCATTAAGGCGTAACCAAAATGGAGACTAAGTAAGCTGTCCCGAGCAAGGGGAGTGTGCTTCGTAATTTCTTTCACAAAAGTGATTTCAGAAGCATGCCGAAATTGAACCCAATGAGTTTATATTTATCTAGGGTTACACATACATTTCACTACTTTTCTTCACATTGACACCGTAGGAGCCGGACTGTAGCTTCTAGACCTACCCACAACAAACATACGCACGAGAGCATCAATAATGAGCCCAAACCTGTATTCATACGAATATGGGACTTCCTTTATGAAGAACTTGCTTTAATATGCTAAATATAACCATTTGCAATGACAGAGCTTGGCCTAATCTCCAGCCAACAAGCAGCCCAGAATTTCGGATCAATGCCGACCAAATTTTGACAGTGGTTTAAATCACAAGTCCTGCCTACTAAATCATCAAGATGAATGGGGAGATGCAATTCGGAAGTCAAGCAAATACTATAATTCTGGACCGGCAACGTGCATTACATACCAATTTCGAATATATTTTGTCATGGCTGCCAGGTGCAGTGGTAGCTCTCAGCGTCCTCTCAAAATGAATGCTCCCCTGCAACTTGCGAATGACATGGGGTTTGTCATCAGCGCTCAATGGCACCAGCTTCACGTTGCTTGTGGGCATTGATCTTTGCATCACCTAGCTGGAAATTCTGCAGTTAAATTTCTCAAAACGTGCACTTGGAGTAAGTAGCAAGAATCGAGTCTCATTTCGAACAGGTTTTGACTGAAACAAGCACAGGTTGCCAATGACGAGCGTGGAGAGTTTTAGTGTCAGCTTTCAAAATCAGAGTCATTTCAAATTAAGCACACAAATGTAACTACATGTCAGCGTTTATACCATGCGCGCGGACACAGTAACAGTCAAAAAGTAAGTAGGAGCTAGCAAGCAGAGGCAAAATGTTCACAGAAAGTGAACAAAGACAGTTTACCAACACGTCCCAGTTCCTAACCTTCAACGCAAAGCCAAGCAAATAATTTCTTCTTCTTCCGTGTCTGACGAAACGCTTACAAAATGGTAGTACACGTATCTATCTTGGAAATAGGAGTGCGAAAAACAACTACAACTGATCGATTCCTGCAGCAATTCGAATGTCGCGGACCCTTTTTCTGGGACGGACGGAGTATACCGCATTTAGACTTTGCTCAAAACTCAAAGACGCTGACGTAAGCTGCAGTAGGATGGTGAACGCCTGAACATGGCAATCGGCAATGCGGAGTGAGGAAGATTTGGGGATTGTACTTTGTATGTACAGCTTTCAATGCAGTGCAATTTGTGAAATGATAATATTATCTTGGCTCGTCTGAACTATTGGGAACAAAGCTGATGGATACAAATGATTTACTTTTGATATTTTGATATATGTGATCATGTTGACCAATTATTATATATGAACATCAATTCATGGCGATGTTGCATAGTATCCAACATCTCATGTCCATGGAGAATTTTTTTTCTACAAAGGTTTGAGAAATCATTTATAGAAATGTAATTTTTTTGAAGTGCATAATTTTAGAAGTTTAGAAATTTAAATGATATGTAAATTTTGGTTTCTATATCCATAAAAACATAATAATATATCCACCCATATATATATATATATATATTTGTGTGTGTGTGTGTGTGTGTGTGTATGTATATGGGATATGAGACAAGACATGGGAGACATGGTTGGCAATTTTGATTGCCTACGGGAAAGCGAGAGAGGAAATTTCATATAATTCTGTTGTCCAGTAATATGAAAATTCAAATGAATCCCTCAAGTGATTTTAATAAAACTCATGCAAATCCCAAAGCTTGGTCTCATTAATTTTACTCTATGAAGGTTAAAGCATGGGTTAAGGAAATGTTCAAAATCAAGGATAAGGTAAATATCCTACATGACTAAGCAATGACCCCTAAACAAATCAATGCTCATGTTGTGAACTCATTTCTTCCATAGGCTTCATTCTTGGCCTTCAATTAAGATTTGCCAAATGCCAATGGTCTCCACAACCAAATTTGAGTATCCCAATTTGAATGAAATTCATCCAAATAGGGAAGAAAAGTTGACACCAATGTCTTCTTTCCTTAAATATTTGGGAATTCAAGGTTCAATTCCCTAAAAGACAAGAGACTTAGAAAACTCAAAATCACCTTTCTCTATATATTTAGGGAAGAGCAACAGGCCAGATTTAGAAAAGAACATGATTTCCTATCCCTATATATTTGTTCTTTCTTCATCCGCATAGAAATACAAATAGGGAAGAATCAAGTGCATGGACATAGTATCAATAGAATGTAGTTGATGAAAGCTTGTAAAAGGAAGAAGCCTATACTCTCAAGTGACATTCTTCATTGGCAATTTTGTGGTTGATTGAGGTAAAACCTTATTCTAATGATTTGATTCTTCACATAAATCTTGCTTAGGTTTATTACCATGTGTAAGGTGCAAGTTGCAATTGGTTGAATCTTGAGAACTAAATCCCTTATAAATTGTAGACTCATCAATGGTTCGGCCCATGCAGAAGTATTTGCAAATTTGCTGGGATACCGAAAAAATAAATTCTTATATTAGATTTCACCGGATAATCTATTAGTTGGAAAAGCCTCTGTCAAACTCCAGATTGTACACAATGTAACTGTTGTATGAAATACGATCAGTTTCCCCATCAGTTTCAAATCTGTATGGAGTTGATCGTATCATAAATCATCTACGCTTGGGTAAAAAAAATGTAAATCTTCCATATATTGCAAGTGCAACTGATCATGTTGATCTCAGTTCTATATATAATTCCAATTTCTTTCAATCGAGTACGTCTGATACACTGTATCATACATTGTATTATACACCATTCAAATCCATGCCAAGTTCTTCAGTGCTGGGATTACTCCAGTCTGTCTGGGTAGAATATCAGATCGTCAAATGTTTACTGACTAGATCTGAGAACCCGAGCCTGAGAAAGCTTCTCCGTGCAGTAGTCATCAACTGTGTCATTTCAGTGACGTATGACTCTTTGGTATTCAGAAATCCGGCAAACTCATAACTCCTAAAGCGATTTTTTCATACAGTGACGTCAGATCTTATGAACAGGTATGCAAAGATTGATGTTTCGCCCTTTCGGTACCGGCAATTTACAATTTCCCGAGAGGAATTGTGAGTCTTGGTTATTGTGAACGTGATCGCAGTCTGAGTGGAAACGACCACACTCACACAGTCTCACATCATGCATTCAGTTCCCCATCAGTTGCAAGTCTACTATCGATCTAGATGGTACAATCATTTCACAGATTAATTGCGTGATTATGATCAAGAGAGGTAAAATGTCCAAATCTTACCGATGGACGTCCGCAAACTCACACCAATTATGGCCCTGTCACCCAGGTCATCCACGTCATCTGATTTGAGTTCACCAGACCTGCGCTATGAAGGTACTGGAACTCCTCAGTCTGTCAATCCTCATATTTGAGCTCCTCCATCTGCCACTTCTCACTTCAATAAAATTTGGCCTTCCGTAATTTGGGTCTAGTTCCTGTTGTTTCTGAGGTCTTCAATCTGAGAAGAGGATTCAACAAAGAAACGCTTCATCAGGAGCTCGAGACTACGAGAGTGAAGACACTTCCTCAAAGTGCGTGTTTTGAAAAGTTCAACTCCGGAATAGCAAGCTCGTTGAATCAAAGATCAATGGCCAGAAGCAACGTGAAGCTGGTGCCTTTGAGCGCTGATGACAAACCCCGTGTCATGCGCGAGTTGCAGGGGACCATTCATTTCGAGACGACCCTCACTGCGGCAACTGCATCGAGCTGCAGTGGATTAGTATGTATTGCAAGTTGGAACCCCAATAGCATTACTTTGATTTACAAATTTGCATCTCCTCATCCCTGTTGATGATTTGCTCGACAGCACTCGTGATGCACATTGTACCAGATGATAATCCGTGAGACTCGTGTAATTCTGTGGCGCCGCTGAAAGTTTTTGCAAGCTTCAGGACGCTTCCAGATGATAATCTGATTTTCAAATGTTTTGACCTTCTCATCCCGCAGACCATACCTTCTTGGTTTGTCCGAGACCACGGTGACAAAGTCCAAAGATCAGCTCTTCTTCGAACGGAATTGTTCACAAAACCCTGGCCTGTGAATCTCTCCATTTGGTGTCCTTCTCTGACTATGACTCAAGTGAAATTCGCTGGAGGGTGGCAAGCGTTCGCAACTTCCAATGGTTTCTTGGAAGGTGATGTGCTGATTTTCGTTCTGACGGCAATGTCCGAATTCAAGGTCTACTTATTTCGCGGCATTGAGAATAAAAATCCTCCTCCCAAGCGAAGAAGGTCGACTTCTACCTCCGGTCGTTCACAGAAGAAAGCCAAGTCGCGAAATTATGAACGCAGAGATGAGCAAGTGGGTGCTGAAGAAGAGAGAGGTGACAAAAGTGCGAACGGCTTAAACAGGGAGTCCATTGCAGTCTACGATTCTGCCATTGCTCCCATTCCTCCTTCTGACAGTACAGTTAGCATGCAACACCTGCCGAGCTTCTGGAAGACACTAACAGCCAGCAATGTCTGTCCGAATGCAGGAGCTGCCTTGGTAAGATCTCCGCGTGTGCAACCTAAGTCACAATTCTTCACAACCAGGATGTGTGTGTATGCGCGGATGGAGTCGATCTGAAGAGTGAGTTCAATGCACTGATACATGTTTGTGGTGCAGGAGTTTCCTGAGGACTTTTGGAGGACTTATGGCAGCCGAATTCACTCCGTGGTCCAGCTGCAAGGGGTTCAGGAACAGTCCCCTGTCCGAACAGTGACTTGCTGCGCCAGCCTTGGTAAGCTCACTCGACACTATTTGAGAGCTGAGTGGCGAGCCTTCGTCACTGAAAATCATCTTCACGAAGGGCAACAGCTTCTCTTCACTCTCTCCGCGGACTCCTTCTTCGTCGTCCGAGAACGAAGTGCATTGATAGCCAGTGTTCATACAATCGAGCATGACAGACAGATTGGTCACCCGTAGCTTAGCTATGTCCAGCTGCTGACTGGGATGTACCGACAGCACTTTGGGAATTTTCTTTTAATTCCAGGATGCTTGATACATGCGTTTTGTAATCAATACTGTAAGTTAGCCTCTCGTCCCTTTTTAGTATATAATTTTGGGTTAAACCGATAGCACTTTTGGAATTTTATATTAATTCCAAGATGCTTGATACATGCGTTTTGTAATTATACTATAAATTAGCCTCTGATCCTTTTTAGTTTTGGATTATACCGATAGCACTTTGGAAATTTATTTTAATTCCAGGCTGCTTGGTACATGCTTGTTGGAATACTCTAAGTTGGCCTTTGATCCCTTTTCGGGATGTAAATTTTGGCAGATTGATAGTGCTTTGTCTTCGTGGTTGGTGCCCAGCATATGTCGACAAGGTAGTTAGTTAGTGTGGCATTTCTCTGTCGTGCGTTTATGAATTTCTTTGTTGTGCTATTCTGGGGGGCTGAGCACCCGGGGGAGCAACCCAGTTATAATCGGCAGGGCTTTGCTGCAGGGATTTTCGGCTTATTCCTTTATTAATAACTTTTAATAAGGCATTTTGATAGAAATCCATAATAAAATCTATAATAAACGTTATAATAAGTCCTGAAATTCAAAGACCTCATGCCCTCACATCCTTGCACAAAAAGATTCCTTATTTTTCACTTATAATGTGTTTTTATCTAATTTCAGATAAACACTTTTTACACCGAAAATATATATTCTCAAAGCTTTCAATGTCCTCTTTCCAACAAGATATATAATTATCACCATAATTGTATGTGATTAAATCATAGTATTTTATAAAATAGGACATTACGAATCTCCTTATAAGAAATGGGAGTTGCCCCTTGTGGCCGAGCATAGTTTTCAACTTATCTAATTAATCCAATGAGCATAGTTTTCAATTTATCTAATTAATCCAAAGAGGTAGTTTTCTTACCAGTGATCATTTGGAAGGTGAGTATCAAAATGGACAATGTATGGACATTCAAATATCCTATGCTCGGTCAAATTCATCAAAAAATAAATCAAAATATAAATAAATAGGGCATGCAATGCAATTTTCAGAAATTATAACATGGTGTGTATGAACATTGTAGAAACTATTAATGAAAATAATATGAAATCTGAAAAAAATGGTGAAAATTGAAAAATGAAAAATGAAAAATGATACATACCAAGGATAAACATTAAAAAAATCTATAGAATACATAATGAGTTGACAAACAATATTAGAGAGTCAATGGAGTAGGTTTTATCTAATACTTCATTTTGTGTCAAGCTAGCAATGTGTTGAACTAAACAAATGGGTTCTGTGTAGGGGTGTAATATAAAGATGCTTATTGGATGAGGGTGTAGAGGGAGAAGTACAAGCAAAAATAGACCAAAAGAAGAGAAAAGATGTACTTCTGCAATCAACAATTGATCCTGTAATTTCTTAGTGAATGAGACAAGAGTGAATCTTGTAAAGAGAGAGATGTTCAAAAAAAAATGTGTGGAGGTGAATCGTTTCCTTTACCATGCAAGACACTAGCTTGAAGAAAGCCAAGTGCATTACTAAACCCTAAACCTTGTCTTTAATTGTTTCTTGAATTTTTGTATTTAAGTGTCATGGTACCTTTGTTTTTGAACTGTGGAGAAAAATAAGTGTGAGGAGGGTTTTTGTAGGTCTAGAATAGAAAAGAGCATTGGATTGTCAGTGTTTTGGTTTGGAATTTATGTCTGTAATATGGAAGATGTTTCTGAAGTCCAGAATAGTTTTTATTACCAAACTAAGTTTTCTTCAAGTTCTATAGAGGTTTTTGAACTATTCTTGAATTGATAGGTATTATGTGGATTTTTTTTTCCAAGAATAGAATTCATAGTAGGTTGTTGAAAAGTAAAGTTCAATGTCTAAAGTTCTTTGAAGGCCTCTAGAGATCTTTGAACTCAATGCTTTTTTCAAAGGTCCTAGAACTTAAGGCAATTTTCTTAGAGTCCCATTTGAATTTGGTATTCCTTATGGGTCATAGATAATTAAAGCCCAAAAGAATTTAAGTCTAGTTGATGTAATCTAGTCCATTGTTAAGATTCCTATTTGCATTTTGAATTATATTATGAATTATTGGACTTGTTGTAGAAATGCAAAGGGTTTGTTTTCTAAATTACATTCTACTTTATTGAAATCCTATTGTAGTCATGAGTAGGGGCTATTTTACGGATTTAAATTCTAGATTAAAAGAATTCAAGTTATATTAGGAAATCGAGTCTTGATTTTGGAATTTAGTCCATATTTAGGAAAATATGGTGTCCATATTTAAGAATCTAGTCGGTATTTAGGAATCCAATCCATATTCAAGAATCTTATCCGTATTTAAGAATATATAGTATTCATAGTTAGGAATTAAGTCTGTATTTTGGAACATTTGGTGTTCATAGTCAGGAATATTTGGTGTTTATAGTTAGAAATTAAGTTTGTATTCTAGAACAATAATATATGGTGTCCGTAGTTAGGATTTGAACCTATATTAAGGAATATGTGGTGTTTGTAGTTAGAAATCACATTCAACTATTTAAATAAGTTTGTTGTTGTAATCTTTGGCTAGGCCAACTTCTACACAAAATTTGTTGCGTAATTCCATGGTTTAGAGGTTTCCTTCGTGTGCTTCTGTAGATTACAATATTTTTTTATTAAACAACTGCGAGATTTCAACACATGTTGTTGATGTCATCAAGAGATGGTAGAAATTGTAGCATGTTTCAACAACATGCGGTCATCAAAATTCCATTTGCTGACTGATTAGACTTTTTGTAGTTGTAATGTTTCACTCTATATTCTAGGCCTTGTCATAGGGAGCTAGTTATGAGAATAGTTACTTGCCAAAGTTGCCATTGTACTTCCAAGAAGAGCTTTGAATTATGGGAGAGTGCCTTGTGCCCAATCCAAAAAGGGAAAGATAGACTGGCACGAATTTAAATGTATTAAGGAAGAGTGCCAAAATTGTAGTATCCATCTCATATCAATTTGCAAGATAGAGGTTGATGTTGGTAATGAGAAGGTGCTAAATTGGCAATGCTTTGAAATGGTGACAATAGGGAAGAACAAGAAGTTTGAAACTAAGAAGGTCATTTGTCTTGATACAAGCAAACCACACCTAGAGAATTCCTACAATTGGTTGTTCCAAAGATATTTTCCTTCATCCTGCATCAATACACAACTCGATGGCAAGATATGTAGTATAAGGCATCTTTATCACAACTATAAGCTGGTGAGATATTGAGCTTCATCGATTTTGTAGAAAATTACTCTTTCAAGTAGCAAGATGAAATTCACTCAACATTGGTACAACTTCCAACTATATATACTTGTTCATATAACATACATTGTGAATTCCATCTTTGATGTGAACATCCCCAAGTCAAAATGGTTGCAAACTCAATATCACTACTAAATATCCAATGATCGGATTCACAATAGCTTATTTGCTCAACACTACTTAGATCTCCATTGGAAGGGATTGATTGCCGCAAAAAAATTTCTCACATGCCATATAATATAGTCTAATGGTTGCAGTGCTTAATTCAAGTGTGCAACAACATGATTTTGTGTGGCAAAGTAAGTTTTTTTCAACCATTGAATTGTATTTATATTATTTTATTTAGATTAAAAAAATTCTAATGATGTTTTTTTGTAATTTTTTCTTTAATTTTAATGTTTGTCAATACCATGTGGTTATATATGAAGTCTACTCCTAGTTTATATTAAATAATTTTTGATTTCATACATTGTTTTTATCTTGTATTTTAGTACCAAATTGTAATTTACAAGTATCCCTCCCTTACGTGGTGTGATCATCTACTATAAGGGTATAGGCTTGATTGGAACTTTTGGAGATCAGGTCATGGTAAGGGACCTCATGATGGTACAGGTGCATGTCTAAAGTCAATTTTGCAGAAAGAACAGCTAAAGCAGAATAGTCAAAAGCTCTATAATACAATAGATGTTGTTTACTTCATTCTCACTACCATAAATTTGCCCAATGGTACCTACCATAAGCAAAGAAAGAAGTCCATTGACATTTTCACTTGATTAGAGAAAGATAAATTAATAGGGTGCAAAAAAGGCATGTAAGGCAATTCCAAGAAGCCATAGCATATACAACATTCAAAGTGTTGGTCCCTAGAATAATGTGCTACTACAAGTACCTACAATACTTTTTGTGCTTCTGTGTTGCTTGTGTCCATGGTTCTATTGGCCTATGTCCCAGTCATGAATATGTAGCCTCTTAGAAGTTAATTACTCTTCAACCACTATTAACAAAGGAAGTAGAATAAGAGTCGGAGATTTTAATTAGAGAATCAAGATTGGGTGGCAAAAAATGGAACTAATAACTTAGCAATAGATCTCCAAGTTGGAGATCATTTTGCAATCATTGTAGATGCAAATGATCTTGATGCACAAGGTGCATTTTTTTTTTCATATTAATTTGTACTAAAGTCATGTATGTGGTGGAAGAAGATTTGCTCAGAGATTCTTGGAATGGAATTGTTGAAAAGGATAAAGAAATAGTTGAAGGATTGTATTACCATCAATAAGGGCGAAGTTAGAATTTTTATCATTTAATGTGAGAGGCTAGGCCTGCCCGACTTTATTTCCATTTGGTCGTAGCAAGCAAGTTTTTGATGACATTTGCTAAACATAAGTAGAAGGATAGGACATGAATGTATCAATTAAGTAGGATGACATTGACTAAGATTAATGCAGCTATCTTAGAGCAACACGATTCAGATGAGCTATAGTTTGACTCCTCCAATGCAAGGTGTAGTATTGATGATCATGAAGATGACATCAACAATAGTAATCCAAAGTAATCAAGAGGTTAGTATTTAGAATTTTGGCTTTGACCTATAGCAGTAGGGAATTTGGTATTATTCAAGTTAAAATTGTTACAATTTTTGTTATGCATCTTAATACATATATTTTGAATTACACAAAATGCCCTTTGTGACTTGTTGCAGTCATCACTATTGTACTATTTGTAAGGTATCCTTTATGCCTTCGTTTTTGGTCATCTAAACTCTATTGCCATTAGTATTAACTTTCATCATCTATATTTATAATTTCTCTGTTAAGCTTATGTTAATGTTGAGGTTGAACTAGACAACATATAATTCATTAAAGTATAATTGCACATCATAAGAAAATGAGCATGAACACTGTTTATACAAGGGTCTCATACTTTAAAATTTCAATTAAAAGGAAATTGCTATAGCAATTTAAAAACACAATCATGTGTAAATATCCATTGTCTAGGATACTGACTTAGCTTCTTATGCATCTTTTATATCTTTTAGTTTAGCAAGAATGCATTTCACTTAATCCATTGACCACATTCATCCTAGCTCTTGATCACTGGTGGGTGTGGTAGTTTTTGATACATTTGAAGGTTGACCTCTTTGTCTACTAGGTATTTCACTTCTTGTCGCTTCCTTCTAGTTTTTTGTAGCCTTTCCCAATTTTTTTCTTGAAGGGATTGAATATAAAATATCATCTAGTTTCTTCTCGACAATCCATGTATGATTCATCAAAGATGTATTTCTCCACCCTGTTTTTTTGTTTGAATACTTAATGACTTTTAAGCAATACCTCTAATCCTATAGGCTTGACTCAACATTGACTACCACAGATTGAGATTTCTTCAAACTATCATCACATATAAGAACAGTGAAAAGACTGGCTTGTTTGAATTGCTTCTTGACTTGAATACCATTTGCTAGTGGTGACCGAGCACCACCAGCATTGAACACATATTCACTACACCAATGAATCAATCCCTAATCATCTTTGTCTTCACTTCCGCTAAACTTAGTTGTTGGAGCATGTGAATTTGGAGGCAAATCGATATTACTAGTCTCTAGTTCTTCTATTGCCTTCCATAAATTGGTCTATATTCATAATTCCTTTAGGTAGGGCCTCTCATTCAAAAAAGTCTTGGCAAGAATTAGAAGGTCAAAAGCTTGCAGGATGACAATATTCTAGCATTGTCATTAGACATAGTGCAGAATTCACTTTTGGATGTGACAAAGCCTGAGGAAATGGATTGCTTCTTATTGACCCTGAAAACTGATCGTTTTCAAATGTACAATAGTAGGGTAGCTTCATTTTTTGAAGTGCCAAAAGTGGATGCACACAAGATGTTAGTGAACTATGTAGGAGTCCTAAAAGACATATTGAAGTTGGACTATGAGCCACTTCACATACATCAATTATTCTTTTTAGATGCAAGTGGATGAAGACGACAAATGATAGAGGCAATGCAACACATATCTCCTAGTCAATTTTTGCCACAAATTGCCACACATGTTGCAGCCTTTCATTTTCTTAAGTCAAGTAATACAAATTTTCTTTTTTGATGTATATAGAAAATATTACAAGAGAAAGGGGTGTTTTAAGTGAGTTTTTAAGTATAGTCCTAGATATAAGATTTTAAGTAAATAATGACCTTTTACCCTTTCAGGAGATTTTCAACAAAAATTTACTAGAAATACATGTGTTTTTAGTAAAATTTTGCTAAAATTCTCCTTAAAGGTCATTATTTAAAATCTTATGTCAAGGACTATACTTAAAAATTCACTTAAAACATCTCTTTTTCTTGTAGTGAAACCAAGTTGGAAAGTAATTTTGTAGAAAGAAACACAAGCTAAGAGGGAGGTGCTTGATTCATCAGACGTTTTAATAAGTACCATAGTAGAAATATATAGTCTCAAAGCTCCGAAAGTCGTGCCAATACCCCCTCAAGTACCTTCTCTCATTAGGGCAGTTGAATTGTCTTCCAAGGACAATTTATTAGCACATGCAAAGTATTAGCTAGGTATTCTTCTTTTCTAGTGAATTGTGTCGATATTGAGACAGAAGAATAAAGCTTGCATTCTTTGAACAAAATGCACTTATAGAACATTTTGTTAGAATAGTAGATTATAGTGGATCTTCGAGTCATTCACCAATAAAATCGTTGTCATTCATGTATGTAAACACAGTCAATAAACAATTGTTCCGCAACTAGTATATAACTAAGACAATTAGACCTTGGGCCTTAGAGGTCCACGTAACATCTTCCAATGATTTTCTCAATGAAAAGAAATGGATGAAAGGACTATTTGGTCACAATCCCAAAATTGTTCATCCCATTGTCTACAGAATGACTACAAAATGCCTAACCTTTTGTACACATAATACTATGTGTGCAATAATAGAGCTTCAATTGTTCTATAGTCATTTGGGACAATAAGTCATTGTTCAGTGGGTAGTGAAAGACCCCTTTTTCTTGTAGTGTAAGCAGCACTAATAGACTTGTTATGCACTTTGACAATTTCAAGGCCATCATTAAAAAATTACTTATTAGTAATAGAGGCCATCGCATTTTCTAAGAGGGAGTGACCTCCCCGAGAATTTTGTGCAAATTTTTTGCAAGTTTCATATTTACTTTTTGTACTAGTTCCCTTGACATTATAAAAATTAGTAAAAAGTAGATGGAATTGCCAAAACATCTCAAAAAAATACAATAGAATTTCTATAAGCCAATAAATTTTCTACAATGATAGTATTCTTTGGTCCTAGCTTGGATGCATTGAAGATATACAAAATAAGTAAGAAAAGAAAAGAAACTTCATATAATTTGGAATCCAAATGTCACTTTGGTGAATGTAATTTCAAATGAGGTGTACTACAAAATTGTAACCAATTAAAAAAATCTTCAAATGTCATTAATGACAGAACTTCTTTTGAAAGTTAATAACCTCTTAATTGTAATATTTTCTTCCAATGGATGATTGCCAAAAAGACCTCTCGTTTTTTGAAGCATTTTGCAAAAATTGTAGTTTTTGCACTCAATAAGATTTTCTTTTTGGTTTTTGGACAAAGAGTTATGTGGCCTCTCTTTTAAGAAGGTTATAAGTTCATGACTCTTTCATTCTAGGGGTTTGAATTGAAGAAGGCCAATTTTGAGTATAAAATTTTGACTATAAAATTTTTGTATGAAATTTTTGTATGTGCTAGCCCTATACAATGGATGAAATGAGGTTTTGGAAACATTGTGGCAACAATGTGTAGGGCCATCATTAGAGTTTGGCATTTTTTAACATATTTTCCCCCTTTTTTTTCTTTAGGCTTGAAGCTACCTATTTTTTTTTGAAGAAATTGGGCATTTAAATTCCTAAAAATAACCCTTGGCACTCAGTACTAGGAGTACTAAGAATACTGCAAAAGAGAACAATTTGTCAACCATTGATAAAAAGATCGATGATTAAAAGTATTGTTTTGAGTACTATGAATACTTGTAAGTACTAAAATAGTATTATTTGAAAAATTAACAAATTGTCATTGAAAATAGATACAATAGAAAATAAATTAATAATAAATAGAAAATCATAAACAAAAAAATCATAAAGTTTGACAATTTGTAAAGACTTGATGATTATGAGATTGCATCAAAAAATGAAGCCAAAGCCATCTTCAATATTTAAGAAGTGTGCGCAAGGGAGCCCCATTTGTAAAAAAATAGAGGCCATAAAATAATATATTTTTAGATTCCCTTTAGTAGTCACATGTCCCCCTATTATAGAAATAGACCACAATTAATTTCAACTTTAGATCATTAATTTTAGGTATTCCATAGTACTAAAACCCCTTAAACCTCAAAATGTGACAAATTAGCAAAATTGACTTTTAAATATAAAATTATTATTATTTTTAATTCCTAAAAAAACAAGGTATGTGATTAAAATCAAGTTAGCCATTTCCAATAAAACTTTCAAGTTTGTTGGGTTCTACCTTCAAAAGTTCTAGCAAAAAACAACTCCGTCACTTTGAATGTGATGTAAGAAAAGACATATCATGGCAAATTCCATTAAAACAACGGCATTCCGTATGCCATTCATAAATGAAGGAGCATTGATGTAGTTTATTGGTGTGCTATGTAGGCTTTGAAGAGCATTTGTATTGTAGAGTAAATTCTTGTGTCGAGTATGAGTAGATGAATTTTTGACTACTGATTGTGAGAGCTAGGCGATGGCTATAGATGTATGTTGTGGCAATCTCGTATGACAAGTTTGTAGGAAGGTGAATATCCATGAAGTCTTTGGTGATGTAGTTGAATGCCCCTCCTCTCCACCTATTGGAAGGACCACTTTTGATTAGTGGGTCATGGTGGTCACAAGTTTGGTCATTTGGATTTGCATGGTTTCAAAAATTGTAGTCACCAAAGAACAATTTGATAGTGTGATCCCTCCTCTCCACCTATTGGAAGGACCACTTTTGATTAGTAGGTCACGGTGGTCACAAGTTTGGTTGTTTGGATTTGTATTGTTTCAAAAGTCACCAAAAAACAAAATATAATTTGATAATGTGACCCTTTGCAATCAAGGAACAACAAAAGGGAAAAGGTGTATTTTCCTTATTCACCAAAATGGCATTACCTCTTGACTTTTTTCAATCAATCCGTGCAATGATTTTATTATATAGACTTGTATCTAATGTCAATGAGATTTTTTCCATTTGGATTGGGATAATGTCAACAAACATCCATTTTGTTAGATTGGAAGAAATTCACGGTCCTTGGAACTCTTAACCCTTCATTGCCGAAGTCCCATTTGGGTTCAAAAACATCATTGCTTTTGAAGTGATATAGATGTAAATGTCACTAAGTTATGGAGATCTTAACCATACAATCTTGTAAAGAACATGTTGTAGATGATGTGGATCGAATTTGGAGTCATTTGACCGCATAGATTGCAAGATTGTAGTGTTTTAGTGTTGAAAAAAGATGCTGAAATTTTCCTAGCAACACACTTGAAGATGAAATTCGATTTCTAAACTTACTCAAATGAAAAAACTTGAAAATATGAAGTGATTCATAACCAACATACAAACACATTGAGGAAAAAAATATAATTCAATTAACTAGTGTGTTTGAAAAATGGCTTGCAACTATCAAAAAATAAGCAAGAAAAGTTGCACAAAACACATGAGGCTCAAACTCCTTCCACTAAAATGCTTCTGAGCAATCACTCATAACTTCTTGTATTGTTATGAAATTTTAACTACAAAAAATAGACTATGATGTACAACTTTCCTAGAAACAATTAATGGAAACAGACACTATATGGAGAAGAAATAAGCCACCAAAGTTCATTGTAATCCAAAAATGTCAAGATTTTGAACTTCAAATTGCTATCAAAAATTCAAAGAAATTTGGATTGACATGAAAATTATACCACAATAACTAGACTAAAAGTGGAACATAATCCAACAAATTTTTATTGAAAATAAACATTTGATAAAGAAGATACAAGTCCCTGAAGTTTGAGCCATCAAATGCAGTTTGGTGAACTCAAATTGAACCTGCAAACTTCGATTAGCTTCCAAAAAATTGATTCATCTTGGATCAATTTGAAATTTTTTACCATACAAAATAGAAGAGAGGGCACAAATTTATCAACAAGTTTTATTGAATTTGGACATTGGATTCAAAAGTTACATTACTTACAATTGAACTTAAATCTTTGTGATAACACTTTTGGTCCCCTTCGTTGAGGAAGGATTAAAAGGCGTCCTGAAATGTAAATCTATGACAATTAGTGGTTTTCCTATGTTTGTGCACTTGAATCTCAGTATTTCGGCTCTTGGAATTGCTCTTATGTAACGAAATTGGCGTTAAGAAAACCGGCGGGTTTGACTCACTTGAACTCGTATATCGGAATCAAAAGTCAGATTGGCTTGACCATCAATCCTTGCATCTCCTGTTCGTTATTCTTGCGAACGTCACTGAAAAAATTACTTCAATTGTGAAGAATTTGTCGGAGTGACTAAATCTCCGAACATAAGTCACTCAATGGACCGAAAATTAGTACTGCAGTGAGAAGTGTCCACTGGTTGCAGTACGTCCAGGTAATTGGGGATCCAAGACTTATAGATTTGATTGGTAAATGATACGCAGTGTATCTGGACGTGCGAGGTCGTAATTATTTGGGGAATTGTAGAGATCTCGAAACAAGTATACATCGCGTTGCACATGAAATTTACGATCATGGTCATCTATGTGTAGACTTGAAACTGATGGGAAACTGATATTATTTCATTGAGCAGTTCCATCGCCTACAATCTGGAGTTGGAAAGGGGCTATCTCAGCTATTTGATTATCCATAGGAACAAGAAGTGACCATGTATAGTGCCACGGTACGTGAGAAATTTGTTCTGGGATATCCCTGTCTACTTGCAAATATTGCTCCTCGGGTTGAACCATAGACGGTTTTATAACGAGTGAAGTCTCACAATGCAACCAGTTGCAACGTGCAATTCCACGCTAAACCCTAAACTTAAGCAAGAACCAAGGCATCATTCGAACAAGGTTTTGACTTAAACTAACACAGTTGTCAATGACGGACGTTAAGATTATAGCTTCCTTCTCTCAAGAAATTTCCTCCTCTGAGAATTTGTTGCTGCAATCATGTCTCGTAGATCCCTGGCAAACCTGGACCAAAGACAGGATGGCGCACATGAAGAAAAGAAGCACACGAAAATCTTAGACTGGGTATCATTTGACCTCAGACTGGTTCAAAATATGAAACAAAGAGGCCTCACTTGTCTCAAGTCTCTAGAAGCGCAAGATTGTTAGTCTCTCAAAATTATATAAAGAAATCAGAGGTTAAGCTCTACCATTAGAAGTCCCATGGACCAAGCTTCTTCGGATAGCATAAAATTCCCAAAGCACTATGGGTTGAGAAGTTCCCGCTACGCCTCTGGTCGATTAAGTATCCGCCTTCATACACATGATGGTGCTCAAGGACATATGGTCCCGCCCTCACCAGTCTAAACTTTCTAATTACTTGATATATATCAGACCTTCTTTCGACAATAGGATGATTTCTGTGTGACCTTCGGCTATACCCAGCCACATGCACTTTGACCTCGGACGAAGGAGTCCACGTAAATAGTGAAGAGAAGCTGTTGCCCTACTTGAAGATGATTCTCAGTGACGAAAGCCAGCCACTCAGCTCTCAAGAAGTGTCGAATCTGCTTTCCAGGGCTGGTGTGGCAAGTCATTATTGGAACAGGGGACTGTTCATGAATCCCTTGCAGCTTGACCACGAAATGAATTCGGCTGCCAGGAGCTACGTCCCCGGTCCAAAGTCCTCAGGAAACTCCTGCACCACAAACATGAATCGCCCTGAGCCCCTTCAAATCGACTCCATTTTTGCATATATGCACATCCCAACTCAATCTACATGCCTGAGAAGCCTTTTGAGGGTTGCACACTCAGAGATCTTACCAAGAAAGCTTCTGCGTTCCGACTGACATTGCTGACTGTTAGTGTCTTCCAGAAGCTCGGAAGGTGATGCGAAGTGTATTTCCTGCAAGATGGAGGGAATTGGAGCGGCTGCAGAATCGTAGACTGCACTTGACTTCCTTCTTGCGCAATTTTTACCCCCGTTCTTTCCTTCGTCGCTTGAACTCTCATCAGCACGCAAACGAGCATCTCTACACTTGCGGTATGGCCACATTGTCTTCTTTTGTGATTGATCAGATTCACCAGACCACCTTCCTTGCCTTCGAGAGGGATTTTCATTTGGTCCCTCAATGCTTCGAAAAACGTAGACCTTAAATTCGGACATTGCCGTCAGAACGAAAATCAGCGTATCTCCTTCCAAGAGACCATTGGAAATAGCAAACGCTTTCCAACCTCCAGAGAATCTCACTTGAGCACTTGTTGGAGATAGATTCGAAATGGTGAGATTCACACGCCAAGGTTCTGTGGATGCTTCTGTTCGAAGTAAAGCAGATTTTTCGAATTTGTCACCATGCTTTCGGACAAAGTGAGCGGGTAGTGTCTGCGGAAATAAAATAGTCAAAACGTTTGAAAATCAGATCATCAAAAGCACCCAAAGATCGCAAAAGCACGCTACTTATGAGTCTCCCGGACTGTTAGTGCAGTTCACCTGCAGCGATTACAGAGTTA
The DNA here is from genome assembly GCA_963969395.1 of Pseudoscleropodium purum. Classification (NCBI taxonomy): domain Eukaryota; kingdom Viridiplantae; phylum Streptophyta; class Bryopsida; order Hypnales; family Brachytheciaceae; genus Pseudoscleropodium; species Pseudoscleropodium purum. Next base: position 3,604,387 of record OZ017796.1, read on the forward strand.
CGCTGCATCATTAAGGGCAACCAAAATGGAGACTAAGTAAGCTGTCCCGAGACGATAGTAATTTCGTAATTTCTTTCACAAAAACGATAACAAAAGCATGCCGAAATTGGATCCAATTGGTTTTATATTTTTTTAATGTCACACGAATATTTCACTACTTCTACAATTGACGCTGTAGGAGCTCCACAACATACGCACGAGAGCATCAATGATCATGTTTAATGAGCCCAAACCTGTATCCATACGAACATGGGACTTCCTTCAGGAAGGACTTGCTTTATTATGCTCAATGTGGCCAATTGGAATAACAGAGCTTGGCCTAATCTCCAGGCAACAAGCAGTCGGGCAGAATTTCGGATCAATGCCGACCAAATTTTGGCAGTGGCTTGAATCACGAGCCCTGCCTACTAAATCATCAAGATGAATGGGGAGATGCAATTCGGAAGTCAAGCAAATACTATAATTCTGGATCGGCAACGTGCATTACATACCAATCTCGTGTATATTTTGTCATGGCTTCCAGGTGCAGTGGTAGCTCTCAGCGTCCTCTCAAAATGAATGCTCCCCTGCAACTTGCGAAGCACGAGGGGTTTGTCATCAGCGCTCAATGGCACCAGCTTCACGTTTCTTGTGGCCATTGATCTTTGCATCACCCAGCTGGGAATTCTGCACTTCAGTTTCTCAAAACGTGCACTTGGAGTAAGTAGCAAGAACTGCATCTCATTTCGAACAGGTTTTGATTGAAACAGGCACAGGTTGCCAATGACGAGCGTTGAGAGTTTCAGTGTCAGCTTTTCAAAATCAAAGTCATTTTAAGGACACAAATGTAACTACATGTCAGCGTTTATACCATGCAGACACATCGATGAGACTTGAACCCAAGTCCCACATAGTAACAGTAACAATCAAAAAGCAAGTAGGAGCCAGCAAGCAGAGGCAAAATGTTCACAGAAAGTGAACGAAGACGCTTACGAACACGTCCCAGTTCCGAACCTTCAACGCGGAGCAAAGCAAATAATTTCTTGTTCTTCCATATCTGACGGAAAGCTAACAAAAAGGGACACGTATCTGTTTTCGAAACAGCAGAGCGAAAAACACCTACAATTGATCGACACCTACAATTGATCGATTTCTGTAGCAATTCGAATGTCGCGGACACTTTTCTGGGACGGGGCGGGAGTGCGGGACTATACCAAATGCAGATTTTGCTCAAACCTCAAAGACATTGAGGTTCACTAAGCTAGATGGCGAAAGACTGGACATGGCAATCGGCAATGCGGCTTAAGATAGATTTGGGGATTGTACATTTGTACTTCGTATATACAGCTTTCAATGTTGTGCAATTTTGTAAAATAATAATCAGTATCTTGCCTCATCTATATACGTAACTATTGGGAACATAGCTGATGGATACAATGGATATTTTTCCATTTTGATATCTACAATAGTATATATAAACATCAATGTATGGTGACTGATGGTTGCATAGTGTTAACACAAGTATCTACTACAGAAATTTTAACCTTTAGGAGGGCCACTCTAAAGTAACCAAACTAATTTGTTAATCACCTAAGAATTAGTAAGGGAATTTAGCCACAATGTATGGTCGAAGTATGTAAACTTTGCAAAAGATTAGAGAACTCTTACATTTGCCAACTAGCTTCAAAAGTCACTTAATCTAGGATGTCAAAAGATAAGAAGATAAGTTATTTATAAAAGTGGGATAGTAGTAGATAAAACAATGCATGTGGGATATGTAATTTAGAATTATAGGAGCACAACCACCCATAATTAAGTCCAAAATAGAAATTATATTTAACGTTGAATTTCAGATCCCATTTAGGTATAGTATAATGATTTTTTTTTCTTAAACTTTGAATTAACAAAGTTGGTAAAGCAAGCTAATTTTCATCTTCAAAAATTCGTTTGAGTTTTAGAGCCTTAAATAAAAAATTATAGACAAAATTTGGGGAGGGTGTTTGAAAATATCAAAGAAAATTTCCCCTTTTCAATCCTTTTCAGAATTGTGTCCATAATGTTTGATTGGAGTCAGGCTCTAAACCTCAAAAAAAAATTTGAAGATAAAAATTAGATTAATTCTACAACTTTATTCAGTTCAAAGTTTTTTGAAAAATATCAATCTACTATACCTAAATGGGGTCTGAAATTCGACTATAGAAACAATTCCAGCATTTGTCAATGAGTGAATTATTTTCTAAATATCCTATACTCTGAAAATTCACCATGAACAATTGTTTTTTCTATAAAAACAACTTCTTCAAACTTCCTTCATTCCAATTATCAATGAAGTAAGTCTATCAAGATGCCCTATAAAAAACTATTGATGGGAGATATTACTGGACTATTTTTGACATTTTTTTTTTCTCTATAAATTGATTAGAAAACAAGGTACCAATATGTGATAATCAAGGTTAACGGGCATTACAATACTTAAACTTTGATTATTTAACTACCTATACTTGGATTTTGAATCATTGACAATCATCAAACATTGCTACTTTAGGTAGGAGACTATAAGGGAAAAACATGTCATTAAGCAAAATTAAAATAATGTAATCATAGGGTCTTTTTAACAAATCTAAAGTGGCCCTCCACAGGTCAAGAATTTTTCTAATGCCAACATCCTAGCATGTCTATTGAGGGTCTTTTTTCTACAAAGGTTTGAAAAATCATCTATATAAATATAACACATATATATTTTTGGAATGCATTGTCATGCACATGGAAAAGCAAGTGAAGAAATATTATGTAAATCCCTTGTCTAATAGCAAGAAAATTCAAATGAATCCCTCATATAATTTCAACAAAGCTTATGCAAATCCCAAGGTTTGGTCTCATTAATTTTCCTTTGTAAGGTTCAAGAAAATGTTACAAAAGGGAGAATTTAGAATCCAAGTCAAGGGAAAGGTAAATATCCTTCATATGCAATGACACTTGGAATAAATTAAAGTTCATGTCATGAACCCATTTTCTTCATGGGCTCCATTTTGTACGTTTAGCTTATGTTGACTAGTGATCTCTAGTACTAGAGGTATTTAATATCCCAACCCGGATGAAATTCATCCAAATAAGGAAGAGAAGTCTCTACTGATATCTTCTATCCTTAAATAGTTAGGGAATTCAAGGCCCAATTCTGTATTGGGAAGAAGATTTAAGAAACTTGAAATCACATTCAATCTCTACATGTTTAGTAAAAAGCAACACTAGTGGGGATATTGTAGCAACATATTTGTAAGTGATGAAAGTTTGTGAGATAAGGAGGTTATGCTCTTGACATGGTTGTTTGAAATAAAACCTTGTTCAAATGATTTGATTCTTGACTTGGTTCTTGCTTAGGCTTAGTTTTTATTACCGTGCACAACATACAAGTTGCAATTGGTTGCATCTTGAGACTAGCAAAGTCCTTTATAAGTCCTTTATAAGTTGTAGAGTCATCGATGGTTTAGCCCATGCAAAAATATTGGTAGATTGGTTGGAATATCAAAAATTAAAATAAATTCTTAGGTTATTTAGGTTTCACTACATATGTTTGTGGATGATCTATTAGTTGGAAAGGCCTCAGTCTATCAAACTCTAGATTGTAGGCAATGTAACTGCTAAATGTTAAATGCTGAACATAATCAGTTTCAAATCTATATGGAGTTGATTGTATTATAAATCATCTATGCTTAGGTACAAAGAATGTAAATCTTTCATATATTGCAAGGGCAATTGATTATGTTGATATGGATGCTAGCAAGAAACACTTATTGAATTTGTTGCATTTCTTGTTTTTGTGGTATTATTACTATGAGTCCTACAATTACGTTGGAGTACTATACGAAAAATGGAAGATGAAACATTGTGGGTTGTCCTGCAAGTACTAAAGAGTTCTAATATGTACCCTCAAGTACTATCGGCAACCAAAGTCTATTTTTAGTAGAAAATGAGGTTTCTACATTTCCATTTTTGAAAAATAGTAAAGGTGAGTGAAAAATTAATAAGAAAGTGGCCATTGTTGACAACTCAGAGCACTTTCTAGTACCAAAAGGAGCCACTAGAAAAACTTCTCTAATTGTTCATAAATTTGTGATAATTGTAGCATTATTTGAAGCATTTCCAAACACATTTGGAACATGCTTTGAGAAAATTCTCTGTGGTGAGTGTATATTTCTATTTGAAGACCTAAACTATCCATTTTTTTTAATGTCACTCCTCATGAAAAAGGTACTCGATAGTACTAAAAAACCCCAAACTCGCAAGTGTGACATATTATGAAAAATCTCTTTTACCAACTAAATTAATTTAGAAAAAATTGAAATAATTTGAGTACCTCCTAACATAGGAAGCTTGCTCTCAAATTTCATGTCTATTCAATCATTTTTGCAATAGTTATGGAAAAAGGTCACTTCCGCATGCAACGTGTGACACAAAATAGGACAAGTGTTTCTTGCAATCACCCATCTCAGTTCTATAATTTTCAATTTTTTTCAATCCAGTACACCTGATACACTGTATCATACACCATTCAAATCTACGCTGGCCAAGTTCTTCAGTACTGGGATTACTCCAGTCTGTGATTAGAATATCATATCGTCATTTACTAGAGCTGAGAACCCGAACCTGAGAAGGCTTCTCCGTGCATTAGAAATCACTCATCAATTGTGTCATTTCAGTGACGTATGACTCTTTGCTACTCGGAAATCCAGTCACTTAGGCAAACTCTTAACACCTGAAGCGATTTTTTCAGTGATGTCAGAATTTATTAACAGGTGATGCAAGCATGATGTTTCGTCCTATTGTCTCCAATATACTAGTTCACTAGAGCAATTGTGTGTCTTGGTTATTGTTGACGTGATTGCAGTCTGAGTGGAAACGACCACACTCACAGTCTCACATCATGCATTTCCACATCGGTTGCAATTTGCAAGTCTATGACATAGATGATATAATCGTTTCACAGATTAATTGCGTGATTATCATCAAGAGAGGTATAATGTACAAATCTTGCCGATTGACGTCCACAAACTCACACGAATTATAGCCCTGTCAGCCCAGGCCATCCATCTCATCTGATTTGAGTTCACTAGACCAACATTATGAAGGTACTAGATCTCCTAAGTCTATCAATCCTCAAATTTTGAGCTCCTCCATCTGCCACTTCTCAATTCAAAAAAATTTGGCCATCCGTAATTTGAGTCTAGTTCTGAACAGTTGTTTCTGAGGTCTTAACTGTGAGCAGAGGATGAAATTTATGTGAGTTCACGATAGGAATTGTGAGTCTTGGTTATTATGAACGTGATCGCAGTCTAAGTGGAAACGACCACTCTCACTCAATCTCGCATCATGCATTCAGTTCCCATCAGTTGCAACTCTATGATCTAGATGGTACAATCATTTCATAGATTAATTGCATAATTATCATCAAGAGAGGTAAAATGTCCAAATCTTGCCGATCGACGTCAGCAAACTCACACCAATTACAGCCCTGTCACCCAGGCCATCCAGGTCATCTGATTTGATCGAGTTAATCAGACCTGCGCTACTGGAACTCAGTCTGTCAATCCTCAAATTTTGAACTCCTCCATCTGCCACTTCTCACTTCAGTCTCACAGTCTAGTTCAATCACTCCGTAATTTGAGTCTAGTTCCTGTTGTTTCTGAGGTCTTAACTGAGAGAAAAGGATGAAATTTATACGAGTTCACGAGAGGAATTGTGAGTCTTGGTTATTGTGAACGTGATCGCAGTCTAAGTGCAAACGACCACTCTCACGCAGTCTCACATCATGCATTGCGTTCCCCATCAGTTGCAAGTACAATCATTTCATAAATTAATTGCATAATTATCATCGAGGGAGGTCAAATTTCCAAATCTTACCGATCGACGTCCGCAAACTCACTAATTATGGCCCTGTCACCCAGGCCATCCACCTCATCTGATTTGAGTTTCCAGACCTGCGCTATGAAGGTACTGGAACTCCTCAGTCTGTCAATCCTCATATTTGAGCTCCTCCATCTGCCACTTCTCACTTCAGTCTCACAGTCTAGTTCCATCACTCCGTAATTTGAGTCTACTTCCTCTTGTTTCTGAGATCTTCAATCTGAGAAGAGGATTCAATATAGGAACTCTTCATCAGGAGCTTGAGACTGCGAGAGTGAAGACACTTCCTCAAAGTGCGTGTTTTGAAAAGTTCAGCTGCGGAATTACCAGCTTGGTGATGCAAAGATCAATGGCCAGAAGCAACGTGAAGCTGGTGCCTTTGAGCGCTGATGACAAACCCCGTGTCATGCGCGAGTTGCAGGGGAGCATTCATTTTGAGACTACCCTCAAAGCGGCAACTGCATCGAGCTGCAGTGGACTAGTATGTATTGCAAGTTGGAACCCCAATAGCATTACTTTGATTTACAAATTTGCATCTCCTCATCCCTGTTGATGATTTGCTCGACAGCACTCGTGATGCACATTGTACCAGATGATAATCCGTGAGACTCGTGTAATTCTGTGGCGCCGCTGAAAGTTTTTGCAAGCTTCAGGACGCTTCCAGATGATAATCTGATTTTCAAATGTTTTGACCTTCTCATCCCGCAGACCATACCTTCTTGGTTTGTCCGAGACCACGGTGACAAAGTCCAAAGATCAGCTCTTCTTCGAACGGAATTGTTCACAAAACCCTGGCCTGTGAATCTCTCCATTTGGTGTCCTTCTCTGACTATGACTCAAGTGAAATTCGCTGGAGGGTGGCAAGCGTTCGCAACTTCCAATGGTTTCTTGGAAGGTGATGTGCTGATTTTCGTTCTGACGGCAATGTCCGAATTCAAGGTCTACTTATTTCGCGGCATTGAGAATAAAAATCCTCCTCCCAAGCGAAGAAGGTCGACTTCTACCTCCGGTCGTTCACAGAAGAAAGCCAAGTCGCGAAATTATGAACGCAGAGATGAGCAAGTGGGTGCTGAAGAAGAGAGAGGTGACAAAAGTGCGAACGGCTTAAACAGGGAGTCCATTGCAGTCTACGATTCTGCCATTGCTCCCATTCCTCCTTCTGACAGTACAGTTAGCATGCAACACCTGCCGAGCTTCTGGAAGACACTAACAGCCAGCAATGTCTGTCCGAATGCAGGAGCTGCCTTGGTAAGATCTCCGCGTGTGCAACCTAAGTCACAATTCTTCACAACCAGGATGTGTGTGTATGCGCGGATGGAGTCGATCTGAAGAGTGAGTTCAATGCACTGATACATGTTTGTGGTGCAGGAGTTTCCTGAGGACTTTTGGAGGACTTATGGCAGCCGAATTCACTCCGTGGTCCAGCTGCAAGGGGTTCAGGAACAGTCCCCTGTCCGAACAGTGACTTGCTGCGCCAGCCTTGGTAAGCTCACTCGACACTATTTGAGAGCTGAGTGGCGAGCCTTCGTCACTGAAAATCATCTTCACGAAGGGCAACAGCTTCTCTTCACTCTTTCCGCGGACTCCTTCGTCGTTCAAGAACGAAGTGCATTGATAGCCAGTGTTCATACGATCGAGCATGACAGACAGATGGGTAACCCGTAGCTTAGCTGTGTCTAGCTACTGACTGGGATGTACCGACAGCACTTAGGAAATTTTCTTTTAATTCCAGGATGCTTGATACATGCGTTAGGAAATACTGTAAATTAGCCTCTGATCCCTTTTTAGTTTTGGATTATACCGATAGCACTTTGGGAATTTAATTCCAGGCTGCTTGGTACATGCTTGCTGTAATACTGTAAGTTAGCCTCTGATCGCTTTTTAGTATGTAAATTTTGGCACATTGACAGTGCTTTGTCTTTGTGGCACCACATGAATTTCTGTCATTTGCATTTCTGAATCCTTCATCTGCTCAGGGGTAAAAGCATAGTTTTCATCTTTTCTAATTAATCCAAAGAAGCAGTGCTCACCAGTAATGATTCGGAAGGTGAGTACCAAAATTCATGGGCAATATATGGACATTTGAATAGGAGTGCAAAGCTAGATCCATGCATAAGTCTTCTGAATTTTCAGTTTGTGGAGCAAAAGTCACGTTGAGAGACATAGTTACAGTAACAGTCAAAGGAGTAAGCAGAAGCCACAATACAAGAAAGTGACCAACTTGTTTCGTAGACTGCAGTTACCAACACATGCCAGTTCCTAACCTGCAAAGCAAAGCAAACAATATATCTTTATACTATACAATATCTAACGAAAAGCTTACAAAGCTGTACAAGCATCTATCTTCAAAACAGTCAAAAGGAAAGCACCTAAAATCGATTGTTTCCTGCAGCAATTCGAATTTCACAGGCCTCACGACAGCCAATGAACGACACCAGGCGATGTACACCCAACATCAATATCTTGATCATGCATGTCCAATTCGCTCAAGACCTTTATCTTCAGCATTTTATTGCAACCAAATACATCAGCTGCTGTATCAAATTAGCTACTTCTCTGATCAGAGACATCACCGACCATATGGTTCAAGAATGTCCAGCAAAAGCAAATCCGAATCAGTTCCGTTGTTCTGGCACAAATCCAGGTGAAACCATACAATGTACACTCCACCATGAAATTCAATAGCGTCATAGTTTACAAAAGCAGACAGCGGTTTAAGTTCCAATCTAAAATTTCATGGCAACATATATACCATTTCTTCCCGGTTCGACAATATCCTAATCTTCAGGCTAGAATACCTGACCCCACAGATCTTTCCTGCCTGCAGAAATAGCAAAATTGCATCCTCCAATTGGCTGAAAGCTTATCTCTAGCATTCCATTGTCAGAATTGCAACCAATGCAATTGACATCCCCAGCTGCGGTATCAAATAGCGACACTCAAGGAATACCATTACCTCCGCATTACCAACCCGACGACACAAGAATGTACAGCGCAATGGGGATCAGAATCCAGCTTCGTTGTCCGGTGGCCACAGCGTGGGAATTCGCAAGAGTCCGGCCAATTGGCTAAAGAATTCTCCGCAAAGGGCTTGCTCAATGACCTCCAAGGCGGATGATACTCCACACATCCATCACTCCAGGGGGAACAGGGCCCAGTGCGGCTTTGACAGCAGCTTTCGCAACAGCTTCCACATTGACCGGAGGCACAAAGAGAGGCCCCACGAGCGGGACTTGCGTGAGCCCTTTGGCTTGCTTCATCAGCGCTTCCAGAGGCGACCCGATCATGCCCAGCGGCACCTTCACCCCGGCAATTTTGCGGTCACCATAAATGAATCCCGGTCTCAAAATCACACCAGAGTAAGGGAATTTAGAACGAACCGCGTCTTCCGCGAGTCTCTTCCCCTCGAAGTAGCCTTGCAGCACAATGGAAGGGAGGCTGAAATCCGCGACGGAGACCAAGACAAAACGCTTCACGCCAGCTTTCGAAGCAGCCCAAACAGCAGTGCGGTTGGCCTCGCCGTTGATACGCCGCATATGCTCATTGCTGCCGAACCCTCCCACGCATGAGATCACGGCTTGCACTTCTTCCAGCGACTCTTTCCATAGCGACGGGTCGAACAAGTCGCCGCGAACCCAGACGACGTTGTTAACCCACGCGTCGGTCCCCTCGGGTCGCCCCGTCCGGTTGAGGCTCACCACGGGGACGCCGCGAGTGAGGGCTTCCTCGCAAACGTGAGAACCAACGAAGCCGTTCCCGCCCAGAACCAGCAGCTTCTTCCGTTCTTTAGGTTTCACCACAGGCTCCTCCAAGCTGGGAGCAGAGCCCCCTGTCGAACCGGGCTGGAAAGAAGAATCCTTGCAACACGAAGTCGTGGAAGTAATGGACCTGACGCTAACTGACCCCAGAACTCGCTGCCAGTTCTGTGTCGCAGCTGATCTCGCTCCTTGCACCACTACAGCCATGGCAACAATCAAAATTTGGAGAACACAATTCTCAACACCCAATTCGAGAGGGTCCCAATTCGACAATCGAACAATCTCCACACAGAAATCTCGACTAAGCTCCGATCAATCAGACGATCCCTCGATGTCGGACAGAGCAGTAATCAAAATACGCCAATGATCGTCAAATGGTGTAGCTGCAACAATGGGTCAAACCTAGTGAACTCTCAATGAGACTACCATCAAAATTAATTGGAGAGCGAAAAAGAAAAATCGTGAATCTCGTAGCTGAAACCACGAGCCTGTTATGAAATTGACGTGACCCTGCTCTAGTGATTGAAGGAAACCCTAAATGCACACCGAAGCTGAAGGGTACGAATTCGTCCTACTTGTGCAAGCAAACGAGGGATGGGAGAAATCAAACGAGGTATCTTACTACTGGGATGGACCTAATGGAGAAAGGAGGTGGGGCATGAGCGCAGCAGCACAGTGGAAGTGCAGTCACGGTGTTGCCAAGTGCCGCAAGGAGATTGCGCCATGCCGCTTCCTTCACTTTGCCTCCGCTCTCACTGCCTTAACTTTTGGAGTGGGTTAACTTAACCCTCACTTTCCATCACTCCGGTAACTGTCATTTTGCAAATACATATGAATGAAAATTTTCATATTTATTTTTCATAGATGAAATCATATGTCTCTCAAAAGTTATGAAATTTTCAATTTTTTTGGAGAAACATTAAAAATACTGTGAATTTTATAAGAAAAAATTTAAGAAATTTCATATCAAATATGAAATTTTCACCATAGATGTATATAATATTATAATAGTGTATAATATCATGGTATAAACCAAAGTGATCATGTCACTCTAAAATTAGAAAATCAACAAATCATGTTAAAGGCTGAAAGGTTCATATTGCTACAAAATATTGAAATTTATAAATGTTTCAAAATTTTCAATAGGAGTAGAAATTACACTTGATGAGCTTCATTTCATTAGTTGAATTCAAATTCAAAAAAATCATGTTTATGACTAAAATTTACATCAAGAATGAAATGGTCAAAATACACTTCAAGAATGATTCATAGATTAAACATCTTCTTCATTAAAAAAGTCAATAAGCAACTTCCAAAAAAAATTCAAATGAAAAAATGTTTTTTTCCATGCTACAAGTCTTACAATAGTTGAAGTCATCCAAAGGACATTTTACAATCTCAACAATCAATTTCAAAGATAAATTTGGGGAATATGCTTAAAGTAGGATAATCCATTGCTTTTTCTTTAGTCCTTGTTTTACTGATCAAATTTTCAATTTATTTTTGTAATAGAATGGCATATCAAAGATTTTTCACTTATATTTTGGGCAACTCAATTTTCATTACAAAAAGGGTACATTATAGGTGGTTAAAACAAAAACTTATACCTTTCTATTGCTATCCCTAGGAGAGACTATTATAGTCCCTTTGGAATCTAATGTGGTTTTTTAGACTTACTACACAATAACCATGGCTAACCAAAAGTGTTCTTTCAAATTGTAGAATTACAAATGAACATTTTGCCATTTGTCTAATTTGTGTGATGGTGTTCCTTAATGTTATTAAACCATGCCAACTTTTCAACCTAATTTCAATTCTTCTAGTCAACTCTAATTTGACACTAAAAAAAATCATAATGCAACTTTCTAAAGTAAATTTTCACTACATTAGTTTTTGCTATTAGATTGAAGGTGATTTTGGCTATATTTACTTAGCATTCAGAGACTTACTTTAGGAATAAGCTTATAATCTAAAATTGCAACTAATGTAGGAAGTCCTTAAAGTGACTAAGCTTAAAAATCACTCTTTAACATAGAGGTACATATTGCTTTGTTCAATGTACCAATTGCATTCATCAATGTACTAAATGTGAACATATCAAGGAGTGTCCTATATGATTCCAACTTCAAAATTTATAACTAATTCCACAAAGATTCAAAAAGTGTAAAACTCATTAAAGCCAATTCCATTTTTTTTCCAAGGAAAATTTACCAAAAAATATTTCAAGAGGTCAAACTCCTCAAAATTGGAACCAACTAGTACATAGTCACTTAATGGTCTTCCTATTTTAATGAATGATAGTGAATATAGAGATTGGATGCTCAAATAAGGGATGTGCATCCATAATCTTTACTACTTCAATGCAACACCTATTGTAGGACCTAGATTGGGATCAAAAATTGTTATTAAAATTTTAATATTTATAATAATACAAGATACATGTAGTTATCTCAACTAAAAAGTAAGTAAGAGCTAGCTAATGTTGATTCATTGTACATCTAGAAATATATAATATTTCTAGCAATCTAACAATTACTTGAAAATTGTATATGAACCCTAAATATAAAAAAAAACTTGAATCCCTAAAATTCCTTGAAATGACATTGTGATTTTTGAGGTCTATCTAACTACTGCAGTTTGACTTTTGACTTGTTTGTACACACAATTTATATTTTGGGATGCACATTTTTTAGAACAATCAAAAATATAATTAGTATGCACATGCAAGTTTGGATGCATTTTCTATATATTTTTGAATGATTTGGCCTAAAAAATTATTCATTTATGGCAATTAGTGAAGGTATATACTAAAAGATACAAATTGAATTCAACATCCTCTACTTCTCATTGAATTTTGAAATTACCCAACGACGCTAGTGTGCGAGCATGGAGTGGCGAGCATGTGAGCGGCGAGCATGAATCTCATGAGCATGCATTTTTATTTTAGAAATTCAATTTTTTTGGGGTGAATTTTTATTTTTGTTTAATATAAATTTTATATTTATAGATTTTTTACTATTTATAGTTAAAAGGGGCCTATAACCGCCTTACCTATGACCGTTTTTAAAAAAAAAAATTGCAATATCCACTGCATTTTTTGAAGTGTTAGCTCAAACTAGGGTTATATTATACCCACTGGAATTAATTGAAACCTTGTGGGTTTCAAACCCGGCCCACCATGTTTAAATCTCTTTGACCTCTGGCTACAATATTCCTATTTAATGAAGTGCAATCAAGATAAAGAAAATCAACTTCAATGAATACATGGCATATTTCTAATAAAATTGACAAATAAATCTTGAACTTACAAATATAAACATAGTGACTATTTTCATTGAATTCATTCCAATGGAATTTGAACTACAAGTGGAAAGAAGAGTTTAGACAAAAGGATCACTTTTTGTGAGAAAATGAATTTTTTTTCAATTAATTGAAAATATATTCAATCGTATAAAATGGATTCATTTCACAAGCCATTGAAGTACTTACAGCTAGCGTCTTCTATTACTCTAATACTGTGATAATTCCCGCTTTAACCAAAACAAGCTTCAACTCGTTGAAACTATAGCTTGGTGCATGGATAAACTTGTCTTCGTTTATGTCCATTTTGCAGAAGTATCGGAAGAGGTAGTACAAATGCTTGCAATTTACATACTGTTGCCGACCTCCAATGGCTGAAACCGCCATAGAAGTAAAGTCAGGGCACGTACATGATGGGTACATACCCACAGTGATTCGATAAATGTTGAGATTTGGTTCAACCCCAGTTTGTAGTGAAACAATTGCTCCTAAACCAGGAAATGGTAACAATGTCACTCCCAATATCTCTCCTTTAATGTTTCCAGCACTCTTCCACTTGTTGCGTTGTTCAATTGTAGGTGCATTTGCAATTCGGCGTATGGTACGGCTATTTCGTACAGTTGGATATACATGTGCGTCTACTGGATCTGATTCATCATATAGCACACTCTTGAATACATTAGACATACCAAATAGCCGTCGTGGAGACAATATAGGACGCTCTTGAAGTCGAAATCCAGCATGCTGCAACAATAGGGTCTCCTCTTGGGTAAGATTTGTTCCTGCTAAGATAGGCCATACTTCGGGAACCTCCGGCCACTCTATAACCCACTTGCGTTTACTTCCTTTGACGCACCGTTCGATGTCATCTGCACAAAACCAAAAGTCTGCCACTACCTCTTTCTTACTTCTGTAATCTATTTTTCTTCCACTATAGGTTGGAGCGGGAGTTCCCTTGCGACCTTTGGCAATCTTCCCCTTGCATGTCATGTTTGAACCTTTCTGTTGAGCATAACATTTTGCATTTGACTTGTGGCTAATCCTTGCAATGTGCCATTTTGATGTATGACAGTCACTTTCAAATGCAACCGTGACATGTGGTGGAGTGTTCACTAGAGGTTTAGGACCTTTATGTCCTGAAGATTCCATTGACGTTGTTGTGGCACGTGTTCGAACACGAGGTTGGGAAAAGTTGATTTTATTAGGTCTATGTGAGTCACTTGCATCACCGATAGGAATGTCTAACTTCCTCTTCAAGCTCCCAAAAATCTCTTCTCCTTCGAGATGAGGAATGCGAGTTCCAATACCTTCGGAACTTGGCAATGAATTCAATGCCTCTGCAATCTTCTTTGGATCACCGCTACATCTTGCTGCTCTCAATTTCAACTCCCCTTTTGATGGACCAGATCCCGAAGCATGTCCCTTCAAGTAAGCTCGATAATTTGTCATTTGCATCCATGCCCGAATACTATCATCACATGTTGCATCAAAGACATTGTTCCCTCTATTACCAGACATTTGAAGCCACTTGTTGTGTACGGTTTCTGACAAATTGCATGAAGGCATATCGGCAAGTTCTTCCAAACTTAAATCCTGAAAATGAAGTTGCACAAACATTAGACTTTGCTAATTCAATGTTTTATACCATCGTGAAATCCATCTGAGATATAAATAAACATTTATAAATACATGAATCAAAAGTGAGAATAGTAAGAAGATCTCAATAATATCCGTATTTGGTCAAACGGGATTTTGCAAGATCTTTTCCAGTAAAGTGACTTTTCGAAGCTTAAAATATAAAATGAAAACTTTCAACAAACCCAAACAAAAATTCAAATTCAAATAACCACTATTCAATATATATTTTATATAGCCTACAAATAAACCTTTTATTTCAAAAGTAGGGATTTTGGGTTTGCACAACAACCTTCAAATTTACTTATTATTTATTTCTTAATTTTTTAATTAAATGTTCCTTGAACATGAACCAAAAGTAGGGGTATTGAGGGGGACCCTACATACCCTTGTCGGATCCGACAAGGGTATAGAAGGTCCCTACCCCTACCCCTACTTTTGGTTCATGGATTGTTTCTTTCCCAATTTTTTGGACGAAAAAATGTTAAAAAAAAATTGGAGATATTGAAGTAAACCGTGAACCTTATATACATAATTCCTATCTCACGAGTGTATTTGTAGTCCTTCCTAAAATTCCAATTTCTCATCAATTTGGGACATTCCTATGTTTTTTAAAACAAAGATTTAGGAAATTCCATGCATTCAAATCAAATCATAGAAATATTAATTTCAATAGAAAATTGCTTTGAATGCACCAAAAAAATTTTAAAATGGATTTGAAAATTTTTATACTCCAATCAAATTGACTTACCAATTGCATGAATCCTCCCCATTGCCTATATCGGAAATGCCAAAAGGCAAGCCAATGTTCTAAGTGGTGAAGTGCATCTTCTGTTGTTGCTCCCGATGATAACCACTAGGACCGAATTGCCAGGTATTTTGTTTCTGCTTCCTCCATTGATTTTGCATCTTTGTACTGTTTACAAAGTAAATTGTGTTGTTGCTGAAACGCTTCCTTAATGTACTTTTGCGTGTGCTTCTGGAGAGAAGTACTCCAATGCAATAAGCATGTTCTTTCCCTATTCTCCATTTTCTGATCTGCAAAACCACTTCCATATACAATTCGTACGGCATTCCAATTCGCCATAGCGCTATCAACCATAAATCCTTTAAAATTTGGATTCTCAACTCCGTGTCGCAACATTACAGTATTCAAGCACTTCCAAAAGAGCAACTGAACCTCAGTATCTTCTGATTGCATATCACAGGTTGCAATCGTCATGACCTTCTTGTAATCTGGATCATACACGTGGCAAGCCATTGTCGTCCATTCCTTTACACGCTTGACGTGGTCGAACATCATCCACGCATTTTGAAGATTTCCTCCGGATTGCATGCACTGCACTAGGTCCACCAGGGTTGACACGACGTCCGGACGTCCGGGACGTTCGGACGCGGACGCTGTGTCCGCAGCGTCTGTTGGAACCGCCCCGTCCGCCTGTCACCCCGTCCACCCCGCCCGTCTGCCCCGTCTGCCCCGTCCACTTTGACGGCCCTATTTCCCTCGACCGCCCTACCCAAACTGCCCCGCGGTCACTCCCTTAATCTTTAAACAATTTAAAAGATTATAAAGTCTGACCATGAGTCCATGATAGTCTTGAAACTATGAAAAAATTCCAATTCATTTTCAGAAGGCAAACTAAAAAAGTTTGTGACTTCAAATATATATATATACTATTTAAAAAATCGAGATCAACACAAATACAAACATAATCAATATGGGCAAAATGTATTCAATTTAATGTAGAATACCATACATTGTGCACATTTGGCTAATTGCACATATAATTTTTTTCATTCCAACTCTATATTTCTAAACTAATTTTTAATGCCTATATAACCTATTCAACTACTACTTCCGCACTACCACTCTAATATAAATGGCGGAAATGTTCATCTGGCATCGGCCAACGATATGTATTAGAAAATCGCGTAATCACATGGACCAAACGTCCAAACTAGTATTTTCATCGTCAGTCTTCGAAGAAATGCACTTCAAGTAAGCATAAAACACTTTTGCAAAGTCATGAAAGGCAAATCGTGTCGCACTAGGTGTTTTTTGTAGCACGTTGAAATACGCCTCTGACATGTTGTTTCCATTCATCCGCCGAGCAATTTTTCGAATGGCATACTCTTCCGACTTACGTGAATACATCGGAATGACTTATACATCGGAATGACTTCCACATCTGCACCTGCTTTATGCAAATATGCAATACGTGGATCCACCCACCATCTCCTCTGCAAAGTCTGTTTCATCTCATTTGTTGATGTAAATGTGTACAAAGACTTCATTGGCTGAAAAGCTAAGGTGGTCATGCCCCAATCGCAAACTCTAATGTACATACGTGACTCATCCTCTAGAAAATGCAACAAGATGTTGTCCGGAGAAAGATCATTGTGCAAATGTCCAGCAAGATGCACTGCATACATTATATGCATAAACACCCATGTCAACTGCGTGCGCTTCTTCCGATATCGTCCTAAATGGTGAGCTTTTACAACCTCCTCTTCGGTTGGATTCGTATACATCAAACGGATTTGAATGTTGTCTGGAAAGTCCTTATTCATAT
Organism: Pseudoscleropodium purum; assembly: GCA_963969395.1. Taxonomy (NCBI): domain Eukaryota; kingdom Viridiplantae; phylum Streptophyta; class Bryopsida; order Hypnales; family Brachytheciaceae; genus Pseudoscleropodium; species Pseudoscleropodium purum. The sequence continues at coordinate 3,621,533 of OZ017796.1, forward strand.
TCAACATTTGTCGAAGAGTTCCACCATTCTACCAATACGCATAACCTTCACACGTCGTTCCGTGCACCGCAGCAAATCATATCACACCCGCGTGTGGAATTCGAACAGCCATTGATTCGTTTTGATGTTCTAACTTTGCAAGATCGGGTCGAGTTTGGTGGTGAATGGATTTCTTTGCCGCAAACTCCCAATAAGGAAGTATTCCTAGACATCCTTTAATACGAACCTTTCGAATCGTTGCATATCCACCTCTCATTGTTCTATCATCAACATCAATCATGCGTGCTGTATTTGGAAGTGCTATGAGGTGCCGTTTGGTCCTTTCCGCTTCAGCAACTCCATCATTGCTTTTCCACCAACCAATTGAACCAACTCGATTGTGCGTTTTGGCGAATGGAGCACATCGCCCCCTAAATAAGTCCGCTTTCAGAATCACTTCTTCAAACTGGGCGTCATCGGGTCGATATTCCTTGCCATATTTAACCAAAATGACTTTGGAATTCCACAAAGCGTCATGAACCTTGTTCTCCAAACATTTGGTGAAGTACGTTTTATGCATTTCGTCATGCCACTTCGCCACATTCAATGCATCCAACAACATCTGTGTCACGTCTACCTTGAATTTAGACACGCACTCCTCCTAATATCTGATGTACTTATTGTTTAAAGACAATGTTGTTTCCGATTCATAAAATTGAACGATGCCCTCAATCATGAATTTTTTGCATTCCTCCGAAGGACTTTGGCGAGCTACCTCCAAGTTTGATGGTCCCTCTCCATGTTTAAGCTTCGCAACCTTCTTCTTCCCCTTCGTCATCGTGACAAATGAAATTGATATAGATCAAATTTTTTAATTTGAAATTGAATTCACGTGTAAGTGTCCAAAAAATTGGCAACAAGGAGGCCCCAATAAACCACTTTTGCCTTGCCTCGGAAAGGAGCCAATGGAGGATGAACCACCAAGCTCTCTGCTCCACCTTGCATTCACAAGGGGCAAAGCAAAAGTGACAATGCGGATGGTCCGTCCGCCCCTCTTATAAGGGCGGACGGCCCGTCCACCCCATCGGACGGCCCTAAACCGTCCGCCCGATTGGACGGGCCGAGGGTGGCGGACGGATCGGCCGTCCGCCTCCCCGAAACCCTAGAGCCCCGTCCACCCGATCGGACGGTCCGGGGGGGCGGACGCATCTCCGTAACGGGGCGGACGGGTATTGGAGCGGACGGGGCGGTCAAGGCGGATGCCGGATCCGACGGACAGGGCGGACGGGTATCGGGGCAGACGGGATCTGGGCGGACGGGTATCGGGGTGGACGGGGGTTTGGGCGAATGGGGCGGACGGGTACGAGGGCGGACGGGGGTTTGGGCGAATGGGGCGGACGGGTACGAGGGCGGACGGGGTGGTTTGACCCTAAAGCAACCCTAAATCCATATTTTGCACGATAAACAGAGGTCTTCATGGCACTGTATAGTTCAACTAACTTTTCATTCATTCAATGTAAAATTTGAAATTAAAAAAGGTAGCCTTCCTTTATGACAAAATTTATGAATTCTTAGTAAATGATATTTTTGTACAAAGATATGAGCTAAAATGTGCAAAAATTCACGAAAGGATTGCGAAGTTTAATATATGTACCCAAATATTCACGTTGCATTGTGTATAAAGCAATTGTAAGAAGGTAGTTGAATAAAAATTCTACTATTAAATTGAATTAGTTGACATCTAATCACTTAGTAAACCGCTAAATGTCCAAGTCCTTGCAAGTGTGTTTTGGCTATCGAAAAAGAGCATGGACTTATAGTTATCCCCAATGAAGCAAATTGTTCTTTTTTCAAAATCTAATGGTATAGATGTTTAGCCCCTAAAGTTCTTTTTACTAAAAACACTTCAAAATTGCCAGTAGTAGTGCAAATACCAAGTCTTGGAAGAAAATACTTTTAAACATATGTAACCGTAGGATCTTGTAGTAAATTAGTTGGAAAAGATGTAGAACAAATTTTAGACAAATTCACCATTTGGATTGTAAGATATTAGATATTGAATGTTTCATTTAAGGGGGCTACTCAATTATGTCTATTAATGAACAATTGGTAGGCTAATAAACCTAACTTAGCATGTATTTTAATATTTGTTGCAATTGTTTTAGGAATATTATAACATAATACTATTATAATATTCTTATAAATGATATAGTACTAAATCATTTCAAAATCAACAACATTTGAACACAATCTGTCAATCTTGTCTTCCATACTCCTTTAATGATATATATATATAAATATATATACATATATAAAATATATTAGATAAATCAACATGAACAAATCAATGATTATATATTTCATAGATCTATTCTTCATCAATCAAATAAGAGTACATGTTCAAATATAGACAAAGATGGTTTCTCCATTTGTTCCCAAAAATTAAATAAACAAATAGAGAAAGATATAAAGTGAATGTTACTTGGAGAATTGAAGGGAAAGAAATTGAAGTACTCAATTACATTTTATTAAATTGGAAAATTGCATGTGGATGGCATAAATTAATCTTCATAGATGCTAAACTCATACGAGTTGCATTTCAACATTTATGATTTATGCAATTGATTGAATTGAAAGCTCTTGTAATTACATTTTCAAATTTTCAATTCAATCATTCAAATTTGCAAGAGTGATTTATGATAGATTTATAACTTTAAATGTGAAAGCATTCAATGCCTTTATGCATTTGTTCATCAATATATTAATTTTAAATAAATAATATATATATTTTATAACATATGCATAAACCATTGCATTAAAAAAACAAAAACTAAGAGCCAAGCCAAATAGGCTGGTCAAATGAAGAGAACAAGAGAACAAGAGCCCTACAAGAAAGCAAAGGAAAAAAAAAAATATCAAAAGGATTCAAAGGAAGGAGCAAGATGCATTCTTGCAAGACCATAGAATACATAATGATTTCAAAATCCAAACACAAATATATTTTCTATTTCAATGAGAGTCAAAAATGAACTCCCCTGCTCTCAAAGATTGTACAATGTACACGTTATACAAAACGAACATATAACAGAAAGAGTAGAAGACATCGTTTATCATGATTGAAAACTGAAATGATTTTTTCTTTCTATGTAGAATATTTTATGAAATGTAACAATGTATTTAATTATCATAATAATTGGTAGAAATCTTTGTGCAATACATAGAAACATTTCATTCATGTGGAATTTTTTCATTTATTTAGGATTAAAATTGAAGTATTATACTCTACAAAGTACAAACCGAAAACAATATCATATACCTAAGTTCAAAAGTTTGCAATTGTTTCGTGAATTCATTTTGAAAACTCAAACAAAGAAATATTTTATAATCAATATCTTGTTCATTTGAATCATTTCAAAATTTGAATTCCGAATTCAATTCCTATTTATAATAGAAATTATGTTTGTCAATTTTTTAGATCTTTAAACAATGAACCTTCTTTTTTAAAATTAATATTTAAAAATATCTGAAGTAAGAATATTGAAATTACCCTTCAAAATAAATATAACACATGTATAAGTGTATAATGTATTCTACTCCACCAACTCAAGTAACGAATTTTTCTATGTTTTTAAGGAAAAATATAGCCATATATGATTTGAAAGTTAAGACATTGATTCTTTTTCTTTGTTTTCAAATCTAATCAAAATTTCATTAAAAAATATGAAAGACTCGATGTTCATTTGAAGATCGTGATGCACTTCTAATTAGAAAACACAACCTTTCATTAAATATCATGAGGTTGAAATCCATTAAACTGTTATTCTAATTATGTATTGGGGCCTTTTTTTAAAATTTCATTTGCTTATGATGAAAAATGAATTGATTATTTCTGCAAAACATTTGATTTCCTAATGAACTTTAAAAAAATCCCCATCATCTTCAGATCTTCTCAAAACCTATTTAGAAGGATAATATGAGTAAATAATCCAAACATATTCAACTTAACCACATTCCCCTCATTCGTAAAACAATTTAGGGGAGAAAAGAAAAGGTTTAGGGTAATTAGGGTATAGGGTTTAGGGTTTACATTTAAAAAAAAAAATGATAAATCAATTACATTGATCCTCATTTAGTAGTGATTATTAGGCTGTTTTTTTTTGGAAATGTTACCGCTCTTTTTGAGTAATATCGGCCTCTTAGGATGCTCCAATGGACAGCTGGGCGGACGCCGTCGGTGGTCAGTGTTTAAGTGGGGCGGTCGGCATGTCCAAAGCGCGGACGGCGTCGGAAGGCGGACAGTGCGGACAGTCCCGTCCACCCGCCCTTCCGCCCGTCCGCTTCAACCCCGTCCGGGCCGTTGCTTGTTTTTGAACGGAAACCCTAAAAATGAACCTTTAATTTTTTGGAGGGGACTATAAATGTTAGAAGAGAAGCTTTGGTATTTACTCTCGAAAAACCGAACGCTAAGATTTCCAAGGGCTATGAGCTTCAATTTATTGAGTCTCTTGCTTGATAATGCATAGTTCGGTGGATGGGGGGGCTTTGATTTTCAAAGCTTTGTGTGACTAATTTCATTGATATTGTATACATTGTCACGTTGTGGGTTTCAAATTTAAAACATTTTATTGGTTTCTTTTGAAATTGAGGTAAAACATACACTTGTCAATATGGTGGCCAAACCGACGGGGGATTTTTCTCCTTGGTTTAGTGTGCAAGAGGGTGGTAAAGTAAAATGTAGGCTTTGCAAAGCGAGCATGTCAAGGAAGCTTAGTCGTATGTTCAGCCACTTAGGCTATTCTGGGCCTGGAGGTGTACGTGATAAAAGGGTGAGCTTTTGTCCACGATTATCAATGGCAATTCGAGATTTATTTCGGCATTGCGAAGGAGTTTTTCCAAAACGCGTTGTAATGGACAATGTGGATGGCAACCCTGGCCCTTCAGATGTTCAAGAGTTTTCGGCCGGAAAGGTTGTGTTGCATTCTGACCACGAAGATTCTTGTCCAGCGTCCAAAGAATTGGTATCAATGGTATGTGCCACAACTGAAATGACTTTGAGTACGAAAGCTTCTGGTGAACGTGAAACCCCGAGGGCATCAAGTTCTAGGCCTCAGAGGCAAGACAACTTAGTGAATGGGTTTGAAGAAGGTCATAGACGCAAATTACATTCAGTGTGGGCAAATTTTTTTTATTCGGCGAACATACCATTTTCCGTGGCTCGAAATCCAACTTTTAAAGAAGCAGTGAAGAAAACGGCTGCGTTTGGTAGGCCATACATTCCTCCCTCATACCACGACCTTCGGTACAAATTGTTGAATGAGGCGAAGACCAACATTCAGACACAGTTGAATGCACGGACTGAAGATAGCATTTGAAAATTTGGAGCAACATTGTCCATTGATGGATGGAGCTCCGTGACTAATCGACCTCTCATCAATGCCATGCTTGTATCATCCGCAGGTGAAGAATTTCTTGAATCTGTGGATACAAGTGGTTGTGAAAAAAATGCGGAGTACTTGGCAACTATGTTGGAAAAGTTCATTGAACAAGTGGGGTCCAAGAATGTCGTGTTAATAACTACAGATAATGCTCCCGTGAATCCGTCCGCATGGGATGTAATATCTGCAAAATATCCTCATATTTTTTACCAAGGGTGCGTGGTACATGCATTGAATTTGTTGTTGAAGGATTGGGCTGCACAGAAATGGATTGCTTCCAAATTGGATAAAGGAGTTCTTGTAGCTAAATTTATCAGGAAGAGACATATGCCGCTAGCTCTATTGCGAAAGTATTCGCCAAATCTTGGTCTTTTGATGCCTGGGGATACAAGGTTTGCCTCTAAATTTATCATGATGGAGCGTTTGACAAAATTGAGAGGAGCATTGGAACAAACGGTGGTAGATCCGCAATGGGTTGAGTATGTACATACTCTCAAGAAGAAACGTAGAACTAAAGTCCAACCAAAAGACTTGGCCTTAGCGGTGAAGAAAATTGTTCTTGATGACCATTTTTGGAATCGGTCCATCAATTATGTGGAGATGGTTGAACCAATCATATGTGCACTCCGCGATTTGGATTCAAAATCACCATGCATGGGGAAGGTGTTGCATATCATGAGGAAGTTAGAGAAGTACGTGGACGGATTACAAAGTCCACCATTTTGTTTGCTAGAAGAACTTGCAATTCCATTGGTACAGTCTTTTTATGCCCGAAGAAGAATGGTGGACAACGATCTCCAATCAGCCGCAGCTCTTTTGAATCCATACCTTCTTCATGACAAAGAGCTAGCGGATGATGCAGATGCAATGTCAAGATGTAAGAAAGTTTTGGAGAGAATATGTAAACCGGATGAATATGCAGCAGTGGTGAAGGAATTTGTAGCTTTTCGATACAAAGAACCTCCATTCCACAATATGTTGAATCTGGAAGATCAAATGTTGTCCACACATGCTTGGTGGGATTTTGAAGGTGCATGTGGCAAGTTTATAGCTCCATTAGCGAAGAGGATATTGGCTCAACCGGTGTCATCATCTTCATGTGAACGGAATTGGAACAACTATTCTTTTGTTCACAACAAATCTCGAAATAAATTGAAGCCGGAGAGAGCAGCGGATTTGGTGTACGTGTATACCAATTCCAAAGTATTAAACGCATCGAAGGAAAAAGATGAAAAAAAAATGATATAATGATAACGTGGATTCGATGGAATCAGAGGATTCAGATAGGCCGACGTTAGAAGACGATGATGACGATGATTTGGAAAAGGCCCTTTCAGCTGTAGATGGCGGAGATGACTTCAATCGTGCGACAGCAAGGGGAGATGAAGACGTTATGGAAGGGACTTTCCCGATTTGGTGAATGATACGCATGATTATCATCTAAACCGCAAGGATGTTGTTCCCGACAATGCAAACGATGCATATACCTTTTGTGAAGACGAGGACAATGTAGGGGTACAGGCGAATCTACCTTCTTTAACTGCATATTGCAATGGAATGGGATTCTTGAATAACGAAAACATTCTATCGGAAAAGGCAAACGCTATTGCCAAAGAGGTGAAAATCAATGAGAATGCTATTGGTGATGATGGAAGAAATGAAGAAGTTTTAATTTCTCAATCTCCATCTGTGGCATTAAATGTAGTGCAAGGAAACGACAAAAGAGAAGATGCGGTCATGGAGGTGGACGTTTCAAAAGATGTGGGCAACAATAGTGGTGATGAGAGGGAACCAAATATTGCGGTACAAAAAAATAATGATTCACTTGGGATGGCAGTTACAAATTCGGCAATTGTGAAGAGTGATAAAGGAAAAGAGCCAATGAAGTCAATTTTTGAAGTACCGAGATCTAGTGCTCTTCCACCAATACCGTTGAAGTCTGTTAGCACATGATTGAATGATTCTCAGAGCTTTGGATATGGAAAACGCCTAATGAACATTTTCAAAGAAATTTCTACGGGCGGTAATCTACGGAAAGTAGCGTCATCACCTACAAGCCTAAGTGATACGGATAGTGATCAGATGCCATTGGCATCTTTGCGTGCTCGCATTTTAGGAAAAGGAATGGCGCAAGAACCCATCAAATCAACAAACGGCACTCTATTACTTCAAAAGAAAGCCAAAGTGGAGATAACCGTTCATGGACATGTCGACCCTACATCGAGATTGATGGTTTAAGAATCGAGTAACGTGAAAGTGAAAAGAGAAATGCAACCTTTTGCTATCTCTCCAGTGAAAAATAGGACCCCTCTTGATGAAAATGTTGCTACTTTGTCAAATAGAAAGAAAAGAAAGGTTCCTTTTCGAAAAGCCTTTAATCGTTCTGTCAAAGTAAAAAAAGAAAAATTAAATTTGAAAGAAGGGAGTAAACCTACTTCAAGAGAAGACTTGAAGGAGACAACGATACTTGATTCCAACAATGAAGATGACTCCGACAATGAAGATGACTCCGATAATGAAGATTTTGAACGGAGAGCTGCAAGAGAGAGTAGTGGGGCTGAGGTTAGAGGAGATGTGGATTGGCGTCCATAGGAATTGTGGAGATGTGAATTTAGATGTTTGATTGTTTAATTGCTTATGATATATGGAGCTCATGTTGACAAATGACAATGGTTTCTTCAATCATTTTATTATCGAATTGTTTGTTTATTGATGATATACATCTCGCTGGATTTTAAAGTGATTTTGTTTCTAAATCAAAATGAAATTCAACAAAAAAAATTAAAAATATATTTCATATTTTAGCTTTTACATAAATAGTGATATACAACTCTATTGAATCGCAATTGCAATATAAGAAAAATCAAAATCAAAATGACTTCACTCTCAATCTCTCATTGGTGAAAACAATCAAAACAAAAAACCCAAAACGGGTTTTCTAAGCTGCCCCGCCCGGCCGCCCGGCCCCACGCGTCCACCTTCCGACAGCGGGAGGGACGCTGCGTCCGCTAGCGTCCAGACGTCCGGACGTCCGGAAAACGGACGCTATTTTGGGGCGGACGTAGAGATTCGTCAACCCTGAGGTCCACACCGCTTCTAGGTCCTTCTGTGAGCATCTTGAAGATAAATACCTTCTCTTTTCCTTGGCCTGGAAAGACATTGTCGTGGATGAATTCGAACTTCGACTCTTTCTTCATAGTCATTATGTTGTCGATGATGCCTCCACGGTTGTTTGAGCGAAATGACGATATCACATTTCTAATGTTGGGACTACTCAAGTATTGAAATTGATCCATCACCTCTTCTAGCTCTTCTCCCTTCAACATCACTTTCTCTCCCTCTCCGTTATGGAACAAATAGGTCGTGAGAAAATCTTTGCTTGCAGAGAGAGCAATGGCTGTGTTTGTGGCAGTAGGAGTTTTTGCCACTTGCTCTACAATGAGTTTACAAATCTTTTCTGCAGAATCTCTATACATGCCTTTTGCTACTGGGTGAGAGTGATCTCCAAGATGAATTGCGGCCCTTGTCATTTTAGGAATCTCGCTATAACAGTAGTATATTCTAGCGTTGCATTGCTTTAGACATGTTGGATTCTGTCTACATAGTTTGCAAACTAACGTACAATCCTTGGGAGGCTTGTCTCCTATTAGAAAAGGGGACACTGTATATCCACTCCACTCCGTCTCATTGTGCTTATTAGCTCTCTTTAGATATTCACAATCGAGATTCATACAAACAAGGTGACCAGTGCAATAGGACTTCCGAAATCTCAATTTGTCGGAGTTGTGAATATTGGTAGTTTGTACCTTGCACCACGCATGTCCATCATAACGTTTGTCCATCCCCTCCAAATTTCTGGCAGCCGACAAAGATGGCCACGTGCGGCATGGAGGCAACTCAAAGATGACGTTTCCATTGAAGACTGGTGGAAGAAACCCAACTTCATGGTGCTTGATGGCATTTACATCCATTGTGGACAATTCGTTCCTAGACCGATGCATACTCTTCAAATTCCTCAAGCATTCCATTATGCTTCTCCGATCAAGTGTAGGTGGATACAACGGAGGACGAGATAATGGAGATTGTGTGGGACTATTGCCTTGGATGTCTGAAACTAAATGATTACTATCACGACTACCAAGAGCGTTTTTGACACATTGCGGTTTTTCATGGACACTCAAGCAAGGTGACTGTCCTTCCGAATCACTTGACAACTCGATAATAGGGTCCAATTTCTCAATCTTTACAGCACGTAGAAAAGTACTTGAACTAGGAATTGGAAGTTCCTATCGAAGAGGGCTAGGAGAAACTACGTTTGTGACATATGGCATATCCACTGTTGAATTATCGGACTAGCAGCTAACCATCTCTATAGATGCATTTAGAATAGCCATAGGAAGACCGTATGCTCTATAGTTTCCTATAGGGAGGAACCAACAAACTCCATCCTTGTCTTCACTCTTCTCAATAGGAACAAATTCTACGCTTTTACCACATTCAGACTTCCTCTCTTCTTCTATATAGATAGAGGACTCATCAAATCTGAAACGTGCATGTAGAAGATGACTGGATACTCTAGCCAGATTGCCATTCGCCAAAGGAAACACAAGCGGAATTACATGACTGGATACTCTAATGCAAGCCATGGTGATAAAGCAACACTGCAAAACAACGGAATGAAAAGCCAAGGATACATCAACTTCAACTATAGAAGACAGAAGCATGTGAAGTATGTCAATATAGTCCACAAAAATTATGTAGTTTCAATTCAACCTATGGTATTCTAGAAGTATCCATTCATAAGAGAACTTTGATAGTATATGTACAAACTATTTACACAAAGATGTCATTTAGTTCCTTCATTACTACTTTCATGTGAGTTACAAGAAATAAATGAGTTGAGAGAAATAAATGAGTTCAAGCGGCTTTGGCAAGAGATTGATTTAAAGTAAACAAAAATCAATGAGTCAAGGCGGCTCTAGCAAGAGGTTGAATTAGAGAAAACAATAATTAATGAATTGAAGCGGCTTTGGCAAGAGGGTGATTTAAAGAAAACCAAAATCAATGAATGGAGCCGACTCTGGCAAAAGGATGATTTAATGAAAACAGAAATCAATAAATTGAAATGGCTCTAGAAAGAGGTTGATTCAAAGAAAACAAAAATCAATGAATTGAGGCAGCTCTGGCAAGAATTAGATTTCAAGAAAATAGAAATCAATGAATTAAGGTGGCTCTGACAAGAGCTTCATTTCAAAAAAATGAAATTTATATATTGAGGCGGCTCTGAAAAACACGTTCAAGAAGATACTCATTAAATCTTGCCAGTTTTATACTCCAGAGTGAAGATAGACAATGAAAGGGGTGTCAGAATAAAAGACGGCTTATAAAATCTTAGGACAACTATTTAGAATTTGAAATTTGCAAGGCGGCGCTTCTCATAGGTCTATCTATTGAGGTACTCGGGAAGGACTAACCTACTTGGTTGTTTTGAATAAATAGTCTCCATGTTTCTTCATACATGTCTTTCCAGTACTACCTTCAACATAGTTTTGTACTTCTCATAGTGTGAGACTTCTAAAGTTTATATATTGATCCTTATGCTTGTAGACTGCGAGAGCTTTGCAGACATAGTTCCAGACCTTAGAAACAAACGGAAGAGACATATTTCATTGTATTTCTCATCACGCAAGGCACTTAGAAGATCTAGAATGACTCGCTCAAAGAAACTTGTGTCAAAGATAGGTCAGTCGTCACAGATACAACTCCGAAAACACCTTCTCTTTGAAAGTGGAGATAGTGGCGTAGAAGTTGACCCAGAAGTACAAGAGTTGCAATCACAGGAGATGTCGGCTAAAGACATGACAAGCAACCAAGACATCTCAAGACATGACAGACTCTTACAAGTAAGAATCTACATAATCAATTCTTATTCTTTGTATACTTTTCAGTGTGTTGGATTTGAATCTACCCAAAAAATATACAACTTACAGTACGAGTCTCATGCTTTATCAAAGTTCAAGTATTTCATTGAGACTTTGATTTGAAATTATGATGAGGTTTGTTTCACTTGACGAAGTACTATTTCAGAATCCATCATTGTGGTCTTCTTGACTTCTATAAGAATGAAGATGTTCAATCCATGGATCAACTGTGCAATGTATTCTGGCTATTTATTCAAAATTTCTATTCATGTGAATTGTAGCCATAAAAACGATGTCTTCCAAATTTGTATCCAACTGATGGAATGAAGGTAGTAAGGTGCAGTTTGTACCCCAATTGAAAATTCTCAAAATTTCTTGAATCTCAATATCATATAGCAATATGAACTTTGGGCTTATATCTAGGCTTAGTTTATTTTTCAATTTTAGAGCAACATGCTATCTTTTGTTTATACTAAAATCTTCCACATTATAATATAAAACCATGATGAAATTTTAATATTTATTAAGGATATTATATATTAGATTTGAAATATATAATTATTTCACAAGAAATTCATAATAATTTGAAATTTTCTAGCAAAAAATTTGAAAATTGAAGAACATGTAACAAACATATGACTTCATCTCAGAATATTAAACTAAAATTCTTCCACTTCCATTAGTTTCAAATTGGAAGAAAATAGAGTTATGATTGTTCAAGCTTCTTAGCCACGTCCTTCTAGCAATGTATAGGTTTAGGGTGTAAAGTCCTTACAAATTAAGCTGCACATAGATTTCCAGCTTTGCACTATTACAATTCCTTAAGAAAAATAGATAATATGTGACTCTTAATACTATTTTAAACCAATGCAAATTCTAATATTCTTGTATTGGATTAATTTTCCTCAAAATCTTTTTTGAAGGTGATTGCACTAATTTTCTAGACGACACTAATTCTCCCTCTCTGTTACGAAAAATAGTGTAGTTCTCTCTCAAATCCCTAAAACTGAAACCACTGCTATTTGCTTTCTCTCTTAGTCTTGTTTGCTCTTTCTCTTCCTTCCTTCTGTTTTTTCTAAAGTTTTTCGGGAACTGGTGCATCACTGACTACACATGCCTTCAATCCGTGATTCAAGGTTTCACTGGCAAAGATGAGCAATCACGAGAGTACTTCAGTCGCGAAGGATTTTGACAAAGGAATAGTTGCTTATCACTCTATTGTGAGAGTGTGGGGTGTGCACTTGCACCTCACCTACTGCAAGAAGTGCCAAAGTGAGTGTTAGGAAAGCTCATTCATAGTTACAGTTAACTCGAAGATAGCCAGAGGACGTTAGAGATTACGCATTCACAGTGGTGAAGCGCCCACTTGGATTGACGCCCTCTCTCACCCAACTAGTTCATTGACACATCCAGTGCCTTGGATTATAGAAAACTTCTCAGAGATTATAGCCTTGCTTGCATGCATCGTCAGGGATGAAGTTCCTCCGCAGGCTAAATTGGGAAGCTCCGCCACTGAATCGGGAGCTCCGCCACTGAATCAGGAAGCTCTACCACAAAAACTGGAGCTCCGCCACTAAAGTTGGAAGCTCTGCCACGATGCTTCCTGCGTCACGTTGCAACTTTACCTGACATAATTGATTAAAGTAAGCTCCCCGCACTGAAAGCTGCGTCCCACTGGTTTAGCTACCAAAATTGGAAATCTTTTAAAAATCTTCTCCCGCGCCACTGGAATCACTCATCGGGAAGAGTGAACGCCTGCTCAAAGCATGAGTTCTCCGAACTACTCTACTGACTGTGAGCGAAGGGATTCTTAATCGCCATTGCTTCCCTGTTCTCATACTCCCGAGCAATTGTCTTGCGAAATCTAATCTTTTGTGATGGCGAGCTGGCAGCGCTCAAGGACGGAGCAACAAGGACGGAGCACAAGAAGTCGCTCGCGTGAAGACGAGGTTGTGGATGCTCGGAATCAGTTCAATCAACACGTGAATCTGCATGTGAGGTTTCGAATGCACTTGCTTGGTTAGTCAGCTTCATGTCTTGGGGCTCGTGATTTGCTCAAACCTGTCATGAACTAGAAAGCTCCATGTTTGGTTCCTGGTTGTGGCTGAGATTTCGCTGCAGTACCTCCTCATGAACTGAAACCCCGAGTACGTCGAGCTTCCTGCAAGGCCTTCGTCGGAACCGACAGGGGTCATTCGGGGAGCTCAAGGCACCCCTTGTTTTGGACCTCCGAGACGTCCTGGTCCTCGTGAGTTGCTGTGGTGTTGCTGCGACTTGGCTTCTGAGTTGCTGCAGCGTGGCTTCGGAGTTGCTCCAGCGTGGCTTTGGTGTTTAGCCAGGTACTTTTGAAATTAATTTCTGGAGCCATCGACATCTTACGTACTCCGTGCCTCAGACCCCAGTTTCTAGTGACCTAGAATTTTTGAGATTGAGGGATGTCAGATGGTGGATGAGCCGGTTGAAATTTTAGATTTGATCGTTTAGAATTTCTGATACTCGCATGCGAGGAGCTTCTCATTCTGCCTAAACCAGACCCTGTCCATGAAACTTGCTCTCACACAATTCAACTTTACTTTTTTTTATAGTCTTTGATCTCTTTTGAGGATTCAAAGCATTGTTTTTTATTCTTTCATTTGGACATGAGTTACTGTAGCCAAGACAGAGTAGGTGACTTAGCGTTTCTGAAGAAGTGCATTCAAGTTTCTGGATTCTAATTTTTGGAAAATCAATATTGTCTTGGAGCGATTTGAGTCCAATTTGATGATGTTTCCATCTCAAAGAGCTATTAATTTGGTTATTTTTCTAGACTCAATGTACGTTGATGGATGCTATGTAAAGCAAGCTGTTAGATGAGAGTTGGTCACAAGTTTAACTGAAGTAATCTTGGCTCAGTATGAAATTTGACATAACCCTCATGATTTTTGAAGCATAGTATACATGACGTGTTCTCTCCCGTTAATATGAAAGCGAAAAGAACGATTAAGGGAATGTTTAGTGAAAGCTTAGTTTGATCCAATTCACTTTTAGTTTGTGGAAGAGGACATATGTTTACCATCTAGACACACGGCAATGTGTACCTTGCCAGTAAATTTTTGGTCATGAATGATGCTTTGAACGAACCCAAATCTAAGGCATCATTTAATCTTCCTTCACATGTTCATCAAAATGTTTTACTAAGATGAGTGTAGCAAATTAGTCAACGGTATTTGACAATTTGGGAGCATGAATTTCTCATTGTATTGCTAACAACGCTTCACCTCAATTCATTTTGCAATGGCCTTTGAAATGCTTATCATTAGAAAACAAGGTGTTTCTAGTAGTCATTGTGTTCCCATGCTACCTTACCAATTCATAAGTTTAAAAGAAAGAGTAACAATTACCTCTCTAGTGACTCATATAGGGGGTACCTTGAGATTCCTCTTAGATCCCTGTCGGATCCGACATGGCACCTAATGGAATCTCAAGAGACCCCAAGAATATGTCACTTTAGGGGGACTTCATGGTTCCTATTTATGATGTTTTGTTTTTTGACTTGAAATGGTGAATATTTGAAGGCCATTTTCTATTTCTAGGTCACTTGGGATGGAATTTGTAAAATTGTGCCTTAAATAAATAGTTTCATTGAAAATGTCTTGAATATGTAAGGAATGGGACGTTATGAAAGAGAGACTTTTTTTTTGGGTCTCAATACTTTCAATAATCAAAGCTTGAATGAGATACAAAAATTCTATTGTTGAATCAATATATGTATGCAATACAATTATTTATGTGATATTCTAGTCATTCATTTTCACATCATAGTTGGAAAGTCTTCTTTATATTCGTGTAGTCAAAATCTTGAAATTTAATGTTTTAGATTGTTTAGAGAAAGTAAATGAAACTATGTACTTTTTACATAGTTTAATTCATATATTCATCTCAATTTATTCCAATTCATCTCAATTTATTCCAATTCATCTCAACTTATTTACAATTGATACTTTTTGGATTTAGGAAGCGTAATTATTGAAGAGTTTCACCCAGATTAGGAACCCCTACTTAATTCTCAAATGATTTTGATGTCCAAAAAAATAGGAAAATATGTTACACGGGCAATGCTTGTCATTTCCACTGGTAGTTGCTCTTACATATGTTATTCATACCCAACCTTACAAGACAAATGGACTTTAATTAAATCCAAATAGTTTTATCATGTCAAATTCTATTATTCTAATAGTGGTCATTGCCTTTGCAGATGGACTCCACAGATATGAACAAGCTAGGAACAAGCATTTTTTTCTGGTCCACAAACTAAAGTTGTGGATCAAGAAATTGAGGATGATCGAGTTCCTCAGACTCCTGGGCTTCTTCCTGTTATCGAATCCGATGACTTAGAACAGGATGAAGATGTTGATGTGGTAAGCTTTTATGATATCATGGATGCTTGTGATCGTGCTGTAGATGAGTATGAGAAAGACAAGGGAAGTCGTATTAGTTTCCCAAAGTCAAGAGATCCTAGAGTGCCAGTATTCTCAGATGAGAGCTCTAACACAGAGTGTAATGATCCCAGCTCATTGAGCTCTACTGTAGATTCATCCCCATCTGTATGTAGTCCGTGGGGTCCTATACATTGTGATTGCTCAGGACTTCGCCAGTTAAGGTACAACCCAGTGGTCATCATTCACCAATGTTCCAACTATCATGAGGATGTAGACATTGAGTGAAAAATGTAATTAAGAGGATATATAAAATCAATTGGTTTTAATTTGTGCATATATGGTATTGCTTCGTTTTTCAGTTATCTACAAACATATTTGATGTATACTATAAAATCCATTGGAAATAAATAATTTCATGGTATTCATAAATTGCATTCACATATACCTAGCACTTTTATGTACTCTAATTTTGTATAATAGTGTTTTTAGAATTCTTTAATGAGTACATTTTTTGAGATCTTCATGATGTAAATTCTAATAATACTGATTGTATGTCTCATTATTTTTGTGTGCATTTTCTTTGCAGGGACAAGATTCACCACTCATTTTGTCAGAAAATGTGCAATGCCAAGTCACACCCGCAACGGATGACACACAACAGCTAGAGATAGAAGGAGAAGAAGAGGTGGAAGAAATACAGGAAGAGATAGAGATGGAGGAAGATAAAGAACTTCTTGAAGATGAGCTCCGCCGATTTCACAAGGTGGATTCTGTGGCCACAATAACTTTGCTAAGGTTGAAGCCAGAGAATCTATCGCGTTTCAAGATTCCACTTTGCAGGCTAGTGCCGATGCCAATGGTGAGGCATACTCTTTCCTCCGATTTACAGAAACTTGAGCAGGACTTTGCACATGGCTACCGAGATGGAGCAGCATCGTTTTATGTGTCAACAACCAATGAGGCCGGCGAGAGTGCAGAATTCACTGGGGAAGAGGTTGCAAGATGGGGCCCTTTTTGGCAACAAAGGAATGAAGAATTTGTTGCATTTCTGGAAACAAAGCCAGAGTTGCATTTCGTGAAGAACATGAAGTTTTTCATATGTGATGGCAATCACCGACAAATTGCTTGGATGAGCCATATTTGAAGAAAGTACCCTTTGGACATTAATTGGCACATCTCAGTCGACTGCATTGTGCTGGAAACAAAAGGAAGAGTGGAGATGACAATGCAGGTGATGCATGAAATTAACAAGTAAGTACTTCATCTTTCAATTTGGATTGATTTCAAAATCCATATCTCACATTATTCTAAATTGTTTAGGATGGAAAGTAGCATATGATTGTATAAATTCTAAAGTTGAATTTCATGTTTCAGGTCCACCGAAGATTCACATGTGAAGACAAACTTGGTACACACATTGTACCGTGTGCAAAAATATGGAAGAATGGAGTTGAAGAAGATCTTAGAGATGCTCAGGCCCTCTAAAAGGAAGCAGTGCATATTTCAAGTGGGTAGAAAGGCGTGGTATTCAATGCCTATGGATGTTTTCACATCATTCAATTTTAGGGTGAGTTTTATTTTGCCTACTAAATTGTATTTTTAGAAAGGAAAAAGAAAAGAGTTAACTAGATTTTTAGTTCTATGGCTTACAAATTTCTTATGATGAATTCCATTTGCAGCATGAAATCTCTCAAGCTGCAGACACCGCTGCTCGGCGTTACATTGATGTGACACCAGCAGAGGAAAGAACTGACCGTGGAGTTGCAGACGCTATGAGATCTGCAGCAAAAGAAAAAACCTCAAAGTTACGTGTGAAGATGGGAAAGTTGTTGGCAGTTGCAGATCCGGCCCTTGGATCAAAGTTTCTTGAAGAGGTATACTTAGAAATTTAAGTGAATTTTTTATTTTATTTTGATGTTTGGTAAAAAAGATATATATTGAACAATCTACTATTATGTTGCAGGTGGAGAAACATTGGGTTTGGAATGAGGTGCCGGAAATGACTTTGGAAAAGCTCCAGATGATTGCAACAATTACCATGTCAGCAGCTCACAAGATCAAAGTGCTAAGGTGGTGGAATTCTTCTAATATTTCAAAGGAGTCATTGAAGTTTCCACCATCCCCTGTTTCAGAAGATAGACTCTCAGCTTTTTTGCATAAAGTTGTTTGGTGAGCCGGGGTAAGATCATTCATTATATAAAATGTTTACTTACAATATTCAATAATTTGGAATGCATATTCTTTATTGTATTTAAATTGATCTCCTTTTTTGATTAATTGAAAGTTGCATTTTTGAGATGAGAAAGTTAATTGCCATGTCAAATACAGCTTGAAGATGGTGCACAGCAATATTTTGACGACGTAGTGGCAAAAGACAAGCCTGACATCAACATGGACGTGCCCCTTCAGCCGGAAACTCTATCGGAGTACGTTGAGGGGTGGAGGAAGAAAATATGGGATAATGCATTTGGTCCAGTTTTAAAGGGAACAAACTACTTTAAGAAGCACGAATCATTTTCAAGTCACGAGGGATCTGACCAAGCTGTTCAAAGGGTTCTATTTAGGTGAGTGCTTTCAATTTGAATGAAATGCTAAAAATGAGAAGTTCATTAGAATTTGTTGTTTCTTTAAATTAGCTTTTAAAAGTAAAATAAAATTAAAATATCTCTTGGAAAATCAAAAGTGGGAGTATTGGAAGGGAGCCCCAATACCCCTGTCGGATCCGACAGGGGTGCTACGATTCCCTAGGCCTACCCCTGTTTTGGGTATTGCGAGGAAAATTAACATTTCTTTTCTATTTTTCCTAAATGAAATTGTAAATGGGAAAAATGATTTAGATCAATTTTTTCTTGGTTCCTTATTGCAAGATATGTAATTTTTTTTTAAATTTTGGAAATAAATAAATAAAGAGACAATATTGACAGAGTGAACTAGAAGTTGGAGTATTGGGAAGGACCTTCAATACCCTTGTCCGACCCAATAGGGGTATGGACGCTATCTCCTAGTACTCCAACTTTCGGTTAAATATTGTTCAATGTAATTTTTAGAGTACTTCATGACATGTATTTTTTGAGTTCTAAGTACATTTATAAATGTTGAAGTTGATTGAAGATAAGACAAAATATTTTGTGATTCATGTATGTTTCTCTTAAGGCATTGACTTAGAATTCTCTTCACATTGTAGGTACTTCAAGCTTGAGCTTGTTCCAAAGGGTGCTATATTACGAGGCTCTCTACCTCCTTTCCTTTCATCTTGGTTGGATCGGAGTTCAAAAGACTACATGTTTACACCCACTCAGCTCCGAATGTTTACTACAGCTAATTTGACCGGTGGCGGGTGGTACTTGGAGTGCCCAGTGGACTACACCCACTTCTCAGAGGTTGCATTTCGTAAATCATTTGATGGCCTAGGTGTAGAGGTGCCCGAGTTTGCAGACCTTCCCGATGCCCCAAAGAGGAAAGCTATTGCACGAAGAACGATTGCAGACGAAAAGAAGAAGAAAAAGGAGGAAGAAATGAAGGCTAACAAAGAAAAGAGGGAAGCAGAGCGCATAGCAAAGTTGGTTGAGAAGGAGAAGGAGGCAGAGAAGGAAAGGAAGGATAAAGGGAAAGGGAAGAAGAAACTAGAGGGTGGAAATCAAGTGCGAGGGTCTTCTACAGTGGACCAAGAATCATAGATAGAGTCTGGATCATGTAACGGTGTGAAGAGGAAGGCTGTCTTACAGGAGCTCATTGAGGAGATGGTCACACAAGGCACCCAAGTGATTGTCATAGAAGATGACCAGGAGGTGAACACGGAGGAGTTGATCCTAAACAATTCCATTGTTGATGTGATGAAAAATGAAGGCAAGGGCAATGGATCATGCTATGAAGAAGTGATGGAGTTCTTAATGAAGGTGTATTTTTTGTTTTTGAAATTTTGCCATTCCAGAATTTGAACGTATTGCATGCATTCATTATTTTTATAATATGAAATCACTTATAGATCTTCTGTGTGTAGTTGTCTGATGGTAGGAGTCGCATGTTCAATGGCGAAATGAGCAAGAAGGCTGGAGTGGATCTCATTTTGTTTGACCTTCAAGAAAACCTCCCTGTTCCAGAAGTGTCCGTTCCAGCAAACCATGTGCCGCACTGGAACTTTGACAAGGAGTTTAAAGAGATTGAGCAGGCAATTGTGTTTGCAACAAAGCATTTGCAAGACAATGGTTGTTTTGTCATTTTTCATTCTTGGAGTGCAAAGGCAAGGGGTGTGGTAGTGGGTTTGACCCAGATGTATCCATTTTTGAAGTTTAAAGAGTGGTTGGGAATCAATCGCATGCACTTGACTTCGGGCGTGAATCCAGCAAATACGGTATGAATGTGTTCCGATTGTATCGTTGTTTAATTATTTTGGTATATTGATTATATTATTTTTATTGATGATTTTCTGAATTAAATGTATGCAGACAATGAAGTTTGGAATCACGTTGCTAGTGAAGAAGCTTGACAAGAGACGCAAGTCACAGTTCAAGTTCAGGTTGACTGAAGCAATGAAGAAGGCCAAAGTAGATCTTGAACGTGACGATACATTGATCAACTACACCACCATTGACAACATGATGATGAACGGAAGTGTACCATGGCGTGGTCCTCGTGAGAAAGACGCAAGGCTTTTTCAATTCATAATTGAAGGAACAACTAGCAAAGGAGACATTGTTCTTGATAATACCGGAGCAACTGGTAAGATTAATTTCAACTAATATTATTTTCATTTATTATAATCCTAGCTCTACGTTTTATTAATGAATTGCGTGTGTTTATTGTTAGGTGCATCAATTACAGCATGTCGGGGTACAGGTCGCCATGTTGTGGCTTTGGAGAAAGATGATGCCATTTTCAACGCAATGTTGCTGCCTATGAGGAAGACAATTAAACAGGAAGAGACAACAGAAGAAGAAGAGGAGGAAGAAGAAGACACTACTCAAGATCCTAATGCAATGGAAGTGGAGGTCTTTAGTTTTGCTCGAAAGAAAAACACTAGTAAGTAAGTTTCCAGAGGTTTATGTTCAATGTGAATATTTTGTTTCTAGTGTTTATGATTTAAACAAATTTGAATTTGTTTTTGCAGACCCCATGGAGTGATGTTCTCAAATACAACATTGCGCAAAAGAAGACTAATTTTGAGTCCAGAAAAGTCTTTTGATTTGCCAGTGTATGCAGAGCAATTGGCGTCGGCATTTGTAGAGTTTGGTTGCTCAGAACCAAAGAAGCGGCGAGACACTTATGCTTTAAATGTGTTAGAGTATTTAGATGTTAGCGTTGTGGAAGATAGAGAGACTTCTGAGTCTTCTGCAAACAATGATTCTGCAACCGAATCTACTATGACCTAAACTCATAAGTTAGACATATCTTATAAGTTACAATTTTTTGTATTGATTTTTTTTATGAGTGGATTTGTGTGTTTTATGGCTACATTTATTGTGCACACTATTACTTCTAAAATTTTTTTTGGAGTAAAATATCAATGAACATTCATTACCAACAAATGCAATTATACAATAATTTAGCGCCACAGAATTTCAATAATGAATTTCTAAACCTTGATCCCCACCACTTGTATGTAACAATTCATGTACAATTGTTTTGGGTTTTCCTCTTTAAATTTACAATAGTTTTTTTTATCACAACCCTAAAATATTTTGTCTTTAAAATTATTAAAATGAACAATCCTAAGATCCACGGTCATAGGGCCTTCACATCAAATTTCAATAAAAAAAAGTTCCCGCTCTCATGCTCACAAGCTCACAGGCTCACATGCTAGCAACCCTGTGAAATTACCCTACATGCACATAGTGACAAAAAATGTTTATACATTGAGCTTGTAGATCTTACAAATAGTAAAGAGTTTGAATTTGAATATTCTATATATGTTTAACATGAAGATGAGATTAAAATCTTATGGTTACAATTGCCATTTTTAATTAATTTGAGTTTTTTCTCATTGAAAAAACTGCACACAAAAGTGACTATTTTCTAAATTTTGAAAGACTCAACATGCAAAAGAATTTTAGGTGAATAGGTGTCCAAATCCCTAAAAGGATTTCAATTATTTCTCCTTCTCTCTTTCTCTTCATTTATATGAATATATGATGTCTAAATAATGCATACTAAAGTACGTTGGAATTCTCATTCACTTACCAAGAAGATCCAGTATTTTTTTAATACTTAATAATAGTATGTATGCTCAATTGCTAATAGAGTTCATTAAGCATGTACTAATCTTAGTGGATTTGGTTTCCAAATTTTGATTTTGATTTGTGTCACTTCATTAGGAAAATCTAAGGTTCAAGTTTTGCTACCTCCCAAAGACTCAATTTTCAAATTGCATAAGAAAAAGTAGATAAAGGAAGGTAATAGAAAGCAATTAAGAAAAAATGTCCAAATTCAAGAAGATGTCTAAAATCTTGCTCTCTAGATGATTTTTGTAAGCCCTTTTTTTTTCAAGAAGCATTGGTTGTCCTCAAAAGTTGCAAAAATTTGGAAAATCAAAGTATAAGAAATCAAATCCCACATCTTATCTTGATGTTGCTAATATAATTTTAAAATAAGAAAGAAAGTAGAAAGTTGCTAAATAGATGAAAATTTGAAAGTATATATATTTTTCCAATGTTAGGTTGTAGTTTAAAAAAAAATTTACTAAGTAAAATAACAAATTATTATTGTTCCAAGAATGAAAGCTATAAAATAATGACATGTCTACTTGAAGGTAGTGCATTTGAACCCTTCACACCTTGAATTGCAAATTCAAAGTACACTTTGAAAACTAACAAATACTACAAATACACTTTAAAAATCAAAGAATCTCTCCCAATAGCAAAACATTTAAATCCTTCTGGGAAGGTTGATCAATCATAAGGCTAATATTTTAAAAATGAACAAATGCTTGAATAACTAAGTTGAGGTGGAATAATAATTGATTGATGAAGTATATAATTACATATGGCATTTCATCTCAAAGGTTGCTACTAATATTAATTCTCTAATTTCTATTTCATAGAAAATGACCTCATTTTTAGCACTCTAGAGATCAAAATTCACCTAGAACAAGGTTCACAAAGACTTATGCATATACACATACATACATATATAAGTTTTGATTTTTTCCCAAATATAATCTTTTCAACCACATTTATTAGCTATGAATTCAATATTTAAAGTTTAGAGCATACCACTAGTTCTTCTGTATCCCTATCTTTAAGTGAATGAAGAAAGACCAAATATAGGGATAGGGATGCTTTTCCCCACTAGTATTGCTCTACAATAAACTTGTAGAGAAAGATGACTTTGAGTTCCCTAAATCTCTCCCATATAGGAAATTGGGCATTGAGTTTCCTAAATATTTAAGGATAGAAAATTGTGGTGGGGAATTTTTTTCCCTATCCAGATGAAATTCATTGGGGTAGGGATAGGGAATGCCCTTGGTGGGGATGCTCTAGAGCTGTAAATAATTCTGATAGAAGTGTCATTGAAAGCATCAGCTCGGTCGGTTTTGATTTCATACCCTTTTTGCCTTCACTTCCTGGAGTCACTACCCAATTGGATTGTACCAAAGAATGATGGCAAGCTTCTACAAGCAGCTTGTTTTCCCAACAATAAGCTGCAGATTCCAATGCATAGTTGCACAAATTTCCCAAACTTCATACTACAGTCCAGGTATCAACACAAAACAATAATGGTAGTCTTTGAGTGGCCATTTCCACTCGTGGACCTCAACATCACTCTTGGCTTCCAGACACCAAAGATAGCCTACACGTCGGGCAATTGCTGTACCAGGCATTCACGAACGCTCTCGCGCACCCAGCATGCATCAAATGTCTGCATGTTCTCTTCTCCGTGATTCCTAACGGAGGATTCGATACGGGAAGGGAGCCAAAGCATAGGACACAATCCTCAACCCTAAACTCGGAGGAAAAAATGGCTTAGCTGTGATCACGAGGCTGATCCAGTTCGTGGTGTTGCGTCCTCCTTTGTCATCAAACCATTGAAAATCCTCATCTCCTGTCACGTTCCAACTACTCATGATGTCAATTCCGGACATTAACTTTCGACCCTCAAACATCCATTTACAACCCCAGAACCCACACGTGACAATAGTGAACTGTTCTTTACAACTAGGGCATGTCACAAGCTCTGCAATGTTGAACCCTTTTGTGAAGCCCTTCTCGCAGTAGACCTTACAGCTATAAGCCTTGCATTTGAGATTTTTGATGCTTCCCTCGAATATTCAGACCTCGACAAACATTCTTTTAAAGCCTGGAATTCCTCGACTTAAGTCTAGGATTCCTTCAAGGTTTGGTACAGGGTTGACAAGACGTCAGGATGCGAACATTGTGTCCGCAACGTCCGCTGACATTCGTGTCCTGGCAGACGCAGCGTCCGCCAGTCCCCCGTCCGCCTGTCCGCCCGTCCGCCCGATTACGGCCGTCCGATCGAAGCGCGGCTTGATCTGGTCCGCACGATCTGGGCATCCGCCTCGTCCGTCCGTCCCGCCCGTCCGCTTTCTGATGGCGGTCGGGACGCTGCGTCCGCTAGTGTCCGGACGTCTGGAAAATGGACGCTATTTTGGGGCGGATGTTTAAATTCGTCAACCCTAGTCTGATAGTATCTGGGTGACCCACCAATTTGTGAGTTCTGAGAGAAGACGTATTCTCCATGTCTACGAAGCTTTGAAATAGGAATTTCAATGCACTGCCACGAAACCTCAGCCTAGTTGTCATACTGGACAGCATATTACTGTTCACGGACGAATCGAACCGATTAGGACTAACCGGCTATCAACTTTGGAGCCCTGTAACTTTTGCAAAAAGTATCCAAATTGGGCATATGAGATGTTTTTCGGCATTTACAATTTTTGTAGATGCCGAAAAACATCTCATATGCCCAATTTGGATACTTTTTACAAAAGTTACAGGGTTTCAAAGTTGACAGTCGGTTAACCCTAATCGATCTAATTCGTCCGTGAACAGTAATATGCTGTCCAATATGACAGCTAGAAACCTCAGGACATAATTCAAAACGAATCCAAACACTAAGTTCAGAGACGCCAACAAGTGATCGTCTTCCAATTCCGGCAAGTTCTTCTATTCCAGTGACAACAATCTGATCTGGCTTACTGAGATGCCGCCGTCATCTTCGATGACATCCTTCACATCGCCCAAGGTGTTTTGTGGAGGCAGATTAACTTATAATGTAATGCCGGTGAGATTTCACAAACAAGATCATGTCGCCAGGTTTTGGTGGGGGGATCAAACTTGTTCGCACTGAGAAGTGAGGCGAATGTCCGATCCTCGTTATGGTGGGCATGAGATGGGCGAGTTGTCGATCGTCGCCTACTGAGACGCCGCGGTAGAGAAGCTCCCGCACGGTCAAGTTATGGTGAGTGGCGATGGCTTTCTTCAATTGACGAACCGTTCGAATGTTTTGGATGTTGACTGAGAGAACACTTCGCAAGTATCGCCCTTGAATGTTGATCACGTCGAGGATGAGGGCCTTCGCAGCATCGGGACTCCTGCAATGAGGTTACAAAACTTACATTGGTGAGGCCATGTCCTGTTCTTACTGATCAACTTCAAGATTATCGCTAATGTCAATTCCGTAAAATTGGCGCAATTGCGGGCCCTAAATTAGGTCCAGATCTACACAAAAATCTAAAACTTAAGACACCCGCGTACTGAATTACGTTTCAGGCCGTGCATTCTGAAAGGGCCAAAGGTGTGCAACACGCCATTATATTTTAACGGAATTGACTTCACTGTAATTGTGAAACCAGTCTGAGCCAATGCACTTAATCTGCTACCTGAGTGGTCAAAGAATGCTCAACATGAGATGGACGTAACTTGAAGAAATTTGGGATCGTGGCTTTGATAATCGCTTGGAGGTTGTCATGTTGTTTGAACGAAGAAAGGCCCAGGTGACTCAATTCTTTGAAGCTAGCTTACGGCACTGGAAATTGCATCAAGTTTCTGCAAGCAACCTGCGGCAACTCTCTCATTCTAAGCTTTACTGGTGAATGCCGAACAGATAACCCTTCACACGAACTCAAGAACTTCCACCAAAGTGAAGTTTTCATGAGTCGAGAACGGACGCAGTGCTTTTCGTCAAGATTCGAAGTTTCTATGTAGAGTATCCTTGCTTTTTCCCGTGAAGATCTATCAAATTTTTGCGGTGCGCGGTGCATGCAACGGAACAGCAAGCTAAGCGAAAACTTTGCCGGTCGAGTCTAAAGTAGTGCAACGAGCCTCCTACGGAGGGCCGGGGTGAACCAACCCCACACTCCTGCTCTAATCGAAGGTGGGTGCATGTGGTTGTGGATGATGGAGATCTCTTAGAGCTAGAGGTTACACCTGCCGGTAGTCATTGGGAGAAATTGTCACAACTTTCTATACAACATGAATACTTGCATTGGCCTACTAATCCAATTATAAGTTTGGAAGGAATCGAATGGCGGTACTTCTCAAATGTTTTGATGTTGCATCTTGATAATTTAAAGAGTGTACATGGAAAATTGAACTTGAAGGACATGAAGTGCTTATGAAGTTTGAGACTTCATGATTTAGAGTTTCTTGAGAGTCTTGAGGGCCTTTTTGAATTGGCAAACCTCACAATTTTTGAATGGACAATGGATTTATTATTTGCAGATGAAACAAGAAAGACATATTTTAAAGGGCATTTTCTAGCATCCTTGAAATTTTTAAATGTATATGCAAAGGCCCGGTGTTGGAGCAAAATGTGCTTGCAAGGTACAAAATTTTATGTAAATTGTTGCTCCATGGTGTGCATATAGGAGAACTATTGGATTTGAGTAGTTGTTCATCCTTGGATACTTTGAATCTTGATTTTCCTTGGGCGGTGCCAACTGTGTTGAAATTTTCTACAAGCAAGGCATCTAAATTGAAGTCCCTTTATGTTACATGAAATTGTTTAGTTATTGATATTTCGGTTGCTATTCCAAGGCTAGATTGAGTTGTTGACTTAGAGCACTTACACTTGGATGGATGTCCTTTTGACAAGTTGTCCAATTTGTTGAACTTGACCAAATTGCAATCTTTGAAATTAGATGGTCACAAAAGGCTCCTTGAACTTTGCATTCCTCAACAAAATCAAGAGCTTTATTATTCAGTTAGGGGATCTATTGATTCTATCGAGGTGCCATTTTTGAATGGATTCAAGCAATTACAAGTTCTAGACTTATCTCGGAGTAGGCAATTGACTCAATTTGGAATGGATGATTTGCCTATATTGTGATCCCTTCAAATCTACATTATTGTTGGTGTCTAGAGAAGTTGTCAGACTTGAGTAAATCAAGGAGCCTTGAGGAACTCAATCTTGATGAATGTTTCAAACTAAAGCTTCATGTTGAAGACATCAAATGTTGACCACATCGCCTTTGTTGCACCCTGTGAGCTTTTTAAACCTTAAGACGGGTGCAATCAGGTTGGACTTTGTTAGGCAAAAGGTTCTAAGACATCAAGGACCTTCTTATTTTGTTCCAAACTCTTGGTTGGATTGGAAGAAGGGTGAATGGGAGGAGAAGGAGCTTAGATCACCTCCTCTTGGCATTTTCTCTTGATTACGAATTGCGAGACATATCCTATCCCAGCAGTGCTCCTGCTGTTTGTGAATTTCCAATCTGCTTCGATTCCCAGCCCAGCTCCGCCCGACTAAGCAAAGGAAGGATTTCTCTGGAACGATTTTTCTGCACCGGCAATTGGATTTTGCAAGGGGCGGCACTCTTCCCCTAGAGATAGTACTGGGTGCGTGAAGGAATTGCGCGAATCGGGAAGCGTTCTGAGGACTGTCCGTCAACGATCACGATTTCTGTGACGCGCAATACTAGCGAAATCCAAATTGCTGAGGTATGTACAAGCCAGAGCTTCAGCTCAAGGTCAGTTAGAGTTAGAGTTTGCAGCCTTCTCATGGTGCAGTACCCTCTCTTGCAGCTGATGGCACGAAGAGCAACATCTAATGACGCTGCACGTTGCTCACTCGTTTCTTTGGGTTTTTTTTAACAAACGGGCAATAGTCCAGTGCACTAGAGTTCGAGTATAGTACAACCCACGTCGGGGAGAGGGACAGATGCAGGGTTTTGTTTTCATTACTTTTGAGTAGTGCAGAAAACGATCTGTAGTGAAGTGGTGAAGCTATTTACATCCATCGATATGAGTGGATACACACAGAAGCATCCAAAAATGTGCAAATTCATTGATAATAGAGCTATATTGTCTCTGAATTTTGTAACAATTGAGCAATTTCATCCATTAACAATACGGGTATCTATCCCCAAATACTCCCTTAAGAAAATTGTATAGTATTTGAGCAGTGAATTGCCCCCAAAACACAACTAGCCGCCCCCAGTGAGCGAATGAAACAGAATCTATGTAACAAACTGATCCTTCGAGGCGCAAATGAGTGAATATTGACCCCAGTGAGTGTCAAATTTTCTCAACCATTTTTTCTCAGAGGTCGGCTATTTGGAGACTTTTACCTCTGCAAGAAGCTATGCAGCCCTGGCATACTCTAGAATACCTTACCAAATTAAGTGTTGAACTTTTTCTTGTGACTATCTAGCATCCTGGAACACCACGAAATTACCACCGATTCAGATATTCCATGTACGGTGAGGCCCCTCAGTAGGGTGTTCCGGTCGCTGGATATCCCATTCCTGGAGAGGCCAAAGGTGAATCAAATTAACAGTTGGAAGGAGAAACGAATACTGTTTGAAATTAAATTGTGGTCCAGTGACTTCAAGCACATTGATGTGTGTGTCTGTTGGTATGACCAATTACTGAATCTAGCTTATCATTGTTTCAATCGTTTGCAGTCTTTATCGATTTATATGGTTTATCCTAGCTCACCTTGCCTGTTCCTGAGAATGCAGTGATGATTCCAAATGCGAGATTGCTCAGTGGATGGCGCACCGTTCCTTCTGGACCCCAGATTCTGTATTGGCTTCCATGTGAAACGCTATAGAGAAGAGTATTTCAAGATCAGATATTCCGTTTGCGACAGTTGATTCTACTGTAAGCATCCTTGAACGAATGTTTCCAGCTAATTGATGACGCTGACTCTGCATCCCTAAATTTTGTTTCGGCTTGCCATGAGATGTACCGCAACTTTTCTCTGTACTACTAAGTTGCAGATATTTCCGTCACCTGCAGAACCGTGATGTACCCGCATAGACGAGGGGAGAGTACTTGAGGAAGAATCTAAAGATCCCAGACCGGTGGAATGACAGGGTAGGTTATTTGCTAGTGTCAGCTGCTTCAAGATGTGCTTGGATTTGTAAAAGAAGTCGGTGACCTTCTAGTGAATAATCTTGGCAGTTCTCTCATTTATAAGGCCCTTGATGACCCTGACGATTCCTGCACAACTGACACGTACTCCTCTGTAGAACTTTGCAGAAGGACAAGGAGGAATCCGGGCAACAACCATTTGAACAATTAATTATTGTCATTGCTGGTATGGCGGGTGGTGTTGACAGCGGTTCTAACTCAAACAGTGATTAAAGAGATTTTCTATCCAGAATATTTTCAATTCGGTGTCGATCAATACCCTGGTGATGATCTTACGACGCACGTCGATGATGTCGGTGACCGAAGGGTAGCCTGGCGTGGACCAAAACATCGGCATTTCAGCCAGGTTCGACTCATCTCAGAGTTCATCATGCGCGCACGCATAGTTGAACTTTCTATCGAAACGCATTGGCACAGAGATTGGAAATGGAAGAACCTCCAGATTTGTAATCTCGCTCCAAGTGTCATGCAACCCCATTCTTCATTCGTTCAGATGTACCTAAATGAATCATCCGCCAGCGTGACTGTTGAATTTTTGTAGTGATTCGACAGATTTTAGTTTCAGCTTGATTGATTCCTGACGGCCAGAATCAGTGGCCTTGTACAATCAAAACACTTGTAGGGGTAACTTAGATGTCTCTTCAGAGTGTACTTGCACAGGCGGTCAACTTCTTTAGACGGCAAGCAAAGCATGTCTCTCCTGTCCTCTGGCAGGG
Organism: Pseudoscleropodium purum; assembly: GCA_963969395.1. Lineage (NCBI taxonomy): Eukaryota > Viridiplantae > Streptophyta > Bryopsida > Hypnales > Brachytheciaceae > Pseudoscleropodium > Pseudoscleropodium purum. Next base: position 3,651,333 of record OZ017796.1, read on the forward strand.
GAATGTGGCACACAAAGCCCACAGCCAGAGTTTATCCTCTTCATCAGTTTATCGTCATGTTTTGTGAACAGTGATCCTTTTCATTCCCTCTTTTAAAAGGTTTATAAATTATAATCTTTTGAGACTTGAGTGTATGCGTGATTCCAAAGAAAAGTTTCTGCTAACCCTGGAACGCCACCTTGCCTCTTTGTAGACGATTGAAGATGTGCTATACGTGATGAAGAACATTTTTTTTTTAACCAACTTTTTAGCTTTAAGAGTTCTTTGAATGTGTGTGCAATTGGATGTTGGATTATTGTTGGCTATTTCCGAGTGGAAGATGCTAAGAAACAGATCACAAAAGATCCTTTACAGTGTATTTTGGCAACTTATTCCTTCATCTAATTTTCAGCCATTAAAACGATCCTTTTGGATTAAAATGCCCCTACTAATTCTGAGATGATTAATAGATTGGTTTGATCACTCTGGAGGATGAATAGTTGAAATTCTGTCTTGTATGGAGAGATTCTTTGTCATTCATTGCCCCAAACAAATCCTTAGCGTTGTTTCAAGACTGCACTTTTGCATTCAGGTGATGATCATATCCGATGAATTCTGCTTGCCTTCAAAGTCTGCATTTCTTCGAAGCTAAGTCGTCAATCCCTCATGAACTAAGCTGGAGCTTCTCCAGTCACGGAATTCCTGAAGTCCTCGACGCGAGATTCGAAGGTTCTGTTCCATGCATCAACTCCTGGGCTTCCAACCCAAGAACGATGCCTGGATAGCCAGAGCCTGCTTCTCTCTCTACCCTCCATTTGTTCTCTACCCCAAGAGGCACGAGAGAACGAGACAAGTTGCAGTAACTATTTGAAAACCTCTGAATAATCCGCATCTTGATTGAATCCTGCTACTACACTGAGGAGCTCAGGGCCTTCGAGCTGCCAATTCTGTCACTACAACGACGATTCCACACTCACTGTGACACTGTCTCAATAAAGAAAACGAGTACTTAAGTTAATCGAGACGAATTTCCTGCCATATATTGATATACATATAAGCTTATACAGGTCCCAAGCCATGTGGTACCAGCTACCATACCGATAGAAGTGCTCAAGAATAGATTGACCGAAGCTCAAAGATAGATTCGGCTTGTCATCCAGGTGGCTCTGCAGTGAGAATGGGATACATTAACTCATTTGTACTGTAGGAGCTTGGCGGAGTCCCCCATGTCCCAGCTGCGCAACGGGGGACAGCACAGCCGCCGATAAGAGAGAATCAACAGGGATCAAGGGCCACGATGGAGGAATTTTTTGGCTTCAGGGAAAGGAGGAGACATTTCTTGCATACATTACAGTATTGAGCAACACGGCTTTCGGGGGGGCGGGGGCGAAATAGTGCCAGTTTGCACCAGAAAAAACTGAAAAAATGATAACATACCATAAAGTTTTTCGCTGGATTTAATTTAAGAAAAAGTCTTGGATAAAATCTCCAGATTGTAGATGAAAAGAGAATTATAGATAACTAGTCGTGTATGTGATATGTGCTAGTGTGATATTTTCTATTTAATGTGGATGAATGTTGACACTAAGAGCACCACTAAATCATTTTCGCCACTTCGGCACTTCTTAAAAAATGAAAGAAAAGCCTTGTTGGGCACGCCGGCACTCTCCTCCGTCTTATGAATTAGAAAGAAACCTGAACAGCTCAGCCACTTTTCCGCACAAGGAGTTGCTTTCATTTCCAGTACAAATTAATTCACAACAATCCAGGGTCTGTCTACCTGACTCAGCGATTACATTGTCAATCAAAATCAGGCGTTCCTGATTAGTGATTCCGTTATATAATGGCATGATGCCCTTTCTTGCACGATTTGTTAATCTGCAGAACCATATGCATTCAACCTCTTGATCATGGGTTCGAGACAAGAATCTGAAAATTTTGAAACCCCCCAACCACCACGCTAAGTTCTCTCCACCAGGTGAACGCTCCGGAGGAATCATAGGCAATTTTCTCACTTTACAAAGGGCACAACTCTTTGCCTTCCTATGCACAATCCAAACTTTCCAACATCAATGGGTTGAAAGGGCAACTATAGATATGTGACCATGAGGTGATACGGAGGGTACAAATAGAAGGGATGGTAACATATATAGAATGTAAATCATGGCAGCGATTTTATTTTGAGCCATTCCGACGCCCACCCCTAAACAGGGTTGATCTCAAACGCTGGCTAAATGTGTCAAGTCTGCGGCTGTTCGCTGATGGGGTAGTCTCATTCAGTAGAACTACATTCTTATTCTTCTGCTCAGCTTCCTTTTTGTCCACATCATGAAGAGAAGCCGCAATAGCTTCCATAAACATCTGTCACCAAAACAACAAATATATCCACATCCTCTTTAAAATTCTCACAATTGATAATCATCAGGCCATTTTCAGCGCAAAAAGAGGCAAGAAGCTGATCGACTAATAAGAGGTATTTAAAAAACATTGCCGGACTTATCCCATTGATCATACCCGCTCTTCGTCGTCAGAATTTGTAGGTTCGTTTTCAAAGAAGGGCTCGTAATTGGGCGAAGAATGTCCAGCAGATCCGTAATCGTCTCCAACTTGGGGAACGGGCTCCCAGCATTTATCACGCCCATTTGAGGAAGTTACCTTGGACTGGTTGGCATGGCCCCCATTCTCCGAAGCCTGCGCGATCATACCTCATGATTAGAACAGAGTATCGAACTTCGGAACAGTCTGCAACTACAGACCAGAACTTCAAATATGGCTTAATCGCGTGTAACAGATAGGCTTCTGAAGTTTATATACCTCAGCACAAGAGGATGTGCCTTCGAATCCATCTCGATCACAACCTCTGAGGTCAGAAAAGTCTCCTTGTTGGTCCGCGAGGTCCACAGGTACCTGCACAAACGTCCCAATGCTACAATTACCACACTACCTTCAACACAGAATTGGGCTGTCATTATCTCCCAAAAATTAATCACGGACGTATCGTACTCCTCAACTTCAGAGAAACAACAACTAGCCGAAACTATGGGTGACCAATAAACAATCGAAAGAGTGCAATAACAAGTACGTCGATAGAAGAAGATATTGTGCAGCATCAAGTGAGGACAAAAAGCTGCGTAGGAAACATAGGATTTAGAAAGACATACAACTGTTCGACTCATCTGCCACCGTGAACGTGTGTGCGAGAGCGCATCCTCTGTTGACTCTGAACTTGGGCCTATTCAATCACCAGAAGATCAAGTATTATTCATCACATTTATGCAGCATTATTATAGCAAAAGATCTGACAAATGTGTCTGGATGGAAACTTAAATATGTGCTCAAACGAAGATATGAATTCAGCTTCAGATTTCTTAAAAAAACGTCTGTGACGATCAAAAACTTCAAAGAGAATTAAGTACCATCGGAACTGGTACCAGCAGCAGGAGACGATTCAGTGTTGGTATCGGAAGGTGGTCGCACTGCCCCCAACATCTCATAGAGCGTATCCTGAAATAAGCAAGAAAATCTCAAATGAGACTTGAAAGGGAATTTTAAAACCCTTCAAAACTATGAGCCAGTCAGCTGCAAATGTTAACATTTCTGAATATGATCAGAAAGCAAAGAAGGAAAAGGAGACGCACCTCATCCAAATCATCAATATCCAGTGCATCATCAAAGAAAATTGGTTCAGGTACTTCCGGAACAACCGGTACATCAGGAGGTCGCAAAACATTGTAAAAGAATATCGTGATGGAATCATAGTAAAACTGGGGTCGCGGAGAATTGTGGTCACCATCAAACTTGATTATATTTTTGTCACCCTGTATTATAGGACCGGAGACAATGTAAATATAGTTCTGCTTGAAGAGGCCTGAAAATGCTCCGAAAAAACTCATCTAATCAAGTTTTACAAATTTGTTTCTATAATACTAGGTGTAATGTCAGTACAAGAGCAGGGAATTCATGTCCTCGTCATACATGATAATGCCAATAGATTTAAATTGTAGTTCAACGTAGTTAGAGTTTTCAAGTTCAGCTTGTTGCGATAGTGCTGTTTCTCAGAAACTTACATATTATAAATCATGAATACGCCTGTCAATAAGCTGAAAAATGTGCACAAGGCACGAGACATTTGCTGTGATACTTACGGTATAAGCCTTAAAGATAAGGTCAGAATGATGAGGTTGTATAAATACATCATCCGTTGCATGTCCAAAGAGAGCTGGAATGTGCGATTTCCTGGCCACCTGAAAAATAGTGACGCAAATGAGCTTTCACGGCAATAATAAGAACCATTCGCCAATGCTCAAAAGAAGTCTAGGATTCACATCAATATGGTACGCTTGGGATTAACCTGGACAGTGTCGAGGTCCATAATATCAAAGTGGGCCTTTTTTTGTATGGCCTTCCGCATGTACTGCACAGCCACCTTTACCTGCATCCAAGCACCATGCAGCAGGAATATTAGTAGCCTGCACGTGTGCCACCCGACCAGAAGAGGAATCAGCATAATTTAGAGCGCCTAAATCAAAAAGTGGAAGTCATCACTAGCTACTAAAATATCTTTATCTCATAACTTACCCTATCCTTCCGATTCATACAAGGGATTCATCGGGCAAACAGCAAAATTAAGGATCATGGTAAAACAACCATTACCGTGAACTTTGGAAGGCGAATCTTGTATACATCCACAAGTTCCATCATGAGATTGTTAAGATTTGCAAAAGGGCTGTCCAGAACCATGCCAGCGATGAGAGGGTCTTGAGCTCCGTACATTAGGCTGCAATGATCGACAAAATGATTATTATGCGCCAAAAAGACGATTAGAATCAACTCTACAAGCTATTGACATAAATGGGGCTTGCAATTTATCACACTCAGACGGAACGCGAGGTCTCAAGTCTATGAGACGTGTTAACAGTGGCCAAAGAGATCATTTAATATATAAGAAGTATACACATGCAAAACTTTCTTGCATCCATAATCGTGAAAAATCTGAAGAATGACCAAGGCTATTACTTGACATTTCCTGGACGTGCAATCCCTACTACAGCGTCTTGAAGACGAAAGGGTGAGATGAATGTAATACCAGGTAACAGCTCCCATGGAGCGCCCCCATAGACCAATGCAGGAAACTTGCTCATCAGTCCGCAAATGATTCACAACTGCTTTCAAATCATCTGTCTGTACACAGTGTAGACGGTAATATAAATCAGCCCTGTAATCGAAAGTGTCCCATATAAATGGATTTAACGGGCTCCTGTGCACGTTACAAGCATTATTACTCCTCTACCGGCACCCAGACATTTTCAGCAAATCTCTATCGAAGTATCAGTGCACGCAAGCAAGCCACACACCCTCAGGAAGCAAACATTCAGTCACACAAAGAAAATAAATTTTAAAACCCATGACGGGCACTTTGTTATAAAAAGAAAGATGGTGAGACAGTAGAAACCCATCACAAAGAAGCAGATTACAGAAATCAGATACCTCATTCCAGCCCAAGCTGACGTAATTGCCATCAGACAAACCCGAGCCTGAGAAGTCTAATGTAAAGACAGTTATATTACACGGTAGAAGTATAATGGCTGCTTCATTTGCATCGGCTCGGCACCCACTGCACATTGACATGAAACCCATTCATCTCATTATTAACATTAAAAGTCAGAAGTCTGAACACAAGATTTTAAGCGTGACGAGAATTGCCAACTATTCTAATCCATGCTGCTAAGGTGCTTAACACACTGTCAGCCCAACCAAATAATTAGAAGCCTGCAGCATTAGATTCAACTTAATAATATCTGGAAGAATAATCAAGCAAGTCATAGCTATACCAGCATATAAAAATGATTATGAAGCATCGAACGATACATTAGAAGTCTGCCAGGACTCTATTGTAACTTACCTGTTGCCATGACAGTATACAACGCAAGGAAGGGGTTCATCCTTGGGAGGAGATTGGGGCATGTAGTGACTACATTGCATTACATGACCTCTGCTATTTATAACCTGCAAAATACCACGTAACCAAATCAGATTTTTGCTGGGCCAATCTGATATCAGTCTTTGAACAAGTTGCTCTCAAGAAGGTGCTCATTTATGCAATGGGAAAGCGCAAGACAACATAAAAATAAGAAAAAAGAAATTCCTCTATGGACAACACCAAAATCCTTGTTCTTTAGCATTAGCTAAACAGGCCCCCTTTTTAAACTACCTATGTTTATACACACAAAATCTGATTTCACAATACCGTATACACACGCAATTTAAATCTTCACCCGCACACTTTATACATGATCGAAAAATTAATCAACCTGAGTAATAACCAACCTGGAGATCTTTTCGCACGTACTTCCGGCTTTTCAGCATAAATTCATGCTCTAGTAAGTCGAGAGATGCGCTGTAATTCGCTCTGCAACAAGAATGCGTGCCGTTCACGAAACCTTGTAAGCACTTGCAAAATCTAATGACTGGAAAGATGTCTACCATCATCAGAAAGTGAAAACACCCAACATTAATTAATCTTGCTTCGATCCCCTTCGAAGAAACTCATGTTACGCCATGCTTGAGATGAAGTTTAACAAAGACTTTCCAACAACAATATTTCTACTCCATTGCCGAGATAACACCAGGAGAAACCAAATTATTGCCCTTCTTAACTTAGGCACTGCAGTGAAAGTCATTGCCAACCGAATGAAAGCCAGCATTCTGTTGGGCTGTCATTAGGAAGACAAATTACAGAATATTAGAAATATAGATTAAGAAGGTTACCGTGGAGGCCGAATCACAAAGTTTACTAATTGCTCCATCATCCTAGCCAGGAAGATAATACAGATCTCCCACACAGCTCTTCTGGAGATCCCGCTGATTGTTGACTAATATCACCCGCAGGCCAATTTTAGTTGCGCCATGAACCTAAGTTTTCCCTTTTCCATCCTGAGAAGCTTCTTCTTGCTGAACTCCAACAAAAAAAAAAATCATTCCTAATCTGACCTAACTTACGACCTTCACTTCCCACCGGCGCCCATAGACATACGCTCTTTCAAAATCATCTGATTTTGTACTGTCACCAAACCTCGGAGGACCTCGAGAAGCAGGTTTACAGACGATGTCTAATGTTTGCTTATAGTGCCGCCGCCCCGAAATCACTAGTCCTTCAAACTGCAATCCTATAACTAACATGCTAGAATCCTGTCCCTGCTGGAGTATTGTGCGAACAAACCTTCAGCATCCAACAGATTGCAGTCTTCTTCAGTAGCAACTTTTCCAAAACCACATGAAGCACTTCAGAGACCGGGGCAGAAATATCTCAACCTGACCACCTTTCAGCTTCTGATTACGCTCTGCAAAAACTTACTCGAGTATCTCCTCTAAGTGACTCAGGCAAACTAAGAAACTCAGCACAATGCTCACTTTGCAGTGACCCGGGCCTTTGATAGCAATTTCTTCTGGTATTCTTCCTATTCCCTTCCAGAGAAGAAACAAAACGGTTTATGTACTCAATCTTGGATCAGCTCCTGCTCAGCGATCTTGCGTTTACTGTCTCCCTAGAGGATAACCTGATTAAAAAAATATCCAAGGCACTACCCTATTAGCAAACATAACTAACAAACCTGAATCAGTGAAAGAGAGCTTGTAATCATACGACAAAAATGGCGGCTCACAAGACCATCACTCAACAAACTGCTAAACAAAAGCTCCAGGTTGAGGAAGATAGAGGATTCTTCTTGAAAACGGAACCAACAGAACCAAATTGACCAAGACTGTAGACGCATAAAATTTAGTTCCTCTCTGCTTCAACCCTCGACAAAGCAAAAAAATTCGAAGCAGTTTGAAATTTGAACATTCAGTTCCAAAAATCTAAACACCGACGAAACACACAGCACAACGACTGCAGGGAGATTGGAACTAAGAAATAAAAATCTTTCACGATTTGTCACTCAAAAACACCTACTCCTGGTTGCGGGTAAGACACACATGATATTCTGCCGCACAACAAGAAAACCTAGAAAAATCGATTCACGTGACTTTTAACTATCAAAAGACCTCAAAATCGACACCCAGAATTTTAGCAATTCGCAAGAACACCAACCCTAAGTGAAAACCATCCGCGCGTACTGCAACCAGATGCCTTCCTTAACTGTACACTCAAACTAGCGCGTCCCCGAACGCACTCAAACAATCCCCCGGTCAAATTTCCCAAACAGTCCTCGCTCCCGACACCTCTTCAAAAATCTCGGATCACATCCATCCATACCAAACCAAACCAAACCATACCGACCTTCTCACAACGCCAGAAAACACACGGAAACACGCTCCCACCACCGAACACGCCCCCACCCACAGATCTGTTTCCACACCAATGTATCCGCCATGAGAACATACCGGTCTCGATGTTTCCTTCCACAACTAAAGGCAGTTCAACTCTGCATGCGACTCGGCGCATGGCCAGCCAGGGCGTCTTCCAGATGAAAAAAGAAAAGCAACAAATCGATCAGAGTGAACACACGAACTTACTGGACTGGACTGGACTTCCCGTTCAGTTCAAACCCTGACGTGCAGGAACCGACGACTCGGCACGGCCAGTGTCGTAAAAGAAAGACACTCGCGGGAGTCGCGGGAGCGGAGATTCCCAGCGCAGCAATGTCTGACAGTTGCCGTTTCTGGAGCGCCTGTCGCGAGCGATGCGCGCGTTACGAGAATCCGAGGGCGCAGGAGGCGGATTGATTAACTGGCCGTCGATTGCAAGTTTGCAACGAAAGCTTCGAAGACAGTAGTAGTTGGGTGGAATGCAGAAAGACGATGACGAAAGGCGAAGCCAGCGCAGACACACCTGAGATTGAGAACCGGAGGGGTTAGGTCCCAGGTCATTGCCGGATCTCGACCGCTTGTCCCGGTCACATTCTCCCGACTGATTGAGTGGTAAATCCAAAACAGGTAGGCTAGCTTACTAGTGAGCCCTATTGTCGGCACGATTGGGATGAAAACTGGAGCATTTGTGGCATAACAGAGTCATTCGTTCGGGGGAATGGCAAGTGTTTAGTACAGTTTATATTGTGTTGGGTCTTCCCTTATATCACTTGCTGAATTATTGAGTACATAGAGCTTTCAGTTTGATAGGGAAAGTTGGAAGTACCTATTTGAATAATTATTTTGATGCAACAGGTTACGTCTTTTGAGCCAGTTGGAAGACCATCTTGAAGATATTGAAGTTTTGACTTACAAGAAACCATGAGCATGATGAATAAAGAGAAGAGTACAAAGAAAGGTGGAATAATGGAATAGTTAGGGTAGAGTGAAGGAGAATTTGTAGTAACCAAAATACTAAATTCAGATATGAAAATGTTATATTGCAATAAGATAGTTTGTAGTTTGCAGTCATTGAGGAATGTTGTTGCTAAGTTTCTATGATAATAGCTAATATTGAATTTGTTCAAATGTAATTCTTTCAAACAAAATTACTATTATAGTATCTTCATAATGCTTTGTACAGTTATTGCAAGCTTCCATAAGATAAGTCCCCCTGTTCATTTGCAGCCATCAAATTAGCATGGTAAATCTTGGATAATTCCATTCTAGCCAAGCAACAAGCTTAAATATGTCTTTTTGAATGAATGAGGCAATTGGGCACTATTGGAAGTTTACATTGACACTTTTAGAATGCACAAGTATTGATTCAAAAGTTTTTTTTATGACTACAATAGAAGTAGCATGTAATTTTGGAGTGAAAATTCAACAAAAAATACTACACCAAAATGTTTTTTTTGATAGGTGGATATATAATTAGCTAGCAAAAGAGTTAGGATGCCCAATTCAACAACAACATTCTACCATGAATGTTACAATACCTCAACTACAGACTAATGTTGAATAATATATCTTTATAATAAATAGTTAAGTCTATACTAAATAAACTTTTAAGTGTACCATTTTCCAAGCCCAAAAGTTATGAACATTTTAAATGAGTAAGATGACCATTGCAAATTCACTTTTGGATTTAGTTCTAGGGAGACATAGTACCACTTGATAGGTCTAGGACATATAAATTTTAAAATTCATAAGAATTGTCAATGAGATATTATTCTCCTTCTTATTACTTTCTATATTTTTTCTCCAAATGAGGAAATAAAGAAATAACTATCTTCCTCATCACTTTGAGGGATTACATCAAAAACAATGGCCACTTTAGGCTTTGTTTTCAAGCAAATCAAGTAAAATAGTTTGCTTTTAAAGCAACCCTTTCAAGGGAAGCTAAACTTCTTGAAATAATTTTCAGTAAATTTTTGTGGGAAAAAAACCGGAGTTGGCATCTAACCCATAGTTGTTTCATATTTTTTGGACTTACACGGAATTAGTTACAAATTTTTGAAATTGAAACGTAGTTGGTCAACTACCTCCTGGAACGTGAAGAAAGCAAAATGTTCCTCTGTTTGAGGTCGCTTCTAGAGCACCCTACGTTACCTTGGAGTGTTACCTTAAGAGTGTTTCACTGCCGAATCCTCGCCAAATGTTCACCTTCACGTTACTCAATGTTTCGTCATGTTTTCAGTTTGTGGAGTAAAAGTCTGCCTCATCTCAATTTCAATAGTAGAAGTTTTTTTATACTCTTAAATCCTATTGTAAAATGAAGAAACTCTTGTAGATTGAGGATTCCTCTGTTGGATTATCAGTACAGTAGTCTTTCTCTAATCGGAAATCCAAATCATTTACGGAGTATCTACAGTAAAGCACTTCTGTCCTGTAAAAAATTTCCCAGAGAGACTTTATGTAAAGCTTCTATTTTGCTTTCTTTTTCTCCTTTTCTTCTGAAAGCTTGGATGATGAGATATCTACTCAAGTGACCCTCAAGTTCTTGGTTGTATTCGTCCAATAATTTCCATGTTCCAGGTAGTGGAAGCTTTTGGACTGCCTGCGACACCAGTCGTCAGGGTGCGGCATTGGTGTTTCTGATTCCATTTAACATCGGACAGGAACGGCATCCAAATTTGATCAACCGACCGGAGTTCACGACACTGATTTATCTGATTTATCCCAGTAGTGTGCGTGACGCTAATTTACCAAAGTCACGCTATTTAGATTAGTGCAGGGCTAAAAAATATTATTGTAGTACTAATTTCCACCCCAAAAAACACTTTGCGCCCTCACAAATAGGAAAAATTAGTGTAGTTGCAAGGATCTTCGGAGCTTCTATTCAACTATGATCCGTCCATTCATTTGCACATGATTGATCCCGTGCTTAGTAACATGGATTCCAGAAGGCTGTTACTTATGCTTTGGTCAGTCAAAATAGTCGAATGAAACTAGGTAGACGCACAATCTCAAGCACGTCAAACATAGAAGAAGAATTCATCAATCTAGCAGAATATGGTCCAGCATTTTCAACACTGTCGTTTCCAATAGATATAAATATTATTGAAAATTTCCATCTTCCCTCGTTAGCAGTGACTACTACTCCGGAAGAATGACTACCTGGCTTAAGATCAGGTCCGACAAGGATTTGCCATGGCGGTCCAGCCTTCGAGAACAAGTCACCCCACCATCGAGTACATCTTTCACCACGATATTCAGAGCCGCTACACCTGGTACCGCATAGACCTCTACCAAAGATTCCATGCCATGCAAAGACCTTGAAACATCATCACGGCTAAGGAGAAGGTGCTTCAGTACTCGAATCACCCAGGCTGGGGTGATGATGAGCTGCAGCCGAGCCAGATCTGTCCGGCAGTGAGGAATGACACTCACGTTCAGTTGGTTGCCTTTGTCACCCGTTCTTCCATGGGCCACTTGGTAAAGCGGTAGCTCCACACCTGATGGAGCTGGCGATGCTAGAAGCTGGGAGGAGATACTGGTTCGCATTGCAGTGCTCATACCTGTTTCATAGCCTCCAAATAGGTCAATATATGCCTCTCGTCAGAACGATTATGGCAAATATGTAGGGATTTAACTCCAAAGTGCTCAAATGGACAGAATTGCTCGCTTCCATCACCATAGGAGTTGAAATAAATCATAAACACATTCAAGGAAGGTAACAAAAGGTAATAATGGAAATAAGAAATCATATCCTACATTTTCAAACGGTGTTCTAAGCATGTTTAGAAGCTTCCTATAATTGCAATTAGCTTCCAAAGAGGACTTTCTACTTGGAGTTTAAGAACTTTGGCGGTTAGTGACAGGAAGCAGCATTGGACACTGTTACCTGCTTCGTTGTGAGTTTTTGACGACGGGGACAAACGGGTGCCTCCAGGACTATGTCTCCAGGATGTCTTCCACTGAACTTGCTCACGAGGGACCTGCAACGATTACTGACACTGATGAAACACAATGTTTGTATGAGCCCTGGGTTTCTTAATCTAGGGCAAGTCCAAGTTAGAGTCCCAAGTAGGTAAATAAAAACCATGTTATGAGGTTTGGAAGATGAAGGATGTGCATTGTAAAACTGAAAGAACTGGCGATGAGAACAGAGTCCATACCAGGGATTTATGTAGCAGAATCTCGTGGTTAAGTCCTGTTCTGTCCATTGAGGTCAACAAGTTGAATTAAGAATTCGGTGTCAATGACAAACATTCGGCACTAGACATGCTCAATCAAGGCGTACGGCCGTACCATTTCAAAGGTTATACGCAAGATCTGCAACACAACTTTCAGACACAGCTCTATGATGTCCCGAGTCTTACTTGACTCACCTAATTCCACCGCCACCTGCAGGACCATTGGTGTAGAGAGCTTCAAACTCCTGAATGAATTTTGAAGCATGCGTCTGCATCTCAAACAGTCCGTCCATACGCAACCGCACCTCATTTGTTGTGGGCTTGGCCAGGGTTGTTTCATCTGAAGAGAATATCTGAAGACTATCTTGACCAACATGGTACGAAAGGATGCAGGAAGTAACTCCAGGATGAGTCTCCTCCAACCATGCTCGCACCTGTTACTCTTCTCAGTCATTATTTGGATTCCAGTAAACCCGTTATCAACATTGACAACAATGTACAAAATTCTCTCGGGAACCAACAACAATTCGTTTCAAAACCCAACCATGCCATTTTAGGATCAACTGACATTGGAAAAAAAGGTAGCATATTTGCCATTGTTGCATATGGTACTCATGTTCCTCCAGTGCTCCAACGATTTTGGTATACAATGTCAAGAAAAGCAAGTGTGCTGATTAAAATCTCGACACCATGAGGTTGAAAAGACTTACCAGATAATCAGCAGCAGCTGCTCGTTCAAGGCATGAGCTGCCCCCATAGGATATCTCTCCCCATCCCTTCCACCCACAATGCTGCAATCGCCCAATCACACACAAAACCCAGCCCACGTCCTAAATAAGATACTACTACTTGACTTCTGCTTCTGGCAGTGAAGTAAGTACAAGACTACAGTAGCAGCTCTAATTATCCACCTCCTTACCTTGGGAACTAATTGCAGGAACTCTACAGGTGCAGACAGGGCTGCAGGCTGTGCACCCTTGGCCATGACTCGGTCAGTAGAAAGGGGCTCGAAGCACACATTGGTGAAGTTCACTATCTGGCAAGTAGAAGAGTAAATTCCGTGATCCATCAATAATCTCAAACATTCCATGCAGAAGATTCTAAAGCTCCATGATCATCAAACATCAGAACAACGAAGTTGCAACATTGATACTTCCAGAAGCTCAGCAGAAACAGAAAATTCTTATGCTTGAGACGCATACCACATCAGGCGTAATGTATTCTGCGGGATCCCCGATCTCATACAGAAGTTGTTGCGTACATGTCGCAACACTCAGCTCCCCTCCACTATTCTTTATCTTGCCTAGTGTAACTCCGCCATCCCATGTCACATCGGCATACGGCAGTGATGCGGCAAGGAGCTGTCCAACGGACGAAGACCGCAGAGGGTCAGCTGTCAAGAACAACAACAAAACAGCAATAAATCGCACTGAGACTGAGACTAAATTCACTACTGAATACTTCAATCAACCTCCCCTTTGCCAATAGACATTAGCACCATGGACACGGGTACATGTGTACTGTAGATACACAATCCCAACGCATGCATGTGATATGAAAATTCACCGAAGATGGGAATTTGAGAACTTGGCTGCTTGACAAGGTGAACTAGCACGACAGAATATTTACCAGGGTGCATGAAGTATCCACCAGTCAGCTGACACCCACATTCAAGGAGATGGCCTGCAAGTGTCCCTTGAGCAAGATACTGCCAATCTTGCCATTTCCAACCAAGCTCATAAATCTGTAACGGATTATCAACCCAAAACAATCTCATATCTCGTGCTCTTTCCGATCATTTCCTCAGAGAAAGCATCACGTGGATCATAAAGCAGCATACGAAGCAACATCAACTATTCAATATCAACCAAATCTTATGAACGATTGACCTTTGGCAACTGCTTCATGGGATTCCAAATTTCAACCTTGACAGCACCTAGGTTAGAGATTGAAAACGAGAGAGTCGTTTACCATAGGAGCAAGGAAAAGAGCTGCATCAGCTACGCGTGACGTGATAAGCACATCTGGTCTTGACGTCTCCAATGCATACACTAATGGTGCTGCTCCAAGGTATGTGCTATATCCCTAATATTACCACAAATTCATGTACTTAAGCCTCAATGTTTAGGATATTTTGCATTCAAATCCACGGCAAGTTGTTCGAAATCTAAAGCAACAATTTAAGCCTAGATGCACATGTGGAACTCTGCGTACACGTGGCGAACACCGGTTGTGTGAATAAGACTTTAAGACACTCCAGAAGCTCTTCCAGAATACAAATCTGAGGCTGACAATGCCGGCAGCCCTTTAATAACTTACCCCAACCTCATGCTTGGAATCAGGCTGCTGAGAGCGCACTGCAATACAGCAATAGTTGAAAACAACCAGATTACACTTAAACTATAACACAAATCCACCACTATGTTGCATGAGCAGAAAAATAAACTGGAGGCAATCTGTAGAGATTTCTGCGAAAGACCTGTGTCGACGTCAAGAAGCTCATATGCCACGGCCACAGTGATTGAAAGCCCCAATTCAGCAGCCAGCTCCATGACCTCCTCCTGAGCGCCCAAAGGATCGACTGCACGCTAGCAAACACACCGTCCCACTCTCAGCTCTCAGATAATCTTTTAACTGCACTCTTTCAACAACGCAAACTTTACTAGAAAACCCACCACCAGAAGTATTCTCATAATCGTAGAAGCGTTACAATTGACAGGTTTTATATGAAAAACGACCTTAAGTGGCATTACAATTGGCAGGGTTACGTTAGAAACAGGTCGGAAACGACGTTTCGATTGGCAGGGTTTAACGCGGCTAGGTTTTCTAGAAACCCTCTTGGGGATTTTCTACTATTGAAATTGAAACCATTCAGGTTGTACAATAGCAACTCACTAGCTCCCATGTTGGTTATCAAACGAACTCCTCGGCCGACTGCTTCAGGCAGGAGCAAACGCATCCACTCCGAGACTGCTCCATAATGAATAAGGAACCTCATATAAGAATGACATAGAGCAAATCAAGAACAAAATTCCAATCTAGAGCTTCAAAGATTTGACATTAGTTTTCTGGCGCAGCATCAATGAGATATACTCACGTTTCCAGATGGTCTGGAGGAAAATGCACAAACATTTGAAACAAAAAGGGTTCCAGAAAATATAACAACATACTCCGAGGATCATAGCCCTTGCCACCAGCAACCATAGCCTCATAGCGGGTTGACAACGTGCGTTCTGCCAAGCACTCCAGAACTAAATAATGCATATCAGGCACTTGTTGCAGAAGACGAAGAGCTGCGTTCGGTCTGTCTCCAGCAAACCCTGCTCCACATCCTATACGCACAACAACCCTCTGCCGCCGGATGTTCTCTCCAAATTCACGCTGCTCGTCATCATGTCATTTTCATACATTATCAGGACACCTCACAAGAAAACTCTAAAAGAAGCTCTTCTCCAAACCTTGCAACAAGCACATAAAAATGTAGTACAACACATAGCTGGTGCTTTAAGGTCAGTTACACCTTCAACCACTCGAAATCTTACAAGACGCGAGTAGAAATTTACAAGTGATTCCCATCTTGAAGCGTCGTTTTCTCTATCCCAAAATTCACAGACTACACAACTTCCAATCTGGGAATACTACTTCGAGATAACAGAGCACCACAAGTACCTGCTGCACGCAGTCGAGCTCCATGTCCACCACCTTCTCTGCCGAAAATCTTTAGATAACTCCTCTCTTAGAACCTGGAATCACCAATTCGGCATCCCAAACTTGAACAAGACTCGGACTTAAGTGATTGATTCAACGGTTGCACATCTAAAGTAGCATCAAAAAGGTGCAGCATGAAGATTTCATCCTTGAGAAGGTGCCGAAGGTATGGCTATGAGTACGGAATGGAATGCCGATCAGTTGTTGCCAGCTCGTGACGCTGTGGTGACTAAGCGCTTGCCCAGTTTAGGGTGCCTGTACAGCATCTCCACCAGAAACAGAATTCATCAGGGGCACTTCACACTATGTTCCAAGGTCAACAGGCCGTCGATTTCCACCAATCAGATTGTTGAATTTTTAGTTTCTTGCAATGTGACTGGTGGAAATTGATGGCCTCTAAATCTCTGGGCATAGTCACTGATTCAATGGACACTCAAAATTTTGGTATTTTGGGGATTAGTCATCCTATTGTGGCCAAAAGTATTAATCTTGTGACTTGGAGGGTTGAAGGGGATTTAAAAATAAATAAAAAATACAAGTAGGAAGAATGAACTTGTTTTGAATTTCTTGAAGCAATTTGCCCAAAAGTCCATAAGTATCACGAAGTTCCTTCAAAATCAAAAGAATGTGCATTTGTAATGGTCATTTTATTCACTTCACCCCTAAATGATTTTGACTATGTTTTCACCAAAACCACTCCAAAACTGCCATTTCTAATACAAGTATCAAATTTTAGAAAAAAAAGAAATTGGGAGACACATATAACCATAGGACCTTGGAGTATGTTAGTTCAAAAATATGTGAAAAAAATTTCAGAAATTTCTATCATGTAGATTGCTAGATATAGCATTTGAAGTGACAAAAATCTTTTTTTTGGCCTTGCAAAAATTTGGGTAGTTGTGCTTCATAAGGTCACATTTGTATGAAAAAATGTCTAAAATGTTGGTTACTCTTTGAATTCATTCTTCAAGTCAAGTTGGCTACATGCTTGAAAATTTCCAAATCATTTAGAATTGTATTACTGATTGTATCAAGGCAATTACTACCTCTTTTGAATACAGTGACAACTATGCACTCAAACTAAAATCCCAACTCCATTTTTTTTAAATCCCAAATTTTTTTTGGAATTTATTTATTATTTAACTCCATTTATCCCCCCCCAAAAAAACTCCAATTAACAATCCACTAATCTAGGTTAGCAACCCACCTCTTAAGTAATTTTCAAATGCAATCCACCCCACCAAACAATATGGATATATCAACTCAACACATATTGATGTAGGAGGATTTTTGGTGCATGATTGACAATCCAAGGGTAGTAGGGCCTCATCAATGACAGGAGGATCTCTTTCTTATTTCTCGGAAGGCATCAACAATCATCATCAATCTTGGAGGGGGGGCAAAAAACACCATGTATGCCTCTTTTGAGTGCATAATACAACATGTAGGAAAAGAATAGTAAGTAGAAAGGAGAGAATGAATCAAAATACCAAATTGTTAATAATTTATTAATGAAATTGAAAAATGTCAATCCCAATGGTTAAAGTGTTGTAATAAAAAATCTACACCTGATATTTTTTTTTTTTTTTCAAAAGTATTGGAAGTTGAGTTAAAGAACTTCAAAGTTTTATCTTTGAATAGAAATTCAATAACGACCTACAAACTCCCACAAACTAAAACTCCTCATAACTTTTGATTCATTGATTAAAATGTTACGATTCAAAGCTTTCCAAATATATATAAATCTAGAGAACCAATTTTAAATTTTAATTTCTTAAAAAAGTGAGTTTTAAAGAATTTTCTTTTGTTACCTAGGTTGCCTACCAAGTAATGAAAACACGTATCATACAATAACTTTTTAACCATGTAGTCAAAAGTTATGAAAATTGTTGGGCTTTAAGCCTACTCCTTGGGCACATGTTGTGTCAAAGTTTCAAAGAAAAATAATTAAAACTTGAATCATGGTGAACTGCCCCAAATTGCTATATTGCCAAAAAAAACTGCAATTTGGGCATTTAGGGGTTAAAAGACTTGCAATGTCATGGACATAAAATGATCACATTCTTTTGGGATTTACACCCTAAAATATAAATAAAATGACGCTATTGTGACTATTATTCCACTTAAAAACTATGACTAGTGTACCCTAAGTATTTCTTATATTAACCCCTAATGTTCTTCAATGTTTAGAGGCCCAAAATTGCTTCAAAATACTCATCTCTAAAGCAAGGTTAAATCTTTATTTGTATTTACTTTTTAATAAATGCAACCTTAAGCCCCTTTAGTTAATTTGTCATCAAATACATCCTTTCAAAATTTTTTAGTAAATATCTCCATCAATTGCAAGTTCAATGTACCTAAACTTCAAAATGTTGGCAAGCTTTTTTAGCCCTTTTAATAAAAGATAAAGTTTTGTCTTTCCACATTTTTAGAAAAAGACTTATATGTCCCATCACTTGTATGTTTTAGTCAATATATTGGAAATAGATTGAAAATAATTGGAAAAAATTTAACCAAAAAAATGTTCATATTCAAAAAAATTATAAAGTAGACATTGTACTTGAGGAAAAAAACAACTAAACTACTAATAACTTTTACAAGAAATTGAGAATTATCAATCCCAAATGTGATAATGTTCTAATAAATAGTAAGTATCATTTCATTTAGTTTTTATTTGGAATCTTTTAAATTTGAATTTAAAAAATAACTTTATATATTCTATCTACAAAATAAAAACCTTCATAACTTTTATTTCATAATTTAGAATTTGATGGTTCAAATGTTTTAGTAGGTATCAATTTATAAAACCAAATAAAAGTAATTGATATATTTTTAGAATACATTTTTAGTAGCCCAATTTGACATTGGAATAATAAAAAAAACTTATAACTTTTGCAATACTTGTCAAAATGATGTGAAACAGAGTTTCACAAGTAGTTTAAGATGATTAGCATCTATCCTAAATGTCATATAAAAAATTCTAAATTCTAAAGTCAATAGAACCTACCCAAGTTCTCAAAAAATCCAAAGTGTTATCAAAATCTTTGTTCATGATATTGAGTTTTATCAGCTATTTCCCTTCAATTCCATTATTGAACAAGTTTTTCAAGTACCAAATCTTTCTATTTGCTACTCTAAATAGAAATTTTATAGGATTTTTCTCTGTTGTTTTGTTGGTGTTTTCAAATTGCAACCAATTTTTTTGCCAATTCCACCTGCTAACTTTGAACTAGCTGCTAGGTAAGCCTTTTCCTGAACACTGATCAAAATCACATGAAACAAAGCTTGAGATGTAGATCATGACCTACAGTAGCCTTGAGAATATGACTTGGTTGCCAGTATGACACAATCTTTGAGGTGATAACATCCGAAATCCAGACAGAATTTACGAGGGAAAGAAAAAATTCTCGATTATGGACGAAGGGCTCTAAGCCGTTCACGATACAACACGCAACTTGAATAGCGGGTGCGCTGATAAGTAAAGTCAGTGATGGCTCATTCAATTGTGGAAACGCTAAAGTCGTATAAACGGTTCATTGCAGAAGATGGGATCTCTGCAGACACTATCCTATTTAGCAAAACAGTGCAAGAAGACATCACTCATTGGCAAGGGCCTCATCCACCGGTACATCATCAGGTGAGCTAGCAGCAGGACCAGGGCCCGATGAAACCTTCACCATAGCTGGCCTCAGCAACCTATCTCCTATTCTAAAACCTCGGCGAAATTCTTGACTAACGACATCTTCAGCAAACTCTGTCGAATCCTCGCGCATGATTGCCTCGTGAAGCTGCAGAAGCACACAATTAATGCTCAGAATCAAATGTTGGAATATACAAAGACATTAAAGCGAGATCGTAACTCAGCACCCAACCACAGAAGAGATATGCTCAAGTGTATCTCCTTCGTCCAACGAACTCTTAATGTATTACCTGGGAGTTCGTGTGCATATAGTTTGTTTACTACGGAATATCAGGGGCTTACGAAGGAATTACTAGGCTAGGTGTGCACTGACTAGCGGTTTAGCCCTTTAGGCTCAAGGCTGTCTCAGTCATATCGTACTTTGGCTGCCTCAGGCTCTCAGTTAATTGAATTAACATGAAGTAAACCAAGTTCCAACATGAGTAAGATATGTAGAATGCACCAGAAAGAGGAAGGCACAGGCTGCTTAGTACTCAAGTAACATAAATGCAAGAGTGCGCTTGCAATGAAAAAAACAAACTCAAACGATGAGCAAGTAGGAGTCAAGAATTACTCACATTAGGATCAAAGCTCTTGCCAACAGTTTCCACGGCAACCACTCCAAGTGATTTCATGATCTCCACGAACTGCTTGTAGATACCCTGGTAGCTATTATCAATCTTAATTTCGGCCTCAGTTTCCGCCTTGATGGACGTCTTTGCCCTTTCGAAATTGTCCACCATGGGAAGCAAGCTCTCAATGACTTCACCCTTGACATTTCCTGCGGTGGCAAGGCGGTCCCTCTCAGCCCGCTTTCTATAATTGTCAAAGTCCGCATTGAGTCGAAGATAACGATCCTTCCCAGTTGCAATCTCCTCAATCAGAGCATTCACTTTCTCTCCCAACGAATCTCGCTCACTAGCAGTCGCCTCTAGCTCTCTCTCATATCCACTAACCGATCCCTCATCGTTCGCTGCCAATGCTTCTTTGTAACCCTGAAGTAAAGATTGAATCGTTGATGGCGAGGCTTCTTCCGCAGCTGGAGCCTCGTCACTGGCACCATTGCTCACGTCCTCCTCTTCCTTGACCTCCTCCTGTTCCTCCTTCTCCTCCTCAGTTTCCTACCAAACAACAAAAAGAAATTCTCTTTCAGTCACAGCCTAGAAATGAAATTCGGCAAGTGTCAAGACACGATTCTACGAGACTCGTTAAACATATCAAATTCAAATAATAAAACTATTCACCTCCTGGATGCTGGAATCGGAAATATTTCATGTTTTTTAAATTAAAAAGGAAACTTTACACAGGACAAAATTTATGCTCCTCGAGCACATGAGGCATCACTCACATAAAACGACCCAATTCTGTGAAAACCCTAAATGAAAACGCAGCGCTATCTCTAAGAACGCTGTATTTCTATATCTTTCCTACTCACCGGTCTTCCATAAACCCCCAATAGAATAAAAAGACACGAACCTCAAACCAAAATTCCAACCTCAAACTTACAAAAAATGCATGCACGCTGAAAGCACT
Organism: Pseudoscleropodium purum; assembly: GCA_963969395.1. Taxonomy (NCBI): domain Eukaryota; kingdom Viridiplantae; phylum Streptophyta; class Bryopsida; order Hypnales; family Brachytheciaceae; genus Pseudoscleropodium; species Pseudoscleropodium purum. The sequence goes on from OZ017796.1 coordinate 3,672,717, forward strand.
TGAGGTCATGAGACGGAAACGTAACGCACCTTAGCTTCGGTTTGCGCGGAATTCTGAGCAACCAATACAGACCGCCGATAATAAGAACTCTGAAGATGCACTCTGCCACGGAATCTAAAGCATTGAACACCGAATTGCGCGGGCACAAAAGCCCTAGACGACGACAATCTCGACGCTACGGTGGTACTCTGCCTGGGCGCGTGCCCAACCACTGCAGCTGTACCTGCTACCGCTGCCATTGCCATACTCACCTACTAAAACCTCCCAAACCCTCAAGAATGGCAACCAGAGAAACTGAAAATCGGACCAAAAACGAAATCCAAGAAACGGTGCCTACACCTTGAAGAGCACTGACGAATTCGGTCGATACGAAACCCAGGAACTCAATGTCAATCTCTCAGAAGTCAGAATTCTCAGGAAGACGGTTGAGAAAGGAAACAGATAAGAGCCCACTGGGCAGTGGGCACAGAATGTTGAGAGAGCGCGAGAAGGGACGACAGTCTGGGAGAGTCGGTCCTTAGGTTTTGTGCTGGCGCTTCTAGAGAGATCGACGGATGAAAAGTACAACTTCCAGGGGGGCTGTCGTGTATGAGGACGTCGTCGGACGAGTGCCCAGTTTTCGTCGACGAAGACGAACTTTCCTATTGGGGAGAGTTTCAGTGAAAGGTGACGGGCCTAGCCTAATTCGGGGTCTCTTATTCCTAATATGAATACAAATTTTTCGATTTGGATCTTAGGTGGGAAGTAATAAATTTTGACATTTTTTACTAGGTGAAACATTGAGAGGGTATGAGTGAAAAACCTAAATTTTTTTCAGAGAAAAGGAAGAAAGCCATTTCTTTCAAACCATAACATTGTTAATCTACAAACAACACAATGGCCATTTTCTAGTCAATGAATGACAAAGAATCTTATTGTATAGTATACAACTGTAACTATTTATTCTCCAAATTTTATGAGAAAAGGGAAGGTCTTCTACACTAGCTTGACTTCTAATGAATACTTTTGTAATATTTTAAGTCAAAGATTCACACAATAATGAAAAGGGATGGTTTCTAAGGTCACCCTTTTGTTGTTTGAAGGTAAAATAATAAAACATAGTCTCCTTTCTAAATGACACTTGCAATGGACTATTTTCTTACAATGTCATCAAATTCATGGATTTTTAAAAATTCTATACTACTTCAAATAATGGAATTGATTGATCATGCTTATACTTGAACATATAAATAAAAAACCAAGTTAAACTAAATTCTTACTTTAATCTTTAATTTTAGTGAAAATGCTTTCACCCTTGAAAAGCTTAAAACTCCTTTGTAGCCATGAATTTGGTGGTATTTGATTAGATAATCATAAACCAAATATTTTTTCAGTACAAAGTAAATTCATGATCATCATAGTTAGTAAGTAACAATGTATGACAATTCATATATTAAATCACAATTGAAAAGTTATAAGGCTAAATATGGGTCATATAGAGGGACCCAAGGGCCTTTCAAAGGCTAACCTATACATGCTCGAGGGCTTTTTTGAACATCTTAAAATAAATGCAAAACAATTAATAAGTCATTCTTGATAAGTTTTCAACAAATTTTTCAAATTTTGACAATAAGATTGTTAGTTGAATGTATTTCAATTACATGATAGAAGGGAAAAAAACTTGTTTGCACTATTGGTCATGCCAATTAGCCCAAAAATATATTGAGATCAAGTAATGATATTTTCAAAAATATTGTTTTTGCCAATTGCAACTATGTTATTAATATTTCAATTTCACTTTAAATCCCCAAATGACCAAAACTGAATCATTCTTTACTACTTGTCCAATTCACTTTACTTTGAAGAAAAATTGAATATCAACTTTTATTTAAACCTTGAGTTGGTTAGGTAACCAATTAGAGTGACAAACACACTGTTTTGGTTCTTTTTCACTATAGAATAAGTTTCTAAATTGTATAGAATTAGTTTCTAAATTGTTCTATGAAAAGGGATGAACCCCAGTACAAATAATATCCTAAAATGAGCGTAAATTTATAGAGAAATACGGCGTACATATATATGTACCATATACATACAGGGACACTGAGTGACCAGGTGTCGAACTGAGAGGGTCTTGAATCCCGTGGAATCTGTTATCTACTACAGGCTTGCCTTGTTGGCTGCTTCCCGGACCTGAATGAGGTTCCTTCGGGATCTGGTTCTTTGCCACAAGCAAGGTCCTCTAATTCGAGGTCCCAAAAATGTTAGTCTCAGGACCTGGGCACCACCAACAATGTTTCACTGCAATTTTATCGTCTCTCCCATCACTGGTTGTTTTTCCAGCTTCCTGTTTGCTGTTGTTGCAGATTTCGAGCTCGGCTATGGCCATGACAATGGCGATGAATGTGGCTTCGGCCCAGGCTCTTCTGGCAGTGTCCACCAGCCACAGGAATATTGGCGCGTCGTTACGGCATTGCGCTCTGCCACCGCTGCGGTCCCGCGCCGCAATTCTGCCGCGAAGGCTTGTGGTCGTTCGGGCCACTAGTCAAGTGGACACAGGCTCCACGGCATCGTCATCGAAGGCGACTGTTCCAGACACTGAAAAGTCTATCACCAAGGTATGGTTGATTTCTAAGGAGTAGAATTTTAGTCTTGGCTAACTGAATTCGGCGTAATGCCTTCTCACTGCGTTTTGAATTCTGAAAATCGAGAGGATCTTTGCACCACCTGAGCAAGAGTGACGATTTTTCTTGGCGAATTTGAGCATGGAATTTGAATCTCTTTGATTAGCAAATGCACTTTTCGTGCCTGCCTTTTTTTCCGGGCTTAGCTCAGTATTAGCGTGAGGAAGAAGTAGCAGTTATTCTTTCCGTAAGCATCTGTCTTTCCGCAATTATGAAGCACGAAAATGCGGATTTCCGCATAAAGTTTGGAATTTCAAAGAGATGTTCTCTGGACAACCTTCAGGCTTTCATCAACCCTCTTCCAATTGCAAGTCATGATTTAATAGTAATATGGTTGTGAAGGCTTGCACATATTCTTTCTGACCACGTTACTTTCCTAGCCTAATTTTGTTTCAAAAGCTTTGAATGGTTCAAAATGAGACTGTCCTTGGAATCGCCTTATCCTGAAATCGTTTGAATTTTCATGACCAAATTGATTGACTCTGTAGCTCAAGCGTCTTTTGTACCTTATGCAGACCTAAAATGTACATCATGAAGAAATTGCGACGGAGTGATATGAATGGTCCAGACATTGAGACTCAGTTTTCTGGAGATGAGAACTTATTCTTAAAGACTGATAACTTAAGGACTATGTCCCTGTGTATCTGGAAGGCTAAATGAAGTTTGGGTGTTGAGTGTGCAGACATCCTTCGGCACTATCGGACTCGTTGTCGGCATTGCCTTGCTATCGTAAGTTCTTATCAGAAGCTGCCTGTCCCCCGGTGGATGTAATGACCACTTGGTGGCAATTTAAGTGACTGGCATCTGCATCTTGTTCTTGATAAAGTTCCCTATGATTGTGTTTATCCCATTAATTACTCAATCTGCGCAATTTAGAACTTTGATTACCACTTCAAATTTATTTCTAGTTTCTTCATCCCCAATTCGATCGTTTTTGTGGTTCAGGTATGGATTCGGAGCATACTTCACTGTCTTGCCAGGCTCGGAATGGTCAGCTATCATGCTCACTTACGGCTTCCCTCTTTCTGTCATCGGCTTCGCTCTCAAGGTACAACTGCCTGACTTTCTTGTCTGAGAATCACAACTTGAGAATTTGTTGTACTCACCAGATTTCTTTTTCAGATGCAAATCTCGCTTGTTCAGACCCCCATCATTTAAAAAGGAAAGAAAGAATCATACTTCCAAATCACACGGACAGTATTCAAGATGCTTAAGGGAAGTACATGAAGGTAGTACACTGATAGATTAGACTTACGTACAATCAGGTTTGTGAACTGACATTTGATCGAAGTTCAAATGTTTGGGTGATGCGCTGTGCAGTATGCAGAGCTAAAGCCTGTACCTTGTGTCACGTATGAAGATGCATTTAAACTCCGGGAAGCTCAAGCTACAGAAATTTTGGCTCAGGTACGTTGAATATTTGTCAAAAATCTAATAGAGAAATACCCTAAATTGTATTCCTTCTCGTGTGAACGTAGCAGTATTTGGTGGTCCTTGGTGTTGGCATGGTAATTCTGCTGTGGCCCGCATGTTTGATTTTTGCAGTGTTGTGGGGACTTGAAGCATAGCTTTGCTAGAGATTATATGCTTGTATGACTTCTCTGGGCCGTATAATTTAGATCACTTTATATCAGTAAGTCGATAGTTCCCAGAACGACGAAGAAATAGCAGCTGTGCCTAGATTGTTGAACTTTGAAGGAATGCTTGCAAAAAATTCAGAATTGGATTTATCAGAGATGCTCGTGCAGTTGTAGGCTACATGGTCGGGCTTAAAAAGATAGCACTTGACGCGCAGGTCAGGAGTGATGTAACTCGCTTCCGATACGGGGATGAACAACATCTTGAGGAAGCCTTGAAACGCATATTTCGTTATGGTCAGGTACTTAATGAGTTTCCTGATGTTGTTTCTTTTGTAATTAATTAGGAAGAAAGCAGCTTATCTCTTGGTTTTGACTTCTGTTATTATTCATAGTTATTGAAAGGAATAGTTAAAGATGGTGAAATCTTTCTTTTCTGAAATCTTGAGATCTCTGAAATTACTGTTAGTTCCTCGTGTTAAATAGTTGCATGAACCTTGAACTGACGGAAAGCTTTTGAGCTATTATAACACAGAAAAACCTGAAATAACTGATGTTTTGCTGTGGAATTTGGTAGGGTGGAGGCATTTCAAGACGATACGCTCCTACATTGCAATCAATTCGGGAAGAGGTACCGTTTACTTGCACCACTGTTATCCCCACATGATTGCGGAGTGCCGATTTGAAGAACACGGCTTCTCATACGTGCTAGTTTTTTGTTGGCAGGTGAGAGGGCAGGATAGATACTGCCTCACTCTGGTTTTTGAAGCTAAAAACCTAAAGTTGTCAGACTTCGAAGATCGACAGGTACACTCCGAGTTACTGCGTGGGGTCCACATTTTGGGCAGTCTCCTGAACATGCTCCTTTCCTGTGTTCACTCTCGAACAAAACTCCAGAAATTGATACCAATATTTTTAGAACTTTTAGTGACACGCAATAGTGGATAGAGGTTTGACTCACATGGTTATTGGTATCGCAACATTGTAGTACGAGAACAGAACTTCAGATTTTTCAGTGCTTGTTTTTGTTTATTCGCTGAGGGAGCAAGTGTTGAAATTGTTAATCTTGGAGATGTATTGGCAACCAAAAATTCACTTTCCTTTTAACCTAAAGTTCTGTATAGCGCTGTCATTTTTTGTCACCTGCTTCTACAAATTAAACTACCTATGATTTTGCGTTATCTGACCATTTCATGTTTGTGGCGCAGCCAAAGTTTCAATCATTTTTTGGACCTGGAGTAGTTGCTGAGATTGGTAAGTCTCTAACACAATCAGGTGTCTCTGATCTTTTGCTAGAACGCACTCCTTGAACCTAACGCATCGTTCTCATGCTGTTTGCAAACGTCTGATTAAGAAGCTATTAAGTTGCAATTTTGTCTGCCTTTCTCATTCTTATTGTTTTTGTTTTTTTAAGTGGCCTTGCCGTAGGCTTTGCTGATTCTCAATTTTGAAAAGTAACGATTATCTGGTGCACCTTGTTGAATGGCAGCCAATGGTGACGGGGAACATATGTTCGAGGTTAGGCTTATAGCCCAAGATCCAGTGGCAGCGTAGAGATTTTGCGACATGACATAGAAGCTTCCGAAGCGGAGTTTGTTACTGGAGTGACTTTTCCTTAAGGCCAAGTCACCTGTGATTGAACTTGGTTTTGATCAGACTCTTTCATGGAGAAACCATGAAGATTAAGCTGCAACAGGGGTTCGCACTTGTGGTTCATGGGCCAAGCATCTTCATTTCTCAGTGTAATTCTTGATTTCGAAAGAGAGGTTTTGGTGCCAAGCATGTTGTTGCCTTTGCTGACTTTCAAGCAGTCGTTGGAGTGCTGTAGATTATTTTGTAGCGATACTGTTTTAATATATTTTGACTTTTGAACGACGTGATTCTATCATACCTGCTGCGCACCCACGCCTAGTAGCTATCATTTGCTCACATTTGCTTGCACTGCATGAAGATTCAACGACATGAATTTCAATGTGATTAGAAAACAAGGGGACTGCAGTTCTGTGTGGGCACTTTTTGTGTGATCACTGAATTAGTGCTCACATTCTATTGTGCAATGCCAAAATGGCATATATGTAAGAGAGGTGTATTTTGGTAATGCATCTTTTGTGCTATTTCATGTGATCATGAAGATGCACTTCCAATAACGGTATTCTTGAGTTCTAATCTGATATGAATAAATTAAATTTTATAAGAACCTTTCACGGAGTGCAATCGAAATTTCCTATGATACACAGATGGGGGACAAGTGCTGCTCAGGGGACACCTCAAGTATAATCCTCAGGTACATTCTTTCTATAGAGAATAGAAGGACATTGCCTGATATACACAGCAGCATTGAACATGCAGACAATTGCTTTTCAGCGACAGACAATCGTGAGCATTCCTCATGGCGAACACATCACGAAGACGCGAAATGTGCATGGAAGCCGGTTGAAGTATACCAATAACAATGCAGCAAATTCCACATCACGCCGGCTCAGAGACTCCGCTTCATCGTCTCCAACTCGGAGAACAAATAAGCGAATCTCAAAAATGTCTACTCCTTCGATCACTGCTGCATGAAAGCTACACAAATCTCTTCATGACCTGTCTAACGAACCCTACATTGTAAACCACGCCATCCTGGTGCTAAGTAACGCTGCAGCTTCGACGCTGTAACGAGAATGACATCAAAATCCCGGAGAGATTCTCAATGGTCGCAAAATGGTACAAAAGGAGAGCAAATTGGAAGGGAAATATGATGTTACTGGGTTTTGGTAGCGGGCACGGCCTCCAGCAATCTTGAGAAGTAGAATTTCGTGCCCGTCATCTCTCTCCTAGTCACGACCCACCCGACTTCCTTCAGTGCCGCTTCGACGTCGTCCTCGGCGTGCAAGTAAGCGCGCGTGGCTTTCGACGGGCCAGGGAAAAGCTCACCGATCCGCTTCAGAACGCTGTAATACAAAGTGTAAGGCGCGAAGCTGAGAATCAAACGCTTCTCTGCCAGGGACGCCAAGTGCTTCACCATGGCGCCCGCTTTGTCTTGTGGGTAATGAATCAAGACGTCCAAACACGCAACGGTGTCGTATTTCCCCGTGATTGACTCCAAATCACGCGCTTCGAATTTGGGCAGTGTTGTATTGGGATTCGATTTTAGGTCGTCCTCTGCGCGGCGAGCCGCTTCATCCACCATTGCGGAGGAGATGTCGCTGGCGTAAACCTGGGCGCCTTGCATCGCGAGCGGGATGGAGAGAGATCCCGTGCCGCAGCCCGCGTCGCAGACGGTGACGCCCGTTAACGGTCGGTCCGAGAGCAGCTTGAGCACCTTCTCCACGGTTTGTGCGTGACCTTGGCGGATGTCGAGCTGCACGCTGTTCACGTCGTCGGTTTCCCCGTAGATGCGCTTCCAGCGATCGAATCCCGACGTGTTGAAGTAGTTGCGCACCACAGCCTTCTCGTCGCCGCCCGTCTCCGCAGCTTGCTTCTGCCGGCGTTTCTCAGGGTCTGCGAGGGAGAGTGCTGCTGCGAGCGCGGCGAGGGCGCCGCCGCTCGCCACCGCGAATTGCAATCCTGTCATGCCGTCGCTCTCCATCACCGCCAGGTGGTCCAAGGTCTGTGCCGCGAGCTCCACAATCGGCAATGCAGCGGAGGCGTGGACAATCCCACCCCGCGCAATCCTTGAACCCACACGCACGCCATTGGTACGCCAACTCGGGCACAGCGAGGAAGAGCTCGACAGAGACGGCGCCGAAACAGCTTCACGCTGCGCGGCGAGGGCTCCTGTTGCACCGCGAGTGCACACAGCAGCTGCAGCAGCCATCGCCACCAACACGAATTACCCAAACAAGCCCCTTCCAAATCCTCAAGCCCTTATCTTATCCAAAACTCCCTCCCTATTACTACCACTACAACAATGTCAGCTCTGATTCCACTCGCACACTCATCCACAACAAAATCGTGTAATAAGAGATTCACAACTGCAACCCGTGCTTCTCTCTCGACAGCCAGACGAGAGATTGAAGCTCTCCGGGACTACTCTCGCTACATCGTCGTCTCCAGAACAGTGGAACCCAAATGAGGAATGGCATTGGCCGAAATGTGGATCACGCAGATGCCATGGTGGCAACTTGTTACCCGGATGAACAGATACCAATTCTACGTTCATTAGAAGGATGAAGAAGGACCGCACGTTCAACGAAAAATAATCCCGAAATGCAAAAGTTCAGTTGCCCCCCAAAGCAAAAGTAGTTGATTGCAAATACCTTTTTCAGGTGGTGAGGGTTTAGGCGGAGGTTTTGCGAGCGTGGCCGGCGTGTGTCTATGTATCTGACGAATTAGGGTATGGCGAAATGAGGATTCTGCAGAAGAAGAATCTGATATTTGCCTTTCTGGCTTTCCGTTGTTGAGGGATTGGATGGAACGGTGATGGTTTGAGTGTTGCTGAGAGTTTGCTTGTGTTGTGTCGGCCGCCATGCGGAATTTGGTGGTGATCAGCGAGGTGCATGGAGCAGTAGAAGGCGACGATGATGCGAAGCTGCAAGTAGCAGCTGCTGCTGTGGATGTGGACAATGGCCTTTTCTTCGTCGCGTCCCAGGCGTCTGCTCTCATCTGTTATTCCCTCTCCTCCTCGAAGGTAAATTAGTCCCTTTCTTTCCCAATTCTCCTCACCTCGGGGTGGCTTCGGCAACACGGAATGCTGGGAATTAGTAACCCGTTGATCGCACCACGTCGTGTGCACCTTAATGAAATTCTGAACATCATCGTTGATTCCTGTTTGCGTTGATTTCTTTTGCATCATCTCCATCTGATCGAATTGGGGAATCTGCGTTGATCTAGGGCCAGCGAGCGTAATTCAAATTAAAGCACAGGGTTCTCCAATTTAGGTCTAGGGGAGGTCTAATTTTGAGCTTGCTAGGGTTCGATGCTTCTCAGGGTTAGCGGCAAGCAGCCCAGTGTTAGAAGCTGACTCGCACGGAAGTAGCTTATAATGCATAATTCTGCAGATGCAGTGGAAGCTCATTATTTGGTTTGATTTTACAAGTTTTGTGGTATGATTTACGAGCAGGTCGAATGGGTCGTCGCGTTGGACGAGGAAGCCGGACCTGTGGTGGCTATGGAGTGGAGAGTGGAAGTGGAATCCGTTGTTGTTGGGCGTTCCAGTGGGCAGGTAATCAAGCGACTCGCATAACATTCTTGAGCAGTTGCAGCACGGCATCAGGTCAATGCACGTGAAGCAAAATTAAAGCTTTGACGTACTCTTGCACGTGAATCATTGGCTTGAGGAGCTCTCACTTGTTCAAATTGAGCTCAACTTTGGAAATCATGTTTGGAACTCCTTTTAAATCTTATGCAGAGGGTGCTCAAGAAGGGTTCCCTAGAATTTTATGCTGGTTTCTTCCAGGTCCTTCTTCCAGTGGGTTAGTCCTTAATTATCAATTTCTGGACACAACACTCTGGACTTGAGAGCTTGGAAGTCGTTTGATGGTGGACTTAGATTCTGACTCTTTGAAATGATCAGGTGGTGGAAGTAAGTGATTCTGGTCAGGAAGTGCAAGAGGTGGGCTCCTTGAAGGGGGGGTTACTGGATATGGCTGCCAGTCCCGACGGTGAGCTCTTACTTCTCGCTACTGGACTAGGTCAACTTCTGGTGATGACCCAAGACTGGGATCTTCTGTACGAGGTCTCTCTGGACAGGGACCTTACTGGTTCAGTAAGTATTCTATCATGCTCTTTCATTCATTGTTGTGTTTACCCCTAGTATATTTACTCTCACGTTTGGCAGTTTTTAGATGTATATATTGCCAATTATTGCCAATTGTAATGCGGCTAGGTTTTGTAGAATACCACTGGGAGGTGGGTTTTCTAGTAGTGTTTGTAGAATTGGTATGGTAAATATGTAGATGGTGCTAAATTTGATGGTTTTATGTAGGGCAGCGTGCAACTAAGCTGGCGAGGGGACGGAAAGTACTTTGCAACGCTCGTCACAGGAGGCGGTTCTTCCACTGACCAGTTGAAGATCTGGGAGAGGGATACTGGAGCCCTACACGCATCTGGAGAGAAGGTTCCATACGTACAGACAGCAATGGCTTGGTGTCCCACAGGAGCGCGGATTGCCACTTCATGTATTACCGCCAATAGCGGTTCTCATCCCCTCATAATGTCCTTCGAGAAGAATGGTCTGAAGCGAGACAAGTTTCAGCTTGAAGGCCCTCTGGACACGCATGTAGGGTATCTGAAGTGGAATAGCAACTCCGAGCTTCTGGCCGTGGTGGTCACCACTAAAGATTGGATCGGTGTTCAGCTCTGGAGCTGCAGCAACTTCCATTGGTATTTGAAACAGGAGTTGCGGTTTCCAAGCACGGATGAGGTGAATGTGCTGTGGGACCCTGAGGATGCAATGAAATTCGTTTGCTGGACCGCAAGTGGGACCATTCGAACGCTTAGACTTGGATGGAAGTCTGCTGTCTTGGACTCAAGCGTAGCGCTGGTCATTAATGGGCATAGCTTGCTTGTATCACCTCTGTCACTCGCCCTCGTGCCGCCTCCGATGTCACTCTTTACTGTCATTTTCCAGGCTCCTGTGCAGGTTGTGGCATTTCTGCAAGAGAATGATAGCTCTTTGATTGCTGCTCGACTCTCAGATAGCACATTGAGCGTTGTGACGCTGCCTAAGCTTAGTGAATGGCTAGATTTGGACGGGGAGAACCACACAGCGCGCTCTATCTCTGCCCTCCCCGACTTGAAGCACAGCATAAGTGAGCTGCGGCACCTTTCTTGGTTGAGCTCTGGAACTCTGTTAGGCGTCCTCTCTGTGCAACAGGGTTCTGATAAGCTTGGCATGTCTGGGAACTACTCGGGCACATACCCGGGAAGCCGGGAGATTCTTGTCGAAGTTGATCTTGATATGGTAGCTGAGAAGCCCACACCAATAATGTCTGATGGTTGTCAAATACAGGGAGTGCAGGAAACGCCCGTGAAACATGCGGTGATTAGCATAATTAAGAACCAGGCTAACCAAAACGGGAATGCTTTTGTCCAGCTGGGTGACGGCTCTGTGGTACTGTACACTGAATCACAAGCTGCATCACAGTTTGGAAGAACTGTGATTGGAAAATTTGCGAGGCCATGTCCGTGGATGAGTATGCTGCAATCTGGGACTGGGGAGGTCATTGTTCTGGGGCTCGACAAAAAGGGCTGTTTGGAGCTTCTGGGTCACTGTGTTCTCTGCAATGATTGCACAAGCTTTGCGATTCACACAGCAGCCGACTCGCGGTCTCATCTTTTGTACACGACACAGAGAGATTCCATGCATGTGGTCAGTTTATCCAATCCATCTTCGCTCTCGGATCTCCAGTCTAAGCAAGAAGTGAATATGAGGCCAGAATCCATGGGTGGGAGGAAGCCGAAATCTGGAGGCGATCAAGAAGAGCATTTGAAAGTCCGTCCCTTGTGGGAAAGAGGGGCCAAATTGGTGACCGCGTTAGGCGGACAGGACGTAGCTGTAATAGTGCAGACCATAAGGGGTAATTTGGAAACAGTATACCCACGGGGCCTTGTGTTAGGCGCCATTGCAGAAGCCTTGAAACAAGGTCACTTTCGTGAAGCTATGGGGTTGACACGGCGGCATCACATCAACCTGAATGTATTAGTTGATTATGGAGGTTGGCGAAGCTTTTGCATGAAGGCTTCTGAGTTCGTCAAGCAGGTATGCTGTTGCTGTTTTCTCTTTGCTGATGTGAAGAATATGAAGTGTATTATCGCAATGAATTTGGAAGTCTTTGATAAAGCGTAGATTGCTTCTGTCTCAGAGTTGGGTTTTTCCAGCTTTGTTTCCTTGTGAATTGCTGACCTAAGACTAGGAATAATCCCGGCAGTTTTTCCTTAAATATTCAAGTTCATTCATCACGATATTGAGGGTTTTTTCTTTTTTTTTGCAGGTGGGTAAATTAAGCCACATCACCGAACTAGTATACTCTCTAAATGAGGAAAACATAGTTAATACGACTTATAAAAATTTATTAACCCCCTTCCCAGAACCACCAAGACCTACAGATGCTGCTACTGAACTCCTGAAGTCTCAACTTACTGCCAACAAGGTGCAAAGTGTTTTGAAAGCTTTGAGATTAGGTGTGGAGAATGAAATTCCCGATAGCCCCGCGAAGGAGCTCTGCATTCTAGCCACGCTAGCGAAGAGCCGCCCTCCGGAAATAAAAGAGGCTCTACAGCGAATTAAAAGTTTGCGGGAAGCCGAGCTGCAGGGGGAAGTTGCTGTAGAGCTAGAGGGAATCGAGCAACCCGACGAGGGGGCGAAGGTCATCTTGAGTGCCGAGGCCGCATTGAAGCACTTATTATGGTTATCAGATGCAGATATCGTATTCAAAGAAGCTCTAGGATTGTATGACTTACACTTGGCAGCAATGGTGGCTTCTCATGCGCAAAGAGATCCAAAAGAATTCCTTCCTCTCCTAAAAGAGTTGGAGGAAATGCCATCACATTTAATGCAATATAATATTGATGTCAGGTATGTAGATCCCTTCAGCTTGTGGGAATGTAATGAAGGAGCAGTGGTAGTTTACTTCTCTTCCTGCACTTCTTTTATGTTGCAAGTTAATCATATTGGTCATTTTTATTCAATGTAGTCCTTCGGTGATGCTTTCCAGTACGAGCAAAAGGATTCTAAAAGGACTTCTTTGTGACTTGACTGTAGATTGGGCCACTATGAGAGCGCACTGCAAAACCTTGCGCAAGGAGGGGAAACCAACTTCAATGAATGTTTACAGCTGATGATGGACCACGCTCAGTTATTTCCACTTGGATTGCATATTTATAGAGAGTCTAATAACAGATTTGATATTTTGGAGGCATGGGGAGATCACCTTGCTCAAGAAGAAAAGTTTGAAGATGCTGCAGCTGCCTACTGCTCTTGTAACAAACTTGAAAAGGCTTTGGATTCATATAGGTCTGGTGGCTTTTGGCGTGGAGTTATGACCATCGCTGGACAGTTGAACCTTTCACAAAGGGAATTGATCTCGCTTGCAAGTGATTTGGGAGAAGAGCTGCAAGCTATGGGTAGGCCGGCAGAGGCTGCATGCGTGGCCTTAGAGTATACGCATGATGTAGATTCTGGTGTTACGTTGTTGCTGGAAGCCAGGGAGTGGATGGAAGCTGTCAGAGTGGCTTCCTTACATTCCCGTCCAGGTCTTATTTCTTCGCTTATTGAACCCGCTGCTTTGGAGTGTGCAAATGCCTTGATCGAAGAGTTCACGGAAGGTCTAGACAAGGTCAGAAAATATTATGTACGTTATCAGACCGTCAGGCAGCGGCGACTGTCGTTAGCAGCAAAGTTGAAGGCAGAAGAAGATGGGGAATGGCCAGATGACGACACGATATCGGAAGCCAGCAGCCATGTTAGCAGCATGAGTGCATACACTCATGGGTATGTACTCGTTCCTTCCTCTTGTACTGTAGTTAGAAATGATTTGGTGTCGTGGGAAAATGTTCTTAGGTTTTGCAAATGCCTTTTAGAGCGGGTAAAATGTAGCATGTCTAGTTTGTGGTGGGTTTATAATGTTGGTCTATAATGTTCAAATTTCATGCGCAGTAGTTTCAATCCTATTATGTGCTTAACACTTGGGCTCTTTTTATGCACTGTTCAGAACTGCTGCTCCAAGCAGTGTGACAACAGGGTCAGGGAGAGGAAGAAAGAACAGCGAGCGATCACAGAAGAAGGCAAAAGGTGGCCGAATTCGTGCTGGCAGGTAGTATATTTTCAAGGACTTCACCTAGATACTATAACTTCCCTACCTTGCTATTTCTATTCTGTACTTTCTCTGAATAATGATTTTTGTTCTCTATTTTCACTATACTTGCTCTGTATTCTTTGCCAGATTGTTTGTTGTCTGGGGGTTGACATACTGTAGCCAGGGATTGAAAATGTACAAAGAGGTCTGAAAATTTATTCTGCCGTGTGTTGAATGCGATAGTTACTCAGCATTCCAAAGAATGAATCCCTAGGTTTAATAGATTTGTGACATGTGTTTATTGTGACATGTAGAATAATGTCATTCTAAGATTGTTCAATTGGGATGTAAATTTTGAAAGAATGATAAGTCGTAGTTTGATCAAATACATACGAAACTATTGTACGTTTCTATAAATTTATTTATTTATTTATTTATTTATTTATTTATTTAGTACATACAATCAGTACACAGAGACTAGTTTCATTTTTATAAGCGTTACATTAATTCATGCATACATTCCCAATGAGACGTAAAGTATATACTTTTCTGTTTGGAGTAGTGACGCTCGCAAATAGCCAGTTCTGTTTGGTGATGCTGAGTGGGACTCGTGGTGTTGATGCAGTGCTGGAGAGGAGTGGGGCCTCATTGAGTACATCAGGGGCATGGCAGTGAATGTTCGGATGCTAGAAGAGGTACGACGGTTGCTCAGTATTCTCCTGCTACGAGGCCATTATTCTAGTGCACATGGTGTTCAATCGTCACTAGCCGCATATCAAAAGGATCAGAAGCTGGCCCTAGAAAGCATGGAAAAGGATGCTGAAGCTGGCAATACGCAAGTAGTGAATCCACCGGTGCCAAGTAGTGGAGCAGCTGCTGTGAGCACTCCGCCTTCCTCAGTAGCGTGGAGGTTGGCCGTTTTGGAGCCTTCTGAAGACTTTTGTACATAATGAGGTGTCAATAGAGGACTGCTTGCTTATTGGCGTGTACAGCTTTAACTTATGTCTGCAAACATGTACCGGTGTTGCCTTTCCCTTGAGCAGTGCTCAGCTTTTTAGTTTGTATTTCCGTTGGTGATCCTTATGTTGGTGTTATTTCTAATCAAAAATAGAATATAAGAGATAGTTTGCATCTTTTTTTAATAGAAAAATCAACATAAAAGGTATATAGCAATTTTATATGCAGTGGAAAGTGAGTCTGGTGTATAATATATTGTATGACCATGTATAGAAATGGTAAATAGCAAATTTGTACAGAACTGCTTTCCATTGCAACCAATCTCATTCCTTAGGTCATTGTAAAAGGGACTTAGCAATTCCATGTGAAATTTCACAAATCAAACAAGCATACAAACACTAAAGAAAGACCTAATTTTAGTAAATAATAGATCTACCATATATATTGGAGGTGCTTGTTCTGAAACATTTATGTATGCTTGTAATGTGAATTATGTAATGGTTTCCTAATGCATTATTAGTAAAAGTACTTAAATTTTTGGCTTTATGATGGAAGTACTATATAATACATTCATCACAAAAGCTAACAAATTTAATTCCTTTGACGAATAATACATTAAAAAATCATAATACCTCTATGACTATAATTTAAATAACCCCAATCAAACAATATCAATAGTAATGGTTGGATGAGTTATTTCAATGACAATCAAAGTAGTGTGTAGGTTTAATTTTTTTTTGTTGCACATAATCAAATAGCATTTAAGATAAAATGAAGTCCAAAATGCTATATGAACAATGTATGCAAAAGTCATAAGAGTTCAAAGTTAAACTATTATTGTCTTTTAGTGTGCACCTTAGTGTCCTAAAATTGAACATTTTGTAATAGGTATCCATTTGTTACCTAGATTCATTGGGACACACTTTTGGGGGTACAATCACTATAAGAAACCAAAGTTTAGGGATGTCAAAAAGAACAGATTTTAGATGACATTGAAAAAAAAAACATGTTTTTATGTCAACAATGATGTCTAATATAACATCAATGGACATCATTGTTGACATAAAAACATGGGTTTTTTTTTTTATATCACCTTAGATGTCACCTAAAATTTTTTCCTTTTAATGTCAATCCGTCACTCTAAAACAAGGTTTTCTTATAGTAAATTGGAATCGCCTAATCCAACCTAAGATCGTTGCAACACCCTTGGGTCTTACCAGTGCACTCACTAAATATTATTCTCGCCTAATCAAATCTTCAAGCCTACTTATTGAAAAACTTGGTATAAGTTGAGAGGATTTTTTGGAGATGACAATCTTGTTTGATAACAAGTGCCATATGAATTGAATGGAAACAATGGTATTGAAATTGTTCATCTAACAGTGTATTGTACAGTGCCTTCTCAAAAATACTACTAACATCTACTTTGTTTTTCCCTTGAATGAAAAGAAGTATTAGTCTTTTAGGAAGGGCATTGTATAGAGAGGTAGAAAACATTGACTTAATATATGTTTTACTTTCAACATTTCAACATTTTTAGGAGTATTTTTATGCAAAGATATCATTTTAATATTTCAAAGTAGTGTAAAATTGGAATTTTGACTATAGTGTTACAATTATTTATATGCAATAATGTGTTAGATTACAATAGGATTAAAACATCATTTATCACTATGCAAAATTATGCACATTCATTTGAATGTGGTGATATACACCTTGTACAAAATTTATTTGGGTGATTTTTGGAAATTTCACCCATTCAAAAATGGATAATATTTCCATTCAAAGATTAAAGGCCATTCATATTTCGCCATGTCACACTTATACTACTTACTAAGTGAAGGCCAATTATGTGCCTAGATATATGGATGATATAGATGCTATAAATATATAGATGAGTTGTTGTCATAGTGGGGTCAATAAAATAGAGCCTTATTATTCTTTGGCACTAAGTTCCTTCAACCCAACATTGAACAAGAGCCTCAAAGTTTGTCGGATCTTTAAGCAATTGAATAGCTATTAGATGCACTTGACTCCATGTGAACATCTGAAGGAAACCAAGGTATCCTTGGATTAGCTCCTATGCAAGCTAATAGGGTCACCATCGTGATGGGGACATGCAAACCCAAGCATGAGGGTGGTCTTCTACAAAAGTATGTAATGAATCATGCCCCTTTGCTAGAGGTGGTAGCTCCTACCAAATCCCATGGAGTGTACTTTAAAGAGAGTAACTTGATCTCCCGTCATGGTGGTAGTAGTGGTCCCTAACAATTATCTCAATCTTTGTAATGACACCTTGATTTATTTGGTCCAATAGATGACTTCATTGGAAATGGAGATAGGCTAATTTTCATGCATTTGGTGGTCTCATGTGGTGTGCATTTGCAATGAATGAAGTTGGAAATTTTGTCATTGAGGTATTATTAATATTTCTACTAAAATCAAGATGCTTAATCCACGTGTCCTCTTGTAGGGTATTTTGACAACTTCAGCCTAAGCTCCTTTCACTTGATGTGAATTTTAGCCATATAAATGATATTTATTGAATCCAAGACCAACTAACAAAATGAAGTTGATCAAGTCTTATTTCCACTCCATTTCGAAAATTTCAAAAATTCCTAATATTGGATATTTTATTGCAATTTGAACTTCAGTTAATAACAGAGGTCTACTGATTAGTAGAGGTCTACGCAGTGCAAAAGAAGTAAACTGGTCTATGATTGATGCAACTTGTATAATTATCATTTGCTTTAGCTGAATAATAATAACTGCAGTGCCGGTTTAATCTACAACTGAGGCTATATTAGAATATGGATCAGGTCCTTCAAAAATTCCCTTACTAGTCTCATATCAAGCAATAGAATTACTCGAAATTGTTTTCAAAAGGCTACGCCGCTATACCTAGTCAATGATGGGCAGTACCTTTGGATCAATTTACTCAAATCAATGGAGTTTAAGATATTTGGCTTCTCCATTTCCAATTTCCTTGAGCACGCCACTGGAAGCAGGCATTGGACGACGAGTCTTTCGCAAATTCGGATGACAACGAGGCTCCATGAGCACTTAGATTCTGCCGTTGGTTCAGCATTGAAAATCTCATAAATCTCAAACATGGGCAGTTTTTTCCCTTCACTAGCATTCTTGAGAATGGCAGACTGAATCAGGCTTTCCCGTTGGCACTGGAGGCCGCAGGGGATGCAAGCAATTCGGGGTTATTCTCCAACGCTTCAATAACGCCCTGCAAAATTGATATGAGATCCTCTATACTCTCGTCCTTCGCCGATTCATTACACATGCCTGGATCATGCTTCGAGACTTCGTCATCCTCACTGACGGTTGCGGAGTCCCTTGAATCAACGCCATGATCGGTAGTAGTAGTAGTAGTAGTAGTAGTAGTAGAGTCCGCCTCAGGAACATTATTCTCTAGGACTGAGAGCACACTCCCTAGAGCAATGTCAATATCACTCTTGTCCTTGATGAGGAGCTCGGCAATCTGAGCAGGGGTCAAGGTCTTCCCAACAAATGCTGACTCTATTTTTTCAAACAGAGGGTGATCTTCAACTAGCAGATAATTATGGGCCAACACTCGGAAAGACGGGAACGTGCAGTAGGAGAGTTCAATTTGCATGTCCATGCGGCCAGGGCGGAGCAAGGCCTTGTCCAGCTTCTCAATGTGGTTAGTGGTGAACACGAATATTCGCCCATCGCCACAACAGGACCACAAGCCGTCCACAAAATTCAGAAGACCAGACAGTGTCACTTTGTTGGAGTCATCCTCTCCCGTGAGATCACCTAATTTTCACACAAATTCATGATGTTAGCTTCTGCCAAATATGGGTGTGATCTCTGGAAGTGGTATTAGCGAACTTGAGCTGGAAGAATGTTAATATTGACCGTTAAAAAATACATTCGAAGTTAATGTGCAAGAGTGGATGCTGTTGAATTAACATGCAAAAGGAATGAATGCGCAAAGGTTCCCATATTTTACCTGGCATGGACATCGTGGATCGACTAGTTTTGGCTTTACCACTGCGGCTGCTAGTGAACTTCACAGAACAGTCTATATCTTCCAGTACAATTATCGACCGGTTGCTCGTCTGTAACAGCAGCTGCCGCAACTTGCCATTGGTGCGTACCTAATCAGAGATAGATCTCCGGTCAGCACATATAACAATCTAAATCTGTACTCATTTGCAAACCCTTCAACTGTAGAATTTGAAGAATACGGGGCATTAAAATGTTGAAAAACTAGCCCACTATTGAAGCAATTTGCTCCATTGCCAGAGACGCAATCACTATCAAAGCAGTTCATGCCACCCAAGAATTGAATGAAAGGAAATTATAATGCCTGTCACTCCCGCCTGCACAAACGTAACATGAGCTCAAGACTGTTCTCAAAGAGAATACGGATACGACGTCTTGGCTCATTGATTCCGACGGCGTTCGTGGAACTCCTCAAGAATGGCATCTAATTGCTGCTATGAGAGCAGCAATCATGGGTCGGAGGTTACCGTATGGGCTTGTAACATCACCATGAATCTAGATTCGCCTAACACAACTTTCAAACCAAGAGACCAATTTCTACATCACAGTTCAGATTGTACTTACTTGACTGAGTTCCAAGTCATATATGTCGTACTTCAGGAAGTTGGCCATGGCAGCAATCATGGAGGACTTTCCAGTTCCAGGGGGGCCATACAACAAGTATCCCCTCTTCCAAGCTCTCCCAGTCCTTTCATAAAACGCTTGGTCGGTGGTGAACGCAGTCAGATCCGCAATAATGTTGTCCTTCAAGGAGGGTTCCATGGCAAGAGTTTGAAACGTCGACGGATGCTTGTAGAAAACCTCCTCCCACATACGCCTCGAACCGGAAAGCGTATACTGGTGAAACCCGTGATTGTCACGGGAATTATTGTAGATTTTGACTTCTCGGGATTTGCTGGTATATGTGGCAGAACTCTCCGCGATGAAGTTTAGATACTCCGGAAGCAATCTGGCTTTGTCTCTCTTGCGGACTCTCAACTGAAACTCACGCGTAATTGGTCCACTCTGTCCTCCGTATGGACTTCTGTACTGCTTCTCTCGAGTGTCTACATGGTGAGTCCACCACACGGTCATTCCCTGCAGGGTCCGGATGACTGTCAGATGGGTCTAATTTTCATAAAGAGGGACCAAAAATAACAGGCAATAATAAATTCATGAATGTTGAATGCTTCCAATGGTAGAGTGCGTTTGGATCTCTCACTCCATCTATGGAACTATGTTCCAGTGTCAATGAATTGCAACTCAACCCCCTACAGGACACATACAGAATTCTATGACCAATTCGACTGAAAAAAATTGACTTAACCCTTATCGGTTCAATTTAGGATTCATAGTTCCAAATTGACCATAAATTGGCTTAACCGTAAAGGAGTACCTTCGTATACATGGTTTATCACTAACCGATTCGATTAATCATAAACTGACTTATCCGTATAGGACAAAGGATTATGGTTCAAAAAAACTCAATTCGATTGATGATAAACTGACTTGACCCTAGAGGGTAAAGGATCATGGTTCAAAAAAGACCCAATTCAATTGATCATATTGAGAAAAAATATAATGCAGATGGGGCCAATTTGTATATCACTAGAATCAGTGAAGAACAATTGCATGTGTTAATGACAAAAATGTCAAAAACTAAACTAAAGAAAGTTCCCGTACGACCCACTCCAAAAGTACTAGAAAAGAAACATAAGACCCACTTTAGGCCTCCTGTTTCTTCAGGGCTCAAGAAACCTTAAGACTGAATATGAAAGCAAGAAACTCCACCTTGTAAGTATCGACAATGACATCGTCGGAATTCGACAAGCGCATAGTGATGCTGGTCGACTTCGGCTGCCTGAAGATGGTGACTCGCTTCGCCTTGTTGTACGCTTTGCACGATTCCAGGTGCAAGTGGATGTCGTTGTAGAGCTGGTTGGGGAGACTCCCTTCGAACTCGTTGACGGTGAGGAAACAAAACGGATTGAGCAAGTTCCGTAGTACGCTTCGTAAGTGGCTCACCAATTCGTGGCCCTCGTGTGGCATGGTCTGCTTGATCACGGTGATCAAGCCCAGCAACGGAAACAGCTGACCCATGGCCTGGCCCATGTTCGGTAGCTTCAGCTTGCCCACGTGCTCCATCGCTACTCAACCAAGTAATTTTATTCCAATACTTCTATTGATCTAACAAAAACGAGGGATCACTCCTGCAAGACTGCTGATCGTGACCGCCTTCACTCCACTATCACAATAACCACTATGTCAGAAAACCACATCGAACGTAAGAGCAAATTGCATCAACGAAAACTAAGCCTCTAGCACAAAGCCTCTACGCTCACTAAACCTCACCTACCGATTTATCACAAGGTGATGATCAAGGATTCAAGTGATCGGTACAAGCCTCCTCTACCCTCATCACCAAGACAAGATTCTCACAAAAGCTCTTGCCAGATCCTCCCCATTTATATACCCAATTGGCTACAGTGACAGTAGAGCCAAAGCTAACCCACACCTCGAATGAGAGAACTTAAACACGTCAACAATTCCAAGCTCGGCTGTGATGGGTGTAGAGCTCACTTTGAAATTATAGAGCTGGGTTTGCCGAGTACTCCATCGGTCGCCACTCCACCAAGTAATACAAATTCCAAGCCCTCTTTTATGGCACGTGATATTCAGCGCCACTCCTGCAGGATCATTCCCACCTTCAATCAGCTCTCACCACATCGAACCTTCTACCGCCAAGTCTCTAGAAATTTCTTATCAAATTGCCATCACGAGGCACACAAAAACACAATCAGCATCCCAAATCGAAACTGTGAAACAATTAGCACACCCAAATGGTGAACAAAGACAGGCCAGGTAGACAACATCGGTCACAGAGCAAGTGCAAATTACATTCAGACAGGAAACTACATGCCCTTGCGATCGATCGACCTCGTGGAGGGAGAGAAACAAGGAGGTGCAAGAACAACAATTAACCGATTGGCCACAATGCAAACCACCCATGCCACATTTCATAAATAAATGCAAGCGTCAAGCTCGGCTATGACGGGTTTAAACCTCACTTTGAAACTACAGTGCATACCCTACGACACCACCGTCACTCAATTCACCCACTGAGCCGCAAAGAAATCTCGACACACGATTCCTCCAAACTATGAGACTAGTGGCATACCCAGAGCAAAGAGAATCGAAATGGTGAACACAGACAGGTGCAACTTGCAAATTGGAAACTGCGTATCCTTCCGATCGATCGCCTTGAGAGAGACGCAAGAAGGCGGAAATTTTAACTTACAATACCGCACTACCATATATAACAATTGATAGATACTCCCCGCCAAACAGTGAGTTCAATTCTACAGACAGTCGGTAAACAACAATGGAAAACGGGGGAGATTGATACCATTCGTAAACTTTGGTGCAAAGACTAAACATTTGTTCCCACCCTTGAAGAAAAGTACGGAGTATCTATCACGGAAGGGGAGGAAGTGAAGGAACGGTCTGAGCTGCTGGCGTTTCGGGCGCCTCGTCGTCAGTGTTGGGGGAGGCTTGTGCTTCCGTCAACCCACGAGGCCTCTGCAAGTCAATGGGAACTGGGAACTGCAGCTCTGGGACTCTGAAGGGAAAACATAGGCAGTGACACTGAGCTCGCGGTTTCGGTATTGGCAGTAATGTCTCATGGGACGTTCACAATGAGTGCTACGTGAATACATATGCAAGGTAGAGATATCTACCCACTTAATTACGAAATTGCTCCCACATGTACCAATGGTGTACATTTGTTTTCTAGAATGTATTCATTTGGTACATGAGGGCGGACTTGGGTGTAGGGTTGGGAATGGGTATGTCTACTTTATGTGAAGATCAAATTTGATATGAATTATGTCATATTTTTTTTAAAAAGTGTCACATGTCATCTTGTGAATAGTGTGAGGTGACTTAGACTCTTGAGAATTTAATGTGGAAATTCAATCTTGGCACCCAAATGCCAAATCAAACCTTTATATATGGTACCTCAAAATGTATGTAAGGTTCAAACTACTTCAAATCTCATCCATCTTGTATCTATCAATTCCTAATTACGCATACCAAAAATCAAGCTACTCTTTGTAGTAATAAATATGTAAAAATTTTCAAGTTCTACATTTCTTCAAACAATTGTTGAATGTCCTATAAGTGTATGCTTTTGATTCAATTTTCCAAAATAAGATAAAGTAACAACACTTAATTATGTCCAAATAGGCAATTGTATCATGTTTTTATTATTAAATTATTAAAAAAATTCTTGGATCTGGTTCAAAGTTGATAAAATCTTTTAGATTCTTTTTTAATACATTTTTTGGGCATTGTATGAATAAAATAAGAATTTCAAAGTGCTAAAAGTTAGTTTTTCCAAAAGTGACCCTAAACCCTTATGATGATTAGAGCTTCCATCTCCTTGGTAGATGATCACTTACAAAAATCTCTCTTTATTAGTTATTTTCCTTTACATAAATTGCAACTAGTCTTTATAGTAACAAATATGTTTCTATAGTAGGAAGGATGCACTACCAGAATGGAATCATAAGCACTATACTTGTTAGAATAAATAGGATTGATATGGATTCATATTCACATGTAATGATTGTTGAATATTAATTTGAAGGGTCATGTCTCCTTAGCTTCTATCAATGTAGTTTTTTTTGTTATTCTTAATATACATGAGACTTTTTTCTATTCTTAGGTACGGATGGTATATTCCTCCATTGTTGGAATAGATTGAAAGCATCACATTAGTATGTATGAATAAAAAAGATTAGGAATGAATCTACAACTATCAATTGGTGGGACAAGGATGGATTTCAAATATCTTTGGAATTTTAAGAATCATTTTTCTGGACTAGCTTGACTCAAAACTTCATTTATTTAAATTTCATAGAATGCATAAATCTTTATCACTAATCATGATGATTCTAGTTCCAAAATGTTGATTTCCACTATCAAGGTGCTAGCTAGGATTACTTTAATAGATAAAGCTAAATACATTCATGAACTTGTAGATTACAAATGGAGCATTTTTTTTTTCAATTCAATGCATACTTAAGTGTACATGCATTCAAAATTCTAGGAGTTTCTTAGCACCTTCATTCATTATAAGAGAGTGGCAAAAATATTCCATTTTATTTTTAGAATATCTTCTGTAACAATACATTGTCAAAAACGACATTGATGTTAACAGGGAGTTTGAAAAGTTTTTTATACTACTTTGGAAAGATTGTACTCAGGAACTTTCTTCATTCAAAACAGCACGGAGAGTCAAACAGTTCATGAGGGATACTAGTCTAAATGAAGACTATAGAAGCAGAGGAGAATGAATCACAACCTGCTGCAACCACCACGGACATGATTAGAAGTTAGAGTCTCTCTCCTCAAATAACGTGAAACAATAAGAATGGACATCAACAAGCGCCTAATCAGAAATGTAGAATCCTCAAGCCTCTTAACACACGTCTCATTTCCATTAAACACCAAAACTATTTACATTTTCAAATAGTTGCATCAAATAGAAGCATCAAATAGAAGCATGAGATTGAGACAAAAGTCCTAGTGCACTTTTTTCTTAGGAACGTAGCCAAGATGAAGAGCAACATAATTCAAGTACTTCGTAGGGTAATGTTGAAACAGAAGCATGACATAGTAACATGCAAGACCATCATTCATATAAAGGTAGAGAGGACGCAGGGACCGCTTGAAATTAGAGAAATGCGTTCAGCGTGTTTCAGAGTGGACACGCTTCGGGCAGAAAATGTACAGTGGTCACATTTTTGTGACAAGCTATTGGGTAACAAAACATGTTGGGGGAGTATCTTCTTCATCAAGGACAAATTTCTACTAAGTGAAGGGCATATAGTCAAGTTGAGTCTTACATGCTCTATGAGAGTGCTCGATCGTCTGCTTGCAATGCATTTGCTCATCTCATGGAGTTTCTTCATGCTCCCAAGACAACCCCTGAAAATCCTGCCTCATGTTTTGCGTCACTTGCTCTCCAACACCGCCGTGGCTTGTCTATCAGACGTATTTTCTATCAACATGTGGTCGTTTGCTGTGTTAAAGCATTGTGTAGTGCCACGAACTGGCCCAGCGTAAGCTCTTCCGGCCTCGCCTGCAACCAGAGCACCATTTAAGCACTAAGAAGAGCAAAACTCGGCGGCATCGCAAAGAACACAAGACTCCGATACTTCAGTCAAGAAACTTTTTGAGTAAACCAACTAATTTGTGGATGGAGAGGGTTATTAGAAAGACACCGGAAAATGTCCTGTGCTAAAACACGATCAAGTAAATGAATGCACACAAGGAATCCAACAAAAGCATATGGGAAAAAGCTATACTCACAGTTTCCAAGAGTCCTATGGACGTCAATGCAGCTTGGGTGGTGGCAGGACTGTGAAGATGCTGTAGTGACTTCCGCAGCATCTTGCGCTTCCCATTGAATGCTGAGTTAACCTGCCATAGCATCATCAAAAGGGGAAACTAGAAATTAGTCATTTTGACTACTAATGTTGATCAAATGACTTTTTTTAAACCGAGATGGCTAGTTTGTACAGTAGAGGACAATAAAGAGGAACCCGGCATTGTACGTGGTTTAATCCTCCAAGCCTTTTGCCTTGAACACCCCAACAATACAGCAGAAAGCTCAGCAGTTGGAAAAAAATAAACACACAGAACCACCCGTACCAAAGTGAAAAAAGATTTGGTTGATGTAACGCGTGGATATTCCGACGCTTGTTTCAAGGCAAATGACACCACACCTGCATCTACCTGACAGACGACATGTCAACAAAATCGTGGTGAAAGCAACGACGGAAATAACATCAATATCTACACACTTCAAACAATCAGAGGATTTCTGTTTTTCATTAATCAAAAGCTCATTCCAAACATAAGGTCACATAGGGATTGAGCCTCAAAGCTAGGTATTTGAATCTCCCTGCACCGGCACATGCGGAGAAAGTGATTGCTCTATTGGTGAGATGATCTAATGTTAGGATAGAAAATAATAAGCACTTACATTTGGTTGTGGTAAAAAATTGTCACGCCCTACCCTGAATTTGTATTCTGGAACTGGAAAAAGACATCAACATCATGGATATGCATCAATAAGGTGAACAAGAGCAAGTTTTTTCTCATTCATATCCATGTTCTAAATTCACAATAGCTTCGAGGTAAGTCAAATGCAAGTCACTATAGATAAATTACAAACATATAACAGACCACCCTGATATGACCCATCACGGTTTTCTAGCAGAGAAGAACAAAGGTGCAAAAAGCCAACCTGAAAAGTAGTTGATGAGAAGACTAATGGGTCTATACTCATCACAATCAGGAGAGGCGTCCACAAGCCGGACCGCAGCTTCGTCCTGGAAAGTTATCAAGCATTAACTTCGTAACACATAGATATTCATAATGCAACAACCGTAGATCAAACCAACGCAACATTCAAAATGTATTTTTCTCAACAGCACAATGTTGATATCATACTACCCCACCTATCTTGAAAATAATTAGTGAAAGAGGTAGACACCAGACACCCATTTAGAAGCAAACCGGGTCTTATTCAAGTTCAGAAATCCAGATCAAGTCCATCGATGTTGAAGAGAAATGGCTTGAGAATCTTAAAATCGAGTCAAGTGCGACAGCAACCTCAACAAAATGAACCAACATACCTGCAGAAGAAGGATGATATGGGAGAACGTACTCCCAAGAGGAAGGAGCTGTTTCACGACTTGTGTGGTGATATTGAAGGGCAGGTTAGCTATGACCTGCAAGAACCATCCATTAAGCTTCTCTGAAATCCTTCCAACAATTGGAAAATCAAAGTGTACGAGTACAGAAGTCCAGCTTAAATCTAAAAATTCTGGATCCCCACGAAAGGTCATCTGAATACCTTAGCTCGGCGAGGAGGTTCTGATAAGCCAAAGCGTCTTTCCAAGGCTTCTTGCATGAACAAGGCAGCTGGCCATTTCACGAAATCCTCCTTAATAACCTGTCCTCAAAAAAAACGGTTGTGGTCAGATCCATGAATCAAACAGGCAAACCTAAGCAAGTGAAGCAAGGAAACTTATGTGCACATACCTCAACTTGACCAGTGTGACCAAATCGTTCACCAACCAAAACTGCCATGTCGGGATCCTGCTTGCAAAAAAGTAGATACAGAATCATTATCTAGAAGTTTGATTGCACTGAAAACACAATCTTCCTCTTCAATTCGCCCAAGATTCAATCGTTTTTGACATTAAGGAGACTCTTGGGTAAAAATTTCCGAGTTGGTTACATCATACAACCTTAAATTAACACAAGCGACATGGAAATAATTACAAGGTCAATGTTGGTGAAGAGCTAGAGCAGTCCGCACCTTTTCCACAGCAATGATATTGGCACCCGCTTCTACAAGGGCAT
Organism: Pseudoscleropodium purum; assembly: GCA_963969395.1. NCBI lineage: Eukaryota > Viridiplantae > Streptophyta > Bryopsida > Hypnales > Brachytheciaceae > Pseudoscleropodium > Pseudoscleropodium purum. The sequence goes on from OZ017796.1 coordinate 3,700,098, forward strand.
GGGTCAAAGAGCCCGTTCCTGGACCTATTTCCAGCACGAGATCACCTGGTTGGATATCCGCAGCCTCAACCATGTCATCGTTTACTTGTTCATTCACCATATAATGCTGTCAATATCAAAACAATCGATACAACCAAGAGAAATACATTTAGCAAACAACTATTCACGGAGAAACAAAACATGAAAATCAAAACAAACATTCTTGAGTGACTCAGGTTGGATTCGAAAATGAATAAGAGAGCTGCCTTAAACATCCAGGAAAGGAAAAGTACAGAGGACCTGGCGCAATATAGACGGCAAGCCAAATCTGAAGTATAAAGGTCCTAGTGTGTTTATAAAAAACAAAAGGTCAATGAGATCAACCCTAGGGGATCCCTTCTTTATAAACTCCATAACCTAGTAGCATTGCCAGAAAACCCTAATCTCTCCTGTCTACACGGTTTGTGATTTATGGGGGTCTCTGAAGTTGGGACCGGGAGTCTTCATCTGTACAGGGGCTTCAAAGCATCGGGCCTGGGGGAAGAGACCATACAGTATGTATGCTGGATTCTTACTGCGGGTCATCTCTAGAACAAACTAGACGAACAACTACACCATATCTCGACTCCCTTGCTGTATCAGAACTGGTTCTTAAGATCAAATTCATTCATGTATGGACTGATCAACTGCTAAACCTACCCAGAAGCTCAAGTTTCACAAATTCTTGAAAATAGACTCAAAACGCAGCTACCATTTTCTTCAACTTTTGCATTCATTCCTGAAAACTGACCGAGATATGAATTGCCTGTGAGCGAAACCATTTGATAGGTAAATTCAACGATTATGTCAACCGGTGTTTGTGCGTGACATCATGTAAAGATATTACTTACACAATTCTTACACAACCAAAATAGCATTGGAATAGACAATGAAGCTCTTGGGAGCGAAAGGATAATTAATGAATAATATACTTACTTGGCCAAGCCATTTCTTAGGGCGGTGGTTCTGGGACTTGAGCGCTCTCAAAGTGCTTTGAACCGCATCCCCTTTGCTTTGCACCGCACACGTAATTCGCAAGCAGGGGCTACGACAACTCACGCCAACGACTCCAAGAGGAATGTGAGTAGGGCTACAAATCCCCACACCCAGCGCCATTGGAATCTTCACTTCAACATGCCTTAAGGAATATCACAATGGCAACCGCATTTTGATACGTGCGCAATTCCAAAATGAAACGACCTTTGGGCTTCGTGCCAAAGTGGGGTTCAGTCACCTAATGGTATTGACAAAAGCTGTGAATGAATTGGAAAATAGAATTCTGCAGGTGGAACGTAATCTCTGACTCTTTCACCTTGAGGAGATGAACTAAAAAACGAAATTTCAAGGTTTTAGGGCTATCATGTGAGACGTGAACCTGGAGATGAAGGTATGGCAGCGTGCATGAAAGTTGAAATTGGCCAAACCTCCATAAAACCACGGAGGACAACCTCAAAGCGACTAATCCTTCAGGTTCAGGGTTCGGGAGGGGTCTTCAGGTTCAGGTGGGGTCTTCAGGTTCAGGAGGGGTCTTCAGGTTCAGGAGGGGTCTTCAGGTTCGGGAGGGGTCTTCAGGTTCAGGTGGGGTCTTCAGGTTCAGGAGGGGTCTTCAGGTTCAGGTGGGGTCTTCAGGTTCAGGTGGGGTCTTCGGGTTCAGGACGGGTCTTCAGGTTCAGGAGGGGTCTTCAATCATCCATTTGATGAGACCCTCGCACCTCTAATATGACATCCTTTGTTTTCTTGCACAAGATTGATTAATCAAAATGAGTTTTGCATTTTAGGGCAAGTTCTAGTGACTTTGAATTTCTAATTTACATTTTTGAATTTACAACATAACTTCTATTAATCATCTTGTCAGTGCAAATGTTTATTTTCATTTTGGAATTTACAATGTAACTTCTATCAATCATCTTGTTAATGCAAATGTTTATTTCCATTTTGGAATTAACAATGTAACTTCTATTAATCATCTTGTTAATGCAAAAATTTAATTTAATTTTGGAATTCACATTGTAACTTCTATTAATCATCATGTTAATGCAAACGTTTATATTCAATGGTTTTAGTGATTATTGCAACAATTACAAAGTTTTTTGGAACCAAACTAAGATATCTAAGAAACTTTCAAAATTTTCTTTGTTTATAGAATAATTAGATTTTATATTACATACGATTGGTTAGCTTTTTGGTGTAAGGTTTTTAAAAAGACAAAATTTAACAATCTAATTAAACTCTAGTTTATTATAAAATTTTGAAGCAAGATTAAAATCTTCAATATTTTTTAATTTTAATGAGTTCAATCTCAGGATATTTTAATTAAATTATTCAAGGATGTCTCCCTCTAATTGTAGAATGAAAATCCTTACTCATTGTAAAGATCATACTTCCTAAAATTTTAAATATCTTTTTCTTTGAGTCTTTTCTAAGAAACAAATTTTGTGCTTTAATTATTATAAGTCAATAATGTGCATTTTTGACAAGCTATTTGAAACTAAATTGGGAGTATTAAAATAATTAATTAAATTATTAAATATAGCTAGAATAAAATTTAATTTGAGAAGTGGTATAGGTTAAGTGAAACTTTAAATTGTCATGGAAAATTGTGAGTTTCAATAGTAAAAACATATAGTATGCAAGAAGTATCCTATGTTTTTGTTCTCAAATATATATATACACACACAAGCATATTGTAGGAATACTAATTTTACACCCTCATCAATAGGATAAACCAATGCAATAAGATGGTAGTTTTGAGGCACTAAGTTCAATATTAGATTTTAGAGTGCCAAAGCCACAATTTTACTTGATTTCTTAAATATTTAACAATTTTAGGATATTCTATTTGATGTTATTTATTACTCCTAAAGTCCCTACACTATTAAGATTTGAGTGTTTTATGACTACAAAAATATGATTGAGTATGATTGGCGACTACTCATAGTCATATTTTTGGATTCCAAAACATTTGAAAAAAACATGATTGCAAATATGACTGTCAATCATATTTTGCCTTTGTACTTCATGGGTGTATATTATACATGCATAGGGAACAATAAAATACTTCTAAGAGAACCGTAGGGAATGTATTATGGAAACACCAGTCATATTTGTGAATCATATTTTTGCATATATGACTACATGAAATCATATTCTATAGTCACATTTTTGTAAATTCACATTTTTTTGAAGTTTCTTTTTCGGGCAGCCTCTTAAAAATTTGGGTAGCCTAAAAAACATGTAAAAAAATTATTGCTCAAAATTGTAAAATCCTAGCCATTGTTTTTTAGGGATCTTGAAATCCTAGCCATCATTTTTTAGGGTTTTAAAACCCTAGCCGCCACTTCAATTGCTTCATCTTCTTTGTTTTTTGTTGCTTTTTAATTGTTGTTTTTTCTTCTTTCTTTTGTTTTTTGAAGTTTTAATTGTTGTGTTGTTGTGTTTTAGTTGTTGTTTAGTAGTTGTTTTCTAACTCTTGTTACTTCTTCCTTCTTTTGTTTTATGAAGTTCTAATTGTTGTGTTGTTGTGTTTTAGTTGTTGTTGTTTAGTAGTTGTTTTCTAACTCTTGTTACTTCTTCCTTCTTTTGTTTTATGAAGTTCTAATTGTTGTGTTGTTGTGTTTTAGTTGTTGTGTTGTTGTGTTTTAATTGTTGTGTTGTTGTGTTTTAGTTGTTGTTTAGTTTTTGCTTTTTAACTCTTGTTTGTTTTGTTTTGTTTTATGAAGTTCTAATTGTTGTATTGTTGTATTTTAGTTGTTGTTTGGTTATTGAGGTTCTAGTTGTTGTTTCTTATTTTGTTATTAATATATTGTTGCTTCTTACATTTTAGTTGTTGTTAGTTTGTTGTTGTTTCATAGTTGTTGCAAGTTTGTTGTTGCTTTATAGTTGTTGTTAATTTATTATTGCTTCTTTATTATTGTTTTATAGTTATTGCTTTGTAGTTGTTGCTAATTTGTTGATGGTAGTTAGTTATTGCTAATTTGTTAATATTAGTTAGTTATTGCTTTATAGTTGTTGCTAAGTAATTTGTTTTTGTTTCTTAGTTGATGTTAGTTTGTTGTTGTTAGTTAGTTGTTGCTTCTTTGTTGTTGTTTCTTAGTTTTTTATTTTTTGGTTGTTGGTTTATTGTTGCTTCTTAGTTGTTGTTAGTTTGTTGTTGCTTCAAAGTTGTTGTTAGTTGGTTATTGTTTTTTAGTTGTTGTCTCTTAATTATTGCTTCAAAATTGTTACTTTAAGGTTGTTATTTTAAAATTGTTGCCTCAAGTTGGATCTGAACTCTTACTTAATTATTGTCCTTTAGACATTATTTCTATTGTTTGTTATTTCTTGCCTCTTATTATCTTTTATTGCATCTTAATTTGTCTTATTTTTTCTTTTTATTGGTTTTTAGTTTTAGTTTTTGTTGCCTCTTGTTATATCTTAGCTTTTATTTCTTACTATTTTTTAATACTAATTGAACAAAAAAATGACTCATTATAGTCATATGCTACATCAACTAAAATATGACTCACTACAATCATATCCCATATCACTCAAAATATGACTCGTTGTAATCATATTTCACATCACTCAAAATATGACTCACTATAGTCATATTTAATTATTCCATATCACTTAAAATATGACTCACGGTAGTCATATTCCATATCACTTAAAATATAACTCACTATAGTCATACTCTATATTACTCAAAATATGACTCATTGCAATCATATTCCACATCAACCAAAATATAACTACAGTGAGTTATATTCCACATAGTTTGTTTTTTATTTTGTCTGAGAAGCTCATGAAAAAGTCAAGCCTCCAAGGATAGTCAACATATACACCATGTTGGCAAAGTACGTCTAAAAATGGTTTATTATACTTTCAAATCCATATGATTACAAATATGACTCACGAGTCATATGATTGAAAGTAATTAACTCATAAATGACTCAGCCTAGTCATGTCCCAACCATCTACAATGATTTTTGCTTGAGTCACATTTCTTGATTTTGTGACTCACTGCAGTCATATTTTGCAGTCATAAAACAATCATTTTCTTGTAGTGCCAAGTATTTTTTTGGAGGAAAACCACTCAAAACTACCATTTCTAGAGTAAAGAGCCAAAATTATTATTTTGGGTGTAGTTGAAAATCTTACTATTTGATATTGTAACAAACTAATGTGAAAATGTATAGAAGAGATTTCGAAATTGTTGATGCCGGTTTATACTACAAGATATTTGTGTTTAAGGTAAAAAAGTGACTTTTGCATTTATAGATTATAAAACTTTGAATCTTCTTAACTTTAAAATTTGTATTCAACATGTTTTGGATTATTAGGAAAATAATATTGTAAATAAACAAGTTGAGAATTTTGGGAAAAAATACTTTTCATTCTTTGCAAAAATTGTTAAGTAAAAATAGGTACAAGATAAAAGAAAAAAAATTAGTAGTAGTTCTAAAATAGAAGAGGGTTGTTTTTATGTCCTATGACTAGGAGTACATGAGCCTAGAAGACTATACACCTATGTTATAGGGGTCTAAATTATAAAAACTCTTCCATGATTATAGAGTACCTATGTTAAATAAACCTACAATATATTATATGTGTTCATGTTCTAAGCACATTCAAAGGTTGTAGGATATCTATTTATACATATGCTCAAGGCTCATATGCTTGCATTTCTATTCTTACAAGCTAGCATCATTGATAAAGTGATTGTTCATAGTTGCCTCACTTCATGCATCACTTTTTTTTGCTTCAACATTTCAAATGTGTTGTTTCCTAATCAATCTATGACCCATTATGGAGACTCACATGTAGCATGTTACTTTTGAAAATTTAAAACATATTCAAGTATTAGAAAACTTAGATTCTACCTTCAGCATTTTTCACTACAATTTTCTAATTTGTTTGAAGAAATTTTTTACTATGTGGTCACACAAAAAACACTAAAATTCTTCTATTCTTAGTTTAACATTTAAGAGTTCACACAACCATTTTATAATTGGGGCCTAATTTTAGGGAACATTTTTGTGTGGAATTTTTTTCCATTTTCATTTCTTCTATGCAAACTAGAGAGGATTGTCTTTCAATTTTCACATCCAAAACTAAAATCTTTGTAATAAAATTTTAAAAATTATTTGAAAAGATAAAACTAATATTTGCCTAGTATTGTGAAATTTACTATTTAGAAAAAGTATTGATGATCCCATGATTGATTCTATACCCTTTTTTACAAAACCATTGGAGCTATAATTTTGACTAATGATAAAATTGAAATACTAAAGATAGAAAGTAAATTTTTGGTAAATTTTTGAAGTTAAAACTTCATAATCAATTTGAAGAAAATTTAAAATAGTATTGAAACTTTGATCACACAAATATTTTTTTCACCTTGCATAACTATGTTCTTAGATATTGAATCCCCCTAACTTCATTTTTTTGTACTACTGAATTTTGAGATTTAAGTCTTTAAGGCAAGGAATTGAATTGAAAATATAAGAAAAAAAAATTCAAAAAATTAATTAATAATTTTTATTCTTAAGAAATTATTGACGAGAAGTAGGTATAAGATGTAAGGAAAAATTATATTATTAATAGTTCAAAAATAGATTTGAAATATGGTTTGTTACTAGGATGTCTGAGTGACTAATTTTGTTCTACTTTGGCAAAAATGGAATCTTGACATTGAATACTATGAATACTAGAAGAAAGAACTCCATGGTAGATTTGGGTCCGTCGATCATATTGTAGATCAATTGTACTATTGAGAAGTGTTCTTTTTGAGTACTATGTCTAAAAGTATTCGCCACTGGAAAAGACTTGATGGTGATTAGATTTCATTAAAAGAATGAAATCAAAACCATCTCCAATGTTCATAAGTGCATAAGCTAGGGAGCCCTATTTATACAAATGTCTTGCATAGATGCCATAAAATAATGTGTTTTTAGATGCCCTTCACACGCAAAATTTCTTGCCTACTATAGAAATAGACCATGGAAATTTTAAATCTAAATCATTAAAATGGGATACTTGATGGTACTCAAACTTCCAAAACATAAAATAGTGATTGCAAGAAACACTTGTCCTTTTTTTTGTCCCTTTGGCTTTAAGCAAGACAAATGAGTTTTTGCTCATAACTTTTGTGTTGTATGTCTATTTTTCATGAAATTTAAAATGAAGGTACATGTAGTAGTTGTAGACATAGATTAAAAAAAATTTAATAATTATCAATTTAAATTTTTTATTTTATTCCTTTTAAATTGCCTCCAATTAGATATCTGACTTTGGCCATTTTGGAGTTTTTTAGTAGAGTTGTTGCAAGAAATACTTGTCCTATTTTTTGTCCCCTTGGTCTTTGGCAAGTGGTTTTTGGTTCATAACTTTTGCGTTGTATGTACATGTTCTATGAAATTTGAAGGAAAAATATGTATAGTAGTTTTAGACATTCAATAATTGTTCCAATTTATTAAAATTTATTTATTGTTTTTAAATTGCCCCCAATTGGATGTCTACCTTGGCCATTTTAGGGATTTTTAGTACTATTTCTTATCCAAAAATTTGAATTTGAAAGTCAAAATTGAGATACAAAGAGTTATACTAAAGTTATACAAATTTAGAAGAGATTTTAAAAAAATAACAAATTGTCCACCTTTCACATGTACCCAAAGTGTACTACCTAAATACACATGCAAAGAACACAATTTTTATTTACCAAGATGAAAAATGGTTGAAAAGGAACATCTTTAATTTTTTTTAAACAACTTTTTTCTTTGAATTCTTTGAGTTTTTTTACTATTTTCTAAAAATCAAATTCAAAAGTATCTATTTTTTGGCATTTTTCATTACTCTTTTGTTGTGTATAACTTTTAAAGATAAATTTTTCTAGGTTTGAATTATACTATTTTGAATGCTTTACAAAATATCCATATTTTATTTTATTTAAAAAATATTATTCCCAAAGTCACAATAATCTAGTATTAGGTCCATTTTCAATCCAAAATGGCAATTGTTTCTTGCAACTTCCTAGTACGATTTCAATCTAGAGGTGAGAATTTGAAGTTCAAAATTGAAATACAAGAACTTTTGTTAAATTTACACAAGCCTACAAAGAGATTTTTCAAAAATAATAAAGTATATACTTTCCACATGTACTCAAAGTGCACTACCTTTGCACACATGTAAAGAACACAATTTCTTTTCTTGAAGATACAAATGGTTCAGAAGAAGCACACTCAGATTAGAAAAACTACCTTTTCTTGTTTTAATTATTTTAATTTTGTTCTACTTTTAAAAAAATCAAATTTCAAAATATCTATTTTCTTGCATTTTCCATCACTATTTTATTGTGCATAACTTTAGTAATAAATTTTTCTCGACATAAATTTTCATAGACATACTATTTTGAATGCTTCACATATTATTTATATTTAATTTCATCTAAAATATTGAATTTCAATAGTCACATTATTCTAGTACTCAAGCTATTTTGTGCCCCAAAAGTAGGTATTTCTTGCAAGTACTTAAAAGTGTTACAAATTAACAAGATAGATTTTTAAATATAATTTTTTTTGTAAAATTTTTAGAAGTAAGGGATATGATTACAATAAAGACAACCATCTCTAAAAAAATTCAAATTGATTAGGTTCATGCTTCAAAAGTTTTAGTAGAAGACAACTTTATTACTCTCTATAAGATATAATTAGAATTAATGTGTCTTGCAAACATCTATATGTCAATCTTAATGGTCAAATTGTTGTAGCAAGTAATCTACCCCCTAAAGATGTTTTAGTTTTGAAAAAGTAAAGATTGAAGTTGAAAAAGAATATTATACATTATTTTTTCAAGATTTTCAAATTGCTAGTATACAAGGCATTTCATAACTTTCACATTATGGAATAAATCAAATCTTTTTAGAAAGACATAGCTATAATCTATAACAAAAATAAAAAGAAGGAAAAAAAAATTTTCATTTTTTTGGTCCAATTGTCCAGAGACTAAGAATTGAGCATTATTTACTTATATTTTGTATTTTTTACTCAACTCCAAGAGCTCTCAACACTACGAGAAGTCAAAATTGCAAGTCAAGATCATTTTGGACATAGGCTCATTATTATTACAAACAGATACTTTATTCACGCCAACCTTCTTTGAAGATCAAAGTTTTTATCTATCTATCAAAATTGCAATAAACACCCTTGCACAAAATCTTGAATAGAAAAATCATAATCAATCATTTTCAAAATTGGATTTTTTAAGTTAAAACTAGAATACAAAAAGAATTTTTCAAAAATACAAATTACTAAAAATAGAAACTTGGTTAAATTTTATTAACTTCAAAGTATTATTGACACTATAATTTGGTGGCTCGTGCATTTCCACTTGCTTTTAGCAGGGTTTTACAATGAGGTATTAACTAAAAGATTTAAGGTATGTTCCAACCTACGTTTGTTGGTATTCCCCGACCCTACGCGGTGATTGATGTGACATCGAGGTAAGAGAGATATTACAAGTATTTAATCACATGCTTCCTGTACCTTTTGAAAATGCGGATTTCAAGAGTGGCAAGCGACTTTTAACTAAAATGACCTCAAATGGGCAATTAGGCAAGAACACCACTTTACAATTAGGGGATTTTATGGCTAAAATTCAAGTGGAACCCTAGATTCATGTTTTGAGTAGGGAAGAGAGTCTCTTTATATGCATATGGGGTGGTATCAAGTGAAACAACTCATATAGGATATATAAAAGAGAATTTGTTGGAACTCAATCACTCATGGTTAAATTTAGAACGTAGAAATAATGTTTGAAGTGAAATTTCAAACCTCATTTACGCATAGTAGAATGACATTTAAAAAAAAAATTTGAACTAGTAGAAGTTGTTAAATCAAGTTAACATTCATCTCCAAAAATCCGTTTGAGATTTTGAGTTTCTAACCAAAAGTCATGAACAAATTTCTATAAGGGATTGGAAGGGACTTTTTTTTTGGACATTTTCAAACATCCTCTTTAAAATTTATTCATAACTTTTGATTGAAAGCTCAAAAATTCAAGAGGATTTTTGGAGATGAAAGTTAACTTGATTTAACAACTTCTTTTAGTTCAAATTTTTCTTTGAAATGTTATTCTACTATACCTAAATGAGGTATAAAACTGCACGTCAAACATTATTCTTATGTTTTGACAATGAGTGGTCAAATTCTGTTCTTCAAATTATTTCATCACCTTAAAAGATTTATAATAAACAATTAATTTCAATAGAAAAATGACACCTCCATTCATCAATCCTTCAAGTGTCAATGCAACAATTCTTTCACTATGCCATAGAATTTTTTATTATAATAGATGGTCAAATGACTAAGACATTGACAAATACCTTAATGATCTATGATTTTCGGATGACTTGTATAGATGAGGACTCTATAGACTCTATTCTAGTACACAAAAAAGGCAACCTTTGTGAAGGTTGTTAAATGCTACTTTTGCATATGTGAACACTCGATAACTTTCAATGACTCTATTTTTGCTAAACCACTTCAACAAATGCTTCTCCATTAAATAAGGCCTTCTCGTCTTCATACTTAGGTATTATGTTTTAAAAATCATTATTACTTAACGTCAGGTGGGAATCGACTTTAGGAGTTGAACCTCACTAGGGATTAAAACACCTGTTGCGTTTTGTATGGCTAGACAAGATTCCATTGAATCCTGCAGCCCGCCACTTCGGTGGCCGACTGACGGATGGCTTCTGGCACTCCGCATTCGTCCGGTACAGTCCAGTACTTCCCAGTACTTGAGTTCGGCACGGGTTTCCTAATTTTGGGTGAAAGGTACTATCCAATTCCACCCTGGTGGGGCTTCTTCTTAATTCAGCGGTGCCTTCACAAACATGCAAGGTGTGACTCCCAAATTCTTCCCGCAAATAGACCAAAGAAAGTGTCTTCATTTAATGCGCCAGAAGTTTAAATTTGCGCTTTTGAATTCCACAAACAGAAACAATAATAACGAGCTCGTCTTGTTCAAAATAAAATTATGTGTCTTGCTGTCGCTCAAGCGTCGAGGTGTAGCTGGTTCGTGATTCACGTTTTGACTTTTGACAGTAGCTTCGGGTTATGAGCGTTTCGGAAAAACTGGGCAGGAAATATACCGAAGGAGACTACGAGGATCGTGTGCAGCGATCGTGTTTCTCATCTAATGTCCTCATCCTCTCACTAATTAGTCTGGAGGAGTATTAGTTTTGTTAAAATGCTACGAAACTTCTTCACCAAGCGGAGCTTTCCCGGCACTTTAGATACATGAGAGAAGAAATTCAATGATTTGTCCTATTAGTGAGTGTGGCCCAGTGTCAGTACAAAATTTTAGTATGGCGGAAATGGGCATCTAGTAAAATTTTTAAGTAGTGAAACTTCGGTAAATTTATAAGCTGTGCACTTGGGACCAAGCCAAGAAAATAAAAAATCTTAGCACGCTCATAGGATCCAATTCTACGCTCTTTGGCAATAGGAGAACTCAGAAATTGTGCTACATAAACGAAATCACACCATCAACTATACCATTACTTTTCGAGTACAGTGCACAAGTGCACTCCTGTGTGGAGAATGTCTTCAACGTACTCACTCTAACGAAACAAAACCAGGAGATTTCTCCGAACCTCCTCCCGTCTTTCCACCCCAGCAATGAAGTTAGAATCTCCCCCCCCAGTGACTCCACGAGATTTCAGCTTGGGCTTTTCATTTATGAGGGGATTCCAAAGTTGTCACGTAGTAGTTGTCCAATTAATAGAACTGTCCACCCTTTCTTTTTGATGATCGGAACACTAAAAAAATGCTAAAATCACCCCAGGCACGCCCTCCCCTAGTCCCTCCCTTCTCCAGTTCCCTCACCTCGCCGGGTCGCCAAGGCGAAAGCTCGTTGAACCTGGCTGTTACTCAGAAGGTCGCTCCTCAGGGTACCACCCCTCAGTCACTTGTGACTCCAGACGTTACGTTTACGGTGTACCCGGAACGGAGCTTTGCACGATTACAGCTTCATCACTCCCAATCAATCTTCCTCCACAGCGTCGTCGATCTTGCTGCCGCTCGGACATTGCCTTCGCCATGTACGTACACTCCACCTTTACTTCCTCGTCTCCTCTTTCATAACATCAAGGAGTTCAGTCAAGTCAAGTAGTAACTGAATCGATCAGCTTGCATGGTGATCGAGGACTCCTGGAGCAGCATTGCAGCACCTTCACCACGAAGTTAGGGAGAAACGGCGGCAGGGATGCATGAGCGTGCTTAGAAGGAGTTTCATGCAGCATTTCAGCACGTATTGAGCGGGAATGAGATTGTGTTGTGGATGCACATGCATATCTAGCATGGTCATGCATATATATCCGTTTACTTGACGCAGTTCAGAGTAAGACGTTTCAAGTGCCCGGAGCTTAGCAACCGAGAGCTCAGCCGGCCGGTTAAGTGGAGTGCTGTTAGAGGGTTCGGGAACATGCAGGGAGTGAGAGGAACAGGACAAGTGTAGATTAGGAGTGCATGGATGACGTGCACTTCGAAGAGATGGCCAGGGATTCACAGCGTATACGGTCTTTGCAACTTTTGGGTTTACTAACGTTCTAAGTGGAGATTCTGGGTTGCAGGGGGAAGCTGGCCTCGCCCACATTGTTGATTGACCCTTGAGGTGCGCGTCTTGGGACGTCTGTCCACTGTGTGTTCGTCGTGCGCGATGGGGGCGTTGGCGCAGGAGGAGGAGGAGGAGTTGTGCGTGGAGATGCCGACGCTGGAGGAAGCGCTGGAGGAAGCTGAGGTGCAGGCCGTGAAGACGTCGCTCTGCAACTTGGACCGGGTGCTGGTGCTCTCCGCCACGGACTGTCACCACCCGAGCGTGACCGCCGTGTGGCGCGACACTGCGGCCATAACCGGGCAGGCCGACATCCTGTTCCCCACTCGCAAGATGGCGTCTCTCGTAATCGAAGACTCCGTGGCTCCGCAGGCCGTGGGCCATGCGCTCGTGCTGGCGGCCTGTGGCGGCTTCCTGCACTGCGTACGTCGTCTCCGGGAGGTTTTGCAGAAGAAGCACAGCGGGAGTGTGCTCGTGGGCCGGTTCAACGCGTTCGCGTTTCTCAAAGCGGCGGAGAATGGACACCGCGAGGTCGTGCGGGAGCTGCTAAAGCCCATGACATCCGCCAACGTCGCCATCATGGGGTACATGATTGCGACGAGGTGGAGGGAGAAGGACCCGTCTGCTTATCCGTTCGTGAAGCTCCCGGCGAATATCCCAACGAAGGAGTGGCTGAACAAGCTGGTGTCCACCAGGGACATGCTCCCCGCGGCGGCGCCGTTGTATAGAAACGGCGAGTGGGAGCTGAAAGGCATGCCAGGGCTACCTGATGATCTCCATGACTGCATCCGCGCCGCGTACAGCATTTTCATGCTGTGGCGCGCGGCCATGATTGCGGCCTCCAACTGTCACGTCGACGTGTTCAAGCTGCTCCTCCGGCAACGAGCGCTGGAGAATACGAAGCTGGCGGATTCGTTTCATGACCCCACCGCACCGAAAAAGAGTTTCGCCCGGAGCTTCGACCATGATGGGAAGAAGATCATCAGTGAGAGGGCGAAGCTGGACACGTTCATGTACCAGCTGGTCGAGGAGCTGAGCACGAAGAATTACCATGATGGGATTTTGTACTCGTTGTGGGGCCACATTCAACGTGGTGGGCGCGACTCGCCAAAGCCGGAAGCTGGCCGGCCACGCTGCGTGGCGCAGGCCACGAATGGGTTGTGGGAAATGCAACTGGAAGTGCCACTGCTGATGATGCCCGTGGAGTATGCTCTGCAGGAGGAAGAAGTCTTTCGGCGCTACAAGCAACTCACGCAGCTGTTCAACCAACGCGCCACGGTTAACATCCAGCTCACCGCCGCCGTTGAAGCGCTGCCCAATTGCCTCCAGGTATATATGTGCCCGAATCTGGTGCCTGGTGTGATCACTAGATCTATTCCAAATCGCGCCCTCTTTGAGACTCCATAATTCACCTCCAACATGAAACTTAGAATTTCAAGCCAATTCAAGTCTCAGATATGTATCAATTGAAACTACATTCAACCTCATAATTATCACAATGGAGTTTGAAGAGTTAACCATCATGGTAACGAAACGAAGTTCACCCCTTTACAGGTGGTCATGCATGGTTCACTCGAGATGATGGACTCCGTTACAATTCCTCCATGATTTACTTTTTAAACTCCCTTGTGTATCGATCACTTTGGCAATTTCCAGAATGTCAAAATGCGATGTTCCTAGTGCGTCGTAACGAATGTGACCATGCTGAATTGAAATTCTGAACAGTTGATATATGAGAGATTTTGTTGAACATCACCACTAGATTTCACCCCGACAGCACACTAAAATGTGATTCCAAAGTTGGCATTCTACCTCGCTAAAGTGAATAACGTTTTGTAACTTGTTTGCTGAAGCATGTTGCAAATTTTACGTGTTTACACGTTTGCTGAGAAACTTCGCTCTTGAACCATGTTCCAAAACGTTGCATACTCTTTTCTATAAACGTCCCAAACCCTCCAAATTCTAGTAATTCATTTGGACTGCAAAGCATATATCGTATGCGAATTACGTGATCTTAGTGATGTAGATCAACCTTGTTGACTGTTTCGGGGATTCAGATTGTGGTGGGCGTGAAGCACGTTCGGTACAAGGTGGAGAATTCTCGGTGGGATCAGGAAGTGATGGGTCACTTCCCCAGCCTGGTGACCTTGTCCGTGACTCCGATCACCAACGAGGGCACAGGCGTGACGATGACGAACTCCTCCTCCAACATCGTGGTGAAAGTGGGTCACATGGAGCGTATCCAAGTGGGTTCTACTGCTGGCGACGGCGCTTTTCGCGGCATCAGCAGCGGCGTGGGCGGCGCAGCTTCCGTGGGCATGACTTCCACCATGAAGAACAAGCCGTGGCGTTTCGAGCAGCTTCCGCTCGAAGACGAGCGCGGCGGTAGCTTCGTGTGGACACTACAATCAATGAAAGGACTCTTGTTCGACCGCTCCAACCCCATGCGCATGGCGGACAAAGACTCCAAGTGGCGCTTCGGTCGCCGCCTGCCCAGCAACCCGCTGGACGAGCTTCCTTTTACCAGCGAGGGCGGGGTGATCTTCACCAGCAACGAGTTCGGCGATACGCTCATGTGGAGGTTCCCCAAGAGCATGGAGGGCCAGAAGATGCGGTGGAGCATAGAGGGGCAGATCCATTCCACCTTCACCACCGCCAGGTAACATCAGTTTCGTTCAATTAAATGGGCTGTAATCCAATACTTTGACACCTTTCAGAAATAGAAATTCACACCTGTCCTAGACTTTAGCCGTTTACGTACATAAATGACACAATTGTTGACGCCGGAATAGTGCCAATGTAACGAAATTGACAATAGGTACTTCGAAACGCGCATGGCCACCTTCTGCGGAGACATCGAGGAGTCGCTCAAGCCGCTGGAGATCAAGGACAAGGGCGCCAAGGGCGCCAAGGAGGACAAGCCGGATAAGGCGTCCGACAAAGGTTCGACCGTGACCACCAGTCGTTCCGATTCAGTCACCGTGCCCTGGTAAACAGTATAGTATTCTTTAAACATAAATAATCCTACTGACAATATTGACTCCTCAAACAACAAGATTCATCAGGTGTTCCCTTTTGGGCACGTGGCAATGTAAAATGCGCGCTGGAGAACACATTGCACTTTGTGGTGCTCCCCCTGTTTTTCGATTTTGTCCTCCTCTCAAGCAGACGAATATAAAGTGATGCTAAATTGATTAATCAATTCAGATGTGTCTAGTTAAGCTTTCTTTGATTAAGACTTAGGAGGCAAAGAGTTATTACCCATGACGCTGCCTACAATGTGAGCCTTCAAAAGTTGTTTCAATCTCTGCAGGCTGCTTTTCTAACTAAATCAAGAGTGCTTGTACGACGCAGGTGAGAAGGGTGAAAAGGGCGATAAGCCACCAAAGAGAGAGAAGGGAGAAGATTCAGAGAAGGAGGAGAGGAAAGACAAGGACAAAACGAAGGAATCAAAGCTTCCAGAGAATGGATCCCTATCAGATCCAGCAGTGCAGGTTGACCCAGATTACCAGGAGTTTTTAGAGTTCAAGAGGTACAAGGAAAAAATGAGGAGAGAAAGTCTAAACGGACAATTACCTCCATTCTTAACACAAGAGACCGCAGGGGTGAAGACGGAGAGCAATGACCTAATGAAACTCCCTGAAATAGCTCCTGGAATAGCCGCTGCCAGAGTATCAGAGAATGTTCCCATTGACACCGGAAACTTGATAGACCTCAGTGACGATCTGAAAGATTTGGTGAGCCAGAGCGCCGCACAAGAAGTGCTCCTCGCCCGGAACGCGGCGCTCGAGGTCATGCAACTCCGGAACGACTCTATGAACGCGCAGGAGGGCGTCACTCCGCGGCCGCAGGGACCCATGTCCGTGAGAACGCGGTCTGGGAAGTCGACCGACATTGGGAGATAGGCTAATGAAAAGTACTACTCCGTATTACTATTGTTGAGCCGGCTGGTTTCTATTACGGTGATGGGTTCAGTTTCTGGCGTGTATACAGTATATGCAGGCAGGCCAACAAACTTTCTGCACGCTATTATATTTGATCTTGATGATTCCACACTGACAAGCTCAATCATCTTTTCACCTGGGTTCCCAACTACTACACTATGTCATAGGTTACAAGCAATGGTCATGTGGTAAGTGAGCAGGATTTTGTCATTTCAGAAGAGATTCTGTCATGATTTCAGATTTCATAGTGAAGAGGTTTGAGCATAGACTGGAATATTCTTTGGGGATCCTATTGTTTTCCCTTCGACATTTATAGCGAATTCTTGCAAATTTTAGCTTGTTCGTTGGTCTCTCCGAGCAAGCCAGCATCTGGATTGTAGACACTGCTAGATCGGTTGTGTCATCATTCATTGTCCAATCAATAAAGAGCGGATTTTTCTATCTGCAATTTTATATACGGATACATCGTTCATGGCACAATGACGTTTTTTTCTAGTACTAAATAGGAGTTGGAGTTAGAAACTGTTCTTGTAACTTTGCGTCCAATATGTTTCGGTTTTGTATGCAGTGTGCTATGTCTTGTTGTGGCCTTGTGGATGCATACCAGAGTTGTATGAAATAGTGGTATGTGCCAACCGCAAGCCATAAGATACACCTTCTGCTTTAAAGTTCAACGAAGTGTATGAATACGGAAGAGTTGCTGGTGGTATGTTGGGGTCGGTTTAGAAATTGTTCAGGTCCCCAAGGCATCGGTCTTAGTGAAGGAGATCACAACTCTCTTGATAGACTCTAAATAGTACCTTTTCAATTCATTAAAAACACGTACATACATAAAAAAAAATTTTAAATGCAAATTTTGAATGTGAATCCATCCCTCACAAACGCACTAGTCTCTTCAAAGAGCCTAATTAGGTTACACGATTGCGAACACTCACTACAATCACATGCTACACATAGATTACATTGCAAGTTTCTTTCTCACCTTGTGGCTAAACTGACAATCGTATTGGTGACTATCATCTCCCTCCGCCGGACGCAGCCACACTCTCAGGCTGGGTAGAAAACTTTTCATCAAGAATGGGAGTAAATAAACATGAAATTGTACATGTTGGCAGCCCTAGGAGCCTGCCGAGAGAGCCCAAGTTATTGTCAGCATTAGGGGTAATGAACTAGCCCCGACTTAAAGTGAGAATAATGACGCATTTTGAGTTCAGGGCCAGAAACTCACAAATGCAACTTAGATCGACTCTCTCGTCTAAGTTGAGAGTCATCCCTCGAGTAAATAAGGGGTCACTCATCTAATTTTAATAAAACTGAGTACCGAAAAGGTAGACTCTCATCAATATTGAATTTGAGAATGTAAGGGTTGACTCTCATCTAATTTAAACTTGAGTAAATAAGGGGTGTCCGACTTTTATCAATCTTGAACGTGCATGAGCAAGTTTTTCTTTTGTTCTTTTTTCTTTTTATCGTTTGGTGTACTGGAGCGGCACAGTGTCGTGTTGTGGAGTGGCCATGGGAGAGGCCACAGGGCGGATGACATTCTGAAGCTCCGAATGCTTACGCGAGAGCTTTCGGTTGGTGCGGTACTGCGTGAACTTGGAACGCACGAAGGGGCCCATGTTCTCACTCAGTTTGATGCACACGAAGAAGATGAAGCGGTAGATGAAGATCATGCCGAACAACAGAGCCAGATCGTCCCACTTGCCCATTTTGGAGTGGATGCCGTAGGTGTTCCGGACCACGTACCACCCGGGGATGACGGGCGGGCCGATCGGCATCCCGTCCAGGAGGAAGCCTTCAAATTCTAGCCCCATGAACTCGTTCATATACATTCCCTGCCATACAAACCATCCGCCACGCGCACCCCATCGAATTAGCATCAGTTAGAAAAGGTGCATTATCACATGGGGAAGAGGATGCTGTAACCCTTAGGGACCCGATTCCATGATTGGTTAAAATGCTTACAATTAATTGTAATGAAACGAGTACCCTCTAACTTGGAACGGAGAGAATGGGTTGTACCTGAAGGGCATACATGTCGAATCCCATATAAGAGAGAGGGTAACGCCATACTGGCTTCGGGAGGTCGTCCACTAGCCTGAAGAATCCAGCTACCAGCATGAAAATACCCTGTGATGCAGTATTGCTAATACAGTAAGTTACATCTCTAGTGCAGCAACATAATGAAATAAAGACTGTTGCAGCCTTGTAGCTGCACTGCAAATTTGGCACCACCTCTTGGGAGTATAGCTGCTTATTTCATTAGTGTAATATAGACAAGCCACAGCTATAGTGATGTAAGACACGTAAAGCACGTTCTTGTGAACAGTGCAGTGTTGCTGCTCGACATGTATTTTTCAGGATTTACACAGATGCCAGACGATTGATTTAACAAGAAATGGATTCCGTGCACACCTGAATTCCTGCTCCACAGATGATGCCCATGAGGAAGTTGGGCACCAAGCTTGCAACGGCCATCATGAGGCTCTCCACTATGGCCACCTGCGCGAACAGCGAGAGCACGAAGTAGGCGAAGTGCTGAATGCCAGGGTGCAAACGCGCCATGAAGTAGACGATGATACTGGAAACCAAGGAGATGAGGAACAGGAAGGGAAGGGAGGACAGCGTGTTCCCCACTACAAATGCCAGCACACCGTAGTGACCGTTCAACCTCTCCCTGTTGAAAACCTGCACACAAGGTGGATGGGAACGAATTCAGTTCAGTTTCCAGCTAGCATCGACATTATCCCGCAAAAAAAAATTGCATCATGAGCCCAAAACGCTGAATATGATCACTTCTGGTTCAGATTAATTTTGATGGGAACAAATGTAAGAATGCGGGACATCTGTAGCTGTTAGTAAGATTTTAGTCTTGTCTTCCTGTTGAACACATTCAAAAATTCATTACCGATCGTGAGATCTGCGTGCTAAAAGTGCCTACTTGCCTGTGGGTGTATCTCATTGTCAAATTCAACTGAAATTAGAGGAATGATGTGAAATTTGGTTTACATCTTAAATATTGTATTTTATTGGTGTGGAAATTGAAAAAGAAGATCCGTAAGCCGTGTCTGAATGGCCCAAAGTCGTCAGTTTTATAGGAGTTGAAATAAATGATCAGTAATGCTTTAAGGTAACAAGACATACCAATAGGAAAAGAAATCAAACTCTACATTTTTGAGCAACTGAAACATGAACACTTCGAAAGTTTACTTACTATAATTGGCTACTACCTTCCAAAGCGGAATTTTTAGGTCATGTTAACCTTCGACATACGCAAGGCATCCAAACATGATCAAACCAAACTCAAAACGATCGCCTTTCAAACAAGATGTTGCGAAACAAAAAAATGTAGATCACTTTACCTTCATATCCTCCACGAAGGACGGGAAGCCTCCAATAGACATGAAGGTCAAAAATCCACCGACATAAGCGATGCACCCTGCTCTCGACTGTCACAAAACCAATAGACACAAGTCTATAAGAATTGATCTAAACTCAGCCTTGTTACCTCATTGATACTGAGGAGCAAGTGGTTAATATTCGAAGGAAGTAATTGAAGGTACTTACCAAAATGGAGCTGTATGAATGATCGAGCTGGAAGTAGACTGAACCCAAACAGAGCGAGAGCGTGATGTATACTACAAGGCGAAGCCAATAGTAACCCATGTCCCTACTCATGTTGGTGAATGAGCGGCGTGTGAGTGTTAAACACTGCTTGAAGAAACCAGCTTGACTTCCACCGGATTCGAGAACCGTCCCTTTCTAACATTAGACACCGGATAGTCAGCATTCATATCAAAAAAACATATTGGCTCCTCCTTTCAACTTAGAATTGTGATGGGAATTTCCATTAAATTGGAAATTTTCAGTTGAAATGGAAAAGTTTTGCACAATTGTAATAAATTTAAATGTATACATGTCCTACTTACCAGAGGGAAAACCGCTTTGTGCATCTGCTCTCTGGAAATTAGAAAGTGCTTATTTATTTTTGTGTTCTTAAAAGCACATGCAATGTAGTTCTTATGGATCATTCTGCATGATTTGACCAGACATGAAGCAACTGTCCCAAACATACCAGCTGCAGAATTTCGTGAATTCGCGCCATGGTTTCCATGGCATACTGGCTGCTCTGGTACGCGTCGCTGAGTATCCTTACCACTTGATGGGTGCTCATCTTGTCGATAAGATCCTCGCTTTCCATATCCTGCAATCGCAATTTCCAAAAACCGGCATTGAAATAAGATGAAACAATACACAGGCTTGTGAATTCGATGAGTGGCGCAATCACTCAGTTTCATCTATTTAGTGCTATTCTGAGCTATTTCATAGGTTTATTGCTACGGTTATCAGAACGTTTTGTATTAGAGTATCTCAACATCGATAAGATCAGAGTATCAGAGCCACTAAAAAGCAAACTCCAGGCTCCCAATCCAATTGACAATCCTAATCTATCTTTTGATGGTGGTACTAAGGTTGAAGTAAGTACAAAAAAAGTTGAATCAAAGTATGGTCTTCTGTTTTGGTAGCGCATAAAACATTTAATAGAATGAATGGTGTGCTTTTGCAACTCGATGCACGCAGCTGACACATGAATCTCGCAACAACCATGAGTAGAGCTTTCAGTAAGTGTTACTCAAATATAAGCAAACTCACCCTGATCTTGAAGGAGCCTTTGAGGTTGGATTTCACTTTGTCGAAATCAGCATTGACGGCACGCAGGAAATGATCCGAGGGATTCCGATGAGTCGGGCAAGGGAATCCAGCAGCCGTGAAGTGCTGTTATCACGCATCCATGCAAAAAAAAATCAATTATTGATCACAATGAATCAAAAGAATATACAGCTTGCACTCTTTTCTCAGTGGGACAAAAGGAAATAAACTGGTCCTCTTTGGATGTAATTTATTCCATTGCCAGGCATGGAATCACTATAAGATTTCATGCAAACATGGCGACCATAAATAAAGGTGAAATGAATTAAACAATTCGAATGTGAGCCACATCAGCCTTTCCAAACATTGCATGAGCTCAAGATTGAGTACAAAAGAATCTAATTCTTCTTTACGTGGCTCAGTGTTTATAAATTCCAAGGGAGTTGCCCTCAAGAATATTATGATGTAAAGGACACGATTCCAACACTCGCCATACAAATTGTTCACACTGTAACTATTTGTTTATGGCGTCATACCTCAATCGCATAGTTAGCTTGACCAAAGTAGATTAGTCTGCCACTCGAGAGCAGTGTCAAGTTGTCAAAGAGCTCAAAAACCTCACTGCTGGGTTGATGAATGGAGGCAATAATAGTACGTCCATCTCGAGCCAAGTTCCGCAACGTTGTAATCACAAAAAAAGCAGCAGCACTGGACACACACCATCCACCACTTGCAAATTTAACCCTTAAAATCAATGATTCATGATTATAAAGCAACTCATAAAATAAATCGTATTGTGACTCCATATTGGGCTAAATTTTACACAACCAGAAGCAGCTTCAGTTGGTCACCAAAAAAAAATCGTCAAAAGAAAGTCCCCTTGTGACATACTAAAAATTGCTAATGAAGCGCAGAGGCAGCCAATATCGTTACATTGGCGTGATTCCCAGCCTCAAAATTATGACATTCAACCACTATGATTATTGCTTGCCACACGATTTAACAGCGCAGGTTGAAATATTACTGTACGGTACTAGTTTCCACAAAATATAATAAAATCGGAGTGACACTGATTTTAAAGGTGACACTAATTTTACGCCCTCACTTATGAGAGAAATCAGAAGACAGATGTAGGATCGGGATCCTGCCCAGCAAGGTGTCCCTAGACGAGACATCTAGGATGCCGGTGTACACTGCAGGTCCCGATTCTTCACGGCATTCTAACAGAAATGAGTGCATGCAAAGCACTAAAATCCAGACCCAATGTAAATTTACATTTCACGGTGCCTCCCTTAAAAGTGCCTATGTTGTTTTAAGACAATGGAACGAAATTGACGAGTTCTATCAGAATTTTTCAGAATTTGACGAATTCTATTAGAATTTCATCAGATTTTCGAAGCAATTTCCAAACGTCTGACTTAGGAATTTGATAAGGCGCCTAAACCTGTCTAATCCGCTGGTGGGTTCATCGAGGAAGAGGAGCCGGGGCCTTGTGAGAATTTCCAAGGCAATGCTAAGACGCCGCTTCTCGCCACCACTCAAGCCGCGCAAATGCCAGTTGCCCACGGGCGTGTTGCGGCATTCGAACAGTCCCATCTCCTGAATTGTGCTGTCCACAATCGCTTTCTTCTCATCTCGTGACACCGTGCTGGGAAGCCGCAGATTGGCGGAGTAGTAAATCGTCTCCCGCACTGTGAGCGTTCCTATGAGGTCGTCTGTTTGAGTCACGTACGCCTGAGGAGCACACATGCAATCAGAGTCCCATCCATCCGGGGCACCAGTCGGAAAAATTCGCAATTCATTACTAGAATTCACCACCAAAAACGTCGCTGATAACACTTAATCGTGATTCCACAGGGAACAATGTTCTGGAACATTTGGGCTGAAGCGTGTTCTTAAGTTTACATCTAAAGAATGTTGCTCAACCATGTTCTAAAACGTTGCATGTTTGCTGATAAATGTTGCTTAAATTTCCAAGTTCTTGATGACTTTGTATGAATTTTGTTTGGCTTACAGCGGTTCCGTACGACAGAGTTGTTTTCCGGCGACCGTTCAGTAGCACTTGTCCTGTTTGCGTTGCGTTTTGCGCTAGCCTTCCTGTCCAAGCCCACCATCAGGAGCGCAACTCTCTCGTATTAGTAAAATATGCCCCTGCCAACAAACAGATATATGGACACGGCTGCAGCTCCGAATTGGCAATGCCATAACATTCTAAACTTGTCCTATGAGTGCACTCATCTTACTTTTCATCTGATGAATGAGCAGGATATGATTTGGGATCAATCATTCAGTACGTATTAATAGCTGAGAATGGTGCGCAGCAGAATGCTACTTCTGCTTGCTCACGCTTGTCACCCCGGAGCGAGCATGCGCTTCTGTCAGCGATCTAGCTATAATTGACGCCATTGAAGTCAGGACCTTGAAGCATTCTCTGAAATCCTTGAGCTACAGAAAAAATGTCACTACTCGTGAACATTAAATAGTGAAGGTGTCAGACAATTGGAGATCTCCTACACCCTGATTCTTCTTTGAATGAGAAGGTGCTAGGAGTTCCATCCTAGAATGCTATGGCGGATCAAAGTTGCAAAATTTACCAGCTAATGTGTCGAGCAGCGTGGATTTTCCTGATCCTGATGGACCCATGATGGCCATAAGAGACCCCGGTTCCGCATACCCTGAAACAATCACCGGATCAAAGCTCCAATAAGTAGCTGCTGTACATTCTATAAAATTGAAAAACGAGTTCAATCAATGCAAGATTTATGAGCTAAGGGTCACTCACGTCTCAGAACATAACTTCCATGGCTACTCCTCTACAAGCTGTGGATATAAATTTCTGAAGTTTTGCATGTACCGACCTGTCAATCCTTGCAGAATGGATTCCTTCACGCCACCACGGACGACGGTAACCCACAAGTCGACCCACGTCAGGCGCGCCGACGTGTCGCCGACTTTCTCAGTGTTCGTCATGTCCCTCCAGAGCGTCTGACTGAGCGGGCTCATAGCGGGCATGATACCGGGCGCTGGCCGCGGGTGGCCAGCTCCGTAATTGTAACCCCCCTGTCTCCCATTTCCATGCGCCATGATTAGCGTCCCTCCAACGACCTGAATCATCCAGAATCATCCATCGCCCCAGTGACCGTCATTACGTGTGATAAAGCCTCAAATGATGCCTATGTAATTATGAGTACGACCGGGTTTTCACTTCCAGTGAATTTGGAGCGTGTATTTAAGACTACGTCGTAGAAGCTGCCGGGAAGCAGTTATTGTCTGACCCGGTCTGGCTCTGGGGCGTGGTACTGGAAATAACTACCGGCTACCTACAGTTAGGGACACTTGTTCGGTTGTTCCAGCTGCGCTGTCTCATGCACAAACAGGTTGTTGTGCTGGTTCTTTTAAATCGCTCTGGAAAACAGGGACTCAAAGAAATTTGCTCCGTGACCAAAGTTCCAAGAATACAGTCTACCAACCAAGTCACTGAGCACCATGCATAATATTTCCCAGCTAGAAAGGAAACGGTTCTCACGGTCCAAGCTTATCAAAAGCCAAGTTTGCCGCTTCTCCAGATGCTAACATGAAGATGTCAGTGACCGTCCCTGCGTTTGGAATTCTATACCAAAAACTCTATTCTGTCATTCTCGGTAAGCATCTGTCTGAGTGATTATTTCCAGCCCCGCATCCAGCATTCGAGTTTCCTTAATCGACTGGAACTGCATATTACAGCCACCATGTGTCCCCGTCCTCTCTACGTATCACTGACACTGCACATGCCTATTTGCGGCAT
Source organism: Pseudoscleropodium purum (assembly GCA_963969395.1). NCBI lineage: Eukaryota > Viridiplantae > Streptophyta > Bryopsida > Hypnales > Brachytheciaceae > Pseudoscleropodium > Pseudoscleropodium purum. The sequence goes on from OZ017796.1 coordinate 3,725,091, forward strand.
TTGAATATATAGAAACTTGCATGGTCCACACAATGCGACTTCCAGAATGCTTACTACTGTCTAAGCCATCCGAATGAAGTAAGAAAACTATGTACCGAAATCACACACATCCATGTCCAAGGAAAACTATGCATTGAAAACTACGATTCCACTCAGTTCACTTCAAAACCACAATCTATCCCTTTCGAGAAAACAGTCATCCTCTCCAACATGGTAACATCACAGTCTGGAATAGAACGTCACCTTCACTACGAATCAGCTTCCTCGATCAACTTTTGAGTCCACGGAAGATACCAGCCAACCGCCAAGCTCCAAACTGCGTCCCCAACCACCACCACCTCAACCCACCAAGCTGCATCCACCACTTGCTCTAACAAAGGAACCTCCAAAGCGGCAGCAACAGCTCTGATCTTCCCCACCCGGCACCGAGCTCGAACTCATAGCAGGCGCTCGCCCCTCCTGTCCTCTGCCCCTACATGCAGTCCTCTGCCCCCCTCCTTCACTGCTGAAGTTGAAAGCTAAATCATACAGTATATAATTTCAGCTGCTGGTAGGAAGTCAGGAACTCTCGAGGAGGAGGAAGCTACAGCAGTGGCCACGCGGATCGAAAGTGATGGCATACTGAAGCACCGCTACCTTAACTCAGCACCTGGCCGGGCTTGAATTGATTTGAAGTCTGGATCAGCTCTGATCTGCCTTCCCTTCCAGAATGTGAACGTCAAGAAGCGCACATGTACAGCTGGGCTGGACAAGGGAGTTAGGGAGAGAGAAAGAGTTACCTTAGAGAGAAGGAGAGAGAGAGAGAGAGAGAGAGAGAGAGAGAGACAACGTAGGTAGTTGAAGATGGCATTTATGGCAAGCCATGATAAGAGACCTGCTCCTCCTGCCCTGCGTGTCAGGACATCACTCCGGTCATGCGAACCTCCCGCTGAAGTTGCGAGGGCGTGTCCATCTCGTCAGTTAATAGCGCTGCCGTGGTTGCATCATTGAGCACTGTTTGTACGTTGTTGGAGGTGTTCAGATGGAACTTAATGAAGCTGAAGTTAAGCTGAAGCTGAAGTTATGTGTGTGTACATAACGAAAGCTTATGTTACTTAATTCAAAATGGAAAGTACGAGGAGCAAAAGAGTCAGTCGTCCGTCAACTGCAGGGTTCGAACCTGCGCGGGGGAACCCCAACAGATTTCAAGTCTGTCGCCTTAACCACTCGGCCAAATTGACGGGAGGAAGACCGTACTTCGAAGATGGGTGTCTGGAGATTCGAACTCCCGACCTGCGGAGGTCGAAGGGAAGAAGATATGCCTTCAAGTGCCCACCATGGTTAACCCCCTCAAATTTTAGGGCAAATTCTGTAGTAATAGGACATTCTCAGCGCATTCTATTTTTTTTTGGAGGGGTGGGTAATTTATATTAAAATTTTAAAATTTTGAATGAGACTTGTATAAAAGACTTGTATGAGAATGATTGTGTGGAAATATTTCAAACATTGTGAGAGGATCTTGAAGATGAACTTCAAATTTATTGTAGCCATTTTTCAAATTTATCAAAAGTTTGTTGTGTAGAGCATTGTGACCAAAAAGAATGTATAAGAATCAAAAATTGATACAAGACCCTACAAAACTTACAAGGAAAAAGAATTAAGAGTCCAACTAGAACAAGGAGTTTTAAACCTCAAAAGAATAATTTTGGTATAGCGGATGAATGTTAGCAGAGAAACTACTATGACTAGAATGGTAAACAAGGAAATGAGCAAGTTTTAAATACAACTACCACATGAAAAGATGTCCTTTACATGCACGGTAAAACACCTTTACATGAAAGGAAAGAAAAACAAAAAAATTCAATTGAAGAGCAAAAAAATGATAATTTGATGAGAAATAAAAAAATTACAATTTAAAGACAATTTAAGGTATTGAGTGCCTTGAGTGGGTATATGATCAAGTAGATGTGGGGACAAAAGAAGGAACAATTGAAGAAGTTGCTCCTATTGCACACTGCCACGTTCAAACCTTAAATTTGAATAACCGTTACTTGCCCCTATATGACTATCTAGTCCAAAGTACTATTCAAATGATGACAAAGAGAGTAAAACTGATAGATGAGTATCTTGATAGGTTATTTATCATATTAGATTATTTTGATGAACAATGTGACATAGTAAGAAGTAAGTTTTTTAAATTTGTAGAGACATTGTCAAGAAAATGTTAGCAAAATTCTATAGTCAATACTTACACTTTATTTTTTTATTCTAGATTATATTTTTTTTAGTTGGCTTACATTTAGTAGTAATTGGTAAATGGTAATGATGAACTTTATAGGTACAATTATATGTAAGTATGCATTATCAAACTATAACTAAGTAAAGAATAGCTGAAAAATAAAATGAAGCATGTAATATTGGATACATTTATGACGGTGTCTTTACTCAAACAAGGTTAACCCAAAATGATTTTGACTATGTTTTCACCAAAATTGCTCGAAAACTATCATTTCTAGTATACATACCTATTTTTTTTTTTTAAAACAATTTTGGACACACGTAATTGTAGAATCATGTAGTATACTGGTTTGAAAAGATGTGCAAAAAATTTCAGAAATTTCCACCATTTAGATTGGTTTTTTTTTCTAGCAATTTGTCATCAAATTGCACCAAAATAATTGACCCTATACCAAGCCCTTAGATTATAAATAGTAAAGTTTTGGATGAAATTGCCAAAATTCTTCAAATTATAAAAAAATAGTGGATGAAATTGCCAGAGAATGAATGAAAATAGAATTATGAAAATATGAAATATGCTAATGTGGTATTTTCTATCCAATATTGGATGAATGTGAAATTTCAAGCTCCACTAGAACATTTAATTTTGCTATTTTGGCACTTTATAAAAATTGGAAAAAAAAACTTGGTTTGGATTGCAAAATATTAGCATTTGTAGTGATAAAAATCCTTTTGGGGACCTTGCAAAAAAAATAGGTAGCTACACTTACAAGTTCACATTTGTAAGAAAAAATGTCCAAAATGGTGGTTATTCTTTGAATTAATTTTTCAAGGGAAGTTGGCTACGTGCTTGTAAAATTTAAGATCATTTGGAATTGTACAATATATTGGAAAAAAATAGTAAGTAGAAAGAAGTAGAAAATGATTCACAATACTAAATTGTTAACAATTTATTTATGGAATTGAAAAATTCCATTCTCAATGGTATTAATGATGTATTAAACAATCTACACCTAATTTTTTTATTTTTTCAAAAATATTGAAAATTGAATTAAATAAAGGACTATAAAGTTTGTCTTAGAATAGAGATTAAAAACAACCCTCAAACTTTAACAAATTAAAATCCCTCATGTATAAATGAAGAGAATCAATTACAAATTTTAATTTCTTAAGAAAGTGATTCTTAAAGAAGTTTTTTTTGCATGGGTTGATTGTTGAGTAATGAAAGTATATATCATTTAATAACTTCTTAACTATGTAGTCAAAAGTTATGAAAATTGTTGAGCCTTAAAGCTACTTCTTGGGCACATTTCGGGTTTAAATTTCAAAGAAAGAAAATGAAAAATCTATTTGTAATGAGCTGCCCCAAATTGCTATGATGCCAAACAATGCAGTTTGAGCGGGAGTTTAGGCATTTAGGGGTTAAAATTATCAATGGGTTTGATATATCAACCAAAATAAAGTATTATAGAGCTACCAAGTTGAACAAAGTCTATATTAATAACGACCTATAGATGGCATTAAAATTCAAATAGATTATGTAAGATGTGATATAAAATTTTTATTTCTATGAAGTTTTCAACATATGTTTTTGGATGATAGAATTTCATCATAGTATTAGTCCTTATATTTTGCACTAAAAGTTTTCTTTTCATTACTTGATTATTCACAATTCATGCTATAAGTTAGCTACATGTGCAAAGAGATATTTGAAAAGCTATTATTTCCATGTCCTTACTAGATCATAGGACAAAAGAATTTAAATCATTTATTTGAAAAATAAGTCTAATGTCAATATAGACCATGTCTATCTAAAATAGTGGTTTTATTGCCACACTTCTTTACATTCTTCAATCATTGTATATGATCCCATCTAAGTTTTAAATGGATACTTTTGGATCAAGATTTTGGGATGGAAAATTTTATAAGGAATCACAATTATTATTGTAGGGCTTAACTTCACATTCAAAAAATTTCTATTTGAAATTCTTTACTATGTCTAAGATTTATGAAATCAAAGTAGAATTTCTTTCCAAGAATGTGCCAAAATACAACTGTTTCAAAATTCAAAAAAATATTAGAGTATGTGATATATTCATATCTTAGCATGATATAGATGTATAAGTTGAGAATTACCACACCAAATAAGAACTTACTTAAATTCACCTTATAAAATACTTATGTACCTTGCATTATTGTAATGTAGCCCTTTTGTGATGAACAAAATTATATTTTTAATTAATGTAAAGTAACATCCTACACATAGTCACATATAAATCTATGTGTAAACTATTAATAATGATAATAAAAAGGAGAGTTTACATCTTCATAAAGTGATGAAAGGTGATGCCCTTTTAATACACATCTTCTATACTCTTTCTATAATATATATTGTTATACTAATGTCTTCCATACTAGACATTTGATAAGATACTATATGCTAAGTAATATTCAAATACAAAACATTGAAGAATATTCTAAATTTAGAAAAGACTTATTATGGAATTCAAACAATGGATTGTTGTATTAAAATAATATAAAATAGGAGGGAAAAAAATACTATCCAAATGTGATTTTTGTAGCCTAAAAGTTGAATATTTTTGCCATTTCCCTCAAGAAGCAATTGAAGTGATATAGTCTCAAGTGCCAAAAAAACCTTGCCAAGATGCAATTCTTTACTCATTCAATATTATAGAAATTGAATTTTTGGGGTTGAAACACTCAATACTTCATGGAAAATGCGTTTGAACCTATGCATGCACACATAATTATGTGCAAATTACATTTTCCAATTTCCAACAAAAATGAGCAGCTAAAAATTTAATTTGAGTTAAAAAAACGTCAAAAGTCAAGCCACAATAGTTGACCAAAACTACAATTTTGTATAAAATTTTTGGCTTTTTTAGAAAGGCTGTTTTTGGCCCATTCCCATCATTGTACCCTTGGCAGCTAGAAAATGGCTGTTGTCAAATTTTTTATTTTATTTTATTTTATTTTTATATTTTCCAAAAATGAAAATGAAAAAAATTTTGATTTTTAAAAAATAATATGGTAATCATCATGCCAGGTTAAACATTTGGTATAGCAAGTTTCTAGAGTTTGAAAACCTTAGGGAATTCACGGCCCTCCAAAATAATTGAATATGTTCTAATAATACTTGGGGATGAACTCCATCTATTCTATATTACTTCCACAATAAGCACTTAAAAACACTCATAATCCATCTAGTTGATGCTAAGTGAGTCTTGAGCTTCAATTGAACATTCCAAGTGTTCCAAGTGTTTGAGGAAAAAATTCTTCTTAATGATGAGGTCCTGATCTCCTAGACTTAGACAAACAATGGTTCCTTTTGCTTTGATCTTATATTCACAAGACTTCAATTATAGTGTTTTGGATTATCACCAACCATGTTAACAATGTTCTGCTATCAAATTATATCTCACATAGTATTCTAATAAATAAATATTTTATTTTTTAATTTTAAAACCAAAGTTATCGTACATAAATTAAGTTTGCATTTGATTTAAAATTGCTACATATTGTCTTAAATATATATTTGTAGTTATTAGGCACTCAAGGTGTATAGTGACACTTTGTGTCACTATGCACTCCCCCCCTCAATTTTTATTTTACCACCCCCACCTATCATTTAGAATTTGATTTTAAATTTTTTATCTCACCCCCCTTCACCCCCACCTCCTCTTGTAATCTTTAGAATCAATGTTCGTAACAAACAATATGGGACAATTGATCCAGTATCCAATACTGTATTCGTATTCAATATCCATATTCAGTACATGTATTCAATATGCATATCCAGTACCCGTATTCAATACTCGTATTCAATATCCATATTCAGTACACGTATTTAGTACTTATATCCAATATCTGTACCCGTATTTGTATTTGTATTAAGTATTTGTATTTTATATTTGAACGGCTCAGATTAAATTTCACAAGATCAACATCTTGTGATTTTTTGAGAAATCAACGTCAATTTTGAGGGTAAGCATTTTTTTTCAAAAAAATCAACGGCTCACAAATTTTTTGAGAGAGGAGGGGGGGAACTAATGGGAAACTGGGGTGGCAGGCGAGTTTCAATGTATAGTCTTATGATTGAATTTAACTAAAGTGATATGAATTTAATCATGGAATTGAAAAATATCAATTCCAATGGCTGTAATGTTATAAAAAAAAAATTTTAATCTACATTCAATGTTTTTATTTATTTTTTAAATATTAAAAATTGAGTTAAATAATGGGCTTCAAATTTTATTTAAGAGTAGAGATTCCATAATTGCTTGCAAAATAAAACTCCTTGTAACTTTCATCTCATTAATCAAAATGGAATGATTCAAAGTTTTCTACATATATATAAATTTAGAAAATCAATCTCAAATTTTTATTTCTTGAAAAAATGATTTAAAAAAAAAATTTAGACTACCCACGGAGCAATGAAATGACATATCATGCAATAACTTTTTAACTATGTAGTCAAAAGTTATGAAAATTGTTGGGCCTTGAAGCTACTCCTTGGAAAAATGTTGTATGAAAATTTCAAAGAAAAATAAATAAAAATTCCATTTGTAGTGAGTTGCCCCAAATCACTATGTTGACAATAAAAAACGTGGTTTAGTCCTTTAGAGGTTAAGGATGCTAATTTAATTGTGCAATATATAAGGTCTCCTTTTTTGCATTACAAAGGTGGTTGGTAGGGTTGATACATCCCTACCAAAGAATTGTCTTTTCTTTAGGAAAATAAATTTCTCTACTTACTTTCTACGTACAAATTGGAAAAAAGGAATTACAAATTTTGGGCATTTACTTTTTGAATTAATTTGCACCAATCATGTCCTCCAACTACAATCTATAAAGAGTATTTAGATTAAAAAAATAAATATCACTAAACTCAGAATTACTAAGTTGTAATCAAGTTGCAATAAACAATTGATGAATAAACCTAAATCCTATTAGAGATAATATGTTTTTTTATGAAATTAGCATACGGTTAAGAATCTATTCGTTAAGGTCTTACATCATTGACCAATTAAACCTTAAAATCTTTAATTTGGATTGTGTTGCCAATTGTGTTACAAATATTTGATTTCATTAAAAGGAGCTTTGCCACTGCATGCACTAAATCTTATCAAAATCTGCTTCAAACATCCATAAGTGAAATTTCTTGAAATGCCTTCTTGTGTTGAAGGTAGTAGGTCCATAAAGTGTCCATTTAAGAGCCAAAAATTAATTTGGGAAGGTTAAACTTCTTGTATTGAAATATTATTTAGTAAATATTTCTTGATAAACAAATGGAATTTTTTTGTAACTTTGTGGAATAAGTTATGAATTTTTGAAATTGAAATGTAGTGATCACTAAAAGCATTCACTTCCTAAAATGTACACTATTTATAGAGTATTGGTGCAATAAGAAAGCAAAATGTACCTATGCATCAAAAGACAATTTTTGAACCTAAGTGCTTTATGGACCTCCTACCTCACAAGGAAAAAAATACTACCAAGGTAATAGATGAATACAAAAGTTTTGAAACACTTCAAGAACCCCTACTAGAAAAGCTTTGATACTTCACAACTTTCATATCCAATATCCAAATGTTGCATTCCTTGTAAGAAAATATGCAAATTTGGCCAGTCTATAGGGCTATTCCCACTTGGTTGTAGATGGGAACCCCACCTTTATTTTAATCACAATTATAAATTTTTAGAAACTTCATTTCGCATTGAGCATGTCCTTGAAGCATAGTTTGGTAATGGTTTATGGAGTGCACATTCCCATTTAGAAGGGCTTATTTAAAGTTCAATTTACATTAAAGGCACCCCATACCCCATATTGATAAGTGTACCTTAGAAAATCTCACATCTATAATTCTTGAAGATTGTTGAGTTTCAGTCAACAACTAAGATAAATCTGCCTATGACAAGTACCTAAGGAACTACCCATTAGAGTCTTATATCAACCTAAGACAATCTTTTTTTTAATAAATGGGATTAGGACTACATTAGATTGATTTGTGTCCATAATCAATGCATAGGGAGAACCTTTTTAGTATAAACTTGTTGTAAAAAGTTATTTTTTTATTCCTTCATGTCATAGCCATGCTAGAAAATATTGTGATTGCTTTAAGTGATAAGATGACCATTATGAAAACACTTTTTTTTAATTTATTTGGGGTAGATAGTTTAAAGACTTCATTTTAGGCCAATTGGGCAGCACACTTCAAAAATTCATAACAAATTCATAGTTTGTCCAAAAAATAAGATTTCAATTGCTTCCTTCATTTTTCACCTTTATTTCTGTATATGAAAGAAATTTGAATTTTTTTGCCAATGGCATCAAGACAAACCATTCATTCTGCATGTCACTTGCAAGCTTACCTTAATTTAAAAGTCATGGGCCTCAAATTGTTCCTCATGAAATAGTCATACTACTGTTGTTAACTGCATGCTTCATTCAAGTGCCACCTACATTCAACATTTGCCAACATAAGTAGGTGAGAATGCACTTCCATTCACAGTCCAAACACTACCTCCTAAAGACCAGATGGGAATGTACCCTACTAACTGGGCACAGTACCTTAATAATAGTAACTACACACAGTAGCAATAAGTGGCGGTTTGGGGGTACTCACCTTAACTTCCAAGTGAAGCAACGGACAATCAGCTTTAGCTTTGATGTGCTGTGGGTTTTTGATGTGAGGTCTTGAGCAAAGCGTGATGAATGCATTACGTTGTACAACATTTGAAAGTCAGCAAGTTCTGAGTGAGATTTCAAGTGAAACAACAAACAATGAATTGTCGTGCACATGAGCAGGGTTGTTGTTTTCGGGCGCGACACCTTGCGGCAGCGACGACGTACTCATCCTCCTGGATCTAGCCCCCCCCCCTCCCGAAAACAACCCTGAGTGTGAGAGTTCGAGCAAACAGACGGACTCTCGATTCACACTGGCCGTAGAAGAGGATTGGATCGGAGCTCTTTGTTTTGGAGCAACAAGCCATGCAGTGGAACTCACCCAGATCCCAAAGACAGTGTGAGAGTTCGAGCAAACAGACTCTCGATTCACACTGGCCGTAGAAGAGGATTGGTTCGGAGCTCTTCGTTTTGGAGCAACAAGCCATGCAGTGGAACTCACTCATGCCAGATCCCTGAGACAGTGTGAAAGTTCGAGCAAACAGACTCTCGATTCACACTGGCCGTAGAAGAGGATTGGGACCTCTTCGATTTAATTGGCGTAATGCAACTCTCCCAGACATTGGGAAGCTCGCGATGCAAGTTATGAACACAAACACGAGTGTCAACATACCTTGGTACTGTAGAGTAAAGTACACTGGCTCTTGAGTGTCAGTGAAGACTGTAGAAACAGGCTATACTGTTCCTGATCGCCTGGTGATTGAAGTGATTGTACCGACTTCGCACCTATAACATTGGCAGCAACAAGTTTTCTATGCAATTTTTGGCCTTGTTTTCTACTCTTCTTACTTACTGTCTTGCAAGTTGCACTCAGCCCTTGCCAGAGCTGCACATGACTCTTTTTTAAAATATTTCCTTGGATTCAATCAGAGTCAGCTTTTGTGTTAAATAACTGAGGACTGAAATAGTGTAGTTGTCTTCACTTCTATTGATAGGATCTTTGGACCCTTGTTCACCCAACTTGGCATGTTCGAATTTAATGCCTATTTTTTAAGAGCCCTCAAATTTCTTGTCCTCCACCTCTGCTCACCAAATATGACTTTATCACATAGAATATAGGATTATGTGATTTAATCTGTAAAGGCCCAAGGGACCAAAAGTGTCCTCATATAGTTTCAAGTTCAATTCAAAGTGATGTAACTTTTGCATCCAAAGTTTGAATTTAGTAAAACTTGTTGGAAAATTTGCACTCTCTTTTTTAATTTGTGTTATAAAAATTTCAGATCAATCTAAGATGTATGACTCTTTTGTGAGTCAATCAAAGTTCACAAGTTCAATTTAAGTCCACCAAATTGCATTTGATGGTTGTATTGTATTTTGAGGTCATATTGTATCTCCTTCATCCAATGTTCATTTTCAATCAAATTTGTTGGGTCATGTTTTCCTTGAAGCCTAGTTATTGTGGTAAAATTTTCATGTCAATCCAAGTTGTTTTGAATGTTTGGGAGCAATTTGAAGTTCAAAATCCCATCATTTTTGAATTAAAGTAAACTTTGGCAACTTGATTCTTCTTCATACAATGTCCATTTCTAATAATAAAAAAAATTGGAAAAGTTTCACATACTAGTCTAGTTTGTGTGTCTAAATTTTCATTTCAATCCAAGAAGTTATGAGTGATTGAGAATCATTTTAGTAAAAGGAGGTTTAGCTTTAGATGTGTTTATTGCAACTTTTTCTTACTATTTTTTGACATTTCATAGTCATTTTGGAGATGAAGGAGTTAATTGAATGATACTTTTTTACCAAGTAACTATATGCTAGTTTTGAATCACTTTACAGTCTAAAGTTTTTTCATTTTCGTAGGTCTAGAAATCAAAATTCACCTACAAATGTGTTGCTACGAAAATTTCAGCATCTTTTTTCAACACTAGAATATTATGATCTTGCAATTTATGGAGCCAAATGGCTTCAAATTTGATTAACATCATGTACAACTCGTGCACTACGAGATTTTATAGTTGAAATTTCTATACCCTTGTGAAACTTAGATTTATAATACTTCAAAAGCAATGGTGTTTTTAAACTTGAAAAGGCCTTAGGCCTTTAGGGGTTAATTAGATAGAACAATGAATTGAAAGGCCATTGCTTGACAAGCTAAGATTGAGTATTAAGAGAATATTGTGAAGGGCCTAAAGCACCTATCATCCATATTTGAAGAGTATCAGACCCTTTTGAAGATGCTTTGAGTAATAGAATTTCAAATTGTCAATGATGCAAAATTAACATTAGTCTCACAATATACCAAAAAGAGTGAATTGTAGTTTGGCCATTAATTAACAAACCCCATTCCCTCTTAAAAAATTATACCCCCCCCCCCCCCCCCCCCAAACTGTTGATCTCAAAAAAGCTCTAATGGAATATGGCACTCTAATATGGATACATATATGCTGATATGGATATGGATACCTTGATACACATATGAATACCTTGATATGGATACATATACAAATACAAATACATATACTAACTACAACCAATTTTACAAGATATAGTGACTTACATTTGCATTTGTCAATTTGATTTGTTGTTGGCAAACATTTCCTACAAGCAACTAGAAATGTTATCAAAGTTTAGCCAATTTGAAACAACTTCCAAATTAGTCAATAAAATTCATACAAACTTCATCCAAGTACTAGGAAATTAACAATAATATCTAACATTCATATCAAAATGACCATTTCTATAGTAACTCATGGAAAGAAGAAAACTCAAAGTATGCTATTACCAATTGTAATTGGCATTATTTTCTATTTTTTATTTTTAAATGTATATTTGGTTTCTAAAAAAACTGAATTGAGACTCATCTTATTACACCTTATTATATGTTTGTTTGGCATGGGAATCACAATCATCTTAGTACCTATATTTTCAAGACACCACCTCAAAAATAATATATTTGGATATGATATCAATAAAAGAGGACTCAATGAAGGCAATGTTCAAATTCATGAAGCCATGGGTTTAATTGTTGGAGGAGTATTTTTGGCAATTTATTATTGTTTTGAAGTATATCTAAATGCTCAAAATTTCAACAATGAAGTAAATAAATACCAATTTTGGTCATCATTTTTTACTATTGCTTTTGCATTGACTTTGGATTACATTGATGACATTAAAAACTTGCCTTGGAAGGCGAAGATATTTTTACCAACAATTTCACTCATAACATACACAAGAGGTACAATAATTGCCAAACATTTTACAATCGACATTTAGTCTCGAGCCATTGTGTAATTTGGAGTGGATCTACAAAGCATGTATATTCTTAATTTTAATATTTTACTTCAATTCCATCAACATTTGTGCTGGAATCAATGGTTTGGAAGTAGGTCAATCCATAATCATTACACTTGCAATCATAATTTACAACATTATACAAATCAAATATAATGCTACCCCTCAAGTCCATATGTTCTCAATATATATGATGCAACCATTATTGGCAACATCACCTGGATTGTTGATCTTTAATTGGTATCTTGCTTTGGTATTTGTAGGTGATACATACACATATTTTGCAAAAACAACTTTAGCCATGGCTAGCATTCATGGGCATTTTTGGAAAACTATGATTTTCTTCTTTACACCACAAGTTTTGAATTTTTTGTATTCTCTACCTCAATTATTCAAGATTGTACCATGTCCAAGACATAGACTACCTCAATTTGATAAGAAATCAAAACTTCTTATAGGTAGTAAAGATTTGAACCTTATAAATTTAGTACTTTGATGGCATGGTCCATGGTTAGAGAAGAAATTGTGTGTGTTTCTCTTCTCATTCCAAATATTGTGTTGTATATTTGTACTATTATTTTCAAATTTCATTCTTTAATTAATAAATCAAGTGTAATTAGTTACAAGACTAAGATTGTAACTTTGATGCATAAGCTTGTTTGAAGAATTAGAGGCCTATAGAAATATAGATATGGATATGGATATTGGAATTCAAAGACAAATTCATTCAATTGAAATAATTTCAAATATAAAATTATAATATGATATATTAATAGGACAATTGCACTACATTTTTATAGAATATACAATTGTTTATATGAAAGATGGTACAAAAATTTATTTTTGAGTACTAATATAGATAGGAGAAAGAACAATTTTGAATGCATAAGTTTTGAGGTTTGGTAGGAAGTAGAAGATGACTAAATTGCAAATTCCATGTTGCAAATTGTTTAAAAAGAAATTTATGAATTTTTTTTCATGCTTGTAGGAAATTGATTTTGGAATTCACATTATCTTTTGAAGCAAATTAATGAATTATTAAATATCAAACTTACAAGGGAGGAATCTAATATAGAAATAAACTAGCATACAAAGTTTTTTCATTTGAAATAGTAGTTTTTTCAATCTCATAGGATCCTCCAAAAAAGATTAGTTTGCATGCAAAATTTTGAGCACTAAATATTTTTTTTAAGGAGGTGGGAGAGTGTGAGTGGCCTATTAACACGTCTTCTAAGTTGTAAAGAATGCATTGTTTTTTTGATACTTTCAATAGTATTCAGTTTCCAAAAATACCTATGTCAAGGTATTTAAAAGACTACTTTTATAAAGTATTGATCTTTGACCATCTCATTTATTCTTTACACGTACCTCATCAAATTTATGTACTAAGTTCTACAAAAGACTTTGAAAAATTACAATAATTCAAATTTCCTAATAGAATGGTTATGTATAAAAACAAATGCTCATAGCTCTCATTATATTGCTAGCATATCGTTGAAAATCAATAAGTCTTTTTATAATTGCAGACTTCTTCAAAACATTGGTCAATAATGAACTTTATGAGACTTCATTGTACTACTACAAGAGAGCAAACTTCTTGTTCAAATGACCTCCTCAAAATCTATATTGAAAATATTTCACTTGCATATTGCTTGTTGAAATATCTTTAGATATTGTTGTTTTAACCTTAATATATGGTAAATATTCCTATATAAAGACTCTAGACATGCTAAAAGATGACCTCATAATGAATGATTTGCCAACTAAGGTGAGTTAGTTCCAACTTCAAAGGACATTCAAGCTTCTTGTGCTCTTTACAATACACATCCAAACTTTGTTGTAAACTTTGATAGAAAAATCTAAATTTATGAAAATAAAACAAAGATTCAAATTTGGTACTATTAAGTAGTTAATTGGATACATACTAAAATTTATGAACATAGAAATCAATGATAAGTGATTTAATTTGCTAAATTAACTTTGAGGGGTACAAATTTTCTCATTACTTATACCTTCACTAAGGGTAATTGTACACTATATTGCATGAAGGAACTTCATGCATTATAGTAATTAGAAATGCTCAATTTACACTAGTTTTGCATCAAAATTTTGATATTTATACCAAAAAAGAGTTGAAATCCAACTTTTTGCCATAATTAATTTCTGAACTTTGTCAAAAGTTTAAAAGCAATCATACCTTCATATTTGTATACAATGCTCATTTTGAAATCCAAAAATGAAAAATGTGTCTTTTTGAATACTTTAAGAACTATTCTATGATGTTGAAGTCAAATATAAAAATTCAAAAAATTCAAAAGTATTAAGAATATGATAAATACAATCAATAGTGGTATAGAGACCTCTACATAATTAAAAAAATCTCAATTGTTATCAATGAGATCTCAAAATTTTGTTGTATACAATGCATTGTGATGAAGCATTCTTTTTATTAAAAAGTTATTTGTTTTGAGAACTTGGGATTTTTTATTAATTGAATGAGAGTAGTTGTGAAGTTGGGATAATTATGGTGTTCCAAAAATTGACCTCCACCTTTGTACATTTATCAATAAAACTTTTCAAGTTATCAACAAATTGCCTTGTACTGCATTGTAGCAAAATATCCTTGTGTATTGTAGTTTACAAACCCTATGAAAACATAGCACTATTTTGACCTACTAGAGTGATTGAATTCAATAAGCTCCAACTTCAACAATTAGAAGGTATAACACCTAAATGCATCCGAATAAGGATTTGAGCATGGTTCCTATTATTGAATTGAAATTTTTTTATTGGATTTTCTTGATAGTAGAAATTGAATTGAAATTTTTTTTAGAATATATTTTCTTAAAATCTATAAGAATAAACTATAAAATTTCAGAGTGTTGAAAATAATTGTATTTAAAAATGATCTTGGGCTATCACATAATGAGGTTGTAGTTTTTAGTCAAAAAGTAGATAAGACAATTTTGCAAATAGGTCACAATTAGGTGTCATTACTTTACCTTATTCATTTCATATCCTACAATGACATCATCCAATAAAACCTCTATGCCACAGACATTTCATACTGTTCATTGACATTTTGCACAATAAAAAACATTTAATTAAAGAATCACAAATTTATTTTTAGAATGATCCATTTTAAGCCTAAAAGGATGAGACCTATTATTAAGATAATATACCATAAAGGATTGGATTTTTGGACCAATAGTTTAATTCTTCATTTCTAAAGTAATCGAAAAGGCCATCCTCAACCATCTTTTGGCCTAAGCATTCGTCTAACGTTAAAAAAATATTTTTTGCCTTTTTACTAATGTTGTGGCTGTGACAATTAGAAGTGCATCATTCAAAAGCACAAGCATTTCCTTGCAATATTGGTCTTGAGTAAATTGGGGAAAGCAATTTAGGGCATCCTTAATAAGATTGTGTAAGTTGGATTTTTCCAAGCCTAAGACAAAACCCGAAGTTACTAGCATAGGGATTTTTTGGGAGAAAAGGTCAATTCATCGATCTATCCTCTAGGTGTCTAGTATTACTTTTAAAATATGATAGGTTTGATATTGTATTTGTTTGCTAGTTAGCCATAAAGCTCAATATTTGACAACAAGTGCTATTTTCACACTCCCCCAAAAAAGAATATCCATTTGACTATACACATATGGATTAACTGCATTCCAATTAGAAGAAAGTCACTTAATACCATTCTAAGCAATATTATGTTAAACTTTAATCTAGTGAGTTAATTCATCTCATCTCTTGTAAATACTCACAATGAAAGAGCTAAATTACTTCAATATGCACTTAGACTAAATTCCATTATAATATTACATGCAAAATGTTTGTTCTTCTACACAAACATATGAGCTTATAATTTATTCAAATTAGTGAGAAGCATGATCCAACATCAATTTATCATCATGAACCTCCAAACAAGGCTAACAACTAACTTATAAACTATTGCGACCATGTCCAGCTACCAAATCTACAGATTGTAAAGCCATAAACTAGCCTAATCATTAGCCATTCAATCCATTCTAAATTTCAATTGACTTCATCAAGTAATTCAAACAATTTAATTGGCAAACCTAAGCCTTATAATCATCGTTACAAGGCTACAAAGTTTATCAATCAAATTGACCAAACTTACTTTAATCCTACTACTAATTAAATAGTGCTATGGAACAATTTGACATGCTAACCAATTGTACATTGTCAACTTCTTACAAACTTGGCTAAACATCTTTCTCAACGAGATGGAATACATATCTGGCATACCTAGTCTTAGCCAAGTGTTTACTAAACTTCAATCCATGCATTTAGATCAATTAGTCAATTTAAAATAATAACTAGACTTTGCAATTTGCTACATACAATCCACAAGGCTAATTGTTCATACACAACTTGCACACCATTAGACAACTAGCACTAACTCAAATAGTTGCAAGAAAAAAAAAAGTCATTAACTTTTACAAATTCAAACATCTTCAATCATTCTTCAAATAAACAATTTATCTTTGCTCAAAGCAATTTGGCTTCAATGTTGCCCATTTCCATCATCCATCCAATAGTTGTTCTCTACAAACCCTTTTTGGACTCACCATTTATAGATAGACAAATTGATTTGCTAGATCAATTTGCCACTCATACTTCTCAATTGGCAATTTTAAATGGTGCTCTTCTGAACCTTTCTAAGTCCAATGGCACAAATGATTTGATTAACAATTTAAAATTCAATGAGAAACTCAATACTCATAAAAATCTCACTCCACAACAATTTGCATGAAGCAACTTAATAATACACAATCACAATTATATAGATTTACAAAGAGTAATTGATTGAAGGAATATATTAATATAGATCATCAATGAGCCATATATAATAGATATATTTTGATATGAATTGAAAATAAAAGGCTAATGGACCTAGCTATACAACCTCAAGAATTGCACGACAATTTGTCTAATATTGGATCTAAAAATACTAAGCCAAATTGTCACCCTTCTAATCCTATTGAATTGCCTTTTTAAAATTTATCAATTTCAAGTCCTTTTTACATTTACATGAATTATCTAGCAATTTCACTCTTCAAAATAAAAAAAAGAATGACACGACCAATGCAAAAAGAAGAAAAAAGACAAAAATATAAATTATACAAATTTAAATATCTACACATTGGTATATAAGCCTTCTAAATATAACTCTAACTTTGCTCTTTTTCATAGTTAGAACTTGAAATTTCTAAAATTGGAATATATGTTGGATAGGTGCAAAAAAAATTCAAATTTAGACATCGGACAATGAAAATAAAATGCTTAAAAAATGCACTAAAAGACAAAATTATAGAAGTGTTGGCAAATCATGTTTACAAGTGCAAGATCTTGCCAACACCACAACATTTAGAAGTGCAGGGTGGTTGTAAAAAAGACATATAGTTTATTATAGTAGTGTTTTGGTAAAAACAAGGATTTCCTTTGCCAATATTGTGAAAACTTTGTAGCAAAACTATTTCAACTAGTGAGAAGAAAGATCAATGGCTAAAAGTATTGTTGCAAGTACCATGGACTACTTGTGAGTATTAAAACAATATTGTTGTGAAAAAAAGACAATTTATCTTAGAAAATAGATACAACAAGGTATAAATTAATCATAAATAGGAAATTATTTTTAAAAATTAAAAATTGATCATTTGTGAAGACTCGACATTGATCAAATTTCACAAAAAAGATGAGTTCAAAACCATCTTCAATGTTCAAAAGTGCTTGCACAAGGGAGTCATATTTGTATGAACGTGGAGGACATAAAATAATGTGTTTTAAATGTCATATGGTAAACATATGTCCATCTATTATAGAAATAGACCACAAAAGTTTTAGCTCTAAATCATTAATTTTAGGTACTCCCTAGTACTATAAACCCCTAAACTTCAAAGTATGACAAATGGAAAAAATTGACTTTTAAATATAAATCATTTTTTTAATTTCTAAAAAAATAAGGAATATGATTACAATCAAGATGTACATTTCCAATAAAAATTTGAAGTTCATCATATCTATGCTTCAAAAGTTATAGTAGATGACAATTCTATCATTCTAAATGTAATACAATATTATTAGTGCTAGTCTTTCATGCAATCAACTTGCAATTGGCCAAATTATCAATAAATTTTGTCTTTTAGTACTCTTTTGAAGTGTTTCATTTTCATTGTTTAGTGTTTGAATTTGAATTTTTTTTGTACCTATTCAAAGTCCTTTTGAATGCACTTTTAATGATGAAAATTTCGAGTTCTAACTATAAAGCAATGAAAAGTTAGAGTTATAAAGCAGTTAAAAATTAGCAGTGAAGTGAAAGTTAAAGTTAAAGTTGGAGGGGCAATGTATTGGGCCTATTGACAACTCTCTTTGATTACTACTTTGAACAACATTTGAGATGTTCACCTTAATGGATCTCAATTTTTAGAGGTGCCAACTAAGCATTGAATGTGAAGTGCAAGTGGTTACACTACACACTCTTGTCCTTCTCTAATCAACATTACAATAAGTTTCATTGTGTCATACCTTTGTAGCAAGTTAGACAATTTTTTGCTTAATAATTAATTAAAGTGCAAAAATAGTTAGGTACCCTTCCAAAAATATATTAAAGTTGAAGAATTTTAAAACATAATTAAAATAAGTTAGGCATTCATCTAAATTCTTTTTACAATTTTTGGATGGTTGTTGCTACTTTCAACAAGGTGATTGCATTTACCTAAACTCTTGTTGTGACCTCCAAACCTAAATTCTTTATTTTAAGTGTCAAGGTTTATTTCACATGAGAAATACATTGTTTTTTAATGAGAGATTGTGCTTCAAAACAGTCAAAATAGCAAAGCAAAAAACTCTAGGCACCCTTTTAATTATTTATTTGCTAACCAAGCTACTAGAAAGCTACAATAGACTCTTGCTTCGGCATGATTGAAGAGGGTTCCATCATCAAAGCTATGTTTCATTATTGGAATGTAGATTCTCATGGTGAAAATTATATCCCTTGCCACTTCTATAGTTTGGCATGTTATTTCTCCTAACAAGTCTCCACTTTCATTTTCCCTAGTCTGTTATTTGTACATTTCAATGAATTTATGAATGTGTTGGAAAGACATCATTATGTCACTCCAACAGAATGTCATGAAAATCCTATTCGTGGAAATTATGAAAATTAATCACCAGCTCTCACTTGTGAGTTGTGACTAACTTATAGTTAACTTAGCTCAAAAGAATCAATCTCAGGAGATTTAAAAAAAACCGGACAGTGCTTACAAACGTGTGGGCTTTAAATACCTCCTTGGAAGGATTCAAGGATCACCAAATGCAATCATCTGCAAAGAAATTTGAGAAGAAGATCACAGTTCTAGCTTGGCTCCATAGTCCATATGCATAAGGTACTGCAATACAAGCTCAAGCTGAATCTCGTCCTTCTGCCCCAGTGCCTAGTCCACTGATTCTCGTTAGAGACTACGATAAGGAATTGAATAGATCTGAGCCCCTGCGGGAGCGTCCCCAGTGGCCTCCCCAGTCCACTCCGCCAACTGCTCCGCTGGACACTACAGCAACGTAACAGAAATATACACTGCACGGAATCTAATGAGAAGTTCAGTCCCAAAGCCGAGTTCCACATATGCATAAAACTTCCAGTAAGCTAGAGACTAAATGGGAAATTTCATTAAAATGGCAGTATTCCAAATGCCATTTGTATAGTGCTTTCTACCGCACGGGGCCACGAAACACTGCTGTATATGTGCATGGAAGGCATAGGCATGTCGAACTGCTCACAAAAACCAACTTTGCTACCTTTATTTTCCAAAAACAATCCCATTTTTGCTTGAGATTTTCAACCTTCCGCCAAAATAGTTTCCCGCCATTTTACCAGAATACCGCCATTTTAACGAAATTCCGTATCTAAGAGTTCCTGGTCGAATAGAAAATATAGGGGTCTAGCGCTGCACGGAGGGATAGAAATTGTGCCTGGTGTAACGGTCCGACCCAGGACCTGATTCGTCGTAATCGCTCTTTGTACTGTACAGGTAATCTACAACTGCACCACCCACACGACAGTCAGTGAAAAACCTCAAATTCATCAACTACGTGACGTGAATGGTAACGAAACCAGAAAGATAATCAATCTCACTAATTGAGGGAATAAAAACTCCACAATCACTGCATTAAGTCTCACCAGTCTCGTTCAAGCGACAAACTGAAATGAAGACGCTCCGCATCTCTTTGGCTTACCCGCTGTTCGGTCACTGGCATAGAACGACAACACAGCCTGAATTTCAACGGACATGGCGGTCCGGACACGTTGAACGTCTCGGACATGATCTGCGTCATCTTTTCCCTGTTCCTCCTAAAATTCATAGGAGCCTCGGTCAGCAGAAGCGGATGCTCCTCCGGAGCCACACGTACGCAACACATTGTAGAAGGTATGGTGTCAGATCTTCTCCATGTCGTCCCAGTTCGTCACCACTCCGTGCTCAGTTGGATATTTAATGAAAGTCGGGAGACCCCTCCTCAATTCGATTGAGCCTCGTCGCCAACGTACGCGTCTTTCTGTCCAATCCCCACCTTCACACGGGCGTGCCTCGGTCGACCAACAACTTCGGGAAAGAACGCCCGGGGAGCATCATCACCAGCGAAAACGGCCTGTCATGGATCTTTCACAGATAAGGTACAAACCTCCATAGGTCGCTGGACAGGTTTCACATTGAGGTTTCAATTGCACTCTACATAGCCTAACTGCAAGTGAAGCATGAAATAATGAACGTACGAGGTAGTAAACGAGATATTAAATGAGCATGTATCACACATCAATATCTTCTCAACAAAACTGACATCCACGATATTGAGAACCATGTAACATTCAGATCCATGATACACACCTTGACCGTTCCGGATCCATTGTCGCACACCCAAGCCTGAACATGTTCACCACTTAGCCATGGCTGGAAATCACCCTGCGATATTGCTAGACTCGTGAAATGCATAACGGAGTTTTCGATGAGCTCGGGCCTTGATGTTAATGTCGGTCTTTCCAATCGACGTCGGTTTCTTTAGAATCTAAATGCTAATGTACTCAAATAAAAACTTCTGCAAACCACCAAATTAGAATGAGTACGACCGCTACTGCTGTAAATGCTAAGTCGGTGATGGCGTCCATGATTCTCTAATTTGAAGAACTCTCACTATTTCATATTTTCAATTTCTTTCCAATCTTCTCCAATTTCAATCTAATCTAATACTCCGGGTAGCTCTGTGTACGTCAAATTCTAATGCACTGTAAAAAACTCCTACAACCCATCAAAATTTTAATGAGTGCGTCCAACATCAAAATTATCAGCACTGTTGCAAATTCGAAAGCGCCTGGGTCCATGATTTTGTGATTTTACGAAACTCGATTTCTTAAATACGAAATCTACGTTTTCCCACAGAGCATCGGCAGCAGTTCACGAGGCAGCAGCAGGTTAAAGAACGAAGCCAGAAGCATCTAATGCAAGAGTGATCGAGGATCCAATTTGAATGCCGTAATTCAAAGTCCAGTTCCAGGCGCGGGCTCGGGACGTCTTTTTTTTATGATTTCTTGTGCAACGAGGAAATTTTTTTATTTCAAATCCAAATAGTGAAAAGTTAGAGATAAAAATTTGGAATATGTGAAAAAAATTCAAGAATTTTGACTTCACAAATTGTAAGATAATAGGACTTGAAGTTAGAAAAAATTGTTTTTCTTGAAACTATCCCAATATAGCTAACAAAGTTTGACTCGTCGTAGAATGTGATTTGAGGACTAAAATTCGTTTTTTTTGAAAAATTGTATGCCATATTTTATTATTTGTATACATGCCAAATTTCAAAAGTTGATGATCTTTTTTACAAAAGATTCTTCAAAGATTTCCAAATTGTCCAAGTTGCCTCCAAAGTTTAGGGTAGTATAATTTTTTATTAGCGCACCTGATTATGAAAAAAATTAGTTTATCACCAAGGAACTACATGTTTATACATTGCATTCAGATTTCATGCACTTCTGACCAAACATGACTTTGTAGGAACATACCTAAAATTTCATGTGTAAGTTGAACAAACACTTAGTCCTTTAGGGATAAAATTCAAGTTTAGTTTTGTAAATAACTCATGATTCAAATTGGTAATGCCATGCTTATAATGAACAAGAATATTTATTTTTAAATCCTATAAAATGTTTTAAAAACTAATTGCTTTGTCCATAGAAAAAAATGTATGTTCTTTGAGAAAAATCATTATTTAATAGCATTACTTTGGGGAGTCTTTCCTAAACACCCACAAGAATATGTAAATTTTATCAAGCACTTGATTGCGGCTTGTTTTCACAAGAATCTAATTCTGTTTTTAGCTTGCAATAGTAAATTAAATACCAAGCCTTAAAGAATGACAATTTTTGAAAACTTGAAGTCTAAATTTTTGTTAAAAAATATCATGAATGATTCTTCACTATTAAAATTTGAAAAAAACACTATACATTACATGCAAGGAATGCACACATACATTCACATATCTATATTTTAGATGGCATATAAATTGAACAAAAATATTTTCAAATACTGTGATGAATGAATGGTCAAAATATTGTTCATTTTCTCATCCACCCTTGTAGGCTAATTGTGACAATTTAATATTAATGACAAAATCTCCACATTTATATCACTTTATTAGCATCCAAAGTGATTCAAGTAACTAAAGATTTTACATTTGCTTTGAGCCATTTCATATAGCTGGTTTTGGGCTTCAATTTGACATAGGAGTTTACATTATTTTACATTAGTTTGTTGCTTTCAGTTTTTTTGGACTTTTATTCAATATAACTCCTTTCACAAAACTCTTGTTTGAGGGTCATCTTTCTTTTTCTAATGAAGAAAAAATTTAGTGAATGATGCCTATTTCCCATCTCAAGACGTTTTTGATTCAAAAGACTCCATAAGTTTCCCTAACTAAAAGTCAGAGACCTTCTTTGTCACGACATTAGGCCTAATAATTCTGTTTAGATTGACATAGAGAATTCGAAGACTCGTGATTTTGTTGGTGTCCATAAGGAAGAGCTGAGCTTGCAGTGCTGCATTTCTTCAAAGTGATTGGCTATACGCACTCCCGCAGATGCCGTGCATTTGTACTGCATTGTTGCGTGGCTCTTCTGTCCAGAAAATTAACATGTTTCTTTTGACATTCTTTCACACAATTCAAGGTGGAGGTTTTAGGGTTTAGGCAAGGATCACTTTTGATCGGCGTCAGCTGTCTGTGCTTGAGAAGGGCGTTGGCTTGCGCACGCCTCAACTTCCTAAACCTGCTTGAATTAAGTGACTGCATGGACCGAGGGCGGACGGGCGTTCATTCATATTCCATGCCTCATTTTGTGGTCTCACGGATTATTGTGTTGTTACGTACCTTCTAATCTCATGCCTCTGGAGTATCTCAAGTCCTTATGCAAGGTTGCTAGAGGTGTATCATTCTACACTTTGCTTGCTTTTCAAGCGAAGTGCAACTGGTGCAAACTTCCTTGAAAATCTAGAAGCATTGACTTACTCTCAGCAGTGAGCATGAAAGTGTAGGGTATCTTCATTGTGATCAGTACATTACGGTACTCAAATTTTCAACCAGGACTCTCTAAGTAACACCTACGAAATAACAAAATCCAAAATGTGAGTGTAAAAACTGACCGCTTGCCACTCATTCAAGACTTTTGATAGTCACGGTAATCAAGCAAATGCTGTGGCTTGGTAGATCGATTCAAAGACGTGCATATCTTAGTTGAATGTTTATCACACATGAAGCATTGAATTTCAAAATACTCCGATTTTCATACCATTTCATAATTTTGGAACGGCTTTGACCAATAGATTTGTCACATGTGACATTGTCATTTGAGTATTGCTTTTATCAACCCTTCTAATCAATTGTAGTCAAATGTTGAATTTGCAAGTGGGGGTTGGATTTGGCAAGAGTAAAGCTGTTGGTATCAAACAGAGGGAGGGGTCATTCTCAGTAGCTAATGTTGCAAAGCAAAACAAAGAAACAGATCTGTTGATCATTTTGAAGAACTAGGTAGAGTGCAGGCCCTTTAGGTATTTGGTCAAGCATTGCATTTGTCATTTGTTCATGTTTTTTCAATAACTCAATGTCTACAACTAACACATGTACCTTTATTTCAAATTTAATAGAAAACTACCTTCAACCCTTCCCAATCCTTTAGTAATTAACCTTCTTCCTCCTCCATCTGCAAATTCCAACTTGGAAGCAAGTCACTGCACCAAGTTTGCTAGTTTTTAACGCCAGACTCCACCAACCCCTCAAGAGGCCATCCCATTCTCCCTAGTAGTAAGTTTCCTAATGCCAGCTTGATTAAAAGCCCTCTATGTGGAAACCCAACTCAATGAAGGCACTCTCCTTCAAATCCTCCACAACATAACATTCAGTAGCATGCACTGTCCTCGACTCTACAATAGATGGTCTGAAATATTTCACACCCATCAGTAACTAAGTGGATGCTCAATATGCTGAGCAGTGAAAATAAAGGCTATTGAAAGAAGGGCCTGTTTCCATTGAAGCATGAATGGGAGGGGCGGGGGCGCTGGAAGGAACCTGGACAAGTCGTTTCCATTGACCTCGCGCCTGTTTCAGCTCGCCGCCCATTTTCAGCAGCGACAGCACAATCGACATATCAGCTCCCTGATCCGAATATTCTCAATGCTAATTCAGACTTTCGTACTGGATGTATACAGTAATTCTAGCTCCATGCACTGAAATTTACCAAGTCAAATTGACTCGCTGGCATCGAGTTCTAAGATGACAGTCGATTCACAACTTCACAATCACAATTACAATTTTTTCACTGGTCTATTGAAACAGCAACAGAAATTTCAACCTTTCCTTACCAATTCGTAGAGTATGATCGCCGCAGCAAATAGAAGCACCATTTCACATGATGCCCTTGCACTTGAAGTTCCGGTAAGTCCAGTTCTATCCAAGCATAACGTAAACTCGAAATCACAAATTCAAGGACCCAGAGAGTATTTATTCGTCCATCATATGGTACCAGTTACAGTGCTTTCTGAGTTCGTAATTGAATTCCATGCATGGATACCGAAGGGACACAGAAAATTTCGAAGTGAAAAAACGCGGGTAGAGACGTCTGAACATACACACCGCCCGTCTCTCTCGGCGACAATTGCGTCCCGCAGATTTCGCGGCAGTGATTCCCTTCGTGTTTTTTTCCTGCAGAAACGAAATACAAGGGCTGGAGGCTGGAGCTCCACCAGCATAGGGAAGCGGAGGGTGGGAACAGTTCTGGAGCTCCAGGCCCGGTCTCCAATGGCAACGTGAATGTTATGGGCTGCCATCCTGTCCTCTCTCCATCTCCTCCCTCCACTGCTCCGTCCCAGCGGCTCCCGCAGGTCCTCGCGCCATCTTCCCTCCGCGGCGTCGGCGTTTCAACCCTATTCCGCATCCCGAGTTGCGCTCTTTCGTTGCTTCCGCTTCTCAATCGCTCTCTTTCGTAGTGTACACGGATACGGCATTGCCCTGGCAGAGGAGGTAAAGTGATGAATGCCTTTTCCGATCATTTTGTCGTCTTCGTTTCCGGCGTGCCAATGTCGTATGGTGGTGGATATCACTCAAGTTCATTTCTGGCTTAACTCCTAAAGGAACACAAGACCATCAGGTGGCTTCTGCAACTAGAGCTGTAGAAAACGTGTTATGTGAACCTCACCAACAATTCATGTACAACAAAGAGGTCTTAGTCTATTTTTTCTACTTCATTCGGCAGTGCAATCAGATTAAGAAATGATTGATTGTGCAAATTTGGTGAATTTTTTGAGTATGGAGAAGGTGCTTTTGGTCATCACTTCACATCCTCATATCTTTTCTTGGACACCTCAAAATGATTTGAAAAAATAAAAACACCTCAAAACCATGGTGATATAAACCCATGGGAAAAAAAATTAGAGATATTGGATCACTTTTGAGCATTCCAATTTTAACATAAGTACAAAGTATTGCCTAACCAAACATCTTTCATCAATCTTTTCAATGGTGACAATTTCTCAAAAATTATGTGATTTTGCCAATCTTTTTTTCATAGGACACAGGGAGATCGGGGAGGCGTTACTCCCTGGGTAAAGCTTTGGGGTTGTAGCTTGATCCCCAATTTTTTGTTTTAAGAAAAAAAAATTGGAGGGGTGGGGTGGGGGTGTCAAGCTATATAAATCTTCTTTCAATTCAACGGTTGCAATCATCAAAATTATTCCAAACTAATGAAGAATTATGCTTACAACAAGAGCTAGTCGAGAAAGCAAGAGCTATGCTCAACCCCTCCCGGTCCTTTAGGGGTTAACCTTCTTCCTCCATCTGCAAATTCCAACCCGGAAGCAAGCTGCTGTACCAAGTCCGCCAGTATTTTACGCCAGACTCCACCAACCCCGCAAGTGGCCCGCCCCTTCCGCCTCATAGTAAAGCTTCCTATTGCCAGCTCGATTTCAAGCCCGGCAGGAGGGAATCAACTCAACCCGGGAGCTCTCCTGCAAATCCTCCACGGACTCCCGACCTGCCTCGTCTCCTTATCCTTCCACTGCTCTGTCTCAGCGGCTCCCGCAGGTCCTTCCGCCGTCTTCCTCCGCGGCGTCGGCATTTCATCCCTTTCGTAAGCTTTTTTAAATTTAGAGTCACCGAATATTAGTGATTGTTGAGTAAATGTTCACGGTGGAAGTGATTTGATCGCAGAAGTGCGTTAGTAATGGCAGTGGATATGGTACTGCCTGTCAGAGGAGGAGGTTAAGTGATGAATGTCCTTTCCGATCTTTGTCGTTTTTATTTCCGGCGTGCTAATGTCGTATGATGATGTTGATCTTCAGGTTGATTTTTTGCAATGGCTGAAAATGCTCAGGCTTTGGTGTGCGACAATGGATCCGGATTGATCAAGGTGTGTTTTGATCCCTATGCTACGTGGTTCTAAGGTTCATGTATGCTGCTTTTGTTGAAATCCATGTGTCCAAATGCTTAATATCTCGTTTAGTTTCTGTTCCAGTATATAAATCATGGGTTCCGATGCGCTTGGAATGCGCTAACCGTGTATGAAACGACTCGCGGAATTTTTTAACTTAACTGTGGATGATGCACTGCAGGCCGGTTTCGCTGGAGATGATGCTCCCCGTGCGGTGTTTCCCAGTATTATCGGTCGCCCGAGGCACAGCAGTGTGAGCGAGCGGGCGGGACAGAAGGATGCGTACGTGGGCGATGAGGCTCTGTCGAAGACTGGTATCCTGATTCTGAAGCAAACCATTCAGCACGGGGTGGTGACGAATTGGGACGACATGGAGAAGATCTGGCACCATACCTTCTACAACGAGCTGCGTGCGGCTCCGGAGGAGCACCCTGTTCTGCTGACCGAGGCTCCTCTGAACCCTTTGGCAAACAGGGAGAAGATGATCCAGATCATGTTCGAGACGTTCAATGTGCCCGCCATGTTCGTAGCCATTCAGGCCGTGCTTTCGCTGCACGCCAGTGGCCGAACCACGGGTAAGCTGAGAAGATGCGAAGCGTAATAGTTTAAGTTGGCTGACCAGGGAGTCTGAGCGGAGCTAGTCCGACTGTACGCAGTGATTGTGGATTTTTTATTCCGTGAATTAGTGAGTCTGATTATTTCAGTGACTTCAGGTATTGTGTTGGACAGCGGAGATGGTGTGACCCATGCGGTGCCCATCTATGAGGGCTATGCCCTTAAACACGCCATCCTTCAGTTGGATTTGGCCGGTCGTGACTTAACGGACGCCCTGGGGACGTTCCTGATGGGGTCCGGTATCTCTTTACCGACGACTGCGAAGCGGGAAATCATGCGTGACATGAAAGAGAAGCTTGCGTATGTTGCGATTGATTACGAGCAGGAGCTGGAGCTGGCTAGCAGCAGCTCGTCGGTGGAGAAGAGATTCGAGTTACCTGATGGCGTAGTGATCACTGTCGGTGCTGAGCGTTTCCGGTGCGCTGAGGTTCTGTTCAGACCGTCGCTGATCGGTACGGAGGCAGCGGGCATTCACGAGACTACTTACAATTCGATCATGAAGTGCGACGAGGATATCCGGACGGCTCTGTACGGCAACATCGTGTTGTCTGGCGGTTCGACGATGTTCCCTGGCATTGCGGACCGTTTGAGCAAGGAGATCACCGCGCTTGCCCCGAGCAACATGGAGGTCAATGTGGTGGCCCCTCCGGTGAGAAAGTACAGTGCGTGGATCGGAGGATCGATGTTGGCTTCGTCGAGCACTTTCCAGCAGGTCTGTGGCTGAGTGACATTGGAGTGCGATCTTTTGGTTCTCAGTGTATTCAGTTCTGGTCTGGATTTGCATCATGTAATGCATTTGGTTCTGACTGTCGTGTGGTGTGCGCAGATGTGGATTACCAAGAACGAATACGACGATTCAGGCCCTTCGATCGTGCACCGGAAGTGCTTCTAGAGTAGTGCGTTCGGTGGACTTTTCTCTCCCTCCGTGCGGCCCCTTGTCCTCCGGGAAGTCCTGGGTCTCTTTGGTCGTCAGTTCTTTGAAGTAGCTTGGTAAGTGTCGGAGATTTATGGGAAGTGAATTCGACCAATTTTCTGGAGGCTAATCGATTGAGGAGCACCACTGTAGATATTCACTTTGTGTTGTTTCCGTCATTGGAAGTTTGGTGTGTGATTGAGACTCGTCTTTCGGACTTGATCTCTCCTTAGATTCCGTGCTGTGTATATCTCTGTTGCTGCAGCATCCAGCGGGGTTCCGCTTTGCTTTGATATTGTTCTTTGTTCTTTATCGGGCAATATAAAGTATGGGACACCGTGTGCTTGCACTCCTTGCAGTCTTGCAGTTGCTGGCTGTGTATCGGTACTCTTGACTTGCCTGCAATATTTGTGTAATGTGACCTGGAAAGTAATGATAGATTCTTATGGGAATCATCGGTTCTGAGAAGAAGGTGCATCAGACTTGTTCACGTGCATGTGAAAAACAATTTGGTGTGGAGTCTACAATCTGTGTATTGTTAGAGACCGGATGAAATTCGTATGGTATGACAAATCGTGTCTGAATGTGCCTTCATTCATTCCCAGCTTCAATGCTTCCATGATGCAGATTTTCTTCTCGTGGTAGTACGTGTATCGCTTTTCAGACATTCTTTTGAGTTTGTGAATGTGGAAATCGTTATCGGTTCCCAAATTGTAATTTTTTTGCTGCCAACTTGTGTTTCGGCAAATCTTGTTTGGAGTCCAAGCTGAGGATCAGAGTTGTGGACGTCACTTGAAGTTAGTCGCCTCTGGTCTTCGAAAGTCATGTCTATTTCTTGTCAGTAGATGACAGACCGAGTGACCGACTCTTCAACCGGAATCCATATCTTATGAAGTGAATTGGATAGAAAGTTGTTACCTCAATATCCCCCACCTGGTGACCACTAAGGTTGAAGCATTATCATATAAGGTGTTTTGGAGCAGATATGTACAAGTATGAGGTGGTGGAATTTTTCTCATGTAGGACGATAGGAAATATGGGGATAGAAAAAATTTCAGAATTTTATTCCCAATATTGAAATTACTGTGAATTTTGGGAGCCAAAAAATACCCTTGACCGAAAGCCAATGTCAACTTAGAGTCTTCCAATTCTGATCATTCAAGAATTACCCTCCCACTCACTTCTTCATACTTTCTTGCTCACTACTTCAAGACATGTGTCATAACCTTATTGGTACCAAGCTTGAAAAGGTAAAAAAAAAACAATCCAAGCTTTAGTTCTAGCCTAAAGTAGGAAATGAGCACCCTAAAGGTTGAGTAATGGGCGAGGTTGATACTAGTGCTTCAACCTTAGTACTTTATGTAGAGCATAGCATCTATTTATTGATTTACCACTGGGTGAGTTTTGGATCTTCTTTGAGATTAAGTAGTCTATTCTAAAAGTGATTGTGTTCTAAATGCAAATCCTATCTAAGAATGAGTGGCACGTTGCTTGAAATATCTATTTCTATCAATGATAAGTTAGTTGGCAAGCTTAATGAAGTGTTTTAAGAATTGACTACCCTAGCATAACTTTCATTTTAGAATCCAACCAAGTTAGACAAATCATATGATTTTATTCATCCATTCCTTAGTTCTATACTTTCATCTCTAATTCTACTTAAAATTAATGAACTCCACTCAAATATTGGTTGACCATATTTTTAAAAATCTAATATGGCTTGAAGAGCCTACTTAAGATTTTTTTGAGATCTTGGAAAACTATACTAACTTTGGACTTTGGAAGTTTTGCATGAGATATTTGGATGGATGCTATACTTCCTAATCTACATATGAAGCTTTTTTCACATCAATATTGTAAAACTAAAAAGTTCTTTTTTTCAATTTCAATATCTAATTGGGTAGCTAAAATTATATTCTACAAGATGATTAGTTAATTTTTAATTCATTATTTAAAATTATATATAGCATTCAATTCCAAATAATGAGATGAAACTAGTCTTGAGTTTTTTTTTTGTTGGCAATGAAGGTAGAAAAAAACATATAAAGTTATTTTTCAAACTCAATTTCGAAAGTTTCCTATTGAAAATAAAATTACAAAATATTCCTTTTCTACTAAAACATTCTTACCATTGAGATTTATAATTCTCAATTTCTTGTAAAAGTTATTAGTAGTTTAGTGGTTTTATTCATCAAGTACCACCTTCTACTTATAATTTTTATAATCCTAGATATACCAAGTGACCCTTCAACATATGCAAGAAATCTTAGATAGTTGAACACGAATTCAATTTTGGTTAGAAGTTGACAGAATTTGTATACAATGTCTAAATAAGTATCCCCTTAGTGGGAATATAGTTTTACTTCTTGATCAAGTGCTTAAATCAAAAGTTATATTGTCTTAAAGATTTTGAATAGCATGTGCAAAATTCCTCTACTTGAAAAATTTGACAAGTATATGATTGATATAATAGAGGATAAAAATGTAAAAAAATAACCATTTGTAGGGCAAAAATCTCACTCTAGGAGGAATTACTATCTCTTCCCCATGTCAAGTAACCTCAACAACTATTTCTTCCTCAACTATGATGTTATAATTTTTCAATATGTGAAGTTGGTTTCTAAAATTCTTTTCATATAGTCTTGTAGAACAATAGTAGTCTAGTATAAATTTGTAGCCTTCATTGCAAATAAGCCATTTTTTAATTTTTTTTCTCCTTGCCCCCCCAAGTGCCACTTGTTTTATAATTTCTAATTAAAACTTGTACCTTTATCCTATAGGAATTGAAGATGAATATTTAAAGTTTTTTGGTTAAATTCTTTTATATTTTTCCTCAATCCGTTTTCCAATTTTTTGAATTAATCATGGCAAGTTTTGGATAGATGTATTTTTATCTCAAAATATTCAAAGACAATACTTCACCTTTAGAATTGGCTAAATAAAACTATTTTTTGAAGTTTAGGCATAGGATTTGAACTTGTACTTGGTGGGGATTCTTACTTTAAGATTTTGGGGGATGTACTTAAATAAGTTACTAAAATGATTATATTGTTGGATTTAGTAGAAAATAAATATAGATGAAGATCGTAGCTTTGTTTTGGGCAAGAGTATTTTGAAGCAAAATTTGAGCCTCAAAACATCACAATATTATAAGAGTTAAAAGACATTTTTGACAATTTCATCCACTTTTCTTCTTCTGATTTAGTACAAAGGGAGACACCACCAAATTAGATAAGATTTGTGGTAACAATTTGCCAAGAAAATGTATTGATTAAAAATATGGATGAAATTTCCATATTTAGATGTAGAAGTGCTAAAGTGCATGAGACTTGAAATATAATTTTTGTCCAAATTTTGGATTAAATCTAGAAATACAAATGCTATTTTGTGAGCTTAGGAGCTTGAGAACCTATGAGCTTCTAATTACTTAGGTGTTTATTTTATTGTTTGGATGTAAAACCTATAGTTGTGGTTTAGGGATTTAGCATCTTTACATTTTAGGAACTTTAAAAAATATATCAATTGCAATTTTGTGATTACAAAATTGGAAAATATGATAACAAAATACAACAAAGTATAAATTTAAAATACATCACTACTATATGAAAATATTTTAGCTACATGATGCAAAATTTGAGTTGTCTTTTACTATTTGATGTTTCAACTTTGGACTCTTTAGTAGAATCATCTATTAACTTCAAAATACAAGGATCTAATGAAGAAGGCCCTTGAAGTGTTTCTTGCAACTACTTTAGAAACATGTAAAGTTTTTTGGGTCAAATAGTGAGAAGGAAGTCATCAATGGACTTTACAATCTACATCTACAAATCTAAGATCCAAACTTCCTTAGTTCATAATGAAAGCATAGGATTCAATCATTTAATACAAAATTAGATGTCACCTCTATTCCAGCCATTTTTAAAGATTCTTCTTGCGACTTAAAGGCCCTTTGGGACCTTAAGGGTCTCACAATTGGTGTTGCAAATTATTAAACTAATCCATGACACAAAAGCAAGGCATGTGGATGTACTAATTAAGCATGATTGCCCTTCCTTTATAATACAAAGGTACATTTTGGAGTTCCAATGCTTCAATCATGAATATTTCAACAATTCTAAATTTCCATTACAAAAATTAGAGTTACTAAATGGTGATTCTATATGAATGAGTCCACGAAATTTTGACTCTAAGTGGCTTTTAAATGAAAGTGGTAGAAATGAATTCCAATCCAAGCTCATTCACTTCCTTCTCACTACCAACAAGTCATTTAAGAGGTCTCAATCTTGCATTAATATGCACAAAAACAAGCACATGAAATCAAGTTCAACAAAATATGGGAAGCGACTACATAATATATCAAAGAAGGCACAACAAATATTATTTTAAGAATTCGAATCCAAGCACCTCCAATGGCCTCTCTTAGCACCAAAAGTTCATTTAGGGGGGCTTGGTCTTGCAACACTATGCATAGACATCAGGACAAGAAATCAAGTTTAGATGAATAGAGAAAGCAACTTCACCGAATCTAGAGAAGGAAGATGCACAATGTATGTTTAAAGAACTTCAATCCAAGCTCCACCAATGATTCTTCTTATCATTGAGAAGAAATTTGAAGGGACTTTGTTTTAGAGCAATATGCCCAAAAATTAGGCTAACAAAACAAGTTTAGAAAAGTGGGGTTGGTGACTCTAAAGTTGAACAATATAATCTCCTTGTTAAAAAAAAATCAAAATTTAGAGTCTCTAATGACCCTTCTTAGCATCGAGGGACATTTGGAGGGATTTAGTCTTGCTCTCTTGCATCAAAATGCTCAAGAATGAAGACAACAAAATAAGTTCAAAAAAATGGAGGTGGCAATTTAAGAATTTAAGAATAGAAATTCTTTAAGTTTTTAAATTTTTTTGTGAATTGAGAGCCTTGATGATTCCTCTTAGCACTAAGATGACATTTGAAGGGATTTAGTCTTGCAACAATATGCACAAAAACAAGGACAACAAAATAAGTTCAAAAAGTGGATATAGCAATCTAGCCCTTCAATGCTCTAATGTCTAATCTCTAAACAATAAATAGATTGATATTCTTGTTTCTTTCTCATCAAACTGTATATTCATCACTTTGAGAGAATTCCTAAATAATGGAGTATTAGAAGTTGTTTATTATCCAATTCTAAGCTACAAATTCATACATTCATAGACAAAAGCAATACTCATATACAATTAAAAAAAGGCATACATTCATAGTAAAAAAGAACATACGTATGCATATTAAAGTCTATATGAAATGAAAAGCAATGAAAGATTGATGGAATCCACGAATCCATCCATCTATTTATAATAATTTTTCAAGATGTAACTATTTTGGATTATCTTTTAAGTTGGATGCCTAATTTTAGTGTAAGTCTAGAAGTATGTGTAAATGAGTTTGATATCCAAAAGTAAAATGTCTACAAAATATACACCATGACATATTTAATATATATATCATCTTACTTGATCTATGAAACTCTTGTAGCTATAAATACTATCACACATGAGATCTATTATTCAACTCTACCCTTGCTTTCTATATCTTTGGTCCTTGAATATATCTCATATATTTCCTTGAAGGCTAGCAAAGATCTTTTAGTATTTGCATCTTTAATGACTTCCTCTCCCATGCATCCCAAGAGCAATGAATATCATGTAAGAGTTGATTGTCATTTGGCTAGAATGGATGATGACCTTGTATTAGTTTTGAAGAAATAGCCAAGGTTGAAGTTGAACTTCAAATGTACTAAGGCACTCATCATTCCATGCATTGATAGGTAATGGAAGTATTAAAATGGACTTAGTGCTTGAAGATTTTAGTCTATTGGATCCATTAGAGATCTACACAACAAATGAGACAATACATGGGAAGGTTAGAATTGTAATAATACGTGTACAAGTAATCCAAAATTTCTATGGAATACAATTGTAGTAGACAGATAAGATACCAAATTTATTCATACCTTAGAAGTTGTAACAATGAGTCCATCATCAATATAAAGCTTCTTTTAGTGAACTAAATCATCAACAAAACACAGATGAGGCAAAGGAGCTATTTTCATAATTTGAGCAGCAATAGGGATCACATTGGAAGCAATTGCTTTCCCTTGTTTAGTGGGCTATCCAACACACCATCA
Organism: Pseudoscleropodium purum; assembly: GCA_963969395.1. Lineage (NCBI taxonomy): Eukaryota > Viridiplantae > Streptophyta > Bryopsida > Hypnales > Brachytheciaceae > Pseudoscleropodium > Pseudoscleropodium purum. The sequence continues at coordinate 3,759,928 of OZ017796.1, forward strand.
TCAATGGGCTTTATGGATTACATAGTACCTATCAAGACCATGATGTGACCTACACTACTTTGAGATACTACATATTGATTGTCACTATAAGAAACCTATGTTTTAGGTAATGAGCTTAGATTTTTTTTGACATCTATGTTGACATCTAGCTAGTTTATGTCAAAAATAACATCCTTTGAACATTATAAAAAACATAAAAACAGCTAGATGTCAACATAAATGACAAAAAAAACTCCATTCCAAAAAATCTGAGATTGTCCAAAAAAACACAAATTTCTTCTAGTGAATACTTTAGAATGGAATCCACCAAAGCTCTGCACTTAGAAACATTGCTAATATATACATGGTACGGAATAATTACACAAATCTTGAAGAATTATAGAGATTAGTGGAAATATCAAAACACATGAATCATAGGTGGAATATGAACAATGAAACTAATCAATTCAGATGCTTACAAAACAACTTGATTCAAGTTAAACAATCATTCAATTACAAGATGAACAAACTGGAATTTCCAATGACCAATGCATCTCTAGTGAAATATTGTAGCAACAAACAATGCATAGACATGAAGGAATATTATAACTATTAGCAACAATTGGATTAATCCTTAACTAACATCTTAGATTTTTCTATGGTGTCTAGGAGTTCATTGTATTCTTGCATTCCTTATTTCTCAACTAGCATCTACTATCCAATGTTGTCATACCTCCGGAAGGACAATCAGTTGTGGTCCTTGGCATTGTACAAGCCTCTAATCTTTAGCAAAAGCCTATCTAGTAATAATCTATTGCTAACACCACTTTCCTCTACCAACTACGAGTTCAAGAAGAACAACATTTTCAGATTCATTATGAACATATTTCTCGAAGCTATTATCCACTATATATAATAGTATTAGCACTACTAAATTTAGAATTTTGCACATCAAACAACTTGTCTAAGGTTCCAAAGAACATATCTTTATTAGATCCCTTCACTTTGAAGATTGAGATGTTTCTTTGCGGACCCTTGTACTTGAGCACTAGAAGAAAAACATGTTTTATACAAATGACTACTATGCAACTAGTGTCCTATATAACTATCATGCAACTATAAAATGACTATAGTTATTTTCTAATTACTTTTTAGTTGTACATTAGTTATTTCTTAGTTGCTTTCAAAGTTTATTCCCATTGTCTTATATCAATTGTTTCATATCAATTGTAAAGAGTACCATTAGATTAAATATATAAGACTCGTAAGTTGTTTTAGGCTTGTACAAAGAATTTTTTAAATAGAATTCTACGATTTTTATAATTTGTAGAAATAAAAAAATAATTTAAATTTATGAAATTGGATTTTTAAAATCTAAAAAGAAGGTAGATCCAAAACTTTGAATTCTAAAAAAAGGTAGATCTAAAATTCTAAAATCTGAAAAAAAAAATAGTTCTAAAATCTACAAAGGAGGTTGTTATGAAATTTTGAAATCTACAAATCTACAAATTGCAAACAAATTGCAAACAAGTTGCACACAAGGATGAAGTTCTTCACATGTTCTCAGATGACAAAAAAACCTCAACTAGACTGCAACTAATGCAACTTGTCCACTACAACTATGGGCTTTAAATTATCACCTAGTTGCAAACATCGTATACAACTACAAATTGAGTTGCACATTGTAGTTGCAAAAATCCTCATTTTCTTCTAATGGAGGTTGTTGTAAAATTCTTGCCCAAGAATATTCACCAATGGCTTTAATCCTTTGAATAGGTACTTGTATATAAACTTCATTGTAAAGCTCATCGTGAAGCTCCAAACCAAAATGTAAGTGACCTTGGCTAATTCTTGGAGGAATTCTACATAGTGAAGTTGAATATATATATATGTTTTTTGGACCAATAGATGCTAGACAAAAGTTGGAGTGAGGTTGTGAGAGATCATTGAAGACTATGCTCTTCAAGAGATATTTATTTTCTTTACAAATACAAAAGCTCTCATTTTAGTCCAAGATGACATTGAGCCACTTACTTCTCATCTTATGTATAAACAAAGGATCAATAATCTTGTATTGTTAATTTATAGTGGGCTATGAAGAAGATTGTTCCCTTGTTCAACCCAAGACAGAGAAATGGGCCAACAATTATTGGTCTATATTTTGACATTTATGACAACTTTAATTACAGGACTCAAGAAGTAGACAACCTAAACTTGAAGACCATAAAATTCCATAGATATGCAAAAAATGAGCAGAGATCGGCAACTTATAGTTCCCTCAAATGTAGGTCTCACTAAGGATTGTTCAATGCATACATCAGTTCCTAGAAGCAATATATGAACCTCTATGAGAACATCATCCGGAATACTACATCAACCTCCATGTCATCATCCAGTTGAACACCATGAAGAGGAACTTTCAGTTTATTGTCGATTTCCACACCAAATTCATTGGCTTTGATTTTGGAACATATAAAAGGCTTTTGGTGCTAGACAAATTCATAAGATCATTAGAGAAGATTTGAGGCCTGTAAAAGGCCATTTCAAGCTTGTTCTTGTCATTGTTCCCCCTACAGCAAAGGGTATAGTGACTCTCAAAAAAAAATTAAAATATATACATTTTTAATTCTTGAAATCCAAAAAAAAGTTGAAAATTTTTTTTTTTTAATTTTTTTTTTTGGAAAATGATGTGGCACTCTCACGACCATGTCGGATTGTACTAGTGGCAATGTTCTCAACACATTCATGACCTTTTCAAGCCATGATAACTCACTGTCTCTTGATGGCCTCAAAAATCTGCCATTGGCAATGGCAATAGATGGAAGATGTATGTGTGAAGAACTACAAATATTACATTTTCAAAACTAAATTCAACTATACTAATTGATCCACTAAAATAAAGAAGTAACTATGTACACCACCAAAATTAGTGCAATATAAAATGGAATAAAAATCATTATAGAATTCATTGAGACAAACTTTGGGGATCATTGATCTCTTTGTTTCCAACCCCCAAACTCATTGCAAGAATCTAAATGTCACTTGACTAATCATGTGCCTTGGAAAAGCTAAGCAATACAAGATTTTTTGCCATGGCTGACCTAGGAAAAACAACAACTTCAGATGCTACCTATAGATACTAACAAGTGGTTCTTGAATATCACTTGACACTCCCTCAATAATATTGGCTTACTCATCTAGATAGTTATAGAGAGGTAGGAAGTGCCCTTATAAATTCCTTGAAAATATGGAAGAGACTTTCAAGTAGCTTAGCATATTGCATTTTTTTGCTCTATTTTGGCGCACTTCTTTTCTTCCCTATCTCTTTCCCATTGTTGTTCTTTAAACTTTTGCATCCTTTTCTACAATATATTCATATAATTTAACTTTGTCACATTTGTCTATTGGTTTTTTGATGTGTCTAGTTTCTTCTTTCCATAATCACAATCCAAAAAAAGGGATGGAGAAGCATATGAGGAACCACAAAGTTTACTTGGTGGTGGATCCATGGCAACAATTGCTATAGCATATGGAGTGTTACACTCTATGCCATAAACTATAGCAAAGAATTAATAGAAGGATTCGTTAGGTCATTGTACAATGTCAGCATACTTATACAAGACACCTTCATACAAATTCTTCAATCTGTTTGATTTTTACATCAAGATTCAACCACATCATGTACAACATTGAAGTTGTAGATGGTTAATGGCTTGTGGTCATTGGAGAACAAAGTTGAAAGAGATAGATTCAAAAATTGTGGATCTAGAGCCAATTACCAAAAATGATTATTGAATAAAATGATCTATAGTGAAACCCTTCTGAAATCCCAAAGTCAATTACTATTTTTTCAAAAAATCCTAATTATAAAAGTGACTTCTAAATTTAATCTATTTTATTCATAAATTTATTTGAATATAAATATTAGACAAATAATCATTCTCTCTCTTAAGTAGGTATATTCAAATCTTTAGTCTAAATCTTTTTATATCAAATTTTTTTATAATATAGTATTTAGAAAAGTAAAATAGAAGATGAATAAATATACAAATAATAATACAAAAATTTGGTATATTATATGAAAATTTACACAAATTATTTAATGGAATAGTCTTGGCTTAGATCCTTGATACTATTTATTTAAAATATTGCCTAAACCAATTCTAACTTAAAGTTTGTCACTGGAATTTTAATTTAACTTAAATTCTCCCCTCTGGTATTTAGGATGAGATACTTTTCTTTTTAGATCCCATAGGATTGAAAAAAATCCAACTAAATTTTTTATCTCATATCCTAAAAATAGAAAATTTTATAAAATGATTCTTTATTCATTTAAAGGTTAAGTTCATATATTTCTAGGCTTGGTCTAGACTTTGGGCCAAAAGCACATTTCAAGTCTCATCATGCACTTCTACATCTGAATATGGCAAATTCATTTGTATTTTTAATTGATATGGATTCTTCTATAAAAAAAACACATTGTAAATACACATTTCAATACTTAAGATAAAAAAGAAGCTAATTATGTTTCAATAGTTATATAGAAGTACTTCTAAATGCACTAGGATAGGCATAGTTTTTCTAATGAGTGATTCTAGTAAAATTTTGTTTAAAACCTCCTTAAAGATTGTTATTTATAATCTTATGTCTAAACTATACTTTAAAACTCACTTAAAACACACCTTTCTCTCGTAGTGAAACTTCTTTGAGGATCTATTTGGAGACTTAATATACCTGTAAACTTTCTTTACTTTTGTTTTCTAAGAAAAAGGGCTTGTTATTTTGAAATAGAATTTATTGAAGTCTACTTCAAAGTCCAAGGATATCATCATTGCATGTTGATTTCTAGTTGAAATGTGTAGTTGAATTTGTAATGTGTAAAGCCTATAATATTGATGATCTTTTATTTTATTATTTTCATCCTTCACTTACAATAGTTTCATGATCATTTTTTTTCTTCCTCTTCCGTTAAAAACTATGACATGAACCTTTACAATGCTATGTGCCTTAGAAGTAATTCCTCAAACTCGTTCTAAAGAGAAGGGAACAACTTTGCTTCTTTAGAATATAATGTTTATTTCAATAAATGCCTCTATAATAAACCAAAGTTTATTGATGTCAAAAGGAATGGCTTTTAGGTGACAATGAAAAAAAAATCATGTTTTTATGTCAACAATGATGTCTAATACAACATCAGTGGACATCATTGTTAACATAAAAACATAGTATTTTTTTTTCGATGTCACCTTAGATGTCACCTAAAATCTATTCCTTTTGATGCCAATCTATCACCTACAACAAGGTTTTCTTATAGTGTGCCCAAAAGAAAATTTGAGACCAAGCAAAGTACAAACGTAAATCACTCTTAGAAAATTCCTTGTTCATTTTTTGAAAGGCTTCTATGGCGTAATGTCCAATTGCATGGGTTTTCTAGTGTAATCGGGCATTACGGATTACTCATCTGATTTTGATTTCTCATCCTTGATTTTTCATCCTTTTGTTCATGATTCATGTCGAGCAATGGCTCCTTGTTGTCGGGTGTTTTGGAAAATAACAAGCCTCTTCGTCGAGCTCCACCCTCCTCGTTGGCCCATTATTTTCTAAAACACCCTCCTCCTTGGGCATTGCTTTATACATAAGTTATTTGGAATTTGTAAGCATCATGAATGTTACAATTGCATTTGGTGGAAATTGAATGTAGATGGACATTCTAGCCTTACTTTAGAGACTAAGAAATTGAAGCAAATTAGGGCCTTTAATCCTTAAGAGACGTTTAAGTTGAAAGTGGTTGATGGATGACATGATTGTTCTTTGTAGAAACAAAGATGGACCTATTGATTTAATAATCCAAGTAACTTGGTGACTCCCTTGGTCATATTTAGGAGGTTGTGTCTTTTAAAAATTAAATATGGTGTTAAATATTAAGGAACTTTAGAGATTTAGTAGAAAGTACATATGTGAACCCCATACATGTCACTTCGGCTTTAGAATTTTTTTTTGCTTTTGCTCATTTTTAATAGTATTTTATTCAAAAAGACGTAAGAAGAATATCAACTATTGTTGCATTAGTAGAAATTCCTATAAATATAGTGTATTATTATCTTAAAGTTTGAGAGTGCTCTAAACACATCCATTTATCATTTTTTAGTGTCTAATTATGTGTTTAAAATGTTAATTAGAAGTTTGAGATAGGTTTGAGCCCTAATGGCAAAAGTAGTAGAAAATACCTAAATTAGAATATTATTGGATTTATTCTTAAAGTTCAGGTTACAAATTACAATTAAAAAATTTATTGTATAGGTTGTCAAAAGTCTTACTAAGTCTTAGAAATCTCTACAAGAATTTCACGAATAAATCACCATCTAATTTGTCAGAATTTAGAAAGTCACTTTGTATTGTGCAAGAGAAAAGGGTGTTTTAAGTGAGTTTTTAAGTGTAGTATTAAACATAATATCAGAAATATGTGGATAAATCATAAATTCTATAAGCCATTTTCTATTGAATAATGATAATGTGAATTTTTGAAGTGAAATTGCTCAACTGCCACTAGAGTGGATTCATAAATGTCCTCTTAAAACTCAATATCACTTTCCAATGTATCTAATAGCACTTGAAGATCCACCAATCATTAATTGACATGTTATCTTTTAATAGCATTAATAAACTACTCTTGTCAAAATCTAAAGCGGATTTGCATGTTTTTTTGATGGAATTGGGACAAAGTTGTAGACTACGGAATTGGGTAGTTCTACCTTAGATGCAACAATAACTTCTTAAGATGTTAACACACTACTCCCAAGTTCAATTCCAACCTCATTAATTCAAGTAGAATTAAATATGTCATTATGCATAATAGTCAAATTATGCAAAGTTAAATATGCTATGACAATGATACAATGACAATGAGCTGAAAAGAGGCAAACCCTCCATTTCCTACAGTTTCCTCCCCCCTCCCCCCAACAAAAAATGAGAGCTATTGATTTAAATTTTTTTTTAAATCCTCCTCCCTCCAGATGCCATTGACCTAAATACAGATATACGTGTGGATACAAATACTGGATACGATATGGGATATGGTACTGATACGGAATATAGATTCATATATGGTAAAATATGCAAATATGGTACAAGAATACAAATATTCTATGAGGATATAGATATGAGATTTATCCTATATCAAATGCCACCCCCACCCTCACCTCAAAATTATAAAGTGGAGGGATGGGTTTGGTTTTCAAACAAAAAGTCCATAAATCTTTAATGGAAAGCTTAATAAAAAAAGCTGAGGGGATTAATAAAAAAATGGATTTTATTTTACTTGAGCTCATTGTGATAGTTTTGTCACAATGAGTAATGAGCTCAAAAGAAGCAATAATTGCCTTTATGAATGGGGACATTATCTAGTTGAAAATCCATTCAATACAAGAAGATTTGCTACTGCAACTTCAATATTCCAAATGCATGCTCTATACATATTTTGGGATTAGATTGGATGAAATTCCAATGTGTTTGGTGTCAATTAAATCAATCTTTGTTGTCAATATAAAGTGCAAACATCAAAGTTGATAAGCAACATCTCTAACATTATGAGTATGGCAGTTACTGGCACTCTTTAGTGCATTGTAACACTTTGTGCCACAATACATTGAAATTTTGAAATTTTGATTTCCAATCCCCCCTCCCCCCTCTTGTAATTTTAGAAAACAACTTGCTTGACAATCAATGTGGGACAATTCACTCCGTATCCATATTTTGGTACTGTATCCATATTTTATATTCCATATTCCATATATATTTTTATGTAATATTATATCCGTATCTGTATTCAATATTCAATACGTATCTATAATTAGTATGTATTTCATATTCTACATGTATTCCGAATTTCATACATATTTGTATGCGGTATTGTATATATATCCATATTTAGTATTCAATATATATTTGTATGCAATATTGTATCCATATTCGATATTTCATATTTGGACGGCTCAAATTATTTCTCACAAGATCAACGGCTTGTGATTTTTTGAGAATTCAATGGCAATTTCAAGGATAAGCATTTTCTTTTACAAAAATCAACGGCATGTAATTTTTTTTAAGAGAGGGAAGGGGGCAACTATTGCAAACCAAGGTGGTCCTCCTCTTTTCAATACATTCTATGGATTGAGTTGTAGTCTCAAACAATGTTTTCCTATGTGACATTTATTAAATAGATTGAAGTCATGTATACTATCATACCATCCATTTCATAATCCCCAAAGTAGCAAGAATGATCTAAGACACTTTGCATTTGTTTCTAATTTCTGTGAATTTTTGAAGTGCCAATGTTCACTTCATTGTAAAACTGAGTGAAATTCTTTTCAATAGTGATAATTTGTTACATACTCTATAGGAGCAATGATTGGAATATAACTTCCATCTATTACTTTAGCAATGTAACTAAAGGTATTCTTTAAAGTGCTTTGAAATACTAACTAATATCTCACAATTATGATGGAAAAGGCCATCAATCAAATCAAAATATCTCTACAATGTTTTTTTAGAGCATGGTAGAATTCTAATACAATTTTATGTATACCGGTAGTGGATACACCTACTCTAAAGCTATCAACTATTATATACAAAGGTGGTCCAGATGCTAACCTTATAATAGCAATAGCAACTTTTATATCAAGTACAATAACTGTTCTCTACTTTGAATCTTTCTTCAATATTGTAGGTGCAAATTGCTAACATACAGAACTAAATGTTTCTTTAATCGTCTGAAAACATTTTTTGAAGATGGATTTATTGTAGGATGCCATTAAATTGGAATCCTTATTGTACAATTGAATCCTTCATGGTACTAATTCACCTCTTCCCTTTTAAAGGATTAAATATTGTAAAAGTAGCAAATCACATTAAATGAGATTAAGCTCATGAACAAGGGTGCGAGTACTTGGACAACAAGGAACAATGGCCAAAAAGAAACTCAAATAACAACAAGGCCTAAATTGTATGGGACAATTTCATAGCATGCAAAAAATAATAATTTTCATTCTTTTTAAATAGAAAAAAAAGTTTGTTTACAAATGATTGGGAACTTTTTCACATTGAAAATTTGATGTGGTTTAGAGACTACTATGTCAAATGATTTTACTTACTCAAAATGTAAATCATTTTTTCATCATTTTTTATTTTATTATTATTATTATTATTATTATTATTCATTTTTTTGGATCAATAGTGCACTAGAATACAACTTGGGAACATGCTTAAAGTGGCCCTCCCAAGGCCTCAAATCTCATCTATTGTTTTGATTTACATTCATAGTGACCTCTACATTGACAAAAGATGTACAAAATAGAGCAATTAAAGACAAATTGTAAAATAAACATTGTAATAAGGTTTCTATGAGAAAGATCCATTTTAGCCAAACAAGAATAAAACTCTAGCATATACTTTGTCAAAGGATCATAAGAATGGAGAATAATAATATTTGTAGGTCTACAATCTATTTTATGTGTGATCTTTTTTCACATCTAGTTACCAAGAGAGAAATAGAGATTAATGAAACCAATACTCCAAATAAAAATGATTCTTAAGAATCTTTTATTTTTTTAATAGAACTATCAATTTTTTTATAATATCACTTTAATATTAGAAATTTAGAGAATTTGTAGAGTATTTCTAGAATATTGTTTAGAATATTTTTGAAGTTTGTAAGAATATTTTTTGAATAACTTTTGGTTATTTTTATAATATTTTAGAATACATTTAGAGCATTTGTAGAATATTTTGAATATTTCTAGAGTGATTTTTTTGCAGGAAAACAAAAGTAGGTCTTCTAAAATAAAATGTAAATACTCTAACTTAATGTTTATTTAATAGATTTGTATGATGAGGTAGTTTTATTTTCACTTCACTTCAAAGGTGGAAGTTATAAAAAAATGACATGAATGTGTAAACTTATATTTTCAATGGATGTTAGCTTCTATGTGTGAAACCATGCATTGGATAGACAAAACCAATGATGACATGACAACTTTTTTCCACACCAAGCTAGAGGATCAAGTCAATAAAGGAATTTGTCCACAAGCAATAGATGTCCATGTATAAAATGGGCCTAAAGTCACTAAAGGAGATGATGGTAAAAAATTACTATTTGCTGTCATTGATATCTAAACTTTTCAATCAACATGGACAAGCCAAGATCTACACCAAACTTGATCTCTCTGAAGCTTATAATTTAACACATTTAAAAGAAGGTGGTGAATAGAAGATTTCTTTTCAAATAAGGTAAGGGCATTTTTGAATATAATGTCATGCCATTTGGACTTACAAATGTATCAACTATCTTTCACCATTTGTTGAATCATTTCTTTTTAGAATTTTGGAACAAGTTTATCATATGATATGTAAATGACATTTTGATCTATTTCAAGAATGTTAAAGAAAGTGAAGAATATACCAAAAAATTGTATTTTAAAAGCTATGAGATGCTAGGTTATACGCCAATAAGGAAAAGGGTGTATTTCACCAACTATAAGTGAATTTTTAGGATACAACATTTTCAACAATGACTTTATTGATGAATTTAAAGAAGATTAAGCTATCATAGATTGGTTAATTCCTTGAACAATGTGCGAGGTGCAATGCTTTTCTAATTTGCTAATTTTTATTGAACCTTCATAAAAATTATTCTCAAATAGTTGCTCCATTAATACAATTGACATGCAAAAACAAGTTTGAATGAAGAGTTGAGATATAGAAAAAGATTCTACATCTAAAGTTCACTTGTACTACATTTCTAATTTTGATTAAATCAAACTTTTCCAAATCATTTTGTATGGAGATTTCTTCAAAATAATTAAATGTTAAAAAAGATCAACAAAGATACAATATGTTAATTGCAAAGGATTTTTATTTTTTAAATTCTCTTGCATTCTCCTTGGAAGTTTGGTTTATTCCCTTGTGTAAACACACTCTCAAGTTTGGGTTGGCTAGGAAGAATACTCCACCCTCTTTCTTTTCCCCCTTCCTTCAAAACAAAATTTTTTTATTCATTACACATGATCAAATTAAAAAATTTTGATTCAATTATTAAAATCAAAGATTTGATTTTTTTGTGAAGATGTCCCACATGTCACCTTGTGATTAGTTTAGGGTAATGCAGACCTTAGAAAAGTCCGATATGAAACATTCAATTTCTATACTTTCTTATTGACAATCATTCTCACATGTGGTAAGATAATATCATCTCATGTGACCTATTACCAAAATTGTCCCATCTAGATTCTTGCCAAGAAAGTACAACTTCCATACATGAGATCTAAGGTTTGATTTTAGATACCCCCAAATTCTCAATACTTTGAAAATTCATAGTTTATTCATACATAGCTCCCCATTAAATTTTTTTTTTAGTTTTTGATTTTGTAGAACCATGCTCCAAGGAAAACCATTTTGGACACATTGTGGAGTTGTTAACCCTACAAGTATGCAAACCTCCATGACCAAGGTAGTCACCAAAATTCTTTAATTGTTGGACTAATAGGTGTATTCTCTTTTTCTACAATTAACAATGAAGTTATCTATCGGACTATTTTGGTCCGTAGCATCAGGCACTCCTTACCAATGATCTGAGAACTAATTTATAGAATTTAGTGCAATATGCTACCTAGTTTAGGGAATTTAGTGCAACTTACTACTTTCAAGACAAACAAGCATCAACTTTGGCTATCTTGAGAGTGAGAGGCATTTAAAAAAATTAGAAAAGAAAGGATTTTGCAAGTTGTAAAGGATGATTGGGGATACTAAAACCCAAAACTAACTACAGAGATGCTAATTCCAATGTGGAGGAAGTAACAAATTAGCTATCAATTTCTATTGTTTGTTTAAAATCTTGGCTAAAATCTAATTTTTTTGAGGATTTTTTCCTATAAAGATGTAGCTATAGAGATTTAGCTATTGAAAATTTTTAGTAGCAACTGAGCGAAATTTAGCCAGTTCTGTGAACGCTGGTCCTTACTCCTTGCAGGGTTAACTGAACTGAACCTTACCCCAATTAGAAGTGACTGACTGCACCCGAGTTGGCCCCAAGTCCGTGGACAGCAACAGTAACGACAGGAGCCTGGCAAGCCAGGCCATCACATGCGTGAAGCGGTTTCAAAAATGCGGAGCAGAGGAACGCGGGAGAACCGGCAAGGGCTTCGGAACCAAGCCAGCCAGTACCCACCCAGTCAGTCCGCCAGTTTTCAACGCCAGCTTCGCTTCCACCAAAGTGACCGCGGCGAGAGGAGACGCAACGAGAGGAGAGCCCCCACGGCGGCCCGCGGGAGGGCCGGCCCCGTCCGCCTATTGGTAAGCTCCCCACTGCCAGCTCGATTTCCAGGGCGCCAGGTGGGAACCCCAACTCAGCCCGGGCGACCTCCTGCAAACTTTCCACGGCCCGCGGTCCCCCGACGGTCCCCGCCTGCTCTAACTTATGTGTGCGCGCTCGAGTCCAGGGTCTCCATTCTTGCCTGCTCTTCTTCCGCTCGTTTCTCCTTCGACTGCTCTGTCGTAGCGGCCCGCGCAGGTCCTCGCGCCGTGTTCCTCCGCGGCGTCGGCGTTTCATTTCTTTCGCGCATCTCGAGGTGCGCTCGCTCTTACTTGCTTCGGCTTCTCACTCTCTCTCTCTTTTGAGGTGGCTTTTCTTGATGTGGCCCGGTTTGGGTTTAGGTGTGATGCGCCTCCTTCGAGTTTAGGTTTTCGTCTTGCGAGTGTGCGCGGACGGCAATGTCGCCCTGGGAGTTGGAGTTGTGTGGAGTGGCGGTTTGGTTGGAGTCAGATCTGGCAATGGGGAGAGTGTGCAGGTTTCTGTGACCGTTCGGTAGTTCGGTTGGACGGGGCCAGGCAAAGGGATAGGCTAGCTAGGAGATCTGGTTTTATAATGGATTTTCATTGTGGTCAGTTAACGTCCTTGTTCTCCCTTCTTTTAATGTGTCGCCAAAGGAAGGGTGACTAGGAGTCCTAATTGTGGTTCCGGTTCCAAGAAGTGATAACTCGATTGCGGTTGTAGCTTTTCATTGATGTGGGCTCCTTTTAATTTAAATGTCACCGGATCCGAATATTAGGGATTGGACTGTAACTGTCCACGATGGAAGTGATGGCATCGCAGAAGTGTGTTAGTGATAGCAGTGGATACGGTACTGCCCTGGTAGAAGAGGAGGTTAAGTAATGAATATCCTTTCCGATCTTTGTCGTCTTTATTTTCGGTGTGCTGATGTCGTATGATGGTGGTGATATTCAGGTTGATTTTTTGCAATGGCTGATGGTGAGGATGTTCAGCCTTTGGTGTGCGACAATGGATCCGGAATGGTCAAGGTGTGTTTGGATCCCATTGCTACATGGTTCCGCGGTCCATGCATGTCGGTTATGTTGAAATCGATGTGTCCCAATGAATAATATCTCGTATAGTACCTGTTCCAGTAAATCATGGGTTCCGATGCGTTAACTGTATCCAGCGACTGGCGGAATTATTAAACTTATTTGTGGATGTCGCACTACAGGCCGGTTTCGCTGGAGATGATGCTCCCCGTGCGGTATTCCCCAGTATTGTCGGTCGCCCGAGGCACACCGGTGTGATGGTGGGGATGGGACAGAAGGACGCGTACGTGGGCGACGAGGCTCAGTCGAAGAGGGGTATCCTGACTCTGAAGTATCCCATTGAGCACGGAGTGGTGACGAATTGGGACGACATGGAGAAGATCTGGCACCATACCTTCTACAACGAGTTGCGTGTGGCTCCGGAGGAGCACCCTGTTCTTTTGACAGAGGCTCCTCTGAACCCTAAGGCAAACAGGGAGAAGATGACCCAGATCATGTTCGAGACGTTCAATGTGCCCGCCATGTACGTGGCCATTCAGGCCGTGTTATCGCTATACGCCAGTGGCCGAACCACGGGTAAGCCGAGGAGATGCGAGGCTTATTAATTTCAGTTGGTTGACCAGAGAGTTCGTGCGGAGCTGGTCCGATTGCCCGCAGTGATTGTGTAGGGTTTGTTTTTTCCTATAAATCAGTGAGACTGATTATTTCGGTGCCTTCAGGTATTGTGTTGGACAGCGGAGATGGTGTGACCCACACGGTGCCCATCTATGAGGGCTACGCTCTTCCCCACGCCATCCTTCGTTTGGATTTGGCCGGTCGTGACTTGACGGACGCCCTGATGAAGATCCTGACGGAGCGCGGTTACTCTTTCACGACGACTGCGGAGCGGGAAATCGTGCGTGACATGAAAGAGAAGCTTGCGTATGTTGCGATTGACTTCGAGCAGGAGCTGGATACGGCCCGCAGCAGCTCGTCGTTGGAGAAGAGCTACGAGTTGCCTGATGGCCAGGTGATCACCATCGGTGCTGAGCGTTTCCGGTGCGCTGAGGTTCTGTTCAACCCATCGCTGATCGGCATGGAGGCAGCGGGCATTCACGAGACTACTTACAACTCGATCATGAAGTGCGATGTGGATATCCGTAAGGACCTGTACGGCAACATCGTGTTGTCTGGCGGTTCGACGATGTTCCCTGGCATTGCGGACCGTATGAGCAAGGAGATCACCGCGCTTGCCCCGAGCAGCATGAAGATCAAGGTTGTGGCTCCTCCGGAGAGGAAGTACAGTGTGTGGATCGGAGGCTCGATCTTGGCTTCCCTGAGCACTTTCCAGCAGGTATGTGGTTGGGTGCCATATATTGAAGGAGGATTTGTTTGGTTCTCAGTGTACTCAGTTCTGGTCCGGCTGTCATGCAATGCATTTGGTTCTGACTGTCTTGGTATGCGCAGATGTGGATTGCCAAGAGCGAGTACGATGAGTCGGGCCCTTCGATTGTACACCGGAAGTGCTTCTAGAGCAGTGCGTTCGGCGGACTTTTCTCTCCTTCCGTGCAGACCCTTATCCTCCGGGAAGCCCTTGGTCTCTTGCTCGTCAGTTCGTTGAAGTAGCTTGGCAGGTGTAGGAGATTTATGGGAAGGGAATTGGACCAATTTTTTGGAGGCTGCTCGATTGAGGAGCACCACTGTAGGCATTCACTTTATATTGTTTCCGTCATTGGAAGTTTGGTGCATCAGTGAGATTCGTCTTTTGGGCTTGACCTCTCATTAGATTCCGTGCTGTGTATGTTTCTGTTGCTGTAGCATCCAGCGGGGTTACGTTTTGCTTTGATATTGTTCTTTGTAGGGCAGTGTAGTGTATTGGACAGTGTGCTTGCAGACAGTACTGCTGTTGCTGGCTGTGTCTCGGTACTTTTGACTTGCCTGCAATATTTGTATATTGTGACCTGGAAAGTAATGATAGATTCTTATCGGAATCATCAGTTATGGGGTAAGAAGGTGCATCAGACTTGTGCACATGCGTATGATTAACAATTTGGGTTGAAGCCTTCAATCTCTGTATTGTTAGGGACTGTTTGAAAATAGGATGGTAGGTTCTAGTGTGACAAGTCCTGAGTGTGCTTTCATTCATTTCCAGCGTCAATTGTTCCATGGTCTTTATGAGGTTGTGAATGTTATCGGTTTCCTAGTTGTAATTTTTTGCTGCCAACTTGTGTATGGCCAATCTTTGTTCGGAGTCTAAGCAGCGGATCAGAGTTGTGGACGTTGCTTAGTCTCCTACTCTCCTCTGCTCTTCGAAATCCATCTCTTTTGCCTGTCAGTAGACGACAGACCGACTCTTCATATACTCCAGCAGTTTTGGATAAAAAGTTCGAACACAGTATCCCTTCTGTTGACTATTTTATTCTATCACCTGTTTACTTTCCAGAGAAATTACCTGTACTTTGAAGCAGTTGGGGGCTTGGGGCAGGTCAGTTAGCGAGATGTTGTATAACTAACCTTTTTTCTTTGCCACCGTGTGTTGAATCCTCTGTTTATGTTGTCTTAACTACTGTTGAAGTTTCCATATCGATTAAATATATGTAATTGTCATACTTGGATGTAAAAGTGCAAGAGTGTACTGCAAACAAAAAGTGTTTTTCGGTCAAGTGTGCAGTAATTCCAGAAATATATGGCTTTACTAACATGTGACGGAATTCCAAATTAGTACTTTTTAGAAAATGACCAAAATATTGTTGATTGGTTATAACCTTTAATGTTTTTGGAAGATGTTAAGGTAGGAGGCTTTTAAAGTGTTCATCTACGGGCTGGTCCGCCTTTTTCATGTGGTTTCTTGCATGGAATTATTTTTAGCTCATTTTTCAGACAAAGAAAATTAGATTTTGATTGTAACCCAAGCCGTTTCATGTTTTTTGAGTCATTTTTGAATTACTTACGAATTTTCAAACAAGATGAGTCATAGGTCCCTATTTCTGACCCTTGTTTGACATAAACCATTCACTTGCAACATCTGAAGAGAAATGGGAAAAGCAAAGAGAATGATTGGCTCTTGTGAAAAAGAATATTTTTTTTATTGGTTCATTCAATGACTGTAGAAGGACCATTTAAAGATCACCTCTAGTCCATTATAGGTGAGTCTACATGGATGGTTCTAAATGACCTCTAACATTAGAACCTCCTACCTTACATTGAAAAACTCTTCAAAATTACTATTTTTATTGCTGTGAGTAAAGAGTAAAAAATTTGGTCTTTTGCACATTCAACTTAAGGATTTTGCACCTTGCATTTGACTAGCATGAGAAAGTGTGCAACATATTTCAAACACTTGTATCACAATGTAAGCATTTGATTAGAAAAGGACCAAGACCTTTTTTCTATCAAAAAACACTCAAAATTGCCATTTCTATAGCTAAAAGTAAAAGAATTTAGAAATTGCTTTTTCTCCACACCTAACCATAGGATCTTACACTTAACTATTGATAATATGAGAATGTGTGGAAAAAATTTCAGAATTTTTGACTGCACAAATTGCAAAAAATCTGTGTTGAAAGTGAAAAAAACAAGTTTTTCAGCACACCAAAGGACTAGATTTTTTTTACTTTTGAAAAATTTAAATTTAAATTTTTTTGCAAGTTAGAGTTTTGAGCTTTAAATCTTTACAGTGAAGAATTGAGTTGAGAGTCTAGGGGAAAAAAAATTCAAAAAAACTTAATTTTTATCCTTCAAAAAATTATTAAGTAGAAGTAGGTAGGAGATAGAAGGAAAATTTAATTTATTAATATCTCTAAAATGGAATTAAAATGCACTAATTCCAATGATGAGATTGTTCTTAAAAGCAAACTAAATGATGTGGAACATTTTTTTTTAAAAGCTATAAAAATTGCCTTCATAAATGAATCCTACAAGTCATTTTTTCAAGAAGATGCTCTAATTGGCGAAAAATTCAGATTGTCTATAACTTTCTCATAACAAATCCAAATGGAATGAATCAAAATTTTCCACATTGACAAAAATACAATCTATAAGAAAAACAATTTAATTTAATTTAATCTTTTTTTGTTGCCCCTCATCCCCTATTTTGAGCTTATTTGGGTATAACTTTTGTTCTCGGGCACTAATTGAAAACAATTATATTCCTGCATAGCTAATCAATTTTTCTATCTTCAAAAATGGTTTAAAAAAATCAAGAAAACATTTCAACCTATAGATACTTGCCCCAAATCCCATTTGTCCTCCGAAGGGACAATTGTCCTTCAGAGGTTAAAGTGAATAAGTCACTTTTTAAACTTCATCTTATATCTTAGATTGTAAGGTTTTGAATTCACTCAACTTCTAATTATTCACTGCAAATGTTTGAGATAATATATTTTATAGTGTAGAATTGAAATGAGAGTCTAGGGCAAAAATTCAAAAAAGAACTTTAGTTCACCTAGGATTTTTTTATGAAGTTTCAAAATCACCCTAAAAATCAAGATTATAGATACTTGCTTCATTTGTCATTTCTCCCTTGGCTAGACAATGGTCCACTAGGAATCCATTTGCTATCCATATATTTTAGTACTTTAAAGGAAGAAGACAATAACTCATAGGATTGTTTTATTGTATTTGATTTAGTGACTAACCCACAAATCACAAAGGAAGACAATTAGTGAGGTTTGGTATATAAATTCCTAATTAAATCTTCAATTATTTAGGAAACTAAAGTGATAATTTTAATTTTTGTATTCTTCAATAAGATTTTGTTCCTTTGCAAACTTTTTGCAAATTTTTCACATATGTTGGAGAATTTACATATAATACCTGATAATTCTATAGGCAAATGAGCTACAACTATGTGAAAGGTAAACTAATTAAAATAAAAATGATTAACTACAAAAGCATTAAATTAACTAGTAGTGAAATTCATTGTAGATTATTAAAAAATTTGAATTAGTCTTTTGAGTTCTATACCTACTACCATCTTTATAGAGGTAGAGGTATATTGTAGAAATAAAGAATGGACCTATTGGTCTATAAATCACATGACTTTTGGTAAAATACATTGGAATAATAGGTCTTGTTCTTTTAGATTTATTCTAAAAAGATAAACCCTATCACCACAAAAAGAATTTGAAAATGCATTGCTTAATGTGCTCTATTTTTCTATATATTATTTTTCATAAAATTTTGAAATTATTTTGAATTTTTTAAAAAGTATATGATGAAAATTTAGATCAAATATAATGTATCCTTAAAACATCTGAAAATTATGGGACTAGCATACAATATATTATAGAACATCATACTATAAAGCAAAGTTCTATGTCATTCTAAAATTAAAAAATCAACAAACTATGGTTATAGGCCCAATGTCCAAATTGTAATATGATGTTGAGTTTTATGAATTTTTCAAAATTTTGAAATATGGTAGAAACTAGTCTGAGCAAGTTTTCATTTCATGAGTGAAACCAAAATTCAAGAAAGATCATTTTCATGCCTAAAATTCAGATCAAGAGCATGAAGGTAGGAGTTGCTATAATATATTAGACTTAAAGCATTTTTTGTGATCAAAATTTTTTAGAATTTTCTTCACAGAAAAATCAATAATACCATCTCTATGAAGGAATTTCTACCACCATGCACTAGAAGCATACACAAAGAATTTTCTCTAAAAGATTTGGATGAAAATTTGCAATTTTACATCCTTTGGAAATCATTTGAAATCATCCCAAAGCCACTTTTGAGGCACCTTGGTCCTTTAACTTTGGAAGGATACTAAGGCCAAAAAGTGACCAATGGATGACTTTCAAGAATACTATAGAAATGAAAAATGCACCTTAGTCTAAAAATTAGATCATTCCTTGCAAAGTACATTCATTATAGGTCTTGTCCTTTTAGGATTAACCCTAAAAAGATGGACTACTTACAACAAAGATTTGTACATTAGGTTTCCTATCACCATTAAATTCGATTCAAGGTCAATTTTTGAGGAAGGCATTTCTAGAAACTATTGGTGATTTCTTTCAAAAGCTTGGGATGAAAGTTGTGTGCAATGCTAAAATTCATGAGATGACCATATTATTATTAAGATGACCATAGATTAGGGGTTGTCACACCTTCTCTAAGACTAAAACTTCTATGAAGAATGGAAAAGTATACATTTAAAAGATGAATTAATAGGAGCCTTTTTTCCATGAAGGTGTACTTCATAGCTTTTTTTTGGCTTTATGGTGCTAGAAAAATGTACCAAAAAAAATTAATTTAGCTAAAAAGTGGCAACAAAACGTGAAGTTTTTAGTTGAAAAAATTCAAATTAAAAAAAAAATTTGGATAAAATTTCCAAATTGTAGATGAAAATATAATTATAGACATGTGATATTTTCTATCAAATATGTGGATGAATGTTAAAATTTAGAGTACTACTATAAAATTTTATATTGTCATTTTTGCACCTCATAAAAAATGAAAAAAAAGCTTGGTGTGATTTTCCTTTTCATCGTGTGAAGAATAAGAATGGACATGACTTGTTGATCTTTTCTATAGCTTCTCAATCTTTATGCTCATTCTTCACTTCAAGAGGAGACGAAAAAAACTTCTCAATCTTCAAAAAATGAGCCCTTTGCAATTCAATAAGAAAGTGCCATGTCCTCCTTCTAACAACCACAAATTAAAATCTTTGTTGGTGAAATACAAAAATAATCCATGCAGTGATTGATATAATATAATTTGAATCTTGGGTATTGCAACATTTTTACTATGTCTAGTATCAAATTAAAGTTCCCTGAGCAATTCTCTTATATACAAAAAAACTAGAGAAAGATGCCATTGTGAATATAAGGCCGATTTTACATTTAGGGCTTAAGACCTCCTACTATGTGAGATTGGTAGGCAAAAGGTCTTCTATTATCCAAATTGTCCCCCAAGTACTATACATAGAAGGACACTTAGTGTGAGAGCCAACAATCTATCGCTCAAATTTGGAGAATAAGAAATCATGATTAAATGTTTCACTGATTGATTAGTTATCTTTTGGCTTGCAATACAAAGTTAGGAACTCATGAATCTTTTTTATGATCTCTTGAAGAAGGTCAATTGATTATTTAAATGAGATTTCAACCCTATCAAAGTCTTTTCAACACACGTTCATATTGTAAAGTGTTGCACCCCACTCACACATGGTAGGATGAATTTCAAAGTTTTGGTGGAATTTGCCTATAGGGGTTACGAGGTGTGAACACAACTAGGAGGCACAATCCAAATTTATCTTTACCCATTGGTCTCACTTGGAAGGAGACCCTAAGCCATAAGAAAAAATTTGGGGCATGTAGAGGATTACAAGTTATTAGTCCTTGGGAATGTCAAAACTACTACGGGAATGCAAATCCGATGTAGTCAAGAGAGTGCCACGTCATTAATTTTATTTTATTAAATTAGATTGAATTCTTAAAAAAAAAATTTGCATTTTAGGACCAAGCTTTTTAAAAAAAAAAAATTGCTAGCCTAACAGTAGCCAGTAGTATCGGGAACAATTTTGGGAACAAAACTAAAAAGGCCCTTTGGAGGCCTCAAATCTCCCCTAATAGTAGTTCTAATGTCCTTCATTATAAACAATAAAATTCTACAAATTCTTTGTTCTATAGTTTGAAATGAAAAGAATCAAAACTACCTCACATAAATTTTGGTGTTTAAGTAAGGTGACCTACATCTATTAGCTATGTCCCATTTTCTTTTAGAATTTTCACTCTAAAAAAAACAAAAGCTTTCAACAAGGCAAATTTGAATGGACATTATAGAGCACTACCTTGTTGTCTTCCAATGAATTTTTTTGGATGGAAAACAAAACGTCTTTGTTGTATAGATTCTTGTAAAATCATTCATAGTATACAAATGGTCCATAACATCTTTACAAGATTAAAACATATGCCACCTAGAATGATTAAGTTGTTAAGGCCCCAATAGCCATTATTTGGCCTCTCACTTGTTCAACAAGTGAAACATTTAACTTTATATTCTTACATTCTAAGAAGAATTTCTAAATAAATTTCACATTGTAAATTACTGATAAATTACTAATGATATTGTATAATAAGGTTGATGTACAATGTACATTGTCAATCAAAGTTCAAACTCGTGAAAAAGTATAGTACAGAAATTCTGAAATTTCGCCCAGAAGAAACCCGGCCCAGCCGCAGCTTGACTCCGTCAGACGGACGCGACTAGCCGCAGTCGGACGCGCGCATCCCCACCCTACCTCGCCCTCTCCTCCGGCCTCGGATTGTCCGCGGAGGCTTCGGTTTGTCCGCAGCCCTGAGCAGCAGGCGCTCTATTTGCTCTTTTCCAGTAAGTTAGTAGTAAAGCTTAGTCCTCCACATCAATCCAGAGGACCGCAGCATTTGCTCATTCTTTAGGTTTCTCTCTCCCGTGGCACCCCCTCTCATGGCTGCCCTCTCCTCTCTCCGCGTCGTGGTGCCCCAGCTTGACATCACGAGGGCTCAGACCTCAGCTGCTGGCTCTGCTGCCCTTATCGAAAAGGCTTTCTTTGGGGTTCGCAGCTCCAAGTCTTTGTTCGCTGCGGATGCTGGTGCGAGAGGATGCACCCGAGGCTCCGCCATTGGCAACAATGTCCGCGCCACCGCTGCTGCTTCCAAGGTGGTCAAGGACAAGCCCAAGAGCACCGACAAGGCGCAGCAGCAGCTGGTGAGTGGATTCCCCCAATTCGCGTGATTCACTTGATTCGTTTCTATGATTCTCATCTGGGTTTTCGACATTGGTTGATTTGGTTGGCGTTTCTTGGGTTTGCCAGTTAGTGACCCGCGATGAGGGTCTGGAGCTTTACGAGGATATGATCCTGGGCCGCAGCTTCGAGGATATGTGTGCGCAGATGTACTACCGGGGCAAGATGTTCGGGTTCGTGCATCTGTACAATGGCCAAGAAGCGGTCTCCACAGGCTTCATCAAGCTGCTGAAGAAGGAGGACTATGTGACATCGACGTATCGGGATCACGTGCACGCATTGAGCAAAGGTGTGCCTGCGCGGGCGGTCATGAGCGAGCTCTTCGGAAAGAGCACGGGTTGCTGTCGCGGCCAAGGGGGGTCGATGCACATGTTCTCGGCCGAGCATGGGTTGTTGGGCGGGTTTGCTTTCATCGGAGAAGGGATCCCCGTGGCCGTGGGCGCGGCGTTCTCGGCCAAGTACAAACGGGAGGTATTGAAGGACGACAAAGCCGATAACGTGTCCATCGCCTTCTTCGGCGACGGGACGGCCAACAATGGTCAGTTCTTCGAGTGCTTGAACATGGCACAGCTCTGGAAGTTGCCCGTCATCTTTGTGGTGGAGAATAATTTGTGGGCGATTGGCATGTCGCACTACCGGTCGACCTCGGATCCGGAAATCTGGAAGAAGGGCCCGGCATTCGGCATGGCGAGCGCGCATGTCGATGGTATGGACGTGTTGAAGGTGCGGGAGGTCGCCAAGGAGGCCATCGCGAGGGCGAGGAGAGGAGACGGGCCAACGCTCATTGAATGCGAGACGTACCGATTCCGAGGACACTCTCTTGCGGATCCTGATGAACTCCGTGCCCCTGGTAAGCTTGAGCAATCCGACTATATTAGATATGTCAATGGCAGCACTTACCAATTTAAATAGTCCAAACATAATTCGTAAAAATTCTCCAAATTTAGTGTGGTGATCCATGATGGTATTGGTCACACTAGCCGGGAAGCGGATTGTAAAATTTGTTGTGCATCAGAAGTTAGGGTAGATTGATTGGCAAGGGAATGAGATTGTACTTTTTTTGGCACATCCTTGACTGTACAGTACAATCCGTGATTGGTGTCATTATTGGGCAAGTAGTCTAAATGCATTCCGAATGTGAATCTATGAGTATTTTAGCTGTCCGTATATGTGTGCGGATCATTCTGGGGTGGGTTGAGTGCTGCGGAATTAGAGAACAGCTTGTTTATGTTCTATTGAGAGAGGATGCACCAGAGGTGTACGTTACAGGGGTGATGTGCACTTGTTCCTTTGGGGTTCTATTTAGTTTGTTCGGTGTGTCAGTTTGTGTTAACACGGCGATTTTGTGTGTTTGCAGCTGAGAAGGCGCACTATGCGGCAAGGGACCCCATTGTTGCGTTGAAGAAGTATTTGCTAGAGAATGAATTAGTTACGGAGGGTGATTTGAAGAGTATTGAGAAGAAGATTGACGACGTCATAGAGGAAGCCGTAGAATTTGCAGATGCGAGCCCTTTGCCAGTGCGCAGCCAATTGCTGGAGAATGTGTTCGCCGACCCGAAAGGGTTTGGGATAGGCCCGGATGGCAGGTACCGATGTGAAGACCCTGGATTTACTGCCGGAACGGCCCAGGTGTAATGCTAGAAGTAAATTGAGCTTCCCTCCAGTGTGCCCTGCAAGCGAGACATTAGAGCTCGCTCTTATTTTTTGGATCTTGGGCATCCTGATAGGATTTATATCATACTTACGTTCCAGTGACCAAGGGACGTGACGCTGGTTGATAATGAGAGTGGTTTAGTAGAGTCAAAACTTGAACAGACTCCGGGTTTTGCAGGTATCATTCAGGTGGCCTCCTAGATTCTCCAGGGCTCTCTCAAAATAGTTTTTAGTTGGTCTATCATTTAGACCTGTAATGTGTGTATTCTGCAAGTTCCTATTATATCCTTTTTTTGGTGACTGTTAATTGACACCATTTTTTTCTTGGACGATGAGTATGTGAGTGAAAGTGGCGGGTTCAAGTGAGGACTATGGAAGATCCTAGATGTACTACGTCTTGTGGTTAGTTACTGTACTTTGTTGGAGTGAAGCGCGAAGAGCTCAAACAAAATCCTCGAACCACCTACTTTGCTAAAATTTTAACATTTCTACCAGGATGAGCTTTCTTCTGAGTTTGTCTTGTCTTCAAAACTGAGGAACATTTTACATAGCTGCAAAGGTGTCTCGTGAACTTACATCTCGGTGATACACGAACATCTCATCTTAAGGAAGCATCTATTGTTTCTGATTTGATTCTAATAGCATTTGCAGCTGTTGACTGCGACTCTTCTGACTCATTAGCGACGATCATTTGAATGTGTGCATGGTGACCGTAAACTGATTGATGGATCTTGTTTGCAACACCAGTTATTAGTCCCAGTAACTTAACTGTATTTTTGAAGCATTCTGTTACTCGCAATAGTTGACAGAGCCCTAGACTCGAGGCTTCCTGTCTTGCTGTAATGGGACAGAAACATGTCTTGTAATAGCTATTTTAGGTGAGTTCGAAGAGGTTCCCAGCACCAAGTCTGCTAGAAAATTTTCAGATATATGTAATGTTGATGAGACAATTCCACTGCTTAATAGTTATCTTCTCTCCAGATGCAACTCACAAGCTCCAGGATCATGCTTCCTGGTCGACTTGGTGGCTTCTTCGCCGTGGCGAACTGATTGGTAATTTGCCTTGAAACTTCACAACAAATGAGGATGAGATTCTGATTCCAAGATGCCTCACAACATAACATTCTTTTGGGGGGGTCTTGTGACATCTTGGGGATTCATGAGTCCCGTTCTTCCATTTCTTATGTAAAAGACACAACGAGAGGACAGTTCAGGGATGTAACTAAAATAACAGGATGTAAGATGTTCATTTTAAGGCGAGTAAAATGCCATGCGTAGGGTTCTCTCCCTCCTCTTGAGAAAAGGGCTCCTTTGAGGATTGGTGGGTCAATATTTTGGAAGCATTCGAGAGTACAAATTAGACATAATCTCAACATATTAATGCTATCAGTGCAAGATTAGAGTGCACTGATATGAAGCAAAAACCTGCACTATTAGAGAGGTCAAAATACCGTCTTTGGTTGCAGTAGTAGACCCACTTGAGGCAGCAAGTGAATCAGGTTCCTTTCACCATGAATAAAACTACACTGACCATTAAATTCTGTTTGCGAGTCACAATGAACCGGTTTGTCAAATTGGTGAAACGAACCACAATACGAACAAGTCATGGAACCATGTGATGTCGGCTACAACTCCAGAGTGGATCAAGAACTTACATAGCCACCAGTAGGGAGCTGTCTTTTCTTGCTCCAACAGAAGTCGCACAAAGATTGGCACATTGATAGCCTCTGTCAACAGTTATTAACAATTTTAAGGTCTGGTCAATCATGAAAATATTCACAGCATTCGGCAATGAACTCGTTACTCTACAGAAAGCATTACTTGGAATCAACATCGCTTCTTTCATATGCAATAATCCCACCTGTATGCGTCCCTGCCAAATGCCAGAGGCCAACGTCCGGAAAGGACTTCAACTGTAATAAAATTACATGTCCTGCAAGTTCTGTACAACACACATTAAGGCTCAGTCTTGATGGATGACTCTTCAATCCCAATCGGCGCATCTGTTTCCCGATCGATTAAGATCTTCATAAAGAGTGTACAATCCTTGAGTATACCATAGCTGGCAATAGTTTGGAACTCTGAAAGAAGTTTCTTTCCTTGGTAAACCAGACACCAGGGTCTCTCAAGTTGCATGCTTCCCATCTTTTCAATTCCTTGCTTAATAGAGAAGATAGTAGTATGAGATTGCACTAGCACACACAGAGTTTTCCCATCCAGTGATGTTACGAAGATGGTAAACCGAGATTCGCTATTCTCAGTGGTCTCCACGGTCCTTTTCTTGGACTCATGTTCCTCAAACTGCATAAGAACTTCACTTAAATAAAAAAAACATATCATCAATCCAAGGATTTGAGATATCCTCACATCTCTTGAAACAAATTTCGCATAAAAGAAAACAGCAGATCAAAGAATGACTTACAGTTGAAAATTTTCGCTTGAGAGAGTTATGATCGTCCTCCCTTCTCCGCAAGAGGCGGGCCAGATAACTTGATTCCTGTGACAAAGTGAAATTGACGGCAATTTCAACTTTAGAGGGCGAAAGTTTTCCTGTGTCTATCATGTTCCAAATTTCAGCCGACTGCGCTTGCGTGAATGACCGGGAGAAACAAGCCACAGCATCATAAAGCTTATCATGCGACTCCCTCTCATTGAGAGGAATACACGCTGCCATTTTCTGAAAGTTCAGTTGGGAATCCAGAGAACCATCCCAAGGACATCTTTCTGCAGCAAGTAACAAGACTTCATCAGCCAAGTCACTGAGATGCTGAATCTCCTCTTCCATGAAAAAGCTACTTCTTGATGCCGATACTGCTGAACAGAGAAGGTCTTGAATGAGCTCTGGACTAAGTCCCATGATGTCTTCAATCTTAAGACGATACAGCTCGGATGAGATATAAGCCTTGATTGCATCTTCACTCAACAAAGGGTCCTCGGTGAGAGTCCAAACCAGCACCAACTTCTTAGGGTCAATCAAGTCTATCTGGACCCTTCCTGCATTAATGAATTCATTTAGGCTTTCCACGAAATATTTAACGATGGAGTCTCTATTTGCATGGCAATCTTCGTCCCAACCAAGTATTGAGTCTTCGTCCCAACTAAGTATTGAGTCCAACGCGGTTGATGTTCCTTTGTACCAGAAGAAATTAACCATGTTAACCCCGAGTCTTTTAAAGTCCTGCAATGCTGCATTCACAAAACCAGGTTTCAGTTTTGTCAAATCCAACAGAAGTCCACCTATTTCGTCCTCATGGTCCAAATCAAGGTTTTGATATTCCAATGCATGTCCAGCTAGTTTGTTGAAGAGAACTTCATAATCCGTCACATAGGAATCATTTGTTGATGAGTGCGCTAGCATGGTCAAGATACTCTGAATGCCATTTGCGCTTTCCATCTCCACAAACCTATGGCACCGCCCGTAGAGATTTTCTGGCGCAATGTCCTGTGCAAAACCACAAGCAATCAATAGAATAAGCAAAGCATCTCGAACAAGATTCCACTTCACCATTTTGGCATCTTTTGATCAAGCTAGAAAATTGTGGAAAAGTAGATGAAACATCATCACAGGAATGAGCACTCAACCTAAAGTCAAGTTCATTCAAACACCATTCGTATACCGCAAACCTTAAATCCCAAACCCCTACCTCTGTAACCCCTACCTCAGTGAATCCGAGAAATTTGGATGCAGAAAGTAAATTGAGGACATTCTGCTTGGTGATTCTGATCCTGGATTCGTAACAAAAGCCTTTGATCAATTCAAAAGCCTGGCTACCGCCCGGCAATTCCGAGAGATTCATCCGGAGGATCGGAGGATGGCCCCCGGCATTCTCTGGTGGACTGGTCTTGAAAGACGCTATGGAAGCCCTGAAATAAGAGGATTTGAGGGCAAATGGAAAGGAATGGCATTCGAAATGATGATCCTTGATTGAAACCTGAAATTGGTATATGCCTCCCAAAAGTGTTTCAATGTTCCAATGCCCAGCCTCAACAAGCTCCGTCTTTAATCCTGTGCCGCTCATGTCGTCGTCTTGACTGAAGAAAGCCCTACTCTGCAACATGAAGCAAGGACTCTGTTAGAAAGACCATGTGCAGCATATCTAGAATTGATGAGCAACTTGGGCAGCAAAACTTGTAATTTGATACGTAGAGAGAGAATTGGGAGAGAACTTTTTGAACCTATATCTAAACTAAATGCATTGAGTTGCAGACGACCTAAGGTCGAGGACACTAATCACATTACTTTGTGAAACTTTGCTACGCTATCAACAATTGGTTGCAGTACTGTACTGTTCTTCAGATCTAAAATTCCCCAACACAACACCATAATTGTCAGCGAACCTACCAATTGAAAAAATCTACAGAAAATCTGCAGAAACAGGGTGATCATGACAAATTAGAGAGTGAGACTAGAACAGAAGAACTCTCCTGCAATCACATAGTGCACAAACACATTGCTCAGACGACGTCCAAATTCCACGGACATAACCATCCTAGAAACCAGTAGGCACCACATCAGGTCAAGACCCCGCATACAGTATTATGCAAAGTGTGCGTTAAGGTTTAGGGTTTAACCCTAACATACTTTGCAATACATGTCCAATGCACATGCATGACTATCACAATCCAACTATGAATGCAAAGGAGCTGACGCCCGAGCATAGCCCAGAAAACCCAGCCAAGATGCTGAATAGAAAAACTCAAATCGACCCACCCAGAAAGGATTACGGGAGGATTTACGAACGGCCTCAAATGTTTTAAAGGGTAGGCCTGTGACAAAAAATAAACACAAATATAAAGGCCTCAATCTGAGTATTGTAGATCGCACACAGATACCAGATGACGAGTCGCAGATAATACGAGTATCACATTTTCTGTCGTTTACAGGAAATATCACAGTAATAACCGCGATGCAACATAAAAGACGATTGAAAAAAACATCGACAACAAACTTCATTCGAAACTTCCCTTCAAATGGAGATGCAGAGGGACTACACTACATGCATACAGCAGCACCGAAATCATGGCCACCGACATCTCATCTATTTCACACACTGCTTGGTCTTCAATTTGCAAGTGGTGTAACCAGGAATTGACTACATGTCTACGGACACTAATTGTGAATGGAAATAGGACTGTCTATTTCAATAAAAGGAATCCGTATCCTCTCACAAAATCAAACAAAACGTTTGTTCAGTCCCTACCATGATAATCGCAACAAACTTCCGTCACAATTCTCTGAACAACAAAAGAAAACATAAGTGCTTCACCAGCCTTGCCTGCATTCCAACACCATCCATTTCCAGAGAATTTCCGCAACAAATCTGCACAAATTTCAAACAGCCCAATTCTCTCATCACAACAATCGAATCCTAACAACGTGTCCCTTCCCAATTGCAGTATTCCCGCAACAGCAACTCTAAATTAAACAACCCTCAAACAATGGAAATTCACTGCAGTGGACATCCAGCAAATCAACCTCATCCAGAAACCCTACCAAGAACCAAGCAGTCAAGAAACCAACAATTCCTTGATATACACCGAGAAAACGAACGCTACATGAGAAAAATGGATACTAAACTGGTTCTCTTCTCAAATGGCGTTGGAGTACCTCTAACGCATTGAGAATTTTCCACAATCGAGAATGCAATGGACAACACCACCAGAGCTCCAAACTTACATTTTCCGTCCGTACATGTGAGCTTCCCGATTTCTCCATCGCCTACGAATGTCCTACTCTCCAGCACCCTCGCTTACAGTTTCGCATTGATTCAGCATTCTCTTGAGCATGACAAAGCTGTGCTTCTCTCCCTGCAGGCAACAATAGATTGGCAAAGTGAGGACTTGAGGAGAGACTTTGAGAGCATAGGCAAGTAAAAGGGAGAATGGCTGCAGCTTGCCGTGCTTGCAAGGTTATGGTGCGAAATGTCATTTTCCAATGGCTTGGGATCCTTATTCTCTCATGCTCAACTCTCATTCATGACTTTTGCTCTTCATGACTTTTGCTCTTCATGAGTACGAAGAGACAGGGTCAGGTAGGACAGTCACCCCTAAAGTCGCATCGTCCTTTCTTTTGGATAAAATGAATTTTGGGCAGGTTCTTATAAGCTCAATTTTCAGTAAAAAAATTTTGAAACTTTTTCATATGATAGAAAGACTTACTAGCTTTCTAGAAGTAAGCTTATAATTTGTATTTCCATCAGTGACCAAGAGGGAAAGTTATACCACAATAAACCTAAATTTGAACTTGGTGGGTAGCAAAAGAAATTCACAAAAGCTTAAAATAAAAATTTCAAAAATTTGTTTCTCATAAGTTATATTTTTGTCAACTGAAAATGCTTTTATTCCTTCCATTTGGATTTGTGAAGTGAAAGTTATGGAGCATCTTGTTTGAGTTTATGAAACAAAAAGTTCCACAAGGTTTACTTTGATTGTTAGAACAATCTCACTATTGGGATTAGTGTATAATAAATCAATGATCTCTCAAAGGAAAGTTGTAAAACATGATTCATAGATCATATCTATATGGCTAGATTAACTAGTATAGAAACCAATATTTTCCAATAATATTTAACTCCCAAAATTGAAAATTCCTTCTAAAATTGATTGTAGATTGAATATTTGTGATTTTTACAAGAAATTTTTCTTCTATGTTAAAAATTTTGAGTTCTAATTATAGTGATTTAAATAAATAAATACAAATTATTCAAATCAATTTTGAAGAGTCATTTTTTGAACTCAAAAAATTGCTTCTGTAGCTAGACCTACTAGTATTCTTTGAATTTTAGAATATTTTCAAAGCAAAATCTTTAGAATCTATATTGAACAATTGTTGAAGAACTATTATAAGAATCTTTTAAAAAATTGATGGATGAAAAAATGCATTTTTGAATGCTTGAATTGTGTTTGCATTCCTCTACTATTCTAAACTTGAACATTTAAATTTTTATCGGTTAATTCCATCTTAGAGCTATTGATGAATTAGTTTTTCCTTCTATCAAATACCTTATTCTATTTAACAATTTTTTAAAGAATAAAAAACACTTTATCATTTTGTTAATTTTTTCTTGTACTCTCAATTCATTTCTCATGATAAAAAAATTTTAATTTAAAATTTGTAGTGCAAAATTTTTTAATTAGGAGGATTCAAAGTCTTATGGACTAGTTTCTCACAATGCCCCAAATCATGATTTCTTCACTTTGAACACATTTATCTTGCAATCTATACAGCCAAAGCTTCTAAAATTTCTTCCACATATTTTTATATTGGTCTATTTCAAGATCCTATAGTTAAATATACAAAAATACCATTCTAAAATCTTTTGGTCTTTGCACTGGAAATGGCACTTTTAAACGTTATTTGATGAAAAAATGACCTTAGGGCTTCAGAAGTTAATCAATTATTGTTTACTAGATTTTGAAGTAGCAATCATCAATGACTTTGGATTGCACATGCATTAAAGGGTTAACGTCCAAATCTTTTTTTGAATTTTTGCACATTTTTCTTATATTTGAATATAAATATTTCATTCTTCTTCAATATCATCAAATTGATTAAAAAAAAGTTATTTATTTCAAAATATGATTCCTTGAATGAATGAAAAGAAATTTGGAAATAGTATTGCCCTAAATTTTCATAATCATCATCTACAATATAAACTTCAAAAAACACTCATTCAATTAGTAAATCAGCAAAAACAAGTTTTGAAGGTTAGACATATTGGTTTTGTAGGGAAGCAAATTTTTTTATTGAGTAATAAGCGTACAAGATGACTACAATGTATCCTGGGAGTGCCTCATAGTAATCTTTGAATACATTGTATTGCGCCCCAAAACTTACTATTTATTAGTTTTGAAACTTTATATAGAGTACTTATTTGGAAGGAAAGTAGAAAACTTAATATAGCATGGTTATTAGATACATGTAAGATCAAAAAAATTAATAAGAAGTTTGAATGGCTCATAAAGACATCCTTCACATATTGTTGAAGAGTATAATTAAATTTTAGTGCAATGATCATAACTAATGAAAATCATAATCTTGGATCAAAAACTATCATAAATATAGAATTTTGAGGGGTAGTTTAAAGATGTAATAGGTAGTGAAGTTATCAAATTAGAATACAACTATAGATTAGTATTTTATTTTACTAATTTATGAGAAAAATAAAGGCAAGTGTAATTTTGTTTGTAAAACAATTTCAAATATAATGATAGGACATCCAAAATTTCAAAGACCCAAAAGAAGCATTTGATCAAATACATATTTGCCATGTATTCTCTTCATCAATGTATATCTTTATTGAAGAATATTTTTATTTATGAAACTTTCTCTTCCTAACTTTTGAATATAATATCCAAATAATTTAATGTTAGAATCTTTGTTCATTGTAAAACGAAATCAATAAAAAATTTGATCAATTAAATAAAAAAGAACCATTTTCAAAAATCAATTGTAAATTTGTGGATGAATAAACCTTGCATACATCTCTAAATGCTAAAAACATTAAGATGGAAATAATAGAATAATAAGTGGTCAATACCATTTACATTTTCTATTGTAATATTTTCTACTCTCATTAAATAATTTAGGAAGTAGAATGACTTTTCAATAAAAAATCATGTTGGCCATCCAAATTTTATTGGTCTTATGAGAAAAATGATGTGACAATTGCATCTTCATTTCAAAAAATCTGCAAATTGCTTGTAATGTGTAATGTATCAATGATATGACAACATATGTAAAAAAAAATTTAATATAACAATAAACTAAAGGGAATTTCATTCTTATTTTTTTATTTTCACTTAAAATAATTAAACAAGGATTAAGGCAAATCTATTCAAATTTTAAAAGGTCTCACTAGGTCAATAAATGTATAGATTCTTAATAGAAAATGATAATTTAAATTATATTAGTGAGCTCAATATCAAATTTGAAACTTACATCTATCATATATTTATGTTTTTATGAGGCAATCCAAAGAACATTTCAATACCTTTGTAAATCAAAATTTGTGTCAAATTTTTAGCATCCTAATTTTTAATTTTAAAATCACAACATCTACATAATAGCTTATTTTAAGTTAAGAATTTTTTGGTTGTAGAAATGTTTTTTTACCAAAAACAATATTCAAGTTTTTTTTAAAGATTATTGAATTATTGCCAAACTTGTTAATGACTACAACACCTTTTGGTTATTATGAAAAAAATAATCAATATATGTAATTTCATTTTTGTTGAAGAGACTATTATTTGCAAAAACTAATAGAATGCACAATATGACATGCAAAAAATAACCAAAGGAGGGAGAAATTTGCCCAAACAAAAATTTTACAATATTATTGCAAATAGTATAAAGTGATAACAAAACACTTAGAAAACAATCATTCTTAGTATATTTCAATTTGTGCAATATTATAAAATTCTTCTATTGTATTTAATATTCCAAAATGCTTCAAAAATTCTCTATTACTTTATAAACTACAACCAAATATTTTATGATCAAAATTATTCATATAAAAATATATAGAAAGACTTGCCAAAAATACTTGTAATATTTTCCTTTATACTATTCTTGGCAAACTATTTTTCAAGAACAATTGTAAGAGCAATGGTCTAATGTAGCAAAAATATATATTGAAGATGGATATGACCATATTAAAATTATTTCAAATATTTTCTTATTTTCTAAAATTAAATTGCTAAGAAATAAGTCACACTTATCATCATAAAAATTGAGAGTATTATCAAATATTCATTCTAAAGAACTTGAGACTGAAATTTAGAAGAGATGTTTTTCAAGTAGACTTGTAGCTATTACAAAAAGAAATTTATAAAAAGCTAATTCTATATTGTATCAAAATTTGCCTAATAAGCTTCTTTCATTATGCATTTTCAAATATTAAAAAAAATATATTTTAATGATTTCTTTTATGGATACTAATCTTCAAGTGTTTCCATAATAACAAAATTTATTGATTTTATGCTTTTCCAATTTTTTATCTAATTAAATACAAAATGAAATGTTATAATGCATATTTTCTTGAGATTTGGCATTTTTTTAGTTTTCTTTGAGAGTTATTCTTTATTTGATCTTCCTATGGTTTAAGAATTTGATTTTATTGCATATTTTATTTTATACATTAATTGAATTTTAGACATGTCAACCAAATAATTTATTTCATTGTTAACTTTCGTGCTATTGGCAATATAATTTTGGTGTTGGTAGTTAAATTCATGAGCCATTGCCCTATATTGAATGACAACAAAATCTTGTAGGGTTATTAATTTTCTCTCTAGGAATAGCATTGATGTACACATTGCTACTATGCTTTATATAATGCATGTTGCAATTGCAACCAATGATGGTAACAATTTGGTAAACTACAAGCAATAGTAAGCCAAATTCTTTGGAAAATTAAATTAAAAAATTGGACAAGATACTTGGCTTCAAATTTGATACTTTGACACATTGACTAATATCTATTCACTATCCTTAGAAAAATCCCTATTGGATAATTGCAAGAAACATCAATACTAATAATTACATTTTAATTTAAAGTAGGAGGTCCATAAAAGCATCCTTTAATACAAAGGTACATTTTAGGAAGTCGATGCTTTTAGCAACCATTTTGTTTCAACTCCAAAAATTCATAACTAATTCCATGACACTCTAAAAATATGAAATGACTTGGATTATATGCCATTTCCATTTGTCTTTTGGCGAATTTTTTTGACAAATATTTTTAAAAGTCATTAAATTAATTTTTAGATTTAAAATGGGTGCTTTATAGTACTTGTGATTTTTCCTAGTCTAAACCTCGCATCAATCACATGTTGTTGTCTATAGTAGAAACTCTATTAAGAACCAAGCCAAGACTAGTTTGACACATTATAGTACAAAGGTTATTACATTAAAGGAGGGGCATTTGCATTCATAAATTTGTAAGCGGCTTGGTTTAGGATTGGTTTGATACATTATTTTAGAAGTTTAATTAGTTTCGAGATTGTTGCTTACAAGAGGTTCTTCTATACTTGCCTACTATAAACTATAGCAAAGTATACAAAAAGAGATTGTTTAGTTTGAAGAAAAAACATTGAATATGAAAGCTAAAATGTTAATGCTGGCATTGCAAGTAATTGCAAACAACAACATTTGTAATTCAATAATGCAAAATTCTCCAAAATAAAAATGTAAGATTCTTGAAAGATTTGAAAAGATGACTTTCCTAAAAGAAGAAAATATAATTTCTTACTCCTTATGCCTCAAAATAAATCTCCAGTACTCTGGCTAGTTTCCCACTAGAGACCATGAATTTAATTTGAGATAGAGATAGTAAGTAGATAAGTTGTAGTCTAATATCTACATGTTCTTTTTTTCTATTCAGAATCAATATAATACAATTTTAGAAGTCTAATAAACATAAAGAGCCTAAGAGCATCACCCCCCTTGCACAAGTAACAAGTTCAAGACAATCATTGGAAGGACTAGGCTTCAAAACTTCCTCCACTTTTATACAGTCAATGAAAGTAGCACCACTAGGCCTCTCGAAATCAAAGTTTTTCAAGGCATGGTGCAATTTTTGAGTGAATTCATTTTGTCGAGATTTTTTTGTCATTATTTATTGTGTTTTTATCCCCCAAATCCAAAAAGTGCATCCTTGGGAGGATATTAAGTGAAGAATTCTAGGAGAATAAAGCCTTATTTAATGACTTTCTTTTTGTTTGGCAAGCCTCAAGTATAGAATATGGTAGGGTGGAATTTGGAGAGCCTTGCTACCACCCGCCCCTAAGCCCACCACACAAGGTTTGGCATGTGTTGCCAGGGCAACTATAGTGATGCTCTGTGAAGCACAATTATGATACTCAATACATACATATTCCATACTTGAAAGTGTGTCTTGCTTGCACTTGTAACCATTTTGCCTACTATTTGATGGCCTATCCATTAGTGTAGGCTTCATTTGCTTTATTAGGGAAATGGCCATATTGTCCAAGTTGCTTAGTGATTTTGTTTTGATTTGATTTTGGAGAAGTAATTAGCTCATTTCTTCAATACTCATGAGATAATTGAGTGATACTTGGTGATAACTATAAGAAATCAGAGGGGTACCTAGGTAAAACTTGGCTACTAGCTATAAAAAGCAGCAGGAATCTGGCTTTTCTGTTATTAAAAAAAAAGAAAAAGAATGAACTCATTTACAAAAAAAAAAATTCTGCAGCAAAGAGGCGAGAATCCGTGCAAGAAAACACTGAACCAAAAAACACCCACCCGGCTTCTAGTCCTTCCACACAGAGCTCATGTTGTTTTTCTCGCGCATGGTATCTCCAA
This sequence comes from Pseudoscleropodium purum, assembly GCA_963969395.1. Classification (NCBI taxonomy): domain Eukaryota; kingdom Viridiplantae; phylum Streptophyta; class Bryopsida; order Hypnales; family Brachytheciaceae; genus Pseudoscleropodium; species Pseudoscleropodium purum. The sequence continues at coordinate 3,795,945 of OZ017796.1, forward strand.
GATTGGGGAAAGGCCGCGGGGGTAGAACATGAGAGAATACTGAGACTTTGTGAAACTTTGCTACATCATCAACAATTGGTTGCAGTATCTTAGCGTCATGCTCTTCGGATCTAAAATTCCCCGGCACGACACCATAATTGTCAGCGAACCTGGCAATTGAAAAAATCTGCAGAAACGGGGGGTGATTGCGACAAATTAGAGAGTGAGACTAGAGCAAAAGAGCTCTCCTGCAATCACATAATGCACAAACAGAATGCTCAGGCCGATCAGACAACTTCATCTTACTCGAAACTGCCCTAACTTGCATGCTCTACGAAAATTATGCATATGCATGACTATCACAACACAAATGCGAAGGAGCTGATGCCCGAGCATAGCCCAGAAAAAAACAGTCAAGATGCGGAATAGAAAACCCAAATCGACCCACCCAGAAAGCTAAGAATTAGGGGTGGATTTACGAAAAGCCTCAAATTTTCAAAGTGGTAGGCCGGAGACAACAGCGAACACAAATAGAAAGGCCTCAATTCGAGTAGTGTAGGTCGCACACAGATACCAGACGCCGTGTCGGTGATGATACGAGTACCGCATTTCCTGCCGATTACAGGAATATTTCATTATGACCGCGAACAAACATTCAACGCGAACAAACGACGTTCAATAGGCACCTTCATCTTACTCGAAACTTCCCTTCAAATGGACATTCTAGACGGACTACATGCTTACAGAAACACTGGAATCAATAAGGAAGAGAGCAGCAAACAAAAGTAGAAGGGAAACAATAGCAAGAGAAATTCAGCGCGAAAAACTCCCAAGCAGGTAGATTCCAAGTGAAGAAGGGAACTCGAAAATACAGACCACCTCTACAAAAGACCTGGCAGCTACAGTAATAAGAAAAGGCACTGTCCCTTTTAGCACCAGCTCACTTTTCAAGTACTTTAGCTACTCAAACTTCCACAAGGTAGACTAATGGTAGCTTCAAACTGCCTCAGGGTAGCCTCAGTCCGCAGACTTCCTCAGGGTGGGTAGCTTCAAACTTAGGGTTGCTTCTGTTTAACTTCTGTAAGATGCAAGATGCAAAACCTCCTCCCCTTGGATCTTGGATCTTGGATCCCGAGCCAATAAATGGCTAGGAATACCTGCGCAGCCCTTGTAGACCAGGCGCAAAAGCAGTTGGAATCGCATCTCTTACGGTTGCGTGCACCTCTCAAGCCACCCGAAAAACCCTGAAACTCACTCGCTCGCTCACTTCCAGTGCCACCCTGCGTGCGTGCTTACCTGAACCTTTCCAGGCTCCCCCTTCTTCGTCTCCACACGCTTCCTGACCTGCGCCCACTTGCACGCCATGGCGTGGCCCACCTCCATGACGTCGCCTCGGAAACATTCGTCTTCATACAACATTACTCTCTGACCCCCAAAACTCTGTGCGCAGAAGCATAGAATTTCGTCTCCCATATAATTTCTGCTTCCCACGCTTCCGTTCTCACGGTTCCCCTGTTTCTTTCAAGCTTATGGAGGCCGTCGTCGCCGTTGCTGGTACTGGTGCTGGATCGTTTCTTCGCTGCAAGGCGCCCTCGCAGCTTCTCTCTCAAAGCAATCCCCTGTCTCCCCAGTTTCTGCATTTTTTTCCCCGGCCTCAGTCATGGCCGCAACGTCGTCATCGAGGTCGAGTTGTGGCCATGGCGAAGCCCAATTGGGCTCATCACACCGTTTCCAAGGCGCTGCAAGGTGTATCTACGGTGCTGCTCGCCTCGGGTGCAGCTGCGCTGGTGTTGCTGCAGCCTACGCCCCAGTCGGCAGTGGCGGAGACGTTCACGATCACCTTCCCGGGCTCGCAAATTAAAGAGGTGAATGCGGTGCAGCGGACTTTGGTGGAGGCTTGGGGAATTGTGCGGGAGACGTACGTGGATCCGACTTTCAATAATCAAGGTACAGGAACAAGATCCTCTGTTGCTCTGTGCCGAGTTTGCAAGGATCCTTTCTTAGTCTTCGTCTTCGTCTTGTTTCCGTCCCCATCGCCATCCAAGCACAGGAAGATTTGGAGGAAAGTTTTGGAATATTTTTTTCCGTCGCTTTCTGGTAGAGATTTTTGCCTTGATTTGGAAATGGGAATTCCATTTTTTCTGACGCTGTTGCTGATGCTGATGCGTGTTGGGAGCAGATTGGGATCTCAAGCTGCAAGAAGTGTTGAGAGAGACGCTACGTCTCAAGACATCAGACGCTGCATATGCCAAGATCCGCTCGATGCTGGCCACTTTGGAAGACCCCTTCACTCGGATTGTCAGCCCTCAGGTTGGTTGCTTTCTTGTGTCTACGTTCTGTACTGTTGTGGCTATGATCTGTATCCAAAGATTCATGGTCTTTGACGACGTTCTGTAATGATGTGGCTCTGATCTATATCTAGAGCTTCATGGATCTTCCTTTCCCTCTGACGCCAGTGATTTTTCCATTTATTGGAGGATGCCCGTGCAGGAATATGCTAGCTTTCGGATCAACAATGAAGGCGCCTTGGAAGGTGTAGGCTTGCTCATTGGGTCGGACCGAGACTCTGGCCGATTGGTACGTCAACTATTCATCTCAAAAATTGCAAGATTGTGCGTGGTTTTTTTCGCAGCTTCTTCATGTTTAGAAGCAGGAATTGTGCTCTCATTAACAGCGACGATCTGTGTGTAGCTTGTTTCTTGTGCAATGTGACTGCAGGACTGTAGACAGTTTTTTCCTTTTCTGTTTTTTATCTTGGACTGTGCATGCACTTTTTTTGGTGTTGTGGGCTCCTATCCTTCACTTTCGATCTGTCGCCTTCAATTTCTTTATTGTGTACATGCACTTGATGTCCAATGTACCGAGCATCCTACACCGTGGAGTAGCAGAACCATAGATTGCGGGATGGAGATTTTGCAGAATGTCAATATGTTTCTGGTCTGGTGAATCTGGATTAATACGACCCTTCCGGAAATGATTTGTGCAGTTTTAAATAGTTTCCCATCTCGCTCTATGCTCTATGCTGAAATTTTGTGGCACTATCGTGTCTATTTACCACGTAGCTATCTTTCGTTGCTTTTCGTACTTGGTTGTGAATGCTCTCAGTGGCACTTATAATGTTAACAAAGCCTTGGCGACTTTCAGGTTGTGCTATCTCCTATTGAGGGTGGCCCTGCACAGCGAGCTGGGATCGTCACTGGCGATGAGTTAGTACAAATCGACGGTAAGCATATCAGTGCGTATCTAAATGGGATTTAGAATAACGATATTCTCTTGATACGGCTCCGTCTCTGTTACCGATTATGCTTAATGGACTCGTTGAAACTGCAGATATGGCACTTGCAGGCATGAATAATGAGGAAGTTGCCACAAAACTCCGGGGGCGCGCTGGTACATCTGTCACTTTGAAAGTTCGCAGAGCTGTAAGTGTGTTACTTCAGTTTCCGTTTCTTATCCTTTGAAGTTCATATTTCACTGCTGGAAATTGAGTGCTTGGGGTCATTGTCTTGTTCGGGTAACTAAGGAATTGTTATTCCCAAGTCCACAAGCATAGGGAGGTTAAAATTGACTTGGGAGATGTTTTGCACAGGGGAATGGAACAGCTGTGTCCACGGCTACCGGGCTAACTGAGATAACGCTCCAGCGCGAAACAATAATGTTGTCCCCGGTATACTCTGCGGTGATACATCATGTTGCACCTAACGGCCAGGAAATTAAGACCGGTTATGTTCGTTTGTCTGCTTTCTCACAGGTTTGTATTTTTTCAATGACAATTTGTCTATCTCGTGATATTCATGTATCCTTGTTAAACTCAAGTTCTGAAGCTGAAATCGATGCATGAAGTCTCTGAGACGCTGCACGCTTGATAATATTGTAAAGCACTCACAAGGATGTTGTATGTGGACACTTTTGCGGTTTTTTGACATTTCATGTTGAATTTCATGTATGAAGTTTTGAGATTTGTTCCCTTGACCCCACAGTGGCCATGTTGATATTATGACAACCCAGACTCTTCGATCTTGATGTTTTCGTGTATTCCCGGGGATGTGCTGCAGTGTAGTGGTGGGAACTGAAAGATTGTTGTCCCTGATCTCAGTCTCTGCAGCTATTGACGTCCATTTATCAGATTTAAGAATGTTCTGAGAACTGTTTTTTGATGAATCCTTGTTGACAATGGCTATGAATTAAAGGTTTGTCTGGTTATTAAGTAATGGTTTCCATGTGGGGTTTCAGAATGCTGCAATTGACATGGAAAAAGCAGTGTCGCAATTGGAAGAGGCAGGAGTGGACTCTTACATCCTAGACTTGCGCAACAACCCGGTATGTGTACATTATCCCTTCACCTCTTTTCAAAGGGTTCTGGGTTTTAAGTGACACTTGTCTCGAGATGCAGAATGCATGACATTGTGTTTTCTCTTCCTTTTCCGCATGCAGAGTCGCAAGTTCGCAACTAACTCTGGTTTAGTGGCGGTGGAATTGCAGGGTGGTTTAGTGAAAGCAGGTCTGGACGTTGCTCAGATGTGGCTAGATGGAAATGAGATTCTGGTGCACACCATAGACAGAAACGGGTTCACGCAGCCTATTAATCTAGTTAATGGCCACGCACTTACTCGTGATCCCTTGGTGGTTTTGGTCAACGAGGGGAGTGCAAGTGCGAGTGAGATTCTAGCAGGAGCATTACATGACAATGGGCGTGCGGTGCTTGTCGGAACAAAAACATATGGGAAGGGAAAAATACAGGTAAGAGTTAATGCTTTGCACTAATAGTGATGAAGCAGAGTTGAAACAGTATTGGTGCTTTTTGAAGTATTATAGTTGACGAGTCTTGTTTGAAGTTTTTGGAGTTGGTTTTGTTTAGTGATGTTCCAGGGATTCTTTTTCATGTCTACAATGTTTGGGACGAGAATCGATTTCCTTGCTATCAAATCTTCAATCCTCCTCATTGATGTGCCATTGATGAAGTAGTTGCCTCCTAGCTAACTTAACTTCGTGATCCTTTTGATGAAACTGATGCAGAGTGTTACAGAATTACGGGATGGATCAGCACTCTTTGTTACAGTGGCGAAGTATTTGTCTCCTGCTCTTCATCAAATTGATCATGTTGGTATTGCCCCGGATGTGAAGTGCTCTCCAGATGAAGTTCTACCAATTTCATTGTCCGGTCGTGGGACGTCTGTAGACATGCTCCGCCTGGACAGTGACTCGTGTCTTATGAAAGCCGAGCAGCAATTGGATCTCCATTGAGATCCTATTTATTTGTTGACATCACATCGACATTCCGAAGTTTGGGTAAGGCCTTCAACGACGTCCAATTGCTCGCAGATGCTTGTGTAAAAATCTGGAGAATGGCTTACTATGTGGTGAAATTGATTAGATTTAGTATGTATTGAAATTGATGAGATTGCTTACTGGTAGAATCATCCAGTAATAGTTTTGTACATAGTCATTCATTGTTAGCGTGGAGTTGATTCATTATCTTCCACCCAGTTCTATGCATTCTGGGAACTACATTTTTATGTAAATAGCATTGCTTCACATTTTTACCAAAGGCATATTCAAACTTCTTCTCTTTCGTTGTGGATGTGGTTTCTGTCTTAACTAGACTCTAACAAAGTAGAAAAGGCTACTAAAAACTATAGGAGTCTTTCATAGATAAAGATCACTTAATTAGATTCTTTTAGTGTGGTTGTTAATTCATTGTCAAATTTGAAACTTGCATCAATATTTATCTCATCTTGAGGCAAATCAAGAACTAATGTAGTACTTTGGTAGATTCAAAAAGTGTGTGAAAGGTTTAGCTTTTTAATTTTTTTAATTTTAAAATCATTGAAAAAAATTAAATAATTAAATTTAGTCAAAAAATAGTGATGATATTATGAAAGTGAATTACTTCATCAAAAATCATTTACAAATTTCCTAAAGCTAAATAAATTATTATTGTAATAATTGCTAAATTACTATAGTAGATTTTCTTTTGTGAAAAGAAAAAAAACTATCAAAATCTTTTTTGAAATGTTTGTTGAAGAGACTCTTAATTGAATGTGTCACTTCTAGTAAATATTTAATATGACTTGCAAAAACAAAAAGGAAAGAAAATATTGTATAAAAATCTTAAACAAAAAATTTACAATACTATTGAGTATAAGGTGTTAATAAATGATTAGGAAAACATCTTTATATTAATCCAATTTTCTTCAATATTTTAGAATTCCTCTATTATATTGAATAATTAGAAAATTTTTTTAAAATAGAAATTCTTTTATGGGATAATTTAAAATACCTTGTGATCTTAAGTGTTCAAATAAAAATACACTTGAGGAGAATTGTTTAGGATTCTAATACTATTCTCCTTTACACTTTGCTTGGCAAATTATTTTTCATGCACAACTATGGGAGTAATGGTCTAAAACAGCTAAAATTCATAATACAGACCATTTTAAGCTTCTTAAACAAAATCTCATTTAAAATTTAAAAAACTGGTAGGGATAATTGATTTTCAAAAATATATCTCACTTACAATCTTACAAATTAGAGTGAATATTCAATAGTACTTCCAAAGGCTTGAAACCAAAATTTGGAGATGATATGTTTCTAATAGATATACAACTATTGCAATAAATGCATTTTTAGATTTCATATTGTACAAAAGTCTATATATTGAGTTTCCTTCAAAAGATATTTTTAGAGATGGAAAGAATTGTTTTGGAGATTTTTTGAACATCATAACCATAGAACCATCATTCAAAGAATTGTAACATATGACAAAATTATTGATTATGCATACTTTCATTTTTCTAAATTTAAAAAATTAAAATGACATAATAGTATAATACTTATTCTCTTGAGATTTTACACTCTTTTTAATCTTTAGAAAACTACTACTTGCTTATTGAGGATCTAAACATTTGTCATTCTTTCTTTTACAATGAAATCTAAAGTTACATTACTCCAAATAAATCACAAGCATTGGACTAAAACACAACAATAATATACATGCTTCCTATACTCCTTAACATGACTTATGCATGGATTCTTATAGCAATATTTGTATTGATTGTTATACTTAATTCTTTAGGGACTAGTTCCATAATGTCAAACATCATTTCTCAACTCAATTTCTTAGCCTTTCTCAATCCTATATTTTTATCGCACAAAACTATGTGTTGTATATCAACATAGAAATCTGTATTCTATTGTGGTGAAACTTTGACATTCAATTTGTTCCAATTTTTTATCAGAAGAATAGAGTGAATTTTTTTCAAATAATCATTTTATTCTTACACCCTCAATATTCTTTAGGATGACCTTCTTGAAGTCAAATTACCATTGTAAAGGCTAAATTTAGCCTTTTGTAATTGATTGATAAAGAATTGGTATTCTCATACTTGAATAAATGTTGTTTCTGTACAGATGTTAAATTTTTTCAGTATTTTTGGTGGAAAAAAAAATTATTGTAATTTTCTAAAGTCTAATGTGTGAACGAAATTATACCCTTTTGAACAAATACAAGAACAATCAAGGATTAATGGATTATAACCCAAAATGAGGTTTAGAACATGAAATAGTATCTTATAATTTTACTTTAAGAATATTTTACATAGGAAAAAATAAAAAACAGAAATATTGTATATTTGGATTTTGAACATTTGGATTGCTACAACCTAAATATTGGCAATTCTGATCAATTAAATATTTTTTGATTTTTGATTTTTTTTCAAAATTTTCATATAATGTATAAATTTTTTTTGTCAAGCAAGCATCATTTTTTTGTTTAAATAAAATTCCCAAAATATATATCTTGAAAGTATTTTTCTTTCTCTTTTTTCTTAATACAAACTCGTATTCCTTTTGTTGTTGCCACAACTAAAATAAAAATAATTTTGTAATTTTATAATTTATAAAACTTTGTAATTCAATAACTTTCACATCATAGGTTCAAACGCTACAAAACAAAGTCCATGCACCCCTCTTCATAGAAGCTTTTAGACAATACTAAGAACACAATTGAGGGATGTACTATTCTAAAAATCTTACTATAATAAACAATCAGACAAAACAAACAAAACAAACTCATTAGAGGCATAGATAGATTTCATTGCAAAAAAACTGCCAAGTCCGAAAAGTATTTGCTTTCAAAGAAGAGCAATAAAAAAAAGAATCACTCCCTATGGAGGATTTTGTCCTCTGATTCTATGTACTCTTTCCCCATATCAATGGAAATTGTCCATGTGTTTCCAAAAAAAATGAATCACTCTCTATAGGTGAGATTATACTAATTAGTACTTTAAATCCCCCCGTAATAGAAATTCTTCAACGATTGGCAGGAGCAACAAACAATGTGAATCTCTCAAAAATTTTGCCATGGCGCATGCAATATTTGGATATGGGTTCTTTAGGATTTTATTTGAATAATCTTAAAATTTAGTTAGTACACTAAATAGTGAAATGAGATTGCCTTGACAATTAGGTTGCTTTATCCTAAGAAATACTATAAGAATTTTTTTCTGTGACATAGTTTTAGGTGACATCCACTTGTTTTTATATAAAGAATAATGTCAAATGTAATGTTTTGATGTAAAATTTGACATTATAGTTAATATAAAAATAGGTGGATGTCACCTAAAATTGTTCCAAGAAAAATTCTTATTGTAAAAGTTACTCCCAAATAACTCCCAAATGAGGTGTACTTTACAAGTCATCAAAGTCAACAAATACTTTTATAGATATTATCATTTGTAGTCATGGAGGTTCACGAGTCTGAATTACAACAATATCTAATTCAAAAGGAGTGTACCCTTATATAGTAACAATAAATATTTATATAATGTCAAATAAAGGTAAAAAGCCTATTAAAGACCATTTGGTCACTATGCATGGTTACACTTATTGAATTTTCAATATTTTTTAGCAAATGAATGACATATTGGAGGATATTACAAAAGTATTTTGGTCAACTCATTTTTGAAGAAAAAGGATACATTATAATTAGTCAATCAAAATTGCGTAGCTTGCCATTGTAGACCCTAGTGGGACCAATTTCATCCTTTGGGATGCTAATATAGTTTTTTCAATTCTATACATGATACTAATGACAATTCAAAAGTATCCCTTTACATTGTGAAATAATGCATGAACTATCTTTTGTCATGTAGAAAATTCACATAGTGGTATTCATTGGATTCATGAAATTGTGACTTTTCAACCCATTTCCAATTATTTGCATACTATGTACATTTTCTACCGCATCAAGGTGTAAAAGCCCTAGTCATAAACTAAAACTCTCAATTGGAATTTGGTTCACGTAATAGGTTTATCTACTTCAGAGGTTGTCAAAAATTCAAAACAAATTACAAAGTGCAAGTAAGACTCATCTAATATGGTACATTTCTTATTTAACCCTAAAACGATACACTTATGGGCAATTTCGTTAAAATGGCAGTATTCCACATGCCATTTGTATAGTGTTTTCTACCACATGGGGCCACAAAACACTACTGTATATGCACATGGAAGGCATAGGTGTGCCGAATTGCTCACAAAACCAACAAAATTCACAACTCCGCTACCTTTTTTTTCCAAAAAAAATTCCATTTTTGTTGAGATTTTCAGCCTTCCACCAAAATAGTTTCCCGCCATTTTAACAAAATTCCCTATACTTGTTATTACTTTTTCAAACTTCAAAGTTCCCTTCTTATGAATGAATTTTTATATTCAATATTTTTTTAGAGATGTAATCACATGTCTTCTATACATAATAGAAATTTCAGATTTTTTTGTAAAAATTGTGAATTTTTGAATAAAAAGTAAAAAAATATATATATATAATGCAAAATATGCTTAAAATATCTGAATTATTTCTATAGGTGCATATTATATAATAGAAAATTATGGTTTAAAATCATTTTTTGTATCATTCTAAAATCAGAAACCAACACTCCATGATAATTGCACCAAAGTTCAAATTACAACAAATGATCAAATTCAAAAATTAGACTTAATTTGCATCAGACCATCAATTTGTAAAAAGAATTTAAAGACGATTTTCATAATTAACTAAAATTCAAAGAAAAGGGAAAAAAACAAGTGTTACCAAAATATACTAAGGTAGGGACATCCAAACTTGCTAGTGCCTAAAGGTGCTAGTTGATGAGATGTTTACATTGTGTACATTTGAGTCCAATAATCTTATGAATTTTTCTTCCCAAAATAATTCAGCAAGCAAAAATCCATAAACTTTAAGATGCTCTTACAAGGGTTGCTATTATGTGAGCTTGGATTATGAGCCTATGAGCCTAGAAGACTTTACACCTACGTTTTAGGTGTCTATTATAGAAACCTTCTATGATTATAGCATAACTATACTATAGATGCTTATATTATAGGTGTTTATATTATAAGCACCTTCAATTGTTGTAGGATACCTACTTATACATATGTTCATGGCCTACATGTTTACATTTCTATACTCACATGATAGCACTATTGATGCTCTTACATGATGGAAAATACATAGATTTTCAAACTATAAATTGTGATGGAGTTTTAATAAAGTGTACTTGAATGTTATACAACCACTTCTAGCTAGAAAAGTGAAGGCAAGTTCATGGTATAAAGAAGTTGGTTTGACATCCTAATTTGGTATAGAAAACTTTTTGAAGATAATCAAAGATTTTTTGCAACAATGGATCAAACTCAAGAACAAGTACAAAATAATACAAAATATTCAAGCAATATAGGATCAACTATCTTTACAACAATTGCAAATGCTCATTTCTAACATGCCCAATAGAATGCAAGTTGTAATTTCAACAAAGTAGGGCAATACTAGATAGTAGATAATGTATAGAAAAGATTCAATATATTATATGGTTTTGGATTTCATATATATATATTTGTTATAATGATAAAGCACTCTTCACTATGATTCTCGGGGGGGGCACTGGCGAAAATAGTAGGAACTACGTGCGATAAAAAATAGGATCTCATATATTCATTCTATGTAAAATTTGTAAAAAATATACATGTAAAATACATAGCTCTAAATTGTAAAACTACATTATAAGTAACATAGCATTGAACATAATATAGAAGATGTACCTTACCAGTACATATAAAATACCATGAGAAATGGGTAGTGGCCCCCTTTAGGTGTAGAATGTATGGTAGAATGCTCTAAAATGGAGTAGTGCCAATAATGGAGCTCTAGTAATCTTCACTGATAGGGACATAATAGCTTCCCCATGCAATAGTGTCATGTATTTACTGCAGACATTATAGGGTGTCACTTTAGGGCACCATTTTAGGAACACCTATATTTCCAACTTCAAAAATTCATAACTCATTGTAGAAGAGTCCAAAAATGATGATTCTACTTGCTATATCTTTCTACTAATTTTCTTCATGCACAAAAAATATGTTCGTGATGCTAACATCCTTGTAGATTTCGCGTGCTGAAAATTGAGCCATTATTGTACAGCTTTCTATAAAGGTATTTGAGATGGTAGAAATTAAATTTTGGAGGGAAAACAAAGTATTCATTTTTTAAGGGCGACAACCTGGCAGGGCAAGTTTAGCGGGTATCGAACAGCAACACGCATCCAATGTGCTTTTTTTCTTTCACAACGGAACAACGAGGGTTTCAACCTAGGAGGAAAAGGCGGAAAATCGTTGTTTGAACCTCTCGTTCGGAGAGCGAGCGCGCGGTTTTGTTCAGGAGACTCGTGGACTGGATTGATGTGTGTTTGCTGAGTCGTTGGTGTGATTTACGGTGGTTTGATTAGGTTTTTCTTCTTGCGGTTTGGGGGTTCTGTGCGTTAGAGGTAAGCGGTGCAAAACTTTTGATTAGGGTTCACTTGCAATTGTTTACATTTTAGAGATTGCGGTTATGGTGAATGTTTCCTATCTGAATGCTATTAGGGTTTGCGAAGGCTTCCAGTTAGCTTGGCGGCACAATTGCTTGGAGTTCACCACGGATGCTTGAACGTCGGGATTTGAGCATCGCATGAATTTTAATTGGTTGTGCTTGAAACTTGTGGCAGTTGGAAGTACCTTCCATCTCGATGAGGATCAAGATTTACTTCCGGAAGTGTGAAGGTGATCCGCCAAAGTTGTTGAGCCCCATGGATACTGATGAAGACACTTCGTTGCAAACTTTGAGAACAAGGCTTGAAGCCCTGAATATATTCAAGCGTCTTGGCGTATTTCAGTTTTGGGATGTTGAAGAATCGTGCAGAATTGACGTGGATTTCGAAGCCTTGAATTCCATTCGAGATTCCGTGCACCTTATTCCAGCAGCCGATGAAGACTTGGAGCTCGGCCCTAGCAAGCGTCCCCGAATAGACAACGGGGGAGAATCTGTGGGAACAGCTGCAGATATTGTCCTTGGCTCCAGCCAGCCTGAATCTACAGATTTGCAAGTGCCAGTTCCTGCTTTTACTGTTGAGCCGACGACGTCCGAGGATCAATCATGCACACATGCCGAAGAATTGAAGTCCGTCCTCCTCTCAAAGGAATTGCTGGAGTTGTACCGAAGAGGAGTAGGAAAACTTCGTCGAGACTTGAAGGTACAGGCCATGGAAGATCACAACTGGTCTTTGCGTTCATGGGATCAAGATGGAGTAGCAGTGGTCAAGCTATATTGTAGAGAGTGCCGAAGTTTGGTAGGTGACAGCAGTGGCAAGCATGACAAGAACACTATATCCAACTTGTTCTGTAATTTTCGGAAGAGTCACTTGATGAGTGCAGGACACATCCGGAATTACTGCAGACAAAAAGGAATGAAGGAAGAGAACCATCCACAAGCTAGGAGCTTAAGAAGCAACGCAGTTGAACTCACTAGTGTTGATCACAAGCGCATGATTGAGGAGGGCATTGAAACCCTGGGCATTTTCAATCAGTCCCTCGACGAAAGCAAGCCAACATTTCAGCTGATAGGTAATCCCGAAGACCCTATCATGAGGGCGTTTTGGTTCAAGGTTAAATGCCTGATTTGCCCGAATGAAGTGCTCCAGCTGTGCCCCCCTAAACGCAATCTGGAGGCTAATCTAATGAATCATGTACATGGAGTGGTGCATTGCAAAAATCTTGAGAAATCTTGATCAATATAAGGAGGGTTCTGCCTTGTCCACCGGCAAAAGAGGCTGCCTAAGCCGACCTTCATCATCTGGTAGCCACTCAACTCAATCGGGATTGCACAGCTTCTTTAAGCATTCTGAAGGTGAGAGTCATTCATACGATAACACTTCTATTTCTGCACATGGTTGTTGGGGTTTGAGGGGACCACGTTGTGTGTATGCAGGAAAGTCATATCCCATTGATCCTTTGCTGTTTGACCTCCACCTTGGGAAAAACTGGTACCCCGAACCTTACTTAGAGGGTTCTTTCAGAGTAGGATCTGATCTTGTTCTTGTGAAGGGTTCTTTTAGGCATAGGTCGTGTAGACGTTTTTCCTCATCTAATACTGGATTTTTTAACTTCACATGTGACATGTGTGAAAGCATTGTTGACGAATCTGATTTTAGGTTACGTGTGGTTCGTGAAGAACATGCGCTAGAAAAGAGGGGGTCTAGGAGTACTGCTATAGGTAGGCGAGTTGGTTATCTGTCTGTTTTAGAACTAAGTGCACATTCACGGTTACTGGCCAAAAAACATAGAAAAGAGCGGTTCAGGCATTGGGGTGCAAAGGCCAGAATTGCCCAGTTAAAAGTCAGTCGTCCTACACTAAAAGAATCTGCGAAACAATCATCCGATCAGCATAATGTACACAAGTTTTGTCTGGACATTATAGCTACCCACAGGACTGGTGCTATGGGAGGGAAACCTGCATTGTGGGATTTTTTAAAGGATGTAGCTACTAATCTAAATCGAAAGAAACAAGGAATCCGTTGGTCTACAAATTCTGTAGCTTTTTCACAAGCGATGAAAATGTATGGAGGTAGGCGTATGTGTGAATTGTTTTCCTTGAACTTTGCTGGTCCAACTTTTAGTACTACTAAACAGGTCAACCAGAAAGGTGTCCAGTTTGTCGCTAGAGAGCATGTGGACATCTTCCAAAGTGTTGCTCAGATTTACGAACAAGCAAAGCAAGCTCATGGAGTTGTTGGTCCAATTCCAGTTATCTTGGCCGAAGATGAAACCAAAGTTAAGGGCAGGGTTGCTTGGGATCACCGGATGGATACACTAGTTGGCTTTTGTGGTACGAAAACTGAACATGTTTGTGTCACAGATTACAAGCTGTTTGTAGGCATAGGAGATGTAGGATATGATAATATTGTTGATGGTTTTTGTTCCAATCGTGTGGGAGCATTTGCTAGAATAATTATGGTAAATCCCCTACACTTAAGTTTGCCGAGACTTGTTCTATGTGTCACTTGTACTTGCAATTGCTTTGATGCATCGTGGGTGAGGCAACAGTGGCAAAGAATCGAAGACCTGTGGAGAAAAGAGTGCCAAGACAAGGTGGGACCAATCATTGGCCACGCAAGTGATGGAGACAGTAGGCGGCGGCAGTTGATGCTTGGCGATTACAAGAGTGTCAGCAGGGCGCAATTCAGGGTCAACTGGGAGGGTTGGTTACTTTCTGCCGTGGTTGACGAAGAAGGCAGGTGTAGTGGGCTGCACGACCAAGATTGGATACACAATGGGAAAAAGCTTATTAATCCGCTTGACTCGCCTGTGAAAACTTTGGAGCTGGGAGAAGATGGAGCATTCCATACGTACTTGGGCATGATTTATAATAAATACAGATTCGATGAGCATGGATTGAAGCTTGAGGATGTTCAGCGTAAAGACAGGCAAAATTGGGCGTCTGCTCAACGAATGTGCTAGAGAAAGACACAAGACTGTTTGGCAGCTATGAGGAATTCCCCTGAGGCACACCGGGAGCGCACCCTCGGCACAGAGATGTACCTCCAAATCTGCGGTGATTATATTGACATCTTTGCATCCCAAAAGCTTGATCTCCGATGTAGAATTGTTCTTGCAGCAAAAGTTTCTTTTTTCTTTAGATTGTGGAAATTATGGTTTGCACACGGAAATCATGTTGTGGGTAACAATTCGATGAGATTTAGTCAATCTGAAAGCTTTGTGAGTCAACAGTGCTTCCTTGATGTCCAGATTTCTTGTCACTTTGTTGTGCTCCTTGTGAAGCATTTCCGTGACATGTATCCACATCTGCCAGTTCCTTTGCACCTTACCAGCAGCGACAGTTGTGAAATTTTTTTCTCAAAAATTGGTGGCATGAATGGAATGGAACAGAGCTATGATTTCCATGACCTTGTGAATACTGCGAACACTTTAAACCGTCTGTCGAGTGTGGAGTACGGTGAGAATGGTCTGAAGTTTGGGAGAGTTCACAATAAGGTGGAAAACATTTGGGCTAGTCTTCACCCCTTGCAGGAGGGTGAATCCGTGGCTGATTTGGAGGATTACACTCTACTGAGCATTGACGCAAAAATAGAGGCTACTTTAAAAGAAGGCTTCAAAGAAGCTCAAGCAATACTTCAAGTTTTGAACATGGCGCCCAATATTCATGCCTCTGCCGCCAAAAAATTGTGGTTCAACTCGCCTTGGCTACTGGAGAAACAAGATCCCACTCATTTGGCTTACCAACCTCCAGTAACTCCACAGCCGGGATTGGATGGTGACGCCGAATGTGAGCGTGTGAGACTTCAGAACATGCTGGACTGTGACGGCGAAACATGGAGCAATTCTAACCCAAATGTTGTTCTTGAAGATGATCTTGAACGTGAGGATTTGCCTTTCCTGCCTATGTTGGAAGAAGAGACTAGGCAAGTTGTAAGAGAGGTTTTGAGTGAGCAGGAGGTCCAAATATCTAGCAATGAATCATCTGTTAAAGTGGTTTCAATTGTTACATATGAGGGTCATTCTATATACAAGTCAACACTTGTGAGCCAATTGAATGGCAACCCTTACCTGTCAAAAGATAGGCTAACACGGATGAAGAACTCTATCTATTTCAATAATGCTGATGATTACCTTGCTGCTTCATCGTCCACTTCATCAATGTTGTTGGGTTTAGGTTCTGACGTTGGAGTTTATTTTAAGGATATGCGTGGTGCTGGATCCACGACCAGAGCAGCACAAAAGCGAGGCAAAGGTAGGGCAGTTGCTGTGAATACTGGATTAACAAACGGCATGTTTTACATAGGGAGGGTGCAAAAAATTAGAGTGAAAGTGGGTAGCAAGTGGGGCATTTGCAGGCATCCGATTGATCTCATGAAGCGGGCCGTTCAAAATGGAAACAGAGGCACACTCTCTCCAACTTCCACGGTTTACTTACATTGGTTCCAGCCGCATGTGGGCCGTCACAAGTACAGATATATAGAGAGTGATTGTTTGTGGATTGATGTCGATGCAATAATCTCAACAGTGAGCCTTAGTTATTCAGCAACCACAAAAATATATACCCTAGATGAAGTGGATGCCGATTCTTTAAAAGAATTTGTTACTGATCAAAAATAGTAAGTTAGTATGTATGTATTTTACTCCTCACGTACAGTGCGAGGCATCTTCGACTGGAGGCACCTGCGAACAATCAGTTCAGGATCTTAGCATGAGGAGGGCCGGTTAAAACAAATCATCCATTGTCATCAATCAGCTTCATGGGGCGCCATCATTCCTTGTGCGATCTAGAGGTATTTAAAACCCTACTCCTTGGTGTTCCAGTACCGTGCTTGTTTTTCAAACTAGATTGTGTCGTCCTCCTCGTTTTCGCCTCTCTTCTCCTCCCTCGCAGCAATGGATTACGCTGCCTTGACTGCTCTCTTCTCCCCCATCGTACAGCGCTTGCATGTTGAATCATGCTGGGATGAGGGATACCAGGATGCGCCCAGGTTTTCTGATTTGTGCTTCCTCTGGTCAAGCGCACAGATTTGTAAGGATAGTCGGAGCTTTCTTCAGTCCTGGCCGCATTATCAAACTCTACGACTCGCTCTTACGGAGTATCAGTTTGAGGATCCAAATTGGATTTACAAGGTTGAGTTTGTACGCATGTAGTGGCGACGCAACTTCGCTGCTTTCAGCACCGCGTTTGTGGACCACGAGAAGCATGCTCGTGTGCCAATCGAAGACCTTTCCGAAGTTCATGATTCCCTGGAGTGCTTCACTTGGAGCGCATGACTTTGGGTGAGTGCCCTTGAGCTTTTTTTCCGATTCCAGTTAGCTCATGTCATGATTCCAGTTAGCTTCTGTATCCTCTACCAAGTACCTTCAGTCTCAATCGTTTCTGAGTTTTTGTGCTAAACCCTGAAATAGGAATCAATGGTATCTAGTTTGCTACTGTTGTATTGTTGGAGCTTCTGTTTCGATTTTGGAGGTTTTTTGTGTTTGCTGACCGATGTTTGTTTGTTGATTTGTGTAACTCAAGGTATGTCGAGATGAGGGTGTTTTGGTAATGGGAGCGTGCACGCGTTGTTTGATGCCGCTAGTTGTTTTTTTGTTCCTACAGGTATCAATTTTGAGGTCTGTAGATTACTGAAACTTTAGAAGACTGAATAGTACTCAGCATTTTTTCCATATGCAGATTTTGTGTTTGCAACTTGCAGAAGACTAAATATTACTCCGCGTGTTTTAAATACGTAGCTTTTACTCTAAACTAACTTGTAGAACTCAACACACTCACTTTGTAATATCATGGTTGCATTCCTTTTGAGTATGAATGGAATTTTAGAACTACTCTAAGGTAGAGTCACCAAGGTATAAATTTTCTTCACAGGTATAAATTTCAAAACTACTCTAAGGTTTTGAATGCAAAAGGTTTCTTCACCCCTTGGGGAGTAAGGAAAAAAATTCGGTATAAATAAAATACCCCTCTTGAAATAGTCGTTCCAAAAAATTATAAGTACTATTACGATACACTTAATTAGCAAATTTTACATTTACTTCAAAAAAATACCATGTTATATAATCATATTTCCAAGGTAAATGAGCCCATTTAATTAGGCCATTATTGCACGTGTATTCAAAATTCACAAGGGAGTGCCCCCCCCCCGAGCTATGATTCCAATGCAAGTTACAGTTTAGAAATTTGTTCATTTTTAAGTATGCTACAACTTCCTAAAGTTCATGAACTTTGTATTCAATCTATATGATTGGGAACAAAATTTGTAAGATTCTTGGACCCAACTATGTAGTACCCACCAACAAGTTTACATTTAGAGCATTCAATGTATAAAAACAAAGTACAAACCTCCAATTTGAATTGCCACCCCATACTCAAAAATGACCCAATTCACAAACAACAAAGTCTGTTGCAAAGATGATTTGTTGATTTTATTGATGTATGAAGAATTTATAAAAACTTGTGAAATTACATATAAATATAGCATTTTTGGACTAACTATCTACTATCTAGTGCTAGTATCATTAGCTTTAATTATGGCTTTTAATTATGCTTCATATGATAAGGGATGCTAGCAAGGATGACTTCAATCATCTCTTGAGACACTTCTTCCCATGTTTTTTGAATGAATTTGACTAATTCTTCTCTATTTTGTAGTAGCACCTCATTTTAGATGGTATCTTTTATAATCTTCTATAGGTTTTCCATAGGGTTTAAGTTAGGAGAGTTTGTGGGTCATGAAAACTTTCTCATGCCATATGATTGCCTTAATTACTTGACTAATTGCTACAATGCACTAGAGAGCCATCTTCCACAAGTATAAGTGTCTTAAGATGATTGTAGAAAAAGTAAAAGTCACTCAATCAACTTTCATTGACTACATCAACAAAGTTCCTACCTCTCTATCTATCAATTGTATTAGATGACATTATAAGAAGAGGCCACTTATAAAAACTAGCAAATGCACCCCATACCATCAATGATGCATAATTGAATTTTAAAAATGGCACTAAACCATCCAAAGAAAAACGTACATGTGATTTTTGCAATACCTTCACTTGCTTCAATCCTTTTTGATTTTAAATGAAGATTTGTCTATCTATATTACATTATTTTGGTCAAATGTTGTTTAGTGTTCACTTAGTGTTTTTTGGCAAATGCCTACCTCTCTACTTTGTACTTTTGGCTAAAAAATGGCTTCAAGAAGCTTTGTACATCCTGGTTGCAAAAATCCAATAATGTTCATTGTTTTCTTCAATGTGGTAAAAAAAATCATCTCAAACATTTGTTTTCTAATTATAGCAAGTCATAAACATCAATTTTGAGAAAGAGTATGGCCAAGCTTCTTCTTGTCATGCATATTGAGCTTTAGAGGCCTTTCACTTGACTTCAATGATTATAACGTTCTATGGTCTTGGAAATTCTTCCAAACAATAAAGACTATAGACTATTGACTATAGACTATATATAACATTCCTAACATTGTTGGAATACAATGGATTGATATGCCACTACTATATATTCAAGTGATCAATCTTCTTTTAGCCTCACTCAATAGTTTAGTCTTCATAGCTCTAAAACAAATCTTATACCCCCCACCAAAGTCACTTGTTACAATGATGAACACCTACAATCTCACTAATCCATAAACTTTCACAACTACTAATACCTCTATAGTTCCCCTAGTAACTAATCACTTTATTTCAAAATTCTAAAAGTAGATTTTGTAATACCAAATTTATTGACTTTCAAATATAACTCTCTAAAGATTGTGAAAAGTGAGAGCTTAAGTGCTAAAATCATTTTTTTGCCAACATCTAAAGCTTGACTCAAAAAACAATCTAAACTCATAACTAAGAGCACTAGCTATTATTGAATTTTTGTCTTCATATTCAAACATTGTTGTTATTACCCAATAGAACCTATTAAACAATGACTCCTACCAATACTACTATAAAGCCCTTTTTTTTGGCAATATGGTGCCAAGAAGCACCAGTGACAAAAACTTGGCAAAAAAGGCATATGTGAAAATTGAATTAAAAAAATGGAGCTAGAACTCAACCCAAGTTCTGAAGGATGAGGCCAAGTTTCATTTTTTTATAAGTTATATTTTCTTTTAAATCTTTTTTTTAGAAATAATTGCAAAATTAATCTTATTACTATGCCATAAAAGCCCCAACCTTGCCAAATCGAGTTGTTTGCTTGTTTTAGAGCAAAGTGATAGGGATTCAAAGTTTGAAGTTTGTTTGCCACCCTTCTCTACTCCAACTTGCTTACAGAGCTTTATTTACCTTGGATTTGTTGCCAACCTTAAATTATACAATACCTACTACATTGCTAATTTGTGAAGAGTCTTTAAGCTTAGAATATCCAAAAAAATTCCACTTCACTATACTAGAACATTTCCAAACTCTCTTGCATTAATTTCTTTGAACAAAATCGATGTTGTGAACTTTGTATCTCCAATTGATTTGGGTAGCATTGCCTCTATTGCTTGTAGGCACACCCTTACTGCAATGGATGGCAATGAGCACTAGAAGAACCCCTTGTTTTCTTTGATAAGTCTGGATCTTTTGAAATGAATTTTTTTTACACCTACGTTGACAACTTGACATCTAGTTGTTCTCATGTCAACAATAAAATCCAATAAATATTATGAAAAACATAAAACA
This sequence comes from Pseudoscleropodium purum, assembly GCA_963969395.1. NCBI lineage: Eukaryota > Viridiplantae > Streptophyta > Bryopsida > Hypnales > Brachytheciaceae > Pseudoscleropodium > Pseudoscleropodium purum. The sequence continues at coordinate 3,816,456 of OZ017796.1, forward strand.
ACTAGATGTCAACATAGATGTCAAAAAAATTTGTTCCAAAAAATTTAGGCTTCTAAAAAAATGGGTTTCTTCTAATAGAGCAAATTCATGAATTTTAGAGGCATAGGGGTTCATGGAGGAGCTTTTAGTTTAGAGTTGGGCATTTTTTGATTGGAGATGCAAACATAGGTGGCTTATAGAAGTAGGGTTGATGAATCTCTACGTCCGCCCCAAAATAGCATCCGTAATGCGGACGTCCGGACGTCCGGACGCTAGCAAACGCAGTGTCCCTCCCACCGTCGGAAGGCAGACAGGGGCAGACGGGTGGGGGCAGACGGGGGCGGACATGCGGACAAATGGGCGGGGCGGATGGGGCGGACGGCGTCCGCGAATGTCAACGGACGCTGCGGACACAACAGACGCGTCTGGACGTCCCGGACGTCCGACCGTCCTGTCAACCATGTATAGAAGTGTATCTATAGCTTACTTACATATATCCTTCCCTTCTATGTTGTCTATAATTAATTCTAAATTGAAAAACACTTGCATTGCAATTGTTTTGCTTTGTGAGTTATGCTTCTAGTTTTTTGTTTTATCCACAATACTATGGTCTGAAAGAGCATCGCTAAAGGTGGTTGTCTAGGTAGCAATCTTTGTTTTGTAAGCAACTCTATGTTTTGACGGAATTGCCAAAGGTTGTTTAAGTTTTAGCTGAGCGTCTCATATTTATTGAATTTTGGTTGCTAGAGTTCAAGGTTTAGGATGGTGATGGAAGGCAATTTAGAGTGTCCACAGTTCAAAGAGCTAAGCTTGTGAGGAGAAGTTGTGCAAATGCAAGAGGCTGAAAGTACAATATCAAAAGCACTTTTAGATTTGGTCACTTCAGGCACAGCTTGTGTTGTTTGTATAGTTGCACGCAAAGTGAAGAGGGAAGGTATCCTTGGCCATTGTGAGCTCAAGGGAAAGGTAGTATGTCCCAAGGACAACGTGGTGTGGAAAAGTATGCAATAGGTAGAGACCATTATCAAGTTTTTTTAAAGTTTTCAAACCCTTGCCAACTCGTAGCCTTTGAATCTCAACAACTTTAAGAGTGCTTCCAAAAGTGTTTTATTTAACACTATGTCTCTAAACATAGTGCTCTTGGAAGTGAACCTTTGAGCCAATCACACATAGAAAGCACTAGTAGTCGTCACTTGGAGTTTGTAGAAATAGCTCATGAATTGCATTACCAACTAAGGGAAGACATAGTTCACATTTTAGATGGAAAAGAAGAATATGAGTCAGATGACAAATTTCAAGAGATCCCTACACCAAAGAAGTAGAAGACAAATTTTAATCACACTTATTGCTTTTAAAATGAGTGGGATGCGAAATTGATTTGGGCAAAACCTATTTGAGGCTCTCATGGTATTGTTCATCTTGTCAAGTATACAATGTGTTCTTGTTTTGAGAAGAATCCAAAAATCTTGGGCCTCAAGTGGAACACATTGACCAAACATGAGGGAAGGAAGAAAACAACCTTTGATATGCCTCATTATAAAGTCAAGGAGGGTGAGTGGTATATTTCCAAGACAAGTCATCATCAAATCAATTTTAAATTGTTTGCAGCTTGTCAACTAATTTCAATCTTGAAATAGCTTAATACAAATACATCACTAGCTTGCTTCAAAAAAATTATGTAGTTGTGCATAGTTTACCAAATCTTATCTATTAGAAGACACATGTTGGAATATGAGAAGAGACATGTACTCTATTCTTTCCTCAAAGTCTTCAATTTGTCTCAAATGCATTAGTTGGATAGCTTTGAATGGAAGATGTCAAAATTCTTGAACTTTCAAGTAAATGAGATAATTAAAAAGAAGCTAGAAATTACTCAGTTCATCACTATGGCTTTTGATGAGATAACGATAGTTAATAATGGAATTTGGTTGTACATCCTTGCATACATTTTAAAAGATTACATTCAAATTCTACTACTAATTTCCTTATAGTACTTAGAAGAGAGCATTGGTGTAGGTAATCTAATTAAAATCATCATGAAGACCCTATAAACTACTAGCGACCTAGCATTAAAGCAAATCTCTAGGAAATTCATATGTTTTGGAGTTAATACATTCCAACGCATTTGTACTAGAGTCACCACCTAAACTATGAAAAAGTTTGCTCCATTTTGCACAAGGGTCCACTAGCTACATAGCTCACCATTGCAATTTAAAATCAAAGTCTTTATCTACCTCATTTATATTTGCAGTGATTGAATAGGTAATTCTAAAAACCTATTCTTATTTCTCTAAGAGTCCTACACATTTCAATAAGTACTAAAATCTAGTTGAGGTTATGGCAACCAAAGCTTTGAAGCCTTTTCTACAAGTGGCGATTAGGTGGGTATCGTTATTGGTGCCGTTGAAGAAGCTCCTTGTTAACTATTGCACCTTTTTAGCCAAGATAAAGGTATATGGAGGCAAGAATGATGTAGTTGAAGTATTAAGCTTATCTTCAATTGTTAATGTTTGGCTTTGCATTGTTTATTAACTTATAGTAGTGGTTCTTTGTTGTAATCATTACTTTTGATCATTGTTTTAAATGATTTATTGTTGAGTGTATATGCTTTATTTTTCAAGTTTGTCATAGCACTTTCATATTCTTTGTTTGTGTTGTAGCGGCCCCCCTAAGTACAATAGTAGTTAGGCAAGTTGCTAGTTGTGGGGTTGTGTTAAACGTTTTGGCTACATGTATATTGCTAATTGGAGCATGATTTCAAAATTAGGACTTCCTCAACTTCATCATTGATAGCAAATGTGGATTTGCTTTAAGACTCTTGACTCTTTGAGTTTTTGCTTAAATGTGATTGTTTACCTTCTTGCATTTCTTATGATTCTTCTACATTTATAGAGTTGCCACACACTTCTAATAAAATTCTTGTACAATCTAAGTTACACTAGTGGTTGTTTGAAATTTCTTAGGAAGACTTGAAAATCTTGTATATAGGCTTTGGAGTTTGGTAATAGTTCCAAGCTTAATTTTGTAACAACTCAATTTTTAGAGCACGGCTAATCAATGTGAACTTAAACTCTCATTTTCAAAATTGACGGTAGTGTAAATCAACTAACTATTGGTTTGTTCCTTTTAAGCATTGAATTTTCATCCTTTTTGTTTCAAGGAAGAAAAGGTTAGTTGATTTGGTTATTCAAACACTCTAGAATGTAACGGCTTGGTAATTTACTTTGAATTTCATACTCGCAGTATACAATAAGCCTCCTTTTCAAGCTAGTTCATGTACAAAGCTCATTTTGTTGAGTTGTTTTTGTCTTCTATAGAAGTTTGTCTAATGTTGTAAACTAGGTAGTTCAATATTGTAGATGGAGTTGGAATTTAAGCAATGTTTTGGAGTTTTACTAACCATTTTTTGAAATTGGATTTTATATTTAAATCTTCATGTCTATCTTAAATCATGGGTTGAATTAGAGTGCTTTTGTTATTGTAAACAAGAGCATATGTTAAAATAGAGATTATAGTCCTATCTTAATGGAACAATTGTATTATTATTTTGTTTTGTATAGTGAATTAAGAAACTGGAATTTGGGGTTGCAGTGTCAAAGTGATATCCTATTGATTCCAATTATTTTGTCTTTGTGGAAGAAATGCTTGAGTCATTTGTTGAATCTATATGCCTTTTTGGCATGACAACCTTGATGCCATTGTTGGAGACTACATAAGTGGGATGTGTACATTTGTGATTTTGTGGTGGCATTGAAACTGCAGTGAGATAGTTGTACATTTTGTACATTGACAAGAATACTACTTTTGGCACTAACAAATTTTGAGCATTCAAGATTTTATTAAACTACTTTCACAACTAAATCCATCTGAAGTGAATTCCTTGAACACAGAGGCTACCAAACTCATTTTTGTGGCTAATGATAAGAAGATTTGGGTGTTGCACGACAATGCACTTGCAGATTGCAACGTCTTGGCTTCCCTTGTGTTTGCCATCAAAACTGAGTGTAGAAATTAGTTTTTTTATTACCTTCATTCTTAAATAGAATAACTATGTTTTCTTTGGTATGCAAATTTTTATTGTGTATCCCATTTTTTAATTTGAAAATGAAGTGCTAGTGCACAGAAGATTTAGGGGAGGTGCAATCTAAATGTGTAAATTGTTGAACAAAAGCAAATGAATAAAACAAGGAAAATGCTAAATAAATGAATAAATTAAAATTTTCAATCAACAATTCAATATTTATCAACGTGAAAAAATTAGTTTTTCAGAACAAACATCAATACGTACATTTGCAATAAATTGAAGTTATTAAAGTGATTAAGATGATTATTGAAAGCTTATAAAGAAGAAGCTTTGCTAGTATTTGAATACCATATTTAGCTTAACTAATAAAATGAGGAGGAATGAGACATTATGAATTCATCACAAATTATCCACTCACTTCCCAAAATGACCAAAATGTTAGAAAATTTAATGTGTTGTTTTGGACAACAAATTGAGTTTTAAATGTATCATTTGGACCTAATTCTTTTGAGACTTTTGCTTGTATAAGATGGCTAAACTTTGGTAACATTTTGTTACTAGCCTCAGTGGCTTCAGTGCCTCACTGTGAGCTCAAGTGACACTACAATTTTCTTGTTGCATTTTGTAAAGCATTTTGTACATCATTCAAGATTTATATTACAAATCATAAGATTATTGTTGGAGATTTGATTCACATTTGTTTTTTGAATTTGATAAGGATTGCAAAGCAACTACTAAGGAGTTGAAATCCCACTTCCCTTTTCATACCATCATAAATGCATTGGGGGTGATATATCCTCAATATTGACTCTAAAATAAAGTTAAAGAATGTTTCTCAACATATTTAGCAACTTTGATGTTATACTATTGCAAACCTAAGGTAACAAAAGTAAATAAGGTCAAGTAATTGATCCCCCCTATTTTCAATTGTTACATATTAAAAACAAAATAGAATCTTTTTAAATTAGAATATTAAACAATTTGAAAAAGCGCATGGAGACTCCATTTGACTTGAATTCACTAACTCAGCTGTGGTGTTATCTTCATTTTTGCACTATTCTTAAAGTGAAGGCCTTCCCTTAGTTCTACAAGTTAGCTAAAATAGCTATAGTGTAAGTCTTGGGATCTATAGAAAACAAGAAATGCTTTAATTTCCTACCCTTTTTGAAGAACAAGGTATGAAATTCTCTAAACTCACATCTTGAATGTGTGGTGGGAATTTACTCCCAAAAGATCTTCACGTAGAAGACTTTCTTGTATAATGCAACTTACAACAACTGGATAATTAAAGCAAACCAACATTATAGGCTTTGAGACTAGTATCCATGCTACTAGTATTGTTATAGTACTATAGATTTACATTCATGCGTGTTGTAGGTTTTACATTGCATAGGTTCTTGATTGGCCCTTATTTTTCTTCTACTTATATTTTATTTTCTTACTCACTTATTAGATCTACTAATGCACTTAATTTTAGAACACTTATTTTGGCAAGTGGTGCCTAGTTTTATCCACACAAACAATCAAGAAGTTTAACATTTTTTGTTATAAATATTCTAAATGCCCAAAAAATACTTGATTGTTTTGCAAATTTACCTTTTTTGCATTTTAAAAATTCCTCCTAGTGCCCAAATTTTCCATCACTTTCAAGCAAAGAGTGCTAGATTGTTAATCTAGACAAGTGACTATCGCCAACAAATTTCATGTATAAAACCCTGGACCTCACCATGTGGGCAACACAAGAAATTGCATCTGTAATTAGTTTAGCTTTGTGCTAAAAACAAAAACAAAGAAGGCTTCTACCATTTGTACCAAACTATTGCCAACTAAAAAAATAAAACCTTAAAAACAAACAATACATTACAAAGATTGACTTTGTTTCAACCTCTAGAAGTACACCTACTCACCAAAACACACACACAACATATTCACAAGTTACCACATTGCTTGGCTCAAGCATGTACACTAAGAGTTTGTTGATTGGAGCTCCATGTAAAAAGCTCTAATTGCCAAAAATTTGGATTGTATTAGTACAAGGAACATTGACATTGCCTTCACAATGTACGAGTTGTAAGCACAACTTGATTATTTGAAGTGCAATCAATGAAATTCATGTTTTTTACACAAGTTGCCTAAATCAATATCTAAATGAAGTAAAAGTAATCTTTTGACCCAAGTTTTGGTTTCCTAATAACTATATGAGTTACTTCTATTGCCCCAACAACAAATCTTGGAGTTGAATTTGGATATTAAATTTTTGTTTAGTTGGCCAAGTTATTTTTTGTCTCAATACTTCATTTACTACGTGAATTGTAATTTGTAGCATTTTCAAGATAGTACTTTTGTTCACAACAAAAAGCTTTGAACATATAAACAAATTAGCACCTTACAAAAGTTTAAATAAAGTACATGCAACCCACAATTATAAAGATAGAAAGGCGATATTTCATATTTTTTTAACATGAGACTTGAGATTCACAACTAGGGAGAAAACAATGTCTTTTATCATTAAAAAATTTTGAATTCAACATTCATCATCATATTGCTTTAAGATAAATTGTGAAAACCAAGTAGTAGATTTGGATTTCGTTCACAACCCTAAATCTTGTCGAAATACAAAAACTACTCTCATCACTTTGATGTGCTAGTATAATGTGCATATGGGGATTGACCAAATTCAATTCTTCATAACTAAAAGTATCTTTTTTAGCAAATAATAGTAAGTTCTCTACAATGTCATCTTCATCATTTTTTGTAAGCAATAAGATTAAACAACAATGTAAATTCAACAAAACAAAAGCATGGTGGTTGACAAAGGTCACCACTTTAGTCAAGTGCAAAAAAATGGCCATATGTATGCAAGAAGCCTTAACTTAAAATATTGTTGAACTACTTACCTCTCCAACTCACCTCCTCACCTTTTAGACTTGCTTCCTCACTTCCTAAACTTCCTCACTTGCCAAACTTACCTCCTCACTCTAAATACACACAAAATACATGAATTTTGAAGTGTCTCAATACAAATCGTAAACTTAATAACACAAATATGGAAGTACAATAATTGTAATCTAAAAGTGCAAGAACACAAACTTGGAATGTAAAGACACAAATGTGGTAGCACAAGACCTCAAACTTGGAAGCACAAGAACAAAATTAAACCTTAGCTACTATACAATTTAATGAAGAATCAATTGTATTAAGAAAACTCGCAATGGCCACTACCATTCATGAAAAAACAAACTACATAGATGTGAACATATATTGAATAAATGTCTATTGCCATCACAACCACTAGTAAAAAATAGTCCCTAATTAAGATGTGTGAATCAACACAAATGTTCAAATCAACATAGTTACATTAAAAAATTTGAATCAAGATGTTTAAATCAACAAAAAACTATTGATTTGGATTTGTTTTGTAGTAGTGAATGTAGTACTAAAAATCCTATAAATTACAAATAATCTAAATGATCAATGATAACCAAATACTCTATTGGTGTTTATTAAATGTGGTCAACAAAGTTTGGCATGTAAATATAACCTTTGTCCAACTACTTGGTGGATGTTAACAAAGATTTGAATTCTCACTACAAGCTAGTAGAAACTTGCCTTGAAGTAAAGTTCTAGTCTTATTTAGAAGTATTTTAATGTTTAGTGCATATCTTCTCCAAATCTAAATTATTCACTTGGAGCTATTTAATTCTAGCACACTCATGCATTGTTTAGTGCACTTATCATTGTCTGAGAGTGTTCCAAACTTCAATGCATTATGTAATGCATGTTCCATGATTTAAAAGCCCTTTAACTTGATTTGATACACAAATTCTTCAACATGACATATCTATCTTCAAGCAATTCTTGCTTGTATATTAACTACCAGTAAGTATACTTATTGTACATTATATCATGAATTAGTTCATTTACTAATGAATTCATTCATAAAGATATAATTGAAGTTCATAATATTTGTTTAAGGGATAATAAACTTTTGTTGTTTAAGCCATTGTACACTTGAAGACAATATTAAATGAATTTGATTCCATTAAAGAAATAAAAGCTTATCAATTTCGATTTCTAATTTTTACAAATTCTCAAATTTTGAAAAACTTATTGTAATTACAAACTAGGTAGGTATTTATATATATATCATTAAAAAGGATTTGAGGGCAATGGAAGCCTACAAGTTCTCAAGTTGCAAGGAATAAAAAAACTACGCCATTTTAGCAATATGACATGGCTCATGGTTGAATCCCTACTGTGTTCTATAAAAAAATTTGAAAAAATTTAATATTTTTTTCATTGTAAGAATTATAAAGATTAAATTTTTTTTTTGACAATCAACCATTCCTTCATTATGGGGGGAACAACCAAGCAAATAGGCCTAAAATGGGCTTTCATTGCCCTCAAATCCCTTTTAATGGTATGATAAGCCACCTTATCAAATTTCTAAATATAAACATGACAAACATAAGTGTTATGATGATGTTTTTCATGGAAATTTATATCTATATTATATTTTTGGGACAATCTAAGATCACTTTAAAATAGATACAAATTCCTTTGATCTAAAAAATCAATCTCAATTTATTTCATAAATTTGACATCAACAAGCATATATGAAAAAGAAATGCTTTATTAAACTAGATCAAAGGTCTTTACATTTGTTGCATCCATCACTTACTAATACCACTTGTAAACTGCACTCTACTCTTGAATATCTTGTGCTCATCAATTAAACTATAAATACTAAAACCATACATACAAACCATATCCACCCTTACCCCTTCCAATATTGTCATCCTAAACCAATAGAAATGACAAATTACCCCCCATTTTCCATCATCCCAATATCTCAATATCAACCCCAAACCACCTTATAACACTTGTACCACCTTGTAACATTCCCACTACCCTCAAATATACCCCAACAATTTGTTATCATATGAAAAGTTCTTTCATTCTTTTCAAGAAGTGTTACATGGTCCCTAGGAGATCACTATCAATTTTTAGAAAACTACATGAGTTAAAAGATAGGGTTTATTTAATTCAAAAGGGAAAAAATTTATATTATATGTAGTGCTATTATAGGGTCCATGAAATGCTATATATTCTATTATATATAAATTAGGCTATGTAAATAGATCATGTAGTAGGAACTTTTATTATTAAGTTAGCTTTAACAAATAGAGGTTGTGCAAATTTTTAATAGTATAGTCAATATAGATGTGGATAGAGAATTTCATGTGGATGTTAAAATGGACAGAATCAAAGGAATATACAATGAAAGGTAATTGATTGAGATTGTGCCACAGTATCAATAGTGTAATGCATATATCAAAAAAATTAAGTGTAATTGTAAGACATTGACCACAAGTATAAGAAAATTGGCACATTGCACAAGTAGGAAGCTTTACCTTTGCAAGTTCAATGAATTGGAAATTTTACAATTCAAGAATAGAGTTTATATTCCATTTAACTTGAATCTTTGAATCTATATGTATTACACATTCATATTGAATGGGATGTTCATGGGATAGATTCAAGTAGGGCTTTTGAAGTGTTCAATGGTAAATTTGTTATTAACCTATATAAAAAAGAGGTTGTTTTAGAAGATGAAAAGTCCAAAATTGCTAATTTTTGATGCATTGTCCAAAATAATAAATATAAAAATTTGAATTCTAACTATATAAAAATTTATTAAAAAATAAGGCAATGTGTAGAAAAAATTTCAGTCTATTTGATGAAGTGGATTGAAAGATTATAACTTTTGAAGTAAAAAAAAAATTCAATCTTGCAAAACAAGATAAGTAGACTTTAAACCCTCTTGGGATAAAAAATTTTCTCTATACAAAATGATGATTTTGACCATTCATAAGTATATGTTGTTAGGCTCACTCATGAAAAAAACTCAAAAGCAAATGTGGAGTCTAGCTTACTTTAGATCAATTTGGAATGAAAGGAGGTAAAGTGCATTAGCAATATACTAATCATTTTTTTGATGATTTCTTGTGCAATGAAGAAATTTTCTATTTGAAACATAAGTGGCAGAAAAATTAGAAAAAAACATTTTCATATGTGGAAAAAAATTCAAAAACTTTGACATTATAAATTGCAAGATAATAGGGCTTAAAGTTAGAAGAAAATGTTTTTTTCTTGAAGTCTCCCTTGTGTAGCCAACAAAGTTTGACTCCTATTAGAATGTGATTTGAGATTTCAATTTTTTTAGACCACTATATGTCATATTTTATTGGTAACATATATGACAAATTTCAAAAGATTATGAGCATTTTTGTAAAAAATGCCTAAGAGATGTCCAAGTTGTTGAGGTTGCCAAAAGAATTTGGAAAGCTTAATTTTTTATTTGTAAATCCAATTAAAAAAATTATATTCAAACCACTAAGGGAATACATGTTCACATTTGTGTCAAAATTCCATAAACATCTTACCAAAATAGACTTTGTAAAAACCTACCTAAATTTTCAATTGTTCATTCAATAGACAATTGGTCTTTAGGGGTTAAAAAATACCACTTGGTCAATGGTACTTGAATTGAATTGATTGTTGTTGGTTTCATGGTATAACTCTATACATGCATATATTAGAGGGAAAGAAAAATCTATTAGGAAGTGTGGGTGAAGGAAAAATTAGACACTTAAATTTATATATAACATAGCCCCACTTAAAAGACCGCATGAATGAATCTTTTAAAAACATAGGGTATTGGAAATATGCCCATCATAGCTTTTTATGTAAAAATATGGTCATCTTAAATACAAAAATTAAGGTAAATAGCCCCACATTAAATACCTTCTTAACGCATGTGTATACCTTAAATTACAAGGAATGATCTCCTCAAGCATATGGTTTTGGCAACTAGCTAATATAAATAGTTGGGTTTAGGGTATATACAACCCCATTAAAAAAATCAAACTCTTTGCTTCACTACTTCAACTCTAAAAAATATTACAAGAAGAAATTATGGCAATCCAAAAAGTAATCCTATTTCTCAATACATACTACTCCAATGAAATTTATGCATCTTCACTAACAATCTGAAATCTATATACCTCATCTTCAGTCACCTCAAAAATCCAACTTCCCAAAACAATGTATCATCCAAACAAAACTATTCTCTATTCAATCACTAATTTCTTACAATCCAAAACATTTCTTCTTACCATCCACACAATTAGGGCACATGCTACTATACATTGTAATAAAGTAGCTAACAACCTAATAGTCTTGAGTGATACCAAAGAATACCACTTCTTTTAAACAAGACTACAAATACATACATCCAGCCCTATACTACCATTATAAAGATGATTGATCTCCTTCCCAAGAACTCTATGCAAAGGTTCCATCCAATTCTTCCAAACCTACATAGAATAACAAAAAATTCAAAACAATACACTACTTATAGATCAATATCTAAGCATCTAAAAACGGACTATTAACCAAAACATTGACTACAAACTCTACAATCAATTTTGGACAATTGTAAATATATAATTAGACACCCAAATCATCAACACCTTCAAATTCTATTATGAATAATATACAGGGCAAGCATATAGGCACTTGTTTTGGTCCATAGATCTAATTTCCATCCATCATTTGAAACCTAAACTAAGTTGACATTTGGATCCATGTAATCTCTCATTGAATCTATTTCAAATTATAGCCTTTTGAATAGAATGATACAACAAAGTGATATAAGAACTCCTTAAATTCATTCTTCCATACAATACGTCATTACAATGTTACTTGCTCATGAATATGGGTACTTTTGATAGCAAATTAATGTCGAATCAAAAAGTTCTAAGCTAGATTTATCTTTCTATTTATGAGAACTCCAACTACTACCCAAGCAAATTAAGCAAAATTATGTCCAAACTTTCTATGTGTCCGCACAACTCCATTCAAAGTCCCATCCCTACAACACCTTCAAACCTACACAACATTCAATTATATTTATTGAATTTGCATACATAATAAAAAATTTTCCTCTAAGACCATTGAATTCAAGTGCCAAAAATATGCACCTTTTTTAATAACATCCATCAATTTGGACAAAATACAAAACCTTTGACAATCATCATTGCCAGTGCTCGAGGTATAGCCCACACCACATTGTTCCACATACTAAATTGAGATCTAAACATCTATAAAACCTCCACATCTAAGTCTCTTTTTAAAATAAACAACATCACCATTAATGTTCCCCCTACATTTTGTTCTACAAACATAAACCAAAAAACAACCAAATACTACCACCTCTATTAGACTTACACTAACTCCTTTCCCTCACTAACTATGCCTATACATCCACAATCCATTCTTTAATATAGTATTATCTTTCCCAAGTTCCATTTTTCCATCAATAAATAATATATTAGATTAAAAATAGAAAACATTTCCTTTCTAATGAAGGTATGTTGAGTAATTGTCACTAGTGCACTCACTAGTGACACTCATCAATGCACTCCTTGAATTTTATCAAATGATTTTAAGTAAATAAACACTCATTTTAAATTTTTTTTCTCTCTAGTATTTTTAGACAAACTAATGATTGGAGGTTTTAGGGTTATACTAATGGTTTGGTTAAAACTTATGGTGTATATTTATGAATCACCACTCAATAATACAACATGAAATTCTTTGAAATCTTAAATTCAACCATCTCCAAGAAAAAACATCTACTCGTATATTGACAACAACAAGAATATCTCAACTTTGAGACGGATAAAAGACCCTTTGCTAAGGTAGGAACTCCTATTTGTGCTACAATTTAGAAATCATTCTATTTGTGCTACTATGTATTAGTAGTTTACATTTAAAACTTTTAAATGTGCTTAACTTGACACATAGTAGCCACAAAGTGGTCCAAATAGTCAAGTAATGTAAATAGAGTCTCATTATTTATTAATGTTGATTGCAACATTGTCTTGTCAAATGCATTTCACTTCATGTATGTTTGTCCTTCAAGACTATATTTGGATGGTGTCATGTCAAACATGTGTTTAGTACAATCAAGATGCTTATAGAATATATTTGAATATTCTTGATATATTTTAGATATATTCTAGAACACTACTTATTAGACACAGACATGCCCATGTCTATCTAACAAATGTCATGTTAGATAGCTTGGGCAAGCCATAAATTTTTAGACAAATGCAAATTGCCTAGATAGTAACATTTGAGTAGCTCTAATAAATTCACTTTTTCCAAGCCACATTTTTTAACATTAAAATGTTGAACAATATGAATTCCAGCAACAATACTTTTTTCAATAATTTCTATAAAAAAATGAAAAAGTGCCTATGCCATATTAAAAAAAAATCCAGCTCTGCCAGCACATGAAACAAATTAAAAAAAATGTACACAAGAATGTGGAAGATCCACATGATTCAAAGCTATGTTATTCATATAGGATCCAAATCATCCAAGCCCAATTGTGACCCCTACTTTGGGACCAATTGGTTTCACTTGCATCTTTGAAGAAGTGGAAATTGTAAAGGATTGGCATTGTGATTTTTTTAGAGTGAAAGTGGGATTGGAAGGATTGAACTTGGTTGTTGAAGTCACAATTTTATAACTCCAAGTGAACATCACCATGGATTTTTTACCATGGCAAAAGTTCCATTCATTATTCTACAATCTTAAAGGACGCTTTTAAATTACCATTTCAATCATATAGGGAGTTAATCTCAAAAAACAAGATCTATCACCAAGGTAGTCACCCAATACATGATTTAATTATTGAACCAATAGATGCATTCTTTAAAGTCATCTATTGGCCACCCTTTTTTACTTTGTGTCCTTCTAGGGTCTTGATGGATGACTTTGTTGTTAGTTATAGAAACAAGAAATGCACCTATTGGTCCAATAATCAAAGAATTTTGGTGACTACCTTGATCATCGGGACCCTTTTAGGGCTATGATAAAACCACCCATTACCAACTACTTTAGGGATTTCACATATGTTCTATAGCAATATAAGGCAATGTAAATTTTCATGATTTGATTAGTCTCAACTTTGAAAAGGAAGAAAAACACATTCTACACTTTAGTTGAAATTTTGTTCCGGCCTTGGTTGCAACTATCTTCAGTCATATAGGTTGGCTATGGGTCCTTGGTTGGTAATCGGTAGTTCTACCATATGAGAAGCAATTAATTTTTGGAGGCAAAATTTTAGAAGGACTTGATTATTGGGACCCTAATGAACATCATCCTAGGAACATCAATGGGAAGCTACATGTTTTTGCTTTGACTACCTCTAATGTGTCTTTTCTTTTTAACTGAAAATTGACTTTGACTTGAAAACTCCAGTGCTCTGCCATTCCATAAAATTGTGAGTCTAAGTATGTGCAACGACCAAAGGGACGCCCATGGGTCCTCCTCTCCTCTCCTCTCCTCCCTCCGCCTCGTCCGCCAGCCTGGCTTCAGGAACTTCTGCAGGGCACCACTGTAGGGGCGGTGAGGGCGGCGATGAAAGGGCGACCTAGCCCTGGGACCGGCCGGCCATCGGTACAAGGGAGCTTCACTAGTGCCAGCTCGATTGCAAGCCAGAAGCTGGCCAGCAAACCCTCGGCGTAGCGGGGACGACTCTTTCTTCCCTTCTTCCACAATAACTTCTCTCATCAGGTGTGCGCGCTTCACACCTAAGCTAAGGGAACCCTCCGTCGTCGTTCTGGCAGACCCATTTCTTGCCCTGCGCTCAGTCCCCTTGAGCGGCCTCTTCTCCTTCGTCTGCTCCGTTGCGCGCAGCGGTACTCACAGGTCTTCCTCCGCGGCTTCGGCGTTCTCATTCCTGTCCGCATCACGAGGTTCGCTCGATTGGCACCTCTCGCTTTTGGGGTTGTTTTTCTTCATGGCATGCCGGTGCGTGTGGGGAGTTTAGGTTTTCGTGACGGCGACAATCGGACCTTGGGATTCGTGGGTTCGTGGACTGGCGTCTTGGGTTGAGTTGGATCTCGCAATGGCGAGGGATTGTCGGTGTGTCGCTGGTCTTGGGGGTCGTTGGGTGCTCGTTGAGTGTTGGGAAGAGAGTGGTGGTGAGATCTGGTCGTGTAGTGGATCTTGGGTTTCCGTCTTCGCGCCATTTCGGGCTTTGTTCTTTTCATGTTTCCGAGAGGCGAGGTAGGGGGACTATAAGTGTCGTTGTGGAGGTTTTTGTTGTGGGTTCGTTTCATTTCGTTCGTAGTATGTATGGTGGAAGAATATGGGGCATTAGGTTTCATGATATATGGGCTTATATTGTTTTCAATGGTTGACACGGATCCGGAGATCAAGATGTCTAAGGATAGAGTGCAGGTTGTGGTAGTTGATTGAGGTGTGGCGGGGATCACGGCGTGTTGATGGAGCGATGCGTTTAAATATCGAATGAAGAAAGGGTGTGATCTCGGAAGTGTGTTTCTGATGGCGATAGATACGATCCCTGGTTGAAAGTCCGGAGAAATAACTGTCTCGATTCTGAAAAGAAGTTTCGAACTATCTGGTCCGGGAGCTAATGTCATATGGTTGTTGGATCTGTTCAGGGTGAGGTTCAGCCATGGCTGATGCTGAGGATGTTCAGCCTTTGGTGTGCGACAATGGATCCGGAATGGTCAAGGTATGTCTGTATGCAATATCTGATTCTTGAAATTTGAACAGGAAGACGCATAAGATAATTTCTGCTTAAACGTGTTACTTAATCTTCATACGTCCATTGTTTCATTGTTTATATTGCATTTGAGAAGTTTTAACTGCCACGTGTATTGTGAATTTTAAACTTATGTGTCCAAAGAGCTTTTGAAGGTTTATTACTTATCTGTGGATGTCGCACTACAGGCCGGTTTCGCTGGAGATGATGCTCCCCGTGCGGTGTTCCCCAGTATTGTCGGTCGCCCGAGGCACACCGGTGTGATGGTGGGGATGGGACAGAAGGACGCGTACGTGGGCGACGAGGCTCAGTCGAAGAGGGGTATCCTGACTCTGAAGTATCCCATTGAGCACGGAGTGGTGACGAATTGGGACGACATGGAGAAGATCTGGCACCATACCTTCTACAACGAGTTGCGTGTGGCTCCGGAGGAGCACCCTGTTCTTTTGACAGAGGCTCCTCTGAACCCTAAGGCAAACAGGGAGAAGATGACCCAGATCATGTTCGAGACGTTCAATGTGCCCGCCATGTACGTGGCCATTCAGGCCGTGTTGTCGCTGTACGCCAGTGGCCGAACCACGGGTAAGCCGAGGAGATGCGAGGCGTATTAATTTCAGTTGGTTGACCAGAGAGTTCGTGCGGAGCTGGTCCGATTGCCCGCAGTGATTGTGTAGGGTTTATTTCTTCCTTCAAGTGAGTGAGACTAATTATTTCGGTGCCTTCAGGTATTGTGTTGGACAGCGGAGATGGTGTGACCCACACGGTGCCCATCTATGAGGGCTACGCTCTTCCCCACGCCATCCTTCGTTTGGATTTGGCCGGTCGTGACTTGACGGACGCCCTGATGAAGATCCTGACGGAGCGCGGTTACTCTTTCACGACGACTGCGGAGCGGGAAATCGTGCGTGACATGAAAGAGAAGCTTGCGTATGTTGCGATTGATTTCGAGCAGGAGCTGGATACGGCCCGCAGCAGCTCGTCGTTGGAGAAGAGCTACGAGTTGCCTGATGGCCAGGTGATCACTGTCGGTGCTGAACGTTTCCGGTGCGCTGAGGTTCTGTTCAACCCGTCGCTGATCGGGATGGAGGCAGCGGGCATTCACGAGACTACTTACAACTCGATCATGAAGTGCGACGTGGATATCCGTAAGGACCTGTACGGCAACATCGTGTTGTCTGGCGGTTCGACGATGTTCCCTGGCATTGCGGACCGTATGAGCAAGGAGATCACCGCGCTTGCCCCGAGCAGCATGAAGATCAAGGTTGTGGCTCCTCCGGAGAGGAAGTACAGTGTGTGGATCGGAGGCTCGATCTTGGCTTCCCTGAGCACTTTCCAGCAGGTATGTGGTTGGGTGCCATATATTGAAGGAGGATTTGTTTGGTTCTCAGTGTATTCAGTTCTGGTCCGGCTGTCATGCAATGCATTTGGTTCTGACTGTCTTGGTATGCGCAGATGTGGATTGCCAAGAGCGAGTACGATGAGTCGGGCCCTTCGATTGTGCACCGGAAGTGCTTCTAGAGCACTGCGGTAAGGCAGATTTTTGAATGAGATTATCTGGAAGAGAGCTTCATGTAGCATCGGTTGGAAGGCCTACATTGAGCGGAATTCGATACAAAGTCTTGAATGTATGATATTCTATTAGTGATCAAACAAATATGGATTACGAAAATTACAATTACGTTGTTCGTCTAGCTCACTGTTTTGAAGATTTGGTATACTGGGAAATTCGGTATATTGGTATGATTTGGTATATTTGGTATGAAGGTAGGTCCAGTGTTGTACTGAATTATCATCAATGACCTCTACAGCTCTCTTCCTTGAGTCAAATTGTTGGTGTTATTGAATTTACTTTATTTGACATGTTTGATCTTCACGGATTGAGCTCTGCGCCGAGTGTTGTAACTGGTTCGTAAATTTTGGAATTTCGGGGAACGGTTAATTTCGTGGATGTGTGTTCCGGGGATCATTAGGAGTTACCGACGATGGACTGCGAGTGGAAGAGGATGGTGTTACTTAGAAGTAGCGTGATGGTAGAAGGGTCATTGATTATATTCAGTTCGATCTGTGCGCTGGGAAGGTTGACTACATTTGTTCCGGTAAAGATCGTGGGAGCATTTTGAAATTGCCGGCATAGTTACAGCTTCAGGGCAAGAAATATTTTCTTTGTCAGTGTAGAAATTCTGTCATAGTGCGTTGTACTACACCGTCAGATTCTTTATTCATTCTGTCTCTGAAAGTCATTCCTCGTCAGTGTTAAATCATTGCAGGGTTAAATCATTTAGCAGCCCCATGTAGGCCTATGCCTGATTTTGGTCAGAAGGATGTTCTTCCAGAAGGATGTAAGGTATGGCTGCCGTGTGGATGACACAGATGGATGATTTGCAGGGTTCAGAATGCGCTTAGGCGTCCAGTAATTGGGTCATGTTTGGCTGCCTGCGGCAGTGATAGGTGAAGGTTAAGGTACATTGTATCCGGGATAATTTAGTAAAAAGTAATATGATATCGTTGATGTCTGGATTTTTGTTCGAAAATGAATGCATGGTTTACAACTTCACATTCAAACTTGTTTAATTTCAACACCGTATTGGGTGCACCTGTCGTAGGTCAAGATATCTATTTTGAAATGAGTGCTTGGTACATTTTAAAATGCGTGCATAGGTTCAAACTACGTGTACCTACCTACCTGTCTTCCTTTAATGATTTCAGATATTTTTTAAATCTACCATAAAGATGCAATGAATATAAGTACTGCGAATAGCCTGGGAGGTTCATGATCATTTTTTTTGAAATTGATGAACATGCTTTAAACGCCCGGAGGACATTTTGTGTATTTTCAATGATTTCAGGGATGCCTCTTGGATAGAAAGAACCACTTTACCACCCAAACTTTTTCACAGTGAGTTATTCGAGTTTTGTTGGATGCCTTTGGATAGGATGAAACACTTTTTTATCCAAATTTTTTGGTGGTGAGTTATTTGAGTTTTGTTGGATACATAGTCCTTAGTGATATTCTTTTATTTTCCTACACAAGAAAATGACAAATTTGTGGATTAGGGTAGACATAATTTTTTTTCTATAGATTGTTATTTTTTTTTTTTTAACACATGGATAAATTCTATAGATTGTTTTTGTAACCAGGTTGGAAAATTTTCAAATATGTTCATTGGCAAGTAATAGGAAATTCTTCATTTTTTTAATATTTATTTAAAACATATGGACAATTTCTATTGAGTGATAGGATATTGCAATGCACCAAAAAATGCATCATTTGGATATTTATATACAAAAATTATAAAGAGTTAGTTTTTTCATTAGATGTTCTAAAACCATTCTTGTAAGAGATAGGTACATATTGATTTAGGAGATGTATAGTATCTACTACCAAGGCTACATTCAAAATTTCAAACTTTGAGTTTCATTGAAAACATAGTACAATAGTTTGATCCTATACGATACTATCATAGTATATTGAAGAACTAGTTAATTGCATACTAAGTTTTTAGACTTGTATTTTGGAATGCTAAGAATGAACAAATGATGATCAATTTTGATGATTATACCACCTTGAAAATGCACAACACATCATTTCAAAGTAGATATGCTATAGATGAATTTATTCCATCCTTTTAGGAGATAGTGGCTATTTTTTTTCTATGGCAAATGACACCACATTAGGGATTGCATAGAATTTGTTATACTTGGAATGTTTTTCAATAGGAAACAAAGGCAAGGATGGTGCATTGTTAAAAATGCTTTGGGGATTCTCAAAATTGTATACATTTGGTGAGTTTTTAGAGAAATCAAAGCCCAATGTATCCTTCATGCTAGAAATGATTATTTGTTGTATATTGCTTTTAGGGCAAAACAATGATGTTGTAGAATAATTCTTCCATATATTGGGTGTTGATGAACTTGATGGCAAAGTAATTGATGACAATATGTGGCTAATTCATCATGCAACTAAATAACTACTAATGTTGGAGATTTAGCAAATATGTAGGATGAAGAAAAGCTAACAACCATTGCTCTATGTCTCATAGCTCAAAGAAACATTCAACTATAAAATCCAATAGGTATGTAAAAAGAACCAATTTTTTATTAAAAAAATTGTCCTTGCTAGTTAACCATATAGGATATGTAAAACTTTAGAATTGTATGAAAAGTATAATTTTAAACATGAACATCTTTATGAACACAACATTGTCTTCATTGATGTGTAAGAAAACATTTGAACGTCTTACAATAGTTGATGTCTTAGTTAATGTCTCAAAAAACATCTTGACGTCTCAATCTATATTTTAGTAGATGTCTAAAAAAACAATCTTAAAATTTTGAACAAATATCAAAGCGTGTTGATGTCATTCTCATTGGATGCCATATCAGGTGCCATTTATTTTTTATTTAAAAAAATTGATTTTAGAAAGTATCCTTGTTGATATGGTATTGTCACATTTTTTTGAACATCATAAAAAACAAGACAACATTTTATTGGATATTTCACTAAACATACTTATTTTTCCTAATATAACATTGTTTTTCCACCAACATTTATATGTTCTCAATGACATCAAAAACAATTCTACCATTTACTGCCCTAAGTCTCGAATGTTCTCATGTCTACAAAAACATGCATGTTTCAGTGTATTGTGACACTTTGCACTAAGATTTCAAAATTTAGGATTTCAAAATTTTGATTTCCAACCACCCTTCCCCCCTCTTAAAATTTTTAGAAACCAACTTGTTTGACAATCAATATGGGACAATTCATCTCATATATGTATCTGATATTATATTTGTATTCGGTATCCAATATTGTATCAATATCCGGTATCCATATTTAGTACATATTCATATGTGGTACTATATCCATATCCGATATCGTATTCAATATTCAGTACATATTTGTATGCTATGTTGTATCCATATTTGATACCCATATTTAATATTCAATACATATTTGTATGCAATATTGTATCTATATCTAGTATTTCATATTTGGACGGCTCAAATTAAATCTCATAAGATCAATAGTTTGAGATTTTTGAGAAATCAACGGCAATTTTGAGGGTAAGCATTTAAAAAAATCAACAACCTATAATTTTTTTAAGAAGGGGGGGGGCAACTAATGCAAACTACGGTGGTACGCCTCTTTGTAATGCATTGTGGTTTGATGTCACAAAAAATGCGGGTTTCTTATAGTGTGTATAATTGAGTGTGATTTTGGGTGAATTAAGTAACTATAATAGTAGCTTTAAGAAGTCCTTAGCGATTTGAATTTATCTTGAGATTCAGTGGTTGAATGTTTATGTTGGGTGACTTGTACCATTTGTCTAATTGTCATTACTAGTTGAAAGTCAAGCTAATTGAAATAGAAAGTGGACGGCAAATATGGAAGTAAGGTGATAATGGGTGCATGAGAAAGAAGCTTGACAAATTTTATAGTTAGAATTCTAAACCAAAGTGTAGAAATTGGAAGTTGAGGAAAGCAAATAGAAGTGACTAGATGAATTGTAGTAATGCTAAATAAGAGATAAATTTCTTCTTTTAAATGAAGTCTAGTGCATTCAAAAATGTGTTTACATGCTAAATTAGCTTATGAATTTGTTGAGCCATGAATTCTTATGAGTAGGTCTAAGGTTTGTCTACACAATAGTTGTTTTAGATTTGAATTGCAATAGACCAATTGTGTGAAACTTGCAAAATTTTCAATAGTAATAGCACAAGATGGTTACAAATAACTAGTAGGTTTGAAAAACGATCAAGGATATTTTTGTGTGTTTACGTTAAAAGTACTAGAAGTCCTATTCTTCTCATTTTTGAGCCATAGTTTTAGGCAGAACCAACAATTGCCTACCATAATTCACCAAGTCAATTCAATAATTGTATATAATACATTGTATTTTGTATAGTATTGTTCTAAGCCATATTTCATAGAGTGTATGTATAACTAAGAGAATTCACCACCACTCATCATCTTTTCGTATCAATGCATCTGAAATTTTACAACACTATTAAACAACCATCACTACAACACAAAGAAATTAACTTTGATTCAAAAGTTTTTATTGATCATTTCTTACAAGAAATAAGGGAAATTAGGGAAAAGCAACATATAAGTGAAATCAATGGCATAAAATTTCAAGATTGCCAGCCTAAAGTTAATTAATGACAATTTTAGAAGTAGATGTCAATAATCTCCCTATGATATTTCTTGTGACATGGTAATTTGAAAGAGTGACACATAAATTTACTCATAAATTCTTGATGTATATTGCAACGATGGTGAAATATTTTGTATCCATTATGTCATAAAATTTTCTAATCCCCTAAATTTAAATTAGCCATTCTAGCAATAATTACATCATGAATCTTTAAATCATTGATAATACATTTAACACCGTACATAATTGCCTACTCAATCATCAATTAAAATCAAAACTTCTAACAAAGCATTAAACATACAACATAGATGATCATGAAAATTCACATGGCTTTTCAATCTACAATTACTAAAGGTTGTATGCAAAAACCTTAGATGCTTCAAATCATTCACAAAATTAAGAACTATTCTCATTAATCTATCATAGCTTTGAATTGTCTCACTAATCTATCATGGCTTCAAATTATCTCACTAAATTGTCTCATTGCTTGACCACTGATGTATCACTTGGACTTTGAATCATTTTCACAAAATTTGTCATTGCTTTGATTTGTTTATACCAGTTCTTCAAAAAATTGAAAATTGTTGTTGCTAAAGTTGCATTTGGAATATTAAACAGAATGATACAATTATTGATATTTCCATAAAATACGTTGCTAACACTATAAATTTTATTAGCACCAAAAATTTCAATATTTAGAAGTAATTAGAGCTTCAATCTCTTCTTAAACATTGGAATTGGACCACCAAATGTCCTCATCAATCATCCACTTGCAATTTACATTAGAAGTTCAAATAAATTGAGCAAGCATTGCATGATTCCATACGATAATAATTTCAAATGAAGAAGAAACCAATGGTGAAGGCAGAATCAACTATGGGTGCTTATTTTGAGACTCAAATAATCTTTGTTGCTCATAAATGAGAGCTTCTTTCTAAGAAATATAACCACCAGTGCTACAAACTACACTAGCAATATTTTGAAGAGCATGAATTTCTATTCCATCTTCATTTGTGTTAAATATCATATAACCTTCTAAAAAATTGTGTCTAGTAAGCCTCATTCCTATTTTGATTCACACTCCTATAGTATTCAAGCAACTAATAGTTGTAACTCTAGCTATTTTATTGGACAAGCATCCAGCATCACAACCCAAAATGTCTTATACAATTTTCTTGAGCTACTTTGAAATATTCTTTATTCCAACTTGAGATTTAGAGTACCACTTCAAATGCAAACAAGGAATAAATTTAAAGCATGAAGGAAAACTACCAATCAATATACCAAATCACCTATAAATAAGAAGAGCCAAAACTCTAGTGAAATTAATTTACCAAAATACCAAACTAAATCTTAAATAAAAAGGCCAAAAATATAAAATTGAGATACCTAAAACCCCAAGATCATATAGGATGCTATGTATTGGTTGTAGAAATCACAAATGAGGCCTTTATTCACAAGGAAGCCACTAAAGGAAGTGTGCAAAGTACATGTCAAAAGTTAGAACCACATGTCCACATCTAGTAGATAGCATATAAAAGGATGCCTAAGTTTCTTAGGCTAAAAACGTTTTAAATCAATCTTATGGTTTTTAGATGATTTCTTATTGAAACAAAGGAATCTGCCAAAGTGATCTTTGAAAAATTCAAAGTTAATATCATATAGATTGTACAATTCTTGTTGAATTCTCACTCAAAAATTTACTCTAGTATAGAATGCTAGACAAGATTGACAACCATACCTATTCGATTTGGATATAAGAGCTTGGTTCAAAATTGCACCATTTGGCTCAAGAGTAAGTAATGCAATAACCCTTTGTTTATGTCCTACACTAGTCTTTCCAACATGTTGTATTGATGTAGTGTATGCAACGTAAGCCTTTACAAATCGTGGATCCTCCAAAATATAAAACTCCTCTTAAGGTTTCAAAGTCTCCATTATAAGAAACCTATATTTTAGGTGACAAGCTCAGATTTTTTGGAACAGATTTATTTTGACATCTATGTTGACATGTAGCTATTTTATGTCAAAAAAAACATCTAATGAACATCATGAAAAACATAAAAACAAATAGATGTCAACATAGATGTCAAAACAAATCCATTCCAAAAAATCTGAGCTTGTCACCTAAAATATGAGTTTCTTCTAGTGTTCTATATTTCTTTGGCAACATCTAACTTGAATGATTCAACCAATCGCTTGCAAAAGTCTGACAAGTATTTCACCAAGTTAAAGCTTGCCATCTCAATGTTGAACTTGAAGAATTTTTTTCAATAGTTGTTTGTTTAGCAATGCACATGAATTTTCAAACATGTCTTCAATCATATTTTGGCTATTGATGCCAAAAATGTTCCTCCAATCATTAAATCAATTATAAGCCCAATTATCAAGATATAAAAACTTCTTGTAACCAACCTTGGCAACTACATCAACCTCTTTTTTTCAAGCTACCTAAAGCCTTTTTAAAGATATATACTCCAAAGCAACATCAAAATTTGGCTCTAAAACATTGACTCAATTCACATCAAATGTAGGCTCACGAATCTCAAAAAAGTTTGCCTTATCCCCTAAGATATCCGTGACTTCAAATTATTCTTCCGTATCAATGATCCAACCAAGATTCTCAATCCAATCAATTTCTTCAATATTATTAAGTTCACCAGGAAAATATGCTGGAAGCCCTAGAAATCATGTGAAGTAGGCTTACAAATAATAGTTTCTTTCATAGGAAGCTCCTTCATTGGTTTGCAAGTGAAATTGATGTTCACCACATTTGACATAAAAAAATATGTGAAATTGCTAGAAAATTAGGCAAATCCTTCAACAAGATAGAATAACTTGACATCATTGTTGTCAATCGG
This sequence comes from Pseudoscleropodium purum, assembly GCA_963969395.1. Lineage (NCBI taxonomy): Eukaryota > Viridiplantae > Streptophyta > Bryopsida > Hypnales > Brachytheciaceae > Pseudoscleropodium > Pseudoscleropodium purum. The sequence continues at coordinate 3,841,128 of OZ017796.1, forward strand.
CTCAAGACAAGAATAAATGCATTGAAAAATAAATATAACTACTTCACAATGACATTCATGAAAGTTAGAAGGAGATATATGGATTTTGTATACATATGTATATATATAAGATTTCAATTGTATAGTAGAAGTATACTTTCACTACTCCAATGCCAGAGAAGCTTCCAAGCTTTGCTGATTTGGTAGTATGGTTTGGCCAATTGGCTAGCCCAATAGGCTCGCCATCGACGTCACCATACTACCAAGTCAACAAAGCCCAGAAATTTCTCTAATATGGTGAAATTAGCCCTAGTAGTATACGAATCTTGCATTTGCAATTGCATAGAAGATTATTTATCATTAGATTATATAAGTGTTAAAGGAAATAGAAATCCAAAGTGTATAAGTAATAATAATATTAAGTTGAATTGGATACAATGTATTGGGATTGTGAAACTTAACATAAGAAAACTAAGACAACTAGTCATGCAATGTGTGAATTAACAATGATAGAACTAGTCTAAATTTAAATAGCTTCCATATTTGAATTCATTATTGAAGGAAAGAATTGAGTGTAGTACCACAAGTTTGAACTCCTAACTATTGGTTGGTTTATTTGAATAATGTGATTGGTGAGACTTATATTGAAGGTGAATCATTGACAAATTGTTTTGAACTTATAGAAGATGTTAATTCCCAAAGATTTGCATCCCAATTAGTAATTTGGCTAATTAAATAGTGACCAAGAAAAATTATCATGGTAAAAAGTATCACCAATAATTAAGGTATTGTGTACAATATGATCAACATTACCTTGGCACATTGATTTGGTCAATAGTGCATTGGAATGTTGAATTGTGGTCTTATCCTAACAAATTGTCTATAATTAATGAGCACCTACTAGGCAAGACATGAATTGCACTCATGCGTCCATAGCGTCAGTAAATGACTAGCTACCAAAATTATTATCCAAAGAATAAGAGTGGAAAATGAGCTAATTGTATAATTTTTGAAATTATGACCTATATACATGTATATCCCAATTTATTCTAAAATATGACTGACTTTAGTTATAATACAATAGACATTTTGACTATTTTTTAGATTTCAACCCCCTATACCCTCAATCTTGGGTGTATGCAAGGTAGGTAAAATTTAGACTACATCAAGCAAAATGAAATATACTTGAAAAAAATTACAAGTCATCTGGAATATAGAGTGTGACCTAGAGTTCTTAAGTTTAATGATAAAAAAATAACCTTGAAATTGCAAGCCCATGGACTTGCAATCAAATGGAATTGAAAATATGACCTAGATTTTGCAATCATGATGGTAAAACAAAATGAAACTAAAAATCATGAAATTACAATAGCCTACTGAATTCAAAGTTTGAGCACATATACCTATAGGAGCTTGATAGCTTTGGAAAGCATTAGTAGGACCTTCAAAAAGAGTCTTGACTATCTATAGTAGCAAGAGGTAATTGAAGCTAAAATTAAGAATTGTAGCAAAATGCTATAGATTACTAGAATTGAATGATAGTAGAAATAGAAATTACATGAACAATGAAGCATTGAAGGAATGTGAAAATTTGTGTTGATTTTATATAGCAATAGCTATTGGTAAGGAGTTCGTGAACTTGAACCTTATGGCTACTGAAGTTGGTAGTTTTAGTAGCAATTTTAGGAGCAATTGGTTTTAGTTACAGCTACCTAATGACAACATTATGTAATACCATTGAGTTATAATTGCAAATTGTGGGAGTTTTATAACAACAATATATTTTAGAAGTAATCAATGACTCTAAATTTTATACAAAAATCCAAAGGAAACCCAAATAACTTAAAAAAAATATGAATGTAGCTATGCATTATAGATTAGCATTTTAAGAGTTATATAATTGATACCATAAAAGTATGTCTTAAAATGGATCTACACAATATGACAAATATGTAAATGATTTTCATGAATATGAAAGACTAAAAGGCTTTCAAAACAATGAAATGAAGTTTAACTACAGTTTAACTATAATTATAAGTTTAACTACAATGGTTGCTTTAAAAAATAAAAAATTTATATCAAAGAGTGATGTTTAATTTTCTAAGTGGAATTCTAAAGAATATGTGATTCCAATGTTATATGCTAATATTGTTGAAAATTAGGTTCTCCAATACTTGTATATTTAAAGAGTAATGTAGCCAAACAACAAGTTTGTCAAAAAATATTTCTAAAAAATAGGAGTTGAATTATTGAGAGAGTATTTCCCCCAAAAAAATACTTATAAACAAAGAAAGGATTTCAAGGAATAGTCAAAGAGGTGAAGTCAACTTTTTTGAAAAATATTAATTATTCATTGAAGGTACAATGAACTAATTGTTTAGTTACAATCTATCATATTACTTATAAGTTCTAACAAAAATAGGAGAAGTCTTAATAGAAGAAATAAAGTTGAATTTCAAACCTCACCCCTATTATCTCAACAAAAGTAATGGACTAGATAATGCTCAAGAGCTAAAAGGCTTCAAAGCATTATGGGAGAAAATGCCAAGCCTAATAGGTTATCATAGACATCCGTATTTGTACTTTTTGCAAATCTAAAGGTGTAGAAATAAGGGTTGCCTTACAAATTATAATGCATTTTTGACTATCCAACAGAATGGTGACAAATCTATCTTTAAAGTCAGACTTGGCATCATGGTTCTGTGACAAACTCCAATTCGTTCTCCATACAATTTCATCACTACAGCTCCTTGATAAGTTACACTGCAACAAGAGTGTTAAAAACAAAATGTGGTGGACTTTGCAGAGGCCACGTCCCCAATTTTAACACAGGAATTCGTCCAAAGAAATCCACCTACATCATCGACTTGTTTTTCGCCCTACAATGCCCTAGCCCTACTGATAGATGTGCCCACGGGAAGGTATTGAGTGTAGTTTTCATCCAGCTCTGATGTCAACATTCTCGAGTAGCTAGCTGAATATATTTTCGAATAATGGTGCAATCATGCTTGTTGGTCAAGAAATAGTAACACATCCAGCAACACTTCACAAGAACCTGAAATCCTCTACAGTCATCACATTCCAAGAGAAGCACCGGCTGAATATCCACAATAACATTAATGAGATCTCTACAGAAGGCAAGACGAAGACCCAAACAAACGCGCAAAATGGGTACATCGGCATCTTCAGAGGAGAGATTTCGAGTGCCTTACATGGGCATCGTAACTGTACAAAGGGAGAGTGCCGAGCTCTCAAATTGAAAATCCCAAGAACTCTCCTCTGCTTTGCTCACAACCGGAGAAAGATACTAATACCCTGAAAGACTTCGCTGCTGAGAAGACCTTCAGTATATCTCTGGCGTTGTTAGAACTTCTAACGCAATGAACCAGATAAATGATATTGCTATGATTGCTCCCTCTGGACATCACTATATTACGTCGCTTCGGTAGTTCCCTTGAGATACAACAATCTCTACATACCTATGTGTTTATAACCTTGTCACGAGAGCAGATTAACCAGCTCAATCGGAGCATGACAATTTCAGCAGATGCAAAACTATCTGCAACACAAGCGAATCTTCATCCCTACCCTGACAATAACGTGAATGTGGTCCTATGGCTAGTTAAATCTAGCCCTTGTCCCCATGAGCTCACAACTACTGCGAAATAAATCGTGTCAGCAACGGCCTACAGTGTCCCTCAACACTCAAGCAGTCTCCAACACTTTCGCTTCCATTCCCTCCTCATCAGTCGCTTCCTTCCTGTCTAGTATTTTCAGGAAATTGCCCACAATCTGCATGCCATTTTGAGTGCGAATGCTCTCAGGATGAAACTGCACTCCTTGAATGTGTGTGTACACGCGATGACGGACTCCCATCACAAGTCCGTCCTCAGTCCACGCTGTCACTTCAAGTTGATCTGCTGGAAATGACTCTTCCTCAATGACCAGGCTGTGATAGCGGCACGCAGTGAATGGACTGTATGGCGAGAAGCCGTAGATTAGTAAACAATCTCAGGAAAAAATGTCGAACTTCCGACTCCAAAAAATTTAGGGGCCAGAGGATATCAAAGATTGTGTTAACAGCCTTCTCACTAGCAAGCACCAGCCATCAAGACTCGAATCTTCCCTAAACCCTAAATCCTCCGCCCTAATTTGGGTGAAAGAATGCCGCGAAAGACATTCTTCCTGCACAAAACTGATATGGAGAGCCACACTATGATATGATACAAATCCATGACTTTCAGTGGAGATGATCGGGTTTACATAGCTGCCGAACCAAAAATGCAGCGTGCACTGACACTAAGTTGACGCAGAAAGCACGGAATCTGCGGTTTAACTCCACATCAATCTTCGAAGGAAAATAACAGAGACCACATCCAAGGAAAAAAGTACCTGGGAAGACCATCCAGAAGTCCCGGTTCACCCTTCTCGTCGTAGAAAACGGCAGATGTCTTGCCGTGCATCACCCCATTTGGCGCACGAACGATCTTTCCCCCAAAGGCCTCCCCCATGCACTGCAGTCCCATGCAGACCCCAAACAACGGAATGGAAGGCCCAAGCTTCCGCACAACCTCCAGAGAAATCCCGGAGTCTTGCGGTGTCCCAGGTCCAGGCGAGATCAAGATCCCCCGCGGCTTCTTGGCTCTCAACTCCTCCACCGTAATTTCATCGTTCCGAAAAACCTCAATCTTACATCCCAAATCTCCCAAATACTGACAAAGATTGTACGTGAAGCTGTCGTAGTTGTCAATCACAATCACACTTCCCTTTTCCTTCGTCTCCGACACTCGTTCTCTGGAATGCGCCGCCGTTGCCTCGACGCGCAAACTACACCCCCTCTCATTCCTGCGAGTAAAATGGCGGACACGGAACCCTAGAAAAGGAGATGAAGCTCGCGCAACAGAGACAAGGCCCTGCTGTTGCTGCCCCGATTGCAAAACCCTACAATTGGCGAAGCGCGCATTTGGGACAAGACTCTCCAGACACACGGCGCTTGCCAGTGCGCCGCTAGCCATGGCCAGGCTTGAAAGACCACCCGGCAAAGCCTGAAGGAGAATGAGAGAGCGGATCGGACGCTGGGAACAAGACCAGCAGCAGACGACTCTTCTGACGATCGCCAGACGTGCACTTCAAATAACTTATTCCCGCATTCTCGTTACAAGACCCTTTTGTCCTGCGCCGTTGAGATTTGTAGGATGGTGGAGCAGGATCAAGAGGAGCCGTCAGATGCGGTTTCCATCGTCCAACAGGGGCCTATTCGGACTAACCGCTCACCGGACAACCCAAGCAAGCAGCCAGTCTCGAAGTTCAGGAAGGGTTCATCAGATATGGGCCCTTCGGAGGGTTGGACGGTGGAGATTTGTTTGGGGTGGGGGGTGGGGGGGCTTGGTAATAACTTGGCTGGTTGCTCTGACCGAATTGACATTAAATACAATCCCTTGCTGACATGTTTTGGTGGCTAGTATCTTTGGCTGGTATGCAAACTTGTTACGCCTTAACCCCTAAAGGACCAAAGGTGCATTTTTTGACAACATAACTTCTTTGGACAGGTGCATGTGGGCGAAGATTTCCATATTTTTGACCGAAATTTTAATAGAAGGTGGGGAGGAGAAATATCTTTCATGTACACTAAATTTCAGGACATTTGAAAATATGAAAGTTATGGCCTAATACGTAGTTTATTTTTCATCTTGGGCAATTTGGGCAAATCTGCAAAAGTCACTTTTTTCATAAACAAAAATTTGAAATTAATTTTCTAGATTTTCATATTCATAGAAAGCTTTGAATCATTCCATTTTGATCCATGAATCAAAAGTTATGAGGTGATTTAGTTTGCGAGCAATCATGGAGTCTCTACTTCAAAATAAACTTTGAAGTTCTTTATTGAACTAAATTTTCAATATTTAAAAAAGAAATTATATATATACACACACACATATATATATATATATGATAGGTGAAGATTGTTATTACAACCATTGGGATTGGCATTTTTCAATTCCATAACTATATTACTAACAATTTAATATTTTGATTCATTCTCTACTTCTTTCTACTCACTATTTTTTTTCTATATGTTGTACAATTTAAAATGATTTGAAAACTTTTAAGCATGTAGCCAACTTGGCTTGAAGAATGAATCCAAAGAGTTGCAACCATTTTTGAACATTTTTTCATATAAATATGACTTTGTGAAATGTAGCTGCTTGATTTTTTGCAAGGCCAAAAAAAGGCTTTTTGTTAATTCAAGCACTAATATCTTGCAATCTACGTGGTGGAAATTTCTGAATTTTTTTCAAATCTTCTCAAATTATCATACTTCAAGATCCTATGGTTGGATGTGTCTGAAAATGCTTTTAATTTTTTTATATTTGTCCCCAAAGTGACAATTTTGGAGCATTTTTGGTAAAAACATAGTCAAGGAACTTTAGGGGTTAACTAGAACACTAAATCCAACCCACAAAGTGAGCTGAACAAGGTAATTTTGGACAGTTCACTAGGAATTAAAATAAAGAAAAGTTCCCTATTTTGAGTTGTGTCTAAGGTATGTTCAAGACCCCACCTATCTAATTTGAGGTCCTTGATTGTAAATATGAATTCAAAATTTGCAAAAAATTATTATATACAATTTTTTTTTTAAATTCAAAGGTTTCTCTGAGGTTAAAGAGTACGCTGTATTTCAATCACAATATGATTTCAAGATATTTACTTATATAACGCTGTATTTCATATTGTGATTTCACCCGAAAACCGCTGTATACAAATTGGTGAAGACATTATTTGCAGTAGCTGGAGCACGATCTACAATGCGAAACTCAACCAACTCCCTTTCCTGGAGAATATTTGTAATCCACCTACAGTGTGGAACCTAATTAAAAACCTCACTGTTTTCAAGCGCCTGGTTTCACGGAGGTCTAGAAGCTAGGGGCATTGAATGCGTGGTATTTTCCGCTTAGAGTTCTTCGTCCCGAAACCTGGCACTCCGACAAGCTCGGAGAATATTCCTGTAATTTCACGAGGTAATGACTTGAAAGAGATTGGATTGCTGAAAGCAGAGTTTCTAGTTCAATTTACTTCTAGTTTCTAGTTTCTTCCTTCATGTAAACTTCATACTATGAATTATTTGAACACGTTTTCTAATCTGGACAGGTGAAGATTGAAGAGAATATATGCCCCTTTACTTGATGCAGAAGCTCGAAGGGCTCTTTTGATTGACCTAACTGACCTGTGGCATTTCACTTCTTCAGAAACAGATCTCAAGAGACTTGTTCGAGAGACTGATGGTAATTTCCATATATCCTCCTTGCTCAGAGTGTAATAACATTTCTATAATATAATTGTTCCATTTAATTCAATGTTCCATTTAAATAGAGAAGTGTTTGGATATTAAGTACTTCATTAGATTAGTTGCATGTTTCAATTAATTTAGATCTAGCTAAAATGCATTTTATTCATGTTAATAAATTTTTTATTTCAATCTGTAGGTTATATGATCTAAAGCTTCTTTGTCAAGAAGCTGTTATACTATCGGTTTCAGAACTTGGTGGACTTGTGAGCACGCTCAAGAAGAGTGAGGTATCTTTTCCATTGCCTCCTCTTAGAATCTAGATATTAACTTTGATGTAGAGTAGCTTACTAGGTCTTGATTTGGCAAATAAGTTTTTCCAGATCCAAATGTTGGCCAATATTAAATTAGTAATTAGCACTAATATTGTGAATACTAAATTTCTTGGTTTATTAACACGTTTATTAACATGATGTTGACAAAGGCAATTGAAATTGTGTTTGCAGGTTGTGATTGATGGCTCCAAAGCCAAAATTGTTTTGTGAAAAGTGCAAGGCTACAAATTTTGCCAACATTGGTGCTCTTAAAAGTCATCAAAATGATGGCAAATGCAAGTTCTTGAATTTCAAAAGACCAAGATTGATTCTTAATCATGTTGAACTTCAAAGAGAAATTGAAAGTCTAGTTGAAACTAAAAGTCTAGTTGAAAACATAGAAATTTCAGCTAGAAGAAACAATTGTGTAGGAAAGAATGGAGGCCCTAGCTCATGTATCCTAGATGTTGAGATTGATTTAGAACATGAAAGGTTGGAGAGAAATCTTGATACACAACAATTTGACTCATTGGTGCATCTACTCCATTTCATTAGACACTACAGGAATCAAATGGGTTTGTCCAGATTAGATGTTGATCTCTTCCTCAAAACATTGTTTAATCCTTTATTTGAGTTGAGCTTAGTTGCCTTCAAGACTATTTTGGAGCTTGAGGAATATGAAAAGTCAAATACAGAAGAAGATGAGGTAAACAACTTTAAATGACTCTTGGCATTTGAATTTATGTTACATGTCAAAGGCTGTAACTTGTGTTATTATTAAATTATAATATGTTTGCGTTATGTTTGTGTTATTAAAATATAATATGTTTGGTGGCAGGTATGGATCAAAAGTGTAATATCTCAAAAGCATGGAGACTTGATGAAATAATTCTTTAATCAAAGGATTCTCTTAATGCTCTATCTAAGCTATTTTCATCACCTTCCAATGAAGAAAAATTTAAACTTTGGCCAAATTATACTAAATCATATACCACCTCTGATACAAGAAATTGGTAGATAGCCATGCAAGATCATATCAACACACCAGGAAGTGTAATAGCTAGTTTGATATTTTATAGTGATCAAACTACCTTATCAAATGATTGAAGAGTGTATGATTGGCCTTTAATAATGTCATTGGCTAAGATTGCTTGTGAAAATCGGAAAGAGGCTGAGGGCCATGTTTTATAGGCTATATTTCCTATAGTCAAGTTTCTTCTAGGTACGGTTTCATATTTTGAACTTGTAATTTCATTTGAAGAGGTTTCATACTACAATTTCAACAATTGACAAATTTCTTTGCATGTCGCAAGAAAAAGTACTAAATTCCAACATGATTGTGTCCTACAAGTTTTTCAAGAATGTCTTGCTATCATTTTTGACCCACTCAAATCCATCAGCCACATGTAAGAAATTATATACTTCATACTTGATTATAACTCCATGTTTAAATTTGACATAATTTTATACTTCATCATTAATAACAACTCCATACTTAATTTTGACATAAAGTTGCATGTGTATGTGTAATGTTAGCACTCAAAGGACTTACTAATTTGTTAATATTTTTAACTTTGTGTTTGAAATTGACAGAGGCATGCGTTTGATGGATCCTTTTGGCACACCAAGGTGGGTATATCCACTTTTATATTCCTTCATTTGTGATCATCTTGAATCTTGCAAAGTTACATGCACGTGTGACATAAACATGTGTCAATACCCATGTAGCAAATGCTTGTGCAAAAAAGAGAATTTATCATCATCTATGTTCAATTATTAAGTATGAACAGAAGAAAAAATGAAAGAGGTATTCAACAACATGAAGGTGTCCTCACATAATCAACTACTAAAGAAGTTGATGACATCTCTAGAAGGTGGTCTATGCATCCAATTCTTGTAAGTTGATACTTCATATAACCATTTTTGATGGTTCATATCATCTTTGTAATCTCTTTATTTATTTTTATTAAAATCATATGTACTAGTCATATGCTTCAAATTATATCTCTTTAGTTAATACTTAATCTACATTTATTAAATTGACTTCTTTTATGTTTTACATGAAACTGATTTGCAGTGTGCATTGTGGGGGTTCAATGGAGGCAATACTGAGCTTAGAAATCCTTATAAAGCAATTCAAGTTGATATCTTACATCAATTTGACATTGGAATTTTCAAGACACTAGTTTCTTGTTTAAAAGAAATGGTAGATGGGGGGTTGCTTTGATTCAGAAAGCATTCATTGAGATGGATAGACGTCTCTTGGAACTAAAGAAAGTAGCTTGATTTTCAACATTTAGAATTTCTGGGAATGACAAGGGAGTGTATTTTACATCAAACACCAACTTCACTGCATTTAAACATCGAGCAGTTATGCAGGTATATGTTATTTTTCTTTGATGTCTTTTAATTTTATTCTACCTCTTGGCATTTTAATTATTTAAAGTGTCATTGTTATTATATATATATAACTATTGTGATTGAAATTTATAGGTTTATTATATATTAAATAATGGAATGATGCTAAGGATTTTAAAGGTGTTTTGTTAATGGGGTGCAATTGAAATTTACAGGTTTATTATATATTAAAGGAATGATGCTAAGGATTTTTAAAGTGTTTTGTTAATGGGGTGTAGGTGATAATCTTTTGTATGATAGGTCTATTTCCAAAACTAGAAATTCAAACTTTTGTTCTTTTTCTAAAGTGGTACCAAGCAGGGGCACGTAGCAGTGTGCATACAAATGCAAGTTTGGAACAATTGAACATACTTTCAATAAGGTGAAAATTTCATTCAATAATCTAAACTAATTTGTATTTCAAGTATAATTATTAATATTAAAATTAATTACATTTGAGTACGTTTGTGGCTCTAATTTTATTCTCTACATACTAAACTTTTTGTTTGGATTTGTAATAGGGTTGTGAATTCTTTTAAATCTACTTTGTCAAATTTCTAGATCACTTCAATATCATCAAAGTTCACATGATGCAACATTTTTTTGATTGTATTGTGAGATCTGGACTACCTTGGGAATATAGCACAAATCAATATGAATAGATGCATATTATATTGATGAAGACAGCCTACAAAGCTAGTAATAAGTGAGCTCCAACATTACAAATAATAAATCACCATCGATGCCTTGAATCACTTTGTAAGCTCACCCTCCATATGGACGGCTTCAAAAATCGAATCAAGAAAAAAAAACTCTTTGGATAGAGTAAACTTTCAATATGCCCTTTCCTCCTCTTATGGAATTTGAAAAGTTTTTAATTCATATCTATAAATATTTAGTAACTCAAAGTTTATCAATGTGCAGGCTGCTTCTATTGGTGAAAATGTTTTGTCAAGAGCAAAGGCAAACTTATGCATGAAATGGGTGGAAACCAATGATTTATCATTTGCATCAACTCAAGTGACCATACCACCCAATGCAAGGATTTTGTTGGATTCTCAGCCAAAGTTGCAGAATAATCTACATCCAACACTTGGGATATATATGAGTGAAAACAACTTCCGTAGCTTGCCAGATTTAGAACTTGATGGTGGGATGTTGCTTCATGTGTACAATGCATTGGGTATTCCTGGAGAACCTGGAGAAAGGTTTGGAGATTGGCCCATTTTTGGACGTGCTACAAATCAATTTTTTGGAGCGCCGTGGTTCAATTTTGTAGCTATATAGATGGAAGAAAGTGGTGATCAAAATATCCATACTTCTTTTGGTGAGATTAGACTTCTTTTCAAACTAAATTTGTGCAATGAAAACAATACAACTATAACAAAGGAATTGGCCTTGGTGAAGATGTATAAGGAATTAACACCAACTAGATTATTAAGATTGATAGATTGTATTGAGCTTAGGCAATGTAAAGGCTACTATATAGTGGTAGAGGTTGGAAATATATTGAGACTTTGAGAGCAGTTCATGTGGTATCTAATTTTACGACTTCAGATAGGTTCTTTGTAAATGCCTTTAAATTTTAAACTCAATCAATCAATTGCCCTTGGCAATATGTACTAGAATCATGCCTTTTGCATTTCAAGGAGAACCTTTTCAAAACGACTTGGGTGCCCATGGGAGCCCACCGCTTCTATTTTCAGTCTATTGGGAGTGAATCCTCTCAGTCACAAGTCTCACCCTCTAAAAATCTATTGATAGATTTGGAAGACCCTAAGCATGTGTGTGAGATTGTTATCAAATTTATGATTTGTAATCAATGGAAAAATGGTCTAGAAATCTACACTTGTTCAAGAAGTGAATATGAAATGCATCTTTTCTTATTGAAGTGTACTAAATTTCACCTTCAAAGGATTCATGTGAAATGTGTCTTTTGTTATTGAAGTGTGCTATGTAAATATCACCTTCAAAGGGTTCATGTTTCTTGGATTTAGATGAATAATGATCCTGCTTTACGCAGATTGGAAAACCAGCTGCCAAAACAAGACAACTCTACAAAGTTGCAATGGGTAGCTAAAAGAGCTCAATTTTCAAGTTTTTCACAATTTCATGTTAATCTTTGAACCTAGAAATGAATTTGTAATTTTGATCTCCCAAATTCTTTGTAGTGTCTAAATTTTGGTGTTATTGACTAGTACCATGTGGATAATTTTACTCTTCTATTGGTTCAAACTTGTGAAGGCACTTCAACACGACTTTATTGAGAATGGACCATCGACAATAGCATCATCATCTATTTGTACATTTTATGTACATTTGTTAAGATTTTACTTGAATTTCTTGAGCGTCTATTTTAGAAGAGCATTTGGGTGTAGATTATTTTCCTGGATTAGTTTTGGGAGTATGGAATTGTAGACTTGGTTAAGCAATTCATAGTTTGAGGTTTAATCTTATTTTCAGTTAGTTCATGTACTAGAGGCGAGAGGAAACTTTTGAGATGTTGAGAACTTTGGTGGAAGTGAAAACTTTAGTAATGGGAACTTTTGCTCTTTTTTAAAAACTTCATATAATTGTTCCATTTAGTTCAATGTTCCATTTAAATAGATAAGTGTTTGGATATTAAGTACTTCATTAAATTAGTTGCATGTTTTATTTAATTTAGATCTAGCTAGGATGCATTTTATTCATATTAATACAAAATTTATTTCAATTTGTAGGTTATATGATCTAAAGGCTTTTTGTAAAAAAGTTGTTACGGGGGTATGGGATTGTAGACTTGGTTATGCAATTTGTAGTTTGTAGTTTGAGGTTTAATCTTTCAATTACTAATGTACTAGAGATGAGAGAAAACTTTTGAGATGGCTCTTTTTAAAGAACTTCTGCCAGTGAAACTTTGAGCAGAAAGTCACATATCCTCTCTTCAAACTTTAAATTAAAATGTTAATAGATTTATTGACAATTGCAAAAATATAATCACAATAGCCATTGAAAATGGATAATTACAATTGGGCATTGTAAAGGTCTATACACTATAATGAAACAATAGGGTATTGAATTTTTAGAATTACAATAGGGCATTGCAAAGGTCTATATATTATAATGAAACAAGAGGGTATTGAATTTGCACAATTGCAATGATCCTTGGAATGGCATAAAAACAATGGCCATTGTAATTACATTGTTTCTATGTTGTTTTTGGTAGTTGAACTAATCTAAAAACAATGACATATTGTAACAATGAAAAATCAACATCCTTTTTAATTTGAGATGTTGTATTCTCTGTATGTACAAGTTCTTACATTTTCTCGAAGGACTCCCTAACTTTGGTATTAAAGGAGCTTTGAGGTGATTTCAGGGCTTGTTAGAGCTTCATTCAAGTAGATTTCTTCACTTCTCTTGGCTTTGCATCGTCTTATTCATCTTGTTTTACAATTTCCTTACTTTGGCATTGAAGGAAGTTTGACATGGGTGCAAGTCTACATTTAGAATGATAGAAAAGCATTCATGACAATAGTGTACATAGTCAATTTTTAAAAGATGCATTGCTAGTCTATTATTCAGGTTCGGGATGTTTTCAAATTTGAAAAAACAAGCTAGCCAAACTTGTTGAAGCTTGATATAGTGAAACGCTCATATGAACTTCATCACCTAAACCCTAACCAAGCATGCACAGTTTAACCCCTACATGTCTAAATTGTGTTTTTTAGCAATATAGAAATTTTGGGCAGCTCATCATGAATGGAGTTTTATTTTTTTTCCCCTGAAATTTTAAGACAACATGTGCTCAAAGAGTAGCTTTAAGGCCCAACAATTTTCATAACTTTTGACTACATGGTTACGAAGTTATTGTATGATACGTACTTTTCTATGCTCGACAAGCAGCCCGCGCATCAAAAAAAATTTCTTTAAAAATTATTTTTTTAAGAAATTAAAATTTGAAATTGATTCTTTAGATCATTCCATTTTGATCAATGAGTCAAAAGTTATGAGGAGTTTTAGTTTGTGGGAGTTTGTGGGTTGTTATCAAATCTCTATTCTAAAACAAACTTTGAAGTCCTTTATTTAATTCAATTTTTAATATTTTTGGAAAAAAGAAAAACCTAGGGTGTAGACTGTTTATCACAACATTACTACCATTGGGATTGGCATTTTCCAATTCCTTAAATAAATTAATAATAGTTTAGTATTTTGAATCATTCTCTACTCTTTTTCACTTACTATTTTTTTTCCTATATGTTGTATGATTTCAAATGATCTGAAATTTTTAAAGCATGTAGCCAACTTGACTTGAGAAATGAATCCAAAGAGTAACCATCATTTTGGACATTTTTTCATATAAATGTGACCTTTTGAAGTGCAGTTGCTCAGATTTTTGCAAGGCCAAAAAAAGAAATTTGTCACTTCAAATGCTAATATCTTGCAATCTACATGGTAGAAATTTCTGAAATTTTTCCACATATTCTCAAACAAGCTTACTACAAGATCCTTTAGTTACATGTGTCCAAAAATGTTTTTAAAAAAAAAAATTTGATACTTGTACTACAAATGGCAATTTTTGAGCGGTTTTGGTGAAAACATAGTCAAAATCATTTAGGGGTTAATAACACGCCTCACCCTTGAACATAATTGCCCAAAAGCACTACATGGAAAAGAAAAAAAAAGTCTCTAAATATTACAACTCAAAACTCCGAGGGATCCCCACAAACTAACTGCACATTCTATCAAGGAATTGCCATCTCTGTTGCGACCCACGACAGAAAATCGCCTTTTCATCCATATTTGAAAAAAATGAAAAAAAAATGAAAAATGAAAAAGAAGAAAAAGAAGCCTGCATCTGACTTAGATTGCCTTCTTCTGCTTGTCGTTCCCAGAACCGAAGATTTCTTCCAGAAGGCAGGATCCCCATCTGAACTTAACATAAAATAAGCTTACTGTAGTTTCGAACTATTACTCTTGTAGAACTTATGATCCTTGTAGTAAGGTAACTCTGCCTATGACAGTCCAAATGGGAGCCAGTCCATCACAGGCATAAAATTTCTAGTGATGCACATTTCAAGAACTAGAATGTACACCATTAGTACAATTTTGCCTGTGATGGGCTGGCTCCCATTTGGACTGTCATAGGCAGAGTTACCTTATTCAATTCTAACTTAACTTCTTCAGAACGTCATTACGTGTTTATAGGACTTTCTGTAAAGCAGGGGACTCCCACTGAGCCATGAATTGTCAACACTCCAAAAGAGCTTCCCAAGACGCAATCAACTCAACCAAGCAGGGATGGATCCAACTTCACTCCAGCTGCAAAAAATATCCCAACAAGTATCTCCGACTCCAGTCATGCCGCTCATCCAGGAACCTCCGACTGAGCTTCCAGAATTTGGATTCGAGGTAGATAGATAAAAAAAACTCTGGTCTTCATAGAAAGCTGGCGTGAATAAAGTGTTTGTTCGTAATGACAATGAACCAATGTCCAACGGATCAAGGGTACATTTGGATTCTACAGTGGCGTAGAATTGAAACTTATGCTTCGAATCACATTGCAACCTGAAGGAGTCAAGATTCAAGGCACAAATTAAGGGCCTCTTCACACTATGGGTTGCCTAAATTGAGAGGTTGTGTGATTGAGTGAGTGGACAAATTTTTTTGAAAGTTCAAAAAAATGATGGAGCAATAAACAAATTAGGCAATAAGGTATAAGAATTGGAGCGTTTTGGCTGGCCATGTTGTGAAGCTTCCAAAAGCCAAGCCCAAAGTTCAAACCCTTGGCAATGAACTCACTTATAGCCTCTCGATGTGGATAATTATAGTGTGAATACCTCCCAAGGTCAAGCCCAAAGTCCAAACTCTTAGCCATGAACTCTCGGTTTGGATGGTCATAGTGTGAAGTCTTTAAAGGCCAAGGCCAAAGTCCAAACCCATACCAATCTAACGTTTGAGATCTTGTCAATTTGTGATGGCCTCTTTAGTATAGTTTGGGTCTTCATTTCTAGCCAACCCAAACTTTCTCTAAGAGTTTGGTACCATGTAGGTAGTTGGAGGGTGATTGCCTTCTGACTATGCCTTCTAGTGTGAAGGGTTCGGAGTTTGAATTCTTGGTTTTTTGAAATGTGATTGGTGGGAACCTATGGCCTTTTCAACCTTTGACCATAGTGTGAAGTGGCCCCAAGTATTTTTTTGGAATGTATGAAATGATTGTTTGAAATATTAGAAGTGAAATGTCCAAAATGTTGTAGAATTTTTTATCCATGTTGCCTAGTTTTTGAATATTTCTCAAAACCTACATTGTGCTGTAACACTTAGATGACAAGTTTTGAAAAATAAGAATACCTAGAAGCTCCGAAAACACAAAAAAAAATTGGATGCTAGAATGTTGAATCCCTAACATGAATAGTTTCACTTATTGAACCCCTTTGCAAGTAGAAAGGAAAGTATTGGGGCACTCAAGTGTAGAATGAGACCTTCACATTTGGTGGTAGAAACATGAATTACATGCACTTGAGAAGCATGCCCTCCCAAATCCATAGTCAATCAAGTTAGTCATGTGGGTCTTCTCATAGGTCTTTTTTCTAATCTACGTAGCCTATGTTTCTACTCATATTTCACCCAACCTTGTAATACAAATATTGTGGATTAATTGAAATTTACAAAAGTAAAACATTCAATGTTAGTAGAATGTATAATCATTCTACTTTGTTTTGTATCAAACAAAGTAATTGATTGTCATTTTCAAGTTTCATGATGCTTTCATTTCCATATAATACAAGTGAAAATGACATTAGAAGAATAGCTTTCAAACTAAAAGCAACCAAAATTCAAATTAAATGTTAATATTAGTTTTTTGGAAATGAAGGAATTGCCTTTTCTATTTTTTTTTTGAAATCCAAAGTTTATTCCAAGAAAACCTTCCCTGTTTTTCAAGAGCCTCTACCTAATACTTTTAATTATTGGCTAACAATTTTGATCTTCATCTTTCTATTATTGCATCCTTCTAAGGTAATTGCACCTAATTTTGATCACTTTTTAAAACCACACAATCTAAATTCTTTCCTAAAATGTACTTTTGCTATTCATGAGAGCATATGGTTGGTTGCTTTATAATCTATTTTTAGTACTTTGAAAATTTGTAGTTAATTCACATAGTGTCTAAAAAATGCATTCTACAAGAATCTAGAATCCACTTTTGACTACCATCAAGACCTCACAAAAAAAAAATTCAATATAATATTGGAAACCATGTTGAATTGCTTATTTATGCAATTTTAGGTGTAGTTACCTTACATAGAATTCTGATTTTTTTTGGGTCGTTTACTTTATGGAAGGTTTGCTCGATTCTAGTTTCAAGGAAGTTCGTCCTTGCACAATCATTTTAGAAATTCTAAAGAACCAAAAATCGTTAATTTTTACTCCCAGTACAGAAGTACATCCAAACCCGATAAAGCAATTGTAGGAGACGCCCCCCTAACGGATCCAAGTGGCCCCCAGTCCCCCACGTGTCCGCCTCCCGTAGGACCCTGAATATTTTAACTTCCCTCCGCCATTCGTTCCAAAACCCAATCGCACGAAGCGCACGCGAAAGCTCCGACGAAAGGCCACGCGAACCCGCTTTCAGTGACGCCACTTCCAAGCACCTCACTCCCGCGTTCCTGTGAGACCTGTGCTCCACGCCACCGCAAAAATCCTTAAGGCGCAGTATAACAACCTCTCCTCCACTACACAATCATCATCACCTCATTACAGCACCTAATCTCTTCAACAAGGCGGTCCCATCGAGCGAAGAAGGCTTTGAGGTACGTTCGAATTCGAGCTCATTCAAGTGAAATTCGTACCCCTGAAGGTGTGGTGGGTGGGGTAGTTGAGCTGGTTTGGTTTTGTACTTGAGCTTTGGGGAATCTTAGGTGTGATTTCGATCCGGGAGCTTTGGTGGGTGCACCTTAGATTTGACGTGGAATGTGAAATGGCTGTTAATAGGCTTGTAGTGGACCGAGGCTTTGGTGGTATGGACGAGTTTTTCCGTTTGGTTTGGTATGGTCGGTGTATGCATTCGTGGTATTGCTGTGGGTTGATTCTGTGGGTTTAGAAGGTTTTGAAATTTTAATTTCGTGTTACAGTGGGAAGGGGTAGCGATGGCGAGAACGATGTGGTGCGTGTTATTGCTTTGCCTGGCGGCCGTGGCGGTGGACGCGCGGACGATCGGTCAGGAAGGAGCCAAGGTGTGCAAGGATCTGAACATCAAGACGTTGGCGTGTATGTCGCCTCCATTGCGTGCGAAAGCTGGGGAAGTCAACAATAAGTACTACGCTGGTGAGTTTCCCAAGGGTCACATCGGAATCAAGAGCTTCACTGCTGAGCTCGTGGACGAGAAAGGAGAGTCCATTCCGCTTTCTTCTATTTACCTCCACCACTGGGTCTTGCTTGAGTTCGCCGTGCCGAAGGAGAAAGCGCAGCGGCATCTGGGTCACCTTCTGCGCCACATGCGCAGGCACCACAAGCATAGGATGCATTATGATGCGACCTCGGTTGCTTCATTGGAAGCGCCTCACCACCGTAAGTTCCACGAAGGAAAGAAGAGAATTTTTCGGAATTTCATCGGGAAGGGCGGGGAGACCAGGCACACGGATACGAGAAAGCCTGGACTTTACGTGACGGAAAGTGGCATACCATTGGAGGGGTATGAGAATGTATGGGTGTTGAATGTCCATGGCTTGGATACTCGGGGCGCTGTCGACGCCCTGGGTTGCTCCGAATGCAGGTTTGACTCTTGCCTGCAAAACCTGGCTTCCTCTATGTACAAGACTTTTGCAAGTCTGGTAGGATTGATGTCAGCGGTGAATTGAATGTTTACGGAGAATGATGTGTAGTTTCAGTTTTCTTCGTGGAAGATGAGGAACTGATTGAATGTGTATGGTGTGTAGGTGCAACTTGTACAATGCTACCGTCGATGAGGAAGGCAATCCATTGCCAGAGGGTTATATTGGAGGTTTGAGATGTTGTGGAGATGGGAACATGTGTGCTCTTAAGGAAGGATTCAACGCAGAAGAGAGGACCTTCTACTTGAAGGTGCTTAACACAATCACATCTCTCTTTGCATTTCGTGCAAGGAGCGTGCTGTTTCTTGTATATATTTATATTTTTTCTTCATAAAATGGCTTTCTAGATTATCCTGCATCTTCTAACACTCTATAGCATTCAAACTGTCATGTCAAAAGAGCTGGCAATCCTCTGTGGTATGATTAATGTTTTTGAATTTAAAACTGAATCCTGTATTGATTTGATGTGAGCTTTGTCACAGCTTTGTAGTTGATGTCACCAACCTGATGTTCTGCACGCTTTGTTACACTATCATTATTTTATAGCATACATATCAAATTATATCACAGTGAAAAATCCGGATTCTACCTGATAAAATGTAAGAAGCTTAAATGTCAATCTGAAATTTTTTCTGATATGATATGGTTTTGCAGTATACATGGGAATACGTCGACTGGAACGAATGCTTGATTCCCCTTAGCTCCGTGGGCCTGGATATAACTAACCCCGACGGCTTTGGCGAGAACTTGATTGAGTTTACCATCGATGGGTGTGGCGACGCCGACCCGAACTCGGAGGAATGCGTCGACACTCGTGAGGCCACCCTGATCTCTCCCATCGGAGGCGAAGTCGTGTACACAGTCTCCCATCTCCACTCGACCGCCTTGGATGCAGCCATCTACAGAGAGGACGGTAGCTTGATCTGCCGCACCACTCCCATCTACGGCGACGGGGAGGAAGCTGGCAACGAGAAGAACCACGTGGTGGGCATTAAGAGTTGCATTCATCAGCCTGGGTCTCCCAATTCCATGCGAGTCAAGCAAGGGGAGAAGCTGAAGTTCGTCGTGAAGTCGACCAAGGTTGACGGCCCGCACACTGGGTTGATGGGCTTGGTGGGTGTTCAGCTCGTTGCTGATGGTGTTGCTAGTGCAATCTAAGCAGGCCATGGGTTTTGAGATTTTCTGCGGGTTCTATGTGATCGAATCCTTTGGTCAGATTCTCTTTGACCAGATGAAGGTGGTGTGAATAAGAGTGTAATTTTGTATGAGTTGCGTGTAGTAGAGCTGAGATGTTGAGTTTCGGATGTATGTAGTGTAACCGGAAGGTTATGTGTGAGTGGTAGAAGAGTTTTATTTATTTGTATGAGACTGTATATGGTACTGGTCAGAAAATTTAGCCATGCTTGTGTATTTGGAAGTATTTGCAATGCTATAATCTGCGTTGTGGACGAGGTGGAACTCCTCTCCTGAAATTGATGGGTTTGGACAGAATAAAGTTACTTTCATTGCTTGTCGGGGTATACTTTTTGCATTTGCAAACGGTTGAATGTTTATCTTCTTGACTTGATGAAATTGGTGTGTGGATAGTATACCTGTTGCTTAGACGTTATACATGTGCATTTGTTGGTGGCTAAAGTAAAATCGGCAAGGTTTTGGTAGAGTTGGCGTAGAAAATATTAAGTATTTACAGTGCAGACAGGTATGTGCAAATCTTCTGCTTGTTTTGGGTGTATGATGTAACAATTAGGATATCTTGAGATATAATCTTCTGCTAATGAGCGGCTTGTTTTGTGTCTTCTGAGAATTGGTGTCTGTTCAAGTGCTGCATGAATAGAAGAATGAAAGTCTGCAGAGTTTTTCAATATGGTCAGTGATTTAGTTGATCAACATTCCGTAACGCTGCCGCGGATACTAAGTGGCCGATGAATGACACAATCTTTGCATGTAGGACACAAGTGCCATTGTTCATCCTTGAAATTTCGCGCAAAATGGGAGACCTTCTAGAGGAGCTTGTGCTCAAATGTGCTCAAATGAGTGCTTTTGATTTTTTTAAAGTAGATGATGCACACTGTGTCAAAATGGATGATTTCCACCGCGACCAGTCCGTCCTCATAGGGTTAAGTGTAGTGGACATTGTTTCGCTGTTCCAATGAACTCCCGGTTCAATTTGAAATGTCTTTTTGTTAGTACTTTTGTTAGTTTTGGCACTTAGAATATATCCTATTTGTAGGATTGACTTTTCTACAAAAGAAGATGGAGAATGCCGAAGTGCCTCAGTAGCTATGATGCAAAAAATGATGCATAAAATGCTTTAGGTTAAAGTTCCATTCCAAAACCACCTTGTTCATCTGAAACAATTTTTAATCTTTAAAAGTAAGTCTCCTTCGAAGACCTATTTTGATGAAAAATTGAATTAGTTAATGCTTTCATACAAGAAGAGAAGCCGCATAAATGTGCCATTTCAAGCATATTTTGTATTTGACATTAATTAATTCCACTTTTTGTTTCAATAGTTCACAGTTATTACAAGTTTCCAGAGATAAAGTATTAAATTTTTATCACTCACAGAAAACATGTGATTTCATCTCTGAGTATCGCTAAGTATACAGAGTGAAGGGTTGTGCAGGCCAAGTGCACAGCACCTCTTTGCTGTCTACCTTGTCCTCTTTTTCTCAGACATTGAGCTCCTCCAGATTCCTCCAGTAGATAAATTCCTGTCCATGGCCAGCTGCGGATTTGTTCTGGCGGTGGTTCGTTCCCTTGTTTACCTGGCAGTTTCGGCGTACTAATTGGTGGCGATGTTCGTCCTTCTAGTCTTGATGCCAACTTAACTAATTCCGTAAACCTTTCTTCTATCACTCCAACTTTTCACTTACGACAGTATTGTCAGTCCTAGTATCCAGATTTCACTTTGATTGCAAACTTGCCAGGCTTTGTTTCCAGACTTTGTTCATGTTCATGCGATCTATTGACGGAACCAACCGTACTAGTCTGACTCTATTGACTTGATGTTTACATTTGTACCGAATCCATATATATATTTTCCCTACCAGTTGTAACGACGTACTGGAATAAATTAGTTACAGTGTTGGCCAAAATCTGTGAGGCAGCAAGCGTCGGTAGCATGTTTCGAAGTATACCCCCAGTTTTAACCGGAGATGATCGAGCTTTCCGGAAATGCACCTGCCGTGCGACTCTTCTCCTGAGCCCCATTGCAATTCTTGCTCTAGCTTGTCGAGGAACATATTATAAGGAACATGAGAGCCTACTTCGAGTATCCTGTTGGAAGGAGACGACCGGTACTGGGGATGGTGCCGGATTTTCTGTCATGAATTGATCTCAGTTTATTCTTTTTGGCTGAGAGTCCAACTTCTTCATCACTGATTCCCAGGTACACTACGGAGTTGAAAATCTGCATGTGCATGGAAGTGCTTGGCATGGAGTGGGCTGCTTGTGCACGTCCCCGCAGCTGTAGATGTATGACTTTGTTTTTATGGGCTTGTGTTCCGAATCGGTCCTGCACTCAGTTGCTGAGAACATCCGGCAGACAAGATCGGTTTGCTTTAGTATGTTTCATTTTCTACACTTTGCGGGGCAGTTTCTTGAGGTGCAGGCAACGTCTCTGTTTGAATTCCTGATGCCTCAACCCTGATGCCTCAGTTGGTTTTATGTCGAGCAGGAAGTGCTCGTGAATCCCTGCTCGAGCATACTGTTCAGTAATGGAAAATCCAAAGCGAATTTTCTTGCCTATTGGAAAAACTGAAAGTGAGTCTGCAAACTTTGCAGGCAATCTTCACGTCTTCGACATGGACAATTCCAATTCATGACTGCCATTCAACTCAAGCTTCAATACCTCAAATTTAATTCAAGTTTGCTTCATAAATGTAGTGAGTTTCTGTTCTCATTTCAATCTTCTATTTTCTTCAGACAAGAGTTTAAGTTTGATGCTAACTTTAATGTTATAAGTTTTTTCTCTCACCAGATTCCAATCTCATGATGTAGAGAAGAATGTTGAGCACGGAAGAGAGAATGTGACAAGTTTCGATGAAATGTAAAGATACAGCAAGAAAATGAACATGCCACGTTTCACTGTTTCTATTGTTTTAACAAAGTACGTGAAAAGTATCTGGATGCGTAGCAACTAGAAAACAAGGCCATCGGCCTCAAAAGTTGTTTGATCATGCATTGCATTGAGAGACTTCAGTTGTCTCATCTTGTCAATCGTGATCAACGACAAACACTGGGAATGCTTGTAGCAAATTTTCCATTGCATCATAATACTATGTGAACGACTATACATATGGTAGGCTTAGTTTTGGGAACCACATTGCTCCAAAAAAAACTATCTTGATGTAGAACACCAAGCTAAAAATTTAGCATCTGTTCACAAACCTCTCATTGGATAGAAGAAGATTAGAGCAAAGTAATATGGATGGATGAGTTGTCCTTTGAGCTTAGAATTTTTTTTAGACAAATTAGAATTTGGTGTGAGATCAAAACTTACAAAGTGGAGCAAAATGTTTTTTCAAGATTGCTTGGACTTTTGATAATGTGGCTTTATCAAGCTTTTGAACCCCATTTATACTCAATTTTTGTTTGCAAGGAAGATTTAGAAACATCATATTTGAGTATAGTTTCATATTAGGAAGAAGTTTGCTAACTTTCAAAGCAAAATGATATTGCGCTCTACCTACCTAAGTTTAGGCCTACAACAAAAAAAATACAAAACTCTCATCAAATTTTTTTTTCAACCATTTATTTGTTTCTTAATCTCCAAAAAAATATTAGGAAAAAAAATAAAAATGTGATATTTCATTTTAGATGCCTTAATTTCTCAAAACCCATTTTGGATTGTAGGAAGCATTTGCTTGAATTTTTGTCCCTCTCTTCTATATTTGGAAATAACAACCAAAAGTTCATTATTATTGATTGCCATGTTTGCTACCATAAAGGCTTGGAGCTTATCTATTAACAATGGTATAAAAAATAAAATATAATGGTTGATTTTGAATTCAACTAACAATGTTTGTAATGTTAGGTGAGAAAACAACTTTAGTCTCTTTCTTTTATAAATTATCTTAAAATCCACCCATTCTCATAACAAAATGTTAAACTTATTTGGTGAATATCGCAATAGAAAGACAACTATCCCTTCAAAATCACTAAACACAATATTTTAGAGAGACTAGCTAATAGTCAAAATACTAAATAAAATAAAACATTCCAACCATGCCAACATTATTTCATACAAATGTGGATACATGGATACGGATATATAAGTATATATGTATGGATATATAGATATATGAATACACATGTACACAAATATGGATACATAGATACTCAACTTTGGATTGACTACAAGGATACTAATATATTGGATATTAACATCATCCCATATCATTTGAAACTTCCAAATTCTAAATCATGGTATCAATATATGCTTCAAGAAATTGATCATTTAATTAATTGCTTATGTATAAAAATCATACCTAGTCTTTATCTTGCATGGTCTTATGATTATCCCTTTTTAAAAGACTAGGATTGCCTAGTAGGACAATAATGAGGTGAAGGTAACCTATTGAAATCTATATTGAATAATGAATGGGAGCATTTGGATTAATAAATGGATGCATTTGTGATAATGTGTAGGTGAGGGATTTGTAAGGGGATAGCTTTTTTATAAAGTTCCATTTCATTTAACCTCAAGTTTGGACAACATTTACAAAGATCTTAAATAGTGCAACATGAGTCTTCTAAAAATATAGTTGAATACTTGAAAATATGAAACCAAAAAAGAAATCATCATTTATATGAACTAATGAAGTTAAGCTACTTGATACTTTTAGAGAACACTATTTTCCAAATACTTGAATTTTCATCAACTAAAGAGGTACCCTCCTAGAAATGATAAAGACTATTTTAATTTGTTTTGACACTTTGAATATCATTTCTTAGTATAGAACAAATAGATTTTTAATTCACTTATTATAAGTTACTTTCATAGCTTTTTATATTTTGTACCTTTGAAAGTTTATAACCAACTCATTGAGCCTTCACATTTATGCAAATACTTGCTTATTGCTTCATAAAGATTTGCCAATATAAAAAAAATCCTTCATCACTTCAGTTTGGCATGCCCAAGTACTATTGAATTTGTAAGGTCAATTTTACAATGATTTTACTTAGAGTTTAGATTATAATATGCATTAATATATCAAAAATAATAGAGACTCTAAGTTATCTCTTTTTAGTGATTACCTCAAATATGAGAGATGTGCTAGTGTTTGAGGTAATAAGGTAACCGATCTAGCCTCTAAATAATGGATTTTATAACTATGTATTTAGTTTACTAAAATGTCTTTCTCTCAATCTTTCTCTCTATATGCTTCATTTTACCACCATATGATTGAATGTGATTTTATCCAATCTTTGGCATATTTTGTATTGTAGTAAGATTTATACAAAATGTGAATCACATTTTATATGTGTGTGTATGTGTGTGTGTGTGTGTGTGTGTGTGTGTGTGTGTGTACAACAATACAATTTTTTGGTTTTGATGTTTTGATTTTTCATTGTTCTCAATTAAAAACACTTTGCATTAAAAAAAAACGGGTTATTAGGGACCTAAAAGCTGAACTCCTAAAGTCCTTAGGAGCCTATATGACCTTTTGAAAAGTTTGAACAGGTGGTTGTAACCAAATTTATTTGAATTTTTGCAATAAATTTTTTGTGATGCTTTCAATCCTCATGCTCTAATGTTCTATACATGAAACTTCGGGGAGCTGCCCACTTTCAAATTTTCTAAATTGTTCCATTTCAAAGCAGGCAATTCCATTTTTTTTTAAACTTTGTCAAATAGATCTATATCTCCAAAAAGTTTGGATAATTCTATCTCGAATTTTGAGATGAAAGTAACTAAAGAGTTTTGTTTTGTATGCATTGTAGGGAATTTCAATTAGAATTAACATGGAAAGTTAATTGTTGAGTTGATTTTCACAATTTTCTAAATAAAAAAAAATGAATATGACTTGTTTACCAAAACATTTTTGTAATCAGTATTAAAATTTATCAATTCACTATCAAAGTTATTAGTAATTTTGGTTTTCTTTTTATCCTTTTTATTTTCTTGAAGAATTTTTTTTGTATGACAATTTTCAACTCATTTTTCCCAACATATTTTCATAGATACAATTACTGAGTATAATGGTTTATAACTAAGAAAGTTTTGAAGACTAACTTTCAACTTTAGAGAGAGCTACAAGAATCTTATTTTTAGAGCTCAAGTTTCAAAGTGAAAGAACCCACTAATGTAAGATATCTACTTGAAACTTTGACATATTTTTACACACTTATTTATAAATGCATAGTTCATCTTTTTATTTCTTCCTAGTAAAATTTATATGTCTCACAACTTGTGTAAGTTCACTTCTTGTTTTGAATTTAGTTGCATATCCATTAAAAAAACATTTATTTGAAGAAAAAATACTCATGTATAAAAAAAATTCTAAATTTTTTTGCTAAATTAGAGATAAGTTTGTAATCAATTATCCATCTTCTATAAAATTTGATTTGTATTTGTGAAAATCCTTCACGAAATTTAAGAAAAAAAATCCAATCTTAGAATCAAAAACTAAAAAGAACTTAAGAGGTAAATAGAACTTTTTGAAATTTTTTTGTTTCCACAATTAAAAGAAAAGTCTTATTTTTTCATTAGCATTAAGGTCACTACAATACACATATTGACCCCTAAAGGACCAATATGTGTTTATTAGCTATATAAAAATTTTAGATAGGTTGTTATGAATGAAGATTTGTGTATTTTAAGCTAAAATTTTAATTGAAAGTATGGACAAGGAATATTTTTCATATGCAATAAATTTCATGACATTTGGAAATATGATTAAAAAATTATAGCCTAATATGTTACATTTTTGGAAATGGGCAATCTGGGCAAACTAAAAAAATCACTATTTGAATAAATAGAAATTTGAAATTGAATCCCTAGAGTTATATATATGTGGAAGCTTTGAATCATTCCATTTTGATTGATGAGTTAAATGTTATGAGAATTTTTTGTTTATGGGCAGTTATAGATTCTCTATTCTGAAATAAACTTTGAAGTCCTTTATCTTACTCAAATTTTGATGTTTTTAGAAAAAATAAAATCACGGGATGTAGACTGTTTATTACAGCATTTCAAATATTTGGATTGGCATTTTTTTATTCCATAATTAAATTTTTAATGACTTTGTATTTTGAATCATTCTCTACTCTACTACTATCTACTTAAATTTTTTTCCTACATGTTATACAATTCCAAATGATGTGAAATTTTTGAGCATGTGATCAACTTGTCTATGAAAAATAATCAATAGAAGCACCACCACTTTGGACCTTTTTTCATAGGAAAGTGAGCTTGTAAAGTGTGGTTGTAGTGCTTTTTGCAGGGCAAAAAAAATGATTTTAATAAATTTAAATGCTCATATCTTGCAATCCATGTGGTGGAAATTTCTAAAATTTTTACTATATGTTTTCAAGTCAATATACTACAAGATCCTACAATTACATATGTAAAAAAAATTCCAAAAATTTGGTACTTGTACTAAAAATGGCAATTTTCAAGTGTTTCTTGTGAAAACATAGTCATACAACTTTAAGGGTTAAATACTTCCATTGCAATTAAGTACTTGAAGAATGTGAACTCCCATTATTTAATTGACTAAATTTTTTGTTAGATCTTATTGAAGTGAAATTGATACACTTGATTCACATCTTTAGCATTTATTGGACACCATATAAATAAACTAAGAATCTTCAAAGAACAATAAATAGGTGTATCTTAAAGTTGCCCTAAGTTCTTATGAACAAAGGCAATACATTTCAGGCAAGAATCTATAGGGTTCATGCATTTTCTTCATGAAAGTAAACCTCCAATATCATTGCATATTGTAATACGTAGCAATAAAAATTTATTTGTTATGAAGTTCATTTTGTCAAATGTGAAGCACATCATATTTGTAAATATGAGAAACAATCAAAAGTTATTCCCTCCTAAACACTTTGATTTTACATTATGTATTTATATTACATGTGAAATGTGCCACAATTTCATCCATCAAGATTTTGGCCTTTTTTTCATCTATACAAATTTTCATCTCTTTATTTTTACTAAACCTTAATGACATCTTCGCACTTCATCAAATAAACCTAAAAGGTTAATGAATCCTTTTTGGTGCACTTTTGTAAACCAAATTGAACACAAAAAGTTTACAAAGGACCTACTCATATTGAATCAAAAATACATGAGACTAAAATTAGACATCCTAGTCCTATAGAAATTAAATAAACTTTCATTTAAAATATGGGGTGCTTAGAGCATCTACATCCAACCCTTTGATACCAACTTCACCAAAAGAGACATAGAGGGCACATTTTATGTAGATGGTGCATGTTCTTTTGAAGGATCAACTATCACCATTTGCCCAAGGGTTGCTACTATGTAAGCCTAAGATTACGAACACATGAATTTAGAATACTATACACCTACATTATAGGTATTTAAGTTATAGGCACCTTCAATGGTTGTAGGATATCTACTTAAACGTATGCTCAAGGCTCATATGCTTGCATTTCTATGCTCACATGCTAGTGGCATTATTGCCATCTTATCATAGCAAGCTAGGCAATATGAATCGGATCCTTGCAACTATTGGAGTTCAAGGGTAGTCCAGTAGAAAAGAGCTCAATTGCTACAAGAACAAGAAGAGCCATAGGAAATAGATGCAAGGAAAGAAGATTGCATGCACAAGAGCAAAGAGAGAAAACAAAAATAAATAAAAATTTGCTAGAATCTAGGTGTGTTTTTATAATGCATGAACATTAAATAATTGTGTCTAGGGCACCCTATTTGACATGGCCTCAATAGAAATGATGATGGCACATCCATGGAGTGGGACTCCAAGTATCTTGAAGGGCCTATATTTAAAGGTTGGATGTAGATGCTCCTAGGAGGTATAACCTCACCTCACCAAAAGGCATTTTTTGGAACAAATTTGTATTTCCTTTTAACAAACCTTATCTCTTATTTCTAGCTATATATTTTTTTAATCCTGTTTGCTACCATTTTGCAACAATATATGATTGAAATTTTTTATATTTATTTTTCAAAAATAAAATTACATGTCTTCTATTAGTTGCAAAATTTGGAGATTTTTTGGGGATAAATTTGAAATTATTGTGATTTTCTTACAAAAAAAATTCTAAAAAAAATCATATCAAATACAAAATACGTTCAAAAGATTTAAAATTTACCTTAGATGAAGAATATTATAGTACAAATCAAAGTATCTTGGCTCTACAAAATCACAAAATCAACCAACCATGGTTATCAGGCCAAAATTCATATTGCAATAAAAAAATTTAATTTAAGAATTAATTAAATTCAAAATTATATTTAATAAAATTCATTTTGTAAGTCAGATTGAAATTTAAAAAATCATCCATTTTATGATCAAAATTCACATGAAGAGTAAATAGTAAGAAGTGGCCAAAATATATTACAAGAATGATTCCTAGATTAACCCTTAAAGGATGCAATCCCTATAACCAAAGTAGTCACCAAAACTACTCCAATTATCGAACCAATAGGTGCATTTTTGTTTCTACAGTGAAAAGTCATATCATCCATTGGCCACTTTTCGGCCTCATTGTCATTTAAGAGTAAACTCCTAAAAGACTAAACTACATTTTTGGCAACATAACAATTTTAGGTAGTTTACTATGAATGGAATTTTAATTTTCTTTTTGAAATTTTCCCCTCAAAATGCCTAAAGAGTAGCTTTAAAGTCCAAGAATATTCATAGCTTTTGACTACATGGTTAAAAAGTTATTGCATTATATGTAATTTTCATCACTTAGCAGGTACCTCGGATGAGTAAAAAAACTTCTTTAAAAATCACTTTTTTAAGAAATAAAAAATTGAAATTGATTTTATAGATTTATGAATATGTGGAAAGCTTTGAATCATTCAATTTTCATTAATGAGATGAAAGTTATGAGGAGTCTTAGTTTGAGGGTAGTTTGTAGGTAGTTATGGACTCTCTACTCTAAAATAAACTTTGAAGTCCTTTGTTTAACTCAATTTTCAGTATTTTGGAAAAATAAATAAAAGCATTAGATGTAGATTGTTTATTACAACATTATAATCATTTGGATTGGCTTTTTATAATTTAATTTATAAATAAATTTTTAACAATTTAGTATTTTGAATCAATCTCTACTTCTTTCTACTTATGATTATTTTTCCTATATGTTGTACAATTCCAAATGATCTAGAATTTTTTCAAGCATGTACCTAACTTGCCTTGAAGAAGGAATCCAAAGAAGCACCAATATTTTGGACATTTTTTCAAGCAAATGTGACCTTTATAAAGTATAGTTGCTTGATTCTTTACAAGGCCAAAAAAAATGATTTTTTTCAATTCAAATGCTAATATTTTGCAATCTACATGCTGGAAATTTTTGAAATTTTTTCCACATCTCTTCAAACTGGTATACTACAAGATTCTATAGTTGCATATGTCCCAAAATGTTTTTTTCCTAAAATTTGGATATTGCACTAGAAATGGCAGTTTGGGAATATTTTTGGTGAAAACTCGCTCAAAAACCTCTCAGGATTAAGCATCTTCTTCTTCAGAAAAAATAGTACAATTATATCATAATGAGGAAGTACTATTCACTGAAAATGAAAATGCATTTAGTCAAACACCTTCCCAAAACAAAAATGGGATGAATTTTTTTTATTTTTTTAAATCCTCCCTTTCTCAATTCCATCCAAAGGACACAAAACGTCCTCAACAGCGTTTCAGGGTTACTCCGTTTGTCTTGTCGTTAGCATATTCCGTAAAAGGCACTCCGGGGGGTATTAAAGTACCCGGCAGGCTTTTTGACAAATTCTTCCTCAGCCAGCCGGCGTGCCCAGAGCATGATTCGCCATGATCATTATTTTTTAATCTTATTTTCACTTTTACTTTTTGACCCGAATCAAGAAAAACTCACTCATGATTCGCCATTCGGGAAAAAACCTCCGTCCCTGGGACAAGAACAATCCCTGTCGAGCCTCAGGAGACCACCCCACTCGAAGACAGCAAAACAAGGTTCCAACCAATAGCAGCCTGCCCCCTCCCCCTCCCCACCCGGACACATTCCGTCGCAGAATCCGCCCAGGGTCGGTTATCAATTACGCAGTACAGTACATGGATTCAGAATTTCATGTACGAATAATTATATGGTATGTCGTCAGGGGTATGTACTGTACACTTGAATACGGTACATATTTGCATATACCATACAGTATTTAGAAGTATTAGAGCATCCCCTCGTGTACCGCGAAGCGGACGACTTCCTAGTAGAGGTTTGTAAAATCGTTCCACCCATCCTACAAAACAGATGACTTGGTAACAGGCCGGTTGGCAGAGTTGTCCAAGGCTTGCAAAAGGGGTTGCATTTGCCAGTCCGAAGTTGGCTTGTTGATAGGCTGTGAGGCAAAAAAACAAAGTTCTGTGGAACTTGTGCGTACTTCTGCGAAAAAGAAAAAACGTTGTGCCACTTCCTAGACGTGCATGTAGGTGATTCAAACTTGGAACTATAATTCAATGGCGGGATCTCTACATACTTATTTATGGTAGCTTATTAAGAAGTCACGGCTAGGATGCATCTCAACACCCAACTTGCAAAGCAGATGGAGCTAGATTTTGCCAACTAAAAGTCCACCGCATTTTGCAAATCGGGTGGTGATGCTCTTAGAAGGGTTACAATAGAACCTCTATAAAGTAAGATTAATAATCTCTCTAAGGTATTATAGATTGCATGGGCTTGGCTTGGCATGGTAGGACGTTAAATTCGCCATTCAAAGTAGGTCCTATAGAGTAATTTTTAGCCATATCTAAGATATGTTTTAGATCTCTTCTAGCATATCTTTGATTGCAAATATGAATTCAAAATTTGAAAAAAAAAAACGTTTATGTGAAAATTAAAAAATTCATGCATTTCCCTTTTGTTGAGGTAAATCCAACTTGCTAGGACTACTTTGAATGGAGGATTTAACATCTTGCCTTGGCTTGGGGTTGCATACAAACATCATTAATGCAATCCTCCTTTTAATGTGATACCCTCCCTTTCTTAAATAAATGTAATATAGTCTACCCAATTTTGACTTTATTATTTTAAAGAGGTTGTATTGTATAACAAAGGTGAACAATTTGAATTAGTAGTGGATATATATTTCATGTCTTGCTATGGTCTCCTTTGTCCAATGTCATTTTTTTTATCTATAGCTTAGGGAGAGATAAGGTAAACACCCTCCAAATCACTACTTTTTGTTATTGTGTTTAGTTAGTTTCTATTATTAAATTGGTTCCAATGCACCAAAGAATGCAACATTTGGATATTGAATGCATAAGCAATGAAGATGGTCAATGCATTTTTTGGTAGAGGTTTCTAAAATCATTTAATTTCTTCCACAAACGCACATGTTGATTTTGGAGATTTACCAAAAGTAGTGATGGTGGTTTTGAATCACTAGTGAATTGGGAGGGGGGCACCTTATGGCAATGATGCACAATGGTTCAAAAGTTCAAAAGTTATATAGGCAAATGAAAATGAAATTCATGCTAAAAGCAATAGTGGCATTTAGGGGTCCATCACTTTTAACAACCCATTGTTAACATCTTGTAGCACTTTGACATGTAGATATCTTTAGTAGTAGCATTTTAAGATTGTCACATACATGTTTAATATAAGTATTTCCAATCAATAGAAATCTATAAAGGATTGCACTAGATGTAAAATGAACAAAGATGTGCAAAAGTGATACGTACCATACCTTTGTACCAAGTTTGGCACTCAAGTGTCAAATATTTATTTTAAAAGCAAAAATAAGATTTGGCAATACGAAATTTGATTTATACTATTTTGGCAATGCTTGAAAAATTCAATAAGAATACCACAAAAGAACTTTGAAGTGAGAACTTTTGTAATCTAGAAGGGGTTTACCAATAACCATTGGAGGCTGCTCTAATCCTACATTGAACCTAAATGAAGAAACATATTCATGCTCATCTATACCATACCTTATGAGCAACTTTGGTAAAAAATAATAATAATAATTTTTGCCTTTTTTTAAGAAGTTATCCCTTAGTCTCACTTCATAGTTCAAAATTGCAATTAGCTGAGGTAGAAATTACAATATTCTTTTGGAGGACATGTGATGATTATATATGACAATCTTATTTTAGTATTTTATAAACAGATATTAATCTCTTGTCCTCTTGGAAACTATTAAATAAAGTATCCAAACCTTGCCAAATGCCCATAACTTTGTTCAATTTTGAATGGTTGCCTAAATAGCATAATTTAATTTTAGTCTTGTCAAACCTTTCTTTTTAACTTGAATCCCTAAATGACCAAATGGCATTTTTTGGCAACATAGCAATTTTGGATAACTTACTACAAACAAAAATTTTCACACAACATGTGCATGAAGACAAGCTTTAAGGCCCATTGCCCCATTGACAATTTTTATAACTTTTAACTACATGGTTAAAAAATTATTGTATAATGTGTAATTTTCAATAAACTATGGGCATCCTGGTCAACTCAAATTTTTTTTAAAAAGGTCATTCCATTTTTAATAAATATAAATCCAAATTCGTTTTTAAGATTTGTATATATGTGGAATGCTTTGAATCATTCCATTTTGATTAAAGAAATGAAAGTTATGAGGAGTTTTAGTTTGCGGGTAGTAATGAAATCTTTACTTTAAAATAAACTTTGAAGTCCTTTATTTAACTCAATTTTCAATATTTTTGAAAAAATTAATGAGAACATTGGGTGTAGATTGTTTGTTTCAACATTACAACCATTGGAGTTGGCATTTTTTACTTACAAAATTTACATAATTAAATTCTTAACAATTCAGTATTTTGAATCATTCTCTACTTCTTTTTGTTTGTTTCCTATATGTTGTACAATTCCAAATGATTTGAAATTTTTTCAAGCATATAGCCAACTTGCCTTGATAAATGAATCCAAAGAAGCATCACCATTTTAGGCATTTTTTCGTACCAATATGACCTTGTAAAGTGCAATTGTCCTTTTTTTTCTGAAGGGTTGAAAAAATATTTTTGCCAATTCAAACGCTAATATCTTGCAATCTAGATGGTGGAAATTTTTGAAATTTTTTCTACATCTTTTCAAACTGGCACACTACAAGATTTTTTGGTTACATATGTTTATAAATCTTTTTTTTTTTTTTTTTCTAAAATTTGGTACTTCTACTAGAAATGACAATTTTAAAGCATATTTGGTGAAAACACAATCAAAAACCTGTAGAGGATAATTAAATATTAAGCACTTACAAATCAAAATTGCTAGTAAGGTGTAGTAGTCTATTTAAATTTAGCCCTATTGTTTGGATGAATTTTCTTGTAATTTGGTTGATAGTAATAATAATTTTTATAAATTTTTTACTTAAATTTTTTTATTTAATTTGTACCAAACCTCCTATGAGCGTATAAATTTATTTAGATAGAGATATTTGCAATTAGCTATCATATTTTTTTGATAGATAAGATCATTACCAACTTAAAAAAAAATCCATCCCAAGATATTTGGTAATTTTATATGAAACTTGATAATATTTTATAAATTTTCAAAATTGAAAATATAGGATAGTTACATATAATACTAGAAAGTGGACATCCTTGTAGTATAAAATGCTTCATTTTCCATTAGTTGTGTCAAAAAAACTCTTCAATTTTCAATATGTTTGAAGACTTTGCATTACTTTTAAGTGGTCATTCAAGAACAAACGCAAATTCTGAGATTCAAAAGTAACAACTTTGGATGTATCTATTATTAATAAGTATTAATAAAGAAAATAAATAAGTATTAATAAAGAGAATAAGTAAGTATTAATAAAGAGAAGATGAAATGTATTTTTGTATAATAAATGGATAATGGTGTTACTTTATTTGTACAATTTTCATGTTTCTTTGGCTTGGTCTTCTAATTTAAACTTTAATCCCTATTGACATTTGTAATAATTAAAAAAATTAATAGTCTGAAAAATTGATTGCCATTTAGAAAAAATCAAGTAACTTCAAGTTGAAGGTAATTTCAGCGAGTTCATCTATCAAAGCCTCTACCAAATTTTATTTTTAAAATTTTAGATTCACTAGTAAAAAAATATGAAATATCACCCTTTTTTGGTAGTGATCAAATGTAGTAGGCCATCTTGTTTGTATCTACAATTTAGTTGAGACTATTTATGCCACTCATTAGAGGATTTTTTCACCCCTAGGAGGGCTATGGGTTCCCAGACTATAGGAACAGTCCCATAGGGGGCCACAATAGCTCGTTGACATGACACAACGACTACCATATCCGAAAAAAATAATTTTTTTCTTCAGTTTTTTTTTGCATTTCAAGATTAATTTAAAATTTTTTTTTGTCAGGAATAGTCGTTCCTCGGAACTACAAGGGAGGGAAGTTTGTGATACACCTACTTGAAGTAGCCCCCTCTCTAACCCTAGAAATCCTCTAATGACTTGAGATAACTAAGTGCACCTATATTTGACACTAATAGCAATTAAATGTATTCATTATCACCAAACATAAAATCTTTTCAGTGGATATTGTTGGCAAGTGAAATGGGATTCAAATGCACTTTAGCTTGTATTATTTGGACATTGTGAGAATGTGATACAAAATTTCAAACTATTATTTTTTTTATCATATATCAAAATCAATAATAGTGGACTCTTTTAGGCTTTTATATTTTTGATAGCACACATCTATGTTTTCAACATCTAAATTTAGGAGATTTTGCTTTTTGTTTTAGATGTAGGTGAAGCATTCTTAACAATGATAATTATGAATGCACATATTTTATAAGTAGTAAACATGTCAAATTCTAGACTACACACGACATTCAAACTTCTTTAAAGTGAGTCTTTTATTCAATGACATTTTGGAGTATTCTACACACTCCCTAAGCTATTATAATTGTTTGTAGTACACTTGTTTTATATTCAAACTATTCGACCTACAATAACACTACCTCTCCAATATTCAAATTAAGGAGAATAGAATATAGTGATATATACTGACACAAATATGCTACATCCAAATTGTGATACAAATAGAACGGTTTACCTTTAGAGGGGACTTTTATGTACAAAATCAATCAAAGCTTAAAATGATAGATGAGTTTTGGAAATTCCACACAGAAATGTAGGATCAATTTGCAAGAAGAGAATTAGAACTATTGCCCAACAAATTTTGAAAGAATCTCATGAAAAATATAGGAAGCAACTTTCAACTTTTTGAAAATTGATTTTCATATTGAACTTCAACTTTTTGGTTGCTTTTTGTTTGAGAATAAGCCAAAACCATTCTTTAAATGTAATTTCTTCCTATTCACAAAGTAAACATCATGAAACTTCGCAAAAACAGTTTCAATTCATGGAAAACTAAAGATCAATTTTCAATTCCAATACAATATTGTCATCCAACAAAAATTTAAAAGAGTCTCATGAAAAGTGTAGGAGGCAACTTTCGGACTTCTTGAAAATTGATTCTCGTATTGAACTTCAACTTTTGGGTTGTTTCTTGTTTGAGAATAAGACAAAGCTATTTTTTAAATGTAGTTTCACCCTACTCACACTGTAAACATCATGAAACTTAGTAAGACCAATTCCAATTGTGGGAAAACTAAAGATTGATTTTTAACCCCCTAAAGTTCCATGACTATGTTTTCATTGAAAACGCTTGAAAATTGTCATTTTTACTACAAGTAACAAATTTTTGAATTTTTTTTTGATGTATGTAATTGTAGAATTTTGTAGTATATAGTATAAAAAATATGTGGTAAGAATTTTAGACATTTCTACCTCGTGGATTGCAAGATATAAGCATTGAAATTCACTAAAATCATTTTTTTTGCCTTACAAAAAGCAGAGTAGCTGCACTTCACCAACTCACTTTTCTATGAAAATTGACCAAAACGGTGGTGCTTCTTTGTATTATTTTTCCTAGACAAGTTGGCCACATGCTTGGAAAATTTTAGAACATTTGGAATTGTACAACATATTGGAAAAAAAAAGTAAATAGATAGTAGTAGAGAATGATTCAAAAGAAATGCCAAAATATAGAAAATTTTGGCAGAATTCTTTTATCACCTTACAAAAACTTATTTTCTGGAAAAAAAATTCCCTTAAAGTGGCACCTAATTTAAGGATGATTTTCCGCCGAAATTGCCCTCCAACTCTTGTACTGTACATACATGGACGTATACAGTGTGGATTTGGAGGTACATGTACCGGCCCCCGTGTCCCGGCCCGTTCTCCTCGGAACCGGTCTTCGTGTGAAGAGTCATGGCCTGCCTGACGACGACTACGGGCTTGTCATACTTATCGTCGGTCCCTCCTCTTAAGGAATGAGCCCCGTCTGCCCGCGTTCTTCATTTGTTATTGTTGTTGTTGTCGTCGTCGAGGAGACGATGCCGGCGATGGGAGTCCCAATTTGCACACGAAACCTCAAGCTCACAAGCCTCTGAGCGCCCCGCTCGCCTCGTCCCCATTCGCCTTTTCACGGCGATGTCTCAGTAGTGATGCTTCGTAGTTTTCAGGGGCGGGCTCGAGCTTGATTAGGGTTCCGTGCTCCGCTGGGGCACAATCCCTGGCTTGCGCTTGCTATCCCGTGTGGCTGCTACGGGATTTGATCTGAACTCGCGCTTCAATCGCCCCTCTAATCGCCCCTTCAATCGCGGCCACCATGGTAATACCCTGCTTTCGCACTCTTGGTTTGAATTTCGCTCGTTATTCTCGCTCTTTCTGGGAATAGGTTTTTGACGTGCTTGGAATCTGGCGAATATTGAGTGGAACTTTTGAGTTCACTGTTTTTTTGAATTTTGAATTTTTTTCTTTTGTAAGTTTTTTTTGTGTGTGTGTGCAATGTTGTGGGGTTTAAATTCTGCGTGTGGTTGGGGTATGTTTTGTGGCAATAGGTTTACTGGAGTGCTTGGAATTTGGGAATTTGTGTCTATTGTTGAGTTTGAGGCGATTTTTTTAAATTGGGAAAAAGGCGGGCTGCACTGGGAAGAGGTTCGTTGTTATGATCGTGATTGTGTCGAAGATAAGGTTTTTGGTGTCCGATTGTTAAGTATTTTCAGTGAGAGAGCATTGGAACCCGTGGCTTGTGTGGGTGTGAGGATTATACACATTTTGTTGACGCGAGTGTAGAAATTGTTGGCTGTGGGAGAAGTGGATCGTTGGACTGTAGGCAAGGCTGGGTGGAAAAGCTTGTTTTTTTTAATTTGTTTCCGTGAGGATCGTGAGGGAGGTTTGTTACGACCTAATTTGTTGTGTTTCCTAGGACGTACGGTTTGATTTTGTCGTTGGGACACCGATTTTTACGATGTCTTCCCTGAATGGATGGCTTTACCAGCATGTTAGGGGCGTAAGCAACGTTTTATTTATTTCAGTTTATTTTAATTTGTGTATTAAGCTTGTAGGTTCGCAAACGGGATTAGTTGACCTAGTGCTGTTTATACATTTCAAGCAGCGAATGTAATGGCACAGTCACTGAAAGGGATACCCGTTCACGGTGGGAAACCCTAGGTAGTGCCAAGAAAGTAGCAAGCGTGGAATTTCTATCCCCCTCGAAGTGCCTGTGTAGTTTTATTAGCCTTTTTTGGAATCGTGTATTTCTCGTCTGTTGTTCTTGAAAAAGAAACCTCCGTGAAATCATGGCAACTCGCTTTCATATCGCATGGAGAGATTTTACAGCAATCAGTGGAATGCTTTAGGGATGCTTTTCTTGTGTTTCTAGAGCATTTTATTGCTGAGTACCGTGGTTTTTGCTTCTGAACAGTAGAAAATACCCTCACCTCTTCATTTATCTTCTTGACATGGCCTCTAGAAGCATGGGTCCCCTGTAGGAAACCTGTGCAACCCGTTTATTGGGATTGTACGCTGCTCCAGAAGTCCTACCATTACTAGGTTCACCAGCCAGGTTTTATATGGATTACTTGCAGGTGATGATAGAGAGATGGCTCAGTGCAAATCTGGAACCTCGTTCCTCAGTATTTAATGTTCTGTAGTGATCAACTCACTCAAGTCTCACGTGCTTATTTGCAGAACAAGCTTGGCAGGGGGCATCGGGACAAGGTCCAGCAGTTCATGACTATTGCTGGAGCGAAGTACTCTTTTGATACCACTCTTCATGCCTTGTTTTGGGTGTTTGTCTTTGAACTGTTCTGTTCATCAAGTGAATTTAATTTCAAAATTCTGTTCATCATGGCGCTCTGGTCAGCTAGGAGTCTGATTGTGGATAAGGTGTTCCGTTCTGCAGTGAGAAAGCCGCCTTGACAGCCTTGAAGGCCAGCGATTGGAATTTGGAAGGGGCTTTTGAAATATTTTACAACCAGCCTCCGGCAAGACCACTGACTGACCCTCGACATCTGGAAGAGTTTTATCTGAGATATAAAGGTATAAAATGAAGAATGCGAAGATTATCGTCACTCACAATTTGTTTTTGGATTCGTAGTGGACTGCCAGATCAGTAGTTGTGGGGTATATTTCTCGTATCCAAAGAATCCTTCTTGCCTGGAATTTGATGACCTTTTTCTTTAATTTGATCAGACGCTTATTCGGATATGATTTTGGTCGATGGAGTTTCAGCATTCTGTGATGATTTACAGGTAAGGATTAGTTTTCAATTAGTGAAGTACGTTTTTTGTATCTGCGTGTCTAGTTTATCATGCTCCTTAATAACATACGAACTGCGAATGTGGATTTGGGCGCCAAATACTGTTAAAGTTTCAGTAAGTGGGACTACGTGATGACATGGTGCCCTCAAATTTTGCCGTCTGTGAGAGTGCTGTTCAATATATACCTGAAGCTGGGAATCTTTATCGCGGTAACAGTGTTCAATGCCTCCATTCCATACTCTATATTTATGATTCTCCTGATTATGTGCTGCTTGGCATGCAGGTAGACCCTGGAGATGTCGTTATGGTAAGCATCTTCTTGGGTCTGAGTGTCCAGTGAATGTGTTGTGAATCATCGGAACTTTCTTTAAATACTAGTAATGGTTGGTTTTGACCTCTTCATTTACCAAATGACTGTTTTAGTGTTTTGGACCTCGTGTATCAGTAGCTTCTGCTGACAGATATTCGACTGTGTCTCTTGATTATTGCAGCTTGTTATCTCCTGGCATATGAAAGCAGCCACTATGTGTGAGTTCTCAAAACAGGAGTTCACTGGTGGTCTTCAATCTTTAGGGTGAGAGAAGTGGTCTCTATTGTCACTGTTGCTGCCCAACTAGCGATGTATTTTAGCAGTATATTTTGGTCTTGAATGTTGCTGTTTTTAGGCCCTGGTTCTCTGGGTCTTGAACAAGAGATTTCGTCAGCTATTGCAGTCATCCTTAGAACATTTCGTCAAACACATGGGTCATGTTCTTAGTATTTTAATGAAGTCAAGGATTAATTGACAGGGTGGACTCACTCGACAAACTCAAGTCCCTCATTCCGTCCATGCGAGCCGAGCTGAAAGATGAACGTAAGAAAATTTGTCTTGAATCCATATTTAGGCTGCGAAACGTGCTTGTTGAAAACACACCTCAATCAGTACACCTGAATTTCTGATGCAATTGATGAAAGGCAGTGAGCACAATTTTGAAGGACAAACGATTTAGGGTTGTCAATCGTATGTTACTGCTGTGTCTTTAAGTGGTGGTAGGGAATTTGTCCTCTGCTACTTGCTATTGTAAGAGTCTGGTCTGGATGAACCATTTCTAGGAACTAGCAATTTTGGATTCAACTTCAATATTTTCGTTCTGCAGATAAATTCCGAGAGATTTACAACTTCGCCTTTAGTTGGGCCAAAGAAAAGGTCAGTATTTGTTCCTTGTCGTTGCACATTTTGAGAAACCTGCTTAGCACTTTTTGTCTTACCTTGTTTGCTCAGTCATTTCTTGCTTTCATTACATGGGTACAACACTTGTTTCGGATCAACTTTAGAACCCAAGTCATGACCTCGTCTTACCTTACCAAACAGGGGCAAAAATCACTGGCGCTGGATACTGCCTTAGGCATGTGGCGACTACTGTTTGCTGAGCGTTCATGGCCTCTGGTTGAACCATGGTGCCAGTTCTTGCAAGTAAGACCTTAACAGAATTGTACGTGCAAATCTTTTGGTCACCTTTCTCATCTCTGTTTTTCGTTAGGCAGTTCCTCTCCCCTTCTAAGTGTACGGTTTGGGTGGACAGGCTAAGCACAATAAAGCTATCTCAAAGGATACTTGGGCCCAACTCCTTGAGTTTTCCAGGGTAAGTTAATGCTACTGTTCTTACATTTGAGTGGCATCCATTGCAGTAGGATCATGTGGTCAGTTTGATGTTCACGAATGAGACGAAAATTGATAATCTTTGACCCCTCTGCAGGATGATAATATTATAGCGTTGGTGCACATGTTGAGAGAGAGCAGCTAAACGTTTCGTGCCTGGTGTTCTTCAATAGTTGTGTGATTGACAGAAAGTAACATTGCAAACTAACAGCTTGTTGGTTCTGTACGCAGACAATCGACCCTACGCTTTCAAACTATGATGCTGAAGGGGCCTGGCCTTATTTGATCGACGAGTTTGTAGAGTATTTACGGGAAACTGGGGTAGTGCATCCTCGTTGATTCAATAGGCTCGTTTGGCTGTGTTATTGGTTTTCATTATGATGAGGATTTCTGCTTTGGGATCATGTATCCAAGTTTTCTATACCCATTGGATGGTCGATCAACTGCAATACATGTGCTGCAGGCAGATCTGTAGTGTTCATACTTTACAAGACTACCGTCCACACTCGAACGTTACACGATAGAATCCTAGAGTGGATCTTGACAAAATCTTGGAAAGTTTTTTCAAGATGTAGGTATCAGGCAACTCTTTGTGTTTTCACTACTACAATGCTCTTACAGAGGCAAAACCTAGTCAAGGCAATCGAGGCCACTATGTTTATGTGTTTGTGGCCCCAAGAGTCACAAGATGAAATGGGAAAAGAACAGGAAGGTTTCTGGACCATGATGTATGCCATTTCGTAGATTGCTTTAGACTTAAATGGGAATGAGCTGGTTCTCATATCGTTCCCAATTCCTAGATCACAATTTGTGAGGCATAGGTTATGTTCATTTACTGCAAGTCCTTGAATAGTTGTCCTGACAGAAAGTGGTGTTTCTATAACAGCGTCTTCCTGGTGAAGCTGGCTCGTCGGGAAGTTGATGGTGCTGTTGGGCTGGTGTGGTCTGAGATGCAGATCCAGAAGAGGCATCAGCTCTTTCCATCAAATTTTCGGTTTGCATTGTTATACAGAACTGATTTTTGCCTTGGTGCTGTACACATGTTTGTTAATGGGAGGATGTCTATTGAAACCTAGCAATGAGCAAATTATGAGTAAAATGTAGTGCAGTGTAGTATCATTTGATAGGGCCAAGCTTCAACCAGTACCGGTACTAGAAAAGCCTGCTGTCTTTCCTCATGACTATGGGTGAGGGTTTGAAATGATTTTGCAAGGTAGAGCATGCTACTTGAAGCATTTAACATATGTAGCAGTGTGATTTGGGAAGATCGTTATATATCTGTGGGAGAGATCTTTGGGTACAGGGGCCTAATCTGTTGAGATCAAATTTTATCACTGTGTTTGTATTTGCTTGCGCAATTTCGAAGTGGGAGGTTGTGGATCACTAGAATTGACGGTACACAACCTCATAGACAGTTGCAGTTCCTTAATTTGTCCAAGGTTTGGAATCCTCAGAGGTAACTTAGACATAAGCAACAGGAAGAATGTGGAAGTTGGGGATTGTGTTCTTCAGTGACTACTGGTGTTTCAAGGTCTGCAGTTGGAGAGGACGGTGCAATGATGCTTCCTATGGCAGATGGCATCCTTGGGCCAGACATGGGAGTTGTGCTACAGTAGTACTTTACTCAATGGCAAGCAGGCAATCCAAGCAGGCATGCCGAGGGTAACAGAAATGATGGTGGTGCCATATGATAAGCTTAAGTTGTGTGCTGTCCAGACCTTGGTGCACTGACAGTAATTATTTCAGTACAAGGGCGACTGAGTGTGATCACATTGACTTGGCCCCACTCTTATTATTGATAGAAATGGAATTCTGTGCATTCATCATCAATGGAATTCTGTGCTTTCATCATCAAATTCTTGTCCTGGCTGGATCTCTTCTTGCCCCACGGCTCCATGGCTGGATTGGCAGGCATTTGTTTTTCATTCTGGGGACAGTGCTCAGGAGGTGATAACCAATATTTTGGTGAAGCAATATTTTTTTTCCAAATATGAAATCACATGTTCTCTATGAATCATGAAATTTTCATATGTACTTAGTGTGCCCAGTGCCATTGCCACGGTCAAAACAAAAGAAAAAGTAATTCTGTAATTTTTTTTATTCATAAAAACTTCAAAATTAAATAAATTTCATGCCCTAGGTTGGAATGTCACGAAACCAAGCCCGTGCATCCTTGCTCGCTGAGGGTTATTTGATGACACCAAACATGCAAACGGGAGATGCACAATTTGGGAGATCTCAACATGACAAACAAACAAATAGCCTAATTTAATAAAAGGATTAGGGATGATTTCAAATTACCATAATTTTTGAAGAAAAAGTGAAGAAAAATCATATCTAATTAACAATTAGCTCCAAAAAAATCTGAAAATTTCTCCATATTTGTAAATTGTTGTGAAGAATGTTTAAAATTTTTTATTTACTATAAATAGAAAATCAATGGACCATGGTAATAGGCTCGGTATTCAAATTACAATAAGTTTTTCAATTTTAGGAATTTTGAAAGTTTCAAATTGAGTACAAATTAGACTCGATACACTTCATTTCAATAGTTGGCCTTGAATTCTAAAACGATCATTTGCATGACTGAAATTCAAGGAAGTAGGACTTGCTAATATGTACTAAAGAAACATGTTTTATGATATATAGTATACATTTTCTTAGTTTTAGTAAGTTCTTATAAAATCCCATAAAGCCATTCTTGTGTGTGTTATGACAAGGAGAATCTTTTCTACCAAACAAAAATAGTTGAATGAAAACTTTTATGGTGTCCTTCAAGAAGCTTGTTTTGTCATCCAAAAGCAACCATTAGGAAAAATTTCAATGATAGTAGTACAATTATAGTGGAAAAAAATTAGGAATCTGACTAGGTACTACTTTTTATTTTAGATTTTTTCCAATTTTTTTTTAATTTTTTTTCTTTGTATAGAGGGGGTGCCAAAAATGAAAATGAAATATTCTTTTGCAAGGCTCAAATTTTTTGTGATGATTCAATCTCCTCTAAAATGTTCAAAGAATAGTTGTCAATATCCATCTCAGAGAATTG
The DNA here is from genome assembly GCA_963969395.1 of Pseudoscleropodium purum. Taxonomy (NCBI): domain Eukaryota; kingdom Viridiplantae; phylum Streptophyta; class Bryopsida; order Hypnales; family Brachytheciaceae; genus Pseudoscleropodium; species Pseudoscleropodium purum. Next base: position 3,885,371 of record OZ017796.1, read on the forward strand.
GAGTAAACCTCCTATCATTAAGGCACTTTTACACATGCACCTTCATCATGGAAATTAGATAAACCAATATCTTAGGTGAGATGAATAATACAATATCCATGGCGTATGCTATTGCAAAGAGCCTGCAAGAGGAATCATCCAAACGTTGCATGTTGTTGGTGTATTGGTATTAAGACTAATATGATGTTTTGGAGCAAATCTAACAATTATATATTAAAGAGGATAGGTCAACAAATGACAAAAGTAGAGAAATCAATGAAGTCTTCTATGGGTGGGTGCACAGGACTTTATTGTAGAGAGTTTAGGTTTTGAACAAAGATGTTGTAGATCTTTCCAACCATATCATTGACAAGCATTAGAAGAAAATGAAGGGTTTTGCAACTACAATGTGTAACTCGTTTTGTAGTTGCACAAGCATTACAAAAATTTTGAACCTTGCAAAGGGCCGTTAAGAATTCCTTTTTTGGTGCCCCATAGTGCAATTACAAAAAAAATTTAAATTTTAAAAAAAAAAAAAAATTTTAAATTTTAAAAAATTTTAAAAAATTTTAAAAAAATAAAAAAATAAAAAAATAATATATATATATATATATATATATATATAAAATAATACATAATAAAAAGTCTGATGTGGCGTTGATGTGGCACAAGTAGTGCCACCTTAGTAGTGTTCATTAAAAAATGAAAAAACTTGGAATTCCTCTCTAATTGCACCAAGGGGGGTCAAAACTTGCAGCCCTTTCAAGGGCTGAAAATTTTCCTAATGATGTTTGCAACTAGGTGACAATCTAAAGCCCATTAGTTGCAGTCTAGTTGTAGGTTTTTTTGTCATTCGACAACATACAAAGAACTTCATCCTTATGTGCAACTTATTTGAAACTTGTAGATTTGTAGATTTTAAAATATTGATCGCAATGATTTGTAGATTTCAAAAATTCATATCTACCTTTTTCTAGATTTTAGAATTTTAAAACTACCTTTGTTCTACATTTTTGAATTTCAGATCTACCTTTTTCTAAATTTTAGATCTACATTCTTCCTAGATTTCAGAAATTCAATTTCATAGATTTTAAAGTTTTTTGAATTTTAATTATTCTTTTATTTTTACAAATTGTAGAAATCTACAAATTACAAAAATCTTAGAATTCTATCAAAAAAATTCATTGTCTAAGACTACAACAACTTACAAGTCTTATATGTCCAATCTAATGGTATTCTTTACAATTGATATGGGACAATTGATATAAGACAAATGAGAATATGAACTTTGAAAGCAACTAGGAAACAACTAGTGTGCAATTAGGACACAACTATGGTCATTTTTTAGTTGCATGATAGTTGTATAGGACACTACTTGTTTCCTAGTTGTTTTTTGTAACTAAAGAATGACTACTTTGCAACTAAAACAATGTATGAATGTTGTAAAACGACAACATAAAACAATTACATTAGATTTGGTGCTAGTAGAGAGGAAACTAATTGCATAATAGTTGTATAGGACACTAGTTGCACAATAGTTGATTGTATAGGATATGTTTTTCTTCTAGTGAAGGCCATGGAAGAAGTGGATGCTCTTGGTGAGTATGACCTTCATCCTACTGTAGAGCTTGAAGAACAAGATCAAATTGGTTGGGATGGATGGTTTATTGAACAAGTAATTAGATGTCTAACCTCAACAATTGTTTATTATAGGATTTAGTTGCAATAATTATTAAATATGGTTGGTTTGTCTTATTGAAGTTGTGATCAACTTTGTAGTAGTTGATAGAAGTTTGGAGTTCATTTTAGGGTACAATGTATCACATCATCCCACTACACTTGTAGCAAGTTCAAATGCAAGTGAGATGTGAAGCGCATGTTGAAGAGGTCAAAGTCTTCTAGCAAAAATTTATATTCACTGATGTCGTTTTGTAAGAGCTTCCTATACTGTGGATCCTTTGCTTACTACACTTTCTTCATGGAGATGATGGCTTTCAGGCACATATAATTTACCAAAGGCTCTTTCCAAATGTTTTGTTCATTAGAAGATTTGGGGTGGGTGGGGGTAGAAGGGTCATTTCAAGCCTATTCCTGGCGTTGTTCCCTTGGTAGTTAAAGGAATAGTCACTATCAAAATAAATCAATAAATATATTTAATTTAAAAAAAAATTAATTTAATTTTTATATAAAATATGTATATTTAATACATTATATGATGTGGCAGTCACTATGCTATGTCAAATAATTGTTGTAGTGAGTGTTGACAATTTCTAAATCCGGAGAACTTACAATTCTCCAAAGAAGCTAAATCTCTTCTAATGTTTGTGTCCTATAGGTGAATGAAAACAATGACTAGATGTTAAAGGGGTATAAGAAGTTACAATGGAATTGCATAAAGTTGCTTATGAAAGAAGACACTACTCATAGCAAATCAAGGGTGCTCACTACAAAGATGAAGAGAGTTAGCTAGAGCTAGAACACCTATAGATAAAAGCTATAGAAAAAAGATTGAGAGACAAGGTAGACAAAAAAATTGTAGATCTTAAATTAGGCACCAAAAAATAGCTATTGAATAAAATGCCCTATAATAAAACCCTTTTGAAATCTAACAACCAAAATCCAAAATCCCTTCAAAAAACCTAGAAAGAGAAGTCTCACTTTAAAATCTAATTTATTTTATTCATAAATTTATTTATTTAATCTTTCTATTCAATAAGATGAAGATTATGAAAGTTCAACACATTAAAGATAAAACAAAGTCAATTAAAACATTTAAGACAATAAAAAAAATTCTTAAATTCTATCAAATGAAAAAAATAAGAATTAAAAAAACATTAGACATGTAAAAAATTTCTTTCTTTTTGGATAATAGAATTTTTATTGTAGTAGTAAGAAAAAATATTCTTGAATTTTGAATAAATATATTCCTCAAAAAATTCTTCATCAATTTTTTTATAATAATGCAATTGTAGATGAATGAACATAGACAAGTTATTTATAAGGTCACACAAATTATTTGATACAACAATTGCACTATTTTTTGTCATGGCTTTTATTCCATTGCTTTGGCTATAGATTCAATTGGGGCTTCACTTTGGGGGCTTCATTTCAAGGCTTTGGTCAAGTCTATTCACAACTAATATATCCTATATTTTTCAATACAAAAAATAAAATTATATATAGATATAGATATTCACACATATTCATAGAGACATATTAAATTTTAAATATTGCCTAAATTTGTTTCAATCTAAAGGTATTAATAAAAAAAAACTCACATATTGATCTCTTAAAAGTAATATTATAAAGAGGAAGGTAGTATTTGATTAAATTAAAAACTAAATTGTTAATAACTTTGACAAGAATATGAGAATTTTCAATTCCAATGGTTCTATGTTGTTTTCATTTTAAAATTTAAAATTTAAGTTCAATAAACAATCTCATTTGTCTTTTTGCCTTCATTGCTTGCAAAAAGAAACCCTCACAACTTTCATCTCATAAGTCAAAATTGAATGGCTTACAAGATTTTGTCTAGGTATTATTCTATCCAACCAAATAAAAATGATTTATTCTTAGAACATATTTTTAGGTATGTATTTTGACATTGAAATAAAATAAAATAACTTATAACTTTTTGCAATGTTTTTGAGAGTAACATGCAACAAAACTTGTATGTAGAGTATGATTGATGAATATAAATATTCTAAAAATTTCATGGGCTAAAAATTTAAAATATGAAGTCAGTAGAGTGTGCCTAAGTTCTAAAATTAAAAAAGAAAAAGAAAAGTGGGCTCCTTGGTAGGTAACCAGGATGACCACTCAGTTAGTTTATCTCCTCAGGATGTCACATTCATCCTCATCATCCATGTGAAGCCAAACATCATCTATCATGACATGGATGGAAAACTCATGTTGCGGCCATTGCAAGCAGACCAGTCTTCCCTCCACTTCTGCTCTCCAGCTTCGAGAATCCGAGATCCAGATTGTTAGTGCGCATTCCCGGCGCACTGTTTCCCCGCTATTTTCTAGATGTAGATCCGGCATTCTTTTCCTGTCCAGTACGCCAGATTCTCCCTGAAAAAATTCGAGTTTCTCTATCCATTTTGTAGCTGAGAAGGTGAAACAATGAGGTCGCTGTAATTTCTCGGTTCCCATGCCGCGTTCTGCGATTGCGGAAGCATTAGATTAAGAGTTCTTTGATTTTGGGAAGTCGTCGAGGTGCCTTGTAATTTACTCTGCGCTTTTCGACTGGTTTAGTAATCCAAGGAAAGGATTATACTGGCAGTTTGGGTACGAGGGAGATTAGGGTTTGAGAGCTCTGCGACTTTGCAGTATTTCAATGTAGCTTGCGATAACCATGACGGGCACACCGTTTGAATTCACGTGCATCGATTTGCGAGAGGAGTCGACGAGGTTGAGTTAAGGTAAGTTCCCTGAAATAAGGATCTGACTTTTGAGAATCAGTTTTGATTCTCTTTGCCGAAGCAAGTGGAACAAAACGCAAGTCTTTTCGTGATTTTCAGAGTTGTATGTAATTTCTTCTGAATTTTTGAAGTTACTTTGGTGTCTTATCCAAAACTTATGCACTATTCTAGGTTCTTCTGATAAGGTTAAAACCAAGGCGCTTATCACGCATAGAATCTTAGCATTTGGCAGTTGTCATCGGTTTAAGGTTGATACTTGAAAGGCAATGAGTGGAATTGTAGATCTATGGTTTTAAGGAGGCTGTTGGAATTAGGGCATCTACCTTAACATTGAAGGTTGGAGTCTAGAAATGTTCCTTGTATGCTGCTTCGTTGAAATCTTCAAAGAATTGATGAATTCCTGTCTCAGTCGATTAATCTGTTCCTTGTGTAGATGCGGTTGTTTCTTGCGCTTTGAGGGGGATTGGCGGTCATCATTCATTCATTTTGACGATCTTGATGACAAGAATGCCTATCCGAATTGTGGTTTTCTACCGAATCGGAAGAAGTTCAAACTTCTCGAATGGGTCGAATTGCTGTGCCTCGAAGTCCCAGATGGCGGACCCCGGAAGCGAAGCTGCAGCGTCTGATGAGTATAGCTTCTCGTCCCAAAAGCACGTTTCTCATCTTCCTGACAGTGTTGGTCATTCTATCCCTGCTCATCTTGGACTCCTCCTTCCCTTCGCATGGGCTTGGACGCTTAGGGACCACGAATGGGCTCCCCATGCTGCCTCCCGGATGTGACCTATTCACTGGAAGCTGGGTGTACGATGACACGTATCCCTTGTATACGAATTGCTCGTTTGCTGAGCAAGGATTCCGATGTGCTGAGAATGGACGGGCCGATCTGCAGTACCGGAACTGGCGGTGGCAGCCCCGTGATTGTAACATGCCGAGGTATTCGCCTTTGTACTTTGTTACGCTCGATTAGAATAAGCATGTGGCTAATTACGGTGTTAAATTGTCGATTCTAGAGAGCAGCCAGTAGTAATAAGGTATTGAATACTATTTGCGTCACATATAGCATTTTACCTATATGCAGGAATGTTTTTTTTGGAGATGTTTAGAGCTGTGGAAAGATCACTATGGGTACGTGAGCGTGAGATCAAATTTGTAGCACTCAATGTGAATTTGTTATGCAATTTCAAAGTAGGAGGTATAAATGACTAGCCAACCCCATGTCCATTCAGAGATCAGTGACTAGAGACATTTAGCAAAGTCATGCTTGCACCACTTGCTAATTGAAAGTCAACCGCGTGTATGAATAGATAAGTTCTTGTTGGTATCTGAGGTCAGTTTTGTAGACGGGAGCAGGTCAGTAACGGGTTTAGTATCCTCTGCCTTGGTAATATTACGTTAACCCTGGTGCCAGTCTATAGGTTTGATAAAACATCGAATGCGCTCCATTAGTCTCCTTGGCTCTTGAAAGTTAAGCTCTCTGCGAAGAAGACTTACGAAGGAGTTCGGGTTCGGTTGTGTATCAGATTCAACGCTCGCGACATGCTCAGGATGTTGAAGAATAAGCGGATTGCATTCATTGGAGATTCAATGGGCAGGACTCAGTGGGAGTCTCTTATATGTCTTCTAATGGCCGGAGTCCGGGATAAAGCTCCGGTGAAGGAAATCAAAGGGAGGGTAATCACGAAAACAGCTCCTTATCTAGCAATAGTGTTCCCTGGCTTCAATGTGACGGTGGAATATTACAGGTCGCCTTGGCTTGTCCGCATGGGTCGACCTCCCAGGCATTCACCGAAGCGAGTACTGGCAACACTGAAACTTGACAAGCTGGAGTCCGTTAGTAGACAGTGGCAGGGGGCCGATGTGCTTGTCTTCAATACGGGTCATTGGTGGACTACTACAAAAACTTACCGCTCGTAGGTTTCTACCCCGGGCCTTTCCTTTCAACTCATTTACTATAGTGTTTAATTTGATATTATTGGAGGTGCCGGCGTTTCCTGATTTTGAACAGGAAGAGAGGTTTGATCTTGCAAAGGTTAATTTCAGGGGCCCACATTGGTCCTCACGTCTTTTTAGCAGTTTTGAATAGGTTATTCTGGTACTTTTTTTGGCCCAATTTTCTTTAGTTTTTGACTAACGCGTGCAATGTTCTTCACTGGTTTTGGTGATATAAATTTGACCCCATTTGATTATACTTCTACAAGATGATCAATGAAGTTGGTCGCTTTTAAATCCATGAATACTTGGTTCTTTGAGGGTTAATCCTTTCCTCAATTTTACATAACTGAATAAGAACTAAGCGAAATGGATGTTGGCAGGGGTTGCTACTTCCAGGTGGGGTCTAGCATTCGTCTTGGCATGACGATGGAAGAAGCCTACAGAATCGCCGTTGCAACGTGGGCTGCCTGGGTGAACGAGCAACTCAACCCTGATGTTGCCCACGTCTTTTTCCGCAGCTTTGAACCCAGTCACTGGTACAGGAAATCTTGCCTGAACAGCACCTTTCCTATCACGAATGAAAGCCATCTTCAGCCCCTCGGGGAGTACATGCAATCTGGCGTTCTGGACGATGTATGGGACTCGTTGCATGTGCGAGCGACCTTGCTCAATATCACAAAGCTGTCGTCCTTTCGACCTGATGGCCACATCTTCAATTATAGCCGTGGAGGGCCTCGCCTGGACTGCGCTCATTGGTGCCTTCCTGGCGTACCTGATATATGGAACGAGCAGTTGTATGCTTCGTTACTGCTCAGAGCATGAGAACGAGCTAGTGTCAAGTAACCAAGTCACAGCCTGAGCTCTCTGAATGCTCTAGCGTCTGTTTTCTTTCCCTTGAATGCTGAACATAGGTGTTGCAGAACAGCTTGTTCACAACAAATGGCAGGTCTGTGGTATTGTGAAAACTATTGGCTGCTAAACAGTGAACGACAATGTGGACTACTAGGGCCTATGTGAATAGGATTTGCTTTCGCCCTGTGGGAGGCGAGGTCACCTTGGGACTACTGGTCACCTTCAGCACCTCTTTGGAGGTGATGTCCTCTTTCAACTCGGTCACTGGAAGGTGGGATTTCTCGAGCACTGTTTACCTGGCTTACTGCATTATTACAATACTTGCTGCAGTATCTTTCAATCAGGTTTCGCACATCTCTTTGATTAAAGAGTGGAGAAGACGATTGCTCCTGGAAAGCAATCTGGTGGTCAAGAGTAGAAAGTCTGTTCAGCGCACTGTACTTTGCACTTTAGGCATTGGGGTGGGTGGGGGTGCACGTGTTTACTGAAGCTGTGATAGACCTCAAGTATGAAGGTGGTGGACGACTTCAGAGATTTGGGATCGGTGGTGGAAGAAATCAATTATTAGTTGCATTCACTGGTGTTGAATATATTTGAAAAAGATGGTCTGCTGGAGATTCTGAAGTCAATGTCAGCGCATAGTGAAGTTTACAGCTTTTGGCCTCGAAATCATCAGATTACAGGTCAGTAAGGATTCACATTCTTTCTATTGTACTATCATTGAGTACAATTGTATTATATAAGCATTTTTGACAACTGTGCACTATCTTTGTGAACTAGGAGCTGTCACACGGTTTGTTTTACTCAAACCAGAATGTACCATTGTAACAGTTTGTTGTAATTGTGAGATGATTGTTTTGCAAGTCCAGATTTTGGCACTTATGCATTAATGATTGGGAATGAACTGCCTGGTGTTGGATTTTATCTTTGGTGCTCACTTTACTAGTCATGTCACAGGCGAATTTCAGCTCTTGCTTGGTATGGTGTTGGTGTTAGGCACATGGTAAACTTTTCAGTTGTTCTATGCAAGGACTCTGGATGTGCTGCATACAAGGTTTGTCATGCATACGAAGAACGGCCTGTTTGCAAGCGTCATGGCTGCTTTTTCTGAGACCTTTTGTCTGTTTCTGAACTGATTTAACTAGAAAACAGAAAACAGAAAACAGCAGAAGTCCTCTTCGTCAAATTTTCTACGTCAGTACCTTGCAGTCAGTAGAATTTTCTAGTTGCAGTGCATTCCTGATTGGAACTGTTAGTGTACAGTGAAACGTACAAGGGTAGTCAGTTTGATATTTTGTTCGCATCCTCTGATGTTAGCTTGAATTAGTCCTCTGGACTCTGGAGCAGTTATCTTATCTGCGATTGAATGTGTAGCAGCTGGTTGTGCATGTCATTAGATGGCTGGTTTTCCCTGCAGTACTCAAAGCAAGAACAAAACCAATTGCCGATGGATTCTGCAGCAATTACTGATTGTGTGGAAGTGTTCCAATTACTGAAACCTGAGTTTTGAACCCTGGAGAACGTTGCAGCTTGATCCCTAACTCCTTAAACCTGAGAAACTCAGATCTCAAATCTGTAACCTTGCTTACTCGAAAGAATTCAGCTCAGAATCTCGTGGCAAAGACTCACGAATCAAATTTAGAACACTCTCTAATTGCACTGCAGGAGGAGGGACAACTGGGCTCTTGTCACATGTTGAAATGTTGTACTTTTAACAAGCTTGATGAATCTATATTGTTTTATTTCTCTCCTTCACGAACATTCATTGATGCATGCATTATTCCCCTCCGTCCTGAAATGATTGTCCATAATTTTATTGGAGTATTTCTTTGACCCAATTTCCTTGATCATATTGTGAAAAACATAACTAAGAAAGGTTCCAAATTTTATATCATTGGAATCAATGAAGAACATTACATGTGTTCATTGCAACACAAATAAAATTAGTCATAAGGAATTTTTTTTTGGGCTTATGTGAAATAACCTTGAAAAAACATAACATACATAGTAGACAATCATTTTGGGATGGAGGGAGTATAATTTAACTCACATTCTATATGAGTGTTGAAGATTAGAATATTGAGAGAATCTTTGGGAGGTTTTAGTAATGTGATCATATATATTCTTTGTCGAAGTGGTGAAGGTGGAAGTAATGCTATTAGGCCTTCTACTAATTCAACTAGTTTTGGTCCACTATGGTAGTTACCATATTGCACGCCTTTTGTCTAAGATATATTATGAAAGAAGCTTCTTTGAATTTGCTATCTAAGCATGATGATAGTTGCGGGAAAATATGGAATTATCAAGGAATGTGACAATATAGAAACAAATCCTCAATTTCTTGTCATTTAATAGTTAATTTCTTAATAATGTTAACAAATCTAATATTTTAAAAATATAAATTTGAAATAGCCTTTTAAGATAAGGAAAGAGTTTAATTATGTATGTCAATGGTTAATTCCTAAAAGGTACATGACTATATTTTACCAAAAGACACTTCAAAATTTTCATTTCTAGTGCAAAGCAATATGATGAAAAAAAACTACTTTTGCATATTCAACCTTAGGATCTTGCATGAGATCATTTTTAGACACTTTGACCTCATAGATTGTAAGATATTAGTGTTCAAGATGAAAAAAAAAAAAGGTCTTTTTGTACATTGGTTTACTAGGTTTCTAGACTTTGAAAAGTAGAGGTAGGTGTTTGATGGAAGGAAAAATCAAGTTGTTAATAGTTATAAAATGGAATTAAGACTTGTGAATATTACTTGTCAAATTAATGTAGCAAGTAATCTTCATCCGATGAGCAATTTTATTTTTTGGGATTTGAAAATTGAGTTAAGAAAAAAATCCTATATATAACATTTTCATGAAAATGCCTTGATTGCCCCAAAACCAAGACTCTATATAACTTTCACATTACCAATTCAAATCAAATGAATCAAAGCTCTCAATCTAAATATAATTATATTCTACAAAAAAGGATAATAACAATAAGAATAAATTAGAGTTTCTTTTGTTTGACCTCAAGTATTTTGTGCTTAGGAAGGACATAATTTTTTTCCTAAATAGATACCAAATGAAATACACACACATATTTAGATATTTGGTATATTCCCTTTACCTTTAAAAAAGTTTCAAAAAAATAAAATAAAATTTGATATCATAGAAATCTATAAGAAATCTTGGAGAACACATTTTAAACCTTTTAATCTCTTGGGGTTAAATATATTGGACCCTATAAATTAATCTTTTGGAGTCTTAAGTAATGTGTTTCATTTAAGTTTTCTATTTTTCCAACTCTACTTGCCTACAACCAAGACTCATAGAATCAAAATGCTAAATATATGATTCAACAATTCTAAATTGATACAAATAATACACAACATAATATATGAAAAGTTGGAGATAATCCAATATTGTAAACAAGGACGTAATGGCTACAATTGTCAAATTCTCTACAAACTAAAGTGAGGATAAACAAAGGAATTTTATTGAAGGACTCATAGTGTAGACCTAAATCTATACTTAAAGATCTTTCTATAGATAATTTAGCTCACAAAAAACATATCTTTCTAGATTTACACAAAAGTCAAAATTTACACATTGAATGATTTTTATAATTTGTCAATATAGTTTGTCCATGTTGCTTGATAGTATACAGTGCTATCAACTTAGATCATGTACACTTGCCCTTTCATTGGCAGGAATATGTATGAAAATATGTAGGGAGAGGAAAAAAAAATATTCTTCTTAGCCTTGAAAGGATTAGGGACACTTTACACTATTGTGAAGAGGTACACCAAGTTGGTCAAAAAGTTTTGGCCAAGACCTATTATTTGAGGCAACTGGTAAGATGTTCGAGAAGATGAAAAGACAAGAAAATAATGCTATAAGAAATCTTGATTGGTTGTAGGTTGTAGCATAAACACCAAGAAAAGAAGTCTTCTAAACAACTTCACAAATTGAAGAAGCAAAGAGCCAACTAATGCTATTTGAAATAAAAGAAGACCTCTATCACATAGATGAGATATGTGAATAAAAAGACAATATATATAAAGTTGGAGTTTTCTAAAGTCAAAGTTTCTTGTATGAGGAATTCATGCCATCTAAGAAACTTTACCTCTCGATAAAACTCTCTTTACAAAAAGTATCGCTACATAGGTAGCCATGTCATTTTTTCATCCATACTTGAAGTTCTCCACCCAATAAGTATTGGCTATAGTGTAAATTCAACATGGTGAAAAAAGAAATTTCCTCCAATCATATTGCTCCATTTCCCTACAATTCTTGATTGTTGCACTTCTCCACTATAGTGTAAAGTAACAGTGAAACTCACTGCTTTATAGTCAAACATAATTTTTGAGTTAATTTTAGAATTCTAAACTATATTTGAATTTCAACCTTATATTTATTTTATATAGAACACTGTGTTATCCATGAATGTAGAAAAAAATTAACATAAAAAACTTTATAGTTAAAATGAAATAAATTGGTAAAATATAACCAAAAAATTTATTTAATTTGGAATTTTCAAAAAGTGAAAGTAGCCATGAAGAATAATGTGGGAATTTTTTGGGTCATTATTTTGTATTATACAACCTAAAATCCTTTGGCATTGACCTTCAAGCAAAATATTTTTGTACATTTCTATAATTATAGTTTATATAATTGATCACTAGAATTTTTTATATTTTAAAATGTGGAATTTTTCTTTAACCTTGGTGTTTCTTTTTCAAATAAAATAGATAAAATAAAATAAAACAATTATTATTTTTAATTATATAGTCTATAGAATAAATTTAAAAATATGAATTATAATCTATAGTAGAATAATCAAAGAATTTTACCTAAATGAAGATTGGAATCAATGGGGGGTTTGTAGGTGATTTATTGTCAATTTGTACCAAAGTAATGGGCCTTGTACCAAGTCCTTAGAACAAAATAATACTAAAAGGGCAAAAATTTGCCAGATAATTTTTAATTTAAAAAACAAACAAATTGGATGAAATCACCAAATTGTGGATGAAAATAGACATTAGAAGATTTATGAGGGCTCCAAGAGCCTGTTTTGGATTTGTTCCCCTACAATTCCCCGCAACTATTCCATGAAGTGAAGGGAATGGACAACTATTAGGAAAAAAAATGAAAATGAAAATTCTTGAAATGCAAAACAAAGTTGAAAAAAAAATGGAAAATGACATGGTAAGGTCTCAGCCACGTTGAACTACTGCATAGTCACTACAGCAGTTGAGTTCCCATAGTTCACAGGGCTTGATAACTAAAAGGCTCTTAGAGCCCTCAAAAATCTTCTAATGATTATGAATACGTGATATGTAGTAATGTGATATTTTCTATCCAATATATGAATGAATGTTGAAATTTGGAGCACCATTGTAACATTTTGTACTACCACTATGGCATTTCATGAAAAATGAAAAAAAAAATCCCTACTTGGAATGGAAAAAAACATTGTGGAGCACTATAATTTAAATTTAAAAAATCAATTATGAAGGAAAAATACAAATGAATAACTCACAAATATGGTATAAATTGGATTCCAATTCAATGATCTTGCAATTGCAATTTGCTGAATTTTTAGATTTTTTTTCAAAATTTGAAAACATACTAGAATAGAAAAAATCGTTCTTTATTCTTTTAGCTTTTATTATTATAAAAAAATGGATGTTCAAAAAATTACAATTAAGTTTGACCAATTGAAAGCTCATGAGGTTTTCAAAATGTGGGGACGTTTATAGCACATTGCAATATTTGTTGTTGATATTATTGTATATTAAAATGACTTATAAATATCATATATGTGAGATTCTATTTTGAATACAATTGGTTTTAAATTTTCTACAACCAATTGCATAAGGATTCTGTATTATTTGATTTCTTTTTAAAGCCTAGACTAACATTTTTGGAACTCCGTGACCTCCAAATAATAAATAGCCAAAGTTCTTTTTCTTGGAAAACTTTTCCAACTACATTTTACAACTTTGTTGTGAACTTTTATTCGAAAGTCTTTTTTGGAATTTTTTGGGATTTTATTAAAAGAATTTGTATGGTTCTCATTCTATATCCTAAATCTTTTGATACACTAATGGCATAAATTAAAAAATCACACGACATTATAATATGATACAATTAATATGATATATTCTTAAATTAAGAGAAATTTAACTCTAAGGTAACCTAAAAACAATCATTGAAATTAATTATCATTCTCATATGACTAAAAGAAACCACCAAAATTAATGAAACATTAGAAGAACATCATAATGTTTAGAGTCACTTGTCAAAAATTAATTTTATTTCCATAATAAAATTGAACACAAATATATCTAGATTAAAATCTAAAAACTACACATTGTTTATAAAAAAATTCAATTGTAAATTATTGAAATCAAATATTGACATAACAATACTAGAATATCAAGAATTATTTTGTTGGCATAGAAGATTTTTACTAAACAACGTATATTTTACATAAAATATATATTTTATAATGTGATGGGAGGATAAGTAATTTTATTTTTATCAATGATATTATATATGCATAGATGGTTGGAAAAGGATATCTATAACATAAAATTGCACATACACCTCCCAAAGCAAAGTCTTTAAAACATTCTATGACATCACTAATAAGGTAATTTTGGATGTCAATCATGATTGATTTTATTATTGCTAACAAGTTCAATGTGAGTCATAACTCTTAAGAAATTAAGATTTTAAAGATTTTGAGCATGACTTTGGTGTTGCATAATGATAGCATTTGTATATTAAGTAGTCCTTAGAAGTTTTGGCCTACCTATAAAAATGCCATAACTAATTGAGGAATTAAAAGAATTCCAACAAAATTTGGGCATATGTATTAGTACAAATTTGCCCTCCTTACATTTCCTTAGATTTTAGAGAGATGTTCTTCCTCTTAGATTTTTTGAAATTTGTTAAAATATATTAAATTTGGTAAGTTTAAAAATTTTAACAAATTTCAATTGAAATTTGTTGAAAATCAAAATAAATAATTTAATGGAATTCTCTTTGACAAATTTTAGTATGAATATGTCAATTTTTTTCCAATGTAATTCATTATAACAGATTCTAAGTTTTAACTAATATTTAAGAAGAATATTCAAATTTAAATACTAGGAAACAAATTTTAACAAGATGTAACATAAACAAGGAGGGCATACTAGTGGTTGTAGTAAAATAAAAGTAGCATGTATGAAACCAAATAAATAAATATAGATTGGACAAACCATTTTTGGTTTGATCAAATTTCTCAGGAAATATAAACCTTTGCACAAGTAAAACAATTACTTGATTCTTTGGTAAAGGAAATGAAGTCATTATTGTGATCATATACAAATTTTTTGAAAGCCATTGCAAATGTATCAAATTGAAAGTGTATCATTTTTTTCAATTGTAAACAATGATATACAAGTTTTGTGTTTTTTTCATGTGCAAGTTATCAATTTACCATCTAGATGCCTCTTATACATCATAGAATTTGTAGAGACTAATTAATTTACTATGCTTCTATTACATTGGAATATTTATTAAGTTGGGCTTATTCAAGGGCTTATTTCATTTTCATTTATCTTTGACGGACACTAAAATTTACTTTTTAAAATAATAGATTTTTTGAAGACAAATGAAAGTACAAAATTATTTTGCACTCGATAAAAATGTTCATCAAAATCTAATGAAGATTTTGATTAGGTTGTTGGTCTTGTAGACTCGGGGCTATTTTTGGTCTTCTAATGCTTTAACAATATCAAGGTCTATAAACTTTCTCCTAATTAGACTATTCAGGAGCAACCTATTTTAGCAAAGTACCTATGTACCTACATTATGAATTGTTTAGCTCTAAAAATATGCTAAAGATTCAAAACTAGTTCACATTGTAGGCAAATTGTAGGCGATATTAAAAAAATCATTATTTTTCATAATTTGATTTTTCATTAGCTTTCTTGCATCATTAGAAAAGTAAAAATACACATTTACTCAAGGAATTTTAAAATAAAAATAGGGCTAAGAACTCATTTTTAATATATTTTTTAAGCTCATTAAATTTTTTTAGATATGCATTTTATTTTCATATAAGTTTTAAAAATTAAGATGTGTCAAGAACTTAAACCAAAATCTCTGTATTGTCTAAAGGAATAGACAATGAAGTTTTTGAATTTCACCTAGAAAAATTTTAAATATTGAATTTTAAGAAATTGTCAAAAGTTTTACATGATGTAATCTTCAATTTGAACAAAAATAAAAGTCTTTGATTTCTTTTGGAAATTTTTAATATTGAATTTATCATCCCATCTATTAAATGCATTCTAACTCATATTTATACATCTAAGTATAAAATTGAGATATGAATATTCAACTTGATTTAGCAGTGAACTCTAAGTTATTAAAAGAATTTAAAGAAAAAAATCCTAATCCTCGTAAATTTGTAAGTAAAAGAATCTGGTATTTAAAAATCCAAAATATAAATTTTGTATGGGATATTATATTCTTCTAGATTCTATGGAATTAGGAATTATTTTTAAAAAAGCTTTTGATTTTGGATTCTCCTAATTCTTCCCAAATTTTTCATATATTTTTTTCAAATAAATTTATTCACTTGTGTAGTTTTCTATTGTATATTCAAAATTTCATATTTTCATAAAAAAAAAGTGGAATGTATGTTGGAAATAATGTGCACAATGGTCCTATTAGTAGTGCTAGTGTGCAAAGTTTCAAGTCCAACGTTCAAAGTCCTAGGATTTGTGGCATGTTCCTATAGTATGATATCAAATTCTTCTTAAATTTTCAAAGTTTTTTTGAAGACAAAAGAATGTATTGGTTTTGAAAATGTAATTTCTATTTCAATTAGTGCCAAGGGAAAAAAAGATCGAGTCCTCATAAGCATACAACACTCAAACCAATGGCGACAACAAAAAACACAATAAACCATAATTAAAAATCTCATTTTTTCTCATAGAAAACATTTTTTTCTACATGGAAAGCTTTGGTTCATTCCAATTGGATTAGTAATGTAAAAGTCATGAAGATTCTTGTTTTGCAATCAATCAAGAGCATTTGACTACAAACCAATGTAAAAGATTGTTTTGAACTCAATTTTGACATCTTTTCAAAACAGAAACTTCCATAGGTTGTAGATTATTCTATGCAAAAATCCAACAATGAGGATTGGCATATTTCAACTCTATTTGAGTACTATTAATGATTTTATTTTATCTCCATGTTGTACCTACTAATGAGGTTTTTAAAGAATGAAAATTATTTTTCTTTTAAAATGATTTTCCTATATTCAAAGTAAAAAAAAATGACTTAAGATGTGTGTGCATGATTGAGTAAATCCTAAAATGAATATTGAGGGGTTTTTGATTATACCACAAGGCATTTTGGCAATATTCATTGTAAGGATCCTCTCCAATGCTTATTCTTTATAGATGTATATGTCTTTCTAGATTATTTTGTCCACTTTCCATGTGCAAAGTTTTTCGGCTAGCCTTATAATGAATTATATGGATATAGAATTCTATTGATTTTGGTCCACCCAATTGGGTACACACCACAAAGTTAAAGAGGATTCAAAGATTGATAATCTAATATGGCAAAGTACGAAAAGAACAATTTTTTTTTACCATGAACACTATTATTTTCTATTGTATTCATTCAAAGTTTCTCAAAAAAATTCCACAAATTTTCTTACAATTTAATTCAAGATCTTAGGTTTAAAATATACAATAAAAGTAGTATTTTTTTCATCATAGTTCTTTGCACTAGAAAGGATTATTTTGGAATGTTTTTTGGTGAGACCTAGGCCCAAAACATTAGGCAAATTATTTCAATTGTAGTTTTTGAATGACCTTCCTTTCGGCACTCATGTTTAATTGGTTGTTAAGTTTATTTTTTGTTAAACTTTCCTAATGTTTCTCTTAAACTCTGATAAAAATTGAACATTAGAATTTTCAATATGCATTTGGTAATGATTTTTAACTTATTATACTAAAACATTTGAAGAGTGTTAAGTTTACCATATGTAAACACTTTCATTAGAGGATTTCTAGAGGTCAAGAGGGTTGTTTTAAGTTGGTGCTCCCGTAGTTCCCCCCTACAATTTTGGCAATTGGCTCTTCCCAAAAAAAAATTTAACAAAGAAAAAAGTTCTAAGAAATTTTCATTCTTTTTGAAATTGTTTTTGCAAATGTGGCAATTGTTGTATCACATCAATGAGCTCTTGTAGGGCAGTTCTCGTAGTTTGGGAACTGCCAAGAACTCACAATCCTCAAGAGGGTTGAAAACTCCTCTATTGACTTTTTCATTTACTAAAATTTAGGATGTAAATTAAGAACTATTGCACCTATATAATAGTACTCCTAAATTTCCAACAAAAACAAACAAAATGTATTATGTAGCAATGCTTATAAGAAAATTTTAGTGGATTTTCAATAGGAAAAGATGCATGACTTCAATTAAATTTTAACATAGTGACATAAAAACTTGAAGCATCAAATGTTCAATACTTTTATACAAGTATTTCAAAAATTTGAAACTTTTTTGAAAATAATGAGAATTCTTATGGAGTTTTATATGATAATATTTTGAATTATTGTGATATTTTTTTATAATATTATAAAAAATAACCTTTAAATAAATCTCCAAATATGATTTATTGATGTGATATCTAATCTATAAAAAATAGTGCATATGAACAAGTGGCAAAGTTAAACTCTATCCTTCATAAATATTGTCATTCTAATATAGTGGATGTTTTTCTTTCAGTGGCTACTCTTTATAATAGCATAATTGTCAACCAAATTGACATTTAATTCTCTTAGGATATATGAGGTATGAAACCTTCAACTACTAAACATTGAGTTTTCAAGAGGATTAAAAATGAGTTCAAGAGGGTCATAATCTTAATATTTTTCATTAAAATTTTGTTAAAATAATACAAATACGGAAGTGTTGAAATAAATTATTGCATTGGAAGAGATCAATATTGATAATGATAATTAGTCACTAAGGAGAGTAATATATACACATGTAATGAATACTATTCAAAATGTCACATTTGTATTTGAATCAAGAAGCATCACAAAAAATTACTTATTGATTACAAAAGACATACACAAATAAAACATAAAAGTCCATAGGAGTCTAATGTTGATTTTTGGTACACCTACTATAAGATTGTACTTAATAAATTTATAGCTTATTCATAGAATGTCTATATAATGCATGCTAAATTGCATTGAAATCCTATTTCTATGAATAAAATCCACAAAAAATAATTTATATTTATTATAGTTACTATACACAATTCTAATTAATTATGGCTATATATAGCTACACATACCTTAAGTGAGCTTCACCAATTTAGAAACTTTCTTCTCCAATCATTTTCAAATTCTCATGGGCCATTGTTAATTACATATCCAATAGGAAAAAGGGATGTTTAGACAATTAAAATAAGATCATAGGATTACCTTAAAGCCTTGAACACACTTTTTTGAGAACATAGCATTTTTGGGCAACTCACCACAAATGGAATTTTTATTTTTACTCTTTAAAATTTTTACACAATATGTGACCAAGGAGTAGCTTCAAGGCACAACAATTTTCATAACTTTTGACTACAAGATTCAAAAGTTATTGTATGATATGTAATTTTCAAGCAAAGTGTGGGCAATTCAAAAAACTTCTTTTAAATCATTTTTTTTCAAATTTGAAATTGGTTCTCTAGATTTATATCTTGGCAAAAAGATTTGAATTATTCCATTTTGATTAATGAGATGAAAGTTATGAAGAGTTTTAGTTTGCACGTAGTTATGGAATCTCTACTCTAAAACAAACTTTGAAGTTCCTTATTTAATTTAAAAAAATAGATTAAAAAATAGTCCTTTATTAAAATCAAAAATATTTTTGAAAAAAAATAAAAACATTGGGTGTCCATTGTTTGTTACAACATTACAACCATTGGATTGGCATTTTTTTAATTCTAAAATAAAATTCTTAACAATTTGGTGTTTTGAATCATTCTCTAGTTCTTTCTCTTTACTATTTTTATACTATTTTCTATATGTTGTACAATTCAAAATGATTTGAAAATGTTCAAGCATGTAGCCAACTTGCCTTGAAGAATGAATCCAAAGGATAACCACCATTTTAGACAATTTTTCATACAAATATGACCTTATGAATGGTAGCTGATCAATTTTTTGCAAGGTCAAAGAAATGAATTTTATTCATTCAAACACTAATATCTTGCCATCTGCACAATGGAAGATTCTAATTTTATTTCTACATCTTTTCAAACCAGTGCACTACAAGATCCTATAGTTAAATGTGTCCAAAAATATTTTTTTCTAAAATTTAGTACTTGTACTAGAAATGGTAATTTCTAGAGTGTTTTTGATGATAAAAAAAAATAGTAAAAAGCTTTAGGAGTTAAACCAAGATAATTTCTCCAACAAGCATTATTAAGTGTTGAGAAGCTTTCAATTTTTCACTACATAAAGATAAATTGCAATAAAGTTGAATGAAAGTCAAGAATGATATTTGATTATAATATGCTAAAGTTATAAGAGGTCAAAGTTGAATTGGTGCTTGATTTGGGTAGATTGGAGTTCATCAAAGCACACAATGCGGCTCAATGATGGAAGTTGTATTCTTCTCTTTTTAATGCAATGAGGCTTTGCTTCAGTTGTTAAAAAAAAAAAAAATTGAATTGGTAAATTTTCTAAAATCAAGCCCTATTTTCAATGTTCACACCTTGAAGAAAAAGCAACAAATATCTTCTTTTTTTCTTTAGATTTTCTAGGGCTTTCATTTGGGGACATTTTCAAGGACTCTCTTTTGGGAACATTTTCGAGAGCTCTCTTCTGAGAATATTTTCTATGGCTTGCTTTGGGAGACATAACTTACTTGGATTTGGGTGATTTTTACCTTACCCCTACCCCTTGTCTCTTAGCCATCCATCATTGTTGTTGAAGAACCACCGTATCCACCCCTCCTGATTCTTTGGGTACATTAAGTACATATTTATTTATTTATTTATTTTATCTCCCACTAAGGTACCAAAGTGGGCATTTGTGTGGCCCTATGTTAACCTTAATCTCCTGGATGTTCATTAGTACTACACATGTGTACTTATTCAACCCCTTAATATCTCAAATATCCAGTACATTACATCTGGATAACCATGTCTCCTTGTAAACATCCAAAATCCAAATCAAACAATGGAATTGGTCCATGTGTTAAAAAAGAAAATTTTTAAATTTTTAAAAATAAATCCAAATCAAACAAAGACAAAGGCTGGACGCTAAACCCGTCCAACTACGTGGACCATGGAGGGTGAAAATGCAGGAAGCTTTTTTATTTCACACATGATAAAGTTTGTAAATTTTGAATTCATATTTGCAATCAGAGGTCCAAAATTGGTAGGAAAAGAGGTGAAGAACATATAGGAGAATTAACAATGCCCCCTATTTTGAGCCATGTTAATTCTATGTTAATTATCTGGCATTCATCCTGCATTGACCACTTTGTAAGACAGGTTTGTCTTGCAAGACGAAGTTAACCCCTAAATGCCTGAGGCTTTTTTTTGAGCTTCTAGGAATTTGTTCTAAATTGAACAAAAAGCCAACATTTTGATAAATTGCATCAATTTTTTTGAATTGTAATTGTACAAATTTAAACTAAAACACAATAATATCACTTATAAATTGAAAGATTATAATGTTTGATCATGAGTTTGTTAAAATTCTGAAAGTCATTTGAAGTCTTTCAACCCTCTTTCCTCATGTCAAATTTAAAAATTTAATCACCAAAATAATACGAGGTTAAAAGACATAACATGCATAAATCTAATCAATTTACTACCTTTCTATATCTCTTTTATGAGTTTTTAAAATGAATTTCTAATGTGATTTTTTCCCCCCAAGATCTAGTGTAATTGAGGATCATTTTCAAGAAATTTCAACACTACAAATAGTCAAGATTGCAATGGACACCCTTGCACAAAATCTTGAATAGAAAAATCATAATCAATCATTTCCAAGATCAAATTCAAGATGCTAAAATTAGACTTTCATGAAAATTAGACTTCAAACTTATTACCATAAGTTTTTCGCAGTTTGGGGGATGGCATTCTTTCTCAACTGAATCCTGCATTATTAATTTTCATGAAAGAAATTTCAGTTCATTGCAAGAGTAAAATACAAAAAAAATCTAAACCCAGCTGAAGGGATCAGTGAGTAAAAATGAATTACAAAGAAATTGTCCATGTGTTTCAAAAAGAAAAAAAAATGAATTACAATCAATCCTGACTTCAATTGAATTGCTGAACTGATCAAGGACAAATATCTAAGGTAGGAGGTCCACAAAGCAATCATCTAAGCACTGAATCTGAATTGGGGGGAGGTAAAACATCTTGAAATATTTTTTCAGTCAAATTTTCCTTGAAAGACAAGAGGAAATGGCATCTAACCCAAGTTGTTTCATATTTTTTTTGGAGCTTTGTGCAATTAGTTATGAAATTTTGAAGTTGAAATGCCATCGGGCTTTAAAAGCAACCACCTCCTAGAATGTACACACTTTGTACATTTGGGTACATTGAAGAAATCAAAATGTGCCTCTGTGTCATGTTTGGTTCAAAAAATGCCCGGTCCGAGTTCAAGCCTCCTACTTTATGTGAAACAAAACACTATTTTGACATCAGGAATAACGTAACTTTGAGCTTATTCAGTTTGAGCCTCAAGTTTTTGTGGGTCAGTGAAATTCTCTCTGGGTCCTGACATTCTTTCTCAATAAGCTTAAAGATTATTCCTCATTGATCCACATGAGTGACTCTGGACAATGCGCGAGAGTATTTTATTACCTACACTAAATCCCATGCAAGTGTACAGTCATTCCTCTGCAGGGAGTGTTCCCAGAATGGGTTGGTTGGGGGTAACGAGCCAAATGTTCAGTTTTGGAAGATTTTATTTGAATTTACACTGAGGGCATGAAAAAATTAAGTAGAAACCAAGCAAAAATTTAGTCAATTTGGGTATCATTGTCCCAAATTTGAATGTCATAGTTAGCTCAAGTCACAAAGTTAACTCTGTAAGGACACTGTGGACCAAAATGGTGTGATGGATGACTTCAGTGTTAACAGTAGAAAAAGAATGTGGACATAACTTATTGGTTCAGCAATAGGAGAATTTTTGGGACTAAGCTTACCTTGGTCAAGGGGGGCTGTGTCTTTACATGGTTAACCCTTAAACGTGCAGGCATCCCCAAAGTGGATGCGCCTTCGTCAACCTCGATTACAATTTTTAAAATAACTATTTTTGGAATTTGATTTCAACTAAGAAAACGAAGCTCGACAAGTTTTGTTTCTATTTCATTTTAAAGTTTTGAAAAATGTCAAGATTTGAAAAAGTTATTGCAATTGATAGCTCGCTGTGTTAAAATCTAAATAACACAATATAGTGTGCTTTTCATTCATAATTTATTTTTATTTTTTATGTATTTTGAATTTAAGTTATAAATTTATATTTCTCATTCCACTTTTCATTTATAATAAACATTATAGATTATTCTAATATATATTGTAATTGATATAATTTTATTTCCACCTTTAGCTTTGAAAAATCACAATAATTTTATTTTTCCTTCAAAATTATTGAAAAAGTACAAACTAAATTAAAAATTTGTTTTTCTACTAGAAAAAAAAATATAATTTTCTTATACATCAATTAAATAAAAGGATAAATTTGGTTTGATAGTCAAATTTGACTTCAAGGTGTTTGATGTGACTATTTTGGGTGTAAAAAAGAAAATAACCAATTGAAATTTTTTTCATACTAATCTCCATTGCTACTTTTACCTCCCAAAAAATTTCAAATAATTCAGATTGTTTTTGCTATTTTTACTCATTTACGTTCAATTTTTGCAACAAAAATGATAACAATTAGAAATTTTCACAAGACAAACTCCAATTTTTCAAAGTGATATAGAATTTAGAGTTTCAAGTAGTAAAAATATGAGATTGTTATTTGAACACTATTGAAAAGGCTAAAATTAGCTTAGATAAGAAGTTTGACCATTTCACAATGGATTAAGTCCTTAAGGGATCATTAGAAGATTTTGGGCTCAGGGAAGGCCGCTTCAAGCAAGTGTATCGGGAACTATCCTCCCTTGCAGTTTCGGGGAACGGCTATTCCTGACAAAAAAATTTATAAAAAATTTATAAAAGAAATTACTCTTGAAATGTAGAAAAAATAGAAGTTATTTTTTTCGGATGTGGCAATTGCCATGCTACATCAGCGAGCTGCCGTGGCCCCTTGCGAGGCTATTCCCACAATGTGGGAAGCCATAGCCCTCTCGAGGGTGAAAAAATCCTCTAATGTAATCCCTTAGTGCTTTGTCCAACATTTGAACAATGAACAAAGAAGTTCTTGTGGGGATTTTCTTGATCATAGAACTTTTGATGCATCCAAACCAATGCTTGACTTCTTTTCTAAACTTTCTTTACAATGAAATTGATGAAATTGAAGCACATAATATATATATATATATATATATATATATATATATATATATATATATATATATATATATATATATATATATATGTATATGTATATGTATATGTATATGTATATGTATCTATGTATCTATGTATGTGTATGTGTGTGCAAAAATTCAAGAAAGGATTGATATGTTATAAGAGCTAAAAACATTGCTAAGTATGCTAACATTTCAAATTTAATTATTTTTATTTAGAGTTTGTAGCAATAAAACATGTTTGGTTAATCCCTAAAGTTCCATTCTTCTCTAGGGGACAAAATGGATTTGGGATAGCTCCTAAAATCTCAATTCTCATTGTCATCTTGTTGAAACTTATTTTAAATATAGGAAAAAAAATTAGCTTTCTTTGAATATTGATTTTATTTGAATTAGTGCTTGGGGACAAAAATTATGCCACTGTAAGCCCAAAACAAAGTTTGTCAAGTTGTACAAAGTAATCACAAAAAATCAAAATAAGACTTTTGAAATTTTGTTTCTTATAAAAAGTATTTTTGTCTACATGAAAAGATTTGGTTTATTCTACTTGGACTAGTGATGAGAAAGTGATGGACAATCTTATTTTATGTTGGCAATTTAAGCATCTTCTTGAAAAAATTACTTATAGATTCATTAACTCAATTTTTTTTAATCTAAAAAAAGGTTGAAAGGATTTAGTTCATTTGCTAGAACAATCTCAATGTTAGGATTATGGTGTTTCATTTCTATCTTAGATGTATGAATAATCTCGTTTTTCTTTCAATCTTGCACCTACTTCTACTTAACAATATTTTAAAGAGTGAAGATCAAGTGTGTGATTTTTTGAATTTTTTTCCCTCAACTTTCAGCTCAATTCTTGAATATAATTTTGTTTTAATTCAACATTAGTAATACAAAAGTTTAAGCTAAGAAGGCTAGTTAAGCAAGGTGCAAACATATGGTTTTCTTCACTTTAAATGCAAATATCTTGCAACCTATGTGGTCAAAGTTTTTGAAATTTCTTCCACAAATTCTCATACTAGTGTAGTGCAAGATCCTACTATGAGATACACAAAAAAAACAATTTCTGAGTTTTTTTGTATTTTATAATAGATGGCAGTTTGAGTGAAATTTATGGAAAAATAACCTCAGTAATTTAAGAATTAAAAATTTGCAAAATTTTGTCATGTTTGTAAAAATTGATCATCTTAAATGACATTGAATTATTATACTACAACTACAATTCAAAACATCACTACTTGATTCCAACAAAATAAACATCTCTTCTCTTAGGATACTTTGAGATCCATGAGTTTTATACTTAAAGAGAGTCTAATACGTTATTAAATTAAAATAGATAATATAATAAAATTCTAAGTGAATGCAGTATTTTAGGGTCCAAAATTGCTTCAAATGCTCATATACCCTAAAAGACTAAAATCTTTATCTATAATTATTATTTACCCCCTAAATGACAAAGGGATAGTCTAGATTTCTAAAATTGTAAAAAGTTTATTATATAATGCATCATAGAAGATAAAATTAATGATGACTCCCAAACAATATTTGTAAAATATGATTCATAGATCATATCCATATAGCTAAATCAACTACCAATAGTACACAAATCATATTTTTCAATAATACTTGAAGCCAAAAATAAAAAATTAATTCTAAAATCAATTATAGATTGAGTATTAGTGATTTTTACAGGAATTTTTCCCTCCAAAATTCAAAATGTTGAGTTCTAATCATAGTGATTTTTGAAGCATTGTTTTTTATATTTTTGTTCAAGTCATTTTTGAAAGGTTATTTTTTTAACTATAAAAGTTATTTCTTGAAATGAGACCTACGAGCAACCTTTGAATTATTGAATATTTGCAAAGCCCAATCTTAAAAATCTATAATATACAAATATTAAAGAACTTACATAAGATTCTTCAAAAAATTTAATAAAAGAAAAAATGCATTTTCCATGCTTGGGATATTTTTGCATTCATTTATTGTTTGAATGCCTCATCCTTTAAGAGCTAACAAATCCACCCAATTGATTCTTTAGTTAACTTATTCAAGTATATCCTTCTAAAATTTTTAAGTGAAAATCCCAACCCATAGCAAATTCAATGTGCCTAAAATTAAAAAAATAGGTTTACCAAGCCTTTGCCCATTAGATGAAAATTTGTGTGTGTTAAATCACACAAATTCTCCAACCGGGGAAAACAAGTAACTATATTGTTGCAGCAACATTGTAGAAGTGTGACAAGGCCAAGTCCCTACCACATCATTTAATAATCATAAATAAATAAAATTAGTTTTTTTTCAACTTTATTTATTTTAAAAATTAAATCTAATTTTTTTTTTAACAACTAACTATTCATTTACTGTTGAGGGAACAATAAGGGGAAATAGCCTAAAATAGCCCTCCTTTATCGTCAAATTTCATCTAATGAAAGGTGAAGTTTTGTCATTTAATATTATTATCCCCTAAAGAACATGGGCACATTTTGGGCAAATATTGTCAAGAACTACCACCTTTCAAGACAAACATAATTTCTTCTTTAAAACTACAAATTCAACCATTCAAATTTATAGTAGACCACCATAGGAATGAATGGGAAACTTTTAGAAACTTCTAACAACATGGATTAAAGGATTATAGTACTTGGAGTTAGAAAAAAAAATGTTGTTTCTAAATGTATTGAACATGTATATTAGTTTTATCTTTCATTCAAAAACACCTTTCACTTTACAATTTGATAAAAATGAATATGAAATTTTTTTGGTTAAATTTTTTTGCATACATTATCAACCTATTTTTTAATATATTGACAAAATGTAAAAGTTATAGGACATGCGGTTTTTTTTCTAAAAATATTGAAAGACAAAACTTCACCTTATGGAAGGGCTATAATAGCTTACATTTTGAAGTTTAGGCACTTTGAAATTGCAATCAATGGAAATATTCATTCTAAAATTTTGAAAAAATATATTTTAATAAGTTGACCAAAGAATATTACATTTAAATTTGCTAAATAATAAATATTGATGAAGATTTTGACCTTGCTTTAAAGTTGAGTATTTTGAAGTTTAGGCACTTTGAAATTGCAATCAATGGAAATATTCATTCTAAAATGAATCCTTTAGAGTTTATTCATCCCAAAATGTCTACGTCATAAAGAAATAATTAATAAAAATTTGTGTATTTTGTGCATGTTTCTAAATCCTTGTAATATTGGTACTTAAGGTTGAAGATAATTCCTTTGTATTCTACTTTTAGTTTAAACTCTCATTTCAAATGCACTTTTCCTAGGAAGGTTTGAGCAGTGAGGCACCCAAAGTGTACATGCACGAGAATGAAAAACCTTGCGTGTACCATCTTCAAGCACATTTTCAAAATCTCTATAGATTGAAGATACAAAAGACAAAGCTTAGTTCAAAAACAAATAAATAGACAAAAATTTGGCTTCACAAACAAATCAATGAAGCAATTTTCCACAACATACCAATGAAAGCAAAATGCATCAAACTTGTTGTAGTTGCAACAAATAGTAATGGTATGAAAAGATGAAACTCTCATTTGTTTACTTATTTCATTCAATTGTTCTTTCGCCATTCTTTCTATTTGTACAAAGATGTAAATAGAAAAATACCCATATTTTAAATATATAGTGACTCGCAATGCTCATTTTGAATTTATTCAATGATTAATTCAGAATGTAGTTGGTTTTTATTGTAATATCCCCTCCAACCATACTTATATTTTTTAGACCAATCTATACGAGCAAATGATATGGATTAATGCAGCTCATGTATTTTGTATCCATATTTCTTGAATGTAACAATATCCATATCTATTCCATACTATATCTCAAAATATTAATATTTGTATCCACATCCATAATTTTTATTTTTCAAGATCAATGGTGTGGGCGGGGGGAGGGAAATTATTTTCTTAGAATCAACGTCTCTCATTTTTTCCTAGTGAGTGTGTGTGTATTAATTGAGACTAGGAGCATTGCATCTTTTTAGTGGATAATAGAGCATGCTATATAAATCTTTTATTAAATGGAGCACCATGAACTAGTGCTCATAAAAAAAATTGTTTTGAGGCACCTAATTGAAAGCTCTTGAATTGTAGCTTGATGCCTCCATGACACCTCTCTATTAGATAGTATAGTTGATTAATGGTCTTGAATGGATCAAAACTCAATTGAGGATGAATTGTATTTTCTTAGTACATTAAGTTGTCTATTAATGCATACAATCACTCTCATTTTCTAAAATCACTATATTTGTAAACTAATAGATTCAATGTAGAATGAAATATTATTGTAATGTACCAATTTTTATAAAAATAAAATTTGTAGTGATACTTATCTTGTAAGTGACATTAGTTTTCTTCTCAAAAATAAGGTAGGTACATCGAAAATTACACCTCGTCTAAAATTGCCATCATTACTCAATGTATATTTCTAACATCAATATATATCTATCTTTTGTGTTAGAACCTCTATTCATTAAGTGACATGAAAATATAAAAATTTGAACCAACTATTAATAGAATTGTTCATTAATAAAAAGAGGCATTTTTGGATGTCATGTAGGATGTTAAAGTGGTCATATAAAGTGGATATTTGTTTTCTCCTAGACTATATTCACTTTGTAGGGGCCATTTTGTATGACCACTTTAATTGTTAAAAGGGTTGAAAAACCTTTGCAACCAAATATTATATTATGAAATTGGTAGTATTTGATCAAAAAACATTGACTAAATACTCTTTAGTATAAAGTAAATTAATGATCATGATAGTACATAAATAACAATGTATTAAAATTCACATATTAAACAACAATTGAAGAATTATAAAGCTAAATATGGATCATGTACAAAGATCCTAAGGGCCTTTCAAGGGCTAGTGTTTTGCAGATGTTCCTACTTCAACCCCTAAATGTTTTGGACTACATTTTCACCAAAACTACTCCAAAACTGCCATTTCTAGTGCAAGTAACAAATTATAGAAAAAAAAACCATTTTTGGATACATGTAATTGTAGGATCTTGTATTAATTTGATTTGAAAAGATATAGAAAAAATATCAGAAATTTTCACCATATCGATTGCAAGATATTAGCATTTTAAATGACTAAAATCCTTTTGGGGGCCTTGCAAAAAACTAGGCAGTTACACTCCACAAGGTCACATTTGCATGAGAAAATGTCCAAGATAATAGTTCTTCTTGGATTCATTTTTCAAAGCAAGTTGGTTACATCCTTAAAAATTTTTAGATCATTTGGAATTGTACAACATATAGGAAAAAATAGTAAAAAGAAAAATAAAGTAGAGAATGGTTCAAAATACTAAATTGTTAAGAATTTTGTTATAAAATTTAAAAATGCTAATCCCAAAGGTTTAATGTTGTAATAAACAATTTACATCCTATGATTTTATTTTTTACAAAAAATATTGAAAATTGAATCAAATAAAAGACTTTCAAGGTTTGTTTTAGAGTAGAGAATCTATAACTACTTGCAAACTAAAACTCCTCGTAACTTTCATCTCATTAATCAAAATGGATTGATTCAAATCTTTCCATGAATATATAAATCTAAAAAATTAATTTCAATTTTTTATTTCATAAAAAAATGTTTTCTTAAGAAATTTTTGGGATGCCCACTAGCATTGAAAATTGCATATCATACAATAACTTTTTAACCATGTAGTCAAAAGTTATGAAAATTGTTGGAACTTAAAGCTACTCCTTGGGCACATGTTGTGTGAAAATTTCAAAGAAAAAACATAAAAATTCCATTCATAGTGAGTTGCTCAAAATTTCTATTTTGCCCCAAAACGCAATTTAGACATTTATGAGTTAATACCAAATGCGTATACCTTCTCTTTCTTTAATTTCTAAGGTTTTTTGACTGTGTTTTTATCAAAAACATTCCAAAACTACCATTTCTAGTAAAAGTACCAATTTTTTTTCTTTCTAAAAGTGCCATTTTCAAAAATAAACATTCTTAGAGATATAGAATTGTAGGTTCTTGTAGTACACTAGTTTGAAAAGACGTGGAAAAAATTTCAGAAATTTCCACCCTATAGATTGCAAAATACAATGTTCAAATTTACAAAAATTCTTTTTTGGCCCTGAAAAAATTTGGGTAGTTGCACTTCAAAAGGTCACATTTGCATGAAAAATGTCCAAAATGGTTGGAACTCTTTAACCCTTTAGTGACTGTGGTTGATTTGAGGGGCGAGCACAGTTTTTGAATACAAATTTAGAAAAGAGAAATTTCATCACTAGTCCAAGGAAGTAATTCTAGATCAGATTGTAGGAATTGATGTTGTAGGATTTATCTGTGATAAGAACAAAAAATGAAAATTATCTAACGGTGCAATTTGTTGTGAATGATCTTCAAAGTGCGATGCATGAAATAGCCTTCAATTGAAGCAACATACTATATTATTGCCCATAACTTTTGAAACATGTCTCCACAATTCATGAGGTTGCTAGGCAATATTTCTATTGTTCTTAGGCATCAATTTCAAATAAAATCACATGAGTTGTAGAATATATATATATATATGCGACTTAGAAGATATGACTTAGGTCATCCCTCTTGTCTTTGGACAAGCACAACTATCTTGTTACTACACAAAATTCTTTGAAACAAGATTTGTTTGGAGCACATGCTAAAGCTCTATTTGCATTACTCTTTGGGTTTTTTCAAGTACCTTGTATTGAGAGCTATAAAAGACAAAGAATCCAAAATTCAACCAAAAAGTGGTCAACCAGTCACTGAAGGGTTAAATTCATTCTTCTGTCTAAGTTAGCTACATACTTGAAAAATTTTCAAATCACTTTTTAAGAAAATTAAAATTTGAAATAAATATTCTAGATATTTATATATGTGAAATTTTTTGAATCATTCCATTTTGATTAATGAGATAAAGATTATAAGGAGTTTTAGTTTGCAAGCAATTAGGATTCTCCATTCTAAAATGAACTTTAAAGTCCTTTAGATGTTAACTCAATTTTCAATATTTCTTGAAAAATGATAAAATGATAGGACATAGATTGTTTAATACATCATTACAACCATTGGGATTGACGTTTTTTTAATTCCATGACTAAGTTCATAATAATTTAGTATTTTGAATCATTTTCTACTTCTTTCTACTTACTGTTTTTTCCCTATATGTTGTACAATTCCAAATGATCTCAAATTTTTCAAGCATGTAGCCAACTTGCCTTGAAAAATGAATCCAAAGAGCTTCAATCATTTTGTACATTTTTTCATACAAATGTGACCTTGTGAAATGCAAGTTGCTTGGATTTTTTGTATTGTCTAAAAAGGATTTTTGTATATTCAAACGCTATATCTTGCAATCTACAAGGTGGAAAATTCTGAATTTTTTTCCACCTCTTCTCAAACTAGTGCACTACAAGATCCTCCAGATTTATATGTCTAAAAATGTTTTTTTTCCTAAAATTTGATACTTTTACTAGAAATGACAATTTGGGAGTATTTTTGGTGAAAATAGAGTCAAAAACCTTCAGGGGAAAAATAAAACTTCAAAGTTTGGACTTCAAAAATTATTTAGAGTAAGGAATCTTTAATTACCTTCAAACTAAAACTCTTCATAACTTTCATCTCATTAATCAAAATGGAATGATTCAAAGCTTTCCTCATATATGTTTAAATTTTAAAAATCAATTTCAAGTTTTTATTTCTTTAAAAAGTGATTTTTGAATAATTTTCTTTAGGTGCCGGACTTGCCCTTTGAGCAATGAAAATTGCATATCATACAATAACTTTTTAACCATGTAGTCAAAATTTATGAAAATTGTTGAGTCTCAAAGCTACTCCTTGAGTACATGTTGTGTGAAAATTTCCCCCCAAAAAATTTCATTTGTAGTGAGCTACATAAAATCACTACTATCTACTAAAAAGAGACAAACACACTTGTGTGATTAATTAACACATACACTCCACTAGAAAAAAAATGAGAGCCATTGATTTCTAATTAAAAAAATCCCCACCCTCTCGAATGCTGTTGATCTCCAAAAAATAACACAAGATACAACTATGGTTATGAGATATAGATATGGATACAAATATGAATATGAATACTATATGAATTATCGCATATCAAATGGGATTCCATTGCATTATCTAGAATTACAAATAGGTGGAGGGAGGAAATGTAAATTGATTTGGATTAAAATTAATTCAAATAATTATTTGTCAAGCAAGGGGGCTGGCAAAAATTGAATTAACCCTAAAGGACCATTGTCCCTTCGGGTGACAAATGGGATTTCGGGTAGGTACCTACGGGCTGAATTTTCGTTGTGATTTTTTGATACTTTTTTAGAAGATAGAAAAATTGATAATCTTTATGAGAATATAATTTTTTTCACAATTGGTGCCTGGGAACAATAGTTATGACCAAATAAGCTCAAACGAGGGGACAAGGGGTAGTCCGGGCAGCGAAAAAGAATTTGCAAAAATTTGAATTTAAAATTTTTTTTTTTTCCCTCATAGATTATATTTTTGAGTATCCGCAAAGCTTTGATTCATTTCATTTGGATTTGTTATGAGAAAGTTATGGACATTCTTGTTTTTTGGATAGTTAGAGCATCTTTTTGAAAAAAATAACTTGTAGGATTCATTTCTGAATGTAATTCTTAAAATCAATTAATTTTTTTAATTTTGCATAGTTTAGTTTACTTGCTAGAACAATCTCACCATTGGAATTAATGCATTTTAATTCCATCTAAAATATATTAATATTTTAGATTTTCCTTCTATGTCGTACCTACTTCTACTTAACAATTTTTTAAGAATGAAAATTAAGTTTTTTTTTAATTTCTTATTTTTCCCTAGACTCTCGACTCAATTCTCCACTATAAAGATTCAAAGCTCAAAACTCCGTAGTGCAAAAAATTTCAGTTAAAAATGTTCAAAGTCAAAAAATCCAGTCCTACAATGTGCTGAAGATTTTGTTTTTTCCACTTTAAACACAAATATCTTGCAATTTGTGCGGTGAAAATTTCTGAAATTTTTTCCACTCTTTTATACTAGTGAGGTGTAAGATCCTATGATTAGATGTGAAAAAAAATTAAATTAAATTTTTTACTCTTTGCTATAGAAATGGCAGTTTTCAATGTTTTTTGGCAGAAAAAAGTCCTCAGTCCTATAGGGGTTAATTGAAATAAATTTTTTTTGAGCTCACAGGGGTGGGGCAGTTGAATGAAACAAATTCCTTTTCTTCTTTTTTTTTCTTCTTTTGAGTGGATAGTTTTGTCACTACCCACTCAAATCACTATGTTGCCAAATAAAAAGGCAGTTTAGGGCATTAGAGGTTAAAGTTCAGGCTATGCAATTCCAGTCTTCTTTCACTTTATAACCCAGACTGTTTGATCATTTCCAAAGACATCCAAAATATGTGCACTGAAGATATCCAACCCTTGTAATTACAATTAGAATCTCATCCAATTTTAGCATTTTTTTCCAACAATATTTTCATGCCATAGTAAATATTCGAAGTGAACCAGTGGCAGTCCCCAGTCCACCAAATACAGTGTAAAACAGCCTAGTACCTGTATTTACCCCAAAACAAAAGGACTACCCTTACCCTTACCCTTACCCTTAGCTTTTCACACACATGCCAAATCTAAGTTGAAGCCAATACAAATGAGTACTCCCTAAGTAACGAGACATCACATCTTCAATTATAACTTATTGATGTAATGTAGGCTTAGGCTTAGGCTTAGGTGTGTTTGAGTTAAGTATGTGGGAGCTGACAACCCGCCCCTGAAGAGTAACTTTAAAGTTTCCATAAGTTTATTCATCACCCCACTTTCCCACTCTGGGAGTGTCTCTTTCAGTGTTGTCATAAAACTTAAGGACGGGCCCATTCCCGCCTTTGAATCAAAGGCCCCTCTGGGAGTCTCTTTCAGTGTTGTCGTAAGGACGGGCCCTTCCCGCCCTTGAAAAAATCGAAGGCAACAAGCCCCCCCCCCCCCCCCCCCCCATCTCGCCCGCCGTCCCTCATATTGTCTTGTAAATTAAACATGTCAGTCCGTCACAATTGAGCGAGGCGATGCCGCAATGAGATTCAACTTGATGCAACTGAGGCTGTCGCTTCCTGTATCGTGAGGTACACGAATCATACGGGTCGGGTCGTAAGTTCAGTTCAGTTACTTGAAATGAATTGGATTGGAACCCTGCCTTGTGCTAATATATAAGGTAACTCTGCCTACGACAGTCCAAATGGGAGCCAGCCCATCACAGGCATAAAATTTCTAGTGATGCACATTTCAAGAACTAGAATGTACACCATTAGTACAATTTTGCCTGTGATGGGCTGGCTCCCATTTGGACTGTCATAGGCAGAGTTACCTTACTGCCTTTGTCCATGAACTGCAGAGCTGCAGTAATGTTTGGGTAAACCCCCCTTCTTCTGGTTCTGGAATTTGGAGTTTATTACCAAGAAATTAACAAAGAACAAATGGCAAAAGCCGAGGACAATGCCCGGGAGAAAGAATGTAAGAAAAAAAATTTCCAGGCAGGCAGTAACTGCCTCTTTCGAATGCATAGGGACAAATTATGCACTTAAATCCATTTTCATTTAACCCCTCTCCCCTCCCTCCATTTCATTTGAACAATTTTTTAATAATTTTACCCTTCCGCCTCTCCTACGCTTCCATCCCTTTGTAATTTCCAAGTGGGGGTGGGACTGGCAATTGATATGGAATATATCATGTATCCCTTATCCATATCCTTATCTCATATTCTATATTTGTATTCATATTCATAGCATATTTGTATCTATATTCATAGCATATTTGTATCTATATTCATATCCATATGTGTATCGTATTCATATTCAAGATCAATGGCATTGGGGGGAAGAGGATTTTTTTTTTAAATCAACAACTGTCAAATTTTTAGGTTGGGTGGAAGGAGGAAATAGAGGAACAAGAGTGTGCAACCTCTTTTTAGTGCATAGTAAGATTGAAATTACAAACAAACCCAATTGCTAATTTATGTACAAGAGTCCACATGTAGACTTCTTTAAGTGCCAAGTAAATTTCAAGGTTGTATCTAGTACCAAAAGATGGAGTGTAGAGCCACATGTTGTCTAATTTGTGGAGAAATTTGTGGGACTTGGTTGAGTGCCTATCATAAAGGATGAAGGTTGGGTGCCTCGCAATCCTATTGTGGTCTAATATTGCCTTCCAGATGAGGTGCTCAATTAGTTTTTTAGATAACCCTTTTGAGCATCTCCAACGGCAAGAGTTTTGTTGTGTCAAGGTGGATTTTTTGAAATTCCACCAATTAGAGACTTTATGAATTTTGCATGCCAACTCATGCATGCCTCTCCAAATTTTTTGTTGCCACATTTGAAGTTGTAGAACCCTGCATGTTTGGTCTGTTACACATCTAACAAAAATTCCTGCAAAGGAGCCAAACAAAACAAGAAAAGCATGCATTGGAACTCGGGATTGTACAATTGTTGGCAAGGCCCAATTAAGAAGTGGGGCCTTCAAGCATGTAGAAATACGTTAAGTGTTCTAGACCAAGTTGATTTTGCAATCTTGTGGTGAAGATGCTCTTAGACCTCATAGCATCCAAAAGTAGTCAAGGAAGTGTATGTTTGTAATGGAAATAACTAGAGGTCTCATAGAATTTTATGATAGTTTGCAAGTGGAGGTTAGTAATTTTATATGTTCACAATGTTGGGGAGAATTTTAATCTTGAAAATCAAAGTGCATGCAAAGGTTAATATGTTATAAACATCGCCATGTTTAGAAGTCCCAATAGAATTGTGAGGAAGAAATATAAGTGATGGAAAATGTTTTCAAATAGATACCATGGTTATTTAATGTTTGTGGTAGGAAATTTTGTCTATATAGCATCGCATTGTTTGTAGTAGGAATTTTTCTTGTTTAAGAAACTAGACTCATGAACATATATAATCAATTGTGTTGAGACTCACCATAGTGTCAATTTGAGAATTATTTTACAAAAGTGAGCATAAAAACCAAATAATGCGGAAATAATATAAACATTGATTGAGTGTGATTTTGTGTATAATGTCACTATTTTTGTTCAATTGCTTGTGGTAATTGGTTTGATACAAAGACTAATTCTATGTCTCAACAATCCAAAAGTTTTATATATTACACTAGAATGGACATTATATTCAACGACTATATTATGAATTTTCTTGCAATTTATGTAATGGATTATAATCATTTCAAATACAAAAACTCAACCCCATTTTTTTTATCATATATGGTTAAAATGCCATATTTGAACATTAGATAATCCGTAAAAGACCAAATTGTGTTTTTTGGCAACATAACAATATTAGGTAGCTCACAATGGATGGAATTTATATTTTTTTCTTTTAAATTTTCACACAACATGTAAACAAGGAGTATCTTTAAGGTGCAACAATTTTGTAACTCTTGACTACATGGTTAAGAAATTATTGTATGATATATAATTTTTTCTAGATTGGGCAATCCGGGTAGATAAAAAAAGTCACTTCTTTTAGAAAGAAATTTTGAAATTGGTTTTCTAGATTTATATATATGTAGGAAGCTTTGAATCATTCCATTTCAATTAGTGAGGTGAAATTTATGACTAGAGTTTTAGTTTGTGGGCAATTATAGATTCTCTACTCTAAAATAAACTTTGAAGTCCTTTATTTCACTCAATTTTTTAATATTTTGAAAAAAATAAAAGTATATGATGTAGATTGTTTGTTACAATATTACAATCATCTGAATTTTTATTTTTTTAATTCCATAACTAAATTCTTAACAATTTAGTATTTTGAATCATTCTCTACTTCTTTCTATTACCTATTTTTTTCAATCATAAATATGGAAAAAATTGAAATTTTTATTTTTATTTTTAATTTATTTCTTTAACATATTATAGAGGATAACAAGTTGTAGGATCTATAAAAAAATTAGGGTAAAATGTTTGAAAGATGAAATCTAACCATTTTAGAAGAGTTGAAAATACTACTTTTGTGACCCAAGCATCATCATCTTGAAATTGGTAAGGTTTTTAATTTTGAAATTTAGAAGGGTGTACTCTAACAAATTAACAAAAAGACCCTACAATTGGATTTGTTAATGAATAAATATAAATGAAGATTTTAGCCTTCCTTGAGAGACTAGTATTTTGAAGCAGTCTTGGGCTTCTAAATATGAAAGAACTTTAGTGGTTAAGAGAAATATATGCATTTCAAATTGATTATCACAATGTTCATGCTCTTTGAAAAACAATCCTCAGACCTAAAAGGTTAAACTTAATAATGTAGTGGAGCACCTTACATGCATGCATTGTATATACACTTGTAAAATCCATATCATGTATTGAAATACAACTTTGTATTTTTATATACCATATTTCTATAGCATGAAGATGTATTTAAATATTATAATACTTTTCTTTTATAAATTTGTAGTTCAAACATTGTCTTTTTAGAATAAGAAATGACCCCAACAAAACCTATATGACTAATTAGACCAATTGTGGATCTTTAGGTGGGTCATTTGCATGGTTTACACATAATATATTTCCTCTAGTTCAAAGACAAATGCATAACAATGCAAGTAAAAGAATATTGTATTGAAAAATATTAGGCCTAAAAAAAGCCTTGGAGACATTCAAAGGTTAAATAAAAAATCTCTAGTGATTTGAATATTCCTTTATTGAGTAACTGATATGGATTTACATATAATTTGGAATTTTGACCAAAAATAAAATATAGAATGGGAATTAATATTTTGCCATTTAAATAGAAAAAACGTATTTTTGAAAAGATAATACATTGATAAGAAATTTAGAATCTTACGAATGGATCATGTGAATACAATAACCAATCATTAGAGTTTTGGAGAAGAAACCAGAACTTATTATTTAGGTTCATTTTATTAGTTTCAATGAAATTCCAAAATTAGACACCTTTAAATGATAATCTAGTTTGACCAATACACATTTAGATTTGGGATGAGAAAATCTTTGAGGGTTTAGTTCTTGAAGGTTATTAGCTTCAAGTATTTCAATGTTAGAAGAAAAATATACAAGTCTTTAAACATGTGAACAAATGGGTTCTTAATGTTCGAAGTTTGTCCTCAAAGACCACATTTTCCTCCTCTATGTGAACAAACTTTGAGGCTTTGGAGAATATTTGTCCTCATATGCATGTGTTATATGAAAAAATCCACTTTTGTCCATGATGGTAAAATTTACAATTTACCTCTTCATTAGCCATGGTAAAAATGCATACTAGGCTCCATCCACTAAAAAGAATATTTGAGAAGGTTGACAAACAACCTTTCAAAACTATCTATTGTCCCAATGTTCAGCTATTTTAAATATAAGTTTAGTTCTTAGGTTCTTTTTAAGCTTCACTAGCCAAAATTATTCTTTCATTTTGAAAAAGTATCTAGTGACTTTAGAATTTTAATTAATCTTTTTTGTATTTTTTAGTATAGATTCTAAACATCACCTACTTTATATAAGGCTTGGTATTCTATTAACCTAATAGATAATACAAAACTTAAATGTACATAGAAATCACTAAATGTTTTTTTATTTTTTATTGACGACAAAAAGGTAATGAGAATTTTGATTCATAAGCATTCATAAATTATTTTCATCACAACAATGATATTTTGAATGTTCATTTTTAACATTCAAAACAAGTCAAGAAGTTCATAAGTTTTCCCCCAAATGCAATGAGCTCTAAAAGGGTGGCTTTTATTAAAACCAGAGGCTACCCTGATTCAGTAGTCTCTGCAGCAACAAATATCCCATGTCCTGACATTTTATGATGACATTACTGCGTTGTGGATATGGCTATATTTGGTAGTAAGAGCATCTCTATTACTGCAAGGCACAGCGTTCTGGATATTTTTTGAATTTTTACCAGCGAAGTTATAATTATCCTTTTATTTCCATATTGAATTGGTTTTGGAAGTACCGATTCCATGTTTTTTTTTACTTGAAATACAAATTTTATGTAGAGGTTTTATAGATGATTTCATCTGTTTCTTTTTACGTTTTCAAATTGCAAGGCAATATTTTTCAAGTGGGGGTGTTTCAGTGCATTTGAAAAATGATATGGGGCATAATATAGATATGATTTTATTTGTTTCAAATAAAACTATAAAGGATTTTTACATAAATTAGAGAACATTCAAAGTAGACAAATCCATTATAAGTAACGTAGGTATAGATCCTATGTATTGTATTTAGTACAATACTTACGTATAATTGAGTTGGATGAAAAATCAATCCAATCTTTAGATTTTTGTGGATTAAATTTTCCATTACGAGAAGTAGGAGTAAGAATTTTGAACTTTAAAGGTTTCACTCAGTGTGGTTTCATGGCATTCTTTAGATTTTGGATTCGTTTGTGTTAAAAGTAATTTGACATTTAGGTCTAATGAGGTGTTTCTAGCTTGGAAAATTTGATTTTTAGGGTTTAGTAGCTCTTTTGTTGTTGAGACCAAGTGTTGATGTTCATGGTTTGAGTATTTAAGGCATTCAAATGTTGGTTTAGATTTTCAAGGTTTAGAGTGGATGTGACATGTTTTCTAAAATTTAGAGTGTGTGTCTAACTTGCTTTCAATATGTGTGTGAGCTTGCTTCTTAATACTTTGTGTTACAATACATTGAGATTTTAAAATCTAGGATTCTAAAATCTTTAAATTTCTATTTCCAACCACCCCTCCCCCTTCTTGTAATTTTTAGAAACCAACTTCTTTGACAATCAATATAGGACAATTCATCCCAAATCCGTATCCGGTATTGTATCCATATCCATATTTAGTATTCAATATATATTTGTATGCAGTATTGTATTTGTATTTGATACCCGTATTCAATATTCATTATATATTTGTATGCACCATTGTATCTGTATATGATACCCATATTCTATATATTTGTATGCAATACTATATCCATATCCACTATTTTATATTTGAACGGCTTAGATCAAGTCTCACAAGATCAATAACTTGTGATTTTTTGAAAAATCAACAGCAATTTCATAGGTAAGCATTTAAAAAAAAATCAATGACTTATAAATTTTTTGAGAGAGGGAGGGGCAACTAATGCAAACCAAGGTGGTATGCCTCTTTTTAGTACATTGTTTTAATCCTAGCAATTGCTTATATTATTTTGCATTTTTGAGGTAGCCTAAGGTTTGGGGTTATACAATTTGAAGGTTTAGTTTCTATTTTTTGGTTGAGGCAATTTGGTTTTCAGATTGAGGGTGTGTTTGTAAGTGAGGTGATTTGGTATCAAGGTTTGACAATTCTACTACTCACTAGAAGAAAACTACATTGAACTTGTCAAAAACTGTGTTTTATTCAACAAAAAAGTATAGACTTGGTTTTGTTGAGCTCATCCTTTGTAATGTAGAATTTTGAGTTCTAACATATAATTCTACATTTTACTTGTTGAAAATTTTCATTTTACTTGTCAAATTTTGCGTTCCAATGTTTGAATGCAAAATTTTGCATTACAAAGGGAGAATTCAACAAAACCAATTCCATACTTTTTGTTGAGTGCAATGCAATAATTGTTGAGTACAACGTAGTTTTGACAAAAAAAACATAGTTTTAATCAAGTTCAATACAATTTTCTTCTAGTGACTATTGAGACCAATTGTTTGTGTTCAAGGGACTCCAAATTTCTAGAGGTATTGATTTTTAGAAGTCAGCTTTATGGTTTGTAAAAACAATTTGCTCATGTGTCCCTTTAACTATAAGCCACCAACAAATATGGGTGCTTTATTTATTTATTTTAAATGTATAGACAATTTTCATTGATAGGGAAAACAATACACAAAACTTAAGGACCTCATCCCTAATGAAATTTTTAAATTTTCAAAAATATAGGTACTTTCTTTCTCTAAACCAAGGATATGACCTCATACAATATTCTCTTATGATTTTCTCTATGTGTTGTAGAGTGTGTGCCTATGAAATAATGAAAATTACATTTGTGAAGGTAAGTGGTTGTTTCTTTTTGGGGGCCTCAAGGTTGACATGTGTTACAAGATTAGTAGAAAACAAATATAACTGCTCCATTTCTCTCTTCAATAATGTGAGATTAGTTGATTTTTGTGATGTTTTATTGCAAAGTATTATGTACCAAATTTACAACATGAGTGAAACACTACATCAAAGTATTGGGAGGTTGTTTGGGGATATGTGACCTCTTTTCTTTATTCCATTGCATGTTTTGAACAACTTAATTTGAATTGATAATTTTTACTTGAATTGATCCAAGTTTATTTACACAATTTGGGTGGGCTAGAGAGTGGCTTTGTATTATCAACTTGTGGTAACTCAAGTGAAGACATGGACAATGGAGAGTGATTTTATTATTCCTATATTTTACAACAAGATAAAGATATTTGAAGACAAAACATATACTTCACTTAGGATTCATTTGGAAGATGAAGCAACACTAGGATGGCCATTTCAATCTTGAGACAACAAGGAGCACTACAGAAATTTGCATTAACATGGGCAGTATAAATAGTGATAGAGTGACGTAATATAAGTCATTTTAGAAAATTAAGTGATTGTAAGGACCCTTTTATTTTTGCCTTGGAGGTAAAACAACCCCCTAAAAAATACCCAAATGTTATTGCACATGGTTCAAAAATCCCCATTGAGTGTTCCACCCAAGAGTACTTGAAATTATTTTGAAGAAACTATACAAATAGATTGAACATTGTGAAATAAAATTTGAGTTGTACCAACCAACTTTGTATGTTACATTTATAAGACATGTATCAATACCATATTAGTGGCATATCCATGCATCCATGCCACATTTACATTTTGGAAGCAACATGTGATTATGCTTCTATAATCCTTTATTTTCTATTGATGGTACTTGAATGATTATTTAAATTTATAAAGAACATACAAGCATATATGTGTAGTGGTTTGAAATTTATATTTAATTTTAGAATATTGATGAATATAATTTTAGCTTTTAAAGCCTTCAATTAACTTCTAAAGAATCAGGGCACATTTTTGACACAAATTGTCAAAAACTACTACTTTTAGGGCAATGAGAAAAAACTTAAAGAATTTATAAAAATTAAACCATACAAACTAATAGTAGACTACTAAAGGAATGAACATGCAAATTGAAAATTATAGCATTTGAAGTTAGAAGATTTTTTTTCTAAATCTACTAAATATAGTTAGTAAACTTTAACTTTTTGGGGGGTGAAATTTTTATACTATGTACATATGAGATTTTTTTATTGTTTCATCCTATACAATATAAGTCACATACCTATTAGATAATAGAAGTAGAAGAGGAGTTTACACATGCTTCTCAAAATTGTTTGGATTGTTCAAAAAGTTTAGGGTAACATAACTTTTGATATGGGCACCCAATAGGAGAGAAATGACATTCCCACCAAGGAGTAGATATTCACAACTTGATTTTGTCAAAATTCTATGAGCATCTAACCAAAATTGACCTCATGCACAACTATCCAACTTCAAATTTAGTTTATAATCGTGCTAACAAAAAAATGTAGGTTTTAAATTGCCTACAACAAGATTCTCAACATTGAAATTTTTCCAATAGTTGTTTTTAAGTTCTTAAAAATTTAGTAATTTTTTTCAATCCCTAAACTTTCTATGTTAAAGAAAATCAATGATGAATATAACATACTTATTGTAAATAGTTTTAGCAAATTTTTAACTTATTTCCTAAAAAGGAGGGTCTTTCATCAAAGTTTAGGGCAACGCATTTGCTAATAAAAAGTTTGAAATATGAATTTCACCTTCTACAAAGATTGAAATGGTCATTTTTTTAAAGTCAATGTCTAAAGTTCCAAATGTCCCTTTAGAGTCAACTTGAAGGTTTAGGTAAGTTCGTATGATTTCAATTTTTGGCATGATTTTAAGAAAATTACTTTTGAAGATAGAAAAACACGTTGGCTTTTTGATAATATAATTTTCATTTCCATTGGTGCCCGGGAATAAAAGTCATACCACCACCTTGAGCTCCAAAATTCGTTCGCTCAACAACAAAAAAATTCATACAAATTTATCATAATTTAAAAAAATTATTTTTCCTTGATTATATCCTTGTCTACATAGAAAAATTTGATTCGTTCCATTTGGATTATTGATGCAAAACTAATAGAGCTTCTTGTTCTACAAGCAACTCTTGCATATAATTTATTTATTCTCACATAATGAAGCAATATCTCATATAATATATTTATTCAACATTGTAATTTTTTATTCATTACATTTGGATTAGTGATGTGAGTTATAAAAGTCTTGTTTTGCAAGCAATCAAAGGATTTTCTTAGAAAATAAAATCTTGGACTAGTTGTGAATTAAATTTTTTTTAATCTTTAAGAAGAAACAATAAAAAAAATTTAATTGTTTAATAGAACAATCTCATGGTATTCTAGATTGACATATTTCTATCCTATCTTAGAGCTATTGATGAGGTAGATTTTTCTTCCATCTTGTATACACTTCTACTATATATTCTTTTTAGAATAAGGGCTTCAGTCCTTTAAGGGTTACAAATGAAATAAAATGTCATATTGAAGAATCTCAATGGTAAAAAGCAAGGTATATTTTACAATGTCAATACAAAGATGTTACTTTATTTTTTTTCATTGTCATTACAAGAGAAAGGGATGTTTTAAGTGAATTTTTAAATATAGTCCTAAACATAAGATTATAAATATTGACCTTTAAGAAAATTTTCAGTAAAGATTTATTATAAATACATGTGTTTCCAATAAAATTTTGCTAAAAATCTCTTCAAAGGCCATTATTTATAATTTTATGTCTAAAAATATTCTTAAAAACTCACTTAAAACACCCCTTTCTTTTGTAGTGTGTGAGCTTGATGAAGAATGCTCTTGCTCTTCCCCATTTAATTTCAACACTTTCCAAAAGTTCAAGTATACAAATTTAGCAACAATATTAAAGTTGTATCAAAGTATTCCAATCTAATTCAATGTTGAACCTATCGCTTATCAATATTGAATCAAAATGGTAAAATAAATAAATAAATAAATTTAAAATATATGAAGTTACTTAGTGACTAAAACTTTCCTATAAATGCAAAAAATACACTTTGGCAATTGAAAGACTTTAGTAATTAATTAAAAATTTCAACATCAATTTTCAATATTATTTTGATACGCACTATAGTACTACCTTTGTGAGGTATTTTAAAATTAATATAAAATTCCAAATTTGTGAGGTATTGTAATGGACACCAATACTTGAATGTTTATTTGAGAAGATCAAACCTTTAAGAAGAATTTTCACTCCCACTATGATACTATATTGTATGGAAGATAGAAAGACCTATTCTAAACATAATCTCATTTTGTATGGCTACAAAATGGATTTACTATAGTCGTGCACATAATTTAACCTTTAAAGTTCTTTGATTATGTTTTTACCCAAAATGCTCTAGAATTGTCATTTTTACGAGAAGTACCAAAATTTAAATAAAAAACATTTTTGTACACATCCAAGCATATGATCTTGTATTAAGATGATTTGAGAAGATGTAGAAAAAATATAAAACATTTCCACCTTATAGATTGCAAGATATTAGAGTTTGAAGTAACAAAATCCTTTTTTTGGTCCTACAAACCTGAGGCAGTTGCACTTCACAAGGTCACATTTGTATGAAAAGATGTCCAAAATTGTTGCAACTCTTTGGATTCTTTCTTCAAGACAAGTTAGCTACATGCTTGAAAAAATTCAAATCATTTGGAATTGTACAATATATAGGAAAAATAATAATAAATAGAAAGAAATGAGAATGAATTAAAATACTAAATTGTTAATAATCTTGTTATAGAATTGAAAAACTCCAATTCCAATGGTTGCAATGTTGTAATAATAAATCTACATGCTATTTTTTATTTTTTTTTCCAAAAATATTGAAGATCGAATTAAATAAACAATTTGAGATTTATATTTTAGAGTATAGAATCCATAACTGCCAACAAACTAATCTCTTCATTACTTTTGATTCATTGATCAAAATGAAATGATTAGAAACTTTCTATGTATTCATAAATCTAAAAAAATAATTTCAAATTTTTGTTTTTGAAAAAAATGTT
This sequence comes from Pseudoscleropodium purum, assembly GCA_963969395.1. Lineage (NCBI taxonomy): Eukaryota > Viridiplantae > Streptophyta > Bryopsida > Hypnales > Brachytheciaceae > Pseudoscleropodium > Pseudoscleropodium purum. Next base: position 3,930,300 of record OZ017796.1, read on the forward strand.
TTTTCCTAATTTGCCTAAACTACTTGCCTAGTAAAAAAACTACATATCATACTAAAACTTTTTACTTATGGAGTCAAAAGTTATGAGAATTGTTGGGCCTTGAAAGAAAAACCTTGTCCCCATGTTGTGTGAAAATTTTAGCAAAAATAAATAAAAACTCCATTTGCAGTGAATTGCCCAAAATTGCTAAGTTGCCAAAAAATGCAGCTTGATCCTTTAGGAGTTAAAGCTATCATTTTTGAAGAATTGAGATTTGGCTTACTATTTTCACAAAAGTACCAACTAATCTATTTTAGAAAATGAGTTGAGACAAAGGTTATAAAATTGAAAAATTGAAAAATCTAATGATGTTGCGAGGTTCAACTGACGTACCAATATACATAAATAAATTATACATACATGCATGTATATGTATAAATATACATTAATATACACTATTACTACGTACTAGAATTTTTTTTTTCTATTTGATTTGGTTGCGTTGATTTTGGTGAATTCTATTCAAATCAATAAAAAAAGTGAACCAAATCAATGTGATCAAATCAATAGAAAAAATGAATTTTCTAATAGTGACACAACCAAATAGGTATACATAAGGTTTTTGGCAAGGATGATTGTGGATCATCCTATACTTTGTATTTGTTAACAATCTAATTTGATACCGATATTTAAACTTTTGAATTTTGAAAAAATCATTAAAAACTTGAACCTTGGATGAGTTGCATGACTTTTATTAATTGAGGCTTTGACATATGAACTGACTATCTATTTAGAAACATAAGTTGATCTTTTATTGATTTCGTCCACAATAGAGATTAATAATAGCCACCATTAAAGTTTTGAATGGTAGAAATGCAATAAACTAGTACACTATAAGATAAAAGGGTGTTTTAACTATAGTTCCTTAGTAACACAAGTTTTTCATTCATTTGGCCTACAAGGACAATGACAACTAGCAATCATTAGATGTTTTGGGGGGATTTGGGAAGTTTGTTTCAAGTCTATTCCTAGTGTTGTTCCCCCAATAGTTAAAGAACTTTTGTTGTCAAAAATTAAAACAAATAAATAAATTTCATGAATTTTTTTTGAATTTAAAAAAAATAAAAATAAAAGAACATGGCAGTCTCTCTGCCACGTCACATTGTTGTTGCAACACAGGTTTCAAAGTCTAAGAATCTAAAGAAACTTGCAATCCTCCACAGGGACTAAAAAACTTCTAGAGGAGCTCAAAAGAGGCAATTACAACCTTATGATTAATACATACTTGCCCCCTTCCCCAAAGAAAATACAACCATTAGATTTGGTAGGGAAAAATTCCAACACATAGACACACACCTTGCCCCTTCAACCATTGATTAAGTTTCTTCTTGAAAGACTTGAGTTATCCATCTTAAAGTGGAAAAATTTGGACACCCCTGCCCTACTACCAATCTTGATAGGGATGCTTATACTAATACAATTATGGAATGCATATGAAAACATACAAAAATATATGAAAGTCTTATAGAAATATGAATGAAATACATACAAATTCATATGGATACAAAAAATATATAACAATTCCATATATTCTATATGGATTGTAGTTCCAATTGCTTCCTGAAAAATACAATTATGGAGTGGGTAGGGATGGGGATAATTTAACAAACATAATTAATGAATTGTGCAAGTCTGTTGAGCTCATTATCACAATGACAACTAGTTCAAAAGAGGTAGTACCTGCCTTTTTACAAATTTGATTTGGCCTACAATGGGATTAATAATAGTCACCATCAAAGTTTTGAGTGGTAGGAATGGAGTAAATTTGTAGCTATGATTGAATTGTCACCTTTTGAATGTAAAATCATCATACAAAATGATTGTTTGAGGTCCTTGATGGTTTGGTCATTTTAGAAAAATACTTTGAACATTTGAAATGAGTAATGTGATGTTGATGAACACCGGTACATTTTAACCCAAGAACGATGCTATAGACTAGAGTGGTTTGATGAATGATAGAATATCATTTAATATAGGACAAAAGTACAACTGTTCATCTTTGAACTTTTGTGCAAAAAAGGGAGATCTTGTACAATAGTTTGCCCCCCAATGAGTGTTTTTTTAATTTATATTTTTCTAAAGTAGAAGATGAATTCACATTGTATTAAAAAGGATGATTTTCATGGTCACCAATCTGTCCTTATAAGATTAAGTTGGGGTTTATGGTGGGTCCCATGTCTCTTTTGTTTTTTCTTTTGGAGAAAATGCTTCAAAAAGTCATAATGTACTCAATCTTTGTGTCGGAAAAATATAATTTCAATTGCTACCATCTTTTCTTATATTACTGCATATGAATTTATTCATTGAATTTTAAAAAAAGAAAAGAAGAAGAAAATGTTGTCCCATGCAAACAAGTCAGCTATTGTGCCTGCACTCGGCTCGTCTTCCTTATTTGCACCCCTTTACAATTTGGACTCCATGGCAACGGGATCAAGGAGCAGGTCTCGCAACAATTGGGTGGGGGATCCCAAGAGGATTCCCCAAGTCTCCTTCCGGACTTCAGCTGCAGAATTTGGAGGTCTGTGATTCGGCGAAAGGGTTGAAGAAACCGACGAACTTGAGCAAATCACGGGGATCACGTTGGACCCGTCGTCGCCCTCCTCGTCATGGGACAGGACCCCCGGGCAGCCACAAGATCGTTACCGAGTGGCGGGGCCCAGTCTCGAGACAGGGTATCATCACGTCCGGATATCAACTGTCGAGACCCCATGTCGAGTACGTGTAGAATACGGTGGGACCCATTAGGGCTTTCCGGGCCTACCGGTGCGGGCCGGAGCGACTCGGGGGAGAGAGAACGAGGGAGGGCAGCAGGCAGGCAGGCACGCAGGCGGGCGGGCGGGCGGGGAAGATTGTCGTTGTTGGCTTTTGGTGGCAGGCTCTGTCGCCGTGAGACGGACTGCACTGAGTGGAAAGGTAACTTAAGTTTAGAGTAGACTTGGAGGCTGGTGTTCAAAGCTTGTGTGCAGCAGCAGCAGCAGGTTATTGTCTATTGTCCATTCTCACGTAAGGTAGTAGTAGTGTTCTGGCTGCACCAACGCTTGCCAAGTTAATAAGCCTGGGCCCATTCAGTTCCTCTCTCTTTCACGGAGCCGGCGCTGATCATCACACTTGCCTTGCAGCCATCCCATCCCGTGGTCCAGCAGTTATGGCGTCGTCGGAATGAGCGGGCGGGAGGTCGTTGCGGTGGTGAGGCAGGGGTTTGATTGGAACCTGGTGTGAACGAGAAGCCGGTGGTTGTTCACTGTTGGTCGACGGAGGCGGAGGATCGGGGGGGAGGTTGTTGTTGTGGTACGCGTCAGTAGGCCGGGTGATTGAATGCTGACGGAATTCGGTGAGAGAGAGGGAACGGCGTCTGGAGGGCGAGCCGGGGTTGTGAATTGTTGCAAACGCGCTATATAATATTGATTTTGGTGTTGTATTGGGAGAGAGAAAGAGAGAGAGAGAGAGAGAGGGGGGGAGGGGGAGAGGGAGAGAGTGGAGGGTCGTGCGTTTCGGGACCGGACGACAACGTGTTGTTTTAAAATATTGATTTAAAGCTAGCAGTACGTGTTCAAGAGTTGGCCAATTGGTGGAGAGGAAGTTTGGCTACTGCTACTGCGGTGGTGGTGGCGCCTTCTTCGAGTACCTTGCCGGGGGCCGTGCAAGGTTTGGCGAGTTGTTAGAAATGGCGGTAGTCGCTCAGCCCGCTGAACGTATCCTTCTCTTTGTCAATTAAAGTACAGTGTTGTGGAATGTTATCTTTGACGGCGATCGAGTTCGCACTCGTTTGCCTTAATCAGCGGAAAACTTGCGTATCGTTTCTTGGGAGAAAAATGTTAGCGTGCCGGGTTTGTGGTTTGGAGAAACGCGTTGTACGGCAATGCGGTATTGTCTTTGGTTTTGTGCGATTATGAGCCCGAACTCGTGTCATGGACGTCGTTGACGTAGTGAGGCTGCTGTATTCGGAAAGAACTCTAGGCTTCTCCCTCCAAGAAGGCTGTAGTTGAGCTTCGTTTTGAGGAAGTTTCAAAGAACCAACGCTTTCTGTGCAACTTGCATTTCGAAGCGACGGTAGAGTGATCGTCGTCCAGTGACTGGTCTGGGATCTTTACTTCCAAGACTTACGTACGCTAGCGCTGGAAAACGTATTCTGTCGCCTCGTTGTAGCCTCTTGGGAAATGACAACGCCGAGTTGTAGTGTTTCAACGTCATTGAAGTCTTTGATCATTTTGTATTTCAGGCGTGAGGAAGACTTTGCTTCCAAGAAATTCTATCCGTCTCTCCTGGTTGTCCTAAACTCTTCCGGTCATTTCTCAGGTATCACTACTTGCAGATCGTCTTCTGTGACTTTGGTGCGATTCTAGAGTGTGTACCGAGCTCCACTCCAATTGTGAAGCATTCGGTTCTTGGTAGAGAAGACGTTGCGATGTCGCAACTAAAGAGAAGACGCTTCTCTTCAGGACCTTCAACGCTGTGAACGTGCATGAAAGAACGTTGCTGAGTGTCGTTTGCGATCACCGAACAAATTCCTGTGTTTTCACAACACCTTTTCATTTTAGTTAGGATTTCGGGAAACTGAAGTCAACGCTATTCAGACTCAAAGTGGTTTCTACATTCTGTGTTCAGGGCTCCACTATGTGGTCGAGGAGACTGTTCAACGATTTAACCTAGCATGTTCTACATACGTGGAACGATACTCGTGCCATATTTAGGCGAAGCAGCCACGAACGCTGCTTTAATTTTATCGTGGTTTGTTTAAATTATTTATTACGACTTGCATTGTAGTTCTGAACGTCGCGGACTCGCGGTATCCTTCGATCGAGGATGTCTGGTGATGGTTTTACGTAAGTGTTGTGACGACATCATCTGAACTTTCCGAGCATCTGCAAATGCTGTACGAGCAAACGGAAGCTTAGTATCCCTCCCGGCCTGGTGACTTTGCGGAGATTCGAAGGTTGGCGCCCCACTGATTCCCAGAGGAATACCTTCAACCACAAAAATGAAATTTGACTACTATTTATGACGGCACTTGTGGCTCAATGTCCTCAATGCCAATTCACCCGGAGCAGGCATGTTGAGTGAGAAAATAGCATCGGGGCATTGTTCCATCCTTTGGTTCATCTCTTCCCATATCGATGGGAGGGAGATGATGGACATGCTCTTCCTGTGCAGTTCGTCCCTAGGGAATCCGCACTAAATAATGAGAGTAAAAGCATTGTATGACCGGAACTGGGAAAGTGATCATAGGTTTAACTGATTATTTAGATTCTACCCTAGAAACCTCAAGTTACGTTACCATCGGGTGATACGAGACTCCTTGGCTTTGAGATGCAGTTGCAATCCAATTCTGTTAGTTGACAGCTTGCATTTAAATTGACTGTTTAAAGAGAGTTAAGTGTAGTGTTCCACTAATTCATATTTTAACACTTTTCATTTGTTTTATTTATCTGAATTTTGGATTTTGAGTTAGGGATGCATTAGTGAAATGCTTTTGTAAAATTCTTATATGGTCTTGCTGAGGCACTCGTATTATGTTCAATCATAGTCGCTTTTGCAACACTTAACCTGCCATAATCACCAGAAGTGAGCGAACTGCTGCAAAATCTGAAAGTTGACACACCAAAGCAAGTGGACAATGTGACTCAAGAGGTATGACGAACATGTGATATCTTTTTCTATTGCCTGTATAGTCCTTGAATAAGGATGACAATTAAAAATTTTCATTTAAATAAGTTAAAGGTCTTGTGCAACTTCTATCAAAGGTAGCCAGTGTTTTGTAAGAAGATATGTACTTGGAGTTCTGTCAGTGAAAATTTTGAAACGTGGAGATCTGTTGGCTGAACGAGAATCGCAGTGAATTGTTTGCAGAGGGTTATACCCTAGCTGTAGAATAAATATCTTCAATTGCAATGGAACATGAGGATCTCGGGACCCTGTGTGCTACAAACCTCAATCGGCGTCTTACTTTGAGACTTTTCACCAGTGCAATGTGTATGCAGGTGCTTCCAACTAATGACGACGAGTCCTCTGATGCTAGTGGAGATGCCTCTGCATCGATTGGAACTGGCGATGCAGCGAGTACAAACGGAATACACGAGGGATCTGCAGAAGGAGGAATGTACTACGTTGGTGGCATGAATGGCTATACCTCCCCCGGCTATGTGTACGATTATAGTCACGGAGGTTTGTGTTGACTTTTCCCGCTCCTCTTGTTCGTGTGGCCTCTACTTTATGTAGGCTTGGGTAGAAGAAGCATAGCATGGACAATTGGTTAGACTCGAGCCATGTGGCGACGACTTCTAATAGTTCCTTCATAACGTCCAATTGATCACTTATCGATTTGGCAACTTGGTCGCAGGATATGAACCTCCTGTTGGAGGTGAATGGGATGACTACTCCAGATACATTGTCGATGGAGTAGAGCTTCAATCCCCAGTAAGTGGTTGCAAGCATTTGGACCCCAGTTGGATTGAAGTTTCCTTTCTTGTGGAAAAATGACTTTCTGACCATTCGATGCTGAAAGGCGCGTGTACTCACTCTGGTAGTGGAAATGATCACTCTTCCAGAGTGATCATTGTCAACAGTAGGACTGCGCATTTTGCGTTCTGCTGTGGCGGTGCACGTCATATTAAATATTCCATCGACCGATTTCGATCGTGGGGTAGTGTGCTGTCTGATGCAGTTTTCCAATATCTGCAGGGTGTTTACGGCGACAGTAGTGGCTCTGTGTATATGCATGCCACCAGTTTCGGCTATGCTTCTCAGCCGTCTTATAGTCCATACACTCCAGGGACGCCTGTGCCGACTATGGGTGCGGATGGGCAGCTGTACGGGCCCCAGGCTTTCCAGTACCCGAGCCACCTCTACCAACAGCCAATGTCCCCAGGTGCGCAGTACATGGGATCACGTCCTCCTTTGATAAATGGTGGAGATGCAGCGACGTCAGGAAATGGCGAACCCACCCCTCCTGGAGTCGATGGCAAGAATGGAGGTCCCAGGCCGGGTTACCCAGCCATGGCACTAATCCCCCCCCACGGCCCTTATTCCAGAGGTGTGCTCCCGCTGTCAATTCACGGTCCTGGATCTCAGGACGTCCGCTACGAGGGTCTGAGGGCCGGCGCACTTTCATGGGCGGATGCCACAAAAGTACCAGAAGGTCAGCAGAGACCCGGGATCCCAGCAGGAATGCACTCGATGGCTTCGCAACAGTTTTCGGCGCCAGGAGTCCCTGCACAGCCATTGAGGCAAATGACTCCATTGCAGGTAGGCCCTTAATTCGTGAAATGTTGCACCTAATCAAGAATAAACGAAAGAACTCAAGGTTGGGAATATTTCTCTGTTTCAGGACGCTGATTATTGTATTGGAGTGATGATTTTCATGCCTCCCAGTTTCCACCTGGTTAACATGAACAAATGTGTCGAGAGAGAGAGAAGTGGGGGTTCTGCTTTGTTTGACACATTGTAGGCAAAGGTAGTGTACGTCGAATGCCTCATTGCGTAAATTATGTGTTGATGCCTCTGGACATCTTATCCGTTTCCAGATACACATACAAGCATCTCAGCAGTCGAGAAATCCATCCGGATTGACGTCACCCAATCTTGGTCCTGGGGCACTAGCCAGGGGTTATCCTCCGCTTTCAGGAATGGTGAATGGGCCAAATGGGCCAGTGAGAGGTCGTGGCATGGGGAACGTATCGGTGGACTTGAGGTCGAACGGTCGGGGTGTCTGGGTCGGTATGGACAAGGGAAAGCAGAGGGGTCGAGGAGGCGGACCTATGGGTTGCAGCAATGGCGTTCTGGATCCTTTGAACGAGCAGAACAGAGGACCCCGCACGATAAGAACCCGGAGCCAGCGTACCGTTCCAGGTGCTGTGAGACACGCTCGAGGACAAGGTGCAAGCTCGTCTGGGAACGGCGATGTAGCGAGTCCGTTTGCGAACAAGGAACAATACAATAAAGCCGAGTTCGTGACCAACTATGAGCACGCCAAGTTTTTTGTGATCAAGTCTTACAGCGAAGATGATGTGCATAAGAGTATCAAGTACAATGTGTGGGCCAGCACTCCAGTAGGAAATAAAAGGCTAGATGCCGCATACCAGGAGACTTCGACGAAGTGCAACGAGGACGGCAAGAGCTGCCCAGTGTTTCTGTTCTTCTCGGTAAGATCACGGTCTCATCTGAACGGCGTGGCGTCGCCAGGTCCATCTCTGTTTGAGACTCTGCATCTGGTTCGGTGGTCCATTTTGGGGGGTGGCTGTCTGGGATCGTGTTGGTAGCATGGATTGTACGAGAAATTGTGGATCTGGTTTTCTGAGGATAGGGATCCTGTGCACAGCATAGGAGAAGCCGTCGGGGTCATACTTATCGAGGGCATTCCTTAGTTGTAGAAAGACAGGAGTATACGTGGTGGTTTTGTCTAATGGGAGCATCGTTCTGGTATGGCTGCTGAATGATCTTTCAGGTGAATGCGAGTGGACAGTTTTGCGGCGTGGCTGAGATGACAGGCCCCGTGGATTTTTCGAAGAGCGTGGACTACTGGCAACAGGACAAGTGGAATGGCCGATTCCCTGTGACATGGCACATAATAAAGGATATCCCTAATTGCCAGTTCCGTCATATTATTTTGGAAAATAATGACAACAAGCCTGTGACGAACAGCAGGGACACCCAGGAGGTAATTAGCCAACCCAGGCTCAATGTAATTTGTGTAGATAAGCGGCTTCTGCTTGACTGCAGCCTCCTCTTCCAGCACTATGCAGGACGCGACTGCTGCTCGTTTACCAGACGGTGTAGGGATGAGCGAAGGCAGTGCATGAATTGCTGTCGAGGGGGAATATTAATGTCGATTTCTGTTTTCGTGAGGGTCAGAATGCGGCCATTGATCTTGTAACACGATGGATTGTGCCTCCAAGTTGGGAAGAGAGTCCAACAAAGATGTCGTGCGTGACCCATGGTGACGTTGATGCGAGGATCTCGTGGGCTGTTTTGAGAATGATGTGACTGGTTATCATATTTACAGACGCGGAGTTGGCGACCTGGTTGGCGTGCTGTGTGCAGGTGAAGTTTGAACAGGGTATTGGGATGCTGAATATTTTTAAGAGCTTCGCTTCGAAAACATCGATTTTGGACGATTTCCAGTTCTACGAGAACCGACAACGAGCCCTGACGGAGAAAAGAGCAAGGCAGCAGAGCCAGCAGCAGCATCGCCAGGTAGACCGTGTGATATCCTGTGTTTGCTGCTTGTGAGGCACTTGTATCGAAATGTGTATCTGTTGTAATTGGTAAGGATACGTTTCGGCGCTGCTTGAGTTGTTAGGCGGTACTTTTGGAGTGATGTTGTTTTCCATTTGGAGAGATTTGGGTACGTCCGTTGATGGTAACATCGAGATCTTTGCACGATAAATTTCCTTGAGAGTGAGGTGCTGGGCTTACATATCGCTTCGGAATTCGATGACCTGAAGCTGCGATGATGGTTTTTTCTGCAAATGGATGTGATTCTGCAGAGTAAATCGCCACTGATCGAGGTGTAATTTGAATTGCAGGGAGGCGGGCGGACTGGGGGTAATGAATTCGATTCCGCTCCCAGGGAGGGAGACTCATCTCAATCAAAGCGTGATGAGGTTGTGGAAGGCGTAGGAGTTGGGAATCCTGTGGAGATGGATAAATCCGAGGGTGTGGATGGACCACACAGTGCGAGCCTGTTTGGCAGTGGACTCGGTGATTCTGGTGACAGCCGTCCGGCGGTGAGATCCTCGTCCGAGGAGTTATTGTCAGGGAATGCAGAAATGAACATCAATGACGGGACACATGAAATCCCTGCTGAGCAACCAGAGCAGGCCGGACCAGGACCAGCTGTCGAGGAGGGACGTATCATTGTACCGAGTGTAGAGAAAGATAGCGTGGCGGTGGTTGAGGAGCAGTGATTGGTCTTCGGGGAAGAGCATTTGAGGGGAAAGTAGGGAGGTGATGTTAGAAACAGTTCTTAGTTGCTGATAGTGGTGTATTAACCAGGAATCGAAGGTTTGAATGGATGCATCACGTCAATGGACACCGTTGGCATGAAGCCACTTTGTCTGTGATTCCGCGCAAAGTGGTGAACTCTGCTGGTCAGCTGAGTGTATAGCAATTTTCATTGAAAATAGTGTGCAGGTACAGGCTGAAGAGGATGGATCATCCTGATTAGGGGAAACGACAGATTACTGTGCTCCTTGTCCAATTTGGGGGAACAAGGACGCACACCAGAAAGAGAGAGAGAGGGCCAGGTACATTGGGAAGAGGGTGAGGTCGGCTGTGAAATCGTCGGCTGCTAGAGTCGAGTCGCAGGTTTTCGTGGGATTTGCTCGTGTGTCCTTTCCTTTTTCTGGTTATAGGACATTACAACCGCGGAGAATATCGTTCACTGGTAATGATGTGTAGGTTATGTCAGTAAGGTACAGCTGAGACGTCAATCGAACGGTCTCACTCTCTTTTCAGGAGACTTAGTGCTCTGTAAAATTAAACATGCCACAGTGGGGGTTGTTGTCGGAGGACTGGACCATAGTTGCGAAAGAGAAGCTAGTCCAGTCGTTCCCCGTTCCCAGATACACGATTGAGTCCGTCGTCCAGTTCCTATGGTCGTCCGTTGGGGTCTTCTTCCTCGGAAGTTTTGTAAAAGTTCCCTGCCTCATGGTCTGGACGTAATAAGAAGGTTCACTTCTACATTTTGCAAATATATTTCCTCGTACTCCTCTGCTGTGTGTTGTCATGCTTTTCTACGTTTTATTGGTTTTCTTGTTTCGGTGGTTTGTCAGTCCTGCTGGGTTGGACCTTTTCTAAGAGTGTACTGACCTGGTGTTCCACCACCCAATCCTGAAGTTTCTACAGTGTTGCGCGGACCAGGACCATCATTCGAGAAGCTTAGGATTACAGATTCGATCGACAACTACTTTCTCCGTAGCAACTAGATCAATAAAAGGTAAGGTTGGCTTGAGAGGCGACCATGTACAACTGAATTTTGTTGGAACCAGGGCCGTGGAGTGGGTCTCCACTCAACTTCAATGGGTGGCTGAGCTGAAGAAGACGACGACGATGACGTTCTAGAAAGTCAGAATATGTCGGGTTATGTCGGAGGCTTCTGAGCCATTGGTTTCCTCTGGACTGTGCAGTGGATACATCAGTGGCCTTTATTGGGTCATCATCTGCGTTCTTAGTGGATCAATGTGGAAGGGCACTCTTATTGGCCATGACTTGGATTTTATTTCTATTGGAGAGAAAGTAACCGGCCATTTACTTTTTCTCTGGTGGAATTGGGGAAGCAGAGGTGGGGATTGGGTGGGCAATTTATACGATCCAAGAGTGTCAGAGGCGCAGGAGCCGGTCAACAATTGACGTCAAGGGGAAAGGGTTGGCATGTGACAATTGCAATATTTTATTGAGTAAGTTATAAGTCATTCCCACTCGCTCTCCGTCTTTGCTCAATCCTTTTGCACAGCAGATTGGAAAAGAAGAAATCAGGTCGCAAGTGCGGGGCCACAGAATGGAATGGTCCCCTTGGTGTATTATTCAGACGCAGTCCCAGCATAGGACAAAGCCTCCAACAAATTAGGGGCGTGATGTAGGGAAAGTGCGGCCCACAAGTTTGGGCTATTGTAACTTACTCCAGCATCACATCTTGGCGAAATCTTGGACTGAGTTCCAAGGTTTCGTACTTTACTTTTTTGTTATTTTTTTATTCACTTACAAACAAAAGGGGCGAGCCCATTGCTCACCACCCTTAACTCGCCAAACTCGCCAAATCCATTGAATTTTGAAGGGCCCTCGATTTCTTGTCCCTCCCCCTTGCTCCCCCTTACGACCCATAAATAGTTGACCTTCACTACTCATTTTCTAGAAATAATGGATATAACAGCTAAACTTATAATAACAGATTATGTTTTCAAGGACCATTCCTCAATATCCTAGGATTCAAGGACCATTCTTCAATATCTTAGGATTCAAAGACCATTCTTCACTATTCTAGAATAAATAATAAAGCAACTAAACTTACAACAAACTATGATTCAAAAACCATTCCTTGACATGGTAGGATTGAAGAAAATATTGTGAAGGCCTTGTAGCACTTTTCATTCACATTTGAAGAGTGTCAGGCTAAGATTGGGTCTCAAGAGAATATTGTGAAGGTTGTGTAGAACTTTTCATCTATAATATTGTGAAGGCCTAGGATTGAGTCTCAAGAGAATATTGTGAAGGCTGTGTAGAACTTTTCATCTATAATATTGTGAAGGCCTAGGATTGAGTCTCAAGAGAATATTATGAAGGCCTTGTAATACTTTTCATTTACATTTGAAGAGTGTTAGACCTTTAGCATGTAATGGTGGCCATACTCTAAGATCCATGTGTTAAGAATTAGCAAAAAAACACTCATAAAATTGTTGAATATGAATGTTTTTTAAAAATAGAATAAATCAAATTTAATTATATTTTTAGAATTTCTAACTAGAGGATCTTGTTCTTAATTAGTATTAGAACAAAGTTTGGAAATGTTAGATAGAAGTGTGTAAATTTTCAAAGCAAAAGGAGGTTGCTCTCATCTTATTTGAATTGAGGCCTAAAACAAAAAAAAACCCACATAACTTTCTTTTCAACCCTTGAATATTAAAAGAAAAAGAGATTCTCCAAAATTTTGTTGAGCGTTTCCCAAATCTCCCCCAAAAAATGAGGAGCAAAAACAAAAATCTAATACTTTCTTTTAGATGCTCTAATCCCTAAAGGACCATTGTCCTTTCTAAAGACAAATGGGATTTTGGGCATGTACCTATGGATTGTTATTTAAATTTTTTTTTTAAATAGAAAAATTGATTAGCTTTGTGACAATATAATAATTTTTTTTCAATTGGTGCCTAGGAACAAAAGTTATGCCCAAATAAGCTCAAAACAAAGGATGGGGGACAATAAAAAAATTCAAAAATTTTAATTAAAATTTTTTTTCCTCATATATTATATTTTTGTGTACACATAAAGCTTTGATTCATTCCATTTGTATTTTCTATGAGAAAATTATGGACAAATCTTGTTTTTTGGGCAGTTAGAGCATCTTTATGAAAAAATAACTTATAGGATTCATTTTTTAATGCAATTCTTACAATTTTTATAAATAAAAAAATTACACATGGTCTATCTTGCTTGATAGAAGAATCTCACCATTGAGATTAGTGCATTTTAATTCTATTTTAGAGATATTAATAATTTAGATTTTCCTTCTATTTCATATCTACTTCTACTTAATAATTTTTCAGAGAATAAAAATTAAGTTTTTTTGAATATTGTGAATTTTTCCTACTCTCAATTCAAGTTTATACTATAAAGATTTAAAGCTCAAAGCTTTGTAGTGCAAAAAATTAAAGTTAAAAATGTACAAAGTCAAAAAATCTAGTCCCGCAATGTGTTGAAAAACTTGTTTTTTCCACTTTAAACAAATATATTATGCAATTTGTGTAGTCAAAAACATTGAAATTTTTTCCACACATTTTCATACTATTTAGGTGTCAGATCCTATGGTTTGATGTGGAAAAAAAAAATCAAATTTTTTTTTACCTTTTGCTCTAGAAGTGGCAATTTTGAGTGGTTTTTTTGGCAAAAAAAGGCCTTGATCCTTCAGGGGTTAATTCCTCAAATTAAACCTATTTTGATTTGTAAAGAGCTTTAGGGGTTAACCCCTATTGAACGGATCAACCAAAAAGTAGTAAGAGTTGATTTTCAATTGCCATTTCTAAATTGAATTATTATCCATTTTGGAATTGATTTCCCCTAATCTTTAGGAATTTTATCAATTCATCTAAAAATTTCATCAATTTTTTAGTGATATCAATTTGAATCATTTGGAGCTTGAACACATTCAAAATGAAAATAACATTTTGATAAATGCAATTAATTCCTTAATTTCTTTTTATGAAATTTGTATGTTTTGATTTTGAAGCAATTCTTCCATTTTAAATCTTTATTTAAATAGAAGAAAACTTTCCCATTTTGTGCTATGTTGGACTTCTATTTTTAGGAAGTTTTGTTTTCATCAATTCTTAGTTCTGGAATCCTCTGACCACTTTACTTTAACCCTTGAAGGACCGAGGCTTTTTTTCTACCAAAAATCAATCAAATTGCCATTTCTATAGCAAAAGCTAAAAAAAATTAAAAATTGTTTTTTTTTTTACATCTAACTATAGGATCTTACACCTAACTAGCAAAAAATGTGTGGAGAAATTTTCAGAATTTTTGACCGTACAAATTGCAAGATATATGCATTTAAAGAGGAAAAAACAAGTTTTTCAGCACATTGAAGGACTAGATTTTTTGACTTTGAACATTTTTAAATTTAATTCTTTGCACTACAAAGTTTTTAGCTCCAAAATTTTATGGTATAGAATTGAGTTGAGGGTCTAGGGAAAAAATAATTCAAAAAGTATAATTTTATTCTATGAAAAATTGTTAAGTAGAAGTAGATATGAGATAGAAGGAAAATTTTAATTATTCATATCTCTAAAATGGAATGAAAATGCACTAATCCCAATGGTGGGATTGTTCTAGCAAGCACGATAAACCATTTGGAACTTTTTTTTTGAAAAATTGTAAAAATTACATTCAAAAATGAATCCTACAAGCTATTTTTTTCAAGAAGATACTCTAATTGTCCAAAAAACAAGATTGTCCATAACCTTCTCATAAAAAATTCAAATGGAATGAATCAAAGCTTTCTATGTACAAAAAAAATATAATCTATTAGGAAAAAAAATTTTAACAAAAAATTAAATTTTTTGAAATTTTTTTAGCTGCCCCCATCTTTTGTTCTCAGCTTATTTGGGCATAACTTTTGTTCCTAGGCACCAATTGAAGAAAAAACCATATTCCCATTAAGCTAATCAATTTTTCTATTTTCAAAAAAAGTTTCAAAAAATCAAGAAAAAATTTCAGCCAGTAGGTAGTTGCTCAAAATCCCATTTGTCCACCGAAGGGACAATGCTTCTTTAGAGGTTAATAAATGATATTTCAAAGGGTCAATGATGAGATTATTAATAAGGTTGTAGAACAAAAACATGATTTGACCAAATTCTTGCTATTTTTTTTTTGTTAAAAGCAATAGTCAATTCTTTGGAATGTACCATTTACTAAAAATGTATTATAAAGAAGCTAAAGAAGTAAATTAGAGGTGGATTCTAGATTCAAAAATTGGATAAGTTCCTTATCAAGATGTAACAACTTTGATTTCTCTTTTCAAAAGAAACTTTTAAATGGGTTGTTCTTATGTACCTAATTTTATTTTTTAAACCTAGTTGGGCACAAGATATTTTGAATTCCTTAGTATTAATCTATGCTTATTGTAGATCCTCCCCCCCGTAATGACCGATTTACCTTCCATGGGTGACAATGTATCATTTAGACATTTATATCAACCAAAAAAGGGATGAACTAGCGCTAAGAGCAATCAAATACAAGTTATCATAGACTTCCAAATCAAAACTTTTTTTGAAGTTTGTCCTACATAACTAGGCAAATTTAATGTTTTTTCTACGCATCTTATTCTATCTTTTTTTTTTAGTATAATCCATTCCATCTCGATCTCCTTTCATGTACTTGATCCAAACAAAAAAGGGAATCCTCCCATCATAATTATTTGTTCCAAATATCGAAATACAAGTCCCCTTGATAATTTATTTCTTCACCTTGCCTATCCTAATTTGGATTTGGAACCATATTCTTACTTTTGCATATTAAGAAGTGAACCATGAAGCTTTGAAAGACCATATGTCAAGATGTAGAAGATTCTTCATTTGTTGGTATTTGAAAAAAAATAAACCTATATAATAGATATTTTTGATTTCATGTTTGGAGCAATGAAGCTTATAGAAGCTTAGACAACAATGCTTTCTTCTAGCTCTTCAACACTAATTTCTTGGTTTAGATCTATGGTGCCACAAAAATCACCATCTAAAAAACATTCATCAATTTAGCCATTTCAATTGGGACCCTAGAATCATACTACATTTTATGCTAAACTTAGCTTGCATTTAGAGGTCTCTTTCAAAATCTTGGTAATTGATGACACTATAACTTTAAAAGGTTTTAGGGAAGAATTTTTTTCAACCAATAAAGAGAACTTTTCTACTAAAATTCATAAGGTGCCAACATAACCACACTATTGCAAAAAAGCCACAAGTTGTTCAAAGACAAAAAAAAACAAAACATTAGATGTTGCTATGAAGTGAAGATTTGTCTTTTGGATGGATAGTGAAACATGTTTTTTAGACAATTAGTTTAATATAGTTGACCCAAACTATTATTTTATTACCCTCAACCCCCTACTAGAATATAATTTTTTTAAATTCCAAACCAAATCCAAACCCAACCCATCCACCTTATTTGTAATTCCAGAGTGAAAATGTAATCTACAATCAATAAAGGATTTCTATTCTCCCATATTTGTATTCATACCATATATCTATATTTGTATTTGTATCCTACATTTGTATTCATATCTGGTATTCATATTTTAGATTGACAACTTGAAGATTGGTTTCAATTTTTGTTTTATGAGCAAATCAATGGTCTGTGATTTTCAAAAATTGAAAAGGGAGGGGATTAATCAAAAATATGTTGTTCACATCTTTTTAATGGATAGTCAATGGTATCTAAAGCCTAACAATGGAGGCTTCAATATAATTCCCTCATGGAAGGATTGAAAATGCCTAGAAATTGTATTTGAAAACAAATATTTGTTGTTCATGCTCAAAAAGCTAACATGGTCATATATATATATATATCAAGGCCATCTTTCTATTTTTGAAAAAAAAAAAAAATGAATCCTTGAAATTCAACACTTCATGTCCTAAGGTCTTTTTTTCATCAAAAAACATTCAAAATTGCCAATTCTATTAGAAAGAGCAAAAGACTTTACAAATTGTTTTTTTAATGCATATTTGACGATGAGATCTTGCACAAGACTAGTAAAAAAATGTGTGGAAGAAATTTAAAAAATTTTAACTATGTAGATTGCAAGCTATTTGTGTTCAAACTAGAGGAAACAAGTTTTTGAGCACATTTTGTGACTAGATTATGTGACTTGATTATAGCACAATTATTTGAATGTTCTTAACTTAAAATTTTTGCATGACATATTTTGAATTAATTTATTTCTGTTGAATATTTGACTTGAAAGTCTAGAAAAAAAATTCAAAAATAAAACACATGATTTTTATTCTTCAAAACATTGTTAAGTTGAAATAGATAGGATATTGAAGGAAAAAAATTATTTGATGGCTTTAAAATGGAATTTAAACACACTAATTCCAAAAGTGAAATTGTTTTAGTAAGCATATTTAACCTTGTAGAACATTTTCTTTTGAAAATTGTAAAAATTAGGTCTAGAAAACAAGTATGGTTTGTTATTTTTTCAAAGGTTTTCTATAATTTCCTACAAAATAGGAAGTTCAATAACTTTCACATCACTAATTCAATGGAATGAATAAAAAAATTATATAAAAAAAATACATAATCTATGAAAAAAAACAATTTTAAATTAATAGAATTTTTTTATGGATTTTTTTGATGCTTGATCTCCCCTATTTTGAGCTTATTGTGGCATAATTTTTGCTCTTGGCATCGATTGAAATAAAATTATATACACTAATGTATTATTATATCTTAAATTTTTTTTTCTAAAAATCAACTTAGGAATTGAGGTTCCACTAGCCTACGTGAAATCCATTTTGTCCTCTAAAAGGACTACAAAACTTTAGGGGTTAATGGTTGTTTTTTAATAATTTTTTTATAAATGTTTTTATTTTTATTTTTTAGATATGAGTTAAGAAATTATTTTATAGTTTTATTTCTTAAGAAAATTCTATATTGCAATGGCATATAGAAAATTTCAATGAAGTTTAATACTCTCTATCCCAAAATTACCTTCTAGTTGGACAAAATGTTTAGGACCTTTGGCTGAAAATAATTTTATTTCAACCCAGTTCAAGCTTTTAATAGACTTTAGTACATTCATAATTTTGGTAATCTTTCACCATCTCATATGTTCTTCAAACTATTAAAAAAATTGCAATATAAATAATAAAAGATGATAAATGAGGCATTGTTGCTTTATTCCATTTAAAATCTTCCAATGCTATTCATATGATTTTTTTGGAATATTTTATTTAGTTTTAAATTTTAAACTTATATACATCTAATTATTAAAATTTTGATGATAATTAGTTTAAAATTATGTGCATCAATCTATCAAAAATTACAAACCTTGTAGTAGATTAAGGAATCATTCATTGGAAATTGTTTTGGTTTTCAAGATTACAAAGATGGTGAATTTTAAATCTAGTTACTTGTAACTAAAAATTTTGAATTTAATTTTTTCTATATTGTTTTAAATATTATATATTACATAGTATAACTTTTATATTAATAATTTTGGATTTTATAAACATACGTGGTTCTAATATGTTGGCATTATCAATGTTATAAATGCATTTACAACTCAACAAACACAAACTTGAACTTCTAACAAGAAATAAAGGAAACAAAACTTCAAAATTATTGGTATTTACATGATTAGGTCAAGTTGATTTAGAATACATGAAGTGATAGTATTAAAAAATATATATAAACTTGAACAAAAGAAGTCAATAAATTTTTGATATCGACCAAAGCAAACAAAGAGTTTTGTTTTACAATTTTGGATTTTGATGATGGAGTAACAAAAAAATTATTAATTTGAAGTTCTTAGTATAAATAGAAGTTTATGTTTAAGGCCTATGCTAGTGATTTTTCCAATAGAGTAATAAATCATAAGCTAATGTAAAGTTTGACTTGTATAGAATCTATTTGTTAAAACATTAGAATGTTGAAGAGCCCACTTTAGGCTTTTATAAATTTAGCCACATTCTACTACCTTTTCACTTTTAAAATTTTACATATTATTTTTAAAATAATTCTAAATTTCTATATTTATCAAATAAAACTTTGCTTCATGCCATCTCAACAAATATTGCAAAAATTGCTAAGATTCTTTTGGTTTTCATCTTAGTGTTGCCATCCAAGTAAATTTTTTTTAAATAATAATATTTTTCTAATTTATTAGATAGAATTGATGTTTGTTTAGAAACATTTCTTTCATTCTATATGAATAATTCTTAAAGACCATGATATTTCTTTTAAGTTCAAAATGTTAAGTTTTTCATTTTGTGCTTTGATACCCATATAAAAAGTTATATCGCCAAAGTTCCCACAACCTAAAACATAACCTACATTTGTCAATATAAAAAACTAGATGAAAAATTATCACTACTTTAAACCATGTTTTCAATATTAATTTAAACCTTCAATTCAGTGTCATTAATAGTGTGGAGAGCAATAGAGCCCTAGTTTGATATAAGAGATTGCATGAAAAATTTGACAATATCATGTAACAAGGAATTGAGTTTTTTCACTATAACTTTTGCATTGTAACTTCAAAAGAGTCTAAATTTATAGACAATAAAGTCATGACTATTTTAAAGTTAGATAATTTTTCATACTTGAAAAGATTACCTCGATTGAATGTCACAATGCATTGAAAAGAAGTGTACCACCTTGGTTTGCAATAGTTGCCTCCCTCCTCTCTCAAAAACTTTATAGGCCGTTGATTTTTGTAAAAAAGAAATACTTACCCTTGAAATTGCCATTGATTTTTCAAAAAATCACAAGCCGTTGATCTTCTGAGATTTAATCTGAGTTGTCCAAATATGAAATATTAGATATGTATACAGTAATGCATATGGATACGTACTAAAATATAGAATACAATATTGCATCCAAATATGTACTAAATATGGAATATTAAATATAGATACGGATATATGATCAAATACAAATACGTACTCAATACAGATATGGATACAATACTACATACATATACATATATTGAATATAGAATATGGTACCGGATACGGATATGGGATGAATTGTTCCATATGGATTGTCAAACAAGTTGGTTTCTAAAATTACAAGAGTAGGGAGGGGTGGTTGGAAATAAAATTTTTGAAATTTCAATGTTTTGTGACACAAAGTGTCACAATGCACTAAAAAGTGAATGTCACATTTGCCAATTTAGAGGTTTAGACTAATACTATATCTAGACTCTCAAATCAATTAAGAACTTGAGATATGGTACTCATTTGAGGATGTCCTCTAGGATTACAAGACTATTAAAGACATTATTATAATAGAGCTTGATTTTTTTAACATGTAATTTACTAACTAGAAGACCCTTCATAGAAAAGAATGACCAATATATTTTGTAACCACTTAAGTTCCAAGTCTATTTGGAAGACAAATAGGAATTTATTTAGGCTTGTATTATTCCAATTTTTCGCATGATTTTTTGAATTTTTTTTCTCAAGATAGGAAAATAAATTATCTCTTTAAGAATATAATCTATACATTAAAATAGGTTGTTTGTTTTGTTTTGTTTGACATGATGAGATCAACAAATTGTGAGGCATCTTGCAACATTTTTGATATAACTCAAAAGCTCTTTACAAGGAAGGATCGAAGGACTGTTTCATGGCATTTGGACCTATAGCATGAAAGTTATTGAATCTCAAAGTTTTTATGAATTCAAAAATTGAATTAAATTATCCATTATTTTGGAAAATTCATCATTTTTACATCATAGGTTCAATTACAGGGGGTGCTTTTATGTGAGCCTATAAGTCTAAAAGACTATATACCTATACTATAGGTGTCTATATTACAAAAACCTTCCATGATTACAATGTAACTATGTTATAGATACCTATTTTATAAGTGCTTATAATATAAGTTCCTTCAATAGTTATAGAACATATATATATATGCTCAAGGCCCACATGCTTGCATTTCCATACTTACACTTTTTTCAAATAATAAGTTTTTTAACACTAGGCAAATTCTAAACACTTTGTGCTATTTCTCTTATAATTTTTGTTTCACCGTTGCAATCTTAGTTTTAAATAGAAAGAAAGACAATCCAATCTTTTTTTTTAATAAAAATAGAATTTATTTATTTATTGAAAGTACTGCTTGAAGTTAGGTAGCAACCTAAGAATGGTTGCTTGGGCATTAGAGGTTAAGGCTCAACAATATTCATAACTTTTGGAGACATACTTGAGAATTTATTACATGATATGTAATTTTTAATGCTTAATAGCCAGCTCAAGCTTAAAATCACTTTTTTCAGAAACAAAAATTTGAATTTGATTTTTTAGATTTGTATATACATGGAAAGCTTCGAATCATTCCATTCTGATTAACAAGATGAAAGTTATAAAGAGTTTTAGTTTGTAGGCAATTATGGATTCTCTACTCTAAAATAAATTGAAGTCCTTTATTTAATTCAGTTTTCAATATTTTTGAAAAAACAATTAAAACATTGTGTAGATTACAAATATTGGGATTACAACATTACAACTATTGGGATTGGAAATTTTTCAATTCTATAATTTCATAACTACATTCTTAACAATTTAGTATTTTAAAGCATAGTCTACCTTTTTCTACCTCTTTCTACTTACTATTGTTTTCAAGCATGAATATGAAATATTTTTTGTTGAAATTATATACACCCAATTTATGTCTTTAACATATTATGGAGAGTAACAAGTTGTGAGATCTACACATTTTTGTATAAAAAAGTTTGAAAGATGAAATCTAACCATTTGGAAAAAGTTGATAGTACTTCTTTCTAAAATCCAAGCAACAAGATCTTGCAATTGGTAAGGTTTTTTATTTTGAAGTTTTGGAAGAATGTACTTGAATGAGTTAAGTAAAGGATCTTATGGTTGGATTTGTTAATGAATAAATAAAGGTGAAGATTTTAGCCTTGCTTTGGATTTGAGTACTTTGAAGCAATTTTGGACTTGAAAACACCAAAAACCTTTAGGAATTAACCCCTCACCGCCCAAGGCTGTTTTGGATTCCAAAACATCAGTGCTTTTAAAGTGATGTAGATGTAAATGTCACTAAGTTATAAAGATCTTAACCGTACAATCTAATAGTGAACATGTTGTAGATGATGTGAATGAAATTTGGAGTCATTTGACCGTATAGATTGAAAGATTATAATGTTTTAGTGTTAAAAAAAGATTCTGAAATTTTCCTAGCAACACACTTGGAGGTGAAATTCAATTTCTAAACTTACTCAAATGAAAAAATTGGAAACTATAAAGTAATTCAAAACTAGCATACCAACACATTGAAGAAAAAAATATCAATAAATTGACTCAATGTGTTTGCAAAATGGCTTACAAATGTTAAAAAATAGGCAAGAAAAAGTTGCAGAAAACACATCTAAGGTTGAACCTCCTTCAACTAAAATGCTTTTCAGTCCCTCATAACTTTTTGGATTGATAAGAAATTTTAGCCACACAAACTAGACTAGTATGCGCAACTTTTCTAAACTTTATTTTTATTGGAAGCAGACATCATATGGAGAAGAAACAAGCTACCAAAGTTCACTATAATCCAGAATGTCGGGATTTTGAATTTTGAATTACTCCCAAACATTCAAAGAAACTTGGATTGACATGAAAATTTTACCACAATAACTAGACTTCAAGGGGACATAACCCAACAAAGTTTTTTGAAAACAAACATTGGATGAAGGAGATACAACCCCCAAAAGTTTCAGCCATCAAATGCAGTTTGGTAGACTCAAATTGAACTTGTGAACTTTGTTTGAATTTCAAGAAAAAATTACCACATAAACTAGAAGAGAGAGCACAACTTTTCCAACAAGTTTTACTGAATTCAGACATCAGATGCAAAAATTTACAACACTTTGAATTTGACTTGAAACTCTGTGAGGACACTTCTGGTCCCCTTGGACAGTGAGGAGTTAAGCACTTTAAGACTTCATTTAGTTTATTTTGGGGAGCTTGGGGAGCCTAGATCTTTCGAAAATTGTCTTCTAGTCCAAATTTAATGTACTATTTCATAGAGCATTTTGCAAATTTATCAAGTTTTCCATCTTAATGCTCACTGTGACAATATCCCTTGTATATCATAGCTTCCTCCCCTTAACATCAATGGATACTAGGTTTCTATACTATTATTAACCTTATGTAATTATATTGTTTAGAGGATAGAAAATGTTCTTAAGTGCACTATGAAAAGTGTTCACAACTTGACATGTCAAACTTGTCCATTTGTATGACTAATATGGAATTGAAAATTGTCAATTCCAAATGTAACTATTTTGCAATAGGCATTCAAATAACAAGATGTCAATTTTTTTGAAAATTGTGCAGATTGAAATTAAAAAACACGCATCATATCTTTTATTTTTTATTTGATATATGCTCTAATTGCTTGCAAAAATAACACTCATGTTATTCATCTCACTAATCAACATTAAATTAATTGAAGCTTCGTTGCATGTATCAATCTATTATGCAATGAATATATTTTCTTTAAAAAAAAAGAATTGAAGTTTGATCAACTTTTAGTTACCAAAAAATAACCTCCTTTTATTTAGAGTAGCATAAATAAGATCTTTGAGGCTTAATAGAAAAAATTGTGTGAATCCCTACAACACTATTAAATTTCTTCACTTTCAAAATAAGGTTTAAAAAAATCACAATAAAAATTGCACAATGGGAATGAATGTTAATTTCTAATATCTTAAAACTTTGTGCAATGACAACAAAATCCATCATATAGTTATTTTGGATAGATATCAATTTCTATCTACATATCATTTGTACTTTACTTCAATTGTATTAACTTGTTTCAAAACTATTTAATTGATTTCAATGATTATCATCCGTAAATAGGTGAACATAAAAAGGAAATTTCTTTAATAGGCCCTCCAAATTTTTTTTAGTAGCTTAATAGTTGATTAAAACCTAGTCCAATTATCTTTATGGGGATAACCTTGTAAATCAAGGGAGACAAAAATGGACTTGTGGATGACAATGGATAGCTTGCAAAGTATGTAAAACAATTATTTTTCATCCAATATTTTTCTTGGTGGTCTAAAGGCTAGTCTTCTAGTGATATAGTGTTCAGAGTCATCATTGGAGTATTTAGTGTTTTTAGAGAAAATAGGGAGTGTGTGATGTGGTAATTGCAAAGAATGTTTTGAGTGTATGTTTAGACAACTTCAAAATTTTTATGCTTGATTTGAATTTTAGCCACGAAAATGATCCATATAGTGAATTTAATCCCTCAACTATTGAAATGAAGCTTATTAAATCTAATAAACTTTTGACAAAATTTTTGAAATTGAATATTTCATTGCATTTTGATCCTTAGACCTATAATGACAATCTATTGTTTACTAATTATAGAATGGCAAATAAATTAGTTTATGTTATGATGTTCTACACTATAATATACACTCAAAACAAAATTCATAAAGTTAAAAGTATAAAGTTATAAATTAATTTCACTAACCATTTTATAAAAATAAAACATATTAATATAGTAGAGAAAATAGAGTATGCAAAGTAAATGATGTAAGGTGAAAACACCCAAAATTGTCCTTGTACCCATTCCTAGCAAGTAGATTTTTATTGAAAGCATCCCCTGAGGTACACTAAAAAATTGATCCGATACTTAATTGCTTATTTCAATGCTTTTGGGTGTGTTTTCACCTTCCATCAATTTTGATACCAAGAATACATTTTGTTTTGTTTGATTGGGCAGCTTATACTTAGAACTTGATTCCATAAACTGATGGCCAACAATTGTATGAGACCAATTGAGAGGTCATTTGATCCAAGTTGTAAAAACATACAACTTTATTATGTGCACCAATCCTATAACAGCGGGGACTTTTATAACAGGGGTAAGATTGTGGTGCAATCTTACCCCTGGAACACCACGCTGGTCATTGTGGAAATCATCCTTTTTGGTTACAAAACTCCAACAACTCAACACTCGTGGAAGGGCCAAACTACTGTGCAAGACTTTCCCTTTTCAAAAGAAATTCCATCTTCTGTCTTCCGTAACATAGAAGGACTGATTCTTGGACACTTTTAGGCCACCACATCATGACATGGTTAACCACTATAATACTGTTGGGCTTGCTCCCCATTTTATTAATGTGGAGAGGCAGAAATTGTCAACTCCAACCACTCTGAGAAAGCCAACCACGGAAACCCCCGAGAGTCCCGGACCCCCAGAAATTGGGGCTGTTGCAAACATTCCTGAAGCTTCTAACTTACATGTACTGTACTTTGTCACATTATCTTCATGTATCTTCACGTAACTTACGACCATGGAATTGAAGCCTCTATCAAGGGCTGAACTTAAACGACATGGAACATTTGTCATGCATGAACAATCTAACTATCATGCATCATGTCCTCCCATGTCACAATATTAATTAGTATTCAAAAAGAATCTAAGCAATGAATGACTTAGGAATTTCTTTGGGACTATAGTAAGGTAGGAATACTTATAATTGTCAATTTAAGCAATTCAATATAGTTGGGGGCAATTTTTTCTAAAAAAAAATTATTTTTTCAGGATGGGCAATTGAAATTCATGAGTTTTTAAAAAAAATTAGAAATTTTGGTTAATGCATTTAATTTTTACAAATTTTCAAAGTAGAACTTCATAGAGCACCCAAAACCGCACTCTACAAAATTTGTCTCGATTATAGCACCAAAATCTAAAAAAATTAAAGCCTACCAACCATAGTTAAATATGGAGATGATTTGAATGTACTTTGGACATAGTTTCAAGGTACTATTGGGAACACTGTAAAGTAACTTTACTTTCAAAGTATGGGTACACCAATAGTTATAGGTGTTTCTACTTTAAGGTAGGAGGCTCAAACTTTGACTTGGCATTAAAAGCAAACATGACTTGAAGATCAACATTTTGCTTTCTTCAATGTAAGTTATCAACTATGCACTGATTTCAAGAGGTGATTGCTTCTCATGACCACATTTTGGACCACTTTTTTTCACCTTCAAAAATTTGTAACTAACTCTACAAAGCTAATTCAAAAAATATGAAATGATTTGGGTTAAGTGTCAATTCCACTTGTCTTTCAACAAAATTTTTATTGAATTATTTTTCAAGATGTTTAGCTTCTCCAAAATTCTGTTCTAGCCCTTTGGTAGTGTATTTATGGACCTCGTATTTTAGTCAATCATTTAACCCATAAACGACACTATAATCATTTTTTTGGCAATGCATGATTGAGAATCTTGTTGTGTAGGACAGAAATGCAACTACTCATCTTCCAAATTATGTGGGAAGAGGAAAGGTCTTCTATAGTAGCTTGTCTTCATACAACTGTTTTTTTGTTTTTTTTAATCTAAAAATGCACTTGATATCAAAATAGATGATTTCCACATAAACTAGTCAAAGTGTTCAAAGGTTAAGCAATTTTAGAGCAAATGGTGAGTAGAATGATGTGGAGAATATTTTTCCCATGTAGGAAGACAAGAAATATGGGGATTGCCAATTTTTTAGAATTTATATATGAAATTGAAATTACAATGAATTTTGGGGGTCCAAAAGTGCACTTCACTAGTAGTCAATGCCTAGAGTCTTCCAACTTTGATCATTCAAGACCTACTTTCATGCTCACTACTTTGGGACATGTGTCATAACCTTACTAGTCCCAATCTTGAAAAGGACCAAAAAAAAAATTCCAAGCTTCAATTTTGACCTAAGATTGGAAATAGCGCACCCTACAAGTTGGGCACTAGGTGTGGTTGGCAACAATGCCTCTATTGTAGTGAGTGATCTTAAACTCAATTTGAATAAAAAGTGAAATATATATATATATATATATATATATACACAAATATCTAAAAATCTTTTAGTATATTCATATTGTAGTTTAGAACATCATGCTACAATTTTGTACCGTATCATTCTAAATTAGCACTCCATGGTTATAGCCTAAAATTCAAATTGTTGTAAAATATTTAGTTTAAGGATTTTTTTCAAGACTTCAAATTAGAGAAGAAACTGAGCCTTGGTAAGCTTCATTTCATCAGTTGGACTTATATTAGAAAAAAAAAAAAGTCATTTTTATGGTTAAATTCAGATTATGAGAAAGGTATATAATTTGCCAAAATACATGGATTTGCTAATTTTTTTATGTTGGATATTAAAAAATATTACTAAAAGATAATATCTTGACACTATTCATTGAAACTGAGTACCTGCAAGTCCCCCAAAAATAATTGGACATAGAAAACAGTTTTTCCCATTTGCAAGTTTTCTCAAAAATCATCCAAAGCAAATATATAATAGAACCACCCATACCCAAACTATATAGCTGGAAATAGTTGCAACCAAGGTTGGAACAAATTTCCAACCAATGTGTAGAATGTGTTTTTCCTTCTTTTCAAAGTTAGGACTAATCAAGTCACAAAAATTTACATTATCTTATACTACTTCAGAACATATGTAGAATCTCTAAAGTGGTCAACTATGGGTGGTTTTACCATGGAACAATCACCAAAAATTTTGCTTTCAAAAGCAACGCCTATCAACATTGATATTTGAAATTGTGAGATATTTTTAAATTAATTTTTTTTAAATAGTTTAAAATAGTTTTATATTTAATAATTGTATATTTTTCATTTAAAAAGAAGCATTTTCTAAAAAATATTATTTGATTAGAGAGACATGAAACATTTGGGTGACTCTTCTGGACATTAATGCAACACTTATGGATTTATTAAACTAAATGGGCAGCAACAAGGGTTGTTATTATGTGAGCATAGAAATGTAAGCCCATGAGCCTAAAATACTACATACCTATGTTATAAGTGTATATATTATAGAAACCGTCTATGATTATAGGATATATATGTTACAAATACCTATATTATAGGTGTTTTTGATACATACACCTTCTTTAGTGTGGGGGATCTATATTATAAGTACTTATATTATAGGCTCAATGCTCACAAGCTTGTATTCTTGAGCTCACATACTAGCATTGTTGGGTCCACAATTGCAATTATTAATGGTGCAAGTCTATTGTAGACAAATTTTTAGAAGTTCATTATATTTTAGATTAATGTACAACACTACAACAATTTTGTCTACAATGGGCCTTAACTCCTAAAATAAGTTCTTTTGGATGTTTAGAAGCCAAAACAAGCTTCAAAATACTCTTTGGCAAGTAAGGCTAAAATCTTCATCATTTTATAATGTACTATAAGAATTCAAGTGCCTGATCTTTTTGTAAACTTGTTTGAGTATATAAATTTTTAAATTTCAAAATGCAAAACACTACTAATTTCAAGATTATAATGCCTAAACTTCAAAAATTAGTTTTTTCTAGCCCTTTCTAGAGGTGAAGTTTCGTCTTTCAATTCCATCTTATTAGAGCTATTAACAATTTTTTTATTATTAGAAATTTAACTTTAGAGGACACTAAATCCGTCACACAAAGTACTATCAACAAGGTGAATTTTGTATTTTGCAAGGTAAATGTAAAGAAGGCCCCCTCTTTTGTACGATGTTAATCCTATGTTCGTCATCCCTCTAGGCGAATTGGGACCTCTGATTGAAAAAAAGATAATTCAAAATTTGCAAATTTTTCAGGTGTGGCAAATAAAACATTCATGCATTTTCTCGAAGGGAAAATCCACCTTACTAGTCCCACTTCATGGGATGGGTTCCGTCCTGCCTTGCCTTGACTTTGGTTCAGTGAAGTCAAAATTTAATAAGTTGTTTCCCAAGCTGGAAAAAGTACTATCCATACGGAACAAATTAAATACTTCATGACCTTGCGTCAAAAGGTTGAAAACGGATCCAGTACATCCAACCAGTTTTTGTTTGGTCTTGTTTTCAGACCAGTGGTCATGTGACTTTTCTTTTAAGAAGGTCTTGATGGAAATTTCATGGCTCCTTCAGTCTGGGTGTTTTGAATTGAAGGAGGTCAATTTTAAGTATGTAATTTTTGTATGCAATTATCATTATAGTCTGACACTTTTTTTACACATTTACCCTCTTTCTATTCTATAAGCTCGAAACTGCCTTTTTTTTTTAAAATTTTTTTTTAAGGAAATTGGGCACTTAATTGCCTCAAAAAAAATTACTGCTTCCAGCTGCCTTCGAGGTGAAGCACTGCCTGTGAGCTCTGTTTTGGCTCTTGTGAATGATTTTGCTAGCCTCTGTTTGTTTGTTTTTGTCCCATGCCGGTCTTGTATTTCTATTCTTGCAGTAAAGGTTCCCTTTCTTCTTGTAAAAATTTATTTATTTTAAATGGATCCAGCCAGTAAGGTAACAGGCTCAGAAATCGCCCACCTTAGAACTGAAACTAAATTTTGGAGAGGTGAAACGTCTTGAAATATTTTTCAGTAAATTTTCCTCGAAAGAGAAGAGGAAATGGCATCTAATCCAAGTCGTTTCATATTTTTCGGAGCTTTGTGAAATGAGTTATGAAATTTTGAAGTTTAAGTGGCATAGGGCTCTAAAATCGCCCAACCCCTAAATTGTACACTGTTTGTACATTACTGAATGCTATGAAATAGTTACATGTAAAACCTGTGCGTATTTGAATAGGGTGGGTGATTTTCGAGCTTGTGCAATTTTAGAGCTTGTTACCTTACTACCAATATATGGTAAACAGCCATAACCATTGCTGGGTGACAAAGTAACAGCCCCAACATAAACCATAGCTGGCCCAGATCACGGTGACGTAAACTTCACAGCAACAAGGTAGGAGGTCCATAAAGCGATCACCTAAGCACCGAAACTGAATTTTGGGGGAGGTAAAACATCTTGAAATATTTTTTCAGTAAATTTTCTTTGAAAGACAATAGGAAATGACACCTAACCTAAGTTGTTTCATATTTTTTTTTGAGCTTTGTGGAATTAGTTACGAAGTTTTGACGTTAAAACCCACAGGGCTGTGAAATCAACCACTTCCTCAAATGCACATGCTTTGTACAGTTTGATACATTGAAAAAATCAAAATGTACCTCCGTGTCATGTTCGGTTCAAATCGCCCATTGGCAGTTCGAGCCTCTTATCGTTAAGGTAACTCTGCCTATAACAGTCCGAATGGGAGCCAACCCACCACAGGCAAAATTGTACTAACAGTGTACATTCTAGTTCTTGAAATGTGCATCACTAGAACTTTTATGCTGGTGATGGGTTGGCTCCCATTTGGACTGTCATAGGCTGGTTTACCTTACTTAAGAAGGGCATTGCTGATGCCCATCCCTGCAACAACAACTCTGCCCGCGTGTGGACATGATTCCATTCATTCCCCACACTTGGTGAAGAAGACCGATGGTGGCCGTCTGTCTGTCTTAATAAATTTCATTCCCCCCATGCTTAAGCTTAATATATACTGGAAAATAGTGTTATGATCATTACCCTGATACCCCATCCCCCGAACTTGGTGGATCCGATCCATCCGGCTTTTCCTCCATGATTACAATTACGCAACAGCAGGCGCCACACAGGAGATTAAGCAAATCGGCAACGTCAGGCTCCCCCCCAAATGTACTTGGAGTGTACATTCCACAACCACAACAGCGTCACGCCAAAATTGGATCTGAGCGCCTGACGTTTTCCGATCCCTTACAGGCAGTACCAAACAGGGCTATTGATACTCTACTTTTTGAAATCCAATTATTAATAATGAAGGTGGGCCTGTTCACTGAGAGAAAGCCTCGGGATTGAATCATTGATCTGTCTGTCTGGATGGATGGATGCTTCACCCGTATTGATACGGACTCATATCGATCGATAGCGTTTCAGTGGGGGTTCGTTGGCCAGAAAATAAGTTTAACAAGGCTGCGGATGGACGGACGGATGGATCGATCTTTGGCGTGAAAAATGGAATTTGGAAGTTTTGGGGTTTGGGGTCAATGATGTGCATGATCTTCTGCATGAGAAATGAAATCTGGAAGTTTAGGGTTTGGGGTCAATGATGCACACGATCTTCTGCGCCAAATATGAAATTTGGAAGTTTAGGGTTTAGAGTCAATGATGTGCACGATCTTCTACATGAAAAAAATGCAATTTGGAAGTTTAGGGTTTAGGGTCATTGATGTGCATGATCTTCTGTGTGAAAAATTGCAGCTTGGAAGTTTAGGGTTTGGGGTCAATGATGCACACGATCTTCTGCGCCAAAAATGAAATTTGGAAGTTTAGGGTTTAGGGTCAGTGATGCGCACGATCTTCTGCGCCCAAAATGGAATTTGGAAGTTGAGGGTTGAGGGTCATCGATGTGCACATTGTTGTTTGCTGGGTCGGAGGAGATGATCAATCATCACAGCTAAGCTAGCTATGACTAAGTTCGATGCAGTTTTCATTTGAGTTGTTGTGGTGGTGATGATGTCCGCAAGTTCCAGAAGCTTTGGAAACTCTACAGTAGCTCAGACAATCTCGCAACACGGGATTTGCTTGATCGAGCAGACAGAGTTGGCACTCAATTGTCTTCGTTAGCTCACTGATTGCTAGAATCAGTAGCTAGTCCATCATTTGGATTGGCGTACGGCTACATACGTTGCAGGGGAATTTTTGAATGGATTGGATCCCTCTGATCAAATGGGTTTCTGGGATCTGAAGCTAACTGTGTGTGGATCTGATTTAATGAATATTATTCTCATGAGAAATCTGAAATTTCCCTGTAGAAAGCCTGTAGAATGCAGAAGAGTCTGTGGCTCAAGAAATTGATGGCAAATGAGGTAAACAAAAACCAATGATACTGTGAATGAAGGATTGATAATGAATGGCTGATGCATAACATAACATAGGATTGTTGGCATAAGGTAAAGTACCCCATTTCATTTCAGACCAACTGGGAGCAAGCCCACTGTGGGCTGAATTCTGTTAGTGGTGTACATTCAAGTGGAGATTCACTAATATAATTCAGCCCATTATGGGCTTGCTCACATTTGGTCTGAAAAAGGGTAGTTTACCTTAAGGTAGGAGGCTATAATTGCGACCCTCTCCTTGCAACTGCCCCATAGCCGATTGTAAAATGGATGGGAGCTGATCTTTAAACAGACCACTGTTGCTATTGAATGAATCAAGAAAAACTTACTTACTTTATTTCAAGAGCCAATCATTTCCTCCATGGTTCAAAAATCACTTTAGAAGTTGCAAGGGACAGATTGTGGGAAACTTATGGGTCACAAATAGGTACTCTACTGCAGAAATCTTTGAAAATTCATAACTAATTCAAAAATGCTTTGAAAAATATGAAACCACTTGTGTTATGTTCGGTATCCATTTTTCTTTCTCTGAAAAATGAGCTGAAAATATTTCTGTTCATGCCAACCTATGAAAAAGCCGGATCAGCCCTTAAAGGGTCACTTTTACAGCCATCTACGTTAGAGGAATCACATTCTATCCTTCCTCTACCATTGCAGCGAGGATAGGCAAAGTACCATTAGACATGAGTTTTCTAGCACTTGGTGCAAAAATAATTTTTTTTGTGTAGGCACTCTTCACCACCTTAGGTGGCATTTATCTCTTAGCCTCCCTCTGAGGCTTAATCTCCCACAAGAAACTGGACTAATTGTTCTTCTCCTTTCTTTTAATGGTCACCTCTCTTTTCAAAAAACAACAACTATGGTAGCCAACACATTTCCAACCACGGACCCATTCCCGTCATATAGGCTATATTCTTTCCAATTAGTAGGAGAAAAACAAGAGATTAATTATGGCACAATTTACAATGCAATCATGGCACATTAAGATTAGTTGCAATCTTTTTTTATTTTAAAATCAACCTATGGTTGGAAATAGGAAGGCCTACATGACAAGAATAGGTCAAATAGAATCTTCAATTAAAAAATTTGTAGTAATAAAATTCTGAAAAAATACGGAAGCCTTTTGAACATTGTTTCTATATATAGGAAAATTCTTGCACTTAAGAAACCTATGCCCCAAATATGTAGAATTTCGTAAGTGGTCGAAAATAGGTCAGCTACCATATATAGAATTGATGTCTCATGGAGAGAACCGTGAATTTTTTACATTTTCAAAATTGCAGGTCTTTATGCTATAATTGTCAATCATTAATTGTGAGAAAAGGAACTTTAGATTTTTTCAGCAAGTCCAAAAGATAATTTGCCTTTTTTCCATTGATTTTTTAACTTTGGCTAATTAATCCCTATGTGCTTCGTCTAAATGTAATAGAATCATTTTTAAAAATCATAATAAATATTTTAAACTCCATGGAACATCTACCATGTATGTTATTGATTTGTATAAAGCATCCTTTCTTCTTTCCATTGATGCTTTAAAACAATTCTCTTGAATCATCTTCAATGGATGTTGATTGGACAAAGTGCCCTTTCAAAACATTCACCATCCATCCAATTGATAGTTGAGCATTTAGGTATTTAAATGAAAATTCAAAAGCTCTAGCCAGCATTATTATATTTAGTACAATTATCATAACTTCAAATATGAATCTTTTTTTTAAAAAAAAAATAGTAAATTAACCCCTAAAGCACTAAACTATTTTTTGGCAACATAATAATTTTGGACAACTCACTATAAACAAATTTATTTATTTATTTTGCTGAAATTTTCACATGCAATATGTGCCCAAGGAGTAGCTTCAAGGCCAACAATTTTCATAACTTTTGACTACCTAGCTAAATCCCAAAGTCCCAAGGTCATTTTTTGGCTCAAATCCATTGAAAACTGCTATTTCTGCTGCATTCATCCAAAAAAACAGAATTTTTTTTTCAAAAATATAACTCTAAGATGTTGTACTTAACTTGACAAAGATCATATGGTAAAAATTTTATTAAGTTTGAACGTACAAATTGGAAGATACTTGCATTCAAAGTTTGGGGAAAAGTTTTTTTGGGCACTCCCCTCAAATTTCAAATGACTTTGATTGCCGTTGGTTGAATTTTGTACTACAAACTTTGAATTTAAAAATCTACCATACTCTACATTATGTTAGAAACACATACACCAATATTCAAATGATTTAGAGACTTACATCGCTCCATTAGAGAAGAATTGAGGCCAAAAGAAGACTAAGAATTCTCCAACCTCAATGACACTATAAATGCAGCCAACAGTGCGGTTTGACATGGCCAAGAGAGTGCCACGTCGTTTCCCCCCCTCAAAAAATTCAAACATTTTTGCATTTTAAGAATTAAATTTTTATTTTTATTTTTAAAACTTTATTTTTTTGACAATTGGTCGTACCTTTTGCTATGGGGGAACATTGTTAGGAATAAAAACAAAAGGGGTTGTTATTGCCCTCAAATCTTCTCTAATGCCTCCAAAATTCTACAATGCAACTATATTGTGAAAAATTACAATACAAACCTTTTTTTGCTATGAGATTTTCTACCCCATTTTTTGAAATTTCACAAATCCCAACACTAGATTGAAAGATGAAATTACTATTTACAAGATCTAAAAAGAAAAATTGGAAAAAACAACATCTCCTAAAGTCTATACAATTTCAAAGGCCTATGGTATTAGCTAAATGGAAAATGCCATTATGTAATTCTAAATATGCATCCATTTTGTTCCTTGTCAAATCCAACATGTTCCCATCTGCATTCTTGATGGAGTTCCCGACATTGGAAATGTCGAAGCTCTCCACCTTCATTGAAGGTCCTTCATCTATTTGATTTAACAAGCACCTAAAATATTTGACTATAAATTTCAGAATATCATGTATGACCTTGCTTAGTCTCCACAATCTTCTCTCGTTGCTCACTTCCACAATTGGATTTGCTTTCAAAACCCTCCCTTCTTCCAAAGGTAAGGAAAAAGTACCTAACCAGCTTGCCCCTCGAGTTTGGTTTCACCAAAAAAAACTATAACTTCTTCATCCAACATTGGATTCAAATAAAAATCATATATCCTCAAACCTCTTAGAAAACTACATGTCCTAGAAAAAATGCAAAAAATCCTAGTATAAATTGAGCTCATAGGAACCTTCTTGAATTCCAAATTGTTGCCTACAAGGACAATGCAACTTTAGAGGTTAAAAAGCCATTGCATGATATGTTGTTTTCATTACTCAATAGGCAACCTAGGCAGCTCAATTTTTTTTTTAAATCACTTTTAGAAAAAACAAAAATTTGAAATTGGTTCTTTAGATTTTTATATATGTAGGAAGCTTTGAATCATTCCATTTTTTTTTATTAATGGAATCAAAGTTATATGGACCAAGGGAATACCAACTTGGGCATGAAAAGGACTCCTGAACATTTTTATAAGCAGGGAATCACAACTGCCACTTTGTGTGCTGAAATTGAACAAATAAGAGCTTGTCAAGCCTACAAACCATTACCTTCACATATCAGAGCTTCATTTTGCTACAATTAGACACTGATAGTCTACTTGTGCCGGAAATAACTTTTCATTTGCCAAATTTTTCAAAAATTGAAGTGCCATGCTACTACTGCGCTAGACATAACATCCCGTACCATGCACTGTCACTACTTTGCCGTGGCTTTCCGGTGGATGGTGTATTTAAGTAAAGGTAGATGGCTGTAAAAGCGACCCCACCTCTCCTTGCAACTGCCCCATAGCTAGTTGTAAAATGGATGGGAGCTGATCTTTAAACGGATCATTGTTGCTATTGAATGAATTAAGAAAAATTTATTTTCTTTATTCCAAGAGCCAATCATTTCTTCAAATTGCTTTAGAAGTTGCAGGGGGGCAGATTTTGGGAGACCTATGGTCACAAATAGGTACCTACTACATAAATCTTTGAAAATTTATAACTAATTCAAAAATGCTTCAAAAAAATATGAAACCACTTGTGTTACATTTAGCATTCATTTTTCTTTCTCTGAAAAATGAGTTAAAAATATTTCTGTTCATGCAAACCTATGAAAAAAGTGGATCAGCCCTTAAAGGGTCGCTTTTACAGCCATCTACCTTACTGTAACTTAGAATATTTCTCACCCAATAGTACTTCATCAGTAGCTAAGTGGACAGGTGGAGATTGCATGTGATGAGCAGGGTACCTGAAGGAAAGCCAGTGGACATGAATGCTATTGAATGATCATCATAAGGGAGCCGACCTATTTTCAACGACTTAAGCAATTACGGGGTATGTGGGGTGCAGATTTCCTGAGTGCATAAATTTTTCACTCCAAAATACATGAAACGACTTGAGTAAGATGTCAATTCTACTTGTCTTTCAAGGAAGTTTTACTGAAAAATATTTCAAGAAGTTTCATTTCCCCCAAAATCAGTTCCAACCCTTAAATGGTTCGTTTATGGACCTACTACCTTACCTCGATGCACACAGTGTGCACTTGCACTGAAAATGTCCCCATATTGGATACCTTGAGAGCTCTTTGTTGATTCTCTTTTGAGTTCCAAATTCACTGCCCTTTTCCTTCTGAACTCCAATGATTCAGCTCTTGAGCGAGGTTAATCTTATATGCAAAACAAGCAAATAGGTAGGCAAAACCCTCCAAAATATGATGTAATATAGATCATTACGACTTAAAACATGTCCTGCTGATCTGTGGGGACCAATTGCACCACCAAAACTTCTTCTTGGGGACCTGCAACACCAAACAATCAAATGAAAATCTGGTGGGCATGACTATAGGAGCTGACCCATTTCTGATCATCCCCCCCATAGACTGATTTCTTACTGATTCCAACCTATAGACTGATTTAATTACAGCACTGAGTCTTCAGCTTGCTACTCGGTTCCTCCTGGTTTGAGGCACTGACTGACTGGACTGCATTGGGTTGCTCGTTTCAATTTTTAAAAACATCGGCAAGTGGTGCCAGAGAGAGCAGGAGTCAGAAGGATTTTAAGAAAATTATCTGCAGTAACTTAACCTGATCAAGACGAAGTTGAATCACTGGAGATAAACTTAACTCAAGGTAGATGGCTGTAAGAGCGACCCTTTATGGACTGATCCGGCTTTTTCATAGGTTTGCATGAACAGAAATATTTTTAGCTCATTTTTCGGAGAAAGAAAAATGGATGCTGAACGTAACACAAGTGGTTTCATATTTTTCGAAGCATTTTTGAATTAGTTATGAATTTTCAAAGATTTCTGCAGTAGGTAACTATTTGTGATCCATTGGTCTCCCAAAATCTGTCCCCCTGCAACTTCTAAAGCGATTTCTGAATCATGGAGGAAATTATTGGCTCTTGAAATAAAATAAATAAAATATTCTTGATTCATTCAATAGCAACAATGGTCTGTTTAAAGATCAGCTCCCATCCATTTTACAACCAACTATGGGGCAGTTGCAACGAGAGGGTTGCAATTACAGCCTCCTACCTTAGTGCACCTTCATTCATGAAAAAAATTTCCCACCAAAATTCTCATCAAATGGATCATCCTCTTGAAGGAGGACCATTATTTCATGGCCTTGTTTGTATGTCTATATATAGTCAAGTGCTGAAATAAACCAATGCCATCTTATTGTGATTTGGGGCTCTTCTGCATGTTTCATGTGAAGATACACTACACTTGTTGTGAGGACCTTGTTTATTTTATTTTAAAACAAGTATGTTCAAGAAACACATTGCAAGGGTTTTTGGTCAGGAAGAGAGGCTGATTTCACACAAGGTTAAGAACCTGTTGCCACCAAGTATTAAACCCGCAACCACAGTTGGGGTACCTCACCACCATCACCTGGTATTTTAGGGTCATCTTGGATTGGACCTTGCTAATTTTATTGTACCAATGACTGGTGGTGAGGTACCAGTAGAAACATGGTCAGTGTAGACTAAGCTTTAAAACCTACACTTCATCTTTTTTTTTACTAGTTAGACCAACCATGGGTCCTAAAACTTTGTCTATGGGGACATAGGTAAGGTTGAAGAGCCCATTCCAGACACAATTTTGTGAATGTGCCATACATTTCAAACTACACATGTCACTTCACAAGATGCAAGTTGCCCCCCAAATGGGCTTGCCCAAACTTGTGTCTGGAATGGACTTTTTTTTTTTTTTTTAAATTTTTATCATAAGAGGCTAGTTGATGTTTCAATGCCACACTACTGTGTCTGAAATCAGATTCCAATGCTCATTTGTAGGTTCAGCTCTAAAGGACAAGTAGCTCAAATTGGGCCTCTGAATGCCATTATGTTATTTTCAAGGTCAAACAGAGACTTGTTTCCAGGTATGTTATTCACCCCGTAAAGGAGGGTAACTCTGGTTTGAAAGACTGGTGTGAATGAAGCATCTGTTAACCCCTAAAGCTCCACCAAAAATGCTCCAAACTGCCATTTTTAGGACAAGTACCAAAAAAACATTTTAAAACATTTTTAGACACTTGCAATCATAGGATTTTGTAGTGTTCTAATTTTAAAAGATGTGGAAAAAATTTCAGAAATTTTCGCCATGTAAATTGCAAGATATTAGCATTTGAATTGACAAGAAGCCTTTTGGGGGCCCTTCGAAAAACCGGGCAGCTGCACTTCACAAGGTCACATTTGTATGAAAAAATGTCCAAAATGGTTGCAACTCTTTGGATTCATTCTTCAAGGTAAGTTGGCTACATGCTTGAAAAATTTCAAATCATTTGGAATTGTACAATATATAGGAAAAAAATAGTAAGTAGAAAGAAGTAGAGAATGAATTAAAATACTAAATTATTAATAATTTAGTTATGGGATTGAAAAATGCCAATTCCAATGGTTATAATGTTGTAATAAAAAAATTTAATCTAATATTTTTATTTTATTTTTAAATACTGAAAATTATGTTCAATAAAGAACTTCAAAGTTTATTTTGGAGTAGAGAATCCGTAACTACCCGCAAACTAAAACGCATCATAACTTTTGACTCATTGATAAAAATGGAATGATTCAAAGCATTCTATGTATGTATAGATGTAGAAAATTAATTTCAAATTTTTATTTTTGAAAAAAGTGATTTTTTAGATTTGTCCAAACTGCCCAAGTTGATAAACAAACTACATATCATGCCATAACTTTTTACTCATATTTCTTAATGTTCTAAAATTTAGTGCATATGAAAAATATTCCTTGTCTACACCTTCTATAAAAATTTGGGCCAAAAATATGGAAATATCCGCTCACATGCACTTGCCCCCAAAAGCTATGTTGCCAAAAAATGCAGCTTGGTCCTTTAGGGGTTAATGAATATGGCCAATTGTCTAAGAGCATCCTTAGTCTTAATAGTACATGGCACTCCAACAAAAATTTTAAACTTTTGAATGGTGTATAATTTGAACTTGAAATTTGTATCATTGGAAACACATTTAAAAGCACTTTGAGCAATGAATTTTTTTCTTTAGATTTAGACATTGGACAACTACTTCAAAATCAAGGTAAAAGTCACCAATTATTAGCAAATCATAGTTACCAAAGCAAAATTTGGCCATAGACACTTCACATTGGGCTACATTTAGAATGCCCATGGCCAAATTTTGCTGTGGTAATTGAGATTTGCTAAAACCTCTATAATTTGTGACTTTTACCTTGATTTTGAAGTAGTTGTCCAATGTCTAAATCTAAAGAAAAAATTCATTGCTCAAAGCACTTTTAAATGTGCTTTCAATGATACAAATTTCAAATTCAAATTACACACCATTTAAAAGTTAGAAAATACCGTTGAAGTGTCATATACTATTAGGACTAAGGATGCTATAACCCTTAAGAACTTAAATGGTGAACTCCATCCTTGATCCTTCCGTTAGGAGGTAAACTTATAAAGAACTAACATGTTCCATCCCCTTAGATGAATTCTTAAGTCCCTTTAGGACAACAAGATCATTTGACTATCCACCATAATTGGGTGGACTGTGGTGTTAACACCTAAAGCTCTAAACTGCATTTTTATATGCAACATAGTGATTTGGGGCAACTCACTATAAATGGAATTTTCATTTTTTCTTTGCTAAAATTTTCACACAACTTGTAGCAGAGGAGTAGCTTTAAGGCCCGACATTTTTCATAACTTTTGACTGCATGGTTAAAGAGCTATTGTATGATATGTAATTTTCATTGCTTGGTGGATAGGCTAGATAGCCCTAAATTTATTTATTTTCAAATCACTTTTAAAAAAAATAAAAATATACTATTGTTTTTCTAGATTTATATATATTTGGAAAACTTTGAAGCATTCCATTTTGATTAATGAAATGAAAATTATGAGAAGTTTTAGTTTGTGGGTAGTTAGAGATTTTCTATTCTAAAATAAACTTTGAAGTCCTTTATTTAGCTCAATTTCCAATATTTTTTGAAAAAATAATATTATAGGATACAGATTGTTTATTATAACATTACAACCATTGGGATTGGCATTTTTCAATTCCATAACTAAATTTTTAACAATTTAGTATTTTAAATCATTTTCTATTGTTGTCTACTTACTATTTTTTCCCTATGTATTGTACAATTCCAAGTGATTTGAATTTTTTCAATTATGTAGCCAACTTGCCTTGAAAAATGAATCCAAAGAGTTACAATAATTTTGGAGATTTTTTCATACAAATGTGACCTTGTGAAGTGTAGCTGCTTGAGTTTTGTAGGGCCATAATAAAGATTTTTGTCAATTCAAATGCTAATATCTTGCAATCTACACGATGGAAATTTCTGAAATTTTTTCCGGATCTTTTCAAACCCCAATACTACAAGATCCTATGGTTCCATGTGTTCAAAAATGTTGCTTTTTCTAAAATTTGGTCCTAATACTAGAAATGGTAGTTTTGGAGTGTTTTTGGTGAAAACATAGTCAAAAACCTTTAGGGATTAAGTTCCTGTGGAGCTTTTTGAAAGCTCGGGTAGCTTCATATGAAGTCAATATTGAATAGAAGAAAGTGATATTTTCATCAAAGATGCATATTTCCATAAGCTTCTTGAAAATATGATTTTCTTTCCAATCAAGCACCTAAATAAAAAATTGGGGACTCAAAAGTTTTGGGGCAGTTTGGGTAGTATGCCAGTATAGAGGTCAAGTAGTTAGGCAAGCAACAATGCTAGTATGTAAGCCTAAGAATGTGAGCTTGTGAGCATTGAGCCTATAATATAGGTACCTATAATATGGATACCACATAGTATAGAAGGTGTATGTATCATAAATACTTAAAATATGGATATTTGTAACATTTGTATTCTATAATATAAGTGTATAGTATTCTAGGCTCATGGGCTCACATGCCTATGCTCACATAATAACAATCTTCGTTAGGCAAGTTGTGAATTTTTTTGATTACCTTTGAACACTTATATCTTGCACTCTATAAAGCTAAATGGGCTAAAAAAATTTTCCAAACATTCTCATGGCAATGCAAAAAAATTTATGGTTAAAAAATGATCCCCCTTCATTTTTTCATTTTTCAATTTTCACTCAATGAACTAAAAATGGAAATTTCAAAACAACTTTAGAGCCATTAGCACAAATTCTAGTGTAAATTCATGAGGTTTTATAAATTATTATTATTTATTTAATTATAAAAAGGAAAAATATATCTTGATTATTGGAGTTTTGATTCTTTTCAAAAATGAGTTCTTAAAAAAATTGAAACTATGTTCATGTAGATTTATTTTGGATATCTTTTCTCTATAAGATGGTTTTAGTATAAGATATTTTTATGTATGTTAGACATACCCATTATCTTTGAAAATTGGCATGCAAGTAGTTAACATAACCTACCTAATGGTCCAAGTTCCCAAAGTTGTACAATGGTTTTGTTTCTACAAAGTTGAGTCAAACTATGTTGATTCAATTGGAGAGGGCCAAAAATTCTTTTCCTCTAACTTCAAACATTATACTCTTGCAATCTACATGTTCAAATGGTTTGAAACTTTTCCATAAATATCTATAATAGTGTAGTATAAATTTATATGGTTGAAAGATTGAATATTTTTTACATTTTACATATGTTTAATGCACTAAAAAGTGGTATTTTTGTATTTTTTTTTTGTGAAAATAGTCAAAGCTTTAAACATTGCTATTTTCTGCATTAATAATTAGTTTGCATCAAAATTTCTTTGGAATTGTTTACAAGAATATAAAAAAAATTGCTTGATCTAATCATATAAATTATATGCAATGTATAAGGGTTTGAAGTGAACTGATTATATATGTAGTATTATATTTGACTCCTAGATATAAATTATGTATTAAAATATGTCAAGAATCTCACCATTGGATTGACATTTCAACAATTAACATTTTTCATTTGGATGTCATTTTATCATCTAAACCTTCTTATGTTCAAATACAACATATACAAAGAATATGTGACCATTTTTTTTGAGCTTAAGAGAGATGTTTTTTTTAGCTTCAAAGGAAGTATAATGATGGTTCAAATGATAGGAAATAGCATGTGTCATTCAAATACAACATATACAAAGAATATGTGACCATTTTTTTAGCTTAAAAGAGATGTTTTTTTAGCTTCAAAGGAAGTGTAATGATGGTTCAAATGATAGGAAGTAGCATGTGTCATTGGATTGGCTTAACATGAATACAAAATTTTGTCAATATTGACACCATATTACATCTAAGAAAAAGATGTGTTGCTGTCTAAAATTAGACTTTCTATACTAGAAAGGCTTAAAGTGTCCAAATTAGGTGTAATTACCTTAGTTCATTGTGAAAATTATCTATTTTCAATAGGAACTCATTGACCAACATTTGGAATATTTTTAGAGTTTTATCAACTACTTTCCTTTGATTCTCATATTGAACTAGATTTTCAAATACAAAGTCTAGTTTTTTCTCTCTATTTTATTCTAAATAGATAATTATAGATCTTTTTACTAGATTTTTTCTAATGTTTTTGAATTGCACCATTTTTTTCTTCGAATTCCACCCATTAAAATGAACTACCCAAACATTGTCACAAATCCTTGCAATCATAGAATATTTATGTTGATGTGCTAAAAATGTGTTCTAAATGAGGGAATGAAGTTGATTGTTGTTGGTCAAAGAAGATTCCACAGTAGGTAATTGCAAGATATGGAATTCCAATTTTATTGCTAAGATTTACTACTTTTTATTGTTTTTCTAACCAAGGAGATTCTCACAAGTAAATAAAATTTGAATTAAATATGAAAGTATTTGCAAGTTATGTCTAGATGACTATATCCATGAAACTAGTGAAAAAAGTGCTTCGTCGTAGTGCAATATTCATGTTAAATATAAAAACATCTCATTGTTAATAACTTGGGCTCTATTTCTCTCTACACTATCAATGACAATCAATTAAAATTTTGAATTTTTGAAATCTCAAAATCTTAACATCTTGAAATCTATGAACTAGTTGTAACTTGCAAATTAGTGACATATAATCATTTGATGTTTTATCAAGCCTCTAGAAGACTGTTTCAAGGCTATTCTTGAAACTATGAACCAATGTACTATTGGCTAGAATATAAAATAATTAAAATATTCAAGAATATTTAAATATGAAAAATCAATTAATAATAAAATTTGACATGGTAGTCTCTTGACCATGTGAGATTGCTAATGTGGAAGTGATTCTGTATTCCTCATAGTCTAGGAAATCGCAGTCTTTTAGAAGCGTCAAACATGTAACATTAGAATTTATATTGAACAAATAATAAGTTTCTTATGCAAAGATGGGTGGACGGTAGGCTATAAAGGTCAAATAACTAGTTGAGCAAATTCCATATGATTAACCCCTAAATTCCCATTGTCCCCTTGGGGACAAATCAGATTTTAGATAGGTTCCTATGACCTCAATTTTTGGTGAATTGTTTTGAAACTTTCCCATAAGATAGAAAAACTGATTATCTACGTGGAAAAATAATTTTTATTTCAATTGGTGCCCGGGAGAAAAAGTTATACCACAAAAAGCTTGAAAACTGAACTTGGCAGGCAACACAAAAAAAATTGCAGAAAATCAAAATAAATTTTAATTTTTTTTCCTATGAAATGTTTCATTTTTTTCTACATGTGAAGCTTTGATTTGTTCTATTTGGACTAATAATGAGAAAGTTAAGGACAATCTTGCTTTTTGGGTAATTTCAACATCTTCTTGAAAAAATAACTTGTAGGATTCATTTCTAAATGCAATTTTCACAATTTTTCACAATTTAAAAAAAAAAATGTTGTATTTTCTGCTAAAACAATATCACCATTGGGATTATCGTCTTTCAATCCCATCATGGAGTTATTAATGATTTAGTTGTTTTTTCCAATCTTGGGCCTACTTCTATTTAGCATTTTTTTAGAGAATGAAAATCAAGTATTTTTTTTGATGAATTCTTTTCCTAGACTTTCAACTCAATTCTTCAACATAAAAAGTTTTAAATTCAAAGTTTGTAGTGCAAAAAAATTCCACAATTTGCAGTCAAAGTCATTTGAAATTGCACGCCAGTGTTCAAAAAACTTTTTTTTTCAACTTTGAATGCTAATATCTTCCAATCTATATGGTCAAACTTTATGAGTTTTTTACCATGTAAGATAAGACAAGTAAAGTATAAGATCCTACATTTAGATTCTAAAAAAATGTTTTTTTTTTGTATTCTTCAGTGAATGCATCAAAAATAGCAGTTTTGAATGTTTTTTGATAGAAAAATGGCCTTGGAAATTTAGGGGTTAAGGTAGGAGCATCTAAGGGCCCCTTCACACATGGGCCCAAGGTTGAGAGTCCGTCAGCTTCCACCAATCAAATTTAAGAAAACCCCGACTTTGGCCTCTTGACCCTTCACACAAGGTGGCACAATCCAAAGTCCGTCACCCTCCAAAGTGCCTACATGGAAGCCCAAGCTTCTATGTGGCAATGGCCTCATGACAAACTCTCGACCAAAGTTTGGCCATGAACTCCCACGGCCTCTCTACTAGGTCGGCCCTGTGTAAAGCGCCCCTAAAATGAATATATTTTTTGGTCATGTCAGATTAAGATACAAGTAAGATAGATGCACCTAAAATGAACAGTTTTTGGTCAATCATGTGACCTTGGTGACCAAAACTCAATATATTTTTCTACATAAATGCTAGC
Organism: Pseudoscleropodium purum; assembly: GCA_963969395.1. Lineage (NCBI taxonomy): Eukaryota > Viridiplantae > Streptophyta > Bryopsida > Hypnales > Brachytheciaceae > Pseudoscleropodium > Pseudoscleropodium purum. The sequence goes on from OZ017796.1 coordinate 3,975,219, forward strand.
AATTCTAAAAGAAAATGAAGTCAATGGGTTTCATAATTGTTGGACACTTGTGCAATATTGTATGATTTTCAAAGTTCAAAGCATAGGAAACCTATGAAAGACACTAGACTTGACAAAATATCCTTAAATATAATTACAAAATAGTCAAATAATTTATAGAAAATGGACATTGATTGTATTCAAAACCAATGGAATGTGCATGATGGGAAGCCCACTTTATTAACTCTCAAAAGACATTACGAGTCTAAGAGAAATTTTAAAAGTCAAATCTCAATTTTCATATAATTCTTGATTTCAAATGTTTTAAAAGTTAATAAAAAAAATGTAGTTCCAATAATCTAATTTTACTTCAATTTTTATTAATTAATTTTTATTATTAAGTTTATAGTTTTGTGACACTTTGAAAGGTAGCATCTTCAAAGATTAAAATACACCACTTAAAAACTTCTCCTATCAATTATCTCTTGCCATAGACTCAAAGAGCACATCAATTATATCACGATGTTTGTCCCTACGATCTCTATTTAGAAAAAAATCATATTATTTTAAGCATTTTTATAACTATTATGAGTTTTTTAGAAAAGATACATGAAAAAATCATATAAAATTTATTTTCATGTTTTAAATTGTAAAATATTAAAGATAAAATTCAAATATAATATTACTACAAAAAATAAATATGAAAAATTTAAAATATATGTTTTAATGCAGAAAACTAATAAAGTTTGACCAAGTTTAAACATGAAATGTTCTTTAACCCCTAAATTTCCATGACTATGTTTTCACCAAAAATGCTCAAACACTACCATTTTCAGTACCTAAACCAATTTTTTTGAAAAAAACACTTTTTTTGACCCATAAAACCATAGGATCTTGTAGTATGCTGACTTGAAAATATGTAGTAAGAATTTCAAAAATTTCGACTGTGTGGATTGCGAGATATTAGCATTTAAATTCATTAAAATCATTTTTTGGGCCTTACAAAAAACAAGGCAGCTATACTTCACAAGCTCACTTTTCAATGAAAAAACAACCAAAATGGTGGTGCTTCTTTGGATCTTTTTCTCTAGACAAGTTGTCTACGTACTTGAAAAATTTCAAATCATTTGGAATTGAACAATATATAGGAAAAAGAATAGTAAGTAAGAATAGTAGAGAATGATTCAAAATACTAAATTATTAAGAATTTAATTATGGAATTAAAAAATGCCAATTCTAATGATTGAAATGTTGTAATAAACAATCTATATCTTATGATTTTATTTTTTTTCAAAGCTATTGAAAATTGAGGAAGATAATGGATTTCAAAGTTTACTTTAGAATAGGGAATCCATAATTGCCTGCAAACAAAAAATCCTCATAACTTTGGATTCATTGATCAAAATATAATGATTTGAAGCTTTCCACAAATATTTAACTTTAGAAAATCAATTTCAAATTTTTGTTTTTGAAAAAAGTGATTTTTTCAAATCTGCCCAAACTGCTTAGTTACAAAAAAGTAACATATTAGGTTATAGCTTTTGACTCCTATTTTCAAATGTCATGAAATTTAGTGCATATAAAAGATTTTCCTTGTCCCCACCTTCTATTAAAATTTGGGCCAAAAATATGGAAATCTTTAGCCATATGCACTTGCCCAAAATTTCTATATAGCCAAAAAACACACCTTGGTCCTTTAGAGATTAAGGGTGAAGCTTGTAGGTAGAATGGAAAGTATATGTACTTAAAATACATACTTTTTCAAATGAAAAATTCTAAATGCTATTCGAGAAAAATATTATATCATGATGTTAGTAAATGAAATAAAAAGTGAATGCAATTGGTTTGAGAATTTTTAGAGTTTGTGTAAACATCCCATGAATTTTCAAAATTAAAGTCATAGAAACACCTACTATTAACACTAGACTACAGTTAACCCTTGAAGGTCAAAGACTATGTTTCCACCAAAAACACTCCAAAATTGTCATTTCTAATACAAGTACCAAATTTCAGATGAAAGACATTTTTGGATACATGTAACCTTCGAATCTTGTAGTAAACTAGTTTGAAAAGATGTGGAAAAAATTTCAAAATTTTCCATAGTGTAGATTGTAGGATATTAAAGTTTGAAGTGACAAAAATCCTTTTCTTGCCCTTGTGAAAATATGGGCAGCTACACTTCATAAGGTTACATTTGTGTGAAAAAATGTCCAAAATGGTGGTTACTCTTTGGGTTCATTCTTCAAGGCAAGTTGTCTATATGCTTGAAATTTTTTAGATCATTTGGAATTGCATAACATATGGGAAAAAAATAGTAAATAGAAAAGAAGTACAAAGTGATTCAAAACACTAAATTGTTAAGAATTTTAACCTACCATTAAAATTTGCCAATCCAATGGTGGTAATGTAGTAATAAAAAATCTACATCATATCTTTTTATTTTTTTTCAAAAAATATTAAAAATTAAGTTAAATCAAGGACTCCAAAGTTTATTTTTAAGTAGGGAATCCATAATTACCTGCAAACTAAAACACCTCATAACTTTCATCTCATAAATCAATATATAATGATTAAAAGCTTTCCATATATATATAAATCTAGAAAACCAATTTCAAATTTTTATTTTTGAAAAAAGTGATTTTTTAAGAAATTTTTGGGCTGCCCCGTGAGTGTTGAAAATTACATATCATGCAATAACTTTTGAACTATGTAGTCAAAATTTATGAAAATTGTTATGCCTTAAAGCTACTCCTTGGACATATGTTATTTGAAAATTTCAGAAAAAAGAAATAAAAACTCCATTCATAGTGAGTTGCCCAAAATTGCTATGTTGCCAAAAAAAACGTAGTTTTGACCTTTAGGGGTTAATAGAAGTACATCCTAGAAGTACAAAATGCTTCAACTCTCATTGGTTGCTTCAAATAGCTCTTCTACTTCCATAGGTTTCTTTTGAAAACTAGTGTTGAATTAGAGCCAATACTTTGTCATGTTTGGGTAAATGAGCAAGATATTTGCTACAATAAGAAGCTCTAATCTAAGTGATGACAAACAAATGGTGTTGCAAAAGGATAAAGATACCTTAGTGAAAGCCTTGATTGACCTTCAATAAGTCTTGTTTTCACAAGAGGGAAAAGAACATACATGAACCAAAATGAGACACTTGACAAGTGATAACCACCATCACAATATTAGAATTTGGATATAAGAGGTGTTTGGTTAACCCTAGAGTGCCGCAAATGCTAATTTGTAGGGTTTAGATGACAATCAAATGAGATGAACAAAAATTGGAGGCATTTTTTTATCCAATTTTATCTCTTGACTTTTCATGGTGGATTATGAAGAGCATGCTATTGAGTTTATAATCTTGCTAGTGTTTGTTTTTATGTAAGTGAAAAGTTAGTAAGAAAAAAACAGATCACAAAATATGTTATATTAATGTATTTTAGGAAGTTGTTGCTCCTTCCTCTAAATCTGAAATTTCTCCATAAAATTGATACTTTTTTACTTTCCAACCAACTATTGAAAAGAACATCATCTACTCTAATTTCAACTAGAATTTGCATTTTGAAAAATTCCAAAAACTGAATATTTTATTGCAATTTGAATTGTGGATGTATTTCCAATGTCTACACTAAATACTAATTATAGAATGATATAGAAATTGTATTTACACTATGACATTCTTCACTATAATCTACATATGTGGTGAAAATTTCAAATTGTTTCAAATTGTTTTCTATTTGATAAGATTTTTCTTCACTTTTTCTTCAAAAATTCTCAAAAAAATTGAAAACTTTTGTGTAACTAAAGAAGACATGTAATTTCATTTTTGAAAAATAAAAATGAAAACTTCATTTACATGCAATAGCTAAAAAGGAACATACAAAGTAACAAAATTTGACCTTCAACTCTACAGTCATATACCAAGTATTTCAAGGTTAATCACTTAGGCAGGTTCATTCAAGGCCACTTGAAAAGAGGCTGCACACTCTTGTTCCTCCATTCTTCCTTCCCCTTGGCCTGAAATTTTAAATCCTCACCCCCCAATGCCATTGATCTTGAATATGGATACGGTATACAAGTAAGGGATGTGGGATATATCCCATATCAATTGCCAATCTCACCCCCACTTAGAAATTACAAAGGGGTGGGAGGGGTGAGAGGATAAATTTTATGGAAAATGTAAAAATGAAATGGGGGGAGGGAAGGGGTTTAATGAAAACAAAACAAAAGTTGGAATTTGAGTGCATAGTTTGTCACTATGCCTATGCACTCAAAAGAGGCAGTTACTGCCTTGCCTGTCCATTATTATTCAGGGCCAAATATCTCTCCCTTTTGCTTCACTTTTCAGCTGTCGGAGAACAGAATGTGTTCATTTTAGGCGCTTCTACCTTGGTCTCTCTCTATATGCAAAGAGAACACAATGATGAAGTTGCCGCACCATATTGGATTGAGGAGCACCTTTGCTCTTCACAAAAATCGTCTGCAAAACAAGGGCAAAGATTCAGGCACTTGGTAAGTCATTGGGAAACCCATGATATATCCCCATCAATCAATGGGGAGTGTCTGCCACTTTGGGGTACATTGGGTACAGACACGCATTTACAGGAAGATTCTAACCTTGATCAAACAGAGGGCTGCGATTGAAATATAACACCTACAGAAGGCCAAAGATTCATGGTCTCAAAATAAACAATGAAATTGATCACATACCGGGAGGGTCCCATATAAAATGGGCCAAATTTTGTATCACCAGGATAAGCAAAAGAACATCGTATGTGCTTGTCAGAAAAAATAATTCCTATGTAGACTACTCGAAATTGTAAATAAAAACTTGAGATCCACTCGAGGACCTTTGGACATTGTAGGGCTCACAGGTTCCCTCGCTCCAGTTCCCTGCTTGGCAGAGTTACATGGGTTCTCAAATGCTTAGGTTAGTCAGATGCAAGCGGTACCTTGCAATAAGCAGTATGCGGATACTGTCACTTCGAATTGAATCGAATGGATATAACCTTGCATTGCAGACTCCAAAGTGCCACCCTCAGAAGCATGCAAGCAAACCAATCTGCAGGGAAAATTTCTTATTATCGGTGTTAAGGCACAGAGATGGAGCCTGTCCTACGTACTGAAGCACTCACCTGCTTCCATCTATGATGCTGAGATCGTGAATAGTATCCAAAATACTCCGTCAATGCCAATCCCTCTTCTGAGCATGTTGATATGCCACTTGCAACAGACGCTTAGTAACGGCGAAACTATCAGCCATGGCAACGCAATTTTTTCCAAGAACGTGTTCTTTGTCTTCTCCAAGAGAGAATTGATGTTCAAGAAAAATACATGCCAATATCAAATCCTTGAATAATTATGAGCAACAACATCATGAAATTTCTCTCAAAATCAGCAATTGTATAAAAATGTAAGGCAAGAATTCTTGCAAGGATAGGACAGTAATGTTTCATACTCATGCTGAAAACTGAAGATTCAGAGGCACACTGCACATCTGGTATCATTTCCCTCAAAGTTCAGGCCGTCTGTGCATGATCAACCTCTGCAACTCCCAGTGTTCTCAACCAAAATGCTAGGAAATGCTTAGCTGCAAGCGATGCAGCAAAACCCCACACTGTTGCAGTTAGTAATGTCTTAACACCCTGAAGGTCCATGAGAATGTTTCATCAAAAAACACTCTAAAATTGTCATTTCTAGTGCAAAAAGCTACAATAAATAAAAACTAGTTTTTTTGCATATCTAATCATAGGATCTTGCATAAGACTTGTATGAGAATGTGTGGAAAAAATTTCAGAAACTTTGACAACATAGAATGTAAGATATTAGTATTCAAAATGGAAAGAAAAAAAAAGTTTTTTTCGAACATGGTGAACCAAAGTTTTCAGAAAATTTTAACTTGATAACTTAAATGTTTTGCACTACAAAGTTTGGAGGTTTGAATCTTCATGGTGGAGAATTGAGTTCAAAATTTTAAGGAAAAATTCAAAAGAAAACAATTTGATTAACACCCTTTAGTAAAATTGTTTAATAAGTAGAAGTAGATACAAGATTAAAAGAAAATGAAATCACAAATAGTTCTAAAATGGAATTAAAACATGTCAATCCTAAAGGTGAGATGGTTGTAGCAAGTAATCTACACCCAATAAACCTTCATGCTTTGAAAAATTGTGAAAACTGAGTTAAAAAAATGAATCCTACACTATTGTTTTTGGAAGATGCCTTGATTGCCCACAAAACAAGACTCTTCATAGTTTTCACTTGACTAATCCAAATTAAATATACCAAACCTTTCCATGTAGACATGAATATTTTTGTAAGGAAAAAAATATTAAAAATTATGAATTAAATTTTTTTTTTTTTTTTGTAGAGTCAAGCATTTTGAGCTTAAGAGAGCATACCTTTTTTTTTTTTCCCAAGCAGCAATTGAAATAAAAATTATATTTCCAAAAGAGCATACATTTTCTAACCTCCAATAAGAAGTTTCCAAATTTTTCACTGTAAGAACCTGCCCGAAATTCTTAAAAACCCACTCCAGGACTTTGAACCATTAGGGGTTAAAATGATCTCACCGCAAAAGGTAACATCCTGGGCATATCCTAACCCCTAAATAACCAAAGATTCATGATATGGCAATGAGCAATATAATTGAAATTTTGAGAATAATATATTTCAGATTTGCCAAATTTTGACATTATAACCAACGAGGAACAGAGCATATGTTGGTCAAACACAAATACAAGTCTTCATATTACCTACTCAAAAGCCTAATTCGGGCTTTCTGATCCTGCTGAGGTAAAACCCAAACCCTGTCATCAATGTCTGATTTTGCTAGACCATGAACTGAGCAATTTAGGTTACAGTTCATAGCGCACCACTCGATGTTACGCAAAGAATCACGCCCGGGACGAAAAGTTGTCTGCAAAATCCAGCCTGGGTATCAAGCAGCGACAGTAGTTACCTCACGACGGTACGCAACAAGCCCACTCCAATTGCCTCATGATTGGCACCAAGCATCAACGAAAACTAGGGCATGTTGAACCTGGAAATCACAACAACCGTCATAAAATTGCCAAATTGAGCAATTCTCAAAGAAAATGTAGAAATTACAACTACAACTCCACAGCCGTTAACCCTAACTGCAGAACAGCGATTGCAGACAAGGCACATTAATCATGGAGAATGGTCTCACCTATGAGTTACTGGGTGGCAGTGGTCTCGTGATCAGCCTCCCCGATACCTGATCGAATGTCCCTGCCTTGAGCTGCTGCCGGCTTTTGAAATTCTTTATCATCTTCGTCATTATCTTCACCACTGCCCAACTCTCTTACATCCTCCCCTTCCTGGTCCTTCTTCTGTTTCCAGCTGCTGCAGGCATCTTGAAATCGTCGTCGTCGTCATGATCGTCACCACTGTTTAACTCGATTAGATCCTCTCCTTCTTCCTCGTCCTTCTTCTGATTCTTGGACTTCAATGCTTTCGGATCACTTTGAGGAGCTGCAACAACATCACCCTTCCCGCGCTTACGGTTCGATGACCTCATTGGCGCATCAACAACTTTGTCAACCTCTCGCTTCACCTTTTTGGACAGTTTTGGCGACTCTTCGTTTCCTTCCTCTTCGCTCCCTTCCTCTTCCTCGAGATCAAGCTTTCGTGCCGAGCCAGTACTCAACTTCTTGCTTTTGACTAGATCCGGTGGTGCTGAGGCGGGAGCCGTCTTGTCACCTGCATTGACAGCCACCTTTTTCTTCTTCGTCGCAACTTTCTTTTCTGAAACATCCTGGACCACATCTGCCTCCTCATAGTCTTCTTCACAACGAAAAATGTGCACCTTAAACCGCAGCGGCTCAACCAGCTCAAAGATACAGCAATCGCCGTCAACCAGCTCATGCGCAAGTGACCACCCGCGCCAACCCCCGCTCAATCCAGCTTTGTGAGCCAGATAGAGGCACTCCGCCTCCGTGTCCTTATCATCCTCCAGGATCATATACTCATCCTGATTCGGCATGTGCTGCTTGCAGAAATTGGCAGGCAGCCCCAGCCAGAAACAACTGGCAGTATGCGAACGCAACATCGGCTTCACGAAGGCCGGGTTCTTGATCCCCTTGTAAACCTCCTCGGCCGCATCGATAGCCGCCATGCGCGCCGTGTCGGACAAGTAGCGATGCGCCAACGGCTGTCGATCTCGGGCACCAATCCGCATTCGCATTCCCGGCAACATGTCCAGCTGATCTCGGTAACTCACCGCAGGCTTCCCGGCCATTCGGGACGATCGTCGGGCCTCCCCTGGCGGTTCATTACTCTTCCGACCATTCGACGACTTCCTCACGAGCTCCTTGTTCTTGACGGGTTTCAAGCTTTTTGCTAAGTCGACCAACCCGAGTGCCTGCATTCTCCTCTTGTTCTCCTCCACCCGTTGCTTCCGGGCTTCCTCATACGACACCAACGGACTGCTCGCTACCTTCGCCATTACTCCGCACACTCTCTAGATTCTCCCCGTCACTTTGCCTTCCCACGCAACACCCTAGTTCTACTGCACGCCTTCCCCTCCTTCACTCTACTGTGACCTAAAGATTGCAAACGTGCACCAAATTTGTTAAGAAAAAGCTTGCTCCACTCACGGAAACAAGCTTCAGAAAACTCGTAAGCGTACAGGAAACAATGGAAACGGGAATGCAGCAACCTAATTCTCGCAAACTTGCACCAAATTTGTTGAGAAAAAGCTTGCTGCACTCGGCGGCAACAGATTCGTAGGCTCGCAAGGGTGTAGGAGACTAAACAAACGGGGATGCAGCAACATTGACGTCCGCCGTCATTCCCGCCCCCAAGGAAGCTGGCTGTGTGCTGAGTGCTGACGAGACTGGGATGAGAAGATGTCGATGAAATCTCGTTCCTACGGAAAATTTCGAATTTTGGATGAACGAGGAGGGCGGGATCCAATGCAAAGCGTATCGTTTCATAGTAAAGTCATCAGACTCTTTGACAAGAACCGCGAAGTCTGTAGCCTAAAGTAGACAAGCCTATTACCACCCTAATTAGCAATCTGAATATTTTAGGGTCAACTCCTAGAGGAGCACATATTTTTCTGAGGTGTGTGCTTGTTTCACAAATCAAACCCAAGTAGAATTATAATTTTTTGATTAAAATTGTAATTTCTGTGAATTTTTGAATTGGTCTGCCTTGAAATTACAAAATCAGTCATAGAGTGAAGTTATGAATGTCCTATAAACGACTCATAATTGTTCTCTCATGTATCCCATGGTACTTAAGTATTCACCATTAAAGGATCAATTGACATGTTACCCCTTACTGGCATTATTACAATGATTTTTCTCAGAAAATGAATGGATTTGGATGTTTTGGGGCCAAAATTGGGGCCAAAAGTAGGATAATGGAGTTAGGGCAATAAATGCAAATGGTTTGATCTATGTTAATAACCAATTACAAATGTAAAGCAACCTATGACCATCCCTTTCTGAAATTCACCTTTTTTTTTATTAACCCTCACACAAGATTTAGTTTCCATGAAAGAAATCTAAAATCTCCTTGGACCAAGTTGTATGGATCTTATTGTTTATCCATAGTTTGTGTACTCATAACATATAGAAGTGAATAGTGAATAGTACTTTGACTTTGCAACCTAAATGTAGTATTTGGCAAGCCATATTCCCTATTGAAGTGAGTCCAATAGATTGAAACACTCCAAAAAAATAGAGAATCTATTTCTTGTTAATGATTTTCTTAAAACCAAGCTTGAGAGACTGTACTTGTTGTTAAAGGTTTTGTGTCATAATTAGCCTAATTGTCATACTTATTGATTAGGATTTTTTGTATAGGAAAAAAAACAAATGTTTTAATTTTAGATCATTTACTAAATCATTTTTTCCAACGTTAGTTAACTATTCATTAAAGAATGCCAATTCTTACTATTGGATATAGAAGTAGCTTCTTATTAGTATCTACAAATATGTACTAAAACCATTGTTCAAAAAGTAGAAATCCAAAAGACAAGAATCCATTATTATTTCATTAAAATTGAATTATAATTTGGTTGATTTTAGGTGAAAAAGTAGGGACTTGAGAATGGTTAGAAGGTCGGAAATAGCTTAATCTACCTTAGAATCAATAATATATGTGTCATAAGTTCATCATAAGCTTGCATTCATATAAACTATACCAATATGCAAGTTGAAGATCAAATTAGACACCTGGATTAAACAATGTCATGCCTCTTGCATCCACTTATAATTTTGCACTTCCATCCAAAATCCTAAAAATTAAAGGGAAATTCAACAATGATTGCCAATCCACCTAATACCACCCAACAAACTTGTGCTAAATTCTAAGGTGGGAACACCTAAAGTCATTCATTCTATAATATATACATACTAATTTAGGAAATGTTTATATTGTGAACATGTAACTTGATGCTACTTTATGCACTAAGGCACTTTGGAATGTCCCTACCTTCCTTCATTGCAAGTAATAGGTCATAGGAGGTCTCATGCCCTTCCGCATTTATAGATGACAACCCAAAAATTAGAGTTTTAACAATATATTGGTCATCCAAGGTCGCAACAATACCAAAGAAAAAACATGGGATTTTAATATAGAAAGAAGATGAAATGTTCTTATATATTATAAACAGCTTAATTCTATAATTATTTGACAATAGATCACCTATATTCCCTCCAAATCCTTATTTTGTAGGAATGAAAAAATTATAAATTTTTCTTCAAATCTTGGATTGTCCAAATGATCCATTTTTGTTTTAGGATTTTCATCCTTGCAAACACCATTTTGTCCAACAAACATGTTCAATTTCATTCATCCAATCTTTGAGAAGAATTCCAACAATGTTTTTATTCTCTATGATAGTTGGATGTAATGAAGAATGTAGATCTATAGTTTTTGAAGCAATATACATTATAATTAGGCAAGAATTTAGACATAAGATCTTCGTATTTCCAAGTTTTTTTCCTTTCAAACTGAAGAAGTGGATGTTGACTCTCTTACAAGTTAATACATGTTGTCAAACCCCCTTTTTGCACAAATCCTATAGTAAAAAACATAAATTTATATTTCAATTCAAAGAGTGACTTTTCTAATTCAAAATCAAATCTTTCAAAAATGAAATTATCAAATAAGTTATACAAAAACCTTAATAGATAATTAATAGAAAAAATTGTTTTAAGATCATATATTAATAATTTGAAATTCTTTTGAAAGACAATGTCATTCATTTCACAATGAATTTTTATCAATTTTTATTTATTTTTAATTTCAAAGTTTATTCAAAATTATTGGTTCATATCATAGCTGCAATGAATTCAATTATTGGGATGTGACCTAAGAATAATATTTTACAACTTTTATTTGATAGTCATCCCCATAGTGATCATTGAAATTTTCCTCTAAATTGCTCTCTATAGTGCTTTTTTACATTTTGAGAAATCAAAATTCCTCAAATCTTTTAGGATTTAAGAAACTAAAACTAAAATTTTAAAATTTTAAACCAAAGGAAAATAATAAATTCTTGAATGTAAACAAAATACTAGTAGTTAACCTCTACAAGCTTGAACTAATGATAAAAATATCACTTTAAAAATCATAATAAATAATTAATACACCTCCATAATATTTATGTCATTGATTTATATAAGACATCTCGCCTTTATTTCATATTTCATGGTTTTTCTTGAAGTTCTTTCATGAATTTTAATCCCTCAAGTTTATAGGATTTTATAGAGTTCTTTTAGTGAATGAATGTGAACTTTTACCAAAGATGAAAATTTGTATTTCAATTTAATAAGATTTATGATTTTATATGTATATGTATTCCAATTGGGTGCTTGAGTAAGAGGTTATGGGGCCCCAAAAGTCTAAGGGCAATTGGGACAACATAGTTGTCAAACAAGCTATAAAAAAAGATTTCATTAATTTTGTGTAGTTGAAAATGATTTTTTTTTTCAATTTTCACTCAATGCTCTAAAAGTGATCAATTCTATAACTTCAGAACCATTAGTTCAAATTCAAGGGTTGCTATTACGTAAGCCTAAGAATGTGAGTATATGAGCCTAAAAGACTATACACCTATATTATAAGTGTCTATATTATAGGTGTTTGTATTATAAACATTTTCAATGGTTGTACTAAATCTACTTATATATATATGCTCAAAGCTCACATGCTTGCATTTTCATGCTCACACATTGGCATTGTTGATATCTTCTTGATGTAAGATGATTTGGGGTATGTTAGATACCTCCATTATCTTCAAAAATTGGCATGCAACTAACTAACATAATTACTTATACAATGGTATGAATACCCAAAGTTGGATAGTGCCTCCTTTACAAAATTGAGTCAAATTATATTGACCTAGGGTCTAAAATTTTTATTTTTTCTAACTTCAAACCTTTATAATCTTGCAATCTATATGGTCAAGTAGGATGAATTTTTTTCACATATTTTTATAGTAGTCTAGTACAAATTTGTATTGTTGAAAGTTTGGAAATGTTTTATTTATCAATTAAGCTCAATGTGCTAGAAAGTATCAATTTTGGATACTTTAGTGAAAAATAGTAAAGGAACTTTAGGGTTTAATTGAATGAAGTGCATTTTGCAAAACATCCATCATCCACCAAATAAATAGGTGAGTATTTAACACCTAAAGGACCAAGCATTCAAATTTTGCAAATCTAGACTACCCTAGTCCTTAAGGGATTAGGGTAAGTATATCGAAACCAATAAACTAAAAAATTAACACTATATGCTAGAATCCTACATTTAGGAAAATTCTATACAATATATAGTGTTAATTTTGGGAGCATTTCATTTGTTGGTTTTAGATTTACTTACCTTCATCAATCAAAATATCTATGGATGTTGAGACAATTAGGGTTCACTTTATATAGCCTAATATTACTTCTAATTAGTTGAAATCTAGTTGGAGGATGAATCTTGAGTGTACAAGTGTTGAGAGTGAGATCGTTTTGGATAAAGCTAACACTTGAGTTGCCAACAATGATTTCTTTTTATGTTTTCTCAAGGCATTGTTCAAACTCTTGCACAAATTGAATTGACTGGTGTAATGATGAGGGCAAGAGAGTGGCATATTAGATTCCTTTCATAATTTTTTTGTTTTTTGTTTTTTTGTGGCTAGAAAAGTTGATTCAATTCCCACGCCTTCTGCTAATAATGCTAATTCCCATTAATTTGGAAATAAGTGAATTTGCATGGTGTACTATTGGTAATAGATAGGCCAATATATAGTATTTCAGATTAAATCAATATAATTTAGACCATTTTATTTTCATAATATCTCAAATACGGAGTCAATATTTTTATAATACCTTGTGATTTTCATCCTATCTTCCATTTTCTTTTCATTACGAGGCTCATTCTAGATACCAGTAGATTTCATTCATCTAAAATTATTCAAATTAGTGCAAAGGCCAAGGGACTCATGCTATTCAAAATCTTATACAAATTGAAATAACATAAGCAATCATCAATATTATGGATTTTTTGGGGGCATGTAGGATACCTAGAGAAACTCTATATAGAAGTTAGAAATAGAATGAAGATTTCACATCTTAATGAATGAAGAGTATTCCTAAGATGATTTTATTGAAACTAAGTTTGGAACATTTTGTGTTTTAAAATCTATAGCACAAGAATGAACAAAGAAATTATAAAAGTGTAAACAAAAAGTCTTGGTATGTGAGGTATTGCATAAATCTATATAAATTTGAGGGAAAATGCAATCATACTTCAGAAGTTAACGAATTCCAATATTTGAAACCTTCTAAATTTAGTTTTGATCTTCTTTTCTAAAAGTTCTAAAGAAATTCTTCAATTGCCTTTTTAATACTACAAAATTAGTCAAATATATTGATGTGTTTGAAGTGTGTCTATATGAAAGTATTAGACCCACCTTCACTAAAAAGAAGGATATTTCTTTTACTTGATGCTTAATTTGATACTAAGAACAAATTTATAGTACCAAAATTCATATCTAACTGACATATAAATGGCAATAATTCCTACATGCTCAAAGAATATCCAACAATACCTAAATGTTTTATAAAAGTCAACATTGTCAATTCATTTGAAATTTTGATTAAAAATTATAATATATTTGACTGAAAAATTAAAAATTATATATACATTCAATTAAACTTTATAAAATCAATTTAAATGCAAAAACTTTACATATTCATCAAAATATCTAATTTTTTTAAGTGGTCAAATTCATTTAACCACTTTAAATCATATCCTATAGTCTAATAGTTGTCTTGGTAGAAACAAAAAACAATCAATAGTAAAAACATCAGAATTATCTTGAAAACAACCATTATTTAATAATGACTTTCAAATTAAATGTTGTTGTACTTTGTTGCATGTAAAACTTTAATAGAAGCTATAATATTTTAATTTAGAATACCAATGATAAACAACTCAATTTATTACACATATAAAGATAAATTTTGTACTACAAAATGTTTTGAATGGCAATCGTAAAATGATCTTTTGATTGTTTATCAATTAAAAAATATTATATGCAATAGAAACATCTTTTATGTCCAAATTGATTTTCATTAAGAAGATACTTGAACACACAAAATATACTACACAATATATTAATTTTGCACTTCTATTGCAGTTAAAATAAAGATGAGGCTTTACAATATGAAGCTTTCGATGCTTGTAGAGCCTCCTAATTGATGAGGCAATAATTGGGATAATAATACACATTGAAGTAATAAAGTTTGACCAAACATCAATAGGATTTTGATCATTGAGTAGTAAAGATTGATGAAGGGGGTAAAATTAAACATCTAATGGGCTTGTGAATTTTCATTCCTAGCTTGTTGCATGAAACTTTAATATTACTTCACCTTCACCTTCAAACATGTAAAAGCCTAAAAGATGACTTTAATTGAATTCAATAATTTAACAAATAAATGACCAAGGGATCATTTCATAATTGCTAAAAGGATACTACACCTAAAAAACAAATTGAAGCTACATTTTATAAATACTACTCTAGGTAGAAAGAAACTATACCTAAAAGTGTCCCCAAACTACATTTCATAACTGAAAGAAAACTATATGTAGTTGCTAAAGGTATATGAATTTAGTACAAGGAAACAAACACCAAAAAGCTAAATAACAACTACATGAAAATGTTGAAGATCTATGCACTTGGCATAAGGAAACCACACCTTACGATGTTCAAATAAGCATCTAAGCATTAAACTATCTTAAATTTTGTCTTGTTGGCAATTGAAAGAAGATTCTAGATTTTTAGCATAAAATAATACTATGTAATGATCTATGAATTTTCAAAATAGTGACTATAAGCTCACATTCACAATGTGTGCACTTGAATGAGTTAGTTTTGCAACGAGGTCACAATTAAATGTAGTTCCCTTCAAATATATTGAGTATTGATGATGGTACAACTTTCCTAGAAATCAATTTTAAACTACTTGCTATGTCACTGTCTTTTTCAGCTCTAAGTAAAGAGGCAAAGAAATGTTTGGAATCAAGGTGACGAAACCATAGGTGAAAATTTAGCCATTAATGAGGCCACACCTTTGACCCTCAAGGGCTCCTTTTCCAGTCACCAAGATTTTGCACATCATCCGAGTCTTTCCACTGGAACTCCATCTGCAATGAATGGCATGATAGTCACAAGTTAACAGCTTATGTGACATGCAAATAATCTCGAATGTCTACCACAAATAGAAATGCATAATTTTCATATCTCTATCCAGAGGTAAAATCTTATGTGTTCTTCTCATTGATTTAAAATTTCAAAACCCAATCATCGGGAACATTCTTTTGAGTTGAGCAAATCACAATGAACAAGAGACGTTGCTCCGTACTGTCTGCGATTATTACGTAATAAAATCATGCAAGAACAACAGAAACTCCAGTCAAAGAAAGAAAAGAACTTACTTGACCAACAATTACAATGTCTCCTTCTTTCAATCCTTGTTCTCGCAGTGATCTATTGACGCCACTAGCAAGCAAAACGTGCTGGAACCGACGTACTGACTCGAAGTACCTGCAATACAAGAGGTCAGCAGAGGACAATAACATTAAGTATGCTCATGTGATAGTCAGTGAAATGTCTACTGTCACTTTTAGTGTCTATAATCCGGCTTTGAAATTGCATAAGCAATTCATACAGAGAGATAAAAATTAGAATTCCGCAGGTTCGGCTCTTGTACCAAAGATCTCCCCCTAGCTCCATAAATCTCTCAAAAATCACACTCCCTACAAATTCAAAGTTCCTATAGTCTCCACAGTTCAAGACTACCCGTAATAGACCCAGAACAAGCCAAAAGCTGTCCTCCAGGAGCAAACGGAAAAAATACAAGAAGCTTTCAAATGTAAACAACAAGTATTACCTTGGAAAAATGAACTCTCACGATTCTAAAAGCGGTAATAGAAGTCAAATTCATAGCAATTGATAGAAAAGGACTTACTCCCAATTTGTCATTTGTGTGAACCGATCTAAACCTGCTCCTTTGACTTCCCATGTCCGAGTGTGCTTATCGTTTATGATCTGGTGTTCCTCAATTGGTGCATCGCGCAATTTTTTGACAACTTCTCCTACTTGTAATGCATCCTCGGGGATCTCCTCTTCTGAAATATAGATAAATTTCAGTTTAATATAGAATCCTCAAAATACATATTTGCGGAAGGCACATATAAAAGAAAAGAAGAGGATTGCTGACGAATCTACAGAAACAAGTGACTAAAAACCAATCACAGTCACCGCGTGCCGACAATACCCAACCCCCTGACATAGTATGTACACTAAATTCCGATGCTAAATTTTGCCTTGTCCAACAAACATGAGCAAGGTAACAAAGATTTGAGAAAGAAATTCACCAATTTGCAATAGGAGTAGCATAGAGGACCCTCCTCGATGAAGTAGGATCAACAGAAAAGACTGGCGTTAAATTTGAAATCAAGTAGATCAAACCTTCAAGAGTTGCCTTTCTCCGGCTCTGTAGAAGTTCAAAGGCAGCCCAAACCACTGGCATAGTTCCGTGTTGTGTAGCAGCACTTGTGCAGAAGGTCTTTACCCCTTTTTTTTTCCAAGGCCTTTTAAAACGATGGCCATTGATCGGCTGACTCCTGTGTATCCATTTTGTTGAAAGCAACGACAAAGAGTTTCTCAGACAACTCAGGATTGAATAATTGTAGCTCCAACCGTGCTGCTTCATACTCCTCAACAGCTTGTGCACATGTTCCGTCCACAACTTGGACCTGCAATCATTGCATTCAAAAATCATGAATATATTACTAAAAATACCACCATGTGTTCAGAGACATCTAGATTCCTATCCTCTTCACCACCTGTTTCTGAAGACAAAGCTCCACAAGTTCAATTTGCAAAGCAACTTACAAGCACACTGCAGGGTTCCGTATGGCGCAAGAATTCATGCCCCAAGCCGATACCCTGATGAGCACCTTCCATAAGCCCAGGCAAATCAGCAACGATCATGGACGCATCATAGCCAATGGGCACAACCCCCAAGTTTGGCAGCAACGTTGTGAAAGTGTAGTTGGCAACTTCAGGGCGTGCTGCACTAATTGCACTCAGAAGTGTGCTCTTTCCAGCGTTCGGCACACCCACAATACCCACATCGGCCACTAACTTCAGCTCCAACTCTATCCACCTGCATGAAAGCATGATTCAGATGAGGCAAAATTGTGATCCTTAAGTTCAAAAATAAGTGTCCTAATTGGACCTCATGTCTTTCAAGGCTGCTTCAAGACATGTG
Organism: Pseudoscleropodium purum; assembly: GCA_963969395.1. Lineage (NCBI taxonomy): Eukaryota > Viridiplantae > Streptophyta > Bryopsida > Hypnales > Brachytheciaceae > Pseudoscleropodium > Pseudoscleropodium purum. The sequence continues at coordinate 3,993,011 of OZ017796.1, forward strand.
GAGGCTTTCTTAAGTCCAATTTAGTTTAGGTTGCAATAACTACACGCCACGTTCATTGATTCAGGTGATGCAAAGTTCAGGCCATTCTGAATTTATGAGTTTCACAATATGATCATGGAAAGTTGGGATCAAACGTTTTCACCAACATTGCTAACACATATTTCTAGACAGAGGGAGTACATTACTAGAAGCGGCTAAACATTGCACGTGCTGGTCAAATAAACACAAAAAAATGAACAGAAGGCTCCTATGTACTTTCCACAATATGATCAATCGAATTCGGCGTTCTAAAACCATGAAATCTTAGTCCTGTAGGGGTTAAGAAACCTACAAAAATTATTCAAAATTCACGAAAGCTACTTTACGAATGAAAGTGTATATTGCTCGGTTAAGAAAATGGGCCTCTGTATAATTTTCGTAATATGATCAATCGAATTGGTCACTTCAAACCATGAAATCTCGGTGCTTGAGGGTTAAGAAACCTACATAAACACATTCAAAATTCTTCAAAGCAACATTACAAATGAAAGTGTGTTATCAGATGGCACTCGAATTTCCGCTCCCAGTTCACCGAATTGGTCACTTAAAAACATGAAATCTCGATGCTTTAGGGCCATCATTACAATTCTAATCCTAGGACTTTTGAACTTAATTTTTCTCGTGCACTTCTAATCTTCCCATTAATAACATAGCAAAGAGCCCACAGAACCAATATAAGAATACAAGAGTGCGTCATAAAATTCAACGTGATAAACCCTACGCATTTTAGCTCATAATACGATGCTGCTCTCAAATCTCAGACTGAACAAAGAGCACACTTACAAGCGTTACAGGATTAAAGCGTTAAAGAATGTCACGAAATTCAGGAGATTCAAAAGCCACCTGCGTTCGTACCTCCCCTCCTTTCTTCCAATCTTTCAATCTCCCATCACTCTTCAGAAAAGCCGAGTACTCTTCTCTCGGTTCCAGCGCAACCACAGAACCTGCCCCTCCATAACCAAAATCTTCACTACCGGTACTCTCCTCCTCGTTCTTCACGACTTTCTTTCCAACTCTAAGCGGCGGGTTTCCTTTGATACTCCTGGTGCCCTCTCTTTTCACTCCAACTTGAGTGGATGAAGAGGAAGAGAAAGAAGCGGTAGCAACACAACGCCATTGAGATGAATTGGAAACATTAAGAGGGCGAGAAGGGGCAGGGAAGGATAGGGGAGAGGTCAATTTGTGATAGCAGGCGTGCAGACCCTCCATTGCTGTTTCTGTGAAGCCCAGCTCGGGGGGGTTTAGTGGAGGTGTGGGGATGGTGGTTGCAACCGCGCTAAATCGCTAAAACCCTGCATTGCAATCCCAAATTCTCGTGTTACTTCTTCAAAGTGATGTCCCGGTAATCAATGAACCAAGCATACTCTTTCCTCTGGTCAGCACAGCCATGACTACCTCTCCGAGCTACTGACTGCCAATTGCGGACGCCTACTTCGACAATTCGAACTCTACAGAAAATAACCAAAAATCAATTCTCCAAAGCAAGGAAAGCCTCTGGTCAATCCCCAATCCTAAAGCCGATGGTCAAAAACGACACAACTCTTCCAAACTAGGAGACACTATCTCGAAACCCCGAAAACCTCACACTCCAGAAAAAAGCACCTTCGTCCTCTCTAACCCAATTCTCGAACTCCTGAATGTGCTGATGCAGAGATTACTTATTCTTGTACAGAGATACTGAGAAAAGTTTATTGAATTCTGGGACAACGTAGAACTCGTTAAAAGAGAGATTTTCCGGATCCCGAAAGCGTGACGCACCTCTGTCGAACTCCAAAAAAAAACGAAAGATTTCAAGAACCAAACTAAGAAATTCACGGCATTACACCAACACGAAGACCAATCAAAGTCAAGTAAGGACCGGCATTCCCCTGATCAACTTAACCACAAGGTCCAACGAAATCTAACGACAATTCACGCCAGTGAACTCTACACGCAGGTCAGATTCGGCCCAAAAGAGTGACACACGTCGTCATGTAATTGATCGTATCCTCTTGAAAAATGATGTGGAGTTTGAATTTCGACACAAAAAGGATTGAATCCGATCTCTGCGTGTACGAGTAAGCTTAGTCTAGAGATAAGAATTGATCGTCACGTGAGGAGCTCCTGAAGGCCAACTCCGATATCACTCGCACTCCCTACTCCAATTACACAAATCCCTAATTTGGTAAATTGCAAAAAAAAATGCACCGCTTCACGCAATGAGGACAGTTGGAAATACCTCGAAATTCTACAAGGATGACGAGCTGCGCGCAATGAGACCTTTGTTCACACGGGTCGAGTCCATCACAAGATTCGCCTTCACCACCCGAACATCTCCAATTCCGCAATCCTCAGAGTCAAAGAGATTCCTGTTTAACTTCCTAAAACTGGTTGCAATCAGGGCTTTTGTTTTTGGCGAAATTTTGCTAGACTATCAAAAATTTAACCTTTGTAGCTTCATCCCTCCAAAAACTGGCTTTAGGAGTGAGGCAGCAAGGGGAATCTGGTAAAAAAAAAAAGCCCTGGTTGCAATATTGAGAGCCTTGCAACCAATCATAATGTGCCTGAACTACTCCAAGTACTTCGAGAGTTCCGCCACAACTACTCCAAGTACTTTGAGAATTCCGCCACAACTACTCCAAGTACTTCGAGAATTCCGCCACAACTTCACAGAAAGAGAGGAACCTATAGATTAAAAATGAAGAGGTCATCAGCACGGGTTGGCTACCTTAGTAATAGGGTGTTGAATGCCCAATGAAGTAACTTGGTATCCAGAAATGTGCCTTGTACTTTATAAATTAATTAAAATAAAATAAAATTTTATATTTTTGTTTTGTTTTTAAATTCACTATATACATAAATATTTTTATTTTGAATGCATAAAAATAAGAAATTTTGCATTTATAATATACCATGTTGATCACTTTGTACTTTAGCCTTTTCTATCTAAATCTAAACACTAAAAATTTAAAAAAATTTAAAATATATATATATATATATATATTGGAGATTTTTCAAAGTTTTGCGCTTCTAAAGTGATTTGGCAATAGTCTATACAAATGTTTGTACAAGTTGTATAGAGAATTTCTATAAACCAATTCTTTCAAATTTGGAAAACTCAATACATTTATCTAAGTAGTGAGGTGACAAAATAATGATTTACTTGGATGAAAATTTTTTGTCAAGCTAATATGATATTTTCTAAGAATCTTTTCACTAGTTGGAAAATGCATTCAAAACAAGTAATTTCACATAAAAATGATAAAAATAGAATGGTAATGATTGTATATAGTGTATTGTCCTAAGGTTAAAACTTGATTTTCCAAAAATTTACCCTAAAGATTGCCAAATTTTGCATATCTTTAGGTTTTCTATTCTACAATTATTTATTGACAAATAAGGAGCACAACTAGAGTATGAAACAAATAAGGTGAAATAGTCCATTGCAATCCATTCTAGTCACTAATTACTCCATTGCTATCACCTAAGACGTTGTTTGTGGTCCAACTCTCATTTATTGAAAATTCTTTGTACAATGGAAACATCTAAAATTGTCAAAATAAACAATTAAGCATAATTGGAGGCACCTATGTCTAGAAAAAAAACATTTCTGTAGTATTAGCAATGGAAAATTATGAATTTTCATAAAAAATTTTGATATGTAATTTTTAAATATTTTTAGATATGATATATAGTTTCTATTAATTTTCAAAGTAGAAGGTCTTTAAGCCACTAAAACTATCATATAGCTAGATCTAAAAACAAAATCAATAGTCAACTAATCAAAGTTAAATAAGGGAATAGTTTAATGCTACTTTGAGGGTCACTTTCAAGGAATTCTATTGTGTATGATTGGATACATGGACATTTTGGAGGGTTTATACCTTAACTCCTATGTGCTTAGCTAAACTATGTTTTTTCACAACACAGTGATTTTGGGCAATTCACTACAAACGGAATTTTTATTTTATTTCTTTGAAATTTTCACACAACGTGTGCTTGAGGAGTAACTTTAAGGTACAACAATTTTCATAACTTTTGATTATATGGTTAAAAAGTTATTGCATGATATGTAATTTTCAATGCTTAGTAAGTAGCTCAAGCAAGTTAGAAAAAATCACTTTGTTAGACACAAACATTTGAACTTGGTTTCCTAGATTTGTATATATGTGGAAAGATTTGACTCATTCTACTTTGATTAATGAGGTGAAAGTTATGAGTGGTTTTAGTTTATGGGTAGTTTTGGAATCTCTACTCTAAAATAAACTTTATAGTCTTTTATTCTACTCAATTTTTAATATTTTTGAAAAAGTAAATAAAAGCATTGTCTTTAGATTGTTTATTACAACACTACAGCCATTGGGATTGGCATTTTTCAATTCCATAACTAAATTCTTGATAATTTAGTGTTTTTAGTTATACTATACTTTTTTTTACTTACTATTTTTTTCAAGTATGAATATGAAAAAAAAAATTTGGATTTTTTTATATGTATTTGCAACTTATTTCTTCAACATGTTATGGAGGGTAAAAAGTTGTAGGTGATCAATACATTTTTGTGTAAAAAGTTTGAAAGATGAGTTCTAACCATTTTAGAAGAGTTGAAAATACTTCTTTTTTAAATTCAAGCAACTTGATGTTGCAATTGGTAAGGTTTTTTATTTTGAAATTTTAGAAGGGTGTACTATAACAAAAGTTAACTAAAGGATCTTGTAGTTGAATTTGTTAATGAATAAATATAGATGAATGTTTTTATCTTGCTTTGGGTTTCAGTACTTTGAAGTAGTATAGGGCCTAAAAACACCATCTATCTTTTAGAGGTTAACCCTTAACTGCTAAGGCCTTTTTTGAGCTTCTAGGAATTTGCTCTAAAATGAACAAAAAGCCAACATTTTGATAAGTTGTATCAATTTTTTTTTAATAGTAACCATACAAATTCAAACTAGATAAGTTAGAGATCATATAGGAAAAGAAAACACAACAATATCACTATGGATTGAAAGATTAAAATGCTTGATCATGAGTGTATTAAAACTATGAAAGTGATTTGAAGTCTTTTAATCTTCTTTTAACATGTCAAATCTAAAAAGTTGGTCACCAAAAAAATATGAGGTTAAAGGACATAATATGCATAATTCCAATCAATTTACGACTTCTCAAAACCTCTTCTACAATTTTTTTAAATGAATTTCTAATGTGAATTTTTCTTCAAGATCTAGTGTATTTGAGGCTCATTTCCAAGAGCTCTCACCAATGTCTACCGAAAGTCAAGATTGCAATGAGCACCCTTGCACATAATCTTGAATGGAAAAATCACAATTCATCATTTTCATAATCAAATTTTTGATGCTAAAAGTAGACTTCAAAAATAAATTTTCAAAAATATAGATAACTAAAAATAACTTGCTAAATAGCAACTTGATAAGGAAAAATAACTTGCTATTCCAAGGTTTTATTTAACTTCAAAGTATTGTCAACACCAAAATTAGGTGCCTCAAACATGTCATGGATTGATAAGGTCATTTTATCAATATCCATTATCGGTCTTTTGACCTTGATGGATTGTCCTATTTTAAGGTTGATTTTCGAGGTTGATTCTCAAGGACACTAACTTTATACCCCCTGAAATAATAATAATCACATGTTCCAACCACCTCGAAAGGACAGAAAAGTGGCGGTTTTGGGTGCTTGTACCTTAAAAATACATTTTTTTGATCCCTTAGACTTTAAATTCTAGTAAGGCAAAGGGGGAAGTCTCACGCCAGCGCAGACCGACACCCTTTGACAGCCAATCACCAGGCGCCTAGTCACAGTGCCAGCAGGATTTCTTTAAAAATATGTCCAAGCTATGCATTCGCGACAAGTGTCGCATGACCCAGCTCAGAGAAGATACCTTCGTTCCCGTGGATGACTCCGTAACCTCACTACGCAGTTTTTCATCCAACATTCTTGCCTTCTGTAAAGATGCTCTTCTTCTCTCAAGTATGAAACCATGGCTCACACGCTGAGAGGTGGGCGTTGCACGAATCGTTTGTTGCGGTGGTTGGGAGGGAGCGTTTATGCGGAGATGATCTGCTAAGTGAGTTTTCCGCACACGCTGATGATCGAATTGTTGTGTTGGGTCGTGGTAATCGTCTCATCTTTCATTTTTGCTTTGTAAAAAACAAGATCTCTATCTGTTCTTGCTTGGCTTTAGAAGAGGTGGAGAAGGCTCTTTGTCTGTGAGCTTGCTTTTCTCCGACTTGGGGATCTTTTCCTGAGCTTCTTTAGGAGCATTTTGTAAGGAGGGTTTCGGAGTATCATGGAACTTGCTTTGTTCTGTGCTACTTGCATCTCTGCGTTCTCTGTGGAAGTGATCTGTGCTTTTGAATGGTCACTCGTGATGCTGTCTTGGATTAGAATTTGCAAATTCTTCCATGTGAATGCTTGAGTATAGTAACATTGTGAGTGAATGGTTTGGTTGCACGTGGGCTTCCATGTTTCTTATGAAAAGGGGGGTTGGAATATGTTTTCTCTTGTGTGCACTTAGTTTTGCGCCGTGGCCGCAGCGTGTGTTATGTGTTTAGTTGTATCTGTTGAGTACTTAGCCAAATTCATTTTGAAACGGCAGTTTTGAGTATGATTTCTTCACTTTTTAGTCATGGTACTGTGTGCTTTGGCGAAATTTCATCAGTAAGTGCTTAATGTGAACTTGTTACTTGATGTGCACACGAAATTAGTTAACGGGTTAACATGTTGTTCATGGCTCGATGCTTTGAGAGTCGGGCACCCCCTTGGAATCCCCTGGCTCCATCGCATAATTCTAAATTCATGGTGTGAGTAGAATATGTCATCTTCTAACAAATGTTCTAAACGATGGTTAGGAAGACCTAATAAGTCGAAGGTTACCGAATGCGTTAGGACTGTTTTCCGGCTCTGTGTGGGCGATTCTTAAGCTCTCTGTGTTCTCGACTGGGTTCAGCGAGGAAGGTTGTCGTTTCTGACGTTCTATGTGATGTAGTTGCTAGTTTCGTCGTGTCTTTCACTCATTCAATGAAATGACGATGTTCTGTTTCAGGTGAATTTGTATTTATATTTCCAATAAGCTTGGAATTTTCTACACTGAAAGATGGACACTCCAAAGGGGAAGAAAAGAAACCGGGTTCCTATTCGGGCTTTGATTCAGGTAGCTAGTGTAGCTGCCGGAGTCCAATTTGGCTGGGCATTGCAGCTTTCGCTCCTCACCCCCTATGTGCAAGAGCTTGGAATTCCTCACGCTTGGGCCAGTTTCATCTGGCTCTGTGGTCCCATTTCGGGCATGATCGTTCAACCTATCATTGGCCACTACAGTGACAGTTGCGCAAGTCCTTATGGCCGAAGGAGGCCTTTCATTCTCGGAGGGGCCACTCTCGTTATCATAGCAGTTCTCATTATAGGATACTCTGCCGACCTGGGATACCTCATTGGTGACTCTCTGGACTCCCGTCCTCGCGCGATTGTCATTTTCGTGATTGGATTCTGGGTGCTCGACCTGGCCAACAACACCCTGCAGGGCCCCTGCCGAGCCTTGCTGGCCGATTTCACAGGGAAGGATCAAACCCGGAACCGAAGAGCTAATGCCTTCTTCTCCCTGTTCATGGCCCTCGGCAACATCCTGGGATTCGCAACGGGCGCCTACAGTGGCTGGTACAAGATTTTCCCCTTCACCTACACGAAAGCCTGTGACATCGCATGCGCAAACCTCAAGTCTGCTTTCCTTCTGGGCGTGCTCATGTTAGTGACCACCACATTCTTGAGTGTGACGGCAGCTTCTGAAACGCCCTTCGACCCCATCACGAAGAAGCACTCGGTGGTGAAGGCGGTGACTCCCCTCTTGTCGGAGAAGACGAACGAAAGCTCCTCCAGCACTGTGGCCAACGTGAACGATGACGAAGACGACGACGACGACGACGAAGGGGAATCCGAGGCTCTCTTCACGGAGCTTCTGGGAGCTTTGAGAGACCTCCCACGACCAATGTGGTACATCCTTCTCGTCACGGCTCTCACATGGATTGCGTGGTTTCCTTTCCTCCTCTTCGACACGGACTGGATGGGCCGTGAAGTTTATGGTGGGGAGCCTTCCGACCCAAGCACGAGCCCGTTGTATTACGCTGGGGTACACATGGGCTCGCTTGGACTTATGCTCAACTCCGTCGTCCTCGGGCTCACCTCCCTCTGCATCGAGTTTGTCTGCAGGAAATTGGGTCCAAGCTACGTCTGGGGCATTGCCAATGTGATCATGGCGGTTTGCTTCGTGGGAACGGCGCTGGTGACTGGAGCAGCTGCTCGGGCTGCACACTTGTATCCCAGCCAAGAGCCACCAGCTTATGTCATTCACTCGTGTTTAGCCATCTTCGCAGTGCTGGGAGCACCTTTGGCAGTGACATACTCGGTGCCGTACGCGTTGACAGCGACTTATACTGAGAAAGTGGGAGGAGGCCAAGGCTTGTCTGTTGGGGTGTTGAATCTGGCCGTCGTGACCCCGCAGGTGATTGTGTCAGTAGGAAGCGGACCTTGGGATGAACTTTTTGGAGGGGGCAACTTGCCAGCCTTTCTACTTGGGGCAGGAGCTGCTTTACTTGGTGGCATTGCTGCGGTGCTGCTGCTGCCTAGGCCCCCGCCGGATTTCAAGACCAGGAACCGTCTGCGGAGGACCCACAGTTCCCCTATTCCTTAAATTGTTGGTCAAGGCCAGGATTCGTAAGTAAGTAGCGACAATTTCTTCGGATATGATTGAATATATTTTCTTCCAGTATTGAGCATCATGTACTCCCGTTTCTTGCACTCACTTGGTGAAACCAGTTTCTAGTGAGTTGGCTTTGCAGGAAGCTACCATTTCACAAAGAGAAAATGTAATATGCTCGTCTTGTGTTTCTTGTATTTTTAGTCCCCTTCCTTAGTCAAATGAAAGAGTGCTATTTAATCATAGTTTGGAGATATCAGAATTGTCCTACAAGTAAGGATGTGTAGGTCCCCTCAAGTTGTGGTTCGCAAGACGCACAACTGTTTGTGATAAAATTGGGAATTCCAAGCAGGTGAGCCCTTTCTCGAGTTTCGACGTTCCGGCACAGATGTAGAAGATTGTCGAATGGAAACTCCAGCTCATGATTCACAGGCTCACATGCATATCTAAACAAAACTGTGTTCGACTCCTCCTACAACTGACGTGGTTGCAACAATATGAACTTGTGAAAACCGTGATATTCCCCCTGAGAACCTTCATTTCTTTCATTTCTTCTTTCCTTTTGCAAGCACCTCATTCACTTAGGGTGAGGAATGGGCACTTGAAACGTGTAGAGGCCTTCCAGACGAAAAGTGGGAGTCAGTGAGTCACTGACTTTGAACCAGAGAATCCCACGTGCCTACTCGGCGTTCAAAAAACCCACCAAACCACGAAATCAAAGCAAAGTTGATTTCACGGAAGGATCGTTCGGGCATTACGAAGGGATAGGCCTTCCTGTCTCAAACTCGAAGTTATCTACGAAGAAACACTAAATTCTCCGACTGTGTGTACCAACATTCTCAGCCCTGAGGTGAGCTCATGGCAGATAGTTTGCCTTGCACATTCAAGCTCCTTGTGGAGCTCGACCTAAAAAGATGCTGCAGAATTCCTGGCCATTGTATCGGTTGTCAAGCCGTTGCTACAAGGTTTAGTTGGTTTGTTTGCTTTAAATTTTTTTTGGTAGGAGGGGAGGGGGGTGATTTATTGCTGAAAGCTATACAAATTTGTTCTGAGGGAATGTTTGACTACAAATTCCCCTAGTTTCAATAAATGAAATAACCCAATTGTTACAAAATCTAGAAATAATAGAGTTAATCACAAAGAGTATGCAATTTCGGATCAAGAGCTGGAATTTGAAAAAAATTTGGAGTCCTTTGTACAAAAGAAACACAACACCAAATCTTGCAGCCATTTCTGAAGTGGAGCGAGAAGATCGAAATTCTGTGAATGATGCTTTCGAGCATGAGGGAGCAATTCGAGGCAGGGATTGCGTGGAAGTGGAGGTCGATCGACAAGCACCGCATAACTGATTCGCATCTCGGTGAAGATGCTCATTCGTGGGCTGACAGGAATTTGGTTCCTTCTCGTCTCACGAGCCCCGGCGTCTCTCCTCTCTCAGGACCACTACATTCGTGCAGAAGCTGTGGTGTTGGAACTTGCGACACTTGTCGTCTCTCAGTGAGTAGTTGAGTACTGTGATTTTTGGAATAATTTCTTTCTAAAAGAAATAAAATGTGAATGATAGTTGTAAAGCATTGCAAATACCCTATGTGAAGGTTTGGATGTGGCACTCAAGTGTCGAAATTGGATTTCCACGTTAGATTCTCAACGGTCCGAGTCACCTCAGATCATTCACAACTTGACACATGGCACTTTTTAACAAAAATGATTTAATTTCAGCTGTGAAGCTAACCTTTGTGTAAGGTAGTATGTACCTGAAAATGTAGACCTAGGAAAATTTATCTCTAAAAGTTATGCACTATCAAAAATGCCAAGAAAATGAACAATTTGATGATTGATTTTTGAAAAATAATTTTAAAATAATAATATTAATAATTAATAAATAAAAATATTTTTCCTTCTCAACCATCTTTGGCATAAGAAAATTGTGTTCTCTACACTTGCACAAAGGTACTAGTGCACTTTGAGCACATGTCAAAATGGATAGTTTATTATTTCTACAAAATCTCTTTATGAACTTGTGTGACTTTAGAAGAAGTCCTTGAATCCCAATTTAGTACAAACATAGTACAAGCTCTCCCCCCAAACAACCAAGGTAGATATCCAATAAGGGCTATTTGAAAATCCTAATTTTTTTTAAATGCAAAAATTTACTCAACATCTACAACTACCACATGTGCCTTCATTTCAAATTTCATAGAAAATGACAAACAATGCAAAAGTTATGAGTAAAAAACACCTATTAAAAAGACAAAAAAAAGGCCAAATGTTTCTTGCAATCACTCTCTTTTGCCAAACTATCACTCCTACTTTCCTGCAGAGGCATTCCACTTTGAATCAAAGAAGCCGAATGTTCATCTGGTGCATGATACTAAATAAATTCTCCATCCCAATAGCAATATATTAGTCACTATGAACCTGAACAGTACTGTGCACGCTTGTGCCGATATATGAAACTTGTAGTGTCCCTTGGTCGAATTCAGTTGCTTGAATATTAAAATTAATCACATGAGCAAGTGATTTCCACTTTTGAATCAAAGAAGCCAAATGTTCACCTGGCGCATGATACTGATTCTCCATTCCAACAGCAATATATTGGTCACTATGAACCTGAATCAACCTGAATCAACCTGAATCAACCTGAATAGTACCATGCACACTTGTGCCGGTATATGAAACTTGTGCTGTCTCTTGGTCGAATTCACTTGCTTGAATATTGCCGTGGATTCAGCGGGCGGAGCTTTGTTGAGTATCCAAGTGAAGGCCCTTGGCTTGTACTATATTTCCACGTTGATAGGCAAACTGAGCTATGGCTTGGTTAGCAGTGGACTGACGCAGGGCATTTGCCGAATTGCTTCCTCCCAGGGTTCCGAGGGTGGCAATGTTGTTGAGGGTGGGCGTATTAGCTCCGCCTGCAGCTTTACTTAAATTATGACCAATGAAACCAATGTTGATTTGATGGTGTGCAACCCCAGTAGAGGAGCCTCCATGTGACATCGCGTATGGCCTTACGTCTCACAACGATCTGGTTCTCTGACCTTGGTATTGTCCTGCACTCCTACAGCAAGCCATGCAACTCTTTTAAAGTGAGTTTTTGACTTTCGAGATAGAGAGAAATTAATTGAGTTTGGGTGTTTTTAGAGACAGAAGACATTGACACCGCAGCACACTTCAAAGGAGTTCAAATGATGTTTAGAGTGCTTCAGGGTGATCATTCTTTGCACTCATTCAAATGTATCCAGTGCCGTACTTGGTGGCCAGGGTTGGCAAAAAATAATCCTAAAAATGGATGCCGGAATTTTTGGGAATTGATTTTGGAAAAAACTATATTTCTTGCATGGATAGAAAAGAAATTTTGCAGAATATTGACAAAATATTTGTAGTTTAGATAGATTGAATAATTGTTCAGGAGAAAATGTTGAACTTGCCTTCTGGATACGATAATATGATGAAATTGAGTTTTTTAATATATTCACACAAAGACATAAGCAAAAATAATCCAAAATTCAAAGATGGCAATAATTGTAACAACGCCTCAAAGGGAGAAATGTAACAGATTTCACAGACAACTTCACCTGAGCCAGGAGGACCTTGAATGAGCTCCACACTGAAACCTTGCTCCCTACTCAATTGCCTGGCGATGAAACTTTGAACAGCTTCAGCTTGTGAGAGATTGAGTCGACGGACCTTGTTGCAATACACTTGCAGTTTGGACTGCTCAACTGCATCCAGTGCAGGAGTCTTCGCCGACTCATTGAACTGCCATTCAAAACGTGGCAGGCTTCAAAAACAACAACAAAAGTTCTTCAAACTCATCATCCGCCAGATGTCAGCAATATATGGCTTTACGATGTAGCTTACAGGTTTGCAAGCAGTGGCTATCAATATGGGGTGAAATAGATGATACTTGTTAGCAAACAGTGCAAGCACGACCTGGCTAAACGTCTATCGCCATTGATCTTTGAATGGAAATATTTGTCTAATGTCACTTACAACACCCTGCATCCCCCCACTTAAGGATTCCATAAAAAATTCATACGTAGTGATAAAATTTGATCCCAGCAGGTTTGGCTCCTGTACCCAAAGTGATATCTCCACAACTCGACGCTGATCTCCCCAAAACAAGACTCCTACATGTGCTTAAAGTGACGCAAAATAATTACCTTATCCGTCTCACGAACATGGGGATAAACGGTGCCTTAGCCCTTTCAGTACGACAAAATCTTCTCAATGGATCAAACATGAAGTTACCTGAGGAGGTTCCTGATAAGTGGCGACATATTCTGCCAGGGGTGTGTTTGCAGGCTGACGAAGGGAATCCCATATCCGTTGACAAGTAACGATGCTTTCCAGTCTCACAGCATACTAGATCTGGTCTTCTCGCACCATCTCCTTATACACTGGTCCGTGAGTGGTGGCGTACATTATAACCTCAAACGATGACCCGGATATCTGTCCTCCCTGCACAACTCCTAAAGTGCAACATGCACCAATCTGGGTCAATAACTCTCCTGGGCTCTGCGGTAAGAAGGTGGCAAGAAGCACAATGTCGGAAGCGGCTGGATGATACGTTTTCGTCTGTTTGGACCCCCTAAATGTGTCCTGCTCAATTTCGCAGTTGATTCTCCATAAACCGTTTTTAAATTTGTTGATTTGTCGTACATCGGTGTCAACCATGATCCCTGTACATGCCATGTCCGAAATCTTCAACAAATTCTGTTGAATCTGCGCATGGGTCTCTTCCAACAGCCATTGGCTGAGAAGCTCCATGTAGGACTCCACCTTGCTGTGTCGAAGTGGGATTGGCAACATCTGAAAAAAACACGCATTAGATTATACAACATTTTACGAATTTTAGCCAAATGGCTAGAATAGAAATTTCTTGGCTAATTTCATTAAAGGTGCTTCTGGGAGCAATTAGCCGTAAGTGTACGATTTGCCAAAAAAATGTGAAAGTGAACCAAAAGATGTAACAAATATAATAAGTTGCTGCAAATTCATTAAAAAATCCACAAGATCCTACCAAAACGTAAAGGCTGAAGTAATTTCGCTAACTTCGAAGGAACAAATCATCACGACTGCTATGGTCGCGGAGAAGAAAAACACTGCGGAATGAAATCATCCTGATAGGACGTACCAGCGAATGCCAGCGATTTCCAGAATTGTGCCAGAGAAGACAAATTTTGGCAAGAATCTTTGCGAAGTGGCTAGAATATTCAACCAAATATGGCCATCATAAGTCGAAATCTTGCGAATTTTGAAAACATCACAGTATCAATGCCTGAGAATAAGGAGCGCGGAGAAATAGAAGAACAATCAAGAACGAAATCGACAGGGAATGCCACAGTAATTCTGCTCACTTTGAAAGAACATCACAACATGAGATTATGGACCACGGAGATGAAGACGAACAATGAGGAACAAAATTAATTGAGAATTCCAGAGGTATCGATTTTCCACGCCTTTACCTCGTCTGGAGACCGAGCCGCTAACAAATCCCGGACACTCCATATCAAAACGTGGCCCAGAAGCTCCTGCTTGCACAGAAACTCATGCCCCTGAAACTGCTTCTCCGACTCCCTGTCCACGATTTCGGGCTCTTTACTCGCAATCCCCTCTCTCTATACTTTCAAAATCTTCGCCATCTGCCAGTTCGTCGGCCGATCCACCACTTGCACAGGAATCTCCCCACCGTACTGTCGCGACACCCAGAGTCTCTTATCGTCCAAAGTGTACCAGCTGCCATTGTACTCAATCACACGAATTCGAGGTATGTCCTGAACCCGGAGTTCCCCGAAATTCAATTCTCGATACAAACTCTGCACCGATTCATCGCTGCGCGATCGTGACATAACGCCATCATCCCCGATGGCATTGGATCTAGGCGCCCCTCGCTGGAAGAAAAACGAAATTCTCTCCTCGGTGTAATTGATGCACTTCGCTTCCATCCACTGAACCTCACACATGACCACTGCGAAGCCAAACCTCAAAATGCAAAGCCACAGGAGAGAATTGGCAAGCTATGGAGGCCAGCGACAAGACACTGTATGGCAAAATGAGGCGAGACGGGGGAAATGAAGTCGGTGACGAAGGCGAGAAACCAGCAAAACAATGCTGCACCACGGATTGCACTCACAACAATCTACAACATCGAAGTAATACAGGGAAGAAGAGAGCAGCTTGAAGCCTGTGAGGCGAGCCAGGGAGAAGAAGTCCAGCAGCGCACCGCGAAAGAATTTGGATGAATGAAGTTATATGGATGTATAAGAGACAAATGGCGGCGCTTTCATTGCAGCGCGGGGTGGATGTGACTGGACATCACTGGTGGGACCCTATGGTGTTACTAGTACGTCATTAGAGGGATGAATTAGTGAGTAACTTAATGATGGAACATAACCCGGCCGGGGTCACCCCCTTAAATGTCCCCAGTCCTCACTCATGCTTCCGATTTGAAGTTTTGGGAAGATATACATGATTGTAAATAGCAATTTAGAGAAATAGTTTGGTATTGACTTGTAAATAATAGTTGTAGTTTTTAGATTTTGAACAACATATGTGTCGTTAGATTTATTATTGGTGTCACCAATGTAGTCTTGAATAACATTTTTAAATGTAAAGATATATTTAAAGAAATAGTTTGGTATTGACTACTATAGAAGATGTCCCCTTTCTTACAAAATTTCGACGATGAATAGTTGCATTTCTATCTTACCTAGAGAGATTCATTGTCATTCATTGGCCAAAAAACAACTACAACGTTGTGTATGGGTTAGGAATAAAACCTAATTGTCAAATGACAAGACAATTAACCCCTAAAGTTCCACGACTCTATTTTCCCTAAAACTACTCAAAAACAACCCATTTTCATTACAAGTACCAAATTTTTGAAAAAAAACTTTTTTTGACACATATAACCATAGGATCTTGTAGAACACTAATTTGAAAAGATGTAGAAAAAATTTCAAAACTTTCCAACATGTAGATTGCAAAATTTTAGCATTTGAATTGACAAAAATCCTTTTTTGAACCCTGGGAAAAACCAGACAATTGCACTTTATAAGCTCTCTTTTCTATGAAAAATTGTTCAAAATAGTGGTGCTTCTTTGGATTTGTTTTTCTAAACAAGTTTTTTACATGCTTGAAAATTTTCAAGTCATTTGGAATTATACAATATATAGGAAAAAAATAATAAATAGAAAGAAACATAGAATGATTCAAAATATTAAATTGTTAAGAATTTAATTATGGAATTGAAAAATGTCAATTCCAATGGTTGTAATGTTCTTATAAACAATATACATCCGAAAATTTTATTTTTTTCAAAAAATATTGAAAATTAAGTGAAATGAACAATTTCAAAGTTTATTTTAGAGTACAAAATCCATAACTACTTGCAAAGTAAAATTCCTCATAATTTTTGACTCATTGATTGAAATGGAATGATTCAAAGTTTTCCATATATATATATATATATATATATATATATATATATATATATATAGTATAGAAAATCAATTTCAAATTTTTATTTTTGAAAAAAGTGAATTTTTCAGATCTGCCCGGAGTGCCCAAGTTGAGAAACAAACAACATATTGGGCCATAACTTTTGACTCCTATTTCCAAATGTCATGAAATTTGTTGCATATGAAAGATATTCCTCGTCCACACCTTCAAATAAAATTTCAGCCTAAAATATAGAAATTTTTGGTCACAATGACCTCCCTAAATATTCTATACAGCCAAAAAACGCAAACCAATCCTTTAGGGGTTAACACTTTTGTTTTATAGATCATTTTATCAAAAGATTCATTTCAATTTATTTTATGGTCTAAAAACACAATGAAATTGTAAGGTTAATCCCTAAAGGACCACCATGTGTTTTGGGGTTTTAATGAAATTTTGGACAAGCTATTGTTAATGAGGATTTGTATATTTCAAGTTAAAATTTTAATAGAAGTGTGGACAAGGAATATCTTTTAGATGCACTAAATTTCATGACATTTAGAAATAGGAGTACAAAATTATAGCTTAATATGTTACTTTTTTATAAATGGGTAGTCTAGGCAAATTTTTTTAAATCATTTTTTGAAAAAATAAAAATTTGAAATTGGTTTTGTAGAGTTATATAAACCTGAAAAACATTAGAGCATTCCATTTTAATCTATGAGTCAAAAGTTATGAGGATTTTTTGTTTGTGGGTAGTTTTAGATTCTCTACTCTAAAATAAACTTTGAAATCTTTTATCTTATTCAATTTTTAATATTCTCGGAAAAAAATAAAATCATAAGATATAGATTGTTTATTACAACATTGAAACCATTGGGATTGGCATTTTTCAATTCCATGATTCAATTCCTAACAATTTTGTATTTTGAATCATTCTTTACTATTATATCTTTACTATTTTTTCCCTATATGTTATATAATTCCAAATGATCTAAAATTTTTCAAGCATGTGGTCAACTTGTCTAGAAAAAAGAATTTAAAGAATCACCGCCATTTTTTACCTTTTTTCGTAAAAAAGTGAGCTTCTGCAATGTAGCTACTTTGCTTTTCATAGTGTAGAAAATATGATTTTAGTGAATTTGAATGCTTATATCTTGCAATCCATGCAATGGAAATGTTTGAAATTATTTAACATATGTTTCCAAGGTAGCATAGGCTACAAGATCCTACGGTTACATATGTAAAAAGAAAAAAAATTTCAAAAATTTGGTACTTGTACTAAAAATGGCAGTTTTTTAGATATGTTAGTGAAAACATAGTCATGAAACTTTAAAGCTTAACTCAATTAATTGATAGTAAATACTTGTGAGATAGTTTTTAGTGACAATTTAAAGTTTTGATCTTTGAACATACAACTAGGGCAATGAAAAGACTAATCCGACATTCAAAGAGTACGAAAATAATCTTGGTAGTATTCCAACAATAAATTCATAATCAGTGGTATGGAATTTTTGTAGTGATATTGTCATTTAAATTTAACTATAACCCCCTCATAATATATTAGAGATATTTGTTAAGTCACGGTAAATTCTAAAAAGGGTGAAGTTCCTATTGCAATCATTAATTATTCCATCACTATCATTCAAGATACTAATTCAACCTAACATAGCCTAAATTCCATTATTTAAAAATATTGATTGTGGATTCATACAAAACTTATATGGAACATTCAATCCCTAGGTGGTTATGATGAATTTTTTGCTTGTCATGGGCTAGTTTACCTTATTGTGAAGAAGTTTGTTGAAAAGAATGAAGATTTTTTATTTACACAAATGTTTTTTTTTAATATAAATAGATATTTTCTTATATTTTTCTGGAAGAGAATCTATAAGCATACATGAAAATTATGTAAAAATATTCTTTTGGGTATACCTATCTTAGGTACAAAATCATCAAATTATGCATTATTTTGTATAAACAATAAAAAAATTTGAAATTTTTTTGTCATTTAAATATTTGCATTTGATAATGAAAATCAACCTTTTACCCATGTAGAATAGGATTTTAGATATAGACTAGGGCTTTATAATATAGACTAAGACTTAAAGATTCCAAATTTTGTTTGATGTCAATCATATTAGATAAATTTCCCTTAGTAAATAATACTCTTAATAAGGCTATAAAAATGAAAGATTTATGGAAGAGATCTTGACATTCAAACACATGTTTATAAATTTTATTCACATCTATTGGTAGTTTAATCAAAATTCATTGATTGGTCATTAGAAGTGAAAGTAAACTATAACTTAACCATTAAAGGTTTGTAGTGAACTGCTTATGGCTCTTTAAATACTAACTATGTATTAAAATGAGACAAGACATACACCATTAGATTAACAATTCAACAAGTAACATCTTTTATTTAAATGTCATTTGACATGTAAATCTTATCATGTTTTAATATGATACCATCTATATAGAATATGTGACTATTTTGTGATTTCTAAGACATGTAGGTGAGGTAATAATGATCCAAATAGGAAGTGCCATGGGTCATTGGATCCTACTCAATATTATAACAAACATTTTTCACTATTGTATACACTACAAGAGAAAGGGGTGTTTTAAGTGAGTGTTTAAGTATAGTCCTAAACATAAGATTTTAAGTAATGACCTTTAAGGAGATTTTTAGCAAAATTTTACTAAAAACACATGTATTTCTAGCAAATTTTTGCTGAAAATCTCCTTAAGGTTCATTACTTAAAATCTTATGTCTTGGACTATACTTAAATACTCACTTAAAACACCCCTTTCTCTTGTAGTGATATACACTAAATTAACGTACTTTCTATGTCAAATACACAATAAACACCATTTTGTTTCCAAAATTTGACTTCTCCAAAGCTATAAGAATTAATCTCTAAATGTCCAATCAACCATAAATGTCCAATCAACCATATGTGGTTGATCTAAAAATTTTAGACTCATTTTGACTTAGGCAATTAAATTTGTTTGACCATCTAAAAAAATTTCAAGCATTTTTTAGGAATAACTATTGAAAACTTTCATTTTTCACTAATAAGGGTACATATTTGATTGTTGAGAGGTCTCCAAAGCTACATGTGTCCATTCGTGAAAGAGTAAAGCTTGCTAATTTTACTCCATTTCCCAACTTTGAGCAATTTCATTTGATTTGAGATCTAAAAAGTTAACTTGAATTTATCTATTTGCTTTGAAAATGGTCCCAATAGAAAGTGTATAGTGTTTTTATGATTTTTAGCATTGAAAATTTAAACATTCAAGTGTTGATTTGGAGTTATTTGTGGTCTATACTTATAAAAGAAATTGCATCTCAACGATTGCAAGATGGATTGTGTAATGAGTTTAAAATCCTTTCACGTGAAATTAAGTTTTTCAAAAGTGCACTTTAGTATGCTAGTACAATTTGTAGTTGTTCATGTCACCTCCAATTCATAAAAACTTTTATGTGCAAATTTATGAGACATTGTGGGGTAGGACAATATACTGAAAATAAAAAAACATACATTTTCTTGTTATAATCTCACAACTCTTATGGAATTTTGCACTCAAAATTGGTGTATAAACTAATAAGCAAGCTCTTTAAACATCCATACAGTTAGATTTAGAAAAAAAACAATTTGTTTCATTTAAAATAACTACAAGCCCATGTTTTCTTTTTCCATAGTCAAAACACACTTGAAAAGGCTTGGCATTTAGGGGTTAAGGTAATGTTACTTTGGATGTTTAATTTGGAATTATTGCATGAAATTTTTAGGATGGATGCTAATCACAATATATGTGTGAATTGTCATTCCAATAAATATTGCAAAAGTTATTTATATGTGTTTTTTTAATTTCAATGTCAAATTAGGCAACTAAAATATATATACTCTTAAGAAAGACTAATTGATTGGATTGGATAGATTGATACCTATTCAAAACATTTGAACCATTCAATTCTAAATAATGACTTGAAAGTTATGAGGAGTTTTTATTTCTCAAGCAATGAAGGTAGAAAAAACACATAAAGTCGTTTTTTGAATTCAATAAAATTTTAGAAATCTTCAATTAAAAACAAAAATAAAGTACACCTATTTTATACTAGAACATTATCACAATTGGGATTATTTTTAATGATTTCTAATTTTTTGTAAAAGTTGTCTGTGGTTTAGTTTTTCTTTTCGTACAATACGGATTTTCATAGTTGAGGTTGTAAGAACACCTCCTATTGATACTAGACCATGGTTGTCACATTGGACAGATTACTATTCATTTCACGTGCTATAGGACAAGTTACTATTCATCAAATGTACGCCTTATGTACATATGATGAATAGTAACTTGTCCTATAGCACGTGAAATGAATAGTAATCTGTCCAATGTGACAACCATGTACTAGACTACCCTTAAGTGGACATCCTTGAAGCTACTACAAGATTCTTCAATGCTCCACATTGGTTGCTTCATATAAGGCATGAGGCTATAATTGTGACCCTTTCTTTGCAACCGCCCCATAGCTAGTTATAAAATAGGTGGGAGGTTTAAACGGACCATTGTTGCTATTGAATGAATCAAGAAAAATTTATTTATTTTATTCCAAGAGCCAATCGTTTCCTCAAATCGCGTTAGAAGTTGCAAGTGGACAGATTTTGGTAGACCCATATTCAGAAATAGGTATCTACAACAGAAATCTTTGAAAATTCATAACTAAATAAAAAATGCTTCCAAAAATATGAAACCACTTGTGTTATGTTTGGCATCCATTTTTCTTTCTCTGAAAAATGAGCTAAATATATTTATGTTCATGCAAACCTATGAAAAAGGCAGATCAGCCTTTAAAGGGTCGCTTTTTGAGCCTCCTACATTAACTCCAAACTTCCATTGGTTCCTTTTCAAAATACAATACTTAAGCTTTCCTGGTTAGTACTTAAGTTATTAGTGGCTGAGTTTTTTCTTTTGTACAGTACAGATTTTCATAGTTGAGGTTATATATCAGAACACCTTCTATTGACACTAGACTACCCTTGAGTTTTTTCTTTTGTACAATACAGATTTTCATAGTTGAGGTCATATATGAGAACACCTTCTATTGACACTAGACTACCCTTGAGTTTTTTCTTTTGTACAGTGCAGATTTTCATAGTTGAGGTCATATATGAGAACACCTTCTATTGACACTAGACTACCCTTGAGTTTTTTCTTTTGTACAGTACAGATTTTCATAGTTGAGGTCATATATCAGAACACCTTCTGTTGACACTAGACTACCCTTAAGTAGACAGCCATCAGTTGCACTACAAGATTTTTCAATGCTCCTCATTGGTTGCTTCATGTATTAACTCCAGACTTCCATTGGTTCCTTACAAAATACAGTACGTAAGCTTTCCTGTACATGCGGTACTTAATTGTTCAGAAGACATCTTCCACACGGTTCTGGCAATATCACGGAGATCCAGTTGCACCACGAAATTTCAAGGAACAGGATTGACTCCCATCAACAATGTCCACTTGTAACTCCCAGCAACGATGTCCACTTGTAACTCCCAGCAATGTCCACTTGTAATGCAAGAGATTCCGAGGTAAATGCTGATCAGAAATCTCAAGACGAGCGGTGTTTTGGGGTTATAGAAAGTGGCTGCGGTCGTTCTTTGCCAAAGGAATACGTACGCTTTGAGCAAGGCCTTGCTTCTTCGAAATCATGACTATTTCTGTTACTGGATTTCCTGACCTCTGTGTACACTTTTCTCTCTCTCTCCCTCTCCCTCTCACCTGTTACTAGTGCTGCATTCTGTTTGTCTGGTTCATAGAAAAGGAAATTTTTCTTGTTTTGTCTTTGGAGTTTTCTAATAACAGACGACCGTCTTAACTTGCAGGTCTTGGCAGCGACGGTGTTGGTCATCATTCTGGTTTGGACAGTGGCGAGAAGACCCCCAAATTTACCTCCGGGACCAACTGGGTGGCCTCTACTTGGGTCTCTGCACTTACTCAGCCCACTGCCTCACCAGAGCTTTGCAAAGCTTGCCAAGAAGTATGGCCCTCTCATGTCACTGCGCCTGGGGCAATCGCAATGCATCGTTGCATCGTCGCCTGCTGCCGCCCTGGAGTTTCTCAAGAAACAGGATGCTAATTTCTGCGCAAGACCCCCCATGAGAACTGGCGAAGTGATGTTTGGCGCAGGTAAGTCATGAAGTAATGCACTTGCTAAAGATTCGTGGTTGAATTCTGGTCTTTTACAACTGGTTCGTAATGACTAAGGTAGACTCGGGATACTATTTGCGTCAAGTCCTTGAAGCATTGTAACAGATGAAGGAGTATAATTTCTGGGAGATTAACACTTAGTGAGCTGTCGAGAGTCAAATTTTTACCACTATGTATGAAATTCTGGTGCAATTCTAAAGTGAGAAGCTTTACACTACTAGAAGTGACAATACACAAGCCTGTTTCCATTCAAAGATGAGAAGTCATAGCTGTGTTGCTAGTCATGCTTACACCACTTGCTGATTAGTCCAAGCAAGTGTATGGACACCAGAGTTGCTGTTGGTAGAAGGGATCAACGTAGGAAGCAATGATTTTTTTGTCGTCTACCTTGTGCAAGTCCCCTGCTGAAACTTGTTTTTTGAAAAAATCATCAGGAAGCAAAATTTGGGATTTTGTTTCAACCTCTCAATTGGTTGAAACCAAGTCCCAGTGTATTTCTATTTCTCTTTGTTGTCTCAGGGTTCGAATTACTGAAAACTGTCCTGCTACACCAACCTGAATATACTTCAAAACGGACGGACTTATTGATCGATCTTTCAATGACAGATATTTTGTTTCGGAGCAGCTCTCCAAAGTGGCGCTATATGCGAAGGATCTTCCATACGGAGCTCACTGGCTTGAAGCGTCTTGAAGCGACTCGTCATCATCGGGAGGAAGAAATGACGCACCTACTTCGCACGCTGCCTCGCAACGAGGAATTCGAGCTCAGGTCGCACCTGGGCGTGCTCTTCGGCAACATCCTCTCCCGGTTAGTTCTCAACCGACGTTTCACTGCTCCAGTGGAAGGACACGAAGAAATCATCGAAGAGCAGGTGCTGGAGATTCAGAGCTTCCGAGAAGTCATGGAAGACATTCCCAAGTGCCTCACTGCATTCTATCCCGGCGATTTCATTCCGGCGCTCAAGTGGTTCGACTTCCAAGGGCTGGATCATCTATTCAAGGAAACCAACAAGCTTATGGACGCATTCGCCACGAAGATCATTTCGGAGCATCAAGAGCAGCGCCAGAGGGGACCGGTCGCTGAGCATGAGAAAGACATGGTGCACATCCTGCTGGATGAAATGGACTGCAGTGGTACTGACAAATCAGGACTCCAAATGACAATGGCGAACGTCAAAGGCATCATGTGGGTAAGAAGAGATGTTCAAACTCTGCCCGTCATTTGCTTTTCCGTTGTAATTCCATTGTGCCAGCTATGACAGTCTGAAACCAACGTTGCCGGTCGAAGAAAACTTTGTAGAATCGGTCCCTAACCTGTGTCTCATTCCGATCCCTAGTAGTTTGAACACACAAGTGTCAAATAGTCACACACGTCAAAGCCTCTGCCAACAATATGTTTGATCACGTCGAAACATCGGATATTCATCTATCATCTTGCAACATCACAGTTCTCCGATCAAAGATTGTATCGTCAAAACTCTTAAAAATGGAATGCCTCAGAGGTCGAAATTGTGACATTCAAGTGCACTGAATTTTAAAACCCAGGGCTCGCATACATCTGCTGCTCTAATCAGGCAAGTGGAAAACAGCCCAGTTCTTAGAAATTGTCAACAGGTGTGACGATTTGTGCAATGGTGAATTCCACTGGGAACTGTGAGTCGAGTATGACAAATGACTGGGGGAATTGAAGTAGTTCTCCAAACGAAAATCATTGCTTTTCTCTATAACAATCACCATCGGGTGCAGAATGTAGATGACTGACAAAGTGCCCTCATCCCATGAACCAGGATGCCTTAGGAGGTGGCAGTGACACGACAAAAGTGACCTGTGAATGGATCATGTCCGAACTCGTCTGCAACCCCACCGCACAGTCCCAAGCCCAAGCCGAGCTCGACACCGTCCTCTCCCCCCACCGTCGCGTCCAAGAATCCGACCTCCCCCATCTCCCCTACATCCTCTCCATCGTCAAAGAGGGGTTGCGTCTCCACCCTCCAGGGCCCGTGATGGCGCCCCACCAATCCATCCACTCCTGCCAGGCCCACGGCTACGACATCCCTGCCCAGTCGACCCTGTTCGTCAACGTCTGGGCCATCGGACGAGACCCAACTGTGTGGGAGGATCCCATGAAGTTCAATCCCGACAGGTGGTTGGGGAAGGAAGAAATCGACGGGACGTGGTTGCCGTTTGGTGCTGGAAGGAGGATTTGTCCCGGGATTAATTTGGCAAATGTGGCGTTGCTGTTGCGAGTCTGCTGCAGGCCTTCGAGTGGGAAGTGAAGGAGGATCCGGGGATGGAGGAAAAGCCGGGCATGGAGGTGTGCAGAGCGGTGCCGTTGCGAGTCGTCGCCAAACCGCGACTGCCGGCTGCCGGCTGAGTTTTACAATTGATCAAAACTTACGACTGCAGACTGAACTGCAAACAAGCAGCTATGCCTCCAACAGAGGCTTTGGCACCAGAAACGTGGAACGGAATGAAAGGGAATGGTGATTGTTAAGATATGTAGTGTGAATGCTCACCATAATGGTGAGTGACACGTGGCTTAGGGAATCATTCTTGTCCAATGGGAGAAGGGAACTATTCATTGTCTCTCTCCCTTCTCCCCTTGTATATACCACCAACTTATTATGAAGACACTTAGTTCTTTGAGTATACTTTGGTGTTGTTTATTGCTTTGTGATTTTGTTTCGTTTATTATACTCAACAGTGATGAAGGATCAATACCTGTCTTCATTTTGATTTATTTTGGTCTTTCTTTAACTTAGAAATGCCCAAGGTCCCAAATTTTGGTGTTGACTAAACTTTGGAGATTATTAAAATCTTATCAAACAAAGTATTTTGGGTATTCCTTTTTTTGTTGAATGCCCTACAAAGTCTAGTTTGAGTATCATAAATATGATTTTGAACAAATTCGTTTATGATTTTTCTATTGAAGATTTTTGTGCAAGGGTGTCCATTGTGAATCTTGATTTTTTTGTGTTGGTGGCTCATGGAAATGAGCTTCAAATACATTGCATCTTGGGGGAATGATTCCATTTGAAATTCATTTAAAGAAATTGTAGAGTAGATTTTGAAAAGCCAAAAATCAATGATGGTTAACATGTTATTTATGTCCTTAAGCCTCATATTTTTTTAATGACCTCAATTCTAGATTTGACATGTTAGAAAAGGATTGAATGACTTCAAATTATTTTCATAGTTTTAAAATCCACTTGATCAGACATTGTAATCTTTCAATCCATAAGTCATATTGTTAAGTGTTTTTTTCCCATGTGATTGATAATAAGTCTAGTTTGAATTTGTACAATTACAATTTTTTTTAAACAATAAAAAATTATAAATATTTGGGCTTTTTGTTTGGTTTTGAACAAATTTTAAGAAGTTCAAAAACAACTTTCAACATTCATGGGTTAATTTGACTCGATGTTTGAACAAGGTAGCTACCCAAATTTTATGATACTAACTTCTATCCATTGTTTGATGCTAAGCTTTTTTTCTTTTGATCCAAACCCAACCAAATTTGAAATGCTCTCCTGTTTTTTTAGGTCAAGTGCATGTAGAGCTCTATTCGACTAGACATTATGCAGACTATGGACTTTTATTCCTAAGAAGCTCAAGAAAGTTATTGGACATAATACCAAGTTGTGCCATAAAATCTTGAACTTCTAAATCAACATTTTTCGATTGATGAGATTATAAGTAATAACTTGCATTTGTCCAGCCAATGAGAGAAGGACACAATTGCCTTGAAACCTGAATTAGGCAACTCTTTTAAATCAATGGTAGTGGATCCTTCAAATTGCATTATAGAACAGAGAGGTTGAAGGTTGATTATGTTGTGTTCAATTGGAGTAGTCTAATGAGTTAATAAATATACTCATGGGTATTGTTGATCAACCCTTGAGTGCCACTTAGGGAACCAAAAGTATCCCCACATAGTCTGGAAGTCCAACTCAAAGTGCAATAACTTTTTCATTGATTGTCCAAATTTAATAAAACTTGTTGGGTACAAGCATGTGTGGGACACCTCATAAATGTTGTTATACAATAACATTCAATGAAATTCATTTCTTTAATATAGATTAAGTTAAGAATTTTGTTACAAAAACTTAATTTAAATACAAATTAATTTTGTTTGCTTCAAGTAGAATATCATATGGAACCATCCAAAAAAATTTGCCATGAATTGATTAAATTTGTTAATTTGATTTATATAACCCCATTTAGAACTTTGTCATAGTGTCCATTTTTCATTTAGGAATCATTTAGTAGAAAGTATTTTCAAATCACTTTTGTCATTTGTGATGTTCGAATAACCAATTGTAGTAATTTATAACTTAATATGAAATATTTAACTTTTTTTATTGCTTCTATCCCAAAATAATCTTCTTTTTTTAACAAAATGTTCTGGATTAGGCCTAAAAATAAAATTTTATGACTTATTTCATGATGAAAGTAAAATTTGATGCACTCTTAGTGTCCTATGAACTTTGAGTTTTGGAGTCCTTTGCAAAGTATAGTTTGGGAGTATTGAAAAGTGGAATTTTAGGGATATTTTCAAAGAGCACCACTGGGCATTTAATTGTTGAGTGTAAGGTTGTCATTATATAAACATTTAATATGAGCCTAAGACCATGTGTAGACTTTTTGTTTCACCTCCCCAAACTTCATCTCTATCAATTAGGCAATATTCGAAAAGAGGCAAAAAATAAGAATGAACAATGTTGATTGATCTTATTAATCATTTCATTTGTCTTTCGATTGATGATTGCATGAATGTAGGGGAAATTACTTCTTGGAGTTGTTTTGTTGATTTAGTAGAGCAATCAAAAGCCGAATTTGACCAATTTGCAATGCCACAAGTACAACATGAAAATTGTTTTGGGATATAAAATTAAGGTCAACAAGAAGATTATTACGGGACAAAGGGAGTATTATTTTTCAAATCATCTTAAATATCTCAAGGAGGGGGCTATGCTTCAAAAGAATTCAAAATTGAAGATTCTTTTGAATTTCATAATTGAAACATGAAAAGTGAATTCTAAAGTAGTGAATAGGCAAAAAAATCATGGTAAAATTCTTATATATACATGTATATTTTCTATTGATATGATATCAACTACTAAATTCTAATAAATATGAAAATTAAAGATTTAATAAGTTTTGATTTATGAAAATGGTTTGACTATATGTGTTCTAACAATAACCAATGTTTTTGGGAATAATTCTCATTTTAATTTGTAAAATAGGTTAATTGAAAATTATTTAATTTCAAATTCCTTGGTTTCTTACTAGTATGCCTGAAGCATGCTTGTACTAAACCGTTGAAGTTCACTATAATCCAAGAGGGAAATTTGTGATCTCTCTTCTAGTTTGTGTGGTAAAATTTTAAAATTCATTTAAGATTTATTGATTTTTTTAAATCCATGTAGTCAAAAGTTATGAAAATTTTTGTACCTTAAAGCTACTCCTTGGGTACATATTGTGTGAAAATTTCAAAGAAAAAAATAAAAATTTCGTTTATAGTAAGCTGCCCCAAAATGCTTTATTTTCAAAAAAAAAGCATGTTTAGGACTTTAGGAGTTAATTTCTACTTTAATCCATTTTATTTTGTTGGTATTAATCTAGCTTCATAAAAAAGTGCTTGAAATCAAAGTCATCTAGCTACAATATCCAAAGCATTAAATGGTTAAAAACCTATTATTTTTTATTCTTCCATTAGAAGGATCAAGGATTACATTCATCTCCAAAATTAAGTTTTTCTCTTCTCTAATTTTATTCACGCTAATCTATATCTACTTTTTTTTTAAATCAAGAGATTTCTAATACCCTATTTTACATATAATGATGTTTCAAGAATTAAATCTAGGCTATAGTAGATCCAAATCATTTATAAATTTTTTCTCCAATGAATAAAATGCACACTATAGTTTAACTTATATGATTTTTTACTTTTGATAGAGTGACCTCCCTCGATTCTTTACAATTGATATGGGACAATTGATACAAGACAAATGGAAATCAACTTTGGAAGCAACTAGGAAACAACTAGAAAACCATTAAGAAACAACTAGTGTACAACTTAAAAGCAACGTAGAAACAAATTTCTGATTTCTATCCAAATCAACAAACTACTCTCCAAATCAATAGAAAAGTGAATCAAATATATGCAATCAAATCAAGAGAAAAGTTGAATTTTCTAGTGTTGTAGGCAATGACTAGGAACCAACTAGTCTACAACTAGAAAGTGACTAGAGAAATAAATATGATCATTTTACAATTGTTTCCTAGTTGTTTTTTGCAACTACAGATTGATTGCTTTGCAACTAAAACAATGTACTAATGCTGTAAAACAACAACATAAAACAATTAAATTAGATTTGGTGCTAATAGAGAGGATTATAGTTGAAGGATGTTTGTACGAGACACTAGTTGCATAGTATTGGGTTGTGCCAAAGGCATTTTTTTTCTAGTGGCCTAGCCATTTTCAAGAAATCCAAAATCTATTTTGGGAAGGAGGGAGTAATAATTTTGACAAGAAATAAAGAATTGTAGATCCCAATGGTAAAAATGTTCTAGTTGGCAATATATACCTTATAGTTGTTGGTTTTTTACTTGGCTATAGACCCAATGTTCATATTGCTATAATAAAATTGAAATTTATAAAATTTTCAAAATTCCTTATTGGAGTAGAAATTAAACTTGGTAAAATTCATTTGATTAGTTGGGTTCAAATTCAAAAAACATCAGTTTTATAGCTAAAATTTACAACAAGAATAAATAGCAAAAATGGCCAAAATACACTACAAGGATTATTCCTAGATTGAATATCTTTTTCTTTAGAAAAGTCAAGAAGACCCTAATAAGGGACTTTAGAATAGTATTCATTGAAAATATATTCAAGTATCCTCCAAATAAAGAAATTGGATAAAAAAATAAAATTCCATCCTACAGTGCCAAGTAAAGTCATCTAGCAAACCAAAGCGTCCCTACAAGGTTAAGGATGGGTGTCTTGGATTGGGGTTCTCAAGGATGGGTGGCAATGCTACATCATGGCATTACTACACTACATTTCTTAACTACTCTCCATCTATAATACCCTACTCCAAGATCCCAAAATCGGTCACAATTTTTCTTGTGATGAAAAAATTTGTGCTTGTAAAAGATGATGTCATGTATGTTTGTACTATTTGGATTTCCTAAAACAAACTTCCTCCATGTACAAAAAAACTTCAAAAATTGGTTAGTGTAATTAGTGCCAATTTTTTACATCCTCGGGGGGTGCACTACATAGGGAGTTCATTAGTACCGTATGACCAAGCCCTTTTAATATAAAGGCTATGTTTCATTAAAAAAAAATTTACGCTATTTTTGTGCAAGCTATGCTCATTATAAATAGTGACCAAGAACAAAAAAAAAATTCCAATACTTAGTCAAAGGGGAATTCATCTCTGGAAATCACACATACCAAAATTGATGTACAATATGAAAAGCGGGAAATTTGAGCAGCTAGTAGCAAAGATACAATCCTTTGAAACTAGAAATGGATTGAAATACCAAGTATTTTGAAACTGAAATGAGTTTCAACCACAAACTATAGTGAAGTAGCCTCCACTTTCAAAACCTAAGTATTTTCAAACACAAAGTACTGATTGCCAATACAAGAACTTAGAAATGCAAGCAGCTAGTTACAAATAGTAACTAATTTGTAAACTGGAAGTAGATCTGAATAGTTTCAAGCACAAAGTATTTTGAATCAGCATCCACTTCATGAACCAAAGTAATTTCAAGCATTACAGACTGTCATTGCCAAACCAAGTACCAAGTTGAAAAACATGCACAAACTGGTAGACACTTGAATATAGTGTCCAAATGCATTGTACAACAACAAAAAAGCATGTGTCACCAAACACAGCTCAAGGCATTTGATTATAGAAACTTCAAAAACTAGAGGCTGCAATGTCACAAAATCTGCAACAGTCAAGGTTCAAAACGTGCAAGCATATATAAGTGAAATCCAAAATTTAAATCCTGCAAATTCAAAATCTTAAAAACTCGGTAGCCTCATGGATCCACGGTGGGGAATGAAAGAAATTGCTTCCTAGGCACCTACACATAATCAAAGAGCAATGTTAAAAGAATGAAAGTGAGCAACATGAAAATTGAATTTAAAATGTAACCAATAAGTGGTTTGGAGGTAGTTTAGATACCCAAATTGGCAGTAAGTAAGTGCAGCAAGCCAATCCTGTCTACATTGTGCCAATCAAAATGAACCCATGGACAGTCCGACAAAACACAATGATCCAAAATGAAGTCCAAGTGCGCGTGATTAACCCCTAACTGCCCGAGGCACCAGATTCTGGTGTTTCGAAAATTTTGAAGTTAAGCAAAATCCAACCAAATTGTTATTTTTAGTAGTTTATATTTTTGGAGAATTCTTTTTGAAGTCTAGTTTTAGGATAAAAAAACTGATCTTAAAAATGAAGGATTATGATTTTTCTATTCAAGATTTTGTGGAAGGATATCCATTGCAATCTTGACTTCCTGTAGTGTTGAGGGCTCTTGGAAATGAGCCCTAAATACACTAGATCTTGGAGAAAAGATCACATTAGAAATTTGTTACAAAAAAATTGTAGAATAGATTTTGAAAAACTGTAAATTGATTGGGGTTGTGCATGCTAGGCCCTACAACCTCATATTTTTTTAGTGACCAACTTTTTAGAGTTGACATGCAAAAAGAGGACTGAAAAATTTTCATAGTTTTAGCACCCTCATGATCAAACATTATAATCTTTCAATCTATAAGTGATATTGTTATGTTTTCTTTTCCTATGTGATCTCTAACATGTCTAGTTTGAATTTGTACAGTTACAATTCAAAAGAAATTGGTACAACTTATGCTACCGTGGACTCCATGGCACACTTGGAACTCTAGAATCGAATAAGAGAAAAGTGGAATTTATGAAAACAACACACAAGAACAAAACAGTTCTGAGAGGCACAAAACAAGAAATTTGGGTTTAGAATTGCACTCCCCAAGACGATGGTGAAACAGGTAGCACCGTAACACATGCAAATTCGAAGTCACCCTCCTTGGGTGAAACATTTCTTCAAACTTCAAACATTATAATAATGCAATTCACATAGTCAAAATGGATTGAGTTTTTTTTTCCATGCATAGTACACTTTCATATGGTTGAAGTTCAATGAGAAGTTTAAATTTCAAATTTTGATCAATGCACATAAAATTGACAATTTTTGACAATTTTACTCGAAAAAAAAACCCTTCTTCCTTTGGTGACTAAAGTTTGGGAGACTCAAAGTAGGTTGAAGACTCCGTTGACCGCTACTCTGCTACCTCCCGGTAGTCCACATGCATTACCTTTCGTAAAGCCAACCTATCAATGATTTGACCCACAGTACCTACTCGCCACTGGTATCGCTTCAATTCACAATCACAGTGAATTGTTTCATTCTTTATTTGTGGATACTGATTGTCGCAAACTACTATCTAAGAACTTTGATAACGAAATTATTCTTCTGCTCTGAACATCAGTATAACACATTCGGAAACTTGAACACCCCTTCTGACCATTAGCGGTTAAACATGCCATAGCAAAAAAGTCATAAAACAGTGAAGACAGTGAAATATGCCATAGCAGAGATGGTATTAAAACAACATTCATTGGCCAAATGGTAAAACAAGTGTGCCTTTGGAATATTATGTCAATTTTTCTCTCACAAAGTTCTCTGTTGAACTTCAGTTTCCTGTAACATAATGAGCTTAGAAGCCAGACTATTCCAAGTCGATTTCACGGCCGCAGCAAGAGTGGAAATTATGTCTACCAGGCTTTGTATAGTCACAGAATGTAGCACCATCGGAAGAACGGTTTCAAACTTTTAGTACAGAGGTTGAGACGCATTACAGGATATACAACAAAAGTTTCAATTCCAATATGCCTCCCATGGATTTGAAGAGTGATCCAAATTCCCCAGGAACTTGAAGGATGCTGCCAACCAAGACGCAGAACTTCCACATCATAATTCACTGGACAAGATGCCGAAGACATACCACCATCAAATCTGTCACTTTTCAGAAGAAGAGTTTCAGAATTCAGGGTGCACGAAACAGGGCTTCCAACAAACAGTGACCCAAAAAAATCAAGCATGAAGCTGCACACCTTGTTCACTGTTGAATATGTGTTATTGAACCTACGTCAGTCCAAACGTCCATATTAACACTAACTCCCCAATGCCCCAAGTGGTTGCTTCCATATCTATAGGGTGTAGTTGGAATAAATCATTGAAAATGCTTCACCCAAGGTCACAAAATATACCAATTGAAAGAGAAACTCCTGCACTACTGTTTAGACGATAGAAGTCAATGTTTTGAAAGGTACAAAAAGGTTCCAAAGTGGACTTTCTATTCTTGGAATTTGGGACAAATTGTTTTTTTTCACAATTGAGTTCTTATTTGCATCAAGATAGGAATCAGTTGAAAAAGTAAGGGTACATGAACATCAAAGGCATAAGAAGAATCTAATAAGAACCCATACCGTTTCTATCTAGGATTCAGTCTAAATTCACTGCAAGAAATATTAATCGTACGCATGGGAAGGCAAAATACCAATTGTCCTATCCACTTTGGAGGAAAATTCACCTGACTCATCACGGTTGCTGGTAGCTGTTTCTGATCTCCGAAGAGGACAAGCTGTTTATAAGAGAATCATATTGAATAAAAAGAATGTAGTATATTTTATTATTTATTGCATTTTACTATAATAAATGTAGTTTTTCTTCAATACATCAATTTTATGTTTAAAATAAAAATTAAAGATAATCATATCCAATAAAAAAAAATTTAGTATTATATATATTTGTCTTGTATGTTTGATCTTGCATTATAGGACTAAAGCTTGAAAGAGACAATGTATTGTGGATTTGATCATTTGAATACCATTTACTATATTTGACCTAGCTAATCAAACCACCCAAGCAACCCTTTTAGCTAATGTTTCAACTAAATTATGATTTAAATTTTTTGTCAAATTGTCTTGTATACAAAAGTAAGTTATAACTTCCTCCATTTTGTTTTTGTTATATTTGGTCTTCTACATGTTTTGATGGAGGAGTATGAGGGAAGTTCAATGTCATATGTCAAGAATATATGGTATACATATTAACGGATAATATTTGAAAATTTCCTAGAGTAGATATTTGATGTTGATTACTTATAAGCTTAGATTAAACTATAAAATAAGCTCATGTATGTCAAACTATAAAATTTCCAAGAGTCAAGTTTTCATCCAGAGGTTGTAAGGAGAATTAACCTATCTTCAATTTACACTTCACCATTAGTGATCATTTGAAACAAGGCATATTAAGCTTTGTACAAAGGAATATTACTAGTGATCTCAAATTTAGCTATCATATATTGTTGACACTTCAATAAGTGGTCGCCTATAGATTATTCTTTAACCCCTAAATGCCAAAGGCCTTCTTTGAGCTTCTTAGAATTTGCTTTAAATTGAACAAAATGCCAACATTTTGATAAATTTTATCAATTTTTTTGAATTGGAACTATACAAATTCAAATTAGACATGTTAAAGATCACATGTGACAAGAAAATTTAACAATATTACTTTTGGATTAAAAGATTATAATGTTTAATCATGAAGGTGTTAAAATTGTGAAAGTGGTTGAAGTCTTTGAATCCTCTTTTCACATGTCAAACCTAAAAAATTGGTCATCAAAAAAATATGAAGTTAGATTGTATAACATGCATAACTCTAATCAATTTGTGACTTTTCAAAATCTAGTCTACTTTTTTTTTAAGTGAATTAATTTCTAATGTGATTTTTCCTCCAAGTTCTAGTGTATTTGAGGCTCATTTCCAAGATACGAAGATATATGAAATCTTGAATAGAAAATTCATAATCATTCATTTTTAAAATAAATTTTTTGGTTCTAAAACTAGACTTTAAAAAGAATTTTTCAAAAATATGAACTACTAAAAACAATAACTTGGTAAGGTTTTATTTGACTTCAAAGTATTGTCAACACTAGGTTTTGGTGCTTAAGGCATTTAGAAGTCAAAGGATAGAATCAATAACCACATAGTCAAATCCCATATTATTTTATTTATTTTATTTTATTTTATTTTATCACTAAATATAGGTATAAAGTAATTTATTTTATTTCAAAAAAATGAAATTGTAAGTTAAAAAATTTGGAAATTTGAAATTTTCTTTAATTTTTGAAGAAAAAGTGAAGAAAATCCATATCATATACAAATTGTGCTTACAATAATCTCAAAATTTCACCATTGTTATATATTATAGTTTATCATATTCTACAAAATTTCTACATCATTCTATAAGTAAACTTAGAAATCAATGGTTGAAGACTAATGGCTCGTGGCAATAGATTCAAAGTTCAAATTGCAATAAAACAATGAATTTTAGAATTTTTAGAATTATTTATATTCAATTTGAAAAGAAACTTATTAAACTTCATTTCAATAATTGAGTTCTAACTCATGGGCACCTTTGCTTCACTCTAAAAAATCTTGAAGGGAAGATTGTAAAACACTAAAGGTATGTTTGCACTTGGTATTAAAGAGTGTTGTTACCAAGGGTCCTAGGAACAAATTTAGACCTACTTCTAGACAAGATCAAAATTGCAAGCATCACGCCTAACACCAAGTACGAACATACCTTTTAAATGAGATAGTGTAGAGAATATTATGCAAGAGATCATTTGAATGGCTAAAATTTACATTTAGAGCAACCAATATCCACAAAAGGCATACATTGTGATTTTTCAAGAGCGTCTTTTGTAGAAAAGTTGAAATAGTAATTTCAACCATTGAACTGCTAAAAATGCATTCACAGAACTCTCGAAAAAGAAATTGGATGAAAAATCCATCAGACCTCCATCCAGTATTGTTCTTGAAATCATCCAAGAGACTCTTTGTGGCACCGACGGGCATTCCAGGGTGAAGTAAAGCCATCCTTCTATTAAGTTTGTTTGTTTTGTTCGTCATATTGAAACCTCCCAGATCGTGTGCCTCCCGTTTGCATGTTTGATAGCATCGGAAAGCCCTCAGTGAGGTAGGGTACGCAGGCTTGGTTTTGTGGCGTTCCGACCTAAAGTGTGAAAGTTATTGAATTTTGAAGTTTTTATGAATTAAAAAAATTAAAAAAATATTTTTTCTTTCATTTTGACCCGGGCAAGGACACAGGGCACACTAGTATTGGTGAATTGGTACTGTAATCCCCGGCTTTTCAGAATAGATGAACCATTCAGTGCAGCTGCTTCACTCTACTGATCCTGCAAATAAGAACTACTGTAGCTTAGAAGCATCACTAAACAAGTCTCAAATCTAATCCAAAAAGCTTACGGTAAGGCAAATGGCTCACGATAACTAACTACAACCGAGCAGTACAGTGAACACATTCACAAGGCTCTTAAGGATGATAGTGAATGTGTGACCCGCATCTGCCTGCAAAGCAGAGCTTGCGCAGTGCAGTCACTGCAAGCCAACACATTCCCTCTTCCTATGGAAAATCTTCAAAACAGAAAATCCACAAAACAGACAGGGAACCTGTCCAAAGCAAGTCTTTCACTTCGACCAGCCCACCTTCCCTTTCACACCAGCTAATCCAGGTCGGGTAGGAAAGCCCGCCCTCTCCGATGCACCTGCGGCATGTACACCAACCACGACTATCTCCCGCGAAGGTAAACACCAAACCTCTCTAGGGCCTTCTGAAGCTCCAGCACTCAACCCAGCAGCAAGTGAAGGCGGGGGTTCCATGTCCCTGGACTGCGAGTTCAGAGCGTGTTCCATGTCCCCAGACTCCGAGATAAGCGCGTGTTCCACGTCCCCAGACTCCGAAATCAGCGCGTGTTCCATGTCCCCAGACTCCGAAATAAGCGCGTGTTCCACGTGCCCAGACTCCGAGATAAGCGCGCGTTCCATGTCCTCAGACTCCGAAATAAGCGCGTGTTCCACGTCCCCAGACTCCGAAATAAGCGCGCGTTCCAGACTCTTCCTCCCGTCCCTCCCAGGTATAAATACTGAGAGCCTGCAGGTACTCAAGTCGCTCTTCTCTCCTCCGCTCAATGAGTCCGCTTCTCTTCTGCCTTCAATTGGTCTAGTTCTCTTCTCCGTTCAATTAATTAGTCCGCTTCTCTTCTGCCTTCAATTAGTCCAGTTTTTCTTCTCTGTTCAATTAGTCCGCTTTTCTTCTGCATCCTTCCGAGCTTTTCTTCCTCCTTTCACCAGAGACTTGTCTTGCATTTTCTGTCTTGCATTTCCTGTATGATGGCGAAACTCCAAACGATTTGCTACCACTGTGGCTGTCAATCTGCGGACAATGTATTCCAGTATTACAACAACGGAAAGCGGACCCAACCGCGATATCAATGTGGCAATTGCCAAAAACTCTTCACCGTGGGCTCACAGGGCCGCCCGAAGGGGAAGATCTACAGGGAACGGAACGTCGATCCCCCGGAATTGAGGGGCTTGCCAAGAGAGTGCCGCTGTTGCGGAGCTGCTGACAACGCGCCCTTCAAATATTACAACAACTCGAATCTCTCACAACCACGCTTCAAGTGCTTGAGCTGTGGGCAACAATTCCAAATGCGCTTGATGGGGACTGGCGAAGAAAAGCGCCTGGTGCACACTTCGTCCTACCAAAGGCCACCCACCAGCGATCACGCAAAGCTGGGCCTGGCACGAAACTCTGCTGATGATGATATGAGCGGGCAAATGCCAGCGGCTGTGGATCCCTGGATGCCCGCCCTTGAGCCTGGCATGGAGTTGTTTCCCGCTTTGAGTGTTGAGGACGCCAAGTATTTCGATTCGATCGAGTCTGGCTTAAAGAACGAGAAGGAAGCTCCCCCACCAATGGCAATCCTGAGGCTCCAATCGTGGGCCTCGAAGCTGCCTCGAAGCTGTCGTCAGAGGGTGCCACTGAATCACACTCACGGCCCACAAGCTAGCGCAGAAGGCCAGATTGCAATGGTTTAGCAATAACTGGCAAGTCTTCTGCAAGCAATGTATCAAAGATTCGAATGAAATCGATGCGTATTATAGAAACCGCTTGTAAAAGTATGATTGAAAGTAAGTTCAAAGTGCGCTTCGGCCTAGAACAGACACCGAAACACTTGAACAGATGTATATCTGGAGTGTATTCAATGTACAGACACACATTGTTGAAAGAAATTTAAGTCCCATATTTAGCACATGGATGATCCATTGATCTAGTTACCGTGAAATAGATTGATGTATATTAACGGCTCTGTTTTATATGATTTGGCACTGTCTTTCTGTCGCATGCGGGTGAAATTAGTGGTTGTTGTCTGAATACTTATTTCCACATTATGCATGTTCTCAGTGGTTTTCTTGTCTGTTTTCCATTGAACGAGAAGTTTCCGGAATGATGCACGCACAGCACCTTCTCACAATAATTTCAGAAGATTCGCTAGAATTCACACTACTCTCTCTTACAACAGAAGCCAAATTCGCTCACTAGTGTGAGCTTGTACACTCATCACTAATCTTTCCTGGAGGCAGATTAGTTCAGTAGTGTTAACCTCTAAATGCCCAAGACCCTTGGGGTGCTTCTTGGAATTTGCTCTAAATTGTACAAAAAGCCAACATTTTGATTATTTTTATCACTTTTTTCTTTAACCAGAACCATACAAATTCATACTAGACATGTTAAAAATCAGATAGGAAAAGAATGCAACAATATTACTTATGGATTGAAAGATTATAATGCTTGATCATGAATGTCGGTTAAAATTATGAAAGTGATTTGAAGTCTTTTGATCCTCTTTTCACATGTGAAACTTAAAGAATTGGTCACCAAAAAAATATGAGGTTAAAGGGCATATCATGCATAACCCCAATCAATTTATAGCTTCTTAGAATCCACTCTACAATTTTTCTAAATGAATTTCTAATTTGAATTTTTTTTCCAAGATATGGTATTTGAAGCTCATTTTCAAGAACCCTCAACACTAGAACATCAAGATTTGCAATGGTCACCCTTCCTTGCACAAAATCTTGAATAGAAAAATCCTAATCATTCATTCTCAAAATCAAATTTTTGATGCAAAAACAAAACTTCAAAAAGAAATTTTCAAAGATGTAAACTACTAAAAATTATAACTTCATTAGGTTTTATTTAACTTTAAAGTATTGTCAACACCAGAATCTGTTGCCTTGAGAATTTAGGGTTAAGAAGAAAGTTTGCTTCAACCTGTTGGGAAGCCCAAAATCTCCACGACGCAGATCGGGTACTGTATTGAGTTTGGCAAAGCAAGCCCCAAACCGCAAACCCATCCTCTGTTTGCGAAATGATGCATGGCTTGAATTGGAAAGCATACAGTACAGGCTGGGTTATCCTCCAGACTGCATAAGGAGACGCCTTAAGTTATATTCTCTTTGTCTTAGTGCCTTCCATAATTAAATGTCTAACGATATACAGTACTGTTGAAGCTTCTGAGTTCGGACTGACTTAATAATATTGTCATATACATTTGCCTATTTGTGGTGTAATATCCAGATTCCAGAAATGCTATTTGAATGGAATGTCTGCAGATCGTCACTGTCATGAGTTTCTGACTGTCAGCTGTTTATAGAGCCACCGTATGGAAGGCGGATACTTTTGAAATGTTTGAAATGTTCAGAGATACCTATCAACATTTCTTGAAAATTTTCAGTGCCGAAGCTTAGAGGTGTAAGTATCGTAATGAGAAAACTCAAGTAATTGTGCTTTAGATTTTGAAAGAGGGCAGTGACTTTTGACTGCCTGCACGGCGAGGGTTTCCCTTGAATTATAGAATACATGCCTTGGGACATGTGATAAAACAAGCGTTGGAGACAAGCAGTTACAAGGTGCCACTCGTCACTTTCTTGTGAGGATAATTGATAACAAAGTGAGGCACACATTTTCCTCTTAGGTTTCAGTTATTTAATTTCTCTTGCAATTCAATAACCTACCCTGCCTCTGTCGATTTTAATTACGCTCTTAAGTCGTGTATCATAACTTTAGCGTTCAGCATCGGAAATGGGCAGCTTCCATTACTAATAATTATGTTAATTAATAGGAGGGGCAGCAGAGTGAGTTTTGAAATTTGTTGAAATCTCAAAAAGTGCCTCCGTCTACCTTACTTGCAAGTTCAATATTTGTCAGTCACTTGAACAAATTGTAGCAATGCCATTGCGTTGCACATCCTCACATCTTTATGTTACTGCCTGCAAATTTTCAATTCTTTTATTGTCATGCCTATAGCGACATGCATTAGGCATCTTCTTGCGGTTGTGAGCAGTTGCCCGTGGAAATCAATGCCACAATTCTCACAGTCAAACCTCATTATCTTGTAGTATACTAACTAAGTTATTTTCTAGTTTTTGCTTTTTTAAGAGAAGAGATCTAATGCTTATACTCAAGATCGTATGGTCACTTTGTTCACCACAGACCAATGATCCTCTACTTTCCCTATCAAAAAAATTCCAATTTCTTGGTCTTCTTTCTCTTCAGCAATGAATCACATCACTTAGGGGTTAAAAATGTGCAGCATAATCCATTGGTACTAATTCTAATCAAATCTAACGTACATACAGCACAGCCAGACTGGTTGAGACTCCAGAGAGGTCAGTCACGTGCTCTCTCCAATGAAGCTCTTCGATCTAGCAATAGGAAAGACGCAGATTCAACGAGCCTCCATTTTTTTGACTTCAAGTTTGTGTTTGGGAGGCCTAATCAGATGCGTCACAGAACTCATTTGGCACACGTCTGGAAGCTTGGCCTCCAAGGAAATGAAAAATTCGAACTTGTTCCTCAGTTTCATAGCCGTGGCATAGGGGACCATCCATGTACCTGCAAAAGGTGCATCCTTACCCAGGTTGGGGTAATTCACTTGGCCTCTAACAGCCTCCGGAAGCTACGGATTCAAGCAAAATCGCCTACCGTGGAGGTTCTGTTTAGAGGACCCATCCTCGTACGTGCGAAGCTCACATTCACACACGGTCATCCTTTCTAGATGTCTTAAATCCAAAGGCAGTGAAGATATGAATTTTTCCGTTCAATTGCACACCAGCAATTGGAGATGCATCCACATTCATACCTGGCGTAAAGCCAAGCGACCTTCCTTGTTGCACAAACAGAGCATCATGTTCGTTTCCTGGGTTGCATTTGATAAGACCAAATCCTGTGGAAAATGATGTGGACCATTTCCCTGTGAGACGAACTTGGATTCGCAAAGATTGAAGGAAATGGTTAGAGTAGATGTCAGTCGTCTCGGACCTCACAACTTCGAATCGAAGGGGAATCCACGGTTACGTTTGATTCCACATTGCTGTCAGGCCAGTTTCGTTGCATTCAACAACCAACAGTTCATGTCATTACAGCTATATAAGATATGGTTTCAATATATATTTTTAATTTAAGAAACATCTAATTACTTGCACAGAAACGGAATAGAGGTGTACAACTATTTCATTTTTGTTATATCTTGAATGCATATTCCTTGATCATCATATGGTGACCAGATTCTTCAATAATTTGTGATATGAGCAAAATGACAATTGGGCATATATGAAACACGACTATTTTGTCCCCAGAGGAGTTTTATCCAAGCTTATTATTTATATTTTTTTTTCCCTAAGTATTGATTTCATAGTAATAAAAACTCTTTTTCCAATCTCAAGAGTGTCCTCTAAGGAAGACTAGCTCTCGGCCTCCCTGAAGGTCTCTATTTGACTCCCTCCTTCTGGCCAAGCAAATGATTCACATGTGCACGACATAGGAGAGAAAAGCCGCCTGGATGGAGCTCGATGGCTTCCCGGAAAGCTTCCAGAGCCGGCCCCAAATTTTGTTGAGACACCTCTTGGACAGCCTTGATCATAAGAACAGGAATCCTAGTTTCTGGAAGCCAGGACCCAACGCACTCGTATCACGCGCTCACACATCGCATGGTGGCGAAGGGGAGGGTAATATTTAGTACTGCATCCAAGGATCGGAACAAGCTTTAAACCTCAAGAAGATGAACAGAGAAAATCAGCTTTTGCAATATAGCGCAAACACTGGAATACTTCGAAAATACGAACTGCTTCATTAAGAAATTTTCGGTGTTACCTCACACTCAATAACTTCAGATGCTAACTTCAGCAACAAAATTCAGCTTTTTATGTGACTATAATCTCCACGTCAAATCCTTAAGAACCACTAATATCAATGGAAATCGTGAGAACAAAGCAATATAATTCCATATGAAGGATCGAAATCATACCATTTCTCGGAAGACTTGGGCAATATCTTCCTCTCGACAGTCAGGTGAAAGGTCGAAAGTGAGCACAGAAATTTTCCCTTCCCACTGCTTGAATAGGGGTAACCCACGCGCGCGCTAACAACCAAGCATAACAACGCAGTTATTGACGTTCACGAGTAGCATTTTTCAATGTCCAAAACCTACATGTTTGACAAAAGAAAATCCGAACGTCAATCCGAATCCGAATTGATCCGAATCCGAAAATTTACTACACGAAAAGTGCTGTGAAGTCGTGGAATTTCTCAAATTTTACGAAATTGACGGTGGTAGTATTATGCTAAACGTGTTAAGATCACACAGCATTTGAAAAGCAATAGGTGATTACTTACCATAAGGACTAGAAAAAAAACCGTAGTTTGCTCCAACTGGACTCACATACAAAAGATGGACACAGTGCAAACTTAAAAACATACAATTGATTCTGCGGGTTTCGAAAGGTGGCACAATGCCGTAGGTGGGCTTCACCTCGTAGTTATCAGGATCTGTCTCATCGATCTGGAATCAACATAACGTCAGAACTCATGATGATTCAGTGATATCAAATTTGAAGAATGTAACTTATTTTGCTCTTCTTCAATCGTTACCCTTGCATATAAATCCCGGGATCATGTGTGCATCTTTATGTTCAAGCACTAAAAGATGTACGTAGGCCCATATCAGCTGAGTTTTAGGTGACATTTTACAAAAGCTAAGAACACAAGATATACTCAGTCTCAAGTCAAAAAGAAAACCAACCGTAAAGCCCACAGGTAGATTGGTTGGATTCGTAAGCTTCATAGAAGATGAACGGTGCTCCCCTTCCGCCCCTGCAGTGTCACACTGAGGGAAATATCAGGCCCCTTTTGCAACAACAGAAATGTTCCTCACAACACAAAATTTCATTTGAAAGTTTCCCAAAAAGCATTGCAAACTTAGATTGATGTTGCTCAAAAGGAGCAATGTTTTGGAACATGCTTAAGCAACACTTGCTTTCTGCTTTGCTTTCTCCTGTGGGAACACTTGTTCCCAATGGCGATC
Organism: Pseudoscleropodium purum; assembly: GCA_963969395.1. Taxonomy (NCBI): domain Eukaryota; kingdom Viridiplantae; phylum Streptophyta; class Bryopsida; order Hypnales; family Brachytheciaceae; genus Pseudoscleropodium; species Pseudoscleropodium purum. The sequence goes on from OZ017796.1 coordinate 4,035,754, forward strand.
TATCTGGAGGAAGGTATAATGCAAATATTTAATATTTCTTTATTTAATTTGATCCAATGCTATATAAGTATGTATGTACGGTCTTCATACGATGCTATACCATATCAGCATTCGATACTCGTATCAAATTTCTAAATAACAGTAATTTGTATATGCTCAATTATACTCAATGTACTCGTATCATTATAGTAGAATACATACCAAACGTTACGTATATAACTCCCGTATTATCAACGGGTGAAGTACAGTTGCGAGCTGTAACGAACTCAGTACAGACCGGATTTATACATTTTGATAGTATTCTTATACGATCTGTACTAGTTGAGGGAACTCAATGGGAACGCACTGGGAACATGTGCACCTTAACCCCCCTTAAGGACTTGATCCATTGTGAAATGGTCAAACTTCTAATCTGAGCTATTTTTAACCTTTTCAATAGTGTTCAAACAACAATCTGATATTTTTACTACTAGAAACTTTGAATTTCATATCACTTTGAGAAATTGCAATTTCTTTCATGAAAATTTCTAATTGTTATCATCTTTGTTTGAAAAATTGAACATAAATGAGTAAAAATAGAAAAAACAATCTAAATTATTTGAAATTTCCTTGGGAGGTAAAAATAGCAATGGTGATTAACATGAAAAATTTTCAATTGGTTAATTTATGTTTTACACCCAAAATAGCCACATGAAACACCTTGAAGTCAAATTTGATCATCAAACCAAATTTATCCTTTTATTTAATTGAGTTTTATATTTTTGGCTAGTTGAAAAATGAAATTTCTGTTTATTTTGTATTTTTTCATTAATTTTGAAGGAAAAATAAAATCATTGTGATTTTTCAAAGCTAAAGGTGGAAATAAAATTATATCAATTACAATATATATTAGAATAATCTATAATTTTTACTATAAATGAAGACTGGAATGAGAAATATAATTTTATAATTAAAATTCAAAATACATTTAAAAACAAAAGAAAATATGAATGAAAAGCACACCATATTGTGTTATTTGGATTTTAACACATGGAGCTTTCAATTGTAATAGCTCTTTCAATTTTTGACATTTTTCAAAACTTTAAAGTGGAATAGAAACAAAACTTGTCAAGCTTCGTTTTCTTAGTTGAAATCAAATTCCAAAAATAGTTATTTGAAAAGTTGTAATTGAGGTTGCCCAAGGCTCATCCACTTTTGGGATGCCTGCGCATTTAAGGGTTAACCCACCATCCCAACGGATTCTGTCCCTGCGGCGCACTCTGCTTCGTGCCTTGAAATGGACCGAGTGAGAAAAAGTCATAATTTCAAGGCATGCTCATAACAATGTAGTGACGCCGATATCCTAGAATCTATGAGAGGGATCGAAATCATACTTGTGTCAGAGCGAATTTCAGCTCCTCAGGTTGGACGACTACACGCGCGATGCACGCCCGTGGCTTCGGCATTTGACCCGACCTCGCACTCTCGCAGGTATTTGAAGTACTAGCTCTCAATCGTTGCAAAACTGGCCATGGTGAACAAGCGACGGCTGAAACTGTCCACATATTCACAAATATTTTGTGAGCGACGAGACAAACTCTCAATAAGCATGCATGATAATTAAGGGAACAACAACTTTGCGCAGAAAAATTTGCACCTCAATTCAGGACGATAACCCATGGACAGAAAGCAATCGCAAACGCCTTTGGGAAACTGTACGTACCCCTCTGTAGCTAGCTCCAGTGCGAGGCTGGAGCTTCCAGCTAGCCCACAAAATCTCCAATCCGCGACGGCGCCAGGCATCTGCAAAGGCACCTGCAAAAACACCAGGTAATCAAAATGAATTCTCGTACAATTAACCAACGGTGAAACTATAGTCTCATGTGCAATTGCAAATGTCGGCCAAGTCGAAATTTATTTCAGCATTAAGGAAATACAGCACTCGATCATCACTGCCCCTAACTTAGCCCAAGCCGCACTTCTTGAAACTAAGACCCACAAGTTGTCCCGCTCCCCACTAACACTGAATCACTGAGACACACCGGATACCCTACCCGAGTGACAATGGACAAGCTAGAAGTCGGATGGCCTCCGGGTCTCCGAAATGGCCACAACGCTGCATTCCTCTCGCCAGGCATCGCCTTCCTGCTCGTCGTCGCCCTTCTTGCGCATCCACTCTTGCATGGGATTGCCAGACCCAGCTAGACTAAACCATGATTCCAGGCTGCTCCATCGCTCCATCGCCATCGCCCAAACTGAGGTCGAGAGAAGCAAAGCCCAGCCCTGGTGTTGCTCTCGACCTTGACCTCGCTGGAAGTGCTCACCCGAGCTGCTCGCCTCAGGCTGCTGCAAGAGGAACAGAGCACGATGACTTGGAAAAGACGACTGCAAGTTAGACGGATGTTCCATGTCCCCTGACTGCGATTGAGGTGCGTGTTCCACGTCCCCAGACTCCGAGATAAGCGCGTGTTCCACGTCCCCAGACCCCGAGATAAGTGCGTCTTCCACGTCCCCAGACTCCGAAATAAGCGCGTGTTCCACGTCCCCAGACTCCGAGATAAGCGCGTGTTCCAGACTCTTCCTCCCGTCCCTCCCAGGTATAAATACTGAAAGCCTGCAGGTACTCAAGTCGCTCTTCTCTCCTCCGTTCAATGAGTCCGCTTCTCTTCTGCCTTCAATTGGTCTAGTTCTCTTCTCCGTTCAATTAATTAGTCCGCTTCTTTTCTGCCTTCAATTAGTCCAGTTCTCTTCTCTGTTCAATTAGTCCGCTTTTCTTCTGCATCCTTCCGAGCTTTTCTTCCTCCTTTCACCAGAGACTTGTCTTGCATTTTCTGTCTTGCATTTCCTGTATGATGGCGAAACTCCAAACGATTTGCTACCACTGTGGCTGTCAATCTGCGGACAATGTATTCCAGTATTACAACAACGGAAAGCGGACCCAACCGCGATATCAATGTGGCAATTGCCAAAAACTCTTCACCGTGGGCTCACAGGGCCGCCCGAAGGACAAGATCTACAAGGAACGGAACGTCGATCCCCCGGAATTGAGGGGCTTGCCAAGAGAGTGCCGCTGTTGCGGAGCTGCTGACAACGCGCCCTTCAAATATTACAACAACTCGAATCTCTCACAACCACGCTTCAAGTGCTTGAGCTGTGGGCAACAATTCCAAATGCGCTTGATGGGGACTGGCGAAGAAAAGCGCCTGGTGCACACTTCGTCCTACCAAAGGCCACCCACCAGCGATCACGCAAAGCTGGGCCTGGCACGAAACTCTGCTGATGATGATATGAGCGGGCAAATGCCAGCGGCTGTGGATCCCTGGATGCCCGCCCTTGAGCCTGGCATGGAGTTGTTTCCCGCTTTGAGTGTTGAGGACGCCAAGTATTTCGATTCGATCGAGTCTGGCTTAAAGAACGAGAAGGAAGCTCCCCCACCAATGGCAATCCTGAGGCTCCAATCGTGGGCCTCGAAGCTGCCTCGAAGCTGTCGTCAGAGGGTGCCATTGAATCACACTCACGGCCCACAAGCTAGCGCAGAAGGCCAGATTGCAATGGTTTAGCAATAACTGGCAAGTCTTCTGTATATATGTTGTGCTAGCAATGTGAAGAAGATTCAAATGAAATCCGTAGGTTATTTAAATACCGCATGTGAAAGTATGTTCAAAGTGTGATTCGGTGATGGTCTAAGACAGACACCGAAACACTTGAACTTGATGTATATCTGGAGTCTATTCAATGTACAGGCACACATTGTTGAAAGAAATTTAAGTCACATGTTTAGCACCACATGGATGATCCATTGATCTAGTTACCGTGAAATAGATTGATGTATATTAACGGCTCTGTTTTATATGATTTGGCACTGTCTTTCTGTCGCATGCGGGTGAAATTAGTGGTTGTTGTCTGAATACTTATTTCCACATTATGCATGTTCGCAGTGGTTTTTTGTGTCTGTTTTCCATTGAACGAGATGTTTCCGGAATGATGCACGCACAGCACCTTCTCACAATAATTTCAGAAGATTCGCTAGAATTCACACTACTCTCTCTTACAATAGAAGCCAAATTAATTCAGTAGTGGAAAGAACACTAATCACTAATCTTTCCGGGAGGCAGATTAGTTCAGTGGTGTTAAGAAAGTTTGCTTCGACACGTTGGGAAGCCCAAAATCTCATCGACACAGATAGAGTACGGTATTGAGCTTCGCAAGCACGTTACAAACCGCGAACCTACCCTCTGTTTGCGAAATGATAACATAGCTTATGCTGCATATGATTACAGGCCCGTTCCCACCTGGCGTTTGCAAACAGCATGTGCTTATGATAAAACTTCCGCATTAAAAAGAAATCTTTTTTTTTTTTTTCAAGCAGTTCAGGTTCGGAACTGTAGAGATTGCTTCTTAATGAGGTGGAGTTCCCACATACTTGGTAACTTCCTTTATTCAGCTGTCGCAGAGGACCTCATGTAAGTTACCCCCGCCAATCCCATTATCGATTTAGATCTAATAACAAAAAATAACCAAAATTTGGATGATTTTGAAAATTAAAAACTCATATTTCCAAATCCAAGGAATTGTATTGAAAATTCAAGTGTTGATAAAGATTCCACTGCAATTCAATGCCAACACATGTACTTTGAACTGTGAGTGGAAGTATTGTGTTTATAATGAAATTCATTGTCCATAGTGAATCTTCAAAGGGTATGGGACAAATTAGAAGATGAGAGCTTGAGCATTCATTGTCAAAACGCAGGAATTGTGTGCAATGTAGAATTGCAAACCTCATGTAGGCATAGTAAAATAATTTTTTTCAAGAAACTTTGAAGTAAAGAACGTTGGTAAATCAAACTAGCTTTCATCTCCAAAAATCCATTTGAGATTCCAAGGCTTTAACAAAAAGTTTGAGACAAAATTCAAAGAGGGATTGGAACAAATCCCTATAGTTTATTGCATATTAACCCCTAAATGCCCAAGGCTTTTTTGAGCTTCTTGAGACTTTCTCTAAATTGAACTAGAAGCCAACATTTTGATAAGTTTTATCAATTTTTTTTAATTGTATCCATACAAATTCAAACTAGATATGTTAAGTATCACATGGGAAAAAAAAAGTTAACAATATGATCTATGAATTGAAAGATTGTAATGTTTGATCATGAGAGTTTTAAAACTATGACATCAAATTGAAGTCTTGCAATCCTCTTTTCACATGTCAAATATAAACAATTGGTCACCAAAAAATATGAAGGTTAAAGGGCAAAATGTGCATAATCCCAATCAATTTACAACTTTTCAAAATCTCTTCTTTTATTTTCTTAAATGAATTTTTCATATGTTTTTTACTTTAAGATTTAGTGTATTTGAAAGCCCTTAACACTAGAAAATCAAGATTTGCAGTGGATACCCTAGCACAAAATCTTGAATAGAAAATTCATAATCGTTTATCATCATAATTGTATTTTTGATGCAAAAAGTAGACTTTCAAAAAAATTTATCTAATGTCATTGAGCAATGTTTACTTGCAATTGCCATGTATTTGCAATTTAGCCAAAACTAATTGAAATTTGGATGAAAAGACAAAATAATTTTATTTCCTAATTGATTTTTATGGTTAAGAGAAGAAACATGTTGAAGTAAAGGTAGAGAACTTTGACCCCACTAATAGAGAGGTACTCACTTCTAAAGTTCATCATGATAGAACACCAATAATTAGTAATAGGGTTTTTTCAAAAACAAAAACAAATAGATTACTAGTAGAAAGGTAGGCCAAGTAGACTTGAGAAGCATGTCTCAAAAGACCCAAATCTACTCAAGTGGGTCAAGTGGGTCTTTTCATAGGGCTTTAAACTAGTTTATATGGCCCATATTTCTACTATTGGATAAAAGGCTACTTAGATATCAAGATTACAAAGATTGCATATTAATCTGTGAATATTTTTTTATGTTTAGAAATTGAGTTGAGAGTAAAAAGAAATATTTGAAAAACAACAACTTTGATTTTCAACCTTAAAAAGTTTGTTTAAATAGAAGTAGGTACTAGATAGGAATAAAAACTAATAGGTTTATAATTCTCAAATGGATTAGAAGATATTAATCCCAATGATGACATTGTTCTACAAAAAAAACTAAACCATGTGGAACTTTTTTTGAATTTATTTGAAATTTGAGTTAAAAAATGAATCTTGTAACTATTTTTTGAAAAAAGATGCTTTCATTTCTCCCAAAACATGAACTCTTCATCACTAGTCCATCTAGAATAAATTAAATTTTTCCACATGCACTAAAATATTTTCTTCAAGAACCAATTTTTTTTTCTTTAATTTGAATTTTTTTAAATTTTTGTTTTACTTGATGAACTCTATTTTGAGCTTAGTGTCACTAGGCTTGTGCTATCATTCACCAATTAAAATAAATATTACATTTACACAAAGCTAGTGTATTTTTTTTTTTTTTCAAATAACCTAATTAGAAATTAAGATCATATTACCCTACCCAAACTCTCAATTATCTCCCAAGGAGACAAAAAGTCTTTCTGGGGTTACATAATTATTCAACAAAGAATGTTGGATTTGACCTTCCAAGTACTATAATTTATTCTTTTGGTCCCTCCCTTTCCTTCTAACTTAAAACTGTATAAATACTCTTACCTTAGTCTTTTGTGTACTCTCTTTTTCTAACAAAATCCTAGTCTAATCACTTCCATCTAAAATACCAAATAAACAAACAGAATCACAATTTTCATTATCCTTAACATGCTAAACAATCCAAAAGTGAGTAGTGGATGATTTTCTATATCATAGTCAAAATAAAGAATGTACCTATTGGTTCATAAATTAAATCATTTTTGACAAAGTATCTTGGTGATAAGTCTCTTCTTTCTAAGATCAAAGATTCCAAGTAAGTGTACTTTGTGGATGAAATAATGAATTGGAATGCACTTCTTGTTGCACAAAGTCAAAGAAAATGTTCTTTCCAATCCCTTTTTGAGTTTTGTTCCTAACTTTTGATTGAAGGCTTGAAATCTCAAAAGGATTTTTGGAGATGAAAGTTAGCTCAATTTATCAACTTTTTTTAGTTCAAATTTTTTTGAAAAAAGTTATTCTACTATACCTACATAAGGTCTAAAGTTGTACATTGAACACAATTCCTACATTTGACTTATTAATAATAAGGTATGGGTAGTTGAGCATTTGCTAATCCTAAATTACATATCCCACATGAATTGTTTTACTTCCCATCACCCCACTTGTATAAAGAGATTGTCGACACACACCAAAACATATGCACCAATTGGGGTTTCCAAATCTGTTTGAGGTGATTGTTGAAAAACACCAATGCTTTTGGTTTTTTCTGGTTGGGTTTGACTAATTCTAACTTTGGGCAGCCCTTGTTATTTTGTAAAATAGACGTAGGAACGTTCTCAGGTTGATGCCACCTCGGCTGCCATGTAGGTTCGGTAAATACCTGAGCATTCACGTGGGAATGTACAAAGATTTACTGCTGATTCAAGGCCATCGTAAGGCCAGGTGGGAACGTACCTTACGCCTTATATTCTCACTTTAGTGCTTTCCATAATCTAATGTCTAACAATATATTGTTGAAGTTTTTGACTAACTAAACAGGAGATACCAAATGTACTTTCAAAATGGGCCAAAACTGTAAAGAATTTGAGCAAATATTTTATTCATTTTTTCTTGAGATCGGATAGAATGTAGTAGTAGGATCTTTAAGTTCACATTGAAAGTGAGCACCTCAAAAAAATTCAGATTTATTTGACCACACAATTTAGGAGATATTTAAGTTTGAAGTTTTAATTCGATCAACAAAAATATAAGGTAGTGCACTTTGAAGGAGCATATCTTTGTGTGAATATATTTGAAATGATGTCCTTTTTGTAGTGAGTGAAAGACAAGAGAGTTGAGAAAGTACATGTAAAATTTCACAACAATGTGGTCATTTTGCAATTCATGGTGGTCATTGAAAATGGAACACTTGTCTTCTCCTTGAACAAGGAATATTGTTTGTAAAAAAAGAATGAATGCAACACTTGTCTTCTCCTTGAACTCCTTGGATATGCTCTTTCCAAGGTGGATTTGCCCTTTTGAGGTGATCAAGAGTCACATTGGTTGACTAACTTTTTAGTCCATGCCCAAACCAAAATCCAAAATATGAGTTGTAAATTAGACTACACTATTTAACTTTGAAAAACTCCACAAGGTAAAGTTTAACTTGTAATTTGATGACACTATTGCAATTGGATTCAAAATGCAGTCTATTTTTTGTAAATAATTTTTATTGTAAAGAAAGGTCAAAATTTGAGAACGGGAAGCTTGAAAAAGAGGGATAGTGCTTTGGAAAATGGTCACTTGGATTATGGGGGGTTAACCCGTAAATGCCTCATAAGGCCTTTTTTGAGCTTTTTGGAATTTGCTCTGAATTGAACAAGAATTCAACATTTTGATAATATTTATCCAACTTTTTTGAATTGTAATCCTACAAATTCAAACTAGACACGTTATAGATCACATGGGAGAAGAAAACACAACAATATCACTTATGGATTGAAAGATTATAATGTTAAATCGTACTCAAGGGATTTAGAACTAAAAATGTGATTTCAAAACTTTCAATCTTTTTTTCACATGTCAAACCTAAAAATTAATCACCAAAAAAAATGAACTTAAATGATATAACATGCATGACCTCAATCAATTTACAACTTCTCAAAATCTACTCTACAATTTTTTTAAATAAATTTCTAATGTGATTTTTTCTCCTCGATCTAATGTATTTAAGGCTCACTTCCAAGAACCTTGGACACTAGAAAATCAAGATTTGCAATAGACAACCTTGCACAAAATCTTTCATAGAAAAATTATAATCATTCATTTTCAAAATTGAAATTTTTGATGCTAAAACTAGACTTCAAAAGTAATTATCAAAAATCAAAACTGTTAAAAATAGTGACTTGATAAAGTTTTGTTGACACCAGGATTTGGTGCCTCCTGGCATTTAGGGGATAATAATTTTGTCATTTACAGGATAACATGGCTTGAATTGTCCAGGCTGCATATGATTACGCCTTATATTCTCAATTTAGTGCCTTCCATAATTGAATGTCTAACAATATACTGTTGAGGCTTTTGGCTAACTTAACAGTAGATACAAAATGTACTTTCAAATTGGGCCAAAACTGTCAAGAATTTCAGCAATTTTTTTTTCTTCATTTTTTCTTGAGATCGGATAGAATGTAACCATAGGATCTTGACGTTCACAACAATGTGGTCATTTTGCAATTTTTGGTGGAGCTTGCAATGCGTGGTGGTCACTGAAAATGGGACACTTGTCTTCTCTTCGAACAAGGAATAGTGTTTGTAAGAAAAAAACGCAAGCAACACTTGTCTTCTCCTTGAGTTCCTTGGATATGCTCTTTTCAAGATGGATCTGCCCTTTTTGAGGTGGAGAGGAGTTACACTGGTCCACACCCAAACTGAAATCTAAAATATGAGTTGTAAACTAAACTACACCACTTAACTTTGAAAAATTCCACAAGGCAAAGTTTAACTTGGAATTTGATGAAACTATTGCCATTGGATTTATAATGGAATCTATTTTCTATAAATAATTTTCTTGTAAGGAAAACTTAAAATTTGAGAATGGGAAGCTCCAAAAAGAGTAATAGTGCCTAAAAAAGGGTCGCTAAGGTTATTAGGGGTTAATCCCTATTGTGTAAGGTCTTTTTCGAGCTTCTTGGAGTTTGTTCTAAATTGAACAAGAATTCAACATTTTGATAGCTTTTATCAATTTTTTTAAATTGTAATTGTACAAGATCAAACTAGACCATTAGAGATCATATCGGAGAAGAAAATGCAACAATATCATGTATGGTTTGAAAGATTATAATGTTAAATCATACTTAGGGGATTTAGAACTATGAAAGTAATTTCAAATCTTTCAAACTTCTTTTTCACATGTCAAAATTAAAAAATTGGTCACCAAAAAATAACAAGCTTAAAGAATATAACATGCATGACCCGAATCCATTCATAGCTTTTCAAAATCTACTCTACAATTTTTTTTAAATAAATTACTAATCTGATTTTTTCTCTAAGATCTAATGTATTTAAGGCTCACTTTCAAAAACCTTCAACTCTAGAAAATCAAGATTTGCAATAGAGGCTCTTGCACAAAATCTTGAATAGAAAAATTACAATCATTCATTTTCAAAATCAAAGTTCTCGATGCTAAAACTAGACTTCAAAAATAATTATCAAAAATAAAAACTCTTAAAAATAGGTACTTGATAAAGTTTTGTTGACACCAGAATTTGGTGCCTCTTGGCATTTAGGGGATAATAGTTTTGTCATTTACAATTGTGGGGTAATATCCAGAAATTATATTTGAATGGAACGTCTCCAGATCCTCACGGACGAGGACGTGGAATGAAGGATTTTGCTGCTAACCATTCCACATGTTTCCAATGTTCCAAACTTCCAATTGTCAAAAATGTTTCTGTCCAAATTGTAGCAACTTGCGCGAACTAAGGTCAAGAGTGTCAGCAATATCCATCACAGATAATCCGAGAGCACAAAGATTCATGTTCTTTGAGGAGCAAAGATGAGAGTAGAGACTTGGAATTGCTCCTGCCCAACGCTTATGTACCCATAATCATAACGTTCAAAAACATCGCCACGGACTGGAGCAAGCAATCAAGACAGAGGTTCGCTTATTGCGAAGTAAAGCTCAGGTGAAATAAGAGAGAAGTGATACTGGTGTAACATGATACAGACGGCATTGCGCATGATTGTGCCTCCCATGAATTGAACTTCAGATGATTAGTGACTAAAACTCTTACCAAATACGGAGTGGTGCTTGCTGTGATCATGGTAACTGGTTTGAAAAGAAGTGAGGATGCAGTTGCATCCGGATTAGCTCCTCAGTAGAGTTGCCAGCTCCACATGAATGCTCAAATAGTTCACAAATAGTCCTCCAGTTCAAATCTTAGCAACAAGAACTAGAGAAGCTGGGCATTACCTGAAACTCAAAATCCTCAGAACTGACACAAAGTCGACATTCAGGAAGATGGCTCTCTTAGGATTGCCCTTCCAATGACGGACATTATGGGTAATAATCCTTCCTGAGTATAATATCTGCATACTTGCTTGTTTACAGCTTCACGACCAGAACGCATTGACTAACAATTTCAATCCAACGGCATACACCTTCTGTTAATCTTGAGCATTTCCTTCAAAACTGTAAGAATATATTTCATCTGAAAGCCCAAGTGGCTAATTACAATATGAAGCAAATGTATCAATGTGTTTATATTTATTTAAGCAGAATGGTCCTGACTAAAACATACCCACCTATCGTCTACTGGATCGACAGTCTTGCCCCCTTGCCAGCCGCAGTAGAAACCCTGATCGTTCTTCAACTACGAAACAAATAGGCATGCAATCTCCTTGGAAGATCAGACAGTCCACAAAGGGAAGGGGGAAACGGTGTTGGTAACAGATAGTGTACACCTGAGTAGTTTTAGGTTCCGTTTCCTGTCACGAAGGAAACGTCAGGAAAGTGGAGCTGGACCTAGGCTGCTGCGTCTCCAAAATCACTTGTACTCCAGCATCATGTTGTTGTCAGGGGACAGCCCAATGCAAGCACGCATGATATTCTCCAACATCGCCCTCTGTTTTGCCAAGGCGTTCACCACCGGGGTACCGGGAGGCACGAGGGGTGCCTTGGTGAGGTAACTGAGAAGAGTCGCCACTGGGTGGAAAGAATGCAGCTTCTCCTGCAATATCCAATATATCGAATTAATGCTCCAAAGTTCCAATGCAAAAGTAAATTAAAAAAACAAACAGAAGCATTCCTATATCCAGGATTACGTTTCGAGGTGCAAATTCGGGTCAATTTAAGCGCGAAATTTAAACACAAGTTTGTCCACATATGACCTACTCATCATTGATTCGAAAAACATGTTTTTGGTCCTTAGGGAAAAAAGTGTTACCTCTCCGTCTTCCTTGAACTGAATGCGGGTGCAGAGCTCAGCCAATAACACCAAGTCCAAGATAAGGGGGGCTGCCAACAACGAGTCCTCACAGGTGTTGTGCATCACGATTGTATTGCGGCCTCCCATGAAGATCTCGGAAGTGTACTCGTCCATGGCCCTCTTGCTGTCACCGACGTAAGGCACGTACTGCACATGCCGCAAATATATGTTAAACGACAGTGGTACATCTAGCAGTGAACGACAAATCTAGAAGAAAACGCTCCATTCAATTAATGTGGTTACAATGGAAAAAGCAATAGATTACCTTGATCACAATAACGTGGTCGGGATGTTCACCAGGCGCGTACAGAATGGAGTTGCTGGCCACCATATCGTCCACAACGTTACTCTTGGAGATTTCCTTCGAGCGGAATGTTTGAGGAGCGGACAAGTTCATTCCGTCGTTGTTTCCCAAGTGGTTGTAGCTCACAATGGATGTTGGCTGTGTACCACGCCAATGCAAGGTTCAGGAAAATGGATTCATGGCAATTAGCACGACAGGACAAGAAACTAAAAGCTTTCAGGAAAGAGGAAAAAGCTGGACTGAAATCCAGTGAAAATCGGTAAGAAAATTGATGAGAACTCAGAAACTACTATCTGGGGACAACACTATCCACTTGCAAAAGAAAGCCTCACCTTAATTCCTGCTCCAACAAGGAAGTCCACCAACACGGATTTCATCTTGGTCTGTCCGCTCTTGAAGTCGTCACCACCAATGAGTGAGTTCTTCTCAACAGCATACTCAATCACACCTACATTACGTTACAGAAAATCGAATAAGCTCACTGAAAATACAATCGAGAAACACGGTCGTGTCTCATTGCATAAGAAACTCATTCACAGGTTTGGACCATTCAGAAAAGCAAGATGAGACTTGAAATAAGCAGTTTCAAGCTCGCACTCGGCGTTGCAGGCGATCAGGAAGACTCTTACCAGGCACGAATGTGTTCTGCGGGCTTCCATTGATGAAGGGAACCTGCTCGTGGATGCAAGCTAAGGCAAACAAGGTGGACGGCGAGATTTCCGAAGCTCCCTCCTCCAAAGAGGCGAACAAGTTCTCCTTGGTGTCGTTCAAACCAACGATCACATCACTGTATCGCTCTGTGTTGGCAGTCCACAGCACCACAATCTTGTCCACACTGTTCTGGGTCTTGAAGTTTCTGCAATCATCGAAGACTCAAGTTATCAACACTTGTCCGCAAAAATGAAAACTTGAAAATGAGAGCAAGATACTTTCAAAGATATGCACCGCCCTCCAATGGGTTGTTGCAGTACCTAATGTCTTGGATAATCCTTTCCATTTGCTCCTTCTTCGTCCCTTTGATCAAGTTGTTGGCCCGAGCTTCCTGGTTTGCGGCGATGAAGTCGGGGTCGTAGATACCGGGCATGGGGACCATGTGCTGCATGAGAGGACGGAGCTGCTTCTGCAGATCAATGTCCAACACACGAGCTCGGTCCATTGCATCCGCCAAGTTCATGTTGGAGATATCCCATCCGCCAAAAACAATATCGTTGGGATCCACCTGAGCACAAAGAAGAACGACCTTCAGTAACGAAACAATACAAAGTTGGACTCTCTCAGATCAATACTTCCTCCAAATCGTGCAGCGAAAACACAAACCACACCAACAGAAAGCAAATCAATTACAGACACACAGAAAGTGAATGTCTTCACCATTGGCAAAATGCTCTTGAAAGGCACATGGATTTCCTCGCCCCGGAAGGAGCCCACACGACAGGTCGAAGATTGGGTCAGAGATCCAAAGTAGTTCGCGTGCTGCACGCCATCCTTGGTCACCCATGAGATACCCCTGTTGGCCAACCCCAAACAAATCTCAAAACTCAAAAAATCCATCAAAACCTCCTTCGATTTCCTCGGTAGTGCACAAAAAAACATTCGTCAACACCAATCGATAGTCTCAACCAAAACGACAGCGATCTTGCAAAACTAAAACAGAACCTCTCCTCACACGAGCAACACAAACACCACCAAGATCCGCAAGAACTCCAAACACCGAAAGAAACCAAACACCGAATAGCCAGAGGAATCTCGAAAGGCGACGTACTCTTTGTTGGCAAGAATACCAGCCGTGAGCGTGGACCCGTTGTTCCCTCCCCATCCAACAAGCATCATTCTGCAAAACCACAAACGCGCACATACACACACATAAGCCAAATCCCAAATCTCCAACACATATTCTTGAACCCCGAGCTCAAAACTCTGAAACCAACGACAAAACCTCGTGGAACCCAAAATCGGCGAAACCCACGACACCAAATGTGGCAAATTAGCAATTGGCGGTGCCATACCCGAGCTTGGGCACCTTGCGCTGCGTGGCGAACTGATACGGCACCGACTTGGGTCTTGCCACCCACTCATACTTGCCATCACTCTTCTGCTCGTGCAAAAACTCCGTCGTCTGGTACTCATAAGTCGACTTGATCACGTCCTCCGTGTACTCCACATGGGGACTGTCGACACGGAAGCTGTCCACCAACATCTTGACACAAAAAGATGGCGAGGCGCTGGGCCTTTGAGCGAGAGAAGAACTCCACAAGCTAGCTCTCTGACTATGTGGGCTCTCACTTCGCAAACTGGAGAACTAGAGAATTGAACTGCCACAAGCAGCGGCGCCCGCCCTTTAAACACAACAACGACGAGAAAAAGTCGCGAGGAATCCGTCTACCAAGTATCACTACAACAGAACTGTCACTGATGAACTCCCAGATTCGATTATGATAAAGCAAAGCGTCTGCAGTTTGGCACTCAAAGTTATCAAAGTCCAATTTGAATTACTCGGAAAAAAATGTCGAAAGGGAAATTCAAAGCAACTGTGCTCGATTGATCCAACCAAAAAAAAGGAATGGCAATGGAAGTGCCTCGAATTTGTAGCCTGACGCTTCGTTTTGCTCCCCTGCCTCAAAACCTTGCTATCCGGGAGATTGGGTGTCCTGAATGTACCAATTCTCTTGCTTTACTACCCCAAATGACCAGATTATTGCATCAATCTTCATGGTGAAAAACAACAACCTTACAGAGTCGGAGTAAAGGCCGGGGCCCTCTGCATTTGGTGAATTTTCGTGGTGAATTTTCCACGTTTTGTGACTGATGACGGTGAATTGCAGTGGAGGATAGGAATGTTCAGAAGTCGTGGAAGGGGATGGCGGAATCTCCGTAATTGGTAGAAGCCGTAGCAAAAGGGCACCTGGGCTTTCTCAGCCTCACCTTGTTTAGTGCTGACAAATGATTCTGCCAAGCACCATCCAACCGCCGAAGGACTTGCTGCGCACTTGCCTTGGAAAAAGGACGTCCGTCGTCACAGTAGTAACGATTTCCATTCCATTCCAAAACAGTGTGGGTCCTTGGGTATCTTTTGAGCTCTTACTGTAGCTTAAAGGCTAGCTTACAAACCTTCCTGTACTACTACTGTACTGTACTGTGCACAATTTTGACTTGATCCACTCACTGCTGCACCTGCCTGCCCGGCCTGCGCTCAAGCGCTCCGCCATCCCAATTTGAATCCACTGTAAATTCAAAATGAAACTAAATTTATATTAGAAATAGAAAGATTTTTCACCGGAAAGTCATTCACTGGAACTCTGGAAGTGATGGAAGGGAGGATTTGATTTCCACATGTCTGGCATGCATCTCGTGTTACAGTTTTGTCATTAATTAATACATTTGCATGCCCAAATGGATCATTCCCTGTCAGTACACAGCTAGAACTGAAGTGGCATAATAGGTCGACAAGGAATAGGCCATTTTCCCAATCACAAGGCACAGAATTATACTCCGGAGTACCGATTGTATTCTAACTCTTCAAGGAATGCAACCTGATTGAGCACATGTGAATAACTTAGAGTACTTTGGATACAACAAACGTTTTCTGCATTGGAGACACCTCGACCAATGTTAGCACTTGCATACCTTACCAAGATTTATGGCTTCTGCATCGCCATTGATCACCACTCAAATACAATGATGCTAGTGTATGAGCGAGCATAGAGATGTGAGCCTATGAGCTTGGAACCTAGTTGTAGGTATGTACCTGCAATCCATTGAAGGTGTTTATTTAACTTACATACATTTAACGTTGGTACTTTACAACATAGAAAGAATCTATAATGTAAGTTTTTATATAATGTAGAGACCTATGACCATAGAAGGTGTCTATAATATATTGACTCTTAAGCTGGTGGGCTCCTAGATTCTATACCCACATGTTAGTATTCCCCAATCAAATCACTACGTAACATTCAATAGCTAGCAAGTCAATTGGGTTGCCTTTCCACCAATGGAATTCCCCCAACAGGAATGATGTTGAGTATACTCTATGTCCATCAATAGCTATGAGGGCAAGTGGCATTCAATAGGTGAGACTTGTGAATGGCGTACCTAGATAACAGCTCTCAAGCACTATTACGCCAAATACATAAATTAAAATTGATAAATATTAGTTTCAATGTATGCTTGCAAAACAAAACTTTATAAAAACTTTAGCAATCATCTCGTTGAGAATAATGAATTCAACAAGTTCTACCTCATGTTGCTTCAAAAGCCATTCATTGAATGTGCTTAAAATTGAGAAGACAAGCTCTTTATATGCATATGGGGTGGAGGGAGGTGAAAACAACGTATGCTAGATGTGTAAATTAGAATTAGTAGGAGCTCAATTGGTCATAATTATTGTAGGAATACCATAAATAGAGATGCCCCCTTTAAATAACACTATAAGGAGACTTGAAATGAACAATAGTTGGCTCTATAGTTGATTTGAAAAAGATTTGATTGGCATACACTTGATTGGCTCACATATGATTAGGAACAAGTTTCAAAGGTAGTTGTTTTAAATGAAGCTATGAAATGGGAGTGGGTCCAAATGAAAAATTCACATTTATATTGAAGAAAATATTCTTTCTAGAGAAAAAAAATTCTTCTTTTGCATTCTTCTTCACCTTCATATTCACACACATTGAATTCAATTTTTCATTGAATTTCCTACATCCTATAAGCTGAAATGCTTATTTTAATCATTTATGGTATTCTTAGCTTAAATCTTAAGTTTGAATTGTATTTGAAGTATAATTTTAGACCTCATTTAGATATAGTAGAATGAACTTTTTCTTAAAACTTTAAATTACATTATTTTCACTAAATTTTGTTCATAAGTTTTTATTGGAGGCTCAAAAGTACAAATAGTTTTTTGGAGATGAAATTTATCTTGATTTCTCAACTTTTTTTAGTTCAAAGATTTTTGTAAAAAGTTATTCTACTATGTTTAAATGAGGTCTAAAATTTGACTTTGAATACAATTGTTACAGTTTGACAATAAGCAGTCAAACTCTCATTTTCAAATTATTCCATATCCTTTAAGAATTTATGACAAACAATAGATTTCATTATAAAAATGACCTCACCACCCTTCATCTCCATGAATGTCAAGAAAGCAATTGTTTTAATTTACCCTCAGCTACTTTTTAACGATAGATGGTTACACGACTTTGGTTTCTTGGCAAACCATCTTTATATTTATTTGTAGATTTTGATTTTTTAGTCCTAGAATTAGCCAAAAAATGGAGCACATCATAAATGTTCTACCACTATCCTTGTACTTGAGCTTACTTAATTCTCCATGATATATAGTTGAATTTTATGAATGAGGACTTAACTCCTAAATATTTGAGCATACTTCTTGTTTTCTTGACTCACTCTCATAACTAGCATAATTCCTCACTTTTGTGGAATAAATTTTGATGATTGCCATTGTTGAAATGAAAGAAGACTTATGTAGCTTTCCTATGAAGAAAAGATCAATGAAATCACACAATTTTGAAAAAATGCCATCATTGACAAGATTGATGAAAGATGTTCAAATGTTCAATTAGGCAATCCTTTGTACATACCTTGAAATGGGAATGTTGAAATCAAAATGCTCAAAAGTGCTCCAAAAACTTTGATATTTTTTCCACAGGTACATATCATGATATTGATGTGTAATTTTTTTCCAAAAATTTTGAGATGCAGAAAAAAAATATGAGGATGTGAAGGTGACAACTCAAAGCATTTTCTCCATCCTCAAAAAATTCACCAAAAATCACATACTTGATCATTTTTCGATTGGATTGTGCCAACGGATTCAACAAAAAAAAAATTTCATCTTGGGTCTCTTTGTTGTTCAAAAGCTGTTAATGAGGTTAGCATATTGAATCTCCTACAAATGTAGTTGCAAAAGCCAGGTGGTGACCTTATGGTCCTTTAGGGGTTAAGACAGGAAAAGGCAGCCTCTCTCAAGGCTACAGTCCTGAATGTGATGCATGGCCAGGATATCTACAAGAAGGCTTATTACGAGGCACCATTTCGTTTGTCAACATTATTGTGGCCCAAATCCTTCAGTTTCCAAGAAGCAGCGGTGCAGAGTTTCCGCATCCTCCTCATCCAAGTCCTCCCTTTTTTTTTTATCTCCATCTCCTGGTGTGCTCGCAAGATACGTACATTCGCTCAAAGACACTCACCAGGCTCACGCAGTTTCACACAGAGTTAATAAGAACCCACATGAAACAAAAATACGACAGAATCTCCGAGCATCTTTACTGTGTTTCTTTCAATTCTTTGACTCAAAGTGAAATAACTTTCACTTCAAAGATCCAAAGAATTTTGCACAATTGTCTACAACTTACTGATTGAGTGTACCATTGACCACTCCAGAAGGTCAGGTGGCGGGGTCGTTGTACCAGAAATACCAGACATGGTGAATCACTGTTTAAGTTATTCTGGTCTCTTCAGATGCACGAATCAAGATGCGGACATTACCCAGAGCAGATAGAAAGCAACTGAACTGAAAAGCCAGAGACGTGATTATTATTATAATAACTTTACATACAGAAAGCGATTAATATTTTAAGAAAACGGAAGAGTGCGATCAGTGAGTCCTGCTGCATGCGTTTCCAGTGAGGTCTTTACCGGGGTCGGCTGTGCTCCCGCCGGCTGGCAGCAGTACTGTACTGGCATTGCATTCCATCCAACGCCAATGGAGGCATGAACCCGCCGCCTGGCTCCGTCACGGTTGAGGTGGTAATTAAAACCCTTGTCCAGTTGTCCTCCACCTGAAGCTACAGTGCATGAGTTTCATGAGCTTCAATTCAATTAGTTAAGTTAGGTCACATTATCTCATGCTTTCCGTTGAACTCGAGATTCCACTGTCTCATTCCAAATTAAGCCCATGTAGGAAGCTTCCCAGTTTCCGAACAGGTCAAAAAGATGAATATTCTTGTAGAATCCTCTCCAAAAAAGAAGAGCAGGAGGGATTTTCCGTGGGCTTCAGTCACTGCGAATCCAACTGTAATACAAATTCCCAGGGTGTCAGCAGTGGGTCCGGCTTGAATATTCACTCAGATTCAAGTCGGGACCCACTTTCTTTTTCTTGGCGGATTCTGTGATTATTGAGTATGGTTTGAATCATCCGCTCAATCAGGAACATAATGCAGGACGGAGTATTTAATTGCTTTTTCAGATCCAGATTCAGTGCGCTATTACTGCGGTAACTGATATCAAATTGGGAGCTCAAAATTCACAGATCCATAAGCTTGGCGTAACTTACCTGAGTTCAGTGGGCTGGCACGTTTACCAAGGACTGAGTGCAGAAAGTCGGCCGATGCCATCCCCACATTTGCAAGCCGCACTGGTGATGCACCTTCACGGACCATTCAAGAGTCAAGACATGTGGACAGCCGTGAAAAGGACGGGCCTATGACCATGAATCCCTCAGTCCGCATGCTCCATTTCCACCTGCATACACGAATGAAATTTTATTTACTTTATTTTTCGAAAATGAAAGCTCATGTGTTCAGTAACTCATAAAAATTTCAGACGATTTTAAGAGATTGAAAATTATCGTGAATTTTTATTGAAGTAATCCTGAAGAAAAATTCATATCTAATACTAAATTTGCTTTAAAATACTCCCTCTGTTTTTGAAACAGACCCGTGTTTCCTTTGTATTTTACAAAAGAAACACAGGTCTGTTTCAGAAACAGAGGTATATATGAAAAATTCATCATAGGTATCTATCATAGAGTAGAATATTCTTGCACATTCTATGTTATTCTATATTTAAAAACGTGGCTACAGGCTTTCATCTTTAGACTGCAACAAATTACTCAATTTTGAGAATTTTTTTGCAGTTTTTGCAGTTTTGTTAGATTTGCTTCGAAACACAGAAATATATGAATCACATTTTGAATATCAAAATCAAGTTCTCAAAATAAAAAATTCACAAGTTCTAAAATTACTCTGAATGAGTATTCCATATTTTGGGAACAATTGATGTATAAAATCAGAAAGTAACTAGCATGACTTGAGCGTAACTCAATGATGTGCACATAAATAATTACCATACTTTGGAGAGATGAGGGGGGACGAAAACAACAGTCCAATTGCTGTTAGAACTGTTTTCATTTGTCATGGTCCTGGCTGTCCTTTCAGAGTAACTAAAGCCATGGCCACGTGACCAGCATAATCACAGCACAAATGGTAAGTTAACCTTGACGAGTAAGGCTAAAGCAGAGTGAATGGAAATGCAATACAACCTTTGGAGCTTGCCTGCAGAACACCCCCAAGCAGACCTTCCGTTTGCTGCTGGAGCTTTGCGACACCAGACCAGTCACAGAAGAATCTGCACTGCAGGCAATTATCCACTCAAAACAAAAACCATCGAATGAAAACACGGACACAGTATTGCACCTCACTTGTTCAATTCACCTCCGGAAGATCCCCCCAAATTACCAAGGCTTGGGTCAACCCTACCAAGCTCAATGGAAAAAACGTAGAAACATATCGGACAGTCTATATTTACATTATGATTCTAAATTTGAGTTAACTTTGCTGAACCCAAATCACTCCAGAATGATCCACAGGGGATCATTGGATGGTCAATCGACCACTAAAACATGGGCGGTAAATGGGCCATGTCATGCACCAAATGGTAGACATAAGTAATGAAGCTCCAGGCTACTTCCATTTCATTAATTTACAGACTAAGGTCAAGCTTTACGGAAGGAATGTTGAGGAGATGTGGGCTCAGTCACGAACGTGTGTGCAGATTCCTTGGGCGCAGAGAAGAGGTCATTGCACATTCCAAGAATTCCTTCAAATTTGACTCCCAAGAATCAATACCAACAAGTATAAAAGAGATGACTCTTTTGTCGAGGGCGGTTCAGTTTTGATACCTGCATCGAAATCTGGTTCGATTGCGGATTCAGCTCCATTGTCGGTCACAATTTACGTCAAACTGCAACCCAATGCAGCAGGATGTTGGCACCAAACAAGAAATCTCACTGCCTCACTAGCTAATCAAGAAATGCTCCCAAACCCTAATTAATAATCCTAAACTTCCTCTGCAACAAAACAAGCAACGACTGATCCTTGAATGTTCAGTATAAGTGAAAAAGGACATTGCCAGTCATTCCCATGAACCTTCGCTCACTCTCGGATATAATTAACTATGATCATCCCAACTTCACGAATTCTAAACACCAGTTCCTGCCAATTTTTTATTCTCCGATCACAAACAAAATATCAATTACATACACTCAATTGACACCGTTAGTACGTGAATGCTCAGAATCCGCGGTCCACTGTGCATTCAGGTCAATTTGCTTGCAGGTCAAGAGGACAAAAACCCTAAATCCTATAATCTTGCCCAATCACAGGACATTGCAAACGCCTCTACAAAGATGACAATTTTCAGGATAGAAAATGAAGTACAAGAAAGAGATTCCTGGATAACGGCATTAGTTAATGCAATGGTGTCGGGGTTCCTGTTTTCAAAGTATTTAGGTTTTTGTTGGGTCTTCTTGGGAATGGAAAGGGATTTTCAGTTATAATTCTGTATGTATGCTTTTTTGGACACTTGGACTATGAAATACTATCAAGTGCTGAAAATGAGTTTACCTAAAATCGACCTTTAGTTTTCATGAATAGAAGTTGTGCATTTTAGGCAAGAATTTTGTAGGGGTTGGTTTTAGAAAGAGGTTGCACTTACATGCCATTACTTTAGCCCTTAATGAACCAAGCAACCATTTTCTCAGCACCGTCTTCTTTTCTGAGCTATCTGTTCTCAAATTTTGATCTTTTCTTTTAAAATAACTTGAAAAAAATAGATTGCGTTATGAAGTGAATGGTGGTAGTTTTATCAAATTCCAAGTTAAACTCCACCTTATGGAATTTTTCAAAGTTAAGTCGTGTACTGTAGTTTACAACTCATTTTGGGGGTTTGGTTTGGGCATAGACTAAAAAGTCAGCCAACTAATGTGATTCTTGCCCACCTCAAGAAGGTTGGATTCACTTTGAAAAGTATAGATCTAAGAAGTTCAAGGAGAAGACAAGTGTCCCATTCTTTTTTTTCCTTACAAACACGACTTTCATTTTAATGACCACCGTACATTGAAAGGTTCATTATGATCTAAAATATGCTTGAAATGTTGTGAAATTTTATATGTACATTCTCAACTCTCTTATCTTTCACTAAGTACATAAAGGCATCATTTTGAAATATTTTCAATAAGATATGCTCCTTCATAATGTATTGCTTTGTATTTCCAAAACTTCAAACTTAAATATCCCCTAACCATACGATCAAATAATCTGAATTTTTTTTAGGTACTCACTTTTGATGTGAAATTCAAGATCCTACAGTTATATTCTAATCAATTTGAAGAATAAATGAGCAAAAAAATTGCTCAAGTTTTTGACAATTTGGGCCCATTTTGAAAGTACCCCCCTTCAAGTCATTAAGGGTTAAAGTAGACAACTTTGACTACTATAAGAGATGCATTAGGTAAAATGCTTTACCTACTTTAGATTGTAATCTTAACATTACACAATGTTGCATTTTAAGAATACTAGTCCATTCAACATGAAGGCTTTTGTAATTATGGAGTGTGTATTATTTCATTTGATGAATTGCTTCAAGATTCTTATATTGTTAATGCTTCATTCATTTACACTACTATTGTATAGTAAAGTCTCTTTCCAAATTTCTAATGATTTCCCAATACCTTAACCCTTCAACAACATTCACTTGTCCAAAGGGCAATCAATAGGGGAATCAAAAACCTCCTTGAAAGAAGGTATGAATCATGTTGCTTATCCGAAGTTTCTAAAGTCAAGACATGCAAAAGTGAATAGTGATTTGAC
Source organism: Pseudoscleropodium purum (assembly GCA_963969395.1). NCBI lineage: Eukaryota > Viridiplantae > Streptophyta > Bryopsida > Hypnales > Brachytheciaceae > Pseudoscleropodium > Pseudoscleropodium purum. Next base: position 4,058,969 of record OZ017796.1, read on the forward strand.
TTTGCAACCTAATAAATGCAATACTTGGTAAGTAATATTCACTATTGAAGTGGGTTCAATACATTGAAACATTCCCAAAAAATTAAAAAAACACTTTTTGTCAACAATTCTCTCAAAACCAAGCCCCACTAAGGAGATTTCACTAAACACACGAAGCATATATGATTTAAAAAGGCGAGTGCACATCTCACACTGCCCGGCAAAAAATCTAGAATACTGTCATTAATGCAAAGTCTCACATCCTAAGCACACGAAAATGCAGCTCATGTTGCCTCAAATTTTGCCTCAAACGGACCTGAATGTCCGAAACCAGAGAGTGGTCACAGTAACAGCACCTTAAAGACGAGCAATGCATAGCATTGCAGAATAATAAGACTGGAACAAGTGCAAGAGGAAAATGCATGGCATTTTAACAAATGATTTTAACACAGGAGAAAACATGTGCCTTCTTACCTAGTCTATGTCAAGAATGCTTCCAACACCAGTGATAGAACCGACCCATGATATAAAACCAATAGCCTCCTCACACTGACTGAGGGTTGCAGTACTATCCACCAGATTTGATCAGACTACTGAAAGAACAAAATGTTTGCAAAAAAGTGTCGATAACACTATCCAGATGTCTCCCATTGGTGTTGTACGAAGCTTCATGCAGCACATATGAATGATGTGTTTACTCCATTTTACATAAGCGAGGTCGATCAGTGAGGTTACGACCTTGCATTCGAACAAACGCTGCAATACCACCCGTCAAGCCTGCCAGCGCAACTGTGTACAGGTACTGGTATAAATCGGATCCCACTGCACATACCAAATTCATGGAAATATAAGAGTCGGCCTCAGAAGTGTCCTAGGATTGAACCTTCATCCTCAATGAAAACCGGAGAGATTCAATTTATCAAACGAGAATCATTCATATCTAGAAAATGACCTTTCACCAAAAAAGAATGCAATTAATGGTTTGGGAGAATTTGAGGAATTACATTGTCGAGCAGAAATACTGGTGAAATAAGCTCCAGCCATAAATGCAGCTAAAGCACCCGGCAACTGCAACAGAAAATAATTGTGTCAGCCAACAAAAATTAGTTCAAAATGAGTGTAACCCGCTGAAACATTCCTTACGTTTCTTCTATTGAGAACAGGAAAGTATCACTTACCGCAATAGACTCTGTCAAGCTTAGCTGGAGAGGTGAAGAGGTGCCAGGCCGGATTTGGTAATGACCAGCTACAAGATCAATGCTGTCCTGTAACCACATAAAAAAAATCTCTCAAAAATTACTCTTATCCACATGAAAAAAACTGATGCTCTCACAATCTGAATATGTGAAAAAGTTCAAAACAGAAGAATTTCTTTCAAAAATAATAAACGTCCACACTTCACGATAACAAATGTACAAACCAATCTCTGAGTGCTCACCTGTTTGATCCCGTCTCGAAAATTGTTAAGATAGTAGCGAGCAGCAGAATTGTAGCCATCTTGAAGAAGGCCACGGATTGTCCTATGACCAAATCTGGATCAAACGGCCGATTGATTTAGGCACACGTTTCGAGCGCTCTAAACCGAGAGGTATATTCTACATAGAGCATACAAGCAAAGGCTCTTAGGCAAAGTTAGAAACACTTGAAAACGTACCTCACAAAATCACCCTTCAGAGCCCCGGTTCCAGAGTATTGGATGCTTATATCATCTCCATGATCAGCCCACACTGAATTCAAAAATTAAGACATGGGTGAAATGCATTCTGAGTGCAAGCCAGCATATACAAAGTCAAGAAAAAGATGAGATGCATCACAAGCACAAAAGGTCTCTGTAAACACCACCATAAACCCTACTTCCTATGCCAAGCAAGCGTTTAAAGGTGAACCAAATAAGCGTTCATACAGAATTTAAATTTCTCCTCCAAGCCCTCGAATTGTGCGACTTTATTGTTCGGTTCAAAAACTCCAATTCGTTGCAATTGAACCTCTAGAGCCTTGCGCCCAAGCAAACTCTGCATATTGAACAATTTCAAAGAATTTTAGACACATGTTGGTGAATGCGAGAGGCTGCTAACAGATATTCTGAGTTACCATCTGATAAGTCTAAACTCACAATGGCACACAAAGTAAGAGATGTGGTAGAGTAAGGAGTAACCTGGGTAACGTTAGTTCGATCCAAACAATCAATACAGTTAGTTCTGACCACTCCCTTCTGTTCCTCCAAGAGCTTACCCGAAGGATCTCGCAAGTAATAACTGTTCAATAAGGAACAGAACAGACAATGAATGTCAACCACCTCAGTATTTCAAAAATTGCGAGACTAACTAAACTAGTTGAACTCTGCCACAAAACTAGCAACAAACTCTAAGCTCATGAACAAAAATTCAGCATTGTTGAAAGTTCTAACTGATTCTGTCTACATGTTCCGGGACTCCCAAGCAAGAATCAGGTAACCTTTACTGATCCAGATGTGGAGAAATCGTAGAATATAGCCAAATAGACACGCTCGAAAACCGTCAAGACTTACCCTTGTTTTGTCAAATTGTCCTCAATTTGATCATACAACATAGACAGTCTCTCGAAGTGGATATGACCACAAATATGATGGAAATCGAAGGGAAGATATCTACACAAAAGCACCACACCAAATCAGGTATACTTGAGTCATAGCCATGTAAAATTGCTAATAATTGTAAAGCTCCTACAGGGGTCCTTGACCTGAGCCAGAACGAGATTAACTGGATACGAAATAAGAGGAAACGCACTCATCATGAACAAAAGCATTTCTGCGCCATCACCGGTCGACACAGATATCCTCCAGAAAATGTGATTCAATGCTTCAATTAACCAACCTGATATGTCCATTTGAGATTTTTTCCATAGCCTCTCCGAAGGCTACACTCAAGACACCTTCGCTACCTTGCTGCAATCAAATCTGGAATTAGGAAGCAAGTAGATAGCTACAGTCACAACCATGTTTTCCAGTCATTCATGTACACTTTTATAAATTGAGATCTAGACAACTACATTGGTAAACTTGACGTAAGAATTCTGATAAACCCAGAAGCTCACTCCACAAATAAGCATAACTTAAGAGTTAATAAGTGTATCACCAACCATTAAAATACATGATCACGCTCAGAATCACCGATTGAAAACATGCTTCATCAACCGGAAATCAAATGATGTCGTATACCTGATTTATCAGATCAATGGCCAGAACATCGCCGTAGCGCTTGTGTAAATCATTGAAGTGCCGCTCTACAACTCTCGGCTGCAGATCAAAATAAAATAAAATAAAAACCACAGATAAGACTTCAGGTTTCGACTTCAGATTTCATTGTGAATTATTCACAATAGTGTCAAATGTTTGCAAGTATGTATGGTTACCATGGGTTCAAATAGAAAGATAGCAAGCAAGCGCTGAAAACGAATGACTTTTTTAGTAGACTTTCTACATAACATTTGCGAAAGAAGTTCATTGAGTCAGTGCATCCAAAAGCATTAAAAGTGAGTCTCAATTGAGATGTCAGCAAAAAGCATGACACGCATTACCTACCGTATTTTCAAAGTTAACGGTCTTAATTGTAGGCTTGTACGAAAGATCTACAATCTGCTCCCATAGGACTGGAATAGAACCTCTCAGCTGTCCATGCACAAAAACAAACTAGATTAGCAAATATCTGAATTATCTGCAATACATAAATGCTAGTCAAAGCACATGATCGTACCACATCTGTAAGTTGTTAGCTTTACATAATTCAAAATCCAGAAATTTGAACATGTGTTTCGTATGAGTTACAAGAACCTGAGTGTAAGAGGCAAAATAACCCTCTGATTCAAGAATTTGCTCCGACTCTACGAAATTGGCAACATTGCCATCGAGGTCAGCACCCCTTCGCCACATGCGTGTGCCTGCTCAAATGCCCAGAATTAGTACGACTAGGGAATTGAAGGTGTCTGATTGACCTAGCAAATAACCATTACCTATACATTGAACAATTCGCATCAACAGAGCGACGGAGAAGTGAAGTCCTGCCTCCTGCAATTGTAAAAGAAAACAGATGGTTACAGAATATGTACATAATGAAATCAAGGACTCACCAGCACGCCTCATCGAACGCCTTGCAATCAGGGTAACCTTGACTGCTTTGCCTTTTGCAAGAGACTCAATAGTTTGGAAACGTTTACAGCAGTCAAGGAGTCACAAGTGCACATACAATGACCCACTTTCAAACTAACTTCAGTGATTCAAAAGTATCCAGCTCAGAAGTATGTGCCTTGACCTTGGGAAATTTCAAGAGAGATATGCATTTTCGACGAGAAAGATCACGCACTAAGATGAGCCTGCCGCTGAGATTTACGAATAGTATCAAAGCTTTCAGAAAAAAACAATATCTAATCTTGCAAAAGAAGAATGCAGAAGTCAATTGGGAGGATATTGCCTTGGATCACAGGAAGAATATAAGGGTCCAGCTGCACAAGCCCAACAGTTTAAAGAAATCATCCTAAAAAGTTTATAAAGCATGAACATACAGTAGAAGGCAGCCAGGACAACAATCCACCGAAGACCTTCTGAGTTTGTCAACAAAAATTCAGTACAATGCGCACCTTTTGTTCAATCAACTCCTGCATTAATTGCTTGTTCCACAGAAACCTGTCATCTGCCTGCTCAACCCAACAAAATAGATCAACCCATATCCCGTAGAGGGTGACCACAAACTTTCAGGCAAATGATCTGAACGTTACGCTATACCAAACCTCCATACATTGGCGTAACATCTTTCATGAAATAATATATTCAAGACTAAATTGATCGGAAATATACATGTTTCCAAATAGATGGACGTTCTGACATCGCAACCCTTTGAAATCTGCCTGCACTGCAATCAGAAAGACAGAATTGGTTAGTGTGTTGAAGTCGAGTATTCTCATACTCCAGGAAAAAGAAGAGATTGATGAGACTTAGTTGACCTCGAAAAAATGGAATCATACCCAGAAGTATAAGACACAACTAACAAACTATCTGCTCATGTAAGTAGTTAAGGAGGTGGCCCAAAAATCCCTGCTCCTCTATTTAATTTATTTGAGCACAAATTAATTACAAAATATGATTTGAAGGAGGAATTGAATGGCATAATTGCACGACCTGAAAATGATGTTTAGGATCCCACCAAAAAGGGGGCAGGGGGATTACAGCAATACAAAATAGGGATAACTAAAAGTTTAAGAAGCATAAGATAGATGACTTTATTATGAAAAGTGAACCAGAATCTCAAGGAAGACTAACTTACTTCAATGTCAGGTCGACATCATAAGAGAAATAAAGTCCAGGCGTCGATTCCAGGGCCTTCAGCAAACCCACGAAGTGTGCCTCGTCTTTTTTCTGCAGTAACGATGAATAGCAAGATCACAATACTGGAAAAGATAGTGTGAGAAGCGTGGAGGTACCAGGATGCAAAATCGATTAAAAGACGGACAAAAGATACCTCTTCAGGAGTTGCTTTATGAAGATTATTGTTGCAGCTAAGAACTCTTAGAGAAGTCACACGGTAAATAGGGTGGCCTTTGTACAAACCCAAGTTCTGGCGACCAGTAATTACAAGTGCGTAGGTTCCTGAACACACAGGAAAAAATCCACAGCATGTCAATACATACAAGTAAAGCCGTTCTGGATCAGCGTTTGATATACCACTTTGCAGTTTCGTCCGTGTCCAATTATCACCATATTTGTGCAATCAGCATCACTATTGCTCTTCAAGATAATGTTGAAAATTTCATACAAACTCCGCTTACTCACAACAGAAACAACTTGAAGTCACCTCTCAGTTAGTATGATATAGGAAAACAGCGTCTCACATATCTCTTGTCAAAAAATCAGTTATGTAGCATCAACTGGTATTGCAAGACATGAAGTTCTTTGATAGTGAACACAGCATTGCTCTCATTAAGATGATCCTCTTTTCTTAACTGAGATTCCAATATTCTGACTTCATCATTTTGTAAATATGGCTTCACGATTGCAGCACCTGACATACTGAAGAGTGCACATGCAATTCAAAGAGGCTGAGCTCATAAAATTGAGCAAGACTACACACTGCGTGAAAGTTCTCTGGACAGAAATGAATTCTCACCTGCCACAAGACGAAGAATTCCCAAGAGTCCAAACACAATTTGCGCGTGTGGAACATTGGAGTCTGGGAGCTGACCTGTATCACCGTCACACAAATTTTCAAGAACTTCACGGTAAGTATTACTTCTCGTCCACGTGACCAAGTTCAAAGCTCAACGCAGCATAAAGGAACAAGACTCTTCAGATGCATTCACCAAGATAGGCTTAAATTGTAGAGAGTAATCCAGATATTAACGTCTACTTACTCATGTAGCTGAAGTCACCGCTGGAACGATCAATCGCAAGAAACTGAGAAGCCATCGAATCGGTCGGTTCCAAGACAAATTTGTCTGGGAGCTCCCAAAGTCGCATGCGAGTGCACATCTTTTGGATGCCACTAAAATCCCCCATCTCCTTGTCCATGGTGACAAACCTGCTTCAGACAATGCACGCAAAATAATTCCTGCTTCAAATGGATTCCTCACTCACACTGACGTCAAATGCATGCAAATAATTCCTACTTCAATAAACTCGTCACTCATACTAACGTCCAATGCACACTATGTCCACAACACAGAAGATTTCTAATCCACACGCTAACCCTAGAGGAGCGCCAAAATCATAACCACAACCTCCTCCCTACAATTTGTTTTTGAAAGATGCTAATAAAACCCTATATGCAAGCACTTCTGTCGATCGTGCATTCCAAACATCACCGCTTCCTTACCTGTCCAACTTCAAATCCTCCTACCCGTAAACAAAAACAAAATGCAAAAGAATTCCTCTCGGGAGACGGATCGGAACGGCGATGGCGGAAAATGAATGAAGAGTGCAGAGTGTTCAGGGCGAGCAACAGTCCGCGAACTGAGCCCACCGGCGAGCGAGCGGGCTTCGAAGCCCATGCTCCAACTCGACGAACGAAAATAAAACTTTCGCTGGTTTGGCCGCGAAATTAGAAGTTTCGTTGGTTAAACCGATGGCTGTGGAGTTCAAAGTTGGACGGTGATTGATGTCCCAGCTACCTGCTGGTCAGTTTTTTTGGAGGCATCAAACTTGTGGGTTGAAAATAAAGCGCTGTATAAATCGTCCGTGTGTTTCAAAAAATAAAATAAAATAAAAAATAAAGCTTTACAGTAGGGTCCAAAAAGAATTCGAATTTTTGTTATGAGAGCTTGAGAAAAAAAAGACACTCTTTTCAACTAAATCTAGCTCCCTCAATTTGACCCGCATTTCCACCAAACTAATTGCAATTTGTCAAGCCGGCCATGGTCAATAGTACCCACCAATCACTCATGGAAAACAATCACAAATTAGAGAATATCATTAAATTCAATAAAATATGTTGTCTCTAGTTTAGAAATGGATCTTTGATTGTTGAGCTCCTTGATGCCAATTTTGATGCTTCTATGCCAATTGTCCATTGCACTTCACATTGCTTAAAGGTTTTTGAGAGTGGAATATCAAATTTCATAGTACTACAATGAGTAACACTATGAGAAGTTAGCTTGCATGGAAGCATTACAAAAAATTTCAAGGCTTTCAAAAGTCTACAAGTTTAGAACCTTTTGAACCTCCCCCCCCTAGTGCAATTAGAGAGGAATTTAAACCGTTTTTTATTTTTTATTACTTTTTAATGAAAGATAGTCACCAAAATAATCTAATTATTGAACCAATGAATGCATTCTCTATTTCTACAATCAATAGTTAATAGTGAAGTCATTCATTAGACCTTCTAAGTCCACAATGTCTTTACAAGGTTAATTTTTTTCAAATATCTATAATTTTTTAATATATTTTTATACAAATATATTTTTTTCTCAATTATATAAATTTGATTACCAAAGAAAAGGGAATTATAAAGATTCAAGCATTACTTAGAATGAATGAGAAGTCATTTGTATAGAATATTATCCTAAAATATAGATAAAGCCTCTCCCAGTGCATGATACTAGGACTATACACTAAGAGAAGTTTATGCATTTAGAAAGGTCATTGGAACACGTGTCTTTCCATCTCGACTACATGCACAAGTCCACCTATTGTTTGTAAATTCTTTTATTGCATATTATGCAGTATGAAGGGATACAATAAAAAAAAGGTTCTACCTAACTTTTGCCCATCATCTCAAACATGAATTCCAAAGTGCCTAAAGGTGAATTTTTAATTATTTAAATGATGGGAACTCTACTTTCCATATTTAAAAGTATTGAAATAAATCATCTGGGAAGCTTTAATCCTATATGAATGATGAGGCTACAAAGTGGGTGGTGTATGACTTTCCAAATTATTGTAGAAATGAAGAATGCACCTATTGGTCTAAAATAAATCATCTTTGAAAGGTTAAGCAGAAGACAAAGTATTTGATTCAATTTAAAGAACTAATGATCATATTTTTTGCATTTTCTTTAAAAGTGAATGAAATTGTAAAAATCATCTCCAAAATATTTGAAGTTTACAAAATTTTGGATGAAGTTTACTTATTTTAGATACTTTTATAGATGAAAATATATAAGTGATGGATGTCTGAACATAAGCGGATGATTTTTCTTGACTTGCCTCCTTACACTCATAGGTGCGTGTCACTCGGCTTAGGGAAAAACAAAACAAAATCACTGTCTGCCACCGTCCACGAACGAGAGATGGACGGATGAAAAACGGACGAATGAGAATCAGATGAAAAAAAGCCCACCATCATCACAGTGGGGTCCACCCATCACTCATACATTCATTCATCCATCCTCTTTCATTCATCCATGACCAGGAGGGCATCGCTGTCCCTCTCTCCCACGACAGCAAAGCATCCCAACTTGGACTGAGCACTTCACTTCCCAGACACTCTCATTCTTCACCATCGCCATCGCGATCGCTTTCCCTTCGCCATAGCCCGTTACACAATCCGAAGCATCACCACCCAACTCCACAACGGACAACAGCACGTCGAATTCTCTGCAACCTGCACCACTACCGATCTCACCTGGCATGGAGTGCCGCCGAAGCTTGAGTATGACGTTGGAGAGAATCTTGTGAGGGAGATGTTTAAACTGTTAGGGTGCGTTGCGATCACGATGGAGTGGAAGAAGAGTAACCAAGTGGTAACCCTCTGACACTTGCACCCTGGGAGTGAGCTTTGAGGGAGGGAGGGAGGGAGGGAGGAAGAAACCGTGAGGAAGCTATGGCAGAGGTGACGTTGCATGTCTACGATGTCACCAATAGCGGGAATGTGCGCGCGAACTCAGCCATCATGAACCTGAACAAGGTGATGCGCGGCGGCATTGGTTTGGGGGGCATCTTCCATGGCGCTGTGGAGGTTCGTGTTTTTCGCTGATTGCGTTCTTGATTCCAGTTGTTCGGGGATGTGTGAACTCTGGCTTTAAGGGCTTACTTTGTTGGAAAATATCTTTTAGTTTTTGAGTGAGATGGGATCTTGATTAAGTGAGCATTTCATCAAGAAGTTTGTGTAGGAGGGTGCGGAGCTCGAAGTTTTTAAGCCTAGGTGCATGATATCTACTTGTTTGATTTTTGTGAAGATTTTGAATTATTTTTTGGTTAAGATTTTTGTGAGTGGAGTGGTAGTTATGTGCAAAGATCGATGGAAGGGTCTCTTGGTTGGTGTGATTCTCTACTATCAACCTAACGAGCTGGACGAGCGAAATGTTAATATGAGGTTCAAGGTTTACAGGCTGGTTAGGTGCTATTTAAGTTGCTATTACAGGCTATTTAGGCTATTTTTGCAGCTGCGGGGGTACTGTATGGGTTTACTGTACGCTGTTGGAGAGAAGGGTACTGCACAATATATTCCTACTGTTTGTGAGGTTATTAACCGACGTTAAGAAATTTTCTTTCCTAACAGGTGTATGGGAAGGAATGGTCGTTTGGGTTCTGTGAGACTGGGAGCGGAGTTTTCAACTGTCCTCCGAAGGCAAATCCTATGTACACGTACAGAGAGAGCGTTTCGTTGGGGACGACAACACTGACGAGCGCGCAAGTTCAACGAGTAATAACAGAGCTTATTAAAAAATGGCCGGGCAATCTCTACGATCTCCTGCACCGCAATTGCAACCATTTCTGCGATGAATTTAGTGCCGAGCTTAAGGTTCAGAAATTGCCATGTGAGTAACAGTGGACCGTTACTCACTCGGATCGTGTTGTATTTTCCCAATCCTTTGAATGTGATTCACTACACCTAATAGTGCAACTACTGTGGGCTGCGCTGGAATTTATATCGTGTTTTGTTTTTTGTCGTAACTTTGTGCTCATATCAAATATTTTTATCTTTGAAAGGGTTAATTGTATATGTCTTTTTACTATCCCATTTTGTAAATTGAATAGGATACTTCTAATTCAAATATACAGCTAAAAGCATTAGAATCGGTTTGGTTCGCACTGATTCCACATTTTCTTGTAGTCATGATTACGTTTACGTGTAGATTATTTTCATACTGGTTGCCGTATGAAAATAGATGTGGAGGCATCACACTTTTGGTTACTAATTCGAAGTTTGTGCACAGTGTGGGTGAACAGATTTGCAAATGCTGGTGACGCTGCAATTGAAGCTGCTGAAAATACCATGGAACGAGTATGAATCTCTATATCTCCTCGTGCACCCTAATTATAGCTGTTTCACTTACTGGATCGATTGTTGTAATACTTGAAGTAGAGGGTAGATTGTTGCTCAAGTGACGCCCAGTGTACTTCTATGGAGAGAATGTACCAGGGGTGTACATTTATCAAGGGTGGGAAGGTGGGGGTTGCCCCCTGATCAGCACTCGCCCCGAGGTTGTTGTCAGACCATATGGGGCAGCAGCACGCCTGTTGGCTTTTTTCCCTTTTGCAGAGCTTTATTGCTGATATTGCTGGGGTTTCAGCTGTTCAGAACTGTCACATTATCAGGTACTAGGCTAATGAGCTTGTGACATGTTTTGTAAAATGCAGTTGCGGCAAGCCAGAAAGCAGATGGCGTCGGTGACTGAGAATGCCATGCGCTTTATGTTTGGATCTGGCTCAACACCCCCCGCGGGGTCGGGAGATTCCTCCAGTAACTCCGGTCGACGTGTCTCGCTCATGGGGAGTCCATCAAGGTTACTGTCAAGAGGTTCACCGTCATCCTCACAGAATGGGCACAGTGGGCGTCACAGTAGAGCAGCCAGCGATTCCCCAATCATACTCCCTTGGAAAGAACGTGTACTATCATCTTCATCGTTAGACAGTCCCAGTCAAAGTCCTCAAAGCCCAGTCGACTCTCCATCTCATTAGTCCCAGCAAATATCTGTGTGTTCTGTTAGCCAGTGCAGTTCTACACCGTCATTCATATTCTAGATCATGCAAGCACATGGACATGCAAACTCTCGAGGTCTAGGTAGATCTCTTTCTATCACTAGCTGCTTTGCTAGCATCCTAATTTTTTCACAGGCGGGTTCTACACTTTTTTCAACTCTAGTTGCTAAAACCGCATATACAGCCCCTGCCAGTTCCTCCGTGACTCAGTTTGGGAGTATTTGTTTTGAAGGTACGTGTGCTGAATGCTTGTCACCATCCTCATGAGCAAACTTTTTGGCCTCTTATTCAGCAGAAGGTGGTCTGCAGGAGAAGATGCCGTGTGTGATTGAAGTAGTTGTTGTGACAGAGGCAAGGCTATCACAGGGATACCCACATGATGCTTGGTGTGGGCTGAACTCTGGCTGTGACGTAGTTATCTTTTTCACGTTGCCAATGCAATTGCTCTCGTGCAGATTGTTTTTGGCACTATTTGGGGAATGTATTTGTGAGCATCGAAGGAGTGCGTGATAGTTGTGTGCGCATGCCACCTAGTGACATTATCTCAATTTAGACAATTCAGCAAAATGCCGTGTCTAGAATCCTACCTCTTGTTATAATTTCGACGCTCTTCTCAACTTTCAAGGCCTCCTCATCAAACTGGCATTTTTTACTTGCTCTATTTGAGTGTGCAGAGTTGCTCTATTTCTAAGGATGTGACCACTCATCGTGTCTGTTTGTTAATTTGCCTTTTCATCATTCTATGTTTATGTATACTCATACCTCTTGAGGATTTCATGCATTTCTGTGTGGATTGGTTTATGTGAAAGATGCCTATGAAATATGGCTTCATTTGAATTGAGTTTTGACTTTCGTGCCTTTTTTTAAAATTTTCTTCCTGCAGTCTCCAAAGGAATTAGAAAAGGCTCCAACATCTCAGGAAGTCAACTGAAGAAAGTAATTGTGCCACATTGGAGAATCACATTGGAGAATGTGTGATAAGATACGGTAGAACCACCCCTTCTTGACTAGGGAGTCATACCCAATTTTTAGGGTGCAACTATTTTTAACCAAGGTTGGCATTGAATTTCAACCAAAGCTTAGAATGTGTTTTTTTCTCCTTTTCAAAGTTGGGACTAACAAGGTCATGACACATGTCCCAAAGTAGCAAGTGGGAGAGTAGTTCTTGAATGATTGACATTGGAAGACTAAAGCAATAGGTTCATAAATGAACCATCTAAGGGTTGGAATTGAATTTTGGAGAGGTTAAACATTAAGAAAAGAAATTCAGAAAATTTTCTTTGAAAGACCAATGAAATTGACATCTAACCCAAGTTGTTTCATATTTTTTGGACCTTTGAGGAATTGATTACAAATTTTTTAAGTTGGAAAAAAGTGGTCATTTGTGGTAATCAAAAGTGACCACCTCTTGAAATGTGCATAGTCGATATATGGAAGAAAGTAAAATGTACCTTTGACACATGTTTGCTTTTAATATTTAGTTGGAGTTTTAGCCTCCTGCCTTATATATTGGGTATGGGTTCAGAATAGCTTTCACCTTCTAAAACTTATAGTTATTTCAATTTAGGTTGTAAAATTACCAAAAAATTTGAAATCATAGGATTTCTATTTTTCTATATAGCAAAAAATTTACATTGCCTTATACTACTCCAGAGCATGCGTGGAATCACTGAAGTGGTCAACTATAGGTGGTTTTACTATAATAGATGTGGAAAAATTTAGGATGATCCATTGTTTGTATTACAAGAATTTACAATTTCCTAACAATGTATTCACAATGTTTACATGCATTGACGAATAAAAAAATGTGCTTTCTATTTATCTACATGGCAAAAAATTTGCATTGCTTCATACTACTCCAAAACATACATGGAATTGTTTAACCCCTAAAAGACCAAAGTGCATTTTTTGGCTACATAACTTTTTAGGGCAAGTGCATGTAAGCAGAGATTTCCATATTTTTGGAACATTTTTTAATAGAAGGTGTTGACAAGGAATATCTTTCATGTATAGAAATTTCAAGACATTGAGAAATATGAATCAAAATTTATGGCCTAATATGTAGTTTGTTTTTCAACTTGGGCAATCCGGACAGATTGGAAAAAAATCACTTTTTTCAAAAATAAAAATTTGAAATTAATTCTCTACATTTATATATACATTGAAAGCTTTGAATGATTCCATTTTGATCAATGAGTCAAAAGTTATGAGGTATTTTAGTTTGAAGGCAATCATAGATTCTCTACTCCAAAATAAACTTTGAAGTCCTTTATTGAACTCAATTTTGAATATTTTTGGAAAAAAAAAAATAGGTGAATATTTTTTATTACAATATTACCACCATTGAGATTGACATTTTTCAATTCCATAATTAAATTATTTACAATTTAGTATTCTGATTCATTCTCTAGTTCTTTCTACTTACTATTTTCTTCCTATATGTTGTACAATTTCAAATGATTTGAACATTTTCAAGCATTTAGCCAACTTGCTTTGAAGAATGAATTCAAAGAGTTGCCACCATTTTGGAAATTTTTCATACAAATGTGACCTTTTGAAGTGCAACTATCCAATTTTTTGCAAGGCCAGAAAAAGGCTTTTTGTTAATTGAAACACTAATATCTTGCAATCTACTTAGTGGAGATTTCTGAAATTTTTTCCACATCTTTCCAAATGATCATTCTACAAAATCCTACAATTGGATGTGTCCAAAAATGCTTTAAAAATTTTTTAGGTACATATCTTAAAAATGGCAGTTTTTGAGTGTTTTTGGTGAAATATAGTCAAGGAACTTTAAGGATTAAGTAACCAACTAAAGGTGGTTTTACCATAATAGGTGTGGAAAAATTTAGGATAATACATTGTTAGTATTGCAAGAATTTACAATTTCCTAACAATGTATTCAACAATGTTTACATGCATTGATGAATAAAAAATGTGCAAATGAATAAGCTTACAATACTAGTAACCTTCTAAATTGTTCACTTTAATAAACATTGCTTTTATGATTTATGTAATGCAATCAACATTGACAAATACGCATTCAACACATGAAAATACTTGTTTAATATGAGAAACACTCAAAAGAGTATACATAAAATCTTCTACTCAAAATTGAAAAAGGTTCAAATTTGCTTCTTTAGTAATTGATCATCACTTATATAGGGACAATTGAGTTGGCGTCTACAATAAAAGATGGAAAAAAATACTTTAAAAAGCACATTGTTGACATAGAACATAAAACTAATGAAAAGATTGTTATACACAGTATTATATGCCTTGTTTCTTTATGACGACCTTTTTCCAAAACGTGTCTATCTATTGAGCCATCTTTGTATTTACTTAAAGTCTTCCAAAATCATATTAATACTTTTCAATATACAAAGAGGACATATCTTTTGCAATTCTTTCTAAGCATTTCACTATATTATAATAAGACTAACAAACATACATATGTATAAATGCACATAACTATTGCATGCAATTATATTTTCTAATTTGATTACTCTAATTCATTCTCTATGAAATGAAATAGTAACCTCCATTTCCTAACTCATTTCCAATTTTTCTTATGAGTTATTTCTATTTTTCACACTTCAGAAACTAATTTTTGGTTCTCTAAGACTTAAAGACATAAAAAATATGTGTAGGACAATTGTGTAGGTAATGGAGACATAGATCGTCCTTTACTGACAATACATCTTCTTTACTAATGTGAGTTTTAGTTATATTATTTATTAATCATTTATTATATTATATATGATTTGCTTCAATAAAATAGAATATTAGCATATAATATACTTTATATTCATATACTGTATTTTAGCAACTTTGCCTTTGCTCTTGAAATTTGATTTTGACTTTTGTACTGAATTTTATTCTCTTGGATAAAATTAACAAATTGAAACTTTTCAAGTCCAATTTCTATTTCATTTGAGAATTTCCAAATTTACTATAATTCAATATTTAATTCTATAAACTATGATTTTAATATTGTTATACACCAGGGTTGACGAATCTCTACATCCGCCCGAAAAAAGTGTCCGTAACTCGAACGTCCGGACGCACGGACGCTGGCGGACGCAGCGTCCCTCCCGCCGTCGGAAAGCGGACGGGCGGGGCAGACGAGCGAGGCGGACGCCCAGATCGTGCGGACCACATCAATCCGCGTGTTGATCGGACGGCCGTAATCGGGTGGACGGGCATACAAGCAGACGGGGGACAGGCGAACGCTACGTCCGCCGGGACCGCGAATGTCAACGGACGTTGCGGATACAGCGTCCGCGTCCAGACGTCCCGGACGTCGTGTCAACCTTATTATACACATCTATAATGAAATTTTTAGATTTTACAAACGTATATTTTATTTGTTATATATTTTTTAAATCATATTTTCTTGACTTTCTCTTCTAAAATTCACAATGACTGTCAAATCTTCATAAAAAAATATGAAATTTCATCACTTGTGAAAATCATTTGATTTATGTCTATATGTATGTATGTATTTCATTTACATTTATTAGAAGAATCAAGGATTTTGAAGTTTGATTTCAAAGTCATAAGTTTTATTCTCATAAGACTATTATATTAAAGTAGAGCAATCATTTTCTTTTTAATTCTAATTTACTTTCTATATTAGTATAACTAGGGCCTCTTAAATACTATTGAAGTACCTGAGATGTATTCTAGGTCATTGGAATACATAGTCAAGATACAATGAAATAACAACTGTCAAAGAAATGAATGAGTGAAATATTACTTTAGAAATCTTAAAGTTAGCTTTGGGATCCTTTTCTATCCTTCCCACCATATCCATTGCCTCAGCATTAATAATGAAATGTAAAAGTATATTATCATTTTCTAAAAAAGATATGACACACTTGCCAAATACACCCCAACCCCCCTCCAAATCCCTAGTTGTTTGATGTACATTTAATCTAAGGGCTTAGGGTGAGCAAGAAGATATGGATATAAATACTCTAGAATATAATATGGATACATAAGTTGATACAGATATGAACAAGAAATACATATAGAGATGCCATTAACCCATATGGATTGCCACCTAATTGCTCACTAGAAAGTACAAAAATAGGTGAGTAGGTTGATTTAGCCAAGCTCAAGGATTGGAATTCTTTTAGAGGTTTTTTGGGAAGTATTAAAATAAGAAGCTAATTTGGGGTTGGAGGATGATAAAATAAAAAATCAATTGAAAAAAAAATTAAACTTATGCCTTACTATCCACTCAAAAATAACTTAGTTATACTTTAATTTGAAACTTTCCAAGTAATATTTAACTCTTGTGCAGTAATTGTTATCTCATCTTATCTTATTTTAGACATAATCCCTAATTGCCCAATTTACACAAAAATGTAGAATCAAAGAGAAAAATCATTCTTATTGTAAATCAAAGAAGTATGGCTACCTCATTTATTCAAAGACACATTCATTCTAGATACTTGGGTTTCTATCTAGATACAAGAGTTTTGTTAAGTTTAAATGCAAGCTTCCACTGTGATTAATAGATGGATCTTTTGGTTTACAAATATTGTCTCATGTCATAAAGATAATTTAACTGTATAGGTAGGTTCCAAATTGAAGGTCTTCACATGGATATGCCGATCTTTCAAAAGGGAAGAAACATCATCAATATGCCCAACATTCACCATTGCAACAAATTTTGGAGGTTCAAACTTCATTATAATGTGCATCCCCTGGGGTTATGAGCCTTTTTACTTTTGGGTTTAGAAATGTTTGATTGTCATTGCGACTTTTAACTAATCACAAAGCCACATTGAGATTTTTACTTTCATCCTACAATCCACAATGAATAGTTGAGTCCAATAATCTTACAAATTGCCTATTGTGCTATTCCAAATTTTTTGCATAATATAGAATACAATTGGCATTTTTTGACTTACATAATTAATATTCAATTCTTATTCTTGAATCCCAATCAAACATACCAAACAGAGTTTTGGTGAATTATTGCACAAAATTAGTTATCATGTGAAGGTCAAAAAAAAAGAAGTAATTATAACAAAAGAAATGTTCATTTTAAGAAATTGGGGCATTGTATCACACTACTACTGAAATTTCTATGTAAGGAATTCTGAAACTTTTTTGAAGATTCTTGTTGATGAAAAATTATATATGGATATTTCCTACATATCTATCCAATCAAATTTTAAAAACTATTCACCGATTTTTTTCAATCAATCATTGTGAATGATTTAATGAAATAATTCACCAAAAAATAAAATCTTGATTTTCAAGAACCGAATTTTGGTATATTTGATTGGCATTGAAAAATGAATGTCAATTTTGTAAAGACAAAAAATACCAATTGTATTCTATATTATGCAAAATAAATTACAACAATAAATAAATTTGGCATAATAGTCAATTTCTATTATTGGACCCAATTACAGATTTAGTAGTGTCTGTCAAGTTTCATAACTATGTTTTCACCAAAAATGTTTTGAAACTACCATTTTTTATATAAGTAACAAATTTTCGAAGTATATTGATCTGAAAACATATGGCAAGAATTTCTGAAATGTCCACCATGTGAATTGCAAGATATAAGCATTCAAATTCATTGAAATCATTTTTTGGGCCTTGCAAAAAACAAGGCAGCTGCACTTCACAAGCCCATTTTTCAATGAAAAAATGTCTAAAATGGTGGTGCTTCTACACATGCTTGAAAATTTTCAGATCATTTGAAATTGTACAACATATAGGAAAAAAATAGTAACTAGACAAAAATAGACACCGATTCAAAATACTAAATTATTAAGAATTTAATTCTAGAATTGAAAAATGCCAATCCCAATAGGTGCAATCAACAATCTCAACCCTGGCTAAATTTTATTCAATTTCCGCTTCATTTTGTCATACCCCACTAAAAATGAACATTTGGCTAATTACCCTGAACCCATTTTAGGATCATTCATTGCAATGTTGTACAGAGTAATAAACAATTTTAATCCTATGATTTCATTATTTTCAAAAAATATTGAAAATTGAATACGATAAAGAACTTCAAATTTTATTTTAGAGAAGAAAATCCATAACTGCCAACAAAAAAAATCCTCATAACTTCTGATTCATTGATCAAAATGGAATGATTCAAAGCTTTCTACATATATAAAACTTTGAAAAATCAATTTCAAATTTTTGTTTATGAAAAAAAAAGAAATTCTAAATTATCCGGAGTGCCCAATCACCAAAAAAAAAAAGGAATAACATATATTAGGTCACAATTTTTTACTCATGTGTCCAAATGTTATGAAATTTAATCCTCTTCCCCACTTATTAAAATTTCAGCCTAAGCTATGAAAATCTTCAGTCACATGCACCTGCCCAAAATTGGTATGTAGCCAAAAAACGAATGCTAGTCCTGAAGGGGTTAAACTATACAGACTTACTGGCATCAAACAGAGGCTTACGTACTCAAGGTCCTCAGGGAGTCACACCCCATCTTCAAAGTTGGTTTAAGTGATTAAAGCAATATTTATGAGCATGTTGGATTTTTTATACTCAGTTCAAACAGTTAATTTTTCTGCATATGCGAGTTCTATGCTCATTTCTCAGAGGGATGGAAGGCCAGGTAATCAAGGAAATGAAGCAAGTAAAGAGACGGAAGCCCACATAGGAGATTAATGACTATTGATGGCTGTTTGTGTATTGGCAATAGACCAGAGTTTCAATCGACAATTCGAGCATATCTGACGTTAAATTTTCGAACCCTGAGGAGCAAGTTGAGCCTTGCTAATCAAGAAGAAATCAAGTGTCTTTCCAAGTCTCATATGGATACACGAAATGTTCTTGTATACCTCTCCCAGTATTTTATCATTGAAGCAATTACCTGATCACGAGGATGAGCAGAGTACATCCAGTGCTGAAGACGCTATCCAAGCTGTATCTTTCATACAACTGTACCTACAGAGACAAAATTCTGAAGATAGAGAGACGTAACCAACTAACTTACTCTCTATTATTCAAGTGACGTTACAAGAATAACAAATTGCTGTGATATCAGAGGGTGAGCTAAAGAGCTCAAGGACGCGCCAGCTCTGGAGCTCTCGCACATTGAAAACCCGAAAAACTGTCGGACAGCTCAAGTTGAATGCTTGAGAGAACCAGAAGACCTCCAAATTCGGCCTTCCAGAGAAATTACCATCACTGAAACATCATCATGGTACTTGCGGCGATCACCTTGTGGGATATCCAGAAGCTCATTCAATTCCATTCCTGCATACAGACAAGGAACGAAACTTAGGTATTCAGCCAGACAAGAAGCATACACAACAACGCCCAGTCAACAAAGAAGAAAGCACAATTTGAGAAGAAAATGATGGTTACCATTCTTCTTGGCAGCTCGGAAAAGAAGCTCCTCAATAAGACGTTGAGCTGGATCTCCATCAGGACACCTTTCCATGAACCATTCCACGTGGGATACAACCTCCTCATTGCTCAGATATTGGTACAACCCGTCCGATGAGAGTACCAGGAACCGGTCTTGGGGCCCAAGCTTATGATGCCGCAGACAAGGCTCACAATTCACATACGGATCTTCGCCTATAAACTTGCATCGGAACATTTCAAAAAGAACATTGTTCAACCGCGGCTGCATCATTCCACCACAAACCACCGCTCAGTCATACATCAGCAGTGTGACAGACCTTAGTCGGTGCCTTTCCATTGCATAGTTCCCCCTTAAACAAGAGTGTCAGCGTGAAAGGAACCCAAAACTCCTGCATGATGAAAAGAAAGCCATTCAACATTCAGCACCATATATCCAAAGTTGATGAAGTACCTGTTTCAAAAATCCAGCGCCGAATGCACGCGTCACTTTCAGTCTTCCCTTCACTCGGTCGTTTGAGATTATGTCATCATCAAGCGGATGTTCTGCTCTTAACCTCTGCACTTCCTATTAAACCCGTGGCAACAACAAATCGCCATGTATCAGTGTCGGAAGACCACGAAGACCATAAAGACATTACTCAAGGAAAGAGAACAGTGTAACCAAAACATCCGCAAGTGGAGTTGAATTTCACCTCTTCAGTGCTGGTACTGTGATCCGATGTCAGTTGCAAGGCACCTAATAGTGACAGTCCTGGTGGGGGCGGCCCAAGGAATGGATCGTGGGTCTCCAAGGCTTCAATTTCTGTCGGTGTCTCTTCAATGATTCTCTCCAGTTCTTGTCGTAACAATGAGTCTCGAGCACCAATCCGTTCGATCTCATCAACATTGAAGCCATTAAGTTGGCACCGGGAGAGTTTAGAGAGAGAATTAAATGACCCTCGTCTGCAGTCTTGGGCTATGATTGCTCGGCTATCTCCAACATTCAGAATATATACATCCTCGTCCTTCATCAGCATCACCAGTACACAAGACCCCATCAACGCCAGTTCTGGATTCTCGTCTAGCACCCTGCGTCGAAGAACCAATCGTGAGAACAACATCACGCAACTACTACTGCCCGTTACAAGCCATTCGAAGGATCTACATGCCCCAGATTCCAGAAAATAGAAAGTACAATTCACAAGGTTCCTCGAAACGACCGGCAACTGCCTTACCTGTAAGTCATATCTAGATACGCCTCTTCTGTAGCTTCCAGAGCTCGAGAGAGAGCTTTCAAGACAGCATCATGATCTACGGAGTTATCTTCCAACTCTTTGGCTTCCTCCTTGAGGCGAAGTTTCTCTCTCAGCCGCTCCTCTTCGACAAGCCTCTCCTGCTCCCACTCATACCTAAAACCGCATATTCACTACATTAATACAATGCTGATTCACATCAAATGAGAAAAGCTTAGGCCAAAATATTCTCGCCGCCCTTATCATTACTCACACTGTGAACCACCAGAAGCGACAACAAAACCACAAGCATAAGGTGAATCCCAGGCGTTACCTCCATTGCGGATACTTCCGGTGCTGTTCTCGACGCCGATTATGAAGCACTTGCAATTTCATGTTAAGAATGCTATGATCTTTAAGGGGAATGTTATCAGCCAAGTGTACATTACTAGACGCTATGGGCTCAGGTGTATCTCCCTGAGAAACAATGCTCGGCAAATCCTGTTGCTGTTCGTTACTACTACCCTCCTGTGTATCTACTCTATCCTCAACCAGTTTCCCTTCTCGTTCTAATCCTAGGTCTACATCCCCGCAGTTCGACTCTCTCATACTCAGGTCACACTTTCCGCATCCCTCAGCACGTTCGTCTTGTCTTTCATCACCATGAATGGTTTTATCGCCCTCGCAACTCAGTTGCCCCACGCAGTTGCCTACATTACCAGGTCTCAAATCTACAGCAGGCTTCTCCACACCAAGATGATTCCGCATTTGACAACCACCGACATCCTCCCTCACACATTCCTTCCGCCCAACTTCCGAGCTGCAAGGAGACGAATGCCCTAAACGTGACGCGAAGTCCCCATCATCTTGACGCCCGTCACGGATCTCATCCCCATCTCCGAACTCAAAAGCACTCCTCTGGTTCCAAAGCAAGCCTTTGAGCTCCCTGTAAATCGCAGGATACAAGTTGCTCATGAGGAAATCAGGAGCATCAGGCCCATTGAACCCGTCGTAGATCCCGACGAACAGCCAGCCATGCTCTTCCGACAAGACCACATGCACCCGATCCTCCCCAGCTTTCCCTTGCGCCCACTGCAGGTTGTTGTCATCCTTGATGTCCAAGTCGGATCCCGAGGACCCCGACTCCATCGGCGAATTGAAGTCGCTCTGCGGAAACTCGCCTCGCTCGCCATCCCGATCTCCCATGACGAAATGGCGCACGGGGATGACGATGGTCCGGGCCAACGTGGCCGTGGTCTTAGACACCGTGCGAGCAATAGCTCTCCGCATGGGGATGCTCATGGAGCGCACGAATCGCTTGAGAGAGCTTTTCTTGCGAGGGCCAGAGAGAGGCGCGGAGAATGTGTTGCGATCCATGGGTTCCAAGGGCCCTGACATAAACCCTCTCTCTATTGGCCCCGACATGAAGCCTCTCTCCAAGGGACCAGACATAAACCCTCGCTCCAAAGGGCCGGATTGCAAGAGCGGGCCAGAAGCTGGGCCAGAGATCGGGCCAGAGATCGGGCCAGAATTCGCTATCCGTTGCAAGGGAAGCGCGCTGAAGGAAGCCGTGCTCTCGAACGCGGCCGCGCGCTCGATGGGGACATTCGAAAAGGAATTGAACTGCTCCTGGCTCGCGACGGAGCGCGGGGTAGCCGTGTTGGCGCTCACGGACGCGCCTGAGATCGCCTTAAAAGAGGTTTCAGTTAAGCTCTTGGAGTGTTTCGGTTTCTCCCAGACCACCCGTGGGCGATCACGGGTGGTCGCACCGTCGGGCTCTAGGGTGGGAAGCTCCTCGGCGACTTGGGAGTGGGGATCCGAGGACTCCA
Organism: Pseudoscleropodium purum; assembly: GCA_963969395.1. Taxonomy (NCBI): domain Eukaryota; kingdom Viridiplantae; phylum Streptophyta; class Bryopsida; order Hypnales; family Brachytheciaceae; genus Pseudoscleropodium; species Pseudoscleropodium purum. Next base: position 4,081,744 of record OZ017796.1, read on the forward strand.
CGGTCGTCGTGTGGGGATCCGCAACAGCTGAGGACTCCACGGGTGCGTCCGCGGATGGAGGAGAAGGTATGGGCCCTGAATTGCCGTCCACCAAAATGGGCGACCCGAGCACGGGGCGGACGTAGCAAAATGAATGCCCCAAGCCTTCGTCCAAAGGCTCCGAGAAATGCAGCCCATGAGAGTACTTCGTGTGGTGAGGCTCAGAGCTGAAGCAACCCACGACGACCCGGGACATCCTATTGCCCATCGCATGCTCTGTACTATGGCTGCGATGTCACCCACCCAATTGGCACATCGTCAAAATGAGAGCGCCGCGGACATGATAACGCAAAGAGAGCGTGGACTGCTCAACACGATGGAAGAACGGAACCTTGCTGCGTGGTGATTCGCATACATTTTCTCGTGAAAACATGAAACAAATCCTCAGCAAGGATGGAAAACCCTACGGCAAAACAAATTCACTCGGACCGATCCACTCTGGCCCTGCAATTGCGGCAACATCCACACTACCTCACAACACCCTCGACTCCCAACAAAACAGGAAAATCAGAAATAAAATAAAATAAAATCGAAAACTCAAAAATCACCGAAAACCACAAAGAAATCGAAAACAAGAAGAAAAAAAAACAGCAAGCACACTTACGATAGCGGAATCTGGGCGTGTCGCACAGTCGTCATCATTAACGCCGCAGCATTTCTGTCCGCGAACCCCCAACACACACAGACACACACTCAACTCACTCGTCGTCCTCGTTCTCAAATGTCACACTCAACACCCCTCCCCCCGTTTGTGCGTTTCCTTCTTCCTCACCTCATCGCCGGCCATCTCCTACCCATTCTTCCCAATCTCACTAGCCTCCTCCATCGTCACCCCTGATACATGCTCTTCATCCTTTCCTCCCGCTTGCGCTCCCTCCCCGGCGCTTCCCTCCCCGACCTGCCCCCCTCCTCCCACGCCTCCCATACCCCACCCAATTCAAACTCTCTCCCAGTCTCACCCTTTCACATCTATCGCCACCGCACTTTCAAGTCTTCCCACGAACCCCAACCACCCTATCCCGCAATTCTCATCCCACAGGGACACCAACCCGTCCAGGGTTCCCATACAAACCACGAGCTAGCGTTCCAGCCACACTAGAGCCACAGCAGTAGTGTGCAGAGCGGGCGCCATGACGACGACGACGGGGGGCAAGATGGAAGTAAGTTAGTAGGACTTGATGGGAGGAGGCGGTGTCCCGTCTCTCTTCTCGCGATTCTCGTGAACTGAGGCAAGCGAGGCGCGAGGGGCGAGCAGTAGAGAAAGAGACGGAGTCGTGAGAGGAAGAAGAAGACGACGACGACGACGGTGACGACGGCGACGAAGACCGGAGGGAGGACGGGCGACCGATGGTCGGAAGGGTGTACGTACTTGCCGTCGTTGGGGGGATACGGCTTCGTACTCGACGGGGGTAGTTTACGGCGGACTGACCGCTGGTCGGTGGTAGTGGCAAGGAAAGGGGGGGCTGCCCTAAGTTAGCGACACCTAAGGGAAGGGGAAGGAGGGGTCCTAAACTCCCAATATGGTATAGGAATGGTTTTTATTTTTTTTTAATTTACAGGTTTGGTCACTTGGGTCCTACCCACCGTCTGACTTGTTGTGTAAATACAATATACAACAGGTCAACTTTTAAAGCTTGTTGCTTTGACTTGTGCTCTTATATACAAGTCATTCTTTCTCCTTTTCTTTCAACGCTTGAAGGACGTTGGGGCTAAGAAACGTCCAATGGATGATTCAATTGTTCATTGTAGAAATAAAGAATGTAGTGATTGATCCAAAAATTGGAGTAATTAGGGGCCACGTCCTTCAAGGGTTAAGAAAAGTAGAAGAATGACTTTGACCTAGGGGCACAAGTCAAAGCAACAAGCTTTAAAATTTGAGTTGTAATTTTTGTAATAATTTGTGGAGAGGAGGATCTTTATGTGGCATTTTTCTTTAAAAAGAAAAAATTATGTATGGGTTGGTTGCACAATATATCATCCTAATTTGGATGATGTTTATGTATATGAGTGGTTTTATTTTTGTAGACTATATTGCATGAGATTGTTTTTGTGCTATTAGGGATGAGATAGCAAGCTCAAATTTTTTAAATGACTTAGAATTTTCTATGATAGTTTGTGATGTATTTGATGAAACTAGTATTTAGTGCTTTTTAATCTATGGCACATGGAATGTTTAAGTAGAAGGACTCTTTATTGAAAATTCCAACTTAGGGGGGAGTTGAATGCAAATAGTTAAAGTGAAAAGAAGATAGGAATGCAACAAACTATGATAAACTAAATTCCAAAGGTTCGTGAAGGTTAAGGAAAATGGGACTTTGACATGATTCTCTATATTAAGGTCTATGATGATTTGAATGGGAAGAGGTGAAGAAGCAAAGAGGCAATGGAAGATGGGATTGTAATATGGTTGTCTATAACTTATTTGGAATACAAAGAAGCAAATCCCTATCAAATGACAAATGATTGTAATTGTCTGTATTGTGAAGACGTTCCAATGTGATAGTTAGTAATGCAAAGAAGTCAACCCCTGTGATATGATAGATGATTGTGATTGTTGGTAATACAAAGATTCCACATTGTAATTGAGAGTAGTGTATAGAAGTCACTCCCTATCCAAAACATGACACATTATAATGATTATGATTGATGGTAGTATGAAAACATTACGTTGTGATTCTTAGTAATATGAAGAAGTCACTCTATGGTTGTCAATACTAAAAAGAAGTTACTTCGACTACTATATGGTTGCACCTAACCAACAAGACCTTAAAGAGGGCTATGTGAGAAACCACTCATTTATTTTTAGATGGAAGGAGTAAAAATCAACAACATCAAAGGTATTCATTTGAATAAAAATTATTGCTTTGATTCATCATTTTTGATCATTTTAAACATGTTTTAAGATTGAATAGTGCTAAAGTTACTTACTATAAAGTAAAACTTTAATAAATAATTTATAATTTTGTTGTGATAATAGCATAATAATTATTGTATAATACATTATGATATCAATGCAGTACTTCAAAATTAGACAAGATTATGGTTTATAGGGTAGAGAGTACATAAATTGTATATTCTGTAGGACTTCCTAGCACAAAAAGATCAATTGGAAGAGCTTACAATAATTTTTTGTCAAAGTGTAGAAGATAGTGATTTATCAAAGTTATACTATTTTGAATTATTGCATGTTGGAATATTATTGTATTCTATCAATTTCTACAAAAAGAAAATTTTGAGGTGACAATAATTTCCAAGGTGTACTTATTTCACCCCTTACTAATAGGACTAATCAATGTAGTTTGAGGTAAGAAAAACAAGTAGTTCTATAGGCACAAGTAATTTGAGTTGTTCACAAGTCATGGGTGAATTTTAAAAAATCAAACATACTAAGAAAATGAGTCCCATTGTCATTGATTCACTATTATGATTTCAAGGTCTAATTTGTTGTATGTTGTTTCAAAAGTGTCAATTAAAGTTTCAAACTAAATAAATGGCAGGATCTCTAATTAACCCTAGAACCCTAGACAAGCCAAAAATGGTTAATGGAACACTTTCAAATTGCTTACAAGACCAAAAAATTCAATTTGTCATTGTTTTTTAATTAGAGAGAGTTTTTTTAAGTCATGTTGGTAGTAGATGCTATTTGAAATTCACTCATAGTGTTGTAGTTGTTTTTTCTATTGAAGAAAATGCTTGATTCACTTGGCAAAACTTGTAGTGTATTTTAGACCTTTTTACCTCTTTTCTTCATCCAAGTTTTAGTAATGTAAGTGACCCTATTTGAATTTAAATCTAACTAAGGAAATGAATCTTATTAATTTTAGTTGATACCCAAAATTCAGAAAATTCGACATTAGTTGCAATTTGAATTTTGAGCTTGTAATCATTGTTTGTCGATTTTCAAATTGAGAATGATACAGTAAATCACTTATTTAACAATGCTATACACTATAATATACACCTATGATGAAAATTTGATATAAATTTTTTCACTTTTCATTCAAACATTTACAATAATGTTGAACAAAAAAATGAATTTTTTACAACTTATACAAAATATGTGATTATACCTCTAAAAAATAAACATACAAAATTTCATGTATATGGAGAATTTTTTTTTTGTGAAGTGCCAAAGTGTCAAAATAAAATGTTCAATATAGTGGTGCTCCATATTTCAACATTCATCCACATATTGGATAGAAAATATTGCATTAGCACATATCACATAATTATGCTTTCATCTACAATTTGGTGATTTCATCCAAGATGTTTTTCTAATTTGAAGTTTTACAACAAAAAACTTTATGGTTTATTGCCATTTTTTAGCCAAATTATTATTTTTTGGTGTAATTTGACACTATAATGATCCCCTCTCTCCCCCCAAAGCCTCAATATAGAGATGGAAAATAAGGGTATTTAGAGCCTATGAGTTTAGAAGTTTTGAAAGTAATTGTAGGCCCCGTCCTTTTAAGGTCAAGAAAGCCCCAAAAATTGTCAACATACTTGTTTGTATTATTCCTTTTTCAAAGAAACCAAAAGTACATCCCCATAAAAATTCACTTGCGTAAGTGAAGTGTACAACAATGAAACAAAAGGAAGGTATTTTTGAAAAAATTAGGGAGGTACCTAATTCTTGTAATATACCTTTTTCAATGAATAGTAGTGCATGCAGTCATTGCACTTAGCTAAGTGCAAGAATGTCTAATTTGGTGTTTGTACAATAGAATTAAAATTTTCATGTATATCTATGTCTATATCTCTCTCTCTCTATTTGTGCGTGTATGTGTCTCTCTCTATACATATGTGCATATGTGTGTGTTTAATAAATCTAATCATGGGATCCATTAGTTAACTTCCTCAAATACATCACCTCCAAAAAATTCCAAAGCAACTCAATTCCCCAACTATGCACCAATTACAAGTTTAATGCTCCTAAACTTCAAAATATAATTTTTTTTCCTAGCCCTTCCAAATAATATAGTTTTTTCTTTCAATATTTTTTTGAAAAACAACAACACATAATTATGTATATTTCAATCAAGATGTTGAAAATATACCTATTCAATCAACGATTATCATAGATATGATACTCAATGTGTCCCTGTTTATAGATAAGAGACACATTCAATTATTTCAAATATAGTCCTAGTAGTTTTATTAGCACCCTCTCTATGAGCTCTTTTTTTCCTGGTACCATGGAACCAGATTGCACCATTTCAAAATTAAATTCTTCTTTTCACCATAATTTTTCCAATTCTGTTAAAAATGTGAATGAAATCGCCAAACTTGAATGAAAAAGTGCATGAATATGATTGAAAAGTGTCTTTTGGTTGAAAAGATGAATGAATGTAGAAATACAGTGCTTCACTAAATTTTAATTGGTCGCCGTTCTGGCACTTTCTCAAAAGTAATAGAACAAGGCTGCTCTCTAGTCTCTACCTTTCCACATACGTACCAAACTGATTTAATTGAACATAGAAATTAATAATCTTTTTAAAATTGCTTGAATGCACAGAATGATGATTGTGATGACCTTAAAATTAAGGTGAAGATCTGGATGACACTAACTTTAATGGCTGCGCAATCTTTCAATGTAGCTTTTATTTTTTATTTTTTATTTTTTTTGACACAAATGAAATGAGAATTCCAAAATTTAATGTAGCTTTTTAGTCGGATCGGAGGCAGGTACGCATACATATGCACTGTAGGTACAAATTAAATGTACGAGCAAGGGTTTATGGTACAAATTAATGTACAAGGGTTAAGTTAGCAAGGATTGTTTTGACAAGAATCGACGGTTGTTCGTGACCATTTTAAACTTAAATTAAGCTTAGACATAAAAACCCATACTTATAATACTAACATGATGGTTTGTGTGTACATTAGATAGATTTTGCTACAACCAAGGCCACAATCAAATTACGAGTAGAGTATTATTGTTTTGGGTAGTACGGTGCTGTACAATGCCAGTCCCGCATATTTATGTGCTGATGTGTAACATAGTAGTAAGGGAACTAAGCTTACACCAAAAATCGCACAAATAAACAATTCAACATGGTTCCCACGACATCATTGGTAAGCTTTTTGTGAGGACTTGTTAAATGAGAAATTAACACGAACTATAGAAGATCATGGAGAACACTTTGGGCTTTTTGAAAACTCAGGCAGATTTTGTTGACTTCATAATTAAATTTGTTTGCACGAGTGTGTTCTTGGATGGATGCAAAGCATTGTTATGTATGTCTCAAGCTTTGTTTCATGTCATTCTGATAAATATTGCAAAATTTAGAAGTTTTTAAAAATCCAATGTCGAAAACGGGCAGAAAAAAGTGTGTTTGTCTAAAAATAGATTTAATTAATTTTGTTTGGTTGTATAGATGGATGCCTATTAAAAAAACATTGAGCCATTCAATTCGAAAGAATGAAGCGAGAGTTACAAGGAGTCTTATTTTTGCAAAATGAGGACAAATACGTAATGTTTGTGTATGTTGGTTTCTAAATGAATATAAAAGTTGTTTTGGTTTAATTTTTCCAACATATTGACTAAAATGCGTAGAAGACATAGGACATATGTTTGTTTGTTTTTTCTAAAAATGTGGAAAGAGAATTCTTCACCTTTTGGAAGGGCTAGAAAAATCTACATTTTGAATCTCAAGCACACAAAACTTGCAATCAATGAAGAAGTTCTCTCCAAAATTCTAGGAGGCTATACTTGATCAAGTCAACCAAAAGGATCCTATATTCAAATTAGTTAAAAAATAAATCAATAAATGAAGATTTCAACTTTGCTTTGGATACAAGAATTTTGAACCCTATTTTAGGCCTCTAAATATGAAAGAACTTTTATTATTGTTTGCAATGAAATTCCGTTTCATTCATTTTTCATTTTTCTTGACGCAAATGAAACGGAATTTCATTGCAACGTTTCATTTGTTTCAAAAAGAAAGAAAGAACTTTACTTAGGGGTTGAACTTTACCTTAATTTAGGCTATTTGTTTTGTTTGTCATGGTGAGATTTCCTGGACCGTGCGTCCCCTGGTCATGTTCTTGGTACCATCAAAAAGCCCTTGATAAGGAGGGATGTATAGGTGTTTGTTTCGTGGTGTTTTTCTTTTCTTTTGATTGTGCCACAATGGCACATTGCACACTAGTATTAGTTACAAACTAGGAGTCAAGTGTACGACTAGCTTGTAGTTTACCCCCCTTGCAATGAGATTCCGTTTCATTTGAGTAAAAAAAGAAATTATTTTTACTTTTATTTTGACTGTGGCACAATGGCACATGGCACATTAGTATTGGTTACAAAGCAGGAGTCAAGTGTCTGACTGACTTGTAATTTACCCCCTTGCAATGAAATACCGTTTCATTTGTGTCCCAAAAAAAGAAAAAAGAAAGAGTAAAAGTAAAAGTTCACTGACGAGCTCCGTCACTGGAGACGGAAGGACAACGGCGATTTAACTTAACTCCCAAACTGGGTCCCTAACTTACAGTACCAAGTCTCTTTCCCCTCTCCCCCCCCCCGCCGCTCTCTCTCTCTCTCTCTTCTCCAGTTCTCTGGCTCACTGGAAAAACAAAATCTCCCTCTCAGGAAAGTGCCTTTCTAAAATCTAAATTCCATGGATTCACTGAATCCGACGACTTTGAATTACATTACGCCATTAAGACCCCCAGCTCCCAGTCTGTTGTTGTAGAATTTTTCATCACTCTTTTCTGTGTAAGATACAGGCAATTCCCAACTTGTAAGTGTAGGTGTATAGTACTGCTGCTGACATAAAATACCTTCCCGTCCGTCCTTCCTTGGGTTGCTAAACTGCAATTCATACAGTGTATCATTATCACACACTGTCTGTCTGGACTCACACACTACTGTTCGATCGGTAGCTGCGCTGTTGCTTTCCTCAAGTCCAGAACGGAACCAGTGATGAGACTGGACTGAAGCCATTTGACTCCGAACTGATGAAACGAAGAAGGAATAATAATTTTATAGAAAAAAAAACCCAGAGGAAAGGAATAAAAAGGGGACTGAAGAAAAGGAAAAAAAGAGAGAGATTCTCATCATCCTGGAGGACGGACGGACGGACTCGCTTTTGGAGCGATCAATGATGAGACCTAGCTAGCTAGCTAGCCACTACACTCCATGTCGTGGATTATTATATTCGAGATCGATGAATGCTTGAAGTCAGTTTGCAATTATCGATCACGGCAGAACACAAACGGATGAACGGAAAAAGTTAAGCATATCAACTGCAGGTAGGCACCAAGTATAGTATGATAACTTAGTAGCTAGGCAACTAGGCCCAGGCAGCGGAGTGAGGACGTTTTCAGAGTTCGCTATTAATATCCCGTATTGACCTTGATCAAATTGGTTGCCTGCAGCTAGCAGCAGGGCTTTCATTAAACGCCGGTTTGAAGCGTTCTGCAAGGCGCCTCCAGATGAATCTAAGTTAACTTAATGGTGGCGGGCACCACTTGAGTTTGTTTCTTCAAGTCCCACATGAGCGCAAAGGTACAACTAAAACGATTACAAGTCTAATATTATATGTGCGTGGAGTCAACGACGGCTAGCCTCCGGAAGCTTCCCCAGGGGCAGATGGAACTGGGATGTGGATGGCGAGAACGCCGAGGAGGGTGTGTGGACTGTGGACTGTGGGGGTAACTTAAATGATGGAGAATTGCAATCACGTCAATCACGTCGAGGAGGAGCTAATTAAAATAATAGTCAAAGTTTGCTCTTTGTGAGTGAAATTAGAAACTGCGACTGTAGATTGAAGGTCTGCGCCCTAATTCTTGTATGTATGTCTTCCCTATGCTAATAATAAAACGAGGTTATTATCTTATCATCAAGTTGGGTTTATTAGGTCCAAGCTTATAATAACGTAACACAAGCAAGCTCCGTGGAAACTTCAAACAGCATCCCTAGCTAGCTAGCTAGCTACTGTGGCTGGTCGTGTGTTTAGGTCGAGTGGGTCTGCTGACTGACTGGCAGGCAGCTCGGGTTGGTTTGCCTAGTTGTGTGAGAGTTGGTACTAGGGTTTTAACTGCGAACCATTAATTGGTTTTGTTGTGTTTTGTTTCGTCTTCGTTTTCTTTGGGGTTGGATCGTGTGGGTGGCGGACTTCTTTGAGGAGCCAGGCTCTATCTTTGAGGCTCCGTCTTTGGAAGGCTTTTGACTTTGCGGTGGGTGGGTTGGGTGGCGTGGGCTCATGAGTTGCTGCCATGCCGGCTCTCTTGGCATTGCCATTGGCTTCCGGACAGGAGCGTGTTTTCTTTTCTTTTTTTGTCTGTATGAGCAGTTTCTGCGAATCGTGTAGCTCCCACCCCATCCAAGAATATCATTGGGTTGGGGTCCTTTTGTTGGCTTCAAGGTGGAAGTCGTCGTCCAGATCCTCGTTTGACTCACGCATCAGTAGTGCCGATGTGGAAATTCACTGTGGAGACTGGAACTGCTGCACACAAAGCTTTTTAAGATGTGTACAGTAAGTTAAAGTTTCCATACTGTATCATTTTCGATAGCGCTTTCCGTGACGGTGACCAGGCAGGAGGGAGCGAGCCCAAACGTCAAGAATACGGGTGGTATCTTATTGTTCTGTAGTCTGTTAGCCTACCGCGCGCAGCGTTGAACATGTGTTTGTGCTGGGAATCAAAGCAAAAGGGGCTGGCCTATCGGCACTGGGCGCCACCAACAACGCAACTGAAGTCAAACTTCAGGGTTGCAATGCGAGGGGGTCGGTTTCCACCATCAAACTCCCTCGAAGGACGCCGGCCTTAAGGAAGGAAGGAAGGACCAAGGTGGTCTGCACGGAAGAACCGGCGGCTAGTTCAAATGTTTACTCTTAGCTAGCCAGGTCAAATGTTTCCTTTAAAGGTAAGTTTGCACTTGTGATGGTGGCCAGGGAGGATTGACCCCTCTATTGCCCCACTACAGTAGAGGGTAAATGTCAGAATTGCCTCCTATTTTGTGCTACTTAAATTTTGTATTTCATCATGTCCACTATCTAATTTGGGGTCTCTGGTTGCAAGTATGAATTTGCAAATTTGCAAATTTTATCATATGTGGCAAATAAAATTTTTTCAGGGTTTTCTACAAGGGTAAAACATGGGACAATAGAGGGGTCAATCCTCCCCTAGCCTTGGATGTGATGGTAGGGGTGATGTTTGCAATGTGAATCCAGTCCAATAGTACCTCTTAGTTTGTTTGTAAGACCATAGGCAAGTGAACACTCTTTTAACACTAAGTGAAAACATACCTTTAGCTACACTAAAAAGTGAAATTAGGTTGCCTCGACAATTAGGTCGCCTCACCTAAAAGAAAGTTACCTCTTGACTTACTGCTTGTCCACATGGAAGTGTATGCCACTCCCCAAACCCAAGCCATGAACCAATGCATTAATCCATACAATAGACATGGTTCCTATACTATTGCACCCTTCTACATTAACAATAAATATTCATAGTATTAGAATGTCAAGAATTAGTGTAGGGCAACCTAATTTTACTATTTTATATAGTTCAATTGTCACTTAGCAATTGAGGAGAAAAAACTAGATGCAAGTTGAAAACATCACTAAAAATTGGTGAAAAAATTTGTACAATTTTGATTTGTAGTAAAAATAGAGGAAATCCGTCTTGAATCTAGACTTGGATAAACGGGTTTGATATGTAAATTTAAAAAAGATAGGTGGTAAAATTCAAAAACAAAATCCAGAAGACTAGGATTAATCTCATATAGAGACCATTATGTGTTCTTCATTTGTATGGTAATAGCAAAAAGTCATCCATCAAACATGTTTATGTTGCCACATTGTTAGAGGGTAACTTCCAATATATTGGAGCCTATGACCATGTGGTTGACCTTTGAAGTCTTTTCCTCTAGATGTGTCATTTTGCCATTAAAATGAATGGAATAATTGCTTTATTTATTTTTTGAGATTAAATCATAGGACTAATTTGCACCATATATTACTATGAATTTTTGAAGAAAAAGCAAAAAAAATTCTCATAAAATTCAAAATAAGCACAAAAATCTGAAACTTTGGTCACAAGTATACATTATAGTATAGAACATCATACTATGAGTCAAATTTCTATGTCATTGTTTGTAATCAAAAACTTAGTAAGACGTGATAATAGGCCTAAAGTTCAAATGGCTATAAAATACACAAATTTATTAATTTTATAAAATTTCAAACTAGAATAAAAAGTAGACAATGAAAATTATTTCATTAGTTGGGATCAAATTCGAAAATATCGTTTTTAGAGGCTAAAATTCATATTAAGAGCAAGAAAATAGGCATTGTTAAATGTACTAGAAAGGCATCTTTTTTTATTCATGGATTTAGCATCTTTTTTTCTTAAAAATTATATTAACATTTCTTCAATAAAGGGCTTTCCATTACAAAATGATGCATGAAAACTCAAAGAAATCTCCATAAAAAAATTGCATTAAAATCATCAATTTTTCATTTAGGTGAAGGCATGTTTGACCATTCACAAGCTACTTTCTAACTACATCAATGTTTTGGGATAATAAGTCGACAAAAAATGAGAACCAACAAAGTCTTCAAAATGCTTAAAAACTCACATTTGACAACTAAACTTTAATATTAGATATTGGCACAAACTATAAAAGTGACCTTTGTACTACTATATTGATCAATTTTAGGGAACTTCATGGTGTATTTTATAAACAATTGTGTGAATCTATATTGATATTCTATATTAAATATAATGTAATAAATGAAGCATGTGAATTTAGATAGAAGTATATTTATATGTTTGAATATTGGGAGTGCTAGCATGCGAGCATAGAATCTTTTATGATTATAGGTGTTTACATTATAGATACATACCTACAACTAGGTTCAAGGCTTGTAGGCTTGCTTCTCTATGTTTATATACTAGCATTGTTGGTTTAAATATGACTATGTATACAAATGGAAGTCATAGTTGTTCCAAAAAGGGACTAGTATTAGTGGAAATCATTTTCCATTTGTTTACTTCAAATTGCTCCCATTATAATTTTGCAAAATTTGAAAAGATTTAGGATATTAGCCACCATAACTAAACCTTCATCTTTTTGAAGCTACATGATTTGTTTTTCCATCTTTTGTTTTATCTTTTCAACTATAATGCATTTGCTTGGAACTAATTTTAAATCTATTGCATTTAGGTGTGTTTTATAAATTCAATTTTCTACTGTGGAGTATAATTTAAGAATAAGAAAATGTTTCATCAATAATTTAAAAAACCTAGAGAGTCTTAATTTTAAAGTTTTGCAAAAAAGCTAGACATTTCAAATTTCAAATCAAGTAGAAAGTTTAAATTTACATATCAAAAGGCTTCAAAAGTTTAAAGGTTTGAAATTTAAACATTACATTTCAAAATTTCAAATTAGCCATCATTATTGGTGATGAGAAAGTGGAATCCTACTTATACATAGCTTAACTTTAGGATTAAAATGACTTAATATATGAAAAATGCTAGAACAATTATTCCAATACACTAAAAGAATACAACTAGATAAATACAAAGGTGGATGAGATTCCTTCAATCATTATATCTTATTCCAAGTAATGGTGGTTGCCATTCATAGCATGTGTGAATCCACTAAGGTAAACTATCCTATTACAGATAGAATGGAAGCAAGCCAATTGTGGGCTAAATAGTAATGGAGGTGTACATTTTAGAACTTGAATGTACACTACCATTATAAATTTGCCCACAATGGTCTTGATCCCATTTTGCCCATAATGGGGTAGTTTACCTTAGAGAATGCCACATTACATTTAATTGATTCAAAATATACTTTGAAATCAATATCATATTATCATTGTCACTTGGTGCAGGTATCTTATAAAATTGATTTGATAGTTTAGATATATGAATTTCAACATTTGAGATAATATAGGCAATGCAATTTAATAGTACCAATATCTTTGATATCTCAAATATTAAATCTATAGAAGTTCTTAATATTTGAAAATAACTATGAAACATGTATAGCTATTTTTCTTTTGATAAAAATAATGGTTTAGTCATTTTACCAAAAAAAAATTGTAGTCTTGATTTCTCTAATACAAAACTCAATACAAAATCATCTTTGGATTATAATATAATTATGTTTCCTTTGTGTTTTTTAAATAAATTTTCTTGTCTTATATTTTGTTAAAATATGGTGAAAATTGTTAAATCTAACAAATTTTAACAATTTTCTTTAGATTTTAATAAAATGGAACACAATTTTTTAATCAAGAAACACAAGAAAACATAGTTAGGTTATAATATAGAGACAATTTTGTACTATAGCAATGTTTTCATGTATTTTTTGAAATTGTTGAAAGACATATCTTCACCTGTGCAAAGGGCAAGAAAAAAACTACTTTTTGGATTTTGGTCACATTGATCTTGCAGTGGATGGTGATTTTCTCCCTCAAATTTTCAAAGGATCTACTTGAATAACTTGACTAGAGGATACAATGTTTGGATTTGTTAAAAAGTAGAAATTTGAACCTTGCTTTTGCCGTATAAGTACTTTGAAGCCTCACTTTTGTACCTCAAAACACCAAAGTCCTCTTAGGCAGGCACCTCTAAATATACCACTGACCCAAATTAAACGGCCACCATCGTCACTCTGTGTAAATCTCCAAAATCAATATGCACCAAATGTGAAAGAAACTATTTCAAGAACCTCTACCCAAAAAACACTTTGACCCTTTGTAACTTTTGCATCTGGTATTCAAATGGTGCGTTCTTTGGTACACTGGAACTTCCTTCCTTTTTTTTCAAACAAGAAAAACTCAGTGAAAATTTGAAGAGTCTAACAATAATAATACTGAGTAACTAGGCACAGGAACAAAAAGTGACGTTTTTTGGGGTGCCCACATATGGTCATTGACAAACAAAGCCCCCAACCAGAAACAAGTTGTTCACGTTCTTCTCGAAAACCCAACTTCACACTTGCCGATTCCGGCGCATGAGAAACTCATTCCCCAAGAAAAACACACTTTGGATCTAGATGAAAACAAAGAAAAAATGGTAAAGAAAACACACACACTGACTTTGAATCTAGCGTTAAAACAAAGAAAAAATGGTAAAGAAAACACATACACACACTGACTTTGAATCTAGCATTTAAACAAAGAAAGAAATGGCAAAGAAACAAAACGTACACACACTTTGAATCTAGATGAAAACAAAGAAAAAATGGTGAGGAAACACACACACACACTTTGAATTTCCAAATCTCCAAAAGAAATCAGAACATGAACTCCAAAAAGAAAAGGGCAGCAACTAAACGGCGTCAAAATGCAACCACATGTTGTACTTGCTACTGTACCAAGCAACAGTGACGAAGGTGGTCAGCTCGACCTACGACCGTGATTCCACGGTCATACGCGTCAATCCACGGTCGTTTGCGTCCATCCACGGTCATTGATAATAGGGGACCATCGTCCCCACTACTCTGGGCTCCGTTTTGAAGCTCGGCTGCTTCGGATCGGCAAATTGGAGCGTGGATACGCGCGTGAGATCGAAAGTTTTGCGCATTTTTTGATGAACAAGGAGGTGTAACTTAGAGAAGGAGGAGAAATTCAAGGAGGCGTAGTGAAGGTGCTTGAAATAGGGTTTTGTGAGGGTTTGGAGTGAAAGATTGAGAGCCATGTTTCGAGTGCGGGCGACTTCCTTCTTTGCGGGATTCGCAGTGGCTTCGGGCATTGCTATGTTCCAGTTGCGGAGGGACGTGTGGGGTAGCCACCGCATTCTAGCGGATGGGGTGAGTATTTGTCTCTTTGTTTGATTGAATCCGATGTTTAGGGTTTGGCGATCTGTCTGATGCTTACTTGACATTTCGCCCGGTTTTGGATTGAATATCGATGTTTGAGGGATTGGAGTTCTTGTAGTTTGAAGTATTGAGAGAATTTGATTTGTTTGTCTGTTTCATCTGGAATTGTAAGTTTTTGTACTCGTCACACCCTAATTGTGTTTCGTGTTTCAAAATCTCAATCGGGAGTCAAGCTATGTCCTAGATTAGGGTTTGGGTTGATGCCACCAGCCATGGATCCTGTGGTGCCGGGCATCCGACATTGTATCCACGTTGAATGCGTGTGAATTGCTAGGTTTGTCGTAATATAGGGTTTTGATGGTTCACCGTGTGTTTCTGCTGTGTGCTGGAAGAATGTCAGTTGATAAGGGTTTGAATAGGGCAATGGTAGAACAGAAGCAACCTCCGTTCCTGGTGTTTTTTTAATATTATTCTCAATTTAGCGTCCATGAGGAAGTTCCTGGTATACAGCATTTTTGAGGTGTAGAGGTGACGAGAGGCACTTGTTAAAGCATAGGTGATATTGCAAGTCTTTTCAAGCTGTTGAATTTGAAAGCTTAAGACCTTCTGCTCCTCCATCCATGGGCTGTTCAATTTTTTAACGAGATAGTGTATATTTGCGAGTCAATGTATTTGTGTTCATCATATGAATGAGCTGGTTTGTTTAAGCTCTATATTGTTGGTGATTTTGATGAGTAGGTAGAGGGGTATTACAATCAATTGGAGAAACGGATACAACAAGTTGAGCGTGCGGCTGGTGTTGCCACTCCTACAGCTCACCGGGTGAGCTTCTTTACTGTTATTTTGATGAAGTTCAGGGATGGAAGACCTTGATATGTTACAAGTATGCCAGCATTCGTGATTTTTCGCAAAACCTCATGTGCGTAAGGGTTTTTGGATGATTGCAGGGTGGTGGTGAAGAATGCGACTGATACATCGCATGCTCCCCTTAGTATTGGAGTGCAGGCTTCTGAGAACGTTTCGTGTGTCATAAAGTGGCCTTCTGAGAAAGATTTTTCAGGGTTGTCTGGAGCAAGGTTTGAACGTCACTAGTTCCTTCTCATTGTAGTCCACATTGTACATCCTTTTGGAAAGCTGAGTCTGGTCACGTGTCCCTGGCTTTTTCATAATGGAGACAGAAGTGGATGCTGTTGTGTAATAGCGAGGTCATTCTACATGACTTTCCTTGTTTCACTCTCAGAAAAAACTTTGTAATGCCTTTTGTTCGAGGGATGTGCAGATAATTCCTTCACATACCTAGATAGTCCCAATATATGAGTTGGGAATATTTTGGTCAAGAAAACAGTTGCAAACATCTTGAGCGATTGGGGAAATGATCTCTGCTCATCAAGGTTCATGTATGAAATGAACCTAGTAATTCAATTTGCGCGAGGCTGGAGAGAAATACATCGATATGGACAAGGTCTAAACACAAATATTGGGGACCTATGGCAAGAGTATAATCGTTTTATCTTATGATACATACCTACTTTAAACGAATGAATTTTTTTCTAATGATAGCTCGAAAAGTTGTGCTACAAATTTACAGCCCTCTCGGTTTCCTTTTGTGGCAAGTTTTTGAATTTGCAACATTTGGAAGGACCTCGTTTGTCAACCCTGGTGCAGCACATGCTTAAGCAGAAAACACGAGGAAGGTAAGTATGAGCAGTAGCACTACTAGAAACACTATCATGAGCACTTGGCCTTTCCAACCTGCCTTTTTCATAACCGTCGCAAGCTTTTTCTGCACATCATCACCTTCATCACGTCAGCTATGGAGTAAGGTACTTTCATTCTGTACTTGCATACAGCCTATTTGTCATAATTAACTCTCCTAGCATACATGTCAAAAGTGTCTGAACAGGGAGTCTTGAAAGAGGACGCCAAAAATATCAACAGAAGTACACTTCGAAACTGTAGCGTACGCGTACCTGGACGAAGTCGAGTCGAGTGGCCGTGCCTTCAATGTCATCACTAAATTTATCCATGAGCCCTCCCTGTGCGACAATCCAGATAAGGAAACATTAAATCAGAGCCATTTGCACAGGTCTACGCAACCAGGAGAAAGCCTAAAATTCGAACAGACATCATGAGCAACTAGGGATCAGGTAAGAAGCATGAAATTTGAATCAAGATCATCTGCAACTACTGGTGATGTAATAAGCATAAAGTTTGACCAAAATCACGTGCAACACGGCAATTTATGAAGTCTTAAAACAATTCACTGTATTAATGACACACTTGTGACACATTTTGAGGTCATAAGTTGTTTAGCTTGAAAACTTTATATCTCAAACACATTTAGCATGTGTCATAAGAGTGTCATTTGGAGTCACGTAACTCTCCATGAGGTAACACGAATAAAAAATGTTTTCAAGGTGTACAATAACTTCTTATCACAAGCTTGGTGGTTCGACCTGTGCAATCTGAAGGTCTCCCTAAGGATTTCTGAATGATACAATTCTAAAATTAGATATGATTTCCGAGTCTTATCAAATGAAGAGAAGGACGTACCTGTAACGACAATTCTTCATGTATGACAAGTCCCACATGACCAACATGACCCAGACTTGCACTCAATTCCTCTAAACCCTCATCCTGCTCTCTGTAACACATAAGAACAGCGGCTTTCAGCACAACTACCCTTCAACAACGCAAGTCTTCTAAAATCATGACCATTGAGAAAATTGCAATAAGTTCTGACAGTTTAAATCAAAAAGTAAGAAAGTACAAAAGAACATGGTTGGTATTAAAGCAGTCATGATCTTTGATTACTAACAGTATGTCTCCAATCATTGACAACAATGACTAAAGAGTGTGTACCTTAAGAGAAGCTCTTGTCGGTCAGATTCATTAGCAATGTAGCTATCGTGATCCGTACGATTAGGCGTCGGCTGGGATTGCTCGTCAAATCTCATCAATTCCCGGCGATTTGGAGGACCAGCACCGATGTTCCTTACAGGTGTGCTTTGTACTTTCCCAGCCACCGAACGAATCTGCAACACATGACGCAGCGAGTGTAAATGCACAATAACCATAAAACTATGGATTGCAACTCAAACTTTTCAAGTACATGATGTAGACATAAAAGTAGCCTGCTAGTGAACAAATATCAATGACCACGCGTATGATTTCGGGCTACAATGGAAACACTCCAGTACGTTACGACATATTCCGGTTAGAGCACTTGAAGACCCCAAACCTGGTTTAGGGTTAACCTGGTTTCGAGTAGATGAGGTCCACTTTTTGCGCCGATCAATTTCAGCTGCATCAACACTGAAGCGAGCTGGATCCTTTTCTGCAACTCCAGTTGCCTTGTCCAACTCATCAACCTAAGAAAAACACCATTCACATTCATGTTTCTCTTCAATAAAAGTTAATCAGCTCACAAAAGGATAATCACTACTTGCGTCACTAAACATGCGTACGAGTGTTGAAAATTGGATCGCTAATAGCTGTGCAGGGATTGCTTTGGGAACAAGAGCCAAATCTGTTGAGATCAAATTTTTATAAATTTCTTTGACGCAATTTCCAAAGTGGGATTTGAAGACGATAAGTGAAAGCAGACATCCGCATTTCCATTCAAAAATTGATGGCCACGGGATATTTCGCCAAGTCATGCTTACAACCAGCTTGCTAAGTGAAGGCCAACCAAGTGTAGGTATAGATGAGTTGCTGATGGTAACAGGAATCAGGGCCACAATAATTTTACTATCCTTACCTTATACAACAACAAGCATATGCACTTGACCTGGTCACTACAACCAATTCAAGATGTCCCTGGAAGTGTATGTAAATCACTCAAGTCGACTTGACCCCAAACTGTTTGGCTTGCTCACGTCACAAATGAAATCCGAGCGAATAACTAGGTCGGTCTCTGAAAAATTAGTCACAGAGATGATTCCTTCTGTCGGGACTCCCTAACAGATCCGCAATGGATCATGAAAAATTTGCTACCTAACCATGAACGATGTGATGGTGGCGAACATGTCAAGCACCAACAAGTACCTCACAAGGAGTACAAACGTGACCTAAACCACAGCATAAAAGCGAATCTCTGTCGTTGTCCCTCACCAAACATGAAACAGCCCAGAAGAAGACATAAAACCACACGACCGACTTTCTGTTGCTGTTTAGGTCACATGACAGTGCCATGCACCAGCTCTCACAGATGAGAATGATAGTCCAGCTATTTTAGGTTTAGAAAAAGGATCAAATCTGCGTATACCTGCCATTCAATGCTCTCGCAAACGGATATAATCTCCTTGCTCAGCACATTCCGCTCGGTGGACGAAACGGATAGCTTCTCCCATCGAGCAACAGTGTTGTTCAACTTCGTCACCTTCACACCCACCAACCCTCACGTTATTCTTTGTTCCCTTCCCAGAAATCAACGCCACCCTAATCCAGAAAATCAAATCAAATCTTACAACACAACCGCTCCGAGCCAAAACCTAAAAATTCGTGCACATCAAATCAAATCTTACAACACTACCAATCCAACCTAAAACCTAAAAAATTCGTCACAAAATAAAAAAATAAAAGCCCAAAGAGCGCTAGAATCATAGCCAGAAGCGGGTGAATTCAATTGCGGAAAATCCAATGCGCACTTACAGTGTCCTGAAGCTCTTCTTTGACGAGGTAGAAAGGATCCGAAGCCGACATGGTGCGATACTGTGATGGCGGAGGTCGCAAGAAAGAGATTGAAGCTTGATCAGAGAGTTCCCTAGAGAGTACCAAATTGGGAGATTAGACGCTTGAAAGGATTGTGGCGATGAAATTGAGAGGACTCAGGATCACGCTGCAGGTGGCGAGAACTCAAATGGCTTGGATTGCAAGCTCACGAGTCGGTGTTGTCACAACGTTGACGCTTTCCGAACGGATCCCCTGTTCCTCTGTTTCCTGTTCTTACGAGGATTCTGCCCTTTTCACACGGCGGTTCAAGTGTCGAGGATTCGATTCCCCATATCAGTGTTTTTTTTTATTGAAATTATCGAAATTGCTCCAACCTCTAATTTTTTTTATAGCCGTTTCGATGAAGTATTCTAGATTCTTTGGCAAACCTATAGTAACGTGTTATATTTGGTACAGTTTTCCAACATTTTCTACAAATTTCAATATAAACATAATACCCTGTAGTATATATAGACCCATTGCTTATAATTGCTCTATTAATGAAATTAGTTAGAAATGTCTCTTAGTCAATTGGCTAAAATTAAAAATTAAAAAAAATTTACAATTCTACATTATAATATCTTACAACTTTAGGTGGGCTTGTTAAGATATACATGTAATATTATTTTAATCCAAAGGCTTGGTGCAAGACCCATTACTATTTTGTTCCAAAGGTTTGGTACAAAACTCATTACATTGGTGCAAATTGCCAAATCACCAAAACATTAGTAGCATGGCCAAGGAGGATTGCCCATTCTATTACCCCATATTTAACCCATGCAAAAAATATTGAAATTTTTTCACATAAGATAAAATTTGCAAAATTTTGAATTCATATTTGCAATCAGCTAGGGGATGTGATGAAATACAGAATTTTAAGCGGCACAAAATAGGGGGCAATTTTGACATTTACCTTAAAAAATAAAGGGATAATCCTCCCTTGGTGGGACAATACAGGGGCAATCCTCCCTAGCCTAATAGCACAACGGTTGCAACATTCACAATAACACCCCCTTCCATAAGGAATCAACATAATATATTCTTTTAATTGCCCAAAGTGGATTTAAAAATGAATCCAACTCCCAAATTTAAAATGAAACTATCTGAGGGCGAATTCATGAACAACCAAATGGATGAAATTGTGACAATGGGTTATGACAATGGGTTGTGACAATGACAATGCATTAGATAATGTGAACACTGATTCGTCAGCGTATGTATTTCACCCTCGAGAAGGTCGACACAATGACACGCCAGAACTTCACCATTGTCCGTTGAATGCTCAAGCATCATTGTCGCTGCACTATTGATGTAAGGCAACCCCTGCTTTCTAATGCAGTTCGGGAGCCCAGGAGATCCGAATAGATTCAAAATTATCATTGGTATCCAATCTACATTGTGCAAGCCTAGAGCTAGTTACCACTACGGCAGAAGCCTCACTGGTTGCAATCCACGTGACCTGGCTACCATGTTTTATCAAGAATTAGATTAACTAGCCCAGGTCTATCCTGGTTCTAATACTTCAGCAGAACCTTGAAAAGCACAATAGAGCAAAATACCTCCAAAATTATAGTTTTTTGGTGCCCTTGTAACTATAGACAGCATGTTCATCAGACCATATTCTTTCTTGGTTGAGGCATGCAAAACGCAGCAAAGAAGTCGATGCCTGAACGATCTAAGACCAGGATGGGGCGCTGTAGACTTTATGAGAACTCAGGAACATTTACTGTGGGTACAGACCACGCATCTATATTAGACAACTCTGCTGAAAACTTGAAACTTGACAGCAGTCGCGCATCGAGAAACGTCAAGCCCATTTTGCCAAACCAAAAGCAATAAACAATTACTCCTACGAGTGAAAAGACGGTATACCTGCGGTCATTGCTGGTTAAGTTTGTATCAGCGCCGGGGTCTTCACTCCCCAAGAAGCTGCACCAATACACAAGTGAAAGATCAACCTCTTGCTTACCGAGATTAAAAAAGGAACTACAACTGCTTTCTCATTATACGTGTAATCAGCTTTTGATTTAGTATATCAACCCGAAGCACATGTTTACGTCCATCCCAAAAGTAGCATACCAGACATACCTTCAGAGTCAGATTTCGACGCGCTGCATAAGTGCATAAGATGCTGGCTCCTTCAGGCACTAGTTGAAAATATAAGCCGCCCAATCCGCAAATTTAACCATGAGTGACGATAACCTCGGGCAATCACCGGTTATTTCTGACCTCCAGGCTTGAATCCTTTGCCGCTTGACAACTCATCGACCATAGTTTTTACAGCTCTTGTCACAGGACGCAGGCAGGTATAACTTTTTGTACTATTAGTCTGCTTCATAGGGGAAACCAGACCAGCTGGTAGAGAAGTCTCAGATGCACTGATGCTGGGCCTCTTTGCTGGTGGCGACTGAAAGTCAGGAAAGGAGAGCCTCGACTTCTTTCTCTTTTTGATCTTTCCCAAAGGAGCCTGACCAGTCGGCGTCGCCTGCTTATTTGACAGTGTTGGAGGAACAATAAACGAGAACTGCCTCGGACTTCCATCCATCCCTGTGGCACCAAAATTTAAATCTACAGGTCTACCACCTCCACAATGGCAGGTCAATCCTGCCCATTGTAAAATCACCTGATGAGTAATATTGGTCTTCTCAGACTTATTCAAAACGTTCTGAGAAGCTGCTAGAGCAGAAGAAGCACACCCAGTGATAAGATCATGCAAAACTTCCACAGAGGAATTTGAGATCTCTGTTTTGCAAGAGATATCAAGAAACTCACGGACTACACACTCTAACTGACGAAAACACTCTGGTTTGAAGCAAACAGCTTGACGCAAGCATTTCACTCTTGAAACTTCACCGTCGACAGCATGGACTGGAGCGTCTACTCGCAGACTTGCTTCTGGAGTGATTAAACCTCTGAACGACGAAAGAAGTCTACTCTTTTCACTCGGCAGGGTCTTTTCAACCGCTGTCTCAACAACAGGAGACCGATGTTGAAATCGGTCTCCGTTTCTATCAGGTGATACAGGGTGCTCGCAATTTGTCATTACCGAAACAGGAACAGCATCCGGGAGACTATTTTCACGTGGGTAAAACCCGAGTGCTCCTCTGGCTATGCCATTAGCTAAAGGTTGGCTTTGACGAACATTTGAAGTCAATGGCATCTTTTCTGTGAAGACGTCTTTCTTGAGAACAGACCCCAACTCCGGTGAGTCACTTGAAGCAGAGTTGCTCTTAGAATCTTGCCGAGGTACAAATCCATTCTCTACTTTCTCACTGCCACCTTCGCCATCTTTTGGTAACAAGACCGCTGTAGAACGATGCTCCCCATTGGCAGCCTCGGCACGAATCGTCTCATCACTCTGTTTTTGGTCCGATTCTTGATGATCCTGTTGGTCCTCTACAATGTAATCATCTTCCACAAGGCTCTTCGCCATGGGTAAGTTATGCATATTAGCAGCTACCTCCAACCTGCAACATAATGTCTCTGTTAGTCACTCTCATTTTCTTGTAGACATGAAACAGGGTACACTAAGTTTCCGTCCAGTTCAAAAATATGATGCCAGCAATGCCAGCACTCGTATAGAGAAAATGACAACTGCATACAAGGTAATAAATTGAAGAGTGAAGAACTTACTTGCGCACTTCTAACACCCAAGTGGCCATTAGATCCACTAGAGTAGCTGCTTGAGTGGTTAGATGAAAATATTGTAGGCTGTCTTTCCCATTATCTATCTTCTGCTGCACCCTTTCATAAAGAGTTTCTATAACCCGACAAAACTCAAATTCAACCTCACGCCCAGTTCGATAAACCCCTCTACATGCCTTATAGCCCACAGCAGCAAGCCCTCGTACATACTCCGGTTCATGCACCTCCTCCTTACGCCTGGTCTCAAGAGTTTCCCAATTGAAAATCCCGTCGTCTATACAATCACGAATATCAAATACCGGTACAAACTTCAGCATCGTTGTAGCATTCCGAAGTCCTGCCAGTTGAGGGTCGCGGAGAAGTCGGTAGCCAAAAAAGGCGATTGCACTTTGAAGAGCTTTCCGTTGAGTCGTCCAAGCTGGTGAAAACTCCTCAGCATCAGCCTGTTTAGAATCCGCTTCCCTTGTACTACCCAACAGCTCGGAAGTAACTTGTCCTTCCAACTGCTCGACGACCATTGATAACTGATGATTTGGAGTATCCTTCATCAGATTCGCAGATGCACACACATCTGCATGTGAGCGATAGAATAAAATAAACTGAATTAGTAACCAGATAGACGACTTTGCTGCCGGATAAGCACGACTGCGCATTCAAGGTCTCCAAATTCAAAAGATAGATATCTGTACCTTGTAAAGGAAGCGAATTCCTCATGGAGTCGTTCGCAATACTATCCATTTCGTTTGAGTCCAAAGATCGATTCCCTGAAATAACAAAACCTCTACCTTTACGCTGAGTAGACTTTTGATGTTCTTGTTCAGAAATATCAACGAAGGCTTGATCGATGCTCCGACCACGAATCATACAGGAAGCACCACCATCACCCATTTCTACATCTCTCATCGCCGTGTCTTCGACATTGAGAGCACACTCTTTGTTAACCTCCTCAACAAGACCGTTCTCCAAGTCTTTAAGCTCTAGTCCCAAATCGAGACCTAAACCCCTACCAACGTCTATGCCGAATTCCTTCGCCAAGTCCTTGGCATAAGGCGTCCCTCCCAAATTTCTAGCCCAGTCTTCACCTATGTTCCTCAGATCTTTTCCTAAATCTTCCTGCACACGAGCTCGTATTTGAGAGACCCTGTCAGCAATAATTTGCTGCACCGATGTTGATAATCTCACCTCAGCAGCAGTATATAATTTGAGTTTCTCAGCAGAGCACCCTGCCGTATATGCTTCCTTCAGCCTGGAAATCCTACTAGCAAATCCAGCAGCCAAGGCTTTTGCAACATCTTGAGATGTCCTCTCCAGCATGCCCTTTGGATCATGACAAGATGTGAATTCGACAGTTACACAGGTGGACACTTGAACCGGGTATAAGGAAGACTGAATTGATGAAGTTTCCATCTGAGGGGAAAAATAATCGACAACTTCAAGAGGAAGGGCTTCAACTCCGGACTCACATGTTGCCTGAGCGGAAACACCAGAGCAAGAATGAAACGTTAGGCCATGTAACAAACAAGAATAACCATAGAATATTCTAGGACCTGATTACAATGTAAAACAAAGCACATAAACAAAACCTCGTACAGCATGTCAAGTGAGATCTCACCAGAATCATGACCTGGGTACCAGGAGGCATGGTCTGTAGTTGTTGTTTCATCAATTTCCAAGCCACAGAAACGTCTAAGGTTGCTTCATCTTCACTATTGATATTGATCTCAGACGTGCTCTCACAGAGATGATCATCAGCCTCAGAATTCGAGATCCCAAAGCCCTCTGGATGCTTCACAATGTCATCCTTGTCATGTCCGTCATCCTGCCCTTTGCTCACAACCCAGTCTTCTATCTTGGGCATATAAAGAAGACAGGGCACACTGCGCCTTGCCTCTCCTGTCACAGCTCCAGGAATGTACAGGTCAGTCTATCAAAGCTAACTTAACCAGAAAAAACTAAAGTTATGGGCAAGATTTAAGTGATAATAGCCCAAATTCGGAAAAAGAAATGCTATTCTCTGTAACAGATGCAAAAATGTATATTGCATTCACTACACAATTCTCTAAAAAACGTGAGAAAATCTGTGATGTTGCAAAAGAAACACCAGATTTTATAAACAATCTACAGTTTTCACAGGACTGACCTATGATATAAATCAGACCCTGCTCCACATCCCCACCACCTTCCATCAGCATTGCTGGAAGACTCAGAGTTCTGATCTGAGCCAGCCCTTCGAAACCACTAATAATTGCACCGGCAACGAACTTTTGGCCCTGCTGGGCACCTCCAACCAACAAAATGCGAAACATGCAACCTGGCCATTTCTGTTTAACAGCAACCTCCGATTCGTCAATGCTACCATCACCCAGCTCTTCTAAATTCTTTGAATCAATACGACTACTGTCAGAACCAGCGTCAACGCTTGTAAAATGTACACTTGAAGCAGGTTGAGAAAGGCGGGGTGCTCCATAAGTGTCAACCATAATGCCAGTATCTAAAAACGCATCCTCGAGTGCGTTGGCTAATGTAGTATCCGTCTCCTTAAAGCAGTTTATCACCATGGTCAACCAACATTCCGGTAAGTTTACTATACTATCGTGAAAATTCCCATCTATATTGTTATTAGTAATTGCCGTTCTCAAAGCAGCCTTCACCAAGGAGAAAGATTTCTCGAGTAACGGTGGCAGCGATACTCGAGCGTCATGTCCAAGTTTAACAAGCACTTCAACCAAGATAGGAAGAAGAACAGGTGCCAAGTGTCTAGGGAGAGGGTCAGCTGGAGCTTGAGTCAAAGAAGTTGAAGCCAGTCTCCGAGAGCACGGTAGAGGGGCTCGAGCTACTGCTTTGGCCCAATCCTTGGCTTTCACCTGCAAATTCAACAAAATGCATCAGGATCAAATCATGCATGGCAAAATACACACTAACCCTAGACATAAAAGCTATGACACAAGTGCATGAACTCAGTCATACCTGAATAGAGGGAAGAGAAGGCAATTTGGTCTCTAGAGGTCCTTTCATCGCAGCAGAATCTAGAATGACTTTAAGAGGAACCACCCTCCGTAGGGCAGTCATGGCTGCCTCTACACACAGAGCTTGCAAGTCTGCACCAGCGAAACCAGGCGTTGCCCTCGACACAGCAGCAAGAATTTCTGATGACGGAGCAGGAGACCATTTCCGAGTGTGGAGGCGAAGGATAGAAGCTCTGTCCTCAGTTGAAGGAAGGGGAAAATATATTTCACGATCAAATCTTCCCGGACGGCGCAGAGCAGGGTCAAGAGAATCTGGGCGATTAGTGGCTCCAATGACAACCACTGAGCCCCTGGAGCTTAAGCCATCCATCAGCGCTAACAGCGTGGAAACAACCGAGCTTTGCGTCTGATCCCGGTCGCCACACCTGCTGGGAGCAAGCCCATCGATTTCATCAAAAAAAATTATTGCTGGTTGGCTCTGCTCTGCAACTTGGAAAAGAAGACGGAGCTGCCGCTCTGAATCACCAACATATTTTCCCAGTATATCTGCACCTTTGCGGGCGAAGTAAGCAACTTGTTGACCTCCTCTAGAACAAGCACCTGCCAAAGCCCTGACAACTAATGTCTTCCCGGTTCCTGGATGTCCATGTAGGAGCACTCCTCGGGGTGCTGAGATCCCCAGCCTGCCAAACAATTGATAAATAGCTGGTGAGAAACCTGCAACCACCAGAAGCCCCATAGTCTGTACAGATACAGAGGCGAAACGCCTTCAAATTCTAAATCCTATATTATGATACCTAGTTGGTGAGGAATTCTCAGAACAGTACGGTCACAGAAGAACCAATGCATCGAATAGCGCATAAAATCAGAAGATTGACATCAAACCACCCTGATTTCATTTACTCACAATTGGCTCAGGATTCAGTAAAATCATAACGGTTACTAATCAGTAGATAGTGATGCTTAATCAAGGCACAAATCGATTACTACCGTCACAGATGACCTAGTCTTAAAAAAGCAGTTCGCACAAGTGGATGCCCCAACAGTTGCAGAAGGGTATAAAGGATAAGCACCTTGAAAAGGCTTCCGGATATAACAAAGGCAGTGTGACCATTTCCTTCAGACACTGTACTACGTCTTGTAATCCAGCAACGCTACTCCACCCTTCAGGAGAAACACCCTGATTATTTGCGAGTAGCCCTCCTCCCAATTTGATAGGGGCTATCTGTGCGAGGTCCCTTTGCAAACGCTTGCGTTCACGCCTAACAAATTCTTCATCCTCCCCAGATTTATCTAAATATTTTTCTTCGGCCTCAATATCTCTTAATCGTGCAGCTGCTGCAGCGGCTCGCCTCTGCGCTTTTGATATCCTGGGTGGATCTGGATGCTCTGAGTAAGTTTCTCCTTGTTGGGCAGTAAGAGATTTCGAGAACCAGTACCTCTTCTTCCGTCGCCTCTTAAACAAATAAGAATGGTCATAGCAAGCCATGAGATATTTGCGATGGTTGAACATGCAACCCTCGGCACGCGCACATGGCTGGTAGTCAAATTCCGATTAAGAAGACTAGTTAGATAAAGAAAACCTTCAAGCAATAGACCAACTTCCAACCAAATTCAAATCTTTCAAATACTCTCGAATATGATTCAAGAGAAGCAGAAAACATAAAATATACCAACGAATTCTCAGTCCAGTTCTAGAAAAACTCACCAAATGATAGTTCTGTGAACAGCGATCCACCCGGCATCCAATGGTGGCTCCTGGTTGGTTGCAAAGGCTGCATTTCAAAAGACGGCCTCGTCTGAGGGCTGCTTTCACGTTTTTCAAGCGACCAATTCCCGAAAAATATACCTGCGCCATGGGTCACCAGGAGGCGTGCTTAAAGACTTAGAAAAATGACCGAAAAAAAAGCATCCCTTATAGTTAATTACGAGTTTTTTGCAATATTTCAGCGCATTGTAAAAGAAATTCTAGGAAAAAAGTAGAAATACGAAAACTAACCTCGGGACTCCAAATGGCACAGTTCTCATGTATCCACACTCCACCCACACCGAATTGCTCGCCAAGAGGGCCTAGAAGACGTCCAAGCCAACCCTTTTCCGTCCCAAAACCATCGGACTTCTTAGTGTCAATCGTTACATCAGCAAGGCAGCTTTCATCCTGCGGCTTGAGACTGCCATTAGCTTCACCAACAGGTACCTCAGAGGCGTTGTCCGCTGCCGGCTCTCCATCAGTAGTCCCTCCACAAAGACCACACCTGTTCATCATATGCAGATTTAGATATATAAATCTGCTCTTGCATCGAAGAACAAACCCCTTGAACTGGCCAAGGGTAACAACTCTAGGACTAGTCAATGTCGGGTTGCACCCCTCAAACCTAACTACAATAAGAGATATAACCTTGAAATACGGTAATGGAAACAGCTCCGATCAGCATCTTGCGAATAGGGAAAGTGATTTTTAAGTTGCGTCCTAAATGCTTCAACATCGCATAAGCAAGAAACATAAACCCTGACATAGGCCACGTTAGTGGTCGGGATCTCTACAAAGAATATTTCGGCCTTCAACTGTAGCACGTATTGAATTCACCACGTCTTCAATCCCCGACAATACTCGGTCCGGCTTTCTGAGTAATTACCAAATCAGGATTTCGACTCTAAGTTACCAATTATGGCATACAGCATTC
The DNA here is from genome assembly GCA_963969395.1 of Pseudoscleropodium purum. Lineage (NCBI taxonomy): Eukaryota > Viridiplantae > Streptophyta > Bryopsida > Hypnales > Brachytheciaceae > Pseudoscleropodium > Pseudoscleropodium purum. The sequence goes on from OZ017796.1 coordinate 4,110,570, forward strand.
AATCCAACAGCGGACCTTATCTGTTAACCTGATATATAACAGAATCATAGTTTTCAAGCAAAAGCAATTCGACCGCTGAAACTGACGTGATTAACAATGCCCGTCGAGCAATAATCAATAGTATGAAACAATCGTCCATCTCTCTCGAGGTCTCAAGAACAAGCATGACATTACATCTGACAGGTCCAAATGGTCCTTGCTTACACACACCCTTACCTCTTTCTCTCCTCAATCAACATGATCAACCAATGAACCCAAGCCCTAACGAAAACACAAACCGGATCTACTGACCAGAGCATCAAGAAATCTATAGGAGATTATGCACCCGAGCGTCAGCGAATTCCGATTTCCAATTATACGAATTACCACAAAAGAGAAAAAAGAACAGAGGAAAATCGAGAGAAAATAACGAAAAACCTGCGCATATTAGGCAACGCCAACTCTTCCTCCACTTCCTCAATCGCCATATCGGTCTCCACGACGATTGTATTCTCCACCACGGAATCAATCACAAGCTTCTCCGAATGCAGGCTCTCATCGGGAGCCTGGTCGCCATCGCTGGCCTCAGGCATGGCTGCTGCAGCACCTGCTGCTTCCAGCAGTTGCACTAACCGCAGCCCTCCCTCCTCGTCTGCCGCCTCCGGATGCTCCTCAGGTCGCACCTCGGATCCCGAGCGCTGATGTCGCTTCCGCTTCATCACGAATTCATCGCATCTCGCAAACACGAGAGCATTCAACAGAATTAGGGTTTCAAGGCTTTCGTCTATTCAGCTTCAGACACCCCCCGGTTCTTCTCCTCCTTGATACTCACTCCCGAAGCTTCCGTTCCCACAGAAGGGAACTGCAAGCGAAGGCCGTTCGAAGGCTCCCAGGTGTGGGATCGGTGTTCCCGTGACGGACCCTCCGCCTATCCGATCGTTTCATTTCCCATTCAAAAATCGGGGTTTACCGCGCTCAATGCGGGTGGAGTGCGATGGGAATTCCAAGGGGCTGCCAGTTTGGAGGCAAATTTGAATGCTCTTGGGAGTTCTTGATTACCCTTGGAGAACATTTTCGCATTTGTCACCATGCCTTTGGGAACGTGATCTGACTTTTGACCGTCTGGCATACCGGTACAAATTTTCAAATCTTCAAGACACCCAATTTTGACACCAATTTCGACACCAATTTTGACACCAAATCGTATTCAAAGGGATAATAATTGTTTCACCTAGTTGACTTTAATACAAAATATGAAAATAGCTGACTCTAATACAAAAAGGAGGAAAGTATATCTTGTATCTTAGAGCATCTCCATCAGTCTTTTTTGTATCCATAAACCTCAAGTCTCAAAGCAATCAACTTTGACTTTATACAGATGAGACTTCACTAGTTCGCCATACTAGCCTCTGGATATAGAATTGGATCAACATTTTACACATTTCTATTCATTTTAGGGATACAAAACTTGGAAAAAGATTGGTGCAAGAAATTTTCTGCATCTCTATTTGCATTTGAGGTCCTCTCTCTAAACCATTAGGAATATGGAACTTATTGGTGGAGATGCTCTTAGTAATCAACTAGTGTGCTATGTGTCAATGCCATATCTAAAATAGAAGTTAAAGTAAGTTTTTAATTTTTTAAATCTTGAATTTATAAAGATTTTGAAATTCAATCCTTTTCACACCATAGGTCCAAATGCCATGAAACAAAGTCTATGCACCCCTCCTTGTAGAGCACTTTTTAAAAGCACCAAGAACATAATTACAAGAAGCATGATCCCAGAGATCTCACTCTAAAATATTTATGAAAAAGGAACCTAATTTAATATATAGACTAGTGTAGCTTGTACAATTGTTACAATATAATGAAATAAAAATAAAAGTAACTTTCTAATTTTTTAATTCATAAAAATTTACTTTGATTTTTATGGAAGTTACTTTCATTTTCAACACTATGAAACAAAGCCCATGCACCCCCCCTCACAAAGAGTTTTTTGATGATACCAAAAACATAACCAGAAAATGACCCATCATTCTGGAGATCTTATGATAACAAAACTAACTAACAAATAAAATATATGGATATCAAGTTACTTTGTATGTTTAGCCAATCCCTTTGTTATTTGTCTAGTATGGATAGAAGAAACCTTGAAGGAAACTAAGAACCAATACAAAATATTTTGCTCAACCTTTATGGGTTACTTCAACCTCTATCATAAATTTAGAGTATATAGTAGCCCACCCATTTTGATCACCCCTATTCTCATGACGTAGACTATTTTCTTTTTTATCAATAGGAAATTTGCAATGATTAATTATGGCACGATTCCCAAAGCAACTCTAGCATATTGCTATTGCATTAAATGTGTTTTGGAAGTCTAGAGGGCCGTTTGGGCCTATTTCAGGCATTATTTCCCTTGCACTTAGAGAACAGCTACTATCAAATTTTTTTTAAATTTTAAAATGCAAAAAAAAGGATTTTTTTTAAAATTTTAAAAAAAATGACATGATAGTTGCTATGCCATGTCATTTAGCTGCTATGGGGCAATGCATAGAATCTAGAAATGCAGGGGAAATCATAGCCCTCCATGGAGCTGAATCTCATCTAATGGCTTTAAGTCTCATAATATTGTAAAAATCTTCCACTAAAAAATTCTTAATAACTACATTTCGTATAATAAAATTATGGAAAAATAGAAAATCCTTCCAAAGTCTATTTCTATATGTGGAAAAATTACGAATTAAAAAAATCTACACTCCAAATATGCATCATTGCTTAAGTGGTTGGAAATTTTAATGAATTAGTTAATTAATTACATATTTAAGTACTAAATATTTTGAAGTCTTATCAACTTTTAGATTAATTGAAATGAAATAGTCTTCACTACTAAATTTGTATTTGTTATTATTTATCAAACTATGGACAATAAAAATATTTATTAGAAAAATAAATTAATCTAACTTTTTCAAATACAAAAAAGACGTAAAATTAATTTACTGAAGTACAAATATTCAACTTACCTCAAATAATGGCTTTATAATGATAATATTGAAGTTTTACTAATGACAAAAATATGAAAAATTTGAAATTCTTGTTGTTATGAATTTTTGTAGTATTTTGGATAAAATAAATTTAAAGGAGTTCATACTATTTTCACACATTCAACATATAGGATTGTTAAGACATCTAATGCCTAATCTATTAATCAATTATTGTTGTCAACAATATGTTGACTATCTTACAAGGTATTTATTACTTAAGAAGATTTAGTTGCCAATGGATAGAAGTAAGTAGCCAACAAGTAGTAGTAAATATTCAACAAATAGAAATGGAGAGCCAACAGGTAGAAGTTGGTAGGAAATAGACTACAGGGATTTAAATGTGAACACTAATAGATTTATGGATTGGATATAGCAATTGAATACAATGCAAGCATTCATACCCTATCTGTTGGCACTAATTTTCAAAACATTTAGTTCGAGCAATATCATATTGTTGAGTTTAATAGGTTTTAGCTTATGAGACTTGGTCCCTCTAATTTTCAAGTAGTGTAATGAAGGCTAGTGTCAATTATTATCACTTAGAAATAGGACTACTAAATTTTTTTTCTCATACTTTAAAACTCAAGCCGTGCATCAATTATGAAATCATGTAATATTTTTTTAGATTTAGATTTAAAAACAATTTTTTTTAGATTTAAAAGTTCCATCAAAGAGGATTTAAACAATGCAAGTGAAAATGCAAAATGCAGAACAATTCACATCATGTTGAATTTCAAGACAATTATCAAAAAAATACTAAGAAAATGTAAAACTTTTATTCAAACATTACTTTAAAATTCCCTTTGAAATACAAGTTTATAACAAATCTTTCAAACCATCAAATTCTAAATTTTTCCTTCAATTCTAAATGAAAATTAATAATTTTCAAAATAATAACATCTTATTGGATTTTATATAAACTTGAATTGATTAACATATTCTATTTTGCATGTACATTTTTTCAATTTAATTTTCTATATAACCCTTTACGTTGTAAGAATTCATAATTTTAAGTTGTTGACTATGATTGATCATATTGTAGAAAATATAATTTAAATGGAGAACTTTATTATACATTAGAAGAAATTTGAGGGCACTGGAAGCCCGTTTTGAACCTGTTTCCCTACAGTTGTTCCTTGCAGCAAAGTAAACAACCCGCTATTAGAATTTAAATAAAAAATTAAAAAAATTAAAAAAAATAATCTCCAAATGCAAAAAAAAATTGAATTTTTTTGAGAGGGGGACAATGATGTGGTAAGGGCTCAATGACGTCAGCAATCGAGTTCCAACGCTGCACCGATTTTGTTCCCAACTTGATAATTCACAAGCTTCCGGAGCTCTCAAACTTCTTCTAATGTTTCTAGTTTAAATGAAGATCATTGCATGCATTGGTTTAAATAAATAATTATTAAAATACACAAAAATCCCCATGAAAATTCTTCAAAATTACTTAAAAAAATATGAGACCTAATTTGGTCTTCTTAGTCCTTAAAGGGACAATGTAATATAGATGCAAGCTTAGTACAAATTATATTATTCTTTTGAGCATTGACATAATGCATGTCATGGTAACATGATATTTTTTAAGCGAATTTATTATAGCTTTGAAAAGATTTGAATGAAAAGCTATTTATAAATAAATAAAATTATAAACATTGAAGAAATCTATTAGAAGATAGTCTATACAAATGTGTTAAGTTTAATATAATAAATTGCATCAATAACTTTTTTATTGAAAAATGTAAAAAAAGTTAAAATGACCTTCAACAAAGAAATTTAATTGAAAGTGATTTTAAAAATAATTGCTTGAAACCAAAATGTTGCATTAACTGAATTTGAAGGTAAGATGTAGGAGATTAAAAAATTTCTATTAAAAGGAATTGGATTTTCCAATACCTTTTTAAAGAAACAAAAATTCACCTAAATTCCAAATTTTGATGGACGTGCAATGAATATTTTCATGAACAAAGTAGAAATAGATGAACTTTTTTGTATTTTTTATGAGTTTTTGAATTATAGTTTTGCATGAAAAGTTTTTATCAAATCCATGAGCAAAAAATTGCTAAATTCAAGTATAGAATTTAGATTTAAATGCCATGCTATTGGCATAGTTTTGTTTGATTTTCTAAGGCCTCTATATTTATTTGTTTGAGTTTAGCTAGCTTTTAATGGGATGTATTTTAGTTGTCCAATGTCTAGTTTGAATTTTTTTTTTTTGCATCTTTTCAAGGTATTTTGGAATACATTTCCAATTATATAATTTCCAAGTTCTAATTAGAAACAAATGAAAAGATAGTTATAGAGACAAGGTCAATATGTTGGTTGCTTTAGAAATTAAAACTTGTAATAACATTGTTTCCTAAGAAAGCTAGCATCTACAAGGTGGATCATGGCAATGTTTTCAAGAGCATATTGCTAAATCAACAAGAACCAAATGAAGTACATCCAAATATGTTGAAAAAACAATTTTTGTCTATTTTTTGATGATGTGAGTAGCATAGTCACGAGATGCTTTATGCTTATGGTGCAAGGTTCTAAATTAATATATAGAAATGGGAAGAAAAAAAATAACTTAAACAAAAATGAAAATTTGATATCTAAATTCTTTTCATGCCATGATTTATTTTGCCCCCTATGCTCACAATATACATCCACCTTCCTCTTAGGAACTCTCGAGGGATTATTTTGCAAATGAGAGTAGTTTTGCACCTTCAAAATAGTAACAATTTACCATCTATCTATATAGAAGCAAGCAATGTCTAATTAATTTATTGGACATGAGGGTTTGATTCAACACTCTGTTGTTGAAATTGAATTTCCACATCAAATTCTCAAAGGTTCACATCACCTCACACCATTCACAAGATGGCACGTGGCAATTAATTTTTTTCTTCAGAAATGACTTCGAATCTGACCTTCACGGAGGGCGTTCCAGTTTGCCACGTGTCATCATCCCGATTGGTTGAACCTGTAGAGAAGGTGAAGTGGAAGCTGGCCCGATCTGAGGGTTGTCGTGCAAAGTGGGCCAGAGGAGCGCGGAAGCATGAAGAACGGTTCCGGGATGGGATGTGGGTGGCTCCTGCAGCTCCACCTCTCAAGCTTGCCCTTGCCCACACACGGCGATCTCCCGGTTGTGGTCTTCCTCCTTCTCCTCGCCCGCCGAATCCGTACTTCCATTTCGACCCGACTGCTGTTGCACTGTACTTCATCTTCACGCTGCGGTGTTGAAATTGTGCGTAGATTCAGTTCAGATTGTGTCCAGATTGTGTTCAGATTGTGGTCACAGTGTGTGGAGTGAATTGGTGTTTGGGTTTAGAGCTGTGGGTGGCCATGGCAGGACTGGCCCAGACCATGATGAATTGCACCGCTTTGAGGGGCCATACGTCCTCCTTCATGGGAGGTTCGGGCCTCACCCCCTCTCCTGCCAAGGCCGCCCGCGTTGTGGCCGTGCCCCGGATTTCGGCTGTCAAGACCCCCGAGGAATGCAACGAAGAGGAATGCGCGCCTGTCAAGGAGGTACTTGTTTTTGTCTTTCCTTGTCAGTTCTTGACCTGGGCGCTAACAGGGGTAGTGGTCGATTTGAATTCGGGGGTAGGTCTGACGGTGAATTTGCGTTTTAGAAGTCTAAATTTGGATTCGGAGTGGATTTTTAGTGTACAATTTGATGGTTGAGTGCTCAGCGCATTTGAGCTTCCGCTGGGTCCATTTGAGAGAATAATGTAAACAAATGGCGCATGCTCCGGTTACCGAATTAATCTCTCAATTCTTAGTACTTGAGAATGCCTGTTTTGTGGGATTATGGAGTATATACTGTTTATGGGTTGAGGAAGAAGTTTATGACCCGTATTGTTCCGTTCAATGTGAGTTCTTTCGTGAATCGAAGAGTTCACCCTGGGACATTCTTGATATAAGTGTGCAACATAGCATTATGTCCTATAATTTTAGAAGGGCTTCAGCTCTTGAATTGATTTGAGCCTTAAGAGATTGGGCTTAAAGGTCACCGGACTTAAATTCAATGGTTGGATCCTGTTCAATCATGCTGAACAGAACAACACGATAAAGCTAAAAAAGAACCTGAGTATGAGAGACAAGCATATTCTCTTTTCCTATTCTTGATTGTCTCCTTCACAGAGATCGAATCTATTGAGATTATGTGGTAAAAGACGTCCTTGTTGATGAATCCACGTCAGGCGTCAGATGTGTGTGACCCTATCTGCGGCGGTGGTTCAACGGTTAGGGTGATATCCTCCTACACGCAACGCAGATTGCATCACTCGGTCGTTGGTTGCAACTATAGAATTCTCACCCTAATGGTTGAGATCACGACATGGTGAAAGATCATTGAGTCTCTTAGGGCTCTGCTTGAGTAGTCTAGAATTCAGCTCAAATATTACAAGGCTGTCAAGGTCATCCGCTCATGAGGGAGTGTATGGTGTCTCTGTGCAGGTTGGAAAGCTCAGCATGGACTGGAAGTCTGAAGATAACTCCAGAGTAAAGGGAACGTACCCTCCGATGGCTCGTAGTGAACGTAAGTGGACCGGATACGTGGAGAAGGACACAGCAGGACAGACTAACATTTACGCTGTCGAGGTGAGTTACATGACCTTTCCAGTTATTTTGTTGTAATGCCATTGATAATGAGCATCTCATTGCATTGCAATTGTTGAATCGTCTGTCTTTTTTGAATGACTTGATGGTAAGGGAAGACGTGGACCATGGTTATTTACGTTTCCATGTCTCAGATGTAACTGTATGGAATGTGGCAGCCAACAATTTACGTAGCGGAGAGTGCTATCAGCACAGGCACTGCCGGAAGTAACTCTGGAGGCTCTGGAGGGATCCTTGCTGTAGTAGGAGGAATCGGTCTTGTCGCCATTGCTGGTGCAGCCGCCGTTCTCCTGACTACAGGCAAGAATGCATCCCCGGCGAAGTCTTATTCAGGTCCCCCATTGAGCTACTACGTCTCCAAATTTTCTGCTCAAACCACCTCTCCTCCTGCGTTTTCAGCCAAGGTCCCTCCCATCCCGGAATCTCCGCCACTCTCGGAAGACTTGTCCATCTCACAACCTGAGGTTGCAGTTTCCGGACAGTGAGGCGCTTGTGAACTCTGTAAGGAGGATGCTCCGGGCCATGATCTGTGAAGTTATTTCCAGTTTAGAGTTTTGAATTGTAGGTCTAGCTTGAGGCTTGCACCATCCATTGAGGGCCATTCCCCTTTGTAGTATATTGATCGTGCTTCTAATTCGGTGAAAAATCTGTTTTCTCGTTCGGCGATAGTTTAGCTCATGAGTATCTTACAGCATACAGGCTTATGGAAGCCGAAAAACGGATGTTTCGTTTCAGAGCATCAGAGAGAAGCTAAGGATTGGCGATGTGGGACACTCGCCTGGAACTCCTGGAAATCTGAAATGAGCCCATCTGTTTTTAAAGCATTCTTTGGATTGCGATTGGATTTGACAGCCACAATCAAGACTCATGATCACACCATGAATGATGAGTTCTCTCGACAGAAACCTCCTGAAGGAGTTTTCTATTGAAGTTGTAGTTGTTACTGAACTGACCGTATTTGTAGCTACTTAAATATGTGCAGCTTGGCACTCGATTTGCGCATTGAACTTAAGTTAGTATTCATATTACAAGTGAGGCGCCTACTGCTGCAGGGACCCCATTACGTCACAGTTTCAGTGGTGATTTGCGTGCAGTAGTAGGCGCCTCACACAATCAGCCGTTCCACAACACTTGAAATTGTTCTCTCACTTCTGTAAGTTAGTTCCTAACCATGCTCTAGATTTTCCCCTATCGTTGAAGCACGATGTCAGAAGGAAATTTCTTAACTGAAATTTGCCAACTGATCAATGTTAGGGAATTGGAATCTGTAGCCTGGTTTTGAGGACCTGATCATCCGATCCTTCGTTGCGAGCGCCCGTTAGCATGTTCTGGTTTCTATAATCAAGCTCATGATCCTATTCGTCCAAGACATTGTATTTACCCGTAGACGCCGAATGGGTAACCCTCGAAATCATCCTTTTCTATTACCGTGTCAATCACTAGCCTTCAAAATTGCAAAAGTAGTCATTGCAAGTCAAACTACTGGAGAAGATCTCCCCCTTCCAAAACAAATTTTGAGGATAAATAGTTGCACTTTTGTCTTATATAGTTTGATTTTGTGTCATCGATTGGACATAGAACGTCTGCCTCAGCATTCAATATAAAACGTCTACCTCGGCATTCAAGGGTTGAAGAAAAAAATACAAGATTGCATAATATAAATTACTATATACAGTGGTCAGTTTTGGCACCTTGTTGTCGAAATAGTTTAGTTTTTGGTGATAATTTGGTAGCTTGATTTGGATTTCTTGACTTTTAGCACTTTGCTTTTTCTAATTTTTTGATGCTTCTAATTTTGAATTGATTTTTTCTATTCATATGTAAATGTGTTCCTTTTTCTAAATTTTCTCAAGAATAATTTTGGATATTTAGAATTAGCAACAATGAAATTTTTGTCAGATTTTCAGAAATAGTTGCATAGTTTTTAAAATTTTAGACACAATCCAAAATTTCCCTAATCATTTCCAAAACTAACCTACATGTATGGTAATGAAGATTTTAAGGTGTTCACCACGACGGACTTTGTAATATTGAATTCACCTACATTATTGTAACAGTCAATTTTTTGAATTTTGAAAAAGGAATAAGAATTCTAGTTATAGTAATCTATTCTCTTGCTATTCTACAAAATTTATGTATATGAAACCAATTCTTGATAATGAGCAATGGGAAAGAGAAAAGAACACTGAACCTTGAATAATGATACTTTACAATTGTACTATTAAAATTCAATTACTTAAATTAAAGTAAACCTGTGTTCCCCTTTGGAAATTGGAATAATCTTCCATGGATTCATGGAAGTGAATTTAGTTTAACCTATAGAGAGAGTCATTAGTTGACTAGGAAGTTGCAACCCTAGGGCTCTTGCTTTCTAGAGGAATAAAAAGAACCCCTTTACGTTAGTTAATAATGTTAAGTATATTCCATATAAGGTATACCATCATATTTGTGTCACCTAGTTGAAAGTTTGGCCATAATTGTCAAATAAGAATGAATGTAATATTTTTAGTAATAAGAAAATGGAAACTCTTGGAATAGTAAAAGTGATACTTTTTGTGGCATGCATGTGACTCCCTATCCGAATACGAATAGGATCCCATATCTTTTTGATGCAAAACAATCAAAGGAAATGCCAATATTATAGGGCATTGTTATTCATGGGTTTTTAACCCTAAATGCCCAAATTTTTTTTTGAGCTTCTCGGAATTTTCTCTAAATTGAACAAAAAGATAACATTTTGATAAGTTTTATTATTATTTTTTGAATTGTAATTGTTGTTAGAGATCATATGGGAAAAGAAAATACAACAATATCACTTATGGATTATCATTTGAAAGATTATGATGTTTGACCATGAGGATGTTAAAATTGTGAAAGTAATTTGAAGTCTTTCAATCCTTATTTCACATGTCAAAACCAAAAAATTGGTCACCAAAAAAATGGTCACCAAAAAAATACAAGATTAAGTACCATAACATGCATAATTCCAATTAATTTATGGTTTCCCAAAATCTATTCTACAATTTTTTTAAATGAATTTTTAATGTGATTTTTTCTCCAAGATCTAGTGTTCATGAGGCTCATTTCTAAAGTCTTCAACATGAGAAAATCAAGATTTGCAATGAACACCCTTGAACAAAATCTTGAGTAGAAAAATTATAGCCATTCATTTTCATAATCAAAATTTTTATGCTAAAACTAGACTTTAAAAAGAATTTTTGAAAGATGAAAACTACTAAAAACAATAACTTAGTAAGGTATTATTTAGCTTCAAAGTATTATTGACACTAGAATTTGGTGCCTCAAGCATTTAGGAGTTAAAAAAAAATAATGTAACCATTTCAAGTGAAAGATCAAGTAGTGCCCAAGAACATTCTTTAGTTTTGTGAAGGGGGGGTTATGGAGGTCTATCACCAAGTGAACATACCTTCATTGCTTATGGCCACTTTGGCTCACTATGACTATGACATCATTTGGAAGGAAGGAGGGTGACCACCCCTCTTCATAGTACTCTCAATAGGATTTGATAGACTTCTTTCTTATGTGTTACCACGACATCCAAGATACACTTTTTGTTAAAGAAAGTACTCAATTCTATGTCTTCACTTAAAATCAACTCTAAAGGATCCTCAATTTTTCCAATAGGATAGCTTTTAGCTCCAAACTCCAAATTAAAGTATAATCTTATTTTTCTGATCTATTCTCTGTTTTAATCATCAAATAATACCTATTTTTTCAAAAAGTATTGAACAAATTATGGCCCTCTCACAATTGAAGGATCTTACAATTGAACACTCTAATATTGACAACCTTCCTTTTATTTGACAAGACAAACTCACTTTGACCTAAAGTTTGAAGAGGAATTGCAAATTGATATTTTTGTGGGTCTTGCTTTTAATTTCCAATGAATCTCTATAGATGCCTCTAAGTGAAATTACTCTCAAGTTTTGGCTAATGCTTTTGCCTATCGATCAAAGCATCTCATAATTTGATAAAATTATAAAATAGATTTATTGAAGATTTTTTTGGTATGTTTGATATCTTTGTACACAACAATAAATAAATGTTTCATTGAATATCTTTAGAAAAACTTTGGTATTGCCCAACCCCATTGTAGGCAATTGCTTGATCCTAATACAAATATGAACATTGCTACACCTAAAATTGGTTGGATTAAGTGGTGTGGCCTTGAGAACATCAACGAAGTTTTGTAAGAACTTGATCTCTATAGACCGTGTCTTAAAATGTTGACTAGTGAATATTTGTTGAATCATCTATTTGGGAAGCAACAACTTCCCAAAATAGTGAAATATGAAGGCAATAATAGAGTAATTAAATTTTTTCATTAAATTTTTTTTCATACTTTTTAATTTCTAAAGTTGTGAGAACTTTTTCTTAAAAAAACATTCAAAACTATTATTTCCAATGCGAAGGGAAATTTTTTAAAACTTTTTCCATATTCAATTTTAAAATCTTGCACTAGACTAGTAAAAAAATGTTTGAAGTGAAGAAAACAGTTTTTTTACACCTTGTACTACTAAATTATAAGTCTTTTATCTTCTTAGATTAAAATTTTTGCACTACAAATTTCAAATTTCTTCTCTTTTATATTGAAAAATTGAGTTTATATTTGGAGAAAACAATTCAAACAAAAAATACTAGATTTTTATTCTTAAAATAATTGTTTTATAGAAATAGGTACAAAATTGAAGGAAAACATTAATTGTTGATAGTTCTAAGATGGAATTAGAATACACTAATTCCAATGATGAGATTGTTTTAACAAATAAACCAAACTGTATGGAACTTTCTTTTATGATAATTTGTAAGAATTGAGTTCTAAAATATTTATTGTAAGTTATTTTTTGAAGACCATACTATGGTCGCCCAATAGTCAAGACTATACATAACTTTCACATCACTAGTTCAAATAGAATGAATCAAAGCTTTTTACATAGACAAAAATATATTCTATGAGATAAAAAGAATTGAAAATATATTTTGAGTTTTTTAAAATTTTTTTGGTGCAACTTGGCAAACTCTTATTTGAGCTTAAGGTGGTATAACTTTTGCTCCCAAGCAATGATTGAAATAAAAATTATATTATGAAGAAGCTTATGTGTTCTTCTATCATTAAAAGAAGTTATGAAAATCATGTCGAAAAGAGATATCATGAGAAGCATCCTTGAACCTTCAAGTATTCTATGAGGGAATACTTGAAATTTTAGGGATTAAAGAACTCCACTATTTGAGTAAAATTTAGGAAATTTTTTTATTTATCATTTATAATCAATACTCTTTAATGGTGATTGACATTGGTCAAGCTAAAATTACTAATGAAGCTAATGTCTTTAGTAAAGAGAATCTTCTTTCTTGGTTCTTTATGTTTTTAACATATAGTCATTGAAACAATTTTTAATTAATTTCATCTTCAAAAATGGTTTAAATCAGAAAAATGAATAAATGAAAGAATCCAAGTTATAAACTTTCAAATGTTTCAAATGGGTCATTCATTAATTTTAGAACAAGGCAATAAAACTTTCATTAGTAACGTTTAAACGAGCAGAAAGTATTTATAGAACTTCAACAAATAATAAAATGGAAAATTTTTCATTTTTTATGTATCATTCATGAACTCATATTTGGAACAAGCTTTGAATGACTTTCAAGTTGGTAACCAAGAAGGATCAAATGAGTCTGTTAGAAACTCATAAGAAATCCTCATAAGAAATCATTCTAATATTCTTATTTTTCATGCAAACACTTGTTAAAAATTTCTATTTATCCATGCCACAAACAAATGGATAAATTTGTGGCATAGATAAATTTTGCATATTCACTTAAGTCATTGCTCTTTCAATACATCTTTCTTTCTTCCTCTTCTTTCTTTTTGGACTTGCTTTGTAGAGATTTTGTTTTGTGATAATAAAATTGTTTGTATTTTATATGTGTTTGTGTGACAATTTAGATTTTTTTTCATTGCATTCACCAATAAGGTGTCACATAGAAGATCATATAGAGGATTGAGGGAATGTTTAATGGTTGCTTGGGATAGTAAATTGGTTTTGTAGTACAATGTGGCATATGCATAACTAGTAGAATCATCTACAATCTCATCCATAGACAAGTGAACCAACCTGAAAAACCAATAATGCATTTTTAGTGTATATAGTTGAATTTTTGAGATGGTTTTCATAGCTATTTTATGTCATAGTAGAGATGTACACCCACTAATAGAAAATTAGTGTTCACAGTGAAAAAAAATGTCGATTTTTTTTGTTAATGTCTGTGTTGATTAGGATGTGTTGACTCGGATGATGCATAGCAAAAAAGTGTTGATTTGGACATGAAATTGAACACTTTTTTGATGAGCAAAGCAAAAAATGTTGACTTGGCAATAAAAAAGTGTTCACTTTCACCAATTAATGTTCACAAAGTTTATTCTTATAAATCAAAATTTTAAACCAATGAAGAATTGCCACGTGGCGCCCGTCATGTAGGCAAGCCACCTAGGCAGCTATATCACATGGGTAGGGTCGCCCCTGGGGTTTGAACTCAGGACCTTGGAAGTGAAACTCCAAGGTCATGTACCAATGAACCACAAATGTGATTGCATTTGCATGGAAGTAAATGTTTTTTATTTAACTAGTTTTTCATTGTTTTAGCATTAGCTTTGTAAAGTTAGCAGACTTTAGGGTCGTTTTTATATAGTATAATAACTTTTTTTTTGAAACTTTCAGTTAATAAAATTTGGAAAATGAAGGTACTTATCATCTCCCAAAATCCGTTTGCAATTTAAAGTCTTCAATAAAAAGTTATGGACAAAATTCAGAGAAGGTGTTTAAAAGTATTAAAGAAAAATGACCATTCCAACCCCTCTCTGAATTTTGTCTATAACTTTTTATTTAAGACTTCAAATTGAAAACGGATTTTTGAAGATGAAAGGTACCTTCATTTCCCAACTTTTATTAGTTGAAAGTCTTAAGAAAATAGATAGTCTACTATATGAAAATGACCCTTGAAGTCTGATGACTTTTAGAAGCACCAAATTGTGAATACTTAAGCTATTAAATTCTTTTTTACCTATATGTTATTTCCTTGAAGCATGAATATGAATTTAAAAAAAAATTTGAGCATATATTTCCAACATATTTTTTCAACATGTAAAGGACGGTTGAAAGTTCTAGACTTGATGTACGTATTTTGGATAAATGGTTTGAAAGATAAAACCTAACCATCTATAACAAAATTTTAATTTTTTCCTTTAAAGTTTTCACACCATATGTGCCCAAAGAATACCTTTCAGGCACAAAAACTTTTATGACTTTTGATCACGTGATTGGAAAGTTATTTCATCATATGTAATTTTCATAAATTTTCGGGGAAATTGAAAATCTCAAAAAAATTCTCAAAATATCACTTTTTATAAAAATAAACATTTCAATTTGATTTCTTAAATTTATTTTTATATAGAAAGCTTTGAAGTATTCTATTTTGATTAATGAGATGGAAATTATAAAGATTTTTAATTTATTGGTAGTTGTGGAATTTGTATTCTAAAATAAAGTTATATTTTTTTTTGTTATTCAATTTCAAATATTGTTGATGAAGAAATAAAAACATTGGATTTACATCATTTATTACAACATTACAAATTATTCATGATTGAAATTGACATTTCTAAATTCTATAATTAAATTTCAAAGAACTTTGAACTTTAAATTATAACAATTAATGAATTATTGGAGATGAAAGCTTGTTTGAATTACCAACTTTTATTAGTTCAAAATGTTTTAAAAAAAGTTCTACTGTGCCAAAACGGCCTCCAAAGTCTACTGAATTTTTAAGAAATTTTTTTTCGACACTTCTTTGAATTTCGTTTATAACTTTTGATCAAACAATCGAAATTTCAAAAAAATTGTTGGAGATGAAAGTTGGTTCAATTCCACAAGTTTTTTTAGCTGAAAGTTTTTTGGAAAAAGTTCATTTATTATGCACAAATGACCTCCAAAGTCTGTTGACTTCAATGGACATTGAAATGTACGTGAATACTTAATTCAAAAGAAAACTACATTGTACAATGAAGATTTAAAAAGATTCTAAAAAATTCCAAAAGATTTAAAAAATGTTCAACAAAAATCTCCTGATTTTGTCATTGCACTATCCAAATGAACAAAAAAATGTCACCATTAACAAAAAAAATGTGAAAATGGATGTTACAAAAACAATATCAAAAGAAGTATGTTGATTTTCTATTGATTTGGGCGTCATTTTCTAGTAGTGACCTGTCAATCACGAAATTTTGGCAAAGACATGACTATTTGAGGCAACAAGTGGGATGTTGAATAAGATTGAAAGAATATAAAATAATGCTTTAAGAAGTCTTGACCAGTTGTAATATAAACATGAACCGGAGAAGTCTTCCGGACAACTTCATTAATTAATGTCTACCAAACAAATTCAACAAGAGCAGAGTTGAGAGTAGAAACCATAACCTCTAGTGGTTCCTATAGACATGTTTTGTGCATTTTTGAATTGCTATAAACTTTGAAAAGCTATAACGTTTGCATGTAGTGTTTGAATTCAATAAAACTTGTTGGAAAAATTGCATTTACTTGTGTAGTTTGAACATAGAACTCAAAAAACAACCAAACAGACCTCTTTCAAGCCCTAAACAAATGAACACAATGACCACATCATTCAAACAAGTTGAAGTGAAAGAAAAAAATCTACTCTATTACCTTGAAGTGAAAAAATAAAGGACTATTGAGAGTATACAAAGTAACAAGAAATGAAAAAATGAAGAGATGCAAAGAGCATTGCAAAGTGAAAGAGGAAGGGCTCTCATGATATTGTACAAAAAAAAATTATAAGAATTCCATGTTTTAGTTGATGGATTTTTATGAACATCTAATGTAACAATCGTGTTTTTATATCAACAATGACTTTCAATTTAATATAAACATCAATTTTTCATGTTAAATTGGACATCATTGTTGATATAAAAACAGAATTGTTATACTGAATGTTCATAAAATTTGTCAATTAATAGTGGAAATGATATTTTAATGAAGTTGGAGTTATTCAAAGGCCAAATTTCTTGTTAGGAATGAAGCTACCTAAGAAACTTGACCTTTAGAGAATTTCCCTAACAAAAAGTGCTTGCCACATACTTAGACAACCATATCATTTTTTCATTCATGCTTGAAATTCTCCATCATACAAGTCTTAGCCATATTGCTGTAGTGTAAATCCAATCTAGTGAAAAACATAATTTCTTCAATCATATGTATTGCTTCATTTTCCTACAATTCTTGACCGGTTCACTTTTCCATTGTAGTGTAAAGCAACTTTTAGATGAAATTGGCTACAAGAAATTGAAATCTTTGAAAAATTTGTAATCTCATGCCCCTTTGATCTTATACCAAGATTTTAGGATCTATAGAGCATAAAAGAAGCAGATGTATTATATTTAAAATTTTGCCAAGAGTCTCACAAGTATTTAGTTCTTTGGCCGTTAAGGTTTATTTGTTGGTATTAGATCAAAGGGAAAGAGACTTTGTGTTGATAGAAGCTACCCTAAAGAAGTTTGAATAGCTCTTTTACTCCAAAAACTAATCCAAGCTAAAGGACCAAGCTTCTTGTAATTGCTTGTTTCATATGTAAGGTTGTCTTTAGGTGGTGGAATTATAGGGAAAAGTAGTTATTGTTGCTTTGGAATCTCCTATTGATATCTAAAGTTTGTTTAATGTATGGCTACAAATATTTATAAATTTGTTCACATTCTCATTCTACTTCTTCATTTTTTTGCACCTTGAGGATTTCACCCATAGAGTCATACTAGGGTTACACGGACACCTAGATGCCATGTCCGCTTGTTTTCTAATGTCCGAGGGTATAGAGATTTTAAGTTGGATCCCATCTAGCAGACAAACGGACGGGGCAGACAGGTGGGCAATTGAATAGACGGGAGGATGAGCAAACAGATAAACGAGGATTGCCCCTCTAATTGCCCCAAATTAGGGTAAATGAAGAAATTGCCCATTATTTTTTGGCCATAGGGATTGATCCCTGTATTGTCCCATTAAAGAACAAATTTAAAAATTTCCCCCTATTATGTGTCAATAAAATTTTGTATTTCATCGAGTTTCAGCTAATTTGGGGATTTTGATTGTAAATATGAATTCAAAATTTGCAAATGTGTTCTTACATGGAAAATAAGAAATTCTAGTGTTTTTCTAAAGGGAAAAATATAAAGCAATAGATGGGTTAATCCTCCTTGACTTTATTTTTTGCCGTGTACATTTTGTATTTTATCACCTCTTTTAGCCTCCTAGCTAATTTTTGGCCTCTAATTTTATATGTGAATTCAAAATTTAAAAAAAAAATAAGACGCAAATAAAAAAAATTCAGTGTTTTCTCCAAGGATAAAATTGAGGCAATAGGAGGTCAATCTTTCCTAGCTGATAGTTGGATCATCAGGTCATTTGGGTGGGACAGGGCGGGGTTTAGGAATTTTTTTTTCAACAATTATTTAGAAATTAGGATACTGTAAAATATAAAATTTTCAAGCAACAAATAGCCAAATATTCAAATTGTAAAGTAGATGGCTTTTACTTATACTTCAATTACTTTGTACCTTTGAATTCATTCATTTCATTGAAATGATTTTACAATACTGTCTTGGCACATTTATTCCTTCATTTCTTTTTGATGCAACCATGCAATGTCACTTTTACTTCAAGAAAAAAAATTAATGGAATGACTTGAAGTAGACAAGTGTGAAGCAAAGGGATCAATTCAATGAATTCACTCCTTCAACAAAATGACAATGAGAGGTTGCAAGTGAAGCGGATTTTGTCTTCCAAGGGCTTTTATGCAGTTTAGGATTTCAATCACATTATGGGTTTCAAACATCACAAGCCTCCAATCCATTCCATGTTAAATATTTAATTAACAATTAGACAATGGACATATGTAACATCTCCTTTAGTCCTTTAGTTCTTTTCTATTTTTATATCAATCATGAAATTCACTAAAATGTACACATTTTCCATTTTCCATATTTCTATTCACTTTTCCGTATTCAACTATTCATTATTCAACATCTTTGACCACACATGCCAAACTACATAATTTAAAACAAGAATTTGTGAATTAAACAACCATTAATTGAAAAAAATGCATTCTTGTAATCTCTAGGTTTTGAAACTTTCAATCTTTCATCCAAGTATAAAATGACAAACAACATTGAGCTTTTAGAGTGCTCTACAATAGTTTAATTATTAGCAATTAAAACATGCTCACCAATCACAAATGCACGTGAAATTGGTCAATTGGAACTATATGGACATTCATTGATATTGAAACTGATACACATAAGTCTGTATATACTATGCAACTATATAATCCGTTGTCGAAGTGAAAGTGTTTTGTTTTGGGAATGCGCGAGGTATATGACTGCAATTGAAAATGACTTGGAATTAAAAGATGTGGAAGAAAAGTATATCTTTCTTGGTCCAATCTAGTGTTCAAAATACAGATTGTCTTCAACTATCGAATCTATTTACACCTAAGACCCGAAGTATCTAGTAGTGTCCAATGTCGATTAGGCTTAAAAGCCTCGTTGACATTTACTGCTAGTTTAAAGCTTTAAATGCAAACACCTTCAAGTAGTTTTAATAACTACTTGGGTACTTGCAACTATCTATAGGATAAGGGCAACTTGCACTTGCATTTCCATCACCACTAAACCTTATGATCTGTTGGTTATTATTCTAGCTTCACCACAAAGGGAAACTAGCATTGCCCACTTGATGCACATTTAATGGTCTCTCCGGCCATTAATTTGACCTCACCACCACAATATAGCTAAAAATTGAAAGAGCCTAATTATGAACATAAAATAGGACAAAATTTGTTATGGGGGAAGGTACCAAGATAAAATCCAAGAAATTCATACTAGATCTTTTTCTCCAAACAATACTTAAACAAAATTTTGAAAGGAGAAAAAATACACTAGATGTATCTATTTGCAAACTTCATCCAAACTCTCTAACTAAAAAGGCTGCAGACCTTCTTTCATTTAAACTCTCATAACTTTCACTAACTAATCCAAATGTGTTGAAATCTAAACTCATAATAAGATATAAAAGATTTTCTTCATGCTTCCAAATTTGAAAAATAGAAATAAATTTTGCAAGTTATAGTATTCGCTCGATTCTTTGTTCTTTTTCATTCGGGTGGCAATAGACCCTCTTTTACACTCATGTTCATAACTTTTCACTCACAAATCCAAATCAAGT
Source organism: Pseudoscleropodium purum (assembly GCA_963969395.1). Taxonomy (NCBI): domain Eukaryota; kingdom Viridiplantae; phylum Streptophyta; class Bryopsida; order Hypnales; family Brachytheciaceae; genus Pseudoscleropodium; species Pseudoscleropodium purum. The sequence continues at coordinate 4,130,506 of OZ017796.1, forward strand.
AAACTTGATTTCTTTAAAAACACAAAAACTTGAGAAATCAACTTTTTGAATTTCATTGCAAAATCTCATGTACATCAAAAGTTTCCTCTCCTCCAAGTTATGATATTCTCTTGATAAAACTATATATAAAAAAGAAGAAAATCTCGAACTCTTTCTAACTTCAAGGCTACATCAATCCATGTTTAAGCTACATAGATCTTTTTTTTCTAATTGGTTGTTCTATTTGACCTCTCTAAAACCCTATCTATTCCTTCATTTAAACCAAAACGTCCTTTCAGTCAATAAAAAGGCATCTAAGGTACGGATGTCTCTTTAATCTACAAAAGGGCAATTTGAATCTACTCTTTTTTCTTTTAAATACACCAAACGATTTTTAAAAGTACTTTTACACACAAACCAAAGTCTAATACTTAAGCAAATATTCACTAGAGATAAAAACCTATAGTTTCAAAAAGAAGATCATTCCATCTACAAAAATTTGAAGATGTGTTCAATAGTAGTGACAACATTATCTGCACAATCGACTTTAGTTAAGGGGTTAATTGGCCCTTCTAACCATTGTTGATGACGGCGACTTCTTTTAATGGGCCTGACTATGTAGTAATACTAGTCTTCATTTAGTCCTTTAAAATTTCTTTCAAATGTCACCTCTTGACTACCGGGCTCAATACATCCGATTTGTAGCAAAATCACTAGCATCCGAGCATCCTATTGGAGATTCTTGTACTATCACAACTCTAAACGTGGTTGTTTAGGCAGTCAAGAAGGATCGGATTTATCTTGTGGGTGTTCATAAAACAGTTTAAGAGTTGATGGCAAAAAAGATTGATTCGGCAATTGAGATAAGGAAAACTCAAATTCGGAATCCGATTGAAGTTCTTCATCTTGAGATTCAGAAAAAAAACCCTTCAGTTTGACATTAAAGAGTAAAACTTTACACCAAAATATAAACTCTATAGAATCGAGAAGACTACTTCAAATTGGTGAAGCTTCTCTAGGATTGAGTTCCTTTTATTAATTTTGTTAGTTACAAGCGTCATCTTAAAGCCACTTGAAGAGTCATTAAAAAGTTTTTTTGTTTCGAATAATAAAATCTTATTATAGTAGTAAATTAATACAAATTTATGATATGTACAAATTTATAATACGACACTACACATGTAATACTATATGCTTTTGCCTCTATAGATATTGCATACTCCTATACTTATATATTATATTGTAAAAGTTCAATATGACCAATGGAAGTGTTCATCTAGTATAGGCCAATTAAAAATAGAAGTTAATTGCGAAATTGCTTCTGCCAAACTACTCTAACTAGTGGGACCATCTGCACAAAGTCATTTCAAATATGCTTGAAATAGTCGTCCCAAGTTCTTATGGTCGTATTGCACATTTGAACCACTTCCATGACCTTGCAACTTGTAGTAGCTTTTGACATGCATTCCGCATTGGTTTTTAGAACTAGTTGGCTGATGGCAAATTCTTTAGATATTTTAAAAAGGGTCGGTACATTCTTTACATCTGCATCTTTTCTATACACATGTAATCTTTAGATTCACCCACCACCTATTCTTCAAAGCTTCATCTTGATCCTTTGTGGATGTGAATGTATACAATGACTTTATGGAGGCATTATTAACCATAGTTATTCCCCAATTGCAAATTCCAATGTAAATCTGAGATTCATCTTTGGGAGAATGAAACATGATGTTGTCGAAACAAATGTTGTTGTGAAGATGTTCAACACTGTGGACTACATTCATAATATGTAGTAATGCCCAAGCAAGCTTTGTGAGCTTCGCTCTTCAACGCTTGAGACATTCAACAATAAGAACTTCTTCATTCATAATCTTGGGGTCATATGCCACTCAAACGTATATGTTGTTTATATAAATAATGGTTATTCCTTTTCAACATTTTACACAATGTACCACCATTCCACCCAAATGTATAGCTTTCATTCTTCATCGCATGGACTGCCAAAAAGCGTATCACTCCATCATGCATAATCCTTACAACCATAGACTTGGTATTGTGTTCTATCTTTGCAAGTTCCAGTTGTCGACCTTTTTGAAGAGATGTCTTTATTGCAAATTCCCAAAATGCTTGAATCTCGGCACATCCTTTAATTCGCACCCTCAAAATAGTTGCATAGCCACCCTCATGATTTTGTTATCTATTGTGGGAGCATGAAAATTCAAACTGGATAAGTCAGTCTAGAATTTGGATTAGATAGACTTGTAAATTTCAATTTTTTTGGTAACTTCTAGAGATTTTTGCTACACTACAACTATAATAGAAATAGTTAGTTTCTGGGTTGCTAAAACCGTTAGTAACATTACAAAAACAAATTCTATATGGATTCGGGATCTGAAAAAGTACGAGATTCTCCAAACCTATGTTCTAGACTTGTGGTCTAAGAAACTAGGAGACCGTTAGGGGAACGGTCATCTATCCGTTTTCCACTGGGAACTGTCGGTCGTACGCCAAGTACTTAAACCCACCGCCACTCTTCTTTTTCTCCCTCTCTGCTTACTAAACTTGATGAATGTATAGTTGAGAGAAAGAGTGGTGAGTTAGCGACCGAGATAGGAAGAGAACGGAAGGAGTAGTACCGGATTAGGTTTACTAGTTGTCGGTGATTTATGGCAGTGGTTGCCGACTTGGCTGTACAAAAGTCTGGAGTTGTAGCTTGGATGGTTTGTTCGGTTATCTCTTCTGATCTAGGTTACTAAGCGCAGTTAGAGGAGGACCTCATGTGTGTCGGGTGTGTCGAGTTGTTAGATAGGCTGTGGAGCATAAAGAATGAGGAGATGATTCAGGAACTCATTTATGGAGTTCTAAATCAATATTAGTTGATAGTGAGAGGTTGATCCATAGCTTGGACGGAAGACATCTAGGCTGATGTCTATTCGTTTAAGAAGAATGGGCTTAGACTAGCTGGAAGAGTGGACAAGTACGTGATTGGAAAGTTCTGGAGTCAATCCCACTCAAAGGAAGATTTTGCCATTAGCGACTGTAAAAACGAGAGGCATAGATGGGTATTAAATTTCCTTATTTCAATCTTGTATTTGGAAAAGCCTACCCGCGTTACAGTCACAGTGGCCAACATCATTTTCGGGGCTTTTGAGGACCGGATTGTCCATTGGAGAAGAGTGATTTAGGGAGTTATGGGCAAGCTGGCAGAGCACGTAGGCCGAGCAAAGCACTACCCTATCACGCCATATTTGTTTCACTTCTATCACCATAAGGAAGTCTTGAGTGCCAGGGAGACGATTGAGTACAACAGTGGAGTTGAGATCATGAAGTACGGCCGCATGGAAGAGTTGGAGAAGGAGGAGAAGGATTCTAAGAAAGAACAACCAGAAGAGGAAGAAGAAGTAATGGACCGAAAACAAAGGAAATCCACCGATCTAGTGACACAGGGGAAGGCGGGAACACTGGAACAGGAGGAACCAATACCAGATCTAGAACATCCCTAAGAGCTTGAGTTCTTTGAAATCGGAATCAAGTGGATGTAGCAGGCCAAATAGATGTATGGCAATTTGGTGGATCACATGCTTCTTATTGCAAACAAATTTAAGATAGAGTCAGACCAAATTTTGGAGGAGATCCGGAAACATCCGAATCTAGAGGAGTTTCGACAGAAGGAGGAACAAATCTAGAAGTTGGAGGAAGAAAGGGACAACTTCAAGTTCCAACTTGAGTGAATAGAGGGGGAACTGAACGCGGCGAGATGGAAGGAGACGGAGGCTCTCCAATTTGTTTACGACTTCAAGGAACTCGTCATGGTTCCAGAACATATGGTGATCCGAGTTGACCTCTATACCATTTGGTTGGAGAAGGAAGGGCACATGATTGGATCCAGGATGGTAAAAATCCTGGTCGACTTCAAAGCCTGGATGGAGATTGTTTTGAAGAACATGCGGAAGTTGCTGGGGTACTTAGATCCGGAATGGGCCATCGACTTAGAAGGGTTTCCGGAAGTCCCAAGGAGCATATTTTGGGATACTTTGATTTGACAGACTCCGATTTGGCAGGCTTCGAGTGGTCTGATCTAGCCACAATCGAAGGGATTGAAGTCTATCCTCACTTCAATTGTAGGACCCTTAGGTAGTCAAATACGAACTCTGTTAGGACCAGCGGGATCTGAGCCGGAGAAAGGGGCGAGTGGAAAGTTTGTTTTGACAAAATAAGCGCTTTTCGTTCCAATTTTCCTTCTACCTGGGAAAATCACAACCGGAAAATTTATAGTACACGAATTGATGGTTCGCGGCAACCTCGATACACAGATTGGAGTAATGACAAATCCGGCTTGATTTCATTTGCAAGATTTCTCTCATATGTAGCAATCGACATCGAAATAGGATCGTGCTGAGATTGAATTGAGTGAATCACTACAAGCCAAGGACCTAGAGATTTAAGAGATTGAGGAGTTGAAAGAAGAGGTGCTAAAGTTCAAACCTGAGGAAGAGACAAAATCGAGAGACTTGCTTCCCAAGGTTTCACGGAAGCTCCAAACTCGGTCATCAGTAAAGAGTATACCAATGAAGGCTTTGGTGAAGACCTTGGGCAATCAAAGCGGAAGCAACTCCAAGAAAGCATGGCGGGGTAGATAGAACACATGTAGTTAGGTAGGATTTTTATCTGGGACGGGATTTCCAAGCATGGGTCCAGGTTTTGAATCGTTTTAGAGGTTTCGGATTTATTGGGATAGTTGGGCTGTGGATGTTCCGGATATCTTGAGTTGTTCACTAGTTGGTTGCTCTGATTTTCGAGATGCTTTTTGGCTTTTTAGGCGTTGACTTTGGTTTTAATTTTGAAGGGCAGGCAAGTTTGTTGCCCTCTCATTCCATTCTAGTAGTTATTTTGTTGTATTCCATTCCCTTCTTTTATTTAATGTCACGTGGTGAATATTCTGACTCCAACTGTGTATCCAGATTGTATTTGTTTGTTATTTGAGTGTTGAGATATGAGAAGGACAAGTGAGGAGGATCTGTATTTTGAATAACTTGATTGGACTGAGGAAGTACTATTGTAATGATGTTAGATACAAGACGAGGGTGCTTTGTATGGTACTTTTGAATTACCGGAATAGTAATCCAGTTTCTAGTAAAGAGTGGTGTGAGTGCAGATCTGGAATTGGAAACAATTCTCTACGGAGATTAGCGACTGTTAGAGGAAACTCCCACTCACCAAAAGGTCTACCAACTTTGGGATCCATCATACACCTAGAAAGATTACCCCCCCTAGTAAGTTCCGGACATCTAAGATCTGTCGTTGTAGTAAGGAGGAGTGAATGCAATCCTAAGTGACCTACATTCCGGATCGGTCATCTGGGATGTTGTGAGGATCCGGATCTACCTTCTGCGCTACAAGACCTTGAGTACTTGGGTGTTTATTGTTTTATTTTAATAGACTAAAGTAGTGAAGTCCCTACCGCTTGAAAAATCAATAGTGAATCCTCTGATGGTAAAACAAAGGAATTGAAAACTAGTTTGTTACAGGACAAAATTGGAAAAATTGAGTGATACTGGATCTGGATTAAAATCTGGATAGTAGTGATTCTGGAAAAGAGAGTGAAAGAGAGTAGTTGAAAGAGGAGGAAACAATTTTCCGGGTATTGGAGTTTGGAAAGACATCTAGAATTCCCTAGGATGATAATTCCTATTATCTTACCACATTTTTGTGTTTAAAGATACTTATGCCTAGACTGAGCGTGCGACATCTACATTAATCACCCTTGTTGTTTTTGAAAGCACTATGAAATGGCGACGTGTGTTTTCCACTTGTACAAACCCATCCACATTCTTCCACCAACCCACTGACCCCTTTCTATTCTGTTTGTTAGCAAATAGTTTACACTTCATTATGAATATATTCACTTTCATAATGACTTGTTCAAACGCTCCATCATTTGTACGGTACATCTTCCCAAATTTTTGTATGATTACTTTGGCATTCTATAATAAATTGTGGACTTGTTTGTCCAACCACGTTAGAAAATTCACCTTCTCTATTTCAGCATATTACTCTGGCACATATAAGGCTTGCAACATCTTGTCCTTCATATCCCCTTTAAATTTTTCAATGCACTCCTCTTCATACCGAACATATGTAGTATCAAGAGACATTGTAGTCTTTCTCTCATAAAATGTGACGATGCATTTTATCAAGAAGTTTTTGCAACTCTCAGAGGGATTATCCATAGCGGACTGAATAGGAGGCACTATTATTCTTCCCCTCGCAGCTTTCCTTGACCTCAGCATCTTGATAAACGTTGTAATTCTTGTAAAAAAAATTGACAAGAGTTCCCATCAATAATTAGGGTTGATAGGATGGTCGGATGTCCGGGACGTTCGGACGCGGACGCTGTGTCCACAGCGTCCGTTGACATTTGCGGACGCCGTCCGCCTGTCCCCCCGTCCGCCCCGTCCACCCCGATACCCGTCCGCCCCGGTACGACCATCCGATCGACACGCAGACTGATCTAGTCCACATGATCTGGGCGTCCGCCTCGGGCCGTCCACCCCGCCCTGCCCGTCCGCCTTCCGACGGCGGGAGGGACGCTGCGTCCGTGCGTCCGGACGTCCGAGTTATGGACGCTATTTTGGGGCGGACGTAGAGATTCGTCAACCCTGCCAATAATGCACCCTTACCTTCCCGAAAAGAAGAACCAATAGAGGGGCGAACCACTAAGCTCTCTGCTCTCTCTTACAACCAATGAGGCAAGGGGGAAGATAAAAGTGCTGAGTGGATGGCCCATCCACCCTTTTATATGAGGCGGACGGCCTCCCCATTAACCTCGTCTAAAACGTCCCATTGACGGACCCAAAAAATGTCTACCTGATTAGACGGCCCATATAAGGGGGACAAAGACGCTATCCAATTTGGTGGATGACCGATTAGACGTCTAGTTGTGAACTTCCGATTAAATGGACGATCAGCCATCTGTTGGACAATTTGGTTGAGGCGGATGGACTCCCCATCCACATCATTTATATTGTCCAGTGAATTTGATTTCAAAATTATTTATGTAATTGAATTCAGAATGCACCCAAAAAATTTATGAAAAATAGTATTCTCTATTTTTCTTCTCACTCATTCAAAAATTCTTAAGTACGTACAACCTAACAAGCTTAACCCATGAAGGCCTAACAACGTTTTTATAATGGAGGTTTCTAATGAATTGTCCCATTTTGAATCTTTCATATTTTTTTGCACATGGATGTGCTTAGGCTTTTTAATTTTAGTTGGAAAAAAGTGAAGAATACTTTGTCTACTATGCATAGAATTAATTGTGAAAAGTATTGACCATTGGATAATTGGATGTGTAGATTATAACAATTTTGGATGATAAACTCTTTAGGCCAAAAATGCAACTTTTAGAGAAGAAAAATTGTAAAAAGGTGACAAATGCATTTTTTCCCTTCAAAGAAATTGTATTAGAAATTTAGAATCTAAAGCAAATGTATTTTTTTTTTAAATTGAGAAATAAAAAATTCTCCTAAATTTGTAAACATTTTCAAACAAAAAGAGTAGAGAGCCAAAATTGACCAAATTGGATCCTATAAAATTCAAAAACGTTTATATATGCATCATTTTTGGAACTTTAGGGTTTAGGGTTATCAGTATATTGTTTGGAAGATCTCCAAAAAATTTGGAATCATTTCAGAAGGAAGGACTTTGCAAATAGCAACTACCGCCTATTGGTGGCTTGGGGGGATAGTGTGGCACTCCATAAGGTATAATTCTTTGTCATAATATGAAATAGCCCATATGACTTTTGCATTTTCACATACCAAATTTTTTCCATGCATGTTGTTTGTTTCCATACACATGCAACTATTACTTAGTGACATTGTTGTCTTCAAATGGTTTGATTTACATTCAAAACCGCATTACAAAGTCCATAACCTCTTGGTCAAATGCCTTCTACAGTTCTACTATTCTACAAAATCGTACTATATTTCATACCGAATCAAAACTACTATCATCATTTTGACTTCAAGGTGTAGAACCGGAGTCACTATGTGGCCCATACCCGCTTGACCGTCCTCTTTCTCCATAATTTTCATAGTAAGGCAATCTAAAAGTTGGAGGCGGAATTGAAGCATTATATTGTAACCCTATAGTTCCTCCATGACTTGATCCACCATAATAGGAATCTTGTCCTCCCGTTCCCGGATAGTATTGCAACCCGCCATATTGAGAGCCACTGTAGTCCGTTTACCTAGTGTTTCTATATTGTCTTCTGTTGATGGATAGTATTGCAACCCGCTATGTTCAAAGGTACTGTAATCCAGGTTTAGGGTGTTTCTATAGCCTCTTCCTACATTTGAAAACTCATCTCGGAGGTCTTTGATGTACTATAAACTTCCTCCTCCATATTCAAAGCCACGTAAATCAGGATGACAATGGGAATCATGAAATGATGTGTGGTGCCTACATGGTCGACCTTGATCCTCGACACTTCTCCTAAGTGCTTCTCACATTTGATTCTTGTACTCTACGTCTCCATGCTTGTCTCGACGTTCATATCTCTCCGGAGGTGGAGGTGGAGATGGCAAAGGAACCAATGCATCTTCATCATCTTCATCATCAATGTCCTTTGCATCTAGCATTGGCTAAGTTGGGCACCCAAATTGACCATGATTAGACCAAGTTGGCATGCAATCGCTTTGGCTTTTCCAATTTTTAAGTATCACAGTAGAATGACAAGTCATTTTGGTCTCTTTATTCATCCCTATAACAGTACACTAGTCTACGTCTTTTTGGAGTATGATCTCCACTAAAACCATTGCCATGGTAGAATAGTTCATGATGGTGGACTTCGAGCCAGGTAGATTTGTAGTTGCCTAAATCTCCTTGTATCTCTACAAAAAATGTCTACTTGTATACATCTTCATAGGGCCTTTCCAATGTTTCACTTGTCTTTCTAAGTTATCATTCACTAGCCATAGTTTGGCAAGGTATGACATTGTGACATATTTCTTGCACGTTATGCAAGTCCATACATTTTTAGACACATTAAACTTGTCAAAATAAACCCCCAAATCCAATTCTTGTGGTTTTCCCTTCGTACTTTTCTTAAAAAGATTGGGAAGTGATGGAACTCCTTTTCAAGGCATAGTATCTCTTCTGTTGTCTATTACCCTAGAGTCCAAACAATTAGTTTATAATGTGATGAATTGATTTTAAATTATGATACATCCATTCACACTTGTTCACACTCCAAGGTGGAAGGGGCGCACAAAGATGAATTGCCACTGGATCATCCACTCTACAAGGGAAACAATCACTACAAGAATATAGGCATTCTATGACTACGTAAATGACTACGTTTTTAGTCATTTCGGACATATATGACTGCCTGTAAAAATGGGGCTCCGTAGTCATTGTGGACAAGTCCTTTAGGACATGACTGCATTCTTAATATCACCATCCATCATCGTACAAGGAAAGTTTTGGATGAATTATTCCTACGTGGCCTCTGACGTATTCAGGTCTGCATGACGTGGCACTTGGGTTCGTTAGTCATAGTGTAGTCATTTTTTAGTCCCACTGTAGTCGAGTTCTGATGGTGGGCCCCACTTAGTCCACATGGCAATTGCTAGTAGGCGGTTCAATCCAATGTTCAGACGTTCAGATGGACAACAAATTCTGGTGTAGTTATTCCCTAGTAGGGATTCAGTTGAACTACAGTCATGTCATTGTGTATTGTTGCAATTGCAACTGCAGCTTAGTGAAGTGGTAGTTAAACAGTAGTCAGTCTCCTATGCTTAAGTGCTACTGCAGTTGCACCTGAGTTTCATCTCAGTTATATTTCAATACTAGGGTTGACAACGTAATGAAGCTTAGAAGCTGTTTTAGTACGATGTGGTTGTATAGCTCAGCATTTGCTTTCATGAAAATGATAGAAAATTGATAGCCAAGTAAGCCAACCAACATGAGAACTATTGAGAAGAAAAATAGTTGTACAAGCAATGGATGCACATACCATTACAAAATGGAAGACAACTAAAGCATTTTGTCAATGTCTACATCCATGATTGCATTTCTCTGAATTATTACACATAAGGTTTTGTGAGAATTCAAGACATTGACCACTCTAAAATCAAAATACGTGCCCTCTTCCTTTAGAAGTACGACAATTCTGTACTATAGAGGGCTATCAGTCTTGCATGCAAATGTTACACTACACTTACACCAGCAGCGAAATAATCTCATGGGTTCAACTTTATGTACTTGGAATCCCAAATGACGTTTCCACCTTGAACGTCGTGCATTACTTCTTGGTCAGCCTCCGGCTTGGGAAACATCAACGACACCTTCGGTTGCAAAACCTCCTGCACGTCCACTCTAAACCAACCATCCGGAATGAGCATGCCATGGAACTTATCTATCCCTCCTATACCGCTGATTCTTCCCAAAGCCACCTTCTGCCGAGTGGATCGTGGATTGACGAGGTACACATTGTCATACAAGCTGAGCTGAAAGATAGATTTGTTTTGTTAGATACAGGAAGTACTCCTGCCCGTGGGACCTTCAAAACATACTTCTCATTGCCAATGTAGTCATCCATACAATAAATAACTGAAAATTGACTAACAACTTCCCCAGTTGAGTCACATATGAGGACTGGATGAAGATAATGCAACTACCAAATGACTAGGCAGTCATTCCTGAGTCATACAATTGAAACAACATTGACCTCAGCCTTCTAATTCCCCGAATGAAATTTGTGTACTCCAACACATTCAGGCTTCAACATCTCACCTTTTTTTTGGAAGAGTCACGGTTCTTGTCCTCTGCCGCTGTCGTCTTTGCCCTTGTCTCTCTTTTCCGTGCCTTCAACAAACACACACAAATTTTTTGTTAGAATTGAAAACAATTAGAAGGTGAGGGGACACGAATGAGCTTGAACCTTGTGGTCCACAAGTCCCTTCACCTTCCTTTGTAAGCGCATTGTCACTGAGATCTGAATTCTGTGTCAAATCATGCCCTTGAACTGCATTGTTCTGCACATGTGAAGCATTCTGTGCATGGAACTCCTTCACATCTGTAGCGACATACAGAGCTTTCAAAAGTGGCCACAATGTGGACTTCAAGTAATTGTTGTCATCAGCTAGTTTTGCCAAATCAGCAACATAGAACGCACTGGTGATGACGACATTGGCTTGCGGATTGCATGACACTCTTGATGCATTGTTGTCAACGACCACAGTGTTTGAGGGGCTAAATTGAGGCCATTCACTGTAAACTTTTGACAAAGGCTTCCCCCAAGCTATTGGTTTGCCGCCCTCAAACTGTACAGCCTCACATTTCTTCCCACCCCACACAAAGAGAGGACTGAAGTCACAATGTCCTTGCCTTTCTATCATTGTGGGCACAATGTCTTCCATGTAAGACTGACTATTACTGCCCCAAAATCCCACTGTGAAATTAAAGAAGCACCGTGCCAAAAAGGGTTGCAACCATGGTCTTAAAAATACCCTCCTGCTCTTCGTTCTCAATGTGGGCCTAATTCTAGAGTTTGGATTCTTCTCCTCAGCCAGACTACAATCCAGCAAGGTCCCATGAATGTTGAAAATTAGCAATTTAGCTTTTGCATTTTCGATGGGTACAATGCGTAAATTCGAAGTAGCTCTCACCTGATCTGACCTAGAATCAAGGAGTGCTGCCTCTGCATTTACCTCAGTGGATGCTTTCGTTAGCTTCTTCTGCTTCTTTGGAGAAGATTTCGTTGGAGCACCACTTGCTTCCATTGCCTTCTCTGAGTTGTCCACCATGTTTTTCCCAGCTTGGACTACATCCACTGCTTTGGTTGCCTTCTTCTGCTTAGGAGGGGAAGACTTGGTTGGAGCAGCAATTGGTTCCACAAGTTCTTTGGGGTCCTCCACTTTGTTCTCTCCATCCTCTTCAAGATCCACGATATTACTTGCATCACCGCCAGTAATATGCGTGTCGGAGTCCACTTTGCTGGTGTCCACATTTACAAACTCCCGATCCTGCACTTCCGATGGAGGACATTGGCCAATTCCGTCCACAGGGATGTCGCTCGCGTCGGCCAAGAAATCATTGCCTTGTACAACCTTTGGAATTCCCTGTGTGCATTTCGAAATAGTCTTGTCCACATTGCACATCGGAATGCTAGTCTTCATACGCGGATTCAATGTTGTTTTCGGCTTTGGACTCATAGTTTGACATATTGGGGTCGGGGATGATCTCTCTTTCTCTCCGGCGCAAGGTGCCTGTTTCTTGCCTTCTTCTCCAGAGGGTGACTGCAGTTCCAAGTGCAGCAGTTCTTCAGCCGCACTAGTCGTCTGCGACGGGGCGGGAGGAGGAAGTGACTCAGACCTGGGCACTTTTTTTCAACAAGGATCGGTCATTAAGTTGGCTCTGTCTCCCTCTTGAAGCAAAATGGACGTCTGAATCTCCACGGGAGACTTAGATGCTGAGGGGATTCCATGGGAAGTGTCCTTCATTTTCTTCATGAAAGTGTTGAACATTGACTTCAGCTCTTCTACTGCGTTGTTCGTAGCTGCTGTACTCACAAGAACTTTCGAGAACTCGCCCTTCAAGTCTGTCTGAGACTTCTCTATAGCACATATTCTTGCTGAATCTCCTGCAGTGAGACCCTAAAATTCTCAACCGCCATTCAAACAAGGGAAACTCCAAAGTTAGTCAATTATGAAGTTTCTACCAATGGGGTCACTGATCAATGACTTGCCTACTGCTGAATGACTACATTTTGACTTGTCCACCTACGTACAACAGAAAATGCGACTGGGTCATGACTGAGCTACAACCACTGTAGAGATGACACCACTCATTATTTAGCAACATGAAAACATAAAATGTGAGAGAAGTTCAAAGGGCCTCACCGATCCGCGTCCAACATGGCCTGCAGATAACTGCATTCCATCTGCAATGTCCATTAGTCTTGAGCTGGTAGGCCTTCCCTCCTTCTGCATCCAACATGGTAATAGCATTCAAACGCGGCATATTCATTTGCACATATTCTTTACAAGTGAAAGCACAGAACAAGCAAGAACAAAGGTAACACTATCTTCCGAACGTGGAAAATGGAGAACCCTAATCTCACCAACTCTGCCTCCTTTCCGGCTTTCCCTTTTCAGCCCACAACGGAGAAATTCTTCACTTGCCTCCTTGCATGGGCCATTGTCACCGCTTTCTTCTGTTGCGTCTCTGTACTCCAATAATCCTGCAGCCTACTCCACTGATCTGGATTCACGTGAGATGGGCATTCATCTTCTGCGCTGCTTAGGAAATGAGCCTTCAACCTAGAGCGCTCTGTCTTCAAGTACCTCTTGATGGCATTCCTGAAGCCCAGCATGCTCAACTTGTTGCCTAAGTACTCGAAGTCATTGTCCAGGGTATTCCTCAACTTCTGCACGCTCTCATGCTTTTGTTTTTCCCAATCTATGATATTCATGTCAAGAATACGTGGCACATATGTCCTCATTGAGCTGTCCCAAGCATTTTTCCCCACACAACCAGCATCAATTTCTCCGTCATCAATGACTGTGATGCTGTGGGGTTTTTTTCCAACCCTGCACCGCTCCCTCCTTCCCTCGTCATAGATGCTGCATTTCAGACGTCGCGATGCCCTCCCCACGCTATCTGCAGACATTTCGCCTGCATTGCTAAAGTCTTGTCCTAGAGAATTTCCCACCCACCTGTCCGGATAGGGAGCTGAGGAAGGTTGTGGCCCAGCACCCCACTAGGGTGGCTGCATTTGCGGTGGTTGCATCCATTGGCCGTTAGGCACCCATTGCCAATTCCCAGCATATGGAAGCCCTGCTTGCGTTGGTACTTCTGAGGCACGTTGTGCAATTGGAGACCGCGGTCGGTGAATTTGTATAGGGGACCGCATTTGCACGTCGACTCTCTTGCACTTTTGCCTTTTGTCGATGAGGTTCTCCTCAGCGTCCAAGTCATCGTCCTCTGAGTCAAACACTTGCATCGTACTACCTTTACCTGCATCCACGTCCAATAATATTTTCATCAGCAACCCTAAACCGCTCAAGTCCTTCCCTGTGTGGCATTGCTCTTCCATCTTGCAAGTAAAGAAGAAGTACAATTGTGAGTCAAATCTGCTTCTCTATCCAAGAGTTTTACTTGAACTACAATGTGTATACAGTGAAGTAGAAACCGCCATCTTTTCTAACAAAACAAATCACACTATAGCCGTCACAGAATGCAACTTCTATACGTACCATTCTCCACTACGATGACGTTTACAAACCCTACTCAGCGTACGAGGAGGCCTACACCGTGAGAAGGGCAAATTACCTGTAGGCGGGACCTCCGAGGTCGCCTTGCTCTGAACATGTGCACACAAAATTGCTAGAGTCATCATACCTACGGCAATACCTTCGTTGTCTGTTTTGGTTTCGTCGGAAGAGGAAGCCGCATTTGCACTCATTTTGCCCCTCCTGTGCACGCGCTTGCTCTTGCGTCGTGCGTTTCCCCTCACTGGCAACGTCGGATGACTTCGTCTGGGCAATCCAAAGTTCTCTCTTGCAATGTGACCCCTTCCCGCTATTGAGATTACAAAGTTATGTTTTGAGAGAAAGGCTTTACTTAGATGGTAGAATGATACCAAGCCACATAAGTGGGCTCAACTTAAGCGAGAAGCCTTTCCTAGTTATCCACAAACCATGTGGGATAACTAACTACATTGGGCTGCCTTTGACTACGAGCAATACCCATGGACTCTAACACTAACTAAGTGTCTAAAGCAACTCCTAAGGCTAACTGTACATGGTCTACGCTAGTATGTACAGAATCTCTAACACTCCCACTTTGAGAGTGGTCAAAAGGCGCGAAGCCCCATCTTGTCAATGAAGCTTTGGTGTTGTAGCTTCCTAAGGGCCTTGGTCAGCACATCAGCAACCATAGCTTGGGTAGGCACATACTTGAGCTCAATCACCTCATCCTCCACTCGTTCACGAATGAAATGGTATTGCACATCAATGTGCTTTGTCTGAGAGTGATGGGTGGGATTCTTGGCCAAAGCAATGGCCCCTTGGTTGTCACACCAGATGGGTGTGCTCTCCTCTTGCGCAAGACCAACATCAGCCAAAGGCTGCCTTAGCCAAATGGCCTCCTTCGAAACCCCTTCCTCACAAACATGCCATCAATATCTCGATACCAAACTCTCCCTGATTGCTTCAACCCGAGGAGTGCCTTCTTCAACTTGCACTTCAAATGCTTTTGGCCTTCTTGCACAAAGCCTTGGGGCTGATCCATGTAGATGACCTCCTCCCCTTCCACTTGGGAAAACCCCCTAGCAACCAACCTTGCCTTGTACCTCACAATGTGACCCAAAGCATCCCTTTTGGTAGAGAAAACCCACTTACAACTCACACTTGATCTCTTGGGAAGGAGGGCTGCAAGCTCCCATGTCCCTTTGTCAATGAGGGCCTTGTACTCCTCTTGCATGGCCACCTCCCACTTGCTTGCATCTTCGCAACGCAACACCTCTCCAAGCGTGGATGGATCTCCAAGGAAAGCCACATTGGCTTGTTCTTCTTGTTGTTGGGGAAGAATGTGATTCAGCCACCAATCTCCAGGGGGCTTGCGGGTCCTCGTTGGACAATGTGGCTCCTCCGGGCCTTGATCTTCCTCACCAATGGGCTGATCTTGCTCCTCCAAGGGCTGATCATGCTCTTGCTCCCTTGGTGAAGTTATCGCAGCTTAGAATTTTGATTTTCTTAGTATACACCCAAATAGGAACGGAAACTAGTCATTAGCTAACCGGATCCGATTAGGTGGGGAAGGAAAACTCAGAATTAGCACGGAACGTGAAGTAGTGGGCTTCTTGGATCTAATCCGGTCAGGACTAACTAACGACGGAAACGGAATGCAACACGGATTAGGTCTAGGACCGGATGATGATGATGAACCGGATTTATGATGACAAACCGGAAAGGGTCCAGGGACTATATAAGGAGGAGCTTTCACTGTTGCACCCCCTTTTAGAAACTCGACCTTGAGAGCGCGCGGTTGAGTTTTTGTCGTTTTTGTCGTTTGTGCGTCTGTGCATTTGTGTTCTGTTCGTTTTAATTCCGGTTGAGATCGGAGAGAGGAAGTGAGGAACGGGACGTGCGGCTAGGAGAGAGTGAGGTAGATGTGAGTGGGAATGCCTCAGCTACGTAGGTCGAGACAAGCGAGTCCCTCTGCAAGTGAGGTGAAGCTCCGGAAAGTCATTCCGGTTATTCCCTCCACAGAGCCGGAAAAGTCTCAACTCATGGATGATCTCAAATCCATGGGTTGCGTAGGGTTTGCCGAGAAACCTTGGGGTTTTAGGGAGGAGAGAATGGTCAAGGAGCTCCTCGGAAAGTTGTCCAACCAGTTTGACAACACCGTGAGGGGAGCTCCCGTCAGCTGGAACGAGGGGATGTGGAGAGCGGTTTACGGTTTCCGGGCAGGAGGTTTGGGAATGGCGAGCCGGAAGGATGAGTTTGTCCGAGGGAAGTTCAAGGGAGACGTCAACCCGAAGGACGGATACGCGGTCGAGGATTGTTTGGATGACCGACACCGTCGGCTCCTGCAATTCCTGGTTCCGGTTCTTCACCCGGAAAAGCCGACCAGGGTGACGATCACCCTCGGCAACACCATTTTCGGTGCCCTCAGTGGTACCCGGAAAGTGGATTGGGCACGGATCATTTCCGATCTCGTGGCCCAGCTTGTTAGTAGGGTTGGGAAGAAAAGGGCCACTCCAGTGTGCCCTTACCTCTTCCACCTCTATCGGGAGAACCAAGTCCTCACCGATACGGAGGAGAGGGCGTGGAAGACGCAGGAAGTGCTCCTGAAGTATGGGGAGTCGGAGACGGATGACGAGGCGGAATCCGATTCCGGGTCAGACCGGGAGTCCAGCGAGGAAGAGGAGGAGCCGATGCCGCCAATCAAGCGACAGAAGCTGACGCCTCCACACAAGCGCGGGACGCCTCCCAGTCAAGACAAACCGGCCCCGGAGGAGAAACCGGAAGCCGAGAAGACCAATTCCGGGGGAGATCCGGATATGCAAGATCCGTTCAACGGTCTGATCAACGTCCTTTGCAACATCAGGGCGGATTGGGAGGTCAAGCACAGGACGCTTGCGGCGATCGGCAAGTTGGTGGGTGCGGCACCGGACAGCAAATTGGCTGAACAAGTGGCAGAGTGCATCACGAATCCGGAAGAGACCCGGAAGCAGGAAGCAGAGATCCGCCGGTTGCTGGAGGAGGTGGATAAACTGAAGGCAACTCTTTTTGCCTATCAGGAAGACGTGACGGCCGCCCGAGAGATGGCGGAAGAGACTCGGAAGATAGCCGAGCAGATCAAGGCGGTCCTGGGAGAGACCGGAACGGCCGCTGCCAAAGCGAAGCTCTTCGACGAGAAGATCCACGAAGAGAAGAAACTATCCGGTTCCCGGATGGTCCGGATTCTCGCGGACTTCGCTGAGCAGGTGGAGACGACAATGGTGGAGGGGCGGAAGGCAGCGGACCGGATCGAGGAGAGCAGCCGGAAGCTGACGGGAGCGACGTGCGACAAAGGTATTCACCTTTTGGACATCTCTCTACCGGATCTCTTTCCGGACGCGACCATTCAGAAGGATAGGAAGGATTGGACTCCTGAGTCCAAGAAGTCTGCACGGACTGGGACTCCGGGCACGAGACCGGATATCACCATCGACCTGGAGTCTCCACCCGGACCGAATCCTGCTGAGGGGGAACGGGTCCGGAATTTGAGTGAAGTCTTCGAGGAGCTAGTCCCGGAGATCGGAAGCCCGACAGTAGGATCTAGAGTTGTAGGGTAGATAGGATTTTGGATTTCAGTTAGGAGTAGGAGCGGATCCGGATCCGGATCCGGCTCAACAGTATTAGGTTAGACCGGAAATTAGATTAGGGTGGCGGCGGACCCCACGGGTTTTCCGCTCCTTTTTGTGCTTTTAGGGTTTTGACCCTTTGTATATAAATCGGTTCCTGAGATGGGAACTGGGAGTTGTTCATTTTGCAAACTTCTTGTACTTTTCTATTCTCTTCATTGTGTATCTCTCTCCAGCGCGACAGGATTGTATGATGTGGAGTTAGGATAGTACGGGTTGGTTTGCGAGTGATTTCTCCCCTTGGTGTTTATTTTCCGATCCTAGGTGCATGTGAGTAGGTATCGAAGAGTTGGGAGTGAACTTAGTTCCTCAGCACGTCTAGAGTTTGAGATTCCGGGTGAGAAAGCCGTTGTTAGGCTAGGCGGGTAGGGAGGGATTCCTTAGCTGCGCTAGAACTCCCGGGTGGGAAATCCGGTTGAGTGTCCGATCTCCTGTGAGGTCTCACCACCCGTATGGGTAACGGAAGAACTTTAGTTGATGTTGGAACGGACGGGTGCACTTGTAACCACCTGTCTTCGCACGGATCGGAAGTAGCATCAAGGTCGTTGTAGTATGAGAGGGTCGAGTGTGGGGTCTTTGTGTGACCTACGACCCGGATTGCTATCTGGGTTGTTGTGAAGGACCAAACCGGATCCGGATTAGCTTAGGAGTCTAGAAGGTAGGACAGTGGGTCTTCAGCCACTATAAGTCACGGAAGGAGTGGTGGGCCTACCACTCTCAAAATTAAGCGGCGACCCCTCTGATGGTGAAACAGAGGCAAAACTAAACCGGATAGGATTACGGGTACAGGATGACCATCCGGACCGGATTGGTCAAGGCGGATTTCCAGGATCGGAAATTGTGAGATCCTGGGATTTGGGTATTTGTACGGACCGGATAGTTAGTAGGACCGGAAGAAGGAGTAATCCGGTCTGTAGTTATCCGGTGTGTTGGTATTTCTGGTTCTAGATCTAGGACCGGAAAGTAAGATTGGCATACTGACTGAGCTTAACTGCTTAATAGAGCTAGATACTTCACAGGATCTCGTGGGTTCGATCTTTAGAGTCACTTAGTTATACTCTAGAGCGATTTTTGTGAGTATAATGGGGAATTGACCTGCCCTGTGCTGCGACATACATTGAGAGCCCATTGAGGGCTGATTATGCATTTGGGTTGCTTGAGTGGAATTTGCCATCCATTGAGGGTTGAGTTGTGTCCTTGTGAGCCTTGTGGAGCCATTGAGAGGCAAGTAGGCTACTTTGGAGTTTGGGTGATCCAACTAGGGGTGTTGGAGGCCATTGTTGCCCTTGAGGTGCTGATTGTGAGTAGTAGCCTCCATTTAGGGTTGATTGGAAGTTTGGAGCTTCATTAGGGTCTGAATTGGAGGTGGAGAAGATGTTTGGGAGGCCTCGGCCGGGTTTACTGTTTTCGGACGGGTGAGTTGGCCATGGCTTGGTTTCAAGAAGGTAGAGAATGGTTTATTGATTACAGGACCAAGGTATGGTAGAGGATGACGGTCATGTCCAGGTGATGAGCCATGCCTGTGGACTGTGATTGGATTTGTATGCCTGCGCGGGCAGCTAACATGAATGTAGAACGCTTGGGCTGCTCGGGCGGAGTGCCTCTTATTGTAGCGGACTTCTTGGTACTTAAGGCCATGTAGTTTTGTATTGTGCATAGAAGTGCAAGTGTAAATAATCGGAATTGTTTTCACTCATTTGAACGCTACATTCATCGCCGACTTTAAATTTATTTATTTATTTATTTTTTTTCTGTGACCACTTGTATCGGCTGCCAGCCGACACCAGCAGAAGAAGACCATTTTTTGTTTTTTATCTGTGACCACTTGTATCGGCTGCCAACCGACACCAGTAGAAGAAGACCCTTCCAATGAAATCCAACACAGTGGGAGCTGCGTCACCATGGCATCCAGTGGAGGAGAGGGCGTGCGCATCATCGACAAGTTTGATGGAGAGAACTTTGGCATGTGGAAGTTCAAGATGGAGATGATCCTTGCGGAGAAGGACTTGTGGGACGTGGTGGATGGGAATGAAGAGCCTCCAAGTGAAGATGCGGATCCAAAGACCAAAAAGGCATGGGAGAGGAAGGAGAAGAAGGCCTTTGCTCTCATTGCCATCAACCTTGTGGATCGCCAAATTGCACACATTCGCCATTGCAAGGGACCAGCCCAAGCATGGACCACCCTTTGCAACATCCATGAGACCAAGAGCCTCTCCAACCTCCTATTTCTTTGCCGCAAGTTCTTCACTAGCAAGATGCAAGAGGAGGACGATTTGTTGGATCACGTCAACAAGGTCAAGGCTCTTGCGGATGAGTTGGCTTGTTTGGAGGCGCCCATGACCGAGGGGTATGTGGTGATGACCTTGTTGGCAAGCTTGCCATCGTCCTATGAGTTCCTCATCACCGCATTGGAGACGAGGCCCACCAAGGAGCTGACCATGGAGTTTGTGACCGCACGCTTGATGCATGAAGTGACCAAACGCAAGGAGAATGAGGCCCAAGGGAAGAGATCAGTGCTTGTCTCAAGACATGGAAAAGGTGGCAACACCAAGGCGTTCAAGGAGACAAGGACGTGCTTCAAGTGTGGCAAACCGGGCCACATTACTAGGCATTGCAAGATCAGCCAAGGCAAGGACAAGGAGAGTGCACACCCAGCTTCCAAAGAGGAGGAAGAAGAGGGTTTCGCCTTTGCAGCCAATGGAGGAGGGGAGAAAGCCAACATGTTCACTTGGATTGTGGACTCGGGGGCCATGCAACATATGACCAGCCATCGAGATGCCTTCCACACGTATCAGCCCATTTCGGGGAAGAAGATTTATTTGGGAGACAATGGCATGGTGGAGGCCCTTAGCATGGGGGAGATCCTTGTGGAGGTGCAAGTGAAGGGGAAGACCAGGAGGATCCAAATCCAAGAGGTGCTCCATGTCCCCAAGTTGCATGCCAACTTGCTTTCGGTGAGCAAATTGTCTTTGGGAGGTTTGAAAGTGCATTTCAACATGGTGGGGTGTGTGGTGCGTTCACCAAGTGGAGTTTTGATTGCATTAGCCCCTCGTGAGGGCAACTTGTACCACCTCCATTTCACCAAGGTGAATGGCACTTCCATGGCTTGTGTTGCCCAAGGATCAGCCCATGAAGACCTTGTGGAGCTTTGGCATAGGAGGCTTGGGCACTTGAATGTGAAGAGCATGAAGAGCCTCCAACACATGGTGAAGGGTCTGAACCTCTCTTCTTGCAAGCATGATTGGAATTCTATGGTGTGCAAGGGGTGCATTGAGGGCAAACAAGCGAGGCAGCCCTTCCCCAAGGATGGGGCAACGCGCGCCACCAAGCCATTGCAGCTTGTGCATTCGGATGTGTGCGGGCCGATGAAGACCACGTCCATAGGAGGAGCAAGGTATTTTGTGACCTTCATTGATGATTTCTCTCGCAAGATTTGGGTGTATATGTTGAAGTGCAAGAGTGAGGTGTTTGGACGTTTTGAGACTTAGAAGGCCCTTGTGGAGTCTCAATCGGATTGCAAGGTGAAGGTGCTGCGGTCGGATAATGGAGGGGAGTATGTGTCCAAGGCCTTTGAGGCATACTTGAAGGCCCATGGCATTGAGCACCACACTTCCGCACCCTACACCCCTCAACAAAACGGCATAGCGGAGCGTGCGAATCGTACCATTGTGGAGATGGCAAGGGCCATGATTTATAGCCAAGGTTTGAAGCTTGAGCTTTGGGGGGAGGCGGTGTCCATTGCGGTTTACACGAGGAATCGGTGCCCCATCCAAGCGTTGATAAGCAAGACACCGCAAGAAGCTTGGAGTGGGATAAGGCCCCACGTGTCTCACATGCGCACCTTTGGGTGCATTGCCTATGCATTGGTTCCAAGTGCCAAGAGGACGAAATTGGATCCCAAGGGCATCAAGTGCCTTTTCCTTGGTTATTGTGAGGGAACCAAGGCTTATAGGCTGATGAATGTGGAGACCAAGGCCATCATCAAGTGCCGAGATGTGACCTTTTTGGAGGATGGAGGAGCTGATCCCAAGCTCTTGGAGATGAGCCCAAGTGGGAGAAGTGGAGGACTAGCCCAAAAGATGGGCTCAACTCCAAGAGTGCACATAGAAGATGGAGATGAAGAGCAAGGTGTTGAAGATGAGGACTTTGTGGAGCCCAAGAAGAAGGTGACCACACCTCAAGTGAAGAGATCAGCGGCGGCTTCTCCAAGCACTTTTGTCGCAGCACAGGGCAGGTCAATTCCCCATTATACTCACAAAAATCGCTCTAGAGTATAACTAAGTGACTCTAAAGATCGAACCCACGAGATCCTGTGAAGTATCTAGCTCTATTAAGCAGTTAAGCTCAGTCAGTATGCCAATCTTACTTTCCGGTCCTAGATCTAGAACCAGAAATACCAACACACCGGATAACTACAGACCGGATTACTCCTTCTTCCGGTCCTACTAACTATCCGGTCCGTACAAATACCCAAATCCCAGGATCTCACAATTTCCGATCCTGGAAATCCGCCTTGACCAATCCGGTCCGGATGGTCATCCTGTACCCGTAATCCTATCCGGTTTAGTTTTGCCTCTGTTTCACCATCAGAGGGGTCGCCGCTTAATTTTGAGAGTGGTAGGCCCACCACTCCTTCCGTGACTTATAGTGGCTGAAGACCCACTGTCCTACCTTCTAGACTCCTAAGCTAATCCGGATCCGGTTTGGTCCTTCACAACAACCCAGATAGCAATCCGGGTCGTAGGTCACACAAAGACCCCACACTCGACCCTCTCATACTACAACGACCTTGATGCTACTTCCGATCCGTGCGAAGACAGGTGGTTACAAGTGCACCCGTCCGTTCCAACATCAACTAAAGTTCTTCCGTTACCCATACGGGTGGTGAGACCTCACAGGAGATCGGACACTCAACCGGATTTCCCACCCGGGAGTTCTAGCGCAGCTAAGGAATCCCTCCCTACCCGCCTAGCCTAACAACGGCTTTCTCACCCGGAATCTCAAACTCTAGACGTGCTGAGGAACTAAGTTCACTCCCAACTCTTCGATACCTACTCACATGCACCTAGGATCGGAAAATAAACACCAAGGGGAGAAATCACTCGCAAACCAACCCGTACTATCCTAACTCCACATCATACAATCCTGTCGCGCTGGAGAGAGATACACAATGAAGAGAATAGAAAAGTACAAGAAGTTTGCAAAATGAACAACTCCCAGTTCCCATCTCAGGAACCGATTTATATACAAAGGGTCAAAACCCTAAAAGCACAAAAAGGAGCGGAAAACCCGTGGGGTCCGCCGCCACCCTAATCTAATTTCCGGTCTAACCTAATACTGTTGAGCCGGATCCGGATCCGGATCCGCTCCTACTCCTAACTGAAATCCAAAATCCTATCTACCCTACAACTCTAGATCCTACTGTCGGGCTTCCGATCTCCGGGACTAGCTCCTCGAAGACTTCACTCAAATTCCGGACCCGTTCCCCCTCAGCAGGATTCGGTCCGGGTGGAGACTCCAGGTCGATGGTGATATCCGGTCTCGTGCCCGGAGTCCCAGTCCGTGCAGACTTCTTGGACTCAGGAGTCCAATCCTTCCTATCCTTCTGAATGGTCGCGTCCGGAAAGAGATCCGGTAGAGAGATGTCCAAAAGGTGAATACCTTTGTCGCACGTCGCTCCCGTCAGCTTCCGGCTGCTCTCCTCGATCCGGTCCGCTGCCTTCCGCCCCTCCACCATTGTCGTCTCCACCTGCTCAGCGAAGTCCGCGAGAATCCGGACCATCCGGGAACCGGATAGTTTCTTCTCTTCGTGGATCTTCTCGTCGAAGAGCTTCGCTTTGGCAGCGGCCGTTCCGGTCTCTCCCAGGACCGCCTTGATCTGCTCGGCTATCTTCCGAGTCTCTTCCGCCATCTCTCGGGCGGCCGTCACGTCTTCCTGATAGGCAAAAAGAGTTGCCTTCAGTTTATCCACCTCCTCCAGCAACCGGCGGATCTCTGCTTCCTGCTTCCGGGTCTCTTCCGGATTCGTGATGCACTCTGCCACTTGTTCAGCCAATTTGCTGTCCGGTGCCGCACCCACCAACTTGCCGATCGCCGCAAGCGTCCTGTGCTTGACCTCCCAATCCGCCCTGATGTTGCAAAGGACGTTGATCAGACCGTTGAACGGATCTTGCATATCCGGATCTCCCCCGGAATTGGTCTTCTCGGCTTCCGGTTTCTCCTCCGGGGCCGGTTTGTCTTGACTGGGAGGCGTCCCGCGCTTGTGTGGAGGCGTCAGCTTCTGTCGCTTGATTGGCGGCATCGGCTCCTCCTCTTCCTCGCTGGACTCCCGGTCTGACCCGGAATCGGATTCCGCCTCGTCATCCGTCTCCGACTCCCCATACTTCAGGAGCACTTCCTGCGTCTTCCACGCCCTCTCCTCCGTATCGGTGAGGACTTGGTTCTCCCGATAGAGGTGGAAGAGGTAAGGGCACACTGGAGTGGCCCTTTTCTTCCCAACCCTACTAACAAGCTGGGCCACGAGATCGGAAATGATCCGTGCCCAATCCACTTTCCGGGTACCACTGAGGGCACCGAAAATGGTGTTGCCGAGGGTGATCGTCACCCTGGTCGGCTTTTCCGGGTGAAGAACCGGAACCAGGAATTGCAGGAGCCGACGGTGTCGGTCATCCAAACAATCCTCGACCGCGTATCCGTCCTTCGGGTTGACGTCTCCCTTGAACTTCCCTCGGACAAACTCATCCTTCCGGCTCGCCATTCCCAAACCTCCTGCCCGGAAACCGTAAACCGCTCTCCACATCCCCTCGTTCCAGCTGACGGGAGCTCCCCTCACGGTGTTGTCAAACTGGTTGGACAACTTTCCGAGGAGCTCCTTGACCATTCTCTCCTCCCTAAAACCCCAAGGTTTCTCGGCAAACCCTACGCAACCCATGGATTTGAGATCATCCATGAGTTGAGACTTTTCCGGCTCTGTGGAGGGAATAACCGGAATGACTTTCCGGAGCTTCACCTCACTTGCAGAGGGACTCGCTTGTCTCGACCTACGTAGCTGAGGCATTCCCACTCACATCTACCTCACTCTCTCCTAGCCGCACGTCCCGTTCCTCACTTCCTCTCTCCGATCTCAACCGGAATTAAAACGAACAGAACACAAATGCACAGACGCACAAACGACAAAAACTCAATCGTGCGCTCAAGGTCGAGTTTCTAAAAGGGGGTGCAACAGTGAAAGCTCCTCCTTTTATAGTCCCTGGACCCTTTTCGGTTTGTCATCATGAATCCGGTTTACCATCATAATCCGGTTCATCATCATCATCCGGTCCTAGACCTAATCCGTGTTACATTCCGTTTCCGTCGTTAGTTAGTCCTGACCGGATTAGATCCAAGAAGCCCACTACTTCACGTTCCGTGCTAATTCTGAGTTTTCCTTCCCCACCTAATCGGATCCAGTTAGCTAATGACTAGTTTCCGTTCCTATTTGGGTGTATACTAAGAAAATCAAAATTCTAAGCTGCGACAATGTACTCTTCTAAGCACAAACTCAAACTAGGAGCATGCAACCAGCCCTCACAAGGTGTGATTACTACCATAAACAATCTCTCACCCAAAATGCACTCAAAACCTCACAAACCAAAAAACCCCAAATAACTCACACCATATGGTTTGTAGGTGAATAAAACACAAAACGCTGATTGCTCCTCCAAGCTCCAAGATTGTCTCCAAATGATATGAAATTCTCCTTCAAGCGCAACTCCAAGTGCGTGGGCCCATAACCTACTGAGATTACAAAGTTATGTTTTGAGAGAAAGGCTTTACTTAGATGGTAGAATGATACCAAGCCACATAAGTGGGCTCAACTTAAGCGAGAAGCCTTTCCTAGTTATCCACAAACCATGTGGGATAACTAACTACATTGGGCTGCCTTTGACTACGAGCAATACCCATGGACTCTAACACTAACTAAGTGTCTAAAGCAACTCCTAAGGCTAACTGTACATGGTCTACGCTAGTATGTACAGAATCTCTAACACCCGCATCGGCTGCCTCAAGCAATACTTCTTTTTGGGGATTCAAATCCTTTGTCCTACACACATGAATTCACAGCTTACTACAGTCCAATACGTCGCTACGAGGTAGGTCAAACAAAATACAAGAGCGCATGCTACCTTGAATGTCGACAAACTCTCTACTCCGAAGTCCGTGCCTCATAATGGGTTTAGGGTTTCGCTAGCCTTTGCAGCCTCCGTACGCCACCATACAGCCGCCACACGTGTGCAACGTGGCAGTTTTCTAGTACTCCTCAACTTATTCAACTAATTTATGCCCACTAAACTAATGTATGACTCTACAATGACTCGAGCTCTACTAGAATAACAAACGCAGTCATACATGAGTAGTACGCTGCAACTAGAAGTCTACTATACAATGACTAGACTCGGCTTCCAAGACCAATTAATGTAGCAGTTGAGCCCTAAACAAGAAAAGCGGACAGAAATTGCACAAGAACTCCAGTGCATGAAGAACAGAAGGCTGAGGACTTACATTCTTTGGATGGCCACTTCCATAGGCTTCATTTTTTGCCGTAAGAGCTGCACACGCTTGTCTCGTTCTAATTCGTAGGCAAACTTTCCCTCGTCTCCTGTTGCTGTCTTCTCTTCCTCCATCTGCTTTTGAATTAGGTTAGTGAAATGCCCGTAGTGCCCAACAATAGTACTGTAGGGATTGACGTTCACAAGCAGCGCATTACCAAGAAACAAGGGTATGCACACCTTTTTCCTGCTCCGTCACTATCTTGCAGGCGCCTAAGTGATCGGATGTCTGTCACAGGAAGAGAAGTGATGACCGCGTGCCGCAGCTGCGATGAAATAGCAGAATGCAAAAGAGCCGGCTTTGTCGTGAATCTTGATTTTGCTGCCTTCCTAGCGTCGTTGAAGAAATTCCGCTAAAGTGAATAACGAAGAAGCTTATAGTAGCCAGTACTCTGTGTCGCTATAGAACGACGGCAGAGAATCACCTCTTGATACGGCTATAAATGTCCACTGAATTTGGTCCTTTTCTTGTGGAAGTCAATCATGAGAGCAATGTCCGTACTCTGCGTCGGTGATAATTTTGTGGGATTGCCTTTGAGGGCACAGAGTGTTAGCCTTTTATTGTAGAAATTGCCTTTCAATGAACCCTGAATTTCTTAAGTGCTTTCAACCCTAAACTGCTCATACGTCTTCAGAATTATGCCGAACTTACCTCAAGCACTAAATGTTGTACTTCACGATGCTCTGCAAGATGATCCGACAGTCTTAATTTGAATTACTGTGCTTTCAAAAGTTCTTCTATTTTCCCTTACATGCCATGCTGTGGTTCCTTGTGCATATGCTACGTTGCCCATGTACATTCTCCTTCAGTTTCTTGTTGTGTTGAGAAGCCATGTGAAATGAAGGGGATGCTATGTACATGTCAGGAAAATTGTATTCAAGTGTGCACTTCCCCTTGAAATTATATGGACTACGTCATTGTGCAATGAAGTAGACAAGGTAAGGACTCAACGTCAACCCTACAAAGTCATTACTTTGTTTGAGAATGAGAGACGTTGGTAAATGACTAGGTATTAACTCGTTGAAGTCATTCTGTAGTTGTATGTAGTTGTCACTCAGTTGACCTTCAGGCTCTTCAGTCATTTTGTACTTTCATGAAGTTGGCTATGAGTTCACAACAATCATATCGTAGTCTGTTTTCATTGCATGTGAAGAAATTTAAGTGTGGTCTGCTTGGAAATTTTTTGGCATTCTATAATTCTGTTGTCAAGGTTAGTACTCAGAAAAATTTTGGAACTCACATTTGAAAATGACATCCTCGTGTAGTTGTTGAAGTTCAGAAGTGTACAATCAAAATGCTACCAGCGCGCTTGCCCCTTTCAAATCCATAAAGGCAACGTCTCCGCGATGAGAGATTATGGATTCGCGAGTTTCAGCGAGCTCGTCAACTCAATGCTTCTAGAATCCATTGCCCGTGCATGGATTGCCAAGGTCAACGCAAGCTACTCATAAAAAATGTGTGGGAACACCTCATGCGAAATGGACGGCATCCACGGTTCAGGGTGTGGAGAGGGCCTGGCACTCGAGACTTGTCCGACAATGATTGGGAGGACGAATTCTGGGGCTCCCATGACAACTGTAGCGTGGGTGTGGATGCCCAAGTGGATACGCGAGGGATCCTTGAGAATGCATTCACTCATGACGATGGGACAAATGATATTGAAGACAGAGTTCTTGAAGAAGTGGCACAAGCCTTCATGACCGCCGATTCACTGCACGATGAGTGCAGCATTGGGTCAATGCAAGGCCCACCAGAGAATGACGAAGGTCTTGCTGATGGGGTGCCTACCGGTGAAATTGGAGAAGCCGCTTGGGAGGACCGACAGTTTGATCCTCGCCACTTACAAGAGGCAATTCAAGATCTTTTTAGTGGCTCCAAGTGCACAAAGCTAGCAGCCACAATTTTGCTTATGAACTTGTGCACAGTGCATGGAATCAGTAATACCTTTGCGGACGAGTTGTTCAATATCTTGCATGGTCACATATTGCCTGACAGGAATTGTTTGCTGAAGAACTACCACGCAGCACGTTCTTTGACACAGACATTGGGACTTGCCTACACAAGCATACATGCTTGTCAAACAGGTTGCATCCTTTTCAGAGGCTTACACGCAGATGCAATGCAGTGCCCTCAATGTGATGGGCCTAGGTATAGAGATGAAGAAAGGAAGATGTTACCTGTGAAGGTTCTTAGGCACTTCCCCATCATACCAAGACTATAAAGAATGTTCAGGAGCCCCAGCATTTCAAAACTGATGCTCTGGCATTCCAAGAATAGGAGCGATCGGGAAGGCGGGGATGGTTTGGTCCAGCATCCCTGTGACTCAAAGGCATGGCGGCATTTTCACGAAAATGTTGACCCCACTTTTAGCAACAACCCTAGAAATATCCATTTTGCTCTAGCCGTAGATGGGGTGAATCCGTATAAGCAGAATCGGTCCAACTGGTCTACTTGGCCGGTGCTTCTACTGAATTATAATTTGCCACCTTGGTTGAGCACGAAGAAGTTCTTCATCATGTTGTCTTTATTGATCCCGGGGAGGCAATCTGTCACCTGTGAAAATTTTGATGTGTACTTAGAGCCACTAGTAAAAGAGTTATTGCAATTGTGGGAAGGTGTTCCAGCTTATGACATAGCAAAGGAAGTCTCAGCAAGAGCATTCACATTGCGAGCCATGCTCCTATGAACGATTCATGATTTTCCCGGCTATGGGGTGGTTGGCGGATTTTCCCATCAAGGATTTGCTGCTTGTCCTTGGTGCGGTTCAAACTTGGGTGCACAACACTCTATGGAGCTGGGGAAGCAGACATATGGTGGGACTAGGCGTTGGTTGCCAGAAAGACACAATTACAAGTCAGCTCACATGAAAGACTTATTTGATGGTTGTATGGAGAATCGACTGAAGCCTCCACGAGTGACGGTCGAGGAACAGCTACAGCATGCAACTGACTATGAAGCATGGAAAGCAGCACCAAATCGAGAAGCAGGATCAAGGGACCCATCTAAAGTGCATGGTGTCAAACGATTGAGCATCCTGTACAGGTTGCCTTACTGGAAGGTAATGTTGTCTTTAGACACTGGTAATATGTGTCAAATTAAGTATTGAAGACTTTCTAGAGTTCAATTCTGATTTCCACGAACAAGTTAATGCAGTTTACTGATCTAGTGGCCTATTGTCAAACCACTTTAGATTGTCTGTCTATGGTATTGGCCTACAAACTATGCATATAAAGAACTTGTTAATTGAGGTGCCGATGTTCCAGTGTGGTGGTCGCAGACTACAAGTACAATAATGAGACAATAGGATAGGTGTTACTTAGTTGTGAGGTGGACAGTAGTGACTTAGCAGTGACTCTCTTTCAACTGTGTCTGTCCTACTAATTAGTCATTTCTCAGACGTGCCATAGTCATGCAGTGAAATTATAGTTATTCATTGCTCCAGCGCAAACAACAATTCACGATTGAATTCTTATACCGTCTCCTGAGTGCATGCAGAAATTGTTTATTCGCTACACTTTGGATGTCATGCATTGCGAAATGAACTTGGCAAAGAACTTTTTGAAAACCATCACTGGGAAGAAAGACACTGTGAAAGTAAGGCGGGACTTATAGAGGCGGAATATACGACCGCATTTGTGGCTAACTGCGCACCCGAGGAATCCAATGAAGATGGTGAAACCTGCAGCACCATATGTATTGAGAGATGTAGAGCTTGAAGTATTCTTAACGTGCATTGAGTCTTTGAAGACACCAACAAGCTATTCCTCCGACTTGGGCAAGCACTCACGTAAGAAAAACTTTAGTGGATTGAAGTCTCATGATTATCATATCTTAATGCAACAAATATTACCATTGACTTTGAGAGGTTTGATGGAACCAGGTCCCAGGATGGCTATCATGAGGATGAGTAAGGTTTTCAGAAGAATTTGTACTAAAGCATACAATCCCCCTGAATTCTCTTCCTTGGAAGCCGATGTGGCGGAGACCATGGCTTTATTGGAGATGGAATTCCCACCGTCATTCTTTGACATAATGACACACCACCGATATCATTTGGTTCAAGAGCTAGACTTATGTGGTCCAGTCAGCACAAGGTGGATGTACCAATAGAACGGTACATGAAAACACTGAAAAATCATGTGAGGAATTTGGCTCGCCCTGAAGCATGTATGGCTGAGGGATACCTCAAAGATGAATGCATTGGATTTGTAACGGAGTACCTACAGAGCTTTTAGTTCACAGAGAGGCGTGTCTGGGATGCTGACGAAGAGTATGGCGATGCAGAGGAGGTGCTACAGGGCGTAGGAAGAGCGTACATGATGACTCTTGCACTCCGGGATGTGGCACATCAGTACGTTTTGGCCAATGTGTCTTGTTTGCAGCAATATTATTTGTAAGTAGACCGTATACCTTATTTGTTTTCTATGCATATGTACGTTAGGTGTCGCAGCTTAGAATTTTGATTTTCTTAGTATACATCCAAATAGGAACGGCAACTAGTCATTAGCTAACCGGATCCGATTAGGTGGGGAAGGAAAACTCAGAATTAGCACGGAACGTGAAGTAGTGGGCTTCTTGGATCTAATCCGGTCAGGAGTAAGTAACGACGGAAACGGAATGCAACACGGATTAGGTCTAGGACCGGATGATGATGATGAACCGGATTATGATGGTAAACCGGATTCATGATGACAAACCGGAAATGGTCCAGGGACTATAAAAGGAGGAGCTTTCACTGTTGCACCCCCTTTTAGAAACTCGACCTTGAGCGTGCGCGGTTGAGTTTTTGTCGTTTGTGCGTCTGAGCGTTTGTGTTTTGTCTGTTCTGCTTCCGGTTGAGATCGGAGAGAGGAAGTGAGGAACGGGACGTGCGGCTAGGAGAGAGTGAGGTAGATGTGAGTGGGAATGCCTCAGCTACGTAGGTCGAGGCAAGCGAGTCCCTCTGGAGGCGAGGTGAAGCTCCGGAAAGTCATTCCGGTTATTCCCTCCACAGAGCCGGAAAAGGCTGAACTCATGGATGATCTCAGATCCATGGGTTGCGTAGGGTTTGCCGAGAAACCTTGGGGTTTTAGGGAGGAGAGAATGGTCAAGGAGCTCCTCGGAAAGCTGTCCAACCAGTTTGACAACACCGTGAGGGGTGCTCCCGTCAGCTGGAACGAGGGGATGTAGAGAGCGGTTTACGGTTTCCGGGCAGGAGGTTTGGGAATGGCGAGCCGGAAGGATGAGTTTGTCCGAGGGAAGTTCAAGGGAGCCGTCAACCCGAAGGACGGATACGCGGTCGAGGATTGCTTGGACGACCGACACCGTCGGCTCCTGCAATTCCTGGTTCCGGTTCTTCACCCGGAAAAGCCGACCAGGGTGACGATCACCCTAGGCAACACCATTTTCGGTGCCCTCAGTGGTACCCGGAAAGTGGACTGGGCACGGATCATTTCCGATCTCGTGGCCCAGCTTGTTAGTAGGGTTGGGAAGAAAAGGGCCACTCCAGTGTGCCCTTACCTCTTCCACCTCTATCGGGAGAACCAAGTCCTCACCAACATAGAGGAGAAGGCGTGGAAGACGCAGGAAGTGCTGCTGAAGTATGGGGAGTCGGAGACGGATGACGAAGCGGAATCCGATTCCGAGTCAGACCGGGAGTCCAGCGAGGAAGAGGAGGAGTTGATGCCGCCGATCAAGCGACAGAAGCTGACGCCTCCACACAAGCGCGGGACGCCTCCCGGTCAAGACAAACCGGCCCCGGAAGAGAAACCGGAAGCCGAGAAGACCAATTCCGGGGGAGATCCGGATATGCAAGATCCGTTCAACGGTCTGATCAACGTCCTCTGCAACATCAGGGCGGATTGGGAGGTCAAGCACAGGACGCTTGCGGCAATCGGCAAGTTGGTGGGTGCTGCACCGGACAGCAACTTGGCGGAACAAGTGGCGCACTGCATCACGAATCCGGAAGAGACCCGGAAGCAGGAAGCCGAGATCCGCCGGTTGCAGGAGGAGGTAGATAGACTGAAGGCAACACTTTTCGCCTATCAGGAAGACGTGACGGCCGCTCGGGAGATGGCGGAGGAGACTCGGAAGGTGGCCGAGCAGATCAAGACGGTCCTGGGAGAGACCGGAACGGCAGCGGCCAAGGCGAAGCTCTTCGACGAGAAGATCCACGAAGAGAAGAAACTATCCGGTTCCCGGATGGTTCGGATTCTCGCGGACTTCGCCGAGCAGGTGGAGACGGCAATGGTGGAGGGGCGGAAGGCTGCGGACCGGATCGAGGAGAGCAGCCGGAAGCTGACGGGAGCGACGTGCGACAAAGGTATTCACCTTTCGGACATCTCTCTACCGGACCTCTTTCCGGATGCAACTATGGCAAAGGACAGGAAGGATTGGACTCCTGAGTCCAAGAAGTCTGCACGGACTGGGACTCCGGGCTCGAGACCGGATATTACCATCGACTTGGAGTCTCCACCCGGACCGAATCCTGAGGAGGGGGAACGGGTCCGAAATTTGAGCGAAGTCTTCGAGGAGCTAACCCCGGAGGTCGGAAGCCCGACGATAGGATCTAGAGTTGTAGGGTAGATAGGATTTTAATTTCAGTTAGGAGTAGGAGCGGATCCGGATCCGGATCCGGCTCAATAGTATTAGGTTAGACCGGAAGTTAGATTTAGGTGGCGGCGGACCCCCACGGGTTTTCCGCTCCTTTTTGTGCTTTTAGGGTTTTGACCCTTTGTATATAAATCGGTTCCTGAGATGGGAATTGGGAGTTGTTCATTTTGCAAACTTCTTGTACCTTTCCATTCTCTTCGTTGTGTATCTCTCTCCAGCGCGACAGGATTGTATGATGTGGAGTTAGGATAGTACGAGTTAGTTTGTAAGTGATTTCTCCCCTTGGTGTTTATTTTCCGATCCTAGGTGCATGTGAGTAGGTACCGAAGAGTTGGGAGTGAACTTAGTTCCTCAGCACGTCTAGAGTTTGAGATTCCGGGTGAGAAAGCCGTTGTTAGGCTAGGCGGGTAGGGAGGGATTCCTTAGCTGCGCTAGAACTCCCGGGTGGGAAGTCCGGTCGAGTGTCCGATCTCCTGTGAGGTCTCACCACCCGTAGGGGTAACGGAAGAACTTTAGTTGATGTTGGAACGGACGGGTGCACTTGTAACCACCTGTCTTCGCACGGATCGGAAGTAGCATCAAGGTCGTTGTAGTACGAGAGGGTCGAGTGTGGGGTCTTTGTGTGACCTACGACCCGGATTGCTATCTGGGTTGTTGTGAAGGACCAAACCGGATCCGGATTAGCTTAGGAGTTTAGAAGGTAGGACAGTGGGTCTTCAGCCACTATAAGTCACGGAAGGAGTGGTGGGCCTACCACTCTCAAAATTAAGCGGCGACCCCTCTGATGGTGAAACAGAGGCAAAACCAAACCGGATAGGATTACGAGTACAGGATGACCATTCCGACCAGATTGGTCAGAAAGGATTTCCAGGATCGGAAATTGTGAGATCCTGGGATTTGGGTATTTGTACGGACCGGATAGTTAGTAGGACCGGAAGAAGGAGTAATCCGGTCTGTAGTTATCCGGTGTGGTAATATTTCTGGTTCTAGATCTAGGACCGGAAAGTAAGATTGGCATACTGACTGAGCTTAACTGCTTAATAGAGCTAGATACTTCACAGGATCTCGTGGGTTCGATCTTTAGAGTCACTTAGTTATACTCTAGAGCGATTTTTGTGAGTATAATGGGGAATTGACCTGCCCTGTGCTGTGACATTAGGCACAGATGTACTAGTTTTTTTATTCTATTTTCTATGTCTTCCAATGGAAAAGAATGTGCAATACCAAGATGAACAATGCTGAAATACTCTATGTTAGTAGCAATGACAAAGTGAAGTGCGAGTTGTTGTGTAGTCAACTGTGAGTCACAGCTAGTCATTGGATGACGGCTCTTACTATAAAATGACTAAGTGCAGTTGTAACCGAGTCATTGATCAGAAGAAACCACTGATCACCTAAACCGTGAACTCCTTTTGTTGTAGTTGAAATCTTGTAGGAAGTGGTCTCTATTTTGAGTTCTATGTATTGGAGGTTCACATTTCTACCTTCAACTATAGGAATTGGAAGGCCAAAGTTCAGCAAGATGCGACTATTCCAGCATTTGAGGACTGGCTCCTAAATGTAGTACAGAACTCGGCATTCGATGTGACAAACCCTGACGACAAGGATCGATTGATGCTCATCAGAAAACCATCACAGAAGGCAGCAAGATATACGAAGATGAAATCATTCGGTAGCCATTTCAGAGTAGATGATGGAGACACACATCGTTTCCAAACATATAATTCCGGAGTAGCTTCGGTTTTTGAAGTACCGACTACAGATGCAACGGATGTGTCCGTGAACTACGTCGGAGTTCTAAAGGACATATTGAAGCTTGACTATGGGCCACTGCATACACCAATCATTCTTTTCCGATGCCAATGGATGAAGACTACAGATAATAGAGGCAATGCAACGTATGTCCGCGATGATGCTGGCTTTTTGATGGTCAACTTCAAGCACAAACTACCACGCATGTCGGAGACCTTTATTTTTTCCAACCAAGCAACACAAGTCTTCTTCTCTGATGTGCCACAAAAACCAAGATGGAAAATAGTTTTGCAAAAAGAAGCACGAGCTAAAAGGGAGGTGTTGGATAGTCCTAATGTATTCATAAGTACCACTGTAGAAACTCCTGGTCTTACAGCTCCAGAAGTGGTGTCAACACCTTCACAAGTACCGTCTCTAATTGGGGCCATTGATTTGTCACCTGAGGACAATTTGTTAGCACATGCAATATACTAGGTTGATGAGCATTCTTTTTCTCTAGGAATTATGCTCACACCCTTCCATTTGCCTTACACAGCAAAATGAAAGAGGTCTTCCACATGTGGATGACTATAATTTTGTTTCAGTGCATGTGAGTTTTTTTTAAATTCATTTTCAAGACCGTAGGATGCCTTGATTTCCACTAATCTCATGGGAAAGAATATAATTTCAAGTTTGAGTATGTTGACTGTGGACGTCACAGTCATCTCCTAGTACAGATCAGTCATTCCTTAGTAGGAAGAAGTCATTCATGCAGGCAAAACACAGTCATTAACGGACTACCATACAACTGAGTATGTCAACCGAAAGTCGTCATCTGCCCACGTCATGCCATTGAACAATGCGCTCACAGAAAACCAGCGGATGAACGCACTGTTTGGTCACAGTTCCAACAGTCTTCATCCCTACGTCTACAAAATGACTATAAAATGACTACCTTACAAAAACGTCGTGTAAAATGTGAAATAACAGAGCTCTAGTCATAGTATAGTCATTTAGGACATCCAATCATACTTTAGTCGGTTGTGCCGGACAGGTTTTTCTTGTAGTGAATTGTGGGGAGTGAGCCGTCTACAAGGCATTATATATCATCCACCCAAGCGGACGTCACTCTCCCGATCAAACGGCCTTATGTGTAGACCGGTTGACCAGATGGACACAATGCATCCACCTTTCCCATTGCAAGGCTGCCGTCGAAGGACGAACGACCGAAGCAGATGGGGCGGATAGGGCGAATAGGACCGTCGGTAGTGATAGGCGGACAAGCGAACATTTAGGATTTTGAGGGATTCTATTAATTCAAGAATTGCTTTAGCTTAGAATGGGAACAAGAAATTTATTGCTTTCATTGTGTCAGAAAAAATTTAGATCATAACCTTTCTATCTTAAGACTTGAATCATAAAGCTTTCCTTCCAAATCCTACAACTTCAAGCCCTAAACCTTAAACCCTAAACCCTAAATTCTAAATCATAAATCATAAATCCTTCAAGAGTTCAAGTATTTCAATATTTTTCTTCCTTGAATCATTGTAAATGTTTTTTTATTGTTACGAGTTATGACTTCCAAGTAGTAAGTGTTTATTTTCTTGAAAACAAATGAAAATCCATTGTAAGAAATGTTTTTATTTGACATATGTAACCATTGCATCTTATATTGTAAACTCTAAATCTAAAAGCCAAAATCGCAGCTAACCATGTCATTCAAATTTAAATTCATTTGAAATTCAATTTAAAAGCATTTTGATCAATTGAAATTTGAAATTTGAAATCAATTTAGGATTCACATATTAAAGATGACATTAAAATTTGAAGGAAAAAAAATGCACTTCATCAATTCATATTCAATTAAACTTGTATTTCATTTAAACTTGAGAAATCAATTAAAATTACAATTAAATCTGAATTTGCATTGAATTGAAATTTGGCTTCAAATTTGTTTCAATGTTTTTTTATATTTAATTTCAAATTCAAATTCAAAACCAAAGTTAATTGAAATTAACTTTTAATTCAATTTTAATTTTAATTTCAATTCAATTCAATTCAAATTCATTCAAATTTCAATTTGAATTCAATTCATATCAAATTCAAAGTCAAAGTCAAATTCAAGGTTAAATTCAAGGTCAAATTCAAGGTCAAATTCAATTAAAATTGGAATTCACTTTTAATTCAATTTGAATTGAAATTGAATTGAAACTCATTCAAATTCTAATTTGAATTCCATTCAATTGAAATTCATTCAAATTGAAATTTGAATTCTATTCCATTCAAATTCATTAACTCAAATTTAATTGAAGTGAAATTTGATTTACATCAAATTCACATCAACTATGAATGCAAATCATCTACATATTCAATCACATTGAATAGCATATTCCATTAAAAATCAAATTAATACTCAATTAAATTCAAAGTTCATACGCCAAATAGTTTAACACTCATATGTAGTTTTGTACACCCATATATTTAAAATTTATATCAAACGTTAACTTCCTTATCTAACATAACTTTTTTTGTCTTCTTAAAGGAATTTGAACCTTCATTTAGAAGAAATGAAGAATCCTATTCAATGCCATTGAGCAATACCTTATTTAGAAGAATCCAAGAGTTCATAAATAAACTAAGGAAGAAATGAAGAATCCTATGCTTCTAAGACCTCAAGAAAGATAAACATATAACAATGAAAC
The DNA here is from genome assembly GCA_963969395.1 of Pseudoscleropodium purum. Classification (NCBI taxonomy): domain Eukaryota; kingdom Viridiplantae; phylum Streptophyta; class Bryopsida; order Hypnales; family Brachytheciaceae; genus Pseudoscleropodium; species Pseudoscleropodium purum. The sequence goes on from OZ017796.1 coordinate 4,168,021, forward strand.
ATAAAGTTCAAATTTTTGAACTTTTGAGCGTTCTATTGGCAAACAGCTAGGCGAACGGGGCAAAAAAGAAGATGGCCTGTCTAATGATTGTAGAACCACTTACACCATCTGATTTGGCGGATAGAGGGTGTGATACTCGGATTAGACCATCCATCGATTCATCTACCAATCCGCTAGTTCAGGCGTGGTTCGTTTGACTAGTCTGCCAATCCGCGACTTCGAGCGCGGGTCCATTGTCCACCCGTTTGTTGCATGCCGCGGTCAACTTGTCCGCCGGTTTGGATTAGATCCATGTTATCCGGATTAGGCTTGAGTGAGGGTCAGTTTTAGTCTGGGAGTGAATGGCTATATGGGCAGACAGTCTCTTTTTCTCTCCTCACTTCCACTCTCCCATTTAGGAAACAAAATCATGTTAGATGTGCTATTGTTGCTTCACATGCCAGTTGCTCCTATATGGTGGAAAATTGGGGTCACAAATCTTATATTCCTTATTGGCTTTTTTGGCCTAGTAACTTCTACACGCTTAAAAACATCTAGGCGCGTTTTTAATTTTTGGTGAATATATCAAGGCTTCTACAAATTCCATTTGCAAATTCAAAGTGGATAGATGTCACATGACAATCGAGATATAAAGTAATCATGGTAACTAAAAATACTAGTGGAGGTGAAAGCAACAAGAAATCTAAAGCTAAGGGGGTTGGTCATGAGTTGTGGTATGACATTTTTATGAATGACAACATTAAGACAAAGACCGATTGGGAGAAGGAGGATGCAGAGTACTGGACTTCCAAACTGTGCAGAAAATATGTGAAGATGTATCACATTCGGAAGTTGTGGCCTCAGAGATGTCATGAGCTTTACACTAATTATTGTTTTAAACCAGGAAATTGCCTTAATGATCATTTTGTCCACCGTTCAATGGAGGTGTGGCATTGTCTTTTTGGAGACAAGGATATGAGCAAAAGCAAAATTAACTACAATTTAGCATGCATGGTTTATGTTGAACTGATTTTGGCCCACAAAGTGGATTGGAACACGTATCCTACGACATCAGCAACACCACTTTAGATTTTGTCACATCAAAAAGATATTTGTAATACGCTCGTCCCAAATGTGAAACTTTTTGAATCTTAGACTACATTAGAGGATAAATCGAACCTTGAATCCATTGTCATTCAAACAGAAGTGCATAATACAGAAGTTATGAGGGAAAAATCTAAGGTGCAACTTCTTGAACCTAGTGAAGCAAAGGCCATGTCAAATGATGTTGCGGAATGCAAAGACATTCCACCTCTAATTGAAGTGCACAATACGGAAGGTATTAAAGGGAAAAGTACCAATGGAGGTAAAAGCAACAACAATATTACAAGAGGGAGCACATCTTCTTCGGTGGGTGCAAAGAAAGTTGCGATTATGACACCACCCAACATTCATGAATCCTCCACTAAATGTATCAAATATGGTGCAAGAAGCTTTTGTATTTAAGGCGACTCATCTTCCAAATAAAAAAGATTCAATGTCTGAGTCATAGAAAAACAAAGAAGAAGTTTCTATAGAAGAAGTAGATAGGGCAACCACTACGATCACTCATCTTATAGACAGTGATGCCCTAGTGGACATCACTAATAGAGTTGTGTATAAGGACCTAGAATAGAAGCTGAAGTCCAATTTTGAGCCCAGTAGATATATTGCCACCTCTACAAAAGCCATATGTTGTGAATAATGGCTAAGAGACACCAAGCCTATTTGACCATCCATTATTGGAGTTGTTGAATGAAGAAGATCTACAGAAATTACTCAAAATGCCTCCACTAGAAGAAATGGAGAACTATTTACATTGTACTCTTCAATGGACGAAATTGGAAATTGGAAAAATAGATACGACCACTGGAAATGAAGAGGGCTCTTCAAATGAAGGTGGCCCTTCAAACAAAGGGGGTACTGAAGATATAAGGGGCACTACTACTGAAGGGTGCTCCTCTATTTCAAACATTAAACCAATGCACTTTAGTGAAATGTATAGAAGCACTTACGCTCTATCATGTTTAGCTAGAGTTGTGGCTGAATGCACACCTGCCTTTGAGCAAATTGTTGATACAATTTCTCAACTCAACCTAGAGATTCTTCATGGTGCCATGGCTTTTCGAAAGTTTGTTGAGTTTGAAAACACACTACAAGAAAAGAGGTTGAAAGACCTCAAGCATTTAGTTCAAATTGAAGAAGAAAATCAAGAGCTCAAAAAAGTGTTTTATTTAAAGGAAGACCATGATGATTTCATTGATTTGAGGGTGAAGTAGAGGAAATTGGAGACCCAAATTGAGTCTTTGAATATTATAATTGCAAATTCCAAGGTCGCAAATTATGATCTCAGGGTCGAAAATAATGATCTTAGGGTCAAAAATGAGAAGTTGGCATTGGAGTGCAAGACATTGGAGTGCAAGACATCCGAGGAGACGTTACAATGTCATTGCAAGATGTTAGTAACAATATAGAACGAGAAGACATATGAACATTAGAAGGCCACATTGGAGGCAAGTCAAACAACTCAAGAGAGTGATCAACTCCCTCTTCCCCTTAACAAGGGCAAAGCCGTGGACGAGACAATAGAAGTCACAAAGGGTACTGAGAGCCTTACAGCTATGCCTCCTCTCTCTCTTCCCTTTGAGGTTGTAGACAAGGGCAAAGCCGTGGACGAGACAACAAAAGTTATCGAGGCTACTAAGAGCCTAAAGCCTATGCCTCTTCTCTCAATGGAAGCTCCTTCCATGCAAACAGTAGACCCTATCATTGAAAAATTGAAGCAACAATTGGACTTGGCAATTCAAGCAAAGAATGAGGTAGAGTCTTTAATGAGGCGAATGAAACAAGTAGGACTTCTAGACAAAATCCTTATAATGGAAACAAGGGACTTACAATGGGTGATATAGGCAAGGCAACTACAAGAAATTTCCAATATGTCCTCTCAATTCATGAGGGGGCACTTGAAGTATGCACTAGAGTTGGATGAAGTGTACAATAATGTGCACACCCATTATTTGCATATGAGGTCAAAGTTAGAAGACAAAAGGCTGAATCTTGATGTGCAAATAATGGTTTGGAATAATATGGATCGAATGTTTGAGCGTCTAAACCATGACAAATCCTATGAATCCAAAAACATCGATTGGGCCATGGAGATAGAAGAAGGATGGATTCCCAAGACACATTGTTTGCTCACATTCTTGAGCAGAAGAAGGCACTTGTACTTGGCAGTACTCATAGTGTTCTACTCTTGAAGGAGACGTGTTGTCTTTACCAAGGCACATTTGGGCCTGAAGGAGGTTTCACTTTGGATCAATGTAGCCATTTTTTCCATGTTCTTTGCATACAAAGAATTGCACAGTTTCAAGCCCATTGTCCCATGTGCCGTATTCCTATGAATCCAAGGTTCTATGAAGTGCTAGGGATTTTGCATGTGATGCCATTGGGTCACAAATACAATCGGTGGACCCTTCTACTTGACCAAGAGCCAATCAAATTTCAGAATTACAAGCATTGGGAAAAACCAATGGCTTGGGACTCAAAGCTAGGAATACATTGGTTAATCAGAATGGGGTCTACTAATGACCCTATTCGAGATAAGTATTTTTGGATGACACAAGACGTGGAAGTGGAAGTGGAATTGACTCTCCAAAAACAAGAAGACAATTTGAGAGGGTTGACATGGAATTAGAAGCTTTCTATAAACTCAGATCCACTGTCAAGGAGGCAATCTTTTCATGATACCTCGTTGAGTAAGTAGGAGACTCATGGAGAGGGAAGGGACATCTCGTGATGTGGAAGAGAATAATGGTGCCCCAAAGTAAGAAGAAAATGTTTCATTTCCTATTGTAGACCTATATACTATATATTAATACTAATAGAAGATCAATAGCTAATATAGGTTTAGATTTTTTTTTGACTTGAAATACGATACTCTATTCATCGTGCATATTATTAGTTTTTTATAATCTATGTAGAATATAGACGTGCGCAAAAAAAATATGTTTTGATTTCTCTATCCAACTATATATATATTATTTATTTATTTATTTATTTTGTTATAATTTCAAGTCACTATATTGAATTGAAGGGTGAATGTAATGCAAAATTTTTGGTTAAATGTTTTGTCATATAGTCATATTTTTTGTTTTTTTATGACCTGGAAGTTGTAGACTTGTAGTGTTGTATCAAATTGCAATTCTCCAAATGAATCCAACCTCCCCGGCTGGCAACCGTTGGGATTTAATTCAACGGTAATTTTCAAACCTACACCTGAAGAATATAAGAGCAAGGAAGAAGGTAGTTGAAATCACTCTTGAAAACTGAACGCTAAGATTTCCAAGGACTAGGAGTTGCATTTTTTGTGTCCCTTGCTTAATAATGTATAGTTCAATGAATAGGGGGGCTTTGGTTTCCAAGGCTTCATGCACTAATTTTATTTCATTTATGGGACATGATGATTTGATGATTTGAACATATATCTTTGAAACTTCGAAGCTTGAACGAATATTGGGAATTTGGAACTTGAAGTTTGGGGAAGCTTTTTACAATGAGTAAGGATTATTTAGGTTGGTATATTGATCTATCAAGTACTAAAGTGAAGTGCAAGGCATGTAACTTGCAATTTGCAAATAAAAAGTGCCACATGTTGAGCTACTTGAGATATAAAGGGAAGAATGGTGTTTGTGAAAAAGGAGTAAGCCTATGTACAAAATTGTCATCTATGGTACAAACTATTTTTGTCCGTTGTGATGGATTATTCCCACAAAGATTAGATATTGAGAATATAGATGGCAAAAATCTTATAGTAGCCACAAGCAACATGCCAAATGGAAGGAACTCAAAACGTTCAACACAAGAAGATTCGTGCATAGCACCAAGACAAATAGTTCATTCTGCTCCGAGGATAAACCAAAGCACAAAAACATCAAGCCAACATGGAACTCTACCCTCTTCCATCACTAGGCCTCGAAGACAATGTGAGCTAATAGATGGTTTTGAAGAAGCTGGTAGACGGAATTTGAATATGTTGTGGGCCAATTTCTTCTATTTGGCAAACACACTATTTGCAGTAAACCGAAGTGAAGTGTTCAAAGAAGTAGTAAAGAGAATGGCAGAGTTCAAAAGGCCATACAACCTTCCATCATAGCTTGCTTTATGAACAAAATTATTAGACCAAGAAAAGGCAGACGTTGAGGTGAAGTTGCATAAAAGGACTAACGATAGTATCAGAAAGTTTGGAGCAACATTGTCTATTGATGGATGGAGCTCAATTACAAATCGGCCATTGGTGAATGTCATGCTCATGTCTTTGGCGGGAGAGCAATTCTTGGGATCAATGGAAGCAAGTCAATTTGAAAAAATTGTAGAGTATTTGGTATCTATTTTGGACAAATTCATATAGAAAGTGGGGCCATAGAATGTGGTGCAAATAACAACGGACAATGCTCTTGTGAACCCTAAAGCATATAGAATTATAATGGAGAAATATTTGCACATTTTTTTTCCAAGGTTGTGTGGTCCATGCTTTGAATTTGTTACTCAAAGATTGGGAAAAGGAAGATTGGGTGTTGGATGTAGTGCTACAAGCCCATATGATTCTTACATTTTTCAGAAAGAAGCACATGCTACTTGCAATATTTCGTAGTTACGAAAAGGAATTGACTTTGTTGATGTCGGGGGAAACAAGATTTGCCTCGAATTCCATTGCGTTGGAATGTTTGGAGAAGGTGAAGGGAGCACTGAAACAAAGTGTGACTGACCTGCGTTGGAAAGCATATGCAAGGACCTTAATAGACAAGGAAAAGAAAGGTAAAAAAAAAGCTCAGCATGTGAAGAGGATAATAAAGGATGTCCAATTTTGGAAGCAATGCACCAATTTTGTTCATTTGGTGGGCCCCGTTGTATATGGCCTATATGATCTAAATGCGAAGACGCCATGCATAGGCAAGGTTCTCTATATTATGAAGAAAATATGAAAACATGTGGTGGATTTAGAAAATTTGTCTTTTTAGTTAGATCCTATACTGACCAAACCACTGAAGAGGACGTTCCAAGTTTGATGGAAAATGGTAGAGACTGATCTCCAATATACTAGAGCTCTTTTAAACCCCTACCTTCTTCACGATAAAGATTTAGCTGACGATAGTCATGCAACCGATGCATGCAAGCATGTCTACATGCAAATATGTAAACCTAAAGAATACTTAGATGTTGTGAAGGTGTTCATGGCTTTTCGACATAGAGAGCTTTCTTTCCAAAATATGTTGGATCCAATTGATTCAAAATTATCAGAGCACGCTTGGTGGAATTTTAAAGGCATGTGCAGGAAGCTCATTGCTCCAATTGCAAGGAGAATATTGGGCCAACTAGTATCTTCATCTTCATGTGAACAAAATCGGAGTAGCTATTCCTTTGTTTACAACAAATCTCAAAACAAGTTAAAAACAAGGATAGCGATGGATATGGTGTATGTGTATATGAATCCGAGAGTCTTGGCCACATCAAAGGATAAAGATGAGAAGAAGTGGTACCATGAGAATGCAGAGTCAGAGGAATCCGAGGGGCTTGTTGGAGACGACAAGAGTAGTAATGACGATGAAGAAGAAGAATATGTTGTCATTGACAAAAATGATGAGCAAGGTGAAGACAGAGAACAATTACAAGATGGACAAGAAACAAGTGATGATGACCTTGTATTTGATGAAGAAGAGGGTATGAACGAAGACATGTACAATGGCGATGGTGACAAATTGAATATGTACAATGATGATGTGGGCAACAATAACTTTGACAAGTATGCCTTTCCTCTAGACGAGGGTCATTGTGGAACCGACAAAGATGTACTTCCCTTAGTAAGATTTCTAGACGGAAACTGCCTTCTAAGCAATGAATCGGTTTTGGCAAACAAGGATGATATAAATGTTCAAACAACAACTAAAATTGGGATTACGATTGAAAATGGTGGTACTTCTTAAGAAGGTGAATTACTTGGAAGTGAAAAGTCTCCATTTATGGCAGTGGCTCATTCAAAAAGGAATGATGAACTAAATGACTAGGTAGAAATGAATGTGGACAAGACAACCTTGGATTTTGAAGGTGGATTGGCAAGCAAGATTAGTAGAGAATCTAGTATCCTAGACCCTATCGCGCAACTAACAATAAACAATGTAGTTTCAGAGTTGATAGAATGTGGAAGTGCAAACCTACTCCTCAATGGCCAAGGCATGAAAAAAAGCATATCAAGTTCGCAACGCCTACCATGTAGTAGTCGTCCAACAGCTCCACACGCACTATTCAACACCGAAAGTACCACTTTGTTGGGTTCAAAAAGTTTGTAATCTCAAATGCAGGCTTCCAACATTTCTTCAAGCAATATTGGCGATGACAATGAGACATTGGATGTAATGTGGAAGAAAACACAAAGTTGCCCACCACAATCTTCTATGAAGCCATCAAACACTAAATTGCAATTTGTGAATGGAATAGAGGTATGCAACAATGAGAAGCGATAGACAAGAAAAGCAATGCTCAAGGAATTTGTGAAAGGTAAAAGCAAACAAGTAATGGAACCTTTTGCTATTTCCCCAAGGAAGAAAGCACATATAGGAAGACCTCCTCTTGATAAACGTCAGCGTATTGCGATACTTCCCCCAAGGAAAGGAAAAACGGTCCATTGTCTTCAAGAATGCATAGGGAAAACTTTGATACAAATGAAGGAGACAAAGACGGGCAAATCAACGAGAGCTTCTATATCTAGGAAAGTGAAAGAAAAAAGAGGGGGAAGTCAATTACCTTCATCAAATGATGAAGATAACATGTCTAATGCTAAAGACAATGGAAGGACATCAAAAGACTATAGTAGTAGGGCAAAAGTGAAAGGAGATATTAATTACTGCCCTTAGAAATTCAATTGTAGAAATGGTTTGAACTGAAGGTAGTACAAAAACAAGGTGTTCCAATGCTTATGATTCAATGAATTGAGGAGGCAAGAAAAAACTAGATTTTGCAAGCATTGCTCTTTTGTACAAGTTTGGCTTTTTATCTTGAAAAATATAATGAAACTATTAAGTTTATTAGTTTCTAACTTTCCATTTAAAGTAAAATTCAAAAAATCTTCATTGTATATTTTCTTGTTAAGAATTTTCAACGTATTCAACAAGATAATTTTTGAAACGATACAACTAAGTAACTTTAGAAAATAATCTACTAGCCTTGCAACAAAATTAAAATTTATCAATGTTAATTGTTAAACTAGTAAATCTAATAAATAGAAGTACGTGACCCTCTGCCCGTTCACTCATCTGCCCCAGCTGATCGACTGACCGACCAACCGACGGCGACTAGATAGCGTTTGCACCATCTAAGGACCCAGGATGTCTAGATGTCCAATTTTTGGACATGATTTTCCCAAAAATGAACATTTGGAACAACTCTGAGTCATACTCTAAGTTTTGTAGAAGAATCTCTATTGGTGGTCTTTTTACATATGGTACTACAAAAAAATGATTGTCATCTCTTTGAGAGAATACTCAAGCAATCTTCTTCAATCAATCAAAAATACTTAATGTTTTTCTTTCATCATTTGGTCTTCTACAATAACCTTAAATTTGTCTAAAATATTGCACCATTAAAGTTCTTTGAGTATAACTATAACTCATGCTAATATAAAATTAACTAGCATTGGTAAAAATGCTTCTAATAAAAAAAATCCTACAAGTAACTAAAACTTGGCACTGCACTCAATTATAGTAGAAAACTCCAAAAGTCCATCAGCATTTTACCAATAATGCCCCCATGGGACACAATATGCCCCACGTATCTCCACGAACCCCAATTCAAAATCATAGCCATGGCATTACCTGTGAATAGCTTTGTCCTGATCTTCATTCAAGTACATAGTAATGGATCCATCAAAGGTGTCTTCAATGAAGCACTCTAGGATGAATGACTTTATGGAGTAGGGCTCGTGAAGTTTAAGGATGAAGCGGTGTAGAATCTTCATTTAGAAGTTTTAAGTAAAAATCTTAATAAAAAAATTTCAAACTATTTATTCAAAAATCCATTAACAAAAATTTGTAAGTATTATTGGCAAGGTCCCTTGTAATTCAAGAGTACCACAAGGTTTTGTTAAGAAAATTAAAGTAACATTCAACTAATCATTGAAGTAAATTTCAATTAAACATTTATACCATTTTAAAACACTAAAAAAGCTACTTTTCTTACTTAACCCTTTAACACCTCAATCCTTTCTTGATTTTTTGCACATTTTGGCTTATATCTTTTTATAGAAATATCATTTCCTGCGATTTCAAGAAATTGATCATTAAGGAAGGTTTTCTCTTTAAGATTCAAGTATTAAATTGGAAGAATGAAAAGTTTGCTAGACTATAGGGCGTTCTGTTCATTGTTTAGAATATGGATGTCGAAGCACTTCAAGGTTAAGCATTTGTATTTCTAAGTCCACAAGTCTCTTTTAGTATTGAAAGCTATTTCAAGGAATTTTTCATTGAAAGTAATTGCATTGAGGAGATTGTTGGTAGGTGATTGCAAGCTACATATAATGTAATCTTTTTAGTTAAAATGAAACTTGAAAATAGCACACAAAACAATGAATTTTTAAAGAATTTGTATAAATTTGTATAAATTGTAAAGTTTGGAATAACCATTTGAATCCAACTACAAGTATAGCAATATGAAAGCTTCAAAACTTGAAATAGACTAAAATAATTTTAAAAAACATACAGAGAATTACTTTCAAAGCTTTAATCATCTCAAAATATAACTTTTTGATTTTAGTATTCATTTAGTTTTGTAATTAGTATGTAAAAGTTATTTAATAAATCATTTTATATATTTTCATTTTTTTTCCAGGTCAAGACTCCCTATATAGCATGTATTTTTGGTAATTTTTAAAATTTAATGCAGATCCTACAAAAAATGTAGTCATTCAAAAGTGTTGAACATTCTTGAATTAAATTTGCAATTATTGAAGAAAAAATCACTAATGAAACTTACAAATGTATTTCAACAAAAAAAATACTTCTTATTTCTCAAAAAATTCATTTTAATTTTCAAAGCTCCAAAAGTCTTTTGAAACTATTGAAAAATACTACAAAGTTAATATTTTTTATACTACCCTAGTTTGTGATTACCCAACATTAAGTATTTTTTACACTCTCTATGCATTCTACCTCACAAAGGCAAAGATAAAAAATATCATACATTGATGATGTAAAATAGAAAAATACATAATAAAAGGCTTCAACAATTTTTCAAAGAATTTAAAAACACTTCATTCCACTTGAAAAACCAATCTCAAACTTTATTTATTTTCAATGAAATTTCCAAAAGAAACCTAGTAGCTTCCTGTGCACAATTTTTGTATGTGGCATGTTGATCAATACAACATAGAGAAATTATCAAGGTGCCAAAAGTAATTTCACTATAATTATTGTAAAGCTCATGTATAATTCTCCATGTATAATTTACAAGCTACTACTTTAATAGTGCCCACCCTAGATAATCCATAATAATTGACAATCCATAAGAACTATTCACAATTCATGTTGTACATAACAAAAAGATTGTCAATATGGACTCTACTTGAATACTCTAGGGAAGCATTGCTGTTGGAATAGGGTTATGGGGATCACAATCTGGTCTAGGGTTGGGCAAATCCCAACATGGAGTTGAAACTATGCGTGCCGGAATGGGGTTGTGGGGATCACAATCTAGTCCTGGGTTGGGCAAATCCCAACATGGAGATGGAACTATGCGTGCCGGAATGGGATTGTGGGGATCACAATCCAGTCCTGGGTTGGGCAAGTCCCAACATGGAGTTGGAACTAGGCGCCCTTCTCCTGGAATGGTAAGTGCAAGCGTGGCAAACACCAAGGCTACCAAAAGGCCCTTCATCTTAAACATGATGATGATATTTACCTACATTCCCAACAAGTATATTATTTAATTAGTGCAAGTTCAACTCTATAAGTTTGTGTAACCTAAAAAGTATGTGAACTAGGCGTCAGAAAAAGATGGATATGTCTCATTTGATGTGCTACCAAGGTGTAACTATATGAAAAGACAATCCTAGAGCGTCCTTCTAAGGTGCAACAAACACTAACCGCTAGAAGTTATCACACATACAAAAAAACAATCCAAAAGCATATTGCCAATGTGTAAGAAAAAGCATGACCTTTGAAGATTGTCAACAAAGTTTAATACGATTAAAAAAAATTTGCAAGTATGCTAATTATCAACATACATGCAATAATAAGGATAGTCCGAAAGATTAGATGTAAAAAAAAGTGTAACATAAAAGATCCAAGATAATCTAATTACAAAGTGTAACAGAAATGAAGACAATTCTAAAATGTGTTGACACAATGTCTTGAAAAGTGACAATCAAAGTGAACAACAAAGAGGCTTACCAATTGTAAAAAAGCCCCACACATGCAAGAACATACAATTGCTAGTAATCAACCAAAGAGTAAAGAATGAAGCTTAGCAATGAAGAGGAAAGTGTAGAATGAAGATATCAAAGTACATGCCCTTGCTTGAATAGCTCAAAAGATCCCTACCAACGAGCCCCAACTTATATATTTTTATGGATAATATTTGCTTCAACAATAGGATAGAATGAGATAAGGTATGGCAGGATAGGATAGAATAGATTAGAATAGTGTAGGATAGAATAGTGTAGGGTAGAGTAGGGTAGATTAGAATAGGGTAGGGTAGGATAGGATAGAGTAGGGTAGATTAGAATAGTATAGTGTAGGGATAGGATAGGGTAGGATAGGTTAGAATAGGATAGGATAGGGTAGGATAGCCATGGTGTAATTAGACAAGATAGAATGGGATGGGATAGGATTAGATGTGTGTCACATGTGCTCAAAATAATATTGATTGTAGGTTGTTGAAAGGTTTTCAAATAACTTTATTCATTCATTAATAGTACATAATGAAACTTTTCATCTCTAAAAGTGTAAGTCTAGATTTTTGGTCATGTAGATTGTATATTTTTAAGCTTCTATAATATTTGTATGCCAACTTTCTCGCTTTTATCATATAATTGCCCCATGGAACATATATTGTACTTTTTCATCTTTATCTAAAAATGATCTTATATTGAACACTCAAACATTCACAAACTTCCTTATATTTGATAAGACAAATTCATTCTTACCTAAAGTCTCGAGAAGAATTACAACTTGGTATTTTTATAGGTCTTTCTTTTGATCTCCTACGAGGCACAATGATAGAATGCTCTCAAGTCTCGATAAGCTCTTTTGACTATCAAAGCATCTCACAATTTGAATTTATTTATGATTGATATCTTTTAGACGAATAATGTTTCCTTGAAATACCTTTAGTATGAGCGTTGGTAATGCCCTACCTCAATGTAGGTTTATAGTTTCTTGATTCTAATACAAACATCAACAATACTATACTAGAATATTAGTTGGACAAAGTTGTTTAATGGCCTTGAAAAATTCAATTTAATTTTGTAAGAAATTAATCTCTATGGATGTCTTTAAATGTTGAAGAGTGAAAGGTTTTTAAGGAACCTTTCATTCTTCAAAAATGCTAGACGTTTAACCTTGAAGTGCTTAGGTGTCCAATTTTTGAATGACAAACAGATTGAAAATTCATTTTCTTTCTCATTTCTATTTGGATGAAAGTCATCTAATTTGTGGAGTTACTTTATTAAGTTCTTGTCCTATCGAATGGTTGAATTTGGTATTAATAAAGTTCATATTTTTTTTAAATTGCAAATGCAAAAAGTGTATCAAGCCAAAAATTGCATTGACTTTAGTTCAAAATTGAATTTGCAAAAATGAAGTCATAGATTTGAAGTGCACAAAATTTTCAAAAATCACCGTATCAAAAGAATCTCATTTAAAATCCATTCCAACAAGTTTTACTCAAAACAATGATAATATTTTGCTTGTAATTGAATTTTAAAGGATTATTGAAATTTTCCTTTCAAAATTTATTAAAACATATTAATGATAGCACTAGTAAATCTATCCATATAGATGAAATCTAAAACTAAAAATCTAAAACTTTTATTTGTATATCAATTCCAAATTATTCTTCCAAATCGTACTTTATAATGATTTTTCCCAAATTGTCAATTCTACAAAAGGATCTAGACGTTTAGGGATTAAAGGTTCTTTGAATTTTTTTTTATTATAAGAATCATATCGAGGGAGAAAAAACCTCCAAAAATATTGAAATATGAGGATAATAAAAGATTTATTGGAAATTTTTTGTTGAATAACATTTTAAATAGTTTTAAGAGCTTTTTTCATCAAAAATCACTCAAACTATCATTTCTAATGCAAAAAGAGAAAATTTTAAATAATTTATTTTTATTTTTTTGGATATCTAATTATAAGACCTTACACTACACTAGAAAAAAAGGTGTGAAAATTTTAAAAACTTTGATTGACCACATAGATTGCAAGATATTTATGTTTAAAGTGAAGAAATGAAGTTTTTTTATACCTTAAGTAACTAGATTATAAAACTTTGAATCTTTTTAACTAAAAATTTTTGCACTACAAATTTCAAAAAATTTATATTGAATTCTAGTTTTTTTCCCCATAGGTATATATCATCATAATATTGACGTGTAATTTTTAAGTAGGAAAAGAGATATAATGATGTAAAGTGACAACCCAGATCATCTTCTCCATTCTCAAAAAAATTCACCAAAAATTGCATACTAGATCACTTTTAATGTCAATCAAATTGTACTAACAAGGTTAATTGGAAAAGTCATTTAGAGTATCTTTGTTGTCCAAAAGCTATGAGGTTAATATATTGAATTTTTTCCAAATGTAATTGAAAAATCCACATGGTGGCCTTATGGTCATTTAGGGATTAATAATTATAAGATGGAATTGGAATACACTAATACCAATGGTGAGATTGTTTTAATAAGAAAACTAAACTATGTAGAATTTTTTTCATGGTGATTTGTGAAAATTGTGTTCAATAATGAATCTTATGAAGAAGCTTGCAATTGACTAATGTAACCCCTAAATGCCCAAGGCTTGTTTTGAGCTTCTTAGAATTTGCTCTAAATTGAGCAAAATACCAACATTTTGATAAGTTGTATTAATTTTTTTTGAATTGTAACCACATAAATTCAAACTAGACATGTTAGAGATCTCATAGGAAAAGAAAACACAACAATATTACTTATGGAGTGAAAGATTATAATGTTTGATTGTGAGGGTGTTAAATGCAAAAGTGATGTGAAGTCTTTCAATCCTCTTTTCACAAGTAAATCTAAAAAGTTGGTGACTAAAAAAACATGAGGTTAAAGGACCTAACATGTGTAACCCCAATCAATTTATGGCTTCCTAAAATCTGCTCTAAAATATTTCTAAATGAATTTTGAATGTCATTTTTTCTCCAAGAGCTCTCAACACTACGGGAAGTCAAGATTGCAATGGGTATCCTTGCACAAAATCTTGAATAGAAAAATCACTATCATTTATTTTTAAAATTGTATTTTTGATGCAACAACTAGATTTCAAGAAGAGCTTTTCAAATATACAAACTACTAAAAATAGCAACTTGGTTAGGTTTTATTTCACTTCAAAGTTTTGCAAACACCAAATTTTGGTGCCTCAAACATTGAGGGGTTAATGCCAATGAACTGATCATTGGGACATGTAACTTAAGTATAAGTTGGCAAACAAATGGCAGTGGAGAAACAAATAAGTTAAAAGTTGTTGCACCAATTACGATCTCGTTCTCCTTATCTTTATTTAGGCCAAATTTATATCAAACTCTAGCTTAACCCAATAAGGACACTACAGACCATTATGGTCCAATGGATGACTTTATTATTTATTGTAGAAAAAAAAATGCACCTATTGGTCTAGCAATCAAAGAATTTTGGTGAATGCTTTGATCGTGGGGGACTGCATCCTTACAAGGTTAATTGCCTTTGTGACTAGTTGGAGCAGCATCCTCCTCAACTTTTGAATGCTGAGGTGGATGTTGTGTATCTGATGGATGACATGGAATCAAATTGTTCAGGACATGTCAAAGGTGCATTTATTCATCCTCAAAATTTGTTTCGAAAAGGAAAGATCTTCTACAATACTTTGGCTTGCAATGACTACTTCTGCAATTTTGGAGGGCTACTGATTTCCATGGTAGTGGAAAAGGATGATTTCAAGGGTCACCCCTTCTCCATTTAAGGGGTTAGCTTATCCAAGCAAACTGATACCTAGAAATCACAAACTCGGTTCCACCCAATTTGTGATTTTGTGCCCCAAAAATTAAAATTAAAATAATAATTTAAAAAAGAAAAAAGAAAAAAATGCCCCTCTGTCTGGCCCTCACTAAGTCATCACCTCCACAGTCTGAGGCAAGTGGCAGCCTGAAAAGCTGGCACTCCCCTTGGGCTTGGGTTCATCACAACCCAACTGACTGACTGGTTCACTCACGGCATCACTGATAGTGCAGCCGTTTTTTTCTCGAAAGAGCTGCTGCCAAAACGTTCTTCCCTCGCTGCGAAATTCATTCCGGCAACGTTCATTATAAGTAAAAAAACAAAAAAGAGCAAATTGAGGAGCCTTCTAGAAAGACAGACAGACAGACACCGACGGCAAGTCAACTGATGAATGCGGACAAGGAAGGAATCTAGGTTCAATGCTTCAAGAGCTGTAAGTTTTAACTTACGGTATTCGGTTTCGGACGCCAGTCAGTGAAAAATCCTCTCTCCGTCAATTTTCTCACTCGTCCGTCATCGAATTCCTAACAAAAAAAAAAAAAAATCTGTCGAGATGGATTGTTCTCACGCAATTCCCTGCGAAGGAGAAAAAGGAGCTTTCTTGAACAGGTCTGATTGAAGACACTCTAGGATGAAATCACAGTGATATATAGGTAGGCTTTGTGTGGAGCTTTTAGAATGCCTGATGGAGCAGTAGTAGAATCAAATGGCAAAGAGAGAGAGAGAGAATGATGAAGAACCTGTAGGAGTCAAAAAGTTAGGTATCTTTGGGTGCAATACATGTTTCTTTCTCTAGCTAGTGGATGAATTGTACTTTGTGGAAGAATCTTGTGAATCTAAACAAAGATACAAGACTTGAGGACTTGAGAGTTGAGAGATTCATGAATTGATATCTAAAAGAAGAGTAGCATGGGCCGTACGTTTTGAATGAATGAAGATTCAATTGGGGTTTTAGGTTTGAACCGTATTCACAATGCACAACAACATGGTTAGGGTTTGGTGGAAGTGGGGATGTGAAGATTGATTGATTAATAAATTATTGTTTGTTGTTTATGTAATATAGAGCCTTGTGGTTACACTGTTTTTGCTAACTTCAACATATGAGTTCATGAGTTGACAATTCATCCAGCTTGTGTTGTAGGACTTGAGAGATATCAGTCAACAAGCAACTATGGTACAAGAGGCTCGGTCCCTCTTGCACTCCAGTACTAGCTTGCTTTTTTTAATAAGTACATACTCATCAAACTTCCTCACATTCATTCACCGTAGATGTAAGTAGCTTTGCTAAAAGCACATCCTCCTCCCTTGGTCCAAACTCCATTGATAGCCTATAAAGATATTCATTGTTCCTTTCCGTAGTCAGTGCAACAGCTGGGGTAGCGCAGAAACACAAAATTCTCGGCAAACAATCCACGCACGTCAGTAACGTAAGTGATGTGAAATTCTGGACTACATTTAGATTCAATGAACCTAGTTTAAAATCTGAACCGTTCAACAGCTTGCGCAGCATGTAAAGGAAAGGTACAGTTGCATGATCACAAATCCTCCATTAGTAAGTTAGTCCATGAGTTCGTTGCTGCAAATGATGTCACTCTCAAGCATAGTTGACGCCGTGTAGACTTGTCTGTTTTGGTACGATTTGGAAGTAGCCCAAGGCTACGTCGTTAACACAGGCTAGGTTGCTAGGGTACCTTCAGCAACTTGCTGTTTCGACCTTTACGCAGAGTTTTAGCAAATTTCCTTTTTCAATTTGTCGCCAACTCGTCACAAGTCCGATTGGTACTAATTAAATTCAAGGTTTCCATTCACCGCAGCCCACGCACTCCAACACACAATCAATCCATGAACGAAAAACTTCAGTACGAAAAAATAAGTGAACTCTGCGCACCCCCCAATAGAAATCATGCACCAAAACCAAGACAACTTCCAGTAAGTTACTCCATCAGTACAGCACTCATCACAAGAGATTCTCCAGAGCAGATTTTCATTGACAAAATGGTGTGGCCTGGGACCTGATTTGATGTTTTTTTCTGTCGCACTTTGAATTTGAAGCCTATCCATCTTTCAAACCAAAAGTGTGGGTCTATAAATGGTCTCTGTCAAGCTGCACTGGAAGCAAGTTGCCGTGCACGTCAGAAGCTCCGTTGAAACACTCAAAATGGACAGAGAGAGTGAGATTGACTTGCTGAAAATAAACATGGAGACCTTTACTTGATATACCGGGAATGCGGGAAAGGAACAACCTAGGAACTACCAATTGTCAGACTCTTCACAAGTCAGCTTCTCCCTCATTCACAGCAACTTCGGGATGCTTCGAATGATACAAGAAGTGACTATATTAGAGCATCTCTCGTTCCTGGTGACTATTCTCTAGAATCTTCGGGATGCAAATTTATTCTCCGTATATTGCAATTGCTTCTGACCTGGCTCAGTTGCACTTATATTCGCTCGGCTCGTCAGTAAGGAGCGCAGCGAACTACAGTGTACTTCGTACTGCCCAATTCGGACTTTTGTAAGCTTTCACTTCCAATGGTGGAAGATGTTTTGGTTTCAGTTTTGTGTGAGAAATGAGAGTGTGCTGATTAGTTTGGAAGGGTTTGAGGTTTGGGTTTGAGGAGCATTGGCCAGGAGACTCTGTTGTGGGTTGGGCTTTATCAAAGGTTTGGGGAAGGCAAGCATTGGAGGTTGGAGCGGGCAAGAAGACCACGTTGTTGTTGTGTTTATTTGGTTGTGTGTTTGCTCTTTTTTCTTGAGGCGGGAGTGGCGATCGGCAGCACAGTATGGGTTGCTGGTCCCGTGATGACTGGGAGGACGACGAAGTATAGTTCGGAGGAGAATGAGGATTGCGAGCTTCACGATGC
This sequence comes from Pseudoscleropodium purum, assembly GCA_963969395.1. NCBI lineage: Eukaryota > Viridiplantae > Streptophyta > Bryopsida > Hypnales > Brachytheciaceae > Pseudoscleropodium > Pseudoscleropodium purum. Next base: position 4,186,162 of record OZ017796.1, read on the forward strand.
TCTCCGCCAGCTAGTTGTCCGCGGCTTTGATCCACCACTGTGCTGTGGGTTCGTTGCAAGTTCTTGCTTGGATTCTTGCTTGGCTGACAGTATGTTCCATCTCAGAACTTGTTGGAGGTGCGTCTCTTGGATGACTTTCTTTCTTCAGCTTTTTTAGTTTCTTCTTTCTTGCACAATGCGCTGTCCACGAACTCTAGGCCACAGTTCTAAAACGAAGTGGTTAGTCAGGGTATGCTTGGAGAGTCTTCGCAGTGGAGAGTTGTCTAGTGGGGATTGATTTCTACTCTTTCAAATGGCCGTTTGTTGATTCAAAATTGGTGCGAGAAAGATTGGCGAAATAGAACGAGCGACGTTAGATTTAGGAGCTCTCTGAGCGCCGATGAGGAGTTCGAGTACTCCTCCTTGAAATTTGTTGAGCGAATTCGACGTTCTTTGTGATAGAATTTGCCGGGTTGGGAAAATGTGCAAGTGGGTAACAATGTCAGACCAGCTACGCACTGATTGCAAGTGATTTTTTCCTTTTAGTTTCCTTTGATTGAAACGTTTGTTGCTCGCAGGATTCTTCTTTAGGTCTGCGTCTGGTTTAGACTGTCGTGAAATTTTCGGTCGTGGATCTGTTGGGCTGGACGAGATCTTCCATTACTTTAGAGCGAAAACCTTTTTTCTTCTTATTCCGCTTTTAATTTGACTGCGCAGCAGCACCTTCGCATTGAGTGCAACAATTGGTCTATAATGGCTTCCGATGACTTTAGCAAGCAGTTTTCAGTCACCGTCACTAGTGTAATCGTCTTCCCTGCTGGTACCTAAATTGTGGTAGCCATTTGTCCCGATTCCTGACCTAAGTTACAACTGTACTACTTCCATTTTCTGCGGCTTTCAATTGTATGCCATAGCTTTTTTCAGTTTTCATGACGAGGAAATCACTTCTATCCAAGTAATCTAATAGCGAATTTTTGGGATCGTTGATTGTTTACCGAGAATTGTATCACCTAAACTTTGTCAATGACGAATGTCCAAGAAGGCTGGTTTTGGCTATGGCGTCCACCTGTCACATCACTGCTCAACACTCTTAGAGCTCTAGGTTGCCTTATCTAAATGAAAGTTTCGATTTCAATACCTACAAAGTGCATACATATTGTAAACTCAAAATTGCTCACTTTCTCTCTGCTCTCTTAGTGATGCATCTGATGCTGTATAGCCTTCACTTGATCCTTGTATATGTTGTCGGATTTTTTGCTTGGTAATCTTTTGTGCTATACGAATCTGTAATTTTTTGTGCGAATTTTTCCATTCAAAGTATGTTGCCTACACTAATAAAATGCTTGTTCATATCAGGCAATATGCGAATGGTGGGCTATCGAACATTGTTAGGAGAGCCGAGGCAGTAATGCCAGACTTGTACGTGTTGCCTCGTTATTATTCAAGTCCAAGAACAGCTCCATTTTGGGGAGACAGGTACGTTTGCATCTACCTTGCTTGGACTCTTGCGCTTGCAATATTTTTTTACATCATAGGAAGTTTGTATGCGTGTGTGGGTGGTTCCACGTTGTCTTCACGTCGTTCGAATTATGAGCTTGTACTCCTGTATCTCTGCATAGCGCTTTCTAGGAGTAAGTTAGAGGACACTTCCCTTCAAGCATTTTAATATAAAGCTCTGGAGATCGTTTTGAGTACAAGAGCCAAACTCTCTTGAGATCAAATTTTTCAAATTCAGTGTTTGAATTTCGTAATATGCAATTCCATAGTCGAAGGTTGTAAACTAGTATTGGATGGACAGTGCGCAACCCCATTTCCATTCAAAAGTCATAGCCATTCAGCCAAGTCACGCTTGCAATTTAGCTTGCTAATTGACGGTCAAGTAAGTATTGGACTAGATGAATTGCTTTTGTAAACAGGGGTGAGTGAATAGGAGACAGGATCAGGTCCCTAACAGTTTCTAGTATCCTCTGCCATACTTATCAGCACCTGTTAGGTGTTTTGAAAACACCTAAATGTTTTGCTTCTACTTACATGGTTTGGTTAGCCCCTATTCACTGTCTTGCTTTAACGATGAGTGTTACAAGCAAAGTTGAGGTTGCTACTTATCACATGTGTGCAACTGAGTGATTTTTTAACTATACCTGACGCTAGTTGCATCAGATAGATAACCTGAATGGTCTGTTTGTTGTCATTACGAACCCCTAGTCTTCGGTAGGTCGAAGGTGGAGTCCTGTGGATGTAAGTATGAAATCAGTGCTTGGAAGCTCATCACAGGTTTGCAGGCAAAGTGGTGGTGGTGACCGGGGGAGCCAGTGGCATAGGGGAGGCGACGACTCGCCTGTTCGTCGAGCATGGAGCGTACGTTGTCATCGCAGACATCAACCAGGAGACCGGAAGAAAGCTTTCTGAGGAGCTTGGGGCCAAGCATTCCCGATTCTTGAGCTGTGATGTGAGAAAGGAGCGCGACGTCGCTGCGTTGGTGGACGAAGCCATGCAATGGAAGGGCAAGCTGGACGTCTACTTCAGCAACGCAGGCTTCGTAGGCGCTTTAGGCTCCATTGAAGAGCTCAGTCTTGAAGATTTCGATGAAACGTTGGCTGTGAACTTGCGGGGTAAGGCAATTTCAATTAAACTGGAAACTTGTTTCCAATCCCTACATGTGAGATCTTAGCAGTAATTTTTATTACATATAAAGAGACCTAATTTTGCCAATAAACATACTGTTTAGGCTCCTGGAAGTTTTCCATTATAAACTCTTAGAGATTTGGTTCTTCCATCGTCCTCTCTGCTGCCCTCTCCCTCACTCCAAATAGCTCCATGTTAGCCTACTCATGGAAAGTCTTCCAATTGGTTGAAGAATGGAATGGATTCATGCAGAAGCGCTTTTCAGTAGTGCACGTATGGATTTAGGTCGAGTACAATTGTGGTAAGGTTTGCCTCTGTTTAAGCTCCTATAACTTTCTCCAGTTTAGACTCTTAACCAGTTGGTTCTTCCATCGTCTTCTCTCCTATCCTCTCCCTCATTCTAATAGCTCCATGTTGTCTACGCATGGAAGGTCTTCCAATTGGTTGAAGAATGGAATGGATGCGTGCACAAGCGGTTCTTCTCAGGACACGTATAGAATTAAGCTGAGTACAATTATACAAAAGTTTGCCTCTTTCACTGAAAATTGCCAAATTTAATGGAATCTTTCTTAGGTGCTGTTGTGGGCATCAAGCACGCCACTCGGGTGATGAAGCCCGTGATGAGTGGAGCCATAGTGTGCACCGGGAGCACTGCAAGTCAAATGGGAGGGTTAGGCCCTCACACGTACTGTGTGAGCAAGACGGCTCTCAAGGGCTTGGTTCAATCCACAGCTCTGGAGCTTCGAAACTACGGCATCCGAGTGAATATGGTGTCGCCTGATGCGACTGCCACACCCATGTTCCAGAGAGTGCTGGAAGACTCCACTGGGGAACCACACACTATGGAGCAAACCAAAGACCGAATGATGAAGAAGGCGCTGTTGCCGAATCGTCCGCTTACGAGTGTGGATGTGGCGAATGCCGTGTTGTTTCTTTGTAGTGAGGAAGCAGGGTACATCAGTGGCCATAACCTGGTCCTGGATGCTGCCAGGACTGTGGGACTGCCTGTGCCAGTTGGTTTCAATCGCTGGTTTGCTGGATACTCTCCCATGCTCAAGTAATCCCCCTTTTGTTCCTGAAAAACGATTCCATCTCGGATTGGCTTGGCAAGGAGGTGTGGAAGATTTCTGTCAATGTTTTGGATCGCAAGTGACGGCTTTTGTCCAGCTTGTTTGAATTCATTTCATGGACAAATATCAGGGCTGGGCAAGTATCTGGTATTCCATTTTCACTTGGCCTGTATGAGTTCTATGTATTCACTATAGAATAAGCCAGAACTCTGGTTTTGTGTGACGGCAGATTTGCTATGCGAAAGCGTAATACTTTGGTGGCATGAACTCTGAATCTTGACAAGGTTATGGTTTTTTGACACATAGAAGGTCAAGTGCTTGAGAGTGGGACGAAGTGCAGAGATGAAGGTGCAAAGGTTTCTTCCAATGTTTGAGTTTAAAAGGTATTTGGTGGCAAGGGTAACCAGAAGCTACAAGAAAGCAGTGGTGTTGTATCCTTCAAGAAATGCAGATGTCAACTGATTCTCACTACTGGAATTGATTTTCTCATTCGCATGATGTTGACTGAACGCAAAGAGAAAGCATGCAAGTATTTTGTACGAATAGGAGGATTTGTGTTGCTTTCGTACGACAAATGCGGCGTTGAAATGGTTTAGGGTTTAGGCACTTGAAATAGTGGCAATAGTTAGATGTTTATTTCTCACTTAAATTTCAATGAGAATGAACGTTTTATGAACTATGAAAACACGTGGAAGATGTTTACTTTTGGTAGCTTCCCAAATTTGAGATGATACCTTGCAGAAATACCTCTTTTTACTTGCTTCTACATTACCCTATGTTAGGATTAGGTTCGTTAAAATTTAATTCAAAATATAAATAAATGTGGCATCTAAAGAATTTTTCAAAAAATAGTGGAAAAAATATTAATAAAGAAATATTAATCCCCCCAAAGCATGAAGCCAAAGTTGTGAATATTGTTAAAGTTACTTGTATTAATAAAGGCCTAGATATTGATAAAATTGTAAAACTACTAAATGTAATAGAATATTTTTAATTGTACTATATGTCATGAAATATTCTAAATTTTGAAAAATGAAATTCTATACATTCTAAATCAAGTTAACCAAAGCAAAATAAACTAAAAAAGAAATGATTTTGTATGGGGTCTAATGAATCTGACCCCAACATATTGTATAACACCAACCCTTTTCCTTGTGTTACTTGCTGCCTATATAATAACACTAAGGTGAGGCATCTCAAGTTTAGCAATACATCAAAAGTAATTGATTTGTATAAGTTTCAAATGTAAAATAGTAAAAACTGCATTGAAAGTAGCATGTGGTTCAAATATTGGTATATTCTATATCATAGGCATGCAAGAAACATACCTTGAAAACCTTCACAAGTTTCTTCTTCTATATAACAAGTGTAATAAAGCACATGTTGTACATATTGTATGTAATAGTTATAACATTTCAATGTATTTTTATGTATAACAACTTGAATTGTTCTATCAATAGAATTTGTGTCAAAAAAACATGAAATCAATGCCTATGTCCCATTAGGTTTGAGATAAAGTTAAGAATGTAGACAACATAAGTCTAATCTTTAAGCCTCGTAAAGAAAGAAGCAATTGTTTTCTTATTTTCTTGTTTTATGTAGAGTTTGGGAGAGCAATGGAGACATTCAATATCTATATTCATCATTTGAAACTTAGAAGACTACAAATTGTGATTGCATTCTATATTATTTGCAAGAAAAGAAGAGCTTATATGGTTTCTATACAAAAATGTACATAAGTTGTGTAAATTTAATATGTGTAAATTTAGAGGTAGAATTGGCAATTGTCAAACATTTACGTTTCTTTCATTTCTTCTACCATCTTCTCAAATGATCTTTTCATTAGTCTAGTTAACAACTCTACATAGCTCTAAATGTAATTTCTTCTAAAAAAATGGTCTTACAACCACTTCAAGAGTGTTTTGCCTCAATGCAATTGCATCAAAATGAAACCAAATCAACAAAAATTGATGTGTTTTACAAACAAAATGAAAAACAAAATAAATTTGTGTCAAAGTATAAAGCACTATTGGAAATCGAGTTGTAGAAGACAATAAAAAAGACCCTTGAAAACTCCACAAGTGATCCAAATTGCCATATGGACCTTGTCATGGTATTTTTTTTTTTATCACAATATGGAAATGTAGACTACGTTTCTTCTAGAATAGAACCCTTTGAAATCTATTTCCTTTGCCGGGATAAATTGTACACTTTTTCTTCACATTGAATTTCTATTGATTTCTATTAAAGGAAATTAATAAAAAAATAAAAAAATAAAAAAATAATTCTCTTGTCATCCATTGAAACATAGATGTTTTATAAGTTGCACATAACATTTTTAATTCCTAAATATCTAAAGTCTTCTTTAGAATTGACAATTTCGAAAAAATCATCATAAAGTACTATTTAGAAGAATATTTTGGAATTCATATACAATTAAAAGTTTTAGATTTTGAGTTTTAGATTTTGTGTGTATGGTTACATTCACCAATGCTATTACCAATATTTTTTCATAAAGTTTGAAAGGAAAATGTCAAAGTTCCTTCTAAATTTAATTAGAAACAAAATATTATCATTTTTGGAGTAAAATTTGTTGAAATGGATTTGAAATGAGGTTCTCTTGACATGGTGATGTTTTGAAATTTTTGCGTTATTTAAATCTACAAACTTTCATCCAAATAGTAATGAGATTGAAATTTGACTATCAATCTACTAGTTGTTTAGAAATTGGACATTGAAGCTCTTTAGGATTAACCAAACCAAGAGCTTCTTGTACAACCTTAAAAAAACCCTCATAAATCTACAAATGAAAAAAGTAGGAATAGCCACACCTTCTTCATTACTTGCTCATTCTATACAAAATGTGCATGGGGCAACTCCCCATTGGTATTCCACAATAGAATATACTTTCTTTTGCAAAATCTTCTTCATGTTCATTATTTTCTTCTAGTGATGACTAATAGGCATGGTGAAGATTATGTGAGCAATTTTTTTTATTTAGCATTTTCGTAGTTTCACCCCTCTTTGTTAAGGATTTAATTGTTGCTGCCTACTTCATCATCGTCGTTGCTGGGGTTTCTGGTGGCATGAGCTCTCTACATGGCTTGCTTTTGATTGAGTCTTGCAACTTTGCACAATTACCCATATCCAATCTTCTATGTAAATTGATTATTCAATTTTTGATTCTCCATGATTCTCACCCTAAAAGGAGTGTTATTCGTTCTTTATCCATATTAACGACTTGCCATTGGTTCTTATTTCCATGTACCTAGAGCTCATTTTTTTAAGGAAAATTGCTAAGGTGAAGAAGGTTTGACTATGGTAGAACCACCCATTCCCAACTAGGAAGCCATACCCAACCTTAGGGTGCAACTATTTCCAATCAAAGTTAAGACAAATTTTCAACCAAAGCTTAAAATGTGTTTTTCTCCTTATCAAAATTAGGATTGATTCAGTCATGACACATGTCCTAAAGTAGTGAGCATGAAAATAGTTCTTGAATGATCAAAATTAGAGGATTTTATATATTGGATATGGGTTTAGACCAATGTTGACTTCCAAAATTCATAATAATTTCAATTCAAAGCATAAAATTACCAAATGATTGCAATCCCCATGATTTCTATCTTTTGATATAATAGAAATTTGACATTGCCTTATACTATTCCATAACATATGTGGAATTGCTAAAGTAGTTGACTATGGGGGGTTCTACCATATCCTTAATATCAAATAAAATGTATCACTTGAAAAGGATGGATGAGACTCCCATGAAAGATAGTTTTTTATTGTGCCTTTATAGGAGCTAATCCATTCTTGGTCATCCCCCATTTCCAACCTATAAATTGATCACAATTTGTGAAATTGTAGTGTGGTTTCTAAAGTACTTGTGGCACATTACCATTGGTTGTCAAACTCTCAATATTACAACCAACCCTTGATTGATTCTACAACTAGTTCATCGTTGGAAACAGAAAAGTCTACATGACTAGTACAAGTATTATAGTACAATTGAGCTAAAAAATTTATGATAATTATATTTTGAATTAAAAAATTCTGAAAAATCATATTAACCTTTCAAACTCTATTTCTTCATCGGGGAAATTTTTTGCATTCAGGAAATCCACACTCCACATACCCCGTAATTGCTTAAGTGGTTGGAAATGGGTCGGTTCCCTTATTCTTGGAAGTTTCAACAGTATTATAGAGACCCATCCTTCACGGGTTCCGAATGACATGGCATGTCCCCATCCAGATTCCGTCCACGTCACAACCAACTCATTCCACGCCGCTGAATCAGCAGCCTAATCTCCACGGCTGAGATTCTCTCCCGCCCTCTCGAATCTCCAATCCCCCGTCAACAATCCGCCGACGTGGACTCGAAAACGACCCAGCTGGCCAACGGCACCAACCGCAGCTCCGAACCCCGAGCCTCTCCCCCGCCGCCTCCCTCTTCGAAATCCCGGAATCCCGGGATGCAACTGAAAGCCCCAAAAGATCACATCGCCTGGCTGACACACTCGCTCTCATCATCACCACTAGATCCAAAAAATTTCGCTCCTTGCAGTTGAGATTGAACTGAGGAAATTGGGCAGGCAGGCAAGGTTGGTGTGTGCAAGGCAGTGGGCGTCCGCCTGACTGGGACCCTCGCTCTGCAGGATTCCCTCCCGGTGGATTCCCTCTGCTGCTGCTGCAAGTTCGCTCTCATCCCTTTGGTCGCCTGGCTAGAGACCATCCTTCAGAGTTCTCCCTGTCATCGCTTAACTGATTATTGCTGTGTTGCTCCAATCCTTTGCGAAATTCGCAATTGGAGTTAGCCCTTTCGATTTCGCTCTGATAGTGCGCTTGGCAGCATTGGGGTGTTGGCGTTGGCGTCGCCGGTGCTGGTTCGTTTCGCTGGTGGGTTTCTGTTGGTGCTTTGCTTTCGTGGGGTTTAGGAACTGGCTCTCATATCGGTGGTGTCTGCAATTTATTGCGTTTTGGAGATGAGCTTGAGTTTGTGCTGTAGTCTTTTGGCTGTGTTATGGTTATTTTCTGACGAAAATGTGGTTTTCGGCGCTGGACACTTAACCTTTACTTGCGCGTTGTCCATCTTAAAAGTGATTGCTGTGTTTGCGTCTTTTGTTTGTGAAGTTCGCAATTGGATCCTTACGCTTTCGATTTCGCTCTGTTGCAGCGCCTGTCAGCATTGGATCGTCGCTACTGTCGTTGCTGGTTCGTTTATCTGGTGGGTTTCGTTTGGTACTGTGCTTTTGTGGGTTTTAGAAATTGGCTTCCGTTTCGGTGGTGCTTGGAACTCATGCTTTTCGGAGACGAATGTTGTAGCTTTTTCTTTTCTTTTCTCTGACGAGAATGTGCTTTTTGTTTCTGTGTAGGAATTGCAATTTTCGAGGGTGTGGCGAATTTTTCATTGACGAATGTTGTAGCAATGGAGTAATTAACACCGTCGCGAGGTGAGATCGATCACTGGTGTGCAGCGCGTGCAGAGAAGCTGCAGTAGGGATGGCGGCAATCCAGTTGTCGAGACCCCATGTCACAGTCCCGGCGCAGAGCAATTTGACTCTCAGTCGTCTTTCCAAGCCGTCGTGCTCTGTTCCCTCGTTCAGTAGCCTGAGCCGAGCAGCTTGGCTGAGTAATTCCAGCGCTATTAAGGTCGAGAGCAACACCAGGCTGTGCTCGCCGCTGGCAGCAGCTTCTGCTGCCAGTTTGGGCGATGGCGATGGCGATGGCGATGGAGCGAGCAGTCTGGAGTGGTTGAGTCCAGCTGGGTCTGGCAATCCCATGCAAGAATGGATGCGCAACCAGGGCGGCGACGAGCGGGAAGGCGATGCGTGGCGAGAGGAATGCGGCGTTGTGGCCATCTTCGGAGATCCGGAGGCCAGCCGACTCTGCTACCTGTCGCTCCATGCTCTGCAGCATAGGGGCCAAGAAGGGGCAGGAATTGTCACCGCCAACGAACATACTTTACATGCCGTTACAGGTAAACCTTTCGCATACTCCGTGGTATGGTCTTTTGCAACCGATCGCACTTTTTCTGTATATTCTTTTGCTTATTCTTTTGTAGCTTCTGCATATTCCTTTGCATGGTCTTTTGTGACATCGTACTTCTTCTGCATTTCCTTTGCGTTTTTTTTTTGGAACATTATACTTTTTCTGCATATTTCATTGCACGGTCTCTTTGTAACATCGCACTTCTTCTACGCATTCTTTTGTTTTGGTTGTGTTTATGTTGGGCAGCTGAACTGCACGTTTTTATCAATTTAGGGTTTTAGTTTTGGTGAGACTTGTTGTGTTATGTGTGATGGTTTCCAGGGATGGGGCTTGTGAGCGAGGTCTTCGATGAAAGCAAGTTGCAGAAGTTGCCCGGGTCGGCTGCAATTGGTCACGTTCGGTATGCAACTGCAGGGGCCTCTGTTCTAAAGAATGTGCAGCCATTTGTCGCCGGATATCGGTTCGGCTCATTGGCGGTGGCCCATAACGGCAATTTGGTGAATTACTCGGAGCTGAGGGCAAAGCTGGAGGAGAATGGCAGCATTTTTAACACATCGTCGGATACTGAGGTATCGATCACCCTCCTGTATTCAGTTTTATAACGCACTTGTAGCTGTAGCTCAAGTGATTGTATTTCCAAAAGAAATTCTTTTAATTGCTCCTGTGGGACTTGGAAGTGGATCTATGGCTTCGTAGCTTGCACTTGTGTTGTCTTAAGTATGGGTGCCTCTGTTTTGATGATTGTTTGGTTGTACAGGTTATCCTGCATCTGATCGCCATTTCCAAAAAGCGTCCTTTCGTGGCCCGATTGGTGGATGCGTGCGAGCAGCTTGAAGGCGCCTACTCTCTCGTCTTCCTTTCAGAAGACAAGGTGGTGGCAGTCAGGGATCCTCACGGTTTTCGGCCTCTGGTGATGGGCAGAAAAAGTAACGGAGCTTACGTTTTCGCCTCGGAGACGTGCGCTTTGGACCTCATCGAAGCAGAGTATACCCGTGAGGTGAGTGATTTTACTGCTCCAGTTTCATGAGACTCCCAAAATACAACCTCTGTTGATGTTTTTGTCAAGGTTGGACTTTAGAAAATTCAGCAAATTACTCCGAGAGGACCAAACGATTTCATGTTTTCCTTCAGTGGTCTGGAGTTGGACATATGGAAGCTTTCTTTTGTCCAAATTTATTTATTTTTGCGATGTTTTCTACTGATCTGGCTTCCAATACAAATTGGATCCAATCAGGGTTACTGTTTTTTTCATAATATGGTCACAATCGAATTTAAACCTATGAATCCTTGGTCCTCGAGGGGGTTAACACTGACATTCTTTGTTGGATATGAGATTTATTCCTCTCATCACTGATTAGGAATAGGTCTTGACTTCTTATCTATAGGTTCAACCGGGAGAAATGATAGTCATTGATAAGAACGAGGGTTACAGCTCTTCCTGTTTAATGCCCCGCGTGGAACGCAAAGCGTGCATATTCGAACACATTTATTTTGCACTTCCGAATTCGGTTGTGTTTGGGCGATCCGTGTACGATTCACGCTATGCCTACGGACGAATTTTGGCCGAGACGGCGCCTGTGGAGTGCGATGTGGTGATTGCTGTCCCAGATTCAGGGGTAGTGGCTGCACTCGGTTACGCCATGCAAGCAAAGGTGCCTTTTCAGCAAGGGTTGATCAGATCGCACTACGTGGGCAGGACTTTCATTGAGCCTTCCCAGAAGATCAGGGACTTTGGTGTGAAGTTGAAGCTGGCACCAGTGGCTCACGTGTTGAAAGGCAAACGCGTGGTGGTGATCGACGACTCCATCGTTCGAGGAACCACGTCCATAAAAATTGTGCGTCTGCTTAAGGAGGCTGGCGCCACGGAAGTACACATGCGGATTGCAAGCCCCCCCATTACTGGATCTTGCTACTATGGAGTCGATACCCCAAGCAAGGAGGAACTCATCTCATATAGGTACCAGTTCGTTGCAACCCAAGGCTTGTACTTCGTTGTTCTGAAAGTGGGAATTGTTGCTTTCTGCACGTATCTTAATTCATCACCAAAGGCCTCCTCACTTACATTGGCAAAGTTTTTAATGTTAAGTTTATTGGCATTAGATACATACAGTTCTCATCTTGAGTTAATGTTAGTGTGATGTAATTGGTTTTAATTAATGTTGGTGTGATGTTCGTGTCCGTTGCATGAACTTGATATCGTTTCGGCAACTATTAAGTCGGCATTAACTTAACGTTATTTGAACATTATCTTAGTATCTGTCTATCAGATTGGCATTTATTTACCGTTTATAACTTTGTGAACCTCATAGGAGACCTTTTGAGATTCTTGTGTTTGTGACTTGTGTGGGCAGGCTCAATGTGGAGGACACACGCAAGGTTCTTGGCGCGGACACTCTTGCGTTTCTTCCTCTTGAGCGGCTGCGGGGAATGCTCGAGGACGAGGCTCCCAAGTTTTGTGATGCTTGCTTCTCAGGGGCGTATGCAGTTCCTCCTCGTGATTTGACGAAATTCAAGGAAGAGACTTTGAAGCCCGTGCAAATCGTGAATGAAAGCTTCGAGGGGAAGATGTCGTCAACTGCTGAGGAAGAGGCGAACGCTGCTGAGGAAGAGGGCAAATCTGTTGCCGTAGCTTAATATAAATTGAGACGGATCTTGAGTGGAAGCGATGCATTGAAATCTTGGCAGGCTCTCAAATCATTTTGTTGGCTGTGTAGTCTACATTGCGATGGAGTTTGAGCTTGTGTAGTCAGGTCCTCTGGAAAAGTCCGGAGGAGCTACCGATATATAGTATAGCAAACGGCAGCCTACATGGTTTACTAGGAAGATCATTCTTAAGAGCTTCAGGCTCTTTCTTTCTTTGATTCGTAATGTGAAAATTTGGACAACACGGAGACGATGAGAGAGGAAAAAGCTGCTCCGGCATTGTCAGACTACAAGTATAAAAAGATGGTACCCTTTGATTCATTGAGTGCTGCAAGTGCAGATTGCAAGCTAATCTGTCAAGAGTTTCTTCTAGCTGATTAGCAGAATCTAAAAACTCATTTCAGAACCTGATTTTTGTAACTAACAGTTTTCCCTATATCACAATAAGGTGGGTAATCCCAAAACTGACACTTTTTGCTACTGAGCCTATTTTTTATTCTTAGACTGGTCAAATTTTCATATGTTCTTGTTGGCAAGTGAAAGGAGGTTCCAACACACCAAAGAATGTGGCATTTGGATAATGTATGTAAAAGTTATTAAGGAACAAGGTTTGGTTCTAAAAGCGTTTCTTCCACATAGGTACAGAATTGACTTTGGAGATGTACACACAGTGTAGATGGTGCTTTAAGGTCAATGACACATTTGGGTGTACCTACCTTATGTCAATGTTTTAATTATTTTTTTAAAATAATTTAGAAGGGATTATTGGTTTTCAAAAATATTTTATATTTGCATTTTGAGAATGGGGAATAATATTGAGTACTTATTATATGCAGAATTTGACTACAATTTGCATATGAAAAAATATCAATTGAATTTTGCATTGTCAAAAATTTGTTGCAACACTCAGTTGTAAGATTATCATACCCCATTGTAGTCACACTCTAAAGGTGTCTTAAATAATTTGGTATAAGTACCCTACCAAATACAACTCAAACTTTTTAAAACTTTGTCACTAGAGCTTGAAATTCTTGTCATTTGAAGTGCATTCAAAAGTTCTTTGAATAGGTACAAAATAACTCCAATTTATATATTGGATACATAAAATAAACCACTTCAAAAACTAATTGACTTCAAAAATTTATGGTAGGCTTGGCAAATCATAGGCACCAATGTACATTTCACTTCAATTTGCATTCAATTTGAAGTGAAATGTGCAATGGTGACAATGATATACCAAGACTATTTTAATTTTTGTCTTTTAATTAGCTCCTGAAGTGGTTTATTTTATTTATTTAATGTCTAGATTTGACTTTTTTGTACCTTATCAATGTACTTTTTGAATGTACTTCAAATGATAAAAATTTCAAGTTCTAATTACAAAGTAGTAAAATAAGAGTTTAGAATTATAAAATAAGAGGTGTAAAAAATGCCTATTTTAGAACATATTGACTTAGGATCTTTTCTATACAAATTAAACATTTTGTAACAAATTTTCAAATATGGAAAAGAGGAAGATACATCCAACATAATTTGATTCATAATTTTCAAACTTAAATTGAATTAGATATGATTTTCTAAAGCTTGTAGCAGTAGAGTGCTATTGAAGACTTAGGTTTTGCCATTAAATGTCAAACAATTGTCCATCAATGGTGCAAATGGAGTCCAAAATGAAGGTGTGATTCCCAAATTGAACAATCTGCATGAACCGTACTAATTGTATTTCCTTTTTTTAAATCAAAAATGAATTCTCTGTTACTTATCAAAAAATAAAAAATAAAGACATACAAACCTTAAACTTGAACAATATAATGCACATAATTGCCCAGGATGGCACAAAGTATCCTACCACTCATAACTCCACATTATTTACATTGAAATTGTGTCTACTTCTAAGTCAAACTCAATTCCTAACCATTCATAAAACTGTGCAACAATAATCCCATAGTAGTTAGACCTGCACTAAGTGCTCTTGGTTTTGTTTCAACAAATGATTCACATGGTACCAAAAAGAACGATTTCCACAATGACAAACTCAATGTTCTAGGATTTATGTAAAATTCTCTTGGAATTGAGGATGTAGTGTTTAACATTGTTGCTTGAAGGCAAATCATGCAATTGCCAATTGAAGAAGAAGGAAACTACACTCTTTGCTCGCTTTTGTTCATAGCTTCCACCATTCCCTAGCACCTCACAAAGAGTGGAACCTCTTGTGGTGCATTCTTTCTACATTGCAAGTAGCATTTCCACACACTTTTGGGATTTAGGGAATTATACTTAAAATCCTAAATATGTCCATTTAGGTGTCCAAATAAGCAATTGAAAATTGTTCCTATTATCAAGTTGCCTAATTTTTGATTGGATCTTGTTGGAAGTCAAAGGAGGATTTTAGGATATCGTTTTATGCATTTTTGGACACCATATGAATAAACTATGAATTTTCAAAGGGTGTTTTCAAGCTAGGATGTAGTGATTTTGTTGTCATAATTCATAAAGTGACAATTTTGCCAATATTTTGACTTCTATTATTTTTGGCTTTTGCTCTAATGCAAATTACTACTACTATATTTTTGTCTTACATAGAAGGATCTTCTGTCATCCATTGAAGACTTTTAATTTGCTGCATTGGTATATGCAACTTTTTTCATAGTTAGGAGCTTTGTCAATTTTTTCCCTCAAATGATTAAAGTTATGACTTATTGCAGGCTGTGCATTAGTGAGTACTAGTCAGCAATATATTGAAACACTCGAGCCAATTTGTTTCCTTTTACGTCATGTGGAATGGCTCAATCTGATACAAATATTTATTTGTAAAGAATATTGAAAGTGAATTCGGCTATATGTGAAGGTTTGATTCAGCACTAAGGTGCTAAAATTGGATTTCTATGTTGAATTTTTTGGGGTTCATTTCACCTTACACCATTCACAAGATGACATGTGGTAGTATTTTACAAAAATGACTTATGTTGAATCTGACCTTTATACAAGGTATCACATAATTTCTCAAAGTTTTGCATCTTCATGTATTTGTCTTTGTGTTGGTAAGTTTTGAATGTAAACATTATTGCATAAGGAAGTGGAGAAAGTCAATTATTCACCCTTGCAGCTATCTTGTAACTATGCCAATATTCAAAATGACCATCATCTCAATTAAAATGTTCCTTCCAACTTTGCATCCATCTTTGCTTGGTAAGGTGGGTACACCCAAAATTGCACCCATTCTAAAACTACCATTATTACTTTGTATACATTTCCAAAATCAATATGTACCTATGCAGAAGAAATAATTTTAGAACATCTTTCAAAAAGAGCTTTGACCCTTCATAACATTTGTATACAATATCAAAATGTTGCATTCTTTGTGTATTGGCACAATCTTTCATTTGCCAACAAGAAAATGTAAAAATTTAATAAATCGAAACCGATAATTGTGCTTTAGTGAAAAAAGTGGTATTTTTAGGTGCCCCAACTTTGTATGTGACCTTGTTTGTGAGCTTGTGCTTATTTGTTTAATTAAAGTGACTATTGTTGATTAATTTACTATATTTGATGTTTTTGGGAGACCAAATTAAGGTTTATTAATTTGTTGTGAAAGTAGTAGAAGATAAGAAAACTCAATATAGATCTATCTTACTAGGCCATTTACTAGGAGGATATCTTGTTGTTTAATATACTACAAAGGTTTCTCTCATAGATGGAATTGAGTTCAAGCTTTTAAAGATCATACTCAAAATTGGGTATTAAATTAGAGCATTTGAAGCCAATTTGACCCTCTAGCTACATCCATTGATCACATCCCTAGCCTATTTTAAATCCTTTACATCTACCTACCTTCATATCTACCAAGATTACTGAAATAGTTGAAATGTTTAGTTGTAATTCTACTCAAGAGTCTTTCCTTGACTCCCTATTGGACAATGACTATATAAATGGTTTCATAATTTCAAGGTAGACAACTTTAGAAATTATAGTTTTAATCAAAAAATTATAATTTCACTTGGGTTTGATTTGTGAAACAAGTGCACTATAGTAAAAAATATATGCCCCTCTTTGAGTTGGTCCCAAGTTATTCAAGATGCTAATTTACATAGTAATAGGCTTGTCTACCTTATATCATGGTGTAGACTAGGATTCAAATTTAACTTAACAACAATAAACACTATATACAAGCACCTACTCAAATCATGCTCTCATTTCAATCACTACAAATTACTATGACGACAATTCATTACAATGCCAAAAGAAATAAAGCATATGATTGTCCCATGTTTTTTTATGGCGATTTGTCATCAAATTGCACCAAAAGAATTGAGACCATGCACCAAGCCCTTAGAACATAAACAATGAAATTTTGGATGAAGTCACCAAAATTCTTCAAACTATACTCTAAGTAAAAATTAATGGGATGAAATTGCCAAAGAATGGATGAAAACAAAATTATAAATATATGATATGTACTAATGTGGTATTTTCTATCCAATATGTGGATGAACGTTGAAATTTCAAGCACCACTATAACATTTTATATTGCCAATTTGGCACTTCATAAAAATGAAAAAAAAATACCTTGTGGTTGTCAATACCTTAAAAGCAGGAATTACTTGTTTCTTATGTCATTGAATGTTCTACTTGTCTCTCAACTTTCCAAGAGGGAGTTTTATCTTTTGCTAAAATATAAGCTTTTCCTAGATTCAATGTATACATGTTTGGAGCTCTAGGTATTGGCTTTAGAGCAATGTCATTGCATTGGATTTTGTAACGTAAGGTAGATACCCCTCAAATCGCCACTTTTTGCTACTAAGCCTATTTTCTATTCTTAGACTGGTCAAATTTTCATATGCTCTTGTTGGCAAGTGAAAGAAGATTCCAACACACTAGAGAACCTAGCATTTGGATACCATGTGCAAAAGGTATTAAGAAACAAAGTTTGGTTCTAAAAGCGTTTCTTCCACATACATATAGAATTGACTTTGGAGATGTACACATAGTATAGATGGCAGTTTAAGGTGAGTGGCACATTTGGGTGTACCTACCTTGTGCCCTACTCTAAATCTAGACAAACTTTTTGTAAGATCGTGTACATAACAAAATAAAACCTTCTTAAAGGGAAAAAAATTGAATGAGATCCCTAGCTTCCTTGTAGGTATTGAAAAGTTAGTCAATCACCCATGTACCCTGCAACGCAAGAATTCTCTACCTAATAGACTTGTTTTAAATGACATATTTCTAAGTTCTATCATTGTAGAAACATAGGCTACATATATAGTTTAACCCCTAAATGTTTTGGACTATATTTTCACCAAAAGACACTCTAATGCAAGTACCAAATATTAGAAAAAATAAATTTTGGACATATGTAACGGTAGGATCTTATAGTATTCTTGATTGAAAAAATTTGAAAAAAATTTAGTAGCCAAACTAGTAGACACATACTCAGATTTGGTGGTGCTTATAGACATGTAAGTCTATTTTCGATTGCCCCATGCAAGTGGTCTACTATTTAGCAAAAGAAGAAAACCCAAATGGGACTTACAATCGTCATAGTTTGCAACATAGTTGGCATTACAATGAGTGGTGACGAAATTTGGATTGGATCCATGGCCATATGTGAGTGTTTGCCCATGTGTTCCACGAATATACTTAAGGATGCACTTGACTCCCGAAATGTGAGAGTCATTGTTGGGTTGTTGTTGAAGCGAGACATGTTGCTCTATATAACTGATATCAAACTATGTGCTGATATGTGCAAATTATAAACAACCGATGCACTATCTGTATAGAAATGTCACCTTGGAGTCTTTATTTTCATCCAAACACATTTATACTACACTAGATGGGTCCGTTGGTGCTGCCATTGAGTGACAGTCTTCATGCATGAACCTACAAAGGACCCTTTTGAGGTAACAACGTTGATCAACATGGATAAGCCCCCGATCTCTGTCCCTAGTGATGTGAAGCCAATGTAGACTTTAGTGAGGCCTTTAGTAATCCGAAAAGCGTCGCCCATGTAGTTTAAAATTTTTTCTACGTTGTCATTGAAAGTACTACAAATCATGTTGTTGTCCACCCATATACACAATATTAACTTGGGGTCTATTTTGTTAATGTAGACACAACAATCGGCATCCGAGATAGTGAGGTCATATGCCTAGAGGAAAAGATCAAATTTTTGATTCCAAACATGAGTGCTTTGTTTTAGATTGTGAAGAGCTTTATTGAGTCGATAAACGAAGGGCATGTTTCCCACTTGGATCTCAAAGCCTCGAGGTTACTACATATAGATTAACTTACGGAACAAGCTGTTGAGATACACAGTGCAAACATCAAACTACGTAATGTTCAAATCTTCTACTATTGCAATAGAGAGAATTGTCTTGATTGAATCGAATTTCACCACGGGATTGAAAGTTTTGTGATAATCAACGCCTTCTTGTTGTGTGAAACCCTTTGCCACAAGCATGGCCTTGTAAAAGTTGACGGAGCCATTGGCAGCCAAATTTAACTTAAACACCCATCTTCATTTAACAAAATTGTATTCCTTGGGAATTTCTTCGAGAGTCTAGGTGTTGTTGTAAACAAGGGATTCATATTTTTCATGCATCATTGCCAACCATTGCTCTCTTTCTGGTAATGTGCTTGCCTCCTCATACATCTCTGGTTTGTCTAGTATTTGAGTATGTGCCATGTAAGCATAGGAGTTGTAGTCAACAGGATAAATCCAATCACTGAGTTGACATGGCGAGTTACAACAGCGTGTGTTGCGTGTAGCAATTTGTATATCTTTGATATGAACTACAGCTCCCACTAGTTCGATATTTGATGAAGGTGATCGAAAAATTGTTTGAGTGAGTCTACCTCAACTCTTGATGCACGTGGATCAACGTCACTTGTGTCATCCAGATTGAGATTGCCGATCGTGGTGACATCATCAACATCATTGAAATTTGGAGCCAAATCATCAAGTATGTCATCAAATTCGGCTTCAAGTAGGCTGGAATTGACTTCAAGGACTGCAAGGACCGATCGATTATGAACAATTGGTTGAGGGTGCTAATCAATTGGGACAAAAATGAGGGCATTGAGGAAGCGTAGCACATTTCTTGACATTGGTGTTGGGGGTGCTATTGCTCCTATGATGCCAAAATGTTGATAGGAAGGTGCATCACTTGGTTCCTCCATTGTCAAGTCTTCGTCAAAGAGAACATCACGGTGCTTGTCAATGCGCCTGAGGTCATTGTTCCAAATTCTATATGCTTTACTAGTTGTTGAGTAGCCCATGAATATCCCCTTTCTACTTTTGGGAGATAACTTCTGTTGAAGCTGCTTTAAGATGTAGACATAAGCAATAGTGCCAAATACACGCTTGTGTAAAACCGATGGTTTTTCCTTATACCAAACTTCAAAAGGTGTTTTGCCTTTGATGGAACATGTTGCAGTATGATATAATGTATACACTGTGGTATAAGCTACTTCATCCTAGAAACAAATGTGAACATTGGTAGAATGTAACATGTTGTGAATTGCTTCCATGATGGTGCGATTGTCCTTCTCGAAAATGCAACTCTACTCCATAGTATAAGGTGTAGTTAACTCTTGTTTGATCTTGTGGTTCTCTAGGAATTGAACAAAGGCTCTACTAGTATACTCCATGCCGCGACCACTATGGATAATTTTAACATTATTTTCTGTTTTTCGCTTCAGTTGTGAGATGAAGTGTTGAAAAGTTGCAAGTGTCTTAGGCTTGTTTTTGAGGCACTTGATGACCTAGAGTCCCAAGCAATCATCTTTAAAAAGTACAAAATATAGG
The DNA here is from genome assembly GCA_963969395.1 of Pseudoscleropodium purum. Classification (NCBI taxonomy): domain Eukaryota; kingdom Viridiplantae; phylum Streptophyta; class Bryopsida; order Hypnales; family Brachytheciaceae; genus Pseudoscleropodium; species Pseudoscleropodium purum. The sequence goes on from OZ017796.1 coordinate 4,206,277, forward strand.
GCGCCTCCCACTAAGGCCATGCTCATGGAGCCACAAAGATCCGAATGGACTAGGTCACCTAGCATGATGGACCGTGATTTATGCTCATCAGATGGAAAGGATGCTCGGGTTGGTTTGCCATAGGCACAGTTAGAGCAAAACGATTTATCTTGACCACTAAAAATGAGGCCATTAACAATGCCCTGAGATGCCATCTTTTGTATTATTGTGTCGTTTAGACAAGCCAATCGATTGTGCCAAACGTCAAGGCTCTATCTGCTCTCAGTGGTAGTAGGAATACCAAAAGCAATTGCAGGGGTAGCTACCAAGGCTATAACATGTATTTCAAGATAGACAACATCTATATTTAGTCTATACATTCGACTATAGATGTTGCCATTCATAACTATTTTGCCATCTTCAAGCATTTGACACCTTGTATCGGTGTGTAAAGTGTATATTTTCTTTTGCGCAAAAACGTAAGAAGAAAATAAATTACGGCCAAGAAGAGGGACATGAATTACCCTGTTAGAGTATTGAAGGTGTATTCGTGTTTTTTCTAAATTTTGATAGTGATGTTTCCTACGCCAACGACTGTAAGCAACGTTGTTCCAATGCTTTAGACTAGCCATTGCTCCACAGACACATCATGATACATTGAGAAATAAGATTGATTGTCAATCATGTGTTTAGTGCAACTGCTATCAACATACCAAAAATGCACCTCTAAATTTGATGCTTCCTTGAGGGTTGCTATAAAAGCTTTGTATCTAGGTTGTCTCTTGTTGCTTTGGCCCTGGTTTTGTGAATTTTGGTGTTGTCTCTGTTCCTCGTCAGTAGTAGTGCATTCACGACCCTAATGACTAGTGACATCACACTTCCAATACTTGGTTGTCTTTTTACAATTGGTAATCTCCTTCCTTTGAGAAGCTTGTTGTTCTGCAATGAACTCGGAAGTCTTGGCACTAGCGGAAGCGATGTAAGCGGTTGTGGAGGTGACTTGTTCAACCCTTGCTTAGAACATACTCTTTGTTTGAAGCAACTAGAGGGTAAGGTTATCGAGAGTTTTGACTAGAGCAGGCTGCATGTGCCATGTAGGTATCAAAGCATCAAAACCTCTAGGAAGATTACAAAGAATTTTCAAAATGACAACTTGTTCATTGAAGGTGCTATCTCCCTAAGATGCTAATTGTTGGACAATTACGTCAAGCTTGCCTACAAAATCAATGATACTATCTCCTTTGTTCATAGAGCATTTGTAAAACTATTGTTGTAGAATGTGAATATTTTTGGAGGCATTTTGCTCGTGAAAAAGCTTCAGCTTCTCCCATATTTGCTTGGATGTGATACAACTAGTGACGTGCTTGAACATGCTTTCATTGATTCTCTAACACAAAAGATTGATGGCGTGATTGTCTTTTTCGCGCCAACTAGCTTTGATTGCAGACTCTATTGTATTAGTGGGCTTCTCATACTAGAAGAAAAGCATGTCAAAGCAAACAGAAAATGTCATCTGAAATTTGTTGAAAACAATGTTTCCGGCGCGTTCCAACATGCTTTTCTTCTAGTGTGATCAAAGCCATTGACGACATCCATAAGCTCTCTACCAAGCAAGATAGCCCTCATTTGGAATTTCCAAATGTGAAAGTTTGTGCCCTTACATTAGAAAAAATTTGGAGGCTCGAAAAGCTTGTTTCAAGCCTATTCCCCCGTAGTTGTTTCCTGCAACGAAGGAAATGGCTTGTTGTCAATTTTTTTTTTTAAATCTTCAAATACAAAAAAAAGTTGAAAAAAATAAATTGGGACAATGTCATGGTAGGGTCTTGGCCACATAAGCAATCCAATTTCCGTAGTTCCCAATACTGCACCAATCCTATTTCCATCTTGATAACTTGCGAGCTTTTTGAGCCCCCAGATTTCTTCTAATGAATCAAGAGATTCCTTCCAGATCACGGCTACTATCAGCCATGATCACAGGATACAAATTTGATAGTGCAGTCTTATTAGTTGAGAGAAGGGCCCATAACCTATTGGAGCTCAATTAACAACCAGCTACAATACTAGCTACAATATCACAATATTCAAGATACTTACAACAATAAAGAAAACCAAATACTCTTTTAAAACTCTTGTAGCACAAAGACAAGCTTATATTACACCATAATATAACTCGTCACACAATCCTTTGACCATACAAGGTCCAAGGTACACTAAGCCTTGGTACTATACCAAAGCCAAAGTCCACCATCGCTACAATAAACAAGGTACTAGGATGTCATAGTTATGCTAAGAATACACACTAACAAGAGACCTACAACTCTATAATACCTTGGCTTAACACATTTGTCAAGTGGGATGGATGTCATCATAAATCAAGAGAGTGCATTGGTTTGCATTTTGGCTCTAGGTTGCGGCTTGATCATGATACTCAGTGCCCTTTGCCTTTGAACTTTGATTCATGTAACGTAGCCGATCATCCAATGCTAGATGTACATCCAATATAACATATCTCAATATTGGTCTATTAGATTCATTGGCAATTATTTATTGTTTATAACTTTGTGAACCTAATAGGAGACCTTTTGAGATTCTTGTGTTTGTGACTTGTGTGCATAGGCTCAATGTGAAGGACATATGCAAGGTTCTTTGCACGGACACTCTTGCGTTTCTTCCTCCTAAGCGGCTTCGGGGAATGCTCAAAGACAAGGCTCCCAAGTTTTGTAATGCTTGCTTCTCAAGAGCCTATGCAGTTCCTCCTTGTGATTTGACGAAATTCAAGGAAGAGACTTTGAAGTCTGTGCAAATCGTGAATGAAAGCTTTGAGGGGAAGATGTCGTCAATTGTTGAGGAAGGGGCAAACGTTGCTGAGGAAGAGGGCAAATTTATTGTCATGGCTTAATATAAATTGAGACAGATCTTGAGTGGAAGCAATGCATAAAGCCTGGTCAATTAAAGTGCAATACCTTTTTAGGACCTCTTATATCTGTGAGATCATCGCTGTGAGATCTCATAAGATTGACCTCACAAGCTTGGTCTTACAGGGTTAGCCTTGTGAGAAAACCATACGAGATAATTCCTTGCCTTATCATGGATCTTGACTAGACTTTACATTAGAAGAGGTCCTCTTCATCGGACCTCTCGTAATGGGGCACCCTTGTCGTCGGTCAAGCTATGCCCTCCCTCTTGCTTAGGTGCCCTGTTATGGGAAGCCCTCCTCATCAGGCCTCTCCCTTTACATTGAAATCCTAGTAGGCTCTCAAATCATTTTGTTGGTTGTGTAGTCTACATTGCGATGGAGTTTGAGCTTGTGTAGTTAAGACCTCTGGAAAAGTTTGGAAGAGCCACTGGTATATAGCAGGGCTTTTTTTTTCTAGCAAAATATAGCCAGATTGCACCAATAAAAAATAATTAGCAAATTGAAAATAATTTAAAAACGATCCCTAAATGAAGGCTTTGCCATGACAACTGTGCAATGTTGGGTTAAAGTGCCAAAGGTGCTCTAGTAATGCCTTGCAAAAGGTGCCAAGTTGCCAGCTCACCCAAACATTAAAAATGTTAGGCGATCGTTGTTCCTACTCTATCGCCAACTATAGCAGGGGATCCGTTAGAGTTGTGGAGTCCTAATCGCCAAGCTCTGTCTTTCTCTAGCAAGGGTGTAGAGCTTCATCACCAAGACTTAGCCATATTAGTCCCTACTTCTTGCCATTGGTGAAGGGTCATGATTTCCATCTCACCACTTTTGTTCCCTGTAGCTCTTAAATGTTGCCAGTTCACCATTATAGAAACAAATTTGTACGCCAGATCTTGTAGCCATATGCAACTTCTTATCGCCAAAGGAGAAGTTAGTTGTTTAGGTCACATAAAAGTATAGAACTACAGATTGTTAATTTTTTGGTTGAAGGTTGTAGTAGCAAAGCATTGAGAGCAGATTCTGTGCAAGATGTGAAGGTTATAAGCAATGGTGGCTTACTAGGTTTTTTTGGTGGTTACAATGTTTGTGTTTGATAGTTTAGGTAACGGCCATTCAATGTCAAATGAAGCATTGGTGTTGTTGGGGTTCTAGAGCTATGAAGGTTATATTATTTCTGTACTATCTGTAGAATGTGACTTCTATTTTTCAACTACTCTTGAGTTTTCAACGACATTCTTGTTTGGTTTTGTTCTCTATAATGTGTCTCAGAGGATTTTTTTTGGTTTTTTCATTTGCTAATTTTGTTGGGGTTCTTGCATTGGATCTAGTTCATGACAAACTATGGGAATGTTGGACAAACAAATGATGGTGGGGGGCTTCACCTCAGGGTCTTCAAACATCCCACATCGGAGGAAGGCAGCACGAGCGGCAAACATGGCACGGCGAGCATCCAAAAAAGCTAAGAGACTTTGTAAAGAAGCCTTGACTCCAAAGAAGAAGTAGATAAAGGGGCAAGACTCCTATGGTGAATAAACAAAAGAAGAAGGCCCTGGAGAAAATTACATTGCAACGGTGGTATAGGAGCAGGAAGTTGTTCCCAACGAACTCCACCACTAGTATATCTCCTCAAGTTTCTAATTTGAATTTAAGCTTCCCATTGAGCTAATGCTCCACTTGTGTCTATACATTTTGAAGCGAAATAAACCTCCAAATGATACTTTGCTTAAATTCCTTGTTATTGTAGCCAATCTATCTGTAGCCAATCTATTTGAATTGATAGAGATTAAATACACAAGTTCTGTGAAATATCTTTGCTTCTCACAACCAATTTTCAAGTTTACCACATTCAAAAATTTACTCTAAATGAATAAATCAGGCATACTCCACAATCTACCTTAGAATATACTTACAGATGCAATTTTATAACAAGATTCAAAGTTGAAGTAGTAAAATTGTGAAATGAGAATATTGCGCATGTCACTACTTACTTTGTTTTGTGACGAATTTGCTTCATGATACATGGAGTACAATTTAGATCTATTCATAAGTCATGACCGATGATTTAAGAGAGAAACTTCAAAAGTCCATAATTAAAATCATGAATCCATTAATCAACTAAACAATTCATTATTGATTGATTAATCAAACATGCATTGATCTAAGTTTGGGTTATGCTTCAATATGAAGTTTGTAGTGCACATGAATGAAGAAAGGAAACTTCAAAAGTCAATAATTGAAATCATAGATTGAATAATCAATTAAATAGTCCATCAATAATCTATTAGACTGTTGATCAAGTTATTGAAAAAGTTCATTTAATTGAGTTACTAAACAATCCATTAAGCTTAGTTGAATTATTAAATAGTTAGTCTATTGATTGATGACCTGAAAATCCATTAATCAAATCACTGAACAATCCATTGATTTATTGATTAGTTAACTAAACAGTACATTTATTAATTAATCAACCTCATCTATCAATTGTTAGGTAAGGTAGATGGCTGTAAAAGCAACCCTTTAAGGGTTGATCCGCCTTTTTCATAGGTTTGCATGAACAAAAATATTTTCAGCTCATTTTTCAGAGAAAGAAAAATGGATGCCAAACGTAACACAAGTGGTTTCGTATTTTTCTAAGCATTTTTTAATTAGTTATGAATTTTTAGAGATTTTTGTAGTAGGTACCTATTTGTGACCATAGGTCTCCTAAAATCTATCCACCTGCAATTTCTAAATCGATTTTTGAACCATAGAGGAAATGATTGGCTCTTGGAATTAAATAAATAAATTTTTCTTGATTCATTCAATAGCAATAGTGGTCCATTTAAAGATCAGCTCCCATCCATTTTACAACCATCTATGGGGTGGTTGCAAGGAGGGGGTTGCTTTTACAGCCATCTACCTTATGTTGTTAGTTGGGACTACTTCAATCTCTACTTTAATTCCAAATATTGTAGTGTACAGTTAGAAGCATAGTTGTCCTATCTCTAATATTATCTTTTATTATTTGATTCCAGAGGATTTGGTGTCTTTTTTTACTAGCATTGATGCATGAATTGAACTAAACTCTTCAAGTAAGAAAATTGGAATTAAAATTGAATCAAAATTTAAAATTTCAATGTAGAAAAACTTAGAGAGGACATTGAGTAAGTAATACACTCTAACCTCTTAAGTTTTATCACCTAAGGTTCTTTCTTATTAAACTAAGACACAGATAAAATGCCTAATTAGTGTGTTCAGTCTAGCAAAATATTCTAGGATGTTATTTTTAAAATCATAATGAAGAAATTTGAGACCCATATAATTGTTTAATGAGAGAGCTAGGATCTGAAAATGTTTGACTATCCATTATTTTGATTAATTAGACTAATATACTAATCAACAGTTTTGAAATAATACAACATATGTGCATTAGCAATTATTGTAGGACAAGAAATGAACTAGAAGTCTTATCTTTATTTATATATAAAATATTAATATGTTATAATTATTCTTATTGATACAACCACAACTACAATCCAGTAGTGTACTACCTTCTTTAGGCTCAAGTGATATTTGTTTGCTATCTTTTACCCCAGCAATGGTGCTTGTCTCAAATGATTCTGATGAAGAGAGTGAATTCCTAGCAAACATCTCATTGGCTAATGATGGGAGTGAAGATGATGAAGTTGTCTTATTGCAAAATGAAAAGAAAAGGAAGAGGGGGACACAAACTGCAAGTGAGTTGGTGGTTGTAGCAACACAAAAACGATATGATAGACATCGAAAATTGAAGGCAATTTGCCAAGCACAATTTACATGGGCTAAAGGGGTGCTAGCAGAAGATGGAATCTTGCACATGGTGAAGTGCATCCCTTGTAGTGCAATGGAGAAGAAGCCCATTGTGATGGCTCCTAAATCTAACACATTATTCAAGCATGATGGGAAGAGGACAACCAAGAAGGACATGTCATCCTTCAATGTCAAGAAAGGGCAACAATACATGGCTGCACAGTGCAAACACCAGAAGAATTTGAAGTTGTACCAGATGCAGCCACCTCTATCCATTGTCCAAGTTGTACAGCTGAATTCTTCAATTGAACATGTGAAGAAGCGTGTGCAATTTGCAACTTTGTTTCAGGTTTTGGTTGATGGACACCCCATATAAGAGTATGAAAATCGTTTTTCTCTTTACAAATTTTTGAAGATGCCAAAGTTGCCCACAATTCACTGGTCTAATTCTAGTGGATGGATATTAGCTGAATACATGTATAGGCACATAACTAGTGAAATTGAAAGTGAGAAATGCTAGGTTTCTTGCTTGTACAATTGATGAAGTAACTAGCATTGACAATGGAAGTTGGATTAGTATTCACTTGTATGTGGTAGAATATTGGGTTCGTGTTCCACTTTTGGTGTATTTACAGAAGGTGGAAGAGGCTCCTATAGCAGAAAACCTTGTGAGAATTATCATGGAGGCTGTGGTAGATGGTGGTGGCTTAGACTGTCAAGCTATAGCCTCCAAACTATTGAGCTTTGGATCTAATGGCGCATCTACCATGGCTAGTTGCAGAACTGGTGTATCTACCCAAATTGTAGAGAAATATGCTCCATTTTGCACTCCATAGCATTGCCTAGCTCATAAGCTAAATCTTACACCTGAAGGTTTGAATAAGTTGCCCTTATTCCACAAGGTAGAGATGTTGCTAAGGGAGTCCCACTCTTAATTCTGCAACTTACCAAAGAGGTACATTGAGTTTAGAAGACTAGCAAAAATTACAAAGACAAAAGGTCTTAAGCTATTGCGTAATGTGGAAACAAAATGGGTGAGTCTCATTGAACCAATGATAAGGATCCTTTCAAAGTATCAAACTCTAATTCTTAAGATGTATGAGGATTTGGCTGACAACAAAAGAGATGAGGTAAATGCATTTTAGTGTGCCCCTTTGTTTTTATTTTAAATTTCCATTCTTTGCTTTGTTTTGGAGGTTTAGGTCTTACTGAAATATTATTTTCTCCTTACTACCTTGTTGAAATATTAATGTTGTTGCTTTCAATTGTTGAAATGTTATTTTAGCTACAAATTTTAATTCCTTGTTGAAAGAATTTTTTTGCTATAGATTTTAATCCCTTGTTCATTCTTGTAGCCATGTTTGAAGTTGCTTTTGGACCCTTATACAGTTGTGGGAATGAGTGCACTTCTACCTCTCATGGAATCTACGGAGGTCTTAATGAAGGTAGTACAAGGGCGTGACATTTATATCATCAATTTTGTATCAGCCCTCACTACTTGCATGGGTGATTTTAATGAGATGTATGAAGTTGAATCCATGGCTTACACAACATCAAAGTTTTGGTCTTTGAATCAAATTCTTCAATTCAAGCATGAGTCCATTCACATGCAGTGGTGCACAAATATGGAGAATCTACACTCTCTACCAACACTAGTGTTTGTGTGTGACAAGTGTCAAATATTTGCCTATCTAAATGAAAAGAAGATTGATCATGCAACATGGAATGAAGTGGTGGCAAAAGTGAACGCTGATGTTTGCCATAAGTTGTCTTGTTTTTTATGTTGTTCATTTTGATCCTAATTCTTAAAGTCTCATTTGTTGAACTAATATAGCCAATGGATTTTTTTTGCAAGGGTTGATGTGCATCTTTGAATTTTTTAGTGGTTTTGTGAGTTTTTTTATTCATGTGTCTGTTTTTGTGTTTTAATTCTTACAATCTAACTTGTTGTCCTAATTCAACAGATGGATCAATTTTACAAGGGCTGATATGCATCTTCTTTGTGTTTTTATGATAGTTTTGTTAGTTTTTTTGGAATGTGTGTTTGTTTTGTGTGTTATAACTCTTAAGGTCTCACTTCTTTTGCTAATTTAGGAGATGGTTCAATTTCGTAGGGGCTGTTGTACATTTGAAAACAGAGCTAGTAAAGCGTTTTCCTTCTCATAGGTTGATAAATGCCATGGGAATAATATATCCACAATATTGGACAACAAATATGAAGCTAGAGGCTATTGAGATGAATTTTCCAAAGCACTTGTGTGTATTGGTTGATTTTTATGGGTATGGGAGGATGGCTCGAGAGAAGGACCTCCAAGTCTTGGTCCCACCTGTAATTGACCGAGGCTTGATCATGTGCCAACAACATATTTTCAAGGTAGCAATGTGAGCCAATTCACCTAGAGCCATGCAACCACTATTGGTAGTGAATCCATTGACTATTTTGTGGAGGCAACTTGATGCTATGATTTGCTTGACCAATGAATTCTCTCAGTTTTTTAAGCTTGCAGAAATGGCACTTGTGCATGTCATAGGCAATGTGGAGGATTAGCACACCTCCTCAACCCTAAACTTCCTCAAGTCCAAATTGAGGAACAACCTTGAAGATCACTTACAACTTGTTGTGGGAATGTTCTCGCAATGCATCTTTACACTTGAAAACTTCACATATGATGCCACCTTCACAGATTGGTTGAATGGAAGAGAAAAATCCCGATATGGCTTCCATTCTTAGTTTAGTATTTCATGTGTAATGTGCATGGTACCTTTGCTCTATGTAACTTTCTCACTTGGCAATACTAGTTTGAGTGGCTTCAATGATGGGAGTAGCAATATGTTTCCCCTTTGTTTATCTTATTTATATTGGTTTTATGGATCTGGAAGTTGCTACAACTGAAGTCACTTTCAATGAAGTAATTTTTGCTCTCATAAAGGGAAGTTTTAGGACATAGATTCTAGCTCCTTTTTGAAGCAAACATTCTTAGTTTCTCACTTGTCTTAATTGAAGTCACTGTTTTTCATTGTCTTCTCTTGGTAAAAGAAATTCTAATCTTTGATATTTTGCAACTTTCTTGTTTTAGACATGAGTTTATTCACACTTTTGATTTGATCATGAAAATTTGTTTGTTTGTTTTGGAGCTTTAGGTTTTAGTATACACAATAGTTGGTATATGAGATGATAAGATGTAGGGCACAAATATAGTTGTAAAGTGCATTTATATTGATGTACTTTCACCATTTCACTTGTCAATGCATGATCGACCATGATTGGTTTTTATTGCCAAAACTTGTTCAGCAAAAGAAATTGTTTCGCCATTTAAGCACTAAAATTGAAATTCTAAGGGCCACATTAACTTCCATGTTCTCCCTAACTATTGCGATAATTACTATTAGATTTCCATAACTCTCGCCATAATCATTGTTGGTTTTTCATAACTATCGCCACAACTTAGTCCTAGAAAAAAAATAAAAAGCCAAAGTACCTCCCTCAAAACTACGTAGATTGCCATCTTTGTCCTATTCAGAAAAATATTTTATTGCCAATTTCTCTTTAAAAAAGAAAATGTAATAGCCCAAATAGCACTTTTTTGAATGTGAAAAAAAAAAAAGCGCTGCTATATAGTATAGCAAACGACAGCCTACATGGTTTGCTAGGAAGATCATTCTTAAGAGCTTCAGGCTCTTTCTTTGATTCGTCATATGGAAATTTGGACAACACGGAGATGACGAGAGAGGAAAATGCTCCGGCATTGTCAGACTAAAAGTATGAAGCCATGGTACCGTTTGATTCATTGAGTGGTGCAAGTGCACATTGCAAGCTAATCTGTCAAGAATCTCTTGAAGCGACCTTGTAAGAGCTGATTGTATTTTGGGGGGAAATAAACTCTTTGAAAGAATTTTCAATAAATTTTCATAGGAAGAAAAATGGAATTGGAATCTAATCTAAATCGTTTCATATTTTTTAGACCTCCCTAGAATTAGTTATGAATTTTTGAAGTTGAAACGCAGTGGTTTCTAAAAGCGCCCCCCTCCTAAAATGTGCACCTCTACCTTTGGTACATTGAAGAAAGAAAAATGTGCCTCTGTCTTTAAGGTCGCTTTTACAACCATCTATTTTAGCAGAATCCCCAAAACTCATTTCAAAACCTGATTTTTGTAACTAACAGTTTTCCCTGTATCAAATATGTCAATTTCTTTTAATGATTTTTTCTAAAATTAATTTAGAAGGGAATATTGGTTTTCAAAAATATTTTATATTTGCATTTTGAGAGTGGGGAATAATATTGAGTACTTATTATATGTAGAATTTGCATATGAAATTTAGAGGAGGTGTTCTTCTCACCTTGATCTCTCAATACTAAAAAAATTGAGATTAATTTTGAAAGGAAAAATGTGAGTGTAGACAAGTCCTACATGTCTTAACAACTAATTCAATCTTGAAAGTTCATGAATTGAGAATTGTAGTCAATTTGTGAAAATGTGAAAGTAAAACTTGAGTTAACTACAATTTGCATTTGAAAAAATATCAATTGAATTTTGCATTGTCAAAAATTTGTTGCAGTAGGTAGTTGTAAGATTATTGTACTTCATTGTAGTCTCAGAAGCAGACTCTAAGGGCATCTTAAATAATTTGGTATAATTACCCTACCAAATACAATTCAAACTTTTTAAAACTTTGTCACTAGAGCTTGAAATTCTTGTCATTTGAAGTGCATTCAAAAGTTCTTTGAATAGGTACAAAATAACTCCAATTTATATATTGGATGAATAAAATAAACCACTTTAAAAACTAATTGACTTCAAAACATTGTAGTAGTCTTGGCAAATCACAGGTACCCATGTACATTTCACTTCAATTTGCATTCAATTTGAAGTGAAATGTGCAATGGTGAAAATAATATACCAAGACCATTTTTATTTTTGTATTTTAATTAGCTCCTAAAGTGGTTTATTTTATTCATCCGATGTCTAGATTTGACTTTTTTTTTGTACTTAATCAATGTACTTTTTGAATGCGCTTCCAATGATAGAAAATTCTAGTTTTAATTACAAAGTAGTAAAAAGTTTAGAGTTATAAATAAGAGATGCAAAAAATGCCTATTTAAGAGCATATTGGCTTAGGATATTTTCTATACGAATCAAACATTTTTTAACAAATTTTCAAATAATTATGGAGAAAAGGAAGACACATCCAACACAATTCGATTCATAATTTTCAAACTTAAATTGAATTAGATATGATTTTTTTAAACTTGCAATAGTAAGGTGTAATTGAAAGCCTTAAGTTTTGCCATTAAATGTCACACAATTATCCATCAATGGTGCAAATGGAGTCTAAAATGAAGGTGTGCTTCCCAAATTGAATAATCCATGTGAAATGTACTAATTATATATATATATATATATATATATATATATATATATATATATATATATATATATATATATATATATATATTTATTTATTTATTTATTTATTTTAAATAAAAAATGAGTACTATGTTACTTTAAAAAAAATAAAAATAAAGACATTCAAATCTTAAACTTGAACAGCATGGTGCATATAATTGCCCAAAGTAACACAAAGTGTCCCACCACTCATAACTCTACATTATTTACATTGAAATTTTGTCTAATGACACAAAACTATACAACAATAATCCCAAATTGGTACCAATTCAGTAATGGATAGTTCATTTATGTAATAACAATTTATGGTATGATAGTAGGAGCAAATCTTGAAGCATGGTAGGATATAAATAGGCTACTATACCTTATTTGGTAGGATAAATTCCGGGGTTTATTGAGGATACCTTGATATGATAAATCGGTGTACTTTGTAAACATAGTAAGGTAAATCAACCCACAATGGTCTAATGATTCATGATGGACACCTAGGGAATGATACATCATGATTTTTTTCTAGTTTGTAAGATTTAGGCCACCATCAATGTCTTACATGACAATGATGAAGTGATTAGTAACCTCTTTAAGAGCTTTCAACTTTTTAGTGTGAAATCTTTATAAGATTTGATTTTATAGGTTTTTTATGTTAGAAAATATTATGATTGCTTTAAGTGAGTTAGATGAGCATGATGGATTCAAATTTTGTTGTTTATGAGGTAATCTACAAACTCTTTTGGGTCATGATGCATTGAACACTTCAAAAATTAATAATAAATTTATACTTTATCGAAAAATTATATGGAATAATTTCAATTGCTCTCATTGTTTCTTGTTCTTTTCATTATATAGGAAAAAATTTGAAAAATTTCAATACACATCACGAAAACAAACTCCTAAGAGCATCTCCTTCAGCCCTCCAACTTTCCCCGCTTCGTGATTTAAGATCTATTCAATGAAGAAGAGATGGCTAGTTGTATCTTCAACAGTGCAACTCCATAAAACATGCTCCCAACCGATCACAAGTCACACAATTTGCATTCATTATGACGACTTGCTAGTCCCAGAACAATTTCTAGTGGAAGAGGCTAGTTCGTGCCCTTGTAGAAATGACTTTTAAAGTGGGCCGGGCCGAGACTGGACCTCACAAACACTAGAATTAATTTCTTTTCATCCAAATTCTAGAGGGAAAGGGATATCTAGAGGGCTGCAGGAGATGCTCTAATTCTCACTGTCATAGACCGTTTTACCATAATGAATGAAGCGCCAATTGAGCTCCAATGGCGGTCATCAAGTACCGATCCAGAGTTGTTCATTCACTGAATTGGCTGCTCCAATTCCATTCCTAATCCTTAATACTTTAATCATGATATTTTGCAGCACATTACAGAAATGGTTACGTAATCAAATTACGGCGCTCATATTACTCTGAAGCCGGCCTTGGCAGCAGGCAAGCATTCCATGAACCCTACTAACTAAGTATTCCTGTAATCTGCAATCTCGGTGCATTTCAAGAGAGTACCTGCTGTTGTAGCTCGCGCTTCCGGATCAGTGGGAGAGGTAGACGGAGCTGAGAGTTCAGGAACTTGGTCTTCAAAATCCGATCTGGTTTGTGCATGCATTTCCTATTCTTGCAGTTGAAATCTCGATCTACCATACTTCAGAAGTTGCATTGCCGCGTTGGGGAATTGAGAGTTCCATCGAAGTTTTGCGAGATGTGCGTCACCAAAGCTTGCGCGGAACCTACCTCACCAGGAGTTTGGTGGAGGGATGATGCAGAATGGAAGCAATATGACGCCGCCATATCTGGTGCCATTCAGCAAGGCCTTGCCGACCGGGCAAATCGTGTAGAGCTTGGAAATCTGGTGAGTTCCAAGTACGCCCGTGGTGCCCAGTACGTGGTGGACTTAAGCTGTATGAAGCAAGTCAACGTAGCCACCGGCTTCACCCGTGACGTCAAGGTGGTGAAAGCTCCGATTGCTGAGGTACCCACGCTCCCCGTGAACGCGTCCGATGCTCTTTCCCGTATCAAAGAAGAAGTTCGAGCTTGCGAGGAGGTAATACCGCCAGCTCCTTATAAGTATGACCCAGTTTCATTTTCTAAGTAACGCGTATTGCAATGTTTCTTTGAAGTGAACTTTTTTTGTTGCGCTACTCGCGGGAGAACTGCGGTGTAAATGTGCAATTGGTAAACATTATGTAAACATTTTAAGCATTATGTAAACATCTGAAAATATCTTGTAGTTTGCGACGAAACAGGGTCCTTGTTTACATAGAATGTATGTAGCATGGCCTTTTATTGACGTGATTGTTTGTTAAGGGATCTGTGTGGTAATTAACCTTTGCAGAGCACGCGGAGCTTGAAGAAAATGGTGATGAAACTGGAAGCGGATTTTCTAGCCGTGGAGTTACAAATTTTAAAGATTAAAGCAAATCTAGTTCCTGCAAAAGTGACCTGCCCCGACCATGTGGTGTCGGTCCTTCACCCTAAACCAGACGACCATTGGGAGGTAATTGACTGATGTGTGTAGCTTAATTAATCCCTTGAAGAAACAAGGATTTATGGTTTTCAAATGATGAAATGGGTCAATCATATTCTGAAATTTGTATTTCATATGAGGCTAAGCTTTTCACTACCGAAATCTGTGAAGAACATTGTATGTGTCGTGAAGAACTTCAGAACTTTGACAAAAGAGAGGGACCCTCATGACAAAATCGAAACTGTGTATTGAGTTTGATTGTTTGAGGCCCAATTTGACCCTCTAGCTAGGGTCATTGATTGTGTTAGTCACGTCCTGAGCCCTGTTTTAAACCCTTCACATATACCCGCTTCCATATCTGTCAAGATTGCTGAAGTAGTTGAATTGCTTGGTTGCAGAGCTGTGACTCTGCTGGGGATTACTATCCCGACTCCCAGTCGGACGATGACTATTGAATTTTGGGTCCACGGTGCTATCAAGGAACTCCAAGGTTAGTAACTCGTGTCAAACTAGGCAAATTTCTCGGAACATAATTCCAATGTAAAATTCCAAGATTAGGATAGTACTCCTTTCTTTTCAATAGTATAGTTAGACTTGGAGTACTTCTGTTGTTGTGCAAACACTTTCAGCACATCGGTTTTCTCTGGTATTTTGTTCTTTACTGTGAAATAGACTAATGTTTTCCAACTTACGGCTCTGATTTGAAGGCTTTGCACCGTCTTTCTGGCATGTCTGGGTCAAGTAATAGTTTTCCCCCGCAAATGTATTTCGACATGATGTATGTAACAGTGGTGAGTGTGCCTCTATTTTCCAATCAGCATGCTTAATTGAAACGTTCTCTGGAACGATGCAAGCACAGAACTGCTTGCACACATCACCTTCTCATATAGTTTTAGAATCGCCAGAATTCTCTTTAAGCGTGGAGAAGTAACTGTGGTTCCCAAGTTTTGGTGAACCGTTAGTTTTGGTTAGATTTCGTGTTCAACACTGCGCAGGCTCGGCTCAACAAGACACCTCAGACATTGAAGCAGACATGCCTACTTCAGAACTTCAGACTCCAAATTACGGTAATTGGGTACGTGTTCCATGTCCCTTGAAGCTCGGATTAAGTGCGTGTTCCACGGCCCGCGAATCACGGATAAGTGGGTGTCCAGACTCTTCCTCCCCTTTCTCCTCCCCTCCTCCCCTCCTCCCCTCAAGTATAAATACTGAGGGCCTGCACGCTCTTCAGTCGCACTTCATCTCTGCGTTCAATTAGTCCGCTGCACTTCTGCATTTGCGCTTCTCTTCTTCGTTCAATTAAGATAGTCCGCTTCTCTGCGGCGTTGTTTAATTAGTTCAATCGAGATAGTCCGCTGCTCTTTTGCGCGCGTTGTTCAATTAGTTCAATTAAGATAGTCCGCTTCTCTGCTGCATTCGATCAGTCCGTTTCTCTCCTATATCCCTGCGAGCTTTTCTTCCTTCTTTCATCAGAGACCTGTCTTGCATTTTCTGTACGCATGATGGCAAAACTCCGCACACTTTGCTATCACTGTGGCTTTGAATCCGCTGAGAACGTATTCCAGTATTACAACAACGGAAAGCGGAACCAACCGCGATATCAATGTGGCAATTGCCAAAAACTCTTCACCATCGGCTCCCACGGCCGCCTGCAGGGCAGAACCTACAAGGAACGGAACGTGGATCCCCCGGAATTGAGGGGCTTGCCAAGAGAGTGCCGTTGTTGCGGAGCGGCTGACAATGCGCCCTTTAAATATTACAACAACTCGAATCTCTCACAACCACGCTTCAAGTGCTTGAGCTGTGGGCAACAATTCCAAATGCGCTTGATGGGGACTGGCGAAGAAAAGCGCTTGGTGCACACCTCGTCCCACCAAAGGCCTCCCACCAGCGATCACGCAAAGCTGGGCCTGGCTCGAAACTCTGCTGCTGCTGAAATGAGCGGGCAAATGCAAGCGGCTGTGGATCCATGGATGCCCGCCCTTGAGCCTGGCGTGGAGTTGCTTCCGCCTTTGAGTATGGAGGATGCAAAGTATTTTGATTTAATCGAGGCTGGTTTGAAGAATGAGGAAGGAGCTCTCCCACCAATGGCGGTGCTGAGGCTCCAATCGTGGGCCTCGAAGTTGCCTCAAAGCTGCCGTCAGATGATGCCATTAAATCACATTCATACACCTCTTGCTAGTGCAGACGGCTAGATGGCAAAGGTTTAACAATCACGGTCCGCCAAGTCTTCTGTACGTTGTTACAATTAGCAATGTAAAGGAGACTCCACAATGTAATGGAAACTCCACAATGTAAAGGACACTCAACACAATGTGTTATGATAATATTGTGATTATGCTTCCTATATTATAATCAAGCTCGTACTTATGCTGCTGTAATTAATGGACTCAAAATTTGCCATATACCTGGTTTTAGTGCATGGATTTCGACTAATATTTCTTCACTGTGTTTTCCACTTAACCAATCTTTTTCTCTCAATTTCCAAGTTCAGGTCTTGACAGCACTTAATACTTGACTTTTCTGTCTGCGTGAAGTAACGAAGTAGTTCGTCTTTGCATGTTTCCGACATTGTGTTCTCAATGATGCCTCCGTTTTCCATCTTCTTATTTCATCAGTAGCTTAACCGTATGATGCAAACACTCAACTGCCTGCCCCTAAGACTTCAATTGAGAATTGTAGTCAGCTGCATTTTTGCTTTCACAGTACCTTTGCATTGTAAAGAGACAAGGATGTTGTCATTTCTAGACATGAATTCATGGATAACACTATCGGGAATGTCCAAAAGATCATTCAGCTTGTACAACTCAAGCCATGTATCTTTTGGTGAACAGAGGATGGCTCCTGCGGTTTCTAGGTTTCCTGCAAAGTTCGATCCTACAGAATTCGATGTGCGTTGAGGTTTGGGGCTAAGAAACATGTGGAAGTACATTGATAAACGCCACTGATCGAGTCTGAATTCATGGAATAGATTAGCGATAACGATTAACGATCAGTTTGCTTGATACTGCTGAACTAATCTGGCTTCTGAAAGAGATTAAATGTGGACTCTGGCGAATCTTCTACAACAATAGTGAGAAGGTGATGTGTGCTTGCATCGTTCCGGTAAATATTGATCGATTAATTATGCTAATGGAAAACAGAGGTATACTCACCACTGGCACATGCATCAGGTGGATATACATTTGCGGGGAAAAACTATGACTCGCCTCAGACGTGCCAGAAAGACGGTGCAAAGCCTTTCAAAACAGAGTCGTAAGTTGGAGAACATCAGTCTATTTCACAGTGAAGAACAAAATACCAGTGAAAACCGATGTGCTGAAAGTGTTTGTACAACAACAGAAGTACTGCAAGCCTAACTATATTTACTATAAAAAAGAAAGAAGTAATGTCTTAATCTTGTTTCACATTGGAATTATGTTCCGAGGAAATAGCCTAGTTTAACACGAGTTACTACACTTCGAGTTCCTTGATAGTACTGTGGACCCAAAATTCAGTAGTCATCGTCCGACAGGGAGTCTGAGTCCAACAGGAAGGGCGGGTAGAGCTCCTCAGCAGAATCACAGCTCTGCAACCAAGCAAATCAACTATTTCAGCAATCTTGACAGAGATATAGAGGCAGGTATGTGTGAAGGATTTAAAATACTTAAAAACCACAAATCCTTGGTCCTTCAAGGGGTTAACAAATACTGAACAGAGATGCACACATCAGTCAATTACCTCCCAATAGTCACGACTGAGCGGGTGCACTTGGAGGGGGCAGGTCACTTTCGCCAGACCTCGATTTGCTTCATTCTTTACAGTCTGTAACTTCACAGCTAGAAGATCCGCTTCCAGTTTCATCACCATTTCCTTCAAGCTCCCGATGATCTGCGAAGGTTAGTTGACACACAGCCCCCTTAACAAACAACCACGTCAATGAAAGGCCAAGTTACATACATTCTATGTAAACAAGGATCCCGTTTCGTTGCAAACTAGAAGATCATTCCAGATGTTTACATAATGTATTCAGTTCAATCGCACATTTACACCGCTGTACTCCCGGGAGTAGCGCAACAAGAGAACTTCACTCTGAACAAAGAAACAATGCAATGCACATTACTTAGAAAACGAAACTGGGTCATACTTAAAGAGCTGGCGGTATTACCTCCTCGCAAGCTCGAACTTCCTCTTTGATACGGGAAAGAGCATCGGACGCGTTCACCGGGGCCGCGGGTACCTCAGCAGCCGAAGCTTTCACTACTTTGACGTCACGGGTGAAGCCGGTGGCTACATTGATTTGCTTCATGGAGCTCAAGTCCACCACGTACTGGGCACCACGAGCGTACTTGGAACTCACCAGATTTCCAAGCTCTACACGATTTGCACGATCGGCAAGGCCTTGCTGAATGGCAGCAGATATGGCGGCGTCATATCGCTTCCATTCTGCATCGTCCCTCCACCAAACTCCTGGTGAGGTGGGTTCCTCGCAAGCTTTGGTGACGCACATCTCGCAAAACTTCGATGGAACTCTCAATTCCCCAACGCGGCAATGCAACTTCTGAAGTATGGTAGATCGAGATTTCAACTGCAAGAATAGGAAATGCATGCACAAACCAGATCGAATTCGAAGACCAAGTTCGTGAACTCTCAGCTCCGTCTACCTCTCCCACTGATCCGGAAACGCGAGCTTCAACAGCAGGTACTCTCTTGAAATGCACCGAGATTGCAGATTACAGGAAAACTTAGTTAGTAGGGTTCATGGAATGCTTGCCTGCTGCCAAGGCCGACTTCAGAGTAATATGAGCGCCGTAATTTGATTACGTAACCATTTCTGTAATGTGCTGCAAAATATCATGATTAAAGTATTAAGGATAAGGAATGGAATTGGAGCAGCCATTTCAGTGAATGTACAACTCTGGATCGGTACTTGGTGGCCGCCATTGGAGCTCATTAAGCGCTTCATTCATCACTCTGTCTGCAGGGTATATTACGGTAGAAACATCTAAAACCGTCTTTACCCCTATTCCTGTATCTTAGAATATGATTAAAACTGTCTGTGACCATCTATTAGGGTGTTATAGAAATGTTTGAGTTTAATTCATTGCTATAGTTGTAAGACACATATTAAATTTTCATTCAGAGATTTCAGATTTTCGCTAATTTCGGTTCTAGGTGCACCTGAAGGACTGTTTTAAAGGTTCAGGGAGCCAAGAATTTGAAAATTTATAGAAATTATATATCATATCCAAAATATCTAATGTTTTTTGGAATATTCATGATTTTCACTCGCTAATACTGTAAAAATATTATTTTCAAGAAAAAATGCCTCCAACGATGCTGAATTTCTTAAACAAACGGTTTTGGGTGTTTTCACTGTAGATGGCTCTAATTTAGACCCTCTTCTTCAAACCGTCCTTTAGGTGGTTTCAAAAGCAATAGTCACTAGATGTGAGTTGGAATGCTCTTAATGTTAGAGCATTAATGAAATTTGTTCATACTTCTTTAATGGATAGAATAAGAGCTAAGGAGTAAAGGAAGGTCTATTTCAAATCCAAGGTGTGTCCACTTAATTTTTCTATATGGGATTTGAATCCTCAATTTTCTTCTTACACATGTTAAAAAAACATAGGATTCATTTAAGTTTAGTAAGAGTTACATTTAGGAACCTTATGTAATACTTTTTGAATGCCTCACTACTTGTTTTTGGTCTAGCCTTATCTTTTTTCAGACTGTGTATGTGAGTTTTACAAGACCTAGGATAACAAAGAGGTGCATATTGTAGAATCCTTTAGAAATTCATAATTAATTCATAAATGCTCCGAAAAATTTGAAACCACTTGTGTTAGATTCTACATCAATTTTCCTTCAAGTGAAAAACAAGGAAAAATAATTTTGGGCATCTAAAACCCATCTTAAAGACCGACCAGCCCTTAAAGTGATTGTTTATGAGCACACTACTTTACACCAATTTATCCTATCAAGGCACCCTCAATAGAGTCTTGAAAATATAATTCTAACTTTTCCCTCCTTTGTAACTAGAACTTGAAATTTTCTATCATTCGAAGTGCATTCAAAAGTACTTTGATTAGATACAAGAAAAACTCAAAATTAAGAGATTGGACAAAGAAAATAAAACACTTCAACAACTAGCTAAAAGACAAAAATTATAGCAATCTTAGCAAATTACGCCATTTATCAATGTACATTTCACTCCATATTCAGTGCAAAATTGAAGTAGAATGTGCATTCATTTGTTGACCTTGATTTGCAAAGACCACTATAATTTATTTATTTTTAGCTAGTTTTTGAAGTTGTATAATTTCTAAATTTGAATTTTCTTGTACCTTCATTGGAATATTTTCAAATGTGCCATTCAAAGAATAGAAATTTCAAGTTCAAATCACATAGTTAGTAGTGAAAATTTAGAGTTGTATTAGTTTGGGGCATTTATACCAAACTATTAAAGACACCTATAGAGTGTGATTGTGAGAATGTGAGAGTACAATGGGGTTCAATTGGTATTTTTTTCTTATGCATAATTAACAACATATTCTTACATAATTTTTATGCAATTTTTATGCAATTTTTACACAATTTCAATCAAGCATACTAAATCTTAGTTTAAAAAAAAAAAAATTGAGGAATTTCATGAGTTTATGTTATAATCAATTGAATACCATAGTTGACGAACATTCAAGATTCAATTTTCAAGATATAAAGGAATCATCTACATACATATTTTCCCTTTCACAATAAATCTCAATTTAAAAAAGATTTGCAAAAATGAGGTCATAGATTTGCAAAATTGAGGTCATAGATTTAAAGAACACAAAAATTTCAAAAAATCATCATATCAAGAGAACCTCATGTCAAATCCATTACAACAACTTTTACTCTAAAAAAATAATATTTTGCTTATAATTGAATTTAGAAGGAATTTTGAAATTTCCCTTTCAAAATTTTATAAAAAATACTGGTGATAGCACAGTGAATCTAATTGTGCGGATGGAATCTAAGACTCAAAATCTACAAACTTTTATCTATATATCAATTCCAAAATACTCTTCCAAATAGCACTTTATAACGATTTTTCCCAAATCGTCAGTTTTGGAAAAGGATCTGGACGTTTAGGGGTTACAGCAAGGAAATATAATGCCCACAAATCTTTGAGAATTTAAGAATCGGCTTCCAATTGTCCAGGCAAACCTTCAGGAATGAAGAGGCACAGTGCAATAAAGAGGTAGTAAAATATTCTACTCGGGTGCTTTACTGCCGTCAAATCCGGATAGCTCAGCCAAACTTGCGAAATCCTGTTCTCCAGAGAATTTCTGCAAGCGCATGGAGCAGGGACAACCAAGGATCACAATGAAACAAAATCAATGCAGTAAGGTCAAAAGCTGCAACGTGAAATTTAACAAGCAAAAGAGAATGAACAAGGCATCTATAAAGAAGTTCGTCACTTGCCAAATCTAAAACAGAGTTGCACAGGAATCAAACACACGAATCACACATCAATTATACACAGGTCTTATAAACAGGACTTACTCACAGGACTTATTCACAGGAATTCCACAAAGGATTTTTACACAGGAATCATTTACTTATGAAAGGCTGATCCACCATTGAAATTGCATAACCTATGTTTGAGGAGGTTGAGAGCACGATACAACTTCATACCTGGCCATTAATAATCCACGTTGGAAAGCCTTGAATGTCGACAGCATCGCATTCCTTGGCAATTTGCACTCCGCTTCTGTAGCCCTCGGGATAGCATTCAACATAATCGAAGTACTTCATAGCTTCCTTACCGAACATCTGCAGCCCAGGTTAAAACACGCACTCTGGAAGCTTTAGCACTCCGTGCTCTGGATAAAAGCAGGTTGTAACACATTGGGATGCGTGGATTTGGCATTCAACTCGAAAATATTAACAATAGGCCTTTCAAAGGAATGCAAAGTGCCGCATTTTCAAACTTGAAACAATTGTCATGCATTTTGTCTTACCTGCTTTTGCTCGAAACAGTGAGAGCACCAAAATGCACCGTACATTTTTGCGCCTATTGCTTTCAACTGCTTGGCCAAGGCTACCTCCTGTGGGCTTGAGATATGTGTGACTTCTGGAGATATAGGTGGTAGATCTATTTCACCAGACCTGAATTCCAGCGCGGAGATAACTGTTAATCAGCATATGCTATCATCTTGCGTTTTGCTGGAAAATACTATAACATGGACGACATCAAATTTCAAAAGAACTAGATTTTCAAGGAATGCTTTCAAGTATCCAAATAATATTACACCAAGAATTCGTTAGTTAGGAGTGAATCTTGTCTGCTGAAAAGCGAAAATCAAAACTTAAGCTTAGAAATCAGCATGCCTGATAGCCGCAGAGTCAATGTTGTTAAAAGCCACTGAGAGCACTAAGGCGATGGAGACCCCGGCACCAAATTGGATCCCGGCTACATTGCGAAGGTCTTTAGGAGAGAAACCCTGCATGTGTTAAAATCATTTCAGCCCCGCCGTATGTGACTACAACTCTGCATTTCACATGGCTAGAAATATGAAGTTGCAAGGCCCCTCAATGCACTGCCCACATTGTGATCGTTTCCCACTTCTATAGGATATCATTCACAATGCATCGAGTATAGTCCTGTAACACTACAGTCCAAAGACTTAACTGACGCAGCGATCAATGGCAATTTGTCTGAGTTTCCTAAAGATAGTGCAACTACATTGTGCAATAACAGAAAGAGGAGAATGATGACAACAGAAACGGATGGAGTGAACTTACCACAAGTGTGCACAAGAGAAGACTGGTTGAGAGAAGTGCCGAACCAACACAATATGTACAAGATGCACCACCTAACTTGACATTCAAAATGTACATGAAGTAGGAGCTTGCAACCCCCATTGCTGTGGTGCTTGCCAACAACAACCATTTTACAAGACCTTCCTCCTCAATAGCACGTTCCTTAGAGTTCGTTGCCACACGGCCAGCTAAGAATGTCACAGTGCCATATGCAAGCATTCCTACCAGGGACAAAGGAACTCCTGCATTGTCACAAGCACAGGTAAAAATAGAAATATAAAAACCATCCATGCTGTTGGCAGTGAATTGAGTGAAATGCTGAACTTCCTACGTATAAATTACCGTTTACAACAAAGTAACCCAGTTCACATACCAAAGATTGTCCCATATTCGCTGTTGAGAACATCGTCGCAGCCGGTGCTACCAATAGGACACGAAACTGGTCCGCCATACAACTTCATCCATGTCAGATAAGCAGTCTCAACTAATCCAGCCGCTGCCAGGCCTGTTATCAACCCATACCGCAATTTTGACGGCTCCTCTGCAGAAAATGTTTCTACCCTTCTCACTTCCCCTTCGACGATTTCTACATCTTTACTGGAGGAGACCTCTGAAGAGCTTTGATTATCGTCGTTTGAAGGGGAAGGAGATTCGGCTCGTATACAAAGCGAAGTGAGCAGGTGAGTTCGCTGACGGTGATAGCAACCTCTGTCGCATCTTTTCTAAGTCACACACAACCACGTAAGTATATTTTTTTCAATTTAAACTTTGTGAGGCACAGACGACGACACAATTGAAAGCACTCACAAAATGAATATGCACATTAAGTAACCTACGTTCTTCTACAGCATATTGCATCCTCTGGCTCAGTCAGCAGGAAAAACACCAGAAAGGACGTTTGGCAGTGCGTACCGTAATAAGTGGGAGATGTCTTGAGATGTGAAAGGGACTTAGATTACAAATGTTTTTGAACTTGTGCATTCGACTTGAAGCATTCCAAGCACAAGGAACCGGAGCTGAAGAGAGTACACAACAGTTCACGATCTCCATGAATAAGGTCTTCCAACAATCTGCATAAGTACAATCGAAGTGATTACTTTGCAAAAGCTCAGAAATCGAAGATTCGCTTCAAAAGACTCCACATATGACGACCGCATATTAGAAGCGTAAATAGATTATGCAAATTTTGACTAGCTTCCATAACTACCAACCCAGAAACCCTAAACCCAGAGAACCACTGGTGTTACTTGCTGCTTCTCCACTAACTTGGCACGAACGAGAGTTGGAGAATTTGAGCAGAACCAGTACATGTGGATAACAATTACATTCTCTGTGAAATTCACATCATCTCTAAAAAACCAGTCATTCCATTTTTGATATCGTCAGATTTCGAAAAAACCTGGTCTACCTACAAGTCCATGCGAATTTTAAAAAAGCAAAATGCGATTATTCAGTATGATTTCAACGAAAATTTCCTTAAATAGCCAGAAATCATATTATAATAGTAGCTACCAAAATTACAAAAAACCCAAGCAAAATTTTTCGAAATAGTAGCCTAACCCAGATTTTGGAGACAAAACGAAAATTGAGAAAAGCAATGCTGCCCTAAAAAGATGCAAAGTGCATTTCTATCCTGCAATTCTCGCCATGGACAATCCACACCTTCAAACCCTAAACGCCGATGAATTCAATCCACGAAACTCTCGACAATTTGGAGTTCAGAGTCTACATGAACTTGAATACGTCAGCATTCAAAAAACTCCATGGCATTCCTTCAGTCTAACATCCATCAGCAACCTCAATAACCCAAAACGGCGACTCACCTAACAAGTTCCAGCCAGACACGTCCGCAGATGGGATTCCACGAAGAAAGAGCTCCTGAAATTTAAGCTTCAATCGAGTCGCTCTTCAAGTCGAATTGCAAAATGCAACGGGTTATCACAAAGCATGCTTTCGGGGTGAAATTTGACGCTCAAGATTGTTTGAAAAGTAACGAAAATATCAGCAATGCTTGGGCCTGAACTAGATTTCCAAGTAAAAACTACGAAAATCTCTACTCAAGTCAACATATTCGCGAACCTGCTGGAATTCACTATGGATTGGGTTTGGCAGACTCCAAGTCGTCACAGCGGTCCAGCCCCATTGGATGAAGAACCCCAACCCAAATTGGATGAACAAGGCCCCCAATTTTTGCATATATATATTTTGGATTTTTGGACTCTATATGAATAAACTATAAATTTTCGAAGTAGAAAAAATAGGTGTGTTTGAAGTGATAGTGAAATTTCATGTACAAATGCCATACATTTTAGGCAAGAATTTAGAAGGGACAACTTTGCAAATAGATTATAATTAGGTGCAATTACATTATAGATAAGTTGATAAGCAATGGCTTGAAGGCCCTATACAAAAACGATGATGAAATGGGTTGTAAAGAAAATGTGATTTTGAAGATTTGAGCATTATTTTAGATGAATGGTGAATTATTGAAGAAAGCATCACCAAACACTTAACTCATCGTTCCAAATGTGACCACTTAGGGATTAATGCTCAATTTTTAGGGGATTGGACCAAAATTTTCTTTAAATTATGAAAAATGTTTTTATTTTATTTTTATAATTAACAAATTATCATAATAAATGATAGTTTGTTTTAATTTTTTTTGCAAACTAAGAGATCATAACATTCTTGAGTAGTATTAGCAAAGGATTTTTGATACAATATCCTCCACAAAAATCTAAGACCAAATCATTTAAGATTTCAATGGAATTGACAGTTCTTCATAAATTTCATGACTTTGTAGAAGTTAACTATCACTCTAGTACTAATAGTGCTAGTGTAGAAAGACACCCAAATTTTCTTAATTAAGAATGTTATGATTTGCTCTTTCTTGGATACATATGTACTAAATTACACATGTGAAGTAAACAAGTGGTTTGTATAAGCACCATTGGAATTGGATTTGTGTAGGCCTACCAATTTCCATAGCAAGATACAATCTTGCAAACCTCAATTCATTTACTCCATACACACAATAGTAAACAAATTTACCTAACACCACTACTAACATCTAATACAAACATACCATAACTTATTGGCCAATTTATGAGATTTTAGTCATCAATTGGTTAGATATCCTAGTTAGAATGTGGATAAGAAGTATAAAGAATTAAGGACTCCAAATTAGTTTGGTGGAGCCTTTTAACTTTCATAGAAATAAAAGATGTAGAAATATTTTTGAATAATGCACCTAGTAGAAGGACCACCAATGTTTCATCTTTGTGGCAACTATTTGCATCATAGAAGTGTGTTCTTTTTTTAGATGTAAAAGAATGAAATGTGTCACTACTATTGGATGTACTTAGGGTAACTTTGCCTATAACAGTCCAAATAGGAGACAACCCATCACAGGTAAAATTATTCTATTGATGCACATTTTAGAAACTAAAATGTACACCATTAGTACAATTGTACTTGTGATGGGCTGCCTCCCATTTGGAATGTCATAGGCAGAATTACCTTAACTTACCGTATATGCACCACAAAGACAAGCCAGATGCAAAACATGATTGTGCAACCCTACAACAAAGAGGTAACCCTAAAAGTGCCTGATAACAAAGTGGTAATCCTAACCAAACTTATTTTGACAACCCTACAACAAAGAGGTAACCCTAAAAGTGCCTAATAGATAACAAAGAATCTTTCCATGTAAGACAGAAGTGCAAATGTTCATCCTTGAACTTTTGTGTGAAAAACGGGAGATCTTATACCAAGTCATTTGACTTCCAATGTGTCACTCCAGAGTTTTTATTTTTTGTGAAAATTAGATCAATACATGCAGAAAATATTCCAAACAACGCTACTTTAAAAATAGTGTGACGTTGCTAAACGAATGTCACTTGCACTTGTCGGATCAATCAGTGTACTTTTGTTCCTGATCATCACTTCAGCTGAAAATTTCTCCCCAAAATTTGTTCCGATTGAATCTCTTGGGAGAGTGATTTCAACTGTTCGTCATGGCAGCGAATGCCTCATTCGTCATTCGACAATTCCGACGAATCTCACCCATTGTTCCCGGGAGTCCTGGTATCCCCATCTTGACTTGATTCGAAGCCATGTGCACGAACGCATTGGTAAATTTTACCTGCACAAACACACACATACTTCAATGCAAACCCTGAAAATGTTTAAAAATGCAAGCCTTGAACTCAATGCAAACCTTCAATTTACACACAGCGAAACCTCGGATTTAGTTGATACAGGTGCAGTTTCAATCGCCCAACTGAACACTCAGATCTAGCTATGCCAGTTATAGTTATCAGAGCACTTGGATTTCACAATTTGATCGAGTATGACCATGTTTGCAAACCAAAGAATGTCAATACTACTTCAACCCTAAGTGCCCAAACTGCCGAAAGTGGTTGGAATGAATCATATGAGAAGCTTTGAGGTAATGAAAGGTACTTCTAAAAAGAACAATCAAGAGAGGAAATGGTGGTCTACGTTTTTGAACAAATTGGAATATGTTTTTTTTGTTATTTTTAGGTAGAGGAGGTTTCATTTCCAAGAACAGTAAATCTCAGAGCAGAAAGCCCCGCAACCAGGCAAAATTGGAATATGTTTTGAAGGTTACAATGATCAACTATCAGCTTCCGAAGTGAACGTTCTGTTTAAATCTTAGGGTTTAGGGTTAACGATACTGCTGTTCATTCTAGAATAGTTCTTATAATTCTAGTTAGTGTCCAGTGCTTTCCATCAGAGGAAATCAAGTCTTGCGTTTGTGAACCAGTTGAAACATGCTTTGAAAGTTGCAACAAAGCAACTAGACTATCCGCTCCCTAAGTGAACTACACATTTTAGTCGTGGGCATTTAGGATTAACATTCCTGCCAATGATGTACTTGCTAAGTGTTCATTGCTACTTAATTTCATCAGAAGAAATCATGTCCTCCGTTTTTGAGCAAATTGCAACATGATATGAGAGTTACTACCATCAACTGTTAGCCAGCTTCCACAGTGAACTTCATATATTGATCTTGAGCATTTAGGGTTAACATTCCTCCTGTCCATCTCTACGATAGTTCGTATGTACATTTCTATCACAATCTATAATTCATTCCAGTGAAGTAATTGGAATGCAACCCACCTGCCAGAATTCCCCGTTCTGAGAGTTCAAGTTGGAAGTGAACTCGGTTTGGTGGTCAAGAAACAAAGCGTGGTCCGAAGTGAACATCACTCGTCCCGTGACGCCGTTGGTGTAGTACATGTTGTCGAAGGTGTTGGGCGACACGGGGTCCAGAGGCACGGCCGTGTTCGGATTCCCGTTCTGCGGACACTTTTGCTGCAGCTGCACGGCGTAATCCGCATCCAGAGCCGGGTCCACGCCGTTGGGGGAGCCTGGGAAGTTGTAGAGGCGAGAAAAGATCTGTGCGCAGCTCGTCCTGCCCACGGTATGTGCACCTGCATGACACTCACATCATCATTTTCTAGCACCCAGCTCACAAGTGATCTTCGCAAGACTACATCCGATCCGTGAACCATAACATTTTCGAAAAGAAAGAGAAAGAACTCCGATAGTTATGAAGGCAATGTAAATTAAGAGCCTTGTTGAGAGTCGGTGAGAATTAGGGTTTGTTCAGGATTTAACTGCGATTTTGGACAACTAACCAAGCTAGGTTCCTTTCAATCTTTAGCAAGTTTCAGAATGGGTACATCCCAGCTGCGAGGGGCGTCCATGCCAGTGGAATACCAAGTGATTCCACTGTTTACATTGCAACGTTCGCTGCACCATGTTTTCTATCTGGTCAAGAATTTTCTTCTCATTTGTGAATGTTCACCCAATATGACGACAGATTCACTAAAACTCTGAATATAGACATCGCTAGGCATCCCAGGAAGAGACATTCCTATCTACAATGCAGTGGTCGGAGGAGTTTTTTTTGTGGCATTCAAAGATATTAATTATGGCGATTTGAGTGCAGGGTTTAGGGTTCAGGGTGGGGTGCCTGAGAGCGTGATCATCTCATCCTGGCTGAGTCCCTGCGCCAAGAATCTCTGTGTCAGCTCCGTGGCAGAGATTTCCGTGGACACCAGACTGCGGTCTGCGGTCGCCCGGTTGGACACAAACCCATCCAGACGTCCCGTGGGCATTTCGAAATGCCGTCCGCCAGTCTGCAGAAACCAGGAACCCAATGGCCATCAATAAAACGAAGAACTCTATCAATGGAGTGCTATTGCGATGAATGAGCAATGCAGAAGACGAGCAATACCAAAGAGACAGCGTCACGAGCAGCGAGCGCAACAATGTCGGCACACGAGACAGTGTTAGGGCACGTCTTCTCCAGCTGCATCTTGGCGGCGTCTATCACTTCGTAGCCTCGAACTGACAAGTTGGGGCCAGACGCCTTCTCCACGTTGGGATTCTGCGCACTGGGATCCAGAAGAATGGATCCATCACAGCCCTGCAAAACCGGACCAAGGTTTCAAAACGACCAATTTCTTATTCGTCGTATTGTGAGAAATCAATTAATAGTTCAGACGGAACAGACCTTCATATCACCAGAATCGGTGAGGAACATTGCATGTCACTATAACAGGAAGTAATGGTTGCAACAAATCATTAGCTTGCAATGGTTTTGTAGCGGTTCTGTACTTTAATTCGCCTTAACCATCTTTATGGCAAACCGTCGCAAAAAACTGACTGCAAATTTCTTGCAGAAATCTTGGACGTAAAACCGCTGCACTTCCGTAGTTCTATGCGCACCCTAAATTGTTGCAAAAATTATAGTTTACTCAAGTAGTCGCATATACATTGCCCAATGTTATACTAAACCATAGCAAAATTGCTAGTAGATTTCTGGCGATCATTGCAGAACCGTTGCAGAAAGTACTATTGCACTTTCCGCCTTCTGTCCTAGTGTGTGTTGGCCGAAATATAAACAAAATAACCTTGGACAAAGAAATGCCTGCTACTAATCTCATGGGCTTACTACATGCACATTCAAGTAGAAATGATCGAAATGCGGTGCAGCTAGCTAGCGACACAAGTACGCACGAACCTCCACGAAGCAGTCATGGAACAACATGCGAATTAGAGCGGGAGCCACACTAGGGTCCTGATTGAAGGCTTGTGTCACCGCTTGTGTAACAATGGCTTCCGCGTTTGCGCAGTTCTTCGTGCTGTAGAAGCCAATGTAGAACTGAGCATTCACCCCACTCCAGCTACATGAACATACCACTATCCATAACGCTACCAGGAACCTGCTAATAGCCATAGCCATAGCCATCTCGTCTCACTTCAATCCTAGCCGCTTTTAGTCCACCAGCAGCTGATTTACTTCTCGAACCCAAAATATCTCAGCGATGTATATATCTTCTACTCTGCAACTGCTCTGGCCTATCTATCAATCGCGATCGAACGCAGTTGACAGTCACGCAATCGTAACGTGAATGAAGTTAGTTACTTCAGAGCAAGAGCTGCAGCTGCCCGATCAGCTGCGAGTTAGAAGCTAGGAAGAGAAGAGCAAGCACTCAAGTTGATCAGGGAAAGAGGTGACCGATACTTAGACGAAGGAGAAGAGAAAGAAATATGTATGTGAATCGAAGTAGCTAGCTCAAGTTCGATGATCTCATCTGTCCTCCGCTGCAATTGACAGTCACCTGCCCAGACTTGAATTAATAATGTTCACCAGGAACTACAGTACAATAAGAAGTTGTGTAGTACTAGCTGTATATTGCTGAGGCAGTGGCAGTGTGGCAATACAGAGCACTGACAGGAAACATGAATGCACTAATAAATGTCAACGAAGACTCTGAGACACCCCGCTCGTCGCGACCGTCACGACGCGGTTTGTTGAGCTTTCATGAAGCGCACGCAGCTGCCATCGCCGGGGTCACTCAGTTACTGACTGGCGGAGACTTATTTGTCTCACGGTGTTTATATTGGTGCCCAAGTGATCATGATGGGTGGGGTGCTCGATCAGAGAGCGCCTTGAATTGGAAGTACTACTGATCCTTGATTTTCGGAGGGGGTGCAGTGGTACGTGCACACCTCGTAACATTTTTCAGGCAATTTTTGTTGTTGAAAGACAAAGAGAAGTTGCATCTAATCCACTTTAGTGCATACTAGAATGATGCCCTGTGCCGTTGCTACAATATATTAGAAGAAAAAGAAAAGTAATTATCACATTTTTTTAATTAAAAAAAAACTCGAAATTTAACATCTTTCTTCTTTCACACGGTGATCAAAATGCCACGAAATGAAGTCTGCACACCCCTCCTCGCTAAAGGCTTTCCAACGGTACCAAGAACATGATGTTGCCAACAAGAACATGATGTTACCAAGAACATGATGTTACCAAGAACATGATGATGGATTTTTAATTTAGTATCACTAGAATCAATGAAGAACATGATTGCATGTGTTCATTGCGACCTAGATAAATTAGCCACAAAGAAGTCTCCATATGACCTACTCAAGAAAAACTTAAAAGAACACATGACTGCTTTCAAAGTGGACAATCATTTGGGGACGGAGGGAGGGTGCTACCATGTGAATTTGGAGGCTCAGACACACGCTGGTTCAGAGGTTGTCAGGTCTCACTAAATGATCCCAGCAGACCGGGATACAGAATCGTATGTGCAGGAGCAGAAGAGTTAAATTCCCACTCACCACATAGAAAAAAATGGCGTCCGTCCCATTACAGCTCCATTAGCAGTATCAATGATGAATGCTTGAGACGAAAAACTGATCCACCCACACACTTCCTCAAGACTGCCACTTTAATTTGAAATGACATTCTCTCTTGCTCAATAACAACTAGAGATTGAAATACAATCCTCATTTCAAAAAGAAAAGATACAATTAGTATGAATTTTCTAGAAAAGACGAAAGGGAATCCATCTTGAAGAATGCATTTTGTCACAATTTTCAGAGTCTCATAGGGTTAGCTATGATTTTTCAAATTGGAAAATAAATAAATTTCATTGCCATCAATTACAAACAGGCCTCTCTGTTTATAAATTGGTTCTCAGAATCAAAATCCTCATACTTATGAATCAAAATCCAATTCCTTGGAAGCTCACCAGACTTTGCATACTCTCTCTCTACCCTTGTTACATATGTGAAGACTCGTACCTTCTTTAGGTTCCGTGTATCCTTATTTGCACCATGAATGTGCTGAAAAAGTGTCATAATGAAAGAATTGCTCCTACTTATCGCTGTGCCCAAATTTCTGCCCTATAACTTAGACCGGCGGTTCAAGAACACTGACGTCTTAAGAGCCCTCCACCTTAGAGTAGACAGAAATGGTTCAGTTCTCAAAACAAATAGAATATCTATTTGACTCTGATCTCCAGAATCAAGATCAACCGAAATGAATAGGAGTTTTGGCGCAGGTTCAAACGAGGTGAGACCATGGTAGACGAAATAGAATCAAAACGGGCAACGTCACCTACAGTGCAATCATCCTGTTTGAACCCCCTTTCGGACTCGGTGTAATCACCATCAATTCTTGAACCAGCATACAATCAAAACCTAGAATTTGGAATTATTCGGAAGCACAGGAGGTAATCAGCTACTCCACTTGTAAACATTTGCATCCAAGCAGCTGACGCAATTCACAAGGAAGAAAACCAGAGTGAAAATCGATCATCACCCCGATATAAAAATTTGCTCCAAAAAAGAAGCCCAGGTAGATAGAGCAGTGATTCAGGACCTGAATCTAAACAACCAAAAATATGAAACTCCATTCACTATGGAATCCAAAACTCGAGATTTAAAGCGATCTAGCAAAAACGGTGCACTGCATCTAGCGGGTGGTTAGTTTCTTCAAAAAGAAAATGAGTACAGGCAAGCTTCACTGCACTTTCTTTGCACTCGGCTTCATAGTACTTTTCATTGCGCCCGCACCCACTCCTTCCACGATTTGTGATGTTTTCTTCAAATATGGACACATGAAACCTCTGGCCTGTAGTTTAAGTCCCAAGATCAACAATAAGTTTGACACACATATAATCAATAAGTTTGACTGTACATTGCAGACAAGGAGATCATACACGAGTATTAGAATACATGAAATGCTCTAGATTTGAAACTACTCGTGGTAGTATGCATGGACTGTGATCTGCATGAAAGTCTCTTACCATCAAGAGTGGAACTGGAATCTCAACACGCCCCTGAAGAAGGATATCAACATGTTGGAGCTGTTCTTGAGGCACAGGAGTGCTAATATAGAACACACCTTTTCTCATGTCAACTGCTTTCACAATTCCTGCAAAAAAAACGAACATATTCCACACAATGACTAAGGAACGCGCTTCACAGAAAACCTCCCATATTTTACTGTTATTGCCAAAAAAAATTCTGCGAACTAAGCTAAAACAGATGAAAACAACTTTCTTGGACAGAATTGTTGTTTCAACATCAAAGGATCTTACCGAGGCCCAAGCAGAGCGGCACGGACGACCTACTCATGTCATCGTTGTCTCGAGTGTCCTTATCAATAGAGGTCACGCCGAGGCCCACAATAGTTG
The DNA here is from genome assembly GCA_963969395.1 of Pseudoscleropodium purum. NCBI lineage: Eukaryota > Viridiplantae > Streptophyta > Bryopsida > Hypnales > Brachytheciaceae > Pseudoscleropodium > Pseudoscleropodium purum. Next base: position 4,240,134 of record OZ017796.1, read on the forward strand.
CATTGACACATCGAAGACTCTCTGATGGTGGTATCTGAAATCATATAGACCAACATCAACTAGGAAACGATATATCCTCCTTTTTAGGGCAGTTACTTGATTTAATATGAATGTTAAAGCTGTAATTCTTTGACAAATCAACTTCTCGCTTGGTCAAACTTCTCGAGTTTTCTATATTGATATTTTTCTCATGTACATCTAGAATTAATTGTTAATTTTTCATAATCCAAAAAATTAAAATGAATTTTATATGATTATTTAAAGTAATTTCTTTGTGAGAATTGAAGATAATGGTGATAAACATCATGGTGCGATTGGTGCACTCCCTGAGATCACACCAAGAAAAATTTGATAGAAAAAGTTCAAAAGTGGTGTATTTTAAGCTTTCAAGATCCTACCTTCAAAGTGACACAAAAATGAAAAATTTGAAAAAATTCAAATGATATGAAAAGTAGATTACTGGAGCTCCATTTTCTTATTATAGATTAAAAATATTTTAAAATCAAGAACTATGTGAAAATTGAGGTTTGACTTTCAAAATGCTCCTCGGGAGCTTGCAATATCCTTTTAAGGGTTAAAGAAGTGGAGAACACCTCACCGTAAACGCAGCATAGAAGGATACAAAGAGCAAGTGTTCAGCACAAACCTCAGAATGAAGATGCTTGATTTTAAGGGCTGTAAATGGAACTTCGTATGGGGTGTCCCTCACAAGTGACATCGCAGTTTGGGCAAAGAGCTTGGCTTCCCGGTAAGGGAAAGGTGCTGAATTCTCTCCAAAACACTGTTGAAAATACGCAAGAAATCGGGCTGCTCGTAGATGATGCGCTGATCTTGCACTTCGATGATGCCTGCTCAACAATTTGAACACGTCTCAGAGAACACAAAGTATAGAAAAGATAAAAAATAATCACCAAGTGAAACATCCCTAAATTGCAGGTCCCTGAGAGTCGCTTACATGGGTAGTTTCTCCACTGCACTCTCTACGTATATGGTTTCGGCGGTACTCATTTCGTCCCAGAACTTGTTACGTGGCAGATTCTTCTTCTCGGAGTTGGCCAACACTTGTACAACGTGTGTTGGAGAGGTAGAATTCAAGATGTCGACGACAACATCATAACCAATACCTGAGAAATGACACAAGACTGATTAAGCAACTGTTTCCATGCTCTACAAAAACGAGACTCTTGAGACAGTTTGGCTACCTCTTGTCTGATAATTTGACCAGAATTAGGTGTACAGAGCTTGAGTTAGAGTTGCTGTTACCTTTCACCCATCCATGCGTATTGATGACTAGCGGGATAGTCGATGTGGAATCGACAGAATACTTTTCACGAAAATAGTTGACAAGGCCAGCTACATGTTCACCATACATCAACGGGTTACTTTTGGGAGTAACATCTCCATAAAAGAAGCACCTGCGAAAGCGACCATAACACAATACCAAATGCAGTTTTGGCCCATCAGACCAGTTGTACTTTTTGCAAAGTAATGATCGAATTAACAATTCTGTGCCTAAATTCAAGGTGAAGTAAGCAGGGAAAATCGATGATGCATTTCCAGGCTCAAGCCGTCGGACATCGGTTTGATAGGGCGAGGGTCGAGGATTTAAGAGCCACAATATACAACGTTGCAACTTCATGGACAATATAAAACTTTTAAGTAGACATGACAAATTAAAAAGAATTTTTTTACCTCTCCGGTGAACGAAGATGCATTGCTGGCGGGCCTGGTAAACAATAGGTCAGGGTTAGCACTCGAGGTGATTTACAAAAACATTCTTTGGCACTCAGCCATTTACTACTACACAAACTACTGCACGTTAAAATATGAGACAAGCAGAAAAAAAAAATTAAATTAAACAAATCCTTAAATGCTCACACGCTTAAAACATGGAAGGAAAATTATCGCAAAAAAATTCAGTGGGGACAGTCAGGTCTTACCAACAACTGGGTTGTCAAGAACATGTAGTGAGAGACATCCAGGAGCCGTAAATTCTGGTTGTCCAACGTCTGTATCCAGGTATGCAACTTCCTTATACCTGGACGAGTACAAAAATAGCAACATAATCACTCATGTCACTAAAGATGTACCCTTATCATAATTTTTGGAATTCACATATTAATAAAAACAAGTTCAAAAAATAATAACTAAATTTTTGTATGACGGTAAAGTCTGAGACCTGTTGAGAAGTGAGTTCACTAGGAACCGAGCAAATGTAGACTTTCCGACATTCTTTGCACCACAGATGGCAATTACAGGCACACTGGAACCAAGTGTGATAGTTTCAACAGCTTCCTTCCAATCGGATGGCAAAGTTGTTGGTGAAGAGTAGTCGTCCAAAGTTTCAACTACTCTTTGTTTTTTCGCAAAAGATGTGTTAGGTCCACGGCCTTCACGCTTTTTAGCAATTTCTGGAGTGGCAACAAATTCAACATCTTCCACAGGTATTTCAATCCGATCAGTTCTCTCATCTCCATCTTCACTATCTGAGTAACTAGCTTCTGAATCTAAATCAAGTTCATCATCCTCGCTGTCCAATTCATTAATATCACGAAAATCCTGATCTTGATTTTCTCCATCTAGTAGTTCTCTTCCCCTTTTCTTTCCAATAGAAGAGCCGTGTGATCCAACAAATTCCTAAATCGACAGAAAACACAATGTCCATGTCAAACAGAGTGACGACATACAAGCAGCCTGAGCTTTAAAACACATCAGCTACACATAAACAAGGGACTGTTGAATTTGTACTGCTCAGACATCTAAGAATTGACATAAAGCAAATAAAACCAACAGCGAGAGAGTCATTTACCAGTTTGAACGATATACTTCTTCCAGGAAGCACACTACTGGTCAATATGTTCAGGCCTAGAGTGTGGGAGGAAAATCTCAATTTGCAACCCAACACATCGTCCAAGCTTTTGGTTTCTTCTCTTTCTTCTACCATATTTACGTCCATCAATTCTGGCCCTCCTAATCTTTCATCTCTGGATATATACCGCGACTCAATGGTGATAACTTCAGCAAGCTTAGAGCTTGAGCAAACAAGAACATCTGTTCCACGAGGGAAAGAGTAGCCAAGCATGGACGCCTGCCCTTCCACAACTTGGACCATTGCACATCCGTCTAATATAACCATCTGTCAAGCCGAAATGATTAACAAATTCAGTAGCTAAATTCTTACCATCGTTTATAAAATACAGCATGCCTCCAACCTCACATACGTGCAAAATGCACTCCTCATATTTGTCTGATAGTAGGAAAATTTAAAACCAGAGAGTTACGGTTTAAGCAAGGTATCAACCTGGCCAACGCCAAGCTCAACTGTGGCTACATTCCCTTCGTAAACTACAGATCTGCACATTCAAAACCAAAATTCAGTATTAGCCATGAAATTATTCAAGGGTTTCTGGTACACAAGGTTCAATCGCGCTTTTGCAATACAATGCAACTAGGAAAGAAGCAACTAACGATGCATAGTATACCACGTGACTAAGGATGTATACTATACATTGGAGTGACATGAATACTTACGGATATAAACTAGATTTCTCTTTTCCTTTCGGTGCAATTGGAACATGTAAAACATTATTAGGTTTAACCAGAAATTCTGAGAGCTCCTCTGGTACACCTTCGCTGACACCAAAACTCTCCTCGCTAAGTACATCGTCATCCAGAGTATCTTCTTCACTAGCATCATCATCTTCATCAATTGCTTGTTGTGAGAATATAGGCGCAGTCAATTTTCGGCGCTTAAGCTGAGGCAGAGGAAACGATTTCCTGCGTTTCCGAGGCCATCCATTCGGCGCAGAGCTCAAAGCTCTGCATCTAAAAAAACCCTTTAATAGTATTCCTCTCATTGCGCGGAATCCTAGTTGCAGAGGAGGCGTGCGTAGCACTAGCCACTCGAAAACTTCAAATCATTCTCCAACTCCCTTCATTCCTTCACTGCCTTCCTGGAGAACATTATGAAGAAAATTTGAGAAAATCAAAGTTTATCCTACAATTCAAAATGATTTCAAATTCGAGAAGGACCACCAAAAAAGCACGGCACGGCACTATGAAAATGAAGTGTCGAACCTAATGCTTCTCAATATCGGCTAGAATTGAGGAAAACTAATAACCTAAATTGACAACGACTACATTCAAGAATTAGGTTATCCTAATTCATAATATGGCATTCAAGCTGAGCGGAAGCAAACTACGTTCGCTACGCCAACCTCTAAAACCCAAAACGTCATTACCATTTTGCGAATAAGGTCCAGATGCCTAGGGATATGGACCTAAATTTGACACCCTAAAAGCACAGCACGTGCACTACCTTAACATAGGAACTTGTGTCAATTTAGGTCATCTATCAACAAGAACTTTGAGAACTTCAAACATTCGCATACAGTATTCAAACAATGCATGCTTAGTTACACAGCAAAGTTGTCTCTCTGAGAACCCACAGACAGATCTCAAACGGGGCAGCAGAATTACAAAATGTGTCAGAAGAGGTCCACAAAGCGCCCATCGAAAACCAAAACTGTGGCACTTCATAACTTTTGCAAACGGACAAAATTTGGTACGTTGGAATCCCACTATCATTTACAAAAAAGTCCACCAATAAAAATTTGACGAGTCTGAAAACAAAGAGAATGCCCGGCAGCAAAACTACCTTACCACATTGCACACTCAAGGCACTACCAGCTACCATCACACCACAGAAACCGAACACTGCAAAGATCCAGAGCCAAATTGCAATAAACATCGGAAACCCTAATCAGACACACTCGTGGCCTTAGAAGTCAAAGCTCTTACACAATTGCTGCTGCTGCGTAAGAAACTAAACACGGGCGCCTCGCCTTCGTTCTTCTTCTTCTTCCTCCGAGTGATGGCGCCTAAGAATTGAAGTAGAATTACGAGCAATTCGACAACCTAAAGCTAAATGCAGTCAAAAAAGTTGAGTGGCAAAAAGCTAAAAGTGAGAAAAAGCTGAAGGAGTCATCCGAAGAAAGCTGAAGTAGTCCTCGCGAGCCCTCCACCGTTCGATCTGCCAAAACGGAGTAGCATCGTGGATCTCATTGGGAACTCTGCGCCGGGAGCGATCAGTGATCCCAGAACTAGTTTATAGAATTTAGTGCAATATGCTACCTAGTTTAGGGAATTTAGTGCAATTTGCTACCTTCAAGACAAATAAGCATCAACTTTGACTATTTTGAGAGAAAGTGGCATTAAAAAAAAATTAGAAAAGGAAGAATTTTGCAAGTTGTAAAGGATAATTGGGGGTATTAAAACCCAAAACTAACTACGGAGATGCTAATTCCAATGTGGAGGAAGTAACAAATTGGCTATTAAATTCTATTGGTTGTTGAAATCTTGGCTAAAATCTAATTTTTTCAAAGATTTTATCCTAAAGAGATTTAGCTACAAAAAAATTTTAGTAGCAATGGAGTGAAATTTAGCTAGTTTTGTGAACACTAGGAGCAATGTCCTCAATCAACAACCACCATTTGGGCCTTCCAAATAAATCTCTAAATTTTCTTTGGTTGATAATTGTAACATGAAATTACTACCGTAGTGTAACATGGCTTTTCTTTTTATTAACTCATTAATGTCAAAATAAAATTTCTATAAAAATAAAATAAAATTATGAGGCAAATAGCAAAATTTGTGGAAAATATGTAAGAGTTTTGTTAAAAACTTCACTACTAAAGGGTCAATGTTGAAAGGGTTTTGAATTTGTAGTCAACATGCTTTGAATGTCAAGAGTTAGTGCAAATACATGAATCATACCATTTGGCATTCTATATATTTACATTCTATATATATTCAATGCCTTGAATCGTTAACAATGTCATTAACAAATAAATGAACCAATACTAGTTCCTTAAACTGTTTCAAATCCCACTTCTTCCATGTATGCATATGAATGGTAAACAAAATTATAAAAATTAAATTGTTTATGGTTTTACAATTCACTTAAATTTGAAAGGACATGACAACTCAATCACATTGAAAAAATGACAAAATAATCATGAAATAATTACAAGACTACAAAACTAAAATCACCATAAATTTATATAAGTGTAAACAAATCACTTTGGTGGAAAAAATAATCATTTCATCTTTGCAAAGACAAAAGCCATGCCACACTATGGTATCATTAGAAGATTATCCAAATAAGCTTGATTAGACATAAGAAAAATTGAATTTAGACTATAGACAATACAAGTAAATTGTTTCAAAAGCACTCTATTGAAAAGAAAAATTACAAAAAACCTTAGCAAATCATACATAAGATAGACTTTTATATATAAAAGTAGGCCAACTTTGCAAAAGAGAAAAACAATTTTCCGGAATTTTAAAGGGAAGTGTGAAGTATTTGCAAGAATAGAATCAAAATTGACAAACAACAAAATTTAAAGGAGAGGCCTATGAAAAGTGAAGGAGACAACTTTCCAACTTCCAAAAAACTAATTTTGATAATAGCCACTTGCGTTTTTTGGTTGGTTTTAGTTTGACAACAAAGTAAAGCTAATCTTAAAGTGTAGTTTCTTTCTACTCACATTGAAGTGTAAACATTTTGAAACTTGGCAAATGTAATTCCAATTCTAAAAAAACCTAAAAATTGTTTCCTAATTTTGATACAATATAGAAGTCTATTTTTAATTTCTGAAGTCCAAATATCTATTTTCTATAAGAAAACACTCAAAATTGCCATTTCTTATTGCAAGGGTCAAAAATATTAAAAAATTATTATTTTTGCATATTTTATTATAGGATCTTGTTCTAAACTAGTATGGAGCATATAAATGTGTAGTGAAAATTTAAAAGACTTTGACCATGTAGATTGCAAGATATCTATATTGAAAAGGAAGTGAATAAGTTTTATTGCATTTTCCATGAGGAGATTTTAGGCTTTAAATCTTCTTAACTTTAAATTTTTACGCCATTGTTAGATGTTTTTTCAAGCCTCATTCCCGAAATTGTAAAAAAGCACATTACTATCCAAATATAAAATAAATTTTAAAATTTTTATAATAAAAAATTTAAAAAATTCATTTTTAAATATTAATCAATTAAATAATATTACATGACCTAACAAGGGCTTGGCCATGTCAAATCGGTGATATGTCAACATTTCTAGATTATTCCCAAGTTCCTAACAGTTTGGGATTTCATAGTCTTTTTTTGGCTTGAAAAATCTTTTAATGTGACATTGAAGTTAAAAATTCTTTATGTTGAAGAATTGAGTTGAGAGTCAAGGAAAAGAATCCCAAAAAACACTTAATTTTCAACCTAAAAAAATGTTATGTAGAAGTAGGTGCAAGATAGAAGGAAAGATTGAATTGTTAAAATCTTTTAGATGCACTTGAAATATTTTTAATAACTATAGTAAGATTGTTCTAGCAAGCAAACTAAAGTATGTGAAACTTTTTTGTTGAAAAATTATGAAAATTGAATTTAGAAATGAATCCTATAAGTTATTTCTTGAAGAAGATGCTATGAGTGCTAGCAAATTAAGAAGCTCCATAACTTTTATGTCACTAATTCACATAGAATGAATAAAAGCTTTCTATGTAGGCAAGATAATAATCTATGAGAAAAGATATTTTTCAATTTTTTTTCAATTTTTTTTGTCAAGATGAACTATATTTGGAGTTTAAATGGCATAAATTTTGCTCCCAATTACCAATTGAAAAAACCCGATAATCTTGTAAAGCTAATCTATTCTTCTATCTTCAATAAAAGTTTCAAAAATTATGTCAAAAATTGAGTTCACGCAAGCCTACCCTAAATTCCAAGTGGGACTAGAAGGTTAAAAGAACAAAGCCATGCCAATGGTACTACAAACCTCAAAGTTCTATATAAAATTATTGTTGTATTGTCGTATGTAAATGACAATCTATAATCAAGTTTCTAAATATCAAAATGATATGTAAATTTAGTTCCAATATATTATTTTATATTACAACATATACATATTTCAGGAAAATCAAATTTTTTAAGTATATTTTGTATTTGATATGAAATTTTTTCAATGTTTTTCAAAAAATTAACATTGTCTTGGAATTTTTTTGACTTATTGGGCACGTATGATTTTATCCTCAAAAAACACATTCTTAAAAATGCACTCATACATCAAAGCAATATGGAGGCTTCAAAGGCTTTTGACATTTGATTGCATGGTAAATAGAATTTGTCCCACCATATTGTAGAAACAAAAGAAAATGAGAGAAACAAAACCATGAACAATGTAAAAGAAATGTGCCTATTGAAAGATGAAGTAGAAAAAAACAAATACTAAAAAGAGCATACAAACAAGGGTGACCTAGATTGAGGAAATTCACAATAACTTCTAGAACAATAGTGAACTATAGCCCACTCAAGATAGTTATTAGACTATTTAGGGCCTCTACACATTAAAAGTGAGAAGCCAAGGAGGGAAAGCTTTTAATCAATGCAACTTTGCATTCAAGAACATTTGCAAACATTTAGTTCTTGGGAGGCTTAGATCCCACACGATAAGAATACTTTTTATTTATGAATGTACATATCATGGGGCGTGCTCAATTTTGAGATAATTTGGAAATTAATGTAATTGGACGTGTATCCCAAAACACTTCAAATAGATACAAGAAAACTCAAATTTAGATATAAAAAACAAACCAATTTAAAATCAAGCTAAAGATAAAATACTATAGAAGCCTTGACAAATCATGCTTAATCCCAAAGTGACAACTGATTTCCAAGCTGATAGAGAACTCAAAAGACAGGGGCGAGGATAGAAATTTCCTAGTGAACATCTAAGGACTTGTAGTCAGATCCAACCATATAGATCTGGAGGAACTTTGCATACGTATGTGCTACAAAAACTTCAGCTGTGAATTCAATGTTTAGGGGTACTTTTTCTTCCCATAAGACTTCGTACAATATTGAACAAGAATAGCTGATATACGAGGAAATATGGCTTCAAGGGGCACTTTATTCTTCCAGTATTGTGAATTTGCACTTGTCTTAAACTACAAAAGTGGAGGCTGTAATATAAACTTCACACTCCAATTGAAATAACTGCAAAAGATGCATATCCGTATCTTACTTGAAGGAGGTTCGCAAGGCATGTCAAAGTGGTGTGGCCTTGGTATTTCAGTGAAGAAAATAACATAGAAAATGCAAACACACACTCAAAGAAATCGCTTTGGTGATTTGAAAGACTCCTCCAAGAGCTAACAGATAAAAGAAATGAAGCAAATTTACCTGCACGATGTAAAGTTCGACGACTAAGAAGGATAACCTCCACCGCACTAACTTTGGAACCCATCAGCTTGCTACTGATGTGGATGGGCTCATCGTAGTGAAGTTTTCAATGCCCTGGAAGTAAAATGAACACAGATAATCAAGAAATAATGCTCTGAGTGAGAAGAGCATGTCATTGCAAAGGTCCGCCACCAATTTGTAGCTTGTTCTTAAAAAGTTTTGCAAATTGATGCCTGGAAGTGTAAGTTTTTGGCCCTTTTTGTCACTTTGGGGTTATCATAGAAAAATTATGCTAATGGCAATTACAAGTAAAAGGACCATTGTACTTTTGAATGAAGATGGCAATCTATAACCGAGTTTTGAAATACCAAAACGACATGGGAATTTGGTTTTCAACATACTATTTAAGAAAATAACATATCACAAACACCTAGGGAATGATCCATTAAATTCTTGCATTATAATATGAGTACCTTCACTAGTGGTAGGATATCTACTTGTGCACATACTCAAGGCTTGCAAGCTTGCATTTCCTTGCTTACACATTAGCATCGTTGCATTAACCCATGACAAACTTTTTTTAGTAAATGAGATTTGGGCTACATTAGCTTGAGTTAGTGGCCATAATCAATGTATTAGATGATGGTGATGCAATAATTGGTGATTGCAATTAATAGGAACTTCCACCTTTTGAGTATAAATTCATCATATGAAGTGACTTTTTTAGGTTTTCATATTGTGGTTATGTTAAGAAATATTGTTGGATTGCTTCACATGAGTAAGATGACCATTATAGATACACTTTTTGTTGATTTTGGGGAAGTCTAGAGACACTTTTGGGCCTATTGGGCATTACACTTTAAAAATTTATCACAAATTTATACTTTGCCAAGAAAAGAAAAATTTCGTTTGTTCTCTCCATTTCTCACATTTGTCTTCACATGGAAAAAATGTAATATTTTTCAATAATGCCAAGATAGCAAACCAATCATTCTACCTATCATAGACTAGTTTACCTTGCCATGTCAACCCACTAGCCATGTTGAATATCATCTTGTAGTTCTTGCTCTTACTTTGTTCACTTTGTTTGCTCATCAATAGCAATGGCTTCCATTTTTATATTTAATTGTTCATTTGTTTAAGTGGTTGTTAGGCAAGTGTGCTAAATGATTATTTTTCAATGGCATTTTAGAAGGGAATTTTAGATGTAGAAAGGCAAGCACTAAGTGAGGTAGGATAGCCTATTATTATTCCTTTGGCTATCACAAATATTTAAACTTATAAATAAGATTATGTATGATTTGGAGGGTTAAAGAATGGAAAATTGAAGAATAGTTTTTGAATAATTTAATTAATTCATTTTTAGAAAAAAATTGAAAAAACATTGTAAGTAATGAAAACAAACCATATTGCTTCCTATTGTGAATCAAGAAGGTTCCCCCCCCCCTTCTGGACGCTAATGTGGTTATTTTGTTTGTAGAGGGTACAAATGCATAGACTATTAAATAGGAAAAGGGTGCTAAATGGCAGCTTGAAATTACGCTTCACCGTTCAATCTATTGATATAGCCACCACCAATTGCACCAAAGTACACTATTGTACACCTAATCTATAGGTGCCCATATTCCATAAGTACTAAATGGTGGCTTGAAAGTACTCGTCACCATCTAATGTCTAGCCACGAGTAGTTGCGTCAAAGTACATTACTGTACACCCAATCCATTGGTGCTTCTGTCCCACGAGTGCTAAATAGGAGCTTGAAAGTATGCTTCACCATCCAATCTCCAATTGCCAATAGTTGCGTCAAAGTACACTACCGTACACCCAATCCATTGAGACTTCTATCCCACGGGTGCTAAATAATGGCTTGAAAGTATGTTTCGCCATCCAATCTATAGCTGCCAATAGTTGCTTCAAAGTACAATATTGGACACCCAATCCACTGGCACTCCTGTCCCATTAGTTGCACATTCCCTACCTATTAACATCCAATCCATTCGAACCTACTTCCCTATCCCGAGGTGCTCATGATTTCTACTGTAAACTTAAACAAATCCTTATGCCATGGACTAAGAACAAAACAAAAATGGTATTACCGTGAGGCTAGGTCCTAAGTATTAAACAATAGTATTATTTTATAGATAGTAGGTAGCAAGGAAAATTTAACAAAGAAAACAAATGAATCAATGATATACAAACATAGTAATAACAAATAAATAAAAAAAGAATTGGACCCCACCATCCAACCATTTTGACAAATAATGGGCGTCCAAGATGTTGCCCCCCTCTTACCAAACCCCAATCACGTTGTGCAATATGAATGCGGTAGTAAATAAGATTTGAAAACTCGATTAAGCTAATGTGATGGAAAGTTGGAAACGATGCCGTGGTCAGGGCACCATCCTGAGACCCTGATTAGCATGGGTGGGGGATGTTACCGGGTATCGGAAAGCTGGCAGAATTGGGAAGCTCGGTCGGAGCTCCGGCGGACTTCCAAGGAAGCTTGCGGGCGGGAGACTTCCGGGCGCGATTTCCGGGCGACTTCCTTCCGGGCAGCCCAGCCTTCTGCCGGGCAGCCGGCGTTCTCCCCCCCAATCCGAGGGGAGTCTGAGAGGGGACTAGGGGAGGCGAGGGCGGACGTTCCGGGGTATGAGGAGCTGCTGCGCTCGCGCACGAGGCCGGAGCATCATCGCAGCCCCGAAGTGCGTGGCCCTATTTGCAATCACTCGCGCCGTCTCCTGTATTTTCCTCCATTCTACTCCACTGTTCATTTGTTGCCGCCTTGTCGCCTCTCCTCTTCGACTGGGCCAGAGGTCGATCAATAAACTTAACGGAACTTACAGCGCCGGCGGAAGCAGAATCAGCTCAGCGATGGTGTTGGAGCGGCGATGAGAGGGGCGGCGTGCGCAATTTGGTGACGGGAAGCTCAGGGATGGTGCCTTCAGGAGTTCACGATACCGCCCCTCCTGCCAGCGATCGCAAGTCGCTGCGATCGCGAGCTCGCGAGATGAGGCGGACCGAGCGCGACCTCGCGGCGACGGGCGATAGCGACGCGCCGTCGTCGTCGCCGGACGGGGGAGGTTTGGAAGCGGAGGCGGCGGGGCGACAGGAGCAGAGGCGGAGGCGACGTCGGCAGCAGCGTCGGTCGCGGAAAAGCAATGACCAGGCCGACGTGGTGCTGGACAATCAAACGCGGATCAAGCGGCGGGTGAAGAACTTGCTGATAAAAATGCGCGTGGACCAGAACCTGCTGGATGCGTATTTGGGCGAGGGTTGGAAGGGGCAGAGGTGCGGTTCTGACTAGGTTTTGAAGAGTAGGTTTGCAGGATTGGTGTCGTGATTGCTTTGGTGTGTTTAGCTTGTTCTAGACGGTTCGAATGAAGCTTGGTTGAGAGGAACTGAATTTCGTCAACTGCGCGTATTCGTAGCTTGTAGTGTCTAGATTGCAGTCGCTTTTGGTAATTTATCTTCCCTCTGTCTCTCGTTTCTCAATTGCCTTTTCAAATCTCCACTTCGTAATGGTCTGTTCACATCGGAATTGGGGAAATGGCATGTGAAGTCGTGAGAAGATCAGGCCGGAGCAAGAACTGCAGCGAGCGGAGGCGCGGATTCTGCATTCGAAGTTGGCCATTCGGGAGGCTCTTCATGAACTGGATGACTTGGGATTAGAAGGTTCTCTCGAGAATGCGTTTGATGCGGAGGGCCGCATTTATCATGAAGAGGTACTTACCAACAGCTACAAGTGCAGGTTTAGAAGTCCAATGTGGGCATATCTGACGAAATTCGGACAGTGAGCAGTAATCTCCGGCTGAGTTGATCTCCAACAGTTTTAGGGTTTCTGTGTGTATGGCAGTTTCAGAGGAAATAATGCTGTTTATTGTGGATGTCATTCGATTCCGTTTCTACTTTCTCCTGTATGAGGCTGATTTAGTTCATATTGGTGAAATTCTGAGCTGTTTTAGACCTCCCAGGCTTGTCTCGTTGGCTTATTGCCATTACACCACTCAATTATAGTGCTGATGCGACATTGGATGCAGATATTTTGTGCCAAGTGCAAATCTGAAGAAGCCCTTCTTGACAATGACATCATCTTGTGCGACGGGGCTTGCAACAGAGGCTTCCATCAGTACTGCTTAGATCCGCCTTTAGCTACGATTAACAGTAAGAGCAACTGCTGCAATCTCCGTCATGGTAGTTATTTTGCACACATCGTTCTCTTCTCAATGGTGGAGGACGAGAGATTCGCACGTTGCATGCAATGTAACTAATATCGAATTGGGATGTGCAGTTCCTCCTGGAGACGAAGGGTGGTTGTGTCCAGTATGTGAGTGCAAGATGGAGTGCGTTGAAGTGATTAATTCATACCTGAACACGAATTTTGAGGTGGAAAACAGCTGGGAGGTGAGTGCTCTGCGTTGCATACATTTCGATTCACTAGGTGCCAGTTTTAGGTTGCTGTGTGGTGTTGGAAGCTGTCTGTTATTTTAGAAGCCTTCGAATGTAGAGATTGGAGGATTACTTCTCTCGAATAGGTCTTCCGATGTGCTTTGAGTGAGTACATCACCCTTGGTCCTTGGGCATGCGGTTCTTTTGTGATGAAGTGCGAACTATTTTTTCGGCCGCTCGCAGGTGTTCTTCTCCAAGGAAGCCGTTGTAGCTGCAGGAGGTGGACCTCAAGACGGGGCTGATGGTGATTTGCCTTCGTCAGACTCTGAAGATGATGACTTTGATCCCGAAGGTATGGAGATGCGTGCCAAAAGTGAAAGTGAAGGTGAAAGTAGTGAAGGTGAGGAGTATAGTGAAGGTGACGAAGATAGGGAGGACGGAGATAATGATAACTCAGGAGATGAGGCGTCTGCGAGTGATAAAGATGAGCAAGATCCAAGTGACGAAATCAATGTGAGGAGACTTGCTAAAGAAGAGAAACGTAGTATCAGCAGCGAGGAAGGAAGTGGAGGTTCCCAGGTTTCCGGCAGTGATGATTCGGACATCTCTCTTGTCGATGAGTTCAATGATGGGAAAGAGAATTTAGGTTTAAGACGCGGAGGCTCACAAGCAGAATTATCTGTATCCGACGAGGAAGCTATGGTGATAGGAGGGAAGAGGCATCGGAAAGCTGTGGACTACAAGAGGTTACACGATGTAAGTATTGAAAGAAATTTACGGTCATGTCGTACTTTGTGTATTGAAGGTCATCTGGCGAGAAAGCTGCAACGAGAAAGCTATTCGGAGTGAAGCCTTATTATGTATGGATTTCATGAGCCTCGACAATGTGCTTCTAGGGCTTCCTTTTATGGTCGCCCTTGGACACGAATTAGGAAACTTGTGTCGGTCTGTATGAGGACAAGAGTGGAAAGATTTTGGTTTAGGGAGTCTGCGGCTGCTTTGTAATTTTTAAAGAAGTGTGTCATTTTTGTCTTTTAATTAGTTCTGATTGTGTGTTAGTTTGTGGTCAGTTCCTTATCGCCTTGAGTTTTCTGATCAAATATCTTGGTCTTGGCGCAGGAAGCGTTCGGAAACGCGGAGATTGATGATGACAAAATTATTTCCGAGGATGAGGATTGGGGTCCAAAACGTCGCCGAAGAAGAACCACCTCTGATGACCCAAGTAATCCCAGACCTCCTCGGGTTCGACGCAGAAGAGCCCCCAGTGGAGATGCTTTAAATGGGGTTGACGCACAAGGTGAAGGAGCTGCCGATATTCCTGGAGAAAAGCGAGCTTGGAGACGGTTACCAGATTCTGCAGTAGAGGTATGTCTCGAGTTGGACAGATTGCTGCAGGGGAGGTTCGTTTTGTTGACGTGATTTTCTGAATAATATTTATTTTATTCTATACTATTACTGTGAGACATTTTCCTTTTTCCACGGTTGGATAGTCGGCAGTCGTTGTGTCACTTTGAAACTTTTAGGTGATGATTGTGGGACTCGATTGTGCTCTGTATCTATGGCTAACTTCATATCGCATTGATCGCAGGCGTTACGACTTGTTGTGGCAGAAAATACGCTGCCCTCCAAATCTCGTAAAGAGGAGTTGGCAAAGGAGCTTGGTTTGAGCTTTGCCCAGGTGAGTGTATGCAGGGTTGCTTTTTCCTATTAGGATACTGTCCCGACGAATCGACTTCGGGTTTCCATGGATGTCTTACAAGTAGAATGGTTTTCCTGTTCACTCTTTGACTTCTTGGAAATTGGAATCTTTTGCAGGTTCATGGATGGTTTAAGAATCAGCGGCATCAAGCTCTTAGAAAAGGGTTGGTATCCTATAAGCGACCACATCTTTTTGCATCAAGCTCGAAGGGTGCGAATGGTATAAAGGCTCTCCCCTCTGAGCAGGTGGGTCCCACGGAGTCGATGTTTCTAAACGACAGCAATTTAAACGCAGTCTCCGCGGAGATATTGGATGAGATGCAAGTTTCGACTGCTGGAGCTCAAAACGACAGCAATATTAACGAAGATATAGCGGGGAAATTGGATGTGGTGCAAGCTTCGACTGCTGGAGATCAAAACGACAGCAATTCTAACGCAGATGTAGCGGGGAAATTGGATGTGGTGCAAGCTTCGACTGCTGGAGATCAAAACGACAGCAATGTTAACGCAGATGTAGCAGGGAAATTGGATGTGGTGCAAGCTTCAACTGCTGGAGATCAAAACGACAGCAATATTAACGCAGATGTAGCAGGGAAATTGGATGTGGTGCAAGCTTCGACTGCTGGAGCTCAAAGCGACAGCAATTCCAACGCAGATGTAGCGGGGAAATTGGATTTGGTGCAAGCTTCGACTGCTGGAGCTCAAAACGACAGCAATTCTAACGCAGATGTAGCGGGGAAATTGGATTTGGTGCAAGCTTCGACTGCTGGAGCTCAAAACGACAGCAATTCTAACGCAGATGTAGCGGGGAAATTGGATTTGGTGCACGCTTCGACTGCTGGAGCTCATGCAAATCCTTGAAGAATTCTCGAGGAGTGTGACTGTCGAGGATGATGACCACCGAAGTGGTGAAGTGGACAACAATTTTGGAAATGGAGGAATTGGACTTCCTGCAAATGGGAGGCGCATTGTCTATATTCCAGTGGCTAAGGTTAGGGAACGGCCAGCTGTGAGTGCGCGAACTAGTGCTTGCTGAGAGAGAATGATGATCGAACTGTAGTCTGCCTCTTGGTGTGGACTTCTCTCTGTCGATTCTTTGTAGAATATGCTTAACAATTTAGGTAATGGTGGAATATTCTCTCTTGCCTTATGGAAGAACTGCTTTACACTATTCCTTATATCTTACTTATGAGGCGCACAAATTTTTTGAACTTGATTCGACTTCCCTTTTCTGCAGTTCATTTTGGGAACATGTCTAAGGGAGCAGCTCCTTAAGTCGACAATAGAAGCGTTTCAGTGTCTTTATGTGGCCACGTAGTGTAATTTTTGTTCAAATAGATTAGCAAATTCTTGTGAAATATGTTGCAATTAGGATCCGAAGTTTCTGGAACTTGAAGAAAATGTTATAAATTTTCGGAAGCAACACGCTAAAGACCCTTACAGTGGGTTTTTAGACTTCGTAGGTAACAAAACATTTGGAATGTTGATGCATCAAAGTAATGCATGAAAAGAGTCACTCATGAATAGCCACTCTGCCAACGTACTCAAATAATCTATAACCCATGAATAGCCACTCTGCTAATGTATTCAAATAATCCATAATGAGTTTTGAAAGCTGTTTTATATTCATGGCCCATTGCCATTCGTACTTGATGATAAGCTTGTCTTACATTGAGTTTTGTAAATATTTTTGCACCTGCCAATCGATCAGTTAGGTCAGGAATTAGAGGAAGAGGATATCGATTTTTTATCATGACCTTATTCAAGTTCCTGTAGTCCACACAAACTCAGATGGACCCGTCCTTCTTTATCAAGCCATCAAATCAATCAATGAACTTAATTATATTAGGTAAACTTCTTAGCATAGGTTAATGATCATCAAAGCAATCAAATCAATTAAACATATTTAAAGTGGTTGATGATCATCAAAGCAATCAAATCAATTAAACATATTTAAAGTGGTTGATGATCATCAAAGCAATCAGTGGACTGAGAGATTGAGAACACAATTAGAACTTGCACTGTATTGAGAATATGTTGAGTGTATTGTATTCAAGTTCCAAGTAGGGGACCTTGTGGTTTTTAATGCAAATTTGGTTTGTCAAAAGTAGTTTGTGATGTTTGTTTTAGGTACTTGTCACTTTAAGATGTTGCTACTTTACTTGTGAAGATGGTCTTTGTAATCAATGTGGTGTGTTTGATAATAAGGTATGTGTATCTATAATTGATACTAATTACAATATAATATATTTATTATTATTAAACGTGGAAGGATGCTAAAGCCAAAAAAATGGTTGTTGGATGACTTTCAAAATATCGTAAAAATGAAGAATGCACTAATTGATCTACGAATCCACAAATTACATCATTTTTAGGAAGGTACTTTGGAAATAGGTCTTGTCTTTTTAGGATTAAACAAAAATTGTTTTCATGAAATATTATTATTAGATGAAAAGGATTTTCAAAACTCTTTGACTTACAATAGTTAAACACCATATGAATAAATTTTGGATTTTTAAATTGTTGTCTCTAGGTTACTAAAAACCAACCAATTGGCTCTCATTGATCAATATCTATGAAAAATAATGTCTACTAGTCCAAATGTAGGTGTTGCATTTCAAGTAGGGCTAATTATGGATGTATATGTTAAGCCTCTTGAAAATTAAAGCCCGTTGTAGAGAAAATGATCTTAGAAGGATATGGTAGTCCTGTAGTTATCTACAAAGGTAATTGAATGTTTAAATTTCTATTACTTTATATATTCCCATTTTGTGATTGTTTACACTTAAATCTTTATTTGTAAGAAATGAATACATATGTTTTCTTTAAGTCCTAAAATTTTGACATTTTTTGAGAAAATTTGAATTGTTGTGAAATTTTAAGAAAAAATGAAGAAAAGTCATATCAAATACAAAATATTCTCAAAGAATTTGAAAATATCTCTATAGGTGCATATCATAGTGTAGAATATCATGTTGTAAATATATTTATTGAATCATTCTATAATAAAAAAAAATAAGAAACTATGATTATAGGTTCAAAGTTCAAATTCCAAGAAAATAATCAATTTTCAAAGTCTTGTATATTTTCAAGATGAAGTAGAAACTAGACTTCATTAATCACAAATTGGACCCAAAATTTAAAAGAAGATCATTTTTATGGTTCAAATTGACATCAAGAACAAGGATTCAACATCTTCTTATATAGAGAAGTCAAAACATACCACAATGATGGAATACCCAATTCTATTCTCCCAAATTGCATCCAAGTCATTAACTCCCTTAAAAAAATTTGGATGAGAAAATATATTTTTTCATCTTTTAGGCCTCCTTGAAATCTTCCAAAGGATACAAAATGTTTTCTTAAGTGTTTACAACATTTGTGTTTTATAGATCATATTTATTGTGAGCTTTCTAGGTGTGTTTTGGAATCTTGATGTAGAAAAATTGTTCTATAGATATGAAATTATATACAAGCCATTTGTTGGATCATGAATGCCTTTTGCTACTACAAAGTGAGGCTTTTCTATTGAAATCACCATGCAATTGTTTAGCAAGAAAATACAAAAGTTTCCTACATTTGCAATTTGTTCTATAGAGAGAATGTTTTTATAGAAGCCATAGAGATAATAGTCTTCTTTGAGGGGTTTTATTTTATTATTATTAGGCTAAGCCATAGGGCCATATGATTGAGCTTGTTTTGTAATTACATGGGAATGGTTTCTAAGTTCCATCAAAGGTAGTTATAAAGCTTTGGGTATGATCTAGCAAATGAATGCGAAAGAATCACCAAAAAAGTGGTACATCAATTCTAAGGTCCAATCCCCTTCCCCTTTTTTTGGTCCTAAATTTCTCCAATATGTAGTTGAAACCAAATTTTGCAAGAGACAATTTTTGATGTTGTAATCTCCTTGTTGAAAAAAACTCTAGTAGTTATTGTTGATAAAGAATGGATGCTAGTGCTTGACAGAAGTGAGGACAAAAATAAGGTATATGACAATATTTGTTGCAATGGTGCAATTGTATCTCAACTCTAGAATGATTGAAGACTATAATGTTTTGTTTTTTGTTCTCATCCTTTTCTTGATCGATCAATTCCATCCCTCATGCTTTTGTCTTTTAACTTGGGCTCTTATTTCTATTGAAATTCCACCAAATCCCAGAGATCTTTCTTTACTAGAATGTTTTAAAGAGTGATTGTCCAATGCTTGTAGTTCTTGGGACTTGTTATCGTAGTCTTCTTAAATCAAGCATTTTCTTAGTTGGCCACTTCGATGAATCCATTAGGAACAAAGTGAGGCTTTAAGAAGGCCAATTCTCTTTTAAAAAATAACATATGTAAAGCTATAGGCAAGTCATTTGAAAATTCAACGATTGATTGCAATCATTTTGGGTGTACACCATTCAATGGGGGATTATAATGTAATTGCCTAAATAACATTTTTTTTCTCTTGATGCATAGTTCCTTCATCTTTTTTAGTTAGAGGATTGCCTAATTAGCTTTCCTTCCATCTTCAATAGATGCTTGGATTCCATTTCTTTACAAAGAGACTTCACTTGGGTAAATAATTGCATAAACCCTCATATGCTTCAAATTTCAAAAGAGACCCTTATTTCATTGTGATGATAAGGAATGTTTTGCAATTATTTAAGTGGTGTGGTAGGATGTAAAACAATCCATACAGGATATATAAAGAAAAAATTGTGTTCAAAGTACAATTTCTAAAATAATGTCTAGATGTTTAGCAGTAAAGCTTTAATCTTCAAATTAACCCACATCCTTTGAAGATTCACGATAGACAATGGATTTCATTAGAAAAAAATTTTCTCCACCTTTGTTCTTAATAAATGTCAATGAAATAATTCCTTCATTCTACCATCAAAAATTCTCTTGATGATAGATGGTAAATTCTTTTTAATTCTTATTGAATTTGACAAATTTGATAATTCTAGTTTGTTCATTTATTTATTTTTTGACTTTCTTTTAAATTATTATTTTTTTGCCAACCTTGACCTTTGGGTATGGTATGCACCTATTGATGTCTCAAAAAATGGTTGGACATCTAAGTTAATGTCTCAAAAAACAATATTAAAATTCTCTAACAACATAAAAGTGTGCTACCTAGGCATGCCACATCATCCTCATTGGTTACCACATCACTTTTCTTGCTGCCATTCAAGTGCCATGTCATAGATGGGTCGGATGAAAAAAATTCCCACGTGGCTTTCCTTGCTTGCGTGGTGCTTACATGGTACAAAGGTAGCAACCTCATGGTAAGATTAATTCCAACACCCTAAAATCCATGTTTCTATAATCATTAGCTCAAAAACATGTAAACAATAGGGCACCATTTTGGATGTTTTTGCCATGTTCATTGAAGTCAATTGATGTTGCAACAATGGAGAATTAGAGATGTCAACATATTCAATCCACATAGCTTATGATTGGTCATGTAGGATGGTCTTCTTTTACTTATACATCTATAAATTTCCTTTGGGCAACGATCCTTTGAGTGCAAAAGTCACAACTCTCTCTAAGCTTCATTCTACCCCTAATGTATAGATATGCATTAAAAGGAGGTTTCTAAAAGACATCTCTAATGTCTTTCTATAGAAATGAGATTTAGAACAAGGATTAGAGTTGAGACAGTGACAACATGTAGATCTAGTTTCTCAAAGGTCTAGTGATTGTGAATCCAATAGTAGCAATAACTAAGGTAGAAGCATCCAATTGTAACACTAGTTATTAGGGACACCTAAAAAAGAACCTAAATCCAATTGCAAGTGGACCTAAAGAAGACAAGTGGAGTTCTAAAGTAGACATGTGAGGTTCCAAAAAGTTGTCACTCTTCCAAGAAGTGGCTAATCACATGCATAGCCACATGGGATCCTACATGGGATTTAAGGTTGGAGTGTGTCACTTTTGGGTGTTTCCTTGTCAACTTTGGTCTTAGTCTAGTGTCCACAATAGGTATGTCTATGTAGTTGTTTTCAAAAATTCATATTATATTTATATAAGCTTGGAAAAATACAAAACTAATTTTGTTGGTATTTTAAACCATTTCTTAACAAACTCACATCATTTTATTTTGTAACTACCCTTAAGATATGCAAATTTAGATAAAGTGCTGCATTTAGGTGCTTCAACCTTAGTACACAAGTTACAATACTCATAAGTTGCACGCACACTAGTTTGTAGTATGTACTTCATTGTATAAATACCTATCTTATAATTATAAGTAGAGAATGTATATAATCTTGAATTGATGCCTATAGTGTATGTATATATATATAATCTTGGTGTCTATCCTATATAAAAAGATAGTGTATACAATTTCAAATCAATGTCTAGCAATGAATATAATGACAAATTAATTTAGATTCTGAAGTAATGGTTTGATTTGTACAAAAAAATAGCCTCACAATAACAATTCAATGTACATAACTCTAATATCATGTCTACATTGAAAATCCAATAAAATGTAAATAGGTCTCTAAAACAAGAAGTTGAGTCAATAAATATATTACGATACCAAGGCACAAAATCCAAGACCCATCACAACAATCCTAATGGAGAAATAAAAGATGAACAATGGGTGAATGTTCTAGATTTTGAATGTGTGTGTGTGTGTGTGTGGTCAAACAAAGTAGAATTTTAAGCCATCACAAGAGTCTTGAAAGACAAACAAAAAATGACATGTGGATGAATGTTTTGACTCATCATGAAAGTCTCATTTCATGGATGAACACAACATGAGGAGTGAATGGATATCCTTACAATTGTGGCCATTTCTTCTTGGCAATGATGTAGGTTATGTTGTAAATTATATTTGATTTCACAAATTTGAGTATTAGAGATTACAATTATACATAGGCTCTTCATTTTAGAATGTTTGCAATTTTTCAAGTTTCTTTTGTCTACTTTCAAACTTTAATTTTAATATTTACATTCTAGGAGTCCTATTTGAATCCATACACTATAATAGAGATAGCAATCTAGCTCTTTTGTTAAGCTTTGACCTTTAGTACTTTACATAGAATTTTTTGTTTCTTTCACTCGTGAAAATCATCATAGAACCAATTCTTCTTGCATTGTGGAACCAATACTTTACAATCAGTTCTCCTTGATGTGAACCGATAGTACATTGTCAACATTTTAAAATAATAATAATAAATTTCAAATTTTAAAATTATTTTTAAAATAATTTATTATTATAATCTGATGTGGAAATTGTTGTGCTAGATCGAACAACAACTACAATTAAGTTTCCTTAGTCCAAAAACCCACGGGAACTTGCAATCCTATAAAGAAGGTGAATCTCTTCTAGTGCATGATGAAATGTTTTTGCTTAAAGTTTAACCTAATATTTAAAAGCTCAAATTCTTCTCTAATTTTATAGAAGACATTCTAGCAATATTGAATTGTCTACAAAAAAAAGTCAAAACAACACAAAATGAATCATACTATTGAAGTTTCAACAAAATTTTGAAAGAATCTCAAATATTTTTTCAAAAATTAATGACTATTGTAGAAATTTCGAAAATAACAACAAAATCATTGTATTTGTAGGCAAGACGTTTACGTCATGAACGACTTTTTAAGAACTGCTTTCACTTACTTAAATGCTATAGTCAACATTGAATTCTTTTAAAGTAAGCCCCCTAATATTCCAAAACTAATCACATGGTCTTACATAAGGTGTATTAGTGTATACATACAAGATTGCTTCATTCTATTCTTTTCTACCTAGTGTTAATTGCAAAACACCATATGAATTGGGTTGTATTGAACTAGACAAGGGAAAGAATGATGGTAGGGACATATTTAAATGACATTTCAAACTCGTCTTGTGCATTGCGTTGCATACTTTGGTCATTGGTATGTGTTTGTGATTTTTGTTGTGGTTCATTTATGACCTTTAGGTGCAATGGAGAGGGCACGTCATCAAGCTGGAGAATTCCCACTTGTCTATTTTGTAAAGGTAGAGATGATATAGTCTATGATTTGAATCCTACGCAGAGTTTACAAAAGAAGGGGCACCAACAAATTTTGAAAGTCAAAGTATATAGAGGGTGGGTAAAAAAATATTGGTAGAATTTATAGTTTTCTTGTGTGTTGGAAAAGGCTTTGATGGAGTCAAACATCAAAAGAGATTTCCTCACTATTGTAATTTGGCTATTCAATTCCAAAGCCATGGAAGGTAAGATGGGCCCTAGTGAGTTTTGGGGGGACTCATTCACCCATGTGACAAATGTAGGAACATTGAAAACCTCCAAGGGAATCCATCTAAATATCTCATTGAAGTGGACAACTATGACTTGGACAAAGGTAAAGACTATGAGGCACAATTATAGATTGTTGTATTGGGACTGATACCATATAATTATTGATTCCAATGTTGTACACTATTTTATACTTCTAGAGTATGAAAGAGGGGATGGTGAAGAAACCCCTTCCATCAAAGGTGATAAACAAATTGTTGAGAACATTGACTTCAATTTTTTCAACTTCCAACAAAATACATTGAAGTTCACACCCCGGCCCTACCATCTCATGAATCTATAATCAAATGGTCAAAATCCATAGTTTGGATGTTTGGAGAATTTGTAGAAAAATTGGAAGCAAAGGCCATGGCAAAAGAAGTCACACTTTAGGAACCTAAGAGTTGAAAATTTCTATTCCCTCTATTTCTCAAAAGGCCCTGTGTTTTGTTTGTGTTTTACAAAGGAAACACAGGTCTTTTCTAGAAATAGAGGTAGTAGGGTGATTGCAAGAAATAGTTGTCCTTTTTGTGTGTCCCCTCAGTCTCTTTGGAGGTGTTTTTCCTCATAACATTTGTGGTTTAAGTCCGTTTTAGCTGAAATTTGGAAGAGAGGTGCATGTTGTTGATTTAGACATTCAGTAATTTTTTCAATTTAGAAAAAAATATTTTATTATTTTTAAAATGGTCCCAATTGGGTGTCTACTTTGGTTGTTTTGGGGGTTCTCAGTCCTATTCGGGGACTAAAAATGCAATTTTGAAGCCAAGGTTTTGCCATGTTGTAGGTGGGCTAACATTATAAAGACATTTGATGAGATTTTTGGCAAAGAACCTGGTGTAAGGGTTGGACATGGGTTGAAAGTGAACATTGGTTGCGCAAGCACTATAAAGGAGGGGAAATTTTTTGTGATGATTTTTTTGTTTAAATGGAACCAAAGAAAAGATTAGAAAAGTGAATTTTTCTTTTAATTTTTAAAAGTTTTTTACTATTTTCTAAAAATCAAATTCAAAAGCATCTATTTTCTTGCATTTTTCTAGGCCTCTTTTGTTGTGCATAACTTTTAGAGATAAAATTTTCTAGGTTTGAATTTTCTCACATATATTATTATGAATGCTTTGCAAATTATCCATATTTTCTTGTATTTAAAAAAAATTATTCCAAAAGTCACAATATTGCCAAAATAAGGCTATTTTGAGCCCAAAAGGCCAAGTGTTTCTTGCAATTGCCTAGTAGTAGAAGAAACAAAAAAAAATGGGTGGCAAAAATAAAGAATAGGCGAAGGAAAGAACTCATGAAAAATGCATCGAAGAATATTGGAAGAAAGTGAAAAATGAAGTTTGAGGTGACAAACTACTTGCTCGCTACAATCAACAAATTGTAATGCTGAAGGCAAAGTTTAAGAAGTAAGGAAAAGATCCAAAATTAGTGGTACCTCGTAGTGAAAAATTCCAACAAGCAATACTTATGAGTGGTGAGCCCATTTAGTTGAGTTTATTGTTCTAAGGTTCCCAAGAGTCTTCTTGTTCTGAACCATGAAAACAATGGGATAAATCAAACTTTGGTGAGTTGTAATGAGGATTTAACTTGTGCCTAAACCATCCTTATTGTTCATTTATTAGTCCCCATTTATGTTGATTTGGGGTATGTAGAAGGTATAAGAATTGTATAATTGATGATGTTTAAATTTTTTTTCCATATAAGATAGTAATATACATATTTTATAGAAGTCATAGGTAATTGAACTTCTGTCAAAGTTGTATTGTCAATTTTATTTCGTAAATCCATCAAAGGTATTAATATAATTATATAAATACATACATACATACATATATTATTATTTAAGTAAATTTAATTAATTAATTAATTAATTTTTTTGGTGAATGCCATTTGTCATTTGATTATTCCGGGTCTGATTGACTTGTCAAAAAACTTTGCACTTTAATCTTGACAATGGTAGTCTTACCAATTACATGGAGAGACCAAAATTAATGTGGCTAAGGTAAGTGACTCATTCTTGATCATCCCCCATTTTCTAACATGTTGGTTGCTATATTATCGATCAATTGTGGCTTATATTACACCTTACCTAGAGCAAGACTAGTAGGAGCTACAAAAATGTCCAATAAGTGTACATGGAAACCATAGAATGATCACAACATATACATTAAAAGTCACAATTATCACTCAGATCAATTTTGTAACCAAACTATGATTAGAAATGGAATGACCTATATAACAAGAATAGGTTTCACAAAATCTTCACAGAAAAAATTCATGTTAACTTCATTTTTGAAGAAAAAAATGTAAAATAATTTCAAATCCTTCTTAAATCTATTTCAGTATATGCGGAAATCTTTTCCCCCACCAACCCCGTGCTGTAGATATGCTCAATTCCTTAAGAGGTTGGAAATGGGTCGTAAGCTTCTAGTGTGCAACACAAAAATGAATTCTCAGCCATGACACAATCCTTTTACAGTACAGTACAGCACAATTAACTGAGCTTTAACGAAGTTCGACTCCAGTTCGAGTTCACAATGCCAAACCCCGAAAGAATCACGTTCAACTACAATTAAACCAGCTTTTCGTTTGAATTGTCCTGCTTCTTCACCACACTCTCGACGGACTATTAAAAAACATATAAGTAGTCGATAATCCTGGTAGATACAGAGATTCAAGAATGTAGTAGTTTTGTTGACCCAAAAGGGAATCAACTCAATTATGAAATCATCCAATGTGCCTTGAAACACTTTACTGGTTTTAGGGGATAATTACAGTAATTACAGCAATAATGGACAAGGCAGACAAAAATAATTTGCAAATGCAGAAACGAAAACAAGATAAATCAATAGGCAATTGTTGACAATGGATAGTACACTACCTAGTGCGCAGCAAGAACAGGTTGTGGACGTGAATCCTGTACTACTGATTCTAAGAGATTATCAGTGTCACGAACAAGTTCTCGAGCTGGAAGAATCATGGCAGCAATGGGTCGATCATCATAACCCCCACCCTCATCGATAATGAGACGGTGGCTCTCAAAGTGCAACTTCCCATGGTGGCCGCTTACCATCAATACTTTCTGCGCTGCCAATTCCTGTTACCATACAATCAGTTGTCATAAAAACAGAAACTTTTGATGTTTACAGAAATAAAACTCCTTCAAAAAGTCACATAGACGCTAGAAATATCTACATGATACATACACAGATGTGTTAACTTCTGATAATCTGGTATCCAGATTGAGCTATAAAACTTCGGTGGTAGAGGAGGAACTACGCTTGCAACATCATACGTTTGCAACTATGATGAGACGAGCAATGAGGGGACGTAGGGTTAATATCTTACAGGAGGCGTGTTCCACACATTCATACGACCAGCAAGGGGCTCAATACGTGAGAGCTTTGGATCCTTAGTTTGCAACATCTGCATCTGGTTGAGTACCGCCTCGGATTCTAGACCCGCATGAACAGCAATAAGTTTTGTGTAGCTGGTTTCTGGATCCTCTGTCTCTTCGCCTTCCTGTTTCAATCAGACGTTTCGTAATCTTAAATCTAGATCCAACCAGATGAAAGATAATTTTTTTAAGTGACTTCAGGGGGGAATGCCTTGAGGTAAGAGTCTGAGTAATCACATGAATTCAAGAACACATGCCAAGCACGTACCTGTTCATGAATCCACACTAAATTTCGCAAAAACTCCTTGTGGTTATCCGGAACAGCAGCAATGAGGCCTACAACAAGGTCCGAAAACAAATTGAAATCACCTCAGGAAAAGGTGAAGTGTTGAAACTGGATCGTAAACTACTAATGTTCAACGTAGAAGTTACAGACGATGACATAACCATGGACATGTTGTACACACAAAAAAATCGTCTGAGATAGGCTGCAATTCCAACTGCCACATGACTCAAAAGACAGACGCACCTTCCCTGTCACCATGTGCAACGCCATATGACTCAAAAGTTGCACTAGAGTCGTATATAGAGCCCTGATAGGGTCCATTTCTCGTCTTGTTGAATGCTGCCTTCATCTTTCCACCCCAGCGTCGGCCCTGCACAGCACCCCCAAAGTCCCTCGATTACTGCCACCGGAACTAGAGCAAGCAACACTAACAAGTCCTCAAACCCTTTTGATTACTATCTATACATTGCTATCCACGAACTCGTCTTGAAATTCACCAACCTAATGATTCCCCAAGGGCACCCCTAAACCCTAAACCCTGAGACACAGCCATGGACGAGAACATTCATTGTCATGCAACTAGGAATCCTTGATTCTCGAAACTCAGGTGGAGAAAACGGGGCGGGGTGGGGGTGGGGGCGGGAGTGGGGTTTCAGAATTGTTGTTTACTTGAAGATGGATGTCCTCTTGGCCAGGTCCCGTCCACCACCCTTCACGCTCTTCATTATGTTGATATTCCTCCCAAGTACTAGAAAATCGAACATCAGAGGCCGGCAACACGCCTAAAAACGCCGCGAATGCAAAGTCGTGATTCCCCGCCAAGAAAACATGTCGCTGCTGCGGGTAGCGCTGCGGCAAGCTCAAGAGGAAGTCGAGCACAACCTTGGTGTCCGGGCCACGGTCGTTGTAGTCTCCTAAGAAAATCACCGTGCTGGTCTGAAAAACCTGCGAACCAAGCTTGAGCTCCAAATTGCGCCACAGGTTGCGAAGGCGGGTAAGGTGGCCGTGAACGTCTCCCACACAAATAGTCACTCGTTTCGCGTCCACCATCTTCACACTCATGCCTCTGTCTCGGAACAATCAAAACCTCTCAAAACCCAAATCTCTCAAAAACGGAATCTCGCGCAACCTGAATTTTTCTCGCCACAATCAAAATCATTCTCTTGCAACCATCAAAATCTCTCCCGAAACCATCAAATCTCTCGCAACCATTATTTCCCCATTTCGGGAATCATTAGTGGTTCCCGGAAAGGGCAACCGACAAAATAATTCAAAGCAATGGGTCAGACTGCAAGTTACGCCGACCTCGTGTCTGCATAAACAAAGCAGTGTACGGAAAATATTTGAGGACGGAAACCCTTTCCAATATTATTAATATCATTTGGGCAAAATATCCCACATTGATTTGTTGGCTCCGGATTGAAGGCGAAGAGGCTTTGCATATTCAAAGCTAAGGTAAGTGTAGAACAACCCAATGCCATGAGTCACCCAATTTCGATCCTGACAACTACTGTACCTACTATTCCATTTGCATCATCCACCCACTCATTATCAAAGTCGTAATACATCATTGTAATGCACTTAGAAAGAGGACATGGCATTGTTTGTCATTGTTTGGTGTTAAATTACTCATGTTTTACTAATTTTGTTCCAACAAACTTTGAAAAATCACAAAAAATTCATTTCTAGTTGGAATGTCTTCATTTTACTTGTAAGTGGAAGTGGCTTCTTTCAAACTTTTCAATCTACGAAAAATATGTCAGTTGACAAATAGCTTTCCAAAGAATCTAGTAGCAAATCTCAGTGGCATTTGGTTGATCTACGTTACATGCAATGATTTTTTTTTCCAATTAGAGAACATAGTAGTAGCTATTTATTCTATGTTCATATGATATTTTAGTGCAATGTTCTGGGAGAATTGCTAGTTAGTTGATTGTTAAGTGGTGAAATTGGGAAAAAGAATTTGGTTGCAATTTGAAAACATTGGGGAAAATCTAGTGAAAAAAGTTATACAATTTCTATTCAAAGTGAAAAAATAGAGAAAACAACAAACCTGGTACTTGGAAAAACAATTCAATATGGGAATTTAAGGAAACTAATAGCTAGTGAAACTCAAAAAATATCTCAAACATTAATTGGGTGGTACTTGGTGATAACTATACAAAATACATATGTATCATCTAATTTCAAAATATCTGACAAAACATTCACCCTAGCACCAATATACTTCCTAGACAAAATTGATCCACAATATAGTTGTGCCTGCACAAGAATGTGCCTATAAAAGTGGTAAAGATATAACTCTTGCAAGCTACCATTATGAATTTCATATTATTGCTATCTAATGAAACCTACATATCGATGAGCTACTGAAAATTATTTGACAAGCAAATAAAAGGTAGTGGTGAATTTTTTTATTTCTCAAATATTGCAAGTGCTAAATCAAAGAAAATGAAGGTAAAATTGAAAAATTAGAGAGACTAGAAGTGCTTTTTGAACACTTTTAGGGTTCCTTGTACAACTTGTCCTTCCGATTTTATCAACCTAACATTTTTCAAGTTAGCATTCCACAACAATGCTATTCAAACCCCAACATATGGACCATAGCCCAAGAACATGATTCCAAGAGCATACATTGTATTTGTGCTAAGTGCTACCTTAGAAAATCTATAAGTTTGCTTACAAAGATTGATAATGAGCTTGAAAACAGCATTCGTATAAGTTTGAATTAGATGTGAGATCCAAAAATAATACTAACTAGTGGATGAAACAAAATATAGTAAAGGAATAGTATATGCTATACACAAGATCTTGTACATCTATT
Source organism: Pseudoscleropodium purum (assembly GCA_963969395.1). NCBI lineage: Eukaryota > Viridiplantae > Streptophyta > Bryopsida > Hypnales > Brachytheciaceae > Pseudoscleropodium > Pseudoscleropodium purum. The sequence goes on from OZ017796.1 coordinate 4,270,223, forward strand.
CTAATATCTTTTTGAAAGTTTAGGCCATCATTGTGAAAAGTGTTTTAGCTACATATGGTGAGTTATGGAGCTAGGGATTTCAATGCAAGAGTAAGGAGGTGAAAGAAGCATTTTGTGAGTATAATGGAGTTGACTTCAATGTGGTTGTGGTGACTACTTGTGATGTTGAATAGGATAATAGTATATTGCTTCAATGCAACGAGTAAGGCACTGATGAAATGACTAGAACGTCAACTTAAAGAAGAATCAATTTGCATTGAATTGAACATCCTTGTTGTAGTTTGTGAAGATCATATTGTAGATGTTTTAGGCAAGATTGAGAATAATTATGCACTCCCCCCAAGTTGATAGAATTACTAGAATAGGGCTAAAAAAAATTTATGCTATAAAGAATGGATATTGTCCTAGAGTGTACACATTTGAGAGACTTGTAAGCCTCAAATAAAAAGACATTGATGCCACAAGTATAAAAGTTTTAAGACCTTGAGAAAAGGAGAGATGTGTTTGGCAAATGCAAAGTGCTATTAGAGAAAATAGTGATCATTGGTAAAGCACTAAGACATCTGTGAGATTTACTAGCTTCCTGCATTCTATAAATTTGAGCCCCCTAAGTGCTTTTGTCATAATATCAATAGGTTGACTATCTGTTGGAATATGTAGTACTTCAATTTTTTTGTTGATTGATAATGTTGTTTACAAAATGTAAATGTACTTCAAAATGTTTGGTTTTAGAATGATAAATAGGAATCTTGGAAATTTTGATAGGGCTTTGATTGTCACAATATATTTGAATCTAGACTTGTGATTGCCAAAGCCCAAAGTCAAGTTCTTTGTATATCCCTTGCATCCAAATTGCTTCTTTGGTGATCTCACTAAGAGTGCAATACTCGGATTTTGTGGATGACAATGCAATACATGTTTGTTTCTTGCTACACCAAGTAATAGAGGTATTGCCTATTGTGAGAATGAAAACACTTATGAATTTGCTCTCATCCTAATCCCCACCCCTCAATCATTGTCATTGTAACACATGAAGATTAAACTATTGTTTCTTTTGCAATGAAGGCCCAATGACTTAGTGCCTTTTACATAATGGATAATGGTCTTGAGGAAATTGAGATGAGTTTGTTGAAGGACTTACATATAATGGGACCCTAGATTAATAAAAAATGCAATATCCGGTCTAGTATTGGTGAAAATATCAATATGCCTACCATATGTCTATAGAGAGTATGTGGGATCAATGAGCCGTATATGACAATATGAGTGTCTTTGGATAATTTGAGTCCTAGTTGCATTGGAGTTTGGCAACGATTGCAATCAAATATACCAAATTCTCCAACAATGCTGTGAACATAATCCATTTGATGGAGTACTAAACCATCACATGTGCATTTAACTTTTAGCCGTAAGTTACATCTAATGACTAATGAAGCCAAGGTCAGTCATTTTGAATCAATTCATAAGTTGTTGTTTGAACTAAACAATTTTAGATATATCATTGCTTGTAACAAATAGTCATCAACATATAGGACAATGATGACAATCTAGTCATCAACTTTGGCATAATATAATTTGCCATTAGAAAAAGATTGATGTAAGAATAGTTTCCAAAGAAACTTGTCAATCTTTTTGAATCTTTGCATGCTCTTTCAATGGATAATTGATCTGTCAGCTTCCTATCTCAAACTTCGTGACCACCAACACCTCCTTGCAGAAGATGGTCTATTCTATTTTATTTTGTCCATATAGTAAGTGATGCTTAAGTGAAGACATGACAGGGACAAATTGAACAATGTTCAACTTCATGGCACTAGTGAAAATGAGAGCCATGTCATCTAGAAGAGATTAATAATTTGCAGCCAATGCACAAGAAAGTTGCTGCTATTATGAATAGAGAATTTGGCTTGGAAAAATGTGGAGTTTCTAGTTACAACTAAAGTTGGTCTAGGATATGAAAGATTCCATAATCAATTAGAAATGAAATTCAAACAATATACATGAAATATGGCATCTCTATACAAGTATAATATATGCGAACAATATATATATTGGTATACATACTTATATAGTATTTGAAGCCATATAAATACCCAAAGAATTCTCCAAGTCATATAAGAACTTGTATAAATATTTGTATAATATTTGTATAATGTTCCAAGTTTTATAGATATTGTATATGCTCCGTAGAAGATAGTATAATTTAAATATACTACCAAAACTTGTAAAGAAGTTGAATGAATTGAAAATAAAATTTGTGAAATGCTTCAAAGAAGTACCCAACACTCAAATGAGTGCCATAATTACTTCAAAACTCCAAATGAAGCGTGTGATAGTTTTTTGAAAATCTGACATAGATATCTATAGCCTTTCTAAAACTCAAATCAAAAGAAAATAATTTCCATCTTTTATAGTCGTCAAAAGGTTTTTCTTTTCAAATCAAAAACATTTTGCTACTACTTTACTTCCAAACTCATATCTCTCACTATGTAACTCCAAACTGAGAGTCTAATAAGTTTTTGAAAATATGACACCAATACTTACAATTTCTACAAACTTGAACTTAAAATAAGATACTATGCATGTTTCATAATATGTTGAAGTTGATACTTTCAATTTCAACAACAATTCTATACCCTCATATTTTTAATACCAAATCTTCTACTATACAATTTCAAATGAAGTACATGATAGCTTCTTGAAAATCTAACACAAGAATCTATAATCCCTCTAAAACTCATTTAAAAAAAATTACTTTCTATAACTTATAGGTAGTCAAAGTTCTCTCTCTTCAATTCAAAGCTATCTCATCACTATTTTGCTTTGAAGTGCATAACTTTCATTCTACAACTTCAAATCAAAAGTGTGATAACTTTTTGAAAAGCTAACACAATAATTTAAAACTTTTTAAAAACTTAACTAAAACAAAAATATTGTATATAATTTATAAGCTCTCAAAGATTCTACCTTCAAACTCGATGGCAAATAAACCCTTTTCACTCCCTCAAGCATAACTTTCACTTAAAAACTCCAAATAAAGCAAATGATAAAGTTTTGAAATTAACAAAAGAAAAAAAAAATGCTCTAAAAACTTCATTAAAAAATTTTCAAAAGTCAACATGCTATATCTCTCCAAACTCATGGCTCTCCTAAACAAACTATGAGGAGGAAAAAGAAGATTCTTCCACCTCATTTTTCACCTCATCTTCCATCTCCTCCACTAAAGCAAGTGAATTTTTCTAAAGAAGCTAGATGGATTACATTTCATCCATTGGCTAACCTTTTTCCTCTCCATAACTCTATTCACATCCCTATGTGGAATTAAAATCAATTAAACTAAAAAAAAGGTAAAACAAACTTCACCTTTCATTTTAATAACTTTTAACACATGGATTAAGTTTCAAAATATCTTTCTATATGAAAATAAAATAACTATGATCAAATGAATGTTTAACAAAGGTTAAAAAAAATAGAATATCAAGAGGAATGTCATTCCAATTTCTTCTTAATATTTTTAAAAAACCCTTTGATTTGACATATAATTATATTTTTTTACATAGTAAAAGCATTCACAATGCAACACCACTCACAATTTGAAATGCAAGGCAAGATGATGTCAAAGTTTATCTTGGTTTATCTTAAGATTTGTTGCTGCTTTGAGTGCAATTTTCAACCACCAAGAAAAGAATGAACATATTACATTTAGGCTTCAATATTTGAAGTATCTTTGTTTTTTGTTGATAGTTGTAGGGTTCATTTGAAGGACATCTCGCTTTTGAAGATTTTAGAGAATATCAATTGGATTTAGGATTGAAATATCTATGATCGATTAGGGTTTACATGGTACGATGCAAAGCTCTACATTCATAGTTGTTGTACTCTTCTTCCTTTTCATTTGCATTTTTTTTAACCTTCAATGTATTTCCCTTCAATTGATTAGGTGTAGCAATTGTATCAACTTAGCAACGAGATGTTGCACAATATCAAATGATGTGGTAAAAGAGGTGAAGAAGGTGGACTTTGCTCAAAGTCATGAGGAAATACAACTATGTTGCCAAGGTTGCAAACAAAAAGTTGCTCTTCCCTACTTATCAATTTTAGAGTTTATGAAGTATGGTTTGGGAGATTTTTGTGTTTTCTACCATTAGATTTAGTGTCGATGTCCTATATCTAGTAATTGCTTTATATTTTAGAGGTCTTAATTAGTAGCTTGGTATGACTTGTAACAAATCAAAGTCATTGTTCCTTGACATTTGGTATTGTTTCCAATTTTTGAAGTTTGTTCTTGAATATCAAAGACAATGTGCGGTAAATTCTAGTCCAGTCCTTAAAAAGTGTTAGACTTGTAGCCCCTAATACTTGAATTTGGAAGCACCTGCTACTGTATGAAATTTAATTAGAAGGTACTATGCCTTGCCTAGCATGCATGAATATACCGTATGTAGGTGACTGTTTTTTGGGAGAGGAATAGAAGTATATAGAAGAGAAATTAATGAGGGTAATGGAGTCCAATGTCTTTCAACCAAAATTCTTGTCAATGTATATGATTTCCATATGCTTCCATTATATGTTAGAGAGTACAGATAATTCTATTGCTCTTGAAATAACTATTACTATAGACAATTATACAAGTTTTGCTTACATCCAACTTCTTTTAAGACTAAACATGTATAGGAGTAAAAGGGTTTTAGTTTGCAAGTATATTTTGATATCTTTTATTTACTTATCTTCAAATTTTTTTAGTTACAAGAAGTTGTTGCTAAAACAACATAGAAAGTGAACATAAAGATGTCAGGGTTGACAGGACGGTCGGACGTCTGGGACGTCCGGACGCGGACGCTATGTCCGCAACGTCCGCTGACATTCGCGGACGCCGTCCGCCCCGTTCGCCCTGCCCGCCTCGTCCGTTTGTCCCCATCCGCCCGCCCGTCCGCCCTGCCCCGCCCTGTCCACCCCGCCCCGTCTGCCCCGCTCGTTCGCCTTTCGACGGCGGGAGAGATGCTGCTTCCGGACGTCCGGGTTACGGACGCTATTTTGGGGCGAATGTAGAGATTCGTCAACCCTAGAAGATGTTGAGTTGTGATTAGATATTCTCATTTTTGGATGATCTATTGCTAATGGACTTGTGATGGATGAATATTGTAGGAAGAGGACAAGAAGATTGAAGTGGGGCTTGTCAAAGCTGAGAGTTGGTTCATTAAGCAAGATGTCACCCCAAAATAGAACCAAGTATATGCAATTAGCAAAGGTGATGTAGAAGGTAAAGCACTACTGTTTTTATTTTGGGAGGTAGTAAATATTAAAGATCACAAAACAATTGAAAGTACTTATACTTCAACCATATACACTAACTATATAGATTTCTATACTAATATATGGATGTGCTCACAGGACAAGCTATCAAAGGACAATTTCCTTAGAAATTTCATGATTGATTTACACAATGTCCTTTAAGAAATCTCCTCAAAATGCCTTTGGCATCACACTGCTTTAAGTTGTAGGTGAGGATTGGTAAGGAAAATTTCAGAAGTGCATCAATCCTGTGAAGCCCATGTTTTTATTTATTTATGCAAAAAGTGAACAACAAAATGATGGTTATAACCTTCTTTAAAACTTTATTCACTAGTTGAAATGGAACTCTTCTACATTTTAATCATACCATCACTTGTTTTTTATTTACACTATGTTTGTACAATTGTTTACAATTGTTCACAAAGTGTGCACTTGTATGCACTTTTGTTGCACCTTGCTCATTTAGATTTGTTGCTCCCATTTGTTTTTCCACTCGCATCACCATTGCAAATTTCTAATCCATTGGCAATCCACTATTTAGTATGATTTATCTTAGATGTTTTGCTAGGCTTTTCAATGTTGATTGCTCTGCGTTGTATCAAATTATCAAAAGAGACTTCCAATGACCGATTTTCAGTATAACTCTCATCAATTGCATTGCAAGTTAAAAGTATGTATTGAACTCCTTTTTTGCATGTCTAAAGTATATAGAAGACTTGTATATTAGTAGTGAAGCTTGCATTTGGTTTCAAGCCAATTATTATCTCTCGTGTATAGGTTATTTTTGAGGAGTAGAATGATGGTAGCTGCCACTAGTAGAAAATGTTGGAATTTCAATACGGTCACTGTAACAAATTTAACAAATTTATGTTGTATAGTAATTGGAACAATGCGATCAAATCAACAAAATTCTATTGAAATTCCAGTGTTTTCTACTAGTATACAAAGGCATTTGTAAATGGACTAACCATCATTGATTTTAGGAAGCTTTACAACAATTGCAAATGTGATCCCTTGCTATAAGCCTTGGTTCTTTCACATTGTAGGTTCTTTCAAGAAGAAGCTTCCCGCAGCCTTTTTATTTGTTTGTAAGTTACAACAATTCCTTTATCTCTCTAGCATGTGAAGTCATTGCTTAGCAAAGCGTCTTTATCCTCTAGTTGGACTTAATGGTTTTCAAGCTCAAAATTATTTCTGGAGTGTGATTGGTAAGATTCTCTTTATTAATCAAACTATAAAAATTCTTTTGTCGTTTGGTCTTCTCATGATTGTAGGTGTAATTTGACCTAATTAAAGTGGTGCTAATGCAACTAACCATTACAATGCCTTTGACGGACAATATTTGGATCTTAAATTACTAAATTCTTGTGTTCCTTGTGATTGTTTCTGATTTTTTGAGTAAGTGTGATGTTGCTATACTTGTTTGCAACTTCATGTTGTAATTTTTTTCAGACCCAACCTGTGTCTTGTTGTAGGCCTTGGCGTCTCCGGGTGGCGACAATGGAAGTCTCAAATTTTCAAAGGTGTATTGGTTACATTTGAAGTTGGCTCCTACATTCGTTCACTTATCGGATATCTTCACTAATGAACAAAATATTCAAGTTTTCCTCGCCAAATTCTTGAATCAAGAATGTCTTCAACCTCATATTTTTGGTGATCATTCATTTCAATGCTAGGTAGTAGAGTTGGATTCTACTAAGAAAACCAGATTTCCTATAGAGTTCTAAAAAAAAATATGGAAGATAGGATGTATCTTCATAGTTGTTGGCAAGTCCAATTGATATGCAACAACGTTGATCTATTTTTGAATGCGAAACAATCTAATCTTTTGATATTCAAGTTTGTCACATGGGCAAGAAGTCTTGATGTTGCGTCATAGAAGCCAGACCTTATCGCCTTCTTGAAATTTAGGTTGCTCTTTTCTCTTGGTATCAGTAGATTCTTTGTATCAAGCTTGAGCTTCTTCAAGATTTGTTTTCAATATTGCGTGTAGTTCCTTCAATTGTGATGCAAAATTCTTTACTATTGAACTTTCCCCCTTTCAAGCTGATAGCATATTGATTCTAGGATGATAGCCGTAGTTGATGTAGAATGGCGTTTGCTAAGTCGATGCGTGTATGCTATTATTGTAAGCAAATTCCGCCAATGGCATCAAGGTTGTCTAATCATGTTATTGATAATTGATATTGCAACGCAAATATTGCTCTAAGACTTGATTTATCTGTTCAGTTTGACCATCTATTTGAGGATGAAATGCTGATGAAAATTTGATCTTGACTTATAAGATTTTCAGAAGCGCTTGCTAGAACTTGAAAACAAACTGAGGAATGCGATCAAATACAATGTCTTCAAGTAGATCATAATAGCGGTAGACATTGTCGAGGAAGAGTCGTGCCATTTTTTCTTCAATAATTGTCTTCCAACATGGCACAAAGTATGCTATTTTGGAGAATCGGTCTACCAGTACATATATGAAGTCAAACTTGTTCAAAAGTAGAAGGTCTATAATGAAGATTATAGAAATAGATGACTAAGGCTTCTCTAGAATTGGAAGTGGCTAAAACAACCTATAAAGACGATATTGAGGGTTCTTTGACTAGGAATAGATGTCGCAAGACAATACAAATTTTTTGTTAGTCTTCTACATTTGAGGCCACAAAAAATTGTGAGAAATAATCTCTAACATTTTGTTAAATCCAAAATGTCCAACTATTAGAAGGTCATGTCGAGCTTGTAGAATCTAAAGGTGTAGTGGTCCATCAGAAATATAGAGACGATTGTCGCAGCTTAGAATTTTGATTTTCTTAGTATACACCCAAATAGGAACGGAAACTAGTCATTAGCTAACCGGATCCGATTAGGTGGGGAAGGAAAACTCAGAATTAGCACGGAACGAGAAGTAGTGGGCTTCTTGGATCTAATCCGGTCAGGAGTAACTAACGACGGAAACGGAATGCAACACGGATTAAGTCTAGGACCGGATGATGATGATGAACCGGATTATGATGGTAAACTGGATTCATGATGACAAACCGGAAAGGGTCCAGGGACTATATAAGGAGGAGCTTTCACTGTTGCACCCCCTTTTAGAAACTCGACCTTGAGCGCACGGTTGAGTTTTTGGAGTTTGTGCGTCTGTGCGTTTGTGTTCTGTTCGTTTTGATTCCGGTTGAGATCGGAGAGAGGAAGTGAGGAACGGGACGTGCGGCTAGGAGAGAGTGAGGTAGATGTGAGTGGGAATGCCTCAGCTACGTAGGTCGAGACAAGCGAGTCCCTCTAGAGGTGAGGTGAAGCTCCGGAAAGTCATTCCGGTTATTCCCTCCACAGAGCCGGAAAAGGCTGAACTCATGGATGATCTCAAATCCATGGGTTGCGTAGGGTTTGCCGAGAAACCTTGGGGTTTTAGGGAGGAGAGAATGGTCAAGGAGCTCCTCGGAAAGTTGTCCAACCAGTTTGACAACACCGTGAGGGGAGCTCTCGTCAGCTGGAACGAAGGGATGTGGAGAACAGTTTACGGTTTCCGGGCAGGAGGTTTGGGGATGGCGAGCCGGAAGGATGAGTTTGTCCGAGGGAAGTTCAAGGGAGCCGTCAACCCGAAGGACGGATACGCGGTCGAGGATTGCTTGGATGACCGACACCGTCGGCTCCTGCAATTCCTGGTTCCGGTTCTTCACCCGGAAAAGCCGACCAGGGTGACGATCACCCTCGGCAACACCATTTTCGGTGCCCTCAGTGGTACCCGGAAAGTGGATTGGGCACGGATCATTTCCGATCTCGTGGCCCAGCTTGTTAGTAGGGTTGGGAAGAAAAGGGCCACTCCAGTGTGCCCTTATCTCTTCCACCTCTATCGGGAGAACCAAGTCCTCACCGATACGGAGGAGAGGGCGTGGAAGACGCAGGAAGTGCTCCTGAAGTATGGGGAGTCGGAGACGGATGACGAGGCGGAATCCGATTCCGGGTCAGACTGGGAGTCCAGCGAGGAAGAGGAGGAGCCGATGCCGCCAATCAAGCGACAGAAGCTGACGCCTCCACACAAGCGCGGGACGCCTCCCGGTCAAGACAAACCGGCCCCGGAGGAGAAACCGGAAGCCGAGAAGGCCAATTCCGGGGGAGATCCGGATATGCAAGATCCGTTCAACGGTCTGATCAACGTCCTCTGCAACATCAGGGCGGATTGGGAGGTCAAGCACAGGACGCTTGCGGCAATCGGCAAGTTGGTGGGTGCTGCACCGGACAGCAAATTGGCGGAACAAGTGGCGAAGTGCATCACGAATCCGGAAGAGACCCGGAAGCAGGAAGCAGAGATCCGCCGGTTGCAGGAGGAGGTAGATAAACTGAAGGCAACACTTTTTGCCTATCAGGAAGACGTGACGGCCGCTCGGGAGATGGCGGAAGAGACTCGGAAGGTGGCCGAGCAGATCAAGGCGGTCCTGGGAGAGACCGGAACGGCAGCGGCCAAGGCGAAGCTCTTCGACGAGAAGATCCACGAAGAGAAGAAACTATCCGGTTCCCGGATGGTCCGGATTCTCGCGAACTTCGCTGAGCAGGTGGAGACGGCAATGGTGGAGGGGCGGAAGGTAGCGGACCGGATCGAGGAGAGCAGCCGGAAGCTGACCGGAGCGACGTGCGACAAAGGTATTCACCTTTCAGATATCTCACTACCGGACCTCTTTCCGGATGCAACTATGGCGAAGGACAGGAAGGATTGGACTCCTGAGTCCAAGAAGTCTGCACGGACTGGGACTCTGGGCACGAGACCGGATATCACCATCGACCTGGAGTCTCCACCCGGACCGAATCCTGCGGAGGGGGAACGGGTCCGGAATTTGAGTGAAGTCTTCGAGGAGCTAGTCCCGGAGGCCAGAAGCCCGACGATAGGATCTAGAGTTGTAGGGTAGATAGGATTTTAATTTCAGTTAGGGGTAGGAGTGGATCCGGATCCGGATCCGGCTCAACAGTATTAGGTTAGACCGGAAGTTAGATTAGGGTGGCGACGGACCCCTACGGGTTTTCTGCTCCTTTTTGTGCTTTTAGGGTTTTTACCCTTTGTATATAAATCGGTTCCTGCGATGGGAACTGGGAGTTGTTCATTTTGCAAACTTCTTGTACCTTTCTCTTCTCCTCATTGTGTGTCTCTCTCCAGCGCGACAGGATTGTATGATGTGGAGTTAGGATAGTACGAGTTGGTTTGCAAGTGATTTCTCCCCTTGGTGTTTATTTTCCGATCCTAGGTGCATGTGAGTAGGTACTGAAGAGTTGGGAGTGAACTTAGTTCCTCAGCACGTCTAGAGTTTGAGATTCCGGGTGAGAAAGCTGTTGTTAGGCTAGGCGGGTAGGGAGGGATTCCTTAGCTGCGCTAGAACTCCCGGGTGGGAAATCCGGTTGAGTGTCCGATCTCCTGTGAGGTCTCACCACCCGTATGGGTAACGGAAGAACTTTAGTTGATGTTGGAACGGACGGGTGCACTTGTAACCACCTGTCTTCGCACGGATCGGAAGTAGCATCAAGGTCGTTGTAGTACGAGAGGGTCGAGTGTGGGGTCTTTGTGTGACCTACGACCCGGATTGCTATCTGGGTTGTTGTGAAGGACCAAACCGGATCCGGATTAGCTTAGGAGTTTAGAAGGTAGGACAGTGGGTCTTCAGCCACTATAAGTCACGGAAGGAGTGGTGGGCCTACCACTCTCAAAATTAAGCGGCGACCCCTCTGATGGTGAAACAGAGGCAAAACTAAACCGGATAGGATTACGGGTACAGAATGACCATCCGGACCGGATTGGTCAGGACGGATTTCCAGGATCAGAAATTGTGAGATCCTGGGATTTGGGTATTTGTACGGACCGGATAGTTAGTAGGACCGGAAGAAGGAGTAATCCGGTCTGTAGTTATCCGGTGTGTTGGTATTTCTGGTTCTAGATCTAGGACCGGAAAGTAAGATTGGGATACTGACTGAGCTTAACTACTTAATAGAGCTAGATACTTCACAGGATCTCGTGGGTTCGATCTTTAGAGTCACTTAGTTATACTCTAGAGCGATTTTTGTGAGTATAATGGGGAATTGACCTGCCCTGTGCTGCGACAACGATCTTCAAAATTTATAAACTAGTCTTTAATCTTAAATGCATCAAGATCTTTGAAACTATTCAAAAGTTGTTGCTTGATATCAAACACTAAAGAATCAACGACAAAATTTTTCTGAACTTCTTCCAAGAAACTAGAATCAATTGGAGCGAAAACATGAGTCACTCGTAAACAAAGGTGTTCAGACTTCAAAAGTATTGTCTTTTGTTGATCATATGCTACTTTACCTTCCTTAGGAGTAAGGTTGGAACGTCAAGACAAGGCATCTAGTAATCCTTGTTGTTTTCCAAGTCAATGGATGATGTCAAAGTCAAATTTGGATAAAGACATGTTTCAACGAGTTTGACAAAAATTTAGAGCACAAGTAGACATGGAATATTTAAGATTCTTGTAATCAGTATATATTGTCATTTGATAAGTAGTGCCTTTGAATAAATGGTGCCAATCTTGGAAGGAATTTACAATCGCAAGCAATTCTTTGTTGTAGATCTCGTAATTGATTTTTGTAGCACTAAACTTCCTTGAACAGAAAACAACAGGATGGAGTTTTTTTACCTTTATCTGATTGCAATAACACTACATCTAAGGCGAAGTCTAAGGTGTCTGTCTCCATAAGAAAAGGTTTCAAAAAGTCAGGATGAACCAATATTAAAATTGTTGTAAAAACTTTTTTCAGGTCTTAAAAGGCTTTTTCCACTTTGCAACTCCAGTTGAGGGTGTCCTTACAAGTAAATCACATGAGAGGAGTAGCAATTCACAAATAGTTTTTTAGTAAACATTTGATAAAAGTTTGCAAAATCAAGAAAACATTGAACATCACATATAGTCTTGGGTACTGCCCAATCTTGAACGGTTTGAATCTTCTTCAGGTCCATCAATACTCCATTGCTAGAGATGATGTATTCAAAAAATTTGACTTGAGATGTATGAAAAATGCATTTCTTGAACTTTGCACACAATCTAGTAGGATTGACAGGACGGTCGGACGTCCGGGACGTCTGGACGTGGACGCTATGTCCGCAGCGTCCACTGACATTCGCAGACGCCGTCCACCCCGTCCACCCGTCTGCCCCGCCCTGTCCATCCGCCCCCGTCTGCCTCACCCGCCCGCCTTCCGACGGCGGAAGGGAAGCTGCGTCCGCTGGCGTCCGTGCGGACGGACGTCCAGGTTACAGACGCCTTTTTCGGGCGGACGTAGAGATTCGTCAACCCTGCAATCTAGCATCTCAAAGTTTTTCCAAAACAAGCCTCATGTACTCTCCATATTGGCTTGTGTCCTTTGAGTATATCAAAATGTCATCCAGATAGCAAACGGCAAAAATATCCAAAAATTCACAAAAAATATCATTCATCAAATGTTGAAAGATGGTTGATGCATTTGTTAGCCCAAAAGGCATAACATTATATTCAAAATGGCCATACCTCATCAAAAAGGCAGTCTTCCATTCATCGCCTTCTTTAACTTGCACCAAATTGTAAGCTCCTCTCAGATCAATTGATGTAAATCTTTACTTGGCCAAGTTGGTCCAAAAGTCCATCTATAAGTGGCAACGGGTATCGATTCTTGATTGTCACCTTATTGACGACGATAGTCAACACACATGCATAAAGATCCATCTTTTTTCTTCATGAAAAAAATCGGAGCGCTAGTTGGAGACTTCGAATGTTGAATGAAGTTCTTTATAAGGTTTTCATCGATATACTCCTTCAATGTAGCTAGCTCATCGTGAGATAAGTTATAGATAGGTCTGAATGGTGGTTGAATACCTTTTTCTAAATTGATAGTGCAATCATATGGCCGATATTGGAGCAATATATCTATGTTCTTCTTCTCAAAAACATCTTGGAAATCCTTATATTGCTTCAAAAGTTTTGTTGTATTGGAACTATCATTTCTTGCTGGCATTACATATGTTACAAATACAACTCCGGTCTTTGCAGTATGCATAAAAGCTCGAGCTTTAAGAAATAAAGGTTTTCTCAACTTACATAACGAAAGTGTTTCTTATTTATCTAAAGATTTTGATATAGAAGATTTATGAGGAATAAACTCTATACTATGGTCAGGCTAGTTTATATGAGAGTTATATCTTTCAAGCTAGGAGAGTTTTAAAATAATAGGGTTAGAAGGAGAACGGATAATATTATAAATTATATGGCTACTATGATTTTCTATTGTCATTTGTAATGAAGTTGTTTCATGGGTAACATTATGTTGAAGAAGGATAATGAACTATTTGGAAATTACCCTTTTAGTTAATAAGTTTGTTCCAAGGGAGGCTTGTCAATGGGAATTTTATATCAAAAGGAAAATGATCTTTGACTTCTAGTTCTATCTAAGGATCTATTTCCAACTCAATTGCTCAACACTCCAAAATAGACTTCTTATACAACATCAACAAATTTTATTTGTTCTAATTACTCACAAGATATATAATCAAACACCTATAGATCTAACAACATTCAACATGCACTTTTTATACACACTTATTCCAACTTGAATTCACTCACATACATTGCAACCAATTAGGCCTAAAATTTTATCATATTAATTGAAATGGTAAGCACATCAGCAATTACAAATTTTTAAGATTTTAAATATATTCCAATCATATTTCAATCACTACATTAAATTAGTTTTTTACTCAATTCATCATCAAATTTCACAACCACTTAGTATACTCAATCTTCCTACTAGCTTCCATCACTAACTTCATAACTCCATTTCATCCACACATCCATTATACAAAAAGACTAAAAATACGTAGCTAACTAGGGCTAGGACTCACATTGGCAATCTCAATAATGGATGAGTGAAAATGAAATGAAAAACCATCCTAATAAGCAACCAAAACTTGATGGTTACCAATTAGGAAGAAACGACCTAACTACATGTATACTACCCAATTATATATCAAAAATTCAAAATTCAATACCAACTAGGATATCTACACATTACCAAAAGCTAAAGGTCTTCCATCAATAACCTCAACATCTATTGCCTTTGTCTTTTGAACTAATGATATCTTATGTAATTTGGCAAAAGACTCGTCTATAAAGCATGCAAAGGCTCCAAAATCTATTAATGCATGAGTTTCAATCTCTGAAGGACCTAAACGTATAGGTATTGTAAATCAAGGACTAGGATTTGCAGATAGTATAGGACCTAAAGATTTCAAAAGCGGTGTTGAATCCAACTGCATGGTCCCTACTATGGTTGGAAGTCGTTGTTTTTCTATTGAACGTTTTTGCTCTAAATTCAAGAAGTATGTTGTTGCTTCTTGGGGCAAGCATCAAGTTTGTATCCTTCTTCTCCATAATAAAGATACAATCCTTCTTGTCTCCCATTTATTCTTTTTTGTTCAATTAAAGGCTTAAATTGAACTACATCAATTTGCATGTCTTCAACTTCAGATGCCTTGTTTGAAGCTCTAGTGGAAGCGATAGCAACGTAGTTGGCATATGATCGTGGCAAGGTCCATGTTCACTTCTTTTGTTGATGTTCAAATAATCGGTTGTTGCATTTGACAATTTGAAAAATTGCTTTGTTAAGTGTCATAGGGTCTAATAAGGAGAGTAATAAATTTTTCACTTTATCACATAAACTATAATAGAATTGGCTTACTAATGCTTGTTCTCCCCAGTTGATATTGCAAGCTAACTAGTGAAAGTTAGAAGCATATATTGCTGCTGGTTAGTGATCTTGTGGCAAATTTTGAATCTTTGTTATCACAACACGTGTCTTATCATATTCACTAAATGCTTTTTTGAATGCAACTAAAAATGCGTCAAAGTTGTCAAGAATTGAAGAGTTCTTTTTGTAAAGTGGTGCAAACTAAGAGAGTACTTGCTTGGATAATAAAATTCTTACCAATCCAATATGAGTTGCATCTATCGTATACCGTTGAGGTTGTAGCATTAAAACAAGTTGAATTTGGTTGATGAAACCTCGGAATTTTGAATACGCATCATCAAACTTCTTAAAAAGGTTGATTCTAGGCTCTTTCATGTTACTGTAAAGTGAGCTTGATGCTTATAATCTTGAATTTGGCGAATTGTTAGTTTGCATCACTAGTACATGGATTAGATTGATTGGTTCTTGAGGCTTCGCCTCCAAGCCACATTGTCTTAAATTCAACTCTTATATTTGCTTAAACATGTGTTTGCGATCCATATTCATACCCATTAGAACAGCCTTGATAGTGTCTAGTTTCGAGTTCTCCATGATCGCTTCGCTTACTCCGTCCTTTGGATAAACAAACGTAAAATCCTAATAAAACACGTTTATGATGACTACATGATCTCATAGAACTGGGACAATAAATGAAGTAGGTTGAACCAATAGTCTTTCAAACCCTACCTCACCAAATCAGTTGACAATTATCTCTCTAAGTTTTTGCTTGGATTTACTGATAACACGAATATTAAGATTGGAATTGAACTCTTCAATAGGTAGTCTATTCAGATCCATAAACTTCTATACTAACGACATAGAAGGACCTTCAAGAATGAAGAGTTTGAAGGCAACAACACCAGTTTAGAAGTGGATAATCCGCAACTTCTAAAACACTTCATGCACTTCAAATAGAGGAGTAATCCATGCTCTAGTTAAAAGAAATGAAGTTTTGATGACGTTGAAGGCGGTCTCAATAAACTATCAAGGACAAACTAGAACAGAAGAAATTGGAGAGGAAAATCTCTAAAAGATATGAGATAGAAGTTCATCTAAAATTCAAATGTATTTCAAATGGCAGAGGTATACAAAACTAGCGCAAAGTTCAAGCAGAGGCTAGGTGCTATGAACTGAAGGTTGAAAGGAGTTGTTGAGACTGAAGAGCTTCTCAATCTCAATTGCTATTTATACTAGAGGATGTTAAGCTTCTTTCACAAGCTTCTAGAAGCTTAGAATCTTTTTTAGCTACTTTTACCTATTGGGAAGTTTCTTGAGAAGCTTCTACAAACTCGGGAGCTTCTTGAGCTACTTCTATCTAAAATTTGTTAAGGAGATTTTAGAAGGTTCAAGAAGGTTCCACAAAGTAAAAAACTTCATGAGAAGCTTCTTCTATCTTTTTATGTTTGTGACATCCATTCACTGAGTTGCTTTTTGTACTTTTTCTCCAGCTTTCGCAACTTTCACAACAACAACTTTTGTTGCCTTTTGAGCTTGGACAACTTGGGCAACCTCTTTTGCCTTAGCTTTCTTAGCACGTGCTTCTATTAACTCCTATTGTCAACGTTGTTGCCGGACTCTCTCCTTTTTATGTTGTGTTGCCTTTCACTTATGAATTTCTTCTTTCTCAGTTTTTATCTACTTTTTTTCTTTAGTAGCTTCTTCCCTTGCCTTTTGCTCAACACGCTAGATGTATTGAGCGGAAGTTAGCATGATGGATTTACTGAAATCCATCACATGATTATGTTTTGGGGAAGTCTTCTTGCTTGTTATGATAGAAAAAAACTATGAATTTTGTGATTAGATGAGGATTCAATTCATTGGTGTCTATTTCACTTGCTTCTTCTATTGTAGAATGAACTTCTATAAAAAAATGTGCCATCTCAAAGCTTGTTTGTTGCTTGAAGAAGGCTTGTATTTCTACTTGAGCCAAGGTGACTTTCTTAGCCTATTGCTCATGTCTTGCATGTCCTAGTATGTTTTCCTGAAACTATTCTTCTTGGTCATCTTCATTTCCATTGTCATTGCTCTGTCAACCTCTTGATTCACTATTATTGTAGTCAAAACATTGTTGTTCGTTTACAGAGTCTTGGGCATTTTCTTTGTTATGTTTAGTAGGTGTCCTAGACCATTGGGTTGATTCACCAGTTTCTTTGTAAACATTTGATAGGCCTAGCTGACTTGACACAACTTTACAATTTAGAAGATATATTCTTTTAGCTTCAAAAACGTTCTTGATGTTTCATACACTTAGGATCTTCATGAGTGCTAGACTCACCTACTAAGCAAGGGTATCTTTTTTAGTTGTTGCATTTATGTTTTAGAAGCTAGCTCCAATAGTTATGATGTTGTTTGAAGTATTGCTTAAAAGGCTTGAACACATTCACGTCCAATGGTTGTAATGCATGTGATGTATGACTACAAAGGGTTAAGAAGTCAAGTTCTACACAATGAGCTTCATGTGCAACATCTAATATGACATGTGAATTGTGTCCGTCTAGGATTAGAAGATGTCTCTCAAGAGGAGAGATGTCATCAAAATTGCAAACACTCTTAATGAAGTGATCAACCCAAAAAAAACTAATTCAGTTGTTATCCATGCTTTTGGTTGTGTGGCCATGGAAGCTTCATCTTCACACATGCGTATGAAATCTTAATGGGTTTTTTTGCCACAAAAGATGTAAAATGATGGAATGGCTAACCTGACAGCATTGATACAAATAAGAACGGAAAGTCATTCACATTGGTCAAGGACAATGGAATGCACACAACGAGGTTTTGTTTTGGCAATTATAGGACCCTTGCTATTCTTTCCAACTTGTACACCGAACTCATCATAGTTCCAAATGTGTTTAGGTGAATATTTTTGAAAGTTGTACAACTCCTTCAAATTGTTGGAGAAGCTTGTAATATTTTTTGGACATAAGGCACAAGCTCGAGAACTTTCTAGTGCTTGTGACACTCTAAGGGTCAATTCAAGATGACGATGCTTCCATCATTTCATCTAGCCACCCTTTAGAATTCCATCAATGAAAGGTGTCCACCTAGATTTTGTAATTTCATAAACCTTAATCTTTAGTAATATAGGTCTCAGTCCATACACTAATTCACTTATGCAAATTACATAATTGACCAATTGTTGTTCTTCCTCTATTGTCAACACTTCAAAAAGCCCCCGCTTTCGACTGTGATGTTCACTATAGCACCACTGCTTGAATGATGTGTAAGATATGTGAAACTCATCTGCAGCCTTCTTTATGCTCTGCCTATTATCAACTACCTCAATTTTTATTGAAGTTGTTCATTTGTCTAATTTCCATTCTTTTTCCTTGCTCTATCCTTGCTTCTAATCATTTGTTGATTTTGATTACCTTGTTCTAGTTCCTCCGTTGATATGTCTTTTTTAGATTGTTATATATCTTGACCCACTATTAATGTGTGTTGTCTCAATCTCCTTGTTGTAGCTGCATTTCTCTAAGCTTGGATTCTTTACTGAATGGAGTTGGTGAAGAGATGCACACTTGCATTTGAAACTCGATGGGGCGACCCTTGCAACTTGGTCCAAGCTACACACCAAGTGATTGTAAGGCTATCCATAGATGTCATTGTTGTTTTTGTTGCTTTTGTGAATTGTTGCACTTTCTCAAGTGGACTATACTCTAGCTCATCAATTACAAGGGTTACTATATTGTTTTTATCACAACAACTATTTGGCAACTAACTTCTTCATTAGATTTTTCTAGCATCAAGTTCTACATCTCAAACATGTTCCTAAAATTACTAATTTCTACTGTAAATCTAAATGGTATGATGTTGCTCTACAAACTACAACTCTCGATAGGATTTCAACAATTGTTCTCAAATGCATAGGACTCATCAAAATGAAAAACTTACCACTTTTTGCACCTTACTACTCTAAGTTGTAAGTCCAAAATGGTCCTCTTTTGTTCTCTTGTTTACTACTTTAGGGTTCCATTGTTTTATGTTATGGACAAGATGGTGTCCTAATGCTAATGCTCTTTGAATCTAATGTGGTTAATGTTTGCATTCAATGTGATTATTTCATGCATAATTGATGGTTATGCCAATTTGGACAAACCACCATTTAGTGTTGACAATTTTATATAGTTAATCAAAGTTGCTTTAATGAAACAATATTTGGAACAAATTCACATTAGTAATAAACAAATACAATTGGACTACTACATTTATGGCAAATTCAAGGATGCCCCATTCTAGCAAATCAAACCTTAATTTCATCTAATGTCCACAATAGGAACCCCTTTGCAACCATTCAAAATAGGTACTTCTACCTTAGTCTAATCCAATGCAAACCCTAGACATAAAAGAAGCATTTGCATCAATTAGTGTGGGGCTAGGGTCTGTGTACATGGTAATTTTGCAACCTCGTCCCTTATCTTTCTTTTCCATTTCACCACTTTGAATGCAATGATATGGAATTCCTACTTGTACTACAGTGGCCTCATTGAGAAGAAAACCCTCCTATATTGTTTACAATGGCCAAACTAAAGAAGGTGAAGAATATCACGAGCCTAGTGGAAATGTATGAAAAAATTGAGAAGTTGAAGGAGTTAGTATATATGGTTATTGTAGCTGACAAAATCAATGTTGAGAATTTAAGGATAAAAAAGAAATCAAAGAGATTGAAGTTAATATACACAAATTTTTAAAGAAAATAATCTTGAGAATTACTTTAAATGGATCATGTTGCAAACTAACAAAGTGCAAAATGGAGAGTTGTATTATTATATTGCAAGTAATCATAAAGCTTTTGTTTAGCCTACACTTTATAAAATGTTTGGTTTGATTGTAATTGAGGTTATGTCAAGTAAACTTTGTATTAAGATTCCCCAACACAATTTAGCACCTCATTCAAATGGAGGTCTTTAAAGAGCTCAAAATATCTATAACAATAAGAATTGCTTGATAGATGTTGGAGTCACCATTGTTGCATTATGAATGCGTACATAGTGTAAAAATATATACTAATATGTTATTTTGATAGATTTGATTATAATAATATAGAAAAAAGATGATATAATTTAAATAACTTCAAGACGGTGCCTTCTTATTATGGAATGGTTCATCTATTTAAGAAGAGGCAATCACTTGAGAGCTTCATCATTTTGGTGTAGTTTTTTTTGTTTTTATTTTAAATTTTATTACATTGAATTAGAGGTCTTTTTTTTAGTGTCAAGATGAAGCTAAAATTTCTTGTCCACCAAAGTAGCTTCATACAAAGTAATGATAGTATGGGAATCTTGAATGTGATGTTCAAGTGTTGGTAATCTTGTTGCAAGTCGGATGTATTGAGCCCAATAGTTGAGAAATGACATTTAAAAGGTGTTTTGAAGGTTTAAACAACAATTAAGACTATTGTATAGTTATGCTTATAAAGGGGAGTTGTGACTATCAATGTTGGTTAGAAGGTAGGTGAATCTTTTAACTAAAGTGGATTGTACAAAATACGTTACAGCAGTTATCAAACACATCCTCAAGTTCTTGCAAATGGAATGATAATTTTCTTGAAATTCTAGTTTTTTAACCCTATTAGACATATTTTAGTTTTTAGTTCTTCATTTTATGCTTAAAGTATTTTTTTTAAATAATTTTGTATTTGTGAAGTTGTATAAAGAAAGTATTCAAATAGTTTGCTTTTTAGTAACTTTGGATTGATTTATCTTTTAACTAATAATTTTAAATTAATCTTATAGTCAAAATAAATGACTTTTGGTTGATATGAGAGCCACTTGATCAAAGTGTAGGCTGAAATCTACTTGACTTGTGTGATTTAAATAAAAGAAGATGGAGAGAAAAGGGGCAATATTCATCATTTCTTTTATTATAGTTTGTAAAGCCTGAAAGTTTGAGAGGACATAATAAGTTGTATTTGAAGAATTTTAAAATGAAATTTATAAGAGTTGTATATCATGGTGTTGTGTTTTCAATTAACCTCACTTGTTTGATTTTTTTTTTAAATGTCATAAATTGTATTATCTTTCTATGAAGCTATCACTCATCCTATTTTGAGTTTGTATACGTGAGTTGTGAGTAACAAAGTAAAAAAGGATTTATTGCCCCTCTTTTTTTAAGGTCAAAACTTTAGATGGCCATAGATGTTGAACAAAATTTTAGAATGAGTTCAAATTTGAAGGAAAAATAGAAAATTGTATTAGCTTTCTAAAAAGACATCATTCATTTCATTTGGATTTTGAATAAATGTACAAGACCAATTCAAAATTCAACAAAAGAGAAAAAATTGGAGTTGGGAGTTGAAAAAGTCTTTGAAGACTTGTGTGTTGTGGCTTGTGACTTGTTTTTTCTTGTAAACTTTGTTGTTATGGCAACATAGGTGAAACCGTTGCTTAATTTCATTTAATATTGTGGATACAATAAAGTGGTGTTCATCACCTACATGTTTGTACTTTGTTGTTCCCATTGATAAGGCACAATTGTTGTTCATTATGAATTTGAAGTTTAGAAGCCTATCTCTCAAACGGTTCAACTTGTGGTTTGGCCATTCTATTTTATCCGTCCAAAGCTTGTGGTTTCTTAGCCCTATACTAAATCATAAATCAATCTAAAACTATACAAGATAGATCAATAGGAAACAGTTCCACAACAGTGTAGAAAATTTGACACGACTAAAACTTTTTTCATCCTCAAAGTATTTTAATTTAGTTAATGGATTTGTGGTGACAAGATCATTCATCTTCAACTTTTTTATTACATTGTGGGTTGTTAGTAGGATGAATTTGCAGATGATAAATTCACTTACTTTTATCATCCTACAACCTTCTTCATTCCTAAGCCCATTCTAATTGCAACGAGAATCCTTGTGATTTCTTGAGGCAAATTTTCTCCACACAACACCGTCAATCTTTTTGCAATGTTGAGGATTCTATCATGATTCTTGTCACAACTTTTGATGAATGAATATATTGATAGATGATAAATCCATCAAAAGTGATGGTGATTGTATCATGACTTTTGATAGATGAATGCATTGATGAATGAACTAATTGATGATTAAATGTGCACTGGTGAACAAGCCGATTGCTTATAGATAGATATATTTAGAAGGTGAATTTGTACACCAAAATTAGACAATTCTAGTTGAATGACAAAGACACTAGAATTCTTGGAAATAGATATCTCCAAATAATGGATTTATGCAAAGAAGTTAGATAGTTCCAAAAAAAACAAGTGTGTTGGAACTTAGAGTTAGATAACTTCAAGTAGAAGATCAAGATTTAGATAAGATATAATTTAGAGAAGTATAACTAGGACTTTTATTTAAGTGGATGATTTTAGGTAAAATTAAGAATAGAAAGTTAAAAGGTAGAAAAAACAAGATCACATTTGCATAAGTAAATGTCCAAAATGGTGATGCTTCTCTAGATTCATTGTTCAAAGCAATTTGGCTACATGCTTGAAAATTTTTAGATCATTTGAAATTATACAACATATAGGAACCAAATAGTAAATAGAAAATGGTTCAAAATAAGGAGTTGTCAATATTCCAAAATCCTCAAAACACTTAAACTGCTTTTTTTTGGCAACATAAAAATTTTGGACAGCTCACCATATATGGAAATTTTTTTTCTTTGAAATTTTCACATAGCATGTGTCCTAAGAGTATCTTTAAGGCCCAACAATTTTCATAACTCCTAACTACATAGTTCAAAACTTATTATATCATATGCAATTTTTTATACTCGCAAGTGAAGCAACCCAAAAATTTCATAAAAAAACATTTTTTTAAAGAAATAAAAATTTAAAATTAATTTGTCTTATATAAAGTGTTCATCAATAAAGACTATGAACACTTTATTGATGAACTCTATTATATAAGACAAATTTTGGAATATTGACAACTCCTTATTTTTCTTGATATTCCAAAATTTGTCTTTGATTTCACCTCTTGAATGTCTTGTGAGTTCATTAGGATATATTTTAAGTATTGATTTCCGATGGTTTTTGTATTTTTCAATTTCTTTGATCAAATACTAATTTTCTTCCTAAATAAAATAACCTTTCCTTTGTCTACCTTTGAACTAACCTACAATCCTTTGCAAGAGTTGTAGTTGGATTAAATGTAGACTCCTAGTTTACGGGATTAAGGTGATTCAAAGCAAGATCTTCTAAGATAGTGGTGACTTCATTCTTTGAATTACACTTATAAATGTGCTTCCTAGTAGGAAGCGGTTTTGATTCCAATCCATTAAGTTTAGGAGCCCGTAAAGTGCTCAAATATAGACTAGGAGACAAACTTCAAGGCAAAGTTTAGAAGGGATGGCACTTGAGATCGGGAACAATCTAAGAGTTTGAGGCCCAAATTGAAAGTACTTCTTGGACTTTGGAGCTACAAATGTCGACTAGGAGATACCTATATAAATTTGGTTTTAAAAGACAATAAGAATCTAATTATTTTGTAAAAAAATATACACAAATTTTCTTTATAAAAAATAGATTTTGTATTTTTTTTTGTAGCAAAGTGGTAAAAATTTGTGAAAAACAACATTAAAAAGTGAATTGGTGCTAAAAAATCACTATACAAACAAAGTCTCTTGTAGAATAGATAATGGTTCTATTTAATTTGATTGTAAAAAATAATGATTTGCTTTAATCTTCATGGACTCAAATTAAATATAGTAAGATTAATTCTAAAAATTTTAAATAGTAATTGAAACTCATTCAACATATCATGTGTAACATTGATTCATGCTTGACATTTTTTATTTCTAATTAATATATTGCAAGATCTTTCTTGAAGAGTTTCATTGGCTATTAATTGGATGAAGTGCACTTTTCACAACATCCACCATCCATCTAATGAATACTAGACACTTGTAGGTTAAACTTTTTGCATTAAAATACATAGATTTATTCTATTAGTGAGGGAGAAAAATTATTGTTTCTTTTATATCATATTTTATAAACTTTAGTTCAATGCAACAATATTGCAATTTGCAATAATTTAAAATAGTCTAGCATTGATAAAGTATTGTCATGCACACTATTTACATAAATTAGAGTCCCAAGGAAACCAAGTGTAGTAAAGAAACACTACTCTTGTAGTAAAGCTATACATGAATGAATTGCAATTGTACTTGATCATTTTCAACAAAAAAGCAAGAAAAGCAAGACAGCAAATACCATTTGTTCAAATTAGATTTGGCATTTGTGTGTCAAAATAATATAATTTTGGCATTTGGATAATTTGGTAGCTTGATTAAATTTTCTTAACTTTCGATACATAGTTCTTTCTAATTTTTAGACACTCTTCATTATAATAATGTTTTTTATCTATTCATTTGTAAATGTGTTTATTTAAAAAAAAATTCTTGAGAGTAATTTTTAAATATTTAGAATTAGCAACAATGACATATTCCCAAATTTTCAAAAATATTTGTACAATTTTTTGTATTTTAGATATGTTATAATTTTTTGTATTTTAGTTATGTTCCAATTTTTCCTAATTATTTACAAAAGTGACCTACACAGAGAGTAATTGTGCATGACCAAGACTTGTTTGTTATTGTTGCATTACTAATTTGCTTGCAAAACAAGGAAAGTTGCATAGATTTCCTGTTTTGCTCTTAGATAATTTGATGAAGAGACATTTACTATAATGCAAAAGAAATCTTGAAATTAACTAGATTTATCACTTGAGCTTCAAGTTTATACTAGTAATTTTTTAGTAATTGATCTATAAATCTATAAATTCTTCACCAATTGAAAAGACTCACCTTCTTTGGTTACAATAAATGGCAACTAAAGGATAAAACTCAAAATTTTGACATTATTTAATAAAAAGAAGCAAACATAGCATTCCTAACATTCTCAAACTAATTGAACAACCATTCTCTTATAAGAAATCATGAGTACGTGGTAAAAAAGACAAAGGATCAAATGAAAGAGATTTACAAGAAAAGTTATAGGAACCAAAAGATATCATTGTTGAGAAAATGAAATGTCCTTGTGCAAAAAATAAATTCTTCTAGAGGATGATTTATACTATATTCAAGAATAAATAATCAATATGAGAATATTCGAAAGTATTCAATAATCAGCCAACACCTAAGAATCTTCTTCTCAAAGCTTCTCTTCAACCTAATATAAGCTCAACATTGTGATCTTCCCAAATTCCTTTCATTCACTCAAGAATAATGTGATACGATCTTCCCAAACATTGATTCAAAGTGAACTAACCCATAACAAGAAGTCGTGACTAGAAACTAATGATAAAATCTTAAAATTTTGGAATCAGTTAAGGTTCAGATAACAAAAATGAGCATGAAGGGGCGGTATGAAAAACCAAGCTCATATCTGTGAGGCGGTTTAGTAAGAAAATGCACTTGAATTATCAGTAACGAAGCTAATAAAGGATGAATACAAAGTCACAAGAGCGATTTTTCGAAGAGAAAATCCAACATCCTGCTTAAGAGTTCTACGAGGGGTACTATTTTTCCATCCCTGCAAGCATGAGTTTGGACACTTGAGCTTCTCCAATTTCTTGTTCATATAGCAAGTTCAGTGTTAACCAAGTTTCTAAGGCGTACATTTCATCATAGAAGATCCTAGGTGAAGAAAAAGGTGATCAGAGCTGCAGCACCTGGATCACAAGGCGATCCAAAAACAGAAAGAACCACCTACCAATGTGATCTGCCAACCCACGCTGACAAGACTACGATGACAGTCTTCTCAAGCAAACACGTTCCAAAAATGAATTGACATAAAGGGAAGATGAATCAAATTCAAAAAATTTGTGTACGCCGAGTCAAGTTCATCTGTAAGCTGAAAGGAATAGTTTCATGCAGTTCACCCTTAAGGTAGGAGAGAATCTTCCATAATTACCTAAATTGTTAAGCATGTCTACAAAGAATCGATAAAGAGAAGTCCACACCAAGAGGCAGACTAAAGTTCGATCATCATTTTCTCTCAGCAAGCACTAGTTCGCGCACTCACAGCTGGCCGTTCCCTAACCTCAGCCACTGGAATATAGATAATGCGTTTCGCATTCGCAGGAAGTCCAATTCCTCCATTTCCAAAATTGTTGTCCACTTCACCACTTCGGTCGTCATCATCCTCGACAGTCGCACTCCTCGCGAATTCTTCAAGGGTTTGCTTGAGTTCAAGTAGTCGTAGTTGCACCTCATCCAATTTCTCCGCTAAATATGCGTTTGAATTGCTGTCGTTAAGAAATATCGTCGTTTCCGTGGCACCCACCTGCTTAGAGGGGAGAGCTCTAATACCATTCACACCCTTCGAGCTTGATGCAAAAAGATGCGGTCGCTTCGAGGATACCAACCCTTTTCTAAGAGCTCGATGCCGCTGATTCTTAAACCATCCGTGAACCTGCAAAAGATTCCAATTTTCAGGAAGAAAAAGAGTGAACAGCAACTTCATTCTGCTTGCAAAGATATCCATCCAAACCCGAAGTCGATTCATCGGGACAGTATCCCAATAAATAAAAGCAACCCTGGACAAACTCACCTGGGCAAAGCTCAAACCAAGCTGCGTTGCTAACTCCTCTTTACGAGATTTCGAGGGCAGCGTATTTACTGCCACAACAAGTCGTAACGCCTGCGATCAATCCAATATCAGGTCAGCCATGAATATAATGCACAATCGAGTCCCACAACTATCACCTAAAAGTTTGAAAGCGTCGAAACGACTGCCGTGTATCCAGCTGCTGTAGAAAAAACTAAAGGTCTCAGAGTTAGTAGGGGTTCAAACTAAATGTATTTCTGACAATAACGTCATCATAAACGAACCTCCCCTGTCGAACTCGAGACATACCTCTACTGCAGAATCTGGTAACCGTCTCCAAGGTCGCTTTTCTCCAGGAATATCGGCAGCTCCATCACCTTGTGCGTCAACCCCATTTAAAGCATCTCCACTGGGGGCTCTTCTGCGTCGAACCCGAGGGCGTCTGAGCCTACTGGGATCATCAGAGATAGTTCTTCTTCGGCGACGTTGTGGACCCCAATCCTCGTCCTCAGAAAATATGTTGTCATCATCTATCTCCGCGTTCCCAAACATTTCCTGCGCCAAGACCAAGGTATTTGATCAGAAAACTCAAGGCGATAGGGAACTGACCACAATTAACACACAAGCAGAACTAATTAAAAGACAAAAATGACACACTTCTCTGAAAATTACAAAGCAGCCGCACAGAATCCCTAAACCAAAATCTTTGTACACTTGTCCTCACACAGACCGACACAAGTTTCCTAATTCGTGTCCCACGGCGACCACAAAAGGAAGCCCTAGAGGCACATTATTGAGGCTCATAAAATCCATACAGAATAAGGCTTCGCTGTGCAGCTTTCTCGTCAGATGACCTTCAATACGCAAAGTATGACATGACAATACAATTTCTTTCAATACTTACATCATGTAACCTCCTGTAGTCCACAGCTTTCCGATGTCTCTTCCCTCCTATCACCATAGCTTCCTCGTCGGATACAGATAATTCTGCTTGTGAGCCTCCGCGTCTTAAACCTAAATTCTCTTCCTCATCATTGAACTCATCGACAAGAGAGATGTCCGAGTCATCACTCACGGAAACCTGGAAACCTCCACTTCCTTCCTTCCTTCTGATACTACGCGTCCCTTCTTTAGCAAGTCTCCTTAGGTTGATTGCATCACTTGGATCTTGCTCATCTTTGTCACTCGCAGACGTCTCATTTCCACTAGAATCACTTCCTGAATTACCATTATCTCCATCTTCCCTATCCTCCTCACCTTCACTACTTTCACCTTCACTTTCACTATTGGCATGCAGCTCCATACCTCCCGGATCATAGTCATCATCTTCTGAGTCTGACGAAGGAAAATCACCGTCAGCCCCATCTTGAGGTCCACCACCTGCAGCTACAACAGCTTCCTTGGAGAAGAACACCTGCGAGCGGCACAAAAACAGTTCGCACTTCATCACAAAAGAACCGCATGCCCAAGGACCAAGGGTGATACACTCGCTCAAAGCACATTGCAAGACCTATTCGAGAGAAGGAAACATCTGACGTAAGGTAATCCTCCAACCTCTACATTCGAAGGCTTCTAAAATAACAGACAGCTTCCAACACCACACAGCAACCTAAAACTGGCACCTAGTGAATCGAAATGTATGCAACGCAGAGCACTCACCTCCCAGCTGTTTTCCACCTCAAAATTCGTGTTCAGGTATGCATTAATCACTTCAACGCACTCCATCTTGCACTCACATACTGGACACAACCACCCTTCGTCTCCAGGAGGAACTGCACATCCCAATTCGACATTAGTAACATTGCATGCAACGTGCAAATCTCTCGTCCTCCACCATTGAGAAGAGAACGATGTGTGCAAAATAACTACCATCACGGAGATTGCAGCAGTTGCTCTTACTGTTAATCGTAGCTAAAGGCGGATCTAAGCAGTACTGATGGAAGCCTCTGTTGCAAGCCCCGTCGCACAAGATGATGTCATTGTCAAGAAGAGCTTCTTGAGATTTGCACTTGGCACAAAATATCTGCATCCAATGTCGCAACAGCACTACAATTGAGTGGTCTGATCGCAATAAGCTAACGGGACAAGCCTGGGAAGTCTAAAACAGCTCAAAAATTCCCCAGCATGAACTAAATCAGACTCATACTGGAGAAAGTAAAAACGGAACTGAATGACATCCACAATAAACAGCAGTATTTTCCTCTGAAGCTGCCATGCACACACAAACCCTAAAACTGTTGGAGATCAACTCAGCCGGAGATTACTGCTCACTGTCCGAATTTCGTCAGATATGCCCACATTGGACTACTAAACCTGCACTGGTAGCTGATTGAATGTACCTCTTCGTGAAAAACGCGACCCTCCGCATCAAATGCATTCTTGTCGAGAGAACCTTCTAATCCCAAGTCATCCAGTTCATGAAGAGCCTCCCGAATGGCCAACTTCGAATGCAAGATCTGCGCCTCCGCACGCTGTAATTCTTGCTCCGGCCTGATCTTCTCACGACTTCACATGCCATTCGCCCAATCCCGATGTGAACAGACCATCACCAAGTGGAGATTTGAAAAGGCAATTGAGAGACGAGCGACAGAGGGAAGATAAATTACCAAACGCGAACCGCAAGTCTAGATACTGCAAGCAACGAATA
This sequence comes from Pseudoscleropodium purum, assembly GCA_963969395.1. Lineage (NCBI taxonomy): Eukaryota > Viridiplantae > Streptophyta > Bryopsida > Hypnales > Brachytheciaceae > Pseudoscleropodium > Pseudoscleropodium purum. The sequence continues at coordinate 4,299,429 of OZ017796.1, forward strand.
CCCACAATTGACGTGCCCAAGACCAAATCCGTTCCTGTCAATTGCCAAGACCGAGCTTCATTCGAACCGTCCAGAACAAGCTAAATACCCTATTACAATCACGACACCAATCCCGCAAACCTAGTCTTCCCAAAACCTAGTGTAAGCCGCACCTCTGCCCCTTCCACCCCTCCCCCGAATATGCATCCAGCAGGTTCTGGTCCACACGCATTTTCATCAACAAGTACTTCACCCGCCGCTTGATCCGCGTTCGATTGTCCAGCACCACGTCGGCGTGGTGGTTGTTTTTCCGCGACCGACGACGCTGCTGCCGACGTCGCCTCCGCCTCTGCTGCTGCCGCCCCGCCTCCTGCGCCTCCGCATCCACACCTCCTCCGTCCGGCGACGACGACGGCCCGAAGCCATCGCCCGTCGCCGCCGCGAGGCTGCGCTCCTTCCGCCTCTTCTCGTAAGCTCGCGATCGCACCGTCTTGGGATCGCCGGCAGCAGGAGGGGGGGCAGAATCGTGAACTTTGGAAGGCACCATCGCCTTACTTACTTACTTACTTACGTACGTCCGCGCGTGCGTGCGTGCGTGCGTGCGTGCTACTAAGCTTCCCCTGACCAAATTGCGCACGCCGCCCCTCTCATCGCCGCTCCAAATCCATCGCTGAGCTGATCCTGAGGGCCCTGGCGCTGTAATACGTTCCGCTATTGATCGACCTGTGGCACAACAGTCCGAGAGCAGTGGCGCACCAGCGGCAAAGAAAATGAACAGTCGAATAGAATAGAATGGCGGAAAACAGAGGAGACGCCGCGAGTGATTGAAAATGCATGAGTCGTGGAGCGAATAGTCTCGTCAAGCACATCAACTTTCTCTCAGCGGACTCACAGTTTAACTTACTAGTTACTATTTGGTGATAATTAGTGATAATTAGTGATAATTAGCAATCAGCCAATTTCTAAGGTGTTCAATTACCATACGTGAAGGTCTGATTCGGCGCTCAGGTGTTGAAATTGAAATTCCACGTCCGATTATTAGGGGTCCACATCACCTCCCACCATTCACAAGATAACACTTGGCACTTTTTTTTACTACAGTGACTGTAATTGGTGCACTATCCCTTTAGCTCATACCAAGAAAAATTGATAGAGAAAGCTCAAAAGTGGTGTAAATTTTGTGCTTTCAAAATGCTATCTTTGAAGTGTGACAAATATTACAATTTCAATCATTTGGAAAAAAATATTTAAATGGAGTAAAAAGCAGATTCTTGGAGATACATTTCCTAAGTTAAGCTTTAAAACACTCAAATTAAAAAACTATATGGAAATTTAGATTTGAATTTTAAAATGCCCCTTAGACTTGTAATGTCCTTTAACGGTTAACCTTGTTAAAGACTCCTAGGTCTAAAAATATTCAATGAATAATTTTCAAGGAAACTATAAAAATATAGAATGCACCTATTCATCCAAGATTCCATCACTTTTGTCTTACTACCTAGATAATAGGCCATTGTCCTTCTATGGGTTAACATCATAGCTAATTAGTGCAAGCACTCCGGGTTCAAAAATTATAGAAAATTAGTTAAAATATTGAGGATTAAAAAGTATAGTCAATTTTTAAAAGTTCATAGTATAGTACAATAATTCTCATAACATATCATTTAATGTTTGAAATATAAAGCAAGGAGTTGCTAGATATATGAATTTGACATACAAAATGCATAAATCTACAAAATAACTACATTAATTGGCTATATAACCCACCATTTAACAATTCATCATCAAGCTCACCTTTACTATGCGACCAACTTGATTGGAATGGTAGGTCAAAAGATTACAATATTTGAAGTTGCAAAATTCTTTCATTGGCATATGATTGTTTAATGCAAGCAATTAGTACTTATTTTTTTATAATTCCAAAATCTTACACCAAAGATACATAGATTGAAGTTGTCTTGAAATCAACCCACACAAACTTCTATAAAGTCTCTTCAATGCAAGCATACCAAATTTTAGTTTCAAAAAAAGAAAATTCTATTTTGAATGAATTTTTTTCATTTAATATTCATAATAATTGATTGAAAAACATTGGTGATGATTTTTTTCAATTTGATTGCATACATAAGTAGAAAATTTTTCATGATTTCCTCTAGAGATTTTAATGTTGGGATGACAATTCCCAAATTTTGTAAAATAGTTATCTCTTTTTTGTAATTTGATTTTGTTGTTTGATATCCATATGGAAACTAATTTTGTACACTTGAGCATAATGGCACAATTACTTTGCCAAAATCTAGTTTAAAATCTAGAGATATCTATTTACATAATTTGAAAATTATCATTCCAACCTTGAAATTTCTATAGAAAGAATTTAGAAACTTTTTTAGAGATGCTTGTTGAAGGATTGATGTGTGTATGAATGTTCCCTCCATATATAAGCAATCAAATTGAAAAAAGATCATTGCTAATGTTTTTCAATCAATTATCATAAATATGAAATAAAACAATTAATCTAAAATAGAATTTTTCTTTATTGAAATTTAATATGCTTGATTGGAATTGTATAAGAAATGAATAGTAATTATGCAAGACATAAATTCAAATTATGTTTCATATTATGCAAAAAAAGTGAATGGCATAATAAGTAACATGTAGTTTGTAAAATTATTAAACTTGATTGTATCTCCTAACTCCCTAATTCTATAACATACTTGCCTTCAAAATATTCAAAAAGCTTGAAGTGGTTGGTGAGAATGTTTGGAATATAGATGGACTAAAGTACTTGTCAAATTCTATAGTATTTAGTTTAAAAATGTTAGATATTAATCAATCCAAAATTGAATATCAAACCTATTTTTTTTAATTTAATCAATTATTTGGCAAAGAGGTGTCAAATTTGTTGCCTACCTATAGTAATGAAATTTTTTATTGACCAAATTTGATTAGGCACATAATTACATTCAAGGTTGAATCCTCTTCTATTGTAGAGAGCTTCTTTTGTTGCGTTTTGTTTGTGATACTGAAAGTTGTCATTCCTATAATAGAAGTGGGTCAATTTGAAGGAAAGTAAGCCTATAGGAATTCAAATTTTCAACTCAAATCCACCATATTAGGTTCATGATAGTAGACACTCATATGTAATAAAAATAGCAAGATTCATAGCATTTTGATTCTAGAGAAATTGATCTTCACCATCTTCTTCAAAGATTAGAGAGGAATGACTCCTCTATTGCCCCACCAGAGGATAAATATCAAAAATTGCCCCCTATTTTTTGCCGCTTAAATTTTGTATTTCATCACTTCCCATAGCTAATTTGGAATTTTTGATTAAAAATATGAATTTAGAATTTGCAAATTTTATTATATATAGATGGCAAGTAAAAAATTTTAAGGTTTTCTACAAAGATAAAACATAGGGCAATAGAGGGGTCAATCTTCTTTGGCCTTCCCCACGTACGCCTAGAAATCATCAATTCAATCAATTCAATAAAATCCTACATTGAAACTAAAACCACTATGTTAAAAAAAATTGCACCTAGTTTATAAAGGACTTGCTTTTCGTATACATGTACATAGGTAAATTCTACTAAACTTGTCAATAATCTCTTTGATACAATACAATCATGGCAGTGGTTGATTTAGATTTTAACCTTTTTGCTATTTGCAAGCTGTTGTGTATGGATATGAAAAATGCAAGAAACTTCAATTTGAGCATTTTGTGGGATTTGGGGGTAGTTGTTTGAGAGCCTTGGTGGAAGATGGGAAAGAAAAAGAGAGAAGCATAAAAAACAGCAAAAGCTTTAGCAGTTGTAGGAAAAAAAAGGATAATCTCTAAAGTTTCAAAAGAAGACTTTTAAACCATTTTAGGATGAATGGAAGACAAAAATGTCTTTTGTCAATCTTTTGGTGAAACAATGAGCAATTTTACTTTGTGTACACTTCTCTAGTGTTCTACAGATCTTCATAGTACCATTAGAAGAGTTTTGGGGGGTTCAAAAGCTTGTTTCGGGCCTGTTCCCCCGTAGCTATTCCCTACAGCAAGGGAAATGGTCTGCTGTCAGAATTTTCTTTTTCATAAAAAAAATTAAAATTAAAATTAAAAATTAAAAAAATATATATATATAATTTTATTTTTAAAATTTTTAATTTAATTTAATTAATTAATTTTTGGTCAATGACGTGGTAGGGTCTCGGCCACGTCAGACCATTGCGCCGAACCTGTTCCCTATGTTCGCAAGCTGTGATAACTCGCAGGCATTCGGAGGCCCCAAAAATCTTCTAATGAGTTTCTTGGAGATTTTGTAACAAACAGGGGGATTAGAGATTTGTGGAGACTTTTCAAGGAATTGTGTTCACAATTTGGGGTTCGAAACTTGATTGGGGTGTGAATGCAGGATTTATGTTTCGCTATAAGAAATGAATTGCAAATGAAACTTTTAAACTCAATGCTAGTATTATGAATCATCAAAATTGTTTTAAGTTCAAATGACTATAATGCACCAAGGCTCCACTACCAATGAGTAGTCAAGGTGCGCAACAATGGGGTCTTCTGCGCAATAGGGTGTGCAATGAATGGGTCCATGATAATTTAGAGGCCCAAAATACACGCATGTGTTGTCGCACACTTTTTATTGAAATGGAATTCTGAAATTGAAATCTGTAAATTCCAGTGTGAAGTTTATTTAATTGGCTTGGTGGAAGTAAAGGCGAAACAGGTTACTTACGTGGGGGTGGATTTGCACCCTGTAGCAATGTTTAATTGAACGTTGTCGATAATAGTCAAATGTCCTAAAGTGTACATGAATTAGGAGGGTTTAGCGACGGTTTTAGCAATACGCAACAGTTTGGAACAAGCTTGAAGAGTTTACTTGAACATTCAAATTTTGGACCATGCTTCAGCAACCGTGCAATTATTTTCAGCAAGCATGGTCCAAACCGCTTTGTTCACTATTGGCAAGGTTCAGTGGCAATGTCGAATGTCAACTTTAGAATTTAGCCCCCACTAAAGTTGGCATTCAATGCTGCCCATTACGAATTTTCTGAACATTGCATCTTTGAATATGAAAAAAAACTTTGCATTTCTGCAGGAAAACCATGCATATTTGCTGAAGCATGTTGCAAAATTTACGTGTTTGCTGCTAAAAGTTGCTCCAGCATGATCCAAAACATTGCATGCTACTACACAGGTTGCTGAAAAACGTTGCTAAAATCTCCAAATTCTTGTAGTGATGGTATCTGGGAAGGGAAGAAAATGAATGTACCCTCTTTGGTGTGTCGGTCATGTGCCATTTGTTGAGGCCGTCCTTGTCGAGACTTGCCGATGTGGGAGTAGAGGAACCGTTTGCGAAGTTGTAGCTCACGTACGTAACCGGCCGTCACCAACTTGGTGACCGACTGCAAGTAAAGGAATTGAGTCGATCGTCTTAGTCAGCAATCATATAAAATATTAACTTGATTAGACATTATATATGATTACAAGTGTTGCAGCTACTAATGATAGTTACTGAAACCTTGAGAGCCTACACAGAAGAACACTTCGTTTCAATCTACAGCAAAAGAATCTCAAATAACGGTGAATATTTTTTCTCTTTGCATCCGTGACAAAATAAAATAAAATTGAGTAATTAGTGCACTTTGCTGTGCTCCCCTCACACTGGGATTTCGCCTCAGATTCTTACAGTTGGAGGGAAAGCTCCGGACATTCTCTGGTTGTAAGAGGGCGTGCATGCTGAAAGGTAGATGGCTTTAGAAACTTTGTTTAGGAACTTCTCCGATGCGTAAGCAATGGACCCTCCTCCCAGACTGTGCCCAACTAGAATCACCTGGACAGATAAAAATTATTCATCCACATAAGCAGCTCATTAGACTGACGTCGCTTGTAACTGCATATGCGTACAATTTCCCAAAATCAGTAGCAAGACTGTTGTAAGAGTTACAGCAAGCAAGTTCAGCTTACTTTTCCCCTCGAGCTGGCGATGGCATCGATCAATGGCTTGGTGTACTCTGCAACGGTGGTGATATCATCAGCAATCGCTTTGTAGATACCATTAGCAGTCAGTTCCACAGCTGTGGCAGAATATCCATAAAGTTCCAGCAGGGTTATGATTTCAAACCAGAGCCAGGCTCCACCCCCGACTCCGTGCAGGAATATGAACTCTTGCGGTGCGTATGACTGATTTTCCAAGGCAACAACAAAAATGGTCATGTTTTACATAAAAATGGCTTGCCTCCAAGCACCAGAATTGTGGTAATCATATCCACAAAGCTCTCAAAACTAGGCATGGTGTACTTACTGTAGAACTTACGCTCCAGGTAGGCGAGTGGAAAATTGCCAATTTCGTGAATATGACGAAAAAAGAAAGAACTCATGTGCTGCACCAGATCTCTCTTACCACAAGGCTAGTTTCGCAACACGAGAATAGAGTCGTTGTAACAAATGTGAGGAGTTCATATTGCTTACCGAACGGTCGATGCAGACGGCACTGCTGCACCGGACCGATTGAGAAGTTACCATTACCATCTGAGAGCACAGCAGCATGGCTAACACTGCCAGACCCCATCCAACTTGGTTCCACAGTCTTGGAGCCATTGGAATCACGGAATTCGACCTGCTCCTGGCAACTGACTTTCCACACAACAAAGCTTTCTTTTTAGATTAAAACGTAGCTCAGGGTAAGGACAACGCAACCCAAGCTTTGACCTGAGTGTTGCCTTGTAAGCATCCACAAATGAAGTTTTGTGAAGCGAGCTCGTAGGATGGGTATTCGCAGGTGACCTAAGAGCGACAGTGCCTGCTGACCACTGTCGAAATCAACCAGAGATCTTCGACGTTCTCAGGGCAACTGAATAGGTCTCACTAAGAAAGAATTCAAACTACAAGAAATCTTATAAGAGAGATACATGCACCAAGATTCCCCCAAGAGCTACTGAAATTATCTGTGTTTAAACATTGACACCCGAGCTAGTGCCGACTATCCCTCCAGCTCTACTAGCTCAGACTTTCAGTTCAGAATGAGGAAAACTACTAAAAACTTCCCGTGTAGACCTCGATACTAGACCTTTGATTTCGAACCAGGGAGACCGTTCCGGAGGCTCTTAATCCTTGCAACACACTTGCTAGTCAAACTTCCAAACCGTCAGCAAGTTGAGAGCCTGGGATGGCAAGTAACGGAGATCTCGAGAGACTAGGGTGACCAATTTTAGTTTCCTACTCCTCAACTTGAGCAGCGCTATCGCCTTCAGCAAGTGATGAGCTTGGGAATTCAAAGACAATCCTGCCAAGATCTTCACCTGAGTAGATCCCTTTTCAGGTGATCAGCTCGGAGCTCACGATCGAGGAGCACTGATGCTGCAAGTGGTTAAGGACAACAATCACTCTGAGTTTTATAGAAGATGACCCGTGCAGTCTGGAAGCTCCGAGGATTTAGTGTACTTGCAGAATGAATTTGGCCCTACGTTAGACATGAAATTCCTTTACATCATGAGGCCAGCCAGTGAGCTCGAATGCAACACGTGCAAGGCTTTGCATCGACGTGAAAGTTATTGCATATGACGAAGTCAACTTTGAGTAATAGTCTTACTGGAAAAGCAAGTCTGTGCTACAAGGAGTCAAGGACAGAGCCTCTAGGGGAGGTAGTGTAGCTGCTTGTTGAAACTAACTTACGTTTTGAACATCAGTTCCGTCCGGAAACGGAGGAGCTCTAGAAACAGTAAACAATCGAACTGTGCTCCATCGTGTCGCCTCCGTAAGTCTGTGACGATGATGAAATTGGACGCATTTGGACGCATTTGGAGAAGGAGAAGACGATGATGAAGTCCATTAGTGAGGATAAGCATCGATTTGGAACTCTGGTTATCAATAGACTCTTCCCTATGTTTCTCCAGAGTAAATGTTTTTGGCGAATTTTAGATAATAACGGTCCTGCAACAAGCCTATAGGATTTCTTTTTGCCAATTTCATCCAAGCTTAGGTCTAGAATTTGCAAAATCTTGCTTATTATAGTAACTTTAATGGAACAATGGGGAGTGTTTGAGTTAAAAATATAAAAAATAGGCTTTGATTATCATCCTACAATTAATCACCACATTGGCAATATTCAACATTAAAATTTCTAATTTCTCGCTCATCCTTACAAGTGAGGTTTCACAAATTGGAATCCACAGATGCTTGTCATGAACATAGGTAGCTCAGCTTCAAAAAGTCCATTTAGATCATTGCAAGAAACACCAGCTGTTTTGCATAGCATTTTGAAAAGTCGGATTATGTCCAATGCTATAACTTATGAATTATGAACCCAATGCCCCCAAAAAACCTATTTATAGAGTTTTTGATTGTAATTGTACCCCTTATTTTTCAAAAAAAATTCAAAAATCATTTTATATTTCAAAATCAATTTTGTTGTGTAGTCATGTTTTAAAATATAGGGGGTTTTTATACTAAATATTGGTTCAAATTAATGATTTTGGGTTGAAATTTAACATGGTATATTCCAATAGTAGATAGACATGTGCCTACTAAAGGGCATCTAAAAAAACATTATTTTATATCTTCCACATTTATTCAAAGAGGCCTCAGTTCCTTGCATGTGCACTTATAAACAATAGATATAGTTTTAACCTCGATTTTTTAGTTAAATATCATCAACAAAAAATCCTCTCAAATTTAGAATTTTTAATTTCTTTGAAAATCTATTTTCCTTTTTTTTAACAAATAAAAATGTCCAACTATGTATTTTCTCCACTAGAGTTCTATGTACAAAAATCTATCCTAGAAATTATAATTTGGACATTTTAATTTGTAGAAAATAGGAAAATAAATTTTCAACAAAACTAAAAATTGGACATTGGAAAATATTTTATGATGATGAGATCTGATTAAAAAAATGAGGTCAAAATCATTTCTAATGTTTACAAAAGCACTTATAAGGAGGCCTCTTTGCACGAACATGGAGAACATAAAATAAAGTTTTCTTAGATTTACTTTAATAGAAAAATGTATACCTATGATAGGAATATACCACAAGAATTTCAAACAAAAATCATTAATTTGAATTGGTATTTAGTATAAAAAAAACTACACTTGAAAATGTGTCATATTAACAAAATTGATATTTAAATTTAAAATGATTTTTTGAAATTTTCTAAAAATAAGAAATATGATTACAATTAAGTTAACTAAAAAATTATTTTTTATTTTTGGCATTGGATTTTAAATTCAAAAGTTATAGTAGATGACATGAAAATGACTTTGATTGTGATGTGAAAATAGGTTGGTGTTTCTTGCAATGACCCCTTTGTCATATGATATTGATATGACTTTCACCGTTATACCTACACTAACTCCAATAATCTAGTCTATGTTTTGTTTAGTTTCACTTCATGTGCCATAATTTGAAAAATGAATAAACAGAATCCAAATGAACAAACGTGAATGTCATAGTATTTTGTGATTAGTAGCATGTTGTAATAATCTTTGAAGACCTACACCTATTGAGATTGTAAAAAGTTGACATATCTATGCTTTCAAAGAAATATATATAGAAAAGTGTAGGTAATATTAGTTTGAATGAAATTTGAAGATTCTCAATGAATCAAAGACTTAAAACCTCATTTACTATTATAGATGATTTATAGATTGCAATTTGAAATGTTGTTGCATGTACTTGGAATAGGTTTGAAGATATTTGTTCTATGATACAATTAGTACAAATCATTTGAATTTGTACACAACCACCAAACTATTTTTTCCCCACAATTGTTTTGAATTCAAGATGTTTGTTTTAAAGGCAATCACATGCTATACTTCTTTAGATTATAGATAAGATTTAAGTCATTTAACATCTAAATGCACGAGGCACCAAATTGTGGTGTCGATAATATTTCATAGTTAAATTAAACCTATCTAAGCTGCTATGAGTGCTTTTTTATCCATCTTTGGTAAACAAGCAAACACAATTAGGTTTTAGGATTTTTGGTTTCTATCCTATGGGTGTTCTAACGTCGGTCTAGTGTGCCTTCTAAGTAATGGATCTTTTCTAGAATTCCTACTCCTATAATTTTATAACATTCCCTACTTCCTAATCTTTCATTGAAGAAGGTTAAGTATTATTTTATAATTCCCAACTAAATTTCCTTCCAATTTGTTAAAGTTCCAAACTTCTTCTAAACAACTTACTATTTTTGGACGATTGAAATTGAATCCCCGCAAATCTTATTTTATCCTATCTATTTTGATTAAAAAAAAGTAGACTTTCCTAGTGAGAGTTACTAAGGGATGAAGTTTGACCGCTAGTCGATACCTCAAACTTCATCCATAATTTTCTACTCAACAATAATTCAAAATTGAATTTTTCCTTTACTTTTGACTTCCAAATTCTTTACCCTATCTAGATTTCTATTCTTGTTCTTCTTGGATGAATTGAACTAGTTTTCATCCAATATGGTTTGAAACTTCATCTACTCATATCTTTGTCAAATTAATTTGGAATTCTAAATGTAATATAGTTTTGGAAACCAATAGACAAGGTCTATACTATGAAACACCTAACTTTAGGCAACAACCTAATCTTAACAACCTAACTTGGCTTTGAACTTCTAGTGATGCGGTAAAACTAATTAACTTTGAAAACTCAAGGAAAAATGGAGAATTTAGTTATGTACCTCAAGATTGGGGTCATTGTTGAGATTGTGGTACAAACCTTGATGTTCTTCTTTGTTTTCCATCCATCTTCTACTCTTGATAATTTTTCCCGCGGCTTGAAAGTAAGGAAATATTACAAGGTTTCAAATTTCCCTAAGACTACTCCATCTCTCCCTTCTCTTCTATTTCTTTCTCTTCTATTCTTCCTCTTTTCCTTCTACTCTTCCTCCATTATTTTATGCTAAAGGTTGACTTTGGACTTCCAACTCTAAGTCCTACACAATAATTGATTATTCCTACCCCAATCTTCTTATCTAATGTCATTTATTGGATTATTCATCTTCTAATGGTTGACCTTCCTCCTTAGGATTTCCCCTTAACCCTATATACTCTTAGTGTCTTCTTTAAATCCCTACTCCCTCTTCTTTCACATGTATGTTGCTTATAGTAACTGAGTTTTGGTATACCTCTACCCTCCCTTGTCAAGTGCCACTTGTTGGACTCTTGTCATATGGTACTTGTTGGAGTTCAGAAAGCTTGGATTAACCTTGCAAGCGTATACATGGCCTTCGGGGATGTTGGGTGGCCTCCGAGTACGTACTAGGACTTAAGGGGTACTAGTTTTAGTTTACTGTCGTAAGCCTTCAGATATGTGTTGGGGTTTGGAAGTGGGTCTGGTTTAGTCCACTGATATATACTGGGGCTTGGGAATGCTAGGATAGCCTCTAGGATGTATTAGGCTTCAGGGTACTTGAGAGCCTTCAGGTATGTGCTGGGGGCTTGGGGGTTCTGGTTTAGTCGACTAACGTATACTAGGGCTCGAGGATGTTGGGTTACCTCTAGGATGTTGGGATAACTTTTGGGATGTATTGGACTTTAGGGTGCTAGGTGACCTTCGGGATGTATTGGGCCTTCAGGGTACTAGGTGGCCTAAACATATATTAGGACTTCAAGGTGCTAAGTGACCTCTAGGATGTACTGGGCCTTCAAGGTGCTAGGTGGCCTAAGCATACACTGGGGCTTCAAAGTGTTGGGTGACCTCTGGGATGTATTGGGCCTTTGAGGGTGCTAGATGGCCTTCTCATAAATTTACTATTGCTAAGCTTGTAGACCCATAATTCTCACACAACCTTTATCACAAGAACCTTCTACATGGTCATCAATTTTGGATACTAAACTTGGATCTCCAAAACCTACATTTTGGAAACTAAACTTAGAACACTCAATGATTATTAGTATATTATAGCTATGTAGTGATTTTTCCAACCCCAAGATCAAAGCTTCGCCGTAGGGTTAGTAATGCTCTCAACTTCCACAATAAAACACATTCTCGTGGTAAGCCAATTTCGAAAGAATGTGAGTTAGTTTGGAACCATACCCAACAATTTAATACACTAACGTCCAACTCTACAAGATTTCACCATGAGGGAATTCCCACTTAGAATCAAGAGTTTACAATTACAAGCTAGAGACCTCCCAAAGCAGCATTGCCAAGGTATAGTGGGAGGTTCGAGGATTAATATAGAAAACAAAGTCCACAAGAACCTGAACAATACTTAACAAACATTAACTAGACACACGAGCCAATGTTGGAAGGGACCCCAATGTCCTCCAAAGAAAGTTATGAAGTACCAACAAGGGAGCAAAGAATACTCCAGAAACGAAAAAGATTCGCAATGTGGCCAAAATTGGCCAAAATCCAAATTAATGGACTCAATAATGTGACAAGGGTTCAAACTTGAACCAAAAAGGGGTATTTTGGGAGAGAAATGAGAGCCCTTAAATACTTTTCCAAGGGCCTTATCTCTCTCCAATTTCTACTTGGTAACCTTATCACATAAGATTTTCAAACTAATCCTTTCAATTTTGACTTCTATACTAGACCTTGTTTTTAACTTTTGGAGAAATACTCCAAATCACAAAAGGATTGCACCAATGGCTTCAAAATGACATTTTCAATTGAAAGGACCCCTACCCCTTTTCCAACCTTAAAAATCTAAAGAATCATAACAGTGATTAGAAATTCAAAACAGGTAAAAATCCAAGTCTTGGAGTTTTCACTATCTGACAAAAGTAACTAGCCTAGGATCCTTGGTAGATTCAAGGGAGGAAGAAAATACCCTAAATTTGTTTTATTCCGATGTCGTGTGCTCCCAATACGTCGGTCAACTTCGTATTTGATCTTCAAATTTGCTAGTTTCAGAAGATCTTGCTAATTTTAGCACCTTCTGCTATTGGAATGTCATGAAACTTGTTGGAGAGCTTTATCAATATAAAATAAGCTATAATAATTTTTAGTGAGATTTTACCACACTCAAGGTAATTTCCACAATTTTATCACATTGGATTTTAGTGGTTGAGTACTCGGAAAAAGATTGGGGATGATAAAAAAAAAATGAGACTTTGGAGGGAACCTCTCATAAAATTCCTCAAGAGATGTGCAAGTTCACATTTGTACCTTGCACACATGGAAAAGGAGTACAAATCCCACTACCTCCTTTAACTTCTAGTAAACAAAGAATCTTCTACAAAAAAGAGAATCTAAACAAAGTGATTGCGTTGTTGGACTCTTGGCATGACTCCTACTTCAAATCACCGTACTTAGGTCATAAATGCCCTTCAATGCTTCAATTTGAGTTTCTCCACCTATAGGCTAATAATTGGAATTTCTACAATTTTGTCGATAGAATGGGGAAACTGAAACCTATCACAAGAAATTTATCGTAGAGTTCTCACAAGATTTTTTCAAACTAATTTTAGCCAATTTGTGTTTCATTGCATGAATAGGTGTAGATAGTCGGATAGTTTCTATTTAATACACTTATTATGTACAAAAGTGGATTTCAACCCTATTTACATGCGGGTTTAGGTTGTAATAGGTGTGAAGCAACTAGAGGGTGTATTGGTATGTACAATACAGGTTTTAGTCCAACATACGTTTTAGGTCTTTTCACACCTAATTCCATATTCAAAACCTATAGGAAATCAAAAAAATAAATATTGAGTTCTAGGTGACAAAATCGGGACTCACAATTGTTATTTTTAGTAATTATATTTTTTTATTCTTCTTGAAGTCTAATTTTAGCATCAAGATTTGATTTTGAAAATGACTAATTATGATTTTTCTATTCAAGATTTTGTGCAATAGGGTTCATTGCAATCTTCACTTTCCATAGTGTTGAGAGCTATTGGAAATGAGCCTAAAATACACTAGATTTCGGAGAAAATTTCACATTAGAAATTCATTTAAAAAAATTATAGAAGAGAGTTTGAGAAGTGATAAATTGATTGGGATTATGTATGTTATGTCCTATAAACTCATATTTTTTTGGTGACCAACTTTTTAGATTTGACATGTAAAAAGAGGATTGAAAGACTTCAAATCACTTTCATAGTTTTAACATCCTCATGAGCAAACATTATAATCTTTCAATCTATAAGTGATGTTGATGTGTTTTCTTTTCCTATGTGATCTCTAACATATCTAGTTTGAAATTGAACAATCACAATTCAAGCAAAATTGATACAACTTATTAAAATGTTGTCTTTCTGTTCAGTTTAGAATAAATTACTAGAATCTCAAAAAAGGCCTTGGGCATTTAGGGGTTAATATGAAATGACAATAACCATATGATACCAAATTTTCACTCTATATGAAAGTCATATGAAATTTATATCTTCTAGTGTATTGAACTTCATTATCAAAAGTTGTATGAATGTAATATGACAATAATAAGGGAAATTTTTGGAAGTACTTAATTATTACAAAAAATTTGGACATAGCAATGGGCTGTTTGATTGTATGTAAATGTGCATATATAGAAAAATAAAATAATAATAATAATAATAATAATAATAAATATTTTTATTTATTTCACATGATCAAGGTGTGTGCCACACAAGATTGGGGACTAAAAAACTTTTTTCAAAAAATAAAAATAAATGAAAAAAGATTGTTTTATTTCCCAAGATTTGTACAATTTCAAAAACGCAAACAACCCACTATTGGATATAGATTTTTTGAAATGCATGTGGAATCCCTAATCTATAAAATGTTCAATCAAGGAGTCAAGGTGGATGTTTCAAACATCAATTAAGGGGGCCATTTACCCACAATATGCATTTTTTACAATTAGGATTCAATATGAGTTGCATGTGTAATAAGAAGATGGTCCTTAGAATTTCTCCATTACTCTTGTAAAGACAAAGAGAGTCTTTGTCAAATTTTATTATGCTTCACTTCTATCAATAGTTCTACGTGAATAGGGAGGAACCTACACTTTAGGAGTAGCTTTGCTTCTTTTCAAATGAAAATAAACCAAAACTTTAGTTCACATCCAAAGTTAAAAATATTTTTTTACAAGTAGGACACTTACCTCTACTTTTTACTATTCTCTCCCTAAAATCTTACCAACCAACAATTCCAAGTCTCTTCTTGCAAAATTTGTTGACATCAACACTCTTTGGGGGACATTATAATATGAGATTGCACCAAAAAAATTTCAACATAAAAATGGCAACAAACTATGAAGGTTTTTTTGCCCAAAAAACTTCAAATTTAAAAAAATCTTGGATGAAATTGCTAGATTGTAGATGAAAATAGAAATGATATGTGCTAATGTGATGAATGTTGAAATATGCAGCACCACTCTAACATTTGGTATCGCCACTTTAGCACTTCATAAAAAGTGAAAAAAGCCCTTGTTGACACTACTATTTATAATTCCAGATTTTATTTATTCTACAAAATTTGAACAATTTTTGTATACAGAAGTCACTCTCAATCAATTAGTCAGTGTGACCAAAGTTTCAAGGTAAACAGGTAGGCCAACCTGGCAAAGTGGCACAAAAGACGTTTCCAATCCAAAGAACTCAGTGTAAAAATGATTTGTTTGTTATTTTTAGGACCACTTCACACATGGGCCCAAGGTTGAGAGTCCATCAGCCTCCACTAATCAAATTTAAGAAAACCTTGACTTTGGCCTCTCAACCCTTCACACAAGGCATCACAATCCAAAGTCCGTTGCCCTCCAAAGTGCCTATATGGAAGCCGAGGCCCCTACATGGCAATGGCCTCACAACGGACTCTCACCCAAAGTTTGGGTCGCCACTTTGTGGCGACCCAAACTTTGGGTGAGAGTCCATCAAATTGCCCATTTCTTGCCCATTTCTTTGGACTCTCATCCAAACTTTGGCCATGAACTCCCACGGCCTCTCGACTTGGTCAGCCCATGTGTGAAGCACCCCTTACTTGCTTCATTTAGAATAGACAAGCTGGCTTTTTTTTGACAACTTTTCTTATATTTGGATTACACCAAACCAAGCTCTATGATCATTCAGATTCTCAAAGTAGTGATTGGTCGAAAAGTGGGTAGTGGTCCAAGTTGGGTTTACACTTTGGCCAAAGCCCATACTCTATTCCACGGATGAGAAATTCACTTGGAATCATATGTGGGCACATTAGATAATGTTATGCCATGATCTTAGGCTCAAGTAATAGCACCCCTCATGATCATGGGAGATGGGAGTCTAAGACAAAAAAAAAATAGTAATGACACTTTGCATGGTCTAGGTGTAAATCCAAAAGAGACCATATTGATAGACTATATCTATTTATTATTAGATCCAAAATTTTGAACTTGAAGATCAATAAAATAGACAAAATTTATAGTTGTGAGATTTTGGTCCATCATTGTCTTCTAGAAATCCATTAGTCTAGCCTACCTTAAAGAAGACCCATAATGGGATTCTTACTCAATCAACTAGAGTAAGAATCCCATTGTAGATCATTTGGTCACTATGCATAATTAAATTTATTGGATTCATAAAAAAAAATTGCATAAGAACATCAAATTAGAAAATATTCTACAATCAACTAACTTTTATAAAAAAAAAAGATATATTATAGGTGGTCAAAGCAAAATTACATAGCTTCTCATTATAAATCCTAGGGGGGACTATCTTGGCCTTTTTGAATGCTAATGTAATACTTATAATTCTCTATAGAATTCCAATGACAATCCAAAAGTGTCCCATGACAATATGACATCGTAGAACAATGCAAGAATTTTTTTATTATGTGTAGAAAAAACATGATGAAAGATGGTCATTCAATCCTTGAAAAAGAAACTTTTCAACCCTATTCCAATCCTTAAACCCCTAAAGGACCAAACAACTTTTTTTAGCAACATACAAATTTTGGGCAACTCACCAAGAACAAAATCTCTATTCTTTGTCTTTGAAATTTTCTCACAATATGTAATTGAAGAGTTGCTTCATTAGAGGGGATTTGAAGGCATTAGAAGACTATTTTAGGGTTGTTCAGTTGTTCCCATTGTTGTGAACTAGTGAACTACTATCAAAATATCTAAAAATAATTAAAAATAATTAAAAGATGAAGGAAGAGTTGAACATATTTCATTTTAAAATTCAAACATGGCGTGTTCTTGCAATTGGTAAGGTTTTTAACCCCTAAAGGTCAGAGACTATATTTTCACCAAAAACACTCCAAAATTGCCAAATTTGATACTAGCATCAAATTTTAGATGAAAAACATTTTTGGATACATTTAACTGCAGGATCTTGTAGTCAACTATTTTGATAAGGTGTGGAAAAATTTCAAAATTTTCGACCATGTAGATTGCAAGATATTAATGATTGAAGTGACAAAAATCGTTTTTTTGGCTCTGCAAAAAACCAGGCAGCTGCACTTTACAAGGTCACATTTGCATGAAATAATGTCCAAA
The DNA here is from genome assembly GCA_963969395.1 of Pseudoscleropodium purum. NCBI lineage: Eukaryota > Viridiplantae > Streptophyta > Bryopsida > Hypnales > Brachytheciaceae > Pseudoscleropodium > Pseudoscleropodium purum. The sequence goes on from OZ017796.1 coordinate 4,316,796, forward strand.
ATGGTGGTGCTTTATTAGATTCATTCTTCAAGGAAAGTTGGCTACAAGTTTGACAATTTTTAGATCATTTGGAATTGTACAACATATAGGAAAAAAATAGTAAGTAGAAAGAAGTAGACTATGATTCAAAATTGAAAAATGACAATCTCAGTGACTTTAATGTAGTAATAAACAATCTACATCATATCTTTTTATTTTTTTCAAAAAAATATTAAAAATTGAATTAAATAAAGGACTCCAAAGTTTATTTTAGAGTAGGGAATCCATAACTACCAACAAACTAGAGCACCTCATAACTTTCATCTTGTAAATCAAAATGGAATGATTCAAAGCTTTTAGTGTATACATGAATCTAAAAAAACAATTTTAGATTTTTATTTTTGAGAAAAGGGATTTTTTAAGAAATTTTTAGGTTGTCCGCCGAGCATTGAAAATGACATATCATACAATAACTTTTGAACCGTGTAGTCAAAAGTTATGAAAAGTGTTGGGCCTAAAAACTACTCCTTGGGCACATGTTGTGTGAAAAATTCAACAAAGAAGAATAAAAACTCCATTCATAGTGAGCTGCCCAAAATTGCTATGTTGCCAAAAAAATGCTATTTTGACCTTTAGGGGTTAATTCTAAAATTTTGAAAGGGTGTACTCTAACAAGTTAACTAAAGGATCCTATAGTTGGATTTGTTCAAAAAATAAACCTATAGATGAAGATTTTAGCCTTACTTTGGAGACTAGTATTTGGAGACTAGTATTTTTGGGCCTCTAAACATGCAAGAATGTTAGGGGTTAAACCCGAATTACACACTATTTTCAAATTTTCCTACATTAGGATGCAAGAGAGCAAAATTGGATTCTAGATTAGGGTTTTGAATAGGGCTATGGTCCATAATGAATCAATATACCTTACCAAGTAAATAAAAAATAAAAAAATCCAAGGTTTTCATGTCTTATATTGCTAATGAGTTAACCCTTAACCCCTAAAGAACAGGCATGCATTTTTTGGCTATATTGCAATTTTGGGCAAGTACCTGTGACTAGAGATTTCCATATTTTTGCCCACATTTTAATAAAAGGTGGGAACAAAGAATATCTTTCATATGCAATAAATTTCATAACATTTGGAAATATGAGTCAAAAGTTATGGCCTACTATGTTTTGTTTTTTAATATATGGGCAGTCTAAGCAAGATAAGAAAAAATCACTTTTTTCAGAAACAAAAAATTGAAATTAGTTTTCCAAAGTTATATATGTATACAAAACTTTGAATCATCCATTTTGATCAATAATTCAAAACTTATGAGGATTTTCTTGTTTGCAGATAGTTATAAATTCTCTACTCTAAAATAAACTTTAAAATCGCTTGAATTATTTAATTTTTAGTATTTTTGAAAATAAAATAAAATTACAGAATGCAGATTGAATATTACAACATTGCAAACATTGCAATTGGCATTTTTCAATTCCATAATTGAATTCTTAACAATTTAGTATTTTGAATCTTTTTCTACTACTATCTACTTACTATTTTTTCCTATATGTTGTATAGTTCCAATTGATTTGAAATTTTTTAGCATGTGACTACCTTGTCTTGGAAAAAGAATGAAAACAAGCACCACCATTTTGGACATTTGTTCATAGAAAAGTGAGCTTTTGAAGTGCAACACTCTTGTTTTTTCTAGGGCCAAAAAAATGATTTCAATGAATTTTAATGCTAATATCTTGCAATCCACACGGTGGAAATTTCTAAAATTTTTACTAGATGTTTTCAAATCAACATTCTACAAGATCCTACGATTACATGTATCCAAAAAAGTTTTTTTTCAAAAAAATTTGGTACTTGCATCAAAAATGGCAATTTTGGAATGTTTTTAGTGAAAGCATAGTCATAGAACTTTATGGGTTAAGGTACATTTCATAGCTGGGCTTAGTCAAACTCCATGAGATTTCTATATTAAAAGACACATTTAAATTTTTTGATATTTTTCAAATGTAATAACATACATCTAAAACTTAATCTCATTTTTTCATAATAAAAATCATCATTGAATTTTATATGATTTTTCAGACAATCTTTCTTGTAAAAATCATAGTAAGAATTACAAAAATGATTTTCATAGTACAATTTTTTTTTTAAATGGTAATAATGGTAACAAACATCATGATGTAATTGATGTACTCCTTGAAATGACACTAAAAGAAATTTAATAGAAAAGTTCAAAAGTAGTGTATTTTGAGCTTTTAAGATGTTATCTTTAAAGAGTCACAAAAATTATAAGTTTAATAATTTTGAAAAAAAATAAAAATGGAATAAAAAGTACATTACTAGAGCTACGTTTTCTTAGTTAATCATGAGCACTTCAACACCTCAAATGTAGCCACTCAAAATTGAAAGATTGCCTTGTTTAACTATTATGATCTTTTCAATGATACAATCAAATCATTTGTTCATTTCTGCATAGCTCCAAGTCTATTGCCACCACCCATTGGTATGGTACTATTTCATATGGTCAATTTATGTGGATCTTGTATGTTTTGGGTTATGGTTTGATTGGAATGAGTTCAAAAAGGTTTAGATTTCAATAAACTTGATACCAATTCCAATGGTAGTAATAAACAATTTACAATCTATTCTTTTATTTTTTCAAAAAATATTAAAAACTAAATTAAATAAAGGGCTCTAAAGTTTATTTTAGATTAAGGAATTCATAACTGCTCACAAACTAGAACACCTCATAATTTTCATCTCATAAATCAAAATGGAATGCGTTGTCATTCTTAACTTTCTTTTTTTTTCCCACTATTTGTCTTTTGTTAGTAAAGCACGTTGGAATCACTTTTGATTTGGCAGACAAGTGGTTAAAATAGACAATTAGTCAAGTCACTTCCTTTTTTGAGTATCTTTGAGAACAAATAGTCAGGCTGGTTCGTTGGAATTAGAGGAAGATGCACAGGCAGTTAGAATTTTGTTATGGACAATTAGTGCCCACTTGTTTTTAGCTTGACAATTTGTAATTTAAGTTCTCTCATTCTCTCTTGGTCTTCCTGGTCTTCAAGTTGTTGTTTTTATTGTACACATGAACTTTTTCATATGAATGCAATCAAGATTTAACAAGTTGTCAGTTTTTGATTAATTGTTGTAATTCGGGTGGTGAAAGTGAAAATCTAGTGATTGGATTACTGTTGCATATTGTTTTTTGGGATAACAAATTGTTGTGTGTTTTTGTATTGGTAGTGTGAATGTTTGGAATCAGTTGACTCATGGATTTGACTGTGGTTAATGTGCTTGACAATTTGTAATTGTAGATCTAATTAAGTCAGTGAGTTGTTTGGTTTCCAGTGTTTAGACTTTAGATGTGCTCTTTTTGCTTTAAGTTATGGAGTAAATGACAAATTGTGTTTATTGAGAATATTTATAAATCCTAGTGATTGGGTGATTTAAATGAACCAATTGTCTGTGATTACGGGGAGTTGTGAACCTGGTGAGAAGAAAGACGGGTGATCCATAGCTACAAGAAGGATGGCAAATCTTTCATTAGATGTGTGTGTGTGTGTGTGTGTGTGTGTTGTCTGAAGGGCCATTTGGGCCTATTTTCAGCATTGTCTCCTAACAATCTAGAAATGGTCGTTGTCGATTTTTTTTTTTTTAAATTTGAAAATGCGAAAAAAAGTTGAATTTTTAAAAATAAAATAAAATAAATGACATAGTAGTCATTGTGCCACATCACGCAACTGCTACGGGACAGTTTGGGAATCCAGTTGAATGTAGGGGAACTCATAGCCCTCGTAGGGATTGAAATCTCATTTAATGTATGAAGCGTAGTATCGAGTGGTAGGAAAAATTGCAACTCTGAAATGGTGTAGTTAAACTTAGGGAGTAACTCTCAACTAATTATTGTAATCAAATTGGTTGTATGTTGATTTGATTTATCATTGTTAGTTTGAAGATTTTATATGGGATTAATGAAACAAATTTTTATTTGGATCCTTTGGTGTTGATGAAGTGAGAATCATTAATATTTTGAGCATGGATTATAGACATATTATTAAGTAATCATTGTCATACATTTCAATGGGATACTAATAGTATTGGGATTTATAATAAGATAGTTGGAGAATGTTAAGAATCTTTGGGATTTGAGATTGTACCAGTTGAAATGCCCATTAACAAATTGTTAAAAAAATATTTGTACTCTTAATATAATTATACTAAGGGGAATAAGGAAGCACTCTTTCTTAGTAGCAATGTTTGGAAAGGTTAAGTATGAAATAGATTTTAATGTTGATTAATGATGGCATAAATTTTAATTGAGTATTGGTTATTACATATTTGTGGATAAAGAGGAATTAACAAATTGTTGTGTGAATTGGCACAGTTGAATTGACTTAAAGGAGCTTGCATTTACACACTCATGTTCTTGCATTTAGAATAGAGACAATATGTTGGAGGACTTTGACAAATTATTTAGGCATTCTACATAGTGATCTAGAAAAATTGGATAGTGACTATGACAATTTGTTATGGTAATAAACATCACCAATAATTAAAGAATGTATATTGAAAATTGTTGTGTGTATGAATAATTTTATTTATATATAATAATACATGCATTGCATTAGGTTTTAGAGCATGCATGTCCACAAATTGTGAATGAACCTAGACAAATTATTATTAAAGATTTAAGACCCCACTAGAGAGGACAAGGACTGCATTCATGCATCAATAGCATTGGTAAAGGACCAATGAAAAAATGTATCCTTGGGCATAAGAGGATAAATGAACCAATTTGTAAAATTTAGACAAATTGTATTATAAACCCATTCTATTACAAATTTACATGTGACTTTAGCCACATATACATTAGACTATCTGATTATTCTCTAGATTTGAACCCCTATATCTAGTCTTGGGTGTTTTGTAAGATAAACAAAAATCTAGATTAAAGAATGATTCAAATCTTTCCACATATATATATAAATCTAGAAAACCAATTTCAAATTTTTATTTTTGAAAAAGTGATTTTTTAAGAAATTTTTGGACTACCCACCAAGCATTTAAAATTACTTATCATGCAATAACTTTTGAATCATGTAGTCAAAAAGTTATGAAAATTGTTGAGCCTTAAATCTACTCCTTGGGCACATGTTATGTGAAAATTACAAAGAAAAAAAAAATTCCATTTGTAGTGAGCTGCCCAAAATTGCTATGTTGTCAAAAAAACACAATTTCGTCCTTTAGGGGTTAAAATCAAGAATTATGTGAAAATTGATATCTCACTTTCAAAATGCCAATGAAGCTTGTAATGTCCTTTAAGGTTTAACCTCTAAATGCCCCCAAGGCACTAAAATCTAGTATTTGCAAAACTTTGAAGTTAAATAAAATCTAACTAAGTTGCTATTTTAGTAGTTTATATATATATTTTAAAATTCTTCTTGAAGTCTAGTCCTAGCATCAAAAATCCGATCTTGAATTTAAAGAATAGTGATTCTTCTATTCAAGATTTTGTGCAAGGGTACCCATTACAATCTTGACTTCTTGCAATGTTGAGAGCTCTTAGAAATGAGCCTCAAATACACTAGATCTTGGAAAAAAAATCATAGTCAAAATTCATTTAAAAAAACTATAGGATAGATTTTTAAAAGCCATAAATTGATTAGAATTATAAATGTTAGGCCCTTTAACCTCATATTTTTTTGGTAACCAAATTTTTAGATTTCACTTGTGAAAGAGGATTAAAAGACTTCACTTTACTTTTGCAGTTTTAACACCTTCATGGTCAAACACTATAATCTTTTACTCCATAAGTGATATTGTTGTATATTCTTTTCTTGTGAGATCTTGAGTATGTCTAGTTTGAATTCATCCAATTACAATTCAAACAAAATTGATACAACTTATCACAATGTTAGCATTTTGTTCAATTTAGAGCAAATTCCAAGAAGCTCAAAATAGACCTTGGACATTTAGGAGTTAAGGTAACCAATCCTATTTCTGACATGAGACTATTTCCAGTGTTGATTTGACTTCCGCCCCCAATTGTCGTTGTCATCACCTCGCCAATAGCGTTGTGATTCTTTTGCCACTAGCCAACAAAGTTTTGATGCATGTGTGCCCAAAAACTATATTAAAATCATATAATTACAATCAAACAAAATCTATTAGTTTACCTATTAAGTTAGGTTGTTTGTTTGTTTGTTTTGTTTTGTTTGTTATGTTGAGATCTCCCGGATTGTACGTCTCTCGTTCGTGTGTTTGGTATTGTCAAAAAGCCCTTGGCGAGGAGGGGTGCATGAGCTTGGTTTCTTGGTGTTTCCGACTGAAGGCATGAAAGTTATTCAATTTTGAAGTTTTTATGAATTAAAAAAATTAGAAAATTATATTTTCTTTTGTTTTGATTGGGGCAACTGACGGCACGAGGCACACTAGAGGATTTGAAATGTCCATCCGGGTCACATAATGTAAGGGCCAGTTTAGACTACGGTCAAGAAGTGCACCGGTCGGTCAAGAAGTCTTGGCCAAGACATGACTATTTGAAGCAACCAGTGGAATGTTGGACAAGATGAAAAAATGATAAAATAACATGAGAAGAAGTCTTGACCGGTTGTAGTCTAAACACCATCCGGAGAACTCTTTTGGCCAACTTCATTAATTGAAGTCCACCGGTGAACTTCACCTCCAAGAAAATTGAAGGCGGTCAAGAAACTCCAATGTTCTCTAAATTCTTCTTGAAACAATTTATACTTTTGGGTGAGTTTTTTCTTGTTGTGTGCTATTTTGTATGACTTCTTATTTTTTTCAAGTGGTTTTGGTGAATCTCTAAATTTGTATGCATTGATAATAGTCAATTGAATTTTTTTTAAATAAATGGGCATTGTTGAATTAGGATAAACTTTGATGTTTTTTATGTCCTTACAAGGTTTAATTTCAACAAAATTTATTGGAAAAGGTGCATATTTATATCTTGCTTTTTTGTTTCAAAATTTATTAATAGGGAGTGAAATTTGAATGATTCGTTTATATTTGGGTACAAGGAGATTTAGTGGAAGGGGAGGTCAAGATAACCTTAGGGTCTGTCAACTTTGGCGTCTTGTATCTTGGTCATGAAAGGTTCAAATGTTATGAGACTTGTGTTGAAAGTTGTGAAATTTTGTCTAGTCTTCGTGGTATAAATTTCATAGACAATGAGCAAAAATCGAGTGACTGATTGGTGTTTGAGTACAAAGAGGTTTAGTGAGAGGGGAGGTGAAAGTAACCTTAGGGTCTGTCAACTTCGGCGTCTTTTATCTTAGTCATGCAAGGTCCAAATGTTATGAGAATTGTGTTGAAAGTTGAGAAATTTTGTCTAGTTTTTGTGGTATAAATTTCATAGACATTGAGCATAAATTAGACCTTCCAACACAAAAAATCCAAGACAATAGAAATGCCAAACATTGAGGTTACCTTGACCTCCCCTCCCACTAAACCTCTTTGTAATCAAACCCCAATCAGTCACTCGATTTTTGCTCAATGTCTATGAAATTTATACCACAAAAACTAGACAAAATTTTTCAACTTTCAACACAAGTCTCATAACATTTGGACCTTGCATCACTAAGATATAAGACGCCGAAGTTGACAGACCCTAAGGTTACTTTCACCTCCCCTCTCACTAAACCTCTTTGTACTCAAACACCAATCAGTCACTCGGTTTTTGCTCAATGTCTATAAAATTTATACCACAAACACTAGACAAAATTTCTCAACTTTTAACTTAAGTCTCATAGAATTTGAACCTTTCATGACCAAGATAAAAGACGCCGAAGTTGACAGACTCTAAGGTTACTTTCACCTCCCCTCTCACTAAACCTCTTTGTACTAAAACACCAATCGGTCACTCGGTTTTTGCTCAATGTCTATGAAATTTATAACACTAAAACTAGACAACATTGCTCAACTTTCAAAATAAGTTTCATAACATTTGGACCTTGCATGACTAAGATACAAGACGCCGAAGTTGGCAGTTGTTCAAAACACCTAATTTCTTTCAAACACCAAACTAACTAGGAATTTTCCAAAGTTTTTGAACTCACCAAGATCACTTTGGAGACTTGAGGATTTGTGAAGAGCTACGTTGATCGAGTGAGAGGATTTGTTTGAAATACTTGAATTTGTAACAAGAGGAGAGTTGCAACGGCATTGCGATTCATACGGGGAAAACAATATTTTATTGAAAGTAGCTCTTGACCAAAAGCCCAGTTTCTTGTCCGGGGGGTTGAGGCCGGACAAGAAACTTGGCCTCCGGTCAAGAACTCTTACAAAAAGTGTTGCCACCTAGGATGCCATGTCATTTTTTCATCCATACTTCAAGTTCTCCACCAGACAAGAGTTGGCCGAGTGTAAACCCACTCCGGTCAAGAACAAGATTTGCTCCAATCATATTGCTCCATTTTCCTAGAATTCTTGACCGGTGCACTTCTTGACCGTAGTCTAAACCGGCCCTAAGGTACCGTAAATTACTCAGTACAAGAGGTACTCTACTGGAGCCCCAATACTTCCAAAAAGAACCGTAGTGTATTGCCATAGCCGTCGGAACTGAAGTGTTGTTTTGGTAAAGTCTCCTGGGGTCCTGTATAATGGAACCAGGGCTTTTTTTTTTCATTTTCTAAGAAGTGCCAAAGTGGCAATACAAAATGTTACAGTGGTACTCCAAACTTCAACATTCATCCACATATTGGATAGAAAATATCAGTTAACACATATCACATGTCTACAATTTGATTTTCATTCACAATCTAGCAATTTCATCCAAGATTTTTTTTTAATTTGAAATTTTTTGGCGATTTCATCCATTTTTTGTGGGCGTTTTTTTGTCATTTTTTAGCTAAATGATTTTTTGGGGGGCAATCTGGCACCAAAAAGCCCCCAAAAAAAGCCTTGAATGGAACCATAGTAAAATCAAGACCATAGCATTGAACTGCAGGGTACTATAGTTTCAGGAAAATAATTGTTTAGTGGATGGACAACCAACTCGACTTATAGCCTCCTTACATGCTCTCCAATGGGCAAAGAGTTGTAGGAGCTACAGGAAAAAATACAAATTTCACTTTTATGTGAACCCAGTAGGTGGAGGAGGGATACAATTAGGAGTCCACACATATTAGATTCTGTCATAATCCACTAGTCTTAAGTATAGAGTTTTCTAATGGTACCAAGAATGTGGCAGGTGGACTAACAATTTTTTAGATCTTAGTATATAAAACAAACAAAAACAAAAAACAAAAACAAAAAAACTTAATTTATAGTACAGACTAGTGTGTTGTGTGTCATTGCCAAAAAAAACAAAAAGAACAGGATTTGTGGGTCGTAAAGAATCACCTACAAAATTATATACTAAAGAAAATTGGATCTATTATAAGGATAATTAATTTTTTATTAATAGTCTTTATCTCTACAACATTAAAAAAAACTATATGGGTTCAACAAAGTAGAATATCTTTGGACTATTTATAATGAATGCTGAGTGTCTAAATTTATTTGGGCTAGGTGGAATCTCTACAACATCTTCTTGTAGATAGCTAGAGGTTGAAATACTGGTTGCTTGTTGTATAGGTTCAATTGTAGTATCCTTCATTCCTTGAATAAAAATTAGTATGTGTTTGAAGGATAAATTGTTCCAATTGTCATTGTGTAAGTTGACAAAATGTTATTTTGAATTGATAAGATTGAAATGATGATAGTTTGTTAGAAAGTATTAGGCTTAACAACTTTTGTACTTGTTTCTTGGTTAACGCCTAACTGCTAGGGACTTTTGGGGTTCAAAAACATCATTGCTTTTGATTGACTGATATAGGTTTATTAAATGTCAACCATATAATCTTGTATTGTACATATTATGGATTACACAAATTAATTTTGGAGTCATTTGGTCTCATAGATTACAAGATTATAATAATAATATTTTCGTATTAAAAAAAGATGTTGAAATTTTCTTAGCAACACACTAGGAGGTGAAATTTGATTCAAAACCTTCTCTCAAATGAAAGTATTTTAAACATTAAAATGCTTCAAAACAATATGTAAACACCTTGGTGATGTGAAATACCATTCAAATGACTCATGGTGTTTGAAAAATGGCTTTGAAATGTCAAAAAATAGCAAGAAATACCATACAAATAACAACCAATACAGTTTAGATTTCTTTCTATGCTTCATTGGTTAGACTTTGAGACCCTTTAGTTATCACATAGCAAGATGGTGGTGGAAGGGCTAACAACATAGCCACTCTAAAGCATCTAGGATAGGTCTTGACATAGAAGTACCTATTTCGGTTAACTTAAGCATTTCAGCCTCTATGATGTGGGAAAGTCGTGGAAAAACTAAGATCAAAGTGTGCAAAAATAAGGATGAAGAAGAATGCAAAAAAATGAATATAAATGTTTTTCATTTAGATCCATTCCGATCTCATAGACTCACCTACTCTAGTTATCTTTGGTATTTTTTTGTAAGCCAAGAAGGAAGAGAGATGAATGGACAAGAAGGTATAAACAATGAATCTTCTTCAAGATATAGTGCATTCAATTGTTATCCACAATGGGGCACCTTATACGACCATTATGGGGGCTATTTGAAATAGGTTCTTCTACCATAGTAGGGTGGATAATTTTGCTTACTAGAAGCTAGTTTTAGTTCCAATTTTCAAAGCATGCTCTGTATTTATTGCCTTGTACTATACTTATTGTATATATTTAGTGTATTCTCTATGCTTGAGGCACTTGTAAATATTGTTGTTCATGAATCAATTCAATCCTCTATATAAGTGCATTGATGTGAATGCCTTGTATTTTCATTGTAGAAATGATGACATTGCTATTGAAATGGTACTAAGGAAACTACACCTAATTTTGACTCTTTTTTAAAACTGACCCCTATAAATTCTTGCCTACAATGTATTCCCACTATTCATGAGAGTGTAGGGTTGATTTTAAAAACACTTGTTTTTAACACTTTGTATATTCATAGTTTATTCATATGGTGTCCAAAAAATGTATTCTAAGATAATTTAGAATTCCCTTTGGACTACCAACAGGACCCTACAAAGAAAATTTAATATCATAATGAAAACCGTATTGAATTGCTTATTTGGTTCATTTTAGGTGTAGTTACCTTATATTAAAAATCCTAAAAATAGAATCCAAACAGATTACAAATCAGTTTGCAAACACCTCCACTAATTGAGAGATAAATCCATCAAATGACTTAGGATTTCACAATTTAGTGACTATTTGTACCATTTCATCATTCCAAATGCTCTTTGATTGTTTGGGGTTTTGTTTGTTAGGGTGGATAGGTTAGTATATAGTGTTGAATTTGCATTGATGATTTTTCAGATTTGTGTCGACCATTGTGAATTTTATTCAATTTTGTGCTAAATTTGTTGCTACATCATCAAATAGGAGGTTTTAGATGGCTTTGTAGTCGGATTGATGGGCTAGTATTATCACATATCAAAGTCCATGGCAAGAATACTTTCAATGTGAGTTGTAAATTGTTTGTTGGAAGAGGTCTTTGACTTTGGGTTGTACTTAGATTTTGCTTGAAATTAGTTTTTTTAGGATTTAGGGTTGAAGGGAGATGTCTATATATATAGTGGAAAAACCATAGCTGAAGTTTGTAGTAAGGTCCCAATCACAAGTCTAGATTATCCTTAAAACCATGATTGTCATCTCTCTCATCAAAGCTTTTCTCACTTTGATAGAAACCTACAAAATTATCTCATATTTACAAAATTAATACAAGTCATGTTTTTTGGATGACACTTGCATTGTAAATGGGTGACTTTTAGCCCACGGGAAATGGAACCCTTTTGCAAATGGGTTTCCTACCTTAAATGGCTTTGTTGTTTCCAAAATTCTTTGGTACTTTTTTTACAACTTAATCTTCTCATATAGGGAACAGAGCATATATATGTGAATTCGAGAATTTACTCAAATTTTAATTTTTTCATTCCTGCAAAAGTTGAAGAAGGCATGTTGGAGAAGGTTAGAGAGATGAAGTTGTTGTCCATATCCACTTGGGAATGTTGGGATCCTTTTGCATGTACAAGTTTGCATGTATTTCAACTATCCCAAGTGTGCTCATTTGTTGATTAGCTATTGGAGATGTAATTTCTTCTTAATTACATTGCCTATAACATATCAAATTGTAATTATAAGGATGTGCTTTATATATGTTTCATTTTACAAGGCTAGTGCTAAGAGAAGCTACACAATTATTACACCTACACAATGAAGAACTAGGCATTGAAGCACATTTAAGCACATTAGTATGAGTGCATGGTAACATCAAGCTTCAACAAGACTTTCTTGTTCTCCATATGTTTGGATGTTCATGAGGATTTGATGACATCATATTCTCATAAATCTACCAATATAAATCAATATGTTATACTCACAAATCTTTATGACCTTAAGAATGAGGTTCTAAAACATTCTACACACTTGCCACACTATCATTGAAAGTAGCACTCTTGTAATACATTCAAACTAAGTTACAAATATTATTTTGGGATCCCAATTAGTCAATAGTCATATAAATCGATTTTGATTTTTGAGACATTGAATATTGAAATTGATGAGATGGAGATAAACGTATGTCGGTTGTATTGATAGATATGAGACTTACGTTGCAATGTAATTAAATATCAATTGTGGAATGTCTTGGTTGAGTTGGAGCTATGCATCATCACGTCTATAGGAGCCACCGCCGACTAGGGATCAATTACTTGGCTAAAAGGGGTGAACGTGTCGATGTTCAAAAGAATGACCTTGAACGATACAATGAGAGGCAATGGTGGTGAACATGTTCCCAAGTTCTCAATTGAATTCTTGTGTCTCCATAATCTGCCCAAGTTCCCTTTCAAGAGAGCATAAACATCTCTTGAAGGGACCTACAAAAATTTCAATATTTCAATTCATTAAAACTATATAATCTAATAACTTTAATATTGTAGTGCAAGAGGTTGTGTTCTTGGTACAAATAGAAAGCTTTATGTACAAGGGTTTTGATACAAGGGCTTTGTTTTTTGTTGTTTGGACATGATGTATAAAAATAATGGTTATTCAAAAATGAAAGATAATTTAATTCATTTTTTTAATATAAAATAATTTAGATATTTCACATTCTAGGTTCAAATACCATAAAATTGGCACAAATAGAAAGTCTTATACTTGAGAGAGTGCAAGGACATTGTTTCATGGTGTTTGGACATGCTATGCAAAAGTAATAAATTTTCCAAACTAAAAGATAATTTAATTGATTTTCTACATTCATGAAAACTTTGAAATTCAATAACTTTTATATAGTAGCCATCCAAACACCACAAAAGAAAGTTAGTGCACTCTTCCTTGCACAAAACTTTTGAGTAGTACAAAAAATGCCTTCGAATGCCTAATGATTTGTTAAATCTTAGCATATCAAATAAACAAGACAAGATAAAACAAAACAACCTACTTTAAGGTACACATGGAGTGCCCTATGCCATTGCCACAATATAATAAAATCAAAGTAAAATTTTTTCTAACTTTTTGATTTCATAAAAACTCCAAAATACAATAACTTGTACAAATACCACAAAACAAAGCCCATGCGCCCCTCTTTGGTAAGGGCTTTTTAATGGTACCAACAACACAATTGACGGATGCATGGTCCAAGAGATTTCACCGCAATAAACAAACAAACTCATTTAATTAACATCAACGATGCTAGTGTTCAAGCATAAAGCAACAAGCTTGTAAGCCTAAAGCCCCTAAGAGTTTTTTTTATTATTTTTTTTCAAAAAAAATTTTGGGTAATTTTTTTAAATAAAGAAAAACTTGTTGTTTATAATTAATTTTTAGACCTATGGTTTCTACCTTTTTGAACGAGGGTTCTGCTTACAAATTTTTTTTGCTTTAGCAATTGCCATTTTCTACAAAAAGAAATCTTCAAACGTCCATACCTAGTTTAGCACTTTCATTACCTACTACAATTCTACTCTCTATAAAATTATTGATTATCTATAGAACACAATATAATAAGTTTAATAAAAAATACTTACAAAATCAAAGGTGGATATTACCTAGCTTCCTCTATAAATGCTCTACATCAATTGTAAACACAAAATTCATTATAGAGACTACAAAAACTAGCATAATTTGAAGCTTTGCAAGATTTGAATCATAGCAATCAACTTATACTCCTATAGACTTTTTTTTTTGCAAATATACACTCCAATCTATAGGAGTCACTACTTTTTGGAAACAAAAATATAAAATACAAATCAAGATTTAGGAATGAAAAAACAATAAATGAAAAAAATTGGAAAAAAATTGAAAAAAATGGAGAGATAAAGTTTTAAAAATTATTGAAACACAAATGGAAAGTAATGGAAAAAAAAAAGCAAGAAAAAAAACAGGGGGGCAAAAATATGAAAATGTAGAGAAAAACAATGAGAAATAAAAAAAAAATGAAATAAGAATTGATTTCATATTCATATGTCTATTATTGGATTAAGGGTCAATGTTGTAGTTCTTTGCCAATCATACCTTTTTACTTTAAGACATTTCACTAGTGAGTTTTATTCTCATATTTTATGAATGCATAAGCATTTTCCATTCCATATCTTTAACATCATTTCAATTGTACCAAATATAAAATAATACAATACAAATGTAGTATATAGAAGAATGTAGCCATGTCTATTTTAGAACAATAATGATTCCTATTTGAAGAGAAACTTCAACTTGTTGAAGTTATAATTGAATGCATAAATGAATTTGTCATCATGGATGTCCATCTTCAATAGATGCAATACAAATGCTTGCAATTTGTATACAAATATGTTTGCCTCAAAAAATCACAAGGATCTTGGCTGCGACCAATAATAGCTTCAAGAGACAAGTAGATGTAGTTGTGTAAAATCTTCATTTTTATTAGTTGAATCTTCTACTTTATTGTAGAATTGTTCCTCATTGATCTATATTGTTTAGGCTCTAAGTTGGTTCATGGATCAAAATAGGGATAAGAAACCTTGGAATATAGGACGGATAGAACTAACGACATACCGCGAGATATTGTTGGTGAAAATGGCTCCTAAACTTTCACACTTTTGGTCTACTAGTCATCAATCTAGCTGCACTATAAGAATAGAGTAAGTTTTGACCATGTAGGCCATCAAAACTCACTTCATCACCATGAAACAAAATGAGGCTAAATAATGGTTTGATCCATGCCAGTGCCCTCAATAACAAAGTTTGGAACAGAAATGAAAGTCACAAGTTACAACATACAAGTCTTCAAAGCCTCCTTCAAACTCCAACTCTTTGGATGAACTTTGGTTTGATGCTACTAGAGTTTTTCAACTCCAAATAATGTGATTGATAAATTTTTAGAAAGTTAATACGACTTTATATTTCTCTTCCAAATTTCAAAGCATTTTAAGACTTTATCCAACTTCTATAACCACCCAAAATTTTGGCATTTAGATTAGAAGGCAAAAGACCCTCCTTCACTTTGACACATACAACTCACTCATATAACCTCCAAATAAAATGAGTGATAGTTTTTTAGAAAGATAATAATATTTTCAAAATTTTTAATAATTTATATTGCGAACAATAAACTTTTCTGTCTTCTATGGTTGGTTAAAGTTTCTACCCTTCTCATGGAAGGCAACAAAATCCTCCTCTACTCAAATTAGCACAATTTTTGAATGCTAACTCTAAATCAAGAAAGAAAAATCATTCTTGAAACACAACACCATGGTACACAATTTCTTTAGTTTTCAATTCAAAATTCACAAAATACAACATATTATGGCCCCTCAAATATTCAAGCTTTACAAATAATAATGAGAGAGGTAATGAATAGTACCTCCTTTTTTGCTCTACCTAAACTACACAAGTGAAGTAAATTTTAGCCCATATTTTAACCATGTGATTTCACTAACATTCCTTGGTCATCAATTTTGACTAAAAAACTAATTTCATATCCCTAGTTAGAAAATAAATCATTCCAAAGTTACTCGAAGGCAAACTATTTGTAAATTTTTCATACACACAAAGTTATATTAGATAAATATTTGAAATAAGGAATAAAGAACTAGGAACTAATATATGTCTAATAGAGGTAAAAATAGAAATCCAATTGGAATATCATTCCAATGCAAGAATTGAAGAATGTATTTGTTTGTAGCAATGATTTAATCTGCATAATTCGCCTTAGTTGAAAATTTAATTAGCCCCCCTAACCATCGTTGATGATTACGACTCTCTTTAATAGGCTTAATGATGCAATAGTACTTTTCATTATTTAAACCTTCAAAGCATCCTTCAAAGTATTCTTCAAATGTCACTTCACGACTATTAGACTCAACACATCTAACTTGCAACAAGATCACCAACACCTGAGCATCATATTCAAAATTTCTTTGTCATTGTAACTCCATGTAAGATTGCTTTGGTAGTTGAGATGGCCTTAGCTTCATCTTATAGCTATACATGTGGAAATGAAAAACCCAACGATAGTAGATGTTGATTCGGCTATTGTGATGATGAAAATACAAATTCCCGCTCTTACTAGTTAAGATTCTTTATCTTAAAACTTAAAAAACAAATTCTAATCTGATATAGTATTATATAATAATAATAATAATAATGCCTACATTTGTAGCATGACACCGTGTGGTTACTAGGTGCTCTTGATCAAATTAATCCAAACCAAACTTGACTCCAATCAAAGACAAATTAATTTAGAAAACCTAATGCTAAGGGGTAAATTAAAAGATAAATCAAGTAAAGTAAGAATGAATACAAAATCATCATACTTTGCACGTTAGACAAATGGATAGAAATATAGGTTTGATATTTGCATGTTAAACTAACAATTAGGCTTGTAATTACAATATTACCTAGATGGGTACATATAAAAAGAATTAATTAAAGAACCTTAACCCTAAAATTTTATCGTACTTAAAAGTATGTAAATTGGCATTTTGATTAAGTTGAGAGAGCATGAATTTATCCATGACAAATTGACATAAATTCAAATTATTGACTAGAAGATTTGACACAAGTCAAAAATAGTATATAGGATTAAAACAACATTCATGGAGTCTATTATAAATAGCAATAAGGTGCGCTAAAACAAATTGACAATGAGAATAATTTCTCTTATTAATCCCCAAAATCAACTATAAATTGACTGAGATAAGTGTTCAACATACATAACAAGTAACATTAATCACAATACATTAGACCTATTGACCTTTCCAAATTGTACCTAGTCAACTACAACTGAATGGTGCCACTTGAAAGGGGTAGGTCACTTTTGTCGAGACTTGGTTTGCTTTTTTTTCATTGCTTGTAACTTGTAATGTAAATTTTGTTTATACAAGAAAACCCACAAGACAACTATATATGGAGGTAATTTCTTTGAATTTGAGTATTTGACCATGATTTAAGATAAATTAATGTAAGGTTCTGTAATTCAAGGGTAAGCTACCTTAATTTAAGGCAAGCTATCTTAATTTAAGGTAAGCTACTTTAATTCAAGGTAAGTGACTATGATTTAAGATAAACCAAGTGTCATTAAGGTAAGTCCATGTTGAATTTTTTCCCCTTTTAGAAAGTCAACTACATATTGACTATATCGGACAGGTGACACCTCTACTGAACAAGTAGGTGGTCTATCCGCCCAATGTGGCAACCTTGGACCACTTGTTTATAGCCAAATTGGAAGCATAAAGCACAACAAACTTGTCTAATATAATGCACAATTGAAAGTTGTTCGACTTGTAGCTGGCATAAATGCATCTTGCAATAAAAAAATCACATTAGAAACATTATTCATTTCTTCCATGCCTAGTGTAAATAAAAAAAATTCCATTTCTAGTTTATGTACCAATTGGTTTTAAGCATTAACTCCGCTACTCTTAGCATAGCAATGATAAATTCTCGAACACTCTTTGTAAAAGCCTTTTATGGAGTAGAATTCTCAATGAGTTGTAGAACTTGGGAATCAATTATCAATTTTGTTATAGAAAAATCTAATCCATGATTTAATAGTGGATTCACAATTGGAAGATTAATCTCTTCAAATACTCAAGTTCCATCTTCATTTGAACTTGAACCAATCACTCAATTCCACGTAGCGGAGAATTTGTTGCAAATGTATCGTGATCTTGTAGTATGTCAATACTTCAAAGAAGCACTTTGCAATTTTCATATCATTTTAAATGCTATAAAAATCCATGTTTTTTGGTGATGGATTTTAGGTGACATTCAATGTAATAACCCATGTTTTTATATGTCAACAATAACATTTGCCTTAATATCTTGACATTATCACAAATGTTGTTGTTGACATATAAAAACACGAGTTGTTACATTAAATGTCATCTAAAATTCATCACCAAAAAACATGTTTTTTTTTATAGTCATAGCAAAATTGCACCATGATTCTAACTTCAAATACTAATTTTCAACGACGTTTTTCCACACACATCCTCCAAAAAATAAAAGGAAGTCAGTAATCAACTAGAAGTCAACAAAAATCTAAATTCTCAAGAATACTAGTATATCAACAAAAACTAGCTAAATTTTTTAACAAGAAGCCTAGGACATATGCAGCCTTTCAAAGGTCAATGATGCTTGTAGAATCTAAAATTCTATTTTATGAACATTATGAAAAGTTATTAGAGATGATTTAAAAAAATTAGGATTCTCAATTTATAATTAATTACAAAAATAAAAAATATCTGTGCATATATAGGACATGATTGCATTTAATCATCATAATAATTTAGATTCTTTATTTTTAAGGGTTTAATGATATTATAATAAGTGTGAAATTGGAAATTCAAAGTTGTTTTTAAAATCTGATTTCAAGAAATAAACGTAGTATTAATATCAATTTTTTTTACAAATGCTATTGAATTAGAATTTAAATGTTCAGATTCTATCATGGTGATGCGATTATTATTATTGGATTTTTTTAGCCTACAATTGTGAAGTCTTTTTTGGGGACTAAATTTGAAGTTTATGCCAACTAAGTCAAATCTTCTAATATTCTTTGTTTATTATACCAAACTTCAAATTCTAAATATAAAGATTTTTGGTGAATTTTTGAAGTTAAATAGCTTCCAAATTACTTGACAAAATAATGTCTGTAGATTTTTCAAATTTGACCACATACATGATAATTTTTAGAATCATATCCAACATCAATTCTTTTAAATTAAACTTCAAAAATTGAAGGATGCTATATAATATAGCATATTGAGAATTTGTCTTAAACATTTGGGTATTTGGATTTTAAGAGATTTGACTTGCTACATAATTTGCACATGATGGATCAATGATTTCAAAGTTGAATACAACTTATGCTAAATTTTGATTTCCATCTATAATCTCAAATAGCTTACAAACTTACAATTAATTAGATTCATTATAATATTCATTCTACTTACCATGTACCCCAGAGACTTTGATATTCAACCCCTACTAACCTCTAGAAGGATGATAAGGACTAAAAATGTCTCTTGGATGATTAAACTATCTTTTTTTCAAGTTATCCTCTAAAGGTTGGAGACTATGATTTCACCAAAAATGCTTCAAAATTGCCGTCTCTTATATTAGCATCAAATTTTAGATGAAAAACATTTATGGACACACTAAACTGCAAAATCTTGTAGTAAAATAGTTTGAAAAGATGTGGAAATTTTTTTAGAATTTTTCACTATGTAGATTGCAAGATATTAACGATTGAAGTGACAAAAATAATTTTTTTGGCCCTGCGAAAAATTAGGCAGTTGCGCTTCACAAGGTCACATTTGCATGAAAAAATATCCAAAATGGTGGTGCTTCATTAGATTTTTTCTTCTAGGAAAATTTTCAAGCATGCTTGAAAATTTTTAGATCATTTGGAATTGTACAACATATAGGAAAAAAGATAGTAAATAGAGAATAGTAGAGAATGATTCAAAACACTAAATTGTTAATAATTTAATTATGGAATTGAAAAATGACGATCCCAACAATTGTAATGTAGTAATAAACAATCTACATCATATCTTTTTATTTTTTTCAAAAAACATTCAAAATTGAGTTAAATAGAGGACTTCAAAGTTTATCTTAGAGTGGGGAATTCATAACTACCCACAAACTAGAGCACCTCATAACTTTCATCTCATAAATCAAAATGGAATGATTCAAAGCTTTCCACATATACATGAATTCAAAAAACCAATTTCAGATTTTTATTTTTGAAAAAGTGATTTTTTAAGAAATTTTTGGGTTGCTTGCCAAGCATTGAAAATGACATATCATACAATAACTTTTGAACCATGTAGTCAAAAGTTATGAAAAGTGTTGGGCCTACAAGCTCCTCCTTTGGCATATGTTGTGTGAAAAATTTAGCAAAAAAAACCAAAATAACTCCATTCATAGTGAATTGCCCAAAATTGCTATGTTGCCAAAAAACGTAGTTTTGACCTTTAGGGATTAAACAAAAAATAAAATTCACTTGCATGCAACTGGATTCATTGAATATCCAAATCATTGAATAAAATTCAAGTCATATGAATTGATTAAATTTTTTTTAAATAGGTTAGATAATTAAAGAAGTGGAATTTCAATATTTTGAAGTTTATTCCAATGAACTTGATTTGGACTTTCAAAATTTTTATTTTTATTTTGAATTTTTTTGAAAAATAAAGCTTGTCATGTGTATTTTCTACTTTGTTTGAAGACTTTAAAAATTTCCTTGAAACAAATAATTTATTAAAGTTTGAAGTTGAGGATTTGTTACAAAGTCTCTGAATAGAAAGTATTACAAAAACAATTCTTCATTTGATAGTTTTCTATACTATAATGTACTGTACTTCTACCAAAAAAATTTCAAATTTTTCTAAGGATATTTTGTCTTCAATGTGAATTTTGTTCCCTTTTTTTTCAAAAGTTCATGCAAATTGAAATTTTTCCCAAAAAAATATGAAAATTTTATTATACTTATTATACAAACAATATGATTTTATCTCTAAAAATCTTATTCATAAATAATGACAACTTAGAAAATATAGATTGGAGAATTTTGAATTTTAACTACAAGATCCTAACCTCCGTCCTCTAAGGATTAATTGTAAAAATGAAAGACAACATCTCAAAAAAAATTCTGGTTATTGAAACCTTCCATCTAAAGTAACAACTCCTAAATGCATTTAAATAAGGGTTGGACTAATACAAAAATATAAAAACTTTTTGTTAGGTCTTATTGGTTGTTGAAAAGAAATTCTAGGTTCTTTAAGAATGCATTTCTTAGACTTCAAATGAATAGGCTATGAAATTTAAATTGTATGCTAGAAATTGTGTACTTTAAACCAACCCTAGACTTTTTTGTATGGAGTTTGTACATTTTAGGCAAGAATTTAGATGGGGTGGTTTTACAAAAACAAAAAGACTACAAGTAGGTATTGATAACCTAGTCTTTAGATACTTCCTAATTTTGTTCTCTAATAACATTATTGTCATTTGCTCAATATTAAGGGCAATTGCAAAACTTCTATAGTGGATGTGAAAATTTCAAAAATAAAAATAGAATGTGCCAATCCAATTTTTGGTCAATAATCAACAATTTCAACATACAAGTGTCCATCATGGACCTCTACAATACAATGAAATAAACTACATATAATGTTGCTCTTATAATCTTCCCCCGAAGTGCTCCCTAGTCCAATTCTTGGACAAAGGATAGAATGCAAAGTATTTCTTTGTCTTCAAGGGAGGCATTTTTCATCCATCTAAAATTCTCTTTCTTTTTGAGGAGCTTGAACAACATTAAGATGTTGCATATTTCTAAAAATGCTTCAAACAAATATTCTAGCTTGAAGCATATTGAGTCAGAAATACATCAATAATCATATATCCATTTTCCGATTAAAAACTCATTTGTGGCAAATTTTCACTCTAAATTGTCAATAATCAAGATGCTCTTGACTATTATAAAAGGAATTTTCAATTACATACTTTTAAATGGATGATAGGAGTTGTAATTCTGACATTCAAAATGTAATTCACAATTCAAAATCTACAACTTTTGTTTACAAATCAACAGCAAATTATTTCAGAGAAATTGTTGCTTATGAAAAAATAGATTGCTTTAAAAAGCAACCCAACTTCAGAAGTGGTCATGATGCTGATGTACATTTTACTTTCGTCAATGCACCAACAGTGTACATTTCAGTAGGTGGTCGCTTCCAGTGACCACTGCACTTCAACTTCAAAAACTTGTAACTAATTCCTCAAAGGTCCTAAAAATCTGAAACAACTTGGGTCAGACGCCAATTCCATTTTTCTTCCTACAAAAATTTACTGAAAATTGTTTTAAGGAGTTTAGCTTCCCTGAAAAGGCAAGCAGCTCTTAAAGGTCGCCTTAAAGAGCAGCCTACCTTACATCTTCACAAAAACTTTTATCGAAGAGATGAGTCAAGATCTTTAAATACAAACATACAAATGAAAACAATGAAATCAACAGAATACATCCTTGTTCCATGACCAATGCAGAATGTTATTACATACAGACTGAAAACGCATTGAAACTTTTCCCCCACAATCAAGAAGATGAAGCCACTAGTCTCTAGCAAATGAAACCCTCGAGTTGAAACTCTACGGCTCGTGGATATTGTTCTCCACTAAGTTACTACGTTATCAATCGCCTTGCTCTGTCCTCACCGCTTGAACTTACAACATGGATAAGCCTAACTGCAGCTCAAAATGTACAGAAAATTTTACAGAAATTTGGGTTGGCTTTGGTTCTCCCATTTGGAAGCGAGCAACTTCAAGGACTGATCACAACCAGGAAGTATTATGTACGGATTGGACTAATTGCTCAATTTTTGCGCAGGCAAGGAAGGAAACATTAGCTTTGACTGTGAAACTGACAAGGAAATCTTTTGTCAGTCCTCCTTGTCCATGTCCCCTTCGTCTTCTGAATCTGAAAGAGAAAGCACATAGTGAGAGAGGTTGTGACAGGACAACTCTGAACCGCAAGTGCCTACATAGTCAAAAATGGCGGCTTTCAGGTGTATGGGAGGTGAAATGAATCCGTCCAAAGTGTCTGCTTTGAAATCTATAGGAGGAGAAATGAATCCATTAGGAAGATTTAATTTGAAGGAGAAAAAAAGGATACGAATAACAGTAAGGGAGTAAATGAACTTTTAAAACGCTTCATAATAACCACAATAGGACGGAAAAATAAAGAGGAAAGGTAAAACAGGAGTGCCAAAATGTACCCGAGCGAATGTCTTCAGAAAGCTTCCCCCAATCTTGAACTTGTTTCACTACCATACGCCACATCAAGACCCACCAGTAGATATGCAAGATGAATAAGCTGATCAACAAGGTATTGAAGATATAGTACAAGAGTGGGCCATGCGGGTTCGTCTCTCGGTCGAGAAGTTGCAGAACTTCATAACTACAGAGTCCACAAGCAGACATGACCAACTCAGAATAAGAATGTCAACACAATTTTTGAGAAATGGAGACATCAAATTTGCTCTAACATCACTTTTTCCAAACTGTAACATTACAAAGATCGAAAAACTAACTAAACTTAATCTTCGCAAGTCAAACTAAGCAGCCTACTAAAGAAGCTATTTCAATTATCAAAGTTTCAAATATGAATTACATACAAACTGTTACATCAAGCTTTTGCTAACAAAAGATGGGATATGAAGAGTCACAGGATGCAGAGTAAATTACCTGGTGCTCCAAATGACAAATGATGGGAAGTAGACGAGTCGCAAGAGGACCCAAGACACTACAAATAGTACGAAAGCAACGCTAGCGCAAACCTCAAAGCCGAGGTACTTGCTCAATTTCGCTAGTTCCAGGATCACATCATTGGCATCATGGATAGCGAGTACTACCGAACCAACACGAGCAAATCTGTTGCAATGACAAATATACATCGATTAAATCTATTTGAATGAGAGCAAGCCTTCCATGAACACTGGAATGACAGTGATAAATTTTTTATTTTTTAATGATAACAAGACATTGGTAGAAAAATGAAATCACCATTATTGAGAATTTCAAATCGCATACAATTTTCATGCGCTTGTCTTTTGTATTTTCATACTGATGTGCTTGGAATACACCAGGATACTTAGGCTAAGATATAGTCTGACACAACTTAAATCAATCATAGCCTTGAAAGCGCAAACCGAGGAACTTAAAGAATCATGAACATAAAATTCTTGCATAACAGTGGCATGGAAGCTTTCGAGAATAGTGACAACTTAGAGTTAATTAGAGCAAAGTCATGTCAAATCGGAACAAGCCAAGAAAATCTAAACCTCTGAGATTATCTCACATGTGACAACAACGGCTCATTGGATTGAAGAGCTCACTTGTTCAACCGTTGAAGAACAAGGTGTCAATATTCCTTTTCAAGCCAATTAAAAGAGTACTCAACGAGGCTTCTCTTGGATATGCCAAAATGCCATTTACCTGGAAAGGTAAGAGAAAATGATGAGGAAAACAGCAGCAACATGATGTGACATACTAACACCAAAATCCTTTCGTTTGGTCTCCCAGAATATCAAGGCGAAGATGCTGTATGTGTAGAATCCACCCGCAAATCCATAGAGCACTTTCAGCTTGAGCCTGGTCAATGACACCAAAACAATGGTACTATGAGCAGGAGATCCCACAGTTTGTACTTTAATAGCGCAGCCCGTGGGAATTGCAAATTCAGGTACAAAGTTGTGAAGTGTCAGTTTAAGCGACAAGAACATGAAATTTCAAATGCAGGGGCATTCAAATCTCTTTCAGGGTCATAATGTAGAAGCAAGGACCTTGTCATCTGATTAGGCCATCGCTGGTCGCCCGGGCCTACCCAAAACTGCTTGCTCTCGGTGAACCAGGGCTCATTGTAAGTCACTGCCAAGGCAAAAAGCTCCGCTGTGAGGTAATACAGACCCTTCCACGCGGACTCCTTGAACTTCGTGAGCCTCCTATGTTGATAATCCTCCATGTCTTTTGGCACTACGTCTATGAAGGGCTGTGGTGGACCACAAAGCACCTTCCTTCCCACTCTCTGCAAGTCCGTAAAACAAAAAGGGAGTCACAATAGACTTCAGCAAACTCCTTGGATTCTAAAATGCCGCCTTGAATTCTAAACTGCTGCCCTGAATTCTAAACTGTTACCTATACCCCTGCACTTCATCCATATCTCTTGTCATAAAGAAAAGGCAGGATTATGTGACAAGCTCTACTGGATTCTGAGGTCATAACATTTTGCAGTCATAACATTTATTGAACAGCATTGCGGCATCCTTCCTAAAGCCTTAGGATACTTCCAGTATTCTAAAGATATCCCTAATTTAATTCAAGAGTCGAAGAAGAAGAAGATCTCCGGTCTAAAGGGCAGTGCGAATGAAACGAAGAGTCTATTGGGGGTACTTCTCCAACTGGGCAGAGAGAATAATAAGTTCAATGACAGAAAGAACGACCCAACAACAGGTTCGCTTACTGATAACTCGGGGTTGGAAAGAATCTAAAACTATTCAAACGTACACATGTTCATCGTCTCCAATACTCAATGAATCCAGTTTCAACCAATTCACTGAAACACTAGCTGGAAAACTCCAAAAAGGTCATGTCGGAGTTCGGGAGAACACAACCATGATTTCCCTACTACTTACAATCCTGAAGGAGAGTGCCACTCCGAGCTAAACAATTCGACTCTATCATACATGAGACCCCAAGTCCAGAAAAATTTCAGATTGCACTTCCAAGTTAGCTATGGAGTACTCAAGTTAGCTATGGATTCTCAAGAAAACACTGCCAAGTCAGCTAAGGATTCGTAAGAAACAGAAAATCTCCAAAGCTCAAGTGTAGTATTCCACAGCTCAGAAGTACAAAAGCGTAAAGCTGACTCACGGACCTCCAAGAGCAAGTTGTCGAACAAGAAGCGCACAGTCGGAAAGAGCACAGCAAACACGGGGATCATGAGCAAATCTTTGGCTGCCGGGTAGCTTTCCTTCTCCCAGTCCGGCCACTTCACCGTCTCTCCCCATCCCCATCCCCATCGCGGTTGCAACACCATCAGCAGCGACCCCATCACCACCGCAGCTGCAGTGGTCGTCCCCGAGAACGCCCCCCACAGAGGAGTCCCCGAATCCCTGACAAACCGCTGCGAATCCACAAAAACCCACAATAACCCGAATTCATTCCACGATGAACCCAACCAACCAATCAACCCCAGGCACACCATCAAGGAATTCGTTCAACTTCCCATCCCATATGACCCCACAAACAGCTTCAAAGCAATTGTACAGCTTCAAAAAACAGAGTCCAACTTCGGTCACCAACCTCGGAGTAGTCTTGGCTGCCGCTTTCCTTTTTGTCCATGAAGCTCCCAAACCACAACCCCAGGGGTAAAAATACACACTACTCCTCCTCTTCCTCCTCCTCCGGGAGTCTTGACCTCTTGGACATCAAGGCTGGAAGCTCGTCACCCAACCCAAGTGAAGTGTCTGCGCTTCGTTAGTATGTTAGTATTGATTGCAGGTGATCTTTCGCTAGAAGCTTTCGGATTTGTTGCCAAGTCCGACGGCGCCCTGGAAAGCAGCTTTGCATGACAACCACGAAGCCTCTAGCGTAAGAGCGTAGTCCTTCTCCGGAGGACCCCACTGCCGGAAAGTCTTGAGCCGGGGTGGAGACTCCAACGGCAGGAATGGCGGATCGACATTCGAACACCCATAGGCCTGGCCTACTCAATTTAGCAGTGGGGCACTGGAGCTCCAGGCTGGGCTGCCACATGGGCAGGGAGAGGGAGAGCTGCTCATTAAGGACTCTTGGAGATTTCTTTTTTAAAGGGTTTCGGAGATGACAGCTGATTGGGATCTATCGGGATCTGAGCTGGAAGCCATTTTGGATGGAGGTTGTAAAATGTGGATGAAATATGGAGAATGTAGATGGACAAAGGTAGGAGGTCTATAAAGTGCTTGGGCTACGAAAGCATCTTCTACCATCAAGGTCATTTTTTTGCTTTTTCATTGCAATAAAGTAGCAGGGGTTCATAATGTGCCCTACTTTAAGAGCTGAAGCTAAACACAAATGGAATTGGCATTTAACTCAAGTCGTTTCATGTTTTTTGGAGCTCTATGGAATTAATTATGAATTTTTGAAGTTGAAATGTAGTGAGCTCTAAAATCACCCACCCAATCAAGTATAGACTAATTTTGTGTACATTGTTGGTACATTGAAAAAAAAGCATGTATAAAATAGTGCACATTTAAAAAGGTGGGCGGTTCTTGAGCTCGAGTGCTTTATAGACTTCCTACCTTGGTAATGTATAAATGGTAGGTGCTTTCTCTAATTTTAATGAGATGGGTGCTTATAGTGAATATTACGTTTTAACCCCTAAAGGACCAAGGCCCTTTTTTTTTTGCCAATAAACACTAAAAACTGCAATTTCTATGGCAAAAGGTAAAAAAATATTTTAATTATTTTTTTTCACATCTAACCATAGGATCTTACACCTAAATATTATGAGAGTGTGTGGAAAAAATTTCAGAATTTTTTACCACACAGATTGCATGATAAGCATATCTGCATTTAAAGTTGAAAAAACAAGATTTTCAGCACTTGCGAGACTAGATTTTTTAACTTTGAACATTTTTAACTTTAATTTCTTGCATTACATCATTTTGAGCTTTAAATCTTTATGGTATAAAATTGAGTGGAGAGTTTAGAAAAAATTCAAAATTTTCAAAAAAATTTAATTTTTATACTTAAAAAAATTGCTAAGTAGAAGTAGGTATAAGATAGAAGGGAAATTTAAATTATTAATATCTCTAAAATGAAATTAAAAACCACTAATTCCAATGGTGAGATTGTTCTAGCAAGAAAGATTAACCACATGAAACTTTTTTTTTTCAAATTGTAAAAAATTGCATTCAAAATGAATCCTACAAATTATTTTTTCAAGAAGATGTTCTAATTGCCTAAAAAACAAGATTGACCACAACTTTCTCATAATAAATCCAAATGGAATGAATCAAAGCTTCACATGTACACAAAAATATAATATATGAGGAAAAAAAATTAAAATTTTTGAAATTTTTTTGTTGCCCCTTGTCCCTTGTTTTGAGCTTATTTGGGCATAACTTTTATTTCCAAACATAGATTGAAAAGAATGTATATTTTCATGAAGCTAATCAATTTTTCTATATTCAAAAAAAGTTTCAAAAAATAAAGAAAAAATTTCAGCTTGTAGGTACCTACCCAAAATCCCATTTGTTCCCCGAAGGGACAATGGTCCTTTAGGGGTTAACTTCAAAAATTCATAACTAATTCCAAGAAACTCCAAAAAATGTAAAACAACTTCAATTAGATGATAATTTCATTTGTCTATTGAAAAAAAACTATGTATTGAAAAATATTTCAAAAAGATTAACCTCCCCAAATTAATTTTCAACTCTAAAATAGGCTCTTTATAGACCTCTACCTCATGTAGAATGTGGTTGAGGTGCCATATATTCATCTAAATTGTATAAATTCCACTAGTAGAAACTTGGGTTATATAGACTAGGAAAATGACTATGAAAAGACCCCATTAATAATCAAGTTTGTCATATTAGTATTTTTTCTCATAAGCATTTTTCTACTAGTGTATATGGCCCAAGTTTGTAGTAGTATACCCAACTATAGAGGCTAGCATTAATTAATTAAATAAAAAGAGTTGAATTGTTTTTGAAAATTATTTTAGTAGATAATTGGTGATCAAAATAAATTAATGTTGTAAATGCCTAAATATAAAGAAAATTAGGACAAATGGTAAAAATCAAGTCACCTAATGATGAAAAATTAATGGTTTAGTTTTTATAAAGTATCATATACATGAACTATCAATCATCATTTTGTTTAGTAATATAAAGCGCTAACCTTATTAATAATTGAAGAGTGATAAGGTCCTTCTTATAGTGAAGTTCATTGTTCTTCATCAATCCTCAAAGGTTATGGGATATTTGAAGCAAGTCATTAGAGAAATTCTTAGCCCTTCGAAAGGTCGTTGTTTCAGAGTGACCAAACTAACCTATTATTCACTTGAGAATAAGTAGGGGCACATAGCCACATTGAATTGTCAAAGTATGTGAATTTTGCAAAATGTCAAGACTCTAGTAATGAGGGTGTAATAGAAGTTTGTTTAATAATCAACCATATGTGCTTATAGGATGATTAAATAGAAAATTAATCAAATAAATTGAAATTAAACAAAATAAAGTTGATTTTCAAGCTAGTTTCCAATAAAATCAAAAACTCTATCATTTTCCAACCATCTTCAAAATTCACTTAGTTTAAGGTGTGTAACTTCAAAAAGAGAAGTTATTTATACAAGTGGGATAGTAGTAGGTTAAACAATGTATGTAGGATATGTATATTAGGATTAATAGGAGTACAACCGTTCATAGAGTTAAGTCAAAAGCAGGAATTGTATTCAAAGTCAAATTTTAGACTCTATTTAGGCATAGTAGAATGATTTTTTTCAAAATACTTTGAACTAAATAAAGTTGTATAATCAAGCAATCTTTCATCTCTAAAAATCCTTTTGAGGTGAAGAGCCTCCAATAAAAATTTATGAAAAAAATTTGAAAAAGGTGTTTGAAAATGTCAAAGAAAATTTTCCTTTCAATCCCTTTTAGAATTTTGTTCATAACTTTTTATTGGAAGCTCTAAACCTCAAAAATATTTTTGGAAATGAAAAACATTTTGATCCTCCAACTTTATTTAGTTCAAATGTTTTTGAAAAAAATCATTCTACTATGCCTAAATAGGATCTGAAATTCAACTTTGAACACAATTCCTACATTTGACAATGAGTGATCTATCTTCTAAATATTCCATAATCCTTTGAAGATTCACTATGAACAATTGATTTCTCTATACAAATAACTTGTTCACCCTTCTTTTTCAACAATTGTCAATGAATTAAGTTTTTCAGCATGCCACTAAAACAACTCTTGATGGTAGTGGTCATTGAAATGTTTTCTACATATGTTTTTTTTTCCTACAAAACTTGATTAAAAAATAAGACCATATGCAATAATTAGGATTAAGGTGCATTACAATACTTGAATTGTCATTATTTAACTACTTGTAAGTCTTGGGTTGTGAACTATTGACAATCATTAGACATCATGACTTCAGGTTAGCAACTATAGGGCAAAATGTCATTAAGTAAAGTTAAATGTAATTGTGGGGTCCTTTTAGGTGCTCTACAATGGCCCTCTAAAGGGTTGAGAATTTCTTTAATGTAAGAGCTCAAAGAAAAAATGTACCTATGTTTACACCAAAACTTCAAAACTCATTTAAACATCTAAATCAACTTTTTTTTAAACATAGTCAAACAAAAAAATGTGGAAAATTAAGTTAAGTTTTACCTTCAAAAAATAGTTTGTGATTTGGAGTCTCTAAGAGAAAGTTATGGAGATCCAAAGTTTAGCTGTGAAAATAATTATTGCATTATTTCATTTTGATTGGCTTAATGACTAAGTAGGTGAATTCTTTCATGTCTTAATTTACATATTCCACATGGATAGTTCTACTTCCTACCTTCCTTCTTCTATAAAGTACTTAATATCTCTCTATAAATCAAACATAAATCAAGTGGTTGAAAAAGATATAATTGACTAGATTATAACCATCCAAATTTGCAATTTACTTATTGACAATTAACATGAGTTTTCAAAAACATATTTCGATTCAAAAATATACAAGTGTCAATAGGTGGGAGTCATAACCATCTTAAAATGGTTCAAGATCAACAATCCACCACCTTAATCTTGTTTGATGGGTGTTTTGAAAGTACAAGTTTATTAGTTTAACATTCTAAAAGCCCCTCTTTTATTGTTAGAAGTTGCAGCTTGTTCTAATAAGCATTTATTTACAACTATAAGCTCCACTTGAACTAATATTTAATTAACCACATCTTTATTAGCCTAAAAGCATGTATAAATAGATATGAATTTGATGCCATTATCTAATAGTAGCATCCAATTGCTTGCCTAAAGAAAATGAGTTACATTCTAAAATGTGGATGATGTTTATTGTATAAGGTCTAGTAGATGTTGAAATTGGGTGATTGACACTAATAGGTTGATTTATTTTATGTAGGATATAAATGGACAAAGTGACCGTATACAAGGTCCTAGATTTTTGAAAAAATTTAAATTTAAAAACGATTAAATTTGAAGTAATTGCCAAACCACTTTTTCCAACTTAATTTGATTACTTATTGGCATGAAATGTCAACCCTAACAACTAGATATGGTAATATATAAGGCAATGTCAACAAGGAGGAGGGCAATTTTTTTTAGGGGGAGGGGGGGGGGGGAGAAGGGAAAATAAGGAGGGCAAGGTCCAACAAGGAGACCCTTTTTTTTCCCCTAAATGCCTGAGAAGCGTTGCCTAGCATAAACCACAGGGGAGAAATACTCTCTAGAAAGATTTTTGTACGAACTACCCTACATGAGTATCATGTGTCTTCTGGGATCACTACAATACAACTATGAGCTCTAGCCTTCTAGCATAGGGATTGAATTTTTTTTAAGTATTAGTGAAGATGTAAATATTTGATTTGGTCTTTGAGTTGTTTTTTGGTCATTCTTCTTAGAGCATGTAGTTTTGGTATAGGCATAAGTAAGCATGAGAAATTTAAATTAATGCTTTTTTTTGTTCTAATGTGTGAATAAAGTTTATATTACACTTAGTTTTAGTATTACATGGTGATAGGAGCTTAAATGTCAATTGATTTGAAGAGTCACTATGGAATCCCAAGAGTATCCAATTGTTGAATTTTTAATGATTAAGCCAACGTAGATCTAGAAGGATGCTTAAGTTGTAGAGATAAAGTGATCCTCCTCTTTTTATACTTTCTCGCTATGTTTTTGAATATAGAAATTTGAAAATACTTATGTAATTTTTTTGGTGAAAAATCTTTGTGTAATAGAAGCTTTAAGCATATTTTTTGAACTGTGTATAAATCCCAATGATTGGGCATCCTTGTGTGAGTGCGTCACTCCAAAGGTTAGTTTTTGGAGGGATGAAACTAGAGAGGTCAAATTTCTAAGAGTTTGGCAAAATTTTGCCAAAAATAAAAGCCCTCGTTTTAAGTCCCAATGATCGGGCATTGATTGTATTTGTGTAATTTTTTGTGAGAAGAATCCTTAACTTCTTGTATTTAAAGCTGTTGTTAATGTACATAAGTGACTTTAATTGAATCATCTTGTTTATTTATATAAGCTTGGAAAAATGTGTGATCTTATAAAGGCTAGAAACTGTGGTTTATGTGAGAGGATTGTAGTTTAGAGCCAATGATAGTGATAATTTCTATTGAATGCTTACAACTAGTCTGTAAGCACTTAAGCATATATATATATAAAATGTGCTTTAAGCAAGTATATTGAATCTACTATGAAAGAACTTTAAGCGTTATGTATTGGAATTGATTTATGGTTTAAATTTGACATTTAGAATGTAAAGATATGTGTATTAGATGAACATTTAGATTGCATATCTATTTGTGGAGATCCCAATGATTAGGTAGTCTAAAAATTTGTGATTGAGTGTAAAGCCAAGGATTGAATAAGTAAAAATTAAATGAACAACTTGAAGTCATATCACATTGTTTGTGTGACTAAATTTATATTGATAAGAAGAGTTAGAATGAGCATTAGTATTGATATCCTTATGTTTGAAAAAAATTTAAGTAGTTGTTTTGTCTGACAATGAATTAGTGAGAGGTTATAGTTGGATTGCTTAGATAAAATGGCTTTAAATATAGAAATGCTATAAGCCATGTTGAGTCACTAATTTATGAATGGGGTTGAATATACTAACAATGGTTTGTTAAATGATGAATGATGCTTTAAGCAGAATATTGTGAGCTTATGCTTCAAGCAAATGCAATAGGAAATGGCTATTTGTGTGCTTTAAGCTATATGTTATGTTTTCCCTGGCTAAAAGCATGCTTCTTTCTTGAGCCAACATACTAGAATAAGATAGGGACTTTGGGATTGTATTGTTGCATCATATGTGGTAGACAAAAATTAGTAAATTGGATAAGTGAGTGATACCATTTCCTAAAACCAACAGGATATTTTAACTTTATTTTCCATTAGACTTAAAATTGTAAGACAAATTTATTTTTAAATGTGACTTTAGCTACAATGTGTTAGACTATTTGATCATTCCTTGGATATTGAACTTCTAAAATATAGTCCTAGGTGTTTGCAAAGTATGCAAAATCTAAATTACAGTATATGATGTAGGATTTCAATAGAAAACATTAGGTGCAAAACTTTGAAAAATGTGCCTTCTTTTAAAAGCATCACATATACTTTGAACTTGTGTGAGTACTTTCATTTTTGACTAATTGTATATAAATCCATGTGCATTGAACATAAATTGATAACCAAGTTGAATTTATAATCAGGCCAACCTTCAAGTTCAACTTGAAAATTTTGCATGATAAAGAATTATCTTTGTTAAGGAGATGATAAAGATGTAAAACTAATAAAATAAAACGACCTAGGATGAACAAATAAAATTTGGAAGAAAAAAGTGCATGCTTATTATGCAAGCAAAACCATGTAATTGGGAAGGGAAATCCTAATTACAACAAATAACCTACCTTGAAAATGAACTAGACATTTTCCACCAATGGTTTATGTGCATTTGAATGTAGTGATATCTTTATCTAGATATAGAAAAGTCAATTATACAAATTGCAAATTCATATAAATCGTCTTCAAAATTTTCAACAAATTTGTGTCTCCTTATTGCAGAATACAAGGGTTAGAATTGAAATAGCATTGATGGCCCTCTTCTATATGTTTAAGGATAAACCATGTCTAATCTTATGAAATATCCTCCTTGGATAAAAGCATAGAAACTTATTATTTGACAAATCATAAAATTTGAAAAATTTGAATTCATAATTATTTGGAATCAAGCCTCTACATTTATTCATAATGTATATAGTACACAATGAATGAATTTATGCTTGTTAACAACTCAATATTTTGAACTTAGTCAATCTAATGAAGTGAGTCTTTGTTAATGTCTTCTAGTTTTAAAAGGACAAGCCACTTGTATATTTCCATTGTATTATCAAAAATTTGAATACTCACTTATCGCATAATTTTATTGACTTATTTCAATACACCTCTACTTCTATTTAAATTGTAATATGGTATAGGTGTATGGGCCTCACAAACATCTTTGATGGTTTACGTAATATCTCTAAATAACAAAGTAGTATATAGCCCAAAGCACCCCTTTTTTTTGGGAACCATGAGGCCACATTTTGCTTACCATCTCAAAATAAATGTCTACTTTTCATTAGATAAAAGTAATCTTTTTTCACCATAAATTTTCCATTTCTATTAAAAATATGGATGAAGGTGCCAAATTTAGATGACAAAGTGCATGAATATGATTGAAAAGTGTTTTTTGGTCCCAAAGATGGATGAATGTAGAAATACTAAATGCTTCACCAAGTTTTAAGATATTGCCATCCTAGAACTTTTTCAAGAAGTAAAATAAAAGGGCTATAGCCAAATACAAATACAATATAAGTATACTTGTCATCATTTTATCTTAACTTCCTAACCACTCCTCTACATACATTTTTCTTCTAATAATAATTGGAATTTTATTGACTACTCAAATTAATTCAATTTGTACAAGGATTTGAATAGTGCTAAATCTCTTCATATTAATGGTTGAAAGTGATCTAAATTAGTGTACATTTGGATGAATAGACAATAAATGAAAATTGGAAGAAAGTTTGCCGACAAACTGTGCACTATTTTAGATATTATTAAATTATCTTAGTCCACATTATATTGATTTTATGTAAAATATAGTGAACTTTCATATTATTTAGCGTACTTTGCAAATTTACACAATTCCAATATTAATGAGTTTGTGTTACTACCATGAGGTACACTACTTCAATTAACTTTAGAATAAATAAAATTGACGAACATGCCCAAATTAACCTTCGAAGGATGGACCTAAGACCATGGAAATGAACTTCAAAATCCCTTCATTTTGTATGCTCTCATTAACTATTTATGCTTGAAATTCTTATATTTTATTTTTCAGAGATAAAATCATATGTTTCCTATATGTTATGAAAATTTCACATTTTAAATTTTTTTGAAACTACTGTGATTTATTGAAGGTAGAAGTGAAGAACAATCACATTAAATACACAATTAACTTAAAAAATATGAAATTTTTTCTATGGGTGTATATAATAGTATATAATATTATAGAATAGAAATATTTACCACACCAATTTCTAAAATTAGAAAATTAAAATATTGTGGTTAAAGGTCCAAAGTTCAAATTGCAATAAAATACTGAATTTTAGGAATTTTTCATATTTTCAAGTTGGATCCAAATTCTAAAAAGATCATTTTTATTACTCAAATCCACATTAAGAACAAGGAACTTGAAATTGCTAAAACACACTACATGGTGATCCAATGGATTAAGTGTCTTCATATATAGAAAAGCCAACAATTTGAGAGAGAGGATTTTCAACACCTTCCAAAAGCAATCAACTAAAGCCACCAAAAAAACTAGGCAAATTTTCAACATATTTGGTATGGTGAGGGGAAAAATTTCCTTGTTCAAGGAAATAGATTTCATAAGGAGTTCCTATGTTTTTATATGTTTTTCCTCAAAAACAAAACTACCATGAATTTTTTTCATGAAGATTCCATTCAACCTATTCTTGTTACAAAGGTCACCCTATTTCCAACCATAGGCTAGTTACAAAATTGACAACGCTTTAATGTAAGTGATAATTGTGGCTTTCAATGTACATCTCCCTAACATTTCTGTTGCTCCTACTCTGCATGAGCTGTCACCTAAACCAACAGGAGTCCAATTTCCAATTACAACTAATCAGAAACATAGCTGCCTAACCTGCAAAAATAGGTGTCTGATCGGAAATGGGTCGGCTACTCTAATTGCGATGAGAAATAGATGGGGTAGCTGCGTTGACAAGTTGGCTGTATAAAAGAAGGAACTACCGACTCTTCTCAATACTCTCAAGCTCAAGCAACATTTCAACAGAGAGGATACTGGAACAAATAACGTCCAGAACAAAATGCGGTATACGAAAGATGGACAACCAAATATGCTCCAGAGTCTTGATTAAATGACCGTCAAAACATGATCGGTTAGAAGTAATGAGCTCTCCGGGCACAAAGTCTCTCCTAATCCTCAGAAAGGGTCTTCAAATTCTAGCCAAATATTCAACGTCACGGAAGTGGGAGCATAAAGAACAGATAGTATGAAACTCTGCATAAGTCAGAGTCTGAATGGGATGTGAGTTTTATGACTCAAATCTCTTCGTCCATCCACTTCAGTATTTCAGCCGACCACCAAGAGAGGTCCTGCACGACCCTTTCCCAAATTTCCTTCTGCAAAGAACTGTTGGTGAAGTTTGCGACCTTCACTACCAAAAGGGCCCCAGATTTTGTTGAAGGACGCATCAGTTGCCAGCCAAACAGCATCATCGCCTGAGAGCATAACAGGAGGCAGGCAGCACGTCCCAGGACGGAAAAAAACGAAAAAAAACTGAGCGTGTGCACGGCTGTCACTCTTGACTATACATCAGTTCTTGATTGGAATTCCAATGACACAGCTATAGCAGCTTTAGAGAATCTGCAAGAACAAGGAAAGCCACGACCACTAATTCTACTAGACACAACGAAGCAAAAGAAATGGTGCCAATAAGTCACCCAGAACCAGACACAAGCCAGCGAAACAAAAAGAAGGCAATTTAAAAACCTGACGCAATTTAGCATAGAAACAAAAAGAAGGCAAGCACCTATCCATCCACAACATACATTTCACGCAAGCAGAAAGTTGAGAGAAAGAAAGTCCCCTGTGGAAAGGTGCCAGTCTTATGACATAAGACTCAGTTCTTCATGGGAACTGGTTTCTCCAGCGCCCTGCAGAGAACAGATCATGAGATTAACACTTCCAGGATATCACATTCAAAAACATAACCCTGAGCAGAAAAAAGGTAACGAGTAATTCAAAAGATGATACTCTGTCTTGAAAGAACTTTGGTACGCTGCAGGAGAAGCAGCCTTTCACGTGTCCTGCAAACAACTAAAACTCCAACTGTGGAATAATGCAAGTGTCTGAAGAACATGTTTCATGCTTGCACTCTTACTATGCATGTAGATACTACCTTCGGTAATAAATAAACCTTCACTCCTCTCCAACTCACTGGTTTCTTTTTGACGGTAGGGGAGAGCTACTACTTCGACCGCGGGGGCTGCTGTTCGCAATGGCCCTGTAATTCGGCAGCAACGGAAGACGTTAGCCATCAATGCAATCGACCACGACACAGATATAGCATATGGAAAAGTTCAATTCATATAATTTGCTGAACCAATCAACCCAATGGTGCATCCCTCCATGCCACTCAAGCGTTTTACTTCCAAAAGTACCCAAAAGGAGCCACTTTTGTGGTTATCCGAACAAATTGTCAAGGTAAGCAGTGCAACGATTGAGCAAGCGTTTCTTACTTCTTGGGGCTTCGGCTCTTTGAAAAATTCTTCGCTCCACGTGGAGGAGAAGCCCGCCACATAGAGGACAGCAACAAAAGCGAAGTCAGAAATGTATCACAAGCGACTGAATCAATCACGCGATTGGCTTTCAAAAATTTCTAAAAAAACAAATATGTCATACCATAACGCATGGATGAGACTTATAAAATGTATGAAGCAAGTCAACTTAAACCCTACGTGCCCAAATGGCCAAAAGGCCTGCTTCCATATCCATAGAAGGCAAATATACCATAGGAGGCAACAAAATGTACCAAAAGAAAGAAGAAACCATACACTAAATTTTTGAACGATAGAAATGTATCTTGAACGTTACTATAACCAACTATTGGCTTGCAAAGTGGACTCCCTATTATTTAGCTTGGGCACTTAGTGGTTACTGAGATTCACTGCCCAGACAACTGACGCCTACTGACGCCTACTGAAATTCAGAAAGGAGGCTAATGATAGCAACGAACCACCAGCATGTAGATCATACAAGCAATGAGTAAATGAGATGAAGAAACCTTCTTTGCTGGGCTTGGTGAAGACGAGTAAGAGGTTGATTTCCCACGCTTGCCAATAGGAGAGCGTGCCCTGCATACACAAAAGAGATTTCACTAAGTTACAAGATATGGAGAGCTAGATCACCGAAATGGTATTACTATTATTCAAATACAGTAATTAAAAAAAAATCTCTACTACGGGATGCTATTTTACAATCAGGAATTACTAAGAAGTACAATTCAAATACCTTCGTGGAGCTGAACGCGATCTGGAGCGTGAGCGAAGTGGTCGGCGTGGCGGAGGAGACCTGTCAGTGCGGCGTCTTGGTGGGGATCTGCGGGGCGGTGGTGACCTTGCACGTCTCCCAGGCGGTGGAGATCTGCTCATCATATATGGTGAGGTATAGCATGGCGTTAAAACCTAAAAGACCATGGTTTTAAAATGACCAATTCGATTAATCAAATTGTCCAAAATATAATCCAGCCGGAGCCAAATTTTATATCACCGGAATAACTGAAACATATTGCATATGCTTTTAAAAAAACAAACATAAATGGAAAAAAAAAAGTTCCCATATTGTCTACTCAACACTGCTAAGAAAACGATGAGGTTCAACTTGGTCCTCTGAACCCTTGAGGGGATATAATCTCTAATACTAGTTCAGAATACCCTCGAGACATCCTCACACAGTCCAGCATCTAACCAAGAGTAAACGATGAAAAGATGAAATAGCCAAGAGCACAAATTCATTTACTGACCAGGGCAATCAGCCTCACTAACCTTCTCCTGTATGGGGGTGGAGAGCGTCGGCGTCCTACAGGGCTGCCTCTCATTCTTCTAGGAGGAGACCTAACACAAGAAAATAAATATGAATAATCGATTACATTTGTTAATCGCTTCACAGAAAATGCTCAAGTGTGAGACACCCCACCTAATAGGTGAACGATGGCGGCGAAGAAAAGGCGAAGGGGAGCGGCGGCGAGGAGACGATGCCACTGGAGCCCGTCTACGAGGTGGAGAATCGACCTTTCTCCTTCGAGGTGACACAGAACGTCTTCGAGGGAAAGGAGATGGCGATCGTCCTCTTCGAACTGATGGAGCTGTGGTTCCATATATGATCAGCATCAGCCTCCAAAAATAATGAAAATAAGGTACAGAATACAAAAACCGTTAGGATCTGATTCCGTTTCCTATGCAGACCCCTGTTTGCAACAGCAACTCATCTCGTCCAATACACTCAATCGGCCTTGAATTGGCAAGTGATGTAGGCATGACTTGGCTAAACGTCTGTGGGTACTGATCTTCGAATGGAAACGGGGTTCTCTGCTGTCCTTTCAATTGTGGTCTACAACTTCCCACTTTGAAATGGCATAAGAAATTTATACATGACTTGGCTCTTGTACCTAAAGTGATCTCTCCACCGCTCTATAGTGATCACACGCTTGCATAAGTTGATATGCTTAAAGAGACGAAACTGGTACTCCTCTACTTTACATGTACATACATAGAATGTGATAAGACCAATGTCCGGAACAGCAGAGGGATAAAATCGCTTACAATCACGGCGGCGTGGACCATTCTTCAGATGGTCACGCGGAGGCATATCTCGCCCCATGATTTCCCTCTTAGGAGGTGAGACGACTCTTTTCACAGGAGGGGGGGTGGCCTTCTTTCTAGGTACCAAAATGAATTGTGCACTCACAACGTTTCCATCAATTTGGCCCTGCACCATCATGCCCATTTTGTTCAGTAGTGATTTGCAAGGAAGCACCAATGACACTTCATTTTACGAAGGCTCAAGCACAATGCAATAGCAAGTCATTCCCAGAAAATGCTTCTGAACCTGTCCTGACTTCAGCGAGACCCTCAACTGTGCAAACGTTTTGAGATGTAAACCAAGAGGACCAAGTTGGGCTTCATGATTTGTTAGCATTTTGCGCGGGTCATATGGAGATTTGTTTTTGTTCGTTTTTTTGAAAGAAGGAACGGATGCACTGTTCTTCAATGATTCTGGTGCTTTAAAACTCGACCACATCTCAATTGTAGTTTTCACAATATGATCGATCAAATTGGATTGAGCATTCCTATAGGTAAGATCGCACACCCCGTCCATATGCGCCAAAGCCTTTTCAGCATCGACTCTTGATTTGAACACGACATAACCGTAGCCTTTGGGTAAATTCACCTATTCATCACATCACCAGAATGTCAGACGAATACGTTCCCTCCACACAACAACGACGTATGTACAAATTCGTAAAATATCTTCACATTTTTGCTTGGATAATTACTTCAATCTAGACCTGCAGGTACACAATACCTCAAAAAATAAAGAATCTACTCTTGTTAAGACACTGTCCTCAAGGCAATCGTTGTAAAAGAATGGAACAGGCTTCTGGGTGACCTACAGTGCGATCCATAGCCAGCTCCACGTTCGCCACCTCCCCATAATTTCCTGTAGCACATAAGCCAATAGATACGTTTAGACAAACACAAAGACATACGCAGAGGGAGCTCAAACATGAAGAATCATACAGGTCAAGTACATTCTAAAGCACTTGTGATTGCGTAACAGAGATACGGAGAACGCAGCATACATACCAAATATCTCTTTTAAATGAGCTTCATTCACATTCCGAGTAAGACAACCCACATGCAGCACAGTAGACTCGGGGGTCGGAGTGCTTAGTTTTCTGTCCAGAAGATCAGTACATAATAAGTGTACAATAAGGGCATTCAAAACAGCAAAAGCCATTTCTGCATTCAAACGGAGGTGCAAAGGACTAAGTAGCGGTCGACAGAGCCCTCCCAAGGACTCACCGCAAAAATATCTGCTAACCCCTAAGGGGACAGGGAGCCCAAATTGGACCTCACGTTTATTTTGCAAATCGAGTAGGTTATGCATGGACTTTCGTTTGTCCAATTTAATTTAATTTTTTTTCCGCCACATGCAATGCTTTTCACTGATTCTGATAACAAAAAAGTTTGCCCCATCTGAATTATTGATTTCTCACAATATGATCAATCAAATTGGGAGTTTTAAAAGCTTGAAATCTTGGATAATAAATTGCTTACTTTACTGGAGAAAGCTTCTTGGGGGGCTGCGGCGATGATCTGCTTTTCTTCGCAACATCACTGCACAAAGCAGCAAGAGTAGAATTTGAATTTGACCAGGAAAGCATAACCAATCAAGAAATCTTTAAAAACACCATTCGATCTTGTGAGGAAGTGTTCACTGTTCGATAAGACCACTACGAAACTCCAAAATATGGAGCTCCTCCGATTTAGAACAACACTCTTCAGAATCATCTTATAATACAGAACAGAAAGATTAGTACCTTGGTTTCGCAGGAGGGCTCCGACTTCTGGAGCTCTCGCTTCCCGAAGACGAAGACGACCGTGACCTTGATCTCGATGACGAAGAACCCGTGTATGAGGACGAGCCAGTGGTCGCTGATGGCGATGCCGCTTTCGGTTTCACTGCAGGTTTTGCCATCGCTCTCGCACTACACCAACCTCACTTCCCTCACTTTCTCTCCACCTGTTGGCCAATTGAGCGAAACAAAGGTTACTCAAGAACTCAACAACATAACAAGAGTCTCTACGATCAAGAAGAAGGTAGAAAGAAACCACAATGTGCTCTTTATCGGAACATTAAAAACACATTTCGAAAAACTCCTGGGCTACTCGATTTCTATAGCATACGCAGGATATTCCAAGCCTCCAAACCTTAAACCCTACATCTCTCTCTCAATTATAAAAGACAATGGCGACCAGTAATCGCTCTTCTGCTCATGGAAAGCAAGCCACAAAATCAAACTCACAAGGCACATAATTCCAGACCCTAAACCTCTTCAAAGAACTACACGAAACCTTCAAAACACTAACTCATGAATGCAACACCATAACGAACATTTCCACCTCTCCTCAACAATATTTCAACCATCACCTCAGACACAAAACTCCTAAAGAATCCACTAAAAGAAACCAATGCATGGACGGATACCCCAGTCCAAGGTCACCGAGCGGCCAGAATCATGCAGCCCTCATCAACCACCATAACGCAAGAGAAGTCTCAAGAGACCGCAGCTCTGATAGAATCGACACTCGTTGCAAGCAGAGTTGAAAGACCGAACGTCAACGCACCTGTACAGGAATTAATAGGCCGGTGGCTCGCTTACTGCCAAACGAAATCAGCAGACAGAACAATTCATTAACCAAACGCTCTACCGAGCCCAACGCTCAAGTTAGGGCTGCGTAACCCATATCTTGGCCCGAACTAGAGTTTCGATTCTATATCTACCAATCGACAAGATGTCCCTTGATGCAGTTGGTTGCCGAGTGGAGGGTTATTATGAGCATCTGGCTGAAGACGTTAGAGAATGCTTCCTGCCGATTCTGTGAAGATTGATTCCAGAGCAGCATTCTCGAGCAAGAGATAGCCATTCCTTTGGGAATCTCTGTCATTCTGTAGCGTTTCATGCCGGGGTTTTTTTCCATTTTCGAGTTCCCTGGCTTGTGCTCCACCCAAGAAAATGCTACATTGTGCTCTAGATGAGTGTCACAGACACTCCAGAGGTGGACTTTAGAGCTTGGAATTGGGGATTAGTGGTGAAGTATGGATTGCTGCTTGGGTCCGCGACTTAGTAATGTATTGGAATCAAGGAGCCATGGCTTGGGGTTAAGTCATGGTCCTGTGCATCAAGCTGTGAGATTTTCGTGGGTTAGAAACGGAGTCTATGGGGAAACAAGTCTATTACGAGGAGCAAGTGGATTGTCTGGGAAAAGGGGGAGACGATATGCAGTTGTGTGTTGTAATGGCCGAGAGAAAGGCAAGACGGCTGTAATTGTAGGAGCTGGTCCAGCAGGTGCGTTGCTAGCGTTGCTGCTGGCGCGGCAAGACTGGAAGGTGGATGTGTTTGAGCGCAAGCAGTGGAGTGGTGCAAGCTGGGGTTCTGGACAACCCGAGGGATGGAACGTGATGCTGGGAGCGCGCGCGGCGTATTGTCTCGAAAACGTGGGGCTCAAGGAAGATGTGTGGAGTGAAGGCGTTTTGTGTAGCGGTCGCACTGCAGTGACAGGTACTCTTGAATTCACCAGGGGTTTAGGGTTTAAGGCTTTTGATGACCAACTGGTTTTGTTTGTGTGTGCAATCTGGATTTGTTTGTGGGCAAGAGGCGGATTGAAACTAAAGTATGGGCCATATGGCCATAAGTACGAATCGCTAGCCGTTCCGCAATTCTCCACTGGGTTTAGGGTTTACCTCGATTGGACCAAGAGGCGGAAATTGGGTTTCTAACAGTTTTGCGTAGTTCACATGGAGACTTTCTCATGTCCAATTTTATGAATTATTTGACTAACAAGTGTAATGTTCGTAAATGAACCTGTTGATATAAATTTGGCACCTATCTGAATTATGATTTTCACAACATAATCAATCGCGTTAGTCGTTTTAAAACCATGAATCCTTGATCTTGTAGGGGTAAGGGATATCAGTCATGTTCGAGTGCGATGTAATTTGGTTTTGTGGTGCAGGTGGCGGATTGAAACCAAAGTATCAGCCGTATGGATACGAGTTGTTAGCCATTCCGCAACCGAAGCTAGCGTCCGTGTTGATCAATTCCGGGATGCGTCAGTACCCTGGCCAGATTTCCTACCACTTCGGCTGGGCTTTGCAATCTCTGTATCCGGAAGACACCATGGCGGAATTTTGCCCTGATGGTTCAACTGGTCAGGACAAGATGGTCGTGACAGCTGATCTTGTGGTGGGGGCCGATGGGCTTCATTCCAGAACAAGAGCTGAATTGGAGACTAAGACGGCGGGTTTCAAATCCACCGTGCACTCTGTGCCTGCAG
Organism: Pseudoscleropodium purum; assembly: GCA_963969395.1. Classification (NCBI taxonomy): domain Eukaryota; kingdom Viridiplantae; phylum Streptophyta; class Bryopsida; order Hypnales; family Brachytheciaceae; genus Pseudoscleropodium; species Pseudoscleropodium purum. The sequence continues at coordinate 4,360,814 of OZ017796.1, forward strand.
GTCGTCACATCCGGTAAGGTGTGTGCACTCTATGTTTTTAGCACTGTTTGAAGCCTTTGAACCCGCTGTTCCAGTTTTACAAAGTAGCAATGCAAGTAATGTTAAATTTTCTAAGAAGTAATCATTATAAAAGCCTACTTTCGAGTTGTAGCCTCTGATCAATCAATGTGGGTTTGCTGTCATTGTACGCATGTGGTCAGGCTGAGAGTACCTGTAGATGTGGTTGGGGAGCAAGTGGACGAAGATGGGAGCACGCATGGCCCAAGCATGCTGGTTGTAGCCAGACGGGCAAAGCTCATGTGGGGTGTTCCGAACCGTGACGGATCTATGGGATTGACACTTCAAGGCATTCAGGGCTCCACGCCAGCTGATGTTTCTTTAGAAATGCAGGAGACGTTCCCTGAGGTATGCCTCAATGAGCCCTCTTGCAATTACGAATCGGTAATTGTATCCTTCTGTTTGGAAATAATGGCTTCTCTACCATCCTCGACGTTGGTTTGATGTCACTTCAGATTCCATAGGTCGAAGCAAAAAAATTGAGATAACAAGAAATCCTACTCCTTAATTGGTGGAATATCATTTTTTAATTCATGTTAACTCGTTTTGTTTAATGGTAACTTTACAATAGTCCAAATGACAAGAATGAGCTTGAAGAGGTAGTGCTTACATGGCTCTGACGTGGCATGCTTAAAGTGTTTGAGATAACAAGGTTTCAAGCTTACTAGAGGTGGAATGGACGCTTGTTACCTCAGATGTATCATAGGGTGTCATGAATGGAATGAATTATTTTTAAGCTTGTTATCTCACCCCTACTTGCATATGATGTTGGTTTGAATTTAAGCTTATTGCTTTAACTTGAACAATGTAAAGTAGCTCTAAGCCATTGGTTAAGGTGCTCTGGTTTGTTCATTATTTCAACAGGAGAAATTGCCTTCGGTTGACACAGTTTTTTGGTTCCTGATTGCAGTTGTCAACGTTTTTTAACGCGGATGGGGAAGCAAGTGCACGTTTAGCGTCTGCTCCAGAGCGCATGCAAGGCACGGTTATGGCAACATCGTACAACTACAAGCAAATTGTATGTTCCTGACCTCCACTCCACACGGTATCGTCTCGTGCAACTGTGCTATTGCTCAGAATTAAACTCCTAGAAGCGCAAATTGGGCCTGATGGGTTTTAGTAGTCTTCAGTAGGTCGTATGGGGTCTGGGTCGTTTAGATGTTTCAAATTTTCATTTATATCTAACGAGCACATGCAATGGTCTTCATTGCTTGTGGTAACATAAAGTATTGCCTCATATGAATTACATCTTCCACAATATGACCAATTGAATTAGTCGTTTTTTAACCATCAATAGGTGGTCCTTTAGGGGTTCATTATCCAGGTTAGTTTGCCTCGGGAAGTCACTGTGAGATTCACATAATGTGGGCCTGTCGTTTCTGCAGGTGTTATTAGGTGACGCTGCCCATTCTCTGCTGAATGTCACTCACCTAGGAACAGGCTTGGCGCTGGAGGATTGTCTCGTGCTGGATCGGCTGCTACAAACCGCGTTGCAAGATCCTGACAATAGTGTGATGCATTGCGTAGCCAGCGCTCTGTCAAGCTTTTCCAGTGAACGTATTCCAGAAATGAGAGCTGCGGCACAGCTGTGTTCCGACGTTTCTAAGACTAACATGTAAGATTTCCCTTCTACTGTGAAAGCTCATATTCTAGCATCCCTTGTGCTCTGTTTTAACAAGGTAGAGGGTACTGTTTGTGTCATTAAAGCATTTTGCGTGTGTTTTTCGAGAGAGATCACTCAACAGAGGTCACTGGAGAGATCACCTTGAGTGCAATAGCCAAATTGTTAAGATCAAATCGTCATCACTACGTATAAATTGCTTCTGCAATTATTGAAATTGGGAGGTTGTAGACCATCATTGAAGGGACAGTAGACAACCCCATTTCCATTCAAAGGTCGGTCTCCATATGTATTTAACCAAGCCATGCTTACACCACTTCTTTATTGAAGGCAAACCGAGTGTATGATAGATGAGTTAGTGTGATAACGGAGGTCAATAAAAGAGACAGGATCACGTCCCTAACGTCTTTAAGATCCTCTATCATATATTAAGAAATTGGAACCGGTATTGTGTGTTCAATATGCAGGTTCCAAGTGGAATTGCAGCGGGCCATTTTGAGGGTTGTGACAAGAGTGTTGCCAAGAGTGCAGCCTTGGCAGAAGGCAGCCAACACGCAAGTAGTATCAGTCCAGCAATTAGTGCAATGGCGAGCCAGAGAGATTCTGATTGTGCGAATGGCACTCGTCTTTGCGATGGTGCTTTTGCTAATGCGTGCTATTCGTTTGGTTCGGCTGGCATTCAAAGTAGTCTCTCCAGTGGCCGGTTTTCTGCAAAGATGATTACCCCCACTCCGACATGTAGACTTAAACATTATGTGGAGATTCCTTACTCAAGACTTCCTTGCGATAGAGTCCCTTCGTACATTCTGTTTCGGTTTTCTGGTCAAATCTTCTCATACAAGGTAGTTTGAATGGAAGATCTTTGCTCGTCACTCTTCGTGCATATTTGAAGCAATGGTTGGATCAGTGGGCCTTCCAATGGATCATACTAGTAGTCCCAGTTTTCATTCTGTATCATTGCACAGTTTCAATACTATGTCAAAGATTTTGCCTGACCGGGGATCTACTACCGTGAGTTTTAGTAGAGGCCCCGCTATGATCTCCAGCAATTATATGTTGAAATAGTTAATTATCTTTAATAAAGGTGGTTTGACCTCTTGTACTTGTTTCTGATATTTTCAATGGTCATTATGAAAACTTTGTATCAAGAAAAATGGATTAATATTGTAAATTGAGTAGTAATTGTCTCATGACAGAATGAATGTTTTCAAGAAGACAACATAAGAATTGAATACAATATTTGCATGGGGCAAGGACTGCACCAAGTGACTTCACCAACGAAAAGAAACATGTACAAGGGCATGAGTCCGAGCCCAAAGCAACTTACCTCAAATTGATGAATTGTTCAGGATTTTCTTTCGGAGTATGGAATGCCTCATCAAACTTAAAGAATTGAAGAAATTGCAGTACTTTATGCAACTAACCAGTCGAAGGAGACCTGGTAAACCCTTCAGTACCGGAGTGCTATTATTACCCGCAATTAAAACTAAATTTTTTTGTATTAAGAATTTTTCATTCCAGAACGTGTAAGCTAAAGTAGTGCTCATGAAAACTGGAGAAAAATCTTGGCAATTATCAATGACTTGCGAACTGCATTGGAGCGTCAGGGGCCAAAATCCAACAAACCTTTCCCTTCATAAACTGCACAGAGAACCTCAAAATAGTCTAGGTTGAAGATCAAATAGCAGCCAACATTGTAAGTTTGCAACTGATCCCAACACAAGATGTTTCAATATACTCCAGTAGTAACCAGAAGTGCAGCTTCAGCGAGGAATCTTTACTTATAATTTACAGTGAAACAAGGCAGCTTCTGTAACACTGCTGAAGGAGAAAAAAAACGCACGACCACTTTATTGGACAATCCTAAGCCTGGAAACAATTAGCAGATCAAAAAACTACTAGGATCATTTGTTTCTCGATTTCTAAAACTCTTCTCTACAATGCTCACTCGTGACTCGCTCACTTCGGCAATTCTTCCCAACTACGTCCTGGATAGCCAACAATTCTCCCAAGGACTCTTTGAAATCCCTTCTTGGGTAAGTGGTTTGGAGTACAATGGGCTGTCGAAGCACAGCGGTGAGGAGGTATTAAGTAGCTGAAAAAGTAGGTGCGTGCAAAGAAGGAAGTAAAAGCCAAGATCTAAGTCTGAGCGAACTGAACAGAGAGTGCCCACTAAAATTGGCAGGGGTAGGTTCAGGCTAACAATAAGCAAAACCAAGCTATTAGAGCTAACGGCATCTCCCAAATATCGCTTTCACCCTAAACGAAGTTTTGGTTACTTCCTTTTGACGCTCCCTGCTCTTTTGGCTTTAATAAACTTGCGATTAGGTTTTGCACCTGCGTCTTGTCCGGTAGCCCCAACCGCAAAACCACCGCCACCAAAATTGAGAGGCTGTCCTGGTTGAGGCGATGCAGCGAAAGGATTAGCAACAGGGGTCGACTGCTGAGGAGATGCCGCAAAAGGATTAGCAACAGGGGTAGGCTGCTGAGGCGATGCCGCAAACGGATTCGCCGCAGGAGTTGCTGCCGCTCCAAATCCCCCGAAGATTCCAGGTGAAGGTGTAGCCACTGGTGTAGCAGGATTACCAAACTGAAAGGTCCCTGACCCGGGAGTTTGAGCAGCGCCAAACGGGGTAGTTTGCTGTTGGGGAGGCGGTGAAGAGGCCATCATTTGGCCATCATCAGCCATAGTGTCCTCCATATCATTTCCCATGCCACCATTTGGAGACGATCCAAAAGCAGGTGCAGGGCTTCCCATACCGAACATAGGCGGAGAGGCAGGCTTTGCGCCGAAATTAAAGGGGCTAGCAGGTGACGCGGCACTGGAAGCACCGAAGGCAAATGCACCAGTTGAGGTAGTGGGTGACGCTGCACTAGATCCTCCAAAAGAGAAGGGAGAGGTTCCACCGGCAGCACCAAACGAAAAGGTAGTTGGAGACGAAACAGAACCTGTGTTGGTTGGGGCTCCAAAGCCAGAAAACAGAGAAGATTGGGAAGATTGAGTAGAGGACCCAAACGCTTGGGTGCTGGAAGCTCCAAACGCCGGCGTGCTCGAAGCTCCGAATGATGGAGTACTGGAAGCTCCGAATGCTGGCGTGCTGGAAGCTCCGAAAGCTGGCGTGCTGGAAGCCCCGAAAGCTGGCGTGCTGGAAGCCCCGAAAGCTGGCGTGCTAGAAGCTCCAAACGCTGGGGTACTGGAAGCTCCAAACGCTGGGGTGCTAGAAGCTCCGAATGCAGGAGTACTGGAAGCTCCGAAGGCTGGGGTGCTAGAAGCTCCGAAGGCAGGGGTGCTAGAGGCTCCAAATGATGAAGTGCTAGAGGCTCCAAAAGCAGGGGAGCTAGAGGCTCCAAATGCTGTTGAAGCTCCGCCAAATGATGGTGCTGCATTACTTGACCCGAATGTTGAGCTGCCAAAAATAGGAGAAGACGATCCAAATGCATTCGAAGTACTGAATGTTGATGTGGTTGGCGACGGCGACGGCGTCAATGACTTTTCAGGGGTAGAATCTGAGGAAGGTTTCAATCCAAACAGGGATGTATTGTTAGACGATGGTGCCGATGAGCTTGCGCCTTGACCGAATCCAGTAGCGGTGAAAGTAGAAGCGCCTACTGGTGCAGAGGCAGAGGTAGTTGCAACAGCAGACAATCCAAAACTCACAGTGGCTGGTACCGCTGTATTGAAAGATAGACCAGTGTCAGCCATAAAGGAAACTTCATACATCACAGTAGTCAAAACATGACTACCATAGCAAATAACGGGTGGAACTTTCGTAAATAGAGAGACCAAAATATAAGCAGAGCACAGCACGAACCAACCAACCAAACTTGATATCAAACTAGAGATCCCGAAAAATGAAGGAACACTTAGGTACCTGTAGCGTCACCACTCTTTGCTGGTTCTTGACCAAACATTCGCTTCTGAGGCCTGTTCGCATCGTCGGAAGTTGCTGAAGGAGCAGTTAATAGCACCGGAACTGCTGGAGAAGAGCTGGCGGATGACCCAAACGCAAATGGAGCCTTGGTAATTCCAAAAGCAGAAGAGGACCCAAATGTTGGAGAAGGAGATGCTGTTGTGGGAGTTGAAGGTGTCATAGTGCTACTCCCAAACAAACTAGAACCAGCAACAGTAGATGCAGGTGTCACTGTTGCAGGTTCCGAAGGTGGCGGTTTGCCAAAGTTGAAAAAACTTGCTTCGTTCGTTGAAACTGGGGCCGTCGACTGAGCTAACGAGCTTCCTGGAGTAGAACTGGTAGGTTGACTGTGTGAATTGAATATACCTGCAAAAACTGCATGAGTAGATCAGACTGTGCTGAAAGTCTGACTTAGCAAGCAATACCAGCAAGTAATAACAGATATATTATCAGGTAATATTCAAATAATCATTCAAACACGGAAAATTCAAATCCACAGTAAAAATAGAAAACAACATTTCAAGGCAAACCATACCAGGCTTTGCCCCTGCACCAGGGGCACCAAAATTGGATAACGAGAACGTGGAAGCTGTGAATGCAGTTGTGGTAGAGGGCAGAGTGGATTCTTCAGAACCAAAAGAACCCGGTCCAGAAGACGCTTCTCCCTTCGTAGCCTCAGCTGGCTTTGTTGAAATATGTTGAGATGTCCCATGTGCAGACACATCACTGCAGAGACAATACGAAATAAAACATATAATTCATATTTTCGACCAGAGGCCTACGATAGACATGACAGCAGATACTTCCATACTTGACGCTAATAGATCTAATCAGAACCAGATAACGTGATTCCCAGCACCCAGAAACGTACCTTGATGCAAAGTCTGATTTACTATCAAGTAGATGGGTGGATTTCATCTCTGCCGAGTGTGCTTTATCAAACCCTCCATCAGCGAGCGGGACGACGGGCAATTTAAACATGTTATCGACTGAAGGACCTGTGTTAAACTTGTAGTTAGGAAAGCCATTCGGCTTGGTAGTAGGAACCGTGTTGGATGGGGATGGAAATGGCTTCGGTGTTGGTGGGGGCTCCAGAGAAGTACCAAAAGGATTAGAGGACGGAAACGTAAACCCCCCTAAAGCAGCATTTGACTTTCCATCAATGGCCTCTGACACAGTTCTCTGAGACTCCACCGGAATCGGAGCACCAAACATAGGTGCTGTGATATTCACAGGTCTGGATGGATTATTATCAAATAACCCAGCTCCAGAAGTAGAACTTTTCCCCAGAAGGAATGAAGTTGTGCTCGTAACACTTGTGGTAAGCAAGGTAGCGTTAGCACCCCGATTCTCCTCGTCCGAATCCTATAACCAAAATCAGAAAACAAGGCTCGCATCAAAATTAAAAAGAATACAGGAATGCAGGAAAGAAAATTTAAAAATAGACCGAAGTGCTAAATGCCTTCACTGTGCAAAGCAAACTCTGACACGTTTGAATACAAAACCATCATGACTTAGAATAAACTACGTCTCTAAATGACAGAGCAAGCAACGGTTCACTCACATCAAAATCAGCATTGATTTGGAATCCTTGATTCTTTCCAATGGTTGTACTTGGATTAGCCAAACTAGATTCAGAAACCTTTAACCTAGCTGTATCCTGGAAAGAGAATGGTGGTTGATCTGCAAGCAACAGTTCACGTCCACAACCAGTCAGCAGCAGCACTTTAGCTACATGTTGATACTCATGTATCCTGATATTTGCACCTACGAACTATGGTACGTACCCTGAAGTCCAAAAGAACAGCGACCACAGTGGTGACATCAAACATTACCAAAAACGATAATTATACCTGTTCTCTTCTCTTCGAAAGTGTGTGGAAGGGTAGAAACTGGCGCTTTTCCTTTGCTTCTAGCCTTTGCACCCTGTTCAGTCCCCTTCCATGAAAAACCGGCAGCAGATGAGAGGTCATGCTCCAAATTGCGACCACGTCCAGAGGGTCCAGCTTCTTCCAGATTTTGAGGTCCTGGAAGATCCCAAGACTACACAACAAGGCAGGTAAGTATCATTTGTGAAACGCAGGCTACCTAAATGAGAACCACAACACAGTATATTCAAAGCAGAGGAACAGCTTGTAGAAACTCTACCTGCATAGTCTGGCGTGCCTTATCGTTCATCATACTAGTAGTCAGTTCGGTAGGTGGACGCTCCCTGACCAGTGCCAGTTCTGTATCTAAGGATTTCTCTTTCGGAGAAGGAGTCATCATGTCCAAAGTTTCCAAAATCTTGCGAGCTGTTGCACTGGCTCTTTCAGGTACAGATGTAGTTGTACCCATCGCTGAACCTCTAGTCCCCTCCTTCTGTTGTTGGGCGTTGATCACGTTACTTTTATCATGAAGCATCCAAACCCATTCTACTAGTGATACCGCCTACTGAACATACTTCTAGTAAAACAGACCCTTAGTAGCACCATGGTTCTAAATCAAGATCTGGGTCCAATACATAATACCGATTTACGAATTCTACATTGCTCATATCCATCGCATAAACAGCATTACCGTCCATAATTAAGGTTCTCACCTCGGTATCAGTACTCCGGTTCCACATTGTAATCGACTTTTGTTTGACATCAGTGGGCGTCTGCAATATCCTTGGAGGAGGGTACATGCTCAAGCCTCCTCTCCTTTGCAGTCCACTAGCTGGACTCGGTGTATATAAGGATGACCTAGGCCTTAATCGTCGAATAGGCCCACCTGAAGAATACACACCATCCTCCAGAGCCGCAGAACCTCTCTTTTTGGAACCCTGCAAAAACAGATAGGAACCTTTATTAATGCACATTAATTACAAAAAATAGTCGGAAATCGCTCTAAACAAGCAATACCAGGACAGGTTTTACAGATTAAAGAAGTGTACACGTTTGCACATGAGAGTGCAATTTGCACCTTCTAAAGCGATAGAAATAAAAATTCGCAAGAATCACGGAATCAAAAAATAAGCATCTGCTCTTACTAAGAGACTATGAAAGTCTTGGAAATTAAAATTAAAGTAGACCCCTACCTCTCCAGAAAGTGGATACCCAATTGCCGGGCTGGGTGTATTGGTGCGAGCAACGGGCAGAAGACGTCCAACTGTGCGACTGGCAGGTGGAGTTCTCAAATTCTCATCCAAACCCCCATCTCGATTGCGGACAACACCTGGAGCAACACTAGCAGGTTCATACTGAGTAGAAATGCTGGTTGCTTGCTGCTTCCTCAGTAGATACGGCGAAGGTTGGTAAGGAGAGAGGCGTAGTTGATTTGGAATTTTCTCCCGAGTAAGAGTTACCCTAGTTGGTGTCACCACTCTTGTGACTCGCTCTCCCATAAAAGCTCTGGCAACATCAACCGCCACTACTTCTCCCACCTAGGACAGGCAGTCGTAAACATATCAATCTGTCAGAAGAAAGAAAACTCCTCAACTATGTCACAAGGACGATATGGAGAAAGATAGCCCGCGACAAGCTTAAATCTTAGACAGCTGCTTGTATACTCTTATCATACCTCGGACGTTCCAGCCTCTGTAGGAGTGCCATTTTCTTTTCCAGATCCCCCGGCCCAAAGGTTAAATTTCTGCTCCTGCCGAGCTTTCGTCCGTTCCTCCCTCCATCTCTGTGCGTCGGAAAGCTGTCCATTGCTGGGAGCGGACTCGATAGCCAGAACTGGATTTATAAAAGAAGTTCTTCTTTGTCCTTCAATATTTAAATTATCACGATGCTCTTCTGCAGGTCCATTCTCATTGTATGACCTCAAACTTGCTATCAGCTTCTCAGCCTCTTCACTGTCAGAGGGAAGAGAACAGTTTCAATCCATAGATAATGACATTGGAACTGTAAAGCCCACAGGGCTGTACAGGCAGGCTGGATTCAATAAGCATGCGATCGAAAACGCAAGATTTCTCTGCTCCAGGGTTATTAAGGAGAACATATCTGAGTCTAGCATCTGGCATGGAAACCAATAGCAACCAACGAAACGCTGAAGTACCTTGGGAATGTCCTTTTCATCCAACTTTCCACTTTTAATATTTTTTCTTCCTCGCCATGCTGACTTCCTCCTTCCCTGGACTCCTGCACAATTAAGGGTCGGCAAAACTATCAACTGATTGAAAAAATATTCATGGATCAACCGAACAACGTGAGGACTCTTCCATTAACCTAATGAACCAATAAAAAATCAACAGAAACAGAGAATAGGAATAGCTAGACTATGACAAGACAACACAATAGTAAGAAGAATCAGAAAACTGGAGAGTTTTACATGAGATCCACAAGAAATGCTTACAGCTTCGGCAGCTGACGGTGACAACATATCCGTCGGACCTTCGATAGTATCTACTGCGAACGAGAGAAAGTGAGGAACGTCAAAAATTGACGGTCATTCCCAAAGCAATCAAACCAAAAGACAAATATTCCTCTTCTCCGACATCAGAACAACCACCACTAAATCCAGTGCAAATTTGACAATGTATCCGTTACAAGCTGGAAACCATGATCAGGCTCCCTTAAACAAAAGCAACTGCAAAATTGCAAAACTCCACATCAAAATTCACCAACTCATGCAAAACGCAAATCACTACCCTCACCTGCAGGTTTCTCCGCGTCATTCAACAGCAACATACCGCCACCAGCGGGGCGCTTGAAAAACGACGAATATAGATACGAAGCTCCAGTAGTGACAATCTTGGAAGCAGTCCCGAGCAACCTCGCCCCTAACCACCCGTCCCGCTTGGCGCCCTCCCCATTCGTAATACTATTTACTAACACAGCGGCCTGCGGCCCCGCCGAGGCATGCCGCCCCACGGCCGGCCGGTCGTAAGGCGTGCCATTCCGCTTCGGCGCGCGCCGGGACCGCATCTTGCCCCCTCCTCCGCCATACGGCGACCTCTCCCCATTCTGCAGGGGAGTGTACGTCATTCCTGCCATACTTCCCCTCTCGACAACAATCAATTGCAACACCCGGAACAACAACAATCCCGTTATCTATTCCCTGCACCAAAACGCCTCGCACAATGTCCAGCTCGCGTCGCGCCTCCACACGGCATGATCCTGTGTCCCGAATCCCCTCCAGATTTCGACCAACGCTCCCGCTCCCGCTCCCTCGCTCCTTGCGAAAGAGAAAAAAAAAGAGCTTCCCAACGATGGCTTAGGGTTTCGTTTCAAAGACGGACCAGGGCCTGCGATGACAAGTCTACGCCCGTTTCCCGCCCATGCCCGTGCGAAGGAGAAGAGTCTACGACCGCGGAAACTGGGACCCTCTTTTTGTGGCGCCAACAGCTGCCCTGGTGGCGGGCTGCCGTCCAGCGTGGCTGCCTGGCTGGCGTCCCCCTGCCCGTTTGATCGGGCTGCCCCCATCTGCCCGTCTGCCCGCTGCTACTGGTCACATCCACCTTCAATTTGAATAAATTCTCGGTCATAAATACGGGTATTAGGCAGGAGCTTGTTGATATGACCATTCTAAATGGAATTCCTCGAGTGGTACATCAGTGGTATTTCATTGTGACAGTTGTATGAGTTTGTACAACTATTTTAAAATAAATTTGGGATAGTGACGGATGGGAATTTGATGTCTTCAAAATTAAACCTGAGGTACATATACTGATAATCATTGTTGTCGAAAGTGTAACATCAACATTTTAACCAAATAGCCACACAAAAATCAAGCTAGTAATAAACAATCTATATCTAAAATTAGGTTGTTTGTTTATTTGTTATACTAAGATCTCCCGATTGTGCATGTCTTAGTCATATTTTTAGTATTATTAGTATTATTGAAAAGCTCTTTGCAAAGAAGGTTGCATGGGATGTGTTTTGAGGCATTAGGACCTATAGTGTGAAAGTTATTGAATTTCAAAGTTTTTATGAATTAGAAAATTACTTTTGTTTTTATTTTGACATGGCAACAACATGAGACACACTAGTATATACTCAATTAGAATGTGAGAGACTAAGATAGTCTAATGTTGATTTTTTATACCTCTACATAGAATATTTTGAAATTTCGTAACTTTATTATATAGTAACCAAATAATATAACCATGCTAAAGTGTATTAGAATCCTCTTTCACTTGCAAATAAGATTTAATAAAAAAATATTTTATTTTATAACAATAAATAAGCTCAATTGATACTAGTGGCAGTTGTAGTTCCATTTACTTTACAGAAGATCATTATTCAGTCTTTAATCAAGCTAAATTGTAGAACTAAAATTAATGTAATTGAGAAAAATTATCCCCCCAAATTGGTTAGGATCATGTAACTAGAGAATTAAGTCTATTTTCACCTCCAATTAACAAAAATATTTTATAATTATTTGATATGAATAAAATTCAATGAAAATCTAAGCATTTTTCATGAATCTTAATTTTTATTGTTTCTATTAACCTCTAAATATTCAATGAAGCTTTTGAAGGTTTATAAGACTTAAAGATTTTTAATATAAAGTATAACTATAGGACTCAATCTACACATGTGTAGTTTATAGTTTGAATTTTGTAGTGAACAATATACTTTATTTTAAAATGAAATTTTCATGTGTCTTTCGTAAAGTTATAAAATCTTTTTATTATTTGTTCCAAATTGATATAGCAGTTTATTATGTTATTGAGAAGATTCATTGTTAAACAGATTTTTTATTTATTTGTGTTTAATTTATTATATGTTATCATAAGGTATTTTTTCAATAAGACTTGAAAATCAACTTACTAGAGTACTTTATTGTAATTTCAATTTTTCAATCTATTTTATTTCAAAAGCAATTCAAACTTAACTTATAGATTGAATTTGAGTAATTAGTAAATTTCCTTATGTTTTGTTTAAAATGTAAAAGAGATGATCCATGACATCTTAATTTCATTCCTTCCATTAGCACTTAAGTATTGGGATATTTTATCTTCTATATGATGATAGCCTCAATTACTTGTAAAATTATTTAGAATCTATATTCATCTCATACAAATCAAACTAACTTTATACTAAGTTTGTTCTTTTAAAGACATGCAACATGAGCTTGGAAGCTTGTAAAATTGTTTGGTTGAGGTCCATGCCCATAGGATTAAAGCTCAATTTTGCTTTAAAGTTTTGGCATTGCAATAAAAAGCATAGAGTATTATTTCAAGATTACATATATTGCAATAGATAGCAAGATTGTTTTTTTTTCATTTTTTACGAAATGCCAAACTAGCGATAATATATGTTATAGTGGTACTTAAAATTTTAACATCCTTCTATTAAATTAGGTTGTTTGTTAGTTAGTAAGTTTGTTTGTTTGTCACATTGAGATCTCCCAAATTGTGTGTCTCCCATTTGCGTGTTTGGTATTGTTGGAAAGCCCTCTTCGGTGAGTAGGGGTGCATGGGCTTAGTTTTGTGGCATTCTGACATAAGGCATGAAAGTTATTGAATTTTGAAGTTTCTATGAATTAAAAAAAATTGAAAATTATTTTTTCTTTTGCTTTGACCATGGCATGTGCATGAGGCATGCTAGTTCATCTTTATATTGGATAGAAAATACTACATTAGCACATATCACATATCCATAATTTGTTTTCATCCATTCTTTAGCGATTTCATCCAATAAATTTGAAGAATTTGAAGAATTTTGGCAATTTCATCCCAAATTTTACTTTTCATGTTCTAAGGACTTAGTGCAGAGTCAATTATTTTGGTGCAATTTGATGACTAATTGTTGGAAAAAAAATATTGATAGATAGAGTAGGGAGGCACAATTGACATTTAAAAACTAAAACACAAGGATCTTGAGTAGAAGTCTATAGGATGAGGTCAAAAATACATTGAAAGGCAAAAGCTATAGGCTTTAGACATTAAAATATAAAATGGTGAATCTCAAGATTTTGGACTAGGAAGGCATCTTTGAATAGAATCAAGTGGTCAATGGTTGGTGCATAACAAGTTTAGTCTTCTAAATCTATAAAGCATTCCAAAATAACACTTGAGCATTGTAAATGATTATAAAATGTTTGTTGATATATAAAACACTCCAAGAAAAAGGGGTGTTTTAAGTGAGTTTTTAAGTATAGTCCTAGACAGAAGATTTTAAGTAATGACCTTTAAGGAGATTTTTAGCAAAATTTTACTATAAACATATGTATTTCTAGTAAATTTTTATTGAAAATCTCCTTGAAGGTCATTACTTAAAATCTTATATTTAAGACTATACTTAAGAACTCACTTAAAATACCCCTTTCTCTTGTAGTGAAATAAAATGAAATCTTGCTTGCATAGAAATAGAAACTTCTTTGTGATGTGAACAAGCCTTCACTTTCAAGGCATTTGGATCCTTAAAAGATGCTATAATTTACTACCATTAAACTACACTAGCATTCATTGTTTAGACCAAATTTGCAAATTAGAGATACCCTTGTCCACTTTATTCACCTCTTTGGAGACCAAACATATCTTTGTATATTCCAACATATGCAAATGGAGATATGGAGGCACATTTAGCAACAATTAGAAGTGACATCATTCAATGTTGACAACAATAACATTGAAATTAGAATGATAATGAAGGAACCAATATATATAATTATAAATAAATGATAGCTATCGTGCAATCTTCCAATAAGATGGTCAGTTTTGAAGCCCCCTTATGAACAATCTATTGCATGAGCAATCCTTTCTTTGCAAAAAAATGCAATTTTTAATAAGATGGTCAATTTTGAAGCCTTCCTACATATGAGCAATTTATTGCATAAGCAGTCCTTTCTTTGTCAAAGAATATAGTTTTTAATAAGATGGTTAGCTTTAAAGCCCCCTATGAACAATCTATTGCATGAGTAGTACTTTCTTAGTGAAAGAAAGAAAACACAATAGAAAAAAGGCATTAATTGATTTTTATCTTTTAACCTCTATATCTTTTGTAGTCTAACTCTAATGATGGACTTGATGGAAGATGGGAATTGGAATGGAAACGTGGCTAGTTTAGTGGGACATGTTTATTCCGAATTTCCAATGAATTAGAGATGAAAAATATTTTTAAAGGCAAAAAGCAATAAATTGAAGTATTAAGGGATATCAATTAATTTACACCTTTTATCGAGTATTAATATCTTTAAACTAGTTATTAGCTCCAATGATTGATTTCATTGAAGATTTGATTTTGCAAAGGTTCAATTATTATGTTAAAGTCCAATAAAAAATTATTTATGATTTAGAAAAAATGGTATGATTTTAAGATATATGAATTCTACTATCTATTGTTTTTTCAAAATTGTATACTTTAAGTATATATTTTTTGAGGTAATTTTTTTAATATAATATACCTATATAATTGATAGGTTTTTGTTATTATTCTATATATTTTGAAATTTAATTTTTTCCTTTAGAATATGAGTTTTACAAATTCACAATAATTTAAATCTTTCCTCATAATTTAGAAAAATTGCTATAACTACTTCTTTCATTATATTCAAATACCAAATTATTGATTTGATCAATTTCAATAAGAATTAACTAAACGTGTTGAAACTTGAAAATAACTTTAAAGTTAGTTGGAAGTGTGTAGGTGTGAATTTTCTTACCATCACTCTTTACTGCTACATGTACAATTGTACCTTGAGAAGAAATTTCAAGTTCATAGGATTGAAAGTTATATATGTAATTGTAATCAATGTTTTTTTAAAATTGTCTTTTCTACAATATTATATGAAATATTTTACATTTATCTACAAAATGTATCATACATTGGATGGATTACAAATAATTTTAAAAACTTCTTGTAAGAGCTACATAAAATCAATGAAATTCATTGAACTATGTTGAAAAAGCAAATTTCGTCAATTCTTGAGCAATGTTAATAATGTTGTCACTTCATGCTTCATGAATCTTTTGTAAGTTTTTGAATAAACTCAGATAGGGATTGTTGGAAAAAAAGTATTCAAAAATGAAGATTTTAAGTCTAAGAGCTTCTCAAGCTCTAATTTCTTATATCCATTGAGCTACAAACTTAGGTTTTTCTCCCAACAATAGACTCTTAAAGGTACAAACATTAATGGATTTTCTATGGATGTCTTAGTATATAGAGTTCAATTGCATATTTTCATAGTTTAGTTAGAGGTGAGCATTACACGCACTTGATTTCACTATAAGAAAATTGTATTTTTTTTAACAAGTGTTGAAACGTGAAGCATGTTTACTATGGATGTCTAAATAAATCCGTCAAGATTGACATGGAAAAAACACGAGGAAATCTAGAAAAACATGCCATGTTTTTAGGGAAACATCACAATAAACACGATTTAAAAAGGTGGCCAAAATGTGTCATGTGGTAGCCACATAAGTGCCATGCAAGCATGTGATGCTACGTAGGATTTTTTTCACTTGACCAGAATATGAAGGTAGTTGACGTCATGTTTTTTGAAAATTTTCATATTGTTTTCAATGACATCAACTTAGACGTCCATAAGAATTCTAAATATTGTTTTTAGCAACAACAATTTTGACCTCCAAATGTTCTTTGAGACAATTTAGATATTAGATTAGACATATGCCATATACAATATATCATATACAATACATTGTATATGATACACAATATATTATACATCATACACAATATATTATACATCATACACAATATATTATACATCATACACAATACATTATGCAACATATACAATGTATTATACACCATATACCATACAAAGTACACCATACATTGTACACAATATAGACAACAATATTGAATGACTTGAAAAGCCTTCTGGTCAATATTTTGAAAGGAGAAGGCAAGTTATTTATGCCAAAGGGATGGTAAGAGGAAAGACAAACTATATGGGACATTTGAAATGTAATTTTTTATTATTAAAAATAAAATTTCAGATCTAAGTATTATGATGAACATGATGTTGTCTCACAAAAAAAATCCAAACGTGACAGAGGATGTCTTAGTTGACATCAACAAGAACATGTTGATGTCACAGAGGACGTTTCTATTGACATCATAAAAAAGATCTACATGCAACATAGGACATCTTAGTTGACATCTACTATGACAATGTTAAAATTCTAAAATGGCATTAAAGCATGTTGATGTAGCATGCCACTTCATCCTCTTTGAACGCCATATTACTCAATTGCCAATTTAAGTGACCTTTTATGGGAAAAAAATGCTATGTAATTTGCTTTCACCTATTTTTTTAGGTGTAGTCACCATTTTACCTTAGCCCCCAAGAATTTTTAGAAATTTACTTGCAGTCAAATTT
This sequence comes from Pseudoscleropodium purum, assembly GCA_963969395.1. Classification (NCBI taxonomy): domain Eukaryota; kingdom Viridiplantae; phylum Streptophyta; class Bryopsida; order Hypnales; family Brachytheciaceae; genus Pseudoscleropodium; species Pseudoscleropodium purum. The sequence continues at coordinate 4,377,662 of OZ017796.1, forward strand.
GAAGCCTTTGCTAATGTGTGCAAGTCATTTGTAGTCTTTCTATCATTTCTCTTGTCCCAGGTCAAATCCTAAATGTTGGTCCCAACAAAAATTGCAAGTTTAAAAAATACTCTCAATTTCTTTAAATGTATTATACATCTTGGATAAAAGTTTAATTTATAAGAGAAGAATTGCCTTATAGAATTTCAAGATGATAACAAAATTGTTTTTTAACATGCAAGAAGAATTTCCATTAGAAGTATTGAACATAGCTATGATATGAAAAGTACGTCTTTTATTCTATTTTCTATCCAATTATTTTAAAGCCCTCTATGGAAAATGAAATAAGTGCAACATACAATAGAAGTGAGTGTAAAATCATTGTTTTGTTTCCAATTTTCATTGTTGTTTGAAAAAACATATAAAATGTCCAAAAAAAATTTCAAAAATTAACTAAGCTTCCAACTTCTTTACATTATTAAAGTGTTGCAGCTTGGTGCATGTGTGAGGTACACAATTTTTATTTATCAAACATACAAATGGTTCAAAATAAGCATCTCTGAATGTGGGACATGGGTTTCGTTCTTAAAAGGTTATAAGTTTTAAAACTTCTTTTTTTAAAGCAATATTTAGTATATTATTTCCTTGCATTTTTCATCATCATTCTATTGTATATAACTTTTACAATTGGATTATTTTAAACTTGCATTTTTACAAATGTACTATATTTTCTATATAATTTACGGTAAAAGTATGAAAAATAAAAATAAAAAATTCTAGAAGTTGTTGTATTCTAGTACTAATCCCATTTTCAACCAAGAGTAGTAAGTGTTATTTGTAACTATCCTTCAATGCCAAAATTATTGTGCTTGAAGCAAAAAAATTAATACTTACTATAATGCAAACATATGGGTTCTAAATAGCAATTATTACAATTTAAAGAATATATACATACATACACACACACACACACAGCTATATATATATATAATGTAAAACAATTTTCCAGAAAATCTAAAGGCCAATATTTTGACCCATTTGCATGTTCCAAATTTAAAAAATTGATTTTACCCCTAAAGTTCCAAGGCCAATTTTTTGTCGAAAACAGCTCAATTTTGAAAGTTTAGGTACATTCATCTAAGAAAATCTAAAAAAAAAAATTTTGAAAATCAAACCATAGGATCTTGCACTTCACTTGTCTCAAATCATGTGGTTAGAGTTTCATGACTATACAAATTAGAAGATATTAATATTCAAAGTTAGAAAGCAAAGATTGTTTGAGTAAATTTAAAAAAAATTTAAGTACTTTCTGATTTTTTATAATTTAATTTAAATTATTATTGAAAAATATATATTAACACAAGTAATTTTTTTTGAAGATTCTTTAGTGAATGGAATGAAAATTCTTTTTAGAGTTATTCTTCAAAAATTACACAAAATTTTAAATTTTATTGAGTGAGAAATTGCTAACTAAATTATGACTCCAAATTTTTACAAATCTTGGAATTCACTCCAAAAATCTCCCCCCAAAGAGAAAATTTCTAAAAATTTCTAAAATACTTATGTATTATTTTAAATCATTTTTTGGAATTTTTTCAATTGAATTATAAGAATATAAAAATTTAGAGTCAAACATCAATCAATAATGATTCATTCATTAAAATTTTAATTTTTGAGGAATCCTTACTTGAAAATTCTAAATAGAATTATCATTCTACTTACTAAAAAGACTTGAAAAAAAATTTACTTCTATACCAAGTTTTTTCTTGTTTTTCACCACTTGATTGTTCTTGTTTTTTTCTCGCTCATTTGTTCTTACTTTTCTCCACTCATTTCTTCTTGCTTTTTTTGCACTAGCTTGTATTCATTATTTTCCCATCTTTGAATTAGAGCATTCAAGTTGTAAATTTTTTCTATATGTAAAATATGATTTTCATAATACAAAAGGTTGTTTTATATATGCAAAGGTTGTTTTATATATGCAAAGGTTGCTTTTATAATGTTAAAAGCTTCTTTTACAATTTGAAAAGTTGCCTTCATACCATATTGTTGGTTTTTTAGAGTTGGCAAAAAAGTTAATTTTCTAAAATCCAGAAATAAAATAAAATGAACAAGAGAAATTGTCAAATTCACCAAAAATTAACCCTTGATGTCCCGTTATTCCTTACAGTGAAAAAATGGGCAAGTTCCTATGACCTCAATTTTCAATGAATTTTTTAAAAACTTTATCAGAAAATACAAAAATCAATTTTTTATTTCAATTGATGTTGGGAGCAAAAGTTATATTTCAAAAAACCTACAATTGAATTTGTCAAGTAGCTTGCCAAAAATAAAATAAAATAAAAATAAAAATTTTGAATTCTTTTTCTAAAATATTACATTTTTGTGTATATGTAAAGCTTTGAGTAATTCTATTTGAACTATTCATAACAAAATTATATAGTGATTAACAAAATTATACAATGATTTCACTTTAACAAATTGACATTGTATGAAACTAATGCCTACTCAACCCATGGCCTAAACCCACTCAAGTTGGACCTAACACCATGTTCCGCTACCCAAAATAGAAATGCATGTCCATAAGAGGCGTGTATACAGGCCACCTTGCTTATTGGGCTATACAAAATAGCAACCTCCAAATCCAAAACCTTAAAGCCTAGTTTGAAAAATCAACTAACCCAAATTGCATCTGTCCATGCCTCAAAACCAAATTGACCAACAATTGCCCATCTTCCCTAGTTGACACAGTTAGTCAGCTTCCAACTTGACCCCACAAAAACTTCCCCAAGTAAACAAGCTGTGAAAAAGACTCTCTATGTTGACGTGGTAGTTCTTTGTTTTTGAAGATGTTTTAAAAAATGAGTTGATGTTTCCTACGATGTTTATTTAACAATCTTGTCAAATTCAGCATTTACTTGTCTTATATTTGACATCTACACATTCATCTAAACATCCTCAAAAATTCTCACTTCCTAGGCAGCCACTGCATTCAAGAGCTCATGTTTCGGAATACATGCCTGTCTCTTCAAAACACCCTAAAAAACATTGTTTCCTTCTAGTGTTTTTGAAAAATATTAGATTATAAATTCATTTGAAAATTTAATGAAGAAATCATTTTTGTATGATATTTTTTCAATGATAATTTATAGCTATCTACCAAATAATTTCATATCATAAATAAATAAAATTATAATATAATAAATTAAAAAATTTGTAATTGTTGTTATAGATCTATTCCTTTGTATAATTAATTTAACAAAAATTACATTAAATTTTTAGCACGACTATAGAGCTGAAGAAATTGAAAAATCAATATAGATCTCTAACCACAAGCTTGTTTCTTATGCAAAGTTGTTTATTTGAAAGTTTGAAGAAATGCTCACCTTACATAAAAATTTCAGAAAATACTTGCCCCAATATTGCCCCCACCCATTTGGATTTATGAAATATTTTAGTGTTAATCTCTAAATGCCCAACTGACCATATATGGTTGATCTATTCTTTCAAGCTCATTTTGGTATGGGTATTGAAATTGCTTTGACCATTTAAAAAGAATTCAGGCAATTTTGAGGGTTAACTGTAGAAAATTTTCATTTTTCATTGAAAATGGTACATATTTCATTGTTGAGAGGTCTATGAAGACATATATGTCCATTAGTGAAAGTATAAAGCTTGCTTATTTTACTTCATTTTCCAACTTTGAGCAAAGTTTGCCAATTTCACTTGATTTGAGATCTAAAAACTTGTACATATCCATTTGCTTTGAAAATGATCCCAATAGAAAGAGGAAAATGTTTTCATGATTTCTACCATTGAAAATTTAAACATGCAAGTGTTGATTTGGAGTTATTTGTGATTTATACTTATAAAAAAAATTGCATCTCAACAATTGCAAGGTAGATCATGTAATGAATTTAATAGCTTTTCATGTGAAATTAAGATTTTGGAAAGTGCATTTTAGTGTGCTAACACAATCTATAGTTGTTCATGTCACCTCCAATTCCAAAAAAAATTTATGTGCAAATTTCTAAAACATTTTGGAGAGAGACGTCATACTAAAAATAGAAAATTTACATTTCTCTTGTTATAATCTCACAACTCTTATACAATTTTGCACTCAAAATTGGTATGCAAAGTAATAAGCAAGGCTTTAAGCATCTATACAGTTAAATTTTGAAAAAACAACAATTTTCTTCATTGGGAATAACTATAAGCCCATGTTCTTTTATCATAGTCAAAACACACTTGAAAAGACTTGGCATTTAGGGGTTAAACAACTTCAAACAACTTCAAACTTTTAACCCTTTTTTGATTAAACATCATATTCTTTCAATTTCTATGTGATATCCTTGTGCTCTCTTCTTCTATGTGATTCATAACTACACTATTTTATTCTATTTGTGCATGTGACACTAATTTTTCAAAGTTACAAAATTATAAATTAGTACAACCAAAGACTTTAACTACATTATATTCATTTCCATGAAATAATATTTTGAAGTCATATTAGTTTTGTACCTTCACTGATAGAATAAACCAATATGTTACAATTTATTTTTTGAAAGTTATGTTGTCCACTAGGTGACCTATAAATACCTTAAAAAGCTTAGTACGGGAGCTAAAAAAACAAAAGACGTTCAAATTTTAATAGAGTTTTATTTGTCTTCAATGATGTGACGAGTGATCTCAAAACTAGTTTAGGATTTTTAGCAAAATGTTCATTTGGGGAAGATCTTTTTTTGAATTTACATTGGGGACATGAATAGTTAAGTAGCAACCAAGTGAAATTTAGCTAGTTTTGGGATCATTGGATGTGACTAGTAGAATGACTCAAAGCTACTTTAGATTAGTAGAAGTAATAATAGGTGGTATGTGAAGCAAGTTCTTTTATTGGCCAATGGTATATCTTGTTCCTTTCGGTGAGCCTTTCATAGGCTATATATATATAAATTGCCTCTCCCACATTAGGCATTGGAAATTTGCAAAGTTGGCTTGCTGCTTGTTGTGGAATCCTACTAGCAGTTTTCCTAAAAGACGGGGAACAAGAAGGAGCTCCATGGTGGAGAGTTTGTTGTTTCCCTTTTATTCACTTGTATTTTATTTCTTGGAAAAGAAATAGCTCTACAATGGTGAGTTTGCCACTTGTCTCCTCACATTTTGGGGAGTAGGTGATGCTTGCATGGGAATTTTCCCAATAAGCATTCACTTGCCTTTCATTGGTGTGCCACCACTACTACTACTACTACAAAGTAAACCTTGAGCTTCAATGTAATTGTGCAAGGTGCTAAATTTGTTCATATAGAGATGAAAAGAATAGAAGAACTTTTAAGAAATGAGGATCTTATATCTAAATTCTTCTTAAATTATGATTTATTTTGCCTATTTTTAATAGTTTCTATTTACATTTAGTAGTTTAAGCATCAAAAAGTCGATTTTAAAAATGATTGATTATGATATTTTTTTTCAAGATTTTGTGCAAGGGTGTCCATTGCAATCTTGTCTTTCCATAGTGTTGAGATCTCTTGGAAATGAGCTTCAAATACACTAAATCTCGAAGAAAAATTCACATTAGAAATTCATTTAAAAAAATTGTAAAAGAGAATTTGAGAATTTGTAAATTGATTTAGGTTGTGCATGCTATGTCCTTTAACCTCATATTTTTGCAAATTCCAAGAAGATCAAAAAAGGCCTTGTATATTTAAGGTAAACTATCCCTTTATAATCAAAATGGGAGCAAGCTCATTGTGGACAAAATTGTAATGGTGAAGTATGTTCTTGAATGTATACCGCCATTACAATTTTGCCCACAATGGGCTTGCTTCCATTCTTGCCCATAATGGGATAGTTTACCTTAAAGATTAAAGATATGTTCACACTTTGTTTTAAGTTACAAGCACCTAAAAGTATCCTTGTACCCAGTGGTGTCCTTTTCTAGGAAGGGAGTCATTCGAGAACATAAATGTAGACATATCAAACAAAACTTATTAATTGTTGACCAACATGATAAGCCATGTATGATTCACCTAGATTTGCATTTCAGAATGACTCTCCTTCCTAGAAAGGGACGCCATTGAGTGCCTCTACCTTGAAGAATGTTGTTATTGACAATCTTAGGAACAAATTTAGACTTGCTTCTGAACCAGATTCACATTGCAAACATCACCCTTACCACCAAGTGCGAACATACCCTAAGATTCCTGCAAAAAATTGTTATAACGTTTGGGTTTGAATGAGTAACTTTTATTTAAGTACCAGTATCAAACCCAGAGGGCCCTGGCTATTCCTAGCAACTTGACAAAATTGACGATTCGGCCCTGACAAGAGCTCAAGTGCTGGAAGAGCCACCGCAAGAGACACACGACGACGTTGGCCCTGATCTTCCCACAATAGCGGACCTCTCCGCCGGTGTGAACGGCGCCTTGTCCCACTTCACGGTGTACCTTCACAAGACATTTATGGCAACGACCGCCTACATCCGGTAATACCTGATTTTGGCGGCGGGCACTTCGTCGCTCACCGAATTCACACCGTCTGTCACCAGTCACCACCTGGCGCCAGATGCCATCAATGCATCTCCCTGCACTGGCAAATGCCGGTCATCGATCTTTAAACCCTGCTCGTCGTGGAGGTAGCGATTCTCGGCGTCGCAAATTCTAATGCCTTCGTAGATAAAGCGACCAATTATGTTCTTCCAGAGTAGATAATCCGCAATTAGTTTAGCAGAGAAGTGGTAGATTTTGAAACGTGGTTAGTTTAGGGTGAGCGACGACGCGGGAGAGAGGGCCGGGGGGGAGGAAATCAAGTGCGTCGCAATTGATACTCGTAAGGTAACGATGTTGTGGGAGGAATGGCGATCGAGGATTGATCGTATAATCTGGTTGTCAGTATTCGTCGGGACTCGTTCGGTTGATGCTGGGAAAAAGTCCAGGTATGGTGGAGTTTCGGCAATTCTGTGTGCGCTTGGTGTGTGTGTGTGTTTGGTCAGCAACGGTGAATTCATGGTGGCTTGTGTCGTCGTTGTTGAGCAAGTGAGGTGCGCTTCATTGCGAGAGTTATGAGTCTTTTGGAGGTGCGTGAGATAATTGTGCGTCTCTTCCAAGCTCTGGAGACGATGGGAAACAGAGGTAGGTGGTTTGGAGTGACTGGGGGGTTTGTGGTAATTGAAGCGCGGTTTTTGATGTTTGTAGCTGTGTTTAGTTTTTGATCGTTTGGAGCAGATTTAGTGATCGCTTTGACACTCATTTGAAATAGTGTAGTTCTAGTGTAGGTCCTGTGAGTGACGGCCTTCTTTTTTTGGTTTGAAATGGGTTGACCGGTTCTTGTTATGGACGTGTTTTGTAAACGAGAAGTTCCAATGTAGGTGCTGACGTTTGGTTGGTCGTTGTAGTTTGCCTAGATTTTTCTTGGTTTCCGGTTGCATTGATCGGTCACGCGTACCGTCGTTAGGTTGCAACTTTAGAGAATCGGTGTGCTGGGGTTCAAGTGTTGGAGTTCAACTGGTGTGATGACTTTGTCATTCTGGATGTTGCGAGACGGCTTGTGGTTGTCCTACTTCGTATTGTTTTCAGATGTTCATTTGACACATAACTTATGTGTTTGAGCTCGTAGTTACCATTGCATGCCTCTGAGGTTCTGCATCTCCGAAGAGAGTGATGATTTAGTGGAAGTCCAACCATTAATGGAAGTCTTTATTCAGTTTAGGGCACTAGTTGAGTTGGTCCAATCTTGCCTTGTGATAACCGTGAGTGAGAGGTTTTTTCCTTACATGTTCGGGTACGAGTGAAAGTCCTTTCCAGACCGGCAAGTCGGAGGTTCTGTTCACTTTGAAGTCGAAAATAGGCACCTCAGATGGATAAGGGCTTGGTTGCTTGAAAATGTCCAGTGTTACCAGGAGGTTTACCTGCCTTCTACTTATGTTTCATGAAACATGAGCTTGGTTGCTTGGAAATGTCAGAAGGTCTAGCTGCCTGTTACATATATGAATATGAAGCTCACCTTGGAAGTCAAACCAATTTTGATAAGTTGGTTCCGTCGGTCGTCATGAACGTGGATAGTGGCCATATTTTTCCGTGGTCGGTGAGGCCTCTGTGTACGTTTCCTTGGGTCCTTGTAAAGCGAGAACTTAGAATTCATTCTGTGGTGCGCACAACTCTGTAAACGTGCCGTTCCGTGTCAGAGTCTCTTGTTTATTCTTCCAACGCATTCGTTTGTTAAGTCGATGAGTGGGGTGTGGATTTCAGTCACCGATTGAATCCAGAGTTGAATAGCTTTCTGTAGAAGTTCGTCCTTTCCTGTATCAATTTTGTTATTTTGAGCCAACCTGACTCTGAAGGCTTCTTTTTTACTCTCAGGATGGTGTTATAAGTCGTGTGCTATAATAACTGACTCTCGCCGGAATTGTGGAACATGTAGTTGACCCGATGTTCCGCCTGGTTACATCCCAGTTCCTTCAGCAAAACCAGTCTAGAAAAACGAGAAGAGAAAAAGAAAAACAGCCCCATCTGGTGCATACTCCACCATTATTTCCTTTTTAATGCATCGTTTCTTTGATGCACAATTTTCTGGTGTCATGGTTGAAATTAAGACTTTACTTTTTGAAGTTTGCGATTGAAAGTTGGGTGTTCTCGTTGATGAACAGTGGTAACAGATTGTTAGGGTTGCGGTTTTACTCGAGGTACTTCTACTAATTCCTTTACTCGAAGATGGTGGTCCGACAACTGGGGAATTGGAGAAGCAAATTTGAGCTCTGAAAAAGAAGGTGCATTTGTTTATAGAATATCAGTCGAATTGGTTGTTTTGTGAGACTTTATACTGCTTTGGTGTACGGCGTCCGTTCTTACAATGAGTCTCGGCTCTCAGGGGAGATTTTGCTATTTATTTTTTTGGAATTACCCTGTAGGGCAATCTGGCGATAACTATACGTTTTTAAATTTCTCTTTTTGTAGTACATATTTAATAGGTTGACTCCGCAGTACTCATATTTCAGGTTTGTATGACGAAGTGAGCGTAAATGCATTATTTTGTTAAAATCTAATACCTGAATCCTAAACGCTAAAGGAACGGTGTAGTGTTTCATAAAAAATAGCTGCTAATTGTGTTTTGTGTGGGAGAGCAGATACGATTGATGGAGTACAAACAAAGTTGTACATCAGGTACACCAGTAACTTCTAAGCAGCCCGAGAAGATTGTGAAGTTGGAAGGTTGGCTGCAGGAGTTGCAAGATCTCGAAGCTTCACTGGCCTCCGTTTAGAGCATTGAGCTTGTCTGTGGGAGCACTAGAGTAGCAATTGTAGCGTAACTCGAGGTCTGACTCGTAATATCATGTCGCAATTCCTGTGGGCCAACTAGATGGTCTGGACTGTGATGTGTATTGGTAGCGGAGGGAAGCTTATTATGTCTCAGTCAAGGATAGCTGTTTCGAGCAGAGTATCCTTGGTGTATCCATGCTTGCTACTGAAGTCTTTGTTCAACGATTTTGTCCTGATTTTATGTCTCGTCAGCAGGTTGTTGCACAGATTATTTTCAATCTGCTGGAGGTAACCGACTATGGACAAGTAGAACTGTGGGTAGCCATCTTTTGCCAGCCGAATGGCATGTTACCGGCACTTTAGTGTATTGGATTAAGGAGATTGAGTAAATGGAGGGTGGAGAGGAAGAACCTCCAGTAGGGCACCGCTGGACTCGAAAGGAGACAGTGGTTCTGGCAAATGCATTGAAGACCAGGGAAGAAGAGGCTCATGATGTAGCTGCCAAGAGTGCAGTGGGCACTGCTAGTGACAAGTGGGAGAGCGTGTCTAAGTTCTGTCGTAGCCGTGGTGTGACCCGCTCAAGTGCGCAATGCAATAGCAGATGGAGCAAAGGGCTCTACCTTGATTATCGGAAAGTTCGAGACTGGCAGAAAAATGAAGGTACAGAGTCATATTGGAAGATGAAAGAGAAAAAAAGGAGGGAGCACAAGCTACCTGGAGCTTTGGATGAGGAAGTCTTTAACGTCTTAGTTTCTTTCTTAGACCCCGACCTTAAGCAAACAGGAACTCCGGAGTCTGAGGTGGATAGTGACAGACCTTCGCTTCTTGTATCCCCCACCCCGGGGGCTGACAAAAATGCTACTGAAACTCATCAAGCAGTTCCTCCTACACCTGCTTCGGGTTCCACTCCTTCTCATCACTCTGGTATGCTCATTTCGTCCCTCTCCCACTGCATTAGCTGTGATTGAAGATCACCCTGAATGGGAGGGCTGAATTGTCTCAATAACTTGAAAAGTCGGAACAGATTTGCATTTACGACGCGAACTTGACTTACTAGTCCATGACCCAGATGTCCTGATACTCTTAGTTTGAAAATCTGGTAACCTGAAGAGATTCGTAACTAAAACTTTTGTAGGATCTTCAGATGGAGCCGTTGGGTCCATGTCAGACTTTGCGCGATTGCAGGCTAGAGCAACAAGTGGAGAGTCTTTGCAATCCCTCAAATCCCAGATCGGAGGTTAGTGTTACAGATGTTGCTTTTTCTGCCATGATACCGGCACTCGGTTGTAGAGATTTATAGGAAGTATTGGTGTATACTGACGATACCCATATCGGTAATTCCTGACAAACTTCAACTGAAGAGTACTCACCGCAGTATGCATAGTTCTTGTATTTTATTCTCAGGGACATATAAAATGATTATTTTTTATTTACATTTTATACATTTGCGCACATTGCAAAAGTGCCCACTCAGAACCCGCACTTGTCAATTGATATAGTTTTTTCTAACACGTTACCATTGTAATCCTAGTCGGTTTCAGTGTGTTCACATTACGTTTTGCCAAATGCTGACGTTTGCAACACTTGTTTTCGTTATATTCAGAACCTCCTGGAGAGGACAAGAAACCAGTCATCTCTGGGCAGAAAAGGAAACGAGCTTCTTCGGCATCTGCAGCAGCTGTACCAGCAACAATATCATCAGACGGTAGAGCTGACAATGGTGATACCCCGAACATCAGGCCAATCCACTATACTGTTCCGCCTTTCTTGGACATTCCCCGGTTTGGTGAACCAAACGTTGCCGAGCGGAGCAGCACACCGCACTGGGATGGGCAGCCCAATTTAGCTTCTTTAGAGGCGCGTCTCGTGGCACAAAACGAGGCTATATGGAATCGGGTGCGAATGCTCAATGAACAGGTCTGTGTCGTTGCAAGCCTCCATCTGGGAATCTGGTGTCCTTCAGTGTACCTTTTATGCCTGACCTGTTGTATATTGAGCATGCAAAGATGGCCGTAAATCTTTGTTCAGAGATATTAGACGTTCTCATATGTTTGTCTTCTCTACTCATATGTTTATTTTTTTTTTGTTCTAACAGGTAGTGCAAGTGGTGGATGTGAGCAATCAACGCTTGCTAGGTCAAATGCAGTCTTTATTTACTCAAATACGACTTCAGCTACAGGTCTGTAGCTAAATCTAACAATCTGACTTCTTGATAATGCAATGCTCGGTTTTGTTGTGGAAGTGGATCGAGTCGAATTTTGAACAATATCTAAGAATATCCTAGGTGTGATCTTCTGGAATCTAAGTGTTATTGTATGTGTGATCTTCTGGAATCCTAGGTTATTAGCGCTCAAATGCAAGCACAAGTGCATGAGGCAACTCGATCCGTTCAAGCAGAGCTTCAGACCGCCCTTAAGACCCACACTGAGCAGATCTTCAGCCAGCTGCAATCACACCACTCTCCAGGAGGTCAAGCTCTTCCAAAAGAGAGACCCGTACAGGACGTGAATTGGGCTGGTGACAGGACGCCTCGACCATCACCACCTGATATTCAAGTTGACTTTTCCCAACTTCCAGTTCCTCCTCTCCAACCTGTTCAACTTCCTCGTGACAAGGAAAGGGTTGTCCGACAAAGAACCGGAGAGAACGCGCCTGACGGGCTGCCAGCTCCTCGAAATAGTTCACGAATTCAGCTTCTTCCGCATATTTCTGATGTACAGAAAGCTGAAACTTTGGCAGTCAGCAAGTCACGGCTCCCTCCACACATAAGTGACGTAGATAGAATACTAAGGCAACAGCAGGCAATGCCCTCACCGATGCCAAACTGGAATCAAGCCTCGTTTGTGATAAGTGAGCTTGATAGAGTGTTGGGGCACAAGCCTTTGGACATACATATGATCCCTCCAGCCCCTGGTCCCTCGAAGTGCACATATGTGGTGAATGAACAAGACAGGTCTTTCATGCATCCAGAGGCCCATATACTCGATTCCGCGTCGCTACGACCTCTCCGATTCGACAGACAGGTATGTAACCCACAACAATCACTTGCACATTCGTCATTTTAAATTTTGATTGGTTCATTGATATATATTAATGAAAATATTTGATTCAGGTGCAAGTAGAGGTTCCCGATGTAAAGGGAAGGACCGACATCCTCAAGGTGCATGGCACCAACAAGAAGTTCGCTGAAGATGTGTCTTTGGAGATTATCGCCATGAGGACCCCTGGCTTCAGTGGAGCTGATTTGGCCAACTTGCTGAACGAGGCTGCTATTTTGACCGGCAGGAGAGGGAAGTCCGCCATCACCGCCAAGGAGGTCGACGATTCGATTGACCGGATTGTTGCGGGTATGGAGGGTACGGTAATGACTGACGGCAAGAGCAAGAGCCTTGTTGCATACCACGAAGTCGGCCATGCCATCTGCGGGTAAGAAGAAGCTTGCCAATTTTTCCGGAGTGTTTTGCTACTCAGACGTTTCTGCATTTTGAACTTTCTTGTTGTGATTTCGATTTCAAGGTTTTGTGCTTCCTTTTATTTTCGTGAAATTTTGAAGAGAAGACGTACATGGTTGTTCCAGTGCACTGATTAGACTTGTTTTGTCAGTACGTTGACTCCAGGTCACGACGCCGTGCAAAAGGTCACTCTGGTTTCCAGGTGTCAAGCTCGTGGTCTCACGTGGTTTATTCCCGGCGATGACCCAGCTGGGACTTCGAAGCAGCAATTCTTTGCCCGTATTGTTGGTGTTTTGGGTGGCAGAGCAACCGAGGAGGTTGTGTTCGGTGATGCTGAGGTCACGACTGGAACATCCAGCGATTTGCAACAGGTTACATCAATGGCCAAACAGGTATGACAAACAACCTTGGTTGTTGTAAGTTCATGCCGAATGCGTACTTGTTTGTATAAACTTGAAAGAGTGCACATCTTCACACCAGGTGTTGACTGAACGAGCTTATTATTTCTACTTGTGCAGATGGTGACGGTGTTCGGTATGGCGGACGTCGGGCCATGGGCGTTGATGGACCCGTCATCCCAAGGAGGAGACATGATCATGCGCATGATGGGACGGAACTCCATGTCCGAGAAGTTGGCTGAGAATGTGGACCAGGCGGCGAAAGCCATCTCGGACAAGGCATACGAGGTGGCGCTGGAACACATCAGGAACAATCGTGCTGCCATGGACAAGATCGTAGAGGTTCTATTGGAGAAGGAAACTTTGACCGGCGCTGAGTTTAGGGCTATTCTTTCGGAGTACACAGAGTTTCCTGCTGAAAACCGTCAATCTGACAAACAGGCTGCACCCCTAGCTCTTTAAAGCGATTACAGTTGAGGCTATCGAAGACACTCAAGATGGTGTGGGATTTGGAGCTTCGATGCCCTTGTATCAGTATTTTGTTACATATGCGAGTACCTTCGTGGCTGCTCTATGTTTCGAGTGCTTGAATCATATTCAATCAGTTACTGTGTGAAGTGGTCAAGACGTGAAGGCCAACAGCAGGTGTCCTGCTAGCAGTGACATCGTCGATGGGGATGCAACGTAAAACTCTGGCCTGATATGGGTGCCTCATCTGAGAGATTGGCTAGCAGCCGCTGAGAAGGAGGTGTTCGAGCAAGAGCTCACTACGGCGGACCTCAACTCTAAAGTCAGCGATCGTCTGGGATTTGATCTAGATTTGTGGAATTTGTCAGCTTGTTCCTGCTTACACCCCTTGGTTTTCGTTGCCAAACTGACAGTTTTGTTCTCAACTTTCGGAAACTTTTGTAACACCAGAACCTTGCTACTATACTCACTACGCTAGAACTTGACGGATTATCACGACTTGAGGTGATACTTCTTGTCTCTAGAAATTTTGACTCTACCCAACTGTAAAGTTGACACTCAGCCATTGGTGTACTCGTCACACAATTACAGTTTTTTTTAAGGCAGTCAGGTTTCAATTTTCCCACAACTACGCTCGTTTATGGTTCTAACCCGTAACATACGGTAAACTGCTTTGGCTGTGTTAGGTGAAGAAGTGTCTGAAAACACCTCTCAAAACCCTAAATCGTAATCAATAATAAATTCTGTCTATTAACTTACTATTTCTTTTTTCATAGATCTCACAATGCATTAGATTTTACTTCTTGAATAGTTTAATACCTAACCAATTGCAAGACCACAATGCCTCAACATTTGAAACAACAATTCTTGGATCGGTAAGAATCATTAAATTTCTTGTCATATCAATATCAATATCAAATCCCAAAATGAATGTTAAAAATATAGCTTACCTTATGTTTTTTTGTTTATTGTAAGAGGTTCAAAACATATGTTTGAATAAGAACTTTAAATATTTTTCTTGTAAAGAAATGTTGTTTTTTTTTTCAAAAGAAAATGATGTAAACCTTGCCTTATACTAAGGTAAACTATCCCATTTCAAATCAAATGGGAGAATAGTCCATCGTGGACTAAATTTTGTAAGTTATATACATTCAAGTTTTGAAGTGTACACCACTAACATGAATTAGCCTACAATGGGTTTGCTTTCATTTGATTTGGAATGTAGTGTACTTTAATAGAATTAAAAAATTAAATTTATTTTTTGATATTTTCATCTATTTAAAAAAAATTTGAGCTATTTTAATTACTTGATCAAGTTTGATCTCAACATGAAACAATCTTGTAAATTGCAATATAAAAAAAATGAAATTAAACAACATTCTCAATATACTATATATATATACTTGGATAATTTCTTTGACCTTTATTAGAATTTATAGAAGTCAAACCTTCTTCCAAGTGTTAAATATATTTGTCTAGAATCTATAGGACTCCTATAAATAAATAACTTTTGTAGCTACTTAAAACTTTTAAGTGACAATAAAAAATTGGAATATATGTATTGAAAAACTTTCGAAACTTGGGAGATTATTTAAACTTGATAGCAATTTTATTCATTGGTTTTTAGATCTTAAATTTTTTATAATTTTCACAATTATTCAAAACATTGTATGGTTCATTAAAGATAGTTGATTTCATCACTAAAAACTTGAACAAAAACATCACTACTCTCCAATAGTAAAGAACTAAAGCATTCAAAGAGACAAACAATGATCTCACTAATTGATCCTATAATTTGCATTTTTAAGGATTAAAAAAATGCCATCAATACAAATTGATAACTATATTATGTAGTTTAAATATGAAATTTCAATGATATCAATTGGTAGGCACATTTTTTTTAAATCATTTACTTATATTAATTCTAAATATCTTCGATTTCAATGTTGTAGTTATCAATATCATTTTTGTATAGTATTTATATAACTTTAGTACTAATGCAATGCTAAATTCTTGTCTATTCAATGCTAAAATTCTTTAAAAATGAGCTTGCATGAAAATGGGGTACAACTATAATGTTGATTACATAAATAATTGACATTCAACAAGGTTGTTAGTGTTAAGAACCAATTTAGGAGCAACTTCAGAGCCAAATGAGATATAGCCAAATTGTACTTTTTCTTAATGGATATTGAATAGTGAAATGTTTACAAATCATCTGGTGGAGAATGAAAGACATTACTTTTTACACTAGTTGGGAAGGAGACATAAACCCATATGGTTTGGTAAAGTTTTGTTTCTTTTATTTATAAGCTCAAAAGGATGTCTTTCTCACATCGATGTGATGCGTGAACTATTCTATCCCACTCTACAAAAGTGAGGCTAGTTGGCCTTTGAAGGTGAAGGCTAGGAGTTCACTTTGTATGGAAGGTTAGCTCTTGACCTTCTCCTGCATTGGTTGGCCAATCTCATTCTTAAATCTAATTGTTTTAAAAATAGCACTCACCTATTTTAGATCTTTTAAGCTAAGTTTGTTTTTTGTACTTTAGTACTTTTGTGATTGAATATGTAATACAATATTTTGAACAACTCTTCCAACTATCTTACAATCACTTTCTACTATTGCCCTCTATACAATGCCTTCAACCTTCTTGAATACACTCTTGCAACCTTTGGCAATCTCTTTGGACAACCTCTCACAACTCTTGTTAGTAAATGTTTGGCTTTATTTTTAATCTATTTTGGTTTGAATATCAATTCTTTGTCTTTGACACTACCATCCTTTTTGCTTTTGTATAAATGCCTTCTCTTGGCAACTTCTTTATATTTGACATTGGTTTTTTGTCTAACATTTTGATTCTATTTCCTATCAATATCCTATTCTAGCTATTTTTCTAAATTTGTCTAAGATTTCATGTCTTTGACACGATAAATTGGTTAAGAATTGAAATCTATAAAATTATTATTGATGATTGTAGTTAAAGATGTAAACAAAAATTTCATTCCTCACTTGAACTTTTTCCATAGAGTCAATTCTCTACCAAACTTTAAACTAATTACATAATCTAAAAGCTAAGTAGGGAAGATAATTTTATTAAAATTTGAAGTGTAAGCAATTGCCCTATCATCCTATTAACCCTTGCCAAGCACAATTTTATACTTATAATTCCTACAAAGTGTAAAATGTCCATGAACGTCCAACAAAATGTTTTTGGCTCTAAATTGCTTTTATAATTTTGAAAGTGCTTCACATCAAGTGAGCATCTAACTTGTAGATTGAGAATGAATTAGTTTTAAATTGATGATAGATTGGTGGTGATTTATAACAACTTTTTGAGCCTTTTGATTGTGAATTTCATTTATTATTTTTTGAATATTTTACTATTTCTTGTATTTATTTGATACACCTCAAATTTAGTATTTTTTTTTGTCTTTTTTTTGTAGCTTTCACAATATGTAGTTAGTTGTAAAATTTGGTGAAGTATTAGTTATGTGGAGATGTGTCACAATGAAGAATGGATCTTTTGAATTTGTTCCTAATTCTAGATATTTTTAATAGGTATCTTGTCTAGAGACGAAGAACATTGCTACATATCTTTTTTTATGTTTATTTGTGAAGAGGCTAATTATTAGAAAGAAACATAATGATTTTGGCTTGAAATCTATTGTGAACAAAAAGACTTGTATAGATAATTTCACATATGTGGATCTAGATAGTGAGTACTATTATTGATGCCTCAAAACTTCAAAAGTAGAATAGATTCAAATATCTCAAAACAAGAAAAAAGTAGTTTTGATTCTTAATTATAACTTAGCACTTGTCATTGTTGAACAAATTATACCAAATAGAGCAAATGGATAATTAGCTATAAGTTACTATTCAAACAATGTGCATAATTATGCCCAAGTATTCAATACAATACAATGCCGTCATTAAATAGGGTAGACTAAAAACAAGTTTAACTTAATTAGGAGATATCAATGTCCATATCCAAAATGCATTTCCTTAATATATTAATTCACATTACTTGTTTCAGAGTCTAAAATATAATAATGAACACCAATTAAAACCTTGCTATAGGATCTCAAACAAATTACATTCAATTCATACTTGTTCTTAATGGAATTTGAGGTTTTCTTCCTAAATATTAAATTTTCTTTTTGAACTAGTTTAGAATATAGATGATTTGGCAATACTAATAGGAGGCACTACTATGCAAACTACTCGCATTTAAGGTATGTTTCACTTATATAGGATGTCTCGGCTATTAATTTCATATAAAACATATTGTTTAGCAAAGATCAATGCTTGATTTTCCCCAAACATTTTTCAATGCACAAAATCTAATAAAAATCATAAGAAGGATGAAGCCTCATGCACTCTAGTCATTTTGAGGCTAAAGAAACTAAAACTTGTATCATCCACATGCAAATTACTTGCAAAACTAAAATGGACCTAAAATTTCCTTCTCAAATGTTATACTTGTAATTATCCATCAACAACTCATTTTCTCAATGTGAACCACCTTCAAGTAACTACACCTAATTGTGATCCCTCTCAAATGGCCCTACATATTCTTGCCTAAAATAAGTTATTTGTCCTCATGAGAGCCTAAGGTTACATTGAAATACTTCTATTTTCCATACCTTGAAAATTCATACTATTTACTCACATTGTGTCTAAATTATACGTAAGAAGAGAATCTTTAAATTCTTTTGGCTTCCAATGAGATTCAATAAAAAAATAAAAAAATAATTGAAATAATAGGAACATTGTTCAATTACTTATATGGAAGCAATTAGGTGTACTAAGGGTAGACTTCTATACAAAGTCACAATCAAAAAACAATTTTGAAAATTTCCAGAATTAGAATTGTTTTCATGATGTTAATTTTACAATCCTATAGGAGTAAAGAGAAATTACATCACAAGTAACTTTGTCTTATAATCTTATTGTCAAATTAAAAGCAACCCAAAAATTCAAGCCCAATGTTAAAATTAGTTTTCTAAAGGTTGGAAACTTTCTTCCCCAACTTTCATGCGCCTCTACCTATAATTTTGCAAGTCAATAACTTTGATTTTCTTCTTGCAAATATTGGACATTCAATTAAAAAAAAATTTAAGTCTTTTTGGTAAAGTTTGGTTGAATTCTACATATAGAAATATGCCCTTAGTTTAAATTAGTATGAAAAATTGCAAAGGGCCATTTCTAATTGTAGGTTGGCAAGTTGAGGTCTTCAAAGGTGCAAAATGAAAGAGAGAAATGACTCCATCCACATTGGGCTAGCATAAATTAAGAATTTGTTCAGTTGAAGTCCTACAATACTTCTCAAGAGAAGTTACAAGTAGCTTGAGGACTATTGACATCCTTGTTAGAAAGAAGACTTTGTACTACATTAAGATTGATATGCAATAGCTATTTCTAAATGAAGGATTTGTTTAACCCCTAAAGGACCATTGTTCCATCAGGGGCAAATGGATTTTGGGTAGATACCTATGAGCTGAAATTATTTCCTAATTTTTTAAAACTTTTTTTGAAGATAGTAAAATTGATTAGCTTCGAGTGACTATAGTTTTTTTTTCCAATTGGTGCCCGAGAACAAAAGTTATGGACAAATAAGCTCAAAACAAAGGATGGGGGGTAGTAAAAAAAATTTTGAAAATTTTAATTTTAATTTTTTTTAGATTTTTTTCCTTGTATATTATATTCTTTTGTACATAGAAAGATTTGAGTCATAAAAATTTCAAAAATATGAGAAAGTTATGGACAATCTTGTTTTTTGGGCAATTAGAGCATCTTCTCGAAAAAATAACTTGTAGGATTCATATTTGAATGCAATTTTTCCAATTTTTCCAAATTTTTTTTTCACATGGTTTATCTTGATTTCTAGAACAATCTCAAAATTGGGATTAGTGCATTTTAATTCCATTATAGAGATATTAATAATTTAGATTTTCCTTCTTGCTCATACCTACTTCTACTTAACAATTTTTTAATGAATATAAATAAAGTTTTTTTGAATATTTTGAATTTTTCTTAGAGTCTCAACTCAATTTTATACCATAAAGATTTAAAGCTCAAAACCTTGTAGTGCAAAAAATTAAAGTTAGAAATGTTCAAAGTCAAAAATGCTAGTCCTGCAATGTGTTGAAAAACTTGTTTTTTCTACTTTAAACGCATGTATCTTGCAATCTATGCAGTCAAAAATTCTGAAAAAAATTTCCACACATTTGCAGACTAGTTAGGTGCAGGATCCTATGGTTAGATGTGATAAAGAACAATTTTTAATTTTTTTACCTTTTACTATAGAATTGGCAATTTTGAGTGTTTTTTGGCACAAAAAAGACCTTGGTCCTTTAGGAGTTAAGAAGAGAATGGATACAAATGTGGATGTTAGAATTAATTAGGTGATGGAAAATTTGCAAGAAGTTTTTAGTTGTTTTGAAGTTTTTTTTGTGAAAGAGAATGTGAGTTGTATATTTCAGTTATTCTATATTATTGATATTGTTTAAAGTATTTTCTATGGATAATCTTAGAGTTTTGAATTTTTTGAGGAGTTTTGTAATGGATGCAACATGAGTCTTGCCTTTGGAGTCATTGGTAATGATGATTAGTAGTTGTTCAAGACATCTTGAATTTGTTAGATTTTGTAATAATAGTTGGTATCAATTGTTTCTTTTAAGTGTTATACATTAGAAGAGATTGCAAGCCTTTAGAAGATTGTTCTGTTGTTGTTCTTGTTGCTAGGAACAACAGTGACGCAGTCAAATTATTTTATAATAAAGAATAATAAATAATAAAAAAATAAAAAATATTAAATATTAGAAATAATAAATAATAAAAATAATGAATATTAGATATAATCAATATTAAAAAGAATCAATATTAAAAATAATTTATATCCAACATGGCAAAATCTTGGCCATGTCAACAGACAATTTTTTGACTATTTTTAGTTTTTCTACAACATTCCCATAACTAAAAACTCAAAATCTTTTTGAGGCCTCAAATATCATTTGATGATTAAAGTTAGGTGAGAAGCAATCATGAAAATAAGTAAGTTTGATGGATTGAATTTGATTTTGTTTGGATGGAGTGTGTAATGGTGTACTTTAGTTTTTGTACTTTGTACACAAAAAAGTTTTGGCATAGAAGAGAGGGATATTGAATGAGTCAAAAAAGATGTTTGAAGGTAAAGTCCATATATTGACAATACTAAAATTTAAGAAGGTGTGTAATTTGTGCATTTAAGATATATGATTTGGACTAAAATTTATTTGATAGATTGTAGTCAATATAC
This sequence comes from Pseudoscleropodium purum, assembly GCA_963969395.1. Taxonomy (NCBI): domain Eukaryota; kingdom Viridiplantae; phylum Streptophyta; class Bryopsida; order Hypnales; family Brachytheciaceae; genus Pseudoscleropodium; species Pseudoscleropodium purum. Next base: position 4,398,511 of record OZ017796.1, read on the forward strand.
GGGTTTTTTGTCCATTTGTTTATACTAGAGGGAATTGATATGCCAAATTTGTAGTGTCATCATCTTTTTAGTTTGTAGATATGAGTCGAGGAATCATATATTTGTGGCCTTTGTGTGGTGTTTGTTCAAGAGAGAACTAGTTGTCTTTGAGAAGATAGAAAGGTGTGGGGTTGTGAATGTTCATAATCTTGAATAGGTAGGTGATGTTCTTTTTGGTTTCCAAACCACTACTAGTAAATCAACTATTTGTTTCCTTCAATGTTGGCATGTACTTGTACTTTTTGTATGGAAAGAGTAGAGGTGAGTGCTTTTCACATGTTGACATTGGATGCAAGTATAAATTTATTAGGGTGGTTGTTTTCCAACATTGGATGTTTTATGTGGTTTCAAATGAGGTAGATGAAATTGACATTGCTTTTTTGATGATAAGTCCACAAGTTCGTAAGGTCTTTCTTCAATGAGTATTTGGACTAGTATGTGTATTGCTGATAGTTCTGCTCCTAATACACTTTGAAGACCTAGAAGTGTAGTAGAGAGTTCTATTTTTTCAAATGGATTAAATATGCCATAAATTGTTTAAGTTATCCAAATGTAAATGCAAGTGGATTTTCTTTTGGGAGCTCTATGAAAGAACCATCTATGTAGTAGGAAAATGGAAAGGCAAAAGGGGCACTACAAGAAACTTGGGTGGAGGCTAAATGTTGGATATTGGTAGGGGTGGATTTAGGAGTGTTGTGTGCATAAAATGTAGAAGGGACACAATTTGTCCCAAGTATTATATTTATTTAAGATATGAATCCCGCTATCCTGTTCTACAATTCAAAAGCTACCCTAATTGCATCACTCTATTTTAGAAGTGCACATTAGGGCTAGTCACACCTTGAGTTCTTCAATCCATCTTCAATCTTCAAAGATGTGACACTTTCATGTTGTCTCTCCATGGCTTGCAGAGGTTACATTCTTTAAAGAATAAGAACTAATGGTCATTCTTATCTTCCAGAGGTGAAAATGGATGTGAAGAAGATTTAGCAAGTATAATATATTCTCACTTTCTGGTTGTCATGCTCTGTATTACTTGCATTCCCTATGTTGCCTGCGTTTTGTGCCTTCATCACATAGAGTGCATGATTTGAGTCTTCATTGTGTGTTTTGTGTGACTATCATCATTTGAGATTCTTCAAATGTGCATCCCAAGTTCTACACATTAGAGAGCTTCACATAGTCTCTACACCAACAAAAAGGGGTGTCGCACCTTCATGGTTCTTGGCTCGTAGTTGGCTCCTCTTTTTTTCTTCTTAGCTCCTCATTCTTCATAGAAATCGCTCATTTTTGGAGAAGGTAAGGGTAGTCACACCTTCAAATTTAGTGCAATTCTTAGAGAATTGAGACGCATCAATTTTTGATTGGGTGCCCATGTAGTGTGGAGCTCCCATTCTCCGAGAATGGAGAGTGATGTTTCTTTTCCTCCGAAGATAAAGAAATTTTATCAAAGAACTTTCTACATGAGTTTTGTTCAAATTTTGAGCCACCTGCATTTTGTGCTCTCACCAACTTCTTCGAGATCATAGAAGTTTGCTTCTCGGAAGAGGTGTCACTATCCCTATTCTATACTTTCAAATGTAGAAGAAGAAGGCTTGAAGCGGCGGATCCGAAGGCCCCGAACAAACCACCCCACACACGGAAGATTGAAGCGTCCAAACTGCACATGCGTGGACACACTCTCCCTCCGTCCCCAATGGCACCAACTGCCACACGTGGCACCACGTCAACCCCCTCCCGGCCTTTCTAATCCCACTGGCACAGTCCACGTCACATTGCCGCCGTTTCACCAGTAATCGTCACCCTCCACGTCGCCGAATGAACAATTCCACGTAGAATTTCCGCCGAGACGCCGTGGCTCTCACGTCCAGGGACCAGAACGGGCCACCCGCCTCGTCCACTCGTTGCTTCCTTCCTCACAACGCTACGTTATCCTCCCTCATGGGCCGAGACCGCATTTCAGCACCGCAATCTGTGTGCATTCCATTTCTGGGACCAGGCATTGCAAAATTCCGAGCACTGTACAGTTGTGTAGAGATTTTCCGCTTGTTTATTGAGTCTGTGTGGAGGTTTTGAAGGGGTTTTTGCAGCAGGCGATTTTGGGGTTCGGGAGCTATGGCGACCGCAGGAGTGGCGACGTTGCTGACCCCGGTGTCGATTCGACGGGGCTTGGTGACGAAGGAATTGAGCGGGACTCAATTCCGTCCGCTGTACGCGAGTTGTAGCCGTGGAGTTCGCTCTCGAGTTGTTAGTGCGAGTTTGAAGAAGAGAGAGAATGGTGAGGTTGATATGGGCAAGCGGGGGTTAATGAAAGGAGTAGCAGGCGCTTTGGCTGCGGTGCTGCCTGCGTTAATTGCGAAGCGCGCTTCTGCTGCGGAGGAGCAAGGCGTAGCGTCCTCCCGGATGTCGTACTCGAGATTCTTGGAGTATTTAGATATGGACCGTGTAAAGAAAGTGGACTTGTATGAGAATGGCACCATCGCAATTGTGGAAGCCGTGTCGCCCGAATTGGGGAACAGAGTGCAGCGAGTGCGTGTGCAGCTGCCTGGGACGAGCTCGGAGCTCCTGTCCAAGTTTCGATCGAAGAATGTCGATTTCGCGGCTCACAATGCACAGGAGGATTCGGGATCCGTGATTGCGAATCTGATCGGCAATTTGGCTTTCCCGTTGTTGCTCGTCGGAGGATTGTTCTTCTTGTCGCGTAGGTCACAAGGCGGCATGGGACCAGGTGGACCTGGAAACCCCATGGCGTTCGGGAAGTCGAAGGCTAAGTTTCAGATGGAGCCGAACACGGGCATCACGTTTTCAGATGTCGCTGGCGTCGACGAGGCGAAACAGGACTTCATGGAGGTTGTGGAGTTTTTGAAGCGGCCGGAGAGGTTCACGGCTGTGGGTGCTAAAATTCCTAAAGGAGTGTTGTTAGTCGGTCCTCCTGGGACGGGAAAGACGCTGTTGGCGAAGGCGATTGCCGGTGAAGCTGGTGTGCCGTTCTTTTCGATTTCGGGGTCCGAATTTGTTGAAATGTTTGTGGGTGTGGGAGCGTCGCGAGTGAGGGATTTGTTCAAGAAAGCGAAGGAGAACGCGCCTTGTATCGTCTTTGTGGATGAGATTGATGCCGTGGGAAGGCAGAGAGGTACTGGAATTGGGGGTGGCAACGATGAGAGGGAACAGACGTTGAATCAGCTCCTCACGGAGATGGACGGATTCGAAGGCAACACTGGTGTCATCGTGATTGCTGCCACTAACAGAGCTGATATTCTTGACTCTGCGTTGCTGCGACCTGGTCGATTCGACAGACAGGTAATGTAATTCATAATAAGCAATTTGCACATACTTGGTTTAGATATTTCGGACAGAGTTGGAACTTTCTGCTGATCATTGAGGTTATTTAGGGACTTAGGGATTTCTTTTGGTTACATTCACTGACTGATTTCTTTTGGTAAATTTTTTTGATCAGGTGCAAGTAGAGGTTCCCGATGTAAAGGGAAGGACCGACATCCTCAAGGTGCATGGCACCAACAAGAAGTTCGCTGAAGATGTGTCTTTGGAGATTATCGCCATGAGGACCCCTGGCTTCAGTGGAGCTGATTTGGCCAACTTGCTGAACGAGGCTGCTATTTTGACCGGCAGGAGAGGGAAGTCCGCCATCACCGCCAAGGAGGTCGACGATTCGATTGACCGGATTGTTGCGGGTATGGAGGGTACGGTAATGACTGACGGCAAGAGCAAGAGCCTTGTTGCATACCACGAAGTCGGCCATGCCATCTGCGGGTAAGAAGAAGCTTGCCAATTTTTCCGGAGTGTTTTGCTACTCAGACGTTTCTGCATTTTGAACTTTCTTGTTGTGATTTCGATTTCAAGGTTTTGTGCTTCCTTTTATTTTCGTGAAATTTTGAAGAGAAGACGTACATGGTTGTTCCAGTGCACTGATTAGACTTGTTTTGTCAGTACGTTGACTCCAGGTCACGACGCCGTGCAAAAGGTCACTCTGGTTCCCAGAGGTCAAGCTCGTGGTCTCACATGGTTTATTCCCGGCGAAGACCCAACTCTGATCTCGAAGCAGCAAATCTTTGCCCGAATTGTTGGCGCTTTGGGTGGCAGAGCGACGGAGGAGGTTGTGTTTGGTGATGGTGAGGTTACCACTGGAGCTTCCAGCGATTTGCAACAGGTTACATCAATGGCCAAACAGGTACGATTTATAAGTGGACCTGAGCCTTGGCAAATAATTCAGATTTACGGAAGGCTTACACTACATTATGTCTAGTGATTTCTGAATAAACTTATTATTTCTACTTGTGCAGATGGTGACGGTGTTCGGCATGTCGGACATCGGGCCGTGGGCGTTGATGGACCCGTCATCCCAAGGAGGAGACATGATCATGCGCATGATGGCGCGGAACTCCATGTCCGAGAAGTTGGCCGAGGATATCGACAAGGCGGTGAAGGCCATCTCCGACAAGGCATACGAAGTAGCGCTGGGACACATCAGGAACAATCGTGCTGCCATGGACAAGATCGTGGAGGTTCTATTGGAGAAGGAAACTTTGACCGGCGCTGAATTTAGGGATATCCTTTCAGAGTACACAGAAATTCCTGCCGAAAATCGTCAATCTGACAAACAGGCGGCACCTGTAGCTGTTTAGTGCGATCACAGTTGAGACGACGATTGTGTAGGGTTTGGAGCATTGAAGCTCTTGTATCAGTATTGTTACATATGCGAGTACCTTCATTAATGTTCTAAGTTTTGAGAAATTGAATCATATCCTAGCGGTTGCTGTATCCTGAACGCTTGGTCGATAGTTGTTTCTGGGCTCAGGCATGCATTGCTAGTTAGTGGTTTATATGCCTGCTCTGCATTAGTGAGATGAACAAGCGTCTGTATTATGCTCCATTCTTATGAAACATGTGCTGATAGCGGGTATACATTCTTTTGTTTGAACAGTTCGGCTTTGCACTTACTGCTATTTTACTGTTTTAACGCATTCGATCTTTCCTGGACTCTTGTTGATAAGACCATATGGAAGTTTTGCTGTTTATTGTTTATTGTTTTGCACATTCAGGAGCTGCACATTCATGGCTAACTTCTGTTTTTTATTGGTATTCATCAGACCAACCCTGGGTGATAACAGGTGAACGTCATGCTCAGAAATGGAAGTGTCTGTTAAATGAAATGGCACGTAATTCAAATAATCTGCCTAACTGCTGGCATGCAAAGACAGGGCGTTGCATATTTGTAACGTATTCCTCAAACGTTCAGTCACAGTCTCGAGTGATTATATGCCTGAATTTTATCTTACTATTTTCGCTTACAGTCGTATGACAGATTTCTGGCGCATGTCTTTGCAGATCCTGTATCGACTATCAACTTTCTGAAGAAATGAAAGCTTGCGATCCATTGAAGTTGCCGAGGCGTGAAATGCTGCCCTCCGTTTTGGTTCCTCTAATAAATCTTCTTTCTAGGTTGCATTTCAGTTTCACATAGAGTTGCTTTCTCACTGAATTGAGGTTTGGTTCCCACTTTCGTATATCCACATTTCTCACATTGAGAGTATCACAAAGTTTTTTTGCAGCTCAACAATGTCAATAAAATGTCAATAAAATAGCACGAAAAGTTGCAAAAAACACATCTAAGGTAGAACCTCCTTCAACTAAAATGCCTCTTAGTCATTCATAACTTCTTGGATAATATGAAATTCTTAAGCACACAAACAAGATTAGTATTTGCAACTTTCCAAATTTTCTTAATCTAGAAACAATCATTGTATAAAGAAGAAACAAGTTGTTGAAGTTTATTGTAATCCAAAAATGTTTGGATTTTGAACTTTGAATTGCTTCTAGACATTCAAAGCAATTTGGATTGACATGAAAATTTTACAACAATAACTAGACTTCAAAAAGAATGTAATCCAATAAATTTTATTGAAAACTAATGAATAAGATACAAGCTCTTGAAGTTGCAACCATCAAATTGTAGCTTGATGAACTTAAATTGAACTTGTGAACTTCGAATGGCTTCCAAAAAATCAATTCATTTTGGATTGTTATGGAAATTTTACTACACAAACTAGAAGAAATAGCATAGATTTTTCAACTAGAGTTATTGAATTTGGAAATTTGATGCAAACGTTATAGAACTTCAAATTGGACTTCGAAACTATGTGATGATATTTTTGGTCCCTTTAGGTGCTTAGGAGTTAAATATGAAATTTGTATGATATCAATTGGTAGGCATATTCTAAAAAATCATTATAGTAATTCCAAATATAATTGGTGTGCCTTGTATTAATGCTCTAGTCAAAATAAAAGTAAAGATAATTTTTCAACTTAAAAACACTCTAAAATTCAATATCTTTTATGCGTGAAAGAATGCAAAGGCTTTATTTTGTAGCATTTAGACATGTGATGTGAAAGTTATGATTTTCTCAAAATAAAAGATAATTTGCTTCACTTTTTTAATTTCAAAATAATTTTAAAATCCAAAACTTTTACATAGTTGATCCAAATGCCACAAAAAACAAAGTCCTTACATCCCTTTTTGCAAAGAGCTTTCTAATTGTACCAAGAACGTAATTGAGGGACTCACAATTTATTCAATCTCATTATATCAAACAAACAAAGCAACCCAATTAAGATATAGACTGATATCAATGTTGTAGTTATCAACATCTTTTTAGTATGTATAATATTCATATGACTTTAGTATTAATGCAATGCTAAAATTCTTTAAATATTGTTTTACCTAAAAATAGGATACGACTATAATGTTGATTAATTACAGAAATATTTGACCTTCAAAGAGGCCATGATTTGGGTATTAAGTACCAATTGAGAAGCAACTTTAAAGACTCACTATTGTAATATAGCATAGGTGTACCTTTTCCAATAGATATTGGAGAGTGAAATACTTATTTATTTGTGCTTGTGCTGGCTTCAACTGTTCTCTTCAAGGAATCGTAAACCCATATGGTTTGGCAAAGTTTCCTTCCCTTCATTTATAAGCTCAAAAGGAAGTCTTTCTCACATCGATGTGACAAGTGGACTATTACGTCCCAGTGTCCAAAAGTGAGGTTGGCCGGCCATTGAAGGAGAAGGCTAGGAGTTCACCTTGTATGAAAGGTTAGCTCTTGACCTTCTCTTGCACCGGTTGGCCAATCTCATTCTTGAATCTAACTTTTTTTATTTCTCGAGATGCCCAAATCTCCAAATTGTACATGTGTGTTGTGTTGTTCTTCCTTGTACCACAAGGGAATGCACAATACATTGTGGGATTTTTCATTTTCCTTCCATGGGTTTCTCTTACACTTACTTATAGATTTTGATACCCAATGTTACCTTGGCTTATGTTGCCACACAAAAGGCATAGGAACATGTTTGTAGACAATACTCTTTTTAATAAGAAGCACCACCAAAGTCATGGTGTCATGAAGAATGCCTTTGGCATTCTCAAACAAATGTTTTGAGAGTGTTTGTTAAATCTGACTTGCAAGTCACGTGTCTATCAAATGTCATTACATGTTGTGCCACTCTTCACAACATGCTATTGGGCCAATCCCATGACGATGTAAAGAGACTTCTCCAAGTCCTACACATAGAAAGTTTGAATGAACAAAATAAAAAAGAGTGAGCTATTACTATGGAGGTTGGGGAAGTGGTTTGAGATAATTGTGCTTTCACGAAGGGCATAGAAAAGCGGTGATAGCGGGGTGTCTTTTAGCATTGCAATGGAACATCACCATGTAAAAAGTACAAGTGAAAAATTCAGTGTCTTTCTTCTTTTTCTAAGTTTTCTTCATTGTCTTTTTAAGTTCAAATGTAGGACCAATTCATTGCAATTCAACTTGACTATGCACATTAAGAATAAAGTGCAATACATTTTGATTTCAATTGAATAGTCTCTATACAACATAGCATTTCCATTTACTACTTTTAAACAAAGTTGTCAATCACTAATAGTTTCTTTACCAACCATAAGTTGAAGATGCAAATAAGTTGTCTCCATTGGGATCTAGAATAGGCTTGTCGCTTGTAGTGGCAACATTCTCTTGGGAATTTATGGGACACGGGAGGACCATTTGGTGGCATGGTGTCTTCTTGTATGAGAGAAGAAGTAGTCGCTTGTGGCTCATTTCCTATTGATCTTCCATCTAGGAGACGATGAGCTAAGAATTGAACAACTTTTCCTTGCTTCTCTTAGCGATTATGAAATGATAATCACTAGCTTAACGTTTTCATTGGCAATGACACTACTATCATGAAGTCAAAGGTCTTTCTCCTATTGATATTGCATTCATTCCGCAAATAATTTCAATTGGCCTTTGATCTTAGACCCCTTGAGGTCCCTACTAGCATCATCCATCTCTCATGTGCATTTGCTTTGCCACAACATTGCTACTAGCTCATGTGGCTATGGCTATGAAAGTGTGTCTAAATAAACTCTTTCTACAACAATGTTGTCCACATGACATCTAGCATTGCATTTTGATGTGTTGTTGGTGCTAATGAGTAGGAATTGTCATCCAAGTAGGAAGTGCAGTTTGTTGTTTAGCATTGTGGGCACCATTCTTTACATATTTTAAAGCTCTTGATCTGATGTCTTTAGTATGTATTGCAAGCTAGTCAATGTTCTTATGCTTGAGTCGTAATGTCCTTGCACTTGCGAAGCTATCTCCATTGGATCTTCATTTTTTTGGTCATTGTCCTCAATTTCTTTAAGCTCTATAGTCGGCGATTGGGAACTATGGTAGATTGGTAGTTGTTGTTGTCGTGGGAAAGAAGATCACCACTATATGGTGGTTTCATACTAGACCTACTATCAAACCATTTGTATATGATGTAGAAGATATTCTAAGAAAAAGATCTTGGTAATCCTTTGGTCTTTTGTTCTATTGTAATGAGATCCCAATAGTCGATCAACTCCATTTGTGCCCATTCGAGTGAAAATGTTTGTGATCCGTTTATACTCAAGTACAATTTAATTCCACTTTGTTTTGTATGCAACTATTTTGCATGCAATTGTATTGCATGGACATAGTGAAAAAACGTACTTCATAAATTGTAGACTAACTTGTTGTCATTTGGTGGAATGTGCATTCATTAGATCATGTGCATCTATAGTGGTGATCTTCTCCAAAAACATTTTCCTTTCGGCATTTACCAATGCCATGACCTCCTAGAGCAACTATTTAAGCCCACGATCTTTCCGAGCATACTTTGGATGATTTGGTTCAACTACTACGGTTGATGAAGACTTGCTTGTGGAGTAGGAGCAACTAATGTTGCAGGAAATGTTGTGTTGTCAATGATGGTCATAATGGTACCTTCACACACACAAACACATTTATTACCATTTCTTCAAATTTTTTTGAGCTAAAACATTGGAGTGCTTGTTTATCTTATGTAAGTTCAATTTTGAAAAGGAATGTTTTCGACAACCTCAATTCAAGAACCAACTTACTTGCCACTAGAGAGGGTTGACTTTAACCTATTGAATTGGAGGTTGTAGCATCGACTAAGATCTCTATGTTCCAATTTTTGTAGTTACAAATACAACCCTGTTAAAATGACCACAATGACAATATACATCAACATATGGAACAAGTGAAAAGCAAATTAGAAGTACTGAAGCTCTTTCATTGACCCGTACCTAATCAAGGTTTGTAGACTATTCAACAATGTTGATGTAAAAGATGGTAGTGTTCAGAAGGCAATGGACTACATGAAGATGTGATGCAAGTTTATACTCATAGGTCCCATACATCTCGCCACTGTATTTCATTCTTGCATCAATATTTTGGGTAGTATGTCAATCGGAAGTTTGAATTTTTTTGCATTTTAGGCAGTAGTTGACAAAGCACACACGCCACTCATCTGTAATCATCCGTTTGGTCAATTAATAATTAAAATTGGTCACAAATGTCTAAGATCTACGTTTTGTCAAGTTCCAAGTTTTACATAAAAATCGACCTATACTCCATAACAACCACAACAATCCTCTATAATTAGCTCCTAACCATTGCTTTTATTTCTTGCCACATAGTCATTTACATGTATTTACTTACGCTACACGATATTTAGCCACAAATGCAAAGTGTAAACACCAATACTTTTAGTCACCCTCAACTACCCGCATTTGTCTCCTTTAACCCATATAAACATACATATAAGGATACCTTTTGCAAGAAAGATTGGTACTTAATTATATCATATACTACATAGCGGATTTTTCATTTGCTATATTAACTTTTGAAGCATGATTTTGATGAATTTGAATTTTAAATTAGAAATGGATGTTTCCATTTCATTCTTTTTATCAATTAAAAAAAATCATTTTATATTTAAAATTCAATTTTTCTCATTTTTTGATTCAATTTCAAGTTTAGAGTTTTTGAATAATATTGAATATCCAAAATGAATAAATGATTGATCTAAAGCTAAATTTTCGTGGTCTATTTCTATAGTAAATGAAATGTTCCTACCAAGGGACATTTAAATTTTTCATCCCCCACGTTAGTGCCAAAAAGGCTCTCTACGCACACCTTTGAACAATGCATAGTTTCAAACTCATTCTTTTGATTAAATCTCTTCACCATCAAGTCCTCACAAATGGCCAATTTTTAGTTTCTTTAAAGATTGTTTTTCCTATTTTTTCCTAATTAAAACATCAAAATATCTATTTTGTTGAGATTTTTTAGTTTTCTAATACTCCTACATAGAAAAAATTTCTATGCTTTTCCTTTTTAAGAGTTCCATCTTTTTAATCCCTAAAAAGACCAAGTTGCGATTTGGGCAACAAAGCAATTTTGTGTAACTCACTATAAATGAAATTTTCATTTTTTTTCTTTGAAATTTTCACACAACATGGGAACTAGGTTTTTCTTTTAAGGCCCAATAATTTTTATAAATTTTGACTACATGGTTAAAAAATTATTGTATGATATGTAGTTTTCTTCCCCGTCCAGGCAATCCTGGTAGATAAAAAAGATTACATTTTTTCATAAACAAAAATTGGAAATTAAGTTTTGAAGTTTATATACATGGAAAACTTTGATTCATTACATATTAATCATTGAGATGAAAGTTATGAGTAGCTTTAGTTTGTCGTCAATTATGGATTCTCTACTCTAAAATAAACTTTGAAGTCTCTTATTTAACTCTATTTGCAATGGTTTTTGAAAAAAATAAAATCATAGGATGTAGATTGTTTATTACAACATTACAACCATTGGAATTAGAATTTTTCAATTCCATAACTAAATTCTTAACAATTTAGTTCTTTGAATCATTTTCTACTTCTTTCTACTAATCAATTTTTCTTTTTATACTATATAATTCTAAATGATTTGAAATTTTTCATGCATATAGCCAACTTGCCTTAAAAAATGAATTCAAAGAAGCACTACCATTTTGATCATTTTTTCGTACAAATTTGACCTTGTGAAGTGTAGCTGCCCTATTTTTTGCATGGCCCGAAAAAGGATTTTTGTCAATTCAAACATTAACATCTTGCAATCTACATTATGGAAATTTTTGAATTTTTTTCTACATCTTTTCAAAGCATCAAACTATAAGATCTTATGGTTATATGTGTCCAAAAATGTTTTTTTTTCTAAAATTTGATACTTGTACCAAATTTGACATTCTTGGAGTGTTTCAAATTAATTTTGTAGATGTAACTTCAAAAATTCATCCTAATCAAAGTTTCTATATTTAGCATTTGACTTTTTGTATGATTAGCTAGAAATGCAACTTAAATTGATTTGTCAAAATGCAAAAGATTTAATGATATAAATAAGAATTTTTTTTCCAAATAAGAAATTTTCCAACATTGAAAAAATATTGAATACTTTGCCTTGTTTTCCTTATAAAGAACTCTTGATTGTATTGATAATCTTTTTAAAAAATTTACTAGGATTCTAGGAAGACAAACAATTAAATTTTCATCTACAAAATATAATTTTGAATTTTTTTTCCACCCTCAACTATTACTGCAAATTAGGCAATGATTAGGAAATGTGTGCTTGGATCTTTAGGGGGTAAGGCAATGCAACTTTTTACATTTTTTTTTTGTGAATCTAACATTCTAATATTCAGATATCCCATGATACTTTGACAAGTGATTCTAAGAAACACCTAAGTATACTATTTGTTGCATTTTAGTTGAATACCAATGATTCTTTCTAAAATATTTTAAAATAAAAAATCCAATTTTAAAAAATATTATAAAATAAGAACCAACATTTAGACTTTAAAAAATATATATACTCACTAGAAAAATTGAGCCTAAAATAATTTTTGAAATAGGAGAAAAAAAATATTCAAAATCTTAAAAAAATCAATATAATGTCATTTAAATGATTGTCAAATAAAAAAATAAAACTATGATAACTTAAAATTTGGCCATTCTTATATACTTGATGGAGTAGAAATTGCATGAAAAAATAGAGACAATATTTTTTTGAATTTTCATAAGCACATTGTCATGCTACAAATGCAAGCATTATGTAAAAATAAATTAAATACAAATTTTTAAATTTTTAAAAATTTAAAATTAAAATAATATAATATATATATATATATATGTGTGTGTGTGTGTGTGTGTGTGTGTGTATTAGATGATTTTTAATTATCATAATATAATAAAGGAGATGACATCATTTGAAGTGACTTCATGATAACACCTTTTTACTATCATGACAAGCAAAACTATAAAGAGAAGGGTGCACTCAAGAGCTTTGTTGATTTTGATATTCTTGGTCTATTACTTTGAAATTATACTATATGGAATTGGAGTGGGGGGTTTTAGTTTCAAGAAGAAAAATTTCAATCAGAGTACAAATTTGAGTTTTTATTATTGCAATTAATAAATCAACTTTTATAGCCGTTAGGTCTTTCGTTATCGCATAAGTGGTCACAAGATGAAGTTGAGCCATCTTGACTACCAAAGCAACCTCACATGGAGCAACGATGGCATGGAAATCTCAACGTAATGCTTGGGTATTAATGATCTTGTTGCAAGTTGGATGCATCGATCTTGGCAATCGTGAAATGATGATTGAAAAATATATTGACGGTTTAAACGACAAACAATACTACTACATGGTCAAACATATAAAGAAGAATTGCGGTGATTTTTTTTTTAATTGGATAATTAACAAAGATTTGTTCATCTTGCCCTTTACTAATGACACTAAACTTTGTTACCATAGGATGGAAATGTGATAACAATCTATTTGAGGTAGGATAGTTTTAAGCCCTAAAGTTCCAAAGAGGGTTGCTAGCATGTGAGCTTAGGATCTTGAGCCTATGAGCCCATGAGCTCAAGCATATATCTTATAAGTATCTACATTACAAGCACCTTCTATGATTATAGGATGCATAATATAGATACCTATGTTGTAAATGCTTTCAACAGTTGTAGGGTACCTCTTTACACCTTAGCTCAAGGCTTGTAAAAATGCATTTCTAAGCTTAGATACTAGCATCATGCATTGTCCTCTATATCTTGATAATAAATGTCATTCTTTACTCATTCATGTGCTTTTTTGTTTGTGAATTTCACCAATTACTAACACATTTACAATTCTTCCTATAATACTTGTAAAAGAAGTACATCTTGCAAAGTTGCAAAAATTGATCTTTAGGACTTAAATGGTCCAAATTTCTTGGTTACAAAATTTATCTTCATTTTAGTGAGGGTAAAGTGGTTTGTAATTCGACTACTTTCCAAATTTATCCTCAAAATTCTATATGAACTTTGAGACTATTAAATGACAAAACATTATTAACTTGTAATTCTATGACTTTTAAAATTTGGTCCTTTGATGTTTCAAAAATTTGGTTTGCTATGTAGTGTATTTTTGTTCTTTTGACTTTTTGTTTTCCATTGCTTGATTTTATTATCCAAAATGATACTTTTTGCATATGATCAAAACTACAAAAAAATTTAAGGTTTGATTCATACATATGAAGGTTGATTTTTATAATAGGCCATTCTTTTTGGATTTAATATTTCTCCTTCTACATGTGTACAATCTGTATATACAACCTATTGTATATACCTCATGTAAACTACATACTTGAAAGCATTTTGTCCTTGAAAGTTGGATATGATTTTCAACAATGTTACAATGACCCTCGAAGGAAGCAACACCAAATTGCTACAAATTCTATTCTCCAACACCTAAATAATTGAATTTGAATGAAGAATTCTATGAGTCAAAACCTCAACAACTTTCCCAAAGCAATCAATGAAAGATGAGACATTTTGTGCTTCTAGGGTGTCCATTCAAGGTGAGTCTATGCTCTTAACTTTGAAAACTTGTAAAATATTAATAAAAAGTTGGAAAATTACAAAATCACTTGGGTTGCATTTCTTTTAAGTTTGCTACTAAACCCCATTCAATATTTTTTGATCATTTGATCTTTGCAATAGTGTGACTAAAAAAAAGTGCTACTTTTAGGTGTAAGTTGTATCTAAAAATAGGATTAATGAGAGTTTTATGATGCTTTTACTTAGACCATCTAAAACGTTTTGTTTTGTTCCAAAAAATGAGTTTACCAAAATACATATAAAAGAATCCCATGATTTCATTTGCTGTTTTGTTGCAAAGATAAAATTTGGAAGGATCCCATAAGCCTCACTATCCATGGGCTATCAATAATGGGTCATCCTACTTTACCCCAAGTTTCTTGGTTGTTGAAGTTGTAAGTTGAGCTGTTGAAGGTGTTGCAGCTGGAGCTCTCCCATTGTTGGAATTGCAGTATCCATAGCTGATTCTTCCGTGCTTGGGCTTGCCTATGAAGTCTTCCTGGAGGAGGGCGGCGATGTCCAGGGCGAGATTTTTCAACAGACAACTTGCAGATTGATGCCATGGCTATTTGCAGGTTTCAATTCGAAGCTCGGGACACGCTTCAGTCATAAGTTTGCAAGCCAGAGTGCACCCGAGTTTCACAAAACAGAAGATTTAGGGTTTGGCTCTTCCACTTGAATCTAGTCCGACGCAATCAGGTTGGCGGCTATGGCCAATCTCTCCAGTGACCCTAACGTGGGTGCCGAGAGAGTGATTGCGCCTTCGCGGCGCCCGGATGGCAGTCTGCGCAAAGAGATCCGCATCCGCGCAGGGTACACTCCGCAGGATGAAGTGGCGATTTATCAACCAAAGGGCGCCCAGGTGAGACTCTCATCGTGCTAGTATTTCTTCTTCCCTTCTGTCTTGCATTGTCATGAATTCTGCTACCAGGAAGCTTTTGTTTCTGGGGTGCCACTGACCGCGAACTCTAAATCCTAAACCCTAAACCCTTGCTCGAACTGTTCTCGAGCGTTTGGTTGTTTTGAAGCAACGAAAGAATGGTCGTGTACATACGCAACTGACGCTCGCTGGAATTGTGAGATGGCAGTTGAGAAAGGGGCCGGATGTTCCGCCCGGTTACGACCCGGCATTGGCTTCTACAAAGCCGAAAACGAAAGCAGCCAAGAAAAACGAGAAGCGAAAGGAGAAGAAACAGCAGGTACCACTCTATCAATCTCTTTCTTTTTTCCTCTGATGCACAATTTTCTGGTATCTTTGGTTGGAATGAAGTTATTCCTTAAAGGACCAAGGATTCATGCTTATAAAACGATCATATCGTGAATAATCAATAATTCAGAATGGGTCAAATTTTAAATTGCTAGAATCAGTGATCAACATTGTCTGCTTTGGCCGAGAAACATATAAAATTGGAAAAAGAAAGTCCCCGTATGCCTTACTCAAGACTTCTTAGAATATCATGAGGCTCAATCTGGGTTTTTTGATTCTTCAGGATTATCATGCTGATTGATATTTGGCTATTCTCGACGACGAGTAATGGTGGTAGATGGATTGAGTCGCAGTTCTACATTGTGGATTGTGTCCAATTTGCGGGAAAATGATCGAGTTGGAATTCGAATTTAAAAAAAAATTGTGCATAGTTTTTTGCGGTTGGGGCTGCACTCATCTTTTCGAATGTAACGTGTCTAGCGTGCAGAAGCCCGTACTAATACGAATTTTTCATCCCTTAGGTGTCAACAGCGAATTCCAGCGATTCAACAACCGCAGAGAGTTCACCAAGTCAAGAGTCTCGTGCGACTGATGATTCAACTAATCTCTCAGAGAAGTTGAGTACTCTTTCCGTATCAACTATTTCTAAAGAGCAGCAGATTCCTTCGTCTGAAGATGGTGGTCCATCAACTGTGGAATTGGAGAAGCGAATTCGAGCTCTGAAAAAGAAGGTGATTTTGTTTATAGACTACCAGTCGCATTGGTTGTTTCTCGTGTCTTTAGACTGCTTTGGTATGTGACATATTTGAGACTTGACTTTTACGAGAGAACGTTCCATTTCATTCTTTTGGAATGACCTCATGCAAAAATCACATGATTACTATGTGTTAAAAATTTGGGTATCAGCTTGGTATCTTTCCTTTTGTCTTCTCCTTGGGTAGAAGACATAGGCTCATTTTAGATTGCACAGGTTGAAGCCACAAGCTTGAGATAGCAAGAATTCCTATTGCTTGATAGATGCAAAAATGAGGTTTTTACACATTTTTACTATAGCATGCTACCTCTTGGAGATGAATTGGACCAGCGCTTTTCGGGTAATTGCCACCAGTTTTCACTGCACCGGCGCAGTGAACTGGAGGGAGGAAGTCTGACAGGCTTAAACCTGTGAGACAGCGATTTTAGAAGTCTGACAGTCGCCCAAAAAAGAACCCCTGGATTGGACACTTATCACCTCAAATGCATCATTAGGTGTCACAAATGCAATGGACTGTTTTAGCTTGTGTAACTAGGGTTGATATAGTCCATTGCATATATCAACCCTAGTTGCATATGATGTTGGTTATTTTAAGTTTGCCATATCAAGCTTGCTGCTTCAATCTCTGCGATCTAAAGTGAACGTCCGTACGTTATATGCTCCACAGTAGTCACATTCAGTTTGTTGTCAGGAAGTGAGCGTAGATGCATTGTTCACTGAACTGGGATTCCTTAATCCTATGCCCATGTTAAAGTGTTACATATGTCACCGAAAATATGTGCAAATATCTCCGACCCCTTGTCTTGCGTTCAGTATGACTCATTGTCGTTGGTGTGGAAGCGCAGATACGATTGATGGAGTCCAAACAAAATTCTGCCGCTGGCACTCCAGTAATTGCTGAGCAGGCCGAAAAGGTTGTGAAGTTGGAAGGTTGGCGGCAGGAGTTGCAAGATCTCGAAGCTTCTCTGGCTTCCTTGTAGAGCATTTGAGCTTGTCAGTGGGAGTACTGGAGTGGCAATTGTAGCATAACTCGAGGTCTGACTGGGAATGTCATGTTGCTATTCCTCTGGACCCCGAAATGGTTTGACCTGAGATCAAACTGGTAGTGGATGGCTGCTTTGCTTTCTACGCTTGCAGTCGAGGATGTCCATTGCTGGTAGAGTGTGGTAGTTGCTTTGGGGTATTGATTGCACTTAACCGGAAACCCTTAACGTCCCGAAGGGTATTTTCTGGACTGCCGACAGAATCGTCGTTCTCTCTTGGTCTCCCAGCGATGTATTTTTTGTGAATCCAAATTTTTCATGGTTTTGTGCTTGTTGGTTAACAATTGATTGGTATGGATTCAATTTACTTTGTAAATACTCCTACTGTAGAAATTACGGAGTGATAATATGATATGTATGTCTTTTGTAGTTCGAAAAAGAAACTACCGAGTGATAATGTGATATGTATATGATATGATATGTGTGTATGTTTTCTGTAGTTTGTAAAGTTGTCACCAAATTTGAGCCACATACATTGCTTCATTGTTTGTTTGTTTGTTTGTTCGTTTAGAATCCATATTCAAGGTTTTACATTTTGCAAATTGATTGTAACAAAAGTTGTTCTAAGGTTGTCAATCTCTTAGATTTAATTGATAAGAAGAGATTTTGATTTAATAGCATGAGAATTTCAAACTCATAACAATTCATTTGTGTGTTGGTAAGTTTGTAGTATTAAAAGGTGGATGATGTCTATTCTTGAATCAAAGAATGGAAGTGATCTTGTAGAAATAAGATTGGTACTTGTGGTTTCAACCATATTGAGGTTAGTATTTTATCCAAATATTATTTTTTGGAAGTACAATATCAATACTATGTTTTAATAAATATGAGTGTAGTTTTGAATTTTGAGAAGTCTAATATTCCACAAGAATGAATATGGAAGAGAAATTAGTAGTCACATCAATTACCCATCATCTTGCTTGGATTATAACTTGAATTATTGAAATTCACATAAGATGAAATCTTCTTTGTAAATTCAACTATATTCTAAATTTTTAGAATTAAATCATATAAAAATAGAATCATAGGATTTATTAATACAATAAACTTATACCAAAATCAAACTAATCAAGCTTAATTTGATTAAAAGTGTGGAACTTATTCTAACCCTTTTCAAGAATTTTAGGTAGTGAAAACTAATATGAAGGATCTAGAAAGGGAAAATTAAAGATGATTGACATTCATAAATAAATAAGTCATAATACATTTGTTTTATAAAAAAAATGTATTAGCATTAAATTTGAGTAGACATAGATAACTAAAATTCTTAACAAGCCATGTAGAGTGCCTAAATATGATCCAAAACAAGCATCAAATTGGTTGACGCATTTATTGGTGATCCAACTATCTATTATAGCTTCTATATCCTAATGAAATTGAAAGTAAATATCTATTTAAAAACTTTATTCATTTTTTTCAAATTCCAAATAATTTTTAAGTAATTAAAATAAGTGACAATCATGGACGCATACCTTATTGCATTTGAAGAATATAAAAGGTTACGATTTGAGTTTAAGGTCTAAATTGATAATAATAAAAGAACAAGCTTCAATATTACTACTTTTCTTATAGATGTGAAATAAGATATAATTTTTCTCAAAAATAAAAGGTGATATGAAATTTTAATTTAGAAAGAAAAGTGATGTATAGGTCTTAATTCTACAACATTATACAAGATTTGAGGCCTAAACAGGACTGTAGATTCTTCAACCTTAAAAACATCATGCCACATCATGTCTCTCCAAAAAATTTAATTCAACTTTTTGCATTTTAAGAATTATTTTATTTTTATTTTTATATTTTTTGAAATTTTTTTTGACAACTGACCATTCTTTTGCTACAAGGGGAACACATTAGAAGATTTTTAGGGCCTTTGGATGCCTTCGAGTTATCACAACCTGCGAACACAGGAAACAAGTTCGGTGCAGCGGTCTGACGTGGCCAAGACCCTACCATGTCATTGACCCCATTTTTTTATTTTTTTTATGAAAAAAAAAATTCTAACAGTGGGCTGTTCCCCTTGTTGTAGGGAACAACTGTGGGGGAACAAGCCCAAAATAGGCTTTTGGACCCCCCCAAACTCTTCTAATGAAATTGAAATTGAATGTTATTGCCCTCAAATCTCTTTTAATGTGCAGATGTTCAAAGAACATGTTAGGATGTGTTTATCATTCAATATATTCATTTTGACTCAAGTAGTTGTAAAATTAATTAGAATACATAACAATTTCAAACAAAATATTCTTTTATAACCAATTGTTTTGATTAATATATTGATCAATTTAATTTTGATACACTAAATGATTTCTAAATACTTAAAATTATCATCATGGGCATACAAACAAAGATCATGATACATTAACAATCCTTCTGAAGCAAAATGCAAGTGCTAATATAAATTTAGGAGGCACATTGAATAATTATAAGTGGATTTTGTAGGGAGGCTATAAGTGCACTCATCATGAAAGAACAGCCCAACGAATTCACTAAAGTTTCGCTCGTGAATTGAGTACTGCATTAATGAAAGATCCATGATAAAAAAATAAGGATTATCAGAAGTTGTGATTGCCTTGCAAGTTATATCATGCAGTCTATCTGACTGAAACAAACTTAACCCTTGAACGACATCGACAGGAACGATCCGGTTGCTATCCAAGATTGAGCAATGCAGACAGTCACTCATGCTCTAGCAATCAACCAAAAAATTCATCTCAGCATTGCAGTGGTGGACGAAGCTATCATCTTCGAAGCTCTTCCCACGGATATTATATTCAAAATTAGGGTTGCATACCCTTCCTATTGACCCACCAACATGCCAAACCTAATGCCCGCCATGCAACCCACGCCGACGGAGACTGCTACTGTACAATGACGCCACGGCGTATTTTCCAAGGAGGAGCAGAACATCCAGTAGAGCGTCGATGTCGACTCCAAACCCGCTGCAAATTCAAGAAATTTGAACACAGCAGCAGTCGAAGGTAAGGTGACGGAAGCCACATTGTAACCCAAGGGATATGCTGCGCTTGAAACCGCCACCGCCAGGAACGTCTTCCACCTGCACAGCGACATTTTGTGACAGGAAATTTAAACAAAAAACTCGAAGAGAAAATTCTTGGCTAATTTCGTAAGACATACAATCAGTCGAAAGATAAGAAACGGCTACAGAAAACGTCAAAATGCACCAAAAATGCACCAAATTCCTACGAAGTTATTGAAGAGATAAAATGGCTATCAAGAGCCAATGGCTGTATCAATTTCGCTAAATTTTAAGCGAGTATATATATATATATATATATATATATGATCAGATTTTATAGTATATATTTCTTGAAAAATATAAGCAACACCAAAAATAAGTATTAGTCCTCCCTGAAAGGAGGTGATCCAGCCGCACCTTCCAGGACGGCTACCTTGTTAATGTAAGACCTCCATTCATCACAGTAAGAGGGAGGGTCCATTCACCGTACAGGTGAACTGTAAACCTTTTCCTACAACAATCTAGAAACTTGCACCATCTACAATTTTGCACATTTATTCTGTGTCAAGCTAAAAATCAAGTTGCAAACAAATGGATGTCAATACATGAAGAATTTTCACACTTAAAGCACAAATCAAAACTCACATATATAATCAATCGAGCCTCTAATGTTCTGCATGGTTAATAAATCCTCTACCTTAGTTAAATTTTGCCCATTTATTCTCAAAATCACTTGCAAAAAACTAAATGTCAATACATTAAGTATTCTCACCGTAACATAAATCAAAACTCATGTGTGTGGTCAATGGAGCCTCTAATGTTCTGTATGGTTAATGAGACCTCTACCTTAGTTTTTCTCCAAGAAACTTAAATGATTGGAATCACTGCACCTCCTCCAGTAATTTCACCATTAGCAACCAAACTCCCATTATATGGTCCACAGTGCCTCTACTGTCCTGTACGGTTAATAGGACTTCTCCCTTCGTTAGTTTTTTCTTAAGAAATAAAATTGTTGAACATCAGCACCTGCTTTTGGTGCCGAAGTACAGCGGCACTGCCACAGCCGCTCCTAGGGTTACAAATTGCGGCGCCAAAAACACGAGAATATGCGGAAACTGCAGCAACCATCGTCCCGAGTTCGCCAAGGAGAAGAACCAAATCCCGTAAGCCAAGTTCCGTATCACCACTACTACCGCTGTCAAGATTCCACCCATGATTGCGCGTTCCCTGACTCTCGGAGAATCGAATTCCCGTTTCGCAAGCTCCTGCATCTCCCGATCCGACAAGCCCTCATCAGCAGGGTGGATCTTGTTGGGCCCAGTTGGGGGGTTGCTCGTCAAGGGCGCCACTACGAAGATGGTGAGCGCGCCTCCGACCCCAAACGCGAGGGAAGAGAACGTGCCGGCTTTCGTGTCAAGAGCGTCTGCAATCAAAGCGATGGTGAGAGCACCGGCTAAGAAACTTTTGAGGATGCCATAAAGCCATGGCTTGGGAGACGGCTTGAAAATCAAGATGACGGAGACGGCGCCAATGAGGGCGCCCAGAGTGGCGAAGTAGGAGATGCCCTGGGCCACGCGGACCGCCGAGTGGGGACGGTTCACCATGTTCGCGATCGGGCTCTGGTAGCGCACCATCGCGCAATACGCGCGAGAGAGGTATCTAACAATGTCACAAGCAGAAGCTCGGTAAGCTTGGAATAGAATTAAAACACATAGAATTAGAACGACGATCTACGAGAAGCAAGTGAAGTCCCAGAACCGTTGACAGCACCGCAGTATAGACAATGTTTTCAAATCTGCGAAACAAAATGAACAGAACCGAGGTGCAACGACAATTGCGAGCTTACTTGCGAGTTTCCTAACAAGGTAAACTTGGAATCCAAATAGTGAAAGTTCACACAATACTAGAGGGTTAGGGAACAATTCAATGCCATAATCAGAAGCTGGGTAAGCTTAGAATCTATTCAAAAACTACGATCCACTAGAAGCACGTGACTAGAACTACGAAAATGCAAAGCACCGTTGACAGTACCACATTATAGACTATGTATCAAAATCTGCGTAACGATATCACCAAAACCGAGGTACAACGACATTTGCGAACTTGCGAGTTTCCTAACAGAGGCCCAAAACGTGAAAGTCCGCACAATGCTAGAGAGTTAGGTAATAATAGCGCAATCAGAAGCTGGGTAAGCTTGGCATTGATTCCAAAACACACAATTAGAACTACGATCCACTAGAAGCACCTAACGCAAATCACCGTTTACAGCACCACATTGTAGACAATGTTTTCAAATCTGCGTAACAAAACAAGCAGAACCAAGGTGCAACGACATTTGCGAGCTTACTGGCGAGCTTCTTAACAGGGGTCCAAAACGTGAAAGTCCGCACAATGCTCGAAGGTTATGTACATTCGTCACGGTCCTGCAACAATGCAACAATGCAGCGATAGAAAACGTGAGTAGTTTAAAAATTGATTCCAAAACACACAATTAGATCCACTAGCGAGCTTCCAGAGGCACGTAAAGTCTAGAACCAGGGACCGTTCTGACTCTCGCATTGTGGACATAAGGTTCAACTGTGCGTAGCAAAATTGGCAGGGAGGATGTGCAACCACGAGCGAAGCGATTCGGGAGCTTACTTCCTTGCGAGATTGATCTAAAACCCTAAACCCCGGCGGACTTCCAGAGGTTTCCTGTGTCAACCGAATGGAACATAATCAAGCACGCCTAAGCTTAGAAGAGACGCGGAGTCGATCGAATCGGAGAAGGCTACGGCGAAATAGGGCCACGGACAAGGCTACGATGAGATCTGTCGGTACTGGGGGTCTGGGGCGATGGAGAAGCGGAATGCGCAAGCTCGGCGCTGCGCGCAACCGCGAGTTTGGGTTCCAAAGTTCGGTTGGGTTGCCGAAGAGTAACGTAGACTTTGCACTTTGCAGACTTTGGGGGCCCGGATTTTAAGAGACTGATGACGCTTCGTTTGGTTATGGCCTCCATTTGGGAAGAAGACTATATTAGAGCATCTCTTATGGTCCTTTAAATTTTGGCACTCCAAACCAACGGATTGTAGCCCTCCAAATTCATTGGCATTTCAGGCATGCATGAGAATTCCTTTGGTAGAGTTGAAGATTGCAACACCTCTTTCCACAAAAGGGAGACAAACAAAGACATGAGGACCAATTCTACAACAAAAGAGAGTCAATGTACAGTCATGATATTCCCTCCATCCTAAAATGATTGTTCATTTTCAATGTCATGTTTTCTTAAGGTTGTTTTGAATAGGTCATAAAAAATGCTCCCTTGTGGTTTATTTTATTTAGGTTGCAAAGAACTTATGCAATGTTCTTCATTGATTTTAGTAATATAAAATTTAGGACCTTTCTCAATTACGTTTCTTTATAATATTATTTAAAAAATTGACTCAAAAAAATCCAACAAAATTGTGGGCAATCATTTTGGGACAAAGGAAGTAATATTTTGACTGTTTTTTTTCTTTTTAACCCATTAAGGACTATGGTTGATTTTTGGGGGCAAGCAAGGTGGTTTGAGGAGATAAAATGGTAATTACTAGACAACCAAGGTGTTAAAGAAAGAAGGGTTGTATAATCATGATAGCCTGTAGTAAATGGTAATAACTAAACAAATGAGATGCTAGAGAAAGAAGTGTTTTGTAAAGTCCTTTACAGGTTTTTATGCAAAGAGAATCAACATACAATTATGATAATATTTTGCCTTATAGGGCTTTACAAAGAGAGCCTACAAAGCATGGCAGTCATGAGATTTTAGTAGGCCCACAATAGTAAAGTGCTTTCTAATGAAGGGCAACGAATCTCATTTCTTGCCAAAGCTTGTCAAACTTGCAAACTAATGCTTTAAATTGTCATTTGAAGGATTCTAGGAAATATTCTTACATACAATAATAATTTTTTACTATGGAAGAATACGTTTACCAATCATGTGTATACCATATCAATAATATTTATGTTGAAGAGTCCTTATGAATCTTATTGGAATATAGATTCTCCCCTTGTAAAAAAGTTATAATCATATATAAGTTTAATTCATAACACACTCTTATAAGACTAATTAATTAGTATACCCTTTTGTCTATTTGTGAAGTTTTTTTTTCTTCTAAATTCAAATATTATGCAATTTAAGGTAGGTGTGTTTCCAAGGGTCTATCAAAAGTTCATTTAGTCAAAGCATTGTGGTCAAGAAATAACATTCTAAGCTCTTTGTTGGAGAACCCATGTGATACTTTAGAAAACCGAAGTATCAAAGAGAAAAATGAAATGAGGTGGTTTAAGGTTTGTGGCTTACAAAAGAAATTACTTCATCATGCCAATTTTTATTGATACTCAAAGATTCTATAGTGATTTTGGGATTCAGAATCATTGGTATTGAATGTTATGGATGTGAAAAATGGATCACTTGTATACTCCAACCATGCAACTTTCTATTTTTACTTCCAACTAATGGCAAGTCACCTAGTATGTAAAAGCAAAAAAATCTCATCAATGATGATGTCAATGTACTATTTTGAAGATAAATAGTTCCATTTGGCGGAGTTACAATTCAACAATAAAAATGAATATTTTATTGTGCCAAAGAGAATAATTTGACATGATCATATATGCATTTAGTGCTAACTTTTCATCTCCAAAACACCAAAGTTGACTTGATACATAGACCATTGGAGATGCTATAAGAGCATCTTCTATAGCCATGTAGCTATTTGATTCCTTGATTCAAGATTTGTCTAACGGAGAGGAAATGGTCACTTATATCTCCAACAGTGCAACTCTATAAAACATACTTCCAACCAATCACAAACAATGCAACTCCCAAAATATACTCCCAACCAATCACAAGTCATAAAATTTTCATTTATTATAATGACTTGCTAATCTCAATAGAATTTGTGACTGGTAAACCTTATAAAGACCCTTCTAGAATGGCTCCATTTGAGAGGAGAAAGAGAAGGCCCCAATTGAAAAACACTAGAATTGATTGCTTTTCATCCAAATTCTAAAGGGGATGGGATATCTACAAGGCTATAAGTGATACTCTAAAAGGTGCTTCACACATGGGCCGATCAAGTCGAGAGGCCGTGGGAGTTCATGGCCAAACTTTGGGCGAGAGTCCAAAGAAATGGGCAATAAATGGCAATAAATGGTAAAATTTGATGGACTCTTGATTAGAGTTTGGGTCGCCACAAAGTAGTGACTCAAACTCTAATCGAGAGTTTGTTGCAAGGCCATTGCCATGTAGGAGCTTGGATTTCCATGTAGGCAATTTGGAAGGTGACGGACTTTGGATTGTGCCACCTTGTGTGAAGGGTCGAGAGGCCAAAATCAGGGTTTCTAAAATCTAGTTGGTGGAGGCCGATGGACTCTTGACCTTCAACCCATGTGTGAAGTGGCCCTAAGTACATACAAGTAAGTCACCTTCTTTTCTCCAACACTTGAAAAATTAACTTTCAAGAATGTTCAACACTTTTATAATTCAAAATTATCATAAGTTCTAATGAGAAATTGATGAAAGGTGGAGAGTTTTTTGAAGCAACCTAAGAATGAACAAATTGAATCATGCTTCAAGAAGGTTCATTTGACATGAGTCTAGTGTTATGTACATAGGGGGTCCTATGCTTTCAACTTTGAATATTTATAAAATTATTAATATGTGAGTGTAGAAAATAATATGGAACAAAAAGATTGGATGTCCTTTAAGTTTGCTAATGATTACAAAAGAAAAACTGTCATTCAACCACTAAGATATTCGGGCTTGAAGAAATGACTCTTTTAAGTACTCATATTTTACTTTAATGTCTTTATAAATACATGATATTATTCATCAATTGTAAAGTGTACTGGTTCTATTTAATTCTTAATGAATAGTTTACACGAAGTATTTGCAAAGAGAACATGGTCACATATAAGACTATCTAAGGTTTGGAGGAAGTATAAGTTTGGTAGGAAGCTAGAATTGGTAGGAAAGAAGATTGAAAGAAGATTGTTAGATAGTTGAGTATTCAATGTCTCTTAAAAATAAATGTTGTTATATACAATTCGACCACTTTGTTGTATAGATAGGTGAGATACAAGATTGGTTTGGATCCTTTAAAAAAAAATTTAAGATCAACTTTAGAAGCAATAAAGGATATGGCCTATAAGAGTATTGGTGTCTACTAGATGCATTATTAATGATTTCAATAGCCATTTGTATAAGCTCTAGGAAAAACAAAGGAAACATTGATCATTAGCAACCTAGTCTCTAAATGAACATTTTAGAAACTTGAACTTGTAAATAAAAGAGAACAAGAGGTGAAAATCTTTTTTAGAATATTTCTTTACAAAATTTGAATTTATTAAATTTATGCAATGCTTGAGAATTTTCTTCAAAACCTTTGCAAAAAAAACCTAGATTAAGAACTTTACAAATATTTAGTTTTTTTATTTCAATGTAAAGATAGACATTACATAATTGGCCAATCTTTGATATTATCAAAATGAATTATTAAATATTTTTTTTATACATTTTTTTTTGAGATTCAAAAACAAACAAACTTGTGAGGAATTTCTATTTTATGAAGATCCAATGGTTGAAAAAAAGTTATGCATTTTTTTGGTTTGGAGCCTCAATTTGAGCAAGAGGTGGACAACATCATTTGTACTTTGAAAATTTGTGTACTTCTTCTTAACTTGAAGCCCAAATCAAATCTAAAGTCCCTATATCTTTTAATGAAGTAACTTTGAGTTATCAACCTTGAAAGGCCAACAAAGCCATATCATTGTCAAAAAATTTGGCAATCTTGAAAAAAAATTTGCTCTGCATAGCAAGTTTTCTTTTTACAAATGCATTGTCTTAACACATACAACCCAGTCCCATTTTTATATAACCCTAATGGTAGTCAAGAATAAGATCCTATGATTACAAACTCTAAAAAATGAATGAACTCTCATTAATAGCTTTTATTTTATGGAGTACTCATTTTTGGTAATTTTGTGAGTATTTGTCAATTCTTGAGATATGGATCTATAGAGGTTAAGGTCCCTAATATAACCTTTTTCATTATCACATCTTTTGATTACTCCTCCAACTATGGAAACAATTATACCTATTTCAATCCTACTTTAAAAAAATTCTACAATTTTACCATTATGCATGTATATGTCATAAGAAGTTGCATATACATGTAATGATAATGGTTTTAATGAGAACCAAAAAATATTCAAGACTACTATTAAGACTTGCTCAAGGTATATACTTCTTTGGTGTTTCTTTTGTTCACAACATTACAAAATTAATTTTCACTATTACAAAATTTTAATAATTACATGCATTTTTAGTATTTAGAATGTGCTATAAAAGAAATTTAGGTTTACTATAGCAACTTCATAATTAAACATCCTAGTCATTATTTGAGTTTTAAAAAATTTCTTTTATTTATGTATATTTATATTTTTTTACCTCAATTTCCTTGTAGAGAAGATTGTTTTTTCCAAAGATTTAAGCATTTCTTTGGGATGAATGGAAAATCATTTGAACAAAATATTGCCATCAAAGACTCAATTCATCATCCAAAATATAGTATCTCCCCAAAGTAGTGGGCCACCATATTAATGACTCTTATAAATTGAGAACTTCATTTGGAATTATGAGTTGAAATTGGGACATGTTCTAGTATGACATGTTCTATCCTCATGTGTAATTTCACTCAGAATAGACTATATTTAAACCTATTATTATTTTCATGAAATTTTCATGTAAAAATACCCTTTTTGTAAAAAGTCAAAATGTCTCATTTTTTTTCTATAAAAAATGTACATCTTGACTAGAATCATGTTACAAGTTTCATGAATTTTAGATTTTTATTGATTGAAATCTTATTGATTGAAATTTGATTACAATATTTTGACTTTTTTTTTATTTTTCACTTTCTTAACTGTCAAAAAATAAAATAAAAATTCAAAGTTACATCAAATAATTATATATATTAATAAATAAATTAATTTTTTCAGATTATAGAGTCCAAATTTCACTTCATAATTCCAATTTCTCAATTTATGAGAGCGATTAACGCAGTGGCTTACTACTTTTGGGAGTAACTATATGACCTTCAGAGCACGTAGCTAGGTAAGTAAGACCTTTACTGAAAATCATCCATCCACAACATATCATCCATTCGTGCATCAATTCTTCGGTAGGAGGGCAACACGGAATAATATAACATCCGACACCATTCGTTCGGTTGTCTCTCTCATTTCTTCCACCATCGCAATCCGAATCCCCTTTCACACTGGCGGGAACTTCACTGGCGACGTCGAGTTCAAGCATTGACTGCAACAGTGAGGACGGTGAGCAAGTCGCGGATTCAAGTATCCTCCTCCCCCCTCGCAACGTCTCTCGATTCCTCCGTTGTCAAATTTAAACTCATTCGTCAATCAATGCAGCCGTGCAGCCGTGCATCATCATTGTCTTTTGTTTTATTTTCGTCTTCCTTTCCTGCATCTTGTCGGAGCATTCAGAGTTTGGGGATTCAAATCTTTCAGAGACGGATCGCTAGCTCATCAGGCTGCCGGATTTGATAGGGCGTTCTTTTTGCGGCATTTGATTCTACTCGTGGAGGACGATCTTCTTTAGTTCTAGTACGAGGCGCTGAGGTTGCGGGAGACGGTGATGCAGGGGACTGACAGGCGAGTTTAGGGTTTGGAGTTTGGTGTGAGACTGAACAAAGTGTGAGAAGGTGTGAGAAGGTGTGAGGAGGTTGGTGCATCATGATGATGCACGATGCTGGCATCGAGGCCAAGGAAGCGGCCGTCCGGGAGGTGGCGAAGTTGCTGCCTCTACCGGATTCGTTGACGACTGTCAACAGCATCAGATCTGATTACGCTTTACGGCAACAGGTACAATGGAGCTACCTGTGACTATCAGCAATGCTAGTCGGGTGATCTGTTTTTGTTTCTGGAAGCTCAATGTCGAGGAACGTGGTTTCAGGAATTGAGTTCCTTGGGCGAGGGACTGTTTGATTGCCCTTCCGATTTCTTGGAATACTCTTTATTATCCCCATTTCTGTGTCACTAAACCTAGAAAATTGGTGCGCTTATACTGTGGAAAAAGAGAACAATGCAATGGCAGAAGCCAGTCTGCGTAGGGAATCGCATAATGATCTACTAGGAATTTAATTTGATCAGAATAGCTTTCCGCGGAGCTGGATAGTATTGAGTGTTAGGTCACCTGCATTGTCTACAAGGCTATCACAGCTGAAATTTCGGGATCAATCAAGGTAATATATGCAGTTAGTATCGTGTGTACAATAGGTTCAATCAGAAGTTATGCAGCTAGATGTTTGTTTATCCAACGACGAATCATCGTGAACGCGAAATGTGTCGAGCAGTGTTCACGATGATCTTCTTACTTATGTGGCATTGCTGATTAATGCTTTGTCTTTTTACAGCACAACGATGCGCAGCTCAGCAGCAGTGTCATGTCACAGGTCAGTCTAAACTTCGGTCAAAAATAAATTTCTCTCTTGCAAGTGTCCTAAGTATTCCTGCTCGTTTCAACCAGCTTTTTGATTGAGACTATTTCATTACATAACTCTCAGGACGTCAGGAGCTGAAGATCACATAGTATCAGCTCCTCCGTTTCTTTGTAGCTACTTCTCCATTCTTGGTCTTTTGGGTATTAAAGGATTGAATGCAACAGGTAGAGCAAGCCAGGACTGGGATTGATGCACTTGCTGACTCGCAGCAAAAAATTGGAGGTCTTCGTGAAAATTTTGAACTCATTGACAGGTGCGTTCAGTTAGATATATTCATCGGTGATTTTTATAAGAGACTTGCCTGCCGTACTACATTTGGTGGGGGGAAACTGGACAAGAGCTTGGGTCCCAATTTTATGCCAAGAATTTTGTGAACTGCAGCAATCTATTTCGCCGATTTTCTGGACTGAATTTCCATATGCTCCTGGTCTCTTATTGATATCACTTATTTTCCATGGACTTTCATATGTCGGACCTATCATGTCACCTTCAGTCCTCAGTCGGAAGACTTTGTAGAAATTATCTACAAGATAGAGCTGCCGGTTAACCATCTGGAATGTGCCATATGCTATGTGCGGGAATTCAGGTTATGTCGTGAGTGCCAGACGCTGATTGAGCACCACGATCAAATAAAGCTTCTTAGTAATGCGCGGAACAATCTGAATACAACCTTGAAGGTGCTAAGCATTTTCGGAACCCATGTTTTGCGAATGTAATGCTGTATTTTCACTGTAATTTATTTTCATTGTTGTACTGTCAGAATTTGTGCTTTTCCCTGAAATCGTGATCTTGTGGCCATGTCACATTAATACAGGATGTTGAAGGCATGATGTCTATATCTACAGAAGCTGCAGGAGCGAGAGCTTCACTTTCAGATGAACGAGAGTTGTTAAGGACTTTTGAGGTAGATGATTGGACTGAACGCTTGCTCTTGAAGAGTCCAATTGTAAAGAGGGCTCATTTAAATTTATTTATTTTCTTAGATGACGAGTTCATGAATTCGAATTATGAGCGAGGCTGGTAAGATAGTGGGCTTATGCTCCGGGTTTTTTTTGCGGCAGGCATTAACAGCACTCGAGCAGAAAAGACGGTTTGCACTAGCTACAGTGTCAACACGAAGAGAAGAAGCCGGCAAATTGACGTGAGTGAGCTTAGATTCTACGCATGTGTGTGCATCCTGTAAACTAAGGGCCGCTTCACACATGGGCGGAAGGTCGAGAGTCCGTCGGCCTTCACCAATCACATTTCACATTTCAGAAAACCCCAACTTTGGCCTCTCGACCCTCCAAACTGCCTACATGGCAGCCCCAACTCCTACGTGGCAATGTCCGTCGAATTTATCATTTATTGCCCATTTCTTTGGACTCTCGCCCAAAGTTTGGCCATGAACTCCCACGGCCTCTCGACTTGGTCGGCCCATGTGTGAAGCGCCCCTAAATTCACGAGTAAAAGTCTCTTTGACATGCTTAACCTAAAACTAATGCAACATTAATCGATCTCTCTTACTGCAGGGAGTATTTTGAAGATGTTAGCAACACTCGAGCAAAGTTTGAGCAGACTCTGTGGGACCATATCGGCAATTTTTTTCAGCTTGCAAGAGATAGGTACATGCTAGCTTCTGTATTTTAAATTTTTTTTATGGATAGAGATATTACCCTGCTTGAATTTCTCACTTGGCACTTGACATTTTATATTGGTCAACAACCACTTGACAAATACTGTTTTTTATGTGCAGTCCTCAGACTCTGGTGCGGGCACTAAGGTATGATGCCGGAGGCAGGGTTGTATTTCGTATTGTGTTTAATCTATGAAATCATTTTAATATTATTTCATTAGCTTTGTCTGTCTCACAAGTACCTGTCTTCGTTGATGTATGCATAATTTGGGCTTTCAATGCAAATAAAAAATTCTTTCCAGTTTAATACCGGTATAAAGTTTCTATTGTGGCTCTGGTAATCAGGCATCGTAAAAGAGTGAAGATAGATAGATAAATGCCGTGCTTAAAGATAAAATCATGGTTATCTCTCTTTCAGGGTTGTGGAGATGCAGGAGATTCTAGACCAGCAGCAAGCTGAGGAAGCAGCCGAAGCAGAAGGTGCTGGACCGATGTCCAACCTCCCAGCCCCTCGAGCTATCCGCAAGTAAGAAAAAACATCTCCTTGATTTCGTATGTAATGTGCCCTTGCGGGCTGATCGTTTCCACTGCAATTTCCTCACACTTCGTTTTGTGTTCAGGTCTCAGAATCTCTCTCAGCCTCCTGAGGAACAAAGCAAGCCCAAAGTTGGTGGGTTAGCATACAAGGATCGTTGCTACGAAGAGATTAGAAAGTCAATTGAGACTAGATTCGATGTCTTGTTAAATACGGTGGGAGAAAGTTCTTACTTCTTGAATTTCTTCCATTTACAGTCAGTGTAATATTTATTTTCATCTTCTCGTTGAATGTTTATCGTTCTACACTTAATCCTTCTATTTCGTCTAGTTATCAGGGTTTTTAGTCTTTTGCAGTTCTCTACTTGATTGTGACTGCGGCCTTATTTTATTCGCCCATGGTTCTGCAGCTTGTTTCGCAAGATCTGAAAGTAGCTTTGGAAGAAGCCAATTCGGTGAGTTTTTCTTACATTGCGGAGACATTTGAAGTCTAGTTGTGACAGTGTATCGAATTTGCATTAGGCATATCTAGAAGTAGTATTCTTATTCACGTAGGTAGTAAATCATGCTCAGTGCTTCAGTTCATGACACTGAAGAATGCAATTTATTCTGACCTACTGCAGTTGCAAGGTCCATTAGGAAGACGACCATAGAGGATACTTAAACTAAGACTGTAACTCACAAATTACCTGGTCTTTGAAGAAATTTTCTTCTTAGTTCCTGTTCTTGATCCTATTGATAGGACAATGAGCTGCTTGATATGTCAATAAGCCGACCCTGCTGCTTTTACTATCGATTGGCGCTGAACGCTGACTTGATGAAAGCTTACATTGAACGTTCTAGAAAGATCAAACTCATGCCGCATTTATAAAGCAAGAATCCGACATAGGTTGTGCTTCTACCTAGATAATATCGGCTGTATACTCATAATTGAATTGTGATTGTGGAAAGTGATAACTATTCCAAGAAGTACGTATTCATGATAAGAATTTTGCTTGCTGCATTGAAATAGTATTCTGATGCTGGCCCGAGTCTCTCGATTGCAGATTGCTCTCGAGCTCCCTGACATCTTTGACTATGTGGCTCCATGTTTTCCTTTAAGGTAATCATCGGTCAACAATGCGCTATGAAAAAATCATTATTTGCGTTCCCTGCATGTTTTGCTTAGTGAGAAGTCCCTCGCAATTCACTTCGGAATATTTGGGTTCTTACAATTGGGGGGATACCTGCAGGTATGAGATATTCAAGTACTGCGTGCATTTGTACACAGAGCGTTTTCTTCAAATGTTACGAAGACTTGGTGACAGAGCCAATGAATTATCCAACCTTGAAATATTGAAGGTGACGAATTCTAAACCATTTGATAATAAAGGTGGCTACATATTGAATTGGACGGCTTCAATATTCTTTGATGTTGGAGAAATATTAAAGGGGATGAATTTTAAATCCTTTTATGTTGAAATAATGAAATCTTGAAGGTGACGAATACTACGAGTAGAATTTATCGTCTTAATTTGACCTATTTTCAGTAACTTTGCGTCAGATCAGATTTTACTAATTTTGGAAATGTTCAATTTGAAACAGGTCACAGGGTGGGTCGTAAACTTTCAAGAGCAACTAATTCAGCTCGGTATCGATGAAGGGTTGGCAGCACAGTGTGCTGAAAGTGGAGCTATGGATCCACTCATGGATGCTTATGTGGACAGAATGCAGTCGTCTATGCGGGTATGATCTTCATGATACAGGCAGCATGGACGAGTGTATGCGTAGTTATCATATAGGTTCCGTTTTGAGCATCTTCCAAAAATTACTAATCTTATTACTTCCATAATTGTGCAGAAATGGTATACAAATATTCTGGAAGCAGATCGGACAAATCCCCCGAAGAGAAGCGATGACGGGAGACTGTACACTCCAGCAGGTGTAGACCTGTTTCGTATTCTCACAGAGCAGGTCCAAGTTGTGCAAGAAAATAGCACTGACGTCATGCTTTATCGAATCGCTCTAGCTGTCATTCAGGTTTGTTGTTCCTTCATACAGACACCAGAAATCTTACATTTTTAACCTTTCATCCCTGTTTAACACTGAACTTGAGCGCCTTAGGAGTAACTGTAAGAATTTCTGTCTGATGGTAGAGATCGTTTGCAGATTATGAATGAGTTCCAGGCTGCACAGCGGAAGCGGCTTGAAGAACCAGCAGCTGATATTGGGTTGGAGCCCTTCTGTGCTATGGTACACCTCCTTGCTCCTGTTGTCACTGACGGTTAGTAATTCCGTCAAATGAGTAGCAGATACTATAATTGAACAGAGTATGATTGCCAGACCTACTACAATTTCAGCACAGAATGTTGCTCTGTGTCTAACTTCCTGCTCTCATCTGGCGTTGATGTTTATGTAGGTGAACAGTAATTACAAGTGCCATGAATTGGCATTAGAGCTCAGCAACAGTGTCATGGAAGCTCTTACTCCTTACTATGCTGAGCAGGTCAGAGCAGGCTACTTCTGACTACTTTACCCAGCTCAATGATGGATGTGCTTATCGTAGCATAATGAGTTCTTTGACTCAATAATACCACTTGGTGTTGCTAATGCCAATGCTTGTCGGTAATACAGGTTAATTTTGAGGATACATGTAAGGGATTTCTTGAGGTTGGAAAGGTAAGACCAGTAAGGATATTGGATCGTTGTCATTTGCTTTCCTTGGTATTTTATTGTATTGTACTCTTCAGAACCGAAGCTTTTATGCTGACTCTATAATTGTCCATCGCGACACTTTTAAAAGCAAGACCCACTTACCACAAATTGCATTGATGCCTGCAGGAGGCCTTGTCGCAGGCTGTGGAAGTGATTTTTGAGGATCCTGGTGTGAAAGAACTAATTGCAAAACTCTACCAGAAAGGTGCCATCTGAATGCACTGCTAACCGTTATCTCAAGTGGTTGTGAAGTTTTTTTGGCTCTATGTTCATTATAGCTTGGTGCCAGGATTAAACAGCTCTCAGTTATATTGAGTTGTGTAAGGTTTATTGTTCAGTTGTTAATGCCCTACAGCCCAACTTTTTATTATTTCATTCTGGACGAGTGCATTTTGATTATAAATTCTTGAAATTAGAGGCTTAAATCCTACTTTTCTTGAGTGGTATGGAGCTTCATCTTGAGTCTTTCTATTTACTCGTTGTGGTGTGGTCATACAGACTGGTACGAAGGTCTGGTGACGGAGTATCTTGTGGCGACCTTTACTGACTATTTTGGAGACGTCAAGTTGTAAGTCACCATATTTTGATTGAGCATATTTGGGTTTCATGAAAATTAGAGCAAGTTATTTTTACCAAGCTGAAGTTCATGTTGTTTTCTGCTTAGTTGAGTGCTCTTTTTTAGGACTTCTAAAAGTTCAAAGCTCTTCTTGGTTCTTGTTGCAGGTATGTGGAAGAGAGATCTTACAAACGATTTGCCGAGGCTTGCCTTGAAACAACTATTGTGCTGTACGTTGACCGGCTCCTTACCCAGGTTTGCAATCAGCATAATCTCTACAACTTAAATTCATGGGTGTTACTGGTGTTATCACTGATTCTTTCGTTTGATCAATGCAATGAAATAGGTCAAAATCCTATGATTCTTGTAAGTATAGGCAATGTAGTTAATGCTTATTAGAAGAACTTAGAAAGACTTGCTTTGCCTACCTGCAGAAAGGACACATCAAAGAGGAAACTTTGAAGAGACTTGAGGTGGATGAAGAAGTACTTGGCGAGTTTTTCCGGGAAATAATTACACCTGCTGTAAGTGCTGTTTTCTTCTAATAACGGGAAGGTCGGAGGTCCTAATTTTCTTGCATGACTTGATGAGCATTGGTTTTTCTTGTTGCCTAGTAAAAAATTTCATATAGTTTATACTCATTCATGACTGGTTGTTTTGTCGCAAAACAGAAGGTGGATAAGCGCATTCTTCCCCTAGCTGAGCTTCGGGACCTTGCATCGGCAGAAAGCGTAGATGCCTTCACTGAGGCATACTTAAAGCTTTTGGAGAATCACCCCGATTGCCCTGTAAGAAAATGCTCACTCTTGTCTTTTATGATATTCATTCAGTCCCACATGATAATGATTTCTGTATTGCTGCCTTTCTGCAAGTTGCTTGTTAAAAATTGTTCTGCACCAAAAGATTTCTTTTTTCAAATATGCTTACGTTGAGAGCTGGTTGTCACTGTTGAAATTCTGCAGCCGGAAGTGGTTGAGAAGCTTGTGGCATTACGAGACGACATTCCTAAGAAAGACGCCAAAGAAGTAAACCATCTTCTCTATATTTCAATCTTGATTCAAATGCTTTCGTATTCTTGTGTTTAGTTCTATCTCGAGGGTGCCAAAGATTTCCGACTTTGGGAATCCAGAGTAAATGAAGTCCTGAAGATTAATTGAGAATTGTACTTCGTTTGCGATCAGGTCGTCCAAGAATGCAAAGCCATCTATGCAGAGAAGTTAAAGCACGGGGAGCTTCCGAAGCCTGGCCTTGTGTTCAGCAGACTCACTTGTCTCCCAAAATCCAGACTAGGAAAGAAGTGAGCGGGGAATGTGAGCTACATTTATATCATTGACGCTTCTAGGGATTATTCTTTCACTTCACATATGCATGAGGTCAATGTTCAACCTTGTTGACTTGATCAATGGCGTCTTTGGCTAGCTCTAGCTCTCAAACGACGGGCAAGGTTACTTGTTCGGCTGAGCGATTTATCATCATGAATCAAGAAGCATGTAGTATAGAAATCTAGTTGAAGTTGGTACCAATTGGCTCAGAAGGATGGATTTGCGATTCCCTTCAATGTATGTAATTGCAGAGAAATTTCTATTGTTTGTAATGACACTTACAGATAGCCTTGTTTGAGCTCAGCCTGATGTGGACACCTGCCGCGATTCAGAAGTTTACAGTCCAGTGTTAACTTACCAGACATCAGTCATCGGTTCAATCAGTGTTACAAGGTTTGCGTCGATTTGAAGCTACCGACTTATTGCTCTTCCGAAGGGTCTAACCCCTTAACGCCCGAGTCCTTTCTTGAATTTTTGCTCATTTTGCTCATGTGGTTCATAGCCTTCAGTTTGGAACCTCTTTGTTCATCATCCAGATTTTGAACGTTAGAGCTCTTAATTCGCTTCAATTGCATTGTAGGACCTTAAAATGGAGTAGCTTATCCTACATAAAAAATTGAGTAAATTGCTTGACTTGGCACCATATACTGTAGTCAACTTCAAAATCCTACCCTTTGTATGCCTGAAACTGTGACTATGGTTGGATGCTTATTTACTTTAATTTTATTCAGAGATGTATAGTATGTCTTCAATTGGTTCATAACATTATTCATCAATGAAGTGTCATTTAAGTCAACGATGGTTTAAATTGAAGCGGTTTTCTGTACTTGTGTGACTACATGGCCTAACTCGTCCTCATCTTCCACATGCCACTGCCAGTCTTCTCTTTGTTTTTATCTTTTTACTGTGTCAACTTCATAGGGTGAGTTTCTCCAATGGCTTGACTTGTTGGTTGATCATTAAATTATTGTGAGAAAAAAATCTCACTTAGCTTGTATGGATTGTGGATTGTGGAATTTCTCCTATAATACTAAATAATTTTATATGAGAAGAATTTCATTAGTTTTTGTGAAGATTTGAAAAGAATGTGAATTTTCGAAGAAATTTTGAAGAAAATTGTATTGAATATACCAAAAATTTTGGAAAAATATTTAAACTCAATATTAGTGAAAATTATAGTGTAGAAAATCATAGTGTAAACTAAATGTATGTGTCAATCTAGATTTAGAAATATACTTAATGATATAGGCTTTCTACTTCAAATTGTAATAAAACATTTACTTTCAAAAAAATTTTGAAGTTCTTAAAGGAAAATTTTGGGAAGCTTTATTTTTAGTTTGATTTGCCCAAAATCAAAATTTATTGTAAGAACATAAATTCATTCTAAGAAGGCTTTGTATGATGAAGAAATATAAAGAGTTGACTTAAGCACCACAACTAAGGAGACTATTTTAAAACACTTTTTATCCATGCTATTGAATGTTGTGTCAAATTGTAGAACACTTTTTTTCTAACTCCTTCACTATCATACACTAACATCTTGAAATCTATTCATTTAAAGTTTTTGAATTTTTTTCACATATTCAAAGTGTTTGTTTCTATAAGTTTTCATTGTTTGGAGTTCAAAGAAAAAAATTCTGCTCACTTCACAAGAAATCATTAGAAAATGAGTTGTGTATTGTAGGATGATTTAGAGTAAGGTGTACCCCTTATTTGCTTTTGAAATTTTGCATGGATGTACCTAACCAAAGATGGAATACTCAATGGCATAGAAGAAACTATTTATTCCAAGATGGCATGAGAAGATAAATTTTTAACTCACTTCAAGCATTATAATCATATAATGCAAGTGGTTATTCAAATGGGCTAAAATATTTTCCACACATTTTAGTAAAAGTCTACTACTCTTTTGTATGGATGAAGTTTCAAAAAGAAATTTAGTTTTTATTTTCAATTTTGATCAATGCACAAAAAAATAACAATCATTAACAATTCTCTTAAAAAAACACACAAGATCTATTAGTGTTCAACCCGTAAATGCCTAAGGCATCAAATTCTAGTGTAGACAATACTTTGAATTTAAATAAAACTTCACCAACTTTCTTTTTTATTGGTTTATATTTTTGGAAAAATCTTCATGAAGTCTAGTTTTAGTATCAAAAATCAAATTTTAAAATGAATTATGAATTATGATTTTTCTATTCAAGGTTAAGTGTAAGGCTCTCTATTGCAATCCTTGATTTTTTTGGGTTGAGGACTTTTGGAATGAGCCTAAAATATTCTAGATTTTGGAGAAAAAATCACATTAAAAATTCATTTAAAAAAATTGTAGAGTAGATTTTGGGAAACCATAAATTGATTGGTGTTACTATACTTTTGGGTCAAATTTGTTAAAAAATAATTCAAAATAAAATGAAATATGACATGTAGTGGAATTTTCAGAAATTATAACTTGGCATAATTGAATATTGTAGAAATATTAAATGAAAATAATTTGAATCCTCAAAAAGAACCCCCCCCCCCCCCCCATGATAAACGAAAAACGAAAAATAAATCACAAGTGCTGAATAAGCAATGAATATTTAAATTAAGCTATGAGCCCCTCCTACAAAATGTAATGACAATTCTATATAAGCCAAAGTATCACGAAAAGCTATGAGGATCCTTAATAAGCCACTAGTATCACAGTGCCCTACTGCAAAACGTCACGATAGATTTGGCAAAGCCTTGAATACTACGGCAAAGTTGTGGGGACTAGTGATAACCTTGCAACTAAACATTACAAAATATTCCAAAGGTTGTGAAATAAAATTCCAAAAATTCTAAATTGAGTTAATGAAAGAATGAACCTAAAAAGAAAAGATTTTGTATAGGTTTAACAAACCTTGGCTTCAATATACAATATGCATATTATGTCCTTTAATCTCACTCTTTTTTGGGCACCAATTTTTTAGATTTGATATGTCAAAAGAAGATTGAAAGACTTCAAATTACTTTCACAATTTTCACACCTTCATAATCAAACATCATAATCTTTCATTATAATCTTTCAATTTGCAAGTCATAATGTTGTGTTTTTTTTTTCTCATGTGATTTCTAAGATGTCTAGTTTGAATTAGTTTAAATTCAATGATATTTTCTTTTTCTTTTTTTCATGTGATCTCTAAGATGTCTAGTTTGAATTAGTTTGAATTCAATGATATTGTTGTATTTTCTTTTCTCATGTGGTCTCTAAGATGTCTAATTTGAATTTAGTAATATTGTTGTTTTTTCTTTTCTCATTTTTCATGTGATCTCTAATTCTCTAAAATGTCTTATGTCTAGTTTGAATTTGTATAGTTAAACTTTGGCTGACAACTTCAATGCTATGTTAAAAATAATAATAAGAGAAGGGATCATTTCTTTAGACTAAGATGTACAACACATTCAAAGGAAAACACATATGTAGATTATGGAGTACATTTCAAAGAAAAGCCATTCAATCTAAAGTAATTCCTACATTAAAAGTAAACTCCCCAAATATAAACAATTACCTAGTAGGTAGGGGTTTAAAATCCAAAAGTGTAGCTAAATACAAAATAGGTACTACAGAAACTATACAAGTTATGTAGGTTCAAACAAAAATAAGGAAAAAAGTGTATCGGCTAACTGTTGATACAATAAGTCTCCTACTAAACTAAGAACGCGATGAAAGTCTTCTATTTACCACAAAGGTGTTTCTAGATCCTCAAATCCCTATCGAGACTCTAGAGTAAGATCAATGAATTGATTGTATTCCTTGTGATCAAGAAGGCAACGTTTGGTACCAACTTTTGAATTTGCTTTATAGAATTGTAGAATTGTAAGGCCAAATGAAAATAACTCTTGAAGAAAAGGGACCAACAACTTTTGCAAATAAGGAAGCTGGCCCTTTTTAAGCCTCATTTCTGAATTTGCTATACAAGTAGGAAGGTGAATTGCAAAATATAGATTGTTCAAAATATTCTTGCAGGGTGTGCCAACAATAAGAAGGCAATTATCAATAGTTGCACCCTCCTTATCAAGAAGTCCATTTGGAGAACCAACCAATCGTGCTAATTGTTTTAAGAAATAGCATCAACTAGGATTTGTGGGGTTCCGGTATTGGCATCCATCACACATCTCCTACGAGAATCAAAGACAATTTTCACTAATCCTAGGAACGATTTCTCAAATCCTCTGAATGTGAAGAAAGAAATTCCTCTCAACGATACAAGACTAGAAAACAATCTCGAATCTTGCTTCAATGCAAAAGTCCAAAATGGGTTTTAGGCTTGGTTTGGGGCGGACATAACTCTGTTTTTTAGTGATGCTAGCTTGTTTAATAACAATCGGGTCAAAGTACAAGAGCATCCCATTGATGTCCAGGATGAGGAATTTTTTTAGAGATGCTATCTGGGGCCGAGATATGGGTGACAGACTCTTTGTAAGTGGCTCATTCTTACATTCGTTAGCATAGGACATTGCTGATGACTTGGCTCTGCTCCTTGAACCCTTAGCTTTCTCATGCGCTAAAAACTCTACAAGGCCAATGTCATTATCAAAGATCATATTGAAAAAATATAGAGTGCAATTTATAATAAGGGGCATCGGTTGATAGCCAATATAAGAAACCTATTGATTGGCAACCAATACATTATAAAGCCAATCTACATAAAATACTACAAAAGTGGGTAGGAGATAGAAATGTAGTACAAGTATTCTATCAAGGGAGAAATCTACCACAAACTCACTACAATATACTATATAACCCATTCTCTACGATGGACTTCCATATATTTGTGGATGCTTAGTTCGACCATGTTGATTATTTTGTGGGGAGAGCGGCTCGTTTGGTTGATCCACCTTTGGAACATTGCCGTGGCTTTCAGCCTTTGCATAACCATCATCAAGAGCATGCTTTTGTCTCTTGGCTACTGTATGCGATCGAGTAGTGCGAATGGAATCATGTGAGTCGGAGGGCTGCCTAAGCAATTTGCCCTTCTTCCCATCCTTAGGAGGATCAGCAAAGCCCCCCCCAGTACTTATTGACTAATTGCCGATAAAGTCCTGCTCATCATCCAAAGTCGGTGCAAATTTCTCCATCTTTTGAGGGTCCTCTTGCTGATTCACCTCCATCAATTCAGGTGCATGACCTTCTTCATATTGATGCTCTTCTACTACTTTGAGGATTACCTTTGAAGTAGGCGATTGTTGAAGTAGGATTACAAGTGGTGCTATAGGTATATCTTGATGTGCCATCTCTGCAAGAACAGTAGCAACATCTAAAGCCCCTGATAAAACAGGGGGATTATCGACAATGGAAGGCGAATGGATTTGTCATCTATCAAGTTGGATTGGACGTACTTCCTTGCTCTCTGAAGGAGGCATATTAAAGTCCAAACCTCTTCCTAGTGTTGGTGGGCATACATTGTCTAAGTCGTCCAAGTCTACAAATTGTGCTCTAGACTGCACAGGATTAGGCTTTTGTAAGGGGACCGAAAGATCTACAAACTCAAGCTTAGTGTTGAGTGACTACTTCCTCTGTTGGTGATTGGTCAATATATCAAAAGGGACATTTTTTTGGAGCTATAAACTACAAGGGTTCAGTTGTTGCGAACTATTGGGATTCCTCTATTGCAAACTAGTAGAGCTCCTGAGTTGCAAATTAGCATTATCTCCATGCTCATTGGTTGGTACAGGACCGTCATATGTCTCCAAGTTAGAAGGGTAGTTAGGATTCAATGGAGTTGGATCATGGACATTAAAGTTCATGCTTTTCACACAATCATATGCCAATGAAACAACATTCATTCTTTGAACAAACTCCAAAATAGGTCTTTTATATTGCTATAGAAGAACATGAAATGAATTAATAGGAATTCTATCGGCTGACATTCGACAAAAGAAATGGACTACAATGCCCCAAGAATCCTATTGGCTAGCATCCAATATATCTATAGTCTAGATTATATGGGCTAGTAGTCGACAAAAAATAATGTAGAAAGGAACATTGGCATACAATACATTAAGGGTTATAAAATCATACCAGCGCAATCTCGATGACATTTCCACCACCCCAATTGTTGATTACTAAAGGTTGAGGTAGCCTTCATGCTTGGTTTCAAAATCCAGTCCAGTAAAGTATGGCTCACTCGGCATGATCTGGTATTCCAATCAATTTCGCCTTCAATCAAAAAATTAAATGGCTCTAATGGTTTCTAAATCTTTGTGAATTTTTTGAAACCTAGAAAGATAGAAGGGTAATCATGTGTAAATGGAAATGTGATCGACAATGTCACTATTGGCCTTGCGTCTATATCATTCTTTTGGATGCTACACCGCGGTCGTGGATAATACACCATGTGAGACGACCAAGTATTATTAGATCGGGCTAAAGTGGATATGACGTTGTCTCAAACTCGAGAACTTCTAATGAC
This sequence comes from Pseudoscleropodium purum, assembly GCA_963969395.1. Classification (NCBI taxonomy): domain Eukaryota; kingdom Viridiplantae; phylum Streptophyta; class Bryopsida; order Hypnales; family Brachytheciaceae; genus Pseudoscleropodium; species Pseudoscleropodium purum. Next base: position 4,441,542 of record OZ017796.1, read on the forward strand.
GAATAGTGGAAGTAGATTATCTAGAAGCACTTGATTTGGAATGCTTAGGCCTCTATCATCAGCCTCCTCAATGAACTGAGCTGTAGGAACGTGCTTATCCAATTCATAGAATTTGACAATATCACTCCTAAAAATTGGAATGTCTATACCATCACTGGAGTAGAAGAAAAGAACAATCATCTGAAAAGAGCCTTCCATCAAATTTAGGATGTTGGATTCCCTTTTGAAGGAATGAAGAACATCATCAATTATATTAGCTTGTTGACCTTCATACTCAACCAACTTCAATCTAGAAATAGTACCAATTCTTCCAACCACTTCCTCTACCGGCAAGAACTTCTTCAAAACTACTCCAAAATTGGCTAGTGCCTTTCCATTCTTCAATTTATTTATAGTTGGCATCGTCGCCGACCCGCGGCCGTCCAACCATTTACTACTGTCTGGATCCTTTTTCGATTCCTTCCAAATGTTGCAAATAACTAACGGACTATAGCCATGTTCATCAACTAGTTCCTTCTATTTTGTGTCGGTATAGGGACTATACATGGAGTCCTTGCATGGTAAACTTTTCTTCTTCTTCAACCACATGAGCTTGTTCAAGATAAGCCGATCAAGCTTCTTGTCCTTCACCCATTCCAACAAGGTTAAAATTCCAGCTTGTCGGACTTTTCTTGTATTCTTAATGCTAACCTTCTTCCCAAGAATGTCTTGAGCTAAATCCTACAAGGTTAGAGTCTCGAAGACCAAGAGTTGTCATCACATTTGACTTTGTGATGTGCATGATTGGCTTCATAAACAGCGCTTCATCTAGTGAACCCTTCATGATTCCCTTTTCGTCAATAAGACCCTTGCCTTCCACTCATCAAATACTTTTTGCCATAGGTTCTATGTCATGTCATTTGAGAAAATAAGTAAAAGTTTTATTCGAACCTCTCTCTTCAACAAAGTGCACAAGGACAAGAACTTTTGCAGCTTGTGCAAAGAGAACAGGCAAGAAATTAGACCAAACGATAGATACATATATATTGGTTGTTAGCCAATAGTGAAGAAACCTCTATCGGCCAATCACTAATACAAAGACTAAATGTATCAAACATTAGCCGACATTTACTTTAAAGGACGCAATGTAGAAAATAGTAAAATAAATAAGCAAGATAGAGCCAATAGTACTTCAAATGTTAAATCCGATTTCCCACCACCTCTATGGGATTCTGGAGCCCCTATTTTTATCTAGGGAGATTTACCTAACTTAGCACACGATCGAAAGTTCTCCTTTGCAATCTTCTCTGCAATGTTCAAAATTAAGGCATTCAAAAGGCAAACTATAGTTAGAGGATTCTGATTGAAGACAAGAATGATCTCAAACTCGAGAAGTTCTTTTTGAACAACTAAGCCTTCCTCAAGGTTTTTTGCCACGTCATAGAATGCTATCATTGTATGCTGGCCTCTAATGATATAGCAATGGGTTTCAAGATTTTGCCACCAAGGCACAACTTCACTCGATGGCAATGTACAAATTGTGGTCTGCTCAAGGATGGTATCCATTACTACATCTAAGCCTCTATTTGCGGGCGTCAGAATCCATTATAATGGAAGGGCATAGATCTTTGGCTTCTTTTGAATTGATCCATATCCCTTGTAGATCCGCTTAACCTACAAGGACCCAAAGAAAAACGGTATCAGTGTTTGGACTTTGGACTAGAGTATCAACTGTCAATAGATAGATTAGACCAACCATCTAGGCAAGTAGTTCATAGAATAGAACAATTTTATTGGCTAGTAGCCGACTAAGCAACACAAAAAAAATATTGGTTGATAGCCGACATAAGATCTAAATACACTAACAAAATTTGATGTTGTAAGTAGTTACACACCTGAGTAAACCGATCCTGCAAAACCTGATGATACTTCAATTCATTTAGCACAATGTGAAGTTTGTCCAAGTAGACTACACTACTCAATTGTTGTTTCTTGTATGGAAATGTTAAGGATAGGTTATACTCTAGAGCAACACAAATTGTGTCCACTTCCTTTTTACTAATCTTTGTAGTGAGCTTGTTTGCTCTGACCAAAGCTTCTTCAATTGTAAAGACCATCTTGTTAGATTTCTTTTTGGCCCTCCCTTTGGACTTTAGTGGCGTTCCTAGAATCTCTTTAGTTGGTTAGGATCCTTCTTCATCATGTATGACTTTCCTCTTTCCCTTTTCCATTGCGGATTGAACTTCAACGTTTCAATTGAGTCAATGGACATTTATTTGAGACCATGAGTTCTTTTGCATTATCTAGAGTAGACCTGGTGGATATCATTCCCATTTTGTTAGCATCGATATCATAGATTTCGTCGTGGTGTGCACTCCATGGCAAAGCAACTCCAACATAGTCCAGTGGCACATTTGGGTCTCAAATGTGAGGAACAGAAATGAAGAGGTGGACATCATTCCCTACCTCAACAACATTTAAAACATTGCCGTGGGTGGGCATGGTATTGCCCTTTATGACAACTATACAAGCAATAGTGACCACTTGGTCTAGTTCCACCTTCCAACACAAGCCCCATTTTTTAATATTCAAATTTCCCTTCCAAACAGCTTGTGGATGTATTGAATCGAATGTAATTGGTGATTCATTGATTCACTCACCAAACAAATTCAAAAGCAGAAGTGGCTTTCTAAAAGATAAAATGAATGCATCATTGCCTAGGACTCACAATTGATAAACCAAAGTGCAAGATAAAGAACTAATGTGTTACTAGTAATGAACAAGCTTGAAACTAAAATCCTATATCAACAGGCAACCAACACACACCTAATGTGTATCAAATACAAAATTACTATGATGCACACCGAATTGAACTCATGTATCAGTCGATAGTCGATACAATTTCAATTTACCAGACACATAATTGAACTATTGTATTGTCCATCACTCCATCAGTCGACACAAAACTAATGTGTAGCATATAGAATTGATTTGCTATATTGGCCGGCAACCGATACAACTTATGTACATGAGGCACAAAACTAATCTATTGTGTCAACCGATAGTCGACATAATTTTTAGTTTACCAAGCACATAACTAATCTACTGTATCATCCATCAACCAATACAAAACTAATGTATAGTACATAGAATTAAATTTCTGTATTGGTTGGCAACCAATACAATTTTTAGTTTACCTAGCACATAACTAATCTACTATATTGTCCATTATCCAACACAAAATTAATGTGTAGCATATAGAATTGATTTGCTATATCAACCAACAACCAATACAACTTATGTGTATGAGGCATACCACTAAACTACTATATCAACCAACAACCGGTACATGTCATATTTCCTAGGCACATAACTAGACTACTATATCGTCCATCAACCGACACAGAACTACTGAACTAATGTGAGACACAAAATTGAATTGCTTTACCAATTGCCAATTGATACAAACTACTCATATTAATTGGCAAATGACACAAACGACTTCAATCGGCTAGTATCATTTGCGTAATTAGTCTAATGCTGACCTAAATGTGAACTATTGTAATGGGCACCAACCGATACATAATTGTTGTATGAACTACTAATCGATAATAGGGGCTGCAACCATTGTATTGTAGAATAGCTGATATACAACCCTAATTCTATTGCTTCAAGCATCACAAAACAACACAGTAGAATGTTTTCTGAATAAAAGTACCTCTGTGATTAGTTGGGTACTAGAGTTGTCATGGTATCCAAAAGTACTCCCTCCAGTTTCGTTGCTCCCGCTCTAACATCGACTAGTGAACTATATAACTAAACTAAACCATTAGCTGATGATGTCACCTTCGCCATAGCCAAAAATCTACTACAAAATTGTCGGCCACAAATTCACAAAACAAGAGGGAGAGAAAAGAGAGGAAGAGAGAAGAGAGGGAGAGAGAAGAGAGGCAAAGAGGAGAGAGGTAGAGAGGAAAGAGGAGAGGAGATGCAAAATGAAAATGAGCCAAAACCTAATTTTAGCCAAGGAGTATATCCCCCTTCTACTACCATCAAATCAATTTTGTAATTATGTGTTTTCAGTGCTTCAATGTGGATATTTGTCATTCGTCATCATATTATTCATCCATTCTAGTTATGTCAATTGGATGGCACAATAACTTCTGTTCCACATACCTCCTTCCTCACCGTCTCATGAATGTCCTTTGTGAGAGGTATTGGCCGTTGGAAGTATGTAATTCTCTACTACTTGTCCCAATTGGAAATTCAAATTTGAACGTAACAACCCACTATATGTCAACATTCTTCTTGATTTTCAAATCTGTTGCCTAGAATTGGAAGAAACAAGCCTTTGTCTCTCACCTCACAGACCTCCATTTATTGTGTTTGTAAGAACTGCAGCTGAAAGAGATGGTGAGAGAGGATATATGTGTAGGGTTTAGAGTTCACAGGACAGGTTTGTAGTTCAAAGGACATATGCGCAAGGTTGTAGTTTACAGGACATATGTGTAGGGATGTTGTACATTTTCGAGTTTTTTCAACTTTGTTCTTGTTTGAGAATAGTACAGGACTCTCTTTATTTTAATGAGTGCACAAGACATTCTTTATTTTGGATTTGAGGGTTTCTAAGCTGATGAAGTTTGAAAAGAGTTACACGTTCAATTCTTTTGTTGAATGCAATCACTTTGCTTGGTAGTGTTCTGTCAAATTGTGTTCTAGAAGTACTCATTAGTCTTTTTTTTTTTTTGGAAGTGCGCAACTTTGTAAATAAGACCAAATTTACACGAATATCAAGTAGAGTCATCACATCTAATTATATCTTTTATCTATCCTCTACTTTATTAAACTTTTAAACTTTAAATTTTGTTTTTCTAGTTTTGAACTTTAGTATGTATTCCTCCCAAATTCTCCAGTACTATTACAATTAGGATATCATCAATATGGCTGACAAGATCAATCTACCTCCTCTGTTGGCCGACAATCAATAAGCTTTATTCCATTTAACAACGCTTAGTTGATAAGCTCCATCTAGTTATCGGCCATCATCCAATATGTTGTCTAGCATCAAACAATAAGCTCCAACTCTTGAATCGGCCACTAGCTGATAGGCTTTACCGTTTGCATTGAATATACATGCAACTTCTCTTGTCGTCCACCAATCCATAAGATTAACCTCTTGTATCGGCAATAAGTTCAAATTCCCCTATTAGCAATTAGTCGATAAGTTTCAACATTTGTATTGCCAATCTAAATAGTTCTATGTTATCTAAAAAATGGAGCGGCTATTGGAACAAGGATTAAACATTGAACCAATTGCATCGTTTACACAAAATGGAAGATCTAGAAGATGAAAAATGAAGAAAGGTGTAGAGGTAGTACTCACATTGGATGGATTCTACTATGCAGGACGAGCAATCGTTGAAGGTGTGGTCTCTAGACATCCATGTCTTATTCTTGTGCAGGTGTTGGAGGTGGCACTTAACATAGAAATGCCCATTCCTTTCCTAAGGACGACTTGAAGCAACTTTGTCAGTGCAAGGGACGGACGATCATGTAGGACGCTATTCATGTTAGGCCATATGCAGAGATGGACAATTTGAATGCTAGAGTATTGGAAGATCTTGAAGATGAGAAGCCCATTGAAGATTTTTTGATGCTCACTATGAATATGGATGTTGCTCTCTTGCATGGAGACGGTCCCAATATGCAGTGTGCAGTATGGTTGTCATAGTGGACAGACGTCTGGTTTGCCCGTCCGTTAGAGGTCCCGCCTGTCCGATACAGTCAACACATAGTTGACTTTCTGATAACGGAAAAATAGGCCACGTGGATGCCATGTGGATTAAGGAACATGTTGGGCACGGACGAGATCGTCCGTGCCCTGGATTTCGCATTCCAAGGTGACGTGTCATTCTGCAAAATTGTGCAAGTTACAAAATTAAAGCCGTCCGGACTGTTCGTCCGGTCCGGTTTACCCGTCCATCCATCCCATCCGATGACCCTAACTCACCCGTTATGACAACCATGCTGTGCGGGAATTGGTAAAATAATTGAGTGCTCACCAAAGGGGGTATGGGAAGGTTTTAGGGTACCATACAGTTTTTTTGTGATTGTGAAATTGGAAAGGTCTATTACAACTTCATGGATCTAACAACATATTGTCAAATTCCCTATTTTACAACTCTTGAGAAATGTATTGGCTATTTGATCCTCTAGAGTGGATACAAAGTGAGACCTCTAGATTTAGATGCATGTGCTTTTGATTCTATTAGTTGCCAACTAATATTGCTAGAATTGAAGCAAGTAAAATTGGAACATGATGAGGGTAAGTGTAGTAATACAACCAATAATGTTGATCTTCATAGTAGTAGGAGTTCAAGCGATGTTGAGTGTATAGGTGAAGAGATCAATGAACCAGATTACAGAACCTATACCTCTGTTGAAGACAATTGAGTTGATAGACTTTACAACTCCGATGGTGAGAGTAAGGATTCCAATGATGAGAACAGAGTAAGGGTTCCCGTGCCAAACATTGATAATTTTTTTGCTGGTAGCATTGATGCTATAGAAGACAGATCCTTTGATTGTAGTAGCAATGAAGTTGGCAATGAAACTGGCAACAAAAATCATGGTGGGACATCTATAGAAGTAGGTCAAAGAAGTGGAGAAGACCGTTTGTGGCCTAATCAATTACTATGGCGCAACAAGTATTGTGACCTACTTGACGATGACTTCTCCTTTGGAAGAGCCATGATCAAGGTTTGCCTTCCGGATGAAGCATGTGACGATGATGTCCTTGGTGATACAAATATGGGTGTTATATTCATGTCGGAGCATGAGTCACTCCAAATGACAACAATGCACTGGAGATTAAGTCACGCGAGATTAGACGGCAGTCAATTGCTCTTAGAAATTGTAACCTTGTGTTCTAAACCTATAGAGCTGCAAGACTCGAATGACGCTGGCATTCCCGGTGTTCCAAAAATTGCTTACCATTTTGTTTGGCGAAAAGCTCTTTCTAAGGATAGTATATATGAATCCAAATTAAAGAGAAAAATATCTACAACGAAAGTTCAAAGAGTAAATTCTCAACATTGTTGCAAAGAAAACTACTGTCAATAGTTTCCTCGGGTAGAAACGAGGAATCTCTGAAGGAGCTATTACGCAAGTTCTTTTGAATTGAGGAGGGAGGCTACCTATAGTGTTCAAAGTCAACTACATCCAGGTACAAGGCTAGGACGGAAATACATTACTCTCGCAAATTATGACGTGTGTGAGAAGGCTTGGTACATTATTCAAGGAGTCTCAAGGTCTATTATCATGTCTACAAATGTGTTGCTCTCAATGGTTCTATCAACGGGATACACGACAACTCCAGTTTCATTCGATCGCGTCCACAAATAGTTCAAGCGCTTGCAACTCTTGAGACAACCATAAGCAAGAACTATGATTAATTGCCAAATGAATTCAAAATGATTGGTCATAAGCAAGTGGACAATTTGAAGGTAGTCTTATTAGACATGAATTGGGATCACATGCAGGAAGAAGTAAACTATGTAAGAGCCACCTATTCCTTCTTATGAGATATAAGATGTTGTTAGTGATGCTATAACTAGGGTTGTGCAAGATGCCAAAGGTGACAATAGTATGAGTTGTAAACCACTCCCATTGTGTCAACTGCCAATCAATACATTTGTGTGAGCTATAGTTTGTTTTATGACTGTCGGTTGTTAGCCCATACACTTAAGTCAACGGCATAGTGTACAACATGTATTGGCTAGTGGCCAATAAATCTGCAGGTGTTGCAGTTTGCTAGACTACTATCAACTAGTAGCTGATATATTGAGAGTCAATAGCAAGGCATAAGACTTGTATTGGCTACTGTTTGATACATTTTTGTAAGATGGAATTTGGTAAACTGTTGTCGGCTAGTAGTCGATATGCTTAAGTAAGTGTCATGGCAAACATCTTGTATCAACTACTAATCAATATACTTTTAAAAACTATTAGTTTCTTTCTTCTCCTACCATCTGATGCTTTTTTCTTTTCATAAATAGGTAAATGAGAAATGCAATTTGAAACTAGTCTCTCAGTCAACCATTAGTCGACTTCGCAAATTGCACTTCAAAAACGTGGAAGTGAAGGTCGTAGATAGTAATTTTTCGAAATGCACTAAATGTAACTTCCTTGTGGAGTTCATTGTGAAGTATCCTAGAGGTTGTGATGAGTGACAATCATTGGTGGATGATAGAAATCAACATTTGAATTATCAAAAAGCTTTCCGCAATATCTATAGTGGATGGAGTGCCCAGTCTATTTAGAATCCATCCGAGTTTCTCTGTATTATCTATAGCAAGATGGATACCACCAAAATAGCTATCTCCTATATACGAAAAGTCACTAAGGTCTAGGGCAAATTCTGATCTCTTGTATTGGCATGCTCACCCATGGTCATGGTGATGGAGCTTATGTACATTATTCCACTTCATTGTGGCCTGAAGATTCAAATTTTACAATATCATTGTTGTGTTGTTTCCTACGCGCTTTGGAGAAGCCAGTAGTTCATGAATCTAAGGTGTTATTTCTGACTCCACCTCAAAACAATTTCTTTGAGGCTTTACTCCATGGGAAATCAAGATGCTTATCTTCCATACCCTAGTCCAATGTGGATAGTACGCTTGTTCCTAGTCTAGGGAGACCAAACGTTCCACTTCCCAAGAAGCTCTACTTATAACTTGATAATTCATCCAAGGACAACAAGAATAGATTTCTTATGGTCTTTTGTTCATTACTTACCACTCAAGGAATCTTTAAAGAAGTAATAGTTGGCTTTCTCATTGTGGGTCATATACATGAGGACATAGACGCGCACTTCATCTACTTGTCAAAACTGATCAAGAAAAAGAACACCTATATCCTTGCTAATCTCATAAAAGCGTTTATGGATTCTCAAAAGACAGTGGCCTTCATTCCAGAGTTTATCCAAGAGGTTGTAGATTTCAAATCATACATGAAAGACTTTCACCACAATGGAGTCAATAGAATTATTGGACTTGGGGACAAGCATCTCTTCAAATTCTACATTGAAAAAGGCGGTCTAGATCATGGATGGCTAGTCATGAGATACAAGGAGCAAGCAATAGATTCATCATGGCTACCTCCCGGGAAAGCAATCAAAATTTGGAGGATAGATGCTAAAGGCAATCCTAGAATTCCAGCTGGCATACCTAATTTAGTTTCCTTCAAGGCCTTGTGGAGAAATACAAAGGTCAATGCAAGGAAGGTGAACATTGATAAGGAAATTGCAAGGGCTGGTGAATGTCTAGAAAAACAAAGCTTCATTAAAAATGGGATTGCCAAATTCATCGAGCATTGGAAGATTGGAATGGCGTGGGATAAAAAGTACACCGCAGATATGTCTAGGATACTGGACGCAAATCCTTATAGAGATTAATTCTCCGTTGCTTGCTACCTCTTCAAAACTGCAAGAAGAGATCTCTAATTGGAAATGAGATCATATTCCAATCTTCGCTAACGAGGAACCTCACCCTCATAATCTAGAGGACACCACTCTCGAGGATGAAGTAGAGTCCTATCCATTTTATGGTCCTACTAAGGAACAGGGTTGACAAATCAGTACGTCCGCCCCAAAATAGTGTCTGTAACCCGGATGTCCGTCCTCACGGACCCCAGTGGACACAGCATCCCTCCCGCCGTCGGAAGGCAGACGGGCGAGGCGGACAGGGCGGGACGGGGTGGACGGGGCAGATGGGCGGGGCGGACAGGGCGGACAGGGCGGATGGCGTCCGCGAATGTCAGCGGATGCTACGGACACAGCGTCCGCATCCGAACGTCCTGTCAATCCTGCTAAGGAAAAATCAAGATTAAGCTTCAATCCATACAAAGACGTATTGGTCATGAACTTTGTTCTTTGTCAACCCGTAGACAATAGTTCCCTTTTGGTTTGGCTTGGACAAGTTCTGCAATGTGTTGACCTAGCTGAAGGCCCAAATTATAGGAATTTCAAGGTGGAATGGTAGACTCCAATGAGAGCCAAAAAAGACAACAAGGCCGACATGCCGTTGTTGCAAGGGAGTATTGGACACGTAGATGGTAGAAGGAACAATGTCTTCCTCAAGTTGTTTATGCAAGCATTGTATTGTTTTCCCACCGAATGCCTTCTTATGCAAAGAAAGGACCCCCTACTATAACTCATATAATTCCTGAAGCTTCAACAATTGCAACTTTGGAAAACTTGGAAGCTGTTGGTGCCATGTTGAACCAAGATATTGAGGACTATGGGGAAGATTAAGCTTGCAAGTACATGGTAGTAGTCGACTGACAGCTGATACTACGAATCTATTCATGAAGCAGTAATACATTTCTAGTATGTCGATTGCTTGCCCATACATTTGTTGTCTTTCAATTGTTAACCTCGGTGTGTGGCTGTTGCCGAATACTGCAAGTCTATTCGCAAAGTGGAAATACATTTGTTGTGTGTCGCCTACCTATTGACACACTAGTTGTCTTTCCATTGTCAATAGAGGTGTGTCAAGCTGTCAACTCTTGCCTGATACTTAGGAGCTGTAAGTTTTGTTGATACACCAATGTTGGTGGAGTTGGTGTGTAGCCTGTTTGACATTGTTTTGTCCTTCACTTCAAACATTAGAAATTGCAAGTGAGGTAGTTGTAGCCATAATGTGTTCTTCATTATCAATACATAGTTGCACCTTTGACACCACTTGCTATCGTCTATACAACAACATATAGTTTAGTATAGGCCAAATTGTGTTTGGAATCCTTTTCAATTTGATTCATTCACTTAGGACGTTGATTATGTTGGCCCTGAGCTTGTACATTTTTGACAAATATATAATCGATGGTATCTTCATTCACTCAAACTTGAGATTGCATTTGTGTGGGCTACTGACCAATGTCTATAGAAGTTCAAAAGCTCAGATTGCATTTGTATTGGCTATTGACCAATTAGAGGATTTGTATTGGCAAATCTATTCTTTTCACCTTGTATAGTACATAACATTACCAATATGTTGGCTACTCACCAATAATTTTGTTGACATCTTGATGTTTGAAGGCTTTTGGAAATGTTTTTAAAAAAAAGATTTTGTCCATAATTCCTGGATAACTCCACAATTTGCCAAATAGGGGTTTGAGGCACAACCATACAAAGTTGAAATTGAAATAACCTTGTTCAATTAATGATGATGACAATGACAATGAGGCAAAAAAAGTGTCAAATTCCCATCTTGTATCAAATTCCCCCTCCTCTCTTCTCCTGCCAAATAAACTTTGCCATCCGATCTAATACAAAAATTATCCCCCTCCCCCCTTGTACCATTGATTAATCCATTGCCATTATAGCGTTGAATAATGGCCATGGATCTTCATTAGAATAATAGTGTGCCTCTCATAGTTGTCAATGGAATGCCGTCATTGAAAAAACAGTAGCCATCATCAAAATATTTTTTGATGGAGCGCTGATAGGGTTTGGCACTCAAGTTTTGGAGTTTTGTCACCTCGTTATTGTTTAGCAAGGTTTTTTTCCTGAGTTTTTGGACCCACTAACATCGTAATAGTGTAATACTAACATCCATTTCTTTGGATTGTGGAGGGGTACATTTTGGAGGTTTTTTAATGGCAAGTTTTGAGGGAGGGCTTTTTTGGGATATTTTTTCCATTTGTTGTACAACTAGAATGATAGTTTGTGCATCATTATGCATTACAAAAAATTTTAGCCTTTGGAAAGGCTGCAAGTTTTGAACTACCCGAAACCCCCCCAGTGCAATTAGAGAGGAATTCAACTGTTTTTTTAATTTTTTAATGAAAGCAATTGATGTGAGACTACTTGTGCCACGTTAGTGCCACATCGGATTTTAATATTTTTTATCAAAAAAAAAAATTTTGTTTTTCTATATTTGCACTGTGCAGTGCCAAAAAATGAGTCCTTAATAGCCCTCCACAAGGTTTAGATTTTTTCTAATGGAGATTGTGCACAACTCTCCAACTTCTTAACCTTCCTAGCTACTCCCTTTACGAGTTGTGACATGGGAGGTGCCAGTACAAAACCTCTACAAAAACAAGGAAACCAATCAATGAAGCTATTTGAAACTACTTGAAGCAAATAGCTATCAAACTTTCATGAAGCAATCAAATGGAAAACAAAATGAAAATTACAATCCTAAAACAAAACAAAACAAAATAAATACTTGCAACTTGACCTTGGATCTAACCTGCTACCTGGTCACAATCCGACTCATGAGGGCACCAAAGCTTGCCACTTCGACCTACCATTGAAAGAAACACCATTAGTGACTTCAAGCAAACTACCCTTTCTTATAAAATACTTGGAAAATTTCTATAAGCTTCAATCCATATAAATGCTAAAATCTAAATGTAAATCTAAAGCTAACCCCTAATGTAATTCTAATTCTTGAATTTTGCTTCATATGAATGATCTAGCATCGATACCTTCAAAACACAGACATTCAATTGAAATTCCAATATAGAAACCTCATTCAATCGAAACCTCACTTATTGAATAGAAAACCGAAATTCACCACTTGAACTCTACCACCTAATGTTTCAAACATCGATCTTATTCTCGTATTTACTTATATAAATTGTCAGCATGAACAAGAACACAAATACTTAGTCGAAACTGATCAAAGTAGCCTCACAAAAACATTCAATCAAAACTTCACTTGTTGAACTAAAAAGCAGGGTTGACATGATGTCCGGACGCGGACGCTGTGTCCGCAGCGTCCGCTGACATTCGCGGTCCCGGCGGACACAGCGTCCGCCGGGACCGCCCCGTCCGCCTAGTCTGCCTCGCTCGTCCGCCTCGCCCGTCCGCCCCGTCCGCCCAGACGGCCCTATTTCCCCCGACCACCCTACCCAAATTGCCCCGCGGTCACTCCCTTAATCTTTAAACAATTAAATGTTAAATGAAGTGCAATGGTTCGCGATTTGTTATTAAAACAATGTCTCTCATAAGTTGAAAGATTATAAAGTTTGACCACGAGTCCATGATAGTCTTGAAACTATGAAAAAATTCCAATTCATTTTCAAAAGGCAAATTAAAAAAATTTGTGACTTCAAATATATATATATACTATTTAAAAAATCAAGATCAACACAAATACAAACATAATCAATATGGGCAAAATGTATTCAATTTAATGTAGAATACCATACATTGTGCACATTTGGCTAATTGCACATATAATTTTTTTCATTCCAACTCTATATTTCTAAACTAATTTTTAATGCCTATATAACCTATTCAAGTATTCAACTACTACTTCTACACTACTAATCTAATATAAATGGTGGAAATGTTCATCTGGCATCGGCCAACGATATGTATTAGAAAATCGCGTAATCACATGGGCCAAATTAGTATTTTCATCGTCAGTCTTCGAAGAAATGCGCTTTAAGTAAGCATAAAACACTTTTGCAAAGTCATGAAAGGCAAATTGTGTCGCACTAGGTGTTTTAAGTAGCACGTTGAAATACGCCTCTGACATGTTGTTTCCATTCATCCGCCGAGCAATTTTTCGAACGGCATACTCTTCCGACTTACGTGAATACATCGGAATGACTTCCACATTTGCACCTGCTTTATGCAAATATGCAATACGTGGATCCACCCACCATCTCCTTTGCAAAGTTTGTTTCATCTCATTTGTTGATGTGAATGTGTACAAAGATTTCATTGGCTGAGAAGCTAAGGTGGTCATGCCCCAATCGCAAACTCCAATATACACACGTGACTCATCCTCTGGAAAATGCAACAAAATGTTGTCCGGAGAAAGATCATTGTGCAAATGTCCAGCAAGATGCACTACATACATTATATGCATAAACGCCCATGTCAACTCCGTGCGCTTCTTCCGATATCGCCCTAAACGGTGAGCTTTTACAACCTCCTCTTCGGTTGGATTTGTATACATCAAACGGATTTGATTGTTGTCTGGAAAGTCCTTATCCATATTCAACATTTGTCGAAAAGTTCCACCATTCCACCAATACGCATAACCTTCACACGTTGTTCCGTGCACCGCAGCAAACCGTATCACACCCGCGTGTGGAATTCGAACAGCCATTGATTCGTTTTGATGTTCTAACTTTGCAAGATCGGGTTGAGTTTGGTGGTGAATGGATTTCTTTGCCGCAAACTCCCAATAAGGAAGTATTCCTGGACATCCTTCAATACGAACCTTTCGAATCGTTGCATATCCACCTCTCATCGTTCTATCATCAACAGCAATCACGCGTGCTGTATCTGGAAGTGCTATGAGGTGTCGTTTGGTCCTTTCCGCTTTAGCAACTCCATCATTGCTTTTCCACCAATCAATTGAACCAACTCGATTGTGCTTTTTGGCGAATGGAGCACATCGCCCCCTAAATAAGTCCGCTTTCAAAATCACTTCTTCAAACTGGGCGTCATTGGATCGATATTCTTTGCCATATTTAACCAAAATGACTTTGGAATTCCACAAAGCGTCATGAACCTTATTCTCCAAACATTTGGTGAAGTATGTTTTATGCATTTCATCATGCCACTTCGCCACATTCAATGCATCCAACAACATCTGTGTCATGTTTACCTTGAATTTAGACACGCACTCCTCTTGATATCTGATGTACTTATTGTCTAAAGACAATGTTGTTTTCGATTCATAAAATTGAACGATGCGCTTAATCATGAATTTCTTGCATTCTTCCGAAGGACTTTGGCGAGCTACTTCCAAGTTCGATGGTCCCTCTCCATGTTTAAGCTTCGCAACCTTCTTCTTCCCCTTCGGCATCATGACAAATGAAATTGATATAGATCAAATTTTTTAATTTGAAATTGAATTCATGCGCAAGTGTCCAAAAAATTGGCAACAAGGGGGCCCCAATAAACCACTCTTGCCTTGCCTCGGAAAGGAGCCAATGGAGGATGAACCACCAAGCTCTCCGCTCCACCTTGCATTCACAAGGGGCAAAGCAAAAGTGACAATGCGGACGGCCCCAAACCGTCCGCCCGATCAGACTGGCCAGGGGTGGCGGACGCATCAGCCGTCCGCCTCCCCGAAACCCTCGAGCCCCGTCCGCCCGATCGGACGGCCACGGGCGGACAAATCTGCCGTCCGCCCGATCCGACGGGCAGCGGCGGACGGCCCGTCTGCCCCATTGGACGGCCCCAAACCGTCTGCTTGATCGGACGGGCTGCGACTGGCGGATGCATCAGCCGTCCGCCTCCCCGAAACCCTACAGCCGCGTCCGCCCGATCGGACGGCCACGGGCGGACAAATCTGGCGTCCACCCGATCCGACGGGTCGCGGCGGACGGCCCCAAACCGTCCGCCCGATCCGATTTATTTTTCATATTTGAAAATAGAATCTAAAGAAGAACCACTAATTGTCTAATTTGGGCATATCTTCATACGAATAAGAAATCATTTTAGTTTTTAGCAATCGTTGAATGAAAAATTTCAAAATTTCAAATATTCAAATAATTTAATTTTTCATAAATTAATTAGAAATACATTTATATCATTTACGAGTTTCTAAATGTAATAAACACACAACAATAATTTCAAAATACACACCATGCTAGTACATATTTAACCTCGAATGCTAAATTCAAAAATAGACATAATATGGCTCTTACAAAATTACATTTCTTCTTCATATTTTTATTATTTATCAAAGTCGCTTATAGCCGTATACATCAACGCTATTATAAAATAATACAATGATGTCTTCAACAATATGCTTGCCTACATACATACTTGGTGTACACTATTACATAATACTTTTTGAAAAAGTGAACAAAATTGTTGTTCAAAATTGTTCTATTCATTTAAAATTTTGTACTACTTCTACTAATCTAGTGCTCTATACTTGTCGTGAGAGTAAAAATGAGAAAATCGACCAAACACATGCTCACTATATACTTGCATGTTTTTTTATTCGGAATCTGAATCGGACTCAAATTGTTGACCGCTGCCTCTTCTTTGTACTCCAATAAACGGACCACCTCCGTAATTTCCGTGATATCCACTCGGTGCACCTCCTTGTCCATAATTTGAACCTCCAAAAGTGGGAGGAAGAACCGGAGTAGTAGGCTCTGATCCTCTTTCATTTGAAGCCCTGTGATAAGAGGCCCCATGATGCCCGTATGAATCACTTCTAGTTGATCCCGGATAGTATTGGGCGCTTCCGTGAAGAGAGCAACTATACTACGGGGTTACATGGCTTCCTCCACTACCTTCGGAGCCCACTTGAGTGGGCGTCGTATAATATGAACCAGATTCAGTAGACCTACCATAGTGCGTGTTGCCATAGCTACCTGTCCCACCTAGAGAGCCAATTTCAGGGGGAGTGTCATAACGAGAACCAACTGCACTTGAACCACCATAATGCGTGGATCCATAGCTCCCTCTTCCACCTTCATATCTATTTTGAGGATCGTAACCAGAGTATGAACCACCTCTTCCTTGTTTAGATTCTCGCGTTCCATGTTCATGTCCGTAGGACCCACCATGCTTATCTTGCCGTCCACGATCTTGAAGGCTTCTGCGTGTTGCCTCTTGCATTTGTTGTTCGAATTCAATTCGTTCTCGTTCTTCTACCCGCTCGTGTCTAACTCCAAATGTGATAGGCGCTTGCATATCATCGTCATCATCGTCATCTGTCCACGCATCTTTAGCATCTCGTAGAACAACTGAAGGTTGTTGTAGATAACCTCGATTAGACCACTCTGGCATGCAATCGCTTGCGCCCCTCCACTGTGTATCTATAACGGCATCCGTGCGCGTATAGTTCTCGACATTGCGACTTGTAACAGTACGCCAGTCCACGTCCTTGTGGAGTACAATCTCTACCCAAACCATTGCCATAACATTATAATTCATTATATTTGGTTTGGCGCTTTTAATGCCAAGAACTCGATGCACTTGTGTGTATTGTTGTTTAAAGTGCTCACTTTGGCACGTAGACATTTGTCCTTTCCAACGTGGCGCTTGGTGCTCTACACGTTCACATCGCCAAAGTTTTTGAATGTGAGTCATTTTTACATACTTCTTGCACATTGAGCAATTCCACACTCTTGTTGGTTCGTCTTCCCATCCCGGTTCACCCACGCACAATGGATCGGCCCAAGCATCCCAATCGAACAATTGGGGTCTTCCCTTTTGACTACTTTTTTTGGGTGTTCTATCTTTCGGCATGATGAAGCTGAAGCAAAGAGAATGAAACAATTAGAAAGCTTAAGAACCAAAATTTTGATTTAATTAATTAATTAAAATTTTACAAGCGTGAACTTTGTGAAAATTTGTAACAATCTCACAACAATCATTCACTCAAAGCGGAAGGGGCGCGCAGAGCTTCCAATGCACTGGTCCGCCCACTCCAAAAGAGAATAATTGTTTCGAATGAGCCGTCCGCCTCCCCATATATGTATATGCGGACGCCCCGAGGCGGACGTCCAGATCATGCGGACCACATCAGTCCGCGTGTCAATCGGACGGCTGTAACCGGGCGGATGGGTATCGGGGCGGACAGGGCGGACGCCCGATCAGACGGACAGGGTGGACGGGTATCGGGGCGGACGGGGCGGTCGGGCCGGACAGAGCGGACTCCAGATCGGGCGAACAGGGCGGACGGATATCGCGGCGGACGGGGTGCACAGGGCGGACGGGGCGGACAAGGCGGACGCCGGATCGGGCGGACAGGACGGACGGCTCATCTTAAACCCTAAACCTAATGAAGGAAATTGTTCTTTTTTCAAAATCTCACGGTAGAGATGTTTAACCCGTCAAGTTCTTTTCACTAAAAACACTTCAAAACTGCCACTAGTAGTGCAAATATCAAGTCTTAGAAGAAAAATACTTTGGGGCATATGTAACCATAGGATCTTGTAGTAAATTAGTTGGAAAAAATGTGGAAAAAGTTTAAGACAAATCCACCATTTGGATTGTAAGATATTAGATATTGAATGTTTCATTTAAGGGGGCTACTCAATTATGTCTATTAATGAACAATTGGTAGGCTAACAAACCTAACTTAGCATGTATTTTAATATTTGTTGCAATTGTTTTAGGAATATTATAACATAACACTATTATAATATTCTTATAAATGATATAATACTAAATCATTTCAAAATCAACAACATTCGAACACAATCTGTCAATCTTGTCTTTCATACTCCTTTAATGATATATATATATATATATATATATATATATACATACATAAAATATATTAGATAAATCAACATGAACAAATCAATGATTATATATTTCATAGATCTATTCTTCATCAATCAAATAAGAGTGCATGTGCAAATATAGACAAAGATGGTTTCTCCATTTGTTGCCACAAAATAGATAAACAAATAGAGAAAGATATGAAGTGAATGTTACTTAGAGAATTGAAAAGAAAAAAATTGAAGTACTCAATTGCATTTTATTAAATTGGAAAATTGCATGTGGATGACATGAATTAATCTTCATAGATGCTAAACTTATACGAGTTGCATTTCAACATTTATGATTTATGCAATTGATTGAATTGAAAGCTCTTGTAATTACATTTTCAAATTTTCGATTCAATCATTCAAATTTGCAAGAGTGATTTATGATAGATTTATAACTTTAAATGTGAAAGCATTCAATGCCTTTATGCGTTTGTTCATCAATATATTAATTTTAGATAAATAATATATATTTTTTATAACATATGCATAAACCATTACATTAAAAAAAACAAAAAACTAAGAGCCAAGCCAAATAGGTTGGTCAAATGAAGAGAACAAGATAATAAGAGCCCTACGAGACAGAAAAAAAAGGAAAAAAAAGAAAATATCAAAAGGATTCAAAGGAAGAAACAAGATGCATTCTTGTAAGACCGTAGAATACATAATGATTTCAAAATCCAAACACAAATATATTTTCTATTTCAATGAGAGCCAAAAATGAACTACCTTGCTCTCAAAGATTGTATAATGTACACGTTATACAAAACGAACATATAACAGAAAGAGTAGAAGACATCGTTTATCATGATTGAAAACTGAAATGATTTTTTTTTTCTATGTAGAATATTTTATGAAATGTAACAATGTATTTAATTATCATAATAATTGGTAGAAATCTTTGTACAATACATAGAAACATTTCATTCATGTGGAATTTTTTCATTTCTTTAGGATTAAAATGGAAATATTATACTCTACAAAGTACAAACCAAAAACAATACCATATACCTAAGTTCAAAAGTTTGCAATTGTTTCGTGAATTCATTTTGAAAACTCAAACAAAGAAATATTTTATAATCAATATCTTGTTCATTTGAATCATTTCAAAAATCGAATTCCGAATTCAATTCCTATTTATAATAGAAATTATGTTTGTCAATTTTTTAGATCTTTAAAAAATGAACCCTCTTTTTTTTTAAATTAATATTTAAAAACATCTGAAATAAGAATATTGGAATTACCCTTCAAAATAAATATAGCACATGTATAAGTGTATAATGTATTCTACTCAATCAACTCAAGTAACGAATTTTTCTATGTTTTTAAGGAAAAATATAGCCATATATGATTTGAAAGTTAAAACATTGATTCTTTTTCTTTGTTTTCAAATCTAATCAAAATTTCATTAAAAAATATGAAAGATTCGATGTTCATTTGAAGATCGTGATGCACTTCTAATTAGAAAACACAACCTTTCATTAAATATCATGAGGTTGAAATCCATTAAATTGTTATTCTAATTATGTATTGGGGCCTTTTTTTAAAATTTCATTTGCTTATGATGAAAAAGGAATTGATTATTTCTGCAAAACATTTGATTTCCTAATGAACTTTAAAAAAATCCCCACCATCTTCAAATCTTCTCAAAACCTATTTAGAAGGATAATATGAGTAAATAATCCAAACATATTCAACTTAACCACATTCCCCTCATTCGTAAAACAATTTAGGGGAGAAAAGAAAAGGTTTAGGGTAATTAGGGTATAAGGTTTAGGGTTTACATTTAGAAAAAAAAAAATGACAAACCAATTACATTGATCTTCATTTAACAGTGATTATTAGGCTGTTTTATTTTTGAAATGTTACCGTTCTTTTTGAATAATAATGGCCTCATAGGATGCACCAATTGATAGCTGGGCGGATGCCGGCGGCGGTCAGTGTTTAAGTGGGCCGGTCGGCGTGTCCAAAGCGCGGACGGCGTCGGAAGGCGGATAGTGCGGACAGTCCGAGCGGATGCGCCGGTCGGACGGGCGGTCGATCGGGGCGGTCGAACGGGTCGGTCGGTCAGGGCGGTCGGACGGGTCGGTCGGACGGGTCGACAGGCGGACGACACGTCCGTTGCCGAAGCGGACGTCGTCGGTCCGCGCGGCGGATGCGAGGTTCGGGGTCGCTTCGCGCAGTCCGGGGCAGGTCCGGTGGCGGACGACCTCTAGGTCCGGCGGCGGACGGCTATAAGGGTGGAGTGACTTTTCATTTCTTCTCACTTCAATTCTCCTTCGGTGCCAAGTTGGATATGCTATTATTGCTTTATGCGCTAGTTGCTCCTACGGGGTGGAGAGTTGGGGTCCTCTATCTTGTGTTGCGATTGATGCCATCACTTTTGACTATCACGTGAGATTTTTTTATTCACTTCAATTGGTTATTGAATCCAATTGACAATCATGAACGGCGAAGGTGATCGAAATATGGATGGGGTGACTCCGGGAAGCGAAGTGAAGAAAAAAAGCAAAGTGAAGGGGGCTACGCACGACCTTCGGCTTGACATTTTAAATGACCCTACAATTAAAGCAGAGAGCGGGTGGGAAGATGAAGATGCGGAGTATTGGACATCAAAAATGTGCAGGACCTATGTTAAAATGTACCACATTGACAAGTTGTGGCCTCAAGAGTCGCACAGGAGTCATACACGGGATTTTTGTTGTAAACCATGGACTTGCAACAACAAACATTTTGTCCATCGATCTGAGGAGGTGTGGCGTGTTCTATTCGGAAATAAGCGCAGAAATAAAGGCTATATTAATTATAGCGTGGCGTGTATGGTTTATGTGGAACTTATATTAGAGCGCAAGATCGATTGGAGCACGTTTCCGACGACAACAGCTTGCCCACTTCTACTTGAAGCCAATCAAAAGGACATTCCCGACTTGTACAATTCAAAGGGAGAAACAGAAAAAGTATTAAAAAATACTATTGAGGTGAAAACGAATGGTGTGGAGAAAGCCTCAAATGTTGAAGAATTACGGTCTGTACAATCTCCAACAAAAGCAATCAATGAAAGCTCTTCGAAAAATATGGGGAAAGATGTGGAGAAAGATGTAGAGGCGCAGGAGGGTGAAGTCTTTTCCACAGCTCCAACATGTTTGACCTTTACACCAAATGTTGCGGCACAAACGCAAACGGAGTTTGTAAACAAAGGCAAGGTTTGCACGGAACGCGGGGAAACTTCAAAAAGTAAAGTAGACGAAGTTTTGGCGGAGAAAGTGGCAAAGGCTAATACTACAATTGATAGTCTGATAGCCAACAATTGTTTTGATAGTTTGATCTACAAATCTCCGCTTGTGCATCAAGGCGTTGAATCTAGTCCAGCCTTAAGTTTAGAAAACAAAATACATAAGCCTCGTGGACAAGGCGTGACGATTGATAATATATCGTCATTATGGAGTTCCGAGCGTAAAAGGCGGGCGGAGGAGTTTCCAATTACAGCGGCATTGCCAAGTCCTCTACATCGAACCTTGCAAGACATGTCCAATCCAAAACAATTGGAAAATCTTTTGAAGCTCTCGGTTCAGTTTGCTAACCTTCATGAAGAAATAGACGGATCGTCGAACCCCGATGATGGTGCTACTACTGTTCCAATGAGTCCACTTGCAGATCCAAAGGATGTTGCACATATACTTAATACAGCTTTCAAGATAACGATGTCAGCTGAATTTTTAGCGCAAGCTGCTCCGACTTTTATGAATTTGGCCAAGGAGTTTTTTTTAATAACATCAGAGATGTTGAAAGGTGCTATAGCATTTCAGAATCTCACGAAGACTTTCGGACCACTTTTCGAAGAAAGAGATGTTCACATATTACAATTGGTGGAATATGAGAAGAAAATTGTTGACCTTGAAAGAGTGGAAGCAAGGTGCAAAGTGTTGGAGTTGAAATTAAAGACTTTGGAGAGTGAGGTTGAACATTTAAATCAACAATCATCAAGGCAAATGGAGGAGTTGATGAAGATGCGTAAACGGATTGCAGAATTGCAAGGGACCTCCAAAAATCCAAGTGAGGTTGCAATCTCACCAGTGATTGTACTCGGAGACAGTCAAGAGACTCAAAAGAGTGAAGATAAGCTCTTTCTTCCTTTTGATAAGGCCGAAGCAAGCGACAATCCTGCCATTGTGAATGTACAAGAAAGTCACAACATGAGCATGTTAAAAGCGACACAACAACCATCAATGGAAAAGCTTTCATCCGTTTACGTGAATGCGGAGACGCAAACGGAGAGTTGTGACTTTGAAGAGTTGAAGCATAAATTGGAGGAGGCAATTGAAGCAAAAGGAATCGTTGAATCCAAGTTGAATCGATTGCAATTGTCTTTGGATTTGAAGAAGTTTATGCCATCTAGCGGCTTGGAGTCTCGATGGTTAGCATGGGTACAAAGACTCCAAGACAGACCCTCTGTAGTATCTCGAACAATGGCAGGTCTTCAAACATTGGCAATGGAATCGAATGAAAATTGCGATGCCATTCAAAGCTCTTTGAATTGGTTCAAGACTATGTTTGACCAACATCCTTCAAAGGGATATACGGAGATCACATGTTGGGGAGACATGGATGCCATGTTTGAGCGGTTAAACCACACAAAGAAGGACCAAGCTCCACCCATCAATTGGGCCTTGGAAGTAGAGGAAGGATAGGTCCCTTACAACACACTTTCAGCACACATCAATGTGAAAGACAAGCGAGTGGTGCATGCTTGTGATCCAGCCTCTCCAATCTTGGATGGTTGTTGTAACCTTTGCCAAGGCCTCTTCGGACCGGAAGGTGCGGTAACCATGGGCCAATGTCACCACACTTTCCATATCACTTGCATTGTGAAAGCATCACTCATTCGTTCGGTGTGTGCCGAGTGTCGTAGTCCATTGAGTGTTAGGTTCTACGAAATGTTTGGTATCTTGGAAGCTATGCATCCAGGCCACAAGTACAATCGTTGAAATCTTCCTCTTGATCAAGCGCCGTACAAATTTCAAAATTATCAACATTGGGGGAAGCCAATCCGGTGGAATGCAAATGAATAGAGGCATGATTTGTATGAGGAATCTCAGCAACCATTGGATTTGGATGTGTGGATGACTCACAATAGAGAGGTGGAATTGCGGGCTCGAGGAATCGTAGATGACGCGGCCCATGAAATGTTTTGTCGCAACATGGGGGGACATTGGAGCTTGCAACGCGAAAAGTTCTTTCGTTTTCCAGATAAAAAAGTGGAGAAAGGACCAGAAGATAGTTGGGTGGAGGTGAACCATAGAAAAGAGTTCGATGAGCAGTATAATGCATACGACCACACCCTCGTAGGTAGGGCCCTTCTATTGTCGAAGTTGGAAGAGGCTGCAAAAGTTCGTGCTGTCTACGATACAAATGGACTAACAAGCACAGGACATTCATCTGTAGATGTGGCAGCAGCATTTGATAGGCGCATTGGCGATATTATAGGACATTGGAAGGCTTTCCTATTGGATGGAGACTGCCTCACAGTATGGCAAGGGAAAGGAGATGATGAAGTTGTTCAAGCGATGGTAGATCGTGTGGAGAGCAACTTGAGAACCTTGAAGGCAGACAAAGTCGATTTATCACCAAAAAGAAAACAAAAAAGGAAGCGTGAAGAGGACAATGACTTCTCTCCGGAAACCAAGAAATAATTTCATAAGGTGGACATCGAAGTTCAATCTGGAGGGCGAATAGTTCGTCCAAGTCAACAACGGTCAACTCGTCAATCATCTGCTAAACTCCTCGGTACAACAGATTTTCCTTTTGTTTTGGGAGAAGGTAGTAGTCCATCCGGTGAAAAGTAGGATTTGAGGAGAATTTTGTTTTTTAAAAACAATGGTCCTTTCATTGTTTAAAAACAAAAAAGAATGTGAAAGATTTAGATCTTAAAAAGATCATATAGGATGCAGTAGTGATATTGGAACTATGTTTTCATGTATTTTGTTTATACATATATATTTATATATAAAGATGCTATATTTTCATTTGCGTATAAAAATATTTTTATATGTACATCTTATTTTACGTGGATGCATTCATTTGTGATTGTGTAACATTCAAATTACATAACAATATAAAATTTTCTAATGACTAATGGCAATGCGAAGTCCGCCCCGTCCGCCCTATCCGTCTGCCCCGTCTGCTTTGTACGCCCGACCGCCCCTGCCGTCCATCCCGCCCGTCCGCCCCGCCCATCCACCCAACCCGTCCGCCCCGCCCCGCGCGTCCGCCTTCCGACAACGGGAGGGATGCTACGTCCGCTAGCGTCCGTGCATCTAGACGTCCGGAAAACGGACGCTATTTTGGGGCGGACGTTGAGATTCGTCAACCCTGCTAAAAAGGAAAAAGGGGAATTCAAGCAAGGATACCTCACATCTAGATCTCTAAGGCAAAAGCAAAGATGCTAAGGTCTCCACTCCATTCCCCTGCTCCAAAAACTCACGAAAAAAATCCTGTTGAACAATAACAAGGCAACAAAACTTTGAAACGTAAGTGCCAAACTCTATTGGCTTTCTATCAACAACTATTGTTTTTTCAACAACAGCACTCCATCGACAACTATGAGAGGCACACTTATTATTCTAATCAAGATCTATGGCCATTATTCAATGCCATTTGCAGTGGATTAATCAATGGTACCAAGGGGGGTTTTAATTTTTCTATTAGATCGGACGATAGAGCTTATTTGGCAAGAGAGGGGAGGAGGGGGGAGGAGGGAGAATTTGACACAAGGCAAGAATTTGACGCTCTTTTCGCCTCATTGTTCTAATATCAATGTTGAGCTATTCGCAAAAGTTGATGAGTTCTTACAAAAGGAGTGCATTTGTGGATTGTGCTCCATTGAGAGGGGTGAAGCACTAATTAGACTACATTTGTAGATGGTATGCTGCCTAATGGCTACTTCTATTGTCATGATCAACAAACGTTTGAAAATGTATCTTAGATGTATTACAAGAGATGAGGGTGTTTTTAAGAAGAGATATCAGTAAGAAATTACTTAAAAGAGCTTTGTGTTGTTGAAAGGTCACGTTGGAAAGTGGAAATCTATAAATTGAGTAGTGAAGTGTTTGTTTATACCTTCAAGCAAAATTCTATCCCTAACTTCCTCCCTCCGACTCCTTCTCCTCGTCCTCTCTCACCTGTTCTCGTACACTAGAGCATCAGCGTTTGTTTAGATAGAAGCTTGAGAAGCCGATTTGAAGCGTGCTTTGAGGAATTTCTTAGGTTTGGTCAAGTAGTTGAAGAAGATAGATTTTTTTGCAATGTCAGTTCGGAAGAGGGTCTCAGTGACAATGGGTATGATGTAAACTTTTTGTATTGGGTTTTTTTTTCCCTCGGATAGATTCCAGTGTGGTTATGAGATTGTTTGGTTTTGTGTGAAGTAGAAAAGCCAATTGAGGAGTTTGTGTCGATTTGTCCTCAAGTTGAATTTTTTGTTCTTTTTAGAAGACCATTGCTATAATTTTGGAGTAAGTAGAAGAGGAGCCAAGGATACTGACCTCAAAGCTGTAGGAAGTGTAAGAGATTCATCTAACTTTAGGGACTTTAATCCCTCCAGAAGAAGCTTACCATGACATTGTGTTGAACTCCTTTCTAGAAGTACAGCATCAGCAACCCTTGGAGCTTTTCACCACTATGGTTGATTACTTGTCCCAAAAGACTGATCTATCGCAGTAGGACATTGAATCTAGGGTTTTGAAAATTGTGAGAACCACTAAGAAGAGGAAGGCGGATGATATGGAACGGGGTGCAACGGAGAAGGTGGCCAAGGTACTGAAGGTAGAAGAGAAGTTCGTTTTGGAAAAGCCAAAAAAGGTGATTGTTATCTCAACAAAGCTCCCATGGAGGAAGATGTGGAGGAGGTGAATATTGCATTGTCACTTGTGGTCAAGCCCTAGGATGAGGAGGAACTAGCTACTATTGAAGTGAAGGAGAATATCATGCTAGGCGTGGATGATTACAATAAGAAAATCGACGAGAAGGGTTTGAGTATGTTCCTACCTTCACCATTTTTCTGGCTTCATCTTGTAATTATCTTGCTTGATGGTTGGCCTCTAGGGTTTAGGTTCTTAGCAACCAAAAGCCTTTAGTGCAAACATCCTTGCTTTTTGTACTTAAACTCTATCTTTTGTGTATCCTACCAAAGTTGAGTCTACAAATAATTCACGTTAATAGATGTATCGTGAGTTGTGGAAGCGAGGAGTATTTTGGGAAGTATGTTTTGATTTCCAAATTAAAGCATTTTAGTTGTTGAGGATTTTCAGTCACCCGTGTTTTGTTTGATTAGAAATTTTCATTGGGGTGCACTAATTGAATAAAGACATCATATAATCTTGATGATGCCATTTGATGACATGTATCAACTTCACACCAATGACCTTCATAGAAGGAAAATTTAACTTTGGGCCTGTTTTTTCTAATTTTATGTTTTAGCCACTTATCGTAAATAAATTGGAAATCTATCAAAATGTAGACATTGTGCAATAGATGGAAGGGTCACATGTTGGTGATGCAATCATAGTCTTGACTATTGTTTCTACAAGATTATCATGCCATGGTTGCATAGCTTGAGCAGTAGTTTTGGTTGGGGTGGTGATCCTCGTTGAGCTTGTGGTTTTTTATACAAATAAATCTCTTGCCTAGTTCTTTTATGGGTGATAGAACTAGATAAAGTGAATGAAGACTATTATCTACAATTTGAGATTAGTGGATTGTTTGCAATAAGGTTTAAAACTGTTCATTTGAGAATTGCAACTCACAAATTATGAATCAACATACGGTTGCAAAGGTTTTCTCGCTTTTCAATCCTTTTAAGTTAATGTAAAAATAGGAATGCTTTATCAGGAGCTTCAATTTATTTATATAATTGTAATTGTCACTCTACAAGGGAATGCTATCAATTTCTGTCATTTCGAACACATTTTTTTGTCAGTTTTCTATCACTTGACAAAAAAAATGTCCAAAATGATAGAAATTAGTAGCATTTCCTTGTAGTGTTAATTTATGAGGTAATAACTAGGGCTTTGGGATGGCACCTCCTCTTCTTGGTGCTTTTTGTTGCAAAGTTTGCTTTGGAAAATGGTTCTTGTGAGTTCATGTTGGTTGTGAGTTTTTGTAGTTTGTTATTTATAACTAGTTTGTGTAGTTTCTACCCTTGGATCCATTTTCAAGGCTGTGATTTGGATTTGTGCCCTTTTGGGCTTCTTCCTATATTGTAATGTGTCTTGTGTCTTGTTTATGGTTCTCAATTGCTTAATATTGAGAGTAGTCTCCTTTCTTAATTCTATTTGGTTACAAGAACTTTGTCAAATGTCATGCTTGAGATATGAGAATGTTCACTTAGATTGTGACGCATGTTGTTTTGAGGTTTTCAGTCTGGATCTTCATAGTTTGATCTCAAGGAATAGCTTTGATAAGATTTAGAGAATACAATCTAGGGGTTCTTGTTACAATTGAATGATCAAGTCTTTTCGCTTGAACAAATGTTTGTCAAAGTGATTAGGGATTAATGAAGTACAATTCTACTAGATAATCTAGGTTTTGGAGTTAATTTTAATGCTTAAACCATTTTGGTTTAGTTCTTCCTAATTCTTTGAATCAGTGGGTGTTCTCGTTATGCAACTCGAAGGAGAAACTCACCCTCGAATAAGTATTGTAGCTTTCACACTTCCAAATGTAAGATTTGTGGTTGTCTTGCACATGTTTGACTTTTGTTTTACGTGGATTTTGCTTTGTCATTTCTAGGTCTTGCTTAGTCATATTAAACTTATCTCTTCACTATCATTTGCAGTGGCACACGGATTACAAACTACAAACAAAATATAGTAGTTTCGTTGGACACAACAACATTTGCTAATACTATTATTCAAATCTTCAACGAGAATAAAGGAGACTTGGTATGTATTTTTCCCTCCTATGCATTTTTATTCCCTTGATTTGTTTGTTGCATTGGTTCAATGAAAATAATAAGTTTGTATTTCTTACAAAGTTTGAGTGATCAATCTGTCCAGGAACTCATCACCAAGCCTCAGACCTTGACTTCTCAAGATATAGGGAGACCTTTGAGGTGCGTTGTTTTTAAATTTTAAAGCTTTAAAGTATGAATGTTGAGCATACATGGTACATAATCTTAGGTTGTTATGTTCACGAGTAACTTCCATCTTGTGCGAAGATTGATGAATCATCCCATTTTGTCTCAGGTTGTTTTCACTAGAGGGTGCAACCAACCGGAAACCAACAAGTCTAAGGAAGGAGATTGTCACCCCTATTTAGTTCTAAACTGAGAGGACACACGGGAGAGTATTTTTCCAATTGTACTTTTTTTACAGAAGATCATTAAGCATCAATCATTTATGATCAACTCTTGAGAATGTGATGAAGTGGCTATTACAATCCTTGGTGAGTAAATTAACCTTAACCGATGGTTTACTTTGAAGAGCCTCATCATTTGACAGATTTTTGAAGTGTTTGATTTTTAGCAAGCATAATTTATGGACAAATTTTGATAGTTCTAATCAGGCATACATTCACAGTGTGTTTACTTGTTTATTTTCATATTTGCAAGAGTTGAATGCTCCTAAGGATCGCAAGAAGGTGGCCAACTTCTTTGCTTTGACATTCTCTCAGAAGCTATGTGGACTTGAAACAATTTTCTCTGCATTGATGAGCGATAGTTAGAAGTAAAGCTAGTTGGCATTGCCCATGCTATGATTTTGTAAAGGTCTTATACCAAATCTTTTGGCAAGAATTTTATATTGAAAGGACATATTCACATACATTATCTCTAAAATTAGAAGTCTCAGAATTTTGCATTGAAAGGACATATTCTAGTCAAAAAATATATTAATGCAAGTCCTAGACACTACATTTTCAACAATTTTTACGAAAAACACATGACCTTCTAGTATGTATTTTTTGACTTAAAATTGCACTTGAAAGACATGGTAGAATGTCTTTAAAAGTCACATTTAAGACATTAAGTAATGTCTTTTGAAGCACATCCTAGACACAACATTTTAAGTAAAAATTACTTAAAAGACTTGCACTTTAAGTATGCATTTTTTAACTGAAAAACGTGCTGAAAGCACTCCTTTTTCTTGTAGTAATGGCACGATCACTACAAGAGAAAGGGGTGTTTTAAGTGAGTTTTTAAGTATAGTCTTAGATATCAGATTATAAGTTATGACCTTTAAGGAGATTTTCAGCAAAATTTTACAAAAAATACATGATGTATTTTTTGTAAAATTTTGCTGAAAATCTCCTTAAAGGTCATAACTTATAATCTGATATCTAAGACTATACTTAAAAACTCACTTAAAACACCCCTTTCTCTTGTAGTGTAAGGAAGCAGTTAGAGAGTATCCTACTTGACATTCTTTTCTAATATGTACAAACTTAATGGAACGTGGTACAACATACTATAGATTCAAACTAATGAAGCAATTGGAGAGTACCCTACTTGAAACTCTTTTGCCAATACTATGTTTAGGGCAATACATAAGGGCAGCTTGCACTTTGAAAGTGCATGATGAATCCGGATTCTATTGAGATGGACAACATGATCCAGATTTTCTTTGAGCATACAAATCCCAATTTAAACTTAGCTGATTTGGGCTTCCAACGACTTGCAATAGATTTGAATAAGGCTTTGAGAAGGTGCTATCCATAATTATATTCTTCCACATTATATTCTCAAACACTCTCACTTTTTTACAAGTATTTTATTTAAATTTTTTTACATAAATCTTGCTATCTTTCATATTAAATTAACTCAAGTCTTTTTGTTAGTTACTCTAGTTTGCAATTTTAGACTCAAAGCATATGGTACTCTAATTTTAAACATTGTGGATGTGTCAATGGTTAATTTTGAACTTTTTGAACACTTTTCCACACTTTTTCAAAATGTCATGTATTTATGTTTGGTGAATTCAAAATCTGAATATACGCTTTCTTTTACCCCTTTTGAAAATTTTAATGACCAATAGGACATCGCCATGTGGCCCCCTTTGAAATTTATATTCATTTCAAGCTCAAAAGTAACATTTCCACACACGATGTACTCAAAAGAGACAATAACTGTCTCAACAACAATTCTAACTAAAGGCGCTAGCTGCATTTGCATCAAATTTTCCCATTAGCCATAATGCAACATGCACTTGTAGCACCATTAAAAAAAAGCCCTTACTCACAATAAAATAATGGTCTAAAATCAAAACATCAACTTCGTCTGATTAGCAATATTCCACAAACCAAGAATTATAGCATATATATTCACAAGAGTCTAATTTCAGGTCACAAACTAGGACAGAGAATTATTACATACATCTTTACAAAGATCTAACTTCAAGTCACAGACTAGGGACATGTATAGGTTTTGTTTTCAGGCAGTACAGTCAGGTCCAGTTCATTTACGAATTTTTCAGACTAGGCTCACTAGAAATTTCAGCAGCTTCAAGAAGCTCTAACGTACTCAAAAATGAATCAATTTTGAAATTTCAAATTGCATTGGAATCACATTGAAATCTAATTCAACTTAATAACAAGTGGAAAATGAATAACGTAAAATCATATTACAAGTTGGATTGATTTTACACACTATCTCCCATTTCATAGACGATAGTGAAAGACTTCTAGCATTCTGCTTGCATTAGGGTGAAGAAAAAACAAAAAGTGATACAAAATTTTCAAGTGGCATGTAATCAAGTGTCTCAAATGCAATTGTGAAAATTCAGTTTTAATATGTACCTTAAATTATAAGTTGTAATTTTCACAAATGGTGGTAACACCAAATGGGAGATAGTATATAAAGAACATCAAACTCTTTGTATGATTTTCAATTACATATGTGCATTTGTAATGGTGGTAAAGTAGACTTCAGTGTGATTCCAATGCAATTTGAAATTCCATTCATATTTGAGTGCACATGGGCCTCCCAAAGTCATCCAAATTTTCAGCAGGATTCAGAATTCGTAAATGAACTGGACCTGACTGTACAACCTGAACCACGTCAAAGTAATGGAATAGTTCTAATTTAACGAAATTGACGTTTCAATCAATTCCTTTCGCAAGTTCCCAAAGTGCTTCAGAGCAGCAAAAACAAGGAATGAAACTTCATAACATGATCTCGACATCCGGACAGTGAACACGCTACTTGCAGACTTTTCACTTTGTCAATAACTTCAGAAATCAGAATCTAGAGCTCTAAAATATACCAAATATACCAAATACCTTGAGAAAAAAACTGCTATAAATATCTGCTCTGAGTCTCTGACAAAGTAAACAATATGGTTCACTAACCGCAGTCACCTCAATCATATTGAATCCAGCGTGAAAGATGTACACAGAGGTTGCACGACACCACACGTAAAGCCTAAACCCTGAGAGCATGTATCCAACATGAACGTTTTCCACACAGGACATTCATTGCATACGAGCAGCTTGTAGCGCATTCACGACAGAAATCAGGTGACTACACGAACCCTTTCCAGATTTCAAGCTACAATTCGTGAAAAGATTGGCATCCACGCAGACGCCCATTGTCAAAGCGAGTGACAAGAAGAGAGAACCGGTACTGCATTAATTATGGTACATGTCAAAACCATCCTTGCAAACCCAAAGATTGCAAGACAGTAACCGATTGAAGTCATCACGGGAATCTACTTACTGCATGAGTCGCAGCTGTTACGTACATGCTCCAACGGGAATTGAAGACAGCATGGGAAACTGGGCAACCGAGTGCATGCATGGAATCTCCAAAGCACAACATGCAGGAGTTAATCTGATTGTAATAATCTGCAGACTGCTGTTGTAATCTGGAGACTCAGGCTGTGCAGGCGGTGAAGGATGGTTTTTGTCGACGGAGAATCATGCGTTACTGACAACACCTCGAAGGATGGGATTCGGAGAGATCAGTCAGTCGATCGATCCTTTTCTCAAGGGGAGGAATTGATCGATGTGGGATCCAAAGGACGCCGCAGGCTGTCAAGCGAGGAATCGATCAACGCTCACAGTGAGTACCAACTGCTCCTCACCAACTGCAACTTCCATTTTCCATGAGATCCGGAACATTCAACGCCTCCCAGGAACTCGAACTGGTGGCGCACAATGATGGCTTGTTCACGTTCGTGCTTGGAACAGCCACTTCGATAACACCGGAACTGAAGCGCTCCTCCAACTGCACGTGATTCTACACCTACGGTCGGTTCAACCCTCTCAAGCGATCGTTTCATTTCCACCCTGGGTGATGTTCGTTCTGTACATAAAAATAGAACAAGTTTCAATGATAAATGCGATTGTCGATCGAGATACTCGTTAAAATCATGGCAAACGTCCAAGTCATGGGCACTTTCCAGTCACCAGTGCAAAGCCTGACATCTATACTATCACTAGATCAGAAGTCCAGCCGTCCAGGTGATCAGAGCTCCTTGCGCTTGTAAAATTTCTAATTTTTCCACTTTAAAATAAATAAGATATTACTGATAGCCAGTTTACCACAAGGAGATTATCAGAAGTTTCTCAGATGATTATTTGCACTAGGGACGGGGGAATCAGGGGAGAGACTAAGAGAGGCAACAGGGATGTCCAATCAGTAGCATAAACTTTCCCTGTTGGCAACACTGCAAACCCAAAATACCTATCTTCTATGTAGAGGTAGTCTCCCTGTGCAGGAACATCAGATCTATACTCATCCTGGTTTATTATTAGAGCTCGTTGCGCTTAAGTTTCACAAATTATCACGGTTAAAAACACATGATTTTAACGAAAACTAATACAATTCGGTAAGAACTTGCTACGATTGTGTACACGATAGGCAGGAATTCGAAATCAAAAGCCCATGCAATGGTCAATTTCGTCAGGTTGGCACGATTCCGGCGCCAAAAACTGTGACACCTATGTACGTAAAGGATTAAAGGTCAAAGGTCTAAATCTAGGATAGGCATGAAACTGGATATGTTTCAGAAAGGTGCCAAAGTATTGGAATACCGCCAATTTAACAAAATTGACGTTTGCAGGTTGATGCACTGAATTAACGTACCTGACCGAAGAACAGGTTTCCATTACCAAAAGCATGAGGATGATGAGCAGCGCCGGGATGAGGCGGCCAGTCGGAATCCCTGGCACTGCCGTGGCTCTTCTCCGATGGATCACGACTGAACCCCGCCTCTGACGGTGCGGCTCCTTCCGCGCCGCTCGCGGCCGCAGCGGCCGCCGCGCTACTGGAGGTGACAGAGCCCATGCTCACTTCCACTTTGGCTTTCTTCTGCTGCTCTCCGCTGCCGTATTGCGTATTTGGCTGTTCCAGCGACATGTCGTGCATGGACAAGCCTCGACTGGTTCCTCCCACCATGCCGCCCATGTGCCGCAGAGACTCGAAGCCTGCGGGAGGTCCCGGTGGGAAATCGTACCCTGCGGCGGGATTGGCTTCGCCGTTGCTGCCAGGTGGCTCCCGACTGAAACACCCAAACCCAGTATCGCGGAGTTTTCAGAACATGCAAAGGTACAGAAAACAGACAGAGTCGTACTCCATCTTACTATTCCACTTCTACATTGGTCAGTTTAGATTCCTGTTTAACGTCAATTCCGTTAAATTGGCAAATTCCATTAACTTATAGTGTCGATAGATATGCGAATTAATATGATAAATTGTACTGCATCCACATGCAATAGTGTGCATCTCTAAGCTTGGATTGCAGTCACCCCATTCCCCTCCCGGTTCCCTAAATCATTTCATTCCTTTCGTGAGGGACCACTGCGCCATTTTAATGGAATACTAACGAAATTCACGTGTTGTAAAAGCTGAGCGGGAGAGTCACCTGCTCAGGGGTGTAGGCATAAGTGCTGCGGCTGGATTGGATTGCTGTTCCAAGAAATCTTGAGTTGGCTCTGGACGATCCGGTTGCATGGCCCAATGCAAGAACTGCGTCTGCGTTGGTGCCATACCCGCCTGCTGCTGCTGCTGCGCTTGCTGTTGCGCCTGCTGTTGGGCCTGTTGTTGCGCTTGCTGTTGTCGTAGTGCCATCATCTGCACATCCGGCAGTCATAATCCCAAGTCAGTGGAGTGCCAAACCCAAATAGAGTGCCTTCAGGAATGATTGAAGATCGTCAGGTTGATGATGATTGAAGGTAGTCAACTAGTCACGTTCGTTGAAATGTGAGCCAAAATGTGTGACATCAAACTCTGAAAACTAGTTCTTTCGACAGCTTACATCCAAGTCGAAAATTAGGGCTTTCAAGTGCTTAGATGGAATTTGAGGAGGCCTACTGGACTTGAATTCAAACCTCTAGCACAGGAATAGATGTGAGGTTAGTTGTGCAACTCGAAGTGTTCCAATTCATCAAGTTTTTTCTATAGCCGCCATTTCAAGAAATTCCACCATTTCAACGTTCGATCATGGGGTTTGAAAAAATTCAGGGGCGTGTCTAACTATAGACTTGATGTACATATAATTCTAAACACAGGGATTCGTGTTTCTCCTTATTCATCGGTTTCACGACAACCTGGAATGAATGCTTTACGTGCACACCTGTAAACTGTTACCCAAAAATTCATGTTGATGGCGTTGCATTGCATTGGCAGCCTGGTAAGCACTACTGACATAATTCTTCCTCGCACGCACTCGCTCAAGTGCCTGCTCTAATTCGGATTCCATATTCGCCAGCTGCTGAACGGAAGTAACACCTTGCAGAAGCTGCTCATCTGCTAAATACAACCTGCAAATTACCGAAATACCCGTCATTCCCAAGTCACTTCTACTATAACGTACGACAGAGACACATAATATCTGACACGGATACAAACATGATTGCAAACATGAATGCAGCTTGAGCAGAGACACAGAAAAAAATTGTAACCAAGGAAAGTTCAATCGTACCTTGCTCGCTGTTGCACCAATTCTTTCTCCTGTTGTGCTTTTTTCAACTCCTGCTGTAAAACCTGCCCGTGACGACGAACAAAAATTGTTAAAGGGTTTGACTCTTTTAGTTGAATTCCATATCACGAGTCCTGGAGAATTCAATGGATTCCTGAACCGGGTGCTAAACCCCGTACTAAACCCAGCAGAAACTTCAGCACTTGAAGATCTAATTCGCAGTAAGAACCCACCAACAAATACTTTAAAACTTTCATGACCTCGGGGAACATATTGCAACATCACAAGGAAGGGAATTACCTCAACCTCGTATGCTGACTTACTGCTAAATTGTCCACGCAACGCACAGAAACATGCCCACACGCCCTAACACAAAGTAAGTATCACAGCCTCGGCAATTTCCCGACGAATTCACATCAAGATCAGCACGTGAAAAACTCAACAAAAAATCGAATTCAAAACAGCCGCCCTGACTAAGAATTCTGTCTTGTTGCGAAATTTAGCTGGCAACAATGCTGACCTTCCAGGTAGGAGCTGTTGGCTCGCAACAAGATCCTTCTCTCCCGCGAGCTTCTTCAAAGCCTTGTGGAGATACTACGTTCATGAAAATCGCCACACAACCACTTAGTTGGGCTTCCATTACATTTTCAATACACATCTGTCGCATTTACATTGTATGCATTACGAAGGATTAGGTTACTCGGAGAGTCGGAAACGAAATATGTACCTCCAAATTCTCCGTTTTCCTGAAGAAGATGACGAATTCCACAAGAGCGGCGCCCAGACACCACGACAAATTTTGGTTAGAATTCAACTGAATAATGCGTCAGAAACCCTGACCCTTGAATAAAACTTTTAAAAATTCAGCAAAACTGGGATACAAGCTATTCCGATCTCGAAACAAAATCACGACAAAGTGGAGGGATGCACACCTATTGTACTTGCTGCGGTCATGATGCATATGATTATTCGAGAAGCGTGTCAACATATCCTCAAAACTGGCCACCACAAAAAAATCTTAATGTCTGATCCACGATTGCAGGTGTGGTGGAATTCGAAGCAAAATGCAGGAATGGGAGAGTGATCGTTCCAGGGCGAAATTTAAAAATAAATGTGCACACCTTTTGTTTCTCTCATGCATAGGCAAATTGGCAAATCGACCAATAACTTCTTCAATGCTGCATCACAAACCGAGAGCATTTCAATCAAATATCTTCTGGAAGAAACGGAACCGACAGAAAAACTAGACTCCCAGCCCACTTGCGTCCTAGATATTCTACCCGTACCATAAGCTGGATTCAGCCTTTCAGAACTGGACATAAAAAATATTCCATGATTCTAGGTCTTGGAAAGTACGGCGAAGGGAGACCTTCCGAAATTCTCAGCCTCATGTTTCCGAACCAACTACCACTTTCAGATCTTGCAGTCTCATGGAGCTCTTGGAAATTGC
Source organism: Pseudoscleropodium purum (assembly GCA_963969395.1). NCBI lineage: Eukaryota > Viridiplantae > Streptophyta > Bryopsida > Hypnales > Brachytheciaceae > Pseudoscleropodium > Pseudoscleropodium purum. The sequence continues at coordinate 4,478,145 of OZ017796.1, forward strand.
GCGGAAACCACATGCCTGAGTCATCTCGAATCTATCCACACATCCCCTTTACAGTCATCTCCTGTTCATGTACCTTGGAAACAACGACTACCGCATTTGTAGGACCGAGGCATCAAATGCCAACTGCAAACTCGAGGAGAGCTCGTGGTCCTGGATACTCCGCCCTGGTGAATGGATTCAGGTCCGGGAGCGAATCTCGCCGTGTATTTGCAAAGAAAGAGAGTTTCTGTCTAGATGATATCTAAAGGAAAGAAGATCCCACCCACCTGCAATTGCAATACTGGGTGAGTTTCCCCGACGGCGAGAACATGATGAGCGCCAGGTCGATGTCACAAAGCACGGATAACTCATACGCCTTCTTGATGAGCCCATTGCGTCGCTTAGAGTACGTGACCTGCCTGTTTGTCGGATTCTCAATCTTCTTAATCTCCAGCTTAACCCTCCCCATCGTGAATGGAACCCTCTCCTCTCCAACAACAAAAGAATGCACCCCACCCCACCCCACCCCCCACAACTACAGTAACAGTGACTCCAAAAAAACCAAAACCACGGAAACCACGAGAATCACAAAAGCCAACACTCAGGCACACCACGACAAGGACCTCGAGTCCCCGACCCCGCTCGCAAATCCTGGCCGAATTCTTCGCAACCCGAAAAAGCAAGCGAACTACCTAAATCTAGACCCCAGCGTTGCCATGAACGTTCTCACAACTCTCTAACTTCTTCGAGTCCTTCCTCCCCACAGCAGCAATGATCTCATGATCCACGCCATCCTTCTCTCTCGGCATCCGTCCGAATCCAGGCGCGCACTTCCACATGCATTCCGCCTCCAACTCCGCACCACCGAACGAAAGCCGAACTCACTGCACTGCACTGCTGCCTCTCACGACGACTCCAGCTACTGCCCTCCCCCGCCTTCCTTTCTCGGCACACAAATGGACTTCCCCACCCATGAACAACTGGAAGTTCCTTGGCACTGATTTAGAATCAATCCTCCCTGGTGCTGAAAATGCGAAGTTTTCGTGCGAAGAAGTAGAGCTCGAGGGCCCGGGCAGACCGGGCTGGGAGGGGGTGGGAGGGGGGGAAGCTCCAGCCAGCCAGGAGGCGAGCTAGGCCCACGCAGGGACCCACGCAGTGCAAGCAAGCTAGAGCCAGCTCCAGTCCCGGGTCCCACGGGCGCTGGGCTTGGCACCGCTGGCTGGCGAGGCTGGCGAGGCTGGCGAGCTCGCCAGATAGCGCTGAGCTCCGCTTCTTGCTCCTGAGCCTACGGGGGAGGTTCTACCATATCTACAGTGGCCAGCTTGGGTTGCCGCCGGAGCACCCTTCCGTCCGTCCTGCTGGAGATGGGAGAGTTGCAGCTGGTTTCGTGCGGTGGGTGGTGTGGTTTTGTGGGCGATGGAGAGGAGAAAAATCTAGGATAGCAAGCAAGCAAGACTTTCTGCCTGCGGCGCACTGATGATGCGGCCATCGATCGGCCGGAGTTCATGGGCACCGTCCGGAGTGGAAGATCGAGTGGACTGGACTTCCGGTAATTAATTAGTGTGTGTGTGGGTTTGAATGTCATCAGCTTGGAAGGGATGAGCTTTGGGACTTTTGCAAGTCAACTGGCTAATGATGCCAGTCTGCTGCTGCTGTCTGCCCTTGGCGGAAGGGGAGCTGGAGAGAGAGTTTTTTTTTAATTTGGAAAAGTAAGCTTATTATTGCCTCCTTCCATGTATCGCTGGGTGGGTGCATTCATCGATACCAGAATCAATAACCGGAATATAGAAAGACGCATTTTTTATGTTTCTTTTGTAGTGTAGAATATCCACTAGTATTGGTGGAAGTCATTCTCCTACTTCCATTGATTGATGGAATTGTTCTTGTCTTCTAGTACTAAACGGATGGGGGCCCATTTATCCAACATAAATGGGGGTCCCATTTAGAGGAATTCCCATCCCTCTAGAGGGCCACTCCAAATGACCAAACTAGTCTGTTAACCCTTAAAAGCCCATTGTCCCCTTGGAGGACAAATCAAACTTTGGGCAAGTTTGTGTGACCTCAATTTTTGGTGAATTTTTTTGAAACTTTCCCATTAGATAGAAAAATTGATTAGCTAGGTGGGAATATAATTTTTATTTCAATTGGTACCCGGGAGCGAAAGTTATACCACATAAAGCCTAGAACTAAACTCGGTGGGCATCACAAAAAAAATTGCAAAAAATCAAAATAAATTCTAATTTTTTTTACCCTAAAATGTTATATTTTTATCTACATGTAAAGCTTTGATTCATTCTATGGACTAATAATGAAAAAGTTAAGGACAATCTTGTTATTAAGCATCTTTTTTAAAATTAACTTGTACCATTCATTTCTAAATGCAATTTTCACAATTTTTCACAATTTTTTTTTTTGAAATATTGTTTTTGCTTACTAAAACAATCTCACTATTTGAATTATTGTCTTTTTCTTTTTTTGAACAAATAGACGAACCATTGCATTAAAAAAAAAACAATAAACAACAACCGAGCCAAAGGCCGGACAATGAAGGGAAACAAGCACAGATTAAAGGAAAATAGAAGTGAGCTACATAAGGTACTAGGAGGGGCAGGACTCTTAGTCCAAATGATATAGTTCCCATTCCTATGTGCTAAGGCTAGAGAGAGGGTCCAAATGCTATCAAATTTCTGCCAAATATTATATGCATGTGATGTCTAGTAGCTAGTTGCGCCTTCAATTGCACTGCTTGGCTAGAATCTAACAAAGCTTCTCACAAGGTAGTTTGAGTAAAATCTAGAGGTCACCTATATTGGTTAAAAACCTTGCTATTGCAAAAAAACCCAAATAATCCATAGAAATGAGCCTCGAAAAAGAGTCCAAATAGTCTTGAACTTATAAAAGCATTGAGGGAATGTAGATCCAAAAACACACTGGATAAAGTTGAATTTGATAGGAGGACTTGAAGTTGATGAATTCCCTTAGAGGTGGTGAATTATGGATTGGGCATACTCCCAAATCAGGGTTGACGAATCTCTACGTTCGCACGAAAAAGGCGTCCATAACCCGGACGTCCGTCCTCACAAACGCCAACGGACGCAGCGTCCCTCCCACCGTCGAAAGGCGGACGGGCGGGGCGGACGCCCAGATCATGCAGATCAGATCAGTCCGCGTGTCAATCGGACAGCTGTAACCGGGCGGATGGGTGGACAGGGCAGACAGCATCTGTGAATGTCAACGGACGCTGCGGACACAGCGTCCGCGTCCGACCGTCCTGTCAACCCTGTCCCAAATTGTCTTTCAATCCCATCTTGGAGCTATTAACAATTTAGTTTTTTTTTCAATCTTCAACCTACTTCTACTTAACAATTTTTTAAAGAATGAAAGTCAAATGTACTTTTTTAATTTTTTTTTCCTAAATTTTCAATTCAATTCTTCAATATAAATTTTTTTTAATTCAAATTCTATAATACAAAAAAATTCCATAATTGGCGGTCAAAGTCATTTGAAATTGCAAGCTAGTGTTCAAAAAAAAATTCTTTTTCAACTTTGAATGCTAATATATTCCAATCTATATAGTCAAACTTCAGGAAATTTTTACCACATGAGCTAAGACAAGTGAAGTATAAGATCCTATGGTTGGATTTTAAATTTTTTTTTTTTTTTTCCTTAGGTGAATGTAACAAAAATAGTAGTTTTGAGTGGTTTTTGATAGAAAAATGGCCCTAGGACTTTAAAGTTTAATTGCCTAATAATTAGTAGGGGCATTTAGCTATAGTGCATGGTAAGAGTGTGTGAACTTCATGAAAGACGTTAAGACTCAAAATAATGAGGGTGTAATAGAAATATGTTTAATAATCAACCACTTGAATTTCACTGAATTTGATTAATTGGCAAACTAATCAAGTTGAGTGAATATAACAAAGTGGATTTTCAAGTTCATTGCCAAAAAAATAAAGATTTCTTATGTTTTCCACCTTGCTTCAGAAGTCACTTGGTTTCAAAAGTTTTAAGATGAGAAGAGAAGTTATATATACAAGTGAGATAGTAGTAGGTAAAACAATGCATAAGGGATATGTAAATCAAGATTAATAGGAGCACAACCACCCTTAGTTAAATCAAAAATAAAAATTGTATTCAAAGTCAAATTTCAAACCCCCTTTTAGGTATAGTCAATTTATTTTTTTCAGAAAAAATTGAATTAGATGAAGTTGTATAATCAAAATAGTTTTCATTTCAAAAAAATTTGTTTGAGGTCTAGAGCCTCCAATAAAAAGTTACAAACAAAATTCAAAGAAAGATGTCAAAGAAATTTTTCCTTTCAGCTACTTATAGATTTTGTCCATAACTTTTTATTGAAAATTTTAAGTCTCAAATGGATTTTTGAAAATGAAAAATATCTTGATTATACAACTTTGTTTAGTTCAAAGTTTTTTGAAAAAAATCATTCTACTATGCCTAAATGGGGTTTAAATTCGACTTTGAATACAATTCTTGCATTTGACAATGAGTGATCTATCTTCTAAATATCCCATATCCTTTGAAGATTCAACATAAACAATTGATTTTTCTATACAAACAAAGTCTTCACCTATTCTCTCTACTAGTTGTCAATGAATTAAGTTTATCACAATGCCACTAAATAAGTTTTCATTGTAAATGTCATTGAACGATTTTTGACATTTTTTTTCATAACTTGATTAGAAAACAATGTTTGCAATAATCAAGGTTAAGGTGCATTGCAATACTTGAACCCTCATTATTTAATTACTTAAACTTAGGTTTTGAACCGCTAACAGTTATGGGACATCGCAACTTCAGATGAGCAATTATAGGGGAAAAACAAATCATTACCCAAAGTTAAATGTAATTTGGAGGTCCTTTCAACTCTCTAGAGTGACTGTGGAGAGGGTTGAGAATTTCTTTAATGACTAGCCATGTGCATAGAGACAAATGGATGCTTATCAAAGGTGAATAATGCTTTGTTGTGGAAAGGGGCAATGTTGTTACATAGGGTGGGTTAGGATCATAAGACATTTCAAATGGATGGACAAATCAAAAGGTCTAGACAAATTAGAGTAACTAAATTGATAATGTAATTAATTCAAGGTTGTAACATTAGGTAGGTCAGGGCTACCAAATGTCTTAGACATGTAGATGAATCAAATGGTTGAGACATTAGAAGATTTTTGGGGCCTTTGAATGCCTGCGAGTTATCACAGCCTGCGAATGCAGGAAACAGGTTCGACACAATGGTCTGACATAATTGAGACCCTGCCGCCACATCATTGACCAAAAAAATTAATTAATTATTTAATTTTTTCTTTTTGCATTTGAAAACTAAATTTATTTATTTTTTAATGAAAAAAAAAATTCTGACAGCAGGCCGTTCCCTTCGCTACGGGGAACAGCTGCAGGGACCAGGCCCGAAACAGGCTTCTAGACCCCCCAAAACTCTTCTAATGTGGACGGTCTTATGGTTAGCCTAATGTGACAACTATGGAAAAGGGGATTTAAAACATTGCTCAAAAAAACTCATCTTCAAAAATATATATACAAACTTATTTTTTATGAATCTGAAAAATTTGAATTCATATTTTTAATTAGAAAACCCACCTAAACTACAAAAGGGCACCAAATCAAAATTATCCAATTGTGAGATAGGGGATAGATTTTCACTTTTTTCCATGAAATGGGAAAAAATCCCTCTATAAAAAGTTCAGAGTGGCACTACTCTAGCACTCTATTGTGTCTAACAATTTCTGAAATGGGTATAATGTGTATTTTTTAAGTGAGGAGAGCAATAATCAAGTTCTCTTAAGTCATAAATTTTGAAAGTTCTTGTGTTTAACAATTCAAAGGTCTTGTTTCTATTCTTAGTTTTTTATTCAAGACATTTGAAAGTTCATTACTAAATAAATATCAACACTTTGAATGCTCACATAATAGTGTGAGCTAAAGAGAATAAAATGGCCTAATAAAGTTTAACTCCTAAAAGATTGGCATGCATTTTTTGGCCACACAACAATTTTGAGAAGATACATGTGATTGGAGATTTTCATATTTTTTGCCCAAATTTTAGTAGAGATGGGTATAAGGAATATATTTCATAAGCACTCAATCTCATGACATTTGAAAATACGAGTCAAAAGTTATGACCTAATATGTTACTTTCTTTTGTGAATGGGCAATTCAGGTAGATAAAAAAAAATCAATTATTTCATATAAAAAATTTGAATTTGAATTTCTAGAATTCTATATATATGAAAAACTTTGACTCATTCTATTTTGATCTTTGAGTCAAAAGTTATGAGGATTTTTTGTTTGCAAGCAATTATAGATTGTTTACTCTAAAATAAACTTTGAAGTCCTTTATCTTACTCAATTTTTAATATTCTTGGAAACAAATAAAATTATAGAATGTCAATTGTTTATTATGACATTGTCACCATTGAGATTGGCATTTTTCAATTTCATAATGAAATTCTTAGCATTTTAGTAATTTTAAATCATTCTCTAATATTGTCTACTTACAATTTTTTTTTCCTATATATTGTATTGTTGTACAATTCCAAATGATTTGAAATTTTTCAAGCATATAGCTAATTTGTCTAGAAAAAATAATCCAAAGTAGCACTACCATTTTGGATATTTTTTCATAGAAAAGAGAACTTGTGACTACTTAACTTGTGACACCTAATTTGTTGCCTTGCTTTTATAGGGCCAAAAAAATTATTTTAGTGAATTTGACATTTTGGACATTTTTTCATAGAAAAGAGAACTTGTGACTACTTAACTTGTGACACCTAACTTGTTGCCTTGCTTTTATAGGGCCAAAAAAATTATTTCAGTGAATTTGAATGTTGATATCTTGCAAACTACAAGATGGAAATTTTCGAAATTTTCACCAAGTGTTCTCAAATCAAGATTCTATAGTTACAAGTGGTAAAAGAAAGTGTGTTTTTTCAAAAATTTATTACTTGTACTAAGTATGACATTTTTTGAGCATTTTCTATAAAATCATAGTCATAAAACTTTGAAGGTTGATTAGTTCAAGTCATTTTGATAGGCAAATATCACCTTAGCTTACAATATTAACCTCTAAAAACACTCAAAACTGCCATTTCTATGGCAAAAGGTAAAAATAAATTTAATTGTTTTTTTTCACATTTAACCATAGGATCTTACACCTAAATATTACGAAAATGTGTGGAAAAAATTTCAGAATTTTTGACTGCACAAATTGCATGATATCTGCATTTAAAGTAGAAAAAACAAGTTTTTTAGCACATTACAGGATTAGATTTTTTAACTTTGAACATTTTTAACTTTAATGTTTTGCACTATAGCATTTTGAGCTTTAAATCTTTATGGTACAAAATTGAGTTGAGAGTTTAGAAAAAATTCAAAATATTTTTAAAAACTTATTTTTTAATTTTTTTTAAATTACTAAATAGAAGTAGATATGACATAGAAGGAAAATCTAAAATATTCATATCTCTAAAATGAAATTAAAATTCACTAATCCCAATTGTGAAATTTTTCTAGCAAGAAAGATTGACCATGTGAATTTTTTTTAAATTGTAAAAATTGCATTTAGAAATGAATCCTACAAGTTATTTTTCCAAAAAGATACTCTAATTGCCCGAAAAACAAGATTGTCCATAACTTTCTCATAAAAAATCCAAATGGAAAGAATCAAAGCTTCACATGTACACAAAAATATAATATATGGGGATAAAAAATTTTAAAATTTAAAATTTTGAATTAAATTTTTTTTTTGTTGCCCCCCATCCCCTATTTTGAACTTCTTTAGGCATAACTTTTGTTTCTAGTCACCAATTGAAAAAAAATTATATTCCCATGAAGCTAATCAATTTTTCTATCTTCAAAAAAAATTTCAAAAAATAAGGAAAAAATTTCAGCCGGTAGATACCTGCCCCAAATCCCATTTGTCCCCCGAAGGGACAATGGTCCTTTAGGGGTTAACCATCTAAAAACTAGCCACTTCATTTCCGAAGCTTAAGTGTGAATTTAGGCACAAGTGTATAATAAAAACCTGGATAGTGAACAGCTGGTGCCCTATAATGTTTTTTTTCATGCACAATTTTTCACCAATTGGCTACAACCAAAAGACATCAATTGTTTGTTATTATTGAAGGAAATTATAATTTTTTTCATTCAAAATAACTGGATTACTATTATTTTTTAAATCCAAGAGCCCAATTTTACTTTAGCTAGGTGGCTAGGTATCACCTACTTTTGACATGGATATCACCCAAGTATTACATAAATATTAAAGAAATAGCTGTCTACTTCCCCAAAATGATTTAAAAAAAACACAAAATCATTCCTGAACTGAATCATAAATGAACCCAAATAAATTATTAAAAAATAAAGGGATTGTTTCCTGAATCATGTATCAGTTGCAGGGATTGGAAGTCAATGTGTTGAGCGTTGACTTTCGTTGACTCCCATTGATCAGTGTTGTTCCTGAGCTGGAGTCGGCGCACCAGATCCACGTCCGCCAACCTTTTATTTTTTTATATTTGCTTGGCTTGTCCGCCCTGCAATTCACCTGACACTCTGGAAATTAAACTAACATTCTTTGACATTTTATAATAACATTGTTTGAGCTCATATATTATTTTTTATTGACACGGAAGTCATGAGCATGGAGAATGGCCGGTTAGTTCATTGGTAGCCGGTGGATATTTGGGCCAGGGAGGATTGACCCCTCTACTGCCCCGTGTTTTACCCTTGTAGAAAACACTGAATTTTTTTATTTGCCATGTATGATCGAATTTGCAAATTTTAAATTCATATTTGCAATCAAAGACTCCAAATTAGCTAGCGGTTACAATGAAGTAAAAAATTTAAGTGGCACAAAATAGGGGGCAATTTTGACATTTACCCTCTCACGGGGCAATAGAAGAGTCAATCCTCTTCAACTGTGGAATTGGGAAATAGAGTGGTTGCAATTTGAAACCTAATTGCAGGGAAAAAAATTAGTGAAAAAAACTATAAATTTTCTATTTGGAGGAATAAAAATTGGAGAAAAAAATGGACTCGATATTTGAATAACTCGTAACATTGTTAAAACCACAACTCTGCAATAATCAAAACCCTAGAATTCTTATTAAAAAGAGAAATGAAAGGAACTCAATTAAGTTTTTTCTTATTAATTTAGAAATTGAACAATCGATTGGTTCATCCATTCTAATGACTTGGAGTGAGCTTACATGTAGAGTCGGGGTCCAAGAAGCTCACCAATGATCAATGGGATGGGAGAGTCTATGTGTTTTTAGAGTAACAATTCCACCGATCATCGGTGAGCTTCACCAACCTCCAACTCTACATGTAAGTTGTCTCTAATACACTATAAATTTAGTGCCCATATTGGTTACCAATAATGTTAGAAAAACAAAAGAATCTCATGTGTAATACAAATAACCTCAAGAGTACTTCACTTTATGTTCCAAGTCCCAACTTTGAATAAGTCCTTTAAGCTTAAGGCCAAATTCTAACTTCCATGGGTTGTAGGAGGTGAATAACAAAAATATCAAATGTAGGATTTAGGACTTTACAATATCAAGGCCAAAGTCCCAACTCTAAGTCCCAACTTGTCTTAGATTATAGAATATTGTATACCCTCCAAATCATGGTTTTTAATAGGAAACTATGGGAATACCACATATTTATTTTGAGACAAAGGGAATAGCTTCTAAAGCTTGAAGTTCAAAGTGTTATATTTCTTTTTGTCAAAAAACACTCAAAATTGTCATTGTCAATGCAAACAACAAAAATTACTAACATTTGTTTCTTTCACATATACAATTGTAGGACCTTTGCAATAGACTATTATAAGAATGTTTGAAAAAAAAATTCAAGAAATTTGACTGTACTAATTACAAGATATAAGCATTTAAAAAAGACTATTTCTTTTGCTCTTAGTCAAATTAAATTATAAGGCTTTGGAACCTTTGAACTTGAAATTTTTGAACTGCAAATTATAAATTGAACTTTTTCCTATGTTGAAAAATTGATTTGAGGGTTTGGAATCTTTTTTTAAAATTGTAAATTCTATTCCTTAAGAAATCACAGTTGTTTCCTATTGAAATTGAATACAAAAATGGATTCAACACATCATTTTCTTATGAATTTGCCAGAATTGTTTGTAAGACATGAAGCTTCATAACTTTCAAATTACCTATACCAACAAAATTAATCAAATCTTTCTACATAGGAAAAAAAATATAATCTATAGGAATTTTTATCCATTTTAAATATGTCAAATTCTTAAATATTTTTTTGTTGCTTGCCTTTCTCTATTTGGGGCTTACAACAGTATATTGCTCTCAAGTACCAATTGAAATAAAAATTATATTCTCATAAAGCTAATCATTTTTTCTATTTTGAAGAAAAGGTTTCAAAAAATCTTGCCATAAATTGAAATCATAGATACCTAACCAAACCTTCAAGAGTCTTCTAAGGAGACTTTTGGGACTTCAAAGGTTTTGTGTCCAAAAATAAGTCAAAAAGTCAAAATCTTAATTTTTAGGCACCTTTAGCATGAAATTTGCTTTGGATAGATTTGACATAATTTCACTCAACAAGGATAGTTTATATCGGCGTATTTTTTCTTAATTTTATATTCAAAATAATAATTGAAATTGGAAGTTTGGTTGAGTCTCTACTCCTAATAGATCCAATTTAATCTCCAAGTCCCACTTCCTTCACACCAAACCTTTCAAAAAATATTGCCGCATAGGAGTTTTGGAGTGATGAAGGATTTGGGACACAATTTGAAGTACTCATAAACATATGTTGTATACAATTCTTATTTTCATTGGCTTTATACTAAATGAAAGGAAGCTTTGAATTAGTACTTTAGAGATAGAACTTCTTGTTGTTCTTTGTTTAGCTATTTTTATATTAATTTGAATTACTTCTAGTTTTACATAGTATGCTAGCAAGAATGCTTGGAGCCTTTTATAAAGATTTTAAGCACATATTCTTAATAGAAAATAGAGAGGTCCTTGATTAAAAAAAATCCTTTGTAATACCAAATTACAATGGCCTTTCTATAGAGATGTCACAAAGTTAACTAATTGGAGCTTAATTTCAAGATATATACAAAATCTATGAAAATTCATTTATAAATAGAATGACAAGGTTATACTTTTATATAGTTTGGTTTTGCTAAAAATCACGTAGGTTTTAAAGCAAAGGAGAAGTAGATAGAGAAAATACAATAAATTTGGTGCTTTAGAAATAGATTGGATAGCTACTTGTTCAAAAAATAAAAATTGGAAATATAGAATTTAATTTAACAAATTGAAGTTGATCTTTATCACCTAAATTGTTTTTTCTTTCATTCAATAATAATCAGTACAAAGGATCACACATTCAAAAGAATATTTAGAATGTTTTTAATACCCCCCCATAAAATACTAATTATATTCTTCAAGGATAGAAGACTTTTTCACTACTTGCACCATACAATATTGCAACATGATGTTCTATTTGTGGTGACAATAGCAATGTTTATACAAGATAATTGTACAGTACGAGGCTGACCAAAGTGCTTGATTGAATTTGTTAGGAATACATTTTTTGAATTTACAAATTTTAATACATTTAAGTTGTTCACCTCTAATTTTGTATAATGTGCTCGATTTTGGCTTAGAGTTATATTGAATGCCACATTTAACTACTTTTGGACTATTCAATGAATTTTGGACAAAACATTGTGGGATCTCTCAATGATAACATCAAGGAATCTCTCAATGTTTGTATAGATCTCTTGATATTTATACAAATCTTTAGATGTTTTGCATAGACCTCCTAATGTTCTACATTATATCCTGATGATCATTTTTTTTCTCTTGATGACTATTACTAATTCTAAACTTTCAAAAGTCTAAAAGTAGTTAAATGTGGCATTTAAATGAATGTAGATTGAAAATAGGAATTTGAATTCTTTTGGATAGGATTCACATTTCATATACTTGCTTGAAAATTGGCATCAAAATAGTTGGTTTATTCTTCTAATGTGGATTATGCCAAAATCACATCACCATATTTTGGTGGGTTGGGTTAACAATTATAACTAGCATTTTTTTCTTTAAAAAAAAAATTTGAATTTATAACCACTTTTAGTGATCTTTATGATGGACATTTTCTCTCAAGACTTTGAAACAGGCAAAAATTTCATTCGAAAACATGAAATTTGAGAATTATCGATAAGATGGTGACTTGTGATTGAACACCACACATTTAGAGTTGCATTTGATTTCATTCATTTTTTTGAACAAAACGTGAAGTTCATATACCATCAAAAGCTGCCACAACTACAATGTACGAAAAAAATGCATTCCATTTTTTTTATTGCCCTCCCCTTGCCGAAAAACTTGAGCCGTCAATGTGATTCACAAAATAAAAAGACCCCTCTTCCAACTATCAATGGAGCATTGTTGATAAAAAAAAAATGAGAGCCTTTAGATGAACCTAATGATTGAAGGATATAATTTGTTGATGTTGAATTTGGATTAGGGCAAATATTAATGTGGGGCGTCCAATCATGCTAATCTTAGCCGTCCAAGCCAAATACAAAATATAGAAATAACACACACTTATATATGGCACACTAATACAAAATACATATACGAAAACAAATACAGAAGTACAAATATGAAATACAAGTATGGCAAACAAATTTGAAATATTCCATATTGTTTGTCAACCACACTAATATCATACAAATACAAATGTGAAGTGGGAAGGGAGTCAATGACAAGTACCAGTCTCAATAAATGAGAAAATGACATGTGTACCCATTTTAGGGTTTTTGGAAAAGTTTAACAATAAATGGGGAAATGCCATGTCAATTCCTTTGAAAAGCATTTGTAGTATTCCTTGAAATTGATATTTATACAATGTAATTAAAAGATGCACAACCTACATTTTCACAATTTGTTATAAATGGCCTATCTACCTACAAGTTTTATTACTTTGATTATTTTAATTATTTTTTCTAATTCTAGCTTCAAGTTTATATTATTATAACAAATACCTACACCACCTCCTTGATTCCTTCACTCATAATATCATATACACCTACTATTAATCTACTATGTAGCCCACATTATTATATTAACCTTTGAGGGACCAAACGGCATTTTGGGCAACATAGCAATTAAAGGCAACTCACCACAAATGGAATTTTTATTTTTTTTATTTAAAATTTTTACACAACACATGCTTAAGTAATGGCTTGAAGGTCCTACAATTTGAGTCATAAATTTTGACTACATGGTTAAAAAGTTATTGTAAGATATGTAATTTTCAGTGTATTTCAGGCAACCAACTCAAGCTCAAAAAAATTCCTTAAAAATCACTTTTTTCAAAAACAAAAATTTTTTAATTGATTTTAAATATTTCTATATACATAGAAAGCTTTGAATCATTCCATTTTGATTAATGAGATGAAAAATATGAAGACTTTTAGTTTGTAGGTAGTTATGGAATCTCTAATCTAAAATTAATTTTCAAATTTCATTTATTTAACTTAGTTTTCAACATGTTTGAAAAAAAATAAAAACATTTGAGTGTAGATTTTTCATTGAAATATTACCACCATTGGGAATTTAGGACTAACATTTTTCAATTCCATAAGTAAATTCTTAACAATTTAGTATTTTGAATCATTATCTACTTCTTTCTACTTACTATTTTTTTTCAATATGTTGTACAATTCCAAATGGTATGAATTTTTTCAAGCATGTTGTCAACTTGCCTTGAAGATTGAATTCAAAGAAGCACCACCATTTTAGACATTTTTTTTCATACAAATGTGACCTTGTGAAGTATAGCTACCTTATATTTTGCACGGTCAAAACAAGGATTTTTTTGTCAATTCAAACACTATTAATATCTTGCAATCTACATGTGAAAATTTCTGGAATTTTTTCCACATCTTTTCAAACCAACGTACTACAAGATCTTACACTTACATGTTTTATAAAATGTTTAAAAAAAAAATTTGGTACCTGTTTTAGTAATGGAAGTTTTGGAGTGTTTTTAGTGAAAGCATAGTCAAAAACTTTAGGAGTTATTACTAAGAAAAATAACCTTACTATTTTCATCATCACCCTACTTAAGAGATGAAATTTATCATTTATATAGGGTGAAGTTGTTTGAAATTGTAATGGGCATATTGAAATAATATAACTTTGACAATCCAATCATAATTAAATCTCATTTTTATTTACTTTTAAGCTTCGATAATTTTTAGAGTAGAAGTGCTTCTAAACTCTCACATATATTTCTTACTTGCCATATACTCCCTCCGTCCCAAAACAAATTTGGGGTTTCTTAGAAGTGGCTAGATCATATAGCTTTTAGTGAACCCTTCTATGTATAAATGAGTAGTTTAAGTTAACAATGAAGCAATGGATATTGAAAAAAGGCAGAAATTGAAAAAATTTCCTCCTTTTCAAAACTGCTCCAATGCTATTAATTTGGATCATTTTCCAACTAGTGTTTAAGAAATGTAATTTGATGACATCCTCTATATTCAATTCCAACAATGTTCTACAATTGAATTCCACAAATTTCTCAACAAGAAATTTGTTAGTAGCAATTTTTGTATAATTGTGGATTGAATTCATCACCTTTGATTGGTTAGAGGTTGTGTTATGATTCCCTTTGCAAGAATTGAGTTGCTATATAGTCTTTAGAGTGTGGTATCTATAAATTCTTTTGCTTGTAGGTATTCAAACTAACTTCAATTGTTATTGATCAAGTTGTGGAGAGCCATTTTGAATTAATTTGGGACAAGTATATTTGAAAACTCCAAATTTATTTTAGGACAAAGGGAATACTACTTTTAGAATTAGATGTATGCTAGCTAGCACTACAACAAAACGTGCATTTTATGATTGCAAAAATATGACTAGGGATGACTGGCGACTATTCATAGTCATATTCTTCGAGGCCAAAATCTTAGAAAAAATATGACTGCAAATATAACTATTAGTCATATTTTGGTCTTGTACTTCACGGGTGTATAATATACACCCATTGGGAAGAACTAAATACTTCATGGGGAACGGTAGGGAACATATTTGGAGAACATCTAGTCATATTTGTAGTCATATTTTTGTGTTAGTCATATTTTGTAGTCATATCTTTTCGTTGGTGACATTTGTTTTGTTTTGGAGTAGCCCAAGGAAATTTTGGGCGGGGAATATGTTTAAAGAGCACCTAGTCATATTTTTTCTTGAATCATATTTTCTAGTCATATTTTTTGGGGAGTCATTTTTTGGAGTCACATTTTCTTCATAGTCATTTTTTTTCATTTTTGGGTAGCCTAAGGAAAATTTGGGTGAAGAAAATGTTTGAAGAGCATCTAGTCATATTTTTGCTTGAGTCATATTTTGTATTTATATTTTTTGGAGAGTCATGTTTTGTAGTCATATTTTTTTTATAGTCATTTTTTCTCCTTTTTAGGTAGTCCATGGAAAATTTGGACAAGGAACATGTTTAGAAAGAATGTAGTCATGTTTTTGCTTTGGTCATATTTTGGGGGGAGACATATTTTGTAGTCACATTTTTTTCATAGTCATTTTTTTACTTTTTAGATAGTCCAAGGGAAAGGGGGTCAATCTAAGATGGCCCTCTAGTATTTTGGTTGTAGATCTCATTCCTTAGGGTGTAGGTGTAACTTTATTTCATGCCTACTAAAATTTTATTGTTGTTGTAGTATATTTTACCTATTATAGAACTTGTGTTCAAAAATTTGGGATGGTATTTATTTATATTTTAATTAAAAAAATCTAAATTTCTCATAAAGTTTACAAAATAAGTAGAGAAAAATGAAACTAAAAACAATATGAGACAATAGTTGGATTCATTCTCGGCCCATCTTGTTGGAAAGGATAAGAAAAGGGTCTCAAAATGCATATTAAATGTGTTTTGATTCCTTATGGAAGGGTTTTTTAAAGTTGAAATATATATTTGGTAAAAAAAGATAATCCTATAAAGTATTGGTTCAAATATAGAGATTGTTGATTTTTTAATCATAGAGAAGGAATATTGTTTAACAAATACATTAGATCATGAGGATATGATCACACGTCTAATTTGTACACTAGAAGATTGATTGCACTTGTGAATTGACTAATTATGTTGATTGATTGTCGTGGTTGATTCAAATTAAGAGCTAATTAGATTGGTTGATACAAAGTAAAATATAATGCATTTAAACTAGCAAAGTGGACCAAAGATTGTAAGGTTTAGAAAAAACACTTGAAGCTTGAACATAATATAATTTAAGGAGGAAAAAAAGAGTGTGAGAAAAATCCATATTTGAATACCCATGGAACAAGAGCAAGTGAGGGATGCTGTCCATATTCAAAGTCCAAGTGTTTGAATTAGAAGTATAGGTTCCTAGTTGCTACTTAAAGCTTTAGGCATAGTTGGGAGACTAAATTGACCTCCTTATAGAATTTTGACTTTATATTAAACAAAGATTGTTGATTATAATTAACTTAATTGATCAAATTAAATTTGAAGGTCTTTAATATATACTTATATATCACTTATGAGAACTATATCATTACAATTGTTTGATGTCTTGAATTACTAAAAATCAAATAGTAATAATAGAAATCAAAGATTGAAATTCTAAAATAATAAGAAAAAAGAAAAAAAGAAAAAATACAGAATTTTTTTTGGAAAAAGTCAAGAGAAAGAAGTAGAAAGAAATAGATTGAAAGAAAAAAATTGATCATAGATAGAATTTATGCACCTTATTGTAATAATTGTTATTTAAATTGTATATAAAGAGATAAAAAAACACAACAAAAATGAAACAAAGCAAGCCTCATGATACAATTATAATATGCATGTTAGAAAATGGGGATGAGGTGGAAATGGATTCCAAGGTATGTTCTTGAATTTGGTACTTTGTTATTTTTTTTTTATGGTAACCAATAGAAATTAGATTAGAAATTAGAAGTTTAACTCAAACCTAAAATTTTTATTAAAAACCAATTTTGAATCTAAAATCATTTAGATAATCCTTGAAGGTTTTCAAAAACATACCACACTTTTAAAAATGGATAAATACTAAGGAAAATAGATCATAATGAAATCAGATAATCAAGAGCAATAATTTTGGATAAAAATATCAAAATTCATTTAATTCAAGTTAGAAAGGAATCTTAAATTTGGATGACATTTACAATCTAATCTTGAAAGTAAAAGTTAATTTAAACTTATAAGCTAGAAGAAAATATTAGATAAAGTCTTGAAAAATGAATAAGAGATAGAACTTCATCTAATCATCCATCTATAATTTTTACTAAAAATATGCCATTATAAAGATTTTATTATTTTTGAATAAGCATGCATCACTCTTCAACTTAAGCTATCAAAAATTTTGAATTTGGATTTGGAAGTCTAGAACTTTGATTTTAATTGGCCCAAACCATCCAAAACCACCTCAAACTTCTAATTTATATATATTTTTTTTCAATTTTAATTAAGATGTGAACCACTTATAGTTTATCATTAGAAAAAAATTGTTTATGGTTGAGAATGCCAATTGAATAATATTTAAATACTAAACTTAGAACTTAAAGCTCAACTTAAAGAACATGGTTGTGTATGTTTTATCTCAAGAATATAGTTAAATACTCACATGTTATCTACTAAAGTTTGTTTATTTTTTTAGAAAGGTTTTCAATAATGTTATAGAAGCCACGTTTTTTGGAGGGTCTCTGTAGGCCCTATAGAAGTCACAACATTATTCATATGAAGATTGGGGACTTTGAGGATCACTGTAGGCATACGCACACTTGTAATGCAATTAAACCCTATAGGCCCAAGACTATGTTTTCACCAAAAATGCTCGAAAACTATCATTTCTATTGCAAGTACCAAATTTATAAAAAAGAAAACATTTTTGGACACATGTAACCATAGGATCTTGTAGTAATTCGGTTTGAGAAGATGTGCATAAAATTTCAAAAAATTTCACCATGTACATTGCAAGATATTAGCATTTAAATTGACAAAAATCTTTTTTTGGCCTTATGAAAATATAAGTAGCTGCACTTTACAAGGTCACATTTGTATGAAAAAATATCCAAATTGGTTGTGTTTCTTTGAATTCATTCTTCAAAGCAAGTTGGCTACATGCTTGAAAGATTTCAAATCATTTGGAATTATACAATATATAGAAAATTATAACACTACAAGGAGGACTGTGTCCTAATTGACAGAGATTTAATATAGATTTGTCAACTGCTTTGTCACTGGGAACATGTTGATTTGCCCACATATTTGACAAATTTATGTTAAATATCTATCAATTAGACATGGGAATTGACAAAAACTTCTCAATTTATAAGAGCTTTATAGATCATTTTCTTTGTGCAGTGAACTTAATTACAACATGTTGTCGTCCAATTTTCACATTACAACATTCCATAGTATATCGAACAAGTCCTATGCTTTAGCTTTTTTGGAGACAAACCTTAGCTTCTCCAGCTACATCTCTCAACTAAAATATCAAACACAGTACATAGTCTACAATAATTCATGTGGATCACATTCACACTGTTAACTTCATTATGCTTCCCCATTACACTCTCTTTGCTTCCCAACACTAAATACTTCATATTCCTACATTCACATACACTGAAGCAGATGAGAGTACAATACATACATTACAAATTCATGAAGCCATAGTTAAATCCTACACACTGTACAAAAATACAAGTTGAGAAGCGTACATGTGGGGCGATATTCATAATGCCCTACATAAGTATTGCTCAGAAACACAATGCCCACCACAACTTTCACCGCATGCATTGGAATCGACAAATGTTTAAAAAAACCAAACCACATTCATCAATTACTTCCTGTTGGAACAAACATTCATTTCTTACTCACTTAGTTTCTATCGGATCCAATTTCTGACATAATTCTCACAACTTCATGGTGCTGACACTATTGACATGGCATGGAATTATTTCTAATAATTATGAAAGTTTAGCTTCTACTACTACATTGACAATAGCCATTGACTACAAGAAAAACCACTAAGCTTCCACACTTTCTATAGAAGACCCGACACACAGAACAACTTAAAATCTTACTTGGATTTTTTTTTTGGCCTTCCCACTCTATGAATGTTGCCTCCTCCTTCTATATTCACAACTTGTACAATTTCTACCATCATATCAATTCATTCAAATGCAGAAAACTTCAATGTCCTCGATTACATCTACCAATGCTAACATGTGATTTGCTAACTAAAATCTCTACATAGTTAGAGGCATCCCTTACTAAACTTCAAATTGAATGCCAATGCTGAACATTGTTTTTGAAGCCTCACTTCTCTTTCCCGAAGGACCCGCCATCCTTTGTTCCCTCAATTTTTTAACGCTTTGCACTCCACCAAACTTCTCCAATGGATTGCTAGTGTTCCTTGGGCTCTTTTTTGCTTTTTTTTCCTTCCAAGGCTTGCAAGCGTTCCATCATCTTCACTACAAATGGATATTTTGAAATATACTAGTTGACATCGAAGACAAAGTCTCTACTACAATCTCCTCTCCTGTGCCTTCGAGTGTTGAATAATGCAAATTCACTTCTTTGCTTGCATTTTCTAGTGGTTCTTCTTCATTCAAATTATTAGAATCTTTTGGCAAATTGCCGCTCACTTCACAGATGCGCTTCACATCCACTACCAACTCTCTTCTTGCATGGTTTTCATACATCACATTTTTATAGTTCTCTTTGTTTTGGTGATGGTTGTCATAACCTTTGTCGCGAGACATTTCATACATGATTTCCTTAGGGTCTAGAGATCTTCACAGAAGTCTTCATAGTCTATAATATACTCCAACTTCCCTAGAGGGACTTGTTCTTCCAAAATTAACTTTGCTAGCATTTGCTTTATGACAATTCTCGGACTTCTTGTGCAAAACAGGATTCTCTAACTACCTTTCTAGCATATGCCATGACCTATCCAAAAGTCTAGTTAGTTTACCTTCCCCATTCTGAATCTTCTTCCATAATTTAGCACACCTTAGGGTGACACTATAGGCAATAACTTCCTTCACGTATTCAAACTTCATTGAATAGTTGTATTCCCAAGTATATTGTATCCATTCAGCAATTTTTGCTACTGCTTCCTCTGATTGTCTATTAATGTTCCCAATTGCCGAGTCCAAATCCTAGGATAGTAGCATCGATTCCTTCCTCCAATCCCCTACTCCCACACCATATGGCGTTTTTATGTACTCATCAACTAAAAGAAAGTTTCGTGGTAAACCTTCCTTTCGACGTCTGTTTCCTTCTTTTTCACGCTAGACTCTTTCCTGTCCTCTCTCTTTTTTCTTATTTGTTTTGTCAAGAATAGCAAACCCTCCAAATGCCTATCGCCCTACACATCTTTACTACCTTCATACTTTGGTACTGACAATGTGTTCTCCTTTTCGTTGGTGTCACTAACCACATTCACATCCCCTTCATCATTGTCTAAAGCCAAAACCGGAGTTCCTATTTTGGGTGGAATGTCAATCCTCGGTAGCATGGATAGACCACAAGTCTCACCATGCTCTTCGACAAGCTAAATACACATTTCACATTCCAAGTGTTAGCAACTAAATTTCCTATATTCACTAATACATTACTTTGCATTGAAGACAGAAAACAAAAAAAATGCCAAATCAAGCATTACATGCACATGCACATCAGTATTACTCACATAGTTGAACTTACAGTCACTAAACTCAAAATCTAACTTTCCACTTATGTTATTATCGTCTTCTACGTCTTCAACAAAGTCTTCCCTAATTGCATGACTTCTAGGCACTTCGTCCTCTGAATACGATGACGACCTCATTGCCTTCGGCGATCACTTGTTCTGCATAGTTGATGTTCCTTCACCTACATTTCCCTGTAACTTGCGCACATCCTTCAAACAAGCAAAATGGCATTCATTGTTCTGATAGAAAATCTCAGTTGGTATGGAACGCATGAACGGTGATGTAAAATTATTGGCAACTGACTCTGTCCTCTAAGCTTACTCTATGGAATTGCTATTGGACATATGTTTGCCCAGTATTGTAGTACATATGGGATGACCTATAGCATTCGACAAATAGAACATGCAAAATCAATCAAAAATTCATATATACAAACCACAAATATGTATTCTCACGATAGATGTTCATTTCATGTATCCAATTCATGTGCTAGAACTACAGTAGCAACCTCTCATGCCGAAGTCTTCTTTACAGAAGGCACATTCTTTTTCATGAAGACTTGGCATTATGTGATTGACTTACCTTCCACGACTTCAATTCCGCATCTTGTTTTTCCGAATTGCTGTGCCATCTACCTTCAAAACTTCAACATCAGCTATTGATTGACAAAATCATTTTGCTTATACTTTCGCTTGTGAACTTCTAGTTCTATTACAATGCTAATACTTTCTTTAGTAACGTTGTATATTCTAACACATCTTACCTTGCAAACCACTTGAATTTGTGTTAGGTACATTGCTTCTTCCCTATCTAGAAGACTTGGACTGCAATGCTTCCCTTCCCCCGGCCCTTATAGCATTGTTCTTATTTTGATCTCCTTGAGTATACCTCCTCCAATTTCCAACTGCTACTAACTTCGGCATACTCATTCCTATAGATATTGATTTCCCTTTTAATTTATGCATACCATGGTTTGTATTGCCTACATCATTCCAACTTCGAGAACCTTCCTCTAAAGGTGTAGTCCTCTTCCAGGCAGTAAATGTCTCAATTGGTTATCTAGCAATTCTTTGACTTCAAGGGACCTACATCAGTGCCAGCAGACTCAGTTAACCAACAACTAATTAAAAGACCATCTTCTTGAAATAGAATAACATCACAACATCTATGATTAGGATACAAATGCAACACTTTATGTTCTCAGATTCACAGTTAATTTATTCACTATCCCAACTAAAATCAACTGCTTTACTTCATTAACAACCGCAACATTTTTTCCTCCACTCATTTGCAAAAAAGATCATTCTCCATAAATAACATCATAACAAGATTTTTAAACTAAATCTACCTCCTCACTCAATACATATAGACATTTCCATAAAAAATAACTTCTAAAAATTAATAGTTATACAACTTATACGAATACTTTCTTGTTTTTATTAATGTTTAAGAATGCATTTGAATCAAAACTGTGCACAAGCACTTTAATAATTTGTCTCCTACTCTTTTACAAGTTCACGCCATTGGATTCAATTTTTTACCTACTACTTTTTCATAAGCTCTATTAAAATAGCTTAGTTGCTTAATATCGTCATATTTCTATAGTTGTATGACTATGTCAAGTCACATGACTAGGACAAGTCATGAGCATAACTAAGGCAAGTCACATGATTAGGATTTTGAAACCCTAGCTGCCACTTTTATGTAGCCACTACTGATTTAGGGTTTTGAAACCCTAATCGCCATTTTTTACATCTCCTCTTCAAACTACAATATTTGGCTATTTTTGTTTCTTTTTCTTTGCTTCTTATTGTCTTTTAGGTTGTGTTGCCTCTTAGTTCTTTCTTTTAGTTGCCTCTTAGTTCACGCTTCTTGTTGCCTCTTAGTTCATGTTTCTCGTTGTCTTTTAGTTCATGCTTCTTGTTACCTCTTAGTTCATGCTACTTATTGCCCCTTAGTTCATGTTTCTTATTGTCTTTTAGTTCATGCTTTTTGTTGCCTCTTAGTTCATGCTTCTTGTTGTCTTTTAGTTCATGCTTTTTTGTTGCCTCTTAGTTCATGTTTCTTGTTCCCTCTTAGTTCATGCTTCTCATTGCCTCTTAGTTCATGTTTCTTGTTCCCTTTTAATTCATGCTTCTTGTTACCTCTTAGTTCATGCTTTTTGTTACCTTTTAATTCATATTTTTTGTTGCTTTTTGTTACATCTGAATTTTTGCTTCTTCTTGCATCTTACCTCTTAGCACTTGCTACTTTTTGTTTTTTGTTCCTTCTATTACTAATATTATTTTTTTTCTTGTTTATTTGTTATTTTTAGAGATGTAGTGGTTATGGTGTTACTCTTTTCTCTTCTTTATTTCAAATTTCTAAAGATATAGTGGTTATGGCTTTTTCATAATCTTATATTTATACTACATATTTTATATTTCCTTCATTAAATCTTTGAAGGTTGATCTATATTGTTCATTCATTGAAAATTAACCTCCTTGATTGTATATATAGGTACTCAAAGTTGGAATGCAGTTATTAAAGGCTACTTGTAACATCAAAGAAACAGCATCTTCACATCTTTGTAAGGAATATAGGTCCTATAAGTATGCAGAAATATACATATATAGAATGTCATTGTGATATATTTTGTGTTAGTGATTAATAAACGTCATTGAAGAGAGTTACATTCTTTCTTGCATTTTCTTTCTCCAATGTAATTGTCTCTTGTGCATTTCAAAAATCAATCATATCTACTTGTTTTTAATTTGATGAAGTCTTTTATTTAGTTGCTAAACCATGTTGGAGCATGATTGCAATACATCATATCCATTTTGAATGTATGGAAAATGTGATAATAGTTCATGACAAAAGCTACTATAAACCTTAGTCACTCCGATTACAAACCACACATAAATTTAAAAAATGATACTCTCACTAATCTAAAATATCTTTTGCTTGAGTCATATTTCACAATATATTTTAGTCAAAGTATGATTGACTACACTTACAAAATGCTCATAGTCATACTAAAAATGTGATTCTATATTTTTTTAAATGTGACTACATTCAATCACTAAATTACTAGTAGCACTCTATAGAAATTGCCACATTAGCCAAAACTATGACTCACATGAGTCATATTTCACATAAAAAAATATGACTCATAATGGTTATATTCCACATCAACAAAATATGACTCACTACAGTCATTTATCACATCAATAGAAAAAATGACTCACAAAAGTCATATTTTACATTAATTAAAAAATATGACTAATTAAAGTGGTATGCCATGTCAATCAAAATATGACTCACTATAATCATATTCCATGTTGGTGCAAAATATGACTACATAGTCATAAGCCACGTAGGATTTTTTTCTTTGCTTGGGTAGCTTAACAAAAAGTCAAACCTCCAAGGGTAGTCAACATATATGCCACGTTGGCAAAATGTGGCGTATTATACTCTCAATCTAGATGACCACAAATATGACTCATTAAAAATATGACTAGTCGGTAATGACTAGACCCAATCATTTCATGCATCATCTACAGTGATTTCTATAGGAGCCATATTTTGAGATTTCATGACTCATTGCGGTCATATTTTGCCAAGGTTGACACGACGTCCGGACACGGACGTTGTGTCTGCAACGTCCGCTGACATTCGCGGTACTCGCAGACGCAGCGTCCGCTGGGACCGCCTTGTCCGCCTGTCACCCCGTTTGCCTTGTCCGCCCCATCTGCCCCGTCCGTCTGCCCCGTGCACCCCGTCCGCTTTGATGGCCCTATTTCCCCCGACCGCCCTACCCAAACTGCCCCGCGGTCACTCCCTTAATCTTTAAACAATTTAAAAGATTATAAAGTTTGACCACGAGTCCATGATAGTCTTGAAACTATGAAAAAATTCCAATTCATTTTCAGAAGGCAAACTAAAAAAGTTTGTGACTTCAAATATATATATATACTATTTAAAAAATCAAGATCAACACAAATACAAACATAATCAATATGGGCAAAATGTATTCAATTTAATGTAGAATACCATACATTGTGCACATTTGGCTAATTGCACATATAATTTTTTTCATTCCAACTCTATATTTCTAAACTAATTTTTAATGCCTATATAACCTATTCAAGTATTCAACTACTACTTCTGCACTACCAATCTAATATAAATGGCGAAAATGTTCATCTGGCATCGGCCAACGATATGTATTAGAAAATCGCGTAATCACATGGGCCAAACTAGTATTTTCATCGTCAGTCTTCGAAGAAATGCGCTTCAAGTAAGCATAAAACACTTTTGCAAAGTCATGAAAGGCAAATTGTGTCGCACTAGGTGTTTTAAGTAGCACGTTGAAATACGCCTCTGACATGTTGTTTCCATTCATCCGCCGAACAATTTTTCGAATGGCATACTCTTTCGACTTACGTGAATACATCGGAATGACTTCCACATCTGCACCTGCTTTATGCAAATATGCAATACGTGGATTCACCCACCATCTCCTTTGCAAAGTTTGTTTCATCTCATTTGCTGATGTAAATGTGTACAAAGACTTCATTGGCTGAGAAGCTAAGGTGGTCATGCCTCAATCGCAAACTTCAATGTACACACGTGACTCATCCTCTGGAAAATGCAACAAAATGTTGTCCCGAGAAAGATCATTGTGTAAATGTTCAGCAAGATGCACTACATACATTATATGCATAAACGCCCATGTCAACTCCGTGCGCTTCTTCCGATATCGTCCTAAATGGTGAGCTTTTACAACCTCCTCTTCGGTTGGATTCGTATACATCAAACGGATTTGAATGTTGTCTGGAAAGTCCTTATCCATATTCAACATTTGTCGAAGAGTTCCACCATTCCACCAATACGCATAACCTTCACACGTCGTTCCGTGCACCGCAGCAAACCGTATCACACCCGCGTGTGGAATTCGAACAGCCATTGATTCGTTTTGATGTTCTAACTTTGCAAGATTGGGTTGAGTTTGGTGGTGAATGGATTTCTTCGCCGCAAACTCCCAATGAGGAAGTATTCGTGGACATCCTTCAATACGAACCTTTCGAATCATTGCATATCCACCTCTCATCATTCTATCATCAACAACAATCATGCGTGCTGTATCTGGAAGTGCTATGAGGTGTCGTCTGGTCCTTTCCGCTTCAACAAGTCCATCATTGCTTTTCCACCAACCAATTGAACCAACTCGATTGTGCGTTTTGGCGAATGGAGCACATCGCCCCCTAAATAAGTCCGCTTTCAGAATCACTTCTTCAAACTGGGTGTCATTGGGTCGATATTCTTTGCCATATTTAACCAAAATGACTTTGGAATTCCACAAAGCGTCATGAACCTTGTTCTCCAAACATTTGGTGAAGTATGTTTTATGCATTTCATCATGCCACTTCGCCACATTCAATGCATCCAACAACATCTGTGTCATGTCTACCTTGAATTTAGACACGCACTCCTCTTGATATCTGATGTACTTATTGTCTAAAGACAATGTTGTTTTCGATTCATAAAATTGAACGATGCGCTTAATCATGAATTTTTTGCATTCCTCCGAAGGACTTTGGCGAGCTACCTCCAAATTTGATGGTCCCTCTTCATGTTTAAGCTTCGCAACCTTCTTCTTCCCGTTCGACATCGTGACAAATGAAATTGATATAGATCAAATTTTTTAATTTGAAATTGAATTCATGCGCAAGTGTCCAAAAAATTGGCAACAAGGGGGCCCCAATAAACCACTCTTGCCTTGCCTCGGAAAGGAGCCAATGGAGGATGAACCACCAAGCTCTCCGCTCCGCCTTGCATTCACAAGGGGCAAAGCAAAAGTGACAATGCGGACGGCCCGTCCGCCCCATCAGACGGCCCTAAATCGTCCGCCCAATCGGACGGGCCGGGGGTGGCGGACGGATCGGCCGTCCGCCTCCCCGAAACCCTAGAGCCCTGTCCGCCCGATCGGACGGCCACGGGCGGACAAATCTGGCGTCTGCCCGATCAGACAGTTCAGAGGGGCGGACGCATCGCCGAAACGGGGCGGACAGGGCGGACGCCGGATCCGACGAACAGGGCGGACGGAGGACGAGGCGGACGGGTATCGGGGCGGACAAGGTGGACGGCGGACAGGTATCGGGGCGGACGGGGTCTAGGCGGACGGGGGCCTGGGCGGACGAGGCGGACGGCGAACAGGTATCCGGGCAGACGGGGTCTGGGCGGATGGGACGGACGGGTATGAGGGCGGACAGGTACGAGGGCAGATGGGGCGGTTTGACCCTAAAGCGACCCTAAACCCATATTTTGCACGATAAACAGAGGTCTTCATGGCACTGTATAGTTCAACTAACTTTTCATTCATTCAATGTAAAATTTGAAATTAAAAAAGGTAGCCTTCCTTTATGACCAAATTTATGAATTCTTGGTAAATGATATTTTTGTACAAAGATATGAGCTAAAATGTGCAAAAATTCACGAAAGGATTGCGACGTTTAATATATGTACCCAAATATTCACGTTGCATTGTGTATAAAGCAATTGTAAGAAGGTAGTTGAATAAAAATTCTACTATTAAATTGAATTAGTTGACGTCTAATCACTTAGTAAACCACTAAATGTCCAAGTCCTTGCAAGTGTGTTTTGGCTATTGAAAAAGAGTATGGACTTATAGTTATCCCTAATGAAGCAAATTGTTCTTTTTTCAAAATCTAATGGTATAGATGTTTAGCCCCTAAAGTTCTTTTCACTAAAAACACTTCAAAACTGCTAGTAGTAGTGCAAATACCAAGTCTTGGAAGAAAAATACTTTTGGACATATGTAACCGTAGGATCTTGTAGTAAATTAGTTGGAAAAGATGTGGAAAAAATTTTAGACAAATCCACCATTGGGATTGTAAGATATTAGATATTGAGTGTTTCATTTAAGGGGGCTATTCAATTATGCCAATTAATGAACAATTGGTAGGCTAATAAACCTAACTTAGCATGTATTTTAATATTTGTTGCAATTGTTTTAGGAATATTATAACATAATACCATTATAATATTCTTATAAATGATATAGTACTAAATCATTTCAAAATCAACAACATTTGAACACAATCTGTCAATCTTGTCTTCCATACTCCTTCAATGATATATATATATATATATAAATATATATACATATATAAAATATATTAGATAAATCAACATGAACAAATCAATGATTATATATTTCATAGATCTATTCTTCATCAATCAAATAAGAGTGCATGTTCAAATATAGACAAAAATGGTTTCTCCATTTGTTCCCAAAAATTAAATAAACAAATAGAGAAAGATATGAAGTGAATGTTACTTGGAGAATTGAAGGGAAAGAAATTGAAGTACTCAATTGCATTTTATTAAATTGAAAAATTGCATGTGGATGGCATGAATTAATCTTCATAGATGCTAAACTCATACGAGTTGCATTTCAACATTTATGATTTATGCAATTGATTGAATTGAAAGCTCTTGTAATTACATTTTCAAATTTTCGATTCAATCATTCAAATTTGCAAGAGTGATTTATGATAGATTTATAACTTTAAATGTGAAAGCATTCAATGCCTTTATGCGTTTGTTCATCAATATATTAATTTTAAATAAATAATATATATTTTTTATAACATATGCATAAACCATTGCATTAAAAAAAACAAAAACTAAAAGCCAAGCCAAATAGGCTGGTCAAATGAAGAGAACAAGAGAACAAGAGCCCTACGAGAAAGCAAAGGAAAAAAAAAATATCAAAAGGATTCAAAGGAAGGAGCAAGATGCATTCTTGCAAGACCATAGAATACATAATGATTTCAAAATCCAAACACAAATATATTTTCTATTTCAATGAGAGTCAAAAATGAACTCCCCTGCTTTCAAAGATTGTACAATATACACGTTATACAAAACGAACATATAACAGAAAGAGTAGAAGACATCGTTTATCATGATTGAAAACTGAAATGAATTTTTCTTTCTATGTAGAATATTTTATGAAATGTAACAATGTATTTAATTATTATAGTAATTGGTAGAAATCTTTGTGCAATACATAGAAACATTTCATTCATGTGGAATTTTTTCATTTATTTAGGATTAAAATTGAAGTATTATACTCTACAAAGTACAAACCGAAAACAATATTATATACCTAAGTTCAAAAGTTTGCAATTGTTTCGTGAATTCATTTTGAAAACTCAAACAAAGAAATATTTTATAATCAATATCTTGTTCATTTGAATCATTTCAAAATTCGAATTCCGAATTCAATTCCTATTTATAATAGAAATTATGTTTGTCAATTTTTTAGATCTTTAAACAATGAACCCTCTTTTTTTTTAAATTAATATTTAAAAACATCTGAAATAAGAATATTGGAATTACCCTTCAAAATAAATATAGCACATGTATAAGTGTATAATGTATTCTACTCAATCAACTCAAGTAACGAATTTTTCTATGTTTTTAAGGAAAAATATAGCCATATATGATTTGAAAGTTAAAACATTGATTCTTTTTCTTTGTTTTCAAATCTAATCAAAATTTCATTAAAAAATATGAAAGACTCGATGTTCATTTGAAGATCGTGATGCACTTCTAATTAGAAAACACAACCTTTCATTAAATATCATGAGGTTGAAATCCATTAAACTGTTATTCTAATTATGTATTGGGGCCTTTTTTTAAAATTTCATTTGCTTATGATGAAAAAGGAATTGATTATTTCTGCAAAACATTTGATTTCCTAATGAACTTTAAAAAAATCCCCACCATCTTCAAATCTTCTCAAAACCTATTTAGAAGGATAATATGAGTAAATAATCCAAACATATTCAACTTAACCGCATTTCCCTCATTCGTAAAACAATTTAGGGGAGAAAAGAAAAGGTTTAGGGTAATTAGGGTATAGGGTTTAGGGTTTACATTTTTTTTTTAAAAATGATAAATCAATTACATTGATCCTCATTTAGCAGTGATTATTAGGTTGTTTTTTTTTGGAAATGTTACCGCTCTTTTTGAGTAATATCGACCTCTTAGGATGCTCCAATGGACAGCTGGGTGGACGCCGGCGGCGGTCAGTGTTTAAGTGGGGCGGTCAGCGTGTCCAAAGCGCGGACGGCGTCGGAAGGCGGATAGTGCGGACAGTCCCGTCCGACCGCCGCGTCCGACCGCCCTGTCCGACCGCCCCGTCCGGGCCGTTTCTTGTTTTTGAATGGAAACCCTAAAAATGAACCTTTAATTTTCTGGAGGGGACTATAAATGTTAGAAGAGAAGCTTTGGTATTCACTCTCGAAAAACCGAACGCTAAGATTTCCAAGGGCTATGAGCTTCAATTTATTGAGTCTCTTGCTTGGTAATGCATAGTTCAGTGGACGGGGGGGCTTTGATTTTCAAAGCTTTGTGTGACTAATTTCATTGATATTGTATACATTGTCACGTTGTGGGTTTCAAATTGAAAACATTTTATTGGTTTCTTTTGAAATTGAGGTAAAACATACACTTGTCAGTATGGTGGCCAAACCGACGAGGGATTTTTCTCCTTGGTTTAGTGTGCAAGAGGATGGTAAAGTAAAATGTAGGCTTTGCAAAGCGAGCATGTCAAGGAAGCTCAGCTGTATGTTCAGCCACTTAGGCTATTCTGGGCCTGAAGGTGTACGTGATAAAGGGGTGAACCTTTGTCCACGATTATCAATGGCAGTTCGAGATTTATTTCGGCATTGCGAAGGAGTTTTTCCAAAATGCGTTGTAATGGACAATGTGGATGGCAACCCTGGCCCTTCAGATGTTCAAGAGTTTTCGGCCGGAAAGGCTGTGTCGCATTCTGACTACGAAGATTCTTGTCCAGCATCCAAAAAATTGGTATCAATGGTATGTGCCACAACTGAAATGACTTTGAGTACGGAAGCTTCTGGTGAACGTGAAACCCCGAGGGCATCAAGTTCTAGGCCTCAGAGGCAAGGCAGCTTAGTGAGTGGGTTTGAAGAAGGTCATAGACGCAAATTACATTCAGTGTGGGCAAATTTTTTTATTCGGCGAACATACCATTTTCCGTGGCTCGAAATCCAGCTTTTAAAGAAGCAGTGAAGAAAACGGCTGCGTTTGGTAGGCCATACATTCTTCCCTCATACCACGACCTTCGGTACAAATTGTTGAATGAGGCGAAGACCAACATTCAGACACAGTTGAATGCACGGACCGAAGATAGCGTTCGAAAATTTGGAACAACATTGTCCATTGATGGATGGAGCTCCGTGACTAATCGACCTCTCATCAATGCCATGCTTGTATCATCTGCAGGTGAAGAATTTCTTGGATCTATGGATACAAGTGGTTGTGAAAAAAATGCGGAGTACTTGGTAGCTGTGTTGGAAAAGTTCATTGAACAAGTGGGGTCTAAGAACGTCGTGTTAATAACTACGGATAATGCTCCCGTGAATCCGTCCGCATGGAATGTAATATCTGCAAAATATCCTCATATTTTTTACCAAGGGTGCGTGGTACATGCATTGAATTTGTTGTTGAAGAATTGGGCTGCACAAAAATGAATTGCTTCCAAATTGGATAAAGGAGTTCTTGTAGCTAAATTTATCAGGAAGAGACATATGCCGCTAGCTCTATTGCGAAAGTATTCGCCAAATCTTGGTCTCTTGATGCCTGGGGATACAAGGTTCACCTCTAAATTTATCATGATGGAGCGTTTGACAAAATTAAGAGGAGCATTGGAACAAACGGTGGTAGATCCGCAATGGGTTGAGTATGTACATACTCTCAAGAAGAAACGTGGAGCGAAAGTCCAACCAAAAGACTTGGCCTTAGCGGTAAAGAAAATTGTTTTTGATGACCATTTTTGGAATCGATCCATCAATTATGTGGAGATGGTTGAACCAATCATATGTGCACTCCGCGATTTGAATTCAAAATCACCATGCATGGGGAAGGTGTTGCATATCATGAGGAAGTTAGAGAAGCACGTGAACGGATTACAAAGTCCACCATTTTGTTTGCTAGAAGAACTTGCAATTCCATTGGTACAGTCTTTTTATGCCCAAAGAAGAATGGTGGACTACGATCTCCAATCAGCCGCAGCTCTTTTGAATCCATACCTTCTTCATGACAAAGAGCTAGCAGATGACGCAAATGCAATGTCAGGATGTAAGAAAGTTTTGGAGAGAATATGTAAACCGGATGAATATGCAGCAGTGGTGAAGGAATTTATCGCTTTTCGACACAAGGAACCTCCATTCTACAATATGTTGAATCCGAGAGATCAAATGTTGTCCGCACATGCTTGGTGGGATTTTGAAGGTGCATGTGGCAAGTTTATAGCTCCATTAGCGAAGAGGATATTGGCTCAACCGGTGTCATCATCTTCATATAAATAAAATTGGAGCAACTATTCTTTTGTTCACAACAAATCTCGAAATAAATTGAAGCCAGAGAGAGCAGCGGATTTGGTGTACGTGTATACCAATTCCAAAGTATTAAACACATCGAAGGAAAAAGATGAAAAAAATGGTATAATGATAATGTGGATCCGATGGAATCAGAGGATTCAGATAGGCCGACGTTAGAAGACGATGATGACGAGGATTTGGAAAGGGCCCTTTCAGCTATAGATGGCGGAGATGACTTCAATCGTGCGACAGCATGAGGAGATGAAGACGTTATGGAAGGCTTTCCCGATTTGGTGAATGATACGCATGATTATCATCTAAACCACAAGGATGTCATTCCCGACAATGCAAACGATGCATATATCTTTTGTGAAGACGAGGACAATGTAGGGGGAGAGGAGAATCTACCTTCTTTAACTGCATATTGCAATGGAATGGGATTCTTGAATAGCGAAAACATTCTATCAGAAAAGGCAAACGCTATTGCCAAAGAGGTGAAAATCAATGAGAATGCTATTGGTGATGATGGGAGAAATGAAGAAGTTTTAATTTCTCAATCTCCATCTGTGGCATTAAATGTAGTGCAAGGAAACGACAAAAGAGAAGATGCGGTCATGGAGGTGGACGTTCCAAAAGATGTGGGCAACAATAGTGGTGATGAGAGGGAACCAAATATTGCGGTACAGAAAAATAATGATTCACTTGGGATGGCAGTCACAAATTCGGCAATTGTGAAGAGTGATAAAGGAAAGGAGCCAATGAAGTCAATTTTTGAAGTACTGAGATCTAGTGCTCTTCTACCAATACTGTTGAAGTCTGTTAGCACACGATTGAATGATTCTCAGAGCTTTAGATATGGAAAACGCCTAATGAACATTTCCAAAGAAATTTCTACAGGCGGTAATCTACGGAAAGTAGCGTCATCACCTACAAGTCTAAGTGATACGGATAGTGATCGGATGCCATTGGCATCTTTGCGTGTTCGCATTTTAGG
This sequence comes from Pseudoscleropodium purum, assembly GCA_963969395.1. Classification (NCBI taxonomy): domain Eukaryota; kingdom Viridiplantae; phylum Streptophyta; class Bryopsida; order Hypnales; family Brachytheciaceae; genus Pseudoscleropodium; species Pseudoscleropodium purum. Next base: position 4,511,318 of record OZ017796.1, read on the forward strand.
AAAAGGAATGGTGCAAGAACCCATTAAATCAACAAACGGTACTCTATTATTTCAAAAGAAAGCCAAAGTGGAGATAACCGTTCATGGACATGTCGACCCTACATCGAGATTGATGGTTCAAGAATCGAGTAACGTGAAAGCGAAAAGAGAAATGCAACCTTTTGCTATCTCTCCAGTGAAGAATAGGACCCCTCTTGATGAAAATGTTGCTACTTTGTCAAATAGAAAGAAAAGAAAGGTTCCTATTCAAAAAGCCTTTAATCGTTATGTCAAAGTAAAAAAAAAAAAATTAAATTCGAAAGAAGAGAGTAAACCTACTTCGAGAGAAGACTTGAAGGAGACAACGATACTTGATTCCAACAATGAAGATGACTCCGACAATGAAGATGACTCTGATAATGAAGATTTTGAACGGAGAGCTGCAGGAGAGAGTAGTGGGGCTGAGGTTAGAGGAGATGTGGATTGGCGTTCATAGGAATTGTGGAGATGTGAATTTAGATGTTTGATTGTTTAGTTGCTCATGATATATGGAGCTCATGTTGACAAATGACAATGGTTTCTTCAATCATTTTATTATAAAATTGTTTGTTTATTGATGATATACATCTCGCTGGATTTTAAAGTGATTTTGTTTCTAAATCAAAATGAAATTCAACAAAAAAAATTAAAAATATATTTCATGTTTTAGCTTTTACATAAATAGTGATATACAACTCTATTGAATCGCAATTGCAATATAAGAAAAATTAAAATCAAAATGACTTCACTCTCAATCTCTCATTGGTGAAAACAATCAAAACCCTAAACCCAAAACAGGTTTTCTAAGCCGCCCCGTCCGTCCGCCCCGCCCGTCCGCCTTCCGACGGCGGGAGGGACGCTGCGTCCGCTAGCGTCCGTGCGTCCAGACGTCCGGAAAACGGACGCTATTTTGGGGCGGACGTAGAGATTCGTCAACCCTGTATTTTGCAATCATAAAACATTCATTTTGTTGTAGTACAGGATTTCAATTTCTGAAGTTGTTATATTATTTTAACAACCTCATTGCCTTCGCTTTATGTAATACAATGGAATTTTGCTCACAACTCTATGTGGTAACTATGTCTATTGTACCCTTGCTTACTTAATTCACTTGCATCAACTTCTATAGATAGTACACATGCAAGATTTACAAGAAAAGAGAGCATGTCTTTATTTCCATTGTTCTCATTGAGTATATATTACGAGTTTCAACTCAGACACAACTTTACTCTTGTGTAATACTAAAAATGTCAAACATGTTCTACAATTGCCAAGGTGAAGTACAACTTAACTAGCAACGGCAAACTATTATACCTTAGCACCACCCTAAAGTCCATTTCAATCATATAGCAAGTGTCACTTTGCACCAGTTTGTTGACTTTCACTAATAAAAGCACATTCAACAATGTATAAACAACATCAAAGATTCGATGGATGTACATATATATGTAGAACTTCAAGCATGATTGGCCAATAGTCCAAAGGATTTTCATCTTTACAAATCCTAGGGTTGCCTCTTACATCTAAATCTTTTGTTTGTCCCACCCATGTATGATGTTATTTTGCTTTACAATCAATTACAAGCATCTTCTAACTATCCAATGAAAAGATGCAAACAACATGTTTTTGATTAATCCCTTACTTTCAATTTTCGAAAATCATAGACCATTGATCTACTTACCAAAAAAATTGAAACCAATTCCCAAGTCATTAATTTGGGATACAAATGTAGGATACAAATATGGATACAAGATATGAATATGAATACAGAGAATGTACACTAACACACAATGCGGATACTAATATGGAGGAATAAAAATCCTATATCAATTGCAAATTCCATTTTCACTCTAGAATTACAAATAGGGTAGGTGGATGGATTGGATTTTGGATTTGGATTGGGAATTTTTAAATATTATGTTCTAGTAGGGGGGTGGGGTTAATAAAATAAAAAATCAATTGAATTAAACTAATTGTCTAAGAACATGTTGTCTTACTATCCACCCAAAAAAGCAAAACAAATCTCCATCATCACTAATCCAATGAAGCTATGTTTGTGAAAAAATGGCAAAAAATACATAGAGATAGCTAAAGAAATTATAAAAGTAATTGGTTGGGTTTTGAAAACTCATGAAAAATGATTGAAACTTTGAAGATAATTTCACATTCTATCATAAATAGATAAAATAACCATAATAAATGCTTGAAAAAACAATTGAATAAAGGAATTGAAGGATAATAGCTAATAAAACTCAAAAGATTCCAAAATTTTCAATGAACTATTTTTTTTTTTTTAAAAGTGGTTATGAAGTGCTTGCTAACCATCACAATATTGCAATATTCTCCATGCTAAAGAGAATATTTTTCCAATTCAATTTTGTAACCTAAAAATACTCGTAAAGGCACCCCTAAATTCTCTTAAAGGGACTACATTTTGGTTTCAACAAAACTTTGAAGTTAAACAAATCTTTATAATTAAAATTTGATTTTTAGTATTTTATTAAATGAATGTCTTTTGAATTTATTTTGAGCATCAAAATTCATTTTTGAAAATGAATGTTTATGATTTTTTTGTTGAAGATTTTTTGTAAAAGTATCCATTGCAAATCTTGATTTTGAAAAGGTAAAGGCTCTTAGAAATGACTCTCAAATATATTAGATTTTTTTTTTGGGAGGCGGGGGAGCATACTAAAAAATCATTAAAAAATGTAGACTTGATTTTGAGAAGTCACAAATTGACTATGATTATATATGTTATATGCTTCAAACTCATATTTTTTTTCTATGACCTTAATTTTAGATTTGACATGTAAAAAAGGGGTTGACAAACTTCAAATCATTTTTATGATTGTAATACCTTTATGATCAAACATTATAACTTTTCAATCGATTAGTGTCATTGTTGTATTTTCTTTTCCCACATCATCTATAACATATCTAGTTTGAATTTGTACGATTAAAATTCAAAAATCTTTGATGAAATTTATCAAAACTTTGGCTTTTTGTTTAATTTGGTACAGACTTCAAGAAGTTCAAAATATGTATTGGGATTAATGGCACACTTTTCATCCCCCATATGGCAAAGTTGGCTAAAAGTCGTACTTGTACTTTAGGGCACACTCTTCCAATGGCATCTTGTCATTAGAGAGGATTGATTACATAATGAGAGAATATCAATACATTACATTTGGTTATTTATTTTGACTTATTTGTTTTGTTTGTTATGGTGAGATCTTTAGAATTGTGCATCCTTCACTCATGTTCTTGGTACCATTGGAAAGCTCTTGCAAAAAGGATGCAAATTATGGATTTTTTGAGTTATTTTTGGATCTCAGATTATCCTAAATTAAGGGCCACCGGCACGTGGCTACACCTTCTCACAGATAGGTTTCCAACGCATTTAAAACACAAATTAAATTTAAAATTTAAAAATTCAAAGAGTTGGGAGTTGGTAAGAAATCTGCATGGAAATCGGTCTGCACCGGTGAGCTGCTTGCGGCGACTGACAGATGCCTCATTGTTCGAAGAAATTCAGGGTTTCCAGAGTTATTTATTTTAGGGTTTTTTTTAGCGTAGGGCTTGGCCATGATGAGCGCATGCGCACTTGGGCAGCGAAATCATTATGTGCACCTGCACACAAGCTTGTCCTTTGTGGAAGATTCTAAACCCGCGCGGCTTTCCAGGACCAGAATGACTGCGTCAGTGCAAGCACTCAGCTACCTTTTGTCCTTTAGAGCCAAGCTTGTGCCGCAAAGTCTGCTTCTTCACTCCCACTTGAAGGTGCATGAAAAGGATTCTCCCTTTCACAGGTCACCTAGTGTAGGGGCCAAAGTCCACCCCACTTTCCGAACGACTTCCCCGATTCCTTGTACAAACGTCTTAACTACAGTAATAATGATGTATTAGTGGGTCGGCCGGCGCAAAAACAATAAAAAATTCGGTGCCGAAGCCGCTTGTGAATGTATGATTTTCATGCACTGGATGCTGCGGAGTTTCCAGTTTAGGGCTACAGGAGTGTTTTGGAAAGAACGTACTATATGTGTTCTTGCTCTTGTTCAACGGAGTTTAATTTCCATGTGCACCCACAATTAATTTGGCATGGGTTGAGCTGGAAGTGTTTCGAATTTACGAGAGAGGGATCTTGTGTGCTCTTGGACCAAGCCTAAGCTGCTATGCAACCAGATGGTGGTGGAGATCAACGCCGACACGTACCGAAGTGCTGCTACAGAATTAAATCTCTTCATTTCCAAATTGATCGATCTCTAGTTACAACACTTTCTAGACAATCAAAACAGTATTCGAATCTTAGGATCAACTCTGTTTTGTTTTACATCACTAGCATGTAAAGTTTCGTCTGTGAAGTTCGATCTGGTCTACTTGCCATGTATTCCAATGTCTTTGACGGAAAGTAGGTGTATCTTGATGGCACGACTCGTGTCGCATTCTTCGAAGGAACTGTTCTGGGAAGGGTCCGGACCCGAGTTGTCGGAGACTGAGGTAGTCCCTTTGTTGTTGTGTATGTGATTCCATGTGCTTCCAGTGTCTACCTGAAGTTTTACGCCAATGGATACCCTAAAGATCTTGCTCCACGGATCTTGCGCTTGCGCGTGCAGTTAGTTGCTTTTCATCATCGTCAACTTTGAAACAGGGTTAAGTTTTGAGTTGGAACAGCAAGAATCCCTCTGTGATGTTCAGGGGTTAATTGTGTGACTTACAATCAAAACTTGCGACAGATCTTTATATTCCTGGAACTCCTAATGCTTATTCTAGGATTCTATTCCCATTACTCCCTGCTTGCTTTAGACTAACGTTTCTCTTGTTTTCAGCGTGACGAAGCCAGTGGATGCTTTCGTTGGAGACGAGCTGGAGACGAGTTGGAGACAAGAAGCCTGAATGAGCTGCTTGCAAGATTATCGCTAGCTAGAGAGAACGCACACGAACAATCAAGCTTCCGAAAGTGGAAGGTTCCACGTCATATGAGATTGAAGGCCACGTACGGAGAACACCACTTTGATGTCAGTGGCAAGCTCTTGCTCTGGTGCCGGTGCATTGTCAAGTGCAACCATAATATGTCCAGGGCGTTGCTGAGCCTAGCGCTGACCCGCACAAGGAAGATGAGATTTTAGAGGTTCGTCTGTTTCGAAGACAGTGGAGTTTTTTAGCTGTAACTTTGACCGGTTGGAGGTATATTTTGAAGGATACAGAGTCGCACTGAATCGCAAAACTTGGAATGTCTGTGTGGTAGTTGTCCCGCGCCTTATGTGTTCAGCATTTACTGTGAAGCCAGCCAGTGCAGAGGTCATCATTTGCAGTTCATTGTGTATGGTCTTATAGATTAATCTGCAAATTTTCTAGAGAGGTTCAGCCAAGTTCATCATTCACTGTGACATATATAGCACTCTTTTATCAACTTCTCATTGAATGCCAATGTAGGGGATTTAGCCCTGTAATTAAGGTCCATGATGTGACATTTCTTTGGTAAAAAGAATCCCTTTATGGTTTTTGGATTTAGGGTAGCAGTCTTGGTCTGATTGGTTTAGAAGGAGAGTAGAACCCATAATGCTATCCCTTGCACGTATATGCAACCCACTAAAGAATCTACAGAAGATTTGTAACCAAGATTCAAATGCACAAGTGCAATTTCATGGCAGTATTCACCAATGCAGGGATTGTCAATGCAGGGATTGTCAAAGCACGGGTGATGTGTAGCTTGCTAGTCTCTTTTAGCATAATGTTTAGTCTGACTAATTGTAAATTAGTCTGGCAAGGTAGAAGAAGAGGGTAGAATCTTTGTAAAGCTTTGACTGTTTTGATCTTCTTATTTAGCATATTTCAAATGAAAGGCTTAATTAAAATTTGAAGGTAGGACAAATACAACACTCTTTATAATACTCTTATTGGATTATGTAAAGTTGAATAGTTGATATTAAAAAGCATAATACAGAGAGAGTGAAATTTTGGTTGTAAGTAAAAAAACCATTCACATTAGTGTACTCTTGATAATAACAATGAAGCTTTAACTTAATGGAAGACTGTGTAGGTTTATATTGAACTATTAGAATGATGAAAAAAATAATGTAAAAGATGATAAGAGTATCTTCTAATGTGGGCAATACTCCTAAGCATCAGCCTATGTCCTGTGGGCAGGGCATGAGTTTGTGAGAAACTCATACCTTCATTCACATCGTTCCCTTCAAGGAACAATGTTCGTGTATAGAAAATGGTAGGTAATCAAAGGGCTAGGAGAACAAGTTGACGCTAAAAAGATACCTTGGTGGGTGAATACTGGGCATTCAAGTATGCCTGGGCATGATGGTGTGCCTGGTGCCAATTCGAAGTGGTGGCGTTTGCATGATCATATTGACTTGTGAAAGATTCGGTGCCTGCTTCTGCAGCTGCCCCGTTACTCGCTGGCGAGGCAAATCCCATATTCACTTCAAGTTTAGCTTTCTTCTGATCATCAAAGTGAGTAGAAGGCTGATCCATGGTCATGTCGTGAATGTTCAGACCTCGACTGCCCAAGATGCTAACATGTCCCAGCGACTGCAAATCTGATTGCGATGCAGATCCGAAGAAACCAATGCCATTTGTTTCGCTGCTGGTAGGCGCTTCTCGGCTGTAATAGAGAGAAGGAAAACAAGAAATCAACTCCACGAAACGCATAACCACGTGTACTTAAAATTGAAATACATAGAACAAGCGAGCTCGCACTCTAGTAGTAATTTGACCATGTCTCAGTACCTGGCCAATGGTGTTGGCATTAGAGAAGCGGCGGAATTGGTCTGCTGCTCCATGAAATCTTGAAGAGTTGCCTCACCGCGCTCTTGCATAGGCCATTGCAAGAAAGTCGAATGTGTTCCTGGCATGCCCGCTTGATGTTGTTGATGTTGTTGATGTTGGTGCTGCTGGTGCTGGCGCATGGCCATCAACTGTGCAAGAGATCGAGGCGTTACGTCAGTCATCACTTCATTTACCTACGGATTTGTTGTAGTGCATCACTTGAACAGGGATTTCAATATTTCATTATCAATTGATCTGACTTATTCGTTACAACTTTTTAATTCAGAAGTTCATGGTGCATGCAGTAGTCGGCTGAAGTACTAGTCCAATAAAGATAACCTATGATGACAGCTAATAATCACCTGCTGATAACTATTTCCCAAGAATTCGTGTTGCTGTCTTTGCATAGCAGTAGCGGCCTGATACGCACTACTCACGTAACTCTGCAAAACCACAGCATCGTTGAAAATTCAGAAAAGCTTAAATTCTTGTACACTTGCGAGACAGTGAGTCGAGAAAAATTATACGGATCGGAGCTGTGTACATACCCACGAGCAATGAATCTCAGTGTTCGTACCTTCCTTGCTCGAACTCGCTCAAGCGCTTGCTCTAATTCACTCTCCATATTCGCTAATTGTTGGACGGAGGTAACACTTTGGAGAAGTTGTTCATCCGCCAGATAGAGTCGAGCTCGTCGTTGTACCAGCTCTTTCTCTTGTTGCGATTTCTTCAACTCCTCTTCCAACAACTACCCCAACACATACATGAATTCCAATTCAGCATGCAAATTCCCATACTTGCTAGGCATTAATTCCAGAAAAATACAAATGGTCGCTCGGAACACGCCACAGCCAATAACTCAACAACCAGTTCTGAGTAAAGCCAAAAGAAGTGTCACAGATATGTATATGATCCTCGAATACTCTACTGAAATTTCTAGCGAGCTCGTCCAGACCCAAGAGCAGTATTCCTAAAGACACACAGGAATTGAATGTATAGTACTCACCCCAACTTCGTAGGTCTTACTGCTACATGCACATCACACAACCGCCCACAGACAGGTTAAAAGTTGTTAGGACGTTTGAGTATCTAACAAGAACAGATACGACTGCGACGCATTCGCTGACAAGTTTCTGTGACAGCATAATAGAGAAACTCTACCAAAGTGGAACTTCGGTTAAATCCTTACAGCGGCCGGTACTGTCTAAAGACATTGGATTCAAGAGCACAGCAAAAAATACTAAACACAAGATGAGAAGCAGTCCTAACCTTCCTGTGAGCACGTGTTGATTAGAAGCGAGGTCCTTCTCTCCAGAGAGCGTTTTCAATGCCTTGTGCAGATACTGTAGTCATTCATAGGATTTCAGAATGTAAGTGATTCGGCGCGGTGCGAGTGATCCAAAACAAAGAGCTAGGACAGTATATCACGCTTCCACAGCATAGCTTAACCAGGACAAATTTAGAAATAGCATAACATCTATCTTAAGTCATTCAGGGGTTAGGGAATGGAAACTGAACTCCTTACCTCCAAATTCTCGATCTTTCTGGAAAAGTGCCAACGCGATCCAATCCAGACGGGAAGTAGCATTCACACACAAAGCAGCTAATCAGGACGCGCACAGTGGGAACAGTCCATGAGAACCCGCAATGCAATGACAAAGAGCGGAAAACTGCTAATTGAGCGTACGCATACCTGTTGTACTTGTTTCGATCGTGGATCATGTGATAGTTAGCGAACCGTGTCAGCATATCCTCAAAACTGCAAAAAACAAGCAAGAATTGTAGAAATTGTTCAGGTTCCCCGCTGAGAAGTACGTGCATTCTAATTTCTAATCGGCAAATGCAGGAATAACTTCAACGTCGTCACCGGCGACTATACTTACCTTTTGTTTCGCTCATGCATTGGCAAGTTCGCGAATCGACTGATGACATCTTCAATACTGCATTACAACCAAAATGTCTCAGCATTCGTCCGTTGCATTATGAAAAGCAAAGCGTCGATATCGGAGCTAGAAAGCTAGTGCAAGCTCGTGCTCTTAAACGGATAAATACAAGCATTCGCCCGAGGTTGTGGATCGCATATTCTATAAGATTCATCTGTGCTTAATCGTGATTCCCAGCTTGCTCGGCACTCCCATCGCCATCAGGCTGGGAGTAGCTGATAGTAAAAATACAAAGAGAGGTCATTACAAGTATTCTTGCCAGCAGATACAGCTGACTTTTTTACCACGCTAGTCTCAAGAATGACCAACTCAGAACTCAAAACCAAAAACTCCTAATCAGTCGCGTGACAAACTTCTGCGGACTCGCACAGCCGGACACTCAGCAGACGATACATCGGTACTCGCTTTAGTCGAAAGTCTCATCGAGGTGTGAAGCTACTCTAAACAACCGCCAGATGCACGGCAAGGATCGAGATTCACACCTGCAATTACTGTATTGTGTGAGTTTCGCAGACGGCGAGAACATGATTAATGCAATATCGATATCGCAAAGAACAGACAACTCGTACGCCTTCTTAATGAGGCCATTTCGCCTCTTCGAGTATGTCACTTGTCTGTTGGTCGGATTCTCAATCTTCTTGATCTCCAGCTTCACCCTTCCCATTTTGGCTGTCACAGGGAGTCAAACAAAACAATCGACTCCGACTCTCAACTATATAATTATCTCTGTCACAAGCGAACAACAAAGCAACAGGCCCGTCCAAACTCCTTGAATCGGTCTCAAAGCTCCACCGAACAAACGTCGCGAACTGCACAGAAAATCATCAGCATTCTCTCAAGTGAGACTTCCGCAGCGCTGCATCATGCATTCCTCACAAGCTAAGGCCGGGAGTTTCAAACACGGCGTCCCGCCAGCTGCGAACCAGTACCGTCAGCAAGAGCCTTATAAAACCGAGAACTAAATCGAGAAATTCAAGCTAAATGAGGCGCAGAAGAATGAGAGACGAAACTCCAGGGAAAGATGAGAGAGCGTGCGGGGAAGGATGATGAATATAGACCCTGGGGAGCTGGGACTTGAGTACGTTTGGGAGCCAGAGGGAGGGCGGGGAAAAGAAACTTGGTGGAGTTGCCCGCCAGAATGAAGCGGAGGCTTGGCGGGTGGTCTCTCACACCCGGAGAGTGTGACCCTCGGGAGTCAGCAGTCGTCGATCTGGGCCGCGAAAAAAGGAAGGGTGGAGATTGCTTCTTGAGATGGAGTCCACGTGATCATGGTTGAGAACAGGCAAGGGAACGCCCCATTCTGGACTCGGAGCTTGGGGACACCGGGCAGGTTGGGCCAGGGAGGATTGACCCCTCTATTGCTCCGTGTTTTACCCTTGTTGAAAACACCGGAATTTTTCATTTGCCACATATGATAAAATTTGCAAATTTTGAATTCATATTTGCAATCAGAGACCCCAAATTTTTCATGGGTCATATAGAAATACAAAAGTTAAGTAGCACAAAATAGGGGTCAATTTTGACATTTACCCTCTAGCAAGGCAATAGAAGGATCAATCCTCCCTAGTTGGGTAGATTGGGTCCCCTTGGAGATTGTTTGTTATTTGTACTCAAAGGGAGAAATGTAAGCAAGGTTTTCAATCGGCATTTAGATGCCTAAAAGCACCAAAAATAATTGGGGAGCACCAAGCTTATAGGAAAAATTGGAAGAAAAATTGGATGATGATGCCAAGTTGTTCTAATTTTTTAAAATAATTTGGATGAAATTTCTAATTTTTAAATGAAATTCATTCAAATATGTGGATGAAAAGATAGTTCTATCGAGATGAATACTAAAATATTTGACTACATTATTTTTTGTATGTTTCCACTTTAACACTTCTCAAACAAAAATTAAAAATAAAAACAAAAATAAACTAGATTTAAGTTAGCTAAGGTGCTCAATGGCTTTAAAATTCAAAAGTTATGTAGGCTAATGAATTGAAAGCTATATAGTACATGGCATACTGTGGCCCATCATTCTTCTCCCTTAAAGGGCAATTATCAACATTGCATAATATAAATATTATTTAATTTATTTGTATTCAATGTGTTATAACCTTTTGTTTGTGGTGGATATTTTAACAAAGGAAAAACTTGGATCTTAGGTGATTTTTCATTATATACATAAATTTAACACAAATTAATCCATCAAAAATAGCATCAATATTGTATACTAGATAGATTTCTTACAGATCTAACACTTTCCTAATAATTTCCAATTGGATGAAAGTTTGCTTTTAATAGAATGAATGCTACACATATATGTAACACTCGGCATCATAAGGTCAATTCTATTACTGCACCTTACAATATAACACTATATTGCACTAATTTGAGAATTATGCAAATTTGCAAATACATTGAGGGTAGATTTCTATGCACTTAGAATTAGCCAAACCTCACATCATAGACAAAAGAAATTTTCGAAATTCTACACAAGAGTGTACAAATAGTTGCAAGAAAAGAATCAAAATTGTTAGTTGACCAAATTTAATTGAAGCTTATGAAATGTGAGGAAGCAAGTTTTTGGCTTCAGAAAAAATACTTTTAACCAAGGACTTGAACTTTCTATTTATTTATGGGTTGCTTTTAGTTTAACAACAACACAAGTAAATGTGGTTGAAAGCATTATGAAACTTGGAGAAGGCAATTTGAACTCTAGAAAACTTAGAAATTCATTTATGATTCCGGCTAATACCAGTAGTTCAAAATATATGAGATTACCAATATCATGTACCCTATACAATTTTCAAATTATCACCACTAGAATGATTTTCATCTATTTTTATGTACTTTCATCCAAAAGCATTTTAAAAGTTATTAATCTCCACAAAAATTAGTCTAAATTCATTCCAAATTCATTTAATTAGCCTAAATTTGTTTGGCATTACCAAAACTCTCACTAGTTGAATTACCATATCCTTGAAGGTTTGATTCATAGCACTCATATACCAAAATTGAGTTTTCATATCAAATTCTTAGATGACTACATCACCTTAGACCATTCACAAGATGATATGTGATACTTTTTTTGCTTACAAAATTGACTTCATTCATTCTAAATGTAACCTTCTCATAGGGTAGACAAAATACATGAGAAGACATAGAATGAATGGATCTGATAGCCTGAAGGAATCCTATGTGAATTAGAGTTAATGTTGAATAAAGAACATTAGTGGGGATGGACGGAGGTATATAAAACGGATGAAAATTGACATGTGACACTTTCATCCAAACCCTATGTTAAAGGGTCAAAACACTGTAGGGTATGCCGGTATGTGTAGGCACCTGAATGGTATACTGTATGAAAAGCAAGCGAAAACTGCTGCGTAAGTTCGCGGAGTTGACTTTGCTAAAGCCGTTCCCAATGATTGTGGCACAAATCAAGCATGAGTTACAGGAGCAACCTACTGTAGCTGACTAGTAAGTTACCCTGCACCTTCGTTGGTAACACTCCACCCCCTCCGTCACGATTTCACGAACTAATAAGGCAGACGGAGACGATTCCAAGCGTGTACCCAAGACCGTGCCCTAAAAAGTTTTGAAAATAAGTAGATTAATAGTGTGCTCCATGTCGTTGCCATGGTCAAAAGAAAAGAAAAGAAAAATAATTTCTTAATTTTTCCAATTCACAAACACTTCAAAATTTCAAATAACTTTTATGTCATAGGTTGGAACATCATGAATCAAAGCCGATGCACCCCTCTTCACCAGGAGCTTTCGATGGTACTTAGAATGTGACTGAGGACGTACAGTCCGGGAGGTCTCAACGTAACAAACAAAACAAATAAACAACCCTACTTAAGGTATAGATACTTGACTCAAGATGGATGTTTGACTTGTTTGAGTTCAACCCTTTTGTACATAGGTATATAAAAGTGACCCTTTCAAACATCCAATTCATTAGGGCATGATTTTAAAAATCTAATAAATTAGGCTTTAAAAAATCATGATTAATTCATTCATATGATAATCCAAAAGTACATAATGAAGTGTTTTGGATTTTTTTTCCAAGTTGACAATAAGATCTAAAAGTATTTACAAAATTGAATAACAAAATAGTCCTCATGGCTTAAAAATCCGGTTGAAGGATTTTCTACTTAAATCCTTGAAAGCCCTTTAAATTCCTTGTATACAACCCATATTTAGCTTCACAACTCTTCAATTGTGGTTTAATATATATGAATTGTGATACATTGTTATTTACATACTATCATGATCATTAATTTACTTTGTATTGAAAAGTACTTGGTCAATGTTTTGTGACCAAATTCATAATATACTACTTGGTTGCAGAGGGCTTAGTTTCAAGCCTTTAAAGGGTTAAAGAAGAAGAATTTAAACCACTACTATTTCTACTCCATCTAGGTGAGTGGTTTAAATGATGGTACTTTTTTGGAATTATTTGCATGTCCAAGATTTTTTAAAATCAAGTGAAGTTGCTTCATAATTTTCTCAACATTTACACAATGATTATGAACTTTCAAAGTTGAAAGCATTGTATATCCAAACATGCCATTAGATTCTCCCTTAAAGAAGAATATGCTTACACTTTGATTTGTTACTTCAAAGAATTCTAACTTCCATTGATTACCTTAGAAGAGCTTGAGGTGGATTTGGATGAATGAAGGTAACTATCAAAAGTTCAAATAAAGGTGGCACAAAAGAGGTGATATCTTTTTTACTTGGAAAATATTCATTCTATTATTAGTTGCTATTTATATTTTGTTTTTCACAAGGATTGTTCTAAAAATGAATATGAAGCTAAAATTTGAAATAAAATTTTGATATTAATCATTTATACTAGTTTATTCTTCTAAGCTATAATATCTAGCGTGCAAATAATTCATAATCTATCTTCCATAAAAAAGAAAATTGCTAAACATTTGCTTACATTTAGATTTATAGCTAGACTCAAAAGATTGTCAAATTCTAAAAATATTTAGTTTGAAAGTTTGTAATACTTTGAAAAAATTTGGATAGCAATCCTATGATGGGCTAAAAACTATGTCAGATGTCTTGTATTCATTATAAGTTGTAATAAAATAATTACTTTTAATTATTGGATACATATACAAGGTCGTTTTAATTAGGATACTTTAGGTACTTTGGTATTAACTCAAATATTAATAAGAAATTCATATTAATGTATAGTATAAAATCAAAATTGGCAATAGTTTGAATGAAAAAATATTTTTATACTAAATGTGTCAAAATAATATATTGTTTGTAATTACTCTATATAAAAGAAGAAATATTATAATTATAAATTTAAATGAAGAAATAAATAGTTGCAATTAAGTAATTCCACTAACTAAGCCACATGCAGTTTCTGAGATAGTAAGTTGCCCGATAAACCAATGACCTTATCACACTACAAGTCATTTTTATATTAGTAAGTTGCAATGGATTAACTAAAATACATTTTTGAACATCCACAATTGATCATTTTTAAGATTAGGGTTACATTACTAATTGTATATGAAGAGTGAGATATCATAATTCATTCACCCATTGGTAAAGAGAAACAAACCAACAAGACTATACCTTTTAAGAGAGGTTGTGTTTAGAATTAGTTTTTTTAGTGAAAGACAATTGATTATACTACAATGGCCTTATTTCTTTTATTGTAGATTTGTGAAGCTATATAGGCTTGTTCTTTGAAAATATAGCCATACCCTAAACTTCACCTCAATTTTAATTTAAAAAATAAAATAATTCATAATTTTCTAGCCCTATACATGTTGTATGCCCAATTTAATACATTTACATTGTTGAATGTAGATAAATGATCAATCATTTATTTATTTTGAAATTATTTTAATGATATTCTTAATATTTGAATAAATAAATAACAAAATGCTATAATTCTTATGCATTTACACATTCATTTACATATCTTGTTCTTTAAGTAATATAAAAAATGAATCTTTTGGTTCATCTTTGAATTCACTATCATATTAATGAAAAATTTGAATCAAGTCCATGTATTATATTGAATATTCTCCAAGCCATTATACAAAAACAAATTTTTTGTATATTACTGTTACAAATTATTTTGGCATTGAACATAATTACAAGAGAGAGTATGTATGGATTAATAGACCAATATATTTGAGTTAGAATTTTGCAAAAGTATTCAATATGTAGATTTTTATTTCGTTTTTCTATGTCACAGGAATTCTGTCATTGGATTTTCAATATGCATTATGTTGACGTTTAGTAATTTATATGTTGGTGTTTTGATAAAAATATATTTGCTCAAGAAATCTACTTTGTTATAGGCTTTTGTAATATCTAGTTGAGATGCATATTTTGGATGAAATTTATTTAAAGTAGATGTTATTATTACGACAATATGAAGAAGATATAGGAGACTATTTAATTTCACAAAAGCTCTCTCTTTCTATTTGGAATAACTTTAAGGCAAAACAATTCAAAATGAAATCCAAAATTTTAGAAACTAATTCTCATGAACCTTCTAATAAATTCTAATGAACTTCAAAATTTCTTCCTAATTTTATATATTCAAACAACCTTCATATGAATACCCTTGTGAAGGACCAAGACCATTTTTTTTGTAAAGAAAAACACTCAAAATTGCCCCAATAGTTGCATTCATCAAAATTTTCAACAAAATATTTTTTTGAAAATCTAATTGTAGGATCTTGTAGTACACTTGTAGAAGAAGTGGTAAGAATTTTGTGACACTTGATCATATAGATTGAAAATTAAAAGCATTTGAAGGGAAGGTTTTTTTAATTTTTCATTGTGCGTGACAATTTCTGATGCCTTTGACCATTGATTGTGGTAAATTTTTGCACTCTCAATATTGAATTTAAAAATCTAGCACACTCAATTATGAAGTTAGTTATATCTCCAAAAATAAAGCCAATAAAAGATATGGAGCATACCTAAAAAAGTCTTGCAATGCAATAATGTCCAAAAGTCCTCAATATACAATATAATTTTTTGAGCACGTTTGTCACTACATAATTTTAAAACTTGGAAATTTGAATAGTATATTGAAAGATACACTAATGCTTTGCATGTTTAAATTTTTTAGAAAAAACAAAACAAATCCTCTATTTTTAATAGAATATAGAAGGACTATGTGAATAATATATCGACAAAGGCTTTGGCAGCAACCTTTAGAAAATGGGTTCACTTATGTTCTTTGGTCTATTCCAAGCCCTTTACTTGCTACCTACTCTAACTTTCGTCCTCTTGATCAAGGTAACCTATGCATCTATCCCCGATCTTAGTCAACTGAACATTGTCAACCTAACCCACTCATCATGTTGAATTTTTATTCTTCCTTAAAACAACATATAATCTCTCCATCCAACTTGGGATTAATATAAAAAAGTATATATTCATGAAGCTCTTGCAAAACCACATGTCCTCAAAAAGTTTCAAAACAATTAAGCAAACATTTAGCTCATAGGAACCCACCCAAGTTCCCAATTGTTCCCGTAGAAATAATGGTCCTTTTATTAGTTAGGAGTTAAATGAATTTTCTATTTTCTTTTGTTACCAAGAGATCTTTGGAACCCCTCATTGTGTTCTCCATATTGTTGGAAAACCCTCCGTGTATATGCTTTGTTTCATGCATTCTAAGACATGACATAAAAGATTGATCATTACAAAAAATTTCAAGCCTCAAAAAGGCTACGAGTTTTGAATTGCTCGCAACTACCTCGGTACAATAGGGAGGAATTCCCCTATTTTTTATTTTTTAATGATAACTGTTGATGTGGCACTACTTGTGCCACATCAATGCCACATCAAGTTTTCATAATATATATATATATATAATTTATAATTTATAATTTATTTATTTATTTAAATTTTAAAAAAATTATAAATTTATTTTTTCAAAAAAAAGTATTTGTTTATTTTCTTGTAATTGCACTACAAGGCACTGAAAACTGAATCCATAACCCCTCACTGCTGGAGGGGACGAAATGTGTCCTCATATAGTTTTCAGTAGAATTGAAACGGCTGTAACCTTTGCATCTCATGTCTGAATTCAATAAAACTTGTTGGGAAAGTTGCACTCTGTCTTCTAGTTTGTACGGTTAAATTTTCAGATCAATACAAGATGAATCATGTTCTTGGAAGCCAATTGAAGTTCACAGGTTCAATTTGAGTTCACCAAACTGCATTTGATGGCTGAAACTTAGGGGGCTAGTAATCCTAGTATCTACTTTGTCAAATGTTGTTTTCAATAAAATTTGTTGGGTTATGTTTCCCTTTTAGTCTAGTTATTGTGGTAAAAATTTCATGTCAATCCAAGCTTCTTTGAATGTTTGGGAGCAATTCGAAATTTAAAATCCAGACATTTTTGGATTACAATGAACTTCAGTGGCTTGTTTCTTCTCTATAGAATGTCCATTTCCAATCAAATTTGTTGGAAAAGTTGCCTATACTAGTCTAGTTTGTGTGGCTAAAATTTCATATGAATCCAAGTAGTTATGAGTGACTAAGACGCATTTTAGTAAAAGGAGGTTCAATATTACATGGTATTTTTTGCAACTTTTCTTGTTTTTTTTTTGACATTTCAAAGCTATTTTGCAAACACATTGAATCAATTCAATGAAATTTTTTTGACCAATGTGGTTGTATGATGATTCTAAATCACTTTATAGTTTTAAGTTTTTTCATTTGAGTAAGTTTAGAAATTGAATTTCACCTCCAAATGTGTTTTTAGGAAAATTTTAGCATCTTTTTTCACCACTAGAACATTATAATCTTTCAATCTATATAGTCAAATGACTCCAAATTTTATTTATGTCATCTCCAACATGTTCACTACAAAATTGTACAGTTGAGATTTCTATACCTTAGTGACATTTAAATTTATATCACTTCAAAAGCAATGATGTTTTTGAATCCATTTCGACCTTAGGTAGTAAGGGATTAATGACCCTCTCATTAGAGGATTTATGGGCCGTTGGAAGGTCTGTGAATTCCCAAATTGTGGGAACAACCCTACAGAAGGCCATGGTAGCTTGTTGATGTGGCATAGCGATTGCCATATTTGAAAAAAAAATTCTAAAAAAAATGAATTTTTTTTCAGTTTTTTTCTTCATTTCAAGATTTATTTATTTTATTTCTTATTTTTTGAATTTTTTTTCCGTCAGAAACAATTGTTCCCCAAAAACTTCAAGGAAAAAGTTCACGATGCACTTGCTTGAAATGGCCTTCCCTAGGGTCCAAAAATCCTCTAATGATAGGGCTCAGATTTTTTCTAATCTGCATTTCAAAGTTTTAATGAATTAAAAAATTAAAAAATTTCTTTTATTTTTATTTTATCTTGGCACACTAATTGATATTATTGAATTATTCTTTATGAATTTTCTTGAGCAGCACCGAATCCTCACTTCTTTTTCTTTTTTCTTTTTTTTCCCAATGTAAGATTTTCCTAGATAATTCATTATTGACCTAAGGAATGTTCCCTCATTCCGCATGTCCCTCTAATTCAGTGAGGTCGTGGGGCTGATTAGGCCGTAATTAAGAAGCCGATTAGGCTCCCCCAAGTTAAGGTAAGGGGGCCTTCGGTCTCCCCTTTTCCAAAGTACCTTTCCTCAGAATTTATGGCCCTTGCATGTGGGATGGCGTGAGAACGACAAGTGGCCAAGATTCGAGGGCCCACGCTCAACTCATTTACTCCACCCTAATGTAGCACCACCTCACTTGCCCCGAAAGTTCCAGTTCTCGGGGATTCCGTCTGAAGTACTTACCGGCCGCCGGTAATTTCTTGCACGTAAGTAGAAGAGTACCGGCCAGGGAGGATTGATCCCTCTATTGCTCCACCAGAGGGGGTAAATGTCGAAAATTGGTTCCTATTTTGTGCCACTTAAATTTTGTATTTTATCACGTCCCCTAGCTAATTTGGGGTCTTTGATTGCAAATTTGAATTCAGAATTTTCAAATTTTATCATGTGTGGCAAATAAAAAATTCATTATTTTTTACAAAGGTATAATATGGGCCAATAAATGGGTCAATTTTCCCTAGCCGAAGAGTACCGGCCTATTTCAAATAACTTAATTCTTAAATGTCCAAGGCCTTTTTTTAGGCTTCTAAAATTTTTCCCTAAATTGAAAAAAAAGGAAATTACTTTCATTTGTGTCAAAAACTAACAACCTAAATAGAACAAAAAGCCAACATTTTGATAAGTTGTATGAATTTTCTTTGAATTGTAATTATACAAATTCAAACTAGATATGTTAGTGATCACATAGGAAAAACAACAACAACAATATCACTAAAGAATTGAAAGATTATAATGTTTGATCATGAAGGTGTTAAATTGTGAAAGTAATTTGAAGTCTTTCTATTCTCTTTTCACATGTCAAATCTTAAAAATTGGTCACCAAAAAAAATGAGGTTCAAAAAACTTAACATGTATAACCCCAATCAATTTGCAACTTCTCAAAATCTCTTCTACAATTTTTTTAAATGAATCTTTAATGTGAATTTTTCTCCAAGATCTAGTATATTGAAGGCTCATTTCTAAGAGTCCTCAACACTAAAGAAAGTCAAGAAATTGCATCAGACACCCTTGTGCAAAATCTTGAATAAAAAAATCATAATCAATTAATTTCAAAATTAGATTTTGACACTAAAATTAAACTACAAATAGATTTTTCAAAAATAGAACTTACTAAGAATAGCAATTTTGTTAGGTTTTATTTAAATTCAAAGTATTGTCCCAACACTAGTATTTGGAGTCTCAAGCAAAGAGATGTTAAACATTTCAACTTATATGATTTGGGAAAGTTGTGGAAAATTGAGTTCAATGTGTGCTAAAATAAAGACCAAGAAGAATGCAAAAAGACAATTTTTTTCCTCACAAAAAGAATATTTTATCATACTACTAAAATCACAAGATCCTCTATAACATCACATTTTAATATAGTGTGATATTTATAGTGATATTATGAAGGTTAAGGTTTTCTTGCCTTCACGCTTCATTTCACTTCCACAATTTTATAATTTCTTAAGTGTTCCCGATTCTAATGTTCTATTCTTACTAGCAAATGATTTGAAACTTTTGTTAGATTGAAATTATAAACATTATAAAATTTATCACTTTTCTTTGAGAGTATGCAAATAGCCAAATATGCAAAGATTCTAAAATATAAATTTTATCTTGTATATGTTTCTTTTTTCTTTTTATTCTAGATTGCAATATATTCAAATGATTATGAAGATTTTCATAATTTACTATTTGAATCTTTTATTGAAATGAGAATCTTTATTCTACATTTTTATAAGTGAAGATTTTGCATGTTCTCTAATTGTAAAGATTTTGATTTCAAAAATTTTGAAATCATTCTACATTTCATCATATGTATATTTGTAGACAATTATATGAAGATTAATAATTTTTTCATTGAAGATTTTCTTGAAATTGAAACTATTGCTCTACATATTCAAATGTGAAGATTTTATTTATATTGTTTACTTGATTAATTTCTTTTGATTGCAATGTTTTCATCTTTGCAAAGTTTTTTTGGTGAAAATTATGATATAAAGATTTTCTTTAATTACCTTCTATTGCACTATATATTTATTTTCAAAGAATATTGTATGAGGATGTCAACATTTTCATTTAAAGATTATACATACTCTATTTATCTACATTCTATCACATGAAAAATTGATGAAAGTAATATATTTAACCCCTAAAGGACCAAGGCCCTTTTTTTTGCCAAAAAACACTCAAATCTGCCATTTCCATAGCAAAAAGTAAAAAAATTTAAAAATTTCTTTTTTTTCTTCATCTAACCACAGGATCTTACACTTAACTAGTATGATGATGTGTGGAAAAGATTTCAGAATTTTTGACCACATAGATTGCAAGATATCTGCGTTTAAAGTGAAAAAAACAAGTTTTTCAGCACATTGCGGGACTAGATTTTTTGACTTTGAATATTTTCAACTTAAAATTTTTGCACTACGGAGTTTTGAGCTTTAAGTCTTTATAGTGTAGGATTGATTTCAGAGTTTAGGAAAAAAAGAAAATACTCAAAAAAACTTAATTTTTATTCTTTAAAAAATTGTGAAATAGAAGTAGGTATGAGATAGAAGGAAAAATCTAAATTATCAATATCTCTTAAATGGAATTAAAATGTACTAATTCCAATGGTGAGGTTGTTTTTATAAGCAAACTAAACCTCGTGGAATTTTTTTTTTCTTAAATTATAAAAATTGCATTCAGAACTAAATCCTACAAGTTATTTTATTAAGAAGATGCTCTAATTGCTCAAAAAATAAGATTATCCATAACTTTCTCATAACAAATCCAAATGGAATGAATCAAATTTTTTTATGTACACAAAAATATAATAAATGAGGAAAAAATTTAAAAATTTAAATTTTTGAATTACTTTTTGCTGCCCCCCCTCCCCCATCCCCTATTTTGAGCTTATTTAGGCATAACTTTTGTTCCCGGGCACTGATTGAAAAAAGAATTATATTCCCATATAACTAATCAGTTTTTCTATCTTCAAAAAAAATTTCAAAAAATTAGGAAATAATTTTAGCCCATAGGTACCTGCCCAAAATACCTGTCCTTCAAAGGGACAATGATCCTTTAGGGGTTAATGCATAGGAAAGCAAGCGCCAACCGCTAGTTTAATATAAATATGTAGATTTTATATCCGGACCCATTGTGGTCTCATAGATTCACTTGTTATGGTTAACTTTGCACTTCTCTTTAAGCCAAAAAGGAAGAGAGATGAATGAACTAGAAGGTACAAATATTTAATTTTTTCAATGAATACCTTAGTGCATTTAATTGTTCTCTATAATAAGTGAATCTATAAAGCCATTGTAGGAGTCTTGTCCGAAATAGGTGCTTCTACCTTAGGTACTTCTACCATCAATTTTATAGATGTCCCCTGATGTGGTGATGGTTTTGGATTGGTGTGACGCATTTGGAGGGGCCACGTTAATTTCACTCAAATCTCACTTTGAGGGTCAAATAGATCTCAAAAAAATTTGGCACCCTATATGTTTGCAATTTGGCACCCTACAATTTGTAATTTGTGGATTGCATGTGGTAGGAAAGAATCAATTTTTTTTCATGGATGGGAAAGTGGGTGAGGGAAATTAATACCAATTGAATTTTTTTCCAAAATAGTATGGATTTGTTATAGATTCTTGAAGGAATTAGCCCTTGAAGTCCATAAATGCCAATAGATCACCCTACAACAATAAAAAGTATACTTGGCAGAATGGTCATCATACTCATTTAAAATGGCTTCAATATTTTGTTGAAACAACCACAATGTTGAGGCCCTAAAGTGGCCATGTTCATTCATGAACTACACCTAAAAAGAACAAGATTCTATTTTAATGTCATTTCAAAGTGTCATTTGCCCCCCCATTGTGCCATTGTGTCACTCCCCAACAATATTCATTAATTAGTTCATTTATTCAAAAGTAGTGCATTTGGACTTTTTGCATGGCCATAATGGGACTTCTACTAGAGTGTCACAATTGAATAGTCAAGTATCACAAATAGGGTTAGTTACCTTAAAGCATTTCAAAATTTCACTTGTTCTGCACAAAATTTCATCACAGTAAAAAATTGGAGTCAAACTTTCAAGAGAATAGATCACATGCTATTCCCCCCTTGTGTAATTTTGTCATATTAGCTTCCAACCAATTAGTGAACCTCTTAGTGTGCAAAAGCAAATAAAATCTTAACCATTTTATTATCACATTTTATTGTCATATTGATAGAGGAAAAGTAGTGATATGGCAAAGTTGCCAACCTTGACAATTGCATTGACTTTTTTGAGTTCAAAAAATCCATTTGGTGAATCTAAGTATTAATTGTTCATTTTCTATCCTAGAAAATGCAATTGTCTTCTTATTTATTATACATGTGGAGGTGCTCTTAAATTAAAAAAGACGGAGCCTATAACTATAAAGTGTAATTGCAAAATCCTTTGCTTTCTTCATATTCTACTTTCCATATAATCATTTTTGAATATATATTGTATTTTTCATTTGTTTAATTTACTAAGAAAAAAATTAAAAGATGAAGTCACGTCTTTTTCAAGTCATAAAAATTTGAGATGTTTTTGTGAGATTCCCCTTCATTGTACTCAAAATTTATTGTAGTAGTTTGATGAGTTGTGGATTTAGTCAAAAGTTTTTGGCCACATAGAAGGTAGTGTAGTCAAATGGGATTGAATACATCCTTCTTTATATAATATGAAGTCTTTCATCGAGGAGTAATCTTTTCAGTTCAATGTGATATTTTTGTTCCTCATTGTAATAAAATATCCCCTTGTTAAATCCTAAGGAGTCTAAGAGTGGAGGTAGATGAAGGTTTTGAATGGTTTTGGCAAAAGAAATTATGATATGAGTAGAATTTAAAAATCAAATTTTCATTTTTACAAGTTTTCTTTTCCTTCCTATCCTTGCATAAACTCATTTTGAACCTTACACAATAATCATGAAGCACCAAGTGATCACTCTAATTGCATTGTTGAAAATGGACAAAAAAATTGCTTTTTCAACATACTTGGATATACTTCATTCATTTCATATAGCTCTGGTAGTAAGCTCTCAAAAACATTCTTAATCTTGACAGTAAATGCCATCTCTTTTAGAGGTTAAAAAATAAAGAAAAAGAAAACAATGGACAACATGAGTTGAATGAATACAATTGCTCTTTGACTAGTATTATCTCTATAAGTGTTAAAGTTTCATATGTATTGTGGATGTAGTTTTTTGTGAATATAGAATTTTTGTGAATGTAGTTATTAGGCACTCAAGGTGTATAGTGACACTTTGTGTCACTATGCACTCCCCCCCTCAATTTTTATTTAAATTTTTTTATTTTACCACCCCCACTCACTCCTACATCCTCTTGTAATCTTCAGAATCAAAGTTCTTGACAAACAATATGGGACAATTGATCCCGTATCCAATATTGTATCCATATTCAATACCTGTATTCAATATGCATATCCAGTACTCGTATTCAGTATCCGTATTCAATATCCATATTTAGTACACATATTTAGTACTCATATCCAGTACCCGTATTCATATTCATATTCAATATTTGTATTTTATATTTGAACGGCTCAAATTAAATTTCACAAGATCAACATCTTGTGATTTTTTAAGAAATCAACGTCAATTTTGAAGGTAAGCATTTTTTTTCAAAAAAATCAATGGCTCACAAATTTTTTGAGAGACGAGGGGGAGAACTAATGGGAAACTGGGGTGGCAGGTGAGTTTCAGTATATAGTGAAGATTTGTGCTCTTGTAAAATATATATTATTAAGTATTAGGTGTTAAAAGATGTGAAATGTATAGCTCCCTATATCATTGATTTGATTGTGAGAAGTGATATAGTTGGAAAAAGTTGTGGGATTCAAAGATGCTTAGAGTACACTTGAGACATTGAAAGAATTTTTAGAAGTAAAGACTTGATGACTTCATATAATTGATGACTTCATGTAATTCATCAAGAATATTCAAATCATTCAACTGAAGCAAGTACAATCTTGGTATGTAGAAGAATCTCATCAAACTACTATAAATTCTTTTTTTCAACCAACTTAGATGAATGATGGCTCATATTTTTTGTACTTTCATCCTTTATTTTAATAAAACATTATATATTTACTTTTGATGTCTTATAAAAATTACATATTATTGAGATTAATTTTCGTAAGTGTTAAATGTTAATACTCTATACATGTTACAATTTTTTTTGAGCCCAAACCCTAACATTTATGAAGGATTGATTATAATTATAATTTAGGATGGCTAACATTCGCCTTCTCTAAAGTTATTGCTTCTCATTGTGCTTTGATGAAGCAATAAACCCTAAACCCTATCACTCTTGCCCAGTCGGATGTTGTTTGCATCCGTTTCAAAAGCAATTTGTTCGAGCTTCTAGTTTGCAACATTTGAAGCTCGACACTTTGAATATTCCGTGTTCTGTAAGTTTGGGTGCCAAGAGATTCGAATTGCAAGAGTATTCATTAAGTCGAGTTCAGGGTTTGGGGTCGGTTTGCGTCTCGATTTTTCCTTTCTGGTTGGTTTGAGTTCCGCGATTGCTTTGGTAGTGAAGTTTGTGGGAAGCTAATGGGAGAGAGGTAGAGGATACTGCATGCATCGCTGTAGTCTTTTTAAGCAATTTGTATGTAGAAGTGTGATTAATTTGTAGAACACTTTTTGATTGAGTAATGGACAGATCAATTTGGGTCCAAGAGACAAATCTGTTTTCTTACCTCTGTGTATGAATTTCTTATACAATCGTTCAAAGTGGGAAAGTGTTGACAACTACTGAAGAAATAGTAGACAAGGCCATTTTTATTTCAAAATCAGTGTCTGAATCATGCTTTCACCACTTGCTAGCAATTCCAATAAATGAGTTGCTGTCGGGAACAGGGGTTAGGATAAGAGATGGGATCCTCCTTTTTTTTAAATTATTTTTTGGAATTGTGAAGTG
The DNA here is from genome assembly GCA_963969395.1 of Pseudoscleropodium purum. Taxonomy (NCBI): domain Eukaryota; kingdom Viridiplantae; phylum Streptophyta; class Bryopsida; order Hypnales; family Brachytheciaceae; genus Pseudoscleropodium; species Pseudoscleropodium purum. The sequence goes on from OZ017796.1 coordinate 4,536,597, forward strand.
ATCGCATCGTGATGCTCCTGTGCTGATAGATAGGGTTAGGGCGTCCAACATGTTGATTCAGCATTTACCCTTGTTGTGCACCAAGCGGGTTGTGTTGGCATCTGCTTCGCCTCGAAGGTCCGAGCTTTTGCGTGGGCTGGTGAGTTTTTTTCTATTACCTTTGAGTTTTTTGTCGATGCTTTCTGATTTTCGCTGCATTGGATTTGGCGCTTGATAAAGTGGTGTGTGCATCAAGGCAGGGTCTGAAGGTTGAGGTTCTTCCATCCACCTTTGAGGAGAATCTTGATAAATCTGTATTTGCAAATCCTGGAGGTACCGGAATACCGTTATTCATAGATGTTGGTGTATTTTTTGTAGGGTTTGTATGTTTTATAATGTAATGTTTTTAATACTGTCAACCGAGTGATGAGTAATGCAAGTTACTCCTGCAGCAAGTTTTACTTACGGGGATTTTACTTTGTTTGTATGTGCCCCTGGAATCGTAGAGTATGCCACAGAAACAGCTACTCACAAAGCCTTTGATGTTTCTCGGATAGCTATGGAGGTCTGAGCTCCTCAACTTAATTTTACCAGTGATGAATGGGTTGAAGAAATTCCTATTTTATCCTTGGTTGGAGTGAATTTACTGTGTATTAGTGATGTTTATTTCACTAAGAGACGACAGCCTGACTGAGCTACAGTACTGAGAATATGCAAATAGCTCTGGGTTTCAAAATTTTTTGTAGATGATTTCTCTTCTTTTGCATGATGCATTAGCAACCGGGTAGCAAATCACGACATGGCGACCATCTTGAGACTGCCAAGCATTGAGAGCCTAAACTAGGAAAATGCATTTTTGCGTTATCCTTGAACTAATTCTCTGTAGCGTACAAAATATGCAGGCTAGTTTTGGCAAACGGGCAGACTTGATCATTGCTGCAGATACCGTTGTTGAGCTTAATGTAATTTCTATCCCTCTCTTACCCTGTTTTCAGACTCAGATTGGTTTACAAAATGGAAATCTGTATATTGAATTGAAATTTAGTGTGGGGATCGCTGTAGTGCAGGCCCAAGTATTGGAGAAACCACGGGATAAGGACGATGCCTATCAAATGCTATCAAGTTTAAGTGGTGAGATGGTTTGACTTTTATAGTAAGAGCTGCCAGTGTACTTGGTTTCACTTCTCTCAATACATAGCTGAAGTGTCAATATTAGTTTCGACGATTAGTTCTTTGGAGAGAATCTTGCACACATATTGACTTGAGTCTCTGTGCAGGACAGAAGCACAAAGTGTACACAGGAGTTGCGTTAGTATTGCCTAATCCTTCTGGTAACGTACTCGATTGTTGTGCTCCATCCAGACTGCTTGTCAATATGCAGTGCGTCAATCTGTTTTCAGTTTCCGTGTCAACCATACCTCTCCGACTTATTACGTTCTGAATTGTTGATATGTCCAGATTCATCACCGGGGGCTTCTCCTCTTGTGAAATCATTCTATGAGGAAACTGAGGTACAGTTATATGAATATCTTTCCGTACGCTCTCAGCTTGTTTGAAACGTGTTATGTAATGTATGCAAGATATGTTGTACGCTGGATTGCATTCTGCAATTTTTGTGAGATACCAGTACCGGTTACAAATGTTTGTCACGATTTCTGATTCTCGGATTAGGTGGAGTTTGCTGAATTAGAGGAGGAAGCAATCCTTGCTTATATTGCCTCTGGCGAGCCCATGGATAAGGCAGGAGCATATGGAATCCAAGTAAGTAGCTGTCATTATTAATATCTGTTGTGTTGTTTTCTATCAACATTAGAGCATTTTCTCCGACTAACAATCGCTTTGTAAGTATCAGCCGAATGTTTGGATTTTTCACTCTATGTTTTTCTTGGGGTTTGGCGGGTGTGCTGGTTCAGGGAATTGGAGGATCTTTTGTAAAATGCATACATGGCTGCTATTTCAATATCATGGGGTTCCCTGTACATAGGTACGTTGCTTGCAGTCATCTCTTTTTGCATCTTGATATCAATTACTGCCATGATTTTGTTTGTCATGCTTGAACTTGTTTGTTCATCATTGTACTGGTTTTGAGGAAGTAATTCTAGGCGCAATGCAGGTTGACATTAATTTTCTGTGTATATTGTGTTAGGTTTGCGGATGAAGTGGATCGGCTGGTCAAGAGTGGTGCTATCAAGGCGTAGATGAACCATATGTGGGGAATTCAAGCATTCATTCATTCTATTCATTAAAACTCGAAAGAACCATGACTTAATCGGCACCATAATTTATAGTTGTGTTTGGAACCTGACTTAGTTGTCGTACGTCAGTGTAACACCACGGGGTGCAGTTTATTTTCAGCTGTGCAATTCAGAAGTTGGGCATTTTTTGGAGGTTAAATTGCATGAGAGATTTTTCCACTGAAGTAGAATCAGATGATGGAAGTATACCTACAAAGTTGCTGCACGACTCAAGCGAGTGTTCTTCATGCTGCACGAATAGATGTTATCTATTGAGGCAAACTAGTGTTTTATTCTATCATTTCCGTCAGTGCTAACTAGAACAAGTGAACACTAGCCAAAACTGGCAAATTTGATAATGCATCATATTTTGGTTAAGACACAAAAATTTCTTATTTAGAAATCTAGTTGAATCATGAGGTACTCATATTTAACTCTGAAAAATGTGAACATGTTTGCATAAAGGAGTTTTGGTGTCCATGCCAAACAAATGTGGGACAACGTATAATAAAATATTCTTAAGCAGTTGTAAAAACTTAAAGTTCACAGTTGCTGGCAACCAAAAGAATTGACTCAAAGTTGACATTCCTATAGAGGACATGCATGAAGCTCAGTATGTCTGCTTGCATTTCTTTTCTTTGGGTGCTGAGACAACTCAGGAATGCGATGAGCGACCCTTAAGGATGTAATTGATACAATATTTATGTCAAGCATTACAAGGAAGCTTACATCATTGCCTCCGATTACCCCAGCCAATGTGCCGCATTATGACAAAGAGGAGAGTAGCAATTGAAAGAACAAGAAGGGCCAGCAAGATGTATAATTTGATGAAGAAATCAGTGCGTGGGCTCGCAAAGAAGGCAGCAGATGTTGCAGCACTTTGCCATATCTTCCACTGTGCGAATGCTGCTTCCTGTGACATCATCAAACATGAAACGCTCAAAAAGAGTTGGGCAAATGCTTACTACTCAAACTTGATCTATACAAATACAAGCCGAAAGAACGCTTCAAGTAACAAAATGTACCCACAGAAAGAGGAAATCATAGCTTACAATTTTTAGAACAATCGAAACAATTTTCAAAGTTACTATGATTGCTTCCAAAGTAAACTTTCTATCTTTAGCTTGGGCACTTCAAAATTGAGCAGTTCCAGACAATGCAACAAGAAGAAACAAGACATTAATGAACATATAGTTTGCTCAAGAATCATACTATAATCTACAGAAGTTTTGTGATGCGACTGTCTTACTGTGTCGTCAGGGTAAAAGATCCCCAGAAGAGCGCTAATTTGGGTGTTGAATGCAGCATCGCCTACACCCCAGGCGATAGCTAGCCCGCTGAGGAGTAAAGAGTCAAGCCATCCTCCACCGTACCTACAGGCGAGGGAAACCACTCAAATCAGAGGGTATGAAGAAGGCCCTTTTTTAAGCAAAATGTTTATGACTGCTCACCTTTCTGTACAGCAATGCATTGTGGACGAAATTGTATAGAGTTTTTTCTGACCAAAAATTAACTGAGTAGACGGATCACACGACTCACTGCTGTTTAAACAAGAGCAACACTAAAGCCATTCCCTGAGCAGTTGCCCCCACGCCAGTGATGACAGCAATCGCTGGCAACCCCGTCGAGAATCTGCCTGCCACGACGGAACTCTGTGCACACCCACACCATTTGAAGTTTCAAAGAACCATGGCATTGAAGACCCAAAGAAAAATCAACGATCTGAAATTTAAAAATTAAGAGTAATATGCAGCAACTTGAACGTGGACAGCAGCGCTCCATTACTCAGAGTAAACGAGCTACAAAACCGAGGAACAATACTTACAATAGTGTCAGACGCACCATAAAGGGCCATGACACCTCCTACCCATGCCACACCAAATGCTGGTGTAATAATGTCTTTGGTAAAATCTCCCCTGATTCATATCCAAACAAGTCAACTTCAGGAGCACATCATCAAGCTCGTGATTTTCACTCACACTAGACTTCTCCAACCAGCATGCTTATGCAAGATTCGTGAATCATATGTATTTAACACAAGTAAACTATAAATTAAGTCGCCTTGGCCTTGTAACTAAAGAAAACCGAAGATTCAATACTGGAATCCCATATATGATCAACGGCCAAGGGGAACTAAAACACACCATATAAACGCTTGTTGGAAGCCCGAATAAACAAGAACCCAGATGAGCAGCACCATCTTCTTTTCGCGTAACAAAGCAAACATTCGCTTCATAAGATCCTGAAATTTCGCCGTTGTGGAAGGTAATATGTCCTCTGAAATAGTCGTGTAGCTTGGATCTTGGGGTCTCAGGAAAAAGGCAAGGGCAGTTCCTACTGTCATGCTTCCTAAGAAGACGATGATAAGTAGTGTCGTCGCCGATCCAGAGTCCTGTCATTAACGAAAATTCGGGGATGAAGACACGTCATAAAAAGGCGTTTCTTACATCAAACAGGCAGAAGGCACCAACATCCCCAATCTGACCAAGCTAAAAATAGAAATTCCACTTTGGAAGTCAATACTCAGTTATATTATCTTTCAAAAAATATTCTGTTTTTTCAAAAATGTGAGGCATCATTTTTTCTTTCTATTGGTGCATTCTGTTGCCTTTCATGAAGCTTCTTAATGACTAATTTCAACTCCTAAACATGTAGATGAGGCCACTTTTCGCCATTTGGCCATTTAAAGATTACCAAATAGTTATTCGAAGAAATCACTAACAGAATACACCCCAACAGATTAATTTCGCTCACCTTAGCATAATAGAGCAAGGCAAGTGCAAGAAGGTTGCCCACCACCTGTAAAACTCACTACCACAGCATCAATAAGAAGAAAGAGCAATTTGAGCAGAGCATATTGAGCAGTTCCCTGCAAGAAAGGCAGGTCACATACAAAGTCCCAAGGTTAACACTACCAGACAGTTAACCCTTTTAGTATAGCATTTAGTATGCGATAATAACTATAGAAAAGATAGTACAACCTCATACACAAGTAAAACAAAGCCGCCAAAATTGCAAGCTTTTTGTAAACCGATTATTACAAGTTTTCCCTAGCTTGATTTTGAGATAAAACTGGTTAAACAAGGCCCTCACCAAGAAACACAGCATCAACACGCTAATAAGTGAACATATTGTGGTTAATAGACAATCTGGGTCTGCACAAGGAAAATATTCTATGGCATGACGTATTAAGTACAGAATAACACAACAACATCATGGATCTCCAGACGTTCTAAGGCACAGATGTTGCAAAGATTGCAGAGGATGAAACATATTGAGTACCTGATTTGAAGCATAAACACCCCAGAAATCGCCATTGAACGATCCGATGGCGGACTCCTCTGAAATATCACAGGATGCTGCATGGCTCTTTGCTGCATACGTCAAGTACGTCCCCTGCGAGATTTCACATAATAATCGATGCCCCTCTCCGCATCATTAGGTATCTGAACAAACTTACATCCGTCTAGAAAATCAGTTCTCAGAACAGCTATAATATAACATGGCGACCCAGAGTCACGTAGAGGCTGCCGGTTTGCAGTTTGCTATGAAAAGTGACCACACATGATGATTGCTACCAACTATCCAAGAATTGACCCTAGAGGTATTGCTCGCCTATGAACGAAATTCTCACTTTGATAATTTTCTCTCTCTTCTGGGCAGACTCTCCAAAGTAAATGAGAACGAACGTTAAGAACAGCGCCCAAGTATCACAACTTAGGTTCAGTGGAGATAAATAATCCCACGTGCCCAAGTTCAAAATGGAATGCCCACTTTGGAAGCTAATAGCCGTTTATAGTACCTTTCACAACATATTTCTATCGTTAAAAAATGTCCAGAACGATTTCTTCTTTCTTTAGGTACAGTTTATTGCCTTCCTTCAAGCTTCTCAAATGATTCATTTTAACTTCTATAGTTATAGATATTGGAGCGGCCACTTGTGACCATTTGGGCATTCAGGGTCTAAAAGGCTTCACAATGCAAAGTGGCTGGAAATCCCCGACTGTGGAACTGTATTAAAGTAGCCACTCAAGGAGAAAGAGCGAGGTTAATACCAGCTTCTACGAAGGCTTACCAGATAACACTAGGAATTTTTGTAAGGCATGATATTGTAACTTGGACACTCTGGGGCAGTGAGGGAGGAAATCAAGTTCTCACCTCAGCACACCAAAGAATAGACGCTGTGAATCCCAAAAACAAGGAAGCGGGAATCATAGTAACCCTGCAATCTCCAGGAAACCACTACTTATCAGCTTGTTTCACAACTGCCGATTTCTCATGCTTCAGTATGAAACGAGGCCTTCCAAAAACATGTTCCCCAAATAGGAATTATTGAGCACAATAGAACATGGAACCGAAAACACTTCAAAGACACGCACAGGAGAACAAACACGATCAGATTTGAAGGTACCATGTAGGGTAAAGATTAGCTGAAGTAAAGGCCCAATAACCAGACAATCCGACCAACAACGCACGCTTTGACCCTAGCCACACCACGAAGAGCGGAGCCGCCAGAGACGAGAACGTCAAAGACAGGTACAGAACGCCTACCGAAGTTGATCCCAGTCCATCATCCTGCACATCAAAGACACGCCTCACATGTAAAATGCATTCTCTTTAGCCAAGCCAAGCCATCTGCAAACTTCCCAATTCCACATAATTTCCAAAAGTAAATTTCTTTTTGCTTTTTTTTATGGTTTTTTTGTAACCTTAAGATGCAACAAACCGTGAAGTCCACAAGTGCGCATTGGCAAAGAAGGTTTTGCACGATATGGACTTACAAACAGGGAGTCCTTGACTTTTAAAGCAACCTAAAGTGCCTCCTCAAAACGAATTTGGCCAAAGTTCCATGAGTAGCAAGCAATACCCTTGATAAGGCAGGTCTCTGCCTTAGAGATTTCACCAATAGAAATAACATGGCACAGTTGTGAACCTACCCCGTGGATGCTGCTCTCCAGATTCTGTAAAGAACTGTAAGCCAGAAATACGAAGAGAAAACTGAAGCTCAGGATATGCAAGTCCCGCAGATGTGGACTCCAGCCTTGAGTGCTTGAAACAAGCGCACTGTCCCGCGGAGTCACAGGCGAATTCAACGATCCAGTCACTAAAGCCTCTTCTTCCAATGACCCCATCTTCTCCAGCATTAACTAAACTTTTCTAAAGGAATGATGCTGAAACAGAATCTAATGTACAACCTACACTAGCTGGCATGAACTAAGAACGAGAAAACAAAACTACAGATACTGACTGTCACTATGATCCAGCTAGCAATGTCACATGTGAAAGGCGAACTAGAACAACATCCTCTTAATAAGCTTCAATGCACAGGGACAACAACGAGCTTGAGGTGATCGTATTTGCTAGGAAGAGTGACTTTCATAAGCTGCTATATTTTGAGGCTCGCAGGCAGGCTCCCATAGCCGCGCTAACGTGCCCGCGAACATGGCACACCCCACGGCTCCACAGATTTGCCACCTGCAGACTCTTGGCCAAGTCATTCGAGGACCTGAAAACCAACAGAAAAATCAGTACGAGAGTTCGTTCACGCCAAGGTCATACAGGCATTGGATTGACAGTCCAAGGAAAAATCTAATTTCGATAATTGGGGGGTCAAAAATCCGTCTGCAGAGTTCTAGTTGTCTTAGGCATGATTCTCCAATTAGGAACTAACTGGCGTTTGAGAAACTGTTTGTCAGATTGAAGAAATCAAGACAAATTTCAGAATTCAACCTAATTTCGGTTCAAGCAGATCAGCTCTAAACTATTTACAATTACTCACTATTGACAGAAATAGTCTGCCAGTCCGTTTTCCAGCCTCTTATGGCTCTGCCGTCAGCAGTAATAGATATCAACATTCCCATTGTATCGGTGGCCTCTAACAAGCCTCTCACTCAAACATTTCTCAAATGTGGCTTCAAATTGCTGTGAAAAATGAGCTCTCAGTGATTCTGTTGCCGTTCACAACGAGAGTAGCAGATTCAAAAGTTCAGAAACAAAGAGTTGCAGGGACGCTCTTCTTCTAGGGCACTCACTTCCATTCAAAACCCTTTTGCAGCTACAAAATCGACAATCACAGAGAAGGAATCAAAGGTGACGTGAATAACAACACGCATGGAATTCCGTCCTCAATTGATCGATGCCGGAATTTCGCCGTTCAAGCCCTAATCCAAAAGCAGTAATATTCAAACTTGGTCCTAGACTCTGCAATGCACGTCTGCCATTGAATTCCGCGGAGAGAGTAATCGACATACTGACCGTAATGGATGTGACAAAGCGGCCAAGCAAGCAACACTCCTCCAATTCCACCCACAGTCGCGAAGATCCGCGTGATGCGTTCACAAGGAATGGCGTCCTCGCGCATTACCTGCCCACTCGACTCTCCTAAAGGCCCTCGGAGTGCCATTCTTACACGACAACGCTCATCACTCCACAAAGCAACCGCAGCTGCAGCATCGTGTCAAGCTCGATCAAGGAAGAGCTCGAAACAGCCCCTCGCAAATTGCCCTTCTAGAGCTCAAATCCCAGAGTTTTAGGGGTTCAAGACCCCGCTTAACGCAACCGCAGAAGTGTCGCGACTGTCGCGTCAATCAAAAATAGTCTATCGCAAATTGCGCTTTTAGGGCTAGAGTCCCAGGGTTTTAGGGATTCGAGACCCTGAGTGCTTCCACTTCTAGGGATGCGACTGGAAGTGCTTTGACCGGCTCACCACTTGCCTTCAAGTTCGAGGAAATTTTTGCACCTGGTACGTGGAAAACGGGACAGCACTGGCGCAATTCTGAAGGAACGGAGTCTGACAGGCTCAAATCTGTTACAGAGTGCGTAATTCCGCCCCAATACAGGACATGCTGATCTGGACATCATGGCCTGCTGTGCTTTTAGATAACCTTGGCCCCCCTCGTTACCCGCAGCAGAGTCATACTACTTTAGGTGCTACTAAAAGTTCAGCAACGACAAATTTGATCGATGGGTTCATGCACATGTATATAAACATTATTGCTTCGCCTTGCTCTGCCCAAGTGAATAGCAGGCTATGGTTCCTTGGTGTTGCTGTTTCTTGAGCTTAGAAACGGGAATTTCAAGATCCTAAACTCTAAGCTCGAGCAACTTTCGAAATCTGTACAATGAAACTGTGGGCAAGCTGCAATGCACAATGTGACATTCCATAAACAGAGGTACCGATTGGATATGCCATAAACGGAGTTCCTGATTTTTCTTTTGAGATTGCCTGCACAAACTATCGCAAGGAGAGATTCATGGGCTCAATGAGAGAGAGGTTGGAAGCTCCTTTGGAAGTGGAAGTGGCAGTGGCAGAGACAGAAATGCCCTGTGGATTTTCAGTGCCCGTGGATTCGGAGCATAAGGCGACGACGCTTCCTTTGTGGACTTGCGGCCAACCCCACATGCGAGCTTTCCACCTCTCGTGGATCTCGTTCTTCACGTGCTTCGTGTCCACCTTCGCCGCGCCGCCGTTGATGCCCATTATTCGCGACAACCTCAACTTGACCAGTGCCGATGTAAGCAACGCGGGGATCGCTTCGGTGTCAGGTAAGAAACAAATCAGTCGTTGATACACTTTTGATACAGCAAACAATGTACTCCGTATCATGCTCTTAGCAACTTCCAGGATCGATCTCAAATTCTGTTTCAAAGTTTGATCTGTAAAGAACGAGTGATCACTTGAATTGACGGATTGAGTTGAAGCTATTTGGCGCAAGCATTGCTTTCGGTATGCATCAGCTCCCGATTAACGTTGGTACAGCAAACAAGATTTGCTGTCCTTGATGTAGCTTAGTAACTCTTAGGCTTGATGTCAACAATCAAATATGCTTCCCGCCTTGATGAACCCCCTTGAATTCAGTTCGTAAGGTTCTTTGATCTCTCAAGCCAATAGTGATTACTTGAATTGCCTTAATGAATTGAAACTGCATTGCGCAACCACGGCTTTCTGGTATAAATCAATACTTGAGAATGTACAAATAGCAAACGAAATTGCATACAAGATATGCTGCCCTTGGAATAGCTTACTAGCTCCGAGTCTACAATCAAACATGCTTCCCGCCTTTATAATCATCTCAAGTTCAGTTTTTAGGGTTCTTTGATCCTCAAAGCAAGCATGATTACTTGAATTGCCTATAACTGTGTACATTGCGCAGCTACTGCTTTCTTTGGCTTATAAATGAATTATTGAACTTGCTGAAATAGTTCCATGATTGTAATGATCAAGAACATCTCCATACCCTGGTGTCAAGTAGTGTTACAAGAGTTTCTCCTCTAAACTGAGGCACAATTGACAAGTGGTTAGTCTATACTGCACAATTGGTTTTGTGAATTGGCCTCTGAGATATTCATCAAAACGTGGGGCTGTTTAGGTACAATCCTTTCTCGATTGATCATGGGGACTGTGTGTGACCTAGTGGGTCCTCGATATGGTTGCGCCACTCTGTTGCTGCTAACAGCGCCGGCCGTGTTCTCCATGGCCTGTGTGTCAACGGCGACTGGCTTCGTTTTGATCCGATTTAGCATTGGCTTGTCGCTGGCCTCGTTTGTGACTTGCCAGTTCTGGGTGAGCTCCATGTTCAGCAGTCGTATTGCAGGGGTGGCGAATGGGACGGCTGCTGGGTGGGGAAACCTGGGTGGCGGGGCCACTCAGCTCTTGATGCCCCTCGTTTTCAGTGTCATTAACGACAGGTATGTTTGACAACGCAATTGTTTCTGTGTCCCATGCTTCAGAGAATTTTGTTTGGTAGAGGATATTATTTGTGCATTTTAACCAATATGTAGGAGTGTGCTTTGACTGGGAGATCACTATCGAGCTCTGGAGAGACTACTTTGCGTACAAAAGCCAAATCTGTTGAGACCAAATTTTAATCACTGTACGAATTTCTTGTGCACGTTGAAAGTGGGAGGTTGTAGACCACTATTGAAGGAATAGTAGACAAACCCATTTCCATTCAAAGATAAGTGGCCTCGGACATTTAGCCAAGTCATGCTAACATCACTTGGTAATTGAGGGCCAGCCTAGTGTTTGAGTCGATGATTTGCTGTTGGTAGAGGTTTAGGTCAGTGTAGGAGATGGGATTGTCATGCAACTGGCTGATATGTTGTTCTGTTTTTAATTAGGTTGCAGTCCACTGCCTTCACAGCTTGGCGACTGGCCTTCTTCGTTCCCGGGATGCTGCATGTATTCTGTGGCTTTGCGATCCTGCTTCTGGGACGAGATTTACCAGATGGAAACTACAGGGATCTTAAAAAGCGTGGTGTCAAACATTCGGACAAGTTCTTAAAGGTGACAGTTTTTCACCACTCATTGAGCTGTTTTCTCATGTGCCCGATAAAGCTGAGCTTTTTCTCTACAGAAAGGACCAACATAGTTAAAAATCTTTTTAGCAGTGTCTCGTCCCGTTCACAAAACTGGCAATGTTATATGTCCGTTATCCTATGCTGGATTGAGATGTAGATCGAGTAATACTTGCTGAAACAAAGTTGTTGTCATCCAGATAGTCATCATATCATTCTAGGGAACCCTTCTTGAGCACCCTGTGAATTGGTATGATTGGAAATCCCTGCACCTTGTTTTTCTTATGTTAAGCTCAATTTGAACAGGAGAGAGTTCCTCAAGCCAATGAGCCATTGTCTTCACATGTCAGAGCTTTGGTTTTGATTGATTTGGCATGACTTCGCTTTCAACAGCTCTTGGTTGGCACTGTTGTCAAAAGGTGCCATGCCAAGAGTGTCATGATTGACTGAAGTAGCTCATGTTTTTTCAAGAGACTGAGCTGTTACATCTTCTGTTTCATTTAGGTTTTGAAGACTGCAACTACGAATTACAGAATGTGGATACTGGCCCTCGCATACGGGTTTTCATTTGGATTGGAGCTGACAATAGACAACATTCTCGCCGAGTATTACTATGACCATTTTAACTTGAATCTCAAACGTGCAGGCATCATTGCGTCAGTGTTTGGGTTAATGAACGTCTTCACTCGTCCTGGTGGGGGTATTCTCTCCGACGTCATATCACGAAGCTTTGGCATGCGAGGCCGGCTTTGGATTCTCTGGCTCCTCCAGTCAGCCGGGGGTTTGTTGTGCATAGTGATGGGCAACGTCACCACGTTGTCTGCTTCGGTGGGCGTCATGGTCCTGTTCTCCATCTTCGTGCAAGCTGCTTGTGGGGCAACTTTTGGAATTGTGCCCTTCATCTCTAGAAGGGCGCTTGGCGTGGTGTCCGGGTTAGTTGGTGCTGGTGGCAGTGTCGGTTCTGTCTTGACTCAGCTGATTATACACATGGGCGACTCCACAAATACCAGCTTTGTGCACATTGGCATCACCACCCTGTGTTGCACTTTGCCACTTCTGATCGTGCACTTCCCTCAATGGGGAGGCATGGTTACGTGTCCTTCCCGAGTCTCAGAGGAAGATTATTATGGCTCCGAGTGGACCGAGAGTGAGAAAGAAACGGGCATTCATCTGCCCAGCTTGAAGTTTGCTGCCAACTCATGGTCAGAGCGGGGGCGTTGGTTTCCTGTACAAGAAAGCATATCATCACATGGTGGTTTTTGAAGCTGAACATGTGCCGACGTTGATTCTCACATGTGGTTGGAAAGATTAGGGGTTGTCCGAACTGGCCCTGCAGAAGGTGAATTGCATTCAAATGTTCCATGAGGGGCCTAGTACTTTGGTGACAGAAGAATCACGTCATGCCCGATTTGGTAACAACCCTGCAATTTGTAGAGCAGGAATCGCAAGCCTTGACACCCCCGATTGCCATCTTTTACAAAGACAAGCCTCAAGAAGGTATGATCCTTCCTTTCTCCTGCCAAGGTGCTGTTTTGCACCGATGAACTTGGGAAGCGGTGATCATTGTTGCTGGACGGTGATGACTTGTTTGAGCAGGTTTACATGAAAAAAATGCCTTAAATGGCGTTGTAATTGTCAGGATTTAATGTGGCAAGGGTTGAGGAGAGGAGAGAGGGGGGGTCTCTACTGGTAATTTACGTTCCTGTCCCTCCAAAGAGACAAGCTAGAATGGAAGCCATTGAGTTGGCTTTTCTATACGGCGTTAGTACGCAACATCTTCGGCAGAGATGGAAGTTGATAGGAGTTGTTTTGGAGGCTCAGGAATGTGCCTACGTCTAAAAATATAGACGTGGTTGCGGTGCTTGGACTTGTGCTTGGATAGTGCTTGGACGGTGCTTCATCCACGGCTTGCAATCATATTCCTGAGCAGACTGCGTCGACACCCCAGACGATCAGGTGGGGACACCCAAAATCGCCACCTTTGATGCTGAGTATACTTCATATTATTTAGAACAATCAAATTTTTATGCCTTCTTGATAGAAAATGAAAGAGGTTTCCAACGCACCAAGATTTGCGTTATTTGGACACCGTATGCAAACCCCACTAAGGTTCAAACTGTTATTGGTAGATGACCTAAAACAAACACCTGAACAATGTCTAGGCGCTCTACATCCTCCTACTTGATATGTGCCTCTTGTCTAATATTTTAGGGTGGCCATTTGGGGTCAGCAGCGATTATGGGTGTCCCTACTTTACTGCAACCAGTGGTACATGAGAACGATGAGATAGTAACCAGTGTCTCAGTAGATGTACTCTCTCCATATGTGTTAGTTACATTGTGTGACCCTTGTGGATTGACAGTTTTTTAGATAGGCATCATAGATATGAAGGTACATTAATAGGTATATTTTGTCTCGAAGAGTAGGTTTGTATTCGGTATTTTCTTTGTAAACGAGCTACAACAAAGTAAACCGTATTGGTAGAAAAAATGACAAAAGCCTCATGTTCGGATACAATTTTTTTTCTACTTGGAGATACAGTCCCATTATTTCATTAACGTGGTTTTCTTACAGTGTCCCTTTTAAAAGGTTGTACTGACTTACATTCTTGCTGTGCACTTGTGAAGTGCTTTGTATGTGTGTTCCAAACTTTGTACTCCCTCTGTATCAAAATAAATCCGTGGTCTCTAGTAGGAAAGTAGTCGGAGTACCACAGATTTATTTTGAGACAGAGGGAGTCTGTGTCTTGAATGATTGCATTGTTTGAACGTGGTCTAACTGAGCAACCCTTTGTCACAGGAAGCTTGTTCTTTGTTCTAAACTTCTGCAAAGGGTCATCAACTAACTTAACCTCTCTAACAATCAGCAGAGTACTCCGTAGTAAGCAAAGTGTAGTCTTAGATAGCGGCCTGCCATGGTGTAAGTTACGTCTCAGTGCCTTCGTGGTATTGATCTTTGTGCAGGATTATCTTAGCAAATCTCAGCAAATGACTGAGCAGTGGGTAGGCACGTATAACTATACCGTAAGCTTCGCATGCACTGCAGTAAATTACGGAACTTAGATCTTTCAAGAACTGAGGAAAAGTCTACTTGATGTACATAACTGAGTCAACAATCTGTCAGCGCACTTTCCTTATTGAACTTTACTGTATGAGTGATTTCCAGATTGAGAGAGCTGTTTGCTTAATCGGTTAATCCCAATTGCAAATGACTTTAATTTGCTGAAAGTGGGAACTCTGCTTTGCCAATAAACTCCTAATCACTCAACTGATTTCTGCAATCAAAATTGGTGCTTGAATGCAGGAAGATCGAATTGCAATCAAGTTCAATCCTCCGAGCTTAAATACATTGCTGTATTGTGAATGCTTTAGGCTATAAGCTTAAGCCATGCCAGTGAAGCTGCCACCTCTCATTGCCAAAAGAGGTTTGTAAAGTACCGTACTAAGTTCCCGTTTGACACAGTCGTGCAGGAGTGCGTGATTTTTTGTCAAAACTAGTGGGAATACACGCAGCATGGGCCACCAGTTTCTTTAATTCATTGTCCTAAAAGTCGTGCGCCATGCTGCTCAAACTGGGCCATGAATTAGTTCCATGATGTTTCCATCTCTTGACTCAATCTTCCCAAATGTCAGGAACTTCTGGCAAAATATGAAGGTAATAAGGACTCTCCTGCTCACTCCAAGAATATGGGAAGGTTAGGATACCTACTCAGACACTCCCAAAATTCACAAAGAATTGGTCGTTTGATGTATTTTCAACGTTGTTACGAAACCTATCAAAATTTGATACCAAAATTATATTTACATGGTGTTTGAAATGTGCATCAGACAGACATTGAAATGACAAATGCTAGTTAAATTTGGAGCTTTTATGAATTTTGCATACAATACGGTACTTGATTGCCATTCTTTGAACCTCACGTAATCTTCATTACAATTTGTCTTAAGAATTGCTAATTGATATAGGAAGGCCTCCCTTGGATGTTAGAAACAAAGTGGATAGTAACATATATATACAATCCCATTATAAAAATTAGTGTAACAATTGAAACTTGGTTACTTCTAAGATTGTACTAGGTATTATATTTGACAAATGTAACATTCTTGATTGGTAAGGCTTGGGTGCTTTGTTCACAATGCTACTATGGCAAAGATATTTTCATTATGTTGTAGCTTTGCCAATCAAGAATGACCTTGGGTGATAGATTTGTATGAAAATATGTAATTGTAGGCTTTTAATGTTTAGGGTGGTACTTAGAATTTTTATGGGACATGATGAATTTTGTAGGGAGTTTTTTTAGTCAATACAGATGGATCCCTTAATGCTTTAATGTCCATTGTGCCACTTTGTATGATTGCAATGTTGCACAAGTATTCTCTTGTGTGCTTTAGGTTTTGCATTACTAAGACTAAAGTTTTTGAGCCATTGTGCTTGTACATCATTAGAAGATTTTTGGGGCCTCCGGATGCCTGCGAGTTATCACAGCCTGTGAATGTAGGGAACAGGTTCGACATAGCGGTCTAATGTGGCTGAGCCCCTACCACATCATTGACCAATTTTTTTTATTTAAAATTTTTTTTTATTTTTTCATTTGGAGACTAAATTTTTATTTATTTATTTATTATTTATTTTATGAAAAAGAAAATTCTGACAGTGGGTTGTTCCCCTCGCTACGGGGGAACAAGTCTAAAACAGGCTTCTGGACCCCCCAAAACTCTTCTAATGGTTGTCTTCAAAAAATTATAACTAATAAAGGCCTTGAAGTATAATATAATTCTCTTAAAAAAATGAACTACTCATAAGGTCTAATAAATTTGGCCATGTTAGAATATGACCTTATAATAGGGGTTTTATAATTGCACAAAGGAAAAACAATATTCCATATAAATACTTCCTTGTGCACACATGTTTCTAAAGTTTATAATAAATAGCCCTCAATTTTGGTTTCTATAAGTAAGAAAGCAATGACACAAATATTTTTATTTTGAAAAATCAATTTTGAAAAATGCTATAAATGAAAAAGATTATAAATTTTTTTTCATAAGATTGTTTTGAAAACTAATTTTTTAACAAATTTAACATCTATTTTTAGAACTATTTCCTCCAAACATGCCCTACCCCAATGGAGACTTGTCATTGAGTCTTCATTGGGAAAAGGTACCAAAGCTAGGCCTTATTACTCACATCCATATTAAGACATACCTAGTCAAATTTTCCCTAACAAAGTCTTCATTCACACAATGGTCTTTGATCCAAAATTATAATTATTTTATGTCACTAATTAAGCCATACTTCATTGCATACAATCATGCACTTCGTCAAGAAAAGTTTACTTGGTAATAAAAGCACCCAATAGCAACTCCAAAATTGCTCAATCTTTTCCTAAATGGATGATGAGTATTTTGAATAATGTACTTCACCCAATCAATATTCTTTGAGAAAGCTTTGAGAAAATTTGTAAAGAATGTCAATGGAAAAAATTAACAATGCAATACAAGAATCAATGTGATTGAGATTTTGGGGCAACACCAAGAATTTTACATGATTTAAAAAAAATGTGTAAAAGATATTAATCTTAAAAAGATGAGACATATCACTTGAGTAGTTTACCCAAAATGATTTGATTTTTGGACCTATAGGCACATTCTTCATTTCTACCATAATCTTGAAAGTCATTCATCAACCACTTTTTAGCCTTTGTGGTCTTATAGGGTTAATGACAAAAAAGTAAAAATGCTTTACAAGAATCAAGATGGAATAGAAATTTTGAAACATCATCTAATATTATATATGATGCAATTTTAAAATATTTTTTACTATTTTTACTCTATTAAACAGTTTAGTGGTTTAATTGAACAATTGAAGCATGCTTAGAGAACAAATTGGAATTTCTAATTGCTATATGAATTGGATTTCGACATTAGATTCTCAAGGGACTGTCTCACCTCACACCATTCACAAGATGACATGTGGCACTTTTTTACAAAAATGACTTAACTTATGCTGAATCTGACCTCCACGTAGGGTAGTTAAAAATTCAAATGAATAGTTTCCTGGCATCTCATTGGCCCGACCTCACAATTGAAGGAACACATTCTCACGTTCCCACACCTCAAGAGCACATCCCCAAGCCCGCGGGAACAAGTTCGCACAACATCCGGTGACCGTGACCGAGACCGAGCTCCCTGCCTGCTCTTGCACCGCAGAATGATCGATCGCACACTCCGTCTCCACCGAACAAAGCTCTACGCAACATCACCAATGCCACCTGATTCTCTACCTCGCAGCCTCAATTTCACCGCAATCTGACTCCTTTCAAACCTCTAAACCTAAAATCTCTGTTTTCTCGTTTTAATCAAGCCCTTTCTCGCATCTTTCGGTGCGCAAATGCTGCTTTTGAAGAACTCCTAACGTATTCTAAACTCCTCCCTCGTAACGATTCGAAACGGAGTTCAACAGGCGGAATTAGAGGCGCTGAATCGTGCGTCCTGTCAGTTCTGACGATTTGGTGAAGATCCGCGAGGTTTGGTGAAGGCGGTTTGGGGATCGAGGTTCGGAATTGGGGATGGTTGCTGGTTGAGTATGGACAGAGGGAATGTGGAGTTGTTGGGGACATTAGGGTTTAGAGTTTTCTGGAAATTTAGAAATTAGTTGGAGTTTGGAGTTGTCGAGAGAGAGAGAACGTAACTGCCGCGATGGGGAAGGTCGGCTGGTGTGCGTGTGGTCTTCTTCTTGTGCTGCTCATCCAGGTATGGCCATTGCAGGTCCCGTGGTTTCGAATTTTTCTATTGATTCTCGCTATCAATCGGCACTCTGTTGTATTCATCTTCTTCCTTGAAGCAATGTTCTAGAAAAAAAAATTGATTGCATTGTTTTTTGTATTTTTAATAATTTTTTGCTAACCCCTGGTAGACCGATGATTCACGGTATTAAAATACCAAATTTGATTGATCATACTGTGAAAAATAAAAAATTCAGATGGGGAGAAATTTGATATCACCACGATCAGTGAAGAAAATTGCATGTGGTGGTCAATAAATCAATAAAATTGAAATAAAGAAAATCTCCATATGGCGTAGTCATGAGAACCAAATTGCTCTCCCTGGTTCTTTAGGGTTTAAGAACGTAGCTTGATTAGCCTTTCTCGATTGTGGAATCGGGAGGGGAGCAAGGTAGATTGGAGTGACTGTTGAATCGGTCTACATTGGATCGCAGATGTTTGTATTTGCAATCTTTCAATTTTTTTTGTAAGCAGCGACAATTTGATAAAATTTCAGTTTCCCGATTTAAGCATGGGCGGGGTTGATATGACTCATATTTCTCATAATTCAGTGTCTCTTAAGAGCGTGCTGAGTACAGAATATTAGGCTACGTGCCGATTGAGTTATTAGCATATTCTGTAATCTAGATGCGTAATTTCGTATTCACTTAAGGGTTTAACACTACACGAAGTGAAGTGAAGTTTTCCTTGCTTTTTCGTGGAGGGATCTTACACCACGTTGTCGATTCCACGTTATTCATCATGGTCGCTGATGATGGGTGGTAATGACCTGACAGAATTAGTATTATACCTTTTGGCTTTTAAGGAAGGGTCTGAGATTTCATTAAACCCCTGGATGAAGGTCGCAAGATTAGAATAACATGTGCTGAGTATTAGGAAACGATTCGATGCAGAACTCGGGAAATGCGATGGTGTTATGATTGTATAATCATATGGTTGGTTTTATTACAGGCTGCGGCTTCAGTGCTAGGATTTGCAACGCCAGAAAGCCCACTTTTGTAAGTGAATATTATTAACTTGTGATTTCCTTGCATTTTTTTCCCCAAGTTCATTGTTTTGATTGTGAACTGATTCACTTATTCAAGCTGTGCACCTGTTTCGAATTATTTGACAGAGAATCGAGTAATGGAAAGAACACGTGTGCGATGTATGATCTTTGTGGGAGTCGAACAGATGGGAAAGAACTCAATTGCCCAGACCCCTCTCCTGCAGTCACTGTAAGACTCTATGTTCGTCCTTTTGGGGTTGTGATTAAGTAACTATAGAACAATTTAGAGTCGTAGCTGTGCTTTTCCGTGGCTAAGGTGCTTTTTAGTGTCAGTTTCTGAAGGGATTATAGAATAGTCGGTTGTAGATTTCATTGCTGAGAAGTCATTTGATCTTCTGAAGTTTCTTGGCTTTATCTAAGATAGCTTTGTTCAGTATTTTCATCAAACGAGGCAATTACCGCATTTGGGAGAGTATTTGACAAATTTCTTTCTTTCTTCAGCCCGATGAAGCGTTTTCACTTAAGATTCAGAGTTTGTGTCCTACGCTCACTGGAGATGTGTGTTGTACGGCAACTCAGTTTTCCCTCTTACGGGCTCAGGTTCAACAGGTCTGTCTCTTTCCTTACCATGCGGATTACACCTACACTCCTAGTCCCTGGAGATGTGTATGTCTTGTTTTGTTCAAGATTAGCTATTGTGCTGTTTACGATCTTTTTAGTTTTGCTTATGTCTCAGGCGATGGCAGAGTCTTTCTACTTCTTCCAGATATGTAGAAAGACCGCAAGCAAATACATTCATTCTTCATGCTCAATGCTTTGAGCAGATTTGGCTGCTCTTATGAGCGCCCCATCGTCAAGAGCTGATGAGGGGATAATGGCCATACTCAATGGTACCCGTTGGTTGTTTACATTGACCTCTTTTTATACTGATTTTGTATACGCCAACCCTATCTTTCTTTGCAGGCTGTTCCCTTCCTTACTGGTTGTCCTGCATGCTTGCGGAATTTCCTAAACCTTTTTTGTGAGCTTGCTTGCTCCCCGGACCAAGGCCTCTTTATCAACGTAACCTCTATCAGCGAAGTGAGTCTAGTTCCTTATCTCCATTAGTTAACTCAAATATGGCTGCTTTCGAAATCAATTCAGCTCGTGTTCCTTAATAAAACCTGTCAAAGCTTCGGTTGTACTATCAATAGACAGTGGGTGGACAGGGTTTGTTCACATATCATTCTGGATTGAATTAATCCACCATTGAAACTGATTTTAATTTTCTATCGGCA
The DNA here is from genome assembly GCA_963969395.1 of Pseudoscleropodium purum. Lineage (NCBI taxonomy): Eukaryota > Viridiplantae > Streptophyta > Bryopsida > Hypnales > Brachytheciaceae > Pseudoscleropodium > Pseudoscleropodium purum. The sequence goes on from OZ017796.1 coordinate 4,557,153, forward strand.
CAGAAGCAGACGAAAAGAACAGTTGCGGCCGTGGACTTCTTTGTGACTGAGGCATATGGTCAACGGCTTTACGACTCCTGCAAGGATGTTAAATTTGCTGCCATGAACACTCGTGCCATGGACTTTATTGGAGGGGGAGCGAGAAACTACACTGGTATATCTCAACCCTTAAATTATATTTTGGAACTGTTTGGTTTGTGACTCTCTCCTCTCTGATTGTATAGCTGAGCAGCATGTTTTGGTGCATCCAGAATGGTTTACATTCATGGGTAGAGAAGCTGGCTCTTATGAGCCAGGCTCCCCTTTTGCGATCAATTTTCGAACAGACATCAAATCGGGCAATTCTGTAGAGCCCCTCAGTTCTCCTGTTGCTGCTTGCTCCGATCCCTCCCTTGCTTGTTCATGTGGAGACTGTCCCGGGGCTAGTAGCTGTGCCGAACCAAATCCGCCTGCCCCTCCTGAATTTAGAGGATGTTCTGTTCAAATTGCTGGACGTCAGGTGCCTTTCCAACGGTTCCTATTGATGTATTGTATGCACGTTTAAACATTAGAATCTGATTATTTTTAGTGATAATAATGATGAACTCAAGTGGACCTGTGGGTGCCGAGGTACTGAAATTCACCCAATGTTAGTGATATCATTGTTTTTGATGCCATTATTTTTCAGGAAGTGCGTGCATTTCTGCTGGTTGTATCGTCATTTAAACATTGTTGCGCATTTATGATTAACTCTGGAATGGCATTCAGGTTGCTTGTTTGACCGTGACAATGCTCACACTGTACGCATGCCTTCTGTTCATCATATTTGGCTGGTGGTGGACATTCCATGCACCGGAGGACGAAGATGGCGTGGAAGAACCCCTCTTACAAAATCGTGAAGACAATGAATTAGAGCGACCCGATCCAGATGCTGAAATTCATCCAGCTGAAGTACAGGTCTGTCTATTTTAATTTCTTGTGCTTTCATCTTGATTTCAGGTCGTGTTTATCTTCTGGTGGTCCTCATGTGATTACTGTTTGGAACTTGCGTCTTTACTTGACTAATATTTTGTTGAGAAATTTATCTACAGGAAAATGGAGTTACATCCAAGGACCCAGCAGGATCACCATTTATGGAGGCCTTCTTTTCCGAAAGATTCAGGTGCTCTGAAACTTTCTAGCCTTTGAGATCCTGTATTTTGTCTCCGACTTGTTTCCAGTCATAATTGTTTTGCGAAAGCTTGTAGATGTCTGACTATTATTTCCGATTCCTAGGAGCGCTGCATCATGATCCGAAGTGTGTTATTATATGTGCAGATCGCATGGAGAGTGGGTTGCCCACAATGCGAAGAAGGTTTTGGCAGTAGCTATTGTAATAACAGTAATCTTGTGTCTTGGCTTGATCCGCCTTAACGTTGAGACACGCCCGGAGAAGGTTCTTGACGAGTTCACCTCTAAACTAAATTAGTGATCACACATTGGTGTTTATTTCGGGAGAATGCCATTGAATAATTATCTCATAAATTTGGTGGAAATGCTTCTTTGCAGCTGTGGGTAAGTCCTGGGAGTAAAGCTTTAGAAGAGAAAGAGTTCTTTGACAGTCACTTAGCACCCTTCTACCGCATTGAGCAGGTATTTCGCTTGCACAAAGTTTTTGCACCATGATTTTTCAATCTTGTTTATAACATTATATAGATTCAGGTTTCAACGTACAGAAGCTGCCTTTCCTACAGGCATTTGTATTCAGAATTCTTCTTGGCTATTGTGTGAAGTTCATCTGCAGTTATAGATTGTCTTATTTTAAGGTGCGGACTAATTGTTAGAGACTGTTTGTTATTCTACTCTGATTCTTCAAAGGCGTAATCTTATATTTCTTGTGTGCAGCTCATTCTAGCAACCGTTCCAGCTCATAAGCATTTGCCTGCACCAAGTATTGTGACGGATGAAAATTTGCAGCTTCTATTTGATATTCAAGACAAGGTACAATACAGACAGTTATTGCCAATTTTCTGTTACTCTTGTTCTGTAAGCATGTTTTCTTTATTCGCTGATAAGGCTCAAGCTTTCAATACCTTGATCCTGTTTTTTTGGAAGCTTCAAATTCAATGCCCAATTTATGGGCTAGCAAATCTTAGAGTTCCTCGGGGTGCAGTCAGTCTTCTGTATTTGACGTTTTGTGTTGCTCAGATGGATGCATGGCCAGAAGGTTGCAGGCTGTGGTTAAGTCGGAGTATTTAGTCAGAAGGTTGCAGGCTGTGGTCAGTCTTCTGTATTTGACGTTTTGTGTTGCTCAGATGGATGCATGGCCAGAAGGTTGCAGGCTGTGGTTAAGTCGGAGTATTTAATGCCCTGCTTGATTGTTTCATCGCGAAGTTTTCTATAAATTCTTTGATGTTCTTGTTTCATGTCCTTTTTTGTAGGTTGATAGTGTGCGAGGAAACCTCTCTGGAAAATTGATCTCTCTTCAGGATATCTGTCTGAAACCTTTAGGAACACCTTGCGCTACTCAAAGCATTCTGCAGGTCTGGATCCCTCTATTCAGTTTCAGTTTTAGGAGCCAATTTTTTTCTCTGTTCTGTACGTTTTCTTTATATTCATGAAACATAACGCACTTGTCCTGCTGCTGTATGCGCAGTACTTCAAAATGGATCCTGACTTATTTGAAGATTACGAGGGTGCCTCCCATGCAGAGTTTTGTTTTGAGGTAGCACTCATACAATCTCTTCATTGGCTTTTATCACTTAGTTTTGTCCTTAGATACAAGATACAGGATCCATATTGCTTCAATACATCTCTCAAATATATTAATTATTAATTATCAGAAGCATATATTCACTATGTCTGGTTGATTTGACAGCACTATTCGTCGTCAGAAGCCTGTCTTAGTGCTTTTGGTGGACCAGTGGATCCTACCACTATTTTGGGCGGTTTTCCAGGGAGCAACTATACCCAGGTCATTTCTTTAATTCTGACCTTGTGGTATACGCTTGATTTGGTATTACTTCCGTAAATTAACAATCAGTGTGATCAAACAATTTGCTGAATGGAGCGAAATCTACAGATTGATGGTCCAATGCGTACTTGATTCAATTATTATTCCACCACTCCAAGGCTGAGTGAGTCTCTGTCTTGTGATGAAACAGGCGACGGCTTTGGTGGTGACGTACCCAGTTGTCAATGCAGTTTCAGAGGATGGTAATGCTGCCGCGATAGCCTGGGAACAGGAATTCATTCGGCTTGTGAAGGTATTTCATTTCACTTTTGAACGAATTTCCTGTGTACTGATCAATTGTATGCTTTGGAATTGGTATTATTTAACTTGTTCAAATTATTTGTTAAATTTGAATTTAAATGTGGTTATTTAAATCAGCATTTCTGTTCTTTGCTTCTTTATTCACAATTTTCATTTTTTGTTCCTAATGCGAGATCTCGTTTGACTTGGTTGTCTTGGATCTGTATCTTTTCCTACTTGGACCTAAGCTTTGAGAGGCTGACAAAAATTCTGGTTTTACAGGAGGAGCTTGTGGGAATGGCAGTGGCCGGCAACTTAACACTTTCTTATTCTTCTGAAAGTTCAATTGAGACGGAGTTGCAAAGAGAAAGTACTGCTGATGTTTGGACAATTGCAGTAAGTTACAGCTCCATTTTCTCCATGTTTGAATCTCTGCAAGTTTGTGCACTTCCTGAGTCTTGACTATTTCCTACATGTAAGAAAAAAATTATGTTATTCGAGTACTGCATGTTACTTTCAGAGTGGTCGATACAGATCGTATGCCCTAGACTTGCAGCACATATTCCTTTCATTACCTCACGGTAATGTTGCATAATTGAAACAGTACTGAATCGCGGAATTCTCGTGGTATGATGGCCGTAGATGTTCCTCTAATATAAGTGGCGTTTCTGCTATGTAAGTATGAAACTGAGAATCTGATTCCTTGTGTGTACACATGGTTTGCAGATAAGCTATCTCGTAATGTTTGTTTACATCGCTATCACATTGGGAGATTACTCTCCGTCTGTTGCCCCATTTTATGTGACTTCTAAGGTAAACGTAATTTTAGCTCCGTTAGAGTTACTTTAATGTATATCCGTCTGCGCTTGTTGTTAGAAGATATCTTAGGTCTGAAATCTGATCTGGAAATAAAGTAGGATTTTGGTATTTTTTTTTGTTCTCTGGTGTTCGAGAATTTATGTCCTCTAGATCCTGCTGGTCACATTATTAAAAAATTTTGCATCTGCTACTTTTCGTCAGGTCTTTGTTAATCGTTTGACAAAGGTGATCTGTGGCGCATGTAAGAGTGTAATTCATATAATGGACCAACACTTCGGCAATACGAGTCTAAGTGGTATTCTTGTCAACTAGAGCAGGTAACCTTTGGGTTTCTTTAACAGTTTGTTTCTAAGCCTGCAGGTGCTGCTAGGATTATCAGGAGTACTCATTGTTGCTGTTTCAGTTCTTGGATCCATGGGTCTTTGCAGCGCCTTTGGAGTGAAGTCAACACTCATTATCGTAGAAGTTATTCCGTTTCTTGTGCTTGCGGTATGTGACTACTACTTCTTCCGTTCTCTTGGTTTCACGTGTGTACGTGTAAATCATAGTCTTCCTTTGGGATGGTTTTGGAAGAAGAAAAGCTTCTTAGCTATGTGATGTTTGAAAGAAGCTTAAGGTTTTCGAACAATCCAGGGTTTAATTCGTTTTGCTATTCAGTGCGGTGCGGTGCGTACCGTGTGACATTTATGGTACACTTAACATTCGTTTCCTATGCTTGCAGGTTGGCGTGGACAACATGTGCATTTTAGTAAATGCGTTGAAACGCCAAGATCTAAACTTACATCTAGAGGCTCGGGTAGGACTTGCACTAGCGGAAGTGGGTCCTTCTATCACACTTGCCAGCTTAGCTGAGGTTCTGTGTTTCGCTGTGGGTTCATTCACGCCTATGCCTGCTTGCAGAGTCTTTTCCCTCTTTGCAGGTATTCCAAATATCTTTTTCATCTCCCACAATTGAATCGTAATTTGTAGTCGTTGCATACTTTAGAGTTCTCTGCCGTCAGATTCTTCTATGTTGTTTGTATGCAGTAGAGGCACGATCTCGACAATATATGCAAATTGGTGCCGGTAACTGATGTGCTCCAATATATTTATATGTTGCTGTGTAGCACGTTGTGCGTTCTTATCACTGATAGACATCTGGCTATGTACTGCAGCGGTAGCGGTGTTGCTGGATTACCTGCTTCAAATCACGGCCTTCGTGGCTCTCCTCACTCTTGACTTCAGCAGGAGTGAAAGCGGTCATGTGGATTGCATTCCTTGTCTTTCTGTTGGGGCAGAAGAAATTGATGACATCCCTTATGGTATCAATCTGTGTCAATTGCGCAGCTAATCAGAAAAGAGAAGAATTATTTTCCTTGTAGTCTGGTAGTTTTACTGATCATAAAAACCAATTGTTGAGAAATGCTGAAGCCCTCATGTCTAAGAATGAAATCGTTTTACTATGAAGTGTGATGTCTGTGTTGACGAATAGTTGAGACAATGCTGAGAATGTAATGATTCTGTTCATCAGGATCAGGAAGAAGGCAACAGCGTGAGCCTGGCTTACTTCTCCGCCACATGAAGGTACGTTGTTCGTTAATGCATAATTCTTAGCTATTTGGTATTTGTTCTTCTTGGTTCCTAACAGTCTGATAACTTATATCTTTTCCTTTATGTTATGCATGCAAGTGTTTCAGGATTACTGCAACTGAGTATGTGTGGTCTTAGATTTCTAATGAGATCTCTTATTTTATCTGGAGTTGTTATTTACGGGACTTATGTTGTAATCTGCAGAATTATCATGCTCCATTCTTGAGAATTCCGGCTGTGAAAGCTTTTGTGGTGGCAACCTTCTTTGGCTTGCTGTTCACCAGTATTGTAAGCTGCCGCACCCATTGATGTGTTCTAGGTAGGGAAGTGATGTCAATGGTTTCACGTGTATTATGGAAAGGCACCTTTTGAGATTCAATTTTGCTCTCCCTCCAGGCTATTATACCAAATATCTCCGTCGGTTTGGATCAAAAGATTGTTTTGCCACGTGATTCCTACCTTCAGGTGGGTCTACAATCACCACTCCTTTCCTATCTTTTCTCTCATATTAGTTTTGTTGGTGCCATGAACATCTAGTCAAAAATTAATAGTACATCACCATCTGGTTCAGATCTTCGAATTACACTTTGTCAAAATGGCTTCATTTATTCATCTCCTTGATTTACAATTGTTGTTTTACAGGGTTATTTTGACAATATAACTGAATATCTTCGGGTTGGACCACCTGTATACTTTGTTGTTAAGAACTACAACTACAGGTTCTTGGAATTCTCTTTTATATATATCAATGTTGCTTTATTTCTGAATTTCTCTAAGAATAATTTTGGAAGTACTACCATGCGAGATTATGATTGCTAAAATGGAATGCGATTAGTTGTTTAGGAAGAGAAGATGACAAGATTTATGAAGTGATTTACTAGAATCCATGTGTGAGCGCCTCTTATACGTCTCTCGGCTTGTTGCAGCATTTGGAGCAACCAGACCAATAAGTTGTGCTCCATCAGCCAGTGTAATACGAACTCCTTGCTTAATGAGGTAAGCGTGTCAATTTTGATGAATGAAATCAAACGTTGAGGTGTTGGACTATTGTGGTGCAGTTACATTATATCGCTATTTTGTAGTTGGGCACGAACATGTTTCTGCTGTGTGTCTACTACTGGTAACGGTGAATTGTTTAATGTTTACAGATCTCAAGAGCTGCCTTGTCACCTGAAACTAGTTTTATTTCTCGACCAGCTGCATCATGGCTAGATGATTTCCTGGTATGGTTGTCGCCGAACGCCTTCGGTTGCTGCCGAAAGTTTCCAGAAGGAAATTATTGCCCACCGGACGATCAGGTATCCACTTCGAACAAGTGGGAATCTAACTTACAGTTATCATGCAATTAACAAGCATGAGTGTTTTACGTGTGTTTCTGCGCTGAAATTTCGATGGTTCAAGTGGGGCATACATCCAGTTGAAGAGTCTCATATTTGGAGGTTTTGTGTTGTATCTTAGCCACGTAGTCATATCTAGTATCGGGTTGTATGTTCCTATGTTAATTCTGAGGTCGTACCTGCAGCCCCCATGCTGTCCTGACGGCGAGGAATGTGGACTAAGCGACACGTGTAGTGAATGCACAACGGTATTTCAGCCAACTTTGTCTTTGTCCTCGATTGTCTTCAAATTGGCCCCTTTTCAAGTTCGTAATTTTCGAGTTTAGAGTGTCTATCTCATGCCCTGAGCGGATATAACTCAGCGCTAATTATTCTTCATTACCTTTGTTTGGCATGTTTTAGAGATTCCTACAATGACTCTGGGGGCTGAACTTTGTGCTCTCATTATGGCACTGCTGAGGCCTACTACTAATTCTCTCCTGACACACTTGTTAGAATGAGCATTACTGACAATAAGCTCTGTACAGTGTTTCTTACAATCAGATTTACTGGAAGGAAGACCATCATCTGAACAATTCCAGAGTAAATTGCCTTGGTTTCTGGCTGCTCTTCCTTCTGCAGACTGTGCCAAGGGTGGCCATGGAGCGTATACAACCAGCCTTGATCTTACGGGTACTCTTCCCATGGATACTTTTGCCACTAAAATTTCAGCTCTAGAATTGATGATACCGACGAATTAATCTGCAATGAAACAGAGCCTTTAGTGTCGCATATTTCAACCATCTTGAATCTCTGGGGATCGGGAAAGTATTCAGCAATTTGCGAATCCCAATGCGACTAAACATCCTAATGAGTATTTCCAGGAGGTTTCTGAACATGGAATTTAACCCATTTGGTGTTTTATTTGGCGGTTGCTTCAGGATATGAAAATGGAATAATAAAGGCATCAGAATTTCGTTCGTATCACACGCCTTTGAATAAGCAGGTATGCTACGCGGTTTTGCCTTACTCTGTATTGACACTTGTTGCATGCATCTTCTTGAAATTATTCTCAAGCTGTAAATCCTGATGCCTGAAAGCATATTGTATGGCAGTAAGACTGAAGTTCATCTTTGTTGGTTTTCTGACAGAGCGACTTCATTGATGCACTTCAAGCAGCAAAGGACTTTACCAGTAGAGTATCTGAATCTTTAAATGTGCGTTATCATAAAAGCACCCTAATACTTCTCTGTTTCTATTTATCATGTTTGCGTTTGTCTGAACTTGGATCTTTGCTGAAAGAAATTCAAGCACATCCAATGTCGTTGTTGCCTCAGTCGTGTGTTGGTGTTGCAGATTGAGGTGTTTCCATACTCAGTATTCTACATATTTTTCGAGCAATATCTGGACATATGGCACACTACAATAGTCAGCCTCTCCCTTGCTTTGGGTAAGTTAACGGGCTGCCCCTCTTAAGGAACACTATCCAGTTATTGCAACCTATGTTAATGCTGCCTTTATCCAAGTCAAATTCATTTTTGAACTAACTCCTGTTGTGTTCAAGACATCAAGTTGGCTTGACTGAAATCGTGTGCTTTAGTTGTACAGCAATTTATCGTCTTCTCATGCTTGCTGTTGTTTGTATTTGTTCCGCAGCGGCTGTTTTCTTCGTCTGCCTGTTAGTTACCACAAGGTTAGTTACTCGAATGTACTGCTTGCAGTTAGAATTTATTTACGTCACAAGCAACGTTGTGCCAAATGAATGTTAAATGGAGTTCGCAATACTAGAATTGCTAATGAGTACGTGTATGTTTGTGTTGCAGCATCTCAACGGCTACAACTATCGTATTTGTTATTGCAATGATCATTGTTGATCTGATGGTAAGTTTAATGCTCATCACGATTCTTCGTCCGCCTCCATTATGGTCGTCATGCACATCCTCGTACAGAATACAGACTCTGCGAGTGGATTTGATCTCGTCTCGTACAAGAATGCCCTGCAACTTGTAGGAAGTGACTTTATTTGAAGCTGGACGTTATAGTGTTGAGGTATAATGTTTCCTTCTTTGATTTGCTTGTGATGGTTGTTTTGATCGATCTACAGGGTCTCATGGTGGTGTGGGATATACAACTCAATGCTGTGTCCGTCGTGAACCTGGTCATGGCCATTGGTATTGCTGTTGAGTTCTGTGTTCACATCACTCACGCCTTTACCGTAAGCAGTTCCTTTTCTTTCCTTCTTTCTTTTTTTCTTTTTTTCTGAAATTGCATGCAACGATTGACATTTTTTCTATTTATAAGATCACAAAACGGATGCCAAATTTTGTAGATGCAGACTCGGTCAATTGAGTGAACCGTCTTTTGTGCAGACGAGCACAGGATACAAAGGAGAGAGAGCAAGCAAGGCTCTTGTCCTGATGGGAGCGTCAGTCTTCAGGTACTAATTTTTTCGATGACACTGATATCAATGTGAATCTCACATCTGTCCATATGTGGTTTAGTTGCATAGAATTTCTAGTCGCTTTGCTTTGCTAATGGTGGTTATTCCAATGTCTGCAGTGGAATCACTCTCACTAAATTTGCTGGCGTTTTGGTGCTCTACTTCTCGCGGTCTGAGATTTTTGAGGTTAGTCACCATCCACATCCTTTATAACACTTCCGCCAGAGCCCTGCTGGTTAGGTCTTCTGCATCATTATACATGCTGATTGATTGATTGATTTCAATTGATTTCAAATCATCCTTCCCAGAGCTACTCTCCCTGGCCTTTACTCTTGGTGTGCATTATATTGTTACGCTTTTACTGAAGATTGTTTCCTTAGCGTTCCAAGTAACAAAAAATGAAATAGCTGTATACTTCCGCTTCCCTGTATGTAGATAAAAACTAGTAATGTCTAGCCAAAAGTATCAAAGTTTATGTAAATTAGAACGAAGAGTTCGGTTAAGTTCAGAGCATCATTCTGTAATCTGTCAGGTGTACTATTTCCGGATGTACTTTGGGCTGGTGATACTGGGCGCTCTGCATGGACTCGTCTTTTTGCCGGTGTGGTTGAGCTTGGCTGGGCCCAAGACTATGGTGAAACCAGAATATGTGGTGAACGGGGAGCCTTTCTACTACGACGAGGAGCTTGACCATCATTTCAGCTTGAGAGCAGAGATTGTGAAAGACGAGTCGCCCTTTTCTTCTCCTCCTTCAAGGGATTGAATGATCCACCTGTCGACTGTAGTTCATTTGTAAATAACAACTCTTGCGTTTCAGGTGGAATGCAAAGCATGAGTAGTTATTCTTACTGTTGATGTTTCAAACCTAGAGTATATATATTAGTTGTAATAGAGTTATCCTTAAATTGCTGACCCTCTGTATGGATCGGTCTGAATTTGTCCAACAAATTGACCCTGATTGAATCTGTGGGCGCTGGAAAACCTCTTTTTGAGTTGTTTTTTGAGTATAGGATTGACAACTGTAAGTGTTAAAGGGATAACTAAATGTTTTGGTAGACCATTGTGAGATTATTGTTGAATTTATTTTGTATCTTATTTACTGTTCCGTTTATTCTTTCCAGATGGAAAGAACACGAAGTAAATTCTGATATGTGTGTACAGCACCCTCCAAGAAGTCTTATGTTGGGTTCTCAGCCAAGTAGTTTGATTACAGAACATAATTGTGGCAAGTAAATTTCGACAAGGTGATTGAGATTTTTTACCTTGGACAAGGTGAGTCATGTACCTTGTTCTGACTCATTTTACTTTTCAGAAATATCTCACTTTGTGAGAGGTGGTTGATTTTGGAAACACTAAAGTTGAGTACAATACTACACTTTAAAATTTAATTGTAGGATATCACAGGTAGTGGATTTCAACTAGCTTTGGAGTTGAGAGGATTGACATTACAGCATGCATGCTTCTAGTGATTGTTGCTTGTAGACATAGCCTAGAAGTTTAGTGAGAAAAGATTGATGTTTGTCTAAGATATGGTGTATGTAATGTTGCTAAGATTTCTATAAGCAAACTTCATGAAGTTCTAAGTAGTGTTAGTTAACTCCTAAATGTCTGAAGGGGGTATGGCTCCAAAACTGTGACAAAATGGCAGTTTTCTGATAACGAGGTCATAAACCTTTTAAATGTTTTTTTTTTAAATTTTAACCGTAGGATCTTGTGCAATCCATTGTTTTGACCTAATCCCTGAAATTTCCAGCCCATTTGATCGTACCAATCTCCTGGAATTTAGCATAGAAGTTCAGTTTCAGCTCATTTTAGCTCAATTTATTCTTGGGCAGCATGTTTTTGAAGTTCAATAACTTCTTTAAAAAAAATTTGGAAACCTAGCATTTTTGAGCTAATCAATCAAGCACATAGTTGAGAACATCTTAAAAAAAAATTGAGATCAATTCACAAAATCTCCTATTTTTCAAAAGGCTTGCTATTGCTTGTCCTCTAATTTGCAGTCACAACTATGAAATTTTTTAAGGCGGTCACCTGACTCTCGCCTTTTTGAATCAATATTGAACCCTTTATGTCCCACTTGCTCCTATCAACCCAACAGCCACACCTCCTCTCAACCGAATGGCAATATACCATAGTACCTCTTCAATTTCGGCACACTCTATCAAATATTTAATAAAAATTCACTTTTAAACTTTGGCAGAAATAAAAAATTATTGCAATTTTCATCATCTTAGACACTAAATTAATAAAATATTCAACAGGTAGCTCCAAAAGCAATTTGTATTTGTACATGTGGTTGAGAAAGACAAGCTCTTTATACAAATTGAATGGTAAGAGGCAAAACAACCCATGTGGGATATGTAAATAGTTAGGATTAATATTTAGTAGGAGCTCAATCACTCATAATGAAGTCAAAATAGAAAATGTGTTCAAAGTAGAATTTTAGATCTCAATTAGGCATAATAGAATAACTTTTTTCAAAAAGGTTGGACTAAATTAATGTGAAAAATGAAGCTAGCTTTCATCTCCAAAAATACTTTTGAGATTTTGATCCTCCAATCAAGAATGATAGACAAATTTCAAGGAAGAGTTGAAAGGGACATTTTCTTTAACATTTTCAAGCATCCCCTTTGAATTTTGTTCATACCTTTTGTTTGGAGGCTCATAATCACAAATCGATTTTTGAAGATGAAAGTTAAATTTATTTCATAATTTCTCTTAGTTCAAAGTTTTTTTGAAAATTTTTATTTTACTATGCAAAAATGAGGTTTAAAATTCTATTTTGAACATAATTATTACTTTTGACAATGAGAGGTCAAGCTCTCATCTTCAAATTATCTCATATTCTTTGAGGGTTCCTGAGAGGCAATAGATTTCATTATAAAAACAACCTCTCCATCCATGATTTTCATTTCATTTCAATGAAAAAATTTCTTCATATTTCCATTAGAAAATTTCTTGATGGAAGATGATCTTTGGACTTTATATTGAATTTTCTTACTAAAATTGGATATTTATTTATTTTTAAACAATTTGGGCATTTAATTCTTGTGAAATTTAGCAAGATTTCTACACCTTAGAAACCACATATTTCCATTGATTTTGGCAAATTTTAGAGTTGTCAATTTTCAAGATTTTCAACAATTATCATTATAATTTTTTGAAATTACAATATCTTTAAAAAACAATTAACTTTTGCCACAATTGAAGAGGAACTACGGTAGTTATGACCCCCGTTCCTCCCTCCAATGGTCCTCTAGGGCCTAATCCACTTAGCAAGGCTCCCCTGCCTCCATCCTTCTCCTGTTGCTTGTTGCCTCTATCTACTACCACCTACTACCACCCACTACATCTACCATGGCATGTTGCCTCATGTTTTATTGCACCTCAGGTACAAAACAACAAATTGCTTCTTCAACAATGATGATTTCATTGCCTAAATAACAAAATCAAATCATGCTAAAAATCATGTCATAAGAGCATCTATGTACTGCCAAACTAGAGGTTCAATTTCATCAATCCTCTAATGTAGATCTCTTTTGCTATCCCATCCAATGTAGAAGTCTTGAACATCTTGATTCCTTGATATCAGATGGAAGTATTGAATGAGGACATAGTTTGGATTTTCTAGGTTGGAATTTGGATTAGACAATACCCTTGCAATCTAAACTAGATGAGATTCACCATTTGTAAGTCGAACTACAATAAAATAGCCTTCAAATTGATCTCAAGCCACTCTAAAAGATGGATTCAAGCAACCACTCAATGGCTTGACGTATGCTTCATCCTTTCCAAACTCTTCATGATCCTCACCATCGTCGTCTAATTGATCCACTTGACTTGCTTGAACACGTGTAGTTGGCCAAAAACTGTCCTTCAAAACATGAAAAGTAGGTAACAATTCCACTAACACCACGCTAGTACTTCACCAAATGCTCGTAATGTCTTCGATACTCTCCAATGACGTCTACATTGCATAAATTGTTCCAATACTTCACAAACCCTGACACACCTTTTACGATGTCTTCTAAGCCTTTCATAGGCTTTAGTGGAATAGGCAACGATGCATTGCGTAGCCACAAGCTTTGCCCTTCAATATCTTCTTTTCACAACTTAATGCCTCTTCTATCTTCCCCTAACCAATCGACATTAGTGCACAAAAGTTTGTACTTCATGACTAGACACCCCATTGAATATAGGTAGAATTATACTTGCTACGATTTTGTATGTCCAACAAGGATGTCATTGCTATCCACAAACAAACCTACTATAAAATTATTAAAATTGGGCACCTCTTCAATGAAGTGAGGGATAGTGAAGATGGAATCCACATCTATGAACGACTTCATAAGCACAAGGAATGTAAGGAAGTTCTCCTTCTTCAAAAGCGTGCTCCATCTTCCAAATAGTGCATCAATGTCGTCATGCGTATGACCAACAATCATAAAGTTCACATAAAGTTCACGAAAGATCTGGTTCACAACAAATAGAGACCAAAAACAAAAAACATATTTATTCTTATTGTCCAGAGTGGCATTGTCCATCTACATGTTCAAAATTGGCATCACTAGATTTAAGGTATTTGGCAACAGTGGTAGCGATGCTTTATACATACATGCACCTTCTAGCACTGCCTCAAACAAATTTGTAGACTTCAAATTCTTAAACAACTCTTGAGAAGAAAACTTTGATGTCAATTCCAAATCTCGAAACAACTTCACCATTAAACCAATGGTATAGTTGGAATCATGGGCAAAGAGATCCAAGCCACAATGCGCATAGCATATATCAACATGCCCATGCACAATTATGCCCGTCACAAAAACGGACAGCTTCACAAGGCTACTAAGTTCTTTATTCTTGTAAGAAAAGATAGAAGAAGCAATTTTGGCATGATCTATCTTGTCATGTATGATTGTAACATATATAGAGAATTAAACGACAAATTTTGGTTAATATAATACATTTCCCTGTGAGTGCGAGTAATGATCAGATGATTATCCAACCTCCTTGACTACTTCATAGTAGTTTGGGATCCAGTAATAGTACCCTTCATTCAATAGAGGAAGAAGTGATAGGAATAGAAGAAAAGGCACAAATGGTACAAGCTACTGCTTACAAAATGGAAGAAGGAAATATGCAGATGTTGAAAAATGTTCGAAAACCAATACAAGTGGATTTGTCTTTAGCAAAAACAAGAATGACCTTGAAAGATACAACATCATTAGAATTGGCAAGTGAAACACAATTCAGTAAGATGTCATTTGCATGGTGTTGCAAGACCAAGGAATGATGAAAGGAATAGACGAATTATACTATGATTGAGAAGGTATTATATATCATCAAAGTAGGATTGAAAGAGCATATAGATTTGAATAAGTGACTTCGATTTTGGAATGAACATCACACTTTTCTAGAATTAAAAATTGATGTTTGTAGGTCTTTGGAAGATGCTGAAATTCAAATTGAAGATGAAGTTCGTGCATTATTCAACACAAAATCTATGGATAGTGAAGAAAATGAGGAGATAGGAACTCAATCTTTGAGGATAATTACAAGGACACCAAAGGCAATGGATTAGAGGAGCCATTGCTTTTGTACAATAAGTTGTAGTTGTACATACTTTCTTATGTTCTTATATTAATAATAGTAGCAGATGATATTGTGTGTGTTTAGGACTTTTGTGTTTTAGTTTTGCAATTGAATGATAATAAATAGATAATGGCCTATTTTATGAAATGAGTGGTAATGTTGATAATATTGTGTGAATGGTTTGAGAAAAAAAGGTGAATATAGAACACCATACATTTTGGGTACATATGATTGAGATTCTGGATGATTTTTTATTTTGATTGTATAAATTTGTACAAAATAAATCAATAGTTTTAAGTACATGAAATACAATGGTATGTTATTTGTAAAGAACATGCAATGTTCACATCATACAATTTCGAAAGAAAAAGGCTGCCAACAACTTTCATAAATGGTATAACACATGTATGAAAATAAAAAAATTGCATATTTCCTATCGTACTAATAATGCACTTGACCAAGTGCAGAAATTACAAATTCTATATTCTATACTATTTTTTGTCACACTTTAAATTGAGAAGTTTAGTTTGGCCATAACATTTGGAGAATGAAGCCGATGTACTTGAGTTTTTTTTATTAAAGAGGTCCAATTTTTTCATAAAGAGAATTCTTACTTTTCAGAAATTTTCCAAAATAAATTTATAATTAAACTCCAATTTAGCTAATTTGTCACACTTTGCCGTTTAGGATTTAGTTATATATTGGAATACCTATAATTAATGGTATAGAGCTTAAATTTTAGTGAAATATTCCCACACTAGAGAAGCATGTGCCCACCAAAAAGAAGTTAAAATTACATTATTTTATGTCGTCCACATGCTTGCAAACATAGGTCCCTTATGCATACACTTCTGAACAATGAAGATGGTTTTGACTTCATTTTTTTGATGAAATCTAATTACCACCAAGTCCTCACAAATTGCTAATTTTCAGATTTTTTATATTCATGATTTTTTTTTTTTTATTAATTTATACCTCATTGTATCTATTTTCTATGACAATCTAATTTTTTTTCAAACAATACTATTTTAGTACTTACAAGTACTCATAGCACTCAAAATGGTACTCTTAGCCGTCAATTTTTTTGATCAACGGTTGAGATTGTTTTGTTTTGTAGAATTCATAGTACTCATAGTACTGAGAGCAAAAACTACAATTTTAGCAAAACACTACAAAAAATGGAAAGTCTCTTTTGCAATGACCTTGATGGAATTGGAGAATTTCCAATAGAGTGGCATTTAGAATGCCATATGAAGACGATCAAGTGTTAGTATGGTTTCAACTATAGTCTAGCTACAAAGCCCCCATGTATCTATTGTTGGCAACAAAAAATGTAGGAAAAGGTGTCAACAAATACCTAAGTTCAAATGTAGAAAAGAATAAGCAACTTCAAATTAGTGGTTTGTTCTCATTGTCCATTGCATCCAAAATGGTGAGAGGGTCTAAAAGCATTGGACAATGGAGCCCCATTCTTAACATTCTTGTCAATCACGTGCACATATGCACACTTTATGCCCAATGCAACATAGTAGAGAAAATAATACATTTGCACGTTTGCTATGCTTAGAGTATCCAAAATGCTACAATAAGGATAGAAGCCATTATAGCAATGGACCATACTCTATCAAAAGCAGAGGTAATTGGAGGTGTAGTTGTCCTTAAAGATGCCAAGATATCAAATTCTAACCTGCCCTCTAATTATCATTCAATGGAACTCGTTGCAGAGCTTTATTTGCACCAAGCTTATGGTCTCAATTTGATATAGTCTAAAAGAATGTATGTGAGGCTGAGAAGAAGAATACTTCTCAAGGTGGAGCTAAGCAAGTCAGGCAAGATATATAGAGGGCATTTAGTGATTTGCAAGTATACTTCAATAGTATGACTTTGACTAAGAAAGAACAAGTAGAGTACAGGGAGAAAGTCAAAAAATGGGAGAAGCTATTCCTGAAGGCATTTGATGAAGGCTATGGGATGTACTATGTGGTGAACCTTTGCAACCATTGATTCTATAAACTTGTACATTATAGACATATTATTGCACTCTAGAATTATATGCCTTTAGTAATTTTATTTTTCTTCTGGAAATTGAATTTTATTTATTGGTGATCAGCATTAGGGTGCATATAAATTAATTAAAATACTAACAATCAACATGTTCTTTTGATGGGTAGCATGGGCTAGTAGAACACTTGATATGATTTGTGAATATATATATATATATGGCAGTTTGGCAATTTGGTCCACACAAGGTATAGAAAAGAGTCATTACACTACCAAAATAACCTATCATAAATACATGCAATACACTAGAATTGCAACTCATCCGAGTGCAAATGTTCAAACTTATAAGTAATGGTTTAGGATGATTCAACACTAGGAGTATAAGATGAGCAAGAAGTTTGAGAAGTCTCAAGCTACCCTTACTATCGATAATGTGTGAAGGATAAGAAGATAACAAAGTTTTTTGAATTCTTCAACATCAACCAAGCATGTTGAATGGAGACAAAATAGAATTAGGAAAGATAGTATTTGGGCTTCACAAGATAATATTGACCTTGAAGTTTAGTTAGGTTTAAATCTGTGATAGAAATGCATGGTAATGAAATTCACCTACTTGCTCCAAACAAGTTCATTTGCTCTAGTTACAACATCTAAGTAGTCAAGTATTTATGTATTACTATATTCATCTTGCTAGAGAGTAGTACAGCTCCTAGGTTAATAGCCTTCCCTCACATTCCTACACTTTGATATCCTCTGTCCTTCGTAAATCAACATTCCAAAGCAAATCAATGAAATTGATTTGGTTGAGAGTACCACTAGTTTGCAAAAATAGAGAAAATGTTATGTGTTTTACAATCAAAGTACAAATTTTAATAAAAACCAAGGTACTCAATTCAAGCTTCTTAAAGGGCACTATTTGGGTCCAAATTGACTCTAATGTCTTTCATGGTATGCACTCTGATTCAATCTCTCCTTCACAGAGTCGTTCTCTCATCCTTCACAGCTAGAAATGCTGAATTGTTCATATTTATCAAAGAACTAAACAGTGCTGCATGCGAAGCTACTATTTAGAAGAATGTCAAGAAAGGCGGGTACCATCGGCAATCGATGCATGAGGATGTTGCATTTGGAGACAACGCGAACGTATCCTTCGATAGGATAGTAAAGAAGTCTTCTTCTTAGACTTTAGTGCGTTCTTTGCCCCTGGGCTAGTTGTGTTTCGTTCATCGTGACGGCTTCCGACTGATTACAAGACATGCCTTTCGATCTGAGTGTGCAGACAACGCCCGCCTGGTTTGTGTGTGAGCATGCATACCGTTTTAACCAAATCATCCACCTTCAATCTGACGGAGACGCTTATTTCTGGTGCATGAAAGTGTTTGTTCAAATAAATCATAGACGCCCACAGGTATCGATCGTTCGCAAACGAGTGGAGAGATTTCGTTCACTACTGCAGTGTTGTGGAAGGGGACCGTATGACAGTCCAAGTTCGTTGTTTCCATTAATCGTAGTCGCGAGAGGGCACCCGCGTGAGATGATTCCATGGATCTTCCTCATGAGGTATTCCGACCGTTCTCTGCATGTTTTTTCCATCGACCTCATGTCTTCCATTTCCCAAACACATCCTCCTCAACGTTGTCTTTCCATTCCTTCGTCTGCATCCGTAGACAAGAGTTCGCTTAGCTGCAGTAGCATCGCGTACTCATCTTTCGCAGAGCGCCAATCCCGCGAGTTACATGAATCAATTCGGGACGGACTTCATTAGCAACGGTCAGTTTGTTGACATCGATTTTGCTACTGTGCACTCCTATCCTGATAGTTGGTAAACCACGACGTAACCATCCTCTGCTTCAAATTGCCGCTGTATCAGTCTAAGGTTTCGAATTGACGTTGCATCAATTCAGGGTTCCGGAGTTTAAAGTTTCGATTTCGAATTCAACTAAGCCTGTCTCGATTCCTGAAGAGGGCATTTATGGCGTTGTGGATCAAGACCCACATCAACGATGCTAAGAACAGGCTGAATAAGCCTGTCTTGTTCGCGGAGTTTGAGAGTTCGGATAGGGCGTCGGGATACAACGAGCGCAACGGCTTCGACGATATGAACAACATGTTCAATGCCGTCTACGCCTCGGCAAGCACCGGAAGCCCGGCTGTCAGTGCACTTGTATGGCAGCTCGCCCCTCAAGCTTTCAAGAATAACGTGCAAGACGGATACATCATCGTTCTCTCTGGGGATCACACCATCACCAACCTTATGCGCAAGCAATCCTCCTGCACGTCTTAACTCTAATCTCAGGCTTCTTCTCCAAGCTCCGAGCTCAGGGAAGCATCCATGATATGGTAGGCTCTGCACAAAGACTCGAAACCCTAGGTATCTTGAAACGTTATTTACACTTGCAAAGGTATCTTGTGTACCTAGTAGTTATCGCCTATGGCACATTCGCAGAGAACTAACATTGTATCTGGATACGAGTGACACCATAGCTTCATGAAGCCCATTGGATGTATGGTTGACGCCAGGTTCTGGGCCCTTCTCCTTGAGGTTTCACCACGTTGGTAACTAAGCCAGTTGTTGCCAAGAAGTTTACATTGTTGTTTTCTAGTATAGAAGCATAGTAGACTTGGTAGAGAAATGTTATTCTAGTTTTGAACAGAACAAATATGTAAGTATGTGTGTAGCATTGAGGTATACCAAGTAAGGGCTCTCTCATGCTAGTTCCATCCTTGCAATACAGTAGTATCTATCATACAATAAGAGATCCCCAAATGCTAGTATTAGGGAGTATATGTTTGAATTTGTGGGTCATGGTTGAATTTGTATCATGTCTGTAGATATCCTCTTTGAGGATTGATGCCATTATTCTGCTATGTCTGTAATTGTCACATCAGAATATACAATGGGTATTTTAGAACTAGTGAAGGTAATATACTGAACTCCTAAGAGAAAATCCGGATCCTTAAAGGTGCAAAACATATCCTGACCTGGCTCAACTCCCCGGCCAATTTGAATAACGCAAACCTCTTCATCTACCAACACCCAGTATTGACAGGAGGGAAACTCCACTAAACTCTCCTCTGTCCACAATGCAGGTCTTTCTTGTTTGTGTTTCCGGACAATCGTTTGGGAGTTTTCCCATCCTCCGATGAGAATCTCATACATGGGTTGTGTAGTATGTGGTTCAGCTGAAATGGCAATGTGGACATCAATTCCTTCAGCCGCAAACGATAGGAGTCCTCTCCCTGGTCTTGGTAGCGTCCAGAACCGAGCCCAATTGTAATGACCATGTAATGGTACAACATTCCAGTTGGACCCATCTTGCAAATGAATCCACTTTGAAAGACTATATGAATCCGACGTTTCAGACATATGTTCCATTTCTGAAACAATGACATTTGAGAACGTCACCGGGGTGATATGTGAAGTGAAAGAGACGTACTGCACGTCTGAAAAGAAACGGTCGTCTTTGTAGATGGAAAAGACATCTTGGCCTGGCTCTCCTCGACCAACCTGGATGGTGGACGTCCGGTCATCAATCGATATCCAGAGTCGATTGAGAGCATCAGGATAGGTGAGGAAAGCTGCAACGGCGAAGGCGACAGGGCCTTGGTACCGCTTTCCTATCGAGGTCATGGTGTTCTGCCAACCCCCGAAGCAGATTTGATACATGTCATCACTGGATTGGCACTTTGCGGAAATGGCCACTTGGACATCTGTATTGCCTTGCGCTGTGAACGATATGCTGCCTCGGGCGCGTCTGGGAAGCTTCCAGGAATGTTTCCAGGAGAAAATTGGTCCAGGTGTGGGTTCAATGCTCCACTCTTGCTGCTCAAGGATCCAGCAACAAACACATGTTAACTGACAAATGCTGTGATGAACACCCCAGAACGTTAGCAACGCAAGGACATTCATTCATTAGTTATCAATATATTTTGGTGAATCTAACTTAATGTTGACAAGGCTGTACCCACTACCTTGTCAACTGGTTTAGCAACACTGCAAAAGCGGGTGCAACTTTAGGGAGTTTTAAGCAGTGTCCAGGCAGATTTAGACCTCAAGTGGTGTATTTCCCTTTTCTGCCATGTAACGTAGCCCAAGCAATGTGTTGGTGCAATTGGCCAGTGTAACTTACTACATCAAAAATAATTAATATTCCACCTAAAGGTATGTTTGCACTTGTTAAAAGTGATGTTTGCAATGTGAATCTGATCCAAAAATAGGTCTAAATTCGTTCCTAAGACCCTCAGTAACAACACTCTTTAAGACCACATGCAAACATACCTTAAAACTCTTGAGATTTTTTCTTGAAATCAACCAGCTCACTTTGTGGTAAATGGTGACTCTCTGCCTACACTAGATTTAAATGGGTGTGTTTGCAAGTGACGTAAGAGGAACATGAATGTGACCATTAATATGTCAAACACTTCAACAAAAAACCCACATGTGATTGTAGTGCATCCATGAATTATACCTCAAAAGTAGGTGTATCCAAAAGCAATCTTCTACATTCCCTTTTCATTTCAAAACCGACATATAGAATTTCCATTCTTGTCTTATTCATATGACACAAATCCCATTAGAGCACAAATCTCATAAGACAAGTAGAACTATCCCAAATTTTAAGTTCCAAAATGAGAATTTCAGAGATGTAGATTGTGGAGCAATTAGGTGCAAGGTTGCTTTGGGGTACAACTACCTTATTCAACAGATGACTTGTACAGTACTGCTGGTTTTTCAATCAGAAAGTACTAGGTGATGAAGGGCACATACCTCAATTGGGAGTGGATTCACAGTGCATTCCCTAAGATAGGTTGCTTCACTTGCTAGCTTGACATCCTTGGACTCCATAGTACTGGATTTATCACATCCCAGCTCTGACATCTGATTAGATTCAACCCACAACCATACATTAATAGAAATCAACATTATTGCTAAACACTTTCAATTATGTGGAAAGATATTAAAAAAACAGCAAACAGTGCACTCTAAGTGCAACATAGACTTTGAATAAACTCCACGCAATGACTGTTAAAGGTAACTATCTTATATCAAACAGGGTCCTTATATGGGCACCAGGACAACCTTCCATGACAAATACACACTGACTTTGAGAATGTACTTAACATTAACATCAGAACTTGGGTCCATGTTAGGCCAAGAAATTGAACCCTTGTAACTTTTGCATACAGTGTCTAAATACAACATGCTCAATTGTGTTCGAATCATTTCGTACTTGCCCAAGAATTAGAAAAGAAATTGGCCAGTCTAATAATAGGAACTATATTCAATTCTTTATGTGTCCAAACTAGGGCATCGTTACCTCAAATGCAAGTGTTCTCACCTGTGATGAGTGACAATGATCTGCCAAAACCAGCTCGCCCAACTTGGCTGCCAATCCCTCGGATTCAATCCGGCTCAGCAACTCAGAATTGACTGCAATAACTTGCTGTTCATCTTCTCCATGTACAACACACACAGCTGCCTCCAGCACAGTGATTGCCCATCCTGCCCATCTAGACCGTGCGTACACGCAAATCTTATCTCCAAGCTGGAGTGACTCTATTAAGAAATGCTTTCTCCTCAGCGTGCAAATGTATACTTGGTTTTTACCATCCGCATGCCGGAATGCAAACAGTTGAGTGTCAGTGACCACCCTGCTTCCCCGCTTGATTTCTACACTTATGTTGCAATGACTGTTATACTGGCCATGTTCCTCAGAGTAACTGGAAAAGCCTTGATCATGCCCCACGCAGCAGATGATGAGGGCTACACACTTTGCGTTGCTTACAATAGTTGTCTCCACTATCAGCTCATACGACCAAGTTCTGTCTAACACTTTCTCCGACATTCCATTAGCAATGTAACCAATACCATGGTCGTAGTAGCTCAGAATTTGTAGAGCTGGCTCTTTCTGAAACAGGCATTTGATGATTGTCAGCAACTATCCTTAACAAAGGTAGAAAGGGTCATTACAAAAAACACATATCAGTTTTCTCACAAACTATCATTTTGGTTTGATTTTACATGCTAGGAAGTACTATCAATACCATTGTGGACGAGGGATGAGTGATGTGAAGCAAACACGTGTTCCTCTTACTAGCAGCTGAAAAATTGAAGTAATTACAGGAGATGCGTTTTTTTGCCTGTCACTAGCAAAAGAAAAAGGACAAGTGTTTCTTGCAATTGCTCAAGTAAAACAAGAAATTGAGGTGTTAAGAAGACACATAGAAGAAATCTCAGCCATATACATTTCAAACTTGATATAAATGGATTCAATCACTTCATAATTGACCAAATCAAGCCTATGGACTACATTGAATGACAAAGGAGGCCAAATTATAAGAATAACCACAAGTAAAGATTTGAAGTATTGACTTATAATGTCATTAATGGAGGACGTATCAACTTTTAGTACTTTGTTCTTTGCTACTTTGTCATTACTTGACAATCTCAATGCAAGCAAGTTTGAACCATTTAATTGCATTGAGATCTGAAAACAATGCACGTTTGCTATGTAATTCTTAACTAAGAACTATGATGTGCATACTTAATGCTAATCTAAATATAGTTAAAGTTCATAGTCAAAATTCTATTGTTGTCGTCAATGTTAACCTAACTGCTCTTTGCCAATCACAACATGCTATAACAACAAAATTTGTCTACAATTGAGATTATAATTGAGATTATGGACTAGGTAATGGTAAAGCAAAGATACGAATAATAATCACAAGTATGCACCTATTGAGCAAAGGAAGTACTAAGATGCAGTTGTCCTTCATACCTTGGCATGCTTTGCCATAAGACATAATATCATGCAATTTTGACCCACTTGATTGCCAATAGTCACACAAGAAACTGACTCTGTTGCACAACTCTCAGCTACTGTGTGCATACTTAATGCTATTGTGAACGTAGGTGAAGCTCACTGACAGAACTCTTTGTGGCATTATCAGTGATATCCTAACTCTTTTTTACCAATCACAACATCAGCAAAACTGAGATCATGGAATCGAAATAAACCGTACCTTGCACCACGTGGTATCATACTTAATACCAACATTGCTCCCACTCAAATAACACAAGCGCAATGCGCTTCCGGGGACGATGAACAGCCCGCTCCGCGACATTGATGCACAGCCCGCGAGGTTGATTTCCTCCAACGTGGTGAGGCATTCCAACCCTTGAACGTCTGTCAACGCTCTGCAGTCACGAAGGTTCAAGACAGCCAACAGTCTGGCATCTGCCAAGGAAGGAATCGTAACGAGCTTGTCGCAATTTGCCATATTTAAGTGATGCAAACTCCGCGGCAGCGCCTCCACTGACACCAGAGCCGGACAATCTTCCATCTGCAAGTGAACCAACGACTTCAAATCCCCAAAGCTTTTCGGCACGACGGTGATTATTTTATTCCCACACAAATGCAGCGTCGTCAGCGCCGTGAGGGCGCCGAGAAACAGAGGGAACTGTCCGTCTAGTTTACAAGCCGACTTCATGTCCAACTCCTTCAAAAGTCGAAGCTTTGTCACGGAAGCCGGCAATTCGTGTAGCGCTTCACAGTTGGACAACTGCAAAACTGACAAATTCAACAACTTCCCCAACTCGAATGGTAACTCCCTAAGCTTGCTGCAACCATCCAACATGAATCGTTTCAAATTTGTCAGGTTCACGATTGCATCTGGCAAGCTCCCCAAGTTCTTGCAACCCGAGAGAACGAATTGTTCCAAATACTTCAACTGGCCAAGTGAATCGGGTAGGGCTCCTATCACCGAGCAGCTCTCCATTTCGATTGTCTTCAACCTCGGTGTGCTCCGACCTATGTTGGATGGAAGCTCCTCCAACGCTCTACAACGAGTGAGTACCAACCTCTGCAGTAACGGGAACTGAACCACGGTGCCTCTTCGCCAAAGGTGAGTCAAGTTACCGCTGTCAGTGAGATCCAGAACAGTTAGGTTTGGGAGATGCAATGGTGAGGGAAGCTCTGCACGAGGAATTGACCTCCATTGCAGCCACCGCAGCTCTGGTGACCAAGATCTGAAGTCGGAACCCTCCACGGAACAACCATCCAACACTAGCAAATGAAGCTCCTCCATGCCTGAAAATTGGTTAGTGACATAGGGTGGAGCACTGTCGACGTTTTCGTTTCGAGAGAGCTTGATTCCTAGAATTCTGTCTGTCCCCTGCACACAGGTGAAAAGTTATCAGACTTAAGAGGGATCCACTTTCTCCTTGCACCTGCTGTCAATTCGTACTCACTTTCAGCATATATCTATCAGGGACATTGCACAGATGTAAAATACCTATATTCGCACTTGATGTTAGGGGTGATGTTAGCAATGTGAATCTAATCCAGAAGTAGGTCTAAATTCTTTCTTAAGACCCTCAATAACAACTCTTTAACATCAAGTGAGAACATACCTTTAGAAGCCTATGCTAAGTGCTACCGATGCAAGTTGAGGTTGCTAGTATTAGCAATTTTACAAGGTTTTAAGAAAAAGGGGATATTGATTCAAGATAAGGTGAACTAGATGTCTAGTGGGGACATTGACCATAACTAATTGTTGACTTTTCAACACTACCGTGGTACCATCCCATTGGCAACCTATCACCATTGCCATTACAAGTTGCAACTTATAACTTTCTTTCTTTCCAACTTGCTTCCTATACCCTTGAATCATGAAGATCAAAAGTTGTAATTGAAAAATGTACAACTATTTATGTATTAGATAACTAGCTCATTGGTTATTTAATACATAATTTGTAGCTATAGAATCAAGAAAATTTCAAGCATGTAGTCAAATACATGGTCAAATTTTGCCAAAGTGCCTTCTTCTTTGTTGTGATCTAATTCCCAATGATAACCATTGGGATATGTGCACCCATGCATTGTTTTGAACACACACACATTAGAATTTGTCAAGTAGTGTATAAAGGTTCATATATCAAGGAGAATTTTGGAAAAAAAAACTATCCTTTATACACCAATCTGATGAACTTCCTTTTCCATATTCACTTTAATCATTAGCAACTTAGGTAGGGTGTCTACATTGTCTATAGTGCAGATTGTGGACTCCCAGGCATTAGAATTCATGCTTTCAAAAAAGACTAGACAAGTGTGCTATGTGTTGTTGCTATAATATAATAAAATAAAAATAAAAGTAATTTTTTAATTCATAAAAACTCTAAAATTCAATATCTTTTCCAACTATGAATCGAAACATCACGAAACAAAGCCTGGGCACCCTTCCACAAAGAAAGCTTTTCAATAGTATTAAGAACACACAAGCCAGGAGATCTCAATGTAACAAACAAATAAACAACCAACCAAATTTAAAGTAAACATAGAATTTTTGATTGGACAAATTTTGTATCAAAAGGGAATAAGAAGTTCAAAATATCATTAAACTATAAAAGACACTACAAATGTTTATTGTCCGATGTATGACTTCATTTAAGTCTATAGAATGCAAAAAGAAATTTCATCCAATTTATTTTTTGGAGGGTACTTGAATACATTTCCAATGAAAAGTATTGCAACTCCCTAATTGTGGTCTTATTGAATTTTTTAACGAAGAAGGTGCTTAATCTACAAATCACCCTTATAATGTATATGGATCATTTCTTCTTATTTCTTCTTGAAGTGAATTTTAGCCATAAAAATGATGCTTTTTTAATTTGAATCTACCTAATGAAATAAAGCTTATCAATTGCAATTTCTACTCCAATTGAATTTCTTTTTAATTCATAAATTTCAATATTTTATAGCAATATGAACTTTAGGCCTATATCTATGGTTTATTGATTGTCTAATTTTAGAATGATATGGTAACTTGAGATTATACCACAATGTTACACAATATTATATACATCTATAATGAAAATTTTAGATTCTTTTAATATATTTTGTATTAGATATCAATTGTCTTCATTTTTTTTAGAAGAAATCTACAATAATTTCAAACCTTTCCAAAAAATTTGAATATTTCATAGATTTCAATTGACACATGACTTTGTCTCTGAAGAATAAATATAAACTTTTTCATTCACATCTAGTTGCAAAATAGCAACAAATAGATGATGGGCAGTGAGGCTCAAAATCAATGGACTTGGACTGGTTGTTTAATTAAAGGTTCCACGTACTTACCTGACTGGCCAAAAAATGGCCGCTTCCAAGTATTTAGGAGTTGAAATGTAGGAGTTAGAAAGCTTTAAGGAAGGAAGCAAAAAATATACCATAAAATATATCTTTTGGAAGTTTTTATAGTTGATTATGATTTGTAATGTGAATTTTCACCTAGTTTTAAGTTTAGGCACTAATGGCACTACTTGTGTCAACTAATTTCCAATCTATATCTACTAATGATTCTAAGGTACATTGAGGTGATATGAAAAAAGATGAAGAATCATGGTCAAAGCATCAAGCAATACATATAATTTGAAAGAAGGACCTTTTTCCCCAAAACCAACTTATTTTCAAAATCTAGAAGAGGCTTTGGAAAAAATATCTCTAAATCTATTTGAAGTGATAGCATTAGAAAAACTTACATTTAAATTAGATTGATACAATGGCAAAATATTGTCCTAAAGAATTAATTCTTGAAGGAGATTATACATTAATGACAAATTTCATTAAAATGGTGGTATTCCATGAGCCATTTTCACACCTTGACATCTAGGACAAATATACATTGCTATCATCTAAGTTAGTTTTAGATTTTAGAAATCTATGAATAACATAAATATCAAACTGAATAGTTTGAAAATTCTATGAATGATATAGATTTCAAAAATCTAGTACTCATATAGATTCAAGTACACAAAAAAGCAGTTTAGACTATGCGGTCTAAACTGCTAAAAGTGCCCAATTAACTAAATACCGCCATTTTAATGAAATTGGCCATAATTTATACATTGTACATCTTCATAAAGAACTATATACTTTGTAGCACATGGGTGTGGGGGTGCCACAATGTTCACGCCACCCAAAATGGCAAGACATGTTTAGTGTAGAGCCATTTCAGGGAGTCATGTTGCATACCACGGCACCACACCACCAATGTGCTACAAGGACGTAGTCAATTGCATGCTAGAACATATATACAAGTATTAGCTTTCTGTTCACAAGGTGGATAGCTAGGTTCACGAAGAACAAAATCCACTGCTGAATACTAAACACTCTCTTAACGAGGAAAGTGATGCACAAGCACTCTGCTGCATGCAGTTGGGTGACTACAAAACTGCATTTTCTATTTGTGGTACGGATGTGTACTCAGATACAATTAATGTCAAATACTGCATCATTGAATGCAAATATATAGGTAGAAATACAAGCAAAAATTAATACGTGGCACAAAGGGTTCATGAATATGTTATTTACCTGGTTCTTTGTCAACACCTTGGCTGCGGTGGTCGCTTCCCACAAGTGAGTTCTCTCTCCAGGGTGTTTCGGAGGCTCTTCCCAAGGATGCGAAGACGCTCTCGTGACAATCTCTCTCCCCATGTCTCGAATCACATCGTGCATACTCAATTTCCCCGCCTCCACTCGCACCAGCGACTTGTCCACAAGCCTGCGCAATACCAAGTGCGGACCTTTCGAAGTAGAGCAGTACGCGCTGCAAGGGTTGCACGAGTTCCAAATCTCCATGGCTACTTGCTCACGCATCCCAATCAACAAACATGCTATATCTCGAAACATCGCCTTGTCGCCCGTCGTCGGAAGACTGTCGTAACTAATTCTTAGTTGACTCTGAATGTCGGGATTCTCGTTCAGCGTCTTCACTGCATCCAACCATATCTCTCGGTCTTCAATTTCTCTTTTGTCGAACAGCGAAGCTCCAATTAGGGTTAGGGCTAACGGATGCCCCCCGCACGCATCAGCGACTCTCTCTGCCAAATCATGAAACCCTTCGCTTGGTGTTTCACTCAGAAACGCATGCCAGTTGAAGAGGAGCCGTGAGTAAGTTGGATTCAACACCTTCACTTCGTATATGTTCTTGCAATCCGTTGATGCCAAAGTAGAATTCAAGACATCTCGGTGTCGGGATGTGACGATAATCCTACTACCTGGAGAGAGGTGTTGGATGTCAGGAATTCTTAGGTTCCTTGAGTAGGTGAGATTCTCGTTATGAGAAATAACATGTCTAGCCATGGAAGCTCCTCCTTCACATTATTGGACGTAACCTATGTGGCTGGATCTTGTTCAATCATGTTCAATCAAGGGTCACAAAAGAATGACACTATAATGCTGAACACTAGCATGAACTCCTTGTGAAAACAACATGAAGATAAACAACATTGTATTGAAAAAACACTAGGAGAATTTTCAACTACACTACCAACTAGTTGAAACAACATCCAAATGTTCCAATGTTGTTTTTCAGTTGTTCCCAAATCCAAATACTAGCTTCTCCAATTATTAGCAAGGTGTCAAGATATTTAAGTTTTAAAGGGAACACTTTTTCTAATCATCAATTTTTTTCCTAGTATCCCATTATGTGACAATAATTTTGCTTTAGTAAGTTTACCTGGAGAAAGTTGTCGGATGTCAAGAATTAGGTTTAGAAATTGTTTGATGTTGTCTATGTCATCAATGATGATGAGTGCTCTTCTATCTTTGAAAGTGTGGAACCAATAGCTATACTTTTTGGTGCTAGTGGTCATTTCTTCTTGGATCAAGTCACGTACAAGTTGTCGTTGCAATTCTAATGGCCCACTTGATCTTACATCTTTCAAAAAAGAATGATAATGGAAACTCCGAAGAGAGACAAAGTAGTTGTAGATTTCAGTGGCAAGAGTAGTCTTGCCAATACCACCCATACCAAATAAACCTAGAATCCCCACATCATTAGAATTCATCTCGTGAATTCTGTCAAGGACTTCCTTCAATGGTTCTTCTAATCCAAATTGGTGTGTTTGGGGTTGTAAATCAATTGGCATTTCTTTATGCACTGTGTTCACTATACTTCTTATCAATTGCTTCTCATCCCTGCAACAAATTTCTCACAAACACACTTTATCAACCTTTCTTTCTTATAGTACAATGAAAAGACTTCAATGATACAACATAAATATTTATATACTAAATATTAAGTGTATATTTAAATGTATGTTTATATAATAAAGTTAGGTGTTTGTTTTGTGTGTTTGTAGTTGTATCTTAGATCTTCCCAAGTGCAAGGCCAATGGACATGCTTCGTATCATGGGAAATTCCTCAAAGAGGGTGTACACAATTGAAAGTTTACTAAATTTGAAGAAATTTGAACATTCAAAGTAGAAGATATTTGGGAAGTCATGGTTCTCTACCAAAACTTGCGAATTAGTTGAAAACATAGTATGTGCTTGCACAAGACCTTCTTTGAACATGTCATGTCGCTATTTTTAAGATAGAATTTCAGGAAATTTGAGAAATTTGAAATTTCAACGACTTGGAGTGCAGAACTGTGACTCCCCTTCAGAACATCAAAACAAATTCGTCACAACAAACTGAAAACAAGAAGAATATTTAACCGGGGATTTTAGCACGGGTTGGGCGAATGTAGTTGTGGCAACTTGACACAGACCATACAGCTAGTGCGCAGCCCTAAAATTTAGGACCAAGGGATGAAGCGACTCACCCATCAAATTCATCTATTCGGAAGCCCCGGCGTTCCGAGATATCCCATAGCGCTTCCTTCCAGAGTTTGATCTTCTCCTGCCTCCGACGCTTGCTGTGTTTGCGGAACCCTCCGGCAAACGGGCCTTTGTCAATCCACCGCAAATCTTCGGGCTTGACGTTGTAGAAAACAGGGAGGATAATGTGGTTACTTTGTAACATGCTGGTCAGCTCCTCCAGACAGTACTTCGACTCCGCATAGCGCTTGGAGAAGATGGCCACATGCACACAGGCGCCGCTCAGTGCTTCAGCGATGGAATCGAAGACATGACGCCCTTGCCCGATGGACTTCGCGTCCAAGAAGGGGTGGAACCCCGCTTTGCAGAGAGCATCGGTGAGGTCCGCAGCGAACGTCAATTTCACATCTGGTCCCCGGTGGTTTATGAAAACATCGTACTTGCGCAGAGGACGTTCCCCCTTTATCTTTTCTGAGTCCTTCAGATTCTGTAGCGCTTCCGCATCAGTATCAAAGTCAGTAGCAAGCTCCCTTGCAACATGCCATCTATTTTCAAGGTGGAAGATTTTCGCAAATATCCAACCCAGCACTACCGTTAAAATGAACCATACTCCCGAAACGATGATTGGCCACATAGTTTCGAGATCAAGCAGTCAAACACTCAAAAAGAAGGTGTCTGTCTAAGAATAGAACTACCAGCAAGTTGCTGACCGTCTTCTGGTTCACGGGATACCGATTTTTTTTCTTCAAATGGCAATAATCCATTGACTTGGAACTTGTGTTCTGAAATCTATACGAATCCCAGACTTTAGAACTAAAGGAGGAAATGAATGGGAAAATGGTATATGAAACACCGCCATCTCAACGAAATTTCCCACGTACAGAAGAAAAAAATTTGACTTCTTCCTAGCTTTTAGACGGATCCATCCATCGAGCATGACCTCATACGGCAAGGGGTCGTCACTTAGAATAATTTCATGCCTCGGCTGTAAGTGAAAGCTGATAGACGCGACACTAATAAACTA
Source organism: Pseudoscleropodium purum (assembly GCA_963969395.1). Taxonomy (NCBI): domain Eukaryota; kingdom Viridiplantae; phylum Streptophyta; class Bryopsida; order Hypnales; family Brachytheciaceae; genus Pseudoscleropodium; species Pseudoscleropodium purum. Next base: position 4,588,732 of record OZ017796.1, read on the forward strand.
AAGTTGCAGTCAGTGCTCGATCAATCCAATATACTCCGTATTCACTGATTCGTAACAGACCTTAATTCTATCCAGCACGTACAGAGATAAATATCGCAATTACTGCATGTTCTTTGCGAGGTGTAAAAGCTTGAAGAACGATGCCAAATATACTCACAGACACGACGCCGACGATTGCCGACAACAGTAGCTATTTGATCCAGTGAGAACTTGAGAATGAAGTGAAATGAAAAAATATATATATTTATTCAACTCCTGATCGATGGCAAACTCCTGCACAAGAAATTACAACACGCTAGCTAGCTGATGATGGCTGTCCCTCGCGAAACCCTGGCCCCATAGCCAACAACGCTCGAAAAGCAAACCTAGTGAAGTGGGTGAGAGATGACAGAAATGAGGAGGGTAACGGAGGGGTCGGCCGCCTCTTCCCTTCCACTGAGTCGTCGCCATTATTAGCGTTGCCCAAGAAGTGCAGAAAGCGATCTGCAGTAGAGTAACGAAGCTATTTACATCCATGGAAACAGATGAAACCTGCAATGTATGGATGAAAATCTATTTATTCATTCAAAATAGTGTACATTTCATCCAAAGTAGAGTGACTGTGTTCCAAGATTTGGTAGCAATTCAGCAATTTCATCCACTACAAAAGAAGAATATCTAGTCAAATGTTCCCTCGAAAAAATTTAATCACTTAATAGTGAAAATTTGCTCAAAAAATAATCCCTAGGTTGGAGGGTTCAAGAAAAGACTATATGTTGTTATTTAAGAGTGAAGATGTGCTAAGCTTGTAAAAATAAAGTGAGAGGTGCCATTAGCATTGGGGCAAGGCAGCTATTTTGTAAGCATGTGAGCCTATGAGTGCGAATATGTGAGTATGTGAGCATAGAATTACCTAGGTTGAAAATTGATGAGGTACCTATAATCATGGACTTTAGAATAATGCCTTCACCTCACGATGCAAGATGGGAAAAAATAAATGGTCATTTAATTTAATAAAAGGTAATTCAAATCAATTGTAGTGAGATTTTTTGCAATTTCCCTTATTATGGTTAGGATAATTATAAAAAAAAAAAAGATACTTAATCCATAAATCATCTTTGTAGTGCATTCTAGTCATTTTTTGCTATTTACTAATGATGTTAATTTCATCCATTAAAACGATGCCTTCTGAAAGTTTATCCAACTAATGAAATGTAGCTTATAAAATGCAATTTCTACTCTAATTTGTAAGTTCGGAACATTTGAAATTTAAATACTTCCAAGTAATATAAAATTGAACCTATAACAATTTTTTTATTTGGATTTAAAAATGATAAGTTAACTTTTTTTTATACCATAAATTTGACAATATAGTGAAAATTTCAGATTTTTGATATTTGACAAAAAATTACTTCATTTTCTTCATTTACAATGCACATTAATTATAATTTTTTTCCTCAGAATTTGAAAACACCATGACTTGTTGTAGGCATATGATGTCATTTTCAAATCATAAATATATTTTTTCACTCATGTCTAGTTGTAAAATGGCTGCAAACCATTACAAAAGTTCTAAGGCCTCCAAAGGGCTACCAGTTTGGCATTGTTGTGTGCAATTGCCAATTAGGGAAAAAAATAAAAATAAAAATATGTTTTTACATTTTAAAATTTGAAATCTGATGCAATATAAGTAGTGCCATGCCATATTGAATCTTTTTTTAATCTTTTTTTCTTTTTTTAATATTTTAAATTATTTTTCTGTAACTACACTACGAGGGGGGCCAAAAATCAAAAGTTAACAATCCTTTGGACGCATCAGAACTTTTGTAATGCAAAGTGATAATCCTACTAGCCTTTGTATCAATGGTCATAAGCTCCTCCTACCATAGATAAATACTAAATGAACTTTACATTTTAGAAACACTACAATATTATGATTATAATATCATATGTAACCTATGAATTTCTAAAATTAAAAGAAACTTAGAACATAATAATTTGAAGTACATAGAATATTGATGATTGAAGAATAAGAAACAATGTGTAATAAATGATAAAATCAAATCCAACAAGTGCAATGCAATAAACAAAAGAACCACGTAGAAGATGTAGACATAGATTAAGAATGACCACTACTATTAGTCGACAATGTCTTTTTGTTTGATTCTAAGGTTGTCACATCTACAAATTGAAAAACTTTTGAATCTAAAGAACTAAATTTTTTCTATATAGCCATATATGAAATTTTTGCTAAGATGCAAATGTTGAAGCTAAAGCCTCTCCATACAACAACAATATGTAAGACTTTTCCAAATTTGCAAAACCCCTATGTAAAATGAAAAAAGGCTAATGGACTACTTCATTAGAAATCGTGCTACAAATAGAAAATTAAGTATTAGAAATGATTTCAATATCACATTGATGATGAAACAAATGTGCAACATAAATATAAATAGAATATAATAATGGATATAGAATTATATATATAAATAGGAAAAAAATGCTCTCTATGGACACACTTACTTACTAAAATGAGATTTCTTTACAATGTGGGGAACTTCAACTTCCAATGCAACTTCATCATCAAAATGTAAGAGGATTGTTGCTATTGATTTTAGAACATTTGAGACTGCATGAATCATTGAGGCCAAAATTGCATCAAAGATAGCTTTGTCTTTTTTAAGTGCAACTATGTGCCTATTTAAAATCCTACAAACATGGATGGGGGCTCCTAATACCAAGAACACCACAAATTCAATTACAAGAAAAATGTTGGCAAGGATAAAAAAAAGGACCTACACTAGGCAAGTTCTTCACCACCAACATAACTTCGAAGCGTTGTGTCTATGAGAATGAAGAAATATGAAGTCGTTTAGTCCATATGAAATGCAGAATTAGAAAATAGCAATTTAATAGAAAATCAAAGCAAACTGATAGATCTTAAGGCATACAATTTAAAACAAATATAAACAAACAAAGCACTACATTAGAATTGGAAATGGAATACTAACAATGAAGGCATTTGATTTGACAAAAAGAGTTGATAAGTAATTATTTGCACTCAAAATTGAAATGACAAATGAATATATTGTTCTTGAAGAAAAAATAGGTGAGGACAGATGTAACTTGTTTGATCTCCACCTGTCTTTCATCTTTACAGGAGAATAAATAATATTGTACTTGAGAATAGTGGCCTTTGTAACAGCCCTCAAAAGATAAATAATGATAAAAGCTCCATTATCATACATATGACCATCACTGAATTCAAAAACTACCTCTGGCTAAAGAGGATTGTCCATGTTCCACTTGGGAACACAATTTGTTAGTTGCAAGCACTGACAAATCAAAGACAAGCAAACCCTCTGGCATGTCTACAATAATAAGGTCCATGTGCAGTTTATCATTCTTGACTCTTTTAAAAAAGCATTGCTTGTCCCCTTTGTACTACAATAGAATTTTGGCAGTTGGTAAAACAAATGAATGAAGTCAAAAATTACATCACAAAAAGTTCATCAAGGCAAGTGAAATTGCTAATTTTATCAATGAATTTGACAATGTTGAGGTACACATGGGATAGAGGATCAACTACTACATTAAGGATGAGCTCATCAATAAAAATCTCTAAGTCATTCAAAAATTTCATAGGCCATAGCTGATGGATCATACAACATTGATGAATGAAACATAATCAACATCATGCTTGGTGCCTTGTGATAAAGAACTTTGGTGCTGAGAGTCCTCATCTTTAGTAGAAGAAGGTGGAAATTGTTGCTTAGTCTTCTTCCCCTTGGTCTTCTTAGCTACTGCTACCTCTCTTGTCTCAACAAGTTTTACGGCCTTCTTTACAATTCTCTCTATAGCCTTGTCCATTGCCTTGGAGTTCTTGAATGCTATCTTCCTATCAACTTCATTTTTTTCATAGCTATTGCTTTTGCATCCTCATCAAGGCCAACAAACTTATCAATGTCTTCCACAACCTCATGAAAATTGATAGAGAGCTTAAACTTAGGCAATGGTGTGAATTTCGATGGGCAATCCAAATACCAAGCACTGGATTCGAGGTGCAAACTGGTCCACCACCTCAATTACCATAGTAAAAACATAAATTGTTTGAAGAGGACATCCAACTACATCCCAATAAAAGGAAATAGATCATGCTTTACAATGGCCCCTTTTGGGAGCAGCTTGTATTTAAAATACTAGTAGAAATAAAGAATGTCAACCAAGGGAATAATGTCTCATAGTCAAGGATTAACAAATTCACTTAGTCATAAAACAATGACAACATGAAATGAAATTCATACTGGAAAATCATTGAGTGATGCGTTGAAGATGTTATTCACATCATTTTTTATTGGCCTCCATGTAGATTTCTTGGCATCAAACACCTATTCCATCTCTCCCTATTTATTAGTGGCTAACATGTAAAATATGGAGGACCTATTTTTGAAACTATAGACAAACTCCTCCTCTACTCTTGGAATATCACATTGAAGCTCTAAATAGACCATGGGCATGACAATAAGATGGTACAAGGGAATCCTCAAATGAGATATCAAATGAGGTTTCAATTTCAAGGTGGCAATGGAGGCAATAAAGTTTCAACTTTATGGGCTCTCTGAAAGGCACTTCTGGTCTTCATCTCTACTGATGTACTCATCTCCCAAAGCCTAAGATTGTAGAAGATTTGAAACAACAATCACCTCTTGTAATGGAAATGACACTAGAAGAAAACGATGTTTTTTTGGCCGTTTGAAAAAACGTCAAAGGTGACAAGAAACATGTTTGTGTTGGCGTTACCTAAAATCCATTATAACTGGAAAAAAAACATGCAAAAAAACATGCCTAAATGTAGCTTGTTTTTTGGTGACATCACAAAAAACATGGTCTTCCAAGCTCTCTAAAATGTGACATTTGGATGCCACATAAGCACCATGTTGGTGAGGAGAGCCAGATAGGATTTTTTTCATTCAGCCCATCTATGATATGGCACCTAATGTGGCACTTAATGTAGTGGTGGGAAAATGATAATGTAGCATGCTTAATTAGCATACTTTTATATTGTTTGAAAATTTTAATGTTGCTTTTTGAGACATCAAATTAGATGTTTTTTGAGACATCAATTAGTACATACTAAACCTGTAGGGCAAGGCCAACAAAAAACAATTAGTAAAAATAAAATAAAAACAAAAAATTGTAGAATTCACCAAAAATTAAAGAAAACTTACCATCTACCATCAAGAGAATTTTTTATGGCAAAATGAAAGAATTCCTTCATTGAAAATTAGTGAAGAATGTAGAATACAAAGGTCATATTTGTATCTATTCTTTGTCCATGGTGAGACAAAAGATATGGGATAAAGAGAATATGAAAACTTGGCCATTGTAATTTTTGACATTGTTTCAAACAACTAGATGTTGATTCAAACATTTCGATGTTGTTTCAAACATTTCTATGTTGTTTCTGACATTTTGATGATGTTCAAGATATTTTATATTGAACACAATTCTTGTTGTATATATATCCCATATGGATTGTTTCACTTCCTACTACCGTGCTATATAAAGGTCATCTCTTTTCATCCATTGTGCTCATTCATTTCTTTTTTTTGTCAAAGCATGCCATGTCGTTGCCCTTCTACTAAATTTTTCACATATGGTTAGTATTTTTCCATAGATTGTAGTAATTTAATTAACTTACCCGCAATGAAACACAACACAATTGTTGATGTGGTTGTCTATGTTTTAAAGTACTTTTTTGAAAAACATGAACCTATTTCCTTTGATGTCATTAGAAACATGTATGTCTTTCTTGACATTAGGATGTTTTTCTACAAATATAGCCACGTTTATAGTGATATCACATAGAATTTGGACTTCTAGGGGCTTGAATTGTTTGACAATGTCTGTTTTTACAGGGTCTGTTTCAGTAAAACAACCCCCTAAAACGCAGTTTTCTTATAGTGTGAGGCATTAGAAGAAATTGAGTAATAATAGAGGATGCAATTACATGGATGGAACATTGTCAATGACATTATGAGCACCCTCTTCATGAACTAGTTGGCAAACAAATCTCAACGGAAATTCAATGTTCAAACAAAATTGTTGAACTAGATCAATTCAAAGGATCATCACCTTCCCATTGACACCAAATGCAACCTTTCAAGTCTCAACTTTGAATTGTATACTAGAAATATTATAAATAATAAGGCAAACAAGTTAGTTAAAAAATAGACTAAAATGATTCAAACAAAACAAGATGAATGAGATGAGATCTTCATGCCAAAACCAACATTTTCCTTTCGACACCAAAGGCTATCCTTGACACGTGTTGACTAGATCAAAACTCATGTAATCAAATTATATCAATGCATGGATGTCACCAAAATTACTCATGTATTACAAATAGTCAATTATTCATTAGAGAAAAAATGAGGCCCTACTCTAGAGTCCTCCAAGGACCCTCTTAATTACCTTTATTTTGACTTAAATAATAGTTTATTCCCATAGGATTTAGGAATGAAGCCAAAGATAACCCTAGTAGGAAAACCCTTGGCACCGAGGTCTAAGATTTGGCCATCCCATTTGATCTATTCAAACTTTGAAAATATGAATGAGTAATCACATTATTGCAATTGTTGACTTGTCCTTGGCACCAATGCAATTTTGTAAAGTGTGACTATTTGATGCTAACTCAAAATTTGGGAGAATTTAATGCATATGGTGATTAGTTATACATCTCATAAAATCAACTTCTTATATCTCATCACAAGCTCTCAATGTCGTGGGCAACATACAAGAGTCTTGATTCAAAATTAATCCAACTAGTATTCTAGTCATGATTTGCACAATGTGTAGGGTGATTGCTCAAATTGCAACGCCATGATTGAAGCCTCAACACTGATGCTCGCTACTTAGCCTTTGATTCAAGGGTACCAATTCTTCTTTAGTCTACTCAATTAGAGAATTGAGATTTGCTTGGTTTGAGATTCTCACAGTTTGAAATTTGTTGAGCTTGAAAAATAGTATGATAAATTTGATTCACTAGTTTAGGAATATAGTGGTTGGAAAATTGTCGGCCTTCATGGTATTTGGAATCGAAAAAAGTCGCTAGAATGGAAGCCTTGGCACCGATGGTTGTTGACTGGCCTTCTAGTTCTGATCCAAATTGATGCCCATTCTAAATCACGATATCAAATTGGTACTTGAAAAATTTAGCCTTGGCACAAAGGACAAGCTTCATGCCAAAATAGTTTGATCATGCATTTTTTGAGGGGGGTCCAAAATTCAAATCTTCTTTGAATTTCAATCCAAGTAAATGTGAAACTTGATTTTTGTGAACCCTTGGTGCCGAGGAGAACTTAGAGGCCACAATAGTTTGATCAAGCATTTTTGAATTCCTTGATGAATCCCAATTTGTTTAATATTCCAACTTTTGTTTGACAATATTACTTGCCAATTAAATTCCTTGTAAATATTGTTTCACAATTCCATTCCTTATCAATATTTTGTGTCTCAGTTTTGGATTTACTTAACCAATAATGTATGTTCCATTAGGAGCCCTCGGTACTAAGGGAAAAGAATTGGCAACACCTTGGTGACTTGACCATCATGGTTATGTTCAAAATTAATCAAAGTGTTTGGGAAATCAGTTTAGTTCCTTGATATGTTTTGTAGCTCTTTTATCATTTCAAATGCTCATAATATAAAGTCTTGCTTCTGAAGGGAACTTTATATCTTTTGAATTTTGCACAAGCTACTTGTAATGTTTTGTGAATCAAACATTTTATGATTTCATTTATTTGATCGAGTGCAAGAAAATTGTTCCCTCGACGCCAATGGAATCCAACTTGGATTGACAAAGTGAGAAGTGATTTTATGAATCCTCCTAATATTGGATAAGTTATTTTAGCTGATTGAAGAATGTTGGAAATTTGCTCTCCAACCCTATTATATCATCTAGTCAACATTTGAATTTCATCCCATGCATTAGAAACTAAAGGTCATTAGTAACTGATTTTTGTACATAGTCTATACACTATCATTAGAACTATAAAGTTAGTGGATTAGTGGTAATCATAGTAGGAAGTTGTATGTCTGTCATATTTCCATCTTGTAGAAGATGTATATATACTTTGTTGATCACTAGAATTAATTCAATTCATATTGCTGGATACACCAGACTTAAGATTCACTAGCTTTATGACTCCCTTTGTAAGAGAGTTCTGTTATTTATCATGGTATCAAAGCATTAGACTTGTTGTATTTAACTTTAGAGAGAAGAGAGAAAGCATGGACTTGCAAGAATGGTGAAGCTCTGCTCCCATGGTACTAAGAGATTGATGCAATTACTAATTGATGTAGTTCTTGTTTGACAACACAATAGAAGAGAACTAGTTTGTTGAAAGAGAAATGGCAAACAACTTGAGTGTAGCATTCATAGAGGTAGATAAGCTAAAAGGCTTTCCAAACCATTACGTGTGGGTACTAAAGATGAAGGCCATGTTGAGAGCTAAGGGACAATAATTTTATTATAGAAATGGTACAAACACCAACGGTATTTCCTACAACACTAGATGGAGAGACACTTATAGAAGCACAGTTGAAGCATAAGAAAGTGTAAGCTTGTCGGCTCCTTATGATGTCAATTTTAGACAACCTTGTTGATCTTATAGCTAAACATACAGATCCTGTAGTTGCCTAGAAGACGTTGAAAGATCAATTCAATATCGAAGACCAATCTCAGATATTAACGTTAATGGGACAACTACAGTCCCTTAAGATGAGTGAAGGCAGTACGATTGAGGATTATGTGGAGAAAGCAAGAGAGCTTAAAAATAGGTTGAGTAGTATTAGAGAGAGACTCACTGATAAAAATGTGAACTAGATGGTCATGAACAACTTGCCTGGCTCCTACAAGAGCACCATACAAACATTTATACATTTAGATTCCAAAATGTCATTTGAGAAGTTAAGTGCCAACTTCTTGTCAGAACCCCACTAGCACCAACATCAAAATGAGCTCTTTGGTGATGAAGAAGCACTTGCTACAAGCTACTACACTACAAGAAAAAGGGGTGTTTTAAGTGAGTTTTTAAGTATAATTGTAAACATAAGATTATAAGTAATGACTTTGAAGGAGATTTTCAACAAAATTTTACTAGAAATACATGTGTTTCTAATAAAATTTTGGTAAAAATCTCCTCAAAGGTCATTACTTATAATCTTATGTCTACGACTATACTCAAAAACTCATTTAAAACACCCCTTTCTCTTGTAGTGCTAGAAACAAAATATAACAATTTCAAATGCAAATTGCAAAAGAGGAGGGTGCAACTATCCAGGGAGGGGATACAAAGGACCACCACCACAATATCCACCAGTTTACTTCAATTGCAACAAATCAGGACATTATGCTAGAAATTGCATGATGCCCTAAAATTCTTCAAATCAAGATAGCACCAAAGGTACTAGTTATGCAAATTCCAAAGAAATGTTTGACACACAGTTAGATCACCATCATTACAATCCATACTACTATTATTGGGGCAATAGCCTGTGGTACTTACACAATAGAACTTTTGGCTACATTGCATCTGACTATCAAAAGCTGGATCAAGTATCTAGCTCTTTGATGTAGAAATTAGCAAAATCAAAACTAGGGGAGGGGAATCTCACCTAATAAAGGGATTTGGCACTACTATTGTACACATTGCAAATGGTGCAATAAAGTTGAAGGAAGTTAAGTTCGTACCTAGCATGAAGAAGAATCTTATATCCTTGGGAGCAATTGCTGACACTGGTCATAGAGTAGTGTTTTGTAGTCAATTGTGTTGGACCGTCAATGGTCAAGAAAGCATCATTGCTACAGAATACAAAGACCCTACAAACGGACTATACTATTTTCAAAGCAAGTTCGAAGCATTGGCAATTGAAAACACTGACACTACATCTCTATGGCATCAAAGACTTGGTCATCTAAGCTATGTAGGACTCCATCACCTATCAAAAGAAAACAAAGTATTGAGCTTGCCCAATATTGCGCCTCAAAAAGTAGTTTGTTTTTGCTGCTTAGCAAGGTGACAATATAGGGAGCAGTTTCTACAATAGTTCTATAATAGAGCGATGAAACCAGGTCAAAAAATATACTCTGATGTCATGGGACCTATGCAAACACCATCATTGGGGGATCAAGAATTTTTTGTTCATTGAATCATAAGTATACAACAACCCTCCAAAATTAGAAATTCAATAGATCTCTGAGAAGTTGTAAAGTCAACCTAAACAAAAGGGTAAAACCAACCCAAAAAAATATATGAAGCCAAACAAACAATAAAGGTAAAGCCAACATAGGAAAAAAATGTAAAGATGCCCCATAAAAATCAAGGAAATCCACCCACGAAGAAGGTATAAAGCCTTCAAAGAATATAATGTGAAGCCACCTTCTTCTATAGGGAAGCCAATCCAAAAGAAATTAGACAAGTAATTTGCATAAATGTAGATGATAATGAAAAATCTTACCTCCACTAAGCTAGAATATACCAACAAGGTGGTGCATTTTCATGTAGTACCCATGTATATAGTACATCCATTGAAATGAACATAGGGCACAATAAGTATTTGTTCTCTTCTTACGTGCAACACATTAACGTTGGAGTTGACTTCTTTGTAGGCAATGAATTCAGGAAATGTCCTCCCATAACAATGAAATGCTTGCTTTTTGGCCTGCCCAACTTCTAGTCAATGCCTTGCACAATGCTACTATGAAGTTGAAATATGACAAGGTCTCTTCCTCATGTCCGTTTTCCCTCAAAATCTCCTTGTGAATAATCCACATGTTTACAATACTTGTATTAATGAGGAAGTAAAAAAGGCAATGCCACTACTTATATAAGTGCACTTGGTAAGAGTAAGAATCTATGAGTTGATCTGCTATAGATGTCAACCCTAGGCATAAAAGTTGTATACTCTAAATGAACTAGGGATGTCTTGATTTTATGGATTTGCCCATAAACCTAGCATAGGACTTCTACTACTTTATATGGAAAATATAGGGGCAATGCACTAGTTGATAATAAAAGTACCAGTTTTTTGTCCATCCACATTAAAGCACACATCTTTTAAGAGTCATATATTGATCACTTCAAACTCCCTTGTATGAACATTTTGAATGCTTTTTGATCCTTCACAAAACCGGGGAGTCTTATTCGATTGCTTCAAAGAGTCCCGTAACATATATTCCACCCCATTCTAAATCATGGAATAATTTTACACTCTTAAAAAAATTGTCCATCACTACTACCAGTACATGTCTTTGACCTTCCAATCCTACAAGCAATGACTCCACTACCCTTTGCCCCATCCTTGACTCTCCTTTCTTGGATGTAGAAGGCCCCCACACTTTCAATAGAGGCTCCAAAATAAACATCAAAGTTACTAACAAAACATAATACCAAATCTACAAAGCACCAAATCTTGAGTCCCCATTTCTTTGGCTTATTGGGCATGTATTATTGCATTGGACAATTCACACCTTTGTAACAAACTACCATCTCATCCATGGTGATTTTCTCTCCATTATTCCATGAAGCCTTGCAACAATCATGCAATTCATTTAACAATCACCTCACTTTATTTACTTTATCATAAATTGGAGATGTATGATCTACGCATATAGAAGATGGATTGGTGATGTGAAGGCACTATGATAGAAGCAAAAATTGATTGTGTGATAGGATTTGGGATATAACATAGCAAAAAACAAATGGTTCCAACTTTTGCTAATACATGCGTATGTTGGGAAGTTTCTTGAGTCTCATATATAAAGATATTGCAATGAAAGCCTTCAATTTGCCCACATCTACCAATTTCCACCGAATGCCACTATGTGTGTGTGCCTCATAAAAAATAGGGTTTATAGGATTCACAATCTCCCGTTTCACCCTCCTCAGTTTCTTAGTTGCATACCTATTCATTTCGAACATATATGTCTTAGAGTCTGAATAGACCAAAATTTTCCAAATAATTGAAGTAGTGAAGGAACCCAATCCTACTCTTCAATCAAGCCAAGGGATGGGTCAAAAAAAAATTTCAATGGAGGGTTGAAATTCATGTACCTTTGGTTCCATTTGCTAGGGCCATATTCTTCTTTTATTTATTCTGCTTCTTCTATTGCATAGGGTTCATGGCCTTCACCCCTACCACAATGACCTTTGCAACGACAGCCTCTATTTCTACTACCATGTCCTAACTCCATTGGTGCCACAGGCCATTCATAGAGGCCGCTTCCTATTATTGCAAATGGGCAAGTGGCATCAATTGGCTACCTCCTTTGTTTGAGTCTTGGCTCAATATTGGGCTCCCCCGTCACTTTATTGTTTGGCCCTTGAGCTTTAGCTTTTGCTGTTGGTTGCTTGTCTTCACCAACATGCCCTTGTCTTTCAACTTCCTTGGTTGCAGCTCGCGTACATGATTGCAAGCATGCTTGAGCTAGGAGGGAGTTGCCAATGAAGGTCATTCTGGAAGTTTGTAGGTGATGGAAGGGTGGAGTTTGAGTGCAAAGAGGGATTGGTTGCTAGAAAATTTTGATTCTCCCAATGATCGTCTTCTTCTAGTTGGTTCTCAAAGTTGAAGTTGTGGTCATTGTCATCTTCTGTAGATTTGTTGGAGTATTCATTGACTTCTCCATTACTTGCCTCTTCATTGTTGCAAGAGGATTCCCTATAGTCTTTATGATCCGTGCTTTATTCATCACAATCAAAACTAAGTTCTTCATCATGCAATATTTAGTGGACATTGGATTTAGGCAATGCAATTGTACTTTTATTTTTTAGAATGAAGAAGTACATCTCCTTTGTCACCTCATGAAGGTAGGATTATGCATCCAATCCTAGAGTAAAGTCACATTGGTCCTCATCTTCTTTGTTGCATCTATCTTCTTTCCATAAATAGGTATTGGGCACCTTCACTAGCATTGGAAACTCATACCCTATACTTTCCTCTGCTTGTCTAGTGGTGGGTGCTATCATCAAGTCCTTGATGTATAGTGCAACTTCTGGTGATTTATTCAATGGCAACGCCCTTAATGGATTGTTAACCTCGTCGTTTTGTTGGAGTGTTTTGTTTCACAATGGTTGTTGCCAAATCACATCATTTCCTTTTTCACCTCTGTATTTCCTGCCTACACCCAATTCCAAGGATGATGCAAGCAAGGATAAGGAAAGCACAAGTAAGATTGTGTTCCAAAATCAAATTTTGAATTTTTGGGTTAGAACCTCACTTAAATAGCCAATGGCAATGACATTGTTGTTGATTGGTGCTCCCTTGGCCCCCATTGGTTTATTTGTGTGGTTGTTGTAGTTGAATTTAGAATCCTTGTTGTTAATGACTTCATTCCATCCCTGTCTTTTTCTTGCTTTGTTGTAGTCTATCTAGCCTTTATTACCACTCTCATCTTTTAAAGAAGTTGGTCCCTGCAATAGGATTAAGCTGTTGTTGTTGTCATTGTCCCCTTCTACTGCAATGACAGGTTTTGTTTAGGGATTAGGCCAATGATTAAATGTTTATACAATGAAAAAAATAGGGTAAAGAAACTAACTTGTGTTTGTAGTGAGAGCTTTGTTATGCTTGATTACCACTACTTTACTGATGGGAATTGCTTCTTTGTTGAAGTCTTATTTGTCTTTATCTCTAGGAAAGAATCTCCATGGTTAACTAAGGCATGGTACTCAACCACAAAAGTAGAGCAACAAAGTAAAAGCTAGGTAAACCATAGCACCAAAGCACCAAAATGTTTAACTATAGGAGCGATAGAGTAGCAAAGTAAAAGCCAAGTTAAGCATCATAAACCACAAGAGTAGAGTTGGCAAAGTAAAAGCTAAATTAGACACTCACCTATAAGCCCACTTCTAGCTTTTATGTTGTTTGTAATTGCTACTATAAAGCATTTCTCTATTCTTGCTTTGCAATTGTTGCTTTTATATTGCTCTGTTCTTTGTTGCAAATTTAAAGCCTTTTCCTTCTGATGGCAATGTTCTATTGTAATGCAAGTTTGGTTATGATAGAGGGTAGATCAGGGACGACATCATGTTGGAGGTTATCATACATTTTAGTGCTAAAACCCTCCCCACTTCCTTCAATGTGTCGAGAGGGACCCCAATTAAGGATCTTAGCTGCATTGCGGTAGTATAAGTACCTACGATTTTTATTACATGGCTCCGTTTGCAATGCCCTACTATTTCACAACTTTGGTCTAGAAGCAAAAAAGTCTTTGTTCATACAAGCAAGAAGGAGCTTGATTTGTACCTCTCATACACCTTACTCATTGCGTACCCCTTGCTAGATGGCTTCAGTAGTTGTAGTGAGAAAAGATGGAATTTTGAGACATGGAAGAGAAAAAGATGAATTCATGGTGGCTTTCTCGAGTCCTTTGAATATTTTGCTTGCTATTAGATTTCTATAGGATATACTTGATCTTTGAATTTGCAACACATTGTAGGCATGTGCATTGAAAAATCTTTGACTTTTTTTTGGTGTAGTGTAGGCTTTAAAGCGGAATGAATGAGGGCTAATATTCCGGGCATGTGAATGATTCTATGAGATTGATTATTGTAGTTGTAGAATTTTTGTAGTAGATTTAGAGAATTTCAATACTAAAGGCTAGATCATTTTAGTTATTGTGGCACATTTTGGTATCTTGTGGACTAGCAAGGACTATAAAGGCACATGAGTGAGGGCACATTAGTGATTTTTAAAGTTGTATCATTTTAGCACTACATTTAGTTGTACTTGAGAATATTAATAGTAACAAAGTCACGAAGTTGAATTTGTTTCTTGCAATTATGGTTGCACCTTTTGTTGGCTTCTTGACTTCTTAGTCTAGCTTGCTTTTAGGTTTGGAGTTCACCCTCACTTCCCGCCGAATGTTCAGTTGAACACCTCCACAACTATTGCTTGCAACCTCTCTACTCATTCCAATCTGTCAATGTTTATATTGAACCTTACATTTGCAAGTGTACAATCTATTAGTGTAATTGACTTTTTTTCTTGAGACTAGTCTTTGTCCCTTGAATAATGGGAAAAAGTTCACATACCTTCTTCTATGGAAGGAATAGTGCTTCAAAACCTCACATATGGCATCTAAGCATTGGTTCATGACCACAAACATCATAATCCTGAACCATGAACTAGAGCTTGAAACTTTAAAAAAAATAGGGCAAAGGCACTCTACAATATTCTTTTAACAATTCTTACCTCTAAACCATTGTAACTGCTTCAAGCATCCCCCAAAAAATTTAGGTCGCAAAAATTTTCATTTTTCAAAGTTGGGTAGCCTGGCTAAGTAGGGTAGTGACTAGAAAATGGTCGCTCGAGTACTTAGGGGTTAATTTTACGCTATGATATAATATAAAATTCATTGAATGGCCACTAAATTCTTTGGACCTGAATTCTATAGAAAACATATCGAAGTAGGTCAAAGATTGAGTACAAAAAAGATATAGACCCCATAACAAAGACCAAATGTGGACCTCAATGAATTTGGTATAGAAGGATATACTTCAAGAAAGTATCCAAAAGTTAATTTTTGCAATACCAAACCAAATAGAAGCGGTGATAGCAATTCAAGGTGGTGGTACTCTATGGTAGTGGATGTACCACTTTGTTGCAAAGTAGTTGCTAGTGAGCAAGACATAATATAAAATTTATGTTATAGTAAACTTCTACAATACTATTGCTTTCTAATGATACCCTATTTGAAACGTCTGCTTAAATTTATTTTAATGCATGAACTTGCTTTCCTTTGCCTCGGATGTGTATGAAAGAATATAGCAAAATACATTAAAGCCACATCAAAAAAAATTTATGTACATAGTGCAAGCCTTTATAACATAAAAGATGTGAACCAGTGTTTGCAAAATTGGCTAAAATTCGCCTAAAAACTACCAAATTTTTTCTTGAGCTATTTGTATATGCTAGAAAATCTTAGAAAAATTAACATTTTCGAAGTTTCACAAATGTCGTTGACTAGTCAATTGCAAGAAAATCTTTTCATCCATTAACATTTTTCACAGTCATCCACTCTCAGAGTATGACGTAGTCGTCACCAAGCGATCTAAGCCATTGATCATTTGCTTGGGTGGCTCCATCTTGATCATCAATTTCGCACCCTATGTGATGCTTAGGGTTTACTCATATTTGAGTGTTGGAGCAATTTGTTCTCCTCAATGTGCAGGGTTTTAGCAGACTATGCTTCTACTGTTGAACTCCAGTTCTCTTTCAATGTGCTAATTGTTGAATTTTTTATTTTTGAACTGTTGATTTAGTGATCTCCTTGGAAATTGCAAATGCTGGTGCTACATAATGGAGTTTTTCATCTTGCACTTGAAATTTGTGTTGTCACAATTCTCGAGTAATTATAGTTGTTCAAACTTTGAACGTTGCTAGCTTGGTGCGCATCCTACGCCGTCGTTTGTACTTGCAATTGTTGCAAGTTTTATTGTTGTACATTCTGAGCGCCAAGACTATGAATCTTGTATTCCTGCCTGGCTCTGAAGTTCTAGGGATTCTAGCCATTTTGAATCCTTGCATTCATAGCGTTGTGGAAATGGAGGCTTTGAGTGATTGTTGGCGAATGTGGAGTTTGTAGACGTTGGTGTCACCGGGACATTCTTCCCATTTAAGGATTGCATTGTTGCATAGTTTCCTCACTTTTGTGGCTCGATTTTGCTTCCTTCGTGTTCAGTACTTTGCTTTTCTTTATTTTGTGCATGCTTTTATCAATTTTGTATTTTGCGCTTAGGTGTTATTTGTGGGAAACTATGCGGTTGGGGTGTTGGAGTGCAGATTGTGTTGGAATGGTGCCGCACTTTAAGCTACTTGACAACTTTTGAGTCAAGATGTTCTTTTCAAGTTGTAATAGCAAAGGGATGGGGGAATTCATGGCCGCAATAGAGGTTTGCATCGACCACAACTGCACGCATGTTTTGGAGACCTAGCTACCCGATTTCTTTTTCATCCCTATACATTTCTCAAGTCTCTTTGAGACCACTATCATGTCTCCTCCCTCCAAATTGAATAATGGTGACCCCATTTCCACACAAAGGGGGAAGAAAAAAAATGCTGCCAAAACCGCCGTCTCTTCTGCATCCAAGCAGAAGAAAGTGGCCTCTAGCATAATCACACGAAGATGGAAATTTGTATAGGTAGCAAAGTTTACTTGGGTTGAAGCCGAATTTAATGGCAATGGCAACCTTAAGGGTGTTGTGTACTAGAGCTGCAGCGCGGTGAACGAAAGGCAAAAGGTGATTGTCTCAAAGGGGGATAACCTAGAGAAACATGAAGGGAAGAGAAGGTGCATGGAGGATGGGGTGCCTTTGGTGCACCTGAAGAAGGGGGAGACATTCACAAAACTTGATTGCAAGCACATACAATATTACAAGATTTGCGATGATCACTTGCGAGGGACTGTTGCGGATCAAGTTGTCAGCAGATTGCATGGTGAACTGAAATGCAAGGGAGTGCAATTCTCTATCCTTTTCTAAGTTTTGAATCATGGGCATCCATTGTGTGATTATGAACATGAGCAGTACCTCTTGAAACACCTTAAGGTCAAGAATTTGCCAATGAACCATTGGTGTGAGAATAGTGGGTGGGAGATGAGTGAACACATCCATGCATGTGTTCTATCTCATTAGAAGATTTTTGGGGCCTTTAGATGCCTATGAGTTATCACGGCCTGTGAACGTAAGAAATAGGTTCGGTGTAGCGGTCTGACGTGGCCGAGACCCTGCCATGTCATTGACCAAAAAAAAAAAATTTAATTTTTTTTTTTGCATTTGGAGACTAAATTTTTTCATTTTTTTATGAAATTTTTTTTTTTGACAGTGGACCGTTCCCCTGGCTACGGAGAACAGCTGCGGGGGAACAGGCCTGAAATAGGCTTCTAGACCCTCCAAAACTCTTCTAATGACTTTGAAGGCTGTTATCCAGTCCGCTTGCATTGTCTCCATCAACGCTGATGAAGTTATAGTTGTGGACAATACGTCCTGGTTTGGTATGCATGTGTATGTCATGAATGATTGGGAGAGGGTTCTCTACTTACTACATCTATCATGTGTTGCCAATGGCACTATTGACCATCTTACAAGTACAATCATGCACTTGTTAGGGGAGGGAGGGCTTACTCGAGAGTCCATAGCGTCAAAGGTAATTTGTTTCAAGGCTAATGGTGTGTCAACCTTCCAGGGACATAAAATCAGTGTCACTGCCCAAATCCAGTAAAAATGGGCCCCTTTCCTCGTCAATGCTAGCTGCGTCAATCACCGCATCAACTTGGTGGTTGAGACTTTGTCGAACTACCCTATGATTTTTTATTTGGAAGGACTGTTTGAGTCCGTGTACACTTACTTTTGCCACAACCAAAAACGACACTCTAAATTGCAAAAACTAGCAGATCTCATGGAAACTAAGGCTAAGAAAATGCTGAGAAATGTTAAGACTTGTTGGATTTCCATGAAGAGTCTAGCTGAACGAGTTATCAGTGCTTATAGTACTTTGCTAGTGAAGATGGGGTTGGACGTATATGTTGGCTAGAAGTCCACCGCTGCAAGTGGGAACTTTGATGTCCTTGTAGATGTTGATATGTTGTTGTCACTTGCTTTGTTCATCCCGATGTTGAGTGCGGTTCATTGTTTGATCAAATTGAGCCAAGCACGTGACATCTTTGTACATGACTTCATGCAATCTATCAAGATTTGCCAAAACGAATTGGCAAGGATGTTCATTGACTCTTCCATAGTGTACAATTCAGTGGAGTTTGCTCAATACAATAAGATTGAGCAGCTAAAGAGTGATGATAATCCTATGGAGTGGCAACTAATGGAAGGTGATAGCGGAATTTCATACTTGGTGCTCAAGTTGGGAATCACCACTATATTTGCCCAATGCAAGGACAAGTTCTTAAGGGCTTAGATTTTTCTCACACAAGAGGAATTTAAGTGCTACTAAGACACTGTTGAGAGGCAATTTGAAGATAAGTGTGTTTTGCTTGCAATTTTTTTCATTCTCTGGTTTTTTTTTTCAATTCATTGCATTGGCAATGAAATGAATTTGATTTCCATTTTTTTTCCTTGTTGTTTTTTAGTCTTGTTTGCTTTCTTGTTTGGTGTCTTGTGCTTGTATTCTCATTCCTTGTTGTTTGTTTTGTGATGCAGAGATTGCTTAGTCCCTTTGTGTTGAACTTGACAAAAGGTTTCTCCAATAGCAGTTACTTGATGCGTTTGGGATCATCTACACCCAATACTGGAAACAAGAAGGGGCAGATGCAAATTTTCCACAACATTTATCAATGCTCAAGAAATTTTATTACCATGCTAAGATCTTGAATGTAGGAAGCTTAAAGGGTGAGGGAAAGAAACACCATATAGTCCTTGAAATGCTCTGTCCTTCCAAGTTCAACAATTAGTAGAGTCTTTTTAAGATGACAATGAAGTCCAACACTGATGCCGCACTTGGGCTGCCTTTTCATGTGAATCCAGTAATCAAATTGTGGAGAATCCTTTCACAATCACGTCACTTACAAAGCTTGTTCTCTGAGTATTTCAAAGTCACCAAGATTGGATGCTACATGGTCTTGGGCTTGGTGGAAGATGAAAGATGTTTCAACATATTGAAATTTCTGAAGTCTTGCCACCGAAATTGTTTGGGTAAGCATTTGCCGCTTTGTGGTTTGTATGTTTGGGCAAAGTTTCTATTCCTTGGAAACATTCCCGTATAAGGAGGCCATTGACTCATGACAAAATGCAGTTAAAAAAGGGCAACATGGTGATTTGTAAGGTGGCAAAGTGGCGGGCTGGCAACAGCTTAGTAGTATCTTCCTCCATCCATATTCCTTACACTTAGTTTTCATGAGATTTTGTTGGATTATGAACTCAAATTGCAAGTGTTTCCTTGACAATCATTGTCCTTGTTACGGTGTGCTTTGTGTTGCACACATTCACAAACTAGAGAATGGAGTGTAGTGACTGGAGCCTGGAGCCTCTTTACTTGGGCCATCATAGCATTATCGGTGATTGGTTGGGTGATTTGGCATCAGGGTTGACAAATTAGTATGTCCGCCCCAAAATAGCGTCCGTAACCCGGACATCTGTCCTCACGGACGCCATGGGATGCAGCGTCCCTCCCGCCGTCGGAAGGCGGACGGACGGGGCGGACGCCCAGATCATGCGGACCACATCAGTCCGATTGGACGGCCATAACCGGGCGGACGGGGGGACAGGCGGACGGGGCGGTCCCAGTGGACACTGCGTTTGCCGGGACCGCGAATGTCAGCGGACGCTGCGGACACAGCGTCGGTGTCTGGACGTCCAACCGTCCTGTCAACCCTGTTTGGCATCATAGCAGTCTAGCAGAGCATCACCAAAATGTTTTGGTATTGTGGAGGTTGTCATCGTGTTTTGGCAATTGTTTAGAATTTTTTGTTCTTATTACTATAACTTGTAGTTGTTGTATTGTTGTTTGTTTGTTTGTCTTGTGTGCATGTCCCACTAACATTGCAAACAAGTAGTCTTACTTTTTGCAAGTAGGATTCAATCCCCTAGTTAGTGTAAGTTTTGTGTTTCCAATCTTGTACTTAGAATTTCAGCAAACAAGTTTGTATTCTACTAGCTTCAGCTTTCAATGTGGTACCAAACTTTTCAATTCCTAACGTGTGCAATTGCATTATCTTCAAATTTGTAATCTTAGATTTTGATATTTGTAGTTTTGAATGTATGGCTTCAAGTTTTGAGTTAATGTTGTGTGATTGTGTTCATATTTGTGATTATTATTCCTTCACATTCATCTCCAAATGATCAAGTATATTCACGCAAATGTTCACAACTTCACATGTTCTTTTGCAATTTGAACCTCTAAAAATAACAAGCAGTAGCCATGTGGACTCTATCACAAAGCCTCCCGTGTTGCAAAACCGCTTTTATCAAGGAAAAAAAAAGTATCCTAAACTCCAACAATACATTCTAAAAATTAGCACACTGTTCCTAATACAGAAATAGAATG
Source organism: Pseudoscleropodium purum (assembly GCA_963969395.1). Classification (NCBI taxonomy): domain Eukaryota; kingdom Viridiplantae; phylum Streptophyta; class Bryopsida; order Hypnales; family Brachytheciaceae; genus Pseudoscleropodium; species Pseudoscleropodium purum. The sequence continues at coordinate 4,609,765 of OZ017796.1, forward strand.
TTGCAGAAATAACCCTCGTTACTTCCACAATAATAGCCAACCAGTGAATTACCCAAAACCTATTTTGAAAACGCTGATGTGAACATGAGATTTTAGAAAGTCATCACATATATTTTTCAATTAATTATTATGCAAAACCATGAAAAACAAATAAAATAATTCACCAAAAATAGAATTCCTATTTTAGAACATTAAAATTACATATGTTGATTAAGGTTCCATAAAGCAATAGATTTAAGAGGATAGTTTTAACAGGATATTCTTAAAATGAAGTTAAAATGGAAAAATTTGAAAGGTTCCATAGTGGGATTGCAGGACTTCTTGGAGGGTAACTTACCAGTACAATGTGGATACAACACAACTTGGTTATTTGCATCATGTCTCCCTGATGTATCGAATTGATATCCATCAGTGCGTGTTCACTTTAAGAACAGGTCGAGAACCGGAGGCGGGTATCAAACATGCCTACGATGATAGGGAACCTGGTGCATCCTTCTATACGGGTATCAACTCCTCACTTCGTCTCTCTCGATTTGAATTGAACGCCCGCCATTGCGTCGCTGTGTACTTTAGTCCTCGCCCCTTGTTGCGCAGCACGCTCAAGGCCATGGCGAGGTCCAATTGAAGCGTTCCTTTGTTAAGAGGTCTCATTTGTTTCATGTTTCTTTGTTGTGTTTCTCTGTGCGGGAAATCGAAGATCCCTTGAGAAATGGAACAGAATGAGAGCAATGGCACCGCTCAGCTGGGCAAGGAGCTCGCCCCCATTTTTAAGGGTATGGATGCTTGGAGGTCGCAGGTGGAGAGCTTGTTGAGTGACGCCACTGCGGCTGCCGCCTCCATTCGTGTCTCTTCCCAAGGTTAACTTTCCTGCATTCTGTTCATGTATTTCGCATTGTAATGGAGCTTTCTGGTGAAAGCTTGTACCGGTATGCAATCGAATTTTTTTTTTTTATTAGTTGTAAGGTAAGTCAAGTTAAGGATGACACGTTGTGTGGACCCTTCGATTGTTGTACTCATGGATTTACAAAAAAAATTCTTTGCAAAAGAATGGCAAGTCAGAGAAAATTCCACGTGTGTTTCGGTTAGCTCATTTTTTTGAAAAAGAATCTGCATTATGGGTGGTCAAATTTTAAACATATTGCTCTCCAATCTTGCCCCTAGGGATTATTCTCATTCATTTGGAAGCTACTGTGGCTCCGACACAGTTGCAATTCTAATTTATAAGCGTCCTAATGAATGAATGTTTTGCCATGTGTAAAGATTGCACAGTGATGTTCATTGAATTCGTGAAAATGGTCACTTCTCATGCCAATTCCAACTCTCTCAATCTCAATCCTGCACATTGCTGTCATGATGTGGACCCGAGTGCAGTTTTCACTAAATTTGGATGCAACAGAGTGAAATCGGGTACGAGAGTAGGGTGAAAATTGGACCGGGGGACCACTATGGATCTGCCTACCTTATGTGCACTTAAAAAGAGTCCAGATGAGTTGAGCATGGTTCTTAAAAGTGCGGTGAAGTTTTCCTGAAGGTATTTCAATGTCTTGTTGCAGAGGATTACAAGGAGTTATTATGCCGATCGAAGATCTTGGAAGGCGACGATCACTTCGTCAGAAAAGGTTTGCTTGATCCATCAGCATTTTGATTGTATTCGTGCCTTCTCTTGAGTTTTTGTGGCATTTTGGCAAAGACTTTGCAAGATTTTGTTGTAGGAGAGACAACCATGAGGAATGTACCAAATGCTGTCTGACTTTGAAAATTTGAATGAAATATGGTTTGCTGTAACAGTGAGGAACCAGAGGACGACCTCAAAATTAAACCCCAAATGTCAAACTAAAAAGAAATCCACTTCGGAAGCTGAAGTTGGTTTCAGTAACTTTGAAAATATATTTGTATCTTTCAAAACAGTACGTCATGATTTCTTCATTGGTGTATTTTGTTTCCTTGTAGATTCCCAAATGGAAGTGACCACATTTGACCATTTTGTGCGCTTAGCTAGGGAATAACCCCCAAGGCCCTTTTTTCATTAAAAAAATTCACTCAAAACTGTCATCCCTACTGCAAAGAGCAAAAAAGTTCATTTTTTTTTTTTTTTCATATCTAAATGTAGGATTTTGAGTTAGAGTAGTATATAAATGTGTGGAAGAGATTTCAGAAATTTTGATTGTGTAGATTGCCTAGATATTTGCATTTAAAGTGAAGAAAATAAGTTTTTTTGCACCTTGCATGACTAGGTATAAGACTTTTAATCTTCTTAACTTAAAGATGTTTGCACTACAGATTTTGATTTTTAATTTTTTTTGCTGAAGAATTGAGTTGAGAGTCTCATAATTATTTTTGAAAAAACACACTTGATTTTCATTCTTTAAAGAATTGTTAAGTAGAAGAGGATACAAGTTAGAATGAAAATCTAAATTGTTAATAGTTCTAAGATGGAATTAGAAAGCAATCATAACCATGTAGAACTTCTTTTTTTTTTAAATTGTGAAAATTGAGTTCAAAAACGAATCCTACTTGTTATTTTTTGAAGAAGATGTTGTGATTGCCTTAAATACAAGAGTTTCCATAACTTTCTTGTCACTAGTCCAAATTGAATGAACCAAATCTCTCCATGTGAACAATAATAATTCTATGAGAAAAAAAAAAAAATTATTTATTTTGTGCTTTTGTGCTTTTTTGGTTCTGCTCAACAAACTCCATTTTGAGCTTAGGGTGGCATAGCTTTTGCCCCTGGGCACTAATTGAAATAAAAATTATATTCCCCAAAAGCTAATGTGTTTTTCTATCTTCGAAAAAAGTTGAGATCATAGTAACCCACCTAAACATTCAAATTTCCCTTTCAGAGGACACTTGGGACTTTATAAATGAGATGTTGGAAATACAATAGGAGTTTTTATTTCTAGGACGTAGAGTTTCTATTTCCAGCTAGGTAGAGTTAAAATGGTTTGAGTAGTATTGCGGTTGGACTGTAGTGAGGGAAGCGCAACAGGAAGAGCTGAGCAAGTGCGAGCAAGAAACGTCGGAGGCGTATAAAAGACTAGAAGACCTCCACGAACACACTACGAAGTTATTTCAACTTAAAGCAGACCGAGAAGCACTTATTTCCAAGTTTATGTCGGGTAAAATTTCCATGATCTCCTCAATCAAGTCCCTCTTTTCAATTCCTATTTAGACTCCTCGTCGCTCTCTCACTTGAACTGACACCAAGAAGTCTTAAAGCTTTTATGAAAGCTAATTGGGAGGCGGTGTAATTGTTTGCAGAGATCACAGACAAGCTAAGTCATAAGAAGCAGAAAGTGAAGGCGTTGCATGAAGCTACGGAATGGTACAAACGACTGTTGAGTATGCGTTGTGAGTACTCTGACGGTAAGTATGCAAGCGTATGAAGGATCAGCAACTTGCAACGTGTGTAGTAGTTGACTTTGCACTTTATCATCTTACGCTTCAGCAGCCTCTCATAGAGGCAGATGAAACTATAAGTATGGATGCCCGCATTGGCTTTGCAGTAGAGACCGTGATTAATTGAGCATACCGTCGCGATTGGGAACAAAGATTTTTTAGGCAAATGCTTAATAGCGACACTCTGTCCGTTTGTGAGGGTGTAATATGGCATATACCATATGACTTAGTCTGCGTTTTTATACTGAAGTCTGAGTGGGATTTCTGACAGCTGTGAAATTCATATTCACCAATGTGGATCCCCGCGACGCTGATCGTGTGTTCAGTTTCTCTATTCGCATGGATAAAAGTTCTGCCTCTTGGACACGTAAGTTACCTTCGCTTATGGGCTTATGGTAGACGAGTTGTCGGATTGACTTCATATCTTTACTCCTGCAATGATTCTCGGTTTGTTAACTTCTAAGTGCCCAAATGGTCGAAAGTAACCACTTCCATATTTGTAGGAGTGTAATAAATCGTTTAAGAAGCCTCAAGAAAGTGAACAAAGTGTACCAATAGAATGAAGAAATCATGTCCTACATTTTTGAACGATAGAAGTTTATTTGAAGGTTGGATTAATTGACTATATTAGCTTCCCCCAAAAGACTTTCTGATTTTAGCTTTGGACTCCCAGGGGTTAATACAATGACACGCATGATGTGACAACAGTTGTGAGAACAGCGTGGTGGTCCAGTCAGGAAAGTTCTTATCCTTACGTATGCTTAACAAGAGTTTGTGGTGCAGTGGTGGATTGTAAACCCTGGGTGGATGCAGCGCCCAGTTTTGTGGAGACGCTGAACAACAGCAACGAGTTATCACGGTTTGTGAGATCCATGCGTCGAGAATTTGAAGTCCTTGCTGTTAGATCTCGGTACTTCGTGAATTGATAGAGCCCGGTACTCCTCTTTCATTCTAGTGTGGATTGTACACCTCGTGAGGGTACACCTGAGTGTACTGAGAGCGTTTCCCAGCACACCATTGTAGAAATTGACTCCAATGCCTGGTATCGTGGGGCATACCAATTGGCAGAGGGTAAATAGTATTTCTTATTGTTCTATAGTACACGAACTTTGTCTCCGTTGCACTTGTACATATTGACAAATCAGCATGGCACGTTAAGATACTTGAGTCACCCTTTAGTTGGGGCAATGTGCCATAAGCTTACTCATTGTGATTCTTTTCATAGAAGTTCTTTCCTCAGTTCAGTCAATTGACTAATTCTGTAAAGAAGCCTGTAAAGTAGTTGTATAAGGAGATGCCCATTCCAAACAATGGAGTGCCAAATATGCATATGTTACTCTTACTGAATTTGCAACTTTAATACTCCTTATAATGGTACCTTAGTACATGCCTATAAGGAAAGGTACAGTACTTGAAAAGTATCTTGAAAGATGACTTGACACTTGTTAGTTTTCACATTTTTTACCCATATACATCAAGTTTGAAAAAGGATGCCACTTGTATTGGAAAGAATGGTGTGCAAGTTGCATGCATGAATGAGGAAGATCTAACTAACATTGTCATTATGTCACCTTCTCCAATTTTGTCAAATAGGGAGCCTTTTTGACTTTTGAAGGATGCTGAAAAGTAGTTGATGGATGACTTCATTGTTCACTGTAAAAACAAAGAATGCACCTATTGATTCAATAATTGGAATAGTTTTGGTGACTACCTTGGTTATAGGAGGTATTGTCCTTTAAGGGTTAAATGTTTTCAAAATTTGTTGTAGTGGATGTCTTCAACTTTATACATAGTGCAATATGGTCATAAAATAGTAAGCCTTTGGTAGAAAATTATCTATGACTATAATCTTGATTTTATATATCAATATGCAATCAACTTAAGTCCTAATGGATAGATCAACTGGCACCAATTGCTTAAAGTTTTTTTTTAAACTTCAATTTTAGGATGGATATTTCAATTTATTTTCAAAGAAAATTTTTAACCTCTAGGAATTTCACTTCTTCTCCAATGAAATTAAATTTTCCATTGCAAATATGAATACATTCAAAAATAAAAGAAATTGAATTGAAATAATTAGGTTTCAAGTTTTCTACATATTTGTAACCAAAAAGAGATTGATTCTTTTTCAAAGAGATTTTATAAGAGGTTGGATGAATCCATTTCAAGACAAGATCAATCTTGCCCAATCTTGCTTGTGAATAAATATTGGGCAATTAGAACATTTATTCTCAAAGGCTTAAATGGTTGGATCCATTGTCTTCAATTCCTTAATTTGTATTGATTATTTAAATTTCATTTGAAAAAAAATAGAAATTTGTATGGACCAAACATTAGATTTTCAAGGTACTTTACTCAAAAATCACAACAATGGAAGAGATATTGCCCATTTTCATAGAGTGCATCCACAAGTACTAAAAACCTTCATTTTCAAGAAGAGAAGGCCCTATCCTCCAATAGTTGAAACTACAATTCTAGACTTTTAGGCCTCATAAATTCTTAAAGAAATAGGTTATGAGTTGTCATATCCATTGACCTTGTATCATTGCTACAAATAATTATTAAGTGTTGAATGGATGACAAAGTATCCTTCTATGTAAGACAAAAGCACAAATGTTCATCTTTAGAATTTTGTATGAAAAAGAAAAGTCATACATAATAGTTTAACCTCCAATAAATGCTCTTGAGGGTTTTTTTAAGCAAATTGTCTAGTGAATGACTTCATTGTTCATTATACATAGAAATAAAAAGTACACCTATTGGTTCAATAATTGGAGTATATTTGTGACTATTTTAGTCGTTGGGGCCATGTCCTTCAAAGGTTAATTTCTAAAAGACCATAAGGCTACTAGGTAGCTTTTACAACAAGTTTATTTATACCCTAAGTCCTTTAGAGGTTAACTCCTAAATGCCCAAGGCCATTATTGAGCTTCTTGGAATTTGCTCTAAATTGAACAAAAAGACAACATTTTGATAAGTTGTATCATTTTTTGAATTGTAACCATGTAAATTGAAACTAGACATGTTAAAGATCACATAGGAAAAGAAAACACAACAATATCTCTCATGGATTGAAAGATTATAGTATTTGATTATGAGGGTGTTAAAATTGTGAAAGTCATTTGAAGTCTTTCAACCCTTTTTTTACATGTCAAATCTAAAAAATTGGTCACCAAAAAAATATGAAGTTCAAGGGCATAATATACATAATCCCAATTAATTTGCAACTTCTCAAAAATCACATTAGAAATTGATTTAAGTGTATTGGGCTCATTTCCAAGAGCCCTTGATACTAAAAACTCAAGATTCGCAATAGACACCCTTGCATAAAATCTTGAATAGAAAATCATAATCATTTATTATTAAAATTGAACTTTTTGATGCTAAGACTAGACTTCAAAAAGAATTTTTCAAAAATATAAACTACTAAAAATAATAATTTGATAAGGTTTTATTTAACTTCAAAGTATTGTCAACACCAAAAATTGGTGCCTTAGGCATTTAGAGGTTAAGAGCCTCTCTAATAATATGAAACTTCTTCTCCTTCAATTTTTCCATCTTTGCATGTTCTTTTTAAGGATTGAGAACAATGATAAGACCATGCAAGATGCTAAACTAGTTGTACAAAATGCACCATGAAGGGTGAATGTAGGATAATTGTAAAAAATCTATTTTGTGTCATACTTAAGTCTATGTTCTTCAATCCCTCCTATCTAATTTGGGACCTTTAATTGCAAATAAGAATTCAAAATTTGCAAATTTCATCATGTATGAAAAATAAAACATTTCCAGTATTTTTCCCCAAAACAAAACAAACAACCTCATTTGAGGTATGAATATATAGCTATAGTTCAATATCTATACTATTTTCAAATAGTATGAATTCTGTTGGATTGTTAGACTTCATGATCTTTGCATAATGTCCTTGGGGTCGTCTCCTGGTACCATCAAAAAGCCCTTGGAGAAGAGGGGTGTACGGACTTTGTTTTGTGGTGTTTGGACCTTTGACATAGAAGTTATTGAATTTCAAAGTTTTTATGAATGAAAAAATGATTTTTACTTCAACTTTGAGTAGGGCAACAACAAAAGGTACACTAATCACTTTTGACATCCCAATGGCTACAGCATAGGACACACTAATTGGCATGAAAATTAGGGTTTTGGGGGGCATTTTGGTGCCAAATTGCACCCCAAAAATAATAATTTGGCCAATGAAATGGCAAAACATTGTGAAGTTTTTCACCAAAAAACTTTGGATTCAAAAAAATCTTGGATGAAATCGCGAGATTGTGGATGAAAACAAAATTGTGGACATGTAATATGTGCTAATGTGATATTTTCTATCCGATATCTGAATGAATGTTGAAATTTGGAGCTCCACTATAACATTTTCTTTCGCTACTTTGGCACTTCATGAAAAATGAAAAAAACATGATAAAAAAAGCCCAGATGAAAATCACATTGGGTACATCAAAACACACAAAAAAAAGTAGAAATATGAACAAGGCTTTTTCAGCTGTCGGATAAGGCTGCTTGAAGTCCTCCAAGGACATTGATTCTGGAAGTGTTTCATTTACCTTAATATTCTATTCTTCATGTCCTAAATTGATTTCAGAGTCTGTCCCTTCCTTGTTCAGACATGATACATGCATTTGGTCAGTTATATTATGATGGTTTTGGGGTCCACATGTTGACATTTCCACACCCATACTTATTCCCAGCACCATGACACTATCCCACATTCTTTAAAATCAGGCCTTTTCTTTTCATTTTTCATGAAGTGCCGAAGTGGCAATAGAAAATGTTACAGTGGTGTTCCAAATTTCAGCATTCATCCACATATTGGATAGAAAAGATCACATTTGTACATATCACACATTCACAATTCTATTTCATCTACAATCGGATGAATTCATCTAGGATTTTTGTATAATTTAAAGTTTTTTAGCAAAAAACTTCAAGATTTGTTGTCATTTTTTAGGCCAAATTATTTTTTTTGGGTGTAATTTGACACATGAAAGTAAAAAAAAAAAAAAGAGCCTTGTTTAGAACTCAATCTATTAACAATATGGTCCATCAATTTGAATTTTTACCTTGGAGAAAACACAAGAACAAATTACTGAATTTATTGTCAAAGATAAAATTTTAAAATCTTGGAATTCATATTTGGAATCCTAGCCTCATATGCCTTGAACAAGGTAAGATAAGTGCACCCATAACTATCTATTTAAGCAATTTGATATAGTTGGAGACACTTTTTTCTAGAAAGTATTTCTTTTATGTTATTAACAATTGGAAATGATGAATATTAAAAATTTAAAAATATATTTTTGGATAAGGCATTTAATTTCTACAAATTTTCAAAGTGAGAACTCCCTAGGGCACTCTAAACGGCACTCTACTAATATTGCCTTGATTCTAGCACCAAAATCTAAAAAAATCAAAGCCTATCAACCACAATTAAGCATGGAGACAATTTCAAAGCAGTTTTGGGGATACTTTAAAGGAACTCTACAATCAAAGTATGGGTATATGGGCAACTGTAGGCAAGGTGCACTTACCTTAGCAAAGGTCACAAAATACAAAATTGACAACCCAAAATTGAGGGCAAATTTTGACATCCATGACAATCATGGGAAGAGAATAATTCTCACCTTCCTTGAAAGACTTGTAGCATTGCTTTAACCCCTAAATGCCCAAGGCCTATTTTGAGCTTCTTGGAATTTGTTCTAAATTGAACAAAATGCCAACATTTTGATAAGTGGTATCAATTTTTTTTTAATTGTAACTTTACAAATTCAAACTAGACATGCTAGAGATCTCATAGGAAAAGAAAACACAACTACATCACTTATGGAGTGAAAGATTATAATGTTTGACCATGAGGGTGTCAAAACTACAAAAGTGATGTAAAGTCTTTCAATCTTTTTTTTACAAGTCAAATCTAAAAAGTTGGTGACCAAAAAATATGAAGTTAATAAAGGGTCTAACATGTATAACCCTATTTAATTTATGGCTTCTTAAAATCTACTCTATAATTCTTTTGAATGAATTTTGAATGCAATTATTTTTCCAAGATCCGTTGTACTTGAGGCTCATTTCCAAGAGCTCTCAACACTATGGGAAGTCAAGATTACAATGGGCACCCTTGCACAAAATCTCGAAGAGAAAAATCTATCAATTATTTTCAAGATCAAATTTTAGATGCTAAAACCAAGCTTCAAAAAGAACTTTCCAAAAATATAAACTTCTCAAAATAGCAACTTAGTTAGGTTTTATTTAATTTCAAAGTTTTGTAAACACTAGATTTTGATGCCTTAGGCATTTAGAGGTTAAATGCAAACCTAAATTTTTTTTGCAAAGTTTGGAGTTGATAGGTTGAGTGACTAATTGGAAATCAATGATCAAATTTTTTTGTAGTTGAAAATAGATGAATGTGGTTAAGTGGATGAAATGTAATTTAAATGGGCAAAAAATTTGACAATCAAATAGAAAGATTTTAGTCTAAATTTAGCATTCTTAATATAAATTTTAGCATTTATGAATGTTGTGCCATCAAAATAGGGGGGGGGATTGAGTTGCATCCTTATATTATACTCCTAGACTTGTGATATATTACTACAAAATGTATTGCTTTTGTCTCAAAATAATACTAGTGTTTTTTTTGTATTTAATCTATAATTTCTTACTATAAAAAACAACTTAGTTCATTTCATAGCAATTTTTCAGTTGTAGGATTACAACATTAATCCTATAATGCCACAAAGGACAAGAAGTGTTTGATGAACAATTTTTAAGGTTATTATAGAAGTAAGCAAAATGCTATTGTTCATCATACAAGAACATATTCTTTAATTTGGCTAAAAACTTTGTCAATAGGCATGTTTTTTTAAGGTCAAGTAGCAATATTTCAGCTCAATCTTTATGAAAAATATATTTTGTTCATTGAAGATCCATTTTTAAAGTGCTTAATTTTTTGTAACAAAGGAACAATTTGCACAAATTGACATTTGATTTTTTGGGTTATACTATAAATCCTTGAACTTCTTAATGTTATAATGTCATCCTATCTAGTACATATTTATTTTAATTTCGAATAAATCATTGCTTAAATAATATTTATTTTCTTCTTGACACTATTGAAATAATCTTTCATTCCCACTCCAATTAGGATTCTCCAAGCAAGCCAACCACATCAAAGAAGACCAATTAGATTTGGTCAAAAGACAAGAGAAAACCAAAGAAGTTGCATTGAAGCTTCTTGTTACTAATTTGCATTGGTTCAAGAATTAATTTGTTTAAAAAGATGCCCATTCCAAACACTCTTCACATAATCAACCATCCCCAACTAAATTAGTGTAATCATATTTTTTCATTTAAAAATAATCAAAAGAATCAAATGCATATTGAACTTTAAGCAATTCTCTTTAATAATTAAGTTAGAATCACTTTACTTACATTTGGAGCTACTGACTTAAAAGATTAAAAATTTTGAGCAATCTTATTGGTTATAATGCACCACATTTGAGTCCTTCGCTTGTAAAAGCATTCAAATGTTATTTGGCTAGATCCAAGTGTACAGCCATCCTTAGCCTTTAAACCTAAACCTAAAAAGGTCTGGTTATTAGAAAATCTTATAGATAGCATCTTCAACAATCAACTATAGACTAATTCTTTGCTTTTTCCTCAAATTTTGAAAAATAGTTGTACAATTTTTCATACTTTAAACATACTCCAATTTTTCCCTACCTATTTATGATACCGACCAACACCTACCTTGTACTTAGTTCAATTTCATTGGAAGAATGGAAGTAGACTTAAGTATTTTCAAATTCATGAAACTAGTTAGGAACTAACCCATTTTTTATCACCCACCCCATTTCCAACCTATAGAGTGATCTTTTTTTTTAGAAATTGTAGTGTGGTTCCCAAAGTAGTTGTGGCACATTATCATTGGTTGTCAAGCTCTCAATATTGCAACTAGCCTATGATTGAAAACACATACCCTGAAATTGCTTAGGTGATTGGAAATGGATCAGCTCCCTTAGGGCACTGCGGTGTGAGAATGTGCATTGAGAATCATGGTATTGATACTTTTCAAGGGGCGGCTTGCCTTTGGTTTCCCATTGACAAATCCCCACCAAGGAATATCATAAGATTCAACAGTGGCATGCTATTCATGTGATGAAACTCCGGCCGCCTGATTTCAGTTGGGCTGCTGCCGTGTGTGGAGCTCTCTTCCCCTCCTCCATAAAATCATCCCAACCGTTCCTGGTGGAATTCAAAGGTATGGTAACTTACCAGCCACGTTGAACTTAGACTAGTGTGCCCCATGCCGTTGCCATGGTCAAAATAAAAGTAAGAGTAATTTTTTTTTTAAATTTCAAATTTCGAAATAACTCACAAATTCATAACTTTTACAATATAGATCAAAATATGAGGAAACTCAAAAGCCCATGCACCCTTGTTTGTAGAGAGTTTTTCAATAGTACCAAGAGCGTGACTAGGAGATGCATGGTTGAGGAGATCTCATTGTAACAAAGAACAAAACAATCTAACTTAAGTTATAGATGCTCATGTGGACAAAACCAAAACACTTTAATTTTTGAAAATTAGTTGTAACCAACCCAAATTGGTTGGTAGTAGATCAAGAAGGAAATGATCACTTCAATTGAGCATTAAAAAAGTATCCAATGGATGACATAGAATACTTCTTTCATGTAGCACTAAGTACAGATGTTTGTTTCTTGAAGTTTTGAAAACCATACCTACCCACAAACTAAAATCCCCCTTAGCTTTCATTTCACTAATCAAAATGGAATGATTCAAAGCTTCCACATAAATCTAGAAAACCAATTTTAAATTTTTACTTTTAAAAAAAGTGATTTTAAAAGAAGTTTTTGGAGTGCCCATCATGCCCAACGAGCAATTAGAAAATCACATATCATGTAATAACTTTTTAACCATGTAGTCAAAAGTTATGAAAATTGTTGAACTTCAAAGCTAGTCCTTGGACTCATGCTATGTGAAAATTTCATTGAAAAATAAACAAAAATTCCATTCATGGTGAGGTGCTCCAAATCACTATGTTGCCAAAAAAACCCATAGTTTTTACATTTAGGAATTAAGGATTAAGTTGGCATGCTACTAAGCCAAATTCAACAAATGAAAGGCATCAACCTTATAGATTCCCACCAACAATCCTTAAATTAGCTAAAATGAGTTGAATTTCTACCCAAAAAAATCCTGGTGCCACTAGTACATTGTAAAAAAGGGTCTATAATGGAAACCAATTTTAGCCAAAACTGCAACAAACAATTGAATTTGGAAGCAACAAATTGCAATGTCCTCCACATTGGAATTAACATCTATGTAGTCAATTTTGTGTTATAGTAGTCTCGGTGATTCTTATCAACTTGCAAAATCCTTTATTTTTTATTTTTTTTATACTAACTTACTCTCAAGGTAGCCAAAGTTCATACATATTTGTCTTGGAGATAGCATATTGTACTATATTCAATAAACTAGTTCTGTGATTATTCCCAAAACTAGGATTCCTTCACGATGGGGCATCATAGACTAAGGTAGAAGCACCCAATGGTGTTTCTTTCTAAGAAAGGGAGTCATTCTGAAATGCAAATTTCGGTGAATCATACATGGCTTATCATGTCGGTCAACAATTAATAAGCTTTGTTTGGTATGTCTACATTTATGTTCTAAAATGACTTCCTTTCCTAGAAAGGGACGCCATTAGGTGTAGGGACGCTTTCAGGTGCCTGTACGTTACACTGATGGCCCCCAGCCCCAGTTACCCAGTCAGGTGATGTCATGACAGAATGATTTCAGTTATTCCAGAGATTTCCAGACGAGTTCCCTGGAGGATGGACTCGTTCCCTGGAGGATGGACTCGTTCCCTAACAGCGTCCCACTAAGGTACCGTGTCCCCTCAAAAATACCGGCCACCCCTCCACAGTACCCTGCGGAAATTCGGGGTTTTATTTACTGAGAAAATAGATAAATATTCGGGGTTCATGGTGGATATACATATACATATATGGTACGGAGTATATGTTATACAGAATACGATGGATGCACAAATAGGAAACATCAATGTGAGTATGACTTATAGATGAAGTTATTGTAGGGATTCTTTCCTTTTATTTCTTGTAAAGTAGGAGGTCCATAAACTAATTTGGTTCTAAATGTGTCCCCTATCTAGGATCAAATGACATGTTCTTTGAAATATCTAATATTGTCATTGACGATGTAGAAGGCTTAACCGCTAATGATCTAAGGAAGGTGTTTTTTCAAAATGGGCCAACACTACTAAAAACTTGAGCAATTTATTTTCTCATTTTTTCTTGAGATCAAAAGTAGAATGTAATTATAGGATCTTGTAATTTACATTGAGCATGAGGACTTCCAAAAATTTAAATCATTTGACCATACAATTTAGTAGATATTGAAATTTGAAGCTTTGTTTGGATCAATGGAAAAACAAGGCAAAGCACTTTGAAGGAATATATCTTAGTGAGAATATTTTGAAACAATGAGCTTTTTGTGCTTAGTGATAGATGTACTAGAGAGTTGAGAATACTCATTTACAATTTCACAACATTTTGAGCATTTTTCAATTCATGGTGGAGCTTGCAATGCACAGTAATCATTAAATTGAAAATAGTGTTTACATAAAAACTATTCAAGAATGGGACTTGTCTTCTCTTTGAGCTTTTAGATTTGCCTTTTTTCAAGTGGACAATAATTGCATTGGTTGGTTGATCTTTTAATCCATGTCCAAACTAAACCAAAAAACATGAGTTGTGAACTACACTAAAACAATCAACTTAAAATAATAATTATACAAGGCACAATTTAACTCAAAATTTGATAAAACTTGCCACCCTCTCCCTCTCAATTTTAAAACAATCAGTACAATAGAAAGGGGCAGCAACCAAAAAATGGCCACTTGCCATGGGTCATGGGGGGTTGAAGGGATGGGTTATAGACCTCCTACGGTCGTACCTTATCTGAAGACCCTCAAAATCTGGCTGCTTGTTTGTAGTGGACGGCAGGGGATGCTCTCCCTCAAAATCAATGACACTGTATACGACCCCTCAACCAAGTCAAATCTACGGAATCTACAATCTTACTATAAACTAAATATATAAAAAGATGCTGCAAGCTCGGGCCCGCCAATCGCGACCGTTCATCTCGGACTTGGCCACGATTGGCCGAATCACCATTGTCTTTCTATAGCTCCACCACGTGGTCAGCCACGCCGGAAACCCGCGACCCATCCAACTCGGATCCCCATGCCAACCGCGAATGAGCGCAGCTCCTCTGCCACGTCGGAACTCAGGAGGGGTCTCGGACACGTGTTCAATCCAACTCGGATTTCCAATGCAAAAGCAAATGACCGTCGCCGAGCGGACCCCGCCGAAGGACCCCGCCGAAGGTGCGAGACGGCTGAAGCTCGGCTGAGCATGGAGCTTGAGAAGAGAATGGTAGCAGCAGCAGCAAGAATTGCCCAAGAAACTGAATTTTCTCGTGTTGTTTTTCGACGTCGCAGGGGGAGCCATCTTCTTCACCATCATGGCGATGACCTCGACGATGTCGGACCGCGACGTCGAAGCAAGCGGGCGAAGCCATGAGAACTCTTCGACGTCTCTTCCGCGCAACCAAGGGCGCCTTTGGGCCATGGACCAGAGGATCGACCAGCCGCTGGGCGATGAAGCCGACCACGTCCGCTCCATGTTCGCTTTCCAGGTACACTCCCGTATTCGCACCTCCAAATGTAAAATTCTAAAGAATTTGCATGCGCAAGTTTGGAGCAGAGTTTTGGTAACCCCTTGTCGGTGTGGAATTTCCAAGAGTAGGTAGCGGTGGTTTGAGTTTCGCTGGTTTGGAGCTCAATGCCATGGCGCGCGAGATTTAATCGGTGCCCTTCGATAAGACGATGATTCGCGAACGAATTTTCCGTTCTTAGCAACGATTGGGAGGTGATTCATAGACTAGTCTTGTATATAGAGATTCTTGCAAGGAGAGATTTGATGAGTGGTGGATTAGAGCGGTACTTTGGTGCCTTACGAGGCGCACTACCTTCAATTTCGCCGGGTTTACGTGAATGGCATGCGTTTGCGGCGTTGGAATTGCAGGTTTCTTTCGGTTTAGTTTAGTTTAGTGCGAGAGGAGCGAGTTGTTGACTTTTTTATACATACATGGACACCGAATGAATTGCAGGTCTTGTTCGGGTTAGGGTAGTTTAGTTTCCCGAGGTGCACATTGTTAGTATGCGACGTGCACTGTCAAAAGATGGTGCGTGTTTTGTGAGTGTTTGTGTGTTGGAGTTTACGATTCGGGCGGGTGAGGGCTGAGACTCTCTTCTTCGTTCTCTGTATCGATGGTGTCATTTCCAAGGATTTCTTGTCTGTAATTGTCACTGCAAAGGTGAAACTTGAAAATGGCTATGTAGGCATTTATTCGTTTCGTTCTGTGTTCTGGACGCAAATGGACGGAGAAGTGATTTCTGTAGTGAACTGCTGTAGGTTATGATTGAGCAAGGATTTTTGGACGTGAATTATTCTTGATCAGTAACACATTAGAGTTTCTCTGCTTGGTTATTGAGAGTCGGGCTCTAACAGTGAAGAAGGACTTGCTGGCTTATGGAGAAGAAGATTTAATGTGATGTTCTCTTTCTTCATAAGTTGGCCGCTGTGGTTCCTTGACTCAGTGTTTTTTTAGAAAACCCGGAATAATTGAAAACTGACCTAGAGATTCGTTTGCTTCTCTCACTGCCGCCTACTACCTTGGAATCGAAAGATCGTGAGTGAATATTCCCGTGATTCTAAGATAGGGAGGACACGTAGGCATGGATGATAATATTATTATTCAGGTGTGACTATTTGCTAGACTCGCTCGTAGTTACCACGGAATAATTAATTACTGCGCTTGCCTCTGATCAAATTGGAATTCTCCTCCCAGTTCAATAACAAAAGTTTGCATTTGCCCAAGTGGAAATTAGCCCTCAATCTGTCCAGACGTATCAGGGATCCTGAAAAAAAAAATCTTATTTATTTCTAAGCTATTGATCTTTCAAAGAAAAATAAATAAAATAACAAGTTTTGTTTCCTGGTCCAGGCTGTTCCGCTGACTGCGGTGTTAAGACTGGCATATCAAAGCCTGGGAGTGGTGTATGGCGATTTGGGCACATCACCGTTGTACGTGTTCAAAAGCACATTTGCGAATTTGCCAGTGGATAACAAGGACGATATTATCGGAGCTTTGTCTCTCATCATCTACACTCTCACCATTATTCCTTTGATCAAGTACATCGTCATCGTCCTCAGAGCCAATGACAATGGTGAAGGTATGAAACTTGATGAGCTCGCAAACCTGATTGCAAGAATTCGAACATTGCAGATTTTATTCGCTTCTCAAGTAGTTGACTATCTTGGTGTTAAATGGGCTGAATTTTTTAATCTGATTGCCTGGCTGTAAACTTATCAAGATTCAGATTGTGGACTAGCAAGATATTTTTGGTCTTGTCGTGCATCAGTCATTATCCAAAATCAAAGTTCTCTGGGGTTGTGAATACGGGGAATTAAGATTCTTGGGGCCAAATGATTACGGTCTATGGAATTTCTTCTAAAGTGTACTATTACTGCATCTCTGCTGAATTGCTCCTTGATCACAAGAATGACGAAGTCCTCACTTTGAGTATATGATGCAGGGGGTACATTTGCGATGTATTCCCTTCTATGTCGGTACTGTAATATTAGTTCGCTGCCAAATAGTCATCCGTCCGATGTAGAGCTCACCACGTACCTCGTGGAGCATGCCAACCATAAAACCTATCTGCAGAAGAAGCTGGAAGGCAGCTACGTGCTTCAAAAGGTGCTGTTGCTTATCGTGCTATTGGGAACCTGTATGGTGATAGGTGATGGCATATTGACCCCGTCAATCTCAGGTACACCTGCAATGCAATCCTCTATAGCGTCACGGAAAAAAATATATGATCTATTGAGCATCAGGTGTCAATCATCAACGCGGTACTAGCGTTTGTTAGCTGAGGTTCCATAAGGATTTACCCACTCTGCCAAGATTAGAAGTGTCTGCATGGATGATTGTGATTTTCCTTGAGAGATCTGGTCACTATCAGGGAGCATCGTTCTTGCTGAGATTGCGTCTTGTGTTCAGAATATCCATGCTTGATGTCCAAAGATGACACAATGTAATGTCTTGTAAATTTGGATCATTCTTGAAGGTGATACTAGTGGCTTGCAGCGTTGCTGATGATGCTTTGAACATCTTTTGCGTTCTGCAGTCTTATCAGCAGTAGTGGGAATCAAGGCTGCTTCATCCAACTTGAACACCAGTAAGCAACGCCTGGAATCACCATTGCTCTTGGACCACTAGAATTCAAACTTTCAAAGTATCCCTTGGACATTTCTTTTCTGTTCTAACTGGTTATAAGTACAAGTCTGTAACTTTGATGATGTGATTTTATTTGTTTTTCTGGGCACAGAGTCATTGTTATCTCATGTTTCAAATTTCTGACTTTGCAGATTTGGTAACGGTGATGTCGTTAATTATTCTGGTCTTTCTCTTCAGCCTGCAACGGTTCGGTACAGCAAGGGTCTCCTTTTTGTTCGCTCCCATTTTCACGACCTGGTTTTTCGTCCTTGCCTTGCTTGGTTGTTACAACATTATCAAATGGGACAAGTCTGTGTTTACAGCCTTCAACCCCCTTCATATCGTATATTTCTTCCAAAGGAACGGAAGATTGGGTTGGGAGCATCTCGGAGGAATCGTACTGTGTATGACAGGTATTAATAAAATTCTTTTGTTTTCTGTGTTTCCAGACAGTATCTGACATTCCATTGTATCATTATCACAAAATCGTGTGCACTTTCTTAATACGGGATGAATCTATGTCGAATCAGAATGGATAATATAGAACAGGGTTCTTACAGGAACTTTTAGTCAACATCATGAAAATAATCCATATGATTCATGGGGAGGTCTTCCTATGGTCATAGTGATCATAACTTTTTGGTGGCTTACTTCCGATTCTTTTTTTTCAATTATGTGTTTGGCCTGAATGTTGCAGGGACGGAGGCGTTGTTTGCTGATTTAGGCCACTTCAGTTATCGTTCCATCCAGGTGAAGACAACTAGGTGATATTTGTTGGACCTTTTTGCACAGGCAATCACATAACGTTACTAGTGGGTCCTTTTGCCTCCCACAAAAATAGCGCAACCAGCTTATATTAAATCTCTTGTGGATCATGTACGTAGAGGGTATATTGTCCCTTCGATTGTTCCACACCAATTGTGGGATAATTGTGCCTATTTTTTACACTGGGAATTCAATATCAGCTGACTGTATAGGAACCTTGCCAGTGAGGTGTTAGCGGCGTCTTTACGAAAATCCCTCTCCAAGAGTCTTGAGGAAGGATACTTCATCTTCTGATGAAAGGAAATCTTTGGATCATGGAAACATTATGTGTGCATTCAAATTTTATAGTGGTTCCTCAATTTAGCTTCAACCTCTCTGACAGAAAATGTGTGGCTTTTGTGCAGATTGCGTTCACTTGCTTGGTGTACCCTTGCTTGATTTTGACTTACATTGGGCAGTCTGCATATCTTGTGGGGCACTTGAAAGACGTTAGCGATCCTTTCTACTCCTCACTTCCACGTATGTAGCGTATTTGCTTCTAATTTCAACAAATATTATATTTAATATTGCTATTTTTTTTATATCTTCTCTCAAATTTTAGTGTCCTGTATCCTTGCCCGATCTTTGTTTCCTTTTAATTATATGGTAGTGTCTATTTAATGACCTTACTAAGAGTCAAAATTTTAACATTCGAGCTCTATTTTAGAACTGGTGTAGACCTGAGGTTCCAGACGGGTAATTGGAAAGTGCCGATCATGTCCAATTTATGCTTTTGCATTTTATTTTTCATGGTGCATGATATCTTCTGTATACTGTCTTATGGTAGATGCATGTGATATATGTATGCTCACGGATGTCAAATTGTCTGGTGCTCTGCAGAAAAGCTGTACTGGCCCATATTTGTGTTGGCAACATTGGCTGCTATGATTGCAAGCCAAGCCATAATCACGGCTACATTTTCCATTATCAAGCAATCGGTAGCTTTGGGATGCTTCCCACGCGTGAAGATTGTGCACACGTCAAATGACATAGCCGGACAGGTGTACATTCCCGAAGTCAATTGGATCCTTATGGTTCTGTGCCTGCTCATTACTGCTGGTTTTCGAGACACCAACGAAATCGGCAATGCTTACGGTAGGCTACCCCATTCTTCCATTTACACGGTTTTCATTTCGCCTTCCCATGCTGGTAAGCATCAAGAGATTTACTGTGTGGGTTCCTCATGTGGCAGGCATCGCCGTGGTGATGGTGATGATCGTGACCACGTTCCTGACCACACTGGTGATCATCATCGTATGGCGCAAGCACTGGCTGCTGGCCCTCCTCTTCGCCGTGTGCTTCGGTGCCATCGAGAGCACCTACTTGTCCGCAGTTCTCTTCAAAACTACGCAAGGCGGCTGGGTCCCGCTCGTCATCGCCGTGGTCTTCGGCACCATCATGTACACATGGCACTACGGCACGCTCAAGCGCTACCAATACGAGATTCAGCACAAAGTGTCCGTGGGCTGGCTGCTGGGTCTGGGTCCAAGCTTGGGCTTGGTCCGCGTGCCCGGCATCGGCCTCATATACACGGATCTGGCGCATGGCGTACCGCCCTTGTTCTCTCACTTCGTCACCAACTTGCCCGCCATTCACTCGACGGTGGTTTTCGTGTGCATCAAGTACCTGCCGGTGAACACGGTGCCCCAGGAGGAGCGGTTTCTGGTGCGCAGGATCGGGACACGGGCGTACTCCATGTACCGCTGCGCTGCCCGCTACGGCTACAAGGACATTCACAAGAAGGACGACTATTTCGAGAAGCTGCTGATGCTGAGCTTGACGAGGTTCATTAAGATGGAGAGTCTGCGCGAGCATAGCGACCGCGAGTCCATGGCGGCAAGCTGGACGCCGGAGGAGCAGCACAGTGTTGCTGGGGGAGACTCTCTGCCGCCTCTTGTGATCAACACGGCCAATCGGATGCAGCTGGAACGGATTCTGCGCTTGAATGGGCTTATGCAGGCGGGCGAACCCGGTACGTTTTTGACTCTTCCCCCTCGGTCCTGTTTTTCTAATTGAATTCAAACAGTTTTAAGTATAATGCGTGCTTAAGGACCTAAGAATCTTATTTTTCAAATGACTAATTCAATTGGTCATATGGTGGAAAGTATATTATTGAAATGGGTACAAGTTTTACGTCCACAGGCTGAATGAATGTGCTGGGTTACGAATAATCATCGGAACAAAGAAAATCTCCATATTATGCACATAGAGTATATTGACATACAATGCACATTCAAGGACCAATTAAAGGTTCTTATTTTTGAAATGGCCAGTTTGATTAGTCATATTGCAGTAGAAAGTATAATTGAAATGTGACAACATTTAGTATCACCACATTGAATGAATGTGTAAATGAAAATCATAAGTTTTGGAATGCCTATTAAACTTTCTACAAAAACATGTGGCTGACTATAGCTTTTTGTTTAAGATACAAGTACAAAGTCTACCTTGGAAGTTAAAATGAAATTTCTATTGTCTAAAATGTGCGGGTTGGTTTCTTCTTTCTATTGGTATATTGTTAGAGTTTCTTCAACTGATTTATTTTTAACTCATATAAATATAGAAGTGGATACTCTCGGTCATTTGAGTTTTGAGGGGTTAAATAGAAGAATCTTAATATATAGCTTTAGGTGATAACTAACATATCTTGAGGTTGGGTTTCAAAGATTAACTAAAATTCTTTTTAATTCATATAGTTGATGATGAACTAGAAAACTTTGGAGGCCTTATACTACAATTTTAAAATATAATTAAAACAATTTATGCCAAAACTATTATTATTTTTAGAGTCAAGTTAAGAAACAATTGAGGTTTTTGAAAAGTCATGATGTGCTTATGGTGTATTTTTGTTTTACAACCTCATTTTGAATACACATCCAATGGGATTGAAGCCATTGTTCAAGTGTTTGACTTTGGACAAAAAAACCCAATGACAAACAACTCAATACCAAATACATGTTGCAAGGTAGGACCAAAATTTCAATTTGGGAAAGTAGCCACCTAGATTGTATGTAACAATGAGTTTTCATTCTAGGAAAGCACAAAGTTGAACAAGAATTCAAATGCAATCTAGAAAAAAGATTTCATGTGTTTATTGTGGACCAATGAGAGTTACAAAGAAAGATGAAAAACTAAAATACTCCTTGACTTTACAAGGTAGGGGGTTCTAAAAGCACACACGTTCTAAAAGTGTCCACCTCCTTAAATATACATAGCATGTACATGTTGCTTTTTTTAGCCTTCAGCCATGTATAAACAGTGCACTTTGGGGGAGGTGGACGTTTCTAGAGCCTTATGCCACTTCAGCTTCAAATTTTCATAACTAATTCCACAAAGCTCCTAAAAATATGAAACGACTTGGGTTAGATGCCAATTCTACTAGTCTTTCAAGGAAAATTTAACTGAAAAATATTTGAAGAAGTTTCACCTACCCAAAAATCAGTTCCAGCTCTTAAATGGTTGGCTTATGGACCTTCTTATTTGTATTCAATTTTTATTCAATTTCATGTCAAGACCCCCTCAAGCAGATGTTTTCATGAAGTGAGTTTCACATATGCAGGGGATTCAAACAATGGTGAGTACTCCAATCAGTCCGGGATCAGCTTGGCTGAAATTGCAACAAACCATCGAAGTGAAGCTGGTGAAGGTGCTAGCAGTTCGGATTCGTATGACGAGCTTGCGTTATTGAATTCCTGTAAAGAAGCTGGCGTTGTGTACATTCTGGGGAACAATGTTGTGAAAGCTCGCAAGGACGCAGGTTTTTTCAAAAAGCTGGCCATCAACTACATTTACACTTTTCTCAGGAGACTCAGTAGAGACAGTCGGGTGGTGTTGAACATCCCCCATGAGTGCCTCCTTCAGGTGGGCATGGTGTACTATGTCTGAAGCCTTTTACATTTTTTACATTTTTTCCCCTTTATCTGTATATACTGTATATATAGGTGAGTGTATAAACATATCATTCTTTAGCTCAAGGTATCCTACTTTGAATGGGAACCAAGCAAGATGAAAAGAGGATACTAGAGAGAGTCAAAATAGGATTAGAGTTTGATCCAATGCTTATGTCTAGATGAGCTATTTGGGCATGTCATAGTTGGTTATTGGACATAATCCTCTCCTCCAAACTAGATCAAGATCATCAAATCTAGCCTTGTAGATCTAATGCTCTCTTGATCATGGAAAGGATGGGATTTATGACCATAAAGTTTAAACTAAAGTTGCACCATGTGGCAATGAAAGTAACAAGAGAAGGTTATGTTAAATAGATTGAATTCAAATGTGCCTCTGGAAAGGAAGGAGCAACTACTTGAATGCCCAACTTATGAGTGAAATTGTAACATAGTAGATTGCTAGGGGCGAGAGATCAAGGTAGTATGTAGAAAGGTGCAAAAAGGTGAAGTTTTGATCACATCCTCAAGTCAAAATGTGATTTATAAAAAGATGACAAAAGTATTTTATGGATGATTTACGCAAAGTTGTGTAAACATACATGAAGTTTGAATTTGTGCATGTAAACGCAATGTCATGGGTGTTTGAATTGGTCACAGTTTCAATGATGTTGGTGCTTGTAGATATTCTGTAACTTCCTTGCTATCAAAATTCTACAACCCCAAGATTCAAACCTTAACAAACCTTTTTAACAAGTATTACATTGATGAGTCTTGCAATACAACAATTGTAGCTATAAATACATAGACAATTAGTAGAACACAGAGAACTATATTGCACCCATCTTCTTGCATGAGGTTCTATTTCTTAGAACCTTTGTTCTCACTTTTGCCATATATACCACACGACCATAACCCAATTTCTGCACATCCTTCATTGTAGTATTGTTGGTACTATGTTCCTCATTCAACGTGAAATTGCTTCGGCTCAATTGAAGCAAACACAGTCAAAGCATGGATGCATTGAGCAAATCTATGGATGAGGTGAAGTCAAGGCTTGATCCCCAACAGGTTCAACTAATGGAAGCACTCACTAAAGCAAGCATTGAAGTATCATTTGCTGCTAGTTCAAAAAGATATGAAAATTGTCTTGAAGCACTAGCATGTTGAGCCGTCCACAAATAGATGTACTTTTCACCTTCAAAGAATCTCTATACACTAAAAGAAAATCATGTTTAAGTTGACAAAATTTTCTAAACATCTAATATGATAAGTCGTGTTTTTATGTCAATAATTACGTTTATCATAACATGAAGATGTTATGGTAGACATAATTGTTGACATAAAAACACCACTTGTTATATTAAATGTCTAAAAAAATCTATCAATTTAGGCATACAAAAATCCAAAAAAACACAGGCTCCTTCTAATAATAAGATTCTAGTTCCCCATTCAATATTGACTGCAGAAGAAGCACAATAGGTTGGAGACAAAATGCCAATATTTATGATTCCCTCCTCACAACACCATCGCTTTGGTCCATCACTACATTGACACACATTCTTTTCATATAGAGTTTACAGTGTTGTAGAGCTCCTTATTTCAATCCAGAGACTGGGGATGCCTGAGCTCGCATGGTCACAAAACAACATGCTGAACCTCCACAAGCCTCACTCCATGAAAAATCAATCTTCTTGCAATAATTTTAGTTCCAAATTTTGCACACATCAAGCATGAATAAAGAAGGACAACAATAAAAGTAATATACATTATGCTGACCTTGATCTGGCGCCAATTGTAGGTGTATGTTGCATGAATGTGTTTGTTAGAAGCCAAAATCACAGCAGCTTAAGAGAATTCGCCTTCATTGGCGTTCTCTAATGTCAAGTAGTCTTCCCAACTCAATCCATCGTCTTCAGAAATTGCAACTTTCAGTACGCCATGAGAGATAGTGTTGTAAAATACAAGTAAGAGGCCATCATGTAGTTTCACGCCATCAAAACCTGACGCGGTCACAACCTATTTATCTGATCACTAACCGAACGAAAAGATGAAGCACTTTCAAATGTTGAAAGAGAATGATAAAAATGTCTGCGGGTTAATACTGACAAGAAAAAACAAAGTACCACAATTGCAGTTGATGAGATCCGTTGGGGTGGCAAAACTCCATGTCATCCCTCCGTCTTCAGAGGTTGCCATGCAAATTCTTCCCACCTCTAAACTAGGGCGTAGTAAAATCCGAAGAGTGTTGTTGGTTGTCACAAACGGAACAGGTTGTATAACCCCAAAAGAAACACCAGGAATGAATATTGGACCGTACTTTGTCCATGAACGGCCAGCATCAGGAGTCACCTGCGCCCACCCTCATAACGCCTTAGGAGCAGTGAAAGAGAATGTGGCACCTCATTTTGATTGTGGCACAAAAAGCTGCTTGGTATAAATATCAATGCTGATTGTTGACAAGTCCTATACTAATTGGAACAACGTTTGTTACTCAAAAGCCTTGGCAAGGAAACTCCAAGGTGATTAAAGTAGACAGAATCCGTAAATAGGAGTTAGTGGGAGAACATACCTCATTCTTAATTGGACCTAATATGCCAGGAGACAATTGTTCTCTATCTGACCATGTCACTCCATTGTTCGACGATCTCTTCATGAATCCACTCCATCTATTTCAAGACGTCCACGAGTATTGAGACAATTTGAAAGGGTAGAAACAACACCCATATGTTATCATATAAACAAAATACAACCGATTGAGCACCCAGTACCTACCTTTGCACTTCTTCACCGATCTTGTAGAATAAGAGTAGTTCTCCATCGGGCATTTTGAAGAGGACAGGGTTCCAAAGAGGCACATCCAACTCTTTGTCTACCAATACCAGGGGCTTCCAAACTCCTGCCTGCCCATGCCAATTGACAAACAAAAATGTCGTCATAACTAAATGGACATGCGTATGCAAGAACGAACACAGTAGGCCATTCTCTTAGAACCTATGGTTGGAGGTAGTTTGTTACCATTATGTGGGGATGTTAAAACGTTAAGGATGTGTGAGCAAACATACCTCCAACTGAGATGTCCAGATTGCAACATCACCGCAGCCCTCATATGTGCCCCCGAAGTAGGCCACCATGAAAGTACCTGAGCCCAACTGCGTTCGAAGTTTCTTAAACTATTATCCATTGACAAAAAGAAAACGGAGAGCATTCCACTTGCAGAGGAATAACCATGTCTATCACCTACACTACTACTATCTTATATTGCCAACAGTTGTACTTAGTGCATGACAAGCACTCTATGGATTGCATTCAGGTCCAATTCACAACACATATTCAAACTAATCAAAACAAGAAGTGAGGTTTCTAGTGCAGCGCATAGTTGTCGTGCCAACAACCCCAAAAGCCTTGGCCAAGAAACTAAGGAATGCGAATTTATAATAACATTACAAAAGCAGTTAAACAAAATCAGTTGGTATGAAAATACTTCTCCGCAAATAAATCAATAAAGTTGCATACCTCAACAATAGACGAGGCATGACAACTAGGAAACGGCGCTTTTCCATCTTCAAACAAAAACTCCTCCGTGACTATCGCAAGATGGTGATGCCTGGTCATGTTGATAGTCGCATTTTGAGCGCCCATGCTGCTATCGTTTCCCTTCTGTGTACCACTGAAAGGGAAACGACAGCCGTTGAGCGCCATGGCATGACTTCAGACTAATAAACAAACCTGCATCGACTGTCAAGATACATAAGCAAAACAAGAGCAACGATCTTGTAAGAAAAATTCGGTCATGATTCATGATTAAAAAAAGACTACTACGGGTCACGCATAAGGAGAGGGATGCTACCTGGATGCCAGCGGCATGTCTTTGGTTGGCTCTTCCAACCCTATTTGATATATGTTTTCAAGCATCATCTCCAGGTCTAGTTTCCTTGAGCTTAGTAACTGCGAATCTGTACTCCTTGCTACCATGCCATGAGTACTTTCAAATGCAGGAAGTAGCGGATACAATCTGGATCCACATAAGGAAAAAATTAGAAGTGAGATAAGTATCCAACTCGTGCACATCTTCATAAAGAAGCGCCGGAGTTCCAGCAAGAGACCGTGAGCACCCCGGCATTCTGCACATTAACGAAAACAATTAGGTCACCACGTGAAAATGGGACAGCAAATCCTACAAGTCATGGCCATTACGATACCTCAACAACGAAAGTCATTATGAATCTCATCCTGGAACCAAGCCCTTCCAGCAAGATCACCCCGGAAATTCTATAATTGGAAACAACATCCTTCTGAAACAGGTGAGAGTAAATCCAGGAGTTAAAGCTAATATATAAGCATCTCAAAACGAGTATTTCTTGTGCTGTCATACCTAGACTTGCACAAATTAAAATTGATATCTGCACACAATATGTCCATGCCATGAGGAAGACTAAATTTTTATATATTCAAGTTTTCCAGTTTTTGTGAACATATCTGCACGCCATACTCTGCGACGATGATACCAAATGCCCTTCGAGACAATCAACATAGACATGATTCAAACGAAATTTCGTTGTTTCCGAGACGCGATGCAACAGTCTGACGAAAGTAAAACCTCGAAACGAAAGTAGATCAATCCATAAATCAACCCTAATTCATATCACATATCAAGAAATTCGTCATTTACACAGCAATTAAGCGCGACATTCAATCAAACTGGAAGGAAAGAAAAATGCAATTAACGGTGCAGGATCGAGGCTTGTGATGAACCTCCCGGCGAATGCGTGGAAGAGGCATGCCGTACCGCGTCGCCTCCACGTTTACTTGACATTAGGTCTGATAAAACGCCATAGCTGCTCGGATCATGCCATTCAGTCTGAGCAAGAGATCATGCTTGCGTGTCAAGATGACCGACATAAAATCCTAGTTGGCGCGGTGAAAAATCCTAGTTGGAAAATGTCTCGGTCGCCGACCTCCGAATACCAGTATCCGTCCATCGGTCGCCGAATGACGTATCAGTCAATTCTCTACGGATGATAGTTGGCTCGATATCGATCCTCGTTCGGCGTCCTCATCGCAAACTTTCCGACCCGCGGTCGCCGAAAAGGCTCTCCGGTCTTCCCTGACACCATCGATCCTTTTCTGATCGATAGAGATTAAGGTACGCTTTTCTGACTAGGTTCGTTGCTAGGCATGGGATTGATCTCTTTCCTTTTCCTGACTGCCACTGGCAAGTTCTTCCTCCTACTAGCTAGATTCATGAACTGCTGTACGCTGTACTGTACCACTAATCCAACAATTGCCAATCGAAATCGGAGGCTTGGCTAAATGATTTTTAGTTGGAAACGGAAGCTTAACTGCAGTGCAAATTAACTGCCCAAAGAGCAGCACGTGCAATCATGGAGAGTACAAAGCAGTCTTTCTAGCACCGGCCATGATAGGGGACATGCTCTTGTACAGAGAGTCCTGGGAAGATTGTCGGATCGTATTTTGGTGAAGGGGAGGTAAAGTCCGTAAAATAATGTACACCTTGAATTGATCGATCGAGCGCAGGACGCGCGCGACGGACAGTGTGCAAGTATCCGATCCATCAACGTCGCGCTAATTTGCATTGAATAAGAAAACTGTGATTATTTTAATGAATTCTCGGTCTCTATCACAACCCTCTTGGGCAGGTTCAGCACACTAAGCCCATGGCCATATGGCCGACTCGATCTTCAAAACCAGGCAATCGAGGAACTAAGAAACAAAAATGCCACCCAGTGTACGTGGAATTGAATATATGGATCATATTTGATCATGCTTCCATCATGTCGTGGTGTAGATGATGATCAGTTTTCCTTGTTTAATCACTTATAATGGATAAACAAACAAGCTTCCCACTTGAATCATTGACTGTACAAATATGTGTATACAATAATAATCTGCACAATCGGTGCAGCTGGCTTAACTTGAATTTGCAGCTGGTACTCTCCGCATAAGTTAAGAGAACGCCAAAGAATAAATCGTTTATGAAGGAACTGAAAGGTTAGCCCAAGTGTATGTAGCACAGCTGGAAGGATTGAAGCACACTCAAGGCTACTAGAGTCACTTACGGTTAGAATGCATAACCAGAAGCAATATGATCTTTAACTTAACTGAAGGTGGGCACCGCTAAAAAAAAAGAAAAAAAACTTTCTGCTCTTGAACCTATTTACTATTAGTAGAATGCTCAAATTTTCATTGATTTTATTGTTTGCAAGTGAAAGGAGGTTCCAAAGCACTAAAGATTGCCACATTTGGATCCCGTATGCCAAAGTTACGAAGGGTCAAAGATTTTCTTGGTAGACGTTCAATTAAAAATTGTTTCTTCCACATAGGTACATATTGATTTTGGAAATGTACCTAGAGTGATGATGGTAGTTTTGGGTTGTGGGACATTTTGGAGTGCTCAAATACCTTAGATGCAAGAGTTGATTCAATATTAAAATTTGTGTTAAAATGTCATATGCACAGTTGTCACATTGGACAGATTACTATTCATTTCACGTCCTACAAGACAAGTTACTATTCATTAGATGTACGTGAGACGTACATCTGATGAATAGTAACTTGTCCTATAGGACGTGAAATGAATAGTAATTTGTCCAATGTGACAACCATGGTCATATGCAACTAGGGGTGAATTAAAAGGTTTTAGGTAATTCATGACATTTATTCATGATTTTTATGATGTAGCTGAAGCAATACTGAGTGTCAAATTTATGATTGGACATTGTGAATCATGCTACATAAGATGTCGCAAAAGCATCCCTTGTAACCTCGATAATAGGACTTGGGATTTACAATGGTTGCCCGGGTTCTAAAAATATTATAGTTGGATAGTTGTAAGAAAGGGTGGTCCTATTTTTCGTCACACTTCAAGTTCCATAGTTTAGTTTGGCCATAACTTTTGGAGAATAAAGCCAATGTACTTGAATTTTTTATTGAAGATGAGGAGAATTCTTTTTTTTCAGAAAGTTTCAAAAAACTTTTTATAATTAAATTCTAATTTAGCTAATTTGTCACATGTTGCAGTTTGGATTTTTTGGCACTATAAAGTATCCATAATTGATGATGTAAAGCTAAAATTTGTGTGGAATATTTCCACACTAGAGATTCATGTTTCCACCCAAAAAATCTTTTAAAAAAATTATTTTATAGCGTCCACATGCAAGCAAACAAGGGGCCCTTGCGTATACACTTCTAAAGAGTGAAGATGGTTTAGGCTTAATTTTTTGATGAAATATGATTACTATGAAGCCCTCATAAATGGACAATTTTTAGATTTTTTTTAGCATGATTTTTTTTTTATTATTAATTTATACCTCAGTGTATCCATTTTTTGTGACAATCTAGGTTTTTTTTCAAACAATAATATTTCAGCACTTACAAGTACTTATAGTACTCAAAATGGTATTTTTAGTTGTTGATTTCTTTGATTAATTGTTGAGATTGTTCTATTTTGTAGTACTCATAGTACTCATAGTACTACACCGTAGAAATCTATTTTTAGCAAAATGCTACAAAAAACCAATAGCCTTTCTTGCAACTATTTAGTTGTCTAATAAAATAGATATTGGATATACAATTTAGACCATGTAGCTCACTACAAGGGCATTGGACTCTTAATAATTTAAGTTGGTTTATTTTGTTCCTCACAATGAAAAAACACAATAACTGAAAGACAAAAATTGTGGTGTCTACAAAGCAAATCATAATAGGTTTTGTGAATAGTAACAAAAGGATTTAAATAAAAAAAATTAAGAGATATAATTTTAATTTTGAAAAATCCAAAGGGTTGTTGTTAAGCCCTAAATCTCATGTTCAAGTGTTCTAACATGTCAAGAATTCATTTGCTGAGCAACTAAAGATGTTCTAAAAAAATGTGTATGTTGCATTCATACTTCTACTAATATTAACCCACAAGGGTTAATATAAGGTACAAAGTCTTGGAATGGATTTTTTAGAATTTCAAGAAAGATCTTATGATTCCAAATTTTACTATAATTTTTTACATCAAAATGCTTGACTTCAAAAAGCAAAAAGAAACACAAGCTTGAATTTTTTTTTACATTCCTCATACATTAGATTATATTTATGATTATTTAGAAGCTTTGATTCATTCTATTTGGATAGGTAATGCAAATTTTTTGAAGAGTCTTGTTTTATAGGCAATCTAGACATCTTTTGCAAAATATAATTTATAGCAGATTTATTTCTAAACATCATTTTTTAATAATTTTTCTAAATAAAGATGTCAATAGGTGAGAATTACTTGCTAAAACAATCTCACCATTAAGATTCACATGTTTCAATAATTCAATTCCATTTTAGAACTATTAGTTTAATATAATTTTCCCTTCCATCTTGTACCATCTTCTATTTAACAATTTTTTGAAGAATGAAAAATATTAGTTTTTATTTATTGATTTCTTTTTTGCAAATTGTCAACTCAATTCCCTACCATCATGACTTAAACCTCAAAACTCTACAGTGTTAAGGGGATTCAAAATTCAAAAGCCTAGAATAGTAAAGGGCCAAAAATCTCTTCTTTTCACTAAGTTGCATATTTACTAATATCTTTCAATCTACAAGGCAAAAAAGCTTGAAAAAATTTCCATATATTTCCACAATTCTAATGCAAGATTCCAAGATCCTATAATTAGATGAGCAAAAAAATAGTCTTTACTCATCATTTCTCTTTGCACTAGAAATGACAAATTTGGAATGTTTTTTGGTGAAATACAAACTATTAGTAGGAACATCCCATTCATTCTTTGGGTGAAATGAACTTTGATTTTCTGAAGCATAATTAGGGGTTCTTTACTTGATTACATAATTTTGTTCATGTAATTTGGCATTACCCATTTTTCATTGTAAATGTTTTATTTATCCAAATAAAGGATTTTGTCTTGCACTTTACACCAGTCAAACAATGCCACACGTCATTGGAATTTCATGAAGAAAAAAAAGCACCTCCTCTTCAAACTTTGCCCTCCTTGTCAATGTTTTCTTTCACGAAATTCCCTCCTCTTGGGGCATTGTCCAATACCCAGTTATGAACCTTTAGGGGTAAAGATAAGAAACAAGTGTTAAAGAATTAACAATTAAGATTATTGCACTAAAATTCATACAAATAATCAATTCAACATGGTCCCTATTATTATATTGAAAACCTTTTTGTGGACAAGCTATTGTTGGTAGTCAAAAGGGGATTTTAGATTTTCTTAGAATGCATTTTTTGAACACCATATGAATAAACCACAAATTTTCAAAAGGTTGAAAAATAGATGTTTCTAAAATTGACCATAGTCTCTCATGAATAGTAGGAGACTATATATTTTAAGCAAGAATCTATCAATGGTTGATTTTAGAAAGTAGTCAAAATTAGGTGTCCAGTAGGCACCCCAAATGTGCCATTGACCTTAAACCTCCATCTTCATTCTATGTACATCTCCAAAGTCAATTAGAGTAAACCTTCCAATCACTGCATGGACAAAATTGAATTACTTTTCCACACTAAAATAGTGACTTCAAAGCTTTGAAATTTGGTGTGGTTCTTAATTGTCATCTTAAGACTCACCTTCAAAGAACAAAATGCGAAAAGTTTTTTCATTTAAATTTTACAACAATACAATGGCAATGAGTTTGAAATCTATACCAAATTATTTGACAGCCACTGACCACACTGACCACACAGCGCAAAGCTCCACTGTTAGTGCGAAACCCTCACTAATCCTACGATGTTCCCAAAGTTCGCGTCGTGTGCAGTTGTATGCGGTACTTGTTCAGTAATTGGCGTGTTTGTTGCCCAGTGATTAGTTTTGTCCGGTCAATGGCAAGTTTACAGTATATACTTAAGTATATATGATTGTGGAAGAAACACTTTTCAAATCAAACTTTGTTCTCTCATAACTTTTGCATACAATATCCAAATGTCACGTTCTTTGGTGCGTTGGAACCTCCTTTCACTTGCCAATAAGAAATTACAAACATTTGAA
This sequence comes from Pseudoscleropodium purum, assembly GCA_963969395.1. Lineage (NCBI taxonomy): Eukaryota > Viridiplantae > Streptophyta > Bryopsida > Hypnales > Brachytheciaceae > Pseudoscleropodium > Pseudoscleropodium purum. The sequence continues at coordinate 4,642,274 of OZ017796.1, forward strand.
CATTTGAATATTTGAATCTAATGATAGTGATTAGGCACAATAGCAATTAATGGCGGTTTTAAGGGTACCTACCATAGTGAAAACTACTGCCTTGTTCTGAAGATAAACATGATCCAAGTGCACATTTTCAGTGTTAAGAATCCACGGTGTTTGCAGGAGAATGAATCTAGTCCAAAAGTTGTAATCCTGGCTAAATTCATTCCTCCCTAACAAACTTGCGAACATCATTGAGATGCACAGATGGCAAAACTAATAAGGTATTTAATTTAGTCATATCAAACAACCGGTGTGCCGACAGCTTGTCACTGACCAAGTTTGCTTGGTTCCTACTACTTGTGCCTAACGTGCACTCCCTAGCTGGCCAGTTTGATCAACAGACACCTTCTGTCATAATTCAAACTCAACTTATATACAGCTCATATGTATCGATCAATGGCTCCGAAGTTCACCAAGTTATAATTCTTGTTACAATCAGTTGTTACTTCCTTTTGAAGGTTTGAATATGGAGTCCAAATCACTGAACCCAATCCAATCAAACTCAACAGCTCATATCGATCAATGACTGCGAAGTTCACCAAGTTATAATTCTTGTCACAATCAGCTGTTGTCACTTACTTTTGAAGGTTTGGATTTGGAGCTCAAATCATTGAATCCAATCCCATCAAACTCGACAGCTCATATCGGTGGCTACTAAGTTCACCAAGTTACAATTCTAGTTACAATCAGTTGTTGTCACTTCCTTTTGAAGGTTTGGATTTGGAGCGCGCTTAAATCACTGAACCCAATCAAATCTAGACGGTGAAAGCTCCAAACTACATAATTAACGGGACGATCGTGTTAGATGCTTTCTTCCCTTGCCAACTGCGAAGTCTGTGATGTTAACTACTGACTGAAGAAACAGAAGGTGCTAGTGACAATGATGCTGCATAGTGGGACATCGTCCGTACAGTCAATACATGGCAAATGGACGACAAGTTGACAAGGTATATTCAATTCGCTGCCAAGCTTGTCGCAGTCGTCGACGTGCTTGAGATCGATTTGGGTGAGTCTTGGAGTAAGCAAAGGGTGACAAATGATATTGTACGTCGTGGATGGATGACACCACCACTTGCTACTAACTTCGCAGATTTGGCTGTAAATGAGGTCTCTCGCTCGCTCATTTCTTTTAATAAAATGAGTGTGTCTCTTTCACTCGCATCAAGATGAACCCCGCCTGGTTTCTTGTGACTCCAATTACCCATCATTATTGTCATTCACCTATCACACTACAAGCAAAGTTTAGATGGTACGTTATATATCACTCCACTTGGGTCACTAAAATTGCCACCCTATTTCCTAGGGTTTCAAGAAGGGGTCAACCTTCGTGATCCAAGTCAATCCTACTTGTTTGTTTGTTCGTCCGGCGCGGCTACTGACTAGCAAGGTGAAGACTAGGGTCAACTTTCGTGACCCAAGTGGAGCCGAAATCGATCAGTACCATGGATCCTTTTCCTTGAGAGTCTTCTTCACGTACTCCCCACTCTGATGAACAAATCCATCGTCTGGCATCCCTTAAATCATTTAGTCCTGAGTCATTGATAGTTGGCTGTCAGGTACAATTTTCAAGTTTACAACTTACGAAGACTGACTGAGCCAGTAAGTCACGACGGAAAATGCTTGATATTTTGAAACCTCCAAGTCCTTTGTTCAGTTGACAGAGTACTGGAAATTGAGTTCTCTAGCTGATTGTTAGGAACTCGTGTTAAGCTTAGATTGTGAAATTTCATACATCATTTGCAAAAATTTCAAAGTGTGAACAAGTGGGGTGATGACCACGTACACATACAAGATCTCGTAGGACAGTTTGAGGTCGCACTGTGGCGGCAATTAACTCACACCAACAACCACAAATTGAAAACTTAAGGTTGGTTCTAATATATAAGCTTACATTCAGACTCTCGATTGCAGACATCAATGCTTGTTTTGTTTTTTGAGAGAAAGAGGAAAACATTCTTCTAGAGATCGAGCATGAGGTGAAATTAATTTCCACTTTGAAATAAATGAATATAATAACTTGGAGGTATCTGAGCTGCTGCCATGGTTGGTCTGGCATATGCATGCTCAACATTTATTTGTGTTGGAAGATCTCACAGTCAACTTACTATGACTTTTAAATACTATATATTCCAAGACTTGTTTCTACCTCGTGCCAAAGGAATTAGTGAAAAAAAATCCAATTTGTTCAGTTGAAAACCTGTGCTGTCTGAGTTTGATTTGCTGTGCACCTGACTCTTTCAGTTGAAGTACTTGTGGTGGTAACTTTTACGTTACCTGCCTGTCACTGCCCAGAGTGACTGAGCCTCACAGTCTTCTTGGTGAGAGGGAGTAAATTTTATTGATTAAACTCCGTTTCAATTGTGTCAAATAAAATTTTTTTTAAATAAAATTTATTGATACCTTGACTAGAGACTTTGGCATTGGCTCCCTCCTGACAACCCCATCCAAAGCTCTAGCGCTGTAAGTTGACCATATATGAGAGTAAGTTATATGACTTAAGGGTAAGAGGTTCTAAAAGCACACAAGTTCTAAAAATGTCCACCTCCTTAAATGTATACTACATGTACATGTTCCTTTTTTTAGCCTTCAGCCATGTATAAATGGTGTAAATTTTAGGAGGTGGTCGCTATTTAGAGCCCTATGCCACTTCAATTTCAAAATTTCATAACTGATTCCACAAAGCTCCAAAAAATATGAAATGATTTGGATTAAATGCCAATTTTACTTGTCATGCAAGGAAAATTTTACTGAAAAATATTTGAAGGAGTTTCACCTTCCCAAAAAACAATTTTAGCTCTTAAATGGTTGATTTATGGACCTTCTACCTTATAGCTTATAGTTTTTAGATAACTTAATGACACAAAGTGATGTCAATCCATTGGTTAGATCATGTACTGGCGTAAGATATAAGGAAAAGGTATGCATACGGCATTAGTCACCTAGTAAGGTAGAAGCACCAATAGTCAATCAAATAAGCCATTTTGGAGTAGATGGTGAATAGTATGAGGTGGAATAAATTTTTTCTATGTTGGAAGATAAGATATATAGGGATTGTGATTTTTTCAAAAAATTTATTCTCAAAATTGAAATACGGTGAATTTTGGGAGTCATAAAGTGCATTTCATTGGTAGCCAATGTCTAAAGTCTTCCAATTCCAATCATAGCTAAATTATATTCCTACTCATTATTTTCTACTTTCTTGCTCACTACTTTGGAACATGTGTTATAGCATTATTGGTCCCAACATTGAAAAGGACCAAAAAAAACATTATAAACTTTAGTTGGAAATTTGTTCTAATCTTAGTTGAAAGTAGCTGCACCCTATAGGTTGGTTACTAGGCATGGTAACCGTGGTTGACAATTGGTGCTTCTACCTTAGTAAAATTTTTGTTGCTACCACAACCTAAATAAAAATAAAAGTGATTTTTCAATTCTTTTAATTATGAAAAACTCATAAATTCAATCAGTTTCACATCGTAGGTCAAAATACCATGAAACAAAGCCCATGCTCCTTTCCTCACACAAAGCTTTCAAATGGTACCAAGAATGTGACTTGGAGACATATAATTCAGGATATCTCACTATAACAAACAAAATAAATAAAGCAAACAACTTCATTTAAGGTATATGTGTCCTGTGTTGTTGCCACGGTTAAAATAAAAGTAAAAATATTTTTTTAATTTTTTAATTCATAAAAAATTTAAAATTCAATTTAACTTTCACGCCATAGGTCAAAACACCACGAAACAAAGTTTGTGCACCCTTCATTGCTAAGGACTTTTTAATGGTACTAAAATCCCAAGTAGGAGATGCACAGTTTGGAAGATCTCAATGTATCAAACAAATAAAATAACAATCTATCTATAGATATTAATGATACTAGTGTGCCCTGTGCCATTATCATGATCAAAACAAAATAAATATGATATTCTAGCGTGCCTTGTACCATTGCTATTATCAAAATGAAAATAAAGTAATTTTTTTATTTTTAAATTCATAAAAATTTAGAAACTTGATTATTTCTACATTGTAGGTCTCAACACTAGAAAATGAAGCGTGTGCATCCCTCCTCACTAAGAACTTTCCAATGGTACCATAAACATGACCGATAGATGTATGATCCAGAAGATTTCAATGTAGTAAATAAGCAAACAAAGCAAAATACATAGACTATCTTAAGGTATGGAAGACTAGTGTGCTTTATGCCATTGCTACAATCAAAATAAAAGTAAAAATATTTTTTTAGTTTTTTAATTCATAAATTTTTTTTAATTCAATAACTTTCGCACCACATTAGAAGAAATTTCAGGCCAAAAGGGGGCTATATTAGGCATATTCCCTTGGCCATTCCCTTAGTAGTAAAACAATGCAATTTGTAAAATAAAAAATAAAAAATATAATTTAAAATTTCTAATATACAAAAATTAATTAATTTTTTTTCAAAAATGACATGGCATTGTCTTGACCATGTCGGACTGCATAATTGGTAGCGTTCTACATGTTCAAGATAGTTTTCAAGGCCCAAGAATTTGCAATCTTTTCAAGCCCTCAAATTTCATCTATTGTAGGTCCAAACATTACAAAACAAAGCTTGTACATCCTTCCTTGCTAAGAGCTTTCTAACGGTGCTTAGAATGTGATATGGAGGGCTTAAAGTTCCATAGATCTCTATATAATAAAATAAAAATAAAAATAAATAAATAAATAAACAAAAAACTAACTAACTTAATGTATGGATTATGAACCCTTTTTTGGAATTGTATCTCTATCTACATCAATAGGTCTAACATTTTAGTCTGCAATTGGAAAGATTATGGGTCCATAATAGGTATGCCTACCTTATGCATAATAGACTTTGGAAGTATGTAGTATCAATTTACAATAGGATCCAATAATCTTACATATTGCCTATTCTACCATTCCAATTTTTTAGTAGCACAGAAAAGAATTGGAATTTTTAGTCTTACATATATAACGCTCAATTCTTGTGCAATCTCAATCAAACATACTACAAATTTTAGTTTAAATAAAATAAAATTTTAATTTTGGTGAATTTTGAAAGTCAATATTCATAATAGTAACAAAAATACAACTTATCTAGAATCTAGAAAGAGTTCAATGTGAAGTATCATATGATCAAACTTTGTAAAATAGATATTTTTATATTTTAACTAGATTTTGCTATTTGACCCCCCCCCCCCCCCCCCCCTATTACTAATTTTGTGCATTTGAGCATGATGGTACAATGACCTTGCAAAAATCTAATTACAACAAAATAATATTTGTTTTTTGAAATTAGGGCATTGTCGGCCCAACATTGAAATCTCTATAGAAGAAAATGTGAAACTTTTTTAGAGATGCTTGTTGAAGAAAAGATGTGCATATGGAAGTTTTCTACATATCTTTGCAATTAAATTTAAAAATTCATCACTCATGTTTATCAATGAATTATCATATAAAACCATGAAAACTATAGGAAAAAATTATCCAAAATGGAATTTAGATTTTTTTAAACTGAAATTTGATATGCTTGATTGGGATTGCTTAAGAATCAAATGTTAATTATACAAAAAGAAATTTAAATCATACTCTATATTATGTAAAATTCTTTGAATAGTACTAGAAGTAGTTTGTAAGATTGTTGGCCCTTATTATAGAGAAAGATTGAGTTCTCTTTATAGTCACAAATGTATAGAAACTGTATGCAAATTTTTTTTGGAAGGAACTATTTGGTAAGACACCATTATTTGTAAATGGATGAAGTCACTAAATTTTAGTAATTAAAGCCTTCAGATGTTGTTCCTTTTTGAATGAATGGATAAAATTTTGGATGGATAAATTACTTTTTATATTTTATCATTACTCATAGATGTAAATAGCTTCATCACTCTTATTATTGTTTTTGTTTGTACTACCCAAAATAAATTAAATAAAAACTATATTGACAAAGATAACTTATGATGGCTCTCTTTCAATTAGCTAAAAGTAAGGTATATTCTTTCAAGGTTCTATGTCAAGGCCTGTACAACAGTGATAGTGATATGTACAAATCTACATACCTCTACTAGACAATTGGCTTAACCATTAAAGTTATTTCATATTTAGAGGCCCAAAATTACTTCAAAATACTAATATTTAAAGCAACTGAAGGCTCAAATCTACATCTATATTTTTATCAAATTTAATTGTATGATTTTTAGTTAAATTATTAAAATACATCCTCCAAAAATTTCAAAATAAGAAACCTCACCAATTGCAAGATCATGATGCTTGCATTTAAGAAAGACATATTTTCAACTCTTCTTGAATGGTTAAATTTCATCTTTGAAGCTATTTATCCCAAATTTTGCATGTCTTGCACTTCAAACACTCCATAAATTGTTAAGAATTTTGTCATGGAATTGAAAATGTCAATCCCAATGGTTTTAATGTTGTAATAAACAATCTACATCTTATGTTTTTATTTTTTTCAAAATTTTGAAAATTAAATTAAATAAAGAACTTCAAAGTGTATTGTAGAGTAGAGATTCTATAATTGCCTGCAAACTAAAACTCTTCATAACTTTCATCTCATTAATCAAAATGGAATGATTCAAAGCTTTCCATTTGTATATATATAGGAAGAAAGTCAATTCCAAAATTCTATTCCTTTATAAAGTAGTTTTTGCTAAATTACCCATATTGTCTAAACTTCAAAAGAAACTACATATTGTATTTACAATAATTTTTTAACCATGTAGTCAAAAGTTATGAAAATTGTTGTGCCTAAAAGTTACTCCTTCACCACATTTTGTGTGAAAATTCCCAAGGAGAAATTGAAAATTCCATTTGCAAATGGATGACCAAATACGTTATGTTGCTAGAAAATGCTACCTGCTCATGTTGATTTAGAGGTTAATAATATATTCATTAAGGGTCCCATTTCAAAACATGCCTCTACAATAGTGACTATGACAACGATACAAAACTACATACCTCCATGATTGCACAATTGACTTAAAATTACAAATCTAACTCCAAAGAAGAACTCCGGTTGTGATTGATCATTGTAAACTAGTAAAGGTATATTTGCACTTGGTGTTAAAGATGGTATTTGCAATGTGAATTTGGTCTAGAAGTAGATCTAAATTTGTTCCTAAGACCCTTAGCAACAACACTCTTTAACACCAAATGTGAACATACCATAACTTATGTAAAGAACATGACAGGCATATCGATCCTTGTCGAATCATTTTCTTCGAAAGCAAGGTTTGGCATTTGCTCAATCTAGAAATTATCAACATAGAAGATCCTTAATTTCTCCGTGCAACCGAAGTAATTTGAAAGAAAGTCCCGGAAATTCCAGCATTTATTTTCAGAAATATTTCCCCCACGCCCAAATCTGCCCTACAGCTACAGTACTTTATGGTATGAAAATCGATAGATAGGAAGCTAGGCCCTCCACGTACTGTTTCCGTTTGGCCTTCAGTTGGGAAGTTGGAACGTGAGCGGTGTTTCACATTTGTCATAAAAGCAAAAGCCTGAACCTGATAGCCCTCACTTCACTGCCGGAGGCGTTCGATCTCCGCGCGCCAGTCACTGTTCCTCTCCTATCGCTGCAATAAACAGAAAGGGAGACCAAGAATTTGTCTGACATCTTTCTGACAGCAGCAGGTGCTGAAGTTGGTAATGTCCAAACTGTACGTCCTTTGGAAAGGTTCACATGACCGTCTGCCTGCAGCTGCTGCACCACCACCACTACCACCACGCACCACCACCACCAGCTAGCTACACCATTTGTCTATTAACTTAGATCGAAACTGCCTGCCTGCACTGCCCCCGCGGCGGGTGTCCCCTGCCGGCAAGATCAAGAATCTGGACTGACCAGCTTCCGGCCAACTAGTGGGAAATTTCGGGAATCAGTCAGTCGCACAGACTCACTGAATTGAGTAAGTTAAGATCGAATAATCCTATTGAACTCACTCACAGTACTGTTTTTCTTACGCCGCATCAGAAGTCACCGCCGGGTTGGGTTCAGGTCATTGATTGAAGCCAAACTCACACTTCTTTTTAATTACTACAGATAGACGCGACTTGAATTGTGTGGGATTAGTCAATGGTCCGGACTTACATGGGTTGTCGCTGTGATCGATCGATTCGGCAGCTTGATTTCAGCTTACTCTACGATCTCCAAGGATTCGGAGTGGCGTGATCATACTGTAGAACTTGCACAGGACTACTACTCGGCTACGACAGGCCGGGCCGCGCGCGCGCGCAGGGCAGTTGCGGCCATTTTCAACCCAGATTTTCAAGTGGTTCTTTAGAGATTCCAGAAATGGAATATCCGCATGAGAGTCGTAGTGTTGTTGGATTGTGATTATGATCGATAGTAGCAGTTGTGTCGTCTTCTTCCCCTGCCTAGCTCCATGCTTGCTTGAGGTGCACGTTCATGGCAGAGAGACTCAACTCACTCAAGTAACTCAACCGAAGGTAGTTTGTTCTTGAAAGGGTAGGGACCTTTGAAGAGCTCACTGTATTTTGGGGGAAGCTTAAACTTCTTCAAACAATTTTCAGTGAACTTTTGTAAGAAGGAAAACAGAATTGGCATCTAGTTCAAGTAGTTTCATATTTTTTGGAACTTTGTGGAATAAGTTATGAATTTTTGAAGTTGAAATGGAGGGGTCACTACAAGCGACCACCTCCTTGAAATGTACTTTATTGGTACATTGAAGAAAGTAAAATATACCTTTTGTGTGTTAAAGGTCGCTTTTAAAACACCCTACCTTATCAACAATGCTAGTGTTGTGTGAGTGCAAAGCCTAAAGCAAATATGTGAACCTAGAAGCCTTGAACCTACAAGTAAGCATTTCAAGGTGTTTATAATATATGTACTTATAACATATATATGTACATTACTGTTGACATAAAATGATAAAATGAGTTTATAACATCAATTCATCGATTCTATATTCATATACTACTCAGCACTGCCTCCCCTACCATCAACTAGGGATGTACCATACAACCCCCTAGAGGCCCTAGAGGTGAGAAAGAAGGTTGGAAAATACAAGCCTTCTTAAAAATAAATTTTTAGTGAATGATTTTCAATGGACATGCATATATTGAATTTTAGAGTTTTGTACAATAAATATTAATTTTTTAAGTTATCCCCAAATAAAAACGATTATTCTTTGAACATTGCTTGCTATATGGTATTCATTTGATTACATACTTATAGAATTTCAAAAGTGAAAGAGCTTGTAAAGATTTTCCTTTATACTGAGACCAATCCAAAGAAAAAAAAATATTTTTTTTTAATAGCCAAGAGTTTGAAGGTAGTTGCATTTTGCTAAAATTGTAGTTTCTACGCTTAGTACTATAAATACTATGAGTACTACAAAATAGAACAATCTCAATTGTTGATAAAAAAAAATCAAAAAAAATCAACGGTTAGAAGTATTATTTTGATTACTACAAATATTTGTAGTATTGAAATATTATTGTTTAAAAATAAACCCAAATTGTCACTGGAAACCATGAACAAAAAATCATGAACAAAACCCCTCTAGTAATCAGATTTCACCAAAACCATATTCATTGTTCAGAAGTACACTTGCAAGGGCCCTCTATTCTCAAGCATGTGAATGACATAAAATAAGTTTTTTTCAATGGGCACATGCCTCTCTAGTGTATGAATACTCCACAATACTAAAAAACCCTAAACTACAAAGTAAGACAAATTAGCTAAATCAAAATTTAATTATAGGAAGTTCTTTGGAAATTTCTTAAAAATAAGAATTCTCTTCATCGACAAGTTGGTCATCTCCAATAAAAAAAATTCAAGTACATCGGCTTCATTCTCCAAATGTTATGGTCAAACTAAACTCTACAACCCAAAGTGAGATGGAAAATAGTATCACCCTTTTTTGCAACTACCCTTGAAAAAGGTCCAACTTGATCAATAAGAGTATTCCAAATGTTTCATTTTCTTGGCTTAGTTCCAAGTATAAAGTCTCTCCAAGTGAATGTATTTACTAGACTACTACTATGATAAGGCAATGTGGCCATGCCGCCATGTTAAGTGGTTATTGATAGATCCCCAAAATAGAATATCCATGAGAATTATACATTAGAAGAGTTTTGGGGGGTCCAAAAGCTTGTTTCGGGCTTATTCCCCCACAGCTATTTCCCGCAACGAGGGGAACGGTCCATTGTCAAAAAAAAAATTTCATTAAAAAAAATAAAATATTAGTCTCCAAATGCAAAAAAAAAATTTAAAAAATTTAAAAAAAATTTGGGTCAATGACGTGGCAAGGTCTCAACCATGTCAAACCACTGTGTCGAACTTGTTTCCTGCATTCGCAAGCTGTGATAACTCGCAGGCATTCGGAGGCCCCAAAAATCTTCTAATGGTTTGTGTTGTAAAGGGGGGATTATAACTAGCCATTGTATCATCTCCCATATCATTTCCATGTTTTCTTGAGGTGCATATTCATGGCAAAGAAACAACTAAACTTAATTTACTAAGCATCAACTGGGGATGCAATGTATGGCACCTACAAAGTCTCCTCCCTTTAAATATTATGCACTAGTAGTAGAAAGGTCATCTTCGCTAGGGCACCAAATTCCGATAATGTAATTTGGTGCCTTTTAACTTCTTCTCTATTAGTAGTAGTTATACAAAGGAGTGTAACAATAAGAAGTTTAAGTGTGATTTTGAAGATACATTAATTTACTTTTCTTTTTGTCACATAGAATCATTGAAATATATTAGAGATATTTGTTTGAAATCTATAGCCTCTTTTGAATGACTTGCACTCTCTTTGTAATAATTATTACTAGTAGAAAGGAGGTTTTAGAGCACCAAATTACATTATTGGAGCTTGGTGCTTCTAAATGACCTTTCGACTACTAGCACATAATATCTAAAACGTGTCTATGAATGAATAAACAATTTCTACATTTCATGTGAGAGAGTTTTTTAAAATTCTAATACCTATTCATAAAATAATCCTAAGAGATGTTTTCCACTTGGGCAAAGACAAGGAAATCAATTTTTTCGGGGGATTTTCATTGGCTAAGAGTTTGAGAAAGGTCCAGCTTGACCAATGAGAGCGCTCCAAATGTTTGATTTTCCTGGCTTAATCCCAAGTGTAAAGCATCCCAAGTGGGTGTATTCACCATTTTTCGCTTGTTACACAAATTAGTGTAAAATGTCAGGAAATATAGCGTGGGGGGCAACTGGACCAACCCAGTGGCTGCCCGCGGCAATGAATGAGGACAGAGACAGAGGAAGGCCGCTGGGGACAACTCCGGGGGCAGGTAGCACGGCGGGCAGTGGATGAATGAAGAAAGTCGACAACATTCATCCACACCGACGTGTTTAATTAGACATGCAGAGGCAGAGAGGAGAGAGCGCAGTCAAGGCATTCGCCACCACAACGCCACTGGAGTGCCTTCTTTCTGAGCTCGGGGCTCCATCTCCCGTGCGCTCACTCACTCTCAGTGTCGCCGCGCTCCCCTGCCGCTCCGGCTTCTTCATATTCGCATTCAGCTTCATCTTCATTGCCCTTTCCAATATTCCCATTCGATCAACAATCATGGGAGTCCGTCGTGGTGGCGCCGCCGCCGTTGCTGCGCTTCTTCTGCAGGTGTTGCCCGTTCTGGTGATGCAGCTCACTTCCGCCGTGGAGGCTTTCGGGCCTTCGAGCTGGAATGCCGCGCATGCCACTTACTATGGCGGAGCTGACGCTTCCGGAACTCAAGGTGCGTGCCTTGCAGCTGTTACTCATTTCCAAGCAAATGTTGAGACGGCGTGCTTAGCTTGAATTGATAAACACGGAGAGGGAGCTAGGTGACTTGAGAAATTTAATGTTGAATGCGTGTGATCGTGCTTGGTGTGCACGTCCGTCGTCTTGTAGAATCGGCCGTGTTGCTACAATTGTGGAGGTGAATTTGTTGGCGCTGACTGTGCAACTGATGAATTGTCGATTGTGCGCTATGGTGCATTCTGCTCAATGCCGTGCGTTGAGTGTATGTGGTGTTTTGCACAATGTCTCTGTAAATTCAAGCTATGAAACTGTGGTGTTCCCGCCTTAATTTAAACGTTAGCGAGTAGATTATGTCACGCTTGAAATTCTGTGATTGTATGTGCTATTTTGCGAAGTGTCTCGTAGTTGTACAAGTCTTGGTTCATTGTTAACACCACGGAGCTCCCGCATTAGCTTACTTCGTAGTCTGTATCAATGCTTGCACTTCTGCGGTTGGCAATGTTTGCTAATTCGGAACGCTAAATCTGTAGAGACAAACAGGTCAAAGAAATTTCTAAGCATCCTAATTGTTTAGTTTGCGACGGAAAGTATTCTGGCTGTAGAATTTTAAATATCTGTTCTTAATTTCGGTGCTGAGTTTTCCGCACTCTGTTCTTAGCCGTGGTGAGCGTATGCGAATGTTTGTGCCATGTCCAGGAATTCGACGACACATGTTTTAAGTTTCTTTCTGCTGGTCGTCTCTGCCATGTCAGTGACTTAATTTGCTGATATTAATTGTATGTAGTTGACGAGATAATGAATGATGATGCAGGCGGAGCGTGCGGATTCGGGAACCTGTACAGCACAGGCTATGGCACGAATACCGCAGCTCTCAGTCAAGCTCTCTTCAACTCCGGCCTCACCTGCGGAGCTTGCTTTGAGCTTGCATGCGACGCCAGCGGCTCCAAGTACTGCGCAGGCGCACCCACTGTGGTCGTCACCGCCACGAACTTTTGTCCTTCTGGCTCTGACGGCGGCTGGTGTGACTCCCCGAAGGAGCATTTCGACCTCGCCCTCCCCGTTTTCGACCAGATCGCTAAGGAAGTGGGCGGGGTTATTCCTGTCAAATACAGAAGGTATTTAAACGTTGCGTTCCTTCCTTTTTCCTTTACCAAATCCTTTCATCTTGAGACGAATGCCCAAATAATTTGTTGATGATTGATCCATGTCGCCTTTCCAACAGGGTGCCGTGCCAGAAGACTGGCGGTATTCGCTTCACCATGAACGGCAATCCCTACTTCATTCTGGTTCTTGTGACGAACGTGGCGGGCGCCGGCGACGTGCAGCAACTTTCCATCAAGGGTGACGGCACGGATTGGTACGCCATGAAACGCAACTGGGGTCAGCAGTGGCAGTTCTCCGACAACAGTGACCTCGTGGGACAAGCGCTCTCCTTCAAAGTCGTCACGAGCGATGGCGCAACGTCGCTATCCATGGGCGCCGCTCCTGCGGACTGGAAGTTCTCTCAGACTTTCGAAGGCTCCAATTTCTGATACGGCCTCCAGACCACGTCATCGGCAGCTCCCAATAATCGCATCCATCTGGATTAAATTGAGCCATCTCTCTGCCTTTAGACTATTCAAGGATGTCGTCGTCGTCAAATATTATTAGATGTGCTGTGGAATGGAGTGCAAAGGTTGTCGAGGTGTTTCTGCTGTGCGAGTCGTTTTGCATCACCCGCTCCTTGATTGTATTTTAACCTATCTCCTCATTCAGTTGACAAGTGGATTTAGAAGCCTGTTTCCCCAAAACTGTAACCAGCTTCAATTTGTAACTCTGTGTTGAGTGAGGACTACTAATGGTCTTCTCGTGAAATGCTGAATCCCTGCCAACGAGTGCAGAGGTGGACTGTGGACTCATTTGTGTCGACCACCCGCGCTATGATCTCTCTTTCCAATAAAATCGTACGCAGTGCATAAGCATGCTGTTTCGTTTCTTTCAAACTCCGCTAGTTCACTGGCTTTTCTTTTTGTACAGTACATTACATTGGTTGTTCACAAATAAACTCTCGATTTACTCTCGATTTTTAGAATAAGATAAGAAGAATAGATCTCTTGTACAATTAGCCTATCAATGCCTTCCACTGTCGTCGTTGTTTGACAATATCTTTCAGGGGTAAAAATCCTTGCTAATATTTTCACCGCAAAACAATATCAAGAGGAAGCATACTCACCCTATACGAACAATTAGAAAAACAATCCATGCGAAGCCATTAATTAACCCAGTAATGCTCATAGATCTGCTTCTACATGCTCTAACTGCCGTTCGAAAGAGCAAATGAATCCCAAAGTCCATACACGTCGCGAACCCAACGAAATCAACACTCCATTGGGAATGAGCGTAGCTCATTTTGCAAATTTTGATTAAATCCAAAGAGCCGAATATTTTACTCAAACTCATCTTCTCAGAACCCTTTATCACCGCTTTCATTTTGGCTCTAGCTACGTACGATTTTAGGCTCTTATTACTTAATGACCATTTCCAGCGGTAAAAAATCTTCCCAAAATCTACTTCTTTCCAGAATGACCAGAATGACTCCCCAGCTATTCATGTCACTCACTCACCCCATAACTGTCTCTCCCCTTTGACCTTCAATTGCAGCACCACCATCCTTTTCTCACACACTTTTTAGAAGTTCGCATTGGAGCTTCTTTTTCACTCTTACACCAACCCTGACGACCATCATCACCATCACCTCACCATCTCCACGACTCCAAGCTAGGGGCCGTCTGTCAACCACGTTACAACGTGGTGTGCACTATGAGCTGAACCCCAACTTATGTCCATTTGCACTGGCTCGGGCTCGGGAATGGTACCGTAGCGAGAGAGAAAGAGAGAGAGAGAGACGTACTTACTGACCTTACCGTAGCTACCCACCACGGGAGCCTTGGAAACCGAGCAGTGCAGGTACTTCCGCTCATCATGAGAAGGAATCTGAACAGCCAGGCAAGCAGGCAAGCAGGCAAGCAAGCAAGCAGGGAAGTTTGGTGTCAGTTGGGACTTGGGGAGGTTTGTCAGGGTTTCAGCCGCTCCGTGTCGGCCGGGCTTAAGCTTCACTCTGACGACAACAACAATAACACCCTCTCTTCCCTTCTCTTGAGGTAGATTGCCACAAAATCAACCGTGAGTGAGACAATTCCTTCAAAATTTAGGCTGGAGAGGTTGCCATTGTAGAATGCCCAATGAAAGAAAGATCAGAATTTCGTATTTAGGGCGTTCCATGAACGGTAAGAAATCTCGGACAGTCTTCGTTTGCCCTTTTATGAATGAATGCACAGTCAATATATTTTGGCGGAATCCGGTGCACGGTTGGTTTCAGGGTAACCCACCTTACCTTATAATGTGTAGCAGATTTGTCATAAAATAATGATTCTTCTCTTTATAAAGGGTCACATTGGCCAAGAAATTAGAAAATGGGCTGTAGATCTTTACTTTCATTGGCACGGAAAGTGTTGAATCTGCTACAGTAGAAACGGTACTGTGTTGTGAATTCATCAGAAAACCGTCTCTTCTTGCATGAGGACTCTCTTGTTTCTTTGAGATCA
This sequence comes from Pseudoscleropodium purum, assembly GCA_963969395.1. NCBI lineage: Eukaryota > Viridiplantae > Streptophyta > Bryopsida > Hypnales > Brachytheciaceae > Pseudoscleropodium > Pseudoscleropodium purum. Next base: position 4,657,644 of record OZ017796.1, read on the forward strand.
TCTTTTTCTAATTTCTTTCGCACTCATATTTCTGTGACAGATGAAATCGGATACTTAGTTTCAGGGCTTCCTATATATAAGCCTACATTAATTTACAATTTAAAGGTTCTACGATACATATTAGCTTCGCTATATCAACAAACATTTCAATACGGCCAGCGAGTTCTCCCTCCATATATATAACCACGTGAATTTCGAGCACATTTACGGTATTGGTTTGCGACATTGAAGAGGTTTGTGTGTATTCCTGGAGCAGTCAATCTCACCGCAATCAGGTCGCCTTATCCTGGTTGATGATTGTAAAACTTCCCAACTGTCGGGTGGGCTTGGATGCTCATCATTTCGCAGAACTGAATGCTCAAGATGGGGCAACTGTGGGATTTTGTGCAGAGTGATGTTCATGTGCAGGCCACTGGCGCACTGCACTGCTCTATCCTGGCAAGAACTCACTTATTGTTATCCAAGGTGGTACTTGTACGATAAGACTTGTCCACTGATTTGTCCTACACCAGCCAGTGTGTGACTTTAATCTACCAAAGTCGCACTATTATAAATTAGTGGATGTTGAAAATATTACTACTGAAAAGTAAAATTTATTATTAGTGACAGTAATTTGGTAGGTGACACAATTTTGCACACTCAACAATAGAATAAACCAGTGTAGCAGTGAGTGTCTGACTGGAAATTAATGCCAAGAATGGATGTTTACAGAACGCATGAGAGGGCAACACCTTCTGGTGTTTTGCACTTGACTGATTAACCGGTAATTGGTGGTGAGCACTACTACCGGTAATTAAGAAATTGCATTTGGAGGGTTGGAAATGAGATACAGGCTTACTGGACCTGATGGGCATTATAGCTTTTGATTGAAAGACAACGTAAAGGACTGACAGACAGAAATTTGTAGGAGTGACGGAATGTAAAATGGAATGTTAAGTCACGACATGGAGTTGAAATTGGTGTAAGCCAAGCGTGGAGCATTCTTGAGTGATGTTGACTGAAGATGACTCGACTCACTGGGTGACAGATTGTATGTTGAAATGTAAAGCCACCGCATGCAATTGAAAATAGCGTAAGCCAAGAGAGCGTTTGTAAGTGACGCTTACGAAGTATAACTTCACTCTCAAGAATGACACAACATACATCGGAGTGTGAGTCACTACAAGTTGAAACTGGTGTGTGCCACGCCTTGAGAGCCAAGTGGTGCAATTTCCTCAGATTTCCACGTTGGATCAGTCACTCCAACTAGTGGCACCACCAATGCAAGGCAAATTGAGGCCATGGTGCCATCTTGCACAGTTGCCTTACACTGGTGAAGCCACGAGATGGAGAGGCTTACGCTCACATTGGTGCTGTAAAGCCTCTGGAGAAGTCAAATGAGAAATAAACGAAACAAAAGGGAGGAACCATTAGCTGTACAAATGTTTGGCAAAATTTGACAGATAGGCACCACCAGTCTCCTTAACTCAATTGGAAAAATCTGTGAGCTAAGTAATCTAAAAAATGTTGATATTGAGTTCTGTCAAAGGAAGAAGTTTGAAAATGGAGTCTGGCTTAGCAATTCTTTAGCCGTTTCATTAAGCCGTCGAAGCTCTTGAACGTGGGGTTCGTCAGCATCAACAGGAATTATTGTTGCAAGCTCCCCTCGATCCAGTTGGTCCACCACTCTGTTGGCAGCTTCAAGTCCCGTCACAAAGGCTTTCTCCTGTCCCACCCAAACATCCGGCAGGTTTATACTAATTGGTTGCTAAGAGTTTCTTGAGCATTCCTACAAATACAGCAGTTTCTGGAAAGAGTTCCTTAGCCCTTGTATGGTGTCATATTTGAGCATGAGAAGGTTTAGGTCCTAATATGATATCCAAAAGGAAGTTGCTAATTGTTGAATTATCAAGCCAATGGTGGTGTATGTCTTACCATATTTTAGTACATATATCGTATTCTAGAAGTCAAATACGGCACCATACAAACGGTTCCCTATAGACCTTTAAGGTTTAAATGATAGTTGTATAATACCTGAGACCATGAGCCGTGCCGATTCACAATCCAGTCCCCTGCCATGAAAACATTAGGAAAGCTTGTAGTCCCACGCATCATGTACTGATAGGACCCTGCATTAGGAACCCAGAATCAGTTAGAAAGTACCCTCTCTTGTTTATATAGCAAAGTATTATAAGAGAGTTAAGGCACATTATCTAAATCCCATAAATGACTCTGGCAAGAGTATTTGGTTCTCATAGTATGAATTTCTGGGGACAGGAGTAGTGTAGAGGGCCTGCTGTGCAAAAACTGGCATGTAGGGTATTAAATTATATAAAGGAGATTATGATGGAAAAAGCAAGGAATTCAAAAATTATGTCCAGATGTCACAAATTTATCATCTCAAATGAAGCTTCTAACTAACCAGTGTCGGTCTCACGACTTGGTGTTCACAATGGGCTCCATCACTTTACCTGGGAAGAAGTGTGTTACAGCTTTAGGGAAGCGGACAACGGCTTGATCAATCACGTTCGCATTGCCAAACTCGGGAATGCATACGGCAAGATAACCCTGAACCTTCTTCACGATTTGGTCATTACTCAAGGGTAAGAACTGGTTCGCGTGATACTGCCACAACGTCACACACTCATGATCAGTGCATAACCGTCAAGGCATAAGAGAGAAAACACACATGAAGAATGAATAGAGCCACTTGGGAAATATCGAGTGTGTAGAACACCAGAATATATCAGAGACCACATGGTCATGCACTACTAAGGTCATGAGAAATCGGTTCGTTCCTGAAAACGACTAAAATATGTGTATTCTATGACGCATTCTAAAGACATGTATTTTCCATAGGCAACAGCTAGTCTTCATCAGTAAAATAACCTCTTAAGAAATCACCAAAGCATAAAGAATGCGATGATTGACATGAAAACAAAAGGTTTCAGAGATTTAGAGCAGAATGACTTACAAAGTCAGCTTCAACCACAGTGCCAGGTTCGTCTTTGTACTCATCGTGTAATTCGTTCAGGTTAAAGAACGTCCATCCAGTCGTAGTATCAAATCCAAAGCATGCATTGCTGGGCATAGGAATAGGGACCTGTTTTCAAAAACACAAAATGTACCATCAAGCTCATGCTCAAGAAAGGAATATACTAGGTTTGGGAGTCAGCATGTTTCTTTGTACACCAAGAGCGAAAGATGTCCAGTGTACCTTGCGATCAAGCCAGAGTCGTACAGCTAATATGTCAACACCACCAAGATTAGCTGTGCTGACAAACTCTTCTCTGGTCCGCAATACTTTGCTGCAGAGAAGTACAGGATCGGTTCATTCAGTAAAATACATCCCATCCTCAGATGTACATCTACGCAAAAATGAATGGCGATCCTTTGACTGTTTCCAAGCACAAAAATTCGGAAAGTCCAAAGGAGATAGCAAGGTTGTTCCTGTCACAATGTGCTAATGCAAACACATACAGTATTGCAAAATGAAGTCGTGACTCGGATAGATTCCAGTAATGGTTACCTGTTTGGGACGATTTTCTGCATTGCAGAGATACCAACGGAAAATATTACAGCATCGGCAGGGAAATGCTCCTCACCGCAAAGAACCCCCGTCACAGAGCCTGTGGCTTCATCGAGCACTAGATCAGTGACCCTCTTTTTGGAGAGGAAACGGCACCCATTTTCTTGCATGGATGCTACCCATGGCCTAAATATCATCTCGCCCACAGTTCCACGGCACCACACGACATCGAAATCTGGCTGCACAGGTACTGCTGTTGTGTTGAGTTCGAAGAGCGCTTTGGTTACATTTACGAAGGGTAAGGCTATGTCTAACGATATCGAGGTCAAAATAAGATCAAGAGGAATACAAGAGGAGTAACCTCCTAAAGGACCAAGTAATAATGGTTTTAATATGGCCAATTCCATTGATCATATAGTTCAGATGGGGCCAAATTCTATCTCAACAGAATCAGTGGAGAACATCGCATGTGTTGGTCGATAAGTAAATAAAAATGGGCAAAAGAAAGTCTTCATATGACCTGCTCCAAATGTCTCAAAAAAACAGTTTTGGTCTCTAGGCCCTTCACGGGTAAAGGACGTCCTAAAACTATGCGCACAGACCTAAGTCTTCCAAGCTGTAGATCAAATTTGTACAGAGTGATCCCTCAATTACATTATAAAACTTATGGAACGCACCTGGTGGGCTAAGATAAAGTAGTAGAGCATGCCCAGACAAGCAGCAGCACTACAAAGCTCGCCCGGAGCAAAGAGGCCCACTAATAGCATGGGGTTGAATGCATCCTTGTACACACGCTCTGAGCAGCCATATTCCCGGAAAAGCTCCCGTGCACTTCCTGCCAGGTCCCACTAAGATCTTAGCAAACCTGCAAGTCTCGTGGAGCTCGCGTGGGCAGAAAGAGTTACATTAATAAGGAAGTAGAAGGTTATGTACTTGAGTCGTAGTCTTCCCAAGCTCGGTGACTGTTGTCGAAATCAATCACTGCCACACAGCATCGCCGTATGTTCAGAGTCCAAAGTGACCAGAAAGCAGGCTCCCAGATAGTCAACATGAACAGTATATGCACTTATCAGGAAATATAATTAACAAGTGTGTCCAGATGCAGCAAAGCTAGAGTTTATGTATTCCAGAGAACGCTGGTATTTTAAGCACAAGACTACGAGCGGCATTTCTCATTGTCGGTTGGATATAAAAATAAGCAGTCAAGGTGTTACCTGCATACATGAGACGTATGGCAGTCATGCGGTCTAATAATGGCAACCGTTTGAACTGCAATCACAACCACAGAATCGAAGACCTGTAAGGGGCAAGAAGAAATCACATATCGCTTCTACCGGTGTCATCGAAACTGAAACTGTTGGACAGAATCAGAGATAGAACATTATAGATGTAGGTTCTCATAACGACGACAGAGGTTTGCATACGAGGAAGTACCTGCGTGTAGACAAAAGTACCCAGGGGACTCGGTAAGAGAGGCATGTCCTGAAATAGTGGCGATTCTACCTGCAGATGTCCATATAAGATCATGGACAATATGGTTCCTACATCAGAAAAACAGATCATCACAGGACAACTGATCTAACTAGCATATCAATCCAACAGCAATTATCAAGATAATCCCTAAAGGACCAAGAATTCAAGAATTTTCTGAAATCTCCAATTCAATTGATGATATTGTGAAAAAACAATAATTCAGATGGAGCCAAATTTCATATCGCCAGAATCAGTGAAGAACACTAAATGAGTTGGTCAATACATAAGTAAAATTGGAAATAAGAAAGTCCCCAAACAACCAACTCAAAAATGCAAAAAAACACATGAGATCCAATCTGGGCTTCTTGGTCTTTCAGGGGTTAATCTCATATAAGGGCTTTACAGTTGCTATACATCATGTTCACCTCTAAACCAGCAGGAGAGAATTGCGCAGACTTTGTCCATTTCGTAAACGGTTGTAATCCCAACTCATCCACAAGAGAAAATATATTTTTGTACGGATACCAAAACCCTGCAAAACGTTCACACACAGCATCAACGAACAAAATCATATTCAAAACCATCAACATCCTTAAAATTCCCACAAATGCAGAAATTCACGTCAAAGAAGGAAGAATTCGAACACTCATGGTACCATGAATGCCGACCTCGACTGAACGACCACCGCCCGTTTTCCATCCTGCAACAAGTCCTCCAGGCTGCGCTCCTGCCTCCAATAGTGTAACATCGAACCCCTAAACACCAACAAACCTCCAAAGAAATTAAAATTCACCCTAAACCCTAAACTCCGAACCCGAAAGAACAGAATCCAACCCTAAAATCCTAGACCCCATGAGGAGAATCAGACCTGCTTGGTGAGATGGTGGGCAGCGCCCAAACCTGCCCATCCAGCTCCAACAACCACCACCTTCTTCCTTTCCTCCTCAAGCGAACCTCCCCCTTCTACCCCAGTTGTCCCTTCTACTCTAATCACCAAGCTCCTGCTTCTTTCCCTTACAACTGATCTTAAATTCAAGTTCTTGCGATACGTTTGGTCGCCCATGAAAGTTCCCCGCACCAGCCCATTCTTGGAAGTACGCCATGTGGGTAACTGATTGCACTGGGCTTGCAATGTCGTTGTGGTCGCCATCTCTACGAACTCAAGGTTGAATTAGCATTAAACGCGGGATTCATGAGCTCCAGTCTCGTGGAAATTTAGTATCCCCGATTGGTATCCTCTCAAGAGTGTACTATACAGAGATGAATGCGATGAATTGATGAGTCAGTGTCTTGAGAGATTGGACACGAATTGGAGAAAACGTTTCACCAGAGGCCTCGAATTTGGGCTTTTCTGCGAGAGTGGATGATGTGAGTCTGAATGGGAGTGAAAGGACGGGAGGAATTCAAAGGATTTGTAGCAGACGACGTGGGGAGATATATGTGTGGCCCAGGAATTTCAGTTGCAATTTGACCATGTGCATCGTCGACGGAGACTGGTCTGGAGCTCGCAATTCCACCCACGAGGAGGCTGCCATGATTTGCAGGGAGAGGCCCACGGATGAGCCACAGATTGAAAGGTGGGTGCCGCTTTTGGTCTTTCCAAGTGTACTCTCAGTGTTCTTAAGAGGAGCGATGCGGACGAAGGTAAGTGCAGAGTGGCAGACCCTTTACAGGGGTAGTCAAAGCTTCTTCAACCTGAGTTCACTTCTCTAAGAATTGAGACGCGTAGCTATGTGATTGGTGTTCAGGGTGCTGCAGACCTCCCATTCTCCGACCTCTGAGTTTGCCGTTTCTTCTACTCCATAGGTGAAGAAACAGCACTTTATTCTCTGACCTCTGAGAATTTTTGATCTTCTGCTCTTCCATTTCACCCCTCCACCAACCATGCACTCAATCACATGCTCTTCGCTTTATCTTTAGCCTCTCTGATTGGGCCCTTGTTTCAAGTAAAATTACCCATAGTTTGTAGTTCCAATTCTCCATCCTTGCCGCACCAAAAGGGGTGTCATACCTTCTTCATGCAAAATAACTCTCCATTGGCTCCTTGATTTTCTCACCAACTTCTCCAACTTCATTAAACTTTGCTTCTTGGAGGAGGTGTGACAACCCCTATTATGGGCTACAACCCAATTGAAAGAGAGCTCTACTTTGGGATTCCATTTGGTTCTCTTGCATTAGAATGTGTTGTTGGATTTGAATGTGCAATTGGAGTTCAAAGTTTGGGAATTGGGGAGGAAATGGTTGGAATGGGGTTGGAAAGTCATCAAGTTTAACCCTTGAATACCATGTTAGTACCCGTGAAAATTATCATTTTTGAAATTGTGAGAATCATCTGCTTAAAAAAAAGCCAAGAGCACTCCTTGGAAGTGAAACTATTGCGTCAAGATCTCCTCTTTCCAAACAAAATTCTAAGGATGAACGTATATGTGCACTTTTTAGTCTTAGTGTATACAACTATGTTAAAGGGTCAACCCTTGAAAGATGCAACCCCCTATAACCAAGGTAGTCATCAAAATGTTCTAATTATTGGTCCAATGAGTGCATTCTTTATTTCTACAGTGAACAATAAAGCCATTCATTGGACAATTTTTGGCCTTAACATTGTTTAAGGGTTACCGCTTGAATGCTAGGTTAACTGCCATAGTAATCATTTTTTTTGGTATTGTGAGAATCATTTACTTTAAAAAATCAAAGAGCACTCATTAGAGGTCAAATTATTGTGCAAGATCTTCCCTTTCTACACATAATTCTAAGGATGAACATTTGCACTTTTATCTTAATATATAGAAGTATTCTTTGTCATCAATCAAACACTTTTAGGAGGTTGCATTGTTATTGGATTAACCCCTAAAGGTCAGAGACTATGTTTTCACCAAAAATGCTCCCAAAACTACCATTTTTGATACAAGCATCAAATTTTAGATAAAAAAAACATTTTTGGAAACATGTAACTATAGGATCTTGTAGTAAACTATTTTGAAAAGATGTGGAAAAAATTTCAAAATTTTCCACCATGTAGATTGCAAGATATTAATGTTTAAAGTGACAAAAACCATTTTTTGACCCTGTGAAAATACGAGCAGATGCACTTCACAAGGTCACAATTGTATGAAAAAATGTCCAAAATGATGGTTACTCTTTGGATTCATTCTTCAAGGCAAGTTGGCTACATGCTTAAAATTTTATAGATCATTTGGAATTGCACAACACACAGGAAAAAATAGTAAATAGAAAGAGGTACAAAGTGATTTGAAATTGTTACGAATTTAATCATGGAATTGAAAATTTCCAATCCCAATAGTGGTAATGTAGTAATAAATAATCTACATCATATCTTTTTATCTTTTTCAAAAAATATTAAAAATTGAGTTAAATAAAGGACTCCAAAGTTTATTTTTGAGTAGGGAATTCATGATTGCCCACAAACTAGAACACCTTGTAACTTTCATCTCGTAAATCAAAATGGAATAAATCAAAGATTTTCACATATATATAAATCTAAAAAATCAATTTCAATTTTTTATTTTTGAAAAAAGTGATTTTTTAAGAATTTTTTGGGCTGCCCGCCGAGCATTAAAAATTACATATCATGCAATAACTTTTGAATCATGTAGTCGAAAGTTATGAAAATTGATGGGCCTTAAAGCTACTCCTTGGGCACATGTTGTGTGAAAATTTCAGCAAAAAAACCTAAAAACTCCATTTGTAGTGAGTTGCCCAAAATTGCTATGTTGCCAAAAAATATAGTTTGGACCTTTAGGGGTCAATGAATTCAATGAATATGCTCATGTGGCTTCTACATATGGCAAAAGTTTTATTCATCGTTTCAAAGGAATACAAAGGAACACTTTTAGATTTCCATTGTGACCATATAGGGGAGTAAGAGAGCTACATTAAAATCCAAAAAGACAAGGATAGTGTCCCACTATCCCCTAAGATTTACAATGCCAAGAAGCTATACATTTCTACTTAGACTACCTATAATGCATCATAATTTCTTCAAAATTGAGTTGGCCAAAATGCTTGTGAAATAAACCCTAATTTGTTGTTTATTTGCAAAATAATTAAATAGAGGATCGAATAATTGTATTTGTATGCATATTGACCAAATGGTCTACAATGGACTTCCTACCTTAATTCCAATTCTTTGGGTATTGGCAAAATTAAAGGCATGCGTAGACTACATTCTACTAATATTTACAAATAACTATGAAAGGAATGCCAATTCTATAGACCTCAATTAAGAGGGAGGCTCTCTAACTAGACAATATTAGAAGGATTGGATGATAGCAAGAAGTGCTTTGTGGATTTGTATTGTAAATGTGTTAGAAGAAACATAACATTCTATGGGATCCAATTAAGAAGCACATAGAGGGGGTGAAATCAAGGAAAATTGTTGTGTTCACCAAGGACCAACTACTTTTATTATGTTATACACCCAAAGACTCTAGGAGATCTAGTGTTACAATTCCTTTGGCAAAACAATAGGGGAATACTTGTAGCAACAGGAGTGACACCTCTACTACAATTAAGAGTTTAAATAGCTAGAGATATATTGTAGAATGCAAAAACAAAATCTTTCTTAGTATGCAATCTCAAAAACAATAAAAGAAATTCGTGTCTAAGTTGACGGATTTTTTTAGACATCTAATGTCACAAGCCATGTTCTTAAGTCAACAACTACATCCACTATAACATCTTCATGTTATAGTAGACGTAATTGTTGACATAAAAACACAGCTTGTAACATTAAATGTCTAAAAAATCCGTCAACTTAGACACGTGAAAATCCAAAAAAATGCAAGCTTCTTCTAGTAAGAGGAGAGTCAATACCCTAATATAGTATGGGCTTTGAATGTATAAAGCATTGAAAACCACATATAGGACCCAATGGAATGAAAGTGGAAAAAATGGAAAGCATCAAGGAGGCCCTTTCTTATTCTTACACCTCAAAAAGGAAATACAAACATAGGCTTTCATCAATAGGAGAAATACTAGTCACGGTTAGATTCCTCAAATCAAGAAGGTTTTCCAACTTATGTGGCACAATTCAAGATCAAAGAAGCAAGCAACATTTATTTGGTAGATCTTCAATAGACATATTGTTATTGGTGAGTGGTTTTGTTGGAAAATCCCAACTACTTTTATTGGGTGCTCAATATGTCTTTGTCCTAAAAAAACAATTAGTCACCTATCTTAGAAGTGCTCTCACATCTAGGAGTTATGGTGAAGAGTTAATAGATTGGCAACCATTGTACAAGCTCTAATTTTCTAGACATTAGAGGAATTCTGGAGGTTCGGAGGGCCATTTCAAGTTGGTGCTCCCTGCAATTTCTCCCTTGTAGTTTCGGCAAACAATTGTTTCCAAAGAAATTCAAGAAAAAAATCATTCTTGAAATGAAATAAAAAGTTGAATTTGTTTTTTAGGAGTGGTAGTCACTGTGCCACATCATCGAGTTGCTATAGTGCAGTTCTCACAATTTGGGAACTATCAGGAATTTAGAGCCCTCTAGAGGGCTGAAAACTCCTTTAATGACTTTGAACAAGGTTTATTTAGTAGGATTGAGATCAATTGTATTATTAAGATTGAAAAATATGTGTATAACGGTCAACTTTGGGACGTATTTAGCAATTTTCTCTTAAGGTTCATTTGGACTATCATTGTAGCAAAAGATATTCAGATGAAGCAATTAATAGAGAAAGAATTCTTACATCAACTTGGATTACTATTCTCCATGTTGGAATTTTTAATTTAGTGGCACTTTCATAGTATTATCAAAAACCCTGAATCTTTACATTGCATTGAAAATCCCTACCATTTGAAATGGTTGCCACTTTTTTGTTACCATAGTAATGAGCATTGGAACTACTCCGTTCTCATCCATCTTTAGGATCCTAACTTATAATCTTTTTCAATGTGAAGGGCTTTTGCTCCCCCTCTCAACCTTTTTGGCTTTCACAAGAAGAAGAAACATAACATTCTCAAGGGCCCTCTCTATAGTATCACTTATATATATGAGAATGGAAATTATTGTTTTCAAAGATGGACCCGAAGAATGCATGACAACCTTCTCTTTAAGATTTTCTATAGTGAAGAAAAGGCCCCCTACCTAGCAACTTAAGAATGTTATGAATGTTCACATTATTGAGATTCTTTTATGAAAATCGTTGTCTCCAATATCAAGTAAACCAACCTATAGCCCTTCTCATCTCAATTTTGGCATCTTATTTCTAAGAAACACATTGCAAAATGAAAATGCATAGTACAACTATATGAAGATAAAATTAGAATTTCAGTGTTGTAATTGTAAAATAGTTCAATTTAGGGGCTAGAATACCCCTCAAAAGATGGTCTTTAGGTTTTTAATTTTGGATATTCAAAAGTCTCCTAAGACACAAAATCTAAATAAATATATTTCTTTTTAAAATAGAAATTGTTTCTTCAACAGATGTGTAAAAATCAAGGTTATGATAAAAAATAAAAAATAAAATAATGCCCATCTTCACTAGAAATGTCATGTGTGCAACTAGCTTGATACTTCAAAAGTTGTAAGGAAGCTAGATATTGGACATACAACATTTAATATAGAATCGCACAAGTGTTTCTTACAAATTCTTTAAAAAATAACATACCATTTTTGTCCCATTCAATGCTCTTGATCATTTCTTTCTTATCTTAATCCCTTGAAGATTAGACATTCAAAATTTTGAAGAATGGAAGAATGCAAACATGTCTCAAGCACACAAAGTATTCGATTTTTTTCATTCATCTCAATGTTTTGTAGATTCTTATATTAGTTCTCTTATTCCTAAGGAATTAGAGCAAATTTTCAAACTTCTCTTTCACCTACAATCTACATTGCCTAAAATTTGACACCTAAATTTAAACCCCAAAGTATCACTTTTTCCTAAATATTGATTTCAAAAGATGTACACAACAAGAGGAATCATGATAATGAAACCCTCATTCCTCCAATTTGGTGAAGGTCCTATGTGGAATAATCTAGTTAGACAATTATGGCCTTTAGTCTTCTCCCAACTCATCAAAGCATTCTTTTGTAGACTTTCTACTACCCTAACTCCCCCTAATCCAAATATGAAAAATCCATGCATGAAAAGTTTACTATTCACTTTTAGCACACCTAAGGATAATACTTTGAAAATGTATAACTTATGCATATGGTGTCCAAATAATGCATTATAATTTTCATTGGAATCCTCTTTCAATTGCCAATAAGATCCAACAGACATAATTTATGTTTAAAATTAGTAAATATGCTCTACAATAAGTACGAGAAGTAGTATCAATTATAGGTGCACATACCTTTTGGGCCTTGTAGAGTCAAAAACATATTTCTTCTTTGACACCAACTTAGCACAACTACATTGGGAACTACACCCCCCCCCCCTTTGTCTTAGTGTTGTTGCAATATTGTTTCAATGGTTTTATTCTTATTGTAGTATAGTATTGAAAGTGTATTGTTGCAATACAAAAGCAGTTTTGCAACAATACAATTTTAGTAGAAATATTGCATTCCTATTGAAACTACATTGTTGTAGTACAAATGCAATACTACAACAATACATTTTCAATACTAATTAGGGCTTTTTTTTCATTTTCTAAGAAGTGCCAAAGTGGCGATATGAAATATTATAGTGGTGCTCCAAACTTCAACATTCATCCACATATTGGATAGAAAATATTAGTTAGCACATATCACATGTCTATAATTAGATTTTCATTCACAATCTAGCGATTTCATCCAAGATTTTTTTAAATTTGAAAGTATTTAGCGATTTCATCCATTTTTTCTGGGCATTTTTCTGCCATTTTTTAGCCAGCTTCTTTTTTCAGTGCAATCTAGCACCAAAAAGCCAAAAGAAAAGCCCTGATACTAAGATAGTGGGTCTATAAATCAACCATTTAAGGGCTGGAACTGATTTTTGGGGAAGTGTAACATCTTGAAATTTTTTCAGTTAATTTTCCCTGATAGACAAGTGAAAATGGCAATTAACGCAAGTCGTTTCATATTTTTTGAAGCTTTGTAGAATTAGTTGTGAAATTTTGAAGTGAATATGGCATAGACCTCTAAAAGCGTCCACCTCTTAAAATGTACACTGTTTGTACATTGCTGAAGGCTACAAAAATCAACATGTACATGCAGTGTACATTTGTGGACGTGGGTGCTTGTAAAGCCTGAACGCTTTTTGAACCTCCTACCTTATACTGCGAAGTGCGAACCCTTTGCAGCAGTATTGTTTCAATAGGGGGTACTTTCCTGATGAAAGGCATTTCTCATCCAAACGAGTGTTCATCCAGTGCAGAGTTCATCCAACTCAGTACAGAGTTCATCTCTTCGCGTGGTTTCACCGGCTTCCAAGGCGCACCGGCTGAAAGCCTGAACGTCCTTGAGACGCCAAGCTACAGCAAGCCCGCGAGCCATCTCCGCGACCGACCTCCGCGCCAGCTGAATCAGAAATCGTGAGTATTCATTCCCACCCCCCCTCCAATTTCTTCAGAATTTCCCGTCACTCTCTCCAATTCAAGTTTCCGGTTCTAAACATACCCCAATTTCAAACCATGTCTACCTCACAACCGTAATCATCAGAGAAAACAGAGCTTTCAATTCTAGGAAACGCACTTCCCTCGTTCAATCGATTCGATTGTGCAGATGGCTTATGGAATTCGTACCGCGGGCTTGCTCCTTCTGCTCCTGCTCATGTGGGCGGAAGTGATTGATGCATCCGTTGGTCGTGTGGGGTTGAAGAAGAGACGATGGGACTTGCAAGGATTGAAAAAGACGAGCGCTGCGTCACAAGTGCGAGGGAAGGAGGTTGTGGGAGGAGGACACGATGTGGGGTTGTCGAATTACTTGGACGCGCAGTACTTTGGTGTGATTGAGATCGGGTCGCCCAAGCAGGAGTTCACTGTTATCTTTGATACTGGTAGTGCTAATTTGTGGGTGCCGTCGTCGAAGTGCCACCTTTCGGTATGTAACCTGTTCTTTACTTTTTTGAAGATTTGACCTTAATTTCGATGTTGTATGTTCAAATTTGATTTGATTTGCTTTGATGTGTTTTATGAGGTTGTATGAAAAGTTCATCCCGGTGTCTGGCGGACGGATTGTTAACGCGCTTGTTGATTTTATTCACGTGGTTACTGTTGTTTAGAAGTCATTTGATTTAGGATTCTGTGGGGAATGGTGCAGTTGGCCTGTTTATTCCACCGAAGGTATAGAGCAAGCAAGTCGTCCACGTATAAGGAAGATGGTATGCTTTTCAATTTCAATTTCAAATTTTCAATTTCAAATTTGAATTCAAATTTTGTTCATACTGAGCTGCGCCTAAATCTAATTGATTGTTTGTATTCGTGTTAACCCCTGACTGTCTAAATGGCATAAGAGTTCAAATAAATGAGTTAGAAAGCTTCTAGTAAGGTAAGAAATGAACCAATTAGAGGTTGCATCTCTTGTTTTATGTACTGACTGAAGAAGAAATAATATCATACATTTTCTAACATTAAAAGTATGTTTTGAAAGGTACCATATTCAATTGCATTCTTAAGTGTATCTAGTATGAGTTTCAGTGTGCGGTGGTTGGAATTGTAGGCACGTCTTTTGCCATTCAATATGGCACTGGATCCATGGAAGGGTTTTTGAGCGTCGATGATGTCACCCTCGGGGATCTCACTGTCAAGGAGCAGGTACAGTTTTATGCATATTTCTCGTGCTCATAACATGCTTATCATAGTCTCTGAGGAGCTGTTCCAGTTGTAATTACAACTTCCATTTCGTGGTTTTCTTGGAAATTGAAGCTAAGCTTCAAGTGTTGGCTTTAGTTGGTTTAGAAAGTGAAGGATTAAAGTGTAGAAATTTCTCTGAATGGATTAGTTGTTCTGGGGTAAAAGCAGAAGATGATCACCCTTAACTCTGAATTGCCCAAGCTAAAAATAGAAGGCTAATTTGGGAAACTAATAGTCGATTTTAGTAACTTTCAAAGCATATTCTTTTGTTAACAAGTGTGGGGTATGATTTCCTCTTTTCATTGCTACATATTTCTACCTTTCTATCAAGATTCCTAAATGACTCCTTTCAACTTCTGTAGATATGGAAGTAGACACTTTTGTCCATTTGGTCACTTGGGGTTTAACTGATTCTGATCCAGCGATAGAGATAACAGCTCTGACTGCAACTTAGGATTTCGTCGTTACCATAACGATTGCTTCTCGATTATAAGTTGCTTTCGTCATCATGATGGTGTTTCTTCGAATGTAAGCAAACAATTTTGATAAGACATTGTATCTGGGATTTTGGCACAGGTGTTTGCTGAAGCAACAAAGGAGCCTGGTGTCATTTTTCTGGCAGCTAAATTTGATGGTATCCTTGGCTTGGGCTTCAAGGAGATTTCTGTCAATCGTGTGGAGCCTGTGTGGTAAGCCAACATGGAACACTAAATGATTTCCTTCGGCTGTTGAATTTTTTTAGGTCAACTCTCTTGTAATCTTGCGAAGTGCCGGGACTACACTTTTCCATTCGGGAGATTGATTTTATTGACAAGAAAACAGTACCACTTTTCTAAAACAAGGAACATGGGAGATCAGACATTGTGAAGGCGTCTCATTTTATTGGCAGTAAAGAAGTGACCAATTTGGGGGTCCTCGTCAACAGATATCTCGTTCTCTGTAACTGGATTGAGTACCAACTGTTCAAATTTTGCTGGTGGCATGTGCTTAGGTACAACATGTTGAACCAGAAGTTGGTCCAAGAACCTGTGTTTTCGTTTTGGTTAAACCGGGACGCCTCCGAAGGGGCTAAAGGAGGAGAGCTGGTCTTAGGTGGAGTGGATCCGGATCACTTCAAGGGCGAACATACTTATACTCCTGTGACTCGCAAGGGGTACTGGCAGGTACAGGATATGGGATCGCTGTGTCCTATTTTATATGTCCTTCAGTTATATAACTGGAAGACAAAGAAAGCTCTGAGCTAACTATCACAAATTGTGTGATAATAAAATCTTACACAACAAAGCTGCCGATATGACCAGTTACAAAAGGCTATACTGATCCTCTGATATTTTTCGTGCCAATGCATTGGTTATGTCCTTAAAATCAATCCGTCTTTCTCTGCTTGGTGCAGTTCGACATGGGCGATGTGCTTGTAGATGGACAAAGCACAGGTGAGTCTTTCTTCGAGCTGCTCTTATGGCGTTGTTTCTAACACAGATCTGATCCTCATTCAAGGCTCTGATGCACTTGATCTGTGCTGTGTAAACGAGTGGGCAAAACGATTTATTGAGAATTCAATTTCGGGTTTAGAATGACATTCATTCTTCTCATTTTGTGTGAGTAGAGTAAAGGGAAAACATTCAACCTTTATTCTCGCTGAGCAAGGGTATCTTTCATCTGTCTCCTCGCAGGGTTCTGTGCTGGAGGGTGTGCTGCGATTGCAGATTCTGGCACTTCTCTATTGGCTGGCCCCACGGTTAGTTTCTGGTTTGAGCCAAGCCATACGTAGCACCTGTGTTCTTCCTCTTTATCGCGAATGTAAAACAAAACGTGTGCTCTAAGAGAGAATAATATACACTTTGATGCGCACTTTAATGGTGGTTTACCTGGTTGCTTTCAAACTATTTGAGCTGTCTGTCTGACAGGGTATTGTAGCTGAGATCAATCAAGCTATTGGAGCCACAGGTATCATCAGCGGGGAGTGCAAGATGGTTGTTGAGCAATATGGCGACCTTATCATTCGGATGCTCATAGCCAAGGCAAGTTGTGTAATGACATTTGCACAATGCCATATTGTTCTCGGCTATGAAAGTCTGTCATGTGTTTGTGCCGATTGTGTCTGTTTTAGTTTGATGGTATGTGAACTGCAATTGAGGACGTAACTTGATATTATCACAAACACAACTTTACTTTTAACCTGATTTTTATTAAACTTAGATTCTTTCTAGAACTTTCTGATAACATCATAAAGAGAATCTTCTCCACGAATCATGCTGTCTAATTTTATTGAAATCCTTGTTTATCGATCTGGACATTCATACATTGCACGTGCATCGTATCTATGTCTCTCAACTATTTATGTGCATGATCCTAGTGTCGCTCATTCACTGATGGTTTTTTATCGAATTTGGCCTCACAGCTGAACCCGTTCGAAATATGTACCAAGGCTGGTGTATGCTTTTTGGAGGAGGCAGTGCAGCGAAGGTTCATGCCAAGACTTTTAATCGCTTCCTGATTATTACTCAAATTTGTGCGACAGAAGTCTTCTAGAGTTCAAACAATTGCATGCACAAAACCGATCAGAAATATACAATGATCAACGTCAAGCGTAATGCTTATCAACTTTACCTAGACTTTCGTGACTGGTTTTATAGCTGCTTTGAATCTGAAGAACTGAATTCTTCTAACAGGGACCCAGGTATTGCCAGTGTGCTTGAGAAGCATGATGGTGTGTCTGATGAATTAGGCGGTACCGTTCCTTGTGCGTTCTGCGAGATAGCTGTCATTTGGGCTCAGAATCAACTGAGGAAGAACAAAACTGAAGCGCAGATCAAAGACTATATGAACCAGGTGACGATCTTAAAAAGAAATTGAGAGAACTTTTTTCGTTTTCACAAGTATTTTCTATGTGGAGTATTCTTTGAAGGTCAGAAAAGTATGCATATCGTCGTTCATTCCTTTTTCTTTGCTTGATTAATAATGGAAAACCTGTTTTGCTTTGGAAATACCAGTGCACTTTGGTAGTGGAATCTTTTCGTTGAATATATCGTTGCTTGGTGCAGCTTTGCGAACGTCTGCCCAGTCCAAATGGCGAATCTCTAGTGGATTGCAATTCTTTATCAGCAATGCCGCCTGTTAGTTTCACCATTGCCGGCAAGGATTTCAAGCTCACTCCTGAGCAGGTATGCATCCGAGGTTTAAAGAGCTGATCATCGATACCTGAATGAGTCCTTTTTGAAAGAGTATGAAAATGCTGCTTTACATGCTCAGCGTCACACTTGCTGCTTAGGGGTTGCTGTTGTTGAAATGCGGTTGAAATATTTGTTGAAGTTGCACTTCTGATTTGCTTACTCAGAAATCCTTAGGAATTACAGATTTTTTAAACGTTCACTTGCCGGCATGCATAGGCATTCTGCCTTTATCTATTGTTCTTTTTCTTTTTTCACCATGGCTACGACATATAGTTTGTTATTGATAAATTTTGACTGTGCGCATTCGTACAGTATATTTTGAAAGTGGGCGATGGTGATGAAGCACAATGCGTGAGTGGATTCCTCGGGCTTGACATTCCACCTCCAGCGGGGCCTTTGTGGTATGTCTCGACACCTTCTCTGGAACCTTTGTCTACCAACTAATTAAAAGATATATCGTTCATTTGGAGCTTAGAATGCGATATATCTTTCAATATTTTCATGAGCATGCGAATGACTACTAGTCCACTCTATTAGGAACTGAAGGTAGAATGCGACTTGTGTCTTCTAATCTAAGGAATTGCTTTAATTTAGAACTTGATCTGCGTCATTTGTGCATGAAAACAGGATTCTGGGAGACGTGTTTATGGGCACTTACCACACGGTGTTCGACTTCGGGAATGAGCGCCTGGGTTTTGCTTTGTCTGCATAATTTCTGAATATTGTAGTTCGTTATGGTCAGTAACTGTTAGTGCATACTGTATCTGGTTCCTGCAGTGTGAATTAATATCCCCACTCGGACCTTGTTTCCTCTATTTTAGTGTTGGAAGTTTTTCCAGTCAGGTCAAGGCTCTTCCTTGTGACACTACCTTACTGATATCACGTTTTCTAAACTGAAATGTAGATTGTACTTACATTTTGAAGATACTTAGGACCTAGTTTTGTAAGCACTTTCGTTAGTGAAAATTAACAAAATAAATGTAGCAGAGTTTTTCTTTGTAGGAGTTGGTCATAAACTTTTGACCTTGTTTTGAAAAGCTCAATTTTTTTTAAACCAACTTTTCAACCCTTATGAGAATCTTGAAATTTAAAAAAATAAAAATTCTTTCAACTCGAAAAAGACGTCTGATCTTCAATGGGTTGCTGGGTCTCTGAGCGTTAAATGAAGTTGATGCTCCGTTAGATGCAAATTGATAAAAATTGTAGGGAACTGGTGCTTTGATCACCGTCATTGGAAGGTTGCTTATCCTTCAATGTTCACAATCCCTCCTCAAAAGACTTTGCAATGATACTAGGAACATAGGAACGACTGTGACTGTTGGCACCATGTGTTCCAAAGATTAATATTTGAAATCAAATACAAGATGAGAAGCGATTACATTTTCATGGATTTTCCTTGAAGCACATCAAACTCTTGCTCCTTTGCATGCGATTCCAGATCACGAAACTGGCTCAACACCCGCAAACAAACACCTGCGCTATGAGAGTCTCCATCTCTATAGCACTGGCTTTATTTCCGAGTAAGTTTCTCGAACTTCCTCAATGCACCTCCAATTCTGTTCAGAAGATGAAGTTTTTATGCAAACGAAGCTAAACTCCTTGAAGAGCAAGAGGGCACATTAGGGGGTGGGGGGTCAGTGCAAGCATTCGGTTCCAAAACTAGAGGCAGTTATAATCCAAGACTTGATAACTCTACACAGAGGAAGTAATTTAGAGACAAGATGTGCGTATTTCAAGAAATTTCCTCAGAGACAAATTCAGACACATAAACAGAGAAAACCGTGAGCTCAGACAGTCACCCTCTATTTATCAACCGCTTGCATCTCCAGCAATTGGCTCTGAAGACACAACATCTTCAAACTTAAGAGAGGTTCTTCTTGCCTACACTTAAGCTGACCTTGAACATCTTGGTGGCTGATACCAAGATTGCTTCCCGTGGTAAAGGAGTGGAGTCCTTTGCACTGGGCTCCAGGGTGTCCTGCAACGGGGTATAGAAAGGGGAAGGGAAGGAGCCATTGCTTTCATCTGGAGACACGGAAAGCTTGTGCCGTAGCTCTGGCCATTCCTTCGTCACGTGTCTGAGAATATTGGCTTCTGCTCTAGATCCCGAGCTGGATTCTGTGCGTCCTGCGTTCCATGTAATCCAAAATTAACCCCTTAAGAATCGTGGTATTGAAAATGACCAATTCAATTGATAGTATTGAGAAAATAGTAGAGTGTAGATGGGGCAAACATTTCACCAGAATCAATGAACATCGCATGTGCTGGTCGTGAAATAAATTAAAATTGAACAAAATACACTACCGGTTCTCAACTGCTTAAACGCACATTAGTCACCATTTGGGTCTCTTGGTCGTTTAGAGTACATTCACACCCAAAGGAGAATATCTTAACCTTGAGAGGAATAAGATAACCGTCACTTTGATAACAGAGGATTGAGATAGGCGAGTGGTACAGTGGAGTTATTTTGTCACTCTCAAGGTTAAGATATTCCCCCTTGGCGTGGATGTACCCTGAAGAGGTATGTTACGTATGTTTATTTTTCACCTTATCAAAGAAATTCTATGTATACAATTATTATGAAACTCTCACAGCGGTGTTTCAGAATGTGCAAAGATGAGTAACAGTAGTGATCAATATGATACATCCAAGCAACTCATCAGGGGAATATTACAGTAAACCAAAGGAGAAAAGGACAACTAAATTGAACTCACCTCCCGGGCTCTCTCTATAGCTTCTAGAACCTCGAGAATCCAAACTTTTTGCTCCTGAATTTGTACTTCGAGGTTTCACATTTCCTTGAGTACCATCTTCCCAGACCGCCACTTTCTCATTCGGGGTGACGACGTTGGTATCAAGGTTACTTTTCTTCAGTGTTGGCACCAAGTTTTCCTCGCCCGTTTCATCTCCAGATGTGCCAGCACTACTACTCTCTGACGTTTCCACCAAAATCTTTCCTTTTGAATCCTTGTTTTCCACCCTTACAGGGCTCGCGACTGGTGTGGAAAACGTTGTTGGAAACTCATCAGAGCATCCATTGAGCATGTCAGGCGACGCCAACTGACTGCAAGACTGATATGAGCTTTCAGGACATGAACTCATCTGTCCTGAGGATCCGCTTGGACTGTGTTTGAAGTCATGATCCAAGGGAAGAGGAAGCACCGGAGATTGAGGGCTGCCATTATATTCTACTGCCGGTGAAACTCCTGTTATAAAAACGCTCTTGTCTTTCATCAACAGAGACCTCTCGAGATCATGCTTCCTGAGCTTTAAGATTTCGCCACTCACGTCGCGGGAGCTTTCCAAGCTGCTGTCTTCGGTTTGGGAGGAGACTGTGATCGGTCGTATGATGGTCGAAGCCTCTTTGGCGTGAGCCGCTACCTTCACAGCTTCTGCGGTATTCAGACGCGCCAGTTTCCATGGGTTGATCCCCACTGAGAATTTCTTATGAGGCTGTTTCGCAACAGACTTCTTTGTTGCGGTTTTTGCAGAATAAGGAGACTCCAAGTCCCCACTGAATGCCAGAACCTTCTGTTTCAGAGTTCAAGGAAGAAGTCCAATCTTGTGAGTTATGAGAGGATTCTTTTACAATCAGATAAGCTAGTGTTTCGTAAGACTAGCACTGATTATCGAGATGACATTCCCTAGTCATTTGGTTTTTAAGATTCATAGTTCCCTGTATTCACTATTGCAAATCCCCCAGAGAATTTCGTTTATGTAATACTTGACAAAGAACACTTGTTGCATAAGCCTCATATGTGTAAGAACTTTTGAGGTATGGATGGTCAATTACTTGGGAACTGAATGGAACTCAAGGTCTGAATTTCCAAAGTTTTCTTCTACTGTAATGTGTACATCAGATTCCGCAACTTGCATAACATGGATCTGACCAGCTCATCCAATCTTAAATAGGGGGTGCTAGACAGCGAGATATTTGGTTACTAGTCATCTTTTACGGGGTTTTCTTACACAAATCAAACAGTATTTCATTGCAGAATAAGTAATTTGTTCCTAGACTTGAAAACTCTACACAAGGACAAGTATTTTGGCCATATTATATTGGGCTCAGAATCGCTAAGTTACAAAGAAATATAGCACGAGACATCGCAAGCTCACACCCATTAATATGCATAAACAGTGGATTGAAATACATTTGTACCTGCTCATGCTCTACGAACATGCGAGGTGGTGTACAGAAGACACCCCGTTGCATAGCCAGAGCTCCGGCTGGGCTGTATCCACTAATCCCTGTAGAACTCGAGCTTGTTGGTGATGAAGTCAAGCTGTTGAACCCATCCCCTTCCGTTATATCGCGTCCCAAGTCTTGTTCTCTTGTTGCCAGGATGTAATCGTATGTTGTGATTCCCTATCCAGATGCACCTCGATATCAGCCATTGTACTCACTCCGTCCACAGTTTTGTTGAAAACATTTGAAACCAATTTCATTAATCATATTGTGAAAGCATAAATTCAAAAGGGTCCAAATTTATATCACCAGAATCAATGTGTTCATTGCAAACTAAATAAAATTGGACAAATAAAAACCCTTCATACGACCTATTCAAAAACAACCTGGAAAAAAAATGAGATTCAAACAGGACAATTATTTTGGGACGGAGGAAATATATCGATTTGGGCAAAAAAATTACAAGAAACAACTATCCAGATAGAAAAATCTAGCCTTTCAACATTATATGAGTTTTTTCTGATAATGGATGACCAGCAGAAGCAGCAACATCATTTGACGAATTCAAGGACGGAATCAGATTTCTGACTCTCACCTTGTGAATTAGAATGAGGTGGAAGAAGAACAGCTGACACAATGGGATTGTTGCCGACATGGCCAGCAGGGATACCAAGAACTGCAGAACAATATCCAATTACAGGATTCGAATAGCAAGACTTAGACGGCAGCTTTCCGTTTCTCAAAAAATGCAGCTCAACTCTAGAATTCAGCTTAAGAAGAATTAAGTAAAATACTTCGCATAGTCCACATATTGTATACTTTCCATAGTTCAGAATTTTGAACAAGTAAGCGTTCTAGACCATCTCTGTAGCTCCCAAAGAAACTCTGTCAAATCTCAAATATTTGAGGTCAGCTAGATCTTTAAATAGAAAGAAGGCAGAATGGTGAGAGGTGGACAGTACACAGAAACAGCATTGCTTAAAAACTTCCATACCACGATTACGATGTACGGTACTCGAGAGAAGCTACTGCCAAGTATGTGAAGTATCTCCTTCTCAAAGTTTGCCTTATGTGTAAAGCAGCGTGTAAGGACACCAATTCCAGTGCTCCACACAATGGTCAGCTGCATCAAAGCGTCAATGCAAAATTCAATTCACGTGAATTCATCTCTTTAATACATTGATATTGGACACGAGTTTGAATTTTTCTCAGCAATGAAATTTCTCACAAATTGAAATTAACAATCTCGGGATGTATGAAGATGCTTACCAACAAGAGACACGTAACCATAAGACTCACGAAGGTCTTGTAATTCCTCTTTCCGACGCAGTTGTTGAGCCACTGCCGTCACAAGATTACGCAACTGTTAAGACACACAATCTAGAAGCAAGCTAAGAGAATAGATAGTCTTGACAAGAAAATTGAATAGTTGGAAACTTGATAAGTAAAACGAAGACAAATTAAGAGGAGGTAATGGAGATACCCGACAGTGATGATCGAATTCGTGCACGCATTTGTCGCAAGCCTTGCAATGCTTGCTGTTCCTTGATATCTGCCAGTGTAGAAGTTCTAGATATCAGCAGAGCTCAACGGAATTTTCACTGTGAAATAGGTGATAGGGATTGCTGTTTATGAATCCAAATTCGAAATTCGAAAAATGATATGCATTTGTATGAAATTACCACCAGTGGCATTATCCAAGCAGAGACAGACAAACGGTTTCTAATTCCAGAAGCACTTATTACACGGGAGTTGATTCACTGGTGCTTAAAAGAAACTAAATCTGATTCTGGAGAACTTCATCGCAATATAATTATTCAAAGACACAACATATACCGCACCTTAGCTTCGCAAATGCTGCAGTAGAGCAATAGTTCTCCCATATTTAGCTTAGTTGAATCTTCCTTTTTACAGCAAGCAAATGGGAGGCAAATCAACCATCGAGAACAAATGCTTGGACACAGTGTTTTTCGGGATGCTGAATTTGCTTCAGATTCATCATGTGAAAGTCCTAAGGAAGTGTTCAGATTAGGGAGAGACATTATGTCCATAGACTTCAGCACTTTTTGCTGCTTGGTCCTTGTAGCGCGGTTGGACTCGTGCACCCCTGGATCAGCTGGATCACATCCAGCGCATCTCACATACAGAATAGACACAGCAAGGACCTGTATTACCATCACAAGAAACAATATGAAAATTAAAAAAATATAAGCCCAAAAACAGAACAGTATGATAGTGTGCACTTGCACGCATCCCTCTCACTGCAGCTCAATGGCACAAATCGCATTTCAAACTACTCAGCTTGGAAAATATTAATGTCCAATGGAATCTAAAACCTGGTTTTAATTTCAAGACGTGATGATCCCTTACCAACGGGGAGAATACTGCATACATGTGGTACTTCAGTATGCTATTTCCAACGAAAGGAATGAAAAAGACGTAGAATGATAAAGAGATCCCCGCAAACACAGCCACCGCCACCGTCTGCTAGTTCATACAAGTACCAAATGTCAGCACTGGAGAGCTTTACTACTAGCAATCTCCCATTGAGAAAAAAAAAAAAAAAATTCTTGTTGCACAGTCCTTGTAACAGATTCTCATACCAAGTTCATCTGAAGATAGTTGGGAACATATCAGTATCCACGCATTCGGAACCCATATCCCTTGAAAATGACCTTCTTGTAAATGGTTTCACGCTAATCTTGACCAGGGGGTTACAATTGCGCCACATCATCGAAAACCTCACTTTCCAACACTCGCCATTTACTCTCTAGTACCAATAATGTGAGTGATAGTGCTGACATTGCAAGAGATAAACCCCAGATGCAAGCTAAGTGAGAGAATGTACCTGGAGAGGATGATACGGCACTTCCCATCCATGGTTTCGCATTGTGCCAGGGACGGCTTCAACCCCAGCTACCAAGCTTGGTAGAAGAAGCTCTCCAGCCGAAGAATTATCATCACGTAACCACAAGTAAACATGTGCACGAAACACCAACCTCCAAAAACAATTTCATCACACGCTGAGACCAGAATGCACGCACGTCCAGCTCCCAAAGCGCTTGCAACCCAACAAGAACGTCGGCTGTGGTGAATCGATACAACGATCCTCGCCACTGCTTCAAACCTTTAGTACCAAGAAAGAGTCATTTTCCCAAAGTGTGAAACCCCACCACCACCCCCTCACGCACTAATTGTATTCCATCGCCAGGATCATCATCGTCCTCGATCTTCTCTCCTTTGTGCCATCACTCCCCCACCGCTCCATGGTACACGTCTCCGAGGCGCTGATCGACTTCACAGAATCAGGGCGGCAACAACCCAAGTAAGATAAGGAGGCAGCAAACCCGAAAGGAATTGAAAGAGCGAGGAAGCTCCATTACACATCAAGTGCAAAGATAGTGTAACTCAGTGTCCAAGCTCACTGTTGCTGAGTCCGTCTTGTCTGTTGTTCTCCCCCCAGCTGTTTGCATTGCATTGCCGTGCCTTGCCTTGCCTTGCCTTCCTCTGCATGCCATTGTCAGGAGCTGCAGCAGCAGCAGCTTTCGCCATAGTTTTCAGAATTGCAGATGCCTTGCAGGTTGGTTTGCACTTGAGGGCTTGAAATTGAGAGAGACTGAAGCGAAGCTAGCTGAAGTTCATTCATTAAATTATTAAGGTAACCATCCATGATGGATTGATGGGGCAATGGGGATCATTGAGGAAGTGTAAGTTTTGCAGGGATTGATGCCCCTGTTAATTACCCCTTTGCAGAGCCTCTGTCTGTCAAGACTGACATCTTGTCTGTGACAGTGTTTCATTGATTTGCATTTACACGTTGCGTTGCTTCCTCTCAGCGGGGCCGGGAAGATTCTCCTTCTATGTACGCGGACCCCAAATTGTCCCTTTTTCTCAAATAACTTAGGTCCCGTGCATAATATGTCATTCCAAAAATCTTGGACTAAGAAAGTAAGGACGGATTTGGGGTATTTGGTGAAAGGGAGGAGTGACGAAACATGGGTAGGATGGAGCAATGTTGGGGGTTGTGGGTGTGGGTACGCATAGCATATATTGTTTTCATGCATTGGAGTTGAGTAGGCCTACCAATCTGCATGCCCAATCACAATTCCTAGGAAGAGTGAAGAATAATGTATTGTAAAAACAATGTTGAGGTTTCCAATTGCAAGTGCACATACTTAGCATATATTGTTTCATGTATTAGATTTCAATAGGCTTACCAATTTGCATGGCCAATCACAACTCCTAGCTCACTCACGTAGAGCACCCACAAAAGACCTTTGCAACGTTAAATTGTAAGTTCTTTCTCTTCTAAAGAGGCTTGATACTATTGCTATCCCTTGTTATACAACCCGCTAGTATTGAGATTATTTGTTTTGTAATCGTTGGATTTAAATTTTTAAGTTCTTTACTTCCTTTTCAAATTCCCACATGATCCTCTTGTAAAGAAACATGGACATACAATTATCCTTGTTTGATTTCCAATTGTGTCCGATGTCAATGTTTCTTTCGTTGGCAAAATTTCTCCAATTATAACAAAAAAAAACAAAACACTCATATTGTCATATACTTCAAAATATTCTTTAATAAAATGAAGACAACAAAACAATTATAGTTTTCAAACAAAAAAAATTGTCCCCATGCATAGCATACTAGTCTAAAAACCTTATATTTTTTTTTGGATTGAATACTGTCATAATATTAAACTCTATTTTTTCCTTAATTAAGTTATAATCCAAAAAGAATTTTAAATGTTAATAAGCAATTAATTTTCTAGACTTCAATAAATGTTGGATTTTTGAATAGTTATTGCAACCATCCAATTACATATGTAAAAAATTCCAAAATTAGTAACCTTTTGAATCAAAAATTTGGAAACAATCCAATAAACAATTGAAAATGCATAAAAATAGGTAGGCTAAAAGATAGATAAAAAAAAAAATCAAATAGATGTAGAGTATTTGATGATTTAGAGCTTCCCTACGCCTTTAGAAAACCAATAAACAAAAAATTCAAAATCCATCCTTATTTACACATTATCCAATTACTATCTAGTAATTTGAAATCTTTTAGTAATGAAGTAAAAGTGAAAGAATTTTTACTAATTACAAATATACTTAATTGTTAAAAATCACGAAATTGGGGACACTACTTTAGTGAAAGAGCAACTACATGAAATGTTTAAATATGTATTCATCCAACTTTAAAGCTGTAGGGAGAAGAAAATAGTCAATTTGAGATTTTGTTTAATTTGTAGTTAGAATTAAAGAAAATTAATAAAGATATATCCATAGATGAATAACTTAGTTATAGAAGATGCAATATTCCAAAGTCAAAACAATTTTTGTTATTTCCATAGTTTAATAAGTCAAATACTTAGTTTTATGTCTTTTAAATGCTTTGTAGACATTGGAAAGTTTTAAATAAAGAAGTAAAACATTGAAATGATATTGCTACCATTTGTTTTCATCATATAAAAATATATATATATCAAAAATGTCAATATAGCAAAATTAAATTTATTTATCTTGCCTTTCACCTAGAAGTAGGTTATTTTCAAGCAAGTGAACATATCTTAACCCCTAAATGCCTAACGCACCAAAATCTGGTGTTTGCAAAACTTTGAAGTTAAATAAAACCTAGCCAAGTTGCTATTTTTAGTCATTTATATTTTTGAAAGATTCTTCTTGAAGTCTAGTTTTAGCATAAAAAAATCTGATCTTGAAAATAAATGATAGTGATTTTTCTATTCAAGGTTTTGTGCAAAGATACCCATTGCAATTTTGACTTCTTGTAGTATTCAAAGCTCTTGGAAATGAGTTTCAAATATACTAGGACTTGAAGAAAAAATCACATTCAAAACTCATTTAAAAAAATTGTAGAGTAGATTTTGAGAAGCCATAAATTGATTGGGATTATTCATATTAGGCCCTCAAACCTCATATTTTTTTGGTCACCAACTTTTTAGGTTTGACTTGTGAAAAGTGAATTGAAAATTTTTCATAGTTTTAACACCCTCATGGTCAAACATTATAATCTTCTAACTTATAAGTGATATTGTTGTGTTTTTTCTTCCTATGTGATCTCTAACATGTCTAGTTTGAATTTGTATGGTTACAATTTAAAAAAAGTTGATACAACTTATCAAAATGTTGGCTTTTTGTTCAATTTAGAGCAAATTTCTAGAGGCTCAAAACAAGCCTTGGGCATTTAGGGGTTAATCATACTTGAATAAATTTAAACTAAAGTAGATGAAATGATCATAAATTCAAAAATTCTTAGAAGAACATGTACACATAGAAAATTTCACAAGATTTGTATCTTACAAGTAGAGAGATATGTAATCATAAATGATTGCAATTGGCATTCCACTCTAAAACAAAATTTGAATAAACATTCAAATACAATCTGGAATAAATTCAAATAAGTCTAATGATTTTGAAGATATGGAATTTCTTGAGCAAAATAAGTGTACATTAGCCCCTACATTCATTCAAATTGAGTCCCTCGTGTTTTAAAGTAGTTGTGCAAAGGTCATTTGGGGACTTCCTTTGTTGGTTCCATCCAAAGGATGAAGACTATGGCATCAACTTTGGTTTCAAAATTTGAGTTTCCAAATCCTATCTACAACCTCATTCACACTACACATTGCACAACAAGGATAGGGTTCTGTTGGAGTGGGGATGTGAAAGTCCAACTAGTAAGTAAATTAATGTATGACAGGGCCTCATGGTTACACCGTTCTTGCTAACTTTCATATCTCTTGTCATCACATATGCCATGATCTTGAGATGTTCCTCGAGATGTTCCTCACTGATTCTTCTGATTTAAAAATTGACGCCATTTGAATTATCGAATTTTCACAACATGATCGATCGAATAGGCCATTCTAGAACCATGAATCCTTGGTCCTTGCGTTGGTTCTTGTTCGCAGACGAGCCTGGTTGAGAGAATCATAGGTAATACATGGCATAAATCAGGTTGAAGGACAATTGTGATACCAAATGATGATTAAAACATGGTCATAGTAGACTCGACAAATCGGATGAGAGTTCAGCCAGTCCTCAATGATTCAGCCAAGAAAATCACTTGTGCTTGTAAAAAATCCAAGAATTGGGAAATTAACTATTGTAACACTGATCATTTCACATTAATAGTTACACGACATGTCCGCAAGAAACTTCTTACAGGCCATCTCGTTAGCATCTGAGTTATGGTGCATTAATGACTGCCCAGAGAGACACATGAGTATAGGTTCATACTCACTTGAATCTTGGTACGTCATTTTCTGCCATTTGCAGGTTGCAGGCATAATAACAAATCGGACGACTACAACGGGTTTTCAGGCTAAAACAGCTGCAGGCCATGTAGCTTGCGACGACATGATGATACCCACAATCACTCCAAAAAGACCTAGAGCACTCCCAAAGATTTCAATGACTAAAATCTTGACGAATAAGGTGGAGTTCTGAGCGTCGGAGAGCGCACAGCTGCTGCCTATAATACCCACGCATAACCTGCAATAAAACCAAATGAAAATCTCAATTCTTGTGTGAACTTCCTCCAACTAAATCTTGATCCAAAGGTGGAAACAATCAGTCACCGCCATACACATATCAAACTTCGGTAGACTCCCAACTTAACAAAACATAAATCACAAAGAATCAATATAAGCGGATCTTTTGGCGCACAATTAATCGCTAATTCATCACCTTTTACCTTTCTTAAAAGAAACCCTGCTGCTCACGTTAATACATAAATGCCCAAACGGCCAAAGATGGCCGCTTTGAATCTATAAGAGCTGAAATAAATCATTTACGACGATTCAAGGAAGGTAACAAGAAATCATAACCTACATTTTTTCAACAATATACTTATAAAAATGATAACAAACTTACTACAATCGACTATTGGCTTCCAAAGCAAACTTTTGTGATTAGCATTCGCACTCAGGGGTTGAGATACCTGAAACATGACAAGAAGGGCTGAATACATAAAATTCAGAGGAAGAATCATTTATCAGGGTAAAGAATGGTCACTCACCCGCACAGAAGATTTGCAAAGCCAACGATGATCCCTGACGCGAACAAAGAGTAGCCAGCACGCATGGAATCCGGATGAAAAGGTTGCTTTGTTGCCTCCAACTTGGTCTGCAGAATGATGGCTACAATCACTCCGTAGATAGCCACAGCTTCGCAGAAAATTACACTGCATACATATATAAATTCAGTTAGTGATGACAATCGAAACCACCTGTTGATTCGGTCCACGAAACCAGGAATGATAATCTTGAGACCCCCACTCAAGAATGCTCACCTGATTAGGTTCTTCGACGTGATTCGGGGAGCCTTGATTGCTGCACCTAAAAGACTGCTCCCGGTGATGTAAATCCCCCTGTTCAAAATATCAGCTCAGAAATGAGATCCAACAGGTTTCACAGGAAGAATCCAACACCGAAAACACCCTACATAACAACACCCACGTACTGAAGAAGTCGCAGAGTGAGGGTTTAAAGCGGAGACGCTTTGAGAACACTATGCTTCAAATTCGTATGCAATTTCCACCAGTTCCAAATATACAAATCAAAGATGCGCCTTCTATTTCTTTTTCAAGAAAAAATTACTGGCAAATATTCTGAGGTATCCAACCCCTCTGAAAACGCGGATCAGCGCTTAGAAGGACACTCTTTCTTCCTAAAACACCAGAACAGCATCCGCAAGCGTCCATCTCGATTCACACCTCAAAAATACATCAGAATGTTATCTACATAACCAAACATGACCAGCTTAAAATTGTTCTCAAAACCAAAACCAACCATGAAGTCGAGAATCTGCGATTCTCACAGTTACAAAGAACCAAAAGAAAGCCGTCAAATACCAGGAAGCTCCGAGGACGGACACGCCAATTGAGATCGCAATTCCAATGGCAGAGTACACATAAGGCGACATGTACAGCAACGCATGAGTCCACGCATACCACCACGCCACAAACCCCATCGCGGCAGATCTACTCCTGCAAACAAGGAGATTCTTCCAAGTGTTCTTCCTATTTTCCCAAGAAAATGGACTTGGCACCGAGGAACTGCAAAACTACGGAACCACAGGAGCTGCGGACTACGAAGATCGAGAAACAATTGTCATCGGCAGAAATCAAACCCTAAACGAGCTCCGGTGGAAAATGCGACTACGAGAAAGAGAACGTCGGATCTTCCTGGTGATGCTGCGTGTAAACGCGTCCACTAGCGCATGGATGACTGTTGAATTTGAATGGATGTTAAACTCGAATGGAACAAGAACGGTGTGACCGTGAGGTTTTCTATGTGGTGAACAAGTGTGTAGAATATTTTTTAAATGAATCTTTTATTAGAATAAAGATTAATATTGCACAAAAGTGAAAAAACAAATGGAAAATAGTATATGTTAATACATGTAATCAAACATGAAGTAATAACGAAATATTTATTTATTTAATAATAAAATAATACATTAGAATTACATATTATAATACAATAAACTATTTTTAATGTTTTTTGGACCCTAGAACAATTATTTTTTCTAGTTCTTCTAATAGATTTTTTGAGGACTCAAAGATATAAATCTTGAATGTTCTCATTGCTAGTTTTAATATTATGTTGAACACTTGATTAGTAGCACCTATTAAGACTAATGACCAATTGTTGGGCATGTAACTGTTAATGAAGGATACAATAGCAGCTTCTCCATGTTGTAAGATGTTTGTGTCTTCATCATCATAAATAAATCAAAGTTTAAGATCAACATCACTTGGAAAATTTGGTTCAAAATTAATATTCCCAATTGAAGATGAAATTACGAAATTATTTCACCATATGTTTTAGTGGTAATTTTGATTGCTTACTACGATCAATTGTTATTTGTCTCCTTATATGTTGTGAGAAGCAATAAACACCTCCAAACATAATATTTGGAATTTGGATTTTTAACTTTGATTTAAATTTCATTGAAGCTCTAAGAGGTCATAATAAAATTGCATTCTACCTCTTGTTTTTCAAAATCCATTTGGTCATATTGTGACCAAAAGATTCATAATCGTTAGTAGTCCAATTAGCCTTTTCTTTTGTTTTTCCTCCATATCGTGTATCAAAAGCAAATAAAGCATCTTTAAGAATTACTACTGAATCTTCTTAAATGGATCCCAACTTAGCTACTATTTGAATAGGTATCAACATTTTCAAACTTTTTGTGTTTTTAATGGTTTTCATATTTCTCTAAGTCTATTGCATATGTGGTGGCAATGATTTTTTTTGTTGCTATTATAGAGGTTACAAATTTCTCTTGGAATAAATTTTTCCAAGTTTTTTAACCTGGACAATTCTTGTTTAGACAATATATTAGCCCAATTTGCCTTGAAGTTCTTGCATTCATTGTTGACAAGAGATACAAGTTGGTCTTCTAAATTGTATCTAGATGTATCAAGGGAAAACATCATATGTTCAAGTAATTGTTCATCTTCATTTATTAGCCACTTCAAAGCATTTTGAACTACTGAAAGTGATTTCATTCTATTGGTCATATATGCAATAGTTTTTAGTTGCAAAATTTTTGCATCCATTCCATTCACTAGTATAATCATGTATTTATTTAGGTATGAATTGTCTAACTTAACACTGTTTACTTGCACATGCAATGTAGCAACCCCATTTTTTCTATCAACATTGATGTCCACTAACATTCACTCTAACATCTTCAATGACAAAAAAACATAATATTGCTATATTGAATGTGCAAGTAAATGGCATCAAGTTAGACAACCCATGTCTAAATAAATGCGGGATTCTCCTAGTGATTAAAAAAAACCATTGAGGTTTATTGCATAAGTGACTTAACTCTTTGTGTTGCTCTATACTCAAGTTCCTCCGTAGCTTCAATCACTTTATCATGAAGGGTCTTCTAGTAAAATCTCTATTTTCTTCATATCTCTTCTTGTCATCATATCTTTAGACAGAGATTATGGCAACGAATCCACATTGACTCTATACAAATCTAAGTTTCCAAATTCTATCTACAATCCTATTCACACTCAACTATTGTGATTTGATTTTCACCTAACACTAGGCCGGCATGGCAAGCCAAGAATCATCACCTAGGGCCAACCCTAAGTTGTGAAAAACAATAAAATCTTTATTAGAATGTGATTTTATTTTATTTTCAAATGAGTCATTGTATGTTTGTAATCAATGTTTAAATGCAATTAAGAAAAACAAAATTCCAATATATTTTGCATATAAAAATATATATAGGAATCTAATTATACCATTTGTCAAGAAACTTATTATTTTAGAAGAAAGATTGATTTCACTACGCCAAGCTTTTGCACAAATTTACAAACTACATAATTATAGTCAATATAAAATGCATAGAAGTGTCATAAATGTTTTGGCATATATTGATAAAACACAATTGATTCTTCCTTGTTTGCTTGAAGATGGTGGTACAATAGGGATCCTTCTAAAATGTCGTTTAGTTTGTAAATCTCCCTTTATGTCTAGAAATGTACATCCTAATATAATTATGTTAGCTTTGAAAGATTTGTTGAATACTCCATTGTATAGGGAATCAAATGTTGAAATTCATTCTCTATAGAGTAGTTTGTTTGCCATACATCTTCAAACAAAAATTGAAAATGATATTTTTGAAGATGACATTGGAAACCAAGATAATTTTGAAGAGGAAATAGAAAATATTTTTACTAAAAAAATGGTGCATAATTTTTTAGATTCTGAAATTATACAAGATTATGATAAAAATACCATCAATTGAAAATGGTTTATCTATTGTGCCAAGTGAAGGATATCATCCTATAGGAATCTTCAAAGACAAACATAGTGAAAAAGTTAATTTTCCAACATTGTTTTTTGGTCATCCTCAAAATGAAAAAATATATAATAATTTCTCTTATCATAAAATAGAAAAATCGGAAGTATTGTACAAAAATCATGATTTTGCTACAAATATTCAAAATATTTTCTTCAAAGCAACTAAGATTTGCATTGAAAAGGTAAAAAGCTCTAGTTGGATTTGAATAAGAAAAGGAAAGTTAAATGGAAGAACTTTGACTACTATTGAAGTTTTTGAAGAACCTAATTTAGATGAAATTTTACAGTCATATATTAGATTTTGTGATTTAGAAAGGTTACGTACATCACCTGATTATATAGAAGGACTTCGGAAAAGTTTGTTTGCAATGATAAAACAATTAGGTCCTCCAACATTTTTCATTACCTTAACAAGTACAAAGCATTTATGGACACCTTTAAATCAAGCTTTGTTTAAATTAAATGCTACATAGTTGAATATTTACCTGATTCAATTCTCTTGAATCTATTCATATAGTTAAACTAATAAGGTCCGATCCAATAACATGTGCATTGTATTATAATAATCGCACTTCATCATTTCGAAAATTAATGAAAAAAGGGTCTTCAATTATAGGATAAGTAGTAGATTTCTTTTTTATTACTGATTTTCAACATAGAGGTAGTGCTCATAAACATGCAATAGTTTGGATAAAAAATGCACCAAAATATAAAATAAACTCTCATGAAGAAATAATTGCTTTTGTTGCCAAAAATATTACACCAAACAAGACATTTCTTCTCCTTCCTTTACAAGAAGCTCAAACTCATGAGCATTCACGTACATGTAGAAAAAAAGGACAACCATAGTATAGATTTCATTATCTTCTTCCGCCAATGAAAAAAATCATGATTTTAGAACCCATCAATAATAAAGATGTTGAAAATCTAAATTATTATAAAAACAAATTTAGAGACATATTTGATTTTTTAAAAGAATTAGGCATTGAATCAAAAAGAAGATAAAACAAATGTGCATAAACGGATATTAAAACTTGGCAATGCATTTTTGAATGTACAACAAATGTCAACACAACTTGCTATTTATTTCCTTCTTTCCTTACCTTTGTATCATTGTTCATGAACGTTTAAATTCATAAATACATCACCACTAGAACATGCTTTCTTTTTAAAACAACAAAAAACATTATTAAAATTGGCCCCTGAATCTTTCAATGTTATGTGCAAGTCTATTATTGATAAATACATAGAAAGACCTCATTCAATGAATCACATATGTTTAACTGAATTTGCATCCAATTATTATTGGCTAAAAAATAAATTAATAAAATGTCGAACACCCAAAATTATAAGGTTTGTTCATTACAACAAACATAAAGACTTAGAAAATTGGGCAAGGAAACGATTATTATTATATGTACCATTCTGTATCAGTGAAGCTTTTTAAAAAAGTAATAAAGAGATTTTCAAAAAAGCTAATGATGTAAAAATCAATGATATTGTTAATAGAAATAAAAAATTCAATTATCAAATTGCTCCAATAGTACAACAAGATTGTAATGAAGAATGGGACCATTTACAAGAGATTGCAAATAAATTACAAATTGACAAAAAACTATAATATATGGGATGATGTAGAAGTAAAGACAATGGATTTGTATACAAGTACAAAGAATATTAAAAAAATATGACATTGCTTCACATGTATATATTAAACCACAACCAAGACATTTCACCAACAAAGACATAAGACATCATATGTTGACGTGTAGAGAGAATTTGCCTCGAGAAATCAGAAAGATTCTGGCTGCGACCAAAAATGGCTTGGAAATAGAGGAAGTTGTAAGATGATAAAAACAACTGAACTTGTCACTTGTAAATTTACCCTTTTAACAATGAACAAAGTAATAAAAAAGATGAATATAACTTAGCTTGTCACAACAGATTTATACACTAAATTATTATGGTTTGAAACTAAAAGTCGTAGTTGTGTCAAATCTTTGATCATAAACATCAAATCTTCTAAACTACTATCGAATTGATATTCGTTGACCAATTCTATATTGACTAGCTCTAAATGAGTATAAGGGTTAAGGTGTATGATAAGATCCTACAGCTTTAATCGAATAAAATGGGACGGCCAAACCATAAGCTAATTGTTCACAAATTGGCTCTTAAACTTCAAATCCTCGATGACCAACTTTAAAAACTAAACTTTACCGTGAGGACAAGCAAGTCTCGATCATGTGGCCACTAACCTCACTTTGTCACCACGACACAAAATGAGGCTAAATATTGATATAAACCAAACCAACCACAACAACAAATGTTTACAAAGCCACAAGCTACAACACACAAGTCTTCATTGTCTTCAACTTGAACCGCAACTTCAATTTCAAAGCTAAACTTTGAATAAGTGCCACCGTTGTTCAACAACTTCAAATAAAATGAGTGATAGCTTTTTAAAAAGTTAATATAAATTTCTACTTTTTTTTAAAATGTCAAATCATTCTAAAACTCTATCCAACATCTATGGCTGCTTGAAGTTTCGACCTCTAAAATTGAAGATAGTAGACCCTCTTTCATTTCAATGCTTACCAATCATTTATATAAACTCCAAATAAAGCGTGTAATATTTTCATAGAAATTTACTAACATCTTCTACACTCCTTCAAATTTTAATAGCAAAAGAAAGACCTATCTATTTTCTATGGACGTTCAAAATCTCTGGCCTTTCACATGAAAGGCAACAAATTTTCTTCCATTCAAACTAATATAACTTTTGGAAGCTAACTTCAAATCAAGAACATGAGAGCTTTATAGAATTATAATATCATGATACACAACTCCTCAAATTTTCATTTTTAAATTCTTCATAACCACTACACAATGAGCCTCCAAATATACGGGTTTCCCCAAAACTAACAACGAGAGAGAAGATGAATAGTGTTCACTTTATCCTCAACTTTTTCAACATTCCTATTCCATAAACAAGTGGATATTAGCCCCTCACTTACTTATAAAGCTACAACATCAATAATTAAACAACAACTTGATCTTACAACTATCTCTTTATTTTCATTTTTGAAGGAAATTCACTTCAAAATTCACCTAAAAGGCAAACTAATTTCATGTCTCCCTACTACAACTATAATCACATTGTAAAATTTTAATAAAATACTCCAAGCATTAATATGAAAACTAACACTAAATGAATGTCTGATAGAAGTAAAAAAATAGACTCTAATCAAAATATCATTCCATTTTCAAGAATTTGAAAATGCGGTTGATCGTAGTAGTGACATAATTGGTACGATTTCCCTTAGTTAAAGGGCTGACTAACCTCTCTAATTATTGTTGATGATCATGACTCCCCTCAATAAGCTTAACTATGTAATAATATTGATCGTTGTTTAAACATTCAAAACATCTTTTGAATGTAACTTCATGGTTGCCAGACTCAATACATTCAACCTGCAACAAAATCACCAACAGGGTTGACACGACGTCCAGACGCGGACGTTGTGTCCGCAGCGTCCACTGACATTCGCGGTCCCCGCGGACGCAACGTCTGCCTGTCACCCCGTCCGCCCCGTCTGCCCCATCCGCTTTGACGGCCCTATTTCCCCCGACTGCCCTACCCAAACTGCCCCGCAGTCACTCCCTTAATCTTTAAACAATTAAATGTTAAATGAAGTGCAATGGTTCGCGATTTGTCATTAAAACAATGTCTCTTATAAGTTGAAAGATTATAAAGTTTGACCATGAGTCCATGATAGTCTTGAAACTATGAAAAAATTCCAATTCATTTTCAAAAGGCAAACTAAAAAAGTTTGTGACTTCAAATATATATATATATACTATTTAAAAAATCGAGATCAACACAAATACAAACATAATCAATATGGGCAAAATATATTGAGTTTAATATAGAATACCATACATTGTGCACATTTGGCTAATTGCACATATAATTTTTTTCATTCCAATTCTATATTTCTAAACTAATTTTTAATGCCTATATAACCTATTCAACTACTACTTCTGCACTACCAATCTAATATAAATGGCGGAAATGTTCATCTGGCATCGGCCAACGATATGTATTAGAAAATCGCGTAATCACATGGGCCAAACTAGTATTTTCATCGTTAGTCTTCAAAGAAATGCACTTCAAGTAAGCATAAAACACTTTTGCAAAGTCATGAAAGGCAAATTGTGTCGCACTAGGTGTTTTTCGTAGCACGTTGAAATACGCCTCTGACATGTTGTTTCCATTCATCCGCTGAGCAATTTTTCGAATGGCATACTCTTCCGACTTACGTGAATACATCGGAATGACTTCCACATCTGCATCTGCTTTATGCAAATATGCAATACGTGGATCCACCCACCATCTCCTCTGCAAAGTTTGTTTCATCTCATCTGCTGATGTGAATGTGTACAAAGACTTCATTGGCTGAGAAGCTAAGGTGGTTATGCCCCAATCGCAAACTCCAATGTACACACGTCACTCATCCTCTGGAAAATGCAACAAGATGTTGTCCGGAGAAAGATCATTGTGCAAATGTCCAGCAAGATGCACTGCATACATTATATGCATAAACGCCCATGTCAACTCCGTGCGCTTCTTCCGATATCGTCCTAAATGGTGAGCTTTTACAACCTCCTCTTCGGTTGGATTCGTATACATCAAACAAATTTGAATGTTGTCTGGAAAGTCCTTATCCATATTCAACATTTGTCGAAGAAGTCCACCATTCCACCAATACGCATAACCTTCACACGTCGTTCCGTGCACCGCAGCAAACCGTATCACACCCGCATGTGGAATTCGAACAGTCATTGATTCGTTTTGATGTTCTAACTTTGCAAGATCGGGTCGAGTTTGCTGGTGAATGGATTTCTTCGCCGCAAACTCCCAATGAGGAAGTATTCTTGGACATCCTTCAATACGAACCTTTTGAATCGTTGCATATCCACCTCTCATCGTTTTATCATCAACAACAATCACGCGTGTTGTATCTGAAAGTGTTATGAGGTGCTGTTTGGTCCTTTCTGCTTCAGCAACTCCATCATTGCTTTTCCACCAACCAATCGAACCAACTCGATTGTGCGTTTTGGCGAATGGAGCACATCGCCCCCTAAATAAGTCCGCTTTCAGAATCACTTCTTCAAACTGGGCGTCATTGGGTCGATATTCCTTGCCATATTTAACCAAAATGATTTTGGAATTCCACAAAGCGTCATGAACCTTGTTCTCCAAACATTTGGTGAAGTACGTTTTATGCATTTCGTCATGCCACTTTGCCACATTCAATGCATTCAACAACATCTGTGTCATGTCTACCTTGAATTTAGACACGCACTCCTCTTGATATCTGATGTACTTATTGTTTAAAGACAATGTTGTTTCCAATTCATAAAATTGAACGATGCGCTCAATCATGAATTTTTTGCATTCTTCCGAAGGACTTTGGTGAGCTACCTCCAAGTTTGATGGTCCCTTTTTATGTTTAAGCTTCGCAACCTTCTTCTTCCCCTTCGTCATCGTGACAAATGAAATTGATATAGATGAAATTTTCTAATTTAAAATTGAATTCACGCGCAAGTATTCAAAAAATTGGCAACAAGGAGGCCCCAATAAACCACTCTTGCCTTGCCTCGGAAAGGAGCCAATGGAGGATGAACCACCAAGCTATCTGCTCCACCTTGCATTCACAAGGGGCAAAGCAAAAGTAACAATGCGGACGGCCCGTCCGCCCCATCGGACGGGCCGGGGGTGGCGGACGGATCGGCCATCCGCCTCCCCGAAACCCTAGAGCCCCGTCCGCCCGATCGGCCGGCCACAAGCGGACAAATCTGGTGTCCGCCCGATCGAACGGTCCGGGGGGGGGGGGGGGGCGGATGCATCGGCCATAACAGGGCGGACAGGGCGGACGGAGGACAGGTATCGGGGCGGACAGGGTCTGGGCGGACGGGGGTCTGGGCGGATGGGGCGGACGGGTACGAGGGCGGACGGGGTGGTTTGACCCTAAAGCGACCCTAAACCCATATTTTGCATGATAAACAGAGGTCTTCATGGCACTGTATAGTTCAACTAATTTTTCATTTATTCAATGTAAAATTTGAAATTAAAAAAGGTAGCCTTTCTTTATGACCAAATTTATGAATTCTTGGTAAATGATATTTTTGTACAAAGATATGAGCTAAAATGTGCAAAAATTCATGAAAGGATTGCGACGTTTAATATATGTACCCAAATATTTACGTTGCATTGTGTATAAAGCAATTGTAAGAAGGTAGTTGAATAAAAATTCTACTATTAAATTGAATTAGTTGACGTCTAATCACTTAGTAAACCGCTAAATGTCCAAGTCCTTGCAAGTGTGTTTTGGCTATCGAAAAAGAGCATGGACTTATAGTTATCTCCAATGAAGCAAATTGTTCTTTTTTCAAAATCTAACGGTATAGATGTTTAGCCCCTAAAGTTCTTTTCACTAAAAACACTTCAAAACTGCCATTAGTAGTGCAAATACCAAGTCTTGGAAGAAAAATATTTTTGGGCATATGTAATCATAGGATCTTGTAGTAAATTAGTTGGAAAAGATGTGGAAAAAATTTTAGACAAATCCACCATTTGGATTGTAAGATATTAGATATTAAATGTTTCATTTAAGGGGGCTACTCAATTATGTCTATTAATGAACAATTGGTAGGCTAACAAACCTAACTTAGCATGTATTTTAATATTTGTTGCAATTGTTTAAAGAATATTATAACATAATACTATTATAATATTCTTATAAATGATATAGTACTAAATCATTTCAAAATCAACAACATTCGAACACAATCTGTCAATCTTGTCTTCCATACTCCTTTAATGATATATATATATATATATATATACATATATAAAATATATTAGATAAATCAACATGAACAAATCAATGATTATATATTTCATAAATCTATTCTTCATCAATCAAATAAGAGTGCATGTTCAAATATAGACAAAGATGGTTTCTCCATTTGTTCCCAAAAATTAAATAAACAAATAGAGAAAGATATGAAGTGAATGTTACTTGGAGAATTGAAGGGAAAGAAATTGAAGTACTCAATTGCATTTTATTAAATTGAAAAATTGCATGTGGATGGCATGAATTAATCTTCATAGATGCTAAACTCATACGAGTTGCATTTCAATATTTATGATTTATGCAATTGATTGAATTGAAAGCTCTTGTAATTACATTTTCAAATTTTCGATTCAATCATTCAAATTTGCAAAAGTGATTTATGATAGATTTATAACTTTAAATGTGAAAGCATTCAATGCCTTTATGCGTTTGTTCATCAATATATTAATTTTAAATAAATAATATATATTTTTTATAACATATGCATAAACCATTGCATTAAAAAACCAAAAAACTGAGAGCCAAGCCAAATAGGCTAGTCAAATGAAGAGAACAAGAGAACAAGAGCCCTACGAGAAAGCAAAGGAAAAAAAAAAAATATCAAAAGGATTCAAAGGAAGGAGCAAGATGCATTCTTGCAAGACTGTAGAATATATAATGATTTCAAAATCCAAAAACAAATATATTTTCTATTTCAATGAGAGTCAAAAATGAACTACCCTGCTCTCAAAGATTGTACAATGTACACGTTATACAAAATGAACATATAACAGAAAGAGTAGAAGACATCGTTTATCATGATTGAAAATTGAAATGATTTTTTCTTTCTATGTAGAATATTTTATGAAATGTAACAATGTATTTAATTATCATAGTAATTGGTAGAAATCTTTGTGCAATACATAGAAACATTTCATTCATGTGGAGTTTTTCATTTATTTAGGATTAAAATTGAAGTATTATACTCTACAAAGTACAAACTGAAAACAATATCATATACCTAAGTTCAAAAGTTTGCAATTGTTTCGTGAATTCATTTTGAAAACTCAAACGAAGAAATATTTTATAATCAATATCTTGTTCATTTGAATCATTTCAAAATTCGAATTCCGAATTCAATTCCTATTTATAATAGAAATTATGTTTGTCAATTTTTTAGATCTTTAAACAATGAACCCTCTTTTTTAAAATTAATATTTAAAAACATCTGAAATAAGAATATTGGAATTACCCTTCAAAATAAATATAGCACATGTATAAGTGTATAATGTATTCTACTCAACCAACTCAAGTAACGAATTTTTCTATGTTTTTAAGGAAAAATATAGCCATATATGATT
Organism: Pseudoscleropodium purum; assembly: GCA_963969395.1. NCBI lineage: Eukaryota > Viridiplantae > Streptophyta > Bryopsida > Hypnales > Brachytheciaceae > Pseudoscleropodium > Pseudoscleropodium purum. Next base: position 4,699,840 of record OZ017796.1, read on the forward strand.
TGAAAGTTAAAACATTGGTTATTTTTCTTTGTTTTCAAATCTAATCAAAATTTCATTAAAAAATATGAAAGACTCGATGTTCATTTGAAGATCATGATGCACTTCTAATTAGAAATCCCAACCTTTCATTAAATATCATGAGGTTGAAATCCATTAAACTGTTATTCTAATTATGTATTGGGGCCTTTTTAAAAAATTTCATTTGCTTACGATGAAAAAGGAATTGACTATTTCTGCAAAACATTTGATTTCCTAATGAACTTTAAAAAAATCTCCACCATCTTCAGATCTTCTCAAAACCTATTTAGAAGGATAATATGAGTAAATAATCCAAACATATTCAACTTAACCACATTCCCCTCATTCGTAAAACAATTTAGGGGAGAAAAGAAAAGATTTAGGGTAATTAGGGTATAGGGTTTAGGGTTTACATTTTTTTTTAAAATGATAAATCAATTACATTGATCCTCATTTAGCAGTGATTATTAGGCTTTTTTTTTTTGGAAATGTTATCGCTCTTTTTGAGTAATATCGGCCTCATAGGATGCTCCAATGGATAGCTGGGTGGACGCTGTCGGCGGTCAGTGTTTAAGTGGGGCGGTCAGCGTGTGCAAAGCGCAGACGGTGTCGGAAGGCGGACAATGCGGACAGTCCCGTCCGATCGCCCCGTCCGACCGCCTGTTCGACCCGTCTGGCCTGTCCGCCTGCCCGTCCCGTCCGCCCATCCGCTTCAGCCCCGTCCGGGCCATTGCTTGTTTTTGAATGGAAACCCTAAAAATGAACCTTTAATTTTCTGGAGGGGACTATAAATGTTAGAAGAGAAGCTTTGGTATTTACTCTCGAAAAATTGAACGCTAAGATTTCCAAGGGCTATGAGCTTCAATTTATTGAGTCTCTTGCTTGGTAATGCATAGTTCAGTGGACGGGGGGGCTTTGATTTTCAAAGCTTTGTGTGACTAATTTCATTGATATTGTATACATTGTCACGTTGTGGGTTTCAAATTGAAAACATTTTATTGGTTTCTTTTGAAATTGAGGTAAAACATACACTTGTCAGTATGGTGGCCAAACCGACGGGGGATTTTTCTCTTTGGTTTAGTGTGCAAGAGGGTGGTAAAGTAAAATGTAGGCTTTGCAAAGCGAGCATGTCAAAGAAGCTCAACCGTATGTTCAGCCACTTAAGCTATTCTGGGCCTGGAGGTGTACGTGATAAAGGGGTGAGCCTTTGTCACGATTATCAATGACAATTCGAGATTTATTTCGGCATTGCGAAGAAGTTTTTCCAAAATGCGTTGTAATGGACAATGTGAATGGCAACCCTGGTCCTTCAGATGTCCAAGAGTTTTCGGCCGGAAAGGCTGTGTCGCATTCTGACCACGAAGACTTTTGTCCAGCGTCCAAAGAATTGGTATCAATGGTATGTGCCACAACTGAAATGACTTTGAGTACGGAAGCTTCTGGTGAACGTGAAACCCCGAGGGCATTAAGTTCTAGGCCTCAGAGGCAAGGCAGCGTAATGAATGGGTTTGAAGAAGGTCATAGACGCAAATTACATTCGGTGTGGGCAAATTTTTTTTATTCGGCGAACATACCATTTTCCGTGGCTCGAAATTCAGCTTTTAAAGAAGCAGTGAAGAAAACGGCTGCATTTGGTAGGCCATACATTCCTCCCTCATACCACGACCTTCGGTACAAATTGTTGAATGAGGCGAAGACCAACATTCAGACACAGTTGAATGCACGGACCGAAGATAACATTCGAAAATTTGGAGCAACATTGTCCATTGATGGATGGAGCTCAGTGACTAATCGACCTCTCATCAATGCCATGCTTGTATCATCTGCAGGTGAAGAATTTCTTGGATCTGTGGATACAAGTGGTTGTGAAAAAAATGCGGAGTACTTGGCAACTGTGTTGGAAAAGTTCATTGAACAAGTGGGGTCCAAGAACGTCGTGTTAATAACTACGGATAATACTCCCGTGAATCCGTCCGCATGGGATGTAATATCTACAAAATATCCTCATATTTTTTACCAAGGGTGTGTGGTACATGCATTGAATTTGTTGTTGAAGGATTGGGCTGCACAAAAATGGATTGCTTCCAAATTGGATAAAGAAGTTCTTGTAGCTAAATTTATCAGAAAGAGACATATGTCGCTAGCTCTATTGTGAAAGTATTCGCCAAATCTTGATCTTTTGATGCTTGGGGATACAAGGTTCGCCTCTAAATTTATCATGATGGAGCGTTTGACAAAATTGAGAGGGGCATTGGAACAAACGATGGTAGATCTGCAATGGGTTGAGTATGTACATACTTTCAAGAAGAAACGTGGAGCGAAAGTCCAACCAAAAGACTTGGCCTTAGCGGTGAAGAAAATTGTTCTTGATGACCATTTTTGGAATCGGTCCATCAATTATGTGTAGATGGTTGAACCAATCATATGTGCACTTCGCGATTTGGATTCAAAATCACCATACATGGGGAAGGTGTTGCATATCATGAGGAAGTTAGAGAAGCACGTGAACAGATTACAAAGTCCACCATTTTGTTTGCTAGAAGAACTTGCAATTCCATTGGTACAGTCTTTTTATGCCCGAAGAAGAATGGTGGACAACGATCTCTAATCAGCCGCAGCTCTTTTGAATCCATACCTTCTTCATGACAAAAAGCTAGCGGATGACGCAGATGCAATGTCAAGATGTAAGAAAGTTTTGGAGAGAATATGTAAACCGGATGAATATGCAGCAGTGGTGAAGGAATTTGTAGCTTTTCGACACAAGGAACCTCCATTCCACAATATGTTGAATCCAGGAGATCAAATGTTGTTCGCATATGCTTGGTGGAATTTTGAAGGTGCATGTGACAAGTTTATAGCTCCATTAGCGAAGAGGATATTGGCTCAACCGGTGTCATCATCTTCATGTGAACGGAATTGGAGCAACTATTCTTTTGTTCACAACAAATCTCGAAATAAATTGAAGCCAAAGAGAGCAGCGGATTTGGTGTACGTGTATACCAATTCCAAAGTATTAAACGCATCGAAGGAAAAAGATGAAAAAAAATGGTATAATGATAATGTAGATCCGATGGAATCAGAGGATTCAGATAGGCGGACGTTAAAAGACGATGATGACGATGATGACGAGGATTTGGAAAGGGCCCTTTCAGCTGTAGATGGCGGAGATGACTTCAATCGTGCGATAGCATGGGGAGATGAAGACGTTATGGAAGGCTTTCCCGATTTGGTGAATGATATGCATGATTATCATTTAAACTGCAAGGATGTCGTTCCCGACAATGCAAACGATGCATATATCTTTTGTGAAGACGAGAACAATGTAGGGGTACAGGCGAATCTACCTTTTTTAACTGCATATTGCAATGGAATGGGATTCTTGAATAGCGAAAACATTCTATCGGAAAAGGCAAACGCTATTGCCAAAGAGGTGAAAATCAATGAGAATGCTATTGGTGATGATGGGAGAAATGAAGAAGTTTTAATTTCTCAATCTCCATCTGTAGCATTAAATGTAGTGCAAGGAAACGACAAAAAAGAAGATGCAGTCATGGAAGTGGACATTCCAAAAGATGTGGGCAACAATAGTGGTGATGAGGGGAACCAAATATTGCAGTACAGAAAAATAATGATTCACTTGGGATGGCAGTCACAAATTCGGCAATTGTGAAGAGTGATAAAGAAAAAGAGCCAATGAAGTCAATTTTTGAAGTACCGAGATCTAGTGCTCTTCCACCAATACCGTTGAAGTCTGTTAGCACACGATTGAATGATTTTCAGAGCTTTGGATATGGAAAACGCTTAATGAACATTTCCAAAGAAATTTCTATAGGCGGTAATCTACGGAAAATAGCGTCATCACCTACAAGCCTAAGTGATACGGATAGTGATCGGATGCCATTGGCATCTTTGCGTGTTCTCATTTTAGGAAAAGGAATGGCGCAAGAACCCATCAAATCAACAAACGGCACTCTATTACTTCAAAAGAAAGCCAAAGTGGAGATAACCGTTCATGGACATGTCGACCCTACATCGAGATTGATGGTTCAAGAATCGAGTAACGTGAAAGCGAAAAGAGAAATGTAACCTTTTGCTATCTCTCCAGTAAAGAATAGGACCCCTCTTGATGAAAATGTTGCTACTTTGTCAAATAGAAAGAAAAGAAAGGTTCCTATTCAAAAAGCCTTTAATCGTTCTGTCAAAGTAAAAAAAGAAAAATTAAATTCGAAAGAAGGGAGTAAACCTACTTCGAAAGAAGACTTGAAGGAGACAACGGTACTTGATTCCGACAATGAAGATGACTCCGATAATGAAGATTTTGAACGGAGAGCTACAAGAGAGAGTAGTGGGGCTGAGGTTAGAGGAGATGTGGATTGGCGTCCATAGGAATTGTGGAGATGTGAATTTAGATGTTTGATTGTTTAGTTGCTCATGATATATGGAGCTCATGTTGACAAATGACAATGGTTTCTTCAATCATTTTATTATAAAATTGTTTGTTTATTGATGATATACATCTCGCTGGATTTTTAAGTGATTTTGTTTCTAAATCAAAATGAAATTCAACAAAAAAAATTAAAAATATATTTCATATTTTAGCTTTTACATAAATAGTGATATACAACTCTATTGAATCGCAATTGCAATATAAGAAAAATCAAAATCAAAATGACTTCACTCTCAATCTCTCATTGGTGAAAACAATCAAAACAAAAAACCCAAAATGGGTTTTCTAAGCCGCCCCGCGCGTCCGCCTTCCGACGACGGGAGGGACGCTGCATCCGCTAGCGTCCGGACGTCCGGACACTATTTTGGGGCGGATTAGAGATTCGTCAACCCTGATTACCAATGCCCTAGCATCACGTTGAAGATTTTCATATCTGCCCATCGTTTCTCTATACGAGGTTGTTTTGGTAGTTGAGATGGTCCAGCTTTATCTTGTGATCACCCATGCTACAATAAAAGATCCAATGGCTATTGAGGTTAACCCAACAATTGCGATAAAAAAAATTTTAACTCCCGCTTTAATTGAGATTCGTCATCTTGAGACTTAGAAAAGACTTTTTAGTTTGACATAGTAATCTAAATGAAAAACAAAGAGAATAATATCAAGATGATGAAGCTATCAAGCAAATCCCTCTATTTACAGTTGCATGTAAGGATAAAGAAAAGGCGTCACCATGAAGCCACTTCAAATGACGTCATTTTCTTACTATGTTATAATATTGAAACCCATTTAAATCATAAAAATATACATATTTTACATAATATTTGTATTTACAACACAACAATGTTTAAAAACTATAGCAACAATTCTACATCAACTCTACATAAATATGAGTTTTCAAATTTTATCTACAACCCTATTTACACTCAACTTTTGCGGTTTGATTTTCGCCTAATACTAGGTCTACATGGCGAATCAAGAGCCGCCGTCTAAGGCTGACCTTGTGCTAGGAGAACCCTTGGGTTGAGAGCCTCTTGCTTGGGCGGATACCCAATTGAGAGCCCTCACCTAGGCAACCCTAGTTGGGAGCCCCTCAGCTAGGTGGCCCCTAAGAGCCTTCCTAGGATGTACCGAAAGAACTATAATTTGTTAATCCCTAGAAAAATCTGGGGCACTTGCACTCAAGCCCGAGTAACCTGCGCTGAAGCCCAGGGCACCTGTGGTTGACCTTGGTATATATGGCAGACATGGGCACTTCATATATTTTGTTGAAATTTTCACCTACCTACTCCATCCATTCATTTTTCATTTGACAATTTGCTATGGCACTCTACGGCACCGAAGTCGAGGAGTTTCGTAGAAGATTATGATTACTTTATAGAAGGCTTGTTTACTTGAATGTGGATTTTGTTGCTTGTTCATGTATCTCTATAGTACTTGAGTTGCTTTCATTTGAAGTAATGTTCTCATATTCAATTGTAAAGTTTTGAATCAAAATTAGCGTATGGAAAATCTACACTATCTTTAGGAAAATTCTAAGGATAGTTAATACTTACCTACTTTATGAAATCATGTAGACTAACCACCACTGTACGTGGCTCAAGTAGCCAATGAGTAATGGATGACACTCCTTTGCTCGTCCATTGCGTGCCATCAAAAATTATTAGAAATATACGAATAACATATCTTATAGGTGTAATAGGTGTACTAGCACCTATTGAGGGAGAGTCATGTAGAAGCACACCACGTGAACTAGAGGCAAGTGAGGGAGGTGGCATTGATAGAGAAGAAATAGATGGAACCATAGGTACATGAGAAACAATTGAATGAAGTGTCTCACTTAGAACCATGCTGGAAGCTCTGTAACAGGAAGAGAAATCAACATGTGATGACAAATCTCCACTATTCGTCCTATACATTCCCATTTTGGAAGGATAATTGAAAGTTTGTGCTCTCTCTCCAATTTCCCTTGAAAAGACCATCATCTGTGCATTTGGACTTGGAGTTGTTGGCGTTGGCGTTGGTAGACGAGGTGGGGTTGGTTGAGGTAGAGAGTCAATATTTGAAGTTGTTGATGGTGGAGTATCTATACTTGTACATGGAGATGATTTGTCCATATCAATTGAAAAGTTCTAGTGTATGTTGGATTCACGTGTTTCTTGAAGTATATCTGCAAACACGTGATACCATATATTATTTTCATGGAGCACTTCATTTTACATGTTTTAAAGCTTGATTAAAAAAATGTAGTTCTAATAGACTTCTTATTCCATTTTAAATTTGATACTAATTGTAAAAATTATAATTCTTGTGAGACTTTGAAGTGGCACATCTCGAAAGCTCAAAATAGACTACTTCTAAAGTGTTAGGATCAAATTCTTTTTGGTGTGAGCCCTATAAATACTATTATTACCATCATTCTTAAATATTTCTTATTATTCTAAGGTTTATGTGAAATTACAATGATTTTTACAAATAATATTTATACATTGAAGTCAATTTTCTTGATTATAAAAATTTGAGATTATCTTGAAGACATATATTTTTGATATGGGAAGATGATTAAATTTTTGAAATGTATGATTTCATTTATATGTCTTATGAAGTTTGATGGAGCGCAAACATCACATGTCCTTTCAAGGTTGACTTTACATAGGAATTGGCAAATGACATTAGTGTGAAGAGGCATAATCAAATAAGCCTATGAATATGAAAACTTAAATAGTAGATTTAGGCGGACTTTACTTTATAACCTAAGTTGTTTCATATTTATTGGACCTTCATGAAAGTACTATTGAATTAATATATTGAGCTTACACTAGAATATTTTTTACAATTTATTTTCATTTTATGGGATTCATTTATAACTTACAAATGAGATATGACTAAAAATGGTGAAGCTTTATTTTTTCCTTAAATTGAAACACATACTAGTAAGGGATGGAGTGAACTAATGGTGGAGTGTCTAGAATGGTACTCTACGTGATACAATATTTCAAATGTTGATGCTAGTCTTCCAATCGACTATGCGCATACTTGTAATGAAACATGAATGTTTGCATATATACAACAATCAACTTTAGTGTCACAATCATACCAACTTATAACCACACCTCAGTAATACTAAATTCACAATCACAAGAAATCAATGAACAATTTACAAATCCTTAGAACACTCATCAGTTATCATGCACATATCGCATAAACGGTTGCTTTAGCAATTCCTTGGAATAGAACAAGGGAATTCTCAATCAACCATCTATAACCTAGCTTAGGTACAATCAAATGTGGCTAGTATCCATCAACTTCTAACATGGTCTTTTGTACACTATGCATTGATAAGTATTTTTTGAACGAGAGCTTCTTCAAGCCAGGCAACTGACAATTGGTTAGTGAATACCGAGTAAATCTTTTCTTGCCTTCACAAGGTCGCTTGGTAAAACAAAGCAATGCCTTATCAATTTTATGCGAGTGCAAGAGCCTTCAAAAAAATATTTGACCATCAATGAAAAAACTTACAATCCATTGAAAAGCTCCTTGAAGATGTAATTGACTAGATGCATTTCAAATTCAACAACATACAAACTTATGATTAGGGAGTGAATTGAAGAGTCAAAATTCACTCTAGGTGGTAGTGATAACTGATAAGGTCAACTTGGAAACCAACCCATCGAACAATGACAAATCATATAAATAACAAGAAAATGCAAAAGAGGTAGTTCCACAACTTTCAAAGGTTTCAAACTTGAGTTCATGTGGATCCAATATTTACAAGAAAAATGGAAGTTCACCTTAGAAAAAGGTGTTTCACTATTCAAAATCTTTACCACAATTGAATCAGAAGAATACAAGATTATTGGACATATCTAGAACAAGTGGGTCCACAAAAATATACACCAAGAAGTAAAACACAACCCCAAGAGGAATGGAGATTGGTAGAGCAGGGAAGGCTCGTTGTCAGCCATCCAACAATATTTGCATCGCTCCTAGACATGCAACTACAACAAGGTAGCAAGTATACACGTTCATAAGGTTAGACATGGCTGCCCACCTCACCAATTGGCTATAGAAAACGAAGTCTCTTAGCTGTAGATTGCTTACTCTTGGTGAACTTTATTATTTTTCAATTCCCCATGTGCCCATCCCAAATTTGTAATTAGAATGCATTTAATGAATGAACTCATGCCCTCCATCCCAAATTTATATTAGAATGCATTTAATGAATGAACACCTGCCCCCCATCCTAAATTTGTGATTAGGATGCATGTAATGAGTGCACACCTTACCTCCATCCCAAATTTGTAATTAGAATGTTTGTAATGAATGCACACCTACCCCCATCCCAAATTTGTAATGAGAATGCATGTAATGAGTGAACACCTACCCCCCATTCCAAATTCATAATTAGGATGCATGTTTTAAAGCTCGATTAAAAATTTAGACGTAAATTATCCTTGAAATACAAGTGAAATTGGCATGTACTCCAAGTTGTTTCATAATTTTTGGAGCTTCCAGGAATTAGTTATGAATCTTTGAAGATAAAATGTTGTAGGCTCTCAAATCACCCAACTCTTGAAATGTACATTACTTGTACATTATTGATACAATGAAAAAGCAACATATATATTTTAGGAGATGGGCGATTTTAGAGCTAGAGTTTTCTACAAAAGTCTTCCTTTAGATCCTTTGAAAGGTCCTATTACAATTGAGAACTTGAGAGTGAAGGGGTACTAAAATTTTGAGAAATGTGAAGAATTGATATTGAGTGCATCTTTGAAAATAATTGAAAGAGTGTTTTCAAAGAAAGGTTTCAAATTATAGTATGTTTTCTTAAAAAGTCATATTTTTAGTGTTTCTAATTAGTCTTAGTTTGGTAGGCATTATTTGGACTCATTGAAAAATATAATTGGTGTAAAAATACTATTATGAGAATCTATAGGCATTTGCATGAATGAAGAAAATGACATTTTTTATTCTTCAAGTATTTACCTAAATTCATTAATTGTACTCATATAAAACTCTTACATTCAATTTGGATTCATTCTATTAAATGTATTATTTTGAATCCTTTCTATAAAATGAAATAATTTGAATTCATTCTCTCAAATGAATTACTTTTTTCAATAGGTTGTTTTATTCTTAGCAAGGGTCTTCCATCCATGAATATATAGTGACTTCTTCCTCAATCCAAGAAAACCTCTCACCAAATGTTTTCTAAGTAGATTCTATGTAATTTGTATATTTCTATCTATTTCTATCAATTTCTTCCTCTACTCTAAGTCTTAAAGTAGGCTAGTATGATAGGACTTTCATCTACAAGTCCCACCTCCCTAGACCAAATTCCAACACCTTCCCTACGTAAGAAAATCCTCTTCCTCTTACTTCCCTCAATTCAATATAGTAAGAGCTACAAACTAGTCTACAATGATGTCATCCTCTGGATTGAATAGAGAAAAAAAATCTTCATTTGCATCTTGCACAACTTTAGGTGTTGATTCATTACTTTTGCCTCTTCTTTTCCCTCTAGTCACTATTTGGGATACTCCTTGTAGAAGTTTGTACCTATAGGGTCCAAAATACCCTTTTCTCTCTAGATTGGGCATTGTTGTTATTATCATGTCAATGATTGCACTCCTTGTTCTATTCCCATCCATATCAATTATTTTTCTAAGCTTGAATTTGTATCTATTTCTTCCCCATTTAGAACAATACTGCCATCCTTGTTTTGGTTCAAGATACTACTAAGCCAAAATGGTACATGACAAACGCTTTATCTATTCCATTGGAGAAAAACCTCCAAATAATCCATGAAATCATTTGTTTTGTCCACCACTTCTTCATTTTTGAATTTTTTCATCAAAAAGTAATCATATTATGCACTATGAATACAAATTATACTTTTAAGAAAATTTGAAAAAAAATTACAAATGTGGTTCAAAACAAGAACAAAGCCTTTTGTTCTAACAATTCAAGTATACATTTAGTTTTTAATTTCAGCATTAACATTTTGGGATGATTTGCTAAATTTCATCTTACATTACATAAAAAAGAAGGATCAAAGAATTGATTATGAAATCACCATTACTATTTTCTGATAGTAAAATTTTAATACTTCAATAAAATTGTACAATTTTTGTTCATAACTTATCACCTCTTTAGAAAGTTAAGCAAGATGAATTTCAATTTGCCATTCAAAAATAATCCAGTTAGTGACCAACAAGAACAAATCCTATTGCAAAGCAATAATATCCAAAACGTTTTGCCAAGTTGCAAGGTTTAATTAACAATATTTCTATATGTCTTTAGCATTTAACAAGAAAAACATGAATGAAAACTTGTGTTGATGAACATGTGACACAATTTGCATTAAGTATAGGAAAAACAAAAATATTTGAAGAAAGTTTTAAATTGCCCTAGAATATTGTCTAAAATAAATGATGAAAAAATGGTATTGCATATCACTATGGTTAAGATAATTACACCTCAAATTTCTCAAAAAAATATTTGAGCATGGTTCATATTGTTAAGTTGTCTAAATTTTGTTTAGTCACAAAATGAAATTCTAAATTATTTTTAATAATTTATAATTTTTTAATTGCATGAATAAACTATGGATTTTACAAATACATGTGCTTGGAATTGATTCTAAGTGCGTACAGACAAAGGTTGCACATTCTAGGGAAAAAATATACGTAGTAGATTTTTTGGATTTAATAATGAATTGCAATCATGTGCAATTACTTAGCATAAAAAAATTGTTTTTCATACTTGAAAAAGCCAAAAACGAAATCTACAAATGTTTTGAACAAATCTTCAAATATTGATTATTTGAAAATTGGTATTGCATTCATTTATTCAGTTTAGCATTAAAACTTTAAGGAAATTTATTATAATCAACAAATTTAAGAACATACTGTGAATTTGATATGGAATAAAACATGAAGGTTTTGAATTTTAAATTATTATCTCTATAATTAATTTTTTTTCTATCATCAATCGTAAGAAAATTAAAACCATCAATTAAAATAACTATAAAAATATTTATATTCCAAATATAGACATTTTTGATAAAATTTAGCTCCTAAAAATAATACTAAAATCACAATCCTCAAGACCTCAAGTATGATTACTATTAAAAATTGAATTTTTTGTAGTAAAATTTATTTTTCAATATCACTTTTGATCTATAATAGATATTCTTTGGACTTCATTTCTTCTAATCAATTATTTTTAAAACATTAGTACCAAGTGTTTTTCTATTCATACTATTAAATGATTAATATACTAGAATGAACTTCCTTCAAAAAAAATGGGTGAACAAAATTAAGTGCATTATTGGGTTACAAAGGACATTATTGTTGTTTTTGCTTCATATATAAGGAGTGCACTTTGAATCAGTTGAAGCTTGATGTGAAAAATACTATAGGCGTCTTTGGACAAGCAAACTAAAGTGAACCACAAAAACATCTTTTAAGGTCTATGGCTTGTCTTTGAAATGCTAGTTTCTACAATTCTAGAATGTATTTTAAATTAGGTCCATTCATCATATACATTATATTTTATTATTCTTCTTTTTATTTGACCTTCATGGCCTAGGGCCCCAGAATCCTAGTGATAGTGACCAAAGGAGATAGGAAATCTTTAAAAAAAACATAATTACACGGTTCTACTATTTGAAAATTTAAATTATTATATTGTTCTACAAATTCTTCTATGATTTCCATTCATTCTCACTAAAATAGGAAGTTCAATGTAGACCCAACCTTCATGGGTTAAGGTAAGTTATCAAATGCACAATTACTTCTGGGTCATCCTCTACTTAGGTGATTGTTATAGTGAACTAATTGGTAAATGTAGTTATACAATAGAATTTGTAATGAAATTGATATTCTAGAATTAATGATTGATGAAGCTCTCACATATGTTATAATCTTATCATTTGCATTTGGTACAAAAAAAGTTATTAAACAAAAAAATTTAGAAGCCAAATTGGAGAGACTTTTAAACTTAATTGATCCTAGCAACACCATTTATAATACCTAGGACAAATGACCCAATGTGCATAATAGGTACAAATACCTTAACATTCTTTCAAAATGCAATGATTTTGAATATTCTAATTTAACCTAATTTTTTGAAAGTCATATTCCTTCAAAATAAAACCTCATTTACAAATGAAATAAAGGATTCATGCCTACCAAATATATGATCACAAAGTGAGATTTTAAATATGCCTAAAATGATTAGGACTTTGAAATTCATGATTTTTTCATATAGGGGCCAAGAAATAAGTGTTTCTTACATCACTAACAGAAACTCATAGAAATAATTGTACATAATATTAAAACTATATTCGAAATTTAACATCCCATGTAAGATTCAATTGAAAGAGGCAAAGACAAAATGATGGAAGAGATAAAATAGACACATCCATAACAAAGAAGATCAAGAGCAAAGGCTCTAGAAGCAACCATATCTTGAAATGTACACTACATGTATTTTTTTTCCTTTTAGCTTTCAGCACTATACAAATATTGTGCATTCATTACAAAAATTTAAACTCTGAAAAGGTTTGTAAGTTTTGGCACCCCCAATTAAAGGGGAATAAAAAAAATCATTATTTTTTAATGAAAGCATCTAATGTGGTACTACTTGTGCCATGTCAGTGCCAAATTAGATTTTAATATTTTTTAATATTTTAAAAAATTCAATTATTTTTTTTAATTTTAATTTTCTCTACTTGCTCTACGGGGGGCTGAGAAACAAAACCTTAATAGCCCTCCCAAGGGGACGGATTTTTCCTAATGTTAAGAGATGTATGTATTAACCCTTAAAGAACATTTCATATCAAAGCTTGATCAAACTTCAATAGATTTCTCTATTAAAACACACATTTTAAAATTTTAATATTTTTCACTTGCAGTAATATATGTCTACAATTTAATCTTGTTTTTTCATAATCAAAAACATCATTTTGAATTTAATATGATTTAAAAAAATATTTGCAAAAAAAATTTGTAATAAAAAAAATTCTTTAAATAGAAAAAATCTTCAATAAAAATTGAAATAATAGTAGTAAACATCATAGAGTGTATTAGACATATTCTTTGAGCTCACACTAAGAGAAATTTGATAGACATACTCTTTGAGCTCAAAGAGTGATGTATTTTTGAGCTTTCAAGATGTTGTCTTCAAAGTTTCACAAAAATTAAAATTTTGAAAATTTTGAAAAACATTAAAATGGAGTAAAAAGTAGAATATTAGAGCTACATTTTCTTCGTTGAGCTTGAAATGATTTAAATTCATAAACTATGTGAACATTCAAGAATTGACTTTCAAAATGGTTGAGGGGCTTGCAATGTCCTTCAAAGGTTAAAAGCCCATTGCCTTTTCAACTTCAAAATTTCATATCTAATTAGCTAGAGCTCCAACAAATATGAAATGACTTGGATTAAATGCCAATTCCCCTTGTCTTTCAAGGATAATCAATTTCATTTCTGAAATTGTTGATTCATGGACCTCCAACCTTAAAATTCTTTGAAAATTTATTCCTTGCTTATAGGTGTTTACCTTTGCCCCAATCGTGAAGAAGCGTAAAGTGGATGTTCAACTAGCACTTTCACAAAATAACTTAAAAGCAGTTCTCTATACAAACAGCACTTTCACGTCTAATTGAAGAACTTACAGGAAGCTCTCTACACAGTCGCGCCAAAACTAACGAAATCCTAACATTTGTCTCTGAACCCTTTGATCCTGGATACAACGGCATTTTCAAAGCACTTACACTAATCTTCACAGCTATAGTTTAGCACTGCAGGTTAGAGTAAACGGTGAAGGATATTTGATTCTTTCCCGCTAAACGACGAAGAAGAGCAAGGAAAACTTTGGGTTTCGCGAAGTCTGCACCGACATTTTACAAGTTCGTTTGCACTTCAAGATTGGCAGGATAACTACACAATAAGGTGAAGCATTGTTTCACATGAGCCGTGCATTCTCTTTGCTTGAGTTTTTAGTACTTTTTAACTTGGTGAGGCTGTGCACAAGGTGCTGGTCTTGTTTGGAATTTGAGAACTTCGTCTTACCACCACAACCTTTTCCTGATCTTGTAAATGAGTAATCACAGCAATGGCAAAGCAATGTATCAATGAAGTTATCAACTAGGTGAAAAGTGAAACGCGTGGACCGACCATGTATAATTTACGTTCAGTGTCGCACCATTGCTGTTCAATCCAATCCACCATAACCCTAATCACAATTTGTTAATGTCTGTGCAGTTCTGTAGAGGACTACCGTAAGAGCTTTGGTCGGCAGAAGAGAAGGCGTTGGAATTCCAACTCCGACACGCGTTTGAGAAACACAATTCCATGATTTCATAAAACCCTAGTGCAATCGGAGTTCTATCTTCTGTTTTTGTTTGTGGAGACTTTGGTTAGTAATGAACGAAGACCCTCCGTGCGCGCGGAGGATCATTGGCCCTTGGTCCTTGTTCTCAACAGTATAGGTGATGTAGTAGCTTGAAAAGCATCCGTAGTAGGAGTCTCGATGAAGGAGGTGAAGGAGTATCAGTGAAGGAGTATCGGTGCAGGTCTTTCGGCAAAGGAGCGTTTGTGTCAATGTTGCTCTCAGTGAATCCTAACTCTCTTCCATATCTCTACTCCTGGTGACTCTTGAAGATCTACAAAAATAACAAATTCATTAGTAAGTTATGTGAGACATTGAGGCAGAGTTGGGGTTAGTAGAAATCTTTCCATTGTAATTGCAAGACTTAACTGTGGGCAAGCTCAGAACCTCACATACCGTTTGTCCCTAGTACAACAAGATTCCATATGAGTGAAGAAGTGTGCACACTGAAGTCCCATTTTATTTGCACACTTCTCCACCTCATTTTGTTTTACTATCACTATCAAGTCCACGTCATCATCAAGTAAGACGTACTCATCACATGGCTAGCTAGCATCTTAGCTTCAAACTCTCATGTTCCACCACTTCCTGCACCACATCCACAAAATCAGAGATTTGATAGACTACTGATATATTGTTTGTATTTTAGCGTTGTCTATATTGTTCCCCATATAACTTAAACCTCCTTCTTGCCACTTGATGCAATTCTTACAGACTCCAACGTTAGATCTTCATTCAAATGTACCCCAGGTTCTACGTTCTAGGGATTTTAGGATATAGGGTTTCTTGTTTTCCTACTCAGTGGTAATGGCTCTTTGAATGCAAGCAAGTCTCTTGCTTGCGGTTTGTTGTTGTCAATATTAGGATTTGAGTGTTTCATGACTGCAAAAATATGACTGAGGATGATTAGTGACCGCTCGCAATCATATTTTGAGACTCCACAACGTTAGGAAAAAACATGACTACAAATATGATTACTAGTCATATTTTACCTTTGTACTTCATGGGTATATAATATACATGCATAAGGAACGACAAAACACTTCTTTGGAAACTGTAGGGAAATGTATTATGGAAACTTCAATCATATTTTGTCAATCATATTTTTGCATATATGACTACACGCAATCATATTCTATAGTCACATTTTTGTAGGTTCACATTTTTTTTGAAGGTTGTTTTTTGGATAGCTTCCTAAAAATTTGGGCAACCTAAAAAAAAATGTAAATAAATTATTACTCAAAATTGTAAAATCCTAGCCATTGTTTGTGGGGTGGGGGGGTGGGGGGGTGGGGTGGGGATCTTGAAATCCTAACCATCGTTTTTTAGGATTTTAAAACCCTAGCCGCTACTTCATTTACTTCATCTTCTTTGTTTTTGTTTTTGTTTTTTTAATTCTTGTTTCTTCTTCCTTCTTTTGTTTTTTGAAGTTTTAATTGTTGTTTTGTTGTGTTTTTGTTGTTGTTGTTTAGTTGTTGCTTTTTAACTCTTGTTTTTTCTTCCTTCTTTTGTCTTTTAAAGTTCTAATTGTTGCTAGTTTGTTATTGCTTTATAGTTGTTGTTTCTTTCTTGTTGTTATTTCTTAGTTTTTTTATTTTTAGTTGTTATTGGTTTGTTGTTTCTTCTTAGTTGCAATTAGTTTGTTGTCTTTTAGACATTATTTCCTATTGTTTGTTATTTCTTGTTTGTTATTATCTTTTATTGCATCTTAACTTGTCTTATTCTTGCTTCTTATTGGTTTTTAGTTTTAGTTTTTGTTGCCTCTTGTTATATCTTAACTTTTATTTCTTACTATCTTTAATACTAACTTGAACAAAAACATGACTCACTATAGTCATATTTCACATGACTCAAAATATGACTCACTACAATGATATTCCATATCACTTAAAATATGACTCACCATAGTTATATTCCAAATCATTTAAAATATGACTCATCTTAGTCATATTTCATATCATTCAGAATATGACTCATCATAGTCACATTCCACATCAACTAAAATATGACTGGACTAAGTCTCATTCCACGTAGGATTTTTTTATTTTACTTGGGCAACTCATGAGAAAGTCAAGCCTCCAAGGATGGTCAACATATATGCCATGTTGGCAAAATACATCTAAAAATAGTTTATTATACTCCCAAATCCATATGACTGCAAATATAACTCACCAATTATATGATTGAAAGTGAATGACTCAGCCTAGTCATATTGCGACTCATTTACAATGATTTTTGCTTGAGTCACATTTCTTGATTTTGTGACTCGTTGCAGTCATATTTTGCAGTCATGAAACACTCATTTTCTTGTAGTGTGTAGTAGCCCTTTCTACAACACAAGAAGTCGTGGCTCAAGAAGGACCATGTTCAACCTCTTCGATATGTCCCTCCTAGGCCCCGCCAATATTGATTGCTGCAACCAATTTACTTATAGAAAATTGTTAGCTAGCTTTGCATTTAGCTTTAAGATAGGAGGTTCTTAATGCACTCATTTAAGAGTTGAAATTGAATTTGGATAAATGAAACTTTTTAAAATATTTTTTAGTAAATTTTTCCTGAAAGACAAATGGAATTGGCATCTAACACAAGTCATTTCATATTTTATGACACTTAGAACCATTAGTTATGAATTTTTGAAGTAGAAATATTGGTCACTAAAATTGTTCACATTTTGAAATGTATACTATTTGTACATTGTTGGTTTTGTTTACACAAGAATTTTCAATATTTGTACTTAGTATTAAGAATGGCATAAAATTCCTATTCTATATCAAACATGAAGTTGGTGACTTTTACATGAATTTTCTTCAGAAATACATGAATTCCAAAGTTTTACCTTTGTTCTTTAAATAAATAAAAAAGATTTATGTTGGAATATATTAAGAGAAGATAGAGAATTAGAATTACATGGTTTGATAGTTATCAAAATATTTTTGTTTTTTTTATTGATAATGAATTTTCATTTGTACCAAATGTGAATGTCCAAACCAAGTTGAAGCATTAATTTTTCATAAATTGATATAAATTGAGATGAAAATAATAATAATAATAATAATAATAATAAATTGTACATATAAATTGTGTGATTATGCTTATTGACTTTGAACGCAAAGGTGAGGAAATTAAGTAGGCACTATTTTTGAATATCTTCCTAATATTTAGATGAGGTTGTTTTGGATAATATAAACTTATATGAAAGAGATTTTGAGACTAGTTTACTACAAAATATAATTGAATACTATTTAAGAAAATAAGTTTTTAAGATTGATTAAAAGTTATAATAAAAACACATGTGTAAATTTTAGAATTTTTGAA
Source organism: Pseudoscleropodium purum (assembly GCA_963969395.1). NCBI lineage: Eukaryota > Viridiplantae > Streptophyta > Bryopsida > Hypnales > Brachytheciaceae > Pseudoscleropodium > Pseudoscleropodium purum. Next base: position 4,718,021 of record OZ017796.1, read on the forward strand.
GAGGGAAAAATAAAGAGTTGGATACTAGTTGCATCTTAGAGGTAAACTTAGATTGCTAGTAGACTACTCACTTAGTAGGGAGGCCACACACAATATTTTCATGGCTACCTAGAAATTATGTCCTTAAAATGTAACTATTCCATAATATTTCTAGAATATGCTCTTATATGATGTAATAGAACTTGTATTATTTCTATAAATTTATAATTTTTTGCTTCAAGGAATTAAATGCACATTTTATTAGGATTCACATAGTTTTCTAATTTTTTTGAATACCTCCAATATGTATTTTAGGATTTATTCATTGGAATACTGAGTATCCAATGAAAGCGTTATTGCTTTGTTCAAATAAGATTGAAGATCTTGCAAAAATTTATTGGATGTTTTCAAATCTTTTTAAAGGATTGGAATTAATGGCAAAAATTATTGTGAAATGTGTAATGAACTAAGAAGTTGCTTTAGCTCAACAAGCTAATGATGCAATCATTCATATGAAGTAGGGTGAGAAGGGAAACATTTTTGGAGCTCAAGATTAAGCTTCTGCAAGAAACTTTCCTAGGTAAGCCTCTTATACCAGTTGTCTACACTAGAACCTTAATTTCCATTCAACTCCCTTGCAAGTGCAAATATGATCAATTAAAAGATATTATTCATTGTTCAAGAAGTTGCCACAACTTTTGAGTGAAAAGACGAAAGTTTAAAAAAAATTTGTATGTATGTTGTACACAACATTATCCCTTAGAAATTCATGACTGTATTTTCACCAAAAACACTCAAAAACTACCATTTTTAATACAAGTACCAAATTTTTGAAATTTTTTTTGACACAAGTAATCAATTACATGATCTTGTAATATACTGACTTCAAAACATGTGATAAAAAATTCAGAAATTTCTACCCCATAAATTGCAAGATATAAGCATTTAAACTCACTAAACTCATATTTTTGGCTTTGCAAAAAATAGGACAATTGTACTTCACAAGCTCACTTTATTATGAAAAATGGTCCAAAATGGTGGTGCTTCTTTGGATTTTTTTTCCTAGACAAGTTGGCCATATGATTAAAAAATTGCAAATGATTTGGAATTGTAGTGTAACATATAGAAAAAAAATAGTAAGTAGATAGTAGCAAAGAATAATGTAAAATACTAAATTGTTAAGAATTCAATTATAGAATTGAAAAATGCCAATCCCAATGGTTGCAATGTTGTAATAAACAATCTTCATCCTATGATTTTATTTTTTTCCAAAATATTGAAAATCAAATCAAATCAAGGACTTCAAAGTTTATTTTGGGGTAGAAAATCCATAAGTGCCCGCAAACAAAAACTTCTCATAACTTTTGACTTGTTGATCTAAATGGAATTATTCAAAGCTTTATCTCTCTATATATTTATGTAAATTTAGAAAAAAAATTTCAAAATTTTTTTTTCTTAAAAAGGATTTTTTTTTAATTTGTCAGAATTGCCCATTTACGAAAAAAGTAACATATTAGTCCATAATTTTTTACTCATAATTCCAAATGTCATGAAAGTTAGTGCATATGAGGGATATTCTTTTTCCCCACCTTCTATTAAAATGTGCATCCAAAATATGAAAATCTCTAGTCACATGTACTTGCCCAAAATTGCTATGTAACATAAAAAATGCACATTGGTCTTGTAGGGGTGAAACACCTACTTGCCAATTTGTCAGAGCATGAGCCACTTTGAGATTTTCTTACAACTTTTTTATTGTTTTAATTCCCAACCCCCAAAAAATAGGAATTTGCATTGCCATGTCTAGTTTTAGATACTAAGATGCTTTTTTAGGCTTTTTGCAACTATTGGGAAGTTCTTAGACAATCACTAAATAGGGAAGGCAAGTATTTGGGGACATTTGCCCTACTATGACCTGATTGAATTTAATATTTGTTCAATTGCTCCAATAGTCCTAGCCATCAAAGTTGGCAAAAAGTATTCCTAAAAGAAATTCCAAAATTATTAGGGACATTATATTTCCAAATAGATAATTAAAAAAATATCCCTATTTTTATCACTTGTTGAATTTATTTTATCAACTTCTAGTAAATGTTGGACATGAAATGCCAACATTAATAGTTAAGTATTTGAATATACAAAAGTTGCTCTACTATATTTGAAAGGCAATTGTACTACAAAATTGTTGAAAATAAATTTCAACCTCAAATACTGAATGGATCACATCATTTAGTATTTGACTCTTCACATAACTAATCACATAACGGCATGAGGAAATTTTTGACAACAATTACCTAATTAGTTAATTTATATTGAATCTGACACTTATGCAAAAAGTAGTAAATATATAAATTAGTGAAGGTGCAAAATTAGAAGACCTTACAAATCTTACAAAAAAAGTGTCACTTCAAATTATTATTATTTGTGAAAGTCAATACAATACAAAAATATTTCAATGCACATTACTCTTGGCAAATTATTTAGTTAGTCTTCAATAAAGAAATGTTATATTTACTATTGTAAATGAACATTAATTCATCACACATAATGTAAAAAACTAACACTTTTGACAAATTCATATTCAATATTATGATTTTTTTTGTAATGCAAAAAAACAAATATTGTTGATAAATTCATATTCAACATTATGAATATTTTTGAATTCATTTGTTTTTCTTTGTAAGGTCTTTCAAAATAAAAATCTCCCAAGGATTTCAACAACATTCTTATAAATGTTTTCTAAAGTGAATGTTTTCAAAAATATTTGACAAATTTATTTTTACTACAATAAGAAGATAAATCAAGGTAGTCAAGGATTCACCTATCTACTCCTATCAAGTGTTGTAGTAAGCACTATAAGAGAAAAGGGTGTTTTCAGTATAGTCCTAGTAGTATAGTCCTACAAGGAATTACCTTATACAAGAGATTTTTAATAAAATTTTACTGAAAACACATGTATTTCTAGTAAAATTTTACTAAAAATCTATTGTATAAGGTCATTATTTGTAGGACTATACTACTAGGGCTATACTGAAAACATCCCTTTCTCTTGTAGTGAAGTAAACCATGATTAATACTATAGTAGTTGAAGAAGACCTTGATATAGTGAGTTCTTTGATGAACAAGTGAAAATATTTGCATCTTCTCACATGGGTAAAGCTTTGAAGCTTACTTACAACAAATTTTTGCAATTCATTTACTTTTTGAAGGATTACCATTTGACAATCATTCATTTGCCTCTCCACCCCCATTGAATCTAATTGGTGGACTACGTATAAACAAAGAAATTGAGGCAATTGGTGGAGGTGAAATAGAACACTTGACACAAGCATCTACACAAGTGTTGGAGACATTAGATGAAGTAGTGTAGTAATTGATGGAATATTGTGGTAGGTGTGATAATAGTGTATGGTGTGTAGAAATGTGGACATTGTCTGTTTGTTTTTAAGTGTCTACAGATGTTGAAGTGGACTTATTTTTGTAGTGTGTGAACCATAGATATGAAATGAGAAGGTATTGTATATGCTTTCAATTTCATTTTGATTTTCTAAATAAATTTTCCAGTAATTATAGTGATTTTTTCTTGTACATGTGATATTGGTATAGAAATGATTTGATATTAATATAATTGCATTGCATGGTATTAAAAGACCAAAATATGAAAACAAGAATAGTAATTGAGATGAGAAGAATGTGCATTCTTTACTTATTATGTATAAAAGTAATCAAAAGTGCATCCCCATATAAAATTTGCACGTACAAAAGAAGTGCACAACGATAAAACAAAAAGGAGGTGTTCTTCAAAAAGTTGGGGGTATCCAACTTTTTTCTTAAACTTTTCAATGAATAGTAGTGCATGTGGTCATTGCACTTGGCCAAGTGCAAGAATGTCTAATTCTATGTTAAAAGGAAAAACAAACAATCTCCAAGCGAAAGAAAACCAAAAAACTCAAAATCATTAAATTTTTTTCCTAAATTTGTGACTTTGTGGAATACTTGGATTTGTTCTATTTGGATTATTAATGTAAAAGTTGTGAAGGACCTTGATTTGTTGCCAATTAGAGGATTTAAAAAGAAAAATAACGAATAAAATTGATTTTTGAATTCAATTTCTATGGTATTCCAAAAATCAAACTCTTTATGGATTAAATTGTTTTTTTGAGCACTTTCACTAATAGGATTAGAGTGTTTTGACTCCATCTAATAAATATGAACAATTAAGGTTTTCTTTCTATATTACACTATATCTATCAAATACTTTTCAAAATGAAATCCAAATTTTATTTTTTGAATTTTTGAATTGGACTTTCAACTCAATTTTACATTACAAAGATTTAAATTTCAAAACTTATGGAACCAAAATTTACACTTAAGAGGATTCCAAGTCTAGGATTCTACTATGGTAATGTGCTATGAAAACATTTATTTTCATTTAAATGCTAAAATATTGTAATCTACGTAGTCAAAGTTTAATTCTTTTGCACATTTCCATGCTTATCTAGTGTATGATGATAAAAATCCCACATAACAATCCATCTTTGTGGGGTAGGTCACAAAACAAAACAAGTAATGATATGATTGGTCATTGTGGAAATCAGTTCTAAGGGTTTGTAATATAATCAGCATTTGTTTTTTAGATAATGGGCACAACTTCTTTTGCAAAAATCCCTTGGACACTCAAGAGATTTTTGAATACCCAAGACATATTATTACATTCTTTGTAACTTAGTGGATCATGGTGAAATTCAATAATGTTGTTGTATGTGCCGTATGACAGGCAATGTTATTGGATTCTAAGTTATCATTTTGAAAAGATCTTCATAAATCACAACTCAAGGACAGTTGAGGCAACACGATGGAGTTGAAAAAGACACATATTCAGTAGAAAAGGACAAGATTCTTTACATGACGCTCGGGATTGTTTCAAAGGGTTGCTAGTGTAGTGAAGGAGGTTGATGAGATCCAGATTCCATTGGCCAACTGAAGGTATCAAAGAAGGCCCCGCATGGCTATTGTTGGAGTTTGAAAGGATTTTATTGGAAAAAAATGGGTTGCTTTTTTAAATTTGTTGCAAAGTAGATACTTCCTAAATTTGAAAATTATAGTTGATTCCAATTTATTCTAAAAAAAGAGAAAAAATCACAAGATAATTTTCGAATAAATGATAGATTCTATGCATCACATTCTTCATGCCTTTTAGTCTCAGTTACTAAATCTATTGAACTAAAAGAGAGCATTTTCTTACAACCTTTTTGGCCTTCTTACATGATTTGGCTTCAAATCTTTTTTGTGTTTAATACAACTTTAGTATCCTTGCTTGAAAACTATTTTGAGCTTCCAATGTTGTAAAGAATATAAGAAATTTAAGGAATTTTCATGTAATAAAAGATAGAAACTTCTTTTTGTTGGTTTTTTCATATGCCAAAGAAAAGCACTTAATTTGAATGTCAAAATAAAGTAATAATTGAGAAAAAACAAAACAAACATGGTAAATTATACGACAAAGTAATTAATTAGAAATCAAAACTCTTGTAAGATAAATTGTAACTAATATGATTTGAAGAGATCTTCTTGAGGTCCTTGAATGAGGCATAGTAACTATTCAATTATTTCCAAGTTCATTTATCGAAGTATTTGGGACTAATAATTCTTGTTCTACACAATCTTCGATGTGATTCTTCCAAACTTGAGACCATATATGATTATATGGTAAGCAACATTGGGAGTAGTCTCTTTGTTTTTGTATATATTTATGTATACACACACACACACATTCATTAATAGGGGTTGATTATCCATATGTGCTCATTTTCCAAGACCAATGAAAACAAAAGCTATATCATGCTTATTTAAATTTAGGAGATTTTTAGAGGAAGACTAAGAGAAGGACATGCCAAAAAAAATTGGATGACTTGTTCTTATTTAAAAATAAATAAAGGATTGAGTACCCTTGAATTCAATGACCTTGGCTTCTTTTCACAATTTCACTATTTACACCTTGCATTTGTATGATACAATTGTCATTTGGCTTTGGCTAGAGAGGGTACAAGATTAGACATAGGAGTGACAATGTAGTATCTACAGAACAATGTACTTTCATGATTGACATGTGAACTTGTCAACCAACTTTGATTAGTTGGAGGTACGAGAGTGAAGAAATGGGAGCGATTGTGTCAATGCCAACATAGAGTTACACGTCTACTATGAGTGGACAACATAAGTAGACAACTAGGGTTTATAACCCTTGCCCCTCCTAGTATCCTACAATATGAGCTTTAAATGGACTTTTGTACTTGATTCTTGCACGAGTATGATTAAATTTTGTCCTTTATTTTGAATATGAAGGTTTGTGCTTGGTTCATTCACTCTTTTGTTACTAGGAACCACTTGTGCAAGTAATTGGATTGGCCTCAAAAGAATGAAGTTTGAATAAATTAAAAATATAAGTTACATCTAAATAATCCGTGGAATTTGTTTCTAGAATTAGCTTCTATAGATTCTCGCCTAGAATGCACAATGTGAGCCTATCTTTGCTCCTTGATTGAACTATTATAAACAATCAATACTTTGAAACTTCAATGCTTGTTTACTTTGTTATTGCCCCCCAAATGCATGCTAAGCAAATGTGTTTGGATCTCCCTTTTGTCTCCCAATAAGACTTGAGACCTCACAAGGCAAAAAAACTAAGTTATAACTAGGAGCCCTTACTCCTCAATTGCTCATCACTATGGTTTTAAGGGTCCTGACGTCAATTTGCAAAAGATCAACGATTGTGTACCGTTGAAATTGGATGGGCCTGACTGTCTTGTATATCTTACACCTTCCATTTATGTAGTGTACTTGTCATTTGGCTTTGATTAGTGGAGGGTATAAGATTAGACATGCAAGTGACAATGTATTGTCAATACAAGAGTGCACCTACATTTCTTACATGTGGACTTGTCCATTGGCTTTGATAGGTCGGGGGTACGAAAGTAAAGAGATGGGAGTGACTATGTCAATGTGAACATAGAGTTACAAGTCTAATACGAGTGGACATGGAGGGTTTATAACCATGCCCCTCCTACAACCCTACAATATGAGCTTTGGATGGATTTTTGTACTTGATTCTTGTACAAGTACAATTGGATTTTGTCCTTTATTTTGAATATGAAGGTTTGTGCTTGGTTCTTTAACTATTTTATTATTAGGTACTACTAGTGCAAACGATTGATTTAGAGCTTTATAGATGGTGTGAAGTTGGGATGAAATTGAAAGATAATGGCAACTAAGAAATCAGGATTTGATTTTGAAACTAGCCTCTATACATTCTTGCCTAGAATAACCAATGCGAGTTGACATTTGGGTTTTCAATTGAACTATTAATAGAAATCAATAGGCCTTGAAACTTCTATGGAGTTTATTTATTTTTTGTCCTAGAATGCAATACGATGCAAATCCGATTGCTCGATCCTGTTTAGACTCCCTCCAAACACTGAGACTTATTGAAGACAAAAACAAACAAACTAAACTCTTATTACTAGGAGCCCTTGTAGCCCTCAAATGCTCACCGGTATGGTTTTTAAGGGTACCGACGTCAGGTGCGAATGCCCAGAGGCTTCAGTTCTTCAGGATTTCTCACCGTTCGTGGTGCGCGGGAATGCGGGACACAGGCGGCCAGCCCCAGGAGGAACAAACACAGACAGACAACGACCACCTGATTCTGTTGGACAGCTAAGCACGATTAGCGACGGGATTAGTGACTTCCCGAGCAGTAACAGGACTAACGCGAAAAGAGAAAGGGGCGCCGATGGGGACATCCGACGGCGAAGCCGCGAGGCTGGAGGCCATCGGACGGCTGCGGGGGGCCCGCTCCACTCTTCCGTTTCCCTAATACGGGACCCCCAGACGGGGGCCGCGACGGCCGTGCGATGGAGGCATCCGACGACGCAGAGAGGCGTACCGTAATGAAGGGGGAGACGACGGACACCTGAGGGGGAGTGTGTCTTTCCGATGCAGAGGAAGAGCAGCGAAAGCGCCATAGCCAAGGACAAGCTGCACGCCACGGTGTTGCTGTTGCTGCGGCTGCTCTCGATGCCACAGTGCACGCAGCCTCAGCCCTCGTCCTTCGCCCCTGCTCAGGTTTTGCACCTCTCTTCCCGCATCTTTGCAATCTTTTCTTCGATTTTTTTGGTCCCTTCGCTGGCCGGGAGTGCAGCTCGGCTGTGATCCTTTCGGCGACGATGTCTGGGTGTTGGTAGTCTGTGAGGGACGGGTCTGCGAGGAAGGAGCGGCCGAAGGACGTGGCTCGTCAGGTTGGTGTGCGGTTTGCGCCTCTGTAGTCGACTGAATTTCGATCTTTTGCCCTGTGCCCTAATTCAGCGCGTCGTTCGCGCGGTTCTTGAGTTTGAGCTCCGTGGCAGTGCGGGACGATTGATTTCCTTTCCGCATTTCTGATTCGATCGTAATGGGCTCGGGCTTTACGGCAGCGGAGTGAGTGAGCTTGGATTTCTCGTGTGGGCGTTGTGGGATTCGTGCACCTGGCAATGTTTCAATGTTCACTGAATATTCCGTTTTGGGGCCCCGTTGTTCGCCTTCGCAGTCGGTTTGTTTGGGTGAAGCAATTGGATTAGAGTGCACTGCCTGCGCGAAGATGCTGCAAATGCCGGTCTTTGTGACCGGAGGTGGATGTGGTTAGTGGAACTGAGATCCGGCCGTCGACCTGCGTAATGCCGTGGACCTTCTGGACACTTGGATCAGACCATCCGAGGCATTCTAAATTCCTGATTTTTTTCATTTGGCTCTCGTGCAAATCCTCGAAACACAGAGTTTGGCACGACCTTTCCGCCGGTTTCGTGAGATATTTCTCGGCATGCAGCGTCAGTGGTGGTATTTATGGAGAGGAATTGGTCAATTCCCTTCCTCTCCTGGCAGCTCAGTGTAGGTCAGCTGCCTGCTCGGGATTTTCACGGTTTCGGCATAATGCCTTAGCAGATTAGCAATGGCTGTGGTTTTGACGCCACCCCGGGTTGAGCAAGTTGTAGGGAGATCTATATTTGCGCGAACGTAGACATTTTTTGACGGCTTTGGACAGCGTGGGCGTAAGTTTGGCTCGTATGCTTACGTTGCCCTTGGCGTGTCCATCGTGAACCCTGGGCGGGATGTTTGTTTTCCTACGGTCGACCTAACAGCCTGTGCTGTTTGCAGAGGTTCGAGGTGCTTTTCTGGAGGTCGCCAGCCATGTTGACATGCGGGCATTTCAGGGCACCGGAGATTTTTTCTAACTAGACGTCGGCCCTCTAGAGAAATTGGGTGACCCGGGTGCTGTAGGCGACATTCCGATTCGAAGGCGGCGAGCGAGCCGAGGTGGCCGCAGAATGGTTGAAAGCCGCGGCGGTCCTGAGATGTGAATGTTGGAATGGTGACAGAGAGTCCTGTTCGGATGATGCCGGGAGGGATGAGAGGGAGCATGGGAGGTCTGGGAGAGGGCCTGCGGGCCGAGAACGGCGCCTCCCAGGCCTTGGACGGAGTGACGGAGCTGGGTCGTCTTCTGAAAGGGCGAACCCGTTTCGACAACATTCTGAATTCTGGCCACGTCCCGCAGCGAAGCGGCAGCGCTCCTCCCAGCGTGGAGGGGTCCCTGGCGGCGATGGGTGGGCTGTTCGACATGCCCACGAGTCCGCGAAGCGGGCGCAGCGCCAACTCGCAGTCGGGAGAGGAGGACGTTTTGGATGCGGAGGAAGCGCAGCGCGCGGATCCCAAGTATCTGGTTTATTATTACAACAACATCAACTTGAATCCGCGGCTCCCTCCACCGTTGATTTCGTGGAACAACTACCGTCTGGCGCAGAGGTTGCAATCCGGGATGGGAGCCGGCGGATACGGGGACAAGAAGAAGCTGCGATCCATGGATGACAGCAGCAGCAGGTCTTTGTTTTCGAGCCAGCCGGTGCTGCCCACCCACAGGGAGGAGCCGGAGGCCCCGGAGGAGGACAGCTCGCCGATGGGTGCCCTTGTCCGAACGGTGTCCAGTGACTGGGCAGACCGAGGAGACAGTTTCATGGGTCTATCGTCGGGACTTGGGCCTCGTCCCAAGAGCCTGGTGGATCTCATTCAGGTGCGGTTTATTCTTTGATGTGTTTCAGATATGCGGATGGTAGAATATGCGTTCGAATTCCCGTTTTCGCATGGAGATCGTGACATAGCGGCTGAGCTGCTGTTTATGTAGTAACTCGGCACTAAGTTTTGGCGACTGCACTGGATGTCTTGATTGATCCCAATTGTGCATGGAGTCATTTCCAGCAGCGAGGAGTCGTATCTGAGTAGTTGCATATTTGGATTATTCTGACAGGAGGATTTCCCCCGGACCCCCTCGCCCGTGTATCACTTGTCGAGGTCGTCCAGCAGAACCGCCAACGATGAGAACGAAGCGACAACTGCGGTATTGGACCTGCAGTTGGCCCATCTCCGGGAGTTGGCGTCTGGAGAGTCGAATGCCGTGGCGGGCGGCATGGGATCTCGGTCTACGACCCCTATCCCTGGAGTCTCGAATCTGCACCAGTCTTCCGGGCCTGCTGCGCCCGTACCGAGAATTCCGACACCCGAGATTTCACTCATCAGTAATGCCCGCTCCGCCAGTCCGAGTTTGGCCAAAATGAGCGGGGTGTCAGGTACAGTCTTTGCACCTAGCTTTTATTCGTTTCGTTATTTGTATGTTTATTAGTGGATGCACTTGTGACCGTAACGTGGTCGTTTACTTCATACAAGTCTGTGAAGTTATGTGCAATCAGATGTCTTGCCTGGATCTTAGACCTGACATTCTGAGATGAGCTGGTGCGATTTCTGCTTCAGGGCTTTCAGGAGGAAACATGTCTTTCCAGGGCTCTGACACAAGAAGCGTGGGCCTGGGTCGGGCGGCAAGTGCAAGTGCAGCAGATTTCGCTCATGCACTTCAGATGAAGAGGCCAGCGAGTGCAAGTAATGCGGACCTCGTAGCAGTCATGCAAGGGCTGAGTATGGCGGACATGCAGGGATCCCCTAGTGCGACGGAGGATAGGGATTTGCTTCAGCAGCAGCAGCAGCAACAACAACAACAACTGCAACAGCAACAGGAGCAACAGCAAGTGCGACTTCAGCAACAGCAGCAGCAGCAACGACAGCAGCAACAGCAGCAGCAGCGGGCCCAGATAGCTGCTCAGGCTCAGGCTCAAGCTCAAGCCCAGGCAGCAGCCCAGGTGTGTAGCACTGATCTCTTTGCGACTTTGATGGCTTTCCGTCTTTGCGACTTTCATAGAGGTAGGACGTGGACGTTACTTTTTTGTCGGGTGAACGTGAGTTCGAAGCAGTGGGTAACGAGGACTTGCTGTGTGCACGGTTTCAGGCCTTGGCATATTCTCAGACTTTGCAGCAGCAGCAGCAGCAGCAGTTGTATTCGGGTGTGGATTCTGGATACCGTGGTCAGCATAAGTTTGGCGTGCCGGGCATGGCAACTCCGCAAGGCCAAGGAACCGGGCTTCAGGCGAATCTGCAGGGCAGCACAACCCCGGCGAACATGTATGCAGCGGCAGCTGCTGCCATGTACATGGCCCAGCAGAACCCGTATTATGCGAACATGAACTCTGCAGCTGTGTATGGTCCGCAGTATGGTTTGGGTGGTTACCCCGTGAACCCTGCCATGCTTGCCCCTATGATGGCCGGGTACCCACCCCCTGTTTTTGACCCGGCGACTGCGGCTGCTCTTGCGAGCATGGGTGTTCGAGCCGGCGTGCCCGGTTCTCCTGCGCAAGCTGCCGTGGATATGCAGAATCTTTACAAGTATGGCGGGCAGGCCTCGCCCCAGATGCACGATCCTATTTATTTGCAGTATGCGCGAGCGGCGGAGGAGGCCCGTGCAGCTTCACTGGACCCGTCGCTGTTGAGGAATTACATGGCGGGAGGTCATGTCGATATGGTGGAGCTTCAGAAGAACCAGCTGAGCGCGATGCTGGGTTACAGCGCCGAGCAGAAGTCTCAGTTTGCGAGGGCGGGTTCCATGGGGATCCCGATCGCGAGCCAGAAGAGCGGTTCGGTGAGCCCTGCGTACTATGGCAGTCCTCCCGGAGTGGGTATGGTGGCCTTCAACAACTCGCCCCTGACGAGTCCGGTGTTGCCCGGGTCCCCGGTGGGTCCAGGCAGTTTCGCCATGAGGCGGGACGAGCGCAACATTCGTCTGTCTTCCGCATCCAGGACGAGTTCGGGGAACATGGGATCCGGCAGTGCCACCGCCTACGCAGGGTGGCAAGCGCAGAAGTCGAGCGAGGCGGCGGAGGAGGTGCGGGGCTCTTCGTTGTTGGAGGAATTCAAGAACAGTAAGACGAGGAGATTCGAGCTGTCGGACATCGCAGGACACGTGGTGGAGTTCAGGTATGGCCAGTTCGCATCGTGTGTGCGGTGAGGCCTCGGTTTGGGTTTGTGACTTGTCTACGGCGGTGATACATTGACGAGAAGTGGCGTGGATTATTTGGTGGATCAGTAACGAATTGACTTGCGCGTTGGATGTTGTGAAGTGTGAACGATGACCGAGTTGTCTCTGTTGGTCTGCAGTGCCGATCAGCATGGGAGTCGGTTCATCCAGCAGAAACTGGAAACCGCGACTCCAGAGGACAAGAACATGGTTTTTCAGGAAGTGCTTCCGCGAGCTCTGACGCTGATGACGGATGTTTTCGGCAACTATGTCATCCAGAAGGTAGGAGGGATTGCTGGATGCGGTTGGGAATTGGAAGCTTTGCGTGTGTTTGTATAGATTCTGCTGTCGGATGGATCCGCTGGGGAGCAGCGGGCTTGGTTTGAGAGCCTGTTGTATAGGCGGTCCCTGCAGCTGAGGGCCCGCGTTTTTCCGTTGGTGTCGAAGGCTGGAAGCTTGACTTGTGGTTTGTTATTTGGGGCAGTTCTTCGAGCATGGGACTCAGCAGCAGCGAAGAGAGCTGGCAAGTCAGTTGGTGGGGCATGTTCTGGTGTTGAGTTTGCAGATGTACGGCTGCAGGGTGATTCAGAAGGTAAGGCACCTGGGTGCGCTGTGAAGGGTCTGTGTGTAGAGCTCAGATGGTTTGAACAGTCGTTGTGGGGGAATGAGCGATGGGGCTTTCGGTTGGTATGGAGCGTGGGATGGGGCATCGAACGGAGGGGGTGGCTTGTTTTGGGTCTTGGACCAGCGTCATTGATTTGTATTTTGGGCGTGTGGCCAGGCGCTGGAGGTGGTGGATGTGGACCAGCAGACTCAGTTGGTGTCGGAGTTGGATGGGCACGTGATGCGATGTGTGCGAGACCAGAACGGAAACCACGTGATCCAGAAGTGCATTGAGTGCGTGCCCCCGGACAAAATCCATTTTATAATCTCTGCGTTTTACAATCAAGTGGTGACGCTTTCCACGCATCCGTATGGATGCCGGGTGATCCAGGTAAAGCGTTATTCCTGGCAAGGCGCCATCCCCTTTCCATCGTATTTCTGGTGGCACCCCGTTTGGAGTCTTGATGTGGTGCGGACTGTTCATTCTGGAATGTGTTGTCCGTTGATTCAGAGGGTTCTGGAGCACTGCACTGACGAGCAGAAGCAGAAGGGAATCATGGAGGAGATTTTACGTTCCACGTGTGCTCTTGCTCAAGATCAGTATGGCAACTACGTGGTGCAGGTCAGTGTCGTGGCGCTCCCGTCGTGAGTTTCAGCGGTAGCTGTGACTACGTTGTAGTTTGGAATCGTGACTGTGACAAGTTCAAGTGTGTGTGGTATGGCGTGATTTGCTGACTGGTTTTATCGTTTCAGCATGTGCTCGAGCACGGACGCGATAATGAGAGAACTGAGATCATAACGAAGCTGGCCGGCCAAATTGTACAAATGAGTCAACACAAGTTTGCGTCGAACGTGGTGGAGAAGTGCTTGGAGTATGGTGGCCCGGTGGAGCGTCAGATTTTGATCGACGAAATGCTGGGCCTCACCGACGAGAATGAGCCGCTGCAGGTACAAGGGGAAGCTGATTGAGAGTGAATTGGTGCATGATCTTGGGACATTGCTTGATTTGTGTGGCAAAGCATGAAAGCAACGGGCGTAGTCTTTTGGCCTGGTGCAGCCTAGGTTCATGCTGGAACGATGCATGGAATGCCGAGTGCGGTTGGTTTCTTGCACGGAGTACCCGCATCCGTTTCATGGGTTGACATTTTCTGTGCCGGATCGTGCTGTCGCAGTTGCTGCGTGTCACGACTCCGGCGTGATCGAAATTCCTTGTTGGCAAGATGCTTACCAGGAGGTTTCTTTTTTCTTTTTCTTTTTTTGCAGGCTATGATGAAAGACCAATTTGCAAACTATGTCGTCCAGAAGGTGCTGGAGACATGTGACGAGTCGCAGCGCGAACTATTGCTCGGTCGTATTCGGGTGCACCTGCATGCGCTGAAGAAGTACACGTATGGCAAACATATCGTTGCACGTGTGGAGAAGCTGGTCGCTGCTGGCGGTGAGTGTTTTCTGTTGTCGTGGGTGACTGCTTGATTACGTAGAGCTAGGATTTAGGGAAAGTTTTTTGGCGAAATCTGCTGTTCTTGTGCATGGCCCATCGAAGTCAGTTGGTGGGCGCCGCGCGTTTCGGTGAGACGCTGGGCTTACTGGAGTTGTTTTTGCGTGCAGAGAGACGAAGTGCTGCCTACATGGCGCATAATTTGGCTTCCACTTGAGCCCTGTGGAGGCTTCGTTCGGTGCTCGGGTTTTCGAGGGTCGGAAGGGTACGACGTGTCGATGTTCTTGCGTGTTGCCTTCCTGTGGCCTCGTGTCATGGCGGAGATTCTTGCGTGTTGAGCTGAGTGTGGGCAAGCGGGACATGGGAAGGCAGCTTTTCGGTGGGCAGAGAGCATTCGTGAGCAGTAAATAGTGTAATAGTGTAGGATTGTACTCAGTTCGTGTTTGAAGGTCGGGAGAGGGTCTGGGTGAATAACATTGCATCTGGTGCCGGCGTGTATCTTGTGTGGATGGCTGTTATTAGTCGGTGTATCTATAAGTACTAGGTCTATATATTTGGAGGTGGGAAGGCCGGGAGTAATGCCGGCTTCATTTGCTGTTGGATCCACCCTTGGTCTCTCCCTGGTAGTGTGATTTCAGGTCAGGCAGTTGGGACATGGAATAGTGTGAATGGGTAGGGAGCAACGTTAGTGTGTGAAAAGAAGGAAAGGGTCGAGGCAGGAGTTAGCTGTAACGGGCGTGTACAAAGAGCCCTTCGTTCTGAAGTGTACAGACTGACATGTGTAGGTCTTGTGGCAAGACGTTGGTTTTGAAGGATCGGAAGGGGGTTGTTGTAGGACTCTTGTCCTTTCTTGCTAGTGCTGCTACCGAAGGTTGGTTCTTGTGCAGCTTTTGCGCCAGGGCCCTCGTAATGTAAATAGGGCGCCCTTTAACTGCAAGGGCCAGCTGGCAATGTCTTAATTCTTTTTATCCTCGTTCAATGTAGTGTGAACTTGTGAGTACCTTTTATTTATTTGTGCACTTCATGGTTCTTTTTGTTTACATTAATCAAAACATTCATATTTTTTGTGGGACTGAGTGAGGCGCTTAGAACAGAATTGCGATTTTGTATCTTGGGTCTATGACTTGAGAATTCAAGAACCATCTGACTGAAATCACGAAGTTTTGTTGACTATTTCTGCAGCACCCGAAAGAGGCACTTTTTCTAGTCCCACTCCCTCCAAGGTTGAATCACCAGAATTTGTTGGATGAGGTTTCTACAATAGCAAATGCAAGTTTTTTTAAGGTTGAATTTCCTTTTTTTAATTGGATTTAGGATTTGTGGAATTTTATGTCACAAGATTTTGAATATTTTTTTACCTTCGGTAGTAGTCCTCCAACATTCAAGTAAATAGCATGGCTTACATCATGTGTTTTACATCATTAAGAGGGACTAAGAATGAACTTGCAGTTATTAGCACCCTGGTATGGTCCAAAAAAACAAAGCTACTTGACAATGAAGAATTGGGATTCAAATGAACTTGTCGGAAAGCACACTCCTGTTGAATACCTCACCGCCCAAGAGAACCAAATTTTTCTATACTGAATATATCACTGGCTTACACGTGCCTAAAACAGAAAATTTTGACGATCATAATTATTGGACACAAATGGAGCATGGCTAGGGACACTATAGTGCGTTCATGCGTGAGAGATGATATAAGAATTCTCAGTTTTAGAGCTACAATTTGGCAGATGTTACAACCATGACATGGTAGTTTTTCCTAGTGGTCAAGAAAGTGACTAGCATTTGCAGGTTATGGTTTATCGGGCTCTGGCATTGTATGGTAGTTAGGTCACTAGAGTATTCTAGTCTAGTGCAAAATTTTTATTGTAGTTGCAATTGAGTTGTGTTGGTTTGTAATACAAACTATGCAATTTTGGCTTTTGTTTATGTTTTTGGATTTCGTCCTAAGACTCTTAGGTCATGTGTAAAGCCGGTCAACATTGTTGTGGCATTTGGTTCCTTTTGGTGTCCTGTCTCCGCAAACCTAAACTTACCATGCTCTCATCTTTGTAGAACGACTAAGTGAACTTAACATTCGTCCCCAAAATTTGATCAATCACTCAATAT
This sequence comes from Pseudoscleropodium purum, assembly GCA_963969395.1. Lineage (NCBI taxonomy): Eukaryota > Viridiplantae > Streptophyta > Bryopsida > Hypnales > Brachytheciaceae > Pseudoscleropodium > Pseudoscleropodium purum. The sequence continues at coordinate 4,734,574 of OZ017796.1, forward strand.
ACCATTGTGCACACATCCACTAATTTTCACACAATTACATTCAATGCTCTGTTTGGAACAAACTCAAGAGCAAGTAAAACCAGTAACAAAACCATCCACGAATTCTTCCATTACCCGAATTACTTCCAAATTTCTAAACACCACATTTGGAAATCTATATGGTTTTTGGTTCTCACCGTAGCCTCCAAACTACTTCCAATCAACGTGGTCAAATGCTCCCGATTCCACACTAATTCGTCAAAAACAACCAATTTTTGCCTATATCTATAAAAAGATAAAGGACTTTTTTGAAGCATTCTATTTCTAATTAAATATGTCACTTGAAGAAAATTCCAAACAATGTGAAGCGTCATAGAAATCAAGAATTGAAAAAGTTAAACAAAAACAAAATCTTTCCATAATATTTGTGAAACTTCAACAAAATGGACAAGAATTTGGATTGTTGTTTTCTCGCTTCATTTACAATCGTATAGCCAACTGAACAAAATGTATATTCAATGACTTTGAAAGTAGTATCCAAGGAAGATCAATACTTTTTCTATTAAAACTACTAAGACAAAAATTATAATTCTGTTGTGTATGTAGTGCGACCTTGAATCTCAAACAATTCGATGTGACATGCAAGCTAACGGTTGCTTACATAACCTTGTAAAAACAAGCTGGTCTTCACAGAAATCATCCTATTTGACACAATGTACACCATCTACTTTAAGAAAACCAAAAGCACTCAATTCAAGACAAGATACTATAGAAGGTCTCTCATTTTTGCACGAAATTCCAAAGACGAACAATGGCACTTCAATCCTACATGCAAAGATCATTTGCAATACATCGGACACTTAATGTCCCCAACAACATTACAAGGTTAAAGTCCATCCAAAGTTATTGGAGCAAGCAAGTTCAAAAACAAACAAGCACACTACCATTTTTCCCTTCAATATCCATTTTCAAATCAAATTGGGTCAATCAAAAACAATCAAATTCGAATAAAGGACCATGAAGATTCCCTTGAAACTAAACAATTACATCAATTGAATAAGGTTTCAAAACCACAATTTCTAAAAATCCAACCAAAGAAAGGTGAAAATTTCTAAAAGCAACCAATGAAACTCAATATATTTCATGGTTGAAAACCAGCAAAACATGACTCCAGCATTCGAAAACAACAAAACCACTCGGGTCGAATTTCCCTTGGGTTTGCTGTTGTAGAAAACTCATCCAACAAATTCTGGTGATTCAACCTTGGAGGGAGTGGGACTAGAAAAAGTGCCTCTTTCGGGTGCTGCAGAAATAGTCAACAAAACTTCGTGATTTCAGTCAGATGGTTCTTGAATTCTCAAGTCATAGACCCAAGATACAAAATCGCAATTCTGTTCTAAGCGCCTCACTCAGTCCCACAAAAAATATGAATGTTTTGATTAATGTAAACAAAAAGAACCATGAAGTGCACAAATAAATAAAAGGTACTCACAAGTTCACACTACATTGAACGAGGATAAAAAGAATTAAGACATTGCCAGCTGGCCCTTGCAGTTAAAGGGCGCCCTATTTACATTACGAGGGCCCTGGCGCAAAAGCTGCACAAGAACCAACCTTCGGTAGCAGCACTAGCAAGAAAGGACAAGAGTCCTACAACAACCCCCTTCCGATCCTTCAAAACCAACGTCTTGCCACAAGACCTACACATGTCAGTCTGTACACTTCAGAACGAAGGGCTCTTTGTACACGCCCGTTACAGCTAACTCCTGCCTCGACCCTTTCCTTCTTTTCACACACTAACGTTGCTCCCTACCCATTCACACTATTCCATGTCCCAACTGCCTGACCTGAAATCACACTACCAGGGAGAGACCAAGGGTGGATCCAACAGCAAATGAAGCCGGCATTACTCCCGGCCTTCCCACCTCCAAATATATAGACCTAGTACTTATAGATACACCGACTAATAACAGCCATCCACACAAGATACACGCCGGCACCAGATGCAATGTTATTCACCCAGACCCTCTCCCGACCTTCAAACACGAACTGAGTACAATCCTACACTATTACACTATTTACTGCTCACGAATGCTCTCTGCCCACCGAAAAGCTGCCTTCCCATGTCCCGCTTGCCCACACTCAGCTCAACACGCAAGAATCTCCGCCATGACACGAGGCCACAGGAAGGCAACACGCAAGAACATCGACACGTCGTACCCTTCCGACCCTCGAAAACCCGAGCACCGAACGAAGCCTCCACAGGGCTCAAGTGGAAGCCAAATTATGCGCCATGTAGGCAGCACTTCGTCTCTCTGCACGCAAAAACAACTCCAGTAAGCCCAGCGTCTCACCGAAACGCGCGGCGCCCACCAACTGACTTCGATGGGCCATGCACAAGAACAGCAGATTTCGCCAAAAAACTTTCCCTAAATCCTAGCTCTACGTAATCAAGCAGTCACCCACGACAACAGAAAACACTCACCGCCAGCAGCGACCAGCTTCTCCACACGTGCAACGATATGTTTGCCATACGTGTACTTCTTCAGCGCATGCAGGTGCACCCGAATACGACCGAGCAATAGTTCGCGCTGCGACTCGTCACATGTCTCCAGCACCTTCTGGACGACATAGTTTGCAAATTGGTCTTTCATCATAGCCTGCAAAAAAAGAAAAAGAAAAAAGAAACCTCCTGGTAAGCATCTTGCCAACAAGGAATTTCGATCACGCCGGAGTCGTGACACGCAGCAACTGCGACAGCACGATCCGGCACAGAAAATGTCAACCCATGAAACGGATGCGGGTACTCCGTGCAAGAAACCAACCGCACTCGGCATTCCATGCATCGTTCCAGCATGAACCTAGGCTGCACCAGGCCAAAAGACTACGCCCGTTGCTTTCATGCTTTGCCACACAAATCAAGCAATGTCCCAAGATCATGCACCAATTCACTCTCAATCAGCTTCCCCTTGTACCTGCAGCGGCTCATTCTCGTCGGTGAGGCCCAGCATTTCGTCGATCAAAATCTGACGCTCCACCGGGCCACCATACTCCAAGCACTTCTCCACCACGTTCGACGCAAACTTGTGTTGACTCATTTGTACAATTTGGCCGGCCAGCTTCGTTATGATCTCAGTTCTCTCATTATCGCGTCCGTGCTCGAGCACATGCTGAAACGATAAAACCAGTCAGCAAATCACGCCATACCACACACACTTGAACTTGTCACAGTCACGATTCCAAACTACAACGTAGTCACAGCTACCGCTGAAACTCACGACGGGAGCGCCACGACACTGACCTGCACCACGTAGTTGCCATACTGATCTTGAGCAAGAGCACACGTGGAACGTAAAATCTCCTCCATGATTCCCTTCTGCTTCTGCTCGTCAGTGCAGTGCTCCAGAACCCTCTGAATCAACGGACAACACATTCCAGAATGAACAGTCCGCACCACATCAAGACTCCAAACGGGGTGCCACCAGAAATACGATGGAAAGGGGATGGCGCCTTGCCAGGAATAACGCTTTACCTGGATCACCCGGCATCCATACGGATGCGTGGAAAGCGTCACCACTTGATTGTAAAACGCAGAGATTATAAAATGGATTTTGTCCGGGGGCACGCACTCAATGCACTTCTGGATCACGTGGTTTCCGTTCTGGTCTCGCACACATCGCATCACGTGCCCATCCAACTCCGACACCAACTGAGTCTGCTGGTCCACATCCACCACCTCCAGCGCCTGGCCACACGCCCAAAATACAAATCAATGACGCTGGTCCAAGACCCAAAACAAGCCACCCCCTCCGTTCGATGCCCCATCCCACGCTCCATACCAACCGAAAGCCCCATCGCTCATTCCCCCACAACGACTGTTCAAACCATCTGAGCTCTACACACAGACCCTTCACAGCGCACCCAGGTGCCTTACCTTCTGAATCACCCTGCAGCCGTACATCTGCAAACTCAACACCAGAACATGCCCCACCAACTGACTTGCCAGCTCTCTTCGCTGCTGCTGAGTCCCATGCTCGAAGAACTGCCCCAAATAACAAACCACAAGTCAAGCTTCCAGCCTTCGACACCAACGGAAAAACGCGGGCCCTCAGCTGCAGGGACCGCCTATACAACAGGCTCTCAAACCAAGCCCGCTGCTCCCCAGCGGATCCATCCGACAGCAGAATCTATACAAACACACGCAAAGCTTCCAATTCCCAACCGCATCCAGCAATCCCTCCTACCTTCTGGATGACATAGTTGCCGAAAACATCCGTCATCAGCGTCAGAGCTCGCGGAAGCACTTCCTGAAAAACCATGTTCTTGTCCTCTGGAGTCGCGGTTTCCAGTTTCTGCTGGATGAACCGACTCCCATGCTGATCGGCACTGCAGACCAACAGAGACAACTCGGTCATCGTTCACACTTCACAACATCCAACGCGCAAGTCAATTCGTTACTGATCCACCAAATAATCCACGCCACTTCTCGTCAATGTATCACCGCCGTAGACAAGTCACAAACCCAAACCGAGGCCTCACCGCACACACGATGCGAACTGGCCATACCTGAACTCCACCACGTGTCCTGCGATGTCCGACAGCTCGAATCTCCTCGTCTTACTGTTCTTGAATTCCTCCAACAACGAAGAGCCCCGCACCTCCTCCGCCGCCTCGCTCGACTTCTGCGCTTGCCACCCTGCGTAGGCGGTGGCACTGCCGGATCCCATGTTCCCCGAACTCGTCCTGGATGCGGAAGACAGACGAATGTTGCGCTCGTCCCGCCTCATGGCGAAACTGCCTGGACCCACCGGGGACCCGGGCAACACCGGACTCGTCAGGGGCGAGTTGTTGAAGGCCACCATACCCACTCCGGGAGGACTGCCATAGTACGCAGGGCTCACCGAACCGCTCTTCTGGCTCGCGATCGGGATCCCCATGGAACCCGCCCTCGCAAACTGAGACTTCTGCTCGGCGCTGTAACCCAGCATCGCGCTCAGCTGGTTCTTCTGAAGCTCCACCATATCGACATGACCTCCCGCCATGTAATTCCTCAACAGCGACGGGTCCAGTGAAGCTGCACGGGCCTCCTCCGCCGCTCGCGCATACTGCAAATAAATAGGATCGTGCATCTGGGGCGAGGCCTGCCCGCCATACTTGTAAAGATTCTGCATATCCACGGCAGCTTGCGCAGGAGAACCGGGCACGCCGGCTCGAACACCCATGCTCGCAAGAGCAGCCGCAGTCGCCGGGTCAAAAACAGGGGGTGGGTACCCGGCCATCATAGGGGCAAGCATGGCAGGGTTCACGGGGTAACCACCCAAACCATACTGCGGACCATACACAGCTGCAGAGTTCATGTTCGCATAATACGGGTTCTGCTGGGCCATGTACATGGCAGCAGCTGCCGCTGCATACATGTTCGCCGGGGTTGTGCTGCCCTGCAGATTCGCCTGAAGCCCGGTTCCTTGGCCTTGCGGAGTTGCCATGCCCGGCACGCCAAACTTATGCTGACCACGGTATCCAGAATCCACACCCGAATACAACTGCTGCTGCTGCTGCTGCTGCAAAGTCTGAGAATATGCCAAGGCCTGAAACCGTGCACACAGCAAGTCCTCGTTACCCACTGCTTCGAACTCACGTTCACCCGACAAAAAAGTAACGTCCACGTCCTACCTCTATGAAAGTCGCAAAGACGGAAAGCCATCAAAGTCGCAAAGAGATCAGTGCTACACACCTGGGCTGCTGCCTGGGCTTGAGCTTGAGCCTGAGCCTGAGCAGCTATCTGGGCCCGCTGCTGCTGCTGTTGCTGCTGTCGTTGCTGCTGCTGCTGTTGCTGAAGTCGCACTTGCTGTTGCTCCTGTTGCTGTTGCAGTTGTTGTTGTTGTTGCTGCTGCTGCTGCTGAAGCAAATCCCTATCCTCCGTCGCACTAGGGGATCCCTGCATGTCCGCCATACTCAGCCCTTGCATGACTGCTACGAGGTCCGCATTACTTGCACTCGCTGGCCTCTTCATCTGAAGTGCATGAGCGAAATCTGCTGCACTTGCACTTGCCGCCCGACCCAGGCCCACGCTTCTTGTGTCAGAGCCCTGGAAAGACATGTTTCCTCCTGAAAGCCCTGAAGCAGAAATCGCACCAGCTCATCTCAGAATGTCAGGTCTAAGATCCAGGCAAGACATCTGATTGCACATAACTTCACAGACTTGTATGAAGTAAACGACCACGTTACGGTCACAAGTGCATCCACTAATAAACATACAAATAACGAAACGAATAAAAGCTAGGTGCAAAGACTGTACCTGACACCCCGCTCATTTTGGCCAAACTCGGACTGGCGGAGCGGGCATTACTGATGAGTGAAATCTCGGGTGTCGGAATTCTCGGTACGGGCGCAGCAGGCCCGGAAGACTGGTGCAGATTCGAGACTCCAGGGATAGGGGTCGTAGACCGAGATCCCATGCCGCCCGCCACGGCATTCGACTCTCCAGACGCCAACTCCCGGAGATGGGCCAACTGCAGGTCCAATACCGCAGTTGTCGCTTCGTTCTCATCGTTGGCGGTTCTGCTGGACGACCTCGACAAGTGATACACGGGCGAGGGGGTCCGGGGGAAATCCTCCTGTCAGAATAATCCAAATATGCAACTACTCAGATACGACTCCTCGCTGCTGGAAATGACTCCATGCACAATTGGGATCAATCAAGACATCCAGTGCAGTCGCCAAAACTTAGTGCCGAGTTACTACATAAACAGCAGCTCAGCCGCTATGTCACGATCTCCATGCGAAAACGGGAATTCGAACGCATATTCTACCATCCGCATATCTGAAACACATCAAAGAATAAACCGCACCTGAATGAGATCCACCAGGCTCTTGGGACGAGGCCCAAGTCCCGACGATAGACCCATGAAACTGTCTCCTCGGTCTGCCCAGTCACTGGACACCGTTCGGACAAGGGCACCCATCGGCGAGCTGTCCTCCTCCGGGGCCTCCGGCTCCTCCCTGTGGGTGGGCAGCACCGGCTGGCTCGAAAACAAAGACCTGCTGCTGCTGTCATCCATGGATCGCAGCTTCTTCTTGTCCCCGTATCCGCCGGCTCCCATCCCGGATTGCAACCTCTGCGCCAGACGGTAGTTGTTCCACGAAATCAACGGTGGAGGGAGCCGCGGATTCAAGTTGATGTTGTTGTAATAATAAACCAGATACTTGGGATCCGCGCGCTGCGCTTCCTCCGCATCCAAAACGTCCTCCTCTCCCGACTGCGAGTTGGCGCTGCGCCCGCTTCGCGGACTCGTGGGCATGTCGAACAGCCCACCCATCGCCGCCAGGGACCCCTCCACGCTGGGAGGAGCGCTGCCGCTTCGCTGCGGGACGTGGCCAGAATTCAGAATGTTGTCGAAACGGGTTCGCCCTTTCAGAAGACGACCCAGCTCCGTCACTCCGTCCAAGGCCTGGGAGGCGCCGTTCTCGGCCCGCAGGCCCTCTCCCAGACCTCCCATGCTCCCTCTCATCCCTCCCGGCATCATCCGAACAGGACTCTCTGTCACCATTCCAACATTCACATCTCAGGACCGCCGCGGCTTTCAACCATTCTGCGGCCACCTCGGCTCGCTCGCCGCCTTCGAATCGGAATGTCGCCTACAGCACCCGGGTCACCCAATTTCTCTAGAGGGCCGACGTCTAGTTAGAAAAAATCTCCGGTGCCCTGAAATGCCCGCATGTCAACATGGCTGGCGACCTCCAGAAAAGCACCTCGAACCTCTGCAAACAGCACAGGCTGTTAGGTCGACCGTAGGAAAACAAACATCCCGCCCAGGGTTCACGATGGACACGCCAAGGGCAACGTAAGCATACGAGCCAAACTTACGCCCACGCTGTCCAAAGCCGTCAAAAAATGTCTACGTTCGCGCAAATATAGATCTCCCTACAACTTGCTCAACCCGGGGTGGCGTCAAAACCACAGCCATTGCTAATCTGCTAAGGCATTATGCCGAAACCGTGAAAATCCCGAGCAGGCAGCTGACCTACACTGAGCTGCCAGGAGAGGAAGGGAATTGACCAATTCCTCTCCATAAATACCACCACTGACGCTGCATGCCGAGAAATATCTCACGAAACCGGCGGAAAGGTCGTGCCAAACTCTGTGTTTCGAGGATTTGCACGAGAGCCAAATGAAAAAAATCAGGAATTTAGAATGCCTCGGATGGTCTGATCCAAGTGTCCAGAAGGTCCACGGCATTACGCAGGTCGACGGCCGGATCTCAGTTCCACTAACCACATCCACCTCCGGTCACAAAGACCGGCATTTGCAGCATCTTCGCGCAGGCAGTGCACTCTAATCCAATTGCTTCACCCAAACAAACCGACTGCGAAGGCGAACAACGGGGCCCCAAAACGGAATATTCAGTGAACATTGAAACATTGCCAGGTGCACGAATCCCACAACGCCCACACGAGAAATCCAAGCTCACTCACTCCGCTGCCGTAAAGCCCGAGCCCATTACGATCGAATCAGAAATGCGGAAAGGAAATCAATCGTCCCGCACTGCCACGGAGCTCAAACTCAAGAACCGCGCGAACGACGCGCTGAATTAGGGCACAGGGCAAAAGATCGAAATTCAGTCGACTACAGAGGCGCAAACCGCACACCAACCTGACGAGCCACGTCCTTCGGCCGCTCCTTCCTCGCAGACCCGTCCCTCACAGACTACCAACACCCAGACATCGTCGCCGAAAGGATCACAGCCGAGCTGCACTCCCGGCCAGCGAAGGGACCAAAAAAATCGAAGAAAAGATTGCAAAGATGCGGGAAGAGAGGTGCAAAACCTGAGCAGGGGCGAAGGACGAGGGCTGAGGCTGCGTGCACTGTGGCATCGAGAGCAGCCGCAGCAACAGCAACACCGTGGCGTGCAGCTTGTCCTTGGCTATGGCGCTTTCGCTGCTCTTCCTCTGCATCGGAAAGACACACTCCCCCTCAGGTGTCCGTCGTCTCCCCCTTCATTACGGTACGCCTCTCTGCGTCGTCGGATGCCTCCATCGCACGGCCGTCGCGGCCCCCGTCTGGGGGTCCCGTATTAGGGAAACGGAAGAGTGGAGCGGGCCCCCCGCAGCCGTCCGATGGCCTCCAGCCTCGCGGCTTCGCCGTCGGATGTCCCCATCGGCGCCCCTTTCTCTTTTCGCGTTAGTCCTGTTACTGCTCGGGAAGTCACTAATCCCGTCGCTAATCGTGCTTAGCTGTCCAACAGAATCAGGTGGTCGTTGTCTGTCTGTGTTTGTTCCTCCTGGGGCTGGCCGCCTGTGTCCCGCATTCCCGCGCACCACGAACGGTGAGAAATCCTGAAGAACTGAAGCCTCTGGGCATTCGCACCTGACGTCGGTACCCTTAAAAACCATACCGGTGAGCATTTGAGGGCTACAAGGGCTCCTAGTAATAAGAGTTTAGTTTGTTTGTTTTTGTCTTCAATAAGTCTCAGTGTTTGGAGGGAGTCTAAACAGGATCGAGCAATCGGATTTGCATCGTATTGCATTCTAGGACAAAAAATAAATAAACTCCATAGAAGTTTCAAGGCCTATTGATTTCTATTAATAGTTCAATTGAAAACCCAAATGTCAACTCGCATTGGTTATTCTAGGCAAGAATGTATAGAGGCTAGTTTCAAAATCAAATCCTGATTTCTTAGTTGCCATTATCTTTCAATTTCATCCCAACTTCACACCATCTATAAAGCTCTAAATCAATCGTTTGCACTAGTAGTACCTAATAATAAAATAGTTAAAGAACCAAGCACAAACCTTCATATTCAAAATAAAGGACAAAATCCAATTGTACTTGTACAAGAATCAAGTACAAAAATCCATCCAAAGCTCATATTGTAGGGTTGTAGGAGGGGCATGGTTATAAACCCTCCATGTCCACTCGTATTAGACTTGTAACTCTATGTTCACATTGACATAGTCACTCCCATCTCTTTACTTTCGTACCCCCGACCTATCAAAGCCAATGGACAAGTCCACATGTAAGAAATGTAGGTGCACTCTTGTATTGACAATACATTGTCACTTGCATGTCTAATCTTATACCCTCCACTAATCAAAGCCAAATGACAAGTACACTACATAAATGGAAGGTGTAAGATATACAAGACAGTCAGGCCCATCCAATTTCAACGGTACACAATCGTTGATCTTTTGCAAATTGACGTCAGGACCCTTAAAACCATAGTGATGAGCAATTGAGGAGTAAGGGCTCCTAGTTATAACTTAGTTTTTTTGCCTTGTGAGGTCTCAAGTCTTATTGGGAGACAAAAGGGAGATCCAAACACATTTGCTTAGCATGCATTTGGGGGGCAATAACAAAGTAAACAAGCATTGAAGTTTCAAAGTATTGATTGTTTATAATAGTTCAATCAAGGAGCAAAGATAGGCTCACATTGTGCATTCTAGGCGAGAATCTATAGAAGCTAATTCTAGAAACAAATTCCACGGATTATTTAGATGTAACTTATATTTTTAATTTATTCAAACTTCATTCTTTTGAGGCCAATCCAATTACTTGCACAAGTGGTTCCTAGTAACAAAAGAGTGAATGAACCAAGCACAAACCTTCATATTCAAAATAAAGGACAAAATTTAATCATACTCGTGCAAGAATCAAGTACAAAAGTCCATTTAAAGCTCATATTGTAGGATACTAGGAGGGGCAAGGGTTATAAACCCTAGTTGTCTACTTATGTTGTCCACTCATAGTAGACGTGTAACTCTATGTTGGCATTGACACAATCGCTCCCATTTCTTCACTCTCGTACCTCCAACTAATCAAAGTTGGTTGACAAGTTCACATGTCAATCATGAAAGTACATTGTTCTGTAGATACTACATTGTCACTCCTATGTCTAATCTTGTACCCTCTCTAGCCAAAGCCAAATGACAATTGTATCATACAAATGCAAGGTGTAAATAGTGAAATTGTGAAAAGAAGCCAAGGTCATTGAATTCAAGGGTACTCAATCCTTTATTTATTTTTAAATAAGAACAAGTCATCCAATTTTTTTTGGCATGTCCTTCTCTTAGTCTTCCTCTAAAAATCTCCTAAATTTAAATAAGCATGATATAGCTTTTGTTTTCATTGGTCTTGGAAAATGAGCACATATGGATAATCAACCCCTATTAATGAATGTGTGTGTGTGTGTATACATAAATATATACAAAAACAAAGAGACTACTCCCAATGTTGCTTACCATATAATCATATATGGTCTCAAGTTTGGAAGAATCACATCGAAGATTGTGTAGAACAAGAATTATTAGTCCCAAATACTTCGATAAATGAACTTGGAAATAATTGAATAGTTACTATGCCTCATTCAAGGACCTCAAGAAGATCTCTTCAAATCATATTAGTTACAATTTATCTTACAAGAGTTTTGATTTCTAATTAATTACTTTGTCGTATAATTTACCATGTTTGTTTTGTTTTTTCTCAATTATTACTTTATTTTGACATTCAAATTAAGTGCTTTTCTTTGGCATATGAAAAAACCAACAAAAAGAAGTTTCTATCTTTTATTACATGAAAATTCCTTAAATTTCTTATATTCTTTACAACATTGGAAGCTCAAAATAGTTTTCAAGCAAGGATACTAAAGTTGTATTAAACACAAAAAAGATTTGAAGCCAAATCATGTAAGAAGGCCAAAAAGGTTGTAAGAAAATGCTCTCTTTTAGTTCAATAGATTTAGTAACTGAGACTAAAAGGCATGAAGAATGTGATGCATAGAATCTATCATTTATTCGAAAATTATCTTGTGATTTTTTCTCTTTTTTTAGAATAAATTGGAATCAACTATAATTTTCAAATTTAGGAAGTATCTACTTTGCAACAAATTTAAAAAAGCAACCCATTTTTTTCCAATAAAATCCTTTCAAACTCCAACAATAGCCATGCGGGGCCTTCTTTGATACCTTCAGTTGGCCAATGGAATCTGGATCTCATCAACCTCCTTCACTACACTAGCAACCCTTTGAAACAATCCCGAGCGTCATGTAAAGAATCTTGTCCTTTTCTACTGAATATGTGTCTTTTTCAACTCCATCGTGTTGCCTCAACTGTCCTTGAGTTGTGATTTATGAAGATCTTTTCAAAATGATAACTTAGAATCCAATAACATTGCCTGTCATACGGCACATACAACAACATTATTGAATTTCACCATGATCCACTAAGTTACAAAGAATGTAATAATATGTCTTGGATATTCAAAAATCTCTTGAGTGTTTAAGGGATTTTTGCAAAACAACTTTTTGTCCTAGGAATCATATCTTTTGGTTCAAGCATTGATTCAAATACAAAACTAATCCATTTACCTATCTAAAAAGAAGAGTTTCAAAATATTATGCTAAATTTGATGTTTTAGGAATGTACCCTAATATTTATTTGATCTTTGATTGAATGATGGTATTAAGTATTTAAAATGATTTCTTTAATGCTATAGTCTTGCAAAGGATTCAAAGTGTTTGATTTATAACTTTCAAGTTCTTGTACATATATAAAGTGCAATTATGCATTCAATCAAAGGGTAATTTTTTGGTTGATGATCATGGTGGTAGATTCATCATTTCTGGTTTTTCCTTGAAATTATGTCTAGACCACTTAAATTATCAAACTTAGCAATCCTCTTCTTCCTAAAGAGTTAGTTTGCAACTATATATGATGAAAATTTTACCTTTTATTTTTCAAGGATGGAATTAAACTTTTTTTCTAGGTGATATCTTTCATATCGTTTTGAAATATAAAAATCTTTGAATCTTTGATGCAATGGAAAAACTTCATAGCAAATCTCAAATACACTAAAAAAATTTGAATTTGAAATTAGGTTATAGATATCAAGAGTATGTGGCAAGAAACAAAAAAATTTAGACGAAGTTTGATTTGTGGATGAAGCATCTTTTTCTATACAAAACTTATACATGCTACATTGAAGGAATTTCAAGTATCAAAGAAATTCAAACCAAAATTAGAAGATTTTTTTGCATCTAAGAGATCTACACAAAGTCCTTTCCAAAGTCTTTTATAAAATCCTTCATCAAACAAAAAACATCTGCAACATTTTTTTGGTATTAAATTGTTACAGTTGTCTTAATTAATACATATAGACCACTCTAATAACATTAATTTGAAGACAAAAGAAAATGATTTAACTTGTAATTCTTGCCATTTGCCTTGACTTGTACGCCTATGAAGCCTCACACTTTCACATTGATGATTTTGGTAATATAACTATAGCGTCTTGGGTTAATGGCTAAATATAGTAAACTATCTTTCAATTCCTATTTTCACACCCACCAAATTTTTGAGCTTTAGCATTTGGAACAAACCCAAAAACAAAAACATGTAAGGAGATACTTGTGATTCAAGAGGTAATTTTACACCTTCATTTGGAAGTGGTGGTGGTAGTTTTGAATCTTAGAGTTAAGATTAGCAACTAAAAATAATAATTTGGTCTTTTCTTGGTTGAAGTAGTGACCTTTTTATTCCAAATGATAATAGAAATGGTTTTGGATATTTTGTAGTGAAATTGTGACAACCTTCAGTGTAGCACAAAATTACACCCTAAAATTTTAAGCCAATAATTGAAAATTCTTTCTAAAATTGATTGTAGATTGAATATTTATGAAAAGAGTTTTTAACCTTGAAGTTCAATATATTAAGTTTTAATCCTATTGATTTTTGAAGATTTTTATTTTGTTGTTTTATTAAAGTTGTTTTTGAAGGGTCATTTTTTGAATTGGAAAGGATAAATTTTTGAGGCTAGATCTACTAATACTTATTGAATTATAGAATATTCACAAAGCAAAGTCTTTATAATCTATACTGTAGAAATGTTAAAGATCTAGCTAACATCCAAATCTTTAAAAAATGATGGATGAAAAAAAAGCATTTATGTACGTTTGGGATGAGTTTGCATTCATTTATTGTTCAAAATTTGAATGTTTGGTCCTTTAGGGTTTCAATCACATAAAAAGAATTCCATCATTGGAATTATTTTAAAGTTGTCTACTCTTAAAGTGAATGTTTTCTAAAAGTGATCATGACACATATACATTTTTCTTTCTTCAAAGGTGTACATTTCAAGAGGTGGTCACTTCTAGTGACCATTACATTTGAATTTCCCAAAATTCATAACTAATTCCACAAACATCCCAAAAATATGAAATGACTTGGGTTAAATGCTAATTCCATTCTTCTTCCTCAAAAAACTTATTGAAGATTGTTTCAAGGAATTTAGCTTCCTGGAAAAGGTAATCAACTCTTAAATGGTTGCTTTCAAAGCAAACTACCTTATCTTATTTGAACCAACTATTACTAGGCTTTGCTTAGGTTGAATTGAAACGTAGAAGAGTAAAATAGTTTTATAAATCCTATTTGTTGTGAGTGTGTGTGACATTAATTTATCAACAAAGTCGCACCAAAGTTAAATTTTGTGCAAGCTTTACTATATTGTACCACAAATAATGGCACTAATTTTGTAGACTAGGCAACTAAGTTGGAGACACTTATTTCATGCCCTCACTTATAGGATCTATAAACTAGTGTAAGTTAGTCCATTCTCACTAAATAATGAAATTAGATTGACCCATACTAATTTCTCAACATTCTACATTATATAAGTATGTATTGTTATTAGAGAAAGTGGCAACACTTATTTCATGCCTTCACTTATAGGATCTATAAACTAGTATAAGTTAGTCAATTTTCACTAAATAATTAAATTAGGTTGACTCATACTAATTTCTCAACATTCTACATTATATAAATATGTATTGTTATTGTAAAAAGATGTAATAATAATAATAATAATTATTATTATTATTACTATTATTATTATTATTGTAATAGTAATTGTTATCATGTGTATTGGGTTCATTGTTCATTGTTCAAGTTTAGAGAGTGGCATGTACCTCTATGTGAACAAGCAGTAAGTTATTCTAGATAGGGCAATCCAATTGTTAAGGCAACCCAATTTCACTACTTAGTGTTGTTTTGATAGTGTATGTCCATGGCTACTACCCCAAGTTAAGCGTAGCTGCATGACTCAAGTCTTCAAACGCAAGCGATTATAAAGAGAGCATAACTTCTTCTTTTATCTTTTATCTTTTATCTTTTTCTTGTAACAAAGGGAGCCTAACTTCAGTATCACACTCCCGAAGACCACCAACCGGGCAAGTATTGCTGTGACCAAGTCACCATTCTCTGCAATCCAGCAATGTCAGCAGCCATCGTGGTTCGCTCTTCCCTTTCTCGCTTGATGCTCCTCCAGTTCTCTTGATACAGATTCTCCGCATTCTGCCTCACCTGCCTTTGCACCGGGTTCGCGATGTCCGTGACTGCCTGCAAGATGTTCAGGCACAGTCGCCGGGTGCGGAAAAACCCAAAAGTTTGCTCCTTCTGCAACTGCTCGTGCGCCGTCTCAATTACATGAAGTGCATGCAGTGCTGCATTTCGAGTGGGAAACGGCTGGCCTGCTGATTTCGGCGTCGGCGTCGCAGACGATGGGCACCGTTGGGGGATGCTGCTGCTGTCACTGCCATCGCTTGACGTTGCCGCACCGTCTCCAGAAATGGGAATGACATACTGCTTGGACCACTTCAGCACAGTCCTGCAAACAGGGCACGGTCGGAATCGAATCTGGAGCCATTGGTAGAGACAAGGCCAGCAGAACAGGTGACCGCAAGCGGTTGCTACAGGATTAGTTGGAACCGTCATGCAGATGTGGCACGTCAGTGGGTTGCATTGATACTCCGAGTCAGACGAAGACGGACAGCTTCCCTCCATGAGAAATGAATCAATTGATCTCTCTTCCAGGTTTAAACTAGAGAGGCTTATAAAGTAAAGACTCCAAATCCCAAGCACATATCAAAGCAAAGATCGAGGACAATCAATGAAACTGGCAAATTAATTAGATGCTCATGGTTAAGCTGAAACCAAAGATGACACGAGTGGAAGGTGCAGGAGCAAATGCCATGGCCTGGCTAAATAGTTTTCATCCTGTATGCTTCCGATGCCACCCTAACGAGACTTAAAATTCTTGCTTGACCGTTGTCGACAGCAACTGAAGCTTCTGGTATCATAGCTGAGTGACTTGAAGGCAATTCTCGGCAGTTGGAACTTGAGAGGATGTGCTATGTGCTAAGGACTTGACACGTGTTCAATGGCGAGGCAAATCTACACAGCAAACGTGAATGTGAAGGCGACATAGACCAATGCAGTGCTCTGATCCAGACGCAGCTCGTACACGTTCGCCATCCTCTGTTTTTGGAATCTTTGCACACAAAATTTGGCATCATATTGGAAGTGCCTTGGATAGCTACAGAGAATTTTCAGTGCACAAATCTCATAACGAATTTGTACTCAAATGATTTAACTTACTCCTACTCTAGGATCTTCTATCTGTTGTGGTGCTTTGCACATGTGCAGCTTATATCTGCGCCTGAATAGAAGTCAATAGGTATGATAAAATACATGTTGCCAAGCTTTACTAGGGACGAGTGACAACAGACAATGGATGACACTGGGTATCATATCACAGCTTGCAGGAGAGGACGTTTTTCTATTTGCCCTGAGATAGGTCTGGGACATCCACTAAGGGTACTGAATAAACAGTTTAAGAATGCCTCCTGATTCCTCACAAGGAGTGTTATTAATCACGTCAGGCATTTGATGAAAACTACCTTGTCCGAATCGTCCCTAGTAGGTTTCAAACTCGCTGCCCTAAAGAAAGGAAACCCTGACCTTGATATCTGTACAACAGATTCAATCTTTCAGCCACCTCCAAACGCATTCCGATTCCAGTTAGCACGTCCTGCTCAACCATGACCAGCCAAGAGCCGCAACGTCTGTCAGCAAAGTCCATTGTGAAATTAGGGCTCCCATTAGGGTTCCGCAACGCGGAGGCGCACTACTGAGCATGCAATGTGTCTGGTGAAAGCGAAGTGCATGACATGACTCAAATATTAGTCGGAATTTTTCCCAGACTAATCTGTCTAAGGTTTGGGCATTATTCCTGGACAGTTTGCCTAAGGTTTACTAATCCACAAATTGAGTTAGCTAGAAGGCCAATCTCACTCGCTACCGTGTAACTAGGAGATAGCACTCTCCATTCATTGGATCTGTCAAAATGTCGGAGAGTAGTACCTGAAACGAATTACTAACCTCTAGAAATGAGCAACGGGGGGGATCCGCGAGGGTGTGGATCAGCGACGACAGCTACCGGGCTTGCTCCGATTTGGGGGCATTGTGTCCAGGAAATAGATTACGAGCAGAAGAGACGGGAAAACAGCTGCGTCTGCGACCCTTGAAGAGTGTCGAGAAGGGGCGCAAGCTGATGCGCCTCGTGAGCACTCCGACCAGCGTACTTCCCCATGACGCGCTCCGCGAGCTGGGCATGGCGGTGCTGCAGCAGCGCGGCCTCCATGGGCCCAACGAGGTTCAACCTGGTGGCCGCGGACAGCACGTCGCGCAATGTGAGGTACAAGTACGCCCGCTGCGCCGTGACGGTGTCCAAGCCCAACAACCCAAACAAACGCCCAACCACGACAGCGTGGTGACCAAAAGCATGCACGGGCTTCACCATCACGCTCGCCCGCATCGCCGCAACGTCGGCCGCGATCTCCCTGAACACACTCCCCGCCAAACGGATCAGCGCCTTCCCCTGCCCCAAGGACGCCGCGCGTGCCACCCCATTGGACAAGACGGCATGCAAGGCGCAATCCAGCGCGACCCAGTCTTCCAAGCTCGACACTTGGCTCGCGGCGAACACGAAGGGCAGCAGCAGCGAGCCCGCGTTCTCCATCGTGCTGATGGCGAATCGCTCCAGCGTTGGGACGTCGTAGACTAATCCTGCTTGCAACGCGGCCTCTAAGCCATACGAATGCGCAAATCCGCCCGTGGGGAGGATGGAATCGATCAACTGCCATGTCGTCCACGCTAGCAAGCCGTTGGTGTCGGAGACCACCACTCCTTCCATGTCTACATCCTTGGTCGCCATCTCTGCAATGCAACTTCTTCCCGAGCTCAAGCAAACTCCAGGCAAATTCAGAACAAAACTCATGGCGATCTAGGGTGAGGCCAGTGACGACTAGTTCAGAATTGCCTGGGTGAATCTAGAATGTCCAGATCAGTGATCGTCATGAACGATTCTTCCCGAATTTACTGCTAGATTCCTGCCAGCGGACTCACGAGGACTGACAGACAAATGAACAATTGAACATAACAAAAAGGGATGGATTCGGTTGCTTATGTTGGTACCGACAGTTGCATCCAAGGTAAATTTTTTTGCCCTCCAGCCATGTCGCTCATATGGCGATTGTCTATATGATAAAGACTCCAGTTTATACTATTTTTAGCTATATTTTTTTGTTTGTGATTCATGGTCTACTGTAAAAAGAAAATTTTGGTGAATCCCGAGCCCTCACTTGGATTAATTCGGTGAAATGTATTAAAGAAAAATTCCAAATTTCGTACACTCTTGTTGCGAGGGCCTTTTCGAGGTTGATTTTGACAATAGATCACTAAAAACAAATACATTGGTTGTATAATTGATTCAAATAAGTTATAACTTCAAGAAGTGAATCGTTTGTTCCAATAAAAACGCTATAACCTAAAGAACCTTTGTTTAGGTAGTGATACGAAATAGAATAAATGGTGTACACGCAGGGTAATGATGCTTACACGACGTGGACAGTGCCACCCCGTCCACTGATGCAGTCCCGATCTACTGACGGACAGCAGTGCTTGCGATATCACCTCGAACAACTCCTCCGGGCCCTTCAATTCATAACCAAATCTTGATTCACTCGTAGCATGGTCTAAAGAGATAAAAGAATGTTCATGTTCAAAACTCAATTCATTGATAGCTGAGCATTCAATTCATTGTAGTAGAGTTAGTTGAATAGTCTACTATACCAAATCAGGTTTATATATAGACTCGCAAGCACCACGAAGTCCTTTGCAGGGCTTTTTTTTTGGAACAGTGTTCCCCCTGCTGTCTTCACTACAGAGGCCAGTTTTGGGAGGGATGAAGCCAGAGAGGTCAGATTTCTGACAGACTGGCGAAATTTCGCCAAAAATAAAAGCCCTGGTCCTTTGCTAGCTGTCTGCATAGCAGTTCAACATGAGCTAGCTTGCTCTCGAGTATTCTCCGTCGAAAGCAAAGGAAGTCAGAAAGTTGCGCCAAAAATGAAGTCTTAATGCAATCGGGTACTAGCAACCTGGGTTCCAAACAGAAGCATTTCATTTGCGACCTTCGGCATTTAGAATGTTTCAGATTCGCATGCTGCAATCGTTGCGATCACTTCGTTCTTTTAACGATTCTCCACTTACTACCTCGAAACTAAACCTTGATCTCCTTACAAGTATGATGCGCTACCAGAGTGAAACACAGTGAATGACCTAACCAAAGAGATTGAAGAAGGCAGGGAGAAGCGCATTACTTGGTACCGATCAAATCAGTTGTGCAGATGACAGGTGTCCTGTCATCGTTCAGTCCAACAATGACAGGCTCACAGGAGTAAGGTCCAAATCTGCACCAATCATAGCGTCAGATAAAAATTAGCATGTGATACTCAACAACTTCTCACCATCACTTTAAATTTGGAGTTGGAAACTAACTCATAAAGGCTAAAAGTGACCAAAACTAAAATCTGACACAGCAGAATTCACAATTTCTATAGCTTTGGAAAACTTCAAGGACAAACGTGGCTGAATTTAGCCATATTGATAACCATTTCTTCGCAAGCGCCGCTGAGAACCTTAAGTTTATGTCCTCGTAAAGGACCTCTATAACGTAACCTGATAATACAGAGAGAGCCCATACAATGCTTCTACAATTGAGCACGATTTATGAACCCGATGCACAGATTGTAAATCCCTCCTATAAGCAAACACTTCTGCAATTGAGCACGATATGTGTCCCCCGATGCACAGATTGCACAACCCTACAATAATGAAATGCTTCTGCACTTGAGCACAATTTATGAACCCGAGGCACAGATTACAAAACCCTACAATAAGCAAACCAAACTGCGAGAACAAGATCAAGAGCAAGAAAGGCAGGGTTGGCTAGGGACCACCACTTGCTCAACTTGTACTGAAAGTGGTGAGTAGTTTCTTTTTTCGATTTTGCATGTTTCATTTCAGTCTTTCTGTGAAGGAACTGCATGACCAACCCTTCAGTCTCTGGGCAGGGCAAGGTTGGCAGTCTCTACCGAATAGTTCATCCTTGTGGAAGCTCCTTGTGTAACAGAATCGGAGTACAGGAGAAATTTCGGCAGCCTTGGGACTAGGGAGAGAATTCTTACCTCCGCGTGGGAGAGTGGCAGCATTTCTCCAGATTCTTGCACCTTCCTGTATCGTGTATTGTTATCAATGGCGTTCTAGCTTGAGTCGACAGCTACGCTTGCCCTCATCGAAATCACCCCACACATGGAACTTGTATGATCAAGTATTGCATCAGAGATGTCTAGGATGTCATCACAAGAGGCGGTTCCGTCCCATTAAGGTATGGAGCCGAATGCTGTACAGCTCTCTTGAAAACTCGAACTATAAAAGGAGTCACTGAGCAGGCCTGCCCTTCGCATCAGTCCCTCCCGTTTTCAATCGATAAAGCGGCAAATCTTCTAGCATCATCGAAAGGATGAATACCGCATTCGTAAGCTGACAATTTCTCCGGATAAGCCGAATTAGAAGAAGAAGCAAATAGAAAGGAAATACCGAATAAGATCAAAGAAAATAGCAAACTTATTACTAGATAGACACAAATAGCCGAGTTCAGCCGGTGGCGTGGCGAGGCGAGAGATGTAGCAACGCGCTTGGGCAGAGGGACACCTAGGCTGCTGTGCTTTTTTGGACTGCAGTAAGGGCCGAGGCCAGGACTCCCCAATTCTTATGGGTCAAACCCACTGCCATCCCTAAAGGGCAACACTCCCCATCGAACGCCTGATCCGTCTTCCCCAAAATTCACGCCCATACCACCACAAACGAGAAGTTACGTCCAGTTATTTTGAACGTCGTTGTTCTAGATTTCAGAGCTCTCGAAGGTATGAATTGTTTTATCAAGTCGCAGAATGGCAATTTCTAAGAATATTGTATTTGGAACTGTCCAGACAGTTCTGGTGCACATCTTCTGGTACCTCATGTTATTTTCTGATTCAGGAGGCAAAAACTCCGGAATGTCGCATGAGGACATATTACAGAATTGGATGTTAAGCACCCAAGCAATCGATTTCTTCAACTCTACAAAAATTCAAGCGCCAAAATGACCAGGTACAGAAAATCGAATGACCCAGAGAAGTCATGCGGTCACTGAGGAATGCAAGCATGCCAGAATTTACTGCTTCACGATAACATGATACGATGAATACGGTCGACTGAATTCCAATAACTCTTCTTTTGAACTATCCGATTGAAATTCATCACGCTGCCTAGTTCGAATTAAATCCTAAGAAGACTGGAAATACCCTAGCGTAGTAATCTCAGGCACATTGCTTTAAGTTAAACCCTATAAATTCAACCCCTAAACCGCTCCGGGGACTTCACCTGTGCACAAAACCACCAGCTGCAGGATTGGGCTGCGTCGCTACTGAGTTCGGATTGAAAAGCTTCAAAGACAGTCAATGAAATCCACAGCGAGGGCTGTTGTCAAGAACCTGGGAGAAAGTGCGTGCCGGACTTGCATCTTCTCGATCCATGGCGAAACGTGGCTTCACTTTCCTTCCTTCCCCTCTTGAAGCGGACCTCACAGTCTGAAGACTCGGCTCAGGGCGTTTCTTTTTTGGCTTTCTGGTGCCAGATTGTTATAGAAAAAAATATAGAAAAAAATAATTTGGCTATGAAATGGCAACAAAACCTGAAATTTTTCACAAGAAACCTTCAAATTAAAGAATAATCTTGGATGAAATCGCTAGATTCTAGATGAAAATAGACTTGTGAACATGTGATATGTACCAATGTGATCTTTTCTATCCAATATGTGGGTGAATGTTGAAATTTAGAGCACCACTATGAAATTTTATATCACGACTTTGGCACCTCAGAAAAAATGAAAAAGAAAGTCTTGCTCAGCTCTTCTATAGAGCAAGATCAACAAGAGTAGTAAAAATGTCTAAGAGCTATACACTACAAGAATAGATTCTACAGTATCTTGATGAAAAAAAAAATTGTGGAAATTTTGTTCTTGGGCTAAAAAATGAAGAAAAAAAATTCAAATCCATGTGAAATTTATTTTCCTGGATAGGAAAAAAATTTCCCCTTATCGAAAGCAACTAGCAACTATGCTAAATTCCTAAAGTGATTTGTCGTGTAAATAAAGATAGTAGCACACAATAGATTGAATGCCATAACTAACACCAAATATGCAATCAAAAACTAAACAAGAATGCATAACAAACACATCTTCAAAGTGACAACAACAAATTCCTCCTTTCTTTCTTGAAGTATTTATCTTAAATGAAAAGACAAAATTTCAACTTCTAAATTTTTGCTAGTACTTGTAGTAGTAGAGGAGGAGTTCCATACAAATTCAATACTTCAAAAAACGCAAGATTTGAGTGATTTTTGAGAAAGTTATAGGGTTTTTAAGTTTGATGGAGTTTTTTCAATGAGTCCCCGGAGTGGAGCGTCGCATTGTGGAATCTACAAATTTTGAAGATTTTTTAAAATCTAGGTATTTTGAACATTTTTCTGAAATCTAAGAATTTTGAAGAATTTTTGTCAAAATCTAGGATATTTCAAGACTTCCAAATTTCCAAATATGCAAGATTTTGTATTTTGTAAAATGTATCTATTTGGAACATTTCATAAATCTTTAAAAATCTTTAAAACTTACTAGACTTCAGAAATTTTCATGTATCCTAGATCTTGACAGAAAATCTTCAAATTTCTTAGATTTCAGAAAATGTTCAAAATACCTAGATTTTAAAAAATCTTTAAAATTTGTAGATTCCACAATGCGACACTCCACTCTAGGGACTCATTGCAAAAACTTCATCAAACTTAAAAACCTTATAACTTTCTCACAAATCACTCAAATCTTGCGTTTTTTTGAAATATTGAATTCATACGAAACTCCTCTTCTACTACTATAAGTACTAGCAATAATCTAAAAGTTGAAATTTTGTCTTTCTACTCAAGATAGGTACTACAAGAAAAAAAGAAGGAAGTTATTGTCAAGTGAGAAACTATTGCATCTACACACAAAGTCAAACGACTCTCACTTCACAAAGGGAGAATCAAAAAGTGTAAACGTAAAAGAAGAAGTGAATCTTTTTTTAAACAATAATGTATCATCTTGAAGCAAAGCAAAACACACAACTCTCTCCAAAAATGCTCACAAAACTTAACTTGACAACAATGTCAAGTCAAGGAGCTCTCTACTTAAATACTCAAACCCTAAGGTGAATGAACTCTAACATTTGGATTAAATTCATCTAAAACTAAGAAGAACTCTTAAGGGAGTCCATTTAACACTACAATTTGATGTAGAACGACTCCAATGTCACTTCACATAACAAATTGGAAATGGGTCATAAGCTTCTATAGTATCAACTCTAATTTTTGAATTCAAATTTCCAAATCCTATCTACAATTGCATTCATATTGCACAATGTGGTTAAGGTTGTATTGGTGTAGGGATGTGGGATTTGACTACTTAATATATTAATATTTTTGATACCCTAAGATAAAGCCTCATGGTTACAGTGTTCTTGTTTGCAAGACATGATAAAATTTGCAAATTGATCAATTTGGGGGACATAAGGCTATACTTCTAGTTGTCCAATGAGCCAAATAGGGGGTTTAACCATACCCTTGTCTATACCTTTGTTGGTATCTCCAAACATTACTTTGAATTAGTACAATTATTACATTCAATACTTACAAAAAATTGAAACACATGTGTTATTTAGAAGAAGGATTTGAGGACTTTTTTGAAGGTATGTTTTTAGGATATATTTTTGACATAGTTCACTTAGTAATCATTCAATTTCAATGAATTATTTTTTTAATATTAAAGGAATACAACTATTTGATTCTACATGTGACTTGCAAAAATGAGAATTTCCATCTTCTACTAAGTTTGAGATGGAATCTATGTTTATTGTAGTTTAAAAGAGAAATTAAGTATGCTTTCTACCAATGTTGTGAGTTGATATAAATTCTATTTGATCTTCATATAGATTCACGAACATTCAATGCATTGTATTTGTTTAAGTAAATGAAAAAAATTTCAAAGTATTGATTACTTTTATATCTGAAATTATTCTTTGGTCAAGGTTAATTTTGAAAGATGATTTACTCAAAAGCTGTACATAAAATTTTTAAAAATACTTGACAAAATGTCCCTTCTTTTTTCAATGGAAAAAAATCATTGAATTGATACAAAATCTTAGAATGGTATTGTTAAATTTTTGAATAAATGTACACATTGTGAAATGAATAGAGTCATTTACTACACACATCTCCAAAATGGACAACAATAGTTTCCATTTATTGTACACTAACTGCACGATTCAACTACCGATTCAATTGGGATGAGAGCAAAATTTTGTCTCACCATCCAATGACCGCACACTATGTGGTGAAGGTAGTTGCAAGGAATTTTTAACTAGATCTTTGCTTCATTGCCTTTAAGTTGCAATAAAGTCTCTAGGAAGAAATCTTTTTGCATTTTGCTCTTTGAAGGTGAATCTTAACATGACATTTAATAATCACATCAAATTTCAAAACATGCAAGCCTCTATATTTATGTGGAGAAGTATTTGAATTTTGTTTGTGTATTTGTTGGTAAGTTTACTATACATATTTTTGCATCTATATTTTTCATATTTCATCTATATCCATGGATGAAAATAGGTTAATTATTATACTCAAAATTGCTTTTTATATGAATAAAAACATACTTGAAATAAATAAAAACTTTACTCCATCTCATATTTCTTAAGTGTACATCTTAATATCTCATTCAAGAATCTTGCCTAAAATGTTCACAAAAAACACAAGATATCCTTGTTTGATAGCAATTAAGCAGTAACATGTTTTTTAAGTGGCTAGGCTCTTCAAATCACCCTTACAAAAGGATCTAGTATGGTTAGTGTAAAATTGAAGAATTGAAGTTCAATACTTGTCTCTTCATAGTGTCCAAATAAAATGGGAGGTTGCAAGAGATATAATTCAACCCAAAGATGAATGAAAAGAGAAAGGGCAATGTGGCATAGGAGATTATAAGCAAATGAGAAGCCATAAATGTTATGTTTATAATTAGTAGAAATATAATAATGATTGTTTCGTTTTAAGAGTTCCATTTTCAATTAGTGAGGGACATTTTGTAAACTCATGTTTTGTATTTATTAGAGGATCTTTTTTGGGATACATCATGTCTCGTTCACATAACTATACCACCTATAAATTAAAATAGCAATCTATAAGCTTTCATTTTCAAAAATATAACTAAATATTTCGCATTCCAAAAATTATACAACTTCTTGCATTCATTGCAAATTTCATTCTCCTTGCACTAAAAATTCATTGAAAATTCATCCATTGCACCAACTGACCTCATTTTCAATTCTCTTGATGAATGGTCATTTTTTGGACTTGTTGCCTTTTAACAACTTTTAACAACATTGAAGCTAAAAAATGTTAAATGAATGATTTGTTGTTCATTGTAAAAACGAAGAATATACACCTATTGGTTCAATAATCCAATCATTTTAGTGACTACCTTGGTCATGGGGTGCATACTTTCAAGAGTTAAGCTTACTCGACCTTACCTTGTGCAGAAGGATACTCAAAACGTGGCACGTGGCAAAGTATCATGTATTTCCTAAAATACACATACTCTATACGTACAGTAAATCGAAGAATACGTACTTAGGGTTTCATGAGAGCCTCACGAACTGGGTTTTCTTGATCCCTTCGTTTCAGATGCTCCACATTCACTTCTGTTGTCGCCATCGCTTCGAGCTCCCGAATTTCGAAGCATTTTAGGTGAGCCGATTCAACCTCTGTCTACAAGTATCGGTCTTCCATTTGTCTTTGCATATTGTGCCCGCTTCATCGATTTTGCTTTGTAGAATTTGGAAGTGCTATCGTCGGGGAAGCGGCGCCGATGCGTGGCAGTGAGGTCTGTATGTTATCGTGAATTCGTAGACGGTGTCCATGTAATTCTATGTTTTAGTGGTCTTTGTGCAACCTGGTGTTTTTTTATGGAATTTCGTGGGGTGCAATTGCTTGACGTTTATCTGCGTATATGGTCAGGGGATTGTATCATATTGGTTAAAGGGGTGTTCTGCGAACAGGCGCTGATGAGAGAGTTTTTCACTTGTGTTATTATAATGCGATGAGAGGTTTTCGTTTGCAGACAAGGTCATCGCACTAGGGCTTTGCATTCTCTGGATTTTATTATCCTCTAGGAAGAGAACTCTTGATTGTAAGTTGCCGCAAGCACATGCTTTAAGATGTGCAATAAATTCCTGCTCGTGAATTTCTTCCATTAGCTGTATTTGTCTCGCAATTGTTGATACTTTCGTGTAGTTCTTTCATTACTAGTACGATCTGTTATCTTGAAGTTAATCCAATTTTAAAAGTTTGACCAGACTTCTCAAGTTTGTTGTACATCGTGTTCTGGTTACACTTGCGGATAAATATTTTAGAATGAGAGACACAACTTCGATCACCCTCAGTTTCACAGGTCCATCTCTTCCGATTTGAATCTTAGTTTTGAAGAAGCACCTAACCTACTTATATTCCGTCGAATCAACCTAGGTTGTCCTCTTTCACGGGCTTTTCTTTGTGTTTTCTCCAATTAGAAGCCTTGAGAATTCGCTGAGTTGTTGCGGGCAGACCGCACGCTCTGTTGGAATGCATTTGCTGATGCGTGCGCTAATGTCTCGAAGATAATTACACATTAGGAGAACTGTTCCTGCCATATTTAGTGACAATCTGTTTGTCCCTTGCAATGCCGTGCTCTGGTTTAGTCTTTCACAATCACTGCACTGAATTGTCCAAATTGGAGTTGTTTGTCTCATTCCCTGTGCATTAGTCGTGTCAGTCGATTGTAGAATAGGAAGTGATTCTTTCGGGTACAGGCGTTATTGTGTAATTTGGCGGTGTTGTAGCTTCAGTATTTGTAGTCGAAAAGCTGGGCGAGTATCCGTCACGT
Organism: Pseudoscleropodium purum; assembly: GCA_963969395.1. Lineage (NCBI taxonomy): Eukaryota > Viridiplantae > Streptophyta > Bryopsida > Hypnales > Brachytheciaceae > Pseudoscleropodium > Pseudoscleropodium purum. Next base: position 4,761,765 of record OZ017796.1, read on the forward strand.
AGTCTTCTCATGCGATAGTACCTCACTGTTGCGATTTATATGTATGATAAGTGGGAATATTGTGTTAAAACTGAAGGTAGGTTGGCTTCGTTAAAGTGGTTATAGAACAGTGTCTACCTGTAAAAGCTTTTATATAGTATCTGTTGATCTCACTCGCGGGAATGAGAGCTGATTTTCTTAAGTACGCAGGTTTCGCTGCACTCGAATACGTGATCGAAGTTCCGTTCAGCTTTAAAGCCTACTCAACATGGCAGATTTGCGACAGGACTGGGAGCCTGTGGTGGTCAGGAAGAAGGCCCCAACTTCATCAGCGAAGAAGGATGAGAAGACTGTCAATGCAGCGCGCCGGGCTGGCGCCGAGCTGGAGACTATAAAGAAATGTGAATTTCTTGAATTTGTTACCCTCATCTCGAGTGTAGTTTGGGGAACTTGACTTCATTTTACACGACTAAGATACTCTTTGTTTATTATTCATGCAAGGATCATGTGCAATCTGCGTTTGTTGTTCTCTTGCAAATGGTCTCTTCTTTTTGTTCGGATGACACAATCATTTACAAAGATGACTATACATGACTTTGAGTGCAGTCAACGCTGGATCCAACAAGTCAGCTAGCAGTGCGACTGATATGAATACGAAGAGGCTTGACGACGAGACTGACGTTCTCGCCCGTGAGTGGATCAATTCCTCTACTTCATATGATTTTTGTTGGGAATGGAAGTGTTTCAGGTGGATGCAGTGTATAGCACATCGTAGTTTTTGTGATGGCACATTATCGTGAGGCTCGAGAGCATGACGTGAACGCTTCGTTTTGGTTGGAACAACCCTTTGGTGCTGCGAATAGTTTGTAATTGACATCTGCCGGTCAATCGTCATCACGTTATACGATAGTTTGTGCTACAGGTTTCTTGTCCTTGTCAATAATTTCTTGAGAATATTATTTAACTGTTGCAACTTGATTTTGAACAGACGAGAAAGTATCAGGGGAACTGAAAAAGAACATTATGCAGGCCCGCTTGGACAAGAAGTTGACGCAAGCCCAACTTGCACAGGTTTGTCTTTGAAGCTCTTTGTCCAATGTGTTTGTAGATAGCAAATAGCACTACGTGGTACTTTGCCTCTGTCATGCTGAGGACGATATGTAATAGGTTAGTTTTCATATTTGTTAAGGTTATCCTTGTCTGATTTCTGCCAGGGTGCTTTACAATTACCCTTTCAAGAGCCCTTCCGCGCCCATCTAGTGTTCTATTTAAGTATATACAGTAGTATCATGCGTTTGTAGAACTACGTGACTACTATACCATTCGCTGATTTTTTGAGTTATTTTTTGTGCTCTTCGAAAGTAATAGTTGTGCCCTCTGCGCTTGCAGCTCATTAATGAGAAGCCACAAGTTGTTCAAGAGTACGAGTCGGGGAAGGCAATCCCTAACCAGCAAATCATTTCAAAGTTGGAACGTATTCTAGGCGTAAAGTTACGGAACAGAAAGTAAGACAAAGCAGAGATTGTTCTCGGGGCCCGGTGGCCATTGTGTATGGCGTTCTGAAGCCAGCAAGCTCCATTTCTCATTACCAGTCAGAAGGTGGTCAAATGAATGTGGCTGACTACAAGGAAAAGGTTCGGCAGGGAACGACACAGTTTACCTTGTCTTGCAGTTTGAAGTAAAATATAGTCAAGTTTATGAGTTTGGAAGTGAATAAATCTAGTTGTAAAACTGTAGTATTGTGGATGTTTGTGTGGAGCAGTTTCCGGTGTCTTATTTCCAATACTGTTGAATGCAAGCAAGTTGGTGTTGATGCGGATCTGGAAGCACTCTGGATTCAGGTGCAGTGAATTGTGCTGGGTATGACATATTTTCTTGACATTTGGGAATTGAATTTACTTGCCCACTTTTAGGCAAGGCTTGTTTTGGGGTTCAATCTTTATTCTTTTTGGTTAGGTTGTGGAATCAGAAGATGATGAAGTTGGGAAGAGATCGGAAGCCTAATCGCCGATGGGATTAGCCAGATATTTTCTTGCACCTTAGTTAGGATTGTGATTGTACTTCTAATTTTGGTTGTCGAGCATGGCTGTCAAGCATATGGCCTGCTGGTAGCTTGCTAAGCTAACTGTGAACTCAATTCTGTTCTCTAGGTTGTTGCTCTCCCTTCTTGAATAGGGACACACTGCTGGCGTTAAGTTATCATTGTTGTGTCTTTGACTCATGTTTCTATCTTCTACTGATTGTTGTGTTCGTATCTCAACTCAGCTTACCAGTTTTTCTTCCACATTTGATTCGGACTCATCACTTGGCTTTGGCAATTCCATATTCTTGTACTTCATGTGGTTTGGCGCACTTGCAAGTTGTTACATACTTACATTGTCATAAGTAATAGGTGTACTCCATACTGTTCATGAGTGGCCGGCGTTAGTACCGAAAACCGCCCCAATAAGTCAAGCTATAGGCATGCAATAAATTTAGTACGGATGATGAACTTGTCATTCGATTCAAACTTGGTGCAAAGTATAAAAAATATATTTATGGTTTCAAGCATTGCTGAAATTAGAAGATGAACTAAAATAAATTTTATTAATAACTCTCCCCTTAGATATCATAAATGGATCCAGTCATTACCAAAATGGACACTAATTCTGTGTTGTCCTTCTGTTTCTCAAGCAGGAGTTGAAAATGGTCTTGATTTATTCATGAAATACTTGTGTTTGACTTACAACATAAATGTTTATTCGAATACCACTTTGGGTGTTATCATGATATTATGTAAATCCATTTATTTTCAATGGATAAAGGACATCCATACTATGGAAATCACCAATTTGGATATTATATTGATTATTTATTCATACTAAAGTAAGAGTTCACATTTCACAAGAGACAATTTAACCCCTAAAGTTCCTTGATTATGTTTTCAACAAAAATGCTCAAAAATTGCCATTTTTAAGACATGTTCCAAAAAAAATTTAAAAACATTTTTTGAACACATTCAACCATAGGATCTTGTATTATGATAACTTTAGAAGATGTGGAAAAAATTTCAGAAATTTCCATTGCTTAGATTGCAAGATATTAGCATTTCAATTGACAAAAAGTCTTTTTTTTGGCCCTGCAAAAAAATGAGCAGCTTGTAAGATATTAGCAAACTTAAATACCTCATAACTTTTGACTAATTGATCAAAATGGAATGATTCAAAGCCTTTTTTTTTATCTATATATAGAAAGAGAGAATTAATTTCAAATTTTTATTTTTGAAAAAAGTGATTTTTTCAGATCTGCCCGGACTACCTAAATTGAAAAACAAACTAGATATTAGGCTGTAACTTTTGACTCATATTTCCAAATGTCTTGAAATGCCAAAAAATGCACCTTGGTCCTTTAGGGGTTAAAGTGGAGTTATCTTTGACACTAAGCCATATTTTCAATAATTCTAGAAGAGGGTATTCCTTCTCTATAAAATTATAGGGAAGAAAATTAAAGAATAGTAAATTTTTTTTCCTAGACATTCTAAACTTTTGAATGTTGATTTACTATGATTTATAATTTGTTATATTTTTAATTTAATTGTTATTTTAAATGTTGATTTGCCATGATTCACAATACTATCATTGCATAAATCTCTATTAGTCCTCTTAGACATTCTAAAGAGAGACCACCTTGCCTACCTTCACAGTCTATTTTATGAAGTGATTGTCTTTTCCAAGCATTACATAGGCCACTTCTTATCAATTAAAATACTTTTAGAAAGTGTTTTGTCTTCTTTCCACATTATAAAAACTACCTCCTACTCTCTACTTGTTGGAATTTTTGTCTTCTTCCCAAGTGATAAATATACTTGTATGAAGTGTTTTGTCTTCTTTCTACAATACAAACATTGAGTGTTTCTATATTATACTTCTATATTGAAGCTATATTGTACTTCTATAATATAATTTACTTATTCAATAGAAATTATATTTCCAAATGCTAAATTTCTATTAATATAGAATCGATAGCCAAACTTACTTATCCCACTTTTATTAATTTTACAAATGGATTTCAAATTAAATTTAAATACTATTGATATTCTTTAATTCCAAATCTAGTTTTCATATTGTATTTTTCCTTTGATCATTTTTTAACTTATAAATGGACTTTAAATTGGTATTTACACATAAAATTTGATATTGAATCTCCCATATTTTATTTGAAGTGCACCCAAAAAACAATGCAGATGTTGCCCCAATACTTCAGAGAAGAATTTAGGAGTTAATCTCTAAAGTCTTAAAGACTCAAAGTCCCCTCAAGGCATACTTGGGACATTAGGTATGCTTATGTGACTTCAATTTTTGACATAATTTTCTAAAACTTTTGTAAAAGATAGGCAAGCATATTAGCTTTATGAGAATATAGTTTTAATTGATATATGGGAGCAAAAGTTATGCCATCCTAAACTCAAAATGGAGTTCATTAGGTATTAAAAACTAAAACTTGAAATAAAATTATTAAAAATTGTTTTTTCATAGATTATAATTTTGTCTATATGGAAAGCTCTGATTGATTTCATTTGGATTAGTGAATCATTAGATGAAATTTGAGGCCTCCAACAGCCCATTTTGGCCTGTTCCCTTGCAACGAAGGGGCCAACCAATTGTTTCTAAAAATTTTTTAATTAATTCTTAAAATACCAAAAAAAAATTTGAAAAAAAACTTCCATTTTTTTTAAGCAATGAAGTGGCACTCTCTTGGCTACATCAAACTACACCACTAACTACGTTCACTGCGTTCTTAGGGCCTGATTACTCGTAGTCTCTTGGAGACCCAAATTTCTTCTAATGGATGGAAAGTTATGGAGCTTCTTGTTTTATGAGCAATCATTACATCTTCCTTAGAAAATAACATATTGGAGTTGCTTTTGAACTTGTCTTTCACAATTTTCACCCCAAAATAGTTTTACAAGGTTCAAATTTGCTTGATAAAACAATCTCATATTTAGGATTAATATGTTTCATTTCCATCTTAGAGCTATTTAACAATTGAGTTTTTCCCTCTATCACATTCCTACTTCTACCTAACAATCTTTTAAAGAATGAAAGTCAAATTTTTCTTTATGACTTTTTTCCCTAGATTTTAAACTCAATTCTTCAATACAAAAAAAATCTAATTCAAAATCTATAGTGCAAACTCTATAAAGTTAAAAAACTTTATGGTCACACGATCTATCAATTAAATAGTGAAATTGGATTGCCTTAACAATTAGGTTGCCTTATTGAGAGAAGTTACCTCATGACTTACTACTTAAATATATGGAGGTACATGCAATTCTCTAAACCCGAGCCATGAACTAGTGCACCAATCCATGCAATACTCATGGTTCCTATATTATTACACCCTTTTATAGTAATTGCACATATTTATATAGTGTAAAATGTTGAGAAATTAGTGTGGGGCAACTTAATTTCACTATTTAGTGTAGTCAAGCAAGGAACAATTTTTTTTATCTTCTTCCTTTCAAACAAAAACATCTTGCAGTCTACATAGTAAAAGTTGTTGACTCATTCTTATTCTATTCTAGTGTAAGATCCTATTAATAGTCAGATATGTGAAAAAAATAGTTCTATTTTATTTTATTTTTTGCATTAGAAATGACTGTTTTGAGTAGTTTTTTGATAAATAAATAAAAGCCCTTGGACTACAAAAGACAAGGTAGGAACATCCAAATGTGCCACTAACCTTAAACTGCCATTTGTACTACGTGTACATCTCCAAAGTCAGTTTTGTACCTATGTGGAAGAAACACTTTTAGAACCAAACTTTATTCCTTAATAACTTTTGCATACAATATCCAAATGCCACATTCTATAGTGTGTTAGTACCTCCTTTCACTTGCCAACAAGAACATATGATAATTTGACCAATCTAATAATACCAAATAGACTCAATAGCAAAAAGTGGCGGTTTTAGAAGTACCTACCTTAATAGAATCACTCTTCAAGGAGTTGTTAAATGTGCAGGTACTTCTAAACAGGCCAGGTCCCTAATGACCTCTTTCATTTTCCAGGTTGAATTTGCTATGCATCAATTGTCATCTGATATAACCTACTCAAAGTCCAAATGGAGCCATTTATGATCACTTGGGTTTTTATTATTCATTAGTAGCTGAAGGGGAATTATTTTGAAGCATGCCAGTGAGTGAGTGATTAAGTTAAGTTATGTACTCTTACAATAGAAAGTTATTGGAAACTATTTAAGCTTACAAGTCAGCCACACCATTAGGCATTATTTTATCTATGTATTTATTTTTAACAAATGAAGCAGAATTTATCACTCAGTAGTTTTTTTGGTGGAAGCATGGACCGGACAGATCACATGTTTACAAAGTTAAAATGTTTACTTTGAACTTGTAAGGTATGTGACGCATGATGAGTTTCAACAAAACCAGTAAGATAGCATTCATAAGGGAGCTGACCCATTTCCAACCACTTAAGCAATTATGAGCTCTGTGGAGTGTGGATTTCCCAAGTGCAGAAATTTTTCATGATGTAGATATAGAGTTTAGAAGGATGATATAATTTTCTATAATTTTTCAACTCAAAACATAATTATCATAAATTTTTGAACTTAACTATACTATATGACTTGTACTAGTCATATAGACTTTTCTGTTTCGAACCATGGGTTGGTTGCAGAATCAACCAAAGGTTGGTTGCAATATTGAGAGCTTGACATTCAAAGATAATGTGCCACAATTACTTCACGAACTACACGACAATTTCACCAAAAGAGATCAATCTATAGGTTGGAAATGGGGTGGTGATAAAAATGGGTCAGCTCGTATACCCCAAAACTTTAGATGTAGACTTGACTTCTACACATTGCCAATGAAAGTCATGAAGGTGGGTAAAATGTCCCCAAAATGCCACTATTTTTGGCTTTTGTATTTAGTTACTACTATTAGACTAGTCAAATTCTTCATTGATTTTTTTGTTGGCACTTGAAAGGAGGTTCCAATGCACCAAAGAATGTGACATTTGGATACTTTATGTAAAAGTTATTATTTTAGGAAGGAACAAAGTTTTATTCTACAATACAACAATTTCTTCCATATAGGAACATACCACTGAGTGATTTTGGAGATCGATACATGTAGTATAGATGTCGGTTTGGGGTCAATATTACATCTCTATTATATAAATGAAATGAAATTCCATACAAGCCTACTAAGTACAAGTGGCCTGGTAGGGAAACGACATGACAAAGGACAAACCAAAATGACAAATAATTAAGCAAAACCAAGACAACAAGGCCACGCACACAAGGGGCCGTAAGGTCCCTCACGGCCAGCCACCATCTACCATGTTGCCACCCAATCGCGTTGCTCTACTTTACAAGGGTTGGAACACAAAACCAACCATAAGAGCCGTCATCTTGCAATTGGGTTGCCTCCCTTCAAACTTCACAATGACCTCAAATTTGCACCTCTGCTTGATGAAATTATTTACAAGCTTGAGCTATTGAGCAACGACCTTAGATTACTTGCTCTGCATGCGGTTCCACTCCAATCTACCATAATCAATGAGAGTGCTCGAAATGTGTTGTATCAACATTTCATTAGACCATATTTGCTAAGGGCCTTGTACCTCCCAAATATGAATGAGAGTGTTCAGAATATGCATTATCCAATGTCAAGCTCTAGTAGTAGCAGGACACTCCCAAAATCTATACAGAGCTAATTCTTTTGCCTTTCAAGGACAAGTAGCATCAGTAGTGTTGTTGATCATGCCAAGCCATTGGTTTACAACAACTGCTCTATGCCAAATTAACTATAGTGAGCCATCATCCTTTTGAGTTCGTTCCATCCAAACAATTCCATTTCAACAAAAAGTCTCTGATGAGAGCACCACTCCATTTATAAATGATAGGATTGGGCATCAAGTGCTCTTTTAGCAAGAACTTGCACCCATTGTTTGGCAGCATACTCTATAAAGGATATGCGTTGCTGATTAAACTTCTATTCAACCTTATTAGGATCCCATTCGATTTGGTCAATCCTGCCATAAAACAAGTAGACTACCACCTTCTTCAGGCTACAATGGATCAAGGTCACCCTAATTCTATAGAAGGTCCCTATCTGTGAATAGTCTCTATTGTTCCATGCAATCTTTAGACTAGCTTGCAAGGTGCTCGCCATAGGAAGCACTACATAGCTCAACTCATCCCATTGTTGTAGCTACACTTGTGCCGGACTGACTATCCATGTCAATCCGACTTTTGGAATTTGTACCACAATCTGTGGTAGCCAATCGAGCTCTTCATGGTACCAATCAACCCATTCATTTATGTGGGCCTTTGGAGGAGTGGGAGATAGGAACCTTCTCCATTGTAACTATAGAGACCTTGTGATTGCTTGCCATGCACCATCTTCGTTTGTCTCGATGCCAAATTTCCTCCATACTGCTTCATTTGACAAAAACCTATCCCCTTTTAGAGGATCTGTAATTTTTCAAAGTCCTCTCTAGTGGAATTGAGAAGCTCTATCTTTTGAGAAACGAGGGCTAACAGTTTCTTGGAAGGAAGACCACCAAAAGGATTCAACTCCTACTTCTTCATGGACAAAAAGCCACACCAATTGGATTCCATGATGTAACTTCCACCATGAGTTCCCTACTTGATTCCACACTTTTGAACCCTTGTATATTTGAAATTTTGCTAAAGTAAAGTACTCCAAATTTGGTACTCATTGCCCTCTTTGATACAGCTAACTGTGATTTAGTATGTATCTCAATATAATGTATAAATTGGACATGCCAAGCTTGCATACTTTGATAATCCATTTTGCTATAAGAGCCACCATTGCATCTAGAGGATTTATAACATTGATTCTCCCTTCTTTCCTACACTACAAGAAAAACGGGTGTTTTAAGTGAGTTTTTAAATATAGTCCTACATATAAGATTTTAAGTAGTGACTTTTAAAAAGATTTCCAGCAAAAATTTACTAGAAATACATGTGTTTTTAGTAAAATTTTGCTGAAAATCTTTTCAAAGGTCGTTATTTAAAATCTTATGTCTAGGATTATACTTAAAGACTCACTTAAAACACCCGTTTCTCTTGTAGTGCTAGATTGGCAACACTGGATCCATACTACCTTAGTGCATGCTCTATGCAAGGAACCTGACCACATATAATTACAAGTAGAAAAGGAGACTTGGTGTATACCTACCTTTATTCCTCTCTAAATAGATGCAAAGTATAGGACTGAAGACAAAAAAACATTATTTATGATTATTCCTCCTTCTATCAAGTTGATGTAAGCGGTACATCAATACTATAATTTCTTCAACATCCTTTTATACAATAACTTATCTACTAATTTTGTAAAGAGCCCCATACCAACTAGTATGCCAAGCAGTTGCTCAAATCTACCTGTACTATATTAAGATCTTTAGTCTATTGTGGTCGGACTTTTGCCTCTTGACACCTCTAGTAGCCACATGACTTGTTCCAATAGAGTTGGCTTTATAAACCTCCTACTGTAATTAGGGAAACTAAAAACATGTCATTGGTAAAGTAGGAGGTCCATAAATCACCTATTCAAGAACTACTTGCATTTTAGAAGAAGCTAAACTCCTTGAAATACTTTTCAATAAATTTTAATTGGAAGAAAAATGGATTGTCATTAAAGCCAAATCGTTCCATATTGTAGGAGCCTAAGTGGAATTAAGTCATGAACTTTTGAAGTTGCAACACAGTGGTCGTTAGAAGCGTCATCTTGAAATGTACATTATTTGCACAGTGATGGTGCATTAAAGAAAGCAAAATGTTCTTCTACATTAAAAAACAATTTTAGGAGCACTTCACACTATGGCCAAAGATTGGGAGGTTGGTGAGTTTTCACCAATCAATGGCCTCTCAAACTTTGGCTGTAATGTGAAGTGTCTCTTAGAGTGTGGTCTTTTTTAAGATCTCTAAGTTTAGCCAATGGACATGAAAACTCTCCAAAATCAAAATCAAACACCAATAATTGTTCATGTCTACTTCGTAGCAAGTTAGATTATAAGATTATATAATTGAGTGAACTTACCAACAATGAAAGGAGACAACCACTCAAATCAACCTACATATGAATAAGGAGGCTCTTTCTTTTCTTTTCTTTTTATCAAAGATCATAACATTATTAACCATCTTAAATCATTCTTCCTTTAGAAATTGGGATAATCCCTCCCAAAATCCCTTAAAAAGAATTTTGTTTAATTTGAAGAGAATGATTAATTGGCTAGAGATAAATATGAATGGCACAATGGCAGAGATTGGAGAGATTCAATGGACTAGGAAGTTGCAAAGTTGGGGGCTCCCACTTTCTAAGGGAGAAAAAGCCTCCTTCCATTGATTAATCATATTAAAGCAACTCCAATCCAATTGAAAACCACATCCCAATGCAACCAATATTGGTTTGTCTTTATTACCAACCCTCTCATTTTTTTTCCTTTAAGGCCACTAAGTTAGCAAAATGTAGGGAGGCCACAAATTGACTCACAATAGATAAAGTCACAATCAATGTTATACCTTTTCAAGCTTTGTTATGTGTGCCAACAAAGTGGAACTTTCCCTTTTTGCATGAAAAGTCATTTGGTTTTTTAATGTAGAATCTTTTCTTCTCCTTCTTTTTACAACAAGGAAAAATTCATTTGAAGTATATTTGGAATATCAAGGCTTTTTCTTGGCTTTCTAGTGCTAGATTGCACTAGGAAAAATTAATTTGGCTCAAGAATGACAACAAACTTTGAATTTTTTCACTAGAAAAACTTTGAATTATAAAAGATTCTTAGATGAAATTGCCAAATTGTGGATGAAGATAGAATTATGGACATGTGATATGTGCAAATGTAATAGTATTTTCTACCCAATATGTGGATGAATGTTGAAATTTGGAGCACCACTAAAGCATTTTATGTTGCCACTTTGGCACTTCATAAAAAATGCAAATAAAAGCCTTGGTAAGGGAGCCAACCCATTTCTAACTAGGGACCCATTCCCATTGTATAGGCTACACTCTTTCCAATCAACAAGAGAAAGCATGAGATTAATTATGGCACAATTCCCAATGTAGTTGTGGTGCTATCTCCTAAGAATTGTCAGGCAACCTATTTCCTCCCCTTCCCCCCCCAAGTGAAAAAACAACATCTATTAGATGAGATAAAAAAAAACCTTGAGACTACCCTCCGTTGATGTGCGATGTGAATTAAGAAAAAAAATGTCATTGAAGTTACACAAGTGACTTGAAAAGGAAACAATAATTCCTTTTGAAAAGTCAACGATAGTATGATTTAGTTGTGCAACATATGTATGTGATAGTGAGGTGATTGTATGAAATACTTGTCCTTTTTGTGTGTCCCCTCAATCTCCTTGGAGGTGTTTATCCTCATAACTTTTGCAGTTTAAATCCGTTTTAGCTTAAATTTGGAAAAGAGGTGCGTACTGTTGATCTAGACATTCAATAATTTTTCAATATTTTAAAAAATAATTTATTATTTTTAAGGTGGCCCCAATTGGGTGTCTACCTTGATTGTTTTGGGGATTCTCAATCCTATTTAGGGACCAAAAACGCAATTTTGAAGCCAAGGTTTTGCCATGTTGTAGATAGGCTAACATTCTAAAGACATTTGATGAGATTTTTGGCAAAGAACCTGGTGTAAGGACTACACATGGGTTGAAAGTGGATACTGTTTACGCAAGCACTATGATGAGGGGAAAATTTTTTATGATGATATTTTTGTTCACATGGGACCAAAGAGAAGTTTAGAAAAATGAATTTTTTTCTTAGAACTTTTTGAATTTTTTTACTATTTTCTAAAAATCAAATTCAAAAGCATCTATTTTCTTACATTTTCCTAGGCCTCTTTTATTGTGCATATAACTTTTAAAGATAACTTTTTGTAGGTTTGAATTTTCTCATATATACTATTATGAATGCTTATTGTATTTTTTATAAATTATTCCAAAAGTCACAATATTGTAGAAATAAGGCCATTTTGAGCCTAAAAGGACAAGTGTTTCTTGCAATCACCTAGTGATGATAGGACCTTGTTTATGTTTCTTTATATAAACATGTCATTTATAAATCAAATTTTAAATTAATTAATTTCATTGATTTATGAATTATACATTATGATTGACTTTAAAAGATGTAATTGGTTGTAGAAAAATAACTGAATCTAAATTTATTGAAGGATGTAATTAAATCTTTGTACAATTAATTTCAAAGAATAAATTCAAATTATTTCATTTTAGAAAATGAGTTCAAATAAATTCATTTGAGAGAATGAATTCAAATTAATTCAATTCAAAAAATGCATTCAAAGTAATTCATTTGAGAGAATTTTAGTAGCATGAAGGAGACAAAGAAAGAGAAGGAGATATGAGATTGAAGGAAAAAATATTGAAGAGATTAGGGTTTAGGATTCAATGTAACAATTTTACATGAATTGAAAAATGAGTGTTTAAATTTTTAATGTAATTTAGGGTTTGTTGCACAAAGAAAGCAATTGAGGAGGAAGGAAGTGAATTAAGAGATTAAATGTTTTAATGTAGGAAATTGGAAATGATTTTTGTTTAATGGATATATGCCATATGTACAAAAATTCTTCACTAATTATCCTACTATTAGACTTGTATATGGTTTATTAGATTTGTGCATTACAATTGGCTTTAGTCTTGGTTGATTTTCCAATCACCTTGTGGTTAGAAATAGGAAGATCTACATGACAAGAATAGGCCAAACAAAATCTTCAACTAAAGTAAAATTTATTAATTATATTTTGAAAAATAAAATTCTAAAAAAAATATGAAATTCATCTAAACTCTATTTTTGTACATAGAAAAATTTCTCCACTCAAGAAACTTGTGCTCCAAATATGCATAGTTGCTTAAGGGGTTGAAAACGAATTGCCTCTTTTAACCCTTAAATGCTAAAGGGGTGACCCTTAAAATCATTCTTTTCTATTACCGTGTGAATCACTAGCTTCCAAAATTGCAAAAATAATCATTGCAAGTCAAACTATTATAGAAGAGCTTCCCTTTCCAAAACAAATTTTGAGGATGAATAGTTGCACTTCTATGTCCTGTAGAGTTTGATTCCATATCATCCATTGGACACAAAACGTTCACCTTGGCATTCAAGGGTTAAGAATTGCCAGCTTTACTTTAGGTCAATTTTTTTGGAAAAAGCAGCAGAAAAGAATGAAGTCCACTGCACCTCCCTAGTAGCCTCCCCTTCAAAATTCCGGTAAGTACAGTTTCCTATTTCCGTTCCTGGATTGGAGATGCCGTATTAACTTATCATGATTGTTTGCTCCCTAAAGTCACAATTCATAACTTTTTAATTTTTAACTTCAGTTTCATTAACTCACATGATTCGGATTGAGCACTAGTCCTTCCCATTAATGACATGAAGTGGGCACACCACCCCATAGTAGTAACTTACTAGTCCGTCATTCAATGCCCTCACTCAGGGCTTGATGCAAAAGGAATGATACGGCCGGGGGCTCACGGCACTCAGAGCCGCCTTCATTCATTCCCCTCCCAATCATCTCATCCATCCTATTGGAGGAACCGTATAGTATATGTACAATACACATGTACAATACCCATATACAATACAGTATTGTACAGCAATGCGTCCTTGATGCAAGAGCCTAGAAGCGACACAAACACCGAGGGAGGGAAGGAGAGAGAGAGAGAGAGATGAAGACGAAAAAGAAGAAGAAGAAAGCAATTCCATGGAAGTGAGTGCCCACCGAATTCCTACACGATTCTCCAATTCCAGCCTTTCCAGGGCTCCAGTCATTTCCGGAATTTCACGGCATTGGGGGCTTAGAATATATCCGGCATTTCGGGTAATTGGAGCCTATTTCCGCTGTTTCCGCCGTTGCCACCCTTTCGTGGCACTTGTGTGTGTTGGGTGCAGGCTGTCCTTGCACTTGGAGCGCTGTTGCTGCTGCTGCTTTGCTGCTATCGCTTTCATTGCTGCTTGTACAAGCTCTTGCTTGCTTGCTGATTCTAATAAGTCTGCATTATCAATCTAGACTCAATCCTGTGAACATTGCATTGCCAGTTGAGTCAATGTGATGTCGATCTCGTTGTTGGGGTGCTCATCAGTACTCTGTCTTGGAGGGAAATGGTTGGTACTTGGTAGCTTAGCTTAGCGTAGCGTAGCTTCGCAATAGCCGCCTCGTCTCCCTCCTTTTGCTTGGCTTCGTCATTGCTTTCCCAACAAACTCTCGACTGCTGTGAGTGCTGTCCCACATTGCCATTATTGCGGAGAACTCTGTGGGTTTGCGCACCTGGCTGGCTTTGTCTCGTTAAGTTATTCGGCGGAGGCCAGGGAGGCGGGCAGGCAAAGCCGTCATTTCAATCGAGCGCAATGGAACTACTCACTGTTGTCAGGTGTCAGTTGCGGTTATGAGATCGACTTATTTTATTTATTTATTCGTGCAGCCATGTGGAGGGGCATCGGTCGTTTCTTAAATGCCGCGTCTGCGATGATGATGATGATGATTCACCCCAGTTGCTAGTGGTGTTTTAGTCTGAACTGAAATCGGTGGCAGGTTTGTTGTTGGCTTCTGTGTGAGTGAGCTTGGAGAGGTTGGGGGATCCGCCAGGGCAGAGGAGCGCAATTGAATTGTTTGGGTTGCTTTTGTGTCAATGGACGTGTGTCTTTTGATGATGAAATTGGGAGCTTCAGGGTTTGTTTGGGAAGTGCTCTCTTATGGTCAAGACGAATTTTGAACATTCGTTTTCATTCCTATGTCGAGGAGAATGTTGCCATTGCCACATCTGCGTTTGTAGCGGCGTTGTTGTGTCGAGGACGCCGTAATGTGCTCCTTTGCTCTCAATTCTACCGGGAGTGTTCATAGAAATTGTCCCCCGAAATCATGTTTGTAGGTCCCCACAGCAGTTGGATCAGCCATTCTGTTGTGAAGGTCGTTTCAGTGCGTCATGTTGTAGTGGGACTTTGCGTGTGTCCTTGACGCAGGCGGTTGTGAGTTCGTTGTAATCGTCCGTATCACAGACTTCCGTACAATGATCTACTTGTCACCCACGCTTTGAAAGTGAAGGACTGGTTGATGCCATCGTGACCTCCATTAGGGATCCTTGAGAGATCTGTGGAATGCATTTTAGCCACTGGCACTAGATTGTAGACTGGACACGAGCGTATTGTGGCACCGACAATGGGGGGAATCAGGAGGTGACGAATGTGGAGGAGAAACAGAGCAAGAGGGATAGGGTTATGTCATGAGGAGGAGGATAATCAACACTGACAGGACGAGGTTTGTGACGTGAATTGTGCGGAGTGAAGACGAGGGCTCTGGATCCTAGTTATGCAGGCTTCGACGCTTTGCCGAGCATACTGCATGCGGCCGAGTACTAATGGTGCGTCGTCATGGCTGGCAGCTTCCAGCGCACACGTTCCAGGTCAGTTTCCTCCTTAATCCAATTTCTCATCCTCTTGCATTGTGTGCCCTAAAATTTCAACAGAACAGAGTTATCATTAAATTCAACACTATTTCAGATTCGTGATTGAAACACCAATATTGTGCATGTTGACATCTTGTCACGGCATTATTGAAATGGATTCACTCCTACTTTTTCACTGAATCAAACTCAGCACCCCCTCTTTAAAGGAGTTTAATGGATACTCTAATTTCTCTGAATATGGCTTATGAACCTGTATTTTGTCGTAATTCATAGACATTTATCAAGCTGTAATCAGCGTGGCAATGGTGTTCTGTGAACATGGCTGCATATCCAAGACAATGTAGAAATTATTATCGATGCTCCTCTAGCTGTCGAATTTGTGTATATGTTAGTGTGTTGCTACCTGCTGTTGTGCTGACGATTGTAGGTAGGGACCTTGCGCTGGAAAGTTCTTTTTTTTGTTGATTAGGCCTGACTCTTGAAATGTTTTTTGTGACCCCATTATTTCTGAGTGTGTTGATCATCAGGTGGTGGCGATCACAGTCTACTTCTTGCTGGCAACCGCCTTTTATGTTTTCTTGGCCCCCTTCTTGTGGATCGGCGGATTGGAATCCGCAGCCTTTGCACTTTATTCCCCCTTGGTATGTGTTCTTTCTACTTCTGTATTGATTTGAGGTTGTTGGAAACTTGGTTGACAAGCTCTGTAACCCCTTAAAAAGGCAAAGAAGTCCAAGTCGAGTCTCTTGTTTTTGAGCAGTTTTGAGTAGGTCATATGGGGATTGCTCTATTGTTCAATATTTTTTACTTCTCACTGACACATGCAATGTTCGTCATGATTCTAGTGACAATTAAAATTAACCTCATTTTAGATATATTTTCCACAATATGATCAATCAAGCGGGTCCTAACTATGAATCCTTTTTCAGTTAGGGCCTCTGGTCTTCAGCAGTTTTGAGTAGGTCGTATGCGGACTTTGGTCTATTAATTAATTAATTAATTAATTATTTTCTCATCAAATTTGCAATGTTGTCCACTGATTATAGTGTGTTTGTAATTGACTCCATTTGAATTCTATGATTTTCATCGCATGGTCAATCGAACTTGTCATTTCAAAACCATTAAATCTTGGTCTTTCAGGGGGTTAAAATCTTTGATTTCTTAATCGCTGATGTTAAGTTCCGTCTAATATGGACTTGCAGTTCATTACGGTCTTGCTGCTCTACATGCGCTGTTCGGCGATCAATCCGGCCGACCCTGGTGTGTTGAAGAATCGGCCCTTATCCAAGCACGATATGAATAGCTCCTTCTCACAGATATCAGGAGACATGACGCCAGTGACGTCGAGTCCCCTCTCTGCGCTGCAATCGGGAAGAGATTCGGACCGTAAGCCTTCTCATGCCGAGCAGATTCGAGTGGGTTGGAGCAAGACACCTGGTTTCTGTTCTTTCACGGGACTGTGTATGCTATCCTGTGGTTGGCTGGTCAAGGATGACATCTGTTATAACGAGGCAAAATATGAACAACCCGTCCCTGAAGAAGACATTCTTTTCTGCACACTCTGCAATGCTGAGGTATTTGGGGACAACATCGCCCGTCTTTGTTGTCAAACAATTTTAATTACAATATAAAGATTAATTTTTTGCTCTTGGATGAACTAAAAGTGTTCTTTGGTATTTGCTCTTGAACGCTAGGTTCGCAAGTACAGCAAGCATTGCAGGAGCTGTGACAAATGTGTTGATGGTTTCGATCACCACTGTCGGGTACTACATCCACTACTCTGCACTACTTCCTCACTGATATCTCGTAAATCAAATTTTCACTTTTAAGGAAGTAATTTCACGACACTTGCCTTGTAACTTTGATGCTTCTCCTTGGGGGGATTTCTCTTCATAGGTTAAACAACAGGGAGCCTTTAACGTGCTGGTACTCTTGGGGATTTACATATACTTGTAGTTGGGCAGAATGGAATTTAACACATTTTCGTTTATGGATTTCCCTCCCCCCCTTGGCAGTGGTTGAACAACTGTGTAGGGAGGAAGAATTATTCAACATTTATTGCTCTAATGGCAGCAAGTCTTATCTTGGTGAGCTGATTCTCCTTTAACTACTGTCATACAGAAAGAGGGACCTGGAACATTCTGGTTTGCAGGTGAAATGATTGATTTTTACAAACGAGTATAGGAAGTCTTTGATCCCTAAATCGAAAGTCGTGCTATGTCGCCGGTGATACTGTAGGCCTGTCAGGTTAGAAGCTATTGAACTCACTAAGAGTAGCAATTCTCGGACTAAACTACCACGTTTGTAATGCATGCAGCTTGTGGTGGAGTGGGGAATAGGAGCAGCTGTTTTTATACGTTGTTTTGTTGACAGAAGAGGAACTCTCGACCAGATATACAGCAAGCTTGGAAATGGATTTTCCATGGCGCCTTTCGCCTCTATAGTGGTAATGGATTGACTACTGTTACTTGAATGATGGCATGTGTTTTGGCCGATGCACTCAGATGTCAGAAAGTAGTAATGATGAAAGAAATGCCCTCGTGCTACTCAGATGCCCTCCTGACAGAGGGTTTGAGTGGTTTTTGCAGTTGGTGTGCACACTGGTGGCTTTTCTGGCCTCAGTTCCTTTGGGGGAACTCTTCTTTTTTCATCTTATCCTGATGAGAAAGGTACTCCCTTTTTTGCACCTTCTTCAAGAACTTGTCGATAGGAACATTTCAATTTTAATTTCATATTTCATTGATTAATCAGTTGATTAATTTCACATTTCAGTGCTAAAACTAAGAGCTCATAAGGATTCCGACGCTCGCAGGGGATTTCGACGTACGAGTATGTGGTGGCTATGCGAGCCCAGGCGGAGGCTCAGATGGAATCACCTGCCCCTGTCGAAGAGGAGAGTGAATTATCGTCACCTGGGGCTTCAACAGCAACTGGTTTGAGTGGGGGCAGCTCATTTGGGATTCAAATGCGTGGTGGTGGTAGTTGGTGTACACCACCTCGAATATTCATTGAGCACCAGGTACCAGACATTATCCATTACAAATACTGGTGTTTTTTTCAGTGTGCCACTGACTTTGGTTTGAGCTATCAAAAATATCCTGAATTCCAAACAATTTATGATAATCGTTAGTCTCCCGCGATGAAATTTTTGAAGCCGGCAGTGAGCCTCATTTGTGAGTTCGTCGAATATTTTGCTGTCCGTTCTTGTCTGTGGCCTTAGCACTGCATGGGCCGCACATCAGTGTACTGTAAATAATTCGTTCTTCCATACGTATTCTGGGATTTTTTCATCAGGAATTTCGTGATTTGAGTCCTTGTAAAGCTTATGGAAGAAAACGCAAGATGGGCACTATTATTGAGGAAGCAACACCTACTGAGAAGAGTCCTGGAAAGAAAAGTGACGAGAGCGATAAAAATGAAGAGAAGGTTACTGAGAAACCTAATAACGAACAAGAGATTGAACAGTCAAGTTCTAGGGTATTAGTTTTGTTTTTAAGTTTTGAATAAACTAATATCCTTCATTTGCGTCAGTCTCAAATGACCTCCGAAGTAGTCGTAAATTTTCTGAATTTCCCCGCAAAGCTAATACCATTACTGCTGGGAAAACATGCACATTGCAAAGTTTGCTTACACATGGTTTTCATTTGGATTGGCAGGACGATTATATTGACATGGCACCACCAGGTGGGGTGTCTATAACAGTGGATCCAAATGGTGGCGGGCGGCCTAAAAAGAAAGCTCCAGGAAATGTGAGAATAAGTGCATGGCGGCTAGCAAAGCTGAACGCACAAGAGGCTTCTCG
The DNA here is from genome assembly GCA_963969395.1 of Pseudoscleropodium purum. Classification (NCBI taxonomy): domain Eukaryota; kingdom Viridiplantae; phylum Streptophyta; class Bryopsida; order Hypnales; family Brachytheciaceae; genus Pseudoscleropodium; species Pseudoscleropodium purum. Next base: position 4,781,008 of record OZ017796.1, read on the forward strand.
AGCAGCAGCCAAAGCCCGGGATAAATCCTCTGTACTGCAGAAGCTTGGTCCTCGTGACTCGGGCAACGCTGACCCTGAGATGTATTACAGTTCAAGTAGCAACATGGGCAGCAGTCGCAGTGGTGTAAGCATGGAGTTTGCATTGCAGAGATCACTAAAACGAATTTCGCAGAAAATGCTTTCCCCTCGTGGACTCCCTTCTTTGAATCCCGAGCTCTCCCGCACCCATGTTGCCAGGCTGCCTGTTCGATCTACTGCGCCACCAGCACAGTATGCGGACTCTGATGTCCGAAGCAGTATCAGTAGCCATAGCATCACTTCTACAATCTCTGATTCACTGAGCCCCCTTCCAGCAGAAATCAGATATGGTCCCTTCGAGAATCAATTCTCCATGGCTTCGGCCTCGTCAACCTCCTCCACAATAGTACCCTCTCCAGGACCCAGGATGAATTGGTCATCATTCCCTGCGCAAGTGAGGACCCACGTCCCCCCATGGGGTGTCAGTGACGATGCACCCAACGCACTTCGTCCGTCGAGGGAACGCAACATTTTTCTGAGGGAACCCAAGAGAAGTGCGGTGTTCTGGAACCGACCGGCTTTGGGAAGGTTTGGAGGTGACCCCAGCGTCATCATCAGGCCACAGAGCAGGATTTTGTTTGGCGGCAGTGGCATCAGCACGTCCACATTTCCATCACAGTTTGTGCGAACGTGGCCGAAGAACCCGCTTGCAGCTCATCCCGATGTATCAGAGTCTGAGTTGGGAACTACCGCAGATTCGGCATCCTCTAGTCCTACAGCACGGGCTGCATCTCCTCCTGTGGAGCTTCCAAGTCAGGTCAACGCCCCAGAAAGCTTTTCCATTTTCTTTGGACCTCCTATTGTTCCAGTTGGAGCTGGGAAACGGGAAACCCTGCCACCGCCTCCACCTTCTGAGCCTGCCACAGTAGGGAAAGAACCAAGAGGTGTGCATATTCAGATAGCTGCACAGAGCAGACCCTTCGTCCTACCAGCTGCCACCGCTCCTCGGTCAGTCACTCCCAGGTCCGAGTCGCCAACCTTTGTACCTCGAAAATAAGCACTGAATTAAGAATTCTTAAGCTTCAGCGCTTTACATTGGGGATCCATCTTTATATCTCCCATTCTGGTATACCTTGAACCTCAAAAGATGGTTAGCAACCGATCATCGTACCACGCCGAAAGCTCCTTCCCAATCGAGTGGAGCTGTTAACGCTTGTACAACAACTGTTGGGACTGGAATTAATTATTCGTTACTCGGTCAATGGCCAGACAATCGCAGGCATTCTAGCTTTCAGAAACGGGACTTAAAGAGGTAAGTATACATGCACTGCAACCTGAAGGCTAAAGGTGTCCAAATCCTCATTGGGGATTTAGTAGGGACTTAAGTGGAGTATCTGAAGGAACTGCTCAAGTGCTCTTCAACTGGATTAAGCGTTTGTCTAAATTTTAACAATCTGGAGACCTGTACAATTTTCTGGTAGGGCTGCGAAGTTCTGTACAGAGTCATATCTCGTTTTCCTTCTGGCGAGTATTAGAAGCGTACGTTTGCCTTAATACTCGCGTGGGGAGTCCCTTGTGGGAAATACAAACACTTGTCATAGTCATTTATTTTTTGGGTGCATTTCCCATCACCTTGCATATTGTACTTTTTCAAATGTAACACCACTGCTTGAATTCAGTGATTTCTTGCACACATCTCCAGTGACATCTGGTCGTGACACTAGAAGATGTTCCTCGTGTTTGAATGCAGAATTGGAACATAAGTGTTCATGTAGAATTTGAACATCAGTAGTACCTTTGAAGGTCACGTAACATGTACCTGTAGTTTAGAAGTTGTGATGGAAATTGAAGTAGCTACTGTTGTTCCCAGTCAGAATGTTGTACTCTACAGTTAAGTATACTTCATTTATGAATTCTGAACTGCAGCAGTGATATGCAGGAAAGTTCATGAACTTGACAAAGTTGTATCATGCCTAAAAACAATTCAGACCAGAAGTTGTAGTGGGACCTTAGTGAAGAGTACTTTACTAACACAAGAAATATATACATGAAAACTTCAAAATGATGAAACATTGTACAATGAATGTGCAAGTTGCCTACCATTGAGTGCTATCACCCCTTGTTGAAATCATGGCTTGCTTTCGTTTAGACATGGTTTGAATTAGCCGTTGAAGTTGTTCTAGAGAAATGTCATCCCAAATGACTTGAATGAGTGCACTCATTTCTTCCTTGTTGCTCGGTTTCTTGTAATATCAAAGCTTGTGTTTCATGATATTCAAAAGGTTCTCAATGGGGTTCAAGTCGAGTAAATTTGCAGGCCATTGCAATTTTTGTATGCCATGAGGAGAAGTTCATGTGATGCATCATGCATGAAATAAAAGTCACAAAGAACATTATCATAGATATGTTTCACAAAAACAATTGTTGTTTGTTCCTTTGTGGCAAAAAAATGAAAGGACTTTTGTTAAAGCCTATAAATGCTTCCCACATCATAATGAATGTTTTCTCTAATGTGAATGTTGGTGCAAGACATTGGTTAGCACATCTTTCACAACTTTTTCTCCAAACTCAAATCTGTTAGGAGTCTTTATACAATTCAAAAGAACATTCATCTATTCAAATAATCTTTGTTCAATTCTCGACTGTCCAATGCTTGTATCTACAAGCAAATGTTAATCTTTGTTTTCTATGAATTACACTACAGTAGGGTTTCTTTGCAGCTATTCGATTTCTAAATCTAAGTCGTTGGATGTGCTTACGAATGGTGTTTCTATGAACTCCAAAAGTCTCTGCAAGTGATACTAAGTTTAGTCGATGATCTGTATGAATGAGGTGTGCTAGATCCCTAACTATATGATCAGATAGCTTTGGTGGTCATGGTTTAGGTTTTTGAGTGGTATTCAACCCAAATTTCTTTCACTTTGTCAAAACTATGGAAACAGTAGAACGAGGCATGCCTAGTAATTTTGCAATTTGTTCAGATTTTATCCCACCATGTCTCATTTCTATGATCAGACCCTTCTCATGATTGTTCAACATTCGTATTCGCATGATAATTTGTAGATTGCAATTAAGTGCATGAGAATTGAAAAAAGAGATTGAAAAAACAAGTTGAAACAAGCTGAAAATGAACTCAAAATGAGTGGAAATCAAGCTAAAATGAAGTGGAGAATGAGTGATAATGGAGCTGAAACCAAGGCGAAGCACTTTGAGCTGAACCGGCAAGTATAGACCCAATGAAATAGGGAAGAAGAAGGCCAAGAAGTAATCCCATAAGCGTTGGTGCTCCCACCCAAGCTAGGTGCGATCACGCAAGTATAAGTCCCCCACCCACCAATTGGCCAAAATTGAAATAGAATCAGTGACAAAAGGAGAATTCGTAGGAGGCACAACAAATGAGGAGAATGTAGGTCAAAGGAGCAATGTAAAATTGTGATTACCTTGAAACAGAGGGGCAAGAGCCATGAACATCAAAAGGAGCTGGTTTGGAAGTGAAGCTCGGTGTGAAAGTGATGGCAATGGAAAATCAAATGGTAGGGATGCCATTTGAGTGAGTAAAGGAATGTGATTTTTTAAGCCCTCAATGGTAATGCATGAGATGGTGGAATATAGATCCCTTAGCATAGAATTAGTAGTGGGACCAATCTGTAAAATTTGGAGGACAAAGGGTATTTTCGCTAGTGGTGGCGAAATGAGAAAGAATAATAAACCATGGAGGAACATGGAAGGCAAAGACTCATAATTCGTAAATGAAGTGTACCTAATTGTACATTTCATGTGCTGTAGGTTGCTTTTGTGGTTTCCATCTTTGATAGAATGCGTACTTAAAAAATTTATGTCTCTCAAACTGTGAATATGCAAGGCTGATGTACATGAGTGTATGCTTGTAGATTCCCCACATATTATTTCAAAAAAATTCCAATCTCTAATTATAAGAGCTTAGGGTCAATTTTTGAATTTAACTATTTTCATTACTTGGATTCAAATTTATACTTAATTTATAGAGTCCCTAACTCAAATCGACACCGATTTCTAATATGATTCAACCAAAATTTAGGAAATATTTGTTGAATAAATCTCAAATGTCCTCTTAGCTTTCAACAAGATATTGAGTGACAATTCTACAAAAGATGTAGTTACTACATTAAAACATGCCCATGTTTGCACATGGAATTCTTAATAGGAACCAAAGATTCTTGTTTGGAGCATTTTAGGGATAGTTACCAAAGATATCTAAGAATTTGATATAACTATTCTATAACATTGCAATATTAAAAATTTAGGATTCAGAAGATTACACTTTAGCATGCATTATTTGGACATTGTATAAATAAGTTATGAAACTTTAAAGTATTGGTTGTAAATGTACCAATAATCAACACTGGACTCTCTTTGAAGTATTGTTTGTAGATGTACCAAATATCAACACTAGTTAGACTCTCTTCAACTTTTATATTTAATTGTGTACATCCTGAGCTATCAATAATTAAATTTTAGTGTAACTTTTGTTCTATCCATAGCCCAATTCATAGGTGTAGCATTTTAGATAGTGGTGATCATGGGTGTACATAATTAATCCACTTTTGTAAAGATGAAATTCAAAAAAAGAAATAATTTTTTATTTAAGACAATGCATAGAAAATTGGCAATTTTGAACTTTTCTTCTTCCTAAAACATCCTCCATCCTACAGGGGAGGAAATTTTTTCTAATTTTGGGTTGGTTGACTTTGTTTTCATTGGAAATCACAAAATCAAATGAATAAACTATGCATTTATGCATTTATTGGACACCAAATGAATAAACTATAAAATTTCAAACTACTATTATAAATAGGAGTTTCTAAAATCAACCCTAAGCTCTTATAAATGGTAGGAGTACATATTTAGGGGTCGATTCTAAAAAGGAGTCACAATTAGTTGTACTCACCTTACACCTAAGTTATATGTTTACATCCTGTGTCAAAATTTTTTAGACATTTGACCAAAATTGACTTTGTAGGAATGAACCTAGATTTTCAATTTTCTGTTCAATGAACAATTTTACTTTAGGGGTTAATAACAACAATAATGCTCAATTGCTTATTGGAACACATTTAAATGTAGTTACCTTGCTATAATGCCAACTTCAATTTTCGAGGCATCTTGTCATCATTCCAATGGATAGTCAAAAAAGTGTTCTAATTCATATTTTGTCCCTATTTTTTACACCTTTTATGTCCATCTTTTCTACACACTAAGAGCATCTTTAATCCTAAGCCAATAACTAGGCATTGGAACAATATAAAGCATGTGAGTTTACATCTCCATCTTTTTAAGCTTCAAAAATCGGCACAAGTACCTTAACCATGTCATGGTACTTGGATCCTTAAACCAAAGAGATTTGTTTTGTTTGTTTTTGGACATTATTGAAGTCAACCCGAAGTCAACTTGCTGTTTTTGCTCTCTTATTGGCTTAAGATGGCATGATTACATTGATACTTTCCATTACATTCATGCTTTCTATTTCCTATTAACAAAAAGATTTGTTTTGGGACATTATTAAAGTTAGATGGCATGATTACATTAATGCTTTCCATTACATTGATGCTTTCCATTTCCTATTCACAAAGAGATTTATTTTTGGACATTACTAAAGTTAGATGGCACGATTACATTAACCCCTAAAGGTCAAAACTGCATTTTTTGGCAACATAGTGATTTGGGGCAGTTTACTATGAATGGAGTTTTCATTCTTTTTTGCTAAAATTTTCATACAACATGTACTCAAGGAGTATCTTTAAGGCCGACCAATTTTCATAACTTTTGATTACCTGGTTCAAAAGTTATTGTATGATACGTAAAAAATATAAATTTTTTATTTCAAAAATATAAATTTGAAATTGGTTTCTTAGATTTATATATATGTAGAAAGCTTTAAATCATTCCATTTTGATTTATGAGATGAAAGTTATGAGGTGTTCTAGTTTGTGGGTAGTTATGGATTCCCTACTCAAAAATAAATTTTGGAGTCCTTTATTTAACTCAATTTTTAATATTTTTTGAAAAAAATAAAAACATATGATGTAGATTGTTTATTACTACATTACCACCTTTGGGATTGGAATTTTTAAAATTTAAAATTTAATTCTTAACAATTTAGTGTTTTGAATCACTTTGTACTTCTTTCTACTTACTACCATTTTTGATAGCTGCCCATATTTTCACAGGACCAAAAAATGACTTTCATCACTTCAAACATTAATATCTTGCAATCTACATGGTGGAAAATTCTGAAATTTTTTCTACATCTTTTCAATCTAGTTTACTACAAGATCCTACGGCTAAATGTGTCCACAAATGTTTTTCATACAAAATTTGGTGCTTGTATCCGAAATGACAATTTGGGAGCATTTTTGGTGGAAACATAGTCTCCAACCTTTAGGGAATTAATGCTTTCCATTTCCTATTCACAAAGAGATTTGTTTTTGGACATTACTAAAGTCAACTTGCTTCTTGTGCTCCCTTATTGGCTTAGGATGGTATAATCTCATTGTCAAAGATTTTGTAGCTTATTTAGAGGGTACAATATAAACAAAAAAATGTTGTGTGGGAAGAAGAAATTGAAGAGACCTCCAAATCATAAAACCTCTTGTACATTCCATTGGGTCAATGTTTTTGCCATTGTCTATCTAAGTACGATAGAGAGAGCCCTTACATTTGCAAAAACATTAGATATGGACATTTGTAATGAATGATTAGGACTTGGCATTAAGTTATGTCCCATAATGTTACGGAGCCTCCCCACTCTTTAAAAATTATCTAATGCTTAGTGATGATCCTTGGCTATAAATATGATAAGCTTAACGATCACCAATTTAAATTAACAAGCGAGGCGACCGCCACGTTCGCCCTGCTGCCCCGTGCAAGCATTTCTTTGCGACCGACGCCGTGTTTTTCTACCGCCCAGGGTTTGACCTTACCGACTAGGCCGTTACAGCATGGTAGGTCGCAAGGGTGCTATTTTCGACCCGAGACTGGCACCTCGGCACCCCCTGCCGGGCCCAAGCCATTTGTTGCTGTTTGTTCCTGCTGTCAGTTGGTAGTGCCGTGCTTGCGTTGCTAGCGTTGCAGCTCTCCCATTCTATTCCATATGTCTTGTCTGGACTGGCCTTGCTCCCAGTGCCTTCCTTCCTTCCTGCGCTTCCCATCCGCACCCATCTCTGTCGCTTAGCCTTTACGTCTCCTTCGCCTGGCCTGGGCCCCTCCCGGCCACTTCTTCCTGTCTTCCTTTGCTTTTTCTCCCTTTTTGCCGTGCGCCAGATTGGCTGACGGACACTCAGGGTCCGGTAACCCTCCGCCCCCCCGTCCCCGTTCCTGGCGTCCGTTGGTTCTCACTGCCCAGATGATGATGCTCGACTGGCGGGGGAGCAGTATGTGCGGAGACGTGTGTGGCATGTCGGAGATGGCGACCCGGGAGTAGTAGTGGATCGTGTGCGGAGGTTGCTTGCTTGTAGTAAATTACCACCCGCCGGGGTTGCTTGGGGATTGAATTGGCCGGTCACGAAGCGCAAGAATTTCGTGGGTTCTGGGTTGCGGGATTTTCTTTGACTTCGGTATCTTGGGCGTGGGAATTTCGGTGTTGCGCATTTGGGAAGAAATCGGGATGTTTGGGGGGAGCCAGGCTCGGTAATTGTGTGTTTACCGTTTTCTTGCATGAGAAAGAGGAGGTGACTTGGAAAGAGGTGGAAGCGGCTGCGTGGTTTGCAATTGGCTCGTACCTTTCTTGGCGGGAGTCAAGGTGGGTATTGATTCCGAGCGTGCGAGGAGATTTGAATTCCGGTTCATACTCTTCGGCCTTGGACTCTGGTGTACTTGCTTTATTGATCATTCTTGCCGAGATGATCACTTTTCTGTTGTTTCTGTTTTATTGAAACCACTTTCTTGTTTTCCGAGGAGAGGTTTTTTTATGCAATCTCACGGAGGGTCTTTTGGTGCCTGAGTAGGAGGTTGGAAAGCTGGATTCTTGGCGAACGACGTACCTGATTGTTAACCGTTTTGATATCGAACTGGATTTGCGTATCAAGGTCGGTGGATGCTGGGCGGGAATATGGTATGAGTGGGAATAGCTACTTAAAATACCACGCTCAGTGCGCAATTATGCACGCAACGATCGTCTTCAATCTAGTCGCCGTCGTCGTCGCATGCTGGAGGAGGGAACAGAATATGAGTATTTCGGAGAAAAACTTGTGATTTTGAACCTTTGCGGGAACTTGGAAATTGTTTAAATTCGGACCTTGGTGAAGTCATGGATTAGGAAAAGCTTTGTGTACGTAAATTTGAAGGACGAGGTTTTCTGCAACCTGGTATTAGGAGAGAAGATCGGCGACGAGTTCGGATTTTGATAGTTCTGGGGTAGAAGAAGGAAAAAATATTATGTGTAGTTCTGAGACATCCATTCCGACGCACAATCGGGCTCCGAAGGCATCCCTGTTCCAATCAGAACATGACCCTACGGATCTCAAAGCAGAAGACACTCATCGTTTGTTCGCAGCAGAGCCTCCAATGAGCGAGAAACCACAACAACGGGCACCCAAAGAGAAGTCGGCGTTAACGTCTCCCAAATTCTCCCTGGACTCCCCCCATTCTCTGTCCTCCCCCTTGCTCGCCCCACACCAAGCCATGTCGTCCTTCTCCCAGGCGAAGAGCTTGGAGAATGGGGAAGGCATGGACGAAGACGAGAAGAAGCAACGGGAGAGTCACAAAAAGAGGAGCAAGAATTGGACCCGGCCCGAGTCGCTGCTTCTGATTCGTCTCCGCACGCAGCTGGAGCCTCGGTTTGCCAAGAGCGGCCGCAAGACGGAGCTTTGGGACGAAATCGCAGAGTCGTTGCAAAAGGAGAATTACACTCGCGACGCCCAGCAGTGTCGGGACAAGTGGGAGAAGCTGACGGCGGGGTACAAGGAGGTGCGAGATGGTGTCAAGGAGAAGGAAGACAACCCTTTCTTCGATGAGCTTCATTCGCTTCTCTCCGGGAAGTCCATGAAGCGCGACCGAGAGAAGGAGAGGGAAGACTACAGCAAGGAACAGCGGGAGCTTCCCAAGGTGGACACGGCTATGGCGGAGGAGGAGGAGCGACAGGATCCTCCTCCTAAGGAAGACGAAGACGAAGAACTAGAGCCTGCGAGGAAGAAGACGAAGACGAAGTACCTCTCTGTAACTGACATGGAGGCGGTGCAGAGCGTGCTGGAGACGCTCATCACTCAGCAGCAAGCCTTTTTCCGGGAGCTGCTAGAAGCGATGGAGAGGAAAGAGCAGATGAGGGAGCAACTGCGGCAGGAGAAAGAGGAGAAGTGGCGCGCCGAGGAGCGAGCGCAGCGTGGGGTGTTCAATAATGCCATGATTGTGCTCACACAGAAGCTGGTGGGGGAGCAGATGTTGGGGGCCAGCACATTGCCTGGAGCTCCCATTACTAAAGCTGAGCCTGGCCCGACTGTGGGCAGCCCTGTGGAAGGCCATCAGGGAGTCCCCAAACGACGCTCCAAGAATTGGAAACGAGCCGAGGTGCTGCAGCTCATCAAGCTGCGAGGGGAGATGGACAGCCGATTCGCGCACTCCACTCGCCGTGCTGCCCTGTGGGATGAGCTGGCCGAGCGTCTCTTTGGGCAAGGAATCAAGCGAGATGGCAAGCAATGCAGGGAGAAGTGGGACAAGCTCGTGGCGGAGTACAAAGATGTCACAGATGGCAAGCGAGATCAGCGTGAAAGTCCTTATTATGCGGAACTTACTGCAATTCTTGGGCAGCCGGTGGAAGCTGCTTGACTTCGCTTGATCTCATTTGTTCAGCTGTCTGTCTATACAATAGGGAAGGTAGTGTGTCTTGTTGATTCAGAAGGGCTTCTAAACCGACAGACTGCACCGTATTCCTTCGGGACCATTGGGTTTAGGAGAGAAAGCCCTTGGTGCTGGAACGTTTGCACGTTTTGTTGTTCATAACAAAACTCGACCTCCGGGGCGGGAAATATTTCATCTTCAAAATATTTCTGTTAGAGAAGCAACAAAGTAGTCAAAAAAGGGACTGATTTATGGACCGGCTGCGCCACCACCAATTCTCTTTGAGGCACGTGACATACTAGTATGAATCAACACAAAGTCCTAGTTTAATGGTGTGCTCGGGAGGCGCCATCGTTTATCTTTTCGATTGCAGTTTCGGCTTGAGCTTTGCTAGTAAATATGACCGTGAAGGCTCGACGTTGCGGCATTCAGTCGACAGTGCTTGCTATGGAGCCACAGCACCCGAGGAACTTCTCGGTAAGCTCCTTCATCTATTTCCTTAGTCCCTGGTCCATTTTGGCTTACACAAGATTCTTTACCTGTAAGATTGTGTTGCTTCAATATGTGTTCTTGATTTCACCAGTATCTTCACGCCCTTTCATGAGTTTGTCTTTTACAATCTAAGATAGCCGCCAGGAGTGGTGTGTCCCATGCTCAAATCCTTTGTTCTGTTTCTTGTGTCTTTATGCAGTTTCTGACTATCTTTGCTTCGCTTTGGCATCCTAGTTTTGCTTCTGTGCTTAATGGTTCTCTTCGGCATGGCAATAATTCTCCAAGTCGCATTACCAATTAGGTTTGATGACGGTTCACTGGTGACTGAGTGATTCATAACCCATTCGTTATGGTTTGGCAGAGCTTTGACAAAACCCGGTGCTTTCCTCCAGTTGTTCTTGTGCGGGACCCTCTGTCGGTTTAGAATCCCTTCTGAATATGGATTCCGAGATAGTAGTGGTCGATTCGACTCCTGCAATTTGGGGATCGAGTTATGGATTTGAACAATTGTTTTCTTGGTACGAGTTGAACATCTTTCTCAAGTATTTATACTGTACTGGTTGACCCACACTGTTCTTATGGAGCAAGCCTTGAGGAGGTATCAATAGCTGCAAGTTGATTTCTTCTGGTGTATGGACTGTAGGTCCTTGGTCAACTTGTATTTTATGATGCACCGGCCATGCTTTTGTATGTATGTAGTATAGGGCCTCCTGAAGAGTTCCTCTGGGAAGAGGTGCCATGGTGCCCTTCGATGCATGTCATTGACTTAGCAGTAACTAGAAGAATTGACTTCAGGTTTTAATCCTAAGTCTCCATGCTTGCAGCCGCCGTTTCCAGAAGATCTTTATGTGGAATTTGCGAAAGGAATACGATCGTAGTGAAGAAATTATCACTTTGAGTGAAGGGTTGAATAAGCTTGCTCTATTTGAGACTCAACGGTATCGTCAAGGACTTTCGCTGCTCCACTTTCTCAGCTTTGCCCTTCATGAGTGCAGGTTGTCGCTCCTCTCTTTCACGTCTGCAATGACCACATGTAACTTGCATTCAAATGTTTTATTTGCAGTAGAATGTCCGAGGAGGCAAACACCGCAGTTGAATGCCTTGTTTGTGAAGATGGCGCTTACATGTTTGGTCGGAATTGTTGCACAGGTCGGGAATGGATCAAACACTCCCCTTCATTTCTGAACTCTGTTATGTGCTGCGACATCGTCCTCCACGGAGTCGTTTCGAGCGCTTCGGACGCCAACAAAGGTTTTGTTCCATCGTCTACTCTGTTGGGAACAAAAGCTGGTGAAGCAGATTTCAGCCTGATTTTTGGCATGGCAAGCTTGTATTGTTACTGGATTTGCAATGGCACATAATGAAGACATATTGCGCAATTGTGTTCCTTGATTCCGTTACCGAAGGACTTAGATTTAAGGATTAGCAGCATGAGGAGATGTGTTGGGGATGAGACGGCACTTCCATAGAAATATGCATGCGTTTTTTTCGTCCTCACACAATTTAATTTTGGTTGTCAGTGAAGCATTACTTGAGGGACCATTTGAGTTTCTGTTAATCTGATTGTTATCTGGTTGAGTCTATGGGAGCATGCCAAGCCTAGTACAAATTTGAGACGGTCTACTTGAGTTCATGCTCCATTTCTTTCACTTTCACTTCAGGCCTGATGATGCTCGAGGAAAGACTCCAACTTTGGAGCGGTCCAAAATTGAATGTATAGTGGGCCTTGAAACTCTAGATTTGGGTCTCCCTACAATACCTCTAATTTTGCTCATACTAGCTATCATATTTTGTGCATCACTTGGTAGTTGGCATTGTAACAGCATTGTAACAGCATCTTAACAGCATTGTAAACGCATTGTACCTTTACAGAGCTCACCTTCTAATGCTATGGTTATTTTCATTTGTTCAAAAAAAAAATCTCAATCAAATATCTAAAATTACCTACCACGAATATGTTCTGTAACTACCTAGTTTGAAAACCAGGTATGGGGTTGTAAGATTTTTTAGAGAGTACTAAACAATTCTACTTTGTTAAGAGAATCCTCTTCACACTCCAAGAAGATGGAGCATGGCATTTCTTTCCATTGGGACAGAGCATGAAAATTTAGTGACATTTGTGAAAGTACTAAGTACATATTTACTTTGCATGACATTGAGCATTGTATGAAAATATGATCATTCTTTCCATTAGGAAAGAGCATTGCATGAAAACTTAGTGACATTTGTAAAGGTACTAATTACATATTTGAACATGATAATCCCACGTTGAAACCTTAATAACAAGTGTCAAGAGTAGTAGTTGTGACAATTCAAACAAACTCACAAATTCATGAACCCTTGTATGTATTTTATTAAGATGATATTGAATATTGAAATAACTAAATAAAGTCTAAAAATATGAAGGTTTTTTCTAATAGTTGAAGGTTCACTTGGACTACTAAATATTCCATAATTAACAATTAGTACAAATTCATGAACTCTTGTATGTATTTTATTAAAACGATATTGAATATTGAAATAACTAAATAAAGTCTAAAAACATGAAGGTTTTTTCTAATAGTTGAAGGTTCACTTGGACTATTAAGTACTCCATAATTAACAATTAGTACAAATGCAAGCGGAAATTCAATGGATCATAAAATGTTTTATACCATGGTTCTACTCATAACTGGTTGTTGACTTTTCAACACTAACGTAACCATCACCATTGCCATTGCAAGTTGCAACTCATAACCTTCTTTTTTTTCAACTTGCTTCGTACACCCTTGAATCATGAAAATCAAAGATTGTGATTGAAAAAATGTACAACAGGTTATGTATTAGATATCTAATACACATTGGATATTCCAACTGGGAAATTCTTTTATAAGAGTATTTAAAATATCCGTATGATCTCCATGATCCAAGGGTGTAGGAAGCAAGTTGATCACCACCTCTCGCAGTTGGTGAGATCCGGGTGATACTCCGGGTGATACCTACTCTGGTCAAATCCACTCAGTGTCCTTCCAAGAAATTCATCCATCCGTTACTAACGAACACCGTTGAGCGATTTTGTTGGAGAGGCCCTTGGGCAAAATGCAGCTGACAGCTTTCGGAGGCCGGCAGGATTGCAGGATTGAAGGGACCGTAGAAGGATTGCAATTAACGTCTGGACTTCTGGACTTGAGTTAATCATGGCTTGAAATCGATAGCGAGCAAAAGAATCACAGAGGATTTTTGGAGCCGTGTTGCAGCAATCGATCATTCAATGGACAAGAAATTGGCAGGATCGACTGAGAAGTGGATTTTACAATATTTACTGGAGTTCTGGAATGATTTTAATTCACTTGTGCCCTTGATGGCGTCCAAGCAGCTTCTATGACTCCGGCTCGCCAGATTTCGATCGCTGCATTGTATCTCCGGTGAGTTCTCCATTTAAGGTTCACAGCGTTCCTCGTGTTCTCATTGTGGGCAGCGGACGGAATTCTGGATATGAGGAGCTGCTTAGCTCATGCCATTCTTTAGCAGTCAGGGAGAGGAGAGGAAATTCTCGTATTAGGCAAAAAACAGTCAAGTAGGGAGGGTTGGGTTGTGGAAGGACCAGGCCGTGAACAGGCAGCAGTGTACCAGAATTGCATTTCAATGCCTCAGATTAACTTTTACCGGAACAATTCAAAGCGCTTGCAATTTCAATTACGCTGTTCCTCTTCTCCCTCTGTTGTGACCTAAGCTCAATTCTGCATTGCTCTCGTATGCGCAGCCTCCCTAGAAACCGTTGGATCGATTTGCACGCGGAAATGGCAGCTGAGATGAAAAATCTGGATACTGATAAGCTTATGCTGGTGTACGAAAACTACAACAAATTCATAAGTGCAACTGACACAATTCGACGGTAGGTTGATGATTTCATGCTTTGTAGAATTTTTCTTGGCGATTAAAGTTCACCCTAACTCAAGCGCCGCTTCGTGTTCCTCTCAGCGATCTTGCTTTTGCTTAAGTTGTTAAAAAGGTGCTCGTCTGTTATTGCAGTTTCAAGGAAAATGTTTCCGGCATGGAGTCTAGTATGGATCAACTTCTTGGCATGGTAATCATAAGCAACCTTATACTTCTTTATTAGGTTGTTCGGTGCATCAATGAACGCGTATTGTTTGCCGGTGGTGAGGGCAAGGTCGTGTGCTCTAGCCAGTTCAGAAATCCTTCAAATGCTAAGATGCTCTCGATAAGCGTCATTTTTTTTCTCAGAGTCTGAAGGAGAAGTCTGGAAGAGTTAGGTTACCAGTGGTGAAGGCAAGAGGGCGCGCAAACGACACATGCATTATACTTCAGAGCTTAGTTCACTCGGATCTGGATACAAAGAATCTTGTTGTGTATTGCAAGAATGACACCTACTAACATGTACTGGATAAGACACGGTCGTTATTTCCATGGAAGATGCATCCGTTTTTTCAGCGTTTCCGCTCTGTCTGAGCAGGTCACTGCTGTAAGGAGAAAAAGTGATTGCATCAATGCATCCTTGTGTGAACGTCGTGAACGGATTGAGGAGCTCAACGGTAGGCGAAGTCTTCTACGGAAAGTCCAAGTGAGTGTCTGTTTTACTTTACGTAGCGTCGATAGAGATAGGCTTGTTCTATTGTATAGACATAGGAGTTCAAAACAGGGAAGAGCAATTAGATTTTGTGCAGAAATTTTGAGGAAATAACAATTCGTGGTTAATGATATTGGAAGTCCTTCAATTTGCTAGCCCAACCTGGCAATCGTATCACATATTAACATCCAGAGACCTGATTTGTTTGAAGGGTCATATCAATACATTGAACCCTTCACAGCTTGCAATCGCGAGTCCGACATATCGCGTGTATGATCGATAAGCTTTTGCCCATGTTAAAGTGTCGTGATGTGAAAACACGAGGGGTTATTTTCTTGGGCTGGTATGACTTCATTTTCTTTGAAAGGGACTAACAGGATCAAACCAAGACCAAGTATTGGTTGCAGAGCCTCTGTTTAAGCAATTTTGTACCGATCATGTGCAGTTCATTTTCGACCTGCCACAGCGCCTTCGCAAATGCATGAGCGCTGAGGATCATGTTGGAGCTGTGAAGCATTATGGATGTGCTCTTCCGATCCTGAAGGTGATTCTTCTCATACTCTATTAGCAAGAGTTTGTGCTGGATGCACAGTGATAACCCTCTGGTGCCGTAATTTGAACTCTGGCTAAAATTGTCACACCTTTGCTCCATCTGCCTGGTAGGTTTTGCATTTTGGTATAGACTTTCTTGATGTGATGCTGTAAATTGTGACAAGGGTAGGCATATGCTCAATCATCTTTTCGGAAATGCAAGGAAGAATCGGATGCAATCATGAGCAACCTTATCAAACGCCTTCAAGTACGCACAACCTGCACTCATCTCTTATTCTTGTAAGTTTAATCCTCTTTCTGTTCTTTGTCTTACAAGAATTTATAGCTGTGAAGAGTCTCACCCCTTTCTTTGAACCCCTAAGCATCAAATAATTTGCCTACGTTTCAATTGTCTGAACCTATTCTTCTCTTTTCTCGTTTTCTACTCTTGAGTACTATCTGTTGCTGATGGCAAGTTGTCTTGTGATGTCTTCATCATCAGGCTCAGGTGATGGATCGCTCGGTTCTGCTTCCGGCTCGAGCTGAAGCAGTTTCACTTCTCCAGCAACTCAACCATCCGGTCTGAGCCTCGTGCTCCCTCCAAATGCATAATGGGGAACTTACTCTGTTCGGTTTTCGTGATTAATTTTGCCTTATCTTGGTTTCACTGGTTTTCCATTCGCTCCTCTGGTTGTCCAAAGAGATAGGGTGGTAGGCTCATTCTTGCAGAGGGTACTTTGTGTATTCAAGGCAATGAAATTGCTCACGTCCACAAGTCGTCAATCAGGGTTTTAGGTGGACACAATAATGGACACGTTTCTGTCACATCATGGGGAGGACGGAGTTGAACTGAAGCTGGGTCTAACTAAACGGCTTGGTTCTTAAGGCACTGGAGACTTCGGCTTCACGAGAGGATTTGCATGCGGAAACCGAGAAGGTATAGTGCCGTTCAATTATAGACTCGCACGCAAAAACATGTGTGTTATTTTTTGAACCAACACCGCGTTAATTTCTTGCTGCAAATTGTTAATTGATTTTTTGCTTTTACACGTTCGTCCGTATCAGGATTTCATTCAAGAGTTTCTAGACCAAGCAGTCACATTCCGGGAGCAGTTTCCGAATGGCGAAGAGCGTCTTTTAAAGGCTTCACGCGAATTCCTTGATGAGTACGACTTTGAAATCTCTGCCTGTTCATTCTTAATCCTGTAAACAAATGTCGTTGACTATCAGTGAACCATCAAGTCTCAATGCTATCCCATCTTCTTGTAAGATCGCATTTTTATACCCTTGATGCTCTTGTTACAGTGATATCCACCAAATTTTCTGATTATGTTGGTCGGTTGGTTTCTTGTAGGTATTTCGAGACTGTCCGGCGTTCACTGCGACCCGAGAGTGGAAGCATGTCAGCAACACAGCTGAATGCTTGTTTCCGTGAGTTGCCAATTTGACTTCAGATTTTCCTACTTGCGTCAAACTCTTCTCACGACGCTGCATGTTTCTGCAGCGAACATGCTGATATCATCCCAAATATTGAGAATGTTTTCCGCAATGCTGCACTTACCATTTGTAATCGATAGATACTAGGTGCCTTTGCTTTCACGATGAGCAGTATGTGTGTTAGGACATCCCACTGCCCTGACAAGCTTGATTGTTGTTGTGCACTCAGAGCAACTATCAATGGATGTAACAAGGATGAGTGTATTGGTCTCGGAGACAAATCTTCCAGCACGCGCATCTGAGGTACCTGCTTGCCTCCTGCAACTAGGAAGCTTGCGCTAAATGTCTTCTGTAAACACCACACTTGTTCCACGCTCAATCGACAGACTGGGTCAGTTACTGGACTCCAAGGCGATAGTTTTCTGATCATTCTTGAAGTATCGAATGCTTACTTCCGCTTGTCCAACTTTTAGGCCATGGAGAATGCCGTGCGAAATCATGTGGCCAGACAGTTTCAGAGTCTCTTCGATCGCATTAAAGGTATGGCTACCTTCTGCATGTTTTTTCTGAATGCGTGATGTCCAATACTGTTTAATTACATGTTGCGGTAGGTATTGCCTCGTATACGTTGCAATTCACGCAAAGCATAAGATGATATTTGCTACTAATATTTGGTCAAAAGAATATGTTGCACATACGCCAGGAATAATCGAATTTTAGTCAAATCATGGAGGACACTTTGGATACCGTATGTACTAAATATTGTTTTTGATGATAGCCTAGGTGGATGCTTGCGAAGATTAATTAGGTAGGGATCGTCCTTCATGTTCGGTAGGGTGTGATTATCCTCCCGGTTGACGTCTTTAATTACCCATTTGGTATGAGATGTCGTTGCTCGGAAATCACGTTAGAGATGTCGTTTCTGAGTCATTTCTCGAAAATCACTTTCACTTCTAATAATACCGGAGTTACTCATATAAATGCACTTTGTCGTTGTGATTGTAGCTTCTCTGACTGTATTGGACATCTCAAGGAAACCAGATTCTAAACAGACTCCGAAGACTCTTAAATCCTTCCTTGAGATCGCACAAAAGACAATTATAGATGGCAGCCTCGAGGTCTTACAGGTCTGGGACTCTTCACCGCTTTTGCATTTATGGAATGCTCATGTCCTAGACAATTTATTTTTCACTCATCTCAATTAATATTTTTTTTGGTAATGAATAGAATATCAGCTCTAAGGCAAATTGAGTGAAAATTGAGTGACCCCTTTATCTTGCTATTGAAGATTTGAAGCCTATCCTTTCGGAATAGTTGCGGCATAGAATGAAGTCCTGACTAATATCAATCCAGTATTGCAATGAATCCCCTTGGCCCCTAAATTTCTTTTACGAACCCATTTTTTGCATCAGTTAATGTCTGGTTTCCTTGTACATTTTTTTATGTCTTGTTGGAATTCTATTCATCGATTTCTACGCTTGTAGTCGCATATGAAGTTAGGAATTTGTGGTTTGGTCTACTCATTAGGGCACCTACAGCTTGTAATTACTCACAATCGATTAATTTCGCAGTTCTTACTTATATGAACTGATTAGCTGTGGTCATTGCAGTCGTCTGTGTCCATGATGATCAACTATCATTGTTGGGAGAGTTTTAATTGTTGTTTCATAATTATTTTTCCAATCTTGAAATGTGCACATTTTTCAGGATCTGAGGGAAATCCGCAAATCGTATTTATTTCGTTGGGCAGATGAACACACTGACTTAGTCCAAGGAGGTTTCCAGGAGCTTTTCACCAACCTTGTTGATCATTTTCTTTTTCTCTGTGTCCGATCTGTTGAAACTCCGTTACCATCAGCGAAGTCACAATCTGCAGAGACAGTGACTCCAAGCTTGGTTCTTTTGGTGTCTCTTCTGTCCGTGTACTTATATCAAACTGCTGTTCCACAAATCACTGAGGTAAGCACAGGCTTCTGCACTATCACTTTTTTGGTGGCTTTAATTCTCAGCATACTCGTACCTCAGAAGGTTAAGCGTCAGTATTATATCATGTCATAAGGACCACGTTTTTGCAGTGGATGGACCAGTAATGAAAAGCATTATAATTGGGTGCCTTTCGCAGTTGGTGGGGACTTGGTTTCCTGGTGGAGGTGCGATGGGATCTGAGGGACGCCCAGCTTTCGTTCCTTCTGAGATTTGCCGATTCTTAAACTCCACAGGAGAGAGGCTTCTTCAACAGGTCTTTCTTCTTTTTCTATGTGAAAAATCGTTTGTGGGAATACAGACCTCTCTCAAGTTGCGTAAGGATAAATTTCGATGGATTGATTTTTCGTATTTTGAGAGAGGTGTTCGTCCATTCAGCTGGGTTTGCTTTGGTGACAGTATGTTGACATTCGAGCTCGTGCGCTGTCTGTTATAGTGCGAAAGGCTGTAGATTCACCCAACTGGTTGAAGGTACCTAACCTGCCTATCATATGGATCCCTCCTTACAGCTTAGTTCTCGGTACTTCATTTGCTAGCTCTTATTCGACCTTTATTATGAATGATTATCGATGCAACTACCAGAACCTTAGTGCCTCTTCTTATATCTTTTGATTGTAGATTGTTTAAGTGGGTAATGCATTATGTTGTGAAGCTGGCAGTTCAAGGAGCCAGAAGATGTCCGGATGTTCACGGACCTATTCTTACAAGAGGTACAATTATTTCTCTGTTCCAATACCAACAGTTGGCTTCCAGATACACTTTTGCATAATGACTCTAGACAGTGAAGATATTTTGGGGGCAGATTGTGAGAAGCTCCTGAAAAGGAGGTTTCTAGGAGCTTGCATCAAATACTGTACATGGAAACCATGTATGGGTTGTCATGGTTTTCTTTAAGTTTGGAAAGATCTTATGAACAACATGCGTATCACAGATCGTAGGTTCCATAAGAGAAACTGAGGATCAATCTGACTTCAAATACGTGATCCAGCTTGGAAAGGGATTGTTGATACTGGCAAGTGGGCCCTCACACGAATGAGATAGTGAAGAAAACAATCGATCTTTCACTGGAGTTCATACACTGGATAATTTTTGTTCAAAGATGATCATGATCGGCATTGTAACAATATTTGAGATAATCTACAGCTGATTATTCAGTTCCTTCGGGAACAACCCGGTAGTGAATAATGTGTGCTTGTGATTTTATGATGGAACCCACTAACTTTGCACTTTGATGACACTAAGGGTGTACAATATAATATTATCAGTTGGTTTGTAGGTACTAAGACTTCAAGCAGATGTACAACAAGTACTTACTCCAGGGCCTGTTCGCACTCACCTAAACTCAGATAGGTCTGGCAGCATTGGATCGTCTCGAAGTGCCTCTACAAGAGAAGATGGTCTCCGCATGGTCTCCTATCATTCTCATACTCGGAGTCAATTACTGGAGAGGGATGTGGCAAGGTTATTTACAAAAAAAGTTGAGATCTTCACCAAACTTGAATATAACCAGGTTAGTGTTCCAGGATCGAGGCTTTCCTCCTCTTTGATAACTTCAAAAAAATCTCTTCCAGAAATCCATTCCATGAAATAGACTCGTTAGACTCGCTCATTCCATGAATTTTAACAACGACCAGAACCGCAACTGGCTGATACCCTCTCACTCAAATAGATTGTACTAACACTTATTCTTCTGTTATTACGATGCTATCTTTACTTATTACTTTATATGGTGATCTTCGTTGATGTAACCTCAGAAGTGAGTCTGCCGTGAATGTTCCAAATATAATCTTCTGCTGTTACGTGCAGCCCTGGGTGATATCAACAGTGGTAAAAATGTCGCTGAAGACCTTTCAAGAGTTTGTACGACTTCAGACATTCAGTCGGGGCGGTCACCAACAGATACAACTAGATTGTCATTATCTAAGAGAACCATTACAGAATCTAGTCCACAAGGGGGTGGTGGAGCTTATGTTGGATGGAGTAAGTGGCCTGACCAATATAGGTCCTGCATATGGGTACTCATCATCACCTGTAGAGGCAAACCCTAATTTGGGTCACTTATGGGTGCAGTCAAGGCAATCCAAAGTATGGTTTCTTAGGGACAAACGTGAAGTGTAGTCAACTCGAGAATCTAAACTCACTCAACCAGCTCAACGGTACTGACTTGACTTACAGACTTGTGACTCCAGACTTGACTTTGTGATTATTGCAGGTTTGTTCAGCAGCAGCGGAGCGATGCCAGGACCCAGTGCCCCTCGAGACCGTAACTTTGGATAGACTTGTGCAGTCGAAGAAAGCCAAAATGGAGTCTGCTAAAGAAGAGACACCTTCATAAATTGGTCAGTGGAATTTCAGTAGAAAATCCAATTTTCGCTTGTTTTTTGTTTCCACCTGCCTCTAGCCTTTGTTATTATCTGCTGCAGACCAGGAGGCTGATTGCGGCTTATTTCATATAATACTAGTCATATTGTTGCCATTTAACATGGAAGATCGTTATCATGAAACGTTATGGACTAAATATACGGTACGGTTGGAATCTGGTCAAAGATCCTGGTGGGCACCTTCCTCGGAGTTCATCTTTAGTGGCAGCCGCCAGTTGGAGTCCATGTTCCTGATCGCTGTTGAAGCTAGGCTACTCCGAGACTGCTGAGTAGTCAAGAAGAGAGGACACCACAATTGTTTACTTTTTTTAAGTTTTGGGTATCTTCTCATGCTGGCGGCGGATAGAACGCGTGATGAGGCATTCAAGACTTCATTTTACTAATTATACTGACTAAACTTAGTGTCAGCTCCCACACTCAGATAAGTCTTCCAACTTCGACTTTGTCCTTATTATCCTTTCTGTTGATCTCCACGTGTCATACAACTCACCTCCTCAGTCCACATTTCAATTTTTCCGGCAATTCCTCGTTATTTTGTTATTTTTTTCGTTGAATATTTGAATACCGAAAAAAAACTTTTAGGAACCGACAATCAAACCAAAAGAAATCGGCTCTCAGAGCAGTCCCAGAGAAGTTAAGAAAATTTTGCGGACTTGGTGACAGACGGCTTGCATGAAACTTGCCACCAAAGCATGCAAAATCCTTGCTTACCTTCAGACCAGCTGGTCTGAGTTGCCATTTCAATCTCATGCGTCATCTTTTTGTTTCGAAGTTTAGATGCAATCACGATGCTATTACATAAGTGCTTCTCCCCACTTTTATTAGATTATTTTATTATCTTCAAACAGCAGGTCCCGGACATTCATGGAATTTTCGAAGGAGAAACTTCGACGGTGCAACCACATGGATGGGGAGAGAGCACGTGGCGCAGCCTGAAAGAGGTATCACTTGTAAGCTTCTCTGGAAGAATATACTCCAAGTGCGCTTCTTGGAAATGGGCCAGGTCAGACACTGTTTTCCCCTCTCCGTTCCAATTCTCCGACACAAATATGATGTGGAGGGGCAAAGGTGATCGGAACAAAGTCGACAACCCGAACAAAGTCGAGGGAATGTAAATGACAACTCCTGCAGGACTTGTCTGTCATATAGGAAACCTCCCGTGACTGACCACTTCAGTCCTTCAGCTTTTCTATATTCTATCTTTGAGAGATTCCTTTTCGATGCCTTATCCTGGTCGTGGCCACATCCTGCATTCCTGCATTCCTGCCCCTCCGATGCCTCTTTAACACCTTCAATAGGTGGACAGACAGATGAGGGCGTTCGGCGGCGCTGGCTGCTTTCCTTTATTGACCCTCCCCCTCCCCCTCCCCCCTCCCCCTCCCCATTTTTTCTTTACTTAATTATTTTATTGCGTAAATGGATATTTCATTCACCATTTTGAACCACTTGGGGGTACGACAGACCATGTGGCCTTTCCTTTAGCGCCCTTGAGTCACGGCGACATGCACCGACTCGGCCTGATTGTTATTATTCGGATAGTTTCCAAAGTTCCAATTGGTTCGTGAATCGTGACGGACGGAGCCATTGGAGCGTTGAAGAAGAAACAACTGTACTGAAGTTATTTTACGAGCCCCAGAAGAAACGAACAGGATTGCGGTGAGTTATGACTGAAGTAATAACCAAATACGAAAGAGATGGTACGCGTAGAAGCCTCATTGGACCATACGGTACTGTAGTAACTGTACTGACTGACGTTTTAGGGCATGATCCTGGTTCCGAGGGGGCAATGCTCCTGATAGATAAGCCGCCAAGCCACGTCAGCTGTCTGAGTCAGCGCACACTTAGTCCACCTATTGCCAACGAACTGAACCACGTTGCAACACTTTCGTTTTGCTGCTGATTTCGCACAACATGACCTCTCGCATCTCCAAATGCCAACCTGGGCCAGAGCCACGTTATATCTTGTTAATAAGGCTAGAGACATGTTAGTCACGGCATGGGGATGAAAGGGCGGTAATGACCCTATTTTGTGTCATTAGTTTTGTAACTTGTGACCTCACACAACTTAATTGGGGTCTTTAATCCCAATATGCATTCAAATATTCAAGATTTGGTTATCTATTGCAGTCACTAGTCACTAGTAGGATGGTGTTCTTGAGGTATTAAAGAATAGTGTCAAAGAGTAGTGCCAAAGGCCCACATTAGGGGTAGTTGCACCTTTAGCAAGCAAATTTTGTACAAGGATGAAAAATTGGTGAGGGAAAGTAAAAGCCAATGGGGAGTAATTTCAAGTGAAGTTGTGAACACCTTCTTTAGCTAGCAAATTTGGCATGATGATGAAAAATTGGTGAAGGAAAGTAAGAGCCAATGGGAAGCAATTTCGAGTGAAGTTGTGCCCCCCCTTTTGTGTTGTTTGAAGGATTTCTCTTAATAATGGATTCACATGAACTAAATATATACAAGTCAACTTATGAAAAAATTTGAATGGGGAGTAGTTTAGGGTGAAGTTGTGGCACCCCTTTTGTGTTGTTTGAAGGATTTCTCTTAATAATGGATTCACTTGAACTAATGATTGAACTAATGATTACTTATGTATAATAAACTTCAATCCCCATGGATGTATGACTAATTGCAATGATAATCCTATGCAATTTATGGTTTCATTTTTGGTGCATCCAATTTTCCTACGTTGTTTGTTGAATTTCAGTCCAAAACTCAATTTTGCTCATACTACTTGGAACAAAGTTAAAAATTTGTCCACCTACCCTTGGCAACTATAACAACTGCAATGTGCTTAGGCATGCTTCTATACAAGTTCTTACACTCATTGGGAGTAATTGAAGCCCAACAATCCTCAACATGCTCCTACAATTCTAATATTCCTTTGGGAGGTCTCTCATATTGGTTCAGTCGATGTTTTAAAGTTGCCCACAAGTGTTCAATTGGATTCAAGTCTAGAAATGCACTGGCCACTTCAAAAGAGTGAATTTTTGTAAATTCAGCCAGCGATGCATAGTCTTGGATGTATGCTTTGGGTCATTATCCTATTGGAAAATCAAATTGGTAGGATCTAAATTATATAAATGCAATATATAAATCAATTTTCACTCTAAAATTTTTCTATACATATACTGATCCATTCTTCCCTCAATCCTACACACCATACTAGGACCACTCAGAGTCATGCAACCCCCATCATCACTCCCCCACCTCCAAACTTGACAATTTGTTGTACTGTTCCAACACTTCTGTTGTGCCCATTACAAAACCAACACCAATTGCAACCATCAAAGCAAAATCAGTTGATTTTTGTTTCATCAAAGAATACTACACAATCCCAATCATCATCAGTCCAATGGCAATGACATTTAGCAAATTCTAATTGTCCCTTAATCTGACAAGATGCGAGCTTTGGTTTCTTCTGCTTCACTTTACATTTCAAGCCTACTTTTCGTAATACTCTCCTCGTAGTACTATCACTCATACCAACATGAAGCTCTTCTCTCAAGTAATTTCCAACTTTGTGTGCACTTTCTAAGCCACCTATAGTAATTTCTTTCACACAAGCCCTACGATCAGTTGCATTGTACGCATGTAGCCTACCACTAAAATTGCAATTCACATCACTCAACTCACTCAAATGTTACTTACGAAATTGTACAACCCAACTTTAGAATACTTGTAAGTCTATAGCAACATTTCTAGTACTTTCACCCCTCCTCAACTTCTCTAAAGTAGCTTCTTCTATCTACTTTCTATCAACAACAAAAAGAGACTTTAATGAAACCATTTTGCTCAATTTGCATACATGATGTGCACTGAAAAGGGACACAATTATAAATGTGAAGGTCAAAAACATGTTCATCCTAAAAATCAGACCCAAAAAACCACTTATGTATGTCAAATTTGTAGCATTCATTGCATAATCCAAGTGTAAGCATAATTGGGTTTTAGAGCTAATTTACTTTAATCTATATCTTTCTCAAATTATTTTGCATTGCTAGACTTGTAATTTGGTAGCCACATCATTTACTTGAATGTATACTTGACCCATCAACTAATT
Organism: Pseudoscleropodium purum; assembly: GCA_963969395.1. Classification (NCBI taxonomy): domain Eukaryota; kingdom Viridiplantae; phylum Streptophyta; class Bryopsida; order Hypnales; family Brachytheciaceae; genus Pseudoscleropodium; species Pseudoscleropodium purum. Next base: position 4,806,290 of record OZ017796.1, read on the forward strand.
TGGCATTAAATGTAGTAAATTAAAAAATATGAATGGCTAAAGGTAGACTGAACTATTTTATACTCAATTTTGGCAATCACTATATTTGGCCAACGACAAAAATGATTCTAAATCACCACATCTCCATTCTTCAAAGATTGGGTGGGGAACAAAGAAGGTGTAACCATCACTATTGGCACCAAACTAGTGTTCTTGGGGCACCATGTTTTGGCACTAATTCATTCTATTACCCTCCTACATTCCTATAGCATTTTTGTCATCAGAAATCACTTAAAATTGTCATTTTTATTGCAAAGTGCACAACAAATTAGAAATAATTTTTTCAATATTTACCTATAGGATCTTGTACCAAACCTATAGAATAATGTGTAGAAGAAATTTCAAGAACTTTGACAATGTGGATTTTTGTGTTTGAAGTGAAGAATTCCTAATTCTTTGCACCTTAATTGATTAGATTTTTAAGGCTTTGAATCTTTTTAGCTTAAAATTTTGAACTACTAATACTCAATTTAAACCTTTTTATGTTGAAGAATTGAATTTTAAATTAAGGAGGGGAATTTCAAATAATACATACTTGATTTTCATTCTTTAAAAGACTATTAAGCAAAATTAAATACAAGATTGAAGGAAAATTAAATCATTAATAGCTTGAAGATAGAATTGAAAATCACTAAAGAAATTCCAATAGTGAGATTGTTTTAGCAATATAACTAAATGCTATTGAACTCTTTTTTTGAAAAGGTGTAAAAACTGTGTTCAAAAATGAATCCTACAAGTTATTTTTTCAAGAAGATATTTAGATTGCCTCCAAAACAAGATTGTTCATAACTTTCTCATCACTTCTTCAAATATAATGAATCAAATGTTTTCATATAGACAAAAATTCTTTCTATGAGAAATAAAATTTTGAAATTTTTTATTTAGACTTTTTGTGACTTTTTGTGTTACCCGACAAACTTTGTTTCAAACTTAAGGTAGCATAATTTTTGCTACTGGCACAAATTGGAATAAAACTTGTATTCCTGGAAAGCAAGTGTGTTTTCCTATCTTCCAAAAAAAGTTTCAAAAAATCACAAGAAAAATTGACATCACAAGAACCTATCCAAAATCCATTTTTTTCCCTAGGGGATAATGAAAGTTTAGGGAATAACTACATTTTCTCCCATGGTAAAAAAACCACAAGATCATATGAGATCTAGCCCCAACCTTCCTTCCTTCACTTTTCCATGCTCAACAAAAATTAACTTTTTCCTTCTATAATTAGTCTCTATATATTATTAAAGCTACTTCAATTAGTGTCAATTACACTAATTCTTTTATGTTATGAATATAATTATTTTTTAAGTGGCTATTTGAAGAAGAAAATATCTTTTTTGCCCCAAAGACTCTAAAATTGTTGAAATGAATTTTGTCCTATAATTTTTTTTTTTAATATAAATCAATTACTTCCTATAGGCTCTTAAGACTATTTTACTTTAAAAAAAATTTGGAATAGATTCAAGAAGCCTCATTTTTTCATTTGTTCTTTTAGAATTTTGTAGGACATGGTCCATATAAGAAACTTTATTTGATGATATTTCAAAAAGTATTCTAAATGTTATAGAAGATGAAAAAAGTTTTTTGTGATTTTCAACCTAATTTTTTAAAATTAATTAGATAGGTCTATAGATATATTATATTCTTTTATATATTTCATAATTTGTAATGAGGTTAAACATGTGAAGAATTTAGCTTTGGAAAGAATCACTTCATCTTGTAATAAAGCAAACTAATATCTATTTTGAATTCAATTTTTAAAATAAAGAAATAGTGTCTTAGATCATTTTCACCCATGAAATTGACATAACTCAATTTATATTAAAATTATCAACAATTTAGATTTACCTCTATATATTGTACAATTATAAAAGGTTCAACAATAAATAAATAAATTATAACTCTATTTCACTCCCTATATTATTATATAATTCCATAGGTTTCAATTTAATGTATTATTTTATAGGCTTAAATTTTAGATGTATAACTTCAAAATTATATCATATTCATCATGGATTCGAAATTTTATTATTTTTATCTTCATTTCATTCCATTATTTTCATCTTGACTTTGTCCCACAATTTTTGTTCTAGCTTCATTCTATCATTTTAACCCATAAAGTTCTTTGACTATATTTTCGCCAGAAACACTCCCAAACTGCCATTTCTTGGACAAGTTTCAAAATTTAGAAAAAAACACATTTTTGGACACATGTAACCATGGGATCTTGTAGTATATTGGTTTGAAAATATGTGAAAAAAAAAATTCAAAAATTTCCACCATGTAGATTGCAAGATATTAGCATTTGAAGTGACAAAAATCATTTTTTTGTCTCTACCAAAAATGTGTAGTTGAACTTCACAAGGTCAAATTTGTATGAAAAAATGTTCAAAATGATTGCAACTCTTTGGATTCATTCTTTAGGGCATATTGGATACATGCTTGAAAAATTTCAAATGATTTGGAATTGTACGACATATAGGAAAAAAATAGTAAGTAGGTAGTAGTAGAGATTGATTCAAAATACTAAATTATTAAGAATTGAAATATGGAATTGAAAAATGTCAATTCCAATGGTTGAAATTTTGTAATAAGCAATTTACATCCTTGGATTTTATCTTTTTTCAAAAATATTGAAAATTGGGTAAGATAAAGGATTTCAAAGTTTATTTTAGAGTAGGGAATCCATAATTGCCCATAAACAAAAAATTCTCATAACTTTTGACTCGTTGATCAAAATGGAATCATTGAAAGCTTTCTTTGTATATATAAGTCTAGAAAACAAATTTCAAATTTTGATTGTTGAAAAAAATGATTTTTTCAGATTTGCTCAGATTGCCCAAGTTGAGAAACAAACTACATGTTAGGCTATATTTTTTGACTCCTATTTCCAAATGTCATGAAATTTATTGCATATGAAAGATATTTCTTGTCTTCTACTACAATTCAACCTTAAATATGAAATTTTTTTATCATAATGACTTGCCCAAAAATTTTATATAGCCAAAAAAAAGCAGTCCAGTCCTTTAGGCAGGTTATTTTAGGTTTCATTCCATTGTTTCAATTTTAGTTTTAATTAAGCACTATAGTTATGAAGTGGACCCTATATTTCTCCATATATAAACCCTAAAGGTCACTCCTAAAAATGAACTAAACCAATTCTGACCAATTCCAACTTCAAGGCTATCATTAAAATTTAAGCCCAAAAAGTGTGTAAATTACTAACAACAATATCTAAATGCAATAGTTGACGTGAGTATGATTATTGATGGAGATCCTATGAATCTAAAAAGCCTTGATTATATTTGAAAAAATTGTTAGTTCAAACTTCTACCAATGGTATTTGGTTGAACTTCTAAAGGTTGCCAAATTAGTATAAAATAAACTAGGGCTCTTTGCGCTTTCAATGATGTCCAAATAAAGGTTTAAATTTGTAGTTGAAATGTTATTGTTTGAAAATTACCAAGTTCTATTCCAAATATTCAACATTTTTTTGAAAATGCAAATTTTCATTCTACATTTCTTTTTAAATTATAAATCTTCAATCTATAATCAATCTTGGATAGAAACACCCTTACATCCTAAGACCTAAAGTCTTAAGACCATTTTTTATACAAAAACACTCAAAATTGTCATTTTCAATTCAAAGAGCAAATTTTCTAAGCATTTAATTTTTTTGGTATACTACCACAAGATCTCTTACTACAACTTGTACAAAAATGTGAAGAATAAATTTTAGAAACTGTAGAAATTTTAGAAATTTTAAGCAAGTAAATTGCAAGATATTTGCATTTATTTCAATTGAACCAGTTTTAACTCACAACTAAGGTCAACTATGACTATTTATAGGTGATGGGATACCTAAACCATACAATGTATGTAATTAATGTACCTTAACAATTGATGAACAATTGCAAACAAAACTAAGTATAGATTTTGAAACTTAGTCATTCACACAACCATACCATAAGCATCAATGTATTAAACCATATGCATTCAATTATAAGTAAGATACATAGATCAATAATACCTCATATTAATTTTTTTCTAAAATAAGGTTTTAGATATGGATCCTATAATTTATTGTCACTAGGTTCAATTTATAGAACTATTAAGCACCATGCTTGGATGGAAAAATGCTATTATTAGTCCATTTGGATGAATGAATTCATTTCCTATATTCATTGGCAACGACATGGTAGCTTGTAAGTGGTTAGGGTTTGGACTGTATGCTAAACATTATGCATAGTGTTTCATTGTATTTCTAATTAGTTCAAGGTTTATTCTCTTTTCCATTTTTTCTTTACTTAAGTTAGTTTACAATTTTTTTTCCCTTCTTATTTTTTGGGGCTCAAGGCTCTTTAAGTTGTTTTTTCCTTCCCATTTTTTCTATCTCAAGTTATGTTAAGGATTTTAGTCCTTTCCATTTTTTTAGCTCAAGATTGTTTAAAGTATATTCTCCTTCACATTGTTTTATGGCACAAGGTAGTTTACATTTTTTTCCCTTCCAATTTTTTTCGACCTAAGGTAATTTATAGTTTTTTTCTTCCCATTCTTTTTGGCTCAATTTAGTTGAAGAGTTTTTTTCCTTTCCATTTTTTTTGGTGGCTTAAGTTAGTTTACGATTTTTTGTCTTTCCCATTCTGTCTGTGTCATATGATTTTGTTTCTAATCTTGATTGTTGCCTTCTTCACTTGATTTTTTTTCTTATAATGAAGTAAAGGTATTAAAAATGCCCCTCTTTGCAAATTAAAAGGAATGATAAGGGTGCTTAAAATACCATGAATTCCAAAATTAAGTGATAATAAGGACCATTTAATTGATCCTAAACATTGAAAGATCCCCTCAAAAAAACTTTAATTGCATGTGATATCCAAACGTCCACATGGAGTGCCTCCCCCATGTATAAAGTCAAGCATTGGTTTGGATGAATGAGAAGTTTATAATAATAAAAAAAGTCGCTAAAACTTCTCTATTCATTATTCAGATTTGGGATGTTTGAGCATTAAAGGGTGAATTATACACTTTTCATCCTATAATTTGCCACTCTTCTGTATTTTGGCGTGTAAGTGATTATACTTTCATGTTGTGACAATAAGTAGATTGGTAAGGAAATTTTGAATATTCTTTGTTCAAACCAACCCATTGAAGATGATAATTTTTGAGTTGATGATTTTGAAAAATAGAGCTATACAAAATATGTGCCAAAAAGAAGGCATAATTAAAAAAACACTCCAATGCCATAACTACTACATGTTAAAAGTTATAATATATTATAACAAACTTATTATAGTTTAGGTTACACATTTATAGTGTAGCTTGATACAATCATCAATTGGCCATGTGGCACAATATTTTTGTTGTCATTCTCAAAATAAAGAATTTGAGTAGAAAAAGAAGTTTTCAAAAGTTTGTCAACTGCTAGTGTGAGTAGAATTGCAAGACTAAAGAAGAATATATTTTGGCTAAAATAAGGAGCCTATTGAACATGTTAAGTTTCTTCTAAGCAATTGGTTGAAATGCTTACATGACCCAATTTTTAAATAGTCTATTCAAGTCCCTAACTAATGTATATTACCTTTCAACTTAAAGGAACAATCTTCAATTGAAAACCAACAATCAAATAAACCACCACCAAAACTATTGGTCTACTTGAAATACGAGCTATTATATATTAGTTTTTGTTGTTACCTAAAGTATTCCTAATGATGCCAACAAACTCATCAATAATAATGATTTTGGAGAGAATATTATTTTTTTACCATTCTTCATTAAAGACTCTATGACTTAGTTGATAAATAATAATATGTTTTAATCATTAGAGGATTTTGGGGGGGTTGTGAGGGTTGTTTTAGGCTTGTTCCTCTGACCTTGTTCTTGTTGTTTTTGTTGTCAATTCCAATTTTTTTGAAATTTTTTAAACTTAGAATGGAAAAAAAACAAATTTTTTCTTTAAATGTTTTTGGAGATGTGGTAGTTGCCATGCTACATCAGGCAGCAGTTGCAAGGTTGTTCCCTTGACGTTGGCAGCCTAGGGAACTCGTAGCCCTCCAAACTGGCTGAAAATCTTCTAATGGAAAAATAAAGCAATGAAAGTACCAACTACCTCATCAACCTCCAAATAGTCCAAGGGAAAAAAATAAAAAACATTTTTTTGACAAAAATGAAAAGCTTTATAATTATTGCCAAAAAAAGATAAAATTGTTAAGCAAGGCAAGCTTCTTGGCTAAATAAAATGGTATTAGATGCAAAATCAATTTCCGCTTTTTTTCAATTTTTAGTTTTTTTCTGATAATAAAAAATACTACATTAGTATACCTAAAAGACACCTCTTATTAGATAGGATCCCTCTAAACCAAGCAAATTTCTTTGACAAACATTATTAAGTTTCAAAAAACTTTCATTTTACAAATTGCAATAACATTGGGTGAAATCTAATAATGGTATTTGATTATAATATGCAAAAGTTATAAGAGGTCAAAGCTGAATTGGTAGATTTTCTAAAACCATGCCCTATTTTCAATGTTCATACCTTGAAGAGAGTATAACAATTGAAGCATCTACTTTTTTTCAAGTATTTAATGGCTTACTATTGGGAATATGCTCTAATTCGGATTATCCTATCCAATATTTTCTTTTAGTGAAATTTTTTTAGATTTTAAAAAATGGTCTTTATTGTGATGTCTATCCAAATATTCTTCAATGAATTGAGGACAACAAAGAAATTACTATTTTCTAGAAAAAGAATATTGATCCTATAATATTGCTAAGTTACTTTTCCATCTTCTAAGGATCTTGAGAACATCCTCACTCCAAATTGGAAAAGAAGGACACTACTAGAGTTCTTAAGTGGAGTATGAGGAGCCTAATTTTATCTCGACAATTTTCCAATAGGTGCACTTTCTATATTGCATTGGCATTAGAAATCCTATTTTGGGTGGAGGCTACCTTCATATCAAATTTATGTGAAATCTTTGGCATTTCTTGTTGAATCTCTTGCATTGTTCTTCTTTCTTGTATGAGAACCAATGATAGCTAGAGATTGTCAAAGAATCAACAACTTGTGAGTATTGTTTGAGCCTCATCAAATGTCACCAAAGTGCCAAGATAGGAAGCTTGTATGTGGAGGTCAAAATGATCCAATGAGCAATGACAATTGCATTGAGCCAAGACTTTTATAGGAAGTTTGGGACCCACCCCTTTCAATGCTGGTATGGGGCCAAATAATATTCTAAACGAGGTTGTTCTAAGTGAATCATGTTTTTGAAGGCAAGGATGGTTTGAGCCATCAGAGAAAGTTGCTAGACACTTGCTTCTTGCCGTATCCAAAGCAAGAGGTCAATAGACTTAATCACTAATTCTAGCTGTCACGAGCCTTTTTTGAAGGAAAGGGGCACCATAGAGGCTAGATTTTCACCATTTCCAAATAAATATCTACTTTTTGTAAAAGAAAAGTAGTCATTTCTATTGAAAATGTAGATGAAGTCACTACATTTGGATAGAAAAGTGCATGAACATATTTGAATTTTTTTTTTCATCCCCAAAGATGGATTCAAAATACAATGCTTCACCAAATATTCAGTGATCATCATCCCAGCACTTTCTCAAAAAGTAAAAAAACAAACAAACCCTGGTGTCACGTGGGTGTCGCGCCCTCCGTCCCCTTCCCTGTTCCCAATGTTCCCAGGCTCAAGGTTCCCGAATCCTCTACTTCCCCACCATCGCCACCATCGCTGCCGGCCGCCTTGCTTTGCCTCCCCCACTCCGCCACTACGCCATTCCTCCACTACTCCACTCCCGTCGCACCAACCATTCTTCTCTTCACAACACCCACACCCATATCTCCACTTTCAACTTTTCTGCTCACCAGGAAACACACGATCTCTCCACTTCCTCTTCTCCATCACTTCCCCCACTCCGCAATTCAATTTTCCCTTGCACCCGCAGTGCAACTGTCTTCTCCATCGAGATTGAGTTGTGCACGAAGTCATCGGTTCGACACGAGGAGATCCGAGCTTGGGCAGGGGCTCTGTCACGCAGACTTTCCTCTTGGGGCTGCTCACTCGCTCTCGGACTCTTTTTTTCGTTTCTCCTCCCCCTCTCTCCACTTCCTCTTCTCCATCACGCACTCCGTGCACTCTCCAACAGATAATTCCTTCACACCCGAACTCACTCACTCTCTCTCTCTCTCTCTCTCACTCTCTCTCTCTCACTACCCACTTCAATCCCGCCGTGGAACTGTCTTTTGCATCGAGCTGCTTGGGGATCCGACTCTCTGGAGCTTATGCAGTCGTGAGTTATCCACTTGGACTGCTCACTCGCGCTGTCTCTCTCTTTCAAGTTTGGGGACGATTAGGAGCTGCCGGCCTTGTGTTGCGCTTTCTTGGTTAGGCTTTGTTTGATCGGGTGTTTTAGGATGTCCTTCAGTGGTTTGGGGTCGCGCTGCTGTGCCACTCGTTGGTTGTGGGATGTGGTATGTTTCGCAGTTTAATTTGTTTACGCAGGCCAATCACCCCCCCGGCACGCGGGGAGGGGTGTTTATGATTTGGTCTTAAGAGTTTCGGTTGTTTGAAGGGGTTGGATCACCATTGGGAGTCGTTATCTTGTTGTGGCGACGGGGAGAGGGTGAGCTGTCTTTGGTGAGCTGGCGGTTTGTCGCCGCTGAGGACTGCACGTGGTATATTCGAAAAGGGGCTTCGGACATAACTTGTGAGGGCTGTGGTTTTCCATTTGTAGCGTTTTTCAGGTCAAGGTTAGGACAGGTGGTTTGCAGTGGAAGATTAGGATAGAGCGCGTCAGCGCGCTCTTATTGCAGTGGTCGCTCATCATAGTCTCGTAGGACTATTACAAGCCATCAGCAATAGGTACCCTGGTTTTTCCCGGGGTCACTTTAGGAAATGGTAGGATGCACTTCAACGAGACTGGGGTTGGATCGCTCGAATACATTGATTGTACCAGGAATGGACCATTGAGTTGCAATGGTGTTGCAACGATGTATGGCGAGGTCGCTGTTAGTAGTCATCAGGGGAGTGAGTTCCCCGACGCGGCAAGTTCAGACGCCGCCCATGCCTCCAGCAGCAGCACCTCCTCGCGAGGCTCTTCGACTCGAATGGAAGACAACCATGATTGGGGCAGCGATTCGGGATGGAAGAACCGCGGCTTGTCGACCGCGTCTTTGAAGGCCTTGGAGAACGTGGTCATGCAAGTTTTAGAGAACGTGCGGGCTTCGGGATATGGCGAGGAGGTCTGCAGAGAGTTTCGAGAGCACTTCGCCCGTCTGCCGGCTCGGTAAGGAGGACACTTTTGCTTATCTATTCGACGTTTCGTCACAGTGCGTAACATTCTTAACTTCAAGACAGGGGACTCTTTGCTTTCCATGTTTCAAGGATCCTTTCATTGTAGAATATCTTGAATGCAAGCTTGCCCATGTATTGTGACACTGTGACACGGATATATTCTTATTACAGTGCTACTGTAGAAGGATCCCCTGCTTCCCATTCAAGAATGTTATGTGAGTTCTCAACACTGGATAACATATATCACGTGCTACACCTGCCGTTTTGAGGCCATCTACGTGTAGACGCGCCTAGTTCCTTTTCTCTGGAAGTCTTGGATATCTCAACCTGGCCCATTGTGAGTGGTCCATGGCCCAGTTCACAACTACTCTGGCATGTTTGTTACTCGAATGTTGTACTCTTCTCCGCCGTTAATTACATTGACAATGGCAGCAATTAGCTCGCTAGAAACGATAGGAAACCTGAGAGCTTTAAACCTCGGTTTTTCTGTTGCGCAGTGAGTGTTGTTGGCAGGTTTAGTGCTTTCACTGCCAAACTCTCACTTTAACCGCTAAATGTGCGACTATGATTTGCCTAGCGGTTGTAGTTAAATAGTGACTGGTGAGAGTTTTCGAATTTGGATTGAGGCTACTGTCTCTTGGTCTTCTCTGCAGGAGCTACAGAGATTCAGTAAATCTTTAGCTTTTAGTGAGCTATGTATCAAATTCCTTCTAGTTTAGACAGGAAGGAGATTGTATCGGTCTCACTTATCTCGGAGCTCTTAAAGTTTCTTGTAGGATGCAATCTGGCAGATAGCGTGGACTCGTGGTTCCCATTCTGCGGTTTCCATATCATGGATCCGTGGAAGTATATTTCAATGAACCAAGTGTCGAATTTTCGTCAATCGTGGCATTTAGCTATGCCATATCGGATTGTATTGATGAGTAGAGAGATTGAATACATTGAGCCACAATTCAACGTTATTAGTAGAAGGAAAATACTGCTGTCTATAGTTCTACAATTGGTACGCTTCTGTGGCTAACAGATATAACCACAATTTTTTTTAGGTTTTCTACTACACCAATGTTATTTGCTTTGAACCTAGTGTGATTGGGTGACTAAGAGATTACATGTAAGGAGTATCGAGTGATCTTCGGTTGGAGTGGAAGTGGTCGTGCGACTAAGAAGATCTCGTATTTGAGTACTTGGATCTCTGCCAATTCTATGGAATATTGATGAGAAGGCTTCATGTTCCAAAGAAATCCCTCATTTGCTGATTTCACTGTCAAATTTTGCAGGTACACTTTGAACATAGATCCTCATAGCCATGAGGACGTGCTGCTTCACATGGAGTTGCTCCAGGAGGCTCGAGAGGCAGAATATGTCAATAGTTGTAGTAGTTATGGTGATTCTGCCGCCCCAACTCCCTTGGTTCATGTACGTAAAGTGCTGCTGCCGGGGTTCGGGTCACATCCTGGCGATGCATTAGATGGCCCTGGTCACTCGCCCGCATCTTCGCCTAGAGAAGTGGCAAGTCGCAGGAAAGAACGACAGTTCCCAAGGCCTGCCTTCGGGTCTGGATCAAATCTGGTAGGGTTGGGACTTTGTGGTAGGTCGGAGACGGTATTATGCAGGTCCTATTCAATCCCAATTCGAGGAATGGCTGCCCGACATTTTCCTCTTGTAGAAACATCACTGAGCTGCAGTGGCCCGCAGCACACTATTCCTCGTCCTGCATTTGGAAACTTTTCTAACGCTTTACATAATGACGACGAAGGCATTGGGAATATCAGCGAACATGACAGGGATTCGCCACCCTTTGGCTTCGAAGTAACTTTTGCTACCACCGATAGACAAGGTCTTCTGAAATACTTCACAGCAGCTCTCAGCGATTCGCATCTGCAATTGAATATCAAGGTATGCCAAAGTCGCTTTCCGGCTCAGTATTAGATACTATGTGTGACGTCATTTGTCATCCCTGCTCATCCCATTGTTTAAAGTGAGGGTTCTGACGCCTTGACTGCTATCTTACAGAGCTTTCTGCTTGTTCACAGGAAGCTCACGTGTTCAGCCTAACGGATGGAATGGCATTGGAGGTTTTTGTGGTTGAAGGTTGGCCCGGAGATGAGGTAAGTTTTTTTTCTCTGATTAAATTTTTTGCCCATGGGCTGTGAAGTATTATTCGTGCTCTAACTAGTTGATGTACGTTGTGGAACTTCCTATGGTGATTAATCTTTCGAATCTGTGTGGTTTGTAGGCCGAAGAACTTAGGCATGCAGTTTTAGAGGCTTTAGAGGAAAAGTCGGATGTAAGAGGACACCGTTTTAGAGATCCTACGTTACGAGTTGCTGCTGAAGCCATTCAATACGAAGACTGGGCTGTGGACTACAATCTGGTATGTTCGTGGTTGTATGCAGACTATACAGATTTGTGCTCGGAAACTGAACATAAATAAGTAGCCTTCTTTAGCGTACCAATGGAAGAATTTAGTTCTTTGAATTAAATTCTTATGTGACAGTTCGGTTTGATGATTTCATAATTTTCTACTGTGCAGCTCGAGATTGGCGAGAAACTCGGAAGCGGGTCATCCGGCGGGTTATATAAGGGAAAATATTTGTCTCAAGATGTCGCAATCAAAATAATTGAGATAGCTGAATACAGTACTATTGGTATAGATTCAGATACTCATCGGTCTGCTCCAGCGGCTGAGCGGCTGCAGATTTTCAAGCAAGAGGTTTCCATTATGAGGTATGGGTGTGAGCAATTGGTTTATGTGATCTAGTTGGGATAGACTTCGTGATCTATTAATTAGCAAATAGGTTCAGATTCTGATCTGGCTCCTGGATCACAGTTCTGTTTATGTCTGTTGGCACTTAGAATTTGTCAATATAACTTAAGTGTATTGAACAATTTGGATCCCGTACCACCTTTTCACTTGAATGGGAAATATTTGGATGCAGATTAGTGAGACACAAGAACGTAGTGCAGTTCATTGGCGCTTGTTCAAATTGGCCGAAGCTCTGCATCGTTACTGAACTAATGGCTGGTGGCAGGTGAGCAATTTTCAATCCCTTCCATATCTGTATGGTTCTTGTCTACTCTGTCTGGTGTTTGCTCCAGAGTGTGTGAGACATTAAGAATAACTAAGACTGCAGTTCCATGAGTTCTAATGACTAGGGATATCTCCTGCTATATTTAAGTGTAACTCAATGATAGATTCTACTGTGGCATATTATATGATGGTCCTCATGATAGTCAATTTTGATTCAGAGTGACACCGTGTAGCCTCCAGTAACTCATTGTATTCTATGTCTGGGTGCAGTGTCCGAGACTTTCTTGATCGTCGAATGGTGGGCTTAGACATTGCGTCAGCAATGAAAGTCTTTCGCGATTCAGCGAGAGGGATGGATTTCTTACACAAGTGAGGGTCTATACCTTAGTAAAGCAGATCTGTTGTAATTCTTTAGTGAGAGGAAATTGCCCTTGAAATTCGGTATCTTCTGTCACCAATAAGACAGAAAGTGAGAATTTCTATGTGGCCTAATAGATTTGCATGTTTCAACTATCTCTAGCATGAGAATCTACTTCATTGTGTCAGTAGTTTATTCCCGAGACCAGGCATCTCCCTAACAGTACTCAGGTGTTCTAAGAGTAGTTGACAGCCCGAGTTTCCTTATTTGTAAGAGAATATCTGTTGTTTTTATGCATCTCCTTCTAACGTAACTTTTCATTGGAACAGGAGGGGGATCGTACATAGAGACATGAAAGCCGCAAACTTACTGATTGATGAGCATAACGTAAGTCACTCTCCTTATACTCTTCTTATTCACACTTTGCTTCTTTGCACATGGAGTGATGGTGGATTTCTGATTTAAGGCACAATTTTCGCTCTTACAGGTCGTCAAAGTATGTGACTTTGGTGTTGCTCGCCTCAAGCCCGCCCCAAGGAATGCGGCTGAAAAATGCCGTTATGCCGCTGAGATGACAGCCGAGACCGGAACCTATCGGTGGATGTCCCCTGAGGTATATTGAATACAAATTGTACGAACTGCATTCCTGGCATGAATTTCCAGAGCCTTCCAAATTGAATAGCATCAGAACCTTGAGATTCTATAGTTGTTTAAGATAGCCTTTCATGCTGAACCATAATCGGAGATTTTAATCATTGTTAATATTCTGTTGCTATTATTGTATTACAGATGTTGGAGCATAAACCTTACGATCATAAAGCAGACGTCTACTCTTTTGGGATCACAATGTGGTATGTGCTGTCCCTGAATCTGAGATCAAAGCAGCTGTGTCTCTGTACTTGGATTATGCTGTAATACTCTTTCTTATGTGTTAAATTGCCAAATATGTCCGACATCTGTGGCTAATTGGACATGCTTGTGTGACGGGGAACAGGGAAGTGCTGACTGGTGATATACCTTACTCTGGCCTAAGCCCTTTGCAAGCAGCAATTGCTGTTGTTCAACGGTGCGCATCAATATCCTGCACTCAATGCTATTGAAGACGTTTTCCCAAATTTATGAGATTTCATCAGCGTCATAGTTTCAGATCTTGTTGACGATACCTTTTCTATGTCTTGAGAATACTTACATGGATATATGGCATAAAGTCGAATATTGGTAGTCCAACAGCATTGATAAACCTTGTACGTGTCTGGTTTCAGGGGCATACGTCCAGAAACTCCACCTTATGTACCTGATGTCCTCGTAACCCTAATGCAAAGATGCTGGCACAACGACCCAAGGGAAAGACCAGAATTCAGCGAGGTAAAGAGTTACCTTGTATTACCTTACAATTTGCAAGTTTTTCTCGTCTGAAAGAAACTTCGGGACAGTTGCCCATGGCACGTTAGTTTCGGAACTCGTTTATGTCAAATCTATTGTGTCTTCTCATGCTGACAAATCTCTCGAATTGGAGCAGGTACTACGCACACTGGAGAATATGGTTATCCCAATGCCTTTGAGGAGAGTAGCGTCCCGGAGGAGGGCAACGAACGCATCCTTTCGCTCATGATCTCACCAGCATATCCTCGAAATCATTCAACTTTCCTGACCCAGAGAAGAAAGAAACATGTGGAGTCATCCAATTTTGTAACTGTATATACCTTTGACTTCATTTTCTGGTATATTGGAGGTAGTGCGGTATGTGGGCTCTTCGTATTTAACATCCATGTTCAGTTGTTTTTAGTCCTAGTGATCGCTGTCTGTGTTAACCTGTAGGCTGTGTCTACCTTAGTGTTGGCATTCCTGTAAATAAATCGATTCTTTATTTTGGAGGGGTAACTTAGTCTTTCGTTGGTGCTCCTAGGAACCTCACACCCAGTATTGGCATGTGAGAGATTTTGTATGAATATGAGGCGTACAGTGAATTTATGACGCAGGAAAATATTTTAGAGGTCACTATGAACCTTTTACGATTATTGTAGGCATTTGGGCATGTGTTGAAAAACCAGCCATGCGGGAAAATTCTCCCCTCATAAGAAAAAGAGAAAGGAAGGGATGAAATGTTTCAGATCTCGTTTCTTGTATCGCCTTGACTTCGATTAAGTAAAGTCATGTAGTAGTAGTTGAAACGTTGTAGAAATGACATCAGAACGTTGTTAATTCTCTCGGGAACCAGCTTCCGATATGCACGTATGGATCTCTAGATTGCAGCTTGCGTCAGATTGATAGCTACAATTCCCAAGACTGCTGGAAATCTGATACTGCCAAATAAGGTAAACTATGACAGGCAAATCACCCATTACAGGCACCTAAGGAACTCCCCCATTACAGTCTTCTATCAACCCATGAGAAATTTTTTCTTAAAAATGGAATTAAGAGTGCATTAGGGTGGGTTGTCTACGAGTTTCAAAAAAATTTAACAATAATACTAATATTAATTTGCCTTTCATACTTCATTAAAGGGTTACTCCATACTTTAAATATGAAGATGAAGAATAAAGAAATTGAGGAAAAAGCCAAAGAATGCTACCTTTTACACCACAACACTAAATCCTCCAACTCCTTTTAAATTCATGATTAATTGATTTTTATTTTTGCAATAAATAATTTGTTAGTATTTACTTATTAGATAGTGCCATGAATAGACATGTGACATTAGTTAAAATAAAATGAGGTATTAGGATTTTTAATATCCTATAATAAAGAAATGGGGCAAAATATTAATTCACACAATAATCATGTGTTTTGGACTAGGACTATATTTAAAATCACATGAATGTGCACGTTCATTTAAAAAAACAAATAAATATCAAAATTGGTTTAGGCAAAATACTCAAAGTAATGATGAACTACATATTTTTTTCAAGTACTATTACTCCTCCCTCAGGGGTACATAGTAAGGTCTATTTAGGCAAACTTCAACAACATGTAAGTGTTGTATAATTGCTTGTGTTATTGCCTTAAATTCAGTTGTTATGATTTGCCTAGATATTTGTTGATCTCTACCTTCATTATGATGGCCGAGAAGGGGAACATCTTCATCAACACTCTCATTATGTTCTAAAAGAATGTTGTGTAATATGCAACAAACATAGACAAGTATGGGTACCAAAGCTTCATTAGATTTCTACATAGGTTTGTATAAAATTCTCCACATTCCTTTCGATCTTTTAAAAGCGCGTTCCACTATGATGTGGGTACTACTTTGTTTGTGATTGTCAGCTTCATTAATATCTTGTAAATTTCTTCCTAGAAGAAGAACCAACATCCATTTTGACTGTGTGTATCCAACATCCCTTATAATGAGCTTAGATATCCATGTACCTGCATTTTGTTGCTTCAATCCATTGAATCGCATACCATTTTCAACTCCTCTGTAGAATCTTGAGTTCTTCAAAACTCAAAGATCATGTGCCACACCTGGAAATCCGGCAAATACATCCAAAAATTGCATGTATGAGTCAACAATTGCTTGAACCACATAACTATAATCATGATCCTTATCAAAAAAGTCTATGGACCTAGCATTATTTGGCAACTCAACTTCTATCTGAGTGCAATCAATGGCACTGCAAGCTTGAAGTATCCCCCCCACATGTTCAAATTTCCTCTTCACAATTTCCAAGCCCTCATTGCTAGGCCATTGTAAGTGATGTTTGCATCGTTTCAATATTGCCACTATAAATCTCTTCAGAGATTTGGCAACTGTTGTTGGAGACACTCCAAATAATTTTGATATGCTAAGAAGAGAATTGCCAGTAGCTAGTCTATGCAATGACATGGCAATTTGTTTGTCAACCTCCAAGTTGCGACCACAAATACTATAGAATGATGCAAGTGAATTTTGAAGCATATCTTGACCTACCAAGTCACATAAAATAATTAAATGTCCTCATAGAAACCCTAAACATTCTACAAAACCTTTCATGGTCATTTTGCATAATTTCATCACGGTAAAGGGTCCACCAATGCAAGGACCTAGGTTTTATATACCATCCTCCCCATTTAATGCCAAATATGTCTTTTGGTATTAAGTGTAAATCCAACATGAGACATACAATATCTTCTTGTTTACTAGAGGCAAGTAAAGTACTAAATTGAGATAAATTCAATGTAGAAGAAGTCTTCTTTC
This sequence comes from Pseudoscleropodium purum, assembly GCA_963969395.1. Taxonomy (NCBI): domain Eukaryota; kingdom Viridiplantae; phylum Streptophyta; class Bryopsida; order Hypnales; family Brachytheciaceae; genus Pseudoscleropodium; species Pseudoscleropodium purum. Next base: position 4,823,185 of record OZ017796.1, read on the forward strand.
TTGTGTTTTTTGCTATCTCACTTGAAAGTGCTAAACCATCATTTTTTTTGTAAAGCAACTATGGCTAAAGAAATAGTTGAGGTTGATTATAGATCTACTAATCCAACCCTTGAATTATCCATTGTGATGATGCTATTTGAATTATGATTACAACTATTTTTCAATAAAGATGGGTTATAATTTGAATAACATAGAGTTATAGAAAATGAAAAGATTTCAAACAAGTGAAACCAACTTCTTCTTATAAGAATAGGGTTCTTAAAATTAAAATTAAATGTTTTATAAATAATCAATTGTACAATTTTTGATTGATTCTTTTAAATTCCTAAGTTTAAAGTGTATCCAGTAATAGGTAAATTTTATTATAATTTTACTATGAAGTCTATATCAAAGGAAATATTCAATATAGCCTTCCATTGACACTTTATTTTATTTTTGTTTAAATTTAATATGTTAAAAATAAACCCTTGTACATGACTTACTCATGGAGCTTCTATTTATTACAATGCCCTCATTTTTAACTGATTATTTTAAATTCTATTTATTACGATGCCTTCACTTTGAATCAAACAATGCCTTCATTTTGAATTCCTTGTACTAATGGTAGAGTAGGATTATTTTTCCACTTTTACTTTATAGAGTGTCTTAGAGTGCTATTTTGGTATGATCTTCCACTTTATCTTTTTCATTTGTACTATAAAACAAATAGGAGAAGTAATATAGAGGTCATTTGTTATATATTGATTGAATTTATTATTTAGGTCTCCATTATTGTGTCTTTGTAGTTTAAATTTATAAATACATTTTGTTTTTATACGTGTGCTTTATACATTTTGTTTTTGTCTTCAATGGATCCTCAAGCTTTGCAATCACCTATGAATGCATCAATGAGGGCACAAACCTAGATAATTGACTTGAACTCTGAGCTTCAAGATGTAGAGGTGCAAGAAAGAGAGGTTCAAAAATTGTATCATGGTCACAATTATGTCCAAGGATTGGGGGCACAGGACAATTTGTTAGTTCTGTGTGTGGCCTACATGGAGTGGTTTGATACTAATGGGCCTCATAGTACCAACTGCCATGTGGCACATCAAACATCTACTCAGAAATGGGAAAGTATATTTGAGAGGTGTTATGAGTTAGGGATCAGTAGAAGTTCAAATCAATGTTCAAATCAATGGGAGCAAATGAGGTTTGATTTCAAAAAAGTCTATAATTATGAGTCAAACATCCCTAGTGGTAAACCGTCTTTCTGGTCTTATCCTAAAGGTGAAGCAAATAAATTGTTTAAACTAAAAACAATAATGAAGAAAGAAGTGTATGATCAAATCACTTCTTGGATGCCTACAACTTCCTGTGCCATTCAACCGGAGCATGTGATGGATGCAACAACAATTAATAATCCACTAGGAGGTGTATAAATTATATTATCTCTTGTAATCTTTTTATTTTATGGTGTTTAATTTTTCAATTGATGTAAAGGTTCATTAAACTTTAATGGCATATTCATGTATACATCATGTTTTCATAGGTGTACTTGTATAGTTTTTGGATTGCAATTAATGAGGGCCTTTTTCCATCACTATTTTCTAATAATATTATGATGTGTCATGTGTGTAGGGTTACTAGAAGGAGATGAGAGTGAAGATGATGCAACCAAAATAGAGATTTAATCAAATATGGCGAAAAAAAGGAGAATATTGCCCCGATCTTCAGAGGCTTTGCACGATGTATTTGTGTCCAATAGAGAGAAGTTAGTAGAAGTCCTTGATAGAATTCAAGATAGGGAGGATGCAAGGCATAGAGAGCTTGTGGATTTGGAGAGAGAGAGAATACATGCCAATAGGGAAACCTCCACAACTTTAGTTGGGGCACTTCAATCTATGGCAAATACCATGGCAGTGCTTAGACAATCTCTAGCACAAGGTCCTCCACGTCAATGAATGGATATCTGTTGTGGACTAGGATTGTTTATTTTTTAGTAATTATCATATAATTACTTCATTAATTTTGTAAAATCATAATAGGAATTGTTACGATTGAAAAAATAGTTGATTTTGAGGAAAACATTATCTATTTGATATTCAGTAATTAAGTGTAAAGCTAATTGTATAATGTCTTTCCATTAAATTTTTTTTTTTAATCTTAATGAACTTTCAAGTATACTAGACCCTCATCTACAATTAAATCTAAATAATAATTGGTTGTAAACCATATTTTTTAATATGTGCTTAATAAAATCAATTGTACTAATTAATTTTAAATTTAATTAAATTTAATTCATAATATACTAGATGAATTTTAGAGATCTACCTATTTAATCTACATGAGCACAACCCTAAATCCCTTGGCCCTTTCTTCAAATGTTATTAAGAATTTCTCAATTTGAAAGCATTTGTTTTACTTCATGGGAATGGTAAACTGAAATGAAGCTTAATTTCATTAAATGCTTAGAGGTTCAACTCCCAATGGAGCGGCCTAGAGGATCTAGCCCCGTTTGGCACAGAGGTCTAGCCTCCTTCGGAAACCCAATGTAATTAGGCTCTAACTAGAGATGCTGAAACGTTGATGTAGCTAGAAAGTGATTGATCAATGCTAGTCCAGTTGGCCTTCATCTAACTGAAAAATGGATGATTTTCATCCATAGGAATAATATACATCACATGGTAGTGGAAAACCCCTTGTAGAAGAACTACAAAATTTTCTAGAGAAGAATTGCTAAATAGCAAAAGATGCCTTAACCTTGTAATGCCGACACAATCACTAAGTGTCCGATGGATGATAGACAATTTTCCTATATAGGACAAAAGTGTAACTATTCATCCTTGGAGTTTTGTTGTGAAAAGGGAACATCTTCTATAGTAGTTTGACTTCCAATGAATACTCTTTCATTTTTTTAGACAATTGATTCCTACAATATTAGAAAATGATGATTTTTTTGGAAATTGGCCCGTCGTTACAAGGTTAAGGTATGTCCACACTTGGGCTTAACACCATTGCTTATGGGCAGTTTTTGAAGCTAAAAGTTGGTGCAGTCCAGACCAATGTTGTTATGTAAAGACCAAGCCAAGCTGGATGTCGACCTAGTACGGATAAGAAGCGGTGCTTAGAGATGAAGTAGTGGGTACTGCAACAAAGTCATTTATTGACTCTTAAACTTTTTAGTAGTTCCCCAATCAAGTGAATATAAAGATTTCAAGAATATGACTACACTATTACGTATTGGGGCCCAATCTCTTGAATTAACTAAGAAAGATGGTCCTACCAAGGACGTTTTTAGCGACTAAAATAAAGATTAGTGACTAAAATATAGAAAAGTTAACTTCTTTAGGAAGGCCAAATTTATTAGATTGATTCTAGTGATAGCGGAGAAAGATGCATAAATCAAAGAGATAATGTTGTCTGTCTCTGTCTTCATGTGGAAGAACTGTTGATTGCTGAGATACACTTTTGATTCGTTGCTACTATGTGTGTATGAGGTGGATCACTTGCTACAATCTTTGTAATTTTCCTTCTGCAATGCTTGTAGAGTGAATATACTGCCACTTGTAAATTGGTTTTGTTTAAGCTGTTACTAATTTCAAGTTGTTCTTACTGTTTAGGATTATGGAGAATTCATTAGATGTAGCCATGTATGGCTATGGACTTGTCGATCGTCCACTTTGTACATGTGGTGAGAATTGAATACTTTTTTTTTTTCTTTCTGTAGTTGATTTCTACTTTGAGCTTCACGTCTAGACAACATGCTAGGACAACTACAAATCTTCTAAGACGCTAAATTGAGGAAGACAAAAGTCCCATTGACATGCTTTGACTCTAGTGTCCTTCACTATTTTCCATTGTTATCGATAGGTTCAACGACACCATTATGTGGAAGACCTTGCCCACTCACTTGGAATGGTGTGCATTAAAATTTGTCATGTTTTGTTATATTCCACACTTTCATACGTTCATTTATATGTGTGCCATGTCATTCAGTATGTGAACACTATTAGCATAATAGTACTTACGTTGCTCTACATGTGCTTTGATGTCATTCCTGAAGTCATCAAAATGTGCACGTGATGGGCTTCATAGATGTCTCATGGTCTTCCTCCTGATAAAAGGATTGACTTGTTCAATTGGTATTTTCAAAAGGAATCAAAACAAGAATATGAATGTTGTTGTGTACATGTCATCCATTTCATGAACAAAATTTTTGCACATATTGACCTGTACAAGCAACAAATACACTCTAACGCACAAGTGAGTTCCCTTCTTTAATATTTTCGATGGGTCTTAAACTCTTAGTTAAGTTATGTTTGTAGGTACTGTCCTTAGTACCCATTAGACTTTGGCTCAAATGATTTGATTAGTAGTACCCATTGTTACTACTGCATTTGAATTCAAAGGTCCAAGTAACCTTGCAAAACGAGCTAGAAAAGAGAGGGGGCCAAATTGGCTATCCTAAGAAGTACTAGCACTAGTGAATGCCAAGCATGATATGTGCATGCAAGAAGAAGAAGCAATTGACACGCAAGATCTAAGGGCGCCAAATGCATCTAAGTAGCAACGGATCAATGTCACTATAATGCATGCTAGATACTCTCCTTGTAATCGGGATGGACTAGCTTGTAAGACCAAGTGAAACCAAGTTGTCCCGGACTTCAAACAAATGTCTAATTTTCTGACACGAAGTGGCACAAATGCTGTTGATTACTGGAACATGACACCTAGTGAGCGGAAGGTGGAAGGACTTTTATGTTCATTCCTTGAAGAAATTTTTACTAATATGTAGGGGTGGTACAACAAACATCCTAGCATGTAGCCGCCCCATACGAGAGACTTGCTTTCAATAGAAGACAACAACTACTCGATGCCAGAGAATGACTTTGAAAGACCTGTAGCTCTTCCTTTTGAAGATGACACTACACTAGACAATCAAGACCCAATGGACATCACCAATGGAGCAAAAGATACGGATGACTTCAAGATTAGGACTTTGTCACCAGTGCGGACTCCCACTTCCACAGACAGCTCTCCGCTTCCATATTTTCAATGCCACACTACCATCCCTAGCTATAGGCCTCAGAATTGCATTCTACCTAGAATAACACCGCACATTATTAGTTCTTGCAACACTATGGAAGCAATGCTAGCATGGAAGATGAACAACACTCAGGGTTGACGAATCTCTACGTCCGCCCCAAAATAGCGTCCGTTTTCCGGAAGTCCGGACGCTAGCGGACGCAGCGTCCCTCCCGCCGTCGGAAGGCGGACGCGCGGGGCCGGGCGACCGGGGCGGTCGGACGGACCGGCCGGCCGGGTCAGACATGACGGTCGGACGGGGTGGTTGGACGGACAGGCCAGAAGGGTCGGACGGGTGGTTGGACGCGGCGGACGGGACTGTCCGCACTGTCCGCCTTCCGACGCCGTTTGCGCTTTGGACACGCCGACCGCTCCACTTAAACACTGACTTCCGATGGCGTCCGCCCAGCTGTCCATTGGAGCATCCTATGAGGCCGATATTACTCAAAAAGAGCGGTAACATTTCCAAAAAAAACAGCCTAATAATCATTGCTAAATGAGGATCAATGTAATTGATTTATCATTTAAAAAAAAAAATGTAAACCCTAAACCCTATACCCTAATTACCCTAAACCTTTTCTTTTCTCCCCTAAATTGTTTTACGAATGAGGGGAATGTGGTTAAGTTGAATATGTTTGGATTATTTACTCATATTATCCTTCTAAATAGGTTTTGAGAAGATCTGAAGATGGTGGGGATTTTTTTAAAGTTCATTAGGAAATCAAATGTTTTGCAGAAATAGTCAATTCCTTTTTCATCGTAAGCAAATGAAATTTTAAAAAAAGGCCCCAATACATAATTAGAATAACAGTTTAATGGATTTCAACCTCATGATATTTAATGAAAGGTTGTGTTTTCTAATTAGAAGTACATCACGATCTTCAAATGAACATCGAGTCTTTCATATTTTTTAATGAAATTTTGATTAGATTTGAAAACAAAGAAAAAGAATCAATGTTTTAACTTTCAAATCATATATGACTATATTTTTCCTTAAAAACATAGAAAAATTCGTTACTTGAGTTGGTTGAGTAGAATACATTATACACTTATACATGTGCTATATTTATTTTGAAGGGTAATTCCAATATTCTTATTTCAGATGTTTTTAAATATTAATTTTAAAAAAGAGAGTTCATTGTTTAAAGATCTAAAAAATTGACAAACATAATTTCTATTATAAATAGGAATTGAATTCGGAATTCGAATTTTGAAATGATTCAAATGAACAAGATATTGATTATAAAATATTTCTTCGTTTGAGTTTTCAAAATGAATTCACGAAACAATTGCAAACTTTTGAACTTAGGTATATGATATTGTTTTCAGTTTGTACTTTGTAGAGTATAATACTTCAATTTTAATCCTAAATAAATGAAAAACTCCACATAAATGAAATGTTTCTATGTATTGCACAAAGATTTCTACCAATTACTATGATAATTAAATACATTGTTACATTTCATAAAATATTCTACATAGAAAGAAAAAATCATTTTAGTTTTCAATCATGATAAACAATGTCTTCAACTCTTTCTGTTATATGTTCATTTTGTATAACGTGTACATTGTACAATCTTTGAGAGCAGGGTAGTTCATTTTTGACTCTCATTGAAATAAAAAATATATTTGTGTTTGGATTTTGAAATCATTATGTATTTTAACGGTCTTGCAAGAATGCATATTGCTCCTTCCTTTGAATCCTTTTGATATTTTTTTTTTTCCTTTGCTTTCTCGTAGGGCTCTTGTTCTCTTGTTCTCTTCATTTGACCAGCCTATTTGGCTTGGCTCTTAGTTTTTTTTTTTTTTAATGCAATGGTTTATGCATATGTTATAAAAAATATATATTATTTATTTAAAATTAATATATTGATGAACAAACGCATAAAGGCATTGAATGCTTTCACATTTAAAGTTATAAATCTATCATAAATCACTCTTGCAAATTTGAATGATTGAATCGAAAATTTGAAAATGTAATTACAAGAGCTTTCAATTCAATCAATTGCATAAATCATAAATGTTGAAATGCAACTCGTATGAATTTAGCATCTATGAAGATTAATTCATGCCATCCACATGTAATTTTCCAATTTAATAAAATGCAATTGAGTACTTCAATTTCTTCCCTTCAATTCTCCAAGTAACATTCACTTCATATCTTTCTCTATTTGTTTATTTAATTTTTGGGAACAAATGGAGAAACCATCTTTGTCTATATTTGAACATGCACTCTTATTTGATTGATGAAGAATAGATTTATGAAATATATAATCATTGATTTGTTCATGTTGATTTATCTAATATATTTTATATATGTATATATATATATCATTAAAGGAGTATGAAAGACAAGATTGACAGATTGTGTTCGAATGTTGTTGATTTTGAAATGATTTAGTACTATATCATTTATAAGGATATTATAATAGTATTATGTTATAATATTCCTAAAACAATTGCAACAAATATTAAAATACATGCTAAGTTAGGTTTGTTAGCCTACCAATTGTTCATTAATAGACATAATTGAGTAGCCCCCTTAAATGAAACATTCAATATCTAATATCTTACAATCCAAATGGTGGATTTGTCAAAAAAAATTCTACATCTTTTCCAACTAATTTACTACAAGATCCTACAGTTACATATGCCCCAAAGTATTTTTCTTCCAAGACTTGGTATTTGCACTACTAATGGCAGTTTTGAAGTGTTTTTAGTGAAAAGAACTTTAGGGGCTAAACATCTATACCGTTAGATTTTGAAAAAAGAACAATTTGCTTCATTGGGGATAACTATAAGTCCATGCTCTTTTTCGATAGCCAAAACACACTTGCAAGGACTTGGACATTTAGCGGTTTACTAAGTGATTAGACGTCAACTAATTCAATTTAATAGTAGAATTTTTATTCAACTACCTTCTTACAATTGCTTTATACACAATGCAACGTGAATATTTGGGTACTTATATTAAACGTCGCAATCCTTTCGTGAATTTTTGCACATTTTAGCTCATATCTTTGTACAAAAATATCATTTACTAAGAATTCATAAATTTGGTCATAAAGGAAGGCTACCTTTTTTAATTTCAAATTTTACATTGAATGAATGAAAAGTTAGTTGGACTATACAGTACCATGAAGACCTTTGTTTATCGTGCAAAATAAGGACATCGAAGCGCTTCAGGGTGAAACCGCCCCGTCCGCCCAGACCCCGTCCGCCCCGATACCTGTCTACCGTCCGCCGTGTCTGCCCCGTCCGCCCAGACCCCCGTTCGCCCAAACCCTATCCGCCCCGATACCTGTCCGCCCCGTTCGCCTCGTCCTTCGTTCGCCCTGTCCGTCCGATCCGGTGTCCGCCCTATCCGCCCTGTCCGCCCCGATACCCGTCCGCCCCAGTACGGCCATCCGCCCCGTTACAACCGATGCGTCCGCCCCCCCGGACCGTCCGATCGGGCGGACGCCAGATTTGTCCGCCCGTGGCCGTCCGATCAGGCGGACGGGGCTCGAGGGTTTCAGGGAAGCTGACGACCGATCTGTCCGCCACCCCCGGCCCGTCCGATCGGGCAGACGGTTTAGGGCTGTCCGATGGGGCGGACGGGTCGTCCGCATTGTTACTTTTGCTTTGCCCCTTGTGAATGCAAGGTGGAGCGGAGAGCTTGGTGGTTCATCCTCCATTGGCTCCTTTCCGAGGCAAGGGAAGAGTGGTTTATTGGGGCCCCTTTGTTGCCAATTTTTTTAACACTTGCGTGTGAATTCACATTTAAATTAAAAAATTTCATCTATATCAGTTTCATTTGTCACGATGACGAAGGGGAAGAAGAAGGTTGCGAAGCTTAAACATGGAGAGGGACCATCAAATTTGGAGGTAGCTCGCCAAAGTCCTTCGGAGGAATGCAAAAAATTCATGATTGAGCGCATCGTTCAATTTTATGAATCGGAAACAACATTGTCTTTAGACAATAAGTACATCAGATATCAAGAGGAGTGCATGTCTAAATTCTAGGTAGACATGACACAGATGTTGTTGGATGCATTGAATGTGGCAAAGTGGCATGACGAAATGCATAAAACGTACTTCACCAAATGTTTGGAGAACAAGGTTCATGACGCTTTGTGAATTCCAAAGTCATTTTGGTTAAATATGGCAAGAAATATCGACCCAATGACGCCTATTTTGAAAAAGTGATTCTGAAAGCGGACTTATTTAAGGGGCGATGTGCTCCATTCGCCAAAACGCACAATCGAGTTGGTTCAATTGGTTGGTGGAAAAGCAATGATGGAGTTGCTGAAGCGGAAAGGACCAAACGACACCTCATAGCACTTCCAGATACAGCACGCCTGATTGCTGTTGATGATAGAACGATGAGAGGTGGATATGCAATGATTCGAAAGGTTCGTATTGAAGGATGTTCAGAAATACTTCCTTATTGGGAGTTTGCAGCAAAGAAATTCATTCACCACCAAACTCAACCCGATCTTGCAAAGTTAGAACATCAAAACGAATCAATGGTTGTTCGAATTCCACACGCGGGTATGATATGGTTTGCTGCGGTGTACGGAACGACGTGTGAAGGTTATGCGTATTGGTGGAATGGTGGACTTCTTCGACAAATGTTGAATATGGATAAGGACTTTCCAGACAACATTCAAATCTGTTTGATGTATACGAATCCAACCGAAGAGGAGGTTGTAAAAGCTCACCATTTAGGACGATATCGGAAGAAGCGCACGGAGTTGACATGGGCGTTTATGCATATAATGTATGCAGTGCATCTTGCTGGACATTTGCACAATGATCTTTCTCCGGACAACATCTTGTTGCATTTTCCAAAAGATGAGTCACGTGTGTACATTGGAGTTTGCGATTGGGGCATGACCACCTTAGCTTCTCAGCCAATGAAGTCTTTATACACATTCACATCAGCAAATGAGATGAAACAAACTTTGTAGAGGAGATGGTGGGTGGATCCATGTATTGCATATTTGCATAAAGCAGGTGCAGATGTGGAAGTCATTCCGATGTATTTACGTAAGTCGAAAGAGTATGCCATTCGAAAAATTGCTCGGCGGATGAATGGAAACAACATGTCAGAGGCGTATTTCAACGTGCTACTTAAAACACCTAGTGCGACACAATTTGCCTTTCATGACTTTGCAAAAGTGTTTTATGCTTATTTGAAGCGCATTTCTTTGAAGACTGACGATGAAAATACTAGTTTGGCCTATGTGATTACACGATTTTCTAATACATATCGTTGGCCGATGCCAGATGAACATTTTCGCCATTTATATTAGATTGATAGTGCAGAAGTAATAGTTGAATAGATTATATAGGCATTAAAAATTAGTTTAGAAATATAGAGTTGGAATGAAAAAAATTATATGTGCAATTAGCCAAATGTGCACAATGTATGGTATTTTATATTAAATTCAATATATTTTGCCCATATTGATTATGTTTGTATTTGTGTTGATCTCGATTTTTTAAATAGTATATATATATATTTGAAGTCACAAACTTTTTTAGTTTGCCTTCTGAAAATGAATTGGAATTTTTTCATAGTTTCAAGATTATCATGGACTCATGGTCAAACTTTATAATCTTTCAACTTATAAGAGACATTGTTTTAATGACAAATCGCGAACCATTGCACTTCATTTAACATTTAATTGTTTAAAGATTAAGGGAGTGACCGCGGGGCAGTTTGGGTAGGGTGGTCGGGGGAAATAAGGCCGTCAAAGCGGACGGGTGGGGCGGACGGGGTGATAGGCGAACGGGGCGGTCTCGGCGGACTCTGCGGACACACCGTTTGCGTCCGGACGTCGTGTCAACCCTGATTTTCAGATGTCCAAGAGTTTTCGGCCGTGGCAACCTTGGCCCTTCAGATGTCCAAGAGTTTTCGTCCGGAAAGGCTGTGTCGCATTCTGACCACGAAGACTCTTGTCCAGCGTCCAAAGAATTGGTATCAATGGTATGTGCCACAACTGAAATGACTTTGAGTACGGAAGCTTCTGGTGAACGTGAAACCCCGAGGGCATCAAGTTCTAGGCCTCAGAGGCAAGGCAGCTTAGTGAATGGATTTGAAGAAGGTCATAGACGCAAATTACATTCAGTGTGGGCAAATTTTTTTTATTCGACGAACATACCATTTTCCGTGGCTCGAAATCCAGCTTTTAAAGAAGCAATGAAGAAAACGGCTGCGTTCGGTAGGCCATACATTCCTCCCTCATACCACGACCTTTGGTACAAATTGTTGAATGAGGCGAAGACCAACATTCAGACACAATTGAATGCACGGACCGAAGATAACATTCGAAAATTTGGAACAACATTGTCCATTGATGGATGGAGCTCAGTGACTAATCGACCTCTCATCAATGCCATGCTTGTATCATCCGCAGGTGAAGAATTTCTTGGATCTGTGGATACAAGTGGTTGTGAAAAAAATACGGAGGACTTGGCAGCTGTGTTGGAAAAGTTCATTGAACAAGTGGGGTCCAAGAATGTCGTGTTAATAACTACGGATAATGCTCCTGTGAATCCATCCGCATGGGATGTAATATCTGCAAAATATCCTCATATTTTTTACCAAGGGTGCGTGGTACATGCATTGAATTTGTTGTTGAAAGATTGGGCTGCACAGAAATGGATTGCTTCCAAATTAGATAAAGGAGTTCTTGTAGCTAAATTTATCAGGAAGAGACATATGCCGCTAGCTCTATTGCAAAAGTATTCGCCAAATTTTGGTCTCTTGATGCCTGGGGATACAAGGTTCGCCTCTAAATTTATCATGATGGAGCGTTTGACAAAATTGAGAGGAGCATTGGAACAAACGGTGGTAGATCCGCAATGGATTGAGTATGTACATACTCTCAAGAAGAAACGTGGAGCCAAAGTCCAACCAAAAGACTTGGCCTTAGCGGTGAAGAAAATTGTTCTTGATGACCATTTTTGGAATCGGTCCATCAATTATGTGGAGATGGTTGAACCAATCATATGTGCACTCCGCGATTTGGATTCAAAATCACCATGCATGGAGAAGGTGTTGCATATCATGAGGAAGTTAGAGAAGCACGTGAACGGATTACAAAGTCCACCATTTTGTTTGCTAAAAGAACTTACAATTCCATTGGTACAGTCTTTTTATGACCGAAGAAGAATGGTGGACAACGATTTCCAATCAACCGCAGCTCTTTTGAACCCATACCTTCTTCATGACAAAGAGCTAGCGGATGACGCAGATGCAATGTCAGGATGTAAGAAAGTTTTGGAGAGAATATGTAAACCGGATGAATATGCAGTAGTGGTGAAGGAATTTGTAGCTTTTCGACACAAGGAATCTCCATTCCACAATATGTTGAATCCGGGAGATCAAATGTTGTCCGCACATGCTTGGTGGGATTTTGAAGGTGCATGTGGCAAGTTTATAGCTCCATTAGCGAAGAGGATATTGGCTCAACCGGTGTCATCATCTTCATATGAACGGAATTGGAGCAACTATTCTTTTGTTCACAACAAATCTCGAAATAAATCGAAGCCGGAGAGAGCAGCGGATTTGGTGTACGTGTATACCAATTCCAAAGTATTAAACGCATCGAAGGAAAAAGATGAAAAAAAATGGTATAATGATAATGTGGATCCGATGGAATCAAAGGATTCAGATAGACCGACGTTAGAAGACGATGATGACGATGATGACGAGGATTTGGAAAGGGCCCTTTCAGTTGTAGATGGCGGAGATGACTTCAATCGTGCGATAGCATGGGGAGATGAAGACGTTATGGAAGGCTTTCCCGATTTGGTGAATGATACGCATGATTATCATCTAAACCGCAAGAATGTCGTTCCCGACAATGCAAACGATGCATATACCTTTTGTGAAGACGAGGACAATGTAGTGGTACAGGAGAATCTACCTTCTTTAACTGCATATTGTAATGGAATGGGATTCTTAAATAGCGAAAACATTCTATCAGAAAAGGCAAACGCTATTGCCAAAGAGGTGAAAATCAATGAGAATGCTATTGGTGATGATGGGAGAAATGAAGAAGTTTTAATTTCTCAATCTCCATCTATGGCATTAAATATAGTGCAAGGAAACGACAAAAGAGAAGATGCGGTCATGGAGGTGGACGTTCCAAAAGATGTGGGCAATAATAGTGGTGATGAGGGGGAACCAAATATTGCAGTACAGAAAAATAATGATTCAGTTGGGATGGCAGTCACAAATTCGGCAATTGTGAAGAGTGATAAAGGAAAAGAGCCAATAAAGGAAAAGAGCCAATGAAGTCAATTTTTGAAGTACCGAGATCTAGTGTTCTTCCACCAATACTGTTGAAGTCTGTTAGCACACGATTGAATGATTCTCAAAGCTTTGGATATGGAAAACGCCTAATAAACATTTCCAAAGAAATTTCTACAGGCGGTAATCTACGGAAAGTAGCGTCATCACCTACAAGCCTAAGTGAAACGGATAGTGATCGAATGCCATTGGCATCTTTGCGTGCTCGCATTTTAGGAAAAGGAATGGCGCAAGAACCCATCAAATCAACAAACGGCACTCTATTACTTCAAAAGAAAGCCAAAGTGGAGATAACCGTTCATGGACATGTCGACCCTACATCGAGATTGATGGTTCAAGAATCGAGTAACGTGAAAGCGAAAAGAGAAATGCAACCTTTTGCTATCTCTCCAGTGAAGAATAGGACCCCTCTTGATGAAAATGTTGCTACTTTGTCAAATAGAAAGAAAAGAAAGGTTCCTATTCAAAAAGCCTTTAATCGTTCTGTCAAAGTAAAAAAAGAAAAATTAAATTCGAAAGAAGGGAGTAAATCTACTTCGAGAGAAGACTTGAAGGAGACAACGATACTTGATTCCAACAATGAAGATGATTCCGACAATGAAGATGACTCCGATAATGAAGATTTTGAACGGAGAGCTACAGGAGAGAGTAGTGGGGTTGAGGTTAGAGGAGATGTGGATTGGCGTCTATAGGAATTGTAGAGATGTGAATTTAGATGTTTGATTGTTTAATTGCTCATGATATATGGAGCTCATGTTGACAAATGACAATGGTTTCTTCAATCATTTTATTATAAAATTGTTTGTTTATTGATGATATACATCTCGATGGATTTTAAAGTGATTTTGTTTCTAAATCAAAATGAAATTCAACAAAAAAAATTAAAAATATATTTCATATTTTAGCTTTTACATAAATAGTGATATACAACTCTATTGAATCGCAATTGCAATATAAGAAAAATCAAAATCAAAATGACTTCACTCTCAATCTCTCATTGGTGAAAACAATCAAAACAAAAAACCCAAAACGGGTTTTCTAAGCCGCCCCGCCTGGCCGCCCTGTCCAGCCGCCCCGCCCCGCGCGTCCGCCTTCCGACGGCGGGAGGGACGCTGCGTCCGCTAGCGTCCGTGTGTCCGGACGTCCGGAAAACGGACGCTATTTTGGGGCGGACGTAGAGATTCGTCAACCCTGCTGAAAATGAATTGGAATTTTTTCATAGTTTCAAGACTATCATGGACTCATGGTCAAACTTTATAATCTTTCAACTTATAAGAGACATTGTTTTAATGACAAATCGCGAACCATTGCACTTCATTTAACATTTAATTGTTTAAAGATTAAGGGAGTGACCGCGGGGCAGTTTGGGTAGGGCGGTCGGGGGAAATAGGGCTATCAAAGCGAACGGGGCGACAGGCGGTCGGGGCGGTCCCGAACTCTTGGCGGACGCTGCGTCCACGGGGACCGCGAATGTCAGCGGACACAGCGTCCGCGTCCGGACGTCGTGTCAACCCTGGCAACACTAGAATTTGTCGGAAGCACTTGTCAAGACACAACCTCATAGTGGAAGAAAGGAGAGCTAGTGGAGATGTTATGGCAGCGCAAATGCATGAAATGACATCAATAGGTAGAGAACTGGAGCGCACAAAGATTCAAGTGCAATTGCAAGTTTTGGGTGAGTAACTAGAGTACCAACGTGATCACGATTGCCATCTCCTTGATAATATTTGTGTTACAAACAAGAATACAAAACTATTGATTGAAAAACAAGGTGAGGTGGTCATGTGTCTTTCGAACTTGGCCTCCATTTTGAACACTAGTCTGCAACTTTTAAGACGATGCCTAAGTGATGACTTGCCATAAGTAGCCACAAAAGGTGTTGTGCTATAAATGACAAAAAAAAGTGCTGATGCTATATTGCTAGAATGGCTTAGCTATAGCTACAATTTTCCTTGTATAGACAGTAGAAGACGCATGATTCTCTTCATTTAGCTCCTTCCTACGTAAAGGAATACATAATTCAATAGTTGAGTATTATACTTCATATGTATCTAAAAAAATGAGAAATGTAAAAAAATAATTGTTTTTCTCACTTCTTGATGTATTTTCCATCTCTAATGATCTTATTGTATACAAAGTAACATAGCATGACGAAATTACAGCTGCTAAAACAACAAAGAAAATATTGGAACATACTGGGAAAAGAACTCCAATGAAAACAGCAGTCACTTAAAAAAGTGATCACATAAGTCTTTGCACATTCAATGAAAAATTATGTTATAGAGGAGATAGCTTCACCTTGTATACTTAAACTGGAATTTGTCTTTACATTGCTAGCTACATTCCTAATTGACTTCTCTTTTCAACTCCCGCAGCAACATTCATGTCATTTTATAAATAGTCCATTGCCTCTAGCATGATGTTGTCATCTTCATCTTCATCATTCTCCCAACCTTCTTGTTTGAGGACATTGAGCAGTCTTTCTACTTCTTGATGTGATTGCCCTTGTAGAATGTTATGAAGTATGGCACATGCTACAATGACATCGGGCAAGAATGAAGCATGGAGGTCAAATTTGATGAGCAACTCACGGAACGATTGTTTAAGCAATCCAAAAGCATCAGGGTTGACGAATCTCTACGTCCGTCCAAAAAAGGTGTCCGTAACCCGGACGTCCGTCCTCATGGACGCCAACGGACGCAGTGTCCCTCCCGCCGTCAGAAGGCGGACGGACGGGGCGGACGGCCCGAGGCGGACGCCCAAATCATGCGGACCAGATCAGTCCGTATGTCCATTGGACGGCCATAACCGGGCGGACGGATATCGGGGCGGACGGCGTCCGCGAATGTTAGCGGACACTGCAGACACAGCGTCCGCGTCCGAACGTCCCGGATGTCCGACCGTCCTGTCAACCCTGAAAAGCATTCTCAACAACACATCGAGCAATCCTTAGTTTTTTGTTGAAAAGAGTGTCTACCAATAGGAGGTTTGGTTGGGCATGGTGAGGAACAAGTAGCCAAGGGAGAAGAGGGTATCCCAAATCCCCTATTAGAAAGGGGAAAAACCACCAAAAGAGAATCTACTTTTCTAAAGCTTGTTTTGCATAGCTTTGTGGTATAGACTTGATCTCCTTAGCAAGCGTTGGTCATTAGTAGATCTAGGCATTCTAAGAAACAAATCCAAGAAATGTTTATGGTTGTCAACAATAGCTTGGCAATTTAGAGAATAGCCACCGGATTTGAAGTAGTAATAATCACTAGCACCAACTTTGGGTTTGGAAATGCTCATTTGGATGCTGTCAGTGGTGCCCAAAACTCTAGGTAGATTGCTCAAACATCTAAAATCTGCTTCTATCTGCAACATCCGCTCACTAGTAGGCTACGCAATTTTAGAACGGAAGACGCTATTAACCGTGTGAACTATGTCTTGTAGAAGCATTGAAACGGTACTCTTGTCCACAGCAAAAAGTTTGCTACAAATTAGCAAACTTGCACCATTGCTTAGTTTGAACAAAGCGCATGCCACTGTTACTACTACGGGAATGGCCAATCTGTATCTTGTGTCATGTTGGTGCACAACAAGTTTAAGGAGTTGAGCAAGCAAGAAGACCTTAGTTTTACTCATCCTAAACATTTTTACCCATCAAGCTTTATCATACTAATTAAAGAGAAAGCAAGAAAACCAAATTGTAGATCTCGGTTTGATCCAGAAGTCCAACTCATCACCCAAAAGGGCCACAACATTATTCAATCAAAAGTTGTGTAAGGCCATTAGCATCATGGCGTGCATCTCCTAATTTGTTTTGGTGGTGTCCAATATTCCAAGCATGCGCATGTCACAAAAGTCCTCTAAATTGTCGTTTGCACTCGCGACTTCCACTACCTGGTTACTTGTGAGCAGCAACAATATAGCTGTTGATGCAAGGACCATGAATTCGGCCTCCATTGTTAACATATCCATTTTTAATTAACTGCCCTACAAATTTGCAATACAACAAATAGTGTCATTGTGTAAGTGAAAATGTGTGAATTCCAAGACATCTCAAAAGAAAGCAAAAGGAAAGGACAATTATAACGTTGGTTGTCTACAACATGTTAGGACTAAACAATATTCCAAGAAACTACATTTACTTTGAATCCCCAAGAATTATAGAAAGCAGGAAAAAAACTAGGGACAAGAAAAGCAACGCACTCACGAGAATATGGCGCTTTGTAGTGAGGTAGAAGCTATCTGCAAATCCAGTGCACTCTGTAGTCACAAAAATGAAGTAGCAAGAAATTTGAATGCCATGTTGGAGATGTGTGCACAAACGAAGTCACCTACGAAATCAAGATTGCAACATTTTCCTAAATCCTAGCTTTTGTTGTCTTCAAGCAGAGAAAAGGCAAGAAGTAGTTAACATCACAATTTCAAGAGTATGCAAAAAAATTTGACCATTGTTGCAGCGATTACATACCACTTCCATTGTTCTGTAGACAAACATGAAATATTGAGAAAGAAAGTGTACACTAGACTGTGGATTTAATTTACACTGGAATACGTTGATGTCGGAGCTCAATGTTTATCGTTGCCTTTTCTTCCCTTCAATTCGTGTCACCATGAAACCTACTGACCAAAACAAAAAGATGGGATCACAATTTTCTCTAAAGAGCATCCTCTAAAAAACATGAACTCTTCATTAATGTACTGCAACAATGATGCATACTCCAAGCTCCTCATATGAATGTCTTTCAAACAATGACCTACTTCAAAAATGACTTTTCCTTCAACAATTATAGTGATGACAACAATTTACGACATTGGCAAGGCCTACTTCCTAAAATGCTAAAACCTCAACTCTGGTGTGACTAGGTAGTAATCTATTGCACGTAACATTAGAAAGTAAAAAAAATTTAACTTTCTCCAAGCCCAAGTGTAATCAGCACAACGACTTTTATATTTTACAAAGGATGTTTTTATCACAGGGCACCTACTACGGCATGTGAGGAAGCAAGCAATAGGTAACCATTAACGTGAGCCAACTTTTATCTTTAATTGTTGCTCTTCTAGAAGCCCAAGTGTGGACATATTTTTATTGTGTATTTGGCAATGCATACCTCCTTTGCCTCTTGGTCTAAATTTTAGTTTCCAAAATGATCTTTCTTGCCTACCTCCTTGGCTTGTTTGAATTTTAGTCTTCCAAATGATCTTTTTTTGAATTTGAGCCCAACTAATGAAATGAAGCTTATTAATCCCTTAAATGTAGGATTGGTCTTTGTGGAAGTAACTTACGTTGATATCATGTGCATTTTTGGATTAATAAAATGAAAAAGCACTTGTTGGAAGTAAAGTTGTAGAAGACTTCTCTTTTCCTATAAAATTTGGAGGATAAATAGTTGCACTTTTGTTCTATTCAACAAGATTCTCTATCATTCATCAACCAAAAAACATTTAAGGCATCTTTTATGGATTAACTATAGAAGAATGGCACATGACCATTAATTTCAAGCCTCATTGTTTGTTAGTTTATGTGTGATTTCAAGACTCATTGTCCATCAATTTGTAAATAATATGAATGATAAAAATTAATATATTTTTTTCAATTTGCAACTAGATATGAATGGAAAAATTTACATTTATTTTTCAAAATTGCAATCATATCTAACACAAGACATATTTTTTAATATTTTTGAGGATTGCAATCTTAGGTGAATTCATCCAAACAAGCATTTTGTGACTGCAACAATTAGTTAGAAAATTAAGTGCACTTATTTCTCTGATTTGAAATTTTGTAAAATTCCTAAAATTGTATAGTCATATGAACTTTGGGCATATTACCACATTCTATTACATTTTTAATTATAGAATGACATGGAAATTTGACTTGCACAATAATGTTTTACACCATAATATACACCAATGGAGGAATTTTCAAGTTTTTTTTATCTTATTTTATATTTGATATGAGTTATCTTTGTTTTTTCTTCGAAAATTCGTAATAATTTCAAATTTTCATAAAAAATCCTGAAATTTTTAATGCACATAGACAACATTTGAGTTAATTTTCGAAGAATAAAAAAAGATTCATTCATTTTCAATGACAAAATGAAGCTTTTAGGATAGAAGACTATGATGTTTGACTCTAGTGTTTCAAGGTTAAGTTAGCAACACATTTGTAAACATGAGTACATCTTAGTTTTAGAAGAACGCTCTAGACACTAAGTGTCTAATGGATGACTCCATCTAAGATTGTAGGATGGGAACAAAACATTGAGTACATTTTTTATGAATAATATTGCAAATTCCTACATTACAGTATTATTGACTTTTCCAAAGAAGATGCTTAAACCTTAAAAATTTTGGCCATTTTGAAGGTCTTTTGGATTTCAATTTTGTAAGTTACAAAGGATTGAAGTTCAAAGTATGATGAGTCATTTTTAGGCAAAATGGAAAAAAAATTTGTGTTTTTAGGACCAAAAATGAGTGAGAAAATGGTCTTGCAATAGTGACTACTTCATTTTAAATTTAAAAAATGATGAGAGAAACATCAATGCTATTATGAGAGCATGAAAATGCAAGCATGTGGGCTTTGAACATATATATATATATATATAAGTAAATGTACTACAACCATTGAAGGTGCTTATAATAAAAACATCTATAATATAGGTACCAATATTATAGTTATACTAGAATTATAGAAGATTTCTATAATATATACACTTATAACATAGGTGTATAGTCTTTTAAACTCATGTGCGTACACTTCTAAACTCACATAATAGCAACCCTCTAGAGATACACAATAAGCTTGGGGAAATCACTTCTTGTAATTTAAGGTATACACTTGAGTTAAGAGGGTATTTGATGTAGGGCTATTTACATTAATTTTTGTATTTAAGATGGCCATATTTTTAGGTAAAAATCTACAAGGGGCATATTTCCAATATCCTATGAATTTTTAAGTGTATAATTTTCCCATACTTGCATTTCTTATCAAATTCTTCCTTCCTTCTACTACATATATATATAGAGAATTTATACCATGAAACCAACAACAATCAATTCAATTCAAGTGACATTGACCAAGTGGTAGTTTTTAATCCCTAATGACAACAAACAATTGAAAATTTGGGTAGGTTCTACAAAGTCAATTTGGATAGGTTCTTCAAAATCAATTTTGGAAAGATTTTCATGGAATTTTAAGACAAAATGTGAGTATGTATTTTCTTAGTTGTCCACTTGTCCAAATATATCTTTTTTCCTAATTGGGTTTCCAAATCAAAAGTTATGGTTTTAAAACTTTTTTGGCAGCCTAAGCAATTTGGACATGCATCTTTAGACCATTTTTTGCAAAAACACTCATCAACTATTGAAATTTGGCATGTATAAAACTAATCAAATATGGCATACAAACATCTAAAAATATTTAGTTCTCAAATCACATTCTAAGAGAAGTCAAATTTTGTTAACTATATTGGGGCAACTTCAATAAAAAAAAACATTTTCTTCTTCCTTCAAGCACTATTATCTTCAGGGTTGACACGACGTCCGGACGCGGATGTTCGAACGCGGACGCTGTGTCCGCAGCGTCCGCTGACATTCACGTCCGCCTGTCCCCCATCCGCCTGTCCGCCCGTCCGCCCGGTTACAACCGTCCAATCGACACGCGGACTAATGTGGTCCGCATGATCTGGGCGTCCGCCTCGGGCCGTCCGCCCCGCCCGTCTACCTTCCAACGGCAGGAGGGACGCTGCGTCCGGACGTCCGGAAAATGGACGCTATTTTGGGGTGGACGTTGAGATTCGTCAACCCTGATTATCTTGCAATTTGTGATGTCAAACTTCTTGAATTTTTTTTTACATATTCCAAATATTTTTCTTTATTTTTTCACCATTTAGATTTCAAATAGAAATTTCCTCATTGCACAAGAAATCATCAAAAAATAATGAGTATATTGCCAATGCATTTTACCTCCTTTCATTTGTAGGTTGATTTAAAGTAAGCTAGATTCTATATTGGCTTTTGAATTTTTTCAAAAATGAACCTGACAACATATACTTATAAATGGTGAAAACCGTCATTTTATATAGAGCAAGAATTTTACTCTAAGAAGGCTTGAAGTTTGCTTACCTTATTTCGCAAGATTGAAAAAAAAAATTTGTTCTCACTTCAAAAGTTATAATCTTTTTATCCATGTGATCAAATAGTTGAAATTTTTTCCTTACATTGCCTTACTTGTTTAATACATTTTCATACAATTGAAATTACAAAAAATTAATTTAAAAATTTTGGACAATGCATAAAATTTTTGCAGTTTTGGACTTTTCTTCTTCTAAAACAAACTCTTTCCTGTAGGAGTTAGTAACAAGTTTACTACTGAATACTTCAAAATCCCCATTGAAGCTATTCCATAAATATCCCATTCAATATTAGTGTATTTTAATAACACACATGGCTTCAAAAATTGAAGTTAAATGGACTATAAATTTTATCCTTGTGTTGCATAGTTTTCAATTAGTTGAACTTGCTAAAGTAAACCTCCCTACTTATGCAATGTGACAATTTCTATCATTTGTGGTCAATGTCTTACAATTTTACTTAATTTTTTTATATATACACTATTGGTATTGTGGCACAATCTCAATCAACTAGCCTTCATTGTAGATTCCTTTGATTGTGTCCATTTTAACATCTACATGAAATTATCTATCCACATGTATACTCATTGTACTATTAAAAATTTGCAAAGCCCTTATTTGTTAAGGCTAAATTATTAATAAAAATTCCTACTACATGATGTTTTTACATAGCCTAATTTATATATAATGGAGTATGTAGCATTTCATGAACCCTATAGTAGCCCTACATATTATATAAATCTTTTCCCTTATGAATTAAATGGACCCTATCTTTTAATTCACATAGTTTTCTAAAAATTGATAATGATTTCCTTGGGATAATAAGGAAAAAAAATTTGAGAAACAGCCCAAATTCAAGTGAAAAATTTGTATTTCAATAGGTGTTTGTAGACCGGCCAAAGTTTAAATACCTAGAGAGGGCAATGTCATTCCAAGTCTAATCTACTATTGTATAGCTCATTGAAAAAGGCCATAAATGATCTATACTAGGAACCCACTAGGATTCCAAGCGCCATCATTGTCCAACCACCTCTCTCCTATCCCAAGGACTGGGTCCAACCTTACTAATACTAGGTGGTATAATTTTGGCTTTGCCTATCCATAAACACATATTTCCACTTCATTGGCTAGAGTTTTTTTAAGTGTTGACTCTTTGCCACAGTCCTAGACTATCCATACTTTAGAAATTTTTTAAAAACTTAGTAGCTAACTTGATTACCTTGAGAATGGGCATAAGTTCAAGTGACTCTTTACATTCCTAAATTAAGATATTGTTGTTTTAAAAATGGATCAACTCATTTTAGGTCACTGAAAAATTTAAAGGTTACCTCATGGATCCTCCTTGTTGGTCATTTCTTACTATTTATTTAGATGTGAATTTTAGCCAAAAAAATGACATTTTTTGAATTTGAATTCAATCAATGAAATGAAACTTATGAAGTGTCATTTCTACTCCAATTGGAAATTTGGAAAACTCACAAATTCCAACATTTTATAGCAATATGAACTTTGGACCTATAACCATGATCTATTGATCTTCTAATTTTAGAGTGACAATGTTAACTTTGGTTTATACCATGATGTTATACACTATAAATATACATATATGGTGAAAATTTCAGATTTTTCAAGCACATTTTGTATTTGATAAGAATTTTCTTTATTTTTTCCTTAAGAAATTCACAGTAGTTTCAAATTTTCCCAAAAAAAAATTTGAAAATTTTATGACTTGCAATAGACATGATTTCATCTCTGAAAATAAATATATAATTTATCCTTTTTCCTTGCAAAATGGCAGCAAACAGAGTGATGGACAGTGAGGCTTGAAATCAATGGTCATGGGCTGGTCCTTCTAGGGTTAAAAAACTGTGGTTTTATTGCACTTAGCAAACCCCACCTGCTTGTATGAGCTCTTGTTGTTCTAACCAAGACCGGAGGGCCCAGGGTAAGTTTCGTGAAATACTTTAGCAAATGAGGCTAAAGCGGTATCTTATTGTATCTACAGAAAAGACGCATCCCAAGTTGCCATAGTGGTGACAGGATTCACCTGTAACCACAATTCAAAAGACACGTCCTGAAACATAAAACACTGAAAGACGAGGGGCGGGTGGAGAGACTCCCAAAATGCTGCACGGAAGGCTTTACATGTTACAAAAATCAAGAACCAAACCTTTCTAAACATATCTCTTTTGCACATGCTAGACATAGGGTCACCCAAAAGAGCAGAGCATATTTGCAACGGATGACACAAATCATCTGAAAACCCAAGCTCCCTGTCAGTAGTACCGATTTAATGGAGGAGACGTCTGGTTCATGATACTAATTCCACCCAATGGCACACCTTCACCCAACGCAAAAGCTAACAAATATCCTAATCAGCCTGTCTCGTACAGAAAAGGTTGTAACCATTGTCAGCTTCGCGAAAGCAATACGAACGCCCCTCAAAACAAAGCAGATGAAATTAACCTAATCTCCTTTGTGAAGCGATTGCATGGAAGACAAATTCTTGGGCTAAAAAAAGGGTCATCACTTGGGTCCGCTTAAATTATCGACATCGTAGAATTCTATCGTCTTGTACTTCTGCGACACAAGCTCAGCTTGAACCTTTCGGGCAGTGTCAGTAGCAGAGCCCACAAGAATGAGAACAGAGGTTCCTGCAAATCCGCGAAAAGTGGGCAAATGAGTCACTCCTTCCACAAGAAACGGAGCCAACGCCATGACACCAAGGAAGGCTGACCCCAGCACTGATATACGTCCCAAAACCTGCACAAAAGCAGCAGCAGTTCAGGATTCTGAGCAAACATTACACCAGTTCGCAAGGGTGCAATTTTTTTGCACTTCGGATGACCTTTCCATCAATTCAGTAATAACCACAGTATCATCTGAACATCGTGTGATACGTTCAGTTGGAAAAAAAATTCCGAATACTCATCTGGGGGGGTAAATACCAGCGTGACAATTACAGCAAGAGCAACGCAAGTTCAACACAAATACCAAGAATCTTACAGTTTCAATGAAGGCAGCTGTCGCTTTTCCAGGTCGAACAGACGGAATGGAAGCACCTTGGCGCTTTAACTGGTCACTCACATCCTTAGGATCCAACTGCAAGAATGTATAGAAGTAGTTGAAGAATGCAATCAAAAGAACGTTTGCAGGAAGATACAGGGACCCTGCAATAATCACGCACACCACTGTCAATCATACCATAACCGTACATAATAACATGCTGTCAGATTCCACGCCACGTGTAAAGGAAGTCCTTAACAGCACCGAAGACAAAGTAGGGGTTTATGAAGACCTTCAAGTAACAATTGAATTTAAAAACAACATACGCAGTTTTACCTTGCTTTTGCAATGTTGCTATCAAATACGAATTCGAGCAGTGAAATAATCAATCCCTAAGTGTCCAAGTGGTTAACAATTTGGGTGCCAAGTAATATACCATTGGGGTAGAATGCAACAGCCGCATCCTTCAAAACTGCAAGCCCCGTAAACTTTGCTGCTGAAGCAGGGAGGGCAAGCAACGAGGAGGAGAAGATAATCGGCATTACGCCAGAGCTATTAACCTGCAATTCACAAGCAGATTAAGTCCCAGTCCCAATCGTAAGCCAAATGCTGAAGCTGTTCTTGCCGATCGGGGGATACACCTACCTTAAATGGAAGATATGCAGATTTTCCTAATCCCTTGCTGCTGGCTTTGAATCTGGAGGCATAATTGATGGGAATTTTTCGTTCGGCCTCCTGCACGCACAACAATGTGACAACACAGTTAGCATCCACAGGGCTGATAGCATGAAAAGCCAAGAAGAGATTAGGATGGAAATTCTTACTGAAGAGAAATTCCCTACCTGCACGTACACAATGCCGAGAACGAGGAGGAGAAAACCCCCAATGCTGCCGACCAACCCCGGGTAATTGCCATCGGTCACAGCTTGGGCAACAGTCCGACCTATTGACGAAGGCAGGTAAGAGACAATGTTGGTAAAGATGAGAAGCGATGTGCCGTTGCCAAGCTTCAAATCTGAAATTTTCTCCCCAATGAGCATGGTCACTACGGCTCCTAGAGTCAGGGCTGCCACTGCCGAAAACGCCCATTCCACCGAGAAGTCCGTCACATACGGCCGGATGTACGTTACTTGTCCTACTGCCTGTCAGCCACCAGGATATCAATATTTGCAAAGGTCGGATGCCCCACATTGTTGGACCACTTTGTTGCTTCTGTGGTAAGTGGTAATTCAATGCCTACCATACTCTTCATATTCTTGTCTAGAAATAGAGTTATCCCATTAATAATGCTGTGCAACCTCTCTGTAGACCCCCACTTTGAATTCATGCGACCAACGGAACTGAAGTTATACTCCAAATATTTGACTTTGGACAAAAAGAAACCAATTAAAAGCAAGGGATCGAATGTTTTTTGTACCGCATGATATGTTACAACCTTTGAAACTAAGATTTGAAATATTTGGAAACTTCGATTTGAGAGAGCAAGGCTAAAGCCAAATATGGGCGGACGTCATAAGCACAAAGCAGAGTTCGAGGTTGGCCACATTCTGGAAGATGCAAGAGTAAGAACCAGGAGAAAAACTGACCTGGATGATACCGAATCCGATAGAGGCATACTTGGTCCACTGCAGCACCTTCTTTCGCCCGGCCTCTCCTTCCTTCTTCTGAAGATCCTGCAATTTGGGAAACACGGTCCCAAGAAGCTGCACCACAATTTGAGCATTGATGAACGGAACAATTCCCAACGACGCCACACCAAGCCGGCCAATACTTCCCCCAGAGAATGTGTCCAAGGTTCCCAACAAGCTGTTGGAGTCGAGGCTTCCTTGGAAGGCTGAGCGATCCACTCCCCAGAGAGGGACATACGTCCCAATTCTGGACAATATCAACCACCCCAGGAGCAGCAGAAACTTCTCAGGCAGTTTTCCCTTAAAAAAATCGCCAAAATCCACACTCTTATCCTCCATAGCGGCTGCGCACATCCAGTCACAGCTCTTGTCGATTCAGCCCGAAACCTAGCTATTGTCTGACATTGAAAGCTTTAAGTAGAGGAAATTAAAAACGAGATGAACCTGATACCGTCTGTTAAATCGAACCCTAGCACCAGCAGCAACTCGTATGCTCATACACATAGTTGACCTTATTTACAAGTCACTATTAAAGCATGACTTCGATACAAGTCTATGGCCACTATCTTTGAATGAAAATGAGATTTTCTAATGTCAATTCACAACTTATTCTCAAATTGCATTAGAAATTGATACATATTGATAAAAATTTGATATCAACAAATTTAGCTTTTGCACGAAAGTGATCTCTCCATGCTCTATAGTGACCTATCCAAAACCACACTCCTGCATATGTTAAAATGCTCAAAATAGTATCCTCTAACTTTGTCTCTTTCAAGAAACCCTAAAATCCCGCATTGTACCTAAAATTCTATGCGTCTGTGTCATGCCGAGAAGAATTAAATTCGGAATTCTTTGCTACATTGCAATCAAGCAGTAAGAAATTGAAGGATTGTGAGTGAGAGGAGTGGACCTGCTGCGCCTCTGGGTGAACTCCCAGAACCGGACCTCGACATCATCAAACCAGATTGAATGGCATTCCAAGCAAATGCAGGAGCTCCATCCTTTTCGAGCTCCAGAGGATCAAACCTCCAATCGCCTTCGGAGCTCGATTCTCTGTCCACCGCAAGAGCTGCCTTGCAACCCAAAGCATGCCTGCCATGCCGAAACGATCCCGTCTGGAAGTTCCGCAACCGAGTCCCACGAAACGAGCTGCTTGACAAAGAGGTTCTGAAAACGACTCGACTAGTTGCGGGGACTGCAAGCCCGAGAGCTGAAGCCATTGCCATAGTTACAACAAACCTGGTCTTACCCTACGCTCTTGGACTGGCAACTATCGGAATTTCCTCATGGACAGTGGCAACAATGGATTGCTAGTTTCAAAATTCTACGAAATTCTACGAAATTCTGCAAAGTTCTCCAAATTTCTGAAAAATTCTATCGGAAAACGCGAAAATTTAATGGTGTCGTTTGAAAAGTGTTGAAGATCCTGAAGTGGACCTATGGGTGGAACAGTGCGGAATTGATGCAATGCAATTCAGCGAGGACGACGCACAAGCGTGAGAGCGCGCGAGAAGTGAAGCGAAAGGCTTTCTGTGGATCGGGTGGAGCCAAGACAGGGTATCCTACCGGGTATCCTACACATGCGTATCGTACCGGGTATATAGTGTGTCTCCCTTGGGAAAATATTGGAACTTATTATTATCGTCATAGATAAATACGGGGAAAAAAAAATGAAGATAAATATAAATTGGAATTCATTTTCGGATTCAAAGTCCCCACATTTTATTGGAGAAATTAGGACATGCAAAATTAATCACTAAAACTACCCCACCCAATTTGTACCTTTACTGCCACTTTTCAACACATTATGATACAATACACTAAGATTTTAAAATTTTAATACTTGACCCCCCCCTCCCCCTTTTGTAATTTTCAAAAACCAACTTGTTTGACAATCAATATGGAACAATTCATCTTGTATCTAGAATTGTATCTGTATCTAGTATCCATATTTAGTATTTGGTATACATTCATATATTTTATCCGTATCTAATATCCATATTTAGTATTCAATATCTATATGTAGTATTATATCCATATCCAATATTTCATGTTTGGATGGCTCAAATTAAATCTTACAAGATCAACGGCTTGTAATTTTTTGAAGAAATCAATGGCAATTTCAAAGGTAAGCATTTTAAAAAAAATCAATGACTTATAAATTTTTTGAGAAAAGGGGGGCAACTAATGCAAACCAGAGTGGTACACTTCTTTTCAATGCATTGATGTCACTCTTAAATCTCATTATGGAATAGTAATGTTAGATTATCCTAAAAAGTTGCATCCATCCATTCATTCATTAAACACAATTTGCCATAAGATGCAAGGGTTATTATTCCTTGTCTTGGTAGTACATTATTGGTTTAAAAAACTATTTAAGAATTTATTCCTAAAATTAAGGATTTTTGAACAATTTGAGATATTTTGGATATTTAACACCGATTCATTTTTCTTTGCCATAGCAAACTATCTTAGGAAGTACCAATACAATTCTACCTAAAAGAAGCTTGTCATTGAAGGAGACAATGCATCAATCTCAACATACAATACTTCAAACTCATTACCTTTTGGTGGTTCAAATGGTATGTGTGATTGGAACATTCACCAATGCTATATTCATGGGTCTACTTCCACTTTCTAAATATCAAAGAAGTATGATTAAGAGCATTTGTGTCAAAGATATGGCACATGTATTTGTATCATGTAACTTTACTATGTGTTAATTGGACATCTCAAAAAGAGATTCATGAATATTTTGTAGCATCTTTTATAAAGATTATACACTAGTCATTTTTTGATGATTTTTGATATTTTTCTAAATTTAGAGTATTTGTATAAATGAAGAACGAAACTAGAACATTTCATAATGCATGATAAGTTGTACATTCTTGGTGTTCTTGAATAGTTTCTAGGAAAAAGAAACAAGTACGTTGTGTTCAGAGAATTGAACATGACATTCTTCAACATTTTTGAGCAAGTCTTGTTCCCTTCCCAACAAATGAATCTAGTGATTCTTTTGGCACATCGTGAAATCAATGTATAAAACTTTGCCACATAACCTCAACTACGGCATTAAAGGCCCATCTTCCAGATTAGCATGAGATTATTAGAGTGAACATAACTTATAGAAAATTGAGCCCTAGAGTCCTAGACTGTGCATACCATCAAAAGAATTGATGTGTGTTCAGAATAACTTACGTTTCAGAGATGGCATTGTCATGGAAAGTAAATGACATGTTACGGTATTTTCGGAAAACTGAATCAAGACCTAGGTACATGTCAAACACAGCTCTACACAAAATGGGTGACTCTATCACTGCCTGCACCCTGCACACAGATACAAATCATGTCAGACTCGAACATGATATGACCCATGCATTTCGATAAGAAGCAAGAAAAAATAATATATTCACATTCTCTCATTGTCTGAGCAAGTTGCCTCTTGCTGAGAAACAAACATTTGTCTTTCCTTCCTAATTAAGGACAAGTTAATTCATGATAGCTACCACGTGAGAGCAGAGGAAATGAAAACCAACCGATTATCAATGTAGACGACAAGCTGGTTGTCTGGCGTCCATAGCTGTTCAATATCCACATCAAACATCAGAGATTCCAAATATTTTTCAGCAAATTTATTTGCACATCAAAAAACCTCTCCTCTTGCAAGAAAGATAGCAAATAAGAACTCATGCATATGACACATCTCAAATGCGTGCTTCAACATACCGAATCTGACTACGGGAATCAGAAAGACGTTGGCATTTGTTCTAAAGGAGAGTTTACAAACCAGAGCAACTTCCGAACCCTTCTTCAATATCTTCTGCCGGTTGAAACAACTTGTGAAGTCTCGCAACTGATTCCAGAATACGAGTTTAATAAAATGATCATAATCACATTCCTGATGAGGTCCCATATAAATTCAGAGGGAAAAATCGCAAAAGAAACAGTTTAAGTCACAAGGCCCATCTGAAAGTCTGGCAAATTTTATGAGCTAGGGCATCAACTAGCAAGTACGCTCAGTATTATTCAATCACTTACTGCATCTTTGCCAGGCCCTCTTTTTGATCCAGCCTGTGCTTTACGAATTCTTGGCAACAATGACTTGTCAAAGCCCTGTTCAAGTCCACGACCCCAGGAAGGCATCCCACCGCATGTTTTTTAGCCGAACCAAGTTACAAAGGACCCAGGTTAATCTCAGGAATAATCAGTCTTTTGACGCATCGTTCCTGTAGATTATTTATAGAGGTCTTAAGCTTAAAATAGGTTAAAACTACACCTTGGCAATATGATGGCCTGCAACATCCTTGTCCATTATAAGGACAAGACTGCGCCGCATTGCCCTAGTGAGCACTGCCGTTTCGTTGACCTGTTCACAGACCTCTCATGAGTTTCCGAAGAGTTCCAATACCATTCAAAGAGTCCTTTGAATACATACCATGGTTACTAAATCATCAAAACCAAGAGCATATTTTTTTCGCACGGACTAACATACATGTTGTAATAAAATAGCAAAAGAGAGCAGACTTTGTGCAGTAAACGCATGCGCTAGACCAACATTTCGACGACAGAGAAGATTCTCTTTGCCTCCATGACAGAAAAGGGAAACGCATGAGCTCAGCTTTGATACTAATAAGCCTGTTACTATTAACTAAGAAGAACAGGGATCCTAATAACTGGTAATGATCTCTTGCAGCAACGATTTAGACAACACCAAAGTCACGTATAACCAAAGAGTGATTTTGGTTACTCACAGGTTGTTTGTCTTCCGTGTATAGTCCAACTGCGTAAGCCCTGGCTATTGCCATCTTGCACTGTTGCCCAGCCATCCCAGAAGATAATTAGTATAAATTATTGTCCATCTTACCATCCCCTGGTAAGTTGAGGGAGATAATACTAGACTAGAATGTAGAGAATAGCACTAGCACACATCTGCAAAACTAAGGAAATGTTTCTCAGTTCACCAGCTCTGAGACTTCGTTTGCATCCCCGTAACTGAACGGTTCATTGAGGTTATTTAAAATATTTACTTCCTGCACCAGTTTCTACACATGGTCACGCCTTAGCAATCAATTAATAACAAGCTTTATGTAAAACTTGATCAAAACATCTATTCCAGACAACAGCAAGATTACGATTGCAATTCGCCCAGTCACAAACAAAAATGATTACGCAAATACGCATACAACTGCTTGGAATGTTCTGCCGAGGCGGAAGTAAGAGGTGGAACCTGGCCCAACATGCAACGAACTGCAGTTGCATGCAAATGATAATCATTGCTGTCGATCTGCTTCCGCTCCTCAAACCCGATCCCAGTAAAAGGCTCAATCACAACCTTGCCTGCTATCCCAAATACCATGTCGTCAAATCAAAACTGCATTGAACCTCTTCAATCAACCATGCTCTTCACCGTTTCATCCAAGTCCAGGGCAATCTATGGGTCGGGGCAGTCACATATTATGCAATCACGCCTTTTCAGAAGCCAGCCTTCATTTCGAGAATCCCCATAAATTAGGTCGCACAGCAATCGCATTCTAGATCATCGTCCTAAACCCTAAACCTCATGCCCGATTGGATAAATCGGGTGAGAATTGAATCCCACATAGGAACGTCCTTGCTTGCAAAACCAGAGTCTCATATTCCAACGTAGCGATTTCAATCCAACAGCAGCAGCCCAATTCCAGTCTTGCGATTCCAATCCAACAACAGCAACCCAATTCCAACGTTGCGATTTCAACACAACAACAACAACCCAATTCCAACGTTGCGATTTCAATCCAACAACAGCAACCCAATGCCAACGTTGCGATTTCAATCCAACAACAGCGACCCAATTCCAACGTTGCGATTTCAATCCAACAACGGCACCCAATTGGCAGAGACGAGTACTGGATCGAAGTTATCATACCGGCGGGGGTATTGGCCTGTGAGACAAGAGCATCGTGCGGAGTGGAGAGGAGAGGGATCAGGGCCAGGAGACCCATGCGCCGAGCGCCCGCCATAGCCAAGCTCTGCTGCGATTCGCACCACGCAGCCTCGATGTATGAAGTGTTGAACTCTCAGGATGCAGGGCACGCAATTCCACACCTCCGACAAGTGAAATCCACAGATGGCTAGGGCCAAAACGCCATCGCCAATGCAGGACGCCAAACCCGTCCCACGAATGGGGACCAAGAGGGTGAATTTACCCCTGGGGAAATGTAGGAATATTTTTATTTGCCACACATGAAAAAATTTGCAAATTTTGTATTCATATTCGCAATTCACAGTCCCAAATTGAATAGGGGGTGAAGAGTATAGGATTATCATAGCACAAAATAGAGGGCTTTTTTTTACATTTGTTTTGCAAAACACAAAATTCACCCTATTAGTCATACTTTGTGAGATGGGTTTAGCATCTTGTATCACCAATCTCATCACTAAGTTAAAGTACTGCAATTAAGGCCCTCTAGTGGGCATCAAACATTGTTTGGCTTGATATGATGATGCTTTCCACTTGTTTCTATTAGGGCCAAGGGCACTAGGCAAGAAGAGATTGCCTCACCTTGGAGAAAGGAGGGAGGATCTCTTGTATGTATGTTTAACCCGACTTCCGATCCTACGACCTTTAACATTTGATTTCCTCCCTTGCTTTTTGTTTTGTTATTGGCCTATTGTAGAGAGTATGGTTACTTGGTAACGTCCTGGAGGGATGTGCCTAAGATGGGTGGTGTTAGACTAACAAACAGAGGTAGTGAATTTTGATTATGACATAGTGAAGTATTGAATGAACATCCAACATTGGATGATCTACATTAGATGAATCCAAAGATGAATGTGAAGGGAGCTGTGGATCATGATGGAGTCGTAGCTTGAAGCCAGCATGCTTTCTTGATTCATGATGGCGTACCTCCTACTAAACAAAGGTGTTAACCTAGGGCACTATAGAGTTGTACATCTCTCTTGTCAATGTATGCATAGTTGTGACATTGTAAGCTTCCTTAAATTTCTGTAGCAATGGTGTATCCTGGTGCCTATATGGTGCAAAGTCTTGATAGTGTACTTTGGTGCTTGTTTGGTATAGAGGGTTGTGTGACAAGATATGTTATAGTATAATATATAATTGTCTTGCTACAAGTGCTTTTCCAGTATCTAGTTCTTTTGTTGTTTGAGTAGCCTTTATAAATGCATATGATCAAGTCTACTAATGCTTTAAAGTTCAACAGATTATGGGTTTGGGTTTCAGGTTTCATCAGAGTTGTTACATTGGGCAAGTTAGGATCATCAAATTAGACAAACAAATAATCCAGATAGCTTTTAGAATTTAGAACTTTGAATTCAACCATGATTTAAAATAAATCCATATGACTTAAGGTAAGTTGACATAAGTTACCATGATTTAATCTCTAAAGGACCATCATGCGTTTTTTGGCTACATAGTAATTTGGGCAAGTATGTGTAAACAAAGATTTCCATTTTTTGGCCCAAATCTTAACAAAAGGTGGAGACAAGGAATATTTTTCATATGCACTAAATTTCATGACATTTAGAAATATGAGTCAAAAGTTATGGGCTAATATATTACTTTCTTTCATAAATGGGCAGTCCGAGTAGATCAAGCAAAAATCACTTTTTTTATAGACAAAAATTTGAAATTGATTTTCTAGAGTTATTTATACATAAAAAAAGCTTTGGATCATTCCATTTTTATCAATTAGTCAAAAGTTATGAGGATTTTTTTGTTTGTGAGCAGTTATGAATTCTCTACCCTAAAATAAACTTTGAAGTCCTTCATCTTACTCAATTTTCAATATTTTTGGAAATAAAATAAAATCATAGGATTCATATTGTTTATTAAAACATTGCAACCATTAGGATTGGCATTTTCAATTTTATGATTAAATTCTAAACAATTTAGTATTTTGAATCATTTTCTACTACTATCTACTTATTATCTTTTTCCTATATGTTGTACTGTACAATTCCAAATGATTTGAAATTCTTCAAGCATGTGGCCAAATTGTTTAGGAAAAAGAGTCCAAAAAAGAACCACCATTTTGAACTTTTTTTTGTAGAAAAGTAGGCTTATGAAGTATAGTTGCCTTGTTTTTCATAGGGCCAAAAAAATTATTTCAATGAATTTGAATGCCTATATCTTGCAATCTATACTGTGGAAATTTCTAAATTTTTTTCAAATGTTTTCAAGTCAACATACTACAAGATCCTATGATTATATGCATAAAAAAAAAAGTTATATTTCAAAAATTAGATATATGTACTAAAAATGGCAATTTCAAGTATTTTCAATGATAATATAGTCAAGAAACTATGGGGTTTAAGGTAAGACAAGTGTCTTTAAGGTAGCCCACATTGGTTTTCTTTACCTTCATAGAAAGTCAACTATATGTTGACTACATTGGACAGGTAGCACTTCTATTGAATAAGTGAATCAAATAGACAAGCAGGTGGTTCAAGTGTTCGTCTAGTGTGACAACTATGGATTTCATTTCTTTTGTTTCATTTTTTTGGACATTTTTCTCTCAATATATCTAGATTGTAGGAAGGGATCTATATAAAAATCATTAATGGATGATAACCTGTTCAATCTTTAACAATCTCAAGTTGCCATGGATTCAAAAATCAATTTCAAACATACATATTATCCAAAATTTGTTCCATCTCACAATGAAAGAGTGCCTTTTCATCCATGTGGGTCAAGTAAGAATTGAAGTAGGCAATGTCTATTGGGAGCTTCTTTGTCTTGAACATGGTATTTAAATACACATTTGTTGAAATTTAAGTTCAATGCTTCAAAAACATTTTAGTAATGTCTAGCCACTAAACCATGATAAGTACGCCCACAATTACTGTACAATGCCTATTTAATTCAAAAATGTGTGAATAGAATATTGTGACTCTAATTTTGTGTCCAAAGTGAAACTAAACAATTACAATCTATATCTCTGAAGGCCTTCAATTGAGACCCTAGAAATTCTAATTTTTTCAACAAGTACTCTAACCAATTTATTTCAAAAATCACTTCCAATCACCTCTTCACATGGTCTTCCAAAGTGATTGTTGTTACACTTTGTAAGTTAGGATCATTAAATGTTTCAAATAAGCAATTGATTAGACAATTCAAATGAATTGGACGGACAATGTGACTACCTTAAAGTAGTTGAAGTCGGGCGGATTAGAGACATTAGATGTTCTAGAAAAGCAAGCAAATCAAGTGGTTTACATTGATTGAATTAATAACTTCAATTGAGACTACATAAATTCTAATGTCTATAAATACTTCAAGAGATTCATTTCAAAGTCACTTCCAATTAGCTATTCTTATGGTCTTCTAAAATCAGGTATAAATACAATAAGAAGTCATTCCAACGATAAACACAAAGCTTGTTGTAACTAAGTTGAACCAAGCCTCCCTATAGTCTAGAAGATAAGCTAATTCTTTCCTAAACAAAGACAACCACACAATGGTTTCAAACAAACAATTATTGGGCTAAAGAGCATGCACCTTACTTCTCTAGTTATAGGTCAGTTTTTGGAATCGAATTATAAGAAATTTTTGCTAAGTGAACTTCCATACTTGGAAGATTCAGAGACTATTTTGAGACACGACTAATCAAACTTTACGTTTAAACTCCACTGTTTTTCAAACTAAAATTCTTTGTTGTTCCATTACCATTTTCAAAATACTCTATACTTATTGAAGATTGCACCTCATCTCCTTTAAAAAGCTCTTCGATTCAATAACTACATAGAAGTGGATTGAAATGTAGTCATGACAAGCAAAATAAGCACGATCTACTTTTAGCATTGAACCATTGACATATTCCCAACAATTGTCATGAGTTCGGTTTATTTCTAAAGTACACAAAAGCTCATGTTCAAGTTTGGCTACTAATTGGTATTTGTTAGATGCCCCCATAAACTTAGAAAAATGAATGTCAATTGTAGTGCTAAATATGTCTGCCATTGATTGTATGCCAACTTCCATTATGTCATAATTGGTGGTGGTGTAGACCACAAGCAAAAACAATTGCAAATTATCAATGGTCATGTCAAGAATGTCTACAATAGATGTGAGTTGCTCCTCTATATTGTACTAAAACATGGTACCAAAAACAAGGGAATCATTGGCCAACATACTTTGGTGAACTTTAGTAAAGCCTTGTCAATCTACAAGGATGATATTGGTATGGATTCCTTCCTCTAGCATCTTCAATGATACAAGATCAATACAATTCCTATGGTCCCCTTGGCCCTTATTTATCCTATATGTTTGTACTTCCAAGGGTCATGAACATGAAGATATCAATGTTTATATCTTATGTGTATATCTTATCACTTCATCTTCATGTTCATCTTCATGTTCATTAGGATGTTTGTCAAATGTCAACAATCAAATACACAGTCCATCACAATTATGAAACAAACAACAAAATTTATTTATTTTGGATGACTTGTTCATTGAGCTAAACAAACAATTTGTCTAGGTTGATGGACATGCCATCCAAAAAATAAAATATATATTTATATTTCTTAGTTGACATGAATTCTACTACGTCAAGATGCATCCGGACTAACTTTGATGGACATTCTAATGGGAAAAACTAGCATCATGTCATAATATAAAACCTTGTTTGATTCCATGGCATAGAACAATTCAATTGTTGATAAGAGTTGAGAATAGCTAAGCACAATATATACTCTTGCATTAGATTGATCTTCTAGCAACAACAATCCAACATCAAGCCCAACATATGAAAGTAGGGAACACAAATGTATTTCAAGTGAGGTGTAAACAAAAAGTATTAAACAATTGAAACATTGATAGAACAAATTAATTGCTCCAAATCAACAAAAATGTCAAGCAAACTAGAGGTCCTCCATTGCTCTAGACTAAATCAAATTCAAAGCACTTATACAGTCATGTATGTATGTATGTATCAAGCAACTGAGTAAGTTAACTACAAAATGTTTTTTGTTAATTCCTACCAAACACCAATGATACAAACCATCTAACGCGTTTAGCTATTTCTCACAAAAAGATAACTAATATACAAAATCCACACCACCAAAATTTGTATTCCTAATAAACCTCCACAAATATACCAAAGCGTCAAAAAAGAGAAAATTCCATATTATAATGATTACAAAAATTCTCTTCTATGGTGATTGCAAAAATTCTCACAATGCTCAATTTGTAGAAAAAACAAAGACCAATTCCAAATTGCATCAAAAGCTAACAAAACAAGCTACTATGTATGACAAAAGTTGAAACACAATGGTCACTAAAAGCTTCCACATCTTAAAATGTACAATAGGGTTTAATAAACTTATAAATTTTTGGATCCTATTGAGATTAGGAGAACTTAGAAAGGTCTATATATGCTAAAAAATGAATGGAATTTTAAACTATAAAGTGTGTTGGAATTATACTAAAATCTACTTCATCATCATTACAAATACACACATGTAATTGAAAATCATACAAAAAGTTTGATATTTTTGTATATACTATCTACCATCTAATGTTGCCACCATTAATTTGCTAAAATTACAACTTCTATTTAAAGATAAACATTAGAAGTGAGCTTTCACAATTACTTTAAAGATACTTAATCCCATGCGTACAACTTGAATTTTTTATATGATTTCTTGCTTGTTCTTCACCCCATTGCAAATTTTCTTGATTATCTTCCAAAGGTTCTTCATAAAATGGTAGATAATGAATAAAAGAAATTCAAATTGTTGTATGATTTAAAATTACTCACTTTTATCTTGTTATGAAGTTGAATTGTACTTCTTAGGAATTCCAATGCAATTTGTGGTTTTAAAATTGGTTCATTTTTTAGCATGCTAGAGCTTCTTGAAGTTGTTGAATTAACTAAAAAATTTGTAAGTTTATTATATTCTAATGTAAACTATTTGTACATTGCTAGTGCAATGAGAAATAAAAATGTACAAATAGTATACATCTCAAGAGGTGGATTCTTTTAGAGCTTGAGCACTTCATAGACCTCCTACTTTACTACTAAGCTTACAATATAGAACTTAGCACCAACTATAGGTTGCAGCTCTACTAACAAGGTGTCTTCAAGACCTACTTTCTGTTGAGATACATGCACCCATGATCATTGTGGTTGGTTTTACAGCACAAAAGACGGTTTGTGTTGTAATCTGCAATTGGAAAGAACATGTCATTGTAGAATGTCAATCTAAGACTATTTAAATCTCTTATATTAACTCCTATAGATCTAAAGCCTTATTTTCATAAAAAAAACACTCGAAATTATCATTTCTATTGCAAAGAGTAAAAAATTAATTAATTTTTTTTCATATCTAATCATAGAATCTTGCATTAGAATAGAATAAGAATGAGTTAACAACTTTAATCATGAATTCAAAAGGATTTTGGGAATTTAGAAGTTCAAACACTCTAATACTAAAATATTGTAGACTATTTTTTATTAGTGTTTTGCAATGAATACAACTAGTACATTTTGATAGAAGTGATGCAATCATATCAAGACTAATACACTGAATCACACCAAATTTATAAAGGTTAGTGCCTTTAGATCGGAAATACTAAGATAAGAGCCTATCATGGCCCTTGTCACAACCTTTTGGTGGAAGAATGCATTGATGGAGGAAAAATTTATGATGGTTGTGTCATGATGATTGAATGATGAATTAATGCATTGATAGATGAACTAATTCATAATCAAATGTGCTCTACTAGAAAAGTAGAGATTGCCTAGAGATATTTGTGCACTAGAGTTAGACAAATCAAGTTTGATAACAAGCACACTAGAGTGCCTAGAGATAGATATCTTTAAGCGATGGATCTCTATAATGGAGTTAAACAACTCCACTTGGATGACTAGTGCATTGGAGTTAGATATCTTCTAGATAAAGACAAGTGTGTCAGAACTTGGAGTCAAATAACTCCAAGTAGAAGATCAAGATTTGGATAAGAGATGATTTAGATAAGATCTAATTGTAGAAAAATAACTAGAACTTTTACTTTAGTGGATGGTTTTTGATATAACCAAGGATAGAAAACTAAAGGTATAAAAAAAGTCTTAGTTTATCTAAAAGGCTAATAGTCTTTATTGAGAGACTCTATTATATAAAACAGAGTTTGGAGGTGAAGAGACTCCTTTTGGAGATTAACCTTTCTCTATGGTCAAGTGGTTTGAGCTCCTTGTAAAACATTCTTATTAATAAGTATATTTGGTACTTGTACTTAGAATCCATTGTCAAAGGTATGTTTGTTGATAGTTGGTTTTATATCAAATCACTTAACATTTGGAACAAAAGGCAATACTAAAACTTAGATATTAAAAACAAAAGATATACACAATTTGAACATGAGAGAGTTACTAGGAGGTCCATAAAGCAATTAAGTTTTGAATGTGCCCTTTACTATAAAGGTACATGTTGGAGTTTTGAATGTACAGTAGCAATGGTAAATGTAATGCTTTTAGACCCTTATATTATTTCAAATTCAAAAAATCATAACTAATTCCAAAAAAGTCTAAAAAATATAGAACAACATTGATTAGATTATAATTCTATTTATTCTTTAAAGGATATTTATATAAAAATATCTCAAGAATTTAATTTCTGAAAAAATGTGATCAATAGGTAAAATGATGGCTTTATGGAATTCCAACTATGATTACAAAATTACATTGAATGTTTTGAAAAGAAAGTAAAACAATTGATGATTTAGAGATGTTAATGGATTATTTTTTTGTCTCTCATTTCTTGGTGGCCACTTCTTTACACAAAGTTAGATTACAAAATATGAAAAAGGATAAAGTCAAAGAATTACAGTTGCTTTATTTTTTGAGTTTGTAATCAAACATTAGAAGAGTTTCGAGGGGTCTAGAAGCCTATTTTAGGCCTGTTTCTCCAAAGCTGTTTCCTGCGGCGAGGGGAACGGCCCACTATCAAAATTTTCTTCTTCATAAAATAAATCAATAAATTTTTAGTCTCCAAATAAAAATTAAAAAAAATAAAAATAAAAATAAAAATAAAATTAAAAATTTATTTTTTTGGTCAATGACGTGGTAGGGTCTCAGCCATGTTAGACCACTATGCCAAACCTTTTCCCTGTATTCACTGATAACTTGCAGGCATCCGGAGGCCCCAAAAATCTTCTAATGGTACATTCTAAATTGTTACCATTTCATTCTTAAATAACTTTGAAAGCAATATTGTAGTGATAATTTTTTTCATATACATTATATTCATTCAAAATTAGCACTAAAATAAACTAAAACAATAATTGTTTTAGTAATAAAATTTTAAAAATTTGAATGCATTTAAAAAAATAATAATTACACCAATAACTTAATGTTATTATGAAAGATAGTCATTATAACTTTCTAAAACAAAACCATCAATTAAGTAATAACACATATTAGACACTATTGAATGACCTTTAAAATCTATATATAATTGGTCACTATCAAAGATTTTTTATTAGTGTAGAAGATTCATGACCATCTTTTTTATTTTTGCAACCTCAAATTTTTATTTAATCCCATTTTTCATGAAATAAAATTAATATTCATATTATTATACAATTCCTCATAATTGATTTTATTTTAGGTTTTATTTATTACATTTAAATCCCACAAATTGTCAATAAAAGAGAATGCTATGACTCCAAATACTTTTACAATGTCACTTTACAAATAAAAAGAGTATGAAATGTATTGATTCTCATTATGCAAAAGAGTATAGATTGGCCCATATATTATTCCATGATTATTTTTTGAAAAAAAATTCTAATTTTTTAATAAAAATTTGTAAACAAAAAATTATGCACTTTCTATGACATGTTTATTAATTGACAATAGCCTTTAAAGGTCTTAGAAGCCCAATTTTGGATACAACAATTTTTTTTTAATGTTTGACATAAAAATACTTGAATTGATGTGTAAAGCAGTAACAAAGTTTGTATACACACGTAGTTTGCTCAATTTGAATCATTATTCTACTTTCTATATGTTTTAGAGTTTTTTACATGGCTATGTATGATATGTATTTAGTGCCATATTTGAGCATGATAAGGTTTAGATATTAAAATAACATGATTCAATTTGTTTTAGTAATAAAGCCTCTTTTTAATAGAGGTATGTAAAATTTGCATCACTCACATCACTTAGAGCTAAATGTGGGATTCATTATGAACAAGCTCTTACAAAGTCATTCCAATTTAACAATCGTGTTATTTCTTTGACATCTAAATAAAAGATTTTAATTTTTGAATTATGTTGTATGTCTTCCAATATTTGAGTACATTATTGTATTCTAGGAGTCAAATACTGTGCCATATGTCCGGACTGCACGAATCAAAGGGGTCCGGGTGTATACTCGTCTCCATTGTATATCCGGATATCGTCCGGATATACTCCGAAGTGAGTAACAACGACACGTGGCCGCGAAGGTTTGAAGACCCATCGTCGACCGTCGAAGAAAAGGAACGAAGCGGGTGGCGTGCCGAGTGCGCGAATTTTGGTTGGAGTTCCTCCCAAAGCATACCTTATCCA
This sequence comes from Pseudoscleropodium purum, assembly GCA_963969395.1. Classification (NCBI taxonomy): domain Eukaryota; kingdom Viridiplantae; phylum Streptophyta; class Bryopsida; order Hypnales; family Brachytheciaceae; genus Pseudoscleropodium; species Pseudoscleropodium purum. The sequence goes on from OZ017796.1 coordinate 4,864,868, forward strand.
TCCGCCTCTAAACCCTCGCCACAATCACCTCCTTCACGTGCGCCATTTACACACAAATTTCCTTCAATTTGCACTCAATTTGCACACAATTTGCAGAGAATTTCGTCTCAATCCGTGAATTTGCGTGGTTTCGCTTGAATTCGATCGCATTCCACAATTCAATGGCGGCCACCTTGCTCACAATGAGCGCGCAGCTCGCCGTCATGTCGCCCCTGTCGCAAATCACCTTCGGGCGCACGACGATGACGAAGAGCGTGAGCGTGACGACGACGAGCTCTCGTGGGAGGACGGTGCGCGTGGCTGCTGCACCCAAGGGCTCCTCTGGCCCGGCGATAGACAAGACGGGTGACAAGGTGGCGGACAAGATCGACGAGGCGCAGGAGATTTGCGCGGGGGACAACCAGTCGGAGGAGTGTGCTACTGCGTGGGACGCCGTGGAGAGCGCCACGGCGGAGAAGGCCAAGAGCGGATCCGTGGATCCCCTTGACGAGTATTGTGAGGAGAATCCCGAGGCCGATGAGTGCCGCGTCTACAAAGACTGAGGGCAGCAATTCGTTGAGCAAATTGCTTGGAAAGAGAGATGATGTGAGTGCTCGGTTGATGGCATTGTCGATGTCTGTTTTCTTTAGACCTAAGTTGTGTGTTCAGAATCTCTGCATCCTTGGAATTGTCTGCATCGTATGGTCGCGTCTGAGAGTGCCATTTTATGATCTGATTTGTGCTCTAGGAGTGGTGGACTATTCTGTTTCTCAATTTCTGTATGGAGGTTACATTTGAGTTAATTCATTACATTCTTTAGCAGGCTTGAATGTCTCTTGCTTACGATTATGAGTTGTTGGATCTGCTTGAACTTATGCCAATTTTTGCATCAACTTTACCTTGATGGAAACTTGAAGTGGAAGATATTTGGAAGGGATTCTTGGAAAACAACTAGGCGTGTGTGACATTTCATGTTTACTAATAATTTAATTACTCAAGAGATCGTCTACATCACTTCGAGATTTAATTTTGTTTTCAGAGTCTCTGCACCTTGTGGTTGAATTTGAGTCATTACTGTGATCTGGATTTTGTTCTAGGATTTGTGGACCGTTTGAATTCTCCCTCTTTGTTCACTCACCTTAGCCAGTAGGTGAGTCCTAGTTGGTTTGTTTTTGGCGGAAACCGGTGACACGTGTCCTTTTCTGATTGGTTGGGACACATTCTAGTTTTTGAAGACCTAAATCTGTCTGTCCGTGCGTTGCCGTCTAATGTAAGAATATTTCTTCTTCTTTCTTTTTTTCTCTTAATTGTGGATGTTGACAGATCTTGATATGTGGAAACTGTGTGCCGCAGTGGAGGGTGGTGATGGTCCAAGGCTCCAAGTGGTCGTGGAGTATGATCCTCGATCACCCTGCATTTTTCAAGCAACTGTAATGTAGAGTTTACCCATAGCGTATTTATTGATCAAGCATTGAAGCAGGATCTGAAGCAAGTGACTTCCTACTTCTGTTCTGTACGATGGTGTTGTTTACCCTATTCTCTTATTTGAATTCGAAGCTCTAGCTGTTCATTTGTAACCTCTTTGCGTATTGTTTACCGCACAAATTCTACTGCCCTGGGTTGCTAATCTAGTGATATGGGGAGATCACTTTGGGTACAAGAGCCAAACTTGTTGAGATCAATGGCTTTTCACTATGTATGAAGCTCTTTTGCAATTTCAAATTGGGAGGTTGTTGCAGCTATACGAGACAGTAGTAGACAACCCCATTTCCATTCAAAGATCAGTGACCATATACATTAGCCTTGTCATTACTTGCTAATTAGTTCAACTGGTGATACGTCAAACTCGGTCTGAATTGTTGCCTGTAACGGGGATAAGCATTGGAGATGGGATCAGGTCCCTGGAAGTTTTAGTTTGCTCTACCTGAGCAGCAGTTCCTCAAGGTATTATTGAAATCCATAGAGTCTCTTTCTTGAAATTTCTCTTCTTCATCAAGTTTCTAACGTTACAGAAAAATATAGAGATGGCGGACTAACCTGAAGCTCCTTCATCGCCCTGCACTGAGCAATTCAGGATGATTTGCAGAATCATGGACACAGTTACAATTACAAATCTTGGGTTGAGTTCTCAAGTGATTCAATCCCCCTCTACCTATTCATGCCCAAGAACTGGCGACTTGAGAACTGTCATTTGCTTGGCTATACGAGCATTCTATTTCTCCATGTATTCGAACATATTAGATAAGTTTTCCACGATTCAAGGCCTAAGTTTGTTAACCCTGAAATTCTGTGGACATCTGAAAAGTGTAGAAATGAAGAACGCACTTATTCATCTAGGACATGACCCTACTACCAAAGTGTATGCATTTCTCCTTGACAAAGCGTTTGTAACCCTTCTTGGCCAAAGCATTTGAACTTGTTTTGACTCCTTTGAGTTGCACCAATGGCCTTCACCACAAAAGAGTCACGAACATGTTTGGGAGAGAAGTTGATTGACAAAGCCAAGGAAAATTGATCCTTCATTACCCTATTATTTTCACCCTAGGAAAAAATGCAAAAAATTCTTACTTCTGGTATCAAATTAGGAGTCAAAGAAATGGAGTCACCTATGAGAGACCAACAAACATGTATTTAATGTCTACACATTCAACCATCTATGCTCTAAAAGATGAATGTCATGAAAAGTATACTTAATTAAATTCATTTACATTTAAGAAGCTTTAAAAAAATCATCTTATATATCAAAGGAAAGAAAAAAGAATGCTCTAAATGAATCAAGGATATACAAGTTATCAATTATTTATTATAAATTTTCAAGATTTATTTTACTATCCTAAAATCAAGCATTTAAGAATTAACGAACTACAAAATAGGGGGCGAACTCTTGCATTGATCAGAACCAGGCAATGTCGGAGACAGGTCTTCTGGGCAGACGCTCCGACGCTGTCTCTCGTTGCTCTGTTCTTGCGTGCACCATCGTCTTGTGCAGTTGGAGCTCCAGATCCTGAAACTGGACACTCAATTGACTTCACAACAGAGTCTCGCTTCATCATCTGACTGCACGCTCCTCGAAGTAAGTAATTCGCCTCACTGGAAACCTTGATCGCAATTGTATGAATGAAATTTGAAATTGCTGACTTCAATTGAACAGGGTCGATGATGGCCAGGCCTGGAAACATGCTCTTGCAGCTTCAGAGTTCGGAGTGGGAAGCAAAGGGTGATTGCTACACAATCTAGCGGCAATTGGGTTTAGGGTTTATGTCGGTGAGGGGAAGCGTATTTCAACAACATTTAGGGTTCCGATTTGTGAAATTCGATGACGTTAGCAATGGTTAATTGAGAGCGATTTGCTCAAAGATCACGTGCTGAATTGGTTTTGTTTTGAGTGTCAAAGTTTTGTGTCTAACTTGGTTCTCCTTGTTGCAGGAGATTATGTGTGGGATCGTTACTGGATTGCCTAGTACTGCCAGTGTCTCTGAGTAATGGGCTCAGTTACGAATGTGGACGTCTACAAGTTCCTGGAACTGGGCCAGATTCCAGGGTCGAGATTAGAAGCGGAGGGAAAATGTAATGACCATGTACTATTGAAGATGCTGGAGGAAGGGATTCATACCGATATCACCCTTGTGGCCCGAGGAGGCTCAGTGAAAGCTCACCGAAGTGTGTTGGCCAGTGTGTCCCCTGTTTTCTGCGCCATGTTTCAGCACAATATGAAGGAACAGCTCACATCCACTGTGGACATTTCTGACATGACAATTGATGGTTTGCAGTTGTTCTTGCTTGTGCTCTACACCACCAATGAGTACACCACCATTGAGACTGGCGCAGTGCCAATGCCGCAACTGTTTAGCGCTGCTATTGACAAGCATTTTGGTGAGTTTTGGGAAGCAATTCACAAGTACCAGGCGGTGAGGCGCAGACTCCGACCTGTACTACTGTCGGGTCTAGTCAGGAATCTTAATATTCATAATTGTTGGTTCTTTTACGACTGTTCGTTGCAAGTCGATGGTCAAAATGGTGGCTTTTCTACTATTTCTCGCAATTACATCTTGGGCAACTTCGAGACAGTGATCACATCTAAAAGTCTTCTAGTGGAGATGATGCGCAATCCTGAGCGAGTTCAACGCTTCATGATATTAGCGTTGAGTTTAACTCTGCGTGAAGCGGCTCTGGAATCTTTTAACAAGGCAAAAAAATCCTGTAAACTGTAGAAGACAGGGTACGTTGTATATATTCTGTGTAAAATTTTTGGGAAATGGGATGCAGCTAGTTCCCAACTTTGATGGACTACTACCGATGTGTCTGGTTTTGCTTCGAGTTCATCTCATAAACTTTTCCTTGTGCTTGCCAATTGGAATTCCAGCATGTTCATCCTCAACAGGCAGAGTTTATCTCAAGGTATGTACACTCTGACCTCTTTAATCTGATCCTTTCTTCAATGACATTTCAGAATATCTTGCCATTTTGGCACAAATTTTTTGACTAGAGCACACTTATCTTAAATTCGAACTGTTTGACCTTTACTAAGTCTAACTTATCTTCCAAGCAGTCAAATTAATGGAGTTATTTTTCCTTCGTACTGCCTACTCTGCTTGTGTTTTCCACTTTCAGACATTTTTAATCGTGTGCTAGTCCTGCATTTCTTGGCATTGGGTGTAGCCCATGTGAGTGGCTTTAAATTTTGTCTCTCTGATTTAACATAAATGGAGTGCTCATAAGAACAACGGACTAAGAGGTTTAGATTCGTGGTTTTTATGTGGAGGGAAGTTCTGTGGCTTTGTATCTGCTCATGCTTCTGCATTGCAAACATCTGTGCAGAGAGATGACAAAGCTTTTTTGTTCAGGCAGTCCTCTGTTTTGGATTTCTGTGAACCAGTACATGGATGATGGAGATAAACATAAAGGACAGAATGTGTCTCTGGCAGATTTATTTGATGTTATGAACCCTTCTTCTGGATGCCAAATTGGAGATTATTTTAGGGTGCAACCACCAATAAGAGCACATTTCTAACTCTTGAAATTTCCAATGTTTTCATTTGTTTCATTTATGTTTTGTGTCTTTTTTTACATTGATCTTAGTTTTTGATAAAAGAAATACTTCAAAATTCCAGATCTTCCTGTGGTTCATTCCTGCCGAAGTACAGATCGGGTACAAAAACCTTACAAATTGCCTTTTAGAGTCTTTCAAAGATTTGTACACAGTGTACAATAAAACTGGATTTTTTTTGTCTTGCATAATTATCACCCAATTCTTACCCAATCCCAATGAAGCATAGCAAGTTCTAGTTAAAAAGAAAGAAAATTCCACTTTTGGTGAGTTTTCAAAGTCGATTTTTGTGGTTTAACATAAATTTTTATTGAAAACAATTGGTGATGAGTTTTTTTTTTTAATTCAATTGCATGGATACATAGGGAACAGCCATATGCACACCTTTCATTATAAAAAACACCCCCTTAAGTAACAAAAATATGATCAATGAAAAGTTCAATGAAAAGTGTTGTATGACCAAACTTTGAAGAAATAGATCTCTCTATATTTTAAATTGATTTTGGCTAAGTAATTGTACCATTATGTTCAAATGTAAGAAATTAATTACCATGTGAAGGCAAAATAGTAAAATCTAATGACAATAATGATATATCTATTTTTCAAAATTTGGGCATTGTCATCCAAAAATTGAAATCTCTATTGAAGGAATTGTGAAACTTTTTTGAAGATGCTTGTTGAAAAAAAGATGTACATATGGATGCTCCTTACATATTTCTACAATCAAATTAAAAAAAATTCATCACCAATTGTTTTTAATAAAGTATCATATATAATTATGAAAATGAACTTTTGAAATTCACCAAAAATTGAGTTTTTTCTCTTTTTATATAGAAATTTGGTAAGTTGAATTGGGATTGTGTAAGGATGCAATGATAATTATCCTCACCAAAATATATCAATTAAACTCCACATTCTACCCCAAAAATTAAATGGCTCAAATAGGCCAGTTGTATGATTATTGTACTTGACCTATACAATGCCTAGTAGTGAACAAATATGATGTCCAAGTTTTCAAGTGAGATTCACATAGTCAATTGTAGTAAGAATTCAAAATACAAAAAATAGTGACAAAAATAGAAAAATCGAGGAATAAATAATAAACATATTTTAAAAATCATAAAACATGCAAATTGTGATAGGCAATGTAGAATAAATCTCCAATATAAATTTCAAGTATAATGAGAAAAAAATCCTAATTTAAGTTATGCTCAATTTAATGTTGAACATGTCATCTCTAAAGCCAAAACAATACAAGTGTTTTGAGCTTTCACCTATTTAGTAACTCAATAAGTGTACTATAAGAGATAGAGTTTTGTTCATTGAACATATCTCTCGATACCTCTTTTCTATAACTGTGTGACAAGTTACACTTTCATGTCAATTTCTTTTTTTCTTTATATAATTTAAAAACTAACACATCAATTCATCTTCTCTTGGTTAATCCATTTATTGCCATGTTGATTCTTTTCAACAATTTGACATCTAGCTTTTTTAGACTTGAACACTTGGTAGAAAAGCAAACTTAAGAGTGACTTTTATGATACCTCTAATGTCAAATGATACCTTTTGGTTACATTTTTTGCAAAGAATAATTCTATGGAATTACTCAAAATGCAAAATATTCTTCTGTGAGCAACTGAGCACTAAGCTATTCACTGTCGTCAAAGACTTGAAACCGCTTTGATTTGAGCGACATTCATACCCCATTTGAAACCTTAAATCTTAATTCCCAAGAGTCAGTTGCAATTACATATCAAGTGCATGTCCATGTAAGGTAGTCTGCTCATAAAGCAACCATTTAAGAGCTGATTGCCTCTGGGGGGGAAGCTAAATTTCTTGAAACAATTTTCAGCAAATTTCCAGAGGAAGAAAAATAAAAATTACATCTAACCCAAGTTGTTTCATATTTTTTGGACCTTTGTGAAATTAGTTACAAATTTTTGAAGTTGAAATGCAGTGGTCACTAAAAGCGACCAGCTCCTGAAATGTACACGATTGGTACATTGAAGAAAGCAAAATGTACCTCTGTGTCATGATCGCTTCTAGAGCATGGGCGCATTTAGAACAGACTACTTATTTTACTGTCAGATGGAGAGATCTTAGTGTGCAAACTAATGAACAAGCTCTGAATGTAGAAAAGCATGCAACCGCATCAGTCTATGAATTTGGATGTTACCAGATCTGAATTCCACTATGATTCACAGCTTTGGTAGACCTTGAATGAAGAACACTTGCATCGTTTTCAGATGTTTCTCATTCAAGAAGAATTTCTTGAAAATCTGGCACTTAATTGCCCCTAGTGTACAGTACATGGCAAGGAGGCTCATCTGGCTTCTCCAAGTGCCACAAGCTTCCTCTTTCAGAGTCTTACTGAGGAGATGTGGAGTCCGCGCTCGCGGTCACTGGAGTAATTTTGGTAGTGCTGGTTGGTGGCTGGGATTCGAATGTCCAACTCCTCGACAATGACAACTCTTCTTGGGGATCCGAGTTTCGGAAGGACTCTGTTGGCGACCTGGAGCATAGAACGGGGAGAATCGCCGGTTAGTTACATTACACATGAGATGAGCTGGTTCATTTTCTCAATTTATAGCCGATTCAAATTGACAACCTTAGGTGAATTATCGATTTGACACTTCAAAAACATTTACTGTAAACTATGTAGCGGTCTGCAGAGGAATCAACTACTTTTAAGAAAAAAAATTCCAATCGGGGTCTTAGATTTTCATGCAGGAAGTGCTAAATTTGGTGACCAAAAAAAGGGAAGTTTAGACTTGAACTCTGCTGCTACTGTGGATAGCAGACGACCCCTGCAACAATAAGGTTGCAAGAACTCTCAAAGCAGATGGATGCTAGCTCAACAACTGTTTCAATTTCAACTAACAATGCAAGGAATAACCAAAGCCTGGATCGATGAATAACCAATGAAGTAATAATAGAGAATTGCACATATGGCAACGTTAGTTCAAATTGCTCCCCCGCCGGACGTCCACTGACCTCGAGATTCGTCTGGAGTCAGCTTTGGGCATGCTTGAGGAAGCGCTCACTGGATCCGTCAAGCTGTCACCCCGTTTGTCCTTTTTTTTCTTCCTCTTGGGACTGGACACTTCTTCCTCCTCGATGAACTGCACCAGCGACCGCAAGAAGCTCTTGCTTGCTTCCAAACGTGACAGTTTCCTCTGCAAGGCCACACAAGGGCAGACACGGATTCCTCAGCCGAATACAGGCTAGCTAACATTCTTCAAAAGATTAATCAAGGTCCCATGTCAGCTAATTCAAGGACACTCTTCTGATTTGTGAATCACCAACCTAGGATGTGCGTGGCAGTATGATATTCATTAAAATATGGGATTCAATTCTCCCCAGACGTCCAAGGGAGAATTGTCCTTCTGTAAGTAATCCTCCTTTAACGTATTGGCTACATGGACCTTACTTAGGCGTTGAAAAATGTTACGAATTACGCATGAAGATCTAAATGTATGAGTTAAGAATCCTGCTTGCAATGCACTATGTATGTCGTGGGTGTACATATATCACACTGAATTCTGGAGTGGTAATGTAGTGAAAAGAAGCAATCTAAGATAGCCACAGTTGACAATAGCACCAAGTGCAAGTATGGGCTCTGAATTTGTTGCGTCCAAAGCAAATCAGATTGTGGCACAAAGCAACTATGGTCTGTATTTGTTGAGTACAAAGCAAGTGAGTGGTTGTGCCACAAAGAAAAGGTGGGCAGAACAGCAAGTAGTGCAGGAGCAAGGAATTAAAGCAGTGATTCTGACCTCGCTGTTGGCTTCAAGGCGTCCGCGCGAGACTCGGCGGTGGCGGATGATCATGCGAGTCCAGTAAATGAGGCAACACAGAACCGAAGCGCAGCCCGTGACGAGGAAGAGTCCCCAGAATGTGTCGAACCCCAGCTCATTGGAATCGCTGGCCACACTGTTCTGGTTGGCGCAGCTTTCCGTGTTGAGCCACAAGTCGTGAATGCGTTGCAGCTCTCCGTTCTCTGAGAGCTTGAGAATGGCCGTGGAGAAGTCGATGGACAACTGGGAGCCTTTGGGAAATGCCTGAACCCACATTCAACCACATTTACCAACGCCATTAGTTGTAGATACTTGGACAGCAAGCCAGTCGTGAGACTAATGCCAGGATTCATCACATTCTTTAGAAGCCCACTGCTGCATCCAAGAGTCCCAAGTCCGTCACGTATCCAATTCTAACCTAAAGTTTGTATGTTGGTTTGCTAGTGAGATATTGCCTTGAACAATATGAACATTAAAATTGTACGATGTTTTGCTATCTTGATTCTTGACATTAGCAACATAAACGCTAAAGCTTGTAAATTGGTTGTTATCTTGCCATTAACAGCATATATGGTCGCCCAGAATGATCAACAGAGGAGCTATTTATAGATTACCACGTAGGAGAGGATAATACGGCATAACATAGTTACTTCTTGTAAACCTTGCAATTGAACAAAATGTGAGGTCTCACTAGCCCTAATCACATGCATATCCCCCCTATACGCTCTTGGCCAGTTCCTAAGTCCAAAGCAAGTAGCCAATGGTAGTTGTATGGGAGTAGAAGAATGGGAGTAAAATTCAAGTCCAAAAAGCCAACCAAGCTTTGTGCAAATCATGTCAGAATGCAATGTTTAGAGCATGCTCAAAGAGAGCTAAAGACTGTTTCCATCTTGAATGTGCACAGCTAGAGAACTGAGAGAGAGAAAAAAGCAGAGAGACATACGAAGCCCCATCCACTCTTGGTGAACTCTTGTCCCGCAATGGTGAAGTCACACTCGGAGGACAGAAACAACTGCACGTAAGGGAGCTCGTCCACGATGGCCCCGACGCCGCCTTGGGATGGGCCCTTGCTCAACGCCGCGGCATACGCAGCCATCGTGTCCAGCGGCACCAGCCGACTCTGCGCCACATTGAGCTGCATCAGGTATTCGCGCACGAAGGAGCCCGTCTGGTATCCGATGGGCACGTTGCTGGTGAGCAAGGTGGAGATGCCTTGAATGGTGGGCATCAGCTGCTGGACCGTCAGAATCGAAGTCAAACTGGCGGTGTAGGAGCTGATGATGATGAGAACCACGAACAGCCAGATGACCAGCACCGCCCGCCCCAGCGTGCTGTTAACCTTCTCCCCTGTAACACGAATCAGGGACACGAATCAGGGATGCAGAAACCAAAAATTGACTAGGCAGGCTCAAGATAAGAGTACGGAAACATGGATCCAATTTGGGGTGACTTACGTTGCGAGAAGAAGAGCGTGGAGAAGATGAACCAGAGCGTGGTGACGACCTGCTTCTTCGGCCTCCCTCGCCACTGTCGATTCTTCTTGTGCTCCAGCAGCCACAGCACGAGCCCTGTGAAGAAGAAGAACACGCCCGTGGTGACCCACATGAGCGGCGTGAACGGCCGCATGAACGCCCACGCTTGGTTCCGCCCGCCTTGCTTCACGGGCACCACCACCGCCAGACCCGAAGTTGTGTACGGCTGCGTGAAGTCCACCATCAAGGATCGCTTCTCCGTGATGGTCACGTCCCCCACCACCGCATCAAACTTCTGCTCACCCCACCTACACGGGCATGCTGATCAAACAGTTTCGGGTTCACAAGTAATGAAAAGTAGATCTCCATTCACCATACAAGTGAATTTTGAACCCTTTCCTACAGCAATCTAGACATTTTCACCATCTTAAATTTGGAACATTTGATTTGTGTCGAGCTCAAAATCAATTCCCTGAACCGGAATTTCCGGAATTTCAATAGATGAAGTATTTTCACACTTAGCGCAAATCAAAGCTCGCATGTATGGTCAATAGAGCCTCTAATGTACTGTATGGGTAACGAAGCCTCTACCTCTAAAGTCCATTCACCATACAGTAAGAGAGAGGTTTCATTCACAATACAAGTGAATTAATTTTGAACCTTTTCCTACAACAATCTAGAAATTTTGCACCATCTTAGTCAAATTTTGCACTTTTCATTTGTGTCAAGCTAACAATCAATTGCACTAAACGGAATGTCAATAGATAAAGTATTTTCACACAGAGCACAAATCAAAGCTCGCATGTATGATTAGTGGAGCCTCTATCTTACTGCCACGGGAGATCGAATTCGTACGGAAGGATTGTTAGAGAACAGTTGTACCTTCTCGACGATTTCGTTGACTAGCGCGTCGTAACTGGGCGTGGAGTTTCCGTTGCCAAACAAGGAGAAGTTGTAGTCAAGAGCGTAAGGTAGATACTCCAGCGCTTTTTGAAACACGTCAATACAGAAACCGGAAAAAATCGTTCGATTCTCGTCATCTGTTGATGAACTTATGAATTCCTTGTACCCGATCTTGTTCGGCACCCCGATCACGAGCGGGCGTCCGTTTCTGGGCATCACCCAGCCTCGCGGGACCTCCGTGACGCCGCCAGGCCAGATCACCGTTTGCAACCCCGATGTGGGCGCAGCTGCAGGCGAGTTCGTGGCGGCCTTTTCCACGGGAGCGAAGGGTAAGCATCCCGTGGCGTTTGACCAGAACCCAACCACGCGTAACCCCTTCCCCACCATGTTCACAATCTCAAACTCCGACCCTATGGAATCCCCTCTGGAATCCAGTTGCAGGGAGCCTGTAATCCCCGTGAAATTGTTGGTGATAATATTCTGCAGCAAGCGCTTCCCGTCACGAAAAACTTTGAGCCCCGCGAGCTCGGAGTTTCCGCCCGCGTCGCTGGGATACACCGCGGGCATGACGAACGTCGAGTTGCCGCCCTGGGCTGTGAAACTGTGAAGCGCGTGCGCGATCAACCATACAGCGTCGTAGGCGTACCAGGCATAGACGTTGTTCATCTGTGGATCTCCGAGGGAGGTGTCGTTCGCGTAATAGTCTGCCCATTGATCCTTGTAGCGCTGAAGCTCTGGGGAGGGTGGGATGAAGCTCCGGGTGCCGATCACACCCTGGAGTGATTCCCTGAAATCTGTATCGATCGCGAGATCATCCATGACGCTCGCCATGGCCTCCGTGATGATCCACACGTACTGGTCGGAGACCATTCGCAGCCACTGCGCCATGACGAAAAGCTGCCGACCGAGATTGGGCTCCATGTGCACCACCAGCACGCGCGACTCCAGCTGCGAGAGCTGGGTGAGCACGCGGCCGAGGCCGTCGCTCGTGATGGACGTGTCCAGGGCCACTTTGTTCACGAGGTTGGAGCCCGCGGCTTGGAGCGCTGTCCCTAAGGCGGCGACGCCATTGTTGCCGAAGTCGTCGTCAGGGTAGAGAACCGTGACCTCGCGCCAACCGTAGTACTGAATGACACCTACATGAATGTATCAATGGAGTGTCATCATCAGTTCATCACCATCGCTGAAATTGATTGCATTGGAGATTGACCTGCGAAACTAAAACTGCGAAACTGACCTGCGATGGCGGACATTTGGATGGCGTCGCTGTGAATGAGGCGGACGAAGAAGGGGTACTGGTCTTCGGAAAGCGACGGGTCAGTGGCGGAGAAGGACACCAGCGGCACTTGGGTGACGGTGCCCATGTGCGAGACGAAGTGAGCCACCACCGAGGTCTGCGGCCCCACGATGGCCACCACCTCCTCCTTCAGCAGATTCATCGCTGCCACAAAAAACACCCATACAAAAGCAGCTAATTCAGACAGGCATGGGTTGCGCTCCGGGGAAGGAGGCGGACAGCACTATTCAGGTTTCGAGCCTAGTACTTTGCGATTGGAAGAGATTCTGGTACTCAGAATCACGTAGGGTCGGATACCAAACGCAGAGTCACGTGACTCAAATCGTGACACCCTGACACCCCGAACTGGATACTTTCTCGTTTGGAAATCGGAGCAATTCAGTTCACATCGTCCATGAGGTCTTAAGCAATTCAATTCTGTACTAGGGTGTTCGCAAGAGCAAGACTTTTGGTACGAAAAAGCAAGAAAATTTAGGCAACGTGCTTTTAAGATTCTACGAGACTAGTACTATGACGACAGACTGTGGCGCTCAGAAGATTTTGCACAGGGCCGGAATTCGGAAACAAACAACAGAATCTTGCGGTTGAAATCGTGACCTGTGACACCAAAAGCGAGATTTGCGCTTACCGGCTGCAGCGCCCTGGAACGCGCTGCAGTTGCTATTGCCCAAGTGCAACACCAGCTGCGGGACGAGCGCGGAGCCATTGGCGCTGGCATTGTTAACGTCGCGGATGGCGAGCTCCATCGCCGCCTTGGCCGCTCGGCCGATGGAGGAGTTGAACGCCAACACCCCTCCGATGGCAATCGGCTCCTGCGCCGACGCCGACGTCGCCGACGCGGCAAGCAGCACGAATATCATCAGAGCACCAAGGCAGCCGCCATGGCGCCATGTCGAATCCCTCATTGCAAGCTCCTCTGTTACAGCTTCAATTGCCTGCAGCTTCTACCAAACCCATGCCCATCGCTTCTATTGCTGCTGCAGACATATCTAGAGTGACCCCGGCCCTCACACCCACAAATCTACGTCTCTCTCTCAATCTCTTTTTGTCGAATTTGCAAGTGTGGCCTCTGTCTAGAACGCCATCATTATGCTTGCTTGCAAGAATATACCAATGTATGGCGCCGGCTTCTTCCCCTCGAAACCACCAGCAAAGGCAAAGCACGCACGTTGTGCCATTACCCTAGAGCTGCAACATTTCGTACCGAATCTCTTTCTCGTACTACCATTCGACAACAGCAAAATTCCAAAACTGACACAGACTGCATGCTTGGCCCCGTCCCCAAGTTCCAACCAGGAGCTCCCTGAGGAGCAAGGCGACCTCAGCCCGGCCCATTGGTACGTCCATCCATCATTCCCATCAATCTTGGTTTTGTTTTGACCTATTAATACCAACCTGGAAGTAAAGGTACAGCACCGTCACCAGGTCATTGCACACATGAAAATCTCGCTGCGAGAGACCGGAGTATCGCGCTGCGTAGCGGATACGGTTGCCCAGAATTCTGGTGGTAAAGTTAGAGTAGACTACCGTGAGTTTCAGGCGGGTGGATCTCCTCATCAGAGCTAGCTAGCTAGAGACCTGTCTACGACCACAATCATGTGGCAGGGTACTATGTGACGAATATTTAATGGCGGCAGGCCCACTCCATCATCACCGCCGTGGACTTGGTCATGTCACCGTCTGTGGGCAGAGCTGTGCACTGTGTGCAGGGCCCCGAGTGCCGAAAAATATGGTAAGCTTAGTGGTATGATAGAGATGGTGGTGTCAGTCACGTGAGAAACGTTCTGGGGTACGAATGAGTCGGGGAGAGCAGTGCATGCTGCGAGGGCCGAGGGGACGCTGGTCACCAGGGAGGTCTGCCCAAGACCGAGAATCCTTCAGAGTGGTGTGGGGAGTGGAAACAAGCAGACAGTCATCCGCCTCAGTCTCTTGAAAAACAGAATTTCGGATTTGATGATATTCTAGATGTTCAAGGCGTCCATTTTGGGCTACTATGCGTAGTTACTATTATTAGACTGGTCAGATTTTCATTGATTTTCTTCTTGGGAAGTGAAAAGGAAGTTCCAACACACCAAAGAATACGGCATTTGGATTCTGTATGCAAAAGTTATGAAGGGTCAAAGTTTTTTGGTTTTTTTCCTAATAGAGGTCCTGAAATCGTTTCTTCTTCATTGATTTGGGAGATGTACCAAGAGTGACAATGGTGGTTTTGGGTTAATGGCACATTTAAAGGGGCGGGGTGGGGGGGGTGGGGGTATTTGACTACTTAGGAGACCATCATAGTACTTGCAAGTCAAATTATAGTTCGTAGGAGAACGTTTAGGGGGGGAGACCATCATGGTACTCGTAGGTCAAATTATAGTTTGTAGGAGAACGTTTAGAGGGGGCCTTATTTGATTGCTTAGAAGACTATCATAGTACTAAGTTAACAAGTGAAATTATAATTTGTAAGAGAACATTTGGGGGAAAGGGGGGGGGGTATATTTGACTGCTTAGAAGATCATCATAGAACCAAGTTAACAAGTGAAATTATAATTTGTAAGAGAATATTTTTGGGAATTGGGGGGGATATTTGATTGCTTAGGAGACCATCATAGTACTCACTAGTCAAATTATAGTTTGTAGCAGAGACAAGTGTGTGCTTCACGGAATGAGTATAACAATTGTGTAGGATATCTTAGAATATCTTTATTGGAAGGGTCAAATTAAAGAGGTGTAAATGTACTACATTGAATGAATCAATGCATGAAGGCAAGTGTTAGAGAACTTTAGATATTGATTAGATATTGATAGTGGCAAAAAAATAATTATGTGTCCAAAGATAGAATAGACATCAAGTATATCCATGGGATTAGAATTGAGAGTAGAACTTTGAAAGTTGTCCATTCAGTTCTACACACATTTCTAATATCATACATTGATAGGATTTGAAGGATCATACCATTCATTGGATGGATACATTTTTAGATGAATTAATGTATGACCAATGAATTAATACAAATATAGAAATATTGACAATAAATATATATAGAGAGAGAGAAATTGAATGAATATTGTGAATACATATTTACATCATATTATTACATTGTATTATCATATTATTATTTATGCCATGTTTACATGATCTAGGTATCTAGTCACCCCCTACCAAAAAGGTATGTTTTTGCACCTTGTGTCAAAATTTAGAAAATATCTACTGGTATTCAAAATTAACTTCTAGAGAACCTACCCAAATTTGCAAGTATTCCAATTATCCACAAACAATTGTCTTTTAAGCAAGTTAATAATAATTTAAAAAATAAATAGGAATTTTGAAAGAATTTGTTTTTTTGAAAGTTAATAAATTTATTAGTACAATTAAATTTATAAAAATATATATCATCAACTTGTTACTTACCCTTCTTTTAACTAAGTACATCTTGTAATTCATTAATCAATAAATTCAACATTTTTATATGGATGGATGAATTTCTTTGGAGAAAAAAAAGCAAAATCTTATGTAAAGTACATACTATGTGATACAAATGAATGAAACATAGTTGGATGATCAATTGGATGCAATGTAGCTAGGAAGTATTTTTTTTTTATTCATATTCTAACGATGGGTGATTATTTTACAATTGGATGACTATTCATTTAGGCATCATTGATCTTGCTAATGAACTTGATGGTATTTTAATTGGGATGCCTTAGATATATATGACACTTTCATTCTTCAATAAGTATTTTTATTCATTTTTTTTAATGAATTAGTCATTTCTTTATTTCAAATGTGAATGAAAATCATTCTATGTTCCTAACTCATTTTGGAGTCATTTACCTTTGTTCTAGTTTTGCATATATCATGATTTACACATCACACTTATGCAAGACAATATTCAAGATATTCTTTGAGTTTTATCAACTATTTTCTTTAAATTCCCATATTGAACCAATTTTTCCAAGTATTGAGATTCTTTATTTTCTCTATTTTTTACTCTAAAGATAATTTGTTTAGATTTTTTTTACCATTTGTTAAATATTTTCAAATTACAATTAGTTTTTTTTCAATTTTACTAGCTAATTTTGAACTAAATGACCATTTTTCCTAAACACCAATAGAAAATGCACCTAAAATAAACAAAACATTGTTTACCAATGAGGCTAGGGGCCCTTACAATGAATGTAAACCCCTGCCAAGAAATGTCATGTTCAAAAGGCAGCCAAATAAATTATTTCCAGCAATCTCCCCCTAATGCATTAAATCTGTGTGATTAGTGGTTACGAATTTTTCATTCACCAATCACATATTTCATCCATTTCTCAACGAGCCTTTTACATCAAGCAATCTCCTCACTGTCGAGAATTTTAAAAGAAATAGGCATTTCTTGTTGGGCTTTGCCCTCCTCATTAGCTTGTTTTTTTTCTAAAATTCCCTCTTCCTTGGTGATTGCCCTATAAAAAAAACTATCTTCTATGGCTCCTTAACAAGGCTGCTAGCATGTGAGTTTAGAATCTTGAGTCCATGAGCCAAAGGGCCTAGGTACCTATATTATCAATTCCTTCCAAGATTATAGAATACATATATTTCAATACATATGTTATAGGCATGTACCTTCAATGGTTGTAGGATACCTACTTATACCTAGCCTCAAGGCTTGAAAGTGGAGCCATCTTTTGAGAGGATAGTAGGCTTGCATTTCTAGGCTTACACGCTAACATCGTTGGACTCCTCAGCCAACCCCAATCCTTGAACTAACCAATAAGTCCTTCCAAATAAAGCATAATAATTTCCAAGCATGGACGAAGACCATTGCTTCATTATCCAATGTTATAAACCTCCTCGAACAAGTCCCCCATTGGACCCCGTCGCACAAAAAGCCCCATGGTCTCATCTCATGCTCTACACTAGCTAGCTACTTTCCTCAAAATGAAAGAATTAAAAAAAACCCGGTGCAAAGGAGGGAAGGCAAGTCAAGATTAGGTTGATTTTCACCAAACAAGAGGCCGGCAGATGCAGATCAAGTACCGTCGTTCAGAACACAGCCTTGGCATCCATCCATCCAGGGCACCCTGAGAGTCCCACCCATGCAGGGCCTCTCACTAAATATCAACAAGCGTAATCAGCTCATTGCACGTGCAAGAGTGGTTTCTTTCCGCAAGCCGGTGAATCGCTGATACTTCGCTCAAGAGCAATACAAACCTTTTTTTTTTTTTTTAATCTTGATCTCGAATATTAGACAATATATTCCCATGTTATCAATGGGATGCAATTACCGATTTGTTACATACTCTACGAATAATGCCGCTCTTTTTTGGATGGATGAATGTATATTCTTTTGACTACTAAATGATTTGAGATGTCGCTCTTTTTCGGATGAACGTACATTCTTTTGACTATTAAATGATTTGAAAGTTCCATCTTCATTTTGCACGTTTCATTCATTTACAGAGATTCAGCAATCGCATGTTCATCACTCCATAGAAGATCACTTTCTACAAAGTCCCCAACCTCAATGAAATTTTATTTAAGGTAAAAAATACCTATTTTGGATAACTTAAGCATTTCAGCCGTGATGATGTGGGAAAGTCACGTGGAATTGAGTTCAATGCGTGCAAAAATAAGGTTGTGAAAGAATGCCAAGAAAATGAATATTTTCAAACCCCAAAATGAATATTTTATTGAATATAAAAAAGTGGATTTTGCACCCCAAACCCACACCAGCTTCATAGACTCACCTATAGTGCTTAGCTTTGGCACTTTTCCCTAGGCCAAGAGGGAAGAGAGATGAGTGGACGAGAAGCTACAAACCAAGAATCTTTTTCAGCTACCATTGCATCCAGTTATTGGCCACAATAAGTTAGCCTGTGAAACAATTACAATTACACGGGGGGGAGCCTGTCCGAATAGGTACTCTTTCTCACCATCCTTTTAAATCTCCTGTGATGCACGACGTCTGCCGTGCAGATCTGAACTTTTCCTGAACGCAGTCCGTTCAGTCGGAGGCGTCTGTCCATCACTGCGCTGATTGTGCGGTAGATTTGACACCTGGGAGTCAGGGATTCCTGACTTGCTATATATGATGCCTGGGCATCTTCAATCTCCTCGAAAGAGAGATCAGAGGTGAAACTGATCGAAAGCTTCGGGAATCGGGACTCCGTCACTCCCGCCGTGCGGAGCTCTTGTCGTAAGTTCTGATGAGACGGCGTCAACCTTGAACCTAAGTTCCCGGTAGTAGGAACTAGGAAGGAAAGGACACGGTCAAGGATTCAAAAGTCTGTGTCGTGTCGTCGATCAAGGAATTTGAATCAGGGCATTGAACTGTGCTCTACTGTACTGTACTGTACACACTCCTTCCAACAAACTTCGCCTAAACTTCTGCAGAGAAATGCACTGCACACTTGCTCATACCAAGGCCACACTGGCTGTGTACGTAACGTTAGTAGCCGCCGGACTACAGAACTGCTACGCAAGTCCGTCAAGTGGAATGGGGTCAAGTTGACAATGTATTTTTTTTGTCAACTTAGGAGACAAGTCCCTGTTGCAACAGTGGAGACATTGACGAGGGTTTTGTTTGGGAGTGGGGGGTGTCTATTAGTAGTAGTTGAAACACCCAGGTGTACTGTAGCTAGCATGTGTTGTGAGAATGGAGAAACGGACTGTTTAAGATATTGACTAACTAAAGGTAGAAACACCCGTACCCAACTACCCATACCTTATCATTGAAGTGATTCTGCAACACACGTGATGAGCAGTATGAGAGGATTCATACTTTTCTCCTATACAAAGATAAGGAATACAGGGACTGCAAATTTTTTGTAATTTTTATTATTTCCAAAATTGAAATTATTGGGTTTTCTGGGAGCCAAAAAGTAGTCCAAGCCCTTACTTAGCCTCTGTCTTGCTAGAGTCTTCTAACTCTATTTAGTGAAGACAACAGTTCCTAAGGTAGACAAACCCATATTCGTCCCTTTAAGAATTTGTGTCTCATGTACCAATGGTGCACATTTGCTTTCTAGAATGTACTCCACTGGTACATGGGAGATGGAATTGGGTACTAAGTGGGAATGGGTGTGTCTCCCTTACTCACTTTTGCACAAAAGAGTGAAGTCATACATGATACATGTGTCATGACATTTTAGTATCTACCTAACTTCCAACTCTACCACTTGGAAACTTATCACAACTAGTATGGAGAAGGCAATTCTCAAATCAATCTTTGCTTGGTCCAAAATAGTGATGCCCTACAAATCAGATGTGAGATTCAAGTTGGGTATGAGATTCCAATTGGATATTGGTGTTTCTACTTTCTACTATACCATATCAATTAAAAGAACGATGAAATATCTTAAATGAGGGGGACTATTTTTAAAAGATTCGTTTACCTAACCTAGTTTAGTAATCTGTTTTTAGCCCAACATATTAGGCCTTCACCCATAAATTCTTTCAAAACCTAAAATTATTCCTCTTTCCTCTAACAAACCCTAAATAGTCTAAAACTTGTAGAATATGTTGTATACAACAAATGAAAAATCACATGCACTGCATATTTTAGCTTTAATTGTTAATGCAAATTTGGTATTGAGTAGGGATGTTTCGAGGGTCAATTTTTGGGTTTGTCCAAAGACTTTTTGAAGGAGACTATACAAATGAAGAATGCATCTATTCATCCATAGATTTAATAATTTTTTACTAACTATCTTGGTGATATGACCTTGTTCTTCTATGATGAAACAACACAAGTTTTGAAAAGTTGATCCCTTTATTTTGGTGGATGTTAATATGTGTGCATCAAGTTTTTTAAAACTTCATCATTTCAAAAGAGTAGAGTATTTGACTTTCCCCAATTGTGCATGTACTACTTTCTACATTAATTTTCATCAATTTCAAGTCTTTTAGAGTAAAAAAGCAAAAAAAATATCTATCAATTATCATATCAACAAACTATTATTTAAAAAAAAAAGTAATAACTAGCAAAGTTGTTAAGCCAAGCAAAAATTGCTTATTTATTGTGGCATAATAAACTTAAGCTAAAAACTTGCCAATGCATTAGTAGTAGATTTTTCATCCCAAAGTTAATACTATCTAGGATTTTTACATCTAGTTGGTGATTCTTTTTAGAAGGTGTTAGAATTGCATCAAAACCCTACAAGAAAGTTGCATATTGGGTATATATGTAGAGAGTGGAGAAGTGTTGTAGAAGAAGGTTGTATTCAATGGTAAAATTCACTTGAATGAATGTGCAAAAGTTGTTGAATGTATGTCACAATCAAATAAAAATACATTCAAATGTATGTTTTACATTTTATTTTCTTCATTGAAAATAAAATATGAAACTTATGTTTGGAGATTTTGCTTAAGTAATGGAATTTCATAGAAAATGATAAGAGATTTCATTTATAAAAAATTCAATGAAACTTTATTGTAGTAGTGTGTCATTGCATTTTGGGAATTGTTGCTTCATTGACTTCCTCTTAGTATTGAAGAGTTTCCACCCAACCTTGTGTGGTTTATTATTGTGAATCAATGAGAAGTTCTTTGGATACTTTCTTTCATTCACTTGCCAAAGACAATTATAGAAAACATTTTAATTGGCTCAAAAACATCTTAGTAATTGATAGTAAGTAAGCATACAAACAATCAACACTTTCCGACATACAACAAATTGTAGAGATCAATTTTTTCATGAAATTGCTCTAAATAATCACAAGCAAGTAAAATTGAACCAAAAGATACTAATTGTAGATTTTCTACTATAGTTGGCAAGTAAACATATATCTTTATTGGGTTCCAAACTTCTAATCTTAATTTCCAATGCACACTCTTGCACAAATCTTGAAGACAAAAAATCGAAAACATTTTCTTCTTAAACCAAAATTTAGATTTCCAAAGTAGATTTGAAAGAATAATTATCTAAAAATACTAATAATAGTAATTTGGAAAGATTTCATTTAACTTCAAATTTTTGTTGACACCAAAATGTAATGCCTTGGGTATTTTCTGAATAAGTTTGCAAAGGCTAATTTGAATTTTACATTGGTTGTTGGCCTCCAACTAGCTTTCCATGATCTAAGGTAAAAAGCCCATTGTTATATTAGCAATTGAAAACCATTTGGTCATTTTGCATGGTTACACTTAATGGATTCAAGCATTTGTTTTTAGCAAAAGAACAATAAAACATAAATTATCCCATACATATTACAATCAACCTTTTTTAGAAAAATAAAAGATATATTATAAGTACTCAAAGTAAAATCTCATTGCTTTGCATTATATTGTAGACCATAGGGGGGGGGGGACTATTTGGACACTTTTGGATGTTAAGGTGGTTTCTTTAATTCCCTATATGGTTCCAACAACAATGTAAAAGTGTCCCTACATAATTATAGAGTATTGCAAAGAGTGTTTATTGAATTTATGAAATGGTGAATTTTCAACCCAATTCCAAATCCTGAACCCCTAATTCCAATCTTTTGAACCTAAATTTCACATTAAGATAAGAATATCAAAAACTATTAGAATAAACAGTCGAAAATAGTTGAAGGCACTTTTTTCTTAAATTTTTTATGTTGTATTAGCAATTGATAATCACAAATTTTTTAAAAATAGAATTTTTGGATACATATAATTTATATTTTAAACGAGTTTGTTTTGTTTTGTTTGTTATAATGAAATCTTTAGAATTGTGTATCCCCCAATCACATTCTAAGTACCATTAAAAAGCTCTTTGTAAGGAGAGTGTATAGAATTTATTTTGTGGCATTTGAACCTCACTATGGTATGAAAGTTATAGATTCTTGAGTTATTTTTGGTTCATAAATTATCCTAAATTATGGGTCTTTTAGACCATGCATACCCCAATTGCATTTATGGTACTATTAGAAAGCTCTCCGCAAGAAAGAGTATTGTATGGACTTTGTTTTGTGGTATTTAGACATACAATGTGAAAGTTATAGATTTTTGAGTTTGGAGGCAATGGCACAAGGCTACAATAGTTACTATGAATTTTCAAAGTAGAACTCCCTCAGCCACTAAAAACATTACATATCTTGGTTGTAGTACTGAAATATGAAGAATAATCAATCCACCGTAGTTACATATAGGAATAATTTGATTCAACTTTTAGAAGACACTTTCAATAGAAGTCTACTTGTCAAAAATGGATACACAACCAATTCTACATGTTTTGCCTTAACCTTGAAATGACAGACTAGCCACCATCAAAATCATCCTTTTTGGTACAATGTAAATCATCTACTTTAAAAAAAAAGCACTCATTGAAGGTCAAACTATTGTGCAAGACTTTCTTTTTTCATATGTAAACTACAAGAAGAAAATGTCCTATTCATTTCTAAGACATGTTTAGTTCTATAATCATGATAGAATGCTTGGTTGCCCATTTTTGCATATATAATTGGATATTACTCACTTTTCATCCCAATAGTTTCTATCCATCCTATATTTCAACCAATATTTTTTCCCATAGTTTACATTGGGTAAAGCTTCTCATCATTGGACATTGTTCTACACAAAATTCCAAAGATGAACATATACACTTCTTGTCATCCATCAAACCACTCTCATTTATTACATCCTTATAGAATTAAGTGCAATTTTTACTATATTAGGATGAAAGAGAGCAAAATTGGGTCAAGTCCATAATGGATCTATCAATATTTGTAGAGTTTTGTGGAGATTTACAGTGGAAAGCCATCTAATATAGTAACCATCCCATTTCTCATCACCCCCCATTCTCATGATATAGACTATTCTCTTTTCAATTAGCAAGAGATGAGCAATGATTAAATATAGCACAATTCCCAAAACAATTGTAGTGCATTACTATTGGCTATAAGACTCACATTATTACAACCAATCCTTGCTTGAATTTGCAGTCAATCTATGGTTAAAAATAGAAAGGTCTATATCACCATTATAGATCAAAGAGAATCTTACACTAAAAAATTCATAGTAATTACGTTTTGTGTAATAAAATTCTGGAAAAATAGTAAATCCTTCCAAACTCTATTTCTGTACATGGGAAAAATTACAAATTCAAAGAACCCACACTCCAAATACGCATAATTGCTTAAGTGGTTGGAAATGGGTTGGCTACCGTACTGATGAATTGCCAATGCAATCCACGCAGCAGCGGAAGCAAGTCAACCTCCAGCCGCAAATGATGGTAATCAGGCATTGGCACTTTGCCAGCATGTCCACAACCCACCCTCAAGTAATTAGTTCCAAGATGTTTCCAGGTGGGAACTCAAAGCATTTTGTAAGTTAATCAATCAGGTCTTGATCTCGATGAGCTTGCTCATGCCACTCGATGCCGGCATTGGTCACGGAGCACCAATTGCGAATGAATATGCAAAAATAAACTCGAGATACTAAGGGTGGAAGTACCTATTTATGATAACTTAACCATTTCAACCTGTATGATATGATATGGGAAATCTGTTGAGAACTGGAGGTCAATGTGTGAAAACATAAGGATGAAAAAGAATGCAAAAAGAAAAGAATTTTGTTCCTAAGAACAAATATTTTATTAAAATTGGACCCATTCCAGTCTCCTAGACTCACCTCTTACAATTAGCTTTGGCACTTCTCCCTAAGCCAAGTGGGAAGAGAGATAAGTGGACAAGAAGATGCAAACAAAAAATCTTTTTCAATGAATAGTGCGTCCAATTGTCCACAAGAGGTCAGCCTAGGTCAGCCTAGAAAGCCATTACAGGGGCCTGTCCGAAATAGGTACTTCTATCATATAGAACATTCACCAAAGTCTTTTCGAGTGATTCTATTCGCGTAGGGATATTTTACACTTTGAAGGGCCAAAAGGGTCAAATGCTGTGCGCCATAACGTTTACTGTTGTTTCACATGATAATCCGGACACTAATGACGACAAAATGAGATAATAAACACTCAATCTTTCAAAATTAGGAGCATTTCTTAAGAAACATTCCACAAGTAGAAAAGATGCCAGAGATCTAACCCAGCCACATGAGGCTGCCTCAAATTAGCGTAAGGTTCTCAAGGAAAACAGCCATCCGACCCAGGCATTCAATTGTACAATCTGATTTTACTTTCTACAATTGTGCCAGCTCCTGAGACAGTGCAGTAGCAGGAGAAGAAAAAGGGCAGGCCTCCAAGGTCTCGAGAGAACTGGCAAACAACAGAGTTCATATCCAAGGGACATTAGAGAAGACTTCATACCAATATTTGCTTCGTATTAAGGCAGATTCCAAGCATGACCAAAATAGCGCCACCCTGCAAGTAGCAACGTCCTGCGTCCTCATCGACGCGGACGAAAAACTTGCCCCCACGTTCTGACGCCTGACCAAAATCGAAACAAGCAGATTAACAATCATAAAATCGGTAAACGAGTACAGCCATTACTTTAAAAAATTTCATTCCCAGATGATTTCGGAACTTTATGCTGTGGAAAAAGCACTGTCGGAAATCATGCACCTGAAAGATTTTAAAAAAATAAGGCAATCTAGCTGCAAGCGTTGAGTTCTAACACCAAAATCATATGAAACAAAAACAGACAGGAAAAATCTTGGACATGGAACTCAAACTTGGGCAACGTAGAACATAAAGAGGCTGATTCTGAAGTAAATTTTGCCTGAACCTACTCAAACTATCAACTTAGATGGATCCATGAAGAGGATGTCAAAACGGTCATTTCGAAGCTGTTTGCTCCAGAGTCATCATGAAAAATTAATGAATAAGGAGAAGGCACTTACTTGATAAGCATTCAACTCTGTCTTGCCCAATTTGGTTGCCCAGTATGGTCCCAAAGTGCAATGAGAACTTCCAGTTGCAGAATCCTGGGAAGGCAATTCTGTCATTGTTAATTTCGAGAGCAAACACATTGCAAATTATGGGAAAAAATCAACTAACCTAGAAAAATTGCACTTGGAAAACTATGAATGGAGATGCTATGTTACGTCGGTGACCGCCTTAAAAGGAAATCGTCTGCACTACTTGTAAAGGCAACGAGGTTCTGGTAGCCTCCACCAAGTAGGTCATTTACTAAATTAATTGCAGAGTATTGTTCTCAAATGCGGAAAGAACACGGCTTATCAATATAACCAAGGAAAACAAAGCTGACACCAATAATCCACGGATGATTGAAACTTCCGGGATAATTTCACATAGAATCACATGAATATTGAAAGTTGGCACGTCAGGGACAGTACCTCGTCAATCCCTATCTTAGGGCAGAAGAATCGAGAGATGAAGTCATACTCGCTATTTGCAGCTGCAGGGGCAGTAACTATTACACCTCGACCAGGAAGGTCCAGCATCCTCTCAAACTTGGGATTCAAATTTACGACATCCTCACTGGAATGCAACTCCACCTGCAGACGAAATAGCCAGATCGTTCGCTGAATTCAACTTCTTGCTAACTGGTGTCATAGAGGCATTTAAGATGCTTTCCATAACTGATTCATTGCCAAAATGATATAGCACTCGAATGATCTCACTCTTTCAGAATCTTCTTAAAAAAACCAAGAAGAAGAATCATACAAAACACGTCATATGAATTAACCGATGGCACGTTGCACATCAACACACATCAACACCAACAAGAAATGTAATCAACTCTTACCAGATAATCACCCAAGTTGCTTCTTCCAACCCATTTGACCTCAGCACCACCTAAAGCCTCCGAAAGTAAAGAAGCCTCGTTACAGTCAGTAGCTGCTTCCAGGGGAAAATCTAGTTCAACCACACCCAAGCTAGATGGTTTCCTTTTTTCTTGAGAGTTTGGGGAAGCTTCGTCTTCAGGAGTTTCCTCAAACATATTGTAACCAGACACTTTATTAGCTGTCAAGACACCCGCTTTAGTATGGAAAACCGCTGTGTCTCCCTCCACTATCTTCGCTGAGAATAACAAGTGTGCAGACGCCAATGTCGCGTGTCCACAAATATCAAGCTGCAGAAAATCTCGTCATCAGCCAAACAGGAGTCATTAGGTAGAACAAACTAGATAGATTACATACTGACCATTTATCATAAAATAGACCTATTGTACAAATAAAATTTTGAAAGGAACTAATAAACACCTCGAAATGTATTGCTCTTTATGTACTGGCTGTACAACGGACAATGACGATAACCAGTAGCGATTTAACCCTCAAACGACAAAGATCCCCCAAATGGGATTCGACCAAACTTTGAGAGTTCTTTTCTATGAAAATTATTTTCTAAATAACATGAAGCTGGTATGATCCGGCCCCTGCTAAAATTTATTAAAGTACTTAAGATAAAAAATTTATTTCGAAACTGATCAACATCAAGCAAGACTTTAGTTGAAAAATTTGCAACGCCGACAAAACATTGACCGTCCATAAATCCATTAGTTTTGTTTAATGTTCGTTTTATGTTGAATTTTCTTTCAAGTGAATATTTCTTTCCAAATTCCTCAAATTTCTCTACTTTTGACTTCCTTCTGTCACTCAATGAAGAAAAAACAAAAGAATGGACACCACTCATAATTTTAATGACCTTTGCACCGATGGAATTCATTAATCTAGTCTATTTAAGTAAGGCAGAGAGTAAAACTTTAACGAAATTTTGGTATTCAATAGTAGAATGCCCAAACATGAATATCCAAAATAAATAAATAAATCAGGAGGTGGAACGACTAGCAAAAGTAAGAAAAATTGCTAAAAAACTTGCAACATCTCAAAGAAAGCAAACGTCGGGTATCTGGGAGGTGTACCTCGACAGTGGGCGAGAACCAGCGGAGATCAAACTCGTTCTCCACAGGTAACGGGTCGTCGATTTTTCCAGCTTTCAGCCCGGAGCCGCTGTCATCGACTTGCACAAGACCTTTGCGCTTCTGTTTTGTGCCGTCGTTACGCGAGTTATATCTCTTCACCAGAAATGCAGTCGTTTGATTAAACTCACGCGCAATCGTTTGCAGCCATCTGTCATTCCTTTCATAAGGTAAGAAAATTACAGCTGCTGGATTGCCACTAAATGCTCGATCTGTGAATGCATTTATCTGTCAATTCATCACCAATGTTTGAGATTCATGACCTTGACTGGACAAATGCTCTTCAGTCAAATTCCAGGCA
This sequence comes from Pseudoscleropodium purum, assembly GCA_963969395.1. Taxonomy (NCBI): domain Eukaryota; kingdom Viridiplantae; phylum Streptophyta; class Bryopsida; order Hypnales; family Brachytheciaceae; genus Pseudoscleropodium; species Pseudoscleropodium purum. The sequence goes on from OZ017796.1 coordinate 4,892,436, forward strand.
CTCATTACAAAAACGCAATTGCGATAAGTAAAATAAAACAAGAGGAATGCAATGGTTTAACTCTTAAAACCCCAGAAGGACTGTGGGGGCTTCTCAAGTTTAGTGCCACATAATGACAATTCTAGTCAATGCAGAGAATCAGGATCTCTACCAAAAAAATTAATTCATCTGATTGGGATGTACAATTACCAAATTGAGTAAAATCTAGTGATTAGAATATCTAACTCATCTTGACCGAAACAAAACGCCCATAAATTAATGCAAAACCCTGGCCGAGAACCTAAAGGCACGAGGGAACGGCATTACGCAGAACACTAAACCCTAAACCTTCGTCGAAGACCTAAACCGTTCGGGGTAGTGATACCAAGACTCCAGCCACACATTAGAAAAACGTTCAAATTCCTCATAGTCAGTACAATGAGGTTTAGTGGATTTGGCAAACGGCAAACCTGAGCATAATCAACTTCAGTAAACAACTGCTCTTGCAAACTATACTTCTCCGCTGCCTCTTGCAAGTCCATCTCCGAAAATTCCACGTTAGCATCCGCCATGTTCTTGTCAACCATTTCCTTCACACCGGTATCCTTCACTGGAGTCTCATCCTCCACGGACGAGGCAGCTCCGAACGAATTGGCCACGACTCTTCCTCGTCCCCTCGGTAGAGACTTCACCTTGATTGGAAAAGATGCACATACTCGTTGAGATTTAGTAGTACGAACGGAAGAATTGGATCCGCGAACGCAAGAATTCAAGGACGGTTGCGCTCCCAAGCAAGCTGCCATGGTGACGCACCTCTCCAAGCGACTTCCTGTCAAAATTTCAGCTCAAAAAATTCTGAATCTCGTCTCAGATACTGAGAATGCTCAACTGGAAACAATGAAAGCGTCGATAAATCGCTGCTGCTGCAGCATCGACAACACTAATCTCACACAAGTCCAGCAACGAGAAGAGGAGTCGCGCGCGAGGAGGAATGGGCTGGCGATAAATCCCATGTAACACAAGCACGCGAATCATCCAAGTATTGTAGATTTTTAAAATCTATGTTTCTTCATAAATCTTTCAAGTCCCAACAAGCCTTCAGTCCCACGGAGTTCTTTGAAACGTTTCAAGCAAATTCGCTTGATCCTATTTATGTCACAATTGAGAAGTCATCTTATTGGTGCCACTATGTATGAGTTGTGTACATTTTGTATTTTCAAATGTACTATGTTGATTTATTTGTGACTACAAAATGGCACAAATAGTCACACGGTACAAATAGAGGCTCTTACCTCAATTATCCACAATAATAAATAAGGTAATTGTGAGTTTCCATCATCTATACTTGTTGTACATATTAAAATTAAATTTCTTCATGATTTTGCCTTTTGTATAGATAAATTAAAATAGTATTAAATAACCTAAGAATGTAGATGATTGAAGTTGGTCTACTTTTGCAACAAAGATGACATATACATTTGTTTGCAAATAGTTCTAAAATGATGACTTTGGTAGTTGTTGCTTTAATACTTGTACTATCAGTATTTAAAATGGTGTATTTTATCTAGGAATGTAATCATTGATTGAAAATTAAAGGAGAACCACCTATAGCCTATACTTAACTATGTAAGGATGGATTGGTCTCCACTAAAATCATCATTTTCTAATATCGTAGGAATCAATCGCTTAAAAAAATGGAAAAGTATTCATTGGAAGTCAAACTACTATAGAAGAAGTTCTCTTTTCACAACAAAACATGGAGGATGAATAGTTGCACTTTTGTCCTATATAGAGGAATTATCCGTCATCCATCATACACTTAGTGTCCACAGTGGCCTTACAGGGTTAAGTAATTCCGCGCATGTCATTAAGAGCAAGGCTTTTTTTCACTTTTTATGAAGTGCCAAAGAGGTGATATAAAATGTTATAGTGGTGCTCCAAATTTCAACATTCATTTACATTTTGAATAGAAAATATCTCATTAGTACAAATCAAATATCCATAATTATATTTTCATCCACAATAGGAGATTTTCATCCAATTTTTTTTTTAATTCAAAGTTTTTTGCATTAGAGGATTTCGGGAGGGTCGGGAGGGCTGTTTTAGGCCTGTTTCCCCGACCCTATTCCCATTTTTTTTTTTTTTTTTTTTTAAATAAGTAAATTAGAATGGAAAAAAAAATTCATTTTTTTTCAAATTTTTTTTGGTGACGTGGTAGTTGTAGTGCCACATCAGGCAATAACTGCAAGGCTATTCCCCCAACATTGGCAGCCCAAGGAACCCGCAACCCTCTAAACTTGCTGAAAATCCTCTAATGGCAAAGAATTTTTCAATTTGTTGCCATCTTTTTGCCCATTTTTTTTGGTGCAATCTACACTAGAAAGCCCAAAAAAACCCTGATCTAGAGTAGTATAAGGCAATGTAAATTTTCTACTAAGTAGAAGGATAGAAACCACAGGGATTGCAATTTTTATAGTAATTTTATTCCTTGAATTAAAATTACTATGAATTTTGGAAGCCAAAAAGTACTAAGGCCCATAGCCAATGTCTAGACTTTTCTAATTCTAATCATTCAAGAACTACTTATCCACTCATAATTTTCTCGTAACAAGGTCTCGACCACGTCAGACCGCTACACCGAATTTGTTTCCTGCATTTGCAAGCTGTAATAACTCGCAGGCATCCAGAGGCCCCAAAAATCTTCTAATGTAAAACCATCAAAATAAGCAATTTAGCATAGTTGGAGGCACCATTTCTAGAAAAAATATTTTTTGTAGTATTAGCAATTGAAAATCATGAATTAAAAATAAATAGAATTTTTAAATAAAGCATCCAATTTCTATGATTTTTCAAAGTGGGACTCCCTTGGATCCCCTAAATTACACTTTAGAAAAAATACTTTGGTTCAAAAACCAAAATCTTGAAAAATCACTAGTCAACCAATTGTAGTTAAATATGGGGATAGTTTAATGACATTTTCAAGGGAAACTTTGAAGCCTACTATACATGAGTGGATTCAAGGATAGTACTCGGTATTTTCACCTTATATAATTTCAATCTTTCTTTAATGATTAAAATATTGTTTTTGAAATCCTTCGTCTAAAATTGTTTTTCCACTTGGCTTTGGTAGCTATGTTTGAACCCAATCTTTACTAAGGATATTGAAGAAACAATAACTAGGCAATTCTAATATGTAATATCACTTGTAATACCATTAATTTGATAAAACTCTTGTTCTTGCCCAAACCCATGCATCAATCCTTGCAAAAGTATCAAAAAAGTTTATACATACTAATCATACTTTTGAGAATTCTATTCAAAGTGCACCATAAGATTGACAAGTTACAAATATCAACCTACATTATTTACAAAAGCCAAATAAGAACTCATTTCACTTCTAATTAATAACACAGTACAATAATAGGACAATGATAACACAACATTATATTTAAATATTCCAAGATGCTCTAATTGTTATTCATTTCACATCTAGATGCATTTTTTAATTCTTAAAGGATAAACTTTTGACCATAGAAATCATCCCTTTCAATCATTGGCTTAAGAAAATGCCAAACCACTCATTGAAAGTAGAACTACTATAGAAATAGAAGACCTCCCCTTTTCACAACAAAATCTCCAAGATGAATAGTTGCACTTTTGTCCCCTTGTGTTGTTTATGGGTTAAATTCTTTTAATTCCTAAAGTCCCATTGTCCCCTCGGGGTATAAATCAGATTTTGGGTAGGTTCTTGTAAACTCAAATTTTGGTAAATTTTTTTGAAACTTTTTCATAAGATAGAGAAACTAATTAGCTATATGGGAATAAAAAAATTATACCATAAAAAGTGTAAAACTGATCTCAGCAGGCAGCACAAAAAAAGAATCACAAAAAATCAAAATAAATTCTAGTTTTTTTTTGTCTACATGTGAAGCTTTGATTCGTTCAATTTGGACTATTAATGAGAAAGTTAAGGACAATCTTGTTTTTCGGGCAATTTCATCATCTTCTTGAAAAAATAACTTGTAGGATTCATTTCTGAATGCAATTTTTACAATTTTTCACAATTTCTTTTTTGATTTTTGATTTTTTTTCAATGTTGGACCTATTTCTACTTAACAATTTTTTAAAGAATGAAAATCAAATGTATTTTTTTTGAATTTTTTTCCTAGACTTTCAACTCAATTCTTCAACATAAATTTCTTTAATTCAAAGTCTGTAGGCAAGTGAAGTACCAAATCCCAAAGTTAGATTTTTAAAAAATAATTTTTTTTGGTTTTCTTGAGTGAACGCAGCAAAAATGGCAGTTTTGAGTGGTTTTTGACAGAAAAATGGCCTCGAGACTTCAGGGTTTAATGAGTAATCAAACAACAAGAGATGCCATCATTTTGCTTGTGGCCATTAACCCAAAGGAAAAAATCTATCAGTACAATATGTTTCCAAAAATTATCTGCTCCTTTTTCTTCTTTGGCAATACCATAGAAGAAAACTTGCCCTTCACATAATAAAAGTAAAAATAATCACTTACATAAATGCTATACAAAACAACGCTCGTGTCTCTCAGAGGACAATTGTGCACATTTCCTGCAATTGATACTAACATGTGTATTAATGTATTTAGTAAGTTTACAAGAAGGCGAATGAACAAACCACTCTGATCCAATAGGCCAGTGTGAAGAAAGAGTTTGTGGTGGATAGACAAAAACTCACTCGAGTCTGTGATTTCCTTACATATCTGAGGACTGAGATACCAAAAGGTGATACCGGTACTTATGTAAGCTTAACAATCAAACAACAACCAATCATCCCTGTTGAAGAAATTGTGAAAAAGAGTCGTCAAATCAAATTCGAACTAACACATGTAGTGTCTATGAGTCTCATTCCTTTCCTTGTGTAGGTGAACCTTGTCAACATGGATAGTGCAAAAATTCAAGCTGAGTTCTTCTCGTCAGAAAGAAACCAGAATGACGTGTATCCCTGCTCGTTTTTCCTAAAACCTTCTATTTATCAAAAAATGAAATACATCAATTATCTTTGATTGTCAAATCTATAGAAATATAACCTTTGATAGTAAAATCCTACTTTCTTATGCTAAGCTGCTATAATGTAAGTTAACTTAGCATCAACTTTTGAAGCAGACTAAAAACTGTACAACTGCACATCAGGAACTTCCATCTAGTGGTAAAAATTAAAACCGCTTACACCATTATTAGAAGAAGTCCTCAATAAGCTACGCCTTCATCTATACACAATAGTTACAAGTCCAAATATATCAATCATGGACAATAGTGTGCACCAGTTCCATGGATGGCCGCTCCCCTGCATCCTCAGTCATAGACTCTGTTGACAATATCAAACGAAGGACGTGAGCAAATTTGTGTTTGAACTCCAAAATCAAAGTCGTCACATTTCCTCGTACTCATTATCAAACCATCATTTCAATACTCACTGAGTGAGTCAAATAAACGATGTACTGAATAGCTGCCAATCCTTCAAACCAAACTAAAGATTCCAAAAATAGCAAACATCACAGGCTCATAACACAAGCTGTTGAATACAAATTGCACTCCTAGTCAAACCAAATTGCTGAAGACGATTGACTTTGCACCTGGCACATTCTGTAAGGTGTCACTGCTCATAACCGCATCTTTCACCTCTTGCACGGCCTCCATTACTTCCTCCTTTACTTCGTATGCAGCATCCTTTACACTTTGCATCAACCCTTTCAACTCCCCATTTTCCTCAGGCTCCTCAGGCCTTCCAGAATCATTGCTCGGTGGCTCCTGCTTCAAGGTTGCTGAGCGCACGTCATACATGTCCACACGGTCAACAGAGGTGTGCCTAAGAACAGCCTCCTTCACCGTCTCCCCTGATTGCGTAAGCATTTCACTCACATTTTCCACAACGGTCTTCTTTCTGTCATCACTATCACCGAAGATTTCTTTCTCTTGGCTGCTTAAGCTTGGGTCGATGGGAGAGGATTCGGCCACGTTGCTGTGACTCCCAATAATTTCCTTCACAGTTTGCACAGGATGCGACATCATTTCTCCCATGGCTTCAATTATGGTCCTCCTGTGTTCATCTGTGCTGCCATTGCTGTATTCCTCCTCAACAGGAGACGCCGCTTGTGCGGTAAGGTTTCCGTTTGACTCTGCCCCGTGACTGTGACCGAGAACAGTATCCCTTACTATGTGAGCCGAAAATGCAAGATTCTCCCTCACAGTTTGAACGATCGTCTTCCCCTGTGCATCATCCACGAGTTCAAAGCTTGACGATCTCACATCGCGTTCAATCACGGCAGCCAGGACATTATCACTCTGACTAAACGGATCCTCCATCGCCAAGGTACAAGGTAAGGATTCAATGTCGCCTTCGCTGGCATTGCCGAAAACTACTTCCTTTACATTGTTAGCAGAAGTTTGAAGTATCTCCCCCACGCTTTCAATTATGCCTTTCTCAGGAGTGGAGGTCACGTTTGTCTTGGACGAGGAAGGATCCCCTACATTGTGATCCGCGTCGTTCTTTCCATCTCTATTCTCTTTCTGATCAACCGCATTCTCGCGAAACTTTGAGAATATACCCATGCTGATGCTCAAGGCGTGCAGTTCTCGACGATTCCTTCAAAGACTCAAAACCTAGGATAGCCCTCATGCATAGGCCGATTGGCATCTGCTTGCTCTCTCTCCCTCCACGCAAGAGGGAACGCAACGATCTAAATGCGATCGCAGCAACACACAGAAACGATCACAACTTCTCCTCAAACTCGAATCCAACAAACCTACACGGCCTCACCCCTATCAACTCATACGTAGATCAACGCACCTGAAATAGAATCATTAAATGCCACGGACATCGCAAGTCCGAAACTCTCTCGATACTTTGCATCCCCCCAAAAAACGAAACCCTTCAGAACCGAAAACTAGCGTTCCAATGCTCGATCAAATCACCGATCGGCGACAATTCTTGAAAACAAACTAGCAAGTCCTCGCGCCAATCTCCTTCCTGACTCCTCAAAGAAGACAATCACCGCAGATGATCACAGGACGCGAAGACCGAAATGCTACACTCAGAAACGGTTACATATACTCTGTAAAAACTCGAATCCACCCAACCCTAAACGGTCGTAAACTCATACGCAGATCTGTAAGGAAAAACGTAATATGCCGACCCGTGAAATCACAAATCCAGAAAACTCCTGCATTCAGCAAACACAAACCCTACGAAACCCCTGAAATGAAATGAAAACAGACGCTCAATCAAAGCAGCGTTTGCGGTGACCATGAAAAATCGAATCAAAACAACCTTCTCACCAATCTTCACGATTACAAAACAACGAGAACACAACGTCACTGAGAATCACAACAAAGAGTTCAGATGCATTCCAAGTTATGCAATCGGGCTCGTCCTGGCAAGTGAAGCAACGGAGGGAGGCAGAGCATTTTTGTAGCAGAAGAAGCGGCAAGAAGAGCCCGAAAGCCCCAATCGCGGGCCGGGCCCCCGAATCGCGGGTCCCAGCTAGTATGTCCGCCCGTGCCGACACTGAAACGGTTACATATGGCTGCTGCTTAGGGCTTCCAGGTCACGTTATTGGATAGTTCAGTCAACGGATGGATGGAGCCCGGATACGCAGGATGTTTTGCGGTGGTGACACGTATGTGTCATGCTTTTGTACGTGTACTGTATCTAAAATTATGGAGCTCTTTGTCATAGATATTTTGCTTTCCACACTTTCCTCACAATCCAAAGTGCCCACCAGTAATGTGCAGTTATTATTGTTTTTTTATGATATTTTTATGATATTTGAATGGGTTGCTCACTGTCTACGGAAATAATTGTAGATCCTTGATCTGACCCACCTTCACTTAGGATGACACGTTAGGGTAGAACTGTAAGCAATTGGTTTAATATCTGCCCTTATACAGTTAACCCCAAGACAATGACTACTGACTGATTTCAAGCCTCACTGACTTAACCCTTGAAAATCGATCTTGTTCGTGCAATTCCCCGGCCCCCCCTTTTGAAACAATCCAGAGCCGCTGATCTTCGTTAGTTTTTATCTCCCTTCTCCAATGCCGTTGATCTCCAATTAAAAAAGTAAATAATTGTTGTTGTTCAATGTCGTGAAAGATGATCTTAGTTGTGTTACTGCCAGTATAACAGTCGATAGTTAAGCCCTCTGGAATATGGAATATGATTCAAAATATAAAATGTATGCAATATGTGGACCCACCAATGATTGAATGACACATGTATCTTATCAATTTTTATGTATAGTTTTCTTACAGACATTGTTTCTCACTATCCCTTCAAAAGAGGCAGTAATTGCTTGAACACAACTCCATTCTCCATCACTATTCTATTTGTTGTTATTTTGCAACTACACAAAATAGTGAAATTAGGTTGCCCGACACTAATTTCTCAACTTTTGACACTATATAAATATTTTCAAGTTATTGTGCAAGAATGCATTACTTTTGAATTAAATATTATTGTAATTGGGACTAATGAATCTCCATGTGTACAATTGGAAAAAAAAATTGAAGTATTTTTTGACTTTGATGGCTTGTAAAGTAACTTTCTTGATGTAAGGCAACCTAATTGTTAAGGCAACCTAATTTCACTATTTTGTGTAGGTAGTATGAATGAAAATTTTTATATTTATTTTTTCAAAGATGAAATCATATATCTACTACAAGTCATAGAATTTTCGAAAATGGAAGGGGGGAAGAATATATGAAGTTATTGTAGATTTTTCAAGAAAAAATTGAAGAAAATGAATATCAAACATAGAAAATACTTGAAAAAACTGAAATTTTCACCACAAATGTGTATTATTTATAATATATAACATCATGGTTGAAACCAAAGTTATTCTATTAGGTACTGAAACAAAAAGCAATGAATCATGACTATAGGCCCAAAGTTCATAATGTTATAAAATATTGAAAGTTACAAATTTTTCAATTAGAGTCAAAACTTCACTTGATAAGCTTCATGTTGTCAATTTGGGACTCAAATTCAAAAATATTATTTTCATGGCTAAAATTCACATCAAGAATAAATAACAAGAGATGGCCAAAATACACTACAGGTTTGATTCATGGATCAAGCATCTTCTTCTTTAGAAAAATCAATTATATCATATTGAAAGAATTTGAAAATACACTCAAGCAACCTCCAAAAAAAGTATTGGACAAGAAACTTTTTCCATCCTACAATCTTAGGTGAAGACATCCAAAGAACATTATGCATCCTCAACAACATTTCAAGGTTAAACCCCAGAAGACCAAGGTTTTTGTTTTTGCCAAGAAACATTCAAAATTGCCATTTTATAGCAAAAGTTTTTTAAAAATTAAATTTTTTTTTCACATCTTACCGTAGGATCTTACACCTTACTAGTATGAGAATGTGTGGAAAAAATTACAATATTTTTGACCGCATAGATTGCAAGATATCTGCATTTGAAGTAGAAAAAACAAGTTTTTCAGCTCATTGCGGGACTAGATTTTTTTACTTTGAACATTTTTAACTTAAATTTTTTGCACTATAGAGTTTTGAGCTTTAAATCTTTATGGTATAGAATTGAATTGAAAGTCTAGAAACAAAAATAAAAATTCAAAAAAACTTAATTTTTATTCTTTAAAAAAATTGTTAAATAGAAGTAGGTATGAGATAGAAGGAAAATCTAAATTATTAATATCTCTAAAATAAAATTTAAATGCACTAATTCCAATGGTGAGATTGTTCTAGCAAGAAAGATAAACCATGTGAAACTTTTTTGTAAAAATTATGAAAATTGCATTCAAAAATGAATCCTACAAGTTATTCTTTTAAGAAGATGCTCTAATTGTCCAAAAAACAAGATTGTCCATAACTTTTTCATAAAGAATCCAAATGTAATGAATCAAAGATTTCCATGTACACAAAAATATAATCTACGAGGAAAAAAAATTTAATTTTTAATTGTAATTTAAATTTTTTTTTTTGTTGCCCCTCGTCCCCTATTTTGAGCTTATTTGAGCATAACTTTTGTTCCTAGGCACCGATTGGAAAAAAAAAATTATATTCCCTTGAAGCTAATCAATTTCCCTATCTTCAAAAAAAGTTTCAAAAATTTAGGAAATAATTTCAGCCCGTAGGTACTTGTCCAAAATTCCGTTTGTCCCCCAAAGGGACAATGGTCCTTTAGGGGTTAAGATTAAACACCCTATTATAGTTTTTATGGGCAATGGAGTATGTTCCAATTGCCTAGAAAATAGAAAAGAAATTTTCAATGAGGGACAATCTATGAATAATAGGCCGACTCTTGAAAAAATATTTTTCCAAGGTTCATGGATTTATTTATCATTTTGAGACACCTAAAGTAGACTTTTATTTGTACCTAATTTGAATCTAACTTCAACCCATTATACAACATGGCACCCAATTTGTGGTCACTACCCCACAACTATGGGCTGTCCAAGCTTGGAAAACTTCATTCTTTTTTAACCTTTGAAGGACCATTGTCCCTTCGGGGCATTAGGAAAAATTTCAACCCTCAAAAAGGTTGCGAGTTTTAAACCCTCCTGGTGTAATTAAAGAGGAATTCAACTCTTTTTTATTTTTTAATGAACGTTGCTGATGTGGCACTACTTGTGCCACGTCAGTTCCACATCAGATTTTTTCATTTTTCATTTATTTTTATTTTTTGTACTTGCACTACGGGGCACAAAAAAATGAATCCTTAACGGCCCTTTGCAAGGTTTAGATTTTTTCTAATGGACAAAATGGATTTGGGGTAGGTTTCTATGACCTCAATTTTTCATGAAACTTTTTCAAACTTTCTCATAAGATAGAAAAACTTATTAGCTTTGTGGAAATATATATTTTTATTTCAATTGGTACCTAGGAGCAAAAGTTATACCACAAAAAGCCCAAATTTTCATTCAGTGCAAAGAAAAAGAAATTCACAAAAACTTGAAATTTAATTAAATTTTTCTTTTTCTTATAGATCATATTTTTGTTTGCATGTAAAGCATTGATTCATTCCATTTGGATTAGTGATGTAGAAGTTATGAACAATCTTGTTTTTCAAGCAATTTGAGCATTTTCTTGAAAAAAATAACTTATAGGATTCATTTCTAAATGCAGTTTTTACAATTTTTCAAAAGAATTTTTTTGACAAGGTTAAGTTTTCTTGCTAGAACAACCTTACCTTTGGGATTATTGTATTTCAATCTTATCTTAGATCTATTAATGATTTAGTTTTTCTTTCAATCTTGAACCAACTTCCACTTAACAATTTTTTTAAGAATAAAAATCAAGTGTGTGTTTTTTGAAAAAGATTTCATAGACTTTCAATTCAATTCTTCAATACAAAAAAAATTTAATTCAAATTTCAAGTGCAAATTTTTTCCACAAATGGTGGTCAAAATTATCTGAAATTGCAAGCTATTGTTTAAAAAAACTTTCTTTTCCAACTTTGAATTCTAATATCTCTCAATTTGTATGGTCGAATTCATAAAAAATTTACCATATGATCTCAAATAAATAAAGTACAAGACCCTATAGTAAGATTCTAAAAAAATATTTTTTGTGACCACAATAGAAATGGAAATTTTGATTGATTTTTGATAGAAAAATGGCTTTGGTTTTTGTAAGGGTTGAAGTCAATCATAATGGCTACAATGTATTGAATCCATTGGTGACTTTGTTTTTCCTATTTAACTTCTCATTTGCACATGAAAAATGCCAATTCAAATTCATTCAATCTTTTTGCAAAAGAGAAGTTGAATTATAGGGCTCAAAAATTTCACAAAGCCACATTGCCAAAAGCTCTAGCAACCTTGAATAAAACAATGTATTCATCTATACTTGATCACATCTCATACATTCATTTCTTTTAGATCTTGATTTTTTATATGAGATCCCAATAACAATCAATAATAAGATCCTACAATACCAATTCTAAAAAGTTGATAAATTTAGATTTGTAATTCCATTTATAGACAATGTTAATTTTTAACAATTTTAGGGGGTATTTTCTATTTGTTTACTAAAGAAACTTATACATTATTAAAAACATATGATTATGATTTTTCTATAGTCCATTCTAGTGGAATGTTGGCAATAATTGCAATTGTCCTAATATTATTTCTCAAAAGAATGGGTTGGTACAAATAATTTGGTTAAGAATTTCTTGAAACCACCCAAAACAAGTTCTTAGATTGTTTCAAACATTCAATGACATATGAAAAACATCATTGACAAATCAAATCTTTCCAATGATTAATTAATCATGAGGAAGTAATTCAATGGTTATAATGGTTGATAATGTATTGATACCTCCATGTAGTATAGATCATACAAAGATATTTGCAAAATCTTTATAGTTATAACTACCCATTTGAAATTGCAAGATTAACACCGTAGTATTGTTTAATTTAAAACAATCTAATTTACTAACTTCATTTAGAAAAAAGATTATTCTTTTTTATTTTTTTATTTAATTAATAACCTAAAATTAAATAAAACCATGTCAATAACTATTTTAATTTGTAATTGCAATAAATTGTTCAAGTTTAAGAACATTCAGATTTTGGAAGTTAATTCTTTTTAATATTAATTTGATGAAGAATTTGATATGCTATGTCTTGTTAAAATCAATTGTAATATTGATTTTTTTCATAATCCAAAATTTATTTTGAACAAATAGACTTTGTAAACTTTCATACTCTAAACAAAAATTCAACAATTAAGAAAATGCTTTCTAATACTATTTATATGAAAAATATTCCAAATAAGATAAATGTCAAATGCATCATTCTAGTGACATAAATTGTATCATTTGAAAAACAGTATTGCTTATCATCTTTGTTGAATCTTAAATTTTGTAATTAAAGAAGGTTTGTATACAATTCATCAATCATCATCAAAATACTTGTACATTACTTTGTAAACACTTCGAAATACTGCCAATTCTTTAGCAATTTAAGTCTTAGCAATTTTTAAATTAGATGCAAGGGCCCAAATCTTCCTTGTTCTAAATGAGTTTTTATTTAATCCCAAAGGCCCAAGGCCCTTATTTGTCAAGAATCACACAAAATTGCCATTTCTAACACAAAGAGCCAAAAAATTATAAATGGTATGGAAAAATTCTAGACACTTTGGCTTCATAATTTGCAAGATAAATGCATTCAAAGTGAAGAAATCATGTTTTTTGGCATTGTGGCAAACTAGTTTATAAGACTTTGAATCTTCTTAACTAAAAATTTCTACATTATAGATTTTGAATTTAAAAAAATTATCATAAAGAATTGAATTGTGGAGATTGAAAAAATAAAAGTTAAAAAAATAACATGATTTTTATTCTTTAAAAAACAGTTAAGTAGAAGTATGTAGTGATAGAGGGAAAAATGAAATCATCAATAGCTCTAAGATGGAATTCAAACATAGTAATCCCAATGGTGAGATTGTTTTAACAATCAAAGTTAATCTCATGGAACTTTCTATTTTAAGAAAAAAATGTGAAAATAGAACTCAGAATTGAATCCAATATGTTTTTTTTTTAAAAGTGCTTTAATTGACTGCAAAATAAGATGTTCCATAATTTTCACATTTCAAATCCAAATGGAATGAGTCAAAGTTTTTTGGACATATAGACAAAAACACAATCTATGAGACATAAATTTTTTAAATTTTTATTTCAAATTTTGTGGGTTTTGTTTCTAACGATCGAGTGAGTTCAAATGTGGGCTTATTGCTACATAAATTTTACTCTTAAGCACCAATCAAAATAACAACATATCTCTAGAAAGTAATTTTTTTTTCTATTTTATGACAAAGTTTCATAAAAGTTTGACTTGAAATTGAGCTTATAGAAACTTTTCCAAAATCTATTTTGTCTCCTATTAGTAAGGTGATAAATGAGACTTTAGGGGTTAAGAGAAGCTATATGTTGAGTATAATATCAGTGAATTGCTTTAATAAGTTGGTAAGGTAAGAGGTTCAGAAAGCACTTAGGCTCTAAAAGTGTCTTGTAATGTAGAGTTGTAGTTTGTTTCATTGCACCAACAATGTATAAATAGTGTATATTTCAAAAGATGGACGCTTTTAGTGACCAACCACTATGTTTCAATTTCAAAAATTCATAACTAATTCCACAAAGTTCCAAAAAATATGAAACAACTTGGCTTAGATGCCAATTCTATTTGTCTTTCAAGGAAATTTTATTTAAAAATATTTCAAGAAGTCCACCTTCTCCAAATTAGTTTCCAGCCCTTAAATGGGCACTTTATGGACCTCCTACCAAGCTACCATACACTTAAAAGGATGGTAGTTGTTTGATATTGTTTTGTTTTGATAGAATTTATGCAGTGCATTTAATTTTGTTTTTTTTGGAGTGTTTTCTATTAGTTTGAGAGCTTGAATAGAGCATATTTAACTGAAACATTGGGAGTTTGCTTAACCCTTGAAAAACAAGGACAAGACCTATCACCATTAGATGTTTTTGGAGACATTGGAGGGCCATTTCAAGCATGTTTCCTAGGTTGTGAACCAACCATTGGTGTCAAGAATAAAAAATGATAATTAAAATAATATTATTTTTTAAATTTAAAAAAAAAAAAATCAAAAACTACAACAATATTATTATTATTTGACATGGTAGTCATTTTGCCACATCAAATTGTTGCTTCTATTGAATTCCTACAATCCAAAAACATGGAGAAATTGTTTTTATAAAAAAATTCAAAGTCCATCATAAATCCTCAAAGGGTATAGGACAATTTGAATATGAGAGCTTGAATAGTCATTGTCAAAATGTAGGAATTGTGTTTAATGTAAAACTTCATACTTGTTTGAAAATGTCAAAAAAAATGTTTCTTCCAACCCTTCTTTGAATTTTGTCCCTAATTTTTGATTGGAGGCTTGAAGTATCAAATTGATTTTTGGTGACAAAAGTTAGTTTAGTTTTCCAACTTTCCTTAGTTCAAATTTTCTTGAAAAAAGTTATTCTAGTATGCCTAATTGAGGTGTAAAATTCTATATTGAACATAATTTCTGCTCTTGACTTAACTAGGTATGAGTGGTTGAGCTTGTACTATTTCTAATTCACATATCCTACATGGGTTTTTTTATCTCCCGTCTTCCCACAATTTGTGTAAAGAGATTGCCTACACATCCTCCTACACTTGTAGGATTAGTGACGTTCAAATTTATGTAAGGTGGTTGCAAGAAAATTTCAATATTTTTTATTTTTCCAAATTGAGTCCTACTAATTCTTGACTTGGGTAGCCATTGTTGTTACATAATGGACTTCCAAGAGCTCTTCTTAAAAAGAGTAGCCATCAAACACTAAAATCTTCATTTTTAGAAGATTGTCAAGTTCTTGTTACAAAGTACTTTTGCAATGGTAGGCTAATAAAGCGTAAGTGATTAATGGCCGTAGTAGCGCTATCAAGTTCATGCCACCTTGGCTACCACTTAGGTCTAATAGATAGTTAAGCACTCAAGTGGGAATGTGTTACAATTTATAGTTTATTTAATGCCTTAACATTATTACCATAAGGCCAAGTGGGAATCAACCTTTAGGGTACCCAACCTAGGATCATCGTGTGGATTAATCCAGTAGTCGAGTACAAACTAATAGTTACAATATTGGTACAACATGTCCATAACACAAATGATATCAAATTTCATTCTACTTCAATAGAGATTGAGAGACTAGCTTGCTTATTAACCCCCAACTAATTCTGACTATGTTTTCACCAAAACCGCTTCCCAACTGCCATTTCTAGTACATGTACCAAAATTTAAAAAAACCCCATTTATACACACATGTAACCATAGAATCTTGTAGTAAGCTTGTTTGAGAACATATGGAAAAAATTTCAGAATTTTTTGCCATATAGATTGCAAGATATTAGCATTTGAAGTGACAAACTCTCTTTTTTTGGCCCTACAAAAATCCAGGTAGCTGCACTTTACAAAGTCACATTTGTATGAAAAAATGTCCAAAATGGTTGCAATATATAGGAAAAAAATAATAAGTTAAAAGAAATAGAGAATGATTCAAAATACTAAATTGTTAACAATTTATTTATGGAATTGAAAAATACCAATCCTAGTGGTTGTAATGTTGTAATAAACAATCTACACCTTATTTATTTATTTACTTACTTTTCCAAAAATATTGAAAATTGAGTTAAATAAAAGACTTCAAAGTTTGTCTTAGAGTAAAAATTCAATAGCAATCTGGAAATTCCCATAAACTAAAATTCCTCATAACTTTTAATTCAATCGTTAAAATGGAATGATTCAAAGCTTATCAAGTATATATAAATCTAGAAAACCAATATCAAATTTTTACTTGTAAAAGAAAATGATTTTTGAAGAAGGTCTTTTTTCTACCTGGGTTGTCCATTGAGCAATGAAAAGTACATATCATACCATAACTTTTTAACCATGTAGTCAAAAGTTATAAAAAAATAGTTGGGCTTTGAAGCTACTCCTTGGGCACATGTTGTGCTAAAATTTCAGCGAAAAAAAATAAAAACTCCATTTGTAGTGAGTTGCCCAAAATTCCTATGTTGCCAAAAATGCAGTTTAGGCGTTTAGGGGTTAAATTCTTAATTAATAGCAATTTAGTTAACGCCTAAAAGACTAAGGCACATTTTGGGTACAAATTGTCAAAAATTGCTACTTTTCAAAGCAATTGAGAAAAAAATGGTTTTTATTCTTTTCAAAATGCAAATGTACAAATTTGTACAAGACTATTATGAAAATGTGTGGAAAAAAATTTAGAAACTTTCACCTCACAAATTGAAAGATTATAATGTTTGAAGTTAAAAGAAAAAGTTTTTTTTCTTAGATATAGCTTAATAGGGCCAACAAACTTTAATTCCTTCTAAAGTAAGATTTTTACATTATACATGGTTTGTTCTTTTATATTTTGCATCTTGTATCATGTAAGTTACATACTTGCCAATTTCAAAATTATTGGAAGAGTTTTCCACATGTTGCCTAAGCTATCCCAATAGTTTAGGGTAGGGTTGACAGGACGGTTGGACGTCCGGATGCGGACGCTGTGTCCACAGCGTCTGCTGACATTTGCGGACGCCATCCGCCCCGCACGTCCGTCTGCCCTTGTCCGTCCGCCCCATCCTGCCCTGTTCGCCCCGTCCGTTCGCCTCGCCCCCGTCCGCCCCCGCTCGTCCGCCCCTTCCGTCACTCCATCCGCCCCCATCCGTCCGCCCGTCCGCCTTCCGACATCGGGAGGGACGCTGCGTCCTCTGGTGTCCGTGCGTCCGGACGTCCGGGTTACGGACGCCTTTTTCGGGTGGACGTAGAGATTCGTCAACCCTGGTTTAGGGTAGCATAACTTTTGATCTAGGCATATTCATGATCAGAAAAAAAAAAACCTTATATTCTTACTAA
The DNA here is from genome assembly GCA_963969395.1 of Pseudoscleropodium purum. Classification (NCBI taxonomy): domain Eukaryota; kingdom Viridiplantae; phylum Streptophyta; class Bryopsida; order Hypnales; family Brachytheciaceae; genus Pseudoscleropodium; species Pseudoscleropodium purum. The sequence continues at coordinate 4,909,827 of OZ017796.1, forward strand.
AAGAGTACATGTTCACACCTTGTATCAAAAATTTAAGAACATCCGTTAAAAATGGCTTCATATGCACCTACCTAAGATTACATATGTACATATATTCAATGGTCATTCAATCCTCTAGGTGTTAAACTAGTATTGCTCTATATGACACTATGGCATTAATATTTCCTTAATATACTGAAAGACATGAAAATTAATATGCAAATTGCTTCAAATTCACAACATTGTGCTCTTCGAAGTTAGAATAATCACCATATTCCTACTTCCCATCTTCCTAAATTATTTTCTTTCTTTCTTTGGCTTGAGGTCTACAATGTCATTGTCACATACTTGTCAATGCCAATTCAACAAAATTGATGAGTTAGAGAAAATCTTGACTCTCTAGAAGGCCATTTGACTTTGGCCAAAGTGCAAATACAACAAAAATAAAAATTTAAAAGGTCATATTGTAGTTTTTAAATCTTTTTTAGAATTTTTTTTAGATAAAAATAAATAAAATCTATATCTTGTAATTGCACAGTTGACCAAAGTCAAACAATTCTCTTGAGAATTCAAATTTTTTCTAATGCTACTTGCCTTAATTCATTAGCACTCCATTATCTACAATCTAGACAAAAAATAGAAAGGTTCCAATAATTTTTTTGTCTACAAAATTTCTCATTTATCCAAACTAGTGATTGACTTTTTGAAAACTAAGTTGTTGCAAGAAACACTTACCATTTTTGTCTAAAAATAGCCTATTTCAGTGAATATTTGTGACTTTTGAAATTATTATTTTTTAAATAAAATAAAATATGGGTAATTTGTAAAGCATTGAAAATAGTTTGTTCTAAAAGTTTTAGACTTTGAAAAATTTATCTCTAATAGTCATGCACAAAAAAAGGAAGATGGAAAATACCAAGAAAATGGACACTTTGATGTTTGATTTTTAGAAAATAGTAAAAAAATTCTAAAAATAAAATTCTAAAATTCATTTTCTCAACTTGAAGGTGGCTACTCTTTCTCAACCATTTAAAAAAAATCTCTTCTTAGACTTGTGTAACTTTAGTGGAAGTCCTTGTAACCCAATTTCAAGCTTCAAGTTTGCAATTTTGGATCAGAAATAGTACTGAAAATATCCAAATGGCTAAAGTAGACATCTAATTGGGTTATGTTTTAAAATAATAAAATATTTCTTTGAAATGGAAAAGATTATTCATGTCTACAACTACTATATGTACCCTCATTTCAAATTTCATATAAAACTAACATATGACACAAATGTTATGAACAAAAAACCACCTATCCAAGGCGAAGGGGACCAAAAAAAAGACAAGTGTTGCTTGCAATCACCCAACCACACTTTTGCTATAATGAATTCGATGAAATTGAGATAAATAATTATATTGATATAAGCAAATCTATGCAAAAATTCAAAAAAGGATTTAGGTGCTAAGGGGTTAAAAAACAACCTAGGTATTTTAAGGTGATACCAACAAGAATGTTTGTACGACATTTAAAAGTATCTCTATCTACAATATGAAAATATGCTTGTGCTTGACATTAAGATAGGAGGTCCATAAATCACCCATTTAAGCCTACATACCTCATCAATGATAGTAATAGATATTTCAAGGAGTATGTCATTCATTCCTACATAGGGGACACATTTAGAACCTGAGCAGTCATTAACCTTGAAGCACTCTGCCGTTGGTATCTAAGATGACGAACATCCTCCCCTTTGTTTGTTTGGCCTTGACCACTTCATTCGTAAAACACGGCATTGTATAAAGATTATGTAAAGTTTACATACATATTCAAATAGATGGGCGAGATGCACGAAACAATAAAACTACTTCATGAATTCTAGGAAATGCTGCTATGTATTTTGGAAAGATGTGTAGCACTTGATTGGTTTTGCAAAGGGTGTGTAGACACTATTTAGTCCAACTAACTTTTTATTCATCCAATGTAATTATACTTGAATGTTGAAATACAACCTTTCTTGATGACCAATTCTATGAAATTGTCGTAATAGATATTTCAGTATGTCACAAATTTAAGCAAAAATGTGCCAACATTAGAAAAAAGATTGAGGCATTTAAGAGGTAAGGACCTCGTACCTTAGGGAAGAAAAGAACGAAAAGAATTAGCCAAACAAGCAACAACTGAAGCAGTGCAAAATTAATCCATGTTTTGTAGTAGGAAATTGTGGGAGTGCCGTGGATTTATTTTGAGACAGGGAGTAAGAGAAAGCGTGTCTGTTTCTTCGTACTAGTCGGCAACTCATTCCTCTTTATCTAAAGACTTAGTGTGATATCTTGAATAGCTTTGATTCTTGCTGATGCCGTCTCTGATCTCGTCAAGAACCAGAGGAACGGACCAACGTCGTCCATGCCAGAGGAGAATCTTTAGCCATGGCTTTCAATTCAATTAAGTGCAAGCGCTTGTTGAATGATCAGAAGGAGTGTAATAAATATTGATTCTTGACGCGAAAAATTCCACAGGAAATTGCAATTGAAGTGTATTGAAAGATAGGGTCTTCTACCTTTATAATGCACAAAACAAAACGGACCTGTGCCGTCTGATACATTACTACCTTTCGTTGAATGGGTGTGGAATTATTTCTTCTTGTTAGAGCGAACTTGCTCGCAAAGTCGGAATTGGAAATTTGATTTTCTAGTTTTGCCCGAGTCGGAATTGCTTTGTGTCGTGTTTCATGGTGCTTTCACGTACTTCAGTCTAGAGAGAAACTTCTACATTTTAGGAGTCCGCTCCCTTTGCCAAGCACTCGCAGCAATGTCAATTTCGTTCAAAAGTGGTATTAATTCCAAGTAATACTTTGGGCACGTTTCAACAGGTGCTCTGTTATGCTACATAAATCCATCCCCAAGCATCACAAGCAGTTTGCGCAGCATTCCAAGAGCTTTCACACAAACCCTGGTCAATTGGATCACAGGCATGAAGATTTATAAACTTTACAAATTCTCTGTATCAATCCATCAATCCATCAATCCATAAGCCTATGACATTGCACACTTCAGTAGAGTGTGATATGCAATAAAAATGTACATTTCAAGACTCAAAACTTGTGCATGTCAGGGACATGATCAACTAACTTTCAACTATTTTAAGTCTTATCTTAGTCATAGAAGTTACACTGGACTCTTGAGAGAAGGTACTAGAAGCAACACCCATTTGATTTGAAGTCTTAGCAACTGCCAAGGGTGCTTCAACTTCCCAAGCTAATTGAGTCCTTATTTAGAACTCGGTAACGTTTTGCGTGTCATATCTACAGCAGGATTTGATAAGTGGGTACATTTACAAGGACGATGCATGCACCGCGGTCTACCTTAGTTTGAAGAACTACGTACGGGGACTCTTTCTTCACGCGGGCCTTGAGGGTGGGATATACGAACTCTTCTTGCTTCTCCAAGGACAAGCATTACAATTACGCTCTAAATTCAGCAGGCTTTACAGGTCCCTTGGGGGCAGATTTTCCAGTGTATTTTGAGATCGAGGAACTGCGCTCTAAACCCTAAACTCACACCCGCATAAGAGCAGGCTGGGGAGTTTGGAGGGGTTGTTCTTCCTCTTCCAAAGAACGAGTTTCATTCAAAGGAAAACTGAGGAACCAATACACCCAAGCTCCGATACTGAAGCCACTCACTTCAACAAACAGACATGTAAGTCCAATGGCAGGCCCATACAAGGTCCAGACAGTGTAGCCAATGGCAAGAAGGCTCATAAATGTATCAAGCACTAGAATGAGCGTGGGTAACCTTCGTAAGGGACCGATCCTGCATAACCAAATCCACGTGAGCTTCCCCGGCACTGACAGCAAGTATCCCAGAAAGACTGCCGTGACGGCCAAACCCATCAAGTCCACCAGCAATGCCAGCATCCACAGCAGCCCAAACACTTTGTAATTGAGACTGGCCATCTGACCTTGGGGTGACATAAGCGGTTGGATGGCAACTGCAGCCAGGAGTGTTTTCTTCAAGCCAATGCACAAAGCACCAACAAAAGCTACAATTAGTAACAATCAATCAATCAGGTAGTATCGTACTAGGCTGGCCTATGATTTTTATTTGTAACGCGCATTACTCCAAATATTTTAATTTGGATCACCGACTACGACACAGGCGAGTGCACTGGCAGAAAAGGAAGCTAGGCGTCCGTTTTGACGAGCAGCAGTTGTGGGAAATTTCGGATTATGTGACCAAGTTTGACACTGCTTTGGGGGTCATAACACTATTTTCGTCGTTCTGTCACTACAATGTGTTGAGAAGCGATGCCATTCTGCAGTGCAGTCACTTGAAATCATTCAATAATTTACAGTAACTTGGAAATGGGAGGACAATTCTGCCTTTCGAAGCGATTTGACTCTGCTGCAAGCTTCAGTTGATCGAGACTTGATTTCTAAACCGTGTGTATTCCAATGTGAAGTATTCTTCACAACAGGACTGATTCAAACTTCAATTTCGTTAAATTGGTGGAATCTGTTCCACAACTAACTTGGCACTAGATCTTCAGTGAGGGCAGCTTGAACGTAACTCCATACCAGACTTAGTTTTTGGAGCTTTGTGCAAATGAACCTCACGACATCCTGCCAATTTAACGAAATTGTCGATCTATACGCAACTAGACCTGCAACGCATCTAGTGATCATACACAACTGAAGTGTATTAAATGTAACAACCGGAAACAATATTTTACATCTTGTATTAAACTAAGTATATTTATGTTATCTAGACGTCCAACCTAATGAAAGGAAAATTTATAAGAGGATATAGTCATTCTTGTTGAAAATGGCGAATTTCAGCGAAATTATTGCAGGACGTCCCGGCCACTTCTTTAATAAAAAATCAATGGCTAAATTTCAAGTGACTGACACTTTCCTGGAACCTCAGATCTATACCGATCCTCGTTTAGAGAGCGCTGGGCCCTTGAAAGTCACAAATTTTGGTGCTCTGAAACAGGCCATGTTAACAAACACGACCATAAACTGTGATAATCCAGTCATACTACACCATCAGTGGCATTGGAAAACATTCAATTTGTACAACAATTCGAGCACGTCATAGGTTCGTTCAATTCCAACCGACTGACTGCAGGAAAAGAGATCGTTTAAAGAAATTGCAAGCACTCACCACAACAAGGTAACTACTCCACAGCAACATCAGCCCTTTCTGCATCTCTTCCCCGCACTGTTCGATGTCGTCAAAGAAATGTGGCCACGATTTCAATTTACCGCTCCTCAACAGCCACACGCCCTCTTTCCTGAGACTGGCCAGACATTTCTGCTCCACGTCTTCTAAGGCTGCTTCGTTTCGCTTCCTGAAGGACTTTTTCCCTCGGAAAGAAACAGGGCTTCTATCGTTGTTACCGGGGTCCATGTCTACGCTCGTCTCGTAGGCAGCTCTCGCGTCGTCCATAATCTGGTCCACGCACGCAGCGAGCGCACTTGAAATCCTGGTCATACCTGCGTGATCTTCGATATCTGACAGCCAATTGATTAAGAAGCCAAGCACGAAATTTATTAGCTTAGTTAGAGTTGGCGATCACATAGTATAATATAACAGAGTGAAACACAGTACATGCTAGCATATCAGAGATGGCCAAAAAAACGAGTTTTCCAGGTGCCGTCCGGAACTTAAGACCTAGCTAGGTCCGGTATAGATTTGAGGGTCTAATCGGGCCACTGAATCTGAGCCAATATCACTGAATTCTGCCATTTAACGAATACGAGAAACAAACTGCTGCTTGACATCTTCTAGGAACCCGAGAAAGTACCGACAGAAATGCAAATATCGACGTCAGTCAAGTTTAATTTTAGGTACTTGCAATGGAACCTGTCTGATCACGAACAACTTCTCGAGTTTGAAAATCTTAGCAAGCCCCTCGACAGAGTAACAATGACCAATTCTGCTTCGGCGGAGATTGATCGACAGAGCGACCTGCACATCAAATACTTGCTCGAAAAGACCGGGTAAGAGCTAGTACCGTACCGACAGGCCGGAAAGTCTGTAAGTTCCTGCATTCAAGACGAAGGTATCTGCAAAGGGATGAGTTTGAATGTGCTGTCCACGAAAAAAATTGAATAGAAAAAAACTCGATCTGACAAATGTCACCACCGAAAGGACAGAATTGGGGGAGATGCTTTCTTGTCTCGTTGAAATTTTCTTCGAAAAAGTGAGTCTCTTTCTTCGTCGTCGGTAAGTTCAGTGGACGATTTCCGGTCTGTGCAAACTATACTATTATTAATAATTGGGTTTCTTGTTGAAGGAGCCAGCCTGTGTGGTTAAGAATTTCACACGAAAGTGTATCGTTGAATTCCTGGAAGCAACCTCACTCAGTTTCGTTAAATTGGGTAGATTCCGTCACTTCGGCGCGACCGGAAACCAAATTAAAGCAGGAGGTCCATGAAGAGCTTAAACTCATCCAAGAGCTGAAACCTGAATTTGGGGAGATGAAACTTCTTGAAATACTTATCAGTAAATTTTCTTTGAAAGACAAATGGAATTGGCATCTAACTCAAGTCGTTTCATGTTTTTTGGAGTTTTTTGGAATTGGTTATGAATTTTTGAAGTTGAAATGGCAGAGGGCTCTCAAATTGTCCTCTTCTTCAAATGCACACTATTTGAACATTGCTTGTACAATGAAAAAGCAACATGTACAAATAGCGTATATTTGAGGAGGTGGATGATTTTAGGACTTGAGTGCTTTCAAATTGACCTCTTATTGTTGATCCTAGTTTGTGATCTAAAATATAGCTTTGTTGAAGATACGTGTGTCACAATTTTGGCTTGTAGAATATCACCAATTAGGTAAAAATTGATTTTCATGCATTGAAATGTGGTGCTTGGCTTGACTTAACTTACAATCCTTGCATTATAGAAGGAGAAACCAAAATTTCATTAAAATGACAATATTTCATTAAAATGGTGAGGAAAAAGACAAATGAAAAGACTGAAAATGGACAATTTGGTGAAATTGGCAAAATTCAAGGCATCCAAAGTTGTGATTCATCTACACAAAGCTCCAAAGTCCAGGACTAGTATCAATTTCAAAATGCATAGTTTGAACATAAAAGTGCCAAGTTTGTGGAAATATGCCAATTTAATGAAATTGACTTTGAAAGAAAGGAAAAGAATCTAAAATTGTGGCATATTGAATACCACCATTTCAATGAAATTTCCCATGTTTGAGACTAGAAGAGTGTGATGAGATTGTTCATTAACTTCTTTAAATTGATGATCTTTTATCTTTTACTTCTAACCTCATTAGTTTAGATTTACCCTTCTATTCATTGGGTGATTGCAAGAAACACTAATACTATTTTGTATCACACTTATAGTTTTTAAGTTGTAATTGGCTATATTTTTTATAGATTGAAGCTAATGTATTTGAGTTTTTTTGGGAAGATCAACATTTAGACAATAATTAGAGAAATTATTTTTCAAAAATTTCTAAAAATCATTTTATATTTAAATTTAAATTTAGCTAATTTATCACACTTTGTGATTAAAGGGGTTTTAGTATTGGGGACTACCCAAAATAAATGATCTAGAGTTGAAATTTTTGTGCTCTATTCCTGCACTAGAGAGGTATGTGCCCACCAAAAAAAATTCAATAAAACATTATTTCATGTCTTCTACATTCATGCAAACAGGGCTTTTTTATGCACACAATTCTAAATATTGAAAATGGTTTCAAGATCATTTATTTGGTGAAATTTGTTCATCATAAAGTCTTTTCAAATCAAAAACTTTTAGTTTTCTTAAAAATTATTTTTCCTATATTTTACAAATTAAAACGTCAAAGTACCTATTTTCATGAGATTTTGCACTTTTCTAGTTCTCCTACTTCAAAAAAATTTCTATGTTTTTCCTTCCTAGGGTACCTTCTTCTTAAAGTTTACACATTAAACATATTTCTCAGTTTTTTTTCTAATTTTATAGTACTAGTGAAAAAACCATGAGTATTATGGCAAATGCAACAAAAACAGCTTATGTTTCTTGCATTCACCCTATTACATAAATTCTTCTCTCGCTTTTTCTTTCTCTCTTGGCTTAGGTATCGTAACATTGAATAACTAGATAATAGTACTTTCCATACCATTATTCCCTTTGCTAAGAAGGTATTAACATGCTAAAGGACCATTGTCCCTTGGGGGACAAATGGGATTTTGGGCAAGTACCTACAGGCTGAAATTATTTCTTGATATTTTGAAAAAAATTTGAAGATATGAAAATTGATTAGCTTCATGGGAATATAATTTTTTTTCCAACTGGTGTTGAGGAACAAAAGTTATGCCCAAATAAGCTCAAAATAGGAAATGGGGGGCAGCAAAAAAAATTCAAAATTTTTAATTTTTTAATTTTTTAATTTTTTTCCTTGTAGACTATATTTTTGTATACATGGAAAGCTTTCATTCATTACATTTGGATTCTTTATGAGAAAGTAATGGACAATCTTGTTTTTCGGGCAATTAAAGCATCTTCTTGAAAAAATAACTTGTAGGATTCATTTCTAAACATAGTTCTTACAATTTAAAAAAAAAAAAGTTTCACATGGTTTATCTTGAGTTCTAGAACAATATCACCGTTGGAATTAGTGCATTTTAATTCCATTTTAGAGGTATTAATAATTTAGATTTTCCTTCTATTCCATACCTACTTCTACTTAACAATTTTTTAAAGAATAAAAATTAATTAATTTTTAATTATTAACTTTTTTCCTAGACCCTCAACTCAATTCTATATTATAAAGATTTAAAGCTCAAAACTTTGTAGTGCAAAAAATTAAAGTTAAAAATGATCAAAGTCAAAAAATCTAATCCTGCAATGTATTGAAAAATTTGTTTTTACTACTTTAAATGCAAATATCTTGCAATCTATGTGGTCAAAAATTTTGAAATTCTTTTTAGTTATTCTCATATAAGTTATTTATAAGATCCTATGGTTGGATGTGGAAAAGAAAATTTTATTTTCATTACCTTTTGCTATAGAAATGACAGTTTTGAGTGTTTTCTAGTAGAAAACAAACCTTGGTCTTTTAGGGATTAACTTATATCTCTATAGATGCTTGGGAGGGATTTATTAATTAATGCAAGGATTGGAGTTGGCTGAGGAGCCATCCATACAACTATTTTGTTCATTATAGGGGCCCCCTTTCACTAGAAGAAAACCTTGTTGGAATCAACACAATCTACATGGCATTTTTTTGTTTGGAGTGCAAAGTTTGTATAAAATTTGATATTTTTTGGATTTGAAAATAGAAAAATGTCATATAGATTGTATTGACTCCAACAAAGTTTTCTTTTAATGTTTCCAAGGAAGCAAAAGGGCCCCCAACCTCATTGATAAATCATATTATGTAAACCATTACTTACATCTTTGATGCTTAGAATTAATTATTTGTAGTGTATATACATGATATTCTATTTAACTAAGCAAGAATCTTCTCTATGCAGAGAAGGTATTATACTTTGTTAGGTGCCTAGAAGGAACTTATCATTTAACCCCTAAAGGATCATTGTTCTTTTTGAGGGATAGATTGGATTTTGGATAGGTACCTATGGTCTCAATTTTTATCAAGATTTTTTGAAACTTTGATTTAGGTAGAAAAATTAATAAGCTTTATGGAAATATAACTTTTTTTTTCAATTGGTGCCTAGGAAAAAAAACTATGCTCAAATAAACTCAAAATAAGGAAGACTAGGCAACAAAAAAAATTTTAAAATTTTGAAATTCAAAAGAAAATTCTCATAGATTATATTTTTTTTCTACATAGAAGGTGTTGATTCATTTAATTTGGATAAGTGATGTTAAAGTTATAGACAATCTTGTTTTTCAAACAATTAAAGCATCTCAATAAATAAAAAATAACTTTGTAGGATTAATTTCTAAATGCAATTTTTACAATTTAGAAATAAATTTCACATGGTTTAGTTTGCTTGCCGGATAACTCTCACCATTGGAATTAATGTTTTTTAATTCCATCCAAGTAGATAAATAAATAATTTAGATTTTCCTTCTATTTCAACTCCATTCCTTACCATAAAGATTTGAACCTCAAAACTCTATAATGCAAAAAATTTAAGTTAAGAAGGTCAAAGTCAAATAATCTAGTCCCGCAATGTGCAAAAAAAGTTGTTTTCTTCACTCTAAACACAAATATCTTGCAATCTATGTAGTAAAAAAATTCTGAAATTTATTCCACATATTTTCATAATAGTTAGGTGTAAGATTATATGGTAAAATGTGGAAAAAAAAAATTTAAGTTTTTTTAATCTTTGCAATAGAAATGGCAGTTTTGAGTGTTTTTTGGCAAAAAAAAGGTCTTGGTCCTTTTGGGGGTTAAATCAAGGATTCACGTTGGTGGAGGAGTCATATAAGACAATTTTATTCACTATGGAGCATACTCATTAGTAAACATTTTTTTTGGCAATGGCCTCCAAAGGGCACAATTAGCATAAATTCAACATAGTCATAACAAACCATGGACCTAATCTCTGTCAAGAACAAGTGGAAGGACAAAACCTAGGCCTCTCCTTGTGTACCAATAAAAAGAACCCTTATATAAGCAATGTTAGCATAGGGAGTTGAAGTGGAAACCTCATGGGTTTCATCAAAAGTCCATACCACCTACCATTACCTAGGTTAGTTTAAGGTCATTTTGGACTGATGGATTTGTAAACAATTTTGATATGATCTATGAACAAAGTGCAATATAATTAGAAATTGCATATGGGACTATAATAATATATATGAATTGGTCTTATTTCCTATAATATGATCTATGATTGGGGGCTAGAATTGATACACTCCTCCATAAATTAATCCAGAGTCTTTGAAAACTATACCTACTTGTAAACTAAAACTCCTCATAACTTTCATTTCATTAATTAAAATGGAATGATTCAAAACTTTCCATAGATATATAAATCTAAAGAACCAATTTCAAATTTTTATTTCTTTAAAAAGTGGTTTTTAAAGAAGTTTTTTGAGTTGCTTGAACTACCCTCCAAGCAATGAAAACTACATATTGTACAATAATTTTTTAACCATGTAGTCAAAAGTTATGAAAATTATTGAGCCTTAAAGTTACTCCTAAGACTCATGTTTTGTGAAATTCTTAAAGAAAAAAATTAAAAAATTATATATATATAGGATTGCCTAAAATTACTATATTGCCATAAAATGCAATTTTAACCATTAGGGATTAAAAAGTGGAGAGCAAAATCATGACCATCCAAATATGTAGTTGTTTCCAAATAAAAGTAATAGTTGGAATATCTATAAGGTTGGACAATCATGAGCCAATTATACATGACAAAGATGAATTTGATGTTTGTAAGAGGATCTACATTATTAACCATTATTAATTATAGTAGCATTACAACTTGCGTGAAACCTTTAAAAAATAATTTCAATGTGCCTCCTCAATGCAATCATTACAATGTTCTTCAAATTCACAACCTCCACATGTTGTCTCTCACAAAGCATTTTGACTCGATTTTGTGAGTAATTGCCCTCAATGAATAGACAAAGATTCTTTATGCAAAGAAGCATGTACTTCTTTAGAGTTAATGCTCTATATTTCTACAACCAAATCTCTCTATTTTTTTTAATAATATTTGAAATTTGTGGTACCAAAAATGGGTTCTATTAAAATTGTTGAGAAGAAGGCAATGTTTGTTATGGAATACTTTCAAACCCCATGAAGTATCAAATGGTTGGCCAAAATGCTTGGTATGAGCTACAAATGTCTACCCTAGCACAATCCTATCACAAGTGTATGTGCACCTTCTGTGAATGCTCTTAACCCCTAAATGATTTTGATTATGTTTTCACCAAAACTGCTCTAAAATTGCTACTTCTAGTGTAAGTACCAAATACTAGAAAAAAAACCAACATTTTAGGACACATATAATTACAGGGTCTTGTAGTATGTTGGTTTGAAAATATGTGCAAAAAAATTCAAAAATTTATACCATGTAAATTGCAAGACATTAGCATTTGAAGTGACAAAAATCTTTTTTTTGGCCTTTGAAGAAAAGGGCAATTGCAATTGGTGAGGTTACATTTCTATGAAAAAATGTCCAAAATGGTGGCTACTTTTTAAATTTTTTCTTCAACTTTGGCTACATGCTTGAAAACTTTCATATCATTTGGAATTGTACAACATACTAGGAAAAAAATTACAAGTAGAAAGATGTAAAGAATGATTCAAAATACTAAATTATTAATAATTTATTTATGGAATTGAAAAATGCCAACACCAATGGTAGTAATATTTTAATGAACAATCTACACCTAGTGTTTTTATTTTTTTTCAAAAATATGGAAAATTGAGTTAAATAAAGGACTTCAAAGTTTGTCTTAGGATAGAGATTCAATAACAATCTGTAAACTCTTGCAAACTAAAACTCTTCATACCTTTTGACTCGTTGATCAAAATGGAATGATTCAAAGCTTCCAAGTATATATAAATCTTGAAAACCAATTTCAAAATTTAATATTTTTTAAAAGTGATTCTTAATGAAGTTTTTTTCATTGCCTAGGTTCCTTGTTAAGCAATGAAAAGCACATATCATTTATAACTTTTTAACCATGTAGTCAAAAGTTATGAAAATTGTTGGGCCTTAAAGCTACTCCTAGGGCACATGTTGTGTTAAAATTTCAAAAAAATAAAATAAAAACTCCATTTGTAGTGAGCTGCCCAAAAATTGCTATATTGCCAAAAGAATGCAATGTGGGTATTCAGGGACTAAAGTAGGATGTTATAAAAGCACTTTGGCCTTGCAACCACTCACCTCTTTGAATATACAATATCTACACATGTTGCTTTTTCATAGCCTTCAGCAATGTACAAACAAAGTATATGTCCAGAGGTGGTCAATTTTAAAGCCCAATGCTATTTCATCTTTAAAATTTCATAACTAATCATACAAAGCTCCAAAAAAAAATGAAACAACAGGGGTTACATGACAATTTCACTCATCTTTCGAGGAAATTTTTTTGAAAAATAATTCAAGAAGTTGCAACTCCCCTAAATTCAGTTTCAGCTCTTAAAAGAGCCATTTATGGACCCTTCTACCTTGCGCAAAAAGTTCTGGTGACATGCCATGGACCGTGGACATGGCGATTTAGCTTGCGGTAGCTCCTTGCTCTACTGAAAATGAGAGTACCAGTCACCATTACTGTTGGTAAATTGATCATTACCTTTCGCTGCCTGTAGCTGCAAATCTTACGAGAGTGGCTAAGGTTGATTTTGATGGTACAATTTGTGGCTATTATTTTAAGAATCTAAGATCTGTGTTTCCATTATGAAAACAAGCTGTCGGATTTGAAATCCACCTTTTGTTTTGAAAATTTATTAATTTATTAGCATGAGTTCAAATGCCAGGTAAGGCATCTTACTACTTACAGGGCTGTAAGTGAGCACCAAGCAAGTTCGGAATCCAAGGACAAATTATAGATTCACAAGAACTTCACAAGAACTTCACGTAAGCCGGTTCACTTCTTACAGAGGCTTGACACTCAGTCTGGCATTGCAAACGTCGATCGAAGAAGCCAGATAATTCACTTGTTCTAGTCCACACAATTAAATCATCAATCTGCATCAAGGAAATACTCTACATGAATCCGTCCTGCACAGTTTTTGCTTGTCCTATACCTTCACGGGGACCGGCAGAAGACTTGCCAAGTCAACAAACTTCTATAATCATGAACAGTCTGATCGAATAGAAGTAATTAAGAAAGTCTCTTATACAACAGACCGATGCACTCATTAGCATAACGCCCAGGTCAGTCCAAGAGGGACGTACAACAGATGAGCAGGCACAATTCAAATTCTACAAATTAAAGCAAGATCATTACATGAATCCAACGAATGCATGAATGGATCGATGCTGACAACAATCTGGTGGATCGATGCTTGCGACCAGAATGTACAAAGCCAAGCCAGGCGCGCGGAGTTCGGTGAATTCAAGGAGTGTGAGAGCGCGAGGGCGTGTTTTCCTGTGAAGCTCTGTCTTTGTCACTACCCCTGAACTTCTCCTCCGAAGCGCTCTCTGATTGTCGAGACGTTTCGTCCCCGTTGTCGATGTAGAGGGGGTGCACATCCTCCAGCAACATCAGCACATTGGTCATCTTGGGGCGTCGTTCCGGCACAGGGTCCACACATTGCATGGCAACTTGCAGCATGGACACCATTTCTTCTTCGATGTTGTGGTAACGCATCAGCTCCAAGTCGAAGACCTCCGCTGTCCATTCTTCCCGCACTACCGATTGCACCCACCGTGGCAGGTCAATGCCTTCATCGTTGAGAGCCGCTTGCGCCGGTGCTTTCCCTGTCAGAAGCTCCAACAGCAGCTGCAAAAAACATAGAAAGACATCATCAATCGGAAAAACTCCATAGACTTTTACTCCCCAAGGTTTTACTTCCCTGTATCATAATCATTGCATTTATAAACCCTTCCAGAACTTTGGTTTTGAGTGATGGTAAAGAAAATGTAACATGTGACGCAAAAAGACGTTGCTGACAGAAGACTCTACTCTCGATATAAGCGGATGAATTCTTGACACATAGATAGTCACCAACTTGGGAATTCAGGGGCCAAATTATCTAGGTTTTCTTCTAATGTCGTGTACACAAAGTAGACCATTTGCGCTCTGGCATTGACAGAGAAATGATTAATTCAGTCGACAGGAAGATCGACGTACCACTCCAAAGCTGTAGACATCCGACTTCTGTGTGATTTTCCTAGCCTCGGCGACCTCAGGAGCACGGTAGCCAACGATCCTGGAAGCAGCAGAAGTCGGAGTCAACAGTTGAGCGAGTCCAAAATCTGAGATGCAAGCTTCGAGGTCTTTGTTGAGCAGAATGTTGGATGACTTGATGTTCGCATGCACAAATTTGGGGCCTCCTTGTGCGTGCAGGTAATCTAGCCCCCTTGCAGCTCCAAGCGCAATCTTGACCCTGCTCTCCCAATCCAGAGGTGTTCGACCGCTGCCTCGATTCCCTGCATAATCCATCGAATGAATCACTCTCTTCAGCACCCACAACAAGTGGCATTCGAAGAAACTTAGACAGTCATTATACCTCACATATTCAGAATTCCTGTACTTACTATTGCCCAACCCCTGGATAACATTGTTTTTCCTTGATAAACAAATGTTTTACAAATTAAAACATACGAACCAAGTTGGCAGACTCTAAACCTGTGCGACTTTTTTGACACATTGATTCTCATCAACTCGGGGAACCGAAGGAACCTCATGTAAAAAATCTGCAAAGTTTTCTTGCAAGGGGAAATTATACTTCGCAGAAACGAATTCAGATCATTTATTAGGACAAGGCAGTCCAAGAAAGGATGATCACTCACCGTGAAGAAGAGCAGAGAGGCTTCCCATGGGCAAGTAGTCATACACCAGAAGCTTCTCATCCTTCGAGAAGTAGAACGCTCTCAATGGCACCAGATTCCGATGC
Source organism: Pseudoscleropodium purum (assembly GCA_963969395.1). NCBI lineage: Eukaryota > Viridiplantae > Streptophyta > Bryopsida > Hypnales > Brachytheciaceae > Pseudoscleropodium > Pseudoscleropodium purum. The sequence goes on from OZ017796.1 coordinate 4,925,304, forward strand.
TGCAGCTTCCCCACCACGTGAATCTGAGATTCAAACTCTTTCTTGCCCGTGGTGACATCTTTCAACCTCTTCACCGCCATGATCGTCCCATCCTCCAAGATAGCCTTGTACGCCGTTCCTACACTGCCCTTGCCGAGCACCTCAGCAGAAGCTCGCAACAGATCCTCCAGATTGAATGCATACTTCTTCCCGTCGAAGAAAACCAGTTTATTCCGCTCCAGTTCCCCTGCCCCTGCGCTGGAATACTCTTCCCCATTTTCCTCCATCACTTTGCTTTCCCGAGTCCTCTCACGAGAAATCTCACGCCTTTCAGATTTGATCGACAGGTGCCGTCCTCTCTTCGTTCGGGACAAACACAGGTAAAATCCGAATAGGACGAGAGCCAGAAACGCTGCTGAGCCGATCACGATGCCAGCGATGTCACGCGCTGCGAGCTTTTTTTCACCGTTTGAAAACTCTGGCTCTGGGGTGGACGAAATGGGACTGGCAGGGGAATGTGATGGAAATGGACAGAGGGATGCGAGGGGAGGGCCACACAAGAGCCGGTTGCCCTGGTATGAAGAAGCCGGGAATCTGGACAGCGTGGTCGGCACAGCGCCAGATAAATTGTTGTTGGCGACGTTGAAAACCTTCAGGTTGACCATAGTCAAGGCAGGAAGGCTTCCGGAGAACGAGTTGTTGAGAAGATTCAGCATGGAGAGCTCGGTAAGTCGGCTGATGGACTCGGGGATAGATCCATTCAATCTGAAAACAGAATACCGATAGCACACAATTGTCAATAATGGGTTTCAGACGCTCACTGAGAATTGGATGCTGAAAGAGAATGAGGTTGAACTGACTGACCAATCACAGCATTCAACAAAGAGACACTTTGAGTCGCCCCAAATATGATATTCATGTAGTTAGTGTAATAAACAATTAGGACTGAAAGCCAATGCTAGCACAAGCAATGAAGGTGAAATAAAAAACAATCAATTATATACCATGCCGTTTCTCGCGTGGAGGAAAAAAAGAAACAAGTTTAACATCGAGCAATTTAGTGTCCCTTACCCATTAACAGAGAATACTTTGACAACCTTAAGTGGTGATCACCGTATCATAAAGTGACCAACAAGAGGACTAGCCAGTGTTCTCTCAAGGAAGGTTGAAACCGGCTGGCAACAACTGATTCTATACAGTACCATTATCTAAGTGGTAGAGATAGGAAACGAGTTGAACCCCAAACATTTAATGTCCACATCCAGATGTCAGGTGGACTTCATTCTCTATTCAACATTGAGAGCCTTGGAATGCATCCTAATATTTTGTGATGTATCAATAACTCGGTTGATCATTTTCAAAGTTAAAGAAATATAATTTGACGAAAACATGGAAAAGCTGAGTACTGACCGATTATATTCCAAGCCCAAGTGAGTGAGCCGTGGCCAGAGAACAGAGAGATCATCAGGCAGTGGTCCATAGAACTCGTTCCCAGCCAGGTAAACCGACTCCACATTCTTGCAATGTCCGAGCTCCCCAGGAAAGGAGCCTGTCAATTTGTTCCCACGCAAACTCACAACTCGGAGCTCCGAAAGCAAACTCAAGCTCCCTTGAGGAATGCTCCCTCGGAAGCCTTTCCCCGGCAAGCGCACTTCGGTGACTCTGTTTTTGTCACAGGTGACGCCTCTCCAGTTGCAAGTCCAGCTGGTGTTCGACCAGCGCAGCTTCGTTCCGCGAAAGTCATGGACGTTGCTGAAGGTGAGAAGCGCCTTTGTGTCCGTTGCTAAGTCTTGGCCTGCCACTCTTGCAACGACAGCCACAAGGAGTACTATGAAGGCCGCCGTTATGCTCCACTGGGGTTTCTGCTTTCGCTTCGTCATCTCTTGATACATTAGCTATCTGTGAAGAAATTACTATTCTTCCAAAACTAGGCCGAAAATATAGATGACCCCCAAAGCCTACATTGCCGTGTTGAAGGTACTCCTGTTGCGATGTTTAACCAGATATCCACCTGGTTCATCTCGTGTCTTCATCAGTCCATCTGGTCGGTGACTGATTACCTAGTCCCTTGAGGTTTTGTATGTGAGAGTTCAACGCTTTATCTGAACAACAGTTCCCACATGAATGCATGAGCTGTGAAACTGAAGTATTCTGGTCATCTTTTTTCATGTTTCGTTTCGTTTGACTGATCGAGACATACCTAATTGTAAGCTGGACCCATGAAAGTAAGGTCCCCGTGCTGTGCACCTTGCGCCATAGCCAGCTGCACTCAACAAATTTGGGAACCTCCCGTAAGTTGGCTCCCAAAAACAAGCTTCATTTCTTTAAATGAGGTTCACATTATGACGTCGCCTTCCCTACCCACTGTTACTGGTCTAAACATCGTGTCCGACACTGTGATTAGGCTTACAGCCAAAAACTGTAGTTAATCTTAACTTTGAACGATTTGTGCCTTTCAAGTGCCTCAATTGACAGCAATGCAGGATCATCTCACACCAGAAACATAAACACTTGCTTCGTCCTAAAAACGAATGCTGTTCAATAACTCGCAGACTTGAACCTGACATGTATTTGAACCAAGACTATAATGGTTCTCAAAACAAGCTAAGACAATTAAAATAGCTTTGAAGCCCACTTACCAAACGAACAGAGACAACAACGTTCATACCCATTAGCTAAACGTCACCCAGTCGTTACAAATGCGAACTTCTCCAAACTCAACAGAACATGAATCAAGTCACAAACCCCCATTCAAACGATACTCAAAACTACTAAAAATCAGGAACACGCCGACTTTCAGCTCGCAGTTCAAAAGTACGACATTGCATGAATATGATAACATTCCCGGCCAACGGTACGAAGCCTACCTAAAACATTGCGCCACCGATGAAGCCAGCCTCGAAAGTGGCACTAACGAAATGAGCTACAGCAGACGCCGGTCATGATTCCATTCAAATCCGAAATCTGGGTGCATGAGTGCCCACTGTCAGATCACGCAAAGCTGGACCGTATGCGTATGCAAGCTGTGTGCTGACCTTGCCATAAACTGAGAAGGACTGCGCAGCAAGTAAGTTAAGTATGCAGGCAGGATAATAACAAACTTGCATTGGGTAACGGCACTCAGCTGACTTCCGTTAGCTGGCATGGGGAGAAGAGAAGAGAAGAGAAGAGAAGAAAAGAAAAAGAGATGAGAAAAAGCATAGCAGAGCAGAGGAGCGGGCGCTTCAAGAGCTTATTCAAGAGCTGCGAGACGAGCAGTAAGACTTAGTGCGTGGTCGCCATCGCTGCCAGAGAAGCTCTGGACGAGTGATGAGACTCAGAGAAACGTTTGGCGTCAGGGGGGCATTCAATGGCTGTTCGTGTGGAGGGGGGGTTGTAGCAGTAGTACCCCCACCGGTAACCCGGTTTATGTCTCTTCTTGTTATGGGTTTCAGTTGGAGAGCTTATTACTGCAGTCAGTTAGAGGTCAATGTTGAAAAAGCCGTTGTACTGATCATAGGACATTATGCAGCAATGGTAGCACCGACGCCACAGGGGTTTGGGGGAGCAATATTTAACCCCTAAAATGATTTTGACTATGTTTTCACCAAAAATTCTCTAGAACTGTCATTTCTAGTACAAGTACAAAATTTTAGAAAAAAACATATTTTGGGACACATATAACCGCAAGATCTTTTAGTAAAATAGTTTGAAAAGATGTTCAAAAAATTTCAAAAAATTTCATCATGTAGATTGCAAGATATTAGCATTTGAATTGACAAATTTTTTTTTCTTGGCCCTGTGAAAATCCGGGCAATTGTACTTCATAAGGTCACATTTGTATGAAAAAATGTCCAAAATGGTGGTTACTCTTTGAATTCATTTTTCAAGTCAAGTTGGCTACATCTTTACTTTGTTGCAATCTTTGGATTTATTCAAAGACAAGTAACAAGTTGGCTACATGCTTGAAATTTTTTAGATCATTTAGAATTGTACAATATATAAGGAAAAAATTGTAAATAGAACGAAGTAGAGAATGATTCAAAATACTAAATTGTTAACAATATATTTATGGACTTGAAAAATGTCAATCCTGATGGTTGTAGTATTGTAATAAATAATATATACCTAATGATTTTATTTTTCAAAAATATTAAAAATTGAGTTGAATAAAGGACTTCAAAGTTTGTCTTAGAATAGAGATTCAATAATGTCTAGTAAACTCCTACAAACAAAAACTCCCTATAACTTTTGACTCATTGATCAAAATGGAATGATTCAAAGCTTTCCATGTATATATAAATCTAGACAACTAATTTCAAATTTCAGTTTCTTAGAAAAGTGATTTTTAAAGAAGTTCTTTTTGCTACCTAGGCTACCCATACTTTGTAGAAAATGACTTATCACATATTAACTTTTTAACCATGTAGTCAAAAATTATGAAAATTGTCGGGGCTTAAAGTTACTCCTTGGACACATATTGTGTTAAAATTTCAAAGGAAAAAAAATAAAAACTCTATTTATAGTGAGCTACCTAAAATTGTTGTGTTGCCTAAAATTAACAATTTGGGCATTTAGGGGTTAAGTTTAGCTTTGTTAATCTTCAAGCATTCCAATCACTATTAGAAAATTTAATTTTTTTTCTTGATTTGGATAGTAATTTGTTGATTTGGACAAAAATCAATTGAAAAGTGAACCAAATCAACATGACCAAATCAAGAAAAAAACTGAATTTTATAATATTCAATGTTCAATATCTATATGATGAACAAATTGAAACTCACTTTTCTTTTTCAATACTGCTTAAATGAATGTCATTGTAATTTGTGGAGATACTTTATAAAGTTCTTGTCCTATGTAATTGTTGGATTTGGTATTATTAGAATACATATTTTTCTAAAACTACAAATGTGGAAGTTTGTCAAGTGATTGACCAAGCCAAAATTGTATTGATTCTAGTTCAAAATTGTATTTGCAAAAATGAGGTCATAGAGTTAAAAAATAGAAAAATTTCAAAAAATTACTATATCAAGAGAACCTCATTTCAAATCCATTCCAACACAATTTATTCAAAAAAATGACAATATTTTGCTTCTAATTGACTTTGAAGGAATTTTGAAATTTCCCTTTTAAAATTTATAGAAAAAGACTGGTGATCAATAACATTGGTGAATCTAATCATATAGATAGAATCTAAAACTCAAAGTCTAAAACTTTTATTTGTACATCAATTTCCTAAATATTCTTTCAAATAGTATTTTATAATGGTTTTTTCAAAATCATCAATTTTGGAGAAGGACCTAGACATTTAGGAGTTAAAGCAATACAATTTTTGGCAGTATATTGGTGGATAGACACAGGTATTTAGAACCAATTAGAAGATATTTAGGTGCTTTGGAGGGTTGTGAGTTCCCTGAGGTGTCAGACTATGGAAACTTACCACACTAGATGCTTGACATGGCACAGCAATTGCCATGTCATTTAAAAAATATATTTTATTTTCAATTAAAAAAATCCGGCAATGGCCATTCCTTGTCTGTGGAGGAAATATTGATGGGAACATGCTTGAAATGACCCTCCTAGCCTCCAAAAAATCTTCTAATGAGAAGCAACTTTGAGATGAATGTATACATTTTGGGATGAATAATTTAAGGCTTATCCAAGTTTTTTCAAGTTTCATTCATGTATCATTATTGAATGAACGTCCTTTAATTTATCCACTATCCAAAATAAATGAGAAAAATCCATAGTACATAATAAGCCTATATTTGTTTTTTAAAAGGTGCAAAGGTGATAATCAATTATAATTTGGTGAAACATTGTATTCTTACATTAATTCTTCTTTTATAGTATCAAAAATCACTTTTCAATTATTTTTGTGCATGTTTTTACTCAAAGTTGGTGATTTCATCCATATTTGAAGTAGGAATGAAAAAAAATTAATGAAAAGAGGCTACTTTATGTTTTAAAAAATAGAAATTTATTTTGAAATGATGCAAATTGGCTCTATGGTGCTCCCCTCCTAAAGGATTGGTGGTATAGGATTTTTAGGGGGGTTTCTACAAATTTTTGAATTATATAGCTAATAAGAGTAGCAATCAAAGATTTAATCGATTTGTAGTTGAAATTGGATTAAAGATGTTAAGCCGGTGGTGAAGAGGATGAAAAAATGCTCAAATGGATGCAAATTTTGAAGAAGAAAGACAAGATTTCCATCAAATTTTAGTGTGTCTAAAAGTACATAGTTTAGTATTTGGCAAAATTTTCCAACTTTGGATTTCATGATTTTATGTGGATAAGGTTTTTTTAGTAGCTTTGGATTGAAGGGATGACTTTGCATCACCAAAAGCTATGTTGGAGAATTATGTGGGAGAATGTTTGAGTAGGACTTTACTAGGAAAATGGGTCAAGTGCTATGGGGACAAACTCTCATTGTGTAATTGTTTGTTTCATTTAGTTTGGACAATGCAAAAAGGATATTTAGTGAAGAGAGTGGTGAAGTTGTTTGCATCCATAGACATAGATGAAGCATACAAAATGTATATGAAAATTAATATGTACATCTATATGTGTACACATTTATAAAAATCAAAATAAATCATGTCTGTAGATTTGTAGAAAGTTGGAAATTCATTGACTGAAAGGAAAAATATATTGTCAAATATTCCTAATGAACAATTCTTCACTCAAAGCAAAAACCATACATGCAATTGTAAATGAAAAAATGTGTATGTTTCTTTCCACGTATTATACATTCTTTTATTGTAGATGGTTGATTGACATGTTCCTTGATTGCATGTTTGTATGTAGGACTTTGGTTCATCTTAGAACATTTTACTTCTAAATGAACCCATGACTAGAATTTGTCCATGCAATGCAACAAAATGACACATGAGAAATGTTGAATGACATATAATTGGTCTCTAAGTACAACTTCAAAGTGGAAGCAAAGTAATTGTGCTAATTTAACAATTTTTCAAAATGTATTTGGAAATATTATATATATTCTATCATACCTTTAAACATCATAATTTTGCCATGTATATGGGTACATGTCTTTTAAGTGGATAGTCATCTAGAAGACTCACTCATGTGATTATGTATTAATTCTGATTTAATTACCCCCCCTTAGAATACCAAAGTGAACACCTTGGAATGGCTCTCCCAACCCCCCAAAATACATCTGATGACCCATATTGTTTATTGACGAGATTCATTTTGGAAAATACAAAGAATATGGGTCATTAGATGTATTTGGGGGGGCTAGGAGAGCCATTTCAGGCTGTTTACTTTAGTGTTTTCCCAACAAATAAATAATGGTTCGTTGTCAATTTTTAAAATTTTTTAAAATAATAATTTATTTTAAAAAATGGAGAATTAAAAATATTTTTTCTTTTTGAAAAAAAAATATTTTTATATAACGTAGAACTTTCTCTACCACATTAGATTGCTCTAGCATTACAATTCCCAAGTTCCCAAGAGCCTGAGAATGTACTTGCAACCTTAACAAGACCCAAATCCTTTCTAAAATTAGAAGATTTTTGGGGCCTATGGATGCTTGTGAGTTATCACAACCTGCGAACATAGAAAACAAGTTTGGCACAACAATTTGACGTGTCCAAGACCCTGCCACATCATTGACTAAATTTTTTTAAATTTAAATTTAAATTAATTAATTTTTTGCATTTGGAGACTAATTTTTTTTAATTTTTTAATTTATGAAAAAAAAATTCTGACATTGGATCGTTCCCCTCGCTGTGGGAATTAGTTGCAGGAGAACAGGCCCAAAACAGGCTTCTAGACCCTCCAAAATTCTTCTAATGTGTAATAGTTTTTGTATGTATTTTTTTATTCAATATTTGTATAATTGTATAAATAATTGTCTTTTTGTATCCATTTTTTGGTATATCCAAATTGATGGCTAAATCAATTGTCCCTCTTTATCTTTCTCCAAATGTGATCAATGGTAGGGTAGGGGGGTCCTTTTTTTCCTAATATAATCAATAGCTTCTATTTATTCCATCAAGAGGTGGGGGTTGGGCAAGGGTGGCATCAATTTTTTAGAGATAGTGGTGTAAATACAAGCATGTTCAATACTAACATAGGCACCATCCTAAATGCTAGCTATATAATCATTAGATATGCTAGTTTATAAATTTGAAAAAAAATAGGTTTGCACTATCCCAACACTAGACATGCTTTGTTCAACAAACACAATACAACCAAAAATTCAAAATTTATTTCTAGAACCTAGTTATTCCAACCAATGAGTCTTTAGACAAAGTTGAAATTATCCTACAATTCTACATAGAATAGCAATTGAACCAATTAATTTTAATTATCCACAAACAACCAATCAAAGGCTTAAACAAGTCATTGTTGCACCTAATTCTATGTACCTCTAGCACATATTGAAGGACATCTTGGTTTATTTTTGAATTTTGACCTTTGCAATATTCATTTGTGAAGATACAAGAGGCAATGATGCAAGTATGTGAGCTATGAAAAATGAGCTAGGAGCTAGGAAGTGTATATAATAAGCAATTTTAATTACTAAAAAATTAGAGCAAATTGTTTTCCGACTAATAAGAAAATACAATCATAATTTTTTGTAATTAAAAAAGATTTCCATCTATCACAAGGGTTAAAGATCTTTCTGATTGGATTAGAGAATTAGTTTATTACCCTATGGCTATGGGTTCGAAAGCTTCATCATACTAACTATGCCACATAAATAATGCATTGGAAAATTTTGGATAAAATCAAAATGTTGTAATTTTGGAGGGAGGGGGGTAGTTATTTGTGTCTAATACTTTTTTTTAGAGTCTCAAATTCTTGAATTTATTTCACATTTAGGAGTCTTCTTGATATAAGATAGGAGAGTGTCCAAATTAATTGAATGTTGTTAATTTATATGTTATAGATTATGATCCTTTACATTTTATAAGAACTCTTGGATTACTTAATGTAATTTAATTACTATTACAAATTTGAATTGAAAAAACTATTCTTGACTATGATTTGTGTTCAATTTGAACTTTTCTATACAAAGTTATGTTTGTTTCAGACTAGGTTTAACATAGACCATGGTCTTAAACAAGTTTTTCTATGTGGATTTGTATTAGTGATCCTTGTAAGAATCTTTGGGTTGTTTAAACTTTCTAAATTGAAAAGACATATTGTAGGGTGCAACTAAGAATAATAATTTACTCGTGACTTTGAAATAAAGTTATAAGTTAAAATCTATAGATCATATCCACATACTTAGAGAAATCATTGTATTAACTAATATTTATTGAAAAATTTTAAAACCAAAGATTCAAAACCCTTAAATTTGAAATTTTATTATGAATTTTATTTTTACAATTCTATTTTAAAGAAACGTTAAAGTTTCTTGTAGTTGATAAGATCCCTAGTGCATAATTATTAGTTTACATTTTTAAATGTCTTATTTTTTTTCTTTATCTTCTCATCTAAAAATCTAAGGATTTGATTTTGTTTTTTAATGATTTAGCTATTTGCAATATGATTTAGATTTCATCTACATCTTATGTATCAATTGAAGAGACACAATACAACACACTTCCAAGATTAGAATCCAAACTCATAAATTGAAAAATTACTAATCACTGCTTAGGAAATTCACTTTCAGAAAGATCTATGGAATTATACTAAAAATGATACCTACATCAACAACATTCATTAGTACAATATTTCATAGCACAAAAGTTTATGGACAATTATAGTGCAAGCAACTTCTAAAGTACATTTGAAGACATAAGATGAATAAGTGAAGGTCATGTTCATAATTTAAAACAATGTAGATAAATAAGAGCAATTAATAGGACTTTTGGTGAACAATTCTATCATAAGTTGCATTTAGAACCCTTTATCAAAATCATGTTTGAAAATTGCAAGGTCACATGCATTGGATATGCTTTGCAACTATGAAGTGTAAAGAAACAAACAAATTGGTTTAGAGATACTCATTTCCAATCTCTTCAATTGGATACTTGTAAACATTGTTTCCATTAATTTGTTGAATTGCATACTAGATTGAATTATTGAATAGTAGTTGAGTATATGCAAACAAGCAATTTGACTCCAAAGTGCTCATTTTCACTCTTAAGGTTGATACTTATGTAGGTTATGTAGCTAATTGAATTGCATCTTAGATTAGATTTATAATAAGGGAATGCTCAAAATCAAGCATTTTAGCCATGAAGTGCTCAATAGATTTTCACTCTCTACAATTTGGCATTAGTAAACATTTCCTTGCTTGTTCTATTATAACTTAAATAGTTTGTACAATTATCAAATGAATGGAGTGTACAAAAACAAGCAACTTAGCCCCAAAGGATTTATTTTCAATATTTTGGATTGAACATTTGTAAGCACTGTTTACTTGTTGTATAACATCTTGGATAGACTTGACTATGGTAGAGTGCCCCAAAATTAACAACTTAGTCCATGGTGATTATTTTCAAGCCCTACATGCAAGCACCAACTCTAAAAGACTAAATGGCACTAAACTTTTATGTTGGCTTTGGAAAGCTTTTTTGTTTTTTTAAATAGACATTAACACTGGTATTCAAATTTAGTTGTTTACTTCTTTTTATTTTGAATCATATTAGAACATCAAATGGCACAATGATAAAATGGTAGCCTCCAAATTAGTAAAATCTTGCTCATTTAATTTAACTTATTGAGGTGAATGCAACAAAAAAAAAAATTATTTGGTCACTAATCTTTATTGTTTTATTGTGAACTTTTTTGAAGTTTCTCTAACATGCTTATAAATTGGAATTGTAAAACAAATATCCAATAAATTTTGATGATTTCAAAGAAGCCCATATGAGGAGGTGGATTTTTAAAAAATCCAATAGAATTTTTAGCTAGAATAAAAGGTGGATTCTAATTCCACTTCATTTTGAAAGTTTGCATTTGAACAAATCAATAATAAGTGTTATACAAAGACTACAAAAGAGCTCTATATTTGAGACTTCATGGCAACCACAAGACAATTAAAGTATAATGCTACCATGTCAAGGTATGTCATCTACTTCTAGTTTGAGAAAATTCCAAAGTATAGTACAAAAATAGAAGAATTTGGCATGGAAGCATAGAGTATAGGAAGAGGGATTTAGGAGGAAATTTATTTATCAATAATGTAGGTATCCAAATAAGGAAACAAAGGAACAACTGAAGGTTTGAGTAAAGGAAGTTGGATTTCAAAAAAGAATTTTTTCCAAAGTAATTATATAAATATATTTATTTATAAAAATTGAGACATATCTTGTAACTTATTTAGTTGAGGATGACCTATGACCATGTCTTTTGGATGTCTTTCTCCCATGTCTTTTTTTATTTGCAAAAATGTTTTTACATTTGTACATTTTTCAAATCAATTTGGTTTTGAATTTAGGAGTAGTGCCTACATAAAAACCATTCCTTTTCTATCAAAAGAACAATGAAATTTTTTGAAACAAAGTTTCATTTGTGTTGAAGATAATGGCATTAGTGGCCCTTTTAGTCTCACTATTATTATACAATATGAATGTGAAAGTATACAAATGGATACTCCTCTATGTTCATCACTAAATAAGCAATTTTTAGGTTCTTAATTTTTTCTCCCTAATAATTCATGTGATTAGGAGTCCACTCTCTATGATCAGTTTCATTTCATTGAAATTAAAAGTCGGATCATAAATGAAAATGTCTTTTGATGAACTAAAGTTGTTTATGACTATTTGAATACAATGCAGATGCTTGCAACGAGCCCATTAATTGTTCTCTTTTTCAATGCTCATAGAGGATTTGGAGGGGGGTAGGGAGGCCGTTTCAAGCTTGTTCCCTTAACCCTATTTCCACTGTTAGTTTTGTTGTTTTTTTTGAAAAAAATAAAAAATAAATTTAGAATGAAAAAAAAATTATTATTAATTTTTTTTTTGGAGACATGGCAGACACCATGCCACGTCAAGCAATAGCTACAAGGTTGTTCCCCCAATGTTGGTAGCTCGAGGAACACGTAGCCCTCCAAAGTTGCTAAAAATCCTCTAATGTTTGTGACTATTTTCTTTGAAGTTTAGACATGAACAATCATAAAACAACTCTATTTTCATCAATTAAGGTTTTGGATTTGGATCCACACTTGATTCAAGAGTAATGATGCTTTTCATTAAACCTAGGAAAAAGAATCATTGTGACTTTCTTTATGGATGCCATGAAGGCCATTGCCAAAGTGCAATCATTTCTTTATCTTATTGAACAAGCATTCAAGTTCTTTTATACTCTCTTTTCCACATTTAAGGTTAATAAGTCATCCAATTGACTTCAAAGAAACCAAATCAATCAAGAGGTCCACAACTATGTCATCACCTCTAAATAAGTAAACAACTTTTTTGGAGAAATATTGCAACTTAGTGGTAGTTGGAAGCTTGTTGTTTCTAGTGTAAAATCTATTTTTTTAAACTTGTACCCATTATCACAAGCCAAATATTTGCCATGTCTAATTTAGACATAATCCATCTTGTTTAGTGCCTTTGCCACTACAAAACATCATAGTTGTAAAAGAAAAATTGCAATTTTTTCTAGTCAATTTTTCATGAAATTATCCACCATCCTAGTATATGTAGAAGCAATAGTAGACTAATTGTTGTGAACAATTTTAGTTGTACACTTTCTTCTTGTCATGGCTTGCAATGCAAAACAAACCTTGTTTGATGTCTTTAACAATCAAGCAATGTGCTATTTTGACTCATCAGCATCTATCTTACCTATAGAAGCAACATAACAATTTTTAGATATTATGTTTTCAATAGTTTTAAGATTAGGTATTTGACCACTATTCATATCATCAATGTTAACCTCTTCATGAATTCTATCAAAAATGATTCCAATTGAAGTGGGAGGACTAGAAAGTACAAATTTCCACTCTTGGTTAAGAAAAAATTGACTTTAAAAGTCAAAATAGTGGGAGTCAAATTCAAATCCAAATGGCTAATCCAACTTACACTTTTGAGAGTTGTGAGCATTTTATTTCTACCCTTGAGAGAGAACAAGCACAATCAGTTTCTTTGTATTTTCAGTGTTGAACTCCTAAGGTGGATGTCTAAGCATTATCCATTGTGCCTTTCAAGCAATGGACAAGTATTTTCTTACAAATTGACTTATGTGTTTCAAATCTCAAAGAAACTTGATTTGGAAGTGCAAAAGTTACCAAATTGATGGTTTTGGGCCAATTTAAGTCCAAACTTTGAATTTAAAAAGAAACTACTGAAAATCAAGTTTTTAATTGACCTAAGCTATAGATTATGTTTTACACTTATCAAAATGGTTAAAAATTTCAAAATTATACATTTATGGCAAAAATTATAGGTAGATGAAATTTCTTTATTAATCCATTTTTATATACTTTATCCATCAATTTCTCCTAATATATAAGTTGAAAATTAACATTCAATTTCACTTTTGGACTCTATTTCCTTATGAGCTTCAAAAGCTCATTTTCAAAATCCAAATTGGATGTATCTTGGTGGTTATTATCCAAAACTATCTCTTCAGACTATCAAATTTCATCCCTTCTTATCCTTTTTCAATTTTATCTATTTTTTTAGCAATATTTTGGTTCAAAAAACCCCTAACTTTGTTCTAGATGTTCTTGAATCTAAATTTCAGTTTTAGTTTGAGTACCTTTTTACTTTATACTACTTAGACTCTTACTTTCCACTTACTATTTTTAGACTTTTATAATTTTTTGCTTGGAAAAAATAAATTAAACTACCCAAAATATCAAAATGCTTTAAATTTAGATTCTTCTATCAAAACTTTAGACAATTGAAGTTTTGATCCTGTTTGGCACTCTAAAACTTCATCCAACGTTATTTCTTAATCTAGAATTCCAAATTAACTTTTCTTTGAGAATTTTTCCTTTTAATTTTATATAGTTTTTAAGATTTTAATTTTTCTTGACTTAAATGATTTTTCATGTTTTCATCCAAAATTACCTTCTTTCAGTATTAAATTTCATCTTTAATTTTCCTATCTTTATCAATTTTTGTTCATTTTCCAAATGTGATATATTTTTTGAAACCTTTAGAAATTGTATTCAAAAATTTGAGTCTAAACTTATGCTTTGGATGTCCTTAAAGGTCTAGCTTGAACTTCTAACTCCTATTTTGCATTTGGATTTTAAAAATAAAACAAAATTAAGGGAAGTTGTTTATTTAGACATATACTTCAAAGTCAACCTTTAGCACAACCCTCGACACAATTTCATCATCCATCACTTGAATCCAAATTGATTCAAGTGGTCCTTCAAGCTCCATCTTGTTGGTTTTGTTTTCAATGTCTTTTTTTTTCTTGTCACTTGATTAAGGGATTTATAGAAGGAAGTGTGTATTCTAAATTCACGTTCTATTCTACCTTCTCACCTATCTATATTTTTTTATTTGTTTTTTGATCCTTTTTTAATTTCCTTTTCTTTGTCTTTCTTCTAATCATTTTATGTGGAATATCAATGCATTGACTAAACTATACTTAATTGTCTACAAATTGACTAAAGGAACTAATGTCCCAAATGTCAAAAACTTCATCTAAGATTAATCTAATGTTTCTTTTGTAGTCAATGGTTCCCTTCTTTTAGCTATTTTTTTCTTTAATTTTAGATCAATATTCAATTCTTTTATTAAAAAAACTATTTGTTATCTACTATCAAATTCTAAATTGTTATTTGACAACCCTAAAATTTATCCCTTTTTTGTACTTCAAGTTCTATTTCATCACCACTTCTTCCTTTACGTCTCAATTTCATTCTTGTAGTTTCTTGATTGTGATTTTGAGCTATGATTTTAGAACTTCTAAGTTTTAAAAACAATATAACTTGCACCTCCACTTAGTACAAAGTTTGTACCTCCAATTAGTACAGAGTTGTGCACCCCTAATTAATATAGAGTTGTAAGCCTCCAATTTTTACAAAGTTGTGCACCCTTGTTAGTATAAAGTTGAGCACCTCTGAATTAATATAGAGTTGTGCACCTCAAGTCACCCTAGGTTGGCCGTTGGGCTGCTTTGTTGGATTGTTTGTTAGATAGGTCTAGTGGGTGTTTGTGTTCCATTCACTACTTTATTTCTTGTCAATTCAACATCAAAAGTTTTATATGAGATTTGGTAAATAAAATGCAAGCAAGCCAAAGTATTCCTACTAGTGGCATTGACATGATTTGGTGGCAATGATCTCTATCATTAGTACCAAATAGTTCAAAAGCCAACAAATCTAATAGAACAAGAACTAAAAGCAATTTTGAAGGGACTCCAATGTCCTTCAAAATAAGTTTGGAAACAACAACAAAATGAGCATAATGGCTCTAGAAACACTAGATTGGCAAAGTTGGCCAAATTGACCAAAATCCATTAGAATGAACCCATATGGTAAGAATAAACATAAAATAAAGGGTGGCTTGGAGTGAAAAGGGGTGGCCTTTTGTAAATTTCCTAAAGCCTCCTCTTTTCCTTCAATCCCAAGATTATTCTAGAACTAAAAGCTAATTACTAAAATAAATCAAAATAATTGCTAAAATTATTTCTAACTTTTGGAAAAAAGTTCCAAATGACAAACAAATTGTACCATTAGCTTCCAAAGGTCCAACTTAGCAAGTAAAGTTCTATAGTGTCAAATTCAAAGTCATTCAAACTCATAAAAATTGCAAATTGCCAAAATAAAGAATTATAAGAAATTTCAGATGATGGAATTGCATTTTTCAAAGATTTTGACTTTCTTAGAGTGTTTAGAGGAATTTTAGGAATATAAAAAGACTCTTAGTTGACTTCATGTAGATGTTATTTGTACCTAAGACTCTAGTCAATTCCTCAAATTTGTTCAATATCTATAATAAATAATTGGTGTTGTCCATTCAAGTATTTGTCAATGTTGAAATGCCTTGAAACTTGTCAAGGCGCATTATTCTCACAAAAAAAATTATCGTAATTTTTATTGGAATTTTTTTTCAACTTGGATATTTTATAAAATTTACCAAGGTTGATTTAAGCAATTGACCTTTCCAAATCCAAACTTTGCTATTCAAAAATATCCAAAACTCAACAATTGAACTCTTGGCATGTTTTTACTCTAAAAAATTACCTCTTTTTGTCTTTGGATGCTTTTCTTTGTATTGCTTAAATTCTTTACCTATAAGACTAACAATTTGATTTCTACTTGGTTTCTAAAATGACTAGTAACTCAAATTTGTACCCTTTACAAGTATATTTAAACTTAAAAAGAATTTACACCTATGAAATTATATTTTATCCAAGATTTGTCACATGCACTCCTAGATTTGGATGCAGTTTGTAGTTTGGGTAGGTATTTACATTGAATTCTACCAACTTGAACTTTTGCTATCTTTGGGGTATCTTACCTATTTGTAAGTGATACATTGGAATATTTTAGGTACACCGAGATTTTTATGAATAAAATAATGCATTGATGAGTACTTTTTTAATTAGGATTTAACACTCTTTTCAGGGATTTTGACCTACAAAACTTGGCAATAAGATGTAAAATTGAAAAAAAAAAATCTTTGAATCCCAAGTGATGAATTTTGGACTCGCATAAGGTGGTCATCTACGATGTGATTGAAAATTGTGGAAAACCTAAAAGTCTCTTCCTACACCTATCTATGGACTTATAGTCATTCTATATTTGAGTCTTAGATGATACAACATCTCAACCTAAAATTAGTTGACTATACAAATCTTAGAGTAAACTATATAAGGAGATTTGATAACATGAGCGATTTTGGAATTGACCAACAATAAAAGGTGACTTAGAGGCAGACATTTGATATGGATGTTAGATAAAATCTTTATCTTGCATCTCATAAGACTTTTTGGTTCATTTAAAAAATATTTTCTCGTTTTTAATTTTCTTCTTGTTATCCATCTGCCTCAAATAGAATAGAATTGGAACCACAATGAATAAATTTCAAAACCTATTTTTCCTCCTTCAACAAAGTGAATTTGCACTAAAAAAAAATTAGAAAGAGGGAATAGGATTCCTATTCTTTCTTTGAAAAACAAATTTGGACCTATAGCTGAAAACATTTCAAACCCACCTTTTGCCTTCAATAGAGTGAATTTGAACTAAATGATACAAAAAGTAAGATAAAAAAGAAATAAGGGGGGAAGTGGTATGAGACCTCTATCCTCAAGAGCTTCACATGTAAAAGTGTCTCCATCTATCATCATTGATAGCTTTCTTGCCTCATTAGCTTTGACATTAGAAGAGTTTTGGGGGGTCCAGAAGCCTGTTTCAGGCATGTTCCCCCGCAGCTATTTCCCGCAGCGAGGGGAACGACCCGTTGTCAGAATTTTCTTTTTCATTAAAAAAAAAAATTTAGTCTCCAAATGCAAAAAATAAATAAATAAATTTAATTTGGTCAATGACATGGCAAGGTCTTGGCCACATTAGACCGTTGCACCGAACCTATTTTCTGCATTCGTAGGCTATGATAACTTGCAAGCATCCGGAAGCCCCAAAAATCTTCTAATGGTATAGCGCCTTTGCATCCATCTTGAATTCAAATATGTTGTTATTGAGGATACAATTGTGGACCAATAGTTGTACCTCATTGAGTCTTGACATTTAAAGACATCTATTGAGCTACCCCAAAAGTATAAGTATTGTTGTATCCCTATTGAGTTATTGGATTTTTTTATAATCATATACAACTTAAATTCTTCTCTAAATATCTTCATTCATGATTCTAGTTTGAACTTCAACAAAGTGAAGCACATCATTTGAGGGTAGGATTTTAAGCCATCCAATTTTGAATGAGATTCAATGATTGCAAAGGGATTCCTATTAGTATACCTCTATTATTGTTACATAAATTATAGTAATATAGCATGGATCATTGCCTCCAATTTCATTTTGTTTTTGTTATATTTTAGAAGAATTGTTGTATGTCACATGTTGTATAGAGTGTATTGAACATTTAGGGATTTTATATTGAATATTTATTATTATTTTTGAATTAAATATTCTAAACAATATTCTAAAATAGGCTCTAAAATATGACTCAAATTGAATAGTCTAGGCAATATTTTAGAAGAGTGGTGTTCAATTTGAAAATTCCCATGGTTATAGGACTATTGGTATTCCATAATATTGATAGATCAAAATAGTACTAAATATGCAATAATTGTTTTCATTATTCCAAAAAATTGATTAATTTTTTTTTTTGCATTCAATTTTTAGATTTCCCTTTAAAATTGTGCTCCATGTTCATTTTCCCTCTCCCACTTCCATACTAGCATTGTTGGAAAAAACAATGCCTTATAAACTATATCTTTTCCATGCTTGGTGGAAGAATTATCTTATAAAACTTGGAGACAACAAATTTTACGTGGGAACATTAATTTAATCATGCAACATTGAAATATTACAATTTTTAGTGCTTTGAAATTTTAAAAAATAATAGAGGAAAGGTTCCCAAAGTTTAAGGTTCCTAACTAAATATACTTATTTTCCAAAAGCTATAAGAATAGATTTCATTCTTTTAGGTAGGGACACCCAAATGCACAAGGTGCCTAAAATCTTCCACCACTTATTTAGATGCTCACATTAAATACATCTCTTAAATCAATATGTACTTATTCTTAAAAAAACAATTTTTATAATATCTACCAAAAAAATTGGGTGCTTCATAACTTTTACATATGGTTACCAAATGATGTATTTTGTAGTGTAGTGAAATCTCCTAGTATTCGCCAACTTCAAAATTAAAAAAATCATCAATTTTAAATTAGAAACTATTCAAAATAAAAATAAAATTGGTTGTTCTAGGTATCTCTACCTTATACAAGATCATATGATGTCTACAAATTTTCATTTGACTAATTGCAAATCATGAACAAATTCATGATGGTCCAAAAGGTATTTATTATCTTTGGATCAGTGTTTTTTTATTTGAGCAATATATCAATCTTGTCAAACTATTTCAAAGTATGCCTCTAACTCTATGTAAATATTTTCCTATGAGAGGGCACAAGGGCTCTATTATTCTAAATAAAAATGTTGCTCTAAACCAAATGGATGGAGACTTTGCATTGGCAAAAAGTACATGTGAGAAAGTTTGAGTAAGGTAACTACACCTAATTTTGACCGTTTTCTAAAACCAACCACTACATATTCTTGTTGCTAAAATGTACTCCCAATATTCATGAGAGTCTATAGTTAGTTCTAGAAACATCTATTTTCAACACTTTGAAAATTCATAGTTTATTCATAAGGTATCCAAAAAATACAATCTACAAGAATTTAGAATTTCCTTTTGACTACCAACAAGACCCTACAAAAAAATCAATATAATAATAGGAACCATGTTGAATTGCTTATTTGTGTGATTTTAGGTGTAGTTACTTGATGATCTTCTTTTAAAAGTGAGCCACTACTACAAGGACGTACCCACTTTGTAGCCTAGTTGCTTGTTTGCATCCAATGGACATTTTGTACAAACATTTTGCAAAAACAGCACAAACACATTTCAACACAAACCTTTTAAAGTAGTCTCCTCTTAAAGCAACCATTTAAGAGCTAATTGCCTTTTGGGGGGAAGCTAAACTCCTTGAAACAATATTCAATAAATTTTTGCATGAAGAAAAATGGAATTGGCATCTAACTCCAATCCTTTCATATTTTTTTGGATTTTCATGGAATTATTTACAGATTTTTGAAGTTGAAATGCAATAAAAGCAACTACCTCCTCAAATGTGCATTGTTGGTACGTTGAAGAAAGCGAAACGTTTCTTGTTTCTTTTGTTGTCCAGCCTTTTGGCTTAGAAGTTGTACACTGTTTGTGTTAATGCAATGGGGCTCTCCCTCAGTTGTTCCAAAAAAATAAAAAGAAAGAAAGCGAAATGTACCTCTGTGTCATGATCGCTTTTTAGAGCTTGGGCGCTTTTAGAGCAGACTACTGCATTGTTGTGATCCCAGCTGAGGTGGTGCCTGTGTTTGTTTGAATTTCTGAAGCTGCAGCATCCTACCTTACCTTACCTCACTCGCAAGTGGTGAGTCATCCGTCTCAGAAATTTGAAAAGACGACGAGGCCCTGCAGACATCTGAGCCTACAGTAACCCATACTTCCCCTGTGTCAGAAAACATCAATGACCCATTGAATCGAAGGAAATGATTTGTCAGAAAGATGAATGAGAATGAACCCAATCCAAGTCCAATGAATGTTGGCTTTCACATCCGCCATAACATAGGCTATGACAGTAAGCTTAGTGGTGGGCAGGTCCTTCTCCCCCGCCCGCCAGGGGAGGGCTGAGGAAAAATTGTTGGCAGACAGACAGTAGTGCACATGTCTTAACTGCCATCGCAATCAAGCTCTGATCCTCCAACAGCTCTTTCGGTACAGGAACTTCATTGACAAAATGCAGGACGCTTTTGCAATCTTGGCTCTGAGCATTCGAAGTTTGAATTTTCTCACATGTAAGTTAGGGCTCGTCGCGATTTGAATTTTTTTTCTACAGCGTTTTACCTTCTTTGATCGATGCGCCTGATCCAGGAGCTCGGGGTTGAAGGGCTCTTGGGTCTAAGCTTAAAGTTCTCAAAGGATGATATGTGAATGTTGAAACCAGGAGTTTTAGCTCTCGAAACAGAAACAAAAACGGAAACCAAGAGTTTAGGGACATGTCCTTAGCGTTGGATCACAACAAGACTTCACTCATTTTAATTTTTTCTGAAACCCGGAGTTTATACCAAGAAAGTACCTGAAACAAACGACGGAACGCCGAGGGGGGGGGAGCTCTGGAGACCAAAACAGATCCAATCCCACCCCACCCCCAAATCAACACCTCAATCTCCACGAAATTCCCACATTCAGGTTTTTTCAGATTCCATACGACCATTCTACCACTACGGGAACCCCAAAACGAAGCCCTAAGCCAAACGCAGTCAAATTTCCTGATGAATTTGTGGGTTTAGGGTTTTGACAGGAGAGCCGTCCGGTGCCAGGCGGTTCTGCCGTCATCGAGGGCAGCCTCCCAGATCATGTGTTCGAATTTCACCCGTGACAAGACTTCACTCATTTGTATTACACAATGTCAGAATGTTTGTAGTCCAGAAGGTCCTAAACTAATGAAACTCTTTGAATGCCATGCCTCAAGGTAGACAAACACATTCGTAAGAATGTATGCAGATCACATGGACCTAGATAGCAAGTGCCACCCTAGACGCCTGCTTTAGGAAGTACACACAGACGATGAAAGAAAGTGATATGACAAATGAATGAATTCAACAGCATACTAACTTAATTCAGGAAAAAAGATGTCTGAAATCTGGTTGTGATTCTGGCCACACGAATGCCACGAGTGTCAAATTCTGTGAGCGAAACCAACAGTGAAATGAATGGATTCGAAATCAGAACCCAAAATTCTGGCAAGGAAACAAGAAACTGGATTAACAATTTATCTGCGCAACTAAATACACGAACCCTGAAGGAATCAGCATCCCATCTGCAAGCCAGGCTCTAACAGGTTGAGCGGGTTTTTAATACGACAAATGAATGAAAGCAATACCATAATAATTCAATGAGAAAAAATGTCTGAAATCTTGTTGAACAAGCCACAAGAATGCCACGAGGAGTGCTCCATTCTGTTGACGAAACCACCAAATGGATGGATTCAAAATCAGAATCCTAACAAATGAAAATTCAGACAAAGAAACACGAAACTGGATTGACAACGCAACCGAATACACGAACCACGAATGAATGAGAGTCCCATCTACAAGCCAGGCTCAAACGACAAATGAATGAATTCAAAACCATGATAATAATAATTCAGGAGAAAAAAAATGTCTGAAATCATGTTGATCAGGGCACAAGAATGCCACGAGGAGTGCCCCATTCTGTGCACGAAATCAACAAATGAATGGATTCATAATCAGAATCCTGACAAATGAAAAATTCTGACAAAGAAACACGAAACTGGATTAACAACGCTACCGAATACGCGAACCGCGAATGAATCAGGACCCTAAACCCTAAAAAACCCTAAACCTAAACTTAACCCAGGCTCTACAAGCCAGGCTCAATTGGGTTGTGAGGAATATCCGCCGGGGCCTGATGGGGCTCCCGAGACGGCGTGTGCGTGTGGGACGGCGTATTCTCCTGCGAGTCCTTGTCTTTCTCGCTGCTCCTGGACTTGTCCTCCGACAAGCTCTCGGACTGGCGCGAGGCTTCGTCTCCCGTGTCGGAGGAGAACGAGTGTACATCCTCCAGCAGCGGCAGCACGTCGCTCATCTTGGGGCGCCTCTCAGGCACCGCGTCCACACATTGCATAGCGATCTGCAGCATGGCCACCATCTCTTCCTCGATGTTCTGGTAACGCATCAAGTCCAAGTCGAAGACCTCGGCTGTCCATTCCTCCCGCACAACGGATTGCACCCACCGGGGTAAGTCGATGCCTTCGTCGTTCAAGGAGACTTGCGAAGGGGCTTTTCCTGTCAGCAGCTCCAGCAGCAGCTGCAAACGGAGAATCTCGTTATTGTTGTAACCATACAGCAAGGGAGAGGTTCCATTCACCATACAAGTGAATTTTGAACCTTTACTTTCAACAATCTTGAAACTTGCACCATCTAAAATTTGCACTTGTTAAGCTAAAATCAATTCCAAAAAACTAACGTCAATAGATTATGTATTTTCACAAATAGCACTTGTTTGGTCAACGGAGACTCTTAATGTAATGTATGGTTAATGGAGCCTCTCCCTAAGTTCATTATTACAACAAAATAGAATTTACGTCAGAAGTTTGTGTCACTCTTCTTAAGTTTTCATGACTTTTGTTTACGGTTTCGTTAAATTGGCTGAAAGTCACGGCACTGGCAATTTTCATGGCAGGGACGATGAAACGTTACTCTAGTCCTAGTTTTTAGAGCCTTCTGTAGCTGAATTTCACGATTTCGGGCGCTCTGAATATGGGATAATGGAACGAAATTGACATTGCACTTCAATCTTGTCAGTTCTACTCTGTTTCGTATAATTCCCCATTGGTTGGGCACCAATTCGGTTCAGTTCTGCTTCTATTTGAATGATATGTACATACATGAATTTCTTGCACGAGAATGAAATTCCTTGAAGTAATTAGTCATGATCCTTGTGGAAAGGGTTGGTAAGAAGACATACAACTCCAAAGCTGTAGACATCCGACTTCTGTGTCACTTTCCGAGTCTCGGTGATCTCTGGTGCTCGGTAGCCGACGACCCTCGACGCGGAGGTCGAGGAGCTTAGCAGTTGCGCCAGTCCGAAGTCTGAAATGGAAGCTTCCAGGTCTCTGCTAAGCAGAATGTTGGAAGATTTGATGTTCCCGTGCACGCCTCTGGATCCTCCTTGTGTGTGGATGTACGCAAGCCCCCTCGCTGCCCCAAGTGCAATTCTTACCCTTGTCACCCAATCCAAAGGCGTACGACTGCCGCTTCGATTCCCTGAAATTCAACAGTGGAATCACACTTGTTAGAATTTTTTCACGGCAAATGTACTGATCTCACCACTTAACCACAGAAGAGAGATATCGCGCAATTTTAGCAGTATATCTCCGTCACCCACCAAGCAAGTAATACACTATCTAGGTATCTTTCTACATATCAAAGAAAACGCAAGATCCTTGTGAAGTGTATTGCGCCATTACCAATAGTTAGGCCCCTTGCACGTACTATTACCTCAACAACAGTAAATACTCTCAGCATTAACAAAAGGGAGGGTCATAGCAAGTGCGAAGAGCAACTTCTGACGACAGTTGGATGTTTTCGTTAGAACCATCTCGTCGTAAGCATATTGGAACAACATTATCATGTCTAATGACTTAACACGTTCCAACAAGATGTCCTGAAGATTATGTTGCTGTAAGCACTTGCTCCCACTTGAGAGACTGAAGGTATGTTCAACTTGATGTTAAGAGTGTAGTTGTACTAAAAGGAATGATCGTATTCGGAGTCAAGAGTCGAATTAGCAGGTGTGTGAAGGGTGGAATTAACAGGGAATCCAGTACAAAGATTGACCTAAATCCATGTCCCAAAACACCGTAGCACGGTCACTCTTCACACCAAGTCTGAGCATACCTACAAAGAAGAAAATGGAGAGATATGCCTAGTATAAGCACCAAGCACAACAAGCTCACCGTGTAGAAGCGCAGATAGGCTTCCCATGGGCATGTAATCATACACCAGCAGCTTCTCATCCTTCGAGAAGTAGAACGCTCTCAACGGTACCAGATTCCGATGCTGCAGCTTCCCCACCCCCAGAATCTGCGTCTCAAATTCTTTTCTCCCAGTTGCCACATCTTTCAACCTTTTCACCGCCAAAACCGTCCCGTCCTCCAACACCGCCTTGTACGCCGTGCCCACACTCCCCTTCCCCAGCACCTCAGCAGAAGCTCTCAACAAATCCTCCAAATCAAAGGAAAATCGCTTCCCTTCAATGAAAACCAACTTGGTGCGCTCCAACTCCCCAGGCACAGAGCTCGAGTATTCCTCGCCATGCTCCTCCACGCCTTTCTCCTTCTCCCGGGCTTTCTGCTCATGGCCCTGAGGTTGCTGACCTGGTCCCCAGCCTCTGAGTCTCTTCCAGAAACAGATGAATAAGCCGATTATGAAGAGGATGAGTAAGAGAATGCCACCTACAATGATGGCTGTTATTGCACCTGAGGATAAGAGTTTGCCTGATGATGGGGAGCCTGGGGTGGGGATGGGAGATGGAGATGGAGATGGCGAGGAGGGGCAGAGGGCGTTCAAGGGGAAGCCGCACAAGCCTGGGTTGCCGAGGAAGGCGGTTAGACCGAACTTCGTAAGTGGGGTTGGAATTTGACCGGATAAATTGTTGTTGGAGACGTCAAAGAGCGTCATGTTTTCGATGTCGAAAGGGGGGAGGCTCCCGGTGAAATTGTTGTCGCGGAGGTTCAGGAGGTAGAGGTGAGAGAAGAGGCCGATTGAGGGAGGAATGGTACCATTAAACCTGTCATTCATTACACACAGCGTTAGTACAGACTGACCGTGGCTAAGTATGAAATAATCCCGTTCAAACAATGTTTCAGACCTATACGATTAAGACACTGAAACAGAATGTAGTTAACCATGCTACCTATCAATCACAACATTCATCAATTAAGAAGCTTCGAGGGCCAAAGTGGTTAAGACATATTTTATCGAACCAACAGAACTAGTTCTTTTGAAAAGACGATGCACTTCAAATAGATGATGCACAATTTGATGTTCGTTGAGGTTCAATTCGTTACACATGTGAAAAAAGCTGACAGAGGGCTTTAATGTCCACTCCCAAATTCATGTGACACTTCACCGTGTGCAATGCATCATACCCATTCAACAAAGTCTGAAACCCTCAAATGAAAACTAGCTATATGAAAACTTAGTAAGATGTAATTGCATCACTGAAACGAGAGTAAGTATTACTGACCGATTAAACTGTAAGCTCAAGTGCGTAAGCCTTGGCCAGAATCCAGTGAGATTCGGCAACGGTCCGTAGAAGTCGTTGTACCCCAGATACAACGCATGCACATGGTTGCAGTTGCCAAGCTCCCCAGGAAATGGTCCCGTTAACATGTTATTCCGCAAGCTCACAACACGAAGCTCCGAGAGCAAGCTCAAGCTATTAGCTGGAATGGCGCCTCGGAGTCCTTCTCCAGGCAAGCGTATCTGCGTGACCCTTCCCCTGCCGCAGTAAACCCCATTCCAAGTGCACGGTGAAGAGGTGTTCAACCAGTTCAATTTGGTCCCCGAGGGATCAAACACGTCCCTGAACGTGATCAACGCTCGTGTGTCCGCTGCTAAGTCTTGACCTGCCACTGTGAAGATGAGGATCAGGCAAGTGGTGACAACCACTTGCGCTTTAAGCTCATGGTTTCTCTTCGTCGTCATTGGGAAGCTGTTTTATGGGACGGGGAAAAACTGGAATATCATCTTGCAGTAAGCTTAGGTTTGATGCGCAGTAGTTGCTTCCAATTGGGAAACGGCATTGTATCTGCCTTGCCTCGCTTCTTCATTAGAGTTCTTTTTTGGAGGTCGAAGTTTGAGAAGAATCGATGCAAATCTTCGCCCTGCTCAAACCTGCAGTTATAAGAAGGATTCAGATACCAGCAATTTTAAAATTAAAAATCAAGACAAACTCGTAGTTCGGCATCCTATGATTCTCACTCCTGATCACGTAAATTAAGACGTGGTCGAAATTGTGATTCCCGAGGACAAAGTACAGCCTCATCATTCCACGGCCATGGCCAAGTGGGTGCCTGGAGGTTGTAGCTACTGAACATCTTCACCAATTAATTGCACGGATCTTGCTCCGTTCTAGATCGTAGATGAGCAAGAACCCAAACCATTATTGGCTGTGGCCACGAGACTTATGAAATAAAAGATTTAAAATATATGGTTTCGGATGATGAGCTCATAGAAAAAGGTTGAATCAGGCCTTTTACTGTTCACTACTCATGGCGACCCCTCACGTTTTTATGACCTACAGGAGGGTAGGCTGATATGCTCGGCTTTCTGCAAGACTGATGAGGACCATGGAACCTGGATTAAGTTATGCAAATAGTTCAAGAGATGATGTAGCAAGCAATCACACTTCTAAAGTGGTTCGTAATTTAATGAGGCGATGCTAAGCGAGACTCTTCTTCAATGGGAAGGAAGTTCACATTAAAAAAACGCTCACCGGCAGCACGCTCTCGCTTGCAGGGTATTGAATTACCGAGCCTGATGTGAAACTGGAGTGCGGTGAAAGGCTACTCCAAGGCTACTTGCCCAGTGCACAAACACTCATCCATTCAAAAAAAAATTATCTCTGGCAAACACAGCAAACCAGAAATCCTAACATTCTCGTGGTGGCTTCAAGTGAACGACTTATACTGCAGAAATGACCGGCATCACTAACACCCAAATACTCCACGAAACAAGAGTATCGATCTTAGCAAGACCCTAATCACTGCTCAAATGGAGTTACTATGAAGCTATGTACCACATTATACATTTTCTAAATACACTCAGCAAATCAATCCAGCTGCATTTTACAGCAACAAACGAACTCAATACAGACACAAGTAGCTCACCTAAACCACCGTTCTGTCTGTATCTAGAAGGCCTTACAAGAGATGAGAGACACTAAACTGTAAGAATACTATCATTCCGACACAAAAGCAGGCAAACACGCCAAGTGAATGATAGTTTACCATACTAAACCTCTTCAACCTAGAAAGGAAGAGAAGCAACACCTTTTTCAGAAAACACACGACTCAGTTGAAGAAGTAAACAACGAATGTACAGTCTACACAAACTCACCACACGGAAATGGAAGGTTTCCGCAGCTTCAAGCTCCCATGCTTTCGCCTCTGCTGTTCAGCTTCCACCGACACCTTGCCTACGTACTGAAACCTTGCCTACCCAGGCTATCCGTCACCCAGCCATACCCCAAATGCTTGCAGCTCAACTACAAACCTGTTCTAGTGCACCCACAAGGCCACTACTGAAGCAGCAAACAACTTTAGTGAAGTTACTCATCAGATTGCTGTAAGTTCCAGAGCCCGACGTGTTATTCAAGTGTGCCTGCTGCTCCTGCTGCTGCTGCTGCTGTTGCTGCAGCTGCTGCAGCAAGACAGCTGCGCACAGCTCCCTCGCCACGAGCAGAAGGAGATTGTCGTAATAACACAGCATGTGTAAATTAAGCCCCATTTGAAATCAATTACGCAGTAAATTCAGTGAGCTGGCGGGAAGTCGGAGGAGCGAGGAGCTAAGCTAGTCCACTGGAGTGTGAGTTGACCCGTGTGGGGACTTGGGAAGCTAGCCAGGCACGCAATAGGAAGCGTAATGAAGGTTATGAAGGCTCTAGCACACCTTAACTTACCTTAAGTTATTGAGGGATTGTGAGGGCTATCTGATCATCATCGCCTGCCTGCAGCAGGGGACTGGTAAAGATGGTTTTTAAGTTATCTGGGAGGAAGCTAAAGTGGGGATTGCTGCTGCAGTACCTAACTTACTTATGTTACTCTGGTTCCAGCACGGACAAAGCAGGGTGAATGAAGGAAACAAAACGGTGGCAGGCAGGGCAGAGCTGCCATTGGAATTCCTGGCATTCAGTCGGCATTAAATGAGGCCTGAAGCCTCCCTTTAGAAATTTTTTCCACTATTTACTTGCGTGCATTGATTCTCTCTCTCAATGCCCATGAAAATCATCACAACTGATGAGTCAGTTAGTGTGTGTAATAACTGATTCCTGTTGCATCATTCATCAGTGTTCGGAGCTGGGATCAGTAGAAGTCTCAAGGAAGTTAAGAAGAAGTAACTGATTGGCATGTGTTGCAATTGTTGCATTGTTTTGTATCATGGCAAATTTAACTTACTTGCCAAAGAACTAGCCTTGGTGACTACGTGATCTTTGTCTCTTGTTTGTGAACATATACTCTCTCTCTCTCTCTTGTATTGTATTGAATGCAACCTGTGTCAAGATTTCACATCAGTCGTGTACTTGAATTTCTGCACAGTTTTTCATTCATCTGTTCTTCTGAACCCTAATGACATCCCAAAATCTTCTCAATGAAACCTTGCAACTCAATGAAACCTTTACTCTAGCTGACCCATTTTCGACCACTTAAGCAATTACGCATATTTGGAGCATGGGTTTCTTGAGTGCAAAAGTTTTCCCATGTATAGAAATAGGGTTTACAACGATTCCATATTTTTTCAGAATTTTAGTTCTCAAAATTTAATTATTATAAATTTTCTAGTCGAAGATTTTGTTCGACCTATTCTTGTCATATAGGTCTTCCTATTTCCAACCACGGGTTGGTTGTAAACTCAACCAAGATTGCAACCAATCGTAATGTGCCATAATTAATCTCCTACTTTCTCTTGCCAATTGGAGAGAGTGTAGCCTATATGACTAGAAGGGGTCCCAAGTTAGAAATGAATTGGCTACCATGTGGTATATTTTATGCTCCATTCTAGTAATAATAAAAACCCCAACCAAGTTCCTCGGGGATTAATAGTTTGACCCCCCATTGTGCAAGAGTCTCAAAGTAGAAATAGAATTGGATGCATGAGCAACTTGTTCACAGCAAAAAATGAGACATGTACAACTAAAAATTGGGGGCATCCTTAGACAATGTTGTCATATAAGTTCCCTATTCCAAATATTCTCTTGATTCTTCGTCAAGCAATGTTTGTTGTAGATGGGTCACTAGCAAATAAAATACTAGTAGCCAAACCTATACGTAGGAACAAGGCAAGAGACTTGTTCAAAGTGTGCATGACGTATGATAGGAATGCTCATTGTGCTTTAGGTTTTTATCATTAACATTGAATGGAATAATTGAATGATACTTCTCTAAGATGAAATGAGACGGATCTTGTAACAAGAGTTGTAACATGGGATGCGACACTACATGGTTATTACAGCATAATTTAGAATTGAGGTTCAATCACAATTGGTTGTCTTAACTCTTCATCAATGAATTCTTTTAAAAACTCAAGTATTGTTTGGGATGAATGAAAACTTTATTGGACAAATAATTATGCTCATTGTAATTCAAATCAACATCGACTCTAGGGTGCTTTTAGATCAAAGAATCAAGGTAAATAAACCACACCTAAAATCAAACACTCATGAAAAATGATCCCTACTTTTGAAGGGAGATTGAATATAGAGAATATACAAATTGGTGAGCATTTAAAAGACAAATATAACTAAGGTGGAGTTGGGGGCCATCTTGGATAGTAAGTGACTATATTTATAGTATTGTGAAGGTGGCAACCTTTCAAGTGGTCAATTTTGGGTACACTTTCAAATTTTGTTTTGACTTTTTCTCTACAACATATTTGGATATTACAAGTGTCATTTCTTGTTGTGCATCAAATGGATTTGGGGCATCACCTACATAACATGGCACTTTTAGCCTCCTATACCTTACATCTTTGAAAAAATTTATAACTAATTTATAATGCTTCCGAAAATGATGGAATCACTTGCATATTGATTCTCAATCCTTCACCAATAAGGTGTCTAGAGTGAGACATGTATCGTCCATTGAATCTATCGACATTTAATATGTGCACTAAGCACACATTAAAAAAATTTATATTTTTTAATTTTTAATTTGGAACACTAAGCACACATGTTGATAGGAGCACATGGGCACACCCAGGTCTCGGACTCAAGTTCTCAAGATGAGAATAATGTGGAGCAGTCTGTGATGCACAGCGCTAACTTAAGTTATCATCTACCGAGTGTCGTTGGTTCTACTTCTGTCAGTCTCTCCCTCATGACTCCTGACAAAATTGGAATGCTTTCAATTTCTGATTTTGAGGGCTGTAAGCTTAAGCTTAAATTATTTCTTGAGAGTGTAAAGAAGCAACTTACACCAGAACGCAGCTTAACTTAACTTACAACAGTGGCAAGGAAGTGACGGATGTTGGGGGTGATGTTTGCAATGTAATGTGTTCTGAATCTGGTCCAGAAGTAGGTCTAAATTTGTTCCAAAGACTCGCAGTAACAATACTCTTTAACATTAAGTGTGAACATACCTTTCAAGCACAGAGGCAATGATATTGTAAGGGATGCTACATACTAGGAGTAGAACTTGCCATACATTAAAGGTGTGTACACCCAAAATTGCACCCTGCCTAGAACCGCCATCATCAGCCAATGTACATCTTCAAAATCAATGCATCTTACCATGTATTTTTTCAACCCTAGATGAATGAATCTTGAAGTTTCAAAAGGTTTTCAATAAATGTGTACTTCAGAAACACTTGTAAGGTAGCCGACCCATTTTCAACGGACACTTAAACAATTACGTATATTTGGTGCAAAGGTTTTTTGAATGCGGAATTTTTTCCA
Source organism: Pseudoscleropodium purum (assembly GCA_963969395.1). Classification (NCBI taxonomy): domain Eukaryota; kingdom Viridiplantae; phylum Streptophyta; class Bryopsida; order Hypnales; family Brachytheciaceae; genus Pseudoscleropodium; species Pseudoscleropodium purum. Next base: position 4,956,158 of record OZ017796.1, read on the forward strand.
TGTATAAATTTAGAATTTTATTACACAACTTGTGAAAACTATTTTTAAAAAAAATTTGGAGGAGGGGAGATCCTCTTTGACCCATAATGGTGATAGAGATTTTTTCTATTTGTGACTACAAGCTAATTGCAAAATCAACCAAGGGCTAGTTGCAATATTGAGAGTTTTGCAACCAATCATAATGCGCCACAACTACTTTGGGAAGTGCACCGCAACTTCATAGAAAGAAAGTAGTCTATAAAATGTGGGTGTGATCAAGAATGGATTAGTTCCTATATTCTTAGTTGCATTTTCTTTTAGTGGGTATTAAGTAGTGTGCATGGGACTACTACGTTCAAATACTATTGGTCAACTTGGTAGGAAATTTCCACCGGCATCTCTTTCCAACAAGATTTATTGTTGTATCAATATGTATATGTTTTTTACTAAACGGAATTTATGAAGTGTAATTTTTATACAAGTTGTAGCCCTCCATATTTATTTTCTTGAAGTTATGATTAATGTATGTAAGACATGCAGCATGTAACAAAAAATAGCACAAGTGTGTCTTGCAAACACCCATAATATTGACATTTAAAAAGCCTCGACTAAGTTTAGAACCAATTTGATTATATATGATTAAATGTTAGTTTTCATTGACTATTAGTAATTTTTCAAGGCAAAAAAATCTTCTTGGCTTATGTTCAACTTATTGGAATCTTGAAACATCAAAACAAACCACTTGGGTTGACTTTTCAAATTGTTTTCAAAACTTGTGGCATTGAAGAGTTAAAAGGATGCAATTATGTTTAATTATATTTTAATAGTAGTATTCTTGAATAAATAAAATAATAACACAAAAATTATATCCAAATTGTTGGTTTAGATTGCATTGCTACATCCAAATGGTTATTTCATATGGTCAATTTCGTTTATCATGAGTATATACTAATATACATCATGGTAAAAAAATTGGACACTCTAGTTATTCGTCAAACTTATGTGGCATTGATGTTAATTATTTTGGAGAATATCATTTAGAATTTTAATATTTAGGATGGTACAATATTATATGTATTATACAAGTGTCACCCTAATTATGTATTCTATGAATTTTAATATGAACCATACTAATTTACTAGACATCTAAATATTCACCCATACAAAATAGCCCTTTTAATGTACCCTTTTAATGTACCATTTTGTGAAACTAACACAAATGTTGAACTTTTTCTTTGTGGCAATAAACATCAAAGATAAATAGACGCTAGATAAACATTGCATTCAAATTATTACTTCACTAACACTATTTTACATTCAATTCTCCTAAATGTAAGATTTTGGTAAATAGGATCAATTTTTTTAGTTTGTTGATTATTAGTATATTTTTCTCAGAGCAATCTCAATCAATGCTAACAAAGGCAACTTGAAACTACAAAAGTCAAATTACATACCTTTTGGTTTCCATGAATTTAAAATGGACTGATTAGGACAGCTCTTAATCCCTAAGTACCAAAATTACTTTAGAGGATAAATTGGATTTTGGTCAAGCTCACACGCTATCAATTTTTATCATATTTTTTGAAACTTTTTTTTAATAAGAAGCAAACAAATTAGCCTAGGAAGAAATATAATTTTTATCTCAATTGGTGTTGGAGAACAAAGTTATGCCATCCTAAACAAAAGAAATCCACGAAAATTTAAAATAATTAAAAAAAAAATTGATTCTTATTGATCATATTTTTGTCTTCATGGAAAACATTGATTTATTGATCCCCATTTGATTTAGTGACATGAAAATTATGGAGCATCTTATTTTCTAAGCAAACATAGCATCTTCTTGAGAAAATAATGTATTGGATTCATTTTTTAACTCAATTTCAGATATTAAAAAACCAAACTCCATAGAGCTAGTTTGCTTATTAGAATAATCTTACCATTAGAATTAGTGCATTTCAATTCCATGTTAGAAATGGTAACACTTTGGTTTTTCTTTCTATGTAATAAATGCTTCTACCTAACAATTTTGTAAGAAATGAAAATGAAAAGGGGTTCATTTTAATTTTTTCATAGATTCTCAAACCTTCACAATCAAATTTTTTTTAATTCAAACTCCATAATCTAAAACATTAAAGTTAAGAAGGTTTAAAGTCAAATAATCTAGTCTTTCTAGGTGTAAAAAAACTTGTTTGGATGCATATTTTGGCAATATGTGCTATCAAAGTATTTGAAATTTGTTAAGCTTCCACATATTCTCACACTAGTCAAGTGCAAGATCCTATAGTTAGGTATGCCAAAAAATCAATTTTCACATTTTTTTTCTCTTTTTGCAACACAGATGACAACTTTGAATGTTTTTTTAATGAAAAAAGGCCATGGTTCCCTTGGGGGTTAAGGTATGTGCACCCACAAAATTGTTGCTCCAAATGCAACACCATGAAATTGAACGCAAAAGCAAGACTAAAACCTACATATTGATGTCACAAAATGTACACAAGCAAAACATGAGAGCCTAGGAAAGTGAACCTAGTATCAATTTTTGGAACACTTGCAAACAATATTTAGAAATATCATAATTTAAATATTCATTGTATGTTCAAATAATGCATGCTAAAGTGCCTTTTAATCACCTTTTCACTTGCACATAGGATCAAATAAAAACCATTTGATGTTCATTACTTATAAGTATGCTAAGTTGTTATTAGTGTCCATTAAGGGTGCACCTACCTACTCCATGTTTGAAGAAGGTAATCACCACAAAATAAATTAATTCCTATCAATGCAAGAAGCGTAATCCTAGAATCCCACATAAGGTAGGGTGCTCTAAAAGCAACCACTAACACAAACATAGGTACATTTTTGCTTCCTTCAATGTACCAATAGTATACATCTCACAAAGCGGTTGCTTTCAGTGACTACTCCATTTCAACTTCAAAAATTCATAACTAATTCCACGAAGGTCCAAAACATATGAAACAACTTGGGTTAAATGCCAACTCCATTTTTCTTCCTACAAAAACTTGGTGAAAATTGTTTCAAGGAGACTAGCTTCCGTCCCCAAGGTGCAATCAGCTCTTAAAAGGTTGCTTTGAGAGCAGACTACCTTAAAGTCAGTCCCTTCTGCCACTGAACTGATGTCTTTCTCATAAAGTACTGGGTGCCTTTTATTAGTTACTGGGTACCTTATTACCCCTTCTGCCAAGCCAGGTTTTCTCTATTATGGCCTCCCCTCAATGACGAGGGACAATTAAATACCAGAATCATTGTTGGGGCTACTCGTCAGAATCACTCAAGACCTAAATTTTTATTTTTAAAATTTTTATTTTTAAAATTTTTATTTTTAAAATTTTTATTTTTAAAATTTTTATTTTTAAAATTTTTATTTTTAAAATTTTTATTTTGAACAAATGGAAAGATCCAAGCCCTAAATTACACCTACATATGTTTACAGTGAAGTAAATAGCAGACATTTAATAGCCCTTCAACTGAACCCCTAAAGTCTCAAGGTCTTTTTTTCCCAAACAAACAAACAAAAACTGTCATTTCTATTGCAATGAGTTATATTCTCAAAAAAATAAATCATATTCAATCATACAATCTTGCACTAGTAACCATGATAAGTATTTGTAGAAGAAATTTCAGAAGTTTTGACTACATAGACTATAAGATATTTGTATTTATAGTGAAGAAAATGGGTTTTAATGCACCTCGTGTGATTATATTAGAATACTACTTTGAATCTTTTTAGCTTCAAATGTTTAAAAAAATTGCATAAAGAATTGAGATCTTAGGAACTTACTTGAATTTTCATGTACTCCCCTAGAAGATCATGGGACTTTGGAGGAGTAATGCCTATATCATTTGGAAATTGTGTATGATTTTTTTACTAGATATCTTTGCGTACATAGCAACTACACCTTAAATGAACCAAATAAGCTACGTGACATAACCAATAAGCTGCAAAAAATGAATAATATTTTTTGCACATTGCTAAAGGACTCTAAATCAAACTACAAGAAGTTTCATAATTTTGGAATGAATTGTGAATTAGTTATAAATTTTAAGAGATTCAAGATGTAAGGTGCTAAAAGTGTCACGTAGGTAATGTCAAAATGCAATTGATGCAAGTAAAGAAATGATAGTAGAGAGAAGTGAAAACAATACAAAATACATCCCAAATTGCCCTCTTGTTAAGTTGCCAACTCCATAGTTCTATTAACCCCTAAAGGACCAAGGTGTATTTTTTGGCAACATGACTTTTTTGGGCAGATGCATGTGAGCAGAGATTTCCATAATTTTGGCCCAAATTTTAATAGAAGTTGTGAATAAGGAATATCTTTCGTGTGCACAAATTTCAAGACATTTGAAAATATGAGTCAAAAGTTATGGCCTAATATGGAGTTTGTTTCTCAACTCATGCAATCCGGGTAGATCTGAAAAAATCACTTTTTTCAAAAATAAAAAATTGAAATTAATTCTCTAGATTTATTTATACATAAAAAGCTTTGAATCATTCCATTTAGATCAATGAGTCAAAAGTTATGAGGTGCAGGGCTTTTTTTTGGACTAGTGTCCCCCCTGCTAGCTTTACTCCAAAGGCTAGTTTGTAGAGAGATGAAGCCAAATAGGTCAAATTTTTGACAATCTTGCAAAATTTCGCCAAAAATAAAAGCCCTGATGAGGTGTTTTAGTTTGCGGGTGGTCATAGATTCTCTGCTCCAAAATAAATTTTGAAGTCCTTTATTGAACTCAATTTTCAATATTTTTGGAAAAAATAAAAACAGTAGGTGTAGATTGTTTATTACAACATTATGAATATTGGGGTTGGCATTTTTTCACTTCTCTGACTAAATTGTTCACAATTTAGTATTTTGATTCATTCTCTATTTCTTTCTACTAGCCATTTTTTTCCTATATGTTGTACAATTTCAAATGATCTAAAAATTTTCAAGCATCTAGCTAACACGCCTTGAAGAATGAATCCAAAGAGTTGCAACCATTTGGGACATTTTTTTAATGCAAATGTGACCTTGTGAAGTACAATTGCCCGATTTTTTTTCAAGGCCCCTAAAAGGCTTTTTTTCAATTGAAACATTAATATCTTCAAAATTGAAATGCAAATTGAATTTGAAGTGAAAGAGAGTTTTTTGCAATTTAAGTTTATCTACTATATATACCTATAATGAAGAAAACATTAAAAAAAATCTCTATATAATCACATGAAAAACTTTTCATTAAACCAATGCTATGTCAAGCTACATCATGTACAGTACATTGAATCAAAACTTTCATTGATAACAATGGTGAGGATTTTCAACAAAGTTTTTGAGATGGTACAATATTTTTTTGTTCAAAACTTTACACCTAATGTAAACCAGGGTGGTACACCTCTTTTCAGTACATTGTGTGACGTTACCTCATAGAAAATAAAATAAATGTGGCTATGTTTCATGCTTGTCCTTTTGGTTCTAATGAATGATAATTTCCTGCCATTCAAATCATTGTCCATCCATGGCAATGGCATTCGTGTTTTCGTCGTGGTTCCTCAGTTCTCATCTTCCATATTTCATCCATTGGCCAGGAGTATCATTGTAAACTTTATTCTACTAGAATGCTACCCAGACTAATTGTGTACTTGGTAGTCTTCCAGCATTGAATTCAGTCCTCCTAGACTTCATTTTGAAGACTGCACACTTGGGATGCCATGCCACCAATTAAGGTTAAAAGTTACAACTAAACTTAGCTTAAGTTAAGTTAGGTTCTAGGAGTTTCAAATATTCTATAATAATGATTTTTTTTTTAAGGCAATTTGATAATCCCCAATGGCCTCCCCCCCAAATGGGCAGCTTCAAGCCTCTGAAAACAAAAAAAAAAGGAGTAAATGTCTTTAAAAAAATGACTGACTGCAATCATGGCCTTGCTGTAATGTTTCCAAAACCTCATTCATCTATAGTGCAGAGCCAGCACATACAAAAATTGCACACAAAAATTGCACATTCAAAATTGCATACTCAAAATTGACCTCCTTCAGTTGATTCGAGCCCTCTAAAATGAAAGAGCCATGAAACTCAGAACCTTCTTGTCTTGAAAGAAAGGCTACATATATATGGCTCCACTCCCCTATTTTGGCGCATAAATTAGACTCAAAAATTATTTTTCACGAGCAAACCCTTCCCATGTGTAGATTTACTTAGTCTTTGTCTCAGTTTTTTGTGTGCTCTTATCTCTTCATGTCCAGCCTTCTGGCATGGTTGTTTCACCATGGTTTTTTTTAATACAATGGTTCTCCCATTTGTTTCAGAAAAAGAAAGAAAAGTCACATAACCATTGGTCCGAAAACCAAAAAAACACACCTGCTGGAAACATGTAAAGCTAGTACTATTACTTGATTTCCCCAATTTGCCACACTATTAGAGTATTAGGTAAGATACTTCACGGCAGTTCAGTTCAAATTCCTGTGGGGTAAGTTGATTTCCAAGTACCATTTGACAGTGATCCCCAGTTCAAGTACTGTGAGTACTTCAAAAAAAAAATGATATGCCGCAGTTTAACACAATGATTACCGCAACTTCTCAAATTTTCAAACACCAGAAAGTAGACTTAGAGTGTGTTTTTTAAAATATAATTTTTGAAATTTATAAGAAATAATTTTACACATATGAAACGAGATTTCTTTGCAAATGGGAAAGTACAAGACTGCCAGACACTAGATTGAGAGCTTCTGGTAATCCTGAAACGCTGCAGAGGACGCAAAATTTCTGTCCTTTGGATGACTCTTCACAAAAAGTCTGTATTCTGAGGTGGAAAAATACCTTTTTTTTTAATCCAATTTATTTTGTTTTTTGAAGTTGTTTAAGTACATTTTCAGTGAATACTAGTTGATTGCAAATTCCCTCATGATGGTATTATTGACTTTTATAAAGAAGAAGAAGAAGAAGATCCATGGATCATCTTCGCGTGTAGAGTTGATTTTGGGCTTGATTTCTTACTATTTACTCTTGCTGTGAATTTTAGCTATAAAAATTATTTTTTTGAATTTGAGTTCAACAGATGAAATGAAGCTTATCAAGTATAGTTTCTACACCATTTGGAAACTTTGAAAAATTCTTTAAGTTTCAATATTTTATAGCAATGTGAACTTTGGATCTAGTACCATGGTTTGTTGATTTTCTAATCCTAGAGTGACATGATAACTTGGATATATACCATAATGTTATACACTATAATAACATACACATATAATGAAAATTTCAAATTTTTTGAATACATTTTCTAGTTGATATGAATTTTTTTTTTAATTCTTCAAAAAATTAGAATAATTTAAAAAAAAATCCCAAAATTCAAAAATTCCATAGCTTGTAATAGATATATGAGTTTCTTTCTAGAAAATAAATATAATTTTTTTCACTCATATCTAGTTGCAAAATGGCAACAAACAAATTGATGAATATTGAAGCTTGAAATCAACACACATGGGCATGTTGTTATAGGATTGGTTTCCAATGGTTGTTTTAACTTTTGTAGCATTTAATACTTTTGTTTAAAGATGATTTTGGTGTACAAATTTCCAAATTTATATCACATGCATCATTCCAAATTTGGATGCATTTTCTATAATTATTTTATTTCATACAAAGTCTTATATTGGAACACATTTTTAGAATATGATTGACTAGAAGTCTAAATTAGTTAAACATGCCTCAAACTACATAACATTATTTAGCAATGCAACTTGGGGTTCATTTCAATCCAAGCAAAATTGGATAATTTTACCTTAGAAAATTCCAAGTGGCCCTAATAAGATTGTTTGCTACTATCTAAAACTCTGATTGTAGCAAGCTACATAAGAACATAATACCTCTTAGCTTGTATGACGTAATATATTGCCTTTTGGACTATATAATAAGGAACTTTAAAGCATCTTGAATACTATTATGAATAAAGTCCAAAGTCTCAAATCTCATAAATCCATTCTATATTCTTTAATATAGAGTATTATTTTCTTTGATTACAAATCCTTGGTTTTGTAACCCTATCATATAATATTTAATGTATTAATCAAGGATTAAGAAAAGTGCAAAGATCATTCTAAGGGAGTCGACCCATTTTTGACCAAGGACCTATTTCCATTATATAGGCTATAGTCTTTTCAATCAGCAGGAGGAAATAGAAGATTAATTATGGCACAATTCTCAATGCAATTGTGGTGCAACGCGATTGGATTTGGTCTTGGTTGATTTTGAAACCAACTTGTGGTTAGAAATACGAAGATCTATATGACAAGAATAGGTCAAACAAATCTTCAACTAAAAAATTGATAGGAATTATATTTTGATAAATAAAATTTTGAAAAAAATATGGAATCCATCTAAACCCTATTTCTATACATGGAAAAAATTTCTCTGCTCAAGAAACTTGTACTCCAACTATGCATAATTGCTTAAATAGTCAAAAATGGGTTGTCTCCTTTAAATCCTAAAATTCTTCAAAACCAAAATTTGTTCATTATTGTTTTGGATAATTTTTATGGCAATGTAGAATTTTCTGAGTCTTAAAGTTTCTAATACTTTCTTGAAATTGAAATGAAAAACAATTTTTTAGAATTTCCTTTCTAAACTTAAAAATGGTCATGTGCTACAAGCTTGAATTATTAATCCCTAAATGATTTTGACTATGTTTTCATCAAAATTGTTCCAAAACTGCCATTTGCAATACACAAGTACCAAATTTGAAAAAAAAACACTATTTTGAATACATGTAACTATAGGGGCTCATAGTAAGCTTGTTTAAAAACATATGGAAAAAATTTCAAAAATTCCTACTGTATAGATTGCAAGATATTAGCATTTGAAGTGACAAATTTCCTTTTTTTAACCTTACAGAAATCCGGGTAGCTACACTTCACAAAGTCACATTTGTATGAAAAAAACGTCCAAAATGGTGGATACTCTTTGAATTCATTTTTCAAGTCAAGTTGGCTACATGCTTGAAATTTTTTTGATCATTTGGAATCATGCAACATATAGGAAAACAATAGTAAGTAGAAAGGAGTAGAGAATGATTCAAAATACTAAATTGTTAACAATTTATTTATGGGATTGAAAAATGCCAATTCCAAAGTTTATAATGTTGTAATAATCAATCTTCACTTGATTTTTTTAAATTTTTTCCAAAAATATTGAAAATTGAGTTAAATAAAGGACTTCAAAGTTTGTCTTAGAATAGAAATTCAAGAACGACCTATAAACTTCCACTAATTAAAACTCCTCATAACCTTTGATTCATTGATCAAAATTGAATGATTCAAAGCTTTCCATATATATATATATAAATCTAGAGAACCAACTTCAAATTTTAATTTCTTGAAAAAATGATTTTTAAAGAAGTTGCCCATTGAACAGTGAAAGTACATATCATATAATAACTTTTTAATCATGTAGTCAAAAGTTATAAATTTTTTTGGGCCTTAAAGCTATTCCTTGAGCACATGTCAAGTCAAAATTTTAGCAAAAAGAAATTAAAACTTCATTTGTAGTGAGCTGTCCAAAATATCTATGTTACCAAAAAAACTAGTTTTAGTTAAAAAAATTAATAAAATCCAAAAGCAATGTTCCATAATATTGGAATTTGCCCTACTAGCCAAGTGGTTATTATTTGCTATCAAACCTAGTATATCTAATCTAAAATTATTCGTTATATATAGAATCTATAGAATGAAACTTCGCACTAACGATAGTTTTGGATTCCCTTCACAAATGTAGTTTATGGTCCACAATCCCTCTATATCACGGAGCTCACAAGTCTAGATAGGATTACTAGTGCAAAAAAACAAGTTGTTAAATATATAGAATTCACCCCCTATTAAGATAAAAGAAGTTTTCAATACCAGCCTTTAGTGGTCAATAAACTTTATTGATTCCAATTTTAACTTCACATTACTTAGAGCCAAGATACTAGTCCAAGGTGGTTTAAGGACAATCCAAAACTTGTGGAATTCTTGATTACAAGATTTTAGGTCATTTGAAGATTTTTCCTCTTTTTTCCTCTTTAGTGAAACGGAACGATATAGTTGGCTACACTTTATTTCCTTGATCCTTCCTAATTGGATCACAATGCTCATGACTTCAGTTGAAATTGCTCAATTAGGTGAATCGTTAGGAATCTTCTCTAGTCTTGAAGATACCACCTAATCACCAAATATTCCTCCTCAATTGCAAAGTTATTCTCTCTTGAGTACTTACACCATAGCTTCCATCAGACCTACATTTAGGCAACTTTTCATTCTTCCACACATAGATGAAGTCCAAACTTATACCAATCTAGTTCAATGTATCCAAATCTTGATGATTGAAAAGGGGACTAATTGCTATATGTACTTGCTTTACTAAGGTGTGATCCAAGATTTAGAGTTTGACTCAACCCGATGGCGTTGAGACAAAGGCCCCCACTTGACAGCATACAATACTACTTTAGGTTGTCACATGCTTACGAAGGACAAAGAACTTAGATGGCCCATCACAACCAAATGGCTTGGACATCTCCCACCAACATTCTCTCCCAACTGGAAGGATATTTGGCATTGGGTCTGTCTTATGAAAGATGCCGCCTTTATGTGGTCAGTTTGGCACAATGCCATAGCTGTCTACTATTGGCGTGCAAGGAGTAACCAAAATATTGATGCTAGTTCTAACTGTTGTGATTCAGGATTGGAAGAAACTCCATCCCATAGGGTTTTTTCATTATTCTCAAACTCAAGACCTTTCGATTTTGCGCAATTAATTCTATTCCACCTTATACAAGAATCCCATGCCAATTTCCATATCCACTTGGACCTTCCCCAATGCTTGTTTGGGACCCCTATTCCTTAGTGGTTTCAAGTCATCAAGGTTCTACACTCTAGCTAATTTGGATTTCCTTTAGTGACAAAGTCTTTAGCTAGGCTAGATGGCTACCCAAACACTTACATAATACCCTTTGGAGTGCTCTCCTCGATATAGGGTGAATGGTGCAATTGAAAGTCTAGATGGGAGCTCACCATCATCCAAACCAAGTTGCCAATATTTGGTCCAAATTTGATTGCATTTGGATTCACTCTCCTTCTCTGGCCTTTAGGAGCCATTTGGACATTATTTGGAACCAGATCAATCCATCAATTTACCAATTTAGTTGTCTTATTTTTATTTTTATTTTTGCTCTTATCTCTTCATTGTCCAACCTTGTGGGGCTTGATTGTTTTTCACTCTTGACTTAATTCTTTAATGCTCAAAGAAGCCCAAAATGGCCTAGATTTTTTGTACCATACAACATGCTTGGCCTTAATGGAATTCACTATTCACCTTTTCTACTTTTCATTAATTGTACAAAAAGTCCACCCTTGTCTCTACTATATGGTCTAAATTGGACAATTGTGACTAGATGACTCATTTGCTCATTCACTCTAGATTCTTTTCATTAATGCAATTTGTTGTTGGGATACATGGCAAAAGGACAAAATTGTATATAAAAATAATAATCACTTGCCATGCACATTATTGATAGGCATATTATATTATACACAGATTTTAGAAATTGTATGCCAACTCCCAAGCATTTAAGGGTTAATGCAATAGCAGTAGCTTAGATCACCATCGGCGTTGTTCAAAAGTAATCTTATTTATTGGAGTGTACATTCTTGATATTTTCGTAATACTTTAGACAAAATCATAATGATGCAGTGTGTAGACTGTAGACTATTTTCATGTAATCTAGAATATTGTTTTTGTCATCCACCTTTATCCCGATCTTCACACTAATTAGAGCATATTCATGAGGCCGACGACACAGTAATAGGAGACGGAATTCAGGGTTTACATCCTGAAAGTACAAAAAATATACAACAAATGCGGCAGATCCCACAGGACCCTTTCCACCCCGTATTACAATTCCAACAACCTCACAGTTGGTCTACAGCAATCTCAGATTCAGAAAACACAAGTAAGTAACAGGGTTTTGGATCGAACTTCTTCAAATTTGCATGCAATCTGATGTAGGCCTTGCAAGTATTTATTAGGTTGCACAAGCCAAACATGATATCTTCAGAGCTTACATACGGTAGTACAATACAATGGACACGCAATTCAGGTTAGGGTTGGAAGTCCTTAACAAGAGACTTCACCAAATGACTGATCCCCAAGCACAGTACCATACAGAGAGCTATCGATTTCATTCTGAGGTATGAGCAGGACAAACATCATACAACGACTACGATTCAGGCAGAAAGCTTTGAAGTATACCTCAAAATCTAGATCCACACATATGTTGAAGGTTGCCAGAACTTTCAGTTTCAAGTGGATTGTTGCCAACTTTCGGTCAGATAAGAGCCAGCTTCCATATGACCAATCACTTCAATCCGCCCAAGATACTAGATTTAGGACAGCAAAGAGCCGAATGCCCACATGAGAACTTGCTATAAGAACACTTACAACAAGGGAAACAGGCACACAATAATCTGCACGATTGTTGGTAGATTTAACATCCAGAGTTACACACATGAATAAAAATAGCCAGAGAGAATGAGGGTACTCAAATCGTCAGCCGTCACTAAGCTAAAAAGTGACGTATAAGTAAAGAGACTTCCCTTCATGTTGACTCACAACCAGGAAAACTCATATTACAAAAAAGTCACGCTCTACTTTTTCGACTTCTTCACTGGAGCAGCAGCCGCTGGAGTCTCAGTAACCTGGGCCGGGGCAACATCGGGAATACCCTGTGCCTGACGCTCCTCCCTCCTGGCAATCTTACGCTCACGGGTAGCCTTGTTCTTAGCACGCCTAGCCTCGAACTGGTCAGAGAGAGTCTTCTCTCGGGCCTTCTCAGCCTTGGACTTGTGGATACTTTCCATCAAGACACGCTTGTTCTTGAACACATTACCCTTGACCTTCATGTACATGTCGTGGTACATGTGTTTGTCAATCTTCTTGGCATCGCGGTACTTGCGCAGCAGACGCCTCAACACACGCATGCGCCGCAACCACAGTACCTACAGAAACACAAATTCATTCATCAACTGTCAATATAACAATATCGTCTCTTTCATCAGCAATCAATGTAACCAGATATAGTCTCTCAAAAGGTTATGGCCAAACAATTGTTTCCATCCAGCCACCAATTATCAGATTACAATCCTAAGCATCATCAATTTCTGGAAAGTATCACTGTCGGCAAACAATCGCAAGTCTCCGGAGTCATGGTGATCACTACAAACCCTAATGTAGGACGTAGAACCGTCAATCGTACCGCCCTAATCCAGTCGCATTCATGCAAATCGGCATGGTTTACGATAAATGAGCACCCACACTATTTCAATTGTCCATTCACACAGGGATCCACTTCTCTACAAATTCCGTCGGCCCAATGCACCCATTTCCCTACGTGACATCCAAAATCCTACTTAAACCCTAAACACACGGAATAAATGGTAAAAGCCGAGCTAGAGCTCAGAGGCACGCCAATACCATCCTACGAACTCTGGAATCACCAGCCAGAGCACAAGTGCCAGGAAAACCCTAAAATTCCAGGCGATAAATCTCTAACGATAACCAGTAATACAACTCCAAACAGCACAAAAGAAACCCTAAAACGAAGAGCATTGCGTGAGTACCTTGGTGGGAAGTCTGGCCTCCCGGGTCCCGCGGCGCTTGCCGTAGCCAGAGTGACGGCCCTTGCGCTTGGCCTCCAGAGCACGACGAGCGCGGGCGCGCGAGTGGATCTTCTGGGGCTTGCGAATGACGAAGCCGTCCTTGACGAGCTTCCGGATGTTCTGTCGGCTGTTGGCCATGGAGATTTCATTGACCTCATTCGGGTCGAGCCAAACCTTGCGCTCGCCACACTTGAGCACGCTGGCGGCCAAGCGCTTCTGCAGCTTGAGGGACACCATGGCCGCTGCTGCTGCGAGGAATCACAGCGGAGATTTTTGTGGCTATGGCGGACGCGAGGGAGTGAACCCTACAACTCCAAAGAGGGAGGCTGCGTTGCCCTCGCCGCCCCTCTTGAGCCAGACTCCCTATCACGGGTCCCCAATTACCGGCGGTTTCCATCGCTCTTACCCGCCCGACCCGTTTCCCGTATAATATGCCCAAAATCAATATTCCATGTAAAATCGGCACTACTTATTGTCGTTGTACATTTGATAAGTAGGGTTTATAACTTTAAATGTTTTGAAATTTTATAACTTTAATTAATAAATGTTATAATAAAAATGATTGGTAGAATAAATATATTGATTTTTTAGTATCTTATTCTACGAACTTTTTACAAAAACCTAAATGCTTACATATTTTGACAAAGAATAAAGATGTAATCACATGTGATTTCAACAATTGTTTCCTACTTGGTTTGCAAATAAGGAAGGTAGTAAAGAATTAAGACTTATAACTTAAATAATGGAATATTCCAGAGTTTTAAAAAAAAATGTATTAAGCATTTTGGAAAGAAATCCTATCCTTGGACTAAATTTTTTTTAAACAATTTTTAAAATTTGAATATTGGCACAATTGATTGAAAGTGTTTGATATTTCTAATATTCTCAAATCATGAATTTAAACCTTGGGATGGTGACACCAAAATGATTCCAATTTAATTAGTTTTCATCAATTTTTTTCCTTAATTAAAAGAATTATTATTAAGTAAGCACTTAAGACTTCAAGACAGAAATTAATTTTGTACTTTTCAAATGTATTTCTACTTAATATTAATTTAAATGACTTATTATATATGTAGAAAAGAATTTGAAGGAAAAAAAAAATTAAGATTTGTTTTCTTAATACATATAAACCATAACAACAATTACTTAATAATGGAACAAAGATCTATAATTATTAAATGATCAATTTAAATAATTAAATTTTGAATCTTATAATTCAAATGAGATTAAATTTTTAATTACTAGAACGATTGCAAATCTAGCTCATTTCATGTGACTCAATAAATCAACGAATCAATTTGAAAAGTTTGTAGATGACTAATGTGTAAAAAATCTCCTAAAATATTGATTGGTTTTATTTAGCCTTTTTAGTTCTATAGGAGTTAATTACAATAAAAATGAGTTTGTGAGATCGAAAGACAACTACTCTTAAAAGTAATAAAATACCAAGGCACTTGTTTTTGTACCAATATGAGTTTTGTATATTTTAGTTTTTTGGAGTAGTAAGTGAGTCAAGCTAGATGTGTGAACATGAGTTCTTTTCACAATTTTGATTAAATAATGCAAGTGCCTTCTACTTTTATTGATTTTTTTCAATTGTCACATATCATTCCCAAAATGAAAATACAAGAGGATAAGGCTAAATAACAAATTTTGATGTTTGCATTCATTTATATAAGAAGTTTTATGAAGGAAAATGGTCAATTTTTCAATATAATTTTTTTGGTCACTTTCAAAGAAGGTGGATAACAACTTTTCATTATATTAATTCCAAATATTCTCATACAATCTAAAATTTACTAAAAATGCATATGTACATGAATATCTAAACTTGAGAACTTTGTAGTACTTTGAAGATGTGAGAAAATGAGTATGACAACATTTAGTTCCTTTGGTGTGGTATTCATTTGCTTAAAGAACATCTAAAAATAATACTACATTTCTTGACATTTTTTGTTTCTATTATACAAAAAAATATGAAAAATACTATAAAATTTCACATTTTTCATTGCCACAAGCTTAAAAGAAATTTAGAATAGTTAAATATTTTGGGTTGGTTTTACATAGGGATTTATGTTTATATCAATGTCTATGCCATTTTTAAGTCTACATGGAATCTCGGGGAAGGTAGTATATAAAAATCTTAAAAACCAAGTGAAAGCAAAGGCAAGTGTAATTTTATTCAATGGTGTATGAAAAATCAACCACTCAGACAACCAATTTCGTTAAAATGGCACCATTCTATATACCCAAAAAATCTGAACATGATGTTTTATTTCAATTCCTCCCCCTTGCCCTTGGAAAAATCAAGAGTAGTTGATCTAAGCTTAAGAAAAATTCTCCATCCTTCTAAATGCCATTGATCTTCTTAAAAATTCAAAGGCGTTGATCCTTGTAGAACAAATGATTTTAGTTGTCCAAATTTGGATAAAGAATATGGATACAAAATATGGATACAAAATATGGATATGGATACAGAATATGGATGTGGTTTAAGACTACAATTTAAATACAATATATAAATATGGATATAAATACAGATACTCTCATAGTATATGAATATAGAATACTTTCATATTTATAAGTACAAAACATATGGATTGCAAGTCCCACCTATACAAATATAGATGGTTGGGGTGGGCTTCACATATTAAATTCATGAATTCATTTCACACAAAGTGTTTGCTCAAAAGTTTTACAACCAATAGGAAAATTACATGTATACCCCTTTTAAATTTTTTGTAAAAACTTAACAACTAATGGCGTAATGCCTTATAGACCCCTAAAATTGACAATTTGTCAACTATATATGTATTCAAGAAGATGCAAACATCTTTTGGATATTAATCATTAGAAATTGATAATTTGTCACTATGTTACTTTAGTAAATTTAACAATTTAGACCGTGTGGTTTGAAATCTAAATTTGTCCTAAATGTTAGAAATCTATATCTATCTTAGATATTTGAATTCTATAGTAGGTCTAGTTTTTTAGATTGTGTTGTTTGAAATTTGCTTGAGTCCTAGATTTTTGAAATCTATAACTATCCTAGATGTTTGTAATCTATATCCATTCTAGTCATCACTTTTAAAATTTCAAACCATGTAGTCTAAAATGGCACATAGAAGACCACCATTTTAATGAAATTCACCATTTGTCCATTTAGGAAGATGAATAATTTCAAAATAGACCTTCAAAAAACATTTAAAGAATATGGCAACAAAATTCATTCAATATTCTTAGATATTCTATAAATATTCAAATTTTGTTGGCCAAATATTTGTAGAGTGTTTTATTATTTCAAATTCTCTCTAAATACCCTTTTGAATACATGTGGGACAATATAGAATCCTACATGGCCAAATTAGATAAAACTACATGCCAATTACCTTGATTATTACCTATGCAATTATCCATTGACTAAATGAATATCATGTTTTTTTCACATAGATTGATATTTATTGCTTCTACAAAAATACTAAAAGAGATTAATAAAAAACTTCTTCTCTTTTTTTACTCTTGAAGGGTTGAATAGTAATATTCAAAATGTATTTTCATTCTTGAAGGTGATTTTTAGACTTTGATATTAGTTTCCTACAATTTTCTAATTTTCTTGTTAGGGTTCATAATAAAATTTAAGTCAAAAATAAAAAAATTTCTTTTATAAAGCAAATGATTGAATTTTCCTATGGATTCTATTTTTTTCTTGTTCACTGGCGATCTAAAGTTTCGAAGATGGCTACAGCACTCTAAATTTGAACCCAAAAGATCTTATTTGATTTTGTTCATTTTTACACAATGCTAAGTAATAAGAATACTATTGACTAAGTAAACATGTGTCCTTGTTTAATTCAAAATTTTAAAAACCAATATTTTTATTTTTACCCCCAAATGAATTAGAAGTTGCCGTGACATTCAAGGATTAAAAATCCCTACGCACATAAGAAAATGATTTTTTGAGTGCAAAAGGCCACTAATACTGCAAAGAATTGTTTGCAAGTTCAAAGGTAACTCCATCTAATTGCAACTATATTTTTGCCTTAAGTAAATGATCTTTATTCACAAAAGCCCATGGTTGATTTAGCCTAAACCTCCATTTAATACATTGGAAATTCATAATTTATTCATACAATGTCGAAAATATGGATAGAATGAATTATGAATCCCTTTTCTACTCCCCAAAAGATTCAACAAAAAGAATAAAAGAGTTCTAAAATTAGAATTACACTTAATGTACACTCATTAATGTAGGAACCATCATGCTCAAATGCTTAGTTGAAAGATTTAAGGAACACCTTCTTTACCATCTCTATTATATAAATGCAAATCATCAAATTCTTCCAATAACTAGACAATTCATCAAGTATATTAAATTGTCCATTGCACAATAAAAAATGTTCGGTGTATATAGAAACTAAGAGGTACATTGAATTTTCTTCTTGTATGTGGATGCACAACCTATTGGCTGCAATTGGAACAACTCATACAAGCAATCTAGATTCCTTTGTAAACACTTTCAAAAATTCCAAAATTTGTGTCAAAATAACATTGTAAAATATAAACAACACAACCATCATATACAAAGCTTATATACTCTTCTACAAAAGCAAACTAGAAACCAATCAACCAATTCGACACATTCCTTACATTACATTATAATTTTAGATTTCATAGCAATCTACACAAAACCAATTTTGTTTTGTATACCCTATTCACCCCATACACACACTTCTTCCTCTCCAAAATTAGAATGGCCATTTTGTCATTTATAAAACCTCCGTCTTACCTAAAGTACGTAGTGCTAGGTGCAACTTCTACAACTACTTGTAACTATGAGTGAAACCCCCAATATAAACATGCCCTTAATTTATGCCAATCCAAATAAAAGGTTGGAATATTTTTCTTTTTTTTTCTAGCATTTTCAAAATAGTAAGATTTCAATAAGGTCAAAGGTCCAAAAATTGTCCCTTTAAGCCAATCTACTTCATAAGTGACAATGATAAATATTTCAAGGAACATGTCAGACTTTTTCCTATATAGAGGACACATTCAAACCCAATTGGTTTATGAACCTCCTATCTACATGCCCATAGACAGAAAACTAAAAAACTAGTGCTAAGTTGTTTGTGATCGGTCATTTGGCATGTGTAGGAGACCAAAGAAATTTGAGACCCTCTTTAGCCATTTCGCTGGTGGAGTGCAAGAAGTCCCAGGCGGCGCGAGAAGCCCGCCCGCGAGCAGCGTCAATAGCCAAGCTCCAGCGTCGAAAACGTCATCAGATCGCCGGTCGCGCCGGCCGCGAACTTCCTCGCGAAAAGAAAACACGGCGCGGGCGCCACTCCATTATGCTCACACACAAAAGTCCCATTCGCAACCGCCGTATCATGTCTCTCCCCATCCACATCCCACTTCCTGTCCTGCACATCCTTCACCACACTCACCCGCGACGTTAACACTGTCGGACTTCCCGCATGCGGCTGCGTCCAATTCACATACATCACCGTCCTCTTCGCAATCCCATACTCATCCTTCAAATGCAACAACGTCTGCACATACTCCTCGTCCCACGTACACATTATCTCCTGTCTGCACTTCGCCAGGAACGCCGAATAAATCTCCTTGTCCCGAATCACCACCCCCGCGTGATCACGTCGCAGCGCCATCCAAAGCTCCCCTTTCCGCAACTCGGTTTTGTTAAACTCGGGACGCGTCTCCCACTGCTGGTAACGAGCGACGGGGTAGAAGCTCTCCACGAAGCTGACGGCGCTAGTGGTGAGGTAGTGGTACGTGAAGGCGAAGCTGCGGATGGGGATGGCGGACTCGCAGACATTGACGAACCAGGCGTTGTGGGCGTGAGGGTCGAGAAGCGCGTGGGAGAGTAAGCGACGGAAGGCGTCGACTAAGCCGCGGGAGAAGCGGGCACTAGGGTAGCTAGGAACTTCTCGGCCGAAGAAGAGGGAGGTGTTGGGGTAGAGGTGACCCGGAGTGGCGTGCACGTAGAGGGAGTATTTGTCACCGTGGTTGCGGAAGAAGCGACGCCAGAGAGGCTCCTGGGGGATATTGTCGCGGACGATGAAGAGGAAAGCAATGCGGGGCGTCTGGTTTGGGCGCATGGGGGCGTCCACTGACCGCGCTGCGTCATGGAGAAGCGCTGCGTCTGTCAAATTGTCAAGCATGGGGGTGTACTTGGGGTCTGGGTCTGGGTATCTGAAGTCCTGTACCAGAAGGGACTCGAAATTGGGGCCGAAATTGGCAGAGATCAGAAACACTGCTGCCACCATTGTCGTCAGCATGCATGGGAGGAGCCATTTGGAGACGGTGAACTTCGAGCCTGCCATGGATCCGCTAGCTAGCTTCACAATAGTCGCAACCCGATTCAAGTCCTGCCGTCGTTCATGCAGCAAATTCGTCCACTCCAGCTCTCACTCTGCGTCAGATCTGGCTGCGCGCACACATCTAGACCTCTATTCAAAACATCAAATTCATGAATTGGCTAGCCACACTCATCTCTTCGTCACTGAATGCGAGCTGAGCACTTGCCATCTAACGAAATTGCGGAGCCACGAAACTTCAAATTTCAAGTAAACCTGTTAGTACAGTCATCTAGTTCAACAAACAGAGCTTTCAATTGCCATCCAACGCCATGACCATCTCACCACATTCACAACTGAGATTTGAAGTCTAGCTTCTTGCAATTGTCTCCCTCTGGCCTCCGCCAAGTGTGTTTCACCTGTCCTGCACCTGCACCTGACTGAGGTAAAAACCAAATCGACACAATTCTCCAGATGAAAAAGACGAATGGAGAGGAAACCGTCAAGTTCAACCTCTAGCTCGTTTGGGAAAAGAGTGGTTTCTAGAATTTGGTGCATTTTATGCAGGGCGCAGAAAGTTCATGACCACGGTGGATCGGATGCTAGATTGTGCATGTTCAGTGGTTTGGTGACACCCAGTGATCTTTCGTAGAATGTGGCAGGCATATACGTTTCTCAGGTGGAGGGCTGATGAACATTTCTCGACGTGATGATGGACGTTTTGCTACATTTTAGCATATTGAGGCGGCTGAGTGTTGGCTATAGCTTCCCTTTTCAGGTGGGGTGACAACAGATGGAGACGTGGCCAGTAGCGCCACTCCGCTCGATGTGGCCAAGCAGATGGAAACCGAAGACTTACTTACTTTAGGAGTTGCCTTCTGTTGCCAAGTCGACAAAAGGTGATTGGGCACTAGAACTAAGGTAAAATAGCCTACTATAACGGTCAAAATAAGGAGTTTGGTCTCATGGTGTTCCTGAAATTTTTTAATTTTTTTCCCATGTAAGGATAAGCGCAGGAAACAATGAGGTCAATTGAAATTAAATCTTTTCGACAAAGTATAAATTTGTTATTAATTTTTGAAGTGTTCAATGCATCATGATCCAAAAGAGTCTATAGACTACCTCATAACCAACAAAATCTGAATCCATAATGCTCATCTAACTCACCGAAAGGAGTCATAATATTTTCTAACATGAAAAACCTATAAAATCAAATCTTACAAAGAACTTACACTAAAAAATTGGAAGCTTTTAAAGAAGTTACTAACCACTTCATCACTATCATGTAAGACACTAATGGTGGCCAAAATCTCACAAACTAGAGAAAAACCATGATGGGTCATTTCCTAGGTGTTCGTAGTGGGTCATTTGACCATCATGGGTTGATTTACCTTACATGGATTTGCCTTCCTTGAGTTTTAGTGCATATAAGGTAGTTTGCTCTTTAACCCTGTAAGGTTGCTGTAGACACTAAGTGTCGAATGGATGACATGGAATTAGAAAATGATGATTTTAGTGGAGACTAGGCCATCTTTACAGGGTAAAGAGACCTTTTAGGAGCTAAATGCAATTGTAGAGAAGTTAAACTCTTTGAAACAATTTTCAATAAATTTTCATAGGAAGAACAATAAAATTGGCATCTAACCCTAGTTGTTTCATATTATTTGGATCTTTGTCGAATCAATTATGAATTTTTGAATTTGAAATGCAAAGGTCACTCAAAGTGACCACATCTTGAAATGTAAACTATTTGTACATTGATGAAAGGGCAATGTTCATGTACTTCAATATTAATGGTTGCTTTAAGAGCATGGTCACTTTTAGAGCATCCTACCTTAATACTAATTTTCTCAAAGTCACACTTTCCTTTGTGAGGTGATTTGAGTTTCTAAAGTTTTTTCCATTAGTTGTGTAAAATAATTTTCAATGTGTGCTAGCAAAAATTCTAAAAACTATGTGTGACATCTTTATCTCATTGTAATCTCAAAACATTTCAAGAAGTCATATATTATAGCACATTGGATTTTAATTTGTTCAAAATTCTCATGCATTGGGAGGTTAAGGAAGAAAATGCAATTGTTTGGCCAATGTTCAGAGAGAGTTTGAATATGAATATGAATAGTCACGATATACACAATAAACTATTAGAGTAAGAAGCCACAAAGAGATTTCCTTGACCATGTGCCATTATGGGAATCCACCATTTTGTGCATGCATTATATTCTTTTAAATATATATCTTATATTTATGAATGGCATTATTGTCAATTAAAATTGGTGCTTGTTGAGGATGTGAAATGAATTTCTCCTCGATTTTGGGCCTAAGCTAGATTCACTTCCACTTCAACATGCTTTCTCTTCTATTTGCCAAGAAACACATAAGTTAGGAATACCATAAATGATTAAAATAAACATTTCAGCCTATAGAATATGAGAAATTTGTTGAGAAATTGAGCTCAATGTGTGCAAAAATGAACAATGAATACTTTATTCAATATAAATGTTGATTTTTCACTTGAACCTATTCCTATCTCATAACTTCACCTAAAATGGCTACTTTTGAAACTTGTTCCTAATCAAGTGTGAGCCAATCAAATCTTTTTCAAATCTTTTCAAATCAACAATAGAGGCAACTATTGTCCATTTCAAGACACCATACTGTGCCATTAGTTTCTTCATTTATGGTATTCCTACCTTATTATTTCTTTCATCCAAATTCCTATCAATTTTGCTTCATTGAAATAGGGGACAACATTAGGTGCACATACCATCCTCCTGTAACAGACCACAGTATATTCTTCGAAAACTGACAGATGTTGCCGAACTGATAAGCTTACTCTTTACTGTTGTCCATATCAATTTTCGCAAGGTGGGCATCAAATCGACTCGACAGCGTCTCTCACTAGATCATATCGTATCCCAAATCAAACGTTTCTTTCCTTGGTGGCATTTGTAGCGAATATCCTTTCTGTGAACACCAATCAGTCCTTGTACGATTGCGGCATTGCCAGCTTTCTACTCCTACCCTGCCACACAGTGATTGTACGATGGTTCCTTCAGGTTCTAAGAAAATGTTGAAGGTGTAAGTTAGGGAGCTTGAACATGCCTTCAAAGTTGTCTTGGGGTCAAAAACGTAATTTCTAGTATCAACAAATCAGAAGTTCCACACAGTGGCTACGAGGCATCAGACTTGCACTTGCAGGTACTGACCACGTTAGTTCTACAAGCATCAGAATCTTTTTTCCTCCTTGCTGGTTCTCACTTCGGCAAGAGGATCTGTAATGGACAAGAGATAGCCAAGGTTCTACAAGCTTTTAAAAAGTGAAGCATAAGAGGCAGAGATGCAACCAAATTACATCCATTACGGATAGTCTGGATTTTAAAATCTGGTGATAGAATCACAGATTGCATTTAGAATCTGTGCAAAAGGACCAATAGAAATTGGGATTATGCCTGTGATGATGTGGCGAGACCAAAGAATCTGGAGTTGGTGTTTGCCAGGAGCTCCTTGGGGCAGCCCTCTTCGACCTGTCATCACGTATGCGTTGTATCAGTATTGATACGGCTGTGTAAACATGGGAAGTAGGTCCATTTATTTTCAATCATCTAGAACTGTATTGGGTCTCAAAAGAGTATTTAATCCCTACAAAACGAGAAGCCATAAGAATTTTGAGCAGTTTTATGGTCGGGCGTCATATGGGGACTTTCTTTAATTCGACTTTTTCAACTTATAGACAAATCAACTTCTACAATGTTCGTCACTGCTTCTTGTTGTTTAAAATTTGGCCCCATCTGCATTTTAGTTTCCACAATGTGGTCAATCGCATTGGCCATTTTGTAACCATGAATCTTTGGTCCTCGAGAGGCTGAAGCCAGCCTAAACCATAGCTTAGTTCCACAAGAACAAGCACCTAACAGTTCTGTAACTTCAAAGAAGATATGTGGACCTCTGAAGAGATACGTACCAATCTTCCTTGCTCCATTATCATAATCCGATGTAAGTCGATAATAGTAGAGATCCTATGGGCTATGATGATGACAGTCATGTTCGCACACTCTTTCTCCACTGTCTTGTTTAGAAGTGCAGTAGTTTGAGGGTCCACATTTGCGGTGCACTCATCCAAGCACAATATCTGCAGAACATTGGAGCAAGCTATCAATGCCTGCTGAACCATCACTTGGAACATCACAAGACATTCTCAACAAACGATTCTAACGGAAGAGCGAGTGCCGACTTACGCGAGCAGTCCCCAAGAGCGAGCGTGCTAGGCATAGAAGCTGTCTCTGTCCTTGCGAGAGGCTCTCTCCTCCCTCTCTTACAGGTCCGCTCAATCCTCCCGCAGATGTCACCGCTTCCTTCAGATGACACATTTCGAGAACTTCCCACAATTTGGAGTCGCTTGCACAATTCATTGGGTCTAAATTTTCCCTGCGGATAGTGCAATCCAAATAATTCAATCAAATTACGTGATAACTCTTGTTGCAGATCTCTAGGACAGACGAATGCGTACTTGCGAGTTCAAATACAGAGCTCACCAAGCGGAGTTTAACAAGCACATCGACCTGAAATCATTTTACGCAGCTAGACCTCGACACTGAACTAAAGATTTGTGTTAATTTCCTGCACAATTTTGCTGAAGCTTCAGATTATGAAAAGGAATGGCCGATCTTTTAAACACGAAAATCAACCTACATATGTGAGGAGAGTAGAAAAATCGTATGATTACCGAATACTTCCTCCGAAAAGGAAGGGGCTCTGAGGAACGATTGTGAGCCGGGAACGTAGGCGCTGAAGGGCAACGTGAGATGTAATAACTCCATCAATTACAATGCTCCCTGCACTGATTGGTGTCAAACGGAACAGGCTATTGAGGATACTTGACTTTCCGGCTCCAGTTCTGCCAGCGATACCAATCTGAGACCCCAAACACAGCGCTCTATCAGTTAAACCTAATGACAAATATTTAGGGGTGATTTCTAATCCTGAACCATTATCAATAACTACTACTCAAATGTAGAAACATGCAATACTTGATAAGTCTATGCAACAACTTCCGGGAAAATACATGACGTCCTGTGGAGTGTAAAAGTTTACAGCAACGTGTTAGTCATCATTATGGAATTGAGAAGAGTAAGCCCTAGAACTTCGCTTACGTATGCTCAGTAGTCGCGAATTTGAATGAAAGAGATTGCTTACATGTTCGCATGGTCGAATGGAGAAGGTAACATCATTTAAGGCGGGTGGCAACCACGGATAGTAACGTAGGCTGACATGATTAAATTCTACAGCACCTCTTGCTGGCCAAACCGGACTCACTTCCTGTTGACCTTCGTCAGTCTCTCCCGTCACATCCATATACTGCCATGTTACCAACGACTCACTGTTTTGAGAGATATGCAAGAGCGGGTTGCCACTGAATATTCCCATAAAATGATTCTCGTCAAATCTCAAGCTGCAAAAATTTTCTAATCACCTACCTTTTCTAAACCTTCGAAGAGATAAATCATATTAAAAGATAAATCTACCGGTAGACAACCATAACTTGCGCGACTACTTGTCGGCTGTTTGGATGATATTAACAAAGTTCAACCACAGAAAGCAATAGCCCACTATTGTAATCCTCAGAAATCAGGACAGAGTCCCTTAGCATCCACTGATATGATGTACTTTGTATAGGATACCTGCTGCATGCGCTCAACTGACACCATCTCCTGTTCAGTTTCAGCAAAGGTTGTCATAATAGTACTGAGATAACCGATTATAGGCGTGGCGTAAGCCAAGCCAAGTCCCACCTATTGTCCATTCAGCATATAAATCAGTAAGTACATCTGACTGGGCTCCGTTTCCATTATAACCAGCACAAGAACAACAGAATACATCCAGTACTTCTAACAAATATAAAAGGGGTAAAATATTTCGAAAAGATGGCTTTAATGCAAATGAAAGAGTTTATATTATCAGGAATAAGATGTTGAAGATATGTACCAAGCCGGCTGTTGCAGTCGCAACCTGAGCCTGAGCATGAATGTGGTTGGTAACAGCCATGATGCTAATGAAGCCAATAAGTACTGACGCTAGCATCTGCACGCAGAATCAGGAACAAATTGTTAAATCCAGCACAACAGCAGTGGATGCTCCAAGATATTACATCGAATTCACCTGTTGACTGCCCCTAAACCTCTTGGGGTTTTGTGACTAAGTAAACCCCAAAATCACAACAATCGCAATTCAAATGCCTGGAAGTGACTTCAGGAAGAAATATCATCAGTTCTTCCCTTTGCCCAAGAAGAGGTGTCTTCTCTCTGCTCTCCCTGGTGTTTTAAAATAGAAGGCAGTTAACAACGAAGACAAGGTGAACAAGTTACTAGTAAACCTCAAGACGAAATGCTAGCCACAAGCTTGCAGCCCTCTCTGTATATGATGCCTGTTGCCGGTCTGCTACATTCTTCCAATTTCTGGTCGCAAATGCAGTCTGTTAACGGCTTCAAATTTGTCAGCACTAAAATTTGATGAAAGATTGAGCAATTCAGAATGGTCAATCGAGAAAGCGAAAGCAATTTTCCACCCAAGAAAAGCACATTCTTCATTGCTGACCTGTGAACCAGTTGCAAGTGTGCTCTAAAGAGAAAATTCAACTCAGACACTAAGTATATCTTTCTTAATTTCAGTTTCACAAGCCTTTAGAATATTTCCAATCCAGGCTCTAATTTCAGCTACCAAACCTCAAGGATTTTACTTGAACGGAAATGACATCATGAGTCCACATACCTGCGCTCCAAATGCACGGATCGTCACACAGCCTTCAAGCATTTCTGTGAAGGAAGTATACACTGGAGAGCGGAAGATGCTCTGCAGTCTCCGCAGCTCGCGAGAGGTTTCGCGATAGTATCTCTGCAACGACGTGATAAAAGACATTTGGGGCTCATATATTCATGCAGGGACCGTAGATTCGTTATTACAGAAGCATTGAGTCGCAAAATACGGAGCAGAAACGCTAAATTGAACTCGACCATAAATTCCGAAGAATACTTTCATCTACAAGAGTTCTCAAGTCTCGATTTTTGATAGGACCATACCAAGCTCAGAACACAACAATAAAAAAAGGATTTGCATTGAAAGAGAGTCAAGAAGTTTCATGATTGTCATGAACACTCCAAGATGAAATATTTCCAAAGCTATTACCTGAATATAAAACACTGCGGGAAAATACAACGAAGACGGAAAATATACCTGAAGTTTTACAAGGAAATAACTAAGCAGCAGCAGCATCACCAAAAGTGCTCTCTGCATCAAAAATACTGCCAATCTCAAAATCATATTCTACGGTACACCCAATGATGCCCCAGTAAGAGCTAAACATATCGAACTTTCAGTTCCATTACATTTAATGATGATCAATGAAGAGGAAGTTCCATAGCATGAAAAGGCTTCACCTGAATGTAAAAGAGGACGCAGGTGATCCCTATCAGAAAAAAGACCTGAGAAAGAAAAATGTTCGCTATGAACGGTAGTCTATCATCTACGGAATACAGGTCCGACGAAAACCTGCAAAATTGTACGTATCAATCAGAATTCTAATTTAGCCATATCCTGCACTACGATGGCTCAAGTCAAAACTCACGTATCTTTCACCACTGTCAGACAGTCAGACAGACGTTAGACTTGCTGGTAACTTACTTTCAAAAGATCGGCTGGACAGTGATTCACTCCAGATCCAGTTACATGTAAAATCCCTTTCTCGCCAGTTCGCTTCTACATCTGCTCTTATGATCATGAGCGATCATCTCACGTACTAACTTCCACACTGACGTCCACGCATAAATTTTATGATTAAACCGGTTTTCGGGTATTTTCACCTGTTTAGAATGCGACCTCGGGGATTGCGGTCAAAGAAAGTAATGGGAGCCGACATCACTTTCTGCAAGAGGACATCGTGCATCTGATAAGCTGCTCGGAGTCCTCCATATGCAAACGAAAATGCTCGAGCAAAAGTGAAGATCGAGTGAATTCCACCCAATGCCAGCATCACTTGCTGTTGAAGATTCCAGATTACAAAAGAATTAGAACGACCAGATGAAAGAGGGATAAAAAGAAACAATAGTCACTTATGTGGCGCAGGCAACGCACTAAAGAAAAATAGGGTGTGAAATTAACCGCAAAAGGGTAGGATAATGTCTCGGATCTTGATGATGTCAAAAGGGTTGACAGTATGATGTACTAAACGAATTCTCTAAAAGTCCATGCACTTCGACATATTTTTACGCAATTTCTAGAAATCAAAATTAACTTTATGTTCAAACAGGACCACAGGCTTCTAGCAATTCAACAAAGGTTCAAATTATTTCTCATAGACTCATTATTGAGTCTAAGTTTGAATACACTCTGCTATTAAGTACGTGATTCAAAGAAGCGCCTTACAAGATAGAAAGACGTTGAATGCAGAGCGTCATCAACGTGATCGACCCAATAAGTGATCCATAGATCACCAGCGTTTTGAGTCGCTTGCATAAGCGCAGTACTCACTAATATGATGGCTATTAACCACCAACCCGTGAAAGCCCCATAAGCTCTGCACTCCACCACCAATGAGAGAACAACCATATGTTCAATCTAGCCGTATAGAGAGACAATTTATAATGAACTGAGTTTTGAAATTGGTAATGCGTAAACTCATGCTCCAATATGTTCCATAAAACCATGATTTGTCATTCCGTTTGGAAATTTTCTGTCAACTCAAAACAAAATTGAGGCTTATTGACCAAAAAGCAATTGTTGCGAGACCCAAAAAAAACTTGGTATTGTAGGTTAAGAGCTTTCAATAGATAGAACTAACGACATTTGATAAGTCTAATTAGAAATACAAAAGTAACAAATTCAATCCTTCCATCAACAAACAGCAGCCACCTACCGGAACACGGATGCCTGAACACGGCTCACTTTCCGAACTTCCTCCTCAATCAGTGGCACTGGTGGCACCACGCAAGACACAGAAATCTCTCCAGTTTCGGTGGCACAAATTCTGTCACTCTTATTCATTTCCAGATCCACATTGAGTGTCGACACGTCGTCGAGGAGCACATAATCGTCCTTCACAACTTTTTCCATGTCGATAGGCGTCGGATCCGCAGATGAGAAAGAACTCGACGCGTTCCGATCGTTTTGTGAGCCACCGATTAAGCTGCCTATTAAACACCACTAGATAAGTTAAATATGAATTAATAGGTTGAGTACTTCGCTTTTGGATGTGCTCTAATTTGGTTACGGCGGAACTTGCAATCAATAAACACCTCAAGAAAGGTAAAGCTGTTGCTGAGAATGACACTGCGGTTTACTGGTTACCTTCGCTAGGTGCGACGCTCTCCATGGTCTTGGTTGAAGAACAACCAGATTTTGCCAGAAGTGGACTTTGAGTATTCTGTATCATTCCCTCGGAATTTGGCAACCCATCATCTACATATGACGACGGCAAACCTGAGGGCTTTCCACAATACGTTATACGTCCGTTTTCCAGTGCAACCACCAGATCCGCAACCAAAATTGCCTGCAAAAACGTCGAGCAATCGCTGAACAGCCAGGTGGTAATTGAAAACTATAGCCAACGCTCCGTTTCTTACTTATGAAGATTCAGAGTTAACCGAAATTCCTTGATGCCCGAATTGAACCATTATAGGTGCTAGATGACCAACCTCAGAATGATAGGTGCACAGAATACATGTCTTCCCGCTCTTTCCTAGACCAGCTATAGTATTACGTAGAAGAAAGTTTCCCACGTGAGCGTCTACAGCGCTCAGGGGATCATCAAGGATATAAATGTCACGATCCTGGTATAAAGCTCTGCCACACAAATTGAGCGTCATAATCAATAACTAAGCACCCATGTCACAACATAAACTACGCAAACCTTCCATAAAAGTTTGGATGGTACCGAGCAAGAGCGATCCGAGCTTTCTGACCGCCTGAGAGGTTAGAGCCTTGATCAGCGATTTCAGACATGTCCCCACCCTGCATATTCTGAATATCCTCTTCCAGTGCGCAAGCCTTCATAATGCCGTCGTACCTGAGCAAGTCGATGGTCATTATAAGTACGTTACAGGACAAGCCAAGTGAAATCTTTAGCTCCATGTTGGGGAGAAACCTGAGGGAAATCGACATGTATCAAAAATAAGCCCCAACTTGATGAAATGTCTTGATGACTCTCTACGCCAGTGACCTATGACATCATTTTCAACAGAGGTTTAAATGCCGATGAAACACCACAGTAACTATGTGAGGAAATTATGAGGAAGAATCACGCAACAACCTCTCAGCATCATACGGTGATCCAAAGAGGATGTTGTCACGAACCGTTGTTGACTCGATCCACGGCGTCTGAGTTATAGCCATTTACCACCTGATAATTAGTATTATCTCTTGCATACACAGAAACTGAAAATTATTTTCTCATAACTTATATCTAAGTGATATCCTGTACAGGGAGTCACAAGAAACCAGAGTAGATGCCTTTTTTTTGGACAAGAACGAAGATGAAAGCAGCAGCAACTCAGCGAAAATAAAAACAGCGCTCCGCGCAATCTTGGGAAACCGTTGATTGAGCAATGGTTTGACAAGTGACGAGTCATCGCGATCAAACAAACAAATAATATGGAGGAAAATTTCCCTGGTCAATTAGAAATCCATTCAGAGAAATCATTTGAGACAAACCTGGGCCACGTAAGCGGCAGAGTCGGGGACGCGTACTTCGCCCCTCAAGCATCGCATTTCTCCCAGAAAAGCTGCCAATAGAGACGACTTACCAGCTCCTACCTGGGGTCGTCAGAATTATCGCTCAAAACTCTACTCAATCAAACGCTACAATTTCCATTCACACAGTTGAGTCTATGCCAGGATTTTAAATACAAACAAACAAACAAATCCAGAAAACATCCAAGTACACGTGATGCACAGCAGCCATATATTAAGGACATTTCTACTTTCAATATCTCAGCTAAACATCTATCAGTCATATTCTTTCTGGGAGACAGGCTGAAAGGGCTGTATGATAGGGCACCTTTCCCAAGATGACAACCAAAGAGCCTTCTGGTAAAGATAATGAGACATCGTCGAGGGTCAAGGACGCATCCCTCTCGTTATACCATGTAAAAGCAGCATCTTTAACCATAATTGCTTCTCCACGGACATTCACATGTGAACGCTGACCATGATCACTACAATAAAGAATTTTGGTTGCGTTCGGCACATCTGAGATGAAACCAATGAAATCTTCCTCATCTGTACCTCCAAAAACTTTAGTCGTCCAATTGGAATCCGTCTCAGGGCAACACAGATACCGACAAAGGCGGCGGACGGAGACTTGGGCCTGCATTGAGTTGAATTTAAAATTCCAGAGGACAATAATCTCGCATCTGCCGATCGTCGGAAACAGTCATTGGATGTCCAATTAAACGGCACGAGCACCCAGCCACTAGAATTATTCTTACGCTATCGATCGCTCTCCATCAAAAGCTACCTTCCTAGGAAATCGGTCAAATAAGCAGCAAAGAGTCAGGTGTTACCTCGATGATACTATTGATGACCCATGGAAAGTTATTGAGTGGTCCCGTGAGAATGTCAAAGAGAGCAAGACTTGTAAACACCTGTTCACGTGCAAAATATAGTCAGTTCAAGGTCATTCTCTTTCAGTGTCATTTCACAAAATACGCTTAAATCAGGACTAATCAGCAAAGGCTCACGGGTATGTCTGATCAAATTTACTATGCAATAGAATAAAAATGAAGACTCTAGACGCACGAGAAGGAGAAAGAAGTTAAAAAAAGATCCATGCGTAGCATTTCAACGTTCTCATAGTACCGTGGCTGCGTCGAGCTTGTGCCCCGTGACCACGAAAAGACCAAGTGTGAAGATGGTAAAGAGTACGGGCGTTCCTTCCCAGAAGTAGACACAAAATGCGTCCAGATACTTCGTGATCTGAAGCCATTCCACAAACAAGGCTTTAAGGTTATAAATTACAGAGAATATGAAAACAGGATTCGCCTCTAGAGAGCAGAAAACAAAAATGTATTCGACTTGTAAAGAATCACAGGTGATTGAGTCAAGGAACATATCTAAAATCAATAATTTCCGCAGATTGGAAGGTTTGACATACAGATAACTGTTTCAGCTCACGAGTTCGTGTCTCCATGATTCGACCAGCAAAAATATGCTCCCACGTATACATCTTGACGGTGCGAATGTACGTCAAAAGCTCACCCATCATCCTCACTCTGAACAGATCCGAAGGATTATGACGAGAGTCCATGGATGCAGGTACCATGAGAAGGAAATTATCACGACTGCATATGAATATGTCTAATCTAACTGTGAGGTAGCAAGTAATACCTTTCATCTTTCTCCTTCATCATTTTCTTACTTGCCGCAGCAATTTTCAAGGCGATGATTCGGTTGACTGATAAGAGAAGAACATGCGGGTCAACAGATGGCACCTAGATTTAGGTGACAACCACTATGCCTCATTGATTACGACAGAAAGGAATCACAAGTAATCGAATAAATAGTAACCTGCTCTGAAGGATGAGAATTATTCGGAGAAAATGGGCCAGAGGCCAACACTACAGAAATCGTGAGTGGAATTTTTATAGCCATAGTGATAACTTGGAGAGCTGTAATATCACTGATGAAAACGAAATCAAGTAATCTCATCACATTATCATAATAGCAATTCAGTGTCACGGCTTGACAATCTCTCACCAGGTATGAGAAGGATGACAACTGCCAGGCCCGCCAGGAATGCAAACTTAACTTGCATGTAGAGCATTCCTAGGGCCACAATCACCTGCAATGGTACGCTGACAACAAACAAGTAGGAGCATACACACAACTTAGTCATTTAAATTGTTGCTAATGGAAGTATCAATTAATGTACTAAAGCAGGAGACGGAGGAGGAGCACAATTGTGTGAAAATCAATGAAACAGAATATGATAGACCGTAAGAAAAGTCTGCAGTTGAATTGGAAAAAGGAGGCGATGAATACCTCCAAAGGTCGTGGGCTAAAGCGCAAAGTTCAATCACCCGATTTGCGTCAACGGACATGAGTGTCTGAATTTCTCCACTAGAGAAGGAGCTTCGCTGGGATAAGCTTACACACATAGACTGCACATTACCCGGCATCCACCGCAATCATCATAATCGTATTTGCAGTACCATTCTCCTAATAGTCCACAGTCAACCATTTTGCAAGTACCATTCTCCTAATAGTACCTCATTTCAGACAAAAACTTGAATATCAAAACAACTCTAGCAGACAGGAACTTAAAAACAATTAGCAAAACTATAACTCTTTCTTTAAAGTTTTTGAAACAGGACGCCAGTACGAGAGACTTGCATCCTCTCCAGCTGAAAAACAGGACTTACCAGGCAAGATAAAAGCTCATAAAGTAAGATTTAGTACACTAGAAAAGTGTTCTGCACCATCGAAAGCAGGAATGATCACAACAACGATTCTGTAAACAACAACGATACCAACAATTCAAGAGAAGTTCTCTTAAATACCATTCGGGTAATTTTACATTAAAGATTTCTGAGTAAGTAAACAATACTCTCTTAGGAAAAGCTGACTAAAGTGAATTTACCTTGCAGTAAACCATGGTAGTGAGACTTGATTCGAGCTGCAATCTCAGCTTGGTCATGCGATACTCGTACTGCGTGTCCAGTACAGTTCTGCTCAGATAAACAGGTCAAAATGTTTGACGATATCTCAAGGGTCAGGTTAAGAGTGATATAACTACCAACCAAAATACCGCCTTTGCAGACGATTACAATTGTCTACAATTCTTCAAGGCCTACAACAAAATATCAAGTTGATGGGAAATAGAACGTAATTAAAATCATCAAACAAAGAAGTAATGAATCGTTGGGATTGATGATTGAATGAAGAACTCAATGTTACCAGGCATATACCTGACGGCAGACAAAACTCCAAAATTAATTGCACACGCATAACCCCACTGCGA
The DNA here is from genome assembly GCA_963969395.1 of Pseudoscleropodium purum. NCBI lineage: Eukaryota > Viridiplantae > Streptophyta > Bryopsida > Hypnales > Brachytheciaceae > Pseudoscleropodium > Pseudoscleropodium purum. The sequence continues at coordinate 4,990,137 of OZ017796.1, forward strand.
TCCATCTTCAGGGCCTGTAGTACCACATGACTGTACGTCACTTACTATCACTTACCTGAAAGCAGACCAATACCTGTCACAAAGCAAAAAAAGCTCTACCTGATTGCAGGAACTTAAGAATCTGGTTCAAAAGTATGGGACCCGTGAACGCCAGTATGACATTAATGAACTGCAAAACAGATACTCTTGTGTGTGAGAATCAGGTCAGCGTGCCAATCGAAACGTGTCAACTCAATCAATGTTAAAGCAATAGAAGGAAGGAGATATTGAGCATCGTAAAGTCAAGGCATCCATTCAAAGAAAGTCACTACAAATAGATTTACTCCACACATTCAAATTATCTGCACCACAAATTTCTTAAAATTGGACTAAGAATTGAGGACCTTAAAAAGTCCAAGGAAAATGTACTTTCGACCGTAGGCATGGAAAACAGCCCAAAGAAGTGACGGGTCATTTCTATGGCGTCTGTATTCCTTCTCCCAGCACCTCCATAGTCGGCCACAACATAATTGAGGTGCCAGTTCAGGGGGTACAACCAGCAGGTCTGCTTGCTCAAGCTGTCTTTGAACGCCTGTTTGCAAGAGTGGATTGACCCACGAGAATGTCAGAGAGCTCCACCAGGAACGGCTACTTCTCAACTTCTGCAATACGTAGAAGAGTAACAAACAACCATCAGATCTCTCAAATTGGGTATGAAGGTGTATCTGATTTGGAGACATTTTCGAGCAAGCTAAAACTGTGGAGAGTATGGATAGTTAAAAGCCAAATGGACAGACACTTTCAGAAACCATTGAAAGAGGATCAACACAAATCCCTATTTCGATTGCTCAAATATTATAGAAGTAGGAGAGAATGAGTTGATATGCCGTACACTCACCTCAGCCGCCTCAGATCGGGACACATGAAGAAGAGGTGATCGTTCCTGAGACTCCTCCATCTTTGCCTCGCGAGAGTTATTTAGGTTGGAATCTCTGACAAACACACGAAGCAGAAAAAGACTTGCATGTCAATTGAAAATCCAAGAAATTTCTCTAAGAAATGAGGATGCGAAAATGTCAGCACTTCTAAGAGTCGATGGTTGTCGATCGGCCGAATTCACATGATTGTACAGTACTCTAGAAACCGTGTCTGAGTTGACCATAACCAAAAACAATCCAAGTGCAGATTAATCCCCAGTAATTTTATACCTGTCGGTGTCCATCTTATAACCAACTTTACCGATAGCAGAAGCTGGAACTATATCAATACATCAAATGAGAGACAACGACTATATAATTCGCAGAGTCACTTCTCGTACCCTAAACATCAGAAAATATAACTAAAGATGAATAATTATTTTTTACTCACCAATTCATAGAAACGATGTATGCTTGCGATACGCTGCACTTCCCTGCCTTCATTTTTGAAACGGTGCAACGCGCCTGATCGACCAATTTCTGCCACACCCAATCCTAAAGTACAAAGATTGAGGAAAAGCCCTAATTCCAAATGCAAACGAACATGCATTACCAGGCAAATTGAGACCGTAAGTTTAGGAAATTCTAGTCTTCAAACAAGCAATTGCTGTACACAGAATTCATTCAGATATTTAACCTTTGTGTCTAAATCAGCACTCGTGGAGTGTACACTCTCAATACGGTTGCAATTTCGACCCCTAATTAATGATTCTGTCAACAATCGTTAGTCAACAATCTCGGACCATCGAAAATTCGCAGCGTCGAATGCGAAATTGGAAAATGCCGGAGCCAACCTTTCGCTCTCGTTTCTGATTACAACATTACCAATCGCAAATGACACTCTCTTGCTATGATTTCGTGAAATTGTCGGTAGCATTGTTGACCTGGAATAATTACCCGTCTACGAGGAAACCATCGGCACAACTTGCAAGATCGAGGGAATTCAATGGAGATCAGTGTTTTTTTTTTTTAATTTTAAGGGAATCTGGATGTGGGCTCCAAATGAGAAGTAAGTGGCGGAGGTTAGGCGCTTTTAAATTTATTTTTGGTGCAAAATTTGGCTTCAAGTTAGGAATTAGTGTGAGTTGTGTGGCCTCAGAACAAAACCTGAAAAAACATTTTTGGCAATTTCAGCTCTTCGGTTGGTGCAAAATAGGGCAACCAAGTTTTGAAGAGTAATGGAAAATGGGAGACAACCAAATTCTTGACTCAAAAAACTTGCTTAGACTATACATAATTGTTGAATCAACATCTACAGGATGCCTAAAAGTCCTTACTTATTAAACAACCATGGTACACTTGTGTCAAAAACACATCAACAAACAAACAAATGCATCATGAGCCTCTCTTGACACATGGCCATACTTAACAAAGTCTTAATCACACCATCTATAGCAATAAGTGGGGCAACAATTACTTTAGTAGTGATGCAACCTTAATATTTTATGATTATAAGACTTAGTGATGATTACAATGAGGGTACTTGCATATATGTAGCTACAATCTATACCCATATCTCAAACCTTGTTATATTTTAGGCTACTACATACAAATGAAATGTTCTTGAATCAACATTTAGACAAGTCGCGACAAAGTAGTGGCTACTAGGGTGTGATTCAAGATTTAGATTTGACTTTTCAAACTTTTTTATCTCTAAATTTTTCCAAGGGCTTGGTGCCAAAAATTAATAATTTTGTTGTGCTATTAGTTTTTTTATTGCCTAAAAAAATTCACCAATGGAGATGGTGACAAAGGATTTCGAAAATGTTCAAATATAATGTGACAAATTGACAATGGATTCAGTGTATATGAAGGTATATCAAACAATTCATACAACTGAATCATACATGTGAATCATAACCCTACAAGTAGTATTATATTGGCTAAGCCTAACTTATGCATTTATAAATGTAGTGGTTTAAGGTTCCAAAATCCTAAAATCGTACAAAATGTAACAATTGGTTTCAAAGTTTAGGGTATAATACAATAATAGCTCCTACTTGAAAAAACACCATGACTATAAACATACACAAAATAAGGCGTTCATTATTTTGTTTATTTACATATGAAAAATGGAAGCTCCTTGTACAAGTCTTTCCCTCCCTTTTAGACTAGTCTTTTTGTAAATTTACAAAAGTTATGTACCATGGATCATTATAATGTATTGCATAGTAATTGTAATATAGTACATTTCAAAGAAATGACACTATAATAACTTGAATACTTAAAAAATGATTACCTTAGACAACATTTAAAATGTACCCTATAATAGGTCTCACATTGTTTTTAAAATAATTGCTAGTGAAATTGGTACCCAAATCTAAACTTTAAATCCAAACCCCTAAACCTCTACAAATTCTTGTCTAAAATGTACAATATGTATTTATGAAAACCCATGGTTGCTTTTAGATACATCTATAGGTGAATGGAAGAAAGACTAGTACTATTTTGTGTCACACTTGAAGTTTTCAAGTTGTTGTTGGCCATAACTTTTACAAATTGAAGTTGATGAACTTGAGTTTTTTTTAAGATTATTACATAGATAGTTATTAGAGCATTTTTTTTCAAAAAATTTCAAAAATCATTTTATGTTTAAATATCAATTTAGCTAATTTGTCACACTTTGTGATTTAGAGCTTTTTAGTATAGGGCACTACCCAAAATTAATGATCTAAAGCTAAAATTTTTGTGGGCTATTTCTACACTAAAAAGGCATGTGTCTACCAAAAAGAATTTAAAAAAACATTATTTTTTGTCCTTTACATTCATGCAAATAGGGCTCCCTTGAGTGCACAATTTTGAACATTGAAAATGGTTTCAATATGATTCATTTGGTGAAATCTTGTCACCATGAAGTCTTACCAAATAGTCAATTTTTTTTTCTTTGAAAATTGTTTTCCCTATTTTTTTACAAATTAAAACATCAAAGTATCTATTTTCATGAGATTTTGCACTTTTCTAGTTCTCCTACTTAGAGAATTTTTCTTTGCTTTTCCTTCTTAAGGTACCTTCTTCTTAAAGATGTGTACATGAAACATATTTTTTACATTTAAAAAAAAATTATATTTCTAATTATACAATACTCCCAAAAAAATCATAAGTATTGTGCACTATAAGAAAACTTTGTTTTAGGTAACATTCAATATGACAATTGGCATCACAAGGAATAGATTTTAGGTAACATTTAATGTGATATCAAATAAAACAATCCATGTTTTTATATCAACAATGATGTCCATTGATGTTACATTGAACATCATTGTTGACATAAAAACATGGGTTGTTTTTTCTTCGATGCCACCTAAAATCCGTTTCTTTTGACATTAAAAAACTTTGGTTTCTTATAATGGTGGAAACACTACTCAAAGAGGTCAATCTTTCTTGCATTCACCCCTTTTACCATGCATTGTAAGATTTTCAAATCCAAGCTTGGGTTGCCCTAGGACCTACAATATCATTTAAGGATGATGAAATGACAACTTCATGTAGTTGAGAGAGAAACCTTGCTTGGGTGTCTGCTCTTTATTGATTGTTTACTCCTAAAAGACAAGTTACACTCAGAAGCTTGGCAAAAGAGAATCAACTATAAAGAGATCAAAAATGACTTCAAACTAGGAGTACAAATATTAATAAGAATATGTAGACCCTAGGCTAGATTGGAACAAAATTTCAAAAGGTGTCAAGGATAGGTTTGAGGCAAGTAGCCATAGATTTGATTTTAGCCCTCAAAGGATACTACAAACATTTTGTATTTTTTGGATAGTCAAATAGGCTTTGTGCATATTGAAAAATAGATAATTTCATTCGATTTTTTGTGTGCAACTATATTGATGTTGTAACAACATCATTGAATTAAGTCTTAAGACATTTAAGTTACTTTAGTTAAAAGTTTTTACATATGTTTTCAACCCATTTTCCCACATGATATTGATAATATACAAGTTATAGGACATACATGTTTTTTTTCCTAATAATTGTTGAAAGACAAAACTTCACCTTTTGGAAGCTTAGGTACATTGAACCTGCAATTAGTGGGGATATTTAGTTTTCAAATTTGGATCAATGTACTTGAACAAGTTAAATAAAGGATCCTATAATTGGATAATTTGTAAAAAAATAAATATTGATGAAGATTTGACCTTCTTTTGGAGATGAAGATTTTAAAGTAGTTTTAGGCCTCAAAACATGAAAGAATTTTAGAAATTGAAATTTAGGGTTGAAATTTGTTATAAGCATTTTAGTGAAGTTTGAAGTTGAAAATCTATAACTATATTTCAAAATTGGGACTAAACAAGAAATTTTCTTTATACCACAATGTTCGACACTATAATGTACTTCTATTTTGAAAATTTTAGATTTTTTGAACATGATTTGTATTTGGTATGAATTTTCATTATTTTTCTTTCAAAATTTCATGGTAACTTGAAATTTTCACAAAAAATTTGAAAAACTTATGAAAAATATTAGACATGTGATTTCATCTTTAGAAAAATAAAACCAAAAAAAATCACTTATATATAGAGAAGAAATGGAAGATGGAGAGTGAAAAACTTTGAAGTTTGAATACATGGTCATGGGCTCCCATCTCCAAGGATTAAGGTCAAAGACCCTAAGCCATGGAGCCTAGAGGAAGTTTTATGTAATTGAATTCATTCCTTCAAAAACTATGGTGACATATTGAAATCCTAAATTACACAATGAACTATTTATTTACTAAATAGAAAGAATCATTTTCACTTGTGCTCAGTGTAAGGGGAAGGCAACCATTGCCAACCAGACCCCATTGGCAATCTATAGGATACGAGAAATTCCATAGAGGTTGGAATTGATTTCTACCCATCCATTTTTGGTTTTTTTGTCATGACTTATGTGCCTAGCAAAGTGAACAAGAAGTAATCTCTCAATGAATAGTCATAGAATACTCTAGATATTGTTTATGGATTTGGAATATCTTTTTATTTGGCTTCCAAAATTAGGGTTGACGAATCTCAACGTCCGCCCCAAAATAGCGTCCGTTTTTCGGACGTCCGGACATCCGGACGCAGCGTCCCGACCACCGTCGGAAAGCGGACGGGCGGGGCGGGGCGGATGGCCCGAGGCGGACGCCCAGATCGTGCAGACTAGATCAGTTCACGCGTCGATCGGACGGGCGGACGGGGTGGACGGGGCAGACAGGCAAACAGGCGGACGCTGCGTCCGCCAGACCACGAATGTCAGCGAACGCTGCAGACACAACGTCCGTGTCAACCCTGTCCAAAATATATATAGTAATTTCAATTCCAAGAATAAAATTACTGAAAAATGTGTAGTCCCCATGATTTCTATCTTTCTATACTTGAAAAAATTTGCATTGTCTTATATTGCTCTATATTAGGAGAAAAATTTCTTTAAGTCATTGATTACAAGTGGCTCCACTTTATGTAGAATACTACATTAATTTTTCAAAATGCATGCATGTGTGCTTTAAGATGTTGAATACAAGTGAATGAAGTGATTAGTAAATGTATTTTCATCTAAGTGTTGTTACAAGAAACACTTACCGGACTTGGCTCTAAATGACCTATTTGAGTGAGTATTGTGACTTTTGGAAGAATTTTTTTTTAAATGAAATAAAGTATGGATAATTTGTGAAGCATTGAAAATAGTATGTATATCAAACTTGAGATTTAGAAAAATTTATCCCTACAAATTATACAAATAAAAATCATTATAAAAAATACCAAGAAAATGGACAATTTGATGTTTGATTTTTAGGAAATAGTAAAATATTCAAAAAGATTCAATATATAAGAATTCATTTCTAAATTAGGATTTCTAAATACATAGTGACATTCCTACCAACCATGACCATTGCAATAGGATTCAACATATATAGTAGGAGTAGTTGTACCTTCTTTAAGAATCAAAATTGAAAATTCTATGAAGTTAGAGAAAAGAGGAGTCAATAGGGAGTCAATCTATGTAAAGAAGGTGTAACCCCCTTTTAGTTGGTGAGGAGTATAGAGAATGGAAAGTGCGGGAAATGGATTCTTTGAATGCCATACGGGGTAATTTTGCTAGGGAACAAGGGTCCAATCAACATTTGCATCAATGATCTTATAGCCTATACATCAACAACGTATGATTGAGTAAAACTTTAAAGCCTAAGACAAAAAATTCTCTAACAAATTTTCTTCAACCCCATTTCTTTACCAATTCACCTCTGAAGAGGTGAAGAAATGGCACTCTCATTTCCCAGAGAATAGCATTACTACAAGCCACAAACAGCCAAACACCCAATTAGGAAACACCACATATCAATTATTTGAGAATTGAACACAGTTTGAAGAAGGTGTGGCTACCCCTACTATATTAGTTAATATATTATATCCTTTATTATAAGCTAAATTTGTGGCCAAGCATTATATTATGCTAAAGCTACTGAAAGTATTGAAGATGGTCATTCAACGGAAAAATGTTCTGAACAAAAAGACTCTATCCAATTGAGCACTTGTCTTCAAAATATATCAGTAGTCCAGAGTCTGCAAATGCTATGCTAAGTGGAAGTTGTCTGACAAATCATCGAACTCCTCTGCCAGCTTGGATCTGTAGATCCGCATAGGCACATGTGAGCTTCAGCTACATAGAATTCTCTTGTAGTGCAGCCAGCGATCGACAATCTAGCTGGTAATTCAGGTTTGACTTTGCAATTTTGCACATGATGCGTCGATCGAAAGCTCCGGCTTGATTCCTTAGATAGTTAGATTCCGTATTCTATATATATAGAGAGAGAGAATGCTTTGTGGCTAGATTGGCTAGTGTTTCATCTTCGTCTTTGAATTATTATTGTCGAAGATTTTCATGAACTCGGACCAAACCGCCGAGAAAATATCCCGGACATTATCCTGCATGAGCCGAAACTCCTGCGTCAGATCCGCGAGGTCATGCTTCCACGCCTTGAGCGGCAACGGTCCCAGTCTCACCGCGTTCACATAATTACATAGACCATGAGCGGCCACTCCGGGCAGCAGTAATCCTAGTGTCCGAAACAATAGACACATCACCGACTCCGAGAAATCGTGTCCATACTGCAACGTGATGAGCACCAGTCCCTGAAAGATTTCCCAGAGGGCATTCAAATGCATGGCAAGCAGCCTCCCCACCCCGAAGAAGTTCGGGTTCGGCTCCGCCCGCAGCGTTATCCCATCATACACACTATTGAAATACGCGCACCCCCCGAAGTGCTTGAACGCGAAGAGCTCATTATCGAACGGCAATCGCGGCACCACGTCGTTACAGTACACCACACGGAAGTACTTCCCCGCGAGCTTCTCCGTGGCGTACGCGGCGAAGTCTTCGTCTCCAACGCGCGGCTGCCCGAACGTGTACACCGCGCCGATCTTACTCGCGATTTCAGTTTGGCCTGTATAGTGTAACATGGTGGCGTAAACTGCTGAGAGTGCGCCACCGAGTGAGTGGCCCGTGATGAAGAGCTTCGCCTTGGGGTTGTGGAAGAGGAGTAAAGCGACTTGGCGAGTGATGGAGTCGTAGGCTAAGGATTTCCCTCGGCTGTGGATGAGGTGATCGGCTAAGCCGGAGATCGCCTCGGTTTGCATAATCTCATCTACGGATTTGTGGTGGGGGCGGCACTTGTGCTCCTTTCGTTCCTGGGTTTCGGTGCGGCGGTGGCCCTTGTGAGCTGCGTTGCGGAACTTGGTGAAGGAGCTGGGATCGTCGCGAGTGGCGAGGCCGAGAGCCTCAAGGAAACCGAGGTGTACGCCGCCCAAGCCTTCGAGCTTCACCCAGGAGAAGTCGACGTCGGTGCTCCAGTCGTAGCCGTTGAAAGCCTCTGTGCCACGGAAAGCGATGACTATGGCGTTCGCGTCTGTGGGCTTGTCCATGAAGACGAAGGCCTGCGTGTTATTCATGTGCTGGTAATCTGGTGGGACACATCCAGTTCATTAGTGAAGCTCGGGGCCGATCGTATGTGTTTCACAGGACTTGGAACCAAGGAATATTGAAGTTGTCTTCCCCACTATTGACAAACATACAATGTAAAGAATACAAGTTACAGTAGGTGAACATGATGTCTAATTAGGAGTATCTCTACAGTGCAAGAAGATTTCTTGGACAACACCTGTCCAGTGAAAATTCGACGATTAGCAATAGGAGATGTGCCATATTCACTGAAATGTGCCATTTGATGTATTAGACGAGGTTTCATTTGGACTATTGCGTCAAAGAGTTGCAATCGTTTCTAACTGATCGATCGAGCTCACCGTTCCAGCTGTTGTAGAATTGCACGAATTTCATGCCCCAGTTTTGCTCCACCACTCTCTTCACCACGGCCTTATTTTCGTAGGCCAGCTTGGCCGCCATGACGCACACATCGGCAGTCGCGCGAGCGCCAACATCCTCGTCAGGGAAAACGACGGCATCAGCGCGAGTGCTATCAGCTTTGGCCGCTTGGGAGGTGTTAACATGCAAGTTGCAGCGGGGATCCAATTGCCCGATGATGCTGAGGTAGTTATCCGCTTCCGAGTTCGGCACAACAATCTTGTCTGCACACCATTGCAATTAAACCAAAAATTAAATCTGATCAAATTCTGCAAAACAAAGCTCAGACAAGTTTAATTACAAATTGTTGGCAAGACTTACTCCATCTGAATGGCAAGAGGAGGTTGAAGAGTAGACTGAAGAGTCCATGGTTGAGAACGAAGAAGTTGATGACCCATTCGACGAGGAAGCCGATGAGGCTGAGCAGGGGGTGGAGGTTCCAGAGAATCTTCACAAATAACATGGACAGACGCTGCTGCCAGGTCTGTTTGAGCAAGTCGCTGGGGAAAGTGGCGTCGATTCTCGTCGGGTGACCGTGTGAAAGAATACTGGAAACACTGCGGCCACTGTTCTTGGGCTGAGCTGCCATGAACGTCGGCGTCACCTTCGACTCAGACTCCAATGGCGCATGATTGGAGTCTGAATTCGTCGGGGACTCTGGTCTTGCTCGAGTTGCTTCTGCGTCCGCCATTTTAGATTGGTGCGTTCGAGATTGCCACGCCCGTATCTGTTAAAGAAAAGCAAGCCAACTAATTACTACCATGAACAAATAATTATGTTCAGGTCGTGCAAACAAATCATGCAAGGAAACAAGCTAGCTTTACACATCTCAGTCACTCTGTAACATGCCATATCGATCACAGTTTTGGCAACGCTGTGATGATTTCAATTAATGCTAAGCAAATGCTATGGGGATTCAGATGCCGTGCTATGACGATCGAGACCTTAAACAAGTGAATATGGTGCCGAAATTAACTAAGACATCTAATACTGTAAGTCAATTGGGCGAATCTGTGACTTATAGTTATTGTATGCTCAATCAATTCATTGTGTTTCGAACATTCTCGAAGGAATCACAATCATAACTTAAGCGACCTGATCTCACACAAAACACGAACTCAACCCCGTTAGCAACGTTTGGACTGATAACAGTCAGATGTGATTCCAAAGTTGATATTCATCGTTTCTACTAACATTGTCCAAAATGAACAACGTTTTCAGAGTATGTGTGCTGAAAAATGTACGTTTCGATGTGTGCTTAATTAAGCATGTTCCAAAATTTACATGTTTGGTGATAAATGTTGCTCAAGCATGTACCAAAACGATGCGCGCACGCAGCCAAAAACGAACGTTGCCAAACCCTTCATATTCTATCAGTGACAGTCAGGGAGGAGCTGCAACTTGCAACTGATTTAGCTTCACAATCACCGTCACAATTACTCGATCTGTGAGAGTAAATACCTTCACTTCAAAGATTGAAGATGACACCGTGTGAGGGTACGTTAGCGAATCCAGTTCAATGCAAGACCTGAGTAACTGAGTCGGATACTCGGATGGATGGAGTAAATGACCGGATGCCAGGCTTGACCTTTATAGTGATCAATGTGCACCAATTCGATCAGAGGCAGGCAAGCTTGCAATGAAATTGCATTTGATGTTTTGGTCACGAGTTTCTAAACATTAGTCATGGCTAGCCTGATTCGGAGTAGGGCATGCGGCTACTTGAAATGAAACTTGACCGAGGCACTGCACACCATACCGTGCCGTACCGTTTAACTTAGTCAAGCCCTTGTTGGGACCACAGTGGAATCGTCATGCGTGGGCACAGTACTTACAAATCCTCAATTATCTCATGATAGAAAGAATCTTGCCCCTGAGTCAGGATAAGACTCCTACATACTGTGGTCCTAGAGCCTTGAATATATCATTACTGTCATTGAGGAGACTTCATCCGTACCTTAACGTAGGCTGTTTGTTTTGTTTGTTTCGTTTTTTGTCTTGCTTGTAAAGCATCTGCACTGCGAGGTCTACCATATCGTAAAGTTCTGGAATTCCAAGGGTTTCCTGATTTCAAAGAAAGCAATGAGTTAGATAAGGTTTGTAGGGACATATTATAATCTACGCCATAGTGTAATGTGACGCAGACCAACTACTTGAAAAACTTAGCGAGATTTATGCTTTAAAAATGGCCAATCGGTCGTGCCTATCCGCCACTAAAATTCTCGAAATTTCAGTTCGATACTGAAGATCGAGATTTCCGCTCAGTCTGGTCCCCAACTTGGAACCTGCGCGCGTGCATCATTTAATTATCTCCATCAGAACTTGAATTTCGATTCAATTCTTTCAATAAATCTTGTTGTACTTCAATTCACGTTTCACAACTTCACAAACTACCTCCACACTTACTGCTTGTCCTCACTCTTGCTCGTTCAACCTACAATAATGATCAGTGAGCCGGTGATTCTCCTAGCTAGCTCCTGCAGGACGGTCTGACAGTTAATAATTAATTAAGTCGGCACCATTGATCGTGCTCCAAATGTTAGCTAAATCGTTGGCCGGCTCTCAAACAAGGATCATGCGCGCATGGGGACCATGAACTCATGAAGGTTCTGCAGGGCAGTCGCACTGTCCATAGCTTAATTTCATTAGATATTGTCCATTCGCGTGAACCCTTACTTAAATCGTTCTCTGCCAGAGGACTGACCAGATATGTGCACATGTATCTCGTGGGTACGGTAGTCCATTATCCTTGAGTTTCGTTGCATTGGATTAGATTACTCCATCAACTGGTGTTTCTTTTCAACTTATCTTGTAATTGTTAGATAGCAAATCTATACGTACGGTGATAGCGATTGGCAAATGAATGCTAACAGGAGACACACGTGTACCGGAGTGATCGAATCGTTTTAAACGTGCATGCACGTACGTAACTCCCGATTCATTGATCGATACCCGTTTGATTTAAGGAACTAGCTAGATCCCGCCTGGCACATTGGATTGGTCAATAGATTATCAATAGCCTCAGACTCGATCACCAAAATACATTCGTTGACCCCTAAAGGACCATTGTCCCTTCGGGGGACAAATGCGTTTTCGGGCAGGTACCTGTGGGCTGAATTTTTGTCGTGATATTTTGATACTTTTTTTGAAGATGGAAAAATTGATAAGCTTTATGAGAGTATAATTTTTTTCACAATAAGTGCCTGGGAACAATAGTTATGACCAAATAAGCTTAAACGAAGGGACGGGGGCAGTCCGGGCAGTAAAAAATAAATTTGTAAAAATTTGAATTTAAAAAAAAATATATATTTTTCCTCATACATTACATCTCTGTCTATCTAAAAAGCTTTGATTCAATTCATTTGGATTTGTTATGAGAAAGTTATGGACATTCTTGTTTTTCGAGTAGTTAGAGCATCTTCTTGAAAAAAATAACTTGTAGGATTCATTTCTGAATGCAATTTTTCAAATTTTTCAATTTTTTTTATTTTGTATGGTTTAGTTTACTTGTTAGAACAATCTCACCATTGGAATTAGTGCATTTTAATTCCATCTAAAATATATGAATATTTTAGATTTTCCTTCTATCTCGTACCTACTTCTACTTAACAATTTTTTTTTAGAATGAAAATTAAGTTTTTTTGAATTTCTTTTTTTCCCTAGACTCTCAACTCAATTCTCCACTATAAAGATTTAAAGCTCAAAACTTTGTAGTGCAAAATTTTTTAGTTAAAAATGTTCAAAGTCAAAAAATCTAATCCCACAATGTACTGAAAAACTTGTTTTTTCCATTTCAAACACAAATATCTTGCAATTTGTGCAATGAGAAATTCTGAAATTTTTTTCACACTTTTTTATACTAGTGAGGTGTAAGATCCTACAATTATATGTGAAAAAAAAAAATTAGTTAATTTTTTACTCTTTGCCAAAGACATAGTTGTCATACTGAACAAGTTACTATTCATTTCATGTCTTGTAGGACGAGTTATTATTCATCAAATGTACCTAAGAGGCCTGAGCTTTGAGAGCGTGGTGGTATCCATTGTTGAAGAGAAGCTCTGGAGAACTCTGTAATCAATTGTGACATGTTTGCAAAGTTCTTGTTATTCCTAGATGACTCGATCACTCTGCTGATTCTACTTACACTCTTACAGACAGTGTTTTGAACCAAGTTTTGAACCAAGTCAAGGTGATAATTCGTGAGTTACAATGTTTTGTGACATTATTATATCGTGTGATACATTTTCTAGATACTAATGTAGTTTAGTTGTTGGCTTGTGATGTACGAGCGAAGCACAGTCAGGATCGATGATCGAGAATGGACTGCATGTCTTCAGTCAAGGCTTTCAGAGTTCATCAGAGACTTAGAAAGACCTGAGCATGGCGCTAGGTCATCCAGCGGCACAGGATCGATGTTCTCAATATTCTTCAGCAACTGAAGTTGGTTTAAGGAAGCGGACCCATTTCCAACCACTTAAGCAATTACGGGAGATGTGGAGGTATGTACTCTGAGACTGTATGTTGAGGTGGATGGTCATCAAATGTACCATTCATAACTATTGGGCATATGAAATTAGTGTTGGAAATAAGGAATTTGCACATTTCTTAAATAACTCTGTTACATCTTTGTATGCTAAAGGCTTTGATGTGTGATTCTGTATACCTAAACAAGATGTGAATCCATGTATCTATTTGATTTGGATTGCATAAATGAGCATGATGTGGAAAGAATGAAGAATATTTTGTTGGCTAAATTAAATGTATTGCAAATCCCATGTATTGATCGTATTTAAATTCAAAGAGTTTTGTAGTTTTTGCATCTATAAGTAGTGGATTTATCCAAAAGTTGTAATATAAATGGCATGCATTTATTTTTAGTCCATTACATAAAATTTGAACCTTGCATTAGCAACATGTAAGGTAACACCACCTAATAATGACCTCTTTGCAAAACCATCCACTATAGATTCTTGCCTAAAATATATAGTTTCCATACATGAAAGTCTAGGGTTAACTTTTGGTACTCTTATTTTCAATACTTTGAAAATTAATACTTTATTCAAATGAAGCTCAAAAAATGTATTTTAAACAAATTTAAAATCCCATTTCAACAATCAACAAGACCAAATAAAAGCTTTTACATTTGAAAAATGGAATCCATACTCAATTTCTTATTTGGATCCATTTAGGTGTTGTTTTTTTATCCAACAAGATTAAATAATCTAAAAACTATCCAAGATTCTTTAAATTTTAGGAGAGTTTCAAGGAAGAAGCAAGAAAAGTAATAAACTATTGGTTTCCTAATAAATTTAGTTTTAAAGGATAAAGGACAGCATTTGCCAAGTTGAAAGACCATACTACTCCATTTTGAAAAGCCTCCATTTTTTAAAGGACCTGTCATCTCCATCACAAGTTGGAAAATATTAGTGAATATGTGCATTATCACCTTGTCCCTTCCAAAACTAGTAGTTGTTAATGCATGGATACAAGCTCTTACTTACAATTACAATCTAATAGTTGTGTGCCACTTTTTTGGAAACTTTGATTGTATAAAATTATATAATCATTTTATTTGTACTTTACCAATCCCTGTTATATATATATAGAACAATTTTTGGGGGATGAAAATGTGACCATAAAATATAATGAGAATGCAAAAGTCTCCATTCAATGCAAAGTTTCAAAGTCACTCATTAGCCATACTTTTAATCATCAACATCATTTAGCACTAAGAATGTATAAGTGACCAAAATAAGATCATGTATTTCTTAGGTAGAAAGCCATTAAAGGATAACATTTTTAGGGTTTTACAATATGACCATTTGCACAATATTGTGGCCATTTCATATGAATAAAATGACCATTATAAATGCAATTTTAGTCACTATTGGGGGTGACCAATTGACATTTATCAGGGGTAGAGCAATAATCCTTTCAAATAATAATTATGTCTATTTCATACTTTGTCAAAAACTATGATTGCTTAGTAAAAGCTTCATCAACACTTGTAGAGGTGTTCACCCTGAAAAAACAGACTGATTACTATTAAAGTCATACTTTTAGGTGCAGTGTGAATCATCTACTTTAAAAAAAAAAAAAAAAAACACTCATTGGAGATCAAATTGCTATGCAAAACCTTCCCTTTTCACATAAAATTCCAAATATGAACATATCCCTTTGGAATGAAATTAGAAGGATTTTCTGTCAGACATTGGAACACTCTGGTCCACAGCGTTCTCACAGGGTCAACTTAGTGACAGTTGAAGCACAATCTTACAATCTTACAACTCCATGATCCTTAACATTATTGAAATTGAAGCTTACAAATTGCTGCAGCAGTGCTCATGTTCTGGCTTCACATTTCAACAAATGACAGTGTATTGAAAATTTGAAATCATCATATGATGACGCTTGATGTTCATTCAAATCAATTTTTCAAAATTTGAGACATGGTACGTGAAAAATATCACACATTCGATAGTATTTCTCAATTCCAAGCTCTGCAGCATCTAAGGATCCAAGGACTGGTACCTGGCTGAAAAATAAATGGTGGAGTGAAATTCCAGACTAGCTGAAGCTTCGAGAGGCAGGCGAAACTCGACAATTATCCGTCTGTATTGCGCAAACCTTAATTTGGTCTTTCGAGGTGCGCAAACTTGCACTGGGCTCCATTCCGGCACCTGCCATTTCGTTGGAAAGAACGGCAGACCAGGTTCTTCTTTCGCAGTGTGGCAGCCAGAGTTTGCAACGTTGTCCACAGTTCCTGCTTTTCTGCAGTCCAATGCTGGCGCACCTTCATGTGATCATCCTCAGAAACCCAGATCTTGAGGTGAAGGTGAGGAAGATTGCGGTATGTCCCATGGTTGAGAATCATAGTCCTGTACGGGATTGAATCCCCTCTGACATGAACATTCCATCGAGTCATCACTACTCAATTCTTCTTCTGGAGATAGCACAAACCTCAAGCACCTCATAACAAGCGATTATCTTAGACAAACACCGACAATCTTGAGAGGATGCAAGGATTCTAATTTTGACCTAAAATTAGACCTAAAGGTGAGAGAGCAACAATCATTTACCTGAGAGCCCGCACAGCGACAGTCCACAACGCATACACCTCCTCGTCGTCCATTTCTGACAACCTCTCGACATGCCGCTTCGGGGTGACGATGAATCCCGGTCGGGCTTTGGCATCAATGTGGCAACGAACATACGGTTGGTCACCGAATTGCGAAAGTACACACGCTTCGGCTGTGATCACTGGCAGCTCTCCAGGATACAGCGGCGTGTTGGGATCGCATGATATGCATTCCCCTGCACCCAAATTCCCGCTCTTCAATTTCACACATATCACCACAGCTACAAACCCTAAATTTCACTCTTCACCCTGTGCTTATCAGTGGATACAAAATCGCATAGATTACAACCTTTGCAAATTGAGCCTTTTGGACACGGCAATTAGGTGTACCAGGGAGAACTTCCACTGGGCCGGCAATATCCAGGTCTCCGTAGAACACGTCCACAACGAAGGACGACCTCTTCTCCCGAATCCTCAAATGAAAATCCCAAATTCCCCTCTTCGCCTCCAGCTCCTCCAGAATCTCTCGAAAGAACCCGACCACGTGCTCCTTTCCAGCCGTCTCCACAAAGCTGCAAAACTGTGTTCTGGGCAGCCCGATGAGCTTAAACTGCAAAGCACTTCCTGGCTGCACATCGAAACAGGCCATGAGCTTCGCTCTCTTTTGGCCAACGTGTCTGTTTCCTCCGGAATCGTCCTCAACATCGCCAGCGTCCGCCATGGTTCTGATGTGGTCTTGATGTCAAGATGGTCGTCAACCTGTCCGCAACTCTGATGTGAAGGGGAAGCAGAGAGAAATAACTCCGGTTCTCCTTTGGAACCGGCGTACTTAATGTAAACAAGCCTATTACCACCCTGATTTGCAATCTGAATATTTTGGGGTCAACTCCAATTCCAAGAGAGGCATATATTTTGCAGAGGAATGCATTTGTTTCAAAAATCAAACCCAAGTGGAATTATAATTTTTCAACTAAAATTGTAATTTTTGTGAATTTTTGAAGTGGTTTGCTCCAAAATTACGAAACTGCCCATTGAGATAAAGGACTCATAAACATTTTATAAATGTCCCCAAAACAACCTATAATAGCCTTAAGTACTCATCAAGAAAAAAATTGACATGTTACCCCTTGTAGGCATTAAATCATCTAACTTGTCAAAAAATTGAATGGATTTGATGTTTTTCTAGACATAATTGGGGTTTAAAATAGGAGACGAAATTGGGCTAGTTTACTTTAAGAAATTGTTCATTTGAGGTCACACCATATTGTTGATTGTTCACTTGATAATACATGTGACACAAAAATTAACTACATATCTTTGTCAAAGGCTAGACTCTATACTAAACTAAACTTAATTGTTTTGGTATGTAATATTATGTGGTTAGTTGGATGCGTTTGTTTTGGATTATTTCGTCTTTTAAAAAAAAATTGTTGGAGTTGGTGTGTATATCAATTGCATATACATTCTACATTATAGTTGACTATTTAGTATGTAACAATTGTCTTGGTAGTGTTAATTACCTTAACTTTCAATGTTGTAGGTATGTAAGCAAAGTGGTTCAAGGATCAAAATCTTGAAAGATTATTTCATCTATAAAACTCTAGTAAGAATATTAGTGGTAGGAATGAGTCATAAGGTTTGTACTTATGACAACTCTATTGGCATAATCTTTCTAAGATATTTCTTTGATTTGATTCAAAATGGGTGGAAATTCATGGTTGCTTGTTTAGATGGTGATAGCTATGACGATATAGCCATGTTTCAAGATAGAAGGGGAAAATGTGAATTTTTATCCATCCTTCAACATTTATCCAACTTTTTGTATAATGTTGAAATTTCTACAACTTGCCTTTGCACCTTCAAAGTTAGAAAGAGATGATTGCTTTCAATACCTATATGCTTTGATTTTTGAAGCATTGCCTACCTCCTACAACTTCAATAAGTCAATTGAAAATTAAGGTTTGGAGTATCCAAACTACCTACTCTTTTATGCTTCCTCCTCAACAACTACCTTGGAAAGGCTCAAATTCAAATTCAACTCAAATTTTGCACTGTATTTAAAAAAACCTTAACTTCTTACCATCTCCAATCACTATTTTCATTTACCATAAGAAGCCCAATGTCTTGGCCTTTATTATAGGATTTATCATGTTTCAATTACAAATTGGATTGCAAACATCTTCTTAATTAAATATTTTCTTTTAGTATATATGATCACATATATAGTAATTTTGACAATTGAATACTATTTAAGGTTTTTTTGGTTTCATTTCTCCCTTAGGAAAGATTTTCATGGGCACTTTGTTAAGACATCATATAGAAGCTAAAGTTGTCATTTCAGATTTTATATACAAGTTTTGATATTACAAGTTTTTACAATGTGGGTTTTCGTGATGTGTAATAATGTGAGAATACTAAATTATCTTCTTAAAGTTGTGTAATTAATATAAATGTTATAATGACAGACTAAATCAATTAATAAATATATTCATTGAAATCCTTAGAAGTTGAGTTCTACATTCAAGGTGTACATAGCAAATTAAGAAATAGAGTTAGAAATTTCAAGTAATTATTTTTTATACATTATCATTGCTTACATGTATTGAGTTGGAAACAAATAATGTAGTTTCGGATGTATGTTGAGATTAATCACAAGAATGTAATGTACAATATAAATTTCCATTTACCATTTCTTTTCAATTAAAAACCCATGCATAAAGCATTTGGCACAAGGAAAAGAATCTACATTTGTATTTAATTTAAGCAAAAAAAGTCATTTCATTCATGTTGTACATATAGACTATATTATAATTATTCTCAAATAATTTGGATTTCCTTGTTTATGGAGCACATGGCACCTTTGGTAAATTCTTTTAAGTATCAAAAGAACCTATTAGAAGGATAATGTAGATCTAAAATTTTGACACAAATTAGTTTTTGGATTTGAAAAGGATTTAGATAGACATACTTTATTTTTGCAATTTTTTTCCAATCACTATATGAACAAATGCTAAACTGTACACAAAAATCATGAAGCTAGGTGCATAACAAAAGACAAAAAAAATGCCTTAGTTTTCATTACATCTAATTATACTCCATCAATTTCATATAATTGCCAATCATGATACACTCTAAAGTTCTTCATTCATCTACAAACTATATATATTCTAGCTCTATAAAAGGCCTATTTCTTTGTTAAATCTATTTTGTAATAAGAAGTTCTCATTCATTTCCTAAAGAGAGGATTCAATTTGATAGAAATGGATGGTTGTTCCTTATTTACATGAAGACAATTAAATCTAAAAGTTTCTATTGTTAAATTTTCTTAAATTTTGTACAATCTTATTGGCATTTAAATGATGATTCTATATTCCCGTAGCATATATTTCTTCAATACAAGAGTTAATTGTAAAATGTCTAAAATCCATTTATGTCGTGCTTCTTTCAATATTTATTCTAGAGTGCATTTGAATTCTTACTACTTGAATGTTTTTGGGTTGAATAGATAGCAAGAAGGCATGATATACTCTATTTTTATTTATTTTCTATTTTTATGACAATAAAGCATGGTAGCAAGCAATCTACAATGCCTTTTGCCGTAAATGTTCAAATGTGCGTTTAGTATGAGTTTGAATGCTTGTGTCTACCACATGACTTGTGGCAATTCAATAGACTTAAATTATATCAATGCCTAATTCAAGTAAAGATAATTATACAAGTGAATTAGATACATGGAAGTGAATGAGCACATGTCAATGGAAGATAAATTATAGTCATCTTTGTATTTGTAATCCTATAATATTGAAGCTAAATCAGAGTTGCCTTATACAAAATTCACAACATTATGACTTAGTATCTACAAATCTTTGGAAGATTTTTTCTTTAGAATTTGTATGTACAATACAAGAATCTCCCTCTTGTAGGCCTTTTTTATAAATCAACAAGATGCAGATCTAAAAACAAATAATTATTTTATCTAAATTAATAAGTTTTCAATATTAATTTTTTAAACATATTCAATGTAAATATTGATCTGTTGCAATTTAGATTTGAATGTTGTTTTTTGAATTGCTACTAACATGTTTCAATACTGCAACAATATTGTTTCAATTTAAAACATACCAAAAGACTACATATTGACAATCCAAAATGTCTTGCAATTGTAGATTGTAAATATTTTCATATATACAAAAGGGCTTGATTTGTTCATTTTGAAATGTCTAACATTAGTAGATTGCAAGTAATTGTAAATGTACAAAAGAAATACATGTTGCTTTATTTAAAGCTAGAAAATTTTGAATAATATAGTCACATCTACATGTGGACTAGATTTCAATATTTCAAAATGTACCACTCTAGTACAAAGCAAGTACTACTAGATGTGCAAATCAATTCTAATCTACAACAATATGTAATGTTTGTCTAGCATATATTTCTACTCTAAATCTTATCTCCTTCAACAACCTCTAGACTTCCAGTAGAACTTTGAGAATGTCCCACTTGCCATCCCTTGCAGCCTTGTTCAATCCAAGGCATTCCTTATCCAAACCTAAGTAGTTCAACAATGAATAAACCCTAGTTGTAATGGGCCTTCTACATTTTTCCTTTTTAATCCCTAAATACCAAAGGTCTTTTTTGAGCTTCTCAAGAATTTGCTTTAAATTGAACAAAAATCCAAAATTTTGATATGTTGTATCAATTTTTAAAAAATTATAACATACAAGTTCAAAGTAGATATGTTAGAGATCATTTCGAAAAAAACAAAACACAACAATATTACTTATAGATTGAAAGATTGTAGTGTTTAATCATGAGGGGGTTAAAATTGTGAAAGTGATTTGAAATCTTTCAATCTAGTTTTCACATGTCAAATTAAAAAAATTGGTCACCAAAAAAACATGAGGTTGAAGGGCCTAACATGAATAATTCCAATCAATTGATGACTTTTCAAAATCTCTTCTACATTTTAAAAAATGAATTTCTAATGTGAATTTTTCTCCAAGATAAAGTATATTTGAAGTTCATTCCCAAGAGGTCTCGACTGTGGAAAGTCAAGATTGCAATGGACAACCTTGCACAAAATCTTAAATACAAAAATCATAATCAATCACTTTTAGAATACAATTCTTGATGCTAAAACTAGACTTCACAAAAAAATTTAGAAATATAAACTACTAAAAATAGCAACTTGGTTAGGTTTTATTTAACTTCAAAGTATTGTCAACACCAAACTTTGGTGCCTCAAGCATTTAAAGGTTAATATTATAAAACTGCTCCAATCATTTTATTGGCAAGTAAGATTGTAAGAGAATCTTTTAATGCTTGGAAGAACAAAAAAATTTCCCACATCTTCTCAAACTAGTGTACTACAATGTCCTATATGGTTACATGTGTCTGAATTTTGTTTTTTTTCCTATTTAAAATGTGGTTCTAATATAGGAAATGGTTCTAATATATAATATAAGTGAAAACATAGTCAAAAACTTGTAGGGATTAAATAAAGATACTAAAATTGTGTAATTTTTATATAACATATTAGATGAGTTATGAATGTCATTGATGCAATGAGTCAAATATGACAATTTGCTAATTGAAGCCATGCAAAAATGTCAATGCCTCTTTCAACCATAATAAATTAAAAGATGTTGAGAGTTCAAACTTAGTAAATAATTGAAATTATTCTATGGGGGTGGAACTTTAATGAATGGTGTCCTAAAGAAGTATGAGGTACATAGGGAAATATACATTAAGTCAATTTGAATATTAGTTTTTTTGGCAATACAATTGTAGTACTAAAATTATTCAATAATAATACAATAATAATACAATAATAATTTTAATTACAACAACACACTTGCATGTTGAATTCAAGATAACTTCAAATAATAATCAGGCGTTGCTTGCAATACAATTTCTATACTAAGACAGTTCTAAAACAATATAACAATATTTAACAACAAACCAAATAGAAACAATATTGCAACAAACTTGAATCAATTATTATTGTTGCAGAACTGCAACAATAATGCTTGTATATTGTTCCAATTGCAATTTAGAACTGAAAAAGATCCTAAAGAGTATTAATTCTAAAATAAATCAATATTGAAAAATGTAGTCCTAGTTTCAATATTTCAACACATTTGCTAATATAAATTGTTAAATTTTATTCAACTTCAATATATTAGCAGTAACTCTGTAAAAACAACACTGCAATAGAAGATACTATTTCAATATTGCAACAATATAGAAACAATTCAAACTGCACTATCACAATACTATTTCAATTGTTTTCATTTTCCTGATGCACATACCACATGTTTAATTATATTTTCACATTTTGTTGTCATTTTCTAGCCAAATTTTTTTTGGTGAAGGCCAAAAGAAAAGAAGACTTGCTTTGCCTATGAATGTGGGCAGTGTAAATAACCTTCATCGTGCACATGTTCCCTATGCAACTCTAGGCTATCTAGTAGAAGTAGGGCTAGAAATAGTTGCAACCAAGGCCAAAACAAATTTCCAACCAAAATGTGGATTGCAAAATTTTTGAAGAAGCACAAAGCTCAAGATCCAAGGGCTTTAAATGAGAAGGACTAGGAGTTATAATCCTCTCCTAATCAATCAAGGAGACACACAGTTGCCTTCAACAACAGACTCGACGTTGTGTTACTTGCAGCCAAAATAACGGCATTTATACAGTGTTGGGACGTTGAGGCATTAAGAGATTATAAAATCTATTAGCAAGGAAGAACTCCTTGCCGTTTGCACCTACAGCCCTTTTCCAACCACACCAACCTCCACTGCGGATGCTTTTCAAGTCCTCACCGCCAGTGTAGTGAGGGTCTAAAATCAGGAACGCACTCTCTCCCGTCATTTCATTGTAATCAATCCCCAACAAGGTATACGCCAAAACTCCTCCACCTGCATATAACTCGAGCAATTAAATGAAGATACAAGTTATCTTAGAACATGGAGCCTCTAGATGTAAGGGATGTTTTCAAAGGGTAACATACAGTGATCTAAACCAGTAAGGACTAGGAGGCTCAAATTGGGTAGTTTTGAGTAAGTCATAGGGAGGCTTTCTTCTCTTCAAATTCGTATATTTTAAAACCAAAATAAGCAATGCCCTGAGCTGATTCTCGTGATATAAATTTTGGCCCCATCTGAAGTATATATTTTTACAAATTGTTTTTTTTTAGACCATGAACCCTTGATCCTTTAGGGGTTATGCAAATCAGAGGAAAGCACAAAGTAAGGCTACCTATCATTATCGGAGTGCCTTGGATCCTGAAGTGTAGAGCTAGTTCTCTGCACTTGCTGGGTAGGTCTGCACCACTCCGCACATCCAAGACTTTACAAGTTACCTACAGTAGGTACAAGATTGATACTTACATCATCAGTAACTTTAAGATTGAAGAATGCGATAATTCCACAACATATAGACTTCAAAGACTCATCGCAATATTGAACCTGAAGGTGATTGATATCTAAGAGCCTAAATGGCCAAAAAAGTCTGCTTCCATACCTTCAGGAATTCAAATAAATCATTTAATAACTATCTAGGAATGCAACAAAAATTACCAACAGAAAAAACAAAACCAAGCCCTACAATTTTGAACATATTTTGAAAGTTCCTACAATTGGTTGATAGCTTCCAAAGTGCACTTTTTATTTTAGTTCAGGCACTTTAGGTTTAAAATATGCTTACACCAAGTAAATTGTCAAGCACGTAACAGAGATCCATTGAGCCGATCCACTCCTGAGAACCAATGAAGGACGCATCCTTATCTCCAATCTCCACAAGCGTTTCCTGAATTTCTCTGTAGGAAGAAAATGAAATCTACTTTAGCCATTTCTTACAAGCTTCCACTTATTACAAGCAATTATGTTCAATACTGAAATCAGGATTATCGAATCCCGTTTGACAGTAGATCAAAGTATAAGTGAAATCCTTCCGTTGACGTGCTCTATGCTGGGGAACAGAACTCCGTTGGAGAGAAATTTACAGGCATTTACAATTCTTTCAGACTCCTATTCTTTTATTGATGGACTCCTATCCAAGTAAGTATCGAATATACTTACTGTCTACTCAGGTAGAAGGAAGATTAAAAAAGTGATAAAAAGGTGCTACCTGTGAGTAGGCACAGGTACAGAGGAATAATGTTGTAGTCTGAACCAAGAAACGATAGTTTGCAAAGATCGGTACGCACATCCCCAGCCCTAAAAAGGCAGTGGAAATCATTCTTTCAGAGCGTTTGATGGTACAGCAGTCATAGTACAACGAAGAAAACAAAAGCGAATCCAACCCAGAATTTACTCGTACAAGCTTACTGTTACGGACGTAGCAGTAGAACATTTTCGAAGCCAATTAACACCCTCAAATATATGATACAAGTAATGATTTTCTTTCTCTATCCTCACAACGAGAAAATTGAAAAGCAAACTCACACTATCATCAAATCGATCTTGTAGATAGTGATAGTACTCGTAAGAACCATCAATAAGACTCTGTGTGCCACCCACAACTGCCATAACAAAGAAAATCGTAAAAAATCCAACAAATTTTGTATAATTGCAGCGCGACAGGTACCGGGTACTTGAGGATCAACTGCATTAGCTTCCAATGTACACATGGTTTGTCAGCGAATAAGATAACTCACTGCCGTAAACCTACATGACCAACATCAAAATAAGAGATGGTAAAGTAGAGATGAGTTGTAAAGTGCTAACCTCCAGATGGGGGCAGCCCGACGTGAACATCACACAACCTTCTTGACCCTGCAAGGAAAGCCATAAGGTCCCTCAGTGCTTGTACCATCTTAAGGGAACCATGATATCATTGCAGAGTAATGATACCAATCACTAAGGATCTGGAGCAAGACTTCACCTGTGGAGGTACTAGTGGATTCCATTGTCATCAGTGCATTTGCAACTCGAAGCAAAGGTCGGTCCAAGGGTAGTCCGAGTCTTTGGTGCAAAGACTTCCTGCTATCCACTGCCACATGATCAACCGCTCTCATTGGTGAAAATCTCAAACATAGGTCAGGTAGCTCGAATCAGCCTAAACGAAAAAGGTCAACATAATTATTACGGATTGACAACTGTCTCCGATCACTTTCATTGCCTTGGGGAAAAGAGGAGGGTCTAGAGTCATAAACCCCATCCTCCACCACAATTTCAGAGAGCCGTAGATCTCCAAGATCTGAAGGTCCTGAATGTTTAGGCTGGAGGAGAGGGTTATGTTTGATAACCGTCTCAGGCCACTGGCCCTCAACCAGTTATCTAACACAACAACGCACTGACTATTGAACCAACTTAATAACGCCTGTACATGAATGAAGACCCAAAATTCAGCTGCTCTAATCTCTACTACTACCTATTGACCTAAACCCCGGTTGGGTAAGCCATATTAACAGCTGATAATATTTAGGATCATAAAACTGAAGTCTTTAACAGCAATCCGACGATAAAGATATAATAGTTTCAATCGCCTCTACGATCTAAAACATTACCACAAATCCCTCGAACAAAATCATACTGTACAGTACAACGGAATCTGCTAGTGAATTGGTAAGTATTAAGGGTGAAATGAAGACCATACCAAGAGCAATCTCAGTTTCCCCATAGCTAAGATCATAGATTGCTGTTATGGGATAGCTCGAGGGACAAAAGTGGAAGGCTGAAATCTGCACATTGCACGTGCAAGTTCAATACATGATATTCTCATTGTACAATACTTATTAATATTCCAAAAATAGTTCAATTTCATTGAATTCCACTTTCAATGGCACAGCACGTTCTACACCTACTATGAGAAACAACCTTAGACAATTATAACATGTGCGGGTGCATGCATAAACCACCAAAATGGAATAGACAGTACCTTGGGGTTCTGAGATGCATTCTTCTTTACCATCTTGGACATTGACATCAATTGATCACAAAGACCAGGTATAAGTAGAGATTTGACAGCCTCCACTAACGACATATGACTGGGTGCCACACAAAGCACATCCACATTCAGCTTTAAAAGTTGCACTGCCACTGGCGTCCTTGCTGCAAAGACATATACACAGGAGGAACAAATCAGCTGAAAATATTTGCACATAATGTATGCTCAACATGTCCGAATAAAACCAGTGGAAAATTACAATGTAGTTTCGAGAAATCCTCTGTAATGTAAGATGAACTAATCACGCATGCCCCATGAAGGAGTAGAAACTGTACCAGCAAGGTTCTGCATGAGCAGAGATGTATTATTCTCCATTGAAGAGCAGGACATGGCGCATAGCTTGACTGGTGCCGGAATCTATGTCAAAATCCACATGATTCCAACGTCATAACGGTAAACTCACAGCTACCCTTCTCAGCTTATCATACAAAATTCTACGCAGAATTCCTTTTAAGTGCCCAAATCGTCAAAAGTGTCCGCTACCAAACCTGTAGGAATGAATCGTTTCAGGAGGCTCCAAGATAGAAAAATGTACCAATGGAAAGAAGAATTCATACCCTACACTATTTAACAATAAAAATAAAATCTGATTATTCAGATTCGAAGTGAACGTTCTATTTTTATCTTGGAAATTTTCGGATTATAAAGAAGGATAGATCTTAGAAGACAGCTACATCGACAACCTGCTGTCCTCCTGGAGTTGAAAGCGGTTGAGCTGAACGAAGACTGGAACAAAGTGACGACATGGAGTCAGGATTCGCAGATCTTGAGAGGGACAACAATATCGTTCCCTCTGGACCTTCAGCCAAAAACCGCACCTTGCTGCTTTTCAAATCCTCAACAATGTTCCTAATGGCTCCAGCAGCTTGTTCCTCGTACTCTGCATAACAGATGTTGAAAAATCAACCAACCGAGCATTATACTTTCTGATCTTTCGACCAGTCAATTTGGAGCCATGCGCAGGACACGTGTCAAAGATAGAAAAAATTCTTTACCTTACGTTGATGTTAATCTGTTACGACATTAGATCAATATTAGAATAATGTTAAATTAATGTCAATTAAAGTTGACTTGTTAATTTAATAGGAGACAATGTACTATCACGTTAACGGTAACTATCCTAACATCACACAACATCAACTCTTAGAGCTCATTCTGAAAAAATTGAGATTAGTTTGGATCATAGCCTTCAAATGCTCAAACCTTGTTTGGTCCAAAGAGTGGTTATGAGTCAAGAAAAGCTAACATCTGTAAAGTTACAATCTTAATTTGGCGTCAAATGTGTGCAAAATCAAATATGAATAAGTTCTGCTCAAACAAAATTTAGACCTCAAAATTCTTAAAATCGTATAAAACCGGTTTCATCAACACCGGTAGTCAAATTGGTTTCTTTCCAAAATCTTAAATTTTCAAATGACTCAAAAAACGTTAGAATGAAATATACTATACTAGATGTGAAATTCTACTATACATTTATGCTAGAATTCTTTTATGGCCCTGAATTTTCTAGATCACAGTTAGTTTGATGCTTTAAATTACCACTCGACATGAGGGCTATATGAATCTAATGCCTACTAAATTAACATTAAGAACTTTGTCAATCTAGTGGAGGTGGCTCTTGGAGGTGGGGCTCTTTTTAAAAGCCACTTGCCCCTTCTCCAATCAGGGACATGCGGAGCACAGAGCTGCAAAATTGTGTTTCTCAATTTAAGATTACGCTTTTCCTTAGTTCCTTACGAAGAGTTGTAGTGAAGTTACGCATCTTGAACCCTAAATCTTGCCGTAAGTTTTCGCAAACCAAATGCGAAAATAGACAAACCAAATGCGCGTACACTCAAACCTATATAGTCTTAACACCTGGGGTCCAAACTTTTTCACACTAGACATTGTTTGAATGAGAGAAAAGTGTGCTACAGCCAAATGACAGTGTGGCAAGTGTGCAGGATGTTCTAGAATGATCACAGTAAAGAGGTTTGAGTGTGCAAACCTGAGGCAGTTGCGGTCTGTGGCAAATAGAGGGGCAAACTCAAATGCAATTCGCAACGAAGGAATGTGCTCTCATCCCAAGGACTGCCCTCCAACTCCTGCACATCAAAGGCCTGTAAGCTGGATTGATTTCCAGCCTCGTACCAGCTGTACTCCAGCTTCAAACTGGAGCTGAACGCAGCCACAACACATCCATTGCCTGGCAACTGAAGCTCCCTCCGCAAATTCAGAGCAATTTGTCCAGCTCTCAACGTACCTGCTTCAAAATCAACTGCCCCCAGCACTTCCAGGCCCCTGGGCAACAGTACCCGCAGCTCCCCTGACTCCAAAAACACCCAATTTTTCAAATTACCACACATGTGCAAACAGAAACCCTAAGATTAAGACATAGCAGAATACTAGTGGGTTTCACATACCGCCTATCAGGATATCTTCAGCTAATTATCTGAGGTCTCATTAATTCTAGGGAATCAATTTTGTCTTCAGTTGCTGATAATCAGGTGGATGTTCTTAAATCCACAATTCAACCCGGTAATCTAACCCCTAAACCAGGACGCTTTCGTAAGCTTTTCAACCAGCAGTTTCTCTCTTCCACCCTTTAGAATTTCACACCCCGCTCCTCGACACTCAAACGAATAATCGATCCACATCATTTCAGACGATAAGCAATTCATCTCAACCACAAACACTCAATTACCATTCACGTGCAAAAAAAAGGTTAAAAATTTCAATGCACTCTATTGCACATGAACCTTAAACCCTAATCTCACTCACAAGTGCAGAAGCGACCAATTCCGATCGCCCGATCCTTCAATTACTGATCACCTAACCTTGATCAATATCCCAAAGAAGTGAAAAAGTAAGTGAACTCCTAAGAAATCCATGGCGTTGGACTTACCGGCTTCCGCGACGAGGTCAGGCTCGGCAGGGTTCTTGCTGCTGCTGTTGCTGTTGTTGTTTTTCCAGTGCGAACAGCGAAGCGAGGAGAGAAGAGTGGTGTGGGAATTGTGCTGCGACGACAAGCCCAGAAGCCAGGCTACGCCCTCCCCGCTGCTGCCCTGCGAGGCGATGTCTGCTCTGCGCAGAAGGCGCAGCACCTTGGCTGCGTCCCCCTCTCGCCCCATCGCCAATCGAAATTTGCAGAGGCTCAGGGAGAGAGATCTCCTTCGCAAGACACGCAGACACACTTGTGGCGCCTGCGTCCTTGAAGGACATTGAGCCCACGCTAATAAGGTGAGCGTGCCTATTACCAGAGTTGTGCGGATACCGGTATCACCATTTTACTATCCATACAGACGATGGTATTGATGAAGAGGGAAAAAAAATTTAAATAAGGGTACTGGTATTGGCTAATTTTTGTAATTTTAAATACTTGTTGTATATCATAATGACTATTTTATCAAGGTACATACATTTAATTTAGGTATTTATTTTAGGTATCACCTACCAAATAGATATCATAGATAGTAGTATATCACTAAGGTAGTTGTTCAATTCAATACCAAGAAAATAGCATACCTGCCTATTGATTCTATTATTAGTATTGATACTTGTGTTCAACCTTGTATACTTGCATAATTTTGCCTATTACCAAGCTAATTCAATATTGTAGATACCATCATGGAGAACTTATTTGGTAACTCATTTATTTTTCAAAGATTGAGAAGGTGGATGGAAACCATTTGCAAGTAGAATCAAGTTATGTCAATAAGAAATAATTTTTTTATGATTTTTTTAAACTTAACTTGGAATGGAAATTGACATGTGTTTAAACCACTTGGTGCCATGTTCCTTCAAAAATTGTGGTGTCTTGAGAGTGCCCCTATTTAGTATGTCATATCAATAGAAGAAGATAGGATAGTATAAGGAACATAGGGAGAGGGCTACATAGGCAATAAGTACAATAAGAGTAATCTAGCAAAAAAATACCTCAATGTTGGCAAGAGGGCCTCCATTGGAAGCATCTTTTGAGTGGATAGTAAGGAGAGGTACCCACTATCGTGCTATCCATCCAAAAGTGACTCCATTTTTTGTCTCATTTTTGAGTTTTAAAGATTTTAAAATTTTTATAACCCTTCTTCTCCCTCCCCTTTCTTGTAATTTTTAGAAACCAACATAGTGACAATCAATATGGGATAATTCCTTCATATCAATATCTAGTATGCATACTTGGTATTTAGTATTCATCCCATATCCATATTTGATATTATATTCATATCCATATTTGATATTATATCCATATCCATATTTGATATTATATCCATATCCATATTCAATATTCATCTATATCTGTATCCAGTATTATATATGTATCTAGTTTTCATTTCGTTTTTTAAATTTGGACAGTTCAAATTAAATCTCATAAGATCAATGGCTTGTGATATTTTGAGAAATCAACAACAATTTCTAAGGTAAGCATTTTCTTTTAAAGAAAATCAATGACCTGTAAATTTTTTGGGTAGAGAGGCAACTAATGCAAACCAAGGGGAAGCCATCTTTTGAGTGGATACCAATGACATGACACCATGCAAGCAAGTGTTGGCTTCCAATTGAACATGATGTACATTTCCCATATTCAATACTCTTTCCAAGCTAGATGGTTGCTTGTAGCATCTACTTGTGACTTCAATTCTTTGGATTCAAATAGAATGCAAGTTTGCATGCAATTCTATTTCTAATATTATTTTGTAGCAATGAAACAAATGTTGATCACCATACTACATTTTGTCATTGTTATTCTATTATCATATTGTATAGTAAATTTTGCTTTGGATCTTTTTAATTGTATATATTTCAATAGTAAAGGTTTATTTTATATGCAAATATTGGCTTCAAAAGTGGATTGTCACACTATATGTATATAGAGTAATGAAGTTTGAATACTTCATGATTGAAACACCCTACACCCAATCTACATAATCAAATTGGGAGACATAACCAAATTGGAGGACATAACCAAATTAGGGGTTCTTGCTACTAGTTTTTATATTAAGCAAAATGAATAACTATCTTGGCAAAGACAAAGTCTCAATTTAACATTGGGTTTCACTATTATGATCACTTGTTCTATTCTATCTTTAGATTTGTAGTGAAAATAAACACTCCAAATGTTAATTGGAAGTTCTTGCTTCTATTTTTTATAGCTAAAAAAACGAAATTAATATATATTTTAACATATGAAAATCTCAATTTATTGAAGTGTCTCAATTTAATGAAAACTTATTCCAAGGTCTTTACTGACTAAGTTGAAGGACATTATTCAAAATTTTCAAATTTCAAAACCTCATTAATTTCTCACTGATTAGCAGATCGCATTGCTATGAGGCACGTCCGAGTGAAGATTCTACCTGTGATATTGCCAAAGCATAATATGCACACAAGAAAACAATCTATCATGAATTCATGATTCATTCAGAAGTAAGCTTAATAAACTTGGGGTCAAACGAGGCTAAAATTAACATGATCTACAAAATCGGTACAAAACTGAATTCCTCTCCACAGCAGACCCGTCAAAAACAATTCCTCTATATCCTTGGAATCCAATGAACTGGACTGAGTCAAAAACAAGTTCTAAGTGTACAAGCTATTCGGCTACAAGCTAATCACTCACCTATTTTTTGATGTGCGTATGATACTGGAATTTCGGTCCTACCCCCACAACTTTGGAAAACCTGGGTGTACCGAAGAGATTATCTATACAGTGATGATGACTTCTGCATCTGAACTCTCATCTAGAGAAGATTCCTCAAATCTAATATTCTGGCACCATAAAATAGGAGTGCCAATACTAAAGTGTGTAAACACAGGGAGGTTACTGAGAATAGAAATGGAAAATTAGAAATTTACAAAGGCCTAAGCATTATGAGATGCCAGCCACTGCTTGCATAAATCCTCCACTGCCAGAGAACCTGTCTGTCGTGCCTGTTTCACACAGCGCACAGAATCATCAATAATAACATCCAAGTCATGAAATATGATTTCAAAAGAGATTTTCTTTTCTTGAACAGTGCAAAGCGGAGAAGGACATTTAATTCAACGTCCAAGAAGATATCAGTGTCTGTTAACTCGATTAAGACAACACTGTGCCACATGATACAAAAACAACAATATGAGGATGAAAACATCAAATGTAAAATGCATTACCACATGAGCAACATATTGCACGTCTGATATGCTCTCACTGCGTGATGCTATTTGAAATGCACTCTTCAAGCGCCCACAAATAACGCATGCTAAGACTTTTCTGTTTCATCATGGAAATAAAGACAAATTCAGTAAACTTGTGGAATCAACATAAAATT
The DNA here is from genome assembly GCA_963969395.1 of Pseudoscleropodium purum. Lineage (NCBI taxonomy): Eukaryota > Viridiplantae > Streptophyta > Bryopsida > Hypnales > Brachytheciaceae > Pseudoscleropodium > Pseudoscleropodium purum. Next base: position 5,022,723 of record OZ017796.1, read on the forward strand.
CCATCACGAAACAACAATGCCTTTGAATAACAAATCATCCAATACAATATATGAAGTGTACAGGCCACCTGACAGGAATATGCACGTACCTATGATTACTTGACAGTTTATCAATCAAGCCGGTTGGCCGTTCTCGATGACGATTGGCATATACATTGATCGCAGCACCCAAAACCTGCTCCAAAACAATTTCAATGAGTGATTTCTACAAGAAGTACGTTCCAAGTAAATCAGTAATAGGTCCAAACCAAGTTTGGAATTACACGAAGTTTCAGTTCTTAAACAGTGACAGGTTAACTATTCAGAAGATATATATTCAAGCACCTGGTCCCAATCATCGTCCTCTATAGTGCCTTTAATGTTTCGCAGTAGTTCTGCCAGCTGGTTGCTCTTCTTCCTTTCTGCTAATGAAGCAGCTACACCAGCGTAGATGTGCACAGCTGCAATAATTAAAGAATTTCACCAAGTCAGATTCATAAAAGGGAAAAAAGAAATAGTTTCTCATACACTAGAAGTTTTAATCATATGTGGACTTGCAATATTCATAGTGTCGAATTCACCATGAAAATGTTCTCTGTATCAATGAGATCCTAGAAAATCCATCTCAAAACATCTTCCTGCCAAAAAACTTTTTCACTTAGCCAGTCTTCTTGTAGACCTTAACCGGGATAGCATTATCGATTTCATACCAGTAAGATTAAACTCGTTAATAATTCGGAACGCCAGATCAAAATTCTTCTCAACAAGCTTCTCAGCAACTTCACATCTCCGCCTGTATCAACACAGATATTAAAAAAAGTCCCTCTTGTGACTACAATATGATAAGTAAACAAGAAGGCATCTTCGTCATAAGATTTTAAGCAAAGTAATGTGTACAAGTCCAACTTAAGCAAGATGATGGCAAGACTCGTACAAAGAATACACTCGAAAAATCATATACAAGTGGCGTAGTAGGTGAGAATAATCTTGAATCATTGTACATCTATAAGTTCAACAATAATCTTACTTGACAGTATCTGAATCATTTGGGTTCCCAAATAGCGAATGCTTCCACGGAGGTCCCTCAGAATCACCAAAAGTACGTACTACCTCAATCTGGAATAACCAAGCGGTTATCATCAGCCGCTTCTTTATTATTGCAAAATAATACAACCATAACTTGTATGATATTGTCAACTACAGTGTTAACCTAGAAAGCCAAACACAACCGCACACAAAACATGGGAACCTCATGACATCAGAAACATTGTCTACAAGCAATAAGAACTGAAGATATTTAGCCTTTTCATTGACAGCAAAGAATCATCATAAATCTGGCAGTGCGGATGAGTCAGAGGAGTCGAGGGAAGATGCTGTTCACTTAACAATGTGTTACTAACAAATTTACACACAAATAAACACTTCGTCAGATAAAATAATAGCAATCCTTACTTGTACAGCAACTCGAGATGTGAACTTAATAAGTTCTTCCTCAGTAAGTTTCTGAGATGGAAGTTTCCCTCGACTTGCTTTTGTGACGCCCTTCGTCGTCTCTCCTGATTGCTGTCGAGCTAATAGACCCTCATCAAAATGCACCTGGCAGGGATGACCAATATTAGTGCTAAAAACGAAAATCAAAGGGTTCACCTAGACCAGTCTGAAATTTAACGAAAGCAAGCATCCAGAGAACTGTGGTGTAGAAGATTCGGAAGACTTGGAACTTGATAAAAAGAGAATATGCTCAGAAGACAATTCAAGGGAAACACAGGGAGATGTTTTCTCAGTGTCTGAAACTAAAAATAGAAACTCCACGTTAGAAGCTAATAACCGATTATAGAAACTTCAAAAACAAAATCTTTTACTATGAAGAAATCTAGGATATGGGTTCTTCTTTCTATTGATATATATTCAACGTTCCTTGAAAGCTTCATTTCAAACCTACATATACGGAAGAGAAAGAGCTGACTATGGTAGAACCACCCATTGCCAACCAGGGACCCATTTCCAACATTTCCAACCTGAAGGGTGCACTATTTCCAACCAAGGCTGGAATAAATTTTCAGCCAAAGCTTTGAATGTGTTTTTTCTCCTTTTCAAAGTTAAGACAAATCAAGTCATGACACATGTCCTAAAGTAAAGTAGTGCACGGAAAGTAGTTCTAGAATGATCGGAATTGGAAGACTCTACATGTTGGCTATAGGTTTGGACCAGCTGCCGGCTTCCAAAATTCATAGTAATTTCAATTGAAAGCATTAAATTACCAAAAAACTGGAATCCCCATGATTTTTATCTTCCTACATGGCAGAAAATTTACATTGCCTTAAAGCTGCTCCAAAACATGCCCAGAATCGCTGCAGTGGTCGACAATGGGCGGTTCTACCATAGTGACTACCAAAATATCTACAAGGTCCTCAGGAGGCAGAATACCTTTGCATGGTCCAAGTGGCGCAAAGCTTGTTCATGGTTGGACGAGTTCAAAAAGAGCTGGATACAGCACAAGCCAGCAGCCACATAGTCTTTTTTCAAAACCTGCAAATGAGCCAAAAGTTAGCCTTTCACCACCAAGCTATGAACAACATGGACACAATTGTCAATAGCGTAGAATAATCAAATAATCAATTCAGAACGGACAATGGATATCCCACAATTGCTGCTAAAGCCCCTAATCAAATGGTAAGGCACGGGAAAAGTTAAATGCTAAAAAAACGTTACCTGAAACCGATATAAATGATTGAAATGTCGATGGTTTTCAAAATAGGTACAGATTCGAGTAAGAGAGGAAGCCGTGTGTTGAGATACTGGTGAGTCGGGGTTGTTCGCGTCAACAATTCGGGCAGCAATAACCCTCTCTAATATTGTAACAACTCCGAAGGCAACACAATTGTCACAAAGTTCATCCAGTGAGCCGTAGTCAGTAGCCAGAGGGTCGGGTCTTTGGGGCGATGATGAAGGAGTCTGAGATTGATAGGAAGATGGGAGAGGAGCGGTCGGAACGCTATCAAAAGGAAAGAAAAGGTTGCAAGCATCAGTGTAGCGACAGTGCTGGAACATGAACTGCATGAGTTCCGGCCGATTATGCTGTTGTCAAACACATCATCATTGTCAATACAATATCTAAGATCACATCCTCAGAATCGAGAAAGGGCAGAAACATACCCCTCACAAATTCAGGCATCAAGTTTCAAGAAATGTCTGTCACGTTAAGGAATAAAAACTGATCCACGGAAAAACTACTGCGAATCCTTTTCAGATGTGTCAACTTTTAAACAGGTCACGCTCAAACCTCTTGCAGGTAATAAACACACTCCTCATAGCGGGTTTCATCGAGGTGGCTGTGTGGAGGCGACTCATCTCCATTGATCAGTGTGTTGATAGTTTGATGGCTATCCGCAGATTCCTCCGATGAGCGACGAGATCTATCAGGCTTGTTGAACGGAGGAACATACAGCACATTTAAATACGAATCAGCTGAAAGCGAATCATCTGAAGAAGTTGACACACTTCTTGCCATATGTGCGTACCTGAAACCAATCCATTCAAACGGTCGTTACGCAGCTGAACCACAGAAAATAGTAATCAACCAATATGGAGGATCAAAAACAAGGAAAAATCACCAAAGAACGGTCATTCCATCATCAGCATCGCCCGAAGTGTCCAACAAGCTCATGTAACATAATACAAGAAACTAATGTCTGAGGTCTGCACATCCCGAAGGATAAATATACTTACAACGATCGAGCGCCGAACACATCTGCTGGTGGACCAGCTTCCATGGCAAGGATAATTTTTCGAACCACTGGAGCTGGGTCTCCACTATGCAACTGCAAACATCGCCTAGGAACCATAAAGAATATGATCAAATGTCAACATCCTCCAATTGTACGAATCATCTTATTTCAATGAGACACGGGGAATGGCATATACCAGAACAATTGACCTCTAAAATTCACAAGGAGATAACATTGCAGCTAAAATAGAGAGAAAACATGAAATACGCTTAAATAGTAGTCTGGTATGGAAATGTTACTCACTTGAACTTCAACCGTGCCTGAGCATAGTGCTCAATGCGAAGAAGCGCGTGGCCCCATGCCTCCCAAACTAGGAACGGATCAATCTGAAATTAAACAGATGTGTCAACAAACGCTTCAGCAAGACTTGCTAATACTTATCATTTCACCGAAAGGTAGATTGTTATGTACCTTGCATTTAGTGCACGTAAAAACAGCTAAATTGTAGCGCTCATCCGCAATTAGCCGTTCTCGAAGTTGCTCCGCAGCAAAGTCGTCAATAATATCATTCAAGGATGCGGGGACATAACTTCCAAAAAGAGTCTGCAATAGCTCCACGCGGTTCAGCCAGATTTCTGCCTGCTCAAGAACCTCAAGAAGGTTGATTGATTCCTTAGAACCATCGGTATTACTTCCAGGTGTTGTTGTAGAAGTCGATGCTGCGCTTCCATGATCTAAAGCATCACTGCTATCACTGTCCATAGCTTTAGGACTAATTGGAGGCTTCTCTGACTTCCCTGTGAGTTTCCTTAATTGATCCCTTGCGTGTTGCAGGGCCTGCAAAAGATGATGACATTCATTTAATATTCTTAATAGCAAAGACGGGTGACTGATACAAAACATCGGAATGCATTTTTTAAAAGATCAATCGGATACAGTATGTTAGAGTGCACCAAATAACATATATTTTAAATCAAGACACCAAAGACATAATCAAATTAAGGAAATTATTTGAACATTACCTGGACAAATGCCTCTGCAGCATGAAATCCTCTTTCCGCCGACTCGTTAAAAGTAGCACGAGGTAGCTGATCAGATGAGAGATGCCGCTCGATTTGAACAATACAAATATCAACCGCTGCTTTACAAGCTACAGCCTCTGAAGAACACAACTCGAGCAGTGCCTGAAAAGGAAATCATCTCAGGCTCAAACTAACTTTCATGTAAAACCTTCTGGCTTAGTCCGGCGTTAAATGAAGGTCCAGCGCTCTTTCTTCATCACATTTGATGGACACTTATCGTATAAGGTACTAAACTGATGCTCTGCTCTCTAAATTTGTCCTAAACAGATGAAAAATTTAAGTTAAAAATAACTACATGACAGAAAAAGCGCTGCTATGAAAATCCAAAATCAAGTTACTCTAAAATTGAGTATCTTAAAGCTCCAACAACTCGATCCACTTCATTTCATTTTTCCTTATTATGATTATGCTAGAGGATTGAATAGAAGGATGATAAGATATGAAGTTGTACCTTAAAGAGAATGCAACTGGGTGCACTTTCATAACGATGTGAGTTACGAACAGCATCATCCTTTGTTGGGTCCCCAGTCAAAATCCACTCTTCTGTAATGGTCATAGGGGCAGGGCGTTCATAACCTTCAAGGGCGGTTAGCCCAGAGGGCGGACGGTCCTCTGGGACACCAGCCAAGGCTTCCCATGCAGCCTTGTGGGAAGGTGGAAGCATTCCAGTTATTTTCCTCTTGCGACTATTGTTATCTTGATTAATGATCTTGTTTCCAGTGTCCCTTTGTCTCCACGAAAACGCTCGTCTCTGCAAAGTGTTGAGTCCACTGTTGAAATTAGACCGAGCGGTCGGAGTAACTGAACGAGTGATTGGTTTAACAGCAGCAGTTACAGCGGATGTTGAGCTTCGTCGTTCAGGGGGAGGAGTACTGCTAATGATCAAAGCTTTTGCAGCGTAGATCCTGACAAGCTCGTCATCTTTGAGGGATGGAAACGCTTGAAGAAGCTGGAAAAGGATCATGACACAACTCATTAGAATTGAAACGAACTCTAGGGCATATATATCCGTAATGGCAAGCTAATCAATTAAGAGCCATCCGATGCAAGATGCACTATCACTTCATCTCTGTGGAGGTCTTGCAAGAACTAGTCACAATTAGATGAGTCACTTACTTGAGAGGCTGCTTTTAACTGCTTTCCCATGAGCAATGTCTCAAGGATGAGGCGTGGATGTTCATGTAGTGCAGAGCAACGTTGCTGCCATGGTAGTGGTAGGGCTCCAAGCATTCGTAAGCCCAGGGCTAGACGATCCAGCCTTGCATGCTCCTCTTCTGAGAGACTCCCTACTCGTCTCTTCAAAAAGAAATGAACCTGCCCAGATGAAACGGTTTCAGAAAACAAGGCTCGGACCTCTAGAATGGGCCTTAGAAAAGGAAAACTGATTTTCCAAACACAATGTGTAATTTCCTATTGACAGGTTCAGGTACCCAGAGCAGGTTCAAGCTAACTTACAAAGCTCTCTGAAAGTACCCAACTACCTAAAATTGGCAAGCAACGTAGCGTCACAAGAACATTTTGATCAGTATACAACTCTTTTGCATCATTGACGTCGTAAAGTATCACAAGCCTCTGAAAAAAGGATGCTAAGAAATTCCAAAGCCCTTTTAATAAACACTAGAACGGAGCCTGTCGCATTCCAAAAACACCAAAAGGGTCTGACCAAGCTGCAAGATTTCATTAAGATGTTTGGATATCATTAGGGTTTAGCAAGAACAAATGAATGAAAACTGTGTAGATGAGGACGTGACGGATAAAATAATGACACAGATTGCATTTGATTTCAGAGATGTTATAGAGGATCTACATGATCCCTATTTCCAATAAAACAGTAATGAGCAGTCATAGATATTGAATAATCCGATCAAATCATCATGTAACTTTCACCAAAATCTAAATGACTATCTAACAGTCTAATAGGCTCACCAACAATTGCTTCGACTGAAGATTTGGCAGAAGCTCCATTGCTGCCATGGCGACAGGCAACGCATCCTCAGGGTGAAGCAGAGAGTTAAGAAATCGTAAGCCTCCAGCAGGACCGCCACCGTTAATGGGATCAGTGGTCAGTAACTTCACCAGTTGGCGGCCTTGCAATTCTCTCCGCAAATCACTTGATAATTTGAAGGACTCTGCAACATCAAGTGCTGCTGAGACAGCACCTTTACCGGCCAGACGAAGTGCCAAGCCTTCAGGATCTCTTTGACAATAATCTTCAACCTGCATAACAAATGAAATGTGTCTTTCACCGAAGGAGGGGTATGATAAGCACTTCCAAATTACCAGAAATCCTCTAAACTACTATGAAGGGCTGTAGAACTTTCTAACTGCTTCAAGGCCACAAAGATAATAATCAAGAGACGAAGACCTACGTCACTACCTATCATATGGACGCTGAAGGAATTCCAAAAACCCGAGGAATGGTTATCAGGAGGTTTGTGATTTCAGCAGTAAATCATCAGGGCGAGGCTTTCAGTAACAAATTCACAACTCGGAATTCCCTAACCAAATACGGCATTAGCACAATGTGTCAGAAAGCCATACAGACCAGATTTGTAACTGCAACGAGTTTATCGCATTATACCTCTTGCCACTGGGTGAAACGGTTGTCAGCTCGTTGAATACGGCCATACTGGTGTAGAGTGTCTCTCTTTTGAACTACCTGCATTCATTTTTTATTCCACATGATCAGTCAGTATAGTTACGATGCACAAACGCTCCTCAAAACGACATGCTAAGTAGGAATTAAACAGAGACAGAATTACACTAGTGACAAATTAAACCCTCATATAATTGCAAAAATGACAAGGACAATCATGGCAGTGAAATCTATTATGCTTAGAGAACGAGACCTCAAGGTAGAGAGAATCATCAGGAGACAAATGGCAACTGCACATTGTCAGGACATCGATTGCTGCATCAAGATCCCATCTCTGCAAATACCTGTAAAATTGATCTCATTTGTAAATGCTAAGAACACATCTCATAGCGATAGTGAAGGAGACAAAGGCGGCCTAGAACTATCACAATACTGTTATTCCAATTCATACTTGCTAATTGAGAGTGTATCTTTTGATCTTTCTTTGACTCACTTCAAGGCAAGGGTCGCAGCCAGAGTCTTGTTCCGAAGGCGTATACAATACTGCCAGCTGCTGCAATAGGGATGACTGCTATTATTTCCCTGCCATTGGTTACCCGACTCTGACTCAGATTCCTCTCCTTTCTCAATCAACAACTGTAACAGCTGGTCTGGAGCGCCATCTCTCAACCACCTGTCCGAGACAGATAAAGCTTCCACCAGCTTTCCTTCATCCATCAATCTGTCACAAAACGTACGACTAAGGCTTTGATACATTACAACACTGAAATTCAATTATGCAACGTAAATCTCTGAGTTCACAAGTCAACAGCAAGCATAATACGAGAAGTCTAACATGTTAATGATTTACATCATATTCTCAACAGCATATTCGGAGAAGAAAAGATCACACAATGTGCCTCGAGCCATCTCTTCAAGTCAAAAGATTATGACAGTGTAGACCTCGAGCAGCACATCAACGTAATTCAGGTATTTCAAGACAAATTGTTTATCAAGACTCAACAAATAAACCGCAAGTTTTAATAATTAACTTTGCGTATACACTTACCTCAGAACTGCCTCAGAGTACGGAGCTTCGTTCTCCCAGTCAAACATGAGAGAGTATGAGCTTGCTCGTTTTCCATTCTTGGATTCTTCAGAGATTGGTGAAGCAACACCTGAGCCATCTTGTGCAGGAGATTTTATACTCCATTGTGACGCTAGCTCTGAACTTTCAGGAACCTCATCTCTCTGATCAGAATCGGTAGGTAAATAGATACCATCCACCTCTGGTTCACGTGGACGCTTAAGTGATGTTCTTCCACCCTCTTCCCTTCCTGCATCGTGCTTAAGCTTGTGCGAGGAAGTGGACACGTCCGACAAACTTTGTAACTTTGCCTGCAACTGAATCCACCGATTCAATGTAGGATATCTGTACATTAAAACATCGTGTATTATGATATGCTCTAGAATTAGTACAGCTTCAACAGAAAACAATGAAACACTTATCATGACAACTTTTCCATGAATTGAAAAAGTTGCACAGTTCTGCAGCGAATCGTCGTAAATATATAAATAGGCTCCGAACAAGTTAATAGGTAGAAGTCTTGACAAAGTAAAACGTAGTTTCTCGAAGGATGATAGTGAAGGACTGTGGTTTGTGAACCACTTACTTCTCAGACTGCTCCAAGGCAAAGTCGAAGAAGGAACGGTCCGTGTCCAACGCAGCACTTGAATCAGCTAAGCCTGGTTGGTCAGCTCTTATTGTGAAACAACTTTGACCAAACACACAAGCTAGAATTGATCGCACAGGAGATAGAGTGGCAAGGTGCTTCACAACATCCAGTTGAAGAGGATAAAGTTGTGGCTCATCATCCTCATCAAGTGCAGTTGTTTGCACAACATGAACATCTCCCCTTTCATTAGCAGGCTGCACTACACGTGTTGGAAGCTGTGGTATACAAGCCCAACCCTTGCCTCCACGAGGCGGATATACCGGCGGTACGCAAGCAGATATAACCTGCCCCAAGGTACAAGATCATGGGTACTATCAAGAATATGCGACAGTGTTAAAGAAAAAAACGTATCACATGGGAGCTATATGCACAAACAGCTACAAAGATTTGCAGCTAGGTGTGACCTTCAACATTCCCAAACAGGTACATCAACACTTCGTCAAAGGTGTCAAAAGTTCGACGTCATCACAAAACATGCACATCCGTCACAGGCAAGATACGAAGGCGTCATAAATAGCTTCTTACAGATAGAAGAATTCATAAGCTAGGATTTTACAGTTGTTAGCAATAATTGCACATTATTTGAATTGTTCCTTACATACCCAAGCAAGATCGCAGGAGAGATGACAGAAAGTATGTAGACAGAATCAGTCATGAAGTACCTGGTGAACGAGGTCTGCACCCATAATTTCAGCAACTTTTCCTGCAGCATCCGCACTGCCCCTTTCGAACACCAGCCTTGTCAATAGCTGAAAAGGAAAGAACCAGTTTTAATGTTCATGCTTCACAGGCGTAACCAGGCACAATCTATCTGCTTAAGGCCAGACATGAGAATCAAGTCACCCTAACTCTCATTTGGAACATGTCTATCAAAGCAAATTACAAGAATCCAAACGTGAGAGTGCAAACATAGTACCAACAGTGAGGAATGATGACATCAAGTCAAGGACTCGAGTAGAAAACCCAAGTGATGTTTCCCAACGACCAAATCTGAAAACTGTTTAAATCTAAGCTATCAATGCATACTAGGACACAAAAACATCTACAAAAACCGATGTATCAGGTTAGTTAACGTAAAAACCCTGTGAAAAAATTGAACAGACGTGTCAGAAAAGTTCTGGCCACAGCAGAGGTATCATGGATTGGCGAAAAAGCATCTCAGAATATTACAACGCTGGCACTCTGCAGAGTTGTGGCAAACGTACATCATTTGGGCGTTCATAAATGAGGGTGAAGAAATTGAAGTCATGGGTTGTATCCACACCATCCACGATATCACCAACAGTTGCAATGTAGAGTATAAAAGCGGATAGATAAGCCATCGGCTTGTTACTTAATGGTCCAAGAAATCGCTTCATAGCCCCCTTGGCAGCAATTTGAAATGTACCGTCCCCAGAAAAATCAATCGATCCTGAAGGAGAACTTTTTGAGCCCTGCCTTGAAGGAACTCGAAATCCAAGACCCAAGCCAAGACTGTGCTCAGGTCCAAGCAGTGACTTCCGTTCAGCATATGGACCAGTTGATAAATCCTCTCCTTCCTCATCTGCCAGTGCCTTCACAAGATTATGTAACTTTCCTGCATCCAGACAGCGACAGCATCTTGAGAGTGCACATGACAACTGATAGGACTCGTTTCAGTTCAGTCGAAATAGGCCAAGCACTTCTTTGCTTTCAAGTGAAGAATCTCAGAGAGTATTCGTATGAGGTACCGAGATTTACCAGAATTAAATCCAAGAGGACAAAGCGACTTTGTAAATTGCCCAACAAACAATGGATTTAAAACAATAATACCGGCAGTCTCACATCATTAACTTCAGGGAATATTTGTCAGCCACATGTATCGATGACACAAAATAAAATAAAGAAAATTCACATTGAAGGGTTTTGACATTCTAAATTCCACATGACTAGCACGTTGGAATAAAACAGGAGAGGTCAATTAAAAATTGTTTGAGGTATGGTAGCTTTCAAGGAAATTACCACTTAAGAATTGACGTTTGCCTCTAAAAGCATCCTCTATAGTTTGTTGCAGGATAGCCAGAGCCCGTTGTCGAAAGACTTGACGGGAACTATCAGTCCCCGACATTGACACCATGTCTGCACCAGACAATACAAGTTGCAGAGCCCCGACTTTGTCCTGATTTACATACACCAGAGCAAATACATAAATAAAAAGTTAATTAATTGTATACCTGTTCATTTCAATGCTCAAATTCATATAATGATGAAGTCTCTTGACGTCATAATTGATGATTTATTTCTGCTTGAGATTCGCACTATACAATCATGGAACAGAACAATCATGAAATCTCGTCACGTAATAGACAAAAATCCAGTGAACAAATGGAAGAACTAAAGCGAATTGGCCATTTCTAGACGGAGACTGTCGACTATAATGAAAAGAAACAAAAACCTGGTCAAGGAGTTCTTTAAGCCGGACAGCTGTGCGTTTTGCCACTACGGTCATGAAGGCCTCCTGTCGTTGCTCTGGCCCTTGACCTCTTTGTCCTGCTTGTTGAATTTGAGACAGCAGGACAAGAGCCTACAGACAAAGACATAGATTACTTTTTCAGTCACCTAACGAAAGTAGCTTTCACAAGATGTACGAAATTCACAGTATCTGTTATAGATGTAGATATATCCGTTTCAAGACCAGTTAATTTAAAGATTTTGCCATTGATATCGAACCAGAAAGAATAGCAATATTTGGTATTAGTTTATAGCTGCCAGCTTGGACCATTGCTATTGTTACAGACACTTAACGAAAACGAAAGTGCTTTCATTGCACGAAAAAGAAAAAGAAAAACAACCCCTCATCAGTAGAGAACAACCAGGGACAAAGATAGACAATTTGGCGCTAGTCAACTATGGAGCTGACAACGAACATGATTCTTTGGTACATATTATAATTAAAATCAAGGTCACCATTAGTAGCAAACATACCCGATCAAGAAGACGCCTTGCCATGTTAACTGACCTCACCGAAGTTGCAGCAACATCAACACAGAGTAGTACCTGATAAGAGGTTTAACGTTAGAAAGTAATAAGCGTCACAATATTTGTGCTTCTAGGTGCAAAGAAATCACTAAGATAAAGCCCTCTCGTGCAGAGCAAAAGATCAACACACTAATAAGAAGAAAAATAATTAAAAGAATGAAAATAAAGTCAGCATTAAACTTTACAGTGGCAAGTGGCGCTAGAGGGGCAGTAAAATCAAGGTTATCGTCAGCGCTTGACAATTCCTCTGCAACTCGAGATATAGCGTCATCCACCTGCACATCCAAAGTAACCTCTTAACTACAATTTGTGGTTAAAATGCAAATCTACAACCAATTCGCAAAAAAACACTATGTTTAATGCACTATCTCAGAATCTTATAACCATACGTAGATCAATAGCAAAGAGGAAAGCCGTTGTATGCCACCAAAAGTCCCCCAAGTAATATTAACAAACATCTTCTATCCCAATAAACACAAAATTATACTCCATGCAAAATCCTACATCGAGTTTCACAAACCTCACAAACACACTGTAAGTGTAATGAAAATAGGCGTAATGAAGACTATGAAGCCTGGTTCCCTCAAGTACGTGAAACCAACATAGAGGGCAAGTCCAAAACATACAGTTTCCTGAATTAAACAAGCACGTATACTAGATGTAAATAACTACTGTTTGGAGGTATCCATCACATTAATTACCAAAAGATATTAGAAAGGTATGGACAATTTTTAACTATTTAAGAGTTTCTACGCACCGATGCCCTCGATGCAGCACTATCGACCCATTGAGCTAGCTGTAAGGACGCTGCTTCTTCAGGGGATAGCTTAAAACGATGCACCGCTTCCTGACCCAGATCGTAATGATTCCTCTGAACACACCTGCAAGAGCTGATGTTAATCATCTGACTCCAGAACCCATTAACGTCTGAGCATGATGGGTACTAGCATGGCTGTGTCGTTGCTACACAATGCAAATCATAAGACGTGTTAGCTTGAAATCATAAGACGTGTTAGCTGCTAAGGCATTATGGCGAAGAAGGAGAAAAAGAACGTTCCTAGCACGAAATGGAGCACTCGCCAAATTATCAAGATGGCGCAGAAGAAGAGAATGCGGTTGAAAGACTTTTAAGCCAGCTGCCGGTTATTCTTCTATTTCTCAGGTTCCAGGGAGGAATGCATTAAACACTCAACGTTCTCCTGTGTGTCCAAATAGAGAAGAACTAGACACACGGCATCTCTTATATCCAATGTCCCTACACTTGAGATTTACATTTTATCACTACGGTTAAAATATCCAAGCACAACTATTCTTTTGTAAAGATCATAAAAAACTTCCAAGGGAATATAAACAAAAAATGAGCCGGCATCTAATATTATATTTTCACCTCTTCATAACCGCATTTTCGGTCTAGAGCACCTACATGTTCAGTATTGTGGAAGGGGCGGCTCGCAAAACTGCCAAGGCCTCCCGCCACTGCCAAGGTCGCTGAGAAGATGGAGAAAAGCGCTGCAATACTCCAATCCTCCACTTCCAATCATCAACGAATTGATGCAATAACTCTAATTGTTTCAACCAGGCCTTTTTAGCTGCTCTCCCAGGGAAGCTAAAGCTTTGCGTGCTAGACTTCCTAGCCACGCCACTTCTGCTCGCAGAAGAAGCCCTTGAATCCAACTCCAGGTTAGGACCCGGCATGCACTGCTGAAGTATCGTCAGAATGCTTTGAATGAATGCGATTGCGGTAAACTTGTCTCTTTTTTCTGTTTTTTTGTCTCTCAGCTCCAAAATAAACGGGTCCTTCATAGTCGGTAGTTCAACATTAATTACATCCATATGTAGGAGTGAAATAATAATGCCCATCATCCACACCTGCGAAAAATACATGAAGGAGCCATATTACATCGACAGAAGCTGCGGCGGACTCCTAAAAGGAAATTAACATATGATGAATGCCACGTCAACGGTCAAGTAATGTCTTTAATTGCCTAGGAGAAGATTATCAATGCAGGCAGGCAGTATATACGCACACGAGATCGTCCCAAGTACATCCGAAGGAAAGGACTGCAGTAAGAATGGAAATTTCTATAAAGAGGAATTCAAGTACCCGACGGATGGGGCTTGTAATAGCATCCAAATGCTCACGAAGCTGCTGTAGGTAAACGGCTGTTCCATCTGATTCGTTGTCAATTGACGACTCATTCTCAGTGGAAACCTTCATGGCATTCAAGGCAAGCACAACGGCTTGCAAACCGTAATGCATGTGCAAGAGTTCCAAGTCAAGATGCCTGCAAAAAATACATGAATATTCATTATCAAACATCGTTAATTACCATATTTTCAAGACGCAGCCAAGAAAAAACCCATCTCACAAATATTATTACATATCCTCTCAACACATGCCATGCAGATGTAACTTCACAGGTGTAGGTACAACCTCTGTCGATAAGCTTCTGCAGACGTGCCAGTGGGCTGCAATGTAACCAGCTCCAGGGCTTCCGCAAGCTTTATGTGAGGAACAACGTCAAAAAGGACCTGGAGAACGAGCATGCCAGTCAGCCAGTATTCATAACCTTGTCGGAAAACGAAAGTAATCCACAAAGATTTACGACAAACCTCCGAAAAGGCTCTTAAAGTACGATACGACTCCAGCTATAATCCGCCAGACCCACCGACATGAGAATCGAGCGATATCCAAGAAGAGAACGAGAAGACCCACCCGAACAGGAGAGTGCATTGTCAACCGTTCAAGCACAAGGTTGGCCACAAAAGGATCAGCAGGACCCTCAATATGCTCAACTTTAGGGCGGTTACCCTTCACAAAGATTCGAGTACTGACTAACTGGCCTTCTACACCCTTGACTGAGTGTGCAGCAAAGTATGCCAACTCCAAACGATAGCATAACTGATCACAGAGCTGCTCAACACAGGAGACCTGTTACAAACAATACAAATCAATTATCTAAGATCAATTGCAATACTTCAGTTACCTGTTTTCACACACATACACAAAAAAACACCGCACTGGCCCCTCCAGGACTTACAATCAATAGTAAAACATCACACGAGTTTATCATCATCAGCTAATCCCAGAAAACATCTCCTAAAAATTTTAGTATTCTGCTAGAGAGAGCATCCAGAATCGGACAATATCTTCTCGTAAAGCAACCTCTATGCTCATAATTTTACCAAACAAGGCCAAAAGATAATTAAGAGGCAGGATTCAAACAAAAACCTCGTCTGCAGCCCTGCCATGAGGGACTAGTTTTATCTTGTTGTTCCAAAGTAGCTCCAATAACTTGCGCCGAGATTTGGTATGAGCAGGCAAGATATCCCAACCCAGAACCGCAACCAACGGCTGAAGTCGTGGAAATGGAGTCACCAACTGTAATCACATTCTCACAACAATTTAGACAACAACCAACATCCGAGACCATAACTGCTGTCAAACTAGAGATCGAGGTCACTTGGTTTTCACTTAAAGTCACTGACAATCTAATTCAGAGGTTAGAGTGGATATATACATCTGCGACTTTCTGCACTTGGCGATCCTCAACGGAAGCAAGTGCTGCCTTCACCACAAGCTCCAGCACATGAGCACCATCTACACGCGCATATTGGTAGAGTTCTCTCAAACATGTCCGAATAGCCGAGGTTTCAGTCATTGAAAAGCTTCCTGATCCAGAAGAACTACCAGATCGCAGCTGCTCCATACGCTGATGGAGTCGTTCCAATGGTGGAGGGTATAGCGCCTGCGGCGAAGCTTTGCTTTGATCTAGTTCTTCCCGAAGTATGTCATCTTGTGCAGACTGCTCAACAAACACGATGAAAATGAGTTCAGCGAGTCAGTTGCTCATCGTCCTCCTATCTAATCACAATAATAGTGTCTTCAGTAGTAATCGTAAACCAACGTCTGCATCAGTAGGAACTAAAAAGAAAGGCTTTGGCCTACCTCAATTAATTTGGGGAGGAGGGCACTACCAGATGTCAGACTGCACTCATAAATGGCTCGTAGAACAGAGTCATGTTGTTCGCGCACCAGGGATTTAGACTCTTTCAGTATCGAATGAATAGCTTCACTAAAGGAACAGTCAAGCAAACACCAAAATTAGAATGCAAATCTAAATTCACCGTAACTCACCTCCTCAGAAATATCCTGAGGACATTGGCACCTCTGGACTGCACTTGCAATAAATAAGTAAGAACCAACCAAAGAGAGTGGGAAGTTCACGAACCTGCAGTCAGACTCTGCGACACCAAAATCTTCATGCAGAAATCTGAAGTGGTTGGTGGCCTTCAGCAGTTGAGTCACCTCAATATCTTCCTTTATTTGATTAAGATGTGCTTGTTGTACTTCCCTTTGAATGCATGACCCCAACTATGATAGAAACAGAAACAGAAACCCTAGTTCAGATAGGTACTCGTAACGTGGATCTCCATTCCGAACCAAAATAAATGGATGATCAAAAGTGAAAGAATTCCAAGACTGAGCGAAATCATAATTGAAGACTGAGATTCTCACCTCAAAATATTCGAGAGTGCCAAGTATTGCTCGATCTGAACTCGCAGATTCTTCTTGTAGCACTTCCTCAACCCTGATCCCAGATGTTTCTCCTCCCAGGTCTGCATCGAGCTCCATTTGAGTGTCCACCTGAAGACTTGAGCCACCGTGTTGTTGTCGAGCGATATTTTGACATAGTGCATCAAGGAGATCTGGGTGGCCAAGAGTCAGGTGTCGGAACCACTTCTTGTCCACTTCGGACAATAGCTGGTCTGCACCTTCATGAGAGCCGGATGGACCAGAATTTGTTGTCCCAACTCTATCAGTCTCCTCGTTAGCCTCACTTAGCCCGTCGTTGCTTCTATCATCCCTGTCTCCACCATCCGATCTATGTCCAGTAATAAATTTAATAGAAAGATCCAGCCTCTCCAGTCCTGCTGAAACGATTTTCGAAACGAGACGAAGTCCAAATCTTTCGTCCAGAAGACTCTGATGATCATTGATTTTATCACTACCACCTGTAATCTCCGATACTGAAGCATCTTCTTCATCGGAAACTGAAGAACAGTCAGATAAGTAAACGTTGAATTAATCAACAAAACCAACGTAGGTCTAACATGAATGCAAGAAATCGCAAGCAGGGTTTAGGGTTCTGTGAGGTACACCCTTGAAATCACACTCTCAGATAATTAAAGTCAAATACATCACAAATATGAACCTTCCTTAAACCCAGTGATTATAAGCATTGACCGCAGCCTGTGTTGGCAGATTTTACGAACACATTGGAAACAACACAGACAGGTTTTCGTCCTCAACGACAATGACTTAGTGACTTCTGCTTCCCTACTTAAACTCTCAGATCAGTAAGTCACCCTTGGCCCATGTACGTGCAATACATGAAATTTGAAGCACTAAATCATAAAATATAGCTCAGAATTAAAATTTTCGCTTGCTAGTTCAAGATTAAACCTAATTTGATAGAGCAAGAATTCAACTCGCCTTCTCAAATTAACAAACACTCTCTCATCGTCAGTTGGAGCTATTTCTTACTACCCTCAAGTTGTGATCTAAACCTAAAGATCATTCATAGGCCGAAATTAAAAATTACTCATTCGGTGCCAAATTGCTTAGAAAATTGGCTCCACGTCATAGCCAGGATCCCTACGCGACAAATTCTATTCGTCATGTTGTGATCTGAATCCCAAACCTGTTTTTCCCGAAATGTCCCTGGCAATCGCCTTCCCATTGTCGAGAACGTATTGTTTAATAAATTCCAGGAGAAGCAAAAACTCGATACAGTCGTAAACAGGGCGGCAATAGAATTGCCACTCGTTGTCACTAAATCCAGGCACGCTCGAAGCAGCATCAGCAGGCGCAGACGACGATGCCGCTCCCCAGGGATCGTCCTCTCGCCGTCCCTCGGTTTTCTTCGTTCCCCCGCGATTAGTACCCCTGCTGTCCTCCATGAGTTTCGCCTCCATAGCGTGAAGCTCCTGGAGGCAGAGCCACGCCATGTGCGCGGACGAAGGCACGCTGTCCGACCACACCACGCCCTTCAACGTCCATATCTTCCGAATCACCGTCTGGTAGATACTCCGCGCCAACCCAGGGCTTCGCACACTCAATGTGAACAAGCAAGCGCGGAAGAGCTCGAATTGCGACAGAAACAAATGGTTGGCAATCACAGATCCCAGCAACCGATCCTCCTTGCTCTCCATGATCACTTAGCCTCCCTTCACCTCCCAATGATCATCCCGAACATCCGTGCATCCCCAATACCGCACCAAAAAAGGCACCGTAAGACGCAGCGGAAGAGCGCAAGAGCGGCGGAATTGGGGTGAGTGCGGGTGGCAATCGGGAAGAGGCACACTGGGACAGATTTGAAGTTCCGGGGGAAGGCGAGACGGACGGCAGCTGCGTTCGGGTAAATGGCCCCTTCAAGCTTCCCTGCCGGATTAAGCCAGATTTCGTAGATTTACTTTTCGTAGACTTCACGTTGGTAGATTTCAAGATGGTAGATTTCAAAATTAAGAAATTCAGTATGGTAGATTTCAGTATGGTAGATTCTGAGGGAATCTATGAATTCAGTAAATCGATGTCTTAAGATTCCTTCATTTGCCATCCACCATTTGCGTGAATACCGCCTGCATATGATAGATTTCAGACTAACGGATTTCACTGGAATCTATAATTTGGGTAAATGGTGGCTTCAATCGTTCACCACTCCATTGACTGCGACACGAGTTGGATGAATGATGAATATATGAAAAATTACGTTAATTTTCGGCAGTCGGATTCAGAAAAATTTGATGTTAAAGATTTTTTTCCACATGTAGACGAAGAGAAGAAGGGTAAAGATTGGCATGAATGGAGAGTGTGTGTTAAGAATGCTCAACCGTATTTCAGCCTTATGGACATAGATGGTAAATTCTATTTTTGATACAACGGTTAGAAATATGCCTTATAATAAAGAACAAATATATTTCATAGGTTTTCAATTCCTTGAAATTTTTTTGGATGGAGGCAAGACCTCTACCACCTTTGTGAAATTTCAATTCCCTACATAATGATAAGGTAGGTGTTGCACCCCCTAGTACTATAGTTGGATGGACTATGATCATAAGCACTTTGCCAATATTTAGGTCTAAACTCATGACCACTTTACAATGTGCCTTTTTTTTCCCCACATGTATAGATATTTTGTAGTAAAATGAATATCTTTGTAATTAGCACCCCTAGAAATTACAATCTTTTTTTAGAAACCACCATTTATTCAAATTTCAATCTTTAATATGTATGGGATGAAATACTTGCAGCACTTCATATAAATATAATGGTCCAATATTGATTGAATAACCTAGGATGATTTTGATTGTGCACTCAATTGCAATTGTTATAATATTATATAATTATATGTATATATAATATTCAAATTACAAAATAATTAAAGTTATGATAGATCTAAATATTAAATTTGGAACTAATTTTTAAAGTGAATGTGTTTGATAATACAATAGGAACAATAGATGAATATTGTTTGAACACAACAACCTAAAAGACATTATAGAAACAAAAGGTGAAAATTACGAAATGAGTACAAAAATAAATAAAAAATCCATTATGATTTTTTTCATATAAAAATGGAAAAAAAAATAGAATTGTTGGTATTTGACTTCATTATAATATGGTAATACAAATATGTATGGCTGAATATGGAATCTCTAGCACTCTCATGTCAATACAAATTAATGATGTTATATTTTGTACTACTGAATTGTTTTATGTGTTAATTCTACAAATTGTATATTTGGTTCACTAAATTTTTTTTTATACGTAGATATTATAACTAAACAAAATCAAATAAAGTACAAATCGTATTTTTCTTTCAATAATCACAAATGCAAATCTTCATATACACTTCAATACACTACAACATTTTTTGTTCCTTGAAATAGAAAATGATATCATTCCAACTATATCTAATGTTTATGAGGTTTGTTAAAATGTCTAAAAACTTGCCAAGTCTATATAATAGTTCCAAATGATTATATTATTTTTGTCTTTTACAAATTTACCATTTACTTTCAAAAAATTATGGTAGACAATTAACTACAAAATAATGTATAATAAAGATATATAATAATGAAATATTTTGAACAAAAAATAAAATCAATTTTTTATGAATAATAGAATATTATAATGTGAATAATATAGAATAAATGATAATAATAAATTCAATATTTTAAAATTAATTATACATTTATTTAAATATTTAAAATTTAAAAAAAAGTTCAATATGAAATCATTCAATTATAAAAAACTTATTTCTTGTTGAGAATTGTTACTTAAATTTGGTAGTTCAAACAATTTAAAAATTACTATCTATATTTTATAATTTATTAATATATTATATAAGTGAAATAAAATATTTTGTACAAATGTGCAATAATATATGTTATATTGAATAAAAACTACTACCTTCGTCTCAAAATCATTAGAGGATTTATGGGGAGCTGGGAGGGCTATTTCAAGGCCATTCCCATTGTTATTCCCCAACAACCAAAGAATGGCCACGTTGTTAGATTTTATTTTTGAAAAATAATTTCATTTAAAATTTTTAAATTATTAAAAAAAATGACATGATTGTTGCTATTCTACGTCATGCAACAGGTGCAATAAGTTCCTAGGGTTTGAATACCTCAAGGAACTAGCAACCTTCTAATACAATTGAAAATCTTCTAATGGATCTTCCTATTGAACAAAATGTTTTGAAGTAAGGTTGATAATAACATTTTTAAAAACTATTTTGTGTTGTAAATAGAATTTGGTGCACTTCTAGCATGATCCTAGAAACTTTGAAATTTGAAATCTTTTTCAAAGTGTAGTTTTGGAATATTCCAAAGTAGAATTTTTTAAGCATTTTCAAAAAGCACTAGTGGGCACTTAATTATTGAGTGTGATGTCAACATTTTGTAGGCACTTAATATAGGCCAAAGATCATGTACAGATCTACGTTCCACCTCTTAAAGCTTCATTTCCTTCAATTAGGCAACACTCAAAAAGACGGAAAAAATAAGAACAAACAATTTTGATTAACCCCTTTAGTCATTTCATTTGTTTTTCAATTGATGATTGTATGTACAAAGGGAGAACTACAACTCAAAGTTGTTTTATAGACTCTAAATAGCAATTAAAAACCAAATTTGACCAATTTGCAATGCTACAAATGCAACAAGAAGATCATTTTGGGACAGAGGGAGTATTAAATATTATACTATATTATACTTCATCATAATGCATTTATTTAAATACATTACAAAATCATACTTCATTAAATGTTGTATGTCACCATACATTCATAATTCACTAATATAAATATTTTAGATTAAATTTTATATTCTAATTTTAAAATTAAAAAAAATATTCATCTATTAACAATTTTTCAAAAGAATTGAAAAAAGGGCTTGTGCTTATATAAAATTGAATTTTATTTTATAAATGATAATTGAAAAAATTAAAAATATTAAATAAATGAAATTCAAAACCACATTTTATAGTAAGATGTTATATTGAAGTGAATAAAAGATTTTGAATTTTCAATACAAAGAATTTTTTCTCATAATTTACAAATTATGAATATCTAATAATAAAAATGAAAGTAAATCAATATTTACAAAATTAATGAAATTTATAAAATAATTTATTTATTGTTAAGAGATTCTCATCTACTTGATGATCATATTCAATGAATATTTTATTTCCACCCTTAAGATAAAATTATAGACACAACTAATTTCTTTGACTTTCTAGTGTTGAATTTCTAAAATGAGTGTTTAAACATTCAATAATTATTTGTTGTCTACAAGTACCAAGTAGTTCAAATCTCATTAGAAATAGATACAAATTGCAAAAGTTAACAATTTGGAGGTTTGGGCCAATGTAGGCCAGTACTTCTAGATTTCAAAAATAAAATTTTAATTATTCTAAGCAATAGATCATAATATTTCCAATCTAAAATTTTAAAAAAACTTTGAAATCATAAACTTTTAGATTTTTGTTGAACATTTTTTGCACCTTCTAGACTCTTTTAAAATCTTTTGGAATTTCTTGAAATCTCTTAAAATCTTCATTGTATAATGTAGTTATTTTTTAAAATTAAGTATTCACAATTTGGTGTTCTTTAAAGTTAGCCAACTTTAGAGGTTATATCACTACTAGAAAATTCATGACCAAAACAACAAAATTTCAACCCAAATCTGTTGAATGATTCAATCATTTTAGAGGTGTTGTTTTGGACAAAATCAAACTATTGATTTTTTCTGTTGTTTTGGACAAATTAAATTAAATTAAAATTTTCATTTTTCATTTTTTTTAATTAAATTTTTTTTGGGTAGTGTCCATTTAAAATAATTGTTTTTCTTCCTTGGTAACCCGCCACACGGGCAAGGCCACCTAGGCCCCCCACCACGTGGGCGGGTGCCTCCAAGAGGATTTGAACCTTGAACCTCATGTTTGGAAGTACAAGGTTCTAACCACTAAACCACCTAAATATTTACATGAACATACAAAAACGAAAATTTTATATATTTATTTTATTTCATTGTTTTTTCATGTGTTTTGTATTTTCAGCGGACTTTAGAGGTCATTTCGTCATAGTAGAATACATTTTTTTCAAAAAACTTGAAACTAAGAAAAGTTTTAAATTCAAACAAAATATCACCTCCAAAAATCCATTTGTAATTTTGATACTCCAATCAAAAGTTATGAACAAAAATCAAAGAGGATGTTTGAAAATGTTAAAATAAATGTTCCTAACTACCCCTCTGATTTTTGTCTATAAATTTTGATTGGAGAATCTAAATCACAAACATATTTTTGGAAGTGAAAGTTAGCTTGAATTTACAACTTTTCTCAGTTCTAATGTTTTTGAAATGTTTTATTCTACTATGCGAGAATGGACTCCAAAGTCTGCTAAATTGAAAAAAGACTGAATTTTACATGATTAATTATTTTTTTAAATCATTATATTCAGATTCTCAAATATTCCAAAAATATTCCAAAAATATTCTTGAAAGATTTCAAATTCAACAAAAACTTGTTGATTTGGTCATTGCACTATGCAAATCAACAGAAAGAATTTGTCATTTTATTCATTTTCACTAAAAGTTACAAAATGGTCATTCTACTATCCCAAATAACAAAAATCAGTCGAATTTTTGTTGTTTTGATCATGCATTTTTAGTAGTGTGTGTGCATAATAAATAAACAATTTTCAAAAAGATTTCAACTAAAAAAATTGTGGAATTAAACCATTTTTCATCTCCAACAATCTATTTCAGATTTCAAATCTCCAATCAAAAGTTAGACAAAATTTAGAGAAGTGTTGAAAATTGATTTTTTGATAAATTTAGAAGACTTTGGAGGCCGTTTTGGTATAGTAAAAGGTTTTTCCAGAAAAACCTTTAAACTAAGAGAAGTTGTAAATTAAAGAAAACTTTCACCTCCAATAATCCATTTGAAGTTTTGATCTTCTATTCAAATTTATCAACAAAATTCAAAGAGAATGTTAAAAAATATCAAAAATGTCAAAAATGTCAAAAACAATGATTTCCCAACTTCTCTCTGAACTTTGTCCAAAACTTTTGAGTAAAATCTTCAAATTTCAAATGAAATTTCGAAGATGAAATCTTGTATAAATTACCAACTTTTTTAGTTCAAAATGTTTTCAAAAAAGTTCTTCTACTATGCCAAAACAACCTCTAAAATTTACTGAATTTACAAAAAAAAATTCCAAAACCTATCATTTTGTTCATAATTTTTCATTCAAGGACTAACATTTTCAAGGGATTGTTATAATTTAAAATTCAAAGTTCTTTAAAATTTAGTTATAGAATTTTGAAATGTCAATTTCAATCATAATTAATTTGTAATGTTATAATAAACAATGTAGATGCAATGTTATTATTTTTTTCAACAATATTTAAAATTGAGTTACAAAAACAATATCAAAGTTTATGTTAGAGTACAAATTTCACAATTATTGATAAATTAAAAATCTTTAAAATTTTCATCTCATTAATCAAAATAGAATACTTCAATGTTTTTCATGTAAAAATAAATTTACGAAATCAAATTGAAATGTTTATTTCTATAAATAGTGATATTTTAAGAATTTTTTTGAGATTCCCCAAAGATTAATGAAAGTTACATATAATGCACTAACTTTTCAATCACGTGATCAAAGTTATAAAAGTTGTTGTGCCTTAAAGCTACTCTTTCGGCACATGTCTTGTGAAAACTTTAAAGCAAAAAAATTGAAGATTTGTCCAAAATGAGTTACCCCAAATTTCTATATTGCAAAAAAATGCCATTTGGTCATTTAGAGGTTAATTTTTTAATTCCCAAGTAGTTAAATTTTATCTTTCAAAGAATTTATCCAAAAAAATGTATGTCAATTCTTGAAGTTGCAAGTGTTCATTATATGTTGAAGAAATATATTGAAAATTTATACTTAAAACTTCAAAAAATATTTCATATTCATACTTGAAGGAAAAAATATATACAACTTCTTTTTTAATAACTTTATCATTCATAAATCGGTGTTTTCAAAATTCAGTAGACTTTGGTGGATGTTTGCACATGATAAACCAACTTTTTTCTTAAAACTTTCAACTAAGAAAAGTTGGAAAATGAATCTAACTTTTATCCACAAAAATCCGTTTATAATTTTGAGTCTTCAATAAAAAGTTTTGGACTAAATTCAGAGAGGGGTTGGAATGGTCATTTCTCTTTGACACTTTTAAACACCCTCTTTGAATTTTGTCCATAACGTTTTAGTAAAGACTTCAAATTGCAAACGTATTTTTGGAAATGAAAGTTAACTTCATTTACCAACTTTTCTTAATTGAAAGTTTCAAAAAATAAGTTATTTTATTATGTGAAAATGGCCCTTGAAGTTTTCTGACTTTACAAGGCAAATGCAAAAACAATGAAGAACTAGTTAAATAAGAAACTTGTGATAATATAAACATGTAAACACATAGGTGGATCATTGGTTAATGACTTTGGAGTTCTATCTCCAAGGTTGGGGGTTCAAACCCTAGTGGTAGCTTGCTCGCATGGTGGGGTTGCATAGGTGGCCTACTCGCATAGTGGGTGCTACATGGCACATTGCCATTGGGCAATATTCTTTTTTTCTCCCAAAAATGTGTTGAATTTTCTTTCTAAATTTTTTTGAAAAGCAACACTTTTTAATTGCCAAATCAACACTTTTTAGTTGCCTAATCAACACTTTTGTATTGATGAACCACACAAAAGTATTGATTTAGACATCCAAATGAACATATTTTTGCTATGCATTGTTCATATCAATACGTCTTGATTAACAAAAAAATCAACAAAAAATATCAATATTTTTTTGTTAGTTTGGATGCTGATTTTTCTACTAGTGATTATCCATAGATGAAATTCTTATTATAAATTTAGTTGTTTTATCAAACTTTGTTCATTCTTTATTTTTTGCTAAATGATTTAAATCCACTTTTACTTTTGAGATTTAGATTAAAGTTAATTTTATTTTTTGACATTTAATTTCACTTGAATTGGATGGATGATTATTATTTTCATTCAAATCTATTTGTTTAAGACCAAAATTCATCCTACTTTATGTCCTTCAATTTTATTTTATTTTTATGGGCCCCTTTATAAAGAGTGACATTAGAATATTTTTAGTTGCATTAGAGAACAACGAGTTTCCTAAGTTGTTCAGACCTTGAGAACTTGCTGCATCTCATACATAATGTAGCACAATAATTGCCACATCATTAAAAAAATTATTTTCTTTAATTAAATTATTTAAAAAAAAATCTGACAGCAACCATTCTTTAGCTACCAAGGGAACAATGATGGGAACCATGGAATCCTTTTTGCACATGGGGAGTTACGCACTCAAAAATGTGGTAAATATGATTTCCAAGTATAAAATATCGGGTTTCAGGTGTGTAGGTTTCAAAATTGTGGATTGCTGTTTTTTGTGACCAAAGCCCCTATTGTACCATTTGCACACGCATTACGAGCAACATTTTCAAAGGTCGGATAGTAGAGCCCATGATGTTAGTGATTTTGTGCCTAGGATTTGCAATTTTGATGCCATTGGAGGTGGATTGAAACATGGGTGCTAGAACCGGAACCCAATACTAGTTCATCCTGGAAGTCCATTGCCTTGGACAAGGATGACAACAAGGACGACGAAGATGATGAAGACAAGATTGCTCAGTTGGACAACAATGAGAAGGTAGACAATGGGTTTGGGCTTGGGGTCATTAATTGCAATGACAACATGGACCACCTTAGTAGTTATGTCTATGTGGCTCTCATACGTACAATACAATGGGATACAATAATCTTACAACTTGCCTATTTGAACCATTCTAAGAAAGCACACAACATAACATTTAATTATGTTTTAGTCAATATAATTATTATTGCATCTTTATGCAATTCCAATCAAGCATACTAAAATTTAGTTTTTCAAATTCAAAACTCTATTTTTGGTAAATTTTTGTAATTAGTTTTTGTGTCTTTACATGAGAATTCATCAACAAACATTGGTGATGAATTTTTAAAATTCAATTGTATAGGCATATACAAAACATCCATATGCAGATCTTTCATATTATAAAACAATCCTTTAAGTAATAAACAATTGATCTATAAAGAATTCAATGAAAAGTGTTATATAACAAAACTAGAAGAAATGAATATCCGTATATTTTAACTAGATTTTAGCAAAGTTATTGTACCATCATATTCAAATGTTATAAAATTAGTTACCATATGCGCATCAATGCAACATCAAGATTACCATCATGGGTCCAATGCAATATAAGGCCATTACTTCCCAACTACTAGCCTTCTTTGATATATTGACAGCTTCAATAGACTATGTAGTTGTTCTTGTTTCTTGTACAATAATGCAATTCAAGGGACATGAAGCAAACAAAAACTTCAAGAAGCATGACAATAATTCAGCATGGAAGGCCATATTCATTAAAATGAGAGAAAATGGTTATTTTGAGACCTTAGTGCCCTTTCTTTCAAAGATAAGTTGTTGAAGGTAAAGATAAATATAGGCACCCCATGTCTAATTATTGAAGAGTTTACAAATTAGAAATGGAATGCAAGATTAAAGTATATGACAATTTCAAACCAATTAAATTGAAAAGAAATGGAATCGGAGTGGATTGAGAGGCTAAATGTATGTAACATTTATAAAAATCGGTAACTTTTCATTGAAGAACATGCATTTACTTAGGAACTCATGTACATATAACATTGTTTATTTTATATATAACTATGTGTAATTCACTTCTTAGGAAATGAAATCTCGTTTATAGGGTTTAATGATTAAGTGTATTAATCATGTAAAAATGAAGGGGCTTCATGCACTTAAAGCACTTTAACCACTTAGCTAAATATTTTTATCCTTTTTGTATGTAAAATGGCTATGCTTTTAATAGTAATAATATATCCTTTACAGGTAAACAAGGACCACTCTCCTATCAATCATTCTTGGTAAAGGAATTGCTTTCTAAAACCTCTGCTGCTTCTAGGGCTTTGAGCTTTCGTAATGCTCTAAAAATATCCTCGCGTCGAGAAGGCCTTGGTTGTTCGCTTGCACTAAGGAGGGAATTGTCTGTTCCCATCTTGATTAGTTCTCTGATTTCTCTCTATCTCTTGCGTTCGCGTTTTGAAATGCCATCGGTAGAAAGGAACCTAGAACCTTAAGGAAGTAGCCCTAGTAGCAATCTGTTCAAGATGCACGCTTAAGGATCTGTTGCTCTAGGGGATGTTGAGTTGTTTGACCACTTAAACTTTTGAAGTATAGTTCTTTGGAAAATAAGCTCAGTGGTAGGCAATGGTCCACCTCCCATGGACATGAAAGGGGTTAGGGCTCCAACCTTGCTTGGGAGCCACGGGCTTTGACCCTCACTACATACACCAAACACTACCTTTCTTTTACAATCTCCTCTTGTAGCATCTGCTTTGGGATTGGTGCTTGGAAGAGGAAGAACTCCAAGCGCAAACACTGAAGGAGCTCCATCCTCAACGCAAACATCCTCAACAAATATTTCGTCATCCACATACAATTTCTTGTGCGGGGTATTCTCTGTACGTGGCATTAGTGACAAGGAATGTAGTCAACTTGACGTAGCTGGTGTTTCGCTTCAAAGGTGACGGCGAGCAAATAGGGATCCTAACGGGTCCTCAACTAGGTGAGTTGTCTACTACATCATCCTCTACATTCACCTTCGAGAAATCGATGGCCGTCGAAGCGGCATCCGAGGTGGAGCAGAAAACACAAAGCTTTGAATAAGAGAAAGTTCCCTTCAGCAAGTAGCTCCCATTGGCAGAGTCAGATCTCTTGGAGAGCGAGGCCTCCGAACTAGAGAGCAAGCTTCTCGTCAAGGGTTGCTTGCGTTCAAAAAGGTAATGGGTGGATCCTCCAACCTAAATCAATCGAAGGAACAAAGAACAGCCCACCCATTTATCCTTGATCCAAAGATAATTGCAAGAAGAATTAGAAGATATTGGACTAGTGCAAAAGACAATTCAACATCAATAAAAAGAGACCGAAAATTGAACTAAAAAAAAACTCTAAAATTTTTATATTTACAAAAAATTAAAATGTACATGATAACATTCGTCATTTACATTATACACAATCTATCTCTATTATGGATTGAAGCATGGAGAATTTATATCTTTTCTATGTCGTTCCGACTCAATTACTAAATTCATCCCCGAC
Organism: Pseudoscleropodium purum; assembly: GCA_963969395.1. Classification (NCBI taxonomy): domain Eukaryota; kingdom Viridiplantae; phylum Streptophyta; class Bryopsida; order Hypnales; family Brachytheciaceae; genus Pseudoscleropodium; species Pseudoscleropodium purum. The sequence goes on from OZ017796.1 coordinate 5,051,625, forward strand.
AACACATAGCAAAAGCCAAAATTTCAGCCGACTTCCTTAATCTATCTAAAACTACATTGGCTTTGAATGAAGAAGGGGTCAGAGGAGATCGTCCAATCCAATTTGCTTCTACAAAACTGCACAAGCAACCAGGTTGACACTCATGCTCCAATTGCTTCAATCAAGGAATCATCCCCACCCTAAGGAATTTGTCCTTTTGACATTTCCATAGTCTTACATTTCTCTTGTCCAAAAACGTCAAAAGGAAGTCTCGTGTTTTGAAAGAAGAAATCAGCTACAGATTCTACCAATTTCTTCAACATCGAGCTCCAAATGACGATGTGATTAACTATTTTGTAGACTTCATTTAGAAATTTACGAATTTGTGGACAAACGTGTATGATTTTAGTGCCAATGATTGTGGGGACTCTATCATAGAAAATATTGTCCCATGCTTCGTACGAGTGTCCTTTCACAATACACTTGGCTTGGCACTCATAGAACACACTGTTCAAATCAAAGACAAGGTTCAACAACCTCTGCCGTGGTTGAACAACTAGCAAGGACTGTACTTGCCATGGTAGATTGTCTCTATGGCCCTCCAATTCTACCTAATCAAAACATAATACAAGAGAGATAACATTACCTATTGAAACGCAGAATCATGTAAGCCATATAACGGCGGAAAGCATTGAACCCCACTAAGGTTTTGCAAAACCCCTCCGTTAAGTGATTATTTGAGTGCCATTGGACAGTATACACTTCTAAGTTCTTTGGGCTGATTACAAACATGGACAAGATCAATTCATTAAACACAAGTCGATTGAAAATGTGTCACATATATTTATTTCAAAATATTTTATGATACATCCAATAGAAAGTCTATTGATCACTAGCAGGTCCTGTGTAGGTGCCACCTACACTCTATTTACGATATCTATACTATAGTACACGACACTATCATCACCCAATGACTTCTCAACGCCACTAAGTCAGAGACTTTCAACCCCCTCCTGTCAATCAAGATGAGTTGACATAAGAGTCTCTCAAATTAAAAAACAACAAATACAATGTAAGCTACAAGAAATATCTACAACACAAAACACTAGACTCTCTCAAGAATAATCGAGTTTGCAACATCAAAAGAGAATACCTAATCAAATCCCAAATCTATGTTATCGTTGTCGTTCTCTCCATAATCAACTTTCTCTTCTTCATCAGCCGATGGATTCTCCAATTCCACGGAGTAGTCGTCGACTTGTGGTTGCGTTGAAGGAAGGGCAACATCCTTGTCAATACCACTAATCTGAAACTCTGGGACAACCTTAGAAGCCATCCTCCTAGACCCCCTCCCTGTAGCCCTACTTTGAGTTATCCTTGCCTCGAGGATCGCCTACAGCATCTTGAGTGCCCTTTGGTGAATGCGAGGTGCACAAGATCTCCGTTGGGAGATTAGGTTGACTATCATCACTGGGATGAGCTTCTCTTGGCCTCTCCACTTCTGGAGAAGGAAGAACCATATTGCCCACAGATTATAATCTAGTGGTCTAATTATCTTTGGGTCGAAGATAACCTTGGTAGGAAGGAGCTGTGGACTGTTGGACATTGGTAGCCACTTGTCCTCATGTAGAAGTCAACTTTTTAGCCGCCTTCTCTTTAGCCTCTCTCTCAACAAGGGTTCTTTTGAGTTCCATGACCTTAGTCTCTAAAATCCTTGCCCTCTCCTTATCCCTTCTGGCCTCCTCCTTTTCCCTCGCCTTCTCCTCGTCCCTCTCATTTCAGAATCTTTTATTTTCCTTCTTCCTAGGAAGGAGTGGAATATCGGCTTCTCTAGATCCCAAAGCCTAACCAGGGGGAGAGTCCACAGAATGCTCTCCTAGGTGAAGAGCACCTACCCCATTTGTTATCTTTGAATCCGGCAAGATATGAGTAATTATCAAAATTGTCACTTAGATCAATATGAATTGGACCGGACTCAACTTCGATGTCTTTTCCCTTCTGCCTAGCGTAGGCATCCGGATTTGGAGGCAAATTTTCTTGGTAGACCGGTTCTTGTTCATGGCCAAGAACTTAGAAGTTCTTTGCACCTCCTTCCAGATGAGCATTCTAGATGAATTCGTCGTTTGTCCCGAATTTGTTGATGCCCAGGTTGTTACCTTTCTGTGCACCAACGACATCCTCCTCACGTAGTTCTTCATGGGATACTTTACGTACTTCCTATGCTGGTGATGGGGTGGAGTTGGAGTTAAGCTCTGGAGTTCCAAGAAGTCTTGGCCTCTTGTAACTTGTAAGATATGGCGAGTTATCATACAAGAAATCATTCATGTCCGCCTGCTCTGAATGCTTCACAATGAAGTCACAATACTTCTTAGTAGAATGCTTCTTTTCGATCGCATAGCGATGGAAGCCATACAACTACAAAACATAAATGCTTGTCAAGACAATATTCACAAACTAAAACAATTGACACGTCTATAACTATGTCTTATAAATTCTTTCAAGGAACAATATGTGCTCTTGCAAAGTATGGAGATCAAGATTAGGAACAAACCAGTACTTATCTTTGAAGCAAAGATAAAATTCAGAAAATGAAAATTACCTTCGTAGCAAGTATAAACTTGGCTCCAACGTACATACCAATAACATTCTCTCCCTAGATAACAAAACTTTGAAGAAGGTCAATATAGAACTCCATTCTAAGCTCACTCTGGTGCATTCTATATTTTGCCTTGTTATTCTTCTAGAAATAGGTGTAAAAAGGATTCTTCAATGTCAAATACTCCTTACAATCCCTGAGCCCTTTTACAATACTATTTGTCTCTTTCTTCAATAAGAAGATTAAAGTGATCGGCTGTAGTTGCGCTTGGTTTGAAGCGCCATCCACCCACTCAGCCTTATATGAAAAGTAGGTGGAGTGCTTGATAACAAATGACTTGAAGTTCTTTGCCGCAAAAGTCGTTGCCATCTCATCGTCAAATTTGTTTTAACGATCCACACCCATGCGTCTAGGGTAAATATTATTGGCCTTATATGATTGGCCAAAAAAGTTAGAAGAGGACCTACCGAGGGTTTATCACTAGAAGTAGGGACCAGCCATGGAAGTTACCAAAAATCCACAACAACAAGTAGGAGGGTTCCGCTTTGGTACGACCAGATGTGGTTCATATTCTATGCTTGAAGAAAGCAATCATAACTCTAAATTTGGGCCTCGCCCAAATTCCTCTCCACCTTGTTCTTCATCTTTAGAAACCACTTTAACATCAAATAGATCGTTGGAAATTGTTTATCTTGATAGAATATCACTCTTTTCGTCTTTCCCTCATTTTGTAGATATTTTACAAAGAAAGCGTTCGACGATACAATAAGTAAGAAATCCTAGGTTGCCAAAGAAAAATAGTGGGTGGATTTCCATCTTTTGCAGACTTTATCCTCTACATCCCCTTTGTTATTTTTTAGTCTCAAAGACAGGTCAATATCCAAGAATTCTTCGAAGACCTTTTTTTTCTTCCTTCACTCCACCTAATCACTAGAAGATATATTGTCTTCAATAAGGTACTTCGTTTTGTGAATGGAGACTTTAGGGTACTCTTGAGTTCGGCTAGAGGTCATGTCAAGAATATGGTATACATATTCATATAAGTCCTTATCTGTCAAAATGGTCCATGTGCTTGAAGAACTCACTCTTCAACGTAAAATTCTTCGCGTTGAATGTTTTTCCTGCCTTGTAGGGCAACAATGTATAGGAATCAATTAGGGAGCCAAGCATGTGTTTGTCGAGGAACTCCTCCCATAACAAATACACCTCATCAAGCAAAGTACTCATCCAAATTTCATTCTTCAAGTCTGTTTCTTTCTCTATAGTGCTATCGTCTTTTTTCAAGTTGATGCTTTGAAAATAAATTAAGACAACGTTGTCGCATTGTGAATGCTTTTACTATGTAAAAATGTATAATTATATGTCAAATCAGAGGATTTTTTTAAAGTATTAAGAGGCAATTAAATTGATATTCCTCTTAATACTCTATTTTTTTACCTCTATTAAACATTCATTTGATCACAGTTCTTTTATTTGAATTTAGAAAGATATTTTGAAACTTACTTCATGTATTAAAAATGATTAAAATTAAAGGTGAAGTTTGTTTTACCTTTCTTTTAATTGATTTTAATTCCACATAGGAATGTGGATAGAATTATGGAGTAGAAAGGAGTTAGCCAATGGATGAAATGTGGTCCATGTGGCTTGTTTGGAGAAATTCACTTGCTTAAGTGGAGGAAATGAAAGATGAGGTGGAAGATGAGGTGAAGAAGTCTTCTTCTTCCTCATAGTTTGTTTAAGGGAACCATGAGTTTAGAGAGATATAGCATGTGGAGTTTTGTAAATTTGATAATAGAGTTTTAAGAGCATGTTTTTCTTTTTCTTGTGATTTCAAATCCTTATCACTTGCTTGATTTGAAGTTTCTATATAAAAGTTATGCTTGAGGGAGTGAGAGGAGTTTATTTGCCATGGAGTTTGAAGGCAAAATCTTTGAGAGCCTACAAGTTATGGACAGTACTTTTGTTTTAGTTGAGTTTTAAAATAGTTGTAGATACTTGTGTTAGCTTTTCAAAAAGTTATCACATATTTGATTTGGAGTTGTAGAGTGAAAGTTATTCACTTGGAAGCAAAGTAGTGATAAGCTGCCTTTGAATTGAAGAGAGAAAACTTTGACCGCTTATAACTTATGGAAAATATTTTTGTTTTAATTGAGTTTTACAAGAACTGTATATTCTTGTATTAGCCTTTTAAAAAGCTATTACACTCTTCATTTGGAATTTCATAGTAGAAGTTATGGTGCTAAAAGTATGAAAGTGTAAAGTTGCCGCCAAAATTGAGAGTATCAACTTCAGTACACTATAAAATATGGACAATATCTTATTTTGAGTTAAATTTTGGAGAGATTGTAGATACCTGTGTTATCTTTCTAAAAAACTATCACACACTCAGTTTGAAGTTATATAATGAGAGATATGGATTTGAAAGATCAATAAAACAAGTATTTAAACCAACAAGAGGCAAATTTAAATATGGAGAGTTGCATAGTGTAAGACAATGGTCCGACTATCATATCATCTGTTTTTTCCATTACCAAGGATGATTCCATGAATGATAGCTCTTGAGATTAATATTTTTTATAATGGCATTAGATATCATTGTATATATGATGAAAAGATACAGGAGCTCAATGAGATCTTTCGAGTGGCTAATGAGATTAAAAAGGAGCATACTGACTTATAAAAGAAGAGTTTGTCCGTTTGCATTCTCACTTACAATACTCTTAGCTTTTGTCTTCTAGTTCACCAATAGTGTTCTATGATTTTAAAGGCAGTTTTATATTGGCTATTGAACCCTACCTATGAGTGTAACCGCTTTTGAAAATGTAAGTTATCTAAATGTTGTCATACCATCATAGTTTTATGTTTGAATGACTCAGAGATGCTCATGAGAATCATCACCTTAAGGTTGTATAATTGAACACTTGATTTTATCGTGTTGACTTGTTGCAAATTAGACAAATTTATGGAAGGTTTCAATTCCATCTAAATAAAATTAAAGAAAACAATATCTGCTCTGCAAATATTTTTCATCTACAAAATTCAATGATTCAATTGTTTGTGATTTCTAGTTCTGAATGTAACTTAAGTTAATGTTGCATGTACTACAGGCATTAGGATTTCAACTTGTTGTCATTTGGAAATATGTCTTTTTGTCAGTGTTGATTCATATATCTCCTTCATGTGTATTGCATTGTGGTACTACTAATCGGATGCCTTATAGCATTCTAGAATATTTCATCATGTGATCTAACTTGAACTAGTCTTTTTTAGCTAAGTTTTTACTATAGCTAATTCCGCTCATATATGTTCACTAGTTGATTACCTTAGGAAGTAACATAGAGTGTGATGTTGTAGATTTTTTTTATTCATTAAGACGATGCATTGTCTTTACTGTTCAGCCACACAAGAAAAGCCAAAAGGCTATAGCCAATTTTTCTAGAAGTAATTCAGGCAAAAAGGTTTATCCATTACAAATTTTATTAATGTCAATTGAAAGTGTTGTGAAGTTGATTCGGAGAAAATTACATCCTTCAAAGTGACATGAATCCCCTCATATCCAAAGCTAGTGTTGATCATCAGATCAACATTAAGTTGGGTCCATTTGTAGAAATTGAGGTGCAAAAAACTCGGGCACTTTGTTTTGTTTTTAGTAGACATTAAGCTAATTGGCCCTTGCCTATTTGCCCTCCACTATTAGAAACCAATTCTTTTATATGTCATAGACAATATGGATGCAACTCCGAGTAAATTCAACGAGCAATTTTTGACTTTTTCTATTTATAAATTCTTCTATTAGTCTATTAAATATCTTACTTGTGCATCATATTGATATTCTATTGAATATGGATGTGACAAAATTGGTTTGGAATTCAATTCTTGGGTTGATAAGTTATGCCACTAACATTTGCCAATGCCAGTGACAACCAATAGTACTAGCACCCAAAATTTGTTTCAATAATGCATTTCAATATTTTTGAAAGGGTCTCTAGATAGTCGCTGATTGCATGTTTCAAAAATGTATCAATTGTTGGCCATTATATGAAGGAGTGAACAAAAAATGTTTGGTTTTTTATCATCAAACAGCCTTAATTCACTTTACAATCATTTCATCCACTTCTTCTAAATGAATTATTATTTCAAGAGAATAGTGATAATAGCTTCAAGCGGTACATTGCTCTAGAACCAGCTAAACAAATTATAGTATTTTTGCACTTGAATAGTTCAAATTGCCTATCATCCATATCCCACATTGTACATGCACATCAACAAAATCTACTAGAAGCCAACATTCAGAATGTAGGTAACATCAATTTCCAGAAGGGTTTTTTGTGCAAACCTTAATTGTTTGTAGTGATGGTGAGACCTTTCCCTCGTCTCACTTTCAAATTGTTCAAGGCACTGCATTTTGGGGATAAAGCTTCTTGAAGTAATCACTTGAAAAATATCTAGTGGTAGTTATAATATATAGCTACTAGTGTTGACTGTTTTGAAGCATGCAAAACAATACGTTTGAGCTAGTTGACTACCTAGTAGGCATCTATAGGACCGACAACAATAAGAAGAGCAATGTTATGAAAATAGCTTTGTAGTCCTGAAAACTAATGAGTTGTTGTTGACATCTTATTAATCATGCCAAACCATGTAACAACCCACTCTCTTCAATTTTTTTGTTGCTATCCTAGAGATAAAGATCCTCTACTCTTGATTGTTACCTCAACTTGAATTGTCCTTGTTGTACTCACATGTACAATTTTTTTTCATCTTGAGATAAAGAAGAATTATATAATTCACTTGATCATTTAGTTGGAGAAGTTGTAACCTATAGCTAGCTTTCCCTTCATCGCAAGTGACAAGATATAGTTTTGGATGTGTTTTAATACTAATACAATCTTGATGTGCTATTGCTTATATTTTCTATATATCATAGCTAGATGGAGCCCATATTATAGGTAGTTGCGTTACAATAGTCTTTGGGTCAGGAAATCCAAATGCTTTGGATATCCCTCATTATGTTATTGACATACTTTTTGTACAAACTCATGGAAATTGGAATGTAATTTAGTACTTCCAGTTTCATATTACCCTTATCTTCATGTTAGTGGCATGTAGCTTAGATACATCCAAATCTAGAGAAATGCCTACTGGTGACTTACTTCCTGTGTTTAAATTCATTGAAACAATAAACACCTCAAAATAATTAACTAACTTCAATATACTTCACATATTTTGCATTTCAAATACTCTGTGAACAATATATTCATACATACACTAAAATTTGTTACAAAATCACAGTGCCACCATTACCGAAGCATGTTGGTTATGGCCTCTCTACATACTAGATACATTTTAGATTGGATGGACATAAAGAACCCACTGTGTAGTACTCCCTCCGTCCCAATAAACATCAACGCAACAAGAACCACATGGGCTGCTCTCAATCATCATAGGATTCTGAAAAAAACTATAAGCTCCAATTGTTCTAACGACCGCGAAACACAGTCCACTATACCAACCCAGCCAGAATGAACCCCACGCAGCACTTCTCAACCAATCCCGACATTCTAAAACAGAAACCTTCATCATACGGAGCTCCTTTTGACACCCAAGGTATGGAATCTGCAGCCCACGCTTTGAAATTCGTGCTGCCGGTGCAAATTGGACGTAAGAATATCGGGAGTAGTTTCGTGCCGTGGTGGGCAAGAGATCAAATCAAAAAGCTATCACATCATTAGTCAGATTCAATTGCATTTCTTCAGTTGCATCAGATTTTGAGCCATTAGATCACTTCATTCCAGTGGTGAACTTCCCAATCATCCAATTAGGGTTTCCAGTTTTATAAGCAGGGATTGTGTTATGTGGATGGTATGAATCGCAGCGATGGCGGACATTAGCACCGCAGCAGCAGGAAATGGAATCGCCGTGACAGCGAAGAAACGAGAGCAAGAGCGCATCCGCAACATTTGCATCATGGCACATGTGGATCACGGGAAGACCACTGTCGCGGACCATTTGATCGCTGCCGCTGCCGCTGCCGGCGGAGTGCTTCATGCCAAGCTCGCGGGGAAGCTCCACTACTTGGACGACAGGGAGGACGAGCAGCAACAGGGCGTCACTATGAAAAGTTCCTCGATTTCTTTAAATTACAAGGATCACATGATCAATTTGATCGACTCTCCAGGGCATGTGGATTTCTGTAGCAAGGTGTCGTCAGGCGTGAGGTTGAGTGCGGCGCCGTGGTGTTGATGGATGCTTGCGGAGGGGTGCATATTCAGACTCATGCGATGTTGCGGTAGGCTTGGTTGGAGCGACTAACGCCCTGCTTGGTGCTGAACAAGTTGGATCGCTTGATTCTGGAGCTCAAGATGACGCCTTTGAAGGCTTACAATCATATGAAGGTAATGCTGCTCTTCACTGACTTTCTCCGTTAATCTCTTTCATCCACAGATTTCAGTCTGAGTTTCTTTCAAGTCTATTCCATGCAGAAGCTAGCTTTTTCATGCAATCAGTAATTGGAGAGGTAAACAACATTATCAATGCATTTCGATCGGAGAAGTATCTCTCTGATGCTGATTTGATTCTGTCAGCGACACAAGGTTCAGAGTATGGTGACCAGAAAGTATTCCCGATGATGACGATGATGAACCAGATGCTTTTGCACCGGAGAGAGGAAATGTGGCCTTTGCAAGTGCAATAGGCCTTAGTATGTGTTTAGATCCTGGTGGTGTTTGTTGAGAAATGACATTTTAATTTATTGATGATCAATGTGCAGAGAAGAAAACTAATAGCTGAGGAAGTACAGTTCGACCCTGGGGCAATTCTGGATGGATCATCAGGTTTTGTTAAGACGGAAACTGAGACAGAGGATTCGGGTGAGCGACTGATTGGCACTCTTTCTTAATTTGTATCCTTTGAATTCAATCGATTTTCTGAGGTCCTCGTCAGGTCCTTGTTGGTCTCAACAGAATTCAAGGCTGAATTTTCGTAGTAATAAGTTGCTTGCCATTTGCTCAGTTGACTCGGGAATGGTTCTGTTCGGACCGAAATAAATTCAGTGCGTAATGTTTCAGGTCATTTGGTTACTAGGAGCATTGTAGAAGTTGAAACTTATTCAAAAGCGTTGAAAGCAAGGCAATCAAGAAGTAAGGCTGATGGATCGCCAAAAGAATCTGCCCCTCAGAATTGGGAACAAATTATTGAGGGTAGTAGGTATTCTACTTCGACTTTTGCATTGGCTGGGAAGTAGTGATTTTGAGAAAGCCAATTACCGGTATATTTTATATCCAATTCTTAAAATCTGGTTTGCCCGCACTCCATCCGAAAATATCATTTTCCCTCTGTTGATCTCAACACCTTATAATTTTTTCCTTTGTGTTTTCACTACCGTATATATTTTTTCTCGTGTGTTAATGCAGATCCATGCGTATGGACAAAGATGCACCGGTGAATCTTTTTGGAACTCATCAGGTAAGACTTTCGAAATTTGAACGGACATAGCTAGTGCATTCCCACATAAGGAAAGTCAATTCTGCATATCCTAAACGTTTCTGCCTGGAGGGTTTCCTTGGAATGTTATTGCAGTTACTTGACTTAGTTAGAAGCCAACAAAGAAACGCAACAATTTCAGGCGCTTGTGGCAGCCATGATCAGTTCGCAAACTCGTGATGCTGTAACTGGAGCAGCTGTGCTGCGACTGCGAGCCATGTCTGGAGGACTCACTATCGCTCAAATTGCAAGTGACTCTGTTGAGGTGGATGTATTGGCGGAGATTTTGAAACCTGCTGGGTTCTATAGGTGCATGCGTCCTCATTTTCTGTGACTCTCAACTCAAAAGAATGTGAATTAAATAGTTTTATATTCTGATGAGACCCCCTGAAACTTGTACTGCCTCTCTAACTCGGAAAGCAGGTTGTGTTGGCATATTCTATTTCGCGTAAAGAATCTCTATACTGATACGGAGAGGAGCTGCATGAAGAAAAGAAAAAGCAAGAGAAGAGATTGCAATCACAGTTTTCCGTCGACACTCGACAAAACCACGCGCGACGAGACAGGAAAACGGAGTTCCTCCGACGTTCTCCTATACGTTCCCCTCACGTTCCCCTCGGGACCTCCGGGAGAACGCCGACATTCCCAATGTCGGGAGCGGAAGCGTCTCCTGGAGGTCCCATAAGAAAAACATAAAAAAACAAACTTACTCCGTATCTTGTATGCTGCCACTTGAGCACTTCTCCCCATTTGAACCAAAAAAATAACCCTGCTGATTGTGGTATTTGTTGACGGGGACTTTGACTTGAGCACTTCCCCCAAAACCAAAAAAATAACCCTGCTGGTTGTGGTGTTTCTTGACGAGGACTTTGACTTTAGCTGACTTCTCCAAAACAACAAAATGAAGCAGCTGGTCTCGGGTGGTTCTTGAGGGGGCTTTCGCGAGGTGACTGACTGCGTGAGCTCATGTTTGTGCTGGAAGGCGACGCAATTGAATTCGCGGTGATGGAAGCTCTTGGAGGGTCGTGGGAATTGTTGACGGGGAGTTTGACTTCAGCTGACTTCTCCAAAAAAACAGAAGAAAACTGCTGGTTCCAGGTGGTTCTTGAGGGGGAGTTCGTGAGGTGACTGACTGCGTGAGCTGATCGATGTTTGTGCTGGAATCGAAGGCGACGCAGTAGAATTCATGGTTGAGGGGGAGTTCGTGAGGTGACTGCGTGAGCTAGCTGGTGTTTGTGCTGGAATTGAAGGCGACGCAGAAGAATTCATGGTGATGGAGGCTCTTGTAGGATCGCGGGGCAATGCCCCGGAGTCATGGTGGGCTGTGGCGATGGTGGTCACGACGCTTGCGGCTCTTGCGGCTTTTACATATGTGATGAAGCTCAAACGTGAAAGAGCGAAGTTGCCGCCAGGGCCGAAACCGCTGCCTTTGATTGGAAATTTACACCAGCTGGGCGGGCTTCCTCATCAAACTCTCTGGCACATGGCGGAGAAATTCGGACCTATCATGTACCTGCGCATGGGCGCGAACCCCTTGGTGATCGCTTCCACGGCCGATGCGGCCCAGGAGTTCTTGAAGGTGCAGGACAAGTCGTGGGCGAGTCGCCCGCAAACGAGCACGTCGGGGAAAGTGTTCTCCTACAACTTCCGGAACATTGTGATCGCTCCCTATGGCCCGCATTGGCGCCACATGCGGAAGATCTGCATGCTGGAGCTTTTCACGCAGAAGCGGATGGACTCGTTTCGGACGCCCCGTGGCGAGGAGTTTGGTCTGATGGTGAAGTCGATTTACGAAGACTCTTTGGAAGGAAAGAACATCCCGCTAACGGTGAAGCTGTCTCACCTTGCTAGCAACAACATCACGCGCATGCTGCTCGGCAAAAGGTGAGCTAGCGTTTCAGAATAATTCCCTCGAACCGGCATTCTCTGCATTCATTAATTTTTTTTTACACACATGTCTACCTGTGTAATTTATTCGATCTCTGTGCATCGATTGGTAGAGACTTTCTGTACTCCGAATTGATAAGCAACCTGATTGATATTTCTGGGCACAGATTCTTTGGGACGGACGAAGCTGGTCAACTGGAGGCCCACCGCTTCAAGAATCTCGTCTTCGAGCTTTTCACCATTACCAGCGTCATGACCGTGGGCGACTTCTTCCCCTGGTTGAAATGGACCAGCTACCTCACCGGCTACATCAGCCACTTGCACAAAGTGAAAAACGACATGGATGCCTTCCTTCAGGAGTTTCTTGACGTGAAGAAGAACAACAGCCTCAAGGACGCCTCCCGCGGGGAAGATCTAGTGGATGTCCTCCTCTCGCAGCCTTCCGAGGACGGCGACGGCCGGCTGGATGATGATGCTATCAAGGGCGTCATCCAGGACATGCTCCTGGCCGGCACCGACACCTCCTCCAACACGGTGGAATGGGCAATTGCAGCACTCTTGCGGAAACCCCAAGTCCTTCGTAAGCTCCAAGCCGAGCTGGACTCCATCGTCGGCACCGCGCGGATGGTCTCGGAAACCGACCTCCCGAACTTGCCATACCTCCAGGCCGTCGTGAAGGAGACATTCCGACTCTACCCGCCCGCGCCGATGAACCTCCCCCACGAATCCTTGGAGCCGACCTCCGTGCGGGGATACAAGTTTCCTGCGAAGACCGCGCTCTTCGTTAACCTTTATGCAATTCATCGTGACCCCAAGGTGTGGGAGCGGCCGCTAGAGTTTGATCCGGAGAGGTTTGTATCCCAGCCAGAGATCGATATGAGAGGGAACCACTTCGGGCTCATTCCGTTTGGAGCGGGACGCAGGCAGTGTCCTGGGATGCCGCTTGGTATTCTGTTTGTGCAGATGGGGGTCGCGCGGCTGGTGCAGGCGTTTAATTTTGGGTTGCCGGACGGGATGCGGGCTGAGGACCTGGATATGTCGGAGTTGTTTGGGGTTACGATGCCGCGGAAGGTGCCTCTCGTAGTGGTGGCCAAGCCGCGACTCGCAGCGCATTTGTACTGAGGCGGAGTCTCCAGAGCTTCGACGGAGCCAGGGTAACTTACTTTCAGTAGTTTCTCCAGTTATAAGCCTGGACTGCGATCCAGAGATGTTCAGGTGTGGCCTGTGAACTCGATGGATTGCAAACGGAATGCAATAGAGTTATAGAGTTAATTGAGCATTAGAGTTAATAGTAAAGTGTATGCAATGAAGGACAAGGAGAGAGAGAGTTTGAAAAAAATACAAGATGAAGCTCTTTGAAGCACACATTGGTGCTGTGTTTTTTTGTATTTCCTCTATCCTGAAATAAATATGTGGTTTCTTAGAAAGGTTAAATTAATGTTCCAAAAACTAGATGCGCCTTAGTCAACCAGCCAGTAGGAGTGAAAATATCAAAGTTCAAAGTCAAGCAGAACAAGTTGAGAGCAGGTGCCAAAGTTGTCAATTTTTTCCTATTTTGCAACTAGCTCTAATGCCACCAAGGGTGACTACAAGAATTATCCGATAATTTTGTTACATTTTGAATAGTATTCAGAATTCTTTTATTAGAAGTATTTTAAAATTATAAAAGTTGTTTTCAAAAACTTTTAAATGCAGGGCTAATGTATACACCTTTACACCCCTAAAGGAGTATATCCATTGCAAAATAGTCAAATATCATATCTATGGTAAATTTCCCTTTTAAATTATACTCAAATATCAATCTTATATTTTCATTATGTGATACTATGAATTGTCAATCATTGTGAAAATTTTTACTTTATTTCATGAAAAATTATCGATTTTTTTGTGGGTATAAGTGAAAAAAAATTGTAAATTTAAAAAAAAAATAGTTGAGTTGATTTGAAATTCTTTCAAGAGGTATAAATGGCAATGGTGATTAGTGTGAAAATTTCTCAATTTGTTGTTTTATTTTTAACACCAAAAACACCCCTAAAAATGACCTTCATGTCAAATTTCACTATTGAAATAAACTTATCCTGTTATATAATTGATCCATACAATTTTGATATTTTTCACGTATGAAAAATTATATTTTCCATTCCTTTTGATTTTTTCATAAATTTTGATGGAAAAATCGAATAATTTATATATTTTTAAAATAAAAGGTGAAAATACAATTATATCAATTAGAATATTTAATTTCATAATCTAGTATTTTTATTATAAATGAAATTTAGAATGGAAAACATAATTTTGTAATTTAAATTTGAAAAAAAATTTGAAAAGAAAAATTCAAAAGAAGAATACACAATGTGATGTAATATAATCTTTCAATTTTTCAATTTTTTCAAAATTTTAAAATGGTATAGAACTAAAATTATGGATTTTGTCAAGAGTCATTTTCTAAATTAAAATGCATACAAATAATGGATAATTTGAAAGTTACAATCAAAGTTGATTAAGGTGCATCTACTTTTGGATGTGTAGACTTTAAAAGACTAATACGGTATTGAAATGGGGTCTATCACATACTTGAAGTATATTCTAAAATATTCTAGATTATTCTAGGCATATTCTAATTAGATTTTCAAATTATTCCTTTTTAGCAATTTGAACTTTTCTCTCTTAATTTAAATTTTGGCCATAAAATTTATCTTCTTTGAATTTGAAACCAATTGATGAAATGAAGCTTATAAAGTCTAGTTTCTACTTAAATTTGAAACATGTAATATTTCTTCACAATTTGTGCACTTTGAATTTACCTTAATCCCTAAATGACATTGGCTTTTTTTGAGCTTCTAGGAATTTTCTCTAAATTAGACAAAAAGCCAACATTTTGATAAGTTGTATTAGTTTTTTTTAATTGTAACCATACAAATTTAATCTAGATATGTTAAAGATTACATAAGAAAAGAAAATACAACAATATCACTTGTGGATTGAATTATTATAATGTTTAATCATGAGGCTATTAATTCTATGAAAGTGATTTGAAATCTTTCAATCTCCTTTCAATCACATGTCAAATTAAAAAAATTGGTCATCAAAAAAATATGAGGTTAAAGGACATAACATGTATAACCCTCATCAATTTATGGCTTTTAAAAATCTCTTCTACAATTTTCTTAAATGAATTTCTAATGTGAATTTATTTCTAAAATCTAGTGTATTTGAGGCTTGTATCTAGAAACTCTCAACACTATGAAAAATCAAGAGTGCAATTGACACCTTTGCCCAAAATCTTCAATAGGAAAATTACAATCAAGTATTTTCAAAACTAGATTTTTGATGCTAAAACTATACTTCAAAAATATAAAATACTAAAAATAGCAACTTGATTAGGTTTTATTTAACTTCAAAGTATTGCAATACTAAAATTTGGTGCCTTGGGCATTTAAAGGTTAACTTATAACCACATGAGTGTTGATGCTCTAAGGTCCTCATGCCACATGTCATATGTAAACTAGAGAGTAGGTGCTTCTCGGGTTTTTTGTACTCTCTTTCCAAACATGACCTTCTAATACAGCCCTTTGCCACATTCTTGTGTACATGGACAATAAGCTTCCTGACATTTCATTTTTGCTAAATCCAACAAAAATTTATTTTAGGTGTGTGCCTGAACAATTGTATTAGGGCTATTGGTAAATGGGGTCATCTATTGTGAATTTCTTATGGAATCTATGGATCACAAACTTATAAGGCTTGACTAATACCTTGCAATGTTAAACATGTTTTGTTATCCTAAGATGGAAGTAGCAATGAGTTTTGTGTTTGTGTATTGTACTTGTTATTGGTTACCCTTAGTAATTCAATTGTTGATGGAATATATGTAATTCTACTTCTATTCCTCACACTCAATTCTTGTAGAATTCATGTCAATGTGTGTTTGCTATTTGTAATTCTTAACAAATTGTCTTGTGGCCATTTGACAAAAGCCCAACTTACACATATCCAATAATCTAGACAATGTCATTCTATTCATACTTTTGTTCTTCAACAGTGTAGTGAAATTGTAGTATAAAGTAAAGATGTTTGATGTCGCTTCATATTTTCATTTGTTAGTTAGTAGATCCTTGCATTTGATAAACCTTAATGTGGAGAGGTGATAAACCAAAATTGGGCCTTATATTCTTTCTTTTGTCCAAAATTCTTCATGTCTTCATTGATTCTAGTGATGTGAAATTTGAAATTAGGATCTTTTCAAATCTTCTTTTGTCAACATTATCTCTCAAATTGGTCTTTTTCAAATTATGAAATCCTTGTTCCTTCAGGGGTTGATAGTAACTGATTGTTAAGCCTTTTGTTTAAACTATTCTGTTCAGAATTGCGAAGCTATGCCTTAGTTTCAAGACCAAGATTTTCTAGGTCAAGTGTCGTCGTTATGAGGTCAACATACCCCATTATGTACTGTATGGTCTTTTACCAATCTTCTTACACTCCATAACAGTTTAGAGTAGGTCATGTGGACTGGACTTTCTTTTGTTTGTTTTTATCAGTTTTTGACCAATACATGCAATAATCTTCACTGATTTTTGGTGATATAAAACTTGGCCAATCTGAATTGTTTTTTTCACAATACAATCAGTTCATTTGAACATTTAAAAATCATGGATACTTAGCCCTTAAAGGATCAAGGGATTTAACATAATGCAAAGGTACTTAGTTTGAGCTCACAATTTGCTAATAGAATCTTTGCATCAACAATTGAGTTCACGGGAGTACATTATGTAAGCATGATATGTGAAATTATTGAGAGACCACTAAAATTTTCATGTCAATCCAAGTTGTTTTGAATGTTTGGGAGCAATTCAAAATTCAAAATCTTGACATTTTTGGATTATGGTGAACTTTGGCGGCTTGTTTCTTCTTCCAAGAATGTTAGTTTCCAAAAAAAATTTGGAAAAGTTGCCCACATTGGTCTAGTTTATGTGGCTAAAATTTCATATCAATCCAAGAAGTTATGAGTGATTGAGAAGCATTTTAGTAGAACAAGGTTAAACTTTAGATGTGTTTTCTTCAACTTTTCTTACTATTTTTTTAACATTTGCAAGCCATTTTTCAGACACAATGAGACAATCCAATGATATTTTCTTTCACCAATGTGTTTGTATGTTGGTTTCAAATCACTTTATAGTTTAAAGTTTTTTTCATTTGAGTAACTTTAGAAATCAAATTTCACCTTTAAATGTGTTTTTAGGGAAATTTTAGCATCCTTTTTCAACACTAAAACATTATAATCTTGCAATCTATGCAGTCAAATGACTCCAAATTTGATTCACATCATCTACAACATGTACACTACAAGATTGTATAGTTGAGATTTCTATAACTTAGAGACATTCAAATCTATAACACTTCAAAAGAAATGATGTTTTTGAACCCAAACAAGCTTTAGGCAATGAGGGGTTAAATGGCATTATGTGATCAGTACCTCGTTGAAAATTTCAGCTCTTCCATGACAGTCTGCTCGCAAGAGACTTGTGACTGAATCCCTTGATTTTATACAGGTCTTGAAATCAATCCAACACTATTGGATGAAAAGTTTTCTTTTGTGGGCGTTTTGTTAAATACAGGGTCAAAATCTCAAATGATTCACCTGATGGAGCTGCCTAACACGGATCTTTAAGAAGACCAACCTTGATATGGAAGACAAGACTGCTATGAATGCCAAGGATGTTACAACCTCATCTCTTTTAACCCTAATTGTGTAGAACATATCTTCTCAAATGATTTTCCTGATAGAGAATTGAAGGAGCAAGAACACATTTAATATGAAGTTTGGTGGACTTATTATACCCTATTGATAGTCTCAAAATATTTGCCTATTGAATTGGTAAGAATATACATTGTAGATTTGGTGGATTTTCAAAATCAAATTCCTGTAAATGGATTGAGCAAAGAACTATGATAAAAAGAATTCATATTCAATTTCCTATATGATAGTGTATAACTTGTAATCGACACACTTCCGCAAAGTTCTGAAAGTCAATGTTCGAATGCAGAATAGCTGTTGGAGATGATTTAAACAAAGGAGGAAGACCATGGCATCTCTATCAACTTCACGTGCATGACCAAAATTACACCTATAAGACAATAATTCCTTCTCCGTCATCCACTTAGTTCGAGAGGATCACAAAACATGCGATACAGGTACTCCCATATTTCCTCCCAACACCAACAAAACCCTACTTTGCACCAATAAACCCTAAAAATCGCTCAAAGCTTCTACCAATTATGCAAGAGCCAGAAAAGTCAAAGTGAAGAACCTTGATCTGGGAAAGAATGTTGTCGTTGGTGTCCACATTGTACTTGTCGTAAGCAGCCTTGAACTTCTGGAACAAACGGGTAATGTCCGCAATCTTTGCCTCCATGGTAGAACTTACAAATCAGAACAAAGCGCTCAGTATGAAAAAAACGATCAATCCAAGATACGTCAACGAAATGCCGGCAATGAACAAAAACGAAACGAAACAGCTAGCACACGCGAGAATCGTCAACTACTCGTTCCACCATGCCTCAAATTGAGACAGATCTGATATCAGGTTCCCCCGATGTCAACATACTACGAACCCCGAAGTTTCCCGTCAGGGAAGAAGTGTAAGCGTGTCCCGAAGGGACCTGCAAAGATTCTTCATTCGCGTAGGGCAGAAATGTGAAAGCTAGTCACAGCCACGAAAACAAATACCGGTAAGTGAAGACGTCGATTGCAAGTCTAGCTCCAGAATGCGTGTAGCCCTACACGTCGTGGTGCAAAAATTTGGCAACGACTCTGCAATTGAAGATGCACGGTCATAGCACAATTTCCTCTAATTTGGTGGCACTCTCAAATGACGTTCACACTCCGGATGCCGCTACCTGTACAACTACCAGTCGAATTCAACATCTTCAATTCAGTCGTCAAACCTCCCGATCTTCCAGACCTAATCGTTTTTCCGATTTTGCATTTCACAGTCGCAGCATTTCGTCTGCTTTCCTTCGGAACTCACGATTACATCGTCGAGTACCAAGGCAAAATTGCAAAATTAATGTCTCTGGTCTTCTACAGCCTTTCGTACTTTTGATTTTCGTGTGCTTTCTCTTCACTGACGAATCCGTCCGCGCAACCCTCTCCGGTGTCCGCTCCGACGTCTATATTCAGGTCGATGAACAGAGGGCTGGCAGACACTGTTTCAGTTACAGTAAGTACTATAGGCAAACAAACTTCTCATTCATCTAATATGATACTTTAATGTTGAAAAGAGAAGCTTTCTTGTTGACCAATTTCATAAAATTACAATAAATGATATTCTTTTACAAAGATACAAGCATAAAGGTGTACAATTTTGGAAAAGGATTGAGGGGTACATGCACACGTGTGTGCTTAGTACAAGTTAACCTCTAAAATTCCATGACTATGTGTTCAACAAAAATGCTCCAAAAGTGCCATTTCTAGTACAATTACTAAATTTTTGGAAAAAAAACACTTTTTGACACATGTAACCATAGGATCTTGTAGTACAACGACTTGAAAATATGTGGTAAGAAAGGGGAAGTCTTCTACAATAGTTTGACTTCCAATGAGTACTTATACATTATTTTGAGTTGATGATTCCCATAATCACGAATCCATTTTCTTAAGGGTAACAATAGTTTGACTTCCAATGACTTCCAAGGTCACGAGTACATCCTTTTAAGGGTAAAAAAGGGGAAGTATTCTACAATAGTTTGACTTCCAATGAGCGCTTCTATATTTTTGTTGAGCCAATGACTCCCAAAGTCACGAGTACATCCATTGAAGGATATAAAAAGGAGGTATTCTACAATAGTTTGACTTCCAATGAGTGCTTGTACAATTTTTTTGAATCAATGATTCCCAAGGTCACGAAGTACATCTTTTTGAGGGTAAAAAAGGGGAGGTATTCTATACTAGTTTGACTTCCAATGAGGGCTTCTACATTTCTTTTTAGCCAATGACTCCCAAGGTTACGAGTACATTCTTTTAAGGATAAAAAGGGGAGGCCTTCCACAATAATTTGACTTCCAATCAGTGCTTGTACACTTTTTTTTGAGTCAGCGACTCCCACTATCATGAGTACATCCTTTCAAGGGTAAAGAGAATAAGAGTAACTGTAAAAAAGAAGAGCACCTTGTGAATTTTCAACGTGAATTTTCAACGTAAATTTTCAAGTTTTGTGAAACCAACACAGTGTGCCAACTTTGTGTCTGGTGGGCCTTGTATTCTTTTATTTTGCAATGAAATCTCTGTTCTATCTGTTTAAAAAACAAAAAAACAAAACACAGTGCGCTAACGAAAAACATTAAATCGCTTTTCTCGCACTCAATGTTTCGCATTAAATGTTTTCGCCAACTAATAAAATAGGATCCTGGCGTAATTCACACCTGCAATGCAATTTCTGGTCCCCGCATTTCAGATGCAGGCTGTCTCGCCATCAAGCAACTCAAATGGTCATGTCAATTTCCTTCCTCTGCATTTTTCATTTGGCTTTCTAGTGCCAGATTGCACCAGAAGAAAATAATTTGCCCCCAAAAACAGCAACAAAATGTGAAGTTTCTTTTGCCAGAAAACTTAGATTTAGAAAAAAATCTTGGATGAAATCGCCAAATTATGGATGAAAATGAAATTTTGGACATGTGATATATACTAGTTAGATATTCTCTATCCAATATGTATATGAATGTTGGAAATAATTTGGTGCACTACTGTGAAATTTGATATCGCCAGCTTGACACCTCTTAACCCCTACAGGACCATTGTCCCTTTTTGGGGACAAATGCATTTTCGGGTAGGTACCTATGGGCTGAATTTTTGTCATGATTTTTTTATTCTTTTTTTGAAGATAGAAAAACTGATAAGCTTTACAAACGTATAATTTTTTTCACAATCAATGCCTAGGAACAATAGTTATGACCAAATAAGCTCAAACGAGGGGATGGGGGGCAGTCCAGGCAGCAAAAAAAAATTGCAAAAATTTGAATTTAAAAAAAATATATTCTTTTCCTCATAGATTATATTTTTGTCTATCTGAAAAGTTTTTATTCATTTCGTTTGGATTTGTTATGAGAAAGTTATGGACATTCTTGTTTTTTGGGTAGTTAGAGCATCTTCTTGAAAAAAATAACTTGTAGGATTCATTTTTTAATGCAATTTTTCAAATTTTCAAATTTTCAAATTTTACATGGTTTTGTTTACTTGCTAGAACAATCTCACCATTGGGATAAGTGCATTTTAATTCCATCTAAAATATATGAATATTTTAGATTTTCCTTCTATCTTAATAGCAGTTTTCAGTGTTTTTTGGCAGAAAAAGGCCTCGGTTCTTCAGGGGTTACAAAATGGAAAAAAAAAAAAAAAAAAAGCCCGAACTGGACTAACTACCAGAGGAACTCAATAACAGAAGAGAAATTGTTTTGAGCCTAAGTATACATAGCAACTGCAGGTTGCTGATCAAAGCTTGTACTCTACACCCTGAGAATATACAGTATGTTCTCAAAATTCTGAGACTTAGATGCGTGGATTTCTTTCAAAGTAAAGGATGTGCGCCGTAACTTTAAATTTGCTGAGAAGAATTCCTAACCTGGCAAACTAACATAGTGAGTGTAGTGGCCAAACCGACAGTGCCCAAGGCATCGAGAATTTATTGATGGTCCTGTTCATCTGTAATTACCTGCGCCAGCGGCATTACTTGTTTGGCCTCAAAAGCCCTGCAAATTGTTGGTAGCAGTTTGTTTGGAACCCCCCTGCTTATTCACTTCGGCTCAGTTCTCCTCTGCTCATTTCTCTTCATCTGTCCAGCCTTACGGCTTGGCTGTACTGATCCGGGTGTTTTTTTAATGCAATGGGTTCCCATTTGTTTAAAATAAAATAAAAAATTCCTGCATTAGCAAAGACCGGTGTTCGTAGGACTAAATCTACAATCGAAATGAGAGAAATTTTAGTTACGAAACTGTTTCAGAGAGTCTGGTAAGGTCCTCTCGTTCTCGTATTCTTTTTATGCACCGCTCGATCTTTCCTGCATGCTACCAGTCGGTGTTCTGGGTAGGATCGGATGTTACTTAGCCCGTTTACACTCCCTGCTGGCCGGCGCCGGCGCCGGCGACCCGCATCTGCCTGCAGGGAGTGGAAGTGGTTCCCACATCCTACTGGCAGGCAGAAAAAGTAACCCTCCTTTAGCCCCAAATTTGTCCAACAAGCTAACTGAACTGAGGAGCGCTGGCGGCAACACCACCGCCGAAACAAGTGAGGGACTGCACCAATTAAAGACCGGCACATAACAACAGGTGTGAACGTACCGGCTTTTAGTTGTTCTGCCCGTCCTCACTGCCCGTCAGTCTCCCTGTCGTTCACAATCAAATTGAGAAGGAATCTAATGGCCTCATATTCATTTGCTAATTTTCCAGTATCTCCTGTGCGCGCACGTGTCCTATAGCCTGTACGTAAGCCATCATCAGGGCCAGAAAGGAGGGACCCCATCGAGCAATTCACGCGACCTGCTGGTCACCGACTCATCCCGGCTTCGTTGCGGCCCGGACAAAGGCTTGCTTCCTCACCTGTCATCCTGGCATGCTATGTTGTTGGACCAAGTTATCATGGTCTTTAGATTTCTCCTCGGCAGACATCGAGAGACTTGGGGAGAAAGTGTGATGATTGATAAGTTCAATTCAAAGGAAGAACAAAGGAAGGGTAGGAAGGAAATTGGGGGCCTTGCATTGCAGATGCAAGTATAAGGGTGTTTCAGTCTGCTCGTCTCTAGGAGCAGGATTTCAGGATTTGCCACATGACTACAACTTGAATTTCGGCTAATTAATTAAAGAGAAGCCTGCGTGTTCTAGCCTACCGCCTGTCCCAACTTCTTTCCGAGAAGGAGAATTTTTTATCATGAAGTTAACGGGTCTCAAATCCTTGCAATTAAAAATTGCTTGACGAATCATGAACATGCTTGAATGATGACTTCTTCAAGACTAGAGACTCCTGTCGCAAGCTCTACGTGGAAACTTGCTGAATCCATAACCTTGTAAGTGAAGTTGCCACCCAAGTACAAACTGGAATAACATGCAACAAACATTGCATTCAAGTTCAGGAAACGAATCAACCATCGCACGAGAATTAATCAGCAGTCAGTTGTGTAAGAAGCAATCATGGCTTCCGGGGACGAAGACGTGCAGTTTCTTCGATAGGTGTAGCTATGTGGGGTTGAGTATTCTCTGAGAATGAGCTTGTCACCAAAACCCAAGCTAGGTCCCAGACAGGTTTCGAAATGACTTGAGTGCGTAGCAAATGAATTTTTGTTCTTGTTTACTTTTCTGTTCTCTCTTAGAAGATTTCAGCAATGCCCTCGAGGATTTCTAATCTAGCTAAACAACAGGTTGCAGAGCTCCTACTGGACTTCTCAACGAGCTCAGATTCAGTCCGGTCATCTTCATCTTCTCCCCGTGAGTTACTTTGGTGTGTACTTTAAAAGGCATGGAGGATGACTAGCTTGGGGATTAAGATGAACTCGAATAGCTAACTGCTCGTCCGACCAAACAAACAGTGCGAAGTTAGTGCAAGCGCTCTTATCCACATGATTGAAGAAGAATAGTTCGAAGAG
The DNA here is from genome assembly GCA_963969395.1 of Pseudoscleropodium purum. NCBI lineage: Eukaryota > Viridiplantae > Streptophyta > Bryopsida > Hypnales > Brachytheciaceae > Pseudoscleropodium > Pseudoscleropodium purum. The sequence goes on from OZ017796.1 coordinate 5,075,199, forward strand.
GCGTGTGTGCTCGTGCACCGTCGAAGCCGGGATGGGAACCAGACCGCGTGAATTACTCGATGGGGGTACTAAACGTCTCGCGTCAGAGAGGCTGAAAAGGAACGGGACTCTAAAATTAACATTTTGAAAAGCGTGCATACGACCTTTCCGTACAAATCTGACCTCAAGAGGTCCTCAGGTTCTGTGTACGGTTTCCCACTTTTCATTGGAAATTGTCCATCTGTTTCAAGAAAAAATAAAATAAAATAAAATAAAAAATCTCACGTCTTGCGGACGACCGCATCAAACTGTCTGAAGGCCGGCAAGAGCGAGTATAAGTAACAAGCAGCGATCCAGTATGTTCCCCAGACATGCCCTGGTTGGCATACCTGCTCTTGCCCTCTTTGCAAACCCCAACTGGCTTCTTCGTGTTGTTGCATGGAACAAAGGCTCTTTGGATATATTTTTCAGTTGCAAATCGAGGTATTGTGTAGTGTCCGGAGTCCTGACTGCTGAGGGGGAGTTTGTGAGAAGCTCGTGCTGGAAAGCGACGCACCAGTATTTATGGTGATGGAGTCTCTTGGAGGATTATGGGGCAATGCCTCGGAGTCATGGCTGACTGTGGCGATGGTGGTGACGACGCTTGCTGCTCTTGCGGTGTTTGTGATGAACCTTCGAAGTGAAAGAGCGAAGTTGCCACCAGGGCCGAAGCCGCTGCCACTGATTGGAAATTTGCACCAGATGGGCGCTCTTCCTCATCAAACTTTCTGGCACATGGCGGAGAAATTCGGGCCCATCATGTACCTACGCATGGGTGCGAACCCCTTGGTAGTCGTTTCCACGGCCGATGCGGCCCAGGAGTTTTTGAAGGTGCAGGACAAGTCGTGGGCGAGTCGCCCGCAAGGCAGCACGGCCGGGAAAGTGTTCTCCAACAACTTCCGGAACATCGGGCTTGCGCCATATGGCCCGCATTGGCGTCACATGCGGAAGATCTGCATGGTGGAGTTTTTCTCGCAGAAGCGAATGGAGTCGTTTCGGCCGCCCCGTGACGAGGAGTTTGGTCTGATGGTGAAGTCGGTTTACGAAGACTCCGTGGAAGGAAAGAATGTGCAGCTGGCGGTAAAGCTGTCTCACCTTTCTAGCAACAACCTCTCACGCATGCTGCTCGGCAAAAGGTGAGCTACCGTTTGGGAATCATTCTCTCAAACTGGCATTCTCGGGAGAAAATTCAATCCTTTTTAGAAACATGTCTTTCGAAATCATTCTGTTTGGAATCATTCTCTCGGGAATTCTGTGCATTCATTCAATTCTTATTACATACATTTCTTTAGGAATCTCTCTCTCTCTCGGGCATTCACGGCACCCATTCAATTCTCTCTACAGGCATACATGTTATTGCGCACCATCCTCTTGGGCATCCTCCACATTCATTCAATTCTGTTTACATCCATGTCTTTCCGTGCAATCCATTCCTTGTGCACCAACTGGTAGAACCTTTCTGTGTTGTGAATCGATAAGTAATTTGTGCTGTGACTTGATGTTTCTGGGGACAGTTTCTTTGGGAAGGACGAAGCTGGTAATGCGGAGGCTCAGCGCATCAAGAAGCTCGTCTTCGAGGTTTTCTCCCTCTTCAGCCCAAAGAGCGTGGGCGACTTCTTGCCCTGGTTGAAATGGACCACCTTCTTTACCGGCTACGTCCGCCACTTGCACAGAGTGAAAAAAGATGTGGACGGCTTCTTTCAGGGGTTTCTCGACGTGAAGAAGAACGGCACCTCCGCAGACGCCTCCCGCGGGAATGATCTAGTGGATGTCCTCCGCGCGGATTCTTCCGAGAGCTCCGACGACCGTTTGGATGATGAAGACATCATTAACGTCATCCTGGACATGCTCCTGGCCGGCACCGACTCCTCGTCCAGTACGGTGGAATGGGCGATTGCTGCGCTTCTGCGACACCCCCACGTCCTTCGCAAGCTGCAAGCGGAGCTCGACTCCATCGTCGGCACAGCACGAGTCATCACGGAAACCGACATCCCGAGCTTGCCATACCTCCAGGCAGTCGTGAAGGAGGTGTTGCGTCTCTACCCGCCAGCGCCACTCAGCATCCCCCACGAATCAACGGAACCGACCACTGTTTGGGGATACGAGTTTCCCGCAAAGACTACCATGTTTGTGAACTTTTATGCAATTCATCGTGACCCCAACGTGTGGGAGCGGCCGTTGGAGTTTGATCCGGAGAGGTTTGCATCCCACCCGGAGATTGATGTGAAAGGGAACCACTCTGGGTTCATTCCGTTTGGAGCAGGACGCAGGCAGTGTGCTGGGATGCCTTTGGGCCTTCTGTTTGTGCAGATGGGGGTTGCGCGGCTAGTGCAAGCATTTGATTTGGGGTTGCCGGACGGGATGGTGGCTGAGGAGCTGGATATGTCGGAGTTGTTTGGGCTTTCTATGCCGCGGAAGGAGCCACTGGTGGTGGTCGCAAAGGCGCGACTCCCTAAGCACTTGTATTGAAGCGGAGCCTCCATAGCTTAGCCGTGTGGGGTGCATTCTGTACAACACCAAGCGCTTGTGCTAACCCGGCAAGGTGAGCTCATGGGCAGAGTCCACCCCACATGATGCGTTCTCTAGCATCAACCCCTAAAGGAGATTGTCAGAATTCATAAGGTGAAAGTATAGAGAGTATCTAAAAATACCAGTGCAAGTAATCTTTGTTGTAGCATAGTGTATCGTATTGGACTATTTTTTTGTAGTCTTACAAGAACAATAAGAGAACATGTTATCAAATTTAGTAAATAAAGAATCATAACAAAATTTCTTATATTCAACCTTGCAATGAAGAAATACCAAATTAGTAGACCATACTTTGGTTCCTATTTACATTAGGGGTTAAGGATAGTTCTCTAATGTTCCCGCAACAAAATTGGCCCCCCTTGCACAATCAGCCCTCTTTGTTTATTCTACATTCTAATTTTTCTTTTGACAAGGCCTAAATCGGTGGAGAATGCTTATAAGTAGTTTCTCCAATTACATGCCTGGACTTTAATTTAGAGTTGTTCATGTTGTAAGCTTGATGTATTGCAAACAAAATAAAATTGTTTTCAGGCAATGTTCTTGAGGAGTTGAGTCAATGCTAGAGGAAATTTGAGATTCTCATTGCAATTGATTGTTCTTGTGAAGCATTGGCAAATTTTTCATGGTTTTGTGTTTTGTCCCCTAAGTGGTCTCAATGTCCCATGCACGCTTTCGAAATCTCTTAAACTACCCTAACACTCCATCCCTTTCTAAATTGGGAGAAATCTCCAACTATTAAAGTGCATGCATTGTTGTAATTGAATCATGTTTGAAACTATTACAAATAATTGCCTTCATTACTATTACTAAATTCCATGGACATTTGATAGGAGGTATCTATCCCTTATAATGACCTCTTTACTCCCATCATTTATAGTGGATATGTTGGAGAAGTGTTCTGATGTGGAATTAGCATGTGATTGTCATATTAATGAGGCAATTGAAAATGAAGTTTAAAAAATTCTATGTTGATGTATTTCAAAGTGTAAATTTGCAAATGATCACATTACAATATTAATACACCATATAATATACAATGCACAAGAAATTATTAATATATAGTATAACACTAATATACAATTACAATAATATCAAATGTAAATATATAAATACAAAATAATACAATATACTATACAACACTAATGATGTACAACTTGATTACTTTTGTATATTATCACATTTGTGTGATTTCTAACTAAAGATAAAAGTAATAAATAAAATGGTCATAGTATTGTGTTCAATTTTTGACTAGGAACATTAATTCCCAATAATTATGTTTAACAATAAAAGAATTTGTCATATTAGAGGGTGTCACATATTTGGATTAAAGTAAATTTGAAGACTATCTTTTGAGTGTATAGTGAGAGTATAGTCACTTTTGAAGTAAAACACATATAAATTACAAATGGGCACATATGTCATTTTATCATTAGTTGTAAAAGTTTTATACAAAGTTTGAAAGGGGTTTACTATTGGTTTACCATTCATTTTTCTATTGAATTCAAAAAATTCTCACAAGGACACTTGGGGCTTTTTTTAATCAAAATTTTCAAAATTTTCATTCACTCTATAAACTATAGATGAAAAATTGATCAATAAACTCTTTTAAAGAGGAATTGCAATCCACAGCTTCCCCTACTACATGATTGCCAAATCCAACCTCTACAAATCTTGAAAAACTTACAAAGACATGCTATGCATAAGAAATCAATCCCTAACTTCTTCAATCATTCACATTCCAATAATTACCATCACACTTGTTGGAGCAAAACCTTATCAATTACAAAAACAAAGATACAAGAGGGATAAATCATCAATCCTAGAATAGAACCTTAAAAACTATAAATAGGAAATAACCAAAATCAAAACAAGAAGTATCTACCATTGCTTTTACTGTTCTCCAACAAAATCCGCAACCACTAAAAGAAAAACATGTTTAGCGCAACCAACTATTATGCAACTAGTGTCCTATACAACTATCATGTGACTCTAATCTTCTTTATTAGCACCAAATCTAATGTAATTATTTTATATCACCGTTTTACAACATTGATACATTGTTTTAGTTACAAACTAGTCATTCTATGGTTGCAAAATATGACTAGGAAACAACTAGTGTCGTAAATAACTATCATGCAACTCTAAAATGACCATAGTAGTTTCCTAGTTGCTTTCTAGTTGCACACTAGTTGTTTCTTAGTTGTTTTCTAGTTGTATCCTAGTTGCTTTCAAAGTTCATTCACATTTATCTTATGTCAATTGTCCCATATCAATTGTAAAGAATACCATTAGATTGGACATATAAGATTCGTAAATTATTGTAGTCTTACAAAATGAATTTTTTTGATAGAATTTGAAGATTTCTATGATGTATAGAAATAAGAAAATAATTAAAAATCAAGAAATTTGAAAATCTATGAAATTGAATTTTTGAAATCTAAGAAGAAGGTACATTTGAAATTCAAAAATCTAGAAAAAGATAATTCTAAATTTTTAAAATCTAGAAAGAAGGTAAATATGAAATTTTTAAATCTACAAATTATTGAGATTAATATTTAAAAATCTACAAATTTACAAGTTACAAACAAGTTGCAAACATTGATAAAGTTATTCACATGCTATTAAATGACAAAGAACCCATGATTAGACTACAACTAATGCAACTTGTTCACTACAACTATGGGCTCTAAATTCATTGCAACCTAGTTGTAAATGTTCTACTACTACTACAAAATGAGTTGCACATTGTAGTTGCTAAAACCCTCATTTTCTTCTAATAGACGCTCCAAATTCTATTTAGTGATCAATAATCTCAGACCCCAAACTAATACTAATCAATTTCTAAATGAAATCCTATTTTCTCAACACAACGAGTCAAATGCTAAAACCCTAAACAAAAAACAATCAATTTAACCAAAACAAGAACCTTCTGGATTTTGCATTCCACATTAAGAACTTGTTTCTCCATCTACACATTGAAGTTTGCAATATTCGTGACACATTTTGAAGCTCAAATGTACACCAAAAACAATGAACATGAAAACCTACTAAGAAGAAAACTCTAGCACTCCACCAACTTTGGTGCGGCGCCATACTTAAATCCTCACCACATTCAAACCCTATTGAATGGATAGTTAGATTTGGTTTATCAATGGTCATTGATTTTTTTTCCAATTGACAATAGGGGCGGTTTAGGGCCTAATTTTTAAAAAAAATCAAAGACTCTTGTTTTTTAGAGGAAAGGTTGGGCAAGCGGTGCAAGAGGCATCATTGCAATAGAGAATGAATAGTTGGTCAAATTTGATTATATTCTAAGATAAATACACTTAATGTTGAACAATTTCTAAAATCAATCTCTAGAGATTCAATTGGTTTAAATGTAAAACTTCTTCTTATGAGAATTTAAGGTTGATTTTGGATATATTTGTTTGTAGCCTTTGAAAATTCACAATTCATAGAATGTTCAAAATATAGATGAGCACAAAGAGAATTAAAAATCTATTCTAGGTACTCCTGACTTCTAACAAAATTCAACAAAATTAATTAGATACTTTATGGTAAAAACATACTCAATTGCTTATTTAGTCCAATTTAAGTATTGTCACCATATTGCCGAAGTGGATCAAGTACACCTAAAACAATGTCATTACTAAGGTGAGCTATTGTTGAGAGAGAAAAAGATCATTGCCATAGTAAGTTGTATATGTATAAACTATAAAGTAGCCAAGGTCTCACTTCATCAATAGGTAAGAGGTACTTTAGTTTCAATCTATCACTTTAGTTTCAATCTAGGGCCATGTCTCCCACATGTTCCCAAATTTTTTCATTTGGATGTCCTCATTAGGTAAATGGTTATGGGTTTCTAGGATTTAGGGTCATTTAGGGATTGAATTAAATGTCTTATTCAAGCTTGTGCCTTGCATCTAAATCCATTGTCATATGTCTAAGAAGCTCATCATCAATTTAGTTAAGCTGTGTGATTTAGTTGACAAAAAATATGCTAGACATTTTCAAAAAGCTCTAAAAACTAAAGATGGCATATATTTACATTTATTGAAGAGTAAATTAAAAATTGTCTTCCCAACTTCTTCTTTTCTTGCAAAATTTTGTCATATTCCACAAAAAGAAACTTCTATTGTAATGGCCCTCCAAATATTTTTTAATGAAGTGAGAACAACAAAAGGCTTATTGTTCTCTTAAAAAAATGTTGCACCTTGACCATCATGTGAGTGGTTGTCAATGACATTGCAAATCTACGTCACATATTTAACAGAGTCCAAATATATCAATTGTGCCATGAAGTCTTTAATTGTTGTTGCCTCCTACTATTGCCCCACCAAATACACATGGTTCCATCCTCATCCAAAGTCGCCCTTCTACAATCTCCCTTCTTTTTTAATAGTTGCACATCTATGTGCCCATGGTTGCACTTAATTTAATTGATGTTAGAGGTTGGAAATCATGAAATTTCAATATTCAAAGAATATTATATCCATTCTTAGATAAATTTTATAAATGGAAAAGTAAGAAAAACTAATGTAAAATAATGTAAAGTCAACCATAAGTTGAACTCTTAAAGTTCTAAGACTTTTTTTCATTAGAAAACACTCAAAATTACTTATTTTATTGCTATGAGCAAAAAAAACTTAAATTTTTTTTTTGCACATCTAACCATAGGATTTTATATCAGACTAGTATAATATTGTACAGTACATATAGAAGAAATTTCAAAAAGGGACAGCACTGCAGCAGCCTTTGAAGAGTGAAGACTTTAGTTTTGAACCTTAAAATTTGACCCTCCCTTTTCCATAGCAATATACCAAATCACGAGTACGTGTATGATTACACTTGGAAGTTAGAAACAGAAAGGTAATTTGCTTTTGGTGCCATTTTGACAGATTCAGTTCAAATGGCATGCAACTCGAGAATCATTGGTACTAAATGAAGAAAAGGGTAGGAATCTTTGATGCAAAGGGCCATGCATTGGATTCGGAGAATATACAGTTGTATGTTGGCAATTGTTTCCCTACACTTGGAGGTTAGAAGCAAAAAGAAGATATTTTTCTCCCCATATTTCTCTTTGAAACAAAAAGATTAAATTACTGTAGTCTCCACTTTGTGTCAAATGCCGTGCTGCTCTCGAACATTAGTGTATTCATAAGTGAGAGAAAAGGGTAACAATCTGTGATGGAAAGAGTCCTTGGATTTTGGAGTCTGCAATCTGGACAGACGGTACAAGGATTCTCCCCCACTGAAGGTGGAAAAAGGGGAAGCAAAAGAGGGTCCCGGCAGCTTGCTTGTGTTGTCTTTTCTCCAAATTATTGTTGGCAACCTTTTTTTTGTGGTTGCCTTCACTGGAGGTGGTGAACGGGCAGTGACGATCCCTTCCTGGCTTGGGCAAGTGAGATGATGGCACCGCACCAATTGTAACTTGCATCACCTTCTCCCTCTTTTGTTTGTTTATGCTCCGTGACGTTTAATTATTTATAAGCAAATCGATCAACACTGGATATACATACAAACAAGCCAAGGGGAGGGTGAGCAAGCGCTCTTAGATTGCAAGATATTTGCATTTGGAGTGATAAAAATGGATTTTTTTTTTTTTTTTTTTTTTTTTTTTTTTTTTTTTTTTTTTTTTTTTTTTTTTTTTTTTTTGTGTGTGTGTCTTGTGTGATTAGATTTCAGGGCTTTGAATCTTCTTCACTTACATTTTTTGCATTATAGATACTGAATTTAGAAAACATTATAATGAAGAATTGAAATGAAAGTGTAGGAAAATAAATTTAAAAAATCTTGATTTTTATGCATTAAAAAATTAGAAGAGATATGAGATTGAAGGAAAATTTAAATGCTAATAGCTTTAATATCTATACCTTAAATAAGATTTTTTTTGTTTAATTTTTTTTGTTGTGGTGAGATCTTGAGGTGCATGCATCTCCCATTTGCAATCTTGGTACTAAAAGAAAGCTCTTTGCAAAGAGAATGTTAGCTCTTAATTTGTCACTTGGGACTCATATTTTAGTTTTATAGTTTAATTTAAATTTATATGACAAAAGCTCCTAAAAGAGTGTTAAACCAAAATAGGACTATTTAAATCTTAAATTGTCATTAGATGAGATTTGAGGGGAAAAAGAAGGGTTGTTTTAGGCTTGTTTCCTTTGTTGTGAACTTATGATATGCTATCAAAAAAAAAAAAATATTAAATATTAAATATTAATATTTGTTTATTTATTTATTTATAATTTTATGAAAATATATTTTAAATATTATTCTTTAACGTGGTCAAACTTTGATCACATCAAATTGTTGATGTGACACTATTGTGACATAGTTTCCACGTTCCCAATAGTCTGGAAACTCAACATCCCTTTAACCCTGTAATGATGCCATTATCATTTTGTGGCATTTGGATGACTGTTTGGCACTATGCATGAGAAAATAAACAAATTTTTCATCCTCTTTTTTTGTGAGCATCTAGGTAGCTACCATATGAATATTAGGGACTTGATTCTGAGGTCATTTAGCAGTTTGTCACAAACTAATTTTGATCTATGCAATAAAAATGGTATGGGAAGGTTGGCAGTGTTGGGCACATGATCTCACTGAATAGACTATGCTTGTGGACTACAAGAAATTGTAAAAAAAATGGTAGAAGCAGTCCAATAGTTGAATGTTTGTAGGAATTTTTGAAAACTAAATGTTGGGCATGCTACTAAGTCATGTGGTGGTGGAAAGGTAGTCGTTGGCTCAAGACCATTTGACATTGTTTGTGCAGAAGCAACAAATGCATTGGCATCAAAAATGCAAAGCCAGAACTCATTTGCTGGACAATGAATAACAATTTGGCAATTGCAAACCCAAGTAAGGGTGGGCACATTGTTCTGTACAATTGCAAGCAGCTGAAGCTACAACTAATTGCAAATGGAAGGGCCAGCCGGGGCAATAGTTGGGGAGGTCCACAATTTCCTGGTGGGTCAGCACTTTGCGGTTGCTCCTACATTGCAGCAAAAATGCACGTTTAACTCCTAAAGGACAGTCAGTGCACAAAACAATGTTGTAGAAGCCATCTGGTGGCCTCATGGTCCTTTAGGGATTAATTGTAGACAAACTTGCACGGCAGTAAGGCAACAAAATCATGCTCTTTCCATCGTGAGACTTGGCAGACAGGCTTTTTGGTGCTCCAAATCAGTATAACATGTGTCACACATTACATTGCAGGAAGCAAAATCAAAGGCAAAAAGTGAGGTTCTAATGCACTGTAGGAGGAGGCTTGAAAACAGTTCAGGCATTTAGAACCATCGCTATAGAAGTGTCTTAAACAGTGCACAGGGATGTAGAAAAATGAAAATGATTTTTATGTAGTGACAAACTGCCATCCCATGTGTGTGATTTTAGGCTATTGATCAGGTGACATGGTTCACCATCATGTGTGATTTTACCCAATATAATGGCTTGAAGTTGGTGAGGTCTGTAAAAAGACTTTAAAATGTAAAAGGATTGCAAAAAAAATTGCAAAAGAAACACATATGAGGCTGAACTTCCTTCTATTAAAATGTTTTTCAGTCACTCAAATTTTCTTAGATTGATGTGAAATTTTAACTATACAAACTAGACTAGTATGTGCAACTTTTCCAAATTTTTAAAATTAGAAACGAACATTGTATGAAGAAGAAACAAGCTACCAAAATTCACTGTAATCCAAAAATGTGGGAATTTTAAGCTTTGAATTGCTCTCAAACATTCAAAACAATGTGGATTGACATGAAAATTCAACCACTATAACTAAATTGCAAGGAGAATATAACCCAACAATATTTTTTGAAAATCTTGGATTGAATATTCTGAAATTCTTAACACATAAACTAAAAAAAATAATGCAGATTTTACATCATCTTTTATTGAATTTAGACATTGGATGCAAAAGTTATGGAACTTTGAATTGAACTTACAACTATGTGAGGACCCCCTAGCTTGTTTAGAGCTTGCAATAAATTTTGATTAAGAATCAGGTTTGAATTAAATGGAAATGTACAATGGATCATTTTTATGTTCACTGACTCCATTCAAGGACATGCTTAGGATTGTTCATAAACTCACTTGCTTCATTCTATGATATGTTTTGATTGGTTACAATTGCATCTATGAGCATTTATAGGGACTTAGGTACCTTTGACTTTGAAAAGTCAGATCTTATTCACCTCAAGTCAAAACAATAAATTAAAAATTTTCACTAGTGTATTCTTCATTTTTCTTTCTTTCAAAAAAATGTAAAAAATCTTTGGATCCACCCATTTTGGTACATGGGTCTTGTTTCCCTTAAGAAGACATTTTTTGAGCCTTCTACCTTAGGTATTTAATGTTCAGTTTTTTGTAATCAACATTCATGAATGGAATGCAAGCTAAGCTTATGTGCTCTCAAGATTCTTGTGGAACTAGTCCATCTTGTCCCATGTGCTGATTGCTTTGCTCTTCAAACTTTATAAATCAATCTAAAATTATGATATGCAATTTTTTGGTCTAATCTAGTGCAGCTACCCCTTTTTTTCAAGGGAACCACTCCATTTTCAACCACTTAACTTTGTAACATTGCCATGGACACTAAGTGTACAATAGATGATAGAGAATTCTTTTGTATAGGATAGAAATGCAACTATTCATCTCCAGAGTATTGTTGTGAAAAGGGAACATTTTCTATAGTAGTTTGACTTCCAATGAATATTTTTCCATTTTTTTAAGTGGTCAATTTCCACGGTATTAGAAAATGATGATTCCTTTGGAGACCAAACCATCTTTATAGGGTTAAGCAATTATTGGGTATATGAAGTGTGGATTTATTGAGTGCAAAATTTTTCTTTGATGTAAAAATAGAGTTTGAAAGGATAATATTATTTTCCAAAAAGCTATATGCTCCAAAAATTTGAAGTTGTTTTGAATGGTAAAACATGTAGTAAAAAATTGCAATGTGCAAATATGTTAGCTCCAAAACCCCTACATTTTCAAATTTTCAAAATTTTTTATTTTTTTAATCTAAAAGTATTTAGAGAAATTGAACGGTCATCACCTAGAAAGTAATATCTTCTAGAATAAATTTTTTTTTTCAAGCTCAAAATGTAAAATCTCACCTATTTCTAAAGTAGATTGAATTTTTAGAACTAGTCCAAAGTAGGGCAGGCTAAAATCATGGTTATAGTAATAACAATCACGGGCTTTGTGAATGACCTATCCTAGTTACTATTTAAGCTTTGACTTCTAGTACAAAAATGGGCAAGGCGGAATGGCTTCAAAACTTGTTTGCTTGTTTGATGGGGTCAGGGCTACTAAAAGACAGGAAATTGTAGTCGCAAGTTCACCTAACCTTCATTGGATCTAGCCTCTCTCTCCTTCTCTTAGCCTCTCTCTTCTTCCCCTAGCCTCTCTCCCTTTTCCCTAGTGTGTCTTTCCTTTTTCTAGCTTCTCCCCCCGATCCAACTATTCTTTCCTCCTAGCCTCTAGCCCTTTCATCAAACTTTCTTTCCTTGAATCGAGTTTATTTCCTCCCGTCTAATACCGGTATTGTATAGAGAGCGTTCACTTTGGGAAATCACAAAGATTCTGGTTGTGATTAGAAATGGCTTGAGAATGAAGGAAGTTGTAAGATTGTAAAAATAAGTGAATTCGTTACTCATTGATTTATCCTTCTAAGAACCAACAAAGTAATAAAGAAGATGAATATTAGTGAGCTCGTCACAACAAATTCACTTACTAAATTAATATGGTTCAAAATTGAAAGTCATAACCATGTCGACCCTTCAATCTTAAATGTCGAATCTTTTAAACTACCATCGAATTGTTACCCGTTGACCTATCATATATTGGCTAGCTCTAAATGGAAATAAGAGTTAAGGTGTGTGATAAGATCTTACAGCTTCGAATAAGTAAAACGGAACAGCTAAACCACGAGTTGACTGTCCAAAAATAGGTTCCTAAACTTCAAATCCATAATGACCAGCACTCGTGCCTTATCAATGGGAATAACATAAAAGTTTGATTATGTGAGTGATCAATCCCACTTCGTTACCACAAACACAAAACGAGACTAATCCTGAATTTTCCGCATAGTCTGCAACAAGTTTACAATGCAAAAACAAAAAATAACAAGCCTCCAAATCAAGCTAGGAATAACAAGTTACAAGCCACAATACAAGATTCTCCAATCTTCTTGTCTTCAAAGTCTTCTGCAACTCTTCAAACTAACTCTAGAGTTCCAACTCCAGAGTCCAACTCCAAAGTCCAATTCCAGAATTCCAATTTTAGAGTTCCAATTCCAAAGTTCCAATTCCAAAATTCAACTTTAATTACCAAATTCTAACTTCAATCTCCTAACTTCAACTCCAAACACCTAACTTCAACTCCAAATACCTAACTTCAACTCTTACTTCATTGTTAAACTATAAATTGATATTCCCATTTTGTCCAAAGTCCAAATGAAGTGTATGCTAACTTTTTAGAAAGATAGTACAATTTTCTACTTTTTCTCCAAATTTCAACTCATTCTAAAACTTTGTTCAACTTCTATGGCCATTCAAAGTTTCGGCCTCAGAAAAAAAAAAAGCAATAGACCCTTCTTTGCTTCATCACTCACAACTTACTCATAAAAATTCTAAATACTATGAGTGATAGTTTTATAAAAAGCCAATACAATTTCCTACATCTTCTCCAAAATTCATTGCAAATAAAAAACTTGTCCGTTTTTTATGGTTGGTCGAAATCTCTGCTCTTTTACATTGAAAACAATAGACTTCCTTCCACTCAAACTAGCACAACTTTTAATTCACAATTTCAAATTAAGCAAGTGACATCAATTTGAAAACTTCACACCAAAATATACAACTCCTCTAAATTTTATTTTCAAAAAACTCCAAATACAACACACTATGGCTTCTCAAATTTTCAAGCTTTATCAACAACAACAAGAGAGACGATTTCAAAAGTGCCCTCTTTTCCCTCCATCTTATCTTCTACCTAAATCATACAAATTAAATGAAAGTTCAACCCACACCTTAACCATGTGACTCCCTTAACATCTATTGGTCTTAAAAATTGACCATAAAATTAATTTCATATTTCTATAGAGAAGATAATTCATCCCAATGTCACTAGAAGGCAAACTACTTGAATATTTTTCTTGTACTACACAAACACAAAAAATACTCTAAATATAGAATGAATAACTAAAAACTAATATATGACTAATTAGAAGTAAAAAAATAAATTTCAATTATAATATCACTTAATCACAGTCCGATTGAGATTCTTCATCTTGAAACTCGGAAAAAAACTTTTAGTTCAACATAGTATATAAATATTAAAATCCATCTAAATAATATAAATATACATATTTTTACATAATGTCTGCATTTGCAACAAGACACTAGGTTGCCTCCGACCCACCTTATCAATGGATCTCCCCTTGATCAGCCTTCATCGTCGCTTGTCTAGCCGCTCTTTAGCCTCATCAATCCAAGGTCTTTCCAATTGGGCTCTTCTACTTGCTTGTCCACCAGCACACCCTATTTTGGGCTCTCCAACACTTCCTTTTCCCATATCTAGTCCAGCATTCTTGTTGGCTTTCTTCATTTGATTACTCTAGAAGGCCAAGTAAACATAGTCTTTGGAGCCAATGCCCCACAACCTCAAATAGTCTTAAAACATTTGCAAAATAAAAATTTATCTTATGCCATTACCTAGGATGGAAATAGTCTTTATCCTTGTGGAGTTTCTAAATATAACATGAGGCAATTTTTTAAAAGCAAAAATACTAATGTAGGTAGAAAAAAAATTTAAAGAAATAACCAAAGAAATTGGGATGAAAAATATCTTTTTTTTAAAGGAACCCAAAAAATTGGTAAGAAAGGAAAAAATGTAAAAAAGAAAACCCCAAAAAATTGGTAAAAAAGGTAAAAAAAACAAAACAATAAAAGTTAATCAAAGGCAAACAAAAAATGTAAAGAAAGAACCAAATGAAATGTAAATGAAGCCTATAAAAAAATGAAAACAGTGTCTACAAATTTTAGAAATAAAGGCCAAAACAATAATAAAGAAGACCAACAAAAATACAATAAGTGAATAGACATTACAAACCTTCAAATGGAATGTTGACATTGACGACATTGGCCTCCATGGTTTGGGGGACCATAGTGAAATTCTTCAAAGCAACCATGATTTAGGCAAAGGTGCATCTGGTTGTATGCACAGCAATAAAATCTACAAGATGGGTCACCACAAAGTACGCATGGATGATGTTGGGAACTCCATGTAGGCAAATGTCTCCTTGGATCCTCCATCTCAACATCCGTTGCATGCCCCTCCCAATTTTGTATAGAGCTTCACACAACTTTACCTTAAATTGGAGGTGGGTCATAGGATTCCTTTCACTACCACTTTGTCCCCAAATGCCTTTGTAGTTTGTATAGGATGTACATATTCACCACAATTGTATCCAAAAGAAAGGAAAAAACATGGTGCCACCATTTATGTGATCTAGTTCGACATGAATAAGATGCCCACAATTAATCCACAACATCTCCCCCCCTCACATGGGTGATATATTCCAAGTGCTCTAGAGAAGTAAGGATAGGATTTTGCACTACTCCATTTCTACGAGGTACTATAGGAACCAGTACACATGGACAATTGACTGGCAATGCATGTGTGGAAATTAGAAAGACCGGACAATGGTCCTTCCAAAGCACATAAGAAATTCCTCTACTTTCATGCAGTTTCCATTGCAAGGTCCCTTGTAGAGAGTTGTTCCAAGTCTTTAATGTCTTCAACTCCAAAGGTAAACCCACACGATTACACCATATTGTTCCCATAGCCTAAATGTAGATTGCAACCAATTCAATGAATAAACCAATGTTGGAAAAAACATTGTCGGTGACAAGAACATGACCCTTGCCTTGCAGGCCTTGTACTAAATCCATTACCACATTGTAGGCTAATCGAGACTCTCAACAAACTACCATTGGCATCTCATCCAATCCGACATTAATGTTGGCTCCACAATAAATGTCAAAGTTATATACATACTTCGACATTGAGTCTACTAGGCACCTGTAGAAGGTTTTTAGAGTTCGAACTCTAGGAGGTAAATTATTTTTAACCAAAATTCCTATAAAACCCAAGGAAACCCAATTGCATGATTTAAAGTTTGATTAACCCTTATTTTTATCATATCAATAGTTCCCAGTTTTAAGAA
Source organism: Pseudoscleropodium purum (assembly GCA_963969395.1). Classification (NCBI taxonomy): domain Eukaryota; kingdom Viridiplantae; phylum Streptophyta; class Bryopsida; order Hypnales; family Brachytheciaceae; genus Pseudoscleropodium; species Pseudoscleropodium purum. The sequence goes on from OZ017796.1 coordinate 5,090,983, forward strand.
CCACTTATCAACTTCCAATCGTTGGCGGCTGAAGTCTTCACTCCGGGAAGCTTGGTTTATTCTCCAATAAGTCTTTCTCCTTCACCGATTGCTCCTTTTCTTCTTCACTATGCTTCGATTGCCGCCCTGATTGTTCTGCACCAACTTGGCTTGGGTATTTGATCTCACTCCAATCGGTCTTATGACAGTATCTACACTTGTCTCTCAATGTATTGGATTTACTTTGATTCATGTTTCTTATTGATTTCCAATTGTTATTCATTATTATTTAGTTCACTTTATGTTTATCCCAATTGGGCTATTCCTCTCAATTCACTCGCAGTTTTTATATTCTCTCTGATCAATTGGTATTAATCTCTCTGTTAGTCTCACTCAAGCACTGAACACAATTGTATTTTATCACTCGTTCCAAATACTCTAGTCTCACATAGAACCCCTCTCGGTAATTTCCCACACACACACAACACACAATAACTCTCCCAATTACTCACAGATTTCAATTGGAAAATAATTCCACAGTTCCCATTTGATCTCCTCAAACACATATCCAATTGTCAAGCGCACACACAACATAAACATACATAGTTACACACACAATCGATAATATTTCCATCACATTAATCAAAAACAAAATACAAAAACAACATTTGTTTTACTTCTACAATCGGAAGGAGTGCCTGCTACGCTCGAGGTCAACTGAACTCCGATTGATTCTCACCCGCCTAAATACCTAGCCAACCACCGTAACTACCCAATAGGCCTAACCTTTAAGATCTCAATTCACTTGACTTCACTCCCGATTGGTAACTAACACAAGTTAACAACCCAACAACCAATCGGCAAAAAGAGAAACACAAAATCAGACTACAGCACCACACCTTGATGTCCCATTTTGGAGGCTTCTTTGGCATGTATTGCCAAGTAGGACAATAGGTTCCTTTGTACCTAATCATCATCTCATCTATTGTGAGGTATTTCTCTAATGTCCAATTCTATTTGAAATTGTCCCTAATGTCATTCTCTAGTCAATAAACTTGCCCTGTTTTGTCATAGCTCGACTCTTGTCTCTCTCTCACATACGTAGAAGGGTTTGTAATATGAAGACATCTTCTAATTGCTTGGAACCTAGCAAAATTTGAGATATTTGAGGGCAGTGGAAAAAAGAACCTTTTTTTTGTCCAATATGTCTTCATGTTTGGTTGTCTTTTCAATCCAATAAGCATAGATGTTGCTAAATATACCTTCAACGCCGCCATGGTCAAAGACACCTACGTTGGTCCACCGGGTACAACTCCATTCTCATTTGGCACCGTTGCATACCTATTTGTTTCAATCACAATCTTCTGTAGAAGACTATAGGGGCATAGGGCCAAAACAAATAGAACAATGCCATGAATGAGGGCATTTGACAAAAATTTCCTCTTAGGCATGACATGCCTAGAAATTCATGAACTCTTGGAGAGTAGGTAAAATTTGATTGTGACCATGTTAAATCTTTGTAAACATGTTTCATTCCAGTGGGATTTCCAGAATCTCCATTGTCAACAATATTATCATCGTCATTTGAAAATTCATGTTTTGCCTACAAAAACTCTGGTTCACTCAATACTATGTCATACTCTAAATTGTAGCCTTCATTTGTCATATCAAAATCTAGAAATACATCATTTTCAAACTGGATTGGTACAATCCTAGCCAGACTTGCTTCCAAGGCTTTCTCACCTACATTGGACCCACTTCATTCACTACAGGGCCCCCTCCCATACTGTGTCACTCCCCTCCCATATCAGATTGCTTTCCTTCCATATCAAGTCGCTATAAAGCTGGATCCAACATCGGACAGGCTGGTTCTTCCTAAGATTGCACATGTCGACCACCAGAGCCGCATTGGATCCCTTGCCACTATGCGCCATCGTCAACCAACTCCCCTGCCCTAATAGCACTTTGCTAGTTGCATTCAAGTTGAACTTCCTCGTCCCTTGTATGATTGCAATGATCAAGTGACTTGCCTTCACATCTGCTACACCTAAATTGAAAATGTCTATTCCGCTTCCAATGATGGAGAAATGAGTATTGTTGTTTGAGAGAGAGGGTAGAGTGTTGTAGCTCTGGAAGCCAATTGCAGTTGTTGGAAACATAGGAAAGTTCGTCGTCACTCTTGTAATCAGAGTTAGTGAATTCCCCTTAGCTAGACTCGCAGCCATGAGCAAGTAAGTCTTCTTGTGAAACATTGAAGTTTTCTTCACCATCACCTATTTGCATTTCAATAATGTCATTGTTATAGTCGTTAGTATTTTCATTATGCATGAAGCAATCCGTATTGATCGAGTGATTTATATTTATAGGGAAACTGAAGCCATCCACTAGTTGCGTTGACTAGACTGGTTGCCCATTGATGGGGTTCGATGCTTGCATAGCGTGTTTGCCTGGATCCATCAATTTGTGCAAACTGTTTGCACAACTAGGTTGCTCGTCTTCAGCATCCTCCCCGACTTTGTCCTCGTTGTCCATGTATAACACTCTTGCACTCGGGCTGAGATCGTCGTGGCACCCCATTTGAGCAACAATTTGCTATTTTGGATCTAGAGTGCATTGCTTGGTTGTGCTAATGTACACACTTCTTCTGTTGGGCAAGTCATCCTTTGCGAGCTACAATAGATTGCAAGACATGAAGTAAGTACACCTTGATATACAAAATTTTTTACTTATCTAAATCAGTAGCTTCAATTTCTCATTTCTAAAGCTTGAGTCAAGTTGCTTCTAGTAGTAGGTGCCAATCCAGTGTCTAGTTGTGTAGTCAACCCTACTTCATGCATGCAATGACTATCTTTTGCAACAGTTGGAAAATAATGAACCGTATTCTACATGTTTGCTCAATCATGGCTACCAGACAAACAAATTTGTTTGTTTCAGTGCTTCCACACACAATGCTTCAACTAAGCTTATAGCAGCCTTATCTAGGTGTAGTTGAAGGACTCACAAATTGTACTAATGTAATGGTACTATAGCCAAACTAGAGGTAAGAAATTTACTTACCCACTTTTTCTTCATGAAACGTGGCAATCTCCCCATGTCGCTTGTCTTCTACTTTGCTGAAATTTGTTTGCAAATCGGGCCACACCTCCTCCTTGATGAAGTAGTGAATGTCAAGATGAAATGTGTTTCTCTCTTGCCAACCCAGCACATGAGCTGCTTGTCGATAAAAGTGATGCTAGTAGTTTGCTGCTTGTGGATTTTGTAGCCACTTGGCAATCCTTTTATGAAGTGGAAAGGCCTTCAAATGATTCACATCAAGAAGTGCCATAACTTGTAACACTTGAAGGAAACTAGCTCCTTCACATTCGATAAATAACTATTGTAGTTTTCATTGTAGGAGTTCGAGACTTGCAATGATGGAGGCCAACGGTGTTGTTTCACCTTCTACAATTGTTGCTTCCTTCATAGACTATTGAATGCAAGATTGCTCAAGAGAATTGCTAGCTAGATACTACTTAATGGAAGTGGAGAGAAGTCTATCAAATTCAGGATAACTGACAGATTTTCCTGACTTAGCATCACTACACTCTACATGTGAAAACACATCCATACTTGTGTTGGGAGAGTGTGTTGCCTAAACCCAAATTTCAACCTTATTGTTCAATAGTATGTGTGTAGAAAGTGTAAGGCTTGTAGTTATGGATTTGTGTCTTCACATCCTTGTTTATTGCATTTGGAAGCTACATTGATTTCCTGTGGTTTTGTGTTTCATTTGGTTGCTAAGACTATGATGAATGTCTTCTTCAATTTCTAGGGAAGATGGTGGTTTTTGATGTCAGGATTCAATAGAGAGATATTAGGAAGTGTTGGAAATATTGAAAAGTAGTGGAAGGGAATTAGGATCAGATTTTCATGTCATTGCTCATGCCATGATTATAGTTGCCTTCAATATAATGGCAACATGGTGGTTATGGGTGTCAGCAACTGAATTTTTGAAGATTTTTAGAGTGGTTCAAGAAATTTGTAAGTAATAGAAGTAGATTCAGATTTCCTATAGTCATCTAGAAATGTTGGCCTAAAGCACTTCCACAACAAAATAATTGCTCTATATTCAATAAATGTAAAATTTTTGTCATGAATTTAGTATTTCATTTGCCCTCTCATGCCTTCAAATATTGCATGTGTAGGCTATTTGATTGCCTTTCAAATATGAAAAGAAGATGTGGCAGTTACATTGTCTATATCAGTTGTTTGTGAACTTTAGATGTTGTAATTGCCTAAACCACGGTCCTTGGTTATGCCTAGGAATGCATTCATTTTGGCCAAAGTATATCAAAGAAATCCTAAACTGTACCCAGGCATGACATGTTGGAACACCCTTCCCTCTTCACTGCCCTCACTCCTTGTCGCAGCACAGGGCAGGTAAATTCCCCATTATACTCACAAAAATCGCTCTAGAGTATAACTAAGTGACTCTAAAGATCGAACCCACGAGATCCTGTGAAGTATCTAGCTCTATTAAGTAGTTAAACTCAGTGAGTATCCCAATCTTATTTTCCGGTCCTAGATCTAGAACCAGAAATACCACCACACCGGATAACTTATAGACCGGATTACTCCTTCCGGTCCTACTAACTATCCGGTCTGTACAAATATCCAAATCCCAGGATCTTACAACTTCCGGTCCTGGAAATCCGTCCTGACCAATCCGGTCCGGATGGTCATCATGTATCCGTAATCCTATCCGGTTTGGTTTTGCCTCTGTTTCACCATCAGAGGGGTCGCCGCTTACATTTGAGAGTGGTAGGCCCACCACTCCTTCCGTGACTTATAGTGGCTGAAGACCCACTGTCCTACTTCCTAAACTCCTAAGCTAATCCGGATCCGGTTTGGTCCTTCACAACAACCCAGATAGCAATCCGGGTTGTAGGTCACACAAAGACCCCACACTCGACCCTCTCATACTACAACGACCTTGATGCTACTTCTGATCCGTGCGAAGATAGGTGGTTACAAGTGTACCCGTCCATTCCAACATCGACTAAAGCTCTTCCGTTTGCCAACTAAGGCGGTAAGACCTCACATGAGATCGGACACTCGACCGGATTTTCCACCCGGGAGTTCTAGCGTAGCTAAGGAATCCCTCCCTACTTGCCTAGCCTAACAACGGCTTTCTCACTCGGAATCTCAAACTCTAGACGTGCTGAGGAATTAAGTTCACTCCCAACTCTTCGATACCTACTCACATGCACCTAGGATCGGAAATGAAACACCAAGGGGAGAAATCACTCGCAAATCGGCTCATACTATCCTAACTCCACATCATACAATCCTATCGCGCTGGAGAGAGACACACAATGAGGAGAAAGGAGAGGCACAAGAAATTTGCAAAATGAAAAACTCCCAGTTCCCATCGCAGGAACCGATTTATATACAAAGGGTAAAAAACCCTAAAAGCACAAAAAGGAGCGGAAAACCCGTGGGGGTCCGCCGCCACCCTAATCTAACTTCCGGTCTGACCTAATACTGTTGAGCCGGATCCGGATCCGGATCCACTCCTACTCCTAACTGAAATCAAAATCCTATCTACTCTACAACCCTAGATCCTATTGTCGGGCTTCCGCTCTCCGGAACCAGCTGTTCGAAGACTTCACTCAAGTTCCGGTTCCGTTCCCCCTCCGCAGGGTTAGATCCGGGTGAAGACTCCAGGTCGATTGTAATATCCGGTCTCGTGCTCGGAGTCTCAGTCCATATAGACTTCTTGGACTCGGGAGTCCAATCCTTCCCACCCTTCGGAATGGTCGCATCCGGAAAGATATCCGGTAGTAAGAGGTCCAAGAGATGTATCCCCTTGGAGCACGTCGCTCCAGTCAGCTTCCGGCTGCTTTCCTCAATCCGGTCCGCAGCCTTCCGCCCCTCCACCATCGCCGTCTCCACCTGCTCAGCAAAGTCAGTGAGAATCCGGACCATTCGGGAACTGGATAGTTTCTTCTCCTCGTGGATCTTCTCGTCGAAGAGCTTCGCTTTGGTGGCGGCCGTTCCGGTCGCTCCCAGGGTGGCCTTGATTTGCTCGGCTATCTTCCGAGTCTCCTTCGCCATCTCCCGGGTGGCCGTCACGTCTTCCCGATAGGCAAAGAGAGTTGCCTTCAGGGTGTCCACTTCCTCCTGCAGCCGGCGGATCTCCGCTTCCTGTTTCCGGGTCTCTTCCGGATTGGTGATGCACTCCGCCACCTGTTCCGCCAACTTACTGTCCGGTGGCGCATCTACCAACTTTCCGATCGCCAAAAGCGTTCTGTGCTTGACCTCCCAATCCGCCTTGATGTTGCAGAGGAGGTTGATGAGGCCATTGAACGGATCTTGCACTTCCGGGTCTTCCCCGGAAACGGTCTTCTCGACTTCCGCTCTTTCTTCCGGGTCCGGTTTGTCGTGACCGGGAGGTGTCCCGCGCTTGTGGGGAGGCGTCATCTTCTGTTGCTTGATGGGCGGCATCGGCTCCTCTTCCTCGCTTGACTCCCGGTCTGACCCGGAATCGGACTCGGCCTCGTCATCCGTTTCCGACTCCCCATACTTCAGGAGGACTTCTTGAGTTCTCCACACCTTCTCCTCCGCGTCGGTGAGGACTTGGTGTTCCCGATAGAGGTGGAAGAGGTAAAGGCACACTGGACTGGCCCTCTTCTTCCCAACTCTACTAATGAGTTGGGCCACGAGATCGGAAATGATCCGTGCCCAGTCCACTTTCCGGGTACCACTTAGGGCACCGAAAATGGTGTTGCCAAGGGTGATCGTCACCCTGGTCGGCTTTTCCGAGTGAAGGACCGGAACCAAGAACTGCAGAAGCTGACGGTGTCGGTCATCCACGCAATCCTCGACCGCGTACCCGTCCTTCGGATTGATGGCCCCCCTGGAATTTGCCCCGGACGAACTCATCCTTCCGGTTTGCCATTCCTAACCCTCCTGCCCGGAAACCGTAAACACCTCTCCACATTTCCTCGTTCCAACGGCTAGGGGATCCTCTCACGGTGTTATCAAATTGGTTGGACAGTTTGCCAAGGAATTCCTTGACCATTCTCTCCTCCCTAAAATCCCAGGGTTTCTCGGCAAACCCTAGGCAACCCATAGAGGTGAGGTCCTCCATGAGTTGAGACTTTTCCGGCTCTGTGGAGGGAATAACCGGAATGACTTTCCGGAGCTTCACCTTGCCTCCAAAGGGACTCGTTGGTCTCGACCTACGTAGCGGCGGCATTCCCACTCCAATCTATCTCACTCTCTCCTAGCCGCACGTCCCTTTCCTCACGTTCTCTCTCCGATCTCAACCGGAATCGAAGCAAGCAGCACACAAACGCAAAAACTCAACCACGCACGCTCAAGGTCGAGTTTCTAAAATGGGGTGCAACAGTGACGGCTCCTCCTTATATAGTCTCTGGACCATTTCCGGTTTGGTTGTCTTGAATCCGGTTCACCCATAATCCGGTCCTAGACCTAATCCGTGTTGCATTCCGTTTCCGTCGATAGTTACTCCTGACCGGATTAGATCCAAGAGGCCCACTATTTCATGTTCTGTGCTAATTTTGAGTTTTCCTTCTCCACCTAATTGGATCCGGTTCCCTAATGGCTAGTTTCCGTTCCTATTTTGGTGCATACTAAGAAAATCAAAATTTTAAGTTGCGACACTCCTAAGGGCACTTTCCAAAATTTTTGAGCATAGTGTAAATGTCCCTGTTCTTGTTGCTTTAGTTGAGAAACAAACCACATTTTGCCTTATAACTTTTTCATTCATACATTTTTTCCCCATGAAATTTAGGGGACATGGAAGATATTCCTCATCCCCATTCATCCTAAAAAATAAGGCCTCAAAGGTTCAAATGTCTACTCACATGCACCTGCCCAAAATCGATCCATTGCCCAAAACAACAAGCTAGTCCTTTAGGGGTTAAATAATATTATTTGACATGGCTAAACTTTGACCACATCAAATTGTTGATGGAGCACTATTGTGGTATAGTTTCCGCATTCCCAATAGTCCAGGAACTCACAACCCTTTAACCTTATAATGATGCCATCAATATTTTGTGGCATTTGGATGACTGTTCTACATTATGGATGACAAAATAAATGGATTTTTCATCCTTTTTGTGAGCAACTAGGTAGTAGCCATATGGATATTAGGAACTTGATTCTGCAATTATATAGCAATTTGTCACAAACTTATTTGATTTATAGTAGATGGCTCTAATTCAAACCCTCTTCTTCAAACCATCTATAAGTGGCTTCAAAAGCAATAGTCACTAGATGTGAGTTGAAATGTTTATAATGTCAAAGCATTAATGAGATTTGTTCATACTTCTTTAATGGATGGAATAAGAGCCAAGAAGGGTCCATTTCAAAACCAAGGTGTGTTCATCTAATTTTTCTAAATTGAAAGTGATTGCCTAACTACCTTCTTACACATGTTCAAAGAATGTAGGGTTCATTTAAGTTTAATCGGGGTCACATTTAGTAACTTTGTGTGTTACTTTTTGAATGCCTCACTGCATGTTTTTGATCTAGCCATATTTTTTTCAGACTACGCGTGTATGAGTTTTGCAAGGCCTAAGATCACAAATAGGTATTTATTGCAGAATTCTTTGGAAATTCATAAGTAATTCATAAATGCTCCAAAAAAATATAAAACCACTTGCTTTAAATTTCACATCAAATTTTCTTTGAATGAAAAATAAGGAAAAATAATTTTGGACATCTAACACCTATTTTAAAGGCTGACCAACCTTTAAAGTGACGATTTATTAGTACACTACCTTATGCAATAAAAATGGTATGGCAAGGTTGGAAGTATTGGGCAGATGATCTTATCGAATAGACTATGTTGGTGGACTACAAAAAATGGTAAAAATGGTAGAAGCAACGCAATAGTTAAATGTTTGTAGGAATTTTTGAAAACTAAATGTCGGGCATGCTACTAAGTCATGTGGTGGTGGAAAGGTAGTTGTTGGGTGAAGGCCATTTGACATTGTTCCTATAGAAGCAACAAATGCATTGCATCAAAAATGCAAAGCCAAAATTCATTAGCTGGACAATGAACAAGGATTTAGCAATTGCAAACCTAAGTAAGGGTGGGTACATTGTAGGATGTAGGCAGTTGAAGCTACAACTAACAAAAAATAGAAGGGAAGGAAAATAGTTGGAGATGTTGACAATTTCCTTGCCCATCAACACTTTGCCGTTGCCCCTCCATTGTAGCAACCATGAAGCACGCACTTGTAGATCAACTTGCACGGCAATAACTTATGGCAACAAAATTGTGTCCATCTTTCCATCTCAAGACTTGTTCGACTGGCTTTTTTTGTGCTCCAAATCAATATAACATGTGCCACATTACATCGAGCTACGGCTCTATGATTTTCTAAATCAAGTAGAATCAAAGGCAAAAAATAAGATTCTAATGCACTATGATAAATACTTATTATTGAGTTTTTTGTAATAAATATTCACTAATGGAATGCAAGCTATATGCTCTCAAGATTCCTGTGGAACTAAAGTAGTGTGCTCATAAATTGTCCTTTTAAAGGTTGGTCAACCTTAAAGATGGATGTTAGATGCTCAAAATTATTTTTCCTTATTTTTCACTCAAAGAAAAATTGATGTGGAATCTAATACAAGTGGTTTCATATTTTTTTGGAGCATTTATAAATTATTTATAAGTTTTCAAAGAATTTTGCAATAAACACCTATTTGTAATCTTAGGCCTTACAAAACCCACATATGCGTAGTTTGAAAAAAGGTATGGCTAAATCAAAAACAAGAAATAAGGCATTCAAAAAGTAATACACATGGTTCCTAAATGTAACCTTTACTAAACTTAAATGAACCCTACATTATTTTAACATGTATAAGAAGGTAGTTGGGCAAAATGTTCTCATTTTAGAAAATTAGGTGAATACATCTTGGTTTTGAAATGGACCCTCTTTTACTCTCATTCTATCCGTTAGAAAAGTATGAACAAATCTCATTAATGCTTTGACATTATGAGCATTCCAATTCACATCCAATGACTATTACTTTTGAAACCACCTATGGGATGGTTTGAAGAAGGTCAGAATTAGAGCAAAATACTATAGTCCATTGCTTTGTTCTTCAAACTTTATAAATCAATCTTCTAAAATTCTATGCAAATCCTTATGCAATTTTTTTTGCCTAATCTAATGCAACTACCCTTTTTTTAAGGGAGACGGCCTATTTTGAAGCATGTAAGGAATCGTAGGGTATATAGAGTGCAGATTTCTTGAATGCAAAGATTTTTCCTAATGTAAAAATAGAGTTTAGAGGGATAATATGATTTTACAATTCTTTTTTATTCAAAATATAATTATCATAAGTTTTTAGCTGAATTATACTATATGACCTATTCTAGTCATATAAACTTTTCTATTTCCAACCATGGATTGGTTGCTGAATCAACCAAGGGTTGGTTGCAATATTGAGAGCCTAACAATCAATGATAATGCACCACAACTATTTTGGGAATTGCATCACAATTGCACAAAAAGAGATCAATTTATAGGTTGGAAATGGGGGGGTGATCTGAAATGGGTCAACTTCTACAAAATGACACTTTTTCTTCAATGGCACCACTAATTCATAAGTCTCTGCAAACCTTTGATTGCATGTATGTTATAGTCTTTATTTTTTCAAATACCATGGTGCCAAACTCTAATGTCGTGGCATAATCACAATGGTTTAAATTTGGAGGGACCATCCTCCAGTTCCTGCATGGTATATTGCTACAATGCAAAAAAGAAAACACTAGTGTGTTATTGTTGCAAACTTCAATCTAGGATTTTGATTGTCCATTACACTACAATTATAGGTCTGCTTGCCACTTTCCTCTATGGTGACTAGTCTGGCACTTTAGGGATTAAAGAAACTCAATCTCACCAAATAGAAGATTGAATTCAAAAATGAATTTGATAAGTTATTTTCCCAAAGAAATGGTTTGATTGTCTCCAAAATATAATTTTTCATAAAATTCTTATCATTAGTCCAAATAGGATAAAGTTGTTTTGGACTTAGATTGGCATAATTTTTACTTTCAAGCACCAATTGAAATAAAAATTATATTTATAGAAAGCTAATGTGATTTTCTATCTTTCATGAAAGTTTCAACAAGACTTGTGGGCCCTAAGGAATCACCTACAAAATCAAAAAATTATATATTAAAGAAAATTGAATCTATTATACATATTAGTTTTATTTATTTATAGTCTTTATATCTAAAACATTATGAATAACTATATAGGTGCAACAATGTAGTCAAACTTCTTTAATCCCTAAATGACTAAGTTGTGTTTTGGACAATATTAATAGCAATTTTTAATAGCTCACTATGATTGGAATTTTTATTTTGAAATTTTGAAATTTTCACATAATATGGATAAAGGTTTTTCTTTAAGGCCCAATAATTTTCATAACTTTTGACTATAGGGTTAAAAAATTATTGTATGATATGAAGTTTGTTTTTCAACTCGGGGAGCTTGGACAAATTAGAAAAAATCACTTTTTTCAAAAACAAAAATTTGAAATTGTTTTTTTAGATTGTTGTATGCGCATTCTAGGCATAAGTATCTTTACACACGAAAGCGTGGTAAGATGATACAGATTATCGTCCTAGAGAATTCCAGATATTCTCCCAAACTTCAATATCTAGTTGATCGTTTTTTCTTCTTCTTCCAACTACTCTCTTCCGTTCTTTTTCCAGAACCAACTACTATCCGGATTTCAATTCGGATCCAGCTTTACCCAATTTTCGGTTACTTTTCTCAATACATTGGTTTTCAATTCCTCTATTTTACCATTAGAGAGTACACTATTGATCTTTTGGAGGGTAGGGACTTCACTACTCTAGTCTACTTACTACATAGGCAAAAACAAACAAACACTCAAATAATCAAAGTGTTGCAACATGGAAAGATGATCCGGATCCTTACAACGTTTCGGACAGCCGATCCGGAATGTACGTCACTCAGGATTGCGTTCACTTTTCCTTACTACAACGATAGATCTCAGGCATTCGGAGCTGATAAGGGGGTAATCTTTCTTAGATGTAAGACGGATCCTAAGGTTGGTAAACCTTCCGATGAGTGGGAGTTTCCGCTAATGGTTGCTAATCTCCACACAGATTTGTTTCCAATTCCAAATCTGCACTCACACCACTCTTCACTATAACCGGATTACCATTTCGGTGGTTCAAAGGCACCACGCATAGCTCCTTCGTTACAAATCTAACATCATTACAATAGTACTTCCTCAATCCGATCTAGTTATCCGAAATTTGGAATCCTCCTCACTCGTCTTTCTCACATCTCAACACTCCAAGCAACAAACCAATACAATCTGGATACAAAGGTGGAGCCAGAATGTCCTCTAGATGGCTCAAATTAAAGAAGGGAATGAAATACAACAGAATAATTGCTAGGATGGAATGAGAGGCAACAAACTTTGCCCACTTTTAAAAACCAAAACTAAAACCAAAGTCAACACCTAAAAGTCCAAAAGGCACCATGGAAATCAGGGTAACCAACTAGTGAACACCTCAAGATATCCGGAACATTTACAATCCAACTGTCCTTACAAATCCGAAACCCCTAAAAATTCGAAACTTGGGCCTATGCTTGGAAATTCCGTTCCGAAATAAAAATCCTACCCAACTACCTACCAGCTATCTATCTATTCCGTTGTGCCTTCTTCATGCTACTCCCGCTTTGGTTGCTCGAAGTCTTTACCGAAGCCTTCACTAGTGTATTCTTCGTTAACGACCAAGTTTGAGGCTTACGTAGAACTATCGGAGGTGAGTCTTCCGATTTTGTTTCATCCTCGGATCTAGACTTCAACTCCTCCTCTTCCAATTCCTTGATCTCCTCAATTTCCGGATCTTTGGCTTGGGGCTACTCACTCAGTTCAATCTCAACATAATCCTGCTTTGGTGTCGACTCTTGCATATGCGAGAAATCTTGCGGATGAGATCGGGCTGGATCCATCATCGCTCCAATCTGTGCGTTGAAGTTGCCACAAATAGCAAATCCGAGTACCATGAACTTTCCAGCCGTGATTTTCCTAGGTGGTAGAAGAATTGGGATAGAAACTCCTTATTCTACTGGATCAAACTTTTCACTTGTCTCTTTCTCTAGCTCAGGTATCGCTAGTTCTGTTAGAGTCCGTGTTTGACTACCTGATGGACCCATAGCTAGAGTGAGGATAGACTTCAACCCTTCCAATTGTGGTTGAATCGGACCACTAGAAGCATGCCAAATCGAAGTCTATCGAACTAGAATATCCCGAAATATGCTCCTGGGGACTTCTGAAAACCCTTCTAAGTCAATGGCCCGTTCCAGATCCAAGTATCCCAACAACTTGCGCATGTCCTTCAAAACAATTCCCATTCGTGCTTTGAAGTCAATTAGGATCTTTACCATCCTTAATTTGGTTATGTGCCTTTCCTTCTCCAACCAAATAATGTACAGGTTAGCTCGGATCACCGTATATTTTAGAACCATGATGAGCTCCTTGAGGTCGTGGACAAGTCGAAGAGCCTCTGTTTCTTTCCATCTCACCCTGTTTAGCGCTTCTTTTGTCCACTTCAGTTGGGACTTGAGGCTATCCCTTTCCTCCTCCAACTTCCAAATCTATTCCTCCTTCTGTCGAAACTCTTCCGAATGTGGGTATTTCTAGATTTCCTCCAAAATCTGGTCCGACTCTATCTTGAGTTTGCCCACGATAAGGAGTATGTGATCCTTCAGGTCACCATACATCTGTTTGGCCTACTACATCCACTGGATTTTGGCTTCAAAAAAGTCCAAGTTTGTAAGATGTTCTCGATCCAGAATTAGCTCTTGTCTATCTAGTGTTGGCGCCTTCCCTCATGCAACCAGATCCGTAGACTTCCTTTGTTTTTGGTCCACCGTTTCTTCTTCTTTCAATTGCTTTTCTTCTCCGGATTCTTTCTCCTCTTTCTCCAACTCATCCGTCAAGCCGTACTTCAGGATCTCGACTCTGGTGTTGTATTGAATCATTTCCTCGACACTCAAGATCTACTTTTGGTGATAGAGGTGGAATAGCTATGGGGTGATAGGGCTGTATTTTGCTCGGCCCATGTGATATGCCAATTTGCCCACTATTCCCTAAATCATTCTCCCCCAATGGACAATCCGGTCCACTAAAGCCCTGAAAATGGTATTAGCCACCATGACTATAACCTAGGTAGGCTTTTTTGGATATAAGATTGGGATAAGGAAGTCTAGTACCCATCTATGCCTTTCATTTTTGCAGTCACTAATAGCAAAACCCTCCTTTGAGTGGGCTTGGTTCCAGAACTTTCCAGCTACGTATTAATCCGCTCTTCTAGCTAGTTTGCGTCCATTCTTTTTAAATGAATAGACATCTACCCAGATGTCTTATGTCCAAACTATGGGTCGATTTCTCATTGTCAATTTGTATTGGTTCAGAATTCTTTAAATGAGTTTTTGGATCATCTCCTCGTTCTTCATATTCCACGGTCTATCTAACAATCCTATACACCCGATACACATGAAGTCCTCCTCTAACTGTGCTTGGTGGGCCAAATTAGAAAGAATAACCAGATAAATCATTCAGGCTACAACCCCAGACTTTCACACAGCTAGATTGCCAGTCGCCGCCATGAATCACTGATATCCGACAACCTAATCCGATGCACTTGGCATCAACCTTTTCGTCCTCTCCCTACCCCAATCGCTAACTCACCACTCTTTTTTTCAACTATACGATTCACAAGGTTCATCCAATAGAAAGGAAGAAAGAGAAAAGTGGCGGTGGGTTTAAGTACTTGGTGTGCGGCCGACAGTTCCCAGTGGAGAATGGATAGAAGACCGTTCCTCTAACGGTACCCTAGTTTCCTAAACTGGAAGCCTAGAATATAGGTTTTAGAAATCCAGAAGTTTCTCGAATCCCGTATCAGATCCGTTTCCGTAACGCTAGTAACGATTCTAGCAATCCGGAAACTGACTATTTCTACCATAGTCTTGGTGTAGTGAAAATCTCAATGAATTACCAAAAAAAATAAAAATTGTAAGTCTACCTAACGTTATTCTAGACTAATTCCATCCGGTTTGAGTTTCCGTGCTCCCACATAGATTTATATATACATAGAAAGATTTGAATCATTCCACTTTGATTAATGAGATGAAAACTAGGAGGAGTTTTAGATTGAAGGTAGCTATAGAAGCTCTACTTTAAAATAAACTTTGAAGTCCTTTATTTCACTCAATTTTCAATATTTTAGGGAAAAAAAATCATAGGATGTAGATTGTCTATTAATAAAACATTACAACCACTGGAATTGGCACTTTTCAATTCAAGAACTAAATTCTTAACAATTTAGTATTTTGAATCTTTCTCTATTTTTTTTAATTACTATTTTTTTCCTATGTGTTGTACAATTCCAAATGTTTTGAAAATTTTTCAAGCATATAGCTAACTTGACTTGAAGAATGAATCCAAAGAAGCACCATAATTTTGGACACTTTTTTTATACAAATGTGACCTTGTGAAGTGCAGTTGCTAGATTTTTCAAAGGGCACAAAAAAATAATGTTGTAAATTCAAATGCTAGTATCTTGCAATCTACATGGTGGAAATTTCTGAAATTTTTTACACATCTTTTCAAACCAATTTCCTACAAGATCCTACAGTTACATGAGTCCAAAAATGTATTTTTCCTAAAATTTGAAACTTGTACAAGAAATGACAGTTTTGAAGTGTATTTGGTGAAAATTTAGTCAAGGAACTTTTAGGGGTTAAGACTATTTGTAATGAGTGCTTAATATTTAAATCTTTTGGGGAGAGGTGGAATATTTGCATTGTATTCTTGTAGATAGCTATCTAAAGGTTGAAGTATTGGTCATCTCTAGTATAGGTTCAATTGTAGTATCTTTCATTTCTTGAATTAAAATTTATGAGTGTTTGAAGGATGGGTCTTTCTAGTCACTACTGTGTAAGTTGAATATTACTTTGAATTGTTAAGCTTCAATTGATGATATCAATTGTCAATAGTTCAATCTTACAAAAAAATTACATATTATTTAACATAAAATTATTTATTAGTCATAGGAAGGTCTTCTATATTCCAAGAATTACTATAAAAAAACAAGGCCTAAATCAAGATGTCCAAATTGAACCAATACAATTCTATCCAAAGTTGTTGAATCAAGATGTTTGAACCAACTTAAAATTGTTGATTCGGGTTGTATTTTTTTGTAGTCAATATAAAAATATTCAACACAATTACAGAAGCTAGATTACCCACATAAAAACCTACATAATTGGTTTTATGGACTACCTAATACTAGTAGAATTACTAGTATAGGTTTGTATGAAGTCTTATTGCTTGTTGCTCCAAAATCTCAATTTCTTTTAGTGCAAGTATCTTTGAATTTATTTTTTCATATTCCAATATTCTCTTAGGACCCATATCTATTATAATTACTCCATACCATTATTCAACAATTAGCCATTAGTGTCTTAAGAAGTCATTAAAGCATAGAGTTGCTAGCGTGCGTCCATGAGCCTATGAGTGGAAAAAAATTTTAACAAAAAAAAGATGAAGGACCTATGACTGTGGATGTTTGTAAATTTTATTTAATAGAAATGTTAATTCATTTAAGAAAAAATTAGATCACTTAGGAGACCTTTTAATCAATTTTTCATTTCAATAAGCAATTGAATTTCATTTTAATCCTGAAGTCCCATTGTCCCTTCAAAGGACAAAAAGGATAGGGCGGCTGGTTGGAACAAATTTCCTGCCTAATGATTATTCACTAGTAGTACCAAACCATGTATATCATGCTATTGCTCAAATAGATCTAATGGGAATCAAACCCAGACCAAATAAATATGATACATAGTTCTTATCCAACTAGTCTATGAACTCATGACTTGGTGACCTACCACCACTACACATTGCATTTAAGACTCATTTATCCAACCCTCTTAAATCTCATTTGGTTTAGGGTTGTTACTAATAACTAAAGTATTCATTCTTGAAAGGGAGGAGTGGTTCTACATCAAAGCCCTTGATGTAGTGGACATCAGCTCATTGTCATGACAAATAGGCACTTTACATTACAAAAAATTTCAACCCTCAGGAGGTCTGCAAGTTTAGAACCCCCAAAGTGCAATTAGAGAAGAAATAATGTTTTGTTTTTTGTTTTTTTTATAATTTTTTTAATGAAAGATGCTGATGTGGCACTACTTGTACCACGTTAGCGCCATGTCAAGCTATCATACTTTTTAAATTTTTTTAATATTAAAAAAAAAATTATTTTTTTATTTTTCTTTACTTGCATAGTTGCATTGTGGGGTGCCAAAAAATGAATCTTTAACAACCCTCTATAGGGTTCAGATTTTTTCTAAAGTTCACTCCGGCCCCCTTTAAGGATTGAAATACTTTTAATTATATATATATTTTTAAATTTTTTTATCATTTAGAGTTTAGAGAAATTCTGAATATATTGTAGACATGAATTATATTTAAATTGTTCGAATTCATTTCAAGAGTTATAAATTGTTCAAACTCATTTCATTTATTGAATAATATAATAGTTTGGAACTGGATATGATGTATAAAAAGGCTTGTAGCTAAGTAACTAAATGTATTTTACTTTTGTAATGAGATTGGACTACAATAGTATAAAAGGAAATAAATCGCATCCAATATATAGCTATAAAACACACAAATCCAATCATAATATAAATCAGTACATGATAGTTTGCCTCATAAGATATATCAGTCTCATCAATCTATGTCATAGTGGACACGGGCACGGAATCCGCAGTGCTAGAAGATTCAAAAGTTTCTCTACCCTCTAAAGCTAAACCATCTATAAAATCTAAAATATTCAAAGCATATGTAGGTTTTTTGCATTTTGGGCACCCAAACTTTGCAAATGTCGATGCTATCTGCTTGGCATATATAGGAAGATCAAAGGACTTCTCTGGACTTAAGAGAAGATTCATTTTTTTAATGATTCACATCTACTCATCAGTTCTTCCCTGTTGCAAAGACAAATCAATTAATGTTAGTTTCATCAAACATTATAAACATTATGCTCTATACAAATTCAAAATGGTGGAAACTTACATACTAAATCTATCCTTTCAAAAAAAAATTTGAGGCATGACATTTATGGTGTCCGGATCTTGTGAAGCTACCACTAGTAGAGGCTCTTGAATGACTTTAGCTATCACCAAGACCTCAGTAGGCTTCTTCATGGGAAACAAGACGGCGTTGAAGATCTCCTTGTCCACCTCCAACACCACTATGTGGTAGCTAGTGCCACGACATGCACTAATAGATGCTCCTATTATAAATAATTCCTACTAATTAGTTAAATGAATTAGTTCATAAATTAAAACTTTAAAGTGAAATAAAAAATTAAAGAAAACTTACTTGTAGATGCAATACAGTCTAGTACCGAATTCCCTTCTTCCATTGTTCCTTCAATAAAGAACTGAAGAAACCTTGCATCTTTCTTTTGAGCCCCCCTCCACGGTTTTGATGTTGCTTCATTTACCAACATAGTGTCCTCTGTGGTGTAATTTAGGTACTTTTTGTCACGACAAAGGTCAACTTTTGCCTTCTTGTGAGCTTCTATAAACTTGTAACAGAACTTTGATTTTCCGTTAACACCAAGATCCTTCACCAAGACCGTTATTCCAAACTTCAAAGTCTACAAGGATCCAAAGAAATGTGTATTAGAATCAAATAACACAAAACAAATAGCCAATTATTCATAAAATCATACAAAATATAAGAAAATATACCGTGGCGGAGTTGTCCAAAGCCGACATCAAGTGCATATGATTGTATCCCACCCATTCGGACTTCTACACTAATTTAGGGTACGCATTACATAGTCCTACAATGACACCTTTCAAAGCAATACACTAAGAATGGAATACAATCATGCATCCATTGTCCTACAAATGAGTTTTTGCAAAAAGAAATGTATTATTAAGAATCTTGTACTTTAGGTCAGAATTCCACTTTAGCACGGATCGCGTCGAAGAAGAAACTTTTGGAACTGGCAAATTCTCTTAGCAATCAAATAGTATGAGGTCCACTCTTGGATGACTCTTCACAACACCATTGTACGTGAGAGCCTTCCCTCACGCCAACTTCAAAATACAAAAATTATTAATATTTAATCAATAATTACAACATATAGGTTCCATACATATGAAAAAATCTTTAATTTAAAATTTTCAAATTATGGAATTTACCTTCTTAAAAAATTCCATAACCTCGGTGTAGCAATTTGGAAATGCTTCTTCTATGTCATCTTGAACATCTATGATAGACACATTTAAGATCAAATCTTATTAAGTCACGTCAACATTATCACCAAGAATAATGATTTACGTTCCTTATATGACCATCTCCTCCGTTAGCTCTAGTAATACTTCCTTCCGCTTCATTCTGTAAGATCCACCCTACATCGATCCACTGTTGAAGACACAAGAGCTTGGCCAACTCCTTCAACCTCTTCTTTCCTTTGCCTTTTTTCTTCCCATCTTTCTATAACTCCTCCTTCTCCACAAGCTTCAGTAAGCGCTCTACTTCTTTTTTCTCCTTGCTTGCTTGAATCTCTTGTATTTTGTCGTCCTTTTTCTTGTCTACAGCAATCCTCTTTGCAAAGGCCTTTTTCTTTTGCGCTTCACTAAGATCAGCCACTCTGGAACATCCAAGTCAATAGCACCAAGACCAACAAAGGACTTTCAAAACAAAGACTTTAAAGGGGGTATATACGTCATTGGACAATCTATATACCATCCCCCACTAGAAAGGTTTGTGGTTATGAATGTCCAAAGTTCAGTTGTTGTATACATGCACTTAGATTGAATTCCAATCCAACCATGTTGTGAGAAATGGAAGAAGATCCTCCCTAGCAATAGCATTTTTAGGTAGAAGCTCATATTTAAAATACCTGCACCCCCAGAAATTAATTTTTGACAATTAATACAAATGAATCCCATAAAACATTGATAAATACTTAGTTACAAGTAATAGAATTAACAATTACTACAAGTACCTCAAAATAATTGAAAACCATAATACAGAAAAGAAAAAAAACATTTATTTCTACATACTCCTATTAAAAACTCTCATTAAATTAATGCGGAAACTAGAATTTGGAGTATTGTGAGATACCTCCAAAACTACCATTGGGTCCGTCGGTAGTTCCTGAAGTACCTCACAATACCCCAACTTCTGGACTAAGCGTAAATTTAAAAAAATATTCTCCTAAAAATAATTTTCATTCCCATTGCTTACAAATTGTTTACAAAAAGAAAAATAATGATTGAGGCCTTGCAATAATATCAAGAAATGACTCGTTTCACAATCAAGTCAGATCCATCAAAGTCGAAAAAGTTCTCTGATTTTTTAAAAGAATTCTAGCCCTTCAACATATGCTCAAATGTGTCAATCCAAATCTTCTGCCTTCAACCTTCAATGTATTCTGGAAGAGTCTTTGGACGAAGAGGTGTTTTCATATTGATGCGGATGTTGTCTTTGTAAATCACATCCTCAAAAAACTCTATAGTAGCTTCTTTGATCTATATGAGAAATACATTCAACTTGTACTTAGTGACATGAAGGCTACTCAACATTTTATAAATTCAAATGGAAGGCAACTTAGAAAATTCAAACTAGACATATAAACCTCAAAATTTGAACTCAAAATCCATTGAATGAATTTACCCCCGCCCCCTTAACAAATTTGTTAAAAAATGGCCTAAATTTATCTTCCAAAATAGGCTTAATTGGGAAGTGCCTAGCTTTTCGTGAAGCATCTAAGTTATTCCACCACTTCAATAATTTAATCTTTTGGACGGTAGATACAATGTATGTTGCAATGTTTTGCAATTTTTCAAGGGTTATTTCTGGAACCTCATTTTTGATCCAATGCTATTCCACCTAGAACAAATAATGTATAAATGCGAACTCCGAAATGCCACATTCAATGCCTACAAAGAAAATTCTTCTTAGGTCTAAAAATTTACCTCCTCAAGAAAGCTTGGACCATGTATGGGACTTGCCACTACCAAGTACTTCCCCATTTTTGTTATCAACTTCTAGACCTTCTCATTAGCTCCACTTTGCATAGCATCCGCAATCCCTTGATCTGTCTTGTCCTCCAACGTTGTCATTTCATGGTACTTTTGTACCATGAGGTCTATTGTTTAGGCAATTTCTTACTACGACAAACCCAAAATATTAAAATTATTAAACGTTTCAAAGAAACATAACAAACAATTATACTTTTTGAATTCAAAAAAATAAAAATTTTAATATTTCTTCAAAAACATGACTTGCTCAAAAAGTAATAGCTATAAAAACCTCAACTAGCATGGTATACCAATGTTTCCTTTGATGGACACTACACCATCTCTTCTCCAATGGCCTAAGCATCTCTTCAAATTGTTCATAGGGAAGAAGCCCATATTTCTAAATTCAGTATAATTCATGCACCAAATTTGTTTTGACATGTGAGTCCTCTGTAGCTCTACAAGTCAATCAATTACACAATCAAATAAAAAAAATTTGGATTTTAATATCACTAACAATGTTAACTCATTATAAGCAAAGTCAGTGGACAAATTGAAAGAAACAAAGTAACTTACTTGTTGATATCATGCATTGTTTGCATGATAAGTTCAATTTTCCCCTTTGTGTCCAACACTATGCAATCGATATTGTAGTGCCATCTTGGGTCAACTATATACTTCCGGTTAATGAGGTTCATCCAAGCAATGCATCAATGATTGCCGTCGCAAATAAAGAACTTCATGTTCTTTAGAAAACTCAGCTCTAACACTGACTGAAGATAGTCATTGAACTCATCATTTACTTTCTTCCACAATGAGTCCTACTTATTAATTTCATTTGTAGAAAAGTTGAAACTTTGGCTAGCCTCATTTATTGTTGAGACATAAAAAACTACTACCCCCTCTTGGTACCTGTGAGCAAACTCGTTCTCCAGTTTCTTAATGTCAAAAACAAGGGTAGGCCTTACCATCGGCATTGACACTAAGTGGCACAAAGGAATGCGCAATCTTGAGTGCCTTTCAGGCCTCATCTTCAAATTCGCAATTGTTGCTATAGAGTCAAACTTTTGAAGTCAGTGCAATTCATCTTCCATCAACTCCTTCTCCTGATCCTTGTCATCTTTCCTAAGCATTGTAGGATCTCCAACCTCACCTTCAATCTCAGGTTGTTCACTCTCATCCATCCCCGATGTCTCTAGTGCATAAGCTGTCTGTGTGAAAGCAAGTGGTAACTCATCGGTTTGCACAAAAGAAATTCACTTCATAAGATATATCACCCACATACAATTACAGCATAAACGTTTTTCAAACAAGGTTTTCAATAAAAGAAAATTAAAAAAACATCCAATAAAAAAAATATAATGCATATGATTTCATAATTGAGGTCCATAATTGATTAGATACTTGTCCAAGAAAAATTGCAAAAGACAATTTGAAAACAAAAAAGCACCCACAATGTGGTAGTTTGATTCAATTTCAATCAATATCTATGCTACAATTTGAGTTTGAATTCAAGTGGATCAAAACAACTTCTTGCCTCCCAACAATCCCACTACATGCACAATCTAACAATTGAAACTAAAGACTAGAGATTAAAATAGAAGATTGCATCGAGGAAGTATACTTTGTACTAGAACTCTTAGGTGAGAACATAGGTTGCCTGCCTTTCCTCTATAGAAACAAAGGCAATTTATCTTTTCTCTATAAAAACAATGGTTACTTGACCTTTCTCTTCCTCTCATTACTAATGTGACTTTCATGTGGGACTTCAACATAGTCACACGCCCGGTCATATGCATCCAAAACATTGCCAAAGCTTACCAAGTCTGTAGTGTCTTGGAGATCCGAGTCAATGATAAAATCCTCAACCACATTTCCCGGACTCAAATGACCTTCTATAAGAGCCATTTACATAATGAAGAACAAAGTATTAGTCTTACAATTTGAAATTGAGGGCCTTTAAGTAAAAATTATGACATACTGCTTGGAATACCATTGCTACAAAATTAACCATAGAGTGCATATATTTGTAATCAATAGGATGAACAAACATGATCTAATTTTTACCTCATCTATATTTGTGGAAATGAAGTTTGGTGAGGTTTCTTCTATGTTAATACAATAGAAACTCTAAGTGCTTGAAGAAGCTTACAAGTCCTTGTATATAAGGTGTTTAGAAGGTTTGATTTCATCCAATACATATTAATCATAACAAATTCAATATAAGTTTAAGTCTCTTTACACTACTTTGAATTAATAATTATACAATATAAAAATAAAAGTTCATTTGAAAATGATAAAAAAAACTTCTGATTACTTTACTAAACTCTGAACTAAACAAATTTATTTAAAAAAATACATATTCAATATGAAGTCTTCATTACTTAAAGAGAAATTCAAATTACAATAGAGACATAAAATGTTTTTTGTACCTACTCTATACAAATGTAAGTATCTATATCAAAGACGGATTTTGGGAGTACTAGGAGGTACTCCTAAAACTACTAGCAAATCCGATGGTAGTTTGGGTGGTATCTTCCAGTACCCCCAAAATCGGTCTTCTTAACACAAAAGAGGTCAAATTTTTCCTTTCTTTTATTTGAAGTATTAAACTCTTTAATTGGCAATTTTCAAGAGACTTACAATATTTTCGAGATATGAATAATGATTTGGATTAAAGATATTATTATTGTCACGTTCATGACTATCCTACAAGGCATCATCTTCTATCCTTGTAGACTCAGTAATTGTAGCAGGAAGCTAAGGGGCACTTCACACATGGGCCGACCAAGTCGAGAGGCCGTGGGAGTTCATGGCCAAACTTTGGGCCAGAGTCCAAAGAAATGGGCAATAAATGGGCAATTTGATAGACTCTCGACCAAAGTTTGGATCGCCACTTTGTGGTGACTCAAACTTTGGTTGAGAGTCCGTCGTGAGGCCATTGCTACGTAGGAGCTTGGACTTCCATGTAGGCACTTTAGAGGGAAATGGACTTTGGATTGTGCCACCTTGTGTGAAGGGTTGAGAGGCCAAAGTCGGGGTTTTCTTAAATTTGATTGGTGGAGGCTGACGAATTCTCAACCTTGGACCCATGTGTGAAGCAACCGTAAGACCACTTGGGAACTTGACCCCAATACTTCTAGAGCACACCTAACTTCTGCTCTAGCCATCCATAAGACACTACTTAACCGCACAAGTAAATGGAAAAGGTCTCATAAATCATCAAGTAGACAAAGCGTAGATTTCTTGAAATCAAACACTCTTGATTCAGTGTCTGGAACAATGTCTGGGAAGAACCGGCAGTTAGTTCATTGTTAGCCAGTGCTTTGGGGAAAATAACCGGTTGGAGTGTGAAAATGGAGGATGGAAAACTAGACAAAACATTAGTAGGATTGGCAACCTACTAGTGTGCAAAAATAAATGGGGGCTATTTAGCCACCATTTTCATGAAATTGTCGGATCTTAGTTGTTTGCAATTTAGAATTCAAAGCTAATACTTGGGTTACTAGAGGTGGGTATCTTCTTGGACAAGGTGGACACTACTTCTTCGTAAACTAACTTTCAAGTTGTATACAAAGATTGAGGCTTTATCTAGTATTTGAATCTTTCTTATTGTAGAGGTGGCTTAGTAGTAGAGCAAGAGTATTACATAGTTTTTGGAGTAATCATGAAGAAGTTGTCAAGTTTTTTGTAGGAGCTAAATTTTTTGAAAATGAAGAATTTCATTGATTCTTTGTGATATTACAAATTGATATATTTATTTATGCCTATCACTTAGAATTGCCATAGTTATCTAGTTGTATTTAGGGTTGTTTGGCACCATTACTAGTTGCTTGCTTACCACACTACAATCAGTGATGATGTTTGAGGGTTAATATCAAAGTTGGGTTTTGGCATCATCACAAATAACATCAATGATATGCAAGTTTGACAAGTAATCTGTGCAAAACTTGCATATCAATATTCAAGCTATATTGAATCAAGTTATTGCATCAACCAAGAAATCTTGCTCATTGACATCAAGTTGCAAATACTTTGATCAATGAAGAATTGATAAATTTGAGACGTGAGAACAATACATACTTAAATGACAATCACAATAGTTTTGAACCTAATTGCCATGAAAAATAGAATATTTCCAACTTATATGGAGGATGTATTGCAACCTTTATAAATTTGAAGTTGAAGGAAATTGGCTTGAAGGAAATTGGCCGGTGAGAATTTGATACTAGAGGAAATAAACCGGAAGATTTTGATAAGGAGAGGATTAATTGAGGTTATAGGGTTTGCTGCGTGCCGTTTGGGGACTCGAGCTCGCGCAGAGGTGGTTGACTATGCGGCTGCAGCAAATGGCGTAGGATTCCTAAATCGTAGAGGTGGCTGCGCGTGGTGGCAGGCATACTTCTGGCAGGAGTGCGGGCGTATGGAAGAAGACAGCGACAACACTTGCAAAGGGAGCGTGAGGCGGCAAACCAGATGCAGCTCTGTGCGCGGTGGATTGGGCATGGCGATTGTCAATTTCCAAGTAAGGTTTCAAATTAGAGTTCGATTTTTTGGGATACTGCAAGATACCCCCAAAACTATCGTCGGGTCCGCCGGTAGTTTTGGGGATACCTCGCAGTACCCGAAAAATCGAACCCTGTTCATGAACATTTCGTTTTTCAGCACCTTCAGACAAATGTGTAAACCGCGAATCGAGCAAGCTTCATACCAGAGAAGATTTGGTTTAGGCTGGCAGATCGTTTTCTGGGATACTGCAAGGTACCCCCAAAATCGACCTGGCTTTTCCAAGCGAGTTGTATTTTAACTTTTATATTTGACTTATCCAAAGTTCACATAATCTCTTCTTGTAGAGTAAACTTATATTCGTTGAAATTGAACATACAAAGAATAGAAATCTTACCTCTTCATTTTCGTCGTGGTGGTCATCTTCTACGAGTTGCTGTAGATCTTCCTTGACGCACTGTGAGTCGTCCTCGTCATTTAGAGATTCTTCCTCTGTGCACTCAACTAGCCGATCATTCCTCTTTCTCCTGCGCAGGTTTCGCGAAGGCATGTCCACCTACTGCGGCTGCGACTGTTGGAACTTCATGGTAAGCTTTAAATTTCAAGGTCTCGGAATCCAGTATGGCTGTTTTGATATCAAATTATAAAACTTAATTTAAACAAGTAATGGTTGATGTAATTTCTCTCTCCTTGGCTCTTGATGGCATTCTCGATGTACTGTCTCACTCCTTTGCAATTTCTGAACTGTGTTTCCTTCTATCTATCGCCCGCTTTACGTAACGAGCTGTGTGTCTACAATTATCAGATACAGGGTGAAGATGCGGAGAGAAAGAACTAAACGAGGAATTTTAAAACTCTGAATCACTGACTAACTCGTGAAATTAACTAGGCCTGGTCTGCGAAGTTCGGCTCACAAGAATTGCAATTTCAAGCTGCAGCTTGTATTCACGAATGTTACGGTGTTTATCTGAGGTACTAGAAACTCGGTTACATTAGTTTTTTAAAAATCCTCATGACTTCTGCTGACCTACTTTGCTTGTCGTCCTACTGTCGTGACTTGAAGTTAGCCAACCATGTCACTGAAAATGAGGAATTTACAATCTAGCTAAAGCCAGATGGATATCAAACAATGTATGAAACCAAAAGCTTTTATGTTTTAAACAGACTCAGAATGAGAGGAGAGAAGTCAATGCTTCAGTTACTAAGCAACAACATATAAACCTCAAACTTGCTTCTTACAACAATCATCGCATTCAAAACAAAGGAACAGGGTACGGGATTTACTGACCTCCATGACGTGCGTTGGCAAGTGCGGCGCTGTGTTGTCCTTGCCCGCGGGACCGCCTGTGATCTTCTCCATCGAGCTCGTTTAAGTGAGTGAGATGATGCTCAGGAACAAAACGAGTGAGATACAATTTAGTAGCTTCTGCCTTCCTTAGTCCTACAAGTCCAGCAAACGAGTTGCAAGATTTGTGGTTATAGGCAGTCCCACCGAAAGGGAATGTTGGAGATAAGGGGTATGTGATCAGCAAAGAATTTTCTAAAGTTAGTAACCTCCCTTTCAAAATTAAAGTGGATATTTTGTGATTTGACATCATGCTTCTACATGCTATATAGATCATTCCTATCCGTCCATACTGCCATCTGAATATAGAGAACTTTAAGGATCACCATAACATGGGAAAGATTATGACAGAAGGTAGTAGTTGCTAAATTTGACTTTATACTTTCCATTCTTCAGGAGATTTGTTTAACCTGGTTGGTTGCTCCCTCTTGTTGGATGTATTATTTCTCCTTAGGTAATTGGGGAGAGACTTCGGTTATTCATATTATCAAATACGATATGATACAGAGTAATTTGTTGGCTTAAATGATCTATATAGCATGGATGTAAAAGAACTTCATAGATTCATTGGTTGTTGGCTACCCTTTCATTGAAGAGCTCAAATGAACCCCAAAAGAACATTCATAATGTAACATCTTGCCTAAATGATATTGTGAGATAAAAACAACACCATTAAACGGGAAAGTGTGTAAATAAATTTGCGGCAATTCTAAAAGTTCTATTGAAGAAGATAGAACATTGACCATGTTATATAAAAAAAAGTATAATATTGTACAAGTAGACAGGCCTTTCAAATGCAGTTGGGACCTTGGATATGGGATCCCTCCTTTTCATGGAGAGGGGAGGAATTATTGAATGCAGCTAACTCTTACTTTAGATTTGGATAAGTACATGAATGTCAAATGCACTTGGTTATTTTTTGTAAAGGTTTTCTTTGTAGAATTTTGCTTATCTTGGATCCAAGTGTAAAAGATTTATTTTGGGGGGATAATTGCTACAAGGGATTTTTTTTAAATGAACCTATAATGTGTATTTTTTTGGATTTATGTTTAGGGGATTTGGTTCTTTGGATAGTTGTTACAAGGGATTCTTTTTTAAATGAACCAACAAGTTATATTTTTCTAGATTTGTGTGAAGGGATCCACATTGTAGATAATTGCTACAAGAATTTATTTATTTTTTGTAAAATTAAAAGTTAAATTCTTTTGGAATCATGTGAAGGGATTCATTGTTGTGGATAATTGCTATAAGGGTTTTATTTTAATGAACCTACATTCCTACAAGTTATATTTTTGGGGGTTCTTGTGAAGGGATTAATTGAAGACATTTGTAGATAATTAATAGAAGGTATTCTTTTGGAATTTAAAAATTGGGTCCAACATTGAACTAAAAAATTAATCATTAATAGCTGAAAGATCAGATTGAAATACAATAATCCCAATAGTGAGATTGTTTGATAGTAAAAATTTAACCTTTTAAATAAAAATGGAAAATAATTGAAAATTGCATTCCAAAAGTTTCAGAAATAAGTCTTATGAGTTATATTTTACCCTAAACCAAGAACTCAAAATGCCCTAGAAAGTGAAAACAAGATTGTCCATAATTTTTTCATAAATAATCCAAATGGATTAAATCAAAGTTTCACATGTACTAAATATTGTTGTTATCATACATAATATTTTGTTTATTTTACTTTTTGAAGTTTAGAATGTGGTACTTACATAGAAGGTAAGTCATCCTTAGAGAGGAACATATGTACTTGGCAATTGCCAAGCACCTCATATATAAAACCATGGATGTTTACCATAGTCAAAACCCTATAATATACAATTTGTTTGTTTTTTCCTCATGGCAATTTTATGACTTCTACAAATTAATGAATGTGTAGTAAGCAAACAACTTTGAATGGAAAAGTATATAGGCAATTTTTATTTCTATGCCTATGTCTATGTCCCACCAAGATTTTGTCCATGCCCTGCCTATGCCACATAGCAACTGCGTGACCTATTTTTTCCTTATAAAAAAGTCAACTATGTGTTGACTCTATCGGACAGGCGAGACCTCTACCAGATGGGCAAACCGGACATCCACCCACTATGACAACCCTGCCCATGGCAGGTTGATTCCTGTGTATTTGGTGGAGAATAGACTGCACATATTCCCAGATCTCCTAAGCTTGTGAAAACTAGTAGAATCAATGCAGAAGAGTTTCCTCTATGTTCATGTTGCAGCAATTGCATTTTACATCAATATTTGGGTTGATACGGGCTCTTCATACATGCACCGCTACCGCATTGTGCCATACCGACCACGTGAAAGCTGATTCTTTCTGTGAGTGAGTCTTATGCCATAAGTCTTTCCAGTTAGGTGAGAAATCCATTGGAAGATGACCTGACTACTTCGAAGGGATGGACCTTTTGAGTTGGCGGTTCCCTGTAAGAATCTGCCTTCCCAACGCAGTTGTATACGACATATATTGATTACCATCAGGCCAGCTCCATCTTGAAGGATCAAAGGTCAGCGACTGAATGGCTCCAGCAAAATACAGGGTTGGGGTTGAACCTGAACCTTTAGCGATCTGGAGAATTCGAACTCTTCTAACGTAACCCTGTTAACTCTCCCTTAAATCTGACTGCCAGATGATTGAAAGCTGTCTGGAATAAGTTCCAATCATAGCTGTGTCGTTCGTTGGGGGCAGAAGGAAATTCTGGACTTGTGTCGAAGGAATTCTAAATTGCGGACTTTTGCTTTTCCATGTGATGGTGGGCAGTTCGTCTTGCATGTCTCCGAAGATGCCTAGCCATTGGCCATCTTGCACAATGTCATATTGTCTGGTGAGATAGACCAGCCATTCATGGGGTATATGCGAGATCAAATATCTCCACTTCCCCTGTTCATTGTCTGAGAGGTTGAAACTTCCTGCAACATCATCCCAAGTCCGAAAATCTTGCAAGTCTTGTCCCACAGGTCAACTATGGGTCTGAGACCTATTCGAGCTAACTCCCGGGCCCTGGTTACAGTAAATTGGAAGTTGGATCCGATGAATCTAGATGTCCACCAAAGGTTAGTGGTAAGTACCTCGTCTGCGTTCGTCGGTGGTAACGGTTCGATGTGTTGAACGAGTTTTTTCCATGCAATTGTCACGCTGTTTCAAACGCGAGAACCTCGAGACACAGATGCCTTGTTTACCATGAGCAAAATCGGTGATGAGTATCAAAACCCGCCTTTAGGATCTGGCTTCATTCGAAGTATCCTGTATCTGAGCAAAGTTTTCAGGTTCGAGATCCCCGGCTCGATTGCGAACAGTATCCATTTGGCTAGGAGGGTCGTGAGTGAGACTTCCGGGTCAAGTAACTTGAGACCTCCTAGATCCTTTGTGAGGCAGCAATTGTCCCAGTTTACTCTTGGTGTTGCCGTATGTTCTGATCCACTCCATTGGTAGTTTCTGAGACTTGCCCGAATTGAGCGTAATGCTTGAAGGGAAACACTCCAAATCACGATGAAGTAGTACAAGGTTGAGAGTAGTATGGCGTTGATTATCGTCACTCTGCCGGCTAGGGATAGATGCTGTGTAGTCCAGTATTGAAGCTTCTTCTTAATTTTCTGTTACAGAAAATCGTCTACATCGACAGTCTCCAACGTGATCCCAAAAGGTGCTCCGAGCAGCGTGGTAATGGAACCTGTAGGTGCCCAAATTAGGTGGAACTGCTCTGTCCATGCCGGTCTCTCAAGCTTGGAGAACCAATAACCTGTACTTTTGACCCAATTGATGGTTAGATCGGACGCCAGGCCAAATTTTTTAAGTAATAATATTGAGTTTCGAAGGAAAAGCTCTGTTCCTGTAAAAGATATCCCAGTATCGTCAGCATACTGTGAGACTAATTGGTATGAATCACTATCGGGTAGCTGAATACCCTGTATTCGACCCATCTTCTATTCTACAGCGGCAGCCATATTGAGAGCCTCCCCTACTAATAAGAAAAGGTAAGGCGTATGGCAAAAGATTTAGTACCTGAACCATTCAGAAAGATATTTGCTGATGCATCTTGAAGAAGCAACTTTACCAGATGTGAGAAGGAATGGGGTATACCTATATGGTACAAGACCTGGAACAGGAAATCCCACGATACAACATCAAACGCTTTTGTGAAATCTAACTTCAAGAAGATGAGATCCTGGTTGGATTCCTTAACCCACTCTACCGTTTCATGTTGCAAGAGAATATTAGCCAGGATGTGTCTAGAGGGCAGGAACGCTGATTGTTCCGGGTTGATGACGTCTTTCAGGATGTACTGAAGTCGTATCTGTAAAGCTTTCGCGAGTATCTTGTAAGAGACGTTTAATAGCGTTATTGGCCTCCAGTTCGATAGATTGGAAGGCTCCCCAGACTTGAAAAGTAAAACAGTAGTACCGGAGTTCATACCAGTGGGTAGCCGACCTTGCCTTACTGCTTCCTGTAGCATTACGGTGAACTCCTCTCCTAGCATATCCCAGAATCGGCAGAAAAATTCAGTTGTGATTCCATCTGGGCCTGGGCTCCT
Source organism: Pseudoscleropodium purum (assembly GCA_963969395.1). Taxonomy (NCBI): domain Eukaryota; kingdom Viridiplantae; phylum Streptophyta; class Bryopsida; order Hypnales; family Brachytheciaceae; genus Pseudoscleropodium; species Pseudoscleropodium purum. The sequence continues at coordinate 5,122,485 of OZ017796.1, forward strand.
TCCTTTCGCCATCTGTTCACTTTTTTCACTCTTACTTTCGCCAATAATTCGCTTTTTTCACTCTTACTCGGTTTTCGCATTAATTGCTTTCGAGAATATTGATGCTCATGTTCATCTGTAACTGCGTCAGCATCAGCTGCGCTGTTACTTATTTGGCCTCAAAAGTCTTGCATTGGCAAAGAGACCGGTAGTACTAGGACTAAATCTACGACTGAAATGAGAGAAATTTTAGTTACGAAACTAGTTCCGATCGAGAGCCTGGTAAGATCCTCTCGTTTTCTCTTTATGCACCACTCCTTTCTGCATGCTAGCAGCCAAAGGAATCTAATGGCCCCATATTCATTTTCTAATGCTAATTTTCCAGCATCTCCTGCGCAAGTGCGCTAGAACCTGTACGTAAGCCATAGTCAGGGTCAGAAAGGAGAGACGTCATTATGCAATCCCCATCGAGCAATTCACGTGGCCCTGGCCCCGCCTCATCCCGGCTTTGTTGCTGCCTGGACAAAGGCTTTCTTCCTCACCTGTACGCTTCGTTGTTGGTCTAAGTTATCATGGTCTTCAGATTTCTCCTCGGCAGAGACCGAGAGACATGGGGAGAGTTAAGAGTGTGATGACAAGTTCAATTCGAAGAAAGAACGAAGGAAGGGTAGGAAGGAAACTGGGGGCCTTGCATTGCAGATGCAAGTATTGGGGTGTTTTCAGTCTGCTCGTTTCTGGGAGCAGGATTCCAGGATTTGCCACATGACTGCATCCTGATTATCGGCTAATTAAAGAGCAGATTGCGTGTCCTAGCCTCCCGCCAGGATTCTTACTTGTCCCAACTTCATTCCGAGAAGAAATTCTTTTTTCATGAACTTAACGTCTCTCAAATCCATGTAATTAAAAATTGCTTGATGACTCATGAACAATGCTTGAATGATGACCTCTTCATGATAGAGTTTCCTATTGGAAGCTCTATGAGAAAACTTGCCGAATCCACAATCTTGTAGGTGTAGTTGCCCCCAAGTACAAGCTGAAATAACAACACACAATATATTCAAGGCCAGGAAACGAATCAACCATCGCACTGGAATCAATCAGCAATCGGTTGTGTGAGAAGCAATCATGGCTTCCGGGGACGAAGACGTGCAATTTGTTAGATAGATGAGAATGAGCTTGTCACCAAAACCCAAGCTAGGTCCCAGACAGGTTTCAAAATGACTTCAGTACATACTAGCAAATGAACCTTTGTTACCGTTTGCTTTTCTGTTCTCTCTTGAAAAGATTTCAGCAATGCCCTCGGGACTTTTTGATGTAGCTAGACAACAGGTTGAAGAGCTCCTACTGGGCTTCTTAACGAGCTCAAATTCAATTCGGTCTTCTTCATCTTCTCCCCGTGAGGTACTTTGGTGGTTTTTAAAAAATGAATGAAGGATGACTAGCTTGGGGATTAAGATGAAGTAGAATAGCTAGACCACGCAAACCCTGCGAAGTACGTGCAAGCGCTAGCTCTTGTACGTCCATATGAAGAAGAGAAGTTCGAAGAGGCGTGTGAGGAGGAGCATGCTCGTGCAACAAACAGGGGAGAGGGAAAAGAGATTCCTGTGCCTTCGTTGACAACGGAGAAGATGATAAACTCTGGGTGGGTTCGAGCCCTCTGGGCAGATGGAGCTGGGTAAGAGTGGAGTACTGTGAAGGGCAGCTTGTCCAGGCAGCGACAAAGCCGGAATGAGGCGGGCCCTAGACCACTTGAATTGCTCGATGGGGGCCGTGTGCGAAACGTCTCGCGTCAGAGGCTGAAGATGGGGGCCGTGTGCGAAACGTCTCGCGTCAGAGGCTGAAGATGGGGACCGTGTGCGAAACGTCTCGCGTCAGAGGCTGAAGAGGAAAGGGACTCTAGATTGACACGTTTGAAAAGCGTGCATACGACCTTTACTTACAAATCTCACCGCATCTTACCTCATACATACGATCACAACAAACTTTCTGTACGCCACCCACACCGAGAAGAAGTAACAAGCAGCGAGCTAGTATATATGTTCCCCAAGCATGCTCTGGAGTTTGTGAGATTCTCGTGCTCGCTGGAAGGTGACGCAACAGAATCTATGGCGATGGAGTCTCTTCGAGAATCGTGGGGCAATGCCTCGGAGTCATGGTGGGCTGTGGCGATGATGGTGACGACACTTGCGACTCTTTTGTGGTTTGTGATGAACCTCCGAAGTGAAAGAGCGAAATTGCCGCCAGGGCCGAGGCCGCTGCCATTGATTGGAAATTTGCACCAGTACGGCGAACTTCCTCATCAAACTCTCTGGCATATGTCGGAGAAATTCGGGCCCATCATGTACCTGCGCATGGGCGCAAACCCTATGGTGATCGCTTCCACGGCCGATGCGGCCCAGGAGTTTTTGAAGGTGCAGGATAAGTCATGGGCGAGTCGCCCGCAAACGAGCGCGGCGGGGAAAGTATTCTCCAACAACTTCCGGAACGTGGGGCTCGCGCCCTATGGCCCGCATTGGCGTCACATGCGGAAGATCTGCATGCAGGAGCTTTTCACGCAGAAGCGGATGGACTCATTTCGGACGCCCCGCGGCGAGGAGTTTGGTCTGATGGTGAAGTCGATTTACGAAGACTCCTTGGAAGGAAAGAATGTTCCGCTGACGATGCAGGTGTCTCTCCTTGCTAACAACAACCTCACACGCATGCTGCTCGGCAAAAGGTGAGCTAGCGTTTGGGAATCATCTTCTCAAACGGGCATTCTCGGGAGAAATTCAATTCTTTTCACAGCATGTCTTTGGGAATCATTCTCTCAAGAATTCTCTGCATTCATTCAATTTCTTCTTACATATATTTCTTTAGGAATCTTTCTCTCGGGAATTCACGGCACCCATTCAACTCGTTTTAATTACAGACATACATGTTATTGAGAATCATCCTATTGGGCATCCTCCACATTCATTCAATTCTGTTTACATCCATGCCTTTCGGTGCAATCCATTCCTTGTGCACCAACTGGTAGAAACTTTCTTTGCTGTGAATTGAAAAGTAATTTGTGCTGTGACTTGATGTTTATGGGACAGATTGTTTGGGACGAACCAAGCTGGTCAGGTGGAGGCTCACCGGCTGAAGCAGCTCAACTTCGAGATTTTTACCCTCTTCAGCACCATGAACGTGGGCGACTGCTTCCCCTGGTTGAAATGGACCACCCACCTTACCGGCTACGTCCGCCACTTGCACAAAGTGCAAAAAGATATGGACGCCTTCTTTCAGGAGTTTCTGGACGTGAAGAAGAATGGCACTCCCACGGACGCCTCCCGTGGGGAAGATCTAGTGGATGTCCTCCTCACGCAGCCTTCCGAGAGTGGCGATGGCCGTCTGGATGATGATGCCATCAAGGGCGTCATCACGGACATGCTCTTGGCCGGCTCCGATACCTCCTCCAACACAGTGGAATGGGCGATTGCGGCTCTCGTGCGACATCCCCACGTCCTTTGCAAGCTCCAAGCCGAGCTCGACGCCGTGGTCGGTAGCACGCGAATCGTCACGGAAACCGACCTCTTGAGCTTGCCGTACCTCCAGGCCGTAGTGAAGGAGACGTTCCGACTCTTCCCGCCTGCGCCGCTCAGCATGCCCCACACATCAACGGAGTCGACCTCCGTTTGGGGATACGAGCTTCCCACAAAGACTACCCTTTTAGTGAACATTTATGCAATTCATCGTGATCCCGGCATGTGGGAGCGACCTCTGGAGTTTGATCCGGAGAGGTTTGTATTGCACCCGGAGATTGATATGAGAGGGAACCACTTCGGGCTCATTCCATTTGGAGCAGGACGCAGGCAGTGCCCTGGGATGTCGTTGGGCCTTCTGTTTGTGCAAATGGGGGTCGCACGACTAGTGCAAGCATTTGATTTTGGGTTGCCGGATGGGATGGTGGCTGAGGAGCTGGATATGTCGGAGTTGTTTAATCTTGGTATGCCGCGGAAGGTGCCACTGGTGGTGGTAGCGAAGCCGCGGTTGCCAAAGCATTTGTATTGAAGTGGAGCCTCCATAGCTTAGCCATGTGAGGGTGCATTCTGCACAAGAGCAAGCGCTTGGGCTAGCCCAGAATGGTGCGTTATGAAGCATGACCCCTTAAAGGAGGTTGTCACTATTCATGTGGCAAAAGTATAGAGAGGACCTAAAAGTACAAGTAGCTTTCGTTAGAGCATAGTGTGTCTTTTTTTGTAGCCTTGTAAGAATGATAGGAGAGTATGTTATCAAATTTGCATAATTTTTAAGTAATTGACAAATTATAAAAGATTTTCTTGTACTCAATTTTGCAATAAAAGAATTAAAAAACAATAGACCTAATTGTGGTTCCTACCTCTATTAGGAGTTAAGAATAGTTCCTTGATGTTCCATATTAGGGATTAAGAATAGTTCCCTAATGTTCCTACAACAGAATTGCCTCTCCTTGCAGAATTGTCCCTCCTTGCTTATTTTGCACTCTAAATTACCCTTGGAAAGGCTTGAATTGGCAATGACCCCTCTTAATGGAATCAATGTTGTTTCTCCAATTGCAAGCCTAGATTTTATTCTAGAAATGTTTATATTATGGACTTAATGGGTTGCAAACAAAATGAAAAAGTTATTCTAAGATCAATGTTCTAAAGGGTTTGAATCAATGCTAGAGGAAACTTAAGAATCTCCTTAACTATGTTTACCAAGCATTAGCAAATTTTTCATAGTTTTAGATTTATCCCCTAAGTTGTCCCAATATTCCATGCACACTTTCTAAACCTTGGAAATTGCCTAACACCTCATTCCCTTTTGATTGATTGGGAGATATCTCCAACTTTAAAGGTGTGAGCATTGTTGTCATTGAATCATGTCTAAAACTATTACAAAATATTGTTCCCATTACTATTCTAAGATTCTATGGGCATTTGATAGGAGATATCTATCCTTGTCTAATAATGACCCCTTTATTCTCGTTATTGATAGTAGGCATATTGCAAAGGTGTCATGATGTGGAATAAATATGCACTTGTCATATTAATGAGGCAATTGAAAATGAAGTTTAAAAATTCCATATCAATGTGTTTCAAAGTTTAAATAAAGAATGATCATATTCCAACACTAAATACATGTGATACAACAATATTAGCATGTGACTATGTGAGTCTAGAGTGGTGAACTTATGAACTGCAAGCCTAGAGCTTGTGAGTCTAGAGCTTCTAAAACCTTTTCTAAAAATCTTCCTCCTCATTTATTTTCCAAAATATATATATATAAATTGAAAAAATAAATAAATTACTATGTATAATAAGTTTTTGGACTTGTGACTACTAACCCTATGACCATGAATTTTTTTTAAATTTAGGCTTTGGTAATTGCTAATTCCAATAAGAAAGACTTTCAAACTTCAATGCATAGTTAAACACTTAGTTTAGCCACTACACTTCTATTCACTACACAATTACAAATTTTAATAGAACACAATATAATTAGTTGAGCAAATAATACTTACAAAACAAAAGGTAGGTTTTACCTGGACTCCACTACAGTTGCTTTAGATCAATTCTTAACAATAAATCCATTATAGTGACTATGCCCAAGGGCATAATTTGATGCCATGTGGAATTCAAACCCGAGCCATCACACTATTGTCTCACACACTTCTCTCAAATATATTCCAACCTAAAGAAGTGACCTCTTCTAGTAAAAACAAAACTATAGCATTATAGGTTTTTTGAAGTCACTCGAGGGTTGTAAGTTCCCAAGCTGTTTCCATCCAAAGGCCCTTATTGATTGTAATTATAGAAACGAGTCCTACATGGAGTGGAGACTACCACGTCAAGCGATTGGTGAGCCAAGGGAAATCATCCTCCATTCATCATATAGACTGGATCCTATATTCAAAGAACAGAAGTTGGTAAATAGAACAAAAAAGTTGTGTCTCAAGAATGTTATGGTTGTTTGTGGGTATGGCCATCGTTCTATAGGAAAAATTGGTGGAAATGACACAACGTGGCAAACTTGGTCTTTGGACCGCCAATCATTTTCGAGTAGTCCTAAATTCACTCTAACTCTTGGGAACCGAGTACTCCAACTACTATTCAAAAGAGTGCCCCAGGCCACCAAGTTGAAACAGCCCTCCACAACCTTCAATTCTCCTTTAATGAATACAAAAAATGTCCTTCCAAAAAATGGGGAAAAAATGAAAAAAAAGAATGAAATAAAGAATGGAAAGTAAAATAAAAGAAAGGGATAAATTGGGAATAAATAAAAGATGACATTAGAAAAATGAAAAAAATGGGAAAAAGTGGAAAAAAGAAGGGAAAAAAATTAGAAAGGAAATTAAAAAAGAAATTTCAATTTTATATTTAGATATATGTTAGTAGATTAGGGTTCACATTGTAGTTCTTTGTAATTCATACCTTCTTACTTCAAAACATTTCATTGATGAGACATAATCCCATATTTCTTAAATGCATAAACAATTTCTACTACAAAACTTGAAATCATTTCAATTGTAAGAATTGTAAATTAATGTAATACAAATAAAAAAACATAAAAAATATACCTATATTTATTCAAAAATACTAATGATCCTTACTTGCACTAGAAGATGCTTCAATTCATTCAAGTTATATTTTAGTGTATGAATAAATTTGTCATCATGAATGTTGATTTTGCAAAAGTACATGTACAAATAATAAAAGTGTTTGCAATTCATGTATTGGTGACAACCTTCTATAAACATCCTATCCTCAAAATCTTAGAGATAAAATAAATAATCTCTAAAAATTATAAACAAAACAAGTTAATGGAAAATTTCACCTAAAAAGATTCTTTGATGTTTAAATTGTTAGAAAATAGTGAAAACATTCAAAGAAACTAAGGCAAAAATAGATCATTTCTAAAAACTTTAAAGAGATGAAATCCAATTAACATTAACAAATAGTAATTACCGAACAACAAGAAGGACTAGCGAGATAGCCGACAAATTGCTAGAGAGCATGGACTTCTTCGGCATGCCAAAAAGCATGGATGACGTCGACTTAGAGATTAATGAAGATAGGACTACGTTGACCCTTTCTATGCAAGTTGGCCAAGGTACTGCCTGAGTTAGCAGCCTCCTCGATCTTCTAACTATCGATGACAACAAATCACCAAGTCCACCACTAAAAGCAAGCATTCGTCTTGGAGTTACATAACATGTCTTAAGCTCATCAAAAACTATGGAAACTTCATCTCAACAGCATCCTTGGAACATGGAAGTAAAGGAGAAAAGCTTGTCTAGGCATTCTTTAATTGCTAAAGCCACTTGAGCGACTAGGGATGCTCTGGCAGAGCATTTATATGACATAGCAAATGTTGGCCAACACCTAGAAGAAGCAAAAATTAACATTCATAAGAAACAATTCAAGGAACAGATGAAGTGCAAATGTGACAAAAACAAGCACTTCAAGGAAAACGCTTGTATTATGAATGAAAATGCAAAATTATCGATTGAAAAACAAGGAAAAGTGGTGAAATGTCTCTATTGCATGTCTGATGTTATGGCTGATGCTCTGATTTTGCGATGTCCGCCCTCCCCCATGAAGAAGTCTATACAAGGAACATCTTTGCAATGTAGTGACGACATTGAAGAATAGGAGAATTCCCTAGCAATGGAAGTTCCGTGAATACAACAACTCCGTTGACTGCTTTTGTTCCTAGAGGAGGCACAATTCTATACATATGAAAAATGCGACCTTAAATAACCTGCTACACAGACTGGTCACTTTTACTTCAATGTTGTTTGCTACATAGTTACAACATGCTTTTGGGGTTGCTATTTACTAAGCTTAAGATGTAGTTCTCCACAAGAATTTCCATAGTTAGGTGTAGCCCAATTGCTAGACATCATCAACTATTCAGTCATTTTGATGCATCTGTTGCGTTTGAATAGCGAGCACCTTTTCTATTTGAAAAATTACAAAAAAAATGAAAAACAATTTTGAAAGCCGCTTCTTTTTTGTTTAGTACATTGTTCTTGAATCAAAGTAGTCCTTTCTTTATCCTCGCCAAAGACAGCTTGTCTTCTAGGCAAACTGCTATGGCATTGCACATTGAAACTAAACAGAGAGGGAGAACTCACATTCAATACTAAACCAACACTCCTTGCTGCAAGGAGAAGAAGACTTCCATTTCTCTTCTTTTCAATTGACCCTATGCTGCTTCCACTAGTTCAACGTGGCCTGCTTCTAATTTGGCAACAATAGCATCACTTTGAGGCACATTCCTCTATGCAACCTCCACTTGCAGGATGTGCAGTAGAGGTTGCACATCTTCATACATCTACTGCAATAAGATGTTGTAAAAGTATTCCACAGCACATACCTACATCTGGCTAGAATGTCACGTGCATCTCTAATCTCATCAATAATTTCCAAAAAGGTTGTTCCAATAGAGCAAATGCATTCTCAACAATGGCTTTTCCTCTACTTAATTGTTTGTTGAAGAATGACTCACTAAGCAACAAATTTATATTTTGCCAATGTCGCACTATGAGCCAAGGAAGTAGTGGAAAGCCTATGTCACCAAAAAAGTAAGGAGCAAAACCATGGAAGGACAAGGAATTGTCCCAAAGTGTATGTTGTTGAACCTTGTGGTACAACGCCAATCGTTGCAATATACGTGCATCATTTGTAGCTCCCAGTATACCGACCTTGATGTTAAGAAATCATTTCACGTTGTCTACAATTGCAACACAGGCTATGGTGTACCCTCCAGATTCAAAGTAATAATAATTTGCAGCATCAAAACGAGGTTTTGAAATAGAAAAGTGTGTTCCATCAATGGCACCCACTACACCAAGAAGTCTACAAAGTTGTTGGAAAGCAAATTCAATGGAAGTGCACTTTTTTTACGTCGGACACGTTAACTTATTCTTCAGTATATCATTAATTGCATGGATGACCTCCCGAAGCATTATAGAGACCATGCTCCATCCCATAGCAAAGAGTTTGCTACAAATAAGCAAACTAGTGCCATCGCATAGTTTGAAAAGGGTGCAAGCAAGATGTACAATTATTGGTATGGCCTGACGGTAATTGGTATCTCAATGGCAACTGGTAGGTGGTGTAAGCTGCATTAGGGACATGACAAAGCACTTGGTCATGTAGAACATTTGGATCCATCGATTGTCGTCATACTCCTCCAATAAAAAATCTCATGAATCATGTCATACTACAAGGTTTCACCTAGAAGCCAAGGTCTTCATCAAAAAGTTGCAAAGAATTCCATAGGTGAAAGTATTACACCACCACCTAAGTTGTTGCTTCAGCGTCAAAAATGTCTTCTTCCAACAAATTTGGAGTTATAGGAAGATCCCAATTAGCAGTTCCACTAGCATTGTCGATGTCCATGGTGTCTACAAGCATTTGATTGCGATTTAGGAGCAATAGTAAGAAGAGGTTCACAGCTAGGAGAACCTTGACGTTAGCATCTACAACATCCATCGCAGAAAATTGCTTATTTTTCCTAAATCACAAAACCTTTTGCTCTGATGACTCAACGCTCTGCCTTACGTGCTAACCACTCTATTTTACATAATAACATTGTCCAGTTAAGAAGAAGAACATGTCGTGCCCATGGAAGCACAACAAGAAATGGGACAAGGCAGGACCTATGAAACAAAATCCAAACAACTCTCACACAAAGCAGCAATATCAATAAGCTTGGCCGCTAATTGGGAATCAATGCAAGCTTAAAGTAACGCTCAGTGTGGCCTTCACTCACAACATGTGAACATTGACAACAAATTAAGTGACAAATTTCTAGCAAACAGAGAATTACCTAACATTGGGCAAACACTTTTTTTAACCCCGCAATAATGAAGGTGCAACCTTAGCTTCTTCAAGTGCATGTCTTCTTCAACAGCAACTTGTTGTCTCCTCCAGCAACCCAACTCTACAACGAAGCTACTTCATGCGTCTGAACATCATCTTCAGCCAACATCAACAACTACCACAAAAAATGATGGACTCCTCAAGTAATGTAGGAAATTGAAAAGCAATGTTGTCCAATTTGTTGACACTTACTTTATAGGGAAATTCAATTGACAAAAACTAACGACCACAACTATCTCTCATGCATCCATTGCTACAAATTTCCAACATCCAACAAAGTACATCATTGTCGTTCTAAATAGCCCTTCCTGGTGCGAACAACACACGAAATTTGGTACCTAATCCTCTTCTCGGTAAGTTCAGGCTTTGTTTATATAAACAAAAAATGCTTGGAAGACGTATACATTTTGTAATCCTCAACGTCACATGACACTATAGATGGCTATGTGTGGCACAATTCAAAATGCTCAACTTCTTTCACTATTGATATTATATAGCATATGACTTCATTAGTACAAAAGTCTCACTGTGAATGTCATGAACAACACTATAGATGGCTATATGTGGCACAATTCAAAATGCTCAACTTCTTTCACTATTGATATTATATAGCATATGACTTCATTAGTACAAAAGTCTCACTGTGAATGTCATGAACAACACCAACATGTCTATTGGAACATTTTATATGGCTATATGAGAAGGAAATATGTGTCCTCTATAATGTTGCCAAGCAACTATAATGTTTCTAAAGGTGCTGATATAATAGAAACAAATGGATTCAATCAATATTTAATCTACTTCAAGATTACCATTTTCATATAATATATTTTCATATATGTCATATACAATGAGGATGAACAAATTTAATGAGGATGTTAAAAAAATGTCAAAAAAAATGTCCTTTCCAACCCCTCTTTGAAAATTTGACCATAATTTTTGATGTTAGGCCTAAAATCTCAAACACATTTTCGGACTTTGAAGTTTGTTTGTTATCCCAATTTTTTCTAGTTTAAAGTCTTCTAAAAAAAATCAATCTTCTATACCTAAATGCAGTTTGAAATTGAACATTATATTAATTCCTGCATTTTACAAATCCCATATTCTTTGTCATACCTCCTTCCACCGTGCTTGTATAAATATCTCATCTTCTCAACCCTCTAATATCTTATTGAATGGCATTTGATGCAATGTGATATAATTGTCAATAATAATGTATTTTGTGGTGTATTTGTATGGTGTATTATATATTTTGTATAGTGTAATATATATGGTAATTTTTGTATGATGTATTGTATGTAATATATTGTATATTATGTATGACATGTTGTATAGAACATTATGTTTGCATTGGACATCATGACATGCACATTATGTAAGACATATGATTGTTTTTATAGACATCATGTTGGATAGTGTTTTGTTTTGCTGAACACATAGACATCAAAAGTGACATCATTTTGTACACATGTATTATATTGAATGTTCTAGGAAGTGTGTATAGTGCATCTTTTATGATGTTTCAAAACATATGAATGTTGAAGTTGATGTCTCAAAAAGCATCTAGTGATCAAAGTTGATATCTTAGAAGATGTCTTTGAAAATGTTTGAACATCTATGTTGATGTCTCAATATACAATATGAAAATATCCATACAACAGAAAACTATGTTGACATGGCATGTCACATCAACCTCCTAGTTAGCCACATCACTTATTTTTTACTACCACATCATGGATGAAAAAAACCTATGTGGCTACTCGTGTATGCATGGCACTTAGGTGGTAGCCACATGGCAAATTTTTAGAGCCCCATTGACTAGTGTCTTTTTGGATGTCTGCATGAAAATATTTAAATGTCAAATGTTTTTTGGGATGTTTTTGTCATGTCTCAGGCAACGCAAAATTTTGGACGTCCATATAGACATTGGAAGACATCATTTACAACACTACATGTCTAAATTTCACAATCCTAAAAAACATTGTTTTCTTACAATGTACACACACCCTATGTGAATACGACACTCTTTTCTAACATTGTTCCTTTGCAAGTTTGACACTCACCCCAATATTGTTCATTGACAACTCCACCGTATTTGTTGTTGCCGTACTTTGATTACTTTTACTCTGTAAGCATTATGCTAGCTAATATTTAGTGTGAACGTACGCTTAGGGTATTTTGTACTTGGTAATTAAAAAAAGCGTTCTTAAAGTATGTCCACACATGGGCTTAGCTAGCATTCTTTGCAACAATTTTAACTTATACTACTTTTCTTTGACTTGTTCAAACCATCATTCATTTGTATCCACTGGACCTATGTGGCTATAGAGTTGGCAAGGTTTACAAGTGTTTTTAAGTGGAGAGAACTTTTGAATTATTCAATGCTCTTTGACATTGTAGGTGGTTGTTCAAAAAATTACAATCTTCCAAATTTCTTGATTCATGTGCACTAACAATGCTCTTTCTTAATGCAAGGCAATATGGACAATTACATAACACTCTCACAAAGAATTGTATGAACTGCCTCTCTGACTTTGAAAGCCATTCATTGTTTATACTTGAATTAGAAAAGACAATCTTTTTATGGGGTGGTAGGAAGTAGAAGAAACAATGTGGCGTATGTGAACTCAAATTGTAGGAGCTCAACCACTTATAGTTAAGTTAAAAGCAAGAATTGAGTTTGAAGTAGAATTTCAAATGTCATTTAGGCATAATAAAATGACTTTTATTAAAAAACTTTGAACTAAGAAAAGTTGTTCAATTAAATTTAAATTCATCTTAAAATTTTTTTTTGATATTTCAAGTCTTCAAACAAATGTTATGGACAAATTTCAAAGAGGTGTTGTAAGGGAGATTTTCTTTGAGATTTTCAAACATTCTCTCCAACTTTTGTTCATAACTTTTGATTGAAGACTTGAAATATAAAACAGATTTTTGGAAATGAATTTTCACTTAATTTAACAACTTTTCTATATTCAAAGTTTTTTGATAAATGATTTTCTACTATGCCAAAATGAGGTCTGAAATTCTACTTCAAGCATAGTCCCTAGGTTTTGACAATGAGTGGTCAAGTTCTCATCTTCAAATTATCCCATAGCCTTTGAGGATTCGTAATGGATGAATTTCATTATAAAAATGATGTCTCCGTCTTGCATTCCATACACCATTAAAGTTTTTCTTCAATTTGTTATGAAAATATTTTGTTAATGGGAGACGGTCAAATGACATTGGTGTTAGCCCCTAAAGGACCATTGTCCCTTCAAGGGACAAACCAGATTTTGGGCAGATACCTATAGGCTGAATTTTTTATTTTATTTCTTAAAACTTGTTTTTAAAAAAGAAAAATTGATTAGCTTCATGGGAATATGTTTGTTTTTTTCAATTGGTGCCTAGGAACAAAAATTATGCTCAAATAAGCTTAGAACAAAGGATGGGAGAGTGGCATCAAAAATTTCAAAAATTTGAGTTTTTAGTTTTAAAATTGTTTTCATAGATTATTTTTTTCTATATATGGAAATCTTTGATTCATTCCATTTGGATTTTTCATGAAAAAGTAATCAACAATCTTGTTTTGGGGGCAATTAGACCATCTTTTTGAAAAAATAACTTGTGGAATTCATTTCAAAATGCAATTTTTATTGATATTTCTAAAAAAATTCCACATAGTTTATCTTACTTGCTAGAACAATCTCACCATTGAAATTAGTGCACTTTAATTCCATTTTAGAGATATTAATAATTAAGATTTTCCTCCTATTTCATACCTACTTCTACTTAATAATTTTTTAAAGAATAAAAATTAAGTTTTCTTGATTTTTTTTCTAAGCTCTCAACTTAATTCTATACTATAAATATTTAAAGCTCAAAACTTTGTAGTGCAAAAAATTAAAGTTAAATAAGTACAAAGTCAAAAAATCTAATTCCACAATGTGCAAAAAAATTTATTTTTTCTACTTTAAACGTAGATATCTTACAACTTATAAGGTCAAAAATTTTGAAATTTTTTTTCAAAATTTTTTATACTAGTTAGGTATAAGATCCTACAATTAGATGTAAGAAAACAATTTTAAATTTTTTTTACCTTTTGCTATAGAAATGGCAATTTTTACTATCTTTTGGCAAGGAAAAGGCCTTGGTCCTTTAGGGGTTAAAATTCATGATTTGTGGATGAGCATATTACCTTCAAAAGGAAAAGACAATTTAATATTATGCCCAAGGTCAAAACAATTGATAATTTCATGACTATAATTATACTGAACCAATGCCAAACCGCCTCTAACCAAATGCTTACACCTTACCGCTTTTGTTAGAGTTGTTACAATTTTAAGTCATTGTTACCAAACTCCAGGTATGGATATAAGATAGAAGTACCCATTTCGGACAAGCCCCTTATAATTGCTTTGTAGGGTAACCTATTATGGACAACAATTAGATGCAATGGTCATTGAAAAAGATTCTTGGTTTGTACCTTCTCATCCACTCACGTCTCTTTGTTCTTGACCTAGGGAGAAGTGCCAAAGCTAACCACAATAGGTGAGTCTACAAAACTAGAATGAGCCTAGGTGCAAAATTCACTTTTACATTCAATAAAATACTCATTTTTGGAGAAAAAATTTCATTTGGGGGGACATTCTTCTACAACCTTATTTTTGCACACAGTGAGCTTAGTTCCCCATAACTTTCCCTCATTGTCCATTCTAAAATGCTTAAGTTATCCAAAACAGGTACTTCTACCTTACCTTTAGGAAGGTAAAGTAATGTGGTCATGACTGGCAACTCATGATAAATCAGTCATGGTGGCTATAGTGGCCCAACTTTGTTGTAAAGTTTAGAGGCTTGATTTGACATAGGTGTTCACATATGGCAGCTTCTGCAGCACATTAGAACTGCTAACTTAGCAGTAATCAAATAGCATTGTGTTGTCGCACTTGAGGAGTGGTGTTACATTCCTCATGGATGCTGCTGCTGGTAAGGTAGATGGCTGTAAAAGCGACCCTTTAAGGGCTGATCCACCTTTTTCATAGGTTTACATGAACAGAAATGTTTTTAGCTCATTTTTCAGAGAAAGAAAAATGGATGCTGAACGTAACACAAGTGAATTCATATTTTTTGAAGCATTTTTGAATTGGTTATGAATTTTCAAAGATTTCTGTAGTAGGTACGTACTTGTGACCATAGGTCTCCCGAAATCTATCCTCTTGCAACTTCTAAAGCGATTTCTGAACCATGGAAGAAATGATTGGCTCTTGAAATTAAATAAATAAATTTTTCTTGATTCATTCAATAACAACAGTGGTTCATTTAAAAATCAGCTCCCATCCATTTTACAACCAGCTATGGGGCAGTTGCAAGGAGAGGGTTGTTTTTACAGCCGTCTACCTTAAGACCATGCCTGACTCAGTCATGAGATGTAGAAGTCTGCGTCAAACTGAGGGCAGTGAAATTAAGAGTGTCAATAGCTGGAATCACCTAATCTATTGACAGGGCTGGCAGTTGCTGGCATGATGCTTGTCCAATGTTGAAGACAATTGTCCATCATGTGCAGTCTGCACCACCAAAAAACAAACAATTGATGAGATCCCCAAAATAGTTATGGAGGCCTCATGAAAATTATTAAAGTGACATCAAAGGTATGCTACTTCATGTGCAAGGAGTGCACCTCATCTGACTGTGACTAGATACTACCAAGCTTCACTATTGTGTCTGATATAGTAGAAGGCTTGAAAACAGTTTGGGCATTGACCCCTAAACGTTTTCGACTATGTTTTCACCAAAAACATTCTAAAACTGCCATTTCTAGTGTAAGTATCAAATTTTAAAAAATATATATATTTTTGGACACAAGTAATCATAGGATCTTGTAGTAAACTATTTTGAAAAAATGTGGTAAAAATTTCAGAAATTTTCATGATGTCGATTGCAAGATATTAGCATTTGAACTTACAAAAATTGTTTTTTTTCCCTGCAAAAATTCGAGGAACTCCACTTCACTAGGTCACATTTACATTAAAAAATGTCCAAAATGGTGGTTACTCTTTAAATTCATTCTTCAAAGAAAGCTGGCTACATGTTTGAAAATTCTTAGATCATTTGGAATTGTACAACATATAGGAAAAAAATAGTAAGTAGAATGCAATAGAGAATGATTCAAAGTACTAAGTTGTTAATAGTTTCTTTATGGAATTGAAAAATCCCAATCCCAATGGTTGAAATGTGATAATAAACAATGTACACCTAATTTTTATTTATTTTTCCATAAATATTTAAAATTGAGTAAAATATAGGGCTTCAAAGTTTATTTAAGAGTAGAGATTCCATAACTATCCACAAACTACCCCAGACTAAAACTCCTTATAACTTTTGATTCATCCATCCAAATGGAATGTTTCAAAGCTTTCCATGTAGATATAAATCTAAAGAATTAATTTCAAATTTTAATTTTTGAAAAAAACTATTTTTGAAGAAGTGTTTTTTTATTGCCCAAGCTACTTGTTGAACGTTGGAAATCACATTTCATATAATAACTTTTTAGCCATGTAATCAAAAGTTATAAAAATTGTTGGGCCTTAAGAGATACTCCTCGAGAAAATGTTGTGTGAAAATTTCAAAGGAAAAAAATTTTAAAAATCCATCCATAGTGAGCTATCCAAAATTGCTATGTTGCCAAAAAAATGGGGTTTAGGGCTTTAGGGGTTAAGAACCGCCCCTATAGAAGTCTCTAAAACAGTGCAAAGGAGATGCAAAAATGAAAATGATTTTATGTAGTGACAAATTGCCATCCCATGTGTGTGATTTTAGGCTATCAATCAAGTGACATAGTTCACCATCATGTGTAGTTTTACTCATAATAAAGGCCTGAATTTGATGAGGTCTACAAAATGACTTTGAAATGTCAAAAAATAGCAAAGAAAAATTGAAATGAGGCTGAACTTCTTTCTACTAAAATTCTTCTCAATCACTCATACTCTCTTGGATTGATGTGAAATTTTAACCATACAAATTAGACTAGTATGCAAAACTTTTAAAAAAAATTAATTAGAAATTGACATTATGTGAAGAAGAAACAAGTCGTCAAAGTTTATTGTGATCCAAAAATGTGGAGATTTTTTAACTTTAAATTCCTCCCAAACATTCAAAACAACTTGGATTGACATGAAATTTTAACCACAATAACTAGACTTCAAGGGGAACATAATCCAATAATTTTTTTAAGAATGAACATAGAATGAAGGAGATACAAGCCCCCAAAGTTGCAATATTCAAATACAGTTAAGTGGGCTCAATTTGAACCTCTGAACTTCGATTGGCTTACAAATAATCTGAAAATTTTACCACACAAACTAGAAGAAAGAGAAAACATTTTCTAACAAATTTTATTGAATTTTGACATTGGATGCAAAAGTTACAGCATTTTGAATTCAACTTCAAACAAAGTAATGACTAGTATCTATTGACAGTGGACATATGACACATCCCGCTATGTCATGATTTGGACATCAAGTGAATAATTTCACCATTGACATGAATGTTGATAGCATTTTATTTCTCGTTTTTTGTACTCGCATAACATTCAATAGCAGTTAGTGACTCTGCCCTCCCTCCAATTGAATGGTGTGTAATATTCCACACCATTTCATCCACCAGATGTAATGGTGTGAAATATTACACACCCATCAATAGTTACAAATCTTGGTGTCAATATTTGTTAGAAGGAAGCATGAGTCCAACAAAGACTACGGAAGTCACTACATTGAATATTAGTAGTTTCAATTAGTAAAGAAAGCTTGAATTCAAGAAGTAACTTGAAGAAGTTCTGTCAGTGGTTTAGTGGGTCCTCGAATTTTGGGAGGGCCATTTAAATGCCGTCAATACAACCTAGCTAGCTCAACTGATTGGCTCATGCATATCATAGGTGATCTTGACTGGCATGCTGGGTTTTTTTGTTTATTTTATTTTACATACTATAACATGGATGACTTTTTTTCCCCGAACATCCCTCAAGGCAAAGGCAGCCTTCACATTGGCTACTGAATGTTATGCATTTGCTCTATTCAAAGACCCATCTCATTTCATTACTGTTATAGCCTAGAAACATGTATAGAGCCCTAGGCACCTACCACTTCTAAAATTTGTATTAAATTCATCTTGACTCCGATAATTACAAAGAAATTCTGAATTGAATTGTTCCTCACTTGTCTTCTTACGAAAATATTGTGAATTCTTTTTAAATCACCAGATTTTTCCACAAATGCATTCTTCCCCTTAGATGAACTGTTTTTGAGCCTTCTCCCTTACTCCACTATTGCAGATTGCAGAGAAGGTTGCATTTTTTACTGCAACTTGCAATCGAGCTTGTGATCAAAGTTGCTGTCCATGCAATTAATTCTTTTAAATGAAGCATCAGCCAGAGTGTGTTGCATGGCATGGATGTCCCCTCCAGAGATTGATGACAGTGACTAAATTATTGCTAAACCATTGTCTGAACTTAACCTGTAAAGGACCAAACTGTGTTTTTTTTGGACAACATAGCTATTTTGATACAACATGTGCCTCGGGAGTAACTTTAAGGCCCAACAATTTTCATAACTTTTGACTTTTAATAATTTTCATAACCTCTGAAAGACAAAGGTCTTTTGCTGTCAAAAAATATTCAAAACTGCCATTTTTATAGCAAAAAGTAAAAGAAATTTTAAATTATTTTTTTTCCCACATCTAACCACATGATTTTATACTTAACTATTGTGAGAATGTATGGAAAAAAATTCAAAATTTTTTACCACACAGATTGCAAGATATCTACATTTAAAGTGAATAAAACAAGTTTTTCAACACATTGCAAAACTAGATTTTGACTTTGAACAATTTTAACATAAAATTGTTGCACTACAGAGTTTTGAGCTTTAAATCTTCACAATGGAAAATTGAGTTGAGAGTCTAGGAAAAAAAGAATATTAAAAAAAACTTAATTTTTATCCTTAAAAAAATTACTATGTAGAATTAGGTACGAGATTGAAGGAAAATCTTAATTATTAATATCTTTAAAATGGAATTAAAATGCATTAATCCCAATGGTGAGATTGCTCTAAAAAAAACTACACCGTGTGAATTTTTTTTGGGAAAAATTATAAAAATCGCATTAAAAAATGAATCCTATAAGTTATTTTTCCAAGAAGATGCTCTAATTGCCCCCCAAAAAAGATTATCCATAACTTTCTCATAACAAATCCAAATGGAATAAATAAAAGTTTTTTGTGTAAACAAAAATATAATCTATGAGAAAAAAAATGAAAATAAAAATGAAATTTTTTGAAATTTTTTTTGCTACCCCCATCCCGTGTTTTGAGCTTATTTGGGCATAATTTTTGTTCCTGGGCACTACTTCAGAAAAAAAATTATATTCCTACTCAGGTAATTAATTTTTCTATCTTCATAAAAAGTTTCAAATAATCAAGAAAAAATTTCAGCCTGTAGGTACTTGCCCAAAATCTCATTTGTCCTCCAAAGGGACAATGGTCCTTTAGGGGTTAAAAAATCACATTTTTCAAAAATAAAATTTTGAAATTGGTTCTCTAGACTTATATGTGTGGAAAGTTTGGAATTATTCCATTTTGATCGATGAGATGAAAGTTATGAGGTGTTCTACTTTGCAAGCAATTATGGATTCTTTACTTTAAAATAAACTCTAGAGTCTTTTATTTAACTCAACTTTTAATTTTTTTGAGATAAATAAAAACATATCATGTAGATTGTTTATTACTAGATTACAAATGTTGGGATTAGCATTTTTCATTTCTATAATTACATTCTTAACAATTTATGTTTTGAATCATTCTCTACTTCTTTCTACTTATTGTTTTTTTCCTATATGTTGTACAATTCCAAACGGTCTAAAATTTTTCAAGCATGTAGCCAACTTGTCTTGAAGAATGAATCCAAAGAAGCACCACCATTTGGAACATCTTTTCATGCAAATGTGACCTTGTGAAGTGCAATTGCCCTTTTCTTGCAAGGCCTAAAATAGGAATTTTGTCACTTCAAACACAAATATCTTGCAATCTACATGGTGAAAATTTTGGGAAAAGTTTCATGTCTTTTTAAATTGGATTACTACCCCCCCCCCCCCCCTATGGTTATATGTGTCTAAAAAAGTATTTTTTCTAAAATTTGGTACTTGCACTATAAATGGCAGTTTTGGAGCATTTTTGGTAAAAACATAGTCCAAAACATTTAGGGGGTAATTGTGTGCTCTAGCCCCCTTTAACTACCACCAGTGCTTATGGTTGCAAATCTATATTTGTGCCTAATGCGCTTCTAATTAACCCCTAAATGCCTAAGGCACCAAAATCAGGTGTTTGCAAAACTTTGAAGTTAAACTAAACCTAACCAAGTTGTTATTTTTAGTAGTTTATATTTTTTGAAAGTTCTTCTTGAAGTCTTATTTTAGCATCAAAAATCCAATCTTGAAAATAAATGATAGTGATTTTTCTATTCAAGATTTTGTACAAGGATACCCATTGCAATCTTGACTTTGTGTAGTGTTGAAATTCCTTGGAAATGAGCCTCAAATACACTAGATCTTGGAAAAAAATCACATTCTAAATTCATTTAAAAAACTAATATCTAGAGTAGATTTTAAGAAGCCATAAATTGATTGGAGTTATACATGTTAGATCCTTTAACCTCATATTTTTTTGGTCGCCGACTTTTTAGATTTGACTTATGAAAAGAGGATTGAAAGACTTTACATCACTTTTGTAGTTTTAACACCCTTATGATCAATCATTACAATCTTTCACTCCATAAGTGATATTGTTGTGTTTTCTTTTCCTACGTGATCTCTAACATGTTTAGTTTGAATTTGTATGGTTAAAATTTAAAAAAAATTCATATAACTTATCAAAATATTGGCATTTTGTTCAATTTAGAGCAAATTTCAAGAAGCTTAAACCAGGCCTTGGGCTTTTAGGGATTAAATACCATCAATAAAAAATTTATGGACGTCATTGTAGCCATTGCAACACTACTTTTTGTCCCTACCACATAGACATGCATGTAGGCTCGACAATCAAAATTGTACACATGTATGGATGACCTCTCCCTATAGTAGATGGCTCTAATTCAGACCTTCTTCTTCAAATCATCCCAAAGGTGAGTTCAAAAGCAATAGTCACTAGATGTGAGTTGGAATGCTCATAATGTCAAAGCATTGATGAGATTTGTTCATACTTCTTTAATAGATGGAATAAGAGCCCAGGAGGGTTCATTTCAAAGCCAAGGTGTGTCCACTTAATTTTTCTAAATGAAAATTAATTGCCCAATAGCCTTCTTACACATATTAAAAGAATGTAAGGTTCATTTCAATTTAATAAAGGTCACATTTAAGAACCTTTTATATTACTTTTTGAATGCCTCATTGCTTGTTTCTCGTCTAGATCATCTAGCCATATCTTTTTTAGGCTACATGTGTGGGTTTTGCAAGGCCTAGGATCACAAATAGGTGTCTATTGCATAATTCTTTGGAAATTCATAAGTAATTCATAAATTTTCTGAAAAATGTGAAACCACGTAGTCAGATTTCACATCAATTCTTCTTTGAGTAAAAAAAATAAAAAATTGGGGGCATCTGAAATCCATCTTGAAAGCCGACCAACCCTCAAAGTGACAGTTTATGAACACACTACCTTATCTTTAGTAATGTTCAGCCAACTGTAACACCACCCTTAGGGCCAGGTAAGGAAGTACCTTTAGTCTCACATCATGATAAGTGTATTTTGGTCCTTACTAACTACTTGGACCCCATATACCATCTGGCCCTTTTAATTTGCACAGTGATTCTTTCACAAGGGTTCTAATTTACACTACAGTAGAAGTTGAGGAGACTTCTACATTGGCTAAATATTGTACCTTAAAAGTTCAAACACATATTGATTAGATTTCTTTTCTCTCTTCTTAGCTAAAGCTTAAGGGAGCAGACCCATTTCCAACCACATAAGCAATTATGAGCATGTAGAGTGCAGATTTCCTGAGTGTAGAAAATTTCCCTGATGTAGAAATAGAGTTTGGAAGGACCATGTAATTTTCCAGAATTTTTTAACTCAAAATATAATTATCATAAATATTTTAGTTGAAATGTATTGTACAACCTATATTGGTCATATAGACTTTTCTATTTCCAACCATAGGCTAGTTGCAGAATCAATCAAGGGCTAGTTGCAATATTGAGAGTCTTACAACCAATGATAATGTGCCACAACTACTTCAAAAATCGTACCACAACTTCACAGAAAAAGATCAATCTTTAGGTTAGAAATGGGAGGTTGATCAAAAATGGATTGACTATTGTATACAAATTACACATACTCTATTCTAAAAACAACTATATAAAAGTTGGGCTATCATTTTCATGGGCTTCTATGGATTGAAAGATTTCTAGCTCATTTTTCAGACAAAGAGAAATAGATGCATCATGTAACACAAGTGGTTTCCTATTTTTCCAAGTATTAATGAATTACTTATAAAATTTTCAAAATTTTTTGTCCTAGAAACCTATTCCTAACAATAGACCAAGCAAAATGTATATACATGCAACCTATAAAGAGAGATGGAAAAACCAAGAAGAAGCATGGGGACTTGCAATAAATAACAAGTAAGGGTCCTAAATGCAATCACACTTGTGTCAAATCAATTTCATAGATTTTGTATTCATAACAAAGTAATCGGCTTGCTAACTTCCAATTTAAATATATAAATATTTGCTTGTCACTACATTTGAAATTGAATCCAACTACATGTTTAACCATCCATACTTAAACCTCAAAGCAATATCACACAATTTTAATGTGCTCCCACTTTATCCTCAATTCATTAATTGTTAAACATATATCAATTTAAAAACCACCTCATATTCATTTTTGACCTAATTATAAGGTTAATTTGAAGGAGATGGACACTTTAAGAGTAGTCTACTATAGCTAGATAAATCCACAAGCATCTCTATTCTTCAACAACTTGTCCAAGGACAAATTGTTCCTTTTCAAAGATGGCTCCCACCTTGTCTACCTCAAACTTTCAAGGTTTGCTTTGGTTTCTATTCCTTTTTGGTATTTGATTTGGACTTTGTAGGGTTATTTTATGCTAGAATGTTTTGTGTGAAAAACAATAACAAATTAAATAAGGGCTTAAGACACCTTACATACATTCCATAACACACTAATGGTTTGTTGTAGTGCATACATAGGTGTACACAAGGCCTTTGTTATCATGGAGCTTAATACTAGTATATACAAATAGGGATGTTTTCCTATATTCCTACTAAGTCCTTGTTAGAAAAAAGACTATATAGATTGATGTTCATATTTGTCTCAAAATTCCAATTGTTTTCTTGAGAAACTACATTATATCAGATGAGTTAGCCTTGGATATATAAATCTCCTATGATTCATGTACTTTTGGAGATTTACATATTGCTTTAAATATTTTCTTTTCTATCACTAGTGATAATATTTGCATCTTTATACAAGCTGTCTATTATCTTATAAAGCCATTGGATACATTTTATTATATATTTGTAAGAAGTGTTGATGTTTGCTTTGACTATAGAAAAAAATAAGAAGTAAGAAACAATTTTGCTTAGAATAGGATTGAATTAAATTAATGCTCTTCTACAAAAAAACGGATGTTTTAGGAAGGGATTTTTTGAACACATGGATAATTTCCATTGCAAGGGAAATAGTACAGAGAACCAAAGGACACCATCCTTAGTGGGCATTTAAAAAAAAATTCAAACTACAAATTCAAATTTATAGGTTATTAGAACTTGAACTTGAACCTATCATTTACCAAGGAAATGAGCCAAACAAATCTTCCAAAGACTTCCATCTTGGAAAGGGACATGTTCCATTAAATTTCTAAGTGTGACCAAACACCACGGAAGTTGGTTTGCAACCATGTGATGTCCAACTATTGCATGAAGATTTTGACCTTATGAGGATCCAATTTATAGAGGTTAGAAGTCTTCAAACCATGAGATCCAAACATTATCATTGAATGGCTCCCAAAGGCGTTGTTCTAGCTAGCAATCGGACCATAGGGAATTGGTAAAGCACATGGTATTATGGTCCAACCATGATAACTATATGATTGATCGAATAACTGATCCCCTAAAGAATGACCACATTGAGGTTCCATTCCTTATATGTCTTAGTTGCTTATCCAGCCTAATATACATTATTACTATGTGAATGTAGACTACTAGTTAGCCATGGTAGAAATTAAAAAAATTATTCTTCATTTGTATAGAGTAGAAATGAAAAAGCTAGTCATAGCCACAAAAGCAAATACTAGTAAGTGAAGACATTAGTTGCAAGCTTAGCTCCAAATGTATGCAACCTACATGTCAAAAATAATTAGGTGCAAAAATTTGACAACAAATTTGCAATTGACACTTGGAACTTTAAATCTTTTAGCTCCTTTGACTAAACAATCTGTGGGGGCTAACCCACTAATTTCGACAACGGCTAGACCAATTTGAAAAGTTTCCCATGATCCATATGCCAACACGTGACACTTGTACAAGGAATCTTGAAAATGTAAGAGATGCTCATAGTACCTATGCCACAATGAAAAGTGCACTCTTTGTGCAACGGACTTAGTATTTTAATAACTTAGATTGTAGTAGTTATAAACTTGACCATCTTCGCCTAAATGTATAGTGACTTAATTAACCTTGGCATTTGTGGGGGATAATTTGTATCCAAAATTTAGCCACATATATACCTATAACATTGTATTTGTATCTATATATATATATATATATATATATTTGTATATACCATGTATTGTATGAATGTGGTAAATGGGACATGGACACCACTTGGAGGTATAGTAACTTAACCTTAAAACTCTAGGACTTTCTCCTCATTAATGAATCCGTGCACATATTAAGGGTTAAGGTACACATGTGCACATGTACGTTTAGCTGTCAAGCACTTCAACATCCAATTTTTGGACAATGGATAAATTGAAAGTCATTTTTTTCCCTCATTAGTGCTTCAATGATAGTCATCCTAATTTGAGGAGATCCCTTCTCAAGTTGTTGTTGTATCTAATGGTTGGATTTAATGTTATTAGAATATAATTTTTTCTAAAATTACAAATGTGCAAATATGTCAAGTGGTTGATCTAGCCAAAATTGCGTTGACTCTAGTTCAAAACTAGATTTGTAAAAATGAATTATAGATTTAAAGAACACAAAAGTTTCAAAAAATCACCATTTGAAAAGAACCTCAATTCAAATCTATTCCCAAAAAATTACTTTAAAATGATAATATTTTGCTTGCAATCAAATTTTTAAGGAATTTCAAAAAAATTCTTTCAAAATCTATAAAAAATTATACATGATAGCCTTGGTGAATCTAATTGTACGAATGGAATCTAAAACTCAAAATCTCCAACTTTTATTTGTATAACAGTTCCAAAACATTCTTCCAAATAGTACTTATGATGATTTTTCCTAAATTGTCAATTCTAAAAAAGACTCTCACTGATTCATTAGAAAAATTTGAACTCTCTAAGAAATCCTCAAGAATTAGCATGCAAAGCTATTTATTAAAGGCTAGAGATGACAAAGTTTAAGTACAAAAATATGTACTTAATTGTGTTGCTACCTTGTATGAAGTTCATTATATATTTATGAACTTATTCATTATATATCTATCAAAATAAAAAACTTCACTTATTAGTACCAAGAATTTGAATGACAAAAAGTACCCAATATTTTATTCCAATAAGAAGCATTTATTGTGCAAACATTATGAGCATCAAATATTCATGATCTTTTAAAATTAAAAAAGTTCATTCATAGTACTAAAGATTCAAATGACAAAAAGTACTACATGTCTCATTATCCAATAAGAAGCATTTCATTGTAGAAACATTATGAGCCATTCGTAATTAGTTGCACTAAATTTGTCCATTTTCATTTAACCTTTAAAAGACTAGACTACATTTTTTGGCTGTATAGAATTTTTAGGCAGGTCATTGTGACCAGAAATTTCCATATTTTAGGCTGAAATTTGAATAGAAAGTGTGGACAAGGATTATCTTTCATATGAAACAAATTTCATGACATTTGGAAATAGGAATCAAAAGTTATGGCCCAATATGTCATTTGTTTTTCAACTCAGGCAGTCCGGGCAGATCTGAAAAATAAAAATTTGAAATTGATTTTCTATATTTATATATGTGTGGAAAGCTTTGAGTCATTCCATTTCAATCAATGAATCCAAAATTATGAGGAATTTTAGTTTGCAGGCAGTTATGGATTTTGTACTCTAAAATAAACTTGGAAGTTGTTTATTTCACTCAATTTTCAATATTTTTGAAAAAAAGAATATCATAGGATGTACATTGTTTATAAGAACATTACAACCATTGAGGTTGACATTTTTCAATTCCATAATTAAATTCTTGACAATTTAGTATTTTGAATCATTCTCTATCTCTTTCTTCTTACTATTTTTTTTCTATATGTTGTACAATTTCAAATGACTTGAAAATTTTCAAGCATGTAAATAACTTGTTTAGAAAAACGAATCCGAAGAAGCACCACCATTTTGAACATTTTTTCATAGAAAAGTGAGCTTGTAAAGTGCGGCTGCCTAGTGTTTATTAGGGTTAAAAAAAGGATTTTTGTCAATTCAAATGCTAAAATCTTGCAATCCACACGGTGGAAAGTTCTGAAATTTTTTCTACATCTTTTCAAATCAGTATTCTACAAGATCCAACGGTTATATGTGTCAAAAAAAGTTTTTTTTTCCAAAAATTTGGTACTTGTACTGAAAATGGCAGTTTTTGAGTGGTTTTAGGGAAAACATAGTCATGGAACTTTAGGGGTTAAAGTACTCCCTCAATGTACTTAGGATTTGAATGACAAGAAGTACCTAATGCCCCATTGTCCAATTAAAGGCATGCAATTTTGTAAACATCATGATGTAAAAAATGGGTGGAAATAAGGTAGAAACATCTAAAACCATCCATGCCCCCGTTCTTGTACTCTAGACTATGACTAAAACTATCCATGACCATCTATCAAGGTGTCATGCAAATGTTTGGTTTTGATTCATTGACGCGGGTGTAAGACACATATTTACTTTTCATTTGTTGACACATAATATTGGGAGATTTTCGCAAAGTTCAATTTATGGTGTAGCTATATGACTATTTCAATGGTCTAGTAAGCCCGTACTTCGAAAATTTATAGAAATTACATATTATATTTGAAAAATGTATTTTTTTTCATATTCATGATTTTCATTCACTAATACTATAAAGATATAGTTTTTAAGAAAATATTCCTCCAACTATGCTAAATTCTTTAAATTGATGGTTTTGGGTGTTTTCACTATAGGAAAAAAATATCATTCCTTCCTTGACAAGTACGCATTTAAGATCCCCAGTTGGGGCCATTCTAGGGGTACTTACTATTTTTGCATTAATTGTTTTTGCCAACTAATAAAATACTACCTTGGCATAATCTATGCAAGACATTAAATCATGCCTACAAAGTGGGCCCAACAAAGTAGTTTGGGGTTCACCATGATAAAAGTAAAAAAAAATCCTATTTTGAGCCATGTCTAAGATATATTCTAGACCTCCTTTAGCTAATTTGGGGTCTCTACTTGCAAATTTGAATTCAAGAATTTGCAAAAAAAATTTATGTGAAAAAAAAATTCCTGCGTTTTCCCCAGGGGTAAATCTAGCCTCTTGGGCCCTTTTCTGGGCATGATTTAATGTCCCTGTAATTCACACCTGCAATGTAGTTTTTGATCCCCTCACTGCAGGTGAAAGCTGTCTTGCCATCACACAACTCAAATGGTCATGTCAATTTCCTTCCTCCTCAACACACGTGCATTATTGAGCATGATTGTGACTGGACCAAGGCTTTTTCTTTTGGCTTTCTAGTGCCAGATTGCAGCAGAAGAAAATAATTTGCCTAAAAATTGGCAACAAAATGTGAAGTTCTTTTTTGCCACAAAACTTAGATTTAAGAAGAAAAATCTTGAATGAAATCATCAAATTATGGATGAAAATAGAATTATGGACATGTGATATGTACTAGTTTGATGTTCTCTATCCAATATATAGATGAATTTTGAAAATAATTTGGAGCACTACTGTAAAATTTTATATTGCCACCTTGGTACTTCTTAAAAAATGAAAAAAAGCCCTGGACTGGACTTACAACTAATGGAATTTAGTGATATGAGAGAAATTGTTTTGAGCCTAAGTAGAAGGTAGAAGGCTCAAAAAGCATCCACTTAAGGAAAAAAGACCCTGATGCAAAAATAGGTGGATCCAAAGATTTTTTTACATTTATTTGGAAGAAAGAGAAATGAAGAATACACTAGTGGAAATTTTCATTTTCATTTTCTAACTTGAAGTGAATAAGATCTAATTTTTCAAAGTCAAAGGTGCCTAGGTCCCTATAAATGCTCATAGATGTGGTTGTAATCAATCAAAACATGTCATGGAATGAAGCAAGTGAGTTTATGAACAATCCTAAGCATGCCCTTCAATGGAATCAGTGAATCTAAAAATGATCCATTGTACATTTCCATTTAATTCAAACTAATTGTAAATCAAAATTTATTGCAAGCGATTACCAAGGTTTCCTCACATAGTTGTAAGCTCGATTCAAAGTTTTGTAACTTTTGCATTTGATGTCTAAATTCAATACAAATTGTTGCTGAATTTTCACTCTTTTTTCCAGTTTATGTGGTAAAAAATTTAGATCAATTCAAGATTCACAAATTTTTTGTAAGCCAATCAAAGTTTACAGATTCAATTTGAGTCCACCGAACTGTATTTGATGACTCCTACTTTGGGGGCTTGTATCTCCTTCATCCAATGTTCATTTAAAAAAAAAAATTGTTGGGTTATGTTTCCCTTGCAATCTAGTTATTGTGGTTGAATTTTTATGTCAATCCACATTGTTTTGAATG
The DNA here is from genome assembly GCA_963969395.1 of Pseudoscleropodium purum. Taxonomy (NCBI): domain Eukaryota; kingdom Viridiplantae; phylum Streptophyta; class Bryopsida; order Hypnales; family Brachytheciaceae; genus Pseudoscleropodium; species Pseudoscleropodium purum. Next base: position 5,151,340 of record OZ017796.1, read on the forward strand.
TTTGGGAACAATTCAAAGTTTAAAATCCCCACATTTTTGGATTACAATGAATTTTGGAGGCTTGTTTCTTCTTCATATAGTGCTCATTTCTAATTTTTTTTAAATTGAAAAAGTTGCACATACTAGTCTCGGTTGTATGGTTAAAATTTCACATCAATCTAAGAAAATTTGAGTGACTGAGAAGCATTTTAGTAGAAGGAGGTTCAACCTTATATGTGTTTTTTTGCAGTTTTTTTTGCTATCTTTTTTACATTCAATTTTTTTTACAGACCTCACCAACTTCAGGCTATTATAATGAGTAAAATCACACATGATGGTGAACCATGTCACCTGATCGATAGCCTAAAATCACACACATGGGATGGCAATTTGTCACTACATAAAATCATTTTCATTTCTACACCCCTGTGCACTGTTTTAGACACTTCTATAGGGATGGTTCTAAATGCCATAACTGTTTTCAAGCCTCCTCTTAGACAAGTCAAGTGCAGGTTATTGATCAATGCTCATACTGAACATCCCTGAGAATATATATTCTCAAAATTCTGAGACTTAGATAGTAATGCTAATAGAATGTAGTTATTAAGCACTCAAGGTATATAGTTAGATGTGTGGATTTCTTTCAAAGTAAAGGATGTGGCCCTTAACTTTAAATTTGCAGAGAAGAATTCCTTACCAGGCAAACTAACTCAGTGAGTGTAGTTGCCAATCCAACAGTGCCCAAGGTGTTGATGGTCATATTCATCTGTAACTGCGCCAGCATCAGATGCGCTATTATGGTGTCTGCATGGGCACTGTCGTGGGGAAAATATTGTTTCAATTAAAAATTGGTTTCAATGCAACTGTTGTGGGTCCTGGCACTTTCACAATCTCAATATGGGACCCCATGAGTCAGACAAATTTTCAAAATGTGAAGGGCTTGCAAGCTGGCTCCCAGTAGAAGTAATCATGATTGTTAACCCTTTTCACGTGTGCCAATCATTTCAACTTTCCATTGTTTCAGTGAAAAGTTTTTTTAAACTCTTAATGGATCGATCAAGTTGCATTTTGTGGCAATATAAAAATTTGGGGCAGGTGCGTGTGACTAGGGATTTTCATGCTTTGGGCCTGAATTTTAATAGAAGGTGTGAATGAAGAATATCTTTCATGTGCACAAAATCTCAGAACATTTGAAAATACGAGTCAAAAGTTATAGCCTAATATATAATTTGTTTATCAATTTCGACAATTCAAGTAAATTTTTAAAAATCATTTCATTTCATTTTTTTTAATTTGAAATTGATTTTTTAGATTTATATATACAAAGATTTGAATTATTTCATTTTGATCAATGAGTCAAAAATTATGAGGTGTTTTAGTTTGCAAGTAGTTATAGATTCTCTATTTCAAAATAAACTTTGAAGTCTTTTATTGAACTCAATTTTCAATATTTTGACAAAAAAAATAAAATTTTAGGTGAAGATTGTTTATTACAACATTACCACCATTGGAATTGTCATTTTTCAATTCCATATATAAATTAATAACAATTAAGTATTTTGAATCATTCTCGACATCTTTTTATTTATTATTTTTTTCGTATATGTTGTATAATTTCAAATGATCTAAAAAATTTCAAGCATGTCACTAACATGCCTTGAAGAATGAATCCAAAGAAGCACCACCATTTTGAATATTTTTTCATACAAATGTGACCTTATGAAATGCAATTGTCTGGTTTTTCATAGGAACAAAAAATGATTTTTATAACCTCAAATGCTAATATCTTGCAATCTACACAATGGAAATTTCTGAAATTTTTCCACATCTTTTTAAACAATTGTACTACAAGATCCTAGAGTTACATGTGTCCAAAAATGTTTTTCTTTTCTAAAATTTAAAACTTGTATAAGAAATGGTAGTTTTGGAACATTTTTGACAAAAACATAGTCAAAGAACCTTAGGGGTAAATGTAAGATTCTTTTCTTTCTTTTTATTTATTTTTATAATGCCCAAAGTCCATTTGATGTTTGGATTGTTGGTTTTGCATTGGATCGATTTGTTTGTAAAAAAATCCGACACTATAAAGGCCTCATGGGATGTCCCTGTGTTTGCCAATAGAGAGATTGTTTACAAAGACCACATTGCAGATGCTCTAATCTATTTGGCCTCAAAAGCCCTGCATTAGCAAAGAGCCTGGTATTAATACTAGGACTAAATCTGCTATTGAAATGAAAGAATTTTTTTGTTACAAAACTATTTCTGTGGTGCTGAAACAAGGACCACGGAGGATTGACCTCTCTATTGTCCCATATTTTACCTTTGTAGAAAATCCTGAAATTTTTTATTTTCCACATATGATAAAAATTGCAAATTCTGAATTCATATTTGCAATCAGACACCCCAAATTAGATAGGGGACATGATGAAATACGAAATTTAAGGGGCACAAAATAGGGAACATTTTTTGACATTTACCCTCTGGCGGAAACAAGGGAGGACTGCACCAAGTGAAGACCGGCCCATAACAGGAGTGAATGCACCGGCCTTCAGCTTTTCTAGCTGCCCATCCTTTCGGATCCTGCCCGTCAGTCTCTCTGTCCTTCGCAATAAGAATGGAATATTAGAATTATATAATGAATATGGGGCCATTAGATTCCTGACATTTTCTAAGTTGTCATAAGACTTTTCTTTTTTTCTTTTTTTCTTTTTTAGATCCTTATTCCAGGGTTTATTCCAGGACTTTTAAGAATTCTACTGCTCATTATTGTTATAAATTATTGTTTTCTTATGCATATATATACCTAAATAGGTTTATATGTTAAAATGAATACTTAGTTTCTAATTTTTAATAAGCAATCTATTTCTAGCAAACGGATCTACTTACTTAATTAGACACAATGCCACAGTAAGTCTTACATTGAAGTCTCACTCTTAAGAATTAACATTGATTTAAAAAAATCAGTACCTTGATTGATAACCGCCTTGGGTTCAATGACATAGCAATAGTACAATGGGCTAGATAATCCCCAAATATTGCTATGTAGGTCCTTAAATTAAAAATATGACGACCTTTGGAGCTTGTGCCTTAATGCACCTCGATTCAATGCAACTCTGGTTATTAAATTAGGTTGGTAAGCTATTCGTTTATCAACGTATTGGTTTCACCTCTTTCCTGTAAACTGCCGCCCTATCTCAGGATGGACCTAGACACACAAGAATACAATCGGTCATTGCTTTTGTCTTTTCATTTGTCACAACAAGCTTGATCTATACTATGGATTCTTGAGGGCATGAGGGACGACATCATATTTTGAGCTTACAACAATGGTACTAGGGTCTCAAATCATTGGCCAACAGGTGGTACTTTAAATGATCTATAACAATTTTGAATACTACACTTTGAGAGTTAAATCATTGTGGATTTTTAGGATTGGATTGAACAAATTCTTTGGTGAATATACGATAACAAGTAGTAGACACCTCGTGTATGTCTTGTGGCATACTAATGGGTTGCTGTTGGACATGGGCACACGTTAGGACTATTACCTCTTGAGATTTTTTCAAAAATTTCCCAAACTTGCAAGTTACAATTGTGGAGTTTATCATAGGGAATGAACATCAACATACCTTGTCTGGACTTTAGTTTCAGGCTCCTGTTAGTTCTTTCTAGTATTATAAACTTTGAGCTTCTAAACTGATTATTGATGGTCGTTTTAATCTTCTCCTGGAGTTATCAGTTCTTGGGTTTTTTAGAGCTCTTCCATTGATAAACTCTGTAATCAACGTTTGCATGCCTAGATTTGAATATTCATCAAGGGATATGTTTATTACACCCTAGTTGTTTTCTTTTGGTGGACCTTGATCCAAGTTACATTGTCGTTTTTAATTGGACTTCTGTTGGCTACTGGATACCTCTTTATCGATTAGGATATATTCAATTGAGATTACTGAGTTTGTCATCTGGTTGTGATGACTTCCATAGACTAGTTAGACTAGTTATGATTAGCGTTAATTTATACTGATGTTTGAATATTACCGTTGCCTCTATTGCTTGATTTAGAGCAGATTTTTGTTATAAAAAACAAAATTGTTGCCCATTTTCAAATATAAGTTTGATTTTTGATAGAGAATTAGAATCTACCTTGATCTGATTAGGAAGTATTGAAAAAACATTTTTTTATGAAATGCCAAGTTGGTAGTATGAAATGTTGTATTGGTGCTCCAAATTTCAACACCCATCCACATATTGGATAGAAAATATCATAATATAAGTATCCATAATTCTATTTTCATCTACAATTTGGTGATTTCATCCAAGATTATTATTTTTTCTTTTGAAGTTTTTGGGAAAAAACTTCACAATTTGTGGTCATTTTACAGTCAAATTGTTTTTTTCCCAACGCAATCTGGCACTGTTTCGCCCCAACCCACCAAGAAAAAAAAGTCATGGTTGTCATGGTCTTCAGATTTCTCCTTGGCAGAGACCGAGAGACTTGGGGAGAGTTAAGAGTGTGATGACAAGTTCAATTCGAAGGAAGAACAGAGGAAGGGTGGGAAGGAAATTGAGGGTCTTGCATTGCAGATGCAAGTATTGGGGTGTTTCAGTCTGCTCGTTTCTAGGAGCAGGATTCCAGCATTCTAGGATTCCAGAATTTTTTCATGTTTACATTCCAGGATTCCAGAATTAAATCCTTGCAATTAAAAATTGGTTGATGAATGATGAAGAACATGCTTGAATGATGACTTCTTCAAGATTAGAGGCTCCTGTTGCAAGCTCTATGTGGAAACTTGCTGAATTCATAACCTTGTAAGTGAAGTTGCCACCCAAGTACAAGCTGGAATAACAACAAACAATGCATTCAAGCCCACGAAACCAATCAACCATCGGACTGGAATCAGTCAGCAATCAGTTGTGTGAGAAGCAATGATGGCTTCCCGGGACGAAGACGTGCAATTTCTTCCATAGATGTAGCCATGTGGGGTTGAGGATTCCCTGAGAATGAGCCTGTCACCAAAACCCAAGCTGGGTCCCCAGCCAGGTTTCGAAATGGCTTCAGTGCATAGCAAATGAATCTTTGTTCTTGTTTGCTTTTCTGTTCTCTCTTGGAAAGATTTCAGCAGTGCCCTCGGGGAGTTTTAATCTAGCTAAACAACAGGTTGCAGAGCTCCTCTTGGGCTTCTCAACGAGCTCAGATTCAGTCCGGTCTTCTTCATCTTCTCCCCGTGAGGTACTTCGGTGGGTTTTTAAAAAATGAATGGAGGATGACTAGCTTGGGGATTAAGATGAACTCGAATAGTTAACTGCTCGTCCGACCAAGCAAACAATGCGAAGTAAATGCAAGCGCTCTTGTCCATATGGTTGAAGAAGAGTAGTTCAAAGAGACGTGTGAGGAGGAGCATGCTCGTGCAACAAACAGGAGAGAGGGCTTTCATTGACAGCGGAGAAGCTGACAACTCTAGGAAGGTTCGAGCCCTCTGGGCAGATTGACTGGGTATGAGCGGATTGCCGTGATGGGCAGCTCGGCCAGCCTTTGTCCGGGCAGCGATAAAGCCGGGATGGGGCCCAGACCGCGTGAATTACTCGATGGGGTAAGAAACGTCTCGCGTCAGGAAGGCTGAAGAGGAATCAAAGGAACCGGACGCTAAAGTGAGAGTCGTTTGAAGAGCATGCTTACGACCTTTTCGAACAAATCTCACGTCATGCGCATCACCATTTCGTACAAATCTCATCTCCTGCATATATACAATCACAACAAACGTGAAAAGCAGCGAGCTAGTGTGTTCCCCAAATATGCCCGGGTTCGCATACCTGCTGTTGCCCTCTTTGCAAACCCCAACTGGCTTCTTCGTGTTGTTGCATGGAACAAAGGCTCTTTGAATATATTTTTCAGTTGCAAATCGAGGTATTGTCCAGTGTCCAGAGTCCTGATTGCTGAGGGGGAGTTTGTGAGACGCTCGTGCTGGAAAGCGACGCAACAGAATGTATAGTGATGGAGTCTCTTCGAGAATCGTGGGGCAATGCCTCGGAGTCATGGTGGGCTGTTGGGTTGGTGGTGACTACGCTTGCGGCTCTTGCGGCTCTTGCGGTGTTTGTAATGAACCTCCGAAGTGAAAGAGCGAAATTGCCGCCAGGGCCGAGGCCGCTGCCTTTGATTGGAAATTTGCACCAGCTGGGCGAGCTCCCTCATCAAACTCTATGGCATATGGCAAAAAAATTCGGGCCCATCATGTACCTGCGCATGGGCGTGAAGCCCTTGGTGATCGCTTCCACGGCTGATGCGGCCCAGGAGTTTTTGAAGGTGCAGGATAAGTCGTGGGCGAGTCGCCCGCAAACCAGCACGGCGGGGAAAGTGTTCTCCTTCAACTCCCGAGACATCGGGCTTGCGCCATATGGCCCGCATTGGCGTCACATGCGGAAGATCTGCATGCTGCAGCTTTTCTCGCAGAGGCGGATGGACTCGTTTCAGACGCCCCGCGGCGAGGAGTTTGGTCTGATGGTGAAGTCGATTTACGAAGACTCCGTGGAAGGAAAGAATGTGCTGCTGACGATGAAGCTGGCTCATCTTGCTAGCAACAATCTCACGCGTATGCTGCTCGGCAAAAGGTGAGCTACCGTTTGGGAATCATCTTCTCAAACGGGAATTCTCCGGATTTATTCAATTTTCTTTTACAAACATGTCTTTGGGAATCATTCTGTTTGGAATCATTCTCTCGGGAATTCTCAGCATTCATTCAATTTCTTCTTACATACATTTCTTTGGGAATCTTTCTCTCGGACATCCACGGCACCCATTCAACTCGTTTTAATTACAGACATACATGTTATTGCGAACCGTCTATTAGGCATCCTCCACATTCAGTCAATTCTGTTTACATCCATGTCTTGTGCACCAACTGGTAGAATCTTTCTGTGTTGTGAATTGATAAGTAATTTGTGCTGTGACTTGATGTTTCTGGGGACAGATTCTTTGGGACGGACCAAGCTGGTCAGGTGGAGGCTCACCGCTTCAAGAAGCTCATCTCCGAGGTTTTCACCCTCTTCAGCGCCATGAACGTGGGCGATTACTTGCCCTGGTTGAAATGGACCACCCACCTCACCGGCTACGTCCACCACTTGCTCAAAGTGAAAACCGACATGGACGCCTTGCTTCAGGAGTTTCTCGACGTGAAGAAGAACAACACCCTCAAGGACGTTTGCCACGGGGAAGACTTAGTGGACGTCCTCCTCGCGCAGCCTTCGGAGAGCGGTGACGGACGGCTGGACGATGACGCCATCAAGGGCGTCATCACGGACATTCTCTTGGCCGGCACTGACTCCTCCTCCATCACAGTGGAATGGGCGATTGCAGTGCTCCTGCGACACCCCCACGTTCTTCGCAAGCTCCAAGCCGAGCTCGACTCCATCGTCGGCACCGCGCGGGTCGTCACGGAAACCGACCTCCCGAGCTTGCCATACCTCCAGGCCGTCGTGAAGGAGACATTCCGACTTTACCCGCCCGGGCCTCTTGGCATCCCTCACGAATCCACGGAGCCAACCTCCGTCTGGGGATATGAGATTCCCGTGAAGACTACTCTATATGTGAACTATTATGCACTTCATCGTGACCCCAATGTCTGGGAGCGGCCTCTGGAGTTTGATCCGGAGAGGTTTGTATCCCACCCGGAGATTGATGTGAGAGGGAACCACTTCGGACTCATTCCGTTTGGAGCGGGACGTAGGCAGTGCCCTGGGATGCCGCTGGGCCTTCTATTTGTGCAGATGGGGATTGTGCGACTGGTGCAGGCTTTTGATTTTGGGTTGCCGGACGGGATGGTGGCTGAGGAGCTGGATATGTCGGAGTTGTTTGGGCTTTCTATGCCACGGAAGGTGCCACTAGTGGTGGTGGCCAAGGCGCGACTCCCTGAGCACTTGTATTGAAACGGAGACTTCACAGCTTAGACGGAGTCAATGTAGTTTCTCCAATTCCAGGTTTGGACTCTGATCTAGAGATGTTCATGTTGTGAGCTTGATGGATTGCAAATAGAATGAAAAAGTTATTGGGCAATGTTCTAGAAGGGTTGAGTCAATGCTAGAGGAAACTTAAGATTCTCATTGATGGTGTTTGCAAAGTGATGGCAAATTTTTCAGAGTTTTGGGTGTATTTCCTAAGTGGTCCTTATACCCCATGTATGCTTTCAAAACCCTAGAAATTGCCCCAACACCTCACCCCTTTTCGAACTTGGTGAAATCTCTAACTATAAAAGTACGAACATTGTTGTAATTGAATCATATATGAAACTATTACAAAAAATGCCCTCTTTACTATTATCAGATTCTATAGGCATTTGATAGGAGGTATGTATCCCTTGTAACAACCCTTTTTTTACTTGATTGGCATTAATGGTGGCATATTGAAGAGGTGTCATAATGTTGAATTAGCACGCAATTGACACATAAAGGGGGCAATTGAAAATGAAGTTTAATCCCTAAATGCCCAAATTGCATTTTTTGGCAATATAACAATTATAGGAAATTCATTATGAATGAAATTTTTAATTTTTTTCTTTGAAAATTTCACACAACATGTGCCCAAGGAGTAGCCTTAAAGCCCAACAATTTCCATAACTTTTGAGTACATGGTTAAAAAGTTATTGCATGATATGTGATTTTCATTGCTTGGTAGGCAATTTGAGTTGCTCAAAACACTTCTTTAAAAATCGCTTTTTAAAAAAAATGAAAAATTGAAATTGATTTTCTAAATTTATATATAAGTGGAAATCTTTGGATTATTCCATTTTGATTTATAAATTGAAAGTTATGAGGAATTTTGTAGGTAGTTATACAATAGTTATGATTTTCGAAGACTTCATAGTCCATACCTACTTGCAAACTAAAATTCCTCATAACTTTCATCTCATTAATCAAAATGGAATGTTTCAAAGCTTTCCACACACGCATAAATCTAGAGAACCAATTTTAATTTTTAATTTTTTTTAAAAGTGATTTTTAAGAAGTTTTTTGAACTGCTCGCTCATGATGCCCTCTAAGCAATGGAAATCATATCATGCAATTATTTTTTAACCATGCATTCAAAAGTTATGTAAATTGTTGGTCCTTCAAGCTACTCTTCAAGCACATGTTGTGTTAAATTTTTCAAATAAAAAATAAAAAATAACATTCGCAGAGAGCTGCCCAAAATCGCTATATTGCCCAAAAAACTCAGTTTGGGCATTTAGGGATTAAAAAATTCAATTTTGATGTATTTCAAAGTACACACCGGGCTTACCGACACACTACAAAACGAGTCTGAAGGAAGTGCACCAATTATGTCCTACAAGTAACATAGCTGAGGGTGCACATCCGTTTGTTGATGGTTTCAGAACTGGACTTTCCACATCAATCGCAACTGCTCTCAAATATTTACTGCGAGACAAGGGGGAACATGAAATGCAGTTCAATACTAGTAGTCCTAGTTAGCAAATGCAGCTCTCGGATAGAACAGAGAAAACGAGACGAGCGCTGCTCAGGGACTCCAAGTCTTTACCCCCTCCAATTTACGTAAATGCTACATTCTTTGCAGAGAACATGCACTTCAGTGTCTATTGAGCAGAACTCTGACCGAAAAATCGAAAGTGAGCAAAGGATTCCACGTCTGCAACCCCCTCCAATGTACACCTATGGTACATTCTCCCGATCGAACATACACTGGGAGCTGATCAGAACTCCACCCCCCAAAACGAGTAAGGGTATCCAAGTCCCCACCCAATCCAATGTACAGTACACCTCTGGTACATTCTCTGTACAGAACACACATTGGGTGTCTACTGAGCGGAACTCTACTGAAAAAATGAAAAAGGTCAGGGGACTCCACGTCTCCACCCAACCTCCCAATGTCCACTTCTGGTACACACTCTCCACTGAACAAATACTGGGTGTCTCCTGATCAGAACTCCACCAGATAAAGCGAAAACGATCAGGAGCGAGTTTGAACCACGAAATCGTAAAGTTGCTATTCTGCACGCGCACCAAGCTCCTGCGGCTCGTGGGGCTCCATAGGCTGCGGATGCAAGTGGAAGCAGACATATTTGGTTGGCAACTCTCAGCATCTTTGAATCCCACAACTTTTCCAACAGTATTGCAGCTTTTTTCAACCTCAATACTTACGGAAGTCAAATCAATGAAGTAGGGAGCTATACGTTTTATGTCACTTAACAATTAGCACATGTGTGATGTGTCCATAAACATTGATAGTGAAAATTTATGCGAGCACAGATCTGCTTAACACATGAGATTTTAACGTTTATGGAGGCAACACTAATGCAGGGTTGACTGTAATGCATAGTCTCCTGCTCATCAGTAAAACCGTCGCGAAAGGGATCTGAGTTACTCACACTCCGGCATCAAAGTACTGGTAGTCGCCAATGTTCCCTTGGCATGGATTGTGTAGAACTGCGGAATTGAGTTTGGGAATTCCTGTGGAAGGCCGGAGAGGGATCACAGATATTCTTGACCAGTGATTACTACTCAGATTGAGTTACTACTCCATTCGAGCGGGTTGCTATATTTGACTGGATCGGCCTGTTCGAGGACGAAGGTATCAGAGGGTAAGATTTTCTCAAACTGAGGCGTGACTTTGCATAATACATGTAATGTTGTATGCACCAGCGATTAGAAGTTCATGTGACGTATTCTGAAATCAAGCACGACCTCAGTCCACTGATTTCTCAATTATTTTTTCCAAGACATGGTTCAGGGTCACATGTACAAGGCATGCCACTCTTGTTGGCACACAAACTACTTCTGAAGTGCAAGCTAGAACAAATGCAGTATCGAGCAAATAGGAAATTCATCGTGCTGCAGATATCATAGACAAGCTGCGAAACAGGGTTCCATAAGATTAAGATGACAATGACAAACCCTGAAAACAGAAGGGTTTTCTTTTTTTCATTTATGCATTTATGGTACATGCATTTTACATATGTCGGAACCTAAAGCGATGGCGCACCTTACTTCTTGAACATGTTATCAAAAAATTTCTTTGTAGCATACATCAAACAAGCGTAAGTCTGACTTTCTCCAAAAGTGAGATGAAATAGAAGAATCTTCCATAGTTTCTAGGCAGAGACTTCCTAGAGGACTTTCCGAGCAGTTTCAATGGTTAGTGATGGTCACTTCCATATGTAAAGAAGTTGTAATGAATCATTCCAGAAGCTGTAAACCAAGTAAATACCTGTTCGACTTCACTAAGCAAGCATACTACATCTGACTTAACACATCACTCAAAAACTCCACGCAGAGTAACCACCATTCAAGATTCCATGCACAGTAACAAGTATTCCAAAGTTGTGCGTAGTCAGGTAGCATATATTTTACGGAACATATCCACCTTACACTCCCTCTGCACCATGCTGGAGCCAAAGTACACAAGACTACTGAACTTGGAACTACGCGCGCTGAACACAGCTCAGCGTGACGTACTAAACGAGAGCTATATTTTCTCTAGTATGCTAGTTCTCCTGTACTGAGCGGGGAGTGCGTATGACCGTGAGATCAAGTAAGGAACGTCGGTTCGCATTCCTCAATTCAAACTGCCCGCTTCGCTGGCACATCATGATCCGGAGCCACTGCTTGGATGTGGGTCATCACAGTTTAAAGCAACTTCATTCAATACTCCCACTGCACTGTGATGACTCGTATTACCTCCCACTACAGCACAGTGTACTCCCACTACTTGTGGACAACATCGTGATTTGTTAGCGGCCCTGCAAGTCGACGGAGACGCTCAAATCTATCATGGGGAAGTGGTTTTGTCATGATGTCGGCCAATTGATCTTCAGTGCACACATAGATAAGAACAATGTCGCCCTCTTGTTCAGCATCTCGAATTTTGTGATATTTAGTGTCGATGTGCTTGGTTCGTTGGTGGAACAATGGATTTTGAGCCAACCTTATTGCAGATTGATTATTACAGAATAAATGTGTCGGATGGAGCTGGGGTGATCTCAAGCTGCAGCGTAAACGTCTCATCCATATGGTCTCTTGGGTAGCAAGGCTGGCAACAACTTACTCTGACTCGGTGGTACTTACAGATGTACAGGTTTATTTTTTGCTCCCCCAAGCAACGGGGCCACCGTTTAGCATCAAGATGAAACTAGATCGTGACTTTCGGTCATTACAATCAGCTGCATAGTCTGCGTCACAATGGGCGGTGAGGTGATGTGGATTGGGTCCACGGTCATACGTGAGAGTATGCCCCAGCGTTCCCTTCAAATACTTCAGAATTCGTTTGACTCCTGAGACGTGTGCGGCAGTCGGACGATTGTTGAATCGCGACATATTGCTTACAGCGTAACTTATGTCGAAGCGAGTCCCTAATTGGGAACTAATTGGTTGCCTCCCTAATTGGGAGGCAACCAATGCATTCACGATAAGGGAACGATACCTCAAAAAGCAGTCGATGTTGCAAGCCGCATCTGGACAGCGTTAGCTGGGTCGGATGGCACAGCGACTGGGTGACAATCATCGTGACCAAATCGTTTGAGAACTCGCTCCAAATATCGTTGTTGATTGATGTGGATGAGCCCTCGATCACGGATTCACGGTCTCTCATTATGTGGAGACCGATATATACTTCGGCCAAGCCTTTTGTTATCTGGAATGCTCCTCCCATGTAGCTCAAGATCTCTTCAATACTATCATTGAAGGTACTGCAGATGATGCCATCATCCACCCATAGCAGAGAATTAATTTGGGGTCGACTTTGTTAACGTACACGCAGCAATCGGCATCCGAAACCGGGAGATCGTAAGCTTGCAAGAAATGATCAAATTTACGGTTCCAAACGCGGGCACTCTACTTCAATCCATAAAGCACTTTGTATAACCTGCAAACAAGTCGCTTGCTTCCACGGATAACCTCAAACCTAATTGGCTGTTGCATACAGATGAGTTCACGTAACAAACCATTGAGATATACTGTACAAACATCAAACTGGGTGAGATTGAGATCTTCAGCGGCTGCAACTGATAAGATCGTGCGGACAGAATCAAACAACAATGGGGCTGAATGTTTCGTGGTAGTCGATCCCTTTGCGTTGGGTGAACCCCTTAGCGACAAGCCTGGCTTTATAGCAGCAAACAGAACCATCTGCTGCCAACTTAAGCTTGTAAACCTAACGACACTTGACAAGATTGCCGTCTGGGGGAAGTTCTTCAAGAGTCCACGTGTTGTTCTTGACAAGAGATTCATACTCCTCGTGCATGGCAACAAGCCAATGGTCTTTCTCTGGTGAGGCCATGGCTTCCTCATAAGTTTCCGGTTCATCAGGAATCTCGGTCCGTGCCATGCATGCGTACGAGTAGTGGTTGATCGGGTAAATCCAGTCTCCCAAACGGGCTGGTGGGTTCCGCGTGCGTGTGGCACGAGAGGGTTCATCAACTGGATCTCCCACAGGCTTGATGCGGGCAGCTGGATCGATAAGGACTGGTGCATCCTCGATAGCAAGGACAGGCTCAATGCGGACAGCTGGATCGTCAGAGTTGTCGGAGGTGGAGGCTGGGTCAACATCTACGGAAGTATCATCAGACTCAACTGCAGGTGGACTGGAGTTAACATGCTCGATAACTGCTGGAGGAGATTGGGTACGGGCGATGTGTCCAGGTTGGAGAAGTTGGGGCGGGACCGGGAAGAAGATTCCTGGGCAGAGGTGTAGGTGGTTCCATCTTCCCTTCAAGGCCGAACCATTGTCGGGTGTGACTGTCGCAATTGTCCTGCTCCGTGTTGTCTTCATTGAAAAGTACATCACGGCTTTCATCAATTTGCTGGAGCTCCGGATTCCAAATTCGATATGCTTTGTTAGCCTCGGAATAACCCATGAATATTCCTTTTTTGCTTTTGGGCCCAAACTTTTTCCGAAGCTGCTTAAATGGTATGTAAACATAAGCAGTTGCCCCAAATATGCGCATGTGGGATATCGAAGGTTTGATCTTATACCACAGCTCAAAAGGAGTATTGTCATCGACTGTTCTAGTGGCCGTGCGGTTGAGCACATAGACTGCTGTATGAGCTGCCTCGGCCCGAAAACGGACGTGAACATTGGAGGCATATCGCATGCTGCGTACAGCTTCCACAATAGTGCAATTTCCACGTTCAGATGCACCATTTTGTTCTGGCGTATACGGTGTTGTCAGTTCTTGTTTGATGTCGTGCTCCGCCAAGTATGAGGTAAAGAGTCTGTTCGTATACTCGGTGCCACGATCACTTCGAACTACTTTGACAGGATGGCTAGTGTCGCGTTTTAGCTGACCGATAAATCGCTGGAAGGCAGCTAGGGTGTCAGGTTTGTTTTTGATGCATTCGATGACTCTGAAGCCAGAGCAATCGTCTTTGAACAACACAAAGTATAGAGCACCTCCCACTGATGGAGTGCTCATGAGACCACAAAGGTCTGAATGAATGAGGTCACCTGGAGTAATAGAGCGCTGTCGATGCTCATCAATCTGGAATGGTGCTCAAGTTTGCTGGCCGTAAGCACAACCCAAGCAGAACGATTTTCTGCGATTGTTAAGCACTAGGCCAGTAACAGTACCTTGTGAAGCCATATTCTGTATTGTTGCATGATTAACATGCGCTAATCTTTTATGCCAAAGATCAAGGGTCTGGGTGCTTTCAATAGCGGTTGGAATTCCGAAAGAAGTAGCAGAGGTAGCAGCTAAAGCTACGAATGGGGGATCGGGATGAACAACCTCAATGTTTAGACGATACATGTGATTATATATAACACCAGTCATGACCACTTGACCAGCTTCTAACATTTGACAACCAGTGTCTGTATGAAGGGTGTATATCTTCTTTTGCACAACAATAAACGAGGAAAAGAAATTTCGACCAAGGGAAGGGACGTATATTACCCCTCTTAAGATCCCAAGGCAGTAATCATGGTCTCGATGAATCTTGATTATGATATCACTGACTCCGGCTACCGTAAGTATCGCGCCACCGATGCCCTGAACTGGACGTCGCTCCATCGACACGTCTCGATAAGTTGAAAAATATGCCCGGTTGTCAGTCATGTGCTTAGTGCACCCACTGTCGACATACCAAAAATCTGATGGTGCAGGGATCTTGTCGATTGTTGCCATGAACACCTTGTAACTATTGTTACACACAGTAGATTTCTTCTTTGTATGGTTGTTGCAGCTCTGGCCCTGGGTTTGGGATTCTTGATGTTTTCGCTGATCCTCCTCACTAATGGAGCACTCACGTCCCCAATGGCCAGTAGTACCGCACTTCCAACATTTAGTATTCTTTTTACGATCATTGATCTCCTTGCGTCTAGCAGCGCGTTGTTCAGGGGTATACTCGTCACTTTTGCTACTAGCAGACGCAACATATGCAGCGTTGGAAGTAACTTCGTCGACCCTTATCTTAATCGTGTTCTCCATTTGGAGTAACTGGAGTGTGAGATTCGACAAAGTTTTGGCTGCATCTGGCTACATGCGCCATGTAGGAATCAAACTATCATACTCACCTGGCAAGTTGCACAAAATTTAGATATTATGGCCTGTTCATTAAACGTGGTGTCTCCTCGATTTGACAATTGCTGTACTAGAACGTCTAGTTTGCCGATGAAATCAGCTATGCTATCACCCTAGCTCATTGAGCACTTATAGAATTCTTGCTGGAGCGTATGAATGTTCTCGGATGCATTCTGCTTGTGGAATAATTTTAACTTGTCCCACATTTATTTCGCAGTGACGCAACTAGTGACATGTTTAAGCACGGTCTCGTCAATGGCTTAACAGAGAATACTAACTGCTTAATTATCTTTCTTGCGCCAAGCAGTTTTTACAACATCATCTACTGTGTGTGCGGGTTTCGGCTTTGAGCCATCAACCACTTCTATGAGTTCTCTACCCAGGAGGATTGCTCGAATCCGGAATTTCCAGATATGAAAGTTTGGACCCTTGAATCGGGTGATACCCCCTAAGTCCTGACTACTGTCAGCCATGGAATACAATGGACTGAACTACCGGATCTATGCGGGAGAAAACAAAAACAAAAACAAAAAACGAGTACGCAGTTCTTTCTTGGAAAGAGAAGGGCCTATAACCTGTTGGACTTCACTAAGCAAGCATACTACATCGAACTTTACACAGCACTCAAAAACTCCACACAGAGTAACCACCATTCAAGATTCCATGCACAGTAACAAGTATTCCAAAGTTGTGCGTAGTCAGGTAGCATATATTTTACGGAACATATCCACCTTACACTCCCTCTGCACCATGCTGGAGCCAAAGTACACAAGACTACTGAACTTGGAACTATGCGCGCTGAACATAGCTCAGCGTGAAGTACTAAACAAGAGAGAGCTATATTCTCTCTAGTATGCTAGTTATCCTCTTGTACTGAGCGGGGAGTGCCTATAACCACGAGATCAAGAAAGGAGCGTCGGTTCGCATTCCTCAATTCAAACTGCCCGCTTCGCTGGCACATCATGATCCGGAGCCACTGCTTGGATGTGGGTCATCACAGTTTAAAGCAACTTCATCCAATAATACCAATTGAAAGAAGTAACGATAGAAATTGCTTTGAATGTTATTGTAGTTAGCAATAAACTTCCAAAGTGGGGTTCCATTTTTAGTTTATGAACTAGGGATTCAAATTGGAAGAGCTGACATAATTTCACTGACGTGAGTATATGCATCAGTACCTTGAGGCCGCCACCTTTGGTAGGAATGCCACGGATTGGAGCTAACCGGGTACGGAGGGCAGTCATTGTACTTGTTAAGATTTTTTTCTCAGTAAGTCGTAGCTGTGCAGCAACTTTTTCTCTTGGCGTGATTTTCTGTGTAGAGGTTGCAAATAGTCACATAATGTAATAATATACATGCACACTAGAGCCGTCCTGCAACTTGAGGGTTGAACAGAAAATGTACTGAAAACAATGAGGCCATAAATTTTGAAGCGATTTGTACGGGAGTCAAACATGACGAGAGGATTTCGACCTTGTTCTTAAGAAGGCGGATCTCATCGTCCACACCTCCTTCATAATTTCCCAGTCTTGTGCGGCACTCACCCATCAGAATCATCAAACATTTGTATTATTGGCCTGCAAATAAACATCGTTAAATTTTTACTGAAAACCCTGCTTAAAATGGTCACCTAAAACCTTGTATATGCCAAATGTTGTAATGGGTATAATTTTTCTAACTTCAGCGTTTTGAGCTTAAAATAAATTCCAAAACACGTGGTCGAAAGACATGGGCAATGAAAGGGTACCTGATCAAGCATTATTTCTTTCTTGTTCAAAACCATTTTCGAAAAGAGAGCTGGATCTTGAAATCTTAACAAGCGTATATATGTCAACAGCTGCATAGAATCCCACACGTAACTCCAGTTTCCCTCCATTTGGCGAAAAAGAGTTCAGAGTGCATGTGATCATTGAATCTCGAAGTGCCTGAGAAACACTAGCAGTGATCTACAGATTGATTAAGTTCATGACCATCCAGCACGTATGAAAGACTGACCTGCGTTGGAAATCGATCCAGATCCAGCGGAAAAAGACTGATTTGAGTCAAAATGGTTTGGCTAACTGCCTCTCTGGTGAGATCGAAACCCCTCATTATACATATGTTCTTTTCCTGCTCGAAATCTCAGGATATATGGCACCACTTACTTGACTCGACACCAGTGTTGGGTCCGCACAGGAGATTGAACGCCATTTAGTTCATTTTTGGTCACTTCCTCGGAAATTCAGGCAGATTAAAACACTCTGGTTCCTCATTAGAGGCGCAGCAGTCTGGCTCTGTTGGATTGCTCGTAACGACGTTGTATTTGGCCATATTAGATGGCCACTTCAATTCGTACAAGCCTCTCTTTGGGATGTGATTATTGATTCGGGGGGATGCCTTTTTGAAGACCCAACAGGCGGCTAGAACTCAGTCTCATAATCCTATTAGGCCTTGGAGTCAATTTGATAGAACTTGTCTTCATGCTGAGCTGTTAGTCAATAGGGAAGGGCATGCAATTAGATGGAGCAATGAGGGTCCTCTCTCCTGCTCTTTTTTCTGATGCTTGCCCGGTCTTCATTGTTCTCTTTTTAGAGCTTTGTTCTCTTCATTTGTCGAGTCTTTGTGGCTTGGCAGTTTGTTGGTGTTTTTTACTTCTTAATGCAATGGTTCTCCATTTGTTATATAAAAAATAAACAAATATAAGTATATAAGTACATAAATATATGTCGTTTCAAAACTTGTAACCGATCAGTAGGGACTAAACCAACTTGCCGAGGATTAGTTGTTGAAATAAGGGAGGGAGAGAAATATGTAGAGCAACAATATGCCCATGCAACCTATTTGTAAAACGATTTTGCGAACAATGAGAAATGAAAAAATGAAAGGGTAGAATGACTTCTAAATCACCTCAAAACTAAGGTAAATGAGGTAATCTATTAAGCTATTCTCATCATGGTTGTCATAGTGAACGAACGTCCGGTTCACCCATCCGTCTGATTCGCCCGTCCGATTCGCCCGTCCGTTAGAGGTCCCGCCCGTCCGATACAATCAACACATAGTTGACTTTCTGATAACGGAAAAATAGGCCACGTGGATGCCATGTGGATTAAGGAACATGCTGGGCGCGGACGAGATCGTCAGGTTACAAAATTAAAGCCGTTCGGACCATCCGTCCGTCCGGTCCAGTTTGCTCGTCCATTCGTCCCATCCGATGACCCTAACTCGCCCGTTATGACAACCATGGTTCTCATTCTCAACAATAAAATCAAACTTGTAGACAAAATAAGAAGTTCTCATAAAGACAACTTTGAACAAACTGACAACTTTGAGCAATTATGTTGGTCAGCAATATGCCTAATAAATGTCGGTAATGGAAATGATACATAAACAATGCAAATGTGGACACAACCTATTTCTCGTTCAGATAGTTAAAATTTGATGCACAAGCATATTTTAGTTACAATAAGAATTTCCTATGATTCAAGCTTACATAATCAAAAAATTTGCATTTGGAGCGATCTCGCCCAGGGTTGACACGACGTCCGAACGCGGATGCAGCATCCATCGGGACTGCCCCGTCCGCCCCGTCCGCCCCGTCCACCCCATCTGCTTTGATGGCCTTATTTCCCCTAACCGCCCTACTCAAACTGCCCCGCGGTCACTCCTTTAATCTTTAAACAATTAAATGTTAAATGAAGTGCAATGGTTCGCGATTTGTCATTAAAACAATGTCTCTTATAAGTTAAAAGATTATAAAGTTTGACCATGAGTCCATGAGAGTCTTGAAACTATGAAAAAATTCCAATTCATTTTCAGAAGGCAAACTAAAAAAATTTGTGACTTCAAATATATATATATACTATTTAAAACATCGAGATCAACACAAATACAAACATAATCAATATGGGCAAAATGTATTCAATTTAATGTAGAATACCATACATTGTGCACATTTGGCTAATTGCACATATAATTTTTTTCATTCCAACTCTATATTTCTAAACTAATTTTTAATGCCTATATAACCTATTCAACTACTACTTCTGTACTACCAATCTAATATGAATAGCGGAAATGTTCATCTGCCATTGGCCAATGATATGTATTAAAAAATCGTGTAATCACATGGGCCAAACTAATATTTTCATCGTCAGTTTTCGAAGAAATGCACTTCAAGTAAGCATAAAACACTTTTGCAAAGTCATGAAAGGCAAATTGTGTCGCACTAGGTGTTTTTCATAGCAAGTTCAAATACGCCTCTGACATGTTGTTTCCATTTATCCGCCGAGCAATTTTTCGAATGGCATACTCTTCCGACTTACGTGAATACATCGGAATGACTTCCACATCTGTACTTGCTTTATGCAAATATGCAATACGTGGATCTACCCACCATCTCCTCTGCAAAGTTTGTTTCATCTCATTTGTTGATGTGAATGTGTACAAAGACTTCATTGGCTGAGAAGCTAAGGTGGTCATGCCCCAATCGCAAATTCCAATGTACACACGTGACTCATCATCTGGAAAATGCAACAAGATGTTGTCCGGAGAAAGATCATTGTACAAATGTCCAGCATCATGCACTGCATACATTATATGTATAAACGCCCATGTCAACTCCGTACGTTTCTTCCGATATCGTCTTAAATGGTGAGCTTTTACAACCTCCTCTTCGGTTGGATTCATATACATTAAACGGATTTGAATGTTGTCTAGATAGTCTTTATCCATATTCAACATTTGTCGAAGAGTTCCACCGTTCCACCAATACGCATAACCTTCACACGTCGTTCCGTGCACCGCAGCAAACCGTATCACACCCGCGTGTGGAATTCGAACAGCCATTGATTCGTTTTGATGTTCTAACTTTGCAAGATCGGGTCGAGTTTGGTGGTGAATGGATTTCTTTATCGCAAACTCCCAATGAAGAAGTATTCCTGGACATCCTTCAATACAAACCTTTCGAATCGTTGCATATCCACCTCTCATCGTTCTATCATCAACAACAATCACGTGTGCTGTATCTGGAAGTGCTATTAGGTGCTGTTTGGTCCTTTCCGCTTCAGCAACTCCATCATTGTTTTTCCACCAACCAATTGAACCAACTCGATTGTGCGTTTTGGCGAATGGAGCACATCGCCCCCTAAATAAGTCCGCTTTCAGAATCACTTCTTCAAACTGGGCGTCATTGGGTCGATATTCCTTGCCATATTTAACCAAAATGACTTTGGATTTCCACAAAGCGTCATGAACCTTGTTCTCCAAACATTTGGTGAAGTGCGTTTTATGCATTTCGTCATGCCACTTCGTCACATTCAATGCATCCAACAACATCTGTGTCATGTCTACCTTGAATTTAGACACGCACTCCTCTTGATATCTGATGTACTTATTGTCTAAAGACAATGTTGTTTCCGATTCATAAAATTGAACGATGCGCTCGATTATGAATTTTTTGCATTCCTCCAAAGGACTTTGGCGAGCTACCTCCAAGTTTGATGGTCCCTCTCCATGTTTAAGCTTCGCAACCTTCTTCTTCTCCTTTGTCATCGTGACAAATGAAACTGATATAAATGAAATTTTCTAATTTAAATGTGAATTTCATGCACAAATGTTTAAAAAATTGGCAACAAGGGGGCCCCAATAAACCACTCTTGCCTTGCCTCGGAAAGGAGCCAATGGAGGATGAACCACCAAGCTCTCTGTTCCAGCTTGCATTCACAAGGGGCAAAGCAAAAGTGACAATGTGGGCGACCTGACCGCCCCATCGGACGGCCCTAAACCGTCCGCCCAATCGGACGGGCCGGGGGTGGCGGACAGATTGGCCGTCCGCCTCCCTGAAACCCTAGAGCCCCGTCCGCCCGATCGGACGGCCACGGGCGGACAAATCTGGTGTCCGCCCGATCGGACGGTTCGGGGGGGCGGACGCATCGCCGAAACGGGGCGGATGGGGCGGTTAGGGCGGATGCCAGATCCGACGGACAGGGCGGACGGAGGACGAGGCAGACGGGTATCGGGGCGGACGAGGCGGACAGGGCGGACGGCGGATAGGTATCCGGACGGACGGGGTCTGGGCGGATGGGACGGACGGGTACGAGGGCGGACGGGGCGGATTGACCCTAAAGTGACCCTAAACCTATATTTTGCACGTTAAACAGAGGTCTTCATGGCACTGTATAATTCAACTAATTTTTCATTCATTCAGTGTAAAATTTGAAATTAAAAAAGGTAGCCTTCCTTTATGACCAAATTTATGAATTCTTGGTAAATGATATTTTTGTACAAAGATATGAGCTAAAATGTGTAAAAATTCACAAAAGGATTGCGACGTTTAATATAAGTATCCAAATATTCACGTTGCATTGTGTATAAAGCAATTGTAAGAAGGTAGTTGAATAAAAATTGTACTATTAAATTGAATTAGTTGACGTCTAATCACTTAGTAAACCGCTAAATGTCCAAGTCCTTGCAAGTGTGTTTTGGCTATCAAAAAAGAGCATGGACTTATAGTTATCCCCAATGAAGCAAATTGTTCTTTTTTCAAAATCTAATGGTATAGATGTTTAGCCCCTACAGTTCTTTTCACTAAAAACACTTCAAAACTGCCATTAGTAGTGCAAATACCAAGTCTTGGAAGAAAAATACTTTTGGGCATATGTAACCGTAGGATCTTGTAGTAAATTAGTTGGAAAAAATGTGAAAAAAATTTTAGACAAATCCACCATTTGGATTGTAAGATATTAGATATTGAATGTTTCATTTAAAGGGGCTACTCAATTATGTCTATTAATGAACAATTGGTAGGCTAACAAACCTAACTTAGCATGTATTTTAATATTTGTTGCAATTGTTTTAGGAATATTATAACATAATACCATTATAATATTCTTATAAATGATATAGTACTAAATCATTTCAAAATCAACAACATTTGAACACAATCTGTCAATCTTGTCTTCCATACTCCTTTAATGATATATATATATATATATATATATATAAATATATATACATATATAAAATATATTAGATAAATCAACATGAACAAATCAATGATTATATATTTCATAAATCTATTCTTCATCAATCAAATAAGAGTGCATGTTCAAATATAGACAAAGATGGTTTCTCCATTTATTCCCAAAAATTAAATAAACAAATAGAAAAAGATATGAAGTGAATGTTATTTGAAGAATTGAAGGGAAAGAAATTGAAGTACTCAATTGCATTTTATTAAATTCGAAAATTGCATGTGGATGGCATGAATTAATCTTCATAGATGCTAAACTCATACGAGTTGCATTTCAACATTTATAATTTATGCAATTGATTGAATTGAAAGCTCTTGTAATTACATTTTCAAATTTTCGATTCAATCATTCAAATTTGCAAGAGTGATTTATGATAGATTTATAACTTTAAATGTGAAAGCATTCAATGCCTTTATGCGTTTGTTCATCAATATATTAATTTTAAATAAATAATATATATTTTTTATAACATATGCATAAATCATTGCATTATAAAAAACAAAAACTAAGAGCCAAGCCAAATAGGCTGGTCAAATGAAGAGAACAAGAGAACAAGAGCCCTACGAGAAAGTAAAGTAAAAAAAAGAAAATACCAAAAGGATTCAAAGGAAGGAGCAAGATGCATTCTTGCAAGACCGTAGAATACATAATGATTTCAAAATCCAAACACAAATATATTTTTTATTTCAATGAGAGTCAAAAATGAACTACCCTACTCTCAAAGATTGTACAATGTACACGTTATACAAAATGAACATATAATAGAAAGAGTAGAAGACATTGTTTATCATGATTGAAAACTGAAATGATTTTTTCTTTCTATGTAGAATATTTTATGAAATGTAACAATGTATTTAATTATCATAGTAATTGGTAGAAATCTTTGTACAATACATAGAAACATTTCATTTATGTGGAGTTTTTCATTTATTTAGAATTAAAATTGAAGTATTATACTCTACAAAGTACAAACCAAAAACAATACCATATACCTAAGTTCAAAAGTTTCCAATTGTTTCGTGAATTCATTTTGAAAACTCAAACCAAAAAATATTTTATAATCAATATCTTATTCATTTGAATCATTTCAAAATTCGAATTCCGAATTCAATTCCTATTTATAATAGAAATTATGTTTGTCAATTTTTTAGATCTTTAAACAATGAACCCTCTTTTTTAAAATTAATATTTAAAAACATCTGAAATAAGAATATTGGAATTACCCTTCAAAATAAATATAGCACATGTAATCATGTATAAGTGTATAATGTATTCTACTCAACCAACTCAAGTAACGAATTTTTCTATGTTTTTAAGGAAAAATATAGCCATATATGATTTGAAAGTTAAAACATTGATTCTTTTTCTTTGTTTTCAAATCTAATCAAAATTTCATTAAAAAATATGAAAGACTCGATGTTCATTTGAAGATCGTGATGCACTTCTAATTATAAAACACAACCTTTCATTAAATATCATGAGGTTGAAATCCATTAAACTGTTATTCTAATTATATATTGGGGCCTTTTTTAAAAATTTCATTTGCTTATGATGAAAAAGGAATTGACTATTTCTGCAAAACATTTGATTTTCTAATGAACTTTAAAAAATCCCCACCATCTTCAGATCTTCTCAAAACCTATTTAGAAGGATAATATCAGTAAATAATCCAAACATATTCAACTTAACCACATTCCCCTCATTCGTAAAACAGTTTAGAGGAGAAAAGAAAAGGTTTAGGATAATTAGGGTATAGGGTTTAGGATTTACATTTAAAAAAAAGAAAATGATAAATCAATTACATTGATCTTCATTTAGCAATGATTATTAGGCTGTTTTTTTTTGGAAATGTTACCGCTCTTTTTGAGTAATATCGGCCTCATAGGATGCTCCAATGGACAGCTGGGCGGACGCTGACGGCGGTCAATGTTTAAGTGGGGCGGTCGGTGTGTCTAAAGTGCGGACGGCGTCGGAAGGCGGACAGTGCGGACAGTCCCGTCCGACCGCCCGTTCGACCCGTCTGACTTGTCCGCCCGTCCGCCCGGTCCGCTTTAGCCCCGTCCGGACCGTTGCTTGTTTTTGAATGGAAACCCTAAAAATGAACCTTTAATTTTCTGGAGGGGACTATAAATGTTAGAAGAGAAGCTTTGGTATTCACTCTCGAAAAACCAAATACTAAGATTTCCAAGGGCTATGAGCTTCAATTTATTGAGTCTCTTGCTTGGTAATGCATAGTTCAGTGGACGGGGGGGCTTTGATTTTCAAAGCTTTGTGTGACTAATTTCATTGATATTGTATACATTGTCACGTTGTGGGTTTCAAATTTAAAACATTTTATTGGTTTCTTTTGAAATTGAGGTAAAACATACACTTGTCAGTATGGTGGCCAAACCGACGGGGGATTTTTCTTCGTGGTTTAGTGTGCAAGAGGGTCGTAAAGTAAAATGTAGGCTTTGCAAAGCGAGCATGTCAAGGAAACTCAGCCGTATGTTCAGCCACTTAGGCTATTCTGGGCCTGAAGGTGTACGTGATAAAGGGGTGAGCCTTTGTCCACGATTATCAATGGTAGTTCGAGATTTATTTTGGCATTGCGAAGGAGTTTTTCCAAAATGCGTTGTAATGGACAATGTGGATGGCAACCCTGGCCCTTCAGATGTTCAAGAGTTTTCGGCCGGAAAGGCTGTGTCGCATTCTGACCACGAAGATTCTTGTCCAGCGTTCAAAAAATTGGTATCAATGGTATGTGCCACAACTGAAATGATTTTGAGAACGGAAGCTTCTAGTGAACGTGAAACCTTGAGGGCATCAAGTTCTAGGCCTCAGAGGCAAGGCAACTTAGTGAATGGGTTTGAAGAAGGTCATAGATGCAAATTACATTTAGTGTGGGCAAATTTTTTTTATTCGGCGAACATACCATTTTCCGTGGCTCGAAATCTAGCTTTTAAAGAAGTAGTGAAGAAAACGGCTGCGTTCGGTAGGCCATACATTCCTCCCTCATACCACGACCTTTGATACAAATTGTTGAATGAGACGAAGACCAACATTCAGACACAGTTGAATGCACGGACCGAAGATAGCATTCGAAAATTTGGAACAACATTATCCATTGATGGATGGAACTCAGTGACTAATCGACCTCTCATCAATGCCATGCTTGTATCATCCACAAGTGAAGAATTTCTTGGATCTGTGGATACAAGTGGTTGTGAAAAAAATGCGGAGTACTTGGCAGCTGTGTTGGAAAAGTTCATTCAACAAGTGGGGTCCAAGAACGTCATGTTAATAACTACAGATAATGCTCCCATAAATCCGTCCGCATGGGATGTAATATTTGCAAAATATCCTCATATTTTTTACCAAGGGTGTGTGGTACATGCATTGAATTTGTTGTTGAAGGATTAGGTTGCACAGAAATGGATTGCTTCCAAATTGGATAAAGGAGTTTTTGTAGCTAAATTTATCAGGAAGAGACATATGCCGCTAGCTCTATTGCGAAAGTATTCGCCAAATCTTGGTCTCTTGATGCCTGGGGATACAAGGTTCGCCTCTAAATTTATCATGATGGAGCGTTTGACAAAATTGAGAGGAGCATTGGAACAAACGGTGGTAGATCCGCAATGGATTGAGTATGTACATACTCTCAAGAAAAAACGTGGAGCCAAAGTCCAACCAAAAGACTTGGCCTTAGCGGTGAAGAAAATTGTTCTTGATGACCATTTTTGGAATCGGTCCATCAATTATGTGGAGATGGTTGAACCAATCATATGTGCACTCCGCGATTTGGATTCAAAATCACCATGCATGGGGAAGGTGTTGCATATCATGAGGAAGTTAGAGAAGCACGTGAACGGATTACAAAGTCCACCATGTTGTTTGCTAGAAGAACTTGCAATTCCATTGGTACAGTCTTTTTATGCCCGAAGAAGAATGGTGGACAACGATCTCCAATCAGCCGCAGCTCTTTTGAATCCATACCTTCTTCATGACAAAGAGCTAGCGGATGACGCAAATGCAATGTCAAGATGTAAGAAAGTTTTGGAGAGAATATGTAAACCGGATGAATATGCAACAGTGTTGAAGGAATTTGTGGCTTTTTGATACAAGGAACCTCCATTCCACAATATGTTGAATCCGGGAGATCAAATGTTGTCCGCACATGCTTGGTGGGATTTTGAAGGTGCATGTGGCAAGTTTATAGCTCCATTAGCGAAGAGGATATTGGCTCAACCGGTGTCATCATCTTCATGTGAACGGAATTGGAGCAACTATTCTTTTGTTCATAACAAATCTCGAAATAAATTGAAGCCGGAGAGAGCAGCGGATTTGGTGTACATGTATACCAATTCTAAAGTATTAAACACATCGAAGGAAAAGATGAAAAAAAATGGTATAATGATAATGTGAATCCGATGGAATCAAAGGATTCAAATAGGCCGATGTTAGAAGACGATGATGACGAGGATTTGGAAAGGGCCCTTTCAGCTCTACATGGCAGAGATGACTTCAATCGTGCGACAGCATGGGGAGATGAAGACGTTATGCAAGACTTTCCCAATTTGGTGAATGATACGCATGATTATCATCTAAACCACAAGGATGTCGTTCCGGACAATGCAAACGATGCATACCTTTTATGAAGACGAGGACAATGTAGGGGTACAGGAGAATCTACCTTCTTTAATTGCATATTGCAATGGAATGGGATTCTTGAATAGCAAAAACATTCTATCGGAAAAGGCAAACGCTATTGCCAAAGAGGTGAAAATCAATGAGAATGTTATTGATGATGATGGGAGAAATGAAGAAATTTTAATTTCTCAATCTCTATCTGTGGTATTAAATATAGTACAAGGAAACGACAAAAGAGAAGATGCGGTCATGGAGGTGGACGTTCCAAAAGATGTAGACAACAATAGTGGTGATGAGGGGGAACCAAATATTGCGGTACAGAAAAATAGTGATTTAGTTGGGATGGCAGTCACAAATTCGACAATTGTGAAGAGTGATAAAGGAAAAGAGCCAATGAAGTCAATTTTTGAAGTACCGAGATCTAGTGCTCTTCCACCAATACCGTTGAAGTCTGTTAGCACACGAGCTGAATGATTCTCAGAGCTTTGGATATGGAAAACGCCTAATGAACATTTCCAAAGAAATTTCTACAGGCGGTAATCTACGGAAAGTAGCGTCATCACCTACAAGCTTAAGTGAAACGGATAGTGATCGGATGCCATTGGCATCTTTGCGTGTTCGCATTTTAGGAAAAGAAATGGCACAAGAACCCATCAAATCAACAAACAGCACTCTATTACTTCAAAAGAAAGCCAAAGTGGAGATAACCGTTGATGGACATGTCGACCCTACATCGAGATTGATGGTTCAAGAATCAAGTAAGGTGAAAGCAAAAAGAGAAATGCAACCTTTTGCTATCTCTCCAGTGAAGAATAGGACCCCTCTTGATGAAAATGTTGCTACTTTGTCAAATAGAAAGAAAAGAAAGGTTCTTATTCAAAAAGCCTTTAATCGTTTTGTCAAAGTAAAAAAAGAAAAATTAAATTCGAAAGAAGGGAGTAAACCTACTTCGAGAGAAGACTTGAAGGAGACAACGATACTTGATTCCAACAATGAAGATGACTCCGATAATGAAGATTTTGAACAGAGAGCTGCAGGAGGGAGTAGTGGGGCTGAGGTTAGAGGAGATGTGGATTGGCGTCCATAGGAATTGTGGAGATGTGAATTTAGATGTTTGATTGTTTAGTTTCTCATGATATATGGAGCTCATGTTGACAAATGACAATGGTTTTTTCAATCATTTTATTATAAAATTGTTTGTTTATTGATGATATACATCTCGCTGGATTTTAAAGTGATTTTGTTTCTAAATCAAAATGAAATTCAACAAAAAGATTAAAAATATATTTCATATTTTAGCTTTTACATAAATAGTGATATACAACTCTATTGAATCGCAATTGCAATATAAGAAAAATCAAAATCAAAATGACTTCACTCTCAATCTTTCATTGGTGAAAACAATCAAAACAAAAAACCCAAAACGGGTTTTCTAAGCCACCCCGTCCGTCCGCCCCGCCCCGCCCGTCCACCTTCCAATGGCGGGAGGGACGCTGCGTCCGCTGGCGTTTGTGCGTTCGGACTTCTAGGTTACGGACGCTATTTTGGGGCGGATGTAGAGATTTGTCAACCCTGCCCATAATGACCTCCCCTCATCAAACAACCCTATTGCTTAACTAGACATGCTTTGGCCCCTGGAATCCAGATCCATCATGATCTACTTACAAAATCTAACAAGTGAAGAGATAGGTGAACAACTCATGTTCTTTGGTTCTTTCTGTAACTTGGAGGATTTCGAAAATATTCGGAGGATCTCTTAGGGCAATAGGCATGAATTTATGACTGTAGGGTCTCTCAAGATCCTACCAATTGAAATGCGTGCCCTGTATATTCTAGAGACTCTTGTTCATCTCTTCACATTCTTTGGATTGTTGTGAATAAAATCTAGGCCTTGTAAAAAAAATGCATAAGTTGTTGCGGCACTTTGCAAGGGTTTATATAGAATCCAATCGACTCCTTGGGTATTCAAGCCGTTGGGACTCAGTGGCAACAATTACAAAAGTCACAGATTTGGTTCCCTGGCCACGAAGGTTCAATACTGCGATTGGTTGGCGTTACCTTTGAGCTAGTGAAAAGGCAAGAAAAGTCACCGACTATTATGACTAGAGATACTATTAAAGTGAACTCTTGAGCATTGAGGTCTTAGACTACTTTCACCCTCTTTTTTTTTTTTTTTTTAATTTTCTTTCTCCTTTTGAAATTTCTTTTAGTCCAAACTCACTCCGTTGAAGACAAAAAGCGAGTTTGAAATATTTTTTGGCTATAAGTTCAAATTTGCTCTTGTAAAGAAGATTGGAGGATTTTCTTTTAATTTTTCTATCTTCCTCTTAGTTCCAAACTCACTCCGTTGAGGGTGGAAAGATGGATTTTTATCTTTCCATCTGTAGATCCAAATCAACTCTAATTGAGGAAGATGGAAGAAAATCACAAAATACAAAAACATGATAAAATATAAATTAATAAAAATATTTGTTCAAAGATCAAAATCTTGGTCTTCGATTTGTCAAAAGTCTGTCTTAAAATAGGTCTGGAGGGAAAATGTCTTGATCACTATAAGTTAAAATGGAACCCCTATATCATTTCCATAAAATATCATTGGGTAGGTTACTAGGGTCTAACAGAATATTCATAGGATCCCCAATATGATCACCATTGTTACAAAATTGTAGAGAGATTGACCGTGTGCCTAGGATGTAGTAAGAAATCTAGATCCTATGATAAATCATTTCCAAAAGGTTGCCATATGTGAGTCCTGATTTTGTCATTGAGACTTAGTCTTTATTTTTTTTATTTCCTATAGTTTTTTAGTATGGTTTTAGGTGTGAAAAAATCGGAAACATGTGTTAGATTGAAACCTGTATTGTACATACTAGTACATCCTTTAGTCACTTTATGCCTAGTTTTATACATATACAATCCAAATCTGCATGTAAATAGGGTAGAAACCCACCTTTTGTACATAGTAAGTGTTAAGTAGAAATTGTCCAACTATCTACACCTATCTGTCAGGCAGAGGCAGAGGCAGATCATCGTAAACCAACAGGCATATATATTGCAGAAGACGAAATGACCAGTGAAGGAGGAGACTCCTTCACTGGCCTTTTAAGCACACACAACCGGCAGTTAGCCCAACCGCCGGCTAGTTATCCTAACTACTCCTGGATCCACGCCGGGTTCTAAGCTTGGTTCTAACATTACCCCCCCTTCTAGGTTTAACTGGTGGGTGGGGGCATGCGGATGTAATCTATGAAATGCCTTGACCATGAGCGGAGCGTTGCGTAAATGACCCGCGGGCTCCCACGAGTCTTGTTCAGGGCCATATCCCATCCATGACACTAGGTACTGCAACCGATGACCTCGTCCAATAACTTGGGAATCCAGTACTTGACGAACCTCCCACTCCATATTGCCTTCCGGAGTGATGACCGGGGGAGGTGGTCGCTACCGCCGGCCCGGAATGGTGTCGGGGCGATAGGGCTCCAAAACTGCTACATGGAATACATCATGAATGCGGAGGGTGTGCGGTAGCCTTAGATGATAAACCAAGTCAGAGACTTTGGCAGTAATTGGAAATGGTCCCAGGAACTTGGGCCCCAACTTCTTAGACGGAGATGTTGTCGCAATATGTTCACTGCGGAACAACACCCTATCGCCCACACGGTACTTCGGCGCGTCCTGGACATGGCGGTCGTAGTGCCTCTTGGCATGCTCCCTTGCAATGTGGATCACCGTCTTGATTTCCTCGTGGACTTGGTGCAATAATTGAACTCTATCTTCCGCAGCCGGGATTGTCGAGGTCGTAGGTTTGTTGAAAGACATAGTCGGATGGTAGCCATAAGTTGCATAGAAGGGAGAAAAACCGGTTGCAGAGTGTACGGAGTTGTTATATGCAAACTCTGCTACGGGGAGAAGGTTGGCCCAGTCGTCTTGACGTTTAGTTGTGAACATGTGAAGGATCTGTTCCAAGCACTGGTTCACACGTTTTGTCTGGCCATCTGACTGAGGATGAAACGCCGTCGGCGGCGCCAGTTGAATGCGTAGGAGTTCATGGAGGCGTCGCATGAATTTTGAGACGAAAACCGCGCCGCGGTCAGTGATCAGCTCGGTAGGGGTGCCATGATGCTTCCAGACGTGTTGTGAATAGAGTTTGGCGGTACCAACTGAATCCAAAGCTTCTGTGGTGGGGATGAAGTGCGCCAGTTTCGTATTTTTGTCAACCACCACCATGATCGCATCATATCCTGCGCTTTGGGGAAGCTTGACAATGAAATCCGTTGTAACTCTCTTCCACGGGGCGTCCGCTGCTGGAATAGGCTGGAGGAGTCCGTAGCGAGGATGTCGGATGGGCTTGGATCTCTGGCAATTATCACAGCCGTCGACATAACGGTGAACGTATTTGGTCAGTGATGGCCAATAATACGTGCGAGCTACCAAGTCCACAATCTTTGCACGCCCTAGATGCCCAGCCGCGGGTGCGTCGTGGCAAGAGCGAAGTACCTGTCGTCGTAACTCCTCATTGTCTAGAACCATTATCGCCTCCCGGAAGAAGAGAACCCCGTCACGGAGAGCATAGTCCTGGAGTTGATGGCGTAACTGTGCTGGGGTTTCTCCGAGGCCCGTTGTCAGGAATCTCTGGATGGAGCCCAGTGTGGAATCTGATGGAGCAATTTCCTTGATCTTTTGAAAAATCCGGTCCTCAGTCCAAACCGGTTCCACTGCTTCTAACATTGCCAACCGTAACAGTGGTCTTGTATTGTTGTCGTTTGCAGTAGGAGTTTCAAATCTCCGGGAGAGCATGTCAGCTCGTCCATTGAATGCCCCAGGACGATGTTCAATAACAAAATTGTACGCCGAAAGTAGTTCTGACCAGCGCGCCTGTCGACGGTTCAGGACCTTAGTTGTCAAAAATTGTTCCAAGTTCTTCTGGTCAAAGATCACCCGGACCTGATGGGGTGAGCCCTCAAGATATACCCGCCAGTCTTGAAAAGCCAAGTCAACGCTCAGGAGTTCCTTGTCATAGATGTCGTAGTTCTCTTCAGTTGCGGACATCTTCGAGCTGCGATATGCACACGGATGCAGAAGCCCGTCAGAACCGTATTGAGACAATACCCCACCGGTTGCGGTATCAGAGGCATCTGTCTCCAAAATAAAAGGCTTGTCGAATTGTGGATGGAGTAATACTGGCACTTCCGTGAATCACCGACTGAGCTCGTTGAAAGCCGCCTGCGTTGCTAGGGTCCACGCAAACGGTTGGTCCTTCTTGGTAAGCCAAGTAAGAGGAACCGCTATCTGCGAATAATCAACGATGAACCTCCGATAGAAATTTGCAAACCCTAGGAAAGCCTGTACTTCCCTCAGGTTCTTCGGGGTAGGCCAATCCTTAAGAGCAGCCACCTTGTCTTGACACATCTCAAGCCCGCGGCCCGAGACCACCAGCCCTAGGAACTCCACGGACTCCTGGTAGAACTCACATTTAGATAACTTGGCATAAAGCCCATGCTGTTGGAGGCGCCCCAAAACCTCGTGAACCACTGATCGATGCTCCTCCAATGTCTTGGAGAAAATGAATATGTCATCAAGGTAAATCACCACCGAGATGTCGAGGAGGTCTCCGAATATGATCTGCATGTGAGCTTGGAACTGCGCCGGGGCGTTGGTCAGCCCAAAAGGCATGACCAAATACTCATAGAGACCATAGCGGGTCTTAAAAGCCGTCTTGTACTCATGTCCCGTTGCCATTCGGACTCGATGATACGCCTGACGGACATCGAGTTTGCTGAACACTTTGGCCCCTACAAGGCGATCCGTCAGCTCAGGAATTAACGGCAACGGGTACCGATTTCTGATAGTGACTTTGTTGAGGTTCCGGTAGTCGATGCAAACACGAAGGGTTCCATCCTTCTTCTTCGCAAACACGATCGGTGCCGACACTGGAGACTGAGATCGTCGAATCCACCCCTTTCCAAGGTGTTCATCGAGGTACCTGCGTAATTCTTCCAGTTCCGTAGGGGACATGGGCCGTAGCCCCATGTTGCGAGGCTCTTGCCCCTCCTTGAACTCTATCTTCATGTCCGAAGGTCCGTGTTTGGGAAGTTCATTGGAGGCCTCCTCGCTGAACGCTCCCTCCAAGTCCACGTAATCCGCGGGAAGTGGTGCACTAGCCGGTGGTGGTACCGTGGATAGTTCGCAAACCTCCAGTGAATAGATCTCCACTCCCTTGGTTGCCTGGCGGAACTTTAGTGGAGAAGACAAAGTGGGCTGGACGTTCGTCACTCGAGATGGTAGGGAGGTTGGTAAACAGTGCTCCCTGTAGAAAGAGGAAGTGAAAAGGACCTCTCCTGTTGACCATCGGATGTCAGGATCATGTCGCCACAACCAAGGAGTGCCTAGGACGCAGTCGTAGCGACCAGTGTTCGTGATGTCCCCCGTGAGTGTTTCCACATGACCCCCAACTACCAGCTGAAAAGTTGCCTCATGGGTCACCAACCCCGTGTTGATAACGCGGCCATCAATGACACGGTCATACGGACCTCGCGGGGAATTGACTTTGTTGTAACAGTGGCGCGGCTGGCGGCGGCAAATGTCGGATGTATGAACACTCCTGTTGCCCCAGAGTCCACTAATAATGTAGCCGGTCGTCCGTTGGCCTTCCCTGCTAGCATCAAGTGTGTACCAAGGTCGGTGGTTGCACGTAGGAAGAGGGGCTCCCCCTTTGGAACGGCTATGTTGAGCAATGCCTGCTTATACGTCGTGTTCATGGCCGTTTGGCGCTAGCCTGGGTATTGAGCGGAGGGCGTCAGTCCCGGGCCTCCTCTTTTCCCGAGTAGCCGGCATCTCCCTCCCATGTGGCAGAAAACGTTAGTGGCTTCGAGGGGTTGGTTGGGCATCGTGACCGCGTGTGGCCTTGCTGCCCGCACCCCCAACACCGTCCCTGACGCTGAAATTCCTGCTGCTCCGCGGGTGTCTTTGCCAGGGCCGTTGATTTCCGAGGGACCTGCGCAACAGTGTCGAGTTCCATTGGTACTGGACCCGCTCTGGACAACGATGGTAGGAACCGTTGTCCCAGATGGGGGTTTGGGGTATTCGGAAACCGCCCACTCTTGGGTCGCATGGCCCAAAGCCGCTCATCAATCCGAGAGGCCCTTGACATCCACCCCTGCAAGGTCGACGGCGGCTCCTCCGATGTGGCTATCGTATAATGAACTTCGGTCTTTAGGCCTTGTCGGAAATGGGTGATCAGTGCTTCTTCGCACCACCCCACCTAGACTGCCAACTCATTGAAAGCCGCTATGTAAGGGGCCACGCCAGCAGTTTGGCGGAGCGCCATAAGCCGATCCTGCGCGTGGCCCTTTCGGTCGACCTCTCCGAACACCGAAATCACCCCTGCCCGGAACTCCTCGTACGAGGCCAAGAGTAGATGACTCCTCTTCTCGTCAAGGGCCTACAGCAAAGGCATCGCCCAACCTTCAACAGTCCCTGTCATATATGATAGCGCACAAGTTATCTTTTGCATGTCCGTTCCATACCCTTGGGGATTGTTATCGAATTGGAGCCGAAGGTAGGCGAGCCAACGGTAAACATCCCCACCCTTCTTCCCGGCGAACTCCTTCGGTCGAGCAATCTTCGTCACCCCTCTACTCGTCAGCCCTTCATGACTGGGCTGGTTGGCTACGGATGCAGGTGCGACTGAGGATCCCTGTGCCACGCCGCTATGGGTTATGTATTCTTGGACAATATGGGGGATCACCGCGTGCAACCCCTGCACTTGTTGCTAGACAGCATGTAATGCCTGGGTTTGTTGTTGAATAAATTCCGTTAGGTCCACTATGCCACCTCCCAGTGGTGTCGGGTCCGGAGGAAATGCTTCATTAAGCTCCATGGAGTGGCTTTCTCGTGCCTTTTTTTTTTTTTTTTTTTTCCCTTCTCTGCGG
Organism: Pseudoscleropodium purum; assembly: GCA_963969395.1. Lineage (NCBI taxonomy): Eukaryota > Viridiplantae > Streptophyta > Bryopsida > Hypnales > Brachytheciaceae > Pseudoscleropodium > Pseudoscleropodium purum. The sequence continues at coordinate 5,186,407 of OZ017796.1, forward strand.
CGCTGGGCCGGTCCCTGCAGTCACCTCGAGCGCCTTGTCGCACCTTCCGGCTCTTCAACTGCTAGGGGTAGCAGCGCCTGTCGTGGAATGCCTCATGGTTGTAATCCACTCTGCCACCAACTTCAGCATGGTTTCTATGAAATGATCGAACGGAGAAGCTTCATATTCAATGTCGGAGCCAAATTTGTCAGAGAAGTTAAAATCGATAGTCCTTTCTTCAGTGATCCGCTCGAGTTGTTACACAAACATGTGCAGGTCCGCCAATTGGTTAGCACCTCGAATCATCGATCTCGCTAAACACACGTCCGAGTTGTCACACCAGTATTTGCTCATCTTCCCCTCGGCATCGCTGTCGTAGCTTAAAATTTTGATTTTCTTAGCATGCACCAAAATAGGAACGGAAACTAGCCATTAGGAAACCGGATCCGATTAGGTGAAGAAGGAAAACTCAAAACTAGCACAGAACATGAAGTAGTGGGCCTCTTAGATCTAATCTGATCAGGAGTAACTATCGACGGAAACAGAATGCAACACGGATTAGGTCTAGGACCGGATTATGGGTGAACCGGATTCAAGACGACCAAACCGGAAATGGTCCAGAGACTATATAAGGAGGAGCCTTCGCAGTTGCACCCCTTTTTACAAACTCGACCTTAAGCTCGCGTTGTAGAGTTTTTTGCGTTTGTGTGCTGCAAGCTTTGATTCCGGTTGAGATCGGAGAGAGAACGTGGGGAACGGAACCGGAACTTGAGTGAAGTCTTTGAGCAGCTGGATCCGCAGAGCAGAAGCCCGACAGTAGGATCTAGGGTTGTAGAGTAGATAGGATTTTGATTTGAGTTAGGAGTAGGAGTGGATCCGGATCGGGATCCGGCTCAACAGTATTAGGTTAGACCGGAAGTTGAATTAGGATGGCGGCGGACCCCCACGGATTTTCCGCTCCGCTTTGTACTTTTAGGGTTTTTTCCCTTTGTATATAAATCGGTTCCTACGATGAAAATTGGGAGTCTTCATTTTGCAACTCTCTTGTGGCTTCCTCTTCTCCTCATTGTGTGTCTCTCTCCAACGCGACATGGTTGTATGATGTGGAGTTAGGATGGTGTGAGCCGGTTTGTGAGTGATTTCTCCCCTTGGTGTTTTCTTTTCCAATTCTATGTGCATGTGAGTAGGTATCTAAGAGTTGGGAGTGAACTTAGTTCCTCAGCACTTCTAGAGTTCCAGGTTCCGGGTGAGAAAGCCGTTGTTAGGCTAGGCGGGTAGGGAGGGATTCCTTAGCTGCGCTAGAACTCCCGGGTGGGAAATCCGGTCGAGTGTCCAATCTCCTGTGAGGTCTCACCATCCGTGTGGGTAAACGGAAGAACTTTAGTTGATGTTGGAACGGACGGGTACACTTGTAACCACCTATCTTCGCACGGATCAGAAGTAGCATCAAGGTCGTTGTAGTATGAGAGGGTCGAGTGTGGGGTCTTTGTGTGACCTACAACCCGGATTGCTATCTGGGTTGTTGTGAAGGACCAAACTGGATCCGGATTAGCTTAGGAGTTTAGGAAGTAGGACAGTGGGTCTTCAGCCACTATAAGTCACGGAAGGAGTGGTGGGCCTACCACTCTCAAATGTAAGCGACGACCCCTCTAATGGTGAAACAGAGGCAAAACCAAACCAGATAGGATTACGGATACATGATGACCATCCGGATCGGATTGGTCAGGACGGATTTCCAGGACCGGAAGTTGTAAGATCCTGGGATTTGATATTTGCACAGACCGGATAGTTAGTAGGATCGGAAGAAGGAGTAATCCGGTCTATAGTTATCCGGTGTGGTGGTATTTCTGGTTCTAGATCTAGGACCGGAAAGTAAGATTGGGATACTGACTGAGCTTAACTACTTAATAGAGCTAGATACTTCACAGGATCTCGTGGGTTCGATCTTTAGAGTCACTTAGTTATACTCTAGAGCGATTTTTGTGAGTATAATGGGGAATTTACCTACCGTGTGCTGCGACAATCGCAGATGGTGGCTCGTATTAGAGCTGCCCAGAATTCCAACTGCAAATGGTATGTGCTGAGCCTCCTTCCCGGCATCCCCTCCCCGAACTTCGGCGCCCAGGGCCGCACGCCTGACAATGCTTGTACTTCTTGAGTAGACGTTGGAATGATCCATTCCAGGTTGGAGTGAAGTTGCAGCACGTTGCTCACAAGGATTGATCTTTGTACTCCATGTTGAGCGAGAACCTGCAAGCACTGGTACCTAGTGCGTCGGCTGAATGACACAAGACGTTTGGCAAATAAACTTTGAGGCGCAGACCTGACCTAGCTCGTAATCAACACGGAGAAAGGTAGCACGGCATCTTGCGCTTCGTTCCTCGACCAACAAGCTCGAGCACCATGGCGGAGCAGACCGAGAAGTCGTTTCTGAAGCAGCCCAAGGTTTTCCTCAGCACCAAGGCTTCGGCCAGGGGAAAGGCACCAGGAACAGCTGGAACTCGGTTCTGGAAGAACGTAGGTCTAGGCTTCAAGACGCCACGAGAAGCTATTGCAAGCACTTACATTGACAAGAAGTGCCCCTTCACTGGTGATGTCTCGATCCGAGGCCGCATCCTCCCTGGAACCGTGAACTGCACAAAAATGACCCGCACTATCACCATTCGATGGGATTACCTCCACTTCGTTAGGAAGTACCAGAGGTACGAGAAGAGGCACTCGAATTTGGTTGCTCACGTCTCTCTTGCTTTCCGTGTGAAGGAGGGCGACAAGGTCATCGTTGGCCAGTGCAAGCCACTCTTGAAGACTGTGAGGTTGTGACCTCCACGAGGCTCGCCAACAAGAAGAGCGCCGAGTTCCAGAAGAACGTGCGCTGAGTTCTAGTAGGGCCGATGGGGCCGATGGGGTCGATGGGGGAATCTCCCGTGGGGCCGATGGTGCTCGGCTTGTTCGTGTTCGTCGGCATCGGCTCTTCCGTCATTCAGATTTTCAGATTCACCACCAGCGACAGCATGGCGTGAGCTTAATGGATCGTATTTTTCGATGTTGGGTGACCCATTCCTTTCGCGTCCTCCGTCGCCGTTGCCTTCCTCGTCTCTGACCCGGATCTTACAGCTACACGATGGTGGAGAAAACGGAAATCCGGAAGGATGAGGTCGTCACTCGCGAATACACAATCAAACCTCCACAAGAGACTGCACGGCTGCACCGGAGTCCATCAGCAACCGTCTGGCGCTCGTCGTGAAGTTCGGGCAGTACACCCTCGCCTACACAACTCCCCCGAAGTCGCTCCGAGGCGGCAAGGACAAGCTCGTCATCGTCGCCAACAATTGCCCGCTCCTCCGCAGATCCGAAATCTACGCCAGGCTGTACAGGACGAGCGGCCACCGTTACAGCGGCAACCACGCGGATTCGGGCACTGCGTGCGGCAAATACTTCCGCGTCTGCACGTTGAGCAGCACCGACCCTGGGGACTCCGACATCATCCGATCCATGCCAATTCGGTAGCCATGTCCATTACGCCATTTGCCTCTCCACCCCTACTCAATACCAAGCATATCTGATGAAACTCATGCAAATCTTGAACGTGGACTGGTCATTATGTCAGGCAGAGGCAGAGGCAGATCATCGTAAACCAACAGGCATATATATTGCAGAAGACGAAATGACCAGTGAAGGAGGAGACTCCTTCACTGGCCTTTTAAGCACACACAACCGACAGTTAGCCCAACCGCCGGCCAGTTATCCTAACTACTCCTGGATCCACGCCAGGTTCCAAGCCTGGTTCTAACACTATCTATACAATGAGATACAAATTGGCTAAAACTGGTCTAAAGAAATCTTGTGAGAACCCTATAGTAGATTTCTCGTGATATGTTTCAATTTTCCCATTCCATTGATGAAACAATAGAAACCCCAATTGTTAGCTTGTATGAGCCTCGTGACTGTCACTTGGGTCTTGGAATTTTCTTTTTTTCACTTTTTGCTCATTTTTGTAGATAATTGTGATAAAAAGGGCAAAGAAAGTGGGTTCAAAGAGTAATTGGGAGAAACCCTATATTCATAAGGTAGTATTCCCCAAAAGTCTTGGACTCTATAAAAATTGCACATTGTTGACTTTAGAAGTCTAATCAAGTATTTAAGCATTAATATAGAAGATTAGGAGTAATTTTAGTTTAGAATTAAAGATAATGTAAACACTAAGACTTTGGAAGAATTTGGCCTACAATAGTGCAAACGACCACATGGGCTAAGAAAGACAAAGTAGAATCCATGAACACTGTAGGAGGCAGTTATAATATGAAGAAAAGTGTTTTGTGACAAAGAAGCATACCATCAGTATAACATTGAAGCCAGACTACTAGGATTCCTTTATATAGGGATGCTTCCTCTTCAGAAGAATTAGACTATCAAGATTCTCTTGTATAGGAATGATTCCTCTCTAGAGGAATTAAACTACCAACAAAACCTTTGTATGGAAATGATTCCTCCCTAGAGGGATTAAAATCTAAGGAAGTAAATTTATTTCTTCTTGGAAAACTACAAATTGAACTTGGAAATTTGCCTAGAGGATTTGGGGACTTTCTAAAAGTTATTCAAAAGTTTCTTGAATTTTTGAATTGTAGAACATGACTCCATGGGAAGTCAACTAAAATTATTCAAAGTGAATAAATTTGTATAAATTCAACCGGTGATGGTAAAATATCACTAAGAATTAGAAAAATGTGTTTAAATATAAATAAGCACCTAATTAAGTTTCACAACATTCCGATAGTAACAACTATCCAAATTGGTACAACTAACGGGTTTTTAATGGAATTTCAAAACATTTTGTACTTTGACTTCCAAATTATAGCCATATGAGGGCCAAATTGAGTCATTTTAGACTCTTCTCTTATATTTTTAGACCTTCCTGACAACCCTAGCTAGAGAGAATTAACAAAAGACACAAATCCCCAAACTTAGATTTTTCACCTTTTGTACTGTAGTGAAAGATATTGTCTTTTGTGAGGGATTTTAATGTAAAAGTTGGGGGTTGAGGGGTTTCTATATTAATTTGGATCTTTTAGAGCCAACAAAGCAATCTGTTTTTCAATTAGAGGTTTTTTTCCAAAAATTAGAGGAGGATCAACAATAGGGTCAAATTAAACGTAGTAATTATTGATTTTAGTAATTTTTAGTTTATTGAGGTAGTTTATAACATAAATAGAGGTAAGTGGGGGCCTTGAAAACATATAAAAGGGCCCCACCAACTCTCTTTGCACCCCCATTTCTTGTATTTTGTTGATGCCACTTGCGTCTTGCGACCACATGTTAAGTTTCTTTGGTATATTACCAAAGCCTTTGTGTTTTGCTTCTATTCAAGTTTTCTGCTTGTATTCTTTAAGCTCTTATTTTGTGAATTTGTTACAAAGGACATGGGAGTCCCTTTGAGCCTACTCGTGTCATTTTGTTGTGTCAATACTAACACTAAAAAGTTCCCAATCAAATTCTAGTGATGTTATTAGTTGGAAACTTTTAGATTTTGGTTATGCATGTGTTGATCAAGTCCTTCTAACCATTTTCAAAGTATATTGATTTGTGTAGATTTTCACAACCTTGTGTTGAAGAAAATCCCTTGAACAATTGATTTAAAAATATGTGGTCCTAAATTTTGTGCATTTCCATTCATATAGGTGAATCTTTTGTTCCAAAATTGGAGCCAACTACCCCATACAGCAAAGCTTCGCCCTTTATATTTTTGAAAATAATGATTTCCAACTTCATTTGGCTTAATTGGATCCCCCTAAGGAGACCCATAGGCAAGTAACAACTTGTGATAACATGGAATAATATGTGTATGTGAAGGACTTTTGGAGCTTACCCTCTCAACTCAATTAAGGATCAGTGCCAATAACTAGTCATCCAAACTACCAGGTATTCCTAATCATTAACTAGTTAGAGAATCAGAGGTCCTTCTATTCCATTTTGTCTCTCAAATTTATTTAGAAGTCACTTAGTTAGAACAGAGATACTACCATTCCATTTAGCCTCCCAAAACTCTAATTATAAAGCCCAATTAAAAAGGCCAATGAACCCCTTTGTTCACTAGTCTCCAAAATTTGAGAAAAGACCCCCACTTGGAAATCAAGAGTCTCTCTCATCTCATATGGCTTAGCAAACCTTGATTAGAGTCACTCAATTGGGAACCTAGGTCTCCCATAACATTTGATTTCTTAAAATTCATTTAGAAGTCACTTGGTTAGGACTAGACGTCCTATCATTACATCTGGCCTCTCAAAATTCCAATTCTAGTCCTAGTGAGGAGGTTAAGGGTCTCTACATCCATCTAGTCTCTCAATTTATAGTCAATAACCATCCATTTTGAGCCCAAGTTCTCCAACTATCATCTGATCCCCATTAGTTTCTCAAAATTCAATTAGAAATCACTTAGTCAAGGACAAGGGACTCCCCACCTCATTTGGTTTCCAAAATTCCAATTAGAAAACTCTAGTTAGAAGTCTAGGGCCTCTACACCCATTTGTCTACCCAAAAATTCAATTAAAAGTCATTCACTGAGAATGAGGGCCTCTACACCATCTGGTCTCTCAATTTTTAGTCAATAAACATCCATTTTGAGCCCAAGTACTCCCACTAACATCTGATCCCCATTTGGTCTCTCAAAATTCATTTAGAAATCACCTAGTTAGAGATAAGGGTCCTCCCACCTCATACAGTTCTCAAAATTTCAATTTATAAGCCCAGCAAAGAAGCCAAGATCCTCTACATCCATCTAGACACCCCAAAAATTCAATTAGAGGTCATTCAATGAGAATCATAGGCCTCCATACCATTTGGTTTCTCAAATTTTAGTCAATATCCATCCATTTAGAGCCCAAGTCATCCCAACATTCGTTTCTTTGAATTGGTAGTCTAAAAATGCTTTAAAAATCTTACTAAGGTTTGCCTTTGATTTGTTATGCTTGTTCCCCTTATCAATAGAGTTGGTCCATGTGTTCAACAAGATGTCTATATTGTCAGACAATGCATGTGTATACAAGGTATCTAGTAACATTATAAAAATCAGCAATGATTCATATAAAAGTGACACTATAGGAGCACTTGGGGGTTCAATGAGAGAAAATGAGAAACGTGGTCTAGAACCGATTTCAAACTTGTCAAGCTCCTTTCCATGTCACATTTGCATACAGCTTCTTGAGACATTATGGTGTGATAGTAAGAGAATAGAATGCGTTATCGACAGGGTAAGTCTATTCCCTGAGGTTTGGTGAGAGAATAGAGGATAAGACACTCAAGATGATGATATAAACGAGGTTTGTGTGTAATTCTTTCTTGAACACTTAATTAACGTCTTGCATCAAAAAGGCTGAAGAGGAAGGGGACACTACATTAATATTCATTTAAAGAGCATGCATCCAACCTTTACGTACAAATCTTACCTCATGCATACAATCACAACAATCTTTCTATCCAACAGCAAAAGCGAGTAAAGTAACAAGCACGAGCTTATATGTTCCTCAAGCATGCCCTGGTTGGCATATCTGCATAAATTGTTAACAATTTAGTATTTTGAATCATTCTCTATTCCTTTCTACTCACTATTTTTTTCCTATATGTTGTATGATTCCAAACAATTTGAAATTTTTCATGAATTTAGCCAACTTAACTTGAAAAATGAATCCAAAGAGTTGCAACTATTTTGGACCTTTTTTCATACAAATGTGACCTTCTGAAGTGCAGCTACCCGGATTTTTGCTAGGCCAAAAAAGGAAATTTGTCACTTCAAATGCTTATATCTTTCCACATGTTCTCAAACAAGCTTACAATATGATCCTACGGTTGCATGTGTCCAAAAATGTTTTTTTTTCTAAAATTTGGTACGTGTACTAGAAATGGCAGTTTGGAAGCAGTTTTGGTGAAATTAGAGTCAAAATCATTTAGGGGTTAAGATAAGTGGTTCTACTAGAGATAAAGTACTTGGAGGGTCTGTTTTATTTGACAGATCCTCGTGTCCATGGAACATTGGGACCAACAGGGGGCAAACCTGAAACTATTAGAGATTAGCCAACTCTTCTTCCCAAACGTCACTAAATTTCACCACAAGAATCTCAAGATTTCTTCAGCCTTGAAGCGACCCCGAGCACAAATATGTCACACTTTTGTACTTTTTGTTTGCATTTCATCAACCTCACAACATGGACATCTCTGGATCAGGGTCCACGCTTGAACTGGAAACACTCCACTGAGGGCCGGGTCCAAGGTATGGAGATTCCGCTTCAATACAAATGCCCCGGCAACCGCGCCTTCGCCACCACCACCAGCGGCACTTTCCGCGGCGTAGTAGCCCCGAACAACTCCGTCATGTCCAGATCCGCTGCCGCCATGCCGTCTGGCAACCCCAAGTCAAACGCTTGCACCAGCCGAGCAACTGCCAACTGCACAAACAGAATGCCCAACGACATCCCAGGACATTGCCTGCGTCCCGCTCCAAACGGAATGAGCCCGAAGTGTTTCCCTCTCACATCAATCTCCGGGTGGGATACAAACCTCTCCGGGTCAAACTCGAGCGGCCGCTCCCACACGTTGGGATCACGATGAATTGCATAAAGGTTCACAAACAGAGTAGTCTTGGCCGGAAACTGGTATCCCCAGACAGAGGTCGGCTCCGTGGATTCGTGGGGGATGCTGAGCGGCGCGGGCGGGTGGAGTCGGAACGTCTCCTTCACGACGGCCTGGAGGTACGGCAAGCTCGGGAGGTCAGTCTCCGTGACGACCCGCGCGGTGCCGACGATGGAGTCGAGCTCGGCTTGGAGCTTGCGAAGGACGTGGGGGTGCAGCAAGAGCACCGCAATCGCCCATTCCACTGTGATGGAAGAGGTGTCAGTGGCGGCCAAGAGAATGTCCGTAATGACGCCCTTGATGGCATCATCGTCCAACCGCCCGTCGCCGCTCTCGGAAGGCTGCGTGAGGAGGACGTCAACTAGATATTCCCCGCGGGAGGCGTCTGTGGGGGTGCCGTTCTTCTTCACGTCGAGAAACTCCTGAAGCAAGGCGTCCATGTCGGTTTTCACTTTGTGCAAGTGGCGGACGTAGCCGGTGAGGTGGGTGGTCCATTTCAACCAGGGGAAGCAGTCGCCCACCTTCACATCGCTCATGAGGGTGAAAGCCTTGGAGGCGAGCTTCTTGAAGCGGTAGGCTTTCACCTGACCAGCTTGGTCCGTCCCAAAGAATCTGTCCCCAGAAACATCGAGTCACAGCACAAATTACTTATCAATTTACAGCACAGAAATTTTCTACCAGTTGGTGCACAAGGAATGGATTGCACGGAAAGACATGGACGTAAACAGAATTGAATGAATGTGGAGGATGCCCAAGAGGATGGTTCGCAATAACATGTATGTCTGTAAAATGAATTGATTGGGTGCCGTGAAGGCCCGAGAGAATAAATCCCAAAGAAATGTGTGTAATAAGAATTGAATGAATGCAGAGAATTCCTGAGAGAATGATGCCCAATACATCGTTGTAAAAAGAATTCAATTTCTCCCGAGCATGCCCGTATGAGAGAATGTTTCCCAAACGCTAGCTCACCTTTTGCCAAGCACCATGCGCGTGACGTTGTTGCTAGCAAGGTGAGCCAGCTTCACCGTCAGCGGCACATTCTTTCCTTCGACGGACTCTTCGTAAATCGACTTCACCATCAGACCAATTTCCTCGCTGCGGGACGTCTGAAACGAGTCCATCCGTCTCTGCGAGAAAAGCTCCAGCATGCAGATCTTCCGCATGTGTCGCCAATGCGGGCCATAGGGCGTGAACGCGATGCCTCGGAAGTTGCTGGAGAACACTTTCCATGGTGTACTCGTCTGCGGGCGACTGGCCCAGGACTTGTCCTGCACCTTCAAAAACTCCTGGGCCGCGTCAGCTGTGGAAGCGACCACTATAGGTTTCGGGCCCAGGCGCAGGTACATGATGGGCCCGAATTTCTCCACCATATGCCAGAGAGTTTGATGAGGAACTTCGCTGCGCTGGTGCAAATTTCCAATCAATGGCAACGGCCTCGGCCCTGGCGGCACCGTCGCTCTTTCACTTCGGAGGTTCATCACATACGCTGCAAGAGCCGTAAGCGTGGTCACCCCCATCGCCACAGCCCACCATGACTCCGAGGCATTATCCCACGATCCTCGAAGAGACTCCATCCCCATAGATTCTGTTGCGTCGCCTTCCAGCGAGCACGAGCATCTCACAAACTCCCCCTCAACAATCAGGACTCCGGACACTAGACAATGCCTCGATTTGCTGTTGAAAAATATTTTCAAAGAGCCTTTGTTTCATGCAATAACACGAAGAAGCCAGTTGGGGTTTGCAAAGAGGGCAACAGCAGGTATGCCAGCCAGGGCATGCTTGGGGAACATATATACTAGCTCGCTGCATGTTACTTTTACACGGTGTGGGCGGCGTACAGAAAGTTTGTTGTGATCGTATGCATGAGGTGAGATGAGGTGAGATTTGTAAGTAAAGGTCGTATGCACGCTTTTCAAACGACTGTCAATCTAGAGTCCCTTTCCTCTTCAGCCTCTGACGCGAGACGTTACGCACACGGCCCCCATCGAGCATTTCAAGTGGTCTAGGGCCCGCTTCATTCCGGTTTTGTCGCTACAAGCTGCCCTTCACAGTACTCCGCTCTTACCCAGCTCCATCTGCCCAGAGGGCTCGAACCCACCCAGAGTTTGTCGTCTTCTCCGTTGTCAACGAAGGCACAGGAATCTCTTTTCCCTCTCCCCTGTTTGTTGCACGAGCATGCTCCTCCTCACACGCCTCTTCGAACTTCTCTTCTTCATATGGACGTACAAGAGCTAGCGCTTGCACGTACTTCGCATGGCTGGCTTGGTCTAGATATTCTAATTCATCTTAATCCCCAAGTCATCCTCCTTTCATTTTTAATACAAACACCAAAGTACCTCACGGGGAGAAGATGAAGAAGACCGGATTGAATTCGAGGTCGTTGAGAAGCCCAGTAGGAACTCTTCAACCTGTTGTCTATTTAGATTAAAAAGTCCCGAGCGCATTGCTGAAATCTTGCAGTTGAAAATATTTTCAAAGAGCCTTTGTTGTGCAACACGAGGAAGCCAGTTGGAGTTTGCCTTATTTATGTACTTTTTTGATTTTTTTTCTTATAGTCACTTTAAGTTAGCAAACTTTGGGGGCAATTTTCACCTCATAAACAGACTATTTAAGAAAAACTTTGAACCAACAAAAGTTGTTAAATTGAGCTATCTTTCACATCCAAGAATCTGTTTGAGATTTTTATCTTTCAATTAAAAGTTATGGACAAAATTCAAAGAAGGTGTTTAAAAATGTAAAAAAGAATGTCCATTTCCACCCCTCTTTGAATTTTGTTCATAACTTTTGATTGAAAGATCTAAATCTCAAATGAATTGTTGGAGGTAAAAGATAGCTTAATTTAACAATTCTTTTTGGTTTAGAGTTTCTTGAAAAAAGTTCATTTACAGACGGAATTACCCCAAAAGTTTGCTGACTTTAATAGACACCAAATTGTGTAGTTATTTTATTCATCAATTTACATTATATATTGAAGATTCTAATTTTTCCAAAAGATTCCAAAAGATTCCAAAAAAAATTAAAATTTTTTGTTGATGTAGTAATTGTACTATCCAAATCAACAAAAAAATGAGACTATTTTGTTAATTTGGGCACAATTAACAAAAATTTGTAAAAATGGACGTTACAATATCTAAATTAACAAGAAATTGTTGATGTTTTGTTAATTTGGACATTTTTTTTTTACTAGTGTTAGTTTTCAATATTTTTGAAAAAAAATTAAAATATTAGATGTAGATTGTTTACTGCTCTATTATCTCATTACAACCATTGAAATTGGCATTTTTCAATTCCATAACAAAATTCTTAGCAATTTAGTAATTGGAATTATATTCTACTTTTTTCTACTAACTATTTTTCCCAAAAATGATTGTGAAATGTTTTATGGATCTTTCCAATTTTTATCTTCAACATATTATAAAAAGTAACAAGTTGTAGGATTTACACATTTTTGTGTAAATAGTTTGAAAGATGAAATCTAACCATTTGGAAAGAATTGGAAATTCAAGCAACTTGTTCTTGCAATTGTTAAGGTTTGTTATTCTAAAATTTTAGAAGGGTTTATCCTAAAGAATTAACTAAAGGATCCTGTAGTTGGATTTGTTAATGAAAACATATAGATGAAGATTTTTGCTTTGCTTTGGATTTAAGTACTTTGAAGCAATTTTAGGCCTAAAAACACCAAAAATCTTTAGGGATTAACTCATAAAGCCAAAGTTGAGTAGATATGTGATTAAAAGAAAAACAAAATTGTTAATATTTGTTTATTGTGGACTTCTATACTACATGCATGCAAAAAATTATTACATAGGAACTATTATTTCTTGTGACAGGGTGTTATATAAATTTCCAAAAATCTCCAATTAACAAAAGGATTTAGGTTCATTAAAAAAAAAATTGCATTAGTTGAAACTTTTGGTACTCTAAATTATGACATTTTTTGAATCATACCAAAATCAAATTACATATGAATCTAAATGAAAATTGGAATGCAATCAAATATAGAAACAAGGTTTAGAGTATAGGATACAAAACCTAGATACTTTAATTTCTACTAGACAAGGTATTCATTTGACAATTCAAGGAATATAGAAGGAATGTTGTTGGTCCCTTCTTTTAGGAATTGCATACTACTTTAGGGTTTCTAGAGTAGAATTTGGCCATCAAATCTTTATAAAAATTAGAGATTTTACTTTTTTGCAAATTTTTTTGCCTTATCAACATGCATGGTTAAATTACAAAAAATTTACTACATGACTTTATATTAGTCAAGTAGAAGATTCTACATTTATATTCCCCATAATATGCATTTTCACCTTTTGGGGGGTCAAAACAATAGAATTGACAATTTTGAGTGGTTTTAACGTTAAAGAAGGCTTTATATATTAGGAATTAATCATTTTGGGGAATGAAAACTCTCTACTCTAATCTCCCTTATTTACCATGGATGATAAAATATTTAAAAATTTTGAATTCATATTTGAAATTAAAACTCTAAAATTGAATAGAGAAGTCACAAAATACAAAATTGATTGACTCCAAAATTGAATAGAGAGGTCACAAAATACAAAATCGATGACTCCAAAATAGAAAGCAAGCTATTATTGTTTTTTTAGCGAGTCGGAAAAAAAAATCATCCTACCCTACCCTACTTTAGACAAAGACCTTCTTGACCACCAAATCAAGGCAAGAGACAATAACGCACTTGATGCAAAGGAGCCTCAAATGTAGCTTACAAATATATCAAAAGCTCATAAAGTCCATTACCATATATTGATATAACTTTAAAATCAACACCTACACTACTTTAGATTACTATATTGAACAGTGAAATTAGGTTGCCCCTCACTTTTTCAACATTTGATATTCTATACATATTTGTTGTTATTATATAAAGATGCTAAGAATTTTATCAACTCGATTCCATGTATATGGCATAGGTTGGTGCACCAATTCAAAATTTGGTTTAGAGAGTCACCAATGCCTCCACATAGATAAGTGGTAAGTTGCAAGGTAACTTTTTGGATAAGACAACTTGATTGTTAACACAACCCAATTTCACTATACTAAGGTAGTTTGCTCTTAAAACAACTTCTTATAAATTGATTGCATTTTAGGGGACCAAGTGAAACTCCTTAAAACAATTTCTAGTAAATTTTTGGAGGAAGAAAAAACAAATGGGCATCTAAATAACCCCAATCATTTCATATTTTTTGGACCTTTGTGGAATAAGTTACAAATTTTAAAAGTTGAAATGTAGTGATCACAAAAAACAACCACTTGCTAAAATTGAAGAAAGCAAAATGTGTATTTCTTTGTGTTAGTGGTTCCTTTTAGAGCACGTGCACTTGCTTTTAGAGCACCGTACCTTACTATGTGTACATTCTTGTAACCAAGATACTTGAAACAAAGGAACTTACAAATATATCAAAGAGCTCAAAAACTATCCATTTCCATATCCATATACGCAAACTTCATTTGTAAGGTTCAGTTCTTCAAGTCCATACCCATATGTTATCATGTCTTAGTTATAACTCTAATTTCTCAGTTGTTCTTGAAATCAAAAACATAAAGAAATACACTTCACTTAATCAATGCTCAAGAGCCTAACATAGGTGAGCCACCAAGTTATTAAGAGTAACAAAACATTGATTAGAAGGCATAGATTAAAAATAGGTTGTAATTGCTAATAAATTATTATTTAATGAAAATTCTATCAACCTTTTACATCCTCAACATCCAACATCTTCATCTACAATGCCCCAATTTTTATCCCTATCATATTGTAATTTAGAAATAAAATTCATTAGTAAACACTAGAAGGGTGCAAAAATTCAAGACTAAGTGCTAATGGTTAACAATTGACTGTAGCCTTTGTAGTTTTGGAAGGAGTAGCTAAAAAACAAACTACAATACTAATGAAATTTTAGTGTTACCACACTAAATGATATGAAAATGCTAAAAGTTTTAATTTACTCTTGATGAAGAGTTTTACCAAGTCAAAGCATAGATGTCAATACTATTCAAAGACAAGAATCTCTATAAACATAAAGTAACTACACCTAATTTCAATGACTTTCTAAAAATGATAGACTCTAAATTCTTATCTAAAATGTACTTCCACTATTTAGGGGAGTCTAATAGTCTATGATTGGTTACCCTAAATCTTATTTTCAGCACTTTGAAAATTTATAGTTTTTTCATACGGTGTCCAAAAATGCTTTTGAAGAGAATCAAGAATCAACAAGATTCTACAAAAACTTTTTCAATGGAATGATGGGAACTATACTAAATTTTTTATTTCTGCAATTTTTAGTGGAGTAACCTTAGTTGGTAAAAATATTCATCAAGATTAAAAACTCATAGCACTTTTAAATCAATTAGTGTGGTTAACACTAAATTTCATTATAGATAATTTGATTAATTATGAGGTAACGGCTCTGGAGGCTCGACTGTGCTACTGTTCCTCTAATTCAAAGCATATGTCACCCTCGATACTATACATATTACAGTAGCCATTCATTGAAATCTAATACACCGCAAAGTGAGAGGACGAGGGAAGAACCTCTGTCACAAAGGGGGCATAAAATCCATAAGGAACTCTCTTTGGCAGGGTCACAACTGCCACTGGTTCAGGTGCCATTGTCTTTGCATCAATTATTACAATCTCATCTTTCCTGTCAATGCAACACCGAAATCGCGAGAGAAACATCATTAGAGAAGAGTTAGAGAAGATTACTCTTCGCACAAAGGATGCAAGTCACGAACGTAGCCGAGAACAAATAGATACACATTCCTCTATATATTAGTTGTCAAAGGCTTTCTCTCCACCTGTTTCTAGCTTGTATCTTCAAATTGAAATTGAACCTCAGAGATGTCCAGAATTCAGGATACTTCTTCAATAGGGAGACTTTCAGTAGTGTTATGAATTATCGATCTGCGATCTGAACTTTTTGTGCAATGCCACATTCCTACTCTGCATCATATAAAAAACCCTTGAGAACATATGAGCATTAGAACTGTTAGGAAGGATTTGTTACATAGTTACCCATCATTCTCGTCGTGTACAAACCCAATCAAATAGCCATCATCTTCGGATCCCTTCATTCCAGGATTCCGAGGAAAAAAAATGGCTTCTCCTCCACACTTCCCCGGTCCGTATACAAACGAGCCTTCACAATCACCTTCTTCCAAAGACTTTGGGTTCGTTTCTGGTTCTTTGGTGAGATCAAACTTTCCAACTCCCAACATCTTCCCTGTGTAATCCATGATTCCTCCATACATGTAACGAGTTTTCCTGCAATAA
The DNA here is from genome assembly GCA_963969395.1 of Pseudoscleropodium purum. Classification (NCBI taxonomy): domain Eukaryota; kingdom Viridiplantae; phylum Streptophyta; class Bryopsida; order Hypnales; family Brachytheciaceae; genus Pseudoscleropodium; species Pseudoscleropodium purum. The sequence continues at coordinate 5,202,308 of OZ017796.1, forward strand.
AAAAATGGAATGATCAGCTGCACCAAGTCAGGATTGCAGGCGTCACTTGCAAGTGTGGACTAGACTTGTGAGTTTGCACTAAACTGAACCACATGAAAGAGTTCATTACGCTTTAGAAAAATAGCTTTAATTCATAGAATTCATTCTAGAAAGGAACACTAGCTCGAGCTGGCTCAAGTACCTCCCAGTATACTCTTCGTTCACCCTCGGAAATTCTGCCAGTAGAACAGAGAGCTGCTTTTGTCTCAATTCACCTGTCTTCATGTTCATCCTGAACTCAAATCTGCGACAGAATAGAAGAAGGTTTAAATTGTGAGGAAAATCCAGCACATAACGAAAAGCTCAAGGATAAGAGATGAACTCAAGGATAAGGTTTGGAGTAGTCCGCAGGCGTTACTTCATCCATTGCCGTCTCGAGCTCGATTCGATCAAATCGACAAGAAATGAAGATAATCTCATCGCCTTCTTCCCGAGCGTTCGCTGATTCACAATTATAATGAGGACGGTAAGTAAAGAAACTGTAGAGCACAGGCAAGATCTTCATTTCACCTAGAAAAACTTCGAACCCATGGAATGTAGTGCCAGAAACACGCCAATTATTCATAACGATGTCTCAATGGCGATTGAGAAAGAATTTGCGGGGTACCTCCCCGAGAACGCTAGGTAGTACATCAAATAAATTGGCCTAAAATTTGTGATAACCCTCACCATTGTGGAATATAAAACACAAGGGAATGGTGAACCAACGAATCTGACTTTCATTGGTGGCGTACCGGGGAAGGACTCCTAGTCGAGCTTCTTTCTTTTCATCGAAATTGAAAAGGAAGCCCCCCTTGAACATTTTCTGCGATTGGAACCTCCGAAAGGGTAAAAATGTGGCCTGACCGCAAGAGAAGTGGAGGAAAAAAACATCTCTTTGTAACTACGTGCATGAGGCTACTCGCTCGGCCAGGAAGTGAACAGAGTACGAGGATATATATTGACACTCGGAAAAGGTTTAATTTGGTAAGAGCAGACATACTTCGCCGTCTATCACAAGGGGCAGGTCCATAAATATTGCATAGTTCTCCATGATGGCAAAATCATGCATCATGACAGCTTGAGGCAGGGTTATCAAAACTGGGTCCTTCATCACTCCATCTCTGGATACGACACGGTAATCGATGTGGCTTTTCTCGAGCTGATATCCGAAAGTGAACATCTCACCTGCACAGGAGAATCATCAACTTGAGCAAGGTAGTCAATCACCTTCAATGATAGATAAATAGGAAAAGGTCATCACAAACAGAACAGAGGCTGAACAAGGAAGAGCTAAAAATTGACCAACCGGTGATAGGATCCACTTTGGGATGAGCAGTGAAGGGGTGATCCAATCGGGCACCATAGTCAAAACGGCCAAGTGTCTTAAGGTCACCATCTTCTAACACTCTTATTGCATCTGCATCGTACACGGAAATTATGGTCGTTCTAGGAAAAAACTCAGTGAGCAGAACAGGAGAGCAGGTGTGGAGAAAATTTTCTCTTGGGAGCATTAGAAATGTCTTATATTACAAAAGCAGAACCTGATTCAAGAAACTTACGAGGTTTATCACCCTCGTGCAATGCAAGGAGCAACTTGTTGTGGTATACAAGAGCCGTATTACCTGCAATAGATCATATTTAGTGGGAATATTGTAATAAACAATGTGTATAACTAATAATTTATCAATCACAATTGAGCTGGAGAAAGCGTTATAATGCATTTTACTTGTTCCTTCACCATTTAAGTCATCAATAACTCCTAACATGTGGCGGAGGTTTGAGAGTTGCACGTAAAGAAGGCCTTTCTTTCCCCCAAAATCACCTGCCTGCAATACGTAAGAAGCAGCGAACAATGCTGAAGAAAGGAGAATTTTTTAATGACGAAACGACAGATTTACAGATTCCTCTACCGATTGTCTTGCCGGGGTGGGCAACGGAAAAGGAGGAGCTCCATTTTCAACCGATATCAGTGACCAATCTTATTGGTGAGATTGGTTACACTAGCGGAGACCAGCGGATCATGAGAGAATCTAATACGAAAATGGAGGAGCTCCATTTTCAACCGATATCAGTGAACAATCCCATTGGTGAGACCAGCGGAGACCAGCGGATCATGAGAGAATCTAATACGGCTTCTAATCGTATCCCTCCACCACCCACCGGGATCACATAATAGTGGAATTGGTATTTTTCCCTGTAGCTCGTTGCCCATCGGCAAGCATGTAAACAGGCCCCAAGTCTCGCACTCTTCTCCGTAAGTCTGAATTGCAATTATTGGCCATTGCTGAATATGCAACGAGACAAAAGCTTGGTAATTGATCTGTGGCGTGGTAAAGTCGTACAGAATTGGTGAGAAGATTACTTCTCAATTAAAAGCCACCGCGCAGACGGGATCCGTGCAAGCAATAGAAGAATGGAAGAATCCAGTCTTGACTGAAGCATTGGGCAAATGCCAGGAATGGAGACAATGAATTCTTGCCAGTCATTCCATGGAGTTTATCTCCACAGAAAGCTCATGTACATTGAGTAGACTGGCAGGGTAACCTAATCCAAAGGTATGGCTAATAGGCTCCAACTCTGTACAAATCGCTAAGTTCAAAGAATGCGTTAAACATGGACCTGTCCATGGACCAACTAGCAGGGATTACGCAACAAAGGTCCACGTTTATTGGACCCGTACCGAAGGGGAGGAGGCTTTGCATCGCAAAGCTACCATGAGGAATTTTGAGTAGCTCCCGTCCTCCAAAAGCGGGCACGCAACTCGTAGTGTAGCTGCTTGTTCTTAAAACTCATAATCTTCGCCTTCTAAGAGTGAAAGGTTCACTTTAAGGAGACCGTCCTTTGCCGTTAACTGCGACTTCGGAACAAGCAGGTAATCTCCTTGCTGCACACCCTTACTGATGAGTAACAGCTGGCGGTTCTGATTGTCATGAATCGGACCTTCTGTGGAATGCTTATCCCGGAAGCCTCCCGTTCTTTCAAAATTAACGGCGAGGTGGTATTGTGTCAATTTTTTGGTCGCTCCAAAGGAGCTACAGGAAAAGCTGAACATACAAGACTTTTCGTGAAACTGGAGATGGACTAAGAACAGGCTTCCATCTTCAGATTCATCTTTATCTTCATCGTCATGTTCGAAGACTTGAATCAACGCATATTGGCTGTGCCATTTGTCATTTGCACTCTCTTTCGTCAGAGACTTGATTTCATACTTCGTCTCATCATCCGGATACGGTTGCTCCACTTCCGCAACATTGTGGACCGAATGAAAGTGCTGGTGAAGACTTGACTTGAGACCTTCGTGATTGCAACCTACAACTGGGCACACGAAGGGCCGAAACTTGCAGAGAGCTTCATGCTCACCTCGCTTGCCTGAGTATTGCAGCATTTCCTTACAGCCCCATACAGCATACTACAGTTCACATGCAGCGATTCAATAATCTTCTCTACCGCAATGCATCGATTTGTACCGATCGGCAGAGCGCATGACGGACATGACCCCTTATCCAGCATCTCGCAACAGCCAGCGCAGGCCATGTGACCATTCTGGCACTGAAATCACAATTAGGGTTTGATCAGATTTAGGGCCTCCATAAAGTGCTGTTACATACGTTGCTCCGTAGAACCACAGCTACCGACACGAAATTTCACCCGTCTCTCTTCATACTCGCATTCACTCATGCAAATAGAAAATGCCAGGTGAGATCGAAATTCGTCATCTAACATCTATCAAGCACGGTTATCAAATCCCACTCCCGGCATCACAACCCTACCATTGTGGAGCCGTTTTGAGAAGAAGGAGAGGGCAGGCGATCAGAGCACCTGGTAGACGGGTAGGAAGAGAGACTCTAAGCAAATCGGGCAATCGAGAGTGTCGAAATCCAGAGCGCAGTGCATGCGCTTCACATTCCTGTCCACCACAGCTGCAGTGGAGGTGGAATCACAACGCTTCTTCGATCTTGAAGCGTTCCAAACTGCCTGCCTCCGTCTCCGTTCATGCTTGTCCATCGTCGACCTCATTCCTCGCTAATTGCGGTAGATTGTGCAAGAGGTTGAGCAAGAGATTGATCGACAATTGTGATCCTGCACTAACAATGCACAATCATATTCGCAGTCTGGACTCTGGAGAAGGCAAGGCATCTTGATTCTTGCCTGGACTTGGGGCAATGTACTGTGCAGGGACATAAACTCAGATAGCACATGCCCATTTTGTGCCATTCAAAGAATTTTTCGCAATTTGGAATGTAATTAGTATTTCTTTTTGTCATGCATAATTGTCAATAAGCTTTAACACAATCTCAATCAAGCATACCAAATTTCAGTTTGAATTTGAAAAACCTAAACTTCATTCTTGGTGAATTGTTTCATTTAATATTCATGGTTTTACATGATAATTGATTGAAAAGCATTGGTGATGAATTTTTAATTTGATTGCGTAGATATGTAAAGAACATCCATATGCACATCTTTCCTTCAACAAGTATCTCCATAAAAAGTTTTAAAATTCCTTCTATAGGGATTTCAATATTAGGTGTGACAATGTCCTCAAATTTTGTAAAATAGATGTCTCCTTTATTATTGTAAATAACCCTACCAAATTTTTGGGTGACCAAAAATGGGTTAGTTCTCATTTAGGACAACCATTTCCAAATCTTGGAATGTCAAAAGTCACTATCTACTATCTACTAAAAAGAAGCAGTACATGCCCCCCCCTCCCCTTCCAGGAGACTCCTACGCCATTGATGTATTCCACAAAAAGGGGGACCCTATCTACTGGCAATGAATCCAAAAATCTTGGACTGTTAATTAATTAGGGTTCTCTGGGTTAGTGTATGAATATTAAATATAGAATATGGATATGGATACAGATACAAGAGCGGGTACGGATATGGGATACGGGATTTTGAATTGTCCCATATTGATTGTTAAGGTAATTGGGTTGTCAAAATTACAAGTAAAGGGGGGGAAGGAAGAGAGAGAATTAGTATTAATTGATTAATTTTTAAACTAGGTGAAGGGGGAATTTTTTTAATTTTTTTGGCTACATAGTGACACAATTTGTCATTATGCATAGAAGAGACAATACTTGCTTGTAAGCAAGCCAATTCTTGGAATGTCAAGAGTCACTTGGACTCATCTTGAAGAAAATCAAATTAGCTATTTGATGGTACACTCAAATTTAGAAGAAGATTCACTATTGAATTTCCAAAAAATTTCAAAGCATAGGTGGTCTAGAGGTTGTAGCAAAGAATCATGGGATGGAGGAACTCTAGCCAATGAGATACAATTCCTAGCTTAAACTATTCATAACCCTTTTTCAATTACTTAGCTACCCAAGAGTAAGTTAGACCTCAAATGGCACTACCTTCCCTTCTTTTTTCTTTTTCCCAATCAATCTATAGATGGAGACATCTTGCACTTAGATTTCAGACATTACTCAATTTTATTTTTCTTAATGTATGTCTTTTCTTAAATTCTTTCACTCTACTATATTTGATCATGAATCAAAGCTCTTTATTTGTGACAAATTTTCCATTTATCTTGTAGTTTTTGAAAATTAATAGTGAAGTGGTCTTTACAACAAGACCATTTTTTCCCTCCTTTTGGTTTGAAAATATAAGACTTGTTTCTGTGCTTAAGGAACTTAGTTACCTTGAGAATGGGTATAGGATGCAAATATTCTAAAATGTTGCTTGACCCCAAAATCTAGTTAAAGCACAATTTCAACTCTTGTAAAATAATGGTTTCATAGGGATTGCTAGTATATGAGCATAGAATCTATGAACCCATGAACTTAGGAGTTTATTATAGCCACCTTTTGTGATAATAGATGTCTATGTTATAGTTACCTATGTTATAGACTCTTTCCATATTATAGTGTATTTATGTTATAGATACATATGTTATACACACCTTCAAATGTTTGTAGGTATATGTATACTGACAACTAAGCTCAATGCTAGGCTCACTTTTTTGCTCTCATAAACTAGTATTATTGATAAGGACTTGGCTTTCTATATGATCCTACAGTTAATTTTGCATAAAAAAGATTCATCTTACTTTAAGCTTCAACTTTTTGTAGCTTACAAAATCAAGATCCAAACACCTTGAAAACAAATGCAAAACAAGATACAACATGCCTAATTGTGCCATTCAAAGGATAATGAAGAATGTCAAATGTAACTAGTATTTTTGGTCATGCATAATTATCATTGTGTTCTTATCTGACCTCAATCAAGCATACCAAACTTCAATTTCAAAAACACACTACAATTTCAAGTAAGTCTTTGTACTACATATTTGTGCAATTCAAAGAATTATACATATTAATGTAGGATAGAATTAGTACTTTCGAAAAATCACTATCATTTATTTTCAAGATCAGATTTTTGATGCTAAAACTAGACTTCAAGAAGAACTTTCCAAAATATAGACTACTAAAAATAGCAAATAGCAACTTGGTGAGGTTTTATTTAACTTCAAAGGTTTGCAAACACCAGATTTCGACACTCTGGGATGCCCCCGTTTGTTGTGAGCCTCTCTCCGCCCGTGTACCGGGTGCGTGGTGCTCGTTTTGTCATTAATAGTGTAGCAGTCAATCGCGCGGAGTTTCCAAAATTTTGAGCCCTTACTGTGAATTTGAAAGGGACTCGGTTTCGAGGAGAGCGAAAATTAATTGGTGTGGCTTTGTGAACTGTGCAGAGTCTAGAATTCAATTTAGAGTAGGTTTCGAAGTTGTGGCTCTGAAACTTTTGTCCTACGTATGTGTGAAAATATCGAATTATGAACATATAATAATGCAATTATGAATAGGCAATGTTGCTGCAATGAAGGACGGAGAGGGATCACAGATATTCTTGACCAGTGATTACTACTCAGATTGAGTTACTACTCCATTACCGAGCGGGTTGCTATACTTGACTGGGTCGGCCTGTTCGAGGACGAAGATTTCAGAGGGTAAGGTTTTCTCAAACTGAGGCGTAAGTTTGCAGAATACGTGTAATGTCGTCTGCACCAGCGATTAGAAGTTCATGTGACGTATTCTGAAATCAAGCACGACCTCAGTCCACCGATTTCTCAATTATTTTTTCCAAGACATGGTTCAGGGTCATATTTGCAAGGCATGCCACTCCTGTTGGCACACAAACTACTTCTGAAGTGCAAGCTAGAACAAATGCAGTATCGAGCAGATAGGAAATTCGTTGCGCTGCAGGTACCATAGACAAGCTGTGAAACAGGGTTCCATAAGATTAAGATGACAATGACAAACCCTGAAAACAAAAGGTTTTTTTTTCATTCATGCATTTATGATACATGCATTTTACATACGTCGGAACCTAAAGCGATGGTGCACCTTACTTCTTGAACATGTTATCAAAAAATTTCTTTGGAGCCGATGCCACTTGCTCCACCATGTCAAACATCTCATTTATGTCTGCATTTGGGTCCTGTAGCATACATTAAACAAACGTAAGTCTGACTTTCTCCAAAAGTGAGACGAAATAGAAGAATCTTCCATAGTTTCTAGGCAAAGACTTCCTAGCGGAATTTCCGAGCACTTTCAATGGTTAGTAATGGTCACTTCCATATGTACAGAAGTTGTAATGAATCATTCCAGAAGCTGTAAACCAAGTATATACCAATAGAAAGAAGCTATATTCTTTCTATAACAATAGAAATTGCTTTGAATGTTATTATAGTTAGCAATAAACTTCCAAAGTGGGGTTCCATTTTAGGTTTATGAACTAGAGATTCAAACAGGAAGAGCTGACACAATTTCACTGACGTGGGTATGTGCAACAGTACCTTGAGACCGCCGCCTTTGGTAGGAATGCCACGGATTGGAGCTAACCGGGTACGAAGGGCAGTCATCGTACTTGTTAAGATTTTTTTCTCACTAAGTCGCAGTTGTGCAGCAACTCTTTCTCTTGGCGTGATTTTCTGTGTAGAGGTTGCAAATAGTCACATAACGTATTAATATACATGCACACGAGAGCCGTCCTGCAACTTGAGGGTTGAACAGATAATGCACTGAAAACAATGAGGCCATAAATTTTGAAGCGATGTGTAAGGTAGTCAAATTTAACGAGAGTATTTCGACCTTGTTCTTAAGAAGGCGAATCTCATCGTCCACACCTCCTTCATAATTTCCCAGTCTTGTGCGGCACTCTCCCATCAGAATCATCAAACATTCGTATTCATTGGCCTGCAAATAAGCATAGCTGAATTTTACTGAAAACCCTGCTTAAAATGGTCGCCTAAAACCTTGTATATGCAAAATGTTGTGATGGGTATAATTTTTCTAACCTCAGCGTTTTGAGCTTAAAATAAATTCCAAAACATGAGGTCGAAGACATGGGCAATGAAAGGGTACCTGATCAAGCATAATGTCTTTCTCGAAAACAATCTTCGAAAAGAGAGCTGGATCTTGTAATCTTGACAAGCGTATATATGTCAACAGCTGCATAGAAACCCCACACTTGACTCCAGTTTCCCTCCATTTGGCAAAAAAGAATTCAGAGTGCATGTGATCGTTGAATCTCTAAGTGCCTGTGAAACACTAACAGAGATCTACAGATTGATTAAATTCATGACCATCCAGCACATATGACAGACTAACCTGCGTTGGAAATCGATCCAGATACAGCGGAAATGATTGAGGTGAGTCAAAGTTGGCTTGCTGCAATATCTGCTGTTTCAAAACCTGTAACCGATCACCAGGGACTAAACCAACCTGCCAAGGACTAGCTGTTAAAATAAGTGAAAGAAATATGCAGAGAAACAATATACCCATGCAACCTATTTGTAAAACGATTTTGTGAACAATGTGAAATGAAAATGAAAGGGTAGAATGACTTCTAAATCACCTCAAGACCAAGGTAATCCATGGAGTTGTTCTCAACAACAAAGCCATACCTGCAGACAGAATAAGAAGTTCCCATAAAGACAGGTGTAAGCAATTATGCTGGTCAGTTAATACACCTCATACAGTACCCAATAAATGTCGGCAATGGAAATGATACATAAACAAGCCTCTGCAAATGTGGATGCAACCTGTTTCTAGCTCAGACAATGAAAATTCGATGCACAAGCATATTTTAGATACAACAAAAATTCCTCACGATTCAGGCTTACGTAATCAAAAAATCTGCGTTGGAGCGATCTCGCCCATATGATGTAAACACTTGCTCTCCATCCTTATAATTTTGATCAACTACAAGCACTACCTGGAAGTCAATCAGCACCTACATGAATTAGCATTACGCACAACATATCTCCAATGTATGCGTCACTAGTAAATCAAAAGCGCTAAAAAATATTATTCACAGTTTTGTCTGTCAATGAATCTTGGAGACGTGCTTTAAAATATTTACCCGGACATCTTTAAGTTAATGTCACCCCAATCCATGTGAATACATAGCGTCCGGTAACAATATAAAAATCAGCCATGATTTATGTAAACGTGACATTATAGGAGTACTTGGGGTTCAAGGAGTGAGAAAGGTGGTCTAGAACCAATTTCACACTTGTCAAGCTCCTTTCCATGTCACATTTGCTTACAACTTCTTGAGACATAATAGTGCGATAGCAAGAGAACAGAGTGGGTTATCAACAGGGTAAGTCTATTCCCTAAGGTTTGGTGAGAGAATGGAGGATAAGATACTCAAGAAGATGATATTAAAGAAGTTTGGGTGTAATTCCTTTTTGAATATGAAAGCACTGAAAAGATTGTTAAGAGTATTACCGCCTGATCATCCATACTGTAGTCTACGTAGGCCTCGCAATCAGCTCGATGGTTCAAAGCATCAGCAAAGGGTACCTACTCCATCAGATCGTTGGACATCACATCAGTCAGGAGTATGCATATGAGACGCCACTAATGCAAGACACAAACATCACGACACATGCATGTATAAGAAAGAGGGAAAATGAAATTGGACGGCACCGGATAACATCTACACCTCGATATGAATACTCGAAGACTGTAGAGAATGGATGGCATCTGATCAGATTAGGCCAAAAGATCGGCATGTGTATCACAGAAAGTGTCCAGGACTCGCTTACCAGAGCAAAAAGATCAGCCGCTGGTAAATAGATAGCTCGAGACAGTATAATTGAAAATGCTGTCTTGAATGCTTCAAGAGAAAAATGCACTTGGGGAAAATTCTGCATGGGTTGAAGCAATAGAAACAAGTAAGCCCTGAATTAACCAGGCGAGAAAATTATCAGAATTTAAAATAGCGTGCGCCAACTTGGACTTCAGGATGCATAAAAAGAACACAGACCCGAGGATCTTTGGTGAAGTACGACTGCAAATCTTCGTACTCTCCTTCTAGTGCTGCAGTACGTTGCTGCACCTCCTCTGAACAAGAGGTCAATGTCAGTAAGCTACTCCTACACAGAATGCAGTGGCCGGTAAAAAAGTTCGTCAAGAGGGAAAGGCAAGTGCAAAAACTGCTTAAGTGCAGAAATGCAGTACACCTAGACCCCTTCAATATCACATCATTTGTTCTCTCACCAAACCCTAGAGAACAAGTTATCGAGTTAAAATCTCACTCTGTACTCGCACTATCGCACTTTATTACATGAAGTTGAATATACAAATGTGATACTACGAAATTAGAAAAGAAGTAAAAAGAATTCCAGACCATCTTCCTGATTCCTGTAACCATAAGTACTTCTTTGCATTCACATTTACATACAACACTATTGATTGTCGCGATGCTACAGAAATCTATACAATAAGTGCATTTCAGGCGCCTAGGCTGTGACAAGAAAAGAGATCAGAGTACACATTCAACTCCCTGACTGTAAAGGTAGGACAGTAATTAGTACACCTCACAAAATTGATGTACCAGACGTCAGAGTATTACCCCAGGGAATTTTTACACACTGGCTATAGACTCCAAGAACATACAAGCTTTTTATACAGTCAGAATCACCAGAGAATTTGTGCAGTCAAAAGATATACAACAGGTAATTGTGTCATGTTTCACAACGACCTGTAGCTCATCCATACATCAAAAAGATTCAGTGTAGAAAGTCTACCCAGAACAGGCGAGCCCTTAAGCAGTTCTTGCTGTTCCTCAACACTCCATAACAGAGGACTTAAGGTGGTCAGCGGGAAGGTCTGAAGATAAGAATGCCATACGGAACTTCCACCTTGTGAACGCTCGTACATGAGCCAAAGGGTAAGGCCTATCAAATCACCCCTGCCTGTTCAAACACTCCTCGAGCCAGTTGTAACACATAAGTAGGGTTTGACAAACTCGATGGAAACAAGACCGCTCCAAATCAATGACTGCACATTCAAAAGCATGCTCTGGACCGGCAAGAATTTAGTTACTTGCTCAAAACTCACTCTGTCCTCTCATAATCACGCTATATTATGACACAAAAAGATTCATAAAAATGTAATAATACAGAGTTTAACAAGAGTGAAAAAGTCAGAGACTTATTGAACTAAAAATGGTAGGAACTTATCTCATATCCTATACTGACCATGTTACTGAAAACCACTCATCCAAGAATATACCTCCTTGGACTAATTAGAAATTGGTGTAAGTATGACTTGGATAAATGTCTACGGCCACTAATCTCCGAATGAAAATGGGGCACTATGCTACCACGTATATAGGTCTACAACGTCCCACATTGAAATAGAAAAGAAATTTTTACATAAAGATAATAATTTGATCACAGCACATTTAATTCTTATATCCAAAAATATCTCCAAAACTGTATAAATCTTTGAAAAATCAGACTTCTACGTGTTAATATGATTAAAAGTGATGCAAAAAATATCATGTACCGTAGATCTATGTGGCTCTTGCAACCACCCCGCTCCCATTTACTTCTTTAATGTCACTTTTCCATGCCAAACTATTGATTGCCAAAATGTTATAAAAATCCATAAATAATTACATGCATTTTGGGAGCCTACGCTGAGACATTAAGGAGGTCTGGGAGTACCTGCGGCAGCGGCAGCAATGACTGGGTGGTTGACAACATCCACTCCTGTCACTGTGTAATTCTCAGGAATATTCAAAGCAGTCTCCCCGGCCTGGCCCAGTGACAAGCAATCGCAAGATGCTATGAGGGAACAGATATTGCACGATCCCAATGTCCATGAAACAAACTGCTTCACCGCAACAAAACTGTATCTGATGAGATCGTAAAAACAAGAAATAACCACAAAAGTTCAGCTTGTAACGTACTTTGAAGTCTCGCCCCGCTGCAAGACCAATGCCCTCCTCTCCAAAACTTGTCAGCTTCACATCCTGCCATCCAACAAACAATTTCCCCAGCAGTGTCATTTCCTTTCAATCTCTTGACAGAAGGTTGACTTAGCCCGTCAGTTATTGGTCCCGACTGGACCAATAAGCCCAAATTGGGCCTCATTCTTTTCAGAAATTTCTGGGTAGGTTAAACTGGCCATTTTCAAATCGTGAATCATTGATCCTTTAGGGTATAACGTGAATTGCCATCAGGCAGTTACCTAAGGGAAAGTCAATTGCCTACAATTAGAATTTTATGACCTAAACCTCTCCTCAGCCAGGATAGCAATCTATAACAGTTTGCGGATCCACGACCTACATGCCAGAGATGTATATACTAAGCATCTGGTGCAATTCCCATTAAGAATTAGAAAGAGTGGGAGATCACATGCTCAGTCATCAGAAGCTCTTCTCATAAAACTGTTTAGCCCTTGTAAGCCTGCTTCCATTTTGTTGAGAATCAGAATCACCATCACAGTTCTGACATGATTGATCATTCATGGATTAAATTAAGTATTCTACTACATCCATGCAACTTCCATTGACTCTTTGCTGTATATGTTTTCAAGATTGTGAACCAGCATATACTTTAAGGACTGAAACCCTAAACCCTCAAATTTTGACATGATTGGTCCAAAATAGATCGACTTTCTAACCGTCAGCATTCTACAACTCCCATACAGATCCTATTGACTCATTGCAATGTTATAAACCTCAAGATAATAAGTCACCATACAAACATTCGCTAAACAATGGAAAAATCGGAATGATGGATTCGGATTCTAGGGTATAGCAGAGGCCCTCTACAGAATGTTATGTACAATTCAACACGTGGAAGATGATATTTCAACACACGATTCTCGTTTCAAGTCTCCAAAAGTCTTACCCTCCACACAAAACCCTCAATAAAAGCCACAAAATGCAACAGCCCCTGGCTCAGAATTCTCGGCTCGGGATACTTAGGTGCAGCAATGAGCCTCTAAAGAGTGTTGGGTACAATTCGACAAGTGGAAGATGATATTTCAACTAATGATTTTCATTCCCAATCTCCAATGTGTAATTTTCAGCAGTTTCAAATCTCTCCAAAATTCTAATATCCAGAAATTTCGAATCGCTCCAAAAGTCTTACTTTCCAAACAAAATCCTCAATGAAAGCAACAAAATGCAACTGCACTTGGCTCAAAAGTCTTGGATGCAGCAGAGAGCCTCAAAAGAATGTCTCGTACACTTCAACAGTGCGAGATGATATTTCAATTCATGATTCTTATTTCAAATCCCCAAAGATTACAATATTCAGCAATTTCAAATCGCTCCAAACTTGCGACACACCACACAAAACCCTCAATCGATCAAAGAAACGGAACAGGAGAAGCGCTAACCAAACCTGGCTGGGAAAGCCTTGCTTGGACAACCACTCCGACAGCTGATGCAACGCCACAAACTGCATACTATTCCCGGACAAGCTGCATCGCACTCCAACCCCTGCTCCTCGGCGGCGGCGGCGGCTTCTTGTTTGCTCCACCACGCCCAGTCTCTGATTCTTAATCCTCATTCCTACATCTCCCTTGTTCCCATTGCACGACAGCGAGCACACACTCACAGGGCCAATATTCTCTGGGGTAAATCCGGAGCATGGTTTCGAAGACGAAACCCGGGAGGTGGTGCAAACGTTTCCTACCACACAGTCCATCCCCCTGCCAATTTCGGATTGCAAAGGAACAATACAGCTATACTCGAGCTTTCAATCCATGAGCATTCTTAAAAAATTTGGAAATTGAAAACAGAATTGCTGTCAATTCTTATAAGGAAGGAGTTAGCTGCAGATTCAACGAGTGTGCGCTATTCGCGAAGATGATAACAACAGGAGTAGAGGAGCCTTCGTTTTTCGGGTGGACGAATTTGTTCGACGGAGGCGCGCGTCAGACGAACGTTTGGTGCCGTTCGGGGAACGAAAAGTGGATAGCCTGGCTGCCCAAGGTTAGAGCGTTGCTGATATCCGCTGCCTCGTATGGACCGGTTGGCACCAATACCTAGGTGGTAAATCCACCAGTGCATGAAGACTTCTTGTTCCTTTCTCTTGAGATGAATTTTATCCCTAAAATTGATCATTTTCATTCATTTGAGTCCAACTAATGAAATGAAGTCAATCAGGTCTAGTTTATAACCAAATCTTAAAATCTTAAAAATTCCTAAAATTGAAATTTGTATACCAATTCAAATTTTGGAACCATAATCATAGTCTATTTATTTTCAAATTATAATATACAACAAATAAATTTGGTTTACACTATGAGATTTTGTATGATAGCTACAAACACACATGAAAAAAAATACAGATTTTCTAAATAAATGTTTTGTATTTGATATCAAGTTTTCTTCGCTATTCTTCAAAAAAGTTTTAAAATATATGACTTAGTATAACTAGCATAAACATATGTTTACACTTTTTATTAGGGGTCATGTTTGCAATATGAATCCAATCCAGAAGTAGGTTTAAATTTGTTTCTATGATCTTTAGTATCAACACTCTTTAATATTAAGCAAGAACATACCTTAATCCCTCATTGCCAAAGGAGACCAAAAATGTCCTCACATAGTTTCAAGTTCAATTCAAAGTGCTATATTTTTTGTGTTCAATGTCCAAACTCAATAAAACTTATTGGAAAATTTGCGCTCTCTCTTCTAGTTTATCTGGTAAGATTTTCAAATTGATCCAAGACGTATTAAATAATTGGAAGTCAATTGAAGTTCACAAGTCCAATTTGAGTCTACCAAATTGCATTTGATGGCTGCAACTTGGGAGGGGGCTCCTCCATCCAATGTTTGTTTTCAATAAATAAAAATTGTTGGATTATGTTTTCTTTTCAGTTTAGTTATTGTGGTAAAATTCCCATGTCAATCCAAGTTTCTTTTAATGTTTGGGAGCAATTCAAAGTTCAAAATCCCAACATTTCTAGATTCTAGTAAACTTTGACAGCTTGTTTCTTTTCCATACAATGTTTGTTTCTAATATAAAAAATTTGGTAAGGTTGCGCATACTAGACTAGTTTGTGTGGCTAAAATTTTGTACCAATCCAAGAAGTTGTGAGTGACTAAGAAGCATTTTAGTAGAAGGAGTTTTAACCTCATATGTGTTTTCTTTAATTTTTCTTGTTCATTTTTTGACATTTGCAAGCCATTTTGTAAACACATTGAGTCAATTGAATGATATTTTTTTCCAACAATGTGTTTGTATGTTGGTGTTGAATCACTTATAGTTTCAAGTTTTTTCATTTGAGTACATTTAGAAATCAAATTTCAACTCCAAGTGTGTTTCTAGGAAAATTTCAGCATCTTTTTTCAATGCTAAAACATTCTAATCTTGCAATCTATGCGGTCAAATGATTCCAAATTTGATTCACATCATTTACAACATAATCACTACAAGATTGTATGGTTAAAATCTCTATAATTTAGTGACATTAAAATCTATATCACTTCAAAAGCAATGATATTTTTGAACCCAAATGGGACTTTGACAATGAGGGTTTGAAACATGCAATTTCATCTCTAAAACATGAATGTAGAAAATCTGTACATTCACACCTTGAAAAAATTCATCCACTACATGGATGTGGATCAATCCTTTTTAGGGCTACGATGTTATAAACCTAAGGAGTCAATGCTCCAAACTTTTAAAAAAAAGGCCATCTAACTTTTGCTCCCCCATACAGACCACATTTTGTGTGGTACCCATTGAACAGCAATTTGCTACAGTAAGCTTATGTACAAGAAAGTGGTCAAGCTTTTTTTTTGGTCCACACTACTGGTATCATAATCTTTGTATGGTACCCTTTGTTGTAAATAAATATGCCATGTACGCTGAGAAAGTGGTCAAGCTTTATTTTTACTTTTTTCAGAACTATTGAAGTGTCCGTGACTCCATCCTCTCAATGAGAGTATATAATTTACTGCAAGTGATTGTCAAACTGAATATTCAGAAACTTAAATGATTGCATTTCAAATTTCTATTGCCGGAATCACTTGAAAGTGAAATTTCTATGAACATATGTTCAGTCCCTGTTGCTTTTTTTGCTGCCGTACTACTCATCAAATTTTGAACTGTTCCTCAGTCTTTCAAACCCACCCAATTGTTTCATTTTTTCTGGAGACAGTGAACCCCTTTTTCGTGCGAGATCATTGCTATGGCCATAGGCAATGAATAGGTCAGAAATGGAATAATAAATGTTATTAATAAAATTTTCTTTAGAATTGAATCTAAGGTGGTGAGTATGTCAATGTAAGCTTACAACAACCAAAGAAGAGTGACTTGAAAGCCTATCCATAGTTTACTCATTCTATGTATAACGCTTTGAAAGTTTGCAACTCATTATACATTTTTGTCAGAATGCTCTCAAATGTGAGGACAAAATCCATGTAAACAAGTCGTGTCTTTAGTATAAGAATACTCTGTTCAATGGATGTCTACCTTTCATGGTAATAATATAAAGGTCTCAGATTCATAATAAACCATTCTTCTTCTTTTATTTTTTTATTTTTTATTTTTTATTTTTTATTTATTTTCCCCAGGAGTGGCTACTCGAATTTGGGAAATTTATCAATATTTCTACAAAGATGGTTTGCTTAGATCCAAAAATGACCACGAGATGGCAAACAATTGATCTAAATTGATCATGTAGGGTTTCATGCAAGTCAATTCCCACCCCTAAATTTCTCTCTGATGTTTCCAAGTGGATTCTTGAAATTTTTGCATAATATTCTTATCATACAATTTATGGCAATTCATAACCAATCTTTGATGGGAAAATCTAGCCAAATCACTACAATTTCATCCAAATATTCCAACAAGGTTAGGTAACTTAGGAAGTCTGTACAACACCCATTTAAGAGCTAAAAATTAATTTGGAGAGGTTAGACTTCTTGAAATCTTTTTCAGTAAACTCTCCTTGCAAAAGAAAGGCTAGAAATGACATCTAACCAAGCCATTTTATTATTTTTTGAATCTTTGTAAAAGTAGTTATGAACCATTTTGAAGTTGAACCACAACAGGGACAAAAAAGCATCCCACCACCTCCTGAAATGTACACTATTTACACATTGTTGGTGCCATGAGAGATCAAAATGTACAAACAGTGTAGATTTCAGGAGGTGGGGAGATGCTTGTCCAGCCGCCGGATCTCTTTTATGGACCTCCTACTTCAACCCAAAAAATTGGTCAAAAGCTGGCTCCGAACCGGCTCAGGGTAGCACACTTGCTCATTTCCATTGGGTGGGGAAGCCGGAGAATCTGGTTTTTTCTCGAGAGTCCAGCCCGCGGAGTGGTTGCGTGTGCACATGCTTGCCGGGGAGGATGCATGCACAACTGTTTTGTATGTTGTCTGCAGATTGGTCTTCAGCTCTTTTCAGCTGGAATTGGATGGAAAAGAAAAGAGAAAGAGACGGAAGGCAAACAAAACCCAGACGGAACTGGATTCCGTTACGACTGCCGGCACTGTGAAGTCTCCGAGCACTTCGACGACCACAATGGGAGTAAGTTACACTGCAGCTTTAACCCCTAAATGCGCAAGGGCTGTTTTCAGCCTCTCAGAATTTATTCAAAATTGAACAAAAAGTCAATATATTGGTCATTTGTACCAGTTTAAAAAAAAATTGTAACCATACAAATTCAAACTACACATGTTAGAGATCACATAGGAAAAGAAAACACAAGAATATTACTTGTAAATTGAAAGATTATAATGTTTGAACATGAGGGTGTTAAAACTATGAAAATCTTTCGATCTTCTTTATGTAAGTCAACTCTTTGAAGTTGGTCACCAAAAAATTTGAAGTTATAGGGCCTGGTATGGGTAACCCCAATCAATTTACAATTTTCTAAAATCTTTTCTAAAAAAATTTTAAATGAATTTCTAGTGTGATTTTTTCCCCAAGACCTAGTGTATTTGAGGCTCATTTTCAAGAGCCCACAACACTACGGGTAGTCAAGATTGCACTAGGTACCCTTGCACAAAATCTTGAATAGAAAAATCATAGTCATTCATTTTTTTTTATCAGGTTTTTGATGCTAAAATTAAACTTGACAAAAAGTTTTCCAAAAATATAAACTACTAAAAATAGAAATCTAGTTGGGTTTTATTTAACTTCAAAATATTGTCAACACCACTTTGGGGGGCCTCGGGCATTTAGGGATTAATCCTCTACAAGGACTCCAAATCAACTAGGGAGGATTGACCCCTCTATTGCCCCATGTTTTACCCTTGTAGAAAACCCTAAAAAATTTTATTTGCCTCATATGATGAAATTTGAAAATTCTAAATTCATATTTGCAATTAGGGATCTTTAGTTAGCTAGGAGACGAGATGGTATACAAAATTTAAGTGGCCCAAAATAGGGGGCAATTTTTGACATTTACCCTTTGGCAAAGCAATAGAAGGGGTAATCCTCCCTAGCCCTCCAAATCAATTTTTTTTCCTTGTGATGTAAAGTGTCAATTGAAAGTGGTGACAAAAAATGTTACAGTGGTGCTCCAAATTTTCAACATCCACTAGTGAGCCTTGTGCCATTGCTATAGCCAAATAAAAGTAAAACTAATGTCATTGTCATTTTTTTTATTTTTTTAGTTCATACAAATTTCAAAATTTAATTCTTTTCACAATATTGGTTCAAATGCCATGAAACAAAGCACATGCCCCCCTCCTCGTGGAACACTTTCTGATGGTACTATAAACATAGCCAATGGATGCACGACCTAACTAAAGAAGTCTCATTGTTAGAAAGCCAAACGAAACAAACAAACAAACAGCCTAACTTAAGGTATGGATTGATGTATTGAATATAAAATATCAATTATCAAATATCAAGTATTTGTAACATTAGAAGAAATTTGGGGTCTCTAGAAGATTGCAAATTATCATGACTTAGGAATACCAAAACTACTGCAGAAATGCGAATCCGACATGGTCAAGAGAGTGCTATGTTGTTAATTTTTCTTTTTGTAAAAATAATTTTTTTTAGACTTTATTTTGCAAGACCAAATTTTTTTTTTATAATTTTTTTTGATAATTGTTGGCCTGATAGCAGCCAACAGTACTAGGAACAGAACTAAAACGACCTTGTGGAGACCTCTAATTTCTTCAAATGTTTTGTTTTCATTCACAATCTAGCAATTTCACCAAAGATTATTTTTAGTTTGAAGTTCTATAGGAAGAAACTTCATGGTTTGTTGCCATTTATCAACCAAATTATTTTTTGGTGCATTTTGGTGCTATTTTGCCAAAAACAATAGCCTTCTCCAAAATCTCCCATCGGTAGACAAAGTTGAGTGAGATAACTACACCTAAAGTGGGTACCCTCCAAATTGCTACTTTTAGCTACTATGCTTTATTTAGTATTATTGAACTAGTCAAATTTTCATATTTTTTTATTGGCAAGTGAAAAGAGGGTCCAACACACCAAAGAACGTAACATTTGGATATTGTATATTTTAATATTTGGGACAAGAATAGAAAGAGTACATTTGGAGCAAGAATCTACAAAAATTTACAAGAATTTAAAAAGGGATTAGAATTAGGGATTGTTAACCCTTGAAGGAAACTTCATTAGTTTTCTATATTAAAACACACCTTTCAATAATTTGACATGTTTTTTCATCTAATAACATATATCCAAAAATTATCTTCTTATTTTTATTATTGAAAACATTCAAATGAATTTTATATGATTTATTAAGTAATTTTTTTGTAAAAATATAGTATTTGCAAGATTGCTTTAAATTGTATGTAATTTTTAGTCAAAA
Source organism: Pseudoscleropodium purum (assembly GCA_963969395.1). NCBI lineage: Eukaryota > Viridiplantae > Streptophyta > Bryopsida > Hypnales > Brachytheciaceae > Pseudoscleropodium > Pseudoscleropodium purum. Next base: position 5,222,399 of record OZ017796.1, read on the forward strand.
TAGAGATGATAGTGATAAACATATGGTAACATTGGTAACTCATTGAGTTTATATTGATAAAAATTTGATTGAAAAGATCAAAAGTGGTTTATTTTATGCTTTCAAGATGTTGCCTTCAAAATGCTACAAAAATTATAATTTTAACAACTTTGGAAAAAATTAAATGGAATGAAAATTAGATTATAGGAGCTACATTTTTCTAGTGTACTAAAAGACATTTACAAATCAAAAACTAAGTGAAATGGGTAAGTTTTATTTTTAATCATGCCCTTCAAGCTTGTTTGTCTTTTAACCCTTTAAAACCTGTGCAAATGCCCTAGACAATAATTTGACCAATAGTTTAGAAATTGAACTTGCTTGATTGATTCATATAGTTGGGAAAAATTTCACCTCTGAGATGGAGAGGGAATGATCTTGTGAATCCAATTTGATATCTTGATCAACTTGATAGGCTACCAATCTCTAATTATAACATTTGATGGCAAACATTTGTAGTGCTCCAACTATTTTTTTTCTAACTTTTTTTATGTGCTGAGTTGATTTAAACTTGCGGCTTCTATAAGTTTGCATTCAAATTTTGTGAGTAGGATGTAATAGACAACATCAATGTTCTACAAAATTTCTAGATCAAGAATGTCAATCATGTGTGCATAAATTAACATGGAATTGGAGAATTTGTGCTAGATGGTGACTAAGTGATGTGTACTTGCATTCAACAACAACGAGTGGAAGAAAGTTGCCCATATGTCATAGGAAACAGACACTCAAGGAGTTGAGAGTTTGTGCAGCAATTCTTCTATTGAAGGGTCCAACAAACAACATCAACAACAATATTGTATGTGACAAAAGGAGGAAGTGCATGGAACTTTCAAGATCATCAAACAACCATGACAAGGCATTGACAAGGCATATCGCAATTACGGCAAATAAAAAATTGGATTCAACTCTAAGATTGTAGAGACAATTTGTTGCTACAAAACCCCTACATAGGTGCTGCAAAAAAACTTGTGGATCTGTGACATTGCAAATTGAGGTCTCAGATGTTACAAATGTGGTTTCAAATGTGGTTTCAAATCTTTATAGCATGACATGTATTGTAGCAATCGATCATGCAACATCCTACTCTGAATCATTTCTATCTGTGCAAAGCTAAAAAACAAAATTTCCATCAAGATCAAAATTGGTGCGGATCTAGTCTACTATTAGCCAACTTGTGACTTTGCAATGAAGTCAAAACATTGCGGTTTTAGTAAGGGTGTGGCCACTAGAGGCTTTGCCATGTACTCTTGGACGTCTTCTACTACTACTACTGCTAGGTGGTCACATTATATTGTGCATGTTGCCACAAGCCAAATTACAAAATGCACACATGTAATTAATTAATTCATTCGCTTAGCCAAAGAGCCCACATCTTCCTACCATGAATCTTAACAAGGCAAGGTTTCATACACATGAACATGGATCCATATGCCACACAAATTCTAAACCGTTTTCACTTGCAACAACAGCACCATCTATGAAGTCCTATTGAATGTTGAACATTGACATGTACCGCATGCAATTGTATGTTGTGAATAGTGCAAGTCTTAGCCTCCTTTATTCATGAATAGCGCTACCACTATCTAGCTTTGCCACCTCAAGGTGGAATTGACCATGGCACTTTATCTTTCCAAAGAAGGCTTCTTGGTCACAACAATACAACACCTATGTATTTTGGAGGCTTGAATCAATACTAAAAAAATAATAATTTGTGCCACTACTTCTTAGAGTGGAACTACATTGTGTAATCTCCTCACATTTGATTGATGAGGTCCATGTCTCGCATGTATTTTTCATACTCTCCTTGGTGTAGTGTAGAATTCTCCTCCTCCCACAACACCCTGTGACCACTGCATGGCTGTTGCTACCTCAATAGGATCAACACTTGTATTGAGAAAGGATACTGATTTAGAATTGTACCATGTAGTGGCGGCCATTTGTCCACTAGAGTATGTGCATTTGCCAAAAGAGGGTGGTTTTTGGGTGAGCACCTTTTGGCATGGTAGTGAGCACACTACAAAAACCCACTCATTGTTTCTTCATAGTCTTAGTGCCATATATGCCACAATTCAACAACCCATGAAATAATTGTAGGGAGGTGAAGAAATTGTCTCATACTACAGTGTGTCTTTTGTAGCCTAAACCAACCATAAGTTGGTGGACCACCCTTTCCCCTTGTCCAACCTCTGAAATCCCACCACACTTCCCCAAATACACAAAGACATGATATATGTAGTGTGATGGGTTAAACACAAGCATCCAACACTTGATGCGACATTGGTGTGGTTTTGTCACGGACGTGTCATACCGGGCCTTATCCAGTAGTTTCGTCCCTAATAGAGTCTCCACCGCTTTTGCAACAAAGATGCCTCTTAAGAACCTTCTCAAAAGCAGTGGCCTAGTGTACAAGTTGTTTCCAATGATTCTAGTAGATTCCAATAGTCTTCATTAGTTTCTATTTGTTTCCGGAAGCTTCCATAAGCTTCCGGAGGGTTCTACTTAGTTCTACTAGTTTTCGGAAGTTTCCACAAGCTTCCGGAAGGTTCCATTTGGTTCCACTAGTTTCCGGAAGCTTCCACAAGCTTCCGGAAAGACCTACGGATATTTCCAAAGGTTTCCAAGGCCTTATTCCGGAAGGTTCCTTAGTTTAGTATAAATAGAGAGTCGAGGGCCATTGTCCCTCACTCTCTTCAACACCAGTTGTACCCAGTCATTCTTTGACTTCATGTTATCAATACATCTTCTAGTTTTCTCATCTTGAAGCACGATCTGAGTTGTGTGTGAGGAATCCCCTCACTTCTAGCTTGTTGTTGTCTCTGTTTGAGGTATCCCCTCAAATCTGATCTTGGTTCCGTCCAAGAGTTGCCGTCCGCAACAGGTTTGCATTTCATGTATTGTCTGATTAGCAAAAAATGGCCACAATAGGCAATCACGACCTCATCAATTGTTACAAAACTTTTTAGGATTGAAAAGAGCACGGGACTTTTCAACAAAATGCTCTAAAATCTAGTGGACTTTCCCAATCTTATCATGCCTTTCATCCTCCTTATTTTGACAGAGTATAGAGTTGTCTATACAATGCAGGCAACAAAAGAGTGCTTCAAAACAATCTTCCGTCATTACTTTTGGAATGAGTTCATAGCACCAAAATGCATCTCTCTTCGAATAGTCTCTTATTTGAGGTGTGAATTTGGAGCTCATGAAAAATATTACACCTAGAAATGCTTTCATTTCTACTACATTAGTATCTCTCCAATGCACTTTGCCATTGAGACCAACTAGTCATCCTCTCCTACATGGATCATTCACTACAATGCTTTGTTGCTTGGAATAATGGTTTGTTTTCTATACAAAGTTGGCTACAATAGCATTGTCCTAGAACAAGGTGAAGAAATACTTGAGCTCTACGTGCTTATATTGGCTACAAGCAATGGGGCTTTAAAGAAGATCTGGGAAAGGCTATTGGTCACGAAGAAGATGAAGAAAGACATGATTCCATTGGGAATTTTGATACAAGAGTTGAATTCGCTCGACTATGGCTTTGTTGTCTTGATCTAAATAAAAAAACTCCTTGCACCTTTCTAGATCAAAATGGGAATCTCCAACCAACCTATCATCCTCATCATCCATTTTCAAGATAGAGTTTGTGGCGTCAAAGAGATTACTTGTGAAGTCTTTAAATTTAGCCATCTATGAGGCATCTTCAGAGTTAAACGTCTAACCATTATACGAGAGTAGTTAATAATAATCATCAATCAACAAAGCTCATTCAATATAGTGGCTTGCTTGTAGTGGCATGTGGCTATTGACCAATGCAAAAGATGTAGAAGGTGAAAGTTGGGAAATGCTAATGTTAGGGGCGGCATCTTTTGTTTCCATCAGTGGCTCTAGTTGAATCGTCGTTGCTTGAAGTTCATCTTCAACAAAAGGTGCATGCAATTAACACCAATCTAAGCAACAAATAGTTGATAATTTTTACTTGTTGCCAACTAACAGACCCTTCAATTTGCACACTAAAGAATTGAGTGTTCCTATTCTACCATGATTGTTCTATGTCACCAAAAAATTCTTGAAGATTGCACCATTGCATAGGGTCAAACTCCCAAACATAGAGAAGCACCTAAACCCTATTAGGGAGCATCCCACCATTGTAGTTATTCATGCTCAATTGTTGACACAATAATGTTTCTTCTGTCACTAGTTGGGAACCATAAAAGGGGACATCATCGAAATTATTGATCATGATTTCAAATCCATGTTGTTCAACAAAGTTTATGTATTATTGAAATAAGGAAGGAGATTGAGATCATACCAAGGCTTGTACAATTCTAGCCTAGGTTTTACCGCATCAGTCACATGAGTTCTTTTATAGGACTACCCTCTATTAATCAAGGTCCTAGACCTGATCTATGGCATCACAATTGATTAGGAGTAGTCATAGTTGGAGAAACTTGAACTTCATATACATCATCCAACCTCCCCGTAGGCCTTTTTTTGAGCAATGGGGGACTCCGCACGTTTGCTATGATCAAAGGTGGCACCCACCCATGAGGTTACTACGGACTTGGTGTAGATACTGCCGGATCTCTGGTCCTCCTATAACAACTTTCTTCGCCATGTCCCATAGCCACTTTCACTCTTGTAGGCCCGCATATTGTGAGGCCATGTACCGCATCAACAAGTTATAGTCGCCCCTTCTTTTGTAGTTGACCAATCTGCTCATTGTCAACTTTGACTATCATATTATCAAGGTTCGGCAAAGTATCTGTTGTCTTGTCCTCATTGAGATTGTCAATAGAGGAATGCAGCTACCTATAGGTGCGTCCGCTTAGGGGGATAGTGAATATTAGCAGTAGAAAACTATGTGTGAACAAATGATAGGGTGCCTAAAAAACATTTGAGATAAAAAATTATAATCTATTTTCTTATACTATAGGGTACAAAAATGCCATGCCATGTCTTCAAACTATTATAGGATATAGAAAAATTATTAAATGTTGTTGCCTTGTAAGTAGCATATTCAAAGTGTTCAATAATTTTTTAGACTTTACTACTTTTTACAATAAACATTGGTTGAATTTAGGTGTTTGTCATTTCATTTTAGAAATTGGCAATTTCTGTTCTGGATTATGCTACTACATAGGTGCATTTATAATATTTTAGGGGTTTAGTTTAGATTATAAATCCTATTTACTAATTTCAATTAGAAAGTTATTGAATTTCAATGGGATTGGAAAAAAAATGGAATAAGAAAAAATACAATGAAAAAAAAAAATTATGGTAAGATAGTATATGATATATTCATAGCATTTGGAAATTAAAATTAATGTATGTCCTCTTTTTAATGATCTAAATTAGAAAATTATATAATCATAGAATGCCAAAAAAATAGTAGATGAAAAATAATATCCCCCTATAAATCAGTGGGTGTTCGCACATGTATCTTTACTTTTTTCATGGACTCCTCCTCCCCACCGATTGCATCCATCTTCAATCGTACCTCTGCAAGAGTGCTTGGATCTAAGCCCTTTGAATTCTCATTCAGTCAACGTACAACCTCTGTTATAAACATGTTGTAGTCATGTTGTGAGTTTGAGACCTCATGATGAGCATTGGGCCAAAGCTTCTCTCCATTATAAGAAAATTGTATTTTTTTTGTCTTGTTTTGCTCTAACATAGCTTGTTTTTTTGTATGTCACTGTGTTTTTCACTGAACGCACACATGGGTGCAAATTGTAAATGACATTTTTGGACACATGGTCATGAAAAGTGCAAAATGTAGGAATGTCACTTCTAACACAGGTGGGTTTTTTATGTTCAAAAAAATGCCTCACATTTTTGGAGAATGTCCAAAAAAACGTACTTCTGCCACATCAACAAATGGATCTATATTGACTATGGAAAGTTAATAAAATTACTACGGTCTATGATAAAATGTTGACCATATGTGAAAAATTTACGCAAAAGGCAACTATGTGGCATGCTTTTGCAAAAAAAAAAATGGATGGGTGAATACCATGGATGAAAAGAAATGACCTTTATACAAGTGGGGTGGTAGGATGAATCAACTCAATTTGTAAAATCTCTAGCCTATTTTTTGATTTCCTATGGATAGATCCGTCCACTTTGGCAATGAGGGTTTAAAGATTACCTTAAGTATTGGGTTGATTCTACTATATTTTTGTATCACTAGAAGAAAAATATATCCGCCACAACCAATTACAATGCAACTATGTATCCTATACAACTATCTTGCAACTATAGCCCTCTATATTTGCACCAGATTTGACGTGAACAAAGTTATACATTATTGTAGTCATAAAGTAGTCGCAATGTAAAGTTTAGATTACAAGGATGTATGAAAAGAATTGATGTGAGGTATTTTACATCCAATATTCCTTACAATTGTCAATATGGACAACTTCTGATCTGTAGAGTCTAGTGATTCAAACTATAGTTGCATAGAATCTAAACTCAATTGCAATTCAACTCAAAAGCAACTACACTGCAGCTCAAAAGCAACTAAAAAACAACTATATTGCAACTAGAAAGCCACTAGACTACAACTAGAATTAAACTAGAAAACAATTACAATTGTCCCATATCAATTGTCAAGAGTATCATTTGGTTGAACATATAAGAATTGTAAGTTATAGCATTTATATGTAATGAATTCTAATTATGAAATTCTAATATTTCTACATCTTGTAGACTTCTATAATTTGTAGATTTCTACAACTTATTGATTTATATAGTCTATAGAAATCACCGAGTTTTTAAAGTTAAAAAAATTTTAGAATTTGTAAAAATCGTAAAGTTTTGTAAATTGGTGAAATTTATTTAATATCAATATTTAGATTTGATAATCTAAAAAATAGTTTTGATATGAAATTTTGATATCTACAAATCATTGAGATTAAAACTTCAATATCTACAAATCATAGACAAATTGTAAATGAGTTGCAAACAAGTTCCACATCAACAACCACGTCAAAAGAATTCATCAATGAACTTCTACATAGAATATCAAATGAGATCAAATTTGCAACTATCTTGCAACTTGTCCACTACAACTACAGTCTCTAAATTATCACCCACTTGCAACACTACAAGAAAATGAGGGATTTTGCAACTATAGTTTGCAATTGGTTTTGTAGTTGCAAGAGGAATTTGCAAGTGGGTGATAATTTGGAGATTGCAATTGCATTGGACAAGTCGCACTAATTGCAAAATAATTGCAAGTTTGATCTCATTTGATATTCTATGTGGAAATTCATCGATGAACTTTTCTAACGTGGTTGTTGATGTGGAACTTGCTTAAGTGCAACTTGTTTGCAACTCATGTGCAACTTGTCTACATTTGATTTGCAACTCATTTACAACTTGTCTATGATTTGTAGATTTGTAGATTTTGAAGTTTTAATCTCAATGATTTATAGATATCAAAATTTCAGAATGAGCTTTTTTTTAATTATCAAATACAGATGTTGATATTAAATAGATTTCACCAATTTACAAAACTTTACAATTTCCACAAGTTCTAAAATTTCTTAGACTTTAAGAACTTGGTGATTTCTATTGACTACAAATTGTAGAAGTCTACAAAATGTAGAAATATTAGAATTCCATAATTAGAATTTATTATATAAAAATGCTATAACTTACAATTCTTATATGTCCAACCTAATGGCACTCTTGACAATTGATATGGGACAATTGTAATTGTATTCTAGTTTAACTCTAGTTGTAGTCTAGTTGCTTTCTACACTAGTAGAAAAATCAATGTCTATAATGACAAAAAAGTGTTGAATTTTTTTGTTAATGTCTGTATTGATTAGGATGTGTTGACTCGGATGCTGCATATTAAAAAAATGTTGATTTGGACATGAAGTTGAACAATTTTTTGTTGAACAAAGTGAAAAAATGTTAATTCGGCAATAAGAAAATGTTGATTTGGCAACAAAAAAATGTTCATTTTCACCAATTTTATTTTCATATATAAAAATTACTAACCAATGAGGGACTACCACATGGTGCTTGATATGCGGGCAAGCCACATAGGCGGCCGTGCCACATGGGCAAGTCCCCCCTAGGGTTTGAACCCGGGACTTTGGAGGTGAAACTCCAAGGTCATGTACCAATGAACCACCTTTATGTTCACATGTGCATGGAAGTAAATGTATTTCTCTTAACTAGTTTTTTGTTATTTTCGTATTTGCCTTGTAAAGTCAGCAGACTTCAGGGGCTGTTTTCACATAGTAAACTAATTTATTTTTTGAAACTTTCAACTAAGAAAGTTGGGAAATGAAGGTACCTTTCATCTCCAAAAATCCGTTTGCAATTTGGAGTCTTTAATAAAAAGTTATGGACAAAATTTAGAGAGGGATTGAAATGGCCATTTTTTTTGACACTTTTAAACACTCTCTCTGAATTTTGTCCATAACTTTTTATTAAAGACTTCAAATTGCAAATGGATTTTTGGAGATGAAAGGTACCTTCATTTTCCAACTTTTCGTAGTTTAACTTCCAACTATCTGAGGTACCAAAATCTGGTGTTTACAAAACTTTGAAGTTAAATAAAACCTAGCCAAGTTGCTATTTTTAGTAGTTTATATTTTTGAAAAGTTCTTCTTGGAGTCTAGTTTTAGTATCAAAAAATTGATCTTGAAAATAAATGATAGTGATTTTTTTATTCAAGATTTTGTACAAGGATACCCATTGCAATCTTGACTTCCTGTAGTGTTGAGAGCTCTTGGAAATGAGCCTCAAATACACTAGATTTTGGAGAAAAAATCACATTCAAAATTCATTTAAAAAAATTGTAGAATAGATTTTAAAAAGCCATAAATTGATTGGAGTTATATAAATTAGGTCCTTTCACTTCATAATTTTTTGGTCACCAAATTTTTAGATTTGATTTGTGAAAAGGAGATTGAAAGACTTCACATCATTTTTGCAATTTTAACACCTTTATGGTCAAACATTACAATCTTTCAGTCTATAAGTGATATTATTGTGTTTTCTTTTTCTATGAGATCTCTAGCATGTCTAGTTTACATTTGTACAATTACAATTCAAAAAAAATTGATACAACTTATGAAAATGTTGGCATTTTGTTCAATTTAGAGCAAATTCCAAGAAGCTCTAAACAGGCCTTAGGCATTTAGAGGTTAAGGTTTTAAAAAAAAAGGTAGTTTACTATGTGAAAACAATCCTTGAAGTCTGCTAACTTTTAAAAACACTGATTTGTGAATACTTAAGTTATTAAATTCTTTTTTACCTATAAGTTACTTCCTTGAAGCATAAATATGAAATTAAAAAAAAAATTGAGTATATATTTCCAACATATTTTTCCAACATGTAAAAGAAAGTTGAAAGTTTTAGAATTGACATATGCATTTTGGGTAAATAGTTTGAAATATAAAACCTAACCATTTGTAATAAAATTTTAATTTTTTGGCTTTGAAGTTTTTACACCATATTTGTCCAAAGAGTAGCTTTAAGGCACAAAAACTTTTATAACTTTTTTAATCATGTGATTGAAAAGTTACTCCATCATATGTAATTTTCATTAATCTTTAGGGAAATTGGAAATCTCATAAATATTCTCAAAATATCACTTTTTATAAAAATAAACATTTCAATTTAATTTCCTAAATTTATTTTTATATAAAAAGATTTGAAGTATTCTATTTTAATTAATGAAATGGAGATTATAAAGATTTTTAATTTGTTGGTAGGTGTGGAATTTGTATTCTAAAATAAAGTTTAAAAAAAAATTTTGTTACTCAATTCAAATTTTTTGAAGAAGAAATAAAAACATTGGATTTACATCATTTATTACAATATTACAAATTATTCATGATTGGAATTGACATTTCTAAATTCTATAATTAAATTTTAAGGAATTTTGAATTTTGAATTATAACAATTAATCCCTTGAAGATGTTAATCCTTTAATGAAAAATTATAAACAAAATGGAGATAGGTTTTAGAAATTATTTTTTTATAAATTCAGGAAACTTTGGAGGTTGTTTTGGCATAATAGAAGAACTTTTTTTAAAACATTTTGAACTAATAAAATTTGATAATTAAAACAAGCTTTCATCTCCAAAATTTCATTTAAGGTTTGGAGATTTTACTCAAAAGTTTGAGACAAATTTCAAAGAGGTTGATAAATCATTACTTTTGACATTTTTGAACATCCTTTTTGAATTTTATCCATAACTTTTGATTGGAGGATTCAAACTTCAAATGGATTAATGGAGATGAAAGCTTTTTTGAATTAACAACTTTTGTAAGTTCAAAATGTTTAAAAAAAAGTTGTTCTACTATGCCAAAACAACCTCTAAAATATATTGAATTTTTTCTTAAAAAGCTTCCAACACTTCTCTGGATTTTGTTTATAAATTTTGATTGAACAATTGAAATCTCAAACGGATTGTTGGAGATGAAAGTTGGTTCAATTCTACAACTTTTTTTAGTTAAAAGTTCTTGGAAAAAGTTCATTTATTATGCGAAAATTACTTCTAAAGTTTGTTGTCTTTAATGGACACCAAATTGTACATGAATACTTAATTTAAAAGAAAACTACATTGTACAATGAAGATTCCAAATGATTCCAAAAAGGTTCAACAAAAATTTGTTGATTTCAACACTGCACTATCCAAATGAACAAAAATATGTCACCATTAATAAAAAAAATGTGAAAACAGACATTGCAGTGTTCAAATCAATAAAGGTATGTTGATTTTCTGTTAATTTAGATGTCATTTTCTAGTAGTGCTAGTTGCTTTTGAGTTGCATTCTAGTTGCTTTTAAGTTGAATTCTAGTTGAATTGCAATTGAATTTAGATTCTATGCAACTATAGTTTGACTCACTAGATTCTATAGAACAAAGTTGTCCACATTGACAATTGTAAGGAATATTGGATGCAGAATACTTCACATCAATTTTTCTCATACATCCCTATAATCCTAAACTTCACTTTGCAACTACTTTGCAACTACTTTGTGACTACAGTAATATATAACTTTCTTCTCGTCAAATTTGGTGCAAATATAGAAGGCTACAATTGTAGGATAGTTGTATAGGACACATAGTTGCATTGTAGTCGGTTGTGGCGGATATGTTTTTCTTCGAGTGCAAATGCTTCTTGCAACTACAAAACCAATTACAAACTATAGTTGCTAAACCCCTCGTTTTCTTCTAGTGTATTAACATATTCAACACTATGACCTTTCTAATAAAGTTGTAAGAATTTTGGCTAATTTTCATGTTTAGAATTGAAAAAGTTGAATGCAAAAAGTTAAAATAACTTTAGCCCTTTTCAAATTGGCACAAAATTTATAAGGAAGTTGCAAAAGTTACCTTGAATCCTTGATATTATCTTGTGTTGAATTTCAAGAATGATGTGCACATAATTTTGAATGTACTGTGGGGTCTAGTTGAATCACTTATGGCTATCTTAAACTCTTATATTTGAAATGTGTAGTAATATAAGAGATGTAATTTTTGGTTTTATTTTATTTAAATCTAAAAAGTATGAATGATTATAATTTAATTTTTTATGTTTTAATATTTTTCTTCCTAACAAGTTGTGTCATTTTTCTTATTTAAAAAAAGATAATGGGAAGTTGTAATAATCTACACATCTAATTGTCAATATTGTCTTCAAAGAATGATATTTGAGGAATCATTTAGACTAACTTTACTCATTTTGAACATCACTAAAAAGTAGTTGAAAGTGCATTCCTTAGAAAAGAAACAAACACCATGAATGTCAATAGAATATATACAATTGAAGAATATAGAAAATAAGTAAAGTAACCAAAAAATTTAGATTTCAATATAGATTATACTATGAGTTATTTTTAGTAACATCTCTAATCCTTTCCAAAAGCAATGTTGATATTCTTTCATGTATTTGGATCCTCTTAGGACAAGGAATTTTATTTTATAATATTTCTTTCATATAGAATTACAAAAGAAATTATAAAGATAATCTTTTGGTTATAATTTAACTCTAAAGGAAATAGATTACCAAAGACATCCTTGAAATGTGTGGAAATCTATAGGTATTTAAGAAGGAAAACTATTGTATTGGATATTGGCATGATCTAAAAATACTTATACTATAGATTGATGCAAGCTATCTAATTATTGGAAGAATAATCCAAGCTATGAGATGTATTCAATAGTCCGTTATATGGGCATACATTTATATTCTAAATCAAATTTCATATATTGCATTGAAACATGTACCTAGGGTTAAATAGAAGTATATTCAAATTCTAAGACACAACATCATACACATGTCAAGAATTATAGTATTTCCAAAAGATGAATAGATGATTGGCATTGCCTATAATCAATGTATATTTTGTTATATGCTAGTCACTTCCGTCCCTAAATCTACTCATTGTTCTCATATCCTACAAAGAATAAACTTCATTCTCTAAAAAATGAAGTACAAATCAAAGGCAATGGATTTCACACTTAAAAAATAAAGGTCACATCCAAGTACCATGAAGTCATAATTCCCACTAATGATCAACAAGCACTTATAAGCACATACCATTTTCCTCATATAAACCAAATGTATAATAATTTCAAACTCAATTACATATAAACAATTTATTATGTTTTCACTCAATGCTTATTACAAAAGGGAAAGCATACTCCCCTCAAATTGACATACCTACAATATGCAATCCTAAAATTGGCAAGTAATTGGAAATTTCCTTCCATAGTCCGTATCTTAACAAAATGACTATATATGTGAAATTGCACCATTCCTACATACTTGAAAATACAAATCTTTTTGGAAATTGCATAGCAAAATCTCAAAAAGTCTCAAATTTTACAAAACAATTTCATCAATACTTTATAAGTATACCCAAAGAATCAAATCACTTAGAAATTTTTTCCACCTTTAATTATATAACTTTGTATTGTGGAATGCACAATCCATCTTTAGAGGGCAAATGTATTCAACTCCCTTTAGGGGTTAATAAGTCACAATTGTAGCAAAGGTATGAGGCATACTAGTAAAATTAGCAAAAGAGAAACTTTTGAATAACCTCATGGCATAAGGTGGTATAAAACCTTGTAACATAGATTATTATTAATATCCGAAGGAAGTCCTTAAGAAAAAAGTTATTTATATTTATTCTTTCATAAGTATTTGAATTTATGAAATGGAAAGTATCCAATGGAATTACTTATTTTATTAAAAATTGAAAATAATAGAAAAAAATTTAAAAAAAATTTAGAATATAGTTTAGATTTACATAGTTGTGGCATTGATGTAAGGTATGTTGGTTTGTATATATTTTAATTGTAGTCACATTAATAATCTTTGAAACAATAGACAAAATAATCCTCCAAACATTTTTTGCACCATAGAAAATGCTTACAAGAAGAAGTGTCTATGTAAGAAATTTTGAAATAATTTTGAATTATAGGGTAAAAGAATTTAAATTTCAAGGAATTATTATAATTTACAATAACAATAATTAAAATAGATAGAAAAAATGTGAGATTTTATATAAGATAGGTGGGTAGATAGGTGTGTTATTTGTATAATAGACAAGGCCTTGAAGATGAAATTGTGTAAATATTTATACAAATTGGACCTACAAGAAGATATATATCAAATTTTAGTAGTTTTTCTGTTTTTTTGCGAATCACCATTTTTTATTTATAAAAATTAATCAAAATATAGAGATTTAGCTGAAGATTTATCCGTGGATTTATCACATCTTGGATAATAATGGTAATGACACATATTATTTCAATGAGTAAAAAGAACAACAAAGTTAGTTAATTCAATAACACCTTTATCAAAGCTTCCCACTTAACTTAAAGAGATTCAATTATTTTGGATAATGCATTTTCAAAAAAATGAGGTGATTATACTATAAGAATGAATTCTTTAGAGCCTATATTTTGGGTGCTTCAATAATGGGTTCCTAAACGAATGCTTCATTGGTTTAGAATGTTATGTCCTGTCAAATAATAGGGGTAGTTACATGTTCTTTACTTTAGCGCACATTTTTGAAGAATGAAAAGTAGGTGCATGAAATTATGAGCCAATGACAAGCTATTATGGGTGAAGAAAGTGTGAACCCCTTTTTTGGATGAGGCACATGGAAAATAAAAAACTTGGGAATCAATTTATATAGAAGGCTGTATTGGGGGAATTGTATAAGGTTCCAGGATCTAGTTAGACGATCATACGAATAGCTTATACCACTAGAAGCTTTAGTAGTGGTGGTGGTATAATTAGGAGCCAAGAGCCAAGAGGTGAAACTACGTGCCAAACAAAAAAATTTGCTTGCAAAATCTTCTTCAAGCCTAATAAACACCTCCAAAGAAGAATAAAGGATGTGAAGAAGATTTTGCAGAAAAGGTGTATTTTGCAGTGGAGAACCCATGGGAGATGCCTCATGTACATTTTTTAGAGAACGAGTGAGCAATGAAGGTGTGACTACCCCTAATTATTTGTAGGAAATTAAAGTTTCAATATGCTACTAATAAAATCTTTATGCAATTTTTTTCTTTTTCTATAAATTTTTTTTTTTTGAGAAAATTCTTTAGAACCAATCAGGGAGGACAACTAATGAAGGAAAGCATCTGACTTTTGGGACACCCAAAAGAATTATTCAGCATAGTAGTAAAGTCGACAGTGGAATTATTTTTCTTGCAGTAACAATTAACGGATGAACAGTTCCCGTTTCCATCGACCGACGGATGACTGGACTCATCCAGTCTGTCGGGTCTACTACTCTTTCCCTTTCTTCCGTCGTTCCCTCCTGGCTTGCCTCGTCGTCTTGAAAGCGCAGCGTGTTTCCCGAGGTCAGCGCAGCCCCACAGCTCCCGATCCCTCGTCCGTCGTCTCATCAATTCACACGCAACCTCACGACGGACGGGACGCCCCTTCCAATGCCAGGCATCGTCATCAGTAGTCGCAGCACTTACTGTTTTCTAGTCACTGTTTTCAGTCCACTTCTCGGTTGTTGGCGATCAAAGTAGTATTTGCTCTGCCTGAAAGAAGGAGGACCAGAATTGGGTTGGGTTGGGCGCCTCGGGAGGAGCGCTCGTGCTGTGAATTTGGAGGTCTGTGTTGTGTGTGTGGATCCCTGAATTGGGCAACAAGGGGTGTGTCAGTGGTTAGAGATCCCTGATTTGGGAGGTGGAGTGGGGGAAGAAAACGGTTCGTGGAGTGTTGGGGTGGGGTGAGAGGCGTGAAGGGACGTTACGGTCGCAACGGTCTTTTTGTGGCGTTTTGGTGAAGAATTGCCACGATCGGTGTTGGGGGAAGTGCAACTGGGTGCAATTTGGTTTGCAGAGAGGAATCCACGGGTGTACACTCTTGAAGGTAGCGAAGAGGTTTCGTTTCGGGCGGTTTTGGGAGATGCTCTGTTTTGGTTTCTTCCCGTTGTGTTTTCTTGGTTCGTTGTTGGAGGTGTTGTGTGTTGGTATGCGTGTGTGTGCGTGTGTGTGTGTGTGTGGCTTCGGAGTGAAGTCTTGCCTGGGAAGGGAGGTAGGAAGGTTCTTCACGGGGGACTTGTGAGTTACGAGTGGTATGGAACCGTACTTTCGTCGTAACCTAGAAGCGTACGAGTGCACGCCAATTTGGTTTGCTTTTGGGGACTCTCTTGACGTGAGTTGGAGTGTCGAATTCGTCGTTTTCTTCGGGTTGTGAAGGATTGTTTTGGACGACGTCCATTTTTTAGGGGGTGTTGAATTGTTGGTTCTTGGCTTTTTTGGGTGTCTCGTTGCGATCTTGGCCGTTCGGAGGAGACGTCTCGGGCAATTGAAGTCAAAAAGCTATATTCGCTTTTCTTTTCTTCTGTGGCCTTTAGACCCTCGGTGTCTTCGGCTCTCGCTAACTACTCGCGTTGAACTTGCTTTTCTCGACAGGGGTATGGGTAATTGTAGTCTATTCGGAGTTTCTTGTACTCTCTGATGCCTCGCTTTCCCCCTTTTTGATCCCCTATTTGCAATTGTCGCGGAACTTGAGCTGGAATGAGCTTTGTTTTCGAGACCGAACCATAGCGTGTCATCTGTCTTTAAGACGTTGCTACGGTCTTTAGTGTTGCGGATCTCCTTGTCCAGCTCGTGCGGGACTTCTTCAATTGCTAATTTACGATTGTCACCTCGTTAATCGTCAATTGCTGTGACTGAGTACTTGTGCAAGTCGTCTGGAGTGTTTGATTCTCGGGAATTGATGTTTAGCAGTTCAATTTAGTGGTGTATTATATTGCTCATTGCGCTAGTAGGTGACTGGAGTGACTCTTAATTCTCTTTCAGCGGTTCGGAAAGTATATACTTTTTTTTTGGTTGAGGCGTTTGCTGTATGATCTATGAATCTCGTTTGTAAAGTTCTAATACAGTTATCTTTGGTATCAGACCATATTGCCGGATTTCGTTTCATCATGACGGGATCCTACTTGTTGTAGACTTCTTGTCTCTTCACTCTTCCAGTCGTGTGTCTGAAACTGCATGCTTATCGTGCATGTTTGAATTTGGTGTAAGATGATTGCCGCCTTGTTATGTAGTCGTTTGGTTCTCAGGCTAGTTGAATAGAGCGTTAAAGGAGTGATTTATTATTTAGGAGAATTGTGGTATGCTGCATGCTGCTGGTTTTAGTAGCAGTATGTTGGTTTTTGGATTTTTTGCACCGAGGATTGAAGGAGAGTGATATGTGTGTCAAGATTAAAGGAGCAAATTGACTTGGCGTTGATCTTACGTTGTGATTCTTATGAAAATATGTGGACTGATTTTTCTTTCAGGGCTGGCAAAGTGGATGAAGCATGGCAACGACAGTTCATAGTGACCACCTGAGCAGAGGAGAGGCAAGTATCCTCAATCCGGGGACAGGCATTGCCTTCGATATTGAAATTTCGGAATGCATCAGTTCCAATTCTCCGGTACCCAAGTGGCTTCGACAACGTCTGGAGGAAAACCTGGAATGCAAGGCCAAGAGCCTCGAAGACATTGAGGCAAGGCTCAAGGAAGCGGATTTGAGACGTCAGGTAATGTCATGCCTTTTGGCTATGGAATTTTAGACCCAGGGCAGTTTGTCTCTTGGACATTTTTGGAAGTTCTGACTTGCTTGTTCAAAAACAGAATTGATGGAAGTTTCGACTGGGTTTGCTTCTGTTGCGGATGATGTTTACTGTTACCATAATTCCATAGCAGAAAATAGAAGTTTATAAGAAAGTTTGTATGGCGTTATGAGCCTCCGTTCTACACCGGCATTGCACAGTTTTGGGATGTCACTCTGACATGACATTCACTCCATCTTTTGGATTTGCAGCAATTCCATGAATGGTTGGCCAACAAGGCACGCCCTAAGCGGAAAGTGAGCCCTCCTCATTCGCCCAAATCTGCGAATGGCCTGGCGCAGCGCCTTGAAGCTAAACTTTCTGCTGCTGAACAGAAGAGGTTGGATTCTGGGAACTTCATTTTTAAGTTGTGCCAGTCGAATGCTGATAAGAAAGCATTGTGTGGTGTTTATTAAGTTATATTAGTACTATAACTTCACTAGTCGTGACGGTTCCTGGATTGGTGAAGATTGTCAATAATCTAGACCTCACTTTTGGGCCCACCTTGAACGTCTGTGTATCTCAGTTTCCCTTGCAGTCATGTTCCCCGACTCCTTTCTAGTGTGATGTGCGCAACTTTGAAGAGGACAAAAGAAGCTTTAATGAATGGTCATTAGTATACAGATGCCTTTATTCCGTATTCAAAGTTATGAGTGTTGTGAGTTGCATACTTTCTGCTCAAGTTCTGACTGCGTCTGTTTGACTTGTTTTTTTGAATTTCTCAGGGCGGAGCTTCAAGCTCAAGAGCAGATGAGACTAGCCAGGATCCATGAACTTCGTCTGGCAGCCAAAACGGAAACTCAGCTTCGCATGGAACGAGAGCGTGAGGAGTTGGGTTGCAAAGTGGAATCACGTGTACACCAAGCGGAAATAAATAGACTAGCTCTGTTCGAGGTTGAGAAACAGCGTATAGCTGCAGCCCACGAAAGACTGGCTCAGTCAGCAGCTATGAGAACAAACCAGGAAGAAAAGGATCGGGAACGCATCGAAGCTCTGAGGTTGGCAATTTATCAGAAAATTGCAGCTGCTGAGGAGAAACGTGCTTGTCTCTTAGAAGCTGAGAAGAATCGGGCTCAGGCCACTGTTCTTCAAGCTCGACGCGTAGCACAGGAGGTTGTCCGTGAACGTGAGTTAGAGCTCATGAAGAAAAGGGAGAAACTAGAGGCACGACTGCAACGAGTAAGTAGATTCTGATTCATAAGTTGAAAGGTAATTTGGAGCTGTTCATTGGCACACCTTCAGTCGTGCGAATTTGGTGAAACCTTGGTGTTCCTAGCTTTAAGGATAAGGTGTTTACATTTTATGAAAATGGGACAACCAATGATTAGCAGCCAACAAACTCTGCTTGTTTTACTTCCCTGCAGGCAAGGGGACAACGGGCGGAGTTTCTGCGACAGAGAGGGGGATGCAGAGGATCATCGCATACCCATGCTCAGAAAATAAAAAATGGTGATCGACTTTGTCGCAGGCTCACTCGGTGAGAGCTGTCGCCATTTTATGTCAAAATGTAATTCGCTTCTGGTGTAGTGTTCAGCATGTTTTTATTGGCCTTAATTTTGCTTTGTAGACTGAAATCTTCTCGACGATGCAGATGCTGGAGGCAGTTCCGGCAATCCAGATGCACGACTTACGCATTAGCGAAAGACTACGCAGCCTGTGGGCTCAATGGGAAGTCGGTAACATCGATTTCCTTTGAGCAGCTGGCATCTCGGATCACCTCTCCTATCACTCTTCGAACTGTGAAGGCCCTCTTGACTCGAATTGAGAGCCGGCTGAAGCTGTCCCTGGAAGTTCAGTCAAGTAAAATGACTTGCACTGATCACTTGCTGAAGCGATTGTCACCACCTGTTCGCAAACCGCGTGCTACCGTTGGTGGTGCTCAAGGCAAGAAGCAGCCCTCTTCAAGTGTAAACAATGCTATGAATCCTAAGGCAGGCTCCCAAGCATCAAAAGCCTCCTTAGTCTCAAAAGCCAAAAGTGGCCCAAAACCTGTAGAGCTGGAGCGATATCCGGTGCGTGTGTTCTTGTGTGCCTACATGATATTGGGCCAGCCGGACGCAGTGTTTAGCAGCCGAGGGGAGCCGGAGTTGGCCCTTGCAGAGGCAGCAGCGAAGCTGTTGCCCGAGTTTGAAGCGCTGACGGGACTAATCCTCGACGGACCTTCACCCACTTCGCCTAGTCCATCGTCTCCAACCAGCCCTTCTTCGAAAAGGTCGAAGTATGACTGGCCCTCGGATGTGTCCACTACATTAGCATTGCCTTCCCCACGTCCATTTGCTGCTCAGCTTTCTGCGTTCGATGCCGCTTGGTGTGCTTATTTATACCAGTTCGTTGCATGGAAAGTCAAGGACGCCAAAGTCCTGGAGGAGGATATGATTCGGATGGCTTGCCAATTAGAAGTTTCTATGCTGCAAAAGTGCAGGATTCCCAATGGTGGGGGTCTCTCTGATCTTAGTCATGACGCGCAGGCTATTCACACTCAGGTCTGCACTCAAATCGTCTTCTAAATTTCTCGTGCAGAATTATTCTGCTTCCTTGCTTGTGGGTGGATTTTGGTATAGAGTTTATTGATCAGTGAGCAATATTACATCACAAGTGGTAATCTGGGAAATTTGTGCTCCAGGAACTCATGACCCATATGACGTCTTGTTTCTTGTAAATTACAGGTACTTGAGGATCATAAGCTATTTCGTGATCGGATTTTGCATCTCACAGGTAGCCCTGGCGTGACTCGCATGGAAGAAGCTCTGCAAGCTGCACGAACTAAGCATGCCGAGGTTGCCGAAAGTTTGTCTTCACCGTCCGCGCCTGTCAGAACTCCAATCGGATCTGAAGCATCATCTGTATCGTCTTCTAGATCATCTGGCTCAGATAGTCTCTCCGTTCCTCCTCCAGAGAGCAGCAGTCGAGAAACCAGTGGCACAGGGAAACGGAAAGTTGTACGATCTTTGTTCAAGTTTCCAACTCCTGTACCAAGTGCTACTCAGAACCTGGCAAAACAAGAGCCGCACAGCTCTATTGCAAGTCATTCAGGAACTGAACTCACCAATGAGTACATTGTCAATGAGATGTTCCATGATGCCAAGTGGCATCTGCAGGAAACAGCGACGTTATCAACTAGTGTTGGATATTCGTCTCCTATTAATCCGACCACAAAGAAGATGAATGACATGCAGGTACTAATCCTTTTTCATCCTATTACTCCACGAACTTGCTGAGCCAACTTGCAGGTCTCTATGTATTCAGGGGGAAGAATCTGTTGACTACATGTCTCATTGCTTTAGTTCTGATCCACCTTTGTTATGCAGGCTCAGGTGCGCTTCGCAATGGAGAATGCTTTCTGGGATAATATTGCGAGTGGGTTGGCTCAAGAGCCAACGGATTATAAGCGTGTGGTTGATTTAGTCGGAGAAGTGCGAGAGGAACTCGAAGCTCTTGTTCCTGAGAATTGGAAAGATGAGCTTCGGGAAAGTATGGACTTGGAACTGATTACTCAGGTCAGCTTTCTTTCTTTACTCATTTCCTGATATCTTAATCGCTTTTATTTATTTTTCATTTAATTTCCATTCTCATTTTCTTCTTGTGTGTGCCCATAGATTTTGGACTCTGGAAGCAACGATGTGGAGTACTTGCACCGGTTATTAGATTACGCATCAGGGTTAATTCTGAAACTGGGTTCCCCTGCCCGCGACAGCCCTGCTAAAGCTGCCCATGATTCCTTAGTCAAGGAGTTGTCTGCTACAGTATCTTCTGACAGCAAGGATACGCAGACTGCGTTCTTTACAACTCTTGTGAAAGGTCTTCGGTTCATTTTTGAGCAATTGCAGGTGAGATCTACAATCGTCTCGCAGTTTGTAATTCATTATTGGAGCAAAAAGAATTGATTTAACTACAGATGTTATAATTAACCAAGTATCGAGTTGTGCTTTCTGCCATGTTTATGTTTTATTGTAGTATTTTTCTCGCACTTAAGCTTTTGGTTTACTTCAGTAGGTGCTCTGCAAGTATGTGGCTGGTGTAGAATTTGACATTCTTTTTGTGGGAAACACAGGTGCTTAAGCAAGACATCAACGCATCTCGATTACGAGCAATTGCCCCCCTCATTGGTGGGACGGTTGGAGTCGATTACATGCGCAGTGCATTTGCAACCCGATATCAGCTTACCACAGCTCCGACTTTTGTGGAAGTTACAGACCAACTCCCCAAAACTGTCATTTGGTTTACCGAAGCTCTGAAAGGTTTAGAGCAGGAGAAACGAGAACTGGAATCCTCATTAGCTCCTGTGCAGGAATCACTGCAAAGTCTAACTTTAAAGCCGACAGGCAAGGGCATACCTCCACCGTCAGTGATGCGTACTGGAGGTCGTCTTGGTGTTTCAACAGGGCTTTCAACCGCTGTTTCTTCAGTTGGGCCTGCTTCTTCTTCAGGTTTGAGATTTGTTCGTTTTGTTTTTTGTACAAAAATATTGTTGATATTTCATTTCAGAAAACTGCGAGACTTACAATGTGCGTTTGGGAACCCGCTTGTCCAGGTGAGAAGAGGTTTAGTGAGGTTCAGTGGAAATGCAATGAGACTTTGGTACGGTTGGGACTGCTGCAAATCCTTCGCAGTAATGAGGCGGCCAATATGCAGTCCATAGCAGAGACTCTTGCACTCAACACCGCCAGGCTGCATGATTACCAGAATTCTTTTCAACAGATTCTCGTCATAGCAACTGGGTCAGTATTTCATTCCTCTTCTGGCTTAACACTCTTAAATGACCGAGAAGCTCAATATGGGCGTCAAGTGCTTTTAGCATTCCCGAGTATATCTTGGGGAGACTTTCTTTTTTCTGATAATATTTATTTTTGGGTGAACAAATGCAATGTTCCTGAGTGATTCTGTTGATAGCCCCATCTGATCTACTCTTCATAATATTTTCAAGTTAAACGTTCATTTTAAAACCATGAATCCGTGGTCCTTTAGAGTTGAATCACTGATCAAATCTGTTCCTGAACACGTTAGTACGAGACCTGTTTAGGCGATATTTTGTCTTGAAACCCTTAGCTTTATGAAGAAGTCGAATTTTATGCACTAGGCATTGCTGATTGAGTAACATTGTGAATTGTAGCACCTGATAATTGTTTTTGCTATTTCATGTGCTATGCTAACACGTAATCGCTGAACTGGCAGCTTGTTGATTGCGAGGCAAGGGCTGGTTAGCCAAGGCATTTCGGGCCTGCAATTGGAGGATCTCATGGAGAGAGGGAAACAGAAACTCGAAACCCTGCTGAACGATCCAACAGCCTCACTGACACAAATTGGAACTGTTCTTGCGGACATTGCCAACAGGACCGATGAAGCCGAAACCAGTGGTACTCCTCGTATGAGCATGGAGCTCATGACGAGGGTGTTAGGCAAGAGCCTATCCCAAGATGATCCCGTTTTTGCACGGGTCTCGGGGGCCGTTGGCGCCAGCTTACGGGCACTGGTCATCCTGGGCAAAGGTTCAGAAGGCATGGCTATTGCGCAGGCAGCTCTGAAGAGGATCGGCGGTTTATACTTGATGGACAAGGTGGTGTCCACCGCTGAAGCTGTGGAAGTGGTTGCGGAGGTGACATGCAGAATCCACCAGCCGTGGTACTCTTGCATTCTGGATGGAGTGTGGACACAGCAATGATAGTCCTGCACTCTGTCCTTCTGTGTCATCATACCCTGGTGGAAGAAGAGGTTTTGTACTAGAGTGAATTTAGGTGTATCATGTACTATAGAAGAAGTCTATGTTCAATTGCATAGTTCGGCCTTGCTAACTGTTCTGCCACACTCATTTGAGTTTGTGCAAAAGAGCGAGGTTGGGCAACTTGTGAGGGAAATGGCGACAGCTAATACAGTAAACTGTGAATCTGTAAATAGCTGGTCTTAGCTGCATTGTAAACAGTCATATTAGTATGCTCTATGTACAGTACGGGCACAGCGTCCAGTAGTTATTGTTCAAAATTATTGCCCAGGTTCAAAACCATGGCGTTTATTGCATTCAGGTACCGCTATTCTCAGGCAGAATTGGATCCTATCCTTACAAACAATAAAGATTCTATCTGCCAATTGTGTCATCTCCTCTGCAGTTTTGAGCTGTTACCTAAGCGAGAGATCTGTGTGTGCCCTAATTACTCACCTCTCAAAGCATGTGTTTGCCAACTTCTTACAACTGCAATGTTACCTCTTGAAATCAAGCCTTGATTTTACTATGTTCGCTTTGTCATGAACCTGGGAATGGTAGAGAAAAGATCCTCTTGAGTGGCTACTTCGTAATTTGTAGATGTAAGCTTATTCGAAGATGCCCACGATTGAAGAGAATCGGAGTTAGGATTCTGAACCACTTCCGGATAAACTAATTGTAATAATGTTTCAGCAAAATAGGGTTTCTGGAACAGGGATCATCATATGAAAAATCCTTTGCCATTATCCATGGAGGTCTCTTTATCATTAAAATGATCATATGAAGGCTATCCCTTGATACACTGAAAGGCTTTCAAGTTTCCATTTTGACCATTGGAGACGGATTCGAATAATAGAAAACATTCTATTTATGACGTTGCCCCAAAGCTTGAATTAGTTTTTATTTTACTGAATTTTTTTTTGTTATATCCTTTAAACATAGTAGTTTTAGGTTAGCTCGTGCAGTTTTGTTGCTGCGGGGAAGGTGAAGGAGGTTAGGCAAGCAGGGTTGGAACCAAACCGAGCTGCTATGTAGTTGGAGCCGTTTCTAAACCTTCTTTTCCTGTTTCCCACCACCCTGTCTCTGTGCTACCGGTTCCTCGATTTTCCATTCCCTTGAACACCACCAACCTAACACCTTTTCACGACCTTCACTTCCATAGTCACTGATTTCACATCCTGCTTTCTAAATTCCAAGTAGAATGCACTTTTTCAGTTTCTCAAACATCGTTTTCCCAATTTTTTGCTTTTGTCTTTCTGATGTAAGCAGGTGATTGATTCTTCTGTTGGAAGTTGTGTCTTCGGTGTGCGCAAGCTTTAATTTGAGAAGGCGTTAGAAGGTACATTGCATTGTTCAATTACTGCTGCGCAATTTTCCCATTTGACTTTGACGGCAGATTTGCTCTGCTTTGTCCCTCAGGCTTTCTTTTGTGAATTTTCCTTCTTGGGTGGCTTAAGAAATTTCTGCTGTAGCCCATGTTACGACTGTTATGATTGTAATCAATGTGATCAGAAGAATTGCATAACGGATTAGGTGCAACTGTCTGAGGGTTTCTCTCAGTCCAGGAGAGCCGTTTTGCCTTTCCAAATCTGCTTTTTCTATCGATTGTGTCTGCTTGTATAAGATGAGGATGTCCATGTACTGCGATCTATGAGATCTTCATTGTTCTGAAGAAGTGATTCCTTCCTTTTGCACAGACGGGCTACTCGTCTTGCACATGTAATCTCTTTTGCTTTACCCTACATTCAGCAATTTCTGTTGCTGAGGTCCTTGCTTTGGTATGCTTTAATATTACCAGATAATTGAATGGCCTTTCCATTTGAATATTCTTACAATCTCCAGTGATTGCAAATGGGATCACAATTGAAATTGAATCTTTAATTAGGGATTTAGAGATGGACTGAAATTCACAACAGGAATTGAAATCTTCGTTTAGAATTACCTGAAATAAAAATGTCAGTGATTTCAAGTGGACGATCTGAGAGCGTTGAGATTTAAGGTCCTGTCTATCAATGTGATTAGGCATTTAACAGTAGGCATCTGCTGCTCTCGTGTCTGAGTAGGTGCACACTGAATGAAGCATGGCAACGTCAGTTCACAGAGACCACTTGGCTGGAGGAGGGGAGGGGAACATGATGGCAAATCCTGGCACTGGCGTCGCCTTTGATATTGAAATCTCCGAATGCGTCATCTCCAACTCTCCCGTGCCCAAGTGGTTGCGGCAACGTCTGGAAGATAGCCTTGAAAGCAAGACCAAGAGTCTTGACGACATCGAGACAAGGCTCAAGGAAGCCGAATTGAGACGCCAAGTAAGTCGACGGTCTTTTCAAATGTACAATTTCAAATGCCCCAAATGACTATGACATAGTATGAATTAATGTGTGGCAAGCTTGCATGATAGTGTACGTGATAGTGTGCATGATATTCCAAAATGTCGTTGTTAAGAATGTATTCTTCTTTCGTATCATAATCAAGGTAGAGGATATCATGCACACTATCACGTACACTATCATGCAAACTCCACTTGCTAATTGATAGTGTGCATGATATTCTATGCTTACTCCGTGCTTACTCCACTTGCTAACTGAAAGGCAACCAAGTGTATGAATGGATGAAGTGGTGTTTTTATGAGGGGTCAGTACGCCGGGATCAGGTTCCTAATGATTTTAGTATTTTCTACCTTAGTCTCTTATTATAATTGTCAAGATTACATCCTTTGTGGACATGGACCTTTTCAGCGCACGCAATTCCTCACCCAGGTAGGAAGGGGACTTACAACCGTGTTGTTCGATTAGAGGGACATTCGTATCTAAAATCTTCTGTTTGTTTGGCAGCAATTTCATGAATGGCTTGCAAACAAAGCGCGCCCGAAGCGGAGAATCAGCCCTCCGCACTCTGGCTCCGAAGATTTGGCTCAGCGCCTGGAAGCTAAACTCTCTGCTGCTGAGCAGAAGAGGTAGAACTTGGAGGACCTGCTCTCTCAGTTTTTTGATAAAATGATTCCTTAAGACCCTTGCTGTGTACTGCAATTTATGACTTGCTCTGGCTGTTGTGAGGTAGTGGGTACTATTTTGCTTCATTTTAAGCATATGTAGGAGTGTGATATTTGAGAGATTTTAGATCTGTGAAAAATCTTTGGGTCTAAGTCAATTCTGTTGAGATCAAGTATTGTTTCTATGTATGAATTTCTTATGCGATTTTCCAGTGGAGGTTGTAGGCCACTGTAAGTGATACTAGGCAACCCCATTTTGGAGATGATTCGTGGCCATAGACATTTAGCCAAGTCATGCTTACACCAGTAATTAATAAGTCCAACCGGGTATATGGAAAAAATGATGTGTTGCTGTTGGTAAACGGGATCAGTATAGGAAATCCTTTTCGTGTCCTCCACCTTACGCTTTCAAGGTGTGAATCAGCTCTTTGAACTTGTATATTGATTTTATTTGCATATGATTATATGTTTTTGCTGGTGATCAGGGCGGAGCTTCAAGCTCAAGAGCATCTGAGATTCACCAGAATTCATGAGCTCCGTTTGGCAGCCAAGACAGAGACGCAACTTCGCATGGAACGAGAGCGTGAGGAGCTAGGTTGCAAAGTAGAGTCGCGAGTGCATCAAGCCGAAACCAATCGTCTGGCTCTCCTGGAGCTTGAAAAGCAGCGCAGAGCTGCCGCCCATGAAAGATCGGTGCATTCCGCAGTGGTCCGAACAAACCAAGAAGGCAAGGACCGGGAGCGCATTGAAGCTCTTCGGCTGGCCATATGCCAGAAAATAGCAGCTGCCGAGGAGAAGCGTGCCTGTCTCATTGAAGCTGGGAAGTGCCGAGCCCAGGCCACTGTCCTCCAGGCTCGGCGCGTTGCTGAAGAGGTTGTACGTGAACGAGAATTAGAGAGACGGAATAAGAGGGAGAAACTGGAAGCACGCTTGCAGCGTGTAAATCTCCACCCCCTGAAACTCAAACTGATGGTGTCACGGGGAACGAGATTTATGTTTGCTATCAGTCTGCATCTCTCATACCATCCTCAGTTGTCGAGCATCCGCCTGTTTGAGCTTTTTAGTTTGAATGTGTTTGGTCAACCAGGCAAGGAGGCAGCGTGCTGAGTTTCTGAGACAACGTGGGGGTTGTAGAAATTCCTGCCAGCAGAAACTGAAACAGGGGGATCGCCTGTGTCGTAAACTTACTCGGTAAGAACGAACCTCTTAACCTCACCTTCTTTCAAATGGTAGTTCTCAGGGAAATTGGCAGTCCTTCAACTGAAACCGCCGATCTACGTTTTTAAAGCTCTGGGTACTTGAATATCACAATTTAGGCGCTTAAACATGCCATTGTAACAAACACGGCCACAATATCGCTACTGCATGATGCTGAAAGTGTGTGCACTACTCACTCTGATCTGAATTATCGAGGTTGCTTGATATGGAGCACTAACCGTCAGATCCGTCTCAAGATGTTATGGAGAGCTTGAATATCGTTGACAGAAATCTTTGAATTTTTTAAAAGGCGGAAGTTCCATATGTGCAGCTGCTGGCGGCAGTTCCGAGAGTCCAGGAGCACGACACATGACCTGGCTCAACAGTATTCAGAATGCGGTTTGGACGGAAAATCGGCTACATCCGTCTCCTTCGAGGAACTGGCATCTCGTATCACATCTCCCACAACTCTTCGAAGTGTCAAGGCACTTTTATCCCGAATTGAAAGCCGCCTGAAACTTTACCTTGAAGGTCAGTCCAGCACCATCACTAGCATCGACCACCTGCTGAAGCATGTTTCCCAGATACCGAGAACTCGCAAATCTCGTCCCTCAGCCACTGCAATGATGATAAGAAGGGACAAGGACAAGTACCGTGTAAGCAGGGGCCTTCCTCCTAAAAGCAGCGCTCCAGATGTTGCTCAGACTGTGGCCTTGAAAGAGAAAGAGAGTTTCAAGCCAGCTGAGAAAGAGCTAGACCGATACCCTGCTCGTGTCTTCCTGTGTGCTTATATGATCCTGGGCCAACCAGAGGGTGTGTTCAGCACCGGTACAGGGCAACGGGAGTTAGCTCTGTCCAAAGCAGCGGCAAGACTCATACCCGAATTTGAAGCTTTGATGGGCATCATTCTGGATGGCAGCAGGTCGACCCCAGCTGGACCTTCCTCTCCAATTGGTTCGTCACAGAAACGATCCAGATCAGAGTGGCCCTCTGAAACCACAACTCAGGTTCCTTCAATTCGACCCTTTGCTGCACAACTCGCTGCATTTGATGCAGCTTGGTGTTCTTACTTGTACCATTTCGTAGCGTGGAAAGTGAAGGATGCTCGGGTCCTGGAGGAAGAGATGACTCGCATGGCGTGTCAATTGGAGGTTTCTATGCTTCAGAAGTGTAAATTTCCTAGCACTGGAGATGTCTCCGTTCTAAACCCTGACTTTCAGGCCATTCGTACTCAGGTAAATGGGGTTAATTTCTCCGTTAACATCTAGGTTTGCCTTGATGTAGTATTTAATATTGCTTTTGATATTCTATTAAATTGTTTCGGAATTTATAGTCAACATCATAATGCGAGTCTTCTCAATGTCTCATGGGGGTCAGGGTCGCTACGAGGCATAGGGAAGGTTCTCTGTCTGATGTTGTCAAAAATTTCTTGAAGGAGTCTAGTTCTCCTGAATGTTTCGTTGAGAAATCTGTTCTGAGGGTGATTGTTGACATTTTGTTGCAGGTTCTTCAAGATCAAAAACTATTGCAAGACAGAATCATACATCTTACTGGCAAGGCTGGGGTGAAGCGACTGGAAGAGGCCTTGAGAGAGGCTCGTACCAAACACGCAGAGGCCATCGCAGAGGGTGCCCCGATATATTCTCCTTTTGTGACCCTGACCGGAACTGGGTCAATATCTTCTAACGCAAATGGTCCTGCAAATCCGTCTTCTGAAGGTGCCACTCAAGACACCGATGACAAAGAGAAACCCAAAGCTGTGAAGCCTCCATTGACCTTCCCGCCTCCAATTCGAAGGGTGCCTGTGAGTTCGCTGAGTCAGGATGTGTTACCGGAGACACCGGAGTTTTTACCAACTCATCAAGGCTCGGACCTCACAAACGAGCATATCGTAAATGAGATGCTTCATGATGCGAAATGGCAGCTGAAGAATGGAGGAACGTTGCCAACAGGGCCAGAACTGTCCTCTGCTTCAAAACGGTTGATCGAGATTCAGGTAAATATGTTCATTACATTGGCGTCATTTCACAAAAGTAGATTTTAGATCCCTGACATTTCAGTAGGGAAACCGAAAACTCTTCTGAGCTCGTAAAAGTCCTATTTCCAGGACTTAAACGTCCCATTTTGGCACATTGGAATTTGCCAAGATAACAAATATGAGGCTATGGACTGTCTGAAGGCATCTGCATCTCTTTAGGGTAGAAACATATAAAATGCTGCTGCGTATGTAAAGAGACATAATTTGCGAAGGACTCTGAAAACATGTTCAAACTGCCTGATTGGATATTGAAAATACGCATTTGTTTCGAAGATTTGTCACGAATATCTTTGCATGTGCGTCGTGCATACTTTGCGTACTTTGCAGACACAGGTGCGCACAACAATGGAGAATGCGTTCTGGGATAGTATTGCCGCTGGCTTGGCTCAAAAGCCAACTGATTACAAACGTTTCGTCAGCTTGATAGGAGAAGTGCGAGAGGAACTTGAAGCCCTTGTACCGGAGGGATGGAGGGATGAGCTTCGGGAGTGCATGGATTTGGAATTGATTTCTCAGGTCATCCACAATAGCTTACTAGAAATGACTTTTAATTCGAAAATTGCTCCAAAGTACAGCAATTTCTAAATATTGCGTAGCCAAGCTTCTAACTGTACGGTACTCGCTGCAGATTCTGGAGTCAGGAAGCAACGATGTTGAGCACTTGCAACGACTTTTGGACTACGCTTCCGGATTGATATTGAAGCTTGGTTCTCCAGCTCGTGATAGCACAGCTAAAGCTGCTCACGAGTTGTTGGTTAAAGAGTTATCAGCTACTGTGTCTTCCGGTAGCAAGGACCCAGAAGATGCATTCTTTATCACAATTGTTAAAGGCCTCCGTTTCATCTTTGAACAGCTTCAGGTGAGGCTTATCTTGGATCGGAGTGCATTCTGCATATTATTGAATCTGTTTCCCTACTTTCCATAATCAACTGGAACATTGCCCATTTGAATACCATTGCATCGATTGCAGGTGCTGAAACAGGACATTAGTGCAACTCGTTTACGCGCACTGGCTCCTCTGATTAGCGGAACTGCTGGTGTGGAATACATGCGCAAAGCTTTCTCCACGAGATACCAACTGGAAACTGGGGTTCATATATTTGCAGAGATCACGAAACGCCTACCAAACACGCTGAATTGGTTCACTGAAGGTCTTCAGAGCATTGAGCAGGAGAAAACAGAGTTGGAAGCCTCACTAGCACCTGTGCAGGGAACATTGCCTATAACGCCTGCTGTTGCGACTGGGTTGCCACCTCCGTCATCAATGCGTACTGGTGGGAGAATTGGGGTCACAAGCGGTCTGGCAGCGGCTGTTCCCACAACTGGGTCAGGGCTTCATCCTCCAGGTTGATTCACAATGACCAACTACATACTGTATTTTACTTGCGTTGGTAGATTGTCTCGGTTTCCTTACTGTGGTCCACTTTAGATCGCACCTGTAGATCGAAGCAATAAGCTTCAGATAACACGCTTAAAATTTGATGCAACATCACGAGCAACATCGCGTGCAACGAGGGGTGAGATAACAAGCTTAAAATATTCCATTGCATTTATGACACTTTGTGATGCATTTCAGGTAACAAGTGTCTAATCCACCTCAAATAGTCTGCAAAAAATCTTGTTGCCTCAAATGTAGGAGCCACACAAGGACCACTTCTTCCTGTTTCTTTGTCACTTGGACTAGTGTAAACTCAACATAGAGGAAAACTAGGATAAGTAAATGAATGAAAATGTTGTTTGCACCTTGAAGGATTTCACCAGTTCAATATTTTGCTCCAATGAAAGATTTTTAGGTTATCTCCATCTTGTTGCTTCGAACTGTGCAATCTAAAGTGGCCCTGCCTAAGGTATGAGGAGTGATAACTATAATGAGGGAAAAATAATACAGGTGGGAAGAGGTTACATGAAGTGGAATGGAAGAGCTCTTCGACCTTAGTGCACTTGGGCCTTCTACGAATCCTGCGCCGTAGTGAGCCAGCAACTGAACCATGGGTGCCCGAGACTCTTGCTCTCAATACAACACGATTACGTGATTGTCAGAACGCCTTTCAGCGAATCCTCGTGATAGCCACTGGGTTAGTATTATTTACAACTCCAATCCTCTTGCCTGGGTTAAACTGCAAATTAAATCAACCACATTGGATTTCCCCATTCTTCACCTTGATTGTTATCATTCTTCTGCAATTATACACAATTGCGAACATGGGGACGGTGCATATAGTGTCAGTTGACATGGAAAAATTCCCGATTTTTCGCTACTCCTTCTTTTGAGCACTTTTCTGAACTTGCCCATTTGACTGCAATCTTACGAACAGAGTTGTCTTATCAAAAGGGAAGGGCCTGTGAGGCATCTGGTGTCTGTCTCTCGAGCGTTGGACATGGAAGTTGGATTCTTATAATATTCTCAAATATCGTAGAATAGTGGTGAAATTCTTTTAAATATTTCAATATATTTGGAGTATATTTCAAGGATATGCTCATGTGACAGACGGGTTCTTATTAGTCGTTGCGTGAAAGTAACATTCTAGCTAGACGTCGTGCCTTTTACCGAAGAAGAATACCCTGCCTGAAAACAGTCAAATATTGTAGGGTAGATATAAACTTTGAGAACCAGGGGGGTCAGACATATTGCCAAGTTGTTTCGTTGCATCTCAAATGTCCAGATTTGTACTTAAACGTCAATTTCGTTAAATTGACGGTATTCCAATACTCTGGCAAGTTTCAGGACGCGTGGCCCGAAACACAAATCCATACCTGTCCTAGTTGGTGGCCTGAAATTAGATCTTTGCGAAGATATATGTCACAATTTGACGCCAGAATCGCATCAATTTAACGAAATTGCAATTCACTTTGGATGATCAAAGGGCTCCACATTTGAGTACAACGGAGTTAATATAGTTTATAACCTTCCTTTGACCGCCCAATGAGAGATTGGGGAGAGTGGCACAGTTGTCTTGAAACACTGTCTAATGGACTTGGCAATTTGAAACGTTTGTTGCAACCGGCAGATTGCTGGTGGCGAGGCAAGGTCTCATCAGCCAAGGCACAGCGAGCTTGCAATTGGAAGCCATAATGGAGGAGGGCAAGCAAAAGCTCGAGATTCTCTTAAACGAGCCGACGTCATCTCTAACCCAAATTGGAACGGCGTTGGCTGAGATTGCCAATGAAGTGGAAACCAGTGAAGTCCCTCCTCTCAACGCAGAGCTTCTGACGAGCGTGCTTCGCAAGAGCCTATCACCAGATGACCCGGTGTTCGCCCGGGTCTCTGCGGCCGTGGAGGCCAGCTTGCGCGCGTTCCTTATGCTGGGCAAGAGTTCG
The DNA here is from genome assembly GCA_963969395.1 of Pseudoscleropodium purum. Taxonomy (NCBI): domain Eukaryota; kingdom Viridiplantae; phylum Streptophyta; class Bryopsida; order Hypnales; family Brachytheciaceae; genus Pseudoscleropodium; species Pseudoscleropodium purum. The sequence continues at coordinate 5,254,793 of OZ017796.1, forward strand.
GAGGGCATGGCCGCTGCACGGGCAGCTCTGAAGAGGATTGGCGGAGTGGATCTGATCGACAAGGTGATCGCTACCGCGGACGCTCTGGAGGTCATAGCCGAAGTGACATGCCGGGTCCATGAGCCTTGGTATTCGTGTATCGTTGCTGCTGCAGATAAGTCGATCCGGGTCATGCAACAAAATGATAATGACATTATAGAGATTTGATTAATTGGTTTTAAGAGCTCGTTACCGAAAGTACGATTGGACAGTTGCAACTGAACTTTGTTTTCCTCCTCTATTGAATTTATTTATTCCTTTGTTATTACCACTAATTAATTGTTCAACTATTGTCATATCTTGCTCGATTCCTGCAAATCTTCTTGAAAGAGTTTAGTTCTGTGTGTGACCCAAGATTTACGCCATTTTGTATTCCATTATGCATTCGAATTATGATGCTGCAGATCAGTCGAACCGAGTCATCCAACAAAATGAAAGTGCCACAAGAATTGAACTTCGATTTCCTGAGTTTTTTAGCGCAAAGTATGGACACATGCACGGAATTTTTATTTTCCTCCCCGATCGTATTAACTCTTTTGTTTTTTTCAGTAGCAGTTCCCAAAGTGCTCACTTCTTTGCTCGAATTCTTGCAACGTATATTTTGTTCTGTGTGCGGCCCAAGGTTTAATTAGGTTATGTCATTTGTAAGCCATCATGCATTACGCGCGTGATCTGAGAACCAGAATGATTAGTCACCCAGTGAGGATGCTGCTGACAAATTTTTTGGCACCTGGTTCACTGCTCATTCTTTGAGTTCCCATGATCAACCGGCAACAAGGAAAGTTGCCAGTAAAAGATGAGTAGCGAGCATCATTAAGAGCTGCACCGCAAAATCATTAGCGAGCATCTCATTTTCGTTATTTTGACAAATTTCAGTACTGTGCTGTTCAAGTGATGAAAATTAGGACTCTCAAGTGCTCAAATGGGTTAACTTTTTAGTAGCCCCGGAGCTCTAAAATCTAGGAAGTATATATATCTGAGATTTCAGATGAACCGGTCCAAAATTGTGAAATTTGCCATGATAACGAATATGACCTTTCACCATAAAGCACAAGAGGTGGAGTTTGCAACCATAGTGAAACAATGGAAAAGCAATCTGCACCACATGCAATCGAGATAAGTAAGAAACTGGATTCCATAATGAGCTTCAAATCCTAGAACAACTTCAAAGGAAATGGAGCTTGAACTCTCTTTGGAAATTGAAAAGACATATAATCCTAAAAATACCATACAGTACTCCATCAAGCGACCAGGAGGAAAACCGAAGAGCACAGCACGGTAACAAGTGGAATACGTGGCAAGTGCAAGGCCAAACCAATGTCACAGGAATCAGACGAAGGTGTGCTAATTTGGGATGAAAATTCGCATTGCAGATGACCTTCGTTCATTGAACTCTTCCTCCATCTCCTTCGGTGTACAGTTAGCAAACCAAAGCCTACATAACCTTCCACTCTTGCATCTCATGGTCTCCTGATATGTTGCTCATGCCCCTAATCCGCCTCCCCACGTTCTCTGTCCGATGCCGACAATCCCACTCCTCAGTGCTTCTCCCAGAGTGATACTTTTGCATTTGCAGCATTCAGCGGATTTGTTCAGTAGCTGGAAATTGGGTCGTCTGTATGAAGAATAGGTTGTGTGTCTGCGCGACTTGTAATTTCATCTTTTAGTCTCTATCACATTATGCGAGTTTGTTTTGAATTATTTCCCTGTTACTCTATTTCGCTGAATGTCGTGTCAGTCGCATAACATTCCAGGATACAGAGGGCTGAGGGTCCTTCCACAGTGTAACAAGAATATTTTTGTGTCACCGTGTAGCAAATCTTGAATGGCCAAGCTTTCATTCAAGATTTGCTACTGTGAAAGGAGCCTTGATTCATTGGAAGGAAAGGGTAACCTGCCTCCGAATTCAAGAATTTTATGAAAGTAGACTTCCACTGAGAAGAAATTTTGCATATAGAAGAGTCAGTTTCGGTTCGATTCTGTGGCAGTATGTCGCTGGAAATTGGGTGCAGTTTGCCCTTTCAGTTTTTTCATTGTGGTATTTGGGTGATCTGTAAGAATAGGTTGTGTTTCGGAAAACATAAGCAATGCAATACTCTGGTCTCTATCATACGCTTCGTTACATAGGTTTGGACCATATTCAAGTTTATTTTGAATTATTTCCCTTTTGCTCTGTTTCGCTTAGTGTGGTTTCAGTATAGCAGACTTTGGGCGAAGAGCAATTATTTTCAAAAGCTCATCACCATGGTGCTCTCGTTCTCATATGGTCCGCATCAGCTTCTTGGTCCGACGATGCCAAGAATGTCCAGGAGGTCCCTGAGAGCTTTGGAGCTGAAGAAAAAGAAAGACCCAGATGCGCCACCTCCAGTGGAAAAGAAAGAGAAATGGCCGCATGCTTATCAGCGTATAAGCGAAACCAAGGAATACCATGCTCTCGAGTGAGTGTTGCAATGCAACATTAAATCCACTAATTTCTTCTGCAATAGAAACAAGTACATTCTACATGCTAAAAGATACTCTGTTGTTGAATAGGTGTTGTAAATCTTGTCCATCTTTTCCTTGTACATTTTGAATGTTTTCAGTGTACACTTGATGCTTAGCTGCGATCACCTCTGTTCTATCTTCTCTCTACGAAGAAGTTTACATGCTTGTTCAAGGTGAAGCAGATTGATATCACTGCAGAGGAAGGTGCAGAGACATTATGAATGTCAGTCTTGATAATTTATGCCTGTTGGGGATAGGGACTACTTCTGGTTCTACGAGGAATGGAACCTCATCAACAACAGATTCGTGAAGAAATTTGGCAAGAGACTGCAGGATATGCTGATCGAGCTTCAGAGTATGCATCGGGTGAAACTGGAGAACAAGGTTGTCATGGATAACGTGAAGAGAATGGAAGACGTTATCCTTCCTGACGATGTAAGCAATCCTTTTTCATCCTGAGCTTGCCCAACTTCCGTCTCATCATTCATGAATTTTCCTTTTTTTCTGCTGCATTTTGTCCAAATGATCTCTTGCAGAGAGCCTTTAGACTGTTTCAACTAAGACTGACTTGAAGTTGCTATAGTTTTGATTAAACATGAATTTAATATAGTTTTGAATCAAACTGAACTAAATCGTTAAATCCAAATTGAAATAGTGGAGATCAATTCTATAAGTGCTTGGAGATGGCCTCCTCATCTCAAGTTACTTTTAACTGCTCAAGATGGGGATGCCTCCTGATCTCCAGGTGCTTGAGGAAGCCCAACTGTGAAGCACCTGTCAAACATGGATTAGGGTTAGCTCAGTTTTAATGGAACACTGTTCATAGTATGCAGATTAGTATGTGAAATTCAACTAAAACTCGCTAGATCTTAGGGCATGGAGCTTCTCTGATACTAACCAAATGAATCTGGTTTCGATTGTCCCACTGTAGAGCCTAAACAGAAAGTATGCAACAGACTAAAGAATTCTGACATTGACCCCGTATTCCGCAGTGGGAGTCTAATTTGCGCGGCTCCTGTGACACAGTACCAAAGCCAGGACCAAGAGTGGAATGGAGGGATATTGTTGTGACTTCATTTGATAAAACTGTCCCCGATCGGAAGGTCGTGGAACGAATTGGTTATGCGGATAAAATGCCTCGTCCTCACACGTTTTTTGAACACTCGGATGCCCATTTGAAGACGAGAAAGGAAGACTGGAAAAGGTGGGAAAAGTATTGTGCCAGTATGGCAGAAAGGCTGAAGAATGAAGAGCCTCACTATCCCGAGTTTCCATATTTGAAGGTAATGGAAAGTAGCCATTCACCACACTGACAGCAACGGCTCGTTGAACTTTGATTTCTTAATATTCACCGTTCACCTTTATCGATGAATGAGAAATCAAAGTTCCCCTCTGACAATGTGGTCAACGGAGCACCAAATGTACTGTACTGTACGGTTAGTGGAGCCTCTCCTTTACTAGTCTCCTTAAGAGTGTCTAAAGTTGAGTTCTAAAGTTCATTTTAGCTGTGATCTGGAATACTGCCTCATATTAAAATAACTGTAACGTAGCTTTTGTTTGTTGAGCTGCAGGTCTTCGGAGACCGTGTCCGTGCCCGAAGTCCAAGAGATCATTTTTTTGTCTGCAAAGAAGAGCAGAAGGTGACGATTGTTTCTTAGCAATTTTATCCGAGACTATCTGAAACATGAGTCCCTACGTAGTGCTTGTCGTTTCTGCCTTGTGACAGGAATTGCAAGATCCAAGTATGGGGATGTATTCAATGCAAAATTCGAATCTACAAGTTCTAATATTCTTTGAATTGTGCAGGTGTATCAACCAAGCCCTAATGTTCCAGAGGAACAGCGTCCAGTTTATCACGATGGTCCAGTAGGATATTTGAGTCCTCCTTGGCTTCATTTCGCTTGCAAACCTGGTAAGTATTGATCTTCACGACTGTTGCTTATCAATTTAGTTTGAAAGAATACATATTCATGTGTGACTTGCGTTTCAAAAATTTTATTTCAAATAAAGCGCTGTTACCTTCGCTCTTACCTTAGTACTAACTGCTTTAAATAATTTTCTAGTGAGCTTGAAGAACTAATTATGCGATCTCTTAATCTCTGTGTGTGTTGTTTGTCAAGGGCTCTAACTTAAGTTACTTCGAGTTTCATGTACCTGACCATAGGTGCAGTCACCGGTCATACGGTGAAACTGGAGAACGTAGGCTCCACAGCCCTGTTCTACAGATGGGAGAGGAGGCCATTGGAGGCCATGGGAGTGACAACCCCTAGACGCACCTTAGGTGGGTTGCCTCTAGATATCTAAATCACTGGCCCCCCATGCGAGGACCGTGCCCTTGCACCTGTAAACTATGTACCCAAAATTTCCAACCACCCGCAATGTCCCCTTGTCCCTGTACATAATGCCTCAAATTCCTTTGTAAGAAAAAACAAGACTTTGCTGGAAGTGGGAAGTGGGAAGTGGGAAGTCTTGAATTTTTGCATATTTTTATAAATGTATATCGTTTACCTCAATTTTCATGAACCTTTCAGTTATCAAATTAGTTAAAATAAGAACTGAGATCTTTAGTATAATTGGGTATAAAATTTGTGCTAATCAAGTATTCTGGATTGCTTTGTTTGATGGAACACAGGAGTCCACATCACTAATTGCAGAAATTTTACAGTCATGAATGGAACCGGAAGTGTACTCCCTGGAGGAGCTCGGGAATTCACATTCAAATTTAGCTCAGACGTGGAAGGTTTTTTTATGGAGAGCTGGGTATTGCGTGTAGCTCCAAGGATGCGTCGACCGTTTAAGCCACTCTACCTCAAGGGAGTGGCTACCTTGAAGGAAATCGACAGGTACGGATTTCTGGTTACTTTTCTCCATGCATGGATGCGGTCATTAGTTGTGCTCAAATTCATGGACATAAGGTGAATTCTGTTGTGCGAAACACTTCCATGATTTTTATCTTATTTCTCATGTCCAATTGTTCAGAGATATTCTCATAATTATCAATATCTTGCCGTTTGCACAATACTTTGTAGATTTTTAAGGGATTTCCATGATATTTGGACGTCACTGATTTCAATGATTTTTCCGTAGGGAGATTTTCAATGGAGAAATGGGAATTAGGTAGTCGATTATAGACCTCCTTATTCATTTTTTTGTAATTGCTGAAACGTTGTAACAAAATAGTTTAGATAGTGAATGATAATCATCTTGCAAGTAGGTACAAGTACATCATTTAGAAAGGCCTCTTTAGGAATCGTAGGAAGGATTCTCCATAACTTTCATCATGCTAACAAGGACTCCCCAGCCATGTTCATTCTCCCTATGATGTTATCTAAAAATTCTCGAAACATCTTATTAACTCAACTGAAAATCATGTCTTTGATACACGGTGAACTCGATACAATTCATTAGGCTCTTAAGGTTGCATGAGAGGTATTGAAATGGATGTTACCAATTTGTAGGAAACTGTTCCACAAGATGACCCAAGCCTTGAACCACCGAGAGCTCATGCGTGGCATTGGCGAAAATTTAGAAAGTATCCAAGAACGAGCACTCAAACTCTCGAGGTCAACGGAAGAGTTTCGGAATGCCGAGTACATGTTCTCATCTGAGGCTTTCAATTTCATCAAGCAAAATTTGTCAGTGGAGCCACCCATTTACTTCATACCCTCTGTTTATAGCGCGTTCGACGTTATGGTGAGAGTCGTGCGGGAGATTCTTTTACAGCAGACACCTGATGAGGAAGGAACTGGTGAATCTGATCATATGAAAACTGAGTCTGGCGGAGATATCGATGCAGACTCCGTTGCATCATCTGTTTGTAATTTGGCCTCACCCTTACCCTCTTGGGCGCAAATCAATGCAAGCAAAGCAAGGCAGCCTGAGCATCACTCCAGTGACGCCGCCTCAACAGTATATGATAAGACCTTAGCAGCTCTTCTATGTCCAGGCTCTGTGATTACCACTGTGGCAAGAACTGAAGCAGCAGAAGCGCCGTCAGTAGCCACTACGGATGAAAATATATGGGATTCAGAACCACCATCAGATGAGAATCATTGGGATGGTGCTGTCAAGTCGATATTACAAGGCATTTCTATGATACAAAATGCAGACATTCAAGAGCGCTTCCAGCAAAGGTTTTATGAGATGCTTGGGTTAGCTCAAATTCCGCCCCATCAGACTGCGTTGCTTCATTTTCAAATGTATCGCACGCTGCATAACTTGGCGGATGCTGTGGAGGAGATTTTCGAGAGAGTAAACCAGGATGAGTCCATCCGTCCAACAACGGAACGGTTGGTACAAAACTTCTATGCGAATTACTTGCGGGAAGGCGCTGAGATGGAGCAACAGGACCTGATGGAAGCAGAGAGTGTCAAAGAATTCGGAAGTGTGAAGGTATATTGACTGTTCCTTTTATGTGTGGGTTTTCCTGTTACAAAATGATCATAGTTTATAAAAGACGGAGCTAGAATATGATAAAGAATTAAGCTAATCAAACAAATTTTTTTGAGTTGGTTCTACCCCTATAATGAGACATTCACACAGGGTCCTTTGAAAAACCGCAGACTTTGACACAAGTCCATGAAAGGTTTTACATAATTATCACTATTTAAAGCGTCGTCGTTCTTTGGAAGAGTGGTTGAGATTGGTAAATGGAGATGGGTGAGATGTTTAAGTTGTTTGAACCCGAGCAAAAAATTTGAGGCCTTAAACTCATGTACAAATTCAGCATTTCAGCTAGCACTTGATGTAGACGTCCCAACAAGTTTTCGAAGTCCTTTTGTTGTTCACAGTAGAACGTTCACAGTCATTTAGCCTCCAAGATTCTTATTACCGCGTATTCACCAACGCAAATATTTTGGAGAATTTTGGTTTTGCATGATGACTAATGTAATACGCGTCAAAAGCATTCCCCGCTTGCAAAGACTCTGAAAATGAATTGGTAACGGAATGGAGCTCAAGAATCAAATATGCAAAATTTTCTTCTGTAGGTAATACTGACTTAGGGTTTAGGATTGTGATGAGGCTTTTTGCCTATGATGGAGATGACTTCATTTTTGTGGCCTTAGGACAAATCGGATCTCGTGGACATGTGGGAGACTGAATTGAAACGGGAGGTGGACGTGGCGAGCCCTGCTGAGAACCACGAGATGCTAACATACTGCTTCAAGTGGATTCAAATCATGACTGAGCTCCGATGTGCTATGCCTGACGGGTTCAAATTCTACGAAGATGATGTAGAGAGGGAGCAAGCCACGGTTATAGATTGTATGGATCAAAGAATTGCAGAGAGTTATGCTGATGACGAAACCAAATGTTGGAACATTTTCTCACTTGAGCGACAAAAGACAGAACTTATCAGAGAGCAAAGCATATTATCCAGTCTAATGACCTGTTGATGTAAGTCTCGTCATTATGTTGTACATCAATATTACTTTGTGAGTCTACGAGACCATGTTCTTTTCATAGAACAGTCATCTCATAGAGCAGCTACTACCTCATATCTACTTTCATTGCCATTGTACAGCAGTAACCAAGTTCAACGTAAACCACGATGACTTTCATTTGAATGTACTCACTTCCTCTCTCAAATTGCAAGTGATCTGCAGGTTTCAATCAAATACTAGCGATGCAAAGTATTGGAGATTTATTTCTCACAAAATGCATGTGAGAAAAACGTCTAACTCTCTATTTGTGCATGTTGTTGATTCTCAAGTCCAAAGATTACTCTCAACAGAGTTTTTCTTTAATTTGTGTTGAAATGAGGAGATGCAGCTGCGTTTGCAATGCAAAAGGTGTCCCCTATTTTGAAGTTGTGTAGGCCTTGAAACTCCTCGCCCACCATGGCCAATCACAATTCTTGCACACCTTGGCGTACCATCACAGTTTGCACCCGCAGAAGATTACGTGGTCAAAATGGAATGCTGATTCTGTGTTCCAAAAAAAAAAAAAGGTGTTGATCTAAACTTAGCCCTGATTATATCTGTAGATGCTGGAATGCCTTGTAATTTTGCCCTTTTTTTTTCTACAAAATAGTGTTGAAAACCGTATGAATTAAAGGATAGCATTTAATATCAGATTGTTGATTTAATATTCCTCTGGTTATATGATGATTGGGCACTGGGCAGATCACAGGTGAACCGGCCATCCATCAATTGATATGTGGAGCATACAAGGTTAAATTTGATCAGCTTCAAAGAAAATGGTGGTTGGGATGTGGCATTTCCGTTTACACTATTACCTTGTAAGTATGATACCAATTCTAAATCTTCATGGTTTTAATAGCATAATTCCATGTGCAGATCTAGATAAGTTACATACCTTGTATTTGTTTTACATTTTTCATGTCATATGTATAGGTAAGGTAGAACAGCACAATGCTATTAGTCACCAAATTTGCCATCTACAGGACCAATTCATTTGCACCAGTCTCTCATTCATTTTAGCAGAGTGTGTAAGTCATTTCGTTTGGGCAAACAATTGGGTGCTATCATCAGAGAATGACATCAAGTTCACTTATATTTTTGGATGGTTTACAGTTGATAAAAATGTGGTTTAGTAAATGTTGGTTTAGGTGGGCTTAGTTGTGAATAATTACATGTTAGAACAAGTTGTAGCTTTAGCTAGTAAAAGAGGTGCTTTTAGAATGCTGAACTTGTGCTTCTAAATATTTGTACTTGTGGCATGTACAAATGATAGCATGACAATCTTTCATCTTTTTCATCTATAAAGAATTTCAATAACACATATAGTATGTTATGAAACATGGTTGAAACAGGGTTTTATACTTCAGTCTAATCCATTCCAAATATTAAACACTTTTGCAATATTCAACAAAATTGTAGACTCCTACAAGGTGACTCATTCTAGAGCAACAAACAATGCCTGCACTTTAATTGCACATATCTTAAGAATGTATCATATTGTGTGCACATTACTTAGACAACTTGAACATGTCAAATTGTAAAATACATGTGAGAATGCATCAATGCCACATTTAACTACGTTTGGACTATTCAATGAATTATGGACTATACATCAACAAATCTCCTGATGCTAACATTGGGAGATCTCTCGATGATTGTTTGAATGTTTTGGATTGATCTCCCGATGTTTTAAATTATCTTTTGATGAACATTTTTTTTCCTCAGTCATTATTATTAATTTTGGACTTTCAAAAGTCCAAAAGTAGTTAAATGTGGCATATTAAAATCTATGTTTAACTAAGAAGCCCATATGCTTCTTCAAGAATTTAAGTATTTCTTATCAATTGGGTATTAAAAAATTTTCACCTACTACTAGAATGGTGATAATGCAAATATATTCCAATAGTCAAATTTTTGAAGCATACATTATATACTAGTCTATTTGTATGTTTGTTCTTCAATTTATTTTTATATTACATTTGAGAAAAAATGAGGTTTTGGGAAGGCTACCAAGCAATGATGCCCTTAACTATTTCGAAGTCATTGCTAAACCTATAAATTCTAACTCAAATATGTCTTCACCTTAACTAACTTTTACAAGGGTGAAGACACATTTGTATGAAAATCTTTAAATAAAAATATCAAGTGGACAAGGTCACAAAGTAGGAAATTCAACAATAGATTCAAATCAAGTCGACAAGCCATAGAACGTTATAGCTATCCAATTCAAGGACATTTTGTGGAGTGTGATAATCATATGGGATCATCTAATTGATCTATCTAATTAAATATCAATTCATATCAATTCAATCTATTTGAATTTTAACATGGAAAATGTCAATCCATTCAAACCATATGGGCAAGTTAGAGTGTATAGTATTGAATAGTTTAAACAAGATATATACCTCAATAAAATACTCTAGCTTTGAGCCACCTACCATATATTGACAATCATCACATCCAGTCAACAAAAAAAATTAACAGTGGAGGATGAAATTCATAGAAGTAAAAAAATAAAATGTGATCTTTGAATCCCCTTGAGAACTTTCTAATAGCCCTCTAGAGAGTCTATTTTTTTGTAATGCCTCACAAATCTATGACCATCTTAACACATTTGCAAGATTCACAAACTCATAATTGATTAAGTACCTTTTGCAAAGTGAGTTGTAATGCCCCTCAATATGGAGGGCATTACCAATGATGGTTAGGTTTGTAACATTAGGCAAATGTCATGACCTCAAGATGTACCAAGGCTCAATCCATTGGGACTTGTGTTGGATAGGAGGATCAACAGTATAAGAGATAGGATGACACGCCTAAGGCATAAAGAGTGGCAATGTAGGTAGGGATCATGGTGCCGCAAAGAAGCCCACAAGAAAAAGCAGCACCTATATCTTGGTGTTTGCATCAAAGCATGGACTAACTTGTGCCTAGAGGGGATTTGGTGAAACCCCAAGAATTGGACTAACCTTGTGAGCAAGGTAGGATTTCTAGATGCATGGGTTGTGAAGCTAAAATATTAACTTGTGGGATTGTTTGTATAGGTCAAGTGTTAAAGGAGTTTCATCTTAGAATAGGTGCAAGACATAGTGCACTTTGAAGTGAGTTTCATAAGTGACAAATTTTGTGAAAGAACAATTGGCATAAAAGTACATCAAGGCATCTTGTAGAACAAAAATCTTTTTAGAAGACATGCTGGAATTTCATCTCTTGATTAGGAGATACATTCTACCATAGCAAATCATTGTATCTTAGAGGCCTAATGTTCTAGGCTTTTGACAAGGTGAAAGAAAGTTATGTAAGTGAGCCTAGTGCAAGTGAAAAAGCCCATCTTAGTTCTATGATGATCTCATTAGCCTCATAGGAAACTATATAGATGACTAGGTTGATTGATTACCACACCTTTATGCATCACAGCATGCTCTTGCTTCCAAAAAAGCATACCTAAAAAGACTATTTATTGACCAATTTTGGAATAAAAATAAAAATATTGATAATAATTAGAAAAAAAATCAGAAGTTGTAAATATAGTATTCCCAATAATTATGGCCACCCTTCAAATATTCTATAAGAGTTATGCACAAGAATTTCAAGATAATAGATATTTTCATCTTTGTATTTCTTAAAAATAAAAATGGCTTTTAAAGAAATATAAATAAAATATGAACACCTTTTTCAATCTAAATGATCTTCTAATCAAATAGTTACATCTTGATGAAAAAGAATCCTACAATCCTTGAATTTGATACTAAGATACTAAGATAAGGTAGTCGATGTGCTCTAATAGTGCCCATGCCACTCTAACAACAATCATGACAAATGGGTACATTTTTCTTTCTTCAATGTACCAATCACGTACATTTTAGGAGATGGTTGCTTTTAGTGACTACTACATCTCAACATCAAAAATTTGTAATAAATTCCACAAGGGTTCAAAAAATATAAAACGACTTGGGTTAGATGCCAATTCCATTTTTCTTCCTATGAAAATTTACTGAAAATTCTTTCGAGGAGTTCACCTTCCCCCTAAAGACAAGCAACTCTTAAATGGTCGATTTAAAAGTAGACTACCGTAGCTCACTTTGAACACATATGCAAGATGGAAAAAAAAAATAAGCAAAAGACAGAGAAAGTTGGTCAAATGGAGCACCTACCTAATGTGCTGTACTGTGATGGTTAGTGGAGCCTCTCCTTTCCTCGTCTCCTTTCACCAAAGCGTGTCCAAGCCTGGGTTCTAAAGTTCATTGTAGGCTCCCGAACCCAGGCCGCTTGCGCGTGCCAGGGGTTTGTATTTTACTTTCCTCTTGCGCCTTTCATTGTGTCGAAAAAAGAAAAAAAGAAAAAAGTTCCTTCAGTTAAGCTTTGATCTGGAACACACTGCCTCATATTTTAATAACCTGAAACATAGCTTTTTTTGTTGAACTGCAGCTAGGTTTTTGCCTTTTTGGAGACCGTGTCCGTGCCCGAAGTCCACAAGATCATTCTTTTATCTGCAAGAAAGAACAGAAGGTGACGATTGTTTTCTTTTGCAACTTTATCCGAGACGTACTATCTGAACGTGAGTGCGTAGTAGCGCTTGTCGTTTCTGCCTTGACTGTGACAGGAATTGCAATGATCCAAGTATACATACGGACCTAACTAATTAATGCAAAATTCCATTCTACAAGTTCTACTATTCTTCGAATTGTGCAGGTGTACCGATCCACCAAGCCCTACTGTTCCAGAGGAACAGCGTCCACGATGGCCCTGTAGGATATTTGAGTCCTGGCTAGCTCTCCTTGATTTCATTTCGCTTGGAAACTTGGTAACTGTCTTCAAGTCACGACTAGTGTTTATCCAAATTAGTTTGAAAGAATTCTATTTCGAGCAAAGCGCTGTTACCCTCGTTCTTACCATAGTAGATTAATACTAATTAACTGTCTACTTTAATTTGCTAGTGAGCTTGGAGAACTAATCATGCGATCTCTGTGTGTAACGGATATTTCATTAAAATGGCGGTATTCCACAAACTTGGTACTTTTAGGTTCAGAACGTGGGGTCTAAACTGTATACCTGTCCTAGATTTCAGAGTTTCACGGTCTGAAATCTATACCAGTCTTAGAAAATTAATGGAAAAATGGCGGAAAAATGGCGCCATTTTATCGAAATATCTGTTGTGTGTTGTTTGTCAAGGGCTCTAACTTAAGTTCCTTCGAGTTTCATGTGCCGGTCGGGACAACAGATGCAGTCTCCGGTCATACCGTGAAACTGGAGAACGTAGGCTCCACGGCCTCCACGGCCCTCTTCAGCAGAAGGGAGAAGATCGAGGTCATTGGAGGCCATGGGCAAGAGGAACCTTTAGTTAGGTGGGGTGCCTCTGCACCTGTTGACTATGTACCCAAAATTACCAACCCCACCCGCAATGTTCCCTTGTCCCTGTGTCCCGTATGGATACGGTGTGTGGTATACGTATATGAAATACAGATGCGAACTACAAGTACGAAGTACTACATATGAAACGTACTACTAATATACGTTTCAGAAACTTGAATGATCGAACCCATGTTGTTGCAAGTATTGATCATTTTTGGCTGTCTGGGCGGATACTTAGGGACTAGTTCTGATTCTACGACGAATGGAACCTCATCAACAACAGATTCGTGAAGAAAATTGGCAAGAGGCTGCAGGATATGTTGATCGAGCTTCAGAATATGCATCGGGTGAAACTGGAGAACAAGGTTGTCATGGTTAACGTGAAGAGAAGGGAAGACGTTATCCTTCACGACGATGTAAATTAGGCTTTCCCGTTTTTTATCCTGAGCTTGCCAACTTCCTTCTCATCATTCATTAATTTTCTTTTTTTACTGCTGCATTTTGTGAAAATGATCTCTTGCAGAGATACTGTTTCATCTAAAACTGAATTGAAGTTACTGTAGTTATGACTAGAAATATGAAGTTCATACAGTTTTGAATCGAACTGAGTGAAAACATTCAAGATTTCCAGTCAGAAGGAGGTGAAGGCCCCTACGTTCAAGCTCGGAGCTCTTGCTATTAAGCCTAAAGCTCCCGAGCAGCAGTCACCCCCACCCCCCTACCCCCCCAAGACCCGTCTCCTATCGTTGCAAAGATATCTTCAATGGAAAATAAAATATCTGTCTCACATTGAGGCAGTAGCCGACAAGATCGGTAATGTGCATATATCTACCGCACCCAATAATCTTCATCACGAGTAATCTTGATCATCACTAGTAATCTTGATGTTGGTCGCGATGTGACCCTCAACAACAGCGCTCACATTCTCCACAGCTTTTACTATAGAACCAATGCGTCCTTCAAGCATGTATGTACGCTTTTCGGACGCTTCGATCTTTTTCTCCAGAGATGACATCTTATTCTCTAGGAGAGACAATATTTTATTTTCCATTGAAGATATCTTTGCAACGATAGGAGACGGGTCTTGGGGGGGTGACTGCTGCTCGGGAGCTTTAGGCTTAATAGCAAGAGCTCCGAGCTTGAACGTAGGGGCCTTCACCTCCTTCTGACTGGTAGGCCAAATTGAAGAAGTCCAGACCAATTCTGTCAGTGCTTGGAGATGGCCTCCCCATCTGCTCCTCATCTCAAGTTACTTTACAAAATGTATGCAGCGGATACAAGAGGACCAACGTCCGACTGCATTCCATGACCTAAAAAGGAACCAACGGAACCAGATGATAGTCGATGCGCGACACAGACAGACACAGACACAGTTGTCGAGCTACAGTGGTCTCCATGTATCAGCGATCGAGATCGCACATGTCATAAGATTCGTGACCACCCTCAACTCTCACCCTTTTGCAACAAATTCTCTCCACGTCCCGGCAGGGGAACCAAATGACAAGACTCCCAAAAGAAACTCCATTGCCCAAGCATACACTCAGCTCTCGCGACCAATTGCCAATGCTAACAAAGAAACTCTTTAATTCGTCAATACTCTCTCTCTTATCACTCATCACTCCCAAGAAACTCATGACACCAAACAAAAATTACAAGTAGGAAGTCTTATTCCTAGAAAAATGGCTTAAATAGACCATGGCTATTACACCTTGTTTTGAAGCCGAAGAAAGATGGGGGAATGAGTCTTGGCCTCCCCTTTTATCCCCATGGCCAAGCTTTATTTCTTGATCTACTCACTATTCCCAATCTTTGTAAACTTGCTAGCAACGCATAGGATCCTAACAACCTAATCCCCTGGCTTATCATTAGGCAACGAAATCATTAGGTCGAAGTTTAACCTCTTCACCTCTTGGCCTTGCAGAATTACTGCTAGAATTCTACGCTCATCAGTATGTCCTTGGCGTCCCTGCCACTGGAATGACTGGAGGGATCAATCTACATAAGCTCCGGTTCATACAAATGCTCTGGCAACCGTGCCTTGGCCACCACCACCAGCTTCACCACCCTTGGGAGGGTGGCCATGAACCCCTCCGTCATGTCTAGCTCCTCCGGTTTCATCCCATCCGGCAACTCCAAATCAAATGCCTGCACCAACTTCGCGACCGCTGTTTGAACAAACGTCAGGCCCATCGACATCGCCGGGCACATCCTGCGTCCCGCTCCAAACGGAATGAGCCCGAAGTAGTTACCTTTCACGTCAATCTCCGGGTGGTTTATAAACCTCTCCGGATCAAACTCCAGCGGCCGCTCCCACACGTTGGGGTCACGATGAATTGCATAAAAGTTCACAAACAGAGTAGTCTTCGCGGGAATCTCGTATCCCCAGATGGTGGTCGGCTCAATAGATTCGTGGGGGATGCTCATCGGCGTCGGCGGGTAGAGACGCAACACCTCCTTCACTACGGCCTGGAGGTACGGCAAATTGGGAATGTCGGCTTCCGTGACGACCCGCGAGGTGCCGATCACGGCGTCGAGCTCGGCTACGAGCTTGCGATGGATGTGAGGGTATTTCATGAGAACCGAAATCGCCCATTCGACGGAATTCGCGGAGGTATCGGTGCCGGCCAAGAGTAAGTCCTGGACGACAATCTTAATGGCGTTGGGTGCCAGGTGTCCCTCGCCGGTCTCGGAGGGTTGAGCGAGGAGGATGTCCACTAAATCTTCCCCGCGGTGGGCGTCCGTGGGGGCGTCGCTCTTCTTCACGTCGAGATACTCCTGAAGGAAGGCGTCCATTTCGCCTTTCAGTTTGTGGACGTAGCGCATGTAGCCGCTGAGGTGGTTTGTCCATCTCAACCAGGGGAGACTGTCGCCGATGGTTACGCCGCTGCCGGCGGTGAACAACTCCACGACGAGTTTCCTGAAGCGTTGAGTCTGATATTCACCTTCGACGTCCTGCCCAAAGAATCTGTGTCCAGAATCATCAATTCACAGCACACAGGTTGCTTATCAATTCACGGCACAGAAAGTTTCTACCAATTGATGTACAGAGTTCGAGAGAATTGCACAGACAGACATGTATGTACAACGAATTGAATGCATCCCGAGAATTCCCGATAGAATGATTCCCAAAGACATGTTTGCAAACAGAATTGAATGAATGCAGAGAAAGCCCATTCGAGGGAATGATTCACAAACGCTAGCTCACCTTTTTCCGAGCAGCATGCGCGTGATGTTGTTGCTAGCAAGGTGAGCCAGCCTAATCCCCATATTCACTTTCTTTCCTTGCAGGGACTCGTCGTAAATCGATTTCACAAACAGACTAAACTCCTCAATGCGGGGCGCCCGAAACATCTCCAACCGCTTTTGCGAAAAAAGCTCCAACACTGAGATCTTCCGCATGTGACGCCAAGCCGGGCCATAGGGCGCTCCCCCGATCCCAAGGTAGTTTTCGGAGAAAATTTTCGTCACCATGCCACTTGTCGGGCGACTCGCCCACGATTTGTCATGGTTCTTCAAAAACTCCCGGGCCGCGTCGGCCGTGCCAGCGACCACCAAAGGATTCACGCCCATTTTCACGTACAGGATGGGTCCCCATTTCTTGTGCATGTTCCAGAAAGTTTGATGAGGAAGCGCGCTCATCTGGTGTAAGTTTCCAAGCACTGGCAGCATCTTCGGCCCTGGCGGCAACTTCGGACTCCTTCCACTTCGGAGGACCATCACATACGCCACAAGAGCCGCAAGCGTCGTCACCAACCCCGCCACAGCCCACCATGACACCGGGGCACTGCCCCACGATCCTCCAAGAGTCTCCATCACCATGACTTCTGTTGCGTCGCCTTCAATTCCAGCACCAGCATCTCCCAAACTCCCCCTCCCAAGTCTGGACTTTGGACACTGGACACTACCTCGATCGATCCCTAAGACTCGAAGAGCACTAGAATGTCTCGTTCTTCTTTCCCACCTAGGATTAAAACGTTATATACTCTCCACACTGAGTCTTCGGGTGGCGTTATCACGGGTCTGCCTCTTTTTTTTTATTGAACTATAATCTTAGTGAGACCTTTTTGAGGTCAAATCTCAAAAATATGTTCAATCATGATCAAAGGTGAGATTCATCGTCAATCTAGAGTTCCTTTCTAGATGATCTTTTGAGGTCAAAACTGAAAAACATTTTCATGCCGGTCAAAGGTGAGATTTCATCGTCAATGTAGCCTTCCTTTTCTAGAAGATCAGCCTTCCTTTCCCACCTGAATTGACGTAGTACAGAGATTTTACTGCTGCTGGTGATGGAACACGGTGCGGAAAGCTACCTAGATCGATTCCATGTGCTTATCAAATCAAGGACGTCGCAATCGATCAAGGGAATGTTGGGTCCCTTGTGGTCTTAATCGTGTGCGTAGCAGATTCGATTACTGTCGATTAGTCGATCTACAACAATGTGGACGTCGGGTAATCGATCTTTACAACCGGCGACAACGTACAGCGCCATGGCCGGGTGACCCGTCGAGGGTGAGGGTGAACTGACCCCCTCATTGCCCCGAATGTGGATGGATGGGGGAAGGGGGGGCCGTTGTCTGTCCATCTCCGACATCCCTGCCTCCCTCCCCCTCCGATCCACCAACTCCCCTCCCTGCGAGACTCCTCCCTGCGACGTGCGACCTTCTCCCTTCCGACGTCGACGTGCAACTTTCTTGCTGTTGCTGTTCCGATTGCTGTCCCTTTCAATTCTTTTGAAATTTTGGAAAATCACTAGTTATGGAGTTTTGCTGTTAATAAAGAACTAATAACTTTTTTTGTCGGACTTGCAATCTTTCATGATGAGAGATTTCTGGATTGATTTCACATTCTAATTTCAGCTTTCAAGCGTTCGTGAAGACACATTCCAGGTTGGGCAAGATACACAATCAAGCTCGTGTGATGGACAATCCAACTACTGCTTACGTGCTTAATTTCAGAATTGAACTCATGAAATTTAGCATTCCCAACTAGCCGTAACTTAACCACTGATAGCTTGAACTTCGAGCAGTCTTCTAAACCCAAAGACATTGATTGGCAATGATTAATATGTGCTCCAAAATTTGTCGAAGATTCACAGAATTGGCACGTATGATCCTCGGTCCACGGAGGTCGATCGTGTATGAACTTTTGGCTTGAAATGTGAAAATAATTGAGAATGACTACTTTGTGCTTGGAATGCTCAAACTTCTATTTTGTCAGTTTTGTTGATTGTGTGTGTGTGGCTGATGAACAGGAAATGGCATGGTTTTCAACATCAAGTACAAACTACTCTTCTCACATCATGCTCTGCAACTATGCTCAAGCTAAATGTCAACTCAGAGGAGAAGTTTGGACCTACAACTTGCAAAAGAGTCTCAACTGGTTGCAACAAATTAAGATGAAGTGACCAATTATCTCTGAAACAAACATAGATGCTTTGGAATCTCTGTAAGGTTCATGAAGAAATGGACTAATAAAATCCGCACAATCAAACGAAATTCCTGGTTGAATCAAAGCGGTGCTTGAACCTGAATTAGAGAGCATATTTTCGGCCATTATCTTCATTTCACCCCCATCCTGTGGACCGAGATGGAGCCGTAATTTTTTTGCTTTGGTGATTGAATTTCAAATCAAACTTGTATTGTTCACTTGGTAATGGAATTCCAGTCTCTAAAAACACAACGGTGAGCATCAGTCTTACACACAGAAGATGCAAAGGAACAGTGCACATTCCGTGAGCTGATGGAATTGAAGATGCTTACAACACTAGCTTTGATCAACCAACAAAGAAAACATGGAAGCCGTGAGGATGCACGAGCAACAGGATCGTCTCTAGTGGTTGTAAAACACTCCAACGAACGAAATGGCGCAGCAGATATTCCAGATTCCAAACTCCATCTGAGCCTGAGCAGTAATATCGGAACAATAACAACAAGAAAGTTGCTCCTCCTCGTCGGAAGGGAGGAGGTCGCACGTCGCAGGGAGGAGGCTCGCAGGGAGAGGTCGGAGGCAGGGAGGTCGGAGATGGACAGATAACGTCCCCTTCATACCTCATCCATCCACATTCGGGGCAATGAGGTGGTCAGCGTCATCGTCGGGAGAATGGCCGGGTAATCCGTTGAGGTAGTTCAGCTGCTTTCCATTGCAGCGGGGTCAGCGCCTGTCTATTGCCCTGTCCGTAGCTCAATCATCCTTCAAAAGCAACAGGCCTTTGACCCATTATTTGACTTTCTTCTCATTATTTTGACTTCCTTCCTTTTGACATTCTAGCCTCCTAGTATTCCTTCGTATGGCTTGGCTATGGGCAGTATTCCTTTTCATAATTTGACTACCTTCCTTTTGGCATTCTTTTGATTTTACCATTTCTGTTCCAAAAAATAAAAGAATGTAGTATCTAGGTTTCAATTTTTATTTCTTAACTATCAAAATAGATGGCAGAATCAAAGATACCTCCTTCTTTTAGAAAAAGAACGAATTTAAAACCTAACTTATTACGATAAAAAATAAGGTGAAAAAAGAAACTTGTTACAATAATACAATATAAATTCATATCACTATTGTGCATCTATATTTTACATGTGGTGCAGTAAAAAGTTAAAACTATTTTTTTAATTTTCTTTATTCTTTGTATTTTTGATACAATAAAGATGATCATTTTAAAGATTTTAACATGGGCATATTGGAGTTGTAATTTGATCTTAATAAAGAAGTAGTTTCAACTCTTTCCAAATGGTTAAATTTCATCTCCCAAATTCATCCATACATGTATAGATCTAACAACTTGCAACTTTCTATTGTATGTTGAAGAAAAAAAATTGAAATACACAATCATGGATCTTATTCATGCTTTAGAGAAAGAATAGGTAGAAAAAAGTACAACAATAAAATGGTTAAATTTTTTGTTATGGAATTGAAAATTTCCAATCCCAATCCAATGGTTGTAAATAATGTTTTAATAAAAAATTTGCACTTTATGAATTCTTTTTTCCAAACATATTGAAAATTGAGTTCAATGAAAGACATACTTCAGAGTTCATTTTAGCATACAAACTTGACATCAAATAAATCCTCGCAAACTAAAAAAATGTATATCTATCATCTCACTATTCAAAATGAAACAATGTGAAGGTACGTGTACGTAAATTTACGTAAATTGTACATGTACGTAAATTTACAAAAAAAAATTCAAATTATGTTTATTAAAAAATATGATTTTTTTCTAATGAGACTGGATTGCCTTGGCTTTGAAACGAACTATGTATCATACAAAAGAATTTACCCATGTACTCAAAAGTGATGAGAATTGTTGCTCTTTAAAGCTATTCATCAATCACATATTTTGTGAAAATTTCATAAGAAAAAAATGAAAATTCCATTAGTAAATGGATGATCAAAAATGCTATGTTACTAAAAACAGCTCCTTGATCTTTTAGAGGTTAAATATAAAGAAGTATTTAAATGAACTTATAGATAATTGCAACCATTGGTCATAGGTGAACTACATTTCATTACAATAGATAGTTGTCATTAATAATCAAGTTAAAATAACATCATTAATATTATTACTTTGATCTAACTTCAAATAAATAATATAATTACATTTATCTAACTTGAAATGAATTTTTTTTTAAATTACAATTACTAGAGGTCATTTGTTTTTTTTCCATGATGATTTATTTTGTTGAAGTAATTTCAAAAATATGTTTGTGTTTTTTCCCCCTTATGAGCTTTTCATTAGTTTTCAAAATTATTAATTTATTACAAGTGGGACAAATGTGTGTATTGGTCTATTGGAAGGTATTTAACTGATTATTTAAAACTATAACTAGAAAAATTTCTAAGATTCAAAAGAAGCTACCTATATGTATATATATATATATATATATATATATCAACAAATATATGCTTATATTCTTTGTTTGTAGTCATAATTAAATGAATAGAAAATATAGGGCTATATATCAAATTATATGAAGTTCATTGATGTAATTCAAAGTAAAAGAATTTTATTTAAAATAATTCACTTCACTAAATTTTACATAATTTATTTTTAGAAATTAAACTAATTTTGAAACTAAAATAGAAGATCTTTTGTATTAACCACTATATTTTATTATCTAATTTTTTAAAATAGTCATATTTTCATTATTATTTTGCATATAAAGGTAGTAAAAAATGATCATACTTGCAAGAAACTTGAATATTTTATATTCATTTGCAAGCCATTTTTTTCCTTCATGATTTGCGTTAAGATCCTTATATTATTTAGATGTTTATAATTTTTCTAACAATTTGTATGCAAGATATTTTTGTGAGATGTATATATACTAATAAATATTCTTTAAAATATGATATTATCTTCATATACATCTTCTTATAATATTTAAAAAAACCTTTGATTTAGAAAAAAATTGAATGAATATGTAATAATATTATAGTGGTTTTTTAGTTCTTCAAGAGAACATTAAAGCTACTTCTTTAGCTTTGTCAATTCTGTTTGATAAATATGGCTCGGTTAATTTAATTTGGTTTTACTTTGTTTATATACAACAATCTCTAAGTTATTTTGGAGAATTAAAATATCTAAAACTTTATGTTAATTTGTAATTCATTTTTTACAGGGTTAGAGGGTTTAGAATTTGGGATTTAGAAGTATAGGACTTAGGATGTACGAGAAGTCTTAGAAGATTGCAAAAATTAAATGGAAAAGTTCTAAGTTAAATCTTCATCCTTGTTTTTTATTTGTTAAATCACCATGACAAAGAACACATGATTAGGACTATAGGCTTTGAAAATTGTGATAATGAAAAGGGAAGTTCTTACATAAATTTTCATCTTTTCATTTATTTTGTAAATCAACATGACAAAAAAATAAAGAATTAAGAAGACAACCATGCACGAAATAATCATAATTACTTTGGCAACCTAGAATTAGAATACCAACCAATAAATGGATGCTTGGGTAGCAGGGTTGACGAATCTCTACGTCTGCCCCAAAATAGCGTCCGTTTTCCAGACGTTCGGACGCACGGACGCTAGCGGACGCAGCGTCCCTCCCGCTGTCGGAAGGCAAACGCGCGGGGCCGGGCGGGGCGGACGGACGGGGCGGCTTAGAAAACCCGTTTTGGGTTTTTTGTTTTGATTGTTTTCACCAATGAGAGATTGAGAGTGAAGTCATTTTGATTTTGATTTTTCTTATATTGCAATTGCGATTCAATAGAGTTGTATATCACTATTTATGTAAAAGCTAAAATATGAAATATATTTTTAATTTTTTTTGTTGAATTTCATTTTGATTTAGAAACAAAATCACTTTAAAATCCAGCGAGATGTATATCATCAATAAACAAACAATTTTATAATAAAATGATTGAAGAAACCATTGTCATTTGTCAACATGAGCTCCATATATCATAAGCAACTAAACAATCAAACATCTAAATTCACATCTCCACAATTCTTATGGACGCCAATCCACATCTCCTCTAACCTCAGCCCTACTACTCTCTCCTGTAGCTCTCCGTTCAAAATCTTCATTATCGGAGTCATCTTCATTGTCGGAGTCATCTTCATTTTTGGAATCAAGTATCGTTGTCTCCTTCAAGTCTTCTCTCAAAGTAGGTTTACTCCCTTCTTTCGAATTTAATTTTTCTTTTTTTACTTTGACAGAACGATTAAAGGCTTTTTGAATAGGAACCTTTCTTTTCTTTCTATTTGACAAAGTAGCAACATTTTCATCAAGAGGGGTCCTATTCTTCACTGGAGAGATAGCAAAAGGTTGCTTTTCTCTTTTCGCTTTCACGTTACTCGATTCTTGAACCATCAATCTTGATGTAGGGTCGACATGTCCATGAACGGTTATTTCCACTTTGGCTTTCTTTTGAAGTAATAGAGTGCCGTTTGTTGATTTGATTGGTTCTTGCGCCATTCCTTTTCCTAAAATGCGATCACGCAAAGATGCCAATGGCATCCGATCACTATTTGTATCACTTAGGCTTGTAGGTGATGACGCTACTTTCCGTAGATTACCGCCTGTAGAAATTTCTTTGGAAATGTTCACTAGGCGTTTTCCATATCCAAAGCTCTGAAAATCATCCAATCCGACCAATCGTGTGCTAACAGACTTCAACGGTATTGGTGGAAGAGCACTAGATCTCGGTACTTCAAAAATTGACTTCGTTGGCTCCTTTCCTTTATCACTCTTCACAATTGCCAAATTTGTGACTGCCATCCCAAGTGAATCACTATTTTTCTGTACCGCAATATTTGGTTCCCCCTCATCACTACTATTGTTGCCCACATCTTTTGGAACGTCCACCTCCATGACCGCATCTTCTCTTTTGTCGTTTCCTTGCACTACATTTAATGCCACAGATGGAGATTGAGAAATTAAAACTTCTTCATTTCTCCCATCATCACCAATAGCATTCTCATTGATTTTCACCTCTTTGGCAATAGCGTTTGTCTTTTCCGATAGAATGTTTTCGCTATTCAAAAATCCCATTCCATTGCAATATGCAGTTAAAGAAGGTAGATTCGCCTGTACCCCTACATTGTCCTCGTCTTCACAAAAAGTATATGCATCGTTTGCATTGTCGGGAACGACATCCTTGCGGTTTAGATGATAATCATGCGTATCATTCACCAAATCGGGAAAGCCTTCTATAACGTCTTCATCTCCCCATGCTGTCGCACGATTGAAGTCATCTCCGCCATCTACAACTGAAAGGGCCCTTTCCAAATCCTCGTCATCATCGTCATCATCGTCTTCTAACGTCGGCCTATCTGAATCCTTTGATTCCATCGGATCCACATTATCATTATACCATTTTTTTTCATCTTTTTCCTTCGATGCGTTTAATACTTTGGAATTGGTATACACGTACACCAAATCCGCTGCTCTCTTCGGCTTCAATTTATTTCGAGATTTGTTGTGAACAAAAGAATAGTTGCTCCAATTCCGTTCACATGAAGATGATGACACCGGTTGAGCCAATATCCTCTTCGCTAATGGAGCTATAAACTTGCCACATGCACCTTCAAAATTCCACCAAGCATGTGCGGACAACATTTGATCTCCCGGATTCAACATATTGTGGAATGGAGGTTCCTTGTGTCGAAAAGCTACAAATTCCTTCACTACTACTGTATATTCATCCGGTTTACATATTCTCTCCAAAACTTTCTTACATCCTGACATTGCATCTGCATCATCCGCTAGCTCTTTGTCATGAAGAAGGTATGGATTCAAAAGAGCTGCGGCTGATTGGAGATCGTTGTCCACCATTTTTCTTCGGGCATAAAAAGACTGTACCAATGGAATTGCAAGTTCTTCTAGCAAACAAAATGGTGGACTTTGTAATCCGTTCACGTGCTTCTCTAACTTCCTCATGATATGCAACACCTTCCCCATGCATGGTGATTTTGAATCCAAATCGCGGAGTGCACATATGATTGATTCAACCATCTCCACATAATTGATGGACCGATTCCAAAAATGGTCATCAAGAACACTTTTCTTCACCGCTAAGGCCAAGTCTTTTGGTTGGACTTTCGCTCCACGTTTCTTCTTGAGAGTATGTACATACTCAACCCATTGCGGATCTACCATCGTTTGTTCCAATGCCCCTCTCAATTTTGTCAAACGCTCCATCATGATAAATTTAGAGGCGAACCTTGTATCCCCAGGCATTAAGAGACCAAGATTTGGCGAATACTTTCGCAATAGAGCTAGCGACATATGTCTCTTTCTGATAAATTTAGCTACAAGAACTCCTTTATCCAATTTGGAAGCAATCCATTTCTGTGCAGCCCAGTCCTTCAACAACAAATTCAATGCATGTACTATGCACCCTTAGTAAAAAATATGAGGATATTTTGCAAATATTACATCCCATGCAGACGGATTCACGGGAGCATTATCCGTAGTTATTAACACGACGTTCTTGGACCCCACTTGTTCAATGAACTTTTCCAACACAGCTGCCAAGTACTCCGCATTTTTTTCACAACCACTTGTATCCACAAATCCAAGAAATTCTTCACCTGCGGATGATACAAGCATGGCATTGATGAGAGGTCGATTAGTTACGGAGCTCCATCCATCAATGGACAATGTTGCTCTAAATTTTCGAATGCTATCTTCAGTCCGTGCATTCAACTGTGTCTGAATGTTGGTCTTCGCCTTATTCAACAACTTGTACCGAAGGTCGTGGTATGAAGGAGGAATGTATGGCCTACCGAATGCAGCCGTTTTCTTCACTGCTTCTTTAAAAGCTGGATTTTGAGCCACGGAAAATGGTATGTTCGCCGAATAAAAAAATTTGCCCACACTGAATGTAATTTGCGTCTAAGACCTTCTTCAAACCCATTCACTAAGTTGCCTTGCCTCTGAGGCCTAGAACTTGATGCCCTCGGGGTTTCATGTTCACCAGAAGCTTCCGTACTCAAAGTCATTTCAGTTGTGGCATATACCATTGATACCAATTCTTTGAACGCTGGACAAGAATCTTCGTGGTCAGAATGCGACACAGTCTTTCCGGCCGAAAACTTTTGGACATCTAAAGGGCCAGGGTTGCCCTCCACATTGTCCATTACAACGCATTTTGGAAAAACTCCTTTGCAATGCCGAAATAAATCTCGAACTGCCATTGATAATCGTGAACAAAGGCTCACCCCTTTATCATGGACACCTCTAGGCCCAGAATAGCCTAAGTGGCTGAATATACGGCTGAGCTTCCTTGACATGCTCGCTTTGCAAAGCCTACATTTTACTTTACCACCCTCTTGCACACTAAACCAAGGAGAAAAATCCCCCGTCGGTTTGGCCACCATACTGACAAGTGTATGTTTTACCTCAATTTCAAAATAAACCAATAAAATGTTTTAAATTTGAAACCCACAATGTGACAATGTATACAATATCAATGAAATTAGTCACACAAAGCTTTGAAAATCAAAGCCCCCCTGTCCACCGAACTATGCATTACCAAGCAAAAGACTCAATAAATTGATGCTCATAGCTCTTGGAAATCTTAGCGTTCGGTTTTTCGAGAGTGAATACCAAAGCTTCTCTTCTAACATTTATAGTCCCCTCCAGAAAATTAAAGGTTCATTTTTAGGGTTTCCGTTCAAAAACAAGCAACGGCCCAGACGGGGCTGAAGCGGACGGGCGGACGGGGCGGGCGGACGGACCAGTCGAACGGGTCACACAGGGCAGTTGGACGGGGCGGTCAGGCGGACAGGCCAGACGGGACTATCTGCACTGTCCGCCTTCCGACGCCGTCCGCGCTTTGGACACGCCGACCGCCCCACTTAAACACTGACCGCCGACGGCGTCCGCCCAGCTGTCCATTGGAGCATCCTAAAAGGCCGATATTACTCAAAAAGAATGGTAACATTTCCAAAAAAAAACAGCCTAATAATCACTGCTAAATGAGGATCAATGTAATTGATTTATTATTAAAAAAAAAAAATGTAAACCCTAAACCCTACACCCTAATTACCCTAAACCTTTTCTTTTCTCCTCTAAATTGTTTTACGAATGAGGGGAATGTGGTTAAGTTGAATATGTTTGGATTATTTACTCATATTATCCTTCTAAATAGGTTTTGAGAAGATCTGAAGATGGTGGGGATTTTTTTAAAGTTCATTAGGAAATCAAATGTTTTGCAGAAATAATCAATTCCTTTTTCATCATAAACAAATGAAATTTTAAAAAAAGGCCCCAATACATAATTAGAATAACAATTTAATGGATTTCAACCTCATGATATTTAATGAAAGGTTGTGTTTTCTAATTAGAAGTGCATCACGATCTTCAAATGAACATCGAGTCTTTCATATTTTTTAATGAAATTTTGATTAGATTTGAAAACAAAGAAAAAGAATCAATGTTTTAACTTTCAAATCATATATGGCTATATTTTTCCTTAAAAACATAGAAAAATTCGTTACTTGAGTTGGTTGAGTAGAATACATTATACACTTATATATGTGCTATATTTATTTTGAAGGGTAATTCCAATATTCTTATTTCAGATGTTTTTAAATATTAATTTTAAAAAAGAGGGTTCATTGTTTAAAGATCTAAAAAATTGACAAACATAATTTCTATTATAAATAGGAATTGAATTCGGAATTCGAATTTTGAAATGATTCAAATGAACAAGATATTGATTATAAAATATTTCTTCGTTTGAGTTTTCA
This sequence comes from Pseudoscleropodium purum, assembly GCA_963969395.1. Classification (NCBI taxonomy): domain Eukaryota; kingdom Viridiplantae; phylum Streptophyta; class Bryopsida; order Hypnales; family Brachytheciaceae; genus Pseudoscleropodium; species Pseudoscleropodium purum. Next base: position 5,282,296 of record OZ017796.1, read on the forward strand.
AAAATGAATTCACGAAACAATTACAAACTTTTGAACTTAGGTATATGATATTGTTTTCAGTTTGTACTTTGTAGAATATAATACTTCAATATTAATCCTAAATAAATGAAAAAATTCCACATGAATGAAATGTTTCTATGTATTGCACAAAGATTTCTACCAATTACTATGATAATTAAATACATTGTTACATTTCATAAAATATTCTACATAGAAAGAAAAAATCATTTCAGTTTTTAATCATGATAAACGATGTCTTCTACTCTTTCTGTTATATGTTCGTTTTGTATAACGTGTACATTGTACAATCTTTGAGAGCAGGGGAGTTCATTTTTGACTCTCATTGAAATAGAAAATATATTTGTGTTTGGATTTTGAAATCATTATCACATTATGTATTCTATGGTCTTGCAAGAATGCATCTTGCTCCTTCCTTTGAATCCTTTTGATATTTTTTTTTTCCTTTGCTTTCTCGTAGGGCTCTTGTTCTCTTGTTCTCTTCATTTGACCAGCCTATTTGGCTTGGCTCTTAGTTTTTGTTTTTCTTAATGCAATGGTTTATGCATATGTTATAAAAAATATATATTATTTATTTAAAATTAATATATTGATGAACAAACGCATAAAGGCATTGAATGCTTTCACATTTAAAGTTATAAATCTATCATAAATCACTCTTGCAAATTTGAATGATTGAATCGAAAATTTGAAAATGTAATTACAAGAGCTTTCAATTCAATCAATTGCATAAATCATAAATGTTGAAATGCAACTCGTATGAATTTAGCATCTATGAAGATTAATTCATGCCATCCACATGCAATTTTCGAATTTAATAAAATGCAATTGAGTACTTCAATTTCTTTCCCTTCAATTCTTCAAATAACATTCACTTCATATCTTTTTCTATTTGTTTATTTAATTTTTGGGAATAAATGGAGAAACCATCTTTGTCTATATTTGAACATGCACTCTTATTTGATTGATGAAGAATAGATTTATGAAATATATAATCATTGATTTGTTCATGTTGATTTATCTAATATATTTTATATATGTATATATATTTATATATATATATCATTAAAGGAGTATGGAAGACAAGATTGACAGATTGTGTTCAAATGTTGTTGATTTTGAAATGATTTAGTACTATATCATTTATAAGAATATTATAATGGTATTATGTTATAATATTCCTAAAACAATTGCAACAAATATTAAAAATACATGCTAAGTTAGGTTTGTTAGCCTACCAATTGTTCATTAATAGACATAATTGAGTAGCCCTCTTAAATGAAACACTCAATATCTAATATCTTACAATCCAAATGGTGGATTTGTCTAAAATTTTTTCCACATTTTTTCCAACTAATTTACTACAAGATCCTACGGTTACATATGCCCAAAAGTATTTTTCTTCCAAGACTTGGTATTTGCACTACTACTGGCAATTTTGAAGTGTTTTTAGTGAAAAGAACTTTAGGGGCTAAACATCTATACCATTAGATTTTGAAAAAAGAACAATTTGCTTCATTGGGGATAACTATAAGTCCATGCTCTTTTTCGATAGCCAAAACACACTTGCAAGGACTTGGACATTTAGCGGTTTACTAAGTGATTAGACGTCAACTAATTCAATTTAATAGTAGAATTTTTATTCAACTACCTTCTTACAATTGCTTTATACACAATGCAACGTGAATATTTGGGTACATATATTAAACGTCGCAATCCTTTCGTGAATTTTTGCACATTTTAGCTCATATCTTTGTACAAAAATATCATTTACCAAGAATTCATAAATTTGGTCATAAAGGAAGGCTACCTTTTTTAATTTCAAATTTTACATTGAATGAATGAAAAGTTAGTTGAACTATACAGTGCCATGAAGACCTCTGTTTATCATGCAAAATATGGGTTTAAGGTCGCTTTAGGGTCAAACCGCCCCGTCCGCCTTCGTACCCGTCTGCCCCGTCCGCCCTCGTACCCGTCCGCCCTCATACCCGTCCGTCCCATCCGCCCAGACCCCCGTCCGTCTAGACCCCGTCCGCCCCGTTGACCGTCCGCCCTGTCCGTCGGATCCGACGTCTGCCCTGACCGCCCCGTCCACCCCGATACCCGTCCGCCCCACTACGGCGATGCGTCCGCCCCCCCGGACGGACGCCAGATTTGTCCGCCCGTGGCCGTCCGATTGGGCGGACGGGGCTCTAGGGTTTCGGGGAGGCGGACGGCCGATCCGTCCGCCACCCCTGGCCCGTCCGATTGGGCGGACGGTTTAGGGCCGTCCACATTGTCACTTTTGCTTTGCCCCTTGTGAATGCAAGGTGGAGCGGAGAGCTTGGTGGTTCATCCTCCATTGGCTCCTTTCCGAGGCAAGGCAAAAGTGGTTTATTGGGGCCTCCTTGTTGCCAATTTTTTGGACACTTGCGCGTGAATTCAATTTCAAATTAAAAAATTTGATCTATATCAATTTCATTTGTTACGATGACGAAGGGGAAGAAGAAGGTTGTGAAGCTTGAACATGGAGAGGGACCATCAAACTTGGAGGTAGCTCGCCAAAGTCCTTCGGAGGAATGCAAAAAATTCATGATTGAGCGCATCGTTCAATTTTATGAATCGGAAACAACATTGTCTTTAGACAATAAGTACATTAGATATCAAGAGAAGTGCATGTCTAAATTCAAGGTAGACATGACACAGATGTTATTGGATGCATTGAATGTAGCGAAGTGGCATGACGAAATGCATAAAATGCACTTCACCAAATGTTTGGAGAACAAGGTTCATGACGCTTTGTGGAATTCCAAAGTCATTTTGGTTAAATATGGCAAGGAATATCGACCCAATGACGCCCAATTTGAAGAAGTGATTCTGAAAGCGGACTTATTTAGGGGGCGATGTGCTCCATTCGCCAAAACGCACAATCGAGTTGGTTCAATTGGTTGGTGGAAAAGCAATGATGGAGTTGCTGAAGCGGAAAGGAACAAACGGCACCTCATAGCACTTCCAGATACAGCACGCGTGATTGCTGTTGATGATAGAACGATGAGAGGTGGATATACAACGATTCGAAAGGTTCGTATTGAAGGATGTCCAGGAATACTTCTTTATTGGGAGTTTGCGGCAAAGAAATCCATTCACCACCAAACTCGACCCGATCTTGCAAAGCTAGAACATCAAAATGAATCAATGGCTGTTCGAATTCCACACGCGGGTGTGATACGGTTTGCTGCGGTGCACAGAACGACATGTGAAGGTTATGCGTATTGGTGGAATGGTGGAACTTTTCGACAAATGTTGAATATGGATAAGGACTTTCCAGACAACATTCAAATCCGTTTGATGTATACAAATCCAACCGAAGAGGAGGTTGTAAAAGCTCACCATTTAGGACGATATCGGAAGAAGCGCACGGAGTTGACATGGGCGTTTATACATATAATGTATGCAGTGCATCTTGCTGGACATTTGCACAATGATCTTTCTCCGGACAACATCTTGTTGCATTTTCCAGAGGATGAGTCACGTGTGTACATTGGAGTTTGCGATTGGGGCATGACCACCTTAGCTTCTCAGCCAATGAAGTCTTTGTACACATTCACATCAACAGATGAGATGAAACAAACTTTGCAGAGGAGATGGTGGGTGGATCCACGTATTGTATATTTGCATAAAGCAGGTGCAGATGTGGAAGTCATTCTGATGTATTCACGTAAGTCGGAAGAGTATGCCTTTCGAAAAATTGCTCGGCGGATGAATGGAAACAACATGTCAGAGGCGTATTTCAACGTGCTACGAAAAACACCTAGTGCGACACAATTTGCTTTTCATGACTTTGCAAAAGTGTTTTATGCTTACTTGAAGCGCATTTCTTCGAAGACTGACGATGAAAATACTAGTTTGGCCATGTGATTACGCGATTTTCTAATACATATCGTTGGCCGATGCCAGATGAACATTTCCGCCATTTATATTAGATTGGTAGTGCAGAAGTAGTAGTTGAATAGGTTATATAGGCATTAAAAATTAGTTTAGAAATATAGAGTTGGAATGAAAAAAATTATATGTGCAATTAGCCAAATGTGCACAATGTATGGTATTCTACATTAAATTGAATACATTTTGCCCATATTGATTATGTTTGTATTTGTGTTGATCTCGATTTTTTAAATAGTATATATATATATTTGAAGTCACAAACTTTTTTAGTTTGCCTTCTGAAAATGAATTGGAATTTTTTCATAGTTTCAAGACTATCATGGACTCATGGTCAAACTTTATAATCTTTTAAATTGTTTAAAGATTAAGGGAGTGACCGCGGGGCAGTTTGGGTAGGGAAGTCGGGGGAAATAGGGCCGTCAAAGCGGACGGGGCGGACAGACGAGGCAAACGGGGCGGACGGGGTGACAGGCGGATGGGGTGGTCCCGGCGGACGCTGCGTCCGCGGGGACCGCGAATGTCAGCGGACGCTGCGGACACAGCGTCCGCGTCCAGACGTCGTGTCAACCCTGTTGGTTAGTTAGGATGCATTAAAAATATAGTAAAATAAATAAATGTAAATTGCATTAGAAGTTGCAAAATACATATTTAATTAAGTTCTACCATTAATATGGTAGAATTGTAAAATATATCCCACCAAAATAGAAAATGCATTGCTAACATCTAAAACATATATTTGCTGCCAAAGATATATATCATATTATCAAAGTTAATGTTTGAGAGTGAGCTTAGATTGTTCAAATCAAGTTTTTGGTCTAGTTGATTTAGTTTTCTTACAACCAACCCACCTATACCACCATACAAAACTGTAGATTAAATTGGTAACTATTTGGATTTACCCAACTAATAGTTATGTTCGTTCCAAAGGAGATCTTTTAAATAGGATTGTTTCTAATTTAATCAAAGCTAATCCCAATAGGACATTGCAACATAAGCACAAGGACAAAAAAAATAAGACTCTTTTATCCTTTATCACTAGGTTATTCTCACAAGGTAGTCTAATTACACAATTTGACACTCCACTTAAATAGACACAAAAAAATATAGTAGCTCCCAATTAATATTTGAACTTCAAATCTTCAAGCTTTTCCAAATTGGCTCAACAACACCATAGCTTGGCAAAGCACTTGTCTTCCAAATTGGTCTTTTCAGCTTCCACTAGCTCAACAAGATCTTTTTTCACCTACTTGGGATTTACTACTTTTGCTTCATAGTCCTCCATTTCTTCTCACATTCTTTCAAATCATGCAACTAATCAATTTCTTTACCAACTCGGAAATTAATATTAAATATTCAATCATCAACACCTAATAGGAATAAATTGACACTACAAACAGATTCATCAATTACTCCAATTCGTATTCTAAAAAAACATCATAGGTCATGACACCAACTTCCGACTTGGAAATTAATTAAACTTTAGTTTTAATAAAATACTCCAAATTGGGCAAAATAAATCACATGTGTTACACAGATTTCATTCCCAATTCGTAACACAAAATAATTTCCCCCCCCCACTGAACTAGGGTTGACAGGACGGTCGGACGTCCAGACGCGGACGCTGTGTCCGCAACGTCCACTGACATTCGCGGTCCGCCCGTCCGCCCCGTCGTATCCGCCCCGCCCGTCCGCCTTTCGACGGTGGGAGGGACGCTGCGTCCGTTGGTGTCTGTGAGGACGGACACCCGGGTTACGAACGCTATTTTGGGGCGGACGTACTGATTTGTCAACCCTGCAGTGAACACCAATTTGACAAATAATTCTCTTTATATTATGCCGAATTGGTGAAAATATCACCGTTATTACAACTTGAGCTTAACAGCTTAATTATCCATTTTTCAACTTCCCAAATTGATTCTAATTTAATAAGTCCATTCTTCTGATTTCCAACTAGGACTTCTCCTTCTTAACCATCATACGATCTTCTTCTAATTTCTAATATTCCCAATTGCTTCAACTTCCACCCAACTACTCTTCATCATCATTAACATCCTAATTTTCAATTAGGACTACTCTGGTTTCCACTACATCGCTCCAGTTTATCTTCTTCTCTCTCAACCATCAGCTAAAAAACTAATGCACAACTAACTCCTACAAGTTTCACTCACTTCAACTAGGAAATATTAAATCTGGTTGAAACTACTACCATACTCATACATCAATACTCCTTAAAACCTCTCCATTATCACAAACGCAGCCCAGATTGATTCTTCAAATTGAAAATATTATCCTCATTCAACTGGACACTTCCTGCATACATCACACTTCCTCCAACTAGGACTAACTCAAAAATATCAAGCATCCATGCTGACAAACTCAGCTCTTCAATTAAGACTCATACACGCAATCAAACATTTTCACATAAAAGCAACAAAAAAAGAACATATACAACTCAACAAGCTCGGATACGACTAGATTTCATTCAACAGACGGTAAGTAAAAATAAACACAAAATTAGCCCAAATAGGAAATCCCAAACTAGACGGTTACCCATTCGGAGAGGATGAGTAAACTACCAACAATCCATTTGGAACCACACAAATCCAAAATACACATAACTGACCCCACTTATTTAACTGCAGCCTAACTGGACAACTGCAACCATCCTAATTGGAATTTTCACATACCAACTCTCCACTGACTACCAACTTCGAATTCTTTCACACAAACCAGTCAATAACCACCTACTAGGAAGTCTCCTCATCAGCATACATCACATCCAACTTGGATCTTCTCCATCTTCTCCAATTTGGATTCCAATTTGGCTTAAATGAACTGGATTGAACATTTAAACTCCAAGTTGGTTTACAGACCAAAAAATATACTTAAATTCCCTTCCAATTCAGTTAAAATGTACACAAAAACACCCAAATTGGATAACAAACATACAAAATCATAACAAAAAAACTCAAAATATTCACACAAAAAATCAAAAATTCACTCCAACTTGGATATCTACAAAAACCATCCAAGTGCCTCTTATTTCCAACCTTACTACCATGTCACATGCCTTATAATCTACTTTATTTAGCATCAATTGTAGTTCTTGGGCAAAAGAAATACAACCTTCAAAATTCTTTGTTGTCTTTGTGAATTTATGCATTGAAATTGCCACCATGGCAAAAGAAATAGGAAAATAGTAGGAACAAGGGAGAGAGATAGTAATAATTACAATGAAAGAACTACAATGCATTGTTAGTGATGCTTCACAGAGGATTGTAATTTAAAGGCAAGGTGGGGCACCAATCCAAATGGGTTCCTTGTAACAAGTAGGAAAATAACTAAATAAAGATAGGCAATGAAAAGAGATTGGCAATAAAAGGAGACTCACCAACTACTAGATGTTGTCTATAGGTTTGATCAGATGTCATTTGTATTTTGCAATAAAGAAAGGGACAAGATGAGTTCACTCGATGTTTTGTTCGACAATAGCAATGCAAGGTTGTTGCTACTACAAATGTCGCATGGACATCTTCACTTAAATTGGATCAAAACTTGGGACTTTCCAAATTGTTTAATATGGTGATTTTTCAAGTACTACAATTGCATAGGAATATAAGTTAGCATCTTGAGGACTATAGTACTATGCCTTCAATGTTTTCCTGAATTTGCCTTGTTTGTTTGTACAATGGTTGTGACTCTCTCAACACTAGGTATTTTTTAGGCAAGATAACCACTATTTTAAAATTATGCACATTTTTGGTCTTTTATTGAATATATGATCCTTGTACAAATATATTATTTAAACACTCCATTTCCAATGAATTAGTCATATAAGAAGGTTATCTCTTTAACCTAGTTTCTAATATTACTTTGACTACTATGTAGTCCATCTTTCCTCCATGATAAGATGCACCAAAAGGTTCTTTGCAAAAAAATGTAGTACAACTTCATCTCTACAACAAGGATTCAAAGTCATGAAAGGTGGTGAGAGTATAAAACACTTATACTTTTGGGTGTTGTATGTAAAGCACACATCATAAATGTGAACATAACCTTTAGAGTGTGTATAAGACACTCATGCATGAGATTATAGCAAAATGATCATACAAGGACACTACTAAAAGTGGGAAAATGAAAGTATAGAAGAATATTGTTGAAGTTCATTCAATCCTTGTCCTTCTATACTATATTCTTCTATAAACTCTAATAGAGTCCTCATATTTTTTGTTACTTACTAGTTGAAATATGTATCTACATTTTTGTAGAATTTCTTTCAAAAGGTAGAATTTGATGTATTTTTGGTAGTTGCATCCACATAGATCTCCTCAACCAACTACCACATTACATATTCTTGCATAAGCACATTTTTGTGGAGCACAATTTTCAATTAAGATCACAATTCAATTGATTTATAGAAAAATGAGAATATCAATAAGATGTGTATTCTACACCACAATCAATATTGCCTCTAGAGAAACACTTAAGGTAGAACATTCTAGTGCTATCAATAACCCAATTCCAACCACTATTGGACCCTTCTATTTGTATCAATCACCCACCCATTACCACAATCTTAGCAATTCATTAGCATCATGACAATGCATTTGAGGAGGGGGGGGCACATCAACTTGTGGTTTAGCATAGGTCTATCTACACTTTACCAATTTATTCCTAGCAAACTTTGAAAAAGTAGCCACAGAAAATTCATTTCTTGTTAGAATGTCTTGATTCTACTTGCAAATGGCTTCTTTTAAACTTTTCAATCTTTGAAAAATATATGAGTTGACAAATAGCTTCTCTAAGGAACCTAGATAGCATATCTTGGTAGTAATAGGCTAATCTATCTTACATCAACCAAAAAGAGTCACTTTTTTCTAAACAGTCATTAGAAAAGATGTTCAAAGGCTCTTATATTATAAGAAAACTATATTGGTTTAGATGCATGAAATCAAATATGTAGACATTGTAAATGATATCTACACTTGTCAACATAGATGCCCAAAAAATGCATCAAGATTGATATGGAAAAGCATCCAAAATCTCAATAACATGCCCTCATGTAGAGATGTTTTTGAGCTAATGTCTTCAAAAACATGGTTTTTGAGGATGTTGAAATGTTGCCATATGGTTGCCACCATAATACCATGTAAATGCTATACGGGTGAGGAAAATCAAATGGAGTTTTTTTATCATCTAATTCATCTATGATGTTGCACTTAACGTGGTGTCAGGAAAAGTGATGTGGTAACCAACAAAAATGATGTTGCAAGCCTAGCTAATTCACTTTTACATTGTTTAAGAATTTTAATACTATTTTTTGAGATGTCAATTTAGACATCAAGGCATTTTCTGAGACATCAATTGGTGCATATCATACCCATAGAGCACGTTGAACAAAAAATATTTAGTCAAAAGAAGTAAAAAAAATGAACAAGAGATATTGTCAAATTTAGCAAGAAATAAAGAGAGCCTACCATCTACCATTTATTTTTTATGGTAAAGTGAAGGAATTACTTCATTGACATTTTTAGAAATCTCCAAAATTCATGGAAAATAATAATAAAAAATCATATATATGTATGTGTGTGTATATATATATATATATATATATATATATATATATATATATATATATATACACACACACACATACATATATATAATTTATTTATATTACACTCAAAAAAATATTAAATTTTTTGAAACTCTTTTGAAAAAATTCTAAGAAGAGTTCTCATTCCACTTACTAAAGTACAAAGGACATTGAAGAGTGTTTTTTTGAAGCAATTTATCCCTAAGGGACATTCAAGTTTTATTGAAGGAATATTGAATGATAGATTTTCCTATTTTCAATGGATGAAATTACTCACTTGCTATATAATCTGGAGACAATATTACTCTATCATGGATGACCTTACACACTTCTAGATGAATATATGTTTTCATCTATTTTTTCATTTTTTGTCCATGTCAATGGATGAAAATAACTTCACCACTCCATTGAAGAGTACATTGCTTTGAATGTGTGCAGCCTAAAAATAATGAAAAAAAATCATTGCTTGTGACCCTTTGTGCCTAGTTACTAAAGGTATGTTTGCACTTAATGTTAAAAAGTGTTGTTACTAAAGGTCTTAAGAACAAATTTAGACCTACTTTTGATTTACATTCACATCACAAACATCACCTATAACACCAAGTGCAAACATACTCTAACTTATATAAATCATAGTCTTACCAACCTTAGATTTCCTTCCCTCTATCCCACTCACGGCCTACTCCATTGATTGCCCAAGATGCACAATCGACATCAATTCTATTGAATAATTATGTTACAATGCCACATTTAATTACTTTTGGACTTTTGAAAGTTCAGAATTAATAATAGTGACCATGAGGAAAAAAAATGTTCATCAAGAGATAATCCAAAAACATTAGGAGATCAATCCAAAACATTCCGAGATCTATACAAACATCAGGAGATCTATACAATCATTAGAAGATTTGTTGATGTTAACATCAGGAGATTTGTTGATGTATAGTCCATAATTCATTGAATAGTCCAAAAGTAGTTAAATGTGGCATTACTCCTGTTGGGTTAAAAACTTCCATAATTGACATAAGAAAATTTTGACAAATAATTTATAAATTTTGACAAATACTTATAAAGGTCAAAATTTTGACAAATACCTTTATGAAGTTCAAATTCACTGATTTTATATGAAAGAAACCAAGTGATAAATGTTGCTAAGTAGAATCTTACAAGGAGATGAATGAGCACATGATTAATTCAACTTACACAATCATGTACGAAGGACAAATGAAGCAGAGTGTATCAGTACGAAGGACATCGATAGCCTAATTCCATTTAAAAACACTTGTAACGGCTTTGTAATAGGGAATTTCAAACTGCCTTCACATTGCATTCTATAGAGCCTGGGAGTAGAGAATTTTTTTGATATAAACACACAACTGCCGTAATATCAATTGTCACATAAAAAGCTCACACTTGTTAATGCTGGTGTTAAACTTGAGCAGTCTGTATCACAAGAGTGCAAGCTCCACGTCAAACAAGGGACCATCCTTTTGATCATGGTACAACTTCGGGACGAGCAGGCAATCTCCAAGGCGCACAACTTTACTAAGCACCGCACAGTCCTTTTGATTGTCATGAATCGGCCCTTCAATGCAGTGATTCTCCTTGAATCCTCCACTTCTTTTAAAACTAACGCCAAGTTGATAGCGCTTCTCCGTTTTGCAAGCTCCAAACGAGGTGCATGAGAAGCTGTACCTACAAAACTTCTCCTGAAACTGGTGATGAATCAGGAACAGGCTTTCATTCTCGGAGTCGACATTTTCATATTCTAAAGTTTCCAGTAACACATACTGGCTGCACGACGATTTGTCATACGCACCGTCGATTGTGAAGGACACTTTCCTCTCGGCGTCGGGAAGCAGAACTTCCAGGAGGGAGCCGTTGTGAACCAAGTGGAAGTGCTGGCGGAGACGTAACTTTGGGCATAGATGATTGCAACCGACAACTGGGCAGTGGTAAGGGCGAAACACACAAAGCTCCTCGTGCTTGCGATGGTTTCTTTTGCTCCTTGTGTAGTGAAGCATTTCTTTGCAGCCCCAGGGGGCGTACTTGCAGTTTACTTGGAGTGATTCGATGATCTTCTCCAATGCGGTGCAGCGGTTGGAGCCGATTGGATGGGAGCAGGTCGGGCAGGAGCCTTTGGGAAGCTTCTTGCAACAGCCTGCGCAGGTGGCGTGACCATTTGGGCACTGGAATCATAAAACCAACACTCTTCAGTCACTCAGGGTTAAGTGAATCACTGAAACTCTCACAAGAGAAATTCAAAAAGTCCATAGACTCAATTCCATAGTGAAAGTATGGAACTTCACAGTTTGCGCGTGGAATAGAGCCCGAAGCTCCATACTCTAGCTGTGAAATTCTGTACTAGTTGCACTACGGAATTAAGTCATTGAACGTTACAGTGGTCTTGGGGTTTCTCTCAAAATTATACGTCCTATGTATTCAAACCCAATTAAAGCTTCACGAAATTACGACTCCTTCGTATCTTCGATTGCATGCATATAATGGAGATTTGCGTAACCGTGCGCTGCTGTCTAACTACCGATCAAGTAAGGTCCGTCACATCAAAACCTGGAAAATCCAAATAACTGTTCCAACCATTGAAAAAATCTATGACGCAAATACGAATGTAATCAAAAGTTGCGCACTCCAGAAGAACAAACTAAAGAGCTTGCAGTCAATTAGCTTCCGGACCTGGAACACAGGCGGAAAGAGGGGCTCAAAGCAAATGGGGCACTCCAGAGTGTCGAAATCCAAAGCACAATGTTTCCGCTTCGCATGATCTCTGTAGGCAGGCTTCGTGGGTACGGGTGTGGAATTTCGCTCCATCGGTTCTGCAACTGACGCCATGGCTTCAATTCTCTCCGTCTTCGATTCTGCATTCAGCTACGTACGTCCTTTGATTGCTCACACTGGCCTTCGATTCCCACATTGCATGCAACTACATAAGCAGTCTGTGTGCCTAATTAATTTGCAAACTGCCCAACGTCAATTTATTTCCTGAAATTGAAGTCGTTCTTCCTTAAATGATATTCCATGACTTTCAATTTGCTCTTTCAGTAGGCAAGGACTGAAACTTTAATCTGTACCGGTGCTTGTTTTTACAATTTCGTGTAGATTTCAGTCACAATTTCGCTTCTTCAGACTGACTGAGGATATTCAACGGAATTCTGTTATTGCTGTTGTTGGGTTCAGCTGAAACTCTGATTGATTTTGATTGATTTTCATCATTCTCGTTGATCCTGTTGAAGTGCCGGCGGAATTAGTAGTTTAGTACCCCTGGAATCAATCTTGGAATGGCCAGCATCATTGCGAACCTTGGGTGGTGGTAGTAGAGATTCAATAGAATCATGGCGTTAGCCAGCAGTACCATCATCAATCCGACTCTCTAAACGACTCACTAAATTATCTTACTATCTTACTTGTTTGGAGTAAAATTAGAACTTGTGATTACTATGAATGGAAGCACATCAAAAATCTCATTAAGTAGACACAACCAAAATAGAGCCAATTGAAAGCATGGTAAAAGACAGAAAAATTTGATTAGCCATGGTAAATCACACTCATTCAAGGCAATGGCATTTCAAATTTTGATAAGCATGATTTGCCAAGACCTCAATAATTTTTGTCTTTTAAAGCTTGCTTTGAAGTAGTTTATTTTCATTGTCAAATTAATGTCTAAATTAGAATTTTTTATGCCTATTCAAAATACTTTGGGATGTGCTTCTTATGATAGAAATTTCAAGCTTCAATTATAAGGGGAAATTTGTAGAATGCATTGAGAATGTTCTAAGAATGGATTCATTTTTTCTACCAAAGGTTGCAAGAACAAATAACTTTTCAAGCTTGTAAACAATGGAAAAAATAAATACTTTCAATTTTTCTTAAAAAGGCTATCAATTTCATTAGATTTGTACAATCTACAATCCTTAAAATATCACAATCAACCATCATTTGAATGCTCTACTAGAGGTAAGAAGGTTCATTCTAGAGAATTCTCCCATTCCATGCAACTAGATATGAAATCATTGTTGTACTGCATTAGACCTAAAGTCGGCATTGTTAAATGGTTGAATTTTAGGTCACAACCTTATCTAGCTTTACCATCTTCTTCAAGAACTACAACTACCTCTTTAACACTCACAACTTCCTTTCCATCCTATCTTCTCCAAACAAATAGCCTAGCCAAAACAGTGAAATTAGATTGCCTTCCCAATTAGGTTGCTTTGTGTTAGGTAACTTACCTCATGGATAAATGCTTGTACACATAGAGGCACATGCAACTCTGTGAACTGGGCTTTTAACTCATGCACTAATCTATACCATACACATGGTTTTGGATTGAATGCATAATTGTACAATAGAAATGAATATTTATTTAGTGTGGATTGTCAAGAAATTAGTGTAGGGCAACCTAATTTCACTATTTTGTGTAGTATCAAGTTATACTACAACAACCAAAGTATTATGAAAGTCTTTCACAACTTTGTTTTTCATACCACATCAAAACATAGAGAAATCCATTATCACTTCATCAAAACTAAAGAGTCTTAGAAGGTGAAATCAAGTTATATATTTATTAATGCTAATGCCCAAATAGTAGATGTTCTTACAAAACCACTAGGCAAAGTGAAATTCAACCAACATAGAACTTCTCTAGGATTACACAACCTGAACAGTGTGCGAGAAAACTAATAAGACTCACTCCATGTCTAAACCTTACACTAGAAACTCTAAGATTCTAAAAAGTTGGAGTTTGTAATAGAAGGCAATGTAACACATTTTGTGACCACCATGGTGCTTATGGAGCCTAGCTTCTTGCTTAAGCTTGGTGCAAAGCATCCACATCCTGATGGCTTGTGGCAATGGTGGTGATGACACTTGTGACTCCTCTTGTATTCGTGATGAATGCAAAGATGTGGAAATCAAGCCCGCACCAAGTTGCCTCCAAATCACAAATCTTTTCATTCAAACTTATGTGCATTCTACCTTTCTCTACATGCAATTCTATAGTTCTTAGAGTCCTCTTACAAATTTGTATGACACTAACATGAATGTTCTCTATGTTTTAGAACAATACAAATGATTGTGGTCTACACTTCTTTCATACTATTTGATTGTCATCCACTTTCATCCAAATTTTCATAATAGCTGGACTATATACATATATTGCAAGGGATCTCACATTATTCAAACACTCACTCATTGAATTAACTTACATACTAAAATAGCAAATAAACAACTAGAATTGGTAGAATCAATTAATTTTTAGAGCCAACCCATTGACCTTAGTGAATAACGAAAGATTGCTCCATAACATGCTAAATAAAATTACTTCATATTACGCTGCCATAAGAGACTCTAGGGTCTCTCTTAAGTAAATGTATGTTGAAAGCTGTCGTCTTGCAGTAAGCTTATGCAGTAAGTTGTTCTTATCCAATTTACTGGCTATAGCGGCCATCATGTCCTTGCAAAAGACGAAAATAACGTACTGAAAATGCCAGATGAAGCCAGTATAATCTTGAACCAATAACCTTCAGCATTCGAGCTGGAGATGCAACGATATTTGACAAACCAAAGATCGTCTTTTAAGGACCTCTGCTAGCTAGATGCACAAGCACCTCAAGGGTAAAAGGTTTTACAACCTCCCACCGCTACTCTACACATTCAAATCCAGCTCTAAAATCGTAATGCCTGGTCTAGGTGCAGATCATCAACATTTGCAACGAGAGTTTTTCTACAGGTCCATGAAAGATACGATCCGGTGATGGGGAAGCAGAAGCTTCGAGAGAACCGCTGAGGAAATCCGTAAGAATGTCATACACAAAAAACAGAAACACTTCAAGATGGTTACCAAGTGTACTTCGCTGCAAGAAGCACATCCTCGTACTGCTGCGCCGCATGGTCCCAACTCAAGTCCTGAGACATGCCTCGTTGCTGAATACCTTTCCAGCTACTCTTGAAATCATGGTAGGTCCACATAGCATTCCCAAGAGCATGAATGAAAGCGTCCACGTGCAGTCTATCAAATGTCCACCCCAAGCCGGACTCGTTGAAGGGATTGAACGACTGCACAGTGTCCTTCAGTCCACCCACAGCATGCACAACAGGCACTGTACCGTATCGCATGGCGTACAACTGGTTGAGTCCACAGGGCTCGAACCGGGAGGGCATCAACAAAATGTCCACACTTGCAGTGATTCGATGCGCCGTCTGCACAGAGAATCCAACCCAGCCACGTACTTTGTCCCGATGTGAGCCCTCGAACTTCTTCAGCATGTTTTCGTAGTCGTTGCGGCCTGTACCGAGCATGACCAGTTGAATATCTTGGCTCATCAGCCATGGCATAGCCTGTTCTATTATATCAATCCCCTTCTGAGAATCCAGCCGCCCAATGAATCCCAGTAATGGCACGTCTGGTCGCACTGGCAAGCCTAGTTCTTTCTGTAACGCAGCCTTGCAAGCCGTTTTGCCAGTGTCTAGGGTTTCAAAGGTATAGTTGGCGTAGCCGTCACTCTGAAGATGCACATCCACCTCTGGGTTCCATTCTTTGTCATCGATGCCATTCACTACACCCCTCAGCTTCCAGTTGTGCTCCCTGATGATTCCATCCAAACCCCAACCTCCCTCTCCTGTTTGTACTTCCCCTGCGTAGCCATGACTTACAGTCACTATGCGGTGGGCTGTTATCAGGCCTGCCATAAAGATGTTGTTATGGTTTCCTCCACGGGGGTTGTTAAAGCGAAACTTGTTGATGTAATGGTCGGGAAGGCCCAGTTTACCATAGTCCGTCAGTGGTCCCCGGCCCTGCATAGGAAATGGCAGGGGTCATAAAGCCTCTCCTAGAATAAATTTCACGCCACATCTAGTTTACTTAAATTATGCATTCTAGTCACAGAGAGAATCCAGAAACTAGTGCTGGGATGTAAGAGCTCGAACTCTGGATTTCCAGGCTAGGCTGAGTGGGAGTTGGCTGGTAGCATCATGTACTTTACCCAGAGCCCCTCGAAGTCCATTTTGTGGATGATGAACAGAGTGATTCAAGGCGGTGATTCTTCCAAATAACTTCTCATTCATGCGAAGTAATGCTTGAATTTTTTTTTTAAGAACTCCCTTCTAACTAATTTCATGAAATTGGGGTACCAAAAGTATTTATACAAAGATAGATAGATAAGGATATAGATATAGATTTAGGCAAAAGAGTTAAATCGGGTTGGGTGTTAAAAGAATTAAAACTTCTAGAACAAGGTTTGGCCAATTGGCTGAGCGATTAACATGAAAAAACATGCTACCTGATGAGCCATGTTATGAATGACCAGCACCGATCGAGCATATTTCATGTAGCCGTTGTCCCGATAATATGCCTGCAGATAAACTGGCACCAATGCTGTGTGCCAGTCATTAGCAATAAACACAAGATTTCCGTCGCCGTAGCACACACCACCGCAAGGAACGTGCCATGGGGTCTGCACGAATGTTCAAAAATGCGTCAAACTCTGACTGTCCAGTCAAAATGTTAGACCCAGTACTATACCTTAAGTTTGCAATATATGGAAACAACGGGTACTTTCTAGGGGACAGTAGGGTTTCCATAGGAAATCACTTAAGTTACTGAACTTGAGATTACAAACGCAATAACATCAGCAAAGTGATCGAGAGAGTATCTTCCAAATTTTATGCAGAACTTCACGACACATTCAAGAGAAACCAACCTCGACAGCAGCTTTGCTAAGAAGAATCATCCGGTGCAGCGCATCCTGCATTACATGAGAATTTTCACTTATTGTCAGTAACCACATGCAACTGGCACCCTGAAAAATGAAATTTCTAGGCAAAACACTTGCGCGCTTGCAATACGAAGCTGGTAACTAGAGAAAACTAAAAGTCTTGATTGATTGGTCGGTCATCAACCGTCCATAAAGATGGTTGCATTGTTAACCTGACTTCAAATGTTCAATACTGCAGTTCAATTCGGTTAAAAACATACCTCCCGAGATCCACCATAAATATTGTTTGCAAATGAGTGAAAGATAGGATTGTCGATAAAAACAAAATCAACACCATCAATAAAACCGTGGAAATATCCAACCTCCATGTCCTGCAAGGTCCAACATTCAAAGACTGACAAACCACTTGGAAGGGGCTGAAAGATTCAGCATGAAACGGAAAAGAGGTTCTGAAAACAATTGGCAGACTTCCACTATCGTCATTTAAAATTAGCACTAACCATTTCTCAGTAAAGATTTCGAATTCGAAAAAGGTTATCAAGGCTCATCTAAGCTTAAGTTCTATTATATTATTTGACCCTCACGATATACACACAAGAAGATGGTGGGCAACCTGTCCAGCCACATTGTAAATCCTGCGTACACCTGTTTCCCAGGCCTCTGCATAATTACTGTATCGAGGGGCCACAACCTGCCGACAGGGCGCACCAATAGCTGTAAGCGAAGCCTGATTCCCTATTGGATTAGAAAATTCTCCTTCGGAGTAATCATTAATCAATTTTTATCTTCCCAGTATGGAACTACCAAAAAAAAACAAGAAGACCGAAACTCTTCCAAAACTTTTCAGGGTCGTGATATTAGAAGAAAGAAGAAAATTACCATCACACGATGACCTCTCCGAGCCAATGCCTTCGGTAGTGCTCCTACAACGTCTCCCAAACCCCCTTCATAAAATGCAAGCAATGAAATCAATATCAATGAACTTCTAAAAGACGAGCAAAAAATGGAGTGCAAAGCTACAACCTAAAACCTAAGCGACATGGGTCATGTTTTTGCTTAGCACTTCTGAGTGGTTCATATGGAGACTTTCTTTTGTTCGACTACATATAAAGATTTTGAACAACGCATGCAATGTTTTTCATTGGTAATGGTGATACAAAACATACACCTCGCTGCATATATTTTTCACAAATGATCAGTCCAAATGGTCATTTAAAGACCCCGAAATCTAACTGAACTTCTATTCAAGTAACCATGTTCACAGGTCACAGTTCTTAGGTAACCACAGGACAAGAATAAAGAAAGGAACCGTTCTCAGAACTCCAATACAGTTATACCTTGGATACTCAACTAGCTCAGCGCTAAACAACAATGGAAGAGACCGACTTATCAGTTCAAACAAAAGATCCTGCACCCTGACCTCTTTAAGCTGCCTGTCGTCCCCCCAAAAAAACGATGACATGATCGTTTGAATGCTTAAAAAGTGTATTACACTTAAAAATTTGCAGTGTATTCCAGATTGTCGTTTTCGAGAAGGTCATATTAAAGAGATCTGAGCGCAGAACCTGTTTTCGACCAAGGTGCACATTCGGCAGCAACAACCACGATGTTCATCACGTTAGGTCCAGCCAACGGCGGAGGCTTTTTCTCTGCCTTCGGGGCATCGGCATCGGTGAGAGCTGGCTCTGATACCTGCGAGACCGCAGGCCCCGTGCCTTCACGACTGTGGTCGCTATGAAAATCTCGCTTGCTTTCTTCGGCTTCAGCTGAAGGTTCCGGGTAGCCAGCTGGACGGATTGTCAATGGGGGAGACGCAGCTGCACGATCAGACCGTGCACTGCGTTTGGAAGCAGCTGTTGAATGTGGCCTTCCAGATGGAGAAGCTTCAGCAACATCCTCCTCAGAAGTGCTCGATGGGCCCGTGCTGGAGGACGAAGACGAGAACAATTTTTGCCTTTCCTCAATCTGCACCAATGCACAACAAACTGCTCGTTGTTAAGAGTGCAGCGAATCAAATAACCGCAGTTCATTCCTTATCAAAATCGGTCACCTCAATTGATTCAACTACCTGCGCCACAAATGGAACATCTATCAACTATCGTTCAGTTGATAGATGTTACCGTGAACCCTTCCCCACACCAATATTATTCAATTTCAACACTGAATTCGCCGCATTGTTCGTGAGAAACGCTCATAGCCACCAGCTCGATACTCAAATGCAACATAAAAACTGCAGAAATTCAAAACCTGAACATAATCAAATCTTGCGGTTGCTGCGAATTCTAACTCAACAATCTATCTTACTTCTTCGTATTCTCAGCCAAACATGAGGTGAATTCAAATGCCCCTGCAGTCTAGCTTGCCCTCCAGCGATTCACTACAAAGTGATTTCCCCCATGAAGTTGTGACAGACCATTCTTCTACACTCCCGTCAAGTGTCGGTATTGTGTCCGGACTCGAGAGTCGAATTTCAGAGTGAGGTGATTCTACCCTAAGATACGGTAAGTTGACACAATGTCATCGAATTGGAGGCGAAATCCCAGCATGAGGGGGACACGGCAAATTGCACTGCAAGCGGTGCACTCTGCAGTACACTTTGCCGAGTGCCCAGCGCAATATCCCGCACTCCACCTGCAGAATCCCCACTCCATCTGCGCAAGGCTACTCGTCGGATTGCAAGAGCAACACCAATTGCAGCTACCGGCCCTACTCGCACAGCCAATTACCCCGCCATCGCCGAAACAAATAATCGCGTCAAGCTTGACTCTCGGGCTACATTCAAAATTGAAAGTGACTCCTGAGCACCCCGAGCCAAAATTGACGGACATTCCAAGGTTTGGGACTCGGAAGGATGCAATAGGCATGAGAGCCGAAACTCCGTACCTGATCCAGTAACTCCCTCTGCATGGCCAGCAGCTTGTTGCTTTCCTTGAGCAACACCGTCCTGTCCTTCCCCGCGGCCGCCCCTTGCTCGTCCAAATTTCTCGTCACCACGATACCTCTCCGCTGCTTCTGCCCCTGCTCACATTGCCTCCCATTCCTGCTCCTTCTCATTCCCAGCTTACTCCTCTGCATAGGATGAGTCGCCCAGCCCACACTTTGCATCAAAGAAGATGAAGGCAACGACAAAACGGCTGCTGCTGCAGCACTGTGCTCCAGCATAGCCATTGCTCCGCCCACCCCCATTGCGACCCCTGGCTTCAATTCTCTCCCGATCCCCTCCCGGCCCTGCCCTCGAAGTTTGATCCTCAATAGTACCCCTCCCAAGCGGTACCAAGTCGACGAGCAACACCAACGCTCACATTAGAAAAGAGACCCCGTTGAGGCCGGGGTTGTAATAAGTAAAGAGTTGTAAGTGAAGAAAGTGTGGTCAGTGAGCTTTTGTGGCTGTTATGGAACTAACTTAGCGCTAGCTATGGCATCGCGTGCAATGCTTTTGCTGCAACTCCTGCAACAGACTTCACCTCCGGAAACGGATGGACGGACGGAACAAGGAGGGAGACAGCCCCTCTCTGGTATTGTCCTTTTCACTTCTAGTAGAGGCATGTGTGTAGTACACTAGCTTGAGACATTGGCTTTGAGGTAGTTGAAAGTGGAATTATTTATATAAATAATTAATCCTACCGATGAGATTGTTGTAAAAAAGAGTTGGTAGTTGTATGAAAAATTCTATTTGCTATAATAATCAAAACCTGCTGTTGCGGTTATTATTTATAAAGGAAAATAAATAATTGCATATGGGAATTGTCATTAAGATCATGAATTTTTTATAACCACAAATTAGAGAATGGGGTGGAATAGATTGACAGTGTTTTAAATGTGATTTAAATGTGAGAGGCCCGGATGAAAATTAAAAAGGGAGAAATGGGATTAATAATTGTGTATATGATCATGTTTGTGACTAAGTATATCATCCAATTATGTCATCGAGGTTATTGTTAAAGGAAACAAGTAAATTATGCAAGACACTAAATCTTACATTCAAAATGGGACCAATATGGTGAATTTTGTATCTCCAGGATAAATGTAAAAAAAATGCCCCTTATTTTGAGCCGTGTTAATTCTATGTTCTACACCTCTCCTAGCAAATTAGCATGATCTTTGATTGCAAATATGAATTCAAAATTTGCAAATTTTTACAAGTGTAACAAATAAAAATTCCTACGTTTTTCCTTGAGTAAACCTACCTTGTTCGTCCCACTTTGAATGGAGGATTTAGTGTCCTTTGTAAATTAAGTGTAGGAATTGTCATTGTGATCACAAACTCTAAGAAGAAAAAATGTATTGAAAATGGTATAGAATCATTCACACCAAACCAGAAGGAATGTTTTAAATAAAAGAAAAGGCAAAAAAAAAATATTACACTGAATCCGAGATACCAAATTGTACCCTACAAATCTCCTTACTAGCTTCTCCTAACGTAGAGAGAATCTTACAGCTCTTGTCGAGGGGGGGGGCGTACTACCAGTTGTAGCAAGTACCGTAATAGCAACATGGGCTACTCTAGGTAGTCTATGCAGGGTTGGAGAATTTTGAAGGGATGGAATTAGAGTGGTCTATACAGTGCCTGACTGCAGTCACTGTACTGTACTCTCTTCAGTGGACCGGTACACTTGTTGTGTGGTGGCCCTGTGCCACCAACCAAACCAAGGCAGCGGTGCAATTTTCCCAATAAAACTTGATCACATCAGATTGTCGGTCATGACTTGGTGAGTGACAAGCACCACTTGTCCAAGTTGTGTTTTTACAAGGCGGTGAGATTAATTAATATTTTTATAGAGTAATGTTGATCGCATCACTAACCAATTGGTGATGGAGCTTGTTACTGCAACTTGGTGTTCGAAGACCCTCCGTTCTAGTACGGCATAAGGTAATAGCCTTGGGACCAAAGGAGAATATTATATTAGAGAAGTTATTGCTTTATTGAGGTGCTACAACTTTAATGTATGGGATGCAACTCATTCTTGACCAAAAGCCCCATTTTAGCAATGTTGATTGTTCTCTTTCTATGTAGAAGAGATGAGTAGTGATTAATTATGGTGGGATTCTTGGTGCAATTGTGGCATGTTATGATTGGCTAATAAGACTCTCAATTTTGCAACCAACCCTTCGTCAGAAAGAAGAAGGTCTATAGCATTAGAATGAATGAGAGAAAGTCCATCTTCCGCTCAAAAATTCATGGTAATTCTGTTACAAAAAAAATCATCAAAATGTCATGTCTATTTCTACACATGCGGCAATTTAACCATTGAAGAAACTCACCTTTCAAATACGTGAAATTGCTTAAGTGGTTAGGAATGGATTGCCTCCTTTAGTAAAAATTACAAAGGTTTGCATTATGACAACTTTAATTTTGTGGAATTTGGATTGGAAGATTTGGAATTGGATTAGAATATTACCTAAAAGAGTCTTTAGACTATCTAAAAACCAACAAAAAATTGTATCCATAATGCTCATCTTACTCATCTATACTAGTAATGATATTTCTCTAATATGGCCACAATACAAAGGCCTAAAAATCCCTCGTCTTGCAAGGAAATTACACTCAAAACTTGCAGAAGTCCCTATTGTAATCACCAATCAATCTATTTTTGTCACCCAAGACATTGATTGTGGTCAAAATTTCATTTAGTAAAAAAATAACTTTTATGGGTGATTTCTGCCTAAGTACTCATAATGAATCTTTCCACCATAATGGATTGTTCTACCTTACCAATAATCTATACCTTAACCCTTATATGCTCAAATTGTGCTTTTTGGCAACATAATGATTTGGGTAGCTCATTACAAATAGAATTTTTTTTTCTTTGAAATTTTTGATACAATATATGCTTGAGGAGTAGCTTTAAAAACTTGAAATTTTTCATGAATTTAGAATCATAATTACAAAGTTATTGCATCATCTGCAATTTTCATTGCTTAGTAGAGAGTCCAAAAATTTCTTACAAAAATAATTTTTTAAGAAATAAAATTTGAAATGGATTTTCTAGATTCGTAGATTTGTAGATAGTTTTGAATCATTCCATTTTGATGAATGAGATGAAAGTTATAAGAATTGAAGTCTTAGTTTGCAGACAATTATGAATTATTTACTCTAAAATAAACTTTAAAGTCCTTATTTAACTCAATTTGTAATATTTGGGAAAATAAAATAGAATCAAAGGATGTCAATTGTTTATTATAACATTACAACCATTGGAATTGGCATTTTTCAATTCCAGGACTAAATTCTTAACAAATTAGTATTTCGAATCACTCTCTATTTCTTTTCATTTACTATTTTTTTCTTGTATGTCGCACAATTCTAAATGATCTAAAAATTTTCAAGCATGTAGTCAACTTGCTTTGAAGAATGAATGAAAAGAAACACCACCATTTTGGACTTCTTTTTTCATGCAAATGTGACCTTGTGAAGTGTAGCTGCACATTTTTTTGAAGGGCCAAAAAAAGATTTTTATCACTTCAAACTTTAATACCTTGCAATCTACATAGTGGACATTTTTGAAATTCTCTCTACAACTTCTCAAACCAAATTACTACAAGATCCTACGGTTACATGTGCCTCAAAATGTTTTTTTTTTCTAAAATTTGGTACTTGTACTAGAAATGGTAATTTTCAAGCGTCTTTGGTGAAAATATAGTCCAAAACATTTAGGGGTTAAATGAAATTGTTTGTTGTGTTTATTTGTTTTGTTTGTTATAGTGAGAACTTTTGGACCGTGAATCTGTTAGTTATGGGCTTGGTAGAATGAAAAAGCTCTTTACGAGGAGGAGTTGCATGAGCTTTGCTCCACAGTGTTTGGACCTACTATGTAAAAATTTATGAATTTCTAAATTTTTTCCAAATTAAAAAAATCAGAACTACTTCTACTTTTCTTTCGTTTGTGGCAATGGCCGAGAGCACACTACAATAGCAAGGCTTTTATTTTTGGCGAAATTTCGCCAAACTGTCATAAATCTGACCTCTCTGGCTTCATCCCTCCTAAAACTGGCCTCTGTAGTGAAGCCGGCAAGGGGACACTGTTCCAAAAAAAAAAGCCCTGTACAGTAGTGAAGTGTAGTAGTTGGTGAGAATACAGAATGAGTTGGGAACCAGGTGCAAAGCGACTATTGGTGAGACTACTATAACAGAGGATGTGATATTAGAGAGGATTCCTTGTGTTAAGCGTGGATTGCATGGGCCTCGGTTTCTTCCCATCGATTGGGTATTTGAGTAGTTCAATAAGACAGGAAAGCATTTAAAAAACAATAAAATATACAATTTGCAGATCTCCAGTCACTCCTTTTTTGGAACATCTGCCTACACTAATTTCCAAGTGATGATTGCATTCCGTTGTAGGCCACATTTATGGAATCATACGTATCATATTCCAATAGGAGAAAGCCGGTGGATCCTTTCCCTTTATCTCGCAGGGATGACACTTAGGATTTTATTTCACATTGACAGTGCTGCAGGCTTGCCTGACTGTCTGGAGGCCAGGGAGGATTGACCCCCTCCATTGCCCCATGTTTTACCTTTGATAAAAAAATTTATTTGCCACATATGATGAAATTTGCAAATTCTGAATTCATAGTTGCAAGCAGAGAACCCAAATTAGATAAGCGGCACAATGAAATACAAAATTTAAGCGGCACAAAATAGGGGGCAATTTTGTTTGGTGGGGCAATAGAGGGGTCAATCCTCCCTAGCCTTGTCCAGACAACTCTCACTTCAAACAATTTTTTTTGCTATTAGTTTGATTCAAAGTAATTCTAATAATTGTTTGTTACTTTGTATTAACCCCTAAAGGACCCGCACGCGTTTTTTGGCTACGTAGAAATTTTGGGCAGGTCATTGTGACCAGAAATTTTCATAATTTAGGCTAAAATTTTAATAGAAGGTGTGGATGAGGATTATCTTTCATCTGCAACAAATTTCATGACATTTGGAAATAGGAATCAAAAGTTATAGCCTAATATGTTATTTTTTTTTTGTAACTCGGCAGTTTGGGCAGATTAAAAAAAATCACTTTTTTCAGAAACCAAAATTTGAAATTGGTTTTCTAGACTTATATATACAAGGAAAGCTTTGAGTCATTCCATTTTGATCAACAAATCAAAAGTCATGAGGATTTTTTGTTTGCGGGCAGTTATGGATTGCCTACCCTGAAATAAATTTTGAAAATCCTTTATCTTACCCAATTTTCAATATTTTTGAAAAAAAACAAAACACTAGGATGTAAATTGTTTATTACAACATTTCAACCATTGGGATTGTCATTTTTCAATTCCATATTTTAATTCTTAATAATTTAGTATTTTGAATCATTGTCTACTACTACCTACTTACTATTTTTTTCCTATATGTTGTACAATTCCAAATGATCTCAAATTTTTCAAGCATGTAGAAAAATTGTCTACAAAAAAGAATCCTAAGAAGCACCATCATTTTGGTCATTTTTTTCATAGAAAAGTGAGCTTGTGAAGTGCAGCTGCTTAGCTTTTTGCAAGGGGAAAAAAATGATTTTAGTGAATTTGAATGCTTATATCTTGCAATCCATGCAGTGGAAATGTCTGAAATTCTTACCACATGTTTTTGGTACTACATAGTACAAGATCCTATGGTTACATATATCAAAAAAGTTTTTTTTTTCAAAAATTTGCTACTTGTACTAAACATGGCAAATTTTGAGCTTTTTCGGTGAAAACATAGTCATGGAACTTTAGGGGTTAAGATACAAGCACTGGAAAGCATCCGTCTACCTAATGGCATCCCTTTCTAGGAAGGGAAGTCATATTAGAACTTAAATGTAGACATACCAAACAAAGCTTGTTAATTGTTGACTGGCATAATAAGCAATTTATGATTCACCTAGATTTGCATTTCAAAATGACTCTTCTTTCTAAAAAAGGATGCCATTGGGTACAAGGATGCCATTGGGTGCCTCTATTTTAAAACATAAAGATAACTTACATATTGGAGTGGTGGATGTAAGCTTCCATAATGAATGTAATTCATTTAAAAACCCTATATTGTTTTAGCATTAGAAATTCATCAATAATTCTACAAAGGTTCAAAACATATGAAACAACTTTGGGCTAGATGTTAGTTTCTTTTAGCTTTCAAGAATAAATGTATAGGAAATATTTCAAGGTGAGTGTAGCTTCTCCTTAAATGTAATCAACTACACTAAATAGCGAAATTAGGTCATTACTTCAATAATTAGGTGACCTTACTCCAAGAAACTTACATTACTTTAGAATCCATCAAAGTCACATGAATAGATATTTCTATAAAAAAATTTATTTGTTCACATGGAGATTCACGAGTCCCATTTACAACAAGATCTAATTTAGAAGTAGTGCATTTACTTGCAATTATAGTTTCAAATTGCTTGAAAAATTAGTGAGGGGCAACCTAATTAATTTCACTATTTAATGCAATAAATGCCCTCCTAATTAACATAATACAAGTTCATCATTACTTTTGTCTTTGATACTTTTTTTTATACAAATGAAAGAAATTTCATTGCTTTGATACATAAGGTAGAAGTATCTATTTTGAATAACTTAAGCATTTCAGAATGAATGACATGGGAAGTCATGGGAAACTGAGCTCACTATGTGCAAAAATAAGGTTGTGGAAGAATGCCAAAAATAACGAAATTTTTCCTTCAAAAATGAATATTTTATTAAATATAAAAGTGAATTTTTCACCCAAATTGTTTCAAGTTTTTTAGATTCACCTATTATGGTTAGCTTTGGCACTCCACCCTAAGCCAAGAGGGAAGAAAGATGACTAGACAAGAAGGTACAAACTAAGAATCTTTTTAATGACCATCACATCCAATTGTTGTCTACAATAGGTTAGCCTACGAAGCAATTACAAGGGGTTTGTCTAAAATAGGTATTTCTACCTTCTTTAGAAATGACTTGGCATCACTTCTACAAGTATAACATTCTAGAGCAATTAGATAGATTGCCTTTTCCTCTCTAGAGTCTTCATCTACAAACTTCATCCGTATACTATTAATGTAAACTTCAGTATTGGGATGGTGGTAGTTCATTCATAGTGTGCTCTATGTTTTTTGCTAATTATTAGACCAAGTATACAAACAACAAATATTTGTATAGATAGATGGTTTGTCAATAATCCAATGGATCCATTGAGTAATGTACCTATATATTTTCTAACCATTTGCTATCAATAATTTTTCTTGAGTTTCTATTAGAAAGAGAAGTTTTTTTTATGTACATAGGGTAAGGTAGGAGCTAGAACAACCTATATAGAATATATAAATTAGAATTTATAGTTTCTCAATCACTCATAGTGAAGTCAAAAGTAGGAATTGTGTTAAAACTAAAATTTCAGATTTCATTTAGTCATAAGGTAACTTCGCGTATGAGAGCCCAAATGGTAGCGAGCCCATCATAGGCAAAATTATACTTATGGTGTATATTCTAGTTCTTAAAATGTGCATCACTAGAATTTTTTTTGCTTGTAATGAGTTGATTAGCATTGGGACTATCATAGGTTGGTTTACCTTAATAGAATAACTTTTCTCAAAATACTTTGTACTCAAAAAAGTTGGTAAATTAAGTTAAGTTTCATCTCCAAAAATTTGTTTGAGATTTAAAGTCTCTAATTAAAAGTTATGGACAAATTTTAAAGAGGGTGTTTGAAAATGTCCAAAATACTTCCCTTGCAACACCTCTTTGAAATTTGTTCATAACTGTTTATTAAAGAATTAAAATCTCAAAAAGATTTTTGGAGATAAAACTTAACTTGATTTACCAACTTTTTTGAGTGCAAAGTTTTTTGAGACAAGTTATTCTACTGTGTTTAAATGAGGTTTGAAATTCTAGTTTTAACACAATTCTTACTTTTCCAAAAACTATGAGCTCTTGAAGCTCCTACTAATTTTCATTACAAATCTCACATTGTTTGTTTTACCTCCTACTACCCCATATCTATATTAAAAAGATTTATCTCCACTTCTTGAATATCTAATCATAAGAAGCTTTCTCATTGTAGTGATATAATTTACATCTTGATATCAGTTACTTCAAAAAAACTAAACCCCATTGAAAAATTTGTTTAGAGTTTTATGTAAAATTCAATATTTTACTATTGAATACAATGTGCAAGTGTCCTCCGACAGAATTTGATGCGTGTAGTTGAGCTTTATTATGAATGTGGAATATTTCACATCACTCTATCCCTTGCCTGCTGCTCTAGAATGTTATGAGGCAGATCATGCCTGCAGAAAAATCGTGTAGTTAATCCCATAGTAAGGTAACTCTGCCTATGACAGTCTGAATGGGAGCCAGCCCATCACAGGCATAAAATTTCTAGTGATGCACATTTCAAGAACTAGAACGTATACCATGAGTACAATTTTGCCTGTGATGGGCTAGCTCCCATTTGGACTGTCATAGGGAGAGTTACTTCCACTTTTGGGGGTGTTAGTAAGTTAGCTCCTGGAACTTTGGAGGTCAGTGAGCCCCTGTTGCTTTGCAAGACTGACGAATCTCGCAAAGCGGACCAACCCAAGCATGCTTGACATGACGAACTCTTGCGGCGATCCACAACCACATCTTCATTTCAGTGGAACTGAAACTGAACTGAAGTGAAGTCCAAAACGTCAAGGGACGGAGGGAATCTGGAATCTGCTTTGGTGGCCGAGCGTTCATCTGCTGATTGGCAAGGATTTTGACGGAGGAGACGGTCAGGATCAAACGGATGGATAAAGGGGGAGGCCAACATAACATGCCTTGCCAATGAGACGGCAAGGGTGCTTTGGGAGCCTTGGAAAAAGGGGACCAGTCCTCTCTATCCTCTTTATTTTATGTCAACCTCTTTGTTAACACGTCTTAGGGCCTCATGCCATGCGACAATCCGTGGGCGAAAAAATAGCACTGGAAGACAAGACATATTTATCAAGTGTCTTACTCGCCTCGATGAGTGCAAAAGAAGGATTTCATGTTTCTATTAAATTGATGAACAATCCTATTAGTGAAGAGTGGTCTGTTTTGAAGGGGAATCATTATGTGTGCTATTCCTACTTGATCTCTTTCCACCCCACTAGGTTTGCATGTCACTACAATTACCCACTTGGATATTGTTAGGTTTCCCTTGCTAATTTTGCCTACCGGTCGCACATGGTTGGAGGCTCTTACCAATGAGACAAGGGACCTTCTAGATCCTTGAAAAGGGGACTTATACAGTGAAATAGAATTGTCTAATTGATGGCTCCTCAACCAATTTTAATCCTAGAGTTAACCCCTAAAGCAAGATTCTACATTTTTTTTGGCAACATAGTGAGTTTGGGAAGCTCCATAGTATGGAATTTATTTTTCTTTGAAATTTCCACACAAAATGTGCTTGAGGAGTAGCTTTAAGGCCTAGCAACTTTCATAACTTTTGACTACATGGTTAAAAAGTTATTATATGATATGTAATTTTCATTGTTGAGTAAGTAAGTTGTCCAACGAAAAGAATATTTTTCTCAAAAAAATCACTTTTGTAAGAAATAAATATTTGAAATTGATTTTCTAGATTTATATATAGAGAGAGAGAAAGCTAAGAATCATTCCGTTTTGATTAATGAGATGAAAGTTACTAAGAGTTTTAGTTTGTGGGAAATTAAAGGATCTTTAAATACTCTAAAATAAACTTTGAAAATCTTTATTTAACTCAAATTTTAATATTTTTGGAAAAAAAATTATAAAATGTAGATTGTTTATTACAAAATAAAATCATCAAAATTGGAATTCTTCAATTCCATAACTAAATTCTTAACAATTTAGTATTTTGAATCATTCGCTACTTTGTTTTACTTACTATTTTTTTCCTATATATATTGTACAATTCCAAATTAGCTGAATTTTTTCAAGCATGTAGCCAACTTGCCTTAAAGAATGAATCCAAAGATTGAAGCACCTTCATTTTAAACATTATTTCATACAAATTTGACCTTGTGAAGTGCAGCGAGCTATTTTTTTGCATAGCCAAAATTTTTTTTTTTATCAATTCAAACGTTGATATCTTACAATCTACATTGAGGAAATTTCTGAAACTTTTTCTACATCTTTTCAAACCAACTTACTACAAGATCCTATGGTTACATGTATTCAAATTTAATTTTCATCTAAAATTTGGTACCAGTATTAGAAATGGCAATTTTAGAGTGTCTTTGACAAAAATACAATAAAAAATTTCTAGGGGTTAAATAATAAGTTTCTCCTATGCATCTAGGGAGGCATGAAGACCATTGTTTGGTCATATAATATTATGCTTAGGGGTTGAAATTCCTTTCTCTCTTTAAGGTAAAATGTGTCATGTGACTATATATGCTATTTTATAGCTACTATATAACAATAGAGTACATTTTGAAATTTGAAATGTGTGCTATTAATACACAGTGGTACTAATAGATTGGCTTTTAAATTATAGCATACAGGATGTCCTACCTTAATTATCTGTAACGCATGTTCACTAATAAAGAATTGTATATAAAGTGACATAAGAAAAACAACCAACATACATCTAAAATTGTATGAATGAGCATTTGAACACAATTCAATTTCTTAATCCCTAAGAGACTAAAGTTTCCTTGGGGGACAAAATGTATTTTGGATAGGTTCATCTGACCTCAATTTTTGACATGATATTTTTTATTTTTTTAAGATATAAAAACACATTAGCTTTATAAGAATATATATATATTTATTTATTTCAATTAGTGACCAATAGCAAAAGTTATGCTACAATAAGTTCATTTTTTAGTTACTTGAACAACAAAACAAAACGACAAATACATTGAAGTCAAAACTAATTAATTTTCCTCATAGATTACATTTTTTCTACATGAAAAGCTTTGATTCATTCTATTTGGATTAGTGATATGAAAGTTATAGAGCTTGAGTTCTTGTTTTGTAGGCAACCATTGCATCTTTGTGAGAAAATAACTCATTGGATTCATTTTTTAACTCGATTTTCATAATTTTCAAAAAAGAATGTTTTCCAAAGCTCAATTTACTTTCTTAAACAATTTCATCATTGGAATTGGTGTGTTTTAATCCCATTGTAGAACTATCTAAGATTTAGTTTTTTTTATTCAATATTGTACATATATGCTTTTACTTAAAAGAAATTTAAAGAATGAAATCCATTTTTCTTTTGAGTTTTTCTCCAAGATTCTCAACTGAATTCTTCAATATAAAAAAGTTTTAAATTCAAATTCTTTAGTGCAAAAAATTTAAGTTAAAAAGACTCAAAGCCCTATGATCTATTTATATAAGGGACCAAAAGAATTATTTTCATCTTCCCCTCCGTCATACAGTGTCATTAGTTTAGAAGCAAATATCTTGGAGTCTTTGCTTTCAAAGTCTTTGAAATTTCTTCTGTATTTTTTAGTAGTCTAGTGCAAGATCCTATAGTTAATTATGAGAAAAAGAAAAAAAAATTATTTTGCTCTTTGCACTAGAAATGGTAGTTTTGAATTTTTTTTTGGAAAGGACCTTGGACTTGTAGGAGTTAAACACTTCAAGTTTTATTGTGTTTTGTTGGGAGTCAAAAGACTTTGAGAATATATTTTCTAAACAATATATGAATAAAGTAAGAAAGTAAAATCAATGAAAATACATGTATCATAAATTGACTATAGGCTTTCATTATTAGAGGTTGAACATTTTCGGCAAGAATATGTTTGTGTCAAATTCAGAAATAGATTGCAATTAGGTTATGATACCTTGATATGGTGTTTAGGGTTGAGGTGAACAATAGAAAATAGCTACTTAATTAGGTCACATTGAAACCACTGTGTAGAATAAATAAATTTCTAATCTTCTATAAAAACTATTCATAAGCAATGTGAGGAATGGAAGAAATTAGCTAATGAAATTATGAGATTGTACTAGATAATCCATCCCAACAAACCCTATTAGACTACAAAATGGTTATAGGATGAATACCAAAATTTCATTTTTTAGAAAAACATCCCAATTATTCTAGGCACATTTGTAGGCTAATAAAAATACCAAAACTCAGTGCACTAAGGTAGGCGTGCCATTTACCGCACACTGTGTAGAACCGGACATCCACCACACACAACGAAAAGATCATCCATATCTTCATGGGAACATCAGGGAACATCTTAGGAACACCGAAAGAATGTGAACGTGCCTGTCTGTTCTCATGACCGCACACCACCACACGCTGTGCGGTTAAGCACTGTGAATTATAATTTGATAAAAATCAAACCTTGTTTCCAATGTTTCCAATTTTGTTTGATTTGTATGATTTAAAGTTTAATTCAATTTTGCATAGATTCTACACCTCATAAAGATTCATTGCACAAAATTTCAAGAGAAAATGAATTGAAACTTGTTTGAAAGAAGACATGAAAGTTAGCCTGTGCGGTTATTGGCAAGTCTACCTTAGACGTCAACTAGATCCAAGCTTTATTAATAGAGTCGAAAGGTGAGGCTTACAGAGAGAAATAATAAGCTAAGACTTCCATCAGCATGAACGGCGGGATCCAACTTCCCAGACTTGCAATGAATTTGGAAGACCTACAGTGTATGAATTTACAACACCTGAAAATTTTAGACATGTGACAGCCAGCACTTTAAAACAAGACACAGCCCGATTTCCATGCAGGAAGGAGGCTTCAAAGGAGAAAGAATGTCTAACCACCATCCCAATCCACATTCGGAAAATAGCAAAATACACACGTGTAGGGAATTACGAAGACAAACACCAATCACGGCATGCAAAACCTCCATATCTTGCTTCTAGTAAAATTTCCACTCGCCGACGTTAGTGATCTGTTCATAGGGTTTCATAGGGTTTAGGGTTTAGGGTTTAGAATTCGCTGTAGGTGATGTTAATTGCTTCAATCATCAGAGGAAACCCACTCTTCTTCCTTGGTGGCATTCGGGCCGTCTGATACAATGTAGGCAAACAAAACAAAGTATTAGATAAATGAACCTAGCAGGCATTGAATCGACTTCCACTCTCCAAAGCACATTCTGAAATCATGAAATACAGGAAGTGAGAACATACCCCCAAGTAAAGATATCGAATTATAGTGAATTTCAGACCAAAAGCTAAGATAAAGACCTGCAAAACGGAGGCCACAGCAGCATGTTAATAACAGGTGGTACTTCGCATGTAGGTAGGAAAATCCTAGTGTGCGGGAGTAAGTTAACTCACGCCTGCTTACAATGCAGCATGTAATAGCTTGAGTTCAAAGAGCAACGTTTTCAAGAGAGAGGTAAGTGATGAAACAAACACAAGATAAATACGAAATTATGACAAAACAATGAGATGAGATTGCGACGCAATAACCTCGTTGTGACTTCTGCAGAGCAGGTATGATCTCAATGAAACAGGTTTCCTTGAAAGAAGTTATCAAAGAAATCTTCATTCCATACTGCACCCATATTCCCCCAAAGACAGTCGTAAGAAAACAAAGAGGCCACATCACAAATAAGGTAGACATACTATTTGCGTCACTATACAATGACATACATAGGGACGTGAATTTTGAGAGATTTATAGAGCTGTGGAAAGATCACCAAATCCTTTGAGACCAAATTGTAGGAACTTCTAATGCAATTTCAAAATGGGAGGTTGTGGACCACTATAACTGACATTAGACAACCCCATTTCCATTCAAGATTACTAGCTACAGACATTAAGCCTAGTCATGCTTACAGTCAACTTGTAATTGAAGGCCAACCAAGTGTATGAATAGGTGAGTTGCAGATGGTAACAGGGACAGTACAGGAAACGGAATCAGGTCCCTCATGGTTTTACTATCCTCTGCCTATATTAAACATCAGGTCGACAAAAGAATCAAATACTGGGACACCAACTCCTGATGCTAGACGTCAGCACATGGAATCCACAACGACACGTTTCAAATAGTGTGGGGCTTACAAAGTCAGCAGCAGCTTGCAATGTTACATGATCACCCCACTCGCCATCTCTGACATACAAATGATCTCGTCAGTCTCTAGCAAGGTTCATTCCATTGAAATGCATATTAATCAGATTAATCTGACAAAGAAATACAGACTTCTTGTAAGTACAGGTGCATGAAAATGCCAAAGCTGGGAATCAAAACATGCTACCTGGCCATGTTCTCCAGGTACTTGTTATAATCCATTGGAACATAGCTAGAGTAAGAGTTGTGATACTCTGCTAACTGTAACAGCCATCCAGAAACTCATATCATCGACTAGAATAACACCAGAGTATTCATAAAAATTTTAAACAACGTCAATTGATCCAGTGAATTCCCTATTCCACTATCTCAAAGAATATGACTTCATGTGTAGTCAAGCACAGAAATGAAGGCATTAAATTCTAAGAAGAATATTAACCTGAGTAACCACTTGCGCCCTCACGTACATATGCCGATCTGGTGTTCGATAAAGCTGGTCTGATAATGCTCGAAACTGTCATCCAAGCCCCAAAATCTGAGTTACTATTTCAAAATCAGAATTGAAGCTAGTTCTGCCAACACGAAAATTTCTTTAAAGCAAAAACAATTGAAAGGGAGAAAGGAACAACCTGGCAATTCCCATCGCCTACCATGTGACGTTCAGCTAATCCGTAATAACTTAACCTGAAACATGTAACAAGCCAGTCAAACAAACAGTGTCATGGATTAAGCTGATGCTCTTCGCAGATGAAAGAGACAAAAATCGAAAGTCTGTCTCTGTGAAATGAGACAGCGGAGCCATATGACAATAGAATATTTACTACCAAAATTCACTAGTAGAGAACCCACCCCTCAAAGGTGTGCTAGAAAT
Source organism: Pseudoscleropodium purum (assembly GCA_963969395.1). Lineage (NCBI taxonomy): Eukaryota > Viridiplantae > Streptophyta > Bryopsida > Hypnales > Brachytheciaceae > Pseudoscleropodium > Pseudoscleropodium purum. Next base: position 5,317,366 of record OZ017796.1, read on the forward strand.
CCTAGTCACATTACATTTAGCAGCATTTACTTTAGATGCCACCTTAAATTGCATTACAATTGACAGGGTTTAACGCAGCTAGGTTTCCTAGAAGACCTCTGAAGGGGCGTTTCTGAAAATCAGAAGCCAATATTTGCTAATAATCACCTGTCTGATAAGCGCTGCTTATCTTCCGAACCTCCAAAGGAAGGAATCTCCGCATTCACTCTCGGCACATGCTGCACATATGAAACTCAGGGTGAAGAACAGCTGTAGAGAAAAGTCTTCCATTAGATAAGAGACCAAAAATCTCGCAATTCCTTTAAACCTTTCTCCTGCGAAATTATTGCTCTTACCCCCCTAAAAGACCAGAACCCCAAACTAGGTCTCATGCTTTTCAAGGAGTTTGAGTAGGTCAGATGGGGACTTTCTAATGCTCAATTCTGTTAATTGTTCTCACCAGTACATGCAACATTCTTCACTGATTCCAGTGATACAAAATTCAACATTATTTGAATTCATTTTCCACAACATGATCAACCGAACTGGCTACTTTGAAGCCAAAAATCCATCTCTTATGTTCTCAACCACGCAATTTTTAATTCAGTTCTTGCAAAACCCTACAGACATCCTAACAGCTTCTCTATGAAACCTTGCAACTTAATGAAACCTTCTTGGTGTTTGCAACAGGCTCCGTTCTAGTTAGGACTTAAAACACGAATTGAGAAGCGAATGGACTTACAGGTACAGATTCCAGGTCACGGAACCGTTTTGCAAGATCCTGGTCTCTCTGAAGATCCTCTTCTGTAGGAAAATTGAAATCTCTCACTTCTTCAATGCGAGGATCCTCATCACGCACTCCATTGACATCACTCCAACTGTTGGTCAGGTTTTCGTCCATCTGAGCGTCCTCTTCAGACAAAGCCAATGCAATTTGGAGGTCTTGGTCATCTACTTGGTTTTCCTGGAGAGGAGAGTTTTTGTCCCTTGTGATCACACCCCATCCTCCTCCTTCTCCTTGCTCTTCCCCGTTGTAAGTGACTTCCTCCAGAATTTCACACTGCCCTGCGTCCCAGAACTTGGGCTCCCCCTCTTTCTCCACGTAGCATGACACCGGATACTCATCGTGCCTCCACCACCTGTCTGCTGGGTTGTCGAAGTGGTTGACGTACACAGAAGCCTATCATCCATAACGGAATGCAAGGAAGAAGATACATTTTAAAGAGGATTGCATTTGAAGGTCACTAAAGAGCTCTGAAGAGGTCTTTGGGAACAAGAATCAGATCTGGTGAGAGCTAATCGTCATCACTGTGTATGAAGGTCACTGTAAAGAGGTGATGTTCATCACTATGTATGAGTTTTTGATGGAAGTTCAAAGTCGGTGACTGTAAAACACTGTGACAATCGACAAGCCCATTTCCTTTCAAAGAACTGTGGTCACAGACGTTTAACCAATACACGTGCATGCTTACAACCAATTTTATAATTAAAGGTTAACCAAGTCTATTGAAAGAGATGACTTGTTGTTCATAACATGAGTATTGGAGACGCAATCAGGTCCCTCTTGATTATATTATAATTTATCTGGTTATTTACAGGGACGGGAATCATGCTTAAACCCTAAATCATGCTCCCAAGCGTCATAACAAGACAGAGACATTGTATTGATTCAGGGACGCGTTAGGAATAATCAAAGAGAAAAGCCAGCAGCTTACTTGTAAATACTCCATGGTAGACCACCTGATTGTACCAAAGCGGCTTCTCACTTCCAGCTCTTCACTTCTGAAAAAAAAGATTCATCAATTCAGGGTTTCTCAGAGCAAAACGAGTGTAATCTTGAGAGCCATTCTCTGAAGGAAATTTTGCAACAAAATTCACGTCGGACTGCCCACCTACTACTTTGTCTGCTAACATAAAAACATATACTGAACCCAACTCCAGTCAAACTTCTGCGTAATTCGAAATCAATGCTCTCTACCTCGGATTTTCTCCCGAATCGTTGCAAATCTGGAGAACCTCCAGATCGAATTGTCCACTGAAGGGATCCAAGTCACCCAACACTACCCTGATAATTCAAACCACTAGAGCTACAATCTGACTTACCCTGTTCACCAGCCTACCACCGCCTCGAACCCCACAAAGAGGCTATAAGATATCTCCACCAATTTTATACCAAGACCTAGCTTTCGACCCGAACAAGGCCCCAAAACAGCTCAGCTGCACAATCCAACCCATGGCCTACGTTAGCCACTTGGCAATCTAGCTACACGTAGCACCGATTTAACCGCAAGAAATCCTTGCAAAGCTAGCAACCAAGGGGATACCGTACAACTCACAACACACACACATGCACGGCTTTTGTGAAGAAAACCAAGAGCACCCACCACCAACTGTGGAATTTGGAAGATCGATTTTCTTGGCAAAGAGTGCAAACATTACATTACATTACAACTCAAGTCATCAAATGTCTACCGACAGAAACCTGATGATTTGGCACAAGAAGAGACTGGAGACGGTTGCGAAGAAATCCTGAGCGAAGCCAAGAAATGGTCCTCGGTCGGAGATCCAAGTAGTTGCGGAGTTCTAGGTTTGGCATGACATCATCACTCTGCCCCTCCCGCATGAAGTGCAGCCTCCAAAACTGACTGCCCTTCAAAATGACATTAACCCCTCACCGCCTAAGGTCGAAATGGGTTCAAAAACATCATTGCTTTTGAAGTGCTATAAATTTAAATGTCACTAAGGTATAGAAATCTCAACCGTACACTCTTGCAGTGAACATGTTGGAGATGACATAGATAAAATTTGGAGTCATTTGACCGTATAGATTGAAAGATTAAAATGTTTTAGTGGTGAAAAAAGATGCTGAAATTTTCCTAAAAACACATTTGGAGGTGAAATTCGATTTCTAAACTTACTCAAATGAAAGAACTTAAAACTATAAAGTGATTTAGAATCATCATACAACCACATTGGTCAAAAAAAATTTCATTGAATTGACTCAATGTGTTTGCAAAATAGCTTTGAAATGTCAAAAAACAAGAAAAGTTGCAGAAAACACCATGTAATACTGAACCTCCTTCTACTAAAATGCGTCTCAGTCACTCATAGCTACTTGAATTCATATGAAATTGTAGCCACAAAAACTAGACTAGTATGCGCAACTTTTCCAACAAATTTTATTGGAAACGGACACTGTATGGAGAAGAAACAAGCCACCAAAGTTCACTGTAATCCAAAAATGTCTGAATTTTAAATTTCGAATTGCTCCCAAACATTCAAAGAAGCTTGGATTGACATGAAAATTTTACCACAATAACTAAACTGAAAGGGAAACATAACCCAACAAATTTTATTGAAAAAAAACATTTGACGAAGTAGATACAAGCCCCCAAAGTTTCAGCCATCAAATGCAGTTTGGTGAACTCAAATTGAACCTGTGAACTTCGATTGGCTTCCAAAAACTTGATTCATCTTGCATTGATCTGAAATTTTTTTCATACAAACTAAAAGACAGAGCGCAACTTTCCCAACAAGTTTTATTGAATTTGAGCATGAGATGCAAAAGTTACAGCTGTTTCAATTCAACTGAAAACTATGTGAGGACACAATTCGTCCCCTCCGGCAGTGAGGGGTTAAAGCCTAGACTTTGTCCTTCCCAAGGTTATACATCAATAATTTTTGTCCCTCCTTTCTCTTATTAAGGTAGGTACACCCAAATGTGCCACTGATCTTAAACTGCCATCTATACTACATTTACATCTCTAAAGTCAATTCTATACCTATGTGGAAGAAACACTTTTAGAACCAAACTTTGTTCCTTAATAGCTTTTGCATATAGTATCCAAATGCCATGTTCTTTAGTGTGTTGGAACCTCCTTTCACTTGCCAACAAGAACATATGAAAATCTAACCAGTCTAATAATAGAAAATAGGCTTAGTAGCAAAAAGTGGTGGTTTGGGGAGTTCTAACCTTAAATACAAACAAGTGAATTGACATGGATAATTTATTAGTGGAATAAAGGTGACATAGAATTTTATACTTGAATTTGAATGTATAGTCAAAGTATTTAAGGTGTGCACCTTTGTCCTTGCTATTCTAAGGATATGAACGAGGTGTCAAATAAAAATCTCACAATTTTATAAAAAGATGTTGGCCTAGCTATACTCTTTTGTTGATTTTTTTTTTTTTTTCCTCCTATATTGGGTAGATGGACAACACAACATGGTGATGGGTCCCCAAGTGTAGTTGGAAATCATTTTTGGATAATACTAAGTTGCTAGCTCAATGAAGTCAAAAGCATGGAACTGAGGTGAAGCTTTGAATTTGGAACTTTAGAAATTGGAAGTGTGGCCACTATCCGGAACATGTTCCATTTGTTTTTTTCTTCCCAAGAATACTTTGAATTTTTTTCTTCTCTTCTTAGAAGACATTTGTGACCAAATTTCAAATGTTTGGGGATGTGCAAAGTGCCCAAGAAGGGCCAAATGTACTTCAAATTCTAGACTTGCACAAGGGGGACCTATTAATTATCATGCAAGAATTTATGAATTTTTTTTCTTAGTGGAAATGTGTCATGTATAGCCCAGAATGCAAGTAGGTCAATCAAATTGTCCAATTCTTAACATCCATACATCATTGACCTACAATATTATTAAACATAATTAACTTCATCTAAATAATGGTGAATCTCATATTTTTAGAGATGATTTTAGCAATTTCATCCACCTTTTCTTTTCTTTTTCTAATGTGAAGGAAATCAATTCAAAAATTAAGTAAAGATTTTGGCAATAATTTGCCAAAAAAACATTACTAACAAAAAGAAATGTAGGATTCAACCACCCTAAAATAAGGTGTCTAAATTTGACTTCATATTTTGCTAAATTAGTAGGTCATTTGAGGAACTTTTTTAGTTCAACTTGGTTCATTTTTACACTATTATGTGTAATATTCTTCATTGATTTTGATGATATTAAATATGACCTCATTTGAATTATATTTTTCACAATATGATCAATTGAATTGGTCTTTTTCAAACCAAGAGTTTTTTCTTTTGGGACTAATAATTGCATGTTTTGTGGCATTTTAGAAAATTTAGATCTCATTGGCATGAGTTGTATAAGTACAAAATTGACTTCAACTTAGAGTGGTGCAACACATAATCTTATAGATGAAACATAAGTTATTCATTCAAATGTATATAATTTCATCTAACATGGCAAAATCACATTATTTAGAAGATTTTTCAGGGCTCTAAGAGCCCATGAGTTATCAACTGTGGGAACTTGACTGTGTAGTGACAGTGCACTAGTTTGATGTGGCCAAGACCTTGCCATGTCATTGTCCAAAAAACAAAATTTCAATTTTGTTTTAAGTTTTAAGTTTTTTTTTAAAAGTTTTTTTTTTGACAACAATTTGTTCCCTTTGCTTTGGAAAACAGTTGTAAGGGAACATGCCTAAAATGGGCTTTTAAAGCCCTCCAAAATCTTCTAATGTCTTGTTTTGAAAAAATATGGATGAATGTTATTGGTTTGTCCTTTCAATATGGAGAGTATTTTAGATAATGTTCTAATGTTGTTTTTTCCAAAATTGCAACTTGTCAAAACTTGTCACAAGTGTAATCCCTAACCCAATCTCTATCTTTGACCACACATTGCTCAAAATTGACCTAATGTAGAAATTTACTCAACTAAGACTTTTGTTGGACATTGGCATGTAGAAGTTAGAAGTGCCCATGTGCATATATCATAAATGTAAAAGTTGAAACAAAAATAAAATAATTATATGAATCTTAATTCCAGAAATTTAAAGATAAAACAAAGAAAGAATCTCAAATGATTGATACAATTGTGAGACTAATTTTACGGGTATTATTGCATTTTGCATTTTGCATTTCACATTTATATTATTATAGCTTGATCCCCTCCTAGAAATAATGGCATAGTATTTAAATGAGATCTCATTCATAAGAGATAACAATAAACCTACAATTAAGAAAGTCACTCATATCCATATGATGATGGTGATGTTTGGTATTTTATAGAACTTTTAAAGAAAAAATATGATTTATTTTGTTAACATGATGTTGTAAATAAGGAAGCTTTAATTTGTGTATTCTTCTCTACACAACAATAATTTCTTTGATTAAAAAAACAAAACATTTTTGTAATCTTTTTGTAATAAAGTGAATATTTGAAGTCAAAATTTGAGGAACTTTAAAGATTCAAATAAACAAAATCAAGTTGTTCTACCTTACCTATATGGACAAATCAAATCCCATAAGGTTTTACAACTTATATTCAATTGTATTTATATTAGTGAGGGAGTAAATTTAGTATTACCTACAAAATTATATTTTTGTAGTTTGATACAATACAATAATATCTTAGCCTTCACTAATTCAATTATTTGCAAATGAAATTAATGTTATATATATTTCTAAGTTAAATTAGTATAGTTAATTCAAATTTTATTAGAAAAATTTGGTGGATTTTTTATAAAGCAGTTGATCAAAAGAAAAATCTGCAATAATAATAAATTGTACAAACTAAATTCAATCATTCAATTTTCAAAAGTAAAAGAACTTCATTAAAGAAGTAAGAGGAGGGAAAATGGCACTTAATCCAACCAACTTTTAATCAAACCAAAAAAGAAGGTTTTTTCCTAGCCCAAAGAGAGGCCACTAGAACAAGAAGAATTTTTTTGTAGTTTCCATAGGAGACAAATAAAAAAATGGATGATATATGATGAATTTGAAGGCTATATGGCATGGTCCCATGGCCCCACTAGAGAAATTTTTGTGAATAGGTCAAACTTCATACACATTAGAATCCAAAGGACCTTGAATTTTTTTCTTTGGTGGAGGAAACTAGTTAGAATTGTCTTGAGATCTCCTTCCATCCATCCTACCACAATCTTTCATATATAATAGATATTTCATTTTTATCTATTAGTTGAATAAATAAGCTAATGATCTTACAAAGACTTACTAACATTCCACCATGATCTTTCAAGTTTGTGAAATTCTAAAAATACAATCTTGAAATTATAATAATCCAAATGCAAAGTAGATTGTCAAAAATGAATTATACCTAAAAAAGCAAGTATTTTCAAAATCAACATTCTCAAATAAAGAATGTTTAGAATATTTGAATTTATATTTATATAAATCAATGTAAATTTTAGAATAAAGCCAATAAGTACAAAATAAAAGAAATGTTGTTTTGTAAGGACTTTCATCTATACTTCATCATACCATTGAGTCTTCATTTTTCTTTAATTCCTAAAACACCAAACTACATTTTTTGGCAATATAAAATTTTGGGGTAGGTGTGTGTGACTAGAGATTTCAATGTTTATGGCCCAAATTTTAATAGATGGTGTGGACAAGGAATATCTTTCATATTCATTAAATTTTAGGACATTTGGAAATATGAATCAAAAGTTATGGCCTAATGTGCAGTTTGTTTTTCAATTCAAGTATTCCAAGCATATCTAAAAAAATCATTTTTTTTCCAAAATCCAAATTTGAAATTGGTTTTCTAGATTTATATATACATAGAAATCTTTGAATCATTTCATTTTGATCAATGAGTCAAAAGTTATGAGGTGTTTTAGTTTGCGGGTAGTTATGGATACTCTACTCCAAAATAAACTTTGAAGTTTTTTATTGAACTCAATTTTCAATATTTTTGGAAAAAAATTAAAAAATTAAAAGAAGATTTTTTATTACAACATTATCACCATTGGGATTGGAATTTTTCAATTCCATAAATAAATTTTTAACAATTTAGTATTTTTAATCATTCTCTACATCTTTCTATTTAGTACTATTTTTTCCTATATGTTGTACAATTTCAAATGATCTAAACTTTTTTGAGCATGTAGCCAACATGAATTGAAAAATGATACCAAAAAATCACCACCATATTAAACAATTTTTCATACAAATGTGGCCTTGTGAAGTGCAACTGCTCGATTTTTTGCAAGGACCAAAAAATGATTTTCGTTGCTTCAAATGCTAATATCTTGCAATCTACATCGTGGAAATTTCTGAAATTTTTTCTTCATCTTTTCAAACTAGTGTAATACAAGATCCTACATTTAAATGTGTCCAAAAATGTCTCTATCCTAAAATTTGAAAATTATACAAGAAATGGTAGTTTTGGAGCTGGTGAAAACATAGTCAAAGAACTTTTGGGGTTAATCCTAGATTGGCACCTTTCTTGGTCATTAATTTAGACAATACGTAAATCCTTGTTTGCTCTATTTCAAATATGTTAGCATAGAAAATTAGTCCTAGTTGATTTTCTATATGGTATCAAAGGAATAATTTTGATTAGGAGATGGATGTTCCTCACAAAGAGCTTTCCAAAGATAGCAATAATGTTATTGGAGGAGGCATGGTCCAAGAGATCTCTCCATAACAAACAAAAACAAAGCAAACGGCAACCTAGCTTAAGGAATGGATTCAAGTATGGATTGTAAGAAGCAAAACATCTAGTGAGGAAGGCTCAAGCCCAACAAAAAAGATGACATTAGAGAAAAACGGACTCGTGAGAGAGCTACAAGGTAGTGACATCATGAGCTACTTTTAATGGGCTATGAGAACTAGTTTCAATACAGATATTCTAACAAAATCCTATCTCTACCTTGTTTGACTTTTGTGCTGCATAAGCATTATTTTTTAATATCGTTTAGTTGTTTTGTCAGGGAAGATTATTGAGTGTCATCCACCAAGGCATTAGTTTGTTTTGTGGTAAGAATTCTTTATTCTTTCTCATTTCCAAGTCTAATTATGACTATCATTGTTGCTAAGAATGATATTTAGACTTTTGAAACACCACATGTATTGTTTTTAGATGATCTTATTTTATACTCAATAATGGCATTGAAGACCATGGTGACTATTTTTTCTTAGTAAGCTAAATGACCTTGAGTCTTGGGCTAGCCAACTTTGGATAGCTTGCTCCTATTTTGTCGTGGTAGTGACTAAGTTGTTTTTTTTAAATTCTGGCAAGATAGGTATTTCCTTCATTTTTGTTTCTATCATATGGAGGTTTGCAAGTTTCCATCCATAATAATTATTTTATGTATACTATTGAAGCACAAAATCCAATATTTCAAGCAAAAATTGCATAATTGGGAATGTAAATATTGATAACTAAATGGACCTAAAAATGAAAGTAGGCTTAGTATTGGATATTATGGGATTTGGCCAAGACTTAGACTGCATACATAGTATTAGTACAAGTATGTTTTATGCTATTTTTAACCTCTTCACAAAATTTTGATACACTATCTTGTTTGAATTATATTCATGCAATCTTAGTTTGATCAATCAATTCCATCAGTGAGGCAAACTTGTGGATATAAGCCTAGGAAGCGTGTCCAATGTTGATCATTTCCTGGAGCCATTGGACTGGAATACATGTAGAGAGATTGATGTAAAGATCTGGCATAAAAACATGAGTATTTAAATAACTCTATAAATTGCAAAGCTAAAATTAAATATATCTTAGTCTTGTCATTTGCAATCTCCAAATACAAGCTAGCACTACAAAACTAAGATGAAAAAATGTTGCCAATGACATCTACACTCTGCAATGATCTAGTGTGCAATTGATACTTTATGGTTCTTGTTAGGTTATAATGAAAATATTTGGCTTCTAAACAAAAAGAAAAACCTGACTATTTGCATCTTATCTGCACAAGAATTTACAACCTACATTGTCAAAATTAATTGAGACCTCAAGAAAGGTCTAACAATTAAACTTCAATCATAAAAAATCTTCAACTTTAAAGAATAAGGAAGTAAGACATCTACCACTACGCTCTTGTGTTCCTTTTGCCTATTCAACTTCCTATTGACACCTCCAAGCTTCAATATGAGGAACGCATATTCCTTTGGTGTTGTATGGCCTATACTAATTTGAACCTCATGTTGGAGGTGTATTAATGTATTATGGGCCAATCGTTGCCAACTGTGAACTGAAGTGCAAGTGGAGGGTTGGCTTCAAGCAGCTCACAAAAGAGGCTGACAAGTCGGACATCTCTCCTGTATTCCTAGGGCACCCAGTCCTAGCCAACTACTTGCTTCTTTGTGAAATAAAAGTTGGTGTAGAGATTTTGCCGACCAATGTGATACTTGAAAATAACACTTAGGAGAGAACCTGTGCATTTGATAATATCAACACCAATAATGGTCTTTGAGGACTACCCTTCATCCATGAGGTCAGAAAAAATAACATCATTAAGGTCTTTGAATGTAAATAACGTGGGAGTCTGGATCCAATTTTTAGCCAATACAAAGAGATCTAAATATAGTAAAAAGAATAAACCACTTCATTGAGCTATGGTAGGACCTTGTTGTTGGCTTGAGAATGGTTTTGAAGTCCAATTGCAGCTTGGCATGAAAACTCTCCAACGTGCTCATGTCAAGGAGTGGCCATGACAGGGAGCTGAAACTTGGCAATGCAATTTCCTCCAATTGCCCATATAGATAGTGGCCGGTAGGTGGAATGTAAACATATTTGAAGAAAAAGATTGATTGGTCATGCAACTTGCAGTGGATATAGTCATGGTGAATTTGCTCTCCAATGTTGGCATGCACTATTACTATGAGCTCCACCATAGATGATGGCTCCACCCAATCTTCAAAATATGAAGTAAAAAGATCTACATGATAACAAGTGCAACAAATACAACCCACAATGACCTTGTTAGAACTCAAGCCTCAAAGTAACATTCAATTGATGTAATGTTGACTATCACGATTGAAAAAAACAACAGACTCGAACAATTTATTGTCTATGCAAATAGGCATTTGCACAAATCAATGTCAATATCTTATACCACTGAGGCAATTCATTGATTAAATCACAAATTTGCGACCATGCACATAGTTAGCGCTATATTCAAGTATATTAATCCAAACTAAGCCCATCATTTTTGGCACCAAACAAACTCAGTCAAGTTTTTGTTGGCTAAGTAGGAAGATTTCAATATGGCTTGTTATACAAAAGCTACTTGCTTTTTAAGACTTGAAGGAACTCCTTTGCTTTGTGGGGGACAGTGCCAATGGATTGCATGGGTGTAATTCGTCTCTTTGCAATGATAATGAATACATGCAATGATGCGTTGAGTTTGCAACTTTGGTGGAAAGGTTGTGTGTAGCAAAGGAGGAAGTTGAAGCAAAATTTGAAGCAAAGAGGGTGGGACGAGCTGATGATAGTTTTTTATTTCAGCACCTTTCATCCACATACGAAGATCATTTGCATGATGTAGATACAGCCTACTAAGTGTAGCTCTAAAGGTTAAATGCAGAGATAGACAAACATTGATGTTGAGAATGCAAGAGCAAGCACCTTACAATAGACAAAACAATTGAAAGCTAACTATCAAATACAGATCAATAATCTAGAGCTCAAGCTTCTCACAACTTAGAATGACTTGGCCATCTCAAATTTACAAATTGCAAGATTGCAAAGATCTAAGATTGTAGGGCAAAAAAACAAAAAAACAAAAACTTGCAAATTTAACCAAAGGAGGGGACTAGGCTAAACAAGTAAAGGCACAGCTCAAGTGAGTCCAACAAAAATGCCCTTGTAATTCACTTTCACAATTTTAATGTAAAATTGACGCTAATTGAACCACCTATTGTTTTGTTCTAGGGAGCTCCTTCACTTTAAGATAGTCTCTACCATTTACTTGGCTAATACCATTAATGGCACATGCAAGAGACTTTGTGGTGCAAGCAAAGAGCAAAGTGCTATAGGTGTTGTCTTAAGTGAAATCTTTTAACAAGGCAAGGTGAGGTCCCTTATGGCGGCTCCAAAATTTTGGAAGGTGACCGCTAGCTTAACAAATGCACACTTCAAAGTGGTAGGTGATATTGTGGATGCTCACAAGATCTTGTCTATTGAAGATGAGAATGGAGTCCTACATGCAGGGTACAATAAACTGATTCAAATCATGAAGAATGGTGTCTTCCAAGTTGATAAGAACTTGAATTTTAAGTTCATGCCAATTGATTTTTTGTGTTAGTGTCACAACTCCCCTTCATGATTTTGCATGTACTTCTTGCATGAATTTGACTTATTCTATGATTGTTGGTGTATTGTTTTTATGGTTGCAAAATTGTGCTTACAATTATTTTTGTTATATTTGCTTGGGAATTTATAAGTGGGCATGCTTAGAACTGAACTCAATTCCAAGTTGCAAGACTACATAGGCAAATACTTCTATACTAGTAACTCATGGGAGGTTCCTGTTAGCCCTAATGAAGATCCAAAGAAGTGTAAATTCCCAACACATCTACACCTTAACCTATGCAACAACTTATTTGTGGATTTGCTAACTATATAGCAATCAATGGTCAAGCATTACAAGTTCACTATAGAAGGTACTTGACTTTACGTGTCATCCCTTCACTAAACATTATTGACCTTTACTAGCAAGGTCCTTTTTTCTCCCTACAAGTTAGAAGCTCCTAGTGTCAAATTTATTGTACCAAGATATTGAAGAACATCACTATCCAACAATCCAACAACTATTAACATGCGTCTAGCCATTGAGGTCCCTAGCATTATAACTAAATTCTCCTCCTAGGTATCTAGGGATAAATTATGCCTCCACTTGGGGGGAGGCAATTGAGTTGGTTAGTAATATTAATATATTATGTGTCATGCCATTGCATGCAATCCTTTATATTACCATTTGGTCTTTCATTCTTTTAAGTTTACTCAATCTCCATTCAAATCTGTGCAAAGGTTGGTGTAGGGCCCCTTGTCTTTGTACTCAAGATGGACTAGGCAAAGATAGTGAAGGGACAAAAGTAAGAGCAAATGGCAATTACAATCATGAATCAAGCACTTAACAATCCGAATTTGCTCAAGAGTGATCCCAAATTCTTTTCGGTACAATCGGAAAGGGAAATATGGTCTATAGGCATGTTTCAAGTTGTGAAAGAGTCACACAAATGTTTAAAGTGGGTTTTAGAACAAACTCATATTCCAGCAGTTATAGATGCTTAGTCATCCGGCAAAAAGTTTGTTGTAGAGAATGTTGTAGAGTTTTCTGTGGAATGGCATTTGGCTTGTGACATAAAGGTAGTTAAATGCCTACATGGTTTTTTTCATGGTGCCAATTCATGACATTCTTAGATGTACTAATGGTAGAGCAAAGGGGAGAAGCGGCAACTCTCATTATTAAAATCAGTTAAGCCATGGCGGCACAAACAAGCATGGAATGGGGGGTTGTTTTCAAAATCAATTCAAGCAAAGCCAAGTCGAGGCCTTGATGGGGGCCCAAATGGGGATGACAAATGGGCATTGATTCTCAACATTCCCATCGAGCATGTTCACTTCTGCACTCTTTATGCAATGTATCGTGGCATTGAAAAAATCATGCACATGCAAATTTCTTATGTTCAACTTATCAAAGACAAGATAGCAGAAGGAAGCTGTAGTAGCAATGGAAAAGGCATTGTCAAAAGCTAGACTTTGTAGTGGATTTGTTGTTCTAACGTGAGACCCAAAGTTGTTAGGAGCAAATTCTAACATGTCGTCCAAGTTCTTGTTTAATGGCTCCAAATGCCGGAAGATGTTTTAACATTTGACATAGTGTGGAAAGACATTTGTGATGCAAAAAGAAATAACACAAATCAAGGGCAATTGAAGGTTCAACGCCAAAGGTATGGTTGGCATTCACAAAATTCTTGCCATATTTTCAATGTATGAGTAAGCCTTGTCAAAAAACGACATTTGGCTTTTTCTTGAGTACAACACAATGAAGGGTTTACAAAGGCATTGTCCAGCGATGGGGCAGAATGTACATGGCATCTTTTGGAGGGGGGTCTATTATTCATTATATTGTAAGTGCCATTGTTCATTCTCCCTTCACATAAGTGCATTGTTGTTGGTTGAATTGCAAGTTATTGTATTGTCATTGATGTTTTGCAGTACAACTTATATTAATAATTTTTTATGTGGATTTTGACAATACGTCATAGTGAAGTATAGCTTCTGGTTTGTTATGAAATATGGGAGCATATCAGTTTGGTCACCCTTGGAGATGGAAAAAAGTCATTATGAGGCAAAAATGACTTACACAAAGCATACCCAACATTTTGGAACTCAACAAAAGCATCTCCCGATTGTGTAGACATTCCAATGGTGGTATTGTATGATCCAGGAAAGGGAGTGTAAGTGAGAATAAACTAGGGCACTAGCAAGTAGTCCAATCATAATAGCTACTAGGGCACAAATAGAGAAGAGGCGTCAAATTTATCTCTCATTGACAAGAAGTGAAAAGCATGTAGAGTAGCAAAATGGTTGTACTTGGGTTCACTCAAGGTACCTCTCTCGAGAGTCTCTCCTAACAAATGAAAATAGTGCTGAATGAAGATTTATTTCTAAGGTTTACTTCAGGTGTACAAGTAGAATGGTAGAGGGTTCAATCTTAATACTTTCTTAATGCAAATGCTTTTTATTTGATGCCACTTATACTCTTTGCAATACTAATAGAAGAAATTGTCTAAATTAGGTCTCAGTATTGGTATTGAGAAAATGCAACTCATGATCTCATGGATTTTGGGGTAATCTTATTTGTACTTCCTCCAGTAGTGCTTAAAAACAAGTACTCTCTAGTAGAAAAATCAATGTCCACAGTGACAAAAAAGTGTTGATTTGGATGTATTGACCTGGACACTACATAGCAAAAAAGTGTTGATTTGGACATGAAAATGAACACTTCTTTGTTGAGCAAAGTAAAAAAATGTTAATTTGGCAACAAGAAAATGTTCATTTTCACCAATTAAAATTCATAAATTTTAATCTCATAAATCAAAATTATTGACCAATGAGAGATTGCCATGTGGCACTTAAAGTTTGAGGGATCAAGGATACAGTGGTGATAATGCTTTTGTTCACTTCTTATTTATTCTTCCTTTGTGGAGGTATAGGTGGCTTGCACTGCATTTATTGGGATGAAGAGCACTTGTAGAAACTATGGCTTGTGGAATTATTTTTCTAAGTGGTTTGGGATATGCATGTAGGAAGTTTGACCCAATCCTTGCAATTTTGTGACTTGTCTTGCATTTTTAGGTTTTGTAGGTTTACTTGTCTCTAGAGGTGGTGACTTTATGGTGATATTCTATGTCCTTTTCAACACTTCACAGTTGCGTTTGTCCTTGTCTTTTTGTGTGATCAAAACTTGAAGAATACTTATACTTGAATACTCTTGCTTGTTTAGCTATCTGTCAGTCATTTGACAATATCTTGACTTTAGGATATGTGGCCATGCTAAAATTTTTAATCAATATTTAAGGCAATTACTTCTAGTATTTCGTCATAAGTGGCACTTTGTTGCTGTGATTCTAAGTTCGGTTGTAGGAATATGAGAGTGGAACATTATTAGATACCTTTGATATATCTCAAGTATATGAAATTCGCCTCATGCAACAATATTGATATTAGGTATCTAACATTTCTGTTCCATGTTAATCAATGATCCGCAAAGTCTGATTCATATTGTAGCCCGTTGATGTGCTGAAAATGCTTAACAAGTTTGGATGCAAGAAGATGTAGGCAATACAAAAAAAGACTTGAGAGTAGTACTTGTAGTTACTACTTCTCACACTGAATCTACAGTGGTTGCTACTTTTGAAAGGTAAATTTATACTGTAGAATATGTTCATTTATTTTCCCATGTTTTTACTTCTATGAATTAGTTTTTTAGATGATTTTGTTTCTATTTTGCCACTAAGTTGGCTAAATAAATTAGTAATTGGAGGTTTTGATTTAAAAAAATTAAGAGATTGTTATTAGAATCTTCTAATTGGTCATTCATGTTGAAGAAAATATATTGAAGATAACTATTTCAATGAGATGATTCTGCTCAAATTCTCTTGTAAAATTCTTCAATATGCTACTAGTATATGAGCAAAAGACTATTATTTGTGCACAAATTTGAGGGAGTCTTCATCTTTACTTGTGATGTGGTTGAGAAGAAATTGAAACTACTAAAGGTGAGGTCCCTCTCAATTTTGATGTTCAATTCTTTTAAGACTATTCTTGGAAATACATACACTCCTAGTTTTAGGCTAGAATGGCTCTACTGTTGACTTTAAATCATTGCAAATTGTTTCTAAGCATTTTTAATACCAGAATCGTAGCACTCATGTGTGCCACTTATTTTCATTTATGTTCTCCAAAAGGGTGTCTTTGTCGGGTAAGCCTTCTCCTTTCTATAATGTTGATTGTTTTGGCTATAGCTCTTTGTAACCAATACTACATTTGTTGGCTTATACAGAAGGTAGTAACTTTAGAGTACTCTCCTAGCAATATATTATTTGACTTTAAAGGGAACCTTTGGTTGGTGGTGGGGGTTGCTGAAACTATAGTAAAGGGCTTTGAGTTTGTGATAGCTGAGGCCGTAGCTTTTGCACAAATCAGTGTTTTTTTTGGTTTTTCGACCACTGTCCACCTAGCTTTAGTTTTGAAAAGTTCCTACTCTAGCTGGCTCCTCTTTTTTTTGGGTAGTTTTGGGTGGACCCAGAATAAGAAATTTTGAAGTTTGATGGCCTTTTATTTGGGGGAGGTAGTATAAACATTGGCATTATCTCATTTGGAAATGAAGTTCATTTGGCATGTAGGCAAGCAATTCTGGACTCATTTAGGCAATGCTAAGAAATTGGCAATATAAACATTGGCATTAACTCAATTGGAATGAAGTTGATTAGGCAAGCAAGCAAGCAATTTGGTGGTCATTTAGGCAATGCTAGAAATTACAAAATGAATTGTTAGGCATGACCTTCAAGAAAAAGAAAGTGCCATTGGCTTCATTGCAATAAGAGTTTTCTGTCAAATGAATATATATATTGATGGAAGAATACACAAGTAGACAAGTATAATGCTTGATCAAATGAGAACTAAAGACAAATCATCTAAAACCTGCAATTTTATACATGGAATAAACATCATGGTCTTTAGAGGAGTGGACCTATATAACAAGAAACATAGTTTTCTAGTTTGGAGATGAAATTGGAAAACAACACACGCACTCTGATGCCCAAATAAGCAAGTGGAAAATTGGAAATTTTATAAGCCAAAATTAGTGAAAATAAAGAAATTTTACCAATGATTTTGGATACAACAAAGTCCACAAGCTGTACAATTTTAAACCTAGTTTTGGGGTTTGAGGATGAACCTACAAAACAAACATATACACTTTGACACCCAAGTAAGAAAGTGGAAGATTGCAAAACTTGCAAGCCAAATTTTGTAACAGTCAAGAGAGCTTACCAATGATTTGTGAGAAAACAAAGTACGCATTATGCAAGCTATACAACCTATATCCAAATGGAAGCACTCATTGTTTAGCAAGTTAGAAACCCAACACATAGTAAAAGAATAAAAAGGTTCCATTGAATAAAAATGATGTACAAGGAAAATTCTATAACCACACAAGGATGATAGAAACAAGAGGGCATATGTAAAGACAATCCTAAGGTAGAACACACTACAAAATGAATTACTAATCATGGATGATGTAAACATCATACTCACCATAGGTACTCCCATGGAAGCTAATTGGAAAGAATACTATCCTAGAACTCCATAGTATTGTCATTTAGCTAAAGCAAGCCATTGCTGAAAACATTCCTCATAAGAAAATGTACTCATTGTATAAACCTGTTGTGCCTTCATTCCCACTACTATTGCCAAGTTGGAATCCAAGCAATCTCTAACTTTGTCCTTGAGAAAAGATAGAGTAGAGAAATAGCGTTTGTCTTCAACTAATCCCAAGACATGAATCATGGCTATCTTAGTCAGCTTCACATACTCAAAAAAATTGGAGGCCAAAGTAGAGTTAGCATCTAAACTTCTCCAAAGTTTTGTCAAAGGATTGACAAGGAATGGTGGTTCTATAGCTAGCATGGCATTGGACAACATGGTCAGCTTAAAAAGAGCATGTTGACACTCCAACTAAAAGTTATCCAAGATAGGGGCTACGAGCTTACTACCCTCCTTTCTGTAAACCCAACAAGGTTCACCAAAGTTTTTTTTTATGATGTCAAGATGCTTGCGGAACGTCCCTCCATAGCCACAACTTCTAACTAGTACTATGGATAAACCACACCCAATGCATCCATAAGTCCATTAGATGGAAATCGCAATTTTAGCTCATCAATGAGCTACTGCGTTGCACCTAAACCACCTAGAATTAGTACAAATGCATGAAAAAGAAAAAAGAAAGAGAAGTACTACAGCTGCCTTAATTAAATACTACATCCAAAGGAAAAACATGCAAACATACCTTATTCGTACCACACCTTACTTGTACCATACCTTATTCTTATTGAAACCTCCATCATTGGGTGGCAGTGGACACCCACCAAAAAAATTTAAGATGAAAAAACATACCTTAATCTTTGAGGCTCTAATAGACTAGTACTGTACTTGATGCTTGAAGCTTGAAAACAAAGTGACCGCCTTGAAAATTCTAAAATGGAAAACTAGCTTATACCAAAAATCATCAATATACCTTACCTTAAGTTTTTACCTTTATTTGAAAAACCCAAACCTATACCAATGTACCTCAATAACGAATACCTCCTTTAATACCAAATACCTCAGTTTCAAACTATTCGCATTGCTAGCCAAGCCAACAATTAGAGCACTGCAACAGTTGGCACGATAGAAACTACAAAATTCTGAATTTTTAACATTCAATGTGAATGCAGACAGCCAAACATTACAAAGACAGTATTGCAAGGTAACCAAAAAACAACAAAAAGAAAATACCTTTGCACTCATGCTCGATAGCGGCTACAATTTTTGCAAAGGATTCTTAGGTCACAAGATGACCATTATACATTGTAAACATTGTTTCATCACTTGTAGAAAATGCCAAGTGTGCCATTTGTCTAGCAACATTCAGGTCCATTGACAAGGTGACCTACTTGAAGTGGACTTGTTCATGAGAGCATTGCAACAATTGCTTAGAGGACCAAAGTTCTTCTGTTGCAAATGCTTGGTTACTGTCCACATAGAATTTGAACAACTGACTTTGACATACTTGGAGAGTTGCCATGAAATCTGAAATGAACACATTATGCTTTTGAGCAAAGACAACAAAGTGGTCAATGCTCTCTAGCAAAGGTAGGAGACAAGTCATTCCCAAGACAACATACAGGTCAATTAGTTTTATGAAGATGCCATTGGCTTTCACTCTCCCTCATTTCTGTAAGACATAGAGACATAACAAGTAGTCAAGTACTAGAATACAAACATAACAAGAACTTAACATGAGAAGACTGAAGTATTGTGATAAAATAAAATAGAAATTTCTTCAAGAAACTTACTATTTCTTGGTTTCTTGTGGCGTCAATGTTGAGCTTTGCCACAACCGAGCGGTACTCACTAAGGATCCCCCTAAGAAGATCAATTAGCGACACCTAGCGAGTCGTTACATTTTTTAGTAGCTTCAAATCCTTAGTTTGCATTGTTAGTGCAAGGCAGTGGAACTCAACAAAATTTTGGGGGCTTTGAGCAAAGTACTTATGGCATACCTTAAGCAAATCCTCCATAGTAGACATGATGTCCAAAGAAGACAAGGTCTTGAAAGCTAGATTACATCTGTGGACCATGCAATGGACACCTTGCACAAAAGGGGCGTGCACACTTTGTATCTATTTCATGACTCCACTTTGGTGACCATGGAAGGCGGCCACCCCATTGGCCCCAAAGCAAATTAGCTTTGTTGCAATTGCATTTGCTATCAAGCCACACTTCACACTCAAGGCAAAAACAATTACAAAAGTAAGGTTGTCAGCTAAATCTCAATCAACCTCTAATTTCTGTAGTAAATTGAGCATTGAACCCGAATCCAATTTTGCATAACCTAACAATGGAGTACAATGTAGTTCCTATTGTCTACAACGTTGGTTTCATCAACAGTTACAAACATGTATTGAGTAGATAAAATTTCAGCCTTCATCTTCTCTTGGACAATGGACCACATTTGAGTGGCCATGATTCAACTAGCTCCTTCCGTCCAATGCATTCTCGACAAGTTAGGCACCCTAAGCAATTCATAGAGTTGAAAGCGGGAAGTAAATTCTAACATTGGTCTCTTGTCACTCAAAACTTGGAACAAGCTTGCAAGTTGCATGTTTCTTATCGGACTCCATACTATTATTGGAATTCACCTGCTCCAAAACAATTGTGGATCGGCGGCCTACATACAACAAGACATTTTTTTGGTGCCTCGCTCTTTTTTTGTGACTCTGCAACATATATAGCTTCGACCCCATTACATACAGTTTCTTGCCTATGTTGCTATAGATCTGACAATGAACCAAATGCAAAGCACCATCATCTGCTAGAACCATCTCCGCCCAATGATACTTTGCCAACCATTCCATCTGGAATTTCCTTATCAAGATATAATTCTTTTTATTGCATTTAAAAGGCAAAAGAACTTCAAAGTCCTCATCGCCAGAGGATTCCTCACTCTCAGAGGGGATGCGTAATTGAGCTTCAACGCCCAAAGTTGAGCTCCCAGAATCATGATTAGAGATGAGTAGTGCTCTTGGGGTCGCACGCAAGAGGACCAACAAAGCTTCAAAATTCTTGGACCCTACTTCCAATTTTGCGTCTATAGACATAGCAATGTCACGAAAACCTTCTCCATCCACGCCATTACTACCTGGCATCATGGAACCCAAAGCCTTGTTTACAAATACGTTCTTTATAACCTCCAAAGCGGCTCCACTGTCGACATTGCGCAAGTGCAAAAAATAAGACTGTATCGTTGTCTTCTACTATGCCTTCTCACAACCCCAAGACTCAATTAAGCAACTACTCTAGAGAGTCTTGGGTACAGCAGCTTCTTTTTCTTTCTCCAATCGAGAAAATTTCTTCTCCCTCAGAGCCACGGCCTTCCTCAAAGCTAACACATTTGCAGTAACAGCTAACCCAACGTCTATTGCACCAGAGTCTTCTATCTGAATAATGCAATTCCTCAAGCACAATTGAAAGTGCAAGAAACCAGCAAACCTCAAAGCAATTTGGAGAAAAAAGGCAATGAACAAACACCAAGGAAGGAAGTGTACCCAACATTCCAATTGCCCAAAAATTGTAACCAGAAGCCCTATAGAAAGCTCCACTACCTACACAATCTCGCCAAAGCTCCATCATGCACAAAGAGACAAACTCAAGCAAAGCAATTACTAGAAAAGGCGGAATTGAATTACAACGTTCAAGGGTGTTGGTGCCTCTACAAAAATGAAATTGAAGGTTCACGTACTACATTGAAATTGTATTTTTGGAAATTTGCACATTGACCCCTTGGCATTGCTAAAAAATTCATTTGACAACATTTGGCAACATTTGGCAGTTCACGGCCAACGAATGGAGCAACGAAGGCAACTCTCTTCCAAAACATGAATCGCATTTGGCATTCAAAGATAAACATCTGCCTGCAGAAAGGCAACAAAAACTACGACAATTGGAAGCATTTGGGCAACGAAATCCTATTGCAACACAATCATTCTAGCACTGAGAAATGCTTTCAAAACAAAAATCAAGGGGAACTAGCAACATTGGAATTGCTAGCACAGGAAGGAAGTTCAAATGTCAGGCCTCATAGACTTTAAATCAATGCCGAAAATGGAAGACAATGACTTTGCCTAAAGTGCCCAGCTGGCACTTGTTTTTGTTTTTTAATTTTTCACCTAAATTTTCCTATACAATTGAGGCAATTGGTTTATTTTGGAGGCATTTGGGCCCTATAAGGCCAAAAAAACACAAGCACAAATTCAAGCACACACTATTGCTCTAGCTACTATCACCCACGTCTAGGTTGTAAGGGACTGTTTATTGTTAGATAGAGCATCAATCCGTGGTGGTGACTCTTTACTACGCACGCTACAAGGAGGCAAAGTTGATGTTATGAAGGTACAACATGCTACTAAAGTTGCAAAGATTGCCATGAAAGACTTGCTATCAAAGAAGCAATATATTATTAAGCAAAGAGAGAATAGGAAGCGGATGCGGAAAGATAAGAAGGTGATTTCCAAGACTTTTGTATGATATAGAAAAGTGTTTTTTACTCAGAGCAATTTATTATTTCTTTTCAATTCTTAAGAAAATGTGCTAAGCAGCAAAACTAAACAACACAATGTGAATCACATGGACAATTTTGTACCATAGAAATTACCAAATTAGAGATTGAAAGATTAGATTGCAACCACGATTGGGAAAATATTTAGATAAAATCTACTACAAAAGAGACCATTATATTGGAAACAAGTCATTTAACAGAGGCCCAACTTTTCCAATGTAGGTCCTAAACATTATTTGCAAATCAGTGGTCACGGCTTTCTTAACCTAGAAGCTTCTATGATGTCAAATTTCACTTTGAATTTGTGAAACTTCTTTTTAGAGGTAAGAAAATCTAAGCTTATCAACTTTCTGGGAGCATAATTGTTATTTCAATTGGTACTTAGGTGAAAAAGTTATATACCCCTAAATATAAAATGCTCAAGCCCAAGCTCCAGTAAGAAAATGCAAAACATTTAAATTATAATTTAAATTTTGTATTCTCGTGGAGTACATTTTTGTCTACATGAAAAGCTTCAATTCATTCCATTTGAATTTGTTATGTGAAAGCTATGAAGATTCTTGATTTGTAGGGCACTTAGGCCATCTATATGAAAAAATGATATATAAGGTTTGGTTTTGAATACAATCTTCACAATTTTCAAAACAACCACATCCATATTAGTACTAGGTTGGGTATCAACTAAAGCAATAGTGAAGTACCTACATTTGCCTATATTTATTATACCCATTTGAGGATTATGAGATGAGTCTATTTAGGGGGTATAATTTTTTGCCACTTTGTGATAGAGAGAACACAAAGGTAATTTTTCAAGGAAATTTATTTATTTTTCTTTTGAAATGGTTAGATTCTTGTTTTATTTTTGAACCAATAGCCAAATTTAATCTAGGTTTGCCCAAGGATACAAATAGATATCACAAAATATTGTCAAAATATCATTTAAGTATTGAAATAAATAGTTGGCTACTTCTTCAAATGAAAAAAAAATCACTATATGAAATGATAAAATGTACTAATGGCTTGATTTTCGTGAGACCCTCTTACTACCAATTCATCAATGGTTCATAGTACATAATAGGTCCATAGAGTGTAAATTATGTGTTATAATAATCTCACCATTAAGATTGAGTGTCCAATGACATATATTGTTTGGGCTAGCACTTTGAATGTCTCAATTCCTCTACTATGAATCACCCCCAACAAAACAAATACAAACACCAAAATACTTCAACAAAAAGGTGGCTTACTAGAATGCTCTAGGACTCACAAACTCCAATCTCCAAAAATCCAAATTCAAAACCTCAAAGCCAAATAGTATACTCCACATAGTCTAGTGTTGAGAAATGAGTGTGAACATCTTTTAAGTGTGAGACAAGTGTAGGATTTGAGTAAATGGGATGAGATGACATATGAAGTTCCGTGAGCTTGCTTTGAATAGAGCACCATGAAAGGCTATTTGGCAAGCCTTTGTTCAAGCATCAACAAAAACAAGATGAAGTTGGGTCAAGGCTACATGAATTGCAAGATGGGGAGGTACCAATGAATTTTTTTAGGCATTTACATGCCTAAAAGCATTGAAAATAACTGGAGAGCACTAAACCTTAAAGAAAAACTTGAAGAAAACTTGAATGATAATATCAAATTATTCAAATTTAAAAAAATAATTTGAATAAAATTTTCAATATTGAATGAATTCATCCAAGTATGTAGATGACTAGATAGTTCAGTTCTACAGCATCAAGAACTAACTCCCTCCACTGTCTTAGTGCAGTTGCAATATTGTTTCAATGGTTTCATTGCTTACAAAGTATAGCATTGAAAATCTATTGTTTTAGTACAGAAGCAATACTGCAACAATGTAGTTTTAGTAGAAACAATGTATTTTCATTGAAACTACATTGTTGCAATATTGTTTTTGTACTGAAACAATATATCTTCAATACTATACAATTAAACCTTTGAAGCAATATTGTTTCAATACGGGGATACTTGTTTCAATGAGTATCCCAAATATAGATGAATATTGAAATATTTGGCTACATTATTTTCTTTTATGTTGCCACTTGCCACTTCAGCATTTCTTCGAAGACCAAAAAACAACAACCTTGGGGGTACAAAACGTAAGCTTACCGTCTCGCTTGACTAACTAATATTGAGTGGAGGTAAAGTTGACCAAGCTCTAGAGGATCCTTCGTAAGTTGTTGAGGCCGAACGGGCGTGGGATGGTCGCAGCTCCCGGCGGCGCGGGTGCTGGTCACCAGGAAGGTGGGTTAGTGACTTGTGAGGCCTGCCTTAAATTCCGAACATGATCACAGCGATTTACGCTCACTATTGCATTTCGCAACTGCTGTGGAGAGAGATTCAAGCTGCTGCTTGCCCCTCTGATTTTTGAGCTTTTTTTGAGTCGTTCTTGAGTCGTTTTTGAGCCTGTTTGAGGCATTTGTGGCCATGGCGTCAGAGGGTGAGGAGAAGAAGGTGTTTAGTCTCAAGGAAGTGTCGCAACATGTTGTGCAAGAAGACTGCTGGATGGTCATTCATGGGAAGGTGAATTTGTGGTTTCTAGTTTGAATTTGAAGAGTTTGAATTGGAGCTAGGTTTTTGGTGAATCAGATGGTCATGGCGTGTTGGTTGTTTTGTGTTTGAGCTTACTGAGAATTTGTCTTTGTCGATGCAGGTGTACGATGTGACGAAGTTTATGGATGATCACCCTGGAGGCGACGAGGTGCTGTTGCAGACTGCAGGTATGGTATTCGTAGAATAGATTGCCTTTTTTGTGGGTAAAGGTTCCTCGGAAGGTTTTCTGGATGCGTGACTTGCAAGACGGTGCTATGGTTTAGGTTGTACCAGTAGAATAAAAATGATCTCCGCCTTTAATTTGCAATCACAGGTAGTGTGTTCTTGCTATTGAATCTAAGTTAGGGTTAGACTGCTCAGTCATAGTATGATAAAGACCGGTAGCTCCTCAGGTCTATACATGCGATTCTTTTTGGTATCAAGCGCCAATTAGGTTAGATGTCCGAGTTTCTGGTAGCATTTGCGTGAATTCTCTACAGTTGGTATGGAGCACTGCTGTTGGGCGTTACTAGTAATTTCTTTAATTTTGTGAAATTCTAATTTAGGATTCTTTTGCTGGGTAGAGACTAAGCGATGGTTCGAAAATTTAGTAAGTTACGGTGCATGTGCTGTGGTGTATGTGGTGGTAGGAATAGCGGTATTCTAAGATTGTTAATTAGGGTTTCTGGAATTTTGAATCGATGAGGATTATACATCTTCGATGGTACTGGAAAGAGATGTATGAGAATTGTACATTTAGGGTAGGAACATTTGCAATTAGCTGCTTTTTGACTTGTGACTTGTGACTATTAACAGGACAAGATGCCAGCGAGGAATTTGATGACGCAGGACACAGCAAGAGTGCTATAGAGCAACTAAAAGACTTCTACGTTGGAGAATGTCCCGAAGTATTGGAGATGAAGGTGGCAGAAACAGACGCAAAGCTTACTGCCAGTGATAGTACCACACTCACCAACAGTATGGGCATCTTCAGTAAGGTCTTCCAATTTCTGGTGCCGCTTGTACTCTTTGGGGTAGCAGTTGCAATCAGGAAATATGGCAGGAAATAGAACACTTTTAAAGAGATTGATTTCATTCAATTCATTCATTTATTTTTTAATGCAATTCCAATCATGGTGGACTGGTGTGGATCTCATCACTAGCTTCAACATTACAGGCATAGGTGCATCGAAGTTTTTTTCAAGGCTGCTCGTGCTTACAGCCCGAGTCTCTAGATTTTTCTCTTATATTTGTCTGTCAAACTTACAACTAGCACCTGCGGTAGATAAACGTCTTTGTGGAGCTTGGCCTTTAGCATGGAGGCCCATTCAACTGAGGTTGAAAAAACAAACGACTGTGAAGCCCCACGAGGTGCAGGATTCACAACAAAATTTGGATTCCAAAGCTGTTGACAAATTCGTACAGCACTCCATCCACCCCAGGATCCGGAGAAACTGACTGTTAGCAAAAGAAGCTTCCCAAACACGTAAGTGCTAAATTCACCTGCCCTGCCAAGATTTTCTGTGCTGCTCATGAGGTACCTCCATTAAGCTTGCGTGACGAGCTCCCAATTTACATTGTCTCGGTATGTCGTTGGGAACACATTGTAACTCAAGACATATAGACATGAATCGCTAGCTATGGTAGATACCCTTGCCGTGAATAGACTCGCAGATGGAGCAATATTCAATGCCCTCAGATCAGCTCCAAAGCGACAGTCAACTAACTTGCCACGCCCAATGTTGAACAACATCGGGAAAATGGAAACAATTGAAACAATACAGCCACAGTGCGGTAGCACTACCTTCTGTTTGCTATACAAAGTCCGAACTGTTTCAAAACTGTTGCAGTATTGAAACATTATCTCCTGTTGCAGTGTTGCTTATACAGAATTAATGCAAATATATTGAAGTTGAACAGAATGTAACAATTTATGTTACCAAACGAGTTGCAATATTGAAAGTAGGATTACATTTTTCGATGCTGATTTACTTTAGAATTAATATTTTTTAGGATCTTTTTTCAGTTCTAAATTGCATTTGGAATGATATACAAGCTTTATTGTTGCAGTTCAATAAGTGATTCAAGCTTGCTGCAGTATTGTTGCTATTTGGTTTGTTGTTAAATGTTGTTATATAGTTTAGAATTGTTTTGGTATAAAAATTGTATTGCAAGCAATGCATGATTATCATTTGTATTTATCTTGAATCCAACACAGAAGTGTATTGTTGTAATTTAAATTATTGTTGTATTATTGAACAATTTCAGTATTGCAATTATATTGCCAAAAAAAGTAATATTCAATTTGACTTAATTTACATTTCCCTATGTACCTCATGCTTCTTTATAACACCATTACTTAACCCCCTAAAGGTCAAAACTGCATTTTTTAGCAACACAACGATTTTGGTCAGCTTACTACGAATGGAGTTTTCATTTATTTTTGCTGAAATTTTCACACAACATGTGCCCAAGGAGTAGCTTTAAGGCCCAACAATTTTCATAACTTTTGACTACATGGTTCAAAAGTTATTACATGATTTGTAATTTTCAATGTTCGACGGGCAGCCCAAAAATTTCTTAAAAAATTACTTTTTTTTTAAATAAAAATTTGAAATTGGTTTTCTAGATTTATATGTACATAGAAAGCATTGAATCGTTCAATTTCAATCTACAAGATGAAATTTATGAGGTGTTCTAGTTTGTGGGTAGTTATAGATTCCTTACTTGAAAATAAACTTTGGAGTCCTTTATTTAACTCAAGTTTTAATATTTTTTGAAAAAATAGAAGCATATGATGTAGATAGTTTATTATTACATTACCATTGTTGTGATTGTAATTTTTCAATTTTTCAATTAAATTCTTAATAATTTAGTGTTTTGAATCACTTTATACTTCTTTTTTCCTATATGTTGTGCAATTCCAAATGATCTAAAATTTTTCGATAATGTAGCCAACTTGCTTTGAATAATGAATCCAAAGAAGCACCATCATTTTGAACATTTTTTAATATAAATGTAACCTTGTGAAGTGCAGCTGCTTGTATTTTCACAGGGCCAAAAAAATGATTTTTGTCACTTCAAATGTTAATACCTTGCAATCTACACAGTGGAAAATTCTGAAATTTTTTCCACATCTTTTCAAACTAATTTTCTACAAGGTCCTATAATTACATGTATTCAAAAATGTTTTTCATTTGAAATTTGGTGCTTGTCATAGAAATGGCAATTTTGAAGTGTACGTTTTTGGTGAAAACATAGTTTCTAACCTTTAGGGGTTAAAGTTCCATCCTATAGACTAATTTCAATTATGTACTAGCTTCAAACTCAACACCTTTTAATTTATTATGGCTAAAAGAGGCTAAGATGTTTCCCCACAGCTTCATTTACAAATTTGTCATATTTCACTCACTACATCAATGACATTCATGACTCATCTAATATGCTACACAAAAAGTGTACTATTTTAATATCTTTATTTAACCCCTAAATGCCCAAGGCCTATTTTGAGCTTTCTAGAATTTGCTCTACACTGCACAAAATGCCAACATTATGATAAGTTGTATTAATTTTTTTCAATGTAACCGTTCAAATTCAAATTAGATATGTTAGAGATTTTAAAGGAAAGGAAAGCACAACAATACTCCTTATGTAGTGAAAGATTATAATGTTCGACCATGAGGGTGTTAAAACTACTAAAGTGATGTCAAGTCTTTCAATCTTCTTTTCACAAGTCAAATCTTAAGAGTTGGTGAGCAAAAAAATATGAGGTTAACCCCTAAAGTTCTATGACTAATTTCTCACTAAAAACACTCAGTAACCATTTTCAATACAAGTAAAAAAAATTTGAAATTTTTTTTTTGACACATGGAACTATAGGATCTTGTAGTATGATAATTTGAGAACATTTGTTAAAAATTTCAGAAATTTCCACAATGTGAATTGCCAAAAATAAGCATTCAAATTCTTTGAAATCATTTTTTGGCCATGCAAAAACAAAAGTCACCTGCACTTCACATACTCTTTTCTACAAAAAAATGTCCCAAAAAATGTCCCAAATGGTAGTGCTTCTCTAGACTATTTTTCCTAGAGAAGTTGGCCATATATTTGAAACATTTCAGATCATTTGGAATTTTACAGCATATAAGAAAAAAATATTAAGTATGTAATAGAAGATAATGATTCAGACTACTAAATTATCAAGAATTTAATTATGGAATTAAAAAATGCCAATCCCAATGGTCGAAAAATTGTTATAAACAATCTACATTCTATGATTTTATTTCTTTTCCAAAATTATTGAAAATTGAATAAGATAAAGGATTTCAAAATTTATTTTAGAATAAGGAATCCATAACTACCTACAAACAAAAAATTCTAATAAATTTTGACTCATTGATCAAAATGGAGTATTTCAATGCTTTCCACATATACTTAACTCTAGAAAATTAATCAAAAATTATTTTTTTGATCTACTCAAACTACCCATTTACAAAAAACCACAACATATTATGCTATAAATTTTGACTACTATTTCTAAATGTCATAAAATTTAGTGCATATGAAAAATATTCCTTGTCCTCACCTTCTATTAAAATTTGGGTAAAAAATGTGAATATTTCTAATCACACATACCTTGCCCAAATTTTTTTTGTAGCCACAAAATGCAACTTGGTCCTTTAGGAGTTAAAGGGCCTAACATGTATAACCCCAATCAATTTATGGCTTCTTCAAATTTACTCTATAATTTTTTTAAATTAATTTTGAATGTGATTTTTTCTCCAAGATCTAGTATTTTTTAGGCTCATTTTCAAGAGCTCCCAACACTATGGGAAATCAAGATTTCAATGGTATCCTTGCTCAAAATCTTATATAGAAAAATCACTATCATTTATTTGCAAGATCAGATTTTTTTATTCTAAAACTAGACTCCAAGGACTTTTCCAAAATATAAACTCTTAAAAAAAGAAACTTGGTTATGTTTTGTTTAACTTCAAATTTTTGTTAATACCAATTTTTTGTGCCTCACGCATTTAGAGGTTAATCCTTGAAGGTTTTTCACTATGTTTTTACTTAAAACAATCTAACCATGCCATTTCAAGAACCATGCAAATTTTGTACTTTAGAATTGTGTTTTCTAATATCCAAATATACCATACTTTAATTAAAAATTAGAAATTGGAGTAGTACTCAATGATACCATTTGTTAAAATGACAAAGTTTCAAAATTTATATTTATTCACAAAAAATCAGCCTAGATTCCTAAATTCTTGGCACAATATGAATAGACTTCATTATCCTATTTATTTCTATGACTTTATATGATCCTTGGATGTTTTCAAACCATTTCAATACTGGACACTTCACTCCATTATCAAATTCTATCTCTTCATACATTCTTACTAAACATAATTCTTTGGTTACATAGTTGTCTCCAACTTCTTTCATGTTGCACTTGAAAAGAAGGCGGAATTGAGTAAAGCATGTCCTCTTTGGTCCATTGTCTTCTTCCTTCTTGTATTGAAATGTTGGTGAATCATTCATTTCCATGGAAAGATGATGTTGCACGAGTGAATGTTGGAGTTATTTCAAATCTCGAGCTCTAACTAGGACATAGAGCTAAAGATTTATAAACTTGTACTATTTGCAAGCATAATCATATAATGGTGCATTTTTAGTTCTAGTATTCACATGGATTTTCATTTTTAGGTTTAAAATGTATACTATGAAATTGAAATATATATACTTAAGTCTTTTGTGCACAAACAAACCAGGCCTCCTATCATGTGATTTTTGCGTAGATGAGTTTCTAAACAAATTCTTAAATTTGTAACAATGTCTTCTTGTGAAATTATGTTCATGATGTGTTGTTCTTGGAGGATTCTTGATTGTGTGCATGCGCTTCCCAGTTTGGGCAGTCCAGTGCATTGCTGTTTGATTCTTCTACTTGTGTCTGCAAGTTTAACATCAGGTTTTTTCTATTAGAAATTGAGCTTATTTTCCTTGCAACCGGTTGCTGTATTCGTCCTTGGTCTTGTAGCAACTCTTGATGCGTTTGCAACACGTTTGAAGATTATGTGAAATGCTTATTGGCACAGGAGTTTTTCATTTTTAGCACGAATTTTCAACACCTGTGGGCCTCGCATGAACATTGATGATCGATGAGTTGTCGTCAATTTCATTGCTCAGGCTTTTTAAGGTATTGACTTTCTACACATTTGTTTTCAGTTATTGCTCCAAATGAGTACTTCAATTTTGGTACTTCTGATTTTCTTGAGAGTTATGTAAGGTAAATCAGCCTATGACAGTCCAAATGCCAGCCAACCCATCACATGCATAAAATTTTTAGTGATGCACATGTCAAGAACTAGAATGTACACCATTAGTACAATTTTGCCTATGATGGGCTGGCTCCCATTTGGACTGTCATAGGCAGAGTTACCTTACATCCATTAGAAGTCGAGATGATTGATATAATTTTTCAGGAAATATATGCCAAATGTCCCACGCTCCTCTTTTTTTAATACTGGAACTTGTCAAGGATTTGGACGTCTGATGCATCTCTTGCTTGTGCAGAGGGGAGACCCTGACAGTGCACACGCCAGGCACCCAAATTTGTAGTTTTTGCTACGTCTCGAACATGCTAGATGCTCAATTTTTCATGACTGATTTTCTAAAATTTTAATTCTTTGCAGTTCCTGTATTTTTTAGCACCTGTCTGTGAGTTTGGTTTGAGACTTAGTAGTAGCTGTGCATGGGTGGATGGTCTATACATGGAGAGCACACTGGGCCTATCAATCTCGGAAAACCAAGTGCTCATTTGTTTTGGTTAATTATTTCATTGATTTTCCTTAACTTTGCAAACCTTTTTTGTTCAAGAAGTCATGCATACAATCTTTGAGCATGGTTATTTCTATCAGAGTTTTATAAGTAATTGCTTGCAGAGACATCAATTAAATTTTGTGGTTTTTTCATATGGAACAGGGGAATTCACAATGTTAGAGCTTGCTGACGCAGTGAGGGAGGTAGAATTTAGAATTTAAACTGTAGAATAAAACATCCAATGCCCTCAAATTCATTATGAATTTTGGATATGGCTAGATGGTTAAGTTTGTCCAATATCCAATATCCTGTTAAGTTTATCTAATATCCTGTAATCTTAGGATTCTTAGCAGCTTGTCAGCTTAGTTGTCCTCTGGATTTCTAATAATGATTTTCTTGGTTGGTGGATGGAAATGCAGTTGATTGAGCCATTAGAGGAAATTTGAGGGCTCTAAAGGGCCGTTTCGGGCCTGTTCCTGTTGTTGTTCCCCCATAGCGAAAGGGATATAGCTGACTGTCAGAAAAAAATTTAATTTAATTTTAAAAAAAATTAACTCTTAAAATACAAAAAAAATTGAAAAAAAAAAATTAAAAATGATGTGATACTCTCTCAACCACGTCGGATTGCAGTCACTACACAATTGGCAATGTTCATTGCATTCTTGGGGCTTGATAACACAGTCTTTTTTTGGCCTCAAATTTCTCTTAATGTTTCTGTATAAGGTAGGAGGCTGTAATTGCAACCCTCTCCTTGCAACTACCCCATAGCTGGTTGTAAAAATGGATGGGAGGTGATCTTTAAATGGACCACTATTGCTATTGAATGAATCAAAAAAATTTATTAATTTTATTTCAAGAGCCAATCATTTCCTCCATGGTTCAGAAATTGCCTGAGAAGTTGCAAGGGGACAGATTTTGGGAGACCTATAGTTACAAATAGGTACCTACTACAGAAATATTTGAAAATTCATAACTAATTCAAAAATGCTTCAAAAAATATGAAACCACTTGTGTTATGTTAGGCTTTCATTTTTTTTTCTCTGAAAAATGAGCTAAAAATATTTTTGTTCATACAAACTAATGAAAATGTGGATCAACCCTTAAAGGGTTGCTTTTTGAGCCTTCTACCTTAGACCAAAATTTCTGAGAACACTCTTGATGACCCCTGCAAGTGCAAGCCAGACATTAACCCCTAAAGTTCTTTGACTACATTTTTGCCAAAAATGCTTCAAAATTGCCATTTCTTGGCCAACTTTCAAAATTTAGAAAAAAAACTCATTTTTGGACACATGTAACCATAGGATCTTGTAGTAAATTGGTTTGAGAAGATGTGAAAAAAAAATTCAAAAATTTCCACTGTGTCGATTGCAAGATATTAGCATTTAAAGTGACAAAAATCATTTTTTTGTCCTTGCAAAAAACTAAGCAATTGAACTTCACAAGGTCAAATTTGTATGAAAAAATGTTCAAAATGATTGCAACTCTTTGAATTCATTCTTTAGGGCATGTTGGATACATGCTTGAAAAATTTTAGATCATTTGGAATTGTACAACATATAGGAAAAAAATAGTAAGTAGGTAGTAGTAGAGAATGATTCAAAATACTAAATTATTAGGAATTTAAATATGGAATTGAAAAATGACAATATCAATGGTTGAAATTTTGTAATAAACAATTTTCATCCTAGGATTTTATTTTATTTTTTAAATATTGAAAATTGGGTAAGATAAAGGATTTCAAAATTTTCTTTAGAGTAGGGAATCCATAGCTACCGACAAACAAAAAATCCTCATGATTATTGACTTTTTGATCAAAATGGAATGATTCAAAGCTTTCCTTGTATATTTAAGTCTAGAAAACAAATTTCAAATTTTGATTGTTGAAAAAAGTGATTTTTTCAAATCTGCCCAAACTGCCCAAGTTGAGAAACAAACTACATATTAGGCTATAACTTTTGACTCCTATTTCCAAATGTCATGAAATTTGTTGCATATGAAAGATATTCCTTGTCTACACTTCCTATTACAATTTCAGCCTTAAATATGCAAATTTTTGGTTACAATGGCTTACCCAAAATTTCTATACAGCCAAAAAACGCAGTCCGATCCTTTAGGGGTTAATAAAGCCACCAAGCTTCTCACATGGAAGCCCAAGGTGAGCTTCTAACCTTGAACTTCAATTATTGTCCGTGGACCAAAGGAGAGGTGTTGCATCAACACTAGCTATATCTGCAACAAAGTGAGAAAGTTTGAGTAGGTTCTTAAGTTTTGTGATACCTATTAGATAATTGAACTCTAGTCCCTGAAATTAAATAAGGTACATGTGCAGTGCAGCTTAACCATGAAAATAAACTACAGAGCCTCTTGTAGCATTGTAGCTGCACTAAAAAAAGGGGTAACAACCTTTTGAGTAACAGAACTTCGTATTGTAATGTTTTATATTCAAGCAATTTCTAAGTCACTGCGTTTCATTAAGTTCTTGTGACGTTTATTATTTCTTCCAATGTTTGAGCTTCTCAGTAAAGCATTTTAGACTCTCAGGTGAGATCATCTCCATCATCGGTGAAAGTGCGTAATGGCCTCTTATATGTTACTATGAAATTGAGAATTACTACCGGGTTTTCGTTATTGTTATTGTGATCTATGAATTCCTTATTTTCTTGCTTGTTTTGTTAGCAGGCAATCATATTTCACAATATAGTTCACAGTTCATATGGTTGACAAAAAAGCTTCAAATATGATTTTACTTTTACTTATGTCCAGAACCCTAATTCTTTTTACAGGATGGTTTATTAATGGACATGATTGGTAGTCCTCCTGACATGTCTATTCTATCTTTTGCAGGTTTCTATGTAGAAATATTTTGAGTGCGAGTGGTTTTCCAACAATAATAGCATGTAGACAACACTCAAATCAGCTAATGATTACAATTGAGGATATCTCTGGTGAGGAAGTTCAATACACTGCATTCTCTTACTTTCACTATAAGAAACCCCCATTTTTTTTATTACATCAAACTTTAAACATGACATGTTTTTGCAAACAAGAGGATTTGGGCTATTCAGAGGCAATGGGTGGCAAAATTGGAGTGGACATTGCAATGAACATGTGCATGTTAGTAGAAAACAACATTATATTAGGAAAAACAAGTATATTCTATGAAACATCCAAAAAAACTTTGACATGTTTCTTGTGACATCTTCAAAAACGTGATGGTGCTATGTTAACAAGGGTTTACAGTTTGACTATGGGTAAGTTTGTAGAAGTTACTTAGGGCTAAGGTAAAACGTTGACCAAAGTTGAAAAAAACAAGGAAAGGGTAGCCATATAGTAGTTTTTTGCAATATTTGTAAAAAAAATGGCACTTGACGTGGTATCCAAAGAAGATGATGTCAATACACTTTGATACCATTTGAGAATTTTAAATTTTTTCTTGACATCAACAAAACATCAATTGAGATGCCAAGATGTTGTTTTAAACATCAATTAAGACAATAATTGAAACGTAAAGATGTTTTTTGAGACATTAACTAAAATATCATCAAAGATGTTCAAATGTTTTCTTAGACATCAACTAAGACAAAGTTGTGTTTGTGAGGATGCTCATGTTTGAAATTATATTTTTCATATAACTTCAAAGTTCTATATATCCTATAAGGTTTGTTTTCCCTCCTACCATTCACTTATATAAATAACTTTGTTTTTTAATATCAATATTTTTACAATAATTGGCTTTTCAAGCCAAATATGATATATTTTGTATAACATATATATATATATTATGTATGGCATATTATATATGGTGTATTGTATATATTGTGTATAATATATTTTGTATTTTATATGGAATATTGTGTATGTTGTACAACACAATGTACAGTGTATTTTGTAAAGCCTATTATGTATGGTATATATATGTCTAAGTTGATGTTATAAAAAACATTTGAATGTTGAAGTTGATGTTTCAAAAAACCTAGACATATTCATGAAGCATGTCCAAAAAGATATTGTTCATGATGTTTTCATGTCTCTATAGACATACCATAACATACGATGGATGCTACATGATGTCTGAAAAAACATATGCATGTTACAACAGACGTGCAAATTGACAAGATGCAAGACCTAGTGTGTTGATGATGTCAACAAATGCTCGGATGAAAAAATTGTTGATGTGGCACTACCCACCCTATTAGCACTAATATGGAAGCTAAGTGGTTGCCACATGGCAACTTTTTATGGCCTTCAAAGACCATGTTTTTTGTGACATCGTCCAAAATTTCCTTGAAATCAAACCATGTTTTTAAAAAAAATTCATATTTTTTGGCATGTTCAACTTAAAACATTTTTTTTAAACATCCTTGTTAACATGGTTGACGTCCAAATTTATGTACTTATCATATTTTTCTGCTTGTTACAAAAAACTTGGGTTTCTTATAGTGTTGACAAGGAAGTTTCATATTTGATATTCTTTAATTGTTTGTTTGCAAGAAATTGATGTCTTCATGGGTTCAAAAGCCGAAGAACTCTAGTTTCTTTGAACTCCAAATAGGTGGAGTGAATGTCAAGAGGTAGTTGAGGAGTTAGGATTTAGAATAGAAATGTATACTAGAGGAACAATACATATTGTTGTAGATTAGAACCAATTTGTACATTTAGCAGTACTTGCTTTGTACTATTGTGGTACATTTTGAAATACTGAAATCTAGTCCACATGTAGATGTGACTATACTATTTAGAAATTTCAACTTTTAATAAAAGAACATGTATTTCTTTTGTACATTTACAAGTACTTGCAGTCTACTACTATTAGACATTTCAAAATGGACAAATCCAACCTTTTTGTACATATGAAAATACTTGAAATCTACAATTGCAAGATATTTGGAATTTTTTGTATCTAGACTTTTGGTTTATTTTGAATTGAAACAATGTTGCAGTACTAAAACATATTAGTAGCAATTTGATGTCAATATTGAAATGTTGATTGCAAAAAATCAATATATACATTGAATAAAATAAAAATGTTGAAACTAAAACTTCATTGATTCAAATAAATTTGTTATACGTATTTATTAGATTTTTGAATTACAAACAATATCGTTGTAGATTGAAATAGTACTAGATCGTTAGAAGTTTATTTCAACATTGCCATATTATTGAAACAATTCTATTTCAATTCTTAATTTTTTTTGGAGGCCGGATGGCACTATAAGAAATCTATGTTTTAGATGACAAATTTTAGGTGACATTTAATGTAACAAACCATGTTTTTAGGTCAACAATAATGGCCACTATAACATCTTGACGTTATAGTGGACATTATTGTTGACATAAAAATATGGTTTGTTTTTATTGAATGTCTCTTAAAATCCATCACCTAAACACAATTTTTTTATAGTGTAGGAGCAACAGTTGGAACCATCTCTCCAAGAAAAATGTATTGTAAGAAGGATTGGTATCCAAAAGAGAATAGCATAGGAAGAAAGGCTCTTTTAAACACTCTCAAGGTGGTGACTTGTAGATCTTAGCATTCCTTCAAACATCTATAATGAAAAATTATTGCCTCTTAAAAAGACACCTTTTCCAAAATCAATTTCATCTTTTTAAGATCATTGCTGAAAAAAACCACCATTCTTCTTTATAATCAAGTCAATCATGATCACTATTATTATAGAATTCCAAGTGGAGAAACCAATGCTAGTTTAGTCTACAATCTTGATGTAAATCTCACTTTTTGATTCAATGGTGTCTAGGTTCGGTCGAAGTTTAATCCCTAAACATCACAAGCAAAACACTAAAAGACAAGAGTTTCTTACACTTCATAGGAAAATTGAAATAATTGGAAATTGCCTTGTTTACTAAGGACTTCACCATTGAATTTTGGAGCCAACAACTTAATGAATGTGAATGTCCAATTTCTAGGAGAATCCACCACTTGGACTCTAAAATTATAATAATTGATGAACAAGTTTTTCTATGAATTTGCAATACTTTTTATTTTTTTGGCATGTTGAATCTTCTGGACTTTGAGCAAGTTAGACCACAACTTGCCTATTTCCAACATTAAGATATGATATAGAGTCTCTAATGAACAATCGAGGGAAAAATGTAGATAGAGCTATAAAACCTCAATTTCTATGATGCTTGAAAGTTGCACGATTCTAGGCTTAACTTGTTCTATAGTGCAATATGACCAACAGAGGTCCAAGCTACTATCGACCTTCACTTGAACGTTGCATCCATGTGCCAGACTTGTTTCTAAAAGACCTCTTTTTTTTAAAAAACCTTGGACTTCAATACAACGTTCTTTGCCTTGGATACAAACTATAGTAACTACCAACAACCAACAACAGTGAATGATCCACACAAATGAACACACAATACTTGTGACTTACCAAAAAAGTACATCATCTGTATTACAAAAATAGGGTTCAATGTTTGCAATAAATTCAAAGCTCCATATTAGGCTACAATAATACAAGTCCATGCAGCTATTGAACTTATGTTAGAGACCTCCAAATGCAAAAAAACTCTATTGCTACAAATTCATGTATCCCAATGTGGAGAAGAATTGTAATTGAGATTTTGCTGAATTGGAATACTCTCTGTTAATGCTACCAATTTTTCAAAATGAATTGGTTGAGGTGTCCTACCACTTTTGTTAACTCTCGCCTCGTATAGTTTTGGCAGAGAGCTACCATCCAAGAGGATGTTGTTTTTGTTATGAGTTGAGGTGGAGCCCTCATCGTCACCACTACCAATATTGAAAACACTAATTTGTTGATACTCTACTAGATTCCATGCTACACAAATAACACCTTCTATAGGACAGTTTCTTTTTGTTTCAAGAGAACGAACACCATCAACCTTTATCAACCAATTTAGAAGGGACAAAGAAGCATTATTTACATGCCTACTATCCTTATGGCCTACTTCCATCAATTGTAAACAATCACGTAGCATGACTAGCGATACATGAAGAAAAATTCACATGCCAAGCAATAAGTGTTCTACTTCTGGTTGCACTTGATGCACTACTTGGCCAAGGTCCAATGAGACTCAAGAACATGGACACTATTTAGGTTCCTACCAACTACATGAATTGTTTAAGGTATAGGAAAACTTGGCTCAATCAATGCTTGGGCAACCTTGTAGTAAAAATGCTTTCTAAGGTCTAATTTCTCAAGCCTTCTTGCCATATGTTCTCAATATAGTAGCCAAATATTTTGAAGATTCGAATTTAAAATTAAAAAAATACCTTATGCCACCATTTGTGACTATGGTACTAGCAACTACAAACTTTGCGCATTTGATCAACTACATCAACCCCCCCTCATGTTCTTTGATACTCAAGTTATTTTGAGGTAATGTCAATGTCTTCATGATGTCCATTCACCCAACATTTGTAGGTAGGTGGTCTTGGAGCCATGGAATCTAAATTTGTACTAAAAAAATTAGTGGCTTATAGTCAAACTACATTGCTGTCAGCTTGCCACCATCTTGTGATCTTCGTGAATGAGCTAGAAGAGAGTTGAATGAGGATGTTCACCATGTTTGAATCCACACAATAGAAAAGGAACCCCAATGTACGGCCCCTTCAATGTCTTAGGTGTGTAGGTATCCAGATCAAGGAGCTTCTCAAATAGAGAGGGTGATGTGAAAAAATTGTCATCAATGATGACATGCTTCCAATACTCCAAGTCACAAATTAGGTCTTAAACAACATGATCAGTTTGTCCTACATCTACCTCTCCCTCCTTTTGTAAGTATGGAATTATATTGTAAATATATTGAGGCTCAATTGACGTTGTTGTCTAAAATTTGAAACCAAATTTGGTGGGATTGGCCTTCATGTCTTACTTGAAGGTAGAGTACCAACCTTGATAAACAATCATCATTTCGTCAAGTGTAAAGCCATGATGTACCTACTAAGGTTATACAAGTCTTTTGATGTACTAATAGGTAGTTGCAAAAAGACCTCCCGTTTCTTTGTTACAAGTGGAATTATGAAGTTTAAGTTGGCCATAACTTTTGGAGAATTAAGCTGATGTACTTGAAATTTTTATTAAAGATAAATAATTTGGTCATAAAGACATAATTTATTTTTTAGAATGAATAAAAAAATTATAATTAAATTTCAATTTAGCTAATTTGTCACACTTTGTAGTTTAGGGATTTTTAGTATTGTGGAATATCCAAAATTAATGATTTAGAGCTTAAATTCCTTTGGTCTATTTCCACATTGAGCAGGCATGTAAATACCAAGGGGCATCTAAAAGAAAATTATTTTTGTCATTCTCGCATTATGAATGTGTACATAGTGTAAAAATACATATCAAAATGTTATTTTGATAGATTTGATTATAATAACATAGAAAGAAAGATGGTATCATTTTAAATATCTTCAAGGTGACATTTTTTTATTATGTGACCATTCATCTATTTAAGAAAAGGCAATTGCTTAAGAGCTTCATCATTTTGGTGTAGTTTTCTTTGTTTTCACTTTAAATTTTAGTATGTCTAATTAGAGGGATTCTTTTCTAAGCTTCAAGACAATGAGCTTCAACCAGGATTGGAATTTGAGTTTTCATTGTCATAACTATCAGATCAACCTTTTCTATTGCTAGGTCTTATACTGCCGCATGAACATCTTTAAGATGAAGCTGGACCTTCTCATCCGCCAAAGCAACCTCATGTGGAGCAACAATAGCACGGGAACCGTCAACGCAATGTTGAAGCGTTGGTGATTTTATTGAAGGTCGGATGTATTGAACTCAATAGACGAAAAGTGACATTTGAAGAGTGTTTTGAAGGTTTAAACAATGATCAATACTATTGTATGGTGAGGCCTATATATGGGAGTCATGGCCACCAAAGTTGGTTAGAAGGGCCAATGAATCCTTTAACCAAGGCAGATTGTGCAAAATACATTGCAGCAACTATCAAATGTATCCTCAAGTTTTTGTAAATGGAGTAATAATTTTTTTGAAATTCCATTTTTTTGTCTATATCAAAGATATATTCATTTTTAATTCTTAATTTCATACTTGGAGTGTTTTTCTAAATTAATTTTGTATGTATGAAGTTGTATGGAAAATATTCAAATAATTTGCCATTTCATAATTTGGGGATTTTTATCTTTTAGCTAGGGGTATGAAATTAGTCTTATGGTCAAAATTCATGTTCAATGGATATTAGGAAAGCCACATAGTTAAGATATAAGCTGAATTCCAATTGATTTGTGTAATTTAGATTGAAAATAAAGTGGAGGAAAAAAGAGGCACTATTCATTGTCTTTCTTGTTGTTGTTTGTAAGGCCTAAAAATTTGAGAGGCCCTAATGTATTGTATTTGGAGAATTTTGAAAGAAAATTTGTATATTATAGTATAGTGTTTTCAAATTGATCTCACTTACTTAATTTGAAACTATTAATTAAAATTTGTGCTAGTTTGAGTGAAAAGAGGTCTGTTGCCTTTTATATGAAAGGGCAAAGATTTTGACCAGCTATAAAAGAAGGATAGGTTTTTTGCTTGCAATAAAATTTCAAGGAAGTGTAAAAAATTGTGTTAGCTTTTTATGAAGCTATCACCAATTCTATTTAGAGTTTGTATGAGTGAGTTGTAAATGATGAAGTGAAGAAGGGTCTGTTGCCTTCTTTTTTTCAAAGCTAAAACTTCAAATGGCCATAAAAATTGGAGAAAATTTCAAAATGAATTGAAATTTGGAAAAAAAGTAGAAAATTATACTTAATTTCCAAAAAAACATCATTCATTCTAATTGGACTTTCTATGAAATTGATATGTATTATAAAATGCTTTAAAAGTATAAAACATGATTAGATATAATATAGGGTTATGTATAATACTATATAATTATGTGTATAATACATGTAAAATAGCATATACAAAAAAGAATACTAGAAAAAGAAAGGGGTATTGATTATATAGGCTCTAAAATTATGAATGGAGATGAAAAATTTGCTTTTCTATTCTAAATACTGTACTTCAAAAACGGACTCAACTTCACTCTAGTGTAATTATTTAATGAAGTACTACATATCCAATGTATAGTATCAAAAGTTTAGAGTCCAATTATTAGATTAATTGATGTAGAGAAGGCATAGGAGGAAAAATACAATGACCTCGTATAAAATTGTGACTTCTAAAATGTGTTATTAAACACAAACTTGTTTTTTATTGAGTATTTGATTTGTTCTTTTGAAGCATTTATCTTGTTTGCTTTTCTTTTCCTGTTTCCTTCTTCTATATATGTGTTTTAAATAGCACTAACTAATTTGCTATGCATTTTGATAATTCCAAAGCAATCATAAAAAAATTATTTATAAGTAATATAGGTTATATTTAAATAATCTAAACGAGAAATTATAAATACCAATAGAGTGCCTCAAAATACTAACATTTATCATTATTTAAAAAAATACCATGTATTATAATCCATTCTACTAGGTAAATAGGCCCCTATAAAATAGGTTGTTATCGTAGGCCATCGCATTTTTTAAGAGGGAGTGTCCTTTTGAGAGATCTTTAAGGTTTGATGACTTCATTTTGTAAAGAAAGTTATGTGTGATAACTAATTGATTTTAAAATACATAACTAAGCTTTCAAAACTTTTCTTTCAAGATTGGTCAATTATATGTAATATAATTTAATTTATGCAACCTCGATGTATAATACCAAGTCTTGCTTCATAAAAATTTGATAAATGGATAAACTGTTATTTTATTCATTTTTTAGTGGTTTACATAATACATAACTTAAAATTGACTATGCAATTCAATCATGTAAAAAACATCAATGTAGTCATTTTGTTCTTTTAAACAAACCTTATTCAATGTAAAGAATTTTACACTAGAGATTATTCAATGTAGAAGTGTTGTATCAAAATCAATTTATTAAATTGATATATCCAAATTAGATTTTGATTTTGATAATACCATAATTTTAAAATGATGCTAAATTAGTCAATATAGATAATATTCAATTACCAAAATCTAGTGTTAATTTTGAAATATTCATTTTACAATATTGTATGAGTAAGAATTGCAAATTAAATTAGATATAAATTGAGATTCCAATTATAGAATATGCTTATTTATAGAAAGATGTTCAAATTATAATTTCTTACAAAATTGTGCTACCAAATCTAAAATAATTTATCATCAATAATTTCACTCAATTAGACTATAAAATGATAGTTTATCATAGTTTTCATTTTAATTATCTTGGAATTACTCAAAACTATAGACTATAAAATGATAGTTTTTCTAGAAATATGTAGATAAAATTGGGTCATATAAGTTTTGCAAGAAAGGTTAATAATGTCACAAGAATTAAAATAGGTTGTTTGAATTCATTAATTAGTTGGAAAATATACAAAAACACATTCATTTTATAAGAAGTATTTTAAAAATATTTTAATAATTATATTTTATTTTACAAGGTAACCAAAAATATACTCTATATCAAATGTGGTATTGAAATGTACAAAGGATTGGCTTCAATGTATCATGATTTATTTTCAAAAATCATAGTTTTCATTTTAATTATTTGGAGTAACTGAAAACTAAAAAGAAAGTCTAAATTTTTGAGAACTTTTAAATTTCAATTTAAAAAAAATTGTAACTATACAAATGCAAACTAGACATACTGTGAATCACATGAGAAAAGAAAATACAACAATATGACTTATGGATTGAAAGATGATTATATTAGATCAATAAGGTGAAAGTAATTTGAAGTCTTTTAATCTTATTTTAACATGTCAAATCTAATATTGAGTTCATAAAAAAACATGAAGTAGAAAGACATAGCTTGCATAATTGTAATTGAGTTAGGGCTTTTGAAAATCTACTCTATAATTTTTCTTCAATGAATTTCAAATGTAATCCCCCAATTTGGTGTATTTGAGGGCATTGAGGCCAATCTCGAAGAAACTTTAACACCAAAATTCAAGATTTTGCAATAGATACCTTTGTACTATATCTTCAATAGAAAAATCATAAATAATTTTTTTCAAAATCAGATTTTTGATGCACAAAATGGACTTTATATGATATTCAATTATGAATACCAAAAATAGTAATTTAAAAGGGCTTTTTTAACTTCAAAGTTTATTTGACACCAATATATGTTGTCTTGGATGTTTAGGAGTTAGTCTAATTTATTTAAATTAAATATCAAATTATACAAAATCTCAAAGGGAGTTATTTATAATTGAATTTGAAAGAAGAATTCTAAATTTAAATGAAATAACATCAAACTACAACTTCAATTATTTGGGTATCTATTCAAGAATCTATTGATTTAAATAAATACAATTTATAGATATTAAATAATATAATAATTGTTGGTAATTTAAAATGAACAAAAGATTCAAAACCCAAAAGTTCTAAGATTATAAACATTCCTATAATTTTTTCATTCAAAAAATGGCATTTGAAATTTATGTATTTCAAATCAATTTACAACCTAAAGGATGTATTAGCATTGTGTGACCTAAGGAGAAATGACCCCTCATTAGTCTAGGTATGGATAAATGTTAACATTCATCCCTCTATTGTTTTTTAGTGGTTAAATTTTGTATTCTTTGACCTTGCCTACCTAAGTAGGAATCTTTGATTTTACATTGGAATTTTAAATAATGAATTTTTGTATTTTTTTTCTAGAATAATACCCTATAGTTCATTATATGAGCCTAAAATACCAAATAGAGTCAAAATAAATCTTACCATGTTAAAAATTATGGAATATAAAATAATATGCACTTTGAAATTAAAGTTTCTATTTCAAGGGTCAAGCATGTTAAATTTGAGAAGAGAAGAAATTGTGACTATATACATATACACATATCCTTATTATCCCATTGATATCTTTTGTGGCCTACCTTATACTATTATTGTAAATTTTATCATAAATTACTAACTATGCCGTTGCTAAATACAAGCTAGAAGGCCATTCAATATAAAAACATCGTCATTAGATTATAAATAGAAGGTGGAAAAAAAATGAAAAAATCTAAATTCTACTCAAGTAGTGAAATTTCATATGAAAGTATAAACTAAAGGTTTATATATTATTTTAGAAAAGTTTTTCATGGATCTAATTATAATGGCACTTCAATGTCTTTTTAATTGTT
The DNA here is from genome assembly GCA_963969395.1 of Pseudoscleropodium purum. Classification (NCBI taxonomy): domain Eukaryota; kingdom Viridiplantae; phylum Streptophyta; class Bryopsida; order Hypnales; family Brachytheciaceae; genus Pseudoscleropodium; species Pseudoscleropodium purum. Next base: position 5,362,007 of record OZ017796.1, read on the forward strand.
ACTTCATCGATATGATTTTTGCTTCAAAATTGAGTTTTTCAAGAATCTTTTATTGTCAATTATCATAGAACAATGAAAACTTTTCAACATATGACAAATAAAGATATTTGTGGGGAGCAATTCCACATGAAACCACCAAAGTGATCACAAAGTAAAGAAACTAGTACACAAGCTATTTATTTGAGCTCAATATATAATATAATAGATACTAAAGAACTTTCCTCAATCATTCCAGAAACTTCATAACTTTATGTCAATGTTAGAAAATTCTTGAGGATAACTCTTATCCAAATTGCATAAATAAAATAAAAGATTATTTTTAATATCTTGTGCATGAATATACCAAGGACCGAGGCACTTTGATTGTGACACTTCACCTTCCTATTGATTGCTGCTTGAAATGTTCTTGTATACCATTCTTCTTTGCCAACATTGATATTTAATTTTTGTACTTTGAATTCAAGAGGTGGTTTGGTTATAAGCTCAAAGCATTTTCAGGATTGCTTGGTGTAGATTTTGGAGCAATTTGGTTGTGTTGTCAATCCCATAAAGCATTCTTGTTGAGCACACAATGAAAGCTTTATTGGTGCTGATTTTGGATTATATCATTTCTTGTTGTTGAGCACATGATGCATGTTGATTGGGTGCATGAAGAGGTGCAATTGAGAGCTTGAAGAATTTGAATCCTATTGGTGTTGATTTAGAAGAGTTGGATAGTATTGGAGTGTGCAAGAAGTGCCTACAAAGGGAAACTACTTTGCATTGAGGTACAAGAAAAGCGTAGGTGGACGGAGGTGGTGGATTCCAAGACAGGTACTCTCTATTCCCAACCTCTCATCCCTTTGCAATGCAATTTAGAAGAGGTACTCTCTATTGGCAACTTAATTTGCTCATTAGCGGCAGTATGCAATCTCATGAGTTCTCCCTACACAATGTTTCCGTGTAGCATACCCAGTTTTGTTGCAGCATACTCGCTTTCACTGCTTGCTTTTGCTGCAACTTGAGCTTGCCCTTTTAAAGACCCAAAAGCTCATATTCATGCTCATGTTTGCTCATTCTCAAAAGTTCACACATTGAGTTTCATCTTAGATCCAAAAAGCTACCGCTATGAACCAACACTAAAAACCTTCCTGAAGGAGTCCATGGTCCGTAAGTTGGTGTGTTGTTGCTGTTGTTTTTGTGCACAGTCAAGGCTACTTCACTCCGATGGGAGAATCAAGCCGGATGGCACCGACCTTCTTCTTAACGGTGGTGCTGCTCGTGGTGGCGACGAGCACCACGGCCGCCGTGGCCAGCAAAGCGGATGTGAACATCTGGAACGACATCGGGGACAATGAAATCCTGCAAGTGCAGTGCTCCTCCCACGACAACCACCTCGGGAAGCACACGCTCAGCTTCGGCGACAAGTTCGGGTGGGCTTCTGGCCCAACATCTGGGGCACGACGCTCTTCTACTGCGGCTTCGTCTGGGGACCTCACTGGCAGAGCTTCGTGGTCTGGCGGAACACTTTTCCGGCTCCTTGCCAGCATTGCGAGTATCGGGTCGGACCGGATGGCTTCTACAGGAACGAACGCGGCCTACCGCCTCTTCTCATTTGGACTTGGCATTGAGAACTGACTAACGGATCACGGATTGGGCTTTGGAATACTTGTAGGCATGCGTGTATGGATGCAAGGATGCAAAAATGTTTCAAAAGGTTCATGCTGCATAGGAGTCAAGAGGATCTCCTTTCATCAAGTCTGTATAAAAAGCTTTGATTCATGCTCGATCATATAATAAAAAAATGCCCTTGTGAGAATTTGAATTTCTCTGATGTATGCAAAGAGTCTTAATCTCTTGTGGCCACCAAATTTTTCATGTTCTATCTTGAGTTTAGGCTTGTTGTGGAATGAAGTGAATGAGGCTTTGCATTGATAAAAGCCACATGATTGTGAGGCAGTTTGAGTAAGATCTTACTTGAAAAGCAAGTTAATCCCTTACCGCCTCAATTCTTTTTCGATTTTTTGCACTTTTGGGCTTATATCTTTTTACGGAAATATCATTTACTAGAATTTCAAGAAATTGGTCATTAAGGAAGTTTTTTACTTCAAGATTCAAGTATTAGATTGGATGAACAAAAAGTTTGCTAGACTAAACAACGCATGGAAGTGCTCTGTTCATCATTCAAGAATATGGATGTTGGAGCGCTTCAAGGTTAATGTTGCATAGGTACAACCTCTCACAGTATAGGTGCTAGTTTATTGGCTTTGATATGAAGGGATAAGGCTCTACATTGCCATGAAGTACTATGTGAGGCAATTTGAATTAGACCCTATTCAAAAAGCAAATTAGTGCTAAATGGACACAACCTCTGATGGCATATTTGTTAGCTTATTGACTTATAGTCCAAAGGGAGAAGGTTTTATAACAACAATGGTTAGAATTTGTCACATTCAACACCTTGAAGGCCTGGAGTTGCATATCAAAAAACTACTTCATAGCTCAGTTATGAATTTCATTAAATTGGCAAGATTTTTGGGTCCAAAAATTATGAAGTTTAGTCTCTTCAAAACTCTACAAATTAGCACTTGTATAGATTTATTGCTCAAGAATAAAAAAATTCAAAATTTTTTTCTTGAAAAGTAGATAAATACATTTTATATTCTTATAATTGAAATAGATTGATGAAAAAAATCATGCCAATCTGAACATATGGTAAAATTCTAGTAGAAAAGGATTAAATAAATATATCGCAAATCTAAGATTTTAAATTTAGGATTTATCCTAAATTGTAAACAATAAATATAGTATGGATTGGGTTTAGAGAAATATGGTTTAAAAGAAATTAAAGTGGAGATATATATTGAATGACCCCTTTCTTGGTTGTTTTTAGTATGATTTGACCTCCACATTTGCTTTCAAAATTTTGCTTGAATGTACCTAATAATATTTAGAAGTCAATTATAGTTAAGAAAGAGTCAAATTCATCATTAGCAAAAATTTTACTCTAATAGGGCTAAAAGTCTATTGACCCAGATTTCAAGGAATGAAAAAAAAAAAAATTTTCATTTCAAATATTATAATCTTTCAATCCATACAATCCAATGGGCTCAAAAAAATTCAACTTATTGACCTACATATACATGATTCACTTTATGACAATAGGGTTTGTTTGAAGTCACAACTAAAAAAATGGTGGAATGAAGCCACAATAAAAATAATAGAATTTCAAAATAAAACAACTAAAATTGAAGCCCATTGAGAATTCAATGTCTTCTCAATTGAAGGGGTTGAAGACTTATTAGAAGGATCAATGGAAACTTTTGAGGTCCATTTAATTTCCTAAACAAAAGCCAAAAGAATTTGGAATTCAAAAAGAAAAATTATGAAAATTGAAAGGATCCATTTTGCAACTATGAATCTAGATCTATATAGAATTTATGTCTTTTCAATAAGAGTTGAAAATTAATTTGAGGGAACCAATAGAAACCTTGAGGATCAATTATTTTCTATTAAAGGCTTTAAAAACTTCGATTGGAATTAGAATTTGCAAAAAATATGACAATTGAAAGGATTCACTTAGCATTGACAAGGTTTAGATCTTTGAGTTTTACGTATTGACAAATATAGAGTTTAAAGTTGACTATTGGTCAACATGAACCTTCAAAGTCCAACTTCATGAATCCACAATTGCCAAGATTTCTATATCAATTGAAATCTAAAGGTTTTTAATCCTCAAAAGCTAATTGGACCTATAATTATTTTTTCAAACTTTATTTTGGAAGTGATATTTTGTATTTTTTGTGTAGAAATGTGATTAAGTGTCTTCTATTAGTTCTAAGAATTTCACATTATTTTGGAAAGAATTGAAACTATTGTGAAATTAAAGATTAAAAATGAAACACTTCGTATCAATTGCAACCAATGCTAAATCTTTTTGAAGATCTCTCTAGTTTTATATTATAGTGTCACACATCATGGTAAATACTTTTTTTATTGTGTCATTCTAAAATGAAAAAATGAAAACTCTATGGTTGCAAATTCATTTTTTCAAATATTTTAAGTAGAATTACAAATGAATAATGATAGTGTTATCAATGAAAAATTGATTTCCAATAGAACTCTTATGCTTTTTGAGCTCCAATATCCAAAATTCCTAACACCAAAGTCTCCTGACCCAAAATGGGGTCCCATAACCTTTAGTCTAGCAATTTAGTAGTCCAAAGAGCATCAAAACCAAAGTAGATTTTTTATTATAAAACTCTAAATTCTAGTGTCAACATTTAGGTTGGAACTAGATAATACCATTTTAACACTAAACACTCAAAAGTTCAAACACAACTAATTAAGCCCAAATGTGCACCTTGCCTTCAATCTAGAATCTTAGTTCAGGATTGTCATTCTTTTCTTTCTACTCTACATTTTATAATGGATTAATAGAACAAAGAAGAAATTTACATTGTGTCACAATAAGGTGCACTGAATACATGTCCCTATTTGTTACAAGAGGAACATAAGAAAACATCCTCTAGCACTCTATGCATGCTCACTTCAACCATGAAGTCATGTAATTATTTGGCTAGCTCTCTCGGTTAATCCCTCAAGTCCCATTTTGGAATGTGATCAACATATTTTGAAAGTTATTACAGTTGGCTAGGAGCATCCAAAGTATACTTTCTATTGCAGTTCAGGGACTAAGGAATTAACTACATTAGGGGAGTGCTACGGCTGACCTACAAATTAAGAAGATTCCCAAATCCTGTTAACAGTCTATGAGAAAAGAATACTGAACGTTGTGCCCCAATTGATTTCTGCTTAGAATTTCTTCCCATTCTGCTCTGGAAGTTCTCGAGATGGCTCTTGGCAGAGATGAAAATCCAACCCAGTTGCTGCAAGGTGAAGTTCAAACTCTGAAATAAACATATCTTCCCTCACATCTTCCATCAGGAAAGAAGGATCACATTCTGCCCAATTTGCTACCAAACCTGCAAATCGCGGAGGTTCAACACCCCTACTACATTCCTTCTACGAATTTCTTGCACTTCTGCTGAGGAAATCCTAGAGATGGCTGTACAGATGCTTGGCAGAGATGAAAATCCAACCTCTTTGCTGCAAGGTGAAGTACAAACTCTGAAAAGTAGGACGTTTTCCACTCTTGACGACGATTTTCTTACCACTGGAGGCGTCAGTGGAAGTGGAGTCGACGATCTCTTGGAAGGTGATGACTTCCTTGGTGACCATCTTCCGGATGTCGCGCACATCAGAATGGGCCCCCTGAACAGCGTCCAACCGCAGCAGCAACGCCATGGCACACTCGCTCCACCTCAAGCGCTCCTGGGCATCGGAGCACAGCTTCTCGTACATGGCAGCGTCGGCCAACACCGTCATGTGCGCCTTGAGGTCTTGCCGCACGTAGTAAATGACTTGGAGCTGCTCCAGAGGTTTGGTGCGCCGGACCATAAACCCTCGCCAGTGCGCTTGGATGGTGGCGGCCGCCTTCTCTTCACTCGGTGGAGGCGCATTCAGCGCTAATCGCCCTGGATTCATACTCCTGCATCCAATGTCCAATTCCCTACGCTCTCACTGCTCTGCTAGGGCATTCGATTTAAATCAGATTTGTAGGTGTGAACTAATGTCATGATCGCAGTCTCCATGTCCATCAACTATACGGAGAATCATAGCAGACGGATGAGAGAAAAGCTAGAAGAATGGTGCACCAGTTTGAAAATTGAGATTTCTTCATGAAAACTGATGAAAATTCTTGAGAGAACGTGACAATGCATCAGTATTCACCTACTACTGGTGTTATAGAAGAGAAGTGTCCACAACTTCTTACGATGGATGGACACCTAGACTAAGAATCACAGGAAATTCACAAACCCTAACTATACTCTGTTCTAAAGAAGCGTTTACAATTGCAGAACCTCAATTTCGTTGAGGGCTGAAGCAACAGCAATGGGTTCCACGAACAGGTCTGCTCATGATGAGATTCAGCGCAGATGGAGAAGACGTGTGTGAACGTGGACAGTCAATCCTTGACGTTTTTGAAATACGCACGCAGAGAGCATATAAGCAAACGAAACCAAACCCTAGCGCGAGGCAAAAGTAAATTAGTCTAGAAACATTCTCCGACTGTAGACTCATATGGTTTCTCACCTCTGCGAGCTGATGATCGGCGCTGCTCTGGTGAAGAAATTCCCTGCAACGGGCGTTGCAACACAGCCCGTGTCGTTTCGGTTCAGAGCACCGGGCAGTTCCCTTGTCACCTGTCAGCCATCCCTCTCTGGAAACTGTACTCTTCCTGGAGTCTCGCCTGGCATCATGTGCAGGAGGGACTAGGGAAGCGCCCTTTGGAGGTCGAACATCATGAATTATCGCTGTGGGCCACATTAGGGTCATGCGGAAGCTTTCTAGCTCCAATAAAAAATTATTCTTTTGCTTGCAGGAAACATAGAAGCGAAAATTGTTACACTCAGGAAGTGCTCACTTCCCTTATTTAGGTTCCAAGCCCATGTCGGTGCACCTGAGAGCTCTGCAGCAGACATCATCACGTCCACATTCCATGTAAGTGAGATCATACCTGTGCTGCGGATACGGGAACTTGCATTCTGTCCACCAGAAACATGCAATGAATTGTCTTAGTCCCTAAAACTGGGATGCCTTCATAGTACATTTTGGAAAGAATTGATGTTCATGATATTCGAGCATGCCCGAAGTTCCAAGGGAGTTTTGTATAGTTCATGACCCACTTGGATGGCATAAATCTGTGCAAGACAAGATGAAACCAAGCCCAGAGGGAAGGAAAGAAACTCAGATATAGAAAAAAATAATAACCGTTTTAACATTCTGAAACTTTACAAAATACCGTCCCGGAGCGTCGGGTGATTTTCATGTGCTCTTGGATGCTACACCTCAGCTAACGAGTTCGATAACGAGAGCAAGGATTGCGTTCGTAATCGTTTCAAAACTTGCAGCACTAGGCCAGCGAAACCGCTTTCTCTAATGGAAATTTAACCATGCCCGACACAGCCACTGTCAGTCAAGGCCCCACGAGGCAAGACTTCGTGACTTGCCTAGAAATGTTTAAGTACAGCTTTCTCATAAGTTGATCTGAAAAGTTAAGGAAAAGAAACAGCTAAGGCCCATCGTCCGCAGGAGTCTCATCCTCATCATGGTAGATGTTCTCGGCCATTTCCCAAATTTGTAATATATTGTCTTCAGCAACACTGGCTATCAAGAAATCTTCAGACCTATTCCACGAGAAGTCCGAGATTTTGCTAGTATGGCCACCGTGTATAAACAAAAGCTCTGGTGGACCATCCTCTGCATCCTCTGGTGTCTGCTCCTCTCCGATTCTGCAATTCACAAATGCATTAATAAATTCCTACAGTCATAATATCAATATCTTCAATTACAGGAAAAATAAAATAAAATAAAATAAAATAAAATAATAAAATTTCTCTTAAAACAATAGTCTTGTTTGCCTTCAAATCTAAGCTAAAAACTTAAGGGTTGCCTACAATGTGTCTACAATAGATACTACAACCACCAGATATGACTGATCAAATTAATCGTCCAGGTTAAGTAAACCAACCAGGAGACGAAGATTAGAAAAGAGATGATTACCTGCTAAGATCCCACACCATAAGCCTGCGGTCTGCACCACAAGATGCGAGTATGGTCTCATTGTTTGGAGACCATCCTATTTGAAATACCTCCTCCCTGCCAAAGTGATCCCAATATTGATGCTGTTCAGACTAGGAACTATAACGTATAAGGAAAACTATTATTATCAGGCAACCATGACAATAATAGGAACTGTAACACTCGACAGTGCCATGGGCTACTGTTGGGAGGCCCCATCGTAGAAAATGACGATGGTTAAAAAAAACGAAAAATGCAGATTTATGAAAACAACGTACGTATGATTAATAAAGGTATGGAGGCTCCTCGACATTTTCCGTAAGTCGAATAAGGCCACTGTTCTATCTGCAGAACCTGTCGCCAGCACCCATTCGTTCTTTGGGTTGAATGCTAAACAATTGACCTGCATCAGATATCTGGAACACTTAGCATTGGAAAGCGAGGCGTATTCAGAAGTAAGATTGTTAAGGTCTTTCGATCATAGATAACGTAGCCCTACTCTTCAAAAGTACAGCTACATCTGTGGAAAAAGCAACCTCTAGGAAATCTCACCTCTGCCCCGTGAGCATCAACAGCATATAGAGGTTTGTCATTAGGTGAAACTCGCGTGTCCCAAATGAGAAGTTGTCGATCATCGCCAACTGAGCCAAATAGATATTCATGCTGGACATGCCATGCCACATCCTCCACAACACCGACATGCCCCTGCGCATACATATTGACTGTCAACGCCAGCTCTTTTCATGCTTCGTCACGGGCAGCTATTTCTGAGGACTTACAAATCCCAGGACAAGCAAAGAGTTTGAGGCCGAAACGAGTCATAGCTATTTGGCGTTCGTAGGAAAAGATGGCAAGACAATTAAAAAAAACTAGGCTAAGTAGTCTAGTTATGTAAACATTTTGTATATTGATGATGTTTGAAGCAATCCACGAACAGACAAGACCACTGAACGAAACGTGCTGTCAGGTAAGCACCCATACAATTCTATCCTCAATGGCCATCTGGGAAAAGTATAAAACCCTCGAGGTCAACTGTCCAAATTCTGAAAAATAGCATTGCCTGATTTCTTAATATACAAATTTCTTAAAAAATAGATTAATTCTTGTCCGCAAGGCTCGTCCGGAAAATGGTAAACCAAAAAGAAAAAAACGGACAATGGAAAGGACATCCTACCTGGTAAATCTGCAGGGCTTCAACGACACGATTCGGCTTTGGCGTTCCCCGAATGTCCCAAAGACAGATTTGCGCATCATCCGAACCACTGAGAAGGTGCCCATCTTTTTGGGGGCTCCAAGAAAGGCCGTAACCTTCTGTTTTGTGCCCGCGTAGCCTGAAATCTGGGTTGCATTGCCCATCCTGAGGAGGTTTTGAAGGATGCTTACTGTAATCGAAAACATACACTTCTGCACTCACTGTCTTGGTAGCAATGAGAAACGAATTTTGGGGCATGTAACGAGCTCTATTCACTTCTCCCTCATGGTTGATTTGTTGAATAACTTGTACCTGTCAAACCCACACATATCCCCAGGTTCGTCATCGTGGCCTTCGTTCGCCCAAACCATCAATTAACTCTGCGAAAGTAAACCCCTAGTCTCACCAGCTACAAGTCGGCAACCCCTTTGAAACCCTGTCACTAAATATTAGTAAACCCTCTATTCAATAGGCCACTGTTGATAAATATCTCAGAAGGCCTAATTTAATAACTTGCAGAAACCCTAATGCCACTCACACAACTATATTCGAGGAAGATAGCGTTCTAACAGTACCGGACAAAAGAAAACACCTGTTACTTCTGGATAAGTACAGGATTGGCTCATGCTTACAACCACTGGACATTAAAAGCTTAAATTGCATTGCCCTTGAAATCTTTCCCAACAACTACAAGAAACCACCACATCCCTCCGACAACCGAAAAAATGTAGATGGCCGCCAAGAGAGAACCAAACCGCCAAAACAACAACAAAATTTAAGCTCCTCCAACAAAAACCCTAAACCTCAAGAAGTCCATTCATCTGTACAACCTCAAAGTTACCACATTGCCAATTTGTAATCCTTCCCATGAATGCAGTCAACGGAACAATAACTCAAATTTAAACTCAACAATCTCTCGTAAAACTAACACGACTCCACATCAAAAAATTAAATCGCCATGACTTTAAGAAAACAGGAGAAAACCAAACGACACCTATGTTTCAAATATCTTTAACAAAAAACCCTAAACCTGATGAAAAGGTACAAAAACCTCAACATTACTGCCAAAGTTAAATTGTCACTTGTGTATCCTTCGCATCATGCGGGTAAAGAAACCACAACTGAAATCACTTTCCACACCTAAAAAATCACGTCGCCACTATTGAAAAAAAACCGACCAAAATCAAGGTCTCCGGTAGCAAAAAAACCATACCTTGCCACTGGAACATCCGAAGCCGCCGAGGTCCCCGCGCTCATCGTCGTACTGGCGCGCATTGTTCTCGGAGTCCTCGAGCGGCAGCTGCACCTGCGCGATCATCAAATAATTGGGCTCGTTGTCGCTGGTGTGCGTGCCGACGATGAGGCGCTGCAGGGAGAAGTCTTTCCCCCCGACCTCCTCGCGGTTGGGCAGCCACTGCACTGTGAGCGACGGCCACTCCAAGGCGTGCGTGATGACGAGGTCGTACAGGAACGGCGTGTTCTTCTTCCAGATCTTGTACTCCTCGTTCACCAGACGCTCCTCCATCTCGTCGCGGTACTCCTCCTCCTCCTTCGCCATCGCTGCAAGTGCGTGCGTGCAAGCGGCAATCGGGCTTCGAAATTGGGGACTTCCGCTTTCGTGCGAGAGAATGGAAACTGGAGAATGGAAAACACGACTGCCGCGACGGCAAACTCTTGTGTTGGATATCAGAGGTCCTGATTGAGGGCCTAAATCAGGTCCGCTTTCGGGGTTTCCCGCCACACCTCGCAATCGAGAGTGACCGTTCCCGCGCCCATTTCGGAGCTAACTGGAATTTTTCGTTTTGGAAAGTCACTTTTTTTTGTTTTTTTCTTGAAACACATGGACAATTTCCATGGATATGGTAAAAAAAAGTACTCAAAATCAAAGGAACGAGTCCTCGGCTGGGAAATTTTAGATTTCTCAAAATATTTAGGTTTTTCAAAATCTAAATTGCATAAAGAAAAGTTACACTTTTAAGTCATACTAAAATAGAATAATCATAGAATATTGTTAGATTATTGTTAAAGATGACATGCACTTGTTAAAAGTAAAAAATAAAAAATAGATTTTTTATTAAATCTTAGATTATTTACGATGAAAGTACTTATAAGGTAATGCACACACCTCAAAATACTATTTTTATTTCTCAATTTTATATTTGAAATAAAATATTAATAAATTAAAAAATTTAGAATATAAAAGCATTACATTTGTCTATGACAGTTTTTCATAAGGCCTTTAAAAATTGACTATGAAGATATTGCATTACAAGAATTTTGAAGCTTGCGGAAGGCTGCTAGTTTTGCACTATTGTGATACAATAAGGAAAGAAAAATTATTTTTTAAACGAGAAATTTGATGTGGCATTATTGGTGTTATGTCAGCATCACATCAAATTGACTATTTTTTTTATTAAAAAAAAGTCCAAAAAAATGTATTTAAAATTTTTATTATTAAACTTTTTTTCTGTAATTGCACCTTAGGGGGGGGGCGAAAATACAAAACTAGCAACCTTTCGCAAGCCTCAAAATTCTTGTAATGGATTTAGTCACTCAAATGCAAAAATTCTCAATCTTGTTCAATTATTTTCAATAGTTTTAATATTCTTATACTTTTCCACAAACCATAATCCACTTTATATTTCCTACAATTGTAAATTATACTTCGTAATATTACAAGACATCATTGATGGTGTTTTCACATACCATGAACATTTTTACAATTACATGTTGATGAAAAAAAATCCAATACGAGTGGATATTTTATAGTGAGGAAATTAATGCTACCAAATAATAAATGTAATATAATTGTATAGTTCATATTGTATAATTTTTCTAAATTATGCTCAATAATTTATTCTTCTCAGCACATTTTACACAAAAATTTACATTTATTCATAGTCTAAATAATAAGTTGAAAATGAAAAAATTATAGTTTTTGATTTAATTTGAAGGAGATTATTTCATTCAACTATACAATTTATTTCAATTAGTAAGTGTGTTCTACAATAGTAACACTAACTTTTATAAATTGAGGAACTATTCAAATTTGTAAAGGATGCTAATATAAAATTCTCCAATATTTTAAATAAAAACAAATTAATGTGCTTAATGTTATTTTTTGTGGTGTTGTAGTATGATTGTCAACCAACATGGAATCCAAAAGGTTAATCCATGAAAGACCAAGTGATTGTTGAATGACCATTTGAAAATTGAGATAGATTTATACAAATTCAATTTTGAATTATCTTTTTGAAATTTGATACAAGTGGTGTAGACATGTTGTAGAATAAAAATTTTAGTTTTTAGGTTACTTTTTAGTTTTTATTGAAAAAGTATGTAGAAAGTAGTCTAAAAAGTAGAAAAAATAGCTTTAAAGTAGACTAAAAACACTAAAAAACAGAAAGTAGCTAAAAGTAATAAAAAAGCAATTTTTAAACTTTATGCAATGTGAATAGGGCAGTTTGGATGGATGAAGTATGAAATGGATGAAAAATTGTATAGATGGATGAAAGATTCCAAAAGGTGCTAGAAAGGATGAATGGGACTCGATATGGATGAAAAATTGCAAAATTGATGAATGAGGGATGGAATTGGATGAAAAACAAAAAAACAAAAACAATTGAAAGAGGCGTGAGCCTTCTTCCTAACGTTTCAGAAGATACAAGAAAAACAAATTTTTTCTCTCTCTCTCACTGTGCATTCAGGAAGCATATGTCTGTACTTTCTTGCGTTTTATAATTTATAAAAATAAAATAAAATTTTCTTTAGTGCAAATCCATTTTATTTTGTTGTGCTCTGTTTTTATGTTCGAGTGTTTGATTTTGTAAACTGTGAATGTGTGTTTTGATAATTATTGCAATTGTGTATTTTGGCCTTTCTAAATTTGCAATCTGTTCATTTTAAAAATTAAAAATTGTATCGAAGCATTCTGGTGGTGACGAACTATTGCAGCATAAATAATTCAATCTACAAAACAAAATGGATTTTCGGCTAAAAAACACACATGAATTCTTTGTAAACATTTTGTTTCTTCAATGTCATTATACTTTGTCAAATAGGTATTATCTTCTTCACAATAATCTACAATATTTGTTGTTTTCCATTCTATTGTACCATCAATTTTTATAAACAATGCTTTTGCAGGAATAGTAATAGTTTTATCAACCCATTGAGGTGGAGTTTGAATTTCAAAGTCTTCATTGTCAAATAAATGTAAAGGTAAGCATCCTTTTTCTTCATCTAATATGAATTCATTTGAATCAAAACCTTTTTCATTAGATAATTTTACAAGATCTTGTAGTGAATAATAATGCTTTATCCTACTTTCAACGGCTTCTTCTCTTGTTATATCACCTGCTTTAGGTTCAAATAAAGCCATGACAGTGGGTTCCAAAACATTAATCTTTGAATTTTGAGCCATTTTATTGCATATTAATGTCTATATTGTTTTCTTACAATTCTTTGTATTCAAAGAATTAATAAATAATCGATATTTCCATTTGGATAATAGCACCTTCTTGAATTGGTTGTTGTCATTTTCACCTTGTTTGATCCAACATTGAAGTGCCTTCTTGTAAATAAGAAAAATGTGAAATTCATGTTTGAGTTTATAAATTATTATTTTGGGGATGATTTCTTACTAATTTTCACCAAAAATTGTTAAAGTTGATTATTTGTGTATATACACATGCAAAAATAGAGGTAAAATGTCATATTAGGGTTTCTTCCATGTAACTTGTAATTCATATTTTGGATTTAGAATTGGACGGAATTGTGAAATTATATGTTCTTTGTGGTTGATATATGTTTGTCTATATAAAGGGATGACTCACCCCGTGGTTTTGGACCTATTGCCTTGAGACTTGTTGCCCAATCTTAAAAGAAAAGAGAAAGCTCAAAGACCAAGAATATGGTATTTTGTCCTAAACATTTCATACCTTGCATACTAGACGTATTGCCCACTGAGACTACCACGTGTAGTCATTTTACACATAGATTCGAAAAGCTCAGAAAGAGCAATTACTGGCCCTATTGTCCAACATATAAAAAAGTATTAATTAAAGAATTATTTGTATATTTGAAAGTATTATCTTGTATATATATGATTAGGTCATAAGCTACATCCATATATAAGACGGGTTGCCTAGCTTGACGTGTTGCTAAAGATGTGTTGCCAAAGATGTGTTGCCCACCCTAGAATACTATATAGGACCGGGACTCTTAGAGCATTGTATCTACATTAGTGGTAATGGACTGTCCACCAAATTGAAATAACCTGGGAATAAAGAAAGAAAGAAAAAGAATAAAAGTATAAGAATAAATTTTCCAGGTATGATTTATAAAGTTAGTTTATACATAACCTAAATCTACTTTAAAAGTGACATTAGATGCACTAACGATAGACTACGTTGGCTTATCTACGGATGAACTCCTATACTACTAGTACTTGACAAAAAGTAAAAGTTAGTGAAAAAGTGCCTCACACATATACTACTTCCTTGTCAAGAACATCATTTTTTTTATTAGATGCCCCGATCAAAAATTATGCTACCCAATTTTTTTAGATAAAGAGGGTAGTTTTACACATCATGTTCAAAACTCTTCTTCTACCTTTGAAGATTTGGTAGGTACATAATTAGCATTATACCAAATACAATTGTGAAAAATAAAGCCTACATGTAGTACAAAAATCTCACTCTAGGAGGAATTAAAGTTTGTAAGACACTATTAAACAAGATCAAAGAAAAAACTTTTTCTTCCAATCACAAAGTTCAAAGTTTTTGAAATTGTTTCTACTCATTCTATACTAGTCTCATATAAGTTTGTGTGGTTGAAATTGAGGATAACATTTTAGGGTATCATTTTTTTCTCATTAACCTATAAAGGTGGCAATTTTTGACAATTTATGCCTAAAGTGGACTTCAATTCATTAAGGGTTAAATGAATGAAATTTGTTCTAATTACCCAAAAAAAACGTGTTAAAGGGATGAACACCACTGTAAGAAAAATGAGACTTCTGTCTAAAATTACTACTTCTACAAATCTCACCGGGGCTTTTTTTTTGGCTTTTTGGTGCCAAATTGCACGAGAAAAAAATAATCCGGCTAAAAAATGGTAGAAAAATGTCTATAAAAAATGGATGAAATCGCCAAAAAATTTCAAATTAAAAAAAAATCTTGGATGAAATCGCGAGATTCTGAATGAAAATCAAATTATAGACATGTGATATGTGCTAATTGATATTTTCTCTCCAATATGTGGATGAATGTTGAAGTTTGGAGCACTACTATAACATTTTATATCGCCACTTTGGCACTTCTTAGAAAATGAAATAAAAAACTCTGAATCTCACCACTCCGGCTATTTTTGACCCCTAAGAAAAACAGGCAGCGCACATCAAACAAATTCGACGCCTGGCACAAGAGAACCGGGTATCATCCGAAGATGGGGTATGAAAAACCCTTGGCAAACCGGGTATCTTCCCGCGATGCCTGGCGTGAAATCCGCACTTCCCTTCCGTACCGAGGGCGACACAAAAGGAAAGTGCGTTAACGCACTTGTTCCACACCACCGATCCGAATGGAAATCCGGATCTGCTCCCCTCGTCGCTGTACAAGCAGTACATAATGGGCAGCATTCCAGGCAGCAAAGCTCATCTTCATTCTTCTCCAGCTTTGTCTGCGATTGCACATACATCTGCCCCTTCACTTTGCCCCACACTCGACCAAAGGATTGTCTATTAGCGCTCAAAATTGCAGTTGGAGCTACCAGTCCTTGCTCGATCTCCCTCTAACTTTGCAATTCAGTCTTGCTGTATGGAAGGAACAGGATAGAACTTCTTCGTGTCTGAACATCTCACCACCACGGAACTGGATCCCAATTCGGGGACTATCACGTTCGAAAACGACGCCCCGAACATCGACTACGAAGACTTCAATTGCGAAGGGTTTCAGAACTTCGACCTGTTGCTGGATGAGGAGAGTTCGAATGTTCAGGGGGCCACCAACACCAACGATCAGGTCTCACTGGACGATTACGCAATGGATCTGGAGGAAATGATCATGGACGAGGACCCGCAAAGCATGCCAAAATCCGTTTCCAATGATGAGATCGTTGAAAACGAACCTGATCCCGAGTGGGACATCATGAGCATGTTCGACGACAAGTCCACAACAATCGACGCCGAAAACTGCAAGTGCGCTGACTTTGGCTTTAAGCGCGACCAGCTGTGGCTTGGCGAAGAGAACTCGAATCAAAGTACCAACGCCCAGAATCAGGACATCACATGCATCGACTTTGTACAGAGCCTGGAGCGAGTGATTGGCCAGGAGCATCGCACACGCTTGCTCGAATCAGTTTCAAACGAAATGCAATCCGCCGAGATCGGAGTACCACAGCCAGTGGGAGTCCCGCGACCAGTGGTACCCCACACAGAGAGCATCGGTGTGACGTACCATAGCAAGAACAAGCAGTGGGAGGCGCACTTGTGGTTGAAGAATCAGCAGCTCCGCAACAATCGTAAGAAAAAAGGGGTCCAGCTCTTCCTGGGAAATTTCCCGACATCGGACGAGGCGAAGCAGGCTCACGACAGGGCTGCAATCAAACTTGGCATTCGGGAGACGTCGCGAGGGAAGGCGTACCCATTGAACTTTCCGGAGTCCGCTCACGCAGACTACATCGTAGAGCATGTGGGGTGGAGCGCCCGGGACTTTCTGTGGAAGCTCCGGAGGTCTTCGGCCAAGTTCAACAAAGGCAAGAGTCGCATGAAAGGGGTGAGCGTGAGGAAAGGAAAAAAAGGTTCGGCGCTGTACGAAGCGAAGATCGGCCACACGTCGAGCGAGGGGGAGAAGGTGACGTTTCCCTTGGGGAAGTTTGAGAGCGAGGACGACGCGGGCAAGGCGTACGACCGAGCTCTGTTGTTTCTCAAGGGCGTCGAAGAGTTCACGAGTGTCACGAATTTTAGGCCCAGTGGCTACACTGCAGAAGAGATTGCGGAGGCCGGAAGCAGTCTTCTTTGGGAATGAAAGGTCATGCAACTGTCAATTAGAGGAGGAATAGCAGATGAATTTGCACGTGCATCCAGCACGTACATCCAGAGCAGGGACTGAGGTTTTTGTTCCTCACACATTAAACGACAATTCAATTCGTTCAATCGGCGGTGTTGCACTGCTTCGATCCTTTGAGGACGCGCTGCGTGAAACCGAAGTGTAATGGATGCCGCTTGCGCAGTTTTTTTAGTTTTTAGGGTTCTGTGCAGATGGAGGTTGTCAAAATTTTTGGCCCGAGAACCACAAGATCGTGGATGCAAGAGTAAATTCTTATCCGTAACCATATTTCCCGAGTATACAGTAGCTCTGATGAGAATCATGAGATTAATCAAAGCTGCAAGAACTATGAGCAATGCAGAACCTAAATTGTCTAACTTATGAGCTTCAAATGGATTTTGAAATGCACTCCAACACACCTAATGCAATTGAATGGTTTAGTGCAATGGAATGTATATATTTGAATTATGCATGTATTATGAGCATAAATTCCTTTTTAAACATTAATACTAGAAGAAGCTTGAAAATTTTGTGTAGAAACTATACCTTTTTTTAAATTTCTTTATCAATGATTGAATTTGTTGTAAGAATTCTAGATGGTTTGAGGTCAAAGGTAAATTATAAGAAATATATTGTCAAATTTATTTTGGATATTAATTTGGATATTACATCCACAACTTTGAATGCAAATGCATGTATACATGAAGATAGCATTTTGCATCATCCAAAAGAAAATACAAGAAAAAATTGAATTTAACCCTCAACCCTTGAACACTATTTATTCATCTGAGGTTGACCAAACTATTGTGCAAATCCTCCTTTGTACAAAATTCTCTATATATGTGAAAGATTCTTTGTCATTAATTGACTCAAAAACAACCATAGCACTATTGGAGGGTTGAAGGATATTTTTGTTGGGGCTTTGCCAAACTTCATTACATTTCTACACCGTAACATACATTTCAAAAATTATGATATTTTTCACATGTAGTAATATATGGCTAAAATGTAATCACATTTTTTCATAATCAGAAACATCAAATTGAATTTTTCATGATTTTATAAAATATTTTGTTTTATAAAAGAAAAGAAAAGAATCATAGTAATTAAAGAATTGTTTTAAATAGTATGATTTTTTTAAGGAAATGGAAATAATAGTGACAAACATCATGGGGTAGTTGTTGTACTTTTTGAACTCACACCAAGAGAAATTTGGTGGAAAAAGTTCAAAAGTGGTGTATTTTGAGGTTTGCAAATGCTATCTTCAAAGTGTCATAAGAATAACAATCTTAACAATTTTAGAAAAAATTCAAAGGGAACAAAAAATAGATTATTGGAGCTACAATTTCTTAGATTGCCTAAAAAAACATTAAAAATCATGAAAATGTCATAGAGGTGCTCCAAATTTCAACATTCATCCACATATTGGATGGAAAATATCACATATCTGTAATTTTGTTTTCATGTACCATCTAGCAATTTTTCATCGTCCAAGATTTTTTTTTTAAATGAAGTTTTGTGGTGAAAACTTTATGCTTTGTTGTTAGTTTCTAACCAAATTATTTTGTTCTGGTGCAATCTTGCACTGTGAAGCCAAAAAAAACAGCCCTGCCAGGAACTGAATGTAAGCTCCCTGTGAGCAAAAGTATGCCGGAAACTGACAAATGATTCAATTGCATATCTTTTGCACCTTGTCTCTGTCTGTTACATCCACCAAGTTCAAACTGCACACATAACAATTGAGCATTCACGAGCTGGCTGATTCAAAGTTTGAAAGATACTCTTCTATTATATTCGCATTCCTTGGACAAAAACTACAACACGAAGCATAAACTTGTGTTTCTCGCTTGCCAATCGATCTAGAAATCGGCGATGTCTATACAAAAGTAAATAATAGATAATTGTCCTCTCACTAACATGCTTGCAGCAATGCTGCTCCTGCGCTCACTGTATTCCTCCGGGCTACAGACTATCAAAATTGTGTTAGCGCGCCTTTCCAAGCTAGGAGCTTGCGGTAAGCATGATTGGGAGTGTTGAACGACTTTAGATCACGATGGCGTTGAAGCTGGCCCTGAAAATCGCATCTACAAAATTGAAATATGGGGTGGTGCTGGGTACCTGAGTGAACTTGCATATCATCTATTGTATGGTAATGGCGCTTTCTTTGGCTTCTTGCTAGCAAACATTCCTACCTCACAGCACACATGGAACCGACATAAACACGAGCAGTTGGATGCCAACAATGGCGTTGGATTCCAAGTGACTGCAAAATTTCGCATTGACACCTTTCGTATTGCCGCTGTCTGCTGCTTTCCAATTTCCCTGGACCATTTGCGAGGATGTCTTTCACATCAGAGAGCTCTGGTACATGGACATGATGTCGTCGAAACTAACCTTGGAAGAAACGTCGGTTGCATTGCCACTCCTCCTTACCGCCCCCTCGTTACCTCTGTTTCTAGGAGAGCTTCTGTGGTAAACGGTGTGGTAGCACTCGCCATAGCTACTCCCACTCGAAGTATGCGCAGACTTTCTTTTACAAGGTGCAAGATCCACTGGCTTGCAAGACGGCCACACCGGCACCGTTTGGTCCCAGTACACCGGGACTTGTTGATCGCTCATATTAACCGCTGGTTGCACCTTCGGAATCACATAACGTCCAGGCGAACTCCAGGCTTTTGAAGGCCCGCACCCACGCGCGGCATCCTCTCCAATCGGCGCCAAACCCATTTCCATCGTCACTCCCGATTCCGACGAACTAGAATGCGTCATGACAATCAATACCTATATAAATTTCCTCGTCCACTGTCAAATTATACCTCCACAATGCTCTGTTCTCTGTCAAACTACACTTCAACAATCCGTTGTCCGGTGACAAATTAGACCTCCACAACGCTCCAGAGTTTATGACGAACTTCCGAGTGACAGCTCAAGTTGAATGCCTCTTCTCCCTCTGCAAAAACGTGCATGCCCAAACACACACAGGTCACCGGCATCCTGGGATCGTCATAAAGCCCTGCCCCAATCGCGACACCACAAAAGATACACTCCGAGTATCTCTATCTTCTAAAAGAAAACTAAGTCAATCAGGACTCCAAACCAAAATATCTACAAACGAAGTAGAGTCAGTAACGTGAGACATCCAAGCTTCATTTCGCACATTGCGTCGTCACTCACCATTCACCATCGCCGCCGATATCTGCACCTGCTGAACGATGATCCTGCAACAACATTTGGTGTAACAAAATTTAATATTGATCTTCAGAGGCCAGCAAGTCGGTGCCTGTAATGGGAGTGATTAGCAAGGTACTAATTCGAGGCCGATATTCGATTGGGAGCCATTAGCAGGTTCCAAATGATGTGCAGAACGTGGCGGCCATTAGAAAGTTGCGCTGCAATTGGAGTGAACTTGCTCTCGAATTGCAAGTCCTGGGAGTGATGTCCCCCTTGCCAGTGCGTGGCAGGGGGCATGGGCGTGAAGGGAGTGAACTGAAAGAAAACTGCTCCTTTGAATAGCAGGACGTCAAATCCTCCATTTGAAGTGGGCACTACTGTACAGCCTGGATTTAACTTACCCCGGGAAAAAAAGCTGAATTTTTAAAAAATTTCACAGAACGTTTATCTTTTTGCAAATTTTGAATTCATATTTGCAATCAGAGACCCAAATTAGCTTGGAGAGATCTAGAATATCCCCTAGATACGGTTCAAAACAAGGGACCTTTTTTTACTTTTATCCTTGGAGAACCCAAAAATTACCTTGTTGAACCCGCTTTGAATGGAAGATTTAACATCCTGCCTTTTAAGAAGGCTTGGAATAGTGGGGATTAAGAGTTTGTTCGCTATTAGTAAAAGAAGTACACTAAATGTAAAGCAATGTGGGAGCAATTATCTCTCTAGACACGGGAGTTAATCCCTAAAGGATCAACCTGTGTTTTTTGGCTACATAGAAAGTTTGGGCATGTGCATATGATTGAAGATTTCTATATGTTTGGCCCAAATTTTAATAGAAGGTGGGGACAAGGAATATCTTTCATATGCACTAAATTTCATAACATTGGAAATATGAGTCAAAAGTTTTAGCCTAATATGTTATTTTTTTTTGTAACTAGGCAATTTGGGCAGATAAAAAAAATCACTTTTTTCATAAACCAAAATTTGAAATTCATTTCCTAGAATTATATATATATGGAAAGCTTTGAATCATTCCATTTTGATCAATGAGTCAAAAGTTATGAGGATTTTTTGTTTGTGGGCAGTTATGGATTCTCTACTCTAAAATAAACTTTAAAATCCTTTATCTTTCCCAATTTTCAATATTTTTGAATAAAAATAAAATCCTAGGATGTAGATTGTTTATTACAACATTCCATACATTAGAATTGGCATTTTCCAATTCCATAATTAAATTCTTAACAATTTTGTTTTTTTTAATCATTCTTGAGTACTACCTACTTACTATTTTTTTCCTATATGTTGCCCAAATGATTTGAAATTTTTCAAGCATGTTGCTAACTTTTGTAGAAAAAATGATTCAAAGAAGCACGACTATTTAGTTAATTTTTTCATAGAAAAGTGAGCTTGTGAAGTGCAAGCTACCTTTTCTTTTGTAGGGCTTTAGAAATTATTATAGTGAATTTAAATGTTATATCTTGCAATCCACATGGTAGAAATTTTTGAAATTTTTATCACATATTTTCAAGTCAATATACTACAAGATTCTACAGTTATATATGTCAAAAAAAGTTTTTTTTAAAAACTTGGTACTCATACTAAAAATTGCAATTTTCAATCATTTTCAATGAAAACATAGTCATGGAACTTTAGGGTTAAAATGAGCATTGGTGCAAACCTACAACATGTGCAGCCTTACATGTTAGGGGTCTAACAATCTTCAATTGTAGATGAAAAGTGTTTTGGGCCCTCAACATATTTTCTTGACACGTACTCAATTCTAGCATGGCAAGGAAGGACTTTTGAAATCATTGTTCATCCTAGGTTTAGTTGTTTTAACCTTTATTCTACTTGATGAGTTACATGATGACTAATTAATCCCTTAAGTTTCTTGAACATGGTAGAACCACCTATTGTCGACTAGGAACCCATTTCTAGCTTATACAGTTGAAAATAGTTGTAATTAAGGCTAGAACAAATTTCCAACCAAAGTATAGGATGTGTTTTTCTTCCTTTTTAAAGTTGAAACTAATCAAGTCATGGAAATTCAAATTGCCTTATGTTGCTCCAAAATAATTGTGGAATCCCTTAAGTGGTCAACAATAGGTGGTTCTACCATATATTTATCCTCAAAATGCTCGAAAACTGCCACTTCTAGTACAAGTACAAAGTTTTTGAAAAAAACTTTTTTTGACATATGGAACTATAGGATTTTTTAGTATGTTGACTTGAAAACACTATGTAGATTAGAAGATATAAGCATTCAAATTCACTAAAGTAATTTTTTTGGCCTTGTGAAAAATATAGCAACTTCACTTTACAAGCTCAATTTTCTAAAAAAAAATGTTCCAACTGGTAGTGCTTCTTTAAATTCTTTTTTCTAGACAAGTTGTCTACATGTTTAAAAATTTTCAAATTATTTGAAACTATTCAAAATATAGGGAAAAAATAGTAAGTAGAAAAAAAATAGAAAATGATTCAAAATACCAAATTGTTAAGAATTTAATTATGGAATTGAAAAATGTCAATCCCAATGCTTTTAATGTTGTAATAATCAATCTACATCCTATGGTTTTATTTTTTCAATGAAAATTAAGTTAAATAAATGACTTGAGAGTTTATTTTAGAGTAGAAAATCCATAAGTGCCCGCAAACTCCTCACAACTTTTGATGCATTAATTGAACTAGAATGATTCAAAGCTTTCCATGTATATATAAATATCTAGAAAACCAATTACAAATTTTTGTTTTTGAAAAAAGTGATTTTTTCTAATTTGCCTCGACTTCCTGAGTTGAGAAAAAAACTATATATTATGCAATAACTTTTGACTCTTATTTCCAAATGTCATGAAATTTAGTGCATATGAAAGATAGTCCTTATCCATACCTTCTATTAAAATTTCAACCTAAAATATACAAGTTTCTAATCACAAATACCTAAACAAATTGCTATGTTGCTAAAAAAATATAGTAGGATGAGCCTTCAACAATTAATATTGGTCATCATATGTGGTGAGCAAGGGGTGGAGAAGAAGAATTATGAGAGCTCTTCAAAATAGATGTAAACTTCTGGCATGTCAGATGTAACACACATGCGTACGCATGTTTACTTATACAATCCGTTGATAAAAAGGTTCCTACATTTTTTTATTTCCAATACAAATGTCCTTTTTTCAAACAATCACAATCTGTCACAATTTGTATACAATTCTCACACCATTGCATTTTTACACAATTGCAATTATGCATACCAAATTTTGAATTTGAAAAAATAAAATTCTATTTCTGGTGAACTTTTTACATTAAACTTTCATGATTATTGAATGAAAGCTCTGAATGATGAATTTCAATTGTGCATACAGGTTGAAAAATTATATAAGCATATATTTCCTTTCTTGATAAAATCATAGACATGTTTCAAACTGTTAAAAGTTCAATGCCAAGGTGCAAATTTGGTAAAATTAGACATCTATGTGTTGTAACTATATTTGTTGAATTGATAGTATTAATTATTCTACTCAAGGGTACCTTATTAGTTCTACTATGAAGATTAAATAATAAACTCTAGTTACAATACATAGTAACATAGTCATGAATTTTACAAAATTTAGGCATGTGATCACTTAAAGTAGGAAATGTATTTGTCACTTATTAAATATGTCTCATAACCATACTAGTTAGCTTTGCTCAAAATTATCATAATAAGTTTCATTGGAGACTATGTATTGGATTGTACAATACAATCAAGATCCATGTACAAAAATATAAGTATGCAAAAATTAGTGACCATGCTATTTCTTTGCCTTGAATGAACATAGCCATGAAAAAACTTGATGAAATCCACTGTGAAGTAGAAGCAAAGTCATTTAGAATAATTGAGAAAATTGTACAAAGGATCATTCAATGTAAATAGAATTTTGTGAGTGGAAAGAGTCATCCAATTTAAAAGGAAAAACTAGTATGCCAATGTGAGAGGAAATGATATCAAATTTCTTCTACTTTTGCCAATGTAACCAAGTAAGTTTGACATCACTATTCACTCCAAAAAACCAACCACATCTCCCTCAAAAACATTAGGCACACAATTCTTGAAATAAATCCTTGAAAAAAATAAATTATTTGGTTCTACATCAAATATGCAGAAATGGATATGGTATATGGTGGATATAATTGTGATGGATATAAATATGGATATTGTGGTTATATATATCATGTTTTGGAGATCAACATATTAAAAATTGGAGGAGGTTGGAGTCTCTTGAGTAATTATTCACTCCTGACATGTAATGGTTATTAAAAGGTTGACTTCCTGAAATATAAATTATTTGTACATTGTTGGTAAGATGAAAAATTAACATGTACAAATTGTGTACGTTTCAATAAGTAGGCTATTTTAGAGTCTAAATGTTCTATGGACCTCCTACCTTACCCACTTAAAAAGACTAACTAGCCTTGCTCCTTGATTTCCAATGTCAACATGATCATATTAACCTTATTCACCAATGAATGAAGCTGAGGCCCCTTGTACATCCTTAAAAAGGACCCCCTCCAGTGAACAAAATGGTCTTATATGACTAGATGAATATCATTTTGTTTTCATTCACAATTTAGAGATTTCATCCAAGATTTTTTTTAAAGTTGAAGCTTTTGTCAAAACACTTCATAAATTGTCATCATTTTCTAGCCAAATTATTGTTTCTAATGTAATCTAGCTCTTTTAAGCCAAAAAAACCCCATCGTACCAAGTCCCTCTTAGCAAAGCATTCATAATACCTTCCCAATATGGAAAGGACTGTTATTCTACAATTTTAGTCATGTACGATTTGCATGTCAAATGCACAATACTTGTGGTCTCCCAAAGGCTCCTCCCCCAAATCAAATGGCAAGTTTCTCTCCAATGAGGGTGACAATAGTTTGTCTTGCAAATAGTTTTTCTTCCAGGGGATTGTAGCCACATGCCCTAGAGTAGGCAATCCATTACCAACCACCCACCATTTACATAGTGTAGGCTGCTCTATTTCCAATCATAGCTCTGTTTGCATTACAAGTCACGCGCGGTAAGACTTGCAAGAGTTGCAAAAATGTTGAAAAAGTATACATTGAAAGTATAGAATGATCACGACATGTACATAAATATCACTTTACATCAATTTTGTGACCAACCTACAGTTGGAATTACAATGCCCTATATAACAAGAATAGATTGTACAGAATCTTCAGGAAAAAAATTCAAAATAATTTCAATTTTGACCAAAAAAATGTAAATGTTTTTTATCCTTCTTAAATCAATTTCCCTACATGAGAAAAATATTTCCTTGAATACACCCATCTAGTAGCTATGATGAATTCCTTAACCCCTAAATGCCCAAGGCCTGTTTTGAACCTCTAGAAATTTGCTCTAAATTGAACAAAAAGCCAACATTTTGATAAGTTGTATCAACGTTTTTTGAATTGTAACCGTAAAAATTCAAACTAGACATGTTAAAGATCACATAGGAAGAAAAAACAGAATAATATCATTTATAAGTTGGAAGATTATAACATTTCACCATGAGGGTGTTAAAACTATGAAAAATTTTCAATTCACTTTTCACAAGTCAAAACCTAAAAAGTTAGTGACCAAAAAAATATGAGGTTTATGGACCTAACATGAATAACCTCAATCAATTTATAGCTTCCTAAAATCTACTCTACAATTTTTTTGAATGAGTTTTGAATGTGATTTTTTCTTCAAGTCCTAGTGTATTTGAGGCTCATTTACAAGAGCTCTCAACACTATAGGAAGTCAAGATTGCAATGGGTACCCTTGCACAAAATCTTGAATAGAAAAATCACTATGATTTATTTTCAAGATCGGATTTTTGATGCTAAAACTAGACTTCAAGATCAATCTTTCAAAAATATAAATTACTAAAAATAGACACTTGGTTAGGTTTTATTTAAATTCAAAGTTTTGCAAACACCAGGTTTTGGTGCCTTGGGCAATGAGGGGTTAAGTGGTCTAAAATGGGTCGTCATCCCATAACCTAACTTACAGCTGACTACGGAGAACAGAACAGAAGAATGCCACAACCCTGTCGTATCTCCGCCTTCCACGTGTTAAGCTTCGACTGCATGGAAAGTCAATTGAGAGAAAATGGGAAGGAGTGGGAAACTGTGAACTGAACTGCCAACGAAGTGGATCACTCTCACTGGGGGCCAGAGAGGATTGACTCCCCTATTGCCCCCGTGTTTTACCCTTGTAGAAAGCACTAAAAAACTTTATTTGCCACACATGATAAAATTTTCAAATTCTGAATTCATATTTGCAATAGAGACCTTGAATGGGCAAGAGAAAGTTATGAAATACAAAATTTACATGGCACAAAATAGGGGTCAATTTTGACATTTACCCTATAGTGGGGCAACAAAGGGGTAAATTCTCCCTAGCCTTACTATGGGACCTTGAGGAGTGTCACTATGAAGCTTACCAAATGAAGTAGAAGATGCCAACCCATTTTTTTTATCAACCCTCCATTTTCATTTCCATGGTGTAGGCTACTATGTTTTTGTGCAAGTAGAGATGAAAAGTAATCAATTATGGTGCAATTGTGGTGCATTATGATTGGCCACAAGACTCTCAATATTGCAACCAATCCTTGGTCGGGATTAGGAAGACTTGTATGACTAGTTGATGGGTCAAACAAAATCTTCAACTGAAAAATCCATGGTAATTATTATGTTACTTTTGAGGAAAAAAATTCTGAAAAATAATAGAATCCTTCCAAATTCTATTTTTGTAAGAATTAATTTTTATGCATTCAAAAAACCCACGTTCCATGAAAGATGTAATTGCTTAAGTGGTTGAATTAGAAATGGGTCAGCTATTCTATTGCCATTGGATAAATATGCTTTGTAGGCCTAAGATACTAGGCTCTAATGATTTTGTTGTTGGGGAATAGTAAGCTAGAAACACCTATTCTCGTTCATTGAAACTTGGTGTGTATAGATGCAACGATGCTAGTATGTGTGTACAAAGACATGAGCTTGTAAGCCTTGAACCTAGTTGAAGTTATGTTCATATTAACTTTCTCATCATTGATCCAAATTTCAACTCTTTCAATTGAAAAGACACTATAGGCTTTAATTTTAGTTGAGTGGCTTCAAATTCTATGATTTTTGTAGTTGTTTTATTCCATTAATTGATTCTTTTGATTTTGAAATTCTATTTGTCTTTATTTTGACTTCATTTTGGCTTAGCTTTATTTTGCCCAAACTTCATTGGACTTCAATTTTAGTCAAAGGCACTCAAAGGTTGCAAAGTAGATCTTTTATATATATATATATATATATATATATATACCAAATCCAAAAGGTCAATTCATAAATTGACTAAAATAGTTCTGACCTAAAGATTGGCATTGGAATTTAGAGTTTTATAATTAAAAATCTACTAGGGCTTTGATGTTCTCTAGACTACCAAATTGCTAAACTAAAAGTTTTTGGGCCCCATTTCTAGGTCAAGAGACCTTGGATTTAGAAATTTTCACATTGATATTGAAGCTCATAAAACATTAGAGTTCCATTAGAAATCAATTTTTCATTGATAACACTATGGTTATTCATTTGTAATTCTATTTAAAATATAGAAAATTTTCATAAATACTGACTAGCAATTTTGAAAAATGAATTTGCAATCATAGAATGTTGATATTCTAATTTTAGAATAACAAAATAAAAAATGCACCATAATGTGTGACATTACGATATTAACCTAGAGAGATCTTAAAAAAGTTAGCATCAATTGCAATTGATGTGAATTATTTCACTTTTAATTCTAAATTTTAGAATAATTTCAATTTTTTTCCAAATAATGTGAAATTTTTAGAAATGATAGAAGAAACCTAATCACATCTCTAAATAATAAATATAAAACATTACATTCATAGGTACTTCCAAAATAAAATTGGAAAAAATAATTATAGGCTTGACCAACCTTTGAGGGTTGAAAGTCTTTAGATTTCAATTGATATGGAAATTTTGGCAATTATGAACTCACTACATGTATCTAAACCCTTAGATGCAAAGTGAATCCTTTCAATTGTCGTACTTTTTGTGAATTCTCATTCCAATCCAAGTTTTTATTGCCTTTGATTTAGAAAATAATTGATTCCAATAGTTTCCATTGGTTCCCTCAAATCACTTTTCAACTCCTATTGAAAAAGACATGAATTCTCTATATATCTAAATCCATCCATTGCAAAATGGATCCTTTCAATTATCATATTTTATCTTTTTAAATTCCAAATATTTTTGACCATTGGTTAGAAAATTAAATGGAAATCAAAAGTTTCCAATGAGTCCTTTGAAAAACTTTTCAACTCCCTTCTCTATGGGCTTCAATTTTAGTTGAGTGAGTTCAAAATTCTATTATTTTTGTCATAACTTCATTCCACCATTTTCTTAGATGTGACTTGAAACAAACCCCATAATCATAAAGT
This sequence comes from Pseudoscleropodium purum, assembly GCA_963969395.1. Lineage (NCBI taxonomy): Eukaryota > Viridiplantae > Streptophyta > Bryopsida > Hypnales > Brachytheciaceae > Pseudoscleropodium > Pseudoscleropodium purum. The sequence continues at coordinate 5,390,518 of OZ017796.1, forward strand.
GAATCTTATATGTGTGTTGAAATTCTTTTTGCCCATTAGATTATGTGGATTGAAATATGACAACATTTGTGGTGAGGAAAATATTTTTTTTCATTCTTGCACAACGAGATCATTAGACTTCGAACCCACTTGGATTAAATTTTTCCTTTCATGAATTTGAGTCTCTCTACCATAATTGAGTTCTAAATCTTGTTAGATACACTTATGCAAAATTTTGAAAGTAAATATGGGAGTCAAATCATACTAAAGAGGATTAAAAAAAGAGTCAAATAGTGTAAACTTTGCACTTTAATTTCTTTTAAACTATATATTTTTAAATTTAATTCATTGGATTTAGAGTTTTGGATTTAGGATAAACCCTAAATCCAAAATCCACTCTATATAAATTTAATCTTCTTCTACTAGTATTTCACAATAGATTAAGATCGGCATGAAGTTTTTCATCAATTTATTTCAATTACAAGAATAGATATAATCTATTTATCTACTTTCAACAAAATCATTTTGAAACTTTTTACTCTTCAACAATAAATCTATAAAAGTGTTAATTTGTAAAGTTTTGTGGAGATGGACTTTTCAATTTTTGGACCCAACAATCTTGCTAGTTTAATGAAATTCATGATTAGGCTATGAGGTAGTTTCTTGGCATGTGATGTCACACCTTCAAGATGATATGACAAACTCTAATCATCATTGCTACAAATTAGGTTTTAGAGACATACTCTCCCACCTATTGACTTTACAACCTTAAGAAATCAAGGCCAAACAAACAACTATGCCAAGAGAAACTTTGTCCTTATAATATTAGTTTGCTTTTCAAGTCAAGTCATACATATAACTTTCGTCAATGTAAAACTTTCTCCACTTGGACTAAAAGCCAATAAGCTAGCAAATATGCCATGAGAAGTTATGTCCATTTATCATTGATTTGCTTTTCAAACAGGGTCTAACTCAAAATTGCCTCACAATCATGTGGCTTTTGTCAATGTAAAACCTTCTTTCTTTAGACCAAAGCCAATAAGCTAGCAAATATGCCATGAGAAGTTATGTCCATTTATCATTGATTTGCTTTTCAAACAGGGTCTAACTCAAAATTGCCTCACAATCATGTGGCTTTTGTCAATGTAAAACCTTCTTTCTTTAGACCAAAGCCAATAAGCTAGCAACTAGGCTATCACAAAGAGGTTGTACCAATGCACCATTGACTTGCTTTTCAAGTAAGATCTTACTCAAACTACCTCACAATCATGTGGCTTTTATCAATGCAAAGCGTTATTCACTTCATTCCACAACAAGCCTCAAACATGGTAGAATATGACATACTCGGTGGCCACAAGAGTTAAGACTCTTTGCATACATTAGAGAAATTCGAATTCACACAAGGGCATTCTTTTATTACATGATTGAGCATAAATCACAGCTTTTATACAGACTTGATGAAAGGAGATCCTCTTGACTCCTATGCAGCATGAACCTTTTGAAACACGTGCATCCTTGCATCCATACACGCATGCCTACAAGTATTCCAAAGCCCAATCCGTGATCCGTTAGTCAGTTCTCAATGCCAAGTCCAAATGAGAAGAGGCGGTAGGCCGCGTTCGTTCCTGTAGAAGCCATCCGGTCCGACCCGATACTCGCAATGCTGGCAAGGAGCCGGAAAAGTGTTCCGCCAGACCACGAAGCTCTGCCAGTGAGGTCCCCAGACGAAGCCGCAGTAGAAGAGCGTCGTGCCCCAGATGTTGGGCGAGAAGCCCCACCCGAACTTGTCGCCGAAGCTGAGCGTGTGCTTCCCGAGGTGGTTGTCGTGGGAGGAGCACTGCACTTGCAGGATTTCATTGTCCCCGATGTCGTTCCAGATGTTCACATCCGCTTTGCTGGCCACGGCGGCCGTGGTGCTCGTCGCCACCACAAGCAACACCACCGTTAAGAAGAAGGTCGGTGCCATCCCGCTTGATTCTCCCATCGGAGTGAAGTAGCCTTGACTGTGCACAAAAACAGCAGCAACACACACCAACTTACGGACCATGGACTCCTTCAAGAAGGTTTTTTGTGTTGCTTCATAGCGATAGCTTTTTGGATCTAGGATGAAACCCAATGTGTGAACTTTTGAGAATGAGCAAACACATGCAAGCATGAGCATGAATATGAGCTTTTGGGTCCTTAAAAGGGCAAGCTCAAGTTGCAGCAAAAGCAAGCAACGAAAGCGGGTATGCTACAACAAAACTGGGTATGCTACAGCGAAACATTGTGTAGGGAGAACTCATGAGATTGCATACTTGCCGCTAATGAGCAAATTAAGTTGCCAATAGAGAGTACCTGGGCTTCTAAATTGCATTGCGAAGGGATGAGAGGTTGGGAATAGAGAGTACCTGTCTTGGAATCCACCACCTCCGTCCACCTACGCTTTTCTTATACCTCAATGCAATGTAGTTCTGCTTCGTAGGCACTTCTCACACACTCCAATACTATCCAACTCTTCTAAATCAACACCAATAGGATTCAAATGCTTCAAGCTCTCAATTGCACCTCTTCATGCACCCAATCAACATGCATCATGTGCTCAACAACAAGAAATGATATAATCCAAAATCAGCACCAATAAAGCTTTCATTGTGTGCTCAACAAGAATGCTTTATGGGATCGACAACACAACCAAATTGTTCCAAAATCTACACCAGCAATCCTGAAAATGCTTTGAGCTTATAACCAAACCACCTCTTGAATTCAAAGTGCAAAAATTAAATATCAATGTTGGCAAGGAAGAACGGTATACAAGAACATTTCAAGCAGCAATCAATAGGAAGGCGAAGTGTCACAATCAAAGTGCCTCGGTCCTTGGTATATTCCATGCACAAGATACTAAAAAGAACCTTTTATTTTATTTTATTTATGCCATTTGGATAAGAATTATCCTCAGGAATTTTCTAACATTGACATGAAGTTATGAAGTTTCTGGAATGGTTGAGGAAAGTTCTTTAGTATCTATTATATTATATATTGAGCTCAAATAAATAGCTTGTGTACTAGTTTCTTTACTTTGTGATCACTTTGGTGGTTTCATGTGGAATTGCTCCCCACAAATATCTTTAGTTGTCATTTGTTGAAAAGTTTTCATTGTTCCACAATAATAAATAATGGAAGGTTTCTAAAAATAATTAAAAGCTAAAAAGCATATCATTGAAGCAACAACCAAAAAAAGCATTGAAGTGCCAATATATTTAGGTTCATTAAAAACTTTTTGAAAAGTATATTAAACTTCATACCTTCATATGAAATTTTACTATTTGATTAAAAATTTAGATTTTTTCATTCTTTTTCTACTTTCTATTTATGGTGATGTGACCTTGTTTTCATATTTGATGGTCTTCTAGCTTGTATTTAATAAAAGACATAGCTGGTACTTCATAGTAAAATTCTCAATAATAGTGCAAGGTAGGCCACAAAAGGTATCAATGGGATAATAAGAGTATGTATATATGTATATCTTGTCTCCTAAACTTTAACTAGTTTGACCTTTGAAATGAAAATTTTAATTTCAAAGTGCATATTATTTTATAATTTTAACATGCTACAGAGAGAATATACCCCTTTTTTACCCCTAAAGAAAGATACACAAACTGGTTATTTTCCATAGATGATCAAATTTGGAAAGTTATAATTTTAGTATTTGAAAATCAGACATAGGTAGGAAAATTAAAAAAATACCAGATTTAATTACTACAAAATAGACGTGAACTTCTAAAGTTCCATGTCTATGTTTTCACCAAAAAAGCTCAAAAATTGCCATTTTTATACAAATAGCAAATTTTTGAAAAGAAATTTTTTTTTTGACATATAAAACTGTAGGATCTTATACTATATAGTATCAAAAACATGTGATAAGAATTTTAGACATTTCCACCATGTGGATTGCAAGATATAAACATTCAAATTCACTAAAATCATTTTTTTGCCCTACACAAAGTTGGACAATTGCATTTCGCAAGCTCACTTTTCTATGAAAATATGACTAAAATGATGGTGCTTCTTTGGATTTTTTTTCCTAGACAAGTTTTCCACATGCTTGAAAATTTTCAGATCATTAGGAATTGTCCAACATATAGGAAAAAATAATAAATAGGTAGTAATAGATAATGATTTCAAAATACTAAATCATTAAGAAATAAAATTATGGAATTGAAAAATGAAAATCCTAATGGTTGAAATGTTGTAATAAACAATTTACATCCTAGGATTTTATTTATTTTCAAAAATATTGAAAATTGGGTAAGATAAAAGGATTTCAAAGTTTATTTTAGAGTAGGAAATCCATGATTACCTGCAAACAAAAAATCCTCATAACTTTTGATTCATTGATCAAAATAGAATGATTCAAAACTTTATTTGTATATGTAAGTCTAGAAAAAAAATTTCAAATTTTGGTTTATGAAAAAAGTGATTTTTTCCAATCTACCCAAACCACCTAGTTACAAAAAGAAGTAACATACTAGGCTATAACTTTTGACTCCAATTTCCAAATGTCATGAAATTTGTTGCATATGAAAGATATTCCTTGTCCCCACCTTCTATTAAAATTTTTGCCTAAAATATGCAAATTTATGGTCACAAGTACCTGCCTAAAATTTCTATACAACCAAAAAACTTAGGCCAGTCCTTTAGGCGTTAAAGCTTAACATTTATCCAAGGCTAGACCAATGAGGGGTCATTTCTCTTTAGTTCACATAATGCCAATGTGGCCTTCAATTTGTAAATTGATTAGAAATATGTAAATTTCAAATCCTACTTGTCAAGTGAAAAACTGTAGGAATGTATATAATCTTAGAAATTTGTGGGCATTTAGAGATTAATCTTTTTGAAAAAAATTTATACTGATTTCAAAACTTTCAAAACTTTCAAAATTGAATAGTTATATTTATTGTTGTCTAATATTTGTATAGTTACTAGAAGAAGTCACTTGTATAGTTTTAAAAAATACATAGAATAAACTTGGGTTGTATAATTTTAGAAAAAAAAGATTAATAATGTCACTGGAATTAAATTAGTTTTTTCATTAATTATTTTAAGAACATACAAAAATGTATCCATTTTACAAGAAGTATTTCTAGAACATATTAAAAATTATGTTTTATTCTACAAGGTGACTAAAAAGATCTTTTATATCACATGTGGTATTGAAATGTACAAAGAATTGGCTTCAATATATTTTGATCTATTTTTGAAAATCACAATTTTTAAATTTAAATTCAATGAATTATTTCATTTTCCCGTCACTTTAGAGTCTAATTGAATGGAATTTAGTGGAATTTATTGGTGATAAATTATTTTAGATTTGATGACAAAAATTTGTAGAAAATTATAATTATAATTTTTTTAAGGTATATTATATAGTTGGAATCTCACTTTATATCTAATTTAATTTGCAAGTATTGCTCATGCAAATTTTGTAAAATAAATACTTCTAAATTGACACTAGTTGACCCTTATCTATTGTCACTAATTTAGCATCCTTTTTAAATTATAATATTATCAAAATGTAAGTCAAATTTGGAAATATTAATTCTAAAAATTAATTTTTGATATATGACACTTCTACGTTGAATAATCTCTGGTGTAAAATTCCTTATATAGAATAAGGTTTGATTCAAAGAAAAAACTGACTACAATGATGTTTTTAACATAATTAATTGCATAGTCAATTTTAAGTTATGTATTATATAAAAGAATAAAAAATGAATGAAAATAAGAGTTTATCCATTTATCAAATTCTTATAAAGCAAAACTTGGTATTATACATTGAAGTTGCATAATTAAATTATATTACATTTTATTGACTAATCTTAAAAGAGAAGTTTTGAAAATTTAGTTGTATATTTGAAAATCAAAAGAAGCTATGGCCAAATTCTAGCTTCTTATTAGACATAACTTTCTACAAAACAAAGTTGCGAAACTTTAGAGATCTATACTTCTTACAAATTAAGAGGATGAAATTATGAATCTAAGCTTGTTTCTTTCCAATTGCATTATACTATCTAATACGTGAAGGTCTCATTCAATACTCAAATGTTAAAATTGAATTTCTACATCGGAATCTTAGGGGGGGCATGTCACTTCATGCCATTCACAAGATGACATGGTACCACAAGGTAATTGTAAGAAAAACCTCCCATTTTTTGTAGCATTTAGCATTGTAGTGCTAATTTTTGTGGGAGTATTTTACAATTAGATACTCAAGTTAAAAAAAATACAAAAAACATATTGAATATACACACTTTTAAGAAGAAGGTATCCTAAGAAGGAAAAATGTAGGAAATTTCTCTAAGTAGGAGAACTACAAAAGTACAAAATGCCATGAAAATAGATGTTTTGACATTTTAATCTGTAAAAAATAGGAAAATAATTTTAGAAAATACTAAAAATTGGCAATTTGGAAGAACTATATGATGAAGGGATTTCACCAAAAGAATGATCTTATAACCATTTTCATTGTTTAAGAAAGCACGAACAAGGGGCTCCTATTCACCCGCTTGTGGACGATAAAAAATAGTGCTTTTTTAGGTACCCCTTGTTAGTCACATGCCTACCTAGTGTGGAAATAGAGCACAGAAATTTCAGCTCTAAATCATTAATTTGGATACTCCATAGTACTAAAAAACCCCTAAATTACACAATGTTACAAATTAGCTAAATTAAAATTTAATTTTAATTTTTTTAAATTCTAAAATATAAGTTTTGTCTTTATGACCAAGCTAGTCATTTTTAGTAAAAATTTCAAGTACATTGGCTTAATTCTCCAAAAGTTATGGTTGATTTAAACTCTATAACTCTACTTGTGATGCAAAATAGTATAAGTCTTTCTTGCAACAACCCCACATGGCTTTTTGTACAAAAATGACTTAATTTGTGCCATGTCTTTTCCTTTACTGAGGATATGTGGTGATCACAAAGGTAAAAAAACAATAATGAAAGAAGGTTGAAATTAGAGGTTAGAGCATTTCTATATGTGCAACAAAGTTCATTGTGTTAGAACACTAGATTACTATTTGCTAGTCAAGGTCTTGAATTTGTCTAATTTGATGCTTGCACTTGTGTTTTATTCATTACATTTGTTTGTGAATGAGCAAATTTACTATATGGATTAAAGAATATAGACCCAAAATTGTCCCCAACCCAAATTGCACCCTAATGCATCCTAGTATTGTGAGCATTGTAAAAGGTTGGCAGTATAGTAACTTAAGTGTAAATTTAGTGGAATTGGTTGAAAAGTCACAATTTTTTTACTTCAATGAACACCATCATGCATGCAATTTCTACATATGGCAAAGGTTCTTTTATTATTCTACAATCTTCAAAGATACTTTTAGAACACTCTACTAGCCATGTGGAAAATTAAAAGAACCCTATGAGAATCCAAATGTATGCAAATTGTTTCCCCCCACAAACAACGATTAATAGGAAGCTATATGTTTTTGTTTTTGCTATATGTTATGTGTCTTTTTTACTCAAAAATGGATTGACCAAAATACATGTGAAAAATCATTGATTTGCCTTTCTATTGGCAAATCATTTTTGCAAATCCAATCAATCTATATATGTGCAACCACCAAAGTGAAGACAATGTTTCATCTTAACCTTGATCCCTAAAGTACCACTGTTTAAATTTTCAACAACATAGAATCTTCATTTTCAGATATCATTTTCATCCACATAGATATTTGTAGATTCTTTTGTTAATTCTCTTACATATATCTGGTATAAATCTTCACAACTTATAAATTTTCTATAGTTCAAAGAATAATGATATATTTAACTTCAAAAAATCTTCTTTTTCAAATCAAAAGATACCCTTTAAAAACAACTTGAATAAATAAGTAAATAGAAATCTAAAAAGATCACCATCATTAGAATTTAATATTTTGATCTCAAAGAAATTTCTTTTGAGTAAAACTTGCAAATTTTCAATCTGTTTAATCAATTTCAAAAGGGATTTTTAATTTTAGTTTTGTATTTTATTGAAAAAATTAGTTAGAGTAGCAATGAATCTAACTATGTAGATATGATCTATGGATCATATTTTACAAATTTTATTTGAAACTCATCATTAAATTATCTTCAATAAGTTTCATTTTAGAATACATCCTTATAATTTTTGAAATTTGAACTATCCTTTAGTCCTTAAGGTGTTTATGCTTTTGTATAAGCTAAGATCTTAGAGGTGAAAAGCTTATTGATTATGTAGTATCTAATATAGTCCCAAATATAGTTGGCCAACACACAATTCATTGTTCAATTTCAACATTACTTTCTATACATTGTGGCACACAATAACGTCTCAATGCTTCTAAATCTATACTCTCGATGATGAGCTAAGTACTTCACATTAATATTTTCCCTAAATGATTTGTCATTCATCCATAGTATTACTTAAAATCTCTCAAAAAAAACTCTTCATCTATGATGAAGTTGATGAAATTGAGGTAAATCACATCATTGTAGAATTGAATGATATAAGGAAAAAAATGGTGTAAAACTTTAAAATAGGTTTAAGGGTTAACGTTCTTTGTGTACAATTGAATTAGAAGTCACTATGACTAATGGATTAAAGTTTATGAGAAATGTTATTTCAGAATTGAGGTATAACATAGTTTAATTTGTTGTATGAATTGCATGTGAAATATTATCAGAAGCAAGTGAGCAATTCGGCTTGTTGGGTTGTTCCATCATCCTTGGTATTAGACATTAATGTGAGCAAATAAAATTTGCCAAGATCTATTTTCGATTCTTTGTATTAGACACTATAAGAGAAAGAGGTGTTTTAAGTGAATTTTTAAGTATAGTCTTAAACATACGATTATAAATAATGACCTTCAAGGAGATTTTCAATAAAAATTTACTAGAATTACATGTGTTTTTAGTAAAATTTTGTTGAAAATTTCCTTGAAAGTCATTACTTATAAGAAATTTTTTTAAAGGTCATTTCTTATGTTTAGGACTACACTTAAAAACTCACTTAAAACACCCCTTTCTCTTGTAGTCTAGACTTCAAGGTTCTTGAGCAACAAAATAGTAATCCAAGATTGAGTGGAATTCATTACCAGTCATTCATATAATGGCAGCCAAGACTTGAGATATACTGAAATACTACCTCAAGAACCCAAGGCAATTACAATATTGAGAAATGAATATCATGATATGTCGATTTGTCCAAATGAATCTTTGTGCAATCCAAACAAGCTTCACGAGATTTCAGAAAACAAGTAACAAAATAAATTTATTCACCCTGAATCTCAGACCAGTTCACTTCTCGAGAATTGGGTCTTATTCACCAACTGCTTGAGAACTAACAAACAGAGGCTGCATTCTCTTGCAGGTGTGTTTCAAACTAGCAAAATCATGTAACTGAAGCTGGAATCCAGTCCACAAATGCAAGTGCCTTTTCCATCTCTAAATGAGATGGTTCCGCCCTTACACAACTAATCCTATAACGTTGCCACAACTATAATTTCAATGTAGCCAAGAAACCTGCAGACTGATCACATGTCGATGCAGATCATCTGTTACTTCGTCCAATATATGCTTCGGGCCACCCTCGCAGACCAAGCAAGAATGGCAAGTGTGGAGCTCCGCAAGTCGCTGTCAATAATAGCCGGTCGGTGGGGGTGGCGACTTGTACTCATAGGCTGGAGGAGGAGACTTGTGAACAGGAGGTGCGGGAGACTTGTAAACGGGAGGAGGGGGAGACTTGGAAACCGGAGGAGGGGGAGAATTGTAGACTGGAGGAGGGGGCGACTTGTAAACTGGAGGAGGAGGAGAATTGTAAACGGGAGGAGGGGGAGAATTGTAGACTTGCGGGGGAGGGGGAGACTTGTGTCCATAACCATACTTCCGTTCAGGAGGAGGAGGAGACGTGTGCTTGCCACCCCTGCCATAGCCATACCTCGTAGCCTCAGCAGGAGCGAAAGCTAGCGCAGCAAGCATCAGCACTACCAGCGAATACAATGCCAGGGAGCCTCGGACTCCATGACCTTTGGGACTCATGGCTAGCTGCAATTGCTGTGTCAGTACCTGCAGATACAATACTGTAACCTGAAGTGACTCTTGCGAGCGAGTCCCTCAGCTTCGAATGGGCTTAAGTCTCCAGAGTTCTGGTGAGAGTGACATCGATATATACAGGATAGCTCTTTTATACTACTTATTGCCCACGGGCGGAACCTGCTCCGAAGGCGTCCATGGAAAAATGCACCTGAGGAAGCAGGTTGTGGGGAACTGTAGTGTACGATTGTCTCTCTGTCAAATATTATGAGAACCCGCGGGATTTTGCTCTTCGAGCTATGGTGAAGGTGCACTTGATCCTCGTCGTCTTCTCTAAACTGTCAATGCAGTTTACCAACAGAAGAAATTCTCCAGTAAGCAAGATGATCATGTTTCTGAAACAATCGACTTGTCAGGACCGGATCGAGTGCGCCGGAAGTGGTCGTGGACAAATCTTCATTTAGAAATGTCAACCTTTGACTTCCAATTTGTTGACGAAATGGGTGCAATGACTGCAATCACGAATCCTGTTAGAATAGCACAATCTCCTGTGCATACGGATGACCGTTTTTAATAGTTAGCAAGCTACAGCTGTAGCCCCTTTTGTCTGCAGGAGTTCTGGACGCTGCCCTTGGCAGAGATCTTTCAAGTCACAGTGTTCAAAGGCACAGATCGACATTTGCTGTGCACTGGACTCGACTCGTCCGGCCACTGCAGCGCTGGAGTTACCACCTGTATAATACTAGGATTGATCTCAGTTCTCCCTAACCAAGTGTTGTCGAGCTCTGATCAGAATCTCAAGTTTCACGACTCTCTTCCAGTTATCTAGTCTACAGAGTACCTGGAAGGAGATAATGAACTCTTGTCACGACCTAAATGCCATGAGCAGCAGTTTGAGCAAAGTTAATTTATTTATGACGGTCAACCGTATCCGTTCTTGCTAAGTGAAGTGTGTTGAAGAGAGAAATTCGTTCTGTGGTCTTCCGTTGTTTTCATCTGCATCATAATTCTCAAATTGCAGTCTCGAAGATCGATTTTGCAAGTCATTGAAATTTTCAAACCAATTACTGGATTCTAATTGTTCCACAAGAACGTAGTCACCAATTTCTGCAAGAACGAATTTGTGCATTTCAAAAAGTTGTGCAACATCCTCAGCATACAAGAGGTGAGAGAGAATTCATTGGCCTGGCTAGAATCACAAATTAGTATTGTACATTCTACACTTCCCAGTGCAGCGTTACTCAATTGGAGCTACCACTACCTTTCCAGAGGCTCGTCCGGTCTCAAGATACTCATATGCTTCCACCACCTCTGAGAATTTGAAAGGTCCCTTAGAATCAACAACGGCTTTCACCTTCCCACTTTCAAGGTAAGGGGTTAGCTTTGCGAGTTTCTCGCCATTCGAGGTGACCACGAATCGAACACCGGGGGGCTCAGTTGCTCCTGTCAAGACGATTAGAGCACCACCCTCCTTCACAACCTTCACGCATTTGCTGCACTCTCCTGTGAAATGCCATCATTCCTTTACCGATTAGATTTTCTGAAAAGAACAGACTTCTAGCAGATCAATCAAGTCTAATGAGATAAAATAAAGAGTCCAGTTCTTTAAGATAAATTGGGAAGTACTAGTAACTTCACCACCAAAGAGAGAATTGGCGAATAAGAGGCTTACCAACAGTATCCAAAACAACATCGTATTTCTCTGGGAGTTCCTCAAACTTTTCTTTCTTATAATCAATCACTTTGTCTGCTCCGAGACTCTTCACAAAATCCAACTTTCCGGTACTCGCTGTTGTCGCCACATGTGATGCTCCATATACATTCTTAGCCAACTGAAAACATCCTCAAGTGATTCAGACAGGTAATTCATGTCAATCAGGTAGTTGAAATTTGAGGCGTTGACCACACCTCGCTAATTCTAATCATTTGAAGCCGCATAAGTTGCATCAAAATTGAGCGCGTGTAACACCCCATCTGAGTTATGTGTTTCCTCGAATCGATTTAGAAAGAACTGTACTCGATAACTCAAATCTGAAGCCTGTTTGAGGAAAAGAGTTGTTACTGCAAAGGGAGTCCTATTTCCGCGTGCAAGCTCTACATTTGAGTTGCCCACCATTATCTCAACTACAATCCTGGCTGAACCAATGGTGGAGAAAGATAATCTTGGGAAACTGAGTGTCAAAAGAGGAACCGGAAAGAAGGGAGTGCTTATGGCTTACAACCTAGTCACATCATGAATATCTGCCTGCCAAATTTAGATTAAAAGGCCTGACTTGAATGCAAGGATCAAAGTGTCCTAACCTGTATGGCTAAACTGCCAACTCCTCCAGCTCCTCCGTTGATAAGTACGGTCTGTCCCTCCTTCAGATTTGCCCTATCTAAAGCTTCTTGGGCAGTCAGAATTGCGAGAGGCAGGCTCGCTGCTTCCACAAAACTCAACGAAGTGGGTTTAAAAGCCAGAAGCTTCTCCTCCACTGCAGTCAATTGCGCCAATGATCCAACCTGCCGTGGCTTGTTCAATGGAACTTCGGAGACGTCGGCATAGACTTCATGACCCTCCTTGAACTTCGTTACGTCGGAGCCTACTTTCACTACTATTCCCGCTACATCGTACCCTGGCACATGCTGTTGCACAGAAACTCAGCAGCAAGCAAAGCAGTAATCATACTCTACATCTTTGAACAAGAGAAGTGTTGAAATTTATGTAATGAACTTTAGAATGGCTGGGGCAATTAGGGGAACATAGAAAGAACTGCCAGAGAGAAAGCAATTCTAAGAATTCTGAAGGAGAATTGAACCTACAGGCAGCTCGGAATCCGTATCCTTGAATTTCCCAAGCCTTCGCTTGGAATCCACGGGGTTTAGCGCTGCAGCTTGCACCTTTATTAAAACTTCATCCGGCTTCACCTCCGGCACGGGAATGTCCTCAAATTTCAGCACTTCTTTCGTTCCATACTCGCTGTACGTCCACCCCTTTTGCGTGGTCGGCACAGCCTTCGCCTCTGCTTCCTCTACATAGATCTCATTGTCGATGTAAATCTCAGCTCGTGCACTTCCTCCTACTGCAGAGCTCTTTCTCGTCGAATGCCTAAATTTTTGCGTCGATAGCAGCTGCACTCCGAAACAAGAAGACCTGAAATTTCTATTGCTCCTTCTAACCGATGTTGCTCCTGGCACTCTTGCCTTATCCGAGCCTGCAGCACACTGAACCGCATAAGATGCACAGATTTTCAATCAACGAGGTGCATGCATGTTGAGATGCATTGTTATCCACAAAATTCAAAAGTATCCGAAAAGTTCAAGAACACAATCGTGACGCACGAGTAAACTCAAATCCTCTCCCTCCGTTCCTAATCATCATAATTCTAATTCAAACTCAACAAATTTCTCTCAAATCGCGCATTCACAGTCGCCTCACGCAACGCGAAGCCTAGATTTTCCAAGAAAAGACCCACATTACAAGAAATTTCAACCGAAAAGATCAAATCCACGATTGAGGGCTCAAATTATTTCTTTCAAATAGTTTCAGATTTACACAAAATGATCGACGCTCCTAATCAACATTCAAATTCAAAACTCCACAAATCTCAATAAGCGAATCCAAATCGCACTTTCACAGACGAAGTAAAAAATTCCTAAAAACAGACGACCCGCATCAATTGCAAGACACATTCAACCGAGAAAACCGAATTCGCGACTGAAATCACCAAAAAAATGTAATTAAAACGAAGACTATCGACGCACCCACGGAAGAAGAAGAGGAAGAAGAAGAAGCAAGAGCGCCTTGATTGAACGCGGAGACATTCACTGCCACAGCGCCAGCCACGCACGCCATTGCTAAGTTACCCAAAATGCAAACTGAAGCGACTTCTTAACAAATGTATGAGTTACTTAGTAATTGACTTGGGTGGCTATGGCAATCCTGAAGCTCCAATTCCTGCAACAGCGGGGACCAAATGCAAAGCACAACCGAGGCAGCGCGGGGGGAAAAGGATAAGAAAGAAGAATGCAGCAAAGCAGACCACGTGGCGGGATTCTAGGCGAGACAATTGTTTCTTCTCCAATTACATTACAGAGAATGGCTGCAACGCCAATCACCTCAGTTGGGGACCGACGCTCCATCTATCAATGGCCCTTTAGTTTTCGGAGGAGTCACAAGTGGTCACTCCAAGCATGTGATTTTGATAACCATGAATTTGGCTAATTAAAGGTATGTTTACATTTGGTGTTAAAGAGTATCGTTATTGAAGGTATTAAGAACAAATTTAGACCTACTTCTAGATAGGATTCACATTGTAAACATCACCCTAGCATCAAGTGCAAATATATCTTAAAGGTTTTGTACAAACTAAATAGACAACAAATGCTTCTGAAGTATTGGGGCCAATGTTGCATTTAAAATTGTGGAGTGACTCTAAATACCACAATGCAATGCACTAATAACTCCCTTGTATTCTACAATGTACATTGATATATAATAGTATATTTTTGTATGTTTACAATATATGCAATTGAATTAGCTTCCTTCATTTTTTAGAGACCATGTGAATTGATGGTTAGGTTGACTACCCAAAATTTTAATAAGTAAGAAGGTGCTAAAAATTTAGAGTAAATAAGCCTTTATACTTAATTGTATATGGATTGTATTATCTAATTTTAAAATGTAACATAAATTTTCATAAAATAAAAATCAAAGTGTAATGCATGTATTGTTAGAAAGATTTGTTAGAGTATGTAAGCCTTCACCTTTAATTGCACATGGATTGCATTTTCTAACTTTAAAATTCAACATAATATTCAACATCAAATCAAAGTTAAAGTGTATACATGTGTAGTTGGAAAGGTTACTATAAATGTCTAGTTAACTAGAGATTCCTCAAACATATTTTGATTTGATCCCTACATATGGATTATATGAATTGTAAACAATTGTTAACAATGATCCATTGTGTACTACAATTGTTTGTCCTCCCTTTAAAAGTTAAACTATATATAGACTTCCATGTTTCTAACATTAACACCAGAGTTTTGAAACAAGTACTTAAAACTGCATTTAAAAAAATCCTGGTCATGGGTTGTAAAGGATTAATTGGTCATGGGTTGCAAGTGTAGAACATACATGCATCCACTACCAACTGATGAAAGACATTGACAATAGTACAGTCATGTAGCATACTGGAATGCGGATCTTAATGTCATACAAAGAAATGTTTATGGAAAAGTCAGTGCCTAAAATGCATTTTGATGAATACACAAAAACAATAGACTCCATGCTGCCATATTTGAAAAGGAAAGGCATCTGGTAGAAAGTGCCAATGAAGCACCATTACAACCAAAAGCAGAAACTCGCGCTGGACAATCACGTTCAGAGACAGTAACAAACGCACTGGTGAGCATATAATTTATATCATGATACAAACAAATTGCCGGCGGAAGGTGGAGCGATTCGGCAGGTAAATATCTCCACATACCGTGTTTACTCAGTCCAAGCAAGGGAACCAGCTAAAAGCAACTGACTTGGCAGTGGTCCAGGGCATGGAGCCATATATGTCACCTTTTTCCTGCAGTGCGTAGCCAGAGTGGCGGACCGTGTTAGGCTGCTTACATGTGAAATTAGGAATCAGCAAGTGCACACTATTTGGTACCGATTTCACAAACAAACTTCGCAGATCCCAAAGTTTCCTCCAAGAACGGGTTATGGTGCTAAGAATAATACCCAAATAACCAAGAGTTGAGATTCTAACCTTTGCATGTCAATCTCGTTGATGTAGATGAATCCAGCAACATTACTGCACAAACACACACAAGCTCTAGCCTGATCAATCAAATCGAAAAAAGAAGAAGAATGCGTAACAACGAAGTGCTTAACACCATAGATGAATCTTACAGGTATGGATAAAAAAGGTAAATAGAAGAGTTTGTAATCAGACTACATTTGAAACATTAAAATTACTATGAGAACATTCATATGCATATGCTCGGCAACATACTGCAGTAGATATAATACCTCGATAGGAGATGTTCAGGGTCTGTGGCAAAGGAGACAGCCAGTATAACGTGTAGCAAGTCGCGACTGAAGCTCACAGGTACAACACGCGTCGGATCTGCTGTGGGTTCTGCACCAATTGGTAAAGCTGACCGGGGGGCTTGGGGACCACCACCAATGCGGAACACTTGCAAATCACTAAAATTGGCAACTGAGGAGTGGGGAGATAGATCATTTGATAGCCCGTAAAAGTACTCCTGCACATCAGCAAGGCACGCACTTGAACAAAAAGAAAACCAATTCTGCAGTGCATGTTGGTTGGTGACTCTTCAAAATACCTTTTCACAACGTAAACTAAGTGTCAAAGAGTCAAAACAGGTTCTGCTTGGCACCTTGGTCTTCTGAACACGTGATCGCTGTCGATATTTTGAGTTGCGATTCACAACACCACCAGACTTGTGCAGTTTTACAATGTCTACACCAGGTCTTACTTTCAAAACTTCCTGAAGCATGCTATACAATTTCTCCTGTGCAACAGAACAAGTTCACTTAAAGAATTTGAACTATATGAGCTTTTAAAAACACGAACACAATATATGTTTGACAGTCGCAGGAAAGTAGAAATAACTACAAGGCAAACATTTCCCTCTGTACCGAAATATATCATGAGCAAAGAGAAAAAACATTAAATACAGTATGGGTGGACCAACACACAACAACGAAACAATTACAAGTGCCAGATGAAATCAAGGAAGAGTATGTAAAATAACATAGCCAGAGCTCAGAATTATACCTGTCCAAGTACCAAAACAACATCTGCTCGCAGAGTCTCAATGGCATGCAACAGCAACTGAACCCATATTCATCCCACAAGTGTCCGTCCCAGTCAAAACTTATCCAGTCACTTTTAAGACAGTCACCCCAGTTAGTTCCATAACTTACAGTGAGTACTCCTGTCTCTAATTTCCAGCTAACTTTATTTACATCTGTACCACTTACAAGTTGTTTCAGACTGCTATGAAATGCAAAACACTATATTTAACTATCCAAATAGTCAGTTACACAAATTCAAGAACCTAACCTAATAACCATATAAACGAAGTTAAAATGGCACGAGTTGCAAACCTCATAACCAGCTCCATCTACCCAACCCATAGTATTGATCACCATGCCTGCGGCTTGGACTTCAGGATTGGATGTACTCTGTACATCTAAAGTGCGCGCTAACTCTTTCACCAACACTTTATATAAGTCTAAATTCACACTGCACAACCATCTCAAAATTATCAAAAGAAAAGCCCTAAATTGCCAAGCAAAAATTAAAAATTACGGAGTAAATTCTTTTGGGAAAAACATCAATGTAAATAACGTCAGACGGTTCCAGATGTAATAACCGATCTCCATAAAAATATCTCCTATTTTAAAACAACGATGCTTACGATCGCCATCAATGTAAGAGAGTAAAAGGGCTGTCTATGCTTCAAATTTCAGTAAACAAAACTGTCGGACATCCAAGGGAGACCCACCTTGGCGTAGTGTGTCCATAGAAGTAAACTAGGGGTAGATCGAGTGGAACTCCCTCAATAGGATGTATAGGCATCTCAACAGGTGTTGCAGAAATTGTACCGGGAACAGTGATTGAACCCTGACCTATATCCAGATCTGCATACGTTGGCTTCCAACCTTCTCTTGCAGCCCAACCAAGCAACATCCGCACCAAGCAGCTCTTTCCACAATCCGTTGGCCCTACCACTATACATCTAGGACCCTGTCACAATAAGATTGAACATAGAACAAACCACTGTAAGAAGACGATTCTCTTCTCACGCGAATGGGTACCTCTACCTCTCTCACCTACATATAGTGGCGCAACCCCAACACGAATTTTTCCATGAAGCATTGGTCGGATGATAAAATAGTGACCTCTAAGTGCCCAAATGACCATAAGTTTGTTTCCATATCTATAGGAGTTGAAATAAATCATTAAATAAGCTTCAAGGTAAGCAAATGTACCAACAGAAAGCAGAAATCGTATCCTACTTTCTTGAACGACAGATATATGTTTCGAAAGTTACAATAATAAACATTTGGATCCCGAAGTGAACCTTCTATTTTTAGAATGGGTTAAACCAGTGCACCAAAATGGGTTCCCCAAGCCTCAAAGAACTCAAGAAGCAGAAAAGTAATATGGGAGAGCAAACATACAGCAGAAGAATTGGCCTCCAGTCGCTGGGAATTAGGAGCATCAGATGAAACAATCGCAGCTTTGGCTTTTCTGCGCCTTCGCTCAAGCACTGCATGCACATTGACATAGCTGACCATTGGAGTCTGCGCCCAACACCCGCACACCAAAGAATGCCTGTCTTGATAGAGTCAAAGCCTCATCTTTACTACGATAACAACATACATGCTAAAACAAAAAGCCTTTGACAAACCCGAACAGATAATGGCCTTTCATGAACCACGAAAAACAGTCTTCTTAACCACCACTGAATATATTTCTCATTACTAGTAAAAAAAAAACTATCCCAGAATTGTGTACTTTCAAGATCGACAAAGTCTGCAGTCCATCATAGCAGTGCAGTGATCGAAACATTGACCATTCCTGAAAACAAAGAAGCAAGATACTAGTTCGCGAACACAAAACGTTGGATGATGCATGTCCAAGTCAACACTTATAAGAGAGAAACGCTAATCAAATAATCACAACCATAAATTCAGCATTATAATTTTTCTACATTATTTGACAAAACAGAGTGTTTAGAAGAGCTAAACAATCGATAGAATCATGCTTAGGAATTCGACGAAAAACGACGACGTATTTACGATCTTATCAAAATTTCCAGAGGTGAAGAGCAGTATATCAGTCAACCATCATGAATTAAAGATGTGTTCTCTCATGAAATTACTGATATAATCATGGTGGAAAATGAATTTACCTCGTCGGCAACATAGGCAACTTCAGAGACGCCATCCAACTCAATTGTGCATCCATGCCAAGTAAAGACCTGCAAACCAGAAATTAAAAAAAAAAAATAGCTAATTGGAGATAAAGATTGTTCAAACAAGTAGAAAGTGGACAAAATCTAAGCAATAAACAAACATCGCAAAACCATGCTCCCAGACTAAGGACTGCAGCTCAAGTTCAACAGAATGTTAACTGTTAAAAAAATTCTCAAATTTTCGGCTTCCTGAGACTCAATATGTACGAGCTGAAGACGTTTAAACCCTAAACCTTGATAAACCTCTAGCGCTTCATAATCTCAGGGTTTCTGGCACCTTAGCGCTCAAACCGATTGCTAAAAGAAACCGGAGCAGTGATGGATAATATTCTTATCAAAGGGACGATGATTAGCATGAAAGTTTCTAAGCCGGGAAATAATTAAACATTGGTCGCGATTTCAAACCCGATGCCATCATCAATACACAAATTACAGAGATATTGAGTTGTGGCGAGAGAAACGTCATGGAATCATGAATAATAATTACAATATTCGGAGTGAGAGAATAGAAACGAGAAACGTCACCTACCGCAAACTTGTGCGCAGCCGGAAAAGTCATCCAAAACATGGGCGGCAACTCGGTGCCGAAAATCTCCGCCGTGCCAAGCACGAGCTGCAGCCTCAGCGGCGAGTCCATGCCCACCTCCACGCGCAGCTCATTCTCCTTCTGCAGCTTGTACTTGCGGGTGGTGGTCGTGGCTCCTCCGCCGGCTCCCCCGCCCCCGCCAGTCGCTCCCGTCCCTGTGCTCGCTGCCATCTCCCTCTCAACCCTAATTTCTCCCAATCTCTCTCGAACACAGACGCTCACTCTCCAAAACACAGACCCAAATCCAAAAACCTGAAACAATTCGCCCCCCCAAAAAAATGGAAACAAAAATTCTCGCAAAAATGACGCATCGGAGCGCAACAATGCTCTCCGACACTAAGAAACGGAATTATATTGAGGACAAGTGCATGGCATTGTTGATGTTCAGGGCAGGTGATGGTTGCTTGCAGAGCAAATGCGACGAATACGAGGTCGAACACGAAGAACAAGAAGACGAGGGAAAGCGAAGAGACTTAATTCCAGGTCTTGATCCAGGTCCAGGTCTCGATCGAAGTATTGGTGTCCGTTCAGTCCCCTGGTCACTTCATTGACTTCTTATTAGCTGGAGTCTTTTCATAATTCACTATTGAAAAATGTTGGCACATTATTATTATGTAAAATAAAATAAAAAGTAAAAATAAAAGAAATTTCTGCCATGAAAATTCAAAATTTCAGTTGATTTTCTTGAAATTCAATATTTTTTGTCATGATTCAAAATGTCACAAAACAAAACCTGTGCACCCTTCTTTGTAGAGTAGGGTTTTTTGGGATTTTTTTTCATTTTTGATGAAGTGCCAATGTGGAGATATAAAATGTTATAGTGGTGCTCCAAATTTCAACATTCATCTACATGTTGGATAAAAAAATCACATTAGTACATAATTATCATATGTTTGTAATTCTTTTTTCATCCACAATCTGACAATTTCATTTAGTATTTTTTTTAATTCAAATTTTTTGGCTAAAAACTTCACAATTAGTTACCATTTTTCAGCCAAATTATTTTTTTTTGATGCAATTTGACACCCAAAAGTGTTGCTTTAGAGGACTTTCTAATAGTATAAAGAATGCAACTAGTGGACATCCTATCCAAATAATATATAATTTAGGATAATTAAAGATTAAGAAAAACTCAAAATCCAATATCTTTCATGATACTATTAGTCCAAGTGCCACAAAATGAAGCTTGTGCACCATCCTCTCTGAGAGTTTTTTGACAATATTAGAAATTCTTCGTTGAGAGCTTTCTGACAATATTGGAAACTCCTTGCTGAGAGCTTTTTGATGATATTAGAAACTTGACCGAGGGATGCACAATTCAAAAGATCTCACCATGGCAAACAAATCAAAACTTAGAAAAGAAACAACCTAACTTAAGGTATGGATTCATGACTATCTAATGATGTTTTTATGTTTTCTTTATTGTGAAGATTAAGTGACTACACCTAAAATCATTTCAATAAAAATTACATTGTATTTGCAAATTGAAAAATATTTCAATCAAATGGTATATAATTAATTGATGAGGACATGCAATCATTGACTTCCAAAGTTTCTTAGGTAACAACATCCAAAATTGTTAGAAGAGGGTTTCAAGCATGGTTTACCATAATTGCTCAACTATAAAAAAAATTTATTTGGTCTTGTTAGTAATTTAAAGTTTCTATTCAATACCAATGTACACAAAGGGAGACTTTCCACTTACCAAGAAGGTGAACTTTGAGCCTTTTCTTACTACAACAACAATCTAGAAACTTATTCAATCTAAAATTTTATTCATTTATGTCGGTTGTGTTATACCCAAATTCAATTGCAAGATACTAAATGTCAATAGCATGAGTGTTTTAGTACTTGGAACAAATCAAAGATCACTTGTATGGTAAATAGGCTCCAAATGCACAATATTGTCAATGGAGCCTCTTCTTTAGTTAAAAGGGATTCTCAATTCTTTTCAAATGATACAATATGAATAATCTATAATCGTCAAAATATTGAAAATAGGTGTATTGAAATCAATCCTAGGCTCTCATGAATGGAGGGTGTATATTTTAAGCAAGAATCTACATCGATACATCTTAGAACAAGTTATGTGCAATTACCTTACATCTTATTGAAAGCTACTACATAGACCTAGGAAATCCAAAATAATTCCTTTATCATTGAATCCTTTGTTCAACAAGGACTAGATAAACTCAAAGATTGTGCACATCAGGGTTGAGCACATAAGAAATCTCAATTCATTTGTCTTGAATTGATTTCAAAGGTAGTCAAGCTAGCTCCTCAAGAACACTATGCTAATGATAAGGTATCAACACCTAAAATTGACCTCTTTTTAAAACCTACCTCTTGACATATTCTTGCCTAAAATATACTCCTACTATTCAAAAGAATCTAAGACTAATTTCAAAGACACCTATTTTTAACACTTAAAAAATTCATAGTTTATTCATACAATGTCCACAAAATGCATTCTAAGATACTCTAAAGTCCCCTCTTGACTACCAACAAGACACTTTTTCAATATAAGATAGATACTTCCAAAACCACCACTTTTAGATATGCTACTAAGCCTATTTGCTCTTATTAGATTGGTCAGATTTTCATATGTTCCTGTTGGCAAGTGAAAGGAGGTTTCAACACACCAGAGAACATGGCATTTGAATATTGTATGCAAAAGTTATTAAGGAACAAAGTACACAATACGTTCAGAATTGACTTTGGAGATGTACACATAGCATAGCATAGATGGCAGTTTAAGGTCAGTGGCACATTAGACTGCACGTGCAAGTTGCATTTGGTCACATGCACTACCGTACAAGTTAACAGGCGGCAGTCAAGTGGATAGTTTGAGCAGGAAGATTAATCCTTCATGCGGACCTCTTCAACAACTCGATGAAATATGCCCATCTTTCTGCGATCGTCAAATGAATACATTATATGATCCACATATCTAGGCCATTTCATACTCCAACCATTGTCACTAAAAAGGCTGTGACAATATTGTACAGACCGACACAACAACTACGTAACGATTTTTCTCCCTTGAATGCAAGACTGAACTTCTACAAAGAATCCTTCAGAAATCACTGAAGGGTCAATCAGAAGTCTAGTTCCTACATTTCCTCTACTTGAATCATAGACCCACATTGGCACCACTTCGTTGTGATGCCCGTCTCTGCATCGTAGCTTTCACTAGTTTCCACATAGTGGTGCACATGTCCAGGATCTGCTGCTGCTGCTGCTGCGGCGGCGGCGGCCGCGCTTGGTTGAGAATGACTATTTTCTCTCACAGATTGGGTTGTGCTATCCATGGCACTCTCACCAATCGTTTCTGCTACAGGTTCAACAGAAAGTCTCTTGTTTGATGTAATAAAGGTTGCAGCTTCTGCAGGGTCTCCTTGGTATGTATCTCGGAGTCGTTTACGAGTAGCAACTGAGAGGAAGAGCTGGCGCCACCGAGTAGCTGCTTGCTCCTCTCTCTTCTTCAACAATTGGGCAGCCCGTTGGTCCTCATATTCATGATATGCCTGTTTTATATCGAAAGTCGGTTTGACAACGATTAGGTGATAAATACAGTGGTGAATGGTAGACATACGAATTAAGACTTCAATTGGAGATTCCATCCAGATAAGGTGCGGGATGCGAAAACCGTAAAGGACCTGATCTCGTCTCCTATAGTGACTCTTATTGCTAGCAGCAACTCATCTATTCTTAAAGCAGGTTGGATCTTCAGGCAAGTGGTGGAAGCACGACTTGGCTAGACATGAATGGATAAAGATCTTTGAATGGAAATGGGGTCGCCTACTGCCGAGTACAGTGGTCTTCAAATTCCACTCTGAAATTGAATAAGGAATTCAACATAGTGACAAAAATCCGATCTCAACAGAGTGTTCTCTCGTGCGTAGAGAGATCTCCACACCCCTTTACATCTCCAACATGTGCTAAAATGCTTAAAGTGAAGCAAAAAGTATCCTCTACCGTCGACTCGAATGGTACAGAGAAATATGACCCCCATTCTTCAGCAAATTTCAAAATTGTAGCGTCATAGCTTACCTCCATAATTGCGTCTTTGAACTCTTCACATATCACCAGGCCTTCGAACACCGGTACCGAGTGTCCTCTACGAATTTCAAACCCAACCATAGCAGGCGCATAGTCGACTCCTAAACGTTCGCACACAGGTACCAGACGAGGAAAACGCAGATGGACAGTTCCGGGTGGCAGGCATTTCTCGGACCAGACATCCACCTGACCACGTTCATTCTGAAACAGGACGAGTTCATTAGTCATGCAGAAGATCAACCAGAAAGACCAGTGGCCCTGCTAACATAGAAATTCTTATTGCCCGGTAAAGCTGTCCTCGAGACGTTCATTTCCTTGCATTCAATAAGAATTTATCAGTAGAGAAAGAAATCAACGAGTTACGTTAGATGAAGCCACAAGTATCAGGTCAAACTTCTGTATTAACAAATGTCACTCACTCTTGGTACGATCCCACCAACTGCTCGTGGAAGTTGATATTCTTCGGTCTGCCACTCCCCAAACAAATCGGCCATAATAACTTCCTTCTTGTTTTCCTCCCTTATTGAGTCCTCTGCCTCACCAGCACTCTGTTTTGGTATGGCCCGAGATTTCACTATCTGTCGCCCAGACCAGAATGAGAAATTGACAATGTTACGAGAACGATGTTATTGCGTAAATCAAGAAGGAATGGTATAAGATGGAGTATACGAAAACTAGTAAGATCTGATCCCGTCAACTGTACTTACCATGTTACCAACAGCAACTCATCTATTCACTCACTTGGTTAGACTTATTCGCAAATGGTGTAAGCATGACATGGCTAATTGTCTATGGCCACTGATCTTTGAATGGAAAGGGGTTGTCTATTGTCACTCATATTGGTCAACAAAATCCCACTTTGTAATCAAATAAAAAATTCATAAAAATTCATAGTGATAAAAAAAACAAAGATCAAAGTGATTCCAAAAGAATTGGCTCTTGCACCCAAGGTCATCTCTCCACTGCTCTCCACAGATCTCCCCAAACTCAATCTTACATTTGTTAAAATGCCTTAAATGATGCAGAGAGTACCCTCCACCCTAAACCTAAGCAAGTAAAGCTGCAGCAACGCAAACATTGATAATCTCACAAATACAGGTGTCCCAAACCTTGGCAGGCAACTCCCCAGGTTTCACTTTGCGGCCTTCTCGAAGCCAACGATCACTGGTATGCAACGTCTGCACAGAATTTCTGCGATAGACTGGTTGACCAGAGCAGTATCCAAGCACTGGACCTTTTGGATACACTGTTTCGTACTTCTTCAGCCACCTCTCTAGCACATAAAGGTGGTGAGTTCTGTAAGCCTGCCCACAACAAAATGATCATACGCATGATTAATAGGGTTCACTAACAATTTAAAAATTGTTTATCTCACCCTTGCACAGCTGAAGATTTCGCAAGAAAGGAAGTAATGCAAAGAGACGGAAAGCAGAAGACACAGTGAAAACGACTGATGCCTCAGCGATAATAGACCTGCTGGTTTGTTGGCAGAGGCTCCGTATAAAGCTTCGTGTCCAATTCCATATCTTCTCGATCAGCGCGAGGAGTAAACTGAGGCAGATCTTTCTGTCCATTGGCTGTCACATCAGGATGCTTCACTGCATTGAGAGAGGCGTGCAAGGGTACTGAGGGTGGAGGTTGTACTGGAGGTCCCGAAGTTGCATCTGCCTCCAGTTGTTTGAGAGGACGCATGGTGCACTCCCACCATTCGGAATCCACCCTCAAAGGCTCTATAGATGACCACAAATTCACATACCTGCAAACCAATATCCAAAATAAAATAATTTAAACCAATCTGTAATTGCTTCGTAACATACAAAGATCATGAACACCTTTTTAGGAAAGCATGCAATTGACAATCTATCTCATTAAGTCCAACCAGAGGCTTGTGCAAGAGTGATTGAACTAAACGGATCCACATCGAAGTGCGTGCTACTGAAAAGTGAATTCCTGTAACATCGAAAACTTTGGACATTACCTGCGTGTCACGTCCTTAGCTCCAGCACCAGCAAAAGCGACAACATAACGCAATGGGTTTCGACAAGCAGCTGTCGCACCTTCCACTTGATCAGCTCCATCCACAATTCCTCTAGTGGCATCCACGTGTACCCACCTACAGTAACAAGTCAGTGCCTGCTAAAAAGGTGACTTGAGTTAATTCAGAGTCCTGAATATTTACGAGCAATCCAGTTGGAATTAAGCTACTCCATAGTGATTCAACTAACCAAAAGAGTCTATGGACTCTAGGGTAGCTAAGGACCATAGGACTAAGACAGCAGTAAGACCAAAGAGTTAAACCATTAATACGTGACCAATAAGCCTAGTCGTCCCTAAATATTCAGTGTTACTTAGAAAGATACTTCGCCTCTACACCGTATACTACTCGCTCAGTGGGTGAAGATACCCAGACATATCTCTCTTCAATGGTTGGATGGCAAATTACACCTTCACTTTAATACATTACCTCATTAAATTCCAACAATCCATAACTAGCATTCATAACAACAAAGGTAGCAATGGATTGTGTTATTCAAGAAACCCGAATGGCATCAAGCTGGTATCCGTAACAATTGTCTGAAATGAAATCGCCTCCCTCATGATCAGAAAATTTGAGCTATAATGACAAGCTACGGTACATACTCAAGTTTTAGGTTTGCAATCTCACCTACCATTGCTGCCCTCGCCTCCACAATAGACCTCGGCCCAATGCAGCAGCGGGCCCATCTTCCAGGACCATACAGACCCGCTAGTTCCAACTTTTCGAAGTCCCTTCACGCTGTTCTCTTCTTTTTCACTGGTCGGTGTAGCCTCTGCCTTGGCAGCTGCTGCAGTGGCAGCCAGAGCCATGGCTATCTGTGCTTCAAATTCTTCATCCCCTTTCCTTTTTGAATTACTCCTCCCGCCGTGCTCACTGCTAGCAGCTCCCTTAGAAAGAACAGGAGTCTTAGAACCCTCGCTATGTTTCACATTTCCATCGGCATGTGTGGTGCGTCTTCGTCCCTTCTTACTTGGTGTGCTTGCACCCACTTGGTCCACAGTCTTTCCTCTAGCATTGCCTGATGGAGACTTGTCATCAACATTCTTGCCTTTGCCGCGACCTCGACCACGACTCTGTCCTTGACCCCTCCCAATTGCAGGGCTCCCAATGTCTCCAGGTGTCAAGGCCTGAACCCCATCCACTGAACTAGGTGTACTTATGAACACTTGAGGACCGCGACGAGCTAAAACCCTGCTAAGCTCCGCTACCTGTTGCCTTAGCTCAAATTGAAATAGAGGCCCAATTCGGGAATGGTGGAACGGAGCACTGGGATCAAAATCTACTGACGCTTCAAGACTTTCAGCATCAGGTTTTATGGAAGCAACATCCAGTACTGTCACATACCTGCAGGCATCACCCCGTGTTGCATTACATTATCATCTCAGTAGCAACACAGAGGAGTTCCGACTATACACCCAACTTGGTAGACGATTATAGTTTTCCAAACTCTGTGAGTACTTACTGCGAAAGACTTGAAACTTCCACGAAAAATCAATAAGAGACGAACCTGCAAACGTAACCCAGTCCTCGAAACAGTGCCACAGAGAGGGCTGCAAGCTGATGCACAAACCAAAACCACGGAAATTAGAAGAATTTCTACTAGACATTAATCCAATTCACTGTTCAGAAGACCGACGAAAAAACAACACATCTCCAAAACCCATAATGCAGAGCATCAGTGCATGATATACCTCTTCTGCCGACCCGCACTGCTTCTGAACGACTTCTGGTAAACGAGTTTCGAGTGCTTCGGCATCCTCTTTACGGAGTCTTGATGACCCTTCGTCAGACACCAGCAATCGGAAGTGGTTTTGAAACTGCAAAAAATCAAAAGAAAACGTAAAATTGAATTCCACAAACATCATAGAAAGATGTAACAAGAGATGCGTCATTTCATATCAGTCACACTGTGTGCTGAGCCTGTTGAAAATTCATCGAAATCTAAAACTCCGTGTGTTAAATCCACTCACTTACCCAGCTACCTAAATGCTCTAGATGTCCTATTGTCACTCTGTCGGAATCAGTAGATGGGAGGAGACGAGTCGGCAACACAGACACAAGTGAAGCCTGTCAAAACCAGTAGAAGAAAGTTACACAAGTATCACATAGAAGACCAGTTAAAATTGACAACTGAAATCGTTCTAAAATACCCACATCCACAGACATAACCTCAGTACGCAAAGGGTTTGCTACCAAATTTGGATACATCAAATTGCCTACTGTTACCAAAAACATTCCTGAATTTAACTAATGTTGATAACATCCGAAAATCCAAACTAATCCAGAATGCAATTCTCAAAACCCGAAATACTGACCTGAAGTAAAGAATCGTCACAGGATTGAGATACCATCCTTCCTCGAGCCAGCACGCACAGCAAGTGTGCCATATGAACTTGAACAGAAAATTCCTGTCATCATCATTGACGAATAATGTCACCATGTTACTCGTGTTGTATCCGAGAAAAATACAATATAATAATAAGATCAACCATTATCATATGACTTATTCAACCAGAGTCATCCTAAATGGATATCATCAATTATCAATTAAAGAAAATCCAGTTCGATTTTGGTAAGCTTAAATACCTTGTCATTCGCATTAGCCCTTCGAAGAGGAGGAGACTTCTTTAATTTCTTATCCAAATCCTCTGCAGGACTGCCATCTGCGTCGAAGGTGACTTTTCCAGACCATCCCTTTTGAGGAGTAGGATCATCAGCTCGTCCAACTCCGGCCCCGACATCACCATCTTCCCAATCCAACGCCTCCTCGACTGGAACATGGCTCTCATTATCCTCCTGATCAAATAGAAAATTCACATATTTCACAAAAGACTACAAGCAAACAGTTCTCAAAACACCATGTCCACGAATCATAGCACCTCGTTCCTCCACATTCCTTGATTATATTTTTTCATTGCTGTAAATAATAATATGGAACAGCGACGAACCTGTCTCTCGGATGGTTGACAAGCACTAGCGCTGGCAGGCTGAGATGTGCTAGGTCCCTCGTGTTGTTGAGTTCGCTCAAGCTCTTGAGTCGTGCGTGCACGCATGCCACACACTACCTCTGTGGTATTTGTCTGAGAAGCTCGTCCCCCCGACAACCCCTCCTGGAATATGCTTGCATCCATTTCATTAGGTTTAATTCCGTTCAATACTATAAACTGGAAATTATACTTAAAAAGCAAGGACCACGAGAGAAGTACAACAGACACCAATTCGTGTTTCCAATCGAGACATGGAACTTGAATGAACAAATGTTCCACTGTCAGCCAATTCCCCAAGGCACGTGGCAAATAAATTAGCCGCAAGTCCGTCGTAGTCCCAACACTTGCAATACTCTTCATGAAGAATAAGAGTCTAGGGCTTACAATGGTGGTTCCAATTGAAGCTCCAAGTCGTTTCTTTCGTTTCGATCCAACCCGATCCAACAGCTGACCCACCGTGTGGCGAGATGCATCCGCCAATGTTTCTGTCAATGTTCAACTTCAATCAGAAAGCCAACTTTTGACCATGAGGTTCTGCAATGTCTTGAGATGTAAACCCTAGAAGAACAGATTAAGAAAAACAGCGAATGCATTCCGAACCCCTCACACTTATTGGAACACGACGATTGGATTGTATGAAAAGAACCTGGAGCAGCGGTGCCATCTCCACCGAGGGTTGGAGTGTCATTTTCATGCAAGCTCCGGAGGAGATTGTCTAGGCCTGCAGCAAAGTCCATAAACTCGTACACTCAGCACCAACCCAGTCGCTGTAATAGGTTCACCCATAAAACATAACATAGCCGTAGTCTCTCAAAGCACGTCCATTGAGTAATCTCAACCAAAGTACAATCTTCAAAGCTGCTACAATTTCTGTAAAACGCATTCGTCTTTGCTCACCAGAATCTCCTTCCTGAGCTTTATTACTCCGCCGAGTCCGCATCAATCAGCCTGTTTGTCCACATCAAAATTCTATTAATTATTCACGTAGAATTGCTCAACCACATTAATAATTCACATCCTAGATCAAACTCTTGCTATCATAATATCACCAAAGCCTGATCTTCCAGCTAGATACTTCACACAACACAAAACTCATACTCTTGAGGTGAATATCCCGTAAAATTGGACCGTGGAAAATGTTGCTGCGCAGAAAAACTACAACTGGGTTCTTTCTTCCTAGGGTCTATTGTGCGAATTATTCTCCGCAAATGAAAACTGTCTCGCTCCTGGAATCCGTCACCTCCATTGTCCTAAATTTATTTGATGCAACAATCGTCTAGCTACGTGCAGCTCCTGGCATCCATCACCGGAAACGTCTCTCTTGAGGCAGTGTAGGCGTCGCATTCCAAAACTGAACATCTCTTTCATACCATTGCGTCCACACTGGTCGCATTACTATAATTCGAACAGCGAGCAGATCCGAGAATAGAGTTTTCTGCGAGACAGGGGAAGGCAAAATCTGAAAATCACTGCAAGCAAGAACACAGAAATCTGAATAGCGAGTGGGGGAGCCCACCTGCTTGATCGTCCTTGGTTTTTTAAAGCCAGTTTCACTAGGTTCGGCACGAAGAGTTAATTGTAATATCACAGAAGCAAAACAGAAGAGCACCCAGCTTGGGAACTCCAGGGCAGCTTCAAGCGTAAAGACGAAGCTCCTCCGAGGTGTGCCCAGAATTGCTCGTGCACCGCCTCTGTTCAAGTTGGGGGAGTACCAACTGAGAAGACGACGTCGACAAGTTTCGTTCGTCGGACGAAGCTTCGTCTCCGTCGGCAACTCAGGGTTTAGGGTTGTTCTGATTATGAGTTTGTGTCGATTCTGTAAGGACGTTTTCATGGTTGTTTCCTTGAGGTATGAGGTTGTGATTTCTGAGTTCAGAGATGGCGGCAGGTGATAGCAACGCAGGGCAATTGTCCTTTGCGGTGCTTGCCATGAGCTTGGAAGAGGATTCCAGCGGGGAGGATTACGAGCTGGGAGAAGAAGAAAGTGATGAGGAGGAGGATTTGGCGGTCACGCTGGGCTTCGTGCAACCCGTCACAGAGGCGTGGAAGATGGCGCGCCACCATTTCCCTTGTAAGGTCGGCGGGACGCCCTCGTGGTTGGACCCCCTCACCCTCCCCGAAGGCGAGAGCGCGCAATGTGGCATTTGCGGCAATTGCTTAAGCTTTCTGATGCAAGTATATGCTCCCATTGGTGTCGACGACGTCGCGTACAGGGAGGAAGTTTTCCACCGCAGCTTGTTCCTCTTTGTTTGCTCCGACATGGCATGTTTGCAGCAAGACCAGCATCACCAGCTCAAGAAGAGCCCGGAAACTCCCCTTCGAAGCGTCAAAGTGTTCCGCTCGCAGCTCCCTCGCTGCAACAGGTTTTACGATTACGAGCCTCCGAGCGCGGAGAGCTCACCCTTAACAGAAGCCGCGCCGTTGTGCACTTGGTGTGGCACATGGAAAGCGACGAGCGTCTGCGGGGGATGCAAGCAAGTCAGGTACTGCTCACGCACGCACCAGCTTGCGCATTGGCGAGGTGGTCATGATACATTCTGTCGCTCTGCGCAAGCAGAGCTAGCGTTACAAACCGAGAATTCTCCCCGGAATGACGATGAGGCAGTGCAAGCCATGGTCCAGGATGTATTCACTAGGGTTAGGGTTAGGGTTAGGATCGGGGATGCATCAGGCATTTCCACCGCAGTAAGTGACAAGCTATGGCCGGAGATGGAGCTCATAGTCGGAGAAGAAGAAGACCACAGCTCCCCTTCTAGTGTGCACACTACAGATGCACAGCAATTGCTGGAGGATTACGAGCATCGAAGAGTTAACAATGGGGAAGAATTTTCGGCTACCGATATGCAAGATGTGGAGGAGTCCTCTGCTGATCAACAGCACTGGGCTGCGTTTCAAGCCCGGCTTTCCAAAGCATCTGACCAAGTGCTGAGATATTGTCGAGCGGTGGGAGCCAAGCCATTGTGGCCTTCCTTGGATGGCCAACCCAAGGAAAGTGATATACCTCCTTGTGGCAATTGTGGAGGTCCTCGCATGTTTGAATTTCAATTGGTGCCCCAGTTGCTCTACTTTCTAGGCGTGCAGAACGAGACGGAAGACGACTCGCTTGATTGGGCCACTATTGCTGTGTATTCATGTGCAGCCTCTTGCAACACATCGAATTTGTCCTCGGAAGGGTATGTGGAAGAGTTTCCATGGGTTCAGCTGGCTGTAACATAAGGTATGTGATCAGATAAGAGCTCAATTGGGCTCTTGAAGATCAGGGATTGTCAGGGCTTTACAGTTTCTTCCGCGAGATTTCGTTGCAGTTGTCACTTACTCTTTGCATTCTGGATCCTGCGTGACTTTCGAGCCCCAGAATCTCATCCTAGAAGTACTCCCTTCTGCTGAGAGCTTGCGAGTTGCAATAGAATCCCCTCTTATTGTGGAGCATTAAGCTCAATCTCTGATACCCCTATTGTTCAGTGCAATCAGTTTAGAGGCGAAGCGCTTGACTTACCAACTTCTTTACAATGCCAGATCAAGGACTGGAGCCCTACATCAGATCATCTATTAGTTGAGAAGTTCTTAGCGGTCATTGACTTACGTTTAAAGATGGAACTTTTGTTGCCAAACTATGGAGGTTACTGCGGTACAGAAGTCTCAGATTGGTCTATCTATTTTATTTTTAAGGTAAAGACCATTCTTATTTGCCTCAATTTAGGCTAGAAATTGAGAGGGAGCAGAATTGTGGAGTCTAGAAACACCAGGTAGAAGCAAAGATAGTTGTAAGGATACTAATTAAAACCGTAGTGTCATGGCCTGTTTCATATATCGACCCCCATCTGTTCCCAGCAATAACTCATCTGTTCATACACTTGATTGGACTTATTAGCAAGTGTTGTGAGCATGACTCGTGCTGAATGTCTGTGGCTATTGATCTTTGGCAGTGAAAGTGGGTTGGTACCCTCACCCAAGCGTATTACCTTCCATTGCCATGGTGAAGTCTTGGATGGAATTGTGAATGTACAGTACAGTCAGGTCTAGCTCATTTACGAATTCTGAATCCTGCTAAATAATTTGGATAACTTTGGGAGGCCCGTGTGCACTCAAATATGAACGAAATTTTGAATTTTGAATTGCATTGGAATCACACTAAAGTCTACTTTACTATCATTACAAATGCATGTATGTAATTGAAAATCATACAAAGAGTTTGATGTTCTTTATACACTATCTCCCATTTGGTATTGCCACTTGTTTGTGAAAATTACAACTTGTAAATTAAGGTACATATTTGAAATGAACTTTCACAATTGCTTTAAAGACACTTGATCACATGCCACTTGAGTTTCTTGAATCATTTTTTGTTTTTTCTTCACCCTAATGCAAAAATTCTTTCACTATCTTCCAAAAGGTCACTATGAAATGGGAGATAGTGTGTAAAATCAATCCAACTTGTAATATGATTTTACATTGTTCATTTTCCACTTGTTATTAAGTTGAAGTAGACTTCAATGTGATTTCAATGCAATTTGAAATTTCAAAATTGATTCATTTTTGAGTATGCTAGAGCTTCTTGAAGTTGCTGAAATTTCTAGTGAGCCTGGTCTGAAAAATTCGTAAATGAACTAGACCTGACTGTACACCTTATTGTTAATGATGTAACCAAGCTGGGGATATATCCTTCAATGGAACTGGGGTGGTTGGATCTTTGAGTTCAAATGTTTTGTTTTACATGATTTATAATCCACCTCACTTATAACAGCATTTCCTTAGTTTATATGATGTATAGCACTTATAGTTAAACTTTGGCAGTAGTTGTATTTTCTGTACAATTGTGTCGCTTCTAATGTACCTGCTTGTACATCTACATTCAAATTCTAAGTTTGCTCTTTGTAGTAGTAATAAAAACACAAATTTTAACCCAATTGTATAAATCTAAATTTCAGGTTTGTAATTTCAAATTTCAGGTAACGTAAGTTCTAGTATTATTAAAAAAATGAAAAATTTGAATGTGGAGCAAAATTACTTTGTAAGCCTGTATGAGAAGCAAGTAATTCTCTTGACATTGGAAAAGAAAACTTACAATTAATATTGATTTTTATCTTATAAGATTGTTGGCAAATTGAACCTTACACAATTCTTCTATGACTATATTAGTGAGGTAGGATTATTATAAATTAAGCAAAATTCTTTGACAAATATGATTGTGTACTAGTAAAGTGTAATGTTTCAATTACATATAGATAATTTACTAGTAAATTAAAGTGAAATTTAGGACATTTGAATATTATATGTAATTCTTTGACAAATATGATTGTGTATTAATAAAGTGTAATGTTTCAATTACATATAGATAATTTATTAGTAAATTAAAGTGAAGTTTAGGACATTCATATATTATATGTAATAGTAACAAGAAGTCAAAGTTCAATTGGTAAATTTTTTCAATTTGTTTATTAATTTTTTTAATTCTTTAAATTGATTATTGGTGCAATGAGCATCTATTTATAGTATAGATCTAGGAGAGAATGATTTAGAGAAGATGCTTTTTTTTGTGTGTGTGTTCTAAAGTAAGTGATCCTAAATCATTCATTTTATGGTTAATCTAGTTTTTGAAGGGCTTGTATATTTTGTAACATTATTTTTCAACAAATTCTCTTTCAAGAATATATAAGAGGTACATCAAATCCACTTTGATTTATGTTTTTGGGAATTTTGTAGAATTATTTATGAAGTTTGAAGTTTGAATTATAGAAAGTTAAAAAAAACATTTCTACTATGATATATTCATAATTAGTATGTTGAAGAATGCAATATGTATAACTATGTTGGTAAATACTTCTAATGCACTTCCTACCTATCTTTGTTAGGGACAATTCCTTTAGGCATTTGGAGCTTTAGAAATAGGAAGGAATATAGATAGGCCAAGTAGGCCAAGACGCTCTTTTAAGTTTCCATTGGATAGATGCTACTAAAACTTCACAGTACTAGCTATTCCTAACCCCTTTAGGCAAACATTTTAGAAAGGCTCCCTTTCAATTATCTTCTCTAAAAAAAAACTCCTACTCAACCTTGAGTAGCCAAGCTAAGCCAAATATGTGTCATTGGTGTGTAATTTTGAGAGATTTTTCTTATACTGAATTTAGCTAATTTTCCTAGTATATCCTTCCTTCAGCCCAACATTTGGCCTTCTAGGTTTGTATTTGCAATTTACAAAGGTTGGAGGCTAGATGTAGAATTGAAGGGTGAGGAATAATGAAAATGCGTTCTCACTTTTAATCTTTTAATTGGAAATATATTGCCATGTAACTTAGAATAATTTAAATTTGAATTAAAATATTATTTTCTTATCATAAAAAATTTCATCTACTTTGAGTGATACATCATCCTATTCGCTACCTTTCATCTTCTTTCAACTAAAAAAATACTCACATCATTCAAAAATATGCAGGAAAAACCCTGCCTTGGACCCCAAGTTCTGAACCGCTGCCCGTATCCGCAGTGATCCAAGGTCTATCACCCCAGAATCTACATTTCTTCAGAGAAAATCTACATACCTAGCAACCTCATGGTTTATCTCCAGAATCTACATTTATAATGCAAATCCACATCCCTAGCAGCCTTAGGGCTTATCGCAGAACGAAGACGACGAAGGCTTCGATTCTTCCCCTTGCATTTGGCCCTCTCAACCTCGCTGTGCGAGCAATTCTGCGAAGCTATGGCGCTTGCATTCTCCCCCGCAGTGGCGGTGTCGCCCTGCAGGGCATCCTCCCTCAAATCCCAACGTTCTTTCTTCTCCTCCTCTCGCACGCCCACCTCCGCCAGCTTCGGACTCCATCCAATTCTCACCAAGGGGGAGCAAAGAAGAACAGCAAGTGGAGCAGTGCATGAGATTCGGTGTGCGATCGAGGAAGCTGTGGCTCCTACCAAAGTTCCGGACACGGCTCCCAACAGGCCCCCGCCATGGTGCGTGATTTTGAACAATTTCAAAGTATTGGTTCCCGATTTGTATTCGAATGGCGAGAGAATGCTGAGTTTAGGGTTTTCTTTCTCTGTGTGAAATTTGAGCTACGTTTTTTTTGGATTGGGAGATTTTGGTTTGAGGATCAGGAGGGGCTTCATTACAAGAAATTTCCTAGTCATTCGGCCATGAAGACTCTTGATTCCTTGTATTCACTAGTGCATAGACCCTGGAGAAATTTTCAACGAGCTTGTATACGAATGGCGAGAGAGTTTTGGACTTAGAATTGACTTCTTTAATGCTGGTCAATCTACATTCACTCAGAAAACAGCTTGTGTCGTCCAACAGGGTGCGCAGATACACAATTTCTGTGTTCGTTGGGGACGAGAGTGGAATGATCAATCGGATTGCCGGGGTGATTGCTCGACGTGGATACAACATCGAATCGTTGGCTGTGGGTCTGAATAAGGACAAGGCTCTGTTTACAATCGTGGTCTCTGGATCTGATCGTGTACTGCAACAAGTCATGAAACAGCTCTATAAGCTTGTGAATGTCAAGCAGGCATGAGGCGCCTTAACCTCATCTGTTGTTATGCTTTACGTATATTTCCACTCACTTGTTTGTTGAATGATGTTAACTGTTCACTTCAATTTGTTTTTTGCTCTTCGTGGTCATCATTTATTGACCTATGGTTGCTACTTTGCAGGTGGCTGACTTGTCGAAGGAGCCGCGAGTGGAGCGCGAGCTCATGCTGCTGAAAGTGAATGTTGGTCCTGATCAGCGAGCTGAGGTATGTATATATGTTTTTCCTTCATGATTAGCGGCATTCCTAGTTTTCACTAGTTTTCATTAGTTTCCAAATTTAACCGGTTGTAAATGGAGTGCATTCATAATTTGTATGAACTTCTCAACCAATGTGGGGTTCCACGTGTTTATGAAGCTCTCTCTTGGACTCCATATTGCATATCTTACGAGGTGATCTTCGAATTAAAATCATAATGGTGGCCTGCTTAGAAGGAGTCATGAGCCGGATATAAAAGCATGTCAGCTAGTTTTTATTCTACTTTGTCTATCTCTTTGCTTAATCCATAAGTGCCCAAAATAAAAATAGAAGTCTACTTGGAAGCTAGTACCGGTAGTCGATTATAGACCTCTCCAGAACATATTTCTGTCAATAAGAAATGTAGGGTTTGGTGTCTTCTTTCTATTTGTATAGTTTGTTACTTTCCTTCAATAGATATATTTCCACTCATGTAGATATGGAGGCGGCCTCTTTTGGTCATTTGGGCTCTTAGGGGTTAAGTACAGAAATTAGATAATTTGTCCAATCCGAATGCTTAGAATTCAGGAATGTTCTGTGTACGCTTCTTGAACTTGTGTATTGGGCCGCAGGTTCTTGGATTGGTTGAGATTTTCCGAGCTCGAATCGTAGATGTGGCGGAGCATTCGCTTACCATCGAGGTATAGCTGTTCTTTCAGCTCTCTCTTTGCTCTTTCCCTGTTTTGAGTTTACTTGTCGGTTTAGAGTTCTGCAAATTTGTGTGGGCACCTGGTGATTTATTCTCTCACTGCTTCGAGTTTGTGTCGAGTTATGATCACTGATTTTTTGGCTCTTTGTCGGATTGCAGGTGACAGGTGATCCGGGCAAGATAGCTGCCATCCAAGCTACTATGAGCAAGTTTGGAATCAAGGAGATAGCACGCACAGGCAAGGTAATGCTGTAGCTCATCCAATGAATTTTTTGGAGTAGCACCGTCCAGCTTGAGTCTTGAAGGGTCTTAATTTTCTCTTAACAAGTCTATATATTGTCAGGTGATCCTGAAAACCATGGAAACAATATCAGAAATATATATGAAACCCCATAATTTGGCGTAATTCAAAGTGCCACGAGTTTTAGAAGAGCGTCCCAAGTCTCATGAAGTGTTGGCAGTGTCGGAGTCAACAATCCATTTTAATGGATCCTCTGTTTGTACTTTCTGTTACGCTTGCGTTGTTGACTAGGCCTCTCATCAACTCAATGGCAGATAGCATTGAGACGAGAGAAGCCTGGTGGAAGAACTATTACAAGCCCTCCTCAAGATGTCTCGAAGATGGATTCATCTTTTGAGGACGAGGATGAAACTACACTGTCTGTGGGTGACGCAATCGACAGCACTTCGTCTTCTGTTCCTAAGGACTACGACCCAGCCCCAGATGTGAGGATTTTACCAAAATCTGGATGATGTTGAATAATTTTATTGCAGTACTCGTGAATGTGAAATTGTCCTCCTTGCATTCAATCGTCGTCTGTTTTGCGTGTCGTGGGAATGTAGTAAACATTTTGCTTCTACTAGTACGTGTTGTGATTGAATGTATCTCCGAGGGAACTCCTTACTGTATATTTTAGTCACTAACTGTGAATGCTGGTGTAGGGTGATGTTTACGCAGTGGAGCCAGATAATGATGGTGTATGGTACCATCAAGTTTTGGATGCTCATTGGGGAGGTGTCGAAGAGGAGGATGTAAGTCTACTTGTATCGTAAGACTCTATTTTTGGTTGAGGACAGCGTTACCCGGCTGAAAATCGTTTATATTTATCATTTATCTAGTTCGTCTCTTCTGCTAAAATCAATTTTCTTGAGATGAGTTGATGTTGTCCCCATCTGACGTTTGCATATTGGCAGCCAAGCGGCTTTATCTCGCACACACTCGCAATATTGGTGAACGATGCACCGGGGGTGCTAAACAGAGTAACAGGAGTCTTTGCACGGCGAGGGTACAATATTCAGGTAGGCCTTGAGGAAGCTGCCTTTCTGTCTTTGATATGAGGAAAATGGAGGATTATAAATAACTTTTCAGCAGGATGGCTTGTCTCACAACTATGTTCTTGATTTTTACAGAGTCTAGCAGTTGGACCAGCTGAAACTCTAGGAACCTCTCGAATTCTGACAGTGGTTCCCGGAACCGACGATTCTATCAAGAAATTGCTGAGCCAACTCGCTAAACTTATGGATGTTCTTGCGGTCAGTCCATTCTTATCCTTAGCATCTCTCTTTCTGTCGTTTTTAACTTCATTGTGGTGGTATGCTTATGAGCTCTTCGTTGATCAGCTCTGTTAACAATGAATCTTAGTTTTGATTCTTGTTATAACTTATAGTGAGATGTTTGACAGTCGATTCACATCCATTACTTGAATGTCCCTTTTTATTTTATCTCCTCTATCTGATTATGACCTTTTAATGTGCAAGAAACCCGTTGTGCTTTTAGCGATTGTTCAGAAACTATTATTGAGTATGAAACATCAGAATCATTATTCAGCATTGTCATTAACATTTGTCTTGTGTCCTCAGGTACAAGATATTACACATCAGCCCTTTTCAGAAAGAGAGCTAATGCTCATAAAGGTTGCTGCTACATCTGCTGTCCGTCGTGAGGTCTTGGATGTGGCGGCTATTTTCCGTGCCAAGCCTGTGGATCTTTCCAACCGGACTATAACTCTCGAGGTTTGTTTCTCAACATTATCTCGAAGTACTACTTGTCCAGTTTTTGTAGTATGAAATTGAACCTCGAAATGGACATAATTTGGACAAACACTAATTTTCTCTTCGCGTTACGTGTAATTTGACTCGTCCATGATGTATATTGCAGTTGACAGGAGATCTTGAGAAGATGGCAGCGTTGCAGGGACTGTTGGAGCCATTTGGCATTCTTGAGGTGAGAAGGGCAAGTGGACCGGGTTTTTTTTAGCTTTCCGTGATATTCCTGAACTGATCCAGATTTTGGTGTGAACTTGCACCCTAACTTCCCTGACAGCGTCAATCTTGTTCTTATGCTTCGTTGTCGCAATGTTTGTCACCTCGAAGTGGGTCTACTGCAGTAATTTTCTCTTTTTTAGTACTATTTTTCTTTATACTCTCTGCCTCGTGATATTGTGTGTCTGAGATCATGAGGTGTCCTGAGTTGCATTCCAACTGATTCTTATTATTAGCTTTGCCGTTGTAATATCAAAAGATTCTTGCTTTTCGGGAAGTTATTAACAAGTGTTAGATGATGCATGCCCTCCAACATTTATGACGCAGTTTCTGATGTTTCCTTTTGTGGTGGCAGGTGGCTAGGACAGGGCGAGTGGCACTTGTACGTGAAGGTGGCGTAGACACAAAGTACTTAAGGCAATTTCAGCCTGCAGCGTCCACCTTTTTTTGAGTTTCAGCCTGTAGTGTCCACCAATCGTTCTTTATATTGTCTCCATCTATTTGATACCCATTGCCGTTTATTGATTTTGTACCAAATTTTCTTGTTTGCGTGAATGATTTTGGTGATGTCATCAAGTTACGCCTGTGCCTTTTCAGCAACTTCTGTCTTTCTTTTCTTTATGCGCACACTTGCAAATTAACAGACGATATATCGTGGTAATCAAGATGTTGAGTGGTAATAGGCCCACATGCATGAGCTTCCCTTGACAACATACGGGACAAGGATTATGGAGGACCACACGTGTAGAATCATTGTCCTGTGCTGCTTCAGACGCGAGTACGTCGTTTCTGAAGTACAGAGAACCCTTGTGTATCAACCAAAACGTCGATGAGATCAATCGTTCGGGGATATATTTGTCCCTTAAATTTTTCTTAAACCCTTTGCACGGCTGTGAGGCTGTTCCGACCTGACCTCAAACATTAGTTAGTTAGTTAGTTTGCTCTATAGGGTTGTGTTTTATGAGTGTCTTTCAAGAGCGCCTTGAAATTGGGACCCGGAGTCTTCATCTTGGGGTTTCTTGAAAAAAATGAGGCCTGAAGTGTGCAGGGTTTCCTCTTCCAGGTCCTCTATCTGCTACTAGCTTTACATTTTGACCTAAAATATTCATCTTTATTGAACATGACATTTTACAATTTCTCTTAAACAAGTAATCGCTTGTCACGGACCTGAGTCCTGAGATCCACCAAAATTGTGGATTTAGCTATAAGGTTTGATTGGCCTGACTTTTGATCAAATTATATACTTGATCGCTCAACAAGCAACGCTTTGATTTGAAGAGAATACTCGACATATGCCTAGTCTGTTGAATAGCTTTCAAGTCGCTCCATCAACTTGTTATTACACCAAGCCCAAGTAAGGATGGACGAAACAATGAAAACCACGCTCTTGCACGCTGAGTGCTTTGACTGTGTTCGCTCAATTTTGAGTGTGCTTGGAAACCCTCATATGATGTTCATATGGTAATGAGACTCAAACTAGATATTCCTAGTGAACTTCGCGCAGGGAAAGTCATTCGCATCCAGACTTAGTCAAGCGTCCAGCAGGAACTTGCAGAAGACCAAGAAGTGATGCTCACTCCAGGATGGAACTGATCTTTGCCAGAGGTGTGAATCTAAAAGGTACACAATCTCTCAAATCAAAAGTTGCACCTTGCAGACTATAATGTAACCATTTGCCCCGAAGCAGTCACGTAATGGAGAGGAACTCAGAGCGTCACTGGCTTTATTGTATACAACATGCATGCGGACCAAGAAATTATCAAAACCGGCCCATGAGTCTGTCGAGATCACTCTATGCCAGTCTATGTCGCTGGACATTGAACGAAATAATGAATGTATTGTAGAACTGTAGCTGTCTAATTGCGATGTTTCCAGTGTTGTCTGGGTCAATGAATGAATGGCTAGCTCGTACCCCGAAATGCCCGAATACATGTCAACAATTACTTTGTTGCATTGGCACGGCGGATACAATTCCTTCCTGACAGCTTACTTGCGGATGTTTTTCTGGATCAGGTCCACGTTATGCGGAAGGCCTTCTCCAGCACCTCATCCTTGGGCTTCACTGGAAACCGGAAATGTATGTGAATGCCTTGGGCGTTGATGGATGCCTTGTGCGCTTCCAAGTCAGAAACTGAGAGCCCTGTGTGAGAGAACTCGAGAGCTACCAAAGAAGAGTTGATTGCTGTATGTGTGTTAGGATTACGTTGAGTTGCTCGCCTTTATATACCTTCGGTTGAGAGCGCAACGTGCTTAAAGTGGGTCAAGCCTGTCTCCCCGGACGCGCTCACTGAATGGGCCTGTAGAAACACTCCAGCTAGGGTGGAGTCTGAGGAGGTGGCTGCAAACTGAGGTGGCGCACTCAGAAGAGGTTCGCGAGCTAGTAGATGGTCCAATGAAAGCCCCGAGAGTCTGGTTTCGACAAGTGAGCTTGTCGCAAAGGGAACTGATGTGGACTGAAGAGAATATTCTGGACACGATGATGGGAACTGAAGATGGTTGGGAATGGAATCTTAGATTTAGCTTGTGACCATGATCCTGCTGCATATTATAAACATTCTTACTTACTCTATTGCATGATTAAGGCCTTTTCCTGATTATCTAACTCGTGTTACTTTGACCCCTTTCAGTTTCAAGTGAGACGTGATGGAGGCACGTCCAATTGCACCTCGAAATGTCCTTTCGTATCTATGTTAGAAGTGGAGATGCTTGATGCGCGCGTGCGCTCACTTGTACCTAGCTCGGCCATATGCTTGTACGTCTCTGCGGCCCTTTCGGCGTGATCGACGCTCAGTGAATCAGACACAGGTACTAGAAGCTATCACGGTACTCTTCAGATTAGATTCGACACAGGCATATTTACCACCTGCAATGACTTTACGTTTTAACTCAGTTTCGGTCGAGCAAAGCGAAGGTCGGCAAAGTCAAGAACTATAAAAGGTACTGCTCAGCAGTTTCCAATTTCGAGGAAAACACTAGACTTTCTGAGGTGATGACATTCTAATTCGCTTCAGATGATGAGTTGGAGCAAGAGTAGGACAGAGAAGAAGGAACAGTTTATTGAGTGCAGAATTAATCAGCGTAACCTGCTCTTTTGCAGATAAACCAAAAGGTGCCTTGCAAGTAAGGTCTACAGCATGTGAGACTAGCTAACTCTGCCGTCGAAATCGACCACTTGAGGTAACCTTTCCACCTACTCGAAAATTAAACACACTTACGGCGTCCCTGTCGCCGGTAATGATCAACCACTCAAAGACTCAAATGATCTTATTATGCACAGCGACCGATGCGTCACGAACATTGACTTCCCAGACAGCTCTCCAAACAGCAATCCCTCCAACTGCTCCCACGGCCAAAACAGCCGGCGCTCCAAGAAAGAATCCGCCACTCATGGACACCGATTCGATTGCCGAGTATAGTGATCCAGCCGCTACGCCTCCGCCATTGGCTACTGCGGTGCTCTGCATCCATGCAGCGGCATAAGAACCCGCTGCCGGTCCAACCTTTTGAAACCCAATGGCCTTTAACGCTAATGCTACCGTGGTCGATGCCACGACAGCACCGGTTGCTGCACCTCCCGCA
The DNA here is from genome assembly GCA_963969395.1 of Pseudoscleropodium purum. NCBI lineage: Eukaryota > Viridiplantae > Streptophyta > Bryopsida > Hypnales > Brachytheciaceae > Pseudoscleropodium > Pseudoscleropodium purum. Next base: position 5,433,462 of record OZ017796.1, read on the forward strand.
GCTCCTACCACTGTTTTCGCAGCGTACTTGATAACTTGACCGCTATTGGACACAGCGCCAGCAGTATAGCTTGCGGCGCTTTTCACTCCGTTCGCAACTGAACTCCAAGAAGATCTACCAAAAGCCATCGATCGCTCGAACAAGATGAACTAGCTGCAAATAGATGACTACATACAACACCGTCACATATATCCACTGCTAACTCAACGGACCGGAGTCGGCTAACACAACACTCCCTATCTTATCAGATGGGTTTGATGAGCAAAGAGGCTGTTATGTTATATTTCCATCTTCCGTTACCAATTATTTTGCCTACTCACTTGCAGTAGCTGTGCTATCACTAGGTGCACCTTGATTGAAGCTGGCACAGTGATGAAATTCTAACAATGTCTGGGCATGAATGTCTGTACCACGTGATTAGAATTTCATCACTATGGTACAGACAATAAGTACATAATTAGATTGTTTGCAGGGTGTTTTAGATAATGTCATAGAGGAATTTTTTGCAAAATTTATGTGACGTCTTCCTATTGCTCACATTGGTCTCAGAGACCTCCCAATGTATCAGGGAGAAACCTTCGTGTGATAGTTGGGAGACCTCGTTATGAATCTTGGCGACGATTGTCTTCTCAAATACGATAGTCTAATTTTCTGAAAACAATTTTTTTCTGTAATCATGGAGAGTTTTTGAATCGACTCAAAGATGGTGACGTGAGTTGTTAAGTCGAATAAACTGTCTGTCCTGCTGAAAATTGAAGTATTGATTTAGCAGACCACCATAGGTCGCCTGAGTAGGGGCTAATTTGATGAAGTGTGTTGTAGGGATGTGGTACTTCAAGCAATTCATCGTTTTTCTCTGGAAGTGCTGTTGGGAGCGATTTCCTGGTTCCCTGCAAAGGCTTCAAGACTAGTATGACTTTGACATCGAACCGAGAGGCAGTGAAGTCGTCCAAGACTGGTCAGAACCAGACTGTTCGAGTTGGCGTGCTGGGAGCCAGCGGGTACACTGGATCAGAGGTACTAAAATGTAAACTCAGCCATGGCTTCAATCACGTCTTCGATGAAGGCTTTGAGGTCTGCCACGTGAAGAATTCCTCTTCTGATGCTAATAATGTTTGTTTTGTAATAACAGTATGGGTTGTCGATTCGGGTGTTTTGATGCAGATTATTCGCCTGCTAGCGACACATCCAGTTTTCAAAGTGGCCATGATGACTGCTGATCGAAAGGCAGGACAGTCTCTAGGATCCGTCTTCCCCCATTTGATTACACAGGTTTGTTATGCGACACTTTTCCATATGTCTATAGCACATTTGGATTTGGTCTAGACTGTAGAGCATCGAAGCATTTTTAAATGCTACGATTTATTCCATTTTAGAGGGCTTTAGGCCGTTATCTATCAATGACTTGAGCCCCCTCCTTGACGTAGATGGTTTCATTTTCAGGACTTGCCGGATATGGTTGCAGTCAAGGATGCTGATTTCTCGAAGGTGGATGCAGTGTTCTGTTGCCTTCCTCATGGGACCACACAGGTGAGTTGAAGACTCATACAGCCTGTCATGAGTGTTCTTGTTAGTGTCAAATGTTTTTGATCAATGAGGCACGGAATGGGTTTTTTCCCGCGTTGACACACACGAATGAGCTCATTAAGTGCGAGGAATTTTTCTAAAGCCGTTTTCATTGATGTTGAGATGAATTAATTTGATTGACGGTATCGCAGGAGATAATTGCAGCTCTTCCAAGGGATTTAAAGGTGGTAGATCTATCAGCGGTAAGCTCCGACTGAAACCTGTGCGATTTTAAGTAAGAATTTTTGATGTTGTCGGTGGTGAGAATGCTTTCATATGAATCGTCTAGCTGCGGGGGGGCCTTCCCGAACACTTGAAGTGGCAGAAAGTCGCTTGGTGTCACATAGTACCGAAGTTTATTTTCTGTGACTGTCCGGAAATCTTCATTCAACAGTGTCAACCCGAAATGCCCAAGCTAAAATTAGAAATTTTAGTTTGGACGCTAATTATGGATTATAATAACCTCCAAATCATGGTCCTATCGTTAAAAAGATATAGGAAATGATTTCTGCTTTTTCATTGGTACATAATGTTACCTTTCTTGAAACTTCGTAAACGATTTAGTTATTTCAACATCTATAGATACAGAGGCCGTTTGGCTAGTGGGGTTGAATGGAACATATGGTAATACGGTTCTGATGAGTACTTGATACAGGATTTCCGTCTACGGAACACAGATTCATATGAAGAGTGGTACAACGGACCCCATCGTGCTCCTGAGCTACAGGTTACCTACTTAAATCTCCAATAGCCATTTTATTAGTACCTCTCTAATTGGTGTTGAAGGTTACTCCACTTGATACTAGTGAATTGTTTGTGCGGTTCATGAGTTTGTGCGTTGCATGCTAAAGTTTCCTCGCGAATGTTTGCTGTTGTTAAGACACACAAAAACTCCTTGCATGCGTTTGTTCATACCTTGGATCATTACATCAATCATTGCTGCACTTTGGAGAAGAACTGGTTTCTTTTGTGCATTTTCGTCTCAGTTTTATGGTCATATGCGCTAGAACGAAGTGTTTTAAAGTGCCAAAATTGTGGCATATAAGTGCATAGAGCACAAAGAACTATGACTGGTGTATGTCGTAGGTTCTAGATTGGCATACGCAAAAGTATATTGAAATTCCTCTTGGAACATGTTAGTTTTTGAGTCTATGATTCATCGAGCATGTAGCGCTGTCGATCAGTTCGCGAAGTTCTTGCTAATCCTTACTCGTACTTTTGGGGGCAAAGAACCTATTGGTCTTCGTTTTCACTGTTTCTGTTGAATGTGTGCAGACTGAAGCAGTGTATGGACTGACAGAGATATATAGAGAAGAGGTTCGAGCAGCACGTTTAGTTGCAAATCCAGGGTGTTATCCAACTTCAATTCAACTTCCCTTGATTCCTTTACTGAAGGTGCACTCCTCACTGAACGTCTTCTCGAAACCTCTGTTGTCTGCTCTTTCGGATGGCACATTTTTGTGATATTTGTTACTGAGGGCTGTGGAATTTTTTTGATGATTTTATTCAGGCTGGATTAATCGAGAAGGAGAACATTATCATCAATGCAAACTCTGGTGTCAGTGGTGCAGGTATATCGCATGTTTTTGCCTCCATTGCTTGTTTCTGAGTTTCCTCATAAAAAGATGTTCTCGACAAATAATATATATGGAGTGCTTCACGAGCAATTCTTTTACCTTCGGAGTTTTGTTATGGTTAGGCCGAGGTGCAAAGGAAGCCAATCTGTATACGGAGATTTGTGAGGGCATTCACCCTTACGGAATTACGAGACATCGGCATGGTGAGTTTCTATCTGCTTTTACATTTTTCAAGTGACTGTAAATTGCATCGTCACCAGAGTGGTACCAAGGTTGTTTAGTCAGAACTGCAACAAGTGTGTTCAACTACAGCAGAGTGTCTTCAATTTGTCCCTAACGTGGTTAATGTCTGCCTCATCACAGTACCTGAAATTGAACAAGGACTCAGCGATGCTGTTGGCTCTGATGTTACAATCAGCTTCACTCCAAACCTCATGCCCATGGTAACTATCTGCTTCTGTTCATTACTTTCTTGTTTCGGGCATAAAGGATTTATCAGCGTTTAATTGATGCGGAAGGCTGCAGTATACGTTCTGTAATAAGAGTGCAGGCTTAATATCCTTAGATTCAGATGTTTCGATATGAATCCCTCAATGCCGCTTCGATTTGGACTAAACCAAGATGTGCTATAACGTTTAACTTCCATACATAGTTTTTGGAAGTTGATATCTAAAATGAAGATGTCAAGCATCATGAGTAGAAGTTACCTATACAGTTGAACTTGAACCAGTTGATCTAGTTTTGTGCTCTGCTTCTGATGAAACGGAGCATGTTCAGACTTCTTTTCTGATGTTTCTGTTGTTTTTGCAGAGTCGAGGAATGATGTCCACCATGTTTGTTCAAATGAAGCAAGATGTGACAATAGATCAATTACGCCAACACCTTGTTGATCAATATTTGGTGAGATTTTCGCGTTTGAAACCTCATTCTCGAATTCGTTCTTTGTCGACTATATTTTGCTCCATTTTTTATGAGACGTAGTCAATATGGAACTTTCCTCGAGTAGCCTCTGATCAACAAGAATGCTTGACGTGCAGGATGAAGAGTTTGTGGTGGTGCTCGAGAAGGGCATTGCACCTCATACGCGCCATGTGCGAGGCTCAAACTATTGTTTGATGAATGTATTTGAGGATCGTATTTCCGGCAGAGCCATCATCATCTCTGTGGTATGCTCTCTCCACTCCAATCAGAATGTGAACAAGCTTGAAATTCTCATCCAATCCACCTTGTGTTCTGTTAATTTGCGATACTAAAATCATTTATTTCCACAGATCGACAATCTTGTCAAGGGTGCATCGGGCCAAGCCCTGCAGAACCTGAATCTGATGATGGGCTGCCCTGAGGATTGCGGCCTTCTTCAGCAACCCCTGTTTCCTTGATCCGGTGACGTGAAGTCTGGATGCAACCCTAAGCGAAGTTTCACGTTTGGTGGACAGAATATGATTATCATACCTTGCAGTACGATATGCGTGAAGGGACATCTTCAACAAACATATTATTTTAGTGTCTTAGAATACGGGAAGAGAATAGTTCTCACAACTCATGGTTTCTGCATATTTCCTGGTACAAGCAAATTCTTTGCTTGATAGTAGCGGTTAAGAAATCCGTGTTCGTGAGGTTGCGGATCAGATATCGGCATGCCAAAGAGCATATCGAGTTCTTTGGGGTTTTGTTATTCCGAGTTTCTAGTACCTGTTACTGGAATTTGAGTCGACATGGATATTTTCTTAAGTGGACAACATGCTTTATGCTTTCAAGAGTCTTGATTTTTGCAAATCAGTACCCTGGCATGAATTCTCAAACTCTTCATCCCCGTATCTGATGTACAGGAGGAAGAGTTTACTATCCAGAGTCAATACACGGCCCAACGACATTTGTATGTGAATTTGAGACACCTCTCTACTCTTGTCTCTGCACATTTTTTCACCATTGAATTCATCGCAAAGAATTTAGCTTCTATGATTCGTCATATTAGCGAGGGTACAAAACTATTTACCTAAAAAAATTAGGATCACTACAAAATTTCACATGTGTGTGTGTTTTGTTTTACATGTAGTGTAGTTTTGGTAAATCATGGTTGTCATAATGGTCGAGTTAGGGTCATTGGACGTGACGGACGGGCAAACCGGACCGGACGAATGGACAATTCGGACGGTTTTAATTTTGTAACCTGACAATCTAGTCCGTGCCCAGCATGTTCCTAAATCCACATGGCATCCGCGTAGCCTATTTTTTTGTTATAAAAAAGTCAACTATGTGTTGAATATATTGGACGGGTGGGACCTCTAACGGACGGGCGAACCGGACGTCCGTCCACTATGACAACCATGTGGTAAATTAGTGTCAAAGGCACTACTTGGACAAATCCATACTACTCGATTAACATCAACATTGTTAGACCTCAAACAATTGTCTGGTGGGGACCGAGGAGAGAGTGTTTTCCTTTTCGTTATTTTCAACTGAGGTATTGACTGGCACTTGACTAATTTCCAGTTCTGAAGAGCACACTCATGAAACTTGCATTGACAAATGAAGAGGGAGAAAAGCACATGGGGAATTATCTCCCCATCTGCACAGGAAAGAAGACATTTTTTCAGACGTCTACTTTCCTTGTATGGATTTTCACCATCCTCAAAAATTCTCCAGTTTCGCCCGAGTGGAGAAATTGAAATACATATGCAAATGAGCGCTGCCACTTAAACACACGTCGTCCTTGACTGTTAGTTGACAACCACTCAACCAGTCCATCCGAACGCGCGCATCACGCATCTCCACTTCTAACATGGATAGAAAAGTGTATTTCGGGGTACATTTCGACGTGCCTCCATGCATCTCACTTCAAACTGAATTTAAGGGCAAAGGTAACAAGAGGTAGACTAGATAATCAGGAAAAGACCTTAATCATGCAATACAGTAAGCTGAATAGAATATGTACCCTGAATCATGGCGGTAAGTGAGTGAAGTCACTCCCAACAAGCTTCCATTCCCGTTATGGCCTCCAGAACATTCTCTAAGGTCTGCATCAGATCCCTTTGCGACAAGCTCACTCGTCGGAACCAGACTCTCGGGACTTGCGGTGGACAAGCTACTCGCGAACCCCTTCTGCGCGTGCGCCACCTCAGCTTGAACCCACCTCCTCAGAGTCCACCCTAGCTAGACTGTTTCTACAGGCCCACTCACAGGCCGCGTCCTGGGAAACAGGCTTGACCCACTTTAAGCACACTGCACTCTCAACCGAAAGTATATGAAGGCTGGCAACTCATGGCAATCCTAACACACACTCACCAACCCACTCTTCCTTCACAACTCTCCAGCTCTCTCACACTAACACAGGGCTCTCAGTTTCTCACTTGGAATCCAACAAGACATCCACCCGCGTCCAAGGCATCGACATACATTTCCAGCTTCCTCCGAGGAGCGACCCAGCATGGGCATCATGACACACCGCAGCACCAACATTTGGGTGACCGTCGCGGTGTTCGCGAGCATGGCCATGCTGCTGCCCATGCTGACCGTGGCCGCCGACGCCGACCCCCTGCAAGACTTCTGCGTGGCCGACAACTCCACCGGCTTCACCATCAATGGCTTCCCCTGCCTGCCCGCCAACAAGGTGTCTGCCTCCGACTTCAAGTCCTATGCCTTGACCAAGGCCGGCGACACAAACAACGCCAACAACGCCAAGGTCACCCCCGCCTCCGTGATGGAGTTCCCGGGATTGAACACCCTGGGCATCTCCGCGGCCCGCATTGACTTCGCCAAGGGCGGCATCAACCCCCCTCACACGCACCCGCGCGCCACGGAGCTCCTGATCCTGGCCAAGGGCGAGCTGTACGTGGGCTTCGTGGACACCAACAACACTTTGTTCGCCACCACCATCCAGGCGGGCGAGCTCTTCGTGTTCCCGAAGGGCCTGGTGCACTTCCAGCTGAACGTGGGCAAGGGCCCTGCGCTGGCCTTCTCGGGCTTGGACAGCCAGAATCCTGGAGTGCAGCAAATCGCGACGGCGTTGTTCAAGCCGGACATCAAGGATGAGGTGTTGGAGAAGGCCTTCCGCATCAGCGAGGAGACCGTGGACATGATCCAGAAAAACATCCGCAAAGTGTAAGCTAGCTAGCTGTCGATGAGGAAGGAATTGAATCAGCCCTTCCCTGCGGTCTCTGCCAACAAAGTAATTGTTGACATGTATTCGGCCGGGGTAGGAGCCAGTCATTCATTCACTGATTCAGCCACTGTGGAAACATCGCAATTAGATAGCTACAGTTCGTTATACAATACCTTCATTTCGTTCAGTGTCCAGCGACATAGACTGGCACAGACTGATCTCATGAGACTCATGGGACGGTTAAACTAATTTCTTATGCCGCATGTTGTATTTAATAAACCCAGTGACGCTCAAGTTTCTCTCCATCACGTGACTGAGTCGGTGCACATGGTTGTAATCTAGTCTGCAAGGTGCAACTGATTTGAGAAATTCTGTTCCCTTCAGATTCACACCGCTGGCAAAGATAAGTTCTTCGGACCCTGCTGTGAGCATCACTTCTGCAATCTGCACTTTCCTGCAGGACGCTTGGCCAAGTCTGGATGCGAATGACTTTCCCGATGCGATGTTTCAATACCAATGTCTAGCTAGTTTGAGTCTGATTACCATAAGAACACCACATGCCGGATTCCAGGTCCTCCAAATTGAGCGAACAATCAGGCACGTACAACGCTGAACACTCAGGCGTGCGAGATCAAAGTTAAACCCGCTGTAGCGCCTGAATCCAGTTTTGAACTTTTCCACATGTTTGCTGATCGAGATCTTGGAATAAATTGGTCGCTCTTGAGGGAGTCAATCTCTTTTCAGTGGTTTCAGTTCCCAGTATAGATTTACAGGAGCCGACCCATTTCTGATCACCCCCCATTTCTAGCCTATAGGCTATTCCATTTGTGTGAAGTTGTGGTGCGGTTCCCGAGGTAGTTGTCGCGCATGATGATTGGTTGCAAGGCTCTCAGTATTGCAATCAGCCTTTGGTTGATTTGCAACCAGCTTATGGTTGGAAATAGAAAAGTCTATATGACTAGTATAAGTTGTATAGTACAATTTAGCTAAAAAATTTATAATAATTATATTTTGAGTTAAAAAATTCTGAAAAATTATGTAAGGGCCGCTTCATACATGGGCTCAAGGATGAGAGTCCGTCGGCGTCCACCAATCAAATTTCAGAAAACCTCGACTTTGGCCTCTCGACCCTTCACATAAGACAGCACAATCCAAAGTCCGTTGCCTTCCAAAGTGCCTACATCGAGGCCCAAGTTCCTACGTGGCAATGGCTTCACGATGGACTCTCGACTAAAGTTTGGGTCGCCACAAAGTGGTGACCCAAACTTTGGTCGAGAGTCCATGAAATTGCCTAATTATTGCCCATTTATTGTCCATTTTTTTGGACTCTCGCCCAAAGTTTGGCCATGAATTCCCACGGCCTCTCAACTTGGTCGGCCCATGTGTGAAGTGCCCCTAATCCTTCTAAAGTCTATTTCTATATAAAAAAAATTTTGTGCTCAAGAAATATGCCCTCCACATGTGTATAATTGCTTAAGTGTTTGGAAATGGGTCGGCTCCCCTAGTGCATGTTTTTTTTATCAATGTTTTTGTTGCTGAAGTTTGGTTGAAGGATGTGCCACATCATCATACGAATACCAATTAAGTGAGGTCATATATATGATTTTTTTGTTCTGTAATTCAGGGTCTAATTCTAAATGAGAATGGTTGAAAACAAATCACGGTGGAGTGTAAATTGGAAACTCCTCATACTCTTGAACGAAGTTTTAGCCATAAAATTGGTGGTACTAATTGAAATTGGGCCCAACAAATGAAATGAGCTTTAAAAAGACAGTCCAGTGTTTACTCCAATATGAAATGTTGGAAATTTTCAAAATTAAATATTTTATTGCAATTGCAACATTGGATGTATAACGGTATGGTGACTCAGTGAGTCAACTAATTTTCTATTTATAGAATCGTTTGGAATTTGATTCTCAATCATATATACATTGTATTTTCTGGTGAAATTTCACAATTTCTTATTATGTTGTGTATTAATGTATTTGATATGAACTTTTCATCACTTACTTAACAATGTAATTATATAGGAAATTTCGTTAAAATGGCAGTATTCTGGTAAAATGGCAGGAAACTATTTTGGTGGAAGGCTGGAAATCTCAAGCAAAAATGGGATTGTTTTTGGAAAAAAAAAAAGGAGGCGGAGTTGTGAATTTTGTTGGTTCTGTAAGCAATTCGGCATGCCTATGCCTTCCATGCACACGTTGACACGTATGACAATGTTTCGTAACCCTATGCAGTAGAAAGCATTGTACAAATGGCATTCAGAATACTGCCATTTTAACGAAATTGCCTGTTTATGTGATTTCATCTTTGAAAAAAAAACCAAAAATTTTCATTAAAAAATACTCCAAAGGAGTAATCAAGAAATGGGAGGATACAATTTGAAGAATTTGATGTCATTAGGAAAAAAACGAACCCCCGGGAGGGCTGCAAGTTTGGGGGGGAATGATTTTAAGTTTCAGCCGAGCAGTTGCCCGTGCACACTATCCAACGTCTGAGTTGGCACTACTGGTGCCAGCACGATTCTCGATGACACGTGTCATCGTCCGAAGCAAAGCCAAGTTGCAGGAGGTGTTCACTTCGGAATATGAAAAATCTAAAATCTTGTGGTCGTTTGAACTGAGCGTTGGATTGTTTCGAATTTTCTGTGTAGTGTTTCTGAAGTTGAAGGACTTACATCGAGCCTCTGTTCCAGTGCGACTACGGATTCGACATCGAAGTGGGGGACGACTACTTCGTGCTGCATTCTGGACTGCGCCAAAGTGACGATCGGCAACAACGTTTTCTTAGGCCTCAATGTGCAGATTCATTGTTTAGGACATCCGTTGGATCTCGTGTGAAGAATGGGTTGAACGGGTTTGAATTCGAGTTGCCAGTGAAAGTGGAAAACAATGTTTGGCATTTTGGATTGGCAGAGGTGCAATTTTGTTGGCCGGATTGACGAATTTTACGGTGATGGATGGGTCGGTGGTGGAAGGATGTGGAGCTGCTACTGGTCGAGGCAGTGCGATGGAGTGTATCCAGTTTGATTTAGGGTTTCGCAATTGAAGAAATTGAGCACTTCAAGGGCTTGTCGTAGCACCATTGGGGTTTAGGCCGTGCATGTCACGTGGGATTTAAGTTGGAGAAAGCAGTAAAGAAGCTGAATTTTGACATCAAGAGTGCTAGACTCAAAATTGTACAGAACCAAGTGCGGGATTTCGAAGTCCTCTCGGACAACGTCTTCTGAGTTCACCGAGAAAAGAGTTCTGTGTGTACGCTGCGGTGGCGCTGTGGTGGTCTCTGTTCGATGCAGGGCGGCTGCAGAGGAGTAAAAAGCGTCTATTTCATTTCATGAAGAAATGGGCGAGAGAGAAGGCTGAATACGTCATCAATTTAGAGCTTGAAGGCTAGTACGGTAAGCTGACCATGCACGCCCACGTCTCGAAGCAGGCAATTTTGCTCTTCAGCACAGAAGAAGGTTTAGGTAAATTAGGATTTCGTATCTACAATTGTCCGTGTTAGTGGGACGTCTGAGTTTTTGAGGATCTTGCTATTCTAATATAGGATTGCAGTTTTGTAGACCTTGAAATGTAGCGTGTGTTTCTTGCATGAGGATATTTTGGCTGTGCAAGGAGAAGTTCTTGAGTTTCTTACTGCATAGCTGGTTTTCTCGGTAGGGAGGCGTTTGCTCATGCACTAATCAACCTCGAAGAATGAGTGGCCTGTATTTTCCATCAATCGACACTTGTACCTTGTATGGCAAATCCTCGCTTGCCATACTCTGTTGAACACATATAACCGTTAATAACTTGATCAACACTAAACACATTCACGAATTGCACGCTCGTTACAATCTTCGCACTCCAAAAGACAACAGTCTTCATCTTCTACGTACTGCATAGCGCGTCGAGCTCCACAACAACGAGCCAAATCATCACAATGAAACCCCAACAACAACGCTTCAAATTCCAAGAGAACGAAGCAAAATCAGTCACAATGAAACCCTAACAACTGTGCTTGCCGCCGCCAATCCTACTTGGATGGTTGCCATGTTCATGACAATCTAAATCTGCAGCTGCCTAGCGGCCTGCATTGATCGTCCTCTGCCAGTCGGATTTGCGATTTAATCTTCACCGTCCATTGCTTCTTTCTGATCCTGCACTGCGTGCCCTTCATATTGAACAGGAACAGGGGAATACTAGACTTGTAAAAAATCTTCACAGCGTGGAACAAATGTTCTTAACAGACCTCCAGAGGGCTGCAGTTTCTTGTAATGTCAATTGAGTGGTCATAGTTCTGCGTTTCAATGCCTTTCAATGCTTTCAATGGTAAAACCCTAAAAAATACAGCGCGTGCCACCATGGAGTGAAAATTGAAAGTTCCTCACTCTTCATCCTGCATTTCTTTACTATTTATAAGTGAATTTTTTAGGTTTATTTTTTAGAGGTGAGATCACATGTCTTAAATATGTCATAAAAAATTTAGAATTATTTTGTAAAAATTTCAAATTATCATGATTTATATAGAGAGAAAAATCATATCAAATAAAAAACACTTTAAAAGATTAAAAAAATTCAGAATAGAAGTATCGTACATGATAGTGTAGAACATTTCAAAACAAAGATAATTAATTTTTCATCTCACTCCATTTTTTGAAACATGGGGCAAGTGCAAGAAACACTTGTACCATTTCCCATCACACGATGAATGCAGAAGTTGTTTTCTAGCATAAGTATTGCAGAAATGATCCGATCAACACGAAATTTGGAGCAGATGTTCACATGGCCATAGTGCATGCACTGTAATTTTTGTGAATTTTTTTAAATGAATTGAGTGGGTGAAAGTGAATTTCGAATAAATGTCACACATGTGATTTTGGGGGTTTTCAGTACTATTGAGTACCCGTAGTGAAGTCGTTGGAGTTGTAACTTCTCATGCTTGTTTGAGTAAGCAATACACACCATCTGAGGAGAGGGATTTCAAAAAAACTTCATCAAGTGCGTTGCACATGGCCTCCAAGTGCTCTTCAGTTAGGTGTAATTTCTGAACATCTGCAAATGATAATTTCCTATTTTCATGTGCATCCGTTGTCTCCAAGAACTTGGCAACAATGGCCACTTTTTTCCAAAATTTTCTGTGTGCATTTCATAATTATAGAAAATGGGAAACCAAAACTGGCTTTTTTCAAGAATAATGGCAGTCTCTGTCCCAAACTAGTACTCCAGAGTACTGCGTAGTGGTGCATAGTACTGGTGGGGCCCCATTGTAGGTGGGATTTTTCAACGTGGACTGAACAGGTGGCGCAGTTGAAAGCTGTCAGTCAGTGATAAGCAAACACGTGTCGTGAAGACTGTGCATGCACGATGAAATCAACGGTGCAGATTTGTTTTTCCCTACCGTCGCTAGTACTCACAGTACTCACAGTACCTGTAGTACTGAAGGACTCAGAAAGCAAAACACAACAAATAGTACAAGTGTTTCGTGCATTCACGCCATGGCTCTAGATCCCCAACTTCAATGAAATGCTTCTCTTAAAGATTTCTTCAAAATTTTCTAGTCAATAGAATAGAAATTGCACATCAAAAGCTTCATTTTGTTAGTTTTTTTCTAAAGCAAAAGAAATTATTTTGAATGTCAAATTCAAAGTCTTAAAGACATAAAGTTCAAAATATTGAAATATATTATATTTACTACAATGCACCATTTTTTGACAAACTCTGCCATACAAAATGATAAACAACTAAAATGTCTTGAACATTTCAATGATGGGGATATAGTTTCCAAAAACTTGCATACAGAAAACTAAATGAAAATCATCCATTCTTCAATATGCACAAAGCCTATTTTACTATACAAAGGACACTCAAAATGTCTTTGGCATCCTTCTAGGATTAATTAAGAGTCTTGATTGTGGTAAATGAAGGCCTTGACATAAATTTTCAAAATCTTTACAAATATCAAATACAAAATATAGTCAAAATTCTAAAATTATTATTATAGATGTATATTATATTTTATAATAATGCAATATAAACCAAAGTTACCATGACATTCTTAAATGTGAAAAAAAAAAAAAAAATGTGGTTATAGGCTTAAATTTCATATTGGAATAAAGTATTGAAATTTACAAAATTTACAAAATTCTCAATGGAAGTAGAAACTATACTTAATAAACTTTATTTTGTTAGTTGGACTCAAAGTCAAAGACATAATTTTTAGGGCTAAAGTTCACATTAAGAGTAAAGAGCAAGAAATGGCTAAAAATGAACTATAAGGGTGATCCGTGGATTAAACATCTTAAAAAATAGAATAATATCACAATGAGAGAATTTGCAATACTAAGGTAGAATTACCCATACTAGATTGTTTAAGCAATTTTGTAATACACGATGAGTAGTATGAAACAATGCAAATCTTTCCTATGCAGGAAGATAGGAAATATGGAGATTGCAAGTCTTTTACAATTTTATTCCCATAATTGAAATTATTAAGAATTTTGGGAGCCAAAAAATCAATGTCTAAATTCTTCCAATTCTCATCATTCAAGAACTACTATCCCATACACTACCTCTTATTTTCTTACTTGCTACTTTGGGACATGTGGCATCACCCTCTTAGTTTCAACCTTGGAAAGGAAAAAGAACAAAACATTTCAAGCTTCGGTTGAAAATTTATTCAAACACTAGTTAGAAATACTTGCACACTACATGTCAAGTATAAGACCCTAGTTGAATGTAAGCTTAGGTATTTCTATGAGTTTTTTTGTTTTTTTTGACATTTTTGTGCTAGACTACACCAAAAAATATTAATTTGGCTAAATAATGGCAACAAAAATTGAAGTTTTTCACTAGAAAACTTTGAATTAAAAAAAATCTTGGATGAAACCACCTAATTATGGATGAAAATAGAATTATGGACAAGTGATATGGACAAAACTACCAATGTGATCTTTTTCTATCCAATTTGTGGATGAATGTTGAAATTTGGAGCACCACTGTAACATTTTATATCACCACTTTGGCACTTCATAAAAAATGAAAAAAAAGAAGCCCTGGTTTCTACCTTATTCACTGAAACGTACTCAAGACACTTCCCCCAAAAAATATTGGATGAAAAAGCGACTTTTACCATCCTACAGTCTCAGTTGAAGTCATCCAAATGACCAGCAGCTTTTCGAGGACGGAGTTAATGGCTTCATCGCAATTGCAGTTGCTCAAGCCTGTTTCCCAAGACACGGGGTGGGTTCGGGAGTGACTGACCGAATGGATGGACTTTCGTGATTCTAAGTAGTTCTGTAGAGTGAGGCAAAGGACGGAGAGCTGAGAGACGGGGACCGAAACAGTGTTTTCCTTTTCATTATATATTTTCCACTGCGGTGTTGACGTGACTAGCACTTGAATAATTTCTAGTTCCGAAGAGCGTACTCACGAACTTTGATTATGAGGAATTGAAAACTTGCATTGAAAAGATGCAGAGGGTGAAAAACTTATGAGGAATTGTCTGCCTCAGCTAGCGATACAAAGAAGGTGAAAAATTTTCATGTGTCTATTTTCCTCGATTGGTTTTCTCCCATCCTCAAAAGTTCTCCTGTTTCGCCCGAGTGGAGAAATTGAAATACATATGCACATGCGCGCTGCCACTTAAAAACACGTCGTCCTTGACAGTTAGTTGACCACCAGTCCATCCGAACGCGCGCGTCACGCATCTCCACTTCTAACATGGATAGAAAAGTGCACCTTGGGGTACTTTTGGAACAATTAAAAGTTCCGGTGCTAAGTCATCTCACTTGAAACTGAAAAGAAAGAGGCAACAAATCAAAGAGTATTGAAAATTAGGGAAAGGCCTTAATCATGCCATACACTAGACAAGAATGTTTGAATATGTATCCTGAATCATGGCGGCAAGCGAGACCCGTTATGGCCTCCAGAACATTCTCTAAGGTCTACATCAGATCCCTTTGCGACAAGCTCACTCGTCGGAACCAGACTCTCGGGACTTGCGGTGGACAAGCTACTCGCGAACCCCTTCTGCGCGTGCGCCACCTCAGCTTGAACCCACCTCCTCAGAGTCCACCCTAGCTAGACTGTTTCTACAGGCCCACTCACAGGCCGCGTCCTGGGAAACAGGCTTGACCCACTTTAAGCACACTGCACTCTCAACCGAAAGTATATAAAGGCGAGCAACTCAGGGCAATCCTAACACACACTCACCAACCCACTCTTCCTTCACAACTCTCCAGCTCTCTCACACTAACACAGGGCTCTCAGTTTCTCACTTGGAATCCAACAAGACATCCACCCGCGTCCAAGGCATCGACATACATTTCCAGCTTCCTCCGAGGAGCGACCCAGCATGGGCATCATGACACACCGCAGCACCAACATTTGGGTGACCGTGGCCGTGTTCGCGAGCATGGCCATGCTGCTGCCCATGCTGACCGTGGCCGCCGACGCCGACCCCCTGCAAGACTTCTGCGTGGCCGACAACTCCACCGGCTTCACCATCAATGGCTTCCCCTGCCTGCCCGCCAACAAGGTGTCTGCCTCCGACTTCAAGTCCTATGCCTTGACCAAGGCCGGCGACACAAACAACGCCAACAACGCCAAGGTCACCCCCGCCTCCGTGATGGAGTTCCCGGGATTGAACACCCTGGGCATCTCCGCGGCCCGCATTGACTTCGCCAAGGGCGGCATCAACCCCCCTCACACGCACCCGCGCGCCACGGAGCTTCTGATCCTGGCCAAGGGCGAGCTGTACGTGGGCTTCGTGGACACCAACAACACTTTGTTCGCCACCACCATCCAGGCGGGCGAGCTCTTCGTGTTCCCGAAGGGCCTGGTGCACTTCCAGCTGAACGTGGGCAAGGGCCCTGCGCTGGCCTTCTCGGGCTTGGACAGCCAGAATCCTGGAGTGCAGCAAATCGCGACGGCGTTGTTCAAGCCGGCGATCAAGGATGTGGTGTTGGAGAAGGCCTTCCGCATCAGCGAGGAGACCGTGGACATGATCCAGAAAAACATCCGCAAAGTGTAAGCTGTCGATGAGGAAGGAATTGAATCAGTCCGGCCCTGCGGTACCGGCGAACAAAGTAATTGTTGACATGTATTCGGGGTACGAGCTAGCTAGCCACTCATTCATTCATTCACCACAATTAGACAGCCTCATTATTTCGTTATACAATAGATTCATTTCACTTGGAATTCAGATCTCAGAGTCCGGCGACTTAAACTCACTACTGTAGAGTTTATAAGACTCACGAGTCGGTTGAGTTTATTTCCAGTAACGCTCCCAGTTCTTCTCTTGTACATGAGCCTTCTATGATATAGTCAGTACGCTGACAGTTCTTCTCAATATACTCACTATTTATAAGTTACTCGCGTGCACTGACTCTCCTTTTGGATTCACACCTCTAGCAAAGATTCGTTCTACCCCGTGAGGACCACTCCTTGGTCTTCTGCACTTTCGTGGTGGACGCTTTGGCCACGTCTGGATGCGAGTGATTTTGCCTGCGCAGGAAGTCACGACCAATGTCTAGTTTGAGTACAATTACGGATGAATTGAAGGTCTTCACCTCCTCGTGAGAAAACGGAGCGGAATGCATTCCTCACGAGAAGGTGAAATTCCGGAACGAGGACCACCTCACAAGTCATCGAGTTGCATGTCATTCAATTCGTGCGCGTCCGAGGTCTTGCAATCAACCTCCGGCAACCTGCAGACAATGTTCTTTGTTCAACATCGTTAGAGATGAAAGTTTCAATATCGATGAATACCTTTTATTTGAAGCTATCGAGTTTCTTGTTTGTATTGGGTGTGAGAGGTTTGCACATTCTTTTTGTTCACTTTGGTCAAACACTGCTATCACGTATCGTAGGATTAATTATTCCACCGCTGGTTAATTGAACCGGTTGATTGCCTGGCCTAGGGATTCTGGACTTGATTTAAGGTGAATCTGCTCAGAAGACATGAAGAAATTCCTGTAATGTGCACTGTGAGAATGTGCTGTAGAAGTCACTGCATGTGCTCGATCACCTAATTTGATTCAACCTGTATGTATCCAGGTAAGGCAGGCAAGAAGTTAAATTTTTTGATAAGCGTTTGTTTGCACCCCTAAGTTGAAAATGGTCTCTCATCTCGAAATCAAATCATTGGACGTACTGAAAACTGCACTGAAAGCAGTGTCCAGCTGATTTTCTTCAGAGTTGTCTGTTTTGGGTGAAATTTCAGTGTCACAAAGCCATATTCACAACGCGCCTCATTAATGCTGAGTGAGGATTGTGACTTCATTTGTGACACCCCTGCGAATCAAGTGCTGGGGACTGAAAATTCAATCACTGACCAACACCTTCAGAGCGCCATTTCTCAAGAAACATGGAAACGAGTGTGAACCAGCGTTCGGGGAGTTTTCGTAGCTTGCCCCGGTAATTTCAATTCAATTTGCAGAAGAAGCCGGGAGAATCCAAGGCCACCGGTTGCATCCTCTCCTTATCAAAATTTCCCGGTTCATTTCCTGTAATATCAAATTCTCTCCAACCGTGTTTCTTCAACTTCCAATTTGTAAATGCTGGAATCCTCCTCTTTCAAAAATATGTTGGTTTTGAAATTAAACTCCAAATTTCATTACATCAAGCAAACTCAGATGACAGAGTCAAAGATCAACCGTATAGACAACAAACACCCTATAGTAATATCCGCCCCCACCTTATCCAACCATTCCAAGCCGGCAAGCCCGGCAATTTTATGACTAAAATTTGACAATTTTATGAAAGCAAGTTCTAGAAATCCACCTTTTATTTTTGCACGTAGGTTGGTTGTTGCCGGCGTGTTTTTGTATGACACACAAATCATTTGGAGAAAACTAAGAAAGTTATAGCGGTTTTCAATGTCAAGTCCAATGACCCAATCTTGAATTTTTGATGAAATACTCTCTCAAACTTAATACAAGTTTTCAAAAATAACTAATGGGAATTGAAGAGTTTTTGCAGCATTCAATAGTAACTGAAACATTTTGTATATTCAAAGATGTTACATTCAAGGTAATCATTCTATTGTCAGTAATAGGTGCTCCCATGATTTGAATTTTGAAAATTTGTAATTTATTGTTTTTGTCTGTGAAAATTCATATTACGTACAGTAAGTACCTATTCTGTTTCCAGTCTCCCATTTCCAGTAACGTATCTCCCGTGACGAAACGTAAAGAATCTTTGATGAAGCGTGGGTTGCCAGGATTTATGATACATATTTTGGGGGACGAAATGGCTGTACCGACGATCAAAGACTTCGATCATGACTTCATCAGTGACTGATTTTTTCCTTCGACCAATTCAATCAGTGCTTGGTATGAGATCTGGCCATCCGTGACGTACGTATTGGTTGGGATTCGAGCCGCCATTTCCACCGTTTACCACCAATTGTGAATTTCGATGCGCGTTACAAAGAATATACGTTTATTTAATTACAAAGAAGTTGGCAGCAGTATAGTAACGGAAAGATAACGGAAAATATCAGGTAGTGAGAATTTGATCATTCTTTGAAATACTTGCATTCCGTCTTTGAGATTGTACGCGTAGGAGCCGACCCATTTCCAAATGTACAGGCTGCTCTCTTTCCGTGAAGTTGTGGTGCATTATTATTGGTTGCAACGCTCTCAATATTGCAACCAGCCCTTGGTTGATTTTGCAGTTAGCTTATGGTCACAAATAGTAAGGATTTTATCACCATTATAGGTCAAAGAAAATCTTTCACTAAGAAATTCTTAGTAATTAAATTTTGTGTAGTAAAATTCTGGAAAAATATGCAATCCAGGTTCCAAACTCTATTTCTATACATGGGGAAAATTTTGCATTCAAAAAACCTGCGCTCCAAATATACTTAATTAACTACCTTAACACATCTTTCCAGAATCATTCTTCCAATTGACGGAGAAGACAATGCTGTGAATAATTATTGCAAGCGGGACATGAAAATAGCAAATTGACAAAATGGTCATGTAATCAAATTCATCCAATTTATTGCAAGGGATAAATGGTCATGTGGCATGGACACATGGTAGCATCCCATGCAATAAAATTTTCTTTGAATAGACATTTTATAGATTCCTACAATACTTATTTTTACCCCAATAAGTAATCCAGCAAACTTCAATTTCTTCAAATTTATAACCATTTTATAATTCTCTAAGAATATCCTTCACCTATTAATACATATACTTGTTTGAGATCCAAGACCTCTGAACACAATTTGAAGAAAATATTATATTTAGATGTTAGCAAATGAGGACAGAATTAAATGTTTACAATCATATTGAGAATTTTCACACACAACAAGAATAAATTACAAATTTTCAAAATTCAAATCATGGGAGCACCTATTACTGACAATAGAATGATTACCTTGAATGTAACATCTTTGAATATACAAAATGTTTCAGTTACTATTGAATGACTCAAAAACTCTTCAATTCCCATTAGTTATTTTTGAAAACTTGTATTAAGTTTGAGAGAGTATTTCATCAAGAATTCAAGATTGGGTCATTGGACTTGACATTAAAAACCGCTCTAACTTTCTTAGTTTTCTCCAAATGATTTGTGTGTCATACAAGAACATGCCAGCAACAACCAACCTACGTGCAAAAATATAAGGTGGATTTCTAGAACTTGCTTTCATAAAATTGTCAAATTTCAGTTATAAAATTGACGGGCTTGCCGGCTTGGAATGGTTGGATAAGGTGGGGGCAGATATTACTATAGGGTGTTTCTTGTCTATACGCTTGATCTTTAAGTCTGTCATCTGAGTTTGCTTGATGTAATGAAATTTGGAGTTTAATTTCAAAACCAACATATTTTTGAAAGAGGAGGATTCCAGCATTTACAAATTGGAAGTTGAAGAAACACGGTTGGAGAGAATCTGATATTACAGGAAATGAACCGGGAAATCTTGATAAGGAGAGGATGCAACCGGTGGCCTTGGATTCTCCCGGCTTCTTCTGCAAATTGAATTGAAATTACCGGGGCAAGCTACGAAAGCTTCCCGAACGCTGGTTCACACTCGTTTCCATGTTTCTTGAGAAATGGCGCTCTGAAGGTGTTGGTCAGTGATTGAATTTTCAGTCCCCAGCACTTAATTCGCAGGGGTGTCACAAATGAAGTCACAATCCTCACTCAGCATTAATGAGGCGCGTGGTGAATATGGCTTTGTGACACTGAAATTTCACCCAAAACAGACAACTCTGAAGAAAATCAGCTGGACACTGCTTTCAGTGCAGTTTTCAGTACGTCCAATGATTTGATTTCGAGATGAGAGACCATTTTCAACTTAGGGGTGCAAACAAACGCTTATCAAAAAATTTAACTTCTTGCCTGCCTTACCTGGATACATACAGGTTGAATCAAATTAGGTGATCGAGCACATGCAGTGACTTCTACAGCACATTCTCACAGTGCACATTCCAGGAATTTCTTCATGTCTTCTGAGCAGATTCACCTTAAATCAAGTCCAGAATCCCTAGGCCAGGCAATCAACCGGTTCAATTAACCAGCGGTGGAATAATTAATCCTACGATACGTGATAGCAGTGTTTGACCAAAGTGAACAAAAAGCAATGTGCAAACCTCTCACACCCAATACAAACAAGAAACTCGATAGCTTCAAATAAAAGGTATTCATCGATATTGAAACTTTCATCTCTAACGATGTTGAACAGAGAACATTGTCTGCAGGCTGCCGGAGTTGATTGCAAGACCTCGGACGCGCACGAATTGAATGACATGCAACTCGATGACTTGTGAGGTGGTCCTCGTTCCGGAATTTCACCTTCTCGTGAGGAATGCATTCCGCTCCGTTTTCTCACGAGGAGGTGAAGACCTTCAATTCATCCGTAATTGTACTCAAACTAGACATTGGTCGTGACTTCCTGCACAGGCAAAATCACTCGCATCCAGACGTGGCCAAAGCGTCCACCACGAAAGTGCAGAAGACCAAGGAGTGGTCCTCACGGGGTAGAACGAATCTTTCCTAAAGGTGTGAATCCAAAAGGAGAGTCAGTGCACGCGAGTAACTTATAAATAGTGAGTATATTGAGAAGAACTGTCAGCGTACTGACTATATCATAGAAGGCTCATGTACAAGAGAAGAACTGGGAGCGTCACTGGAAATAAACTCAACCGACTCGTGAGTCTCATAAACTCTACAGTAGTGAGTTTAAGTCGCCGGACTCTGAGATCTGAATTCCAAGTGAAATAAATCTATTGAGTAACGAAATAATGAGGCTGTCTAATTGTGGTGAATGAATGAATGAGTGGCTAGCTAGCTCGTACCCCGAATACATGTCAACAATTACTTTGTTCGCCGGGACCGCAGGACGGATTCAATTCATTTCTCATCGACAGCTTACACTTTGCGGATGCTTTTCTGGATCATGTCCACGGTCTCCTCGCTGATGCGGAAGGCCTTCTCCAACACCTCATCCTTGATGTCCGGCTTGAACAACGCCGTCGCGATTTGCTGCACTCCAGGATTCTGGCTGTCCAAGCCCGAGAAGGCCAGCGCAGGGCCCTTGCCCACGTTCAGCTGGAAGTGCACCAGGCCCTTCGGGAACACGAAGAGCTCGCCCGCCTGGATGGTGGTGGCGAACAAAGTGTTGTTGGTGTCCACGAAGCCCACGTACAGCTCGCCCTTGGCCAGGATCAGGAGCTCCGTGGCGCGCGGGTGCGTGTGAGGGGGGTTGATGCCGCCCTTGGCGAAGTCAATGCGGGCCGCGGAGATGCCCAGGGTGTTCAATCCCGGGAACTCCATCACGGAGGCGGGGGTGACCTTGGCGTTGTTGGCGTTGTTTGTGTCGCCGGCCTTGGTCAAGGCATAGGACTTGAAGTCGGAGGCAGACACCTTGTTGGCGGGCAGGCAGGGGAAGCCATTGATGGTGAAGCCGGTGGAGTTGTCGGCCACACAGAAGTCTTGCAGGGGGTCGGCGTCGGCGGCCACGGTCAGCATGGGCAGCAGCATGGCCATGCTCGCGAACACGGCCACGGTCACCCAAATGTTGGTGCTGCGGTGTGTCATGATGCCCATGCTGGGTCGCTCCTCGGAGGAAACTGGAAATGTATGTCGATGCCTTGGACGCGGGTGGATGTCTTGTTAGATTCCAAGTGAGAAGCTGAGAGCCCTGTGTTAGTGTGAGAGAGCTGGAGAGTTGTGAAGGAAGAGTGGGTTGGTGAGTGTGTGTTAGGATTGCCATGAGTTGCTCGCCTTCATATACTTTCGGTTGAGAGTGCAGTGTGCTTAAAGTGGGTCGAGCCTGTTTCCCAGGACGCGGCCTGTGAGTGGGCCTGTAGAAACAGTCTAGCTAGGGTGGACTCTGAGGAGGTGGGTTCAAGCTGAGGTGGCACACGCAGAAGGGGTTGGCGAGTAGCTTGTCCACCGCAAGTCCCGAGAGTCTGGTTCCGACGAGTGAGCTTGTCGCAAAGGGATCTGATGTAGACCTTAGAGAATGTTCTGGAGGCCATAACGGGTCTCGCTTGCCGCCATGATTCAGGATACATATTCAAACATTCTTGTCTAGTGTATGGCATGATTAAGGCCTTTCCCTAATTTTCAATACTCTTTGATTTGTTGCCTCTTTCTTTTCAGTTTCAAGTGAGATGACTTAGCACCGGAACTTTTAATTGTTCCAAAAGTACCCCAAGGTGCACTTTTCTATCCATGTTAGAAGTGGAGATGCGTGACGCGCGTGTTCGGATGGACTGGTGGTCAACTAACTGTCAAGGACGACGTGTGTTTAAGTGGCAGCGCGCATGTGCATATGTATTTCAATTTCTCCACTAGGGCGAAACAGGAGAACTTTTGAGGATGGGAGAAAACCAATCGAGGAAAATAGACACATGAAAAATTTTCACCTTCTTTGTATCGCTAGCTGAGGCAGACAATTCCTCATAAGTTTTTCACCCTCTGCATCTTTTCAATGCAAGTTTTCAATTCCTCATAATCAAAGTTCGTGAGTACGCTCTTCGGAACTAGAAATTATTCAAGTGCTAGTCACGTCAACACCGCAGTGGAAAATATATAATGAAAAGGAAAACACTGTTTCGGTCCCCGTCTCTCAGCTCTCCGTCCTTTGCCTCACTCTACAGAACTACTTAGAATCACGAAAGTCCATCCATTCGGTCAGTCACTCCCGAACCCACCCCGTGTCTTGGGAAACAGGCTTGAGCAACTGCAATTGCGATGAAGCCATTAACTCCGTCCTCGAAAAGCTGCTGGTCATTTGGATGACTTCAACTGAGACTGTAGGATGGTAAAAGTCGCTTTTTCATCCAATATTTTTTGGGGGAAGTGTCTTGAGTACATTTCAGTGAATAAGGTAGAAACCAGGGCTTCTCTTTTTTTTCATTTTTTAAGAAGTGCCAGAGTGGTGATATAAGATGTTACAGTGGTGCTCCAATTTTCAACATTCATCTACAAATTGGGTAGAAAGATCACATTGGTAGTTTTGTACATATCACTTGTTCATAATTCTATTTTCATCCACAATGAGGTGGTTTCATCCAAGATTTTTTTTAATTCAAAGTTTTTTAGTGAAAAACTTCAATTTTTGTTGCCATTATTTAGCCAAATTATTATTTTTTTGGGTAGTCTAGCACAAAAATGTCAAAAAAAACAAAAAAACTCATAGAAATACCTAAGCTTACATTCAACTAGGGTCTCATACTTGACATGTAGTGTGCAACTATTTCCAAGCAATGTTGGAATAAATTTTCAACCGAAGCTTGGAATGTTTTGTTCTTTTTCCTTTCCAAGGTTGAAACTAACAGGGTGATGCCACATGTCCCAAAGTAGTGAGCAAGAAAATAAGAGGTAGTGTATGGGAAAGTAGTTCTTGAATGATGAGAATTGGAAGAGTTTAGACATTGGTTTTTTGGCTCCCAAAATTCTTAATAATTTCAATTCTGGGAATAAAATTGTAAAAAACTTGCAATCCCCATATTTCCTATCTTCCTGCATAGGAAAGATTTGCATTGCTTTATACCACTCATCTTGTATCACAAAATTGCTTAAATAATCAAGTATGGATATTTCTCCCTTAGTATTGCAAATTCTCTCATTGTGATATGATTCTATTTCTTAAGAAAATGTTTAATCCACGGATCACCCTTATAGTTCATTTTTGGCCATTTCTTGCTCTTTACTCTTAATGTGAACTTTAGCCCTAAAAATCATGTCTTTGACTTTGAGTCCAACTAACTAAATAAAGTTTATTAAGTATAGTTTCTACTTCCATTGAGAATTTTGCAAATTTTGTAAATTTCAATACTTTATAGCAATATGAAATTTAGGCCTATAACCATAGTTTTTTTATTTCCTAATTTTAGAATGTCATGGTAATTTTGGTTTATATTGCATTATTATAAAATATAATATACATCTACAATAATAATTTTAGAATTTTGACTATATTTTGTATTTGATATTTGTAAAGATTTTGAGAATTTATGTCAAGGTCTTCATTTACCACAATCAAGACTCTTAATTAATCCTAGAAGGATGCCAAAGACATTTTGAGTGTCCTTTGTATAGTAAAATAGGCTTTGTGCATATTGAAGAATGGATGATTTTCATTTAGTTCTTTGTATGCAAGTCTTTGGAAACTATATCCCCATCATTGAAATGTTCAAGACATTTTAGTTATTTATCATTTTTATATGGCAAAGTTTGTCAAAAGAATGATGCATTATAATAAATATAATATATTTCAATATTTTGAACTTTATGTCTTTAAGACTTTGAATTTGACATTCAAATTGATTTCTTTTGCTTTAGAAAAAAACTAACAAAATGAAACTTTTGAATTGCAATTTCTATTCTATTGATTAGAAAATTTTGAAGAAATCTTTAAAAGAAGCATTTCATTGAAGTTGGGGATCTAGAGCCATGGCGTGAATGCACGAAACACTTGTACTATTTGTTGTGTTTTGCTTTCTGAGTCCTCCAGTACTACAGGTACTATGACTACTGTGAGTCCTAGCGACAAATAGGGAAAAACAAATCTGCACCGTTGATTTCATCGTGCATGCACAGTCTTCACGACACGTGTTTGCTTATCATTGACTGACAGCTTTCAATTACCGTCGACATTGTTCATTATCTGCGCCAGCTGTTCAGTCCACGTTGAAAAATCCCACCTACAATGGGGCCCCACCAGTACTATGCACCACTACGCAGTACCCTGGAGTACTAGTTTGGGACAGAGACTGCCATTATTCTTGAAAAAAGCCAGTTTTGGTTTCCCATTTTCTATAATTATGAAATGCACACAGAAAATTTTGGAAAAAAGTGCTCATTGTTGCCAAGTTCTTGGAGACAACGGGTGCACATGAAATAGGAAATTATCATTTGCAAATGTTCAGAAATTACACCTAACTTAAGAGCACTTGAAGGCCATGTGCAACGCACTTGATGAAGTTTTTTTGAAATCCCTCTCCTCAGATGGTGTGTATTGCTTACTCAAACAAGCATGAGAAGTTACAACTCCAACGACTTCACTACAGGTACTCAATAGTACTGAAAACCCCCAAAACTGCATGTGTGACATTTATTCAAAATTCACTTTCACCCACTCAATTCATTTTCAAAAAATCACAAAAATTATAGTGCATGCACTATGGCCATGTGAACGTCTGCTCCAAATTTCGTGTTGATCGGATCATTTTTGCAATACTTATGCTAGAAAACAACTTCCACATTCATCGTGTGACGGGAAATGGTACAAGTGTTTCTTGCACTTGCCCCATGTTTCAAAAAATGGAGTGAGATGAAAAATTAATTATCTTTGTTTTGAAATGTTCTACACTATAATGTACAATACTTCTATTCTGAATTTTTTTAATCTTTTAAAGTGTTTTTTATTTGATATGATTTTTCTCTCTATATAAATCATGATAATTTGAAATTTTTACAAAATAATTCTAAATTTTTTATGACATATTTAAGACATGTGATCTCACCTCTAAAAAATAAACCTAAAAAATTCACTTATAAATAGTAAAGAAATGCAGGATGAAGAGTGAGGAACTTTCAATTTTCACTCCATGGTGGCATGCGCTCTATTTTTTAGGGTTTTACCATTGAAGCATTGAAAGGCATTGAAACACAGAACTATGACCACTCAATTGACATTACAAGAAATTGTAGCCCTCTGGAGGTCTGTGAAGAACATTTGTTCCACTCTGTGAAGATTTTTTCCAAGTCTAGTATTCCCCTGTACCCGTTCAATATGGTGGGCAGGCAGTGCAGGATCAGAAAGAAGCAATGGACGGTGAAGATTAAATCGCAAATCCGACTGGCAGAGGATGATCAATGCAGGCTGCTGCTGATTCAGATTGTCATGAACATGGCAACCATCCAAGTAGGATTGGCGGCGGCAAGCACAGTTGTTAGGGTTTCATTGCGACTGCTTTTGCTTCGTTCTCTTGGAATTTGAAGCGTTGTTGTTGGGGTTTCGTTGTGGTGATTTGGCTCGTTGTCGTGCAACTCGAAGCGCTATGCAGCATGCAGAGGATGAGGACTTTTGTCTTTTGGAGTGCGAAGATTGTAACGAGCGTGCAATTCGTGAATGTGTTTAGTGTTGATCAAGTTATTAACGGTTATTTGTATTCAACAGAGTATGGCGAGCGAGGATTTGCCATACAAGGTACCAGTGTCGATTGATGGAAAATACAGGCCACTCATTCTTCGAGGTTGATTAGTGCATGAGCAAACGCCTCCCTACCGAGAAAACCAGCTATGCAGTAAGAAACTGAAGAACTTCGCCTTGCACAGCCAAAATATCCTCATGCAAGAAACACACGCTACATTTCAAGGTCTACAGAACTGCAATCCTATATTAGAATAGCAAGATCCTCAAAAACTCAGACTTCCCATTAACACGGACAATTGTAGATACGAAATCCTAATTTACCTAAACCTTCTTCTGTGCTGAAGAGCAAAATTGCCTGCTTCGAGACGTGGGCGTGCATGGTCAGCTTACCGTACTAGCCTTCAAGCTCTAAATTGATGACGTATTCAGCCTTCTCTCTCGCCCATTTCTTCATGAAATGAAATAGACGCCTTTTACTCCTCTGCAGCTGCCCTGCATCGAACAGAAATCACCGCAGCGCCACCACAGCGTACACACAGAACTCTTTTCTCGGTGAACTCAGAAGACGTTGTCCGAGAGGACTTCGAAATCCCGCACTTGATTCTGTACAATTTTGAGTCTAGCACTCTTGATGTCAAAATTCAGCTTCTTTACTGCTTTCTCCAACTTAAATCCCACGTGACATGCACGGCCTAAACCCCAATGGTGCTACGACAAGCCCTTGAAGTGCTCAATTTCTTCAATTGCGAAACCCTAAATCAAACTGGATACACTCCATCGCACTGCCTCGACCAGTAGCAGCTCCACATCCTTCCACCACCGACCCATCCATCACCGTAAAATTCGTCAATCCGGCCAACAAAATTGCACCTCTGCCAATCCAAAATGCCAAACATTGTTTTCCACTTTCACTGGCAACTCGAATTCATACCCGTTCAACCCATTCTTCACACGAGATCCAACGGATGTACTAAACCATGAATCTGCACATTGAGGCCTAAGAAAACGTTGTTGCCGATCGTCACTTTGGCGCAGTCCAGAATGCAGCACGAAGTAGTCGTCCCCCACTTCGATGTTGAATCCGTAGTCGAACTGGAACAGAGGCTCGATGTAAATCCTTCAACTTCAGAAACATTACACAGAAAATTCGATACAATCCAACGCACAGTTCAAACGACCACAAGATTTTAGATTTTTCATATTCCGAAGTGAACACCTCCTGCAACTTGGCTTTGCTTCGGACGATGACACGTGTCATCGATAATCGTGCTGGCACCTGTAGTGCCAACTCAGACGTTGGATAGTGTGCACGGGCAACTGCTCGGCTGAAACTTAAAATCATTCCCCCCCCCCCCAAACTCACAGCCCTCCCGGGGCTATCAAATATAGTAATACACAACATAATAACAAAATGTGAAATTCCACCAGAAAATACAATGTATATATGATCGAGAATCAAATTTTTCCAAATGATTCTATAAATAGAAAATTAGTCGACTCACCGGGTCACCATACTGTTATACATCCAATGTTCCAATTGCAATAAAATGTTTAATTTTGAAAATTTCCAACATTTCATATTGGAGTAAACACTGGATTGTCTTTATAAAGCTCATTTCATTTGTTGGGCCCAATTTCAATTAGTACTACCAATTTTATGGCTAAAACTCCGTTCAAGAATATTAGGAGTTTCCAATTTACACTCCACATGATTTGTTTTCAACCATTCTCATTTAGAATTAGACTCTGAATTACAGAACAAAAAAATTGTATACATGACCTCACTTAATTGGTTTTTGTATGATGATGTGGCACATCCTTCAACCAAACTTCAACAACAAAAACATTGATAAAAAAAAACATGCACTAGGGGAACCAACCCATTTCCAACCACTTAAGCAATTATAGACATGTGGAGGGCATATTTCTTGAGTATAAAATTTTTTCTTTATATAGAAATAGACTCTAGAAGGATTAGGGGCACTTCACACTTGGGCCGACCAAGTCGAGAGGCTGTGGAAATTCATGGCCAAACGTTGGATGAGACTCCACAGAAATAAACAATAAATGGGCAATTTCATTTTGGTTGAGAGCCTGTCGTAAAGCCATTGCCATGTAGGAACTTGGGCTTCCATGTAGGCACTTTAGAGGGCGACGGACTTTGGATTGTGCTGCCTTGTGTGAAGGGTTGAGAGGCCAAAGTCAAAATTTTCTGAAATTTGATTGGTGGAGGCCGATGGACTCTCAACCTTGGACCCATGTGTGAAGCAGCCCTTACATAATTTTCCAAATTTTTTTAACTCAAAATATAATTATTATGAATTTTTTAGTTGAAATCGTACTATACAACTTATACTAGTCATATAGACTTTTCTATTTCCAACCATAGGCTGGTGCAAATCAACCAAAGGCTGATTGCAATATTGAGAGCCTTGGAACCAATCATCATGCGCCACAACTACCTTGGGAACCACACCACAACTTCACATAAATGGAATAGCCTATAGGCTAGAAATGGGGGGTGATCAGAAATGGGTCGGCTCGTGTAAATCTATACTGGGAACTGAAACCACTGAAAAGAGATTGACTCCCTCAAGAGCGACCAATTTATTCCAAGATCTCGATCAGCAAACTTGTGGAAAAGTTCAAAACTGGATTCAGGCGCTACAGCGGGTTTAACTTTGATCTCGCACGCCTGAGTGTTCAGCGTTGTACGTGCCTGATTGTTCGCTCAATTTGGAGGACCTGGAATCCGGCATGTGGTGTTCTTGTGGTAATCAGACTCAAACTAGCTAGACATTGGTATTGAAACATCGCATCGGGAAAGTCATTCGCATCCAGACTTGGCCAAGCGTCCTGCAGGAAAGTGCAGATTGCAGAAGTGATGCTCACAGCAGGGTCCGAAGAACTTATCTTTGCCAGCGGTGTGAATCTGAAGGGAACAGAATTTCTCAAATCAGAAGTTGCACCTTGCAGACTAGATTACAACCATGTGCACCGACTCAGTCACGTGATGGAGAGAAACTTGAGCGTCACTGGGTTTATTAAATACAACATGCGGCACAAGAAATTAGTTTAACCGTCCCATGAGTCTCATGATATCAGTCTGTGCCAGTCTATGTCGCTGGACACTGAACGAAATGAAGGTATTGTATAACGAACTGTAGCTATCTAATTGCGATGTTTCCACAGTGGCTGAATCAGAGAATGAATGACTGGCTCCTACCCCGGCCGAATACATGTCAACAACTACTTTGTTGGCAGGGACCGCAGGGCCGGACTGATTCAATTCCTTCCTCATCGACAGCTAGCTAGCTTACACTTTGCGGATGCTTTTCTGGATCATGTCCACGGTCTCCTCGCTGATGCGGAAGGCCTTCTCCAACACCTCATCCTTGATGTCCGGCTTGAACAACGCCGTCGCGATTTGCTGCACTCCAGGATTCTGGCTGTCCAAGCCCGAGAAGGCCAGCGCAGGGCCCTTGCCCACGTTCAGCTGGAAGTGCACCAGGCCCTTCGGGAACACGAAGAGCTCGCCCGCCTGGATGGTGGTGGCGAACAAAGTGTTGTTGGTGTCCACGAAGCCCACGTACAGCTCGCCCTTGGCCAGGATCAGAAGCTCCGTGGCGCGCGGGTGCGTGTGAGGGGGGTTGATGCCGCCCTTGGCGAAGTCAATGCGGGCCGCGGAGATGCCCAGGGTGTTCAATCCCGGGAACTCCATCACGGAGGCGGGGGTGACCTTGGCGTTGTTGGCGTTGTTTGTGTCGCCGGCCTTGGTCAAGGCATAGGACTTGAAGTCGGAGGCAGACACCTTGTTGGCGGGCAGGCAGGGGAAGCCATTGATGGTGAAGCCGGTGGAGTTGTCGGCCACACAGAAGTCTTGCAGGGGGTCGGCGTCGGCGG
The DNA here is from genome assembly GCA_963969395.1 of Pseudoscleropodium purum. NCBI lineage: Eukaryota > Viridiplantae > Streptophyta > Bryopsida > Hypnales > Brachytheciaceae > Pseudoscleropodium > Pseudoscleropodium purum. Next base: position 5,464,215 of record OZ017796.1, read on the forward strand.
CCACGGTCAGCATGGGCAGCAGCATCGCCATGCTCGCGAACACGGCCACGGTCACCCAAATGTTGGTGCTGCGGTGTGTCATGATGCCCATGCTGGGTCGCTCCTCGGAGGAAACTGGAAATGTATGTCGATGCCTTGGACGCGGGTGGATGTCTTGTTGGATTCCAAGTGAGAAACTGAGAGCCCTGTGTTAGTGTGAGAGAGCTGGAGAGTTGTGAAGGAAGAGTGGGTTGGTGAGTGTGTGTTAGGATTGCCCTGAGTTGCTCGCCTTCATATACTTTCGGTTGAGAGTGCAGTGTGCTTAAAGTGGGTCGAGCCTGTTTCCCAGGACGCGGCCTGTGAGTGGGCCTGTAGAAACAGTCTAGCTAGGGTGGACTCTGAGGAGGTGGGTTCAAGCTGAGGTGGCACACGCAGAAGGGGTTCGCGAGTAGCTTGTCCACCGCAAGTCCCGAGAGTCTGGTTCCGACGAGTGAGCTTGTCGCAAAGGGATCTGATGTAGACCTTAGAGAATGTTCTGGAGGCCGTAACGGGAATGGAAGCTTGTTGGGAGTGACTTCACTCACTTACCGCCATGATTCAGGGTACATATTCTATTCAGCTTACTGTATTGCATGATTAAGGTCTTTTCCTGATTATCTAGTCTACCTCGTGTTACCTTTGCCCTTAAATTCAGTTTGAAGTGAGATGCATGGAGGCACGTCCAAATGTACCCCGAAATGCACTTTTCTATCCATGTTAGAAGTGGAGATGCGTGATGCGCGCGTTCGGATAGACTGGTGGTCAACTAACTGTCCAGGACGACGTGTGTTAAAATGGCAGCATGTGCATGTGTGTTTCAATTTCTCCATTCGGGCGAAACAGGACAATTTTTGAGGATGGTGAAAATCCATACAAGGAAAGTAGACATCCGAAAAAATGGCTTCTTTTCTGTGCAGATGGGGAGATAATTCCCCACGTGCTTTTCTCACTCTTCATTTGTCAATGCAAGTTTCGTGAGTGTGCTCTTCAGAACTGGAAATTAGTCAAGTGCCAGTCAATACCTCAGTTGAAAATAACGAAAAGGAAAACACTCTCTCCTCGGTCCCCACCAGACAATTGTTTGAGGTCTAACAATGTTGATGTTAATCGAGTAGTATGGATTTGTCCGAGTAGTGCATTTGACACTAATTTACCAAAACTACACTACTTGTAAAACAAAACATACACACATGTGAAATTTTGTAGTGATCCTAATTTTTTTAGGTCAATAGTTTTGTACCCTCACTAATATGACGAATCATAGAAGCTAAATTCTTTGCGTTGAATTCAATGGTGAAAAAATGTGCAGAGACAAGATTAGAGAGGTCTCACAAATTCATATACAAATGGCGTTGGGCCGTGTATTGACTCTGGATAGTAAACTCTTCCTCCTGTACATCAGATACGGGGATGAAGAGTTTGAGAATTCATGCCAGGGTACTGATTTGCCAAAATCAAGACTCTTCAAAGCATAAAGCATGTTGTCCACTTAAGAAAATATCCATGTCGACTCAAGTTAGAAATTCCAGTAACAGGTACTAGAAACTCGGAATAACAAAACCCCAAAGAACTCGATATGCTCTTGGGCATGCCAATATCTGATCCGCAACCTCACAAACACGGATTTCTTAACCGCTACTATCAAGCAAAGAATTTCCTTGTACCAGGAAATATGCAGAAACCATGAGTTGTGAGAACTATTCTCTTCCCGTATTCTAAGACACTAAAATAATATGTTTGTTGAAGATGTCCCTTCACGCATATCGTACTGCAAGGTATGATAATCATATTCTGTCCACCAAACGTGAAACTTCGCTTAGGGTTGCATCCAGACTTCACGTCACCGGATCAAGGAAACAGGGGTTGCTGAAGAAGGCCGCAATCCTCAGGGCAGCCCATCATCAGATTCAGGTTCTGCAGGGCTTGGCCCGATGCACCCTTGACAAGATTGTCGATCTGTGGAAATAAATGATTTTAGTATCGCAAATTAACAGAACACAAGGTGGATTGGATGAGAATTTCAAGCTTGTTCACATTCTGATTGGAGTGGAGAGAGCATACCACAGAGATGATGATGGCTCTGCCGGAAATACGATCCTCAAATACATTCATCAAACAATAGTTTGAGCCTCGCACATGGCGCGTATGAGGTGCAATGCCCTTCTCGAGCACCACCACAAACTCTTCATCCTGCACGTCAAGCATTCTTGTTGATCAGAGGCTACTCGAGGAAAGTTCCATATTGACTACGTCTCATCAAAAATGGAGCAAAATATAGTCGACAAAGAACGAATTCGAGAATGAGGTTTCAAACGCGAAAATCTCACCAAATATTGATCAACAAGGTGTTGGCGTAATCGATCTATTGTCACATCTTGCTTCATTTGAACAAACATGGTGGACATCATTCCTCGACTCTGCAAAAACAACAACAGAAACATCAGAAAAGAAGTCTGAACATGCTCCGTTTCATCACAAGCAGAGCACAAAACTAGATCAACTGGATCAAGTTCAACTGTGTAGATAACTTCTACTCATGATGCTTGACATCTTCTTTTAGTTATCAACTTACAAATAATATATGGAAGTTAAACGTTATAGCACATCTTGGTTTAGTCCAAATCGAAGCGGCATTGAGGGATTCATATCGAAACATCTGAATCTAAGGATATTAAGCCTGGACTCTTATTACAGAACGTATACTGCAGCCTTCCGCATCAATTAAACGCTGATAAATCATTAATGCCCGAAACAAGAAAGTAATGAACAGAAGCAGATAGTTACCATGGGCATGAGGTTTGGAGTGAAGCTGATTGTAACATCAGAGCCAACAGCATCGCTGAGTCCTTGTTCAATTTCAGGTACTGTGATGAGGCAGACATTAACCACGTTAGGGACAAATTGAAGACACTCTGCTGTAGTTGAACACACTTGTTGCAGTTCTGACTAAACAACCTTGGTACCACTCTGGTGACGATGCAATTTACAGTCACTTGAAAAATGTAAAAGCAGATAGAAACTCACCATGCCGATGTCTCGTAATTCCGTAAGGGTGAATGCCCTCACAAATCTCCGTATACAGATTGGCTTCCTTTGCACCTCGGCCTAACCATAACAAAACTCCGAAGGTAAAAGAATTGCTCGTGAAGCACTCCATATATATTATTTGTCGAGAACATCTTTTTATGAGGAAACTCAGAAACAAGCAATGGAGGCAAAAACATGCGATATACCTGCACCACTGACACCAGAGTTTGCATTGATGATAATGTTCTCCTTCTCGATTAATCCAGCCTGAATAAAATCATCAAAAAAATTCCACAGCCCTCAGTAACAAATATCACAAAAATGTGCCATCCGAAAGAGCAGACAACAGAGGTTTCGAGAAGACGTTCAGTGAGGAGTGCACCTTCAGTAAAGGAATCAAGGGAAGTTGAATTGAAGTTGGATAACACCCTGGATTTGCAACTAAACGTGCTGCTCGAACCTCTTCTCTATATATCTCTGTCAGTCCATACACTGCTTCAGTCTGCACACATTCAACAGAAACAGTGAAAACGAAGACCAATAGGTTCTTTGCCCCCAAAAGTACGAGTAAGGATTAGCAAGAACTTCGCGAACTGATCGACAGCGCTACATGCTCGATGAATCATAGACTCAAAAACTAACATGTTCCAAGAGGAATTTCAATATACTTTTGCGTATGCCAATCTAGAACCTACGACATACACCAGTCATAGTTCTTTGTGCTCTATGCACTTATATGCCACAATTTTGGCACTTTAAAACACTTCGTTCTAGCGCATATGACCATAAAACTGAGACGAAAATGCACAAAAGAAACCAGTTCTTCTCCAAAGTGCAGCAATGATTGATGTAATGATCCAAGGTATGAACAAACGCATGCAAGGAGTTTTTGTGTGTCTTAACAACAGCAAACATTCGCGAGGAAACTTTAGCATGCAACGCACAAACTCATGAACCGCACAAACAATTGACTAGTATCAAGTGGAGTAACCTTCAACACCAATTAGAGAGGTACTAATAAAATGGCTATTGGAGATTTAAGTAGGTAACCTGTAGCTCAGGAGCACGATGGGGTCCGTTGTACCACTCTTCATATGAATCTGTGTTCCGTAGACGGAAATCCTGTATCAAGTACTCATCAGAACCGTATTACCATATGTTCCATTCAACCCCACTAGCCAAACGGCCTCTGTATCTATAGATGTTGAAATAACTAAATCGTTTACGAAGTTTCAAGAAAGGTAACATTATGTACCAATGAAAAAGCAGAAATCATTTCCTATATCTTTTTAACGATAGGACCATGATTTGGAGGTTATTATAATCCATGATTAGCATCCAAACTAAAATTTCTAATTTTAGCTTGGGCATTTCGGGTTGACACTGTTGAATGAAGATTCCCGGACAGTCACAGAAAATAAACTTCGGTACTATGTGACACCAAGCGACTTTCTGCCACTTCAAGTGTTCGGGAAGGCCCCCCCGCAGCTAGACGATTCATATGAAAGCATTCTCACCACCGACAACATCAAAAATTCTTACTTAAAATCGCACAGGTTTCAGTCGGAGCTTACCGCTGATAGATCTACCACCTTTAAATCCCTTGGAAGAGCTGCAATTATCTCCTGCGATACCGTCAATCAAATTAATTCATCTCAACATCAATGAAAACGGCTTTAGAAAAATTCCTCGCACTTAATGAGCTCATTCGTGTGTGTCAACGCGGGAAAAAACCCATTCCGTGCCTCATTGATCAAAAACATTTGACACTAACAAGAACACTCATGACAGGCTGTATGAGTCTTCAACTCACCTGTGTGGTCCCATGAGGAAGGCAACAGAACACTGCATCCACCTTCGAGAAATCAGCATCCTTGACTGCAACCATATCCGGCAAGTCCTGAAAATGAAACCATCTACGTCAAAGAGGGGGCTCAAGTCATTGATAGATAACGGCCTAAAGCCCTCTAAAATGGAATAAATCGTAGCATTTAAAAATGCTTCGATGCTCTACAGTCTAGACCAAATCCAAATGTGCTATAGACATATGGAAAAGTGTCGCATAACAAACCTGTGTAATCAAATGGGGGAAGACGGATCCTAGAGACTGCCCTGCCTTTCGATCAGCAGTCATCATGGCCACTTTGAAAACTGGATGTGTCGCTAGCAGGCGAATAATCTGCATCAAAACACCCGAATCGACAACCCATACTGTTATTATAAAACAAACATTATTAGCATCAGAAGAGGAATTCTTCACGTGGCAGACCTCAAAGCCTTCATCGAAGACGTGATTGAAGCCATGGCTGAGTTTACATTTTAGTACCTCTGATCCAGTGTACCCGCTGGCTCCCAGCACGCCAACTCGAACAGTCTGGTTCTGACCAGTCTTGGACGACTTCACTGCCTCTCGGTTCGATGTCAAAGTCATACTAGTCTTGAAGCCTTTGCAGGGAACCAGGAAATCGCTCCCAACAGCACTTCCAGAGAAAAACGATGAATTGCTTGAAGTACCACATCCCTACAACACACTTCATCAAATTAGCCCCTACTCAGGCGACCTATGGTGGTCTGCTAAATCAATACTTCAATTTTCAGCAGGACAGACAGTTTATTCGACTTAACAACTCACGTCACCATCTTTGAGTCGATTCAAAAACTCTCCATGATTACAGAAAAAAATTGTTTTCAGAAAATTAGACTATCGTATTTGAGAAGACAATCGTCGCCAAGATTCATAACGAGGTCTCCCAACTATCACACGAAGGTTTCTCCCTGATACATTGGGAGGTCTCTGAGACCAATGTGAGCAATAGGAAGACGTCACATAAATTTTGCAAAAAAATTCCTCTATGACATTATCTAAAACACCCTGCAAACAATCTAATTATTTACTAAAAACCCTGTTAATATCGAAAATCCGGCAGATAGCCACCCTAACCCAAACGAGTCACTAACATGAGCTTCGATTCCCATCACGCTGCCATTCAGGACAAACCCCATGCTCCACGAGAAACCCAAGCCGAATAAGCATGCATTGCTTCTCCATCCTTATAAAATTGGACAAATCTCATTAAATTAGGCAGTCAATGCTACACCCCTACAAGGCTACACGAAGTGCAATTTCAACATGGAAAGAGAATGAAACACCCAACATCCACGACGTTCAATCCAAGACCCTACCTGGAGAAACGTCGAGCAGGGCACCTTGAATGCCATTCCTGCTTGTAAAGAAGTCGCCATCGCTGCTGCCGCCCAAAACCCAAAACCCAAAGTCCCCAACCCCCAACCCCCAGGCTACAGATATCGTACCCAAGATCACACTCTGTAAGCGTACAGCCTCGTTTGAGAGCTACAGGAATTCAAGCTTGTCCCAATCGACCTGAAACGCCACGGGGATTAACTTATAAGGAGAGTGACAATGCTGAGGGCGTTCGTTTCCCAGCGCCGCCTCTGCGGAGAGATACTCAGTTACTGCCTGATGAAAAGAGCGTGGGGCAGGGTGTGGGATGCAGCGATCCGAGAGAGAATGAGAGCTTGGACTCTAGTAGCACAGTCGTACTTGTCAAATTTCGGTTCAATGGCTTGGAATTGGGTTGAGGTGGAGGATGAGGATCGCCAAGTGGGGTCGGCGACTGAAGATCAAGCCAAGCGAGGTGGCAGGCGAAGCTGGCGAGGTGCGGACGGAGCTCGACACTGCGGAACTACTGGAAGGGATCTTTCGGGAGTCTCGGCCTTCGTCTGTTGCGGTCGATTAATACCCGCGCACCGGATGCACTGGAGCCTTCGAGGCAGGTCCGGTTCTCAATCGCCTTCCAATTTTTGCAACTTTTTTCATAGTTTTCAAACTGATGTAACAGAGACAAAACTTGTCAAGTTTCATTTTTTAAATTTAAATCAATAGTAGGTGACTCAAGATTAGAATTTGATAAGGTTGATTCTACTACATTGTTAAATCATATTATTAAATTGTCTTACTATTTTTTATATTGTTGCAAGTGGAGAAAATGTTAATTTTTGTTTTTTGCATAGCTCATCAAATAACTATGAATTTCTAATGATTGTACTAATTACAAGTGTGTCTAAACTTGAATAAAGACTCTTCTATTTAAAATATTTACATTTAGGGCAAGAATATAGATGTCGTGGTTTAGTAATAAGGCCAATGTATGTACACATACCTTGTAGATTTTCAAATATATTTTTAGAAGTGTATTGCTATAGGATATAATTGAAATTGATAAAATTAATCCAAATAGAATCAATCATAAAAGTCACAAGAATTACAAAGGACAAAATTTTCTCTTTTTGAATTTTAAAGGCTTCTATCTTTTCCTATTTTGAAGATTTGATGTGAATCCTTACAAAATACACCTCAATAGAATAATTTATAGTTGATACTCTTAAAAGTTATAGGTTTTTAATTTTGACATGTTTCTATGTGATTAGATCTACTTTTTTATTCATGTATTAAATTATTAACTTCGACTTGAAATTCGAAAATTCCTCTTAAAATAGATTTTGAACAAAGTATTTAATTTTTTGCATAAAGTTCATAGAATAGATTTTTAATATAACACTCACAATTGAATGATTTTTAATCTTTTTAATTCTTTTCTTTTAGTAAATTTCAATGTTGATTTTCCTTTGGTCATTGAAAATGGGGCAAAAATAAGCTTAATACTTATTTACAAATTGAAGAATAATTTATTTATATGTAAATTTAATTATTTTACAATGAATGTTTGTAAGAAAATTGGAAATTTTCATGAATTTGAACAAAATACAAAGAAATGAAGAACCAACAAGAACTCAATATTGAAAAATTAATACAACTAAAAGGAGATTAAAGGGATAACTAGCATTGAATTGAATTGATCCTAAAAGCACATGCTAAGAAAATCTATAATCTTCTTTCAATTACCAACAAAACTAACTATAAATTAATATTATTTAATAAGAAGAAGCATTTTCTCACATTTATTTGAATGATTTTAGGTATGACTAAAGGTAAAGGATTGAAAATTCTAGCATGACCTAAAATGGTTCAAATGTGTCCATGGTAATCATTCCCAACTAAAGTGTATGCTTTAATTCTTTAAACTTTGAACTTCTTGCACATTTTTACTTATATCTTTGTACATATACATTATTTATGAAGATTTCATCAAATTGATCATCAAACAAGGTTCTCTTTAAAGGTTCAAACATCATTTTAGATGAATGAGAAGTAATTTGTATGATACATTGTTCAAAAGCACTATGTTCTTCTTTTGAAAATGATAATTAACTACATACTTTGAATCAGTGAGGAATTAAGTTAACTTTCAAAAAAAGGCTCAAGGTGTTTCAATTGGCTATGCCTTTATATTAAGAAATGATCATCTTCTATTAATACATTTGAACCATTTTAGAATTGTGTTGGTTTCAATTAAATCCTTTCTTAAGGTAAACTAGGCTATGACAAGCAAAAGATTCATCCCACACACCTAAGAATGACCCGCTAGAGCTTTGCATCAACCCATGACCAAAAAATTCAATAAATGGGATTTGGGCTATAGTAGGTTGACTTAGTAGCCACACTCAATGTCTTGAATGATGGTGATGAAATACTTAGTGATCACAAGTGGAACTTCTACCAAATGTAAATTCATCACAAGAAGTGATTATTTTAGGCCTCTATATTGTAGCTATGTTTAAAAGATGCTATGACTACTCTAGGTGAGTTAAATGACCATTATGAATACATTTTTTTTTGTTGGTTTCAAGTTTCTAAAGACTTTGGGACCAATAAAATAACAAATTCATATTTAAATTTGTCAAACAAATAAAATTTCAATTGCTCTCCATGTTTCTCACATTTGCCTTCACGTGGATTTAAAAAAAAATTAAAAAAACAAGTAAATAAAAATTGAAATTTTTTTTCAACAATGCCTAGAGAGCAAACCAGTCATTCTGCTTGTCATAGGCCGGTTTACCTTACATAGCCCAGGAGACCCAGAGTATAGAACAGTTGTAGGGTTTATTGAGGGATTAGGGTTTCACAGTTGCCCGAAGACCTTCACCTCTGCTTCGGTTGTTGTAGTCTCCTGCTGGCTATGGTGCTGCACTTGTCCTTCGTCCTCTAACTGATCTACGGCTTTCACTTCCATCTACGTCTTCATCTCCATTTCTATCTTCTTCGTCCTCTTCTTTGTTTTGTTTCCTGCGTATTCTCATCAAGCGATCGATCCGGAGGTCGCAATGGCGGGAACCAAGGCGCGGAGCAACACGGAGAAGTACGTGGACACGAAGCGGAAAGACGACATCCGCCATGCCAACATGGTGGCCGCCAAGGCCGTCGCCGATGCGGTGCGCACCAGTTTAGGCCCCCGCGGCATGGACAAGATGTTGTCCTCGGCCAACGGCGACGTTATCATCACCAACGACGGTGCTACCATTCTCGACAAGGTGCGCCTCGTCGTCGATTTTGTCACGATCGTATTGCGCAATGAGGCTTTAGGGTTAGGGAGTTCTGAGTTGTGAGCGATTGGGAAGTCTGAGTGCACGTGGTTCTGTTTTCTGGCTCTTGTAGATGGAAGTTGTGCAGCCTGCTGCGAAGATGCTTGTAGAGCTATCGAAGTCGCAAGATATTGTTGCTGGTGACGGCACTACTACAGGTACCCCACTCACTCCTCATTTCTGTTCTATCTATCGATCATCGTTACAGAAGGCAAGACACCGAAATCGACACTGAGTGTTTGTATGATTACGAGGTTGTCGAGATTTTATTATTTTCTTGTTGGCGACTGAAAGAGGATTCGAACCCACCACAGCTTGCATTATTTGGATACTGTATTCTAAAGTTATGGAGGTCAAAATTTTATTGGTGGATGCTCTGAAATTGCTTCTTCCGCAATACGTACATATTGAAGAAGGGAATTCTCACCAACTGAGCAGCTGGTCAAGTGGCGCTTCTAAGTGTCCTCACTTTAGTCGTTCAATGAATGGAGGATTACAGATGGCCATGGTCTGTGCTGATTTAGGGTGTTGGTTTTCCACTCTGCAGTCGTGGTGTTAGCAGGAGCGTTATTGAAGCAGTGCTTGAACCTATTGGGGAAAGGTGTTCATCCCACCACAATCTCTGAAGCTCTTCACAAGGCGTCTGAAAAAGCTGTCGAGGTGAGACTGGCTTCATTGTTTTGGCAATCTCTCTTATGGTTGTCAAAATATTCCCGCTCTTAGAATTTTCTTGTAGATGCGTGGCACCGTGGCACTATACTCAGCATTTTCAGCCTCTATTGTGTGTTTAGGTCAGAGAAAGTGTTTCGGTAACACAATGTTAATACCGCATTGAATTGATGACTTGGGACGCAGGTTATTAAGTTTATGGCCATTCCTGTCGAGCTTACTGATCAGGATCAGCTTATTAAAATCGCAAGCACTTCTCTTAACAGTAAGGTATGAGTATCGAATGACAATATGGAACTTATTTTTCTTGTTCGTATGGGCGATGTTTCTGTAGATTTATCTTGTTTAAGCTCTAAGTGCCCATATTTCTAAAGGCGGCTGCATCCATACCTGTAGGAGTCAGAAGTAAATCATTTTGGAAGGTTCAACGAAGGTAACAAAATGTACTAATAGAAAGAACAAATATTGCCTTACATTCTTGAATGGTAGAAATATGTTTGAAAAGTTCCTATTATCAACTATTAGCTTCCAAAGTGGACAAAGTGGACTTTCTACTTAGATTAGGCCCGTCGGCGTTTAGAGCGGAGGTTGCCTGGTGTCTTCTAGTTTAATACAAAGGATGTGGTGAGATGTACGGCATCCGTCCCTGGACTCACAAGAATTCATGCAGGTTGTGAGTCAATATTCATCACTGCTCGCACCATTGGCAGTGAATGCGGTGCTAAACGTGCGCGATCTTGATCGACCTGACAGTGTTGACCTTAGAGATATCAAAGTTTTGAGGAAGCTTGGGGGAACGGTAAGCTTAATCAAATATTTTTCTGTGGTATCGACTTAATTGCTTATTAAATTGAATCTATTGTTTGGTTAGTAGTTTTCATGCTAAACATCCTGGTGTTGGACAGGTTGACGATACGGAGTTGGTGAAAGGTCTTGTGTTCGACCACAAAGCAAGTCATACAGCTGGTGGACCCACGCGTATAGAAAATGCTAAAATTGGTTTGATTCAGTTTCAGATTTCTCCCCCCAAAACTGATATCGAGCAGAGTGTCATTGTGTCTGATTACACCCAAGTAAGTCCATTTTACCAACCTCGGTTCCTATTTACATTGAGCATATTCCTTTGACCAAATAATGCAAAGCGGATAGTGTAACGTCTCATTTTTACTATTCTTTGCCCTTCTCACAGATGGACAGAATTCTCAAGGAGGAGAGGAACTACATTTTAGGTATGATTAAGAAGATTCGGGCTACAGGCTGTAATGTTTTACTTGTACAGAAGAGTATCCTGCGGGATGCAGTGACAGACCTGTCATTACATTATCTCGCCAAAGCAAAGATTCTTGTGATCAAAGATGTGGAGCGAGAGGATATTGAGTTCATTAGCAAAACATTGAATTGTCTTCCCATTGCGAATATTGAACACTTCCGTGTTGAGAAGCTTGGACATGCTGACCTGGTCGAGGAGGTCCCTGTCGGTAATGGCCGGGTAAATCTCAAATCTGTCATTTTGTTTAACGCTATCTAGCATTTACCGGAATCCTCGCTTTAGGTTTGGGTTCAATAAGTCAGGCTCTGTTCACCTTGACTAATTTTGTGTTTATCTTCTCTGGTATTGCTTGTCCTATTTTGTGGATGCTTATGTTACTTTTGCTTAAATTATTTTGGCTATTTTGGCTTTCATTCTAATATTATTAGAGATCTCATTAATTTTTGTAGAGCATTTGAGCCGAGTTCGGAAGCTGGGATTGATGCCCGGTTCTGTTGTGGATGACTTTTAACAGGTTGTGAAGGTGACTGGGATCAAGAATATGGGACGCACAGTTTCAATCATTGTTCGAGGCTCAAATGCTTTGGTATGACATTAATTTTAGTCCGGATTCCTTTGCCTTACGAATTCTTGGATGTAGTTTTGATTTCTAAAGTTGGAAATTATGGAATTGCATGTTTTCCTGTTCTCAATTGCCTTCCGTCTCTGTATCAGGTTCTTGATGAGGCAGCACGGAGCTTGCACGATGCATTATGTGTTATCAGGTGTCTGGTTAATCAGCGATATCTTATTGCAGGTTGAGTTTCCGGCCTTTATGTTGTGTTTTCGATGTGTTAATTTTTTTGGACTTCATAGCTTGGTAGTGCACTATTAGTATCTTTTTGTCCTAAGCAAAGCTCATTCCACTTTTAACAACACTGTTGCGCAGGTGGTGGTGCACCGGAGATTGAGGTTTCTAGGCGATTGGGTATATGGTCTAGATCATTACAGGGCATGGAAAGTTACTGTGTGCGTGCGTTTGCCGATGCCATGGAGGTAATTTTTCTTCGAAACTAACCACGTATTGTCGTTTGTTACTTTCGAGTCTTCCCCTTGAATGGTGCAGGCTTAGATTTGCTTCTTGACAATTATCCTGGGATTCTCCACTTTTTGTTCTTGCTAATTGTAACAGCCTTTAGGCAGGCTGTTCTTGAGAATTCAAGGTTTCCCCGTTATTTACAATTCTACTCCCACTTCCCGATAATGATCTAATAACTTTCTGCTTATTCCTTGTTTGAATTGCTTTGTTATGTAGGTGATTCCCTTTACGCTAGCGGAAAATGCTGGTTTGAACCCAATAGCTATTGTAACTGAGCTTCGTAATCGACATGCAAATGGAGAGGTATGTTCGGTTGGCATGCATTTTGCTTTTCCTGGTTGCCTTGTGGGTATGGATTCTGATTCTTAAGTGTTTTGGGTTGAAGAGCTTACAGTAACTCTTTTGCTCTTCCAGATAAACACAGGCATCAATGTGAGGAAAGGACAAATTACCAATATATTGGAAGAAAATGTGGTACAGCCAATGCTCGTGAGCACCAGCGCGTTATCATTAGCTACTGAATGTGTTCGCATGATTCTGAAGATCGATGATATAGTGTCCACTCGGTAATTATTAAGAAGCCAGTGTGTCACTGGTTCCATTCCTCTGGAAGTTGGTGATGAACACAATTTGTACTACACATGTTGGGATACATGGTTTATTTTTGAATTCCCATTAGGGTCGAATTTGCTAAATACGATCGTCTTGTAAGAGCTTGAGTAGATCTGAACGTCTGCATTTTTATTAAAGAGTATGCTTCGGAAGTTGTAATACTGGGATAAAGTGGTTACTCTTAACTTGACTTTCTTGAATGTAAACTCGACTCTTTTGTATACCCAAATATGAATGATTTTGGCCCTTGCAAGCTACTGGAAGGCATGCAATTACTGGGCCACGAATATACTGTCTGTTGCAAACTCTTTAAATTGCAAGATATCTTAGATTTATTGTATATGTAGAGATACTTTGTGTTAATAGTAATTTGTTTGCAAATAGTGATCAGTAATTGCACGTTTTGCGTTTACTTTTGAATAATTGTGACTGTTAAATCCCAGAGCTTCACTGCACGCTACTTAAGATCAGGGTTTTTTTTGCATTTTTTATGGGGTGCCAAAGTGGCGATATATAATTTTATATTGTGCTCCAAATTTCAACATTCATTTACATATTGGATAGAAAATATCACATTAGTCCATAATTCTATTTTCATCCACAATATGGTGATTTCATCCAAGATGTTTTTTTAGTTTGAGTTTTTCTGTCAAAAAATTTCATGTTCGTTTGCTATTTTTTAGCCAAATTAACTTTTTCCAGTGCAATTGAGCACTAGAAAGCTACCAAAAAAAAGCCCTGCTTAAGATTGCACTAGTCAGATTCAACAAAAATAAGGAATTTGGAAATTTTGAGAAATTACTAAACATGTTGTAAAATTATTTTTAGTAATATTATTACTAGTTGGCAATTATGACTACCAAAATGGTTATTTAGTATGGGTGGGTAATTAACTACTATGAAAATTAAAATATTCAAACAAACAATGCTATCATTGCACACCACAAATGCTACAATGCTACAACTACAACTAGTATTGAATTGTATGTTTTTTTGATAAATAGTTTAAACTACACCAAAAAACCGTTTTGGTGTGCAAAAATTTGACTTATGGTGTGTGACCTTACACATTTGTCTATGGTAGAACCATCCGTTGTCAACTACTTAAATGAGCTATGCATGTTCTACAGCACTATAAGGCATGTAAATTTTCTACCATGTAGAAAGATAGAAATCAAGGGGATTGCAATTTCTTGGTAATTTTATACCTTGAATTGAAATTACTAAGAATTTTGGAACATAATCTATAGCTTGACATGTAGAGTCTTCCAATGTTCATCGTTCAAAAACTACTTTCCTCTGAATGCTTTGAGACATGTATCATGACTTGATTAGTCTTAATTTTGAAAGGGAAAAAATCATGGAAGAACTTTGGTTGAATATTTATTCTAGCCTTGTTTAGAATTAGTGCACCCTACAAATTGGCAATGGGTGGTTCTACCATATTTATTACACTTGCCTATTTATGGTATGTGACCTTACACAACAAAAATAATTAGACAAATCTTTGCTAACAAGCTAAGTAGAGAAACTCTTTAAGATTTCTTTTGCTCAAGTCACCTATTTAAAATAAAATAAATATTAGAGATTTAGTTTAATTTTTAGAGACTCAGAGTCTAAGAATGTTTCTTTGGAGGATTTTGAATATGATATTAAATTTTACTATAATTTTTTGAAATATTTTTGGGAATATAATTAGTATTTCATTTGGTGTATATAAAAAAAATGATACTCTCTTTAGTACCAAAATACTTAAGTCTCAAAATTAATTTTTATTAATCTTTAAAGTTCCATGACTATGTTTTCACTGAAAATGCTTTAAAAATGCCATTTTTAGTACAAGTACGAAATTTTTTGAAATTTTTTTTGACACATGTAATTGTTGGATCTTGTAGTATGCTGACTTGAGAACAAGTGTTAAAAATTTCAGAAATTTCCACCAAGTGGATTGCAAGATATTAGCGCTTAGATTTACTGAAATCATTTTTTGGGCCCTACAAGAAATAGGGTAGCTGCACTTCACAAGCTCACTTTTCTAAGAAAAAATGACCAAAATGGTGGTTCTACTTTGGATTCTTTTTCCTAGACAAGTTGGCCACATGCTTAAAAATTCTAGATCTTATGGAATTGTATAGTATATAGGAAAAAATAAGTAAGTAGGTAGTAGTAGAGAATGATTCAAAATACTATATTATTAAGAATTTAATTATGGAATTGAAAAATGCCAATCCCAATGGTTACAATGTTGTAATAAACAATCTATGTCTTACGATTTTATTTTTTTCCAAAAATATTGAAAAATGAGGAAGATAAAGGATTTCAAAGTTTATTTTAGAGTGGGGAATTCACAATTGCCCATAAACAAAAAAATCCTCATAACTTTTGACTCATTGATCAAAATAGAATGATTCAATCAAATATTTTCAAATATATATAATTCTTGAAAAACAGTTTGTTTTTTCTAATTTTGAAAAGAGTGATTTTTTTTTTATCTGTCCAAATTGCCTAATTATGAAAAAAGTAACATATTAGGCTATAACTTTTTACTCATATTTCCAAATGTCATGAAACTTAGTGCATACAAAAGATATCCTTTGTCTCCACCTTTTATTAGAATTTGGGCCAAAAAAATGGAAATCTCTAGTCACATGCACCTACCCAAAATTTCTATGTAGCCCCAAAACATAGCTTGGTCTTTTAGAGGTTAATACTTATGACAAGGGAAAGATTCATTCCATTTTTATTAGTAGTATGAAAGTTATGGAGGGACTTATTTTTCAAGAAATTAGGATATCTTCTTAAAAAGTAACTTATAAGATTTGTTTCTTAATTCAATTTTGGCAATTTTCCAAAAAAATGACCATAGGAATGTAGATTACTTAATATAAAAACCTCACCATTATGCCTACTATGTTTCAATTCCATTATATTTTAGAACTATTAACTATTTGATTTTCCTTCCATCTAATACTTACTTTATGTTAACAGTTTTTTAATGAATGAATATTATTAATGTTCTTTTGAACTTTTTCCCCTACATTTCTAACATAATTTGTTGCCACAAAGATTTGTACCTTAAAACTTCGTAGTGCAAAAGTTATGCTCTAAGTTATTGATTTTTTTCTTTATAGGACTAGGATATTGTATTTAATAAAGAAAAGGGTGAAATAGATGGGAGGGATTTATAAATTGATATGACCAATCACATTGGTTTAAAGGAAGGTTTTGATTTCAAAAGAAAGCTTATTTAAGGGAACTTTTTGACTTTTGTTACAACATTTAAATCAAAAATAAAGTATTGTAGACAGAAAAAATTCTAAAAATTGATGTTGATTTTTTTAGAAATTAATAGACACATGTATTCGAATCAAGTCAAATAGTCAAATAAAAAAATATTGAAATTTTAATTGTTTAAATTTGATGAGTATCAAATGCACCATCAAGTATCGCAACATTTTTGTGTAGTTACATGAAGGAATAAATTTGTTGATATGTTGTTAGAAAGAGAGATGGAGAGGTTCTTATTGTAGTGAAGTTCTTTATTCTTCATCAATCCTCAAAGGATATGGAACATTTGAAGCCAAGAAATTCAAACCTCATTTAAGCATTGTAAATCAACTTTTTTTCAAATTGAGGAATTCTAGAAAATTTTATGAAATCAAGTTAAATTTCACTTGTAAAAATCCATTTGTGAATGAATCTTTAATAGAAAAGTATGGACAATTATAGAGACAATATGTGACAATATTCTTTCCTACCTTGTGACTTTTGTCTATAACTTTTGATTGGAGATTCTAAATCACAAACGAATTCTTGGAGCTAAAATTCAACTTTATTTCCCACATTTTACTAGTTGATCGAGTTTTGTAAAGAGCTATTTTACTAAGTATGCTTAAATGAGGTTTGGAATGTAGCTATAAAATCAATTAATGTATTTGACTTGACTAATAGCAATTGAAGTCTTTCATATCTTGATGTTCATTTTCAACATAGATTGTTGTACCTCCTACCTCCCCACTTTTATGAAGCACTTTCCTTCATTTTAAAAATCAAGCATTTGGTAACTTGTGAAGATGTGTAAGAAATACATGAAAAAAGAAACTTGGCCATTTCTAAATTAATGAATTTATATGAGTAAGTGAATGTTGAACCTATTTTTCCTACTTTTAATCATTTTTTGACTAACATGTGTCAAACTTGCAAGTTGCCTACAATACTTGTGAAAAGCAATAAGCATGAAAAAGTCTACCTTTAGATAAACATCTTCTAAGTCATCTTTTCTTTAAATTGAAAACAAGCCATTTATGAGAAACAAAAAGCAAGAAAAGGCCTACTTTTAAAACATGTGCATCTTCTAATTCATCTTCTACATGTTGTGAACTGACTAATTACAAATCATGCAAAAAATACATACTAAAGTTGACAAAATATGCAATTGGCAATTCTAATGAGCAAACCTTGACTTTAGTTTTTTCATATTAATTATATATTTCATCACCCTTACCTTTCATAACCAATTTGTATATGCCTGTTAAAGAACCTTTAGATGCTAATTCATGAGAAACTATACGAGAAATGTGAAATAATTGTATAATCTAAGTGCCCTTTCTTTTTTACTACCATATATAAGGGTTCATTATATAAGATGCAAAATACAACAATTTTTATAAGAATGAATATTTTTTACATAGTTTGACTATCCAAAATCAATAAACGACAATACAAATATGCATAAAACTAAGGAAAACTTCAATCATGTTAGTCTTCACTTCTTTTACAAATCCAATCATAGGGAATGAAAATTCCACATGGAATAATTCAAATCATAATAATTTTAAGTCTTTTGTTCTTAAATTCAAGATAGATACACAAAGCCATGCTAGTGATAATCCATTCATGAAAAAATTCACACCATGTCATAGTTAAAAGTAACCCTAAAAAGATACATATAAAAGGTAAGAGCCAAGGGAACACTACAATGGCAATTCACTCAATTAATTCCTCAATAAGACTTGAAGTTTCTATGGTAAAAAGCTTTTGAAGTGTACATGACAACTACTAGCTTAAGTTGTTCATTGAAGTAATAGTAGATCTAACTTTTCTTAAAACAAATGAACTTAAGAAGCTTCCATCTTCTTTTGAGCTAAGAATTCAAACAATTCCATCCTTGATTTGTAAGTAGTAAGATATAAAAATTACACCAAGAAATTACAATAGTCGCACAACATCAAAATTGTCAATTGCTTATTTAGGCTCTCTTTGCAATCATTTTTCCCATGGGTATTACATATAGAATACTTCCATGGCAT
This sequence comes from Pseudoscleropodium purum, assembly GCA_963969395.1. Classification (NCBI taxonomy): domain Eukaryota; kingdom Viridiplantae; phylum Streptophyta; class Bryopsida; order Hypnales; family Brachytheciaceae; genus Pseudoscleropodium; species Pseudoscleropodium purum. The sequence continues at coordinate 5,482,699 of OZ017796.1, forward strand.
CCACTACAACTTGAATGGAAATTGTTGCCTAATTTTTTAATTAGAAGTTATATTGATATTGCATAATTCAAAAGAAAAGATTTTAAAGTATATACCATAATAAATAGTAGTACAAATGAAGGTAAATTTCCACATTATTATACTAATGCAAGCCTTACTATTCCTAGTTGATAGGAAGATTACTATTGCATTGGATTTTGATATTTTGCCTCCAAGCTCATGAAGACATAAAACCCTTTAAGTGTACCATTCTTTATCTTACAAATCATCTTGTCATTTGCTACAAATGCAAGCTACTCAAATGGATCATTCAACCTTGCATTTACTATAATTACAAGTAAGAAAAATCTAAAAGATTTGTAAGAGTTTAGAATTTATTAATGAAGTATGCAATACCTTTGCTACTATGAAAGTTGAATAAAGATATATTTACATGTTATAAGTGCAGTCTCAAAGTTGTAAATATATACATGTCTATTTTTAGCAAATGTGATAATAATATATAATATTTGTAATAAGGGTATTAAAGTTTATATAATAAATAAAAAGTAATGATGTCCTACAATGGTATCAAATATTTATGCTAGGTATAAAATTCAAGTAAGAATGAAGGAGTCTTACATATACTATTTCTTATAAATATTAAATGAAATGAATTACAATCATTTAACCAAAAACTTCAAAAAAACATTTGAAACAAAGAACTTTAAGATGTATCTTAGCTCTACAATATTAATATTGCCATTAAGGTCAACTTGCAATTATGCAAGAAATATTTTTACTTAGATAGAAGTAAACAAAGTTTTTTCAAAAACATCACCTAAAAAATTATAGGGTCAATTAGACCATTTGATCGCATTATGAACTATGTGAGCTTTTGATATTCAAAAAGAACTTAGGGTCTCTTACTGAAATAAGATTTTGCATGACATATCAATGTACACAAATATGGGTTGCACATTGATTGCCTTCAACACTAGATTGCATTTATGTCCTATGGGCCATGCAAATGAACCTCCATACAAATAAGTGTGAATTTTTCTTGCATTTGCTTTGTTGCACAAATAAAATAGCTATAAAAGTAGATTACCTTCTTTGCACCAAAACAAAATTGTTGCTCTTAAATATTTCTACAGAGTAGTTAATGTCTCCTATATTCTCTTAGTCTTTTAATATCATTTATGTGAAATTGCAAGGGCCCCATGTCCATTTGCTTTGCTTATTACATGATGTAACACAATCACATGAAAAAATTGTATACAATTTTCTATTGCCAATCCACAAATGAAGATACAAATTACATTGTCTCTAATAGTGACATTGTCTTATACAAGTGCAACAAAATGGAAAGCCAACAAATTTCTTTCAATGCACCTATCATTTGGGCTTATAAAAATTCAATCACCTTTCTTTAAGACCTATCCCTACAATAGAAAATACCACATTTTCAACCTCATGAACTTTCAACTTTCAGTTTCAATATAATTTTTGAATTTTTTGCCTTTGCACACGCACATTATATCTTGCATCTTTAATTGCCCTAGTACGAGTAAGTGTAAAAGTCATTGAAGCAAGTATGTCTCTAGTTTTATAAAGAAGATGAATGAAAAAGTCTTGGAGGAGTGGGGTTGAAACTTATAAAGAAGTGGGTGTTAGTGAGGTCTACTTGGGCAATGAACCCATTCACTAAGTGTAAAAAATCGAGCAAGAAGATTTTTAGAGGGGAAATTTTCCATTGATAAAAATGACACAAACAAGTGGTATAAACTAGTAATGTAAAGAAATTAAGAATGCAAATGGCACACAATTTGACAAACAAAGTGAGATTGGATTGGGATCATTTAGCTACATCCCTTAAATATAGGCTTTTTATTAGGAAGAAAATTATTTTACTTCGGATTTTTATATAGGTTTATTATTAGACAAATCTGGCTTGATTTTTATAATAAAAAAAAAATCTTTTCTTAACCCCTAAAGTTCTATAACTATATTTTAACTAAAAACACCTCAAAACTACCATTTCTAGGACAAGTATCAAATTTAAAAAAAAATTCACATGTAACCATTGGATCTTGTAGTGTGCTAACTTGAAAATACATGCTAAAAATTTTCAGAAATTTCCACTGCATGGATTGCATGATATAAGGGAGACAACCCATTTTTGACCAACAATCCATTCCCATTATATAGGCTATAGTCTTTTAAATCAGTAGGAGGAAGGAAGAGATTAATTATGGTACAATTTTCAATGTAGTTGTGGCGCATGACAATAGATTCCAGTCTTGGTTGATTTTGAAACCAACCTATGGTTGGAAATAGAAAAATGTATATGACTAGAACAGGTCAAACAATATCTTCAACTAAGAAATTCATAAAAATTATGTTTTGAGAAATAAAATTCTAAGAAAATATGGAATCCATCTAAACCCTATTTCTATACATGGAAAAAATTTTGTACTCAATAAACCTATGCTCCAAATATGTGTAATTGCTTAAGTAGTTGGAAATGGGTTGGCTCCCTTAAGCATTCAAATTCACTAAAATCATTTTTTTGACCCCACAAAAAATAGGGCAACTACACTTTACAAGTTTATTTTTCTATAAAAAAATGACCAAAATAGTAATGCTTCTTTGCATTATTTTTCCTAGACAAGTTAGTCACGTGCTTGAAAAATTTTAGATCATTTGGAATTGTACATTATATGGGGAAAAAAAAGTAAGTAGACAATAGTAGAGTATGATTCAAAATATAGTTAACTAAACTGTTAAGAATTTAATTATGGAATTGAAAAATTCCAATTCCAATGGTTGAAATGTTGGAATAAAAAATTTCCATCTCATGTTTTTATATTTTTCCAAAAATGTTGAAATTGAGTAAGATAAAGGACTTCTAGGTTAATTTTTGAGTAGAGAATCTATAATTGCCCGCAAACAAAAAATTCTCATAACTTTTGACTCATTGATCAAAATGAAATTATTCAAAGCTCTTCATATATATGTAACTCTAGAAAACCAATTTCAAATTTTTGGTTATGAAAAAATTGATTTATTCTCGATTGCCTAGACTACCCATTTACAAAACAATGTAACATATTAGGCCATAACTTTTGACTCATATTTCCAAATGTCATGAAATTTAGTGCATATGAAAGATATTCTTTGTCCTTACCTTCTACTAAAATTTGGAACCAAAAAATAAAAAAATCTCTAGTCACACATACCTACCTAAAATTTCTATGTAGCCAAAAATGCATGTTGGTCTTTTAGGGGTTAACCATGTATAATAATTTATTATTAATATGATAACATCTTTCTTTAGAACTCTTAACATATCATTTGGACATCCCATGGTCATTCATATTAGAAAATTAATGACCTTTAATTATCTTTATCTTCAACTTTAACTTTAACTATGCCTTTGAATTCCTTAAACTGAGAACTTTGTTCTCTGGCTACATAGTTCTAAATTTCAAAGCATTTATTATATCTTTCTTGTTTCTATTCATTCAATGTTTAGTCTCTAAAAGAGAAACAAATGAATAAATATTACATTAGAGTGAGTTATCACAAACACTATCTATAATATTGCATGTCTAGCTTTTTAACTTTAATTTTTGTAAGTTATAGATACTCAATTATGGTTCACTAAACCAAAAACATATATAACTACTTTAGATTTGATCTTTGTGATCATAAACTTCAAGCCACAAAATCTCAATGGCATGATTTTTTGAAATGTTAAGAAACATTGGCTTTCAACTTCTTATCTTTTTGAAATAAAGTTTTTACAATACAAGCCACAATCTAGACGTTGAAGCATTATTTCATTATTGTAAGGTACTAAAAATTCACATTCAAATGGTGATCTCTTAGATCTCACCATTGAATAAGTTTTTTAGGAAATCAACTTAGATAAACATTAAATTTCTTTTAAAAAAAATATTTCTCTTTTGAGTACTTATTATATATAACATGGTTATGATTCACCATTTGGTGATTTTTGAATGTTGAATTTAGCCAAAAAAAAAGTTCATTAATGCCTATAATTGCACTTTTGTAGGTGCATCAAATGGATTTTGGATAGTAAGATGTATTCATGATCCATTGAACAAAATTAAAGCCAAAAAACTCCTAAAGCAATATATATTCAATATCGGAATTTACAATTAATATTTTGGAGTTACTTTCAATTAGAAGAAACTTGTAATAGAAAATATTCTTATGATCAATAGTAGAAGAACTTGAGAAAATGGACATTAAAAGCAATAATTATTTTTTATTTTTTCCTCTTTTGGTCTCCATATTCTTATTTATGTTTAAATTTGCTCAAGAGATTCTTTAATAGAAACTTGCAACTTATAGATAGTGGTTTTGCTTGCAATAATAAAGAATGATCATATTTGAAGTTTTTAGCACTTAAAACATTGTCAAATATATTCTCTTGATGTGTGAGTGCCGTTCAATATTTGCAATATAGAATAACTAGCAACGTTTGCTTAGGTTTGTCATTAGATAGTAGCAAAAAAAAAAACCCAAGCAAAATAAATGTGGACAAAGTATAGTCAATCTCGCTATTTTGATCAGGATTCATATATAATACTAAAATGCATTTAAAACTTCAACCTTTCAAAAAATTAGAATTGTTGGTTCAATACAATCTCTTAATATCAAAAATGGTGATGTTACAAATTTTAAGAACTCCTTGGAAGGTATAATCTATAGCCACACATGTGACTGCACCCACCCACAAACCGAAACAAATTTTTAAAATACCAATCCAAAGAGCAGAACTAACTAACAAATTTTCTATAAAGCGAAAAATCCAAATTGCAATAGATATAGAGGAATAAAGAGCAAGAAAAAACAAACAAACTTCAACAATACACCTCCATTCCATTTTTTTTAAAACACAGTTTTTCCACAATTTGGTTTGAAGGAATCTATAAGAACCCATGTCACCTTGTATACCAAGCCATTATAGACTCTAATTTCCAAGGCTTTCACCACAAGGGATTATCATAGGAAGAGGTGCGACATTTCAAAGGTGAAAATTAAAGCCTTTATTCCGTGAAGGATAAAACTCTTCAACCTCTAATTAAAAGTATTTTGGAAACTTTTGGAGTGCATTTTTGGGTTTAACTAAATGTCATAAATTTGGAGATGTTGATCCATTTTTTTGGTCACAAGATTATTGGATTGTGTTGCAAATTATTTAGGAAAAAAAAGTTTAAGTAGAATTAAAATATAAAAAATTATAATTTTCAATTATACAAAATTTGAACTAATTTATTATTTTTGGTAGTGACCCAAATATTTCAATCATTTAAATATACATACCATAGCATGATAGCACATTTGACATACCTATGGCAAATAATTCAAGTGGAAACCTTTGGATGAGAATGGTATAGGCCTTTTAAATCAATTTTTCAATTTTTGAGCTACAAGGGGTTTTTCATGAGGCATAAGTGTCCAAAATTTTCTTAAGAAAACACATTTGCAACTTGCCTCTTTTAAATTTTATAATTGATCAGGATTGAGCACCCACCTATCTTTTAATTTAAAGCCAAGGATTTTTTATTTTGTTAAATTTGATGTAGTTCAAAAAATACTCTTCATTGTAGTACTAATTAAAAGCTATTTTCATCCATAAATAAACCTATACAGAGGGGATTTTAGACAATATAGAAGATTTTTTGAAAAGTACCATTTATTGTAATCTTCAAGGAGTTTTTATTAAAATTTACCTAAAACATAGATATATTTCTAGTCAATTTATTCCTAAAAATCTTCTTAAATTGAGGTGATTTTTAAGTAATCATCCTATTAGAACTATGTTTAATTTTTAAAGATGACTAAGGATGTTTTCTAGAGAATTTGTTAAAAAATTGTTCTTCTTAGTGTGCACCAACTAGAAAATATAGTCTAAATTCAAACTCAAAGTTGTCACTAGAATTTGGAATTTGACAATATGACATTAAAAAACCACAAAAGTGATGTTTAAGTCACTTTTATCATAACCATTTATTGTCCTAGCCTAATCACTTTGTCATTGAGAAAGTTAAAACTTTTTATTGGTCCCCCATCTAGTAGACTAGTAGCATGAAGAAAAGTGGATACCTAGCTTATGTGCTTAATGTACAAATTTGTATATTTTGTGCATTTGTCAAAGTGGAATGTATTTAGATTGATTAGAAAATATTTATTGATTTATTGATTCCAAATTTGAAGATGTACTATACATATAGTTTCAAATCATGATGCATAATCATAAATTCTTTTTATAAAATCCTTAAGAAAATTATAAAATACATTTTTGATAGTACAATTTAGCTTTGTCCAAGACCCTTTTCATCATTAGAGGTAATCAATAACAAACTGTGCTTCAAAAACATTTGTTAATAATTTTAAATCTTTTTGAAAAGATCCAAACAATATTTTTGTAATTTTATTTTAGATTGATATTTAACCCCTTAAGTTATTTGACTATGTTTTAATTGAAAACACCCAAAAACTGCCATTTCTAGGACAAGTACCAAAAAACAATTTTAACTTTTTTTTGACATATGTAACCATAGGATTTTACAGTAGAATGGTTTGAGCAAATGTGAATTTTTTTTTTAAAGAATTTCACTATGTGGATTGGCATATATTAGCATTTTAATTCACAACAATTGTTTTTTTGCCCTACAAAAAATAGGACAATTGCACTTCACAAGCTCACTTTTCTATAAAAAAAAAATGTCTGAAATAGAGGTGCTTCTTTGGATTATGTTTTCTATACAAATTGTGTACATGCTTGAAAAATTTCAAATCATTTGGAATTATACAACATTGTAATCTTGTAAAAATTTTGATTTTTGACAATTTGTTGTGAATAGTATAAATAGAGACAATTTGATGATTAATTCATACAATAGAGTAATAAGATAGACAAATTGACGGATTAAAAGGATATGTAAAGCTATCAAGGAATTAGGATCCTTAAAGACAATTACACTTGGCATCTAGGGTCTAAACCGTTGTCTTTAGCTAGACAACTTGTCATTTTTCTCACCACTCTCTTAGTCATTGGAATGTGTGTCAATGTGTCTCGATACTGTATTTGTTTTTTATATTAATATACTTAATATTTTAAAGCAATTTGTCTTGATTATTGATTGATTGTGGATTAAAATCCAATGATTGGATCTTTTTCTATGTGTTTAGCAAATTGCATTGTGTTCATAAGCTTGTTGTTGGAATCTAGTGATTGAACCCAATTATTTACAAACTAGCAATTAGTCTGTATTGTGAGTAAGATCTAGCGATTGGATCAAATTGTTGATCATGAGTCAATTTGACTTGTGTGTGTTTGATCCAAGGATTGGATCATTGCTGTGAACTTGACAAATTGTATTTTGTATGTGTTAAGTGAATCCAGTGATTGGATTCATTTTGTTTGAAGTCTGACAATTTGATTGTGTAGAATTTGAGACCAGGGATTGGTTGTATGTTATAATTGTTGAAGACTAATTGACTGTATATGTGTGAGGTTGCAACTAATTGTTTGCTTTATTTGCATTGAGGTAAATTGTTTGTGTAATTGTATAATTAATTGGCTTGTTTATGTATGTATAGTTGCTTGGCTAATTGCTTAGTAATTCTTTAGAATTAGTGATTGGTTCAGTGTAGTTTGATTGCATAAGCAAGTTGTCTGTGGAATTCATTGTGTGTTTAATTTATCAATTTAATTTTATTAAATTTGACAATTTATATATTGGTTAATTTGTAAAATGGCAAATCATTGTGGTTTAATTGTCCACTATAATTCTTAAATAATTTTATTATTATATCTAGTGATTGGATTTGTGTGTGTTAAGAATGAGTGGAGTTATTTGGTGTAGTGTAATTGTGCATTTGGCAAATTGTCTAATGTAGAACTTAGAAATTGGGATTATTGTTATTGTATGCTTGGAGCATATTGTCCACTTGGTTTTGTACATTGTGATTTTGAGATTGAATTCTTATATGTATATGTGTAGTTTATAATTCATTGAATTACAAATTGATTGGATTACCTATCTATTTGTCTAATAATTGTATAAGACTAGGGATTGGTCAAATGTTGTATAAGTGTTAAGCCAAGTTGTCAGTTTGATCTTCTGTCTATGTCTTTGTCTGTGGAGACTAATTGACTTGCTAATCTAGAATTGACACTATATATTGTCAATTATTTGTGACTGGATTAAGATGTATTGATTAAAGTCTAGACAAATTATCTCAAGAAATAAGAATGGAATTTCCATCATAGTGAAGTTGGGATTATACTATCAAGAATTTGTTGAGGACCTTACAAATTGCTACAAAGATTAAATGAACCAATAAATGCCACTTGGGAGCTCAAGTGGCAAAACAAAGATATTGCTCTAAAATACTTTAAGAAGAGTTTCCGTGTCTTTGAATTGTATAATAACAAGTTGTATTTGATTATATTATTTAAATGTCAAATTGTTTTATATAGTTTAATTTGTAATGAAATTATAATTGGGCAAGTTGACCGGATTAGTAGAATATTGATGTTGTATGTGTAAGGAAGATCTTGTATGTGTATATATGATCAATTGACCATAAAGCAATTTCTAGTTTGGAATGTATATAAAAAATTGATAGGATAGTGATAAATTGCCAATATATTATATAAGTGTATTTTCCATTTTTCTATAAAATACAAGTGACTTTAGCTACTAATACATTAGACTATTTGACCATTCCTAAGTTTGGAACCCCTATACTTAATCCTGGGTGTTTTATGAAGATAGCAAAAACTCATATTACAAACATATAGCAAAAAATAGTAAGTAGACAATATTTTCTGACACATGTAACCATAGGATCTTATAGTAGAATGGTTTGAGTAAACATGGAATTTTCTTTTAAGAATTCCACTATGTGAATTGGCATACATTAGCATTTTAATTCACAACAATTGTTTTTTTGCCCTACGAAAAACATGACAATTGCACTTCACAAGCTCACTTTTCTATGAAAAAATGTCTGAAATGGAGGTGCTTCTTTGGATTATTTTTTCTAAATAAGTTGTGTACATGCTTGAAAATTTTCAAATCATTTGGAATTGTACAACATATAGGAAAAAATAGTAAGTAGACAATAGTAGAGAATGATTCAAAATACTAAATTGTTAAGAATTTGATTATGGAATTGAAAAATGCCAATTCTAATGGTTGAAATGTTGTAATAAATAAGCTACATCCTACAATTTTATTTATTTTTCAAAAACATTGAAAATTGAGTAAGATAAAGGATTTCAAAGCTAATTTTGAGTAGAGAATCTATAATTGCCTATAAATAAAAAATTCTCATAATTTTTTATTCATTGATCAAAATGGAATGATTTAAAGCTTTTCATGTTTAAAGTAAAACAACCCATGATGTTCAAAATTAGGAATTTGACCTCATGTGGTTGTTGATTTCTCAATTTTTTTTCCACAATAATACAAGTATTGGAAACAGTGAGAGCAATTGACATTATGCTTTTTTGACAAAACATGAATTTGCTATGAATTTTTGAAGTGTTCAATGCATCTTTGCCTAGAAGAGTTTGTAGATTACTTTAGAACAAACAAAATCTGAATTCATCATGTTCATTTTGCTCACCTAAAGCAATTATGGTATTTTCTAACATGGGAGAATTAGAAAGTCAATTCTTACAATGATTCCTCACTGAAAAATTAGAAGTTCCCAATGAAGTTAGTAATCACTCCATTACTATCATGTAAGACATGCATTGAAAGCCAAAATCTCACATACTAAAAAAAAACCCATATTGGAGTCATTTCCTAGGTATTTGTCATAGGTCATTTGACCGTCATGGGATGATTTACCTTATATAATTCTAAAAAACTAATTTCAAAATTTTGTTTTTGAAAAAAAATGATTCTTTTTATTTGCCTGGACTATAGTGTTGTCCTAGATGTTTGTTTTTCAAAAAATCACGTCCAAAAACTGGATGTCTTGTTTCAATGAATGTGCAGACGTGGACATAGACAAACGCTATCCAGTCGCTGTTCGTTGGGTGACTGGATAAGTGGTTGGGCGGACGACTAGGTGGAAGGGGGGATGACTAAACAAAGGACGGATGGGCAGATAGCTTGGCAAACAGCAAATGGGTAGACGCCAATCCAAGCCAACAAAAAACTTCTTTTGCCATTTGCAACCTCAATTTTTGAAAATTTGAGGCATGCAATACACCATTGGAAATGTCTTAGAAATACCTTTCCAATGGTATATTACACACACCCAAACTCCAAAAACTTAGATCGCAAATGACAAAAAAAGGTCGCAACAAATGCATTTTCAAAGTCATAGCAATTGTCCACCCGTCTGCCCAATTGCTTGCTTGGCGGACAGGTGAATGGCTTAGCAGACAACTTCATGAAGGAGTAAAAAACTTAATTTGCCATTTGCAACCTCAATTTTTGAAATTTTGAGGTGTGTAATATACCATTGGAAAGGTCTCAGAATACCTTTCCAATGGTATATTACACACTTCCAAACTCCCAAAACTCAGATTGCAAATGACAAATGAAGCCAGCTACAAGTGCATAGTGAGCTTCTATCTTGTTGTTTGTTTGGTTGTCCCTCATTTATTAAAACATTAGATTCTTGAAAGTACGGGTTTGCTTTCTAAATTGTACTTAATGCTACACATATTCGATGTATCATGCATGTATGAATATGTAATTTATGTAAGTTTCTATGCATTTGAAATTGCAAATTCTATATTCTAAACCCTAACTCTAACCCTAAAACCTAATGCTAAATTTTACATTTCTTATAACATTTAAAAAAATATTGATGCAACGTGTGGACTATAGAATATGTTTCACCTTCAATTTTGTTTAAATGAGATTATTAGAAAGTACTACATATGTAGATCTCAATGACTTATTTTTTGATGTTTTGAATGTGATTTTGGTTTTTTCTTCATCAGTTCATTTGTTATTTTGTTGCAATTGTTCAAATGTAGAACATGCAATTATAATTTAAAGTGTTTATTTAAGTTTGTTGAAAAATGTATTGAAAGTTTGAAACATCAAGCTATGCATACTACAAGCAATTGTATTGTTTTTTTATTCTATTAGAGGATGCTTCTAAAAATAATTTAACATTTTATGATAACTTTTGACAAAATCATTTATACATATGTAAGTTTTATTCTTACCCTTTCGTATGAAACTTTTATATTATATGAGCTTGCATATAATCACTTGAAATGTATTTTAGTCCAATCTCATAGAATATAGTTGGCTTAAAATCACAAACAAATTAGAAATGTAATTTAATACGTGAAATGAATATTTTGAGAACAATAAAAGTTTCAAAATACTAATTATATGAATTCTTTTATTACATGGCTCATTGGCAACTTTTGTATTATATGAAGAGATCATAGGCATTAAAACATTTTACAGAAAGGCTTTTGTAAAAATTATATTGGATTAAAAAGACTAGAAAGTTAAGGGGGATCAAATTAAAAATTAATTAAGTGTAAAAAATGACTTGCAAATGCCTAGTTCATCTTTCAATAAAAAAATAAATTTAATGCATGTGTCTCACAACTTGTACAAGTTAATTATGGCTTTTAAAAAAATTTAGTTGGAAATCAAAAAATAATTTCAATTCAATGGCTATTCTAATCACGCATCACTAATTAATTAAATTTGTATAAGAATCTCATCCAATGTTCATTCATTCAATATTCACTACTTCCATTGAATTTCATCTTCTCATCCAATCTTTGTTTGAATGTTGAATGTTTATAGTTAGTAGACCAAATTCATCCAAAATTCAGTACTTCATTCAATTTATAACTTGCTCTAATTGATTTGAAGTAGCTAACATATCTAATGGTAATGGTTGTCAAAAAATAATTCTCCAAATACATGTAAAAACTTTTGGGAATTAATTTTGTAAGAAACTATTATTTTTGTAAGGAAAAAAGATAAGATTGAAAATATACTGGTAGAATATATATTTCTAGTTTTTATCAAATTAAATAATTATTTGGCAAAGAATGTTCAACCTACTTTTAGTATACCGTATATAACTATCCCCTAAGAGAGCCTTACTAATTTTGATTTGGACTTATTTGGGGACAAAATGAAATATAAGTTGACAAGATTCCAAATATAAATCATTTTTGCAAGTTTCTTTTTTGGTTCCATCTAGACATGAATTGATCCAATCCTTTGAACAAACTTAAGAAGAATGAGTGACTAAGCTAATCACATCACTTGAAAACATACAAATATTGCTTTATCAAACATACTTGAATGCACTTCATCTGTTTCATAATTAGAGTGCTCATGAATGTAATAAATTCTACAAAACATTCATCATCCATCCATAGTATGCAAGCTCTTTCAAGGATTAAGGCAAAAAATTTGTAAACATTTGTTGTGAACATCGATAACCAACGTTGGGACAAAACTTACCAATTATACCAACCTTGTCTTTTATTGATTTTGATTTTTTATATGAAAATCTACAAAAATTTCCAAACCAATTGCATCCTCTTTCACCTTCTTTCACTAACATCTGGATGATTGTGACATTTTCCTCAAATTGTAATATTCAAAGATGTTGGACCTCTAACAAGTGATTGCACCAGAAGTGAGGATACAATCAAAAAAGTTGCAAAATGGTTAATCCTCCAATGCTACTATGGACACTAAGTGTCCGATGAATGATGAAGAATCTTTGCATGCAAGACAGAAGTGTCATTGTTCATTTTTGGAATTTTAGGCAAAATGGAGAAACCTTCTACAGTAATTTGTCTCGAATGAGTGCTTTGAGTTTCTTAAAGTAGATGATGTGCATTGTGTCAAAAAGAATGATTTCCATGAAGACTAGCTTGTCCTTATAGGGTTAACCCCTAAACGCCCAAATTGCGTTTTTTGGCAATATAGAAATTTTCGATAGTTCACTATAAATGAAATTTTTATATATTTTCTTTAAAATTTAACAAAGCATGTGCCCAAGGAGTAGCTTTAAGGCTCAATAATTTTCATAACTTTTGACTACAAGGTTAAAAAGTTATTGTAGGATACATACTTTTCATTACTCAACGGGCAGCCTAGGCAACAAAAAAATTTCTTTAAAAATCATTTTTTTGAAGAAATTGAAATTTGAAATTGGTTCTTTAGATTTATATATACTTGTAAAGCTTTAAACCATTTTATTTTGATCAATGAGTCAAAAGTTATGAGGAGTTTTAGTTTGGGGGAGTTTGTGGGTCATTATTGAATTTTTACTCTAAAACAAACTTTGAAGTCCTTTATTTAACTCAATTTTCAATATTTTTGGAAAGAACTAAAAACATTGTGTGTAGATTGTTTATTACAACATTACAACCATTGGAATTGGCATTTTTCAATTCCATAAATAAATTGTTAACAATTTAGTATTTTGAATCATTCTCTACTCCTTTCTACTTACTATTTTTTTCTATATGTTGTATGATTCCAAATGTTCTGAAATTTTATAGGCATGTAGCCAACTTGACTTAAAAAATGAATTCAAAGGATAACCACCATTTGGGACATTTTTTTTATACAAATATCACCTTTTGAAGTGTAGTTGCCAAGAAAAGAGAATTTGCCACTTCAAATGCTAATATCTTGCAATCTACATAGTGGATATTTCTGAAATTTTCTCTATATGTTCTTAAACAAGCGTACTACAAGATTCTAAGGTTATATGTATCCAAATTTTTTTTCTAAAATTTGGTACATGTACCAAAAATGGTAGTTTGGAAGTGGTTTTGGTGAAAATATAGTCAAAATCGTTTAGGAGTTAAATAGGAGTTATTAGTTGGAATTTTTTGGTTTACTAGTTGGGGCTAAATGGCTTGAAATGTATATATTGCCTATATGTTTGTATGTACACTACACAAGATTTTTTTTTTCATTTTTTCTGAAGTGCCAAAGTGGTGATATAAAATGTTACAATGGTGCTCCAAATTTCAACATTCATCCACATATTGGATAGAAAATATCACATTATTGGCATATATCACATGACCATAAGTTTGGTTTCATCCACAATCTAGTGATTTTATCCATTTTTTTTTTTTCTTTTTAATTTGAAGTTTTTTGGTGAAGAACTTCATAGTTTGTCATTTTTTAACCAAACTATTTTTTGCTGGTGCAAATCTGGCACTGTAAAGCCAAAAAAAAAAAGCCCTGATACTACAGTATACCTCTGTCAGTGACAGAAGAAGCTTAGTGCAATTGCAGTTGGCCAAACCTGTTTCCCAAGACACGGGGAGCGCTGGGAGAAAAGGATCTCAGGCCGAAGGATGAGGCAAAGTGTGAGCTGATGGGGACCGAGGAGAGAGTGTTTCCTTTTGACAATTTTCGACTGAGTGAAGGGTTTACTACTGGCGCTTGACTAATTTCTAGTTCTGGAGACCACACTCATGAAACTTGCAATAATTTGCAATGAATAATGAAGAGGCGTAGAAGCAAACAGGAGGAATGGTCTGTCTGCCCATGTGCTCCAAAGAGAAGGCCTGCGGATTTTCGTATTTCTACTTGGCTTGTCTGACTTTCCACCATCCTCAAAAATCTCCGGTTTCACCAGCGTGGAGAAATGGAAACACATGCTGCCATTTAGCGTCGGTGGTCCTGGACGGAATTTTGACCCCCAAACCAGTCCATCTGAGCATATGGCATCAAGCGTCTCCTCTCCTGACGTGGATAAGAATGTGCATTTCGGGGTACATTTGGACGTGTCGCTAACTCATCTCACATGAAACGGAGAAGGAGAAAAGCAAACACGAGTTCTGAAATCATGAAATTAAAAGCCTTTTAAATCTTGCATATATAGAAACAGCACGCAAGAATGATTGAATATGTACCATGAATCATGGCAGCAAGCGACAGAAGCCACTCCCAACCAACTTCACCTCCTGAACATTCTCTAAAGGTCTGCATCAGATCCCTTTGCGACAAGCTCACTCGTCGGAACCAGACTCTCGGGACTTGCATTGGACAAGCTACTCGCGAACCCCTTCTGCGTGCGCCACCTCAGTTTGAACCCACCTCCTCAGAGTCCACCCTACCTGGAGTATTTCTACAGGCTTGACCCACTTTAAGACCACTGCGCACTCAACCGAAGGTATATAAGGGCTAGCAACTCAAGCCAATTGTAACACACACACAGCAATCAACTCTTCCTTCACAACTCTCGAGCTCTCTCACACACAGGGCTCTCAGTTTCTGACTTGGAATCGCACTGTAAGGCATCCGTCTGCGTCCAAGGCATCGACGTACATTTCCAGTTTCCAGTGAAGAGCGAGCCAATATGGGCATCATGAACAAGTACAGCAGCAACATTTGGGTGACCGTGGCGGTGTTCGCAACCATGGCGATGCTGCTGCCCATGCTGGCCGTGGCCGCCGACGCCGACCCCTTGCAGGACTTCTGCGTGGCCGACAACTCCACCGGCTTCACCATCAATGGCTTCCCCTGCCTGCCCGCCAACAAGGTGTCTGCCTCCGACTTCAAGTCCTATGCCTTGACCAAGGCCGGCGACACAAACAACGCCAACAACGCCAAGGTCACCCCCGCCTCCGTGATGGAGTTCCCGGGATTGAACACCCTGGGCATCTCCGCGGCCCGCATTGACTTCGCCAAGGGCGGCATCAACCCCCCTCACACGCACCCGCGCGCCACGGAGCTTCTGATCCTGGCCAAGGGCGAGCTGTACGTGGGCTTCGTGGACACCAACAACACTTTGTTCGCCACCACCATCAAGGCGGGCGAGCTCTTCGTGTTCCCGAAGGACCTGGTGCACTTCCAGCTGAACGTGGGCAAGGGCCCGGCGCTGGCCTTCTCGGGCTTGGACAGCCAGAATCCTGGAGTGCAGCAAATCGCGACGGCGTTGTTCAAACCGGCCATCAAGGATGAGGTGCTGGAGAAGGCCTTCCGCATCAGCGAGGAGACCGTGGACATGATCCAGAAAAACATCCGCAAGTAAGCTGTCAGGAAGGATCAAATTAAATCCGCCGTGCGAACAAAGTAATTGTTGACATATATTCGGGGTGCGAGCTAGCCATGATTCATTCACTGACCCAGACACTGTAAAAATCACAATTAGACATGTAGAAAGACAAAGTTACAGTACTTTCCATTCATTTAGAAATAGGATTTCAGAGTTCAATCACATGACTTCGACTGGCACAGACTGATCTCATGGGACGGTTGAAATAATTTCTTGTGCCGCATATTGTAGTCAATCAAGCCATTGACGCTTAGAGTTTATACTGATTCCGTGCACATGGTTATAATGTAGTCAGAGTCATCTGTAAGGTACACTTTTTTATTTGAGAGACACTGTTGGTACTTTTTCCATTCACAATTCTGCCAAACATTACTGCTACCCTGTGAACATCACCTCTTGATCTTCAGCACTTCCCTGCGGATGCGAGTGACTTTGCCTGCGAAGGAAGTCACTAGCAATATCTAGTTTGAATATTACCAGATATTGCTAGATGTTGCTAGATGTTGCTAGATATTGCTATATTACCATATGAACCTGACATGACAGTTTCCAAGTACCCCTAATTGAGGTAATAATCAGCGAGCAAGTGGATGGAGCGATTTGGAAGCTATTCTTCAGCTCTAGGCATGTGTTGAACCTTCTCTACATATTAATGCGTTACTTGTTGAAAGATGAAGTATATAAGTTGATAAAAAAAATCAGGCCATCTACCCTTTTAGCCAAATCCACAAATTTTGGTGAATCTTCCACCTCAGACAAGTGATAAATGCTTACTTGTATGAGAAAAATGTGTCAGAATGGCATGTTGGAACACCTGTAACCAACACTAAAACCAATTCCTCGTACTTTGGGATGGAACCAACACATGGAACTCTTTTCAACACATTGGGAATTGAAAATCATGAGTATCCAAAAAAGAATTGATGATCATATAGAAAAAAAGTGAGAACTTCTGAAGATCAACTTCATTGTATACCCCACACCGTTTCCTGTAAAGGCTTTACAATTCGCACTTCTTCTATCTCTATATTTCCAAAATTAATGTAGGGTAAGAAGTTAAGAATGGATGCTTCTACCTGAGGCTCGGACCTAAAAAATCAGGGCACAGGCGACAATATGGTGTCATTCCCCCCCTCTAATTCCCTGGTCCTCAGGACTGCAAAGAATGTGCATCTGGAATACGGGTCGTCCTCAACAAATGAATCCTGAACAATGGTTTAAAAGAATTACATAATGGTCTGCTAGCCTGTGATTGCACAAGCTTCATTGAATCAACTCCGAATGCTGATGACATTGCTGCTGAATCCCAAATCACGGTCTCTGGATACCAATTGCGCGCCATTCGCGACTTGACGACGGCGGCTTCCCATCCTCGAAGACGCCTCGAATTCGTCATCGCTCGCTGTGCCCAAATGGTTGGGTCGATTCCTTCGCTTCAGTCGCAAGCACGCCTTGCTTGGGAAACACGAAATCTCCAACAACGGCTTCTTCGGTACGGGCAGGCACTTCACGAAGACCGCCAGGGGAATCGCCACCAATCCAATGCCCACGCACAATCCCCACCACTTGATCTCTAAAGCGGTCGTCTCCGCAAACTTATTCAGAAACGTCACGATGATCACCTGCAAGAACACGGTGATGGCGATGATCGACAGGAACAAGTAGTTTCTATGAATGCCTTCAAACGCATTGAACGCCTCGGGGCGACGCGCGTTGATCTCATTGAAGAGCTGGCAGAACACGAAGGCGTTGAAGATGATAGTGTTGCGCTCCAGCTTTTGCTCCTCGTGCGTTCCCTTCAGTCCCAGAATTTCGATTCCGCGGTACGTGAGGATGAGGAGGATGATGATCTGGTAAGTCGCTTGGCCGAAGATGTTGCGCCACATGATGTTGGTGATGAGTGGCTCGGTTCGTCCGATGGGCTTCTTGTCCATGAGGGCGTCCGTTGGAGCTTCTGTTGCGAGCGCGAGCGCGCCCATGGTGTCCATGATGAGATTCACCCACAAGAGCTGCACGGCGGTGAGGGGGACCTCCCCGGAGCTGATCGCCGCGACGAAATTGATCGCGAGCGCGACGACGTTAACTGTGAGCTGAAACTGAATGAACTTCTGGATGTTGGCGTAGACGGAGCGACCCCAGCGCACTACTTTCACCACCGACGTGAAGTTGTCGTCGAGGATGATGATGTCGGAGCTTTCTTTCGCGACTTCCGTCCCGGCGATGCCCATGGACAGACCAATGTCAGCTTCCTTGAGGGCCGGAGCATCGTTCGTCCCGTCGCCCGTGACGGCCACCACGTCGCCGTGGCGCTCCTTGAGTGCTCTCACGAGCTTGAGCTTGTCCAATGGGGAAGATCTCGCCATCACCACCAGATTGTCCAGTGCGACACTGTTGAGCTTCTCCTCGTCCCAGGTTCGAAAGTCTTTTCCCTCCACCACCAGATCTCCTTCTTTCAAAATTCCGCATTCGGTAGCGATGGCTTTCGCGGTGAAGATGTTGTCTCCCGTCACCATGCGCACCTTCACACCCGCGCGTTGGCAGCGCGCCACTGCCTCACGCACTCCGGGGCGGCAAGGATCCTTGATTCCGGCTATGGCCATCAGGATGAGCCCCTCGTCCGGCGCCTTCCAGTCCGACCGCGCATCTTCACTTTCAGGAATTTCAGCTTCGTCGAAAGGTCTGTAAGCAAAGGCGATGCAACGGAGGGCTTGAGCTGCCATGCCCTCGATCATGCCATTCAACTCCACGCTCTTCTCGCTAGTCATGGGTTGACACTTGCCGTTGGAATCCACCCAGTGATCACAGAGGTCGAGAATGATTTCAGCTGCCCCCTTCCAATGCATTTCCACCTCCCCTTTCTCGTTTTTGTACACCACCCCTGCGCGTTTCTTCTCCGAGTTGAAAGTCTCCACATGCAACACCTCATTCTCATGACGGATGGCGCGAAAGTCCATCCCCAGCTTGAGCCCCCATGTCAAAATCGCGGCCTCTGTTGGACTGCCCGTCACGACTGGCTTCTCTCCTTCCTTCGGAGGAGAGACATTCCCGTTGCTGTTCAAACAAACGGAATTCACGAGCGATGTTCGCAAGCTCACAGGAAGCGATTCGGCATCCGCGAGTGACTCTTCGTCCTTCATCTCCCCGGCCATGTAGACTCTCGTGACGGTCATCTGGTTCGTCGTGAGTGTACCGGTTTTGTCACTGCAAATTGTGGTCGCCGATCCCATGGTCTCGCAAGCGGCCAGATGCCGGACTAACGATTTGTCAGCCATCATCTTGCGCATTGAGTACGCCAATGTGAGCGTCACCGCCAGGGGTAAGCCTTCTGGCACCGCCACCACCACAATCGTCACCGCAATCGAGAAAATGCTCACCATATCCTTGATCACCTCCATAGCCTTCCGATCCTTCGCCGTCGCGTCCTTATACGTGATCGCGAAGTATCGAATCACCAAGATGACTAAAACCACCGTCGCGACGAAGAGCCCCACTTTCCCAATCAAAGTTGCCGCGCCGTTCAGCCTAACCTGAAGAGGCGTCTGGTCACCATTGTCGGCACTGATGGACGCCATCACTTGCCCCCATTCCGTGTTCAGCCCCACGCCCGTTACCAGCATCGTCCCTTGCCCGTCCTGCACTTTGCATCCCGACAGCAGAAACGGCCGCGTCTTGTCCTTCTTCACAGGCAAGCTCTCACCCGTCATGGTGGACTCGTCGATCGAGAGCGAATGCCCCTCCACCAGCACCCCATCCGCCGGAACTTGCCCTCCAATTGACAACGGCACAATGTCGCCCACCACGAGGTCGAATATGGAGACTTTCTGTCGTCGCCCAGCTCGGAGAACTTCCAGTTGAATATTCTCCTTCTCATCGTTCAGGTTGCGGAAATTCAACCCCTGTTTGTAGTCGCTGACGGCCGTGACGACGATGACCAGGATCACCGCGAAGCCGATGCTGGTGCCCTCGTACCACCCTTGTTGGATCCCCTCCGTCCAGATCCCCGTGGCAAGAGACACAACCGCGCATACCATCAAGATATTGAGCGTGGTATCTTTGCAAGCATCCCAGACGAAGGACCAGAAGCCTTTCGTCACCTTCTTCGGGTACGTGTTGGAACCGAAAGCTGCACGCCTCTTCTGCATTTGGTCTTCTATTTCATCGAGCCCATATTCTCTATCTGTGTTGAGCTTGGAAGACAGCCCTGCAATACCACCTAACCTGTCGAGATCCTCTAATTGCCGGTCTTGGAGTAATTGGGATAGCGCGGTGACGGAGATTCCATAGTCATCGGGCCGAATGCGAATACCTTGTTGGAACCGAGCGCAAGCGCGGATGGCGATTATGGCTCCTCTAAATCGGAGACATGCGTTGAAGCATGCAGGTTCTCGATGCAACCTCTTGGACTCTCCACCATGGAAATCAGGGTTCTCAGAGTCATCTCCCGATTCCGGAGCTGGAATTGATGAGTGGCCAAAGTGAACCTTGCCATTGTTGGCCATGGTATACTTGACCAAATCAAGCCCTTGTGTCAATGAATCAGTAGTATGATTGCACGCCTTTAAGAAGCGTCGCACGGAAGCTCTATCAAATTAATTGGTAGTTGATACGAACGCACTGACGAATTGAAATCGTTTCTCAAAAAGTTTGCAAATCTTCCACAAGCTTCATCACCTAGCTCATTCGTTCTAAGGATGTAAGTCGACGAAATATATCTATCTATCGGTATGCCTAATGCTCTGATATAGCCACGATGTAGCCAAATGAATATATGAACACTCTCGAAATTGAAACCTCTAACTCGTGACACTTGACCAACTGAAAAGTCCAAGATTTTCAGGGTGTAAGTTTACATACTCCAGGTCAAAACGACATCAAGTGCCCCTATGAACATGTACACGATCTGCATGCAATACAACAAACAAGAACTTTAGAGAAAAGCTCAAATGAACAGTTACAGGAATAAATAATAATATTAGAATCGGGACCCAATCAAGCAACCCCTGCTGCCGTTCTGCAAGTCAATTTGGCCGCCATAATTTCTAAGGCACAGACCTGTCCAGGGTTCCCCTCCCATCAATATGAGCAAGAGATTTCGTAGGACCAGAATTCACTCGCACTTACTGCAGCCCAACTCATGCTTGTTCCGGACACACCATGTCGCGGCACAATTCATGGCAGATCAATCATACTACTGATTCATTGACACAGAGGTTTAATTTCCGTTTGCTCAAGCTATCGATCATTGGAATCCCTAATTGAGCATAATTCTGCATCTGCACCAGTTGTTCGAACACTCTAGCTAGTAGGTGCTCCACACCCACCTGGGACTGACAAAGTTGGAGTAAGACCACTGATTTTTTTGAGGGTTCAAAGCTATTCAATATCTCAACAAGCCCGACTAAAACTACAAAAGCAGGTGCTACGACTGAATCCAAGAATGGTCTATTCTCAATTGCCATTCAATTCCGAAGACGACGAACTGCTTTCACGCTCATTTGACCAATAATTTCATACCAAAACTTAGCATCCCTCAAGCTAATAACTCTTCAGAAATTCATAGTTTCCAAGAACCTGAAAGGCTAAGCTAGCACGATCTCTTTGCAAATACCCGGCCTGAAGGCAAACGTCGTTTTTCATGAAACTATGCAACTACGTGTACTTGATGAATTCTTGTGACTATCCAAGGTGTGCCGCATCCAAAAGAACGAATAGCTCGATCAAGCGAAAGTGTGATTGCAAAAGCAGTGACTTCAGCAAGATTGAAATTGACAAAAGTAATGAAGGTCACGAACTCTGAAAGTGGAACAGCAGCTGCAGGTTGCCTATGCCGGAACTGCTGGCTTGCAAGCTAGAGAACTCGACGAGCGTCTGTGCTTGAAACTCTGTGGTTCTTAAGCTTGTATATATGTAGAGCTGCCATTTACTCCGATTTTGTCCATCGATATTTCCGATAAGCTCATCGGGGTATGAGAAGATTCGTCGGACTTTCTTGCAATTGGTTTGCCACCACCACCACCACCCTCGAAAAAGAACTTCAGTGTTGGCCGAATGAGTACAACTCCGTCTCGGAGTTCGCACAATGCCTCGTGTTCTGTTCCGCTACCGACATCCCCGTGTTACTGGCATGCTGAAGAGGGAAGACGCGTCTCGGCTGTCTGCGCTGTAGCGGCGATGAACCCTTTTTCGGCTTTTCCACTATTTTGGGCAGTGGCGGAAAATGGTTGTGGGGATGGATGAAATATGAACAACGTAGATGAAAATTCATTGGTTTCATCCAAAATGAGTAATTCATGCACAAGATTGGTAGGAATTTTCTGATTTTATTGGTAAAGTTAACTACTTTAAGTTAATTATTAGGTCAGTTTCAAAAATAATTAGGGGAAAATTGGAACATGTCTGAAAAAATATGAAAAATTGTACAAATATTTCTGAAAAATCTGAGAAAATTTCATTGTGGCCAATCCTAAATATTCAAAAATTATTCTTGGAATTTTTTTAAAAAAAAGAACCTTAGAAAAAGGAACACAAATGAAAAAAACAAAACATTATTGCAATGAGGAGTGTCAAAAAATTAGGAAGAGCTATGTGCTCAATGTTAAGAAAATCTAACCAAGCTATTGAATTGCCCAAATGCCCAAATGCCCAAATTAAATTATTTTGACCTACAAGAAGCATTAATTATATGATAGTTTATAGTATATTAGATAACTTCAATATAATGTGGTCTGCACTAACTTATTTTTGTAGTATCCCAAGTACCATTCTTTAGCGGATAATTATATTGCTTTGTAATTTATTGAAGCAGGAAACTTAACCCGTTCCACAAAGTAAAGACCAGTAGGGCAAATTTTTGTGTTTTGTGGGTTCAACACAAAAAGGAAGCCCCCGTATTTTGTGCCATGTAAATCCTTAAACAGTGTTCTTCAACACACAAACCGCTTCTAATTTGGGAGGCCTCTGATTTTTAATATGAATTCAAAATTTGCTAATTTTTTCATGTGGGGGCAAACCAAAAATTTTGTGTGTTTTCCCCAGGAAATGTGTAAATTCACTCTGCAGAGGGTTTACTTCACTTCCTTAAAAAAATAACTGCAGGTTCAAGTGCACTTGGCATCCACGACGTCAGTGCACCAATAGAAGTTGAGCTGTGTCTGCAGACTGGCTGCAGACATTTGAGTCAGTCGGGAACGCTCTTTCGGGCGACAGCGTAACTTCCAAGACAGTCGTGGTTTCATTTAACTTACCTTAGTTCGCGCGGCAGACAGCCACTCCGGCCAGTCGTTGAAAAACGAAAGTCGGCCCTCGACGTGAGGGGGGTGGTGGCGCCGCTATCCACTCCGTCTTCTCCTCACGGCGGTCGGTGAGAGGCCTCACCGCCTCTCTCTCTTTGCCCTCTCTTTGCCTCCGGGGGCTTTCCCGGCCTCGGTCGTCCGTCTGTATCGATCTTAAGCATAGGGTCCGTCCTTGCTGTAACTTACTATTATTGTTCTCCGTGCTCTCTTGCCACGCCACTTGTGGCTGTGTGGAGTGATGGTTCTGCACTCTGTATTCTGTCCTTGTCCTTGCAATGAAATCTTCCCCCCCCCCCAAAAAAAACACGAACGCTTGCCAACAGAATTGTAACAGCTGTACTATACAGTACTAGTACGTTGTGAAAATCTTAACCGACTTGGATTCTGAAATGACCGGCCAGACCTCGAGGATTCCAGGAATTGAGGCTACCGAATGTGTACTTTTATTCGCTTTTCTTCTTTTCTTTTCACAAAATATGGACTTGAATTAGAAGGTGTGTTTTGATTTGGAAATAGGATACGCTTTGGGAAGGAAGGAGGCTCCGTCCTCGTGTGTCCTTCAGTTGGAAGGCCACCGACAGGAAGACGAAACAGGGCTGTGGAAAAATGTCGGTTCATAACCAGCTGTCGGTGGTTACAACCGGCTGGTTCTGCACGGCAGGGCGTGCGGCCATAATAAGACACACGTGCAGACCTGAGTCCATAAGAAATTAAAAAGTTGCTTTTCTTTAACCCCTTGCGGTGCTAAGGCACCAAGCTCTAATGTGGGGTCCATGTCACATCATGATTTCAGAGTTTCAGATGAGCAATATTCTTCAAATAAAATATCCATTTTTTTTTCACTAATGCTTGGGATTGAGGGCAGGCTTATATGTGTTGGGTGGGGAAACTTCACAAGGGGGGTGCTACAAGTCCAAGTAGCAATTGCACATGTGATTGATTCCCTCAAGCTTGACCAGTCTTGATTTAGATAGAGGGGGCATTGATATTGGTGAAGTAAGGAGTCTTCTTTTTCACTTACCAATAATTGGCAAGATAATCATTCAATGGAAGTTCTTCTATCTCATTACTTCAATTAGCACAAAGTTGCCCACTAGGTTCACTTGTAAGCCCAACCTGAGTGGCATGTGGCAACCAATGAACAAAGTAAGCTAGGAAGAAAAGTCTTGAATGAGGTGAGATTGAGAAAGAAACCAATGTAGGTTACTTTTAGATAATAAGTCAAATTAATGGGAAGGAGAGTGGGGTGTGCTAATCCTAGAATGAAGGAGAATAGAGAAAAGGAAGGATTTGATGTCCATAACTAAAATCAAATTGGCTATTTCTCCATGTGAACCACTTAGGCCAATTAGAAAGTGGGTGTGGTCCAAGTATGCAAACACCCCTTAAAATGCTCATAGGTTGGGTCTTTTTTGAGCTTCTTAGAATATTCTTTAAATTGAACAAAAATTAAATTTTTGATAAATCTTTTCAATCTTTTTGAATTGTAACCAAGAGACCACATGAGAAAAGAAAACACAACAATATCACTTATGAATTGAAAGAATATAATGAATTTGATCATAAGGGGGTTCAATACTATGAAGTCTTTCAATCCTTTGTTTATATGTCAAATCTTAAATTGAGGTCACCAAAAAAATGAGGTTTAAGAACATAATATATATGATCCTAATTAATTATTAGCTTCTTAAAATCTACTCTATAATTTTTTTTAAATGAACTTCTAATGTGATTTTCTCTTCAAGATCTAGCATATTAATTTGAGGCTCATTTTCCAAAAGCCTTGAACACTAAAAATTCAAGATTTGGAATTGACACCGTTGCACAAAATCTTCAATAGAAAAATCATTCATTTTTTAAATTAGATTTTTGATGCTAAAATTGGACTTCAAAAAGAATTTGTCTTTTAAAAACTATCAAAAATAATAACTTGGTAAGCTTTTTTTAACTTTAAAGTTTTTTTAACAATAAAATTAGTGCCTCAAACATGTAGGGGTTAATATTGTTCTTCATTGTATATATCCCTTATCTTTTGTCAAAATCAAAGAAGAAATTTTAGAGGACAACGGCATTTTTAGGGGCAAAAAAGTAGTGTTTTAGAGTAAAATTAATATATGAAAAAAGTTAAATGCTACCATACACTTAAAACAACTAGGTCATTGTGCTATGTAAGCTAATCTTCATTTATTTTTTAGAAACATATGAAATGGGGATTTTATTGCAAGAGTAAATTGCCAAACCAAATATGGCCTACTCTAGTCAACAACTAAAATTAGAAAAAAAATTATAATAGGAATTTCCCAAATGTTGAAGAAATGCATGTAGAGGGAGATGAGTGAATAACCAAGAATCCTTGTCAACTTGTTGAAGAATCTTGTATTCAGTGTTTTAGATGGATAAGGCTCCCCTTAAGTTGCTTAAGTCACTATGGATACTATGACTCCTCCTATTGAAACAAAATGAATGTAAGAGGAAAATGCTTGCACAATTTTCAAATTCACTCCCCTTCATCAAATTCAAAATTGTAGGTTCTTGAGGGTGGTGGTTTCACTAGGATGATGATTCTAATTGTAGAGCCTTGCTTTGTATATAAGTTTTGCAATGAAATCCTTCATTTGCACCAAAAGAAATTTAAAAAAAAACTTGGAAGTCTTTTTAGTGTATACTAATTTATTGCAAATGACACAAATATGATTGTGTACTCTACCAATCTTTACAAAAATAAGTTTTATAGTGACATTAATTTCATAGATGAAACACCCTATTACAATAGGTGGTTTTTTTATGTCACCATTGATCTTTTTCATATAGTTTTTATTTCCACCATTTGTCTTTAAGACGTAAGGGATCTTGCATTGATTGTCATTTACATAAGTAGTATTCTGTTAGTCTTCCAAATTACTTTTGCTAATTTTATTTTTAGAATAAATTGGCATTCTACTATTCATCTATATGCTAGAAGGTGTGAAAAATAGTAGGGAGTTGGCGTGGAATGATTTGCAAGTTGTATAGAATGCAATTATAGAGAATTGTAAAGAATTTAAATTTTTTTACAAAAGATTTTAAAGAGAGTTATTTTGAGAGCACACAAAGAAGTGAAACAAGAGACCCAAGGATTGAAATGAAGCTACCATGAAATCTACCTTCTACTATCTTTTCAAAGCTTGTGAGTCCACTTAGCTATGGTACGTACCTCAAATAATACACAAACTGTAATCCCACTCTATATGGTCTTCATTGTCCAAGTTTGAATTGCTACTCATCATAGTGCATGCTCCGAGGGTGTTTACTTTCAAATAATCAAGTTTGAATATTGAACTGTAACACATAGAGTTTGCTGGTTCTTAGAAAAGACAACCCAATTTTTGTTGATAAAAGAATTGTATCAACCAATGATTTAGAAAAAAACAAGAGTTAGTGTATGTATGGTGTACCATATACCAATGGATAAAAAACAACAATATATCTATATTTTGAAATTACAAGATAAAAAATGATCAAAATTTTAAAATTATAGATTTAAAAGAAACCATATGGTTGAATAAGGAAAATGCACACTTGATCAAGGCACTTTTTGAGGGCCTTTTCCAAAATAAGATGCCTCAAGTATGAGGGTACAATTTGAAGAAGACTCTTCTATGTGGGAAAGTCCTAAAAAAAAGAGTAATTCTTGCTTGGTGTGAAGCTTGCTATTGTAGACAAGGTTTTGATTAGTTGAAATTGAGAAGTCCTTAAAAAAAGGCTTTATACCACAAAATGAGAGGCCACAAGTCTCCAAAAAAGGCCCAGTGACATGCATGGGAGTGCATTTTTTTCTTATGTGGCAACAAAAGTCCTCAAATATTGAGCCCCTTAGAATTATAAGCAAGCCCACCCTTTGGAAGTGGATATTAATATGAACAAATTTTTTGAAATCCTTGCTGAAAAGCGCTATTTTCAAATTTTTTTTCCATTTCATCCCCTTCTTGACAATTTACACCAATCCAAAAGTCTTGATCTTTAAAGGATGACATGCTTTTCAATGGCAAACCGTGGAGGATTTGGAGAGGGAGACTTCTCAACTTTCTAGCCCTTCATTTTTGGTGTAAAGTGGACCTAAGTTGCCTACCAACCCAATTTTTTTTTTTCTATTGAGTGGTATTTCACTCAAAGTGAATTTTTTTTTGAAGGAATGTTACACACCATAATCCCCCATTTTCAGTGAATAAAAGTGTTGATTTGCTATATATTCTATAGACAAAATCGCTTCTTTTAGATGAATGCACAGTCTTTCAGATGACATACACATATTGCACGTTTAGCCAGGCCCGCCAGACATACTCGAACGACACGTACTAGCCAGGAGAGCTATAAAACCCTCCCCGCACGGACGCGAGTATCAACCATTCTGCACCAGCCTTGCTACGAGGCACAAGACGTTCACCACGACACGAGCCTCCACGATCTGGCCGCCGCCTCCTCTCAATGGCTCCCGACATGCAAACCGTGTGTGATCGACATCTCATACAAAACGTTGACTACCTTATTACAGTAGGGGAGATCGATTCCATTGGGAGAATCAATTCCATCCTTTGGTGGTAAGTTCTGCAATGTCAAGATATATAAAAGTACCGACAGAAATATAATATATATGCGTCCATGCATTTAATACCACAAATATGGTCGCATACATATTGGTACCGACAGAAATATATGGCATGGCAGATAAATCAGACACGAAGTCGTACTCATTGCAACAAAATTTGCTGGCAGTAGGAGACCATTTGTTGGATCGATTGTAGGCGTTGCCAGACTAGATTCGCTATGACAGACATCTCATGTACCGACAAGTGCGAGGCAAGTGAAGTGAATTGAAGGTAGCAAATGAACAGTGTGGGTTTGATGAACATGGCAGTTACGCTCCTGTCTGCAAGGAATGCATCTTGGTGGCAAAAATTTCAGACCTTCGAATGAACAGCAAATTATGCGCGTGCAGTAGTCGGGCTGCCGGGAGATTTGACGGTTGACCATTATATAGAGCTCTAGCTAGTTCTAGATATATAGGTGTGAGCCTATGGGGAATCTGATTCCGTTCCTGTAGCGCTCGGGGATCGGAGTTTGCCATAATTACGGGGACGAGTCACCCAACTGATTCGCCTCCTTCCTTCCTCTGGCACGCGCGTCCAGTACTCTAGGGTACAATATTCTTACGAATTTTTCTTCCCAAGGCAGGCAGATTCAGTTCATGTCTTCATGCTCTTACATTCTCGAAATCTGTGCATAGATTTTCAAACCGCAAATTGCTTTGGAATCATAGTAAAGCGTACTTGAATATCATAATTAATCTGAACATGTATAATTAAAAATTATATAACAATTTGGCTTTGACTTTCATGAACTTGTGGTATCAAAACTATCAGCACTTCATCACAGTTGTGGTGGATCTCCAAAGATCGGAGGCTGTGCTAATTTCGTCCCGTTGTCGTATATATGGGTCATGCTTGGAAGCACTTGTAACTTGGCCCAGACTAGAGAAGCGGAGCAACTGAGGCTTTATCAATCAACATGCTACCCCACTTTCACTCTAAAATTCATTATTCTTGTTACGACAAATTCGTTGATACCGAATCCTAGCTGTGCGACATGCCTCTTATGCTTCCGCGCTGTGTCCATGCCCAGCTGCGTATTGGTTGAGTCTCTTCGTTTCCAGCTCAGCTGAATGTGCTTTAGGCACTTGGGTAAGCCTCAGACCACATGGGAAGAACATTCGAATTGACAGATTGTGGGTTGAACTTCATGGTTGTCACAATGGAGCAAGTCATTCAGACTTGCCCATATAAGACATTTCTTTGGACTGGCAAACCCACTGCCATGGCTTGATTTGTGACTGCCATATTCCTCTACATATTGGAATCCAAAACATGCCATAACTAGAACTCAATGTACTATGCTGTCAATTGGTGTTAAGAGTGGTGTTAGCTAGAGTCTTGGGACTGAATTTAGGTAATGTAAGTATACCTTTGGGTTGGATTCACTTTGGTAACACCACCCCTAACACCTAGTGCAAACTCATCTTAAGCTATATGTCTTGGAAAAACTGAAGGAACAGAGTCTTGGAAACAAAATTGGATTACAATATGATTTTAGAAAAATGATCACTAATTTATATACATGTATAAGGATATGGTGCTACAATCACCCAGAATCAAATTGACCCAATCATGCAGGGTTTCGTTCGCACAATTGCAACTCCTAACATTCATGGATACTGTACGTAGGAGAATGAATCCCAATGCTCTGGTCTGAATCAGACGGAGTGTGGGTTGTAATTTTGGAATCCTCAACAAACGACTTTGAACAATTCTTAGACCATCTGGATTCCAAATGCTTGTGATGTAACAAATCACAGAGTCAGTGGCACATTCACTTCAGGAGCTTAAGGCTGCGTGCAATTCTGAGAGTGGATTAATTTGGATCCAAATAAACAAGTGACAGCAAAATACATTGTTACGAGGTTGCCAGGAGATTGACTTAGTGATCGAACCATCGGTAGAAGGGTAGTTCACACTACGAAGTCCTGTGATTTTAGTGGCAGACATGGTGACAACGCAGATTTTGCCAAATTTTTGTGTTCCTTCAAACTCCATCATGAAGCCTTTGCTTTTTGACTTCACAAACGCTGCAGAAGTTGAAGGAGCTTCACACAGAAATGAAGAAATAAGCGCGTTGAAACTGCATTCACAATTGTTGCTGCGGGTCTTGGTGCTGGTTTTGAATTGTGGCAATTACTTGTAACTGCTTGGTGCAAAGACTTTGCTCACAAAACTTTTTTTCTTTTTTTTGTCGCACTTTGTTGCTATTGCTGTGAAAGCCAAGAAGGCTGGGGGAGGGGCAAGAGCCCCTCTTCAATTAAAACATCAACAATAAATAATCACCAGAAGATGGAAGGCACCAAGAAGTGTCAAGTTCTATCTCTTGCCATACATGTATAGAAGAGCGATAGAAGAGCGGTATCCATTCCGCATTAAACGAGTTCTCAATAACATCTAACGATTCTTGGTTCTTAATGACCATGTGGAAGTGTTTCCAAATTGCCATACTTGCATGAAGAGTAGAGACCCATGTCAAGCCTAAAATCCAGTGAATGCTAACATCAATATTAGCATATTTATGACTACATCTATCCATAATAGATATTTCATTAAAATGGTGGTATTCCACAAATTTGGCACTTTTTTGGTTTAGGATGTGCGGTCTAAACTATATACTTGTCTTAGATTTCAAGGTTTCAAGGTCTAAAATCTATTAGTCTTAGAAAATTCATGAAAAAATGTTGAAAGAATGCCACCATTTTAACAAAGTAAAGTCTCTTCAATCTAGAAATCCCAAATTAGAAATGTCCTTATGAAATCCCAAGATTGGTTCTCATATACAAACTTTCCTATTTTGCTAGTAATTAAAGTATTAACACATCTTGTTAATGCATCTTATAGATTATCGATAGTGGATGCGCTAGCGTTTGCCGACGAACATGTTTACCTTCAACCACAAATCCTAGATGCAATCACAGTCCCCCTTCAAAGTAATCAATTATTTCCATATCATATAGGCACATTGAACATCCAAATTGAACCTTCCAAATCCTCCAAGATAACCACTCCCCCCTAACAACTCCTTTATTCAGCACTTGCTAAATAAACATTGCCTGTTTCTTAGGTCCTTCATTGTGCCATAAAAGTTGAAAGATATATTTCATGTCTGACTCCAAAAAGCTTGTGTTAAGAAGATGTGAATTAGACACTACAAAAAAGAACTACACTGTATCAAAAAGGACAATGTTCGGAATAATATTTTTCATTACAAAAATTTAGACATTACTTATTGGGATAGAAATTTGTTTTTCATGTGGATTATAATGTCTCAAATTCCATGATAAACAAACTTTAGTTAAGTGGGAGAATAGCAAAAATTAATGGGTGTTTTTACTTCAAGAATTCTACTTCACAATTCAAGAAAGATCAAGAAAGAGTCATACAAATGCCGACCACCTTTCCCGTATAAGTTCAAAATTAGAAATTGAACCACTTGATGATAATCTTTCTAATACAAATTTATTCCATGTTGATGTCATTCTTCTAGAGTTTATAGAAATTATACATTATTTACAAACAAGACAATTTCCCTTAGAATATACGGATAAGCAAAAGGCAAAGTTATTGTATAAAGTTAGTTTGCATACATTGATTGAGGAAGTTTTATATAAAAAAAGGGAATGATGGACTTTTGAGATGTTGCATTAACCCAAGTGAAGTGCCTTTAATCTTATAAAGATGCTATAGTGATGTTTATGGCAGCCATTTTTGTAGGGTTAGTAACTACTCAAAAAGCATTACAATTTGGCTATTGATAGCCCACTATGTTTCTTGATGCTACAGAATTTGTAGAGAAATGTGTTGTGTCAATGTGTAGGAAAGCCTTTCTCTTTAACTTCTATGCTTTTGACTCTAATTTTAACCCAAATACCTTTTGAAATATGAGGTATAGATTTTGTAGGTCCTATTAACACTCCATGTAGAGATGATCGGAAATGTTATATTTTAGTTGCTACAAAATATTACTAAATGGGTTGAAGCAAGTGCCACTAAATTGAAGGATGCTAATATTGTTGCAAATTTGTTATATGAAAATATTATTACAAGATTTGGATGTCTTAAAGAAATTAGTGATAGAAGTACACATTTTATTAATGATACTATTGAAAAATTGACAACTAAGTATTTTATTAAACAAAAAAAGACTAGTCCTTACCAGGGTTGACGAATCTCTACGTCTGCCCGAAAAAAGCGTCCGTAACCCGGACGTCCGGACGCACGGACGCCAGCGGATGTAGCGTCCCTGCCGCCGTCGGAAGGCGGACGGGCGGGGCGGGGCGGACGTCCAAATCGTGTGGACCACATCAGTCCGCGTGTCGATCGAACGGGCGGACGGGCGGACGGGGGACGGGTGGACAGGCGGACGCGAATGTCAGCGGACGCTACGGACATAGCATCTGCGTCCGAACGTTCCGAACGTCCGACCGTCCTGTCAACCCTGGTCCTTACCATCCAAGAGCAAATGAATAAACTAAAAAAACTAATGGTATTTTGTGTAAAATTATCACTAAAATAGTTCAAGGGTCTAATGTAGATTGGGATGCTAGAAATTTAGATGGTTTATGGGCATACATGACTACTTATAAAGTCATAGCTAAATGCACTCTATTTCAATTAGTTTAGGAGGCAGTACTCCCCATAAATTAGAAGTTCAATCTTTAAAAATTGCCCTTGAAAATAAATTAAGAGATGAAAAATCTCTTAAAGAAAGATATGCAATACTAGAAAAATTAGATGAAAGTAAGAGACAAGTATATTTTAATATGCAAAGTATTCAAAATCTTAAGAAAACTTACTATGATAGTAAATTAATCTCCAAGAAACTACAATCTAATGATTTAATACTTCTATTTGATAATAGATTTAAAAAATTTCTCAAAAAATTTAAAATGAAGTGGTTTGGTCCATACAAAGTTCTAAATTCTTATTCTAATGATTTTGTGGAATTGCAAAACTTTGCAGGGAATATCCACTACACATGTTATAATGGTTACCAACTTAAGCCCTATATAACTTGAGGACAAGTCATGGTTTAAATAAGGGGTAGGCTAATCTATTATTAAAAAATTAACAATTTTCAAGTGAGTTCAAAGAAAAATAAGAGAAAACATGATAAAACTTTGAAAGAGATTTATAGACAAATTTTCTTATTTTTGATTAAGTTAATAAAAAAATAAATATAATAATAATAAATAATAATAATAAATAATAATAATAATAATTCATAAATAATAATAATAAATAATAAAAATAAAAATAAAAATAAAAAAATAAAAAAATAAAAAAATAAAAAAATAATAAAAATAATAATAAAATAAATAATAATAATAAAATAATAATAATAATAATAATAATAATAATAGAAACAAATACAAATTCTTTGAAAAAACATGATAATAATGAAAGAATTTCTTTTTGAATAAGTTAGGTTTATTTGTTTAGTCAAAAGAATGCCAAAAGAAATAAGAGGGTCAACTCTTAGTTTCTCACAATGAGGCAAAAAAAGTGTCAAATTCTTGTCTTGTGTCAAATTCCCCCTCTTCTCCCTCCAGCTAAATAAGCTCAATCGTCCAATCTAATACAAAAATTAAAAGATCCCCTAATACCATTGACTAATGTAAAATTAGCTATGGAGATTGTTTGTGGTCAAAAATTCATATGAACATGAAGCAGAGATTCTTCGCCCGCAAATGGCGTTGAATAATGGCTATAGATCTTGATTAGAATAATAAGTGTGCCTCTCATAGTCATCGATGAAGCACCATCGTTGAAAAAACAATAGGTGTTGTTGGAGTGCTGATAGAGTTTGGCACTCATATTTCAGAGTTTTGTTGCCTTGTTATTGTTCGGCAAGATTTTCTCTATGAGTTTTTGGAACAAGGGAACAGAGGTGGAGACCTAGATGTGAGGTATCTTTGCTTGAATTCCCCTTTTTCTTTTTTTAGCAAGTATTTTGATTGAGTTTTCATGTTCTCATTCATGCCGACAATTTATGTAAGTAAACACGAGAGTAAGATTATTGCCAATTTGTGTTTGCTTTAGAGATTGTTAGCTATTTAAGACATCAAGTGGTAGAGTTCAGGTGATGGATTTCCATTTTCTATTCAACAAGTGAGGTTTCAATTGAATGAGGTTTTTGTATTGGGATTTTAATTGAATGTTTGTGTTTTGAGGCTATCAATGCTAGATCATTTTCAAGCGCTAAGAGCTTCAAAGTAGAATTCAAAAATTAGGGTTACATTAGGGTGTAGGTTTAGGTTTACATTCAAATCTTAGCATTCAAATGGATTGAAGCTTATGGAAATTTTTTAAGTATTTTACAATAGAGGATAGTTTGCTTGAAGCTACTAATGGTGTCCCTCTCGATGGCAGGTTGGAGTAGTAAGCTTTGGCGCACTTGCAAGTCGGACTACGACTATGTAGTAGGTTAGATCCAAGGTCAAGTCACAGGTTTGGTTTGGTTTGGTTTCGGAATTGCAATTTTCATTTTGTTTTCTATTTGGTTGCTTCATGAAAGTTTGATAGTTGTTTGCTTTAAGTAGTTTCAAATAGCTTCATTAGTTTCCTTGGTTTTGTAGAGGTTTCATAATGCACCTCCCATGTCATAGCTCATAAAAAGAGTAGTTAGGAAGGATAAGAAGTTGGAGAATTGTACACAATCTCAGAATGATGCACAAACTATCATTCTAGATTCACAACAAAAAGGCCCCCTCAAAACCTACCATTAAAAAACCTCCAAAATGTATCCTTCTATAGTCCAATGAAATGGATGTCAATGTCATGATATCGATGGGTAGTGCTAATATCAATGTTGAACTACTTGCAAAAGTTGATGAGTTTTTACAAAAGAAGTGCAATTTTGGATTGTGCTCCATTGAGAGGGGTGGGGCATTGTCTAGATTACATTTGCAAATGGTATGCCACCTTATGGCTACTTCTACTGCCACGATCAGCAAATGTTTGAAAATGTATCTTGCATGGTACAATGTTGGAAAGACCCTAGTGGGGCACCACATCCTTACAAAAGCCCTTCAAAATACCGGATTACATACTTACATTGGAATACTTAGTTACTGTACTAAAGACAAGGATGAAGAGTACTTTTAATGTGTTCATAAAAATGTGGTTTCTCAACAAATGGAAGAAAGAGTTGAGGAGTACACCAAGTATGGAACACCATACGCAAAGAACAAAATTGTTCTAATACATACAAACATTATCGAACATACTACAACATACTCTAGATTCAAACTAAAGAAGCAGTTGGAGAATACCCTACTTGGTAAACTTTTGCCAATGCTATGTTCAAGGCAGTACATTCCCTCAATCTCTTAGGTTTTGTTTGTTCGTTAAGGTGGCATGGAATATACAAGGGCAATTGTACTTTGGAAGTACATGATAAATCTTGATTCTATTGAGATGGATGACGTGACCTACATTTTCTTTCAGTATATGAACCCTGGTTTGCGCTTGGCTGATTTGGGCCGCCAATGGCTTGCAACAAATTTGAACAAAGCTTGAGAAGGTGCTACCTATGATTATGTTCTTCAAAGTTATATTCTCAATACTCTTATAGTTTCACTTTTTTATAAATATTCCATTAAATTTTTTTTAAGTATATCTTGTTTTCTTTCATACCAATTAAATTGAAGTCACTTTGTTAGTGTAGATGATGTTTTGCTCCACCTACAGCTACAAGCAAACGATGTCATTGTGATCTATCACACACTAAATGCAATTGTCTCAAATGCAGAGATATTTGGCACCAATGGTAATGCAAGACTTCATACAACAACTTCCCTATTATACATCCTGGTTGTTTTTAGAGATTGTGATGTACACAATGATTTGTTACCCTAGTTTGCATTTTAGACTCAGAGCACATGGTACTCTAATTTTGAACATTGTGGATGTGTTAATGTTTCATTTTGAACATTTTGAACACTTTTCCCCACTTTTTTAGAATATTATTTGTTTATGTTTAGTGAATTCAAAATTTGAATATTTGCTTTTTGAAATTTTTTTATCCCTTTAAAAATTTTAACGACCAATAGGATGTCACTATGCGGCCCCCTTTGAAATTTATATTCATTTTAGGCTCAAAAGTGACATTTCCACATAATGTACTCAAAAAAGACAATAACTATCTCAAAAACAATGTCTCAATAACAATCTCACAAAGTTTTGTAAAAATCATTTTGTAAGTTTGAAAGAACATGCTAAGATAAAGAGTGACTTTTATGAGATATCTTGATAATTGGTTGTTGAGGATATATGACAATTAAATCAAATTAAGGCACAAAATTGGAAATGGAAGTAATCCTTACTTTCTTTCCAATCTCTATTTGATGTTTGTGAGAGTCAAAGGCATTTATTTGTGACATGGAAGAATTAGAAGCCAAGCATATAATCATTGTGAATACATTTCAACTACTTTCGATAGAAGCAAAATTCATAGAAAATCAAGTGCTTATAACAAAAATGCTTATATGAAGTGATTTGGAGATGACACATTTAATACCAGTTTTACCATTACTTAGTGATTTGGAAGCCTAATCATTGCAATACTATTCAATGCTGGAAGTGTCGAAGGTTGATGAAACCCAATCCAAATATACAATTGATTGGATTCCTACTTTTGATCGTTCTGCATTGGCTCTCTAAAACACTCTAAGCACAATGCTATGATGCAATATAGACTAATTCGTTTATTGATGGAAAAAACATTTAAAAATTCAAAAACCTAATTTGACAAAACTATGTGGCATCCTTGAGCAACATCAGACATCTTGGACCATATCTAATATGGATTTTCTAGGTTAGACAAGACAACCGTGGTTGACAATTCATAAGAGACTCTAATTTTTTTGAAAAATATACTTTTTAGTACAATAAAAATGAATTCAAAAATTTCAATTTGTAAATCATTAGATGAAATTTGAGGGGTTAAGAAGACCACAAGTTATCAAGTAGTAGGAACAAATGAACTATACTACTTCAGTGATATGGCAACAATCAGATGTAGCTAAGACCTTGCCATGTCTTTTCTCAAAAAAAATTATAAAAATTACTACCTTTTTTTTAATTTTAATAATTTTAATTTTAATTAATTATTTTTTTGATAGTTGGCCGTTCCTTCACTACGGAGGGAATAGTAAAGTGAACAATACTAAAACAAGCTTTTTTGCCTTCAAATCTCCAATGTGTCCTTGAAGTGTTCTAAAGTTGAATTTTTAGACAATGAACAAATTGGATATCACTTTTCTTTTTCATTACTACTTGGATGAAAATCATCCTAATTTGTAGAGATATTTTATCTTGTCCTATCTAATGGTTGGATTTGGTATTACTATCATACATATATTGTCTAAAATTACGAATGTCAAAGTGTGCCAAATGAATAACCAAGCCAAAATTGCATTGACTCTAATTCAAAAATCAAAACTGGATTTGCAAAATGTGGTCTACTAATAGATTTAAAGAACCAAAAAATTTCAATAAAACACCATATCAAAAAACCTCATGTCAAATACATTCCAACAAATTCTATTCCAAAAATGACAATATTTTTTTTGTAATTGAGTTTAAAAAGAAATTTGAAATTTTTCCTCCAAAATTTATAGAAAAATATTAGTGATAGTATTGGTGAATCTAATTGTTCTAATGGAATCTAAAACTCAAAATCTACAACTTTTGTTTGAATATTAATTCCAAATATTCTTCCAAAATCTAAATAGTACTTTATGATGTTTTTTCTTAAATCATCAATTTCAGAGAAGACTCTTGATGTTTAGAGATTATTGATGTATCCAAAATCAATTCCAAACATTCATGTTAACCCCTAAAGTTCTGACTATGTTTCACCAAAAAAGCTCAAAAACTACCATTTTTAGTGCAAGTAGCAAATTTTTGAAAAAAACTTTTTTTGACAGATAAAACTATAGGATCTTATACTATGTAGTATCATAAACATGTCGTAAAAATTTCAAACATTTCCACCACGTGGATTGCAAGATATAAACATTCAAATTCACTATAATCATTTTTTTTGCTATGTGAAAAGTTGGACAGCTACACTTCACCAGCTCACTTTTCTATGAAAAAATGACCAAAATGATGGTGCTTCTTTGGATTCTTTTTCTGAGACAAGTTTTCCACATGCTTGAAAAATTTCAAATCATTTAGAATTGTACAACATATAGGAAAAAATAGTAAGTAGGTAGTAGTAGATAAAGATTCAAAATACTAAATTATTAAGAATTAAAATATAGAATTAAAAAATGACAATCCCAATAGTTGAAACGTTGTAGTAAAGAATTTATATCCTAGGATTTTATTTTTTTTCAAAAATTTCAAAAATTGAGTAAGATAAAGGATTTCAAAGTTTATTTTAGAGTAGGGAATCCATAACTACCCACAAATAAAAAATCCTCATAACTTTTGACTTGTTGATCAAAATAGAATGATTCAAAGCTTTTCTTGTATATGTAAGTCTAAAAAACCAGTTTCAAATTTTGGTTTCTGAAAAAAGTGATTTTTTCTAATTTGCCCAAACTGCTCAGTTACCAAAAAAAAGTAACATATTAGTCTAAAACTTTTGACTCCTACCTCCAAATGTTATGAAATTTGTTGCATATAAAAGATATTCCTTGTCCACACCTTCTATTAAAATTTCAGCTTAAAATATGGAAATTTTTGGTCATAAGTACTTGCCCAAAATTTCTATATAGCCCAAAAATGCAGGCTAGTCCTTCAGGGGTTAAGAATGGTCACATTTCAAGCAAGAATCTAAATGAGTCAATTTTAGTAACCAAGTCCACATTAAGTATATGTTTCGTAACTACATGTCCCACGTGTCCCCTGTGCCATTGTCACTATCAAAATAAAAGTGAAAATATTTCTTTCATTTTTTCATTTATAAAAACTTTGAAATTCAATAACTTTCACACCGTAGGTCAAAATGCCACGAAACAAAGTGCATACACCCCTCATCACCTAGGACTTTCTGATGATAGCAAGATAGCAAGAACATAACCAGGGGACGCTCCATTTTAAAATTTTAAAATTTTCAGAGACTAAGCTCCGTCGCTTTGAGTCCTACGGAAAAGAAAAGACACATTCCAAACGCCCCAGGTGGCCACTCCTGCAAACACAAAATTTCCGAACGAATAGGATAGTCCCCTTCCAGAAGACACTTGTCAGCCAACAGATCTCCCGTACGAACTGACGTCACCAAACCCTGATACGTGGACCCCGTTGAATCCAACGTCAGCAAAAGTTGATCCTTTCCTTCTCACCCATTCCGGGGAACGACTCAGGAGGAGCCTCCTCGGCCATTGCATGCTCGTCGATCTCCTTGAGACCACCACATGTTGCTGCCCCTCTGGTAACTGCCCCACTTCACTTCTTCTACTGCCCTGGACTTTTCAATAAATGAGGAAATTCAAGTGCCCAGAGCTCTAAAAAGCTGCAGATTGGAGGCTTCTGTTCTTTGAAACTGCGCCAGTATTGCTCAAACCCGTCAAAGATGCAAGCTTTTTCAAGATTTCTTTAGGCCAGTGCAAGAGAGCGGTGCCCAGTTAAGCTTCGTTGCTGGGAATTGAATGAGTCCCTGAGCGTGACGATTCGACGCGAGTTCGACGAACGAAAGAGCTTTGCGACTTAGCGAGTCTATCCGATCGACGTGAGTGAGGCTCACGCCACCACTTGCACCCTCGCTGCTTCTTGTGCACCTGCACCTGCACTTGCACTGCCTTCATTGGCAAATTCTGGGAATGGAAAGAAATTAAAAGCCGATTTCGAAACCGAAACTTCGCACTCCGTTTCCCCGTCTCGGTTTCCATCCTGCCGTACGGACCGCCTTTCGATTGTCGTAAATTGTGGGAGTCATAAATCCGCGCAGGTGGTTTTGCTCTTTCGTATTCTATAGGTTACCACCGTTCTGCGGGGAACCTTTCTATATATACATGCTGAATTGGATTCGTCCCGAACCAAGTCCGGGTTCAGTTGACATTTGTAGCTGTTCTTTCTGTTTGGTCGAATTCGAGCTCGTGGAGTGAGAATCTCACGTGCAGAATTCGAGCTTCAGGAGAGTGTTGTGGGCGACAGTTTTCGAGCTGCTGTGCTTGATTTGAACCAGATGGAGCTCACCTGCTTAGCGCGGTCGACGCTCGGGAATGCGACGCTGCTGGGGCGCACGAGACACCAGTTCCTCGCTCATAAGCCACCTCCTAAAGTGGTAGCTGGACGTGTACTTTGTGCGCTTCACGACATGGCCAAAGAAGTAGACTCCAAGCGCGCTCGGCGAGCAGAGAATGTCGGCGGGGAGTTCTATGTCGGTAAGAGCTTGGGACACATGCTGGGGACAGATGCTATTTGTTCTGCACATCTACTCAAAGTTTTGATACCTAAATAACTGAAAACTGCCAAAATCGATGAATACTCGTGTGTGACTGAGTTGTGACTTGTGAATGTTGTCCAGATCGCACCTGCATCGACTGTGACACATGTCGGTGGATGGCGCCCTCGGTTTTCAAGCATGCGAATTCGCAATCCGCAGTGTATCACCAGCCGGAGACGGCGGAGGAGAGATTGCAAGCCTTGCAAGCGTTGCTCGCGTGCCCCACTGCGTCGATTCACACCGAGCGGCCTCCCAAAGATATCAAGGACGCGCACAATTCGTTCCCCATTGCTGTTGATGCTGAGGAACTTCCGGTACAGATCAACGCCTTCGTCGTTGCCGATTCTGCAGCAGGGATTTGGTGTGTGCAAGAGTTTTTGTTAAACCCTAATTAATTTGAAGTCAAGAACTCTTGATCTCAGTCTTTCATTGAGACGCTTTCGTCGATGATTGGGGCCGTGGAGTGATTGATGAAAGGGTGTGCGTGAGGAGGCATTTGAAATTTGTTTTGGAAAAGATTTGTTTATTGCTTTGGTGTTTTGAAATTGGGCAGGGGGTGTATCATTGTGGCTATCACTCAGAGAAGTCATATGCTGCAACTTCGTACTTCATTACCCGACCTGAGGGCAACATTCTCGTCGACAGGTGGGGTTCTTTTCCTTATTGTCGTTAAAAGTGCACCTGATGTTTGGAATTGCACAATTGCGTGTAAATTTTTATCAAATATTTTTGCACAAAAAATAATATTGGAGAAGGGGGTGGACAGCTGTAATTTTCAAATCATGGATGTCCTATTGAAGTTTGCATTAGTGAAATGGAATAGTAACGAAGAAACTATGTTTGCAAATGGTTTTATGCACTTTGAATGCATCTGATCTATTTGATTTCAGTTTTATGACGTGAATGTTTCCCAAGTGTTTTTTGCTCTGAGATTTGGGACTAACTAGCGTTTATCTTCAGTCCTCGCTATTCGGAGGTTTTGGCAAAGCAGTTGGAGGCCATGGGTGGGGTGCGTTACATGTTTCTGACTCACAAGTAAGTCTTTACTTTCGAAGTGGTCAATTTCTGCTTCGCTTATTAATGGATTGATTTCCTTTCAAGAAGCTTGACAGTCATATCTAACAAGAGATGTTTTTTCAGTTTTAGTAAGGATGTCAGTGTTCAAGACTTGTGCTTTGAAATTGGAGCTGATTTGGGAAAATGTATTTTGAAATCTTTATGAGAGGACTAGTGCTCAGACTCAAACAAGCAACAGAATCATGCTGCTGAAGTTGCGAACTTTCGTAGCTCCTAGTGTTTCTAATACGATTCCAATAATGAAGATTCATAAGCAAAGTAGCAAACATTGATTGATGAGCATCTTGGGTTGTGCAGAGATGATATTGCAGATCACCAGCGTTGGCAAGCTCGTTTCAATTGTGAGCGCATCCTTCATCAATTAGAGGTGAGAATTTTTTATCTTAGTCTAGTACTTTGATTCACTCCAAATGCATAGATTAAATGAAACTATCAACTCCAAGGCCAAACTTTAGGCACTGGTCAAGCTTGAATTACATCATATTAATGTTAAGTTGACTAATCAATGTAGCTGTGTGAAGTTCCTTTACTTGAGAAGGAGGAACTCAATCAACTTATATCCCAGATTGCTGTCTTGAATGTGAGCTCTCTAATGAGCTAAAGAATACACTTTCATATGTGCTTGGTTCAAAAGTAAAACTTGGCAGTATGTTCAAAGACCTTCTAATTCCTGGCTCTCCGAAGTTTTCTATTTCATTATGTTTCTAAAGTGACGTTTTTTTAATTGGATATGGTGATTTGCAGGTGCAAGCTCGAACTCAAGATGTAGAGATAAAATTGGAGGGAAAAGGTCCTTGGACCTTCCTAGGTTCCGACATCGACCTTATTTTCACTCCTGGTCATACAAGGGTACGCTATTTTTGAACTCTCTTATCAGCCATTCGTTTCCGAGCCAAATTTTCTTTGAGAGAAATTTGAGGAGAGAAATGCAATTATTTTGCCAAAAATTGGGTTAGAAATCGCTAGAAATTGTATTATAACTGCTTAGATTAGAATAAAATTATGCAAAATTTTGCAGAATTAGCAGCCTCAAACAAATAATTCAAATGAATGAGAAACCAAGAATGAGAAACCAAGAAAGGTTGCCTCCATTTCCACTATTGTGTGGCTAATTAGGACGATCTGACCCCTCTTGCTGTGATTATCCAGGGACACGTCTGTCTACACTACAAGCACGG
Source organism: Pseudoscleropodium purum (assembly GCA_963969395.1). NCBI lineage: Eukaryota > Viridiplantae > Streptophyta > Bryopsida > Hypnales > Brachytheciaceae > Pseudoscleropodium > Pseudoscleropodium purum. The sequence goes on from OZ017796.1 coordinate 5,525,345, forward strand.
AAAGGGAGCTCTTTTTTCTGGTGACCATTTAGGTGGAAATGAAACCCCTACTCTAGATCTTTCGGCACACTTGAGCCACAATTGGTATTCAGGTATGTGGCAATCTGATTGATTACCTGTTGCGTTGGCATTGAAAGAGCTGAAATGGTACAAATTGAGTTTATTGTGAAGTAAAACGTAGTTTTGAAATTGAAATCAGCGGTTCTGTAGTTTCTGGACAAGTCGAGATGATGTTGCTACGTTCTGCTTTGGATTTGCATCAGAAACATTTCAGCTTGCAGCTATTTAGAATATGTGGCTTTGGTAAGTTAATGTCACCCACTAAATAAGATTCATAATCGTAGTTTGCAAAAATGCACAGAACCGTACTCCTTCAGTGAGTGAGGAAATGAAATTTTCGAGAATGTTACGATGCAGTGGTTGACTGAAAATGGTCTTATGATTTTCTCCATGTTGGATTGATTGCAGTTCCTGTTCAACTGGAGAGCGTAAAAGAGTTGCTTCCCTTGGAGTTCACATGGATTTTACCAGGTACATCAGATTGTTTGCATTGTTGTCTGAAGATCTTGGAATTCAAGTTCAAAGAAAAGTATGCATTGGCTGCAAGGCCAACATGAATAAATAGTATGGTAAAGGTGGTGCTCTTAGCTTTGCCGCACTGAAATTTCTTCTTCACAGTCAGGTCAACTGTAAACTCTTTGCTAAACACTCCGGCTGATTGGTGTCTAAATTTGCAGGTCATGGACGAAGACGACATTATAGCAGCGTGGAAGAAAGAGACGCAATAATCAAGAGCTATCTTGGGAGGGTTAACGTAAGATCATACAATTAGAGAAAAATATTAATGAATGTAGACAGATCCTTCTGGTGGTTTGATTGATTTCTACCACGGCGTGTACAATAATTTGTATAAAGTTCGGTCATGTGATTTCCTGTAACCCCAAGAGAATATGTACAGTAAAGTTTTGACTAAATTTGCAGTGCTGTCCATGCGTTTTCTGGTTCCGCGAGCACTGCCGCAAGGATTTAAGGAATCATTAAGTTTGTGGTAGCACACTTTTCTTCTCCTGCTTGGCATGAAGTTTGGGCAAGTAAAGACAATGCTCAAGGCCCGGACATGCTTTCTCCTATGTTGCCAAAAATCAAGATGCACCCGGACTGGCATCTTGAAACCTACACGCAGAATCACCGAATCTCTTTCCCATTTTTTCTTCTCTCCACTCACTAGGCGGGGAGAGAACTCAAGACTCAGGAGAGCATGAGTTCACAGCAAATGAGCATGTGAGGGAAATGGGAGCTGTGTAAGAAATGGGAGATCGAAATGGGAGAATGCCAGCCCCGGCGCCAACACAGAACCGCTCTCTCAAGAGTTCCTTCGAAATCTCGACTAGCCTCTTCCCGCCGGGCAGCCTCCGACCCTGGACAGATCCTGATTTCTCTACTGGAAGTGGGGACGAGGACCTGCCTGACCTGCCTGCCACGCGGGGAGCTCGATGGGGGTGTTTAACGTTTCCTCTTCACTCGAGTGATGAAGCTATTTACATCCATGGGCATGGATGAAACACCACCAAATCAGTATTTGCTTTCAACGACCTTCTTGACAGTTCTCTGACATTTAAGTACCAAAAAATTGTTGCACAAATCCTTGATTATCAAAAAGAGTGTCATAAGAAAAAGTGGCCAAACAAAGACCTTTTGGGTGATGATGGTCATGGCTGATGACTCTTCAATAAACTCCTCAAGTACCTTGTCCGCCCAAGAAAATCATATCCATCACCCTTGCAAGACATCCTGAGAGCACTACGGTCTGAATATTTTGGGATGATACTCACAATCGTTGCACAGATAATCAGATCAGTTTCCGGATCAAACTCTTCTTTCGTACTTCCAGCAGCAGCCACTCTGTGCATCATAAGGAATGCTTCCTCAAAAGCTTTGCTAACCTCCTCAAGCCCCTGGAGCTGATAAAGACCTTGCTCCAACGCCGCCGCTGCTGGACAATGACATAGAACGCGCTGGAAGTCCACTTTGGGGCCAAATGATATATCTGTCCATTGCGTCCACAAGGAGAAATTGTGTAAAAACTTTGCCCACGACCAAGTGACATCTCCTAAATCCATCAATATCAGCGTACATGACTCGGGCACAAGGGGAAGGCTTGATAGACCAGTACATCCCACTAAAAAAAACTCGTTGAGATTTAGAAATGGTCGTAAATCTGGCAAGCTCTTCAAGCCATTGCAGTTCACAAGATAAAGCTCATGTAATTGCAACAGATTCTCCAACCCAGGAAGACTTTCAATAGCCGTACTGGACACATCAAGGTGCTGCAGATTGGTCAGTTTACCCAACCCTGGCAGAGCGTTCAGCGCCTGGCACCTGTTCAAGAGCAAAACCTCCAAAGAAACAAGGGCCTCAAGTCCTGCTATTGAACCCCTGATTGGCAGTTTCTTCAGTGCCAATCTTCTTAAGTGAGTCAAGGAACTCAAGACCCCAATGACAATGGAGCCGCTCGAAAACTCAAGAATGTTAACAATCTCGACCACCTACAAACTTGGCATGCTACCCAACACAAGGAGCGCCGGGAATTCTCGATTTTAACATGTTAACCGAAGGACTTTCAAAATAGTGGGCAAAAAGCCTACAAGGCAAAGAGCAGCAGGATTGGCAAATCGCATCTTCAGCTCCCGTAATTTGGAGCAAGTGGTGAAATCGGGTTCCTGCACCAAGCGTTCGCATGAGTGCTTTACAGACCGAAGCTCCTCCGTGTTGTCAGGCCATGTCAGAGTCTCCAGAATGAAACTTTTCAGCTTCAGACTTCGCAAACATTTCAGCGGGCTGAGGTCGAAACTCTTCTGCTGTACCGGTTTGATGTCAAGGACCACCAGATTCGCCTACTCACGAAGCTTCTCACGAGGGAAACTGATCACTGAACCTGTTTGAAGCCTGAGCCTCACAAGAGACGACCAACGCAGACCTGGAGGATCACTCTTCAGACACCAGGGTAAGGTCCTCGCATTCCTCTCATACACACCCCATCTTTGGGACTCCTCCAAGTGAATCTGATGCTCAGCAAAATCGACATATAGATCATGTACGGTGACCTTCAAAGTCTTGTTCTTCTTCCAATCTTCAATTAGCGAGTTCCTTCTCAAATTCTTCATCTGTAGTGCAGCATCAATATGCAACGCCAACAAAACGATTCAATATTGCGATCTCGTCCAAATTGATGGAATGAAATACTCCACCAGTGCAATTGAAACGCCAAACTTAATGAACAACCCTCCGATACGTCATCGTATGGATCTCTCTTGGACCCGCACTTTGAATGCTTACAATTCCCGAATTGAACTTATCATCCATGAATTGGACTTTCGACTGGAAATACAAACAATACTGAAAATTAACAGGGAGGCCAACAATGTTCTCAGCTACGATCAAGGTGCTAAAAAACTTAGCGCCCTTAATTGCACGGGTAAGACTTAATCCGCAATTGTTGGATGCAAAAAGATCGCTTGAAACTATGGGTTAATGCTATCTCGAAAGCACAGGACTGGGACAACGATTTAGAATGCAATCGTGAAAAGGAATTGGCAACAAGAGTGGAGGCAGCACAAAATTATTTATACAATGGCTCTAATGGTTGAATAAAATATAAATGAAGATCACTTCAGAAAGATTAGGATTGCACTCACCTTGTATTTAGTCTGCTCTTCATCCATGCCATGGATCGAAACTAACCAGTCGCAAAGATCATGGACATTATTCAGCTTACCACGAGGTGCAAACACGGCGATATCAAGAAAGAGGAGTTTGTCTGATTCACTGGGCAAGGCCTCGTAACCTGCTCGAAGTATGTCAAATACGGAGTCATTATAAAACCATCTCCTTTCCTGCAAGATCTTTGACTGGTGGAGCCACTGGAGGGGCTCGTGTGCATCAATGCCCTTCAGATAGGACCCCAACGCTTGCAAGGACAACGGATGATAGTGTCCGCGAGGAGTCCTAGATTCAGAAACAACAACAGGTTCATCCTTGCTCAGAAAAAAAACACCGCTGGATACAAGACTTCAGAACTTCTCTCTCCTCAACTGTGAACGGTGAGAGAAGCCGGGCAGGCGCGAGTGCATGCTGGAGAAAGATTCTCAAGGCCTCATCTTCATCCAAAGTTGGAACCTGGATATAGGAAACTTTCTCACGAGGTATGCTGCAATGTTCCAAGCAGGGCCAATTAAAGAGATCTTAATAGGGTTCCCTTCTAACACATTTTTCAGATTCTCCAAACTACGAGATGTCACAATTGCTTTGCTTCTTGGGCTCAAGCAGTGGAGAAGGATCTGAACACATTCTGTGCTTCCCTCAGGCACATTGTCCAGGGCAAGAAATACATGTCGCCTCGGCAAGACCTTTTTAAGATGTCATTACCCTGTGAGAGGAACAACAATCCTTATGTCAATGAGCTTATACTGCAAGCACAGTCGTTCTTAGCGAATATCTCGAACAAACAGACGTTTCCAAAGTCCAAAGAAGTGTTTCATCAAATCTATTAACGTATTTGATATTAAGTAGACACAGCTGAACTGGTTGAAACCTGTTCAACGCTTGAAATTCTTCTCAATAGTTCTGGTCTTGCATCAGTCAGAGACCCCAGGGTCAACTTTTGCGCTTCAATGATGTTTTCTTGGTTAAATTCCTTGTAACCCTTCAGCTCAATGTGGAGAACCCGGCCAGCAAAATCCGCATAGTAAACATTGCACAGAGCCTTACAAAGGAGTGTCTTTCCTGCACCTCCAATACCATGCCCACCTACAACTCTAGCATGTACCTCACTCCACAACGAGGAAGATTTACGGACTGTACTTAGTTTATCAAACTCCGCAACTACAACCTGCCAAGTCCTCCACATCAGTGTTGGTCATGAATTGATAGATTATAGTTCACACAATATGTGAAGTACTAAGTTGGGCTCAAGAAATATATATCAAAGCAATCTCCACATCAAAATACTGCGGCCTCTTTCTTATTACGATTTCTCAGTTTGAAACCTAGCAAAATAAAACTCAATAAATCATGAGAAATCGAAATGAGGAATGCAGAAAGATGGAGTCAACAAGGAGAGGACATACGTCACACAATCGATCCCTGCCTTGCATAGCCGAAACGTCAAACTGAACATCTGGCAGATAAAGTTTGCAAATAGAAGCCACAATCACTCTCCTGTACGCCAACTCGGAGTCTCCTGCAAACACCTCTCCATTTACAGAAGCAAGATAGCGAAGAGCATCAGCTGCATGGTCGAAATCCAGCCTCTTGTCCTTTTTGCAACGTTCCACCCACACTGACATTACGCGATCATGCTCACGTTTGAGGTCTTCAACTCCGATCTTGTAGTACAAGGGCAAGACTTTCAGATTGGTGCTGTCATACCTGATTGCTCTTACAAATTCAATCAGCTCTATCATGGGCCATTTGGAGAGGAGATACTCCATGTACAGCACCACCACTGCCACATGACACTGGAGGGCAGCATCCTTGATCAAAGCGGGGAACTGCTCCCCCTTCGGCAAGCTGTCAGAACGACGATCAAAGAACGGGAAGTGTCCGGCATTTTCCAAGTCTTCACAGAGTTGCTCCACAAATAACTTCTGTGCGCCGCTATGGCTTAAGAAGATCCTGTGCTTTGGTAATAATTTTACTTCCTCACTGCATTGGTCACCTCCAATAAAGGCGAGTCCGTTGGTCTCTTCAAGAATATCTTGTGTGTTCCTTATTGTGTTGGTCACCCCGGCTTGATCGTTGCTGCAGTACAAGCACAAACATATAAACTAGGTCAATTGATGATATCTTTGAAAACTAAGTAACTACACTTAATTGCGACACTCCAAATCTTGCACGAGAATTGCTAACTGATTTTGCGTTTGTACGTACACCACCTCAGCATCAGAACTTGTGTCTATCTGCTTTAAGCATCTGCCAATAAAACTACGAACCCTTCTAAGTTTTGCATGAGGTGTCCTAATAATGCATTGTTTCATGTGCTAGAATCCTCTTTGCTTTGCTAACAAGAATGTTTTTTAATCCAAAAATTGTACAAGTAGGAATTACGCTCAAAGCTTCAATTAGGTAGAATTACCAAAACTCTGGCTAAAGCAGAGAATATTGTGACAAATACCTGTTAGATTCTTGTGCCGCGTCGCCTTGGATCGGATCAGTGTGTTGGGACTCTGTGCAACGCGCGTTTTGTTTCGCCTTGCGCGCAGGCATCAGAAACGCACTGCAACAACAGAGCACATTGAAATGCAAAACCTCCAGCCATCAAGTTGAGACCCCAAGAGGAAACATGAATTTATCCTAGTTTCTACGTCAACGTGGGAGAGCCTGTTGAGTTAGATTCCTTGAAATCAGAACTAAGCCCAGGCTTGCAGAATACTCTTCTCCCTCTGACCGAACAAATATCTCGTAAACCTAATTCATCAAAGACATAGAGATTCACACAACTGGAGAAATAATGATTTGTAAACCATGATTTGAACGACTACATATGGTGACCGACATTTTCGGCAAAATGGTACGTGAGTAGGGCTCACGCCACCACTTACACTGCCCTGATTGGCGATTCTGGGAATGGAAAGAAAAAGACGATTGCCAAACCGAAACTTCGGACTCCGTTTCCCCGTCTCCTGTACCTATCCTGCCGTGCTGACCGTCTTTTCGATTGTCATAATTGGAAGTTATAATCCGCGCAAGTGGTTTCGGGCTTTCGTAGTCTGTAAGCTACCGCCGTTCTGTGGAGATCCTTTATATATGTACTGAATTGGATTCGTCCCGAACCAAGTCCAGGTTCAATTGACATTTGTTGCTGGTCTTTCTGATTGGTTGATATTGATAAACAATACTTAACTAAGTTACTAGTCAACATACCAACCGCACACACACATTGGTACACAAGGAACAGAGAACTTTTGATTCAAGCAAATCTCCATGTGTTGCGTAAGTAGTCACTTACATACTATCAATACCAATGCATAGTACTAAGATGGCCATATACCACACGATACCGCAGCTAAGGAGCACACTATCAACTGACGCCACAGATACAGACCCTAACATAAAACAAAGCTCCGTCCTCTGCGCAGGACATACGCTCACTCACACAGCATGCTGATCATGATACTTACAGACACCATCTTCTTGATTTGGAGTGGGAACCTTCTGGTATGATTACTTGATCTATTACTCAGTTGTCCTTCAGGCTCCAGCTAATATGACAACGCCACCACGTACAGCCACGTGTTGAGTCCTCCAATGTGCTGTGATACTCCAATAGTTGAATTCGAGTTCGTGGAGCAAGAATCTCAAGTGCAGAATTCGAGCTTCAGGAGAGTGTTGTGGGTGACAGTTTTCGAGCTGCTGTGCTTGATTTGAACCAGATGGAGCTCACCTGCTTAGCGCGGTCGACGATCGGGAATGCGACGTTGCTAGGGTGCACGAGACACCAGGTCTTCGCCCCTAAGCCACCTCCAAAAATGGTAGCTGGACGTGTACTTTGTGCGCTTCACGACATGGCGAAAGAAGTAGACTCCAAGCGCGCTCGGCGAGCGGAAAATGTCGGCGGGGAGTTCTATGTCGGTAAGAGCTTGGGACACATGCTGGGGACAGATGCTATTTGTTCTGCACATCTACTCAAAGCTTTGATACCAAAATAACTGTAAACTGCCAAAATCGATGAATATTCGTGTGTGACCAAGTTTGTACATGTTGTTCAGATCGCACCTGCATCGACTGTGACACATGTCGGTGGATGGCGCCCTCGGTTTTCAAGCATGCGAACTCGCAATCCGCAGCGTATCACCAGCCGCCCAGCCGGAGACGGCGGAGGAGAGATTGCAAGCCTTGCAAGCGTTGCTCGCGTGCCCCACTGCGCCGTTTTACAATAAATTGGTTTCAAAATTGCTATGAATTGTATTATTATATCTGCTAAGATTCCAACTATATTATGCAAAATTTTCCTGAATTAGTAGCCTCAAACAAATTATTGAAATAAAAGAAAAAACAAGAATGAAAAAACAAGAAAGGTTGCCTCTAATTCCGTTATTGTGTGGCTAATTAGGACGATCTGACCCTCTTGCTGTGATTATCCAGGGACACGTCTGCCTACATTACAAGAAATGAAAGGGTGCTCTTTTTTCTGGTGACCATTTACGTGGAAATAAATCCCCTACTCTAGATCTTTCGGCAAACGTGAACAACAATTGGTATTCAGGCATGTGGCAATCTGATTGATTACCTGATGCGTTGGCATTGAAAGAGCTGAAATGGTACAAATTGAGTTTATTTTGAAGTATAACGTAGCTTTGAAATTGAAATCAGCGGTTCTGTAGTATCTGGACAAGTCGAGATGATGTTGCTACGTTCTGCTTTGGATTTGCATTAGAAACATTTCAGCCTGCAGCTATTTAGAATATATGGCTTTGGTAAGTTAATGTGACACACTACGTAGGATTCTTAATTGTTGTTTTCAAACAATCTGATGTCAGGTCAACTATAAACTCTTTGCTAAACACTCCAATGATTGGTGTCCAAATTTGCTGGTCATGGACGAAGACGACACTACAGCAGCGTGGAAGAAAGAGACGCAATAATCGAGAGCTATCTACGACGGTTAATGTAAGATCATACAATTAGAGAAAAATATTAATGAATGTAGACAGATCCTTCTGTTGGTTTGCTCGATTTCTACCACGGCGTGTACATTAATTTGTATAAAGCTTGGGTCATGTGATTTCCTGTAACCCCAAGAGAATATGCACAGTAAAGTTTTGACTATTTGCATGCGTTTTGTGGTACCGGTATTCGTAAATAGGTTTGAGAAAGTCACCAGCTGATGAAATGTTTTCAGCTTTCGGCATTAGCTTTTTGTATTCCACTTATTAACCTCACATCCAAGAACCTCTTTACAAGATTTGCCAAAGGTCCTTCTAATTTCACACCTGCGCCTTTAAATGGCAATGCCAAGAGAACGCGACTCACGTCACCTTCTACAGCAGTTTCGTAAACATCATCAAACACAGACAGTAACGAAGAAACTACCCCACAGAGAGACTTTGCGCCATTAGGTACCACGTTCATAGCAAGTAAACCTCCGTCGTGCAGCAGAGACCTCGCAGCTGAGAGGAAGGCATGTTCCAGGAAACTTGACGGTGGAGAGCTCAATCCACACCGGGCATCTCCTTCATCCACATCAACAATTATGACATGAACACGATGGTCGTCAAAACCGCGCTTACTTCCATTAACCTGACAAACATTATGGACGCATTCTACGGAGCTAGCAACTAAATTTTGGGTGCTACTTCGTAAATCTTGAACGTCCTCAGAAATCATTTTCCCATATAAACCTTTCCGGCTCTTAAGGGATGCATCCGCCGATTTTTTGGAATTCAGTCTGGTATCCTCTGCTATGCCCTTCATGGCTAGGTTGCCAACAAACTGAACTGCATCCTCCACTCGGACCTCCATTCCGACGCCATTCTGAAGACCAAAGTGCCGATACGCGAGATCAAGTACAACACTGTCCACATCTACAGCCTGCACCCACATAAACTTCTTAGTTCGTAGTTTCAGATTGCAATTTCATTGTGAAAACAAGAAAATGGTTTGTGGATTAGACATTCAAGCTCAGTTAACGTCACCTATTCCAAGTCCGGCAAGAGTATAATTTGTGAGATTTACCCTCACACTAATTTGTCGTTTTGACAATAATTGATATTAAAATAACAAAATTTGAGTTAAATACTGATGTTTATCATTTACATTCATGGTAAATGCCACTAATTCCACTATAAAACTATGCCGTTATCATCTCGTTAACTTTCGTTTGCCTCGTGAATGTATGACTCACAAATCCACTTAATTTCTATATTACAACAAATTTTTGTTAGTAGTGCAGTAACTGAAATAAGTGATGTACCTGAACATGAAATCCTAAGTGCTTCTGCAGGAAAATTGGAAGAGCACCTCCGCCAACCCCGAGTGACAACACCTTGACTCTCTCCCTGCGCTCCATACAAGGCTCAATGCACGATGCAGCAAGAACTAATCCTGCCACAATTGGTGGAAGATATTTGTGAACTAAAAAACTGTGATCAATTTCCAAACCACACATAATCTCTTTGCAATTCGCTCCTACAGATTCCTTGTCAATCCCGCTGTCACGAGCAAACTTCATTCCGGACTTCACGAGCGGAACTTCTGTCTGGATTAGGTTCGGCATACGCTTGAACCGTAGCCGACGCCGATACAACACTCTGTCTAATTTTCTACACCCTGCACTAGGTCTCCCGTGTGCACACTCTGTTTCCACTGAAACACCTTCATCATTCACTACGAAGCTCTCCGAATCAACAAACTCCGCGTCCAATGCGACATCTTCAACCACCATTAAACCTGTCAGAGACGAGTAAACCTCCTCGACCACTACGCGATGAATGACGTTATTAGTATAAACTACAAACGGGACAGTGGGGATACCACTCCTAAAGCAAATCCGTGGCGCAAGTGCAACAACTACGGAACGTAACCTCGTCTTCAAAGCTTCGTCCTCGCATTGCCAACAAGACGCCCTCTCTCGAACCCTAATTTCACCAATTCCAGGGAATTCAGAAATTCTGTCCACGATGATCATTCGAGAGACGCCAGCGGTGGCCAGAAGCTGCCATTGCCCGCCCTCGGAGCTGTACATCCAATCGTCTTCCGAGACTGTTGGAACTAACATGGCAGCACACGCGACCTCGTCCCACTCCACAGCTGAGTCGAGAACAGCAATGCGCACCATCTCCTCATCAGAAAGAGGCAATTCGAAGACAGTCCGTCGCCCTGGGTGGAGATTCTCGAATATGCGGCGGTCGAGAGGCGCCATCTCGATCCGATTGCGGCATTTGGCAGAAGAAATTGCAAATTGCAAAGCTCTGTCTCCGATCGAAACTTGCACATCTCGCACCTCTGAACGCAAACCCTAAAAAGCTTAAACCCCTAAGCGCCCGAATCCTTTCTTGATTTTCTTTCATATTTTCTTTCATATTTTGGCTTATATCTTCATAAATATACGATTATTTACTTCAATTTTATCAAATTCAACATGTAGAAAGTGTGGTTTTGAAAAGTCAAGCATTGGTTTTGATGAATGATATGTAATGTGGTCAAAAAAGTCTTTGAAATCTCTTTGTTCATTGTCCAAATTTTGTACAATTGAAGCAATAAGGAGATAAATAAATAAAAAGTTGATGGTGACAAATTTGAGTATCTTCAAGGTTTTTTCACATTTGATTTGGGTAGTGCAAAATGCAACCTTCACCAAGTGATGAAGCTATTTACATCCACAATCATGAATGAAACATGCTTGTGTGGATGAAAATATGTTGATTGGCTTACCCCCAAAACATATCATCTACAAATTTGTAGTAATATGTATAGCTTTGTTTGTAGAAAGGGATGAATAAATCAACAAATATGCCCTCAAATTACTTTGTATTATTTTGGTGCAAATTGTCACTCACAAAAACCTATATGAGTTTCTCTCAAAATGAAAGGAACTATCTTGGAAGCTACTCAAATTTAGAAAGTCCACTTTGGATGCATTCATACTAATGAAAGAAACCCAAAATTTGTGATATTTAAATATCAAATTTAACTTACTAAGTATTTGAACCAAAAAAAAAATCCTTCAAATCTATGCCCTAGTCTAATATTTGTCACATGCCATTAATCTCCCAATTAATCCACAATAAGAGAGAAATATCTTAAACTCTTGAAAATTACTTATGTAAATTTTAATTTCTTAGAATGAATCTTGAAGCAACCAATGATAGGCCAAAAGCCTTCAATTGTGTAATTTGATTCAAAGATCAATTGCGGAAAAGTGCACACCAATTTGGGCTTGCTTGTCCACTACAAAAGTGCAATGAAAACATGAGAGGAACTTACAATCATTAGTTGTTAGTATGTAGTGACCCCTTATGCCATTTGGAAAATTGGAAGTGATTAGTTTTGTCACTTTTTGTCAAATCTAAATTGCAAACACCCCCTTCCAAAAAAACCTACCTTGGATAAATTGGAAAACTTCACATTCTACTCTGACCTAAGACACTAGTTGACTAGACACAAGTTGCCAAAACTTCACATACTACTTTCTAAACCTAAAAAGTGATAATAGAATTGCCTCCATGGTTTGAATCTTAAAGTATAACAATTGCTTTACTTTAAGATTCAAACTGTCAATTGCTTGCACCTATCAATTGGAGTCAACTGCTTGCACCCATCTTAAACAACTTCCTTTGCCAAATCACCACCTTTAAACTAGATTCATGGCTAGAGTTTGGATTCATCATGCCTAAAGTAAATCCATCAAAAAGATGTAGGATGGCACCAGTTATCTATTACAGTAATTTCACAATGTCACAACTTACTCACAAATCCAAGGACCTTATGTGCATTACTGCACTTTCATCCTTGTCAAGTGGATAGTCACCTTCACTCATTCATACTTTGTTTTCTTAGTTACTTATCCATGTGCTGCGCATTCATTCCTGAAGTATGCTCGGACTCACAGATTACTGCACATGTTTTGTAATGGGGTGTACAGTACATACCACTATTTTATAATTAGACTAGATTTGAATCCTATTGAACCAAAATCAACGACCCTAAAGTGACCCGAACAAGGATCCTCTCGTGATCAGTCATTGCACCACGTACGTACTCTTTCAGGGTTCCTGGATTCATGGCAAAATGTACCATTCTGCACCACTCCCTCAAGTTGACCTCGATCAACGTCCTGAGACAGAGGAAATCATAAGACCGATCGACGCCTGCCTGTCTTGGCGGCAGATCGAGGAATCGCCGGCGCCGGCCCAGCGCGCAGTCCGTCCAACCCCCTTCCAATTCCTCAATCCAAGAATGAATTAAACAGGACTTGGGTGGGCTGGTGGGATCCCGGAATATCGATCGATCCTTAATTGCCTGACTCTCGGGATGTGGAAAAGCCGTCCTCACTTTATATGTTCTGCTTCGCTGCAAATTTCTATTGTCAGTCGTAAATCCTTTGAGCTGATCTACAACTTGATTATTATTATACTAATAATATACATCGTGCACTGTAGTCTTTCAAACGTCCTCTTAAGTCAACGTCCAGTGCCAGTACTATGTACGTATATTATATGGTATATATATACAAGACAGGATCGAAGTGATCGAACGCCAGTGTTCAAAATGTTATATATGATCGAACTCCAGCGCTATGACGTTCTGTTGCCTGCGAGGTGACTGCAATGTCGGTGTAATAGCTAGTTTTGGGAGATAATCACGACTCCACACATTCGACAGTGATGGCTCAATGAAGAAGTGGCACTGATGTGATCCTGATTCTAGCTTGAGCTTTGGTTCCGCTCTGGTTGCAGGCTCTGGTCACGATGGCGGCGTTGTTTTTGAGAGACTGGAGCAGACTGGCGGTGGCTGTGGTGGTGACGATGGTGATGATGTTTGTGTTATCAGGGCAAGCGATGGCGGACAAATGGGAGCTCGTCATTCAAAACGGTGGCGTGAGCGCCATGCACGCCACTCTCATGAGAAGCAACCGTGTGATCTTCTTCGACCCAACTGACTTCGGCCTCTCCAACATCACCTTCCCCGACGGCTACTGCCGTGACAATCCTCGCGAAATCTGGCTGAAGCACGACTGCAGTGCGCATTCTATGGCGCTCGACCTCGGCACCGACACGCTCCAGTGTCTCAAAGTATTCTCCAACCCGTTCTGCTCCTCGGGAGCCCACAAAGCGGACGGCTCCTTGTACCAAACCGGGGGTTGGAACGACGGCAGCAACGTAACACGCACCATCGGTCCCGGACCTAGTGACGACTGGGTGGAGAATTCGAACGCAAATGACTCGCTTAACGCGCTTAGCGTCAGCAGGTGGTACTCGTCGGCATGCATTCTGCCGGACAATCGCATGATCATCGTCGGTGGGCGGCGCGCCATGAGCTACGAGTTTCAACCGCGTCGCAACGGGGAATGGAGCATCAATCTTCCCTTTCTGCGCGAGACTAACACCCCAGGTATATACATATATTGAGCATCAAGCACCATACTTAAGCTGGAATATGATTGTTCTTTCAATGATATTCCAGCAACACACTTGAATTGTGTACAAGACCATATCGATGTAACCATGAAATGTTTCAGTGTAGATTGGAATCTAATCAATTCACTTCTGCGAAAGGCTGATGTATTGCAACAGTTATTATACTGGTTTTGCAATGACCGTCAGAAATCTTTTAACAATTTTGTCATGGTTTAGTATAACACTTCGCTGTTTATAGTACTTGCAACTATTTGAACAACAGTTTTTGCAACAGTTAAAGCCTAGACATGCATTGGTTCCATGCCCATGATCGACTTTTGCAACAAGTCTGCAGCTCTTTGGCAATGGTTCGGAATATCTGACCATACGTTTTTTTTGCAAAATATGGACTGAACCGCTACAAAATCATTGCAAAATCATTGATGATGTGTTGCAACTGCTACTTCCTGGACACTGTGGTGATATATTACGCACCATGCTCACTTTCGCTAGAGTATTGTATTTTATCAAACATCAATTCGAAGCAACCATGAAATCACTGCTTAAGCGTGTAGATAGTCCATAATCTAATCAATGTATGCACATTCTTGATACCAGGAGCAGAGCTCAACCTGTACCCCTTCCTAATCCTCAACACGGACGGCAACCTCTTCATCTTCGCAAACCAGGACAGCATCCTTTTCGACTTCAAGAAAAACACCGTAATTCGCAAGTACCCTCGCATTCCCGACGGCCCACGCACCTACCCCGCCTCAGGATCCGCCGTGCTCCTCCCCCTCACATCCTCCGACGGCTATACCAAATCCGAAGTCTTAATCTGCGGCGGCGCCCAAGTGAACGCATTCCAGGACCTCGGCAAGAAGATTTTCGATGACACACTCCAGTCGTGCGGGCGCATGGTCATCACATCACCCAAACCCCAGTGGGTCATGGTGAACATGCCCATGCCACGTGTGATGGGCGAACTTCTCCTCCTCCCAACTGGCGACTGCCTGATCATCAACGGCGCAGGGAAAGGACTCGCAGGGTGGACGTCCGCGAAAGAGCCTGTGTTCACGCCCGTCACGTTCGACCCCATTCGCAACCGCTTCGTCACGCGATTGCCGTCCACGATAGCACGCATGTACCACTGTCTCCCTCGTGCTTCCCGACGGGAAGATTCTTGTCGCGGGAGGGAACGCGAACTCGGGATACTCGTTCACTAACGTGGAGTTTCCCACGGAGCTGCGCATTGAGAAGTACAGTCCATATTATCTTAACAAGCAGTATGACGCGCGGCGACCCCAGATCGTGGATGCACCTACAGGGGTCAAGTATGGTGCGAGATTTAATGTTTCGTTTGGGATGTCGCAAGCTCCACAGGCGTTAAAATTCCATCTTTACGCGCCGCCATTCTCCACGCACAGCAACTCCATGAATCAGCGCATGCTGGTGCTGAAATTTGACGCCATCGGGGCTGCGGCGCCGGCGACGTTGGTGTTTTCGGTGAATGTGTATGCGCCGCCGAGCCCTGTTGTGGCGCCGGCGGGATTCTATTTGCTCACGGTTGTGAACTTCGGAACCCCGAGTTCCTCCGTTTGGGTGCAGATTTCATAGGCTTCGATCTATTCTTCAATTCTTTTAGTCAGTGATTCGATTGCATTTTGAGCTGGACGTGATTTTCCAGTTGACACTGTTTAGATAGTTACGAGGATTCTGTAGTCAAAGATTAAGACAGTTATGGATTAATGTTTCAAAATGTCCGTCCTGAAACGTGTCGATGTATTGGAATACCGCCATTTTGAGGAAATTCAAGATTTAGAAAACTAGTGCATCACAGGTCTAGATTTTAGTTTGCTTCAATTGTGCACAGAACAGTTCGCCACTGAAACCACTGGAAACGGACTGCCAATTTCATGAAAATACCGTTCATTTGTTTGTTCCGAAGCTTTTGAACGTTTGGTCCTGATCAATTGACAAATAGTGGAACTGCTTCGGCCAGAGGCTAGGCTTTTCTGTGATGGGAAGCCCGGCCTGTCGCAACCAGTTGATCGAATCTTACAATGAGAGGCCGCTGAAAGATTTTCTTTTTTTATCTAGCCAGAAAGAGATTTGAACTTGGTCACAAAGCAAGTGAGAACATTTGATGGATGTCACAAGACAAAAACCTACGGCATTGCGCGACACCTCCTTCATGAAAGCATTCAGTCTGCTCACTCAAGGCACGATTCAAGAATACGAAAATCTCATGCAGTTCTCAACGGTTCATAAGCTTATTTTCTTATGAAAATAAGCTTCGATTTCGTTACATTGGCATTATTCCGCTACTCCGGCACTCTTTAGATGTGAGCCCCGGCCTGAAACTGAAATCTATACCCATCCTAGTTTTCAGAGCTTTGGATAACTGTATGTTACAATTATTGGCGCCAGAATTGCACCAGTTTAACAACATTGAAGATGGAGAGATCCCACATATTGCATAGAATGTGGGTAGTGTAGGTACTTAGTGTCGTCAAAACTTTAAGAATTGAGTTATGATAGTGCATGTACTTATCAAGCTTGTACTTTAATTTGTACCGAGTCAGACGTAATTAGAGCAACCACAGTATGTGACTGCTTTTGATTACGTAATTTATTTATTTTAAATTTTGCCACATGATATGCATACCTATCAGACACGTTGATTCATATTTGGTGTTTCCCCCCCTACTTTTGCCATTTTACTGAAATTAATTGACAGCATAGACTGGTTGGAGGATTACCACCAGTGGTGTGGTGAGAAGATGGACACCCACCTTTTGATTGCAATACAGATTATTGAGTCAAGGAGAAACAACCACTACAAAATTGAAATTAGAGGTATCAGGTCCTAGAGCCAAGTCAAGAAAATAAAAAATTCTAACCACTCTAATTGATCTAGAGCTTAAAAATGGTTCCAGCTTGAGTGCTTGACCGTTGAGTAATCAAGAGTTTTTAGTTTCCTGGCTCTGCCCCAAGTTCAAAGCCCCTCTTGGTTTACGATTAACAATTGTGGTACAATTAATTGATGACTTAACAAGGAGTAGAGCTTCTTCTGCATGACATTATGAATTGGTATCACCTGCATATTCATGATGCCACTTCTGGCAATCGCCGGTCCGACAGGGAGGATTGACTGACATTCTGGACGGAGACATACGTGAATTTCTTTTAGAACATAGAAGTTCATAAAGTCTAGAGAGAGACTTGCACAGACACTGGCGGAGGGAGACAAATAGTAAAACCCGGGTAGTGAGAGAGTTACAGTAACCGTAAGAGTAATAATAACAGCATCAGTGAGCAATTTGGGATCTGGCGTTATAGTGCAAATTTCATGACCTAGCAAAAGGATCAGTACGAGACAGAGCTGGTGTGCAGAATGCCTGCGACAGTCGGTGTTTGTAAAGTTGAGTCTATGACCTCGTGGTGACAATGCTTTGGGGATGGATTCTGGAATCCGAAGTGACCATTCACACCCCGCAGAAGTGAATCAGCTGAAGCACAGCACTGGTCACTTATCTCCCTGAAAAGAACTCCCTGAATCCGGGTTATCCTCTCGATTGTTAATTTTTCGTCTTCGAAATAGATTTCAATGTGTGCCCCAAAAGAAGAAAGGGTTTAGTTCCCTAAAAAGCTCCAACAACGCAGATACAAGACTTCAACTGTATGCAAGCAAAGTTGCACTGTCAAACTCATCGGCAACATGCTGAAATCATCCTGCACAAATCCTCTTCATGAAAAAAACCGAGGGAAAAAGGAAAAAACCATATGCTACCTTAGGCTTACACATTGGACTGGCTGAGAACATACTAGAGAGGTCAACATGGTTCTGTTCTTGCGCTTCTCCAACTTTCTCGTCTGCAAAGAGCACATGGCTCTCTCTCGTTTGTCACTACAGAATCGCAAAGTCTGCTCCAATTGGCAGATGGTCACTCGGATGGCTGTAATTAGGGAGGCCGCCTTCAAGGTCAGGAGAACTCGGGGCTGGAAGAGCCAGTAAATTAGTGAATCGCAAAGAATCACAAGGCCGGAAGAAAATGTAGTCTAAAGTGCCAGTGAATCCAGGGGTCACATTCGTGTTGGGATGTTCGCCCAAGGCTTCACTATAGAGACTCAGTAAAGGAAGAGGGGCCTTTTCCGAAGTTGTTGCAACTCTAGCAGTACTATCGCTGGTACCGAGTTTAGTGAAACTTGCTTCCAAAAGCTTGTCAGTATTCCCTTCTAATGAACTATTTCGGTGTCCGTCAGATTCCTGGGAACCTGAGGTGATGTATCGATATACCTGTCAGAGAGAAGAGCCCAATAAGATGATATCCAATGTAGAAACAAAAAACAGGAAACCATCAGACAGGAAAGACAATGAACTAGTTCAGAACCCACAACTTAAAGGTGTTCTAGAAAATCGAATCATATTATATTCAAAACTGACTTACATGGTGTTACAATTGACAGGTTTAACGCGGCTAGGTTTTCTAGAGCACCTGAGGTTTTGGGGGGGAATTATTCATATTATTTAGTGATATCCAACTTTAGAGAACGGAACATACAGTTCAAATAGGACAGACAGGTAAAGTAGTACTCTTTCGTCATAGACCACACAAATATCTTATATAAAGAAATTTGATGTTGCAAAATGTGAAACCATTCAGGCTACTCATATAAATTCCCATTTCGGAAGTGCACAAGAGAGACCAGAAGATTTGATTTTCTATTAGTGAACGCCAGATATCGCAGAGGCATCTCACCGGATCTCCTGGAGTTGAGTTGTAGTCCCCACACACCAGCACCAGAGGATTGCACACCCTCTGTTGGAATTTCATAATTTGCAAAAGTAGGTACCTAGCTTGAGCCAACTTTACATCAGCCCATTCTGGATCCCTGGTGTACAGTAGCAAGCCAACAGTGTCAGAATTTTGACCTGCGGGATAAACTATAAGCAGACAGAGAAGCTTCTAAACGAGGTCTGGGAGGAGACGTGCATACCAGTAAAGATGAGTATTCCCAAAAATTAAATATTTGTTCGGAGGATCTAGCATACGAAAGGCAGCCAATATAGCTACACAATCTCGCTTGAGGCGAACGCGTGGGTCATTCGGATCCCCTCGTCTTTCCGGACCAGCTGCGAACACAAATTTATAGGATCCCGCTTGGATTTTATCAACAACCGGTGTCCAAGTTGGACTTCAATACATTAGACCTAGCTTCCTTGTAAGAAATTAGTAAAACTGATATGAGAAGATGCAGAGAGAATAGAGAACAGAGAATAGAGACACTAAAATTTCAGGAGTCAGCGAGGCTAGCAGCAAAGTTAAATGTTACCCTTAACAGGCGAGGATGACCGGGACCGGCTTTTTGACTTCTCTAGTCTTGGATCCTTCACAGTCTCACTGTCGGACTGCAGATCGTCCTCTGAAGATAACTCCAATGTATCCACCTCCGTGGAGGTGGGGACAAGATCATTAAAATCGACTGCTTGCTCATCCACGAGTTCCATTCTGATCAATTTTCATCATCATAACAACCTTCAGGCATTGAAGAACAGCACCCTTTCTGTTTCCTGATGGTGAGATACTACACTGACAAAGAACTATTCTTCCTTTGGGTCTAAAGCTGCTCATGTGCATCTACGCTTACATCTTATTCTGTTTTCACATCCGCCAACCTTCCACCTCCAGAATCCTCATACAAAGAAAGGGAAAATGGGAATCATGGACAACTCCAAGGTGTCACGGAGCCTTTCTAATGAGTGCTATCCTCAGTTGATTACTTGGTTAATTACTTACGCAATACTAAAGTAGGACAACCTTTAGATCACTTGAAAAGCCTACAACTGGAGGAAACATGCCATGAAGATATGAGAAAGTTACAGAAAATTGTAAACAAAAACCAGACATAAAACTTCTGGTCAGCACTCCTTACATAAATACTAAAATCTCCGTGATGGGATGCACCATGTACGTACCTGTTGCGTCTAAAGAAGATACCACAGCCATCCCGTTTCCTCCCACTGCGCTGGATATAAACACTGCTATAGCCTTCTCTCGCCAATTTACTCCGGTAATAGCTTTCATACTCATCCAATTCCTGCATGAGCAACATGTCGTCATTACAAGCGCGACATATAGGCTTTTCAAGGAAAGGCCTACAAAAAGATTCTAAACTGCACCTATATATTATTAGTTAAACCATTATCTGATAACTTTTGGATTGGCAAGGTTAGAGAAGAGAATAACATCACAGAAGACCCCCTGAATTAAAAAAGTTCTTAATGTTGAGTTCATGGGCATTAGATTCATATATTCTTCATGTTGCGCTAACGTTGTGTTAATGATAGTGTATCGCACAAGTTGTGATTAGCTTAATGTTAGTGTCTTCAAATTAACACAACATTAGCTAGCCTTTATCCTGTGACTGTTCAGAACATAAAACGTTACAAAATCTATTCAACAAATGGAATATGAGACGACAACCTGTAAGCACAGAACGTCGGCATCAAATGACAAAAGTCGCTCCAAAATGGCCTTCGACCGATTCTTCCATCTGCAAGACCGGTTCGCGGATTAAGAAATCTATAAACCAATACTTCTAAACTCATAAACAGCTTCAACTCATGCATATCAAACTGCGCGGGAATACTCTTAGAATTGCAAACAAGGTTTTTGTTTTATCAATACATTTTAGAAAGTGCAACTACGCTCAGCGCCAATTGTGATGGCTTCATCCCTAACTACCTTAAGACCACTGAAGATTGCAGAGGTCAAAGCAACAAGCTTACGATAACGAGAAATCTCACACCTCAATTGGTGCAGACATCATTTTTTATTCATTTTTTCTTGCTTATTCAAAGTCAACTTATTATGAATCCAAGTAACAGGAATGAGCATCCAGAGGTGGCATTTGCGTGGCTCCTAGGAGGCATCCTAAAAACATTAGAGATAGCAAGGTTGCAAGCTACCTCTCTCAGTTCAATTACGGAGTTGTTCCCTCAAGTGCTTCAAAAAATGCGCAACAAGGTGCCGTAATATCAATGGATTTTGTACGCTGTTATCACACTTGTAGTTGCACACGATGTTGGTTCAAATATTAACAAGCTTGGTGCTTCGACCTCTGCAATCTAAAGTGGCCCTTACTCCAGTTGTGAAGCTGAGAATGTCATTGCTCTACAGTCATAGAGGAAACTACAAATATAGCACAAAAGTTTCCCGTAACAGTTCGCCAGCTGAACCGGAAAATCAAATCCTGTACAACATGACGACCCAGGGTTTAGGGTTTAGGGTTGAAAATACTTAAAATGTATTGGAATTTCAGTATCGAATGCACACTCCATGGGTTCGGAAGAATTAGAATCTCGAAAAACAATCATTTAAACACCAGTACTCACCTTAAGCACGGCGATGGCGAATGTGGAAAACAAACACTCTTCACATAGGACTGCGCAAGAATATTGTAGGAAACTATGCGAACCAGAGCTGCAAAATCCGACAAAAAAAAGTACATTTGAAGCAATTGCACAAACAGAGGCTTCCATTCAAACCCTAAAACTATAATTCCAACCGGAATTGTGTTTTTTCAATCTCTCAATTAACTGTCAATATTAACAATGCTAAGAACCCTTTGCAAAAGTGAAGCACATATACTTACGAGTGGAAGGAGAAATGTCAGCCTGTTTTGGAGACTGGATGGGGACGAACGCAGGTAACCACTTCGGAGCAGCGGCGGTCATCGTACCATACGACTTCTGCTGAATCTGCCCGCGAAATTAATGCGATACACAATCAACATCAAAAACGAGATAAACAAATTTCCCTACACGCCAATTAGTCTCGAAATTTATCAGAGCTCGGAAATACACCGTTCACAAAAAGCATGGAACTCAGATCGCAATCCAAACCAATGCAGGAGCTCCACAATCACAATCCATGGCTCCAACCAATACAGGGCTGGCCCTCCATATCAAAAGAATCAAAAACAGGGAGATTCAAAAGGTAAGAAAGAATATTCAATCCTACAATCTGATTGAAAGGTGTGCGAATCGTGCACACGACACGGAGCTGAAGCATGCTTCCCAAAAGATGAGCAACGTCATACTGCTTGGATTCGGGGAGACAACTGAACAGTTTGCTTCTGCAGGTTTCGTTGGAGAACCGGACCGGCGACTACGTAACCGGATATCAACGTGACCTCTCTAATATCACATCAGGAAAATATGTCCTTTCATTAAAAACATGGCAAGAAATTCTATGACTTGAGAACGCTCTTCCATGAAGTTCTGGAATAAAAAAAGAATTTTTGAGTTTTGTAGAGTTGGATTTGTCTTTACCAAGTTTTAATATGGATAGGAAGAAACTACACTTTAAGAATAGTTTTGCCTTATTGTCAAAACTATAAGCAAGAAAAGGTTCGAGTTCAATGTTAAAACTAATTTTTGAGAAGTCAAAAACTTGTCTACTTTGTTTTTCACAAGCCTCCCCAAAAGATTTGGTAGCCATCAATTTTGATTCTCCTCTGGCAACTATGGTAAATTTCCATGTTAAAATCTTTGTATTTTTTTATAGAAAATTTGGTTGACTCTAGGTACATGGATGTGCACCTCTATGGAAGACGTGTGATTCCATCTCTAAAAAACAAAAAAGAATTAAAAAAGAATTAATTCACATGTGGTCACAAAAATGGAGCATACAAAGTGAAAGAATTATGAATCCGGGTATCTCCAGAGAACCGGTGTGCCGGATTGATACACAGGTCGGCAAAAACAGCGACACGGCCACAGGGCCTATTCCTTCCTCGCCTGCGAAGTTTGTACAGTGTTCATCTTTCATCTTTGTTTGCTGCAAGTCTCTGGTTCCTGCTTTCGGTGTGTGGTGATCGTGGTCGTCATGGCCAATTTCGGTGCCATTTCGGCAACGCAACCGCACAATCCCAACAAGTCTTTCGAGGTTTGCTGCATTTTCACTCATCCAGTTTTTATGGAGATCGTGTTTTATTGTTCTCGATTCATTTGAATGTTTGGATTGTGGCTATTTCGGTGTTTGCCGCCTAATTGAATTAATCCCTGGAGTGCGCCGGAGAGGATAACTTTCATTTTTCTTGGAGGAGAGCGATTTGATTTTGTGAACCGAGTGAGTTAGAGCGTGGGGTTTAGGGTTCGCGGAATTAGGGTTTCGTGATTTGAGCAAGGAGCTGTGACGTGATTTGGGCTTTTCTGGTTCGAAGTGGAAGCTTCTTTCTGTTTTCAATGGAGAATTTTGAATTACTCGTTTTGGTTACAAGCGCTATTATTTTTTCTGTCACTTGTGAATTACTGGCGACTTGAACCCGGTGCCAATGGTAATGCATAGATTGAATCTGTTGTTTCTGTATAAGAATACTTCTGGATTCCTGTTCCCTTGGGCCTAGAACTCCGCACCAGACGGAGGTAGCACTGGAGAAGGGTTTTGTGGTGATGCTTAAACTCTGCCTATACTTTAATCTGAAGGCTTACTTGTTTTCGTCAGGAGGATGTTGCTGTCAAAAGCCTACTGGGTTTGAGAGCGTGAATTTCTTATCGGAAACGTACTCATTATAGTTTTAGGAAGTAGAGATAGTTAAAGTTTGACCAGCTATTGCTCTTATTAATATTGGAGTATTGAGTTGGTGAAACGCTCATGCGAGCAGGCGATCATGGAGTTTAGTGTTCTCGAATGGGTCTTGCAGCAATTTCTCTAAATTTTGTATGTTTAATGTGCGAAACAGATCAATTCTCCTCCGACCGATGGTATCTCAAGTCTCTCCTTTAGCCCCAAGGCGAATTATCTTGTTGCGTCCTCATGGGACAATCAGGTGAAGTAACTTGCATTCATGGATTGGATGATTGAGAATTATACGTGTTGCAGTGTCTTTGATTCCCCACGTATTTCTGTATCATGTAGCCCCATTACTTCTCTATCTTACTTCGCATATTTATTTTTCTCTTCCCTGCTTGCTGTTCTCTCTCTGGTCAATTTTTTGCGGTGGAACCGTCTTCGTTTTCTTCTTTTTCCTGATGAATTACAATTCGTTGCTTAAAGGCCATTATTTCGTCGGTACGTAGAGGTGGCAGCGATCATATTTACCATGTGATTTTATTTTGTTCGTTGATTGATTTGCCGTGAGAGGAGTTCGTTCTGAACGCTTGTGGTGATGGTAAATAGGTGAGGTGCTGGGAGATCCAGTCTAATGGCAGCAGCGTTCCCAAAGCAGCGATTTCTCATGATCAACCTGTAAGTACAGCACGTTTTGCATATTTTTGAGGTAAACAATGTCTAGTTTGTTTATTTTTTGTCGCGTCTATGACTTTCTTGGTCTCAGTCCGTTGCGCTTTGGAAACTTAGACTCAATCGCGCAGCGTTTCGAGATTCGTGAGTCATGCATGAGGATCTCTTTTGCTTCTGTTGAAGCCAGACAGATATGTCAATGCTAGTTATGTTTTCCAGTATCTGGGTATGACCTTGCCTTCTCAATTGCCTCTTTTTTTCGAATCACTCTGCTGTAGCTTGATGATAACGCATGTGTTTTGCAGGTCCTATGTACTGCCTGGAAGGAGGATGGAAGTACAGTGTTTTCAGCAGGTTGTGACAAGCAAGCAAAGATGTGGCCCATTTTATCTGGCGGTCAACCAACAACCGTAGCCATGCACGATGCACCTATTAAGAACATTTCATGGATTCCTGAAATGAATCTCCTTGTCACCGGCAGCTGGGACAAAACTCTCAAGTGTGTGCTCTGCTTACCTCGTTAGTTTTAGGCACCGAAGTGATGGTAGCTATTTTCTCTTTAGTCCTTGGAAGTTGTCTTTGAGTACACATCTGTCTGAAGTTGGTAAGACTGTTTTACTAAATGAATTGGCATTTCATCTTTTCTTTCTCCAGTGATTTCTTTGCTACAGATGCCTGCTTTCAAGAATTTTCAATCTTAGCTGAGAGGTTATTTCAAGTACTCGCATATGTTAAGAGAAGCTGTTTGAGATGGGTTGCAATATATGTCTCAGGCAACTTTCAGCATTTTTAGATAATTCATTTTGGATCTTCTGTGCAGGTATTGGGATTTACGGCAACAGACTCCGGCACACACTCAACAACTTCCAGAGAGGTGTTATGCTATGAGTGTTCGGCATCCACTCATGGTGGTTGCAACTGCAGATAGGAATATCGTTGTCTACAATCTTCAAAGCCCACAAGTAAGCACATTTATTATTGGCTTGGGTTTGAATAGTCCTACAGAGAATAGCAAATATTTGTCGTAGACCCTCATTACTTGCAAAATAGATCAACAGTGTGGAACTCTTCATGTTGTAATTTATAGCTTTTGTTGGCATTCTTGTATATCTTATAGTGGCCTTATGTGTCATTGTGCTGAAACAGACAGAGTTCAAGCGGATTCAATCTCCATTGAAATATCAAACTCGATGTGTTGCAACCTTTCCAGGAAAGGAAGGCTTTCTTGTAAGTCAACCTCTACGTACTGAGACATTCACATGTGCTTCCAGTACCATCATCGAATAGAAGATGAAGTAGTATGAGATAAATCTGTTGTGTAGATTTCTGTTGTTGATGTCGGTGTGTGTCATGCAGGTTGGTTCGATCGAAGGAAGAGTAGCTGTTCAGCACATTGATGAAGCTCAGCAGTCCAAGAACTTCACCTTTAAGTGCCATAGAGATAACAATGACATATATGCAGTCAATTCTATTGACTTCCATCCTGTAAGTTTTCGTTCAGTGCGCTGCTGTTTTCAGTATGAAGATGGTCTTTCACATTGGCGCTCTGCATTTTCTCATCCCTTTTGATCCCTTCATTCAGTCATTCTTAATTTCTTTTTGGGTACTAATGCAATGTCTGGGAATTAGCAGGTCCATGGAACGTTTGCCACTTCCGGATCTGACGGAGCATTCAATTTTTGGGACAAAGATAGTAAGCAAAGACTGAAGGTAAGTATGCATCTTACGGGCATTTTGGCTTATTGATGTTTTGCTCAGGTTTTTTGTTTATATTGGTGTTTGGAACGTATGCTGCTAAGAATTCTTCGTTGATATCGAAGTGCCGAACTGACGATGTGTTATCAACGGAACAGGCTATGCAGCGGTGCAATCAGCCGATTCCTTGCAGTACATTTAATCACGACGGAACCATCTTTGCTTATGGGGTATGTATTTCGTTGCAAATGTTGGTGTTCGTTATGGGTATTACATAATTTACTACATCATAAATGTCTGAAATTAATTAGCTTGCATCTCATGATAGCTGTTACTTATAAATTGTAATTGAGTCCCCTCTTGTTGAATCTGGCACTGAACAGGTAAGCTATGATTGGAGCAAGGGTGCCGAAAATCACAATCCTTCACAAGCCCGGAACTACATCCTGCTTCATCCCACTCAGGTAAAATTATTTGCGACCAAGCAGGTTTGTTGCAGATTTTTGTCAGGTCCCAAACTACAGTCAACACATTTACCCACTGTTCTAGGCGCAATGTGCTGCAAATCAATGGTTTCCATTCATTGCATCTATCGACAAATATTTTAACGTGTTCCTTCTTTTGCCAGGACTCCGAAGTTAAAGCAAAAGCACGTGTTGCTGCCAGTGGGAGGAAATAAACGTAAGCCAAGATGTTTGTTGTCTTCCACTGTGAGCTGTGTTTAGTGGCTGTGAGCGACAATTTCCTATCATTTTTACCCGACATGATTTGCGACCGCTCTGGAAGGATTGCCTATTGCGGTTTATCCTACCTCAACCCAGAGCTGCATCAATGTGCTTCTGAAGCTTGTTACGTAGACTACGGGAGTCTTTTCTAGTCACAAGGAACTGAGATGGTCTTTTGTAGTCAGAAGATTGCTACTGAGATTTCAGCTTGGAGAATCAGGAACTGACGATGGTTGGCTCTTCAGGATAAGAAAGGTTTCTTTATCTACAAGGTGTACTCTGAAGCCCAGAGCTCTACAATTTAGCTTTTGGATGAACAAAGTTGGTCAAGACCATATCCAACTGTACTCATGTACAGTACAAGGATGCGAAGAAGCCTTCATTCTTTAATTGCCCGCCTTCCAAGCCCAGCGTGAAATTTTCAGGTTAACATAGCTATGATATGAATCTTTGTAAATCTGTTGGCAGGAACTCTTGCTCATTAATTGCTAATGGATGTTTGTACGGGACTGTGAGTTGACTCGCGTTTTGTTCCTTTCAACAAACTTATGTAAGGGCATCTGCAATGCACCCGGGAACAGTGCCTGTATCGGCACTGTCCAGGGGGAAAATATGTTTTGTATTAACAAGTGGGCTCCAATGCAACCGTTATGGGTCCCGGCACTTCCACGGTCTGGTGGGTATGTGCCCCCAGTTTCGGCAAATTTCACAAGTTGGCTCCGTGCCAATCAATTCAATCTTCCCTTAGTTTCAATGAAAAGTCTTTTCTTTTAATGTAAAATTCTTTTTTTTATAATGCCCAAAGTTCATTTGATGTTTGGTTTGTTGGCTTTGATTTGTTCTTAAAAAAATTTGGCACTATAATGGCTTTGTGGAATGTCCTTGTGTTTGCCAATAGAGGGATTGTTTATAGAGACTTGGCACTGTAAAGGCCTTGTGGAATGTCTTTGTATTTGTTGATAGAGGGATTGTTTACAAAGACCGCATTGTAGATGCCCTAAGTTGCCCTTTGGCTAACTATGAATATTTGTGTAGAAATTGTTAGTACTAGTAATCAATTTGGAGTCAAATTGTCAATGACATTTGTAGATGAGTTTTTTTGTTCTATTATATGTGATCCATCCATATTTTAATTACATCAATATACCTTGCAACTAATGTTGTGTTAGGTCCAAAAATGACATTATATAATGTCAAAGCTGAATTGGTAGATATTCTTAACTTGTAGCCTAAATTCAATGTCTACAACTTGAATATTGTTCAACATGCATTTTATTTTATTTTTTTAAAATTTAGGTCATGCTATCAAGAGTAAGTTTGGATTTTAGTGATTGCACCTTAGTTTATTCATTATAATAGCAATATTTCTTCCTATATTGACCCATTAATAACTAAAATTCACTTGTATACATTCAAAAGTTGATACCACACTTTAGAATTAGAAAATAATCAAGAAGTTTTTTTTCCACCTCTACATTCTTTGAAATTATTGCCAAGATTTGAATCACCAAATATTTTGTGTGTGAATTTTTATAAAAGTTATGCCTCTATTATTCACCACATTCACCAAAATACCACTATCATTCTATCAAGAACCATTATCAAATTTGTCAAAAAATCATTATTTTTTCAAGTTTTGTACCAATTGCCATTATGATATCAATTAAGATTTCTATGACTTCTGAAAAACATAACATTCATAAACTTAAGGAATTGGTTTACTATCCCTCATATTACTATTGTAACCTTATTTACTATTGATATTATTAAATTGAAAATTTTTTGTGTTTTCATCTAAACATTCCAATCTTCATATTCAAGAAATGACATGTATCTAATATAACTCAAGGATTTATTTTTTAATTTTATATGTAACAAACTTGATAGTACCATACTATATCCATTCATTTGTCATTACTACTAATCAACATATTAGCATGAACAATATATGAAGTTCGTGATATCAATCTCTTTACATCAAATCGTTTTTTAATTCACCAGCCACTCTTTGAACCAGCAAAGTTTAGAGTCTACTATATTCTATAATATCATTTTAAATGCAATATTTATTGCTCAACAATACTAACATGTGAATTTAGAAATGTGAACCTACAAACATTGAGCCTAAGTATAAATAGGTATTCTATAAGTATAGAAGATGCTAATAATATAGGCACTTACAACACACGTATCTATAACATAGATACTCCATAAATATAGAAAGGCCTATAACAAAAGTACCTAGGTTCATTAGAAGAGTTTTGGGGGGTCCAGAAGCCTGTTTCGGGCCTGTTCCCCCACAGTTGTTCCCCACAGCAAGGGGAACGGCCTGCTGTCAGAATTTTTTTTTCATAAAAAAATTTTAGTCTCCAAATGCAAAAAATAAAAAAATAAAAAAATTTGGTCAATGACATGGCAAGGGCTCGACCACATCAGACCGCTGCGTTGAACTTGTTTCCTGCGTTCGCAAGCTATGATAACTTGCAAGCATCCAAAGGCCCCAAAAATCTTCTAATGTATGGGCTCGGCCACATCAGACCGCTGCGCCGAACCTGTTTCCTGTGTTCGCAAGCTATGATAACTTGCAGGCATCCAAAGGCCCCAAAAATCTTCTAATGCATGGGCTCAAAATCATAAGCTCACATGCTAGTAGCCTTGATTTTTTTTTCTATTCTTATTAGAACAAACTCATTGAACTTGATGCAATTTTTGAAATGTATTATTATGAGCAAAATCATTATGATGTGTTACTAAGTCACAAGTCAATTACACAATTAATAGAAAATTTAAATCATATCAATAAGGTACTTGCACTTACATGCTATTTTTATTGAGGGTATAAACATTTCAATGTCCATCCTTCACATTTAAACAAGAACAAGCAGGTTCTTGTCTTGTATAAATTTTTTATATTAATGGGGTACCTAAACATTGTCCATAGTGCCTTCCAACCAATGGATCTTTTTTAATTGCCTAAATGTCAAACTTGCGAAAGAATCAAAAAATCCTACCTTACTTGCAATAATTGGTCCAAATGGGGCCACTATGTTTTTTAGGGGAAATTCCTTACAATCTAATTTTAACAAGTCTAAATTCAAGATCAGATAATGCAATTTTCTAAAATATGAAGTTCACGAAAATCCAACATCTCTAGCAAAAGTTATGTCTAGATGAAATTTGGTCTTTGGAAGGCATTCTAAACTTCACCCATCCTTTTAAACTCCTAATTTAAAATTGACTTGGAATTTTTGTTAAGTGTTTAAGTTATTACCTATTGTCTAAATCCTAAGTTTTGTTTTTGGATGGATTGATTTTACTTAGTTTCATTCATTTACCATTGTAAATCTGATCCTTTAAATATCTTCTATGTTTTTAGGTATTTTTCAAAGGTTGTAAATACAATGCAAATATTCTTTTTAGATCTTTTTAACTATGAATTCTAATAAAAATGAGCAAAAGTGAAAAAAAGATCTCAAGACCCAAGTGACAACTACGAGGCTCACAAGTACACATGCACATGATGAATTCTCTTCACATCAAGTCATCTCATTATAAAATTGTTGCTAAGGTTGGAATGCTCTAAGCACAATATCACGCCAATAATTCTACACTAAATAATGAAAATAGGTTGTCCCTCACTATTTCCTTGACATTTTATACAATATAAAAATTTACTATTATTGTATAAGGATGCAATCATTTTCAGCAATTTAGAACCATGTGTGGCATGGATTTGTGCACCAGTTCAAGGCCTAATTCGAAGAATTGCATGCACCTCCATATGAACAAAGTAGTGTCTCATGATCAAGATAATTTTTTGGGGTAAGGTAGAAACTCCCATAACCATCCTTATATCCATTGATGTACCTTGGACTTCCACTATATGTATCCCTAGTCTTCTATTAAAACTTCCTTCAAAAGCATCATTAATCCCTAAAGTCCCATTGTCCCTGCAAAAGACAAATCAAATTTCAGACAGGTTCTATGACCTCAAGTTTTGGTGAATTGTTTTGAAACTTTTCTATAAGATAGAAAAATTGATTAGCTATGTGGGAATCTAAATTATATTTCAATTGGTGCCCAAGAGCAAAAGTTATACCACAAAAAGTTTGAAATTGAACTAGGTGGGAAACACAAAAAAAATTGCAAAAAAACAAAAAAAATTCTAATTTTTTTTTTTCTGAAATGTTTTATGTTTGTCTACATGTAAAGCTTTGATTCATTCTATTTGGACTAATAATGAAAAAGTTATGGACAATCTTGTTTTTTGGACAATTTCAACATCTTCTAGAAAAAATAACTTATAGTATTCATTTCTAAATGCAATTTCCACAATTTTTCACAAATTGTTTTTTGAAAATGTTGTGTTTTCTTGCTAAAACAATCTCACCATTGGAATTATTGTCTTTCAATCCCATCTTGGAGTTATAAACAATTTTGGGTTTTTTCCAATCTTAGACCTACTTCTACTTAACAATTTTTTAAAGATTGAGAATCAAGCATTTTTTGTTTTTTTTAAATTCCTAGGCTTTCAACTCAATTATTCAACATTAAAAAATTTTAATTGAAATTTTGTAGTGCAAAAAAAATTTACAATTGGCGGTCAAAGTCATTTGAAATTGCAGGCCAGTGTTCCAAAAAACTTTCTTTTTCAACTTTGAATGCTAATATCTTCCAATCTATAAGGTCAAACTTCATGAAAATTTTACTACATGAGCTAAGACAAGTGAAGTACAAGATCCTAAGTTAGATTTTTTTTAAAAGATTTTTTTGTTTTCTTGGGTGAATGCAACAAAAATGGCAATTTTGAGTGGTTTTTGACAAAAAAAAATGGCCTTGGGACTTTAGAGGTTAAATTTGTCCCCTTATTTTATAGTTATTTGTTGGTTGTTGATTATGTTAGTTCTTAGTTGCAAGTCCACCTATGTGATAGTTTCAATGGTCTAGTGAATTGCCACTTTGAAAATTCATAGAAAAAACATATCATATCTGAAAATTTTACTTTTTCTTTTAAAATTCATGATTTTCAATTGCTAACAATGCAAAAATAATATTTTAAAGAAAATGTGCCTTCCACTATGCTAAACTGCTTGTACAATTTGGATGTTTCTACCATCAAGCAATTCCTGATTGATTTTTAATCGACAACCTAATTTCACTATTCTGTGTATTGAAATTAGGCCAGAGTGAAATGTTGCACGTAAGGACATAGTTCACCTTGTGTTGTGAGAATCATCCCTCCATAATGACACCTGAATTTTCAAAGGCTATAACATGATTAGAATAGAAAACAAAGACCTTGTGAGTGCCTTGTGCCGTACACCACCATGATGTAAGGTAGAGTCCAATCTGGTGCAACAACAAATCTACAAGAGTGTCCCAATTGATGGAGTAATAAGGTAAACCAGCCTATGACTCACACAATGATTGGTTTGCCCAATTGGCATTGCTAAAAATTAATCAATTTTTTTCCCCACATAAAGACAAATGTAAGAAATGGGGAGAGCAATTGAAATTTCATTTTTTGGACAAAGTTTGAAATTGTTGTGAATTTTGGAAGTGTGCTATTCAATTAACCCCCAAAACAATCTCTAGCCCTTAGCCCCTAAAGGATAAAGATTTGCTTCCGGGGACTCTTAGAAGCTTTGGTAGGTTCTTGTGACCTCAATTTCTATTGAATTTTTGAAAAATTCTTCATAAAATAGAAAAATTATTAGCTTTGTGAGAATATAATTTTTATCTCAATTGGTGTCTTAGAGTAGTGTTATGCCACCTTTCACATAATTTTTATTTTGCAAAAAAGAAAATTCACAAAAACTTGAAATTCAACTTTTAAATTTATTTTTCCTTAAAAATCATATTTTTTTTCTACATGTGAAGCTTTGATTTATTCCATGTGGATAAGGATGTGAAACTTATAAATAATCTTGTTTTTTGAGCAATGCAAGCATCTTCTTGAAAAGATAACTTTTAGGATTCATTTTTGAATGCAGTTTTCACAATTTTTCTAAAAAACTATTTAACAAGGTTAAGTTTGATTGCTAAAATAATCTTGCCTTTAGAATTATTGTGTTTCAATCCCATCTTAGAGCTATTAACAATCTAGTTTTTCTCTCAATTTTGGATCTACTTCTACTTAATAAATTTTTAAAGAATAAAAACTAAGTGGGATTTTTTTGAATTTTTTTCCTAGACTTTCTACTCAAAATTGAAATTGCAAGACAACATTCAAAAATACCTTTTTTCCAACTTGGAATGCTAATATCTTCTAATTTGTACTTTCAAACTTCATAAAATTTTACCACATGATCTTAGACTAGTAAAATAGGAGATCCTACAATTAGATTCTAAAAAAAATTCTTCGGGTTTTTCTTCGGCAAACGTAGCAAAAATGGCAGTTCTGAGTGGTATTTGACAAGAAAATGGCCTTGGTCCTTTAGGAGTTAAATGACACCACAACAAAATTTTGCATAATGAATGACAAAGAATCTCTCTATACAAGACAAAAGTGCAACTCTTTATCTTCCAAATTTTGTGTGAAAAGGGAAGGTCTTTCAATTTAATTTGACTTCCAATCAATGCTTTTTCATTTTTTAAGCCAACCATTCACGTGGTATCAAAACAATTGATTTCCATGGTGACAACTCATCCTTTAAGGATTCACAAAAAGGAGTATCTATAATGGTCATCTTATTCACCTACAACAATTTCAATATTTCCTAGAATGGTTACAATATGAAGGACTAAAAATGTCATTTCTTGTATTGCTTCTATCCTTTTTTAGTCTTTCATATACTCTATAATTGTTGTCATCTACTTTTAGTAGAAGCTAACTAAAGTAGTATGCTCTAAAAGTAACCTTGTCATTAGAAGAGTTTTGGGGGGTCTAGAAGCCTATTTCGGGCCTGTTCCCCCGCAACTGATCCCTACAACGAGGGGAACGGCGCACTATCAGAATTTTTTTTAGTCTCCAAATGCAAAAAAAAAATTAAAAATTTGGTCAATGACGTGGCAGGGGCTTGGCCATGTCAGACCGCTGCGCCAAACCTGTTTCCTACATTCGCACACTGTGATAACTCGCAGACATCTAGAGACCACAAAAATCTTCTAATGTCTAAATGCAACCACAATCTAGGAATGAGTGATATACTATTATGTCCCTTGAAATATCTATTATTGTCAATGGTGAGTTAGATGGACTTAAATGTTAGCTCATATTATCTTATAGGGTAAATCAGTTGATCAAATGAAAAGGTTGACAATACTATTTGAACTATTTCAAGAATTATATATACATGAACGCATGCAAATTCTTGTGAGGTATATAATAAGCTTGAGGAGTTTGAGTACATGTCTAAGCCAAATTTGTTGGAATCAATTTTTGATCATTACATATGAATTTCTTACAATGTTTCAAACTAAGTGGGAGGCTATAGACCACTTTTGCAAATAGGAAGTCCATAATCAACCGAGTTATAAATGCACCTTTATTATTTAGGAAGGATTAACATGTTCTTTGAAATATCTATTTTTGTCATTGATGAAGTAAGCAAGTATGATGCCCTTAAAGGGACAATTTATGGACATCCTACCTTAGTAGACAACCTAATTTCCATTTAATGATAAGTAGCCAAACTATCAAATCATGCTTGCATAGCTTACACCATTGACTAATAAATCTAATTAATTGTATGAAGGCTTGTTAGTAAGAGTGTCCATATTCCATAGTGCATGAATACAAAAATACCCAAATTTTCAAGTAGAAGTTTTGTTGATCTCATTTTGTTATAGTGAATTTTTCCAAAAAAATTCTCCAATGCAAAGTTAGCAACTAAAACCTCAAGTAGAAGTGGGAAAGATTCTACATTAAAAAAGACTTTTTATGCAAAAAAAGGAAAGATTTAATAGTTTATGGGTATTCATAATGCTAAAAAAGGTATGACAATTAAGAATCTTCCTATTGTGAGCCAAGTTGTGGGCCCTTTATATTTGTTAACTTGTAAGAAGGAAAATGATAGGCTTGGGTTAGTTGGGTATAAAGAAAGACCAATACCCCTAAGGAATAATTTTAGAAGTAATTCCTTCATAAATTATGGGGTTTCTTTTGCACCCTTGAATGGAGGACCCATAAAAATAAAATTAAAAAAATTAAAAAATATATATATGACCTTCCCAAATATCTAGCAAAGTATAATACTTTCCCAATATAGGAAAGAACATTGGCTAGTTATACAATTTTATGATAAATATTGTTTTCTTTCTATTAAATAGTCTTGTCTAATTTTCTTAGGATTCAAGAAAATCACACCCTACATTGCCAATCTTCCCTCTTATTGTAGGGAATCTTCATAAATATCTCTATTAGATGATCAATGTAACGTTGTTCAAGTACTAGATTGATTGTCCCAAGAATGAATGAAAGTTATGAAACATACAAATAATTTGTTTCTTTTAGAAGACAAATATTTAACAATTGTTCATGTTTTCAAGGTTAGAGAATCTAACGTTTGTAGGTTTTGAAACTTTTGACCCTTCAAAATTCAAAGATAATAATTTTTATAGTGATCTTTTGAAACTTTTTTTGAAGGTAAGAGAATATTTTACGTATAAATTAATTCAGATACTAAGCTCAATACTAATAATGATAAATTTCACTAAATCCAAAATTAAGCAAAATTATAAGGCAAACTAATATAATGGTAGTTTACAATATTTTTGAAGAATTCAATATAGTGTGGTCTACACTATTTTCATACTATTTCTGGTTTTGTGATTTTCATCTAAAAAACTTCCATCCATCTTCTATCATTTTTATTACTTTCATCCAAATTTTGTCTTAATAATATTTGACCTTCATTCAAAGGTTCACACTAATTGTATCATTATCATCCAAATTAGTAAGAGGAACCTTCTCTTATTTAAACTCTTTTACCAAATAATTAAAAGTGTATAGATTTGTGGAGATATAATTTTATTTCACTTGGTGTCCATGAAAAAAGTTATCTCCTTCTAATTACAAAGGCAGGTAGAAAGAAAAATTTAAATTAAAGCAAACTTAAAATTAAATTGATAGATTTTATTCACTCATAGAACATATTTGTCGCTATATGAAAAGCCTTTATTCATTTCAATTGGATTAATAATGATAAACTCATATTTTAAAGGTAATAATCACTATAAGAAAACTAGCCCTTTTGTGACATCAAGAAAAACATGTCATGATGTCGCCTAAGACATAAAATGAATCAACATTGACATCACCTAAAATCCATCATAATTGATAGGCAAAAAACATATTAAAATTTTAGAAGATATGGCCAAAATGAGCTTGTTTTTTCCTAACATTACATACAACATGGTCTATAGAGTTGCTTAAAATATGACACATGGAGGACAAGTCACTTCCATGTCAACGCCATGTGGTTGGGCAATGCCATGTAGGAAAAATTTCATTCAGTTCGTTGTTGAAGTGGCACTGGACATGTTGGCGGGAAAAGTGATGTAGCATACCTAGTCAATAGACTTTTATGCTGTTTAAAATTTTAATTTTGTTTTTCAAAATGTCAACTAAGACATCAAGACATTTTTTGAGACATCAAATGGTGCATTCCATACCTATAGGGCAAGGTCAATAAAAAATAATTAGTTAAAATAAAACATAAAATGAAATAAGCAAGAAAAATTGTTGAATTTGATATGAATTAAAGAAAACTTACCTTCTACCATCAAAAGAATTTTTGATGGCCAAATGAAGGAATTACTTCATTTAAAGTTAGTAAAAATGAAAGATGGAGAAGATGTATTTATACTGAAATCTATTGTTTGTTCATGGTGAGACAAAAGATATGGGATAATTTGAGTATGGGAACTTGACTACTAGACATATGAACATTGTTTCAAACACTGAGACTTTGTTTAACCCCTAAAGTTTGTTTGTTCCCTTGGGGGATAAATCAGATTTTGGACAAGTTCTCATAACCTCAAGTTTTGGTGAACTTTTTTGAAACTTTCCTGTAAGATAGAAAAATTGATTAGGTAGGTGGAAATATAATTTTTATTTCAATTGGTGCTCATGAGCAAAAGTCATACTACAAATAGCCTAAAATTGAACTTGGTGGGCAATACAAAAAAAATCACAAAAAAACAAAATAAATTCTAATTTTCTTTCTCTCTAAAATTTTATATTTTTGTCTACATGTCGAGCTTTGATTTGTTCTATTTGGACTAATAATGAGAAAGTTAAAGACAATCTTGTTTTTTGGGCAATTTTAGCATCTTATTGAAAAAATAACTTGGCGGATTCATTTCTTAATGCAATTTTCACAATATTCCATTTTTCTTTTTTTAGAATGTTGTGTTTTCTTTCTAAAACAATCTCACTATTGGGATTATTGTCTTTCAATCCCATCTTAGAGCTATTAATGATTTATTTATTTTTTCAATCTTTGACTTACTTCTACTTAACATTTTTTTAAAGAATGAAAATTAAGTGTGTTTTTTTTAATTTTTTTCCTAAACTTTTAACTCAATTATTCAATATAAAAATTTTAAAATTGAAAGTCTTTAGAGCAAAAAAATTTCACAATTGACGGTCAAAGTCATCTGAAATTGTAGGCTAATGTTTAAGAAAACTTTTTTTTTTTTAACTTTGAATGCTAATATCTTCTAATCTATACAATCAAACTTTATGAAATTTTCACCACATGAGCTAAGACAAGTGAAGTACAAGATCCTATGGTTGGATTCTAAAAAAATGGCTTTTTTGTTTTCTTGGGTGAACACAACAAAAATGGCAGTTTTGAGTGGTTTTTGACAAAAAAAAATAGCTTTGGGATTTTAGGGGTTAAGACATCATGACGTTGTTTCAAACATTGGGACATTGTTTTAAACATTAAGCTTCAATTTTCATCCATGGTGCACATCCATCCATTTCCCATTTTTACAAAATATATCATGTGGTTGCCTTTTTCTAAAATTTTCATATTTGGTCAACATTTTACCATAGACCACAAAAAATGTCACAGATTTACCTATAGTCAAAATGGCTTTACTTCTTGACAAAGCAATCTATATTTTTTCAAATGATCCAAAAACATTGACATGTCTTCAGTGATGTCAAATAAAACGTCAATGTCAATGATAGTATCAACTTGTTTTTATAGTTAAGTGCAAGTGTTTTTTGTAACATCTACAAAAATCTACATAACCGGACCTTTTGCACTTTGAAATTTCATGTTTTTTAAGACATCACATGCTAGTGGTGAAACATCTCCAAAAACATGAGTTTTTTTTGTAGTAGATGACATATTTCTAGAAAATAACAAATAGATTTTGTTTTTTAACTCAATTTTCATCATTTTTCTAAAATAAGATCACCTATAATGGCCATGATATTTTACTAAGACTCCACAAAATTGAGGACCTAATGTAGGCATGTTATTTGGTGGTTTTATAACCAAAAGATACAAGAGCTTCTTCTTGCTATAAAGACACTTTTTAAATGCTACCAATTTCACAATGTAAATGAGTGCATTATTTTATTTAAAAGTAGCAACACTTATCTGTCTTGCATGACAATAATAGGTTCTTCCATAGAGTGGTACAAATACCCATTTGGCATGAATAGGATTAGTCACCTTACATACTATCACAATCTCATCATTTGGATTGAAATGTTTCAATTTCATTTTAGAATTACTAATGATTTAAAAAAATTATTCAATTTGTACCTAAGAAAATTTTAAAGAACTATAATCTTTTATTAAATACTTTTTCCTAGATTTTCAACTTAATTGTCAACTATAAAAATTTAAAACTCAAAACCTAATATTGTAAAAAAATTAAGTTAAGAAAATTCAAAGTATAAAAACCTAGTATAGTGAGGTGCGCATAATTTTTTTGGTTCATATCAAACAAGTCAAAGCTCTTGAAATTTTTCTCTACATATTCATATGTAAGTCTATGTAAGATCCAATAGGTAGATATGCAAATAGTTAGTTTATCTTTATTTCAGTCTATAACACTAAAATTGGAATAGACTTTGGATAAACATATTTAAGGAACTTCATAAGTTAAAAAATAAATGAAATCATCAAATTTGAATGAGTAAAGAAAAAATATGAAGATGCAAATTTATTTCTATCTAAAATGGCTATATAATAGATTTGTTGTTGCCACTTAAGTGAATACTTTATTTTGTTTTTTCGATACATAGTATTGTATCACTCTATATTGCTAGTAGAAGGTGTTGTAAACTAGATGTGCAACTACACAAATATATATGCCTAAAGGTAAATTCATACAACATTAGGGCAACCATCCAATAATTAGTATTTTAATTTCTCTAGTGTACTTCTATTTTGACTCAAATAGTATTAGTCTTGCCAAACATGTGAGTGACAAGAGGCACTTTTGATTTAGCACTTTAGAAATACCTCCATCAAATACAAACCATCAAGGTTCTATCTCTAAATTTACTAAACACTTCACATACACAATAGCAAAACTTGAAGAGATTGAAAAAGGCCTAGGGGCAACAAAGGTTACAACCACCCAAAATAGTGGGTTTGAAATAGTGATGTTTACTTCAAAAAATTTCAAATATTAGTTCAAAATCCCAAATGGTCAATTCAAAGCTATTCAGACTATATTAAGTCTAAAATCAACCCCTATTAGGCACTATAGAGTCTACCAACTACCCCACCACTATTAAATGCATTGACAAAACTAATCTTGTCTTGACATGTTTTCTTAGGGCAATACTTTCGTCATTGATTGAAGGTGTTGTTTCCAAACAAAGTCCCAGGGGACATCATTGGGCCAAATTGCACCATTTCAAGATAATTCTCTACTTTTTAGAGAAGTTTTTTTTTCCAACTTTCATTTCTATGAAAGATATCAAAATTGCCAAATTTGATTGGAAAAGTGCATGAATATATTTCAAAAGGAATTTTCTAGTTTAATAAACTTAGGTTTGTATTGCTTCACCAAAATGTTAGTGATCATTATTTTCACACTTCTTCAAAAATGAAAAGAAAAAGAGGTTATTGTTTCTTGAGAGAAATCTTAATACAAGACACCATAATTTAGTGTTGACTGTATATATAACCAATATGATCCAGTAACTCATCTAGTTTGAATTTGTATTAGATAGTATGCCATGTATTGTTGCTACTATATGATAAAATAAAAGCAAAATTATTTTTCTAATTTTGTATTTAATAAATTAAAAAAATTAAATATTTCTTTTGTCATAGGTCCAAATGCCACAAAGTAAAGCCTATATCTCCTTCTTTGTGGAGAACCTTTTTACTGTACCAAGAACATGACTAGAAGAAGTATGGTCCTAGGGATCTCACTATAATAAAACAGACTATCTAACTTAAGGTATGGACTAGTGTGCCCTATATTATTGCCACAACCAAAAGAAAAGTAAAAATTATATTCTTATATTTTAATTGAATTTTAAAAAAATCAATGTCTTTGACATTTTATGACTTTATTGCACTCCAAAAATTGTCATCTTGGTACATATAGGAAACCTTGTACACAAAAAAGTGAAAAGACTTTGTATCATGGCATTCAAACATATGATGTAAAAATGATTGTTTTTCCAAAATAAAAGATAATTTAATTCAATTTTTTAATTAAAAAGTCCATAACTTTTATATTGTAGGTGCAAAGACTATAAATCTAGGATAAATAAAAAGTTTCCTACACAAAGAAGTGCAAGGACTTTGTTTTGTGGTGTTTGAACATGTATTGTGAGAGTTATGAATTTTCAAAAATAAATTACGATTCCATTCAATTTTTCAATTCATACAAACTTTGAAATTTAATAACTTTCACATAGTAGGTTCAAATACCACAAAAGAAAGCTCATGCACCTCTCCTTGCCAAGAGCTTTCAAGTGGTTTCAAGAACACCACCGTACGCCTCACAATTTGTTAGATATCACCATATCAAACAAAACAAAGAACCTAATTTAAATGGTATATAAACTAGCGTGCCTTGTGTTGTTGCCACAACAAAAATAAAAGTAATTTAAAAAAAATAAAATTCAATAATTCAATTTTTAAACTTTAAAAAATTCATAACTTCTACACTATAGGTCCAAACACTATGAAATTGGCACAAATAGAAAGTCTTACCTATGAAGGGATGCAAAGACTTTGTTTCATGGTGTTTGGACATGCAATGCAAGAAGTTATGAATTTTTCAAAATAAAGGATAATTTAATTCTATTATTTCTAATTCATAAGAACTTTGAAATTCAATAACTTTTGCACTGTAAGTTGAAATGCCATAAAACAAAGTCTATGCACCCCTTTGAACAAAGAGCTCTTGAGTGGTACCAAGAGCATTGTTGGATGCCTCATGGTTTGTTAGATCTCAATGTATCAAACAAAACAAACAACCTAATTTAAAGATATTGAATAGTGTGCCTTATGCCATTGCTACAATCAAATAAAAGGTAGAGTAATTTTTTAATTTTTTTAATCCATTAATTTAAAAAATTCAATCATTTTCACAATTTGAAATTTCAATAATTTAATTTTTTTTAATTTAAAAAATCCATAACTTCTACATTGTAGGTCTAAACACCATGAAATTGGTATGAATAGAAAGCCTTACCCATGAAAGAGTGTGAAGACTTTGTTTCCTCACTTTGGACATGCAATGCAAAAGTTATGAATTTTCGAAAATAATAGATAATTTAATTCTATTTTTCAATTCATGAAATTCAATAACTTTTGCACCGTAAGTTGAAACACCACAAATCAAAGTTTGTGCACCCCTTTGAGGAAAGAGCTTTTGAGCCGTACCAAGAATGTCATTGACACTCGACAATTTGTTAGTTCTCAATGTATCAAAGAGAACAAAACAAACAACTTAAATTAAGGGTATGGATGGATGATAGATAGATGTTTGCAATTTTAATATTTTAAAAGAATGGATGGATAAAACTTATCGAAACTTAGGGTTAGACATTCGAGGGTTAAAACGAGAAAAAAACAAAAACAGGCTCAAATGCTTATTTGGAAGATTTTAGGTGAAGTAACTTAAACTTAATGGCGAACCACCCGTGAACGAAGTGATACCGCCAACTGTCCGCAGCCCAGGCCATGCAGTGCATGGCCACCCCATTAAGGACCTGAATTAGTTCACCAACCCTGACACCAAATCTGACACCAAGCCTAGCACCACACCTAGCCCCAACCCTAGCGCACTAACAGCTGAGAGCGTCCGTCACGGACTGAATTTACTGATCGGCAAAAGCGCGACTCTTCGCGCGGCGGATCACGGACTGAATTGCGAGCATCACGTCACACCTATAAATAAACTCGCTTCGCAGCAACTGAATCCCAGACTAGAAATTTGATACGTGTGTACCCAAATAGAAGACTAGCTGCAAAGACTCTAGTCACTCTACCCAAGCGACAAGTGCCCATATTTCTTTTTTCGTGCAACAAAATGGCTACTGGTAATTTAGAATGTTAGACTTTGGAGGCAACAGAAGCTCATGTGCGACTGATTCCAAGAGTGACGACCTCGTGCTTCAGCGCCTGTACCTCTTGAACTCTGACTTGTCTCTGAAAGCTGGTATCTTCTGCATATCTTGAATGCAGTGCTCCATGACCACCTGTGGTGGCTGTGGTCATTGGGTCAGCAGCGCCTGAAAATTGTTCTTCAGGGGATGTTCAGGTGTACCATGAATGCCCTACTCATGTGCCAGCCCAGGGAAACAGGGGAACGCAGAAAGAGAAATGGAGTACACTGAAATCAGCCATTCAAAAATTCTAACCCTAAATGAGCAGGACGCAAAGGATATTATGGCAAATGGACGTACTTTGCTGGATCTGAACCATACTCTGGAAGGAGGAGTCACAGTTACCCTGGCAACTCAAGACCCAAAACTACTCAGTCAGACATTCCAGACTCAGACACAGACTCGGAACTTGAATTCAGTGGAAATTCCGAATCGAATCTGCCAGCTAAAATGTATTCACATCACTGAGCAGACAATTGTGTCCGTCACCAGTTGGTATCATAGTATCACAAGAGATGAGTACTGAAGCTAAATAAATTGGTGGTGCGTCATCTGCATGGAAGGAGGATCGGATTTCGGGAGCATTCCAGATCGTGTGGCACATTCTGTGGGATGAAATGGATCTAGCTAACCGCCGTAAAACTCTACTACTCAACAGGCCATCCTCTACAAGTACACCCTAGAAATTCTATGTCGTCGTTCCCAATGACGTCCAAGCCCGTCGAAGAACCACACTTGGTGGGTTCTATACGATTATCCCTGCGCCATAATCCTGCCCGGCAAAAGGAAATGCATTTTCCCCTTTGGTCTGCTGGCTCGTGATGAGCGCAAGGAAATAAATCCCTACCCTGATATTATTAAATTGGTTGGCTGCACGGAGGAAATAAATGATCCTTGCCAGCCATGGCCATAGCTCGCTTCTGAAACTCTCCCAGTTGATCAAGCATTTGGTGGCATGCCGTGCAAAAATACTACCGCGTCACGAGGTGCACCAGCCCTAACGGATCCGACGTCTCGTTACGGACGGAGTGCGTGCTGTAAGTGTTGAGCGACAAATGCTGGAACCCATAATGCTGCAGGATTTGGTTGTCCGCAAAGTTGAAGGCGCGCTCCATATGTTTCAAGCATCTGTCGTTGGCGTAACTATCTTTCCCGCTGGTGCCGCACGGCTTGCATCCCACGAAATGCGTCACGAACGGCCAGCGGTACTGGTCGCCGCCCCCGCCTGCTGTTCCGAACTGCATCATCTCCTCGAACCGCTCCACGAGCATCACCCAGTATGCGTGCAAGTTGTATGAGTGCTCCAAGTAGACTTTACTCCCCCATCGCTCCCTGTCTTTCGACAAAAAATACACGAGCGCGCTCTGATCATCAGCTTCGAAATCAGGCCGCCCCGCGAGCGTGGAAGTGAGCAGCTTGCCCGCCTCGATTCGCACGGGACCCTTGGGCCCCATCTGCGCCCAAATCTCCAAGAGGTCCAGCGACCATTGGCAGTTCCGGAATAGGAAGCTGCCCGTGTTGAGCCCCAGCCAGCTCCTCTGGTCGTAAACCTCAGACTCCTGGCCATGGAGCACCATGTTGTAGCCCTTGTACTTCGCGACGGGAATCTCGAACGTCATATCCGTGAAGAGCGCGTCGGCGTCCATCCACCAGATCCACTCGACCTCGGGATGCGCAAGCAGGAGTTTGCGCAGCAAGGGTAGCTTGGCCCAGAACCCCGCCATCTCTATATCCAGGTGCGCCATGTTATAGAAGATGTCGATGTCGTGCAACCGGCAGTAGTCGATCTTGTTCTTCAAACTCTTGACGAGCTCGAAGTTGCCAACGGGGTTGTCGCACTGCTTGGGTTGGGAACCCGTGACCAGCAGCATGCGATCCTTCCCTTGCAAGTTCACATTCGCACCCGGGTGGCGTTGGATCCAGAGCGTGCGCTGCGCGTCCCAGCTGCTAATGCGAGGGCCCAGGTGAAACGGGACGCTGGGGTCCCATTCGACCTCGGTTTCCTCCTCCACCAAATCCTCCACCAAGTCACGGAACGCGTTCCGCTTGTCGACACCGCTGCCGATGGTGCCACGGAGCACCAGAATCGTCACGATCCCGCACAAGATCGTAATGCGAGAGTTGTGCATCGTCTTGTGCAAAGTCTTTCCCGTGAAGAAACCTGGCGGTCCAGACGACCCACCGGACACACCACCGGACCCCGACGCCCCCGGCACGCCCTTCATCGCGACCCCGCTCTAAAACCCTAAAACCACCACTTTGGAATCCTCCCACCACAACCACCTGCACAAGATCCCAATTTGACCGATCCGACCCACCCCCAAAACCAATACGACAATGCCCACCCCCCAAAACCCAGAAAACTAAAGAGGCTACGTTCACTCGCAGTGGTAGTCGAGAGAACGTTAACCACCAGCGTTAA
Organism: Pseudoscleropodium purum; assembly: GCA_963969395.1. Classification (NCBI taxonomy): domain Eukaryota; kingdom Viridiplantae; phylum Streptophyta; class Bryopsida; order Hypnales; family Brachytheciaceae; genus Pseudoscleropodium; species Pseudoscleropodium purum. The sequence goes on from OZ017796.1 coordinate 5,570,101, forward strand.
ACTACCAGTGATCTGGAAAAAGCTGCAGAAGTCTACTGAACTCCACCTGGTCTCATCAATCGAGCCCCACAAGCACACCCTCCCTCCAACCTTTGATAATAAAAACAACTTGAAACGTGACTCCTCCAGTAGCCAGCAGGACGAAAGTACTGTAGGACACACACTTGAACACTCGCCCTTGTCTCTACTGAAAAAATCCTATTTAAAAAATTGAAAACCATTGGACTCCTTCACCCAGTCCCGTCCTCTGTCTGCTCCGTCGCGCTTCAATCCCATCACTCCACGCCCCACCCATCTAACTGATCTCGAAACTGCAACGATAAAAACAACCGGCAACTGAACTGGAACCCAAGCCTACGGGACTGAACTCAACAGACAACAGTACTTAGACTTCCCGTGTGCTCGCTTCTTCATCAGTTTGGACGTGGAAGCACTTTGGGAACTGCTCCGCTCCGTGCTGTAACAAGTAAGTTACTACTGCAGGGGTTGCAGGCACGAGCACGGAAGCGGAAGATCTGGAGAATGAATGCAGACTGGCTTCCTTTACGTAGCTTGGAAAGAAGCTCATCCGGGAAGAAGGCGGGGTTTTGAAACAACGACCGAGATCGAAAGCTGGAGCTCGAAATCCCAGGTCGTGTGGTAAGAATGAATGTAACTGAAGATTCAGAGGAAATGGAAATGGCGAAATGGGTTTGAGAGGTTTGAGAGGAAAGTCGGAGCAGGCGAAGGGTGAAATGTAATGTAATGTAATGTAGTACTTCCACCTTTGAATGGAAAAGCTGACGGGTTTCGCCGGACTGGATGGGGAACTAACTGCACAGTTATGATGACGGAGACTGCCGTGAAGCACTCACGGCAGGGTCTCTGTGATTCACTGGGGCAGACGGAACCGACTGTATCCGTCCCTGGATGAATGATGATGGTCCTGCATAGTAACTGCCCTTACCAGTTTGTAGACTGACTGACCTGGCGACCTAACATTATATAACCAGGAAATGGACGGTAACTTATTATGCTCTGCTACATATTTGGGAGGGACTTAGAGCATCTTCACCGGAGCATGCCATATTGCCTTTGTCAATGATTTGATATGCGCAGGGAGTTTTTAGTGTCCCACTAGTTGCACCGTGTGGCATTATTCAACACAGCCCACTTCAAACATTTGTCATGGCATTTTACCTTGCAATGTCTCACATGGTTGACATGTTACATGCTACTAACGAGGTATTGCCTCGAATTTCTTACTTTTGGGTGTAACCTAGGGTTGTGACAACTCTCTGGACGTGTTGGATCTTGGTTGATCATTTATCTTGTGCCTCGTAATGCAGGATTTCTTGACATGTTGCCTTTGTTCAGGTTTTGTTGGGGGGATGGTAGCATTCTAGGTCCTTCATCCTACCTGACACACTCCCAAAATAGCTTGGCGCATAGATCTTGAAGCGCATCGCTAAAGATGTTCTTAATGTAGGGATATTATAAATAGTGCAAGTCCATAAATGTACTTTCCTCTTGTCATTTACATGCCTTAAAATGACAAGAGCAAGTACATTGAAACCATTTGTAGACTTGCACCGTTCATGGTAATATAGTTTGCTCTCAAAGTGACCATTTAAGAGATGATTGCCTTTCTAAGGAAGTAGATTCCTTAAATCATTTTCAATAATTTTTCGTATGAAAAAAAAAAAAAAAATTGGCATCTAATCCAAGTTGTTTCTTATTTTGGAAACCTTTGTCAAATTAATTACAATTTATTTGAGGTTGAAATGCAATGGTCACTAAAAATGACCACCTCCTCAAATGTACAATACATTGAAGAAAGCAAAATTTACCTCTTTTTCAAGATTGCTTTTAGGGCAAACTACTATATTCCTACTTTATTAGTTAACTTAAAGATTAGGATTGACTAAAGAGCCATATAAGACAATTTTGTTCACTATTAGGGCCCTCTTTTCAACTATACAAAATGGACCCCTATCTCTTTGGTAAACAATGTTATAAGGGACAAGGGGGTCAAAGTTAACTTTTTTCATCTTGGAAAAAAAAGAAACAGCTTGATATTTATTGCCACTTGATCAATAGTTGGACTCACAATCATTGAATTAATGGTTGTAAAAATTACCAAGTTAACTTTAGAAGGATGCTAAGGCCAAAAAGTAGTCAATGAATGAGTTTTAAGATTATTGTAAAAATGAAGAATGTACTTATTGGGCCATAAATTAGATCATTTTCAATGAAACAAAATTGGTGATAGGGCTCGTCTTTTCAAGGTTAAAACAAGTACAATATAGGGGTGATTTTACATTTCTCTATTAAGGTGAAGTTTTTGGAGTTGTACACCCTACGTCCTGCATTATTATGCGTGATAACATGTGCCAACGGTGATGACACATGACAATAATTCCATTCAACGAAACAATAGGGAGACATCAATCAATCTACTTTTAGTTTTTTGAATTTCAAATTTAGATTCAAGGAAATGATGATTGCATAATGCGATCTATAATTAGAAAATGGGGTACCCTTAGTAGGTGTGATGAGTCTAGGCATTATAGCAAAGTTAATTGAATTAAATATTTTCTTATGATGGATTTTACACCCACAACTAACTATGTTACATACACATAATTAGTGGGTAACATGGCTTCTTTTTTCATTTTTTATGAAGTGCAAAAGTGGCAATATAATATGTTATAGTAGTGCTCCAAATCTCAACATTCATTCACATATTGGATAGAGAATATCATATTAGTACATATCATCTGTCTATAATAATGTTTTCATCTACAATTTGGAGATTTCATGCAAGATGTTTTTTTAATTCAAAGCTTTTTGGTAAATAACACTTTTAATACTCCTAAATGGAGGTAGATAATTTTTTATGCAAATGCCCTAGAGCTCGAAGGTAAAACAAAAGTTGAATTCATAGGAAGTAGATGAGTTTTAATACAAATGCAAAAGAACCCAAAAGCAAGATTAAAAATTAAATTATTGGAACTATCTTCAATTCAAACAAAGAAGAAAACCCAATTCCTAAAATTGATGTGTGTTTTGAGTCTATAAGAAGGCAAAAGATGTGCATTTTGGGATTGAGATTCAAAAATGAAAACATTCTAAAGAATGAAAATTGTAACTATAGTATCGTATCTATCTTCATTTATAATATAGTAAAAAATTTCAGACTCAATACTTTTTATTATTTTGAAGATATTAGCACTCAAATTTTTCTACATTGTCCTTTCTAAAACTAAAATTCAATATACAAAGTATTTGTTTCAAATATGCTACAATAATATTACAAAAAATTACATATTTGACTCAAAAAATGGAACAATTTATAGAAAATGCATGCAAATTTAGAATGATGTGCACAAACTTTAGAATTTATATTCAAAATTATATTTGAAAAAAAGAAAACACTTGATAGAGTCAAAATTAAATATAAACATTTGACCCAATTTTAAAATATTCATCTTTTTTATTTTCTTTGAATACATTTATTTAAAGGTGTGATTCAATTCAAAATTTTAACAACTTGATTAAACTTCTATTTATGAAGCAAGACTACCCTCCAACCTTTATATAATAGGTCAGATTAATTTACATAATACAAATAATTAATACATAAGATAGGCATATGTATTATAGACCTTCTTTTCAATTAATATCTATCAACATTTGTTCATCATTTTAAATGTGAAAAAGAAAGCCAACTACAACAAAGATCCATAATGAATATTCTTATCTTACTTCCCAACTAATGCCCCCAACTACGACAAATTCATCTATTATAAGAGTTTTTTTTAATTGGAAGAGTGACCAATCTAACAACAATTATTGTAGGATTTAGAATAAATTAGTGTAGCTCAATGCATCTATTATAGGACACCCCTCTTAAGTAGCTTCCAAAATAATCTTTATATGTTTGTCACTTAGTACAGTCCTAAGGAGGCACATGGTGGTGCATACACTACTAGAACATAAACCATGTAGATCAAAGAAGAACCCCACAAAAAGCTCCATATGATCAATTTGACTAGCTACATGTCTTTTGGAGCACGTTTCTCAAGTCTACACAAACCATATTTCTACTAGTAGTGCTATTGCAAGATTCCTTGATCATTAATGTATAGTTCAACTCACCACCTCTCCATGAATGCCACCTATCCTCTTACAACTGTAATATTTTAATGCCAATCCGAGAAAGGGTTCCCTCAAACAAAAAATATTTGGAAGTTTGGGGGAGATTCAAACTCTACTGCACAAAAAAAATACAACACCTAGGTCCTTTAATGGCTTGATGTATACGAATAATTGGAGATGCCCCAAGAGCATTCTTAGTCTTGTACCAATAATTGGGCTCTACAATGGTAAATACTATATCAGTTCATGTCCCTTTTTTTTAATTCCCAACATAGACCCTTTAATTTGCTAATGGTACTTGGATCCCTAAACCACATGATGCTTTTAAACACCTACTCTTTCTACTCCCTCATTGGTTGGGAATGGCACGAATAAATTGTCAAAGGTTTTGCTAGCTCACTTAGAGGGCATAAGTATAAGCCAAAAAAATGCCATGTAAGAGGAAGAAATTATGTGGGCCTCCTAATTGCAAAGCCTCTTGCACACTACATTGGATTGACATTTTTGTGGCCATCTGTCCAAGTACAATTACCTCTAACCACTTATAATTTGCATTGAAGATACTCTAAGAGCATCCTCAATCTGCCCTCCATGAACGCACTGCAACGGCAAGTTTTGCATAGTTTAAAGAAAAACAACAAAATCATGCTCTAATGTTGACTGCACCTCTCACGTTACTTTCACAAACTCAGCATTTCTTGCCTCCCGCACGGCAAAAATTGGTTCTTTGCTGCACCCTCTAAACTCCTCTGCACTTATTGGTAAACACTAGTTCCGGCACCCTAGTTGATATTTGCATTGAATTAGCTCCTCTCTAGAACCAACCGCCTCCACACTAGTTCCAACACACCGTGAGGTGGCATAGGCTGGGAAGTTCACATTGAAAAAACAGGGACGGGAATGCATTCTGCATATACCGTTGCAGTGACTTTTTCAGGGCATAGCATTGAGGATGCTCTAACCTTATCCTATGCAGGGCACGGTAAATAATCAATACATATAAATTAAATTAAATAAATAAATAAACTCGATTGAGTAATAAGACGGGGACGGGGGCTCTTTTCTCATCAATTCTTGCACGTGCAATCTCAGACTGGAAATGGACGCTCTGGCATTGATGTGTTTGCCCGGAGGAAAATCTGGGCAGACCGACAATCTGACCGAGCCGCACAGGCTTCCAAATTTTGTTTTATATTTTAACTATTTAGCGGCTCGGCTGAACTTGGCATCAGAAAATTCAGGGCCCTGGAAAGCCGGCATGAGACGGTCAGGGATCCAATTCATGACGGCTGGAGAGATGCCATTTGCAGGGTGCATTTGAATTATCAGAGACACGTGGCCTAGTTCCTTGTTCGGGAGTTTTTAGTTTAAAAAAAAAAGTTTTATCAGGAAAATTAAATTTCCTCCCATTACCACATCGAACTGAACCGGTTTTCAAATACCGAGTCTGGTTATTTTCTCTATTTTTTTTTACTGAAAATATGAAAATTCATACATTTTCCACCGTTTTTCTGTCAATGTTTGAAATTGTAACTAGGTTTTTTTTCCAATTCCATTGGCTAACCTTGAACAAGCCACCAGACCTTCCCAGTCCTTGAATTGGCCTTTCTATTGTGAAACGGAATTTAGGGGGTTTAAAGTTGGTGGTGGTGTGTGTTGTGACATTGTGAAAAAATATTATAATTTTATTAGAATGGATGAAATTGCAAAAATCATCCACACACACATAAAATAGGATGATATTGTCACATTTGGACAAATGTATAGGCATTGGGATGAATATTAGATGGGTTTTTTCATCCCAAAAATACTTATTTATGAATATAAGTAGGTTCATCAATCCAACTAACCCCAACATTCTCAAGGCATTTCTTTTCATGAAAAACCTCTAAAAACTACCATTTCTAATGCAAAGTGCAAAAATACTTTAGAAATTGTTTTTCTTTTTCACATATCTAAACCATAGGATCCTACACTAGATTAGTATAAAAATGTGTGGAAGAAATTTTAAAAACTTTGGTTGTATAGATTGCAAGATATTTGCGTTTGAGGGGAATAAATTGGGATTTCTTTTATACCTTGTCTAACTAGATTTTTAAGGCTTTGAATCTTTTTATCTTGAAAATTTTGTGCTACAAATTCTGAATTTCTATTTTTTTATATTGAAGAATTGATTTGATAGTCTAAAAATTTTTCTTTTCTAAAAACACGCACTTGATTTTCATCCTTTAAAAAAATGTTAAATAGTAGGTAAAAGATCAAAGGAAACACTAAATCATTAATATCTCTAAGATGGAATTGAAAATTGCTTATCCCAACAGTGAGATTGTCCTAGCAAGCAAACTAAATCCTTTTGAATTTCTTTATTTTAATTGTAAAAATTGCATTTAAAAATGAATCTTACAATTTATTTTTTCGTGAGGATGCTTAGATTGTCTAAACAAGAACAATGCCCATAACTTTTTCACTAATTAGAATGAACAAATCGTTTCATGTCAACAAAAGACTTTCTATCTAAAATAAAAATTTGAAAATTTTATTTTGTCTTTCTATAAATCTATTTGTATTGCTCAATAAATTATGTTTTAATGGATTGAGGATGCCATAACTTTTGCTCTTGGGCACCAATTGAAATAAAAATTATATTTCTAAAAAGTTAACAAGTTTTCTTATTGACCAAAAAGTTTCAAAAAATCTCAACAACAATCGAGACAATAGGAGCCCACCCCAAATCTATTATGTAGCTTGATGGAATAATGGGAATTAAGGGGTTAAGATCCTAAATTACACTAGTTCTCTAGTGGTTAGGAATAATCAAATAATATTTCTAAAAATAGACGCCAATTTTGAAGAGGCTTTATTTTTCCAAAGAATAAAAAAGGAGAAGAATAAGAATCATTCATTCCATTTCTAATTTTAAGCATTTGTTAAGTCAATTTTGGGTATTTAATTAATTAATTGGCAAAAAATGTCAACTTCAAACAACAATACATTCAATTTGTATTATTTATAAATGAAGATGCCTAAGTTTAGTGTCCCTACAAAATATTGCTTCTAAGGAAACATATATTATTTAGTAATTTTCAACCTATTAATGCATTTGGTTATTAATGGCACTCACTACACTCTTTATTCTATTTTAGCATAGTTCATAATAAATAGGCACCATTACAATAGATATGTAAAATAGTGAAATTAGGTTGCCCCATACAAATTTCTTGACATTCTACACTATGTGAATGCTATTGTAGAACGAAACAATATTGTAGGAACCATGTGTGTTGCATAGGTTGGGGCATTGGTTCATAGTGTAGGTTTAGAGAGTAGCATGTGCCTCCATGTTGACAAGCACTTAATCATGAGGTAACTTTTCTAAATAAAGCAACCTAATTGTTGAGGCAAACCAATTTCACTATTTTAGTATAGTTACTTTTAGTTTTGTTTCCATGATTTAAGCATTAAAGGTTTTGGATTATGTTTTCATCAAGAAAAACTCCAAAATTGTCATTTCTAGTGCATGTACCAAATTTTAGAAAAAAAAACATTTTTGAACTCATATAATATAGGATCTTGTTGAATTGAAAAGATGTAGAAAACATTTCAGAATTTTCCACCGCATAGATTGCAAGATATTAGCATTTGAATTGACAAAATTTAATTTTTTGACCTTGCAAAAAACTAGGCAGCTATACTTCACAAGGTCACATTTTAATGAATTTTTTTTCAAAAAGGTGGGTGTTCTTTGGATTCATTCTTCAAAGCAAGTTGGCTATGTGCTTGAAAAATTACAAATCATTTGGAATTGTACAATATATAGGAAAAAATTAGTAAGTACAAAGAAGTAGAGAATGATTCAAAACCCTAAATTGATAAGAATTTAATTATGGAATTGAAAAATGTCAATCCCAATGGTTTTAATATTGTAATAAACAATCTACACCCAATGTGTTTGTTTGTTTTTCAAAAATATTGAAAATTGAATTAAATAAAGAAATTCAAATTTTATTTTAGAGTAGAGATTCCCAAAATGTGAGTAAACTAAAATTTTTTATAATATTTTTTTTTCTTGAAACACTCTATAGGAAAATTCCATTGACAAGGAAAAAATACATAGAACCAGAGGAATAAGCCTCAGCACAAATATACCCTCATAATTTTCATCTCATTAATAAAAAATGGAATGATTCAAAGCCTTACATGTATAAATAGAGAGAGAGTAAAAAAATAATTTCCAATTCTATTTTTTCAAAAAGTGATTTTTATAGAAATTTTTGGACTACCCACTAAGCAATGAAATGACATATTGTGCAATAACTTTCTAACCATGATGCCAAAAGTTATGAAAATTGTTTGGTCATGAAGATACTCTTTGGGAAAATGTTGTGTGAAAATTTGAGCCCAAAAAGGAAAATTTGTTCATAATGAACTATCCCAAATAGCTACATTGCCAAAAAAATTTAGTTTAGTACTTTAGAGGTTAAGGAATATATCCTAGCACTATTCAATGATTGAGTTTTTAAAATTTAAACAGTGTTAACAAGGATTTATATAGTGTGGTCTTTGTTGTTTACAATGTTTGCAAGTGAAGTACAATCTACAATAATTGATGTGAAAAACTCTATTTCATGTCATCATGTCTTTCTAAGGGTTTCATCTACTATTTGAGAAGCAGCACTAAATATGGCTCTTCTTGAGTCCAACTCTTGAGTTGCTATTGGTTTATTTGGTAGTTAGAGCATCGCCAATGCTTCAACTTCTCATGTAACATGTAAAGTCATTTTGAAGGTCAAGTCCCATGCCATTTTCAATCTTTGCATCCTGTGGAACTATTGCATGTGAATCAATGTGTGTGGAATTCTTATTGGATCTCTCTTCCACCCACCAAGTCCACATGTCAATGCAATTGTTCACTTGGAGTCTTGGAACTTGTAGCTCCTGTACAAACTTTGCCCACCAGTCTCACATGGGAAGATGCCCTTATCTTAGGTTTGCGGTTCTCACATGTTTTATTTGATATTTGACCCTGGCCATGTCACATTAGAAGATTTTTGGGACCTCCGGATGCTTGTGAGTTATCACAGCCTATACATGCAGGGAACAGGTTTGGCGCAGTAGTTTGATGTGGCCAAGACCTTGCCACGTCATTGACCAATTTTTTTTTTTTCATTTGAAGACTATTTTTTTTTTTTAATTTTATGAAAAAGAAAATTCTAACAGCGGACTGTTCCCCTCACTGCGGGGAACAGCTGCGGGGGAACATGCCCGAAACAGGCTTCTGAGGCCCCCCAAAACTCTTCTAATGGTTGTGGCTGGTTGGTTTGTATTTTATCATTGGCAATGAAACCCCAATTTATTAGTTATAAATAAATAAACAAATAAATAAATAAAACACTAAATACCCGTAGACTGAATGAAGAGTGTAATAAGGTTTTGTTTCAAGATAAATAAATTTTAAATGCAATAAGGTAGGCGGACAACTCGATGTAAAGTGTACTGTACCTTGCCTTGCAGAATGTAAAAGTAAACCCTTGATTGAATTCCCAGAAAATCATTACCCATTCAGTTCCTTTGAAGTTAAGCAAGTGAGTGATTTGACTATCCTTATTATTATCATGACCGTGCGTCCGTCCTGCACGCAACTGACGGAAGCTACTGAACCAGGAGACGGACAAACGAACGGGACGGAGTCTACCGGCGGTAAGGTAACTTCCGGAAGGCAGGTTCGGATTTTTTTAATTCACCAGTCTCACTGACAGGGAAAAAAGAAACAGTACGCAGTGTCATCATGTGATTGAGTGAACCATGTGGAAAGTTGACGTGGACTGGCTGTAGTAGTGCAGTCGAGATTAAAGTGAAGTTAGCTTGAAAAGAAAAAGAAAAAGAAAAAGAAAAAGAAAACCCAGTGTGGCAGTTACTAGAGCAGTTACGCAGTCTGCATTCAAGTAGACCGGCATTGGTATTGGGACCGGACCAGGCAGGGAATTTTCAGATGGTTCTCATCCAATAGGAAAACACGATCAATTTAAACTACGCAGGACATTAAATGAAGCCCAGGAAATGGGCCCAGCAGGGTAATTTAGAAGTATACCAAGGGTAAAAGTAAAAAAAAGAGCTCCCTATTTTGAGCCGTGTCTAGGGTATGTTCTTGACCTATCCTAGCTAAATTGGGATCTCTGATTGCAAATATAAATTCAAAATTTGCAATTTCTTTTTTGTGAAAAACAAAAGAAAAATGTGTTTTCCCGTGGGGTAAATCTAGCCTCTTGGGCCCATTCCTTGGGCATGATTTAACATCTTGCTTAACCCCTAAAATTCCCAAGGCCGTTTTTCTGTCAAAAAACACTCAAAACTACCATTTTTGCTGCGTTCACCCAAGAAAGCAAAAAAAATCATCTTTTTAGAATCTAACCGCAGGATCTTGTACTACACTTGTCTAAAGCTCGCGTGATAAAAATTTCATAAAGTTTGACTATATAGATTGGAAGATATTAGCATTCAAAGTTGGAAAATTTTTTTTTTTTTGAATGTTGGCCTGCAATTTCAAATGACTTTGACCGCCAACTATGGAATTTTTTTGCACTACACACTTTGAATTAAAAAAAAATTATGTTGAAGAATTGAGTTGAAAGTCTAGGAAAAAAAAAAAAAAAAACACACACTTGAATTTCATTCTCTAAAAAAATGCTAAGTAGAAATAGGTCCAAAATTGGAAAAAAAAACTAAATCGTTAGTAACTCCAAGATGGGATTGAAAGACAATAATCCCAATAGTGAGATTGTTTTAGCAAGCAAACACAACATTCTCAAAAAAAAAGTTGTGGAAAATTGTGAAAATTGCATCTCGAAATGAATCCTATAAATTATTTTTTCAAGAAGATGCTAAAATTGCCCCCAAAACAAGATTGTCTTTAACTTTCTCATTATTAGTCCAAATAGAACGAATCAAAGCCTCACATGTAGACAAAAATGAGACATTTTAGTGAAAAAAAAAATTATTTTGATTTTTTGCAATTTTTTTTGTGCTGCCCACTGAATTTAGTTTCAAGCTTTTTGTGGTATAACTTTTGCTACCGGGCACCAATTGAAATAAAAATTATATTCCCACATAAATAATCAGTTTTTCTACCTTATGAGAAAGTTTCAAAACAATTCACTAGAAATTGAGGTCACAGGAACCTGCCCAAAATCTGATTTGTCCCTCGAGGAGACAATGGGAATTTAAGGGTTAAACTACTGCCATGGCCAAGTCAATTTTGGAATGCCGTGCTAAGTTATTGTATCTAGAAATTTTTTAGCAAATCTAACTTATCCCTAAATTAATTACTCAAGGAACCACCCTAATTACAATTGGAGGGGGATCATTGGAGGAGATTTACTTAGTTTGGAAGGTTGTGAGTTCCTTGGGGTTCTCAACCCATCAAAACTTACAACAATTGTTGTTTGAAGTGGCACAACAATTGTCACTTCATCTTTAAAATTTAGTTTTTCAAAAAGAATTCATTTTCAGAATTTAATTAATTAATTATTTTTAAAAAATTGACAGTTTGATGTTCTTTAATTGCAAGGGAAATTGCGGAGAATACAAGCCTAAAATGACCCTCTTGCCTCCCAAACCTCTTCTAATGTGATGGCCAGGGTGAATTGACCCCCTTGTTCATCTCAGAAGGAAAATGTTGAATTTATTTATTTTCCATGTGTGATAGAATTTGCAAATTTTGAATTCATATTTGCAATCACAGTCCCTTAATTAGCCAAGGACAAATGTAGAGGATGAATTAATTAGGCACAAAATAGGATTTTTTTACATGCATCCGTGGAATGACTTTTGAGGCCAAATGAGGGGGGTATCTCACCTTGATCAAGATTGATAGTCGGGGTGAACTAAGCCCTTCGCTTGCTTGTCCTAAAGGAAAACACTTAAATTTTTTTATTTGACATGCATAATAAAATTTACAAATTCTAAATTCATATTTGTAATCAAAGTCCTCTAATTAGATAGGAGAGGTGTAGAGCACAAATTAATTAGGCACAAATTCAAGGGGCATTTTTTTACAAGCACCCTTGGAATGACTTGGAGGGAAGGACAAGTGAAGGGGTCAATTTTCTTATTTACCTTTGGTTGGAACAATAAGGGAGTCAATCCTCCTTGGCACTTTAATTATGGCTAGGGGGGATTGCCCCCCTTGTTGCTCTTATTATCCTTGTGGTTTATTTGTGAGGAAAACACCAAATTTTTTAAAATTTTCCACCCATGATAAAAGTTGGGAATTTTGAATTCATATTTACAATTAGAAGCCCAAAATTAGACAAGAGAGGTGAAGAAATACAAAAAAATGTCGCACAAAGTAAGGTACAATAAGGGGGAGCAATCATGTCGGCCCTCTAATTACCTAGGCATTGATTGGATAGATGACATCTATTTTGAAAAGTGCAGTTCATCCTCTTAACCTATGAGATGGTTTTTGGTCTGATGGATGATTCTTTTATCTTATTTTGAGGATAAAAGATTCATTCAAATTTCATCTATTTTTTTCCCAGACCCTTTGATTATCAAATGTCATCTTGAGATTCACCTTCTAAAAAACAAAATGCAAAAAGCTTTCTTCGTTCAAATTTTATTGCAACTTAATCCTTAAAGTCCTATTGTCCCGTCGGAGGACAAATTAGAGTTTGGATAGGTTCTTGTGAGCTCAATTTATATTACGATTTTCTGCAACTTTTTTCAAAACATGTAGTTTTTGAAGAGGTTTGAGGATATTGAATTTTTATTTGAATCCGATGCTAGATGAAGAAGTTATAGGGTTTTTTTGGTGAAACCAAACTCAAGAGGTAAGTTGGTCAGGCACTTTTTCCTTGACTTTGGAAGAGGGCAAGGTTTCTAAAGTAAATCCAATAGTGGAAGTGGGCATTGGATAAAGACTGGGGAGGCCAGGCAATCCCTATAAGGTCCCCAACTCCACATGCATGATATTTTGAAATATATGGTCAAATATTGCAAATGGCAATTGAATCAAATATATTTTGTGAAGGTGGGGGAGCTCCATCATTCTCGATTCTAGGAACTTCATCGAGGACGCAGATGGGGATATGTTAGGTTTTACAGAGACCCGTTTTTTGAATTGCCCAATGGCAGTATCCCATTAGATGAGATTTCAATCCCTAAGAGGGTTGTGAATTCCCTTGCACTCAGCTCAATTCCCAGACTCTATGCACTACCCCGTAGTAGTTGTGTGACGAGGCACAACAACTGCCATGTCATTTCAATTTTTTGAAATTAAAAAATATTCAATTTCTTTTTGCATTTTCAAAATTAAAAAAAAATTCTAACAGTGTCCGTTCCCAAACTACTAAGGGACATTGCCAGAAACAGGCCTAGATGGCCCTCCAGCCCCCCCCAAAAAAACATCTAATGATTTATCTAATACTATAGGCCTTTGAAATTGCATAGACTTTAGAGAATGTTGTTTTTTCCAAGAAAAATTTGGATCTTGTGAATAATGATTTCATCTTTCAATCTATTGTTTGGAATTTGTGAGATTTCAAAAAATGGGGTAGAAAATCTCATAGCAAAAAAAAGGTTTGTATTATCATTTTTCACAATATAGTCATATTGCAAGATTATTTTGGGAGTTTTGTAAGTGTCCAAATCATTTAAAAATTGTTGAACATGTTCCTAACATGATATAGAATATGGAATATTTTTAAATTCAAAGTCTATAGTGCAAAAAAATTCAATCAATGGCAGTTAAAGACATTTGAAATTTCAAAGGCAATGCCCAAAAAAACTTTTCCTCAAACTTTGAATGCAAGTATCTTCCAATCCATACAATCAAACTTGATGAAATTTTTCCAAATGACCTTTATCAAGTTAAGTATAACATCTTATAGTTAGATTTTTTAAAATATTTTTTCTAGGTTTTTGGATGAATGCAACAGAAATGGCAATTTTCAATAGATTTTGGTCAAAAAATGGCCTTGGAACTTTAGGGACTATAGGCAATGTTGTTGAAATTAAAAATTCCTTCGAGACTTTTACCCCGTAATGAACAAGATAAAACAATTCTTTGATTGAACTAATGGGAATGAGGTCCTTTCCTACCATTGGTGGAGTTTGATTGCATTCACACTATCAACAAGAGAAAGATAGAAACAATAGCCACGGAAATAATCTTGAAGAGGAATAGGGGTGAGGCTTTTGAGTCTTTGTGATTAGCGAATGCTGATGCATTCAAGTCCTAAGCAACAATCATGAAGAAGCCCTCTCATTGTTTTCAGATGTCACTCTTTATATTGTGCTCTATTAGGAATGGACATTGTCTAGTTTTTGGATTTGTATGGTAAATGACAAGTTTACTCTCAATATTTTAGGGGAGTTACAATTATTTATTATGATTTTTTAAAAGCAATTCTAATATCTTTAGTTTGAGCAATTAGGGGGGAATAAAAAGAAGTCAATGCTCATTGTACTTGTTGCACGAAGTTTACATTATTGGCAAGTTATTTGTTTTAATAGAAAACAAGGTAGCAAGGTCTCTTTGAGTTTATGCACAAAATGGCAACTTCTTCACTAATAGGAAGAAACTAAGCAATGAAGAATATAGTATGCACTTTTTGATTGCATGATGTTGGTGTATTATTACCACCCACCTATTTTGTTATCAAAATTGTATTGAAAATTGGTTATAATAAACACGTAGATTCCTAGTAATCGAGATTGAATCTCCTCGTTGATATTTTCATAGTTCACAAATCTGTGAGAAAACTAATATATTCTTCCCACTCATTAGAAGACTAGATTTAATTTAATACTTTTGAAACTACATTCAACTCAATGGATAAATTTCTATGGTAAATTTACATTTGCTTGAATAAGCTATTGAAGTAAAATATTTGATCCATATTTAGAAAATAAAAATATGCAATTAGTAGGTTGTCTTCAAAGGTTTTATACTTTGTGAGGTCATTGAAGGGGAATTTGACAATTGGTGGAAAATCTATATTAATATCTATATTGTATATATACATTTGTATTTTTGGTCCTACTTGTTATTTTGTAGAATGCTTTTGAATCCATCAACTTACAAAATGGTCAATTAGATAGGAACAATTAGCCAAATCAATCTTCAATGTCATAACATCTTGGCTACAATTAGCACCATCATGTACTAAATGTTTGCCTTTTTTTATAAGCTTGTTCAAAGAACTATAAATCCATCCACATTTGGAATTCAGTTGGAGATTGCTTAGTAGCTTAGCAAATGGAGCTTAGTTTTAAAGCCTCAATCATACTTTTTTAAGGTCATTGTTGCATAATCCCTAAAGAACTAACATCCATTAGGTGGACTATGAAGGTTTTGAAGAATGCTCTACAAATGGTATACAAAACAAATGAATGAAATACATGCCTAAGGATGCTAAAACTTTCTTTTGTCTATCTTTTAGAGATGTGACTATCTTGATTATTTGATGCTTTGTGAATTTTGTGCAAGGTTCTAAATCACTTCATGTTCAGATGGTAAGGAAAGAAAATTTTGCAAAATGAATATCTTATGTGTTTCTTTAGTCATACTACATTCCCCTACACAAATTTTCTTAGAGGTCAATTGAAATTTTGATTTAAAAGTTTATAATGGTGAGTCTTATTACATTTGACAAAAGTATAAGACCTCATGCAAAAAATTTCCAACAACTAGTGTAATTGGTCAATTTGTGCAACATTTGGACTTAGTATTTAATATAAGAGGGAAGAAAGACAATTTTGCAAAGATGAAGATCTTGTAACTAGATTCTTCTCAAACTATAATTTGATTTCTTTGAAAGGCTCAAGATCTACATTTTTCTTTTCATCAAGCTCATTAGGCTCTCTTATATAAGTAAAATGTTGGAAGTTGAAGAGCTAGTTATTGACTTGATACAAGACTTGCACTGAGTCTTTACACACAAATCTTACATTGAAATGCTCCATTCAAGTTTGTCACTATTTTTGAGCAACACACTTGTTTTGAAATTCTTATTTTGGAAAGTGAACTTGTCATATTGATTCTACATAGTTACCACTATGATCTTTACACTTTCACATCAACGCTCACTTTTAATGCAACATTGGATGCAACTTTAGTCATCCTCAATGAATGGGATAGACATCCACCTCCTATTCAATCAACTCTTCAAGGATGACTCCAACTATTTTATTGGTATTATTCTACATTCAAATAATGTTGATTTTGGAAATGCAACCCCATTTTGATTTTTATATGTTTGGTTGACTACATGTTGTGTGTTGATACAACCAAAGCTTATACTAATGCATAAAATGACTAATTGATGAATTTTATATGGAAAATAATTGAAGAAATTTTTGCATTCTTGGATATAATTAGCTTATTGATCAATTTGATCATAAAGATTGACATATGTGAGTTTAAGAAGTGTATGAGTTTAAATACCTTGACAAGCAACATTGGGGACAACAATATGAAGCTTTTTCACATGATAAAAATAGAAACTAAAGAACTTCCTATTTGAAATAAAGGCTTTTGTGGCCAAATTGGAGTTCTAACTTTGCATCTAGAAACGTTGAAATTGAAAAAGCAACACTACTTTCAACTTAAATTTTTGAAATTCCTTTGCCTAGACTACTATAAGAGTTCTAACATTCCAGATGTTCAGTGGATTATGCAAATTCATTCTGCTATAATTGTTGCTTCTACAAAGTTATCATCTCACTCAAAATGCCTAAATTTGTAGGTCCAACTCATAGGTGTAGTATCTCCATATTGCTACATTGAGTTCCCAACATGTATTTTGAGTCTTCAAGTTGCTAAGATAATGTTATTGGAAAATGCCATATTTGGTAGCTTGCTCTACCATAACAACTACAACAATCTTAGTAGTTTTAATACTCAATCTTAGACAACCAACATTCTACTACTGTACTTGTAGGGTAGGATCAATAAAAAATAATTCTTGAAATAGATGCCAAAATTTTAGGGAAATTACTTTTTTCAAAAAACAAAAATTTTGTATGGTGAAAAATTAGAATATCAACCAAAAAAAATCCTATTTGAAGCATTTATCAAACCTTTGTTTTCTGAAAAAAAATTATTGTTTGGCAGAGAGGCACTGACCTTGACCTACACTTATGGTAGTGTTTTGGGAGCTGGTGAAGTTTTTGAGTTGAAAGTTTTAATCATTGGCCAGTCCTGTCACATTTGATAAAAGTATAAAACCTCGTGCAGGCAGCGAAGTTCTCGTGCTAAAATTCTAAAACAATCGGCTTGATAAAGCTTGGTAGGAACGAGAACAGGCCAAAATCTCAACCTCGTGATCAATGGACTAAACGGTAAGCTCGGTCAGCAGAGACAAAAACAAGAAGGCATGTACTCAAATATTACCAAGGACAATGTGACTGCAAAAAGGGGAAATTGGAAAGGATACAACTTGTTCCCTAAATCCAGAACCTAGTCAGAATCGTCAAAATAGTGAATTCTTCCTTTTCATTTTGCACCCAAAAAGAAAAAGAAAAGTATCATCAAAATAAGGGGCAGGCAACTGCGTTACATACCAGCATGAGCAGGATCTCAGCGAGCAGGAAATCTCACTTCGGTGAACTCATATGATGCTTTCCAAACTCACCCCGGTGGTTCCAAGAACTTGCGAATGTAATAGAAGACAATAATCATAATTGCGTCAAAGAGTAACACAAACGAGTGTATGCAGATGAGCAAGGGAGCTACCTAGTACATACGTGTTGCGGATGTTAGGAAACTCGAAAAGAATATCCAGGAGTGGTATTCACATTCAGAGGCTTGATCAACAGAGACATGAAAGAATGCACTTGATTACCAAGGACCAGGTGATTGCAAAAAGAGGAGAAAAGAAAAAACTGCTGGAAAGGATACAATTCGTTTCCCAGTTCCAGAACCATCAAAATAATAGGAAAAAGACTATGTTACATATGTCCAGGATCTCAGTGAACAGGGGATCTCACGTCTTCCAACTCACTAGAACTAACTAGATGATGCTCTCCACCAGGATTAGCAACACCCGGAGGCTCCGAGGATTTGCAGATGTAATACAAGACACTAATCATAATGGCATCAAACAGGAACACAAACGAGTGCATGCAGATGAGTAAGGGCGCTTCCCAGTACTTGTCGTAAACTATGGACTTATCCGCGTTGCGGATGATGTGAAACTCGAAGAGAATGTCCAGCAGTGTGGCATTCACATTCGTAACTAAGAAGAGCAACAGAGCCACCTCCGCCCTCCCTTTGAGAAGATTTATGCTCTGCATGAGAGCAGGTTTGCCGTGGAATCCTTCTAGCGCCGAAACCACGTATGCAAGATTGCACATCACATTCGCATAGGCCAGCCCCGCAGCTAGCGCCAGTCCCACTATTGTGGCCGCCAGGAGACTGAAGGATCCGAAGAGAGTGGACGCTTTGGAGGCGAACCACAACAATGTGGCGAACGCCGTGGCAAATGACAAATAGACTGAGCACGTCCACATGAACGTCTGCATGAGCAGTAACCAAATCTTCTGCAAGATGTCGACGATTTCGGCCAATTCGAGCCGCCGTCGCCCGTATGTGGCCGCCACGATGTAAGCCACGCCGGCTTTCAGCAGCGGAGAAAACAAGGCGGAGAAGGGGATGTCCACCACGTTCGACATGATAATCTCCGCCAGTCTCCTGTACCCCGCCCGATGCGAGTGCTGCTTGAACCTCTGCGCCGCGGAAAACTCCACCGCGCGGACCAGATACTCCATGAAAGGGAGCAGGAGCAGGATGTGTGAGAGAAGAATGGCCGAGAGAGGGACAGCGAGGGCTAACCCTAATGTGAGAAGAATACCATTGTGCCTTCGGAGAAGGGTTGTGGATTCTTGCATTATATCCAACACCTGCATTGCGGGCTGATCCTCCGAATACCCGGCCCAGCGAGCACTCTCCAGGCGGGATTGCTTGCCGCGGAACGACATGTACTCAAGAAGCGCCTCATCGTCGGAATCTTCTTCTTGAGGGTCCACGGTTCCCGCTCTTTCAATGCCGGGCTCCGTCGGCTCATGATGCCGATCCATTGACCTAACTCGCCTAGCCCTCCGATTCAAACCCTAAAGGCAAATTACGACCGATCTCAACCCCAATGGGCACCGAGAATTCTCCCAGCTGGGCAATACCATCTCACTTGCACTAGAAAAAATACCTGAAGTCAAAACCTCCGATTCCAAATGCAAGTTTGATTTCCGATGCACACCTGCTCCAAATTTTCCTCCCTCAATTAGCATTCCTTAAAGCGATACTCCCAACCAAGATCGCCTACCACACCATCCTTGCAGACGCAGCACCGATCCCACTTTCACTTCCCCAAACGCAGAAAATCCAAGCACCGAAATGCCGATCGACACCCACACGCTTCTCGACCCCAATCAATGAGCACAACAAGAAGCACCCCTCCCCAAGAAAAACCCAACCCGGGAGGAACCTCGGGAGCCTCGCAGCCTACGCCTCTCAAGAAACAAAGCAGGAAAAGCGAGGAAGGAAAGGATTCACAATGCGGTCATGTTACATCGATCGATCGGGCAGCAAATGGCAGCCATATGGTGCGTGAAATGCAACCCTAATAGCCCAAGAAGACGAAGCCAGGAAGTGCCAAGCAGGAGCAGCAAGGTGGGGCAATGCGCGTTCGAGTCACAAGGAATGAGGCGCCACGGTCGTAAGCACTTTGAGCAGGAATTTCCGAAGGGCTTTGCGAGCGCTCCCCTCACATGGCTAGTTAGTCTTCTGTTTCCGGTCCGGTCCAGTTCATCCAGTGGAGGTGCATTAGGACAAAATTAGGTTAAGATAACAGAGAGGAAAATTACTTAACTGAGTTTGGTGTAATTTTGGAACCCCCGATTGCAAAAACGCCACTTTTTGTGTCAGATCATAGTTACTATTATTAGACTAGTCAAATTTTTGTATTTTCTTGTTGGCAATGGAATGGGGAATTCAACACACCAAAAAATGTTTCATTTGGATATTTCATGCAAAAGTTATAAAGGGTCAAAGTTTGTTGTGGTAGATGCTCTAAAATCGTTTCTCATAGTAGAGATAGGTATTGATTAATTAAATGTACATTTTGTAAAGATAGAGCATTTGGAAGTCCCTACCTTAAGTTGAGTTTACCAAATTGAAAGTTAACTTAAGAAATATCTGAGCATGTTTCCTATTATTCCATTGTCTTTGTTTTTTGACAAGCAAATTTCTTATCTCCTCTTTGTAACTTAGAGTTACAAAGGTGGGATCTTATCCTTTTCATAGGAAGAAGGCAAGTAAATGTGATTAGATTAAAATTTTGTAGTGACATGCATTGGCTTACCATGGACATTATTTGACTATTGGAGGTTCTATTTAGTGGGCATGAGATCTCATTGCTATAATGTGTAAACTAAGCAATGTGCACAATTGTCACTTCACTGCCTTTTGTGATAACAAGCAAATTACAACAGATAAATCCCCTATCTGATTTTACGGGAATTGATACAAATCCACTGATTGAAATCCCTTTCCTCCAATTGAATGAACACATTTGGAAGGGGAGAAAACACCCTTTCAGAACAAAGTTCATTTGCTTACTGCGTTATTTTCATTTCGAAGTTGCAAGTTCAAATACCTCGTCCGCAGTTTTGTGGTGTCATTTGCTCCTCCTGTGGTTATGAAGTCTGTTTTATGAAGCTCACATTGCGGACACTGTACACATTCACTTCTATTTTCAGAGCTCTGAGAATGAGTCAGTGAAAGTTTACTGAAAAAGCTCACACCGGTACTCAAGAATTTTGAACCTGAAAGGTATCATTTCTAATGTGAAAATAATTCCTCTGGCACTTGGTTGATACGCAGACAATGCAGGAGAGGAGCCCTAAAGGCCCACACTTCCAAATTTTCTAAGACACTTTTGATACGACACACAAGTACTGCTTCTAAATAAAATTGATTCATTTATTTCCCTCCCGATAAGATTTAATTTCCAGAAGCTATAGTGATGTCATAACTATAGAACACCATACGAGCAGATATCACAAGCTATTTCCAACCGCGATATTGATTACAATAAGTTTGAAACAGAGGGGGAGGCAGCCCGGGACAAACCGAAGATATGTAACAAGCAGACGATGAAGGGACGATTAGTATCGAGTGACTGCTTCTCTCATGAGAGGGCATCCAGTGAGTAGACAGTCATACACGTAAGAAATTGACCAGTGCAGTCATGCTCCGATGTAAAAAGTTGACCACTGACTCAATCTTACATTTAAGAACAGCAGATCTAGTCAACCTCTGTTGCAACAGATCTGCAACGAAACTAAATTTCCAGAAGTTTAGACATGGCACATTCAACTCGACAACAATTTGCAACGCCAATTTTCCTAATATAATTGTCAAAATATGTACAATTATGAACGCCGACTATTGTAGTCAACTGACAGTAAACAGAGTTCAGCCACTACCTCCATACCATTAACGAATTGAAAACTAGGTGCGAGCAGTAGCCATTGTCACCGTGAGCTTAACCTAAACCAGAAGCTCTCTTTCGGGCAAAATCTGTGAAAACAAACTCTAAAATGAGTCCTACGCGCGCTCTCCTCTAATCCGGCGAGCCAGCTGAATGTCCTTCGGCATAATCGTCACACGCTTCGCATGGATGGCGCAGAGATTTGTGTCCTCGAACAAACCAACCAAATACGCCTCCGCGGCTTCCTGCAACGCCAACACTGCCGAACTCTGGAACCTCAGATCCGTCTTGAAGTCCTGCGCGATCTCACGAACCAAGCGCTGGAACGGCAGCTTCCGAATCAGCAGCTCCGTTGACTTCTGGTACTTACGAATCTCACGAAGCGCCACAGTCCCTGGCCTGTACCGATGTGGCTTCTTCACTCCTCCAGTGGCCGGAGCCGATTTGCGCGCCGCCTTGGTGGCCAGTTGCTTCCGAGGCGCCTTGCCTCCCGTGGATTTGCGAGCGGTCTGCTTGGTACGAGCCATCGCAACAAATCACAAAACTAAGCTTGGAACGTATAGAAACAGAGCTAATAGACTCAAATTGCAGTGAGCAACGGATCTAATGAAATTAGAATGCAGAGACGAAGGAGAAGAGAGTGGTTGCTAGTGCAGAATTCAGACAGTGCGCAGGAAGTAGGATGGAATTGAGAAGTGGGTGCGGGTGATCAGTATAGCCCGGGAGCAAGGCTTTATGGTTTGAAGCTTGAGGTTCGAAGCAATGGAGGGAGATTGGAAAAATGGCGGGAACTCCGTTCCCGCGCACGCTGGCTTTTCAACGGTTGAAGCCCTTCTGTTCTGGATGACGAAGGCGGTTATTCATCCAGAATTCAACTCTTCAGTTGGCTTCGGAAGCCAACCTATTTACGTCATTTTGTGTACGTAGGGTACATTTCAAATTTTTAAATGAATTCTATCGGTACATAGTAGATAGAAAATGACTGAATTAGGATTTTTTTAATCTTTATGGATGATTTTGTATTTTGAACCTCTAGTTGCCAATTTTGGATCTTAAATTTCAAATATGAATCAAAATTATCCAAAATTTATCAATGATAGTAAATTATAATCCTTTTATCACCAAATGATCTTCCTATTGGCCATAATTTTTTGCTCTAAAATGATCTTCTTGTTGTTGGAGGAAGGGGATTGGCAGGCAATTTTCCATCCATTGTAGCAGCTACAATGTGCAAATCTATGAAAATTGGGAATATTTCCATTTTCATTGTTTAATGATCCTTTCATTTGTAACTTTTAATAAACAATTCTAAAGATGTGGGTTGAATGGAGATTTTGCCCCAATAGGAGGGGGTGGATTACCATACTAAGCCAACGATATGCCCTAGTATGTGGTCCCCCTTTTATCAATGCCACTCTTAAAATTAATGGCATTCATGTACCTATAAAATAGCAAGTGACCATATAGCAACACTACTTGAGTGGGCCACTCTTATATCTTCATGTATTGTAACATACAACTAAATAGTCATTAGTGCTTATTATAAATGGTTAAAAAGTCCAATTTTCAAGTATTCTAAAATTAGACTTTAGAAAGGATTCTAAAACTCAAATTTTTTAAATGATAGGAATGCATTGAATTTTATTTAAATTTTAAAAAATATTAAAAAATATAGATTAATTTAAATCTTAATCTAGAGCATTTTGTTTAATAAGAAGATCATTTTGGAATAGAAGGAGTAAGTTCCAAGGTTTTCTAACATAGTGAAAAAATGGACAATGAGGGGATTATTTCTACTTATTCACCTTCAAACTAAGCCAATGATTCATCAAACTTCCTAAGTTCTATGTTAAAAATGTAGTAAGACATCATATATTCAATATTCATATATTTTTTAATTTAAAATTGATTTTATCAAATCCGTATTTCTTCGATTGTGTGAAGATCATTTGATAGTTAGCAAGCTGGCATAAACAAACTTAGAGTGATGGTATTGTAAACTTGATTTGGCAAGTGTGGTAAAATTTGAGGCATTATTTTAATTTCAATATAAAAGTTCATAGCATCGATACTCCAAGGAGTTTCCAAATATGATTAGATCAATATGATAGCAATAGTTCAATTGATTTTAGGGAGAGTTTCCAAAAATTGCATGATCATTGACTAGACCTACAATATTGATATAATGGCCTAGCTATATATATCTCCTACTATGTGATTGTGGTTGTATAATTTTTTTGGTAAGATTATAAATTTTTTGAGCCAATCAAAGACTATTTTCTTAAAGAATATTTGCACCAAAGAAGATGTCTCATCTAAGAGTTGGAAGATTACAAGAAGTAATCATATTTTGCCTATTTTACATAGATAAAGAAGGCTTCATATTGTTTCTATATGAAATAAATATGGACATTGTATGAATGAAGTACATAATACATGTGACAATTGTTAAATAATTTATTTTTCTTTCCAATGCAAATTGTATTGATTTCTTTGAGAATGTACATTAGAAGTTATAGGAAACCAAAAATGTCTTTGTCCCCCAAATAAATATCTTCGCATGCAAGACAATTCTTTGTAGAGGATGGAAATTGTAAAAATAACTTCAACATGTCCAATTGAGACCACATGAAAGAGTGCATTTAGAAGTCTATTTCTACCCAAGGCAATGTCATTAGAGAGGGTTGGACATAAACTAATTGAAAAAAAGAAGTGAGTCTCTTGTGTCAATAAAATCATGGGAATTCATGATAATGCAATTTGCAATGGATTTCATAAAGGCAATTACACTAAAAATTGACCAAATTAGCATTCAACATAGTTCCTTGTTTAGTTTTTGTTGGGTCTAGATGAAAGATTCTACATTTTTTTAACCCCTAAATGCCTGAGGCACCAAATTTTTGTGTTTGCAAAACTTTGAAGTTAAATAAAATCTAATTGAATTTCTATCTTTAGTAGTTCTATTTTTAGAAAGACCCCCTTGAAGTCTAGGTTTACCATCAAAAATCCAATCTTAAAAGTAAATGATAGTGATTTTTCTATTTAAGATTTTGTACAATCTTGACTTCTTTTAGTATTGAGAGTTCTTAGAAATGAGCCTCAAATACACTTAATCTTGGAGAAAAAATCACATTCAAAATTCATTAAAAATAAATTATAAAATAAATTTTAAGAAGCCATAAATTTATTGGAGTTATACATGTTAGGCCCTTTAATTCCTAAATGCCTAAGCCTTTTTAAGTTTGTTTTGACTATGAAAAAAGAGCATGGGCTTATAGATATCTTGAATGAAGCAAATTGTTTTTCTTTCAAAATCTAACCATATGGATGTTTAAAGAGCTTACTTATTAGTATTTACACCAATTTTGAGTTCAAAATTGCATAAGAGTTGTGAGATTATAACCAAAAAAATGTATATTTTTTATTTTTAGTATGCTACCCTTTTCCACAATGTTTCAAAAATTTGCAAATAAAAGTTTCTTGGGATTAGAGGTGACATGAGCAACTACAAATTGTGTTAGCATACTAAAATATACTTCAAAAAATCTTAATTTCACACAAAAAGCTATTAAATTCATTACACAATCCACCTTGCAATTGTTGTGATGCAATTTTTTTGATAAGTATAAATCACAAGTAATTCCAAATCAATACTTTCTTTTTTACATTTTCAATGGTGACAATCATAAAAACACTTTACTCTTTCCATTGGGACCATTTTTAAAGCAAATGGATAAGTATAAGTTTCTAGATTCCAAATTAAGTGAAATTGCTTAAAGTTGGAAAATGAAGTAAAATTACCAAGTTCTACTCTTTCACTAATGGACATATACAGCTTTGGAGACCTCTCAACAATCAAACATGTATTTTTTTCAATGAAAAATGAAAATTTTCAATAGTTAACTTTGAAAAATTGTCCGAATTTTTTTTAAACAATCAAATAAATTTAATTGTGTCCATACCAAAATGAACTTGAAATTTCAAATTGACCATATATGGTCACTTGGTCACTTAGAGGTTTGTAGATCCGAGTTTTATTATTACCTATGGGCAATTCACCCCTAGTATAAAAGATTCATTTTGTAGGAGAATTCAAAATAGGGATTCAACAAATAGTTTCTTCTTAATCCTACTGGTAAGTACAACCAATTGATTTTTGCAAAATAATCCTTCCACTAGGCCAAATTACAACTACTCTCCCCTCTTAAAGGCCACAAGGGTTAAGATGATCTCCCAATTTGGTTCTTTTTAATTCTCTTAATGCTCTTTAAATTCTCTCTTTTATAATCCTTTATCTTTTGTCTTTATAAAATTCTTTTTATCTCTATCTTTTTATTATCTTTAGAATTTTTTTTCCGACTTGGAATTAATGCTTTTATTTCCAAATATTATGTTGTTGTTGCAACATTGTAGCATGCCAGCCAGGCTTCTCCTACTTCCAAATTGGACTTGAATTGCAATCACTGATGAAGCCTTGCACTATCCAATCGAATACTGATTTACTTTGGATTCTTTGTCTCTAATTTGGAAACCACTGTATCTTCCTTCACCAATGAATGATCTTGCTCTTTTCTTTACAATTTGGTTTCTCATAATTTTGACACTTACAAAATTGGCAACTCTTATTAACCAATTTGGAGTTGATTTTTACTTCTTGAAAATTGTCCATACTTAGGCAAACTCCTTTCCAACTTAGTCACTCATTACACGATTTCATTTGCAAATCATAAACTATATTGGAATATATAGGAACAACATTCAGACTTTATATGAATACCGACTTGGACTGTTACAAATTTAACTTTAAACATCCCGACTTGGATTTGAACATAAATCTAATCTTATCAAATAAGTACACATTTAAGCATAAACATAATTTACTTAGCTGATTTGCAACTTAGGTACTCTATAATCATATTACAATGACATTTATAAACTCAATTTGAATCTTCAATAACAATCATCCATTTCTTGATATTCAATTTGGATTGATCTACACACACCCAACTACAACATAATTTCCAACTGGGCACATCAATAATTTTCAACAACATAATAATCTTATAACATTCACACAATTGGGATTCAACTTTAAACACTGCACATATATTCAAATTTATCATTCATCACACAAGTCACACAAGTCATACTGCACCCATTTGGGTGCAATTATATTCATATTAACTTCTAAATTGGGTGATCAAATCACCATTACAAATTTAGCAATTCTATTCAAAACCAAACCTCTAGATCTATCCATTAAACATTGTTCATCTTCTCCAATTAGTACATCCCATTCTCATCACTCCCAAAGTTCCAATTAGGACTTAGCAAATCTTCACCACTTCAACTAAGCATCAATTTCACTTCTTTGCTCACACTACAAACTGTTCAACTTCCATACACTTCCAACTTGGGCCATCACTCCATCTTGAAATACATGAATATAGACCTCACTTCAAACTAAACCAATTAATACACATAAGAAAACATTCCAACTTGGATACAATATACTCTCATCCAAACACTCACACAACACACAAAACAAATGAAGTTTCATAGCTTTTACACAACTTGATGGATTGGGACTCACACTAGACTTCATTCAATAGTGGGTAAAAGAAAATGAAACCCAAATTGGACTCTAATAGACTTGCTAATGATAGTTACCAACTTGGAGAGATGGCCACTGAAATCAACTTTCAATTTAGATCTTGAAAGACACAACCATCAATCACAATTCAATTGACTCAACTTGCCAGCCATTCATCCAATTCAATTCAAAACTCGCTACTCACCAACCTACCACACCACTATGCATTCATTGGACTACCAATTTGGGACACTGCAAAAACACCAACTTACTAGGCGACAAAAAGATTCCCATTTGGAACAAAACCAATAAGCCAAACAAGCCAAATTAGACTCTACAAAAAACAAATTAATACCCCAAACCCCCCAAATACCCTCCGATTAGCTCCAAAAAGTTTCAAAATTTAATCCTATTTGGTTATCTACAAAATTAACCTAAATTTTTTTGGTCACCAACTTTTATGATTTGGTTTGTGAAAAGAGGATTGAAAGACTTCACATCACTTTTGCAGTTTTAACACCCTCATGGTCAAACATTATAATCTTTCACTCCATAAGTGATATTGTTGTATTTTCTTTTCATATGAGATCTCTAACATGCCTAGATTGAATCTGTGTGGTTACAATTCCAAAAAAATTGATACAACTTATCAAAATGTTGGCATTTTGTTTACTGTAGAGAAAATTCCAAGAAGCTCAAAACATGCCTCGGGCATGTAGGGGTTAAAATATGCTTTTTGGGCAGATTAACAATTTTCAAAGTGCTCACTATAGGTCTATCCAAAACCGACTGACCCAAACAGATTCTACCTCGTTATTGAACTGGACGGATTCCAAGCGCCCAAGCAAGAATTCATGAGTACAAACATTTGTCATATAGATTGAATTGAAATTCTTGTAACTTATTGCCTAAGCATTCACCGCAGAAGAAAATACTTTCTCAAAGATCAGAATGGGAAGTGTCAAAAAATCGTTTCTCAATGAGTGGGTTTCGCAGGCACCACTCTCAGTAGGATTATTCAACTTTGAACTTTTAAAAAACTACCGACACTACAAAATGGTCGTTGTCAAGGGCGATTCCATTTTCGTTAGAAGATCATCAACGCAAAACTCACGCTTTTTCTGGCACTGCGTTCGTCGTATATTGTCCAGGATGAGCTTAATCGCCTCACCATTACCCAAAAAAATCCTACAACACAAGATGGCGAGGTGTGAGTGCTAACTTGGACTATTTAAAAGAGCCTCCACAATAGAACATAACTTCAAGTGAGAAAAAAATGAAAACAGTGGAATGACTTCGGGCATGAAGTTCTCCAAATGATCTGATCCGTGTATCCACTCACCTGTTCTTGGTTCGATACACCTTTAGCAGTTTTTCCTCCGTGTAACTAGACTTTTTGGTTGCAGCACTTGCCTCTCTGAGGCCAACGCTCACGACTTCATTGGGCCTCTCGTACTCGTTCACTAATGTATCCACCATGGCTTCCTGCAAGTCACAAATTGAGCATTAACTTGTATCCCAGATGGTAACTCCACTAACTATAATTCAGATACAGTTCTATTGTTAGATGGAAATATAATTCACTACTGTTCGAAAGATTAGTCTGCACTAATCTAAATGCAACCAAATGAAGGATATTTATTAAATTTTGAGGCCCATCTTGTTCAATAGATTACAACCTGATTCAGTACAACAAAATCCACTTGCACATTTAACATAAGAATTGTGTGTAGTGCTCACGAGAGGCTGAGTGGCATCAATCCAGTTGAATAACTGCTCACTTTGACCTTTATTTCGAAACCATGTTAATTGCCTTTTGACATAATTCCTGCATCCAATAGAGCCATGATTCAGAGGCTGGTGACTTGTTGCACGTGATCAGAGCTATCAATGTGGTGAGTGATTCAGGCAAGTGACATACTGCACGCAGGTTGAAATAAAGGACAAAAGTAAAAGACCTGGAGGCTCGTTGGAAATCTTCTAAGAAAGTTAAGAACCGCTCCTCTGTGGTCACGCCATCCAATTCACGACACTCCATCAAAAACTCCATCGCCTGCGATACTCCACGAAACAGTCACCACACCGCAATAAAATGCAGGTGAAAACTACACCACTTATTTCAATTGCTGCTAGAGTTTGAATAATGCGATTTGCCCGACCACCAGTCTTGGTTTTTAACACTCTAAATAGTGAGAAAATATAATACAAAGTAAATTGAATGTGTTGGTATTTATTATTCGAATTTAAATATTAATAATAAAACATTTTTATGTTTCATTTTATATATTTTTCACGAGTTTCATGGTTAATCACTCTAATCCCGGAATGAAACAATTTAATAAGCATTTTGTTAAACTACTACCGCATTTAATGCGAAAGAATTCTCAGATTGGTGCTGCAACTTGCAGATTCACATCATTTTAAAATTATTGTCAGTTCTCATTGTTCGTACAGGATGAATTTCGACCAAGTGGTGAACTTGACATTTGACGTGCACATACATCCGAAACAAGGATAGCATTTACAATATTTACCAAAGTCTAACCTCAGGTGCAAACCTGTTGATATCCAATGGATCTTGTAGCTGAACTAGAATTGGGTTGGAGGCCAGAATCCAGCAATGACGAGGCTTCCTCGAGTAAACCCTCTGAAAGAAGAATAAATCAATACCTCAGACTGACGACTTCAAAGACGATAACTGAAAAGAAAAGCCTCCACATTCATGATTGTTGATAGCAGCAACTGGAGGTTCTAAAATGACCGAATATAAACAAATATAAGTTCATGACTACCGAAAAGCATACCTTGGATCATCTGCTCACACCGTTGGTCTATCTTTCGGTAAAGATCTGGGCGAGGTTGGTAAAGAAAGTAACACTGGAAATCAAAATCCCAGTGCGAACCTTCGATTACATTGTCTTGACCATCATTCCTTAAAATCGAAAATGCACTACGAGGTTGACCCGATGTCTGCAGCACGACCACAAGTACATGCGTCAAAACGGCAGCAAAACTATTCAAATAATGACGACTTCAATTATGTAAGACTTCACTTGCTAAGTGCTAGGTTGACCTGTCCAATTTAAAACAAATCAAACCAAGTTATCAAAAAGTTCCAATTCTCGAAAAGCATGTCTCGGCGGCTAAAGGCTTGTCAATAATATATAGTACAGTACCTTAAGAATTTCAAGAGCTCGGCGGAGTCTGTACCAGTCATTTCTAGCCAAGCTTGGACCAGTAGTCGAATCACCAGCGTCTGCCAGCATGCGCAAACCAGTATCCCATCCTCCCCCTTCACCAATTAACCGGTCAACCTCTTCCTCAACTGCTGCAAACACTTCCTTTGTGGCCTTTGGAGCTCCTACCTTTCCGTTCATATACCTGAGCCAATAAGTGTATAGGTGTCTGATATTACTGAAAAGAAACGAGACCCAGTAACACTTGTGACTTGTCCAAAAGGAACGGACAACAAAAGAAACAACTCAGCACGATGGAGAGCACAAATCTCAAACAATAACGTCAAAGATGTTGAATAAGTTCGTTTGCGGCCTGATGAGAAACGTAATAAACATAAACCTAAAAGGAAGCATGAAACTCCGATGTGCAAGCGTGAATGAGCAGATTCGGATAGCTTACCAGCGTAAATACATGCCTGTTCCCCCAACAACAATCGGTACAGACCCTTTTGCCAGTACCAATCCCGTGGCTGCCCTAGCATCATCAAAAAAATATCCAGCGGTGTAGTCTGCAACAAAAGCCGACCGCTACTGTTCAGATAATGCAATGAACCAAAACTGTACGTATAAACGGAAATCAAATGGCACCCTCAAATGAGAGACAACATAACGTAATCGGTTCATGCGATTGACGGTAGTCACATAAAAAATTGTACCGTGGAGCACATCCACTAAACCAGGAGATGACACATGACCTATATACTTTGTCAAAAAACAAAACAAAAAGGAGGGGGGATATAAAATTCTTGCAGAAAGACAAACCTTGATAGGGATCGACAATGTCAATAAGATGATGTGGAATTCCCTGCATAAGAGAAGAAGTGCCGAGTGAGGATAAACAATACAGCGCCTACAATGACAAGTGACAATGCCCCTTACAATTTCTCAAGGATGCTCCAGCAAGCGTACATTGAATAGCAGCTTGCAATGCTCAAGTTAATAAACGAGTAAAAGGAACGCATCGGCCCGCTCGCGTTGAACACGTCCAAGTCGAACTGCAAAACACATTACCTCGCGCTCATGCACCGGTGTCTTGGCACTCCCAACATCCAGAGTCCTGTATACCTGCAACACCAACATAGATATTAGCAATCCATAAAGATCCATTGATTTCAAGCAACACATTCGAACTTCCATAGTCCCTACATTAGCAAACTGTGACCTGATAAAAAATCACCAGGGTGCGTAGAAGCTATGACCAAGCAACGGCCGCTCAAAGCATCCCGACCCCAAGCTCCTCCCCTCCTTAAACCCTGAACCCTAAACCCTAAACCCTGTGAATATGTTTCGTTTGACTATCCTTAGCTAGCGCGACAAATCTCTAAAAGTTCAATATGTTTCAAACTGACGGAATAGTTTTGAACAGCACGAGTCCTACCTGATACTGTCAAAGCTCAACGAGAAAAAAAAAAACTCACAAAACTAAAATTAACTGAACTAAAATTCACACTAACGGACCAGGATTCTCAAGTGCTTTTCCCAGCTAGAATGGATGAATTGACAGAGGCAAACTCGACCGACACTTCTTCAATCTATTGAGAAGAGAAAGCCGCAATGTCGCAACCAAATTCATACACATCAGGACGAAATCTGCAGCCATGCCTACAAAACCCTGATTACGGTAAGCACAAAATAGGACGATGTAAGAAGAGAATATTGGTATGCACCTGAACCGAGTCGGCGCTGATGATCTCTCCACCAAGGCGAGCAGCCAGCGCCAGCGCCAGACGGGTCTTGCCCACTCCAGTCGGACCAGCAATAATCACGACCCTTCCCTTTCGATCCTTCACATCCTCATCCCCAGGTGACGGCAATGGATCCTCCATTGCCGCCACCGTCTCCCCTGCTGTCAAAATTGTCTCACCAAAACAAGCCCCGTGAGTTCTCCGTTTCCAACGAGCTCTCCAATCCGGGGTACCACGTGTATCAAGCAGCGAGGTGCAAAATCCAATTCTGGAGAACGGAAGGAGAATCCTCGAAGAATCGCTAAACCACGTTGGCGACCACTGAAAATTGAGAAATGTAGGAAGAGAATTGTGTGCGACGGGGAAGGAGGACACGGAACGCAAGAAATTCAACCCGCCCGTGCAAGTGCACAGGCAAGCAGGAACTGCACGGGGCGACCACATATGATCGGCAAACCCTAATTGCAAGAGCAGGCACTAATTTTCAATTCGAGCTCTTAAGACAGTGGAACTCATTCTACGGATTGCCACCCTTCCTGTAACTTACTTTGATGCAAATTCTAGGGTTGGTTTGGGTTCTGGCGTGTGTAAAGAAGTGCTCCTATCGAAACCGAATGTTTAATCTTCTCGAAAGATAAATGTTCGGAGATGCTGGAAATAGAAAATACCCACAAGATTCTTTTCTTTCCATTCGAAAAGAAAATTGAAAAAAATGATTCCCCAATAATTTCGACATCCATTTTTTAAAATATATTTTCAGCCGAAGGGGGAATGAGAATAATACAGTAACTTAAGTGTCACGAGTAACGCAAAAAGGTTATCTAACGACGATGTGGTCATCTAACGGCAATGCCTTAAGACAGGAAACAATCGGACGGCTGGCGGGATAGGGGCAGTGTGTCCACTGCAGAGGAAGAATGCAGACGAACTGAAGAGCTGCGACAGCGCAACAGCCAAGGACAAGCTGCACAGCATCCTACTGCTTTTATTGCCACAGTGGACGCAGTCTTAGTTCTCATCTCTTTCTCATTCCCAGGTTTTGCTCTTCTCTTCTCGTATCTTTTTAATCTTTTCTTCGATTTTTATGGTCACTTCCCTTGCTGGAAGTGCAGCTCGGTTGTGATCCATTTTAGCGACGATGTCTTGGTGTTGGTAGTCTATGAGAGACGGGACTGCGAGAAACGAGCGGCCGAAAAACTTGGCTGGCCAGGCCGGTGTGCGATTTGCGGTACCGTAGTCGACTGAGTTTCAATCTTTTTTTGTGTGCCCACAGCCCTTCGTCGTCCTCTCAATTATTGGTTCAATGCCAGCACCAAAAAGCTCTCCTATGACTTGGAAAAAATCGTCCCATGATTTGGAAATGTTGAGGGGATAGGAGGTTGTCTTGCTTACGAGAGTGTGGTTCTCTGCTCTTTTAGTCTGATGTTGTTTGGAAACGAATCCTTTGCTTCCTTTGTACATGTCTACTGGTATCTCTTTGTGAAGCTTATGTTTGCCTGACAGCTCTGGAGGTTTACAAGGTATTTCTATCTTTGTGGAGACCCGTGGCATGCTGCTTGAGTGGAATAACTTTTTGCTCCTCTCTGTTCCAGGAACCAGTAATGCCTTCGTGTATCGTCGGCTACAGTGTATTGTGTGTGTGGGGCGTAGAATCTTTCGGTTGGATTGGTGTGCTTTGTTGCTGTTCAATTACGTAGTCCTATCAGATCAAGTTGTCTTGAACCTCAGAGTTGTGAATGAGTACATTTTTCTAGCTCTCAGCACTATTTGTTTGATGAAAATGGACAGTTCGAGCGGCAGAACCGTTCAGTTGCTCAATCTCAGGATAGTTTGAGGCGCAAGCGCCAAATGTCTTCAATTAATTCAGGGTTATATGAGTGTCAGAATCCTCCATGTGACCTAGTAACATCAGTGCGTACGCGGTGAATTTCCATACCGATACATATAGGAATGTACAGCAGTGCCTTCGATTTCTCGCCGTTTATCAGTGGCGGTTATTTTCTGAAGGTGGTCAGAGTTTGTGTTCTACATCATGAGACTTATTTTATTGTGACTGTGATCGGCATGAGTTCCTTAAATTCGTAAGCCAGGTATCACTCGTAGTTGTTCGATACTGTTGAGGTTGTTTTCTAATCGTGGTATTCATATTCCAGGCGTGAGTTTTAGCATCATGATTCGCTGATGGTTCTGATTTCTGCGACTTTTTTGTGAAGCCCTCGATGTGTTTCCTCTGGTTCTGCTTGAGTGCCGTACTGCCTCAACATCGTGTTAATTACTTATCTGCCGTCCCATTTTAATCATATAATTACCACTGGACATTTAAGTGTTCAGTTGTATGAAGGTCATGAAGATGTCTCCATCATCAACGATTGAAAGGAACGGATGCTAGAGAATTTCAATGTTTTGTAGAGACCAGATCCTTTCTCCCAAAATATGACTCTAGTCTCGTATGTGACCAATACTGTTGACCACAGCATCTCTCTCTTCGTGCTTTAATCAATCCTTGAGAAAGTTTCACTGAGAATGCATACAAATTAGACTCCGTCTTGTTACCCATGGGTGGTTGGCTGGAGATCAGTCGCTGTAGGCATCTTTTTTCCATGGACTTCTTGATCTCCTCATCGAATCAATGCTTCTTAATCCTCACTTGGTTGCACGCAGATTTCTGTTGCTTGAACTACCAGCTCCACCACACTTCGGGTGGATTGCTTTCCTATTTCGCGGACAAGCAGAAGAATTTCTCAAATTGTATAAGGTGACTTCATTTTCTTGAAAGATGGCCGATGACCTTTTGAAGACCGAGCGACCTTATGTTAGTCACTCAGCCGGTTTTGTCAAGTGGATCAACGTTCTCGCTGTGGTGAGTCGAAGATACCCTCGGTTTTCGGTTCACGATCATGTACAGAATTGCACAGTTTATTGTGAGCAGAGCGCGTCTTGTCAGGTTATCTTGCATGATCATGAATTTCAGCATTCACAGTGCGAGTCTAAGCTGAGGAAGCCTAAGGAGTATATCTAACCTAGCCAATTATTATTCGCTAATTCCATCCATGATTATCGGGACTTGGTCAATTTGGTGGCATCTGTGTTTATTAGGGCATATGATCTTGACAAAGAATATCTGGTATCTCAATGACAAATATCGTTGGTGTGTGAATAATTGCAGTTGCTTTCACTAGCCCTTATAGGTCTAGGCATATGGCTTGCAACAAGGCCTGGTGATTGTGAGAAGTATGCGACAGTACCAGTTTTCCTGATTGGTGCCTTCTTCTTACTCGTGTAAGTTCCTCGGTGGTTCGGTCTTCAACATTGTGTGATTTCTGCTTTGGCACTCTGCTTTTGCCTTTCGTGCCATTCTATGCTTGGAATACTCATGTATTTGCCCATCCTTGAAGTTTTGATTCAGGTCGACTAAAACATTGGTCACCATTCGTCTAGTGGCCATTTCATGAGCAAAGACTGCCATTATTGAACTTGACCTTATTTTTGCTGGTAAATGTTTCTCCTCCATCGTATTTGACCTTACTGGGAAACGATTTGTGTGTGCAGATCGGTCTTGGGTCTTTTCGGAGCGTGGTTCCTACTTGTGCCTATCCTATACATTGTATCCTCCTTGACGATGAGAGCTCCGGTTTTGTGTTGTGGTTTTAAAGACAGTATAGGGTCTTCTGCTAGATGTGCATTTTGCGCGGACTTAGATTCCGTGTTATGGTTGCAGAGGCTTATGAAAACTTGATTGGATATTTCCTTGACCAACGGTTACGTCAGTACCTGGTGTTGACATTCGTAGTGGTCGTTGGGTTTTTGGTTTTGTCAATATTCATGTGAGTATCTCCGTATCTTTCGGTACAATGAAATATTGGTCTATGTTTTATTTGGTATGGGATGTTGCTGTTTCATGTGATAGGAAATTAGTATGTGACGTGATTTAGTAGCTTAGGTTGTGATGGGCATGTTTTGGGCCAGGCCTTGTCTACTATTTTCAATAATTCTGATTAGAGGTAGAATTGCTTAGGAAGATCAACTGTCTTCGGCAATATTGAGCACAATTTTAGACTTTTTGCTGTGCTGAGTTCATCAGTGCACAATGACCTTCAGGGTCGGTCATAGCAGCACTTTGATATGTGTATCTCGGTGTTCCAGATTTGTAGTAACGAGTCAAGGAGGAGGGCGTCATGTTGCGGGGCAGACGTAAGTGCTCGTGTTTTGTTTAGCTTTGAATCGTTATTGGACGAATAGGAGTAAATGGGTAGGATCAAGTTAAAGAATGTATGAAGTAGTGTTGAAATCTGGACCGTCTTGTGCTGGCTGGGTTACATTATCTAGCGACTTTTGATGCGATCATCCCCTAGACTTAATTAATCAACATCTATGTGAACCTGGAATGCAGATTTAAGGAGTACAGGTTGAGTTCATACTCAGACTACGTACAAGACAGGGTATCTCATTTCCCCTTTTGTTTCATGGAGTTTAACCTGGGATCCTCGATTGTCCATTGTAGTTTTGTGCAAGCTTTTTAAAGGAAATCCTCCATTTATAGTAGCTACTAGATTGTTGTAGGTTGTTAAAAATTCCTAGAAGATTGATAATCTTGTCTTCTATTCATTTGTGGAAGGTGTTCGGGGAAATTAGTTCGAGTTCACCCTTGCTTTGAACGATGTTTATTTTGATTGATGTTGCTTGTGCATTTACAGCTAAACAAGGTTTCAAATTGGAACCACCTGAAGGCTGTTATTGCGGCAAGCAACAACTGCGAAAAGTTTGATGAAGTCTCGGTATGTTCTTGCTTTTTCTGTTGTATCTATGTATTATCTGTGTTACCACGTCTGCGGACTTGCTGCTGAGACACCTTGGGGGATGCTGCTGGTGAGCATGTCATCTAGATTCTCGGTGCTATCAATGTCACTTATCACTGATTGGGATCTTGAATGAGTGTCTTCGTTTTTTCTTTGATCTCAATTCTAAGACATGTAAGTTGGAAGGGCAGCCATGAAGTTGTGATCGAGAGTATTATAGATTAAGGGCTTCCCTGACTTTTCTGAATTCACCTATTTGATGGTTGCAGCCAGTGAATTACCCCTACTCTGACTTCAATCCGATCCAGTCTGGCTGCTGCCGTCCGCCTGCAGAGTAAGAAATAGAGCACCTTTTTACTTTTCTCTGTCACCTCTCGTCTATTTCCCTGAAACATGCTTACTATTGCATGCCACTTGATGGTTGTTATTATTCAACAGGCGATATTGGTACGCCTACATTACGAGTTCTTGTCATCTTGTCTTACTAGTTCAGCTGATTACTGCCAGTTTAGTGTCCTTCAATTCAGACAGTTCGCAGCTTACATTGTTTCATGAGCGGCGTATCCTCGTTTTCATGCTTCGGTTTGTGAAAATGTTGCTTTATCGGTTGTGATGTTGGATTCTAGATGTCGTGGGGTGGCACAAGTCTCATTGTTTTTGACTCATCCGTTGCAGATGCGGCTATGCTATGACCGCTAATGGCACTTTTGCCACAACGTCGGTGCCTCTTTCCGCCAACCCGGATTGCACTAGATACTCTAATGATGACTCCATAAAGTGCTACGATTGTGATTCTTGCAAGTACGTTTGTCTCAAAGCTCAAGTTTTGTCTACAGTCTGCTATGGTGATCCCTTTTCTGCACCTGGGAAGAGCCTGGAGAATGTTTCTCTTTTGCCATGAACCACATACTGATCAATTTTTGGGGGGCCCTGCCTAATCCATGTGAAAGCAAGCCACGTAAATCTTTGATAGCTTTCTTGTCTTTGAATTTGTTGTGACGGGTTTGCCACTACTCTCATTTTGAATGAATTGGTATGCAGGGGTGGAGTGGCGCAAGATTTGAAGAAAACTGGCCGAATTGCAGGCATTGTTACTCTAGTGATTTTTTTAATCCTCGTAAGTATTTGACTTCAGTAGTTTTTCTTTTTCAATTTACTCGAAACTTAGCAAGAAATGAGTCCTTTTCAAATTCGATTTTGATGCTGGGTTGACATGTTTGTATGCCTGGACTCTAATACTGAGCTTCAGCGTCGGAATCTCTCGGACGAGGATTCTTGTGTGAGTTATTTTCTTGGATGATAAATGAATTGAGTAGAAGGAATAACAAAATAATCTTGAAGAAGGATCTGTTATTACTTCCTTTCAATATTCCTCTGAAACATCTTGCGTTTTGTTGCACAGGTGGTGATTTTGGTACTGGCTTGTCACGCGGGGCACCGAGTTGCAAGGCGGAACTGGAGTAGAGTGTAACTGAGCTTCAGCTAACAAGTCACACCCAGAAGGGACTCCACATAGTATTCCGTCTGCTCCATCTTTCGTAATCGTTTGATGATTTCATTTTTCTTTCTAGTGCAAATTATATCATTAAGAATATAGATGAGAAGTTATAGAACCCCAAAATATTTTTGTGCACGTGAGAAGATTCTTTGTAGGGGATTGTAAATTTGTAATTGTAAAGACAATTTCCACTGTTCCACATGTTTGGTCGTGATAAACATGTAAGAATGCATTTAGAAGCGCATTTATATCCATGGTAGTGTCATTAGAGAGGATTGAACGTAAACTGAAAGAAAAGAAAGAAGTGAGTCTCCTGTGTCTATGAAATCAGGGCACTGCTTGGTTTATGAAATTCGTACTGGATTCCACTACAGCAACTGCGCCTGAAATTGACCAAGTAGGCATTTTCAACATGGTTCCTTGTTTAGTTCTTTGTTAGGCCTAAGAAGGGTATTTCAGATTCTTTCACATATATATGTTTTGAACACCTTACAAAATTAAATTATCAATTACAGGTCTATGCAAAACTGACCGACCCAAACAAATTCTACCGCATTATCTATACCAATCTGGACGGTTTCCAAGCACCCAAGCAGGAATTCGCAGGAATTCGTGGGTATAAACATTTGTCATATAGATTGAATTGACATTCTTGTATTGCCTAATCATTTGCTGCGGAAGAAAATACTTTCTCATTGATCAGAATGGGTGTTGGAGGTGTCAAAAATCGTTTCTCAATGTGTGAATTTTGCAGGCAGTACTCAGTGGGATTATTGAACTTCGTACTTGTATAAGACTACCGACGCTACAAAATGGTGGTTGTCAAGGGCGATTCCATTTTCGTTGGAAGATCATCAACGCAAAACTCACGCTCTTTCTGGCACTGCGTTCGTCGTATACTGTCCAGGATGAGCTTAATCGCCTCACCATGACCCGGAAAAATCCTGCAACACACAAGATGGCGAGGTGTGAGTGCTAACTGCACTATTTAAAAGAGCTCCCATCGTAAATCATACATGTGGGAAAAAAATGAAAATAGTGGAATGACTTCGGGCATGAAGTTCTCCAAATGATCTGGTCTGTGTATCCACTCACCTGTTCTTGGTTCGATACACCTTTAGCAGTTTTTCCTCCGTGTAACTAGACTTTTTGGTAGCAGCACTTGCCTCCCTGAGGCCACTGCGACGCTCACGACTTCATTGGGCCTCTCGTACTCGCTCGCTAATGCATCCACCATGGCTTTCATTCCAAAGGTCTGTCAGCCTGTGATTGCACAAGCTTCATTAAAGCAGCTGCGAATGCTGATGACATTGTTGCTGAATCCCAAATCACGGTCTCTGGATATCAATTGCGCTCCATTCGCGACGTGACGTCGGCGGCTTCCCATCCTCGACGACGCCTCGAATTCGTCATCGCTCGTAATACCCAAATGGTTGGGTCGATTCCTTCGCTTCAGTCGCAAGCACACCTTGCTTGGGAAACATGAAATCTACAACAGCGGCTGCTGCGGCACCGGCAGGCACTTCACCATGACCGCCAGCGGAATCGCCATCAATCCAATGCCCACACACAACCCCCACCACTTGATCTCCAAAGTGGTCGTCTCCGCAAACTTATTCAGAAACGTCACGATGATCACCTGCAAGAACACGGCGATGGCGATGATCGACAGGAACTAGTTTCTGTGAATGCCTTCAAACGCATTGAACGCCTCGGGGTGACGCGCGTTGATCTCATTGAAGAACTGGCAGAACACGAAGACATTGAAGATGATAGTGTTGAGCTCCAGCTTTTACTCCTCGTGCGTTCCCCTCAGTCCCAGAATTTCGATTCCGCGGTACGTGAGGAGGAGGAGGAGGAGGATCTGCTAAATCGCTTGGCCGAAGATGTTGCGCCACATGATGTTGGTGATGAGTGGCTCAGTTCGTCGGATGGGCTTCTTGTCCATGAGGGCGTCCGTTGGAGCTTCTGTTGCGAGCGCGAGCGCGCCCATGATGTCCATGATGAGATTCACCCACAAGAGCTGCACGGCGGTGAGGGGGACCTCCCCGGAGCTGATCTCCGCGACGAAATTGTTCGCGAGCGCGACGACGTTGAATGTGAGCTGAAACTGAATGAACTTCTGGATGTTGGCGTAGACGGAGCGACCGAGTGCACTACTTTCACCACCGACGTGAAGTTGTCGTCGAGGATGATGATGTCGGAGCTTTCTTTCGCGACTTCCGTCCCAGCGATGCCCATGGACAGACCAATGTCGGCTTCCTGGAGCGCCGGCGCGTCGTTCGTCCCGTCGCCCGTGACGGCCACCACGTCGCCGTGGCGCTCCTTGAGTGCTCTCACGAGCTTGAGCTTGTCCAATGGGGAAGATCTCGCCATCACCACCAGATTGTCCAGTGCGACACTGTTGAGCTTCTCCTCGTCCCAGGTTCGAAAGTCTTTTCCCTCCACCATCAGATCTCCTTCTTTCAAAATTCCGCATTCGGTAGCGATGGCTTTCGCGGTGAAGATGTTGTCTCCCGTCACCATGCGCACCTTCACACCCGCGCGTTGGCAGCGCGCCACTGCCTCACGCACTCCGGGGCGGCAAGGATCCTTGATTCCGGCTATGGCCATCAGGATGAGCCCCTCGTTCGGCGCCTTCCAGTCCGACCGCGCATCTTCACTTTCAGGAATTTCAGCTTCGTCGGAAGGTCTGTAAGCAAAGGCCATGCAAAGGAGGGCTTGAGATGCCATGCCCTCGATCATGCCATTCAACTCCACGCGCTTCTCGCTAGTCATGGGCTGACACTAGCCGTTGGAATCCACCCAGTGATCACAGAGGTCGAGAATGATTTCAGCTGCCCCCTTCCAATGCATTTCCACCTCCCCTTTCTCGTTTTTGTACACCACCCCTGCGCGGTTCTTCTCCGAGTTGAAAGTCTCCACATGCAGCACCTCATTCTCATGACGGATGGCGCGAAAGTCCATCCCCAGCTTGAGCCCCCATGTCAAAATCGCGGCTTCTGTTGGACTGCCCGTCACGACTGGCTTCTCTCCTTCCTTCGGAGGAGAGACATTCCCGTTGTTGCTCAAACAAACGGAATTTACGAGCGATATTCGCAAGCTCACAGGAAGCGATTCGGCATCCGCCAGTGACTCTTCGTCCTTCATCTCCCCGGCCATGTAGACTCTCGTGACGGTCATCTGGTTCGTCGTGAGTGTACCGGTTTTGTCACTGCAAATTGTGGTCGCCGATCCCATGGTCTCGCAAGCGGCCAGATGCCGGACTAACGATTTGTCAGCCATCATCTTGCGCATTGAGTACGCCAATGTGAGCGTCACCGCCAGGGGTAAGCCTTCTGGCACCGCCACCACCACAATCGTCACCGCAATCGAGAAAATGCTCACCATTTCCTTGATCACCTCCTTCGCCGTCGCGTCCTTGTACGTGATCGCGAAGTATCGAATCACCAAGATGACTAAAACCACCGTCGCGACGAAGAGTCCCACTTTCCCAATCCAAGTCGCCACGTCGTTCAGCCTCACCTGAAAAGGCGTCTGGTCGCCATTGTCGGCACTGATGGACGCCATCACTTGCCCCCATTCGGTGTTCAGCCCCACGCCCGTTACCAGCATCGTCCCTTGCCCGTGCTGCACTTTGCATCCCGACAGCAGAAACGGCCGCGTCTTGTCCTTCTTCACGGGCAAGCTCTCGCCCGTCATGGTGGACTCGTCGATCGAGAGCGAATGCCCCTCCACCAGCACCCCATCCGTCGGAACTTGCCCTCCAATTGACACCGGCACAATGTCGCCCACTACGAGGTCGAATATGGAGACTTTCTGTCGTCGCCCAGCTCGGAGAACTTCCAGTTGAATATTCTCCTTCTCATCGTTCAAGTTGCGGAAATTCAACTCCTGTTTGTAGTCGCTGACGGCCGTGACGACGATGACCAGGATCACCACGAAGCCGATGCTGGTGCCCTCGTACCACCCTTGTTGGATCCCCTCCGTCCAGATCCCCGTGGCAAGAGACACAATCGCGCATACCATCAAGGTATTGAGCGTGGTATCTTTGCAAGCATCCCAGACGAAGGACCAGAAGCCCTTCGTCACCTTCTTCGGGTACGTGTTGGAACCGAAAGCTGCACGCCTCTTATGCATTTGGTCTTCTGTTTCATCGAGCCCATATTCTCTATCTGTGTTGAGCTTGGAAGACAGGCCTGCAATACCACCTAACCTGTCGAGATCCTCTAATTGCCGGTCTTGGAGTAACTGGGATAGCGCGATGGCGGAGATCCCATTGTCATCGGGCCGAATGCGAATGCCTCTTTGGAACCGAGCGCAAGCGCAGATGGCGATTGTGGCTCCTCTAAATCGGAGACATGCGTTGAAGCATGCAAGTTCTCGATGCAACCTCTTGGACTCTCCACCATGGAAATCAGGGTTCTCAGAGTCATCTCCCGATTCCGGAGCTGGAATTGATGAGTGGCCAAAGTGAACCTCGACACTGCTGGCCATGGTATACATGTCTAACTCTCTGATGTCGCTACGATATAGCCTGAATACTCTGGAAATTGAAACCTCTAACTCGTGACACTTGACCAAATGAAAAGTTCAAGATTTCGGAATTCAGGGTGTACGTTTACGTACTCCAGATCAAAACGAAATCCATTGCCCTGATGACCATGTACACAACCTGCATGCAACACAACAAGCAAGAACTTTAGAGAAATGCTCAAACGAACTGTGAAAGTCTTGAATGATTATATTAGTATCTGGATCTAATCAAGAAACTATGTACTGTAACTGCGTGTGCTTGATGAATTCTTATGTCTATGTAACAAGGTGTCCGCATCCAAAAGCACAAATAGCTCAAGCGAAAGTTCAATTGCCCAAGCAGAGAAGCCAGGTTGAAGCAGAAATTCACAATAAGAAGGAAGGTCACGAACTCTGAGAGTGGAATGGGTCCCACTGTTGGCTTCACTTTGGGTAGGTGGGGAATCTTCGGCAAAATATTCTTGCTTTTTTTGAGCGATTCTTTGCTGATAAGTACGGGTGTTGTTGTTTTTGTTGTTGTTGTTTTTTTGGGGGGGAAGGGGCAAATCTTGGGCAAAGTATTCTTGCTTCTCAGTGGATGAAGTAGCTAATACGCTACCAAATTTGGGACGGTATTACTCTATTTTGAATGAATGTAAATTATTAAATGAAATTTCATTCATAGATTACAAGTTTCATCCATTTTCACTTTCTGCGCTACTTTGTTAAATTTTTTTTTTTAAGCCATAAAGTTTGGAGATTCAATATGGGATCTGATATGGAATTTGATATGGGTTGGCTCTTTAAAATATGGTAGAACTACCCATTGTCAACCAGGAACCCATTCCCCACGTGCAAGGTGCACTATTTCCAACTAGAGTTTTGAATGTGATTTTTTTATCTTTTTCAAACTTAAGACTATCAAGTCATGTCATATGTTGCAAAGTAGTGAGCGGAAAAAAATTCTCGAATTATTGGGATTGGAAGACTCTACATGTTGGCTATAGATTTGGACTTTGGACCATTTGTCCAATTCCAAAATTTATAGTAATTTAAATTCAAAGAATATAAATCACAAAAATTTAGCAATCTCCATGATTTCTATCTTTCTACATGCCACAAAATTTACATTGCCTTCTAGTATAGGATGATGATCCATTTCCAACCACTTATGAAATTCAACATAGCTACTAGATGAATTTATTTAAAGAAATGTTTTTTCCATGTAGA
Organism: Pseudoscleropodium purum; assembly: GCA_963969395.1. Taxonomy (NCBI): domain Eukaryota; kingdom Viridiplantae; phylum Streptophyta; class Bryopsida; order Hypnales; family Brachytheciaceae; genus Pseudoscleropodium; species Pseudoscleropodium purum. Next base: position 5,614,283 of record OZ017796.1, read on the forward strand.
AAAATTGATTTAAGAAGGATTAAAAAAAATTCCAATTTTTGGTCAAAATTGAAATTATTTTGAATTTTTTTTCCTAAAGATTCTACACAACCTATTCTTATTATGTATACTACTGTAATTCTAATCATACGTTGGTTACAAAATTGATGTAAGTGATAATTATGTACATTTCTACATCTCTTGTAGGTCCTGTTGTACGTGAGCTATAATGTAAACAGATTACAGAGCAACCTATATTGTAGAAATGGGTAGCGGTTAGAAATGGATTGCCTAATCTATTTCAAAACATGTACAAAATGGGTGGTTCTACCATATCTCTATATAGTGAATCCACCCATAACCAATCAAATAAGCAATTGTAGACATGATTTGGAATTGTGCAAGGCAAAGCAAATATTTTAGAGGTGCATTGATAGAAATGATGGAGATTGCAGAAATTTTGGTAATTTTATTTCTTAAACTGAATTATTATGAATTTTAAAAGCAAAAAGTTGGTCTGGACCTACACATAATGTTTAGACTATTCCAAAACCACTCATCTAAAAGACTACTTGTTGTTTACTTTGGCACTTCAAACCAAGGACATGTGTCATGAGAAGAACGAAAGAATTGATGGACAGAACCCAATAACTGATGGTTGGAAATGAATCACAACTTCTCTTAGATTTCAGTCCCCTTCCTATTTCAATTGATGGGATATTGGTTACAAATGGGTGACTCTACCTTACTATACTTTGGGTCTCCCAAATGTGAATTTGGCTCCTTAGAACCAATGATTTTTTTAGGCAATAAAAAGACTAATAACACCAAAAAATTATCTTTTGCACCAAGCTATTGGAAAAATACGGAAATAAAAAATTTTAAAAAGTCAAATCTAAATCTTAGGTTACACTCTAGTAGCCGTTGCCTCAACCATAAACATTAGGGTTTGTCACTTTGTCACCTCATGTCTAAATGTTGATTCAATAACTTTTCATCAGCAGTTGCCTAAAGTATAACAAAATTAGAGATATGGATATAAACTATAGTCAGGTATATGCACGTACCTTCATTGTATCACTAGGTGCTGTAATCGTAAAACATCAAGGTTGCATCACTACCCTAAGTAATGATGCAACCTTAAGTAATTATTGCCCCACTCATTGCTATAGATGGTATGATTAAAACTTTGATAAGTATGACCATGTGTCAAGAGAGGCTCTTGATACACTTGTTTGTTTGTTGATGTGTTTTGACACAAGTGTGCCATGGTTGTTTAATATGTAAGGACTTTTAGGCATCCTCCAAGTGTTGATTCAACAATTATATATTATCTGTAGCAAAATTTGATTATCTTCCATTTTGCATCACTCTTCGAAACTTGGTTGCCCTATTTTGCACTAGCCCAAGAGCTCAAATTGTCAAAGATGTTTTTTGCGGTTTTATTCTGAGGCTATGCAACTCACACTAATTCCTAACTTAGAAGCCAAATTTTGCACCAAAAATAAATTTTGAAAGCGCCTTACCTCAGTCCGCCACCTACTTCTCCACATCCAGATTCCCTTCAAATTTAAAAAAAAAAACACTACTTAGAACTATGCACCCTCACGTGGCAGACTATGGCATCTGCGGTAATATTCGGATATTGACAGCTTTCCAAAAGATAAGATACTGGAATGAAGGAGATTCGTTTACAATTTTCCAACATCGTGTCGGTCGGGACAGTGGAAGAGATTTTCACGAGACACTAAGCCGCCGTCCCACTAAGGGTGAAAACGCAGGATTTTTATCCCGGAGAAAATGCTGAAATTTTTTATTTTTCCCAAAAAAAAAATTCGCAAAGTTTGAATTCATATTTGGCAATTAGAGGCTCCAAATTAGCTAGGAGGAATCTTCAACATATTTGAGACACAACTCAAAATAAGGGGCTTTTTTTTACTTTTATCCCTGGTGAACTCCAAAATTATCTTGTTGAGCCAACTTCATGATTTTGTGGTAAGCTTTTTATAAATGAAAAAAAACCTAGTTGCAACATGGCATGTTACAACCAAATTTTTTTTTTCATTTATAAAAAATAGTGCAAGAAGTGATAATCATTGCAAGGAGGAAGCATTTACATTCATGGAAATAGATGGAACTTGCAATCTATAGATGATATTTTATTTTTTCATTTAAAATAGTATACATTCATCATTTCATCTAAAATAGAGTGATACAGTCACAAAATTTCATAGCAAATTGGTGAATTCATCCATTGAAGAGCAAGAATATTTTACTTAAGATTCCCTACAAAAAAATAATCATCACTTTTTAGCAAAAAATAGATGAGAATAAAAACCCTAGTTGCAACAATGCAACTAGAACTAGAGAGGTTTTCCCCCCCAAAAAAATTTAGCAAGGTGAAGTCACTCATTAACCTACCAATCACTACCCCATTTAGCAATCAATAAGGGGTCTAAAATTCAAGAGAAGTTGTGATTAATTTTTAACCATCAACTCTTGGTTTCTAACCATCAATTCTTTTCATTCTTGCTATGACACATGTGTTTGGTATGGAGTGCCAAAACAAACAACAAGTATTTTGTTAAATTAACAATTTTGGAATAGTCTAATTGTTGGATATGGGTACAAACAAACCTTTGGCTTTCAAAATTCATCGTAATATTAGATTAAGCAATAAAATTATCAAAAATTTTGCAATCTCCATCATTTCTATCAATGCACCTTTGAAAATATTTGTTTTCCTTTGGACTACTTTGGATCATGTCCAAAATTGCTTATTTGCTTCACCTTAATGATTGATGATTGAATAATGCAACTTAGGGGTTTTTTTTCATTTATTATAAGTAATGCCAAAATCATTCTCATTGTAGTGAGAAGCTATTTACATCCATAGAAATGAATGAAATCTATATTATATAGATGAAATTTGATTTATTCATCCCAAAGAGTGTGCATTTATCCAAAATATAGTGATGCCATCCTAAAATTTGGTAATATTTTTTATTTCATCTATTGTGAAAGCAAGAATATCTCATCAAAATATTCCCTAGAAAAAAATTTCATCACTTTCTGACAAGAAATTGCTCAAAATAAACCCTACTTCAACTCCCTGTAGGAGTTTGCAAAAGTATTACTTTTGGAATGGATGACATTGCCATTTAACTCACTCAAAAATAATTTGAGATTAAGGTGAATTAATGACATATCATCTCAAATTTGCATTCATGGCTTCAACAATGTTTCTTGTATACACCAATTCTTACCATTTGGCTATAGCCAAAAGATATTAGTGCTAATTTTTTGTATAAGAAATTTTCATTTTTTTAGTCAAAATAGCCAGATTCCTATTGCACTTTAAAACCAATTGCCAAATTTGACCTAGGTATCACCTAGTTTTGATATAGATATCACTAAATTTCACCCAAGAATTACATGAATATTGACACTAGGAAACATCACAAAATGAATATTGACATTAAAAAAATACTAGACTTTAGTGAACCAATGGAAACTCTGTGTACATTGTACACATTTAAGGCTTCCTACTATCTTTTGGATGGATAGTCATTCATAGTACTCACTATCCACCCAAAAGTAACTCACATTTTTGAGTTTTAAAGATTTAAAAAATTCATTTGCAACCTCCCCCTCCCCCCCTTGTAATTTTCAAAAACCAACATAGTGACAATCAATATAGAATAATTCCTTCCATATACATATCCGGTATTGTATTCATATCTAGTATTCATATTTAGTATTCATCCCGTATCCATATCCAATATTATATACGTATCTCATATTCATTTTGTATTTCATATTTGGACAGTTCAAATTAAATTTCATAAGATTAACGGCTTGTGAATTTTTGAGAAATCAACGGCAATTTTAAGGGTAAGCATTTTTCTTTAAAAAAATCAACGGCATGTAAATTTTTTGAGAGAGGGAGAGGCAACTAATGAAAACCAAGGGGGAGCCATCTTTTGAGAGGATAATGAGTCGAATGAACAAAGTTAGCAAGGGGAACTATAGTATTCAAGTAGGCAATTGTACTTTCATGCGAATGTGGTAGATGGGGAGAGACTGAGTAGGAATATGACACATAATGATTCCCTTCAAGATAGACCAATCTCCACCAATGGGTTGTTTATTAATTTTGGTGAAATAAGAAATCCTTCTTTTCTACTCATTGAGGCTAGCAAGACAATTGTTGTTCATTTTTTATCTTCTAGTTCTTTTTTGTTTGTCTTGCTCTCATGGTAGGAAGCCCTTAGGGTAGGCTTACATGCTTGCTTGGTGGGCAAACTTGAACCCAAGATAAGCAAGGAGACAAAATTGCTTCTATTGATTGTCTTGTTCGAGTGGGCAATGAAAAAAGAGATCAATTTTCATATTGGTAGACCATCTCATTGGTGGACACTAGTAGATCATGAGAGAATTTAATACGTGTTGACTTCTAATTCTATCCCTCCCCATCCATTAGGCCACATAAAAGTGGAATTGGTATTTTTGCATGTAGCGTCTCCTACAACTCTTTGCCCACTTGGAAAGTATGTAAATAGGCCGTTCTAAAGTCAATCACACCCTCTTATGGATTTGCATGAATTCACGTTAGTATCTTAAGTAGTTTTTTTTGCTTTTTGGAGCCAAATTGCACCAAAAAAATGATTTGGCTAAAAAATGGCAACAAAATGTGAAGTCTTTCACTATAAAACTTCAAATGAAAAAAAATCTTGGAGGAAGTTGCTAGATTGTGGATGAAAATAGAATTATGGACATGTAATATGTACTAATGTAATATTTTCTATCCAATATGTGGATGAATGTTGAAATTTGGAGTACCACTATAAAAAAATTTATTCATAGAGTGCCACTTTGGCACCCTATAAAAAATGGAAAAAAAAACCTTGATTTAAAGTTTTGTCATTTCTAATAAATTTGTGATTTTGTGGGAGTTTGTATATGAGATTGTTTTTTTTTTATTTAACCCATAAATGACATCATGACCATTTTTTAATTGATGAATGACAGAAAATCTTGTTGTATAGGATAGAAGTGCAACTATTCATCCTCCAAAGGGAAGATTTTTTACAATAACTTGACTACCAACCAATATTTTTTCATTTTTTTAATCCAAAAATGCACACAATATCAAAACAAATGATTTCCATGGAGATCATTCCTGCCTTCAAGGGTTATTGTACGACATGTAAACCAACAAATCTTGACTCCGGAAAACTAGGCAAAGAAAATTGTACGGAGTAACAACTTATTAAGCTTACTTTATGCTTAACCCCTAAACGTTTGGATCCACTTCCAAAGTTGACAATTTGGGAAAACCCGTTATAAAGTGCTATTTGGAAGAATATTTTGGAGTTGATATACAAATGAAAGTTGTAGATTTTGAATTGCAAATTCTATCCATACGGTTAGATTCACTAGTGCTATCACCAATTATTTTTTTATAAATTTTGAAAGGGAAATTTCAAAATTCTTTCAAAATTCAATTGCAAGAAAAATATTATCATTTTTTTGAGTAAAACTTGTTGGAATAGATTTGAAATGAGGTTATCTTGATATGGTGATTTTTTGAAATTTTTGTGTTCTTTTAATCTATGACTTCATTTTTGCAAATCCAATTTTGAACTAAAATCAATACAAATTTTGGCTTGACACACTTCCACATTTGTAATTTAAAAAAATATGAACTTTAGAAACACCAAATCCAATCATTGGATAGAACAAAAACTTGATAAAGTATCTCCACAAATTAGATGACTTTCATCCAAGCTCTACCAAGAAAGAAAACTGAATTTCCTTCTGTTCATTGTGCAGAAATTGGATGTCGGAGCACCCCAGGGTTAATATTAGGTTCTGAAAATGTTTTCCTTTTTTTTGACACAGGTTATGAAAATATTGACTTCAGTTCTTTCCATTTGTTTAAAAAAATTGTTGACCTCAGAGCTGACCTGAGTCTCAAATAACCGGCCACATTGAGAGGTGACTGGACTGCGGTCAACAAGAAGAACCCCAGGTATCAGGATGATCACTCATTTCCGATCACTTAAGCAATTTAGCCTATTTGTGGCATGGGGAAGGTTAAAGAAAAAATTTCCCTGTGTAGAGAAATAGATTGAAGAAGTATTTCATAATTTTTGACAAATTTTCTCTAAAAAACAAAATTATTATAATTTTTTTTTGTGAAGATTCTAATTGTCCCATTTTTATTAGTAGGCAAATCAATTTCCAACCATAGACTGGTTATAAAACCAATGTAGGTAATAATTGTGGCTTTCAATGTACATGTTGTGATCATTTTATGCTTTCAATGTATACCTCTTGAACATTTTTGTTGCTTCTTGTTATATGTGAGCTGTCACCTATAGAACAACTGATCAGAAATTCAATAGTCTAAGTTGTGAAAATGGGATGCTATTGGAAATGGGTTGGCTCTATTAGTAGGTCCATAAATTGACCATTTAACGGCTGGAACGGATTTGGGGGGAGGTGAAACTTCTTGAAATATTTTTCAGTAAATTTTCCATAAAAGACATGTAGAACTGGCATCTAACTCAAGTTGTTTCATATTTTTTGGAGTTTTGCGGAATTAGTTATGAAATTTTGAAGTAGAAATGGCATTGGGTCGTATAAACATCTACTACCTAAAATGTACATTGGTTGTACATTAATGAAGGCTACAAAAAGAAACAAGCACATAAAATGTACATTTGTGGAGGTTGACACTTTTACAACATGTGTGCTTTTTGAAGAGTCTCCTACCTTACAATGCCTACTTTTAGCCACTGTATAAATGGCTCTTATAAATTGAGAAATTAGAATTATGAGGTGAAATTTGGACATGTTGTACAAGAAAGATTCTACCTTCATCTTAAATTTCACTTACAATTGACTATATTTAGACATATTTTTATTTGAATGAAATTTCTATACAAAAATAATTTTTTTGTGAAAAGTCAAAATTTCTCATTTATTCTTATAGGAAGAGTGTATATTTTGACATGAATCACATGTTACAAGTTTCATGAATTTTGGATTTTTATTGATTGAAATCTTAATTAAAATTTGATCTCAAAATTATCATTTAAAAAAATTTTCACTCTATAAATTGCGAAAAATATGTTTTTGATAATCATTTGGAAGGAGTATAAGACAAAAAAACTCCAAGCATTCCATACTTGCAACAAACATGGACAACCTTAGTTGTTATAGGATTAACCACTATAGGTTTTTGACATAAAATTTGTGAAAAATCCTAAAAATTGCCTTTTCTAGTAAAAGTATCCAATTTAAAAAAATATATTTTTGGACACATATAATTATAGGATCTTATAGTACGTTGATTTGAAAAGATGTGAAATTTTTTTTAATAAATTTTCATCATATAGATTGTAAGATATTAATGTTTGAAATTGACAAAAATCCTTTAGAGAGCCTTACAAAAATTGGGTAGTTATACTTTACAAGGTCACATTTGTATGAAAAAATGTCCAAAATGGTGGTGCTTTTTTGGATTCATTCTTTAAGGCAAGTTGGGTAAATGATTTTAAGAATTTTGACCATTTGGAATCTTACAATATATAGGAAAAAATAAGTAAGTCAAAAGAAGTAGAAAATGATTCAAAATACTAAATTGCTAAGAATATAGTTATGGAATTGAAAAATGCCAATGCCAATGGTTGTCATGTTGTAATAAATAATCTACATCCTATGATTTTAATTTTTTCAAAAATATTGAAAATTGAGTTAAAAAAAAGATTTCAAAGTTTATTTTAGATTAGAGAATCTATAATGCTTGCAAACTAAAACTCCTCATAACTTTTATCTCATTGATCAAAACGAAAAGATTCAAAGCTTTTATATATATATATATGTATCCAAAAAATCAATTTTACATTTTAATTTCTTAAAAAAATGTTTTTTAAAGAATTTTTTGAGTTGTTTGCTTACCCATTGACTAATGAAAATTACATATCATGCAATAATTTCTCAATAATGTAGTCAAAATTTATGAAATTGTTCAGCCTTAAAGCTACTCCTTAGACACATGTTTGGTGAAAATTTTAGCCAAAAAAAATGAAAATTTCATCTATAGTGAGCTACCTAAAATCACTTTGGGTGCCCCCCAAATGTAGTTTAGTACTTTAGGAATAAGTATAATTTCCTCATCATGATTTTTTTTTCAAGACTTTGATGTTTCACAATTATTAATTATATTTTTCTTTCGGCTAATGTTTTAGTAAAAGAAAGCAAAATTTTGAAGTGAAACACAATATTCTCTTTTTGAATTATAGAAATTTCACATTAGAGTTTGAAAATCTAAGATGTATAAAATGTTAGAACTCTTATGAAAGAATTTTGAAAAATACTAAATAAATGCTATATAGATATATTAAACTTTGTTCATCATTCAAAAGATGCATTTTTGTCCAATTCAAAGGTTATTCCAAATCAATAAGCCAATCATTATACAAACAAGCGATGCTTTTTATTGATATGATGAAATTGTGAACATTCTTCAATTCTACAAAAACTATCAAATATTTTTCAATCACTATTTGCCTTCTAAGACCTACTACAATTATGATATACACTAATATATACCAATAAAAAGAACAAATCATACCCTACATTTTTAAATAGTCAAGATATATTTTAGAAGTTACCCTATTCAACTATAAATTTAAAAATATATATTTTTTAAAGTTGAAATTTGAAAAGATGGGTAGAAAATAAAAGAGAACAAAAAAAAATCCAAAGAGAGAAGAGTTGAAATAATATGCTACAATAATATACTTAAAAAAGCTTATCATGAATTATTTTATTATAATATATAATAGACTATTAACTATACAAACTATAATTTATAGTTTAGAATTTTCTTATATAAAATAAAGAACAAAATTATAATCTCACTATGACAAGTCAATTATTGCTTACATGGTGAATTTCGTAAAAATGGCAATATTCCAAATGCCATTTTCACATCTTGCCATCTAGGACAAGTATACATTGCTAACATTTAGGTCAATTTTAGATTTCAAAAACCTAGGACAAACATAGATATTAAACCAAGTAATCTAAAAATCTAAGATTGTTATATATTTTAGATATCTAGGAGGTTTGTAGATTTCAAAAATCTAATATTGTTATAGATTCCAATATAGAAAAAATACTTCAAACTACGCTATTTGAACTACTAAAATCGCCAATTTAATGGAATGTCACCATTTTAAGGAAATTTTCCTTTTATCCATTATTCATTCTTTATAGCATATACTAAACGCAACCTTACAAATTCACCCAAATTAATCTTGGCGTCAAGGCAAGCATATTTACTATCTAGTGAAAAGAAGCTACCACACCTCCTTGTTCCTCCATTTCTTCCTTCCCCCAACCATTGATTTTTTACAATCGTTGATTTATTTATTTTAAAAATCTATCCTTCCTTGATGCCATTCATCTTGGATATGGATATGGTACATATATGTGTACATAATATAAATATAGATATTTGATACGGATATGAATATGGGACATGACGTACAAATATGGATAAAAAAATATGTTGTCAGGATCTGCGAACCTTGGTCATTGCTCCTCTCGCTTCCTACTGTCAAACCTAATCAATTGCTAAACAAAGCATTCCCAATACATAACTCAGTTAGCTTCCAATACTACTGTGAGATATTCCCAATTTGCAAGAATCTATTACAAAGTCACGCAATTGTTCACAAGATCAACTTCGTATCATTATAGAAATGTTGCGTGAGGAACAACCCTCCTCACGTGGGATTTAAGGAAGACGAAGGAGCTAACCGTTTAGGTAACCATTACTTGGTAGGAACACACTAGTGTGTTCATAACATTACCCCCCTTTTAACGTCCATGTTGGTCCTCTAGTTTAGGCGCATTAGGATGGAGCGTATGAAAATTGGTGACGGTGTCAGGCGCGTTTTCCAAATGTTCAACAGGTTCCCAAGAATTCTCTTCAGGTCCATAGCCCTCCCATGCCACCAGATATTGGAGTTTTTTCCATCTTCCGAAAAAATGAGAGTCTAGTACTTTGTGTACCTCCCATTCCACATCGCCATCAGGAGTAAGAATAGGTGGAGGTGGTGTACATTGGCGTCTTGGAATGGTGTCCTTGCGGTATTTCTCAAGTAGGGATATGTGAAACACATTGTGGATCTGTAACGTTGTTGGAAGATGTAACCGGTAAACCACATCAGAAATTTTAGTTAATACTTTGAATGGGCCTAAAAATTTTGGAGACAATTTTTTCGATGGGGCCGTTGTTGCAATGTTCTCATGGCGAAGAAGTACCTTGTCTCCCACTTGAAAGGTTGGTTGAAGTTTGATTCCACGGTCATAGTTGTTTTTTGCTTGTTCTCCTGCAAGTTTAATCATTGCTTTTATCTCCTCATGGACTTCTTGTAGGTGCCTAACCCGGTCCTCCGCTGCTGGGACCGTACTCGTTGTTGGGGTCGAAAATGATAGTGATGGGTGGTACCCATAAGTAGCGTAGAACGGGGAAAATCCTGTTGAAGAATGACATGCATTATTATATGAAAATTCAGCTAAGGGAAGAAGTTCGAACCAATCATCTTGGCGTCTCGTCGTAAACATTCGTAGAAATTGCTCCAGCACTTGATTGACCCTCTCCGTTTGCCCGTCCCCTTGAGGATGAAAAGCTGTTGTTAGAGATGGTTGAATTCGAAGTAGCTGAGATAACCTTCGCATAAATTTAGAGACGAATACCGATCCTCGGTCTGAGATTACTTGGTCAGGGGTGCCATGGTGCTTCCATATGTGCTGCAAATATAATGAAGCTGTTTCATTTGAATCTATTGTTTCCCTCGTGGCTATAAAGTGAGCTAGTTTGGTGTTTCGGTCGACCACCACCATAATGGAATCATAACCATTGCTTCGTGGTAACTTAACAACAAAATCTGTGGATATTCGTTTCCATGGTGCTTGATCGGCAGGAATTGGTTGCATAAGGCCATATTTTGCATGGTGGATGGGTTTCGACCGTTGACATAAGTCACAGCCGTCTACATAACGGTGGACATAACGACGAAGAGTAGGCCAATAGAAAGATCTCGATACCAAATCCAATGTCTTTGCTCTCCCCTGATGCCCATCGGCAGGGGCATCGTGTCTAGATCGTAAAATTTGTCGCTTAAGTTCTACGTCATCAGGCACATATATTTTATCATCGAAACGAAGAATGCCTTCACTTAGATTATATCCGTGAAGTCGATGGCAGATGTCTAGTGGTTGCTTATGAAGATTTCCTTTGAAAAAAGACATTATTGATTGTAAGGTGATGTCTTCTTTAATGGAGGACTTTACGTATTCAATAATGCGAGAGTCGGCCCAAACCGGTTCAGAAGACTGTAGTGCCGCCAAACGTAAGAAAGGTCGATTTTCTTGATTCTGTCCCTGGGTAACATCCGTTCTTCTTGAAAGAGCGTTCGCCCTTCCATTGAGTGATCCTGGTCTATGTTGGATCTCAAAATTAAATGTTGATAGAAACTCCGACCATCGAGCTTGCCGACGGTTTAGTTGCTTAGTTGAGAGAAAATACTCTAGATTTTTATGATCAGAGATAACCCTTACTTCGTGAGGAGATCCTTCCAAATAAACTCGCCAGTCTTGAAACGCTTGCACCACACTTAACAATTCCTTGTCGTATATGTCATAGTTTTGTTCGGTAGGGGACATCTTGGAGCTTTGGTATGCACAAGGGTGCAAGAATCCATCATGTCCTTCTTGTGAAAGTATGGCGCCTGTTGCAAAGTCAGAAGCATCGGTTTTTACAATGAACGGGTGGTCAAAGTTAGGATGAATTAGCACCGGGGATTTAGAAAATCTAGATCGGAGCTCCCTAAATGCTTGATCCGTTAATAATGTCCATTCAAATTTTTTGTCCTTTTTCGTCAAGGTTGTAAGGGGCACCACAATTTTGGAATAATCAGGAATAAACCGGCGATAAAAATTAGCGAAGCCAAGGAATGCTTGGATATCCTTTACCGTTTTTGGAGTAGGCCAGTCTTTAATGGTTTGTACTTTATCTTGACACATCGCCAATCCTTGGGCCGAGACGATCATCCCCAAGAACTTGACCGATTTGCAATGAAATTGGCAATTTGACTCTTTAGCGTATAAGCCATGTTTTTGTAAGCGTTGGAGGACATCGCGCACGACTTGTCAATGCTCTTCTATATTCGTTGAAAAGATGAGGATGTCATCCAAGTATATAACTACCGAAATGTCGAGAAGATCACCAGAAATTTCCTGCATGTGAGATTGAAACTGGGCCGGTGCATTTGTCAATCTAAACGGCATAACTAAATATTCAAATAAACCATAGCGAGTTTTAAAAGCAGTTTTAAATTCGTGGCCCAATGCCATACGCACTCGGTGGTACGCTTGTCGTATATCAAGTTTTGTAAAAAATTTAGCCCCCACCAATCTATCAGTAAGCTCTGGGATAAGAGGCAAGGGATATCTATTTCGTACTGTGACTTTGTTAAGATTACGGTAGTCAATACATACTCTGATGGAACCGTCCTTTTTCCGAGCAAAAACTATAGGTGCAGAAACTGGAGATTTTGATTGGCGGATCCATCCTTTACCCAAATTTTCATCCAAATATTTTCGTAATTCTTCCAATTCTTTTGGAGACATGGGTCTCAAACCGGTGTTCTTAGGTTCTTGTCCCTCCTTGAATTCGATCTTCATGTCTGATGAGCTGTGGACAGGTAATTCATTCGAAGCTTCTTCGCTGAACACTCCCCATAAATCGTTGTATTCCGGAGGCAATGAAGTCTCCTTGGTATCCATGTGCTCAGATATTTCTAGCGCATAAATTTCCGCATCTTTAGTAGATAATCTGAAAGCTGCTGGTGACACAAAAGCATGACGCGGGGCGACCATTTCAAATGGAGTGGCCCTTATATCAGAACCCCCCCCTATGATTGGAGCCACCGAGCCCCTCGCAGTGACCTCGCAACTTGCTGGTCCTGCAATAACCCCACAACCCGCTGGTCCCACCCCGGGCTCCTTCTTCGTAGCAACGTTGGAGGTGACCGCTCCCACCCCTTATACTGTCCTCACCGCATCGAAGGTCCTTGCCTGCACCACGGCCTAGGTACAGGGAGTCGCTGGAACCTACTCCGGACTTGTAGCCGTGAGCTTGCTCCGCATCACCTAGCAGCATCCCCCCAGGTTAATCGTGTTGCCTTGTTGCTGTGGTTGCTTGGTCTTCTTAGGTCCCTTGCAATTTTTCTGGCAATATGGAGACTCAAAAATCATACAACATTGAGACCATCGTATCATGGGATCATGGTGACTAAGCCAAGGAATCCCAAGGATACAGGAATATCGACCTGTGTTGGTTATGTCGGCTACCAGCGTTTCGTAATGATCTCCAATTTTAACTTCAATAATTGCTTCCTGCGTGATGAGACCAGAGTTGATAACTCTACCGTCAATCACCCGCACCTCTCGGGGAATCCTTTTGGGTTTCACTTTGGCATTACACAATTGCGCAAAGTTGGGATGTATGAAAACCCCAGTGGCACCTGAATCAACCAGCATAACAGCCGCTACCGAATTCACCTCAGTTTCCAAGGTCAAATGAGCCTCTGCATCAACAGTTGCACGAAGATAAAGTAGACCCAATTCAGTTGTAGGACTTCCTCCATGTAGGTTACTCTCTTGTGAGTTGACTGTGTCAACTTGAAGACTATGACAATCCCCTTTCTCCCACTCTATCTGTGAGCATCCAAATTCTCCTTCAATTAATCTTTCCTTTGGCATGGTTGCCACGGCACTTTGATAGGTGCCCGGGTACTGAAGTAATTGGTTCAGTCCCGGGCTCCCCCTTTTCCCGAGGTCAATCCATCAGTAGCAGCAAGTGACAAAGGTTTGGATGGATTTGTGGGGCATTTAGCCCGCACGTGTCCCACCTCTCCACATCCCCAACAGCGGCCTTGGCGTTGATACTCTGAGCGCTTGATCGCTGTCTTCGCTAAAGCAGTGGTCACTCGTAAGGCCCCAAGTTCCATTGGAACCGGTCCTGACGTGTTCGAAGAGGGCTGGAATTTCCCCACCACGTCTCGTGAAGTAGTAGCAGGAGATCGTACCGCAAAAGAATCTGGTTGTTGTCGTCGATTTTGACGTCTGCCCCACAACCGCTCATCGATTCGAGAGGCCATAGCCATCCACTCGTGAAGCCGTTGTGGTTGCGTCTCTGCGATAGCTATAGAATCTAAAATTTCGTCTTTGAGATCGCTTCTAAATCGGGCAACCAAACTGGCTTCATTCCAATCAATTTGCGCCGCATATTCATTGAATGACGATATGTATGCCGCCGCGGAGCCTGTTTGTCGAAGCCGCCCAAGTCGATCTTCCGCGTTGCCTCTCCGATCAAGGTCCCCATAGACGGAAATAACGGATTCTCTAAAAGCACTATAATTGGTTAATAACTCATGTTCACGCTCTTCATTGAGGGCTTGAAGCAACGGCATGGCCCAATTTTGCGCAGCACCCGTCATGTAGGAAAGAGCGTAAGCTACTTTGTCTGCATCTGAGTTGTATGTTCGTGGCTTACCTCGAAACACAAGCCTCAATTGTGCAAACCACCGGTAGATCTCATTTCCTTTTTTCCCTGAAAACTTCTCAGGGTCGGCCACCTTTGATTCCTTGTCACGAGATTCAAACTCCCTGGTTCCTTACACTCCACTTTGGACTTGATTGTCCAGCCTGCTGCTTTCAGAGGAAGACGGTTGCTGAGGTACCACGGCGGCGCGATCCGAGATCTGCTGGACGATATGCGGAATTGCCGCCTGGAAGACATTTTGGATTTGCTGTTGTATAAAGGCTGCCAAATCAGGACCAGCCCCCTCTGGCACTGCAAGTCCAGCCCCTTCCCCTGCAATCCCACTTCGATCCATGCTCGTTTGGATCTACAGAATCGGCGCCGGCTACCCTCGCGTGCTCCTCCGAGGAAAATCCTTCATTTGATGTAATCTCCTCCAGGTGCGCTGGGTCGGCGCAGTCCGGCGAATTTTCAGGTCGGCGCAGCGCACTTCCAGTTCGGCGACGGGCCGGCGCTCCGACTTCTCCGCATGCAGGCGCCTCGATCTCCCCGCACGCAGACGCTCCGACCCTTCTACATGCATGTAGGCACCCGGATCAATGTGCGGAACTCATGATCCCCACCCAGATGCAGCACTTCTTCGAAACCTACAACAGTCGGCGGGTTCGGGATCAAGGAGCCATGACAGGCCGCGACGCAACATTTTGTCAGGATCTGCGAACCTTGGTCATCGCTCCTCTCGCTTCCTACTGTCAAACCTAATCAATTGCTAAACAAAGCATTCCCAATACATAACTCAGTTAGCTTCCAATACCACTGTGAGATATTCCCAATCCGCAAGAATCTATTACAAAGTCACGCAATTGTTCACAAGATCAACTTCGTATCATTATAGAAATGTTGCGTGAGGAACAACCCTCCTCACGTGGGATTTAAGGAAGACGAAGGAGCTAACCGTTTAGGTAACCGTTACTTGGTAGGAACACACTAGTGTGTTCATAACATATGTATATATGGGATACAAGATACAAGATATATCCCATATCAATTGCTAGTCCTACCCCTACCTGAAAATTATAAAGGGGTGGGAGGGTAAAATAAATTAAAAAATGAAATGGGGGGGGTATGAGGGGAGGTAGTAAAATGAAAAACAAAATTGGAAAATTTAGTACATAGTTTCACACCATCCATTCAAATAACAAGGTGAACTACCTTGTTGTTCACTAGCCCCCTTGATCAAGAAGAACCAATGTCTACTTCAAAGTTAGCCAATGGAATTGGGTAAAAAACTTGTTGCAATTTGAAAACATTAACTAATTATTGGTGAAAAAATCTACAAAATTTTTATTTTCAGTAAAAAATAGAGAAAATAATGAGACTCTGAACATGAAAAACTTGTTCAATTAGGGAATGGAAAGAAAATAGTTGGTAAAATTCAAAAAACTTCTAGAACATTGTTCTACCATATACAAAGTAAACTAGTCTTTAATGGGCAAACCACCTACAAGGAGCACATGAAGAATGGCCCATTAGAGTCTAACATCAAACCATGACAAAAAAAATTTAATAGATGAGATTTAACTACATTAGGTTGGTTAGTGACCAAAATTAATGCCTTGGGTGATGGTAGTGGAGTTATTAGTGACTCCATTAGGAACTTTTTGTCTTTTTAATGTAAATTTGTCACAAGAAGTAATTCTTTTTATTCCTTTATGTTGTGACCATGTTAGGAAATGTTGTAGTCATGTTGGGAAATATTGTGACTCCTTTGGGTGGTAAGATGACCATTATGGATACACTTTTTGTTGATTTTGGGGTAATCTAAAGACTTTTTTGGATCAATTGGGCAACACACTTCAAAAATTCATAACAAAATCATACGATACTTTGTCAAAAAAATAAAATTTCAATTGCTCTCTTTATTTCTCACATTTGTCTTTGTATTTGAAAAAATCTGAATTTTTTTCCCTAATAGCAACAGGGTAAACCACTCGTTCTGACTGTCATAGGCTGCTTCACCTGAAGCTTATACCGGTAATAACAATATCAATTAGTTTCTATGGCTCTGGCTGTCTAAATATATTCAACGTCTTAATCCTCAATCCTGTCTTCCTCGCACTTGAAGCTCCATTCACGCTGCTTCCGCCATGGATGGCGATGCAGATGCTGCTCCTCGTGATTTCACTCCGACCTCTCCTTCCTCTCGCCTTTAATGCGTGCTCCGAGTGTCTCTGACGTTGCTGCTTCGTTCCGCGGCTTCGCACCAAGCAGCTGCTGTAGTGGCAGAGCGAATCAGACGTAAATCTGACGCGAGTTTGCATCGGAATTGAGCGAGCTAATGAGTGCGGTTATTTGGTTACGATTAAGGTGGACTCCGTTTTGTGAAGTTTTGGTTCTGGTACGTGAAGCGCCACAGTGATTTGTTAAGAGCCTTGGATACTTCGGTAAGATTGGTGTAGAAACCCTAAATCTGCCGATGAAGGTGATTGGAAGGGTGTAGAGGGCGGAATTGGTAGTTTGTGGCAGACGGTGAACGTAGAATTGCGTTCTCCTTCTCGTCGGTGGTTGACTTCTTGCTTCTCGGATTGCTGCCGGCTGTTGCTTTCTTCTCATTGTCTGTTCTATTGGTTTTGTTTTTGACAGTTATGTCTTGTTTTGGAAGTGTTCATGTGTCATTTTACATTGCTCTGATATTTGAGTTTCTTAGAGTTACGTAATGTTGACGAGCCTATGCGTCCTTTGACAATCGGGTTACCTGTTTTATGATGACAGGGATACTTGAATCAAACGGGCTAAGTGGCGACCTACAATGTTCGGATCCAGCAGCTGTAAGTTCTCCTTCCTAGAGTTTGACTACACTATGAGAGCAGTCTTATTGAGTCTAGCTTGTAAGCGATGAATGGTCGTCTGTACTATTGATATGGTCGTTTCCGTTAGAGTGGTGTGTTTCAGAGCTCCAAAAATTGTGTGCGAATTGCTCTATAAACAAGGACTGGTATAGATCTCCAGTTTGTAGAAGTGTCAATTTTTCAAAGTTTAACAATTTCAACCAATATGACGATTGATGCATATGCACAATCAATTTAGAAAAAAATTTGGGATTGTAGGAACAAAGAAGGTGGTCATAAACCTTTTATACTTGTCAAATTCTTTGCAATAGTTAGCACTTAAAACCCACAGGTTTATGACTTTGATTTATTAAAAAACACTCCAAAATTGTCATTTCTTGTGCAAAGAGCTACAATGAAAAAAAAACATACTTTTTTTTGCATATTCAATATAAGGATCTTGCATAAGACTCATATGATAGTGTGTGGAATTTTTTTTAGATTCTTTGACAATGTCGATCGTAAGATAGTATGGAGTAGCATTCAAATAGAAAAAACAATTTTTTTTAACCTAACAATTCTAGATTTTTAGACTTTGAATCGTCTTAACTTAAATTTTTTGCTTTACAAAGTTTTGGGGTTTATATCTTTATGGTGGAGAATTGAGTCGAGAATTTAAGAATCAAAATAAAACATAAACAAGTTGATTTTTATCCTTTAAATAATTGTTAACTAGAAGTAAATACAAGATGAAAGAGAAAATTAAATTACGAATAGTTCTAAAATGGAATTGAATCAAGTCAATCATAATGGTGAGATTGTTGTAGCAAATAATCTACATGTAAATAGAACTTGTTTTAAAAATAAGAAGATGCCTTAATTGCCTGCAAAACAAGGTTCATTATAACTTTCAATTCCTAATCCAAATTGAATGAATCAAAGTTTTTCAAATTAGACATGGAATAATCAATAATGAAAATTTTTTGAATATAACTTTCTTGAATTTTTGAATTTTTTTTCCTAGAGTTGAGTATTTTGAGCACAAGAAGGCATACATTTTTTTTGCTATCAATGATTGAAATAAAAATTACATTCCTAGAAAAAGAGTACATTTTTTTTTATCTTCAAAAGAAGTTTAAAAAAATTATTGTAGAATTTGACACTATAGGAACCTACCCAAAGTTGTTAAAATCACATTTTAGGGTTTTGAACCTTTAAGAATTTATTCTTATACTATTATAGAATGTAATAATGAAAGTACAAAGTAGGATTTGCATTAAAAACTATAGATGGTTGTTATAAATGTCTTTTTTTTCATTAATTAGTATTGCATTATTAGATGATGTGTTAATAAGTTAATATTGCCTAAAATTTGCATTATTTTAGAGCCATTTTTATGTTTTGTTAAGCAAATTATAATAACTGATTATAATTCCTCCAAAATTATATGTCTTATTTATACAAAGCATTTTTTTCTTTCTTCAATTGATATATTATACAATTTATTTTCAAGCTTTTCAGTGAACTTCAGTAAATATATTGGATAAAATGCCCTTTTCAAAAGTTCATCATCCACTAGGTTAGGGTTTAAGAATTGGTTCGTCCATTCTCTAGGGTTAGAAGGATGGAGAAACGAGAACGTGATAATACGGAATTTGACATTCAAGAGATGCGCGTCTCCTGGGTATTGACTAGCTCCGGGTATTAGAGCAACCCTGACAAGAATGAGTAAGTTTGTGGCAGCCGCTCTTTGGGGCGAGTGATCTCGACCTTTAAATAGTGTTTCCCCAGAAGGGAAATTAGTTGCTTCGGTTCTGCATATTATGGATTTTGAACGAATCACAAGGCTAACGTTTTGTTGATTGCCTGCTTGATGTCATTTGTTTTGATTTGCACGTAAATGGGCATAAAATGATGCAACTTTTTCCGCAGGTGTCAATTCGCTTCTGTTTTTCTCAAGGTTTGTTTGTTGGGGAGAGGATTTGGAGGTGTAGTGAGGGTAAGGGCTCGTGATTAGGGTTCGACATGGCAGCAATGTATCTCCAGTTTGCAGCTACTTCGAAAGGACCATTGTTTGTGGATTGTAAGCCGGGGTGCGACTGGCGGAAGTCGAAGCTGGTGGTGCCCTTGCAATGCGCCCGTTTTGGAAGTGAAGTATGTCAAATTCCCAACTTCAAATGTCGACTCTTATTGTGGATTTATCTTTTCTGTAGGAACTTGTGGCCTACCATGCCAATGTCAAAATTTGCCCTAGTTCCTGCTTCAGGAAGAACACCCATTTTCACATCTACGAGCATATGATTGCATTTCTTACATTCATATTATCCTAAAGGACCAAGAAGACCAAATTAGGCCTTACTTGTTTTTTTAGCAGTTTTGAGTAAGTCATATGGGGACTTTCTTGAGTCCCATTTTGTTTTTGATTTTGATTAGCGCATGTATTGTTCTTCTCTGATTCTGGTGATATAAAAATTTGATTCCATCTGACTTATATTTTCCACAGTATGATCAGTTGAATTGATCATTTTCAACCATGAATTCTTGATCCTTTGGAGTTTGCACTCTGTTGGTGTGCTCAAGTCTTTAGAATCGTCACGGTTTGTTTCAATTTAATGTCAGAAATGATCATTGAATGTCTTTTTCGCCCTATCTCTTAAACTCTCTTTCGTTTCGTCGAAATCTGGGGATACAGCTGAAGAACAAGCGGAGAGTCACTGCATATTTGTCGCAGCGTTGCACTCTCTTTTCTGGGAGTGGACAGAGCCGTATTAGAGAGCGGAGGAGAAATTGTGGTAAATGGGTGGTAAGATCCGGTGCTAAAGAAATTCTTTTCGATCAAGAATCGCGTTCGGCACTTCAAGCCGGAATTGACAAACTGACCGACGCCGTTGGTGTCACATTAGGACCTCGAGGTAAGGCCGATTCCCTTCTATCCCTGGAACTTACTGAGATTGAGAATTTGGGCATTTCTACTGCATATAAAGTTCGGTCATGTTGTGGTTATTGATATGATTTCCCGTGGTTTCCAGCTTTTCTGATTGGTTTCCAGTATTAGAATGGATTTTCTATTGTATTTCCATGTTTTGGGTGCTTCTTGTCCCCCGTTTTGACTATATAATATGTATTATTTGGATGCCGTATGAACGAGTTTGAAGTAGAAGTACAAGTCTATAGTACTTTTGAACCATGTGCACTGCATCTACGATCTTTCTCATGAAAGCATATATGTTTGTGATAGAACCTAGAAATATCGCATTTCTTAGGAGCCATTTATTTGGATGACTTGCATTGTAAATGGATGACTATTCAACCTACAGGGAAAGTATCCCATGCGAATGGGTTATCTACCTCATTCCTCATTTGAAGCTGAGGCAATGTGGTTTTCCTGTCCAGGACGGAATGTAATTCTTGATGAGCCTGGGGTTCCCAAGGTAATCAACGATGGCGTTACAATTGCACGGGCTATCGAGCTTCCTAATTCAATAGAAAATGCTGGAGCAGCTCTTATCCGAGAGGTATTACATACATGGTATTGCTTACTCTTAGCCTTCATAGTCAATCAATAAATCTGAGGAATCGAGATGAAGTGCTCGACAAAAATCTCTTCATTTGAAACATAATTATACTGTTACAGTATCCTAGAAAGGTCCCTATAACTCACATGGGGATAGGGTGTAGTGCAGAGGACCCGCCGTGCAGGCCGGGAGTTCTTTAGGGTATGGAAGGCAACGAAGTCCTATCTGAACTTAAGGGACCGAACTGTCAACCAAGGTCAATATGATCAAACCCGTAGGCGACCCTTTTTTTGATAAGACCTTATTAGATACTAAGTAAGACAGTTTGCATGGCCGTTCTGGCTTTTTTCACAAACCCTACTCGCTCCACTCTTTAGGGTTGATGAGTTACGAGGGTCTTTGAGGAGAATCCTAAAGTCTTGGGTCTTTATCGGCCGGGGTCTTCAAAGCATTTGGGCTGGAAGGTGAAACCTTACTGTACGTTGGATTTCCTCGTCTGGGTCTTCTTTAGTACAAACTGACCCTCAGGAATCTCAGGACCTCAGTAAGGAACAAGGCTTTTGCTGCATGATACAGTCATTACTCCCTACTAGACCTCCTCCTTCATGAACTTCTCTTCTTTGGTTGCATCCTGTGACCTGTGCGTCAATTTATGCTGAATCCATGCTAAGGAAGGTTTCAGAGGCGTAATAATGAGGGGCAATAAATCAAAAGATTCAGATTTTAACTAGTTGAATGAGATGTTATTGGCTCGCTCGGCATGTGCAGGTTGCTAGCAAGACAAATGATTCTGCAGGTGATGGTACTACCACTGCTTGTGTGCTGGCTAGGGAGTTGATAAAGCTGGGACTCTTGAATGTCAGTGCAGGTGCCAATCCAATAGCTATTAAGAAAGGAATTGACAAGACAGTAACTGCTCTCGTTGAGGTGCTGAACAATCATTCTCGCCCAGTGAAAGGTCGGGACGATATTAAAGGTAGAACCCCATTCATGGCTGTGTTGCGCGTGACTGATTCTCTAGCTTTCTCCACATCTTAGATCTTAGAATTCTTGGTTCTATTAGTAGAGCAAGAAGATTTGAATATGGGCAAGAGCATTCTCCTGACATATTCTGTTCAGCTGTGGCCTCCATATCTGCTGGAAATGATGATTTTGTCGGAACTATGATTGCCGATGCGATTGGGAAGGTGGGACCTGACGGCGTTTTATCTATCGAATCTTCGTCCTCCTTTGAGACAACAATTCAAGTGGAGGAAGGTATGGAGGTAATTTTCGCTTTTGCTTTACTGCTTTACTATTGCACTGTGTGGCACCCTCCTTGTATGATCTATCTCGTCCACTGTGTAAGATTTCTATATGTTGATGTACTTGTTTTTTGAAATGGAATTATATATGTGAAGGGGACTCTGATAAGATGATAATTTGGTAGGATTCTACATGTTTTGCAGATTGGCCAAGGTTATATCTCCCCTCATTTTGTGACCAACCAGGAGAAGCTTTTAGTGGAGTTTAAGAACTGCAAGGTCCTTGTGACAGATGCAACAATCACCAGCATCAAGGAGATCATAGCAATGATCGAGAAAACTACGCAACTGAGTGTACCCCTCTTGATCATTGCTGAGGATGTCTCCGGTGAAGCGCTAGCAACACTGGTGGTGAATAAATTGCGAGGAATTGTTCAAGTGGCTGCTATTAAAGCCCACGGATACGGCCCGAGCAAACAAGCTCTTCTCCAAGATATTGCAATTTTGACAGGTCTTTATCATTACATGCTTTTGAGGATGGCAGTCTCATTTTTCTTCCCAGACTCTGATTATAACGCTCACTTCTGACTCGACTTTTCAAATTTGTTATGTGTAAAACCCTCTTAGTCTGCAAAACAGACTTCATTACAGGCCTCCCTACTGACTCCATTTCTCTCCAGGTGCCGAGTTCTTGGCTTGTGATCTGGGAATGGCTGTAGAGGACGCCTCAGTTTACCAGTTAGGAGTGGCCAGAAAGGTGGTTATATCTGACAAGAAAACCACCATTATATCTGATAATGCTACCAAGGAGGAAATTCAGGCCCGTGTGGATCAGTTAAAGAAGGAAATGGCAGCAACATCGTCTACTAGGGAGGCACAGATGCTCTCTGAGCGAATTGCTAAACTGTCTGGCGGTGTTGCTGTTATCAAGGTATATCGTAGCATACTCGTACTCTGTTTACAGAATTGTTGTAAACATTGGGTAACATTAAGGCAACACCTTTGCTGTCGTGACTCGTTCGTTCACTTATTCATCTTCGATTATAATGGAATTTTTTGTATTGGCTTCCAAATTGCGTTCTAGTGCTTGTATAAGTTTTTCTTTCACACCGCTAAGATTTGAATGTAGGAAAGCCAATTGAGTTGTTCTTCTTACTGCTCAGGTCGGAGCTGCAACTGAGACGGAATTGGAAGATCGGAAGCTACGAATTGAGGATGCTAAGAATGCAACTTTTGCTGCCATTGAGGAAGGCATTGTTCCTGGTGGCGGTGCTGCACTTGTTCATTTGTCATCTTTCGTTCCAGGAATCCAAAACTCTTTCAATGACCCTGATGAGAGGCTTGGAGCCGATATTGTGCAACAGGTTAGAATCTCACTATTAAGATCCTTTGAAGTTTGCCAGGTTCTTTGCAGTCATATTACAACGCCTAAACCGCAACAGTCACAGAAACTGTTGCGGTTTCTGCGTTGAGATATGTGTGACAATCACCGCACTTGAGATATTGTATTTTTTGTGGTTTTTTAATCTCTACATCAAAGGAAGAGACTAATTAGGGGCTTAAAAATGTAGAAAGATATGGTGTCCAATGAGAATGATTCTCGTTGGAGTCAGTAGTGACATGTTGCAACCCATCATTCCAAAGAAAGAATTTCCTATCTCTCATGTAGTTGTGACACGGAATTCTAAGATCGTTGAATATGAATTTCCATATTCTCAATCAATGAAGATTACACTGAGGATTGTACCGAGGATTTATATCGAGTGACAAATATGAACATTTCTATTTGGAGTAGAGGCACTGGCGATTAGCTGCCTGTCGTAAGTACCTTAGCTTTGAAGTGTTTGTATCGGGAATGGTTGCAGGCTTTGTTGGCCCCGGCATCATTGATTGCAAGCAACGCTGGGGCGGAAGGCGATGTGGTGATCGAGAAGATTATAAGCTGTGAATGGGCGATAGGATATAATGCTATGTCAGACACGTACGAGAATCTTCTCGAGTCTGGGGTAATCGACCCATCCAAGGTGACTCGGTGTGCCTTACAAAACGCTGCCTCTGTTGCTGGTATGGTCCTCAGCACCCAAGCCATTGTGGTTGATAAGATACGGAAGAAGTCCTCTGGCCTCCCTGAACTGCCCGGAATACCGCAACTTGGATATTAGGAGATCAGGTAGGGAATTAGGGATCCATGTTAGATTTTGGCGCCTGCTTAGAAAAAAGACAAATTTTGTGTGCAGGCAGCCCGACAGCTTCAATTGTACGAGATTTGAGATGGACGAGTTAATCATGTTGAGACCTCTGTACCAACACGTTGTAAGCTTACAGAACTTTTCCTGAATCGTTTTGTTACTCTTTCAGGGATTGTTTCCGTACCATCAGCTGATATCTTGCCTACTGATTTCAAGTTGTCTCTGTCAGACGCTATCACTGACAATTTCGCCACTTGTAGGACCGATGAGTGAACCGTTTGCATAGTCTACGCAAAGCAACGTGGCTTCCACTTTTAATATTAAGGCCTGGATTGTCGTCATCGTACAAGCTTTAAGTTACCCTCAAGCTAAGGACTCTGTAGTAGAGATGCTGCCAATGATGAAGAAATTCAGAAAAGTACACGAAATAGGAATAAGGATACCTGTGCCTGACACTTAGCTGGAAGCGACGTGGAAAATGGTTGAATAGAATCGGCAGTGCATGCAGAAGCCTTGCAGAGTACATGCCTCGCCACAGAGAGAGAGAGAAACCCTTCCTTGGTGGACTCTTGGTTACGGACAACTGCCTATCAGTAAGCTCTGACTGGGATCTTGCAAGATCTTGCAAGTACTCGTGTATCTCAGCCTTTCAAGTGACTGGGCACTTTCGATCAGGTGAGGACTTTTGAACACAGATAGAACCAAAAAAACTAAAATAAAGGTGTAAAGGAAGCACACTTAAACACGGCAGAATCAATTGAGCATGGTTCCCATTATTATATTGAAAATTTTTGTGGGGTCTTGTTTGTAGTCATAAAGGGATTTGGATTTCCTTAGTTTTTTGGATACTAAATGAATAAACTATGAATTTTCAAAGTGCTGAAAATGGGCCTTTAAAAAATCCATCCTAGACACTACTACAAATTGTCACTTTTCATTCTTTGAAATAGTGACAAAACATGGGTGAGTGAAAAAAGCCACAAACAACAAAACATGGGGTCAACTTGGCTATTAAGATGAGTGAGAAGTGACACAAGTCTTGGATTTTCAAAATGAGTAATGATGGGGTTCATTGTAGTGACTCTTATGAATAGAGGACATACATTTTAGGCAAAATGGATATTTCATTAAAATGGTGGTATTCCACAAATTTGGCACTTTTCAGTTTAGGACATGTGTTCTTAAATTATATACCTGTCTTAGATTTTAGGGTTTGAGGGTCTGAAATCTATACCAGTCTTAGAAAATTCATGGAAAAATGTCGCTGGAATGTTGCCATTTTAACGAAATATCTGTTGCAAGCATTTGTAGATGTTTGTTTTAGAAAGGTGTTAATTTTAAGTAGTTACTTGATGTAGAGATGTTTTTTCAACTTATAATAGCTTAACTTCATGATGTATGAAACAATCACAATATTTTGAGTTTTTCAAGCTATTTTCCTCCCATTCCCATATTGAACCGTTTTTCAAGTGCTCGTTTGATTTTTCCTCAATTTTTTCTTCTAAATAAAATTTTTATAGATTTTTTCTTAAGTATTTTTTTCAAATTACAACCAATTTTTTTTCCCAATTCCACCAAATAACCATGAACCACCACTCTCCAAACATTGTTGCATGAGTTGGGCTACATATCTAGAATGAGGTGGGCATGTATGTCCATAACAAGAAAGCACTCTCCAAACATTGTTGCATGAGTTGGGCTATGTATCTAGAATGAGATGGGCATGTATGTCCATACCAAGAAAGCAATAAACCCTTGAATTTGAATTATACACAAATACTAAAATTCCAGAATACTTCTAATAGTATTATATTCCGGAATGCTGGTGCAGTGAAGACCATATTGAAACTCTAACTGCCTTTAGAAAATAGAATGACCTTATCTGCAACGTCTTGTTATAGATAAGGTCATAGAATGAGCCTTGCCATTCATTTACTCAATCTCACAGTATGACTGGTCTGGACCGATAACTTGGCCTGCTTAGCAATTACCTCTAGAGTCCATATTAGTATGGACCGGTGCCGTGTGACGCAATCAGTCGTGCTTTGAATTCAAGTCAAATTCCAGAGCTTCCAGGAGAGACGACAAGGACTAGTTTGTCATCTCAGGGGTATTTTAGTCACGCCAATGCAGACATTCTTGTCCCTTACAAGATTAAACAACGTTCAAATTCGTCATCCATCTAGAAAGTCGCACCTCTGTCGCTTCTCACACATCAGGCTGAACAGCTGCCTGAACTGATCTAATCTTAGTAAGTTATAAGGCCCCACGTCTTTGTCGTTCGTGACTCTTTTCACTCACCCCAGCTGCAGTGCCCTGACGAGCGACGAGTGTGAAACATGTCGCCTGTTTGCTATTCCCACGTCTTGTCTTGGTGACTCTTTTCACTCACCCCAGTTGCAGTGCCCTGACGAGAGAGAAACATGCGCCGGCCTGTTTGCTATTCTGGGGAATGAAAATCGACGGGGTTCGCAGTAGTGCAGGGCCAATATATGCATCGATCGATCGGGTATTTGCCGATCACTCGATCAGTGACAGTGTAACATATTCGATCTCTTCATGGAGTCTGTGCTAAGGATCCTCACTGTAAGTATTTTCCTGAACATCAACTCTCAAACACAGACTAAGTACGTGCTCGACCATGCACTCACCACAGACAGCTAGCTAGTGCGCCATTTCGACTTAGAGATTCTCTTCTCATCCACTTCTAAAGAGTGACTAAGTTTCCATGCATAGATCTTCAGATTCATGTCAATCAGATACTGGGTAGTCGGATTACGCACGAGGAGCGGCGGGGATGATCAATTGGAGGTCTGGCGATATATGATCAATAATTTAGAGTCAATTCACTCTGCTCGTACTGAGCCCCCAATTCATCTTGTCGAAAATGAATCCTAAGCGTACGTATCCCCATGGAAAGTTTTGAAGTCTTTGTTGGAATGTTGAATTACCTCATATTGTGGATTGCAAGTCTCGCAAATTGTACACACCCTAACGTGCACTCCATTTCAGAATTCATTTAGTATGAGTAGGCTAGCTATCATATGTAATTTATAATTCTGGTGCTTACATGATCAGCGTTTAGAATCATTGACATAGCCATATAAGTTACACGGATTCGTACTCTCTCTTCCACGGGTGCGCTGGGATCCGCACTTCCGCAGGAGTTGTGCGTGGCCAAGGGCATTGGTAGGCCTACCAATTCATAACTCCAATGCCTGGGGCAGTATATATGCTCTTCGCATGCACCGGCAATTGCACCCCTCTACGAATAGTACGCTTCAGCACGACGTCCGGTCCAGGCGTTTGAGAAGTGGCCGCACTGAAATGGGGTGTGCGAGGGATATAATAATGGGCCGCATGTGCAGGGATCTGTGGTTGCGGTGCTAGCCATCTACGTGCTGCGGAGGTTCCTCACGTCGCCGAAGAATCTGCCTCCGGGGCCGTTTGCCTGGCCCATCATCGGCGCATTACCTTCGATTGGCCCTTACCCGCAGCGCACCCTGGCGAAGCTGGCGGAGAAGTACGGGCCCCTCATGTCCGTGTGGATGGGACAAAAGCTGGTCGTCGTGGCCACCACGCCGGAGACGGCTGTGGAGTTTGTCAGGACGCAAGATGCCAATTTCTGCGGACGGCCCAAGCTTCAATCGACTGCGATAATCCTGCCACACGGTACATACGTAAGCTCTGGAAAGGATCGATCAATGCATAGGTAGACGCGCGGTTCAAACTGAATCTGTTGCAATCCAGTCTTGTGTGAGTGGCCATTTCCATATAAGTTTTCTGCCCATCAAAACTGTGAAAATGATGCGTTTGGAGCTGTTAAAACTAGAAGTGACCCACGTCGGTGGTATCAGTTGAATGAACTACTGAAACGGGACCACTTTCACGGAACTCAAAGAATATGTAACGTAAGTTGTTCGTTCGTCTTCTTTGATTCCCAAATTTCAGAAATCGTTGCGAGGAATGGCGGTTTTCAGGGCGTCAAAATTGTGACTTGCAAGAGTCCAGAGCTCTGATAAAGATGAGGACTGGTATACGGTGTAGTTCTGCGGTTTCAATTGTGCGACTGATACTCCCGGGTTAATACTGGTCGGGTTCCTCAATTTTGCAGTCAGCGGGATGTCTTCTTTGACAGTGAGAAATTGCAAGTGATTATTACAATCATTTGGTGGCTGCAGATATTACATTCTCAGATGTGAGCCCCCATTCGAAGCATCTCCGTAAGATGCTCGTGACACAATTCTCGACATCGCAGCGGATAGAGGCCGCGGACCAGCTACGGCAGGCGGAGTTCGCGCACCTGGTGCGCATCATCCCTTGCGAAGGCGTGGTGAACTTGAGGTTTCACATCAAGGTCGTGGTCGGAAACATCTTATCGCAGCTGGTGATGAGCAAGCGCCTCCTGCAGCCCGGGAGCTGCAACGACGCCGTGTCCCATGCCCAGCAGCGCGAGGGCGTGGACGACACCAAGAAGCTGAAGGATCTCGTGACAATAACGACCAACATCGACCGATGCATCGGCACCTTTAACCTCGGCGACCTCATCCCGGCGTTCAAGAGCTGGGACTTGCAGGGACTGGAGGGGCGATTCCAACGTGTCCGAGCGAGTTTGGAGTCGTTCATTGCCGGGATTATTAATGAGCGCCTGGAGGAACGGAAACAGGCGACAAGCTACATGTCCAAGGACTACCTTGATACACTTCTCGACGAAGCTGACGACAAAAGCAACGAAATCGATCCCAACACCGTGCGAACCATGATCTGGGTAAGCATGCAAACTCGCGTACTCACAATGCTTCAGTCTTGTAATGATGTATCCTTACTGTGTATGCTAAATCGAAATGAAATCTGAATCGATCGAGTAGACAACTGTACGTCACGCTGGTTTCGCGACGTGCTATCTTTAGATCATCCACGTAGAACTCAGATCTCTTTATTACAATTCCAGTGGATCCCTATACCAAAAATTGTACATCTGCCTTTTCAGGATTGTTAAGAATTACACTCAACAGGAACGCACTTCACTTTACTTTCCGAAAGTGACAATCCCAGTGACGGTCACAGTCCCTTTTAATGTCAATTTCGTTACAGTGGCGCCATTCCAACACCAAAAATTGTGACATAACTAAGCAACTTTAAGCTCAAAATTTAAAAACTAGCAGATCTGTAGATTTCAGTTTCAGGCCGCACATTAATTCTCAAAGTGCCGAAGTAGTAGGATAGTACGAAATATTGATGTTTTCATTAAGTGGTCCACAATGAAAGCTAAATTGAATAGATGCCTGTACGTGACATGCATGCTAAATAGTTAGAACGTCAATTTCGTTAAATTGGCGATTCTCTGATACTTTGGCGAGGTTGAGGACGCGTGGCCTGAACCCGGAATCTATACTTGTCCCAGTGCTAGTTTGTGGTCTGAAATTTTTGGTGCACGGAATACCGCCAATTGACGAAGTTGACGTTTTATCATTCAGGTAGAAGCTAGTCAGATCTTTGTATTCCAGTGGATATTTCGACCCGAGCTCTTAATCGCATATGTCTTTGATGATTGCTAAGTTCGAGTTTCGTATATTCATGTAATATATACTAAAACTTTTGGTTGTTGTCCTCGGCCCATGCATTGCAGCAAGTCTGCAACGCAGGCATGGAGACCAGCACCGCCTCCACAGAATGGGTCATGACAGAGCTCGTTCAAAACCCCTCCATCATGGCCACCGCTCAACGTGAGCTCGACACCGTCGTCGGGCGCGACCGTCTCGTCACCTCCTCCGACCTTCGCCATCTCCCTTACATCAACGCCATCGTGAAAGAGTCCTTGCGTTTGCACCCCCCCATCCCCTTACTCCCTCGCAAAGCCCTTCACCCTTGCAAAGCTTTCGGCTACGACATTCCCGAGGGCACGAACGTGCTTGTGAACTTGTGGGGGATAGGACGACTGGAGAGGATTTACCCCGATGCGATGCGATTCTCCCCCGAGAGGTTTCTGCCTGGTGGGAAGAATGAGAAGCTGGATCTGCAAGGCCAGAGCTTTGAGTTATTGCCGTTTGGAACGGGGAGGAGGATGTGTCCGGGATTGCCGATGGGGAGTACGGTGCTTCAGACTGCAGTGGCGACGTTGGTGCAGGCGTTTGAGTGGGGGAAGGTGGAGGGGCATGCGGGAGAGGAAGGGATGGGGGCGGCCACGCTCTATAAGAGGGTGCCGCTGGAAGCGAGCGCGAAACGGAGGCTCGCGCCCGCTGTGTATACGACGCCTCAGAACGGGTGTTGAGAGTGGTGTTTTTGAGAACGGTTCTGAGAATGGGTCCAAGAACGGATGTTGAGAACGGGGCTTGTAACGGGGATTGAGACCCAATTTCTACCTGGGGCTGAATTGAAGGCCAGCCATAACTCTCCAAGTTTGAACCAAGAGAATCTTTCCATCCTTCCGAATCTCGACCAAAAGTTAAGGCTGAATGGAAATTACAACTCATCCTACATGACACCTTAGGTGGCATAGTTTTGGCATCAAACTTGTAGGCCCTAAAGATGAAATCAGCAAGGTTATGGATAGCTTTAACTCCCATCATGGGTCCAATTGGGCTCCTCTATTGGGTCATGAACATTTCTAGTGTCAATCCATGAATAATTTTAAACTTTGACCCTTCATAACTCTTGCACATGGTATTCAAATGTCACATTCTTACAATGCATTAGAACCTCCTTTCACTAGCTTGCCAACAAGAAAAATTATAGATTAATTTAATTCATGAGTTAATTTTAATAGTTAATCTTATAAGGACATTGCAAACTATAGTAGTCTAATGGATGACTTTAGAGAAGTATTGAAGAAGACAATGCACCCATTGATTCAATAATTGAAGAATTTTGGTGACCACCTTCGTCGTGGGGGTGCATCTTTACAAGGTTAACTTAACCCTTTAATTCATTTTTACAATTAATTTAGCTCCTGCTAGTTTGAATCAATCTACTATATTTGGATAATGGATTTTACCATGGATGCATGTTCACATGTTGCAAATTTTTTTTTATTTCCCTTTTTTCAGACATGTTGCACAATTTTGGGTGCAATGATTGAGGCATTAGAAGCTAGATGGATGTGAAAAAGCTCAAGGAAGGCATTTTCTCTTAGAAAATCGAACAACTTGTGATAATGTCCTATTTTATGGAGCGATATTTACTTGGAAGAATGGATTAAAATACATGGTATTTAAAAAAAATACTAAATGTTAATACTTTAGGTCATACTACTAGTATTTATAATTTTTTGTTTGGTTTCTTTAAATGTATCCTATATCACTTATAATAAAAAAAATTATGATTGCCTTGAGTTATTAAAGTACATAGCAAGTCTGTTAACGCTGCTTAAAATACATATGGGTGAATGTTGTCCAAAATTGTAGTCATAGTAGAATTTTCTAGTCATGGTAGGATGAAAGTTTGGAATCAATTTTCTTATAGTTTTTGTAACTTAAAAAAAATGTTGGAATCTTACATCTTACATACATTGATAATTGCACAACAAAAAGTGATTTTCATCTATTAATTTAATATATGGTATACAAACATTAAATGTTTGTATTGTTACAAATTTAGCTTTAGTAGTTGTACTATTTTTGTCTAGTTTAGGATTTCATTTTTACAATTCAAATAGTTAAATCTTGTGCTCTTATGTAGGTACTTAAACTAGGCATTTAATGAGTATTTTAGGGTCTATATAAGAAAATATCCTAGGAAATGACTGATTTCAGTACAAAGGCTAAAGTTTGACCTTAAATTGTTTTTTATAATTTTTTTAGATTTTTTGGTAGAAAGCATTATGGATAAAATAGGCCAATATTGAATTTTCCCAAAAATGATGTTTTGGCTTTTAATTTCTTTATTGGAGATTTCTTCTCCAATTTTCACCTTGAATCTAATTTTTTGTTTTAGAATTTGCCCATCATACTTGTCTGTATTGTGCGTATAATTTATGCATCTTGAACCAATAGCTATTGGCCATGTTTTGTCTAATTCGGAATTCTCCATAGTATGTGGTGCTTGTGCAGTAAGATTTCCTCCTTCCTCCCTACTCATTCTTTTTTGCACATTAAAAAAAAGTGGATTAGTCATTTGCACTTGTAATGGAATAAGAAGCTTCATCTCGGAGGCGACATTGGAGTTGCAAGCAACAAAGTGAAATAGTTGACTTTTTGTTTTTTAGATTTCTAACTTGTGTTTAAAAACAAGTTAGGGTTTTAGAATATGGAATGTTGTTTGAGTTTTACATTAGAAGACGGTTTAGGCAATAGTTCTCTTCTTCAGTTCTTCTTATAATAAAGTCACTATATTAGTTTACTAGTACAATCATTATACAATCTCTTACAATTTGGAGTACATTCGGTATGCTTTTAGATACAAACTAAAGGCATTGATCTTTATGTACACAAGTGCTTACAACATTTTTCAAGTGCTTGCAACAAGACAATAAGTTCAATTTTATAATAAATGTACAATATATACAACTTAGGATATATCATGTATGTTTTTAAATGCATTTACGCAACTTTTCATTTTGTGTTTTAGAGTACAATGGCATCCAACGAAGATTGGTTTGTTTGGAATCATAGTTTCTCTAAAGACAACAAACTTTCTAGCATCTTCAGTGAAGACAACGGTTTCTGTCACGATTATTTGACTCCCTTGTTGTCGTAGCCCAAACCACACTTTACTACTAAAGACAGTCCTTTACTATACAATGGATTTACCATATTTTGTTTCCAACCTTACTTGAGCCACAACTAGCTAACATTGTACATGCCATGTATCTACAATGTTAGTCACCACGCCCTCCACCGCCTTTGAGTAGCACATTGTCTAGTTCATAGTGTATTTGTTATTTTTCTGGCATTGCTAATCAAAACTCCTAACTCATGATACATTGAATGTGGGCTAGTTTGGAGTGGGTTCCATCCCAACTAGTGCCACGGGATACTTCACACAAGTGAAGTGAGGAGGGAAACCAACCCTTTCTAAAGTACTCTCCATGGAATTAGGGAGACCCCTCTTTTTATGTCAAAAAGGGTATCCGACCCACCTTGAGTTTGGAAAAACTTCCTACTTCCAACTGAAATCACTATGTTACGTCACCATTTGGACTTTTGAAATTCCAAACTACATAATTTTGTAGTCAAAGCTCCAAATTCCAAATGCAAGCCCATTTAGGATATTCACACAAAGAGTAATTGCCAATGAACTCCTCACTTGTCCCATTTGGATAGGTTATCATAAAGTTATGGTCCTCCAAAGATTTTGGTCTATTAGGTGAGGGCATTTTGCCTTCACTATGTGGTAGTTGCATGAAAGGATGGTCGTATTTTCTGTCACACTTTGAGTTGTAGAATTTAGTTTGGCCATAACATTTGGAAAATGAGGCTGATGTACTTGAATTTTTTATTGAAGATGACCAACTTATTTATAAAGAGATTTCTTATTTTTCAAAAATTTTCAAAAGAACTTTTATAATTTTGTCACACTTTGCAATTTAGAGTTTTCTTAATATTATGGAGTATCCATAATTATTGATGTAGAGCTTAAATTTTAGTGGAATATTCCTACACTAAAGAGTCATGTGCCCACCAAAAATAACTTAAGAAAACATTATTTTATGGCATCCACATGCATGCAAATAGGGGCCCTTGCGCGTGCATTTCAAATAGTGAAGATGGTTTTGGCTTCATTTTTTTGATGAAATCTAATCACCATCAAGTCTTCACAAACGGACAATTTTTAGATTTATTTGTTTATAATTATTTATTTCTTATTAATTTATACCTCATTATATCCATTTTTAGTGACAGTATGGGTTTTTTTCAAACAATAATATTTCAGTACTTACAAGTATTCATAGTATTCAAAATGGTACTCTTAGTTGTCAATTTTTTTTATCAACGGTTGAGATTGTTTAATTTTGTAGTACTCATAGTTCAAGGCTACAGAAAGTCTGTTTTTAGTAAAATGCTACAAAAAATGGACACCCTTTTTTGCAACTACCCTATGGTCCCTCTCTTTGGCCATAACTTTTGACTCATAACTTAAAATCTTGTAATGCTTGTCATTCTCACTTCCTTGTGTTCATAGCTTTTCAATGGTATTTTACATGCCTTATTCTAAGAAGTATTGCCTATAAGCAACTTCCTTGGAACCCTTAAGTGTCCCGACATCACCAAGACACCTCTAACTTTAAGCAACCATATCTTTTGACTCACTAGTTCAAATCACATGTTCTTTGGATGATTAGGTGCATCTTCTCAAGAGTTTTTCCATTTTTGCTTAGAAGTGTTTTACTTCTCCCTTTATAGATTATTTGAAGGCTTGTGGAGTTACCGCCAACGTTCCCGTTACTCACTAAGGTACTTCAAGCATCTAAAGGAGATAAGGGTGTAACACTAGCACTAAACATTATTTGGAAATTTAAGGTGTTTGTCACTGATGATGTAGCATTGAGTATAGATCATTAGAGGAGATTTGAAGGGGCTAGAGGGCTGTTTTTGGCCTGTCCCCCGATGTTGTTTCCCCTACAGATAAAAAACAGTTGTTATTAGTTTAGATTTTTTTGAAAAAAATATTTTGAAAAATTTAGAATGCAAAAAAAGTAGAAAATTTTTTTTAATTTTTTTTCTGAATTCTTTTGGTGATGTGGCAGTCACCTTGCTACATCGAACAATAGTTGCAGGCTATTGTAAGGTTGTTCCCTCAACATTGGTGGCCCAAGGAACTTACAGCCCTCCGATGCAGCTAAAAATCTTCTAATGAGCACTATAAATGTGAATGTTAGTCATTTTCTAAACCACAAGTATTTGCCACTTGTATATTGTGATTTTAATAATATACGACATGATGGTTAGCAATACTTGTATTGTGTCTAAATGTATGAATGTATATGCAATACGAACCTAATATACAAATGTGTATAAATATAATGTTTGACAATACTTTTGTTGTGCCTAATCTTAGGATTCATTTTTTTAGATGTGAAGATGCCAATTCCATAGATGTGCCCATCAAAGTAGGCAATGAGGACCCAAGACTTTACTATGTTGCATTCTTTACACAAGAAAACATTTCAACATTTAAAGAGCTCACTTGGGATTATGATTGTAGCTGCAAAGCCAAAAGTTGATGTTGTAGATGCTAGAATGTTCTTCCATTGTAAGTGTGATAGCATTCATTGCTGTGACAAAGTGATTGACAGTCCTCTACTTCATCAAATCACCAATGTTTTATTGCCAAATGACCAAACACGTGGAAATTGATTGTAGAGAAGCTTTTACTTGGTAATCTCCTTTGGTGGATTTCTAAAAGGATTAACCAGTGTTGGGTGGATATCTGACATTTTTGAAACTTCATTTGCAATACCATATTCATAGCAGTCTCATATATTTGGGTAGCCACCTTATACATGTTAATGTTTGTGATACTTGTGGAAGAGACCACATTCGAAGGCACGTTCAGCACAAAGCCACATAACGGCAAAGGCAATGCATAGTACGATGGTACATTTGTTACATCTCTTGGGATTTAGGTATATTCACATGTACATTTTATGCAGTGAAGCACATTTTTGTATTATTATAAATTGTCATGGGCAAACAATGCATAAACGTACTAAAAGCTTAGAAATGACCATGCATTGTGTAAATTAATTGTTTCACAACTTCTGTAAGGTTGTATTTAAAAAAAAAATCTCACTAAACACGAAATACAAATGCTGAAGATAAAGACATATAATGACTTAGAGAACATTGCGCTCTATTGACAACTACAAATGACATTTATACTCTCCATTGTCGACTAAGTTGGTCAGCCCGGAAGCTACGACGTCGTGTCCCATGCCCAGCAGCGCGAGGGCGTGGACGATGTCAAGAAGCTGAAGGATCTAATGACCATAGCGACCGAAATCGACCAATGCATCGGCATCTTGAACGTCGGCGACTTCATCCCGGCGTTCAAGAGCTGGGATTTACAGGGACTGAAGGGGCGATTCTAACGTGTACGAGCGAAGATGCAGTCGTTCATTGCCGTGATTATTGATGAGCGCCTGGAGGAACGGAAACAGACGACAAGCTACGTGTCCAAGGACTACCTTGATACACTTCTCGACGAAGCTGACGACAAAGCAACGAAATCGATCTCAACAACGTGCGAACCATGATCTGGGTAAGCAAGCAAACTCGCGTACTCACAAAGCTTCAGTCCCATAACGATGTATGCTCATCCATCTCATCAACACTGAATTCGATACGACGGCATGCATGCCCGATTGCCCATGTACGTGCACTTCATTTTAAATACCTTCATTATTAAACCCATCTCCTGAGCATTATTGTTACTAGGAGACAAATACAGTGTCCACTTCAATTCATTCTATCTAATTAACTATTACCGGGACTGTAATTACACGCACTACGGTCAACAGTAATTAAGTGTTTCGTATTGAAAGCTAAATCGATCGAGTAGACAGCTGCACGTGACAGTGGCTTCGCGACGTGCTATCCTTAGATCATCCAGGCAGAACTCAGATCTCTTCATTACAATTCCGATGGATCCCTAGACCAACGTTTGTACATATTCGTTTTGATAATTTCTAAGAATTACGCTGAAAGTGACGATCCCCGTGATGGTCACGCTCTTTTAATGTCAATTTCGTTAAAGTGGCGTCATTCCAACACCAAAAGATTGTGACATAACTAAGCAAAGCTCAGAATTAGGAGAACTATAGATTTCAGTTTCAGACCGCACATTAATTTTCAAAGTGCCAAAGTAGTAGGATACCAATTTAGAGAATTTGACGTTTATCATTCAGGTAGAAACTAGTCAGATCTGTTCATTGCAGTGGTTATTTCGACCCGAGCTCTTAATCTTATGTCTTTGATGATTGCTACGTTTGAGTTTCGTATATTCATATAAATAATACTAATGCTTGTTGTCACCGGCCATGCATTGCAGGAAGTCTTCGGCACAGGCATGGAGACCAGCATCGCCTCCATCGAATGGGTGATGACAGAGCTCGTCCAAAACCCCTCCATCATGGCCACCGCTCAACGTGAGCTCGACACCGTCGTCGGCCGCGACCGTCTCGTCACCTCCTCCGACCTCCCCCGTCTCACTTACATCAAGGCCATCGTGAAAGAGTCCTTACGTTTACACACCCCATCCCCTTTCTCCCTCGCAGAGCCCTCCACCCTTGCAAAGCTTTCGGCTACGACATTCCCACGGGCACGAACGTGTTTGTGAACATATGGGGGATAGGACGACTGGAGAGGCTTTACCCCGATGCAATACGATTCTCCCCCGAGAGGTTTCTGCCTGGTGGGAAGAATGAGAAGCTGGATTTGCAAGGGCAGAGCTTTCAGTACTTGCCGTTCGGGACGGGGAGGAGGATGTGTCCGGGATTGCCGATGGGGAGGACGATGTTTGAGATTGCGGTGGCGACGTTGTTGCACGCGTTTGAGTGGGGGAAGGTGGAGGGGCATGAGGGAGAGGAAGGGATGGGGGCGTCCAGCCTTTATAAGAGGGTGCCGCTGGAAGCGAGCGCGAAACGGAGACTCGCGCCCGGTGTGTACACGACGCCTGAGAACGGGGACTGAAAAATGGGACCGACAGACGTCCAACGAGGGCTCGTCGCGGGGGCCTGGCTTGGAGGTACCAATCCCCTTCGTTGGTCAATTGACTGCTGTAATACAATGAAATACAAGGTTGCACAAGAGAGTAAAGGAAGTGTATATATATATTGAATTAATAATAAGAGAGAGTACAGCCTTCTTATAAGAAGGGAATGACACCGTTTGGAATAATGAAATGGTGTGTGACTCTAAGACTTAATAGACGTAACTGTTGAGTAATTGATCTAACAGTAACTGTAGAGTAATTGTTCTAACACGCCCCCTTCAGCTGCATAGCTGAACATTAACTTTGAAATCTTGAGATTTTGTAAAGCTTGAAAAATGACTAAGCTTTTAGGCTTCAAAGAGAGAAGCACTTCATGACACGCCCCCTTGCTGCGAATCAGTTGAAGGAATAGAATTGAGTCCTTGAAGACAAGCATAGTGTTTCACCTTGGAGAGTGATTTTGTCAAAATATCAGCCCACATAGTGGCTGTTGAAGTGAACTCAAGTTTGAGTATCTTTAATTGTACTTTCTCACGTAAGAAGTGAAACCGAAGATCAATATGTTTGGAGCGGTCATGATGTTTTGGATTCTCACTTAGTGCGATACAAGATTGATTATCACAATGTAGAATACTTGGAAGCAAAAATTTATAACCAAGTTCAGTGATAATAGTTTGAATCCAAATGAGCTCCTTGGTAGCTGTAGCAGCTGCAATATATTCAGCTTCTGTAGAAGAAAGTGCTACAATAGACTGCTTACGGCTTTGCCAGGAGAGTAGGCAAGATGAATCTAGTTGAAAAATGTAGCCAGAGGTAGACCGTCGAGTATCAAGGTCACCAGCCCAGTCGGCATCACTCCAACCACATAACTGGTGGAGAGAGGAAGGAGAAAAGCTAGCACCCGAAAAAATGAGTCCTTGGCGAGAAGTCCCACGAAGATAACGAAATATTCGTTTAACGCCAAGCCAATGAGTTGGAGCAGGATTTTGCATAAATTGTGCTAAGTGATTAATTGGAAAAGCCAAATCCCAATGAGTGCAAGTAACAAGATATTGCAGGCTGCCAATAGCTTGTTTGTATGGAATTGTATTCATAAGTTGTTGTTCGTCAGGAGTAAGGGCATCACTTTGATGGCATGAATACCGCATACCGGCTTCTAAGGGTGTAGCAACAGAGTTTGAAGTTGCCATATTAAATTTTGTTAATAGATCAGAGATGTATTTGGCTTGTGATAAAATTAATGTCTTATTTAAACGATTACGTTGAATCTGGATACCAAGAATATATTCAATTTCATGATGATTAGTCATTGAAAAATGCTTAGTAAATAGCACTTTCGTGGCTGATAGAAATTGAAGATTATCCGAGATGATGATGAGATCATCAATATAGAGGCCCAAGAGTAAAATAGAATTAGACGAATGTTTAATATAAACATTGGGATCTGATTTACATTTAGAAAATTCTTGGCTTAATAAAAAATTGTCAAAAAGTTCGTACCAAACTCTAGGGGCCTGCTTAAGACCATAAAGTGATTTTAACAAACGACAAACTTGATGTTCAGTTCCTGGTTTAATATATCCATCTGGTTGAGTGATATAAATTTCTTCACGTAATACGCCATTTAAAAAAGCTGTTATCACATCCATCTGATGAATGTGATAGTCATACATAGTGGCTAGTGCTAAAAGGATTCTGAGAGAAGTCATTTTGATGACAGGAGAAAAAGTTTCTGAATAATCCAATCCTTCTTGTTGTGTAAAACCACGAGCCACAAATCTTGCTTTAAAACGAGATAAAGACCCATCAGAGTTATATTTGTGGCGAAATATCCATTTTGTACTAATTATAGATCTATTGGATGGAGGATCAACAAGATCCCAAGTTCGATTGTTCATCAATGACTGATATTCTTTATCCATTGCTGTTTTCCAATGAACTGAATCAGATCCTGTTAAAGCTTCATTGACAGAGCTTGGATCACCTAGTTGA
This sequence comes from Pseudoscleropodium purum, assembly GCA_963969395.1. NCBI lineage: Eukaryota > Viridiplantae > Streptophyta > Bryopsida > Hypnales > Brachytheciaceae > Pseudoscleropodium > Pseudoscleropodium purum. Next base: position 5,654,309 of record OZ017796.1, read on the forward strand.
GTGATGAAAGCATAAGTATAGAGATTGTCATCATGAAATTTTGTTGATTGCCAGGCTCCACGTGTTTTACGTTTAGAAGTTTGTAGAGGAGAATTTTGGCGAGGAGAACTTGGTTCAGAATTTGTTTGATCTTGGCGGTAATGGGCTCGAAGATGAGGGGACATTGCTAATATAGAATCTTTTGCCAATTGGAAAGGAGTTGTTGGAGGATTTTGATCAAGCCTCTCAGGTGAAGCTGAGGGAGGTAAAAGGTCCAATTTAGGTACATCATGTACATCAGGAGTAGTTTTAGGAACCTCAGGTGTATTAGGAGTTGGTTTAGGAACTGCAGGTGGAGCAGGAGTTGGTTGAGGAACAGTAGAAGTAGGTGGATTTATGATAGTATAAAAATCTTCCGGGGTGGTATTTAAAGATGAATCTGAAAATAAAGAACCAGTGTTGAGCAAGTTGTTTTCAAAGAAAACAACGTCGCGACTAGAAAAGATGCGACGAGATTCAGGATCAAATAGTCGATATCCTTTAACACCATTGGGTTCACCATAACCAATGAAAATACATTTTAAGCTTTTGACATCAAGCTTCTTTCGCTTTTCGTCAGGTATATGAGTATAGGCTAAGCAACCAAATATTCTTAAGTGTGCTAAATCAGGGCGTATGCCATCCATAATTGATAAGGTGTTGAATTAATCAAAGCTTTTGTAAAGGAAATATTTTGCAAATAGCATGCTGTTGCTATTGCTTCAGCCCAAAAAGAGTTGGGTAGATTTGCTATTTTGAGCATGCTTCGTGCAGATTTGACCAAAGTTCGGTTCTTGCGTTCAGAGACTCCATTTTGAGCTGGATTATAAGGATTTGTGAAGTGACGTTGAATTCCAGAATCTGTACAGAACTTATTGAAGTTCTTTGAGGTAAACTCACCACCATTGTCAGAACGAAGGAACAATATCTTATGACTTGTTTGATTTTCGACAAGAGCTTTGTATTGTATAAAGAATGATAGAACAGCAGATTTCTTGTGGAGAAAGTATACATGTGTATACCTAGAGAAATCATCAATGAATAATAGAAAATAGAATGCGCCTCCAAGGGAGTGTGTATTCATTGGCCCACAAAGATCTGTGTGGATCAAGGCTAACACCTCAGTGGCGCGGGTGACTGGATCAGTGGGATAGGCTGATCGAGTGTGTTTACCGAAAACACAACCTTCACAAAGAGAAAGACTTGAGTTGACAGGAGGTAAACCATCAACCATAGCATTAGTTTGCATGAGACTTAAAGAACGAATATTGATATGGCCAAGACGATAATGCCACTTCAAAGTATCTTTGTGTGTCTTTGGTGAAGTTATTGCTATATAACTGGAAGCAGATGGTTCAATACCAATTCCCAAGGAATATAAATTATCTTGTTTTTGAATAGAATATTTCATAGGCAGTATAGAATTTGGTGATTTTGTCTGAATGATACATTGATCATTTTTAAAAATGATGACTGTGTTGCCACTTTGAGTGAGCTGGGATACAGAAAGAAGGTTTTTAGTTAAACCAGAGACATAAAGAATATCTGGGAGTATTAAAGTTTGTCCTGTTGTAAGTTGAATAAGGACGGAACCGTAGCCAGTGGCTTGATAAGAGCTATTATCACCCAAAATGATTAATCTGGGTTTAGGGAGGTTCTGATAATCTCTGAGAAGGGTTAGTTGAGGAGTCATATGCTGACTTGCTCCAGAATCTAAGAACCAACAAGAGGATGGATCGGGAGTGGGTTCAATTGCAGTAAACAAATAGAGTGGTTCATCCTTGGTAAAATTATTAGTATGAGGTCGAGAAGATTGACCTAGCTGTTCTCGTTTCTTTTTCCGGCAATCTGGCGCTTTATGACCAGGAATACCACAATAGTGGCAGATTATTGTGTTGCGAGGTGAAGTTGAAATAAAATTATTTCGTGTATAAGAATTGGATCTTGAATAAGTATTTTTGCGACCACGTAGAGATGGTCTATTGTTAGGCGGTTTTGTAAACTTTCCTTTAACATAAAAGGCATGTGTTGTGGTGTTTTCAGATTTAGAAGTCATAGAAGTATTAATATCATTTTGCTGAAGAATGTTGGAAAGTAGGTCCGTGAAGGTTAGGTCTGATATTCCTCTTTGTGTGGTGATAAAAGAGCTCCAAGAGTCAGGTAAAGCTGCTAAGAGCAAGTTTACTTGTTGAGGATCTGTAAAAATGCAACCAGCAATGGCTGCTTCTTGTAAAAGAGACGTCCATGTTTCCAAAAATGGAATTACATCTTCAGATTTGGACATAGTCATGTGACACAATCTCTTATGGAGATTGACTTGACTAGCCTTGTTTGATTTTTCATATATTTGTTTAAGACGGTCCCATACAACTTTTGAGGTTTGAAGAGGCCGTAATGAAATGAGTTGTTTTTCACCACAGTGTAGGAGGATATCAGAACGGGCTTTGGAATCTTTGAGTTGCCAGGCTGCGAGACCTGCAACATCGGAGGAAGCAGGAGCAGCTTCTGTGCCGTCAACAACTGACCAAAGTTCCGACCGTATCAAAAGCATTTCAAACTTTATGCTCCGGGTTGCATAATTTGATGCAGTGAGTGGTGATATAGAGTATGCTCGGGAAGCTGAACTGGTGGCCGAAGAAGCCATGATAGATTTGTGATATTTAATGATAGTTGGAAGAAAAATTCTTCAATAGTTGAAACGAGAATTTTGATGAAATGGATTCCTTGAGTACTGCAACAACAGGCTCATCCTCAAGAGTTTCTGTACCGTAATCATCATGAATGAAGCTCATATTCAAGAGCCTGTATGTTGCTCTGATACCATGTAATACAATGAAATACAAGGTTGCACAAGAGAGTAAAGGAAGTGTATATATATATTGAATTAATAATAAGAGAGAGTACAGCCTTCTTATAAGAAGGGAATGACACCGTTTGGAATAATGAAATGGTGTGTGACTCTAAGACTTAATAGACGTAACTGTAGAGTAATTGTTCTAACAACTGCTGTTAATTTGATGTGCTTTTGGCAATTGCAAGCTGAAGTTTAATACAAATTTTTGAGAAGCTTCATACGGTTTGGGTTATCATTCCATATGGTTTAGATTCAAACCATCTTTACATTCCGGCCTGAGCTTCTATATATAAGTGATTCCTGAGTCTACTCGATCGTTAGTCATTACAGTAGTAAGCAACAGTCTCGTGGGGTCAGTAAGTGAAGATGATCAGCACAATTAGATCTATATCTCTGTTTTTTGTTCACCGCGTGCTCTACCATTGTGCTCCAACTGACCCGTCAGAACTTCAGAACCTGTTTACTTAATGTAATGCTGACAGCATTGAACGACACGAAGGAGATAGTTCTGTGGAGCATTTTTTCCCCACCTTTGTGAAAGTAAAGCATGGAGGGATTCCTGCGCGGCCAAGGCGACATGGCGCTGAAAACCCTGCAGTCTATCTGGATCTTCAACAAAACTTGCCGAGCTGTGTACGTTTCACCTCACATTCTCACCCCACCAGCCTCACAAGTCAACCTTCATAACTGCCACAGAAAACAGGCTGTTTCTACGGTAGAGAAAGCACAGAGACCAGGAGACATTACCCCGAGATAACAAGCAGCTCAAATTAAATGTACTGTACGTTTACCCTAACTTGAGGAAATACAAAGTTAAAGTTGAAGAAACAATTAAGTTGTTTGCTATCCAGGGATAAACGAACGATTTAGTTGCTAGCTCCACCCAAGATATATGCACAATTTCGCTGCCTGGTACCCAAGGTAAACTTTCAGTTTTGCTACTTGCTCCCAAATGCATTGCAATTGTAGAGTGCTTGAGCCTCAAAATAAGTTTAAGTATGTAAAATTCATAATCATACAACAATTTGGATTTTTTCTACATACCATCTATCATTCTAGTGTTACCATTCTAGTGTTGCCACTTTTTGCATTCTATTGGACATATTAGAAATGAGCAATGGCAATTGTTGTAGAGATACTTGATCCTATACTACTTGTTCTTTAGCTTGTGGTGTCACAACAAATTTTTAACTATCTTTCACTAATTTTCTATGGGATTTATAAAGTAGGTGAAGTTGGAGGTCAATCTAACTTCTTCATACCATAACTTTGCATTCACACTTCTTGAAATTAACCTTGATGGACTTGTGTGAACTCATCAAGTGATCATGCATAAAATAAAAATCACTCAATGCATCCTCTTAAATGTTATGAACAAGATTAATTGCAATTCTTTCAAATTGTCATATCATGACTATAGGACTCTTATCAAAAATCTATAAAAGCACCCAAAACCATCAAACATGTAACTAGACTTAAAACTACATGCTCAACAATTCCATACATATTTTTCATATACCTTCCATCACACTCCAATCTTCCAAAAGTTCTTTCCAAGTTCAAAGGACAACTCATTAGTCCAAATAACTTTGTTCATATTTCCTTCTACTGTATGCAAATACTTGCAAGTAAATACTAATCTCTTCATTTTGTATTCTATATTGAGATACGATTTTATTGGAGCAATGTTATCCCCAATTTTCATGTGCATTGTAATACAATAGAAGCAATTTGGAATAAAATGTGAGCAGAAACAAACCAAGTTTGTTGCACATACTAGGTACTGCTGGTCTCTGTGCCTATGTTCGTCTGTCCGTGAATTCAGTACCTATAAGTACCCAGCTGGTCAATGCCAGTTTGCCTAATACTATCAAGTGCGACACATTCAAGTCATAGATGGAAAAAGGGTAACAAGGTCTGTATAAGCTAAGGTCCTTCGTTTGAAAGCTGCTAACCGGAACATGTAGAAATGTTCATGTTCCCCTTCACGTCCAATGTGTGCATAAGACACATAATGAAGAGTTTATAACAATTGCGGAAAGCATGAGCAATGCTGATTGTTTCCACACGACTTGGAGACTTGAAAGAGGGGGCTTGATCAAGCGTTCCAGCGCAGTTCAAAGTTGCTAATTCAATCAGAACCAGGGTGATAACTTACCAGCACACGACAGATTTTCTACATCCAAGAGGTGTAGATGTGCAAGTAAAGAAAATGGATTCCATGTGAATGACTTTCCCTTTCAGCACACTTTATGGAATGCTTAAAGCTTATAATACTATCTCTCACTCAATACCTAGGCTGTCACTCAAATAAAATACATAATAGAAGAAAAACTTTCGGGAGTATGTACTTCTAAACCTACCAAACACAAAACCACACAATTACGCCCTACCCGGTACCTTAAACCTAAAGGCACAGCACTTGACGAGTTATTTTTCTATAGAGAAATTGAGAGTGAGATTCTAAAGCGCCCATGGAACTGCAGAATCATTCACCTTCAGTCCAACATGCCACAAAAAGGTCAGAAATCTCAAAGAAATCTCTGGAATATATGAATAAAACCCAGCGCTCGTTATTGACATCAATCACACTTAACATTGAGCAAAAGTAAAACCCCTCAGGACCAAAAATTGCAGCCAGAGGCAAATCCAGATCAAAATCTGGATCTAATGTCGTAGCAACCTGGGGTAGAGAGAGTAGACCCTCTAAAATGCATGAGTTCATGCTCATCAAACGGCAGATTGCCCTCCATACTATTTCTACCAAAACTTCTTGGCAAATTGAAAGTTGGTGAATACGGAAAAAATAACAAAATCATTTACCAGCGAACACCATGAGGTTGGGCGGCTCTGAACTCTCCATAAGTGCGCGCTTCATACCGAGTCGGGCTGCCCTTCCGTAAAAGCTCCGGTGCGGGTCGCACCACCACATGAGGATCGGGAGCAAGTCCCATTGCAATCGAAATTCGGCCCTTGTCTTTGTTCACAACGGCACGGTGCGCAACCGCTTTGCATCTGCCATTAGTTGCAATCTGTAGCACCCAAACCACCCCAAATCGAATCAATTCTGGCTCTAAAAAAAGTCGGAAGGAGTTAAGGACCTGATACCGTCTCTAATCCTAACCCCTGTTACCAACAGTAACCTTCTTCTATTCGTGCACTTGGTCGGTCTTCAATTAGCAAGTGGTGTATGTATGACTTCACTACATGTCTACGACCAAAGATCCTTGAAAATAAGGTTGCCTAAGGTCACTTGCAACGGTCACCAACCTCCCAGTTTGAAATTCCACAAGGCATTCACGCAGATTTCAAAAAGTTGCTGTCAACAGATTTGGGTTTTGCATCCAGAGTGATCTTTCCAGAGCTCTATAAGACCTCCCAAAAACTACACTCCTCAAAAGGCATAAAGTGACACCAATAGTGACTCCTCGAATATACGCGGTTAGACTTAGAAAGCACTGAACAGGCTGGGCAGGTCGACAAAGATAACAGCTACGAGAATGGTAATCCGGATGAAATCTGACATCTGACTCGGATAAGGAGCGAAACCGACAATGAAAACACTGGAAGGTATTAACATCTAATTGTTCCAAAAGCCTAAGAGAGCCCGTAACAAATCAACATTTTTCCTTTTTCTTTCAAATCACGTGAAGGACATGACACACAACGGAAGGGAAAACCGTCGCCATACCTGAAGCTGATCTCCAACGAAGATGACGAGGGCATCGGGTTCAGGGTCCACAGTCACCCACTTATCGCCATTCTTAACCTGAAGACCGCGGGTCTGATCTTCTAAAAGCGCAGTGAACACCACGGGGTCCGTATGATTGCATAACCCTAATACAAGCTCGGGTTGCGGGCATGGAGGATAGTAATTGACACGCATCGTCTGCTCAAAAGCTCCGAACACTTCTCGGAAGTAGGCTGGTGCCAACCGAAGTTCCGTCGACACCACATCCAGGAGCGTCTCCAGAACCTTTTTTGTCTCTCGAGCGAACCCCAACATCCCCGCTCTTCATCAACAACAGCCAACCACGCGAAGGATCAGCTTACGACAAGGACGACTGCAGGGAGACAAGGGGTTCAGGAAGATTGTGGGGCGTACTCGTAGGTTGCAGGATTGGCAGGCCATGTGTCCAAGCTCTTGTGGAACATGACATCGCCCCAGTCCTGCACTTTGTCCTTCGATTCCATGGACTGGATGCCATAGCCGGACGCCGAAGGAGTCTCGAGCGCCATCTTGTACGCTTGCTTCTCGCTCGCGGGCAACGAGAAAAACTCTCGGGCGGCTCGGAGAGCGTCATCCAGAATCGGTTGAGGTATGTCGTGATTCACAATCTGCACACAAAACCCTGCTAATATCATGAAAACTGCGCAAAGTAGAGACGGTATGCCTAAGGTTTTCATTAGGTTCTTTAGACAAGTTTCGAGTCTTTGCAAGGAAAGTGGAGGAGCTAGTTGCCTGAAAGCAGCCCCAGTCACGGCAGGCACTGAAAATGGCCGCCAAAGTGAACTGGCGCCGGAAGTCGTGCAAACCTTCGATGTCAATCGTGGGGATGGGTTCCAAGCTCATGGTGGAATGCGGACTGAAGCTGACCCGCTCCGACTCCGAGCGGATGAACCGGGATGGCACTTCCGCCGTGCCATTTGCTGCTAGTGTTTGCACACTCGTGTCGCCCGCTTCCTGACTATTTCTCACACCACCATGCGCCGCCATAGCCACTCCTTCCATCGCAAAACTTACCAATTTCACCTCCGTCTACCAATCGACCTTCCACGGAACTCTATACCCCGGTTTATACCATTGCAACTGCTTCTCACCAGCTCCCCGTGTCTATGAATGCCCTGCACGAATTGAAAGATGAGCACACACAACCTCTACGACCGATGCTTCTCTCTTACCCAAAATGAAGAACGATTGTAAGTCTAGCATGATAATGACATGCATTGAACCCCGTTGAGATAAAACACCACACTCAATCATGCACATGAATCATCACCCGTCCCCCCCTCCCCCCCCCTTCCATTCACGAATTCACGTGTCTAACGATTGAGAAATTTGCGAACGACAGGTGGAAACAGAGCTCAAGCTTACTCACAAAATCCGGCTCACCGATTCCACAGAAGTATCGCTTCCTCTGATTGATTGAACGTCAAACATACAATCAAATTGCTTTCAAACTCAAACTCTGCGACTCTTCAAGCTGCAACGACAAATTCACAAACTGCCCATCGGTCAATTAACAGTTTGGTCGAGTCAAGCAGAACTCTGACTCTAATTCAAGAGTCGCGATCACCATAACATGCACGATCTTAAACAAGGCATCCCATTCGAAAAACCCATCAACAACAAAAAAGAATTCTTTCAATCGGAATCACCATAAGCTCTCGATACCACCGTGGAAAGCGCAAAGCGCACCCTGGGGAAAAAGTGTTGCAGAAGAGGCAAAGGACTAATATCTTAAGTTAATGAAGGCTTTTCCGCAAGGGGGTCAAATGCGCACTCAATCAAAAGGATGGACAGAAAGATCAGCAGCAGGCGGCGTTCAAGTAAGCGCCGGCATGATCGCCCAGGGAGCGGGCCAGCGGGGCTACGAACGACGGTACTGGTAGACGGGGTTGCGGCCATCCGCGGCCGTTTGGTACTGTACGTGGAGTTCGATCGCCATCTGACGGCGATTAAGCTCCGCGGAATACTCGGTCGTCTGCTACGTGGCGGCAGTTCGGGAGGGGAGTTAACACGTGGAGTGATGTGGGGGCTTTGCTTTTGGGGTTGGGTTCTCGATTAGGGGGCTTTTTGGGTGGGTTCAGGGGAGGCTTTTTCTGTTGCTTGACCCATTGCACCAATGTTCGGAAACAAGCGGCAGCTAGTTCAAAGCTAGCCGACGGAATTGGGAAAAAATTTGGTGAAAAAATTTGTAAATTTTTTAATTAGAGTGAAAAATAGAGAAAAATAACTAGACTCAAGTTCTTCAAAAACGAGTTCAATGTAAGAATTGAAGGAAACTAGTTGGTAAAATTCCAAAAAAATCCTTGAACTACTTCTGAGGCTAGCTTAAATTTACCCTTGCATGCTTGAGATACCAAATTCTAGTATAAATAATATTTTTAAGTTAATCCCTAAATGCCTAAGGCATGTTTTGAGCTTCTTGGAATTCACTCTAAATTGAAGAAAATGCTAACATTTTCATAAGGTCTATAAATTTTTTTAAATTGTAACCATACAAATTCAAACTAGATATGTTAGAGATCTCATAGAAAAAGAAAACACAACAATATTACTTATGGAGTAAAAGATTATAATGTTTGACCATGAGGGCGTTAAAACTTCAAAAGTGATATGAAGTCTTTCAATCCTTTTTTTTCAAGTTAAATCTAAGAAGTTGGTGACTAAAAAAATATAAAGTTAAAGGGCCCTAACATGTTTAAACCCAATCAATTTATGACTTTTAAAAATCTACTCTATAATTTTTTTAAATGAATTTTAAATTTGATTTTTTTTCTCCAAGATCTAGTGTATTTGAGGCTCATTTCCAAAAGCTCTCAACACTACAAGAAGTCAAGATTGCAATGGTTACCTTTGCACAAAATCTTGAATAGAAAAATCACTATCACTTATTTTCAAGATCACATTTTTTATGCTAAAATTAAACTTCAAGAAGAACTTTTTTTAAATATAAATTGGTAAAAATAGCAATTGAATTAGATTTTATTTAGCTTCAAAGTTTTGTAAACACTAGATTTAGGTGCCTTGGGCATTTGGGGTTAAAACAAAACCTTACCAAATATTATTTTTAGTAGTTTATATTTTTGAAAAATTATTTTTGAAGTTTAGCTTTAGCACCAAAAATCTTATTTTCAAAATGAATGACTCTGATTTTTTTTATTCAAAAATTTGTGCAAATGTGTCCCTTGCATGTTTGGAATTTTTAGTGTTGGGGGCTCTTGGAAATGAGCCTCAAGTACACTAGATCATGGAGAAAGATCACATTGTTAAAAATTAATTTAAAAAAATTGTAAAATAGATTTTACAAAGTCGTAAATTGATTGGAGTTATGCATGTTATGCCCCGTTTACTTCATATTTTTTTAGTCACCAACTTCTTAGATTTAACTTGTGAAAAGAGGATTGAAAGACTTCATATCACTTTCATAGTTTTAACACCCTCATGATTAAACATTATAAGCTTTCAATCTATAAGTGATATTATTGTGTTTTCTTTTTGGATGTAATCTTAAACACGTCTAATTTGAATTTGTGCATTTATAATTTAAAAAATTGATAGAACTAATCAAAATGTGTTTTTTTTGTACAACTTAGTGTAAAAGTTCCAATAAGCTTGAAAAAGGTGAATCGTCTCCAAATAGCTAGTGTATTACTAGATTACTTGACCTCTTTATAAAATTTGGTGACTAAGAATAAAATAGACACCTTATTTGCTTTGGAATTTTTGCAAGAGTCTATCTAATAAGATATCCTTGTGGATGGTGTAAACCCTCTTTTTTTTTTGTAGAGAATAGGACTCAAGCCTATTGTCCCTATTAAAAGGTCAAAAAATATTTTTTTTCAAACTGCTAATGTATAATTTTCAAATCTATGTAGTCAAATCTCTTGAATTTTTTTTCCACACATTGACATAATGGTCTGCTACACTTTGTGTAAGGTTGGAATTCAAAAAGAAAAATAAATAATTTGGTCAATACATCCTAAATTGGTAGTTATTCACAATTTTTCTTGAAAGCACCTTATATCATATAGAGTTAATTGAATGAATTGTACTTTTTACAATAGTCATCACCCACTAAGTAGATGGTTCAATGCTTAGGAGTTAAAGTTATTTTCCTCTACACATATACACAGTTGCCAAAACAATAGCTTATAAAAAAATGCCATTGTGTTGATTACTTTTCAACAACAAACTTTTTTAATAATAATTTATAATTTTTTGTAATATTGATTATAAATTGATAAAGTAAAGAAGAAAGACAAAGAAGAAAATGAAAAGAAGGATGCAATCATAGTAAATTATCAAATCTAAATTATCCTTCATATTTGCAATTTAACCCCTTGAAGACCAAATCTTTGCTCAAAAGACTATTAAAATTCAAGTAGGTGATGATGTAGTAAAAAATGAACAAACGTTTCCAACATTTTGACTCAAGATGAGACATTCACCTACTTTGTAGGACATTAAATGAGATTCAGCCCGGAGGAGGGCTCTAAGTTCCCATGTATACATCTGCATTCCCAAACTTAGCACATTGTCCCACAGCAACTGTGTGATGTGGCATAGCTGCCACATCACATTTTTTTTCAAATTTTTTTCCATTTTCAAATTTTCAAATTTTTTTTTTTGACAATGGCCATTCCTAGATTGTTAGGGGAACAACACCAAGAACAAGCCAAGATAACCTTCCAAACCCCCCAAAACCCATCTAATGATAAAAGAAAGTTTGATTGGATGCATGAATCAAATGTTTTACAATCTAAAAGAGTTGAGACAAATTGACTAGTATGGGTGATTAGTTCTATTTGCCTTCATTGATTTTTGAAATTTAGCTTGTTTGTAACTAACGTGATGTACTATACAATTGTAAAAAAAAACTTATATTTAGGATTTAAGGTCTCACTCCAAAAAGATCCAAACTTCATTGACCTTATTAGACAAGATTGAAAAAAAACACTATAATCCATCTTCAAAAGCTATAATTTTGCAATATGCGTAGTTAAAGCTTTTGAAGAAATTCTATATATTTTTAATCTCTTGAGTTCCTTGATTATGTTTTCACCGAAAATGCTCAAAAATTGCCATTTTTAGTACATGTACCAAATTTTTGAAAAAAAACTTTTTTTGACATATGTAACCATAAGATCTTGGATTATTCTAACTTCAAAACATGTGATAAAAATTTCAATAATTTCCACCATGTGGATTGCAAATTAGAAGCATTCAAATTCATTGAAATCATTTTATTGAGCCTACGAAAAAATGGGTAGCTTCACTCCACAAGCTAACTTTTCTACAAAAAAATGTCTAAACCCTAAAATAGCTTTCCATGTATATATAACTCTAGAAAACTAATTTCAAAATTTTGTTTATGAAAAAAGTGTTTTTTAATCTACATGAACTGCCCATTTACAAAAAAATGTAACGTATTAGGCCATAACTTTTGACTCATATTTCCAAATGTTATGAAATTCAGTGGATATGAAGGATATTCCTTATCTCCACCTTCAAGTAAAATTTGGGCCCAAAATATGGAAATTTCTATGTAGCCAAAAAATGTATGATGGTCCTTTAGGGGTTAATGTTTGGCTTCATACTTTTACCATTAGGATTTTGAAAACACAAATCTTTCATACACAAAAAATCATCCAAAACGCATTTTGTATTGCCTAATTATTTCACTTCCTTGTATTTATGGGATGAGTTGGAGTAAACCTCCCTATTTGCTTCTAAAATTTTGCATGTGTGTACCTTATAAGATTTAGTACTCAATAGCAGTAGAGTCTCAATTACAAGTAGAACAAAAATCTCACTTTCAAAGAGTTTGAAGTTTGCTAATAGACTTTAGAAGGGTTTGAGAAAAAAATTCACTCATTTCAAATATTATATTATTGCAATTTACATTGCAATTTTCTCTTATACATATTCTAAACAATTTATCACAATTCTATACAATAGAAGTATTAGGAAAATATTTTATTTTCAAATTTGGTCAATGCACCAATTAATGGCAATTCTAGTTAATATCCTTCAAAAATCACCCTCACTACTTTAGGGGTTAAAAATGTTGAGATCTTCAAGTATTGGGCATATAGGAAAATAATTACCTTCATACAATTCATCATCCCTATAAAATCATCTCCATTGGTCCATGAGCTTTGAAGAAAACTTATTTATGCATAGAACAACTCAAACAATTGAAGTGTTCAAGTTGTGCATAAGATACTTAAATGATATGTAGAGGCTAGACCAAAATGTAGAGATTTTAAAGTTAATGGATTCTCTTCATAAATCACACTAATTAACCCCTAATCACTTTAGAGTTCGATAGATTTTTACATTGCAAAGTATCCTTTGGTTTCTAAAGGATACATATTTTCAACAATAAAAATCTCCCGAATTCTTTTGCTAGTTGAGTAATATTTGAACATTAAAAAAAACACTTTTCACTAATATTTTTGATTGAATTTGTATCAAGTCAATGATTAAGCCTTTAATAGTTCAATAACAAACATATGATAATCAACTCTAATAGTTTTTTTTAAATTATCTCATTGAATAATTTTAATTAGAGTATTATATCTATAAAGCCATTGCAACATGTTTTATTCTTGAAATGTCAATATTTAGGGTGTAATTAATTATATAAATTTTTTTTATTGAAAGTTTAATATTACATATATCGGTAGCAAATAAAAATTTAATCATAACCATAGATGAAATTGATAACTAAAATTTTCAACTTCTATTTGCAAATCAAAAACAAATTATTTTTCAAACATAAGGTCACTTTATATTAGGATCCAATTGTTGACTTCATTTCAAAATCATCCAAATCAACCAATAGAAGTCTTTAGATTTTTAAATTGGGCTATTAGGTGGGCCTAGAGGCTTTATATTAAAAGTCTATCCAATTTGTTTTTTTAATACATTGTTGCTCATTTGATGAAGTTTTCATGCCAAAATATTGAGTCCAATTGCTAAAAATTGGGTGACCATGTATCTATGACCCAATTCTTCTATTTGAGTCCAATTTGAGTTACCCCTATGCTTGCACATTAGATCAACTTGGAATCAAAGCTCGGTCCCAATATAAAGTTGCCCTTATTTTGTAATACATCGATACAAAACCTTGAGTCAAAGATGACACAAGACGTTTAGGGATTAAGCTTACGTTAAATTAACTTGAGTATTGAGGAAGACTCCTCAAGGCACGTGGCACGGACATCGACGGTCGGAAATCTATTCATCCATCTCTTTTAATTCATCCATTCACGACACATTCATCCATATTTTCTCATCTGAGCTGCAGTTCCCGTTGTTGTCTTGCGTTGTCGCCACGCCCGCTTCAAAGCTCTTCCTTCCGAACTGGAAACCAAAATCACCGCCATCGCCAGCGGCTTGGATTGCACGCTGGCTGTTTGGTCACCTTCACGCTCTACGCTGTTATTTCGCTTTTCGCCCACTCTCTTCTTTACTTTCACGCCTTCTGTTGAAATTTTCTTTCGCTTCCAGTAAAGGGACAAGTAAGAAAGCTGCCGCTTCGGTATGACGCTTATTCGCAAGTGCGTGAGAGGTTGAGGATCGTTTCCATTCTTCGGTCCTATCACTTGTTTCGGTTTATTTGGGATTTTTTATTGGAAGAACTTATTGAGATTTGTAAATTGAGCCCTGGCTGCTTGAAATTTGATTTCGACATTTACAGTGTTGGCGTTATCGCCTTTCGCTGATTGCATTGCCTCTCTTTGCTTGATCCGGTTTGGAAACACAGGCGTAGTATGAAATGAAGATTTCTGTGATCACTTCTTTCAAGGGAACCTGATTCATTAAGATCATACCTCCTCAGCAGTAGTCACAACGAGGTTATTGTTTTTTTCTTTTGAAAATTTTCTCGTGAATTTTAATTATTGATCACTCGTTGTATGTTGAATTGAAATCAGGGTTTGACATTTATATGGTTTTAGGGTTTATCGCCTTTCGTTGATCCATTGCTTGATCCGAGTTCTGTGGGTATTTTTGAAGTCTTGACGTTCCGTGTGATTTAGTACGATGGATTGGTTTGGTCTTTGTTAATAATCCATTGTTCCGTCATGGGGTTTGGAATGCGCAGGGCAACATTAATTGGAGGTTTTTTGAAAGTCACGTAGACTCGGGGTGCTCTTTCCCACATGATTAGGAAATGGCCACCATGAAGAGCATGCTCTTAGTTCTGGTGCTTCTCATCTCGTGTCATTACAATGTCGGTTTACCTGAATCTCTATCCGCACACGCTGTATTGGAGGAAACGACCACGTATGGCGGACTCGGAGTGGAGCCGGATTCCGATCACATTAGTGTGGAACCCAGGGTGACGTTTCCTATCGACGACAGTCGAACTATGCAATTGTTGAAGCCAGGAGCGAATCACGATCAGCTGGAGCTTAATCAGCTGGTGCTTGAGCGATTGGCTGCTATTGAGGAGCCTTTGTCCTTCGTCTCTGTTGTTGGTCCTTACCACGGGTATTATTTTTGTCGCTAGGCTTTTCATTACGTTCAAAACTTCTTAATTAGTTCTTGATATGTGCTCCTCTTCCATTTTCCCTCTTTGTTAAGGTTTCGTGCAATGACTCTATTCATAGTATGGGGATTGAAAATTCATTCAGCTCTCTACGACCCTATCGAATGAATTTGGAGACAATTCTGTGAGTACTGGCTTCCGAATTGCCCTATTGATTTGGATTCATTGTTTCTAGAATTTGGAATACTAATCGCCGTTTGAATTATATACGGCAAAGGCGGCCCCTGAAATGATGATTGCCACTTTATTTAAGAATCATTGTGTCGAAGATGAATAGTGAAAGAAGTGATTTAACAAGCATCCCTTCCATTTCAGCAGTTCGTCATATACTCTACCTTGGTTTGCTCATGTTTTTACTCTTTCATACTAATCCTCTTGGTTGGGCTGATACAGCGGGAAGTCTTTCCTACTTAACGTGCTGCTCAACTCCACTCAGGGATTCACTGTTGGTGCTGTACCAGATCCCGAGACACGGGGGATATGGATACGAGTGGTGCCCAGGGAGAAGATGACTGGTAAAGATGGTTCTCGAATTGTGTTGATGGATACTGAAGGCTTTTATGGTGAGGGTGCGACTCGATCATACGATGCCCGCATCTTTGCTATTGCGACTCTCGTGAGCTCTCATCTGATCTACAATACACTTCGAACCATTGGTGAGTAGGCAACTTCTCTTCATAGGTTTAGGGCTTAAACCCTGGCCTATCTATCAGAGTAATTAAATTTTAAACATTTCCACAGGTGTTAGAGTTCAGTGCATGTTACGTAGCAAAACTTATCACAGTTCATTTATTCGTCGTGATTGGTGTAATGGTATCTAGTTGTTACGGTTCGGTCTGCTTTGTCCATCTCAATAGCTGGTCTCGAACCCCTTGCTGAGTAGAGTGTTTGCAGACTTAAAAAACATTTTCCGAGCTTTAAATCCCATGAATATCAGGAATTCGTGCCTCCAATTACCAGCTTCATGTATCACGTTGTCGTTGTTTCACACCCACTGTGTTAAGTTTGAGGATCTTATATGCCACAAGGTATAGACCTTGAAATCGAACCTCTTCCTCTGTCCTTCTAGTTTCGGTTACGGTATGACAACTGTAAGGCAACTTAGTCTACACAATTTGATATTGGTATGCTTCCTAATTTTCCTTACTGGAGTAATTGAGCCAATGCACAATAGCGTCGTGATTACTTGCAATATTTCGTTGCTGTTTTGGTTGCAGGAGATGCACAATCTGTGAGTGCTCTGGCGGATTTAGCTAAACAAGCACAAGTGTTTAATCTTCAAAATTGGCTTCACACTGCTGAGGCTTCATCTGGTTCGTACACCTCTCTCTTTGAATCTCTTGTAGTCGTGGTGTAGTTTGGTGAGGCGATGAACTCACGTTCTATTCTATATATCAGAATCATCCATCTGTTAGACTAAACGTCTGTGCTGTCTTTTGTGGAGTCCTCTTCTGCATACAATTGTCTGGATTTCACTAATGAGCATCCGTTTCATTTACAGATCAGCAGCAATTCTCTTCGCCATCCAACATGGATCCCTTTCTCCTCCTGAAGACTCTTGACTTTCCTCCGCTTACTTGGGTGGTCCAAGGGTTTGATATGGAGGTTTCCGCACATAGTCCAATGGATCATCTTCAGAAATATTTAGAGGCTCATGCCCACAGTGGAGACCGAACCATAGATACCCTTTTCACCCAGGGAATTACCTGCCAAACTATGCGGACTCCAACTGATTTGAATAAACTCCGAGAAGAGGTACTGGTTGTCGTTTTCATGCTAGTTTGTTGTTCTTTTGAATGCAACTGGTTAATATGTTTCAGATTGTTCTGCGAATTGCCGATTTAATGAACCAATTTTGCATAGACCATGATTCAGAACAGTATTTTAGAACGGTTGGTAATGTTTCTTTTGGCGTGAGACTTCAGGTGGGAGGCGATGGCTTAGCGGCACACACAGAACTCTATTCATACCTACACCCAAATTATCTGGCAGATGCCGACCGTTTGCGAGCTGTAGTCTTTGGAAAGCTCAAAGCCAAAGGCGGTTTCAGTGGGAAAACTCTAGTTGGAGTCTTGCCTCTACTTGTGCACTACGTGAATGAAGATTTTCCCTTGAATGCTGAACGGAAATTGCGAGATGTTCTAACAGAGATTGTGATCGACGGAGCTTTTTCTGGTGGAGCCCAGTATTTTCAAATGGCCATGCAGAACCCCACGTTGCCATCTGGAGCGAGAGGCAAAGCAGGAGATGCTGCTCTTGCAAAGCTTGAGCGAAATGAATCCTTGAATTTACTGGTCTCAACTGCTTTTACTGCCAAGGAGCTTGAAGATATTATGTCTTCTGCAGGTAATGCTGAGATGGTTAGTGAGCCATCTGCATGTAGATTCGTGTGCGTGTGTGGGAAAATTCATCTCAGTTTGGGTGTTTATTTTGAAGAGAAATGGTGCATACTAGTGTAGAGATCATGCCTTTCACCATTGATAGAGTGTGACTTGCTAAGTATCCTTGAAAATGCATCCGAAGTATGGATAATTTTCCTTCTGTTTTTTTTAATGTAAAATTGGATCATCCGGACTGAGAAGCTTGTTTTTGCAGAAAATAAAGCTGTTGAGTACTGTAAACAGCGTTGTGTAGGAGTCCCTACAGCACGAATTGGTCCAAGTTGCATTGCCCAACTTGGTGCGAAGATTGGTCGAATGAAGCCAAAATACAGGTCTAGTTTCGCAACTCTGTCAAGCCATGTTAGATTAGCAAATGCTCGAATTTTGCAGGGAATTTTTTATTCTATTGAACGCTTAGAAAGGTCTGCGGAGTTTTGGTGCCTTGTCAACTTGGATGCTCCTTATTTCCCTTGCAAGACTGTAAGTAACGTATATCGATGATTTGATTTTTTCAGAGAGGAGAACGAGCGTCGTGTGAAGCAAGTCTTAGTGGAGCTAGGAGAAGACCTGCGGTTATTGGCGGAGAGAGAAGTGGAAGAACTGCAGCTGCCAATGCGTGATGCTGATATACAGCGTCTTTGCAAGCAATCTCAAACCAAGGCTCTTCAAGGGTCAGTAAGCAGCTCCTTTCTCTACAACTCAGTGACCACCGTCAATTCTCTTCATGTGTGTTAAAGGTCTTCATTGTTGCCCAATTTTTGGCTCTAAATTAGAAACTATGAGTGATTTCTGAACTATGACAGGACATGTGAGAGGGCATGATACAGCAAGATAGGCTCTTTTCAACTCCAAGGACTTCTTCTTGTTCCTTAACGTTGAAAGTGATGGACTGTGGCAGGTATGAGTCATTAGTAGGCCCTCATCGTGGCAGCAACTTGTACAACGAAGCCCGTTCACAATTCATGTCCGCTATTCAAACAAAATGCGACAAGGTATCTCTAATCAATTCTGAGAAAATTACCAGTCTCTTGAGCAATGCTAAAAAAGCCTATCAAGACGCATATGGAAGCACCATCCAGACTGGAGTTTTGGGAGTTAATGGAGCCCAAGGGGATAATCAACAGAATGACGATAAGAAACAGGAAGAAGCACCCATTTCTCCCAAAAGACTACTTGACATTCACAAGGCGGGCATAAAGGTCGGACAGGAGGCTTTTGAAATGTTTGTGAAGGCTGCAGGGCTCCCATGGGTGGGCCCAGGGGATGACCGATATGACTTCCACATGTACACAAGTTTGCAATATTCCAAGAAGCAGTTCGATAAGCTCCGGGTATGTTGTTACCTCTCAGGGTTACTAAGTACGCGTCTTCCATACTAGTGCTTCAGTATGGCCTTATACTTGCGACGTTGCTTTTTATTTTGAATTAAGACTTTATTCAGAAAATGTTGTACTCACTCTGTTGTGAATATGCAGGATGAGAATGAGAAGGTGATTTTAGCTTACGTTGCAATGCGGTCAGCAAAATTGGCTTTGCAATACAAGGAAGCAGTAGCCAATATCACTCCATTTCCTGACAACGATGAAGTTCTTTCTGCCAAGGTTAGTGCGTTTGATTTTTGATTAAACATAGAGTAGGACTCGAGCAAGATGCCAGTTTAGATCTATTGCCGATACAATTCGTGCAGAAGAAGTTCATGCAGGCTGTCCTTTCTATTCCGTGTCATTGATATTCATAGTTTTGAAAGCATTCTGCAAACTTGTTTCAGGTTTATGTTCCTAACAATCTGTCGGTGACTTGCCAATTTGCAGGCGGATCAATTAGCAAAGACAACTCTTCAGGATTTTTCCACGACATTGAAGGATTACACAGCAGCTGCTGGAGTGGAAGAGAAAAGAAAAGACTTGAACGCTCAAATTCAGGACACGCATGGTCGGCTCCTCAATAAAAATACCGCGTTGATGGCTGCATTTTGTTATGATCCCCTCCAGGAAGCCTACCGGGAGCTCCGTATGCAGGTTTTTTACCCCCCTGGAGTTCAATCTGTTCATGGTCAATTTTTCATTGAGCTTATGAGTTTTATGTCTGGTAGTCATTTTGGACATACTAGCGTGATGAATTGATTCTTATATTTTGCTCCACACTGCAGGAGTGCGAGATGAACTATCAGAATATTTTCAAGACCCGGACATGGTGGTCTCGAAAATGCTTGTGGCCAGGACCTCGTTACACTTTTGGGTTCAAGTATGCTGCTTTTTCAGCTGCACAGAAACACCTCGATAGGGCTCAAGCTGAGCCTCGCAAGGGAGGCAATGACGTTGGGGTGGTCCTCAGCCCTGCGACACGGACCAAGGTGATTCAATCTTGGGTTGAACATGACTTGGCGCGTTTCTCCACGATCGTGCTTTTCAACTTCAGTTTGTTGAGTGCCATCCTTGTCATTTTCATTTCAACTCTGTCTTGGTCACTCGGACGATTGGGTACAAGTCGGGACAGCAAGAATGACCCAATTGCTAGTTCGCCTTTGAAGCAATCTCCATTCAAAAGGGAGGGCGCCTTCATTCCACGTTCTCCCAAGTATCACCGTTAGATTGAGTTGAAAAACGTTCCTTTCAGAGCCTTGAGTCACCTGGTGCCAGGTTGTTCTTTGTTCATGTAGGCACGCACATTTTTGTTCTACTAGCCATAGATGCGTTACTCTTATTGTATTTGTACAGCTCTTAGTTGTGCCTGTAGGTTCAGAGAGACGGAGCTGATCTTGGCTTCCTCCTTGTCTCAAGTGCAGTGTACCATTCTAGAATAGTTGTCGTTTTCACATGAAGAGGATAGTGAATGAACCTAATCCACGAGTTTTAGGGTGCATATGAGTTTGTTTAAATTGCCTCATTGGAAATGCTGTTGATTACGAAGCAGACATTTGGGTTGCGACATCGCGCAGAGTTCTCTAATGGTGGTCTCTAATGGATATCTAAGGTTACCAGTAGGCCCTTTGTCCTGCTAGCTTGACTTTTTTGTAAGTGACCTCAAAGACGGTGG
The DNA here is from genome assembly GCA_963969395.1 of Pseudoscleropodium purum. NCBI lineage: Eukaryota > Viridiplantae > Streptophyta > Bryopsida > Hypnales > Brachytheciaceae > Pseudoscleropodium > Pseudoscleropodium purum. The sequence goes on from OZ017796.1 coordinate 5,674,882, forward strand.
AAGCGACCAAGAAGTTGCAGTTCTTCTGTGGCTACTTCTGAAAGTTTCATTCCACGAGAATTATATTTAGGCACATGTTTGCTCCCGATTTCTTGGAATCTGTACTGTGCTTGCAAGCTGCCTTTTGGCCTAAGCTGCCTGTCATAGGTAAAACATCCTGTGACATGCAAAATGATGGTTTGCCCTGTAGACATAGTTGAAATTTTTTTTTTTTTTAAATTTTGATACAACAACAAATGTGAGATGGGGAGAGAAGTTTTTATTTTTTCATTTTTTTACTAAGTAAGTATTTTCTATGAATTTTTGAAGTATGCTGTCCAATTAGGCCTAAAGAGTCTCTAAACTACTCTTGAATCAACAAAAAGTATATTCATACTCACCTAAAGCAATCACAATATTTCCTATTTATACTTAATCCCTAATTGCCCAAAGCATCAAAATCAGGTGTTTACAAAACTTTGAAGTTAAACAAAACTTAACCAAGTTGTTAGTTTTAGTAGTTCATATTTTTAGAAAGTTCTTTTTGAAGTCTAGTTTTAGCTTCAAAAATCTGATCTTGAAAATAAGTGATAGTGATTTTTCTATTCAAGATTTTGTGCAAGGGTATTCATTGCAATCTTGACTTCTTGTAGTGTTTAGAACTCTTGGAAATGAGCCTCAAATACACTAGATTTTGGAGAAAAATTCACATTCAAAATTCATTTAAAAAAATTGTAGAGTAGATTTTAAGAAGTCATAAATTGATTGGGGTCATACATGTTAGGCCCTTTAACCTCATATTTTTTTCGTTACCAACTTTTTAGATTTGACTTATGAAAAGAGGGTTGAAAAACTTCACATCACTTTTGCAATTTAACACCTTCATGGTCAAACATAATAATCTTTCACTCCTTAAGTGATATTGTTGTGTTTTCTTTTCCTATGAAATCTCTAGCATGTCTAGTTTGAATCTGTATGGTTACAATTAAAAAAAAATTGATACAACTTATCAAAATGTTGACATTTTGTTCAATTTAGAACAAATTCCAAGAAGCTCAAAACAAGCCTTGGGCTTTTAGGGGTTAAAGGTGCATGTTCCTATTGCAATCATGAATCACTTTATCATCATCTCCTGAGACATTGATTATAACCATTAAGAGCATCCTTATGGAAAGTGCACCAAAAAAAGGTACCAAATCTACAAAATGGTTTTTTTAGCATACATTTAGGACAAGGTCAACTCGTGTGATGATCGTTTGTCCTAGGGTGGAAGAAACCAAATCTATAAAATGGTTTTTTTTGGCATGTGTTTAGGAAAAGGTCAACTTGTGTAATGGTAGTCTATCTTGTGGTGGAAGAGACCAAATCTATAAAATAGTTTTTTTGGTATGTGTTTAGGGCAAGGTCAACTTGTGTGATAGTAGTTTGTCCCATGGTGGAAGAAATTTGGGACTTGCCAAATGCTTAGATTAAGAAAGTTAGACACTACAACATCCACGGCACCACTAGTATTAGGACATGTTGTGACTTTGGTTGACAATGTTGTTTTATTTTGCATGCAAAGATTTATATAGTACCTAGAAAGTTGGGTAAAAAATACAATAAGATAATATAGAGAAGAACGCACAAGTTCCTACACTTAATAGTGCCTTCTCCAATTTCTAGGATGGTTGGTAAGATTTCTAACTTGGCATGTTTGCTTCAAGGGAAGACCTCTAGTCTTGCCCACCAATAGTGTGAAGCTCCAGTGGCATCTTGCTATGGGGTAGCTCTAACTCAACCCAATGTAACTTAGCATGAATCTCATTCATTGAAAAAAGTCTCTCATAAGTTGATGCAAGACTATAATGGATCACATCATTCCCTAGATGTCTGTCATGGTAGATATGTTTGTTACAGGATGGTTTCCCTTAACCCCTAAATTTCCTTAACTATATTTTCACCAAAAATGCCCTAAAACTACCATTTTTTGTACAAGTTTCAAGTTTTAGAAAAGAAATATTTTTAGATATATGTAAATATAGGATCTTATAGTACACTAGTTTGAAAAGATGTGAAAAAAATTTCATAAATTTCCACCTTGTAGATTTCAAGATATTAGCATTTGAAATGACAAAAATCAATTTGTCACAAAAAATCGGGTAGCTGCACTTCACAAGGTCACATTTGTATGATAAAGTGTTCAAAATGACGGTGCGTCTTTGGATTCATTCTTCAAGTTAAATTAGCTACATGCTTGAAAATTTTCAAATGGTTTGGAATTGTACAATATATAGGAATAAAATAGTAAATAGAAAGATGTAGAGAATGATTCAAAATACTAAATTGTTAACAATTTATTTATGAAATTGAAAAATGACAATCCCAATGGTTGTAATGTTGTAATAATCAATCTTTACCTAATTTTTTTTTATTTTCTTCCAAAAATAATGAAAATTGAGTTCAATAAAAGACTTCAAAGTTTATTTTGGAGTAGAGAATTCATAATTGCCTGCAAACTAAAACACTTCATAACTTTTGACTCATTGATCAAAATAGAATGATTCAAAGCTTTCTATGTATATATAAATTTAGAAAACCAATTTCAAATTTGGATTTTCGAAAAAAAATGATTTTTTTTAGATCTACTTGGATTGCTTGAGTTGAGAAACAAACTATATATTAGGCCATAACTTTTAACTCATATTTCCAAATATCTTGAAATTTAGTGAACATGAAAGATATTCCTTGTCCACACCTTCTATTACAATTTGGGCCATAAACATGGAAATCTCTAGTTACACACACCTACCCAAAATTTCTATGTTGCCAACAAACGCAACTTGGGTCTTTAGGGGTTAAGGTAACTACACGTAAAATTGCATAAATAGCTCTGTGACATAAGCAATATGCTCTAGACCAAAATGAACAACAATTTTTGTACATTCCTAAGGAACTATGAATCAAAATGCAAGTGGTTTCATAATTTTTGGATGCATTGTGAATTAGTTACAAATTTTCAAAGATACTATGTGTAGGATTCTAAAAGTGCCATGTAGGTGATGCCAATATGCATTTGATACACATGAAGAACTGACACTAGAGAGAAGTTAAAACAACAAAAAATGTACTCAAAATTGACCACTTGTAAGGTTGCCACCTCCACAATACTATAAATAGAGTTGCACACTATTCAAAATTCACCTTACATTTGTCCTTGTCACATGCACCATTTTGGGTCTCCTCCCTGTTTAGTTTCCCTTCCAAAATAGGGGTTGATTATGACTCTCAAAGTGGTCCATTTCAGGTGCAGTTCCTGTACTAATCCTCTGTTACCATTTGTTGAATTCAGGTAAGCTTAGCACTCTTACTATTGCTTGTCGGAACACACTTCTAACACTGAAATTTTCAATTCATTCATTAGCCGTATGTTTCAGAAGTCACTTGCATAGTCCATATCAAAATATTCATGCATACCACAAGCCAGTACCATAATCTACTCCATCAACCAGCACATAATGGCAGAGCGGTTTCCCAGAGATGTTCCCTTGATCACTCATTGAAGTGCCGCATAACAGGTCAAAAAGAGTGTCAGATAAAACACCCTTTTGGGTCCAAGTTTAAGTTACAACTTCACACTATTGAACTCAATGAAGAACCATATCTTTAACATATCATAAGGTAGGAGGCTGTAATTGCGACCCTCTCCTTGCAACCGCCCTGTAGCTGATCGTAAAATGGATGGGAGCTGATCTTGAAATGGACCACTATTGCTATTGAATGAATCAAGAAAAATTTACTTATTTTATTTCAAGAGCCAATCATTTCCTCCATGGTTCAGAAATTGCTTTAGGAGACCTATGGGACACAAATAGGTACCCTACTGCATAAATCTTTGGAAATTCATAACTAATTAAAAAAATGCTTCAAAAAGTATGAAACCGCTTGTATTACGTTTGGCATCCATTTTTCTTTCTCTGAAAAATGAGCTAAAAATATTTCTGTTCATACAAACCTATGAAAAAGCTGGATCAGCCCTTAAAGGGTTGCTTTTACAGCCATCTACCTTATATCGCTCCACCCACACCACCTCACCACCAATGGAGCTGTTGAAATACATTCAGCAAGCACCCCTGACGACATGTATCATACACTACATAGCGTAATAAAACAGGCCATCCAACTCAGCAAAGGTATAGATAGAGCAGGCAACGGATTCCAACTCAGCTGTATTGACTTCCACATCAGCAGCAAGGATAGCCACTACCAGTGTGCCCCATGCCAATATCTCATAACTACCCTCCCCACCCCACAAAAAAAAAAAAAAAAAAAAAATTTAATTTAAAAAAAAAAAACTGACATTCTTAAGAATTTTTTAGGGCCCCTCACATCTGTGAGATCACTATTGTGAGATCTCATGGGGCTAACTTCGTAGAACTGATCTCACAGGATGAGCCCTATGAGGATTGTTGGTATTAATCCCTAAAGAATCATGGTCTTTTTTCTGCCAAAAAACACTCAAATTGTCATTTCTACAGCAAAAGGTGAAAAAAAAATTTTATTATTTTTTTCACGTCTAAATGTAGGATCTTACACCTAACTAGTATGAGATTGTGTGGAAAAAATTTCAGAATTTTTGACCACATAGATTGTAAGATATCTGCATTTAAAGTAGAAAAAACAAGTTTTTCAGCACATTGCAAGACTAGATTTTTTGAATTTGGACATTTTTAACTTTAATTTTTGCACTATTGGGTTTTGAGATTTAAATATTTATGGTATAGAATTGAGTTGAGAGTCTAGGAAAAAAATAATAATTCAAAAAAACTTAATTTTTATTCTTTAAAAAATTGTTAAGTAGAAGTAGATATGAGATAGAAGGAAAATTTAAATTATTAATATCTCTAAAATGGAATTAAAATGCACTAATACCCATGGTGAGATTGTTCTAGAAAACAAGATAAACCATGTGGAACTTTTTTTTGGAAATATTGTAAAAATTGCATTAAAAAATGAAGTCTACAAGTTATTTTTTCAAGAAGATACTTGAATTGCCCAAAAACAAGATTGTCCATAACTTTCCCATAAAAATCCAAATTTAATGAATTAAAGCTTCCCATGTACACAAAAATATAATCTATAAGGGGAAAAAAAATTTAATTTTAAGTTAAAAGTTTTGAAATCTTTCTTGCTACCTCCCGTCCCTTGTTTTGAGTTTATTTGGGATAACTTTTGTTCCCAGGCACTAATTGAAAAAAAAATTATATTCCCACAAAGCTAATCATTTTTTCTATCTTCAAAAAAAGTTTTAAAAAATCAACAATTAGTTTCAACTTGTAGGTACCTGCCCCAAATTCCATTTGTCCCCCAAAAGAACAATGAATGGTTCTTTAGGGATTAAATAAAAGTCAATTGCGTGGCGCTTTATGTCGAGAGAGGCCCCATGAAGAGGGGCCTATACTTTTATAGAATAGGCTACAAAAGGGTAGATTTTGTCTCGTAAGCGAATATGGAGCAAGTCATGGTCACACATATGATTACACATATGATCACACATATGGCAGGATCTACGTTGCACAATCCATTCCCTAGTGTTAAATTAAAGTACTTTAGGCATGCATAATTGATATGTGCACAACATTTTAAATTGGCATAATCAACTTTAAAATGTAGAATTTGTAAGGAAGCCAATTCTACGTTCTAGATTTTCAGGGCTAAATTTGCCAATTTAAAATGCTTTAGAAAAAGGAAAGATATGCATGAAGTGCTTTTAATGGAGACAAAATTCTATCAAAGAAATGAAAAATAATTCTACTTTTGGATGTCCTAAAATACACATGCAAGGAGGTGCTTTTGCACACAATTAGAGGGGAACATATTTATAATTTTTAGTATCCCCTATTGAATTGCCACACTCTAACACTTTTCAAAATAAAACAAATGTGGCTAATGCATTAGAAAAAATTTGGATTGTCTAAATGGCCATTAGGGGTTGACAAGCCAAGTTATTTTTGCAGCCCTATTGAGCTATCCATATGGGAGAATCTTTGACAAAAGAGAGATTCACCTTATGTGAATATTGGGATTGGCAAGGAGTATAGATATCTTAGTTTCCTATTCTCAGTTTTGAATAAAAAAAACATAGTAATTGCTACAACCTTCCTCCATTTAAATACTAACACTCATGTACCAATGTTTTGACACTTGAATGTACTATTATACCAATGACACCTGCATGTATCAACAATGAGCAACAGTAGGGGAAAAGTTCTTGCACTTTTTAGCAATTCTCTGGAGAGTCCAAATTTTTTCTAATGGTAAGACCTAAAGTTATCCAAACAAACATTTGAACGAAATCCCTTTTATGAAACTATCTTAGTATTTTTGCTATATCTTCTTGAAAATTGAATCCATGCTACACTCTCTTTAATGTTATTAGTCTAATCCATATTGTCAAACATTCATTTCATCACTCTTGAACTTCTTGTAATCACGTAAACATCAGTTGTCTAGTAAGTTTCCTAGTGTGTGTGTGATTACAAAGGGTCTAAGAGTGTAATCTCCATTATACCACAAAAACATGAGGTTCTACCCTTTCGAAATGTCAATGCAAAAGCCCATCTTCAGCATCGTACCCCCTGCATGAATTGAAAAAAGTAACAATCAAGTTTTGTGTCATGAAATTTGAACTTTCCACATGGGTGGCAAAGCCAAAACACACACGCACACACACACACACCAAATCCCCAAATTCAGGCACAATAAAACCAGCGTTGAGTCAAACTGATTCGTAGCAGTAAAGGAAGCGCTATACATCCAAAACTGTGGAGATTCCAGGAATCTTTAGCCGCCATGGATACCCTGACATCTACCGTTTTGGAAGAGAGTAGCCATGGCGGCTACTTCAACATATAAATAAACCAGCCTCCTCTTCATCAATTTCACTACAAAACGAGGATTCCCTTGCAAATTCACTTAAGCTTCCCAAGCTTGGGGAATATTGATGAGGCTATGTACGATTTAATTATTGATAGCTGCTGTTGTTGTACTGCTTGAATTTAATTTTGTTGTTGATGTGTTGGTTTGGTTTTCGTTTGTACCTCAGTCTGCGTTGTTGCGTGTGTTGAATGGTGTCCTGTAGTATGATGTAGAATTTTGTGGTGAGGTGTGAGAATGGCAGCCTCACAGAACTAAGAGTATATCCTTTTTCTATTTGTAATGATTAATATGTAACTTATCAGGAGAGAATTCACAACTTGAACGCAACTAGAACATGGGTCTATCTGCTTTGGAAAAATTATAGAACTATATATATATATATCCAACAAGTTTCTCGCGATTTATTTGGCTTGGGTTGGTGTTTGTGTTTCAGGTTGAGTGCTTGATTCAGGTACATCACGTGGTGTCTACGTGTGATTGGACGTGGTTGGTCTGCTATGTAACACGTGCTGGAAAGTTTTGGGAAAAGACTAGAATGAATGGTGAACTGAAATCAGGGTTGGCTGTACGTAATCCGGGATTCGGGTGAAAGTAAAAGAATTATATTGGACCGAGGCTTTAATTTAGTTTTGAACGAAGTGAAAGCGGGATGATCGAATGAAGTGAAAGCTGAATGATTGAACGAAGTGAAAGCTGAATGATTCATTTAGGATCCAATTTAGTTCATTGTTGGGTGTGCGTTGGGCTTCTGATACGTTGTGAAGAATTCCGGGTGATTGTACTTGCTCTGGACAGTTGTATTGAAGTTGTGTGAGCGCCGATCTGAGAGAAACTGATTTTCGCAATAGCGTGAGCCAGAGCAGAGATCGAATTTGTCTTGGAATCGCCGTTGTTTTGTGAGTATGGTAAAATTCATCGCGCACAAGACGACTCAAGTGAACGCAAAACTAGAGCTCCCTCCACCAGATGTCAATTTTTCGCAACTGCAAGTCGTTCATGGAGAGCTTCACAAATTTCCGCAGTCCACCGAGGCTCTGTCAGAGGTTTGTCCCTTGAAACTTTTTCTTGTTACACATCCTAAACTATTCTAGAAGCCAGTCACTCTATATTTCATGTTACTGAATGCTTCAATTTTCAAAGCTTTAAACACTCAGGTCTTCATGGTCATTCTTCCGGGACAGCAAATTTTTTTTTATATTACAACCTTTGTATGAGAATTGATGACTGCTCTGCGCAATATTCTTTAGCCCTTGGTAGCCTGCACCTTTTTCCCTGAAGATCACCCTTTTTTTCCAGAATCAGAATCAGCGCAACATTAAGATACGACTAGTCAAAGATTGTCTGGCTTTCTAAACTTGAATTTTACGAAGCAAGTTCTTTTAACCTCCCATACAGCTCCAATTGTGTCATTGCAATGTTACTATCGACCAGATACAACCTTTTGCTAAATATTTGGCAAAATCAGGATGATGGATTTGGATTCTCAGGTGCAATTGATGACCTCTGAAGAATGTAATGTGGATTAGAGCATGCCAAATGGTATAAAAAATGGTCTGAAAAACTGATTTATAGAAACTAACAGGCTACACGTCATCGATTTCGTGACATTCATCATTCCGCGCAAAGCTCGAAAACCTAGAACAAGTAAAAATTCATGTTTCAGGTCGCATGCGCTGTTCAAAAGTGCCAAAGTCGTGAAATTCCGCCAATTTAACGAAATTGACGTTCTGTACGTACAGGAAGCGAAGCTGGATGCAGAGTGGAATGTGCAAGCCTGCCCTGCAGCCGTAGAGAGCACCAATCCCATCCGTGAGCTCTTGGAGTCCTTATGCATAGTGTCTTCAAAGGAGAAGAAAAAAATCTCCTTAGCGCAAGGAGACCCCACAGTCTTCGGTCACTTGAAAGTGCCAGATGCAGCAGTGGAGGCCATGGTGGCCGCCACCAAGAGCTCACTGTACAATGGGTACACACACTCGGCTGGATCTCACGAATGCCGAAAGTAAGTTGCAGCATTCACAGCCTAATTCCTTGTTTTTGTAAGCATAACATTCTTAAGTCCTTGGAAGCCTGCACCTTTAAATTTGATGAATAGCAATATAACATTACATTGGCTAGCTTCTCTAAACTTGAATCTTATAATTAACATGTTCCTACTCTTGGCTCTCTGTTAGATTGTTAATGGCAAGATAGCATAAGAAAATACAAAATTTAGCTAAACTTTATCCCATTTTGGAACACATTTCTGTAGAGGTGACAAGTGTGCGTTTGATATGGAGAGCATGGATCAATTGGTTATAGATATACATCTTAATCTTGTCCTTCTTCATCGCTGCGGTATCTGTCTTTTGAGACCCTTGTTGAGCACGGTTGAACAAGATTCAAACATCAAGGTTGTCTTGAAACGCAAAAGCTGACTCCCATGGCTCGGCATAGTTTTTTTCTCGTAACAATGCTCTACTTTCATTCCTGTCACCTGGAATTAATCAAAATTCTGGATTCTGAATTTTGGCTGCCTCTAAAGAATGTTACGATAGGAACTGTTCTAACAAGATTCTTTTGGGGTGTGTGTGTCAGGGCTGTGGCTGATTACCATTCTTCCTCCCTGCCTGTGAAGCTGACTGCAGACGACGTGGGTATTACAGTGGGATGCTCCCAAGCTATTCAGCTGTGCATTGCTGCGTTAGCCACGCCAGGAGCTAATATTCTCCTTCCTCGACCTGGCTTTCCCATTTACGAAACGTTTTGCAAATATTATGGCGTGGGGTGCCGGTTTTATGACCTCCTTCCAGAGAGGGATTGGGAAGTGGACTTGGATCAAATCACGGCGATTGCAGACAACCACACTGTGGCTTGGATTGTGTGCAATCCGAGCAACCCTTGCGGGTCTGTGTACAAGTACCAGCACTTGATTAAGGTTTGAAAGCCACCCTATTTATAATGTTAAGAATTTTGATAAGAACGAGATTAATTTCTGTGGTGGATCACTGATGCAACTTGTGCACTTAGGTAATGGACACTTAGAATCGCCCCCTAAAATGTACAGATAACATTCATTTCTGGGTGCACATACCTTAGAAGGAAATTTTGCAGATTCGGTCTCTGAGCTCCACCCTGTTCCCAAGTAGTGAATTTAGTTAGATTGGTGCGAAAAATTGTGATGTTCATCTGCACAAAGCTCTGAAAACTAGGATTCTTATAGATCTATGTTTCAATCCATGAACCCTGAAAAGTGCCAAAGTATCTTAGTGAAAATTTGCCAATGTAATGAAATTGGCGTTCCAAGGAGTTGATTATCCATGTGTCGAATACTCTTACACTTGTCAAGTCTAAGAGTTTGTGGCTGCAAGAGAATTCTTCTATCACGTAGTACATCTGTTGACTTGTAAAACCAAAATTCTGCAAGGATTGTGCTACAGTGAATACAAGGAACTTAGAGTCTTGAAGACGAAATGACGAATGATCGATATTGCAGATTGCGAACACTGCTGAGAAATTGAAGGTGCCGATAATATCTGATGAAATATATGCGCATATGGTGTTTGGTGCAACTGGGTTTACTCCTATGGCAGCTTTTTCTCTGAAGGTGCCTGTGTTAACAGTTGGAGGCATTTCCAAGCGATGGCTTGCTCCTGGCTGGCGGGTCGGCTGGATCATCATCGCAGACCCCAAGGGAATTCTTTTCAGAGGAAAAGTGAGTGTCCACTCCTTTCTTCTAATAAACCCTTAAAGGATGAGATTTTTCAATGAGGTAGTTAGCCAAAAAGCAATCTAAATTCTAGGTGAATAGGTGTAATTTTTTGTTTTTTTAGGAGCCCTGATAGTCATTCATTGAACTCATTTTGTCCTCTGTAATGTTACAAGATTATTGTCAATGTATCCTCTTTTATGTTACTTCAAATCCTCTCGAAAAAAACTTCACTTTTTTGATTGAGAGTTGAAATAAAATCATGTATCTTGATGGCTTCTGTTTGTCTCTTGAAACTGTTGTCATACAATGTTGATGCCACTACTTTTTTCTAATCTCTTTTGGTGATGTTAGGTAGTAGAAGCACTTACAAGACTCATGCAAATGACTATTGGAACCTCAACAGTCTCCCAGGTGACGTTTTCTACTATGAAGACCATTCTTTCCAGTCTAGCAGTGGACTAAAGTTTTATGGTTTTATCTCATAATCTTGTCCTTCTTTGGGGATTACGAACTTCAAAAGATGACCTTGTATTGATATTGCTTACCATGATGAGAATGGGGTATAAGAGGATTTTGTAGAGGTTCTGAATTAACTTTCCAAATTTCAATCACAGGCTGCAGTGTCAGGAATGTTGTTAAACACACCTTCAAGCTTCTTCGAGGACACCATCACATCGTTAAAAGCTGGGGCTGACTTGTGTTTTGAACGAGTTCAATGCATTCATGGCCTCTATTGCCCAACAAAGCCACAAGGAGCTATGTATATTATGGTGTGCACCATTGTTCCCAAACCACATAATTAATTTCACGCAATTATACTAAAATGCAATGCTAAATTTGAGCCTTATATCACCCAAGTATTTCTTAGTACATTTTTCTCTACCATAGCATTCAAACTTCATCTATTTATACTTACATAATTCTTTTCACTTGTAGGTGAAAATTGATCCCACCGCATTCAAGGATATAACCAGTGACGTGGAATTTGCCTCATTGCTGGTGGAGGAAGAGTCTGTTGTTGTCCTCCCAGGTAAGCAAAATGATTCTTATCTGAAAACGACTCTTGTTCAACCCATGCCAAGGCACACAGCGAAGATAACCCATTTGCAACACTGGAGACTTGAAATAGTTATGCTAACTATGTACTCTTGAATCAAAGAATGCATTATAGGTTTTACATTGAATGCAGAGCTGTAAATCGACTGAAAAAAACTTGACACATTCGCGATGACTGGAAATCCCAACATCGACATTATGGCCAACTCGACATGTTCAGTAATCTTCACAAGCCTCCCATCCTTCCAAGGGTATCAAATCCATAAACGATTTAGAAAATCACATTACGCAAACTTGTGTGAATTATGTTGAGATTTCCATGTGCTGATGTGCAGGTGCTGCTTTCGGTACCCCAAATTGGTTGAGGATTGTGTTCGCTTCTCCATTACCTCTGCTTGAGGAGGCGTGGGATCGCACTGATCATTTCTGCTTACGACACCGTGCGGCCATTCCGCTCATGAGCTATAATTGAGCTCTTTTGAATAAATCAGTTCCTGCAATACAGAGATTGAACTGTGAAAAGTGGAATATTATAAATTTTTCTCCCTCAGGGATAGGATAGGATAGACTGACATTATTTTTTCTCCTCAAGTACAGCAATGTTGTTTATCCTCTGAGTATACAACTAAGCAAAACAATATGTAGGACATGCAGCTCAGTGGTAATTTAGCAATTCAACAATATTATTTTGGTCACGTTATAATACCTACGTGACAAAACTGTACTTAGTAATTCAACTTTGCATCAATAAAACAGCTTGAAATTTGGATATTTATTTTGAGTTATTAGAACTGGCAATCATATATGTCGTCGTTTTAATTCGTCCGTCTCCGACCGGCATCTTTGGCCAGTGAAGAGCACAATCAGCTCCATTAAGTTAGAGAAAAAATTCCCGTGGAAGTGCGGCTCAAATTCATTTGAAAATGTGGTCATAGACCCGTCCATTCAGGAATCTAAAGCAGTGAAGATGGAATCTGTCCCACAATTAATTAGTGGGACGAATACAGACAGTCCTGCCCTAGTGCGTCTTGTCGGGAGGGCTGTGAAGGGTTTCCGCCGTGCCTTGTGTCACCAGAAACAAATCGTGCTCCTCCGTTCGATCAAAGCGTGCTCCTCCCGCCTTCAAAATAGTTCGTCGATCGATTTCACTTGCTGATGATGAGTGACAAGACGCTCAGTCCACTGCTGGGAGGTGTTGGATCGCTTGCGGCAATTAAGTTGCACCTAAGTCAATGGACTTGTCTTCTTTGGCAGAGCCGCGACTTCTTGTCTTTGCTACTCAATCTGAGGTCTGGTGAGTTTCTCATTCCTCCTCAATGTGGTGAACACTCCAACTTCTGTCTTCGATTATGTTGTTGTCTTCGGTTCTCTTGAAGGTTTCTTTTCAGCTATAGATATGGAAATCATGTAGGAGCACCCGCCTTTGGCCATTTGGGCACTGGTTCATGAAGATTGGTTCTAAATTAATGTGTCTGTTGTGGTGGTATTTTCCTTGTTCCTTTGCCTGGCTAATGGAACGCGGTGTACGGAGTTGCAGGTAAAATTTGATTCGGATGTAGAGGTTCCTGCAGATCTCGCATAAGGTCTCAAGCGAATCTTCCTCTATCAGTTCTTTATCCTGTGTGTATGCTTGCAGTTGTGTAGACATTCATCGGTACCTCCAGAATGTTCGTGTGAAGTGCGCTAAGTGTATCAGATGAAGACTAGCATCTTAATAGCAACTAACGGCTTCATGGGGTGTTGACTGAGCAAGACTTTGACTGAAGGTATGTGTTAGAAATGTATAATCGGGTTTACATGCTCCTCCTTTGCGCTCATTTCCTGAGCTTGTACCGCTCGTCTTTCGTTGTGAGAGCCGCCCGAAAATGTCTTGCCTACATGGAATCGTGGGACACTGACTTAGAGCATCACATCCGTGTGAATCACACTGGTTTCTTTCTGTAACTCAAATAAGAATCGTTCGTGTGCGCTGGTCTAAATCTCGTGCGTCCGCCATCGAGAGAAGAACGGAAATGGTCCATGGAGAAGATTTGTGTCAATATTGATCGAAAGGAAGTTGTTGCCGTTGATAGGGGCTGTGGTGGGGGTGATCAATCTGAAATTGGTGTTAATGGATCTCGGTCAATTTTTCATCTGACTCCTTACAATTGGTCACCTGAAAGCATTGAGTATTTTGGATGTGCATGATTCTCTTGAAGCTAGTTTGTATTATGGAAGACCTGGAGGAGATCGACTGTCCCGAATGATTCTTACTTGATCTAATGCCATGGCGATGTTTTTCAGACATGAAATTATTTGAAGCATGGAATAGGGGAGCACTAGCCTGTCTACAAGCACTTGCAATGGCTATGGGTTAGCTAGTAGTAACTGTGATTCGTGATTCCTTGCATCATTGCTCATCACAAGAATAGCGGAAGCATCTTGGCTCATCTAAATAATCTGAATAGCAATTAAATTTTGCAAATATTGCGATTGTGATTGGTGCAAATATAGTGTCAACCTCGATTATGAAATATTTTTTAGTTTCTCTTTCTTGGTTGGTTGGTGATTTCATGGAGCGAACAGGAATTCCACATTACAACCAATTGAAAGCACAAGGTGTTTATGAGCCATAGTGGTGTCCAAAAAGGGTTTGTGGAACAATTGTATGTGGACTTGGAGAGATGTGACTATTTTCCATTTTTTGACAAGCAAAGGGATTGCTTGCCTATCGAAAAGGATTTTTCAAGACTTATCTTTAAAGCTATTGAACAATGTGAAGTTGGGGTGGTAGTGCTATTGGAAGAATTCTTCACTTCAAAATGGCCCATGATGGAGTTGGTGGCAATGGCAAATGTTCAAGAGAGGAAGCCAAGCTTCACAATAATGTCAATTCTCCTCTGCATTTCACTTTCGCAATGTTGTGATGTAGATAATTATAAGAGGTGGTTATTATTGTGGCACATTTGGGCAAAAGGTGGTAGCAAGATTGATTTGAAAGAGTTGGCCAATGTCTTGCAATTGTTTGGCTCTAAAAATGCCTTGAAGTACAACTTTGAATTGGGAGAAGTGAAATATTGAGAGGAGGTAGTTGAAGCAATTTGTAGTTTGGTTTCACTAGGGACACAATTTGAAGATTCCCATATTTGAGGGAGGTCACGTTTATGCAATGCATGCACAAAGTTGCTTTATAAATGTACTTGTTTCCATTTGATGTAGATGTTTTTGTCCCAAATGAATTGGGATGTCATTGGATTAATAGAATTATACTTTTGTAGTGGTATTGAATTATTTTGTGCAAATTCATTGATTTTGATCCATTTCCACTTGTCTTGATTATCCACTAGGTGATACATGAAAGGATCAAGCATTCAAAACTATCTTTACTATATTGGGTGCATGTCATAGGTTTACATGAATTTATCCTATGAGTGTCATGGCAAAGTTGCTCATGTAGAGTTGGGAAGTCAAAGTGAAGAAAAGTTGTTGAAAAAAGTACTCCAAAGATTGACTTTTCACATGTATTCCGTGTCCTATACCCAACCATTCAAAAATATTGTACTAGGATATTAGATTGATGTAAGGTGCCACATCCATGAATAAAAGATAGGGATTCAACCATTCATGAAATTCGATCTCCTTAGGTAAATGGTTTGATATAAGGTCTAAATAATACCACATCTATAAATAATAGTTGATACTGGGGGTTCAATGCATTAAAGCTTATTCTCAAGATGGAGAAGAGGGGATGTTCGGGTTCCCTAAAAAGATTCAAAAAGTCAATTTCATGCAATAGCAACTTCCATTGTTTCAGAATATATCCAATACAACACAATTGTTCACCCAAGGTTTGCAACGCTAGAGGGTGATAATTATTTGGGACCAAAATTGACATGTTAAGGTATCTATTGTCAAATCCTAGTTACATAATTAATCTCTTCATCCTACAAACCTTTGGAAATACCCTTAGCTCTTCTTCTCCTTCTCTTCCTTCAAAGCACTTCATTCACCCTACCAATTTCACAAAGATCCAATGTGCGCATTTTCAATATTTATATTGTTGTCCATAACAAGAACAAATTTTATGACCTTGAATTCCAATTTGACATCCAAATTGTGGTACACAACATTTGTAATGTTAGAAGTAAAGCGCCCATGCACAAGTTTAGGTTGCTCAAGTTTAAAGTCTCCTTTGACATAGAAGTCTTGAAGACTCTAAATTAAAAGAGATGGATAGGGAGCTCTTGTTTGGAAATGATGTAGACCTATGAAATATGGACTCAAAAGAAGGGATGTGTGTTTTGAGTGTACACCAAAAACATTTGTGGAAGTGAACAAGATGGACAAAGAAGAAACTATTATCACCACTATCATAGTTACTATGTGTTGTGATGTTTTGGGATAGAAAAAGAATAGTCATTTCACGTGTTTATATCTTTCTTCTTTAGATTTATATATTAATTAAAGGTATCAATAAAATATTGATTTCACTTGTACATGATCTTTTTCTTTTAAATGTATATCCTAAGGGTGTCAACGCAATCCATGAGCTTTTAGTTCCACAATAAGAGGAGATTTTTAATTATAACTTGAAAACTCTATATATTGGGGGTATTATTTGTGGAGGGAGATTTTTGGCTCATTGATGCAAAGGTCAAAAAATTTATGAGCATTGATATTCACAATTTAAATCACAATCTAGGTATCCTATTGAGGTATTATATCGAACTACTAAGCTTACATTTGATTAATTCTTAAAGGACATTGCAAGCCCAACTAACATTTTGAACATCAAAATGGAATTTTTCACATAATCCTTAATTTTAATTTTAATTTAAAATTAATTAATTTAAATGAAACTCCAATAATTTGCTTTTCCTTCCCTTTTCTTTTTCCAAAATTATTAAATTTGTAATTTTTGTGACACTTTGAAGATGGTATTGTGAAAACTCAAAATACACCACTTTTGAACCTTTTCTATCAAATTTCTTTCAATATGAGTTCAAAGAGTACAAAAATTACACCACAATGTTTTTCACTATTATTTACATTTAAAAGAACCATACTATTAAAATCATTTTTGTAATTACTATGATTTTTTTTAATTCTTTAAAAAATTATATTAAATTCAATTAGATGTTTTTAATTATGAAAAACTGAGAATTTATTTGAGACATATAATACTACTTGTGAAAAATATACATGCAAAAAATGTGTGCTTTGATATAGAAATCTAATGAAGTTAACTGAGTCCAAATATAAAATGTGCTTTAAAGGTTAAGATTGTGATTGGTAAGGCTTGATTTTCTTCAATTACTTCATTTATACTGAAAGACAAGCTCATGAAACAAACTCAATATCAGGCCATGTGCAAGAAGTTGTATATGAGGCTTTTGAAATAGAAAGTCAATAACGATGTTGGTTTCTAAGAATAAGGCATAAGTACTAGTATTATTAATGTGGCTAACAATGCCAATTTTTTTTCAAAATAATTACCATTGCTACTCATACACTATGAAATATGACTTTTAATTGAATGCATTTAATCATATTTGCTACAAAAAATTAGAAATGATAGATGAAATTTATAGAAGAAAATGGTGTTCATTACCATTGGCTAATCAAACAACATTTATTTGTCTTATTCAACTACTCTACAATTGTGAGCAAGATAATAAGCACCAAGTTTAACATGTACATTGTTGGAGTTGCAAGATAGTCGTAGAAACAAATAAACTAGATTAGGAGTCAATGACAAAGTCTACAAAAACTTATTACATTTGTATTTTTTCATTTTCTACACTTAATAAGTATCTAAGGTGGATTCTATTGTACTCCGTAATAATCATCAATTGAAACAAATGCAACTATGTACAAAATGACTAGAATCCTACTTTAAAACAATTGTCTCAATCACATTTTAACATCCTAGTGTAATTATATATTGTAGAGCAATTGTATAATAGTTATTGAGTAGTCATGGTAGACATTGTAATGTGGCACCTACAAGTTTGATCTAAGGATTGTCGTGAAAAAATTTAGGGTTTTTATTCAAGGTCAAGAAAACTCTAAGCTGCCACTTTATTGCAACCACCTCTTGTTGTTATTGCCTTATATAAGGCCTTACACTCTTATTCTTGCCCCTTGTTGTTGTTGTTGCTTCTTGTTTTCTGGCCATAACATACACTTGTTATTTTCCTTCTTAGCATGATGTGATTTCCTTTCTACTTTTGTTCTTGTTTCTTATTATCATAGTTAAGATTGTACTTGTTCTCTTCTATTGTTATGACTTGCATTTTGCTTCCTCTTTCATGATCATTGTTGTTTAGAATCCCACAATTTGTATTGTTGAAAACCTCTAAATCACTTGGTGCTAGTAATTATAGTGCTAGATGTATGGTTACATGGACTTTGGTTTGTAGTGTATGAATGTGTTGAAAGGCATAAATTATTAGTAGATATTAAAAAAAGTTTAAAGGAATTTGTGTCTTTGTATGTGCCAAGAATTCAAGTCGGGATCTTTGTGAATTTGTGTCCACTCTATGTATGACTAGTAGGTGCATTGGTCGTTGTAACTCGTTCTTAGATGCTCACTCATGTAAAATATGTTTCTATAAATTTTGTAGATACAATGTCATTCTTTCTTTTGAATAATTTTAGTTGTTTTCTAGTTGGGTCAAAGGTGTACATAGACGTTTATTCATTCAATTGCTATCTCTAAGAAGTTGTATATCAATTGTTCAATGTATAAAGAATGACTTGTGAATGAGTTCATCTCATTTTTACAACTAAAAAAATAAATACTCACTACTGCAATTGAAAGCTAAATGTTGACATATACTACACCTTAGTTGTTATATTTTGACGATTACAAAATGTTGTTAATTGATGTTTGCTTCTTAGTTGATAACAAAATGATTGACAAAATGTTGTTATATTTTGACCTTAGTTGTATCAACTAAGAAGCAAACATCAATTGACATCAAGCTAAATGTTGACATATACTACACCTTAGTTGTTACATCAACTAAGAAGCAAACATCAACATCCCATATGGCAAGTAAAAATAAACTAATAATGACTACTAGAATGTTTTATCATAATTTACTTTAGAAAAAATCAGAGGTAAATTTAAAAAAAAGTGCTTTGATTATTAAGAAAACAAAAACTTCATTGACTTTCAATACAACTTTGCTACAACACCTTGCTTTCGGAGAATTTGATGTGCATCATAGTCAATTTTGGGTGCAACTACTTTTCTACTACCATAGTTGAAAAGACCATATAGGATGGTATATAGTGGTGGAATGTTGAGTAGACATGTTGATGTGGAAGTAAATGCCACAATTCTAAATAAATTGGCAAAACTTGTAAATGAACTAGCTATGCTGACAAATGAAAATAACTCCTATATCCTTTACGATTACATTTTCAAGAACGAATTGTCGATAATGAATGTAAACCTTTGGATTAGCACTAGTCGCACATGTCTTCAATGACTCAAAAAAAATCATAAATGGAGTAAAAAAAACTCATTTTCATCTAATGAATACTCCACTATGAATTCAAGTATTAGTATTATCTTCATCCTTTAAGTTTTTAGCAAAAGCCAAAATTTGATGTTGGCCATTAGATGTGGATCCATGTGGTGTCATAGTACTTGTTGGAGGAGCCAATATTAACACCATTTGTATGTGCATAGCTTTGGGATTCCTCTAAAGAAATCACTCTTAGAGTAATGCATAGTTGCATACAACAAATAAATCGTCTTCATTTTTTTCATTATTTAAATTAAAGCAAATAAGAATATTTATGTTTTGTATTATTTTATTCATTAGTTCAAATTTATTCAATTACTTAGTTCTAGAGTTCAAGTCACAACTTTGAAGTTATAATTTGGAAAACAAAATTACTAATCATCATCAATTCATTATTAGTATTGTGAGTTTTTGACTGCAGCTTGCAAGGCTTTATATATGTCTATTTAGGCAATTACCTATTCAAAATTGTTTGAAGCCCAAAGATAAATTACCCATTATGAATTGTACCTATTTGTCAACATCTAAAATATAAGTATGAATGAGGAAGGCATGCTAAACCAATAGTTAGGAAAGTCACTTGGAGAAGCCATTGAATATGTATTATTATACAAATCCACCATATATTTGCTCATTGTTTTCTTTTCATCATGTGTCTACTACAATATCCTTCATTGCTACTATACATAGGTGAACTTTGGAAGAGAATAGAGATATCTATTAAGTAGTGCAAACAAAGTGCAAGCAGGATAACTATGAGATTCAAAACTAACACCAATTGATTTTTTGGGAACATGCAATTGGTAAAAAAATCCATATGAAACTCCACATGAAACTCAATGAATAAGGTAAAGCAACCTCTCATAGTCAGAATTAGGAGTTTGATCTTATGGTGTTATTGAAATTTTACAATTTTTTTCCCACATAAAGACAAGTCCGAGAAACAATGAGAGCAATTGAATTTATATTTCTTTGATAAAGTAAAAATTTGCTATTAATTTTTGAAGTGTTCAATGCATTATGACCTAAAAAAGTCTATAGACTACTTCATAATCAACAAAATCTAAATCAATAATGCTCATCTAACTCACCTAAAGCAATCATAATATTTTCTAATATAAATGACTTAAAAAATCAAATCTTTCACATAATTCACACAAAAAATTTGGAAGTTCTTAAAGAGGTTATTAATCACTCCATTACTATCATGTAAGACATTGATGGTGGCTCAAATTTCACAAACTAGAAAAAAAGCATGATGGGTCATTCCCTAGGTGTCCATCATGGATCATTTGATTGTCATGGGCTGATTTACCTTACACATCTCTAATATCTCTCGGTATGGGGTCAAAGTTCTAAATCTTCACTTCCACACACCTAGTCTTCTCTAATTGCTAAAAATCTCCATGTGGGGATCAAAGTTCTAAACCTTCACTTCCACACACCTAGTCTTCTCTAATTGCTAAAAAAGTAGTTTTCTTTTATCCAAATTCCAATTTCAAGTCAATTATGAGTGCACATACCTTACTGGGTTTCATGCCTCAATAATCAACGAGTACAACAAAGTCTGTTGAACACGTTGATCTCAGAGGCATGAAACCCACTACAGATATAATTCTTTCAAATGAAATTTCTAGCTTCAAGGTAGGTGGGTTCACTTCGTACCATATTAAAGTCTTGACCCTTGTCAGTTCACTAACCGGTCTTCTAATACTGGTCGATTGTGCATCGACAAGAACGCATTATGATGTGCAATCTTCAAATTTGCAAGTCCTGGACATTTCAATAAGACAGGCACGACATTCGTTCTACCCAATCAAGCAACACATGATACTACATCAATATTTGCAAGTTGCATAACAGGGTGGCTTAACACTTGAACACGATTAGTAAAGAAACTTCAAAAAACTGGACGTAAGAAAGAAGATACATCAACCGTTAGCGACCTGATCCCCTCTCCTTCACCAACCCTTGTTACCAATAGCAATTCATCCATTCACACTCTCAGCTGGTCTTCAAGCAGAAAATGGTGTAAGCACGACTTTGCTAAGTGGGTATGGCCACTCGCCTTTGAATGGACTGGCCACTTTTAGTGGCCTACACCATCCCAATTTGGAATTGCATAAGAATGTCATACATATTGAATAAAATTTGTTCGCAACAGATTTGGCTCTCGTACCCACAGTGATCTCTCCTCAGCTCTACAGCGACCTCCCAGAATTCACACTCCTTCGTATGGGTTAAAATGCTTAAAGAAATGGAAAGACTATCCTCAACGATAATCTTAGACTAGATGTAGCCACACAGGCACGATTCTTGAGACTTGATTTTCACTTAGAGAGATTAGAGCAGCAACCCAAAGTCTAACGTATATATAACCTGCTCCACAATACTAATACAATTCAGAGAGCAGTAATGCGGCAATATGTTGCATCCTTTTCTACATTAAATATACAAGGAAGGCCAGCCAAGAAGGCTCACCACCCAAGTAGAGGGCGTAATGAGGACCTCTGCTTCTGCACATCGCGAAGAAGCGTCTCCAGCTGCACCAAGTCAATCTGCAGGGGCTGCCGACGAGCATAATTCTTGCACCACATCATGTTGAAGCACCCATCCCAACCTAAGAGAGAGGTCACTCGCATCCACTTGCTGTCAGGAGGTCTGGCACCAAGTAATGGATACACATCGATACCAACAGCATGTGTGAAGTTCCGGAACGCATCCGTGTGATACAGATACGGGAAGACTTCCACCACAACTGCCTTTGGCCTTGCGAAGAGGAAATTCACGTTCTGGGATCCATGAGGAACGAGGAACAAGTCATCCGCTGCTACAGCCCGCACTTGCTCGCAAAAGGTCCCGATTCCACCGGAGCGATGCTCCACGGGTACCACGAGAGTCCGTTCCATCACCTTCCCCGCGTCAAGCTTATTAGCAAGCTTGCGTGATCCCGAGCTTCGATCCAACACCACCGCTCGACTGATTGGCCATGAGGCGTTTCTGGCTTCAATGTTGCAGTAACGCAATACCTATTGGGAGAGAGCATTGCTTGAATCACGTCAGCAAGCCTTAGATGAAGGGCAAAAATATGTGAACACGTCCAAAAAGCTGATGAGATAGAAAAAAACCCTGTAACGATGACATATAATTCTTGGAAGGGCATCTAGCCTCAAATGAAAGGCAAGAAATATGTGAACACGTCCCCAAAACTGGTAAGATCGAAAAAACAGTAACGATGACATGCAAATTCAGATGGCATGTAAATCTTGGAGGGGCATGTCCAAAATCCAGTTGAGGTACTTGTGAACAATTACCTGTGATCGCAACCATGAGTTCGTCTCCTCATTAGGGACGTACTTCACATGCGTAGGACCGGAGAACAGCACGGCGTCTTTGAAGCAGATGGAATCGTCTTTGTCAATCGGCAGGTTGTGAAACCTAACTGTGAGGCCAAACGCCGCCAACAACCCCTTGCCCCACACGGAGACATCGCTCTGTGCAGCAAACCACTGCAGATTCGCGGTCTGATTGAGGAACTGCTTGAGCAGAAGCGCAGGGATGAGCTTCTCGGCTTCGTGATGAGGGTTAGGTTTTCCCGCAGGGAGGAAGCGTTGATCGAGAACGAGGCTAAACCCTTGCACCCAATGCCACCCCTCGTTGCAATGGGCGTCCGCCTCCACGGGAACGGTCAGCTTCTCCCCAAAGAAGCGCATGAACTTGGGCAAATCGGAGATTCGCTTCTCATGATTGCAGAGTCGTACCTTGTCAGATGCGAAGCATATGTTTTGGACGCGAGGAAAACACTCCGTGTTGCACTCTCCGGTGCAGTAATGGTGGGCATTGAGGAAAGGGGTTGTAGAGCATGAGTGGTGTACAACCGGATCCCCAGGGTAGGAACTCGGAAGCGACGTGGGGGAGAGAAGGACGGCGAAGGTGAGCAAGAGCAGGAAGACGAGACACGCGCTCACCAGATTGCGGATACTTAGACGTGAGAGAGAATTCAGGCGCGTTCTTGTCATCCATACACAGAGGTCGCGCTCCAAGTTGCCCTTGCAGCGCTTTCGCCTCTTGCTCGACCCCGAGGGAAGCATTTACATCGCCTGGGCAGACGTCCAACCTCCACGCAATCAAGCCCTAAACCCTAAACGAGGCTGGATGTTCACTACCGGAGAGCAACTTGGTTTAGGATCGCAAAATCTTCAGAGCTCATTATGGGTCATTGCCAATGGGAGAGTTCCCAGACTTCTGCTTCGATAATGAAGGTGATTTGGGCAACACTGTTTGAAAGTTCTACTGAAATCGAAAATTGTGACAACCCTAAAAGCTGCTATCGTAGTTCAAGACTTGTGATTTGAGAAAGGCGGAAATCTGAATGTTCTATAGTTGTACAGATGCAATTCTGGAGCTCGAAATCGCGAAGGGCTGATTTAGAACGGAACAGCAGAGTAGCGAGGCTGCAATCGTGAACTGTGACCCGCAAACATGATCAATTACTGTCTTCTGCAGTCTCTTTCAAACTCGATGCTCGTTGCTCGTCAGAATCTACACTAGTTGTAGATTATGGCGTGTACGATTAGGGCACGATGCCTTAAAACCCTAAACCCTTTCTCTACTCTGCAGCTTTTCTGGCCCAAAATCCTACACCCGAGAACGGATTGCGAAGTTGTAGCATCGATGCCTGCGGCAACCGCAACAACTAAAGGAAGTAAAATAAGTATCTCCGCCTATGTGCGGTGGCCCATGTGCGCAGGCCTAATGGCTGCGTCGATGAAACCTTCACCGGAAATTGACAGCGATGACGTGGAGATTGGTAAGAATGGCAGGCAGCAGAAGCAGCCGAGGAGGAGGAAGATGATCCTGCACGTAGCTTTTTCTCTAGAGACGCGCTTCTTTCTCCGAAGGCTTTTTGCAGCAATTTGTGGAAGTGCCCTTGTTGGTTCTGAAGCTGCGAGCTGACATTTACGACGCGCGGGTTCACATCAACTTCATTCAATCAAAGGTCAAATACTCTTCGCATCGTAAGCAACTCGCAACATATCAAAACAATGCAAATCGTATTCGATTCGCGTTCTTGTTTGGCACTCTCTAGGTGGCTGAATCTGGAGGTTAGAGTGCTGGAGCTAGCGTGGAGTTATAGGAGTCCCTTGCATGCTTGGCCAAGTAGAAGGGAACGGTTACTGCTGCATGGAAACACGACCAGTTTCTGACGCCATTCTTGAAGAACTATCCCTTGCTCTACAGTTTGAAAGATAAGAGTGAAGATGATGTTGCGTTGAAAGCAGCGGAGAAGACCCCTGCATTGCAAGAGCTTTAGAAGGGCGTTCAGTAACCTCCAGACATGTATGCTGTTGCGGAGACTTCGGGAATTCAGGGCACGATGCTTTAGAACCCTAAACCCGTTCTCTACCCTCCACCTTCCCTAGCCCAAAATCCTAAAACCCGAGATCGTTTTGGGCCAGGGAAGTTGTGGATATTACGAAGGTGTTTCTGCTGTGGGGCGAAGAACTGGATACCCCAGTGGTGAGCCTTTGTCTGTTGATATCATTGTCGATGCATCTCCGCAAGGTGACCTGGACGTCTCCGTCAAGATTTCAATGGAACTGAACCAAGGTTTTTCAAGTAGTACAAGAGGGATCTGAAGGTTCCATTTGCCGACGTAGCGAAGGGGGAGGCTCGGAAGGTGAAAGGCCTATTTGGATCTTGCACCACCTATGAGATTCATCGTGGGATGCTCTCTGACAAGGTTGAGATTCTGAACTTTTGTTTTAAGATTTTCACGGATATAATCATCATGAACCTATGCAGGATGCTTTTGTCCATGATGTTACATATCATGTGAATAAGGACTATTTTGGTTATTATAGTACCTTTGGGTTCATCGAGAGATGCTCAATGACGAGGTTTCGGTTGCAGAGTCTGAACTTTGTTTTTAAATTTTCGCTGATGTTTTGTCATGAAGAATTTGGTTCTTAAATATTTGAGATAGCAGGGTTTTGAGCTAGCTCTGTAAGTTAGATTGGACACTTGTTACTCAAATCTGTCATAAGGTGTCATAAATGCAATGGATCATTTTATTCTTTTTATCTCACCCCTAGTCGCATATAATGTTGGTTCAAGTTTAAACCTTGTTATATCAAGCTTATTGCTTTGACTGTGCAATCTACAGTGACCCTTACCGACTGCTGTTTAGCTGATTCTCAAGGAATCAGAAAGTCAGCGATTATTATGTCAGAAGTAATGTTTGTAGTACTTCCATGGTTCTACATGGAAAAGAAATTCTTGGTTTCTCAGAAGTTCCTCTATGATTTGGGTGCATTGCAGTTAGCCAAGGCGAATTGTTTCTTGAAAGGTGCTACAGCTCAGCAGGGTGTCAGGACCGTAGTATCAGGCATTGTGAAGAGCGCAAATTCATCCATGACCGTAGAAGTTCACGGAGTTGATGTTCTCGTCAGCGAATGGATGGGGTATTACTTTCAATCCATGTTACCATTTGTGCTCCATGCACGTGACTGCTGGTTATAACTGGGCAGCGCTATTCTTCCTGATAGTGTATGCCACTTTTGAGGAATCTTCTTCGAATCTATTGCTCTCATATTTGCACTTAACTTGGCTCATTCGCTTGTGTTGGATTCCTTGTGCAAGTTCTGAGGTTTGTCATTTTGGAATTTACTTGGCTGTTGTTTTAGTATGTAGCTGGATTCGGCAAGAGAGGAACAAGTCTGTTCTTCTGGGAAACGTGTATGGCTTCAATATAGCTTGTGTTGGAGAAGAGGTTGTGCGTGAAGCTACTCAAGCTCAAACCATCGATGGTGTCGACAGCAAAGATGTTATAACCACCTATTCCCTCATTCAGGTTTTGTCAACTCTTTTCAGTCCAATGATGTGCTCTTATAACACGCAGGGATCTGATTGGAGGAAGTGATGAACCTGTTCATGTATAAAGCAGTGTTAAATACAAATATTGTATTTCCTTGAATCCTTTTTTATGTACTAGCTTCCCACATCCATGCTACAGTCATGTACGTGGATGGGCCCGTTGTCTGGTTCGATTCTGGTTTCATGCAACGGTTTCGCAAAGAGAAACCGGTTCTTCTCACTTCACCCCATTCCCCAAGATGCATTGGTCGCAAGCGATTCTCATGTTTAGGGATCCCATTGCATTATGTGCACATGATATAAGGTTCTGAGAGAGTGGACAAAGGAAAAACCGGTAGTGAAGGCTGTCCAGCAGGTGCGATCACTGGATGTATTCGCATTGCACGCAGGCATCTTTCTATAGATGTTTTTTTTGAAACAAGTGTTTCATCCTGTAGGAATGCCATTAGGACCTGGCCTGTTCAGATGTTTAGACACCTAAAGAGCTTTTTGCATCATTCTTACATGCATGCACTGACTTGTCACAATTGCCTTTTATGACCTATTTCATCAGGAAATCTCCCGGATCAGAAGATGCGAAAATACTGAGATTATTGTGCTTAGAATAATTATTTCTTCAATTATAATAAAGTGTAATAACTATTATACTTGTACCACCATTATGTGCTAATTATGTGTTAACATTTATGTGCTAATTTGTCTGGACATTTACTCCTGAATCACCGTAATTCAGTAAGGATTTCACGAAATTAAGAGTCAATCGCAAGTAGCATTAGAAATGTAGCGGGGAGCTCTAGTACATTGCTTAGGTAATGTGATGAGACCAAGCGAATCAACAGTCTGCCAGTAGTAGCAGGATCTATAGCCTTAAGCCATAGTGACATACAGTACATTGCTAATTTGAGAGGTTTCTGAGAAGTTGTGAGCTCCTTGATTATCCATGGATCTTGACAAGTCATGGCCTTTTACAATGAAAGAGCACAAGTTTGCATGGCTGACCAGTGGACACTATCAATAGCATGTGTCTATCCATGAGCTGATCCTAATGTATTATGCTGTTTGCTTGCAGGAGAAGCAGAGCCTTCACAAGGTTAAATACCATTAAACTACCCTTGTTTGACAGGATGCAACCATTTATAAATCATTTTACACGTGTATTCTCTGAAGTGAGAGTTATCTGCAATGAGATGTTGTGTGCAGATTCGGAGAATTCTGATGGAGCCCACAGCATGGCCATGAGACAGCCAGGGAGCCCTGAGACTGTTCCTCGGGTCACAAGGAATTTGGTGCTCCACTTGACAATTTGGACTGTTCAGCCAAGAGCGTATTGTTTTCAGTACAATGGGGCGGCAAAGACTACAGGTCAAGAATAAAGACAGGATGATGGGTGAAGCAATGTCTTCAAGAGTGCTTGCAAGAACCACTGCAAAGCTTGTAGGAAGATGGATCTAAGTTCATCATAATAATAAATACAGTAGCTGGGGCTTACAGCCAGGTGATTTGAATGCTCAGCAAGTGTATTCCGTCAGCAACAATCTGCTCATCTGAAATTGAAACCAGAGTGCAAGCTGCTTCAATAAATCAGTACATACTGCATATATGACCTTGCATTCCCAAGGGGTGGGGCACATGCACATGAAGTACAAAGAGACAACTGTACGGCCTCAGGACTTATTCAACTGATTTCGAAGCCAACAAGGGCTGCAAGTGCAGAATCTTTCCAAAGAAGTGGGCAATGGCTGCAAGTACAGAGGCATTCTAAAGAGGTGAGCAATTAGTGACGGGCAATGATCTTGTGTGGGTCAGTCATCTCTATATAACTTTGTAGCAGTCACCCTTCTGTCTGCTTGTTTGTCCTTTTGTTGTACATTGTTTATGCAATTGTTTATGTCTACCAACTGCTGCACCTTTCTCTCTTGAATACAGTCTAATGGGATTTATAAACATGAAAGATGCCAATGGATGGCATCTCAATGTTGACTCTAAGTTTGTCTAGGTTTCCACGGTCATGGCATTCCCACCATGATGGAAAGAGTGCTTGATTCCCCACCCTATGTATTGAAATTCAGGGATTGCTCTCCACTTTCAACATCTGGGAGTTGCTGCCACTCATGCAACTTGTCACTGATTGAAGGCAAGTTGTTGCTGAAAGCATGTTATGTTCTAGAGAATGTGCTGTATACTAAGCTTATGGGGTGCACTCTGTGCAGGAGCAAGCTCTTGTGCAGGATGTGCCCCACATGGCGTGTTCACTAGCGTTAGAAGCTGACGACCCATTTCCAACCACTTAAGGAATTGCCAGCATATTTGCAGGATGGGGGTTTGGTGATGGAAAAAATATCCCTGTGTGTAATTTTTTTTACATTTTGTTCTTCAGAACGAAATCACCATAAATTTTTTTGTGAAGATTTTGTAAAACCTATTCTTGTTGTATAGGTCATTCTATTTTGACCATAGGTTGGTTACAAAATCAATGTAAGTGATAATTGTGACTTTCAATATACACTTGGACATTTTTGCTACTCTTATTGGTCTTGCTTATGTGAGTTGTCACTTAAATTGGAGTTGATTGAAAATAGAGTAGGGTGATTAAGAATGGGTCACTTACTCTTAAGTGTAGTTTCCTATTTCCCAATGTTCTTGTAGCATTCTTGTGGCAAAATCAACCTTCCATTGTTCATTTTGCATTCTAATTATCCCTTGAAAATGCCTAAATTGATAGGGACTACTCTAAATGAGCTACTAAGATAGCCTTATAAACAATTATAAGAGCAATTTGTGTGAAGTTTAGTTATCTTGTGGGAATTATCTTCTTATCTTTATATTGAGACTATTCTTGCATATCATCTAATGTACACTTTTGATGTAACTTATTTACATCTACATGTACAAATTTTTAATTGGTAATATCCTATATGAAGGTCAAAATTGGCATAAATTTAGTCAATTTTGTTGAAAAGTGCCATGTGTTGTCTTGTGAATGGTGTGTGAGAGGTGACATGGCCCCTTGAGAATTTGACTTGGAAATTCAATTTCAACACCCGAGTGCCCAATCAGACCTTCATGTATGGGAGTCCGAAAGCAGTCCTTGACACACTAGGGTTGAATATCAAGAGAATGTTGTCAGAGGCTCAGCACTTTTCATCCACATTTGAAGATTGTCCAACCCCTAGTGCCTCGTGCTGCAGATGCTCTAACTTCCTACTGCATGTTGGATGGTGTCCAACACAGGTGAAGGGGATTCATTTCTACTCGCAGCATAAGAAGGCTTCCATCCATTCTGTGAGATTGACATCAAGAATCTTTCCTATTTCTATTAGACTTATCAACTGGTGTTGTTTGACGTAAGCATTCCAAAGTACTCGCCTCTTGCATCCAAGGGGTATATATTTACATATTCCAACTACCCCCAAATCTTAATTCTAACTAATATGTGGACCAGATTCATTCAAAGGGATCCAAGTCCCAGAGATTCCTCTGTTTTTTTTTTCCCTGAGACACCATTCTGTTAACTAAAATCCCGAAAATCATCGGAATAAGTTCCCAGCATCTTCCGAGCTCATCCGCACAGCACCACAGTGACAACAGTCTCGGTTTATTAATGCTAAGGTATAAGAAAGTGCACATGACTATTCTTGCGACCAAAGCTAGAGCCCAACCGATACCCTAAAAACCCAAACGCAAACCATACCAATTTCGAAAGCACACTATTACCAATATAAGAAAAAGGACGAGCCATGCACCAGTCCTGTCGATGTGTCATCACCATTTCCACTTCCACTGCAGTGCACAGTGACTCGTCAGAGTCTTTCTGAAACATTCGGAAACCCATTAAGGTATTTCAATCTGACTGACTGGTGAGGGAAAGAGAATCAAGTGTTTGCTAGACTCTGAAGTAGCAAGCTCTCTCTGTTTTGTTTCGGTGTTGGTTTGGGTATTGATTTTGCGGTGACTGTGCGTAACTTGCGAGCTCGTGCAAGGATTGATTTCTCCTCCAGCTGCTGGCGATGGAGCTTGCTGATGCGTGGAGCTTCTGGGCGAACCTCTTGGGATTTGAGGTAGCAACTGATTCCCGTGCGAGGAATTGTGAACAACAATAGTGGAGCAGTCGAGAGTTGCATCTATGTGACAGACGCGTTGTTTCGGAGTACGAAAGAGTTCATTTCATTGCTTACTTGCTGGAGAATTTTTGGAAATGATACCTTCGGATTGAAATTTCTTGTCGAGGAATCCGTTGTAAAAGGTGGTCTGTGTATGTTTTTGACCTTGTGAGTCAACGACAGGAGAGGTTGTTATGTGCACGTGTAAAATTATAAATCGAGATTTTTTGGTGATATGATAATGTGGAACCCCTAAGCTGACAACTTGCTTTTAAATTCTCTGATAAAGTTTGTGTTGATCACAAAGCGGTTGATTGGTTTGCAAAGACTACTTCGCAAATTCTAAACGGGTGTCGTTTCCGGAATCTTTTCCTGCTGTCCCTCTCGGAAGTTTCGTCACCTGTTTTTTCCAACCAAAAGTGTTGGTACGGAAAAACCCTGGAAGACTTCCCGGGAGAGTCAATAATCCTTCGTACCTGTGGGTTTTATGTAAATTTCGGGAGCAAATTTGGGGCACCGTGCCCTTCTCTTTCTCTCTCTTTTCTCTCTTTTGCATAGAATATGCATAACCCTTCTGGATCCCTCGGCTTAAAAATTCTTGAGGCTGTACCGGCAGAATGTAAACGAGTTGAATTTGCAAAAAAATCATAAAAAAATCCTTCTCTTTTCTCATGTACAGCAGATCTGTCACTCCACACTGAAAAATAGTTTTGGTGACACTCAAATCTCTTTAAATGTTTCCACCAGGGAGTCCAACTGCACATAATTTGAATGTGCGAGAACTTTGCAGGATATTCTAGAGTGTGATTTTAGGGCAGTTTAAAATGTGATGTTTGTGGGAATGCAGAGAAGACTCTGGCAGTGGTTGTGAGTGACCCCAATGATAGAAGTGACCGATTCTACCCTTTAACGGCAACTGAGACAATGGGATCCATGGCGCCCACGTCCTCTTCAGAGACGGAAGATGCAGGCCCTCAAGTGGCTATTCTGTTTGTAGGGGTTTCTTTGTTTCTGGGCATGGCGAGTCGCCATGTTTTGAAGGGCACCCGGGTGCCCTACACTGTGGCGTTGCTTCTACTAGGCATTGGCCTGGGCGGATTAGGTCAGTGTGTCTCTGTACTTGACACACTGGTGTTACGGTAACCACACTTGAATACTATATGCAAAAGTTTTAAGGGTTCAAAGTTTTATTGGTACATGATCTAAACTTGACACAAATTTTGAGGTTGACATGATGTACATTATCAAAAATAAAATGGATTT
The DNA here is from genome assembly GCA_963969395.1 of Pseudoscleropodium purum. Classification (NCBI taxonomy): domain Eukaryota; kingdom Viridiplantae; phylum Streptophyta; class Bryopsida; order Hypnales; family Brachytheciaceae; genus Pseudoscleropodium; species Pseudoscleropodium purum. The sequence continues at coordinate 5,706,279 of OZ017796.1, forward strand.
CAACTTACCAAAGAACGCAGTAGTTGGGCACTACATGAAGGGTTTAAGGTTTTATTGAAAAATGATCAAAAACCAACATGATGTTGAGGTCGTGTGTATGATCACAATCAAAAGGGATTACTTATTGTGCATCATTTGATGTGTTATATTTAGATTGGTGTCGCAATTTGGTGTGGTTACCATTGCACTGCAGTTAAAGACGTGAATCTGGAACGACAGACCGTGGTACCGTCTTTTGACGTCATGGGAATGATTTGACGGGTTTTGTTTTTTCTACCGTACTTGATCTCACATGTTAGCTTATTGCTTATAATGCTTTTGGTTGCTTAAACTCACCCTCTCTAATGAATCTGCGGGGAGTTTTTTCCAATGCGCTTACAAGTATTCACAACTCGACATGTGGAAGTTGTCCGATCGTATGTGTGCACAACATGACAGATTCTCAGGATATCACCAGGGAGTGTGCAAGTACAGAGGGTTTAGTGTATGATCTTCGTTAGTTTTGTTAAATCTCAAAGTTTCGTTTGTGTGATAAAATATTTCTGGAACGACTAAGTTGAACCAGTACTGCTGCAGAATATGGTACCGCTCATGGTTTGGGTGTACTTGGGGACAGCATTCGAATGTGTAAGTACGCCCTCTCCTGCACTTTTTTTTTGTTTCCCCCGCCCTCTGGGAGTCTCCTTTAATCTTTTTTTTTTTTTTTTTCTGTGGATTGATCAGAAATGTTGTTTTGTGCAGGGTCCAATATTGATCCCGGCCTCATTTTATTTCTGTTTCTGCCGGCCCTCCTTTTCGAAAGCTCCTTTGCCATGGATTTTCACCAGATTAAGGTAAGCTACCATGTCGCATTTTTGCTCTACGTTATTCTGCAGAGAATCTGTTGCTTCCATTCATAACTTAGAATTGCAAAACATTTTTTCTTACTGGAGAAAGTTATGGTTCCCAACTTGCACTGGTTGAGCGATTTGAACTGAATGGTGTGTGCTTACTTGTACAGAGATGCTTTGTTCAAATGTTGCTTCTGGCTGCTCCGGGAGTCCTGATATCAACGTTTTTCCTTGGTGTAATTGTGGTTGTGAGTATCCCAGCTCTCGCTCACAATTCTCTTTGGACTTCATTCTCTCATCTGCCAATCAGTGATATAATATATCGTCAGCGTCGTTAGACTGGTGCAATTCTGGGCGTCAAAAAATTGTGTCATTTATCTTCACAAAGCTCTGAAAACTAAGACTGTTATTGATTTAAATTTCGTGGATGGTGGAACAGAAGCTGTTGCCATATAATTGGAACTGGAGCACTGGGCTCCTGCTGGGAGGCCTGTTGAGTGCCACGGATCCAGTGGCAGTGGTGGCATTGTTGAAAGAATTGGGTGCCAGCAAGAAGTTGAGCACTCTCATTGAGGGCGAGTCTTTGATGAATGACGGGTGCGTGACATTGTTCCAGTCTCTGTGTTTAAACCCCTAACAGGTCCAAGAAACCCAACTTAGGCCTCATGTTTTTTTGAGCCAGTTTGAGTCAGTCATTTGTGAACATTCTTTTGGTTCAATTTGGTTTATTTTTTGACCCTCTCATTTACTGTTCTTCACTGATTCTGGTGTCATAAAATTTGGTCTCTTCAGAATTATATTTTTCACAATATGATCAATTGAAATGGCCATTTTCAAACCTGGAATCCGTGATCCTTTAGGGGTTCCGGGTTTCGGGTTTCGATACGAGCATGTCGTTTCCCATGATTGGTTTATAGGTTTGACTTGAATGGGGTCTTTCCATTGTGGTGCTGGTAAGAGGTTATGGTGACTAGAGGACACTGATATTGTGAATTACTGTGGATGTCAGGACTGCGATTGTGGTATTCCGTCTATTTCTGGAGATGGTAAAGGGGGAGCATTTTGATGTTGGTGATGTGATTTCATTCCTCTGCAGGGTCGCATTGGGAGCGTAAGTGATGCTCGAGAAACCGTTTGATTATTCAGCTTGATTTGTTTGGAAATTTCATTTTTGTGAGAATCTTTTTATTGCGCGGAGGAAAGGAAATTCTCCAGTTATTCTGCTTCTTCTTGTCCCTTCAAATATTCATTACATGGGATACCTTTTCATTTGTTGAATGTACTCGCTCTGTGATTTGGAGAGAGGATTGTGTACGAGCTTGTGTTCAGCTTGTGAGATTTACAAATTTCTGATTGGACTTAAATGTTTTGCAGATTGGCCTTAGGACTTCTTTTCGGAATCGTCTCTGTATTTTGGGTGGGAATAGTGTTCAATGACACCATCATCGAGATTACCCTCACCTTGACAGCCAGCTACATGGCTTTCTTTGTGGTAAAAAATCTTAACGGTTCACATATTTTTGTGTATTTTTTGGTTACATTAGCTTGGTGATATACCCAGAATTTGACCAGATCGGATTTGGTCGAATGAGCAGCAGCATTTTGGAGCTTTTTCCTTGGACTAGGAAATGCTTTTAGTGCAGTCCAAAGTTCACTGTATTCAAAGTATAAATAGGTTGAGGCACTCGAAACGCTATTTGAGAGACGCTATTTGACAATTGATTTGAATGACTTTAGGAGTGTTTTAATATACTGACTTATAAATTTATTGCACCATGTATGTGGGGTTCATAATTAGGCTGAGCAATCGGCTCATGTTTCTGGGGTGCTGACTGTCATGACTGTTGGCATGTAAGCTTCTTTTGACTTGCAATACATCCGGCACTTTGAGTTGCATCAGTTTGTTTGAGCTTTACCAAGGTCACCTCAATAGTGTGCATGACTTTGGAGCTGTTAAATTGCGTGCACCTTATTCCGTGTGCAACTTTTCAAGTAATCTGTAATTCTTGCATGCGCAGCTTCTTTGCAGCGTTCGCAAGGACAGCCTTCACCGGGGAGAGTGAACAAAGTATGCATCATTTCTGGTACGCCATCTCCTGCAATTCCCTTCTTTTTTCTCAGAGTGGTTTGTCTATTATATTAATCATCATTTTCATTGAAACAGTGAAACGTCAAGGGATTGGCACTTTTCCAGTCGTCCGTCTGGAACCTCAGATCTACACCATTCTTAGTGTTTTAGAGCTCTGCCTTAAATTATTGCGTTCTGAAACATGCCTTTTTGACCGAATATGGACGATCTAAGGCTATCGCTCACACCTTTTTTCATGTTTACCGAGCAGGGAAATGATTTCCTACATCGCCAACACTCTCATATTCTTACTCAGGTGAGTGATTTCCAATGGCTTGGATGTGAAGCAGCGATTTTTTCTAGTCCTGCCACTAAACATTTGAATTCCAATTTCTGAAGTAGCTTAAACAAATATCCTGACAGTATTGAAAACGCCGGTGTCTTGCAGTGGGGTGGTAATTGCGGAGAGTATTTTAAGAAGTCACGACAAGATTCAAGGTTTGTAACTGCTGTGACTGACTCAGAAAGTATGGTCAAAATTCTTTACCTTTATGTAGGTAGTATCATCACGTTCATTAAAATGGAAAACTTTCAAGACATTGGCACTTTCTCAGACGATTGCTTGGGACCTCAGATGAATACCTGTCGTAGTTTTTAGAGCTTTGTGCATTTGAATGTCATAGTGTTCGCGCTTTGAAACACGCCATTTTAACGAATATGACCATTTAGTGCATTGAACTTCAATTGGTTGCGTATTTTTGCAGGGCGGGATTGGAGTTACCTGGTTGTGCTCTACATTTTTGTCCAGCTCTCTCGAGCGCTGTTAGTGGCATTACTTTACCCGGGCTTGAAGTACTTTGGCTACGGACTCAAATGGAAAGAGGCTACAATGCTTGTTTGGGCTGGTCTGCGTGGCGCTGTCGCTCTGTCACTTTCATTATCAGTTGCTGTAAGTGATTTCCATTTGTTGCAAATGGTTTACTTTGTGTCTTGGCTTTTGTCATAATTTTTAATGTACGAGTGTGTAATTTCAAATGGTAAATTTGCTGAGAAGAGATTGCTTGCATACCCTTCTTGGACCACTTAAAAAATATTGATTCAAGTCATTGAGTTCTGCACATTAAGAGAGATATCTTTCACTTTGTTAAAAAATTTAGGTTTATATATTCCTTAAGAATTTTTTTTTACAGAGCTAAGTTCTTAGTATGAATGTTTTTTTCTTTTTCTTTTTCTTGCATCTCTGAAATCACTAATGCTCTGAAAATTTGGTACCCTGAATCAGCATGACTCTCAAATTTCCGAGTTGATGGGGGCCAGGGTATGTTTTAAATTCTTATATAATTTTCTTGCCTTGACAGTTTTCCACATACATCTTGAAGTATAGGATGTAACTCTTCAATTCCGTTATTGCTCCATGGTTGTCAGGATCCTCTTCGACTCACTTCAATTTATGCCTCTTGAAACCCAAATGTGCCTCAATTATGAATGTGGCGAAGGAGTTGAGGAAGGCATAAGAAGGTTTCCTTGTGTCTTTGTTCTAAAGATTTGCATGCATGTGTCGATTGCATCAGTTTGTGTTCCTCACCGGTGGCGTGGTGTTCTTAACCCTCATCGTCAATGGTTCTACTACGCAATTTCTTCTTCACTTCCTTAGAATGGATAACATAACTGAAACTAAGGTAATAGCATTCTTGGCCTTGGGTTTGATCTCGATCTGGCTCTGCTGAATTTTCCTATTCTGCAATGCTTCTGCCGTACCTGAAACAATGAAGAAGGTGGAGGATTAGGGTTTAGGGTTTACAGTTTAGAGTCTCTTGTAGGAATTTGGTTTTAGTGGCTGACTTTCGGTCTTTTGCAGCAACGTATGCTGGAGTTCGCCAAGCATGAGATGCGCAGTAAGGCACTGGAGGCATTTGGAGAATTGGGAGAAGACGAGGAGTTGGGGCCTGCTGACTGGAATACTATACGCAAGTATGTGACCTGTTTGCCATACGAGGAGGAAAGACCTGCTCATCCCCATGCGCCGCCTAGTTTCGCCCTTCCAGATGGTGAACATGACAAACAGAGAATGCACGACACACGTGGACGCTTCCTGAATGGTAAGCGTTTCAACACTGGTTGCTCGTAATTATGAAAACAGCATACATACCACTGTTACGATTCTCTGAAAAGAAGCTAGGTCTCTTGTTTTTCATCAATGGTACATTTGTGTACTCGTGCACAAATGTGAGGAAATTCCTGTGCTCGTGCGTGAAGCATGAGAATCAAGGCTCTTGATAACTCCAATACATGTTCTTGTAGGTCACGTCTTTTCAGGTCTGCTAAGGCACTCTGTGTGAGGCTGATTTAGTGAATGGAAAAAATCAACATAATCGTTGAAAAGGAAAAATTTGAAGTGATTGGCACTTTTCCAGTTGCCTGTCTGGAACCTCAGATTTGTACAAATCCTATTTTTTGGAGTTTTGCGCTCTGGAATATCACCATCTTGGCACGCTGAATCATTTTAACTAATAATTTTGACCATGCAAAACCTCAAAACTAAGGTCTGCAGTCTGAGTGAGAGCCTTTGGTTGCACGATATACAGTACCATCGTTGTTCTCAAACAAGATACTCAAGAACTTAGTTGCGTCTGCAGGTGTGCAAGCAGCATATTGGAACATGCTGGAAGAAGGACGAATCACACGAACTGCGGCCCTTATCCTCATGCAATCTGTTGACGAGGCGTTAGACAAGGTATCCAGACCAAATTCTAAGTGCAATGTTACTTGATTACAGAAATCATTCTAGGTTAAAGACTCGAAGTTCTAAGTGTCAGAAACGCTACTTTTCTTTGTTTGTGCAGTTTAGTACCTACCATTGAATTATTGCACCGTGGAGTCACACTTTTGCATTCCCCCTTTCTTTAGCAAATGGAATAAATATACACCGCATTTGTTGAAAGTGATTATCAAAGATATAGTGAAAGGGGTGGGCATCTGTCTACCCATTGAAGGTTGTAATGAGGCAAAGTATAGTGCAGGTGTGTACTCTTAACGAATTTGAGGTAGAGAATAGTGCACTTGTACGTGTGCACTTTTATCGAGTGTGGTGTGGTGAAATTTCCCACAACATACTCATGAAAATTCCCATATACTATGCAAATAACAGTTCCATGTCATGATGGGATTGAATGTCTTGTGCAGGTGAATAATAATGCCAAGTTACAAGATTGGGAAGGACTCCGTCGGCACGTGAGTTTTCCTCGCTATTTGAGGTACTTGTCGTGGCGGAGTACCTCATTCCTTCCTCGAAGAGCTTCCACCTTCTTCCTGTTACAACAATTGGAGCTTTCATGCTACATTGCTGCGGCCTTTCTTCGGGCACATCGGATGACTCGCAACCACCTCCGGGCGTTCATTGGTAGGTGTTACCAACCTGGACTTCAGTTTTTGAGTTACAACCTTGGTTACGAGCCGCTGGAACATGCAGCTTGTAACCTGCACTGATTTACCAAAGTATTCTGGATTGCTACTTCAGTGTACAAATCCCCAATCCTCTCAGTGTAGACCATGGAACAATGCTTTTAGTAGATTAGACTTGTTAAGAAACTTTCAGACAACATTATAAAGAAAACCTTTGCCGTGAAGTCCCTTTATGGTGAAAATGATCGAATGCAGGCGGATCTATGTATCACGGAGAGGTCCCTTCACGGTCGAATTGATCGTATTACGTATCGACTTCCATATGATCATTGCTACTATAAGGAGACCTCCTTATGAATTACGGGAGAGATTTTCTTTGTGGATGTTGTCTAAAGTTCTCGAAACAAATCTGATTTTAATCGAAATTTTATTATGTATTTTCTGCTAGTATCGTTGGAGCAACGCGTCCCTCTTAGCATGCTTTGTTACATGTGCAGGTGAAAGTGATGTGACGGAGACTGTCATTGGAGAAAGTGAGGCAGAAGGTCGGGCTGCTCGTGAGTTTCTTGAAGACTTGCGCCAGTCTTTTCCTGAGGTGATCCAAGTAGTACCATGCCTAACAAGATTGCTGTTGACCTAAATATTCACCACTTTGTATTTCCAGGCTGTGGAAGAGCTCTGGTAACAAGAAATTAAGAAGTCTAGTGTGTTGGAGCATCAATCCTTTGGAACCTGAACTCAATCGCTTGTCGATCAACTCACATTACCAAGTTTTTGCATGGAGTTCTTTGTGTTTAAAGATCAATTTTTTGAATGTGGCTTTAGATTCTGTAAACCACTTACTACTTTGCTGTTTCTACAATCGTACAGTACCTACCTCCAAGTGATATTCCAGGAAACCTAGATGCGTTACAATTGGTGCGTTTACGTAAGGAGACGAGTGGTGCTTAGGTGACATCACCCCTGGAATCTACACTGAGTGTCATCTGAGCAGCACTCCACCCTATGATAAAATTTGCCTTAATACCACTCTATTGGCAGGGATTAACGCAGCTTGGTTTCTAGAACATACTGGGTGGGGTCCTACTAGTGATGTAGTCATGCATGAATATTTGAACACTAAGTTTATTACTTTGGATGATGATTGGAAAAGTTATGTTTCTTTATGCTTTGACTTTTCGATTCGGTGCCAAAGGACCTACTGACGAAAACTGGTCCATTTGGATACAGGTGTTGCGAGCTGTGAAGACAAAGCAAGTAACTCATGCAATTTTGGGACACTTGACTGAATATGTGAAAACTCTAGAGAATGGTGGGCTCCTCGAAGCGAAGGAGACTCTCCAACTTCATGATGCCGTCCAGGTTTGAAGTTCTACCATATTCTCTAACATTTTTGTGTCTGGGATTTGGTAAGAAAATATATCAGTCCCTGTTTCCAGGTTATCACCTCTACACAACGTGTACTTAAATGCTCACTGATCAAGATCTTAGTCGACACTGCACGTTATTTTTTTGGTGAAGCGCTCAGCATATAACCAGCCTCATGGGAAATCACCGTCCTTAGTGGATCTTGAAGGATATCAGGAAGTGAACTAAATAATCACAATCAAAGATTTCTGGAAATTTCCTAATAGAGTGTGAGTCTTGTTACAGTCCAATGAACGTCATTTTGGGCATGTGAAATATGAAATAAGGAATTTATGACTTGGCACGTATCAGGTCGACTTGAAGAAGCTGTTGCGGAAACCCCCTGTTGTTGAAATGCCATCACCAGAGGAAACCTTGCTGAACCAACCTTTTATAGGGGCAATGCCAGACCCTGTTCAAACACTGCTGCTTAATGTTGCCAAAGAGCACATGAGAATGCAGAGTAGCGTCATCTACAGGGAGGGCACGAAGCCCGATGGGATCTGGTTGATTGCAAATGGCGTTGTTAAGGTTATTTTTCATCTCATTTCATCCCTTGTCTATTGATGCTTCTCTTAAACCCTGTCACGTAAGCCATGCTCTCTGTTTCAGTGTCTGGAAGTATCCTGTTTTTTTTTTATCATCATGTGTGGTTATCAAGTTCTGAGTTTTGAGGCAACCGTGTCACTTTGGTTGTCTGGTCAGATGAAAGTTATAACCCATAATCCTTCTGCTCAATGTTTGAGTCCTTTAATTAACCAAAATAGATATTTGAGATTCAATGAAACGCCTTAATATCATTTCAATAACCTTCGCGTGACTCGAGGTTATCTCATGAACTTGTTAGAATATTTACTGTCTTGAGTTCATTTTAAATTGGTTTGGGTAAAGTGAGGCGCCTGGCACTGTAATCCTCAAGTTGACGTATTGCCACTTGGAAAATTTCAGTGGAGCAACAAGGCAACCAATGGACAGAGGCTGAGCCAACCCACATTCTCCCACGGCAGCACGCTTGGCTTGTACGAAGCGTTGACAGGGAAACCCTACTTGTGTGACGTTGTCACAGATTCAGTGGTTCATTGCTTCTTTATTGAACGCTCTAGGATCTCGTCGATCCAAACGGAACGCCTAGAGCTCGAGGATTTTCTTTGGCAGGTATATTTTGGGGGCCCTAGGCTTCTTCATTGGAATAATCTCTTGAAATTCTAGGATGTTGTAGGATGCTTTTGGAAGCTAATCTCTTAACCCCTGAGCGCCCCAGCACCTCAAATATGGCCTTCCAAAATGAAAGATTTCCTTGTTTGACTATTATAATCTTTTCAATAGATCTCTTTTTAGGTGATGTTTAAGTGATGGTTTGATTGGAATGAATTGAGAAGGGTCTGGATTTTAGTAAGGTAACTACACCTAAAATGGATCAAATAAGCAATTCAATATAGTTCCTATTATGATATTGAATTTTTTTTTGTGGGGTCATGTTGGTAGTCCAAAGGGGATTCTAAATTCTCTTAGAATGCATTTTTTGGACACCATATGAATAAACTATGAATATTCAAAATGCTGAAAATAGGTATTTCTATAATTGACCCTATACTCTCATGAATAGTGGGAGTGCATTTTAGGCAAGAATCTATAGGGGCTGGTTTTAGAAAGGGGCGCTCAGGGGCGCTCAGACAATTTCAGGATTTTAAATGCTAGAACCTCTGTAAGGTATTTGTTCTTGGGAAACAACCAAACATCAAAAAGCTATTAATCTCTAAGTGCTAGTGCTAAAAATAGAAAGTCTGAATATTGGAACCTAGTAGTTTGATTAAGGTAACTTTCAGAACCTATTTCTATCATTCAAAAATTTAGGATATGATTTCTCCTTTCTATTGGTGCATTTGGTTATATTAATGCTTCGTAAATGATTTATTTTCAAATCTTACAGATATGGAATGCGGCCAGTTTGGGCCGTTTGGGCAATTAGGTGTTAATATTGGAACTGTTGTGGACTCCATGTTGTGTCTAGTTTGCACTGATGAGTCGAATGATGCCCTCTTGTTCAGGAAAGCGCACTAGCGGTTGCCAAGATGGTATTAGCCCCGCAATTCGACACGGCGACATTACAAGAGATTCGTGCGCTTGTGACGGAATGCTCCTCCATGCGCATCTTCCTTCGCGGTGAGGTTTTCGAGCTTCGGCAGAGAGAAATGGGTGTGTTGCTGGAAGGCTTTGTCAGACAAGAACACAGCACTGAAATCATTACTGCTCCAGCAGGCCTGGTCTTCAAAACGCCCTTCAGCCCTGCTGGTCAGTCGGTCTCCTGCTTCTGCTTCTTTCCTTCTTGCAAAGCCTGCTTCCATTGGTGTTCGTCAGAGTTTGCTTTGTTAAAATAGTGTTTTTCAGAGCGCCAAAATTGTAGACGTTTATTTGTCCAGAGCTCTGAAAATTTGGACGGGCACAGATCTGAGGTTTTAGTCACGCGACTGAAACTACGCCATTTTCACGAATTCAATCCACCCTGTATAATTGGTATCTCGCAAGAGTAGATAAAAACTAACCCTTACGAAGTATTAACGCATGAACAGTTGTGAATTAAGACTTACATTATCAAGTTAATTTGAATTTAATAATAGCTTCTATCTAGTAGTAGGGGAGGAGACTTTTCATTTAATATCAACCCTTAAGCGCTCTGAAATCCATATTCTGGATGATGAATAGAGTGCTGGAGGCAATGCGTTGTCCAAATAATTTCTCATGCATCTTAATTAATGTTTGAATCTTAAAAAACCATCTTTCTCTATAACTAATTTGATGAAATTGAGGTAAATATCATAATTATACAAAGATAGAAGCAAAAATGTGCATAATTTAAAAAAAGGATTAGGGTGTTAAGGGTTAACACTCATGAGGTTCTGACAGCCATGGGGTGGTCACAGGAAGTCGGAGCAATCTGTCACTGCAACCAGACACCATGTTTCATGCAGAGGCCAGATCCCGGGTCCTGTTTTTCGACTCCAGCGTGGCTGCCAAGGTTTTGTCCACACCAGGGTCTGCAACTGTGCTGGGCCTGCCTCGTAAGTCCAGCCGCCCCACCCCCCCGCGCTCCTCTGTCCAGCTGGCTTCCTTGTCATCCCGGAACTCGTTAAACTCACGAACCTATGGCGAGCATCTCGGGAGTAACAATGAAATCGGCTTTGCTAGCGATAATTCCATTCCTGTTGCGCCCGCATGGGGGAGTAACACCAGCTCCGTTCCGGATAAGTACACGGCCAGGGCGTTTGAAATCAGTGTCTTCGGCTCCCAGGTATCGTCATATACTCCCATCTAAGCATCTGAAAGTCTAAACATCCAGAAGTTGAACGTCATAATTTGGCACTGACACTGAAATAATGAAATCTGCCGACATAACTACGAGGTTAGCTACTTGAATTTGGAGGGTTAGCGACGTTTCTAGCGACGTTTGAAACATTTGTAGCAAAGTTTTGGAAGATGCTTTGGCAATGTTTTTCAGCAAACTTGAAACTTTTGGAACATACTTCAGCAAATACGCAACGTTTTCAGCAAACATGAAACTCTGAGGACATGCTTCAGCAAACATGCAATGTTTTTCAACAATCATGTTCGAAAACGTTGTTCACTTTGGACAACGCTAGGAGAACCTTGAATGTCAACTTTGGAATCACGTTGTAGTGTTATGATCTGCAACGTTCAAACGTTGCTATAAACGTTTCTGTACGTGATGAATTCTAGACGTTAATTCAATCATTTACTATTGATGATTGTTTGCCCATTCATGTGCTTGTGGTCCCTCTGCACAGCTGGGCTTGAGCAAGAGCTGGAGAGGAGCGCAGGACGAGTGGACTCCCGAGGGTCCGCCTCGAGTGAGCCAGTCGCACACCAACCTGGTGAAGCGGATGTCCATGTTGATGCAAGACACGGCCGGGCCGAGGCGTCGAGTGGCTAGCCTAGGCAACGTGCGACAGTTCACGGGCTTCTCAGTGGGCAGGCCGCTGCAGGTCAAGCCGCGCACGGGCGACACCAGCGACGACTCCGACAAGGAGGAGCAGATTGTGCGCATCGATTCTCCCAGTGCTCTATTCAATACTTCTCGTCAAGGACCGTGATCCACGTTATTTGTAGTATAATCTTCATAGTTCATGGTCTCAGTACATTCTTTGTCCACCTCTTGAAATTCTGTTTCCATAGTATGGTCCTGTAGGAATTAAGATTAGTCGTTCAATGGCAACTGTCATAGCAACAGTGATGACCTCAGGTTTACCATGTTTCTAGCTATTCGTGTATATATCCACTGGAGCAAAGTGAATCTACCTCGTGTAGGTACTAGTCAACTTGTCATGGAAAATGAAATCGATTGTTTTGGATGATCGATTGATTCTGTCTTCTGTAATGTTCAAATAAATGAGTAAATGGTCCGATTTATTAAAATTACGTGTCACAATTGTGACATTCACGTGGCCAGAGCTCAAAAAACTTTTGTAGAACTGAGGTTGCTGTTCGGCAATTTCATCAACTTTACTATAAGCCGCCTCGTAATGAATATAAGATTACAACATCGTTAAGAATATGAGGTTCCAACAGATCATAGGGAGTCAAAATTATAGGTGTTAGCTTGATTCCACGTGCTTCTCAGAAAACAGAGAATGAGGAATTGACGACGAATTCAAAGTTTGCATCCTTCGTTCGTTTGCTCAATACTCTCTAAATACAAAGAGTGCCAATATAATAAAATTGAGGCTGTCTATCTCTGACAGGAAGCAACAAAAGTGGCACTCGCTACTGAAGTCCATAAAATGTGAAAAGTAGAAAGAACCACTCGCTCACTTCCAACACCCAACAGTGAGACGTCGTTCATGATGACGGTCTTATAATACCTGCTCATATTGAATCCCTGTGAAAACGTCCATTGAGCTTGTGTAAATAATCTGGATTAAATATGAGCAGGTTGTCTTTGAAGGGGTAATGTTGCAGAAGGGTATGCCTGCCTTGTGCTCATAGTCTAGAATTTTAGACCCTCTGAAAGCCTCTTGTGTGGATTTATAAATAGCTGCCCCTCCCATCATAGTGATCATATACACCAGTAGTTCAAACAAGAAGCCATCAGTTGAAGTTGGTGACCAAAGATTTCTACCTCTTGTCAAGGTCACTCCAGAGTTGTCACATCAGGCGGGTTAAGGTCATCAGACAGGACGGGTAGACAGGCGGTCCGTCAAACAACTTGGCTAATTTAGTGATTCAAATTTTTCCACGTAAAAAAAAAATTACCATGAGTTACCTTTGTTACATGACATGGCATTCCACATTGGTGTCAGTTAGGGTGAGGACGCTATTCAGTCAGGACGCGGATGCTAATCAGCCAGGGCGGTAAGTCCATGTTAGTTTTCTTTACCTTTGTAGATAGTCAACTACATGTTGACTACATCGGACAATCAGCACCTCTACCGGACAGGTGAATCGGATGGATGAACAGGCGGTCTATCTATCCACTGTGACAACTTTGGATCACTCTAACCTTAATCGTTAAATTGGTGCAATTCTGAAAGCCAGAAATTGTAACATTCATATGCACAAACCCTAAGAACAATACTTTGAGCTAGTATAGATTGACATTTCAAGTTGTGCTCCTTGAAAAATGACAAAAACATGGAATTCTGTATGTCAATAAAACAAAAGTGTTCATAATATTCAAATTAGGATAGATGAAAAAATAAAATGTAGATTAAGGATTTAAGAAACTTGATGTTCATGACTTCATAGTTAAGTATATCAATAATTATATGGTGTTGATTTAAACATAAGTCTTCCACTATTCTAGGAACACAATTTGCAAAGAGACTTAGAACATTAACTTGAAATGAAATGGAAAAGTTGATTTATAAAAAGTTAATGTAACTAATTATCTAAAACTAAATAAGAAAAATTTATCACTTTTTTAAAAGCTCTTACTTCCGAAATGCCATTTGTGCTACTATGGCTCAACTTTTTGAGCATGCAAATATCAAATCCAACAAGAGTCCAGTAGGAAGACCTTTTGAGCTTGAGAAGAATCTAGTCAAACGATTATTTTTTGCAAGAAAGAAAAGGTAGATATGGAATTTTTTAGACATAACAAATTAGGGCTTGAGAAGAATTTAGGTATAAGATCTTCATTTTCTCCTTGTCTCCTACTCCATAAGAATTGTTTCAACATTGATCTTGCACAAAATCACACAACATTAATTATAGAGTGACCAAGCTAAGTCTTGTCCTAAAATTATATGGAAAAATGGCTTATGGAATACTGCCATTTAACAAAATTTTCCATTAAATGGAAAAAAAAGGCTTCTGCAACATCAATGGATGCACTTCATCCATATAGTTTCCACATTAAACTACATTAAGCTATTTGAAAACATTCATAATCTACTAAAGGATAACTCATTTGTCTGTTTTCTGTAGGACCGCTACTAATGTGAAGTCCTGCGAGCATGATTCGGCCCAGCATCAAATGCCGGCACAACTTCCGAGTGGTGAGGTCCAGCAGTCCAAAATCAAGCAACCTAGGACCCAGTCGACACACTGCCAGCCGACACCAGTCCTGCATTTTAGCAATGGGCGTCATTGTAGGCTTGCACTGTCGAAGACGGTTTTGACGCCCTTTCCGCACAAAAACAGCCCGAATACCGCACCGTGTGAAGACTGGCCAGTTGGTCAGTTGGTCCAGAAGCTGTGGACGAAGGCTCCTAAAGCTCCAGGAGCTCTAAATTACCGATTACGCCACTAGCTAGACATTACAGTCGATAGTCAATAGACCGACAGGCAAGTGGATTAAAAAGCCCACAAGTGCTAATCAAAAAGAAAGCTAGTGTTGACATGTAATAATGAAATCAAACACCATGATCACGGACAAATAAACAAAGTTGGCTGATTCAATTGAAGTCGATTCGTCGGAGCAAGTAGTAAGCTATATTTAGGCAAGAAGCTTGCTGATCTTCCTAGAAAATTTGTAAAACCCTCAAACATTCAACACGCTGCTTGGTTTAGGGCTTTACAGACAGGCATTTAGAAATGCAAGATTTACATGAGGCGAACAGTGCTGGAAGCCATTGATCACCGGTTCAAACGGAGTGACATCTCACGCAGATAAATATAGATACCCATCCATTAACCTGCAGTTGCGTAGCAGTCTATTCATTTACAAAATTAAGGGGATTAAATTAACCAGATCTTAATTGACTGAACCTGATTACTGGTTTCCTCATGGCCATCTCTCAGCTAGAAAAAAAAGCAGAAAATGTGGATAAAATCGCTAATGAATGAAAGCAAGGTTCACCCAATTGTGGATGAAGAGCACTAATTGTCGTCTTACATGATCATGAATACCAGGGACGAACGCAAAGGCGTGATGGTTGGATGGATGTTTAGAATTGGTCGATTTATCTGACCTACCAGAACTGTAGGGAGAGAATGGTGCAACCAGAACGAAAACAAAAATTTCACAGACCGGCACGCGTCCCTGTGGACTTGGAGAAGTGAAAAGAGAGACGGAGGCAAGAAGTATTTCGTTGGCTTGAACTGATCTGCATCGACGTCGAGAACCTGAACCAATTAGTGATCGTCAACGCCATCTCAACATTTCAAACAGGTTGACCACGCACGCAGTCCGAGGCCGGAGCTCCGCACACTGGGGGACGGATCCAGCTAATTATACGATTCCGGTGTACGCGTTTGACTTACGGCAACAGTTTAGCAAACGCTCCGAAGCCCAAGAGTTGCCAGCCAGTGCATGCGTCGTACAGTTGACAACTCGCTCGGCGAGTATAAATGCCAAGGCAAACGTAGCGCTTCAATATCCTTCATCCACACTGCGACACGCACTGCACTCTCCTGTCGGCGGAGGTTTCCAATTGACTGTATATCGCCTTCCACTCACTTGATCGATGTCTCAAAGCTAGTGCTAGCTGGAATGCAACTTCTCTGACCAGCGCACATATGTTAGACTGTTTCTCGCTTCCATTTGCTCAAGTTGCAGGCCTGACGACAATTGATCGAACGTGAGTCTATATCTACATTCAATTGGGATCGATCGTCAACTAGCGCCGCCCATTCAATCAATCGACTGAAAGATAGCCTTCACTTGCGGTGATCGAGACGCAACTTCCAGAATGGCGTCCTCCCCAGCTAATTCCCGCACAAGGTCGACACCTGCATCCCGAGGAGCAAGCATGCTCCGGGCTGCGCAGCTCTGCGTCGCCGTGGTCCTGGGGTTGAGCTTGTTCCTCACTCCGACGGTGGAAGCCACGGGCGGTCTCAAAGTGGGGTACTACAAATACAGCTGCCCGCACGTGGAGACCACGGTCTACAACTCCATGGTCAAATCGTACAAGGCGGACAAAACCGTGGCCCCCGGCGTTCTTCGCCTGGTGTTTCACGACTGCTTCGTGCGGGTAGGTGTTCTTCACTGGGATTCAAACAACCGGACGATTTGCTACGTAAACACTGAATCGTCATGCAGGCAGTCCGACAGACTGCACAACGCACGCGCGCACTGCTCATTAAAATATATTTGGCCGGAGTGATCAACGCAAGATCGAACTTCAATAATGAGTGTATGTGTTAGATCGCGTGAATGGGTTAACCTCAATCCCAAAGCTGGCCTGCTGTTGAATCCTCGGATGAAAATTCGATTCTGACTCACATTTACCTCTTGGATCGATGCAGGGATGCGACGCCTCCGTCCTTCTCGCCGGAACCGACAGCGAGCGGGCGGCGCCCAACAACCGCGGACTGCACGGCTTCGAAGCCGTGGACGCGGCCAAGGAAGCGGTGGAGAAGGCCTGCCCCGGCGTGGTGTCGGCCTCCGACGTTCTGCAATTCGCCGCTCGCGACTCCGTCATCCTGGTAATTAACGACGCCCCACATTCATTAACTGAAGTTGGCTCCAGGGGATTTATCCACAAAGTAACTTCAATATGACTGATTGAAAAATGTGCATGACGTACCCCATAAGCAAAATTTAAGCGTCTCCAAATGTTTGGTTCCCAGCCAGCAATGCAACAGCTGGTGTGAGGAGAATTTACTCCGGGACTGCCTACGGCCGAGGAACTTCATCGATTAGGACGCATTATCATACATGTAACAAGTACATGTGCATCAAGTTGTAGCTGGAATGATGGATGGGTCAGCTCGCTTGAATGAGTGGAATCAATAAATGTATCATAGCGAAAAAGAACTAACGTGGTTGCACCATTGCTGGACGGAATTGCAGGCCGGAGGGTACGGGTGGTCCGTGCTCGCGGGGAGACGCGACGGCCGCGTGTCCATCGCGTCCGAGGCCGCGAACCTGCCCTCGCCTGTCATGGACGCGGCCACGCTCCTGAAGGTGTTCCAGAGCAAGGGCTTGGACGCCGCGCAGCTGGTGATCCTCTCCGGCGCGCACACCATTGGCAAGGCGCCGTGCGCGACCTTCGACAACCGGCTGCAAACCAAGCCCGTGGACTCGACGCTGGCCGCCAGCTTCGCCAAGTCGCTGAAGAAGCAGTGCCCCAAGGCCGGCCTGACGAAGCTCGTGAACCTGGACTCCACACCGCGCAAGTTCGACACGCAGTACTTCAAGGACATCATCCACCACCGCGGCCTGCTCACATCCGACCAGACGCTGCTCCAGGACTCGCGCACCAAGGACCATGTGTACGCCAACAGCGGCTCGGCCTTCTACCGCAACTTCGGCGACGCCATGGTAGCCATGAGCCGCATCGGCGTGCTCACGGGCCACTCGGGGGAGATCCGCCGAGCGATCGCTCAAGTGAACTGATCGGTACATATATACAGTATATGCACGTCAACTGGGACACTCAGACAGAGCTGAGTTCTTTCAACGGATTTCGCACTAGCTAGCTCGCTGTCACCGTTGTGCGTGATGGATCGCTGGTCACGTGTATGCATTCATTCCATTTTGAGCCATAACCGGCAAGTGTTTCTTGCAACTATCCAAGTGTATAAAGTTGAAACCACATTTAGTAAAGTCACTCATTATTATATTTTAAAGATGAATTCATTTGACATAGTAACATGAGCTAAAATTCTAGTAGAGACAACCTTTTGGGGTACCCTTATCTTCATTGTATTCTATTTGCACATATGTAGCATTGTAGTCTTCTTTAATTTTAAGTGCCATTCTAAGGCTCCTATACAGTAAAAACTTCATAAATGGAAAAAAAGAGGGAAAAAGCTACTAGGGTTGCTTGCTAGTGTGAGGCATTTTCAACTAAATAATCTAAACTAGCATAATGACAACAACAGTTTTGGTCTTATAAATGGAGTTGAGTTTTGCAATGCTATGTCTGCAGTGCCTTTTCTATCATTGAAGTAATAGTAGATTTCCTATTAAGATCATATAATTGTAAGAAGAGTGTGAACATGAAAACAATGATATCTACAATTGACCACATTTACCCCCAAAAAACATTTCATGTCTAGGCTTGGTCAAACTTCATTAGACTTTTGCATTAAAATGCATATTTTACAATTTGATATTTTTTTAGATGTTGTAATATACATCTAAAATTTCATTTCATTTATCATAATTAAAAAAATCAAATTGAATTTTATATGATTTAAGAAATATATATTTGTAAGAATCATAGTAATTATAAAAAATTTTAAAGGGCAATTGCAACTTTGCAAGAAACACTTTACAGTTTTTGGCTATAGGACTGGCAATACTATGCAATATTGTAGAGTATTGTGGAGTACTACAAAAGCCACTAGGAACAAAAAAAATTGTAGAAAAGGAATCTTTGAATATTTTCATTTTCAGTAATTCAAAAAAAGTTCTAAAAATTTTCATAAAAAAAGCCATTTTTCTAGACAAGATTGCACTTATATTTTATCAAAGAATTCTTGTAGAATTTTCTTTTCCCTCTTCATAGCCTTCACACAAAAGAAGGTTACTTTGACCCTATGTGTGCTATTGACATGTTTCTATTTTCAAAAAAATGCATCGTCAATCCTTCTAATATTAGTAGACCTCCAACATGTCCAATTTGTGGTTTCTAATTTGCATTTTTGGGTCAAAAATAGGACTAAAATCCCCAAATGGCCAAGGTAGACACCCAATTAGGGACTAATTAAAAATAGTAAATTAATTTTTTTTAATTGAAAAAAATACTTAATGTTTGCAGCTACTACATATACCTTCATTTCAAATTTCATGCCAAACAAATACAATGCAAAAATTATAAGCAAAAAATTACTTGTTCAAAGGCAAAGGGATAAGAGGGACATGTGTTTCTTGTAATTACCTAAAAGGCTAAAACAATATGAAATTTTTTTTAAATTAAGTTGTAGTGACAAATATCATGGTATAATTGTTCTTTTCTTTAAATTCACACTTAGAAAAATTCAATAGAAAAAGTTCAAAAATATTGTATTTTGAGCTTTTAAGATACTTTATTCAAAGTAGCACCAAATTGTAATTTTAACAATTAAAGAAAATTAAATGGAATAAAAAGTAGATTATTGGATTATTGGAACCATGTTTTCTTTAATAAACTTAAAAAAATTTAAAATCAAAAACTAATGTATGTGAAAATTCAAGTTTTAACTTTCAAAATGCTTGAGGAACTTGCAATGTCCCTTAAGGATTAATGTAATGTTGAAAGTAACTACCATTTTCTTTACTATACCATAGTTGAGCATTATTCCCAAGATTTGAAGATTGCCCATGCTAGACAAAAAAGGGCAAAAAAATTTAAAACACACCCAAATAAGCATTGAAGTAATGAAAGTTGCTTGCAAGCAAGTTGTCCCTATGATTGTTGTAGACATTATGTCTACCATAGAATAGGATTTCAGGCTTCTAAAGAAAGTAGGACATTAAAGTGGTCATTTGTACTTTTGTAGTTTGCGTTTTTATCCTTGGAATAACATTATAATTTTTTATTTGCTACCCTTTATAAAATTTGGAAATTTTGAATCCAAAATTGGGATTCAAAGGCCTAAACTTTAGGTAGGAGAAGTGATCAAAGGACATAGAAGGAGAGGTGAAGAATGTAGGACACTCAAGAATGACAAAAGTTAGGGGTTAAATGCAAATATATTGCAATCTACATAGACAAAGTTTCTGATTTTACAATTTGAAAGACTTACGGGATACTTTTGTTAAAGACTAATAGAGACTTAAGAACTTGTATAGATCTATAGTTTGATTCTTGAAATTTTTCCATTTTACTACATATGACAGCATTACAAAGAGTATTCATATAGAGGTAATTTGGGACCCCTTGCTAGTTAAATTCTAAATATAAATTTGCTACATGATTCTTTAAGTGGTATCAAAAATCTCCATATACATCATTTTGAATTTTTGATGGATGGATTGTAATCACTATATAATTTTTTTGAAAAAATCAATAATATTCTTTATAGAATATAGACTCACTCTCCTTGGCTATGATAACCACTATGTAGTTCCAAAAAACAAATCACATGCATATACTTCAAAATTTGAATTCCAAGCTATTATAATTAGAAAATTGAAAACTTTTTGCAACATTTGAACATGTTATAGATTTGTTGTTCACAACTCACAATTCAGATGTTGCTTTATTTTGATTAAAAAAACTACAAGATAATTTGTCAATATTTTAATTTTAGGAAAAATGCAACTTTTTAAACTAATTTTTCAGAAGAAGATAGACATAATTTTTAACAACAAAAGTGCACCAATACTTAGTAGAAAGAATGGAAAAAGTTTTACAAATAAAATTTTACCATAAAAAAACAAAACATAGTACTTTAAAAATAAAACTATCAGTCTTTCAAATTTTAACTTTCAACTCTTAAAAAAATACCCTTTTAAAGGTCTACAATTTTCCATAATAAAAAAAATCAGTAGATTTGATAATTTTGCTTGCTTGGATGATCTAGGATTAACCCCTAAATGCCCAAATTATGTTTTTTTGGCAATATAGTGATTTTGGGCATGTCACTACGAATGGAATTTTTTTTTTCAAATTTTCAAATGACATATGCCCAAAGAGTAGCTTCAAGGCCCAACAATTTTCATAACTTTTGATTAAATGATTAAAAAGTTATGGATGATATGTATTTTTCATTGCCTCATATTTTTTCCCAGGTAGCAAAAAAAACTTTAAAAAAAATCACTTCTTAAAGAAATTATAATTTGAAATTGGTTATTTAAATTTATATATATTTGGAAAGATTTGAATCATTCCATTTTGATCAATGAGTCAAAAGTTATGAGGAGTTTTAGTTTGCAAGAGTTTGCGAGTTGTTATTGAATCTTTACTTTAGGACAAACTTTAAAGTCCTTTATTTAACTCAATTTTCAGTTTTAAAAAAAAAAAATAGAAATAGTACATGTAGATTGTTTTTTACAACATTGAAACCATTGATTGGGATTGGCAATTTTTCAATTCCATAAATAAATTGTTAACAATTTAGTATTTTGAATCATTTTCTACTTCTTTCTACTTATTATTTTTTTGCTATATGTTGTACAATTCAAAATGATCTAAATTTTTTCAAGTATGTATCCAATTGGCCTTGAAGAATGAATTCAAAGAACATACACTATTTTAGACATTTTCTTACATAAATGTGACCTTTATAGGGCCAAAAAAAAGATTTTTGTCACTTCAAATGGTAATATCTTGCAATCTACACGGTGAAAATTTCTGAAATTTTTTGGACATCTTTCCAAACTAGCATAATACAAAATACTATAATTACATGTGTTCAAAAATGTTTTTTTTCCTAAAATTTGGTACTTGTATCAGAAATGACAATTTTAAAGCGTTTTTGGTGAAAACATAGTCAAAATCATTTAAAGGTTAAGGAGAACATTCCAAACTTTGTTACCTTTAGATGACCTATCTTCCTAATGCTTTGATTGACCATCTAAAATATCAAGCACAAAGTGACCATCTTACATGAGAAAAATAATTAGGCCTTTGGAGGACCACTCCACAACCCTTAAAAGACCCTAAAGTTTATCTTTTTTTTGTCTTCTATGTCTATATTTTTCCTTTTCTTGTCAAGCTTCCATTGGGCTATGAATGGCTCTGAAACCAATTTAAGGTGTTCAATAATGAAGGCTAAGGTACTTTGATGCACCTTATATAATTTTTGAACATTCTTAATTTGGATGCTAATTGAACTCTAAACAAGTTGGGAAAATAAGACAAATGTTTAAAATTGTTCAATGATCATCTATTATGATCATTTTTTTTTATGGTATTGTAGAAGACTTACCTCCTTGACATTTGATGAGAATTAAGGATGAAAGAGGTTGATTTTATAATTAAATCAAGTTTTGTCCATCATGAATCCTCAAAGAATATGGGATAATTTGAAGTTGAGAGCTTTGCCACTCATTATTAGAACGTGAAAATTGGATTCAAAGTTAAATTAAGTTCAAAATTAAATTTAAAACTCATTTAGGCATAGTAAAATAACTTTTTTCAAAAAAACTTTAAGCTAAAAAAAAGGTGGGTAATTAAGCTAGGTTTTATCTCTAAAAATCCTTTTGAAGATTTTAGACTTCAATAAAAAGTCATGGACAAATTCAAAGAAGGTATTGAAAAATATTCAAAAAATGTCCCTTCCAACCTCTCTATAAAATTTGTCCATAACTTTTAGTTGAAGTCTTAAAACCTCAAATAAATTTTTGGAGATGAAACTTATCTTAATTACCTACATTAACTTTGTTCAAAGTTTTTTCAAAATAATTATTCTACTATGCCTAAATAAGGTGAAAATTTGACTTTAAACATAAATTTTGCATTTGACTAAACTATGACCTATTAAGCTCCTATTGTTCCTAACTTACACATACCACATGGATTGTTTACTTTACTACAACCCCACTTGTATGAAATGCTTTTCTTCTCATTTTCAATTACAACAAGTTAACCCCTAAATACCCTAACTACAATTTTTGGCAACATTGCAACTTTGGGTAGTTCCTTGGGTAGCTCACTACAAAAGGAGTTTTTATTTTTTTTTCTATTGAAATATTCACACAATATGTGTTTAAGGAGTAGCTTTAACACCCAACAAATTTCATAACTTTTGACTACATGGTTAAAAAATAATTGCATGACATGTGATTTTCATTACTTAGCAAGCAACCCAAGTAGCTCAAAAAACTCTTTTGAAAAATAAAGACTCCATACCTACCTACAAACTAAAACTCCTCATAACTTTCATCTCATTAATCAAAATGGATTAATTCAAAGCTTCAAATGTATACATAAATGTCAAGAACCAATTTCAAGTTTTTATTTTTTTTAAAAGTGATTTTTAAAGAAGTTTTTTGAGTTGTCCAGAATGCCCGTGAAGTAGTGAAAATTGCATATTATGGAATAACTATTTAACTATGCAATCAAAATTTATGAAAATTATTACTACTCCTTGAACACATATTGTTTGAAAATTTTAGTGAAAAAAAAAATTTCATTCATAGTGAGTTTCGTTCATAGAGAGCGGGCAGTTACTGCCTTTTTCGATGTGATAGTATAAAACCATGTACAAGCCTAGTAGTAGGGTAGTCGGGAATAATTTTTGTACACTTGGCATGTAGCCATTGAACAAAAATCATTTCCAATTCCCTACATTGAAACACTCAATTTCTGAATTCACTTCCTTTCTCCTCAATTGCTTTCTTCACGCAACAAACCCTAAATTACATTGACAAATTCAATTTCTCATTTTTCCAACTTCATGTGAAATTTTTTCATTCAATCCTAAACCCTAATATCTTCAAGATTTTTTTCTTCAATCTCATGCTACTAAAATTTGTTTTTTTTATGTTGCTAAAACTCTCTCAAATGAATTAATTTGAATTCATTCTTTGAAACAAATTAATTTGAATTCACTCTCTCAAATGAATTGATTCAAATTCAATTTCTCAAATGAATTAATTTGAATTCAATTTCTCAAATGAATTAATTTGAATTCATTCTCTCAAATGAATGGTGAATTTCATTAAAATGGTGGTATTCCGTTAATTTGGCACTTTTAGTAGTTTAGGCTACATGTAGTATATTTTTCAGAATCTAATCTTATTCAACTAAATCCGAGTTTGAACACCAGGGAATGAACTATGTAAGGCTAGCGTAATGTGCTCAAAGGTCATAATGTACAAATTTGCAAAATCTAGAGTCTTATTCACCCTTAATCCCACTAAAACCCAGGAAAATATTCATCCATCCATTATAAAGTGAAAGAGACTCAACATGCACGTCTCTGTCCTATCTAGTGTTCTAGAGCTTGGGACAATAGTTCTGAGACAATAGTTCAATGTGGATTGACTTGTGTATGGATGCAATGCAGGACTTAGATTTTAGTAGAGCCCACTATAGTACTTTGAAAATAGTACAAATATATGTATTCAATATTTCAAAACAAATTAGAATTAAGGGTTTGGAAAGGCTTACAATAAGTCATCCCAAGGCTCTAGGACAATATGGCCAATATCAAGGGTTAGCAACTATCTACAATACACAAAATCCCAACTTACAACATGTATATGCAATTTTCAATACAACACTCTAATAACATTGATGCAAGACAAATAATAAATTTCTAACTCTAATTCTAACTCTCAAATAGATGAATTCCAAACCAGGAGTACGGCCGTATGGCCGTTCGAAAAATTTTGACCTTTATTTTAATTTGTTTTTGTTGGTTCAATAATTAATCAAAATGCCAAAGTTTTATACTTTTATGTCTCATAACCGTAGTATCCGGTTTGATACCCGGCTATACCTGCGTCTGAAACCCTTTACTTGTACATCATTTGATATCCGCTCGATACCCTGGCTGATATCCGTGCGATATTTGGACTGGCTAGACCGGCAGACTTCAACCCGTCAGGCTGCCGGAGTCCTACGCTGTCTCGTCGTCGCCTTCGTCTCAGCGCCGAGTCTGCTTGTCGAATCGGTCGGTGCTACAAGCTGCCTTTACCGAACTTCGGCGACACAATTTTATGATCGATTTCTATTAAATTACAATCGTGCTGCCTTGGTGATCTCGTGTGATCACACCGACTTCCCAGTTTCAATTCAATTCTCAATTATCAACATTCCCAAATCCCTAATTTCAATTACTACTCACAAACTATTGAATTCGGACTTGTTGTTCTGAAATCAGACAAATTTGTCAAGTAATTACAACCTTCTAGTGTGCTTGATCAATTAGTTTCCAAACAAAATCTCTCAAATGCCGCCAAATCAGTCACTGAATTTACCCTCAGGATTTTCTCCAAAACCTTCCCGTTGAGGTTGCCATCTCAGCAGTCTCTTCCAGATCCAACATCTAATCTCCCTTGGCGAATTTGATTCTTTGCTGTCAACTGTTCAGTGTGCAATGACTGCTTTTAACGCTCAAATCAAGATTTTCACCAAAACCTCACTGACCTGCACAGGGCGATGACCTTCACCGAATCGGGTGTCCTTCAGTCCTGAGTGTTGGTCGATGCGATCACCCGACTGGTCACTCGAACCTTCTCCAGAAAATTCACGTGGTTGGTTTCCTAAATCCAGTGATGACGATAGCTCTTCTCACAATCTGACTTTCCAATCAATGTTATGGAATCCACTTCTCTGCTCTTGCACTCCGAATTTGAGTGCCTCTGACTCAGCCGCCTGACAAACGGGACACGCTTCTTCTTCACTGTTAGCTTCCCGCCCTACAGCCTTCCCCGAATATGCAATCTTCCCCACCACCGCTCTACTGCTCAATGCCGATTCAATCCGTGTTTCACAAACACCCCATTCAGCACTTACAATTCCCTCAGAATCCAAGGAATTACAACACAGTGCACACACAAATTCAAAGTTGACGCACACAAATTAACAATTTCAATTTTATTACAATTACGCAAATAACACGCGCAAGATTACAGCACTAGGAGAATCTCGACAATTTTCACTTCCGGAGCGCACACTGAGAGAGGGAGAAGGATTTAAATTCAGGAAGGGGAGGAAGATCGGAAGCGGGAGGAGTTGCACAGGCAGCGCTTCCGATCTCACCCGCAACCCTATCTTTCTCCTTGTTCTCTTTTCCTTATCTCTTTCTTTATCTTTATTGCTTTTCTTTAACTAGCTTGTTTTTTATTTTATTTTATTTTAACTGCTATTTCTACTATAAACCAAAGTATCTTTTGACTTTTTGGAACTTTTAGTGTACTTTGGACTATTTTAACACTAAATACTCAAAATATATATAAATAATATAGGAAATGTCATAGAAACTCAAAAAAAATTCTACAAAAAGTTGAAAAGCTAGACTACACTACACAACATGAATCAGATTTTTTGATACTAGAATCTATAATAGTACTAGATTTTTGAAATCTACAATTCTCCTAAATATTTGAAATCTATACAAATCCTAGATTTTTCAAATTGCTTGGTCTAATATCTATATTAGTCATAGATTTTTGAAATCTAAAAGTGACCTAGATGTTAGCAATGTATATTTGTCTTGGATGTTAAGGCATATGGAATACCGTCATTTTAATAAAATTTGCCATTTGAATTAATTTGAATCCATTTTATGAAATGGACTAATTTGAATCCATTCTTTTTAATGAATTGATTTGAATTGATTCTCTAAAATGAATTCATTTGAATTTGTTCTATGAATTGTACAAAAGTTTAATTAAATCCTTCAATAAATCAAGTAATAAATTTAGTTTCAGTTATTTCTCTACAACCAACTACATTTTTCAAAGTCAATCATAATGCCTAATTCATAAATCAACAAAATTAATTAATTTGAATATTTGATTTACATGTTACATATTTATATGAAGAAGCATAAATGAAGTCCTATCCTCACTACCACATACATATATTATACTACCAAATTGCACCATTATTGACTTTCCAAAAAGAATTATTGTTTTCTTTTCAAATCTTGTGGCTAGTGCAACTTCAACAACATTTTTTTTTCTTCATTCACATCGCATAGTAGTGGAGGGTGGTCTTAGGTTTTTTTAATCTCATCCGACGGTTGCTAATTTTTCACTTTGGGGGGGATAAAAATAAGTTGCCTAAGTGACAATTCTCAAGAGATAGTGAGTTGCTTCAAATTGCTATGTTGCCAGAAAAACATAGTTCTTACATTTAGGGGGTGAGTAAGTGACTTTTGAAGTTAGATACTTTGGACAACTAACTTCAAAAACCACTTTATGTGCCTATTTTGACTTCATTTGTTTAATTTGTAAATTAGACAAATGAATTCAAATTCAACCATTTAATATTTTAATTTGCTTAATTGGCAAATTTAATGTCTTGAATGATTATATTCTGCTACCTTGTACTTTTTAGCCTTGACATATTATATTTAAACTATTTTAAATTCCTTGATATTTCTTGTGAAGTTTAGAATGTGTGACCTTTTTTTTAAAGAGGCATTAGTGACAAAGAAAATCTTAACGTGTCATTTTGAAGCAACTATCCAAAGGTCCAATTTTATCTCTCATGAAATCCAAAGAATTCATGTATAATCAACAAAGCATCTAAAGTTTCAATGATAATGACCTAAAATAAAAAGACTTAGGTGATAAATTGCTCTACTCTTCAAGTTTTAGGTGACCATCTGAAACCCAATATTTTAAGTGACAACCTTAACATCCCTTTCTAGATTTAACCATACATATCTTGATGTATGAGGTGACTTCATAAAATTTGACATTGTAAGGGATCCACTAAAAATCAAGTTTTACATTATTTCTTCAAATAGTGTATATTAGGTGACGACCTCAAGCATTAAATTTTAATACTTAAAGGACCAAGGGGGTTGTCAGGGAGACATTGTCAAAAATTGTGGGTTTTAGCCTTTTAGGTATGTTATTCAAAAATGAAAATTGAAATTTTTTAAAACTTCATTTTTGCAAAATCAAAGCGAAGTACTTTATGAGAGTGTAGAATGAAACAATTTTAGCCATTTTATCATGCAGATTGAAAGATTATAACATTTGAAGTGAGAATTTTTTTTTCATCTTGCAACTATATGGTTAGAAGACTTAGGGCCCTCTTGGAGTAAAATTTTTGCTCTATACAAAAATGAGAATTTTGACTGTTCATATATATATGATGTAAGGTTCACTCATGAAAATTTTTAGATGTATGTAAGATGTCTAGCTTATACTAAATCACTTGCAATGCAAGGAAGTTAAGTGAAATTCAATTGGCAATACACTTGTCATTTTTTGATGATTTCTTGTCCAATGAGGAAATTTTCTTTCAAATTTGAATGATGTAAAATTAAAGACAGACATTTGGAATATGTAGAAATTTTTTAAAGAATTTTGACTTTACAAATTACAAGATAATAGTAGTTGAAGTTAGAAGATTTTTTTTTTTAATTTGCTCGAACATAGCTAACAAAGTTTGACTCCTTTTAGTTGTTTTAGGGTGTGATTTGAAGGTTAAAATTTTTTTTTTTTAAAGATGGTTAAATATTATATTTTATTAGTTATATACATGACAAATTCAAAAGTTGATGATCTTTTGTACAAAAAATTCTCCAAAGATTTCCAAATTGCCCAAGTTGCTCCAAATGTTAAAAGCAATATAACCTTTAATTTGGGTACTTGATTTGAGAAAAATTATTTTTTCATAAAGGAAGTACATACTTACACGTCGACATGTCGTATTCAAATTTAATGAACATTTAAACAAAAATGACTTCATAGCTACTTAGCTAAGAACCTTCATGGCGAATTTCGTTAAAATGGCGATATTCCGTTAATTTGGCACTTTTAGTAGTTTAGACCGCACAATATGAATCAACTTTTTGGTACTAGAATCTATAATAATATTAGATTTTTGAAATCTACAAGTCTCCTAAATATTTGAAATCTATATAAATCTTAGATTTTTCAAATTGCTTGGTCTAATATCTATGTTAATCATAGATTTTGAAATCGAAAAGTGACCTAGATGTTAAGGTGTAAAAATGGCATATGGAATACCATCATTTTAACGAAATTTGCCATCTCCTCAAAATTTCTTGCGAACATTGAACAAACACTTGGTCTTTCAGGATTAACATGAATAGTGCATTGCCTTGATATTTTTTCAGCATTACCAACTATTTTCTTTTAATTCCCATATTCAACCAGTTTTTCAAGTACCAAGTTCAATTATTTTTCCTAATTTTTAATTCTAAATAGCAATCTTATAGACTATTTCACTTGGTTTTTCTCCAATAATTCCAAATTGCAAACGGTTTATTTCCCAATTTCTTCGGCTAACTTTGAATTAGCTGATGGATTCTCGTAAAAACAGGTATACCAACCTCCGCAGAAACAACGATTCTGCTATAGGGATATGGACTGGGTTCCTGTTGCCATCGTCGATAAATCTGGAGAGGTTCCGAACAAACTATCCTGCTCGTGGACCACACACCGTCGAGCACACCGATGCCCACAATCAGAGCGGTTACGGTTCCTGAGAATTTATGGGCTCTCCCAATGGCTCCGTTTCAAAACCATAGACACGGTCGAAGGGACTTCGCTCAGACTGTGCGAAACATTTTGGGTGAAAAGAGGTTCAAAGGACAAATCTGCTCTTTCGATCAGGGGATCGAAGCTCGTCACAATCTGGGCGTAATGCACGTGCCAGTACTCAACTAGCTCAGCCTCCGCCATACATCGATCGTAGAACTCGCAGCAATAACTTGGAATACTCAGGACTCGTCGGCAGTTAATTGACTGAATGCCAAGCCCCATCACTTAGTGCTTCGCGCGTGACTAGGGGCTGGCCATGGCCACTTTCTTCTATTAAACAATGAAATGAATAGACCCGCATTCCGGCCGAACAGCATGACGGGAAACAGTTGAACTGGAATGTCCAGTGAGTCACGATCTCTCGATCGATCGAAGGTCACACAAAGCATGATGCAAGTTCTGTCTAATTAACAAGCAACTACGTGTCTGACCCTGCTTTAATATCAATACTCAAGCTAGCATCACGTACTAAGAACAAATCACATGCTCCAACTACCTTCACCACTGCAGATTCTAAAAATCTATCAATCTCGATCGCACACGGCTGGTGGGCGTCTGCCATGGCCAGTCGACAACTCGATGCAGTCCAATTCACAGAGTACGACTGTCGATCAGCCGACTCCATGAAAGGCGAGCTACTCAGCTGCGAGCTCAATCCCGGCCCGATTATTAATGGAATGAATGCATACACGTGACCAGCGATCCATCACGCACAACGGTGACAGCGAGCTAGCTAGTGCGAAATCCGTTGAAAGAACTCAGCTCTGTCTGAGTGTCCCAGTTGACGTGCATATACTGTATATATGTACCGATCAGTTCACTTGAGCGATCGCTCGGCGGATCTCCCCCGAGTGGCCACTGGGAGATTTTGGCCCTTCAGCCTGGGGCTGAACAGGGGGCTAAAAGGGTCCCAGGTTCGGCCTGAGGTTCGGAACCTTCCTCGCGCGCGCTCACCCAGTACGCAAGACGCGACTGCACCATCCCCCGCTCAGTGACTTGCCACGCCCGATCGATGGCCGCCTTCGCCACGGCTGGGGACCACCTTTTCGAATAAGCTGAGATGCAGGCACTACTCACGGTTTTTAATTAATTTTTTCCCTGTGAATGACATTTTAAGTAATGCTAAATTTTATATTGTCATTGGATGGTCACTGTAATTTTCTCTTTGAATCTTCATTAACCCTTAAACACCCAAGGGGTGACCCTCCAAATCGTCCTTTTTTATTACTGTGTGAAGCACTACCTTCTAAAATTGCAAAAGTAGTCATTGCAAATCAAACTACTGTAGAAGATCTTCCCTTTCCAAAACAAATTTTGAGGATGAATAGTTGCACTTCCATCCTATACAATTTGATTCTGCCTCATTTATCAAGACACAAACCATCCACCTCGGCATTTAAGGGTTAACCTTGAAAGGACAAGTCCATGAGAAGTTCTTCCATATACTAAACTATTCCCTCGAAAGTTGCATACTTCAAAATCATAGTTGGCTTAAAATTGACTTGTACAAATTCTTGTCTAAAATCTAAATCCATACATCAAGAATGCTTAGGGTTTTTCTTTACAAATTGTTTTAGCACTATGAAAATTTATAACTTATTTACATTGTGTTCAAAAAATACAAGGTAAGACTATAAATAAATATTATTCAATTCTAAGAAGATTCAACAGAAAATGTGGCAATTTCATAGTAAAATGTGCACTAATTTACTTGTCCAATGAATCATAGTTGTAGTCAAGTTTATATATTTCTTTGCTTTTGCTATATATGAATGAAATTTGTATATTTTACTTCTATGTCTCTTATTAAGAATTAATACATTTTCTATTGAAGAACTAAAATTACGGAGAATGTTTTAAGTAACAAATGAAAAAAATTCATATCAAACTCATAATGCACTTAAAAAAGTGGAATTAACTCCATTGAACTTAATTAGGTGCGTATTACTAGGAAAAATCAACATGTAAAAATAGGTAAGATGTTTTATTTAAAATTTTCAGAATGAAAGATTGTGATTATATATTTTATATACATACACGTACATATAAAATGTATGCAACCAAGTTGTTTTTTTCCAGTTCTTATTATTTCAATACCTATCTTATTTCTAACTCACTTTAACTTCCACTAAATAAATTTTGCATATAAACTAGACTTTATGATAATGATATTAATAGAAGTTCAAATACTATTCATTACAATTCTTGACATTCCTATATATTTGTGTTACATTCTTATATAATTGTGTTCTAAATAAAGGTATAGAAATAGTGTGCTTTTTCTTTCAACAAAAAATAAGAGACATTCTCAAAAGTAACATGAAACTCTTTCATAAATTTGTAATTACTAGTTACACTTGTAAAGCATTTAAAAAAAATTTCATTATTTCAATATAAATCCTAAAAAAACTCATTTTGTATATTGCATCAAATATTCTATCTATATTATATATCCAAACTTTTTTTCTTCCAAATTAATTAACTTATAAAAGTTTCTAGTGTTTTTAGGCCAACTTCACACTAGCTAATTCAAATTATTCAAATTGAATGCAAGTCCAAAATCTTCATCTATATTAATTCATTAACAAATCCAACTATAGGATCTTCTTCTTCATTTGTTAAAGTATGCCCCCTTTAAATTTTAGAATAAAACTTTAGTAATTGCAAGATCTAGTTCCTTGAATTTCAAGAAGGATTATTTTGAATTCATCAAATGGTTAGATTTCAGATTTCAAACACTTTATACAAAAATGTGTACATCCTCCAACTTTTTATTCTCTATTGTATGTTGAACATATAAGTTGGTAATATCTATTTGAAATTTCAAATAAAAAATTTTCATATTTAGTTTGAAAAAAATTTAAGTAACAAAAGTAGAGTTTGATTTACAATACAAATTTGATAAAAATTTAATTTTGGAACTAAACAATGCCAATTCCAATGGTTGTAATATATGAACAATCAACACCCACTTTCTCTCTCTATTTAAAAAATATTCAAATGATCTGGATTTTTTCAAGCATGTAGCCAACTTGCCTTGAAGAATGAATCCAAAAAGTTGCAACCATTTTGGGCACTTTTTCATGCAAATGTGACCTTGTGAAGTGTAGCTTCCCGATTTTTTGCAGGGCCAAAAAAAGACTTTTTTGTCAATTGAAACACTAATATCTTGCCATCCACACGGTGGAAATTTCTGAAATTTTTTCCACATCTTTTGCAATGATTGTACTACAAGATCCTACGGTTGGATGTATCCAAAAATGTTTAAATTTTTTTTGGTATATGTCCTAAAAATGGCAGTTCGAGAGTGTTTTTGGTGAAAATATAGTTAAGGAACTTTAGAGGTTCATCTTCCTAAACCATATCTCCTTTGTAATCCACTTACATTTTAAAGGACATGATATTCATTCCTTGTGAATATATTTGACAAATTTATTCAAAATATTATAGTTGAAACTACAAAAATATAAATCCAATACATTTCTTCTTATTCCACTTGTTTTTTTTTCAAAATTACAAAAATTATATTATCTATTATATTTGCAAACTTTTTAAAATCTCCTATTATAACACTTATGAACATGTTCTATCAAATTCCTCTCTATTTGAGCTCAAGAATAATATCAATAACCTCATGATATTTGTCACTATGATTTCCATTTGTCTTTCAAAGTTCATATAAATCTAAGTACTTGTAATGATAAGAGTTTAAAAAATTTTCTTTTAAAAATTATACCAAAGTTAAGTTGATGTTACAACTATGAAGATGTTTATTATTTGAATTTTTTTTCTTTTAATAAAAGAGGATAATGCTTAAAATTTAGTGAGTTAAAAAAATTGATCAATTATTCATAGAATCCATCAAATTTCATTAAATTGAATGTTACATAAACTACCTTTTTAGGTAGGTAAAATTTTGTTAAGCATTCTTTAATTTCAAAAAATAGAAGGTTATTGCTTTCAATTCTTTCTCACTTCAAGCTTTAGAAGCTTAATTCCTCTAAATTTTTCATGAATGTAAATGTATTATGAAAAAAAATACAAATTGGGAAAAAAAATTGCATCAACATGTTAAAAAACAAATGAAAATAGAAGTACATGC
Source organism: Pseudoscleropodium purum (assembly GCA_963969395.1). NCBI lineage: Eukaryota > Viridiplantae > Streptophyta > Bryopsida > Hypnales > Brachytheciaceae > Pseudoscleropodium > Pseudoscleropodium purum. The sequence goes on from OZ017796.1 coordinate 5,739,617, forward strand.
AATTGGTTTGAAAATTTACAAGACCATAGATATAAACTACAAATTTTCAAACTAGAGGTCGTATGAACACCTATTATTCACAGTAGACTACCTTTGATTGGCCCAAAAAATGCTTCAATATAGAAAACACAAAATACAAAATGCTTCAATGTCAACTTGTGAAAAATGCTTTACAAGCTCATTTTTCTATGAAGAATTGTTCCAAATGGTGTTGCTTTTTTTGGATTATTTTTTGTAGACAAGGTATTACTATGCTTGAAAAATTTAAGATAGTTTGGAATTTGCTCAACATTTAGGAAAAAAAAGGTACATACATAGTGCTATAGAATGATTCAAAATACTATATTGCTGAGAATTTAATTATGGAATTGAAAAATACCAATCCCAATGGTTGCATTATTCTAATAAACAATCTACATCCTATGACTTCTTTTTCCTCCAAAAATTTTCAATGTACCCTATTAATTAGTATACATAACCATAAAACACTCTCTTACTAATGGTGGAAACTTTAGATTCATCCAATTCAAACTCTAAATTCTAGATTTTGTAAAAAATATGCGAACATTTTTAACTCAAACTTGTCAATCTCAGAAAGTATTTAAGTAGGGTGTCTCTCATTTGGTACCCCAATATAATAAAGATTTTAATGCTTTTTTATTCAACTCAATCACTATGTGCATTTCTTCAATAAATTACAGTAGCTATTCTAATAATAAGTTTTTAATGTGTTTGAAATTTTAATTCACTACATAAATACTTAGAGGAAAATGAAATACTTCTATAGGTAATTGAAGGTACCACTATCATACAATTTTTTGCCTTACCTCATCTAGTTGTTTCTCAGTAGAATAACCTTCTCTAAAAGTTCATCAATAAATCACCTTTTCAAATTTTCTTTTCACTTAAAATACACATACTTGAAATAAATAAAAAATTAGATTCTAATATTTACAACATGAATTTACTCTGAAATTTATAAATTTAATTCTACACTATCATAAATATTCACATTAATTAGTGACATGAGACTACTAGTAAAATCTATATAATGCAAGTAAGTTAGACATGGCTCATATAGCAAAAATATCCCCCATAACCTTTCCAATTACAATGATTGAATTCCTCCATAAGTTGATTGGTTTTTGATTGATATCATTTCCTTTTCATTGTAAATAACATTCAAACTGTTAAGCATTGTACAAAAGAGAATTGAAATTGATCATCATGCAAAATTAATATTCCAAGATTACACAATTTCAATGAAGAGTAACAAATTTTAGTTTCAAAAATAGCATAATTTCCATCTTCTGTATTATAATAGACAATTTTTATGGTTCTACATAATATTTAATTGAAAAAAATTAGTCAAAAAATTTTACATTCATTAGTATATATATATATATATATATATATATATATATATATATATATATATATATAAACTCAAATGTTTCTAAATCAAGTTTAATGGATAAGCTCATTTCTAAATTTTTTAGAACAAATCAACAAAAAATTCATTAGCAATACTGCTTTATACTCTGACACTAAACTAATCTATCCCGCTTTTGTGTATCTTGCATTTCATATGCTAGATTTTTAGTTCGTCCTAAACGTGAGTTTTTGATGCACATGAATTTGTGCATGATGCACATCATTGGTCGAATGCATGTGTCATCATATGGAACAAATATATTGTTTTTGATGAAATTCATACCAGTGAATTCATCAACCATGTTTGATTCGTGGCCATTCATTGATATTCTTATTTGCTCATAATATCTTGCTGCAAAATATACTTGAATGTACCCTTCAAATTCATGTGAAAAAAACTGAGTAATTCTACCTTTGAAGGGTGTGCCTTGTGGATTATCATGTTTCACTACAACGTCATCACCAATTTTATAAAAGACGTTGCTCATCATACTTCTCTTGTGCTTGTATATGTATGGTGTTTGACTAATTTGTATGTGTGGATGTTGATGATGCAAATAAGAAGAAATAGTAGCATCGGCTTGTTCTGGTCTATTTTGAAGAGGACTAATTATAATACCCTTTGTAATTGATGTCAAATAACAAGAACTCATTGGTGGACACTTCAATAACTTCATCAATTCTATAGCTTTTCCCTTTGTGGATACTCTCAGGCAACCATTACCGTGTGTCAGTGGGCATATACAATGATTAGCATGGTCGTCAAGAACTTCTTCAGAGTGCCAATATGATTTGTGTATTTCTTTAAGTACTCTTTCTGAAGTCTTCAAATTGTCACGTTCTTCATATTTGTATGTACAAACCTTTTGAAACAATGTTCGTGAACAATACTTAATGAATGTGGCCTCTACATTCTTCTGATTTGTGTTCATGTTTGTAAATTTTTGTATTTCTCGTTCATATGGATAACACCAATACACATCACTATGTCCAAACCGTCTTACATCTTCCAAAATATGCCCTGCTCCAACGACATGCTCCAACGGTCTACCATTCGGACCATCCAATTCTTCTCCAAGGATTCGCCATTTCTGTGACAATCGATGAACTACAAACATGACATCCTCTGTCCAACCTCTTGACCTCGTATAGTTGAAAAAATAATGAGCTATGTCCACAAGATACAATCCTTGCGTGCAACGTTCTGTCAAATATTTTCCTTTGAATTTATGTAGAATGATAGGTAACACCCATTGCACAAATTTTTGGTATTCCTCAGCTGTATAAGTGTCATAATTGCTTATAGGATCATGTGGCCACTGGCTTTGTTTCAATTCTATTACACGCGCTTCTTTGATGGACTTACAAGAAGACTTCACAATGTCCAATAGTTCAACTTTGTGTTCATGCTTCTCTATGTCTTCAAAAAATTTCTTAGTGTAAGTTTTGAAGATGTTCAAACCCAAAATATGCATCACATCAAATACCAAATCCTTTGACAAGTCAAATCCATATAAATGGTACAACCTCCACAACTTTGACTCTCCAGATACACCAGACACTCTGCTACGGCGTTCTCTTTCCTCCGTTTCATCACTAAATACATTCCATTCTCGCACACCCTCAAATAGCTCTTTTGATGTCCTTCGAGGAGGTGGATTGAGAACTTGCTCTTTGTTTTTATCATATGCATATTTTCCTCCACCTGTCTCGACAAAACTCATCTTGCACCGTCTACATCCTGCAGGTCCAGAGCTCTTCAATCTTCCAATCTTGCATTGTGCAACGTGGTCACCTGTTACTAACATCAAAAATGCCCGAATCACTGGTAAACCATCAAAAACTGGTAGGAAATTGCTAATGCTCTGAATTGGGTAGTTGTACTTGCATTGTATTCCTTTTGAAAATAACACCTCTAGTTCTTCTACAAATGGTTGTAAAAAAGATGAAATAGATTTCTTCATACGTTGTATATTGAAGTCCTCATTATTACCCAATGGAATGAATAATACAGGCAATAGTGAAATGTTTGATGAATTTCCAGCATTCAATATTGTAACATTCAAAATCCAAGAACCTCGAGACCTTTTTCCGGTCACATTGAAACCATCCCAATGAGCTCCCAATGCAATATTTCGTGGATCCCCTTTCACTAGTAACTTTGGTTTGACTACACGCCTTTTGCAATTCCAACATTGAAAATCATAGTGCTCTAATTGAGAATTCCAATTGTTCTTCAATTCGTCGCATTTAGTTGGATAAGCACGATATGCCATGTGACATTCTTCATTGGGACAGTGCACCGGTAATTCCCATTGACGTTGGGGATTCCACCAATCTTGAGTCTCTCTCATCTTCTCACCATCCCAAAAATATTGAATAGAAGTTGGTGGTGCATCTTTATTGAGCCACCGCTCCCGATTGTTCCACATAGATAACATTTCAGTGCAAAGAGTTCTTGATGACATGATTGATTCCAATTGCAAAGAAATTGGTAAGTAATCAAAAGAGATCATTTGTCCCCTCACTGTTCCGCATTCGGTGCACAATTGACCATGGATTCTACACAGTCTCTTCAAATTGGTAGGAGCAATACAACTACACCGTGAAGCCGCATGTCTTTCGTGAGTATCATCTGAACTAGGTGCAAAGAGAATGGCCTCGTGAGTATAGTCTTCTGTGCCCAAACACATTCTCCATCTTTGTGGTTGAACCATACCCCATTTTTTATATGTATTAAGGAGCTTTTTGAAAGATGACGGCGTAGTGGATGACCCTTCAAAGTCTCCTTGCCAATTCATTGGCATATTCCTGAGTGCATCTCCTAATTTTTCTTTTCCTGGCTCTATTTTTTTTCCCACTCCTGAAAATATTTGATCTAGCATGTAATCCTGTAACTCAATTGACATCTTTTTGTTATCCCATTCAGCTTGTACTTTTATCAAGACATGCTTCATTGTAATTTTCATTTCACTTAGAAGATCTAAATCTTGTGATTCATTTGCCTCTTGGTATTCCTCTTCTTCTTGCACTCTTTGGTTAATTGGAACTTCACTTGGTTCTGATGGTGCTGGATTCCCTTCAAATGGTGGTAGATTTAAATCAACATCACTAGGGGCTACAACAATTGGATCTTCTTCTTCTAATGGATTGCTATGTAATTCTTGCTCTCTTTCTAATTGAATTTGCCTTTCATGTTCACGTTCCAAGTGTGCATGGAACGTCCTTTTGTCGACAAATTTGCCTTCTTGGGTGTTTGTTTTGCATTTAAAACATGAGCAGAATTTGGATCGAAGAGGACGATCTCTTTGTCCCGTACGCCTCATTTTGAAGTTCAAAAAGTTATATACAACAAATATGTATATATTTAGCAATCCAAAAAATCGTACACAATTAAGTAATTGCGTTGTTCTTATTAATTCAATACCTATATTTCATATAATTCACTTCCATTTCCACTATAATATCAATATGAACTAAACTTCATAAGAACTCCATATATAAAGATGTAAAACTCTTATCATATAATTCTTTAATATTCTTTAGTTTCATTTTTATATACCTATTGTTTTCAATAAAGTAAAAAAAATGGTTTAATTTTACTTTTCAAAAATAGAATAATAAAGTAAAAAAAATGGTATAATTTTTCTTTTCAAAAATAGAATAATAAAGTAAAAAAAACTCTTAGAATTCAAAAAAAAGAAGTTGCATCTCCAAAATAAAAATGTACATATGTTAAACAAATAAAAATGTACATATGCGTTGATTCAATGGCCATGTAAATGCGATGTGAAGTTGAGCACACTGTTTCTAGAATCTTGAAGTCAAGTACGTCTTTGGTAAACAACTCTAAAGATTCAAGCATTCAAAAATTGAATGTGCATTGGTGAACATCACTAAAAAATTTTAAAATAATTATTTTTAGAGATTGATTTCAATTAGGAAAACAAAGCTTCAAAAGTTCTATTCATACACCATTTCAAATTTTTCAAAATTGTCAAAAACAAAAAGAATTCTTGCACTTGAAAGCTATATGTGTTTAAATCCAAAAAAACATAGTAATGTGTATTTTTCAATCATATTAAAATTTTTTGAAATGATTTTCACCTATAAATGAAAAAATTATGTTCAGCATTCTACCCTTCATTTATGTTAAAATTACAGATTTTTCATATACAAGTGTTTACAAGCAAATTTTATTTTCACATTTAGCTTTTACAAAATGACAATAATTTTATGTTTCCATCAAAATTTTGCACACCCCTGTCCGCTGCCTCACTTGTAAGGGGGGGCTAAAAGGCGGGCTAACCCTTCCCAAGTCAACTTGGGCTAACCTCCTGAAAGCTCCACCTTCTCCACGTAGCTTGTAAGTACATTCATCCCTCCACGGACATGGCGATCATTTCTTTCCAGTCCAGGAAAAAATCTATGTGTGTGTGGAGTCTTTAATTGAAGCTATTTAAGGTTGTTGCAAGGGAAGTGAATACATCATCGATTTTGTGTGGGTTGTAGCTATCAATTTTGTTAGGAATTTTAGAGTTAATAATTTGTGCATGCATAGAATTAATAATTTTTGAGTGTTAGAAGAGATTTTCAGTTGTTGGGCGTACGCGATTTTAAGTCTTGGAAAGTATTTGTGCAAAGTTTTGGGTGAAATAAAAATTAAATATCATAAAAGCTCTTGATAAACTATTGAACCTCAAAAAATTTCAAAAAATTTCAATGCAAATTGAAAATATATGAAGTAGCCTTAACTTGAAGTATTTCCAAGGAGACACTTGGGAGTTTAGGGGTTAAAAAAAATGTTTATTTCATATGAAATACGTACTACAAATTGATGGTAAAAAGGGTTATCTTGAGCTTCAATGACAATAGAAAATAACATGTTCACATTGACAAAAGGATTATTTTTTTTTAAAAATTTGATAATAATTACAATGAATCAAAATTATGAATTTTAAATTTCAAATAATTGAAATCCTTATTTAGTTTTTAGTAAATGAAAATACTTGTGCATTTGGAGATTTTTCTTTTTCTCGTTTCCAAAGTTCTTAAATTGTGAATTATTCAAATGAGTGGTCATACATTTCCACATTTTATTAATATACTAGCACGTGTTCAAACTTGCATATATAAAATGTGTCAAATATTTTTGAGTTCACTAAATTAAAACAATCCGTACTTCTACATTTTCATTGCTTACAGAACTTCTAACAATGTAACGAGCTTGTAGGTGGCAATTGACGCAATTGAATTCATTTGATTCATGTAATCTGAATGTGTGACCAAGGTGCAATTTTAATTGTTGAACAAGTGTTTGGTGTTGATTGCTTTGTTTGTCACGAAGACAAGTATTATTACAGAGTCATATTGAATGAGTTTTAAAAGGGTATGGCAGAATCTTGCAAAAGAGTCCTTGTTTCTCAAAATGAGACACTATGGGTGGATTTTCAACATTTATTCATTCTTTCTTTGGTTGCTAGTTTCTAAATTGGTATATGTTCCATTAAAAGATTCTATTTGAATTTATTTAAATCAAAGACATTTCAAATTTGGTAGATTTTATAGGAAATGAATGATGCAATTCATTTTCATTTCAACAATCAAAGGTAACATAGTCTGCATATTTAAATAAATTATTCTTATTAGGTGGTCAATTAGAGTAGTTATCATTTGAACTTCAGAATTTCATAACTAATTCCACAAAGATCCAATAAATATGAAAGGACATGGATTACATTCCAATTGTACTAGTCTGTCATGGAAAATTTACTAGAAAATATTGCAAGACGTTTCACCTCTCCAAAATTGAGTTGAAACTCTAAGGTAGGAAGTTGTGAGTTGTCAAATGAAGAAGGCTCTAAAAGGGAGCCCTACCTTAAAAATAGAGTATATGAACATTTTACTTTTTCATTTAGAATGAACATTTTGGGAGGTGCTTCACTTTGAAGCCCTATGCCATTTCAACTTCAAAATTTATAACTAATTTTATAAAATTTCAAAAAATATGAAACAACTACGATAAGATGTTTATTAAGGAAAATTTAATGAAATTTTTTTCAAGATGTTTCACCTACAGAAATTGAGTTCTAACCATGAAATGCTTCATTTGAGGTGTACAGATACCAAGAGCAAGAAGGTAGATATACACCACGCTCATCACAATAGATGGCAGATCACTTTCCACAATCTTCTTCGGCTGTTGAGTTTCAAAAGAACTGGCGCAAAAGAATTGGCGCAAATTTGAGTCGCCGAACTATAACTGGAGCAGATTTCGCCCAACCGAAACCTTAAATCCATATTTGCCATAGTTTCATAAGCGAAAAATACTGAAAACATAACATATTTGGCAGTCTAAAACTTACGAATATAACAAATATGACCATTTAGGCTGAAAACTTCAGCACTCTGAAATTGAACGAATACAAGGTTAATGCTCAAAGCAAAGAGGACGTACCCATTTCCACTTTGGGGCAAATATCATGGCAGTATAGACGGGGAGAACAAACACTGTTGCAAGCGTGAAAATTCCACTTGCTATCTGAACACAGCCACGAACCTTCCTCCGTACCAAGTTGACTGTGCATGCATGCCAGGTGGTCTTCTCTGGAGTTTCTCGCGGTTGTTGTGGCCACCGTTCTCTCTCAGCACTCTGGATCGGTCTGGAGTTTCTCGCAGCTGTTGTGCACCTGTGGTCACCATATCCTCTCACCGCTCTCACCGCAGTTGGTCTGGAGTTTCTCGCGGTTGTAAAGAACAATAGTCGCAGGCTGTTACCACAGGTTTGGTCGGAGGTTCTGGCGAACACAGATTGCATGCCTCAAACTGCACCTCCGACAACTGATCACAAACGAAGCTCCAGAACTCCATGATCCTGTGATGGCCGCAAACCTCGATCAGCTGGCTCAAGAGCGCAAACAGTACGTGCGAGCCTGTAAGTTCCTGCTGGCAAAGTACACAATCCGGCCTATGCTCCGGCCCCTGAAAAACGTTCACTCCCTTTGGGCGATCTGAAGCTCAGTCTAAACAGAACTCACTCTCTAGCTGTTACAACGTTGTGGACCTGTGGTCACCATTCTCTCTCTGCACTCTGGGTTGGTCTGGAGTTTCTCGTGGTTGCTGTGGACTTGTGGTCACCATTCTCTCTCTGCACGCTGGGTCGGTCTGGAGTTGCTCGCAGCTGCTGTGGTCACCATTTGCTATCTGCAAATCACCACGACCCGGAACACAGGTATGCAATGCAATGTTGGTTCCTTCTTCAAATTATTGATCGCATTTTTGCCCGTTTAGGATTTTTTGCGAATTCGAAATTCTAGAGTTTGAGAGTTTGTTATGAAAATGGGGTGCTGCTTAGGGTCTCTTTCGAATGCAAAGTTCTAGGGTTTGTTATGGAGATTGGGCTCACATGCACGTAGCAATAATCTCTCTTTCTAGTAATGTGAAGTATTGCAACTTCTCAAAGGAAATCAAGACAATCTTTTGGGAGAGTAGTGTCGTGGTTCAGGGTCAACGGCTTCAAGTTGAGTTGCTTCGACTTCTTTTGGTTGTTCCAAGGTATCCAATCTCAACCCTTTTTTAAACCGAAATTGGCAATTCAAGACTAGTATAATGTGAACATGGAAGGTGCTAATTGTCTTTTCTCTTCAAAACACTTTGTGGTTGTCTTTTGAGAATCATTTTTTAGACATTAAAATCTCATTATGACTTATAAACCTTGATTTTTAGTAGAGTGGATTGCAGCACTACCGTTAGGTTTGGTGCAAAATCTTGTTCTCCTTAAATTCTGTTTTTTCACCGCTTTAAATTGAGTTCTAACCAAAGGACTCGACTAAGGAGCTTATGAATGAGACATTGAAGAGGTTTAGAGTGATTCTTTTGCTAAGGTGTTCCATGTGGAGTTTAGTAGGTAATGTTTGTGAACTTTTGCTACTGGTGCAATGCAGGAAGGGCCTTACATAGTCAATTAGAACTCATCATAAAACAATGGTATTAGCTAAGTGTTGTGACACTTGCGGCAACAAGTATGTAAGAGATACTTCACAGTTTTGTGCCCTGTGTGGCGAGGAGAGAATGGAATTGGAGGAGGACGATATTGTAGAGGTGGAAGATGAAGGTAGCATGCGAGGGCCTTGTGCTCCAGTTGCACTTCAAGAGAAATGTGTGAACACACTCTCTTATGTCCAGGTTTTTGCTCCCCCAATTTGTCGAAATAAAAACAAACAATATGGAAAGAAAGCTTTGTTGGCTGCAAAGATGGGCATTCAACACAGAATAATGTTAGATAACTATGAAAAAGCTAAAAAATGGCTAGTAAATGCACAAGAGATTGGGAGACTACCTAAAGGAGCTTTTAGTTTAGAAGAAGAAGGAATGCAAGAGTGTCTGAGGCAAATCATAAAAGAAAATTGTGGGACATTGCAAGAAATTAAATTGGGAAGGAAAAATCATAAATGGGATGAAAGAGAGATTTATAAGTACTTAAAACACCATTTGAGGTATTTGAGAAGAAAAAAAAGAAAAGTTGAGCACTTGACAAGCAATGAAATCATTGAGGATGAAGAATTGAATGACATAGTGAATGACATTACCATAGAAGAAAATAGGGATTCTTCTTTGGTGCACACAATTCACAACGAAGAGACTTCAGAAACCCAAGTACCTGAGATGGAGCCACTTCAAAGCATTGAAGACGATGAATCGTTTTTATTATTGGTATTGTCATTACCTACAATTGATGTCATGAAAAAGCACTTGAAGAAGAAGGTGATGGAAGATGTGAATGCAAAAGTCACTCCAAAACCTTTTGGAGTAGGCTACCGCAAATGGGACAAAAAAAAGCAAGTAAGGGAAGTGGCTGAGTACTACCGTAAGCAATGTCTTGGTAAGTAGTTTTGTTATGTCTCCATATTGAGTACAACCATAGTGTTTTTTTCATTTCTTAAGAAGTGTCGAAGTGGTAGTTTGAAATGTTACAGTTGTGCTACAAAAATCAATATTCATCCACATATTAGATAGAAAATATGACAATAGCATGTATCACATGTGTACACTTTGTTTTTCATCTACAATTTGGCGTTTCAATCCAAGTTCTTTTTTTATTGAAGTTTGAGGTGGCCATGTGAAACCTTGAGCTCTAAACTATAGAACCGATTTTGATGTGAAGTTAGTTGGGTTTCAGTTTTTGGACTGACAACTCAAAATGCTTTGATTTCTCATAACTGAGTCTTTAATATGCCTACAACAATCTTCAAATTTTGCCATTTTAGTGAGTATGGGATTACAGAGAAAAATTGACCTTTGCATTATGTTATGAATGTAGACGATCGTACAAAGTAATAACGTAGAATTTGTTCGCATTGATGGAAGTACCCTACCATGAGTTTGCGTGAAGAATGTCAATTGCTGAAGTTTCATTAGAGGTAAGCAGTTGGTCCACTTTTCTGATTGGGTTGAAGGTCGTTTCAATATTACAATTCTTTAGTAGCTTTTTGTACTGAAGGTGATTAGAAGAAAGTCATGGTTAATAAAATGTTTGTTCTACTTGACAGGTACAGTGACTATTAGGAGCTACGAAGAAATGCCACAAACTTTGGTTTCTCATGTCTACAGAGTTGCCAAAAGATGACGTGTCCAACTGTTAGATTTTTTGAACGTCTGAAGAATTCTGTGTCACTTCACTCTGGAGCTCTCTATTTTGCAATAAAGCGTGCAGTATGCACCCACTATTTTGTCCATTTTCAAGCATTTTGTCAATTCTTAATTTCATCCAATCCACAAATTTCCATCTATTGTATTAGTGTGCATGAATTCATCCGTTTTAAATTTATTTCATCCACATGTGATGATATTCATCTAATTCAAGTAATAAATTTCATTCATTTATGCAAAATAATTCTTCCAATTTTGAACAAAGATTCATCCAAATTTGACAAAATTTCATCCAAAATCCGCTCGTCATTCATCCATATTGTTACTTGTCAATTGCATTTAGCCCCCCCTAATGCGTACAAAAAATGGGCTAAAGGGGGGGGGGGAAATTTGCTCCCCCCCAACTTGTGTGGTAGTGCTACGGGGGGGCTAAAAGGGGGGGGAATTCTTTCTGGGTTAGCCCAGGCTGAACCACCGAAAGCTCCCAGTGGGCCCGTGAGCACGCCGATGCGGCTCATGGCTACCATGGCGTCGCCGAAGTTGCGGTAGAAGGCCGAGCCGCTGTTGGCGTACACATGGTCCTTGGTGCGCGAGTCTTGGAGCAGCGTCTGGTCGGATGTGAGCAGGCCGCGGTGGTGGATGATGTCCTTGAAGTACTGCGTGTCGAACTTGCGCGGTGTGGAGTCCAGGTTCACGAGCTTCGTCAGGCCGGCCTTGGGGCACTGCTTCTTCAGCGACTTGGCGAAGCTGGCGGCCAGCGTCGAGTCCACGGGCTTGGTTTGCAGCCGGTTGTCGAAGGTCGCGCACGGCGCCTTGCCAATGGTGTGCGCGCCGGAGAGGATCACCAGCTGCGCGGCGTCCAAGCCCTTGCTCTGGAACACCTTCAGGAGCGTGGCCGCGTCCATGACAGGCGAGGGCAGGTTCGCGGCCTCGGACGCGATGGACACGCGGCCGTCGCGTCTCCCCGCGAGCACGGACCACCCGTACCCTCCGGCCTGCAATTCCGTCCAGCAATGGTGCAACCACGTTAGTTCTTTTTCGCTATGATACATTTATTGATTCCACTCATTCAAGCGAGCTGACCCATCCATCATTCCAGCTACAACTTGATGCACATGTACTTGTTACATGTATGATAATGCGTCCTAATCGATGAAGTTCCTCGGCCGTAGGCAGTCCCGGAGTAAATTCTCCTCACACCAGCTGTTGCATTGCTGGCTGGGAACCAAACATTTGGAGACGCTTAAATTTTGCTTATGGGGTACGTCATGCACATTTTTCAATCAGTCATATTGAAGTTACTTTGTGGATAAATCCCCTGGAGCCAACTTCAGTTAATGAATGTGGGGCGTCGTTAATTACCAGGATGACGGAGTCGCGAGCGGCGAATTGCAGAACGTCGGAGGCCGACACCACGCCGGGGCAGGCCTTCTCCACCGCTTCCTTGGCCGCGTCCACGGCTTCGAAGCCGTGCAGTCCGCGGTTGTTGGGCGCCGCCCGCTCGCTGTCGGTTCCGGCGAGAAGGACGGAGGCGTCGCATCCCTGCATCGATCCAAGAGGTAAATGTGAGTCAGAATCGAATTTTCATCCGAGGATTCAACAGCAGGCCAGCTTTGGGATTGAGGTTAACCCATTCACGCGATCTAACACATACACTCATTATTGAAGTTCGATCTTGCGTTGATCACTCCGGCCAAATATATTTTAATGAGCAGTGCGCGCGTGCGTTGTGCAGTCTGTCGGACTGCCTGCATGACGATTCAGTGTTTACGTAGCAAATCGTCCGGTTGTTTGAATCCCAGTGAAGAACACCTACCCGCACGAAGCAGTCGTGAAACACCAGGCGAAGAACGCCGGGGGCCACGGTTTTGTCCGCCTTGTACGATTTGACCATGGAGTTGTAGACCGTGGTCTCCACGTGCGGGCAGCTGTATTTGTAGTACCCCACTTTGAGACCGCCCGTGGCTTCCACCGTCGGAGTGAGGAACAAGCTCAACCCCAGGACCACGGCGACGCAGAGCTGCGCAGCCCGGAGCATGCTTGCTCCTCGGGATGCAGGTGTCGACCTTGTGCGGGAATTAGCTGGGGAGGACGCCATTCTGGAAGTTGCGTCTCGATCACCGCAAGTGAAGGCTATCTTTCAGTCGATTGATTGAATGGGCGGCGCTAGTTGACGATCGATCCCAATTGAATGTAGATATAGACTCACGTTCGATCAATTGTCGTCAGGCCTGCAACTTGAGCAAATGGAAGCGAGAAACAGTCTAACATATGTGCGCTGGTCAGAGAAGTTGCATTCCAGCTAGCACTAGCTTTGAGACATCGATCAAGTGAGTGGAAGGCGATATACAGTCAATTGGAAACCTCCGCCGACAGGAGAGTGCAGTGCGTGTCGCAGTGTGGATGAAGGATATTGAAGCGCTACGTTTGCCTTGGCATTTATACTCGCCGAGCGAGTTGTCAACTGTACGACGCATGCACTGGCTGGCAACTCTTGGGCTTCGGAGCGTTTGCTAAACTGTTGCCGTAAGTCAAACGCGTACACCGGAATCGTATAATTAGCTGGATCCGTCCCCCAGTGTGCGGAGCTCCGGCCTCGGACTGCGTGCGTGGTCAACCTGTTTGAAATGTTGAGATGGCGTTGACGATCACTAATTGGTTCAGGTTCTCGACGTCGATGCAGATCAGTTCAAGCCAACGAAATACTTCTTGCCTCCGTCTCTCTTTTCACTTCTCCAAGTCCACAGGGACGCGTGCCGGTCTGTGAAATTTTTGTTTTCGTTCTGGTTGCACCATTCTCTCCCTACAGTTCTGGTAGGTCAGATAAATCGACCAATTCTAAACATCCATCCAACCATCACGCCTTTGCGTTCGTCCCTGGTATTCATGATCATGTAAGACGACAATTAGTGCTCTTCATCCACAATTGGGTGAACCTTGCTTTCATTCATTAGCGATTTTATCCACATTTTCTGCTTTTTTTTCTAGCTGAGAGATGGCCATGAGGAAACCAGTAATCAGGTTCAGTCAATTAAGATCTGGTTAATTTAATCCCCTTAATTTTGTAAATGAATAGACTGCTACGCAACTGCAGGTTAATGGATGGGTATCTATATTTATCTGCGTGAGATGTCACTCCGTTTGAACCGGTGATCAATGGCTTCCAGCACTGTTCGCCTCATGTAAATCTTGCATTTCTAAATGCCTGTCTGTAAAGCCCTAAACCAAGCAGCGTGTTGAATGTTTGAGGGTTTTACAAATTTTCTAGGAAGATCAGCAAGCTTCTTGCCTAAATATAGCTTACTACTTGCTCCGACGAATCGACTTCAATTGAATCAGCCAACTTTGTTTATTTGTCCGTGATCATGGTGTTTGATTCATGGTTGTCACATTGGACAGATTACTATTCATTATGGTTGTCATAGTGGACGGACGTCCAGTTCGCCCGTCCGTTAGAGGTCCCGCCCATTCGATACAGTCAACACATAGTTGACTTTTTAATAACAGAGAAATAGGCCACGTGGATGCCATGTGGATTAAGGAACATGTTGAGCATGGACGAGATCGTCAGGGCGTGGACGAGGTGACGTGTCATTCCGTAGAATTGCACAAGTTACAAAATTAAAGCCGTCCGTCCCGTCCGATGACCCTAACTCGCCTGTTATGACAACCATGCTATTCATTTCACGTCCTACAGGACAAGTTACTATTCATCAGATGTACGTAAGACATACATCTGATGAATAGTAACTTGTCCTATAGGACGTGAAATGAATAGTAATCAGTCCAATGTGACAACCATGGTTTGCTTTCATTATTGCATATTAACACTAGCTTTCTTTTTTATTAGCACTTGTGAGCTTTTTAATCCACTTGCCTATCGGTCTATTGACTATCGATTGTAATGTTTAGTGGCGTAATCGGTAATTTCGAGCTCTGGAGCTTTGGGAGCCTTCATCCACCGCTTTCGGACTTTCGGAACAACCAACTAGTCTTCACATGGTGCGGTATCCCGGCCTTTTCTCGAAAAGGGAGTCAAATCCGTCTTCGATGGAGGGTGCAACACTGCAACAGTGCAAGCCTACAGTGACGCCCTTTGGTAACTTAATTGCAGACTGCCTGGTCACGACTGTCTGTGTGGGATCCGCGTTGGTTTTGATCGACTCATTCCACGGCTAAATTTGGCCTGGTGGATCTCAAGTTGTGCCGGACCCGATGCATTCGTGGAGGGCTTCACAGTTGTGGCCGTGCTCCACAGTGCAGGTAGATCAGTTAACCCCTAAATGCCCAAGTCGGCAAGGCCTGTTTTGAGCCTCTTGGAATTTGCTCTCAATTGAGCACAATGCCAACATTTTTATGAGTTGTGTCAATTTTTTTCGAATTAAAACCGTACAAATTCAAACCAAACATGTTAGACATCTCATAGGAAAAAAAAACACAACAATATCACTTATGGAGTGAAAGGTTATAATGTTTGATCATGAGGTTGTTAAAACTATAAAAGTGATGTGAAGTCTTTCAATCCTCTTTTCATAAGTCAAATCTAAAAAAGTTGGTGACCAAAAATATATGAGGTTAAAGGATTTAACATGTATAACCCTAATCAATTTATGATTTTTTAAAATCTACTCTAAAAGTTTTCTAAATAAATTTTGAGTGTGATTTTTTCTCCAAGATCTAGTGTATTCAAGGCTCATTTCCAAGAGCTCTCAACACTACAAGAAGTCAAGATTGTAATTGGTACCCTTGTGCAAAATCTTGAATAGAAAAATCAATATCATTTATTTTCAAGGTTGGATTTTTTATGCTAAAATTAGACTTCAAGAAGAACTTTGTGAAGATATAAACTACTAAAAATAGCAATTTGGTTAAGTTTTATTTAACTTCAAAGTTTTGCAAACACAAGATTTGGGTGCCTTGAGTATGTAGGGGTTAAGCTCTCATATTCAATGGTTCATGACTATGTTTCACTAAAGGACACTTCAAATTGAGATTTCTAGTGCAAAGAGCTATAAGGCAAAAAAAAATATTTTTCTTATGTGTTCAACTATAAGAGCTTGCACAAGACTTGTATGAGAATTTATAGGAAATTTTTTATACATTTGGACCATGTAAGTTGTATAGTATTAGTATTCACTATTCAAAGAGAAAATGAAACATATTTTTCGACCTTGTCTAACTAGATTTTCAAACTTTGAATCCCTTTAACTTAAATTTTTTGCACTAGAGAATTTTGACTTTTAAGATGTAAATATATATATATATATATATATTGTTTTAGAGCTAAGCTCAAAATTATGGAAAAAAATCAAAAACAAATTCTTAGGTAGGAGTAGGTATAAGATTGAAAGAAATGCTTATTGCTAATAGTTCTAAAATGGAATTGAAATATTTCAATACTAATGGGTTAGTTTTTCTCTTGATGGATGCAATAAGTAATCATTGATCAACACCAATGGATGTTTTAGTTTTGAAGAAAATTGGAAATGAAAATTGGAAGCAAATCCTATAGAGGATCATTACTAAAAACAATGGTACTATTTTGCATCACAATTGGAGTGACGTTGTCTTCTAGTATAACTTTTGAAGCTCAAGTCCTAAGAAGTTGAAATTCTTATTGGAAATGTCTAACACTCTAACTTGATGTATGGTTGTCATATTGGACAAGTTACTATTCATTTCATGTCCTATAGGACGAGTTATTATTCATCAAATGTACCTAAGAGGTACATTTGATGAATAATAACTCGTCCTATAGGACATGAAATGAATAGTAACTTGTCCAATATGACAACCATGACTTGATGGCAATTTTAGTTTTCAGAAATTATAAAAAATCCTTTTATATTTAAAATTGAATTTTATTAATTTGTCACACTTAGAGATTCGAGGGTTTTTACAACATTCGTAGTACCCAAATTGAAATATTGAATGATTTAGGGTTAAAATTTTGGTGGTTTATTTTCATACTAAGTAGACATATACCTGCTAAGAGACATTTATACATATAATATTTTATGTCTTCTAGATCCATGCAAATAGGGCTCCCTTGCACGAGCAATTTTGAACATTGAATATGGTGTCAAACTGTCAATTTCATTTTTTGGTGAAATTCGATCACCATCATGGTTGTCACATTGGACAGATTACTATTCATTTCATGTCCTGTAGGATGTGAAATGAATAGTAATCTGTCCAATGTGACAACCATGATCACCATTAAGTCCTCTCAAATAGAAAAAAATTTAGTTTTTTTTTCATTCATGGTTTTCTATTTATTTTTAATTTATACCTCATTATTTCTATTTTTGTGACAATCTATCTTTTTTTTTCCATAATACTATTTTAGTACTCAATGCAAGTAGTCCAACTGTACTATTAGCCGTCAATTTTTCAATTAAGAACTGAGATGTTGTGCTACATGGTACTCATAGTACTTTATAGCAAAAACTCAAGTTTTTCCAAAATGCTTGGGAAAACACTCAATGTTTCTTGCAATGACCTCAGATTATTTTTTCTTCAAGATACTTTATATGCCTTCAAAACAAGAGTCTTCATAAATTCTCACATCACTAATCTAAATGGAATCAATCAAAGCTTTCTAAAAGGACATAAATTTATTCTACAAGAAAAATAAATATATTTATTTATTTATAATTCTTACATTTATTTTTTGATGCATAGAAAATTGGAGTCAAGCATGTTATATTGACAAGGGCAGAGCTTTTTCTCCCACATACCAAATGAAAAAAATATATTATTCCTACAAAACTAGTCTATTTTATAACCTTTCCAAAAAAAACTAAAATACTACAATAAATATGAAATAAAAGTAATTCACTTGAAAATCTTGAATCTTAAAATTTCCATCCCAGAAAATTGAACCTAAAAGGAAGGGGCATTAGTAAGATAGAATGCAATTACTTAATGGTCTATAAAATCAACGTTTTCAAAGATCTTAAATAGAAAATTTCATTCAAATGGCGGCATTCTATAACTTTGGCAGTTTTACATCTATACTTGTTTTAGATGTTCAAACCAACCATTGTGAAAGTGGCGGATTTCATATGCCATCTTAATGAAATTTGCCATTTATGCCTTTAGATTCTAAAGTCCATGTATTTAGGGACCCCAACTTTTCAGCTTCTATTTACAAATCAATATTCTTTATAGAAATTTAAAAGTGAACTTAATTTTTTATAAATTCTCAATACATCATAGAAATTAGAAGTCCACTTGCTGATGTTATAGTATGTTAAATTTGGTGCACATCTTGCAATGCATTTTGCAATGGATTTTTATATTGTAAAGCATATGATTGGATAGTTTGGGCATTATCTATATAGATTATTGCAAAAAAAAAACTTGTATTTATTCTTATCACCTATTGCAAATCAATATATTTTTTGGCCATAAATATTGATTTAAACTTCAAAGAAATTGGAATTAATAAATAAGGCATATAAGGTTATTATATTATATGCAATTATACATTGGATATTTTTTCATATTTATTAAAAATAATTTAATATTTCAAAATTATCCTTAATTGGATGTCATCCTAGCTATTTAAAAAAATTTAGTCATTAGGAAAAGAATGGGGCTTCAACTCCTCAAAGAGGTAGCCAAACTTTGGACAATCGATGCAAAGTACAATTAAAATAATTATATTTTTTCCCAAATTTTTTTTTAATTCAGCTACTTCAAATTGTTGATTTAGACTTTGGTGGCCTTCTTAAGGCCCCATTCTTTTTTTATTAAGTATTATTGAACAATAAAATTTGCCATGATTAATGATATTTCTAAATGTATTTTTATTATATTTACAATATTGTTTCCATTGTGTTCCCATTTCCCAATCAATTTTAAAAATATCACACATTTGTTGGTATTTTAAATTTATATTAGATATTTAGGATTTTTTTACGAGGAATTAAATTTTTTTAAATGTCAATTTTGATAAATCACCATTACTAAATAAAAATCTTCATTTGACATTTACAACATATAGATTAATGTACCTATAGATATACAAATTAATATGCAAATTGTAATTTATTCACAAAATTGTTCATGGATGTTGTGTTGAGAGTATTTGTTTTGGGAAATCATGAGGATTTTAGCTGCAACTAAGAATAGTTTGCTATAGAGTTCAATTGGATCTTTTAATCTTTAGTCTTCAATCTTCAATTTTCAATCTTCAATCTTCAATCTTCAACTTTTAGTCTTTAGTCTTTAATCTTCAAACTCTTCTTCATTGGCCTATTCTATAGTGGCTCTATAGAGGTCAAGATAAGGATAGATGATAAGAATCCACGACTTTGGATGTATAAAACGGGATAGCCAACCTTCAGGGTTGACGAATCTCAACGTCCGCCCCAAAATAGCGTCCGTTTTCCAGACGTCCGGATGCACGGACGTTAGCGGATGAAGCGTCCCTCTCGCCGTCGGAAGGCGGACGCGTGGGGCGGGGCGGATGGGCAGGATGGATGGGTGGGGCGGACGGGCTGGGCGGATGGCCGGGGCGGTCGGGCGTACAGACCAGACGGGGTGGACTTCGCATTGCCATTAGTTATTAGAAAATTTTATATTGTTATGTAATTTGAATGTTACACAATCAAAAATAAATGCATCTACGTAAAATAAGATGTACATATAAAAATATTTTTATACGCAAATGAAAATATAGCATCTTTATATATAAATATATATGTATAAACAAAATACATTAAAACATAGTTCCAATATCACTATTGAATCCTATACGATCTTTTTAAGATATAAATCTTTCACATTCTTTTTTGTTTTTAAACAATAAAAGGACCATTGTTTTTAAAAAACGAAATTCTCCTCAAATCCTACTTTCAACCAGATGGACCACTACCCTTCTCCCAAAACAAAAGGAAAATCTGCTGTATCGAGGAGTTTAGCAGATGATTAACGAGTTGACTGTTGTTGACTTGGACGGACTATTCGCCCTCCAGATTGAACTTCGATGTCCACCTTATGAAATTGTTTCTTGGTTTCCGAAGAGAAGTCATCGTCCTCTTCACGCTTCCTTTTTTGTTTTCTTTTCGGTGATAAATCGACTTCGTCTACCTTCAAGGTTCTCAAGTTGCTCTCCACACGATCTACCATCGCTTGAACAACTTCATCATCTCCTTTCTCTTGCCATACTGTGAGGCAGTCTCCATCCAATAGGAAAGCCTTCCAATGCCCTATAATATAGCCAATGCGCCTATCAAATGCTGCTGCCACATCTACAGATGAATGTCTTGTGCTTGTTTGTCCATTTGTATCGTAGACAGCACGAACTTTTGCAGCCTCTTCTAACTTTGACAATAAAAGGGCCCTACCTACGAGGGTGTGGTCGTATGCCTTATACTGTTCATCGAACTCTTTTCCATGGTTCACCTCCACCCAACTGTCTTTTGGTCCTCTCTCTACTTTTTTATCTGGAAAACGAAAGAACTTTTCGTATTGCAAGCTTCAATGTTCCCCCATGTTGCGACAAAACATTTCACAGGTCCCGTCATCTACGATTCCTCAAGCCCGCAATTCCACCTCTCTATTGTGAGTCATCCACACATCCAAATCCAATGGTTGCTGAGATTCCTCGTACAAATCATGCCTCTGTTCATTTGCATTCCACCGGATTGGCTTCCCCCAATGTTGATAATTTTGAAATTTGTACGGCGCTTGATCAAGAGGAAGATTCCAACGATTGTACTCGTGGCCTGAAGGCATAGCTTCCAAGATACCAAACATTTCGTAAAACCTAGCACTCAATGGACTACGACACTTGGTACACACCGAACGAATGAGTGATGCTTTCACAATGCAAGTGATATGGAAAGTGCGGCGACATTGGCCCATGGTTACCGCACTTTCCGGTCCAAAGAGGCCTTGGCAAAGGCTACAACAACCATCCAAGATTGGAGAGGCTGGATCACAAGCATGCACCACTCGCTTGTCTTTCACATTAATGTGTGCTGAAAGTATGTTGTAAGGGACCCATCCTTCCTCTACTTCCAAGGCCCAATTGATGGGTGGAGCTTGGTCCTTCTTTGTGTGGTTTAACCGCTCAAACATGGCATCCATGTCTCCCCAACATGTGATCTCTATATATCCTTTAGAAGGATGTTGGTCAAACATAGTCTTGAATCAACTTAAAGAGCTTTGAATGGCATCGCAATTTTCATTCGACTCCATTGCCAATGTTTGAAGACCTGCCATTGCTCAAGATACTACAGAGGGTCTATCTTGGAGTCTTTGTACCCATGCTAACCATCGAGACTCCAAGCCGCTAGATGGCATAAACTTCTTTAAATCCAAGCACAATTGCAATCGATTCAACTTGGATTCAACGATTCCTTTTGCTTCAATTGCCTCCTCCAATTTATGCTTCAACTCTTCAAAGTCACAACTCTCTGTTTGCGTCTCCGCATTCACGTAAACGGATGAAAGCTTTTCCATTGATGGTTGTTGTGTCGCTTTTAACATACTCATGTCGTGACTTTCTTGTACATTCACATGGCACAGTTGTCGCTTGCTTCGGCCTTATCAAAAGGAAGAGAGAGCTTATCTTCACTCTCTTGAGTCTCTTGACTGTCTCCGAGTACAATCACTAGTAAGATTGCAATCTCACTTGGATTTTTGGAGGTCCCTTGCAATTCTGCAATCCGTTTACGCATCTTCATCAACTCCTCCATTTGCCTCGATGATTGTTGATTTAAATGTTCAACCTTACTCTTCGAAGTCTTTAATTTCAACTCCAACACTTTGCACTTTGCTTCCACTCCTCCAAGGTCAACAATTTTTTTCTCATATTCTACCAATTGTAGTATGTGAACATCTCTTTCTTCGAAAAGTGGTCCGAAAGTCTTCGTGAGATTCTGAAATGCTATAGCACCTTTCAATATCTCTGGTGCCATGAAAGAAAACTCCTTGGCCAAATTCATAAAAGTTGGAGCAACTTGCGCTAAAAATTCAGCTGACATCGTCATCTTGAAAGTTGTATCAAGTATATGTGCAACATTCTTTGGATCTACAAGTAGACTCATTGGAACAGCAGTAGCACCATCATCGGGGTTAGACGATCCGCCTATTTTTTCATGAAGGTTAGCAAACTGAACCGAGAGCTTCAAAAGATTTTCCAATTATTTTGGATTGGACAAATCTTGCAAGGTTCGATGTAGAGGACTTGGCAATGCCGCTGTAAACGGAAACTCCTCCGTCTGCCTTTTACGCTCGGAACTCCATAATGAGGATATATTATCAATCGTCACGCCTTGTCCACGAGGCGTATGTACTTTGTCTTCTAAACTTAACGCTGGACTAGATTCAACGCCTTGATGTACAGGCGGAGATTTGTAGACCAAACTATCAAAACAATTGTTGGCTATCAGACTATCAATTGTAGCATTAGCCTTTGCCACTTTCTCCGCCAAGACTTCATCTACTTTACTTTTTGAAGTTTTCCCGCGTTCTGTGCAAACCTTGCCTTTGTTTACAAACTCCGTTTGCGTTTGTGCCGCAACATTTGGTGTAAAGGTCAAACGCGTTGGAGCTGTGGAAAAGACTTCACCCTCCTGCGCCTCTACATCTTTCTCCACATCTTTTCCTACATTTTTCGAAGAGCTTTCATTGATTGCTTTTGTTGGAGATTGTATAGACTGTAATTCTTTAACATTTGAGGCTTTCTCCACACCATCCGTTTTCACCTCAATAGTATTTTTTAATACTTTTTCTGTTTCTCCCTTTGAATTGTACAAGTCGGGAATGTCTTTTTGATTGGCTTCAAGTAGAAGTGGGCAAGCTGTTGTTGTCGGAAACGTGCTCCAATCGATCTAGTGTGGTAATATAAGTTCCGCGTAAATCATACACGCCACGCTATAATTAATATAGCCTTTACTTCTGCGCTTGTTTCCGAATAGAACACGCCACACCTCCTTAGATCGATGGACAAAATGTTTGTTATTGCAAGTCCATGGTTTACAACAAAAATCCCGTGTATGACTCTTGTGCAACTCCTGAGGCCACAACTTATCAATGTGGTACATTTTAACATAGGTCCTGCACATTTTTGATGTCCAATACTCCGCATCTTCATCTTCCCACCCACTCTCTGTTTTAATAGTAGGGTCATTTAAAATGTCAAGCCGAAGGTCATACGTAGCCCCCTTCACTTTGCTCTTTTTTTTGGCTTCGCTTCCTGGAGTCACCCCATCTATATTTCGATCACCTTCGCCGTTCATGATTGTCAATTGGATTCAATAACCAATTGAAGTGAATAAAAAAATCTCACGTGATAGTCAAAAGTGATGGCATCAACCGCAACACAGTAACACAAGATAGAAGACCCCAACTCTCCACCCCGTAGGAGCAACTAGCACATAAAGCAATAGTAGCACATCCAACTTGGCACCGAAGGAGAATTGAAGTGAGAAGAAATGAAAGTCACTCCACCCTTATAGCTGGCTGCCGCCGAACCTGCCCCGGACCGTGCGAAGCGGCCCCGAACCTTGCGTCCGCCGCGCGGACCGATGACGTCCGCTTCGGCAGCGAACGCGTCGTCCGCCCGTCGCCCCATCCGACCACCCCGTCCGCCTGCCTCGACTGACCACCCCATCTGACTAGCCCGGACTATCCGCACTGTCCGCCTTCCGACGCCGTCCGCGCTTTGGACACGCCAACCGCCCTATTTAAACACTGACCGCCGATGGCGTCCACCCAGCTGTTCATTGGTGCATCCTATGAGGCCATTTTTATTCAAAAAGAGCGGTAACATTTCAAAAATAAAACAGCCTAATAATCATTGCTAAATGAGGATCAATGTAATTGATTTATCATTTTTTTTTTTTTAAATGTAAACCCTAAACCCTATACCCTAGTTACCCTAAACCTTTTCTTTTCTCCCCTAAATTGTTTTACGAACGAGGGGAATGTGGTTAAGTTGAATATGTTTGGATTATTTACTGATATTATCCCTCTAAATAGGTTTTGAGAAGATCTGAAGATGGTGGGGATTTTTTTAAAGTTCATTAAGAAATCAAATGTTTTGCAGAAATAATCAACTCCATTTTCATTGTAAGCAAATGAAATTTTAAAAAAAGGCCCCAATACATAATTAGAATAACAGTTTAATGGATTTCAACCTCATGATATTTAATGAAAGGTTGTGATTTCTCATTAAAAGTGCATCACGATCTTCAAATGAACATCGAGTCTTTCATATTTTTTAATGAAATTTTGATTAGATTTGAAAACAAAGAAAAAGAATCAATATTTTAACTTTCAAATCATGTATGGCTATATTTTTCCTTAAAAACATAGAAAAATTCGTTACTTGAGTTGGTTGAGTAGAATACATTATACACTTATACATGTGCTATATTTATTTTGAAGGATAATTCCAATATTCTTATTTCAGATGTTTTTAAATATTAATTTTAAAAAAGAGGGTTCATTGTTTAAAGATCTAAAAAATTGACAAATATAATTTCTATTATAAATAGGAATTGAATTCGGAATTCAATTTTTGAAATGATTCAAATGAACAAGATATTGATTATAAAATATTTCTTTGTTTGAGTTTTCAAAATGAATTCACGAAACAATTGCAAACTTTTGAACTTAGGTATATGGTATTGTTTTTGGTTTGTACTTTGTAGAGTATAATACTTCAATTTTAATCCTAAATAAATGAAAAAACTCCACATGAATGAAATGTTTCTATGTATTGCACAAAGATTTCTACCAATTACTATGATAATTAAATACATTGTTACATTTCATAAAATATTCTACATAGAAAAAAAAAATCATTTCAGTTTTCAATCATGATAAACGATGTCTTCTACTCTTTCTGTTATATGTTCATTTTGTATAACGTGTACATTGTACAATCTTTGAGAGCAGGGTAATTCATTTTTGGCTCTTATTGAAATAGAAAATATATTTGTGTTTGGATTTTGAAATCATTATGTATTCTACGGTTTTGCAAGAATGCATCTTGCTCCTTCCTTTGAATCCTTTTGATATTTTCTTTATTTTCCTTTGTTTTTTGTCTCGTAGGGCTCTTATTCTCTTGTTCTCTTCATTTGACCAACCTATTTGGCTTGGCTCTTAGTTTTTTGTTTTTTTTAATGTAATGGTTTATGCATATGTTATAAAAAATATATATTATTTATTTAAAATTAATATATTGATGAACAAACGCATAAAGGCATTGAATGCTTTCACATTTAAAGTTATAAATCTATCATAAATCACTCTTGCAAATTTGAATGATTGAATTGAAAATTTGAAAATGTAATTACAAGAGCTTTCAATTCAATCAATTGCATAAATCATAAATGTTGAAATGCAACTCGTATGAGTTTAGCATCTATGAAGATTAATTCATGCCATCCACATGCAATTTTTCAATTTAATAAAATGCAATTGAGTACTTCAATTTCTTTCGTTCCAATTCTCCAAGTAACATTCACTTCATATCTTTCTCTATTTGTTTATCTATTTTTTGGCAACAAATGGAGAAACCATCTTTGTCTATATTTGCACATGCACTCTTATTTGATTGATGAAGAATAGATCTATGAAATATATAATCATTGATTTGTTCATGTTGATTTATCTATTATATTTTATGTATGTATATATATCATTAAAGGAGTATGAAAGACAAGATTAACAGATTGTGTTCGAATGTTGTTGATTTTGAAATGATTTAGTACTATATCATTTATAAGAATATTATAATAGTGTTATGTTATAATATTCCTAAAACAATTGCAACAAATATTAAAATACATGCTAAGTTAGGTTTGTTAGCCTACCAATTGTTCATTAATAGACATAATTGAGTAGCCCCTTTAAATGAAACATTCAATATCTAATATCTTACAATCCAAATGGTGGATTTGTCTAAAATTTTTTCCACATCTTTTCCAACTAATTTACTACAAGATCCTACGATTACATATGCCCCAAAGTATTTTTCTTCTAAGAATTGATATTTGCACTACTATTGGCAGTTTTGAAGTGTTTTTAGTGAAAAGAATTTTACGGGTTAAACATCTATCCCGTGAGATTTTGAAAAAAGAACAATTTGCTTCATTAGGTTTAGGGTTTAAGATGAGCCGTCTACCCTATCCGCCCGATTCGGCGTCCGCCTTGTCTGCCCTAATACCCGTCCGTCCCGTTCTCCGTCCGCCTTGTCCGCCCCGTCCGCCCCATCCGCCCCGATACGGCCGTCCGCCCGGTTACGATCGTTCGATTGACACGCGGACTGATGTGGTCCATATAATCTGGACGTCCGCCTCGGGGCGTCCGCATATATATATGGGGAGGCGGATAGCTCATTCCGAACAATCGTTCTCTTTTGAAGAGGGCGGACCAGTGCATTGGAAGCTCTGCGCGCCCCTTCCGCTTTGAGTGAACGATTGTTGTGGCATTGTTACAAATTTTTACAAAGTTCACACTTGTAAAATTTTAATTAATTAATTAAATCAAAATTTTGGTTCTTAAGCTTTCTAATTGTTTCATTCTCTTTGCTTCGGCTTCATCATGTCGAAAGATAGAACACCCAAAAAAAGTAGACGAAAGGGAAGATCCCAATTGTTCGATTGAGATGCTTGGGCCGATCCATTGTGCGTGGGTGAATCAGGATGGGAAGAAGAACCAACAAGAGTGTGGGATTGCTCAATGTGCAAGAAGTATGTAAAAATGATTCACATTCAAAAACTTTGGCCACGTGAACGTGTAGAGCACCAAGCGCCATGTTGGGAAGAACAAATGTCTACGTGCCAAAGTGAGCACTTCAAACAACGATACACACAAGTGCATCGAGTTTTTGGCATTAAAAGCGCCAAACCAAATATAATGAATTATAATGTTATGGCAATGGTTTGGGCAGAGATTGTACTCTACAAGGATGTGGACTGGCATACTGCTACAGGTCGCAATGTGGAGAACTATACGCGCACGGATGCCATTATAGATACACAGTGGAGGGGCGCAAGCGATTGCATGCCAGAGTGGTCCAATCAAGGTTATCTACAACAACCTTCAGTTGTTCTACGAGATGCTGAAGGTGCGTGGACAGATGACGATGATGATGATGATATGCAAGCGCCTATCACATTTGGAGTTAGGCACGAGCGGGTAGAAGAACGAGAACGAATTGAATTCGAACAACAAATGCAAGAGGCAATACGCAGAAGCCTTCAAGATCATGGACGATAAGATAGGCATGGTGGGTCTTACGGACATGAACATGGAACACGAGAATCTGAACAAGGAAGAGGTGGTTCATACTCTGGTTACGATTCTCAAAATAGATATGAAGGTGGAAGAGGGAGCTATGGATGCACGCAATATGGTGATTCAAGTGCAGTTGGTTCTCATTATGGCACTCCCCCTGAAATTGGCTCTCAAGGTGGAACAGGTAGCTATGGCAACACGCACTATGGTAGGTCTACTGAATCTGGTTCATATTATACGACGCCCACTCAAGTGGGCTCTAAAGGTAGTGGAGGAAGCCATGTAACCCCACAATATAGTTGCTCTCTTCACGGAAGCCTTCAATACTATCCGGGATCAACTAGAAGTGATTCATACGGGCATCATGGGGCCTCTTATTACAGGGCTTCAAATGAAAGAAGATCAGAGCCTACTACTCCGGTTCCTCCTCCTACTTTTGGAGGTTCAAACTATAGACAAGGAGGTGCACCGAGTGGATATCACGGAAACTACGGAGGTGGTCCGTTCATTGGAGTACAAAGAAGAGGCAGCGGTCAACAATTTGAGTCCAATTCAGATTCCGAATAAAAAAACATGCAAGTATATAGTGAGCATGTATTTGCTCCATTTTCTCATTTTTACTCTCACGACAAGTATAGAGCACTAGATTGGTAGAAGTAGTACAAAATTTTAAATGAATAGAACAATTTTGAACAACAATTTTGTTCACTTTTTCAAAAAGTGTTGTATAATAGTGTACACCAAGTATATATGTAGGCAAGCATATTGTTGAAGACATCATTGTATTATTTTATAATAGCGTTGATGTATAAGGCTATAAGCGACTTTGATAAATAATAAAAATATGAAGAAGAAATGTAACTTTGTAAGAGCCATATTATGTCTATTTTTGAATTTAGCATTCGAGGTTAAATATGTACTAGCATGGTGTGTATTTTGAAATTATTGTTGTGTATTTATTACATTTAGAAACTCGTAAATGGTAACAATGTATTTCTAATTAATTTATGAAAGATTGAATTATTTGAGTATTTGAAATTTTTTTATTTTTCATTCAACGATTGCTAAAAACTAAAATGATTTCTTATTGGTATGAAGAAATGCCCAAATTAGACAATTAGTGGTTCTTTTTTAGATTCTATTTTCAAATATGGAAAATAAATCGGATCGGACGGACGCTTGATTTGTCCGCCCATGGCCGTCCGATCGGGCGAACGGGGCTCGAGGGTTTCGGGGAGGCGGACAGCTGATGCGTCCGCCACCCACGGCCCGTCCGATCGGGCGGACGGTTTGGGGCCATCCGCCGCGACCCGTCGGATCAGGCGGATGCCAGATTTGTCCGCCTGTGGCCGCCCGATCGGGCGGACGCAGCTGTAGGGTTTCGGGGAGGCAGACGGTTGATGCGTCCGCCAGCCGCGGCCCGTCCGATCAAGCGGACGGTTTGGGGCCATCCGATGGGGCGGACGGGACTTGAGGGTTTCGAGGAGGCGGACGACCGATGCGTCCGCCACCCCCGGCCCGTCCGATCGGGCGGACGGTTTGGGGACGTCCGCGCTTTATAAGATGGGCGAACGGACCGTCCGCATTGTCACTTTTGCTTTGCCCCTTCTGAATGCAAGGTGGAGCGGAGAGCTTGGTGGTTCATTTTCCATTGGCTCCTTTCCGAGGCAAGGCAAGAGTGGTTTATTGGGGCCCCCTTGTTGCTAATTTTTTGGACACTTGCGCGTGAATTCAATTTCAAATAAAAAAATTTGATCTATATCAATTTCACTGTCACGATGCCAAACGGGAAGAAGAAGGTTGCGAAGCTAAAACATGGAGAGGGACCATCGAATTTGAAGGTAGCTCGCCAAAGTCCTTCGGAAGAATGCAAGAAATTCATGATCGAGCGCATCGTTCAATTTTATGAATCGGAAACAACATTGTCTTTAGACAATAAGTACATCAGATATCAAAAGGAGTACGTGTCTAAATTCAAGGTAGACATGACACAGATGTTGTTGGATGCATTGAATGTGACGAAGTGGCATGACGAAATGCATAAAACGTACTTCACCAAATGTTTAGAGAACAAGGTTCATGACGCTTTGTGGAATTCCAAAGTCATTTTGGTTAAATATGGCAAGGAATATCGACCCAATGACGCCCAGTTTGAAGAAATGATTCTGAAAGCGGACTTGTTTAGGGGGCGATGTGCTCCATTCGCCAAAAAGCACAATCGAGTTGGTTCAATTGGTTGGTGGAAAAACAATGATGGAGTTGCTAAAGCCGAAAGGACCAAACGGCACCTCATAGCACTTCTAGATACAGCACGCGTGATTGCTGTTGATGATAGAACGATGAGAGGTGGATATGCAACGATTCGAAAGGTTCGTATTGAAAGATGTCCAGGAATACTTCCTCATTGGGAGTTTGCGGCAAAGAAATTCATTCACCACCAAACTCAACCCGGTCTTACAAAGTTAGAACATCAAAACGAATCAATGGCTGTTCGAATTCCACATGCAAGTGTGATACGGTTTGCTGCAGTGCACGGAACAACGTGTGAAGGTTATGTGTATTGGTGGAATGGTGGAATGGTGGAACTCTTTGACAAATGTTGAATATGAATAAGGACTTTCCAGACAACATTCAAATTCGTTTGATGTATACGAATCCAACCGAAGAGGAGGTTGTAAAAGCTCACCGTTTAGGGCGATATCGGAAGAAGCGCACGGAGTTGACATGGGCATTTATGTATATAATGTATGCAATGCATCTTGCTGGACATTTGCACAATGATCTTTTTCCGGACAACATCTTGTTGCATTTTCCAAAGGATGAGTCACGTGTGTATATTGGAGTTTGCGATTGGGGCATGACCACCTTAGCTTCTCAGCCAATGAAGTCTTTGTACACATTCACATCAACAGATGAGATGAAACAAACTTTGCAGAGGAGATGGTGGGTGGATCCACGTATTGCATATTTGCATAAAGCAGGTGCAGATGTGGAAGTCATTCCGATGTATTCACGTAAGTCGGAAGAATATGTCATTCGAAAAATTGCTCGGCGGATGAATGGAAACAACATGTCAGAGGCGTATTTCAACGTGCTACGAAAAACACCTAGTGCGACACAATTTGCCTTTCATGACTTTGCAAAAGTGTTTTATGCTTACTTGAAGCGCATTTCTTCGAAGACTGACGATAAAAATACTAGTTTGGCCCATGTCATTACGCAATTTTCTAATACATATCGTTGGTCAATGCCAGATGAACATTTCCGCCATTTATATTAGATTGGTAGTGCAGAAGTAGTAGTTGAATACTTGAATAGGTTATATAGGCATTAAAAATTAGTTTAGAAATATAGAGTTGGAATGAAAAAAATTATATGTGCAATAAGCCAAATGTGCACAATGTATGGTATTCTATATTAAATTGAATACATTTTGCCCATATTGATTATGTTTGTATTTGTGTTGATTTTGATTTTTTAAATAGTATACATATATATTTGAAGTCACAAATTCTTTTAGTTTGCCTTTTGAAAATGAATTGGAATTTTTTCATAGTTTCAAGATTATCATGGACTTGTGGTCAAACTTTATAATCTTTCAACTTATAAGAGACATTGTTTTAATAACAAATCGTGAACCATTGCACTTCATTTAACATTTAATTATTTAAAGATTAAGGGAGTGACCGCGGGGCAATTTGGGTAGGGCGATCGGGGGAAATACAGCCATCTGGGCGGACGGGGCAGACGGGGCGGTCCCGGCGGACGCTGCGTCCACCGAGACCGCGAATGTCAGCGGATGCTGCGGACACAACATCCGGACGTCGTGTCAACCCTGCCAACCTTTGAGCTGACCATCCAAAAATTGGCTTCTAAACCTCAAACCCATAGTGACCAACAAACGAGGCTCACTAATGAGAACGACATAAAAAATCAACCATATAGGTGATTTATCCCACTTTATTGCCACAAATATGAAATAGGACTAATCTTGAATCACTGCATAGTTTACAATAAAGTTTACAATACAAAAATAAAAACAATGAACTTCCCAAACATACTGAAACAAAATAAAGACAACAAACTTCCAAAGTCGGCTAGAAATAGCAAGTTACAAACAACAACACACGAATCTTCATGTCTTTATGTCTTTGTATCTTCAACTCTTCAAACCTTAAAGTCTTCAAGAAATGTTGAATGGGACTTATATACCAAGCTTTAATCTAGTTGCGTTCTTTGATCTATTGCCAAAAATGGCATCAACCTTCAAATGCTAAATGCAATAGCAATTTGAAAAGCTGATGAAGTAATCTAATACTTTTTAGAATTTCAAATTGAATTAAAATATTATTCAAAAGTTATAGACAAGTAAAATCTTGGCCTTTTTTTTTTAAAAGCAGTAGACCTTTTATATCACAAAATCCTATATTTTCTTCAATTTTTCTTCAAACTCCAAATATTATAGCTTTTTGAAAAGCTAAACTCATAAACTAACTTCTCCTCAAATTTCAAATTAATCTAAGATATTGTCTAAAATTTATAGACAAGCAAAATTTTGCCTTCTCTTTAAAAAGGCAACAGACCTCTCCTACCTTAGTACTTCATAATTTCTTTTATACTTTTTCAAATTCCAAGTATAATAGCTTCATAGAAAGTAAACATTACAAAAAAATTTCTCTTAAAATTTCACTAAAAGATACTTACTTGAATAAGAGTTATAAGCCTCAAAAGCCTCAAAAGTCTCAATTGTTTTTGTTGTATAGCTACAAACTCCATCACCTTTGAACTCCCATAACTTTCTCAATATAATTTCAAATCAAGCATGCAAATTCATTTTGAAAAGGCAATTTTGAAAAAATCAATTTCTCCAAATTTCATTGCAAAATCATTAATATAATAAAAAAATATCTTCAATCAAAATTCGAATTCAAATCCTTCTTTTCTCTTACACAACATACAACAATCATTACCTCTCAAATCCAAGATAGAAGATGCTGACTTATCTCCTAGAATCCTAAAGTATGAGGAATCAGTCCATAATACATCACATGAGCCTCCTTACCCCCCATTGACCCTAAGAAACAACCAAAGATAGGTTCTTATTCATTTTCTAAAGCCAATAAATCCCAAAGGTTTAAATTAAAAAGCATATCAATTCTATTATTCTATCTTGCAACTTTTAACACAAATAAACAATATAATTTTTTTTTAATTAGCTAAAGAACTCTAATTGAAACTAAACAGAGGTAAAAATTGAAGTAAAAAAAAAATGTTACTCTATCTGCAAGAATTTGAAGATGCACTTGAAAGTGTTTGTCACGTAATCTGCACGTTTGGCCTTCATAAAAGGATTCATTAGCCGTTTCAACTAGCATTGATAGCTAGTACCTTCTCTGTTTGGCCTCATCATACAATAATAATACTCTTTGTTTAGGCTCTTGTAACTTGTTTCAAATGAAACATCTCATGTACCTCACTCCATAATCAACACATCCTATTTGAAATAGAATTACTAAAATACAAGCATCACTATCAAAATTTTTATATCAATGTTGCTCTACATGAGGTTTCTTTAACGGACAAGAAGATCCAGCTTCGTCTCCTAAATGGAATGGCAATAGTGAAAAAATCACTGACTAAAATGGTTGATTTGACAATTGTAACAAGGAAAGCTCTAACTCCGCCTCTAAATCATCCTCTTGATCTTGCAACATCTTAAGAATCTTCCAATTCAACATTTCAAAGTCAAACTTCAAAACTAGGAAAAGATTCAATAAATTCGAGAAGAACACTACAGACTACTGAAATTTGTCAAAATATTTTGTCCTTTTAGCAACTCTATTGACAATGAGCCACTAGAAAAAAATTGAATCCAATATAGGGCCCCTTCAGAAGTAGCTAGTGGGACCTTTAATTGCATTTAAATGTGTACTTTCATGCTACAAGAATGAAATATTTCCCTATTTCCATCCAAGTTGCTCAACAAGGAAAATCATAAAAGTATCATACAGAAAGTAGTTCTTTTGGAGGCAGAAGTTAATGTACTCCAATTCAACTCTTATTTTACTAAAATTATATTTTGACTCATGGTACATATGTACTTTTGATTTTGAACTTTTGATTACAATAAGCATGTTATTCAGATTTTTTCTTCAAATTTGTGTCTAATTGTAGCAATTGTTTATTCAAGCATTGCTTAAAACCCTAAATCATACAAATGCATGATATTTGAAATAAGCATATTCACTACAAAAGCAAAGTCACTTACCTCTTGAAAACCATATGAGATGGTGACAGTTATCTGTCAAAGTTTTTGTACAACAGTAGCCACCTATTGTTCCCTTAAACATGGTTGTCACATTGGACAGATTACTATTCATTTCATGTCCTACAAGACAAGTTACTATTCATCAGATGTACGTAAGATGTACATCTGATGAATAGTAACTTGTCCTGTAGGACGTGAAATGAATAGTAATCTGTTCAATGTGACAACCATACCCTTAAATAGCCCTTATCGTCAAACTTTGAAGGCCCACTTGAGGGTTCCTTATTTCTCTAATGGTCAACTTGAAGCCATTCAATACTTCAGCTTTAAGCTTTCTTCTCTACAATTTTAGAACCTCTTCAAAATACAAAATAAATATATATTTTAAATGATGTACAAATGCACAACACGACACTGCTAAGGTAGAATTTTCAACCCTATCCTCCTCCTAGGTAGCTCTCTAAATCATTTTTTTTTCTTTAATTTTTTACTTGATGGTTTATAAAGCCATGAATTGTCAAGTTGGATTACTATTCATTAATTTAAACAAATGAAATTCTATAACTTTGGCAATTAGCTGATTAGACATTTGACATTCTTTAAGGTGTAGAATTCCAAATGTATAGGCCTATAAATAGATTTTAGACTTAAAATAGAGCTTTGTACAAATATAGAGATCTATGATATATTTTTTTGAGCTCAAAATCAAGCTAATTTAACAAAATTGAAGATATTGATATTCCGATTTTATTATGAAAATTGATGTTGAACTAAAGGAAGAAAATAATATAGAATTTAGGAGGTTTGGATTTCAAACCTAATACTATGTAGTAGTATTTACAACAAAAGAGATTTTATTTAAATTGTAAAGAAGCACATAACATTGGAGGTGGACTATATTTCTAATTCTTGAACTCTAGATTAAAATTTGAATTCTTGGAAGTATATCATACTTGGTGTTGTTAGTGGTTAGAATTCATAAAAAAAAAAATTTAAATAGACATTGAAAGTTTTGGATATAGTTTTTCGAAATTGAATAAAATAAATAAATCTTTCCATCTTTAAAAATTTGTGAAAATTACATTTACCTTAAAATTGTAATTAACTAATCAACCTAGAACATTGAGTCCAACTACCAAGTACAATAGTCTTCACAATAAGTAGACATGAAAGGAAACAATGTTATAGTGAGAATATATATAGACCCTTAAAGGAAATTGAGGCATGGTTGTCACATTGGACAGATTACTATTCATTTCACGTCCTATAGGACGTGAAATGAATAGTAATTTGTCCAATGTGACAACCATGAATTGAGGTCTTTTTCTCTTTTTACCTTTTGAATGTTAATATTTCTTTGAGTTTCTTTTTTTCTTTGAGATCAAACTCACAATCAAGAGGGAATATTTATGTCACATAGATCAAATTTTAAAATTTTTAATCCAAATCCCAATTTGGTTAATATTTATACTCCATCTTCTAATCAACTTCAATTTTGTGAATATACCCTAAGAAAGCAATATTTGATCCAGGTCCACCTCCACACAGTGGCCATTGTGGGGTAGAGTATGCTTGTTTCTGAGTATGCTTGGTTGGGCTGTTTTGCTCAAATTTTTAGCACTGAGGAATCTAACGTTACGTGTATCAGTGTATGAACAACGCATGCAATGCAACGGGTTTCCATTATTCTGTGTCTGCACACGTTTCCTTGGTAGTTGTGAGGTACTGTTACGTTACTTAGGTCACTCGTCTAATTTCTGACTTTTTGTTTGTGCTTTTGAAAATTGTGGCAAATGTAGAATTTCGGCGCTTAACCAAGCAATGAAGCAATGGAATAAACTGATTTTGCCATGTTCGATCTTGTGATGTGCAGCTATTTTTGTGGCTTGTGAATTGTAATTGTCAGTTTGACCTGATCGATCCCCAGATCCCAGACCCTCGCCTAGTCTCTGGAAAGAACAAATCCAGCAATTGATGCGACTAGCTCGTTTGTTCTTTTTCCAAGTTCACCTCACAGAAACGTAGTTACTGAACGACATATTCCATTCCGTGGCCAACTTTCAAACCTGAGATTGGGGCTCAGATCTATGCCGCTATCAATTGCCGCAAGCCATGAGGCTTATATTTCATACTAAACTACTAATCTTTTAATTGACAAACGTATTCGTTGAAACGGTGAAATTTCAAGAAATTGGCACTTTTTCAAGTTGGTTGTCCGGAACCTCAGATCTATGCCTGTCCTAGATAGTTGTAGAGCTTTGTGCTCTTGAATATCACAGTCTACTCGCCCAGATAAACGACATTTTAACGACATTTCAACGAATTCGACCATAGTGTTGGCAATAAGCTTTGAGCGTTCAGTTCGATTAGAAATGCACGAAAAGAAGAGCTGCACTGCTGCAGTAATCAACCAAGCATTGTTGAGAAATGTCACCTTTATTAACATGGTCTGGAAATTCGATCGAGCTTTGGTCCAAAATCAATAAATCATTGGAATGGAATTAGAATTTGCTGCTCTCCTAACAGATTTTCTAATGTTCAATAGATCGATCTATTGAAGCTGATGCCTGGAGATTCACAAGGGAGTTTTAAGAGTTATCCATCATCATCGTAATGAATTGGAGTTAGCCACATAATTAGCACGTGGTACTGGTTTAATATTAAATGGTATACTCCATTTCATTTCAATCAATTTACTCCATGCTAAACTCTTAAAACTCCCTTGAGATTCAGGCAGAGAGAGTGCCAGCTTTCCAAGATCGATTTGCACCTGGAAGCAGGCTCAACGTCACCTTCTGGTATTAACAGAGATATGTTTCAGATCATGAAATTCCGCAACTTAACGAAATTAACTTTTCCAAGAGATGCACCTTTCGTAAGGCCGAATGTTAGCAGTCAGGCAACATGTCATCTAATCAAAATTTCCGCTTTCCTATGACCTGCATCCATGAATCTGGACATGAATCATCTCTGAATCATGTACATAACTTACAGCTTGAGAGTTGTTTTCGAGGTCACACGAGACAAAACAAACATTGGACTAAGTCACAAAGGCACCACGCGGTCGCCACACAGTTTCAATTTACCGACGGGCTTCATGGAAAGCGTGAACCCGCCACGCAGAAGACGACGCCCCGTCCGTGGCCGGGAATCGATCGCGCTGCATTGTATTTATTCCTTCTCTGCAATGAAAATTTTACAATTGTAGTCTGTTCCAAATAAACTTCAAAAGTCTCCTTCCAAAGTTTCCGGTCACACGGTGCGGTAAACCAGCATCTTCTTTGCACGGGGTGTCGACTTTTCGTATTCCACAATTGAACCGAATATACCACCCTGATTCATTCATTTTGTTGACACTACAGAGCATATAGACTGACTGGCAAATAGATCACAAGCATGATAAATAAGCAAATTGAACACCAGGTTTAAGTGTACACTAAAAACCAAAACCGAGGCACACCACAAACCAAAGTTTGCTAATTCGAACAAAGTCGGAGCACGCGCAGGACGAACTTCAGATAATAAGCCAGCCGATAGGGTAGTAAATTTACAGAGAGAATGTTACTCTGTTTGAGGGGAATAACACAAATAACAAAAATTAGATGCTTAATTTCTGCACAACCGGATACATCTTATTTTATATGGAGTACTAATATTGGAACAAACGAATTGTCTGGGTGACCGCGCTCTACTAGAAGGTGAAGAAAACCAGAAGTGTACACCAGTAGCAAGCACGCACCCAAAGCGAATGACAACGGCCAGGAGAGAACAGGAAGGAGAAGGGACTAACAAAATCCAGCCCCGAACCAAGATTGTTCCGACACGGAGTAATCTAGCTTTATCTCCTCTCCCGAGTATCATAGATTCATAGCAAGAGAAACAAATGCTCAATCCTTCAAAAAATTGCAACTTACAGCTTGAATCCAGAAATGAATTTTGACACGAAACCCCAGAATCTCAGTTGAAGGCCGGAGCAGTCGTCTATCACCCGTTCGAGTGCAACAGATTGTCAAAAATAAATGGAAAAAAAATATTGAATTGACATATCTGGTAAACTGAGATTCAGTAGGATCTTTGACCTTTGGCAAGAGCCCCGGATGTCTAGGACACTAGAGCCAGGAGAAGCGGTAGGGCTGGTGGGGTCAGCACAGCCTACTTCGCCAAAGGGAAGTTCCAGTTGCCGAACTCAAAAGTTAATTAACCAAGCAATGGCGTACTTTTCTACGGAGTAGCAGGCTGGCGATCCAGTCCCACGTCGCAGCTCCCGGCCGCACATTAACGAACGAACCTACGGTTACGGTGTATGCGATTGACTTACGGCTGCAACACCGCAAGCGTACAGAAAACAACATCCCGAAGTCAGTGCATGCGTCGTACAGTTGACAACTAGCTGGACATGTGTAACTGCGAAGGCCAACGAAGCGCTTCAATATCCTTCATTCGGACTGCGACTCGCACGCACTGGTCTCTCCTGTCGGCGGTTGGGGACTTCATTTACAGTATCACCATCGCTTGCCTTCCGTTGAATTGGTCGATATCTCAAGCTAGCTAGTGCTCGAGTCGAACACCTCTTGCTCCAATTTAGACTGCTGTCACTCGCTCCGAATTGCTTTGCAGGCCTGATGTCAAGTGATCGAACGTCAGTCTTCATTCGATTCATTGATTGAACTGTACGTGATCAATTGTAAACCAGCTCCGTGTACTCAATCAACTGAAAGTCAGACTTCAACTACTTGCGGTCATCCAGGCGGGAAATTCATAATGGTGGCCTCCACAACTACAGTGACTCACAAAAGTACTTGGCCACTCTCTGTAAACATGAAAATTCGACAAAATCTTTTGAACTAATGACAATTAATTGGTAAGATTAATTACTGATACCACATTTGTTGCGAAGAACATGTGGTCAAAATTTCATACAAAGAAAATCACAATGTAAGCAAAAATTAAAAGAAGTGTGCAACAACCATGGCCAAGAACTTATGTTGATTACAAAGGAAATCATTATAATACAAACTAAACTTGAAACGGAAGTCAGTAAGTAGAAAATGATACATCCTGTACAAAGTCTACTATAAGTCTACCAACGTGTTAACGTCGTGGAACGTAACGTCGCCAATATAATGAAATTGACGTTGATTATTCCCATGGACTGTCGGTTGAAGTTAACAGACAATTTAATGCAGTATGAGATTTCTCAACAATATGGCTGAATTGGAGGATTGATCTAACTTCATGTGCATTTAATTTTTGGTGCACTCGGCAGGTTTGAAGCTTTAATTTTACGAATATTATGGTCATAACATTATCATGAAATCATGAGGTTGGCCATTCTATGGAATATGCCGCTTCAAGTTTCTGTGAGGCTGTGAGTTGTTATTAGGAAGCAGAAATTAAGAGCTCATCAGTCCGTGTTGCAGTGCTGGATCCCGCGCTGGATTCAACTTGTTCTGAGCAGCCAGAGACTGGGTCGGGGTCTGAAAGGATCTGGCACCAGGTCAAATGAATTACAATTTAACTTAAGGTACAAGCCAAGCAATAACTGTGCATCACTTGGAACACATCAAAATCAGTTATTGCCATATGTCGAAATTCTGTATTTGCCACAATTTTCTAAAGCTCAAAATAGTCAAAAAATTTGACAACTGCATGACGTGCGTAAAGTAACAGTACCTCCAAATTTTCAAAGAAACGTGAGCAGCAATAAATTAATGGAATTATTTTGGGCTGACAATTCGCTTAACATTAAGATACTTAGGTTCTTGAATGACAATGCTACAAAGGTGTGTAAATTTGAACCAAGGCACAAAAACAAGGATGTGGATGTGGCCGGAATTGTTCATGCTTTTGCTCGTGACCGACCAGGATTTCGCTGGCAACAAAGTCCGTGGGATTGATCTTCCAGGTACGCACATATCATGTAAAACTCCAAACTTGCTTTCTTAGGGTACATCACACCAAGGGTGATGAAAAGGTGGGGTACAAACTTTTACTAAAGTAGGATTAAGAGTATAAAATACAGTCCATATGAAAATAATTGTTTCCTATGTGAGTGTAAATTTGTGCACAAAAATTTGGGAAGTATCAACCTGCAAAGCGCAAACAAGGAAAAAAAATATAACCCTCCTCAAGGGGATCTGAATACCCTTTTCTATCTAATCATTTTGAAGATTTTAATCTCAAGAGTTCAAATTTTAACCTTCAAGAATTTAAGATATATCAAATCCATCTACTATATTATGTACTTCCTTGGAAACTCCTATCCAATATCAATCTAAGATATGAAGGAAAATATAATTGAAGTCATAATCTTAGTGGCTCCTTCCATAGTAAGCACTTGAAGTAAGCTTGTGCATGTTAAACACAATCAAGCGTGGTGTTTCTTATAATTATGGAGTATTCTCAATGGTTTAATATTACACATAACAAAACCAATATGGTCTCATTTATGCTCTCATTTGTAAACTAGTCACCAAATAAAACGTCAATTTCATTACTTTGGTGTGTTTCAAGCCATGCAACCTGAAACCAAAATCAACACCTGTCCTAGTTTGTAGCCTGAAATTAGACCTTTGTCAAGATATATGTGACATATATCTTTGGTTTGTGGAATATCGCCAATTTAACAAAATAGACGTTACTAGGGCATGTTACAATCTCCTGTGCCGACTCTGAGGTTCAAGAAGGGAATTGACTGTAAAAAGTGCCACAGGCGCATGCAAATAACCTCCTTCGTGGTCTCACCACTCTCACTACAAGAGAATGTAGAGTTTGCAATACTTTTTGCAATGGCTTTACAATGCCCACAAATTTTGTTTCAATGACTTTGCAATGGTCTAATATGAAGTATTGCACTATGTTTGCATTGGTTTAGAATTTGCAACGGTTTAGAAATATAATAGCATGGATTCAATGTCCAATACTTTTATATTGAATTAATCACAATTTAGCAACGGTTTTGCAATGCATTATTTCTTTTTCGAGATCCAAACTACGTTCCGTTACAGATTGTTCCATTGCAAAACCATTGCAAACGCCTTGCTATTGTGTTGCAGTCACTGCTTTCTGTTGTAGTGTCTGTTTCTGAGATGACGGAGTGATTGAGTGGAACCGAGGAATTTTGGTGCCGGGAACACTGCCAGAATGTTAGTAAGTGAAGAATAAGAGCAAATTTCTGCAGAATACCTCAAGTCCGTAAAAAAAAATAATTCATTTTCATGGGTCTTCGCTGGTCGTGGAATGATGGTTGGCTTCTCAACATGGACGAGGTTTTAGAAACAGATTGGCCTTCTTGTCGAGATGAATTCAAAAATTGCAAAAATGGCTCCCAATCCTTTAAAGTCCAGGAACGCCTCACCAAGGAGCCTGAAGTAGGTGAAATACTTACGGATTGGAGGATTCATAGTTTTAAAATGACCCAATTCGATTGATCGTATTGTGGGAAACACATTTCAGATAAAGATCAAAATACATATCACCAGAATCAATGAAGAGCATCATATGATTTGGTCAAAAAATTAAAAAAAACATGAGGTCCAATTTGTTGTGCTTTTGTTACTGCTCGATGCTTTTTATATCACCTGTGTTGCTGTGTTTCAGGATCTTCGGCCTACAGAAATATTGGATCTGCCCCAAAATCAGGGTTTGCTCCTCAAGTCAATAACGGCATTTGTGGTTCGGTTTCCAAAGCGTTTTTTCCCCTATTTTCAATTTTTTTGCAGAGATCTTACAGCAATGTCAATCGAA
Source organism: Pseudoscleropodium purum (assembly GCA_963969395.1). Classification (NCBI taxonomy): domain Eukaryota; kingdom Viridiplantae; phylum Streptophyta; class Bryopsida; order Hypnales; family Brachytheciaceae; genus Pseudoscleropodium; species Pseudoscleropodium purum. The sequence goes on from OZ017796.1 coordinate 5,780,979, forward strand.
CAGATCGATTAACCTTGAGTTCCTTTTCATATGGATCCCCAACTGGACCCTTCGATTGATTGAGAAGTATGTATGCACCTATTACAAAAACAGTAAATGTACCAAATCAATCTCCTCAATTTTTCCTTGTTAACAAGTGGTTCAAGTAGTTTTATCATTATTCAATTTGTGCTTGTACTGTAACAGAAATTTCGCCATTTCCTTGGTTCTTCAAATTTAAACTTATTCTCTAAAATGTGCATAGCTTGCACCTGTATGATTGTATATAGCGTCTTTTGTGTTAAAATGGGGGATTACAGTGAAACTGGTGTTTAAAAAAACACAGATCCATGATACCTGTCCTGATCTGTAGAGCTCTGGGCAGACTTGAATGTCACAATTCATGGCAGATTCAAATGTGTAAACTATCCGATTTACATGTGCAGCCTTGTGTAATGGAAGTGATGACAAGCCAATAAAGTGTATAAACACCTGTGCAGGGGCAGTCAAAGAGTCGACAAGTGGAAATTTAAGCCGGGAAGGTTTGGATCCGTCGACAAATTCAGACACAAATGATTATTCTGAAGTCATTCCCAACCAGGAAAAAAAGATTAGTGAGGACTTGGTTAGCAAGCTGAAAGGTAAGTATTCTCCTTCAAAGTTTGGTTCATGGAGCATGTGCCTGAGTTTTGTGTGCAAAATACAAAAATAGCCCTGCGTATTACATTAATTATTGATCCTTGCATATGGTATCCAAATGTCGCATTCTTTGACGCAGGGAACCTCCTTTCATTTCATTTTCCAACAAGATAATATATAAAAAAATTTGAACAATCTATAATAATAACAGTAACTGTGCACAGGAGAAAAAAGTGGTGCTTTGGGGTGTCCCTCCCTTGCTTCCATTTTTTTCCAGTTCACACCAAGAGGGCGATTTGTTCTATGATATATAACACTTCCCATGTTTATCAAGTATCTATCTTTGTTTCCCCTAGCCTGTGAACTTCGCATATATTGTGTTATTGATATTAAGGCTTGCCATGGGTTGTTGGTCACAGGTGTAAGTCAGAATTTTTTCTCTTGCTGGAGGTCGAATTTCCACGACAAGGTTATTTGCATGGTAGGCAATCCAGAAATGAAATTGTCACATCTACATCTATGGCTGTATCTTTGACTTGGCGTGATTTTTCTTTGATTGTTGCTGTTTAACATTGTGGTCACGGGGTGAGGATATTGTAGAAATGAAGGCAATGATACAAGCTACCCTTATTCTCCAGTTTACCCATAACAGCCTGAATGTCACAAGGTTGAGTACCTTGATGCTTCAAACGTCAAAGAAGGAAAGAAAGTGTGTGAGCATTCCCTTATTGTCTGTAATGGGTTATGAATCAGTTGTGTCATAACAATAAACAGAATCTTGACGTAAATTTGAGTTCATGAATTTCCAGAGAACCGAAACAAAAGGTTGATGTTCGATCCACGATGGGCGTGGTTTTGCTGGGCTTGAGTATGCAAAGGAGATAGCAAGCTCGCTCACTCTTATGTTATACCATGTCGATGTAAGTTAGTAGACATTGCAGAGAATGTGTGGAAGCCTTTTCAGAGAAGTTCACATAACTTAATAGGGCTTCCGGAAGGGAAGGCAGATGACAGCATGCCTGGACTCATCATTTCCACTATCAACTTGATATGCAGGTTTCAGAGTGGCAGGTATGATTTTTTTATTAACAGCTGAGTGATAAAATTCTAAGTTAAGGTAGGTGCTGCAATTCTTATTTTACAGTCTGTCATGTAATTGAGCTCCTCTTGCATAACATTCAGTAGCCTTCACAGAAGACTGCCTTTTACTCTCTCGAGTCATGATCCACAAAATTCATTCACAGAGTATCATAGAGATTGAATCAAACTAAGCTACAATGTCAGTATGGTGTAGCTGAACATTTATGGTGTATCACATTTTTTTTTGCTGATTTTGGGACCACGCAACCAAATCTACAAATAAATGTAAAGATGGTTTGCCCAAAATTCAAAGAATCTATTGAGTCAAATACCCATTTTTCATATGACCACCCACCTTCCAAAAAATCTTTGATGGCAAAAGAAAGGGATTGCTTCGTTAACATTTTGTCGGAGCAAAGGGTAGAGAAGTTGTTTTTATTATGAAATTCATCTTCTATCATGATTCCACAAAGGATATAAGATAATTTGAAAATGAGAGCTTGACTGCTCATTGTCAAAATTTGATTGCTCACACTTGATTACTCATTATCAAAACACAGGAATTGTATTCAAAGTGAAATTTCAAACTTCATTTTGACATAGTAGAATATTTTTTCCCAAAACACTTTGAATTTAGAAAAGTTGAGAAATCAAGCTATATTTCATCTACAGAAATCTTTTTGTGATTTTTAGCCTTTGAAAAAAATTTATAGATAAAATTAAAAGAGGATGTTTGAAAATGTCAAAGAAATTGTCCCTTCCAACCACTCTCTAAAAAAATTCCAAGAACTCTTAATTGGAAGTTCTAAATCTTAAGTAAAATTTTTAAGATGAAAGTTAGCTTGATTTCCCACATTAACTTAGTTCAAAGATTTCTTTTAAAGTTATTCTACTATGCCTAAATGAGGTCTGAAGTTCTACTTTGAAAACAGTTCTTAATTTTAACTAAACTATGAGTAGTTAAGCTCCTACTAATCTCATGAAGATAGATTGTTTTACTTCCTACCATCCCACTTGTACAAAAAAACTTGTATTCTCATCCCTACATCCAAAAAAGTTTGTGCCTCTCGAAGCTATTTGAGATAGTTGTTGAAAATTGCTTTAATTGAATTTATTACTAAATATTTCAAAGTATTATTTTATAGTATTGAAGCCTATTCTTATACTTCAATTAAATATACAACACTATAATGTTGAAGTTGCTATCTGGGTATGGCATTCATCATTCTTTCTTGATGTCACCCTTTGTAGCTATTGATGGATGTGAAATATTTCACATCATTTCATTTTGGGGATGAAATGATGTGAAATATTCTACATCTTTATGTTTAGAGAAGGGAACCCAATTATAGGCTACCAAATGTATAGTGTAATATTGAAATGTATAATAAAAAATACTAAAGGAAAAGCCCAATTACAGGCTACCAAATGTTTTGTGTAGTATTGAAATGTATTATCAAAAATACTAAAGAAAATGCAAACCAATTGGAATTGTTAATGGTTGAATTTTTATACTTTAAACTGTATGTTACTTTTATTTATTTTGGAATAAGCAAAACAAGGCCCCATTGTATTAAAGAAGGACCACCTTTAAAATTCAACCACCCCATAGAGGAAATCAAACCTAAAGATGAAACCAAAAAGTGACACAATTATCCTATCTTGGTAGCCGAGTTACAACTAATCTAATGGACTTCAAGTTTAACCCACTTACAAAGGTGGGTAAAGCTAGCACCTTTACTAGTCTTCAAACTTAGCAAGAAATCTAGTAGCATTTTGAGTTTTTCTACTAATTAAGGTGCAACATTTCACCCATGAAATTCTACCATAGTCAATAATACTTTGCCAAATGAGGTTAATAAGTACATTGTAACTACATCAATTTTGTTGAAAAATGATATGATTTCTTAAAGTCCGATGAATCTAGAGCACGCTTCCTTGCATCAAAGACCGCATCTTTTGGATCAATAGAAAAGACTAGAAATTGCAATAGTTAGCTTTGACCTAGAGTACATGATGGATTGTCATTCCAAATGTCTTCAAATCTCTTCAAAATGTAGAGCAACTAGTCAAATACTTGCAGATTAATTTTCATTCTAATCTAAAATATTGTTCAACTTTGGTGGACATTTCTCTACTAATAACTTTCTAATCCTTCACGTCTTCTACACCCTACTTGCATTTTATATACATTCATTAACTCATAGAGCCCAATTCCATTATAGCCAAGTTCTTAACACAAGATAGTAGATAACTTAAGAAAAATACCCTCTAAGTTTCATAGCAATATCACAAAAATTTAGTGAGATTTAAAGTTCTCCAATATACCCTTCTTGTAAGAACCCCTTACACTACATACATCCTTTAACATATGAATATGTTTACTTCAACTAATAAACAACCTACATTACAACAATCTCAAATCATTACAAGAAAAAAGAATAAACCCTCACTCTTTTTTGTCGCCTTCAATCCAAAAATTGCAAAGCTATCATACCCCTCTAGGGTGGAAAATTTTAGCAACCAAAAGTCTATTATTTTGGAATTGGCACATTCATTTGCTTCCACAATAGAGTTTGTTGCACCTTTTAGTTATATGGAACCCAACACTTGGCATGTATTACAATCTTTTTGTACAAATTACTAGAGGATTATTGGATGAATTTGCAATAGCATCTTCAAAGAAAACAAAAATCTATTAAGATAATAGTAAGATAATGATAGCTAGGCCTAAATCAAAATGTCCATATCATTCTATAATTAAAAAATCACTAGACAACGTGTAAGATGATATTCAAATTGCAATAAAATTTTGAATGTGAAGAATTTTCAAATTAGACTAGAACTTAAATTAGATAAACCTTTGTTTAATGATTTAGGCTCAAATTCAAAAACCATCATTTGCATCAACTCAATAAAAGGAAGCAACCTAGAGATGAAGAGAAAAAATTGGTCGGTTGAGTTGTTTAAGGGTGACGGCAAATAAACACATATACTATTTGTTGCATTTTATTCTAGTACAAATGATTTTTTCTATAGTACTTTAAAATTAGAAAATAAATTTTAATAAATATAAAAAAAATAAAGTGAATGTTTAGATTCATGAAGAAATTATATCTTGTAAAGATCAAGCTTGAAAAATTCTCCAAGTAGGAAAGGTAGAAATGTGCTAAATTAAAAAAAAAAATAGATGTAATGATATTTACATTATTAGTAAATTATGAATTATTAAAAAAAAAATTTTGAAAATGAACCATGTGCAAGAATTTTTCAAAGAAAACATTCCAAGAAAGAAATGTCAAATGACTATTTTTTCATGTCTACAATTGCATGCACAAAAAAGACATGGTTGCACTCTTATAGAGGATAAGTTATTTTCTATTTTTAGTTATCCCTTTGTATGTAGGTGTAATCCTAATGGAAGAACATGCTTTATAAAAATTCCTAGTAAGATTCATCAATTTGGATACTCAACAAAATCAACAAAATCTTAAAACACAAAGTATGAAAGAATAAATATTATATTGTAAAATACTTTTTGAAATTATAAAAAAATTATAGATCTATTGTATGCATTTCAAGTGTAACAAGTAATAATTCTAAAATTTATTTTCAATTTGGATTTTGTGCACAATGTGTGACAACAAAGTAATTAATACAAGTGTTTTGTGCCATCATTTTTAACCCCTTAAGTCCTATAACCTTTTTTCGTCAAAATTGCTCAAAACTACCATTTTTTATGCAAAGAAAAAAATTTCATTGAGCTTAGAAGCATGTCTCAATATAGGATGTTGCAATAGACTAGACAATATGAAAATGTATGGAAAATTTTTCAGAAAATTTAACCACATGGATTGCAAGATAATTGCATTCAAAGTGAAGAAAACATATTTTTGGGGCACCTTTACAAACTAGTTTATATTACTTTGAGTCTTCTTTACTTAATTTTTTTGCATTTAAAAAAATATCATGAGATTTGAATTGATAGTCTAGGAAATTTTTTTTTAAAAACTTGATTTTCATTCTTCAAAAATTGTTAAGTAGAAGTAAGTACAAAATGGAGGGGAAAATTAAACCATTAATAGCTTTAAGATGGAATTAAAACACACTGATCTCATTGGTGAGATTTTTCTAACAATCAAAATTGATCCATTGGAATATCCTTATTTATTTAAATTTGAAGATTGAACTAAAAAATGAGTACCATACATTATTTTTTCAAAAAGATGCTGTAATTGTTTAGAAAATAATATGCTTAGTAATTTTCTCATGACCTAGCCAAATCAAATGAACCAAGGATTTCTATGTAGGAAAAAAAATCTATAATAAGTAAAATTTTAAATTTTAAATTTTGTAAATTTTTTGTAGATTTTTTTTTGTTGTGTAGAGAGTTGCAATTTGTGCTTAGGATGGCATAACTTTTACTCCTAGGTGCAAATTAAAATAATTATTATATTTCTAGAAAGCTAATGTATTTTTCTATTTTCAAAAAATTCAAAAAATTGTACCACAAATCAAGATCATAGGAACTTGACCAAAATTTGATTTGTCTCCTAAAGAGACAATAGAAATTCAAGGGTTAAAAATTGCTAAGCAAAAGAGGGATAGAAGATGGCAAGAAAATATTAATCGTTAATAGTTCTAAAATGGAATCAAAACATATTAATCTTAATCCCATAAAGACCAAAAGATAGTTTAGATTTCAAATTTTTGAAGATATATTTCATAATGTATCTCAAAATAACAATTTAATTATAATACTTAAAAATGAAAGTTATTAACTATTGTCCATTGATCATTTGTATACTATTAGATCTACTACTCCATTAATAAATAATTTTGAATAAAATCTAAAACAAGAAATTGAAAATTCTTTCTAAAATTGATTACAATTTAAAGATATAATTTTTGCAAGATTTTTTCTTTCTTTCAATTCAAAATGTTAATTATGATTATGATGATTTTTAAAGATTTTTTATTTTAATTGTTTGTTCTAATTTTTTTGGATAAGTCATGTTTGCAATGGAAAAGGTTCTCTCTTAAAGCCAAATGTGTCTATATCCTTTGAACTAGAGAATACTTACAAAGAAAAGTAAATTATGAAAATCAATATGGTACAAATGTAAGAGAACTAACAAAAGAATGTATAAACATTTATCCTAAATGGATGCATAAATTGCTAAGACTTTTTGAACTTAACTTCTAAAAGACCAAATGTTCAAATATATAAAAATATGGTTTTTCATCCATCAATTTTTTTAGAAGATTCTTGTGTTAGTTCTTTAACATTTGTATAGTAGAGATTTTGAAGACTTTGCTTTGTAAATATTTTATTATTCAACAGATATTGCTAATTGTTTGACCTCAAAAGTAACCATTGAGGTTCAAAAAATTCCCCTTCATAATCGACTTGAATACAAAATAGCAAAATTAAAATCTTCAAAAATCACTACAATTAGAATTTAACAATTTAAATTTCAAGGAAAAATTTCTTGTGAAGATTAAAAATATTTAATCTACAATCAACTTAAGAAAAGACTTTTTAATTTTTTGCTTCAAATTTTATTTAATAAATATTAGCTTCTATATAAGTTGATCTAATCATATGAAATGATCTATAAATTGTATTTTATAACTATTGTTTGAGAGTAATCATTAAATAATTATTCTAAGTTGCAATTTATTATACATCTTTGCAATTTGGGAAATTTGAAGTACCCCCTAGTCCTTATGTTTGGTCCTTTAAGGGTTAATGGTGATGATATTGTAGCAAGAAATATACATCCTATGAAATAATGAAAATCTTTTTTAGAAAATTTCAAGATTGATTTCAAATACAAATCCTAAATTATCATCATTTTCTTTTAAATATGAGTTGATTACTAAGAAAGCAATATTCTTTACAATTTTTACAACTTCCACATTGCTAATCCAAATGGAATGAATCAAAGTGTTCTAAGTGCATATAAATATATTTTATAAGGGGAAGAAAATTAAATGTTTTGTAATGTTTTATGAGGTGTTTTTGGAGCTTGTACATTTTGTGGTTAGGAGGGTCATAAATTAAATTGTTCTCATTTCCTAATTGAAATAAAAATTATGGTCCCCAAAAGTTACAACATCCCCTTATCTTAAAAAAAAGTTCCAAAAAAGTAATGTAAAATTTGACCCTATCCAAGATCTTGAAAAAAACATTACAAAACTTGACAAGTTAATTGAATTTTATAAAATTAAAAATATTTTAATAAATTCACTAACCACAAAATGTTGACAAATTGAAGTTTTAAAATCAAATTTGGAGAATAATCTTGCTAGAAATAGGTATGTATTTCCTACTCTTTCCAAGTTCTAGTAAAATAAAACTAATAAAAGTTTGTTCTTCTAAAGGGAAATGCCATATTCAAAACCATTTGTGGCCACCATTTATATCATTGGTACATGATAGCCAAAAAAAGCAAAACCATTTGTTTTGAAAGAATATTGGACAATATATTCTTCCATTTTCAATGGTTGTAAATCATGAAATTGTTGATTTGTTAAATATTGTTAGAATGATATTGCTTGTTTTGAGATGATGTACACTCTTTTGAATGAATTATTTAAGTTTCATCTACATTTTTCACATTTTGCCATTTTTATAGATATTAACAATTGCATAACTCTAACAAAAATCACTTTTCGCATTACCTGAAATAAATGAAAAGAAGACCCATGGTTTCAATGGGTTGTTTCCTAGGTTTTTTACATGCAAGTTTATCACTCATGGGAATTTTTGCACTAAATTTTTTTGAGGTAAAATATCTTAAAAGTAGAAGATTGAAATGATAGTCCAAATTAAGTATTAAAAAATATTATTCTATAAGAAAATATGAAATAAAAATAGGTGAAAGAGTGAAAAAAAAACTACTCATTATCAATTCAAAAATGGAATTAAAATGTCAATCTAAATGGTGACATTGCTCTAGAAATCATTCAATTCTATCCCCTACATGATTTTTTGGCTTCAAAAAATTACGAAAATTTTATTCAAAAATGAACCCTATTAGTTATTTTTTTCAAGTAGATGCTATGCTTGTCCAAAAACCACGACTCTTTACAACTTTCACATCAATAATCCAAATACATAAATTAAAGCTCCCCATAAAGATAAAACCATTTTCTATGACTCTATGAAAATCTAATTTTTTAAAACTTATTTCAATTTTTTGTGATTTTTTGGTTCCTTCATATAGGCTATTTTTGCTTTAGGTGGCATAAATTTTGCTCCCACAAACCTATTGAAATTTAGTTTTTTCATTGAAAAATTCTATTTACATAAAACTAATATATATTTTTATTTTTAATTAAAAAAATTGTACTAAAAATTGAAATTGTAGGTAGCAGCCTAAATTTTCATTTGTCCACCAAGGAAACAATGGTCCTATAGGGGTTAAAGGTCCATCATGAAATTTAATTAATGTGTTGTATTTGATTTAAAAAATGCAAATTATGTAAAAAAATATGACAAAGGCATGTGCCTAGGGTTGATAATTCAACAATGGCAACCTCTCTTTTGTTTGGGTATTATTCTAACATCTAAACCTTATCATGCTCAAATACAACACCATATACATAGGAGACAAGACCATTTTGCAGTTTTGAGACATGTTAGAAGTGCACTAATGATCCACATTGGAAATGTTATAGGTCACTTGATTAAGTTGAATATGAATGCAAATTTTTAGCACTAGTGTACACCTCAATTTATGCACTTTCCATATCAAATACTCAAAAAAGATTGTTGCATTCAAATTTGGGCTTTTTGAAACTGTTAAAGGTAACCCATGTATTACATGTATAAGTTTTGATTTTAAAAATTGTAAAGACATATTATAAAATACAAATAAAAAGAAGAATTTTAAAATGACTTTCAAACAAAACTTGTAAAATATAATTGGTAGGACAAATCTATGTAGTTGGATCAATTACTATAGTTCTTAATAAGATTTGAAACCAATAATTGAAAATTTCTTCTCAAATTGATAACACATTGAATACTATAATTTTCAAAAGACCTTCTTCTTTAAATTCAATACACTAAGTTCTAATTATGATGAATTTTTATGACTTTCATTTTTTATTTTTATTAAAATCATTTTCAATGTAGTCATGTTTTGAACTAAAAAAATTATTTCCTATGGTCAAACATACTTGTACCTCTAAGACTAGAATATTTGCAAAGAAAAAATTAGAAAAAATGTACCATACAAATGTTAAAAAAAGAAACCAAGAATCTACAAACATTTAAATAGATGGGTTGGAAAAAAAAGACTTTGTGTGCTTCAGAAATTTGTGTGTTAATTTTTTAAAATTTGAACACTAGGTCTTGAAAGGGTTTAATTTTCATTTATTATTGAAGTGCATAATAATTCAATAATCTTGCAACTAGCTCATTTAAACTATTTAAAACAATTTGATTTAACGAATTTTCTTCAAAATTAACATAGTATGTTGTAATCTATAAAAATGCTTTTATGACAAAATAAGAGCTTTTAATTTTATAAGTGATGTTTTGGAATTTTAAAATTTTGTGAAAACAATAAAAGCAATTACATTATGACATAATAAGTAGGGTATAATATGATTGTCCAATGGTGAAATAAGAAGCCTTCCTTTCATCCTTTGATTCCTAGAGCATACATTTTGAATACTTTAAAATAGACTTTTACCATCTCTTTTGAGGAGTTTTTATATTTAGAGAGGTCTTGAAAATGGAAAATTTCAAGTTTTTTTAATATTTTAATATTTATTAACAATTTAAACCTTGTATTTTCCATTTTGTGATAAGTATGACTTATGTGCTCCCACAATAGTGTCTATAAAGATAGAAAAACTCATTAGTTTTGGGGGGATATAATCTCTATTTCAATTGGTGCTCAAGAAAAAAGTTATGCTACCTAAAGCTCAAAATGGAAGTTGTTGGGAAAAAAATAATTTAAATTTTAAATTTTAAATGAATGAATTTTTTTTTGTTATAGAAAATATTTTTGTCAACATGGGAAGCTTTGATTCAGATTTTTTGGACTAATGATGAGGAAATCATGGAGAATCTTATTTTACAAGCAAATCAAAATATCTTCTTCAAAAAATAACTTATGGGATCTATTTCTACATTCAATCTTCAAAATTTTTACAAAACAAAAAATTCCACACAGTATTGTTTTTTTTGCTAGAACAATCTCACCATTGGAATTATCATGTTTCAATTCCATCTTTGAGATAAAGCTATTCACAATTTAGTTTTTCTATCTATCTCATATCTACTTTTGTTCATCAATTTTTTTAAGAATGAAAATCAATTTTTTTCCTATTGTTCAAGCTTGGTATACTAGAGAGTGATTTTCTATTAGATTATTATTCTATTACTAAATATGTACAAGAGAAAAAAATTGAAGACTTTATAGTAGTTGTTTATGAAGCAAAATGCAAGTGGTTGCATAAATTGTCAAGTAGGATTGAACTACACTAATAGGTTCATTTCCAAACTATGGAACACAATCCAAAGAAAAGGAAGATAATCCTCACCATTTAATCCTAATTGCAATATACTCTTAAAGGTGGGTGATTGCAAGAAACACTTGTCCTTTTTGGCTCAAAATGGCCTTATTTTTGCTATACTATGACTTTTGGAATTAATTCTTTTTTAAATACAATAAAATATGGATAATTTGTAAAGCATTCATAATAGTATATGTGAGAAAATTCAAACCTAGAAAACTTTATCTCTAAAAGTTATGCACAACAAAAGAGGCCTAGAAAAATGCAAGAAAATAGATGCTTTTGAATTTGATTTTTAGAAAATAGAAAAAAAAAAAATTTAATTCAAAGGAAAAAATCCATTTTTCTGATCTTTTCTCTGGTCCCATGTGAACAAAAAATTCATCATAAAAAATTTTCCCCTCTTCATAGTGCTTGTGCAAACAATGTCCACCTTGAACCCATGTGCAACCCTTATATTGGGTTCTTTGCCAAAAATTTCATCAAATGTCTTTAGAATGTTAGCCCACCTACAATACGTCAAAATCCTAGCTTTAGAATTGCATTTTGGGTCCCCAAATAGGACTGAGAACCCCCAAAATAGCCAAGGCAGACACCCAATCGGGTCCACCTTAAAAATAATAAATTCTTTTTAGAAAAATTGAAAAAATTATTGAATGTTTAGATCAACAACACACACCTATTCTCCACATTTAAGCTAAAATAGACTTAAATTGCAAAAGTTATGAGGAAGAACACCTCCTTGGAAATCGAGGGGATACAAAAAAGGACAAGTGTTTCTTGCAATCACCCTAGTCTCAAGGATGAGATTAATTTATCACTCAATTTGTATTAATCACAAACTTGATAGCTTCCAAATCATCTTTAGCATCTTTACATGAACTAGTTTTTTTATCCTTTTAATACCGCAAGACTTCTAATCTTCTATATCACCAAACTAGCTCAAGTTCATCCATTATTACAAACTAATTTATTATAGTTCTACTTGCAATTGAACTAATTTTTTTGTCATGAACTTGGACATAATTTCATTCAATTTGTCCTCACTTGCTAGCTAAATACAATTCTAATTCCAATTTGGCAATTTTACCCAAGTACCAATCTTCCATCAAATTTATAATAAATTATTTTTCAAGATCACATTTCTTTTTCCTTCAATTCATTTTTGAAATGCCCCACTTGGCATGGTTCTATTTTTTTACATGTGTAATTTTTTCACTTTGTAAATTCTCTTCCAATTATTCAATTAATAATTTTTAAATCTAATTTTTATATTCTAATAGGTTGTTTTATGACTCTTTCAATTCTTGATTCTATTCTCTCTAATTTAGTACAATCATCTCTTAATCTCTTATACAAAGTTTGACCTAATGTGGATATGTAACTTAATAAGCTCTCCAATCAACTCTTCAACTTCTAGAATTAGGTTCCTTGACATATATTCCCTTCAATACAATTTTGTATTCCACACAAATTTCTTATCAATTCCTAATTGGATTTCAATTATTTATTCAATTAACATACACCAACCAAATTATCTCATGCAGATCTACCAATCATACCAATTCAATCACAATTCTAATTTGGCAGACACCCAATCACACAACATCCTCTCAATAATCCAATACAAATTCATTGACCACACATAAACAAATCCAAATAGACAATTAGAATTTATTAATCATTAATAAATAAAAATTAAAACAAAAACTCAAGTTGAACTAGCACACTTTTAATTTTTATTTATTTATATAATTTGATTTGAAAGCCATGATATAATTGTTCAACTTGAGTATAATTTTAACTATCTTAGTTTTATGCATGTTGGAATCTTTGTGACTTATTACAAGTTGGCCTTTATATTCAAATTAGATTCTTTTATAGTTTATTCATTACTTATCTCTTTTAATACTATAATTATTCACCTCATAGGTCAAAAACTTTCATTAACTTATAATGTGTCTTTCCTTCTAAGTTGAAATTTTTGAATATATAATCTATAAGTCTATAATGTCTATAGTGTCACATAATTAATATTATTGCATTAATGGCACTTATTATAGTACTTTTCTAATTCAAGTTAATATGTAGCAAATTAATTTCTTTGACGAGATACAATTAGTCTACTAATAAGCTATAACTTTTAATCTTTCTATTGTAAATAGCAAAACAAACATGTTTGAATTGTTTTCATCCTTAGCTACATATTCATGTCTACTTTCACAACATAAAATTTCATCCATTTAAAAAAAAAAATCTTGAATTAGTTTTGTAACAAGTATTGTTTTGATTTTCTATATATTTTTTGTATTCAATATATAATTCAAATAATATAAGTGTATTCTTTCTAAACTAAGTTTCTCAAATTAAAAGGTATATAATCTTATTAAATTCATTTTAAATCACCATAATTAGAACTTGGAATATTTTTTTATCATAAGTTCAAATAAAAAATAATCTTGTAGGAGTCACATCGCCTAATAAAGTTTTGAAGTGTTTTGAACCAAAAACTAATTAAAAATATTCTTTTCTAAAATAAGGCTAAATTTTTTATTTTTTTATTTTTGAAAATCTAACTTGAAAATTTGTTAATGAATTTGTTCAAATATGTCCTCTAAAATTAGTATTATATTCAAATTACCCCACAAATTTAAAGAAAATAACATGGTTGTCATAACGGGCGAGTTAGGATCATCGGACGAGATGGACAGACAGGCAAACCAGACCAGACGGACGGACGGTCCAGACGGCTTTAATTTTGTAACTTGTGCAATTTTGCGGAATGACACGTCACCTCGTCCGCGCCCATCATGTTCCTTAATCCACATGGCATCCATGTGGCCTATTTTTCCGTTATCAGAAAGTCAACTACGTGTTGACTGTATCGGATGGGCAAACCGGACGTCCGTCCACTATGACAACCATGGAAAATAATGCCTAAATTTCAAAAACTACCTTTTTGAGGTCTTTTCTTTTATAGTTTTTTCATTCAAACTTTTAGAAAGAAAAATTTGTACTTGTATCATTCAACTTGTATATTTTGAAAAATATATTGGAAAATAAGTTGACAAATAGATGGAAAACATTGATAAAAAAAACTTTTGTTTATTTTATAATAAAAATTAAAGTAAAAATCTTTACATTAAATGACAAGAAAACCTATACCACTATTAACTTTGACATAAATTGATGACCTTCAATTTCAATGGTAGAATGTTTTGGTAAACAATATACATTCTATGTACTCTTTTCATTCCAAAAGTTAAAAAAATAGGCTAAAACATCAATTCTATAATAATATTATTATTGCTCACATTGCATAGAAAACAAAAGTCTTAATAACTTTCATTAGTTGGAATAAATTTGTTTTAAGGTTTTTGTGTATGTATTAATATATCCAAAAAAATATAATTAATTGTTTAAAAAAATTAAATATTCCCAATTGCCTACTTTGAGATGGAAATTCTTAAAAAAACTCATAAATTTGTAATTCTTATTAGAATAACATGAAGGTATGAAATAAAGTTGAAAGTGTGACACTTGTAGAGAATAATAATTAAAAGATATTCAAAAGAATTCATATCCAAAATTTGCAGTTATTAAGTTGCTAGACTTGCTACATAGTCTACCAAATTTAAATATAGCCAAAGGTGGACTCTTCAATTCTTGAGAGTTGAAATTTCAATTTACAGTTGATTTTAGAACTATTAATCATTGAATTTTTGGATTATATTTATAAATAAGTATTGGTTAGTATCATTGTGGTTATGGTTTTTTGCATCCTATGGTTCACAAACAACAATGAATTAAATTTTTTTACTTGAAAAAAACATAGTGAAGCACTCATATACAAGGTTGTTACATTAGGTAGGTCCACGAAGTAGATGAATCAAACAGTTCAAAGGATTTAACAACCTAAAGTTTGTCACATTGGACAGGGTAGGATTTATTTGTTGGGTTGACAAGACGTCTAGACGCGGACGCTATGTTCGCAGCGTCCGCTGACATTCGCGTCCCGGCGGACGCAGCGTCCGTCCGCCCGATTACGGCCGTCCGCACGATCTGGGTGTCCGCCTCGGGCGGTCGGGCCGTCCGCCCCGCCCGTCCGCTTTCCGACGGCGGTCGGGATGCTGTGTTCATTAGCCTCCATGCGTCCGGAAAACGGACGCTATTTTGGGGCGGATGTTGAAATTTGTCAACCCTGGCCCAATGTGATACCTCATTCCTATGCTTCAAGATCACAAGATCAATTGTGACTGCAACAAAAACTTCTATTTTTTTAGCATGCCAATGGAAAAATTTCTTCCTTGATAGTAGAAAAAGCAAAACATTATTGGGAGCTCTCAATTTATAGTGTAATATGTGAAAACACCTAAGCAAACATCTTAGGTCAAAGTTGACATGAAGGCAAGCATTTACAAAAACCATATGAAAAAATTTGTTGATTTAAGGTTTAAAAATGAAATAAAAACGTATAAGCTTTTACAAATTTTTAAAAATATCTCTAAATTAGAAAATTAGAAAATGAATTATAATGTGAGATTTTGGAGCACCACAAAAACTTTCCAACAAAAATTTAGAAAGTTTTTGGCTCGACTTCAATGAGAAATTGAGATTTATATTTTTAGTATATACCAAGTATAGTACAAATCACTCTTTTGGTGTAAAATGGTAAACACGAACCACGTGATAATCTTTTTTAATATTTTATTTTCATAGTTAAATAATTTTGATAGTTTTAGTCATGCCTTCAACCTCAAGTTCATTCTAAAGTTGCTTAAGTATTTTTTGAAGTTTATTGGAGTAGTACTAGGTAGTGTCGTAGTGCACTATGACAAAAAAACTTGTACACCATAACATGCAAAAAATCCTTATATACAATGGTATGGATATGATCCATGAGTCATAGTTTACAACTATTGCTTGAAAGACATTATTGAAATATTTTTGAATTCAGAGTTGCAATTAATTATAATATAAATATATAATACATCTATATGTTTTTGGAAGTGAATGGTCAATGCACATAATAGGTTAAATAAAGCAAAGTTCTACTCTTTATACAAAACAAACATTCATACTAATTTCTCTACCGTCATTTTGCTATTCAAAACCAAATGAAGATAAAGACATAAAGTAGATATACCCACTACTAACCCAACACTCAAATTCACCTAAAACCATTATATTGGTGGCTTAAAATCTTCTAGAACAAAATTCCATATAATTAGTACATCATGGCAGAATTGTCAAATGGTCGTACGTGTGTCTAACTTACATACAAGAGGCAACCAAAACAATGTGTTACTTTCATTAAGCTATGCAAATTAAATTAAATCCAAACTACATGAAACCTTCAACAACATTCTATGGATGAATAAGTTAATCATCTTGAATTTTCTCTGCATGAATATTGTAAAAAGTCAATTTTGTTAAATTGGCGGAATTCCAATTTATCATGGCACTTTTCAAAGCACCTCTTCTAAAATATGAATCCATACAAGTCCTAGATTTTAGACCTTTATGCACATATAAGTCACAACTTTTGGATCCAAAATGGTGCCAATTTAATGAAATTGACTTTTGTTGTTCTTGAGTAAGCTTGAACTCAAGTCTCTATCCAATTGCATGATCCTCTTGGCAGATGAATCTTAACTTTGTACAATGGATGAACTCCATTAGCTTGGTGACGGGCTTGGTGATTTAATTAGTTGTACTGACATCAATAAGCACATAAAAACCTACATTACAATTCTTCGTGACTGTGCAAATGAATCACTCAGATGCTCTTCCAAGTTGGTTTAATTAGTCCTCGAGCAAGCCTCTTCAACTTTAGGAAATTAGGAAGTGAAAAATGGGTCATTTTCCGTCTTACAAGGTCAATTAAATAATCACAGTAACAAATCAATAGAGCTAGGAATCATGGTTGTCATATTGGACAAGTTACTATTCATTTCATGTCTTGTAGGACGAGTTATTACTCATCAAATGTACCTAAAAGGTACATTTGATGAATAATAACTCGTCCTACAGAACATGAAATGAATAGTAACTTGTCCAGTATGACAACCATGCTAGGAACACTGTCTCATGGATACTCAGCAACCATTGACATTTATTTAACTACGAGATTTGAGTCTTCAGGACTCAGGAGCTGCACGTACATGCATGAGGGAGGCTAGTATAGAAATCTCTAAAAATTGATGAATTATAAGCTTAATATTTTCTAATCCAACTTAAGCCCAGGTACACTTGCACAACATAGAAAATGCATCTGCTCACTCATTCCCATCAGGCAGATCCGATCATCCATATGCCGTGAGCGGTCAGTAAATTCATACACTCTGTATGTCGCAGGACTGCAAGGTTGGCCAGCTCAGACCAGGCAGGAGGGCTTATTAATTACGAGAGCACGTCTAATCATCACCATTATTAATCACGTCTATAATTTCCAACACCAGCTACAGTAGTTCCGAATGATTTGGTCAGTACATAACTCATGCATTAAATAACATGTCCTCACGAACCATGCATCGATCGCAAAGTAAGCGTAGGAGCTTAATAGTAAAGGACGGACGGACGGACGCAGGGGAAGAGCATGCTTACCTTCGGAAGCAAAGCGGAGTAGCATGAGTCAGTCAAGCAATTTAACAGACAAACTAAGAATCAAGCATTGATACGAATTAACTTAATACCCATGCCAGCAAGTGTTCAATCTGAAAGAACCTAGAAAGGAAACTCGCGTTCAACATCACAGTACATGTCTAGCTATCTTGGTGCGTTGTTTAAGACTAAGCTGTTAAGAAATGACTAGCATTATACACGAGCATTTACCGAAATTAGTTACGTTTCATTAGTAAACCTTTCATCGGAGACACGTTGCTGGATCGACTTTCAGAGGCACTGAAACTCTGTAAGTCCCAGGACCTAGCTCGGTCGCATTGCATTGCAGACAAACTACCAAACTATTGAATGATCTCTGTGCATTTGAAATAACTTAAGTGCTCAATGTGAATGATAATGAATCAAAGGATGAAGATCCAGTTAAACTTCTTACGGGATCCTGAGAAGTACCTTCAGTTGATATCATGGCTGAGAAATCTCACTGGCTCCTTCACGCGCTTAGCTTGCAGACCAAGCCTCCGATCCTCCGTATCGTCCTCTACCGATCTCCAGCTTCAACAGAAAACTTCCTGGCCCAACTTCCCATGATGGCTTCCCGGGATGATTTAAGTGTCATTTACATATAAGTTCAGAGAAGCTTAATTCATCTACACAAACCACATGATATGCTGCAAATATGCCACCTGTACTCATAATTGTTTTGAGAACTTCACAGTTGAGATCCAATGTGCACGTTCCTGTAAGTAGCGTAATGTATAGCATTGATTTCACTCAATATTTTAACTGCTACAGACCGCTTAATATCATCATAGCAGTCAAACCTGTAAATGGAAAGGTGACAAAGTTCAAATTCATGCAGAAGCTTAATACACAAGCCTCAAGTTGCACGAACTGAGAGACTGTGAAGTAGTCCTCAATGACGCGGAACGCCATAAAAGCTGAACTTGGCAAGAAGGGCACATGCAATACGGAGAAGTCACATTCAAAATGGAGTTCCATTCAGCTGTGTATACACATTTAGAAGGAACTCCCAACTAGAAAATCATTATGTAATTATCCAAAGAGTAGAGTGAAAGTATGGAGAGTGAATTGTAATTAGGATATCGATCACTGCATTACAGTTTTAATCACGCCGAAGCCCAGAACAATAACATCTTTAGTTAAGTACACGCGATTATAAGGATCACGTGGCTCACGCACAAAGATTCCAGTCACTACATCCATACAGTGGAATAAATAAGCAAGTTAAGTAATAATAGATTCCTGTCTAGCTAAGTCCTAGCTCTGCAATAGACTTCGATGCAATGTTCGCAATGAATTGCAAGCTTGATCTCTTCTTATATGCGTATTCGACGGAAACTAAATAATCTAAAATGTACCAGATCAATGCATACTCCCATGCCAAACTGTACGACTACGTCTAATATACTTCTACTGTGAGTCTCATGCTACACTGTTAGCTGGGAGCTAAGTAACCTCATGGTACTATACAAAGAGTCGTCAATCATCTAATCATGATCATTATCTAGTAAGCCATATGGCTAGTATAGCTGTCAAACTATGAGAAGCGTTCTGAAACTGAAACAGAACTGGCCGACAAACATCTAAATAATAAGTATTCTGATGAGTAGCAGTAACAGCTGCTGCCTAGTATTCTAAAAGCACTCCAGGTAGAACTGGTGTAATTCTATTCTAGTGAAAAAGTACGCTTCAATCAGATTGAAATGCACAAACTTGGATTAACGATGTGTAGTAACTAGTACGTCAAGCGCACTGTCTTATTGGGGTCAAATCTTTAGCTTACAAAGCCCCTGACGAAGAAAGCGATCGAAACCGATCGTGGGCTTGCAAATGGGCTAGCTAGCTTGGTCGAGAATATTACACTCGAGAAAAGTAATAATATTCATTACATGATGGAGCATGCGTGTGAACGGACATCTGTGATTCTTGTACAGGATGGAACGTAACTGAAACAAAGAATTGGAGAAAACTGAAGAAAAAAACTTATCGGGATCAGTGGAGCTGGTACGTTTGGGATCCGATCGAGAAGGCTCTGGCATGTCGTTCTGGCATTGGAGCTGTAAGTTATGGCTTCTTGCCCATGGTGTGTTTGTTGTTGTGCATCCAGACCTTGAGGACGTGTCTCTTGACTCCAACGGTCGAGCAAAACTCGTGCACTGCAGCTTCGTCGTGCTTCTGGATGCGCCACCCGACCTTCTCCGCGAACGCCAGCATCTTGTCCTTCTGCTCGGTGGTGAATTTGGTGCGGAAACGCTTCTTGATGGCGGACGGCGAGCGCATGGACATCATGAGTCCTCCACTCGTGACGATGTGTCCCGGCCCGTCGTCCTGGTCGTCGCTATCTGTGGGTCCTCCGGCACTCATCGCCGCGGCCATTGTGAGCGGCGTCATTTGCCCGCCGCCTCCTCCAGTCAATGCCAGTGTTGTCACGGCGGGCGCGGCCAATATGGCGCCTTGCTGGGGGGTTGCGTTCCCCATCCCCTTGGACAACTTGCGCTTGCAGTCGCACTCGCCTTCCACTTCCCTACGGTGGAAGTTGCGGTGACAGTCGCAGGCGGCGCAGCGAAGCGCATCGCCGTCGCCGTCGTCGCCACCCGGCATGAACTCCCCACACCCGTCGATGGCGTGCCCGCCAATGCTGGCTGCGTGGTTCTTCAGGCACTCACGGTAACGGACCGCGCCCGGCTTCGAGGAGGGCTTCGCCACGATGTTGTTGTTGTTGTTGTTGTTGGCCACCGCGGCGGCCTTGTTCGACTCCGTCACTGCCGTCACCACCGCCTGGCGCAGAATCTCGCGCGCTTGGTCCGTCACGACTTGATCGCTCGTCTTGTGATCGTTCCCGCTTTTGGACCCCGGCGCCGACCCGAGCCCGTTCCCGCTGGCGGAGTGGGTGGTGAGCTTCGACATCTTGGTGGCGCTCGCGAGGTCATGATGGTGGGTGTGCATCAGCGGCGTGGGGGTGGAGTAATAGTTCGACGCCGCTTGCATCATCGTCGCGGTTCCCACGGGCGCGGGTCGAAGCGGTGACAGCGGGGGTGGCGCCACAGCACTGCTTTGCTGATGCTGGTATTGCGCCTGTTGTTGCTGTTGTTGTTGATCGTTGTTGCCGAGCTGCTCGTGACCTGATGCCCCCAAATCCATCGCACTCCTCCACACGGTCGCTCCCTAATTCTCCCCCCTCCACCACATGACCTCTGCAATAATTTCCCCCCTTCCAATGCCTCGCGCCTTCTACTACTGCCCGTGTCTTCGATGTCGATGCTAGGCGCGGCGTCTAAGTTGACCATACCCTGCAGCTAGCTAGCGAGGCTCACGTTGTGGGTGCTAGCTAGTGAGGCTCCCTGCGCCCGAGTTACCCCAAGCTAGCTCCCAATCTCATTGCTTTCGCCACTGTCCGCAAGAGCTAGTCACCCTGATGCACCAGACTTGAGTCCACCTCCAGAGAAGCTGTCAGAGCACTCAGAAAGCAGCACACTGGTCGGTAAGCGGAGGCTGATTGTGGACGTTCCAGACAGGAATTCGGAAGGCTGCTGCACCCAATAAGGCAATACCCTGGTTGACCGAATATTCTTCGACACACAAACACCGTTAACGATTTGCTTCGTTCTCCGAGCCGACTAGAATCACACAACAGTGTCGTTCCTCCCCGTAAAACAGCCGCGGAATGTTCATATCTCGCCACTGCCGTATCTTCGAACCACAACGACGCTAGCTAGCTCTTGAATTACAACAACCCCAGTCTTCTCAATCAACACGCACATCTGCAGATTGTTCAACTCAAGAAACGCGATGCCCCAGCGGTGCACCTCAGGCTAGCCTGCTAGCCGTACCGCCCCAGACAAACTTCCAAACCAACACAGTCCAAAACTCGCATCCGAAAGCTTAATGGCCCCTTTATATATACGACACTCTCCGGGTCGTCCCTCTCGCTCACACTCCCAGTCTCCAACGAGATCCCCCAGGCAATACCGTCAAGCGTCCCACCAATTCTCTCTCTTCCCACAAACCTCCACCCAAAATCTCTCCCTAAAACGCCACCGAAATTAAACCCATAAGCTCACCGAAAACTGCGTGAACAGTTGCTAGCCCCGCGAGCTGCGTGCACTGCGCGGACATCCCCCTAGTAGTCTAATAACTCCGGTATAAATTTTCCTATTTTCTTGTGCAGCTGATTCCCCACATCCCGGCATGCATACATCACTTCAGACAGAATCTAAGACTGATGGAAAGTCCACCCCAGTGAGAGGAGGAGTGGTAACGCCCGACCGGACCCTGGATCTGCCCACAAGAGGCGGACCTTAGCTAGCTAGCTGCCTGGAAGTCCTCCCCTCGCGCGCATGGGAAAGGGGGAGCAAAGGGAACCTGCGACTCCCCGCCAGAAGGTCCCCCAGGAGTAAGTAAAGTGAGAAAAAAAACCAAGACTAGCGTGAAAGGCAAACCGTTGTATGTAAGGTAGGACTCGATCAGGCACGACTACTGTTGAATGTTCCTCTCCCTACCTCCCCGGCCCTCATAATACTAACTACTTCAAGCTCATCGTATATTAGTTGCAGTACATACAGCTGCCTCTCTGTCTGCCTGCACAGACGCCTGCCCCTGCTGCCCTGCCCTGCCTTGCCTGCACTTCACTGCACTGCACTGCAGGCTCTCCCTTGTCTTGTGATCGATTGTTGGGAAAAACTCCAATATTGGCAGGCAGGGGGAAATGAAGCCAACCCCCGGGGGGGGTCACGACAGAGACGCTTCAATCTTGTGGGTAAGGCGTAATAATATCTCCCAGCTTGCGAGCTCTGCCTGGGTGCCGTGGGTGGGGGGCGGTGTCTACGGCCTGGTGTTCTGTCTGTCGAGCTACGGTGATCATCGTATTCATACTGCCGCGCCAGCAGCTAGCGAGCGTTGTTGGCGAGGCTGGGTCTGTCTAGCTTAGCTAAGCTAATAAGCTCCTCTGGGATTTTCTCCCTGGACTGTCCGTGTTGCTGAGTTTCACTTGGGACTGAAGCGATTGCCTTGGCTTTTGCTTTTGGGGAGTTTGCATTGGGCCTTTCACTTCTGCCCATGTTAGGGTGTACTTCGACTGGGGTGATCGAGTGAGTGGTTTTCTGTGGTTTGAGATTAACCTCCCATTATAATTTTACTGCACATGTCGTTATCTGACTTTGTCAAAAGCGGAAAAGGAAAAATTGATGTTGGCAATAAAGAGGATAAGAAGGCACTGCTCACTGCAATCGATCAGATCACAAGTGGAGTCCGGCACCCGGAGGGGTGATGATGCGAGCTTGGGCTGGCCCTGCCTGCGCTGGACTCCTGGAGGGAGTTCACCCGGCATTATGGAAACGTAACCCAGAATGTTACTTAGTCTCTTGGCTTTTCCCAATTGCACCAGTTCCCTGGACTATCTACACCTCTCCGAGATTTCTAATAGCAACATGTTACGCAATTGTACATACCTTAGGGGATGGAATGGGGGAGATGCCATAGGTACGTAGATCTTAGGTGTCCTGAGGCTTGGATCAGGGCTTGAAAAAGAGCACTTGACAAAAGTTTGAAACAAAATAACTATAATTACAATGATTATCTTTCTTGTCAAATTTTCAAAGTAGTGCAACTTGCAATTTTTTTATCATTGAAGTGACGAAGCTATTTGTATTCATGATTGTATAGAACATAGAATATTCCCATCTAAATGCTTAATATGTAAAATCCTCCAAATTTGTCCATTTCATTCCCTCCTCTAAACCCTTGAAAGCAAGTTTTTTTTGCACCTTGTTTGACTATGTTTTTTACTTTCAATCTTCTTAGCTTTAAATTTTTGCACTACTAATCTTCTTTCTAATTTTTTATGTTGAAGAATTGAGTTGAAGGTTGAGGAATTTTTTCTTAAACTTAATTTCACTCATTAAAAAATTCTTAAATAGAAGTAGGTTCAAGATTGAAGGAATAACTAAATTGTTAATAGCTTTAACATGGAATTGAAATACACTCATTTCAATGGTGAGATTGTAAGAGATCTTAACCTTGAATGAAACTCTTGTTTTGAAAAATAATGAAAATTAAATTCAAAAAATGAATCCTACAATTAATTTTTTTAAGAACTCAAGATGCTCCAATTTCTAGAAAAACAAAATTGTTCATAACTTTCACATCACTAATCCAAATGGAACGAATCAACCTTTCCCAAGTAGATTAAAAAATAAAATCTATATCAAACAAAAAAAAAATTTCATTTATTTTTTCATTTTTCATAGGGATTTTGTTCCTACTCGTTGAACTAAATTTGGCACTTATCAAGCCATAACTTTTGCTCATGGACACCAATTGAATTGAATTTTAAAAAATCATATCCCAAGAAAGCTAAAGTGTATTTTTTATCTTCACAAAAAAAATTCAGAAAATCATGACTGATACTGAAACTATAAGAGCCTATCCAAAATCCATTTTGCCTCCCAAGATAACATTGTGCGACTTTAGAGGTTGTAAAATTCAGTGATTCTCAATCATAATATATAACTCTTAATGGAAATCGATGACACTTTCTATGGAATCTATTTCTTTTCTCTATTTTCAAATAGTCGCAAAATAGAATTGTTGCTCTCAAAGAATCCTTAGATATGTGCCAACCTTTCCCTTTGCTTATCGCATGTGCATGTGCATTGATCAGAGGGTCACTCCCCAATACGTAGGCTTCCCTCATTTTGCTTCCAGCTGAAGGTTGAAGCCGCTCCAATGGAATGAAATGAAATCAAGGTATATCCGTTGGAATGAATTTCTAGCTCTTTCAGTTGTCTTTTTCTCTTAGTTTTTTCATTTCCAAGGTAGAGAATCGAGAATATTTGCTATTTCAGGCGAATGAGAATCCACAACCAAGCCCCTGTCTGTCTGTTTGTCTGGGTGGGTTTCCCCATTTTCCAACAATAAAATTGAATCCGGAAAGCCCCTGTCTGGGTTCCCATTTCCCAACAATCAAAATTGCATCTATACACTATCAATACAGTATATTGATTGATACCCTACAGTATAGTACACACAGCTTCTTGTGCAGGCAGTGTGAACGCAGAAATTCTCCCCCAAATCTGAAACACTTGCCACGTCATCGTGACGATCGAAGCCTACTACGGAAGGCTCCAGCTTCGCAGTTTGAGGGGAAGGGTGGGAACGGGGAACGGGGAACGGGGAACTGGGCAGCCCCTACACCGCCGGCGTCCCAGCCAATGCTGGCAGGGCCGACTACTGTATGAAATAATTAATAAATCTATATGCGAATTCGTATTATTGGGCAGGGCAGGGGCAGGGGCAGGGGCAGGGCATGCAGGGGCAGGGCAGGGGCAGGGCTGGGCACGGCTGGGCAGAGTTCTTATTAACTTCTGCAGCCTCCCCTCTGCCACGTCTTTGGCAGTCGTCCCTCGGGGGGTACTTGAGTATCTGGTGACTGGGGCAGCAGGTCACAAGTTCCATGTTGCTGGCCCCCCAACTGGTTATTATGACCTTCCATTTGATGGGGTAAGGAAAGGAAAGGAAGGAACTGGGAGCAGAGTCTCGTGACTTGACGGAACTTCACTCCTCTGATATGGAGTAAGCGACGTCACAATCCAGAAGCACTCCGTAACTCACTAACTCGGCTTAACTTAATACACGGTGGAAGTTACCACGGCGAGGAGGCCGGGACGGGAGGGGGCCATGGAGGATTGAACCCCTCTATTGCCCCACCAGAGGGTACACGGTTGAAATTGCCCCCTATTTGGTGCTGCTTAACCCCTAAAGTCCCAAGGCCATTTTTTTCTGTCAAAAATCACTCAAAATCACCATTTTTGCTGTGTTCACCCAAGAAAAAAAAAGTCTTTTTTTTTTTAGAATCTAACCATAGGATCTTGTATTTCACTTGTCTTAGCTCATGTGGTAAAAATTTCATGAAGTTTGACTGTATAGATGGGAAGATATGAGCATTCAAATTTGCAAAAAAAAAAAAATTTTTGAACACTGGCCTACAATTTTAGATGACTTTGATTGCCAAATGTGAAATTTTTTTGCACTACAAACTTTGAATTAAAAATTTTGAATGTTGAAGAATTGAGTTGAAAGTCTAAGAAAAAAATTCAAAAAAACATACTTGGTTTTCATTCTTTAAAAAATCATTAAATAGAAGTAGGTCCAAGCTTGAAAACAACCCAAAATTGTTAATAACTCCAAGATGGGATTGAAAGATAGTAATGCCATTAGTGAGATTGTTTTAGCAAACAAACACACCATTTTCAAAATGAAAATTGTGAAAAATTGTAAAAATTGCATTCAGAAATGAATCCTACAAGTTAATTTTTTTAAGAAGATGCTTAAATTGCCCAAAAAACAAGATTGTCCATAACTTTCTCATTATTAGTCCAAATCAAAGCTTCACATGTAGACAAAAATATAAAATTTTAGAAGAAAAAAAAATTAGAGTTTATTTTGATTTTTGCAATTTTTTTTTGTACTACCCACCGAATTCAATTTCAAAATTTTTGTGGTATAACTTTTGCTCCCGGGCACCAATTGAAATAGAGATTATATTCCCACATAGTTAATCAATTTTTCTATCTTGTGGAAAAGTTTCAAAAAAATTCTCCAAAATTTGAAGTCACAGAAACCTGTTCGAAATCTAATTTGTCCCCCAAGGGGACAATGGGACTTTAGGGATTAAATTATGTATTTCTTCACTATCCCTAGCTAATTTGGGGTATTTGATTGCATATATGAATTCAAAATTTGCACATTTTATCACATGTGGTAAATAAAAAATTTCAGTGTTTTCTAAAGGATGAAACACAGGGCAATAGAGGGGGCAATCCTCCCTAGTCCCGGGAAGGGCGGGATTGCTTGTGCATCCTTGAAATGGCTCGGGTGAATTGACCCTTTGGTTCATCCCTTTAGGAAAATGCTGAAATTTTTTATTTTCCATGCACGATAAAATTTGCAACTTTTGAATTCACATTTTCAATCAAAGTCCCAAAATTAATATGCAGAGGTGTACTAGGTAATTTAATCAAGCACAAAATAGGGAACTTTTTTACTTGCACCCCCTAGAATGACTTAGAGGGGCCAAACAAGGGGGCTAGTTCACCCCACTCCATGAAATAGAGGAGCCTTGTCCATAGGGAATAAAATGGTCTTCTACAGCTTTTGATGCAACCACACCCAATCCTTGAAGTAATTAGTGGATAAGTCCCTTTTTCCGAAGTATCTAGCAAAGCACAATAATTTTCTACCATCAACAAGAGCATTGAGTTGTCCAATTATATACAATGTTATGGAATTAGGAGGCCGAGCTTCTTTCTTTCTAATCCTATATTTTACAATTGAGGCATGAACCCATATGAGATTGTAGAATCACTAAGAACAATATAAATACAAGTTTTCCATAAGGTTTTCAAATCATAGGAGGTGTCTTTCAATATGAATACAAGTTGTCCATATAGTTTCATACCATAGGAGGTGTCTTCCAATATAAACACAAGCTTTCCATAAGGTTTCATATCGTAGAAATTATCTTCCAATATAAATGCAAGCTCTCTATAAGGTTTCATACCATAGGAAGTGTCGGTTCCAATATGAATACAAATTGTCCATGAGGTTTTATACCATAGGAGGTGTCTTCCAATATAAATGCAAGTTGTCCATACAGTTTCATACCATAGACGATGTCTTCCAATATAAATATAAGCTCTCCATATTGTTTTGTATTGTATGAGACTAAGTTCCAATATAAATATAAGCTACCATATTATTTCATATTATATAAGGTTGTCTACCCAGGAGAGTTGTATAAAGGGCCATATTACAAGGCCAAGGAGGGATTGACCCCTCTATTGCCCCCATGTTTTACCCTTGTAGAAAATCCTAAAAATATTTATTTGCCACATATGATCAAATTTGCAAATTCTGACTTCATATTTGCAATTAGAGACCCCAAATTAGTTGAGGGACATGATGAAATATAAAATTTAATTGGCACAAATCCAGGGGCAATTTTTGACATTTACCCTCCGGTGGGGCAATAGAGGGGTCAATCCTCCTGGACATGTTACAGCCACTGACTGGCTTCAGTTGGGTCCAGGGAAGGGAAAAAAGAAAAAGTCTATTACCGGTAACTTCCTGTATTGATTTCACCGATACTTTGATGCATGACTCTGTACAGTACACAGTACAGTACAGTCCATTTGAAGTGGGGCTGGATTGCCGTGTTGGGTGGAGCTTGCGGGTGCACTAATTAAGGTAATAAGAGCATCCTCAGTCCAATAAGTCCACTCACTTCGGAATTGCCTCCCTCCAAATGAACTTCGAACTTGGGACCGGCCGGTTTCACATTTGAACTGGACTTGAGTTTACAAGTAGAGGTTGAAATTTTTATCATTGGAAGCACATTCAATAGTTCTTAAAATTGGTGCACGGAAATTTCAATTTAGACATTGGACAGTGAAGATAAACCACTTGAAAGGTAGACAAAATGGACAAAAATTGATTCCATCCTTGGCAAATCATGGTTGCCAAAGCACTTGGCATTCCAAATTGTTTGAGTTTTCTTGTATCTATTCAACCAAATTTTGAATGTGCTTCTAATGATAAGAATTTCAAGTTTAAACCGGTCAAAAGTTAGAGGTTCATCGCGAGGGGGTCAATATGGGAGTGGACTAGGAATACTCTTAGATGGACACCCCCCAAAATGCACCCTTATCTAAAATCACCATCATTATTCGAGGTGGATGAAATGATTTTAGAACATTTACCAAAAAAATACTTTGACCATTTATAACATTTGCATATGGTATCCAAATGTTGCAATCTTTGGTGCATTGGAACCTCATTTCACTTGCCAACAAAAGAATATGAAAATTTTGACCGATTTAATAAAATTGACTATCAAAAGCATGTGGGCTTTGGTGTATTGGAACGTCCTTTCACTTGTTGATAGGAGAATATGAAAATTTTGACTGGTCCAATAATATAAACTATGAATAGTAGCTAAAGCAATCAATCTTTGGGGTACTTTCCTTAATGTAGGTCAAATGAATGTGTTTTTTTGCAATATTTTCTCAAAAACAATACAATTTTTTTAGAAAACACTAGACAATATATATTCCTCCATTTCAATGGATGAAAATCATTGAATTGCTACATATTCTTCAGACAATGTCATTCTTTTTTTAATGAATTTACATTCTTTTGAATGAATCATTTAAGTTTCATCCGCATTTTGTACATTCCATCCATTTATATAGATGTAAACAATTGCATCACTCTAGTGAAGATTGCTTCATATTGCTTCCTACACAATCCAAAATAAATGAAAATAAACCCTTGATTCAATTTGGTATGGTCTTTTACAACACTTAAATAAAAGTTTAGCCAATACTTACACTTCTAGCTAAGAGAAATGATAAAAGAAAAATTGATGTAAGGTAGGAGGCTCTGAAAGTGAGCATTTAAGGTTTGGTCCACCTTTTTCATGTGATTTCTTGGATGGGATTGTTCTTAGCTCATTTCTCAAACAAAAATAAAATAAAATCTAATTGTCACCCAAGTTGTTTTGTATTTTTTTAAGCATTTTGAATTACTTATGAATTTTCAAACAAGATAAATCATAGGTCCCTATTTATGATCCTAAGTCTTTCATAAACTGTTCACTTGCAACTTCTAAAGAAAGATGGGGGAAAGCAAAGAGAATGATTCACTCTTGTAATAAATAATCATTTTTTTATTGATCTATTTGAAGACCACCTCACGTCCATTTCCGTCAAGTCTACATGGCCAATTCTAAATGACCCTCCAACATCTGAGCCTCCTACCTCATTTACAAATTAATTTATCCTAGAATATATTTTTTCTGACTAATCCAATACAAAAATTAGCTTAGAGTATCTTAACCAGACTACATTTGGACTTGTGGAATTTTAATCATGGTAAATATGCAAGACTTTTTACTTGTACTTAATGATAGAATTTGAAAACTTATAAAAATAATGAATCATGAGCTCGATGAGTCTCAAATTGAGGTTGCTTAGGCCTAATAGGGAGTTGGGTACCATTCACGAGCAATTGGCACTAATGGTGAATAGTATTATTACGAAGCACTTGAACATCTATGGAAGTTTTGTCTTATATCATCAAATAATGTACATGGTATCTTGTGGGAGTTAAGTGATGAGAGTCATTTAAATGATTGGAAAATCCATGACTAGTGTTGAAACTTGACACCATGGATGCATATATAGCATGTGTAATATTTGAGAAGTGAAGTGCCATATAGGCATGTTGGAAAGCTTTAAGAAGTAAGTATCATTAAAGGGCATACCAATTAGTATACTCAAAGTCCATTTAAAAAATTACATGAACAATTTAGTTTTTCCTTCAATTTAGGACCTACATCTACTTAACAATTTTTTGAAGAATGGAAATAAAGTATGTATTTTGGGAATATTTATATATATATTTTCAACTCAATTTTGCAACAAAAAATTTATATTAAAAATTTGTAGTGCATGGTTTTTAAATTGAGAGGATTCAAAGTCTTCTAAATATCAAAGTCGGCAAAAAACTTGTTTTCTTTGCTTCAAATACAAATATCTTGCAATTTAAGTAGTCAAAGTTTATGAAATTTTTTCCACATATTTCCATACAAGTCTAGTACAAGATCATGTAATTGGATATGCGGAAAAAAAATGCTGTATTAGAAATGGTATTTTTTAAGTATTTTGCTTCAATGACATATAAGAAATTTAGGGCTTCAAGGCATTGTATAAGTGAGATTTATACATGTCTAAAACAATCTTTGCTACTTCACTTAAAATGACCAACACAATTCAAAACCATTTTGAATTTAAAAAGAGCTTTAGGAGGTAATGCTGGAAATAAAATAAAATTCAAAATAAATATATAAATAAAGTTGTTTTTGAAAAAAACCTTCAACTCACAAATGTCAAAATTTTATTTTTATTAAATTAATACAATTGTGGGTGAAGGAACACATAAATGATTTGAAGCAATCTTTGTGGCTTCATTTCATGGTTTAAAGCCATATGACCTTAGAATTCCATGACCAAGTCTTATCTACATATTTCTTTACACCCAATGCCCTATATTTGTTGATATGTAAATATATGTCACTTAATATAAGCTATACCAACTAGTTTTGACCTAAAAGTCATCGCAAAATTATCCAAATTTTGTTTTTGGAATTGGGGATTCCGGAGTCATTTGAAGAGGTGATGAAATGCAAAATTAATTGCTTTGCAATAAGGAACAAATTTTTACATATATTGGGCTTGAGAAATGTGGAATTTTTGTATCCTAGATGTAGTTGAAGTTAGGGTGCTCTAGAAGCAATTTCTACCACAAAAGCACATTTTGCTCTCATTAGTGTATGAATAATGTAAATTTCTAGAGTTTTTTTTTGTGCCCCTCTCTTACATTTTCACTTCAAAAATTTGTAACTAATCCCACAAGGGTCCCACATACATGAAACCACTTGGGTTGGATGCCAATTCCATTTTTCTTCCTACCAAAATTTACTGAAAATTATTTCTAGGAGTTTTGCTTCTCCCCAAATGCAATTGGCATGACTTTGTTGGATTATGCACGATCATTTGGTTTTCACACAAGATCCCTTGACCTACCACTCTTCTTCATACACCTCTATAGAGTGCTTTCCTTGACTTGGGACGTACTGCATCTCTTAAGGCGGATTTAGCTTCTAGGCATAGACCTCAACATTCTAATAGGATTTGGATTAAGTTTTTTAGTATTTGGTTACTATCTCAAGTTCTTGCTAGTAGGGATGGTTACTCTATTAGGTGGAACAAGGAGGATCCCTTCTTTGTTTGTTATCTTTGTTTTAGTTCTCATTTCTTTTCTTCCTCTCTTCATTTGCTCATCTTCTCCTCATTTGCCTGGCCCCTAGCTTGGTGGTTACTTTTTT
Organism: Pseudoscleropodium purum; assembly: GCA_963969395.1. Lineage (NCBI taxonomy): Eukaryota > Viridiplantae > Streptophyta > Bryopsida > Hypnales > Brachytheciaceae > Pseudoscleropodium > Pseudoscleropodium purum. The sequence continues at coordinate 5,812,801 of OZ017796.1, forward strand.
CCTTTTAATACAATGGTTTCCATTTGTTATAAAAAAAAAATAACCCAAATGCAATTGGCAGTGCCCCCTTTAATCCATGGATCCATCCATTTTTGTCATTTTTGTCATTTTCAGTATGCTTTATCATTATTAATAATAATAATAACCAGTTCCTCCTGCTCCGTCCCCCTCCCTTCAGTCCCATGAATGAGCCCCATTCATTTATTGGTGCTGGTAGATGCTCCCTCCCCCATCTCCTTTTTTTCCCCTGGCTAATCAGTGACAATTTAAAAAAACCACCAACTTATTTCTTTATTTCATTTTATTTATTCATTTATTTGAAACAACTGAAACTGAATGAAACCCACCAATTTATTTAGAATCCATGATGCAGTCTGTAACTCATTGACATGAGATAATAAGTTAAGTCCGCTTGGAGTTGTCTGTGTGTGTATTGTTGGGGTTGCACTAACTTACTCTACCCATGATGGGTTCAGCAGAGAACTTTACTGTACAGTGCTGCTGGACAACTACTGTACATTGTTGCAAAAGTCCATGTGCAGGCTCCCTTTGGGCTCTATGTGGTAATACTCATCAATACAGGGAGTTGGGTACACAGTTCTTGGGTATCCAGACTGAGCAATGTGGACAAAAAGAATTTTTTCTTAAATTAAAAAATAAAATAAAATCATAAATCCTTCAATTGCTTGTTACTAGTGGATCTAGAGCAGTTAAAATGAAAAAATTTTCAAATACAGTGGATCTAGAGCAGTTAAAATAAATTTTCAGTAATGAATGTATTCCCGGAAACCACTGGAGGCCAGCCCAAGTTGGAAAGCAGAAAATAATACAGTATGAATGTTAGGAGTTTGCCTTGTCACCAATAGAAAAGTACAAGTTGCAAGGCAAGACTAAGGGCCACTTCACGGTATGGTACGGTGTTGAAAGGTCAAGAGGCTGTGGGTTTCCAACAATCACATTTCAAGATACCAAGAGTTTAAACTCTTGCCCTTTCACAATAAGGTAGATGTATCCAATACCAAGTGCTAAGCTTGATACCACCCAAATGTAGGATACTTGTTGATTCTAGAGTCAAAGAGTAAGTGAAGATAACCCCTAAATTCTGAAGGCCATTTTTCTGTCAAAAATCACTCAAAACTATTGTTTTTGTTGCGTTCATCCAAGAATACAAAAAAGAATCATTTTTTTAGAATCTAACGGTAGGATCTTGTACTTTACTTGTCTTAGCTCACATGGTCAAAATTTCATGAAGTTTGACCGTATAGATTGGAAGATATTAGCATTCAAAGTTGAAAAAGAAAGTTTTTTTGAACATTGGCCAGCAATTTCAGATGGCTTTGACTACCAATTGTGAAATGTTTTTGCACAACAGACTTTAAATTTAAAATTTTTTATGTTGAAGAATTGAGTTGAAAGTATAGTAAATTTAAAAAATAAAAATAAAAACTTGATTTTCATTCTTTAAAAAAATGCTAAGTAGAAGTAGGTCCAAGATTGGAAAAAAAACTAAATCGTTAATAACTCCAAGATGAGATTGAAAGACAATAATCCCAATGGTGAGATTGTTTTTGCAATTGAACACAACATTCTAAAAAAAAAACTGTGAAAAACTGTGAAAATTGCATTAAAAAATGAACCCTACAAGTTATTTTTTCAAGAAGATACTAAAATTGTTTGAAAAACAAAGTTGTCCTTAACTTTCTCATTATTAGTCCAAATAGAACAAATCAAAGCTTCACATGTAGACAAAAAAAAAATTCAAGGGAAAAAAAATTAAAATTTATTTTGATTTTTTGCAATTTTTTTGTGTTGCCTACCAAGTTCAATTTCAGGCTTCTTGTGGTATAGTTGTTGCTCCCAAGCACCAATTGAATTATAAAATTATATTCTCATGTAGATAATCAGTTTTTCTATCTTAAGGGTAAGTTTCAAAACAATTCACCAAAAATTGAGATTATAGGAACTTGCCCAAAATTTGATTTGTCCCTCGTGGAGACAATGGGAATTTAGGGTTTAAGGCATGTAGTACCTTACATTTGGATGGTATTAGGTTAGCACTTGATATTGGGTATGTCTATCTTAAAAGGCACAAACCAAAGACTGTCACCCTCCAAATTGCCTACATAACAAAAAAAAATGCCCACAAAGCAATGGACTCTTAAAGGAAATTTTGGCCGGCTCAACTACAGTCAAGAGGCCATTGAATTTGCCTATTTACTACACATTTCTTTGAACTCCCAACAAAGTTTGGCCACTCAATCCCGTAGCCTCTCGACTTGGATGGCCATAGTGTGAAGTGGTCCTAATAAAGTAGTTATATCCTTCACCGTTTACCATTGTCCTCCCCCCTTCCTCCTTTATGTCAAATATAATAGGTGTCCATTGGAGTGTCACCAATATGACTTCAAACCATTCACTTGGAATGATTCCTTGTGTTACTAATGGCTTCCCAAGGTTATAAAGTCACAAGCTTATAGTGAATGTATTGAGGTCTTACCTGAGGCACTTCAACCTTGCACCTATTGAATACTATAAAGTTCCATTCCGTTTTGATTTTGAAATTTTCACCAAAAATAAAAAAAGCTCTCAAATTTTAATCTAATTTAATTTTTATGTTATTATTATTTATTTAAAAAATAACAAAAATAACAACTAATTGTGATTTTCACTCTATATATACACACTAAGCTTAAATAAACGGTAATAGTAGTTTCTACCTTAACCAAAGGACTAAGTGAGTATTCAATGTATACAAGAGATTTGAGTAGTTACACACGAAGTCAATTTTGGTGGGATGCTTACAAAATTTTGATACCAAGTGATAACATGTACGACTTTAATAAAAATATAATTTTTTTCCAATCACAACCTCGAATTAAAAGTTATGTTGCCTTGAACTTTTTGGACAACTTGGATAGTTTTGTGCATCATGTGCAAAACTTCAATCTCCTCTACTTTCAAAATTTGGCAAGTATATAACTCACATGATAAAAGATGCAAATGTCAAAAGAAAATAATCACGTATAATTTGAAAATCTCTCTATAGGAGGAGTTAAAGTTTGTTGGCCATGTTGGGCAATGTTAGTAAAAAGATTGTTTTCATCTAACTTCAAATGCTATAATCTTTCAATCCATGAGGTTAAATTTTCTGAAATTTTTTCCACACATTTCCATAGTAGTCAAGTACAAATTTGTATATAATAATTGATCCATTTTCGACCACTTAAGTAATTCCACATATTTGGAGCATAGGTTTATTGAGTGCAGGAATTTTACCATATATAAAAACAGGGTTTAGAAGGATTCCATATTTTTCAAAATTATATTTCTCAGATTTTTCTTACTATAATTCTTTTAGTTACAAATTCTACTCAACCTATTCTTGTCATGTAAGCCTTCCTATTTCCAACTATAGGTTGATTTTAAAATAAACAAAAATTGCAACCAATCTTAATGCACCATGACTACGTTGTAAATTGTGCCATAATTAATCTCCTACTTTTCTCCAGTTGATTGGAAAGATTGTAGCCTATATGACAAGAATGGATCCTTGGTTGGAAATGGGTCAATTACCATAGTTGAAATTTAAAAATAAATAAATTTTAATTATAATATATATTTTTCTAACTGCCCTAAAAATGCCTATTTTTCACAATTTCTGCCCAAAATGTGCCACCGTCATTTAGAGGTTTACAAGTAGCCTACAAATTCACTATTGATCAAGGCTTACAGGCAATGGGTGGATCTCTGTTTTACAAAATTTCCTTCTCAGATCTCTCAATTTGAGTTTTTTTTAATTTTAAATTTTTTTGACACAAATGAAACGAAATTTCATTGCAGTGGAGTTCCTTTAATTTTCCCTCTCCATCTTAGTGTCTTTGACCCAAGAAATCAGGGAACTGCAGTGAAATTGGCTATTTCTAAAGCACCAATCAGTCAATCCATTCAATGCTTCTTCAGGTAACCTCTTAAAGTCTGTGGGTTTAGGACAAAATCTAGATTTGTGTGCCCAACAAAAATAAAGAATCTTGATCATTTGTCCTAATAAATGACTCCATTTTATGGAAATTTGTATTAGTAGACCACAAAAGCTTACCTTTATCAAAAGGCTTCAGTACCCTTTATTTGTGTCAAAAAAGGAGGTGTGTGTGTGCAAATTTTGGCATCATTTTGCAGTACTATAATGGTATACATATTACAAGCACATAGTATTACAATACATATTGTACGCACGTATTACCATTGCCTTCTCACAAAATTTGAGCTTATTTTTAACTAGATTTCTCAAATTAGGGAATTATTTTGGAGTAGAGGAGTATTGAAACTGACATTTTTCAAGAAGAATTTGTTATCATTCATAATTGAGTGTTTCTTGTCAATTTGTACAATCTTAAATTTAAAATGGTAATAAATAATAATATTAATCTTTAAATGCCCCAAGCACCATATTTTTGATGTTGCCTAAATATTGAAGTCAAATGAGATCTCACCAAAGTACTATTTTTGGTATTATTTTAGTTGAATACCCTTTAAGCATCAAAAATTCAATTTAAAAAAAACATGTATTTATGATTTTTTTCATGAAATTTTATACAAAGGTGTCCATTGTAAATCTTGACTTTTTAGTATTAAAGTCTCTTAAAAATGTGCTTCAAATATACTACTAGATTTTGAAGAAGAATCACATTATAAATTCATTCAAAAGAGTTATAGGGTAGCTTTTGAGAAGATGTATTTTGATTATGGTTATGCATGTTAGGTTTTTGAACCTCCTATCTATTTAAGGCCTTAGTTTTAGAGTTTACATGTAAATAGAGGGTTAAAAGATATCTAATCACTTTTACAATTTTAACATGTTATTGATCAAACATTATAATCTTTCAATTCATTAGTATTATTGTTGTGATCTCTTTTCCCATGTAATTTACAACATGTCTAATTTGAATTTGTATGGTCACAATTTTAAAAAATTGATAAAATATATTAAAACTTGAGCTTTTTGTGTAATTTTGAACAAACTCTAAGAAGATAAAAAAGTTCTTGGGCATGTAGGGACTAAGGATGTCGTTAAATTATTATTAAGCACATATTAGTTTATTATAAGGTATATTATTAATTTTTATATTCATAAATTATTTTTTATGTATTCACAACATATTTTCTTAAAAAGATATTATTTTCGTTCATATTTTAGGATACATACATTTTTTTAATTTGAAAGATGAAACTTCATCTTTTAAGATATATTGAGAAAATCTTATTTTACAAAATGAAAGTGTCAAAATTTTGCAATTGGTGAGTTTCTTAGTTAATTTTTTTTTAAATGAATGACATTACACACTTTTCTACCAAAATGTTGAAACATAAGTTTTTATGTGTGCGAAAAACTAGAGAAATGCATTTTTGAAGTGCAGGTGTTAATTAAAATAAATGGCATCACTAGGGATTTTTGCTTGTAATTTTGGTTGAACATACTTCAACATACAACTCAACAATTCTACAATTGGATTCTTTTAGAAATATTTAAAAATGCAAATTTCAATTTTATTTTGGAAACAAATCTTTTGAGGCAATTTTAAAATCTAAACAAAGGAAAAATTTATTGATTAAAAATTTGTAGTTATAGAGGATTCTTTTACTCTATGAAGGTAGGTCAAATCATTTAATGCCTTTAATGATAATAAAATTATTTTTGGAAAATATTTTCATATCACATACTAATATAAATGAAAATATTATTTCTATTTGTTTTTTATAATCATTACTTACAAATTATCTTATTGGAGCATGCAAGTTTTGAAGTTCTTATGCCATTGGCAAGGCATGCCATTGGAGCATTTTTATGTGGCTTCTTTACATTCCACATATATAGTTGCATAGAGGTGTATATATGTATACTTTAAAATATATATAAATTTTTTTCCATGTTGGCAAATTTGGATGTCAAAACCAAACATTCTAATCTTTTCAAAGACACATTGCAATCATGAAGACAATTTATTGTTAATTTTTTCAATTTTCAAATATATTAAATAATCCATATATGGTTTAAAGTATAGGCTTATACACACTAATAGTAGACATTTAGAATTACCTCATGTAATTGTTACAAAATTAAAAGGTCACTCTTAGTAGCTAAATATTGTATTTATGATCTTAAAAAAATAAACTACAAATTACTTTGCATATTTATAAACAAGTGATAGTATATTGTTGTATGTTAAATAATTTATATGTATTAAAGTTATTAGCTTATTATTAGTATATATTATAATATTTGAAAACCTTCTACTTACAACTTAGAATGTAGTGGTTCTTTCTGTATTTGATACAATTTAAGATTTTTGACATCCTTCTAGTTTGTATTAATTCTAGATTTAAACTAGTTTTACATTCACCCCTATAGTTCACGGCTTCATTTCATCAAAAATCATGTCAAATATTGTCATTTATTATGCATTCAAAGACCAAAAATGAAGATGAAAAAATCAATTTGGGAATCCAATTGCACAATCACTATTGGAGAAATGTCTAGTAATAATTAATAATATTGTCTTTAAAGATTCCAAGACTATCATCACTTTTGAATTGAAGTCCAAAAATGCATTTAAGTAAGATCCCAAATAGAGACAAAAAAAACATTGAATTCCTCTTAGTTAAAATTTTTGGCATTGTAGAGGCCTCATATTCTTTTATTACATTGAAAAACTGTGCAAAAAATACTTAGAAACCACCAATTAAGCCCAATTCCTCCCCCCAACTCTATTTTCCATTTTTTTTCATTTTTTTAAGTTGCCAAAAAGACCCCACGTTTTGTGCTTAGAACAACGTAACTTGTTTTCCCACAAGGTTTAGTGGAAAAAAGTTATACCCCTAAAAAGCTAGTACATGAATTCATATTCAAACAACTAGCAAAAGATCACCATGAAAATTGACATTATAAAAACCTACCCAAAATCCTTTGAAGATTCTTCAAAATCTCATGCTTGGAAGGGACTACATTTTGAGCTCCTCTAAAATCTTGAGTGTGAAGAAACTACTACGAGTTTTTTATTTTTTTGAACGAATATGAATTCAAGTAAAACATCCCTCCTATCCCAGGCATTTTTTTTTGCAAATTTTACTACCTTATTGTATGTAAATTAGAAGTTACCAATTTGAATTTCTTCCCTCAATAACTTAACTCAACCCTTCGGAGATTATTCAAAAAGTAAATGCTTGGAAGGGACCACTTTTGTTGATCTAAAGTGTTAAGGAATGACTAGGAGTTTTTTCCAACTCATTTTTTCATATTAGTTTTATTTTAACAACTACAAATTCAAGTAAAATGTCCCTCCTATCCTAGCCATGGACAATTGACCTCCATATTGTCCTATCAAACGATAAATGTAAAAAAATTGTGCCCTATTTTGTGCCACTTAAATTTTGCAATTCTCTACACCATCTAAATCGCAACCTCTAATTACAAATATGAATTCAGAATTTGCAAATTTGATCACAAGGCAGGAAGTTCAAAAGTGCCCAGGCTCTAAAAGCACCCACCTTCACAAATGTACACTTCATGTACATGTTGATTTTTGTAGCCTTCAGCAATGTACAAACAATGTACATTTTAGGAGGTGGACGTTTTTAGAGGCCTGTGTCATATCCACTTGAAATTTTCATAACTAATTCTACAAAGCTCCAAAAAATATGAAACAACTTGGGTTAGATGCCAATTCCACTTGTCTGTCAGGAAAAAATTTACTGAATTTTTTTTTCAAGAAGTTACACCTCCCCCAAAATCAATTCCAGCCCTTAAATGGTCGGTTCATGGACCTACTACCTTACATGAAAAAAATAAAAAAATCCCAGTGTTTTCTACGAGGGTAAAACATGTGGCACTAACAGGGGGGTCTGTCCATCAATCCTCCGTCCCTGCCTGGCCTCCTACATCCTGGGCAGTTAGTTTGTTTTGTTTTGTTTTTCCCTTTTCTTTTTTTCCCCCCCTTCCAATTTGTACCATAGTGGGTGAACTAGAAGTTAGCAATTTTCACGTGTGTGTGTTTTTTTTTTGCCCCCAAACCGAACCATAAACTCTTCATTCAAGAAGCTTCTGGGGTCTGCAAGAGGCAGTTTTGGCCGGTGAATTGCCAGGCTCCATTTTTTTTTTGTTGTGTTGCACTTGGCAGTTGCTCAATGGAGGCGACGAGATGGGGACGGAACCAGACGAGACGAGAGAGATGAGAGCGTTTTCAGTTGCTCCGTTTCAGTGCGTTTTCAGTTGTTGTGGTTGATGATAACTTCACTCGAACTTAGAAGTACTTATTACTTCCGCCTGCCCTCTCCTGCTGCTGCTGCTGCTGCGGCATCTTTACCTGCATCTGGAAAACACACAATTGATCAGCAGCAGGGCAGCCAGGCAGCCCTCAGAGCATGTGCAAGTGGTTGTCGGGGAAAGCCGGAGCCAGTTTTCACTTCAGTGACAGGGGCTGGAGGCTGGAGCAAAGCAAAGCAAAGCAAAGGGAATGAGTGTCGAATGGGGTAGTGTATACAGCTCTTTTGTCGGGACGCGGGTGTCGCTGGGCCCGTGGAGGTTCTAAGCCGGAAAAAGATTCACCGGTTATTAGCTTATTACAAGGTGCACCAGGTCCATTCTGTTGTCAGCTTTACCCGTCTGGCATGGGTAAATGATGGGGACAAAAATCATTTGCAACACACACTCAAGGCGTGGGCTTCACTTAACTTACTTGGGATCGAGTTACTTGGGACTAATAAATCAATGGCAGAAAAAGTACCCTCTCTACAGTGATCAAAGCTTGCTTATGGAGATATGAGATGGTGGTGGGCTTTTTAGGCCTGGTTCAGACGAGCAAGAACTTGGGCAGAATTATTTGCAAAAGAAGGAGGCTCATACACCACTCATCTATGACGGGAAAATGAAGCTATGCAGGAAAATCAAGCAAGCATAACATTTTTCACACATTTTTGGTAGAAAGAGAAAAGAAAAAAAATAGTTTGTTGGAAATTTATATCATAATTTTTTTGACTTAAAATGAATTAACTAAAAAATTTCAAAATGAAAGGTATATAGATAACTATTGATGCTCACAGACTAAACCAATCTTCAATCAAAATCAGCCTTTGAATAGAGCACTTCAAACTTATGATGTTTATGTAATTTTGGCTCTCACAAAATGATCCACTTCATGTTTTTATTTGTTTTAGCCTTGCATGAACATATGTTTTATTCACAAGGAATTAAAGAACATATTTACAAAGAAAATGCACATTGAATTGACAATGATCCATTTTTGAAACTCTCTATACTATTTTCTATAGTTCTATAGTTTTATAGGGTGATTGTAATTGCCCTACCAAAATTCAAGCTTCCCACTTTAAATAAATAGCCGCATCCTTGTCTAGTGGAATGTTTAATTCAGACCAAGAGTTTGTTTACTCTTTCAACTTGCCATGTCATTAATGGATTGGTAGCCAACTGAGTGGATAAGACAAAGAGAAGTTTGGAGGCTTGTTTGGGGGTGGTTCCAAACTTCTCTAATGGAGGAACACTTCTACTATGCAACAACATTAGGATTAGGGTTGCTAATAGGTTTGAAACCAAGTCTAATGAGATGAACTAGATGGCACACATAATGTCATGATGATGTGGAAGTAGTTTGGGAGGATGAAAGACTGGCTAGGGTATTACTATTCATTCTTTTCTTACTAATCGCTTGTGTAAACCATGCTTTAACCTTCTTGTGCCTAGGTGATGTCTAAATCACTAGGTGGTTGGAAATGACAATAGTAGTATATTTGTTTGGAAATGGTTTGTGAAGTACAAAGTTTTTGTGTGGCCAAGGTTTGGTTGTACATTTTGCACTAATGAGGTTGTGATTTACAAAGGCAAATGCCTTTTAAATGTACGTTTTCATGAAAAAGAAATTGACAAACAACATTTTAAGAAACATAGTATTGTAAATAAAACTTGTTATGGTAGACTTGCAATGGATAGATATGATATAGGGAAGATTTATGATTGAGTTTAGTCACAAAAGATGATTAAGGAAGGAAGTTACATCATAAACAACTATAATTATGCAATTTCTACTATAATTTAAAAACAAATAATGTTTTTCTCAACAAATACGTCTAGAATGTTATTTCAAATCTCTATGTCTCTGGCTCATCATACCCCAATTTTGTCCCTCACTTTCTTGTAATTAGATGCTTGTTGTATAATTAATAATTCATTGTATAATGCAAGAGGTTCAAATTGGTCATGAACTTTGAAAATAGACAAAAATATGTAGGAAAATATAATGTGTCATTTTATAGTAGTTGAATGCAAGTCCCAATGGACATGTTCACCTTCACTTCATAATTTTTTCAAAATACCTATTGCTCACTAAATCAAAGCACTTCTAAAAATTTCCATGTTTGAAAAATGTTTTGTACAAACATTATATTCTTTAAGATGCATTGTTTGATAATCACAATTTTATTTGTAGTAAATACATCTCAAAAATATATATAAAGTTATATATGGTTATATATTTATTAAAATATTCCATGTTTGAACAAAAATACACACCAAGTCAAGAATGTAGTCATGGCATGCTATATTGCTATTGTATCCAAAGTGCTAAACAATTAATCCCAGAGTACTTCTTCTATTGCGAGTTCTATTGCCATATGATGCAACACTATTTAACCCCTAAACGATTTTGACTATGTTTTCACCAAAACCACTTCCATATTGCCATTTCTAGTATATTTATCAAATTTTAGAAAAAACAAATCTGGACACAATAACCATGAGATCTTGTGTTAAGCTTGTTTGAGAATATGGAGAAAAAATTTCAGAAATTAACACCATGTAGATTACAAGATATTAGCATTTGAAGTGACAAATTTCCTTATTCTGGCCCTGCAAAAATCTGGGCAGCTGCACTTTAGAAGGTTACATTCGTATGAAATAATGTTCAAAATTGTGGGTTTTCTTTGAATTCATTTTTCAAGTCAAGTTGGCTACATGCTTGAAAAATTTCAAATCATTTGGAATCATACAACATATAGGAAAAAAATAATAAGTAGAAAGAAGTAGAGAATGATTTAAAATATTAAATTGTTAACAATTTATTTATGGAATTGGAAAATGCCAATCCCAATGGTTGTAATGTTTTAATAAACAATTTACATCCAATATTTTTATTTTTTTCCAAAAATATTGAAAATTGAGTTGAATAAAGGACTTCAAAGTTTGTTTTAATTTAAAGATTCAATAATGACCCACAAACTCCCACAAACTAAAACTCTTCAAAACTTTTGACTCATTGATTAAAATGTAATGATTCAAAGCTTTCCAAGTATATATAAATCTAGTGGATCAAGTTTTAATTTAAATTTTTTTAAAAGAATGAATTTTAAAGAATTTCTTTTGCTGCTCCGGCTACTCGTTGAGCAATGAAAAGTACATATCATACAATAACTTTTTAACCATGTAGTCTAAAGTTATGAAAATTGTTGGGCCTTGAAGCTACTCCTTGAACCCATGTTGTGTAAAAAGTTTAAAAGAAAATAAATAAAAACTCTAATTGTAGTGAGTTGCCCAAAATTTCTATGTTGCCAAAAAATGCAATTTGAACATTTATGGGTTAAACATCAATTTTGCCTTGTATATTATATTCAAGTTTCAATCTTATATTTCTAGTACAAAAGACTATTTATAATTTATCAATTTCACAATCTCCATCATAGCAATAAATTATAGTTTTTATATTCTTGATAGTAATAAATTGAACAAAATTAGAAAATATAACAAAAATAATACAATGAATTTTGAATTTTTTAAGGAGGACTAAGTAGATAAGGATCACATATACATATTAATTTCCTTCCAAAAGGTAGAGTTTTCAATTAATTTAAGTTTTATTTTTTTTAATTAATTTAAATTTAACAAAAATTCAATCGTAATGACCAAATTGAGCACATAAATGCAAAATTAGTTTTTTCTCTAGGCTTAACTTCCTAATTACAATACTTACATTTGAGGGTTAAATAACTACATTACAAGATTGTTTAGGGCTCTAAGAGCCCTGGAGTTATCAAGCTTTAGGATTTGTGGGAATTGTATTTCTGTAGTGATTGCGCAATAGTTTGACGTGCCGAGACTCTTCCACGTCATTTTCCAATTTTTTTCAACTTGGTTATGCAATTCAAGAATTTTATTTTTAATTTTTGAAAAAAATATTTTCTAATAGCCAACCATTCCCTTCACTACAGGAAACAACTGTGGAGGAATTGGCCCAAAATGGGCTCTCATAGTCTTTCTAATGAAGTATATTTGACAACCTAACTAATTGCTCATGCTCATTATTTGTAAAACTAAAGATTTGAAGACCTTATTTCACATTTTTCTTATCCTTTTTCTAAAATAAATTTTCATTTTTATAAGCACATTTAAATAAAAATTCATTCTATTTTTTAAATTTATTTTTAAATTTTTAACAAAGATTTAAGGAAGTTTCATTATGTATTTTACTTAAAAGAAGATAAAGTAATTATTTAATTCCACTCTTTTATCCCCTAAAAGACTAAGTAGTTTTTTAAAAGACTAATTGAGAATTTGAATATACGAACCAACCCATTCCTAATTACAGCCATCCACATCCAATATATAGATTGCTCTCTTTATGTAAAGTTGTAGAGCAATATTTGGAGAAGTTGTGGTACATTATGATTGGTTGCAAGGCTCTCAATATTGCAACCAGCCTTTGTCAATTTTGCAACCAAACCATGGTTGGAAATACAATGGTCTATATGACTAAAATAGATCGTATAGTATAGTTCATCTAAAAAATTCATAATAATTATATTTTGAGTTAAATTTTTTGGGAAATTCTACAATCCTTCTAAACTCTATTTCTACATATGAAAAAAATTTCATTGTCCGAATATATGTACTCCACATACCTGTAATTGCTTAAACTGATAGAAATGGATTGGTTGGCTTAGGTTCCCTTTGGTATTAATTTTGGATGGATGTTTTTGGAATTTTGACAAAAAGTGTGGACATGTATTCCCTCATTGAGATATTTTTCTGATTGGGATTCCAAATGCTAGCCAAAGTTTTGAAAACAAGGTAGACAACTTTAGGCAGTATGTGCAAAATTCTTCTTCTACCTCTCAGATTTGGCAAGTATGTAACTAATGTGATAGAGGATACAAATGTAAAAAAACAAACCATTTGTAGTACATTATTGGAGATACATCATTTAAAATTGATAATTATGTGAAAACTCAAGTTTTGGCTTTTGAAATGCATGTGGGGCTTGCAATGTCCTTTAATCCCTAGAGACTGGCTTGTGTTTTTTGGTTGTATAGAAATTTTGGGCATGTAGTTGTAGCTATAAATTTTCATATTTTAGGCTGGAATTTTAGTAGAAGGTGTGGACAAGGAACATCTTTCATATGCAACAAATTTCATTACATTTGGAAATAGGAATCAAAAGTTATAGCCTAATATGTTATTTTATTTTTTAATTGGGCAGTTTGAGCAGATTACAAAAAATCACTTTTCTCAGAAACCAAAATTTGAAATTGGTTTTATAGACTTATATGTATAAGAAAAACTTTGAATCATTCCATTTTGATCAACGAGTTAAAAGTTATGAGTTTTTTTTGCTTGCAAGCAATTATGGATTCCCTACTCTAATATATACATTGAAATCCTTTATCTTATCCAATTTTCAATACACCCTACACTTGGGTTAGATTGGTTAAAAATTAATTCAAAAATAAAATAAATACAACATGTAGTGAAATTTTCAGAAATTATAATGGGACATAAATTGAAATCTCAAAAAAGATTGATGAAAACAAATTGAAATCTCAAAAAGATCTTGATAAATGATGAAAAATGAAAAATAATAATATCCATGTGTTTCAAAAATGAAAAATAATAATATCCATGTGTTTCAAAAAATAAAAATAATAATATAAAATAATTTTCCATATACAAAGTATTATGTTGTAAAGCCTTGCTTGTGAAGCCTGATTACCTAATTGTAAACCTAATTGTCAAGCCTTAATTTTGGCTTCAGAACTCATGGTAACTTAGATTGGATTCTAAAATAGATTACTAGCCTTCATTGCAGTAAGGCCTTCATTGCAATAAGGCTTGATTTAGCTTAAACTGAACAATGTTTTGAAAAGTATGCCTTGAATTTAACCTCCTAAAGCAAGATTCTATGAAGTCTTGTGTCATGTTGAGCTTGCAATTCCATATTAAAGGAGGACCATAGCTACAGTTAATTAAATATTCCCAATCACAATACACTAAATCCTGAGAATTCAGAATTCAATTAACAAAAGGTAATTCAATTTTTTTTTTTAAATGATTTCGTTTGGGCTCTATTAAACATGACCTCAACATACAGTATTTGAAAAAAGATGAAATCCTAGGATGTAAATTGTTAATTACAACAATTCAACCATTGGAATTGTCACTTTTTAATTCCATATTTTAATTCTTAATAATTTAGTATTTTGAATCATTGTTTACTATTACCTACTTACTATTTTTTTCCTATATGTTATACAATTCCAAATGATCTTGAAAATTTTCAAGCATGTGGAAAACTTGTCTAGGAAAAAGAATCCAAAGAATCACCATCATTTTTGTCATTTTTTCACAGAAAAGGGAGCTTGTGAAGTGCAATTGCCCGACTTTTCGCAGGGGAAAAAAGTTGATTTTAGTGAATTTGAATGCTTATATCTTGTAATCCATGTGGTGGAAATGTCTGAAATTTTTACCACATGTTTTTTTTGTACTACATAGTACAAGATCCTATGGTTATATATATGTCAAAAATAGTTTATTTTCAGAAAAATTCTACTTGTACTAAAGCTGGCAATTTTTGAGCTTTTTGGTGACAACATAGTCATGGAACTTTAGGGGGTTAAGGATCAAGTGTTAAAAGTTTCAATGTCTAATCAAAGAAGAAAGCATTTTCTCCTTCTTTCAGTAATCATTCAATTTTAAAAATAAGTTTTAAAAATAAAATAAAATAAATAATTGTGACTTGCAGTAACTGAAATTAATAGTGTAGTGAGCTGATTTCATATGAGCCTGTGTATGCACGTTCTTGTCCAGTTCACGAGTGGCTCGATAAGTTGTAGTTGGTGTACCAATCTACAAAACCCGGCCCTTGTTAAAGTTGGTCCGTGGTCCGTCGGTCCAAGTGCTTGACCTGCCCGGGATCCATTGCACCCCGGCCAATATAAACGTTTGCTTGGAGTAATTAAGTTCCACGTATTGATACCTTCTGGGGGTAGTCAGTACAATCACGGTTCCTCTATGACAGGCAATGAACCATTTTTTTACCAAATTCATTGGTACTTATTTCGGCCTTTTTCTCACCTTCATTTCATGGCCTGTCCCACATGTTGCAGATATCCATAATTCATCATGTGATGGCCTTCAGTTCAACTTTAGTTACTAGTTCACTTTTTAGATAATAATTTTGACACCTCTCCACTCCAAGTAATAATAGTGAACTACTCCATAGGCTACAAGCAATATTACTTACCAGAAATGTAATTGCATTGGTCCAAAACTTTAAATGAAACTGAAGGAAATCATCTCCAAAGTGAGCTTTACACCGGTCATAGCAATCTTAGTATACAAGGTAATGAAGTTAACCCTTAAAAGGACACTAAGGTAACAAGCTCAGGAATTGCACAAGCTCTAAAATTGCCCACCCTATTCAAATGTACACACATTTTACATGTAACTATTTCATAGCCTTCAGGAATGTACAAACAGTGTACATTTTAAGGGGTGGGCGATTTTAGAGCCCTATGCCACTTCAACTTCAAAATTCCATAACTAATTTCAGAAAGCTCCAAAAAATATGAAACAACTTGGGTTAAATGCCAATTCCTTTTATCTTTCAAGGAAAATTTGCTGAAAAATATTTCAAGACGTTTCACCTCTCTAAAATTTAGTTTCAGCTCTTAGGTGGGCAATTTCTGAACCTGTTATCTTAGTGTGCCCTATGTTGTTGCCACAGTAAAAAAAAAAAAAAGAGAGAGAAAGTAATTTTTTAATTTAAAAAAATACATAGCAACTTTGAAATTGAATGATGTTCACACCATACCTCCAAACTCCACAAAACAAAGCTTGTGCATTCCACCTCTTGAGGGCTTTCCAATGGTTGCGAAGATCCCAATGTAGCAAGCAAAATCAACAAAACCAAATAGCCTAATTTAAAGTATGGATTGCACTCTTCATGTGTATTTAGATAGTTCTTAATTTTTGATGCTTTTAAGCTAAACTAAGAAAATATAGCTCAAATAATCTATTTTTTTATTTATTTCAATTGATTTTTTTTCCAATATTTGTTAAAATTATAATTTTTGTGTCATTTTGAAGATAGTATCTTCAAAGCTCAAAATTGACACCACTCCTAAACTTTTTCTATTAAATTTTTCTTAAATGTGAGCATAAAGAGTGCATTAATTACACCATGATGTTTGCCACTATTATTTCCATTTTTGTTTAAAACTTCATATTACTTAAAGTACATTTGTAATTACTATAATTCTATAAAAGAAATTCTTTAAAAATTCTTATAAAATTTTCTTTGATATTTTTTAATTATTTTGAGGTTAAATTTTAGACATATATTAAAATTTGTAAAAAATATCAAAATTTTAAATGTATGTTTTAATATAGAAATCTAATGAAGTATGACCAAGTCTGTACATAAAATGTCCTTTAAAGGTTCTAAAGTTAGGAACTCCCAAATGCACTATTTGGATATAACAACACCATCTTCAAGGTTTTTAAAGTTAGGGACTTCCAAATGCACCATTTGGATATAACAATGCCATCTTCACAAATATACATCCAAGTAATCAATAGCTATTACCAATAAAAAAAATGATTTTAAAGCATCTACAAGAAAAAATTTTGAGCAAAATTTATAATTTTAGCATTAAATATAGAAATGAAACATTTTAAGTGTGTTGAAATCTTCTTGATAGTCAACAAGAAAATACAAAAATTCAACAAGTTTAATAATAGTAACTATAATTTGATAGAAAAAGTGGTGCTTTGGGAAGTCCTAAGTATTCAACCATAAGATAGCAAGATTATTATTTTTGAAATGGATAGAAATAGTTGAAACTCTTTTCACATATCTATATCATTAGTTTATGTAGAATATCCCTACTTCTATCCATCAATATATTATATGTTTTTTTTAAGCTTCTTTAATGAAATCAATTAGGCTGAGTATGTTCTTTACAACATTCATCATCCAACCAATTGGATGGTTGAGTTTCAAGGGATTTAACTCTAAAAGAGCATGCTAAAAGGAAGAATTTAGAAATGACCTTAATTAGGAAAACAAATTATGGGTAATAAAGAATCTAAATGTAAGATGTATATTTTTGCAAATTTTGGTTTTCTTTCCATCTTTTCATGGATTGATTCAAAACCTTGCATAGAAGTTATAATGTACAAAGTGATCAAACTAATCAAATCATTGAAGAATAGACAATCCCCCCCAATGTACTTGGATGTACTTCATTTGTTTTATGTAATAAGCTTATAAAATGTTCATCATTCACTCAATGAATGTCATCTCTTTTAAAGATTTGAATTGTTTAATTTATATATATGAACATGGTTTCTATTACTAACCCTTGATGGCAAGGATGTTCAAGGTCACACCCAAAATTCAACACATATTTGTATCACGATTTGTATATACATGTGACCCCCAATGTATTTACAAAGAATATTATAAAGGAAATAGTGAAATACATCATTTGGAGTGCCTTTAAGAACATGGAAATTAGGTACAATATATGATGTTCTAAAGGTGCTAATCATTTGATATTAGATAATGTCTACTAGCCTATACCATGCTTCTCTCCAAAGTATGAGACAACAACGATGTAGGCAAGTATTTTTATTGGATCATTATTATTGGCTTTGCATATTTCATTTATTTAACAAGTCATTATAGATAATTTACTATGCAAAATACACTAGACACCTTTGTGCAAACAAGGGCATCCCATTCCTTGTACTTGGCCTATGTAATTGTCAATACATTAACCCCTAAAGGATTAGCCTTGTGTTTTTGGCATTATAAACTTTTTGGGCAAGTACCTATGAGCATAGATTTGATTTATTTTGGCCCAAAGTTTTTCACAAGGTGTGGACAAGGAATATCTTTTAGTGTGTCAAATTTCAAGACATTTGGAAATACAAGTCAAAACTTATTAAGCAATACGTTGTTTACATGTCAACTCGGGCAGCTCTAAAAAATCACTTTTTTCAAAATTTGAAATTTGAAATTGGTTAATTATATTTATGTATGCATGGAAAGCTTTGAATCATTCCATTTCAATCAATGAGTCAAAAGTTATGAGAATTTTTAGTTTGCGGGTAGTTTTGGACTTTCTACTCTAAAATAAACTTTGAAGTCCTATATTTAATTCAATTTTCAATATTTTTGGAAAAAAAAATTAATTGATAGAATGTAGATTGTTTATTACAACATTTCAACCATTGGAATTGGCGGTTCTCAATTTTATAAATAAATTATTAACAATTTAGTATTTTGCATCATTCCCTACTTCATTCTACTTACTACATTTTTTTCTATATGTTAAACAATTCCAAATAATTTGAAAATTTTCAAGCATGTAGAAAACTTGTCATTAACAAAGAAAGTCTGAAGTTACAATCATTTTGTCTTTTTTTTTCATGCAAATCTGACCTATTGAACTGCAGTTGCCCATATTTCAGCAGGGTAAAAAAATGGCACTTTTGCAAGCCCAAACACTAAGATCTTGCAATCCACACGGTGAATTCTTTTGAAATTTTTTCCACGTCTTTTTAAAATACTACACTACAAGATCCTATAGTCAAATGCGTTCAAATATTTGGTACTTGTACTAAAAATGGCAATTTTGAAGCGTTTTTAATGATAACATAATCAAAGAACTTTAGGAGTTAAGAGGTTTGGAATTTTTCAATGTATTTTTTTATCAGCAACAATTCTAAATATAGTACTTTACGAGTGACATATAATTTTGATCCTAATAATCCCAAATCATTTGAATGGATAGTTTCTAGCAGCACTCAATTACTTTGCCTCCATCTTTACAATTGCAAACAAAGATTACTATATTGCATAATAATAATAGTTTGTTGTTACTTCACTTTATATGGACAAAATTTGACTTTGGGCCTACTAAAGGATGGTTAAATTGCTTAACTTTTATGGCCTTGACAATTCAAAGATAATTCTAAATTCTTATAAGAATCTAGATGATTAAATTGTGGTACAACATTGAAATATGGTGTACTAAGTTTTTCAATTTATTTCATATATAGATTCGGGCCATATTTCTATTTAAAAATGAATAAGTAAGCTTTTGGAGCCTATATGTAGGTCAATGATGCTAGTGTGTAAGTATGAAAATGTGAGTATGTGAGCCTTGAGCATATATATAAGTACATGTATTACAACCATTGAAGGTGTTGCTAACATGAACATCTATAATAAGGTATTCATAATATAGGTACCTTGTAATCATGGAAGGTTTCTATGATATAGACACCTATAACATAGTTGTATAGTCTTCTAGACTCATGGGCTCACACTTTTAGGCTCACATAATGGGTAATTGTGTTCTTGTTTTCCTTTCCAATTTTGTTTCTATATATATGGATATTTTTTCTTAGGAATTATGCACATGAATTATTCTAGCAACATCCATTTGGTTGGAGTTGATTTGGGTCTTGACATGTATACACTAATAGAAACATGGTCAATATAGACTAAGAAAATGCTACAAGAAGACCCACATGTAGTCAAATTTGTCATTTGGATCTTCACATGAGTCATTTCTTAATCTACAAGGACCATGTTTCTACTAGTAATAGGATCCATTGGTTATTTTTGAGCAACCACAAAGTCTTTTGAGGTGGTACACTTGAAGTGACAAAATATTCAAGCCAAACAATGCTTTTGAATTATTTGATGTAAATGTTTACCTTTTCCTATTTCTTTTCATTTGTGTCACATTAGGTTGCTTACCATTTGAATGCACAATTGCCTAAGTTCTTTGAACACCAAATTTTTTAATATTTTAAAATTATTTTTGTTCATTATTTTTCTATTTTTCTATGAAAATAAACAAAAATAAACACATATACAAAAGAACAAATAATAAATACACAGAATAAATTAATTTATAATAGTTTAATTAATATACACACACACATATATATATATATATAATTGAAGTAAATTTTTACAAATATATTATAATAATGAGGTTGATTCACTATACAAGCTCTTTGTATAGAATCCCGAAAAATGTTGTGTTTTTAAATATTGTATTAAGTGGTAACTATTAGATTGTGAATTAAATGATGCATGGAATATTCTTAGACTTGATTTAGAAAAATTATCCAATTTTGAGACTTTCAATGCCACTGGAAAAATGGCTAAATTTTCTTTCAATTCCAATTCAATTTTCTAAATTTTTTTTTATATTTACATATGAAAACAAGAACAATTGCATTTGTACTCTCAAAAATTCATCTTTTTACAAAAATAAAATTGTATATCATATGAGATGAGACTTGCTATAATAGAAAGGACTTTATTCTTTGGATATTTTTTAGATATGTATAAGTACTTAGTTTACAATTTATTAAAAATAAAAATGAAAAACTAAAGCTTGCTTGCATCTTTTTAAAATAAATCACAATTTCTAATTTTCAATTATTGCAAAAAGGTGAGATGAAGGTTATAGCCTTGGAATCAATCATTGTAAATAAAACTTTAAAACAATATTTAATATATTGGAGTGTGCTCTTGATTCTTTATTGAATAATTATTTAATAATAATGACAAGTAGTTCAATCCAACATGACAATGAAATCTCTTATTATTGTGTACGAACATAATTGAATTGATTTATTAGCTTATGTCTGGATAAAAAGTTGTTCATAGAAGTATTTTTTGGGTTTATAGTCACAAAGTATTATAATATAATGTAGATACTAAACAAAGACTCCATTGGTATAGGATGCAACATTTACAATTCAACCTTGTAATATTGTCATGGACACTAAGTGTTCAATGGATAACAAAGATCCTTCTATGTAAGACAAAAGTGTAGATGTTCATTTTTGAAATTTTGTGTGAAAATAGGAGGTCTTGTACAATAGTTCAATCTCTAGCAAATGCTCTTTTTTATAAGCAAATGATTCACATGGTACCCTAGAAGATGATTTCCAGAGTGGTTGGTCCGGTGTTCCATGGTTAACTCACTTCACTGATTAAGGTGGGTACTCCCAAAACCACCACTTTTTGCTATTGAGCTTATTTTCTATTCATAGACTGGTCAGATTTTCATATGTTCTTGTTGGCAAGTGAAAGGAGGTTCCAACACACCAAAGAGCATGGCATTTGGATACTATATGCAAAAGTTATTAAGGAACAAAGTTTGGTTCTGAAAGCATTTCTTCTACATAGGTACGGAACTAACTTTGGAAATGTGCACACAGTGTAGATGGCGGCTCAAGGTCAATGGCACATTTGGGTGTATGTTATATAACAAGTATACATGTGTATAGCATTATACAGTGCCCCACTAGAAAGTAAGGTAACCCCATCACTATATTGCATAATGATTTTTTCAAATTCTACTTCCTAGCTCAAATTAGCAAGCTGATCTGAAGAAGACATTTTTGGGGTTTGGAAAGCTGATATGCTGAAGAATATAATGGTGATTCACATGTTAAACCCTCATTGCCACGGAGGACCAAAAGTGTCCTTGCACAATTTTCAAAGTCCTATAACTTTTGCATCCAAAATCTGAATTTAATAAAAGAATTTGAAAAATTTGTGTTCTCTCTTCTAGTTTGTGTGGTAGGATTTTCAAATCAATTCAAGATTTATAGAGAAATTGGAAATCAATCAAAGTTTACAAGTTCAATTTGAATCCACCAAACTACATTTGATGGTTGCAACTTTGGGGGGTTATATCTCCTTCATCCGATGTTTGCTTTCAATAAAATTTGTTGTGTTATGTTTTCCTTTTAGTTTAATTATTGTGGTAAAAATTTCATGTCAATCCAAGTTTCTTTGAATGTTTGGGAGCAATTTGAAGTTTAGAATCCCGACATTTTTGGATTGTAGTGAACTTTCGCAGCTTGTTTCTTCTCCACACAATGCCCGTTTCCAATACAAATTTTTTTTTGGAAAAGTTGCACAATATAGTCTAGTTTGTATGGCTAAAATTTCATATCAATCCAAGAAGTTAAGAATGACTGAGAAACATTTTAGAAGAAGGAGGTTCAACCTCATATGTGTTTTCTACAACTTTCTTTTTCTATTTATTGACATTTGCAAGCCATTTTGCAAACACATTGAGTCAATTTATTGATATTTTTTTCACTGATGTGTTTGTATGTTGGTTTTGAATAACTTCATAGTTTAAAATTTTTTCATTCGAGTAAGTTTAGAAATCGAATTTCACCTCCAAGTGTGTTGCTAGGAAAATTTTAGCATCTTTTTCCAACACTAAAACTTTGAATCATTTTGTTTTGATCAATGACATGAAAGTTATGAGGAGTTTTAGTGTACGGGAAGTAATATATTCTCTACTCTAAAATAAACTTTGAAGTCCTTTATGTAGCTCAATTTTCAACATTTTTTGAAAAAAAAATAGGGTGTAAATTGTTTATTACAACATTTCAACCATTGGGATTGGCATTTTTCAATTCCATTCATAAATTGTTAACAATCTAGTGTTTTCAATCATTCTCTACTTCTTTCTACTTACTATTTTTTTCCTATATGTTGTACAATTCCAAATGATTTAAAAATTTTCAAGCATGTAGCCAATTTGCCTTTAAGAATGAATCCAAAGAGTAACCACTATTTTGGGCATTTTTTTCATATAAATGTGACCTTGTGAACTGTAGCTGCCTAAGTTTTTGCCGGGTCCATAAAAATAATTTTTGTTAGTTAAAATGCTTATATCTTGCAATCTACATGGTGAAAAATTCTGAAATTTTGTACACATCTTTTCAAACTGGAGTACTACAAGATCCTGTGCTTACATGTTTCCAAAGATGTTTGTTTCCTTCTAAAATTTGGTACTTATACTAGAAATGGCAGTTTGGGAGCATTTTGGGTGAAAACATACTCGAAAACCTTGAGGGGTTAATACTCTTTGCCAATACTCACACTATTCGGGTGAACAGAAGTTACCCTAACAGCATTACTGATCTTATTTGCAACCAAATCATCCCATTCATCCCTTTTTTTTCAGTTCCTCCGAAATTGCTGTCCTTCTCCTTCTCCTCCTCCATTGGAAGGTCATTACCAAAGCGGTCATGTACCAACAGAACATTCACCATTCTAATAACTCCTCAAGAGAAGTTGGACCAAATTAAGTACTTCGTACATGGAGAGCAAACGCCCCTATTTATTTCTGAGGTGGACATGGGCCCAACAGATGGTTCTGGAGGATGCCTGCCCACAGAGTGCTGGAGGAGGAACCAAGACCCAAATCCAAAGAACAATGACACATAACCGACTCGATAGTAGCCCATATATGCTGCTCGGGGTTGTTTTCTCACTAGCCAGCAGCTCATGGAGGAGCTTCCACGGACACACACAGTGCAAGGGCACGACAACTACGGCTCAACAACATGGATGGGGCAAAATTAATTGCAGCACCCTGTCAGTTGAGCTCACTCCGGCCTCGCACCTTGCACCATTTTCTTTGGGCCTGGGAATAACTTAACCCCTCACCGCCCGAGGGGACCCAAAGTGTCCTCACAGAGTTTTAGATCAAATTAAAAGTGTTGTAATTTTTGCATTCGACGTTCAAATTCAATAAAACTTGTCGGGAAATTTGTGTTTTTTCTTCTCATTTGTGTGGTAAGATTTATAGATCAATCTAAGATGAACTAATTAATTTGAAGCCAATCAGAGTTCAGGAGTTCAATTTGAGTCCACCAAACTACATTTGATGGCTGAACCTTTGGGGGGGTTGAATTTCCTTCATTCAATGTTTGTTTTCAATAAAAATTTGTTGGATTATGTTCCCCTTGAAGTCTAGTTATTGTGGTAAAGTTTTTATGTAAATCCAAGTTGTTTTGAATGTTTGGAAGCAATTCAAAGTTTAAAATTCCGACATTTTTGGATTACAATGAACTTCGGTGGCTTGTTTCTCCTCCATACAATGTCCGTTTCCAATACAAATTGTTGGAAAAGTTGTGCATATTAGTCTATTTTGTGTGGCTAAAATTTCATTTCAATCCAAGAAGTTATGAGGGATTGAGAAGCATTTTAGTAAAAGGAGGTTCAACCTTAGATTTGTTTTCAGCAACTTTTCTTGCTTATTTTTTGACATTTGCAAGTCATTTTGCAAACACACTCAGTCAATTTATTGATATTTTTTTTCTTCAATGTGTTTATCTCTTGGTTTTGAATCACTTTATAGTTTAAATTTTTTTCATTCGAGTAAGTTTAGAAATTGAATTTCACCTTCAAATGTGTTGCTAGGAAAATTTCAACATCTTTTTTCAACACTAAAAAACATTATAATCTTTCAATCTACACAGTCAAATGACTCCAAATTTGATTCACATCATTACAACATGTTCACTACAAGATTATATAGTTAAGATCTTTATAACTTAGTGACATTTACATCTACATTGCTTCAAAAACACTGATGTTTTGAAATCCAAAACAGCCTTGGGCGGTGAGGGGTTAAACTTATGCACAACGAACTCAATCAACTCAGAGAGTTCTAACTTAAGCCTTCCCAAATCCTGAGCTCAAATTAGATAATTCGATATCATTCAGGTTAGATGTTTGCACTTGGTGTTACGGGTGATGTTTGCAATGTGAATTCAGTCCAGAAGTAGGTCTAAATTCATTCCTCAGACCTTGAATAACAACACTCTTTTAACACTAGTGTTCACAAACTTTGAGTTCAGCCGAGTGCAAGGAGGAAGGGTGCGTGGTTTCCAATTAAGCTTTGGTTTAGTCATTTACCATGCACACAAGGCAAGAAAGAGGAAACGATCATTTATTTTCCAACTAGCTAGCTAGCCCGCCCGCCCGATCTGATGAGCTGGTCCGATTGGTTTGACATTTACGTGGGTCCGTGGAGTTGGCGGGTTGCTTAGCTAGACCAAGAGCGTTGGCTGCCTTCCATTTAATTCCACTCCATCATGTGTATGACCGTGCTCTGTACATACGTACAAGCCGATGTGAATGTGTCCCAACCTCACATGCAGTACAAATCCAGCAGCTAGTAAGTCGTAACTTAACTTAGTCTCTCTCTCTCTCATGGCCCCATCATCATCTGAACAGTATGTGCCTAGCTAGCTAGCTAGCTAGCTAGTGAGCGAGCAAGGGTGATTAATGCAACTTCCCCTGCTACCATCATGCCCAGCTTAATTATTTCAAAGCCTAAGGTAATAATTCCACGAGCACTTCAAATGATTCCATCATGCTTTTCCAATGGGAGGACCAGAATCTCACTGATAATGGAACAGGCTGCATGAGGCTCGACCTTAGCTGGGCATGCCTCAGTCAGTGTGTTTATGTTAACAGCTCACTCATGGGGAGAAAAGTGAAGCCAAGCCAAGCCAAGCACTGGAGAATGAAATGGGATGGAAATTTAGTATAAGCTTATCTTAATAAGTGGCCTCGTTTGGAAACGTACAATTGCTGTGCAACTTATATACACCATATATGAAGTCCCATTATGTGAAAGCAAGATACTGAAATGCTTACTTCCTTATTTAACTTATTAGTCAGATTGTTTTTCACAGTCCAGGACTTGTGAAAACACTGCTGAGGTTTTCAAACTGGTTTTCTTCACAGAATGCTTGTTTGTTGCCTGGCTGAGAATCGTTGAACTCAGGGAAGCAAAGGACACCAGAGAGGACACACAAGTCTAAGCTTAAGTGAGATATTCATAATTGATTTGAGCATTTTGAATGGGAATGTGGGATTGAACTCTGCATTTACTAATAAGCTCTAAATTATGAAAGTGACTGACCTACAAACCAACAGGAAAGGTTCTTCAAACTTCCACTGATTTGATTGCTTCTAAGAAACCAAAACAAACTCAGTACTTAAGTGGTAGCATTCAATCATCACAGAATCGATCACCACTGGGGTGTTGTGGGAGCTGGACCACATGAGAAGTCGATTTCCAAGAATTGCATCCCAGAACTTGATGAGAGACTGGTACTTATTCCCAATTTTTTGTTAAATTTGTTGCGATTCTGGGTGCAAAAGCTGCAACATTTGTCTGAACAAAGCTCTGAAAAAAGTAGGATTAGTATAAATTTATGTTTTGGGCCACTCGAATTGGAATCAAAGAGTCAAAGTACTGTATTGGAATTTTGCCATTCGAATGAAATTGATACCAATGTGGAAAGAAGAAGTGTGTTTCAGCACTCCATTTGATATCAAGACTGCAAATTGAAGAATAGGAATCGCAAGGTTTGACACCCACTACTCCAAATGTGTCTGATCAATTCAACTGTGTCTCTGTCCTTTGATCTATAAATCATTGACCCATTACAGCAGGAAATTTAGCTTGGGCAACATTCAACTGCCTGCACCATCCTGAATGCCTTCTTCTGATCTCACATTGAGTTCATCTAGCCTTGAATTTTCTCTCCAAAAAACAGTGAGAGCAGATTGGAGACAAGGTTTGATTTTCATTCTATGAATGAACATGTCTTGAACCTTTCATAAAGACAATACATGTGCAGTTTTTGCACTTTTCAAAGTTCAAATGTGTTTGATATCTGAAAGCAATACAAATCATTCCATCGCATCTGTCTACTCTTTGCTTCAAAAGTTTGAGAAAGGAGGAAAATTAAACAGTCACCAACTGATAGAGATCTTTGAGAAACGAGAAATTTTTGGATTCTTCTTCAATCTCCAGTTTTCACTAAACAGATCAGGTGAATAGAATTTCAGAACAAGGTCCAAATTCCCGCTATGACTGGTCATTGGAATGCCTGGGCTAATGGAATTAGCTTTAGTAGCCTGAAGTTTTAGTAATTTTGGTACTGTGCTACCAGTGGGGTTTTTCAGGCATTAAAATGTCAAAACGTACCCCCCAAAAAAGTGGGGGGCACCAAGTCTTAAAGAAAAATTGGATGATGATGCCACAGTGTTCCAAATTTTGAGAATAATTCGAATGACATTGACAATTTTTAAATGAAATTCATCAAAATATGTGGATGAAAAAATAGTTCTATCCAAAATACAGATGCGAATATAACAATATTTGACTACATCATTTTTTTTTGTATGTTGCCACTTCAGTGCTTCTCCAAAAACAAAAACAAAAAAACCCTGTGTGGTACCGAGGCAGCTTATGCTACTGATTCTTGATGAAAATACCTCGGGAAAATTTTAGTGACAATACTTGAATGAGTATGCATGCCTTGAGTTGTAAAATAACTTCAATCAAAGAAATCAGTTCACAAAAATCTGACTAGACAAGGAGAAAGCTACTGAGAATGTTTTTGGCAGGACTGCAAATGTGGGTTCACTGACAGACAGTTTGGTTGGATGAAGGTTTATCTTACAGGGAACTCTTGAATCTAGAGCTTGGAAGTAAGGAAATCTGCTCTTAACCCTGGAGCGCTCTGACGTCCAAAATCTGGAAAACAAACAAATTGAAATTCAGTTTTCTTTCTCATTCCTACTTGGATGAAAGTCATCTAATTTGTAGAGATTCTTTATCAAGTTGTTGTCCCATCCAATGGTTGGATTTGGTATTACTAGAGTTCATCATCATCATACTACTAAAATCACAAGGTCCTCTGTAATGACACATTTTTACACTGTGTGATATTACAGAGGTCCAATCCCTCTGTGATATCACATTTTAACTCAATATGATAATACAGAGTTACAAACGGCCACTGCACCTCTGTAATATCATATAGTGGTAAAATGTGATATTAAAGAGGTGCAGTGATATTATGGATGTTAAGGTATTCTTGGCTTCACACTTCATTCTACTTGCACGATTCTATGATTTTCTAATTGTTCTTGATTCTAATCTTCTATTGTTACTATCAAATGATTTGAAACAATTTTGAAGCAATTTTGGATTCCACAACAAAGTCTTTACAAAGTCCTTGCAATTTGAGAAATTTGCATTTCAATTCTTCAATTTTGGTCACCATTGGTTGTGAAGGAAAAAATTTATTAAGTAGTGGTGTTCTTGAATTCAACAATACCTCCAAGGTATCTTTTTCACATTTGTCTTGAACAAATTTGAATTCATGTATAGAATGGTGGTTTGAACATTGAGTTTCATTTGAATAATTTGAATGTCATTTGAGTTTCAATCTAATTTCACACAATAGATTGATGTAATTAGAGTCAAATTGGAGAACTTGGAACAATTGGAGCACTCTTGGAGCATTTTGGGAGCAATTTGACTTTAGTGTGAGCAATTTGGATTTCATTTGAACAAATTCGGTGTAATTTGAGCTTCAATTTAACTTAAATCCAAGAGATTGATATAATTAGAACCAAATTGGAGCAATTAGAGCATTCTTACAGAGCAATTTGACCTAATTTGAATTTAATGTCAACAATTTGACCTAATGTGAGCAATTTGAGCTTCATTTGAACAAGTTGAGTGCAATTTGAGCTTTAATTCGACTTAATTTGAAGATTTATGAAATTTGAGCCAAATTGGAAGAATTTGAGTTTCAATTCGACTTAATTCCAAGAGATTGATGAAATTAAAGCCAAATTGGAGGAATTTGACCTAATTTGAACTTAATGTCAATAAATTGATCTAATTTGAACAATTTGAACATCATTTGATCTAATTTGGGCAATTTGAGTTTCATTTGAACAATATGAGTCGAATGTTATTAATGCAATGTAAACTAATGTCAATAGTTTGATCTATTTAAAACCTAATCTAAATAATTTTAGCATTTTTTGAGGTAAATATGAACAATTGAATATAATTTCAATGGTTTGATTTAATTTGAGTAATGTCATGCACATGAATTTGAATTTGATCAATGTGGCAAAATTTGACCTAAGTTTTGAAATAGGTGCTAACATCCAAAATTTTGTTATTGTATATATGTTGATGTATTATGGATGTTAGGAAGCAAAAGTTGAAGTGAAGTGGAGCATATTCAAGGAGTGATGATTTTTGGAACACAAGTTATAAAGGTGCAATTTCAAAACCATTATTTTTTGTTTCCACATTCTAAAGTGCAATTTTTAGGATTCGTGATTGTCATCTTTTGTAGACTATGGCTCGAGCTTTGTTTACAATTGATGACTATGTAGATGTTGATATTGATAGTCTTGAATCTATGTCCATCCAATGTTCAAAATGTTTAGCATTTCGTTTTAGAAAAAAAAAAGCAACAATTTGTTGTTACAATGGTAAAGTTGGTAGTGAATATGCTAATCATCCTACCATTCATCCCATACTCAATGAGCTTTTAATGGATAATACATCCAATTCTCAAGGATTTCTTAAATCAATTAGAAAATATAATGAAGCGCTGGCATTTACAAGTATACATAGTAAATTTCAATCTGGCCAAGCTAAGGGTTAAGGGATATATATTGTTCGTGTAAATAGAGAGTTATGTCATCACATTGAAAATTTAGAATCCGAAATAGATTACGGCGCAAGATTTGTACAAATTTACTTTTCAGATGATGATTTACAAACTAATCATCACATAGAGATCTTTGATGATCTTGACCGTGAGACCGTTAATAACATTCAAGAGGTTTTAGAATCAATCAATGCATTGGTTTGTGGTTTTAAGTCTTTACATCATGTCCTTTTGGGAGGACATAACATGGGACTTCATATCACTGGTGAGACTTCTACCAGTGAACATCGTCGTCTATACAATCGTTCTATGGTTCCAAAAGTTGATGTTGTAGTTTTTAACGAATAATATTTAGAATCCACTCTAGATATTATTCTTCACCGATATGGTGAAAATTTACAACACATAAAAGAAATTCATCCAGCTTATGATGCTTTATCCTACCCTTTGTTGTTTCCAAATGGTCAATATGGGTGGTTATCTATTTTCAAAACAGATACTGGGGTGACTTTAAAGTCATTTGTTGAGCATATGCATAAGCGATTTCAATCTAATATATTGCATAGTACTAATAGATTATTTCAATAATACGTAGTAAATCAATATTTGTGTATAGAACATGAAAACTTGTTTTTCATTAAACAACATCAAGTAGAACTTTGAACAGAATGTTATTAAGGCATTGTAGATGCTATGCATGACGATAGTAGAGGACCCATTGAGCACTGCATTGTTTTACCTTCTACATTTATTGAATCTCCTTCATACACGCAAAAATTCTTTCATAATAATATGGTCTTAGTTAAAGTTTTAGGCAAACCAGATTTATTTGTCACAATGATATGTAATCCAAATTGGTCTAAGATCATTGATGAGCTTAAACCAGGTTAAAGTCCTCTTGATTGTGTAGATGTTGTAGTATGTGTCATTGAGCTCAAATTAAAAGCAATGATGGACAAAATCACAAAGAAAAATGTATTGAGGGAGACAATTGTTTTTGTTATACTATTGAGTTTCAAAAGTGCGGTCTACTTCACACTCACATTCTTCTTTGGTTAAAAGACAAGGTCAACAATTGTAACCTTGCAGATAGAGTTGTATGCGCTGAGATACCAAATTTGAATAAGCAACTGCAACTTTATGCTATAGTTGTTAGGCACATGATGCATGGTCCATGTGGTTTGAATAATCCCACTTGTCCATGCATGGAGGATGAAAAATGTTCCAAGCACTATCCAATGCAATCTCAAGATACCACCGAGATGGATGGTGATGGTCATGTTTTGTATCGTTGTTGAAATGATAATTGCTATATTGAAAAACGTATGTGTGGTCAAATTGTCCATTTGGACAATCGACGGGTTGTGTCATACAATTCATATTTAATATGCCATTTTAGTTGTCATATTAATGTGGAGGTTTGCAGTTTAGTAAAAATTGTGAAATGCCTCCACAAATATATTTTTAAGGGTCAAAATCGTGGCATTGTAGAAATAGATGAGGTTAATGAAATTAAGGAATTTTCAGAGGGACGCTATGTTGCTGTGCAAGAAGCATGTTGGAGGCTCTTTGATTTTGAAACCAACAATAAAAATCATAGTATTTGTTGTTTACCCATTCATCTTCCCGATCAACAATATTTTACCTTCCAAGAAGAAACATCTTTACAATCAATGATTGATTAAAATACTAAAACCAAACTTACAGAGTTCTTAAAACTCAATCGCTGCATTCGTGCCTTGATTGCTTCTGAAAATTAAGGCAATCATATGCTTCTTCGAAATATGGATCTACCATTGCACTATAAGTGAAATGAGAAAAATCATTTATGGGAAAAAAGACAACGCAAGATAAAAAAATTTGGTAGAATAAACATGCTTTCCATAAGTACCGAATTATTTTACTTACGTTTGTTGTTAACTCATATTGAGGCACCAACTTTGTTTGATGATCTATTTTGTTTTCAAAATACTGTACATTCAATGTACAAAGCTGTTTGCATTGCAAGAGGACTTTTACAAGACGATGGTGAATGGAACAATTGTTTTCAAGAGCCAATTGTTATTTCATTGTCTAAAGAAATTCGACGATTGTTTGGAACACTTCTTGTGTTTGGACAACCATTGGATCCTCTTGGTTTGTTGAAGAGACATATTGATGCTATGTTTGATGATTGGTTTAATGACCAAAATCGCTATAGCAAAGCAATTTTGTCCATTAATGAACATTTGTTGTTGAATGATAAACACATTGAAGATTTTTTTTGACATTCAAGATTTGAATGAATTTGGCTATCCAAATATTATTAATGTTGGTGATGATGCCAATGACAACAATAACTTAGATAATTTAAACATTAATTTTATAGAAGAGGACATGGACAAACTAAATAAAGAACAACGCATTGTTTTCAATGCAGTTACTAATGCCATTTTAGAACCTCATCCTTTTGTGTAAGTTATATTTTTTGGATGACCGTAGAGGTACTAGTAAGACTTTTGTATACAATACCACATTAGGTTATTTTCGAGTTGAGGTATTAAATGTATGGCAATGGCAATAAGTGAAATTATTGTTTGTCTTTTGCACAAAGGACAAACAATACATTCATCTCTTGCCATTCCATTACAATAACATGAGAAATCAACATGTTCGATTAGTGCCCAATTGTTGTTAGTTCAAAGTTTACATTGTTGCATTGTGACTGCTTTTACTATGTAAAAATGTATAATTATATGTTAAATCGGAGGGGTTTTTTTAAAGTATTAAGAAGCAATTGGATTAATATTCCTCTAGATACTCTATTTTTTTACTTTTGTTAAATATTCATTTGATCTTAGTTCTTTTACTTTCATTTAGAAAGATATTTTGAAACTTACTTCATGTGTTAAAAATGATTAATATGAAAGGTGAAGTTTGTTTTACCTTTCTTATAATTGATTTTAATTCCACATAGGGATGTGTATAGAGTTATGAAGTAGAAAGGAGTTAACCAATGGATGAAATGTAGTTCATGTTTTTTTTTTTTGGAGAAATCCACTTACTTAGGTGGAGGAGATGAAAGATAAAGTGGAAGATGAGGTAGAAGAGTCATTCTCTTTTTCCTCATAGTTTACTTAAGAGAGCCGTAAGTTTGAAGAGACATAACATGTGAAGTTTTGTAAATTTTTTAATGAAGTTTTGAAAGTATGTTCTTCTTCTTCTTGTGATTCCAAATCCTTACAACTTTTTTTATTTAGAATTTCTATGTGAAAGTTATGCTTGAGGGAGTAAGAGGATTTATTTACCATAGAGTTTGAGGGCAGAATCTTTGAGAGCCTACAAGTTATGGAAAATATCTTTGTTTTAATTGAGTTTTTAAATTATTGTAGATATTTATATTAAATTTTCAAAAAGCTATCACACACTTGATTTAGAGTTGTAGAGTAAAAGATATGCATTTGAAAGCAAAGTAGTGATGAGTTGCCTTTGGATTGAAGAGAGAGAACTTTGATCGCCTATAACTTATAAGCAATATTTTTGTTTTAGTTGAATTTTAGAGAAAATTGTAAATTCTTATATTATCTTTCTAAAAAGTTGTTACACACTTCATTTGGAGTTGTATAATAGAAGTTATGGTGTTAAAAGTATGAGGGTTTAGAGTTGCCACCAAATTTGAGGGTATCAACATCAACACACTATAAAACATGGACAATATCTTGTTTTGAGTTGAATTTTAGATAGATTGTAGATACTTGTATTAGTTTTCCAAAAAGATATTACACGCTCAATTTGAAGTTATATAGTGAGAGATATAGATTTGGAAGTGGAATAGTGTCAAGTTGCCTTTAATTTGAGAAGAAGAAACTTTGGATGGCTATAAAAGATAGACAATATTTTATTTTGACTTCAAATTTGGAAAGATTGTAGATATTGTAGATATTTGTATTAGCTTTTCAAAAAATTTCACACTCTTCATTTGAAGTTTTGGAGTGATCATAGCATTCACTTGAGTGTTGGGTACTTCTTTGAAACATTTTACAAGTTTTATTTTCAAGACATTCAACTTCTTTACAATTTTTGGTAGTATACTTGGATTATACTATCTTCTACAGAGTATATATGATATCTATATGACTTGGAGCATTATACAAATATTTATACGAATATTTATATGAGTATTTATACAAATAATTATATAAATACTTATACAATTTGGAGAATTCTATAGGTATTTATACAACTTCAAATACTATACAAGTATGTATACCAATACACGTATTGTTCATATGTATTTTATTTGTATGTTGATGCCATATTTCATAAATATTGTTTGAATTTCACTTCTATTTGATTATGGGTTCCTTCATGTCTTGAACCAATTCTAGTTGCAGCTAAAAATTGCACATTTTCCCAATCCAAATTCTTTCCATGACAACGTGAAATACAATTGATTGTACTTGATGAAGTGTGTATTGTACATAGATTTATGATCGAAGCAATAGCTCAATTATTATGAGATATTCGAGGTATTGATACTTCGAATAGCAGTCTTGTAATTTTATATGGTGATGATTTTTGCCAAACTTTACTTGTCGTTGTAAGTGGAGGTCATAAGCAAATTGTTGAAACTTGCTTGCGACATTCATATTTGTTTCTACTAATGCAATATTTTTATTTGACCACTAATATATATTTACAAAGTCAACTAGATTTTCAACAATTTTTATTAAATATTAGTGAAGGTAAAATTGGTTTAGAGGTAGAGCTACCGCTTGGAATGGTTGTGCATGAAAATTCTCTACATGGACTTATTGATGCAATTTTTCATGATCCGGTTGATTTCTTTGAGCATGTAATTTGAGTTGTCCAAAATGATGATGCCCAAGAAATCAACCGTAAAATCACTAGCCATATATCTAGTGATGTGCATCAATATTTTAGTGTTGATTTTATTCATGAAAATGATGAACATGCCCATCATTATCCGGTAGAGTTTTTAAATTCTCTACATTTTAGTAGTTTGCCACCTCATCAATTAAATCTTAAATGTGGTCAATATATAATGCTGCTAAGAAATTTAAATCCAGCAAAAGGTTTGTGCAATGGTTGTCGCTTATGTTTGTTACAAGTATGTTCATATGTATTATTGTGTGAAATTGTGAAAGAATGTCATTGTGGCCAAGGAGTATTGATTCCAAGAATCACACATCATTGCTACAATAGCCGCTTGCCATTTACATTATGTCGAAGACAATTTCCTATCACTAGTGCTTTTGCAATGATAATCAACAAATTGCAAGGCCAATTATATAGTCAAGTCGGCATTTATCTTCGAAATGAAGTATTTAGCCATGGTCAATTATATGTGGTTTTGTCTTGTGGTAGACAACTTGCAAACATTAAGGTCGCTAATGACAATTCAAAGTCATGGGAATGGTAAAAAATGTGGTTTATCATGAGATTTTTGCATGACATTGTTTGGGAGATTCCTACATGTATTCACACTTAAATCAGGTGGATGGAAAAGTTAAGAGTTTGTTCCAAACTCTACATGTTTAGGGTTTATGCACACTTCGGCGATGTCCCCTTCCATTCAACTGCATTCTTTTGGTGTCCATTATTATTTCATTGTCTCAATTGAAATAGCCTACCATATGAATAAATATGGTAGGATGATATTTATAGCCATTTTTCTACAATCTTTTATAGTTAATGGAAAGATATTCCAAAGCATGCATCTTTAGATGCAATCTACTTATAAAATTTATCACTTTTCTTTGAGAGTATGCAAATAGCCAAATATGCAAAGATTCTAATATATAAATTTGAATTTGAGTATATCTTTTTTTCTTTTATTCTAGATTGCAATATATTCAAGTGATTATGAAGATTTTTATAATTTACTATCTGAATCTTTTATTGAAATTAGAATCTTTATTCTATATTTTTATAGGTGAAGATTTTGCATATTCTTTAATTGTAAAGATTTTGATTTCAAAAATATTGAAATTATTCTACAAAGATTAATAATTTTCTAATTCAAGATTTTCTTGAAATTGAAACTATTGCTCTACATATTCAAATGTAAAGATTCTACTTACATTGTTCACTTGATTCGTTTCTTTCTATTGCAATGTTTTCATCTTTGCAAAGTTTTTTTGTAAAAATTATGATATAAAGAGTTTCTTTAATTATTTTCTATTGCACACACACACACACATAAAGAGAGAGAGAGAGAGAGAGAGAGAGAGATGAAAGTAATATATTTAATGCATAGCAAAGCAAGTGCCAACCACTAGTATTTTTCTAAAATTACAAATGTAGGAGTGTGTCAAGTCAAAAATTGCATGGATATTAGTTCAAAATTGGATTTGCAAAAATGAGTTTATAGATTAAAAGAATAAAAAAATTTCAAAAAATCACCACATCAAGAGAACCTTGTTTCAAATCCATTCCAACAAGTTTAATTCAAAAAATGATAATTATTTACTTGTAATTGAATTTTGAAGGAATTTTGAAATTTCCCTTCCAAAATTTATAAAAAAAATATTGATAGCAATAATGAATCTAAGTGTATAAATGGAATCTACAATTCAAAATCTATAACTCCTATATTTATGTCAATTTCAAAATATTCTTCCAAATAACACTTTGTAACAATTTTTCCCAAATTGTCAATTTTGGAAAAGGATCCAGACGTTTAGGGGTTAAAGGAATTGAACCTTTTAACCCGTGAGCACCCTATGCATGTTTACTAAAATCCAGACCCTTCTCAATTCATTCCAATCAAACTATCACTTGAAAAGAGATTTACATAAACTCGTCATGCCAATTGGTAGTAGAGACAAGTCCAAAGCTAAAAAGAAAGGGACACGTCTTTTGATTGTATTGTTGAAAAGACAATAATAGCCAAATAAAGAAATCTTTCAAATTGAAGAAGCCATATTTGAGGCATTGGGTCACTTAGAGGTTAAGAAATGATTGCTTTTGGGAGGAAGCTAAACTCCTTGAAACAATTTTCAGGAAATTTTTATAGGAAGAAAAATGGAATTGGCATATTTTTTGAACCTTTATAGAATGAGTTACAAATTTTTGAAGTTGAAACACTATGGTCATTGAGAGTGACCACCTCTTGAAATGTATAGTATTAGTACATTGAAGAAAGCAAAATGTGCCTTTGTGTTAGTGGTTACTTTTAGAGCACCCTACAGTAGTGAAAATATAGAAGGTTTCTATTTCTAATTTTGATCACTTTCTAAAATCACCCACTTTAGAATCTTGCTTACAATTTATTATGAACTAAATATTGATTTCATGAAAGTCTATAGTTAGTTTTGAAAACAACTATTTTCAACTCTTTGAAAATTCAAAGTTTATTCATATAGAGTCCAAAAAATGCATTCTAAGTGAATCTAAAATCCCCTTTTGACTATGACCCTACAAAAAGTTTTCCAATATAATGATGGAACCCATGCTAATTTTTTTATTTGTGTGATTTTAAGTGTAATTACTTTTGTTTTGTGTTCCATATGGCGTTAGATTATAGCTACATAAGGTCACCTTTAATGCACTCCCTAATTTTTCCCTTCAAATAAACTTGCAACTTTTCACCAATTTATAATTAGACCTTGAATTTTTTATCATTGGAAGAGTATTTCAATATACTTTGAAAAGATACAAGAAAATTCAAATTTAGACATTTGACAATGATAATAAACCTCTTCAAAATCTATCTAAAAGATAAAAATTACACTAGCTGGGACTAATCACACTAGAACATGGTAAAGGACTTTATATTGACAAATTGTAACACCTAGATAATAAAATTTCAATGTTATTTTACATTTAATCCTTTAGGGACAACAAAGACCAAATTTTGATGAATTTCCATGTTTTTTTAGGAGTTTTAAAGATTTCTATTGGAAATTCTTGCTTGTTCAAATAGTGGAATTTTTTACACCAATACTTGCTAAATGTTCCTCACTCCATTTAATGGTATTAACCTCTAAATGTCCAAGCCTTTTCAAGTGCATTTTGACTATGACAAAAGAATATGGGCTTATAGTTAATTCCAATGAAGCAAATTTTTTTTCCAAAATGTAACCATATAAATGCTTAAAGAACTTTCTCAATTAGTATGTTCCCCAATTTTGAGTACAAAATTGCATAGGAGTTGTGAAATTATGACAAGAAAAGTGTATGTTTTCTATTTTTAGTAAGTTGCACCTCCCCCTCAATGTTTCAAAAATTTGCACATAATTTTTTTTTTGAATTAGAGGTGACACAATCAACTACAAATTGTACACTAAAATGTATTTCCCAAAAACTGAATTTTATATAAAAATTCAAATTCATTACACAATTCACCTTGCAATTGTTGAAATGCAACTTTTTTATAAGTATAAATTGTAAATAACTCCAAATCAACACTTGCACGTTTAAATTTTCAATGGTGAAAATCTTGAAAACACTTTATTCATTCTATTGGAACCATTTTTAAAGCAAATGGATAAGTACAAGTTTTTAGATCTCAAATCAAATGAAATTGATAAATTCTGTTCAAAGTTAGAAAATGAAGTAAAATTAGCAAGCTTACTCTACCACTAATGGGCATATATGGCTTTGAAGACCTCTCAAAAATAAAATATTTACCTTTTTTAGTAAAAAAAAAAAGTTTTCAATAGTTAACCCTAAAAGTGTGCTCCAAAAACAGTCAAACGAATTTAACTCTCTACACCAAAATGAGCCTCAAATTTCTGATGAACCATATATGGTTGGTTGGGCATAGAGAGGTCAAGACTTTTCCATTTCAATTATGCTTTCTACAATGTGATTGATTATAGTAGGCATTTTCATACAATGAATTGTTTGTCTTTAAGAATTAATTTTCTATTTTACTAACTTTAGTATTGAACCTCCACACATATTGGAGGGATGGTTTTTTCTCTTGAAAGCTAGTCAATAGGAATCTTCATTCCATGTAAGCAACTTTATAATATAATCTACAAGGTGCTCGGATCATAAATCCATTTTTCAAACTAATTATAGAATTATAATAAGTGAATTTTATAATAATTAAAAAAAAAAAAAAAAGATTAATATAATATAATAACTCAAATTTCATTAGATAAGATTCATATTTAAAAATACAAATACAAATTTAGTTGGTAGTTAAGACTATCATTTTAAACCACCTACATCATATAATTAGTATAAGTTTGCTATTCCAAAGTTTATAACGATTTACAAACCATTATCTATAACAACAAAATTACCAAGATTATATAGATTGAAATTTGGTTGCAAGCTACCTTCATTTAGTCTAGTGGCTTCTCAAAACTTCATGTGTTTGTTTACAAAACTGTATTGTCATCTCACATAAAATACTATAACATCTACATTTATTTCAATAATAATAAATCATTTTATTTTGTCTTATAATTATTAAGTATTTAAGAATTATGAACTAGCCTTTGGGTGAGCATACTTATAGTTATGATTTGATTTATGATTTATTTATTATTTGTTGTAATTTATAGAATACATTTCAATCTATACTTATTAAATGTCATATCATTGAATTTTTCTTTGAAGGCACTTTCATATTGTAGCTTTTATTTTATAGTCATAAATACTATAAGTAGCTTATTATGCATTTGAAGTTTTCGTAAATAAATTTTATTATGATAGTGATTACCTACTTGAGCTCTTCATTTACTCTAATCATTAATCACTAAATACCTAAAGCATCACATTTTGGTGTTGACTAAACATAATAATCTTTCAATCTGTAAGTGCTATTGTTATATTTTCTATTTCTATGTGATTCATAACTTGTCTAATTTAATTTTGTACAATCACAATTTAAAAAAAATTGGCAAAACTTATCAAAACTTGGACTTTTTGTTTAGTTTTGAGTAAACTCCAAGAAGTCAAAAAATACTTTGGACATTTAACAGTTAAATGATAGTTTTTTTTTTTTTTTTCTCTTAGAGTGCAAATAAATGGAGGATTTTGAACAATCCAGTATTAGAGAATTGTTGTAGTGGATTGAGTGCAATTACAGAGGCCCATGCGAAATCAGGATTTTCTATACCTCTGCGAAAAGTCACGTGCGCAAGGGAACATGCCACGTGGGATTTCGGGAACATCATCGCAAAGGCCTCACTCCCAACTATATTTCAACATCTAATTTCGGCATCTGGACGTGAACAGGCATTTCGAACCTTCACTCAGGGCTTGAATTGAGGTGCCAAGGCACCTCATTTGGGACGTGGAGCTTCCTCTTGGGAGACACTTCTCCAGCGCTTTGCGTGGTCACCGAGGCAGAAGGGAAAGCCGATCGCTGGAATTGGTAAAGCTTGGATTTCGCTCAGATTTGCGGGGGTTGTAGTTTCGCAGTGGTGGTTTAAATTGGTAGCATCGTCGTCTGTTTTTTCGATCGCGTAACTTGGCACGTAGAGTTCGTTTCGCATCATCTACAACAGCAGCCATGGCGCCTGATCCCAAGGAAAATGGGGGA
Source organism: Pseudoscleropodium purum (assembly GCA_963969395.1). NCBI lineage: Eukaryota > Viridiplantae > Streptophyta > Bryopsida > Hypnales > Brachytheciaceae > Pseudoscleropodium > Pseudoscleropodium purum. The sequence continues at coordinate 5,852,994 of OZ017796.1, forward strand.
GCGCTCGGGGAGAGGATGGACCAAGATGCAGTGCCGCCGACTGGGAAGAAGGATGCCGCCAAGGGGAACAAGAGGAAGAAGGATGAGAAGAGCAAAGACGATGACCTGGTGAGTTCATGTTCATGTCTTGTTTGCCTATTGGTACGGGGCGTTTCAGTCCTGTTATTTGGTAAATGGATGGCGTGTGGTAAGATTTTGATTTGATTTTGGTGGAGTTTTAACGAGGTGCGAAGATTTGGTCAGCTGTGGTCGGGGTTAGCCGAGAGGTGAATTAGGTCAAAACCCTAGGGGTGTATTTTAGCAATAGGAGTTGGTGATCGCAATTGATGGTATCTTATGGTTATTTAGCTCGTTGTTCTCCGTTTGTAGCAGGTCTTTCGGAAAATTTTCCAGCGATATGTAGTTTTCAGGGAAAGGATTGTGACGAGTTGACTTACTTCAAGACTAACTGTTTATGTTTGCTGATTCATAGGATATATTTCTATTTTGGAATATGTGTATAGATTTTAGGTCAATATTTTGGAATTTTCGGTTGTTATGAGGACCTTTGGGTTGGTTTATTGTTTTGCCTGATTATTCTGATGTGAGGCAGATCGTGTTTGGTCTGAAATTGAGACGTGATTGTGGAGATTTGTGCATTTCGTGATGTGTTGGTAACTGCTTCTTGTCTAGCACTTTACGTGCTGCTGAAGCTACAGATGAATGGATTATTCCTGTTCAATGTGGACGACGGCGAATGCTCTCGTTTCTGATTAATTACATTGAATCCTTGTCGCATTTGATTTGACTACAGTCTCAGGAGGATCTCGCTCTAAAGCAGCAGTTGGAATTATACGTGGAGAGAGCCCAGGATTCAGAAGAGGGAATTCAAAGAGTTGCTTTGGAAGCAATGAGGTACAGTCTGCAGTGCATAGAATGCTCATTTTTGGAAACTGCTTTGTTTGGTATCTACCCAAGAATAGAGCTCTATCTTCAATTTTTTTAATTTTTTTAATTTTTCGTGATTAAGATAATACAAGGAATTGAAAGACGAGTTGTGTGCTGCGGTTTTAATCTCATGTCTTGGAATGCCTTTCGCAGGCAAGAAATTAGGACAGCTACAAGCTCCATGACTTCAGTTCCCAAGCCACTTAAATTCCTTAGGCCGCATTACAAAGTCTTGAAGACACAGTATGAAAAAATGCCAGAATCTGAACTAAAGGTACCTTGTCTGATTGACTCGAACGCTGTTATTTTTCCTGCATTTACAAGGTCTTTTGTTTAAGTTGTTTCACCTTGTTATGCTTGTGAGTAAGCTGAGTGTTTTTTTCTCCAATATTTTGCAGAGATTCATGGCGGATATTATATCAGTCCTTGCCCTCACAATGTCGGAAGAGGGGGACAGAGTAAGTTCTTTCCTTAATACCAGTTGCATAATAATCTTCTGGTTCAAATTTATATGTAGGCTTTTGTCGAAGTCTGTGTATAACCTGGAGATTATCTGTTGTGGGAACCTTGTGCAGGAAAGCTTGCGGTTTAGATTGCAGGGTACTGTTGGAGATATTGGTTCTTGGGGTCATGAATATGTTAGGTACACTTTGCTTCCCCCAAATTCAAGTTTTGCACGTGTAGTGATTGTCACATTCTGCTTGGTCTGTGTAGCACCGGGGTTCGCTTTTTGTTTTTATGGAACCTAGCTGTGTGACAACGGCTATGCTTTTGGTGTAAGAGATGGGGTGATTTGTGGTGACTCAACTCTTGGACATTCTGCAGGAACTTGGCTGGAGAGATTGGCAATGAGTTTCAGCAACGTCAGGTATCTGTCGTGGAGCAGAGGCACATCTGAAGAATTATGACAAAATTGTCTAGCGCCTAGCTTGCAATTGTTTACTTTTCCTATAATGTTTTGTACATTAATTATATTTGAATTTATGTAGTTACCCAAGCGATCCTCTTCTGGCGCCGTGTTTCTTTTGGTATTTCTTGGTGATATCTTCGTTTGTGTTTTTTGCAGGCTGCTGAGCAACCTGTTGATGACCTGATGGACTTGGTTAAGCAGATTGTTCCTTTTCATGTGAAGGTAAACCGCAAGATTTCAAGATCTGTTTTGTACTTGAGTTAAGTTGACTCGTTTTGTTATTGTTTTATTGATGCACGGCATATCTTTCTGATTGTGCCTTCAGATTATGCATGTATTTGTCTGACAAGGTGCTGAATCTACCTGTGTGCAGCACAACGCAGAACCTGAGGCCGTGGATCTTTTAATGGAGGTTTGTAGACAGATCTCTATCAATCTGGTTTCAACTTGATACGCATTGGAATGGTTGTCTTTGCTGGTGCATAATTATGAGAACAGAAGAACTGTCCTTTTTATTTATGTTTGCAGTCGTCTTTTCTACTTGTTTGGCGTTGGAGTAAATAGCCACTAAGGATTTTCTGGGGCAATGATCCTATCACGATTTAAGGATGCTCTCAATGACTATCGGTTGATGCTTTACAGGTGGATAAACTTGACATGCTCATGGAACACATTGACAAAGCTAACCACAAGCGAACCTGTGCCTATTTAACAAGTTTTGCTAGGTATATAGTTCCGACACGTACTTGTGTTTTGATATTTATTCTCTTGACATTATCTTTGTCTTGCATTTTTAGTGTGCCATGTATCTTATTAGATACATGGTTTTTATCAGATGACATGTGGGTACAAAAGTATTTACTAAAGCTTTACATATTGAGTGAGTATATTTTTCTCGTCTAACATACTCTATTTTTTCAAGTCTGCTTCTGGTGGAGAACATACTCGGCTTTTGTTTCAAATATATAATCTTGAGCCAAAGCTATATTTATACTTTCTAACCATGATACCCTATCTCTGGAGTGCTTGTGTCTTGTTACATTCCTGCTGCGATTGCAGAGTTAGTTCACTCGAGTAACTTCATAGGATCGTTTCATCAAAGTCTGAAGAAGTGATTATGGATGGTGATGCAGTTATGTCCCAGAGCCAGATGATATGGCGGTTCTGAAAATTGCATACCAGTTGTACTGCAAGTTTAACAAATTTCCAGAAGCTTTGAGAGTTGCTTTGAGGATGGGCAATGCTCAGGTATGATGAAATGTTGACTTAGTGCTGTGACTCCTCTTCAAGTTTTGTTGAAGAAGAATTATTCATATGGTAGACTATTAATGCTCAAGTAGCTCATCAGGGCACTTTTCTTTTTGCAGTGCGTAGTAGACCCACTCATGAAATTGCTCATTAGACTTGATGTTCTTTACACAAATTCCATGGAAAAATTACTTCAGAATCATATGATTTAACCAAGAGAAGTGGAGACAGAAGTATGCATGTGTCTGTGTGTTGCCAACTAGTATGCATCAACTTCAAGCTGTGTTTTGGGGTATGGGCTTTTTGGGTTTGATTTTTCCACATCCTTTTATGTCAGTAGGGTGTGGGGTGAGTGTTGATAGTTGTGAGGATGGTGGCCTGTAGTATGTAAAATCAACATTTGCGACATGCAAAGATCCGTTGGAAAAGCAGCAGCTTTGCTACATTCTGGGCAGACAGGTGAGCACCTAATTATATTCTTATTACAACCTCTCTTGTTAGTGTCAGTCATTTTGGACAAGATGCCATTATAAGCTGTGTCCTAGTCAAGAAGTGAAGTTTTGTAATTACCGGTTATGGTTATCTGCGTTTTATCCATTTAAAGGGTATTTTCTTCATTCTTTTTCCAGAGTCTGCCATAGACTAGCTGTGATACTGGTTTATATTTTAAATTTTCATTTTTGAACCTCTCATCCTATCAAATGCTTGATGCAGGGCATTGCTATTGAGCTTGATGAGGAAATGATTGACAATGAAGAGCAACGGGAGCTGCTCCAAGAGCTAATTAGCAATAGCAAGTTAAGCGAAGGCTATCTCACCCTTGCTCGGGATCTTGATGTTATGGAGCCTAAAACTCCGGATGATCTCTACAAGGTGTGAATATTTTTCATTGACATTTGCGCAACCTTCGTTACTTGATATTTAAGATTTGGCTCCCAATACTTGGGTATCACGAGAGTTTAGATTTATAGAAACCGTTGTTGTTCAGAAGATTTTGTTGACCAGTTTTTGTGATGGGTCTATCTCGGAGATAAGGTGATGTTCTGAGATCTTAATTCGTCATCGTGTTAGCATAGAGTACTGTAATACACTACAGAATTTCTTTGCTCAGGGAATTGTTATGGCAATGAGTTTTGGACCGCTCCTTGTACTAATGAATTTTAATACTCTTTATGTTTCTGTGTTCGTCTCAGGCTCATTTGGTGGATGGCCGTGCAAGTGCAGGAGCTAGCGTAGATTCTGCTCGCCAAAATCTTGCTGCCACTTTTGTCAATGGATTTGTGAATGCTGGCTTCGGCGTGGTATGCTCTACTCGATGATTGTTTTGCACCATTTTGTTGTACTCTGTTTGCTGACTTATGCACAGGGTAATGTATATCTTGTGATGTATTGGATAGTTTATCTGTTCTACTTGTTTATATACCTGCTCATCTTGCAGGATAAATTAATGACCGCTCCAGCTACAGAGACGTCGGGGGCAGGTAGCTCTGGCGGTTGGCTATTTAAAAACAAGGAGCATGGCAAAGCAAGTGCTGCAGCAAGTTTGGTAATTGATCTGGTTCCTACTCTGCTTACTATGGGATTAAAATAGTCAAGCTACTCACTATTCTATGTTAGTGCTATTTTATTAACATTTCCCCGTATTTACTTGTTCAGGGGCTTATTATGCTATGGGATGTTGATGGAGGCCTTCCTCTGGTTGACAAGTATCTATACAGCAATGACAACCACGTGGTAGCTGGGGCTCTCCTTGCTGTGGGAATTATCAATTGTGGTGTTCGCAATGAGTGTGATCCGGTATGTCCCATACACCCATGACTGTCCAAGTTTGATTTTATTCCCGCCTCCGATAGTGGATTTAACTTCATTCACCTGTTGCCATTTTTAGAGCATTGATGAAGAACTGGCATCGTCCTGTTCTAATTCCGTTCAGTCATACTCTTTATTCTCTCTGACTTCACGAAGTTATTGATCGGGTAACAGCAGAATCAAATTCGTCTATGAAATTGTTAAATGAATGGGAATGGTTTGGGCCACGTCCTTCCTTCAGAATTACGGATCTCTGGTGACTACTTTTACCTGTTGCTTGTACTGGTCTTGGTCCAGATGTTAAATTCTATTCTTGTAGAGATTTTCCGGTTTGAAAATGGTGGCAAATGAACATATTTCTAATTTGGATATTTGCTGGTGTCAGGCTTATGCTCTTCTGTACGACTCTGTCAATAAGGAAGATCTTACAATACGCATTGGGGCTATCGTGGGTCTTGGGTTAGCTTACGCTGGCTCTCAAAAGGAGGAGGTTAGCCAATTACTTTTAAACACTAGTTTGATGATTGGCTGCTGCATGAATATGAGGCAAAGTGATGTGGTAGTTTACATATTAAAGATTACGGATTACTGATGATGTCACGATTTTCAGATTGGCTCGCTAATCCTTGCCATGCTCATAGTTTCTTGTACGACGTTTAGTGTCTAATGCTTTGTCTTGATTGCTGGTCTTATTCAGGTATTAGATCTACTTACACCAATTGTGCAAGATTCCAAGGTTGGAATTGAGCTGGCAGGATTTGCTGCTGTAGCTTTAGGTCTCATCTATGTGGGCTCTTGCAATGAGGACGTCGCACAATCAATCGTTCTTGCTTTGATGGACCGTAGTGAGGCTGAGCTTGGAGAACCTTCAGCCCGCTTTTTGTGTCTCGGCCTTGGCCTTCTGTACCTTGGGAAGCAGGTACTTTTTCTACGTGTAGTAGATTGTTTTGTACCTCATTTAACTCTCAATTCATTCTGGATGTTTTGATGAAGACTTTTGTTTTGAATTTCGTTTCTGTATTTTTTTTAGCGTTGAAAACATGCCACTCATTTAAACTAGACTCGCAATGTACTTAAATGAATTATTATACTGGCAGAGCTTAATTATGTTGATGAGTGTTCATTGAAGAGCTTTATGTCAAGGGTGACATTTTCATACTATCCACCTTATTTTTGAATGGATTGTTCTCTTTTGTAGGATGCTGCACATGCAACTATGGAAGTGGCTAAGACATTGAATGAAAAAATTTCCAAGTATTGTCTTGTCACCATAGAGACTTGTGCATACGCAGGCACAGGCAACGTTCTGAAGGTAGCTATTCCTTTACCTTCTTCATAATCGTGTAGATTACTGTTTCTTCAATTGACATTTTTAATGAAAATATAGAAATGTGTTAAAAAGTACTAGTATTTTGCTGTCAGTGGCCATGATTGTTTGCTGTCCTTGTGTATGTGATGTGTTCATACGTTCTCATTTCAAATGCAGGTACAAGCTCTACTAAGCATGTGTGGTGATCACTTGGAGAAAGGTGAGAACCACCAGGCTCCTGCTGTCTTGGGTATCGCTTTGATAGCCATGGCTGAAGAGTTGGGTTGTGACATGGCCATTCGATCCTTGGAGCATCTTCTCCAGTACGGTGAACAGAACATTCGGCGAGCGGTTCCTCTTGCTCTTGGGATCTTGTCCATCTCAAATCCGAAGGTAAATCAGAAGATTTCGTTTTGGCTGGTATCGAGTCCAAGTGCAAAATGGTCCCAATTTTTGCAAGCATTTTCAAGACGGCTCTTGCTTATCAGTAGTTTAGTGTCTAATGCATTATCATACCAGGGAAGTCTCTTTACTGACAATTTAGTATTTGGGATGTCCCTGTTGACATAATGATAGTGCATTTCTGGTTGCAGATTAGTGTTATGGATACCCTGAGCCGTCTTACACACGACAGTGATGTTGAAGTAGCAATGGTATATCTGCTTCCTTGTGATTTTCCTTCACATTCGTTATTTGTTTCGTATCACAGGTCACACCGTACCTGGTTCCGTCAGTACAAAGTACCTGTCAATTGTAGCTTATGAAGCGTATTATGGGTTTTATTTCTTGCCCTGTACTGAGACAGCCTTGTTTTTACCTCAGTCGGCCACCGTTTCTTTGGGACTTATTGGAGCGGGTACCAACAATGCTCGAATTGCTGGCATGCTTCGCAATCTATCTAGCTACTATTACAAGGATCCAAGCCTTCTCTTTTGTGTAAGCACCTATCCTTCGTCCGTTGTACCCTTGAAATTTTCATTACTTTGAATATCCTAATGCTATTTTCGTTTCTGGTGGATATTGCAGGTCAGGATAGCTCAAGGTCTTGTTCACATGGGAAAAGGACTGCTGACGCTCAATCCCTACCATTCAGATCGATTTTTGCTGTCAAAGTAAGCGATTGAACTTCTTACTTCGGGGATCTTTGGTAATGCTGTATCTTCCATCAGAGCATTAGAAAGTGTAAATAGCCAGTTTCCAGGTCATCCTTATTGTTTGTGTAAGGCTGGAGTAGATGATTATATTTGTCTGCTTATAGTTGGTTTTGAATTATGATCCCTACAAGTTGCGTGTATCTGACATCTTTTCACTAGATAACCAAATTTCTGATTACATTTTTGAAATTGCAGTGTGGCACTGGCGGGACTGATCACGTTTTTACATGCGAGCTTTGATATGAAAGCTTTCATTCTTGGCAAATTCCACTATGTTCTTTATTTCCTTGTTCTTGCGATGCAGGTAACACTCTTTCATGTCTTCCATACTGATATGCTTGAGTTTTGATACTGGGTCATTCAATGTAATTTCAACGTATGTTTATCAGAATGTTCTGGATTTTGTGCCTGTTACTGTACTTTACCTCAAGATTGAGTTTCACTAAATTTGCTTTTGGATGACAGCCTCGGATGCTGATAACCCTAGATGAAAATTTGAAACCCCTACCCGTTCCTGTACGAGTGGGCCAAGCTGTGGATGTAGTTGGTCAAGCTGGTCGTCCTAAGACGATTACTGGTTTCCAGACACATACCACTCCTGTCATTTTGGCTACTGGCGACCGTGCAGAGCTGGCCACTGAAAAGTAAGTTCTCTCATGAACAATATCTAAGTGATTTCACTTCTTGTATGTTTGCTGAGTGAGTCATTGATGCATGCACGAACTTGCACATGTACAAATTTGTTCTGGAGGCACTAGGAATTGACTATGCAAACATTGTTTTTTGCACGCATATCTCACAAGTTCCTTTTCTATTTGCCAAGAAATTCTACAATGAAACCGCTAGGTGATAATGTTAATTGCGCTAGTTGAGGTCACCTTTATATGCAAATCTGACCACCAACTGTTGGTGGGTTCTTGCAGGTACATTCCTTTGTCGACGGTGCTAGAGGGATTTGTGATTTTGAAGCTCAATCCCGATTATCAGCATGACCATCTGAGTAGTTAGATTTGTAGGAATGGCCTTTTGATCCCCATACATATTTTCTCATAATTTCATAAAGTCAATTCACAACTCGAAGGTCCTCGATGAAAAAAATCTTCCGTTGGTGGAGACCCGTTGTTGCCAGGTTGGGAGTAAATGAAATTAGTTTTTACTGAGAGTGTGTTGTGACTTCTTTACGATTCTCCACTGTAATATTGAACGACTTGCATTACTACTTGAAAGCTTCATCATCAATTCGGCTAAGGTAGAGGCACCTATTCCCCACTTGGCCCCCCTTTACGACGGGCATCTGGGACCTGAATCCAACTTCTTGTGAAGCGCGTCGGGTTAGGGAACCAGCACGGTTGGTGGATGTACCTGCAGGCTGGGATCAGAGCATCGCCATCAGTACGCCAAACAAGCCCAACCTGGTTCCAAGCCCAACTTGGTGTGGTTTAGGGTTTTAGGGTTTAGGATTAAGGTTGGGATGAAAAGGGAACAATAAATGCTTGTCCTTGCCAATTTATTCTTTTGGGGAGGCCAAAAAATTGCAATTTTGCCAAGGACAACTCTACCAAACATACTTTTTCTTTCACAAATAGCAATGATGGAGATTTTTTTGCTTTAAACCACATGGAAAACTATATTTAACAAGATTTCAAGCCAACATTTGTTACCCAAGAGAGTAAGGGTTACCAAGATGATGTCTCTTCATACTAGTGAAGATGCTCTATTATAAAATTATATTTAACAAAATTTCAAAGCAACATTTGTTACCTATGTGAGTGAGGATTAATGATTGAATGGTTTTTGATAACACTTGACTTGGGTTGTAAGAATATTTCATTATAGGTTTTAGGTTAGTTTTGATTTGAGAAAAGGTTTAGGAGTGTGTATGAAAGAGAGTTCTTTACAATAGAAAGTACATCATCCATGACTACATGACCATGTATGGTGGATTCAAACTTTGATTTTTTATTTCTCCCTAAGTGTTCCAAATTAGTTGATTCTTTCTTCATCATATAGCTTGAATTGTATAAGCTTTGGAAAAGCAAAGTTTGTTACTTGGAATCTTTACTTGGAAGTATGTGAACTACCTTAAATTGATGAGAACAAGTGCCTCTACTTCAAACTTATTTTATGAAAGCTTTCACGCATTAATGAGTTCTTTGGATTTTGTTGGAATTCAGATACACCATGCAAATATATGAGAATTTTACTTTTTATTTCAAATATGTGGACTTAATTTGGAACAGTATAGATAATAGTGTAGACTATACTAATTTCAAAATAATTCAAGATTAATATAGATAAGAGTGTCATGTGAAATGTAAATGAGGAAACAAATTAAACTTCTATACTTTTTGAAAATACAAAAAGTCTACTAATATAGTGTCTTCATAATTTAGAATTGGTAATAAGAATATACTACACACTTTGTATGCATCAGTTACTCCTTTTCAAAATTGGCCTAATTGAAACATTCTTCTAATTTTATTAACACTATATGCATGTTTATAATTTGCCTATCCTACTTAATTATAATAAGCATTTTATGAATCTTTTTTTTCAACTTAATTTTAAATGTTGTATTGTTTCATGATATTGTACAAGTTGTACAAGTTTATAAATATTTTAGATTCATTTTCATGATAATTACAATTGTTTCTTAAGTCCCTAAGTCTAGTGTTTCAAAGGATAATCTTTTATTTATATATATATTGATATTGGATTGTTGATTTCTATCTATAACATAAGAAGATGGGGATTACACTCCTATTATACATGTAGTATTTCAATTTTGTATAACATCATAACATGTAGGCATTAAGTAATCAATTTGGTTTTTGCTCCATTCCATTTACAAATAATACTCTAGTACCACTTTAACCCCTAAAGTTCCTTGACTGTGTTTTCAACAAAAAAGCTCAAAAACTGCCACTTTTAAGACACGTACCAAAAAAAAAATTAAAAATTTTTTGGACACATCCAACCATAGGATCTTGTAGTATGATAATTTTAGTAGATGTGGAAAAAATTTCAGAAATTTCCACCGTGTAGATTGCAAGATATTAGCGTTTCAATTGACAAAAGGCCTTTTTTGGGCCCTACGAAAAAACGGGCAGCTATACTTCATAAGGTCACATTTGTATGAAAAAATGTCCAAAATGGTTGCAACTCTTTGGATTCGTTCTTGAAGTCAAGTTGGCTAGATGATTTGGAATTTTATGACATATAGGAAAAAAATTGTAAGTAGAAAGAAGTAGAGAATGAATCAAAATATTAAATTGTTAATAATTTAGTTATGAAATTGAAAAATGCCAATCCCAATGGTTGTAATGTTGTAATAAACAATGTTCACCTAATATTTTTATTTTTTTCCCAAAAATCTTCAAAATTGAATTCAATAAAAGACTTCAAAGTTTATTTTGGAGTAGAAAATCCATGACTACCCACAAACTAAAATACCTCATAACTTTTGACTAATTAATCAAAATGGAATGATTCAAAGTTTTCTATGTATATATATACAGAGAATTAATTTTCAGTTTTTATTTTGAAAAAAGTGATTTTTTTAGATTTGCTTGGACTACCCGAGTTGAGAAACAAATTACATATTAGGCCATAATTTTTTATTCATATTTCAAAATGTCTTGAAATTTGTGCTCATGAAAGATATTCTTTGTGCACACCTTCTATTAAATTTTGGGCCAAAAGTATAGAAATCTCCACTCACATGCACCTGCCCAAAAAAGTCATATTGCCAAAAAATACACCTTGATCCTTTAGGGGTTAAAATACTTCATGATTAAAATGTTCAACTTCATTTCCTATAGCTTCTAGTTTTTGTCATATAAAATCCTAATGTAGAAAAATGATCATCAAGTCCATTCAATTTCCAAGGCCTTGTACATATTTGATTGGGCTTGCAAGCCACCTTTAGTTGGGTTCTACGTTGGAATACATTTTGACTTTATTGTTGTTACATCCATCCAAGTAGACAAGCAACTAAAACAACAACAAAGTTTCAATGATTTGAAGTGTTGACTTTCCCTTCCTATAAACCTTTTAACCCCTAAAGAATGAAGCTGCACTTTTTAGCAACATAGCAAATTGGGGTAGTGCACTACGGATGGAGTTTTTATTCTTTTGTACTGAAATTTTCACGGAATATGTGCATGAAGAGTAGCTTCAAGACCTGACAATTTTCATAACTTTTGACTACATGATCAGAAAGTTATTGTATGATATGTGATTTTCATTACACAATGGGTAGACCGGGCAACTCAAAAAACTTCTTTAAAAATCACTTTTAAAAAAAAGTAAAATTTGAAATTGATTCTTTAGGTTTACATAAAAGTGGGAAGCTTTGAATCATTCGATTTTGATTAATGATATGAAAGTCATGAGGAGTTTTAGTTTGTGGGTAGGTATGGTTTTCAAAGACTTCATACCTACCCACAAACTAAAACTCCTTATAACTTTCATCTCATTAATCAAAATGGAGTGATTCAAAGCTTTCCACTCTTATGTAAACCTAAAGAACCAATTTCAAATTTTAATGTTTAAAGAAGTTTTTTGAGCTGCCCAGTCTGCCCGTTGAGTAATGAAAATCACATGTCATGCAATAACTTTCTGATCTTGTAGTCAAAAGTTACGAAAATTGTTAGGTCTTGAAGCTACTCTTCATGCACATGTTCTGTGAAAATTTCAGCACAAAAGAATAAAAACTCCATCCGTAGTGCACTACCCAAATTTGCTATGTTGCCAAAAAGTGCAGCTTCATCCTTTAGGGCTTAAGAAACATGAGTGGGTGATTTTATGTGGCATTGTTTAGGGGACAATCCATGCAATCATGTTCTTCTATATATTATAGGTTACATTTTGAAATGGAAACTTGGATTTTAAGGGAATAGCTAATTTTGGGATTTGCACTATCAAATCTAAAAATAAATAGATATGATTTTTATTCTGGTTTATTTTGAATTTATACCAAAATTATAAAAACTACTGAAAATCATATTTTTTTGTCTTAATCATCCTATCCCATTGTCCATGTATCTAATAAAAATGTAATATCAATGAACTAAACCACATAAATACTCAATATTGTTGTTGAAGATTCAAAGTATCTAGTGAATGACCTTCATGTTCTTTTAGAAACATAAAAGTATAAAAGGCACCTATTCATTCAATAATTAGATTATTGAGGTTGACTACCTCAATGATTGGCAATGTCTTTTAAAGGTTTATTAAAGGTAAATCCTTCCCCCAAAATGTAGTAACTCTCTTTATGAGAGCCAAGGGGAATTTTTACATACAATTATTTTCAACACTTTGAAAATTTATAGTTTATTATTCAATTTTCAATTGCCTATTTGAACACAATTAGCTGTAAGTTAAATAGATCTATTGTGGACTCTAGGATCCTAGTCCAAAATCCTATTTCTTTCTTTTGCATCCTAATATTGTTTAAATTGCACTCAATGTAGAATTGGAGTTCAAAAGATTGGAATTGAGTTGAAAAATTCAACATTTGATGAATTCCATGAACACCTCTATACAACTTCTACATATGACAACATTCATATTCCATAATGTTATGGGACACATTTGGATTGTCATTTGAATTGTGTAGAAAATTAAAAAAGACACATTAATTCCTAATTGTCCAATCAACCATTTTATAGTCACTACATAGCTTCAAGGGCTACTTGGATATTGAAGAAAATGTTGTTTCTGAAATTTTATAGTTTTTTCATGAATTTTGTCAATTTTTTTTCTATAAATGAAAAATGCTCTCATTTAAACAAAAAGTCTACCTTGGGTGATTTTCCGATGTCAAACATTCCAAGCAATGATTATTGATTAATTTTTTTGAAAGAAAAACCTAACCAATTAGAAGCCATTCCAAAAAAAAGATTCTATAGGTGGCAAGTAGCTAATTGATTGGAGCATGTAGAGAATAGGCATAAGCAAGTGAAATTTTTTATTTCCAGATACACCTCATCTAATTGCAAGGCTTGGAAAACAATCTTCAATTACTTTAATCGTTATGAAAATTGGCATGCATATTCTTAAAATATTCTTCATTGCATTTGGTTAAGTAATAGAATTTTTTATTTTATTTTATTAATTTAGAGATATGGGCCCCCGAAATAATTCTACACAAGAAAAAAATGTTATTTTTTCAAGCCAATTAAACTTTGATTGAAGATATTTTAAAATTTGCACTATCAACATTTTCTAAACTTTGAGGGTAGAGGAACTTTTTAGTAATAATCAAGATCTTACTATTAGATTTCAACAAAATGGATTTAAAATATATGTATTTTTATTTTGAAAACAATAGTTTGGAGGTGATTTTAGAGAGAAGAATCTTCTGTATTTACTATAGGGCAAGAACAATCCCCAACTAGGATCCAAAATAGAAAACTATGTAATTTTGTTTCTATAATGTATCTTTTGTTTTTCAATAATGAGTTGACTTGGGGGATCACTAGGTGTTAGTCTTAGAAATATGCGTAAGTCCAAACATAAGGGCTTTACAAAAAAATCAATGAAAAAATCTGAAATTTTTACCTTCTAATATGGGATGCCAATATAGGAATTTGTAGAATTATAGTGAACAAACATAGGAAGTGGTGTATGCATTGGAAGAGGTCTCATCTCCACTTGAGTTGGCTATGAATAAATATTGAAGGTAAATCTTTGTTGTTGTTTTTTTTATTGTGTAGGAGGGCTATTTAAATCAAGTGTATTGAGTTGTAATATACTTTCTAAGCATGGGAGAATGTTGTTTACACATGATTTAATTTTTTTTGCCACTTTGCTATAAACCAATAACTATGAAAGTTTATTGTGAGTTGTAATATACTTTCCAAGTATGGGAGAATGTTGTTTAGACATGATTTAATTTTTTTTTTTGCCACTTTGCCATAAACCAATAATTGTGGAAGTTTATTTTTGTTTTAAGTAATGAATGTGCTTGGTTGTTCTTGTTGGGCTTTTCTAAGGTTCTAGACTTCAATTATACTCTATATTTCTATCATGTTGTTATTATGATGCAAAGTAATGAAGTTAATTTCATATTTAGGATTCCATGCTAAATAATATACAATGATTTTACTAAACCCTAAACATTCATTCTTGTATTTGCAATAGTCTATAATTGTGGGGATGAATGCTTTCATAACAATACAAAACCACATCTTACATTGTCTTCATCTTAAATAATTATTGATTCATTAGAAGATTTTTGGAACCTTCAGATGCTTGCGAGTTATTACAACCTGCGAATACAGGGAACAGGATCGGTGTAGCAATTTGATGTGGCTGAGACCCTGCCACGTCATTGACCCAATTTTTAAAAAATTCTTTAAAAATGTTTTATAATTTTTATTTTTGCATTTGGAGACTAATTTTTTATTTTTTATTTTAATGAATTTTGTTTTTTTACAATGGGCTGTTCCCCTTGCTGTGGGGAATAGCTGCGGGGGAATAGGCCCGAAACAGGCTTCTAGACCCCCTAAAACTCTTCTAATGTTACAATAGCAAATCTTGCCCATATTTCTCCATAAATGCACTGAAAGTATTGTCAAGAGTTTAGATTGTTATTGCCTATGTGCTTTTTTGGTAATTTGGTGTTAAGTTCCAAAATTCAACAACCATGAAGCAAAAAATAAAACTTTTAAACCAACAAAGCTCTATGAAAAAAAAGTAAGAAAAAAATTTGTACAAATAATATCCCTAACTAAAAACATCCCATCTTAGAAAATTAGGTAGCAATAGGGTACTTTAAATTTGAAGAAAGAAATATAATTATTCCCCCATAAAATACCTTCAAATACATATATCTATAAAATATAGCATGCAGTTGTGTGTTGACTTTTTGGAGTGGTATTTGGCTCTATGTGCCAAATGTAGCATTTAAAGTCAATTAATTCATTCTTGTGGAATTTATGAGATTCATATAGTCCCTGTGGCAAGACAAGAGAGGTCAAAAACCATTTAATTTTTTACACATGAGTTATGTACAAAAATTGTACACAATAGAAAATATCAAACTAATTTGTACAAAATCCAAAATTCATACAAAGTACAAATACAACGTTTGAAGAGAAAAGACCATTCTAACAATTTGGACTACATAGAGGCATGTGAATGAACATTTTAGGATTTTAGTGATGTTGATTATGAAGATCACTTCTTTGACTTGTCTCAAAAAGAGGACCCCTATAAAAAGGAGTCTTTCCTTTTGTTCGTCGTTTTGCATTTTCAGTATCAACTATAAGTGTATACCCATGCTCCACACGGGAATAGACTTGTTCTAGTAAAGGCAATAAAAGTAGAAGAGGCTATTACAACCCCTACAACCATTCCCGTGAAGAAGTCCCTGCATTACCCAATAAAACACAAACACTCAAATCCAATATTGAAACCCTAATAAGTCCCTAACTAGGGAGAGTGCTTGGGAGAGAGTTGAACCTTCCGCTCCTGCCTTTCTTGCAAGCAACACCTCCACCAATCCAGCTTCACTGGTTCTGCACAAAGACGCAGCACGCACGGTACAGCATGTCAATGGCCATTCTAAAAAAATTCAAAGGTCCGTGGTTTATCCTTTTCAACAGTTTCAAAAGCTATCAGACGATGCACTGATCTAGGAACTTAGCTAGCATCCTGAATTCCAGTAACTTTGTAGTAATTTGGTTCCCATGCACTTAAGTTGATGCTTCAGATCGATTGACCCAGCTCCAGTTGACGACGACATAGGTTGTGTTCGTGCTTAGCTTATCAAGATCATAACCATGTTCGAGGGTTTTCAGAACTTCACTCAAATTAAAAAAAGATTCAGCTACCCGCATTTCAGTTCTTTACAAGAGGCTACCTATCTTTGGTTCCAAGATTGTTACACATTGAAAGGAACCATTCCTCTCAGTAGAGACTTCCATCCTTACCTGTTTCCTTATTGGAATGCTTCAGTTGGGGAAAACTGAGAAACTTGACCTCGATCATCAATTGAAACCTATGCTTAACTTAATGCTACTATTCACTGATTTATCAGATAATCGCTGAATTCTCGGAGACGGCAACTTCAAAGCTCTCCGAGTCTTTCGCATACAGACTGCGCGCTGCCACTAGCAGGAGTAAACTTTCAGCATTTGTTGGATGATGCCTCTGCTGCTAACACGAAAAACTCTCAGCCCTACTACGGTTTGAACAGCTCCTTCAAGTGACGACGTGCTTCATATATAGGACCAGAACATCGTACACGTGAGGAAAAGAAGGGAGACTAACTTGGTGGTGAAACGAGTGACTTCGAGTGAATTTCTACAAACACAAGTTCAATAAGTAAAATAAAATAAGATCACCTTACTTCTGCTGTACTGTACTGTACAGTACTGAAGGAATTTGTAGTGACGAAAGCTGTTGTTTGAAATGTTGTAACATTGGAGGCTGGTGGATCTGTGTTAAGTTAAGCCTGCCACGTTTGGCGCCTGTGAACTCCACGAAATGTGCCCTTGGCTCAACGGGTGACCGAGAATCTGTGATAGTTCAGTTGTTGAGGTACGTAGAAGACTCCAGAGCTCTACATTTCCCCACCAGACTTCGTACCTGTCTGCCCTGTTGGATACTCCAGGACTTGAAGATCGGCGTCTATTAATTTGCAAGCCTTTCACATCCAGGCTGCGATTGTTCAGCTTGAATGGTTTCCTCGGCGATAACTCCTACAGCAACAACGTAGCAACAACGCAACAGACCCAGAGAAACGGTTGTCTGTTTCAGTGTACCCACTCATACTGTTTCTGAGCATATGGTGACAACCCGTGGCATTGTGGGGTGAGCATATTAATTAATGGGTGGACGCCTTCACAAACTACTGCGGGACTCTCTTTTGTAACAGGATGTGACCCCCAAGTGAGTCGACCAAAATGCTTAATTATTATCTGTTCATTTGCTAAAAGAAAATTGTGAATCCAATAAGTGTAATTGTGCACAATGACCAAAGTGTCCCAATGGACCTGCCTAAAACCAACTTGAACCATAAATCGATCTTGAAAATATCTAGATGCAACTAGTCCAAAATCTTCTAAATGTGTATATGAATTGCAGAAAATAAGGTGCATCATGAAGTTAAGTTTCAAAAATTCATAGTCTATTCATACATTTTCAGAAACTTACAATTTGTTTTTGAAAATTCTCGACTTTCAATTGCTAATGTGTTAAAGAAAATCTTTCTGCATCAAAGTATACAGAATTGCATAAGTGGATGGTAATAGGCGCTTCCACCTTAGTTACCTCGGTCAGTTGCCAACTCTCTTCCCACCAATTGTCCGTGATCCTACCGGTCCTTGCTTCCAATGGCAATAACGGTCTCTTCTTACAGTCCCTGGCACATACGCATCCCGAACTCTTCCATGTCCATTCTGCCATTTCCAAAGTACGGTACGTCACAAGCTGTCGATCTACATCGCTGTGACTTTCTCACTCTGTCAGATCAGATTGCAATTTTATAAAGTTTTCACAGTTTTCATGCTTCGTATCTGAGGCCGCAGCCGCAAGAATGGGGCGCTTCCATAACGAGTCCGTTGCCGAGCAAATCTACCGCGCCTTCACACGGAAGAATTCCGTTTACGTCTCCGTCATCATGATCGGGGCTGTCATCGGAGAAAAGGTATGCGAGAGGAGGGCAATGAAATTAAAAGCGAACTTCCTTGCTGTGACGGAATCGGAAATGAATTTTCGATTTTGCAGAGTCGTTGTTGCCTTCGTTGAGTTTCACCGTTCCTTCACTTCTTCAGTTCTATGTTAGAAGTAAGCTTAGGTTTTCCTTGTTGTCAAATTATAAGCAACCCAATAGTTTTGAGTTCAATGTTAAGAAATAGTTTTCTGGAAGTCATAAATCTGCCTCCCCATTTTTCATTTCATGGGCTTTTTTGCAGGACAACAATTTCTGATTCTCCTCTTGCAGCAATTGCTCACCACTTCCACTTATGATTCTGATTTTTAGGGGCGTCTTTTACGCAAGGTTTGTCCAACTCTAGATGCATTGGAAGTCCACCCTAACTCAAAAGATTGATTTACAGTGTTTGAGGAGTTTTGAAACCTTGGAGTGAGCAATCCAGTGAGGGTTTGTACGTGTTTTCTGAGAGCTGAAGTGGAGTTTGTGTGGTTGGGTTACAGATGGTGGTCGATTTTGTCGAAGGATGTTGGCAATCGAGTAACCAAGGAGTAAGTCGTCATGTCACATTTTCCAGGAATGTTTGTTTCGAAGCCCTACTAGCTCTGTAGAGCATTGTCTGTTGTTGCGGGTTTGGCCATCATGTTTTGTTTCAAATGCTTAAACATTAGAATATGTAGAATTAGGGTTTCATGAAACCGGAGTGGAGCTTGTAAATGTAATGTAATGAAATGTGCAGAAATTCTATGAAGACATACCCAATTTAGGGTCTCTGGCCGAAGGGGAGGAATGAAGATAACAAGACATGGAACTCTGTCATAGAATTTGCAGCACTGAACTCCAGTTTGAGATGGAAGCTTGTCTCGGGTCCATGGCCAGTGCCACTTTAGCACAACAGAATTATTTGAACACGTGAATCTTTCTATTATGATACTCTTTTAAGACAATTTCATATACAAGTTCATGAACAACGTTGTGGATATTTTTTTGAGTTTTACCGGCTACAATTTTCCTTTAATTCCCATATTGAACTTGTGTGTGAACCTTCCAAGTACGTAGTCTGATTTATTTTTCTCTATTTTGTACTCTAACAGAAATTTTATGGATTTTTTGACTGATTTTTTTTTCCGATTTTTTCAAATTGTAACCGGGTTTTTTTTCCAATTCCATTGGCTAATAAGAGCATCACCACTGGGCTTGAAAAACAAGGCCAGAATTTTGCTTGAAAAAAGGTAGGGCATCTAGTTTTGGGCATAGAAACGTGGACAATCTTGTTGGTGGCCACTTCAGAGGCCACCAACAAGGAAAAAATGCATTAGTGCTAGCTTGGAATTCACATTTCAATAGGTTGTAGTTTTTTGTAGATCTATTTCAAGCCATGATGATTTGTTTCTTAGTAATGTTAGAAGACACTCAATTTTAATGTGCAAATTTCATAGCAAGCAAAATGCACAACATAGTATACTTCATTACTAGCCATGTCCACTATTTACTTCTTTCTTAGGATGAGTGTAGCTAGAGATACAAAAATGACCTGCATAACTACTAATATTTATTTGGGAGGTATTGGTGGATCCATGGACTTGTATATCAAATACCAGAATTTCTAAAGTTGAACATTGTTGTTCATAAACATTATTATTCATGGGGATCATTGGACAACATAGATCACGACAATTATTGGTTGCTTATAAACTTTGAGATGTGTTTGATTTTCCTATAGAAGTATTCATTTTAGACCATTATAGATTGTTTATGAGAGCTAGTGTTTGGTTTTAAAAACACCTAATTTTAGCACTTTAAGAATTTGTAGTTTATTCATACATATGGTGTTCAAAAAATGCATTCTAAGAAAATCTAAAATCCCCTTTTGACTACCAACAAGACCCTATATAAAGTATTTCAATACAATAATGGGAATCATGCTAATTTGCTTATTTGTGTAATTTTAAACATTAAAATTACACAAACATTCTTTTGTGATCAGTTTATGTAAGTTTAGAAAAAATTAATGGACTTGCAGAAGACCTTTATATTGAAAATAAAGAATTTAACTTCTTCTTTTGGATAGGTGACCATGGATCATTTGCTTGACAAATAAACTATTGAGATATTCAACATATATCCTCTTTTTTTATGCAAATTTTGAGTTTCTATTTGGTAGGTAGAAAACTATAAGGTAACAACTAGTAATGGGCGTGGATCAAGTCAACAACATACCAATTCGGGTTTAAAATTTAAAGATATCAAAGATGAAGAGGATATTGGGGTTGAAAATTATTTCAAGAGACATATCAATATGAATATGAACTTTGTGTTTCCACCAGCGTACTAGCATGAGGGCGATTTCTATCATATGCATACTAGATTACTAGTCTATTATGCACAATGGTATCACTTAGTGATTTTCAAGAAAAAATAATTAATCAAATTATAATTATTTAAATAAAAATGAAATCAAGCTTAATTTTGTCCAACTTCCAATACTAGTCCAACTTCTAATAAATTGTTGCTCTACCAATACTTTTTCCACTTCTACTAGACTTCATGAAATTGCAACAATTGCATTGAGAACCATCATATGGAGATTCAACATTATGTATTAGTGCTTATATCCTTATGTAATACTCTTAGTGCTTCTTCATTGTCTTGATGGTAGTGATATACACTATAATTAATGAAAATTGAAACTTCTAAGGTAGGTTACCAACTATGGTGCCTTGCAAGAATATAATTTTTTACAATATTGTTTTTGATCACCATATCATAGAACTTATAATAGGTGGGTTTGGAATGTTGATACCATTGTTGAGAACTAGCACAATACCCAAGTTAGACCCATACCTATATCCAACACTAGTAACAACACCTAAAATCATTAGAATAGTAAGGATTTGAGCATGATTCTTGTCAATAAAATTGGTAGCCTTGATGGTAGTCAAAAAATTTGAGATGACTTTAATGGATTTTAGATTCTCTCCGAATGAATTTTTGAACACCTTATGAATAAATTATGAAATTTGAAGGTACTAAAAATAGGTGTATCCAAAATTGATCCTAAGCCCTCATGAATAGAGGTTGTATACTTTAGGCAAGAATTTTTAGAGGTTGGTTTTAAAGACAAGTCACAATTAGGTGAAGTTACCTTATTTCACAATATTGTGTTGGATGCCCCTTGAAGGTCAATGGTGTTTTAATTTTGAAGTTCAAAATTACATCATTTCAAAATATTCTTATTTAAGTGAGGTTAGAATATTTATTATTTTAATTTTTAATTTTTATGAATCCAATTTTATGAAATTTTTTATAAAATTATATGTCCTAAAATTTTAGATTGAAAACCTCCATTGAAAATAAGTTGATAATGTTGAACTTCAAAAATATGTTTATTCTAGTCTTTTCCAAATGTGAAGTTCACCTTTACAAACTTTTTAGAAAAAAATGCAAGTGTCCGGACGTCCAGACACGACGTCCGTAGCGTCCGCTGACATTCACGGTCCCAGCGGACACAACGTCCACCTGTCCCCCGTTCGCCCTGTCCACCCGTCCGCCCGATTACAGCCATCCGATCGACACACGGACTGATGTGGTCCGCACGATCTGGGCGTCCGCCCCGCTCGTCCGCTTTCCGATGGCAGGAGGGATGCTGAGTCTGCCAGCGTCTATGCTTCCGGACGTCCGGGTTACGAACGCTTTTTTCGGGCGGACGTAGAGATTCGTCAACCCTGAGTGTCCCACAACTTTGCTTGAATTCTAAATGTTGAAAAATGAGTTGAAGTTCACCTTTACAAACTTTTTAGAAAAAAATGCAAGTGTCCCACAACTTTGCCTGAATTCTAAACGTTGAAAAATGAGTTGAAGTTCACCTTTACAAACTTTTTAGAAAAAAATGCAAGTGTCCTACAACTTTGCCTACATTCTAAACGTTGAAAAATGAGTTCAGAATATATAATTTTTTATAAAAAGTAACCAAACTAAATTTCATGTTCATTTTTTTTTAATTTGTAAAATAAGATTTATGAAAAAAAGATGTATAAATTCAGTTAGCATATTTTACATGAAATTTGAACAATATCAATTCCAACAGTGAGAATGTTCTATTAACTTTTGAATGATGCAGGAAGGGCTCTATGAAAATCATTTGTTTAGATCCCATTTGCATTTTTGGATTAAAAAAAATGAAAAAGCATTCGTTGGAAGTGAAACTATTGTAGAAGACATTTCCTTTTTCCACAAAATTTGGAGGATGAATAGTTGCACTTCTATCCTACACAAAGAGATTTTCTATCATTCATCAACCAAAAAATGGTCACTACATTGTTTACGAGTGAAAGAGGATGTATCCTAGGCTTTTTCATTTGGATTTTAACCCTATAATGTTGCCGCAAATACTAAGTGTCCGATGAATGACAAAGAATCTTTGCATGAAGGCAAGAAGTGCCATTGTTCATCCTTGGAATTTCGTGCAAAAAGGGGAGACCTTCAACAATAGCTTGTCCTTGAGTGAATACTTTTGATTTTCTTGAAGTATATGCACACTATCAAAAATGATGATTTTCATGGAGACTAGCCTGTCCTTACATAGTTACGAGAAAATTGAGTTTGAAAATAAAAAAGTATCCATATTGTTTTTCATTGCCCTCCAAAACAAATATTGTTGTTACTTTCATCCCATAGATTGGAATAAATTGGAATAGTTGCTTATGAAACATAAGCAATTGGCATGATTACCCAAATATTAAATTTTGAGCTTGGCCACTTGCTGGCACATAGAGCTTCAAATCAACACGACAAAGTTCCTTTTCAGACAAAACCCACTGAAAATGTTGCTAGCACACAGCTGCCTTGGTAATTTGCTTCGGCACAGGCACTGTTTGCACTATAGAAAGTATTGGCTTTGTCAAGAGTCGTTTGACTTTTAGCAGGTGTGCAAAAATAAAGAATTTTTTATTTTTATTTTCAAATATTTTTCAAATAATAAATGATAAATTTTTATTCAAAAATTCAACAAGGCACAAGATCTGACTTTTGTGGACATTTTGACAATGAGACAGTTTTGGCCAATATTTTCTATATTTGCACAATTACATGCAATTAAACAACCCAATTGAAGCTTGAAATTTCTTGTAATGGCATTCTTTCCTTATCAAAATCTCTTGGTCCATCTCCTCTAGTATCAAATTCCCATTAGTTATTTTCTTTCAACTTTAAAGTTAAAAGAAGTTACAATCTTCCTCTTTCAAAGACATATTGGTTTTGAAACTAAACTCCAAATTTCATTACATTTGGCAAATATAGACCCCAGGTATGCAATTTCTGTATTATATGGCCTTGGTTATAATTACTTATAATGCATTTTAGTCCCATCTCAAGTAATATAATTTGTTTTTATGCAGAAAATTCTTGTAGCCCTTTCAACAAGGAATCCAAAAATATAATTATATATATGAAATGAGTATTTTCAAAGACAATAATAGCATTAAAAACCTAATGATATGAGTTTTTTTAAATACATATATCATAGGCCAAGCTACCCAACTTTGGGTTTTTTTTTAATAAAAATTTAATTTTAATTGGGGGAACTTTTTGAATAAATGTTTTTTAAACTATGCATAGGTATTTCAGTTCTTCCTATATATTGTGAGTTTTTTTTAAATATGTATGGAACCCAATATTTTCTACATTTAATTTGGTTTTTATTTGTTTTTTACTTAACTTTTTGGTTTTTTAATTTGATATAATTTTTACAAAAGCCATCTTCTAAGCCTTTTTAATGTTGATGACCCTTGCATGTAGTACAAAAGTTGCATACATAGGACATAGACAATGAAGTAAGGAATAGATACTACAATTGACCCTAAAGAAATCCCTACCCCTAACTTGTGCATGCACTCCAAGCTCCTCCATAGCTAACCCTAAAGCAATACCCGCCTTGTTCAAAAACATACCCACGTCTAGTAATCACTTGGAGCTCATAATTTTTCTTTTTCCAAATATTGCTATTTAAAAAACAATTCTATACAAAACGCTTGCAAAAAAGTAAAAGGTCAAAATGGGATGTGACATACCAAAACATGTATTTGGTTTAAGATAGGACTTTAGGTCTAGAATTCCTTAAATGCCCACTTCTAAATTGGTTAGAACCTACAACATGTGGAAGTTAACCCCTAAATGATTTTGACTATGTTTTCACCCAATAGTGCTAGATTGTGAATTTGCGAGCATGGGCCTATGAGCAGGGATTATGTGAGCCTAAAGTCTACAAATTTAAACATGATGTAATTTCTAAATTTTTTTCATTCAAATTTCTAAACTTTTTCCAACAAAATTTATTACATTTAGAAAAATATGACCTATTACCATGGGACCCGTGACCATGTATTTTAGATTTAAAAGCTTGGTAAATTGATACTATCACATGTTCTGAAATTTATATCTTGTTTTAAGAAGCTATCTTAGAGTAAGCTCATCAATTGAGAGTACAAATAATTTATTATTTTATTATGTTTAGTACAATTTAACTTCTATTATCATAGACCTATTACAGTGGACCTACTAACATGGTTGTGTAGAATTTTGATGAAAATTCTAATTTTTAACACTGTCAAGAATAATAGAAGTATACATTATAAAAATGAAGAAGTCAATTGATGTGAAAGATGAATGGAGATGGAAATAAGTTTGTATAGAATATTGGTTGATCATAATCCTATAGCAACATAGATCTTCTCAAGGCTAATGGAGGGATATCGATAATTTTTTCTTAATGTATTGTAGTTGGACTTGTTTAAATTTTTATTAAATTTTTGTTAATAAGGATTATTTATATATCTAATGATCTTTGTCAAACTAAATTTTTTTGGTTGATCATTGTCTTTTGGGATGATGGGGCTTTTTGAGGTTGATAGGCTTCCTACATTTTTGTCTTGATGTGTTGGTAATTGGACTTATTAAGATTTTGAAAGGAAATATTTGGTTGATAGGGATTATTTTGTAAGGAATGAATTTAGTTAAACCAAAGTGTTGATTAGTTGATCACTATCCTCTTGTGAGACTACTCAAGGATCCAGTCCTTCAATCTTAATTTCTAGGTCCTTTAGTTAATCACTCCTTTCTTGTTCTTTTGTAATTATCTCTTGGAGCTGAGAGAAAGATCAAGGACTTGCTATATGATTCTTCATCTTGGTGCCAAGAGAAAGATCAAACACTTGCCATTTGATCACTCCCCTCAGTGCCAAAGGGAGCCCCCTAGCCGCGATGACCAAAATTTTTTTTTTAAATTTTTTTTGGTGGTCGCGGCTAGGAGTCTCTCCTAAACCACAAAGGGGTATTAAGCAACAAGAAGGGAGTGATCATAAAATATCAAAAATTCATATTTTTTCTTCTTAAAATCTAGTGAATCTCAATAAGTAATACATCAAGATGGCAAGTGCTTGATCCTCTTCTCAACACCGAGAGGTACCAAACAACAAGAAGAGAGTTTTTTTATCATCACATGTTAAGTTGTTAAAGAGACCACAATATTAGGTCCATGGTAATAGGTCCATAATAATAGGTCCCAAACTTTATTAAAAATAATTTATTCAGACCAAAAATTTTAGATGGAATCTCTTAGAAATTATATAACTCACATACTCACAAGCTCACACTTACAGGCTCACAAAATAGCAATCCTCAATGCCTAAGGCCTATTTTGAGCTTCTTGGAATTTGCTTTAAATTGAACAAAATGCCAATTTAAATTGATAAGTTGTATCAATTTTTTTTAATTGTAACTGTATAAATTCAAACTAGATATGCTAAAGATCTCATAGGAAAAGAAAACACAACAATATCACTTATGAAGTGAAAAATTATAATGTTTGACCATGAAGGTGTTTGAATTGCAAAAGTGATGTGAAGACTTTCAATTAGTTTTTCACAAGTCAAATCTAAAAATTTGATGATCAAAAAAATATGTCGTTAAAAAGGCCTAACATGTATAAAACCAATGAATTTATGGCTTCTTAAAATCTACTCTATAAATTTTTTAAATGAATTCTGAATGTGATTTTTTCTTTAAGATCTAGTGTATTTGAGGCTCATTTCCAGGAGCTCTCAACATTGTGGGAAGTCAAGATTGCAATGGGTACCCTTGCACAAAATCTTAAATAAAAAAATCACTATCATTTATTTTTTAAATCAATTTTTTGATACTAAAACTAGACTTTGAGAAAAACTTTCCATAAATAAAAAAACTACTAAAAATAGCAACTTAGTTAAGTTTTATTTAACTTCAAATTTTTGTAAACACCAAATTGAGATGCCTCGGACAATTAGGGGTTAAGAATTTAATTATGGAATTGAAAAATGTCAATTTGAATGTTTGTCGTGTTGTAATAAACAATCTACATCCTATGATTTTATTTTTTTTGAGAAATATGAAAAATTGAGTTAAATAAACAACTTCAAAGTTTATTTTAGAGTAGAGAATCTATAATTGCTTGCAAACTAAAAAACCTCATAACTTTTAACTTATTGATTGAAATGGAATGATTCAAAGCTTTCTATGAATATATAAATCTAAAAAATCAATTTCAAATTTTTTTTTTATTAAAAAAGTGATTTTTTAAAATTTGCTTGGATGGCCCAAGTTGAGAAACAAACAACATATTATGCAATAACTTTTGACTCTTATTTCTAAATGTCATGAAATTTAGTGCACATGAAATATATTCCTTGTCCTCACCTTCTGTAAATATTTTAGCCTAAAATATGCAAATTTCTAATAAAAAATACTTGCCCAAAATAGCTATGTTGCTTAAAATAACAAGCTCGTCCTTTAGAAGTTAAAAAGTTAAGAAAATATTAAAAATAGGCTTCGTCAAAACCGCTCACGGCTTCTTTTTTTGGCTTTTTGGTGCCAGATTGTATGAGGAAAAAATTATTTGGCTAAAAAATGGTAACAAATCTTGAAATTTTACTCTAGAAAACTTCAAATTACAAAAAATCTTGGATAAAATTGCTTGGTTGTGGATGAAAATAAAATTATGGACATGTGATATGTACAAATGAGATCTTTTCTATCTAATAAGTAAATGAATGTTGAAATTTGGAGCACCACTATAACATTTTGTATCGCCACTTCGGCACTTCATAAAAAATGAAAAAAAAAAGCCCTGGTCAGAACCGTACTGCCTACAAAAAAACACCGATTTAGAGGTAATCCGATCTCCACCCTATTTGGGGTCCACTTTGGCGTGTTCGTTCAGACACCGGGCGTGACCCTAAACTGCGCCGGAGCTTCAAGTCAGCTAGTCTGGACGCTGCCACGACCTTCATCCACTCGGAGACTCGCCTCCTGCTACCTCCCCGAGTCTGCCGCGGAACTGATCAAAAGAAAACAATGGTCGCCAACTAAGCTTTACACCTTCTGGAACAGTTGGCGTCAGTCGTACTTCACCTTCACCTGGGGAATCGTGTTTGGCAATTCACTCTTCCGATGCAGACATCCGCCGTGTGAAGTGGAGCTTCAACTCAGTGACTTTCCTTGTCAAATCTAAGGTGCGTGCGTCTTGAAACCGACTTGCTTCTGCATTAGATTGATGTATATATATCTGCTCGAACTCGCACATGTTCACTCAGGATTGAAATGGGTCTCTTATTAGTTCGAGTTTCGTACGAAGTTTGATTTGGTGATCGTTTGGGAGTTGGGTTTTGATGTGAAGTGACGTATGGCTATGGCGGGAGGGTGGGGTACGTAGGGTTGCACTGCGGTTGCTCTTCGTATTCGTTGCTTTCGAAATCTAGGTCAATTCTGAAAGATTCTGGACGTCTGAGAGTGCTGGGTTGTACTGCGCTTGGGGTTCACATTAATTAATCGAACTTTTGTTCAATTCCGAAAGGCTTGCAAGTCGCCGATCAAGTTTAGGCTACAAGATTTTTGGAACTTCTTGATTTTG
This sequence comes from Pseudoscleropodium purum, assembly GCA_963969395.1. NCBI lineage: Eukaryota > Viridiplantae > Streptophyta > Bryopsida > Hypnales > Brachytheciaceae > Pseudoscleropodium > Pseudoscleropodium purum. Next base: position 5,880,957 of record OZ017796.1, read on the forward strand.
AGCTTTTGTTGCGCGGGTTCGTAGATTGGTCATCAGGTGGCTTGTGTACAGCACCGAATCAATGCGTTTGACGATTTAGTGCCCATCAGCAATGGCATCAGGCGGCTCTTCTGAATCCATGGTCCCGAGAAGAGAGGAAGAAACTTTGAATGAAGATGAAGGGATAACAGGGCTACCGCAGAGATCGCAGAGTCTACGTTCCTGGCCTACAGTTTCCCAGCTTCGTGTTGCGGTAAGCAAGTTAAGGAAAGATTTGGATGAACTGCAGAGTCCTCCTGTTCTTCCTTCTACGCCTGGAGCAAGGGCGGAGCAATCAGCTCCAGTATCACCACCACCCGCGTTTGAATTTCGTGGCAACATTCCACATGTGGGCTCAGGCCCTCTCGCTTTCTACCACCGCGGCGTCGCAGTGCGAATGCTCAAAGACTACTTACAAGACCTCGTGGTCTTAAACAACCGACAGCTTGAAGGTGTTACAGAGAGTGTGCGGGAACGCCGTCTTCACACCGTCCAGAAACGGATTGAGGAGTATCAGGGGGCTTTATATGAAATGATGAAAGCGAATGAGCAAGAGCCTGATGGGCAGCTCACATGGAAGGAGCGCGATATTCTGAAGCGTATGCTGGAAGATTACTCTCGTGGGTTGGAGGAGTTTTTGGACCACCCGGACGATCTTGGTGGACTCGACAAACTGGAGGATCAGCTGGCGATGGTGCGAGCAAGGATTGATTTGGTGGATGCAGGGAGGCCTTTGGATTTCTCAGAAACTAGTTTTGATGTCATGGTGGATTCGTTGACTGCGTCGTTGGAAGGATGTGAAACGCAAGTCCTGGAGATTTCGCAGCTGCGTGAATTTGAGGTTTTCAATCTGCAATGTGGTTTCCTTGTGGAGACTCTGTTACCTACTGCGAAGGAGAGATTGGGTCGGTACAATGTGATCCTGGGAGTTGTCAAGAAATTGGAGGTGGAAGAGCACGAAGTGAGCATGCGACAGCGGATTTTCAAAAGTGTAGCGTTCTCCATTGAGTCGCTGTCTGAATTCGCGCGTCAGTTGCAAGTCGTGTTGGATTTGCTGACTAAGTGTCGGGTTGAGAAGTGGTGGATAACTGCTTTGGAGCTTTCGAATGCGGCTCCACAGTTTACGATAGCGAGGTGGAATAGCTTCTCCCTGGCGATTCGATGTTCTGAATGGAGCATGGACATTGTGGAATTGGCGTTTCATGCGTTGAGTCAGCTCCTCGATGGGGAATCGACTTTGCGGGATGTGTTTTTCAACTGGTCCGATGAGCAGCGGAGGACGGTGCTGGAAATCGACGGCAAGCCTGTACGCAGACAGGACTCCAGGGTTGGGAGAGCAGGGTTGCTGGTAGTCATACGGGAATTGGAAGCTAAGGACGTCGCTGATCTGGTCCAAAAGCTTGTTGAGCTAACAAAGAAACCTCGTAAAATATTCAATAACGAAGACTTTAACATGCATGCCATTGCAGAGTTTTTGAGCAAGAAGCTAGACGGACCCATACCTGGAGTCAGTTCTTTGCCTTATTCATTTCAATTGAATTTCGATGATTTGAAGTACTCACACTACATAGATTCAGGAGCTTCAGGTATGGTGGCGGAGTACAAGTGGTTCGGCCAGAATTTGGCTGTCAAAACGATCAAATCTCCGGGGCTGGAGAGAAAGAAATTTGAGGAGGAAGCTGCAATTTTGGCAACTGTTCAACACCCATTCGTGGTGCGAATGATAGGCTGCGCATTCAATAGCAAAATCGATTCCGGATTGTTGGCAATGGAGCTCATGGAACATGATCTGAGGACGGTGATTCAGAAACGGTGTCCGGAACCTGGACCTGGACGGAGTCCCTTCCCTCTCATCGTTGCCATTGACATCATGTTGCAGATAGCGGAAGGCGTGCTGTATCTCCGAGAGAACAGGATCCTTCACAGGGATTTGAAGGCTAAGAATGTCCTCTTGAACCGTGGCAGACGTGTGCGCAGATCCCTGAGTGCAGCTTACAGGAAGTTTCCAGTTTTAGCATCTCTGCTTCATACGGAAGAATACTACATCGCGAAGCTGGCTGATTTTGGCATCGCAAAGGCAAAGCCTTTGTATTCTTTGACGCAGATGGTAGGGACAACCCCTTGGAGGGCACCGGAGGTGTTCAATGTCCCTGACTTGGAGACTGCCCCTCACTACAGATGGCCTGCTGATGTTTACAGTTTTGCGATGACATGCTATGAAATCCTGACTGGCAATACTCCATTTGATGGAATTCCCAACACGAAGATTTACGAAAACATCATGGCAAACGAGAGGCCCCCCCTTGACGATGTCACCATGCCCTCACCCGCTTTGAAGGACCTCATCCAGCAATGTTGGGCCACTGATCCAAATGATCGACCTAACTTCGCTGACATCTGCCGAAAGCTGTGGCAGTGCAAGGTTGAAACGATCTTACCCGTGTTCAGGCTTCATCTCAGTCCTTCCAGAACTCGCAGCTTGTAAATATTGCATTCCTTGCGTATGTGTAGGTTAGGCCAATCTCTGCTGATAGTTGCAACCGAGCTGGCTCGTTTGTTGGTAGAAATAGGAATAAAAAAGATGCAGGTAGCAAGCGTTTGCTCAGTAAGAAGCAGTTTGTTCTGGAGGATTTGTTCCAGAGCATTCTAGAGGATCGCTCCAGAGGATACTCAACGGATTCTTGGACACAGTCAATTGAAATTGTGGGTGAAGCACGTGTTGATTTTGAGCACTGTTCTTGGAATGGTGTGAAAGCAACCCACTTTGAATTTTCCTCATCCTTCCAGACAATACTGTGTATTTTCAGTCGGTTCACAACATGCAATTTCATCCATTCATGTTTTCTAAGATCTAAGATTCGTTGACTTAGTTTTCTAGTTTTCAAAATTTCAAAATTCCATTTCACAACTATTCTATAATTCAAAAGAATGCAAATTTTTCATTTCAAAAACTAAGGTAGGATGACCAAGTTTTCCCTTTGGTCATTGCTCATATTTAGAGTCATTGAACTTTTTATAATTCTTGTCAACAGTGGCAGTGGCAAATCAAACAAATTTTCTCATATGTTGACCAATTCATTTGAGAAAAATGAGTCATATTATAGGTGGTCAAAGCAGTGACAAATAGCTCCCATTTTGTACAGTCTACACAATTGCAATGGTAATCCAAAAACAAAGTTAAATTGTGCAATTCGATCGATTTGCCAAGCTTGTACAGTTTTCATTTGGGATCCGGCAATCTGGATCTGCCTTCTTTAATTTTCTGAACTCCAAAATGGTCATTCAAACATGACTTCAATAAACAGGCAATATAAAAACTTTAAAAACCATTAGAAGTTGACATTATAAACTCATAGCAAGAGGAATCATATGAAAATCACTTACAACTCATTTCACAATTGGGTTTTGAAGGAATTATAAATATTCGTTTCCATATTTTAACGATCAATATCGGTTAGTGCAACAGTAAACCTATATGCTCTCAAAAATGTTGTTTACAACTTTTATTTGAAAGTCATTATTCCTCAAAATTGTACTTCATTATACATCTTCACATTTTTGGAAGTTTGAAGTTTGGACTTCCTCTAGGGCCACTACAAGTTAAAGCAGAGAGGGAGCAAATCGCAATACTCTCTTTGTAAAACCCAAGGCAAGTTCAGTTCAAATGACATCACATACAGGTAAGAAGTGATGGTGCCATGTGACAACTACAGTACTAATTGAACCTGTGAAAAAGCTCATATACAATCTAAACTACTTATAATCCTTAAAATTACGTTCTAAAATCACACCCTCTGCTATTGCACAAAAACCCATTGGCAGATTCTCACTTAACATCGATTGTCACTGGCGAGACTGTCGTCAAGGATCCTGTCGTAATTGTCGTCATAGTCTCTGTCGTAATTGTGGTCGTAGTCTCCGTTGTGACAGTCACCTTTTCCGAACTATGCACTCCTGATACCGTATCATCCGCTTCAGTTTCAATAACTACAGTGTCCACAACAATTTCCTGTGAACTTGCAATGCTGGCCCCAATAGAAGGTTCTACCTGCTCTGGTGTCGTTACTGCTACGTCTCCATCACCGGCTTCACCACTTGAAGAAGGACGCTCGTCATCATCCATGTTCTCTTCATCGCTGTCATCCTCGCTGTCATCCTCATCTCCCATCCTAATGTAATGCAATGCAAAAAAGATTAGCAGGAAATAAATAAGCAGATACAGAAGTATAAATAAATCAAAATTCAAAGAATACTATTCCTAAAGATAAAGGAAATCCCATTCGCTGCAAAAGTTTCACTGATCCCACTACAGTACCAATGAGTGAAAACATTCTCCACCCAAGCCTTTGATGAAGGCTTCCCCGTATCGAAGTCCCAAAGGAATGCAAAGTCCAAACATTCAAAAATGGTAATACATTGCGAGCGGTAGAATAGTAAGGTGACCGACGAAGTGATTCACCTATGAATACAACCTAATTTTTCTATAGAACTTGTACAGCCCCCCAACGTGCTAAACAAACCAGCATGGTAAAGGACTGAACACTAAGTCCTCTGAACTATGACTGAGGCCATAGGAGATGTTCCATGCCTAATCCAAACGAGAAATTCCATTTCTTTATAAACTGGAACGGCGGGTACAAAAATCTCGGCGAAGACATTTCAAACCTCGAATAGCAAACTGCAATCGGTCGCTGTGATCTCCAATACTTCGGAATAAGAGGCATATTATAGTGCTTAGAAACATATTTCAGTAGCTTTTAAACAAGACATAACTCAAAAACTTTGGTCGAGGATTGAGCACAGGATCTCGAATTGCTAGTGAAATGATCTCTGGTTACCAAGGACTTTTGTACCCGCCAATCCAGTTTAGCAGGAGAGTAAGCAAAAAGAAGCACCGCAAACCAAACGGACGAAGGTAAATTCACACCAACACGAGTTTTAAAAACACGAAGAGTGATTACCATAACCGAGCTCGTTTCTCGAATAGGGCTGCCTCCTCTTCCACCTTGCGCTTGTTATTGGTATTTGACTTGCGAGCCGCGACTAACCCTGAAGCCACGGCTAGTTGGACTTCCTCCATGGCTTCCGAAGTCTCAGCCCTAAACTTCTCGAGCTCCTCAAACACGCCATTGTCCTCTTCCTTGGCTTTCGTTGCCTTCTTCAAAAAATCCTCCGCCGTCTTCTCGAGATCCCTCTCCTCAGCATCCGCTTTCCATTCCTTTAGCTTCTTCTCGGCGTTCACATGACGCAACCGACGACCACTCATATCCCGGCAAGCATCGAAATTGCTTGTCTTCTTCTGCCCCGCCTTCGTGGCCGCGCCACGGAGAAGAGAACCGAACCCCCCCTTTCCTCCCGGCAAGCGAAGCAACAAGGTACAAGAAGGGAGGAAACTCCCGTCTTCCGCTGTGAGGCAAGAATCGGGATGCACGACCGAAGTACCCGTCACTAAGCGCAAGCAGTGGGAGGGGATACCTGTCCGCGCGCACAAAAGAGCCGCGACGCTGGCCCCGGAAACGACGCCATCGCCGTCCGAGAAGCGTAAGCAGAGGGTGCGCCCGTCCAAACTCTTCACCAGCATTTGCCGCACCGGCGACGGCCTCATCGTCATCGTCACCATTGCACAGTACTTCTGCGACAAACTGTCGAATCAAGCCTTCCTGCTCCGATGAAATGCGAGTGGATTGCAACCCTAATTGGAATAAAATGGTCGAGGAGATTGAAACCCTAATTGCGCTCGAAGGCTAACGAAACTGAAGAAGGCGAAGAAGGCCAAGATGTTCGCCAGGAAGGAGCCTCGAGGGGCAGATTGGAAATGATTTCAGTTCACCCGTAATTTGTAATTTTACTGCCCGGAAGTGACGCATGTCATATCGTGATTGGTTGCAGTCTCTTAGGAATATAATGTCGATATTAAATTCAAAATGGCAGATGTTGAATTGTGATCCAAATATGTCCAAACCATTTCCACTACTTCATTGCTACAAAGGATACAAAAGTAAAAAAGTAAAAGTAAAGAAAAATTAAAAGTAGACTAAAAGTATTTAGGAGCATTTTGATCCATGTACAATATATAAAAATGAAAATGAAATTCAAATAGTGAAATTTGAAAAAGAAAGATTAATAACCCAAATGTGCATTTTAATCCCTAAATGAATTTCACTATGTTTCAATAGAACAACTCCAAAACTGCCATTTCTAGTACAAGTACCAAATTCTTGAAAAAAATACATTTTGGGACACATGTAACCATAGGATCTTGTATTATGCTAGTTTGAAAAGATGTGCAAAAAATTTCAGAAATTTCCACCATGTAGATTGCAAGATATTAGCATTTGAAGTGAAAAAAAATCCTTTTTTTGGCCCTCCAAAAATTTAGGCAACTTGCACTTCACAAGGTCACATTTGTATGAAAAAATGTCCAAATTGGTAGTTACTCTTTGAACTCATTCTGCGAGTCAAGTTGGCTATGCGCTTGAAAATTTTTAGATCATTTGGAATTGTATTGGAAAAAAATAGTAAATAGAGAAAAGGAGATAATGATTCAAAATACTAAATTGTTAACAATTTATTCATGGAATTGAAAATTACCAATCCCAATGGTTGTAATGTTGTAATAAACAATCTTCACCTAATGTTTTTATTTTTTTCTAAAAATATTGAAAATTGAGTTAAATAAAGGACTTCAAAGTTTGTCTTTGAGTAGAGATTCAATAATGACCCACAAACTTTCACGAACTAAAATTCCTCATAACTTTTGACTCATTGATCAAAATGGAATGATTCAAAGCTTTCCAACTATTTCTAAATATATAGAATCATTTTCAAATTTTAATTTCTTAAAAAAGTGATTTTTAAAGAAGTTTTTTTTTGTTGCCCAAGCTGCCCAATAAATAATGAAAACACATATCATACAATAACTTTTTAACCATGTAGTCAAAAGTTATGAAAATTGTTGGACCTTAAAGCTACTCCTTGGACACATGTTGTGTTAAATTTTCAAAGGAAAAAAATAAAAACTCCATTCGTAGTGAGCTGCTCAAAATTTTTGTATTGCCAAAAAACGCAGTTTGGGCATTTAGGGGTTAAAAATAAATAAAAAAGTGATCCTACAAATAATGACCGTGTTTATATTTATTTAACCATATTTGGAGTTTTGTTTAACAAAATTGACTCTTTGTTTTTAAAACTTGATTCTAACATTTTGAATGATATATTCTTCATTGAGCATAAAGAAAAATGAATTTCTCCAAATCTAATTTCTATTTTGTTGGAAAATTTCAAAAAAAAATTGAAAGTAAATATATTATTATTGTAGTTTAATCATAAAGAGCTACTTCCATATTTGAAAGTCAGAATAGTATGGAATTTATAGATGTTTTATGCTATAATGATTTACAATATACTATTCAGACATGAAACCTGTTTTTGTTTTTTTTTTCATATTTTTGAAGCATATATTTGATACAAATTCTCTATACTTTTTCTTTTAAAATTTAAAATAATTTAAATTAATCAATAAACAAAATTCAATTGATTTTAATGTCTTAAAGGATTTCATCTCTCTAAAAAAAAATAGTTTAGTCTACCATATTCAATTTCCTAAAATTATATGTATCAAATTGTAGGCTAGTCATTCAAATTTCAAACAACTCATGAACAAAAACACATTCCAAACACATATAATTATAATTTTTCATCCAATTTTTATACAAATTTTTGTATTAGTTCTTTAACATTTGGATAGTATATATCTTTAATACTTTATTTTGCAAATATTCTATAGTTCAAAGGATATTAATAAGTTTTACCTCAAAAAATAAAAAATTTACCTCAAAAAATGACCATTCAAAAAATGAAATCAATAAATAGTAGAAAAATTAATCTTAGAAAATCACCGTAATTAGATATTTAAATTTTGAAATTAATGAAAAAAAATTCATGCAAAATTTAGTTACTTGCAAGCTACATTCCATTGGTTCCTAAACAAGCTCTTTATACACTCTTGCACACTAAACATGTACTCTTATAAATTTTGACAAAATTTTGATTTTCAAACCATTTGATAAAATATTTAGCATCATATTATTGCAAACTTTAAAGGGCCAAGTTTTAGACTTATATGTAAATAAATAAGAAATTGATGATTTCATTTACCCAATCATATTGAACAATATAAAATTTTGAAACCTCCTATTATACTTCAAAATACCTTAACTAAACAATGACAATATTTTGAAGTTTGAATAATCCCAAATTGAATTTTAACTCATTGCAAAGCCCATCCTCAAATTTCAATTCAAAACCACATTCAAAAAATAAAATCATCTAAAATGTTTGTCAATTCAAAGATATAATGAAAGCATCTAAAAATATTAATATAAGAATATGTATAACAATAACAATAAAATATTTAATTATTTCATTTACATATTTGTCTATTGGAAAAATTTAGAATTAAAATTTTCAATCATAACCCTCTTTACAACTTTCTTTTCTTTGTCATTTTTTTAATCTTGGAGTGCATTGATGTAATATGTATCACATTGGTCAATTATCAAGATTCAAGAGGATCATTTAAACTATCAAAAAAGTTTTTTTTCAAATTTTCAAAATTTTCTCAAATAATGTGTAAAAGGTTCTATCTAAGTAAAAATATTTTTTGAAAAATAATGAATTATAATTTAATGGATGATGTTTTGATAATTTGGAAATCCTAAGAGTCAATGAACAATGTATTAGTAGATTCCAATATAAAAACTCGTGCATTGTACCATGCAAATGTCCAATTACAAATACTCAATCTACAATTCATTTTGAAGAAATTTTGAATTTTTTCCTTAAATTTTTATTGATAAAGATTGGTTGGGCAATAGTAGATCTAACCATGTGGATATGATCTATGGATAATGTTTTACAACTTTTTTTTTGAAGTCTCCATTAAAATATTATCCTAATTTGCTTGTTATAATTCATTTTATGATATTGCATATTTGGACCACCCCTTTGGCCTTAAATGGTCAGTAGTTTAGTAAAGTAGGATATTAGTAATGTGTTTTAAGAATTTTTTTAGTTATATTATACACCCAAAAACACCTTACAATCAATGTTTTTGAAAGTTAAAAAGTTGTTATGGCATCTAACCCTCTTTAATTCATATTTTCTGGACTCTAATTAGTTGAGAATATTTAAAGTAGAAAATGATTTTTGCTTTGAAAATAGGCCAACTAATATAATGTTCATTGCTGGCACTATAAATCCTCTTATATGAACCTTGCCTATTACAAAGTGCTTCAAGAAATAGGCCATTCTTTTGCAAAATCCACTTTAAAAACATAGAAAGCATAAGTAGTTAGTAGTATATAACAATTTCATTTCAATTAGACTAAAATTTAAAGATCTTACACATTTTGAGTAAAATCAATGTATAGGGTCTTACTGACTAATTGACCTTTATTATAATTTGAGTCATTATTTGTCAAATTCACCTTGTATTCAATTTTGGAGATATATATTAAATCAAATAACCATCAAAAAGATCATACACACACACACACACATATCAGTTTTGTATTTTAAGATTCTAGGTAGGCTCTATTGGTTTAATAATTAAGAATTTTTCATAAAATTTTTGAAATAGCTTCTAATCATAATATTGTTTATGAGAAGCTTTATTTCTAATCATTCAAAGAAATACTACAAAATTATTTTTTTTTTATAAATTTCAATGTAAAAGAAAGAAATCAAATATTTTTATTCATTCAAATTAATTAGTTTTACATAATAGTATAGATTGTTACCTATACCTTGGAATTATTCTCATTCCACCTCATAAGATGAAAATTACAAGGAATTTTAATTTCTAGCTAGTGAATGAACAAATTTTTTTGAAATGAAGTCATTTTTTAAACTCAATTCTTAAAATAAAATCAAAAGTATAGGATATGAATTGCTTACTAGAAAATTATCACCATTGAGATTGACAATTTTCAATTTATTATCAAAGTTCTAGCAAGTTAGGTTTTTTCATGAATATTACCTTTCACTTAAATTTTTTTTATAGGTTCATATCAAATTTGGGAGATAGACTTCTCTCTCTCTCTCTAATTCACTTCACAACTTTTTGATTGAAAAACACACTCACATTTGGTAACAAGTCCAAAAAATTTGAATGACAAAACTTCACCTTTAAATGCTTTTAAAAACTAGTTTATGAAATTTAGGCATATTGATATTGCAATTATTAGAGGATTCAAACGACAATTTTGAGAAGATGTTTACAACAAGTTATCTAAAATATCATATACTAAAATTTATCAAAGAATAAATAAATATGAAGTTTTGTAGCCTGGATTTCGATATGAATATTTTGAAGTAGTTATAGACCTCAAAGCACCGTAGAACTTTAAGAGCTAAAGTATTTGAGTTTAAATTTCACTTTTCAATCTATTTTCTTTTTCACTAATTAAAGTAGAATGAAGTTGATGTATAACTATTTGTTTATTTTAGAAAGAATCTTTATCATAGAATTTTATTATTATTATTTTTTGTTCATAATTATTATTTTTTGTTCATTATTATTATTATTATTATTATTATTATTATTATTATTATTATTATTATTATTATTGTGAATTTTTTGCTCATAAAGGTTCTCCATCTTCTTTTAACCCCTACGTGCTCAAGCGACCATTTTTTGGTTGTTGCCTGACTTTAGGCAGCATTTTTGAACAATTTCTTTTTTTAATTTTTTTTAAAAAATTTGGTAAAAAATTGGATTATTTTCCAATATTTATATTCAAAACTAAGATCACTACAATCAATAAAAAATTATAAGAGATATAGCATAAAGAGTTTAGATTTGCCTAGTGTTGACAAATTTACTATTTTGGGAAAGTGTTGGTGTTCTCACATTAGATGAAATTTGAGGGCTTTAAGAGACTGCGAATTATCTAGCCTTGAGAACATTGTAAACACAATCAGCAATGCAATCTAACGTGACCAAGAGAGTGCTATGTCATTGCCCCAAAAGAATAAAAATAAAATTTTAAATTTTTTTGGCATTCTAAGAATTTTTTTTTCTTGAATTTTTTTTAGAATAGCCGGCTGCACCCTTTACTTCAAAGGAACATCGGAAGAACATCAACAAAAACAAGCCTGAATCAAGCTGTTGGAGCCCTCAAATTTCATCTAATGTTACTAGATCTTATGAATTTTTCACAAATCAAAAGAAACCACAATTTTGACCAATCAAAAAAAATTTAAATGCTAAAGAAAGAAACTGTATTTTTGGTGAAATTTTTAAATTATATCTTCAAAATTCATTTGAAAAAAATCTAAAAATAGTTTTATAATTTTGACTATATGGATACTTTCTACTTTTTATACTTCACATTATCTTTGTTGATGCAAACTTCAAAAAAGTTATAGAACTTATATTTTATAACACATTTGTATTTTGTCCAAATCCTTTGGATTTTTAGGGGTTAATTAAAATTGAACTCCATTTTAATGTCTATTTTCAAAATAGGAAACTTAATTTGTTATTCAAATTTGTGTTAATTGATTTAAAAATTCAAATGAAGAGAATTTTGTCATTAGGTTGTCTTCTTTAACAAAAAGTAGCTAATCATTGCTAAATTTGTCCCTTTTATGTTTTCATTAATTTGAACAACATCGAAGTGATACAAAGCATCATCTTCCAATAGGATCATCAATCTATATTCCCATGCCTTTTTAAAAAATGAAGACTTACTTTTATAATATTTTGTGCTTGGTTTGGGTGGATTTTCCAAAGTCATGCAACAATAGTTAAATAGTAGATATTGAAGCTTATACATTATCTCAACATATTTATATGTTGACAAATCCTAAGTCATTTATAGTGGAATCATTTTCCTTAACCTCTAAATTTCCATTATCCCTTCGGGGGACAAATCAGATTTTGGGCACATTCTGTGATCTCAATTTTTGGTGAATTGTTTTGAAACTTTCCCATAAGATAGAAAAACTGATTATCTACATGGGAATATAATTTTTATTTCAATTGGTGCCTGGGAGCAAAAGTAGCAGAAGTCATACCACAAAAAGCCTGAAAATTTTCAAAAAAACTTTCTTTTTCAACTTTGAATGCTAATATCTTCCAATCTATATGGTCAAACTTCATGAAATTTTTACTATGTGAACTAAGACAAGTAAAGTACAAGATCCTATGGTTAGATTCTAAAAGAATGATTTTTTTTGGTATTCTTGGATGAATGCAGAAAAAACAGCAGTTTTGAATGGTTTTTGACTAAAAAATGGCCTTGGGAATTTAGGGGTTAAAATTATGGCTTCTAGCAATAAAGCTTGTAAAATAGAATCAGAAGAAGTAAGGTTCCATAATTTGTTTTGTAATTTTTTCCTAATGATTAATCTTTATATGCAACATAATGTCAAATTTGTAAAAACATTCAAACTTACTTCCATTAAAATTTATAAATATCTTTTTATTATTTGTTGATTTATGAAGTTTAAAGTTATACTACACAATTATATTTCTAATAAAGGTTATATTCTTAAAGATCATTTGTACCTGTCTAATATTTTGAAGATCATTTGTTTGTTTTATGAATTGATAAGAAATTTTTGGACTATTTAATATAGAAAAACAGACAATTAATTAGAAGATTGTATTGATTCACAGTTTATAATGTTATTAATTGGAAAGGATACTTATTATAGGTATTAAAATAAAGTCATCAAAGAAAACGTATAATTTCAAAAATAAAAATAAACGAATAAATAAATAAATATTCAAAATATAAGTGTGATTTTTTAACCAACTAAATGATGGCATATGTTAATTTGTTTGAAACAAATCATTACTATAATCCTAAAATAAAAATATATATATTGTTGGTAGAAAAACTTGTAATTTATTAGTCCAAATAGATAAATTTTATAAATTATACAAATACAAAAAATTTGAAATTCAATAGAAAAAATTCAAATGGGCTCTATGTTTTCAAAGGTGACAATGTGTGCAAAGTATTCATTCATTCAACATTAAATTTATTAGTTGTACCAATTGATTATATTCACTTACAATGAATACAATTTTATTGTTATAAATTGCACAATAAAAGTCTTAAATAATTCCTTACTTATTGTAAAATGTATTTTAGCAATATAGTTTCTAACATCTTAAACTAATTGTTTTAAATATTTCATGCATATTTTATATTTCAATGCATTTTGAAGTATAATTTCCAAATCAAATTTTCCATTTGCATACTTAGAAATACATTCATTTACTAAATCATTATAAGAGGTTATTAGTTTTCTTAAATCATTAATTTTAACAAGTTGATTATATGATTTTTATAAATTTCATTTACTATACTTCTATTTATTCAAAATTTTGTATTGTTTAGGCTTAAGCGAAGATGAACATTATCTTTTTGAAGAATTGAAGTTAGAGTTGAATCTACTATTATAGATGCTACATATGTACCAAAGGTATATTATATATTTACGCACTAAAACATTAATCAAGTAAATGGTACTAATCAAATTGGTATTTTGAAATTTTCATACTTTGCAATATATTTTTGATATATTTAATAAAAATTATGCACATAGATTTATAAATAGTATAGAAATAGATGTCATCATTTTATAATATACTTCTAAAAGCATTGCAATCAACTTCAAATTAATAAAAAAAATAATTAATTAAATTTTTTTTCTACATTAAATTAAAGATATTACATAAGTTATTAAATTAATAAATTGGAAATTGATGTATGTAGGTTATTCCTAAATTTGATGATGCAAAAAAAATAATTAAAAAAGCAATAGAAAAAAGTTACATTTTTAAATGTCTTGATAAAAAACAAATGAAAACAATATTTACTTGGAGAAAGGCAACATATATTATATTATTTTATTACACATATATTATAATTTATAAATGAAAAAAATCTAAATCTAAATGGAAAAGTTTATAACTCATCCTTTGAGGAATGATCCAAAAGTTCAATTGTGCCTTGTGTGTTTGGGCAATTTTGAGTTAGTCACATGGGGACTTTTCTCTATATAAATTTTAGTTATATATTTGACCAATACATTTAATTTAAGATGATAGGTAATTGATGTTGTAGAAGAAGAAAAACATAGAGGAAGTGATGTTATCATCAAATAAGGCGAATTTGGTTCTAATTTTTATTTGATTGAGGTATATCATGATCCAATATTTTCATATAGAAATGATAAGAACTTCAAACTGCAAGTTTTTGGATCTAATTTTATAAATCAAATGTATTTTTCTATTAATGTTTTATTGTTTTTGAGTGTTTTTGAAATTTTATTTTACGAAGGTTAGTTATTCAAATTTTAGTTTATATAATCACAAATTCATGACAAGTTTTACAATGATAAGTTTTAAAAACATATAAATGTATTTTGATGATAATATTAAGTTTCAATTTTTTTTAAATGTAATTAAAAAAAGCTTTAATAATTTAGAATATATTCAAATAAAGAACATATTGAAGAATATCACAAGTAACAAACAATTCTTGAAAATCATCTTGATTGATTATTATAGAATACATTTAATGCTAGACTAGATCTTGTGAAGTATGGATTCAAAAAGAAAAAAAATGAACCTGAGCTTGTACATACTTATTCTACAGGTGATAGCTTTCGAGAACTTACTTTTCTTTATAATGCCCCTTGTGCTGCAATTGTCAAAGTAAGCAAATCATTATGTATATTTTTTTATTCATTGTACTATTTGATAATAATTAAATAATTAAATATTATTATTTTCAGATTATACTAATGATTTTTTAATCTAAAATAGTATTTTATATTATTTGTTCTATTTAGTTGAAGTTGTTGACTTTTTATAAGTTGATACAAAATAATTTGTAGGCTACTATAGATTGTATACTATGGGCAATGGATCGTGGGACATCTAGAGTAATTTTGATGACATCAACTACGCAAAAACAAGAATTGTATGAAGAATTCTTAAACAATGTTCTTCTTTTAAAGTTAATTTGTATTTTTTATTTACAAATTTATAAGAATTTGTGAGATTCTTTTTTTTCCTTTTATATATGCTTTATTTATTCATTTTATAAAATTAATTTATATACAACTTCAAAGTATATGAAATTATAAATTTCAATTTGAGAAGATGTTTTAAAAAAACCTATCCCAAATTTAAAACCTAAAAATTCTATTCTTTAGATTTTAAAAGAACCATTTTCATAAAGTAATATATAATCAATCAATGAGAGGCTCATCCTAGAAAATTGCAAAGTTGAAATTCAAATTTGACTTGATTTACATTTTACATCAAAGCCAAAATTTAGTGATTCAAGTTTTTGGTGAGAGTTTGTCAAGTTTAGCAATTATTTCATTAAAAAAATTATAAATTACAAAATTGAAAAACTATATTGCTTTTGTTGATGCCAAGGGTGTTTAAAATGAAATCTGATTCAAATAATTGTTTTTTCATCAAATGTTTTTCTTAATACAATTCTTTTACAAAATCATTTGGAACCTTAATAGTTATAGTCATTGAATTAATATACTTGTAATTTCTAAAAATATAATAATTCAAATGATTTTAACTAAAGAATGTTTAAATATAAATTTTTCTAAAACTTTATACATATGAATTCACTTTGATACAATTTTGGTAATGAAAATTTCAAGTATAGAAAATTGATGTTTTAAATTTTGGTACTAAAATTTTTCACTTAAGAATACGTCATTATCTAAAGAGGCAGAAAAAACAAAAGTCAGAAATTGAATTCAATTTATTGCATTAAATTGTTAGAAATACAAAATTAAAATTACATTATTATCAATGGCTTGTTTACATCATAAACATATAATACAAAATATGATATACTATAAAAATTTATAAAATGCAACTAAGTTTTTCAAATGTTGTGTTTTTATTAGAGTCTTCATATGTATGAACAATTGGCTATTGCTGATGTTCTAGAACTTGAATATTTTGATTTGGGAGAATCTATTATTGTTGAAGATACACTTGGAGCCAAGTTTTATTTTTTGGTTGAGGTATGGAATTCTTAATTCACATTTACTTAATCAAAAATTTCAAAATTATCATTAAAAAAATTCAATCCAATTTTTTTATTCATCAATTTGTTTCAAATTCATTTTATTTAATTTATAAATATTTATAAATATTTACAGATAGCATTTTAATTTTATTCTGAAATAATATGTTATTTTTTTCAATTATTTGTATCAAATCTAAAATCATCATAGGAACCAATTTGTTAGTTGTGAGACATTAGATTTTTATTTCAGATAAATTTGTAAGCCATAGCTTATATACATTATGCTTACATGCCATGCTTGTATACAATTCAAAATTATAAATGGTCTTATAGGGTATAGTAGAAGATAAAACTAAAGGTCAAGTTGTTATGAAGTACAGTGTTGGTGATTATTTTGGTGAATTAGCTCTATTGAATAATGAACCACAAGCTGCATCTGTTTTAGCAACATCAGATTGCAAAGTGGTTTCCATTGATGGTGAAAGTTTTAACATAAGTTTCTTTCATTTTTTTTGTAATATTCTATACAATCCCAAACTAACATGTATTTTTTTTCTAACAAATGATAAGTAATTTCCATCATAAATTAATAATTGAATGTTACTTTATTTAAAATGATGCTATATCGGGTGCTATGAAAATAATATTTGCAAATAATATTTAAAATTGCAGAGATTGTTAGGAAAACTTGAAGATATTTTGCATCGCAAAAAAATGGAATATCAATCAGCATCAAGATCTATTGGCTAGTTAATTTTATTTTGTATAAAATTCATATTTTTCAAATGAAAACCCAACACATTTTCATATTAAAAAGTTGAACAAGGTCTTGGATTTCTCATTAAAATAATATTGCCAACAAAAGCTTTTAGAAAAAGCTTTTGTTTGAAATTTAAACTTTTGATACAAAAATTTGTTGTTTTTTGCTATTATTTTGCTTGTTAATTAAATTTCTAGTAAATTTTTTTACCCTAACAATTGCATTTTGGATTTTATTTCTATTATTTGTTACCTTGATTGGACTAATAGAAATTGTCAAAATATGCAACTTCCATTACAAGATGCTCTTTTTATTTAATATTTTAGCTATGTGCAATTTTGAGCTACAAATTCTTATTATAAATATTAGTACTTATACTATTTTTCAAAATAGAATTTCTAATGTAATATACAAAGATCGTACTTTGACACCACTTCTTTTGCCATGTCAATATAATTGTCTACTGAGATATCTATCAAATGAGTGCACCAAATTACAAGATGTCTATAAGAATGTATACAACTTTAAGAAATGAAGTATTGAATTTAGAGTGAATTCATTAAGCACAATGATATGATT
This sequence comes from Pseudoscleropodium purum, assembly GCA_963969395.1. Taxonomy (NCBI): domain Eukaryota; kingdom Viridiplantae; phylum Streptophyta; class Bryopsida; order Hypnales; family Brachytheciaceae; genus Pseudoscleropodium; species Pseudoscleropodium purum. The sequence continues at coordinate 5,898,402 of OZ017796.1, forward strand.
TTGAGATTCTTTTTGTATTGTTGTGCTTGAAAAGTTTCAACATGTAATTTACAATGTGTAATGGTTACCTTGTATGCAAATCTTAATTTATATATAACCTTTTTTCCTTAGAAAGTCTCAAAAAGGGAAACTGTTGTTTTTTGGTTTGTTCTTTACATGAGAAAAAACGCAAATCCTTGTAACATAGATTTTCATTGTAATGATTCCCTTGGTGATTTTGAAAGAATTACTAGAATATTTCTATGAAATATTTGGCAATTTGAGGTGAAGAAATCATTAGGAGCCATTCCAAAAAATAAAAAATAAGATGATAATACCACATTTAAATGAATGTACATAAATATGGATGAATAAATGATGTTTCATCTACAATCTACATATTTATGTGCAAATTGTTTTATAATGATAGTTAGAATCTCAAATTACACTCTTTAAAAATTTAAGAGTAAATCCCCTCCTTTTAAAAGCAAACGAGCAAGGATCTCGGCCTTGATTTTGCCATCTTGGGTCTAGAAGCAAGTATCTTAGAATTCTTGTTGAACGTAATGCACAAAATGGCCTTATTGTACATCATGAAGGCATTTTGCAATGTCCACAACACATAATACATTCATTCCTTATTGTATCCAACATATTCCTACACTCTAGTTGCCCAAATGAACATGCCATGCTAACCAAAAATGTGACAAAAAATGAGATTCATGACACTTACTACCACTTGATATTGCAAGTCTTTCTTCAACTTTCCAATCAAGTAGTCCCAAAATCAAATAGTTCCAAACTTGCAAAACATCAACGCATGCTTAAGTCATAGTCAAGCTTTTCAAATCACCGCCATGCACAGTCCTACACTTCATAGTTTTGTAGGTGGAAAGCAACTCATCATCTTTTGGCAAAAGAACGCATACACAAACCAGATGATGGTATTCAATAATTTGGATGATACCAACCTCAATGAAGCTATCTTCACAAGCTGATACCAAAAATTGTCTAGCAGGAGAGAACTCAGGATGACTTTGCTTTCCAAATTGCAATTATGCTGTCAATTCAACAACTCGGCAAATTTAAACGCCGATCACACAATCGCAAAAGGACTATACACGGAAACTTGCCTGCCACTCCCATTAGTTCCCCCCCTCCTCTCTCAAGAAATTTGTGAGCCGTTGATTTTTTTGAAAAAAAATGTTTACCCTCAAAATTGACGTTGATTTCTCAAAAAATCACAAGATGTTGATCTTGTGAAATTTAATCTGAGCCGTTCAAATATAAAATACAAATACTGAATACAAATATAAATACAAATACATGTACTAGATATGAGTACTAAATACGTGTATTGAATACGGATATTGAATACAGGTATTGGATATGCATACTAAATACTTATATTGAATATGGATATTGAATACGGGTATTGAATACGGATACAATATTGGATACAAGATCAATTGTCCCATATTGTTTATCAAGAACTTTGATTCTGAAGATTACAAGAGGGGGGTGGGGGTGGGGGGGTGAGATAAAAAAATTTCAATCAAATTTTAAATGATAGGTGGAGGTGAGTGGGGGTGGTAAAATAAAAAATTTAAAATAAAAATTGTGCATAGTGACACAAAGTGTCACTATACACCTTGAGTGCCTAATAACTACATTTACATTAAATTAAAGGACAATGTGAACATTTCATAGTTCCCCTTTAGGTGAGTATAAGTGTCTTTTGAAGGGGCCCATCAAAATTTATCCTCAAATTTTGACATGGGACTTGAGATGAATAAACTCTTAAATCAAGTCAACCTAAATTTAAAGGATTGGAGGTAATTTTTTCTTGAGGTATATCTCAATATTTGGCCTTTGTTCCTATGTTAGTAGAAAGAGACATGACAACTTTCAATAACTATTTTTCAAAGTACTTTTTTGCAAATGATTGCAAAATGTCTTGCATATTTTGAGTAATAGTGAATTTCTTCAAATTAAAGATTTTGGACATCAAACACTAGCATTATAAAATGTATCCACTTGAAGTACAATACAATAATAATGGCATCAAATTTGTGCACCTACAAATTGATCCTTGCATCTACACTTGCTTAAGATTAACAGTGTTGAACAAAGCTTGCCATCCTGCAATATACAAAGGTTGTCAACTTGCAATTCATGTTCAAAGTGCACCACAAGATTAACAGGTTGCAAGTATATATCAATTCTTGCATAAACGAGAAAATTTTAACAACTTTGAAGCCTAAAGGCAATACTCAAAGATGAGCAATATTTCCGGAAAATTAATCATTAGTAATACTAACATGTAAATGGAAAATCTTGAAATGCTCATTCATAAATTGAACTACAAAATTGTGTCCAAATCTCAAGTTTTCATTAAATTGCAAAGATGTTGTCCAATTCTTATCTAGTGGCGTTAAAATTTATAAATTCTCTCTATTCAAAAATGGTTGTCTACAATTTTGTTGGTATTTTTTTGAATCAATTTCATTGATTATATTGTAAATAATATAATTAAGAAAGGTTTCAAATTTTATATCATTAGAATCAATGAAGAACATTGCATGTGTTCATTGCAACCTAAATAAAATTAGCCACAAGACAGTATTTTTTTGACCTACACAAAACAACCTTAAAAAATATGACATTCAAAGTGGACAATCATTTTGGGACAAAGGGATTAGGTCATTGTGAATTTAAAACTAGGTTGCAAAGAGATGAGAAATTAATGAAGGAATGCATGTATTCAAAGTTTGGCATTATCCACACATACAACCTAAACTTGAATTGCACAATTCCTAGGGTAGCAATTCTTCATCTACAAAGCGTCAATTTCAAATATGAACAAGCAATAACTAAAACCAATCATAACTTACTTGAATCAAGATAAATAAGCAACTATACTGCAACGATTTGCTCTCGCCATGTAACATTGGAATACTTTTTGAGTAAGATACCTACTTAAATTTTTTCATATGTAGCTTTTGTTGAACCAAAGCTTTGTCGCCTATAGTCAATAAACATTTTAGTGTAAAGAAGATCTTATCCAGATCATCAAATCATTTAAATTAGGTGAGGTATAATGTTTTTAACATTCATTGTTTGCAATTCTCAATTGGGAAGAGGGAACAAAACAAACCTTTACTTATTTTTATTTTTTGGGATCAAATGGAATAACCATTGTACTAAAAGCATCAAATACAATCTATATTAACCCTATTCTGGACAATGAACAAAGTACTTCCAAGCAGTGTATTGTCTAGCAAACTTTTCATTCATCCTATCCAATACTTGAATCTTGAAGAGAAAACTTTCCTTAATGACCAACTTCTTGAAATTGCAGTAAATGATATTTTGTAAAAAAATGTAAGCCAAAATGTGAAAAAAAAACGAAAAAGGATTGAGGCGTTTAGGGGTTAAACTGAAGCAGATAAATATCCAAAAAAAATCTATTATTCATAGAACCCACTGCCCCCGAGCAACTGAACACATCCATCTAACAGTTGGATGATCTTCATCTCCAAAACCCTAACCCTTCTTCGAGCTTCCCCTTCGAGCGAAGGGAAGCTTACTCCCGAGGTAGTCAAGCTTGGATCTGCGGATTATGCGAGTGCGATGAAAGCGAGTTTTCGATACTAGAGAGATAGAGAGAGGCGCAATTGCATGATCATGGAGGAGAAGCGGAAATTTGCGTATGATCTCAATGACACGGTTATCAAGAGCATGGGCATGGGTGCAGTCTTCAAGGATTATGTACGTCCTTCGTGCTCTTGGAATAGAATGTTGTTGCATTTGTGCAACAGTCCGCTATCGTTTGCAGCAAAATGTGACTCTTATTTCGTGAGGATTGAATTCCGAGGTGTGGCATTGGTCACATTTGTAAGGTCGTTTTTAGGGTTCTGGGCCACTGCATTTAGTGTTAATGTATTTTCGCGCTCGGAGGGATCTAAGACTCTCAGAAATGTTTCGTTTATGAAAAAATAACCAAGAATTTAATTGTAATTTTTTCCCCGTTTTCACCTGACTTGAGTGGTCAGAATGAGTGAAAATGGGCAGAATTTATTCTTACGAAGCTTTGTTGGTACCGCTGTGTACTTCGTGCGATCCCCGTAGCGGGACATTCATTTTTCTTGCTGTTAGGATAGTAGTTTCCTCTGCGATTGGTAGCGACCTAAGGTAATTGCGGTGGTTGCACTGCGGTTGTCGAGCTCTGCGATCGTCGACCTGTATCTCGTGACTGCATATGAGACGTAGAACGAGCTGTCTCCTGAACAAATAACTACGACTGCAGTGTCGAGTCCTGTCACCTTGACATCTAAAGCTTGAGCACATGTTTGAGATTTAAGATTAAGCGACGGGATGTGAGTTTTGATTCGGCTGTTTGTTGTGTTTACCACTTCTAGGGAGCGAAGATTAATTCACTAGATTTCCATCGAACCGAAGATCTTCTTGTAACTGCCTCCGATGATGATTCTATACGTCTTTATGATACAGCTACTGCCTCGTAAGTTCTCTCTCCTTCGTCAATTAGAAGAAGCTCTCATATTACTTTCCTATCGTATTTTTCCTCATACACTGATATCGCTTGCAGTTGTGCATTCTAGCCTTTTGTTGATTTCTATATGAGATCGCTTGTGAAATTTACAGATCGTGCTTGCGTGTGCCTGTTGCCCGAGCAGGTCACTGAAAACAATTCACAGCAAGAAGTATGGAGTAGACCAAATTTGTTTTACACATCACACCAGTTCGGTAATTTACTCCTCAAAGAAGGAAGGAGATGGTAAGGTCACCGTTATCCATCTCATTGTTATTAAAGGATGGCAATCTTGTGGCGGCAACTGTCAGTAAAGGAGAATGTCCGTTGAGCTGACATTGTCGGTTGGAGATTTTGCAGAGTCTTTGCGATATTTGTCTTTGTATGATAATCGGTATTTGCGCTACTTCAAAGGACATCGTGACAGGTCACTATCTTAATCTGGTGATATTATCGTGCGACTTGATATTGTGTCTTATATCGTCTACTCATCTCCTTTGCTTCGATGGCGACATCGTTTATTGTACGATTTTCGGTAGATTTCAATATGTTCCAATTACGAAATCTTCACTGTATCATGTACATGCTGTGACATAAGTGAAGATGTAATGGCAGTGCAGGGTGGTGTCACTATGCATGTCACCCAAGAATGACTGCTTCATGTCTGGTGCATTAGACCACACTGTTCGTCTGTGGGACCTTCGCACTAATGTGTGTCAGGTAGTGATTTCTTTTGCCTTCAGCTTTCGCGCCATTTTTTCTAAGTAGTTGTTGCTTATGTTTCTGCTTTTCTGGCATATATGTATAGGCCCATGGAGTTTGATGAATTGGATTTGGACACAGTCAATACAAGTTTTAGGGGACTCATCGAAACACTTAGTGAGCTGGAATGAACTATTCTAGGTGATGCCCTTCTAGCTATTGACAATTGAATTGGTCATAAGGGTATGAGGAAGATTTGGCCAGCAAATGTTATGGACGGGCTTGAGAAAATAATTCTTGTCAACTTCTTTGGTTTTTCACTTTTAGTCCCTTTTATGGAGTTTTTTTGTATAATGATTGCAAATTTCCTGACTCAGGGGCTGCTACGTGTAAGAGGGAGACCTGCTGTTGCGTACGATCAACAGGGCCTTGTATTTGCTGTGGCCATGGAAGGTGGAGCTATCAAGCTCTTTGATGTGCGATCTTATGACAAGGTTAGCAATTCGTTTGCTCTGTCTCTTTGGGATAGTGGCATTGTTGGGAGACTGCATTTTTTGGTTTCGATTTTTGGTTGCTAATAGCAACTTAGATTAATTGATTCTGAAAAATGGTTTGTTGAGCCACGGTTGCATTAAGGTAAGGACACCTAAAACCGACACTTTTTACAGTTTCTATTATTAGATTGATGAAAATTTTATATTTTCTGGTTGATAAACGATAGGAGGTTCCAGTGCACCAAAGAGTGCATCATTTGGATACCCTATGCAGAAATTACGAAGTGACAAAAGCTTTTTTGGTAGATGTTCTAAAGTTGTTTCTTGAAGAATAGGTACATATTGATTTAGGACATGTTCTCGTTGTGATCATCCGAGTAAGTGGCGTTTTTAAGCACCTGGCGCGTCTGGGTGTGCCTACCTTTAATGTGCAATATGTAGTGGCATGTATTTTAAACTTCAGTGTAACATTTTTACAATCTTGTGATACGTATTGCAACCTTCATATATTTCACATGAAAAAATGTATGTGCTTTACCACCCCATATGGCTTTACATTTTGGTGAAAATATTTGAGTCTCTGGGCATGGACCTCGTTCAATATAACCTGAAATAGAAGTGAATTATCTTTGTGAGAGTCGTTGCGAATATCTCATTGGCTTGAATCGCGCACTCTGTCTTATTTATGGGTTCCTTCGCCAATCACTGCTCCAATCAAGGTCAACTTGCTTGCAAAAGAGTATCCACTTATTCTGATTTCCATTTGCATTTGATTTCATTTGAAGAGTGTTTCTAAACTGGTGCTTGTAGTAAGTACTTGCTCAGTTTTAATTCCCATTCGTTGATTATACCTTATGTTTTTTCGAAGCCCTATTTTTTGGTTCCGATATCATTCTGATTTTCCCTATGATGCCTAATGAGTACATGATTTTCTGGAACAGGGGCCCTTTGATACATTCTTGGTAGGAGGTGATACAGCTGAAGTGTCTGGCATGAAATTTAGCAATGACGGCAAGCTTATGCTACTGTCAACATCCAACGGGCATGTGTATGTGGTGGATGCTTATACTGGGAAGAAGGTAGGCAGTGTTATTGTCCCGATCCTGGTGTTTGTGTGCGTCAACTGGAGTTTAATTTTTCGTTATAAATATTCTGACAATGATGGTGCCTTGGGTATAATGACAGCTTCATGGTTTCACTTTGGAACCCAATCCTGATGGCGGGGTACTGGAGGCTTCCTTCAGTCCAGATGCACAGTTTGTGATTGCAGGTATACTCATTTGTTGCCTTGACGTTTGCTAAGCTATTTATTGCGAACGGGAACATCTTTATTGTGTAATTCTGGCATTGGACCCCTCTTTAACCAAGGCTTAGGGTTGTGCTCGTCATATTGGAGACCTTTGGGTTTTGTTCCTGCCACGCACTACACATTGACCAATGACCAGAATTCTCAAGCATCTTCATAGTGTGCCTCAGATGTACTGCCTGTGTAGGGGTTTCTGCAACTGTGCATCTCTTCTCTTACCTCTCTAGTACTCCATCATGCGAGTGCTATTTTTGCCGGTAGCGATTATGAACCTTGATTTTCTGCATATCAACTGAACTGACGCAGGTTCAGGCGATGGCACTTTGCGAGCATGGAATACGCTGTCGGGTGTTGAGGTACATTGTCCTTCACAAAGTTGCAATGTTTTGGATCATGAGTTTCCACTTCACCTGGTTTCTTTGAGTGGGGATGTGCTTTCTAGGTGTGTACTGTACTTCTCCCTGAGTTAGTGCAGATGGACCCTCCTTTGGTAAGAGGGGCCCTACACAACCACTAGTTCACTATGGATGCTTTTAGGTGTAATTACCTTGCCACAAGTTGTGTCCACTTCAGTAAATCTGCTTATTGAGCATCCTAATAATTTTCCCAATGATTTAAGTCTAAGACCAACTGGCCACGCTAGCAAATTGACCCTAAATCTCTATGAGTCAGGAAACAAATGTTTGGCTAAATCGTACTCTGATGAATTGCCAGGTTGCATGCTGGACGAACAACGCAGGGGTGCCTGCGTGTGTGAAGTGGGCACCTCGCCGGTTTCTGTTAGCCACTGCTTCTGTGGCATTGGTTTTGTGGATTCCTGATTTATCAAAGCTTCAAAAACCAGATAATGGCCCTTGAAAGCCGCGATCGTAAGTCTGAAACGACCTCAACTCTGCATATAAATAGACATTAGGATGGGTCCACTTGTTTGGCTGTAGGAAGGATGCTGTTCAGCATGACAGTTTTGATTGTTGTAGAATTTACGGAAAACTCCTTTGTGCTATACTTCAACGAGGCGATTTTTATTCTGCCCATAATTTCAACTTTCAGTACAAGGGCTTGTAAATCTGCATTCCAATACCTTGGAGAGTTTTCGATTTGTTAACGCTCATATTGGAAAATATCAGCAGATTCTTTGATCAAGACTTTGAGTGTTTCACTGAATCCAGGAGGGTGCACCGGAAAGCTGCTAGAAAGTTCGGTGTCATTCTGTCGATTGAATATTTTTTTCAAAAATGGAACCTTATCAAAAAAGAAAAAATTCGGCTTTCTTAGAATTTAAAAATACATATATCTGACATTCATTTAGTGATGTAAAGCATCGACGATGACGATATTCGTTTAGTGACATAAACTACCGTATTGATGATGACAAAGACCCATTTTATATTACAGATCAATTGTTGGCCCCAGAGGATTAAATTTGTACCAACTTGGAATGGGGCTTGGATGCTGAAGGGATGGTAACTTACTTCATTTGTTTGTTAACCTTGAATTAATAGGTTGATCACCGCAGACATTAGAGGAGTTTTTCACCCCCGGGAGGGCCGTGGGTTCCCAGACTGTGGGAACAGCCCCGCAGGGGCCACGGCAGCTTGCTGACGTGGTACAGTGATCGCCACATCTGAAAAATAAATTGAAATTTTTATTGTCAGGAATGGTCGTTTCTCAAAATTGCAAGGGTGGGAAGTTTGTGACATAGCTGCTTGAAGCAACCTTCTTGGACTCCAAAAATCCTCTAGTGAATCACCACACCACAAAAATCATCCTTTCTGGTATAGTCTAAATCATCTACTTAAAAATATCAAAAGAACTCATTAGAGGTCAAACTCTTGTGCACAACCTTCCCTTTTTGTACAACATTTCAAGGATGAACACATACACTTTTGCTTTAAATAGAAGGATTTTTTTGTCATCCATTGACCACTTTTTGACCTCTATATTCTTATAGGATTAAATTGAGGGAAGTAGAAAGGTAGACTTTATAGTGAAACTCATTGTAATTATGGAGTAGTTTCAAGGCATGTAGGATTAACAAACATTTCCACCTAAAGATGATGTATTTAAGCATGTTATGATGTTAAAATGAGGACCAAATTTTGCATTTCATTTAAATGTCCACCAATGCATACTTTGTTACTAATAACTTGCATAACTTCATTATCAAGGCCAAAATTGTTAGAATTCAATTACAAAATTTTACATCTTGCAAATGAATGGTCATAGAAATCAAAATTGGCCCAAATTTTAGTCAAGTCAAATTTCAATACTTATGTTATTAGTAAAATGTGAGGCCCATTTTTACATAGTGATAAAAAAATTCATTTAAGGAAATATGGAAAATCAAATTAGCTTTAACTTCCAATAATTAGTTTGTAATTGATGCCATTATACAAAAATTATGGACAAAAATGAGTTGGAGGTACATTTTATATTCCCTATTTCAATTTTGTCCATAATTTCCTATGGAGTCTTTAAATCACAAATAGACTTGTGGAGGTGAAAATTAACCCCTAAAGGTTGGAGACTATATTTTCACCAAAATCGCTCCCAAACTACCATTTGTAGTACAAGTATCAAATGTTAGAAAAAAAAAACTTTTTTGGACACATGTAACCATAGGATCTTGTATTAAGCTTGTTTGAGAACATGTGGAAAAAATTTCAGAAATTTTCACCATGTAGATTGCAAGATATTAGCATTTGAAGTGACTAGTTTCTTTTTTTGGGCCCTGCAAAAATCCGGGCAGCTGCACTTCAGAAGGTCACATTTATATGAAAAAATGCCCAAAATGGTGGTTACTCTTTGGATTCATTTTGAATTCAAGTTGGCTACATACTCAAAAAAATTCAGATCATTTGGAATCATACAACATATAGGAAAAAAATAGTAAGTAGAAAGGAGTAGAGAATGATTCTAAATACTAAATTGTTAAATTGAAAAATTGAAAAATGCCAATCCCAATGGTTGTAATGTTCTAATAAACAATCTACACCCAATGCTCTTATTTTTTTTTCAAAAATATTGAAAATTGAGTTAAATAAAGGACTTCAAAATTTGTTTTAGAGTAGATTTTCAATAACAACCCACAAACTCCCACAAACTACAAATTCCTTGTAACTTTTCACTCATTGATCAAAATGGAATGATTCAAAGCTTTCCAAGTATATAAAAATCTAAAGAATCAATTTCAAATTTTAAATTCTTAAGAAAATAATTTTTAAAGAAGTTTTTTTAATTGTCCGGGCTACTTGTCGAGTATAGAAAATACATATCATACAATAACTTCTTAACGATGTAGTCAAAAGTTATGAAAATTGTGGGGCCCTAAAGCTACTCCTTGGACACATGTTGTGTTAAAATTTCACCAAAAAAATAAATAAAAACTCCATTCGTGGTGAGCTGCCCAAAATTTCTATGCTGCCAAAAAATGCAATTAATAGAAAATGCAAGCTTAACTTGATTTTCTATTAATTTTTCTATATTTTTGTAAATATATTTTTATTTTAGTTAGAATATATTTGATGTATTTTGATTTGACTACAAGTAGTTAAGCTCCCATTTAACAAACTTCACATATTCCATATATTATTATTGCCTATATCCTTTAAAGTTATAAGTATGGTGGAAATAATATAGCAATTATTTGATAATTTTGAAAATTGTTCATCATTGTTATTTGTATCTTGAGAAGAAATTTAATACTCATTATATTTTTTCGGTTACATTTCAACTTTTCTTTCATCTATATTCCTTTCACTTTTTTCAACTTACATGCAATAAAAATTATAACAACTAACATTTTTATAAAAGTCATTGAAATTTTCTATATTAACTTTTAAAGGACCAATTCTATCATCACATGGTCAAAGTTTGTCATTGAACTCAATTTAGCCTTAAATCATATTTGAATTTGAATTTAATATTTTTGTTACATGAGAGAATGTGCATTTTCTATCAATGTGAAAGTCTCTTAGTTTCATAATAAATGATGATTTAAAAATAAATATACTAATAAATGAAAATAAATTGATAATTATAACAAAATCAATTCAATTAATTTGAAATTTCTATAAAAGATAGAAGTACACATAAAGAATAGTGTGATAACTTTTCAAGTAATTTTTCACATCTCCAAACCCCTTGTTGTTGACCTTCATTCAAATCACAAGCTAAATTTAGTCTTTATGAAATTGATTGACAGAATGTTGATAAATTTCAAGATTAAATAAATTAACAATACATATAATTTTATCTATTAAAACATATTTTAGAATAATTTTTAATTTGACCAAAAAAGAAGGTTAAAATGAGACACAATATTTTATAATATAAATTTGAAAATCAATTTTAAAGAATAAAATAAAAATGAAATACGTAAAATATTATATTATATGAATTTTAACACATAGAACTTCTAATTGCAATAATTCATTGAACTATTGGATTTTATTGCAAATTTTTGAAATGGATTAGAAATGTAACTTACTAGGCTTCACTTTCTAACTTTAAATCAAAACTAAAAATGGTTATTTTGAAAGTTACAATCAAGTTTTATGAAATCTTGTTAGAAATCAAAAGACTATTGTAGATTCTTCCTTTATGCATTTGTAGGACACCATATGAATAAACTATGTATTTTCAAAGTACTAAAAAGTTAATGTGCTCTAAACTACAAGCCTAGACTCTTAAGTAGAAAAGTAGTAAAGTTTGGTTAAAAAAATATGCATGTTTTAGAAAGAAGTCACGACTAAGGTAATTGTGCCTATGATAGCCTAAATGGGAGCCCACCCATCATATTCAAAATTGTACTAATGGTGTACATTTTAGTTCTTGAAATGTATGTCACTAGAAATTTTTTTGCTTATGATGGGTTGGCTGACATTTAGATTGTCATAGGTTGGTTTACCTTAAGTTTAGTTTAGATAACATCTAATGATCCATAAGGAGTGTACTTTCAAAATGGGCCAAAATTGCCAAGAACTTGATTAGTTTGTTTTCTCATTTTTTTGTGACATCAGATGGAAAGTGTATGGAACATCTTGTAGTTCAGATTGAGAGTGAGGACCTCAAAAAATTTCAAATTATTTAACTACACAATTTAGTAGATATTTAAGTTTGAAGTTTTATTTGGGTCAATAGAAAAACAAGGCACTGCATTTTGAAGGAGCATATTTTAGTGAGAATATTTTGAAATGATGGCTTTTTGTGCTCAAAGAAAGACAAGAGAATTAAGAATGTTGATTTAAAATTTTGTAACATTCTAATCATTTCGCAATTTTTGGTAGACAACTTACAATCTGACTTGCATTACATGGTAGTCATTGAAATGAAAACAGTGTTTGTAAGAAAAAACAAAAATGAGCATACTCGAGCCATCTTCACCTTGAGCTCCTTGGATATGTCCTTTTTGAAGTGGGCAACAATTGTATGTCCAAACTCAACCTAAAAACATGAACCATGAACTACATTATACCATTCAACTTAAAAAAAAAACTCTACAAGGTGGATTGTAACTCAAGATTTGATGAAACTGCCACCATTGGATTCATAACACAATCTACTTTCTAGAAATAATTTTTTTTATTACGAAAATATTCAAAATTTGAGAACAAATAGCTAAAAAAGAGAAACAATGACCAAAAATTTGTTGCTTACGTCGTTAGGGGTAAACTCGGTAAGAATGATGAGGATGGAAAGTGTACCAATCATAGATGACTTTCAGTGAAACTATCTAAACAAAGAATCCGCTCCTATTCGTCCAATAATTGGATCACTTGGGTTGCCTCGTTGTTGATAGGCTCCTTCCATTCCGGGATAATGAGTAAAAACCCAAAAGCCAAAAATGAAAAAGCCAAAGTTGGAAAAGCCAAAGCCGGCAGGAGTGAGCAGGTCGAGGGCCTGGTCGACCTGGGAAGCAATAGTAAGTTACTAGTAAGACGAAACCAGCAGGTGGTCAGACGGAATCATGGCATGCATGGTATGCATGCAGGCCCTGAGACTCCGACACTGGAGCAAGCGAGCTCAACGCGGCCCGACACTTGGCTGACCCTCCACTCGCCACCTGGAATCTTTTAATCTCTCGGCGCACACGCGCCGTCTGTTACCCATCGATCGCACGGTCTGGCTGCACGTCTTCAATTGCTCAGTCTCCTTGCCCGCTCTATATGATCAATGTGGGTACCCCCAAACCGCCACTTTTCCAGCTACTGTGCCTAGTTGCTATTATTAGACTGGTCAAATTTGTATTGGGTTGTTTTATTGGCATGTGAAAGGAGGTTTGAACGCATCAAAACAATTCAACTTTTGGATACCACATGCAAAAGTTATGAACAATTAAAGTTTTATTTAAGTAGAGGCTCTAAAATCATTTCTTCAACATAGATACAATCATATTAATTTTGGAGGGATACATAGAGTAATGAAGGTAGTTTTAGACAAGGTGTGATTTGGGGTATACACACCTTATTAAGATAAATAGTATGTATTGTTCTATTTTTTTTGACATGTATGGGAATCTTCTAGATTGTGGAGTTGATGGGGGGATGCTTAATGTCTATAGAAAGCCCTCACGGAAAGTGTGGATGGATGGGTGGATGCACAAAACAAGTTTCAACCTATTTTGACACATAGGATGGAAGATATTGAAATTTCAAAGTTTTAATTGGTACCGAAAATTAGTCAAAAATTAGGAAATTTTGATGTAGAGCGCCATTGAGCCCATCTACCCCATAGCTTGATGAGCTAATAGAACACTTCGATTGTGTCACTTTTATTTATTTTATTTTTATTCTTAAAATTTGTTTGGTATACTATTTTTATATGCCAATTTTTTTTTAATCCTCAAATGACAACGAGGCCCCAAAACATCCAATGGATGACTTGATTGTTCAGTGTAGAAACAAAATTACATTGATTGGTCCAAGAATTAGAGCATTTTGATGACTACCTAAGTCAAGTAAAGGTGAATCAATCTTTGCACTTGTCCCCCAAAAGTCACTCTAGATATGCATGTGATAAAAAAAGCCCCCTATTTTGTGTCTACTTAATTTATCTTCTACTCTTCTTCTAGCAAATTTGGACTTCTCATTGCAAATATGAATTCAGAATTTGCAAATTTTATCCTTCGTGACAAATAATAAAATTTTTAGTGTTTTCCCTTGGAGACAAGTAAGGGGTGAGTTCACCCTGGCCCTTCAAGGGCTAAAAATGAAAAATAAGATTTATGAAGGGATTGGCCATCGCTTTTCTGGCCATTACAAATGGTAGATCCGTTTATTAAGTTTGTTTGTTTGTTTGTCACTAGATCTCCCGGACTATGCGTCCTCCATTCGTATATTTGGTATCATCGGAAAGCCCTTGGCAAGGAGGGATGCATGGGCTTGGTTTCATGGCATTCTGACCTAGGGCGTGAAAGTTATCAAATTTTGAAGTTTTTAAGAATTAAAAAATCTTTTAAAAATTCTTTTGTTTTGACCGTGGTAACGGCACGGGGCACACTAGTATCTCTTATATACTACTCTGGTTGTGGCAACGGCACAGGGCATGCTAATCTTAATTAAGCAACCTTCTACTGCTCTTGCTGCGCTTAACTACATTCGTAGCGCTTCCATAGCGACGAAGCAGCCAGTCGCAGCGCGTGGTTTGCCGCTTGGATCCTAGCTTCGCGGATTCAGGCCTGCCAGCCGCCGTAACTCGATGGATCGCACCGCCGGCATGCCTGGCGTGGCCTGGTCTTATGGTAGGATCTGCATACTAGCTAGGTCCCGGCATCAGTACGTTGGGAGTTGCCCCCGATCGATAGACAGACATGTATAGAAGTTATAGAGACGTACGGGCACCTGCTAGCTCGTCCACTTGTGCAGAGATGCCATTAGCAACTGGCTAGCTTGGCCGGAGACTGACTAGCTTGTGGGCCGGGCCGGGGAGATTACAGTAATTTGTTGGGTGCGATCGATCGATCGACTGGTTTCTTAACTTACCCGGTTCTCGACTTTGTTGGTGATGTGCGTTCCGTCTACGCACGCACGTATGTGAGCTAGCTAGGGTTGATTAGGTGAGCACGGTGAACTTAATTATGGTTCGGGTCAGGGGAGAGGGGCTCCAGGATTTGGAAGATCGATCAGTGCGTGCGTGCGTGCGTGCATGTTCCTGCTTCAATTTGTTCAATCCAATTTAAAGCTAGCTGGTAATTATGGTAATGACATTGTGTGTGCGCTGCAAGAGAATGGAAAGCTAGCGCTGCTGTATAACGTGCACCTCAAACTTGTTTGTTGTTGTTGTTGTAGAGCGTTTGAATTGCTCGCTGAGTCGCTGTGAACGGTGCGAGAGCGGTGAGCTGCATGCATCGTTTTGAAGAAGGAGCTGTCCGAGACGCTAGTCAGGATCTTGGCGTTCTGAACTGACCTGGTGCTTCATACGTGAACAGTCTTCATGCCTGCTTTACAGGTATGCTTGAACTCGATCTCCACTAGTTTTTTTCCTTTTTAATTATTGGTTCACAAGGATGTTAGCTCAGTTCCTCACACGTTTAAGGCGACATTTCTCCCCGATCCCAGCAGTCCACCATGCCCACCTGATCTTTCCTCACGTGCATAGGCCCGTGCACAGGAAGGATTTTGTGCCTGAGTTGGGGAAGTACTTAATTTGTCCAAATGATGGTATCTTTGACAACTTGTACGTGACAACGGCATTTTGAAAAATTCAGGGAGTTTTTAAAATTTGAACGACATAGCCACCTTGAAATGTATGATTTACCAATGTATTGCAAAACCTACCAATTCAAGTTTCTTAAGGTTTTTTTTATACAATTCAGTGAGAGGGAGTAGAAATCATTCACGGGATTCCGAAATAGCAGTGAATCGTATAGGGGGATCGAATCGAATGCTTTCTAGGCAGAATTTTGCTTACGAGTTGAAACTAGTGTGAGTCAAACATTGGTTTGAGCCCCTAGTGCTGTAATTTTCTGAATTCTTTATATATGCTAGCCACTCCATTTTGTGACCCTAGCTCACCAAATAAGACATAGCTGAAACTAGGAATTCGACCCTGGTGCACAGCTGCTGTACATTGGTTAAAAACAGCTATAATTTGGTGCACTTAGTGCCTTCCTGACACGCTTGTGTGAACCCATGATTGTTTCCTGTGCCAGAGAATTCAAGACAGTGGCTCTACCCAGCGGCAGGGCTATGCAGGTGACACCGATGAAGCTCATTTTCTCATCGACACAATCCCGGACCCTTTTGTGCAGAACATGTTTGTGTTATGTCACGGGGAGGAAGTGATCAGTACTGACGCGGACGTGAATGCCCAAGCTGGAGCACGGCCGTGGGATCCGCCACTTACTGCACGAGGCAAGCAGCAGGCATGGAGAGTGGGGCGGAAGATCAAGCTGGAGGATTGGAATGTTACTCGTGTGGTGGTGTCCCCGTTCTTGAGATGTGTGCAGACTGCGGTTGAAGTGATCGCCGGGCTTTCCACAATGCCCTCTGGTGTTCAAATGTGGGATGGAGACCATGGCTGGCCGAGCACTGTCTCTTCCATCAAGGTGGGAGACTACCTCAGACTTGTCATCATCTTTGCTCCTAGCTCTCAAAACGCAAATTGTAAGCATCCGTATACGGTGTGACAAAATAGCTTTGAATCAGCCGATAATTTGTACTTTTAGGACATGATACTTTTGACCATTTGGGTACTCAGAAGTTAGCAAATTCAATCCTTTGATTCAACAAAAATCTGTTATAATTTTTCATAAATGACCTTCCTGAGTTGCAGCAACTGACAGCAGCAGCAGGGGTCTTGAATGTGAGAGAAGTTGCGACAAGCAGAATCAGCAGCATAGTTTTCTGCATCACTAACGAAATCTGCTTGTGTGTGCGACTGAAGGCATCGATTGAATGTGGGTTAGCGGAAGGGCTAGTACCTTGTCCTTCGGAAGTTCAAGAGAAGGACTGGCTCCAGCCTTGGACTTTAGACCTGGCTGAGCTTTACTCAATGCTGCCCACTGAAATCCATGACCCTTCTTTTCAACCAATCAAGCGAAAGGTAATATTTACGCATCATTTAGCTCTCTACTGAAGACAGTTTGAAATAGTCATAAACTGCAATTTGTCATGCAACATTGCAATTTATACCAAAGTCGAG
Organism: Pseudoscleropodium purum; assembly: GCA_963969395.1. Classification (NCBI taxonomy): domain Eukaryota; kingdom Viridiplantae; phylum Streptophyta; class Bryopsida; order Hypnales; family Brachytheciaceae; genus Pseudoscleropodium; species Pseudoscleropodium purum. Next base: position 5,915,578 of record OZ017796.1, read on the forward strand.
ACACCTCAAAACACCACTTTTTCTACAGCTTCTATTGTTACATCAACCAGACAAAATTACATTCTAATTGACAAATGAAAGATGATGTCATTGCATCAAAACAGAATGCATCATTTGGATATTATATCCAAAAGTTATTGAAGGATCAAAGTATTTTTGGTAGGTATTTTTAAATCGCTTACATATTCACTGTTTTCATTCTACTAACCAAACCAAATCCTTATTTGGTATCACAGTTGCCTCAAAGTAGAGAAAGTATAGAAGACAGTCAATGTCGATATACTTCAACTCTCAAAAAGATTGCCAATAAATATTTGTACGAAAACATTTTATATATCACACATGGTATGGCTCTCACTTTTGAAATGTTTTCAACTTTTTAAAGATTTGCAATTTCCCTCTACTAATTGCACCACTTAAGCAAGCAAGTTATATATGTTTTGTTTTGTTCAGTGTATGGTTTGTAATTAAATTATGTGGACACAGGTGAAGGAGTGAAGCAATCTGTGTCAATGATGTGGCCTCGTACTCAGGTGAACAAGGTCACACACTGTGCATATGTACATGCCCAACGACCAATTTTTGAACGTGACATTGGTGATTGGGAGTTGCTTACTGAATCTGGTTCTTCTTCAGGCATTCTCTTAAGACCATATGCATAGCTAGTTCCTCTCTTGTGTAAGTTGTGCATTCAAACATGTACTTAATGTTTGAATGTGAGGCAAGAGACTTGGGAAATGTATGCATGACTTATGACATACATGACAAATTACGTTCGTTGTGTTTTAGATTTTCATCATGAATGTCACACGAAAGAAGTGGTGAATGATACTTTCTGGGGATGAAAATGTAACAAATTTTGTGATAGGAGTTGTGACATTGTGTACTTAATATTATAGATGGATGGATGTACACCATTCTTATTACATCTTTTGGGATTCAAAGAAACTTCATAAATGTAAACAGTATATGTTCAAGAAATACCTAGAGATTACTTGTACAAAGTAGACCAGATCAATAATATTGGCACTTGCAAGAGTGATTTTATATCCTTTTCAATACAACTCTCAAGTGCATTTTGAGCAACTTTGAAATATATGGTTGTAGAATTTGTAGAATTGAAACTATATCTATCACTCAAAGCTAAACTTTCAACATTTTCAATGATGATTGGGGCATGTATGCACATTTCCCTCTTCAAGATTAGAAGCTATAAGCTTAGTGCACTTAAATGTGTCCAAGTAAAGCAATTGAGCATTGTTTTTAATATGAAATTGCTAAATTTTTAATTGGATCTTGTTGGAAGTTAAAAGAGTACTTGAAATTTTGTTTGTATGCAATTAGGGACACTAGATGAATAAACTATCAATATTAAAAGTATTGAAAATAGACTCCAATGAATAGAGGAAGTATAATTTAGGATAGGAGTTAATTTAAGAAAGGAGTTGCACCTAGGTGTAGTTATGTTATTTGCTAGGAAAAGATAAGAAGATTTGTATGGACCATGCATCATATGTGGCTAGTGAATAAGGTAACTTCTTGTGACTTCTTTCTAAAACCAATTTCTATATATTTTTGCGTGAAATACACTACCTCTATTTATAAGAACTTATTAGAACTCATCTACAAAGTCATTTGCTCTTAAAGAAGTGTCATTCAAGAACTTGCCTAGGAAGCATTCACTAAATGCATATTTATTCTATATATGGTTTTTTGCAAACACTTGTCTTTGATTCAATCATCATATATATACTTGCTCCGTGAGTATTTCAAGACCTAATCATCCAAAGTCAAAACAATGCATAAGATATGTAATACAGTAGCAAAATTTAAAATTTTTTAATTTAAACACTAAAAATAATAGATGATGAAGAATTTAAGCCTCTAAAAAAAGATTCCAAGTTGTGCATGAAAAAAGGTCAATGATTTTTTTTAAATAAACACTTTGGTGTTGCATTTGAAGAAATATTGATATAAACATCCAAAAAATAAATTTGAAAATTGGTCATTTTTCTTGTATAAACAACTTTTGCCCAACCAATTACATTTTAAGAAGAGTTAATTAATTCTTTTATCTTGATGGTAACACAAAAAAAGTGCACTTGAAGATACATCCCAGATACAAATTATATTGTTTTAGAAACTAAGACTCTTTGCAATTTGTGTAACCTTGGTCTAAGATGAACAAAGATTCTAATATTTGTATGCAAAATTGTTCTAGGGCTAAAAATTGTATTTAAAAACTACAATAATTGTATGAAAATGAATCAAAATTGACATCTAATTCAAATATGCTTAAAAGTAGTCCTTTGAAATATGAAAAAAACATTGAAAGTATAAAATATTTGTGGCATCCAAATTTTCAAGTGAAAATAATTGTTTCACGCTCATTACAATACTAAAAAAATTTATAACCTAAATTGTGAAATTTTAAAGAAATAGAATAATAAATAGCATTTTTTTTAAAGAATTTACACAAAAGGCAATGTATTGGTTACCTCCAATATGAATTTCAAATATAACAAGAAAAATCCCTAAAAATTATGTTCAAGTTTGTGTTGGATATACAAATATAATGCCCAAATATTACTAATATTTTGAGTTTTACCCTAAAATAAGTTTAATCATATATTTCAATGTTGAAATTAACTAGACATTCAAAATAAAAAGTATTGAGTTTGATTACAAAGGCATAGGATCCATCCTTTAGCCTGAAGTCTCAATAATTGTATCCTATCATTCATTGCAAAGTCAAGGCCAATTCTAAATTTTACATTTTATATGAAACACTTAAACTTATTATTACAATAAGATGATTACATTTCACAACTTCATATTCATTAGAAGAGTTTTGGAGGGTCCAGGAGCCTGTTTCGGGCCTGTTCCTCCACAGTTGTTCCCTGCAACGAGGGGAATGGCCCGTTGTCAAAAAATAATTTTATAAAAAAAAAAAAAAATTTAGTCTCCAAATGCAAAAAAAAAAAATTTAAAATTTAAAATAAAAAAAATTGGTCAATGACGTGGCAGGGTCTTAGCCACATTAGACTGTTGCGCCAAACCTGTTTCCTGCGTTTGCAGGCTGTGATAACTTGCAGGCATCCAAAGGCTCCAAAAATCTTCTAATGTAGAATCTCCAAACCCTAATTAAGAAAAAGGTTAAAAAATGTAAAATGAATCCTTCTAAGACTAGACACTCAAATTTTGAACAACAAATGAATGCTAACATGTCCCAAGTTCACAAAGGCTAATTTTTTTCATCTATCTTAATATTTGTAGATTCTTGTGTTAATTTTCTTACATTTTTTTGGTATAGATTTTCAAAAATTTTCTTGAAATATTATTCTATAGTTCAAGTTGTAGAATGTTTGCATCAATAAATAACTTTTTCAGTTTTCAAAATGGCCACTAAAAAATTACATGGATTAGTAAGTAAAATAAAAATCTTAAAAGAACACCATAATTAGAGCTTAAATTTTAGAATTTTAGAAAATCCTTTAGATAATTACACATATTTGATCTATAATCAATTTTAGAAGGTATTTTTAGTTTTTAGTTTCAGATTTTTTTTAAATGATTGATTATTGTAATGATAGATTTAACTATATGAATGTGAACCCATAGATCATATCTTACACTTTGTCTTTAGAAAATATTTTCAATTTAATTATTATTTTTAATTTTATTTAATAACAAATCTTCCCATATTTGGACTACCTTTTGTTTTTTAAGGAGTTAACTACAAGCACAAGCACAAAAATAGAGGATAATTTTTTCTACATATTGACATCGGTAAAATATTTTGAGATAGCCATGTCCTTACCATAAATTTTGGATACCACATATAATTGTGAACCATGAATCTTTTCTAGAGCGCAAATTCACTAAAAAAAAGTACCTAATTTACTTGAGGAATATTTGTGATTATAACCCTTACTTCTTAGTGCATGGAATTAGTAATTTGCTTGAGATGGTTTTACTTTTCTATGATGAATGCATATAATTTTTAAATGAAACAATGAATTCTCATCTATCTTTTCATCTTTTGTCCATGATTATAGATCTATAAATAGCTTCATCACTATAGTGTGGATTGATTTTACACTCCTTGAAACAAATGAAACAAACAACTATGCTACAAAATATTCTCCCCTTTGTGATATTAGTTGACTATAATTTTCTAAGGTCAAGATCAACAAAAAATATTTCTAAAAATAGATGTAAGAATTTTTCAGAAACCATTTTTCAAAAATAATTTACATTGTTTGGAAAAGAAAGAAATCTTCATATTTTTAACCGTTTGCCAAATTACAATTCCCAACTTCGATCAATTATTTGACAAGGAGTATCAACCATGGATATTTTTCATTTTTTGTGAGGTGTGGAAGTGGTGATATAAAACATTACAGTAGTGCTCCTAATTTCAGCATTCATCTACATATTGAATAGAAAATATTACATTAGCACATATCACATGTCCATAATTCTATTTTCATCCACAATTTGGTGATTTCATTAAGGATTTTTTCTTAATTCAAAGTTTTCTAGCAGAAATCTTTACGTGTTGTTGCCTTTTTTTAGTCAAATTATTTTTTTGGATGCAATTAGGCACCAAAAAGCCAAAAAAACCCTTGGTGCCAACCTTAACCACTTGCTATTGATACCATTGGTAGGTTTAAGTTTCTTGAATGTAAGATAGTTGCTTGATTCTCATTTTTTAACCCTAGTTTGCCCAACCAAAAATGGCATCAACAACACACTATCCGATGTGAAATTGAAAGAATGAGTTTGGAAGATAATGTGGATGAAATTTGACAAATCCACTCTTTGATAGGCTAACTTACTTAGAGGTGATGCTACATGACAAAAAAGAGGCAAAATCCACCAATTACATGTGTAGATTATAGTACTTAATGAATGCCCAACTTCTAGTTTATACAAGGTTTTTTGACGGTGTCTCCATTGATTTTTGGCTAGAATTTGTTAGACAAAGTTACAAATTAGAAAAGCTCCACAATGAATTACTGACATTCCACTTGTAATACAAATGAATTTTTTATTTGTATTCTTTAGAAATGTCCAAACACAAAATCATTGAATTTGGATAGCTTTTGAAGGCGGAGATGGGTGACTAGAATAGACAAGAATATCTTCAAATATCCACGGGGTATTGCTTGTTACACTCTAAATGAAGAAAAATGAAGTCCACACTAAGCTATGCATGCAAGCACGTCCGCAAGTACTTTATTTGCATGACCTTAAATTCCCTATAGATACCTATTAACCCCTAGGGACCAAGCTATGTTTTCTGGCTACATAGAAATTTTGGACAAGTGCATGTGACTACAAATTTCTATATTTTTGACCCAAATTTTAATCAAAGGTGGGGACAAAGATTATCTTTCATATGCACTAAATTTTTTGACATTTGGAAATATGAGTCAAAAGTTATAGCCTAATATATATTTTTTTAATAACTAGACAGTTTGGGCAAATAAAAAAAAATTAATTTTTCATAAATGAAAATTTAAAATTGATTTTCTAGAGTTATATATATATGGAAAGCTTTGAGTCATTCCATTTTGATTTATGAGATGAAAGTTATGAAGTGTTCTAGTTTGCAGGCAGTTATAGATTCCCTACTCTAAAACAAACTTTGGGGTCTTTTATTTAATTCAGTTTTTAATATTTTTGGAAAAAAATAAAATCATAGGATGTAGATTGTTTATTACAACATTGCAACCATTGGAATTGGAATTCTTCAATTTCATAATTAAATTCTTAACAATCTAGAATTTTAAATCATTCTCTACTACTATCTACTTATTGTTTTTTCCTACATGTTGTACAGTGGGGTACCAATCAAAATGTTGTTTTCGAATTCGTAGTGAGAAAAATTTCAGGACTGCCAACTTTGAAAGCCTCCCGAGAGCTCAAAAATTGATATTTTACCACAAAATTTTTACTAAAGAATTATCTTTAAGTTAATTATATATATGACAAATTTCAAGGCCAAAAGATTCACTGAAAAAAAGTTATTCAAAATCTACCAACATTGGTAGCTGTGGAAATTTTTTCACTGCTGCCAACTTTGACAGCCTTCCAAAGATTGAATTATTTTCTTTTGCCATGAAATTCTTGTCAAAAAAACCTCTTTATGTTAATAACATATGATAAAAATTTCAAGACCAAAAGATTAATACAAAAAAAGATATTAACAATCTACCAACATGTGTCGTTTTGAGAAACAATTGTAAAAATTATTTCACTACTTCAACTTTGACACCCTCCCAAGGGCTGAGAAATTGCTTATTTACCATGAAATTTTTGGCACAACATTCTCTTTATGATAAAAATATTCATGCGAAATTTCAAGGTCAAAAAATTTATACAAAAAAAAATATTTACAATCTACCAATGTGTGTAGTTGTGAGATACCTTTTATTAAAGACATTGAAATTGTTGAAGTATGTCAGACAATCATGCTTCTAGATTGAAATTCTCCAAATGATGCAATCTTTAATCATAAATTCTTCTCAAAAAAATCAAGGATAGCCAAATTTAGTTGTGTGCACTTGTCACATCTCAAAGACTACACTTGTTTAAAAATTGGAGACCATACATGCATGAAGAAGCTTTTTCCTCTCAATAAGAATGCTTGCATTTACAATAGAGCATTATAGGAGGTGGGATGTGGGATGATGAGAGAAGAAAGTGATGGGTGATTATTTTCTAAGTACAGGATTGAAACTTTTGGAGAAGCTCGATTGGCCTGCAAATTCTCCCTATCTCAATCCAATTGAGAACCTTTGGAAGATTTTGAAAGATATTGTGCAACATGGCCCAATATGTACAAAAAATTTAGATGACTTGAAGGTAGTTATTGAAAGAGAGTGGAGGTTAATCAATGGTACAAAGCTCCTTCAACTATGTCATTCTATGCCTCTAGGTTACAAGTAGTGATTGAGGCAAATGGAGGACATACACATTGGTAGATTGTAAATAATTTTTTTGTATAAATTTTTTGACCTTGAAATTTCGCATGAATGTTTTTATCATAAAGAGAATGTTGTGCCAAAAATTTCATGGTAAATAAGCAATTTCTCAGCCCTTGGGAGGGTGTCAAAGTTGAAGTAGTGAAACAATTTTTACAATTATTTCTCAAAACGACACATGTTGGTAGATTGTTAATATCTTTTTTTGTATTAATCTTTTGGTCTTGAAATTTTTATCATATGTTATTAACATAAAGAAGTTTTTTTTACAAGAATTTCATGGCAAAAAAAAATAATTCAATCTTTGGGAGGCTGTCAAAGTTGGTAGCAGTGAAAAAATTTCCACAGCTACCAATGTTGGTAGATTTTGAATAACTTTTTTTTAGTGAATCTTTTGGCCTTGAAATTTTTCATATATATAATTAACTTAAAGATAATTCTTTAGTAAAAATTTTGTGGTAAAATACCAATTTTTGAGCTCTCGGGAGGCTTTCAAAGTTGGCAGTCCTGAAATTTTTCTCACTACGAATTCGAAAACGACATTTTGATTGGTACCCCACTATACAATTCTAAATAATCTAAAATTTTTCAAACATGTTGCCAATTTGTCTAGGAAAAATAATCCAAAGAAGTACCACCATTTTGGTCGTTTTTTCATAGAAAAGAGAATTTGTGAGGTACACTTGCCCTCTTTTTTGTGGGGTCTAAAAAATCAAATGCTAATATCTCACAATCTATGCAGTGGAAATTTATGAAATTTTTATCACATATTTTCTAGTTAGCATACTACAAGATCCTATGGTTAAATGTGTCAAAAAAAGTTCTTTTTTCAAAAATTTGGTACTTGTACTAGAAATGATAGTTTTTGGTGAAAATATAGTTGTGAAACTTTAGGAGTTCAATATGAAAATCAATCAAATAACAATATACACTTTTTTCTAACAAGAAATAGAAACATTGTCTTAAATCATTTGAAGAAATAGGAGGCATTGTCAATGACAACAAAAGCTCAAATTGCCCCAAATCCCTAAGTGCAAGAAAAACTACATCTATCGTAGTCCGGTCTTTCTTAAATTGTAATGAAGAACTTGAAGAACAATTGCAACTATTCAAAAAAATTTGAGGCGTAAAAACAATCTAGCACTATAGTGTGGTGGGTTCAAAATTGGCATAGGCGCTTTTAGTCTTCACTCGAACTTCATGATGGCAATCTTCTCTAAAAATTCATGTCATACTGTTGTTCAAAGTGTGGGGTCTACATGTGCAATTATTGTCCATTCAAACGCGAGGAACTAGGCTCGTTGACATAGTTGTTGGTGACAATACACATTGACAAGGCAATGACAAAAAATGGCCATTAGTTCCGGTGGTAATGGACAACAAAGTTGCAAGTGCAGAGCACCCACTTCTTGGATGAGTGTACCTTAGAGAAACATGGATCTTTACAACTAAAGACAAATTGACAAGCTTGATAGTAGTCTGCCTCACACCACTTGCATATACAACATCTACACTAGATTTGAGTGTGACTTTACATAAAATGCAGAGCTATAGGACACCAATTCCACATTGTACAAGTGCAAGGTTAGGGCTATTCTTGGTAATGTAAGGCCGAAGGCAATGCCATACATAAAATCCACCTATCACAATTTTCTACTCTCCTCATACTTGAGGGTTGTGTTAGAAACAAATCCATGTGTTGTGGAGAACTGAATCTACAACAAACATAAGGTACTTATACCACCATTTGTTGCTGTGAAACTGGATGGTATATTCCGCATCTAATCTACAAGATTCACATTGTACATGTTGGTTTGATATTCAACTTTTTTGTGGTGTGGTCAAAATCTCTTCTTACACTCCTTTCAATCAATGGTGAAGACCTATAGAATTAATTGAAGTGCTCAAGAATGCAACTGGGTTCAAATTATATTAAATAGAGGCTGCCATTTTACCACTTGAATGCATTGCCCAAAATACTATAGCCTGGGGGTGCTCACCTTTCAAGAATCCACAAAGTATGGAGGGAAAGCCATGGCGGTTTTCTGTCACTATGTTACATTGGATGTCACTATGTTACATTGGATGTCACTATGTTACATTGGATGTCACTAAAAATAGGATTTTTTTTATAGTGCGATTTGAATTGGAAAGACTTTGAGCGTGGCTTCCATCTTTGTGATAGCCCACCAGTTTTTTCTTCTTAAGATTATCTTCATCTTAAGACTTCAAACATAATGGTTCTTCGTTCCATTGAATTTATTAGTATTTCTTATTGAAATATTCTTACTATCATTCATACTCTCTTCTTTGGTACTTTCTCTCTGATTGCCAATCAACAAACTAAATTTTTTGCTATTATACTAAGTTTTTCAACTTTCAATTGTGGACATTCTCTCTATTCAATCTAGTATGATTCTAAACTTCAATGCTATCTATCGCTCTGATACCATGTTACAAATCACTCAATTAAGTTGAACGATTTGAAAAGCCTAAGCGGTGCTAAAAATTGGATTACTTGAAGTGTCAAATACAATCTTGTACATGGAATTGTATACAAAGAATGATAACAAACTAATGAATGAAAATAAATAGTAAACAATAAAATGGATGAAACAGTGAGTAGAAATATCTAGAGGCTCTTTCAACAAACTTTAGGTGGCATTCAATGTAACAACTTGTATTTTTACATCAACAATAATGTTCACCATAACATCAAGATGTTATAGCAAACATTATTATTAACATAAAAACACAAGTTGCTACATTGGATGTCACCTACAATCTATCACTTAAATATGGATTTTTTATGTTGTGAAAATTAGTGGGTGTTGGTGTGGGGTGGTAGGTTCTGCTTGGTAGGGTGGCAAAACTTGGCCGAGAACTTGGCTTGGTGGATTTGAGCCTTGCCTATAAATATTTGTGTAATCTATATTATAAATATTATAAGAAACTTGCATTTTTCGTAACAAATAGAAAAACATGGTGAGTACGTCAATTTGGAGATCAATCGTGTTAACAAGGATGTCTAAAAAATGCATCAAGTTGGACATGCCAAAAAACATGGAAAATTGTAAAAAGACATGGTCTGATTTCAATAAAATTTTGGAAGATGTTACAAAAAATGGTCTTTGAAGGCCATGAAAAGTTGACATGTGTCTATCATGTGGCCTCCACTTCAGCACCAATGGGGTAGGCAGTGCCACATCAACAACTTTTTCATCTGAGTTTTTGCTGACACCATCAATGCACTCGGTTCTAGATTTTGTCAATTTGGACATTTGTGGTAATGGGCATATGTTTTTTTAGACGTCAATAGTCACATGAGAATGATTTATTTGAACATCATGTAGCATCTACTATATAGTGCGACATGTCTATCAAGGCATAAAAAGATCATGAAAAATATCTTCTTGGACATGCTTGATGAATATGTCTCAATTTTTTGAAACATCAATTTAGACATCCAAATGTTTCTTAAGACATCAACTTAGATGTTTAGACATTTTGCAATGTCAACTTAAATATGGTACCATGCATATAGAATAGGCCATATGAGAAAATTGCAAAGCTATTTATATAAGTGGCTGGTATGAGGGAAGACAAACCATATGGGATATATAAAACTTTGAAGTTGTATGAAAATTATAATTTTAGATATGAGCATCCCAATGAACATGGCTTTCTCTTAGTTGATGTCTATAAAAACATTTGAACGTCTTAGTTGACGACAAAGTTAATGTTTCAAAAAACATCTTGAAATTTCAGTTAATGTCTTAGTTGACATCTGAAAAAACATCTTGATGGACATCTCAATTGATGTTTTAGTCAATGTAAAAAAAAATTAAAAATTCTCAAATGGTATCAAAGTATGTTGACATCATCCTCTTTAGATGCTACATCAGATGTTATTTTTTATTTTATTTTTAGTAAAAAACTACCATGTGGTTGCCCATACCTTGTTTTTTTCAACTTTGGTCAGTGTTTTACTTCATTTTCAAGTAACTTCTACAAACTTACCCATAGTCAAACCATAATTCCTTGTTGATGTGGTACTATCATGTTTTTTTGGATGTCACAAAAAACATGTTGACGTTTTTTTGGATGTTTCACAAAACATATTTGTTTTTCCTAACATAACATTGTTTCCTAATAACATACACATGTTCACTATGATGTCCACTCCAATTCTGCCACCCATTGCCTCTCAATCTTTGACGTTTTCTTCTTTGCAAAAACATGTTGCATTTAAAGTCTAATATAACAAAAAACGCCAGTTTCTTATAGTGAAATAAGTGAAGTGATTACAATGTTGAGGACCACTTATGTATAGAAATTAGGCTAACACATAATCTAAAGGTCCAATCTCAAAATTGATAATCTGATCTTGATAAGCATGAATCACGGATGAATAAATAATTTCATCCAACAGATTGCGATTGATATCTTAACATGCCCCCTCAAACGCAATCTCTAAACCTAACTTCTAATGTCTTTGGTAGTTGTTGAATTTTGAGAGCTTGTTGTGACTGTCTGCCACCTCTATTATTTGTGCAGTCTTTGATTGTTTTTGAGCAAATTGTTGAATGTGTCACCTAACAAAATGAGGAGGTTGAATGAATATTCAATTGTAAGTTGAATTTTTCATTGAAATGCTTACAATTGGTTGTGAAATTTGAGAAGGTGTTGAATTTTTTTGTAAGTCCTCTCTTCTAATGTTGTATGTAGAATGCATTGTGCATTAGAGGATTTTCAACAATTACAGAAGGTTGTGAGTTCCCTAGGTTGCTAGTGTTGGAAAAATAGCCTTGTAATTGTTGCCTGACATGGCATGGCAATTGCAACATCACCAAAAAAAATTTCAAAAAAGAAATTCTACTTTTTTTTTTTCCATTCTAAAGTTAATTTTTTTTTCTCAAAAAACAAAATTGATAGCGGGAACAACAAGAACAAGGTCGGGGGAATAGGCTTGAAACAGCCCTCCTGACCCCCCAAAAATCCTCTAATGTTGGGTCTTGCTATGGACCTGTTCAGAGCTCCTTCGCTATTTCTTCATGTTCTTGGGGAAGTTGCTTGATTTGGTTTGGAACATCAGTGTGTTGCTACTAATAACAGAACTCCTTTAGATGTTGGTATTTCTACTTCAAGTGTTGAGCATCCATCAAATGTTGAGCATCTTTGGAGTTCTAGTGAGAGTACTTTGGTATAGATGAAGGATGAACTACCATCTCCAGTGAAGAAGTTTATGCAATGTGGAAGGGATATACTATAGGTTTATTTTGTAATTGGGTAGATTGTAAAAGAGATGTAAAAGGTTTTAGTGTTGTTGAGTTTAGATTGTTTAAGACTAAAGAAGAAGCTATGAGGTATCTTGGTTATAGTATGTAAGGTTAGTTTGTAAGATCAATTGGACTTCTTAATCCTAGAGCTACCCTGTGCCTTTTAAATTTGATGCAAAGAAGGGCTTTTGTCAAAATATCAACAAGTTGAGAATCTATTGAAATGTAATCTAAATTAATTTCCTCCTTTAAGGCCTTCTCTTGCACAAAATGATGAGCTACTTCAATATATATTTTTTTGGCATGAAACATAGGATTCTTGGTGTAGTCTAGCTCTTTTGCTTTTTGTAGAATTTTTTTGATTTTTGTGACATTATATACATTATTTATATATATATTAGAATTTTAGTGTAAAAGTGGCTTCTAAATGCATTAAAGTGTCTAAAAAGTAAAAGATACTTTAGCGAGTAGCTACAAACTAATAGAAAAGGGCAAAAAGTAAAAGTAAAAGCTGGTAAAAGAAAAAGTCAAAAAGTTAAAGAAAAGAAGAAAGATAAAGAAAAATAAGGAGAAAAAGAAAAAGACTTAGGGTTTCAGGAGGCGCGCGTCGCACCGATTGCGAAAGCTGCGACCCCTCTGATCACCCCCGGAATTCAACATATATTCTTGTTGTTCTTTGCAATGGCTCTCTCTTGCATTTTTCTTCGTTTTTTTTTTCTGTGCGGTGTAACTCTCATTGCGCCGATCTTGCGCTGTTGATGTGTTGTTTCAATGATGCTATTTGCCAGTGTAATAAAAGTGCTATTCCAAATTGTGTTGGTTGTGAGGGAATTGTGTGCATAATTTTGTGAGCAATTGTGTGAAATTTGCGCTGTTGTGCTGAAGATTGATTGAAGTGCTGTCTGGTCAATTCTCTATTCGTGGTGGGAAATCTGTCGGGAATATGATTTTGAAGAATTGTTAGGAATTATACACTGTAGATTGTGCCGAGTCTGAGGTCGCTTAGTCTTGAGTGCCGGTGGATTGGGCAAGCAATTTGTTGGGATTTGAGCCTGATCGGAGGAATAGCCGAAACGATTGCCAACACTGTGAACAAGAATCGGAGCTTGGTGGTGATTCAAACGTCGGGATGCTGTAGTGTCAAGGATTTTCCATTTTCGAAGCAGTCTCACGATCGTAAATTAAAAAAATTAAAAAAAAATTGAAAGACTTACACAACTCCATGTGTAGGTGAATTGATCGCTGTGGGTACTGGAGTGAAGAATCAACAGATCCCTGGATTCGGCAATCTCGACGGGCGCAGTAGCCGCTACAAATCTCGGTTTCTTTCAATTGTTGTATACAAATTGTGCTCGTTATGTGTAATTCATTGCTCGATCACTCATTCATGATCAAATTAGAGAAATTGTGAGTTGCAAATCGAAACTGAATCGGAGTAATTGTTGTCGCATCTGGTTTGACCTTTGGCAAAGCTCAAAATTTTAAAAGTTTGTGCTAATTCATTATCAGAGAGGATTGTGGGAATCAAGATTGAGAGACTGAGTGAAATTCATGAACTAATTCAGTAAATTTGGACAAATCGACCGAGAAATCTCAAATCGCAAGCATCGCAACAGGTGCAGGTCGCTGCAGTCTGTGGAAATCGAATTAGGGATTTGAACTGAGGTGACAAGTTAGGGTGAGGTCCCCAAACGAGGGCTCGGGGTACGGTTGGGACCTGGACTGGTTCCGATCAGAGACCCAATTTCAGGTAGATACCTGGTTTGGGACTAGCTAGGTATTACGGAGGGTTATTGTCCGGGTATCTCAAGGGAAGGGTGTCAATCGGGTATTGCCAAGGTATTGCACGGATATAGGCCCTCTAACCACGGTATTAGGTCCACCGGCCAATTAAATCAAAATTTCAGGGTTTTAATGATTATTTTGGCCCGCGACTATAACAAATTAAAATAAAGGTAAAAAAATTTCGTACGGCCGTACTCCTGGTTTGGAATTGATCTATTTGAGAGTTAGAATTAGAGTTAGGAATTTATTATTTATCTTGCATCAATGTTATTAGAGTGTTGTATTGAAAATTGCATATACATGTTGTAAGTTTGGATTTTGTGTATTGTAGGTAGTTGCTAACCCTTGATATTGGCCATATTGTCCTAGAGCCTTGGGGTGACTTATTGTAAGCCTTTCCAAACCCTTAATTCTACTTTGTTTTGAAATATTGAATACATATATTTGGACTATTTTCAAAGTACTATAGTGGGCTGTACTAAAGTCTAAGTCTTGCACTGCATCCATACATAAGTCAGTCCACATTGAACTATTGTCCCAGAACTATTGTCACGAGCCAGTAGTACACTAGACAGGACTGAGACGTCATACATCAGTCAATAGCATCTACTAATGGACAGCTTGAGTGATACCTTGGGTTTTAGTAGGATTAAGAACAAATAAGTATCTGAATTTTGCACGTTTATACATTGTGACCTTTAAACATATTACGCTAGCCTTATATAGTTCATTCCCTGGTGTTCGAACTCGGATTTAGTTGAATAAGATTAGATTCCAAAAAATATACTACACTTGGCTAATTTGAAAGATGATTGATTGTTACAAAGAATTTTTAGAGGTTCTAAACGTGGTCTCAAATCCAATTGAATTGAGAAACTACAGTGATGAAGTGGAAGAATAGCAACGGTGGGGTTGTCCAATTTTGTTAGTAAGTGTCTTTACCAAATTGCTTCCTGTGCTCTAGTAGATATTGCAATGTACTCAGATTCTATTGATGATTTGGAAACTATAAGTTGATGTTTGCTTTGCCATGTAATAGCTGCATCTTGTAGAGGAAATAGGTAACCTCAAGTGGATTACTTGGTCTGAGGGCATGATGCCTAATCAATATTTGTATAGCCATGAACTGTCGATTTGGCTTGTCGTTGATGGAAGAGTCTATAGTTAGTTAGTTTTTTTATGTATCATAAGATGTGGTTAACAACATTTATGTGAGCTTACTGAGAAAATGACATGTATCTACTAACATTGCTAATTGCATATGCTATATCTAGTCTTATAGTTGTTAGAAAGATTAGTTTTCCAATGATTTTAGAGTACATATGGAGATCTACAAGGGTATAATTCATATTTGTTAGTAGTTGGAGACCAAGAGGTAAAGGTACGTATTCTAATTTATAATCTTGCATACCTAACTCCATTAACATGTCTAAGACATAGCCATGCTGCAATAGAAATATGTTATCAAGTAATTTGTAAAACTGAACCCTTAGATAGTGGATTATAAGACCCAAGTCAATTATATCGAATTGATTATGAAGTTGAGTCTTAAGCCATTGAATTTGTTTTATATCTCCCCCACAATGAACAAATCATCCACATAGAGGACTAAAATAATTTTATTGTCCCCTGTATCCATATAGTACATGTTATGGTCATTGGAACTTTCAAACATCTTAATTGGAAGAAGAAAGGTATTGATTCTCTTGTACCACATTCTTGGAGATTGATGGAGGCTATAAAGAGCTCGGTTTAATTTGCAGACATAATCTTCATATCTTGGTATAATATAACCTTGTGGCTAATGCATATAAACATCTTTTTTTTATGAGGCTATACAAGAAGGGAGTGTTAACATCCATGTGGTGTATGTCTTGTTGCAATCAAGCAAAGTAGGTAGTTAAAGCATGAATAGTGGACCATTTTACAACTGGAGGGAAGGTTTTTTCGAAATCTATACCATATTTTGTTCAAACCCATGTGCAACCAAATGAGCCTTGAGTCTAGGTGAGTTGCCATTTATTCCAAGTTTGGTTTTGAAAATTCATTTGGCTATAATTGCCTTCTTGCCTAGTGGTAGTTGTAGAAGGGTCCATGTTTGATTTTTCATATTGGATTGTATTTCGTCATCTATGGCTGCTTGTCATCTTGGATGATGAGTAGCTTGATTGTAAGTAGTAGGGTCTGTTGATATATCTAGATTTTCTTTAGCTATACATATATCAAAATCATCATAGTTGATAGATAGTATGTAGTCATCTAATCTAACACTTGGTTTTCTAAGCCTATTAGATCTACGTGGAAAAAAGGGTGGTATGTTAATATATGGTGATTGATCAGATTGTAGGGAGGTAGGTATGGGAGAACTAGAAGGTGAAGGTAGATCATTTTGATTTGAAGGTAATTCTATGGGTGGCAATTGATTTGAGATTGAAAGATTAATAGGGTCAAATGAAGGTGATAAAACTGGTTGGGGTAGTTGAGATGCTTGGAGTTGAATAAAAGTTAGATAAATGCCATTTTCAGATGAAGCATGATCTAAAAAATTTGGGATGCCAACCTTGTTTT
Source organism: Pseudoscleropodium purum (assembly GCA_963969395.1). Lineage (NCBI taxonomy): Eukaryota > Viridiplantae > Streptophyta > Bryopsida > Hypnales > Brachytheciaceae > Pseudoscleropodium > Pseudoscleropodium purum. The sequence goes on from OZ017796.1 coordinate 5,932,202, forward strand.
CATTGAATACCATATCTTTGAATATGACTATTTTTTTGCACATATAATCAAAACATTTATAAATTTTAGAGATTTCATCATAGCCAACCAAGATTATGGGTTTGGATTTGGGTTCTAATTTTGTGCGTTTTTTAATATGAAGATAGGTTGTCGATCCAAATAATTGTAAGTGTGTGATGTGATGTAAAGTCTTTGTAGGAATCCTGTTGGAAATGTAGTTTGCGATACGTATTGCTTCCTCCTGAAGATATGTTAGAAGATTTGTTCCATATAGTAAGCTACACATTGTTTCAAGTAGATGATGATTTTTTCGCTCTACTATCCTATTTTGTTGTGGTATTTCTACAATGGTGAGCTGACGTTGAATGCCATGAAGTTTGCAATAATCATTGAATTTTGTAGACAAGTATTCTTTTCCCCTATCAGTTCTTAGACATGATAATTTGTGATTTGTTTGTTTCTCCACCATATGTCTAAAATGCTTGAAAGTATCAAATGTTTCACTCTTAGTAGAGAGAAAAAAAAATCCAAGAGTAGTATGAATAATCATTAATAAATGTTAATATGTATCTTGAGCTTGTGAGAGACTTTTGTAGTAAAGGTCCTCAAAGATTAGAGTGTACAAGTTCTAATGGGCGAGACTTTGGAATCTGGCTTGTCTTTGGAATTGTAGAATGATGTTGTTTTTTAAGAATACATGGTTTACATATTGGTTGAACTTTAGGTAAGGGAAGTAAGTTTGTAACCATATTTCTATGAGATGGATTATATAGATATTGAAATTGAGATGGGCCATACGTTGATGCCAAAGTTTTGATGGTTCAAGGTTTTTTTCAGAGATAAGGTTGATATCCAATCTCAATAAAGAAGGTAGATCTTGGTCTTGAATAGAAGAATTGAGTCGATACAAATTGTTTTTTCTATTATGCTATTATGTAGAGGGATTTGACTTGGAAAATTATGGAGATTTTAACTGTGACTAAAAATGGCTTGAGAATGAAGGAAGTTGTAAGATAATAAAAACAACTGAGCTTGTCATTTGCAAATTCACCCTACTAACAACCAATAAAATAATTAAAAAAAAGAATATAAGTGAGCTCGTTACAAAAAATCCACCAACTAAATTAACATGGTTCAAGAACTAAAAGTTGTAATCATGTCAAATCATCTAAACCGCCATCAAACTACTACCCTTTGACCTATCCTGTATTGACTCTAAATGGGTATAAAGATTAAGATAGGTAATAAGATCCCACAGCTTTGAATGAATAAAACGGGACAGTCAAACCACAAGTTGACCGTTCAAAAATTGGCTTCTAAACCTCAAAATCTACAATGACCAACAATTGTGCCTTATTAATGAGAATGATATAGAAATTTGACCATGCAGGTGATTAATCCCACTTCGTCACTACAAACACAAAAAGGGGCTATTATTGAAAACCCACATAATCTGCAACAATGTTTATAAAACAAAAATGAAAACAACAAGCCTCCAAAATCGGTTAAGAATAAAAATAGAAAAACAATAAGCCTCTAAATCAAGCTAAAAATAACAAGTCACAACATACGAATCTTCAATCTTGATGTCTTCAAAGTTTTTAAAGTCTTCATAGTCTCTTTCAAAATCTCCTTCAAAATCTCCTTTAATCAGGATTGACAAATCAGTACGTCCGCCCTAAAATATCGTCCGTAACCCGGACGTCCGTCCTTATGGACGCCAGCGGATGCAGCGTCCCTCCCGCCGTCGGAAGGTGGACGGACGGGGCGGATGGCCCGAGGCGGACGCCCAGATCATGCGGACCAGATCAGTTCGCGTGTCGATCGGACGGCCGTACCAGGGCGGACGGGTATCGGGGCGGACGGGGCGGACAAGGGGACAGGCGGATGGGGCGGACGGCGTCCGCGAATGTCAACGAACGCTGCGGACACAGCGTCCACGTTCGAACGTCCTGGACGTCCGACCGTCCTGTCAACCCTGCCTTCAATTCTCTTCCAACTCTTGTAAATTCCAAACTCTAAATTCTAAACTCCAAACTCCAAACTCCAAATTCCAAACTTCAAATACCAACTCCTACTTTATTATCAAACTTTGAATTGGTGTTGCCATTTTGTCCAAAGTTCAAATGAGATGAATGATGGTTTTTTAAAAAGTCAGTACAATTTTCTACTCTCCCAAATTTCAACTCATTCTAAAACTTTGTCCAACTTCTATAGCCATTAAAAGTTTTGACCTTGAGAAAAGAGGGGCAATAGACCCTTCTTCGCTCCCTCCCTTACAACTCACACATAAAAACACCAAATATAATGAATGATAGCTTCATAGAAATTCAATTCAATTTTTCACACTCTTTCAAAAATTCATTGCAATCAAAAGATCTATTCGTCTTATATGGCCAATCAAAGTCTTTACTCTTTTACATAGAAGGCAATAGACCTCCCTCCATTCAAATTAGTACAACTTTTGATTCACAATTCCAAATCAAGTAAATGAGATTTACTTGAAAACTTCACATCAAGATATATAACTCTTTCAAATTTCATTTCCAAATTCTTTACATACAATACACAATGGCCTCTCAAACTCTTGGATTTTTCCAACAACAATAAGAGAGATGATGAATAGTGTCCCCTTTTCCCTCCACCTTATCTTCTATCTAACCACATAAGTCAAGTGGATTTCACTCCATACCTTAACCATGTGGCTACCTGTAGACACTTGATTATCTACCTTTGGTAACTAAGCAAATACGACCAAGTTTTTAGTTTTTATTCATTTTTTAATTTAAGGGGGTATTGTGAGCGTGGTTTACTATGCCTTCCAAGCAATGGATCTTGTTATTGTTTCCTAATTTTGTGGATGGATGAAAGAATTGCCTAGAGTTGCGAGTGATGCAACAACCAGTCATTGTCAATTATCAAAATACTTTGATGCCACACTGAATCCCGTGGTTGTCATAATGGGCGAGTTAGGGTCATCGGACGGGATGGACGGCTTTAATTTTGTAACTTGTGCAATTTTGCGAAATGACACGTCACCTCGTCCGCGCCCAGCATGTTCCTTAATCCACATGGCATCCACGTGGCCTATTTTTCTGTTATCAGAAAGTCAACTATGTGTTGACTGTATCGGACAGGCAGGACCTCTAACAGATGGGCGAATCGGACGTCTATCCACTATGACAACCATGCTGAATCCTACAATGCTAAAGACCTACCTACGTGACTTTCTATGTGGAATCCCCTAAGTTTGAATTCTAAATTCTATTACGTTCTACTCCTAGTTGTGTTGGGATTAGGCTCCTTAACCCTCCTTTCTACTTACTATGTAATTTGATTTCCCTAAATTATATTGACTCCCTACTTGATAGTCTAGGTAAATGACTGATGCTAGTTTAGTGGCTTATTTCGCTACTACCAAGGTTCGGTATGAGCCCCTCCATATTCGTGTAGGCTTCTTCTAATTCCATGAAGATCCTTCTTGCTAAATGTTAGTTGCTCCCTTGAATTGGTTTCACGTCTACTACTCAAAGAGAGGGGAGGGAGGTCACCGTATCTTCCACCTTCTTTCCCCTTTTCTCCTCTTTTCTTTCTTTCTTGCTCTTTTATGCCGACACTATTCCACCCATTGCATTTATGGTGATCTTATACTATGGATCCAAATACCTAAGCTCCTTAATGGGGCTCTTCTCCCCTCTTATGCTCCCTTACATTTGTCATACTAATCCTAATTCTAATGGCCACGAAGGTCCTTCTTAGATATCCCCTATAGTCTACTTAACCAAATGGCTATCTCACTATTAATCTTCTTTCTCCTTCTTCCTTCCTATTTAACCTCTCTCCTCCTAGCCTCCTTCCATTATGTGTAGTTCTTTCTTGTTGGTAAGTAAGTTTGAGGTTTGAAAGTTGTGTGCAGGTGGTCGGTGATGCTCTACCTCCCCCTCCCTAATTTACCCTCTTCTCCCCCTTCCCTTTTTTTGACCTCTTGCCCTTGTTCTTTTGGCCCTTGTTGGACCCTTCCTCGCGGTATCTAGCGATACCTAGTAGGGGCTTGGCTTGTGTAGTGGTTGCTGCCAGCTGTAATACGCGGTGATATCTAGCTGGGGGTTCCGGCTATGCAGGTGGTTGTTGCCAGCTCACGGTAACCGACGATACTGAACTGGAGGTCCCAACTTGTGCGACTATGTGGTGGCTAGTCAAGGTTTTGTTGGGGTTCTCGAGGATATGTTAGGCCTGGTTGGGGGTATGCCGAGGCTACTTGGAGTTATGTTGGGGCTCTTGGGGTTATACTAGAACTCTTGAGATTTTGTTGGGCTGGCTAGGGGATATGCTAGAGATCTTGGGAGTATATTGGGGGTATATTGGGGCTACTCGGGGTTATTCTAGGGCTGGTTGGGGTTATTAAGACTCTAGTTAAACCCAACCTTTTGGATTTCCTCAAGGGAACCCACCTAATTAACTAAACTAGATTTTTATATGGGATGGTTGATGTTAGACCAAAGCTTTTTCATCTAAGGCTAGGCACTAACTAAATCAGGGGACCTAGTGACCCAATTTTTGGGTATGCTATGACACCCTCCAAACCTTACCACCAATCTTGGAAGCTAAACTTTGGACGTTTCCAAGAGTGTTTTGGAAACTAGACTTTGGAACTACGTGTCAAAGAAGTTCAAAGCTTTGATGTTAAGTTGTGTTTAACACCAACTGTAGGACTTTGAAATGCCTCAAGGGTTCATGGCTCCGTCGTCTGGGACCTTTTAACACACACTATAGCATTGGGTCCAAGCTAAAGGTTCAAAGCTTTGCCATCCCAGGGGGAAGTTACGTGACAAGGGAATATGCGACCCCTTAGGGGGGCACACGACAGAGGTACAAAGCTTCGCCATCCTAGAGGAGGTCTACTGAACACGGACCACTTTAGGAAAAGGTTAATTGCCCAAAAGGTACACCAAGGGTATAATAAGGAATAATAGTCAAAGAAAACCTCTCTCTCACAACATCACTCACACACTAAAGGCCCCCTAAAGCGGCATCGCCAAGGTAGAGGGGGGGGGCACTTTAGGATTAGTACAGAATACCAAAAGACTCCTAAATCACGCAAGTAATTCATAGTCTACAAGAAAAGACTTACGTTTTACTACTTCAATACACAAAAAAACACAAGGTAAGGTAGAAGGCTCCCTAAGGACCTTCCAAAGCTTGAAAATAAACAACAAAAGGAGCCAAAAGTGCTCCGAAAATACTACAGGAGAGTTTGGCCTCAAATGCCAACTATCCAAAATAACTCGGACCCAACAACAAAATGAAGGGGGTGATTTTAGAGAGGGAAATGGGGCCCTTAAATAGGTTTCAAGGGATCACTCTTCCCCTAAACTCCTACTAGTAACCTCCTCAACTCGGATTTTCATCCTTATCTTCAAAGATTTTCATCCTACTCTTAAACTTTTAACTAACTAGCATACGTTGAACCAACATTCTAACTTTTGGAGATTAACTCCAAATGCCAAACGAATTGCGCCATTGGCTCCATAACACCATTTTTAATCTAATCCCCCTATGCTCCCCATATCAAGACCAAAAATCCAATTGACGTTAGTGTGGATTAAAAACCAAGTTGGAGTAAATTTCCAAATCTTGGTGGTTTCCTATTTTGAAAAAAGTAACTAGCTTATGGTCTCCGATAGGTGCAAGGGAGTAAGGAAAGTCCCCTCATTGACTTCAATTTGCCATTATGTGCTCTTGGAGCGCCAGTCAACGTTGTGGGGTACCGCCACGTGATTAATTCTCAAGGAATCTGGCCTTTATTTGAATCCTACCGCTATCAAAATGCTACAAAACTTGGTGGAGCGCATTATTAGTATAAAACAAGCTAATCTAATTTTTAGTGAGATTCTACTGCAACTTGGATAATTTCCACAAAATTCCCGTTAGAAGTTAGAATGGTTGACCGCTTGGATGAAAGTCTTTTGTAAATTAGAAGATGTTGGGAATTTCTGTGAGACCTCTCAATGAGTCTCATGGGAGGTGTGCAGGTCCGCTTTGTCCTTGGTACACTTGGTCCGTGAGATCCAAGATGGCATCTCCTTGCATTGTCGATGGTGTGGGGATCTTTTGTAGATGAAAGAATTTTGGGAAGCCGACTTTGCCGTTGGACTCCTAGCATGGGATTTTCCCTAGAACACCATCCTTGAGTAGTAGATTCCTCCACGGCTCCATTCTTTAGTTGTAACACATGTATACTAACAATCAGGATTTCTTGGGAATTCCTTAGTCTAATAGGGAATTTAAAACCTAACTCTAAGACCCAACCTATTGGCCTTGTTGTGAATCTCTCAGACCGACTTAGCCATGGATTGCCACATTTATAGGGGGATTTAGTCCTTAAAGGTTGGGTAACTCAAACTTGTAAAACCAGCTATTTTGTGATTCTTTGACTATTCCTAGGCTAGTTTTGGGGGAGTTTTACATACACAATCAGATCTAGACCAAATACTATAATGGATATATTACAACCTTATTTCGGTTCTACACTCTTTTTATGATTTTTTATATATTGTATCTATTCTAATTTGTAGTTTAAAACAAAAGAAAATCTATGATTTCAAGTGATGAATTGGGAGCTCACCCCCTCCTTACCCCCATTGGTCATAAATATTCACCATAAAATTAATTTTATACTTCTAGGTAGAAGATAAATCATCCCAAAGTTATTAGAAGGTAAATTATTTGAATATTTCCCTTGTAGTACTTCACAGATACAAAATTATTTTAGAAAAACACTTTAAGTATGGAATGAAGAACTAAAGACTAACATATGGCTAGTAGAGGTAAAGAATTAAAGTTTTAATCGAAATATCATTTCATGTACAAGAATTTGAAGATGCACTTGACGTTAGCGACAACATAATTGACAAGATCCGCCTAAGTTAAAAGATTGACTGACCCCTCCAACTATTGTTGATGACCACGACTTCCCTTAATAGACTTGACCATGCAATAATATTGATTTTTGTTTAAACATTTAAAACATCTTTTAAATATAACTTTATGGCTACCGAGCTCAAAATATTCAACCTACAATAAGATCACCAATGTCTGAGTATCATATCGAAGATTTTTGTGCCATTGTTTCTTCACATGAGGTTGTTTCGGTGGTTGAGATGGTCGAGCTTCATCTTATGATTGCCCATGCAACAATGAAAGACCTAATGGCTGTTGAAGTTGATCCGACAATTGTAATAAAGAAAAATCAAACTCTTGCTCTAATTGAGATTCTTCATCTTGAGACTTAGAAAAAAACCTCCAATTCGACATAGTATAATCTAAATGAAAAACAAAGAAAATAACATCAAGATGATGAAACTATTAAGCAAATTCTTTTCTTTATAGTTGCCTATAACAACAAGGAAAAGGCGACACTATAAAGCCACTTCAAATGACATCATTTCCTTCACTATGTTATATATGTTGAAACCTATCTATATAATTAGAATATATATATTTTTATTTAATGTTTGCATTTGCAACACAACAACACGTTCTTATTAGAAGAATTTGATGAAGTCTATATTTATCAAATATTTAGCATTTTTTGGGACCAAACAATGTGAACCGTGAAGTGACCTTCATCAACAAATTTGCCAACTGATAATAAATTCTTGCACATGTCCAATACGTACATAACTTTGGTGATATCTTTATTTTTGTCAAATGTAATAGTGCCTTAGCCAACAATAGGAAAAACATTTCTTCCAACTATAGTTATAGTGGACATTGGAACAAGTCTAATTTTTGTAAGTAGGTTCCATCACATGTGACATGAGCGTTAGGTTTTGAGTTTAAAAATCAATCATTATGCACTACTAGAAAACTCTGGAATTTCAACAAATTTCTATTGATTTGGTCGCGTTGTTTTGGTCACTATACATCAAAAATCTGTTAATTTAATAGATTTCTATTATATATTGACTAGAACAACGCGACCGAATCAACATAAATCTGTTGAAATTCTAGAGTTTTTTCGTAGTGATGTATACATGTGAGGAGGGAATTTTGATTGCAAGTGTTTGATGTACCTCATCATTAGTTGGGACATCTTTGTACTCACCGCATGTATGTAGTTCTGCACTATTTGCTTGCTTCTTTTTTTGTGGCCTAGTTGTAGTTCCATTTCTTGAATCTTGTTTTCAAACCTCCGAATGTCACAACTATCAATCTAATGAAACAAGCTTCCATAATGATTGTAGTTACCTTTCGGATTTTGTAGATTTCCGAATTTGAAGGAATCAAATTTGGAGCCTCAAAAATTGGTACTATAATTGGCTTAGTCCTCTGTTGGACATCTATACCCTAATGTTTGAAAGTTGACTGGATGAGCTAGAAAGTTATTGCCTCATTGTAACCTTGTCCTTGAAAATTGAAGCACCTTCAAAAGTTGGAGTGTCCCCACTACAAGGAAATGGGCTCCCATTTAACACGTATTTGACAAGATATTGTCCCAAATGACAGATGTTTGAAATCAGGACCTTGTTTCTGTCAAAGTGGATATGTGGTAAGTCATTGTTAATTTTTCTGTCAATTTAATGTCATTTCTTAGTCATTTTAGTGAGATCTTTTTTATCAATTTCTTGTCATCAATTGCTTTTGAATATGCACAACAACATTAGAGCTTCTGAACAACAACTTGATGATTTTGAAAAATGAAACGAGTAAATTTTATTCTAATTAAATTGCTTGAATCCACATCGGTTTCGCACTTCAACTTCTTACCTTTCACCTTCTGTGTGTAGTGGTTGTTGCGAGGCATTAATTGATTGACCATTTGTTTTTTGTTCCCATATGCATAGTATTTTTCAGAAGTGATTCACATGTATATGTTTTCCAATGTCTATTGGATCCATGAACAGTTCTCTGCATCATGCTGATTCATTTCATAGATTTCATATCCAAAAAGTAAGATTGAGCATGATTGAAAACTACAAACAATTAGCTATTTCACTAAGGTTCCCACTTAGACTAAAACCTTGCCTTGTCCTCTATTCATATCAAAAAACTCTTTGAACAAGCATTTTGATCTCTCTACTCCTGCTTTTCTAATCAATCTTCTCTTGAACTACGTACTTCATGAGCTATTAGGGACAATCTACACTTTCTGTTACAAGATTGTAGGAGTAGTTCGTAAAATTGATAGTATTTGAATTAAATAATGTGGAAACCTACTATACTGTCTTGACGGGAAAAACTGTCACTATATATGTATAGCAACTTAGATCCTATTGTCACTCATCTTTGCTGCATGTTGATCTCTCCACATCATGAACCTATTTATTTGACAGCCCAAATATGCTTTTGCTTGAACTCGTTGGCATTCCTACAGAACTCTATCTTTCACATCCTGCACATCAAATAGGTCATCAGTATTCCAACATGATCCTTGCATGAATTGCTTGCATGATAGATCTTCCATTGCAAAGAACAGTCCAACTAAGAAGACAAAAAAAAATGTATGACTACAGGAGAAGGAAGTTCCATGCCCTTCTTACATTACACATGTTGACGCTCCTATTTGGAAAATGCAGTCACATACAACCTACTCTTCCTCCTATGTCAAGGCAATTGTTGGTAATCGTCGTTTGATCATTTGTAGACATGAATATTCAATCTTCAACATCACAAAACCCTAATGTAGACCCTAGTATGCATCATGTAAGAGCCCTGTCAGCTTGTATATGTAATTGAAGGACTTTCTCTAACTTTTAGATCTGACGAGTTCAACAATATAGACAATGAAAATTCACTTTCGAAATTATAGTTTCTCCTTGCAAAGTCAATGAAGGTAGCTATTGGGTTTGCTTAAACTTGTTGTTTTGAGGTACAAATCAAATAAAAGCGTCGTTGGTGTCTGATCAAAACTTACAACAAGAGTAGTCCTCCACAAATGCACATATTGGATTGAAATTATCTTTCAAAATCTTCAAGATTCAGAATAGAGACTAGTTGTCACAACTCCTGCAAACTCTAGTGACGACACCGTAGAAGGCCTCATTCAAGCAGCTTGCCAATCCATTGTCCATATGGATTTGAATTCCTTGACACTTGTGGATTTTAGTTCTTTGAAAGTTGAAACATATAATGACTCCTGAATGAGACCCACCCTTTAGTTTATGAAATCTTCTTTTGAACTTCTACAATTCATAACTTCCTTCAAAGAAAAAAAATTCTCTTAAAAAAAGGTATAATTACTACATGCACAAACCCCTTTCAATTCCCTAGTATTTGAACCTCATAAAAGAAATGGAAACTATAATTCAAGTATGTCTCAAATTGTATGCAAGTCAGCGTACCTGCCAATGTGTCAATTCAACTACATTTTGCTTAAGTTGGTTGGGAATGGTAAGTCCTTTACTGTGCAGTAGACCATCATCAGAGTTAGACAATAAATGTTACTATAAGTATGAAACTATTAAACAAGTCTTAAGCTGTGAGTGCTATTCATGAATGAATAATAACAACCTTAGACACTACTACTTCCAAGAAAGATCCCTTGTCAATTCCCCTAATCATTTTCACTTGTTTGTTTAACCAATGACGAAAATCCATTCCATACACAAAGCCAAGTGCTGTGGCATTCGAATAGATAGCGTGTTGCAAAACCCTACTTCATGTGTGTTGTGTGATTAGGTGACATATACTACGAGCCAGACATTCTAACTTCTAAGTATATATGTATTCCAAGAAACTTTCAAATTTGTTTGCAAGGTTCATTTCAAATTCGAAATGACTCTATATAATCTTTGTTCTTCTATCACATAAACTTCATGTAATAACTACGTAATTAATGAGATTTTTTTTTCCTTCACTATGTGAAAAGGAAAATAGACTTCTCATACACAACTATATACACCACAAAAACAAGTTCTATATACAATGTATGTATTTCAATAGTGCATGATACACGAATGTACTTAGCAGAAAAACAAATTTTCCACACGATAGAAGTGTTTCAAAAATACATGATAAGAGAAGATTAGTTCCATCACCTCCGTGATATCATATGTACAAAATGTTCAAATTGTCATTGGAGAGCCACTTGGGAAGCTTTTGATAAATTATTGATGCATTGTCTTTCACTTTAATGGGTACTAAAAAAAAATTTGAATTGTGGTTGGAGGGCTAGTGGCACTTAATCATAGACATCTCCACCCTATAGGTGCTTTTTCTTTAGCACCTTCTCCATCTTCACATGCCAGTCAAATTTTTTTCGAGTTTCTCCTTTGTCTCCTTCTCTTCTACAATCATGCAGACAAATTCCCTACATTCCTTGACAATTTGAGCTTTGCCAGTAAATGTACGGTGTCTCCAAAGTTCATGTCATTGCAAAGATCAATACTTACAAATATCTTTTTTGCCATACGTTTAGAAACAACAACATCCATCCTCTACTGTTACATTTATTCTCCTAGTAATTGAATATACCATTCAATTTCCAACATGAACACATCTACAAACACTTCAATAAGTTCCATAAATACCAAACCTAATATAGCTTTCACATATTTGACATGAATTAGACTTACCGCTTTAGGAGGTGGAGGAGTTGGAAATGGATGTAGATTTTCTCTGGGATTGCAAAATGTTTCACGCTGAAATTTGTCACTAATGGGTACTCCACTTCAAATTGTTCTAATGCATCATTATTCATTTCTATAGTATGAAAATACTTCGCTTCTATCTTTCTAAAGTTCGATCCTATATCACAAATTTTGAACAATTTCATGAATACATACATAGAAGTAGAAATGACAAACTACAAGATAGAGGCATTCTATGAATGCCAAAATTGAGTAAAGGATGTACAGAAAGTGAGCTTCAAGTACCTACTCTATAATCTTCAGAGATATATCCATTACAAAAAACAACAACAAATTCCTACAAATGAAGAGACCAATCTCTACCTGTAATTGACCAGGGAACCATAATAATGTTACATGTTGTTACAAGGGTATGAAGAAGACAAACTCTGAATTGTCCAAATAAAATTGGTGTCCTCTTCCAACTTTTTTGTATAGTAGTGCCTATACAAATAGAGAAATAGTCAAAAATAATGTAACTACAACTACCCTTACACATTCATCATCTTCCTTCAAACATTTGAAAATTAATTGAACAAAGGAAATAGAAAATACTAGCTTCCAACTGTTCCAAGGAGAGAAGTAGTAATACTTGCTTATCATTTTAGAAACTCATAGCTACTACATTCAACTAACTCTGACACACATAGGCATTGCTAATTGTCACAATCGCTACCCATCACTGTGCATTTTGTAGTTTGACATTAGAAAATCAATAAATGCAATTCTTCTAGTTTGATGCTTACAAATCAATTGAACTTTCATTGCTTACATGGATCACCCCTCTTGGACACAATGCAAATCCAGTTCACAGATCGACATGCCTAATTGGAACACAAGTCTATGCTTTGCAAGTATGCATGATCAATTAGCATGTGTTGAGGCATTCAATAAGGAAATCCAGTCACAAATTAGCACAGACTTTTGCTTTGATTTCTTTGTTGCTATAGGGAATGCAGCTTCTGCAAACATAGTCCTATAACTATAACAACATTTCTTCCTCAAAATTTTTTGTTAGCATGATACCATCAGATTTTGAAATTAATTCCCACAAATAGTAGAACAAAGCAATTTGACAACTATTTATTAACAACAAAATAATTTGTAACTCCATACCCATGGAAAACATAGAGTCCATGTAAACTTTTGTTCTTGCATATTTATTTCCATCATAGCTGTGGGTTAGACATTGAAATCTCTATCTAAGCGTACATCAAAATTTCTTCAAGAAAGTTACAAAGAAAGGTAGGAATTTATATACTCATGAACTTCCTTAAAAAAGAGCAATAACAACTAACAAGAACAACACTATATGTGTAGATTTTCTTACTTATGTGGAAATGCCTTGGTGGTTCATTGATGGAGATGAAGAAATCCCACCCTCTACAAACCTACTTTGAAGACCTCTGTTATAATTTGTAAAGCCCTAAATGTCCTTTGTTGTCTCTACTTGTTGCCAAGTCCTTCTTTGTTCTCTAGGGTCGTGTCCTCTAAATCTAAGCCAACAATTGTTCCCACTTCTCATATTTTGTGTACGTAGAAACTCTTCATCATTTGTGTCCTCTTATACAACAGTGTTGCATTGTCCTTCATTTATTCCCGTTTGACGTCTAGGACCAATTCTTGATTGGCCTCGACCTACCTCAAGAACTACAGTACTATGACTTATCGGTGGTCTACCTCGACTATGTGCCCCTCGACACCCACCACCACTTCCACGACCTATTGTTTGCCAAACAGTCCTTTGCATCCTTGCTATGAGGACTTCCTCAAAGAATACATCATGTCCTGTGTTCGCCAGAGTTGATGGCTCCTCATCTATTTCCCTTCATGGACACAACCCTTCAAAATCTTTGTCTTTGCCAGAGTTGTCATAACGGGCGAGTTAGGGTCATCGGATGGGACGGACGGACGGTCTGGACGGCTTTAATTTTGTAACTTGTGAAATTCTGCGGAATGACACGTCACCTCGTCCGCGCCCAGCATGTTCTTTAATCCACATGGCATCCACGTGGCCTATTTTTCCGTTATCAGAAAGTCAACTATGTGTTGACTGTAACGGACAGGTGAACCGGACGTCCGTCCACTATGACAACCATAGTCTTTGCCCATTCTAAATATGGTTGGTTCATTTTCATCTACATTATGTGGCAACACTTGTTTACTTCCAACCTCCTTCTTTAGGACTATTTTCCAACTAGGAGTCTCCCTAGTGTCACAATAGAAAACTTGCTCACAATGCTTTGGAAAAACAAAGCTATCATGACAAATCATACAAGGCCTTTGTTCATAGTTTGCTAAAATAAATCCCCACTTATCTTTTTTAATTGTGGCATTCTCTCCATGGTAGTTAGCTTTCACAAAGTCACACACAAGCACTACCACACAATGACAATTGTAATTCAATTCCAATATCTCTTCTATATGACCAATATACTCTACATCAGCCTCAACTTGATGGACATCACAAATTCCGTTCCTACATATCTGCCTAAATGTAGCAACTACACCACTATGTATTGTCTTCAAACTTCACTCAAAACTAAGAACGCGAAAATGGTTTCTAAAAGCATATATTGATTTATAAGCCACTGTGACTTCTAAAGGTCCCTTAGCTGTATCCACCACCATTGGAGATACAGTCACACCATTTTCTTACTCGCATCTCACCTCTTGCAAGATCCACTCAGAGAACTATAATAACTTTTGCAATTGCAACAGATATGAGAACATTGTCTGCCGTCTCCTTTGATGTTGTTGGTGTCTGAAATTATCTCTCTCCACATTTTGTTCCATCACAGTTCCTTCATATCTCTTGTGCATTTGAAAAAATTTGTACTTCTCCATTATTAGAAATTCAAAATAATAATTGTTACAGTGGAACTCCACAACCAAGACATCATGCTATAGTGCAAAAAATAATTTTTATTCCATGCAATAAATGAAGAAGTACCTTGCCAACATACAAAATGTTTATGATGACTCCTAATTAACCAAAAGAATTGTTTGACATGCCATCCCTAGAAAAAATACCCCCTACCGCCCTATTGCATACATGCAAGAAAATAAATTCACCTCATGTATTCATCTAAGTGCTCACTGTTGTCCAATATGAAGCCATGGATTAGTTTTCAAAATTCCATGGACATGAAGCGGTCTTGCTTTCCACCTTCTAAAACTTCATCATACATGTAGGGCTCTTCCTCATCGTCCCATGCCCTCTTTGTGGTTGGTGTATACTCCACTAGGTATTCATTCAAAAAACCTATGGACTCTTCCCTCAAGTAACCATATGCCATGCTCCCTTCTTGCTTGGCTTTGTTTTTCACAAACCCTTTTAAGCACTTCATATACCTTTCAAATGGATACATCCATCGGGTGTGAATAGGACCACATATGAAAAGTTCTTCTACCAAATGTATAGGCAAGTGTATCATTATCACGAATATTGATGGCGGCAATTCTTTTTCCAAAGAACAAATAGTTTCAACAACATCTTCCAACATTTGTACCTTCTAACACCTATCTACCACCTTCGAGCAAATTTTTTTGAACAACCTATTCACTTGCATTATGGCTCCCACAATATCGGGATCACCAATGTTCCTCAAGCAAACTGGAAGAATCTATTGCAATAGAATATGGTAGTCATGGATTTTTAATCCACTTAGCTTACCATCTTTAATCCTTTGCTTTAGCGGACCTACATAGTTAGTGGGGAACTTCATATCACTCAAAGTATCAAAAAATTCCTTTTGCTTTTCTTCAGTTAATACATAAGGTGTATTTGGCATAAAGTATATTTGGCCATCTGGGTTTCTTTGCAAATCCAAATTCTCTTGAATGCCCCAAGCTTTCATATCTTCCCTTGATTTTATACCACCAATTTCTTCAAGGATGGTTCGCAAAAAGTTGTCACATAAATTTTTTTCACAATGCATTGGGTCTAAAAGATGCCTTATTGGCAATTTCTACAAGCAACAAGGAAAATTGAAAACATTACATCAAAATATAAAAGAAGAGTATAGTGAGACCTTTCAAGTTCAAAAACATATTACAAACTTTTGCACGTACTGGATAGTACTCAAAAAATGCTCTTCATTTCAGATTGTTAGAAACTAGTTACTTGACTAGCTATATGTAAGTGCTCAAAACTATGGACCTTTGGTATTGTAGTTGTCGCAGCACAGGGCAGGTCAATTCCCCATTATACTCACAAAAATCGCTCTAGAGTATAACTAAGTGACTCTAAAGATCGAACCCACGAGATCCTGTGAAGTATCTAGCTCTATTAAGCAGTTAAGTTAAGTCAGTATCCCAATCTTACTTTCCGGTCCTAGATCTAGAACCAGAAATACCACCACACCGGATAACTATAGACCGGATTTCCCCTTCTTCCGGTCCTACTAACTATCCGGTCCATACAAATACCCAAATCCCAGGATCTCACAACTTCCGATCCTGGAAATCCGTCCTGACCAATCCAGTCGGGATGGTCATCCTGTATCCGTAATCCTATCCGGTTTAGTTTTGCCTCTGTTTCACCATCAGAGGGGTCGCCGCTTACATTTGAGAGTGGTAGGCCCACCACTCCTTCCGTGACTTATAGTGGCTGAAGACCCACTGTCCTACTTCCTAAACTCCTAAGCTAATCTGGATCCGGTTTGGTCCTTCACAACAATCCAGATAGCAATTCGGGTTGTAGGTCACACAAAGACCCCACACTCGACCCTCTCGTACTACAACGACCTTGATGCTACTTCCGATCCGTGCGAAGACAGGTAGTTACAAGTGCACCCGTCCGTTCCAACATCAACTAAAGTTCTTCCGTTACCCATACGGGTGGTGAGACCTCATAGGAGATCGAACACTCGACCGGATTTCCCACCCGGGAGTTCTAGCGCAGCTAAGGAATCCCTCCCTACCCGCCTAGCTTAACAACGGCTTTCTCACCCGGAATCTCAAACTCTAGACGTGCTGAGGAACTAAGTTCACTCCCAACTCTTCGATACCTACTCACATGCACCTAGGATCGGAAAAGAAACACCAAGGGGAGAAATCACTTGCAAACCGGCTCGTACTATCCTAACTCCACATCATACAATCCTGTCGCGCTGGAGAGAGACACACAATGAGGAGAAGAGAAAGGTACAAGAAGTTTGCAAAATGAAAAACTCCCAGTTCCCATCTCAGGAACCGATTTATATACAAAGGGTAAAAACCCTAAAAGCACAAAAAGAAGCGGAAAACCCGTGGGGGTCCGCCGCCATCCTAATCTAACTTCCAGTCTAACCTGATACTGTTGAGCCGGATCCGGATCCGGATCCGCTCCTACTCCTAACTCAAATCAAAATCCTATCTACTCTACAACCCTAGATCCTATTGTCGGGCTTCCGACCTCCGGAACCAGCTCCTCGAAGACTTCACTCAAGTTCCGGATCCGTTCCCCCTCCGCAGGGTTAGATCCGGGTGAAGACTCCAGGTCGATTGTGATATCCGGTCTCCTGCCCGGAGTCTCAGCCCGGGTAGACTTCTTGGACTCGGGAGTCCAATCCTTCCTATCCTTCTAAATGGTCGCGTCCGGAAAGATATCCGGTAGCGAGATGTCCGAAAGATGTATGCCCTTGGAGCACGTTGCTCCATTCAGCTTTCGGCTGCTTTCCTCAATCCGGTCCGCAGCCTTCCGCCCCTCCACCATTGCCGTCTCCACCTGCTCAGCGAAGTCGGCGAGAATCCGGACCATCCGGGAACCGGATAGTTTCTTCTCTTCGTGGATCTTCTCGTCGAAGAGCTTCGCTTTGGCGGCGGCCGTTCCGGTTTCTCCCAGGGTCGCCTTGATTCGCTCGGCTATCTTCCGAGTTTCCTCCGCCATCTCCCGGGTGGCCGTCACGTCTTCCCGATAGGCATAAAGAGTTGCCTTCAGGTTATCCACCTCCTCCTGCAACCGGCGGATCTCTGCTTCCTGTTTCCGGGTCTCTTCCGGATTGGTGATGCACTCCGCCACCTGTTCTGCCAACTTGCTGTCCGGTGGCGCACCTACCAACTTTCCGATCGCCGCAAGCGTCCTGTGCTTGACCTCCCAATCCGCCCTGATGTTGCAGAGGACGTTGATAAGACCGTTGAATGGATCTTGCATTTCCGGGTCTCCCCCGGAAACGGTCTTTTCGGCTTCCGGTTTCTCTTCCGGGGCCGGTTTGTCTTGACTGGGAGGCGTCCCGCGCTTGTGTGGAGGCGTCAACTTTTGTCGCTTGATCGGTGGCATTGGCTCCTCCTCTTCCTCGCTCGACTCCCGGTCTGACCCGGAATCGGATTCGGCCTCGTCATCCGTTTCCGACTCCCCATACTTCAGGAGGACTTCCTGAGTCTTCCACACCTTCTCCTCCGTGTCGGTGAGGACTTGGTGTTCCCGATAGAGGTGGAAGAGGTAAGGGCACACTGGAGTGGCCCTTTTCTTCCCAACCCTACTAACGAGCTGGGCCACGAGATCGGAAATGATCCGTGCCCAGTCCACTTTCCGGGTACCACTGAGGGCACCGAAAATGGTGTTGCCGAGGGTGATCGTCACCCTGGTCGGCTTTTCCGGGTGAAGAACCGAAACCAGGAATTGCAGGAGCCGACGGTGTCGGTCATCCACGCAATCCTCGACCGCGTATCCGTCCTTCGGGTTGACGGCTCCCTGGAACTTGCCTCGGACAAACTCATCCTTCTGGTTCGCCATCCCTAAACCTCCTGCCCGGAAACCGTAAACCGCTCTCCACATTCCCTCGTTCCAGCGGACGGGAGTTCCTCTCACGGTGTTGTCAAACTGGTTGGACAGCTTTCTGAGGAGCTCCTTGACCATTCTCTCCTCCCTAAAACCCCAGGGTTTCTCTGCAAACCCTAGGCAACCCATAGAGGTGAGATCCTCCATGAGTTGAGACTTTTCCGGCTCTGTGGAGGGAATAACCGGAATGACTTTCCGGAGTTTCACCTCGCCTCCAGAGGGACTCGCTGGTCTAGACCTACGTAGCGGCGGCATTCCCACTCCAATCTATCTCAGTCTCTCCTAGCCGCATGTCCCGTTCCTCACGTTCTCTCTCCGATCTCAACCGGAATCAAAACAAACAGAACACAAACGCACAAGCGCCAAAAACTCAACCGCGCACGCTCAAGGTCAAGTTTCTAAAAGGGGGTGCAACAGTGAAAGCTCCTCCTTTTATAGTCCCTGGACCCTTTCCGGTTTGTCATCATGAATCCGGTTTACCATCATAATCCGGTTCATCATCATAATCCGGTCCTAGACCTAATCCGTGTTGCATTCCATTTCCGTCGTTAGTTACTCCCGACCGGATTAGATCCAAGAGGCCCACTACTTCACATTCCGTGCTAATTTTAAGTTTTCCTTCTCCACCTTATCGGATCCGGTTCTCTAATGACTAGTTTCCGTTCCTATTTTGGTGTATACTAAGAAAATCAAAATTTTAAGCTGCGACAGTAGTCAAGCCCTTTTCATGACATTGCACAATTTTTACACTAACCTAAATGCTCTTTCAAATCACACCCTACTAAGAAGCAATTGATGGAAATGACTTACCTTCCAATAAGGAAGTTTGTGTAGAATACTAACTCTTTTAACACCAATGCTCTTCACTGGATCATGATCTAAATTGCGACAACCACCACATTGCAAAAAAGAATCCCTCTATGAGCCATGTTTTATGATTGTTTCACCAGATTGCCGAGGGGGTGCACACTCATGATTTGAATATCCATTGAAAGCTGATCTTGCACTTCTCCACCAGTGATTGTGCTTCAACCATCTCTAATTGCCAAGGTAAACTGTCTTTGAAGCCTAGATAGAATATTCACCTACTATTCCCTATAAGGCCATATTCGTTAATTTGAGACAAAATGGTCATTTTGAGACTTTCAAAACACAAGTGCAACGTTTTTTTGACAATATAGTTGTTCAATTCAATGATAAATAAAGTTTAGTATTGAATGACTAAGCAACCTTGAGACTGCAATTTCAAACAAATGCAGCCAATGAAGGAAAATTACATTAGTACACCGTATAATTAGAAATTTTTGTTCACATCGAAGGAAAAATATTGAAAGAGTTTGCACTCAACAAGTTCAATTTACTTGGAATATTAGACTATATTATTCTATTCTGAATGGCTTGTAGCATTTCTTCATAAATGAACTTCTAATTTCTTAGAGTTTGTGTGTATATACAAAGTGGTTGCTTGCTTTGTTTTTCAAAATACTAGATTTTTACATTATATCTACCTTGTTATTAACCTATAAAGTCCCAAGGTATTTTTGAAGACAAAGACCATTCAAAACTGCTATTTCTATTGCAAAGAGGAAGAGAGTATTCAAAGTCTCGCAAAAAATACTTGAAAATGTTTTTATTTCTATTGCAAAAGAGCAAAAAATTGGCTTTCTTTTAGATTTGACTACAGGATCTTGTACTACACTAGTATAAAAATGTGGAGTATGATGTTTCAAAAACTTTCACCATGTGGATATAAAGATATTTACATTTAAAGGACAAGAAAACATGTATTTCCTAACCTTGCTTGGCAAGCTTTTTTGGCTTAGTTTGAATCTTCTTAACTTAAATAAATTTGTAGGACGCATTTTGATTTTATATTTTGGGATGTTGAACAACTGTGTTGAAAATGTAGACCATAGAAATTCAACAACAAAGTACTAAATTTTCACTCATTCAATTAATACTAAGCAGATGTAGATTCAAGGTTGAAATAAAAACTAAATTCTTAATAGTTCTAAGATGAAATTAAAACACAATAATTCCAATGGTCAAATTGTTGTAGCAAATATACCCAACCTATTTAACAATGTTTTTGGAAGAGGGTGTCAAAATTGCATTCGAATGTGAGTTCTATTAGTTGTTTTTTCCTGAAAATGCTCAAATTGTCACAAAAACAAGATTGTCCATAACTTTCTCATTACTTCTCCAAATGGATGAACCAAAGCTTCAAATATAAAGTTAACACAAATGTGACATACAAGAAAAAAATATCAAAGAATTTATTTCAATTTTATTGGGAATTTTTTGGATTGCCCGGTCTCCTCTAAGATTCAGCTAGCATAATGAATGCTTTCAGACACCGATTGAAATAAAAATGAAATTTCCCTAAAGCTAATGGATTTCTCTATGTTATAGGAGTTTTTGAAAGTTTCACTAAATTTCTTGAGCTCATAGATATAGTACTAAACCACCCTTCTCTTGGGGGAACTATTGACGACCCCGTCCTCCATGGTTCCCTTCGAGTAGTCTATGGCCGCGGACGCTGCATCGGAGGCGGAGCACAACAAGTACGGTTTGGAAAAAGGTGTAGTGTCACAACTGCCATCCATGGACTCGCTACAAGTTGAAAAAGACTTTTCTGATCTGGAAAGGAGGCTCCGCGTGAGCCTCCCATTTGTAGGAAGGCTTGCATCAAACAGGAGTCCAACCTGAAGCAAGTACAGAATATTTAAATGCTTGAGACATGATCCTCCAACAAGCAACAACAATCGCTAATAGCACTGACCTAATTGGACACATAAGAAGAAATCCAAGGAATAGAATAAAAAATCTAAACTTTGAAATTTTTTTTCAATATTTACGAAACATTATTTACAAAAGATTATTTCATACACAAATATAACATACCACTGCCATTTTAAATGTGGGTACATGGGATGTTCACTTCCTACGGCGGCCACGCCCTATGACTAAACCTATCCCAGGAAGTTCATATCGTACATCGAAGGCTTTGCTGGACTCTCTCATTGTTGCCACAATTTGTTTCATAGAGAGATCACGAGCAGTGAAAGGGTTCACGCTTAGCCGGTTCTCTTGGACATAATCCCGCAATTCTCCATTTTGGCAGTTCAAATGTAGACGCCATAGCCATGGTAGGAGCTCCCCCATAAGAACATCATCCCTCTGTTTTACGTGATTCCAGGTGTCTAGAAAGAGGGCATTTCCATTCTCATTGCAGACGCTCTTACTTGGAGAGTCGTCAATACAAATAGTATTATTGTGAGTGAATGGATCGTCTCCACTAGAATTTGTGAACAAGACTTCTGACAGAACTTTCATGCAATGTACTTTGCCACCTTGATGAAAGAAATTTCCCTTAGAAACCTCTATTTTGGTACAATGCTCCTGACTTAGGATGTCATAAGGATGTCCGCAACCGTGAAAGAGGTGAGCAACGATCTGATCAGCAACACTTGATATATTCCTGAACAAGTTGACGTCTTCTTTCTCAACCATCCCATAAAAATACGCTCCAAACATCTAACCCACAAGCAGAAGGATGTAGCTCAATGAGAATGACAACAAACACTTTGGACAATGGACCATTGTCAAATCGATGATAACAGTATACAACAATAGCAATGTACAAAACAAAGAAGTTATCATTGATTCAAGGATAACTATTAGTAGAATGTACATACCTTTGAGGCCATCATGAGCTTCATGCCTGAAAAAATTCCAAGAACATTTTTTTGGGGGTCGGCAAAGCTCTGCAAGATCTCCAAATAAAACTCCATTCGGAGTTCGCCAATATGTACTTTGTACTTTGCCTCCGTGTTTTTGGCAGGTTCCTTGTAGTACACACAATCAGAGGGCGTATCATAGTTGATTCGCATCAATAGACGTACGGAGGCAACAAAATCGTTGTCTTTCTTGAAAAGGAAGAGAAGTGGTACATTTGGAGCAGTCGTTTTACTACCTACGTTGTTCAGTTGCTCGCCCTTTGAAGGGACATAAGTAGAGTGGACAACATCGTAGTCTTTTAGACTTGTAGCTGTAAACTTTGTTGCGGCTTCAATGTCATCCGAGTCATTTAAGATGAAGAGCCACACGTTTGACTCTGTAATGGCAGGCTCCAATTTTTCTTTCAAAAAGATCAAAAACGGGTCAATAGCAACTTCAGTCTCTGTGGGTGTGATCCTAACGACAGCCCTAGCATCAAAGACTGCCAAGTTGAGCTGCTTAGGGGAATACAAGTAGTTGCTGTGCGTTACTAGCGTCTTTCCAACACTATCAACTCCCCGCATTTGCACTCCTCCGATATTCACCGGAAGCTCAGACTTTAGTTGCACAAACCTCTTGAACATGTAGAGCACTTCTGGGAATTCTGTCTTCAAATCCGTCACTTGCTTCAGGCGTGCTTCGTTCCTCAACCGCTTCCTAAAATACTCTGATTTTAGATGCGAGAGTAAGAAATCCCATGTTGCCGATGAGAACCTGCTTTTCACCTTCCACGTTGCCCACATCTTATTTTTCACATCACCTACGCTATCCAAAAATTTGAAACTGGGCTTCAACTCCATCAAATCCTGTATGATTACCTTCTTACGTTTTCTGCGCTCCATTCAATCGGATGCAACGTGATTGTCGGCTACTGGGATCCTTGTCTTGGTAACAGACACCTTCGGATACACCACACCGCGATTTGTTCTGCCAATGAGGTGCTTTGCGAATTCCTCGAAGTCAATATTAGTGAAGTGCCCAAAATGTCTGAAAAACTCTCGCTTCAAATTTTGATTGTTCACCTTGAATCCTTTCTCTACTCTGAACGGTTCGTTGGTGAGAGGATTAATCAATTTACCTTCAGCGTGCATGGTTAGGAATCGTTTCCAATGCACCCATTTCTTCTCCGGCAATGTTATGATTTGGAGTTCATTCTTTAGGTCCGAAGTGGAGTTAATCTTGGAGCCATCTTTGTCAGGATTTATGTTTTGGAACCTTTGAATAATAGCTAACGAGAAACTCTGCAGTTCAAAATTAAATGTCTTTAGAGTAGAGCACATAGTTCATTTTTTGTACATCAACTTATTGTTGACTCAAGGATAAGTCATGAATGCTAAGGAGAATGAAAAAATGTATGACTTCTAGACTATTGTAGTGCTCAAAAGAATGTATAGGTCAAAGCTAAATGTCTTGAGAGTAGAGCATGTCATTCATAGCATATACCACAACTTATCATTGACTCAAGGATAAGTCTCAAATGGAAAGAAATTGTAGCCATGACAAACTTCAAAACATTCATTATGGCTCAGATTTTTAGCAAAGGAATCTGTTCTTCACTACATAAGTTTGAAGGAATTGAACCTTACCTTGTAGTTATTCTCGTTGTAGACCGAGCCGTTGCCTCTGACCTTTGGCTCCAAACTATCGATCGCTGGGCATTTCAAAATGCTCCAAATGTTCCGACACGCAATTAACTGGTTGCCCCAAGTTGTTTGGGCATGATGTAGGTGGTTGATGAGATTGTAGAACTTTGAGATGTTTCGAAGTTTATTTGGGTCTTGAGTCCAAACAATTAAGGCATCCCAATTTTGGAGGTCGGCTTTCCGATCTCCATCGCATGCTTCATTCTGAAGTTGTTTTGAAGCCGTAAAACTATGCTGACGGTTGATAATCATAAATCGCATATTTTTAATGTCCTCCCATTTCTTTGGCTTTTCCTTCAAAAGCATTTTCCGATCATCAACTGGAGTGAGACACACTTTTTGGCGTTGACCTATTTCCACCATTTGAATAAGAACTCGCTTCATGTCATTCACCATATTCTGTTGCAGTGTGCGAATGACGTATTCGTCGCTCGCTATAATACACTGTTCGATGTCGACTGTCACTGTAACCATGTCAAAGAAGAAGCAGTCCCTATGCTCCTTCCAAAAGTCTTTTTGGATTTTGCCAATTTCCTCAAAGTCTGGAATTGGACCTTTGAAGGCTGCTAACCCAATAGAGTTTGTAGTCAAACTTGAGCCTAAACTAGCTGCACCTTCTGTACCAACCATGAAACTCTTCCTTCTCTTTCGACTAGTTTCTGCTCCTACTGGTGCACCCCTCTTCTTTAGCTCAAATCTTGTGTTCCCTGGCTTTGCTCTACTTCCGGATGTTGTGGGAGTAGACGGCCGTCGTGTTGCAAAACCAGTTTTCTGCCTCCGTCCTTGTGTTGTTCTTCGACCCACTAAATACTTCATAAACAGTCTTCTAATATGATCAACTCTATATCACATCAATATACTGAGGTTCATATTCTAAATTTCTAGAATTGTTTAGTTATCGGTGAGTTGACGATAACTTTGATGATAGAAAATAACATACAAAGTGATCATTTATATATTTTAGGCTAGCAATTACAATTGATTATTGTGAAATGAACACACCCTCAGATTTGAGTAAAAGTCATCATTGACTCAACGATAACTTTGTATATATTTCACAAAAGTTGATTATTGTGAAATGAATGTACCTTTGGATTCTACCAAAAGTTATCATTGACTCAACGATAACTTTGCATATATTTCTTGACAATGGATTATTGTGAAACGAATGCAACCTCGGATTTGAATAAAAGTTATCATTGACTCAACGATAACTTGGCATATATTTCACAAAAGTTGATTATTGTGAAATGAACGCACCTTTGGATTCTACCAAAAGTTATCGTTGACTCAACGATAACTTTGCATATATTTTTTGACAATGGATTATTGTGAAATGAACGCACCTTTGGATTCTACCAAAAGTTATCGTTGACTCAATGATAACTTTGCATATATTTTTTGACAATGGATTATTGTGAAATGAACGCACCTTTGGATTCTACCAAAAGTTATCGTTGACTCAATGATAACTTTGCATATATTTTTTGACAATGGATTATTGTGAAATGAACGCACCTTTGAATTCTACCAAAAATTATCGTTGACTCAATGATAACTTTGCATATATTTTTTGACAATGGATTATTGTGAAATGAACGCACCTTTGAATTCTACCAAAAATTATCGTTGACTCAATGATAACTTTGGATATAGTTCACAACAGTTGATTATTGTAAAATGAACGCACCTTTGAATTCTACTAAAGTTATCGTTGACTCAATGATAACTTTGCATATTTTTCACGACAGTTGATTATAACTAATACAAAACAGTATACCTCGCGATTATAACATTCAAAAACACAATGCACTTCCAGATGGACCTAACATGGGTTCTTTTCACACAAATTTTGCTTCAACAACATCTACATGGGGCTACATGACCAAAGACTCTTTTCCGGTTGAGAAAATATGAGGAAGCGTATTTTGCAATTGGAACAATACAATGAACACCGCACTTCCTAACATGAATTCCTTTCATACTGATTTTGTTGGAGCGACATCCACATGGGGTTGCATGATCGAAGACTACAATGTGATCTACAAAAAATACGAAGTGTACTTCGCGCTTACAACAATGCAAAATACACCACGCTTCCTCATGGACCCAACATAAAATCTGAATACTAATTTCTTAAGAGGAATATCTATAGGGGGTTGCATGACCAAAAACTACAATATTCTCCGTACAATAATTGAAAAGGGAATTTTGCAATTGCAACAACGCAAAAGACACTACGTTCTTCATACACTAAAAATGAATTCTTCCTATATCAATTTCATAAGAGCGGCATCTACATAGAGTTGCATGACGAAGGACTAAAATTTCCTCCGTAGAAAATATGAAGCATACTCCAATTACAACAATGCAAAATACACTGCGCTCTCATGGACTCATCATAAATTCCGTTCATACCAATTTCTTAAGAGCAACATCTACATGGAGTTGCATGACCGAAGACTACAATTTTCTCCAAACAATAATTGGAAGCATACTTCGCGATTACAACAATACAAAGACACCACCTTTCCTCATACACCCAACATGAATTCAAGACATACCAACTTCAAAATAGCAACATGTATATAGGGTTGCATGACCGAAGATTGCATTTCTCTTGGTGGAAATGAGAAAAGCAGTTGTGACACTTGTGATTACAACATTGAAAACCTAAATGCGTCTCCTCACAGACCCAATATGAACTACTTCCACACCAATTTCTTAAGAGCAATGGCTACATGTATGCAGATGCTTCTATGTTTCAAAACAAACAACAACGGCAACACATTGGTAATGCTACAACCTATTTGAGGATAATGGCACTTACTCGAAACTCATAGCAACGTCCACGCTCGCCACTGAAACTGTCAAACTTGGGCCAAAAGATGTTGGAATACAATACGCCGCAGTCCGCAAGAGTACAAGAAAGCTCAACAAAGGAAAATGAACAAGTCAGCTACAGAAAGACTGATTAATTTTGATGTGAAATTGGCACAGAAGATGGAGGTTCCGGAGAAGGTAGACAGAGCTTCTAGAGAGTAGGCGTAGAAATACTTGAGCAAAATGTTCTGGATTTTTGTATTTCCCTCAAATTCCTCAACATCATTCCACATCGGCGTACAACTTCTCTAACATCACTTAACGCTTTGAGCAATGTTAGCACATTCCTTGTCAGGTTTACACCATTGGAGTGCGGCGCCTTTAGTATGGAATCAACAACAGATTTGCCAACATTATAATGTTTATTAATAGTGTATATATTTATTCACATTCTTTGGATGATATTTGATGAATTTATGAAGGGCTGACATACCATGAAACAATACTTCCCAACAGCTACACACTTAAAGTAGGGGGCTCAAAAATCATTCATCTAAAGAAAAAGATGCATTTTTATTATTTTCGTTATTTTTAATATTTCGTTACAATATAACAAAATAACAAAATAACATAAATAACAATATGACAAAATTAAAAAATTAAAAAAACAAGTATTACTCAAATAAATACTAAAAATAAAAAAATTTAAACTTTAAAATTTTAATTCAAATTCAAAATTTTAAAATTTATAATTAACAATATAATAAAATAACAATGTAAAAAAATAACAATATAACAATATAACAATCATACTACTAAAATCATAACTCCCATTGTAATATTGCAAATGCTACCATTAATACTAAGGACTACTGCTTGTTATGCTACGCATTCATTGTATCACATTGGTAAAATTATGATACATTTCAATAGAATGCATGATAATGATTTCAATAAGTCTTTAAAATAATTATTTTAAATTTTTGGTAAAAGTACTTTCAATTATGCATACGTAGATATCATATTTTTTCACAATGTGATATTTCAGAAATACAGTAGCAATTTGCATCACCTTTTTAATATCACTTATTACAAAGAGTGATATTATAGAAATAATATAGTTGTTGCAATTAAGGTGATATTAAAGAAGATTTGTAGGGTGATATTATAGAGGGGTAGCAATTCCATTGCTTCTCTTAGCTTACATTTCTATGATTTTGTGCTTTTGTGAGTTTTGAGCTTTCATGATTTCCATTTTCAATTGCTATTATCAAATGATTTTGAGAAATTTATTTAATTCAAGCAATTTTGAATTTCACAACAATTAAGCTATTTACAAAGTTTTTGATATTTATAAGTTTTTCTTTTCAATTCTTCAATTTGAGGTGCCATTCTTTGTAAAAAATTGAGTCAAATTTCTAATGCATTCTAATATACGTGTATCCCTCATAGTATTCACTATTGCATATATTTCATTCATCATTCCATAAATTCCTATTGTACATTTCAATATATGCTTACTTGTACAGGAAATTATACAAAGATTTTTGTAAATTTTAATTAAAGATTTATTGAATTTTTTTCGCATTTCAGGTGGAAAGTGAATATGCTCAGCGAGACGTAGTCGGAATTGAAACGGAGTGTTTTTTTCTTTGGAAAATGACGGTGCTTTCATGAAAACACAGAGAGAACAAACAATTAGGTTGGCTCACTCAGCAAACTAATTAAATGAACCGGTAACTAAATTAATAAAATGAAATATGGTGTTAAGGCAGGTACCCCAAAAATCGCCACTTTTATGAATTGTGTCTAGTTATTATTGTTAGACTAGTCAAATTTTCATATTTTCCTATTGGCAAGTGAAAGGAAGTTCTAGTGTACTAAAAAACATGACAATTGGATACCATATGCATAAGTTATGGAGGGTCAAAGTTCTTTTTGGTAGATGTTCTCAAATCATTTATTCAACATATGTACATATTGATTTGGGATATGTACACAAAGAGATGGTGATGGTTTTAAGTAGGGTGCAATTTTGGGTGTACTCACCATAGTTCTTTATATTGATGAAGTGTCCGGAATTTCCCAATCCTTAGAAGAAATCCTCTCTACAACCCACAATCACCAACATGGGTAAGTAACTCCACAATAGTTTGTCAAGGACTTGGGATTATAAATTCATTTTCAAGCTAATTATGTAATTATAAAGAGTGAATTATTATTGTTAGTAATTTTTTGAAAAGGAATAGGCTTTAGGCCTCACCTTGCCAAATATCATATTCATGGTCATGGATTGGTGGCAATCTTTGCACTCCAAGATGGCCTTGTTGGTTTTGAATACGTTCAAGCCGATACTTCGAGGAGAAATGTATCGATTGTTTGGATGGTTGAAAAGTGTTGGAGTGGGTTTAACTTCTGATGAACTCAATTACCTGCCCAAATCAATTCCTATTAATAGTACCAATTTCTTCATCACTAGAGAATGCTCCTAGCTTTTAGAAGAGAAGGGTTTAATAATAGGGTCACACTAAAAGATGAAGAGCTTCAAGGTACATTCCCTTACATGTTTCACACTAGGTGTACTGCCTTTGTTACACAATATGAAAATGAGACTATCTTTGTTCATCAGGTGAAGTTTAGTAGGAAATTACAGGATCTTTGGGGCAACTGTACACTGACATATGAAGATTTCGTAAGTCATCATTTATTTAAGTCGAGTTTGATAAGAAGTGAAACTTTCAAGAATTTGGATATATCAACGGCAAAGCACTTAACAATGCGATTGAAGAAAATAATTGGCTTTGAAATGCCTATCCTTGAAAATTTCGATTGGAGACGGGAATGGTTGTATTTTCATGCAGCTTCTACTCTTGACTACCTCAACGAAGACCTTGTGCTCCTCCAAGGTGATGGAGAAAACATTGCAGTGCGATAATATGTTCTTATTCCATCCTCATTGTCATTGGGCTTAGCAGAAGGCCATGTTGAACAGAAGATGTAATGCTTCATATTGATGGAATTGAAAGTAGTTGAAAAAGCTGATCGATGTTGCTCTTTGGACCAATGCTTATTAGTATTTCCTTATATATCTCTGCTTTTATTTCAATTCCTTCATCACCGAATCAGATTCATGGAAGGGAACAAGATGCACATTCTCGTTTAGTATTGATTAGGCGACATTAAACTTGTTGTTGAGGCTAGGTAGTCAACACAAGGTGAACTGGGAGATCAGTTTTATGAAGAATCCATTTGGATGGCTATTATGGGAGATGTAAACTTTTTCAGGATTAAATGCAGGCTTTGCGGAGTATGTGCAAACTTTGTGTTCTTAATTGAATCTATGTAGATTCAACTTTCTTTGGTGTGTAATTATTGTTGGTGTGTGTTTATTATCAAATACAAGTTTTGTGTTCCATATAGAACATGCTTAGGTTAGATTACTTCTCAAGCAGTTCGATTGACTGGAACTGATGTCCTGTCCTTCGAGCAATGTAGTTCCCCTTGCTTGTAATGTAATGTGCTGGAATGTTGATTTTCTCCAACCCTAAATTCAATGAGTAACAAAAAGGTGTTGATGTTTGAGGGAGATTCGAACACTTGGTTGCCTGCGGTTCCCTTGCTACACTCGTATCCTATCGTTACGGTTGGAGGTGGGTTCTGATGTGATGACAGTGCACTCATTATGCAATTTGTAGATGCTTTAAGTCATTAGGATTGTGAAGGAAGCCTTTGAATTCACTTGCAACGGTCTCTAAACTCTGTTTCCAGTGGGAGTGGAGATAAAGTTTTCCACCAAGGATTGCGGAGTTCCAGACATTTAATCAATGTAAAAAGCGAATGACAATGCAGTTACGTCGAGCTTATTATTTTCCAGGGCGGTTGTACCCAGCTTCAAAGGCAACTATTTTGTACCCTCAAAGATCGATTCAGGTGTTCAAACCGGCCGATTTCAACCATATTCTGAGGACGATAACGCACATGTTTAATTGCGGCAGTGAATTTCTAGCTCTTCCATGTTTGATCTATAATGCTAAGCCCGATGGCAATCTTCTTCAAGTTGTTTGCGAAGGACGGGAGGGTTCGATCTGGAGTCTCATTGGGGGATTACAATTGCGAATTTTAAGAGAGAAAAAAATTTGGGCACAATGGGAGATCTTGAACGTCAATTTTGATATTCCAACACTTTAGTTCCAAATCGTTAATGCCTACCAGTCCTAGATTTTTGACCGTTATGTGCATATTTGTCACAATTTTTGGAGCTGGAATCGTGCCAATTTAATTAATGAAGTTCACCATTCCTTGTTATAACTTAAGAAATTTGTCCCTATTTCTGGGTTGTGCTTTCCGAATTCTGATTGTAGCATCTGTTGTTGTCGATACCTTGTTGCGTTGTCAGTTGAATGACTGTACTTGCAAGTGCTTCTAAGTTATAGATTAAGTTATAACTTTCCATCCCTGGAATTTATTGAGGAGGGTTAATCTGCGTCGTGAGTTCCTCACTGGACGATACAGATTGCTTCATCGCTAGGACCTACTTTGTTGTCAACCTCGAAAGGCTACTTGCAGGGCGGGTTTCTTCATAGGCTAAATTTTTACATGTGTAAAAATAGGCAACAGAAGGTATGCATAATTTTTTGGATTTTTTTTCCACAACACAAAATCACTAAGAATTTTTTAGTGGAAGATAGGCTTTCTTGTATGCCGGTGATATAGACCTTCCTCTTTCCAACTAAGGGCTGGTTGCAAAATTCACCAAGGGTGTTTGCAATATTGATAGTCTTGTTAGCCAATTATAATGAGCTACAATTGCATTGGGAAATGTGCCATAATTAGTCATCACTTTTGTGTTCTACACAAAAAGAAAATAGCTTACATTGCTAGAATGAGGTGTTAGTTAGGGATGGGTTGCCTCCTACAACTTAACCCTAAAGTAAGCTTAACATGAGATTTTCTTATTGTCAAATGACTCTTAGAAGCAATGCAAATATGTTAATTATTCCCTCAACATCTAAGGGTTCATGAATAGATACATCAACCTATAACATGCAGAATGATTGGTTTCCTTTGTTGACATTATTGAATTTTTTTTTAAAAATTCTATATAAAGACATATGTGGAAAATGGAGAAAAAAAAATATTTTTCTTTTACAAAGTATGAATTTGTTATAATTTTTTTGAAGTTTGTTGCCCAATTAGCCCAAAACAATCCTTAGACGATCCCCAAACCCCCCCCAAAGTGTATGTATAATGGTCATCTCACCACCTACAATAGTCACAATATTTTCTAACATGACCATGATATGAAGGAATAAAAATGTTCCTTTCTTGTCACAAATTTATACTAAAAAAATGGAAGTTCCTTCTATAGTTACTAATAATTCCTTCACCATCAATCAAGACATTGATTGTGGTCACTAATCCTAACTAATTAGCTCAAATCTCTATTATTGCACATTTTTTGTCAAGAGTTGATATAAGCCACTATGTTGTGTCATTTTTTGGGTTTCTACATTGGACGTTTTGCTTGTCACAGTTTCATTTACCTTGCATCAAATTGTACAATGGAAAAGTGAGCTTGTGTGTGTGTATCCTTGAAAAATTCAACCTCTAATTTTTGTATCAAAGGAATCACTCTTATATATTATTTTTATATTATATCAGCCTATTTCTTTTCAAAAAATTACTAACAATAATAATTCACTCTTTATAATTACATAATTAGCTTGAAAATGAATTTATAATCCCAAGTCCTTGACAAACTATTGTGGAGTTACTTACCCATGTTGGTGATTGTGGGTTGTAGAGAGGATTTCTTCTAAGGATTGGGAAATTCCAGACACTTCATCAATATAAAGAACTAAGGTGAGTACACCCAAAATTGCACCCTACTTAAAACCATCACCATCTCTTTGTGTACATATCCCAAATCAATATGTACATATGTTGAATAAATGATTTGAGAACATCTACCAAAAAGAACTTTGACCCTCCATAACTTATGCATATGGTATCCAATTGTCATGTTTTTTAGTACACTAGAACTTCCTTTCACTTGCCAATAGGAAAATATGAAAATTTGACTAGTCTAACAATAATAACTAGACACAATTCATAAAAGTGGCGATTTTTGGGGTACCTGCCTTAACACCATATTTCATTTTATTAATTTAGTTACCGGTTCATTTAATTAGTTTGCTGAGTGAGCCAACCTAATTGTTTGTTCTCTCTGTGTTTTCATGAAAGCACCGTCATTTTCCAAAGAAAAAAACACTCCGTTTCAATTCCGACTACGTCTCGCTGAGCATATTCACTTTCCACCTGAAATGCGAAAAAAATTCAATAAATCTTTAATTAAAATTTACAAAAATCTTTGTATAATTTCCTGTACAAGTAAGCATATATTGAAATGTACAATAGGAATTTATGGAATGATGAATGAAATATATGCAATAGTGAATACTATGAGGGATACACGTATATTAGAATGCATTAGAAATTTGACTCAATTTTTTACAAAGAATGGCACCTCAAATTGAAGAATTGAAAAGAAAAACTTATAAATATCAAAAACTTTGTAAATAGCTTAATTGTTGTGAAATTCAAAATTGCTTGAATTAAATAAATTTCTCAAAATCATTTGATAATAGCAATTGAAAATGGAAATCATGAAAGCTCAAAACTCACAAAAGCACAAAATCATAGAAATGTAAGCTAAGAGAAGCAATGGAATTGCTACCTCTATAATATCACCCTACAAATCTTCTTTAATATCACCTTAATTGCAACAACTATATTATTTCTATAATATCACTCTTTGTAATAAGTGATATTAAAAAGGTGATGCAAATTGCTACTGTATTTCTGAAATATCACATTGTGAAAAAATATGATATCTACGTATGCATAATTGAAAGTACTTTTACCAAAAATTTAAAATAATTATTTTAAAGACTTATTGAAATCATTATCATGCATTCTATTGAAATGTATCATAATTTTACCAATGTGATACAATGAATGCGTAGCATAACAAGCAGTAGTCCTTAGTATTAATGGTAGCATTTGCAATATTACAATGGGAGTTATGATTTTAGTAGTATGATTGTTATATTGTTATATTGTTATTTTTTTACATTGTTATTTTATTATATTGTTAATTATAAATTTTAAAATTTTGAATTTGAATTAAAATTTTAAAGTTTAAATTTTTTTATTTTTAGTATTTATTTGAGTAATACTTGTTTTTTTAATTTTTTAATTTTGTCATATTGTTATTTATGTTATTTTGTTATTTTGTTATATTGTAACGAAATATTAAAAATAACGAAAATAATAAAAATGCATCTTTTTCTTTAGATGAATGATTTTTGAGCCCCCTACTTTAAGTGTGTAGCTGTTGGGAAGTATTGTTTCATGGTATGTCAGCCCTTCATAAATTCATCAAATATCATCCAAAGAATGTGAATAAATATATACACTATTAATAAACATTATAATGTTGGCAAATCTGTTGTTGATTCCATACTAAAGGCGCCGCACTCCAATGGTGTAAACCTGACAAGGAATGTGCTAACATTGCTCAAAGCGTTAAGTGATGTTAGAGAAGTTGTACGCCGATGTGGAATGATGTTGAGGAATTTGAGGGAAATACAAAAATCCAGAACATTTTGCTCAAGTATTTCTACGCCTACTCTCTAGAAGCTCTGTCTACCTTCTCCGGAACCTCCATCTTCTGTGCCAATTTCACATCAAAATTAATCAGTCTTTCTGTAGCTGACTTGTTCATTTTCCTTTGTTGAGCTTTCTTGTACTCTTGCGGACTGCGGCGTATTGTATTCCAACATCTTTTGGCCCAAGTTTGACAGTTTCAGTGGCGAGCGTGGACGTTGCTATGAGTTTCGAGTAAGTGCCATTATCCTCAAATAGGTTGTAGCATTACCAATGTGTTGCCGTTGTTGTTTGTTTTGAAACATAGAAGCATCTGCATACATGTAGCCATTGCTCTTAAGAAATTGGTGTGGAAGTAGTTCATATTGGGTCTGTGAGGAGACGCATTTAGGTTTTCAATGTTGTAATCACAAGTGTCACAACTGCTTTTCTCATTTCCACCAAGAGAAATGCAATCTTCGGTCATGCAACCCTATATACATGTTGCTATTTTGAAGTTGGTATGTCTTGAATTCATGTTGGGTGTATGAGGAAAGGTGGTGTCTTTGTATTGTTGTAATCGCGAAGTATGCTTCCAATTATTGTTTGGAGAAAATTGTAGTCTTCGGTCATGCAACTCCATGTAGATGTTGCTCTTAAGAAATTGGTATGAACGGAATTTATGATGAGTCCATGAGAGCGCAGTGTATTTTGCATTGTTGTAATTGGAGTATGCTTCATATTTTCTACGGAGGAAATTTTAGTCCTTCGTCATGCAACTCTATGTAGATGCCGCTCTTATGAAATTGATATAGGAAGAATTCATTTTTAGTGTATGAAGAACGTAGTGTCTTTTGCGTTGTTGCAATTGCAAAATTCCCTTTTCAATTATTGTACGGAGAATATTGTAGTTTTTGGTCATGCAACCCCCTATAGATATTCCTCTTAAGAAATTAGTATTCAGATTTTATGTTGGGTCCATGAGGAAGCGTGGTGTATTTTGCATTGTTGTAAGCGCGAAGTACACTTCGTATTTTTTGTAGATCACATTGTAGTCTTCGATCATGCAACCCCATGTGGATGTCGCTCCAACAAAATCAGTATGAAAGGAATTCATGTTAGGAAGTGCGGTGTTCATTGTATTGTTCCAATTGCAAAATACGCTTCCTCATATTTTCTCAACCGGAAAAGAGTCTTTGGTCATGTAGCCCCATGTAGATGTTGTTGAAGCAAAATTTGTGTGAAAAGAACCCATGTTAGGTCCATCTGGAAGTGCATTGTGTTTTTGAATGTTATAATCGCGAGGTATACTGTTTTGTATTAGTTATAATCAACTGTCGTGAAAAATATGCAAAGTTATCATTGAGTCAACGATAACTTTAGTAGAATTCAAAGGTGCGTTCATTTTACAATAATCAACTGTTGTGAACTATATCCAAAGTTATCATTGAGTCAACGATAATTTTTGGTAGAATTCAAAGGTGCGTTCATTTCACAATAATCCATTGTCAAAAAATATATGCAAAGTTATCATTGAGTCAACGATAATTTTTGGTAGAATTCAAAGGTGCGTTCATTTCACAATAATCCATTGTCAAAAAATATATGCAAAGTTATCATTGAGTCAACGATAACTTTTGGTAGAATCCAAAGGTGCGTTCATTTCACAATAATCCATTGTCAAAAAATATATGCAAAGTTATCATTGAGTCAACGATAACTTTTGGTAGAATCCAAAGGTGCGTTCATTTCACAATAATCCATTGTCAAAAAATATATGCAAAGTTATCGTTGAGTCAACGATAACTTTTGGTAGAATCCAAAGGTGCGTTCATTTCACAATAATCCATTGTCAAAAAATATATGCAAAGTTATCATTGAGTCAACGATAACTTTTGGTAGAATCCAAAGGTGCGTTCATTTCACAATAATCCATTGTCAAGAAATATATGCAAAGTTATCGTTGAGTCAACGATAACTTTTGGTAGAATCCAAAGGTGCGTTCATTTTACAATAGTCAACTGTTGTGAACTATATCCAAAGTTATCATTGAGTCAACGATAACTTTTGGTAGAATCCAAAGGTGCGTTCATTTCACAATAATCCATTGTCAAAAAATATATGCAAAGTTATCATTGAGTCAACGATAACTTTTGGTAGATTCCAGAGGTGCGTTCATTTCACAATAATCCATTGTCAAAAAATATATGCAAAGTTATCGTTGAGTCAACGATAACTTTTGGTAGAATCCAAAGGTGCGTTCATTTTACAATAGTCAACTGTTGTGAACTATATCCAAAGTTATCATTGAGTCAACGATAACTTTTGGTAGATTCCAGAGGTGCGTTCATTTCACAATAATCCATTGTCAAAAAATATATGCAAAGTTATCGTTGAGTCAACGATAACTTTTATTCAAATCCGAAGATGCGTTCATTTCACAATAATCAACTTTTGTGAAATATATGCCAAGTTATCGTTGAGTCAATGATAACTTTTATTCAAATCCGAGGTTGCATTCGTTTCACAATAATCCATTGTCAAGAAATATATGCAAAGTTATCGTTGAATCAACAACAACTTTTATTCAAATCCGAAGATGCATTCATTTCACAATAATCAACTTTTGTGAAATATATGCCAAGTTATCGTTGAGTCAATGATAACTTTTATTCAAATCCGAGGTTGCATTCGTTTCACAATAATCAACTATCGAGAAATATATGCAAAGTTATCGTTGAGTCAATGATAACTTTTGGTAGAATCCAAAGGTGCGTTCATTTCACAATAATCAACTTTTGTGAAATATATGCCAAGTTATCGTTGAGTCAATGATGACTTTTACTCAAATCTGAGGGTGTGTTCATTTCACAATAATCAATTGTAATTGCTAGCCTAAAATATATAAATGATCACTTTGTATGTTATTTTCTATCATCAAAGTTATCGTCAACTCACCGATAACTAAACAATTCTAGAAATTTAGAATATGAACCTCAATATATTGATGTGATATAGAGTTGATCATATTAGAAGACTGTTTACGAAGCATTTAGAAAGTGCCAATGGCTTTTTTTACCTTAGACCTACTGCAAGCTTATAGTATTTATCATTGACTCAACGATAAACTATTCAAAATCAGATTACATTACTTTTGACATTAGATGAAAGTTGACACGATACATTTTTAAATTCTTTAGAGTCAGTCCATTTATATCTTATCTATTCTTACTTTTCATCAAGTTGATGATACATTTCTAATACTCTAGCATCATCAGTTGTTTAAGGGATGTGTATTTAAATTAATATTTTGGGTACTTTTTCTTGCAGAACATTTCATACACCTGAAGAGTTTACAACTTCTGTATCTACACTACCTGAAGGAGTTTTTCAGTGTGATGGAATTCCTCGAGCAAAATGGAATACGATGCCAGTCACTATCAGAAACAATGCTGGGGATGATGTCGCAAATGCAATTTGTTATAATGTGGATCCCGAGCTCATCATCGATACAAATGGAGAGCCTTTGGGTGATGATCAAGTGGCCATTCAAATTGCAGAGTCTTTATGTGAAGAGGAAGTTCCGTCCTCTTGGATGTGTCAATGCGATCTTGGCACATTAAACAAGTATTTCTGAATGGTGCCAGTTTGTATGACCATGACGAAACGTACATTTACAATACAGCTGTGTCTACCGCGAACAGAAGAGTTCGTAAAGGACTTTGACGGTATGAAAGCATGCGTGAAAGGCTTGAGCCTAATCTTCCTCCAAAAAAGGAATCCCTCCTCACAATGCAGTCTATTGTTGAAGTATCAACTATAACATGTTGTGTGAAAAATTGCTTACAGCCTTTCTCACGTGGACAAATTCAAGCCATCCGGCACCAACTTCATGTGAATGACGGAGTATATGCCCGCAAGAAGTGTCTTCTTGAGGTACATCGGCAAATCCACAAAGACAATGACGGCAAGGATTGTATCACCTTGAAAGGAAGGGAAGTGTGTCCTCTAGCTTGGTACACCATCCACGGTATATCAAAAGCAACTTTCTATAGGTACAAGGAAATGGCTAGAGCTAGGAAGCAAGCAGAGGGGCACGGGAATTCGGGGTCCAAGAAACCCCGTACACATACCTTGCAAACAACTGCCACGCTTCGGACATTGCTTGTGTCGAATGCAGACAAAATGCCACATAAAACTAGGACAATGGAGTCTGGAGAAAAAGTGACCGCAATGGTTTTGCCATCACCATTTCGTTGGCGTGACCAATTGCCAATCCTCAATGAGGCCAATGCAATGTTGAATTTACAGCCAATATCATCTAGTGGCTTGAGCAACATTCAGTGTGCTTCTTTTCCAGAGTATGCACCAAAGGCTCGAGGAGATACTTTTGCGCGTTGTGGCTTGTGTGATCGATACAAGCAACTCAGATGTGCATGCACTCCATTTTTGGTTGCACAAGAAAAGTGGTCTACACTTTTAAATATTCACCTTGTAGGCCAAAGGGCACATAGAGAATTGTACTATGCAAATCGTTATATATCTGAAAAATACCCTGACAAAATGCTCACTATCATTCATGACAAAATGGATCACTCCAAGACGGCTTCGCCACACTTCTCTCACAAGACCAAGTCGATAGATCCTTTTATGAAGATGCCCATTGCTGTGACGGGTATGATAGCACATGGTCATGGTGATGTCCGATATGCACACTATGGCCTCAACATATTTCCAACAGACTCAAACCATACTGTTGGATCCATTGCAAAATTATTGCGTGATTTAGAAACACCTCCAAAGAATTCTTTCCGCAATTTATTTTCAGTAGAAGAAGGGCAATCCTTGTTAACAAAGGCGCTTTTGAGTGGTTCAGAAGCTTGCTTGGATTCACTACTTCCCCCTTTTGATGAATCACTTTTGGCTCATCCTCTTCCACCAATATTAACTTTGCAGCTTGATAATTGCTCTGGAGACAACAAGAACCGATGGGTTTTTGCCTATTGCTCTTTGCTAGTGTACAAAGGCATTTTCAAGGAGGTATACATAAATTTCTTTATTGTTGGGCATACTCACGAAGACATCGATGCTCTTTTTGGTCGATGGAGCACAAAGTTGAAAATGAATGACTACCTAACACTTCCGAAGTTGATGAAATCATTTATGAATTGTGAATCACACCCCGTAATTCCTCATCTTATAGAGGAGGTTCCGAACTTCAAGACATTTGTGCATGGATATTTGGGCACAGGTGGAAATTTTTTAGAAGGTCATTCTTTTTCCCAACAGTTCAAGTTTTCTATGAATTTTGATGGATGGCCCATAATGGAGTATAAGGACCTTTGCACTGACAAGGACTGGTTGCCGGAAAATGGCAAAGGAATTCGATTGTGGAATGAGACTAAAGATGGGCGTCCTAACGTACCCAATGGTAGTCCACTACCTCTAAAACCGGAGCAGATTAAAGCCTTTGTTGAGGTAAAGAAAGGATTAAATGGTTACATTGCTTATTGGAACCAAATGGCCAATGACGATGCCTCTGGAGAATTTAGACGAAAAAACGATCCCATCAAGAAGTATTGGGTAGGTGTTAGAGCTGCATTTGATGCACCTCTACAAGTGCGAGAGAGGCTATTAGATGCTTTTTGGCCTACTTCTAGAGTCACTCATGACGACATTGACCGAAGGCAAAGAGATGGCACAATGAATGAAGAAGAAGCAGAGGATCACCCTTTTGTTGGACATAGGCGTGATCATCCTCCACCTTCATTTCGTATTGTATGTGATACGCATGTAGGTTCATTTGTTGTAGTGCGCCCTGCAGATGGTGACCCAAAGCCATTTTGGCTTGCAAGGACGATTACAAAGCCGAATCCAGATCCATCGCACATAAAACAAATCCAAATTCAGTATTAGACACCAGCTTCGGATCGAAACATTGACATGGAGACTTATGGTGGGTGGGACACAAATGGAGGGATTCAATGGCGTGAAGACACAATAATATCTCCAACATGGTCGAATACAGATTGTATTATGACAGCATGGAAGCCTAGTTTTAGAAACGGAACAGCAAACCCGCGAGCATCAATTTCGAAAAAGCAAATTGAGATCATCAAAGCATCATTGGCATCTTTTATGGTTGAAGAAGAGACTAGTTAGAATCTTCAATCCACGGATGAAGAATTCGTACTTAAATAAGTGAAGTGTTGTTTATATAGTTGTAAATATTATTTTTAGTTTTTGCATATTTTGAGCTCTACACATGGATATATGAATGTATTAAGTTTGTTATGATACAAAAGCAATCTAGCACCGGATGACTACTGATTTCTATCAATGAAGTCATTTTTCTTATTATGATGTTTTTGAATTCTCTGCAAATGTATTGCACAATCATAAGGGATAGAAATAATTATGTTTCTTTTTATTACAATATGGAATAAAGAGTCTTTAGACCCTAAATCTAAACACATGCAAGTCTCAATTTAATGGATTGTCTCACTTTACTGTCTTATTAATTGCAGTATTTCTATATTCATAATAAAATTTTGCAAAATTTAAATGTTCAATAAGCACTTGCCACTTTCCAAAACAATAAGTAAATGATTACACATGGAAATTGACATTTGAAAGTCTCAATATTCCCCTAATGTCTCAATTTAAGTAGAGCTTTTTCTACTACAATTTCAAGTTGTATGAAAATGAGACCTCACTTTGTCTCAAATTAACGAATATGGCCTTCTATCCACAAATCGGGCAACTTGCTAATCCTTTCCCTGTCCAGAAATTAGAGTATATGCAGGGAAGTCATGAATATCCCACATCAACATGCCTCGCATATTGAAATGACAATTGGACCCTATTGGTTTTGACATGTCCACTATTGGAACCCCTATCCAAAGCTTCTTCAATTCATGTACAAGTGGTTGTAAATAAATGTCAATATTCTCTTCAGTAGGAGATTTTGGACCCAGAATTATCATAGTGAGAGAAATAAAAAAACATTTTGTCAAGAGATATGGAAGAAGATTGTACAAAACCATCGTAACTGGCTACATGGAATGCTTTGATGATTGCATGCCATGCAGATTCACTCCATCCAATGACAAACCCATTATGAGGTTCCTTACATCTCTATTGAAGTTAGGAAAATTTTCTTCAATGAAGCGCCATTGCTCATTGTCCACTACAGACCTCATTTTTCCATCTTCTGAGTGATTCTCTGAGTGCCATGTTATGTGCTTTGAGAGCTCTGGACATCTAAACATCCTCCTCAACCTTTTAATCAAGGAAAAGTATCTTAGCACTCGCAATGGAACCATTTTAGATTCGTCTACATACCTGGATTTTTGACATTCCAGGCAATTGTTCAAGCTTGCTTTATCCTTCCAATAAAGTGTTTTTCCATAATCACAACAATGAATGACATCATGAGATAGGCCTAGCTTAATCAACATAGACTTCATCTCATAGGAGTTCTTGGGGCAAGTTTTGTCTGCAGGTAGTATATCATGCTCCAAAAAAGTTAGGATCTCATCTAGACAATGATTACTCACTGAGAAAAGAGTGGTCAATGACATTAGTATTATGTTGAATTGCAACCTATTGCTTCTCGAACCATGAAATAGAGGCTCCGCTGCTTCATGAAGAATTTCCTCCATCACATTTGTCTGGTCAACTTCTTCTTCCTCTGAGGATAGGTCATCAAAATCAAGAGGCACATCTTGGTCCTCCACCAAGTGCTAGTGAATTTCATCTGCATTGGCAAAGAAATTGAGGGCCATGTCTTCTAAATTCACCTCTCTATTTGGTGAGACCTGCTCAAAATTATTAAAGTCTACTACATCAAAGTATTCCTCTTCTTCATGCACTTGTTCTATTGCAGATGCACACTCTGGAACTTGCTCTTGACGTGCTGCATTTCCTTGCAAGAAAAACAAGAATGTTGTTATATATAAATGATTCCACTATACTTCAAAAAAATTGAAAAGCACTTCCTAGAAGTCAATGGATACGGAAAACAACTTTGTTTTCTCTTCTTCTCCTTAAGGCCTTTTGTTGAAAGACAAAAATGTAGTGCACACATTCTCTACTGCTACAAGTAAATTGTTCTCTTTTTTCTTGAAGACATTTATAACCATGACATGAGTACCAACAATTTCTCTACTTACAAGAAGTGGTTCTTGCAACTTTTCATCTTGTCCATACTTACAGTGGTGTGTTGCCACTACTTCCAACGATTGCATCTTGAAACCATGACATTTCTGACATGCACAATAAAACACTATGATGCCTAGTCTAACAACCACTACCCTCTCTATGTGGTACGCTTGTGCTAGTCGGTTTGGCCTCATTTTTTTCCAACCTACAATAGTAATATACTTCCTCCTCAAAGAATCCTATTGGTTGCATGCTCATGAATTAGATTAAAGTTCCTACATTCTTTGCAAGGAATAGAAGAAAAAACAATAGAGAGGTATCCAAGTAAATGTTATGTATGGAAACAAATTAACAAAACAAATAAAAGAAAAGCTCATTTTGCTCATTCCTCTACTATGTTTTCCTTCCTTTAATTGGTTGATGTGAAGTTGTGCATTGAATACATGATTTACTAGGGCTATTGCATTATATGAATTACTTCAATTGTCTTCCTCATATATTTTTTTTTATAAACCATTATATGAATCTTAATTGTCAACATGTGAGAATGCTCATGAAATGTGAGGGCATTGGATTTGGAAGGTCCCTAACCTATTTCTCGTTCTCTGGTGACGTTTCCTTAGTTCAAGTACTCTCCAAGTGTAATTCTCTTTCTGCAAGACTACAAAATAAAATTGTATTACTTCTATAATGCCTCCCCCACAACTACATGGTAGTCTTCTCTAAAGCAAAAAAAGTGAGTTGCCATTAGCATATTAGACATAAAAAGAACTTCTATTGAACCAAACATAGAATGTAAATTACAGAATGCTTGTGAGCTTCTATTCTCTTCTTAGTTCCATGTACTGGACTCTACGACCTCCACATGCTGAAGGTAAGAAGTAACACTTGATTTTCCTATAGTCACCCCACTATACAAGAGGTACAACATGCACTTCACGAAATTGACACTGAAATCATTGTCGCAGCACAGGGCAGGTAAATTTCCCATTATACTCACAAAAATCGCTCTAGAGTATAACTAAGTGACTCTAAAGATCGAACCCACGAGATCCTGTGAAGTATCTAGCTCTATTAAGCAGTTAAGCTAAGTCAGTATCCCAATCTTACTTTCCGGTCCTAGATCTAGAACCAGAAATACCACCACACCGGATAACTATAGACCGGATTTCCCCTTCTTTCGGTCCTACTAACTATCCGGTCTGTGCAAATATCCAAATCCTAGGATCTTACAACTTCCGGTCCTGGAAATCCGTCCTGACCAATCTGGTCCGGATGGTCATCATGTATCCGTAATCCTATCTGGTTTGGTTTTGCCTCTGTTTCACCATCAGAGGGGTCGCCACTTACATTTGAGAGTGGTAGGCCCACCACTCCTTCCGTGACTTATAGTGGCTGAAGACCCACTGTCCTACTTCCTAAACTCCTAAGCTAATCTGGATCCGGTTTGGTCCTTCACAACAACCCAGATAGCAATCCGGGTTGTAGGTCACACAAAGACCCCACACTCGACCCTCTCATACTACAACGACCTTGATGCTACTTCCGATCCGTGCGAAGACAAGTAGTTACAAGTGCACCCGTCCGTTCCAACATCAACTAAAGTTCTTCCGTTTACCCATACAGGTGGTGAGACCTCATAGGAGATCGGATACTCGACCGGATTTCCCACCCGGGAGTTCTAGCGCAGCTAAGGAATCCCTCCCTACCCGTCTAGCTTAACAACGGCTTTCTCACCCGGAACCTAGAACTCTAGAAGTGCTAAGGAACTAAGTTCACTCCCAACTCTTGTATACCTACTCACATGCATATAGAATTGGAAAAGAAAACACCAAGGGGAGAAATCACTCACAAACCGGCTCACACCATCCTAACTCCACATCATACAACCATGTCGCGCTGGAGAGAGACACACAATGA
Source organism: Pseudoscleropodium purum (assembly GCA_963969395.1). Taxonomy (NCBI): domain Eukaryota; kingdom Viridiplantae; phylum Streptophyta; class Bryopsida; order Hypnales; family Brachytheciaceae; genus Pseudoscleropodium; species Pseudoscleropodium purum. The sequence continues at coordinate 5,976,571 of OZ017796.1, forward strand.
GGAGAAGAGGAAGGCACAAGAGATTTGCAAAATGAAGACTCCCAGTTCCCATCGCAGGAACCGATTTATATACAAAGGGTAAAAACCCTAAAAGTACAAAGCGGAGCGGAAAACCCGTGGGGGTCCGCCGCCACCCTAATTCAACTTCCAGTCTAACCTAATACTGTTGAGCTGGATTCCGATTCGGATCCGCTCCTACTCCTGATCGGATTAGATCTAAGAGGCCCACTACTTCATGTTCTGTGCTAGTTTTGAGTTTTCCTTCTTCACCTAATCGGATCCGGTTCCCTAATGGCTAGTTTCCGTTCCTATTTTGGTGCATGCTAAGAAAATCAAAATTTTAAGCTACGACAATCATGCAAACAAGTGCAACCCAGTTTCAATAGGGCACTGACCTACTAGTAGGAAGAAAGTTCAAGCTAGGTTATGAGCAAATCCTCTGAAGCTACATAACCTTGAGTATTGCATCTACAAAAGAATACAAAAGTCATGAAATTAAGGTGGCCAAATAGCACAACTCTTCAAATACAAAATGCAAGACGTAGTGAAATACTATTGGAACTCTATTTACATTGAGAGAAGTAAACTCCAACAATTGAGCTCATTCTCCTTAAAGTAGATGTGCACACACAAGAATTGTACAGTTATTGCATAATGCAAAGAGAAATTACCTTGCAATTATGAAATTGACATGCAAAAACTTCCATGTTTGACATCATAAAAGAGGAAATGATTTTTTGTGCACCAAGATTTAAAGAAGACTACGTGTAGTATATTGGACACAATTCTTCAGTTCAATATTGGATTATTTAACAAGCACATGTAGACAAAAGTGACCATTGATGTATCCACCTTCCAACACTACTTTTACAATTTTCTTTCACTTTGTTCCGCTAGAATAGCAAAAGAGACGTGCTACAAAGGGAACAAACTATAGTTCCTTGCCATTCACTTCAATTCAACATGCAAACAAAAATACATCAAGTCAAAAATTGTAAGTATCATGTCAAAAGTTGTGAGAATGCAAGTGTAAGAAACCATTGACAACCAACTTTATACAATTTTTTAATGAATATTTTCGATGACATTCTTGTGCCACCCAAAACCAATGCAATTTGGAAGAATATAATTTTTAGCACTTCTACACTATTCAAGTGTGAATGGAGTCACAAAGCATGTGACACCACCTTTTTGAGCTTCAATATTTCAAGCTACCAAAAGTTGGCACAATATTGCACCTCAATGTAGGTCGACAAAAAGTCTTGGGAATTAAACCAATTCAATTCTCCGAATAATCATATTGTCTTCAATTTTGCTTTAGTCAACAAGGTATTTGACCACTTCCACGTTCAAGGAAGAGGTACGATACTTCTCGGTTCAAATGTCAAAAGAAAGATTTTCCTGACTTCTAAACTCTTATGACATTGTGAAGAGCTAGGGTGCCTTTGAAATTCAATGAAATTGATTTAATAGTAATTGAAATTGCCATCAATCTTGAAGTTACCAATTAGACGAGTCAAGCATATATTCCCATGTGAAAATACAATTTGCATTAAATGCTTTTAATACAAATAAATTAAAGAAAATATAATTATAGATGAAACATGTTAACTACTTATGGCAATACTTAGCGGTGCAATTAAAGTAACAAAATTATAAAAAGATAAGAATAATAGTAAGGACCTTATATTATACAAAAAAAAAGAGTTCTATGACTCCAAACATCTATGTCGTAGTATGAAGAAGTCCATGGTGCATCTTCAAGTGAACCCTTTCATTTCATGCACTTATGAACATCTTCAATGATAGGGAAGAAGAATATGAAATGGTGTAATTAACCGCTATGAAAGGAATGCTTGAAACCAAAAAACAATGGTAGTACTCCTTTGAACATTAGATCATACCCTTGGCACTTGCTCCTTTTGAATCTAGCCTTGGCAAGAAAAGTGGAAATTGAGTCCAGATTTCTATACCTATAAGAACAGCATTGCCCACATTAATGCAATAATATCTTCATCAACTTGAAAGAAAATAGTTAACGCTGCAATGCTTGACTTCTTTGACAAGAGCCTCAATATTTCAAAGATATGCAATTTGAGACTCTCCCTAGAAGACAATGACAAATTCAATGAAGAATATAGGAAAAACAGGCTACATGTTACGATTTTGCAGATGCTAGAATCTAGACGGATTGACAAAGAGAGAGAAAAGGCCATGATGGGGGAATTTTAGAAGTGAAGCATGAGTGCATTATTGTATTTCACTCCCACTGAAGTAGATTTCCATTTTAGTCCATGAAATCCGAGGATGCGTACAAATTGCAACTCATTAGCATCTGTCAATGTAGGTGCCAATTCCCCATTTCCAGATCGAAAGGTAGTCTACAGTAGTGTTGCATTATAGAGAGTACTATAGGACTAAGTGGAATCCATCAGACATGTGCAAACAACTGAGTGTGGGACAAATGATCGATTTTGCAACGACCATTATTAGAAGTTGAAGTTCTTCCTCGAGTTCTTCAACAAGTTATAGACTTAAATTTACAAAGCATGGAATGCATACAGAATGGTATTATGCTTCTATGTTAGGGAAAAAAACTTGCAATCCAATACAACCAATGAAAATTGAGGAAACAATTGTTGATGAAAAACTTATCCTTCAACAAAATATCGAATTTGTTTTATTCACTCTTTACTTTCTTCAAATGTTTGGAACTTACTTCCCTTAAAGATGTGTGGAAGTTTGACACACCAAATTTTAGGACAAAAGCATCATTGTTGTGACATATATGAAGTTAATTCCAATTTAGTTAAATAATCATTGTTGAATTTGAAGAGACATTCAAAAACTCTAAAGATTAGCAGATTAAGTAGGGAAGGGAAAGAGAAACATGCACAAATTCTAAGTAGTTTCCAATGCATTAGGCTTGGGCTCTCACCTTTTGAATCCGTAAAGACTTCATCGACATTCTACATGTGCTCTGCCAATATTATTGTCATGCTTGAAAGGAGGTCTGTATGTACACAGAAGACAGTTAGCACAAGAGAAAGCAAACTTCAAAATGCAAGCTCCATTATTTGTATGAACGCCTAGTTGACTTTGCAACGTTCACGATTACTTGTTGTTAGCAATGTTTTTTATGGCCTCCTCAACAAAAAACATGGAAGACATGAGCATGACACTTTTTAAAACGTTGCTCACTTTGGTGCTTCAATTTGTTTTCCTGCCTCTTCAATTCCAAGGAATTAGTGAATTCTGCGTGACTAAGAAATCATCTTCATGCACATGTGGTATGGAAGTACTCATCGGCGATGTCAAGTATCTACAACGACCATTTCAGTAAACCACATAGTCATAGAACATATTCTAAATTAAAAAAATATCCTCCTTCAACAAAATGCCTCTATGTCTTCTTCATTCTGATACACTTCAAACTTGCTTTAAAATTAGATGCACCAACCTTACATCATGGTTGGACTAAACAAGTACAAAGACAGGAATTCAATGAAGACAAGCAAAACCCAAGAATCCATTCAAGAGATGAGTTCAAGGTTTACTGTGCACTTGAACATTAGAAGACATCACCTTCCAACAAGTATGTCATTCCAAAGTGTACAATAGAGACATATTTTTATTCGATCAGAAGCTTTTTTACTTATCAATTGCTTTGAATTTCACAATCAAATTAAAGAGGTTGAAATCATCTCTATGACAAAGAGCATTAGAGCATCGTCACAACCATAAATTGAACATGTACGAAGACATTGTTTGTTAGAAACACTCAATAGAATAGGGCGGACAATAATTACTATGTCCTTGAAGTAAGCTAATAACAGTAATGTAGTTCATGTAAGAACACAGTCTATAATGGTTCGAAGAAGGTGCTATGAATTAGGTTTTATGGGCAAGAATTAGGTATTCACAGTTTTGAGCAAAACATGGCAAGCTCACTGAAAGATAGTTGATTAGTGATTGCCTTTGGTATTAAATCTAGCATTAGCATGATTGAATTAGAGGAATTCAATGAAAGCAAAAAAAAATGGAATTTGGGGGACTTTAGTCTATCAAATTGCTTTTGTATTACAAGAAAGACGGAGAGGGAATTAGCATAGTTTGTAGAATTCATCATCGTCTAACAAATTATGGTGTAATTCACTATTCAATGTTGGAAAAGAGAAAATGTACTCGGACTTGGAGCATTGTGTGTTTGTGATTCAGCAATACAAGTGGCAATCCCTATTGAGGTTCACATGGATGGCATGATTGCAATCTTCATAACTTTGAGTACACAGTGATTGCTCCAATACAAGGTATCAAATCAAACTAGATAGTTAGATTGAAAGCATAGAATTGAATATTAGGAAGTTATGAAGGAATACATATTGGAAATGAAAGTTGGGAACAACTGCACGTTTAGTATTGGTCTAGCTTAGTCTTCCTAAGGTTTCTTCGCATCGTCGATTTCAAAGCACTTTCAAGCTTCGGTCTTCCTTTGAATATGAGTAGGAACTACTTGTTTTGCAACGCAAATGCGCTTCAAAGTCATCCTAGTTGTGAATATGGTAGAGGCCAGACACATTTATTGCCCCACCACCATGGCATTCTTGAAATAAAGTACTTCCTCCTTCCTCGCTTAACTGGTAGCTTGTTTGCAAGCACTATGGAAGAAAAGGCATTATTACAGTAGGAGAAGCCAAAATTACATCACAGATTTTAGACAAAACTCTTGGATGGTCATTAATTTTAGGTCTAACGTGGATGAAAAAGATAAAACAGCATTGCATACCTTTCTGCTTTGTGGGAGGTCATGCCTTCAGTATATTATATGGAAATGGGAGTGATTGTTTATTTCCATGTATGTGGCTTTGCAAGAGCATTGCTTTGAATGCCTTTATTGTACTAAAATGGCGGTTCACATACGCAGCACATATGCGGCGCATACTTTATAGTTGCTGGAGAAAGGTGTGATTGCACTACTAACTTTAGGAAATCGAGCACCGCCTTAGGGAAGCCTCGACTATAGAGTCTACTTGCAGTCTTGCACAAAATTGAAGAGAGACAAAGAGTGGATACTTTCAATAGCAAAAGTGTTTATTTGTCAAGCAATGTAGGAAGCAAAGCAAAGGTTGACAGAAATATCAATTGAACGATAGTTTTGGTCATCACTTGTGCATGAAGGGACAATGTTTTTTTAGTGCACTGTGAGAGAAAGGGCAATAACTAGAAGTGCTCAAACGATAGAAGTGAGGAGACATTGAGTGGAGTTGACGAAAGCGAGCAAGGCAGCTACATTTTTTTGAGAGTGCGACGGATTCACCCAAATGAGCTCCAAGGTAAGCATATGTTCTGTGTCTGTTAACTTTGTCTATTTCCAAAATTAGGGGTTCTAAGGAGTTCTCTGAATCGTTGAGAATGATAGTCAATTTGTCTCGTAGGGTGGACATTAGGATGAGCATCTTGGAGATTGCAGAAGGAAATTTGTAATCCTATAGCATGTATGGTAACTATAGTATAATTTTTCTAAGACAAAACCAAGGCAATTCCAAAAAGGTTCATTCGGGGGGAAAAGCTCAAATTAGAATAGTGTTTTAATTAGCTAATGTCACTTTGTAGGTAAATCTCTCTTTCTTTTAGGATTCAAACATGTTATTGGTCTCAATGGATTATATTAGTAGGAGTTGGGATAAAATGGTTTTCTTCTATTTTCCTCACACTAGTAATCCATCAATTAGCAATTTCTAGGTTTTATCCCACTATGTTCGTGAAACTATCTTTTCAAACAATGTCAAAGTAAATGGATAAAAATTGATAGTCAAATTCGATTGTTGCTTTTCAATAGTTGTTAATCAATGGTCGCTTTCGAGAAATAATCAATCAATAGTCATTTAACAATTGTCAATTTAACCTATACAAAAAGTAATATTACATTTAAATTTAAAATTGTACAACTACAAGGCAATATGCATACAAAGGAATGTATCAACAATCTATAGTGAATTTAAAATTTAAAATATAACTTGCAATAACTTGACTTAATGGGAATACAAAAACTACACACAAGGTATAACAAACTATTTCATAGTTTTCTTTTTTTAAATCTTCTAACTCAAAATTCCAAAGTTCAAAACTAAAGAAAACCAATGTGGGATACTAACACTACAACATTAACAATTTCTAAATTGTCAAAATACACAATTGGTTGAAGTATGGATTCTATCCACGACAAAAACTCTTGGCCTTCAATTGCAATTTCAACCATACAAGAAAATATTAAGCACTAATGTACTTTAGCAATTTATGAAATCAAGAGTCACATGTTCAACCTGATCATATCAATAGGTGATTTAGTAGTATAGCTACTCAATAATCAATAGTCAATCAACAATATTTGTTTGCAATTGTCGTTATTCTATGCTTCTCATAGCAATTCAATTGATAATTAGTAAGCAATAACCAATAATTGATAATTTCTTAAGTTTAAAATCAAGTTATCACAACGACAATTGTTTCATCAATAGTCTTTTATAACTGACTCAATTTTGTATCATCGATAATCACTTATGTTTTAAAATTATTCTTCATTTAATCCATAAACCTAAGTCTACCAGTCCCAAAGGACCGGTAAAATTCCTTCACTTCGTCTCCACATGTTGTAATTTAATATTTGCATCGACTCTATGTATATTATTTAATTATTAATCTCACAACCTCTTAGCCATAATGCTTCAAATTAATTTAATTCCCTACATTCATTCTTAATTAATTACGTAAATAATTTGCCTTACAAATTCTCTCGAAGTTTTCTTCCTTAATAATTATTTATAAAATTAAACTCTCAAAATTATCACACCATACTCTGCGGTTATTCTCTCCAATGAAAATCAAATCTATATGTGTTCTAAATTGCTCACAATTAATCATTCGGCAATAAATACTAAAAATCAGTTATTATTAATCAATTAGCCAACTTGTTACGAGCAAGCTTAAGACTGAAACCTGGTAGCTCCACCATTGACGCTCCTAGAGTTTCCTTTCTCAGGACCAACCAAACAACATGTTTGAGGAACAGTTCTCGACCCTTACTACAGGAAGACCGGACTAATTCCAACCCGAATCACATGTAGGAAACTAGACACAACAACCAAGTTTCCAGGAAATGAGAAACCGGACCTTCAGGTTTGTTGTATTACAAGAGGTTGTGTGGGAATTACCCACACACCAAGTTCTTTTACATACAAATCGAGAGAGACGTTGAACCTAACAACCGTAACTGCTAGCTCCGTGGTAACCATTCCCGCTCCTTGCTTCGCCACCATGTAGTCCAACTGGTACGATTCAAAGTCGTAACATTACCCCCCTTCTCATGTCGGCGTTCTGGGATGACGGTTGTGAAAATCTCTAACTGCAAAAGGTGCATTTTTCAAGTTCGATGCAAGCTCCCAAGAATTTTGTTCGGACCCATATCGTCCATGAAACGAGATATTGCAGCTTCTTCCATTATCCAAACAGCCTTGAAGCAAGCACCCTATCCACTTCCCATTCAATTTCATCATCGGTTGTTACAATGGGTAGAGATTGTTGCTGTTGTTGCCCTGGAATGGTGTCCTGCCGATATTTCTCTAACAACAAGATGTGGAATACATTCTAGATTTGTAGTGTTTTGGGTAACTTTAGGCGGTATACGACGTCAGAGAGTTTACTTATAATCGGGTAGGGCCCTAAAAACTTGGATGTCAATTTTTTTTTATAGAATTGAGATGGAAATATGATCATGGCGGAGAAGAAACTTATCCCCTACTTGGAAAACGTGATGTAAATGTTTCGCAATGTCGTACTTCCACTTTGCTTGGTCTCCAACAATTTGAAGTAGAGTCTTAATTTCTTCATAAATATGTTGGAGATATTGAATTCGGTCCTCTGTAGTTGGAACTGTTGATATTGCCGAAGTTGCAAAAGATATTGAGGGATGGTACCCATAGGTTGCGTAAAAGGGAGATAGCCCCATCGCCGAGTGAACTACATTATTGTATGTGAACTCCGCTATGGGCAAGAGATCCGCCCAATCTTCTTACTGCCTAGTCGTAAACATGCGCAAGTATTGTTCTAGAATCTAATTGATGCGCTCAATCTAGCCGTTGGACTGAGGATGAAAAGCCGTTTTCAGACAAGGTCGAATACGTAGAAGCTCATAAAGTCTTCTAGTGAATTTAGAAACAAAAACCGGTCCACAATCAGAAATGATCTTGTCGGGTAAGCCATGGTGCTTCCAAACATGGTGAAGGTAAAGATTTGCAGTTCCAATGGAATCAACTCTCTCCGTGGTAGATATAAAGTGAGCTAGTTTCGTGTTTTTATCCACCACCACAAGTATTGCGTCATAGCCATTGCTTAGAGGTAATTTGACAATGAAGTCCGTTGTAATGTACTTTCAAGGTGCATGAGCAACTGGAATGGGTTGAAGTAGCCCATATGGTACATGGCGTGAAGGCTTTGAGCGTTGGCATATGTGGCAGCCGTCGACATACCGATGGACATATCCTCAAAGTGATGGCCAATAAAATCTTCTTGCTACCAAATCTAATGTTTTTGCACAAACTTGATGACCTGCACTTGGAGCATCGTGTTATAATCGAAGAATTTGACGACGTAGTTCATGGTCATCTAGTACAAAAATAAGTCCATGAAAGTACAAAATTCCCTTATTGATGCTATAAGATTGGAAACGATGGCAAACATCTGATGGGGCCTTGTCAACTTCATTTTCAAAATAGGCTAGCATAGGCCGCATTGTGGGGTCCGTGGTTGACCTCACCCGAATTTGCTCTAGAATTTGTTCATCTGTCCAAACTGGTTCACAAGTTTCTAAGGCAGCTAGCTTCAATAAAGGTCTCGATTCCTGCAAGCCTTATTCGGTAACATCAGGTCACCTAGATAGAGCATCAGCTCGCATGTTCATAGATCCTGGTTGATGCTAAATGACAAAGTGAAATGCAGATAGAAACTCTGACCAACGCGCTTGTCACCAATTTAGGTGTTTCGTAGTGAAAAAATATTCAAGATTTTTATGGTCCGAGATAACCCTCACCTCCAGGGTTGACAAATCAGTACGTCAGCCCCAAAATAGCGTTCGTAACCCGGACGTCCGGACGTCCGTCTTTACGGACGCCAGCGGACATAGCGTCCCTCCCGCCGTCGGAAGGGGGACAGGCAGACGGGGCGGTCCCGGCGGACGTTGCGTCCACCGGGACCACAAATGTCAGCGGACGCTGCGGACACAGCGTCCGCGTCCAGACGTCCCGGACGTCCTGTCAACCCTGCTCACCTCATGTGGTGACCCCTTCAAATAAACACGCCAATCCTGAAACGCATGAACAATATTTAAGAGCTCTTTGTCATAAATGTCGTAGTTCTGCTCAATAGGAGACATTTTTGAACTCCTATATGCACAGGGATGTAGGTGGTTGTCATCGCCGTGTTGAGAAAGAATTCCACCTGTAGCCAAGTCCAATGCATCAATCTCAATAATAAAAGGTCGTTGAAAACCCAAATGCAATAATACTAGTGCTTGACAAAATTGATTGTGAAGATCATTGAAAGCATCATGAGCTTCACGAGTCCAATAGTATGGTTGATCTTTACGCATTAGAGTTATAAGAGGGACCGCTGTCCGTGAATAATTGTCTATGAAACAGCGGTAGAAATTGGCGAAGCCCAAAAATGATTGAACTTCCTTTATAATTTTCAGTATTGGCCAGTCTTTGATAGTTTGTACTTTATTTGCACACATTTCCAACCTATGTGATGAAACTACCATTCCTAAAAATTCCACTAATTGATAGTGAAACTGGTACTTGGAAGCCTTAACATAGAGCCCATGTTCATAAAGTCGTTGGAGAATATCCCGCACTACTTGTTGATGCTCCTCCATACTTTTTGAGAAGATTAAAATATCATCTAAATAAATGACGATGGAAATGTCCAAGAGATCCGCAAAAATGCCTTGCATGTGAGCTTGAAACTGGGTTGGAGCGTTCGTAAGGCCAAAAGGCATTACTAGGTATTCAAACAACCCATAACGGATTTTAAAAGCTATCTTAAATTCGTGGCCCATTGCCATCTTTATGCGATGATATGCTTGCCTTATGTCCAGTTTTGTAAAAAAAATTTGTTCCCACCAATCGGTCCGTTAGCTCTGGGATAAGTGGAAGAGGGTAACAATTTTTTATGGTGACTTTATTGAGATTTCGATAATCAATACACACCCTAATTGATCTATCCTTTTTCCTGGCAAAGACTATAGGGGTTGAAATAGGAGATTTGGATTGACGAATCCATCCCTTACCCAAATTCTCCTCCAAGTATCTCCGGAGTTCTTTTAACTATGTTGGAGATATAGGTTGTAATCCAATATTCTTAGGTTCTTGTCCTTCTTTAAATTCAATTTTCATGTCAGATGGTCTATGGTTAGGTAGTTTATTGGCTGAGTCCTCACTGAAAACTTTTTCTAGATCTCAATACTTAGTAGGAATGGGAACTGAGCTAGGTAACTCATGGCTACTCACTTCAAATATAACTAGAGTATAAACCTCAGCCTCCTTCGTAGAAATCTTAAATGCTGCCATGGAGACCATGGTGTGCTTTGGGGCCATCAATGGAGCTAGCTTCATCAGCTACCCTGCAGAGTCACTAAAATCCGTGGGCTTCAAGTTGTGGGCTCCAATTCGTGGCAACTGGACCTCCTTTCACGGGAACTAATCCCCTTCTCTTTGTAGACTACAACTATTGGCCCGAACCTCAAGCTCCCTCGCTGTAGGGTCTTGTTGGCCTTAATGCCTACCTCTTGATAGGTGGATGCTCTCCTCAATTACCTTCTTAGTTTTTAAATTACCAATCTCAAAAATCTATTCTCACATTCTAATATTGCTTGCAATTAGCTTCACACTAAGATGAATTAAAATTCACCTATTTTGTTGACTAAAGAATTGCTAGATCATGGTGAACAAGCCAAGGAGTCCCCAAAACGTAGGCAAATCGTCCAGTGTTTGTGAGATCCACCAATAATACTTCTTTATAGTCGACCTCAACCAATTCAATCATAGCCTTGTGTGTAATGAGGCCTGAATTGATTACCCTTTCGTCAATGATTTGCACTTCTTGAGGGACACTTTTAAGTCAAATCATAGTTTGACATCTCTGAGCAAAATCAAAATGCATAAATACCCCGGTGGGTCTTGAGTCGACCAAAAGCTCAACTATCATTGAATTAATTCGGCCCAATAAAGTTAAATGAGTCCCTGGATCTACCATGGCTATTAAATATAACAAACCTAGCTTTGGGTTCCCTATCATACATGGTAAATTTCTTTCCAATGATTTAGCTTGTGGCCCTTCTGCTGCCATTACTGCTGCAAACTCCATATGACCCGGGTATTGAGCCTTCTCTCTTAGTCCCAGGTTGGACCTTTTCCCAACTCCACCTTATTCACTTTTAAGGATGCTAATGATATAGGTTTAGACAGATTGATTGGACACTTAGCACGAATGTGACCAACCTCACCACAGTCCCAACAACGCCCCTAGCATTGATAATTGAGTCATTCCACAGCCATTTTCGCAAGTGCTGTAGTAATTACCCGAGTAGCATCAAGCTCCATTGGTACAGGCCTAGATACCTCACTTGATGTTTGAAAACGACCAACATGATCCTTTGGAACAAAAGGTTGAGATTTGGGATTCAAGGAAGAACCTTAGGGTGGGCTGGAATATGTGTTCGATGGCCGTCAAGCTTGTCATCACATCCATAATCTCTCATCAACCCGAGATCAGGGTTGACAGGACGTCCGGACGTCCGGGACGTGCAGACGCGGACGTTGTGTCCGCAGCGTCCGCTGACATTTGCGGACGCCGTCTACCCCATCCGCCCTCGTCCGCCCGCATCCGTCCGCTTGTCTGTCTGCCCGTCCGTCCTGTCCGCCTCGTCCGCCCCGCCCTATCCGCCCCCGTCCGCCCCCGTCCGCCTGCGTCCACCCTCGTTCACCCCACCCATCCGCCTTCCGACAGCGGGAGGGACGCTGCGTCTACTAGCGTCCGTGCGTCCGGACGTCCGGACGTCCGGAAAACGGACGCTATTTTGGGGCGGACATTGAGATTCGTCAACCCTGCCCGAGATGCCATGGCAATCCATTCTTGTAACCCTCGTGGCTAAGTCTCCACCGTAGCCACAGAGTCAAGAATCTCGTCTTTGAGCCCCCCACAGAACTACGCTACCAAACTAGGCTCATTCCAGTCAACCTACGCAGCATGCTCGTTAAAGCTTAAAATATATGCCGCCACCGATCCCACCTGCTTGATCTTAGCAAGGCGATCCTCTGCATTCCCCCTCCGGTCCAAATCTCCATAAACGGAAATGACTACTTCCCGAAAGGCGTCTTAGTTCGTCAATAATTCATGCTGTCGCCCTTCATCCAACGCTTGTAGAAGCGGCATGGCCCAACTTTGGGTAGCTCCACTCATGTAGAAGAGGGCGTAGCCTACCTTGTCTTCATCATGTCTGTAAGTTCGAGGCTTGCTCCAAAATACTAACCAAAGTTGAGCGAACCATCGATACACCTCCCCACCCCTTTTCCCTATGAATTTCTCTAGTGTAGCTACTTTTGATTCTCTCTCCGTCCAATCATATTTTTCAGGCCTTTGTTATTCTTGTTCAATATTGTGGATTGTGGCCGAAGACGAATCCTAGGATGCCATCGCTCGCTCTAAAATCTATTGTACCATATGGAGAAGTGCAGATTGGAACACCGTCCATATTTGTTGTTGGATAAACTCGGTCCATTCAAACCCAATTTCTGCTGGCACTCTCGACCCTCCTCCCACCCAGGGTTGACAGGACGATCGGACGTCCGGGACGTCCGGACGCGGATGTTGTGTCTGTAGCGTCCGCTGACATTTGCGGTCCCGGTGGACGCAGCGTCCGTCGAGACTGCCCCATTCGCTTGTCCGCCCGGTTACGGCCGTCCGATCAACACGCGGACTGATGTGGTCCGCATAATCTAGGCGTCCGCCTCGGGCCGTCCACCCCGCCCGTCCGCCTTCCGACGGCGGGAGGGACGCTGCGTCCGCTGGCGTCCGTGAGGACGGACGTCCGGGTTATGGACGCTATTTTGGGGTGGACATATCGATTTGTCAACCTTGCTCCCACCTCTAGCAGCTCCCGTTCCATGGATTCAATCGGTGGGACAGGATAAGAAAACAATGAGGCTGATCACGGATATTGCCTTTCTTCCTCATTTTGAGAGAATGGATTGAGTCCTTTCCGGAGCATGGATAGTAATTATATGACGCAACCTAATATTACAAGCAAGCCTACAACTGAAACATGGTAGCTCCACCATCGACACTCTCGGAGTCTCCTTTCTCAAGACCGACCAAACAACATGTTTGAGGAACAGTCCTTGACCCTTACTACAGGAAGACCGGACTGATTCCAACCCGAGTTAGATGTAGGAAACCAGACACAACAACCGAATTTCCAGGAAACAAGAAACTGGACCTTCAGGTTTGTTGTATTATAAGAGGTTGCGTGGGAATTACCCACGCACTAAGGTCTTTACATACAAATCAAGAAAGACGCTAAATCTAACAACCGTAACCGCTAGCTCCGTGATAACCGTTCCCGCTCCTAGCCCCACCCATGGTTGTCATAACGGGCAAGTTAGGGTCATCGGACGGGAGGGACAGACGGGCAAACCGAACCAGACGGACGGACGGACGGTCTGGACGGCTTTAATTTTGTAACTTGTGCAATTTTGCGGAATGACACGTCACCTCGTCCACGCCCTGACGATCTCGTCTGCACCCAGCATGTTCCTTAATCCACATGGCATTCACGTGGCCTATTTTCCATTATCAGAAAGTCAACTATGTGTTGACTATATCGGATAGGCGGGACCTCTAACGGACGGGCAAATCGGACGGACGGGCGAATTGGACGTCTGTCCACTATGACAACCATGGCCCCACCACCGCGCAGTCTAACTATTACAACTGAAAGTCGTAACACAACTGGCTCTTTCTTTAAACCACAAAACACTATGATAATTAATTAAAAATTTGCACTCTTAAATTGTTTCCACAACAAAGTACAATTTAATTCTCTGCTTAAAAAATTTATTTGTATCACTCAATATTATCAACAAAAACTACAAAAGATTACAATAAATGATCTCACAATATAACTCTCTTAAAATGAACAATTAATTCTTTAAGCAATTACAAATTTCTCTTTACACTCTAAATCAATAACCAACAATTATCTCTCCAATTCCCTCAGCAAAGATATTAAGAATCAATTATTATTAATTCCTCACAGTTAACACTCAACCATAAAGCTTCAATTTTATTAAATTGCATTATCCTTCACAAATAACATTCAAAGAATGACAAGTGATAATGCAAAAATCTTCATATTGGAGCATTGTTCATATTGGAGCATTGTTCTTCTAGTATTGGAGCATTGTTCTTCTAGTATTGGAGCATTGTTCTCCTAAACTCTAGTATCTAGGGAGGATATTTAGTTATAATAGAATGGACACCATTGGCTAGTGCATGCTTGTTGGTGTTCTAATGATTCAATTGGTTTTGTAGAAAGTGAAAATTGAATGGTACCACTCACCTTGCAGCTAACTAGCAACATGCACTACTACTAGGGGCTCCTTATTTCAGAGGAGCAAAAGGGACCCAATGTTGGTTAACAATGTTATGGTCGTGATGTAATTGAAAAATTAATATAGTTGATGCTTGAGAAAAACGAAAGTTGGTGCATAATAATGTTTAAGTTTAGTGTTGTGAAATGTTGTATCTTTTTTGTGTTCTTTCGTATTGTAGAATGGTTAGGAAATAAACTGAAGACTAATTTACTTACCTTTTGAGTGAAGCAACTACTTAAGAGTTGATTGCCTTTTTAGAGAGGTTGAATTCTTTGCAACAATTTTGAGCTAATTTTTTATGAAGAAAAATGGATTTGGCATCTTTACCAAATCATTTCATATTTTTGAAACCTTTGTGGAATTAGTTGTGAATTTTTGAAGTTGAAATGCAATGGTCATTTAATCTCTTAATGTATAAGGTTAGTTTTGATCACTAAAGAATGTGCTCTAAATTTAACACAAAGCCAATATTTTTGCCTTCACTAGTATGCCCTGTGATGTTGCCACAATCAAAACAAAAAATAAAATAAAATTTCTAATTTTTCATTCAGAAAAACTTTGAAATTCAATAACTTTCACATTGTAGTGTGAGAGGTTGCATTCTTGGTACAAATACAAAGCTTTATGCACAAAAGGTGCAAGGGCTTTGTTTTGTGGTGTTTGGACACATAATACAAAAGTTATGTATTTTTCAAAATAAAAGATAATTTAATTTAATTTAATATTTTGATTTAAAAAAATCCATAACTTTTATACCATAGGTCTAAATGACACAAAATTGGCATGATTGAATAGAAAGCCTTATGCATGAAGGAGCGCAAAAGTTATAAATTTCAAAACTAAAAGATATTTTATTTCAATTTTTGATTCATAAAAACTTTGAAATTCAATTACTTTTGTAATGTAGGTCCAAATTCCACAAAACAAAGCCATTGGACATCTCAACATATTAAACAACACAAATAACAACCTAATTTAAGATTTTTAATTTTTTTTTACCATAAATGTACAAATTCAAGCTCATGAGAGGTGCAAGCTCATGAAAGGCCACAATTGAAAAAAACACCAACAAAAGAAAAAACAAACTCAAGAGAGGTGCCATCTCTTAGCCATAATCTGAAAGAACACCTAAAAAAACAAGAACGGTGTAACGTGAGTCCCTGCTATGCATTCATTTATTTACTAGTCGGACCCCACATCCCCACTTCAACAAAACCCTATACGCGTTGTGCATTGTGCAATGTGAATGCGTTTGTAGATAGGATTTGGAAAACTCAGACTGTGCAACCAGAGTCGTGTCATAGTCTTTGTCCTTTGGACATAACCAATAAAATATAAACTCAAGAGAAGATGAAGTTGATCCTAAACAATTTGGGAGAGAACGTGATTTTGTAAAACTTGTGAGTGAGCTTTGGACGTCCTGTGAATTCACCTGGCGTGACGTCGCAGGCCGTGGCGGAGCTGAACATGTGCGCAGGGGAGCCTCCGACGACGAAACCCTAATTGGTGAGCAGCTGGTCCTCTCACAGACCCTACCTTACTCTCATAGTTGCCGTCTCGTAGGGTTGGTGATTCATGAGGTCCTCTTAAGGTGTAATCGAGCCCTTTCTTCAAGAAGTGGACAAAAGGTTGGGTTGGGTTGGGTTGGGTTGGGTTAACCCTAATGCACTTTCTCATGCGTGTTGTGGAAGTTTAACAGGAATGAAATGACGTTGGCGTATATGAGTGTGCCGGATGCTTATGGCGTGGTCGAAGCAGGCGTGTTCAGATCCAAGGCCCTGGATCTGCACAATCTGCCGTTTCTGTTGCACCTGCAGCTGCGAACCATTCTGTATCTTTCCCCTGATACTCTTGCCAAGGCTGTAACCGACTTCCTCGATAACAACAAGATCAAACTGGTTTGTTACTTCCTTCAAGGAATAGTTCGAGTTGTCTTGCTCTCGCTTCAGTATATTTCAAGTATTTGGGGTTGAACATGCTTCGTATTGGGGGTTGGACATGCAGATGCATCTAGGTGTTGGAGAATGGATGCCACAGGCCTCATGGAAGCCCATCAGTGAGGAACTTATAAAGGATGCTCTTGAGATTATCCTCGATGTCAATAACCATCCAATCCTTGTTATGTGCTCGTGAGTATTCCTTTACTTCTTTTTTCTGTCTCTTTTCTGTGAATATGTACTTGCAAATATGTTGGTGGTAACTACGGTCAGTATTTGATGCCACGCTTTTGTACTGATCATCTACCTATTAAATTGAGTTGCCAGGGCAGGTATACATATGACAGGCACGGTTGTAGGCTGCCTTCGCCGCCTTCAGCAGTGGAACTTGACCCCCATATTAGAAGAGGTTAGCTTCCATAACGTTTTTTGGGGCATAGATATGAAACCGAGTGATGGATTAGCTGTTGTGGGTTGCATTCTTTCTTCTGCAGAAAAAGTATTCACATGTGAAGAGGCGGAGGTATCTGCAGAATAGTAGGCATGATAATCCATATTGTTGTGGTTTTGACTTGATTTATGAGTTTTCGTGTATCCCTTTTTCTACGTATGATTGCTTTATTTTTTGAATTGTGGTGGGTGGTGCTCTCATTATCACGGTAATATCTGATGGGTGACTCCTCTGGGCGAGGCAAGCAGTACAGGCGCTATGCCAAGAGCAAAGCACGATACGCCAATGAGCAGTTTATGGAGCTGTTTGATGAGGATCTTGTAACACTGCCAGAGCATTTACCGGAATGGTTCATTGACCAGCGCCGGATGATGGTACAGTCACAATCGCATCTTATTTTCCGTAGCCCTATAGATCAGTGCCAATATTTCTTTCTTTCTTAAGCATAACCTGATTATCTGTTAACCTTAGGAGTATTGAAAACCTAATATGCTTGTGTAGCTCTTGTCCAAGTTTGTGCCCTTGAGTCTTTAAGAGTATAAGGTTATGTTGCAACTTCATCTTAGTTGCTGAGGCTAGAATAGGGAAGCATGTTGTGTACTATGTTCACTTGGTTCCTTATGTGAGCAACCCTCTTCAGATGAATTTGTTATGTCTTACAGTTGGATTTGCTGTAGGAGGAGGAAGAAGCTGAGTTTGCAGAGCAACTGCTTCGAGAGCAAGTCTCTAAACTTGGAGCACAATTGCAAGGGAGCATGTTCACTAAATCAGAAATCACCAATGAGGTACATTTGTGTATGCTACATAACTGATCATCTGAATGCCGTTGCTAAGGAGCCGCTGGTTTATTTATTATTTGACTGTCGAGGGTGTACTGATGCTTTGGCTAAATAGTACTCTGTAATCCTTAAAAGCTCCCCCCTATAGCCGTGTGGTCAAACTTCAGATTCTGCCTTTGCTTCTGTCTCCGTGAGTGAGCGAAGTTTGTTATTTTATATTTTTCAAAGCCATATGTTTCCTACATATCATAGTTATTTTTGAATTTTTGAAAGAAAATCGAAAGTAATGCGAGTTTTTGAGGATTCTGCGCCAAGAAACTTCATCAGTTATAAAATGAGCTCAAGACATATCAATTTCTTTGTGAAGTTTTATTTTCCATGAGGAACATCAATTTGGAACCCGTTGTGAAAGGTTAGTTCTACGTTACAAATTTGAGGAGGTAACCTAATACCGTGGCAGTACACACCCAACTTGCAATTGCATTAACTTTCTCAATTTTTGGGATTTTTGAGAATTATATAGTGGATTAGAAACTATCCTGGATATGCCTTTTTTTGTTATTTTTAATGTGAGACTTCATTGAAATCGTCTTGAAGGTCAAAATGGAGCTCGAGAATGACAAAAAATACACTATGGTAAAAGTCGTGTGCACCTACTGAATGTCTGGTTCGACTCTTCTGTGCAGGTGCAAGCAATTGCAGAGACTGAAAAGCCCAAAGTAGTGATGACAGCTGACGCTGACACCCCAGGTTACAGGAAGTATTACTATTCTTCGAGTAGTCCATTGACGACAGAGAACCGCTCTTACAAGCGGAAAATCATAGGCAAGGTCTGAATAAACCCAAATGGTTCACGGTGAGTTGTTTATCATTCTCAGCATGAACTGGGACTCTCCGATTATGCATTTGTGAACGCAGATTATACCCTTGGCTATCACTTTTCCAGTAGGTTGGTGCTTTCAAGACAGCTTTGAAGGTAACCACACCTTAAATCCCCCCCTGCAGAATGTATAGATTACTATTGAAATTTTAGATTACTAATTCTTTGTGCCTTCAAAATGTACACAATTAGCATCCTAAGCATACGCCATTGTGCGATAGTTGTTTTTCATTTTCTTTGACATCCTGATGATGCTACAGAGCTTATCATAATGCACCCTCCACTCCAAATGATTTTGTCCATGCTGTTTTACAATCTTTTTGGTTGTTGCCATACATGTTCATTCTTCCCAGAGTGTACCTCTTGTTCAATTGTATCTATCGAATGTAGGTTGAATGGTCATGTGAAGCATGCTTTCATACATAAAATTATAAACCAATGGTCTGAAGGTCCCTGAAGTGCCATGAATATAGGAGCAAGAGAGCTAGTTGACTGAATTGCAAAATTCAATTCAACATTTGATCCTGTATCTCCTAGTGGAATATCATAAGATTCTGACTTTGGGACTCATCTCTGCAATTCCAGAATATTATGTAGAACTCTTTGTGGCGTCCATCAAAGTTAATACTTGAGTTGGTTCTGCCTGCCTTTGAATGTTGGTGGTGTGGGAGAGTTTATGAGTTTTGCTTATCAGTGTTCATGAATGTTCATTCTTGGGTACATTTCTTCTACTTCAGTAAAGGTTGGTCAAAACTGCTTTGAATTAAGCTTTTTGTGTGCAATGAAAACCATTTGTATGACAACCATGTTACTACTATTGAATTAGGCTTTTTGTATTCAATGAAAACCATCTGTATGACAACTATGCTAATTCTATAAAATTAGGCTTTTTATATTTAATGTATGACAACCATGCTGATTCAGCTTTGTGAAATGTGAGATGCTATGATGTGCAGGATATCAAGTGTCTTCAAACTGCATCTTTAGAAGTTAAAGGTTTTCAGTCTGTTTGAATTGCTATAGGTGAGCTTGTTGGAATAGATGCCAGCAAGCTGCCTTCATTAGGACCAGTTGTTATATTTTCATTGTGAGCTTCCTGCATGGATGGAGGACTGTATTGGATGGAGTTTGTGTGCTAATATTTGTTTAATTTGATGCAATTGTAACTCTGAATGCTGTGTTCTCAGTCATGTTTTGGACATTTTTGGTTATGACCATTTTATAAGGAAGTTGTGAAAATTGAATCCCATATTAAAGACTATTGAATATGTTTTTGATGAATATGGTAGTGTTTAGTTTTACATGTGGTAATTTGGAACCAACATGCTCTAGTTGGTTCCCACCATCTAGTTATTATTTAATTTTTTGCATTACTTGTGGTCAATTTCTAATAAATAGACAACACAAGTGAATAATTTATTCAATTGAAAAAGGAAAGATACCACTTCAAATAGGAAGGAATCTTTTGGGTAACCTTTTTTTATTTACTTCCACAAATTAAATAATTCATGAAAAGAGGATAGATTTGGGCCTTATATGAGATCAAGAAAGAGCCATTTGGTGCCATTAGCCAAGAATTTCCAACCACTTTTTGGCCTACTCTTGGCTTCTAATGGAATAAAATCTTCATGGATTTGGGATCTATACCTTATTATATAATTCTAGTACAAAATCATTATACTTTTATGAAATATGAATACTTTCCATAATTGAGGCACATGAGCTTCCAAAAATATCTTTCTCGACAAATGTGAAGAAATTGAATAAGTTGAGCATTTCCTCCTGTAATAAAATGTAACCAAAATTACACTTAGCCATCGTAACACTACTTCAAACATCAATTTTGTTAAAAGTGGTGTGATACTAGCACCAAAAATTGTGACATGTATGT
Organism: Pseudoscleropodium purum; assembly: GCA_963969395.1. Lineage (NCBI taxonomy): Eukaryota > Viridiplantae > Streptophyta > Bryopsida > Hypnales > Brachytheciaceae > Pseudoscleropodium > Pseudoscleropodium purum. Next base: position 5,997,214 of record OZ017796.1, read on the forward strand.
ACATAAAGGTCTAAAATCTAGTACTTTTAAAAAACTACATTTCTGAAAAGGTGACAAAGTAATGTAATACTGACAATTTAACAAAATTGATGTTTTTACAGTTAAAGCAATTTCCATGCATGAAACCAATTCAACTGCATCTTCGAAGTTGAGGATTTCATTTTCTTCTAACATTTCAAGGTTCATTTTATTTTGACTTTTTTTTTATTGAATCAGACTCTGGAATATCATTGAATTATGCAGGGTTGACATGACATCTGGACGTCCGGGATGTCCGGACGCGGACGCTGTATCCACTGCGTCCGTTGGCATTCGCAGTCCCGGCGGATGTAGCGTCCGCCGGGACCGCCCCGTCCGCCCCATCCGCCCCGTCTGCTTTGACAGCCCTGTTTCCCCCGACTGTCCTACCTAAACTGCCCCGCGGTCACTCCCATAATCCGTAAACAATTAAATATTAAATGAAGTGCAATGGTTCGCGATTTGACTCATATTTTCAAATGTCATGAAATTTGTGCATATGGAAGATATTCCTCATCCCCACATTCTATTAAAAAATTTCAGCCCAAAATATGCAAATCTACAATCACACGTATGCCCAAAAATTATATATTGCCCAAAATTTATATATTGCCCAAAAATTATATATTGTCCAAAAACACATGTTGGTCCTCTAGGGATTGAACCACATCGGAAAAAAAATTAAAACAATGTCTCTTATAAGTTGAAAGATTATAAAGTTTGACCACGAGTCCATGATAGATTGATAGTCTTGAAACTATGAAAAAATTCCAATTCATTTTCAGAAGGCAAACTAAAAAAATTTGTGACTTCAAATATATATATATATACTATTTAAAAAATCGAGATCAACACAAATACAAACATAATCAATATGGGCAGAATGTATTGAATTTAATATAGAATACCATACATTGTGGACTCAAAAATTTATATATACCATATAGTGTGCACATTTGGCTAATTGCACATATAATTTTTTTTCATTCCAACTCTATATTTCTAAACTAATTTTTAATGCCTTTATAACCTATTCAACTACTACTTCTGCACTACCAATCTAATATAAATGGCGGAAATGTTCATCTAGCATCGGCCAACGATATGTATTAGAAAATCGCGTAATCACATGGGCCAAACTAGTATTTTCATCGTCAGTCTTCGAAGAAATGCGCTTCAAGTAAGCATAAAACACTTTTGCAAAGTCATGAAAGGCAAATTGTATCGCACTAGGTGTTTTAAGTAGCAAGTTGAAATACGCCTCTGACATGTTTTTTCTATTCATCCGCCGAGCAATTTTTAGAATAGCATACTATTTTGATTTACGTGAATACATCGGAATGACTTCCACATCTACACCTGCTTTCTGCAAATATGCAATACGTGGATCCACCCACCATCTCCTCTGCAAAGTTTGTTTCATCTCATCTGCTGATGTGAATGTGTACAAAGACTTCATTGGCTGAGAAGCTAAGGTGGTCATGCCCCAATCGCAAACTCCAATGTACACACGTGACTCATCCTCTGGAAAATGCAACAAGATGTTGTCCAGAGAAAGATCATTGTGCAAATGTCCAGCAAGATGCACTGCATACATTATATGCATAAAGGCCCATGTCAGCTCCGTGCGCTTCTTCCGATATCGCCTTAAACGTTGAACTTTTACAACCTCCTCTTCGGTTGGATTTGTATACATCAAACAGATTTGAATGTTGTCTAGATAGTCCTTATCCATATTCAACATTTGTCGAAGAGTTCCACCATTCCACCAATACGCATAACCTTCACACGTCGTTCCGTGCACCGCAGCAAACCGTATCACACCCGCGTGTGGAATTCGAACAGCCATTGATTCGTTTTGATGTTCTAATTTTGCAAGATCAGGTCGAGTTTGGTGGTGAATGGATTTCTTTGCCGCAAACTCCGAATAAGGAAGTATTCCTGGACATCCTTCAATACGGACCTTTTGAATCGTTGTATATCCACCTCTTATCGTTCTATCATCAACAGCAATCACGCGTGTTGTATCTGGAAGTGCTATTAGGTGCCGTTTAGTCTTTTCCGCTTCAGCAACTCCATCATTGCTTTTCCACCAAGCAATCGAACCAACTCGATTGTGCCTTTTGGCGAATGAAGCACATTGCCCCCTAAACAAGTTCGCTTTCAGAATCACTTCTTCAAACTGGGCGTCATTGGGTCGATATTCCTTGCCATATTTAACCAAAATGACTTTGGAATTCCACAAAGCGTCATGAACCTTGTTCTCCAAACATTTGGTGAAGTGCGTTTTATGCATTTCGTCATGCCACTTCGGAACATTCAATGCATCCAACAACATCTGTGTCATGTTTACCTTGAATTTAGACACGCACACCTCTTAATATCTGATGTACTTATTGTCTAAAGACAATGTTGTTTCCGATTCATAAAATTGAACGATGCGCTCGATCATGAATTTCTTGCATTCTTCCGAAGGACTTTGGCGAGCTACCTCCAAGTTTGATGGTCCCTCTCCATTTTTTAGCTTCGCAACCTTCTTGTTCCCATTCGGCATCGTGACAAATGAAACTGATATAGATCAAATTTTTTAATTTAAAATTGAATTCCACGTGCAAGTGTCCAAAAACTTGGCAATAAGGGGGCCCCAATAAACCACTCTTGCCTTGCTTCGGAAAGGAGCCAATGGAGAATGAACCACCAAGCTCTCTGCTCCATCTTGCATTCACAAGGGGCAAAGCAAAAGTGACAATGTGGACGGCCCGTCCGCCCTATTGGACGGCCCCAAACCGTCCGCCCGATCGGACGACCATGGGGGAACAAATCTGGCATCTGCCCGATCTGACAGGCAGCGATGGACGGCCCCAAACCGTCCACCTGATCGGACGGGCCACGGGTGGCGGACGCATCAGCCATCCGCCTCCCCGAAACCCTACAGTCGCGTCTGCCCGATCGGACAGCCATGGGCGGACAAATCTGGCGTCCGCCTCTCTGAAACCCTCGAGCCCCGTCCCCTCGATCGGACGGCCACGGGCGGACAAATCTGGTGTAAACCAATCAGATGGCAAAGGACGGATTGCTCTAATATTCCGATTTTTTATATGAGTTTCGAATTTGATTTTGTTTTCAAGTCTTAAAGCAGGCTGGAAGTCTCAAAAATGGTGCATCTGAGAGCTGATCCGCTTTTTTCATCTATTTCTTTGGATGGGAATACTTTTTTCTCATTTTTCAGACAAAGAAAAATTGATGAGGAATTAAAATCAAGTAGTTTTGTATTTTTTCAAAGATTTGTAATTTATTTATAAATTTTCGAATGACTTGCATCATAGGTCCCTATTGTGACCCTAGGTCGTTCATAAATGGTGCACTTGCAATTTTAAATAAAAATGGAAAAGATAAAGAGAAGGATTAACTCTTGTATTTAATAATGTGTTTTTTTTCAGTGCATTCCATCAATGTACTTGTCAATTAAAGAACCATAAATAAACCATTTCAATGAACTTCCATATTTGAAAATAGAATTTAAAGAGAAACCACTAATTGTCTAATTTGGGCATTTCTTCATACCAATAAGAAATCATTTTCGGTTTTAGCAATCGTTGAATGAAAAATAAAAAAATTTCAAATATTCAAATAATTCAATCTTTCATAAATTAATTAGAAATACATTTATACCATTTACGAGTTTCTAAATGTAATAAACACACAACAATAATTTCAAAATATACACCATGCTAGTACATATTTAATCTCGAATGCTAAATTCAAAAATAGACATAATATGGCTCTTACAAAGTTACATTTCTTCTTCATATTTTTATTATTTATCAAAGTCGTTTATAGCCTTATACATCAACGCTATTATAAAATAATACAATGATGTCTTCAACAATATGCTTGCCTACATACATACTTGGTGTACACTATTACACAACACTTTTTGAAAAAGTGAACAAAATTGTTGTTCAAAATTGTTCTATTCATTTAAAATTTTGTACTACTTCTACCAATCTAGCGCTCTATACTTGTCGTGAGAGTAAAAATGAGAAAATGGAACAAATACATACTCACTATATACTTGCATGTTTTTTTATTCGGAATCTGAATCAGACTCAAATTGTTGACCGTTGCCTCTTCTTTGTACTCTAATGAACGGACCACCTCCATAGTTTCCGTGATATCCACTCGGTGCACCTCCTTGTCCATAACTTGAACTTCCAAAAGTGGGTGGAAGAACCGGAGTAGTAGACTCTGATCCTCTTTTATTTGAAGCCCCGTAATAAGAGGCCCCATGATGCCCGTATGAATCACTTCTAGTTGATCTCGGATAGTATTGAGCGCTTCCGTGAAGAGAGCAACTATACTGCGGGGTTATATGGCTTCCTCGACTACTTTCAGAGCCCACTTGAGTGGGTGTAGTATAATATGAACCAGATCCACTAGACCTACCATAGTGCATGCTGCCATAGCTACCTACTCCACCTTGAGAGCCAATTTCAGGGGGAGTGCCATAAGGAGAGCCAACTGCATTTGAACCACCATAATGCGTGGATTTATAGCTCCCTCTTCCACCTTCATATCTATTCTGAGGATCGTAACCAGAGTATGAACCACCTCTTCCTTGTTTAGATCCTCGCGTTCCATGTTCATGTCCGTAGGACCCACCATGCCTATCTTGCCGTCCACGATCTTGAAGGCTTCAGCGTGTTGCCTCTTGCATTTGTTGTTCGAATTCAATTCGTTCTCGTTCTTCTACCCGCTTGTGCCTAACTCCAAATGTGACAGGCGCTTGCATATCATTGTCATCTGTCCACGCATCTTCAGCATCTCGTAGAACAACTAAAGGTTGTTGTAGATAACCTCGATTGGACCACTTTGGCATGCAATCGCTTGCGCCCCTCTACTGTGTATTTATAACGGCATCCATGCGCGTATAGTTCTCCACATTGCAACCTGTAGCGGTACGCCAGTCCACATCCTTGTGGAGTACAATCTCTGCCCAAACTATTGCCATAACATTATAATTCATTATATTTAGTTTGGCGCTTTTAATGGCAAAAACTCGATGCACTTGTGTGTATCGTTGTTTGAAGTGCTCACTTTGGCACGTAGACATTTGTCCTTCCCAACGTGGCGCTTGGTGCTCTACACGTTCACGTCGCCAAAGTTTTTGAATGTAAGTCATTTTCACATACTTCTTGCACACTGAGCCATCCCACACTTTTGTTGGTTCCTCTTCCCATCCTAGTTCACCCACGCACAATGGATCGGCCCAAGCATCCCAATCGAACAATTGGGGTCTTTCTTTTCGACTACTTTTTTTGGGTGTTCTATCTTTTGGCATGATGAAACTGAAGCAAAGAGAATGAAACAATTAGAAAGCTTAAGAACCAAAATTGTGATTTAATCAATTAATTAAAATTTAACAAGCGTGAACTTTATGAAAATTTGTAACAATATCACAACAATCGTTCACTCAAAGCAAAGGGGGCGTGTAGAGTTTTCAAGGCACTGGTCCGCCCACTTCAAAAAAGAACGATTATTCGGAATGAGCCGTTCCCCTTCCCATATATATATAGGCGGACATCCAAATTATGCGGACCACATCAGTTCGCGTATCAATCGGACAGCCATAACCGGGCAGACAACCGTAACCGGGCGGACGCCCGAATGGGGGCGGATGGCGAACGGATATCGGGGCGAATAGGGTGTGGGCGGTCGAGGGTCTGGGCGGACGGGTATGAGGGCGGATGGGATGGTTTGACCCTGAAGTGCCCCGATGTCCATATTTTGCACAATAAACAGAGGTCTTCATGGCACTGTACAGTCCAACTAACTTTTCATTCATCCAATGTAAAATTTGAAATTAAAAAAGGTAGCCTTCTTTTATGACCAAATTTATGAATTTTTGGTAAATGATATTTTTGTACAAAGATGAGCTAAAATGTGCAAAAATTCACGAAAGGATTGTGACGTTTAATATATGTGCCCAAATATTCACATTACATTGTGTATAAAGCAATTGTAAGAAGGTAGTTGAATAAAAATTCTACTATTAAATCGAATTAGTTGACGTCTAATCACTTAGTAAACTACTAAATGTCCAAGTCTTTGCAAGTGTGTTTTGGCTATCGAAAAAGAGTATGGACTTATAGTTATCCTCAATGAAGCAAATTGTTTTTTTTTCAAAATCCCACGGTATAGATGTTTAACCCCTAAAGTTCTTTTCACTAAAAGCACTTCAAAATTGCCATTAGTAGTGCAAATACCAAGTCTTAGAAGAAAAATACTTTGCAGCATATGTAACCGTAGGATCTTGTAGTAAATTAGTTGGAAAAGATGTAGAAAAAATTTTAGACAAATCCACCATTTGGATTGTAAGATATTAGATATTGAATGTTTCATTTAAGGGGGCTACTCAATTATGTCTATTAATGAACAATTGGTAGGCTAACAAACCTAACTTAGCATGTATTTTAATATTTATTGCAATTGTTTTAGGAATATTATAACATAACACTATTATAATATTCTTATAAATGATATAGTACTAAATCATTTCAAAATCAACAACATTTGAACACAATCTGTCAATCTTGTCTTCCATACTCCTTTAATGATATATATATATATATATATATAAATATATATACATACATAAAATATATTAGATAAATCAACATGAACAAATCAATGATTATATATTTCATAGATCTATTCTTCATCAATCAAATAAGAGTGCATGTGCAAATATAGACAAAGATGGTTTCTCCATTTGTTCCCAAAAAATAGATAAACAAATAGAGAAAGATATGAAGTGAATGTTACTTGGAGAATTGGAAAGAAAGAAATTGAAGTACTCAATTGCATTTTATTAAATTGGAAAATTACATGTGGATGGTATGAATTAACTTCATAGATGCTAAACTCATATGAGTTGCATTCAACATTTATGATTTATACAATTGATTGAATTTAAAACTCTTGTAATTACATTTTCAAATTTTCGATTCAATCATTCAAATTTGCAAGAGTGATTTATGATAGATTTATAACTTTAAATGTGAAAGCATTCAATGCCTTTATGCGTTTGTTCATCAATATATTAATTTTAAATAAATAATATATATTTTTTATAACATATGCATAAACTATTGCATTAAAAAAACCAAAAAACTAAGAGCCAAGCCAAATAGGCTGGTCAAATGAAGAGAACAAGAGAACAAGAGCCCTACGAGAAAAAAAAGGAAAAAAAAGAAAATATCAAAAGGATTCAAAGGAAGGAGCAAGATGCATTCTTGCAAGACCGTAGAATACATAATGATTTCAAAATCCAAACACATTAATACAAATATATTTTCTATTTCAATGAGAGCCAAAAATGAAAAATGAACTACCCTACTCTCAAAAATTGTACAATGTACACATTATACAAAATGAACATATAACAGAAAGAGTAGAAGATATCATTTATCATGATTGAAAACTGAAATGATTTTTTCTTTCTATATAGAATATTTTATGAAATGTAACAATGTATTTAATTATCATAGTAATTGGTAGAAATCTTTGTGCAATACATAGAAACATTTCATTCATGTGGAGTTTTTTCATTTATTTAGGATTAAAATTGAAGTATTATACTCTACAAAGTACAAACCAAAAACAATACGATATACCTAAGTTCAAAAGTTTGCAATTGTTTCGTGAATTCATTTTGAAAACTCAAACGAAGAAATATTTTATAATCAATATCCTGTTCATTTGAATCATTTCAAAATTCGAATTCCGAATTCAATTCCTATTTATAATAGAAATTATGTTTGTCAATTTTTTAGATCTTTAAACAATGAACCCTCTTTTTTAAAATTAATATTTAAAAACATCTGAAATAAGAATATTGGAATTATCCTTCAAAATAAATATAGCACATGTATAAGTGTATAAGTGTATAATGTATTCTACTCAACCAACTCAAATAACGAATTTTTCTATGTTTTTAAGGAAAAATATAGCCATACATGATTTGAAAGTTAAAACATTGATTCTTTTTCTTTGTTTTCAAATCTAATCAAAATTTCATTAAAAAATATGAAAGACTCGATGTTCATTTGAAGATCGTGATGCACTTTTAATGAGAAATCACAAACTTTCATTAAATATCATGAGGTTGAAATCCATTAAACTGTTATTCTAATTGTGTATTGGGGCCTTTTTTTTAAATTTCATTTGCTTACAATGAAAAAGGAATTGATTATTTCTACAAAACATTTGATTTCCTAATGAACTTTAAAAAAATCCCCACCATCTTCAGATCTTCTCAAAACCTATTTAGAGGGATAATATAAGTAAATAATCCAAACATATTCAACTTAACCACATTCCCCTCATTCGTAAAACAATTTAGGGGAGAAAAGAAAAGGTTTAGGGTAATTAGGGTATAGGGTTTAGGATTTACATTTTTTTTTTTTTAAATGATAAATCAATTACATTGATCATCATTTAGCAGTGATTATTAGGCTGATTTTTTTTGAAATGTTACCGCTCTTTTTGAGTAATAATGGCCTCATAGGATGCACCAATGGATAGTGGGGCGGACGCCGTTGGTGGTCAATGTTTAAGTGGGGCGGTCGGCGTGTCCAAAGCGCGAACGGCGTCGGAAGGCGGACAGTGCGGACAGTCTGGTCGGATGGGGCGCCGGGGCAGTCGAATAGGGCGCCGGGTGGATGGCACGTCCGCTGCCAAAGCAAACGTTATCAGTCCAGGCGGCGGACGCGAGGTTCGGGGCCGCTTCGCGCGGTCTGGGGCAGGTCCGGCGGCGGATGGCTATAAGGGTGGAGTGACTTTTCATTTCTTCTCACTTCAATTCTCTTTCGGTGCCAAGTTGGATGTGCTACTATTGCTTTATGCACTAGTTGCTCCTACGGGGTGGAGAATTGGGGTCCTCTATCTTTTGTTACTGGGTTACGGTTGATGCCATTACTTTTGACTATCACGTGAGATTTTTTTATTCACTTCAATTGGTTATTGAATCCAATTGACAATCATGAACGGCGAAGGTGATCGAAATATTGATGGGGTGACTCCAGGGAGCGAAGCCAAGAAAAAGAGTAAAGTGAAGGGAGCTACACATGACCTTTGACTTGACATTTTAAATGACCCTACAATTAAAGTAGAGAGCGGGTGGGAAGATGAAGATGTGGAGTATTGGACATAAAAAATGTGTAGGACCTATGTTAAAATGTACCACATTGACAAATTGTGGCCTTAGGAGTCGCACAAGAGTCATACACGGGATTTTTGTTGTAAACCATGGACTTGCAACAACAAACATTTTGTCCATCGATCTGCGGAGGTGTGGCATGTTCTATTCGGAAACAAGCGCAGAAGCAAAGGCTATATTAATTATAGCGTGGCGTGTATGGTTTACGCTGAACTTATATTAGAGCGCAAGATTGATTGGAGCACGTTTCCGACAACAACAGCTTGCCCACTTCTACTTGAAGCCAATCAAAAGGACATTCCCGACTTGTACAATTCAGAGGGAGAAACAGAAAAAGTATTAAAAAATACTATTGAGGTGAAAACGGATGGTGTAGAGAAAGCCTCAAATGTTGAAGAATTACGGTTTGTACAATCTCCAACAAAAGCAATCAATGAAAACTCTTCGAAAAATGTGGGGAAAGATGTGGAGAAAGATGTAGAGACGCAAGAGGGTGAAGTCTTTTCCACAGCTCCAACGCGTTTGACCTTTACACCAAATGTTGCGGCACAAACGCAAACGGAGTTTGTAAACGAAGGCAATGTTTGCACGGAACGCGGGGAAACTTCAAAAAGTAAAGTAGATGAAGTCTTGGCGGAGAAAGTGGCAAAGGCTAATGCTACAATTGATAGTCTGATAGCCAACAATTGTTTTGATAGTTTGGTCTACAAATCTCCACCTATGCATCAAGGCGTTGAATCTAGTCCAGCGTTAAGTTTAAAAGACAAAGTACATACGCCTCGTGGACAAGGCGTGACGTTTGATAATATATCCTCATTATGGAGTTCCGAGCGTAAAAAGCGGGCGGAAGAGTTTCCTTTTACAACGTCATTGCCGAGTCCTCTACATCGAACCTTGCAAGACATGTCCAATCCAAAACAATTGGAAAATCTTTTGAAGCTTTCGGTTTAGTTTGCTAACCTTCATGAAGAAATAGGCGGATCGTCTAATCTCGATGATGGTACTACTGCTGTTCCAATGAGTCCACTTGCAGATCCAAAGAATATTGCACATATACTTGATACAACTTTCAAGATGACAATGTCAGCTGAATTTTTATTGGAAGTTGCTCCGACTTTTATGAATTTGGCCAAGGAGTTTTCTTTCATGGTACCAAAGATGTTAAAAGGTGCTATAGCATTTCAAAATCTCACGAAGACTTTCGGACCACTTTTTGAAGAAAGAGATGTTCACATACTACAATTGGTGAAATACGAGAAGAAAATTGTTGACCTTGGAGGAGTGGAAGCAAGGTGCAAAGTATTGGAATTGAAATTAAAGACTTCGGAGAGTGAGGTTGAACATTTAAATCAACAATCATCGAGGCAAATGGAGGAGTTGATGAAGATGCGTAAAAGGATTGTAGAATTACAAGGGACCTCCAAGAATTCGAGTGAGGTTGCAATCTCACCAGTGATTGTACTTGGAGACAGTCAAGAGACTCAAGAGAGTGAAGATAAGCTCTCTCTTCCTTTTGATAAAGCCGAAGCAAGCGACAACCCTGCCATTGTGAATGTACAAGAAAGTCACGACATGAGCATGTTAAAAGCGACACAACAACCATCAATGGAAAAGCTTTCATCCGTTTACGTGAATGCGGAGACGCAAACAGAGAGTTGTGACTTTGAAGAGTTGAAGCATAAATTGGAGGAGGCAATTGAAGCAAAAAGAATTGTTGAATTCGAGTTGAATCGATTGCAATTGTGCTTGGATTTGGAGAAGTTTATGCCATCTAGTGGCTTGGAGTCTCGATAGTTAGCATCAGGATTGACACGACGTCCGGACGTCCGGGACGTCCGGACGCAGACGCTGTGTCCGCAACATCCGCTGACATTCGCGTCCCGGCGGACGCAGCGTCCGCCTGTCCCCCGTCCGCCCGATTACGACCGTCCGATCAACGCGCGGACTGATCTGGTCCGCACGATCTGGGCATCCACCCCACCCCGCCCGTCCGCTTTCCGACGACAGTCAGGACGTTGTGTCCGCTAGCGTCCGTGCGTCCGGACGTTCGGAAACGGACGCTATTTTGGGGCGGACGTTGACATTCGTCAACCTTGCTTAGCATGGGTACAAAGACTCTAAGATAGACCCTCTGTAGTATCTCAAGCAATGGCAGGTCTTTAAACATTGGCAATGGAGTCGATAGAAAATTGCGATGCCATTCAAAGCTCTTTGAGTTGGTTCAAGACTATGTTTGACTAACATCCTTCTAAGGGATATACGGAGATCACATATTGGGGAGACATGGATGCCATGTTTGAACGGTTAAACCACACAAAGAAGGACCAAGCTCCACCCATCAATTGGACCTTGGAAGTAGAGGAAGGATGGGTCCTTTACAACACACTTTCAACACACATCAATGTGAAAGACAAGCGAGTGGTGCATGCTTGTGATCCAGCCTCTCCAATCTTGGATGGTTGTTGTAGCCTTTGCCAAGGCCTCTTCGGACCGCAAGGTGCGGTAACCATGGGCCAATGTCGCCACACTTTCCATGTCACTTGCATTGTGAAAGCATCACTCATTCGTTTGGTGTGTGCCGAGTTTCGTAGTCCATTAAGTGCTAAGTTCTACGAAATGTTTGGTATCTTGGAAGCTATGCCTCCAGGCCACGAGTACAATCGTTGGAATCTTCCTCTTGATCAAGCGCCGTACAATTCCAAAATTATCAACATTGGGGGAAGCCAATCCGGTGGAATGCAAATGAACAGAGGCATGATTTGTACAAAGAATCTGAGCAACCATTGGATTTCAATGTGTGGATGACTCACAATAGAGAGGTGGAATTGCGGGCTTGAGGAATCGTAGATGACGCGGCCCGTGAAATGTTTTGTCGCAACATGGGAGGATATTGGAGCTTGCAACACGAAAAGTTCTTTCGTTTTCTAGATAAAAAAGTAGAGAGAGGACCAGAAGACAATTGGGTGGAGGTGAACCATGGAAAAGAGTTCGATGAGCAGTATAAGGCATACGACCACACCCTCGTAGGTAGGGCCCTTCTATTGTCGAAGTTGGAAGAGGCTGCAAAAGGTCGTGATGTCTACGATACAAATGGACAAACAAGCACAGGACATTCATCTGTAGATGTGGCAGCAGCATTTGATAGGTGCATTGGCGATATTATAGGGCATTGGAAGGCTTTCCTATTGGATGGAGACTGCCTCACAGTATGGCAAGGGAAAGTAGATGATGAAGTTGTTCAAGCGATGGTAGATCGTGTGGAGAGCAACTTGAGAACCTTGAAGGCAGACGAAGTCGATTTATCACCAAAAATAAAACAAAAAAGGAAGCGTGAAGAGGACGATGACTTCTCTCCGGAAACCAAGAAACAATTTTATAAGGTGGACATCGAAGTTCAATCTGGAGGGCAAATAGTCCGTGCAAGTCAACAACGGTCAACTCATCAATCATCTGCTAAACTCCTCGGTACAGTAGATTTTTCTTTTGTTTTGGGAGAAGGTAGTGGTTCATCCAGTGGAAAGTAAGATTTGAGGAGAATTTTGTTTTTTAAAAACAATGGTCCTTTCATTGTTTAAAAACAAAAAAGAATGTGAAAGATTTAAATCTTAAAAAGATCGTATAGGATTCAATAGTGATATTGGAACTATGTTTTCATGTATTTTGTTTATACATATATATTTATATATAAAGATGCTATATTTTCATTTGCCTATAAAAATATTTTTATATGTACATCTTATTTTACGTGGATGCATTCATTTGTGATTGTGTAACATTCAAATTACATAACAATATAAAATTTTTTAATGACTAATGGCAATGCGAAGTCCGCCCCATCCGCCCTATCTGCCGCGTCCGACTGTCCGTCCGACCCGTCTGGCCTGTCCTCCCGACCGCCTCGTCTGACCACCCTGTCCGACTTACCGTCCCGTCCACCTCGTCCGGCCTATCCGTCTGTGCGTGCCGTTGGTTGTTTTTTAATATAAAACCTAAAATATGAACCCTAAATTTTTTGGAGGGGATTATAAATGTTAGAAGAGAAGCTTCTGTATTCACTCTCGAAAAACCGAACGCTAAGATTTCCAAGGGCTATGAGCTTCAATTTATTGTGTCTCTTGTTTGGTAATGCATAGTTCGGTGGATGAGGGGGCTTTGATTTTCAAAGCTTTGTGTGACTAATTTCATTGATATTATATACATTGTCACGTTGTGGGTTTCAAATTTAAAACATTCTATTGGTTTCTTTTGAAATTGAGGTAAAACATACACTTGTCAGTATGAGGGCCAAACTGACGAGGGATTTTTCTCCTTGGTATAGTGTGGCACAGGATGGTAAAGTAGAATGTAGGTTTTGCAAGGCGGTCATGGCAAGGAAGCTCAGCCGTATGTTGAGCCACTTAGGCTATCCTAGGCCTGCAGGTATACGTGATAAAGGGGTGAGCCTTTGTCTACGATTACCAATGGCAGTTCGAGATTTATTTCGGCATTGCGAAGGAGTTTTTCCAAAATGCGTTGTAATGGACAATGTGAATGGCAACCCTAGCCCTTCAGATGTCCAAGAGTTTTCGGCCGGAAAGGCTGTGTCGCATTCTGACTATGAAGACTCTTGTCCGGCGTCCAAAGAATTGGTATCAATGGTATGTGCCACAACTGAAGTGACTTTGAGTACAGAAGCTTCTGGTGAACGTGAAACCCCGAGGGCATCAAGTTCTAGGCCTTAGAAGCAAGGCAGTTTAGTGAATGGGTTTGAAGAAGGTCACAGACGCAAATTACATTCAGTGTGGGCAAATTTTTTTTATTCGGCGAACATACCATTTTCCGTAGCTCGAAATCCAGCTTTTAAAGAAGTAGTGAAGAAGACGGTTGCGTTCGGTAGGCCATACATTTCTCCCTCATACCACGACCTTCGGTATAAATTGTTGAATGAGGCGAAGACCAACATTCAGACACAATTGAATGCACGGACCGAAGATAGCATTCGAAAATTTGGAGCAACATTGTCCATTGATGGATGGAACTCAGTGACTAATCGACCTCTCATCAATGCCATGCTTGTATCATCCACAGGTGAAGAATTTCTTGGATCTGTGGATACAAGTAGTTGTGAAAAAAATGCAGAGTACTTGGCAGCTGTGTTGGAAAAGTTCATTGAACAAGTGGGGTCCAAGAACGTCGTGTTAATAACTACGGATAATGCTCCTATGAATCCGTCCGCATGGAATGTAATATCTGCAAAATATCCTTATATTTTTTACCAAGGGTGCGTGGTACATGCATTGAATTTGTTGTTGAAGGATTGGGCTGCACAGAAATGAATTGCTTCTAAATTGGATAAAGGAGTTCTTGTAGCGAAATTTTTCAGGAAGAGACATATGCCGCTAGCTCTCTTGCGAAAGTATTTGCCAAATCTTGGTCTCTTGATGCTTGGAGATACAAGGTTTGCCTCTAAATTTATCATGATGGAGCATTTGACAAAATTGAGAGGAGCATTGGAACAAACGGTGGTAGATCCGCAATGGATTGAGTATGTACATACTCTCAAGAAGAAACGTGGAGCGAAAGTCCAACCAAAAGACTTGGCCTTAGCGGTGAAGAAAATTGTTCTTGATGACCATTTTTGGAATTGGTCCATCAATTATGTGGAGATGATTGAACCAATCATATGTGCACTCTGCGATTTGGATTTAAAATCACCATGCATGGGGAAGGTGTTGCATATCATGAGGAAGTTAGAGAAGCACGTGAACGGATTACAAAGTCCACCATTTTGTTTGCTAGAAGAACTTACAATTTCATTGGTATAGTCTTTTTATGCCCAAAGAAGAATGGTGGACAACGATCTCTAATCAGCCGCAACTCTTTTGAATCCATACCTTCTTCATGACAAAGAGCTAGTGGATGATATAGATGCAATGTTAGGATGTAAGAAAGTTTTGGAGAGAATATGTAAAATGGATGAATATGCAGTAGTGCTGAAGGAATTTGTGGCTTTTCGACACAAGGAACCTTCATTCCACAATATGTTGAATCTGGGAGAACAAATGTTCTCCGCGCATGCTTGGTGGGATTTTGAAGGTGCATGTGGTAAGTTTATAGCTCCATTAGTGAAGAGGATATTGGCTCAACCGGTGTCATCATCTTCATGTGAACGGAATTGGAGCAATTATTCTTTTGTTCACAACAAATCTCGAAATAAATTGAAGCCGGAGAGAACAGCGAATTTGGTGTACGTGTATACCAATTCCAAAGTATTAAACACATCGAAGAAAAAAGATGAAAAAAAATGGTATAATGATAATGTGGATCCGATGGAATCAAAGGATTCAGATAGGCCAACGTTAGAAGACGATGATGACGATGATGATGAGGATTTGGAAAAGGCCCTTTCAGTTGTAGATGGTGGAGATGACTTCAATCGTGCGATAGCGTGGGGAGATGAAGACGTTATGCAAGACTTTCCCAATTTGGTGAATGATACGCATGATTATCATCTAAACGGCAAGGATGTTGTTCCCGACAATGCAAACGATGCATATACCTTTTATGAAGACGAGGACAATGTAAAGGTATAAGAGAATCTACCTTCTTTAATTGCATATTGCAATGGAATGGGATTCTTGAATAGCGAAAACATTCTATCGGAAAAGGCAAACGCTATTGCCAAAGAGGTGAAAATCAATGAGAATGCTATTGGTGATGATGGAAGAAATGAAAAAGTTCTAATTTCTCAATCTCCATCTGTGGCATTAAATGTAGTGCAAGAAAACGATAGAAGAGAAGATACGGTCATGGAGGTGGACGTTCCAAAAGATGTGGGCTACAATAGTAGTGATGAGGGGGAACCAAATATTGCGATATAAAAAAATAGTGATTCAGTTGGGATGGCAGTCACAAATTCGGCAATTGTGAAGAGTGATAAAGGAAAGGAGCCAATGAAGTCAATTTTTGAAGTACTGAGATCTAGTGCTCTTCCACCAATACCGTTGAAGTCTGTTAGCACACGATTGAATGATTTTCAGAGCTTTAGATATGGAAAACGCCTAATGAACATTTCCATAGAAATTTCTACAAGTGGTAATCTATGGAAAGTAGCGTCATCACCTACAAGCCTAAGTGATACGGATAGTGATCGGATGCCATTGGCATCTTTGCGTGCTCGCATTTTAGGAAAAGGAATGGCGCAAGAACCCATCAAATCAACAAATGGCACTCTATTACTTCAAAAGAAAGCCAAAGTGGAGATAACCGTTCATGGACATGTCGACCCTACATCAAGATTGATGGTTCAAGAATCGAGTAAGGTGAAAGCGAAAAGAGAAATGAAACTTTTTGCTATCTTTCCAGTGAAGAATAGGACCCCTCTTGATGAAAATGTTGCTACTTTGTCAAATAGAAAGAAAAGAAAGGTTCCTATTCAAAAAGCCTATAATCGTTCTGTCAAAGTAAAAAAAGAAAAATTAAATTCGAAAGAAGGGAGTAAACCTACTTTGAGAGAAGACTTGAAGGAAACAACGATACTTGATTCCAACAATGAAGACGACTCCGACAATGAAGATGACTCCGATAATGAAGATTTTGAACGAAGAGCTGCAGGAGAGAGTAGTGGGGCTGAGGTTAAAAGAGATGTGGATTGGCGTCCATAGGAATTGTGGAGATGTGAATTTAGATGTTTGATTGTTTAGTTGCTCATGATATATGGTGCTCATGTTGACAAATGACAATGGTTTCTTCAATCATTTTATTATAAAATTGTTTGTTTATTAATGATATACATCTCACTGGATTTTAAAGTGATTTTGTTTCTAAATCAAAATGAAATTCAACAAAAAAATTAAAAATATATTTCATATTTTAGCTTTTACATAAATAGTGATATACAACTCTATTGAATCGCAATTGCAATATAAGAAAAAACAAAATCAAAATGACTTCACTCTCAATCTCTCATTGGTGAAAACAATCAAAACAAAAAAACCCAAAACGGCTTTTCTAAGCTGCCCCGTCCGTCCGCCCCATCCGTCCGCCTTCTGATGGCGGGAGGGACGCTGCGTCCGCTGGCGTCCAGACGTCCGGGTTTTGGACGCTATTTTGAGGCGGACGTAGAGATTCGTCAACCCTGGAATTATGAAAGCTTGTGCACATTTCAAAAAACTCCCATTTTATGGGTGTAATAAAAATGTATACCGGTAGTGCATCTCGAAGTTGTCGAAGCTGCTGATGTGATAATTTACGAAACTGCAAAATTACACATTATTGTCATTGTCAATGGCTTTTTTTTATAAGTGCTAAATCCATTGTTAAAAGCATAACAACTTCAGATGAGTGCTTGAATGTGACAGTTCAATTTGAGAATTTTTGATTAATGGTTCTTTAATATACATTTTGAAAATAATAGAATTCATAAAATACAATGATGCTTTATTAAAAAATAAAATAAAAACTGAATTACACTTTGGATGTCGTCTTTGCATATTCCAATCAAAACATATTTCAAAATTAATATGAAAATTTATAAAAGGACTACTAGTAAGTTTGCATACCTCTGTTCTAAGCTTGTAGCTAATGTAGCACTCATTTTTGAAAGTGCATGAACTTCTAATTTTTCTTTCCATTGTATTATATATTCCATGTCTAAACATGTACACATATTTTTCTTTGAGAAGAGATGACACGTACAATCCAAAAAGGTAATTTTATCAACATAATTATCCTACAATTAATAGTCTTCTTTGTATGCTTACAAACGATTGTGATAAGGATACAAGTGTATTATAAGTAGACTCACATTATTGATGATAGTCCAAACAACGATTTCAGAACATGGTGGGGTGGTGAGAGAGCCATTGTAGTGGTGGTAAGGGTGGGCTCCAATGATGGGCAGGTTTATCTCAATTGGTGTATGCACATTCGGAGGTGTGAATGGTGGCAAGTTGTCCTAAAACTACATCATCAATGATCTTATCATTACCTTCAAAACCTGACAATTGGAGAGGCAGAAAGAGGTACACTACTCATTTTTACATGCATGTATAAACTAAACAAAGAAATTCCTACTTTTAGATTTCAATGAGTCTTAATTAATACCTGGGATAAAAATGTATTGTTAGCCTTTCCAATTGTGTAAAGAAGAGCAACCACCGCCACTTGACCACTTGTTAATTATGCACCAAGTGCATCTCCATACAATATCTAGAAGAAAGAACAATTTTAATACTTAGATCCATTCATATCAACAACTTTATTTTGGAATTAGAAATAATGTAGAACATGCACGTCAATGCAATTGAAATGGATATCATACCTAAATGGTGTTGAACTTAATAATGTGGATTTGATTGTTCATGACAAGGTCAATCTATCATCAATTTTGTTATGTTGGCACAATTCTTGGCTTCAAAAATTATGACATTAGAAGAGTTTTGGGGGGTCCAGAAGCTTGTTTTGGGCCTGTTTCCCCATAGTTGTTTCCCGCAACGAGGGGAACAACCCGTTGTCAGAAAAAAAATTTCATAAAATTAAAAAAAAAAAAAATTTGGTCAATGATGTGGCAGGAGCTCGGCCATGTCAAACCGCTGTGCCAAACCTGTTTCCTACGTTCGCAGGTTGTGATAACTCGCAGGCATCCAGAGGCCCCAAAAATCTTCTAATGCCAATGTTCATCTCTACAAAGCTCACTTAGAAACAAAGATTTATATACAATTACATTTGAAGGGCACATGTATTGTACTAGTCAAAGTTATAGAGTTTTCTTATTCAATGAAATTGGCAATGCCAAAAACTTTGGTTCAAATGGCAACATTCAAGGAACAATGTTTTTAAATCTAGAAGCACTTTTCATAGTTGATATGATCATTGAATGTGAGTTCTAAAATAAATTAAAATTAAAATTAAAAAAGTTGTTGAACTTTGAAACGTTGTTAACCTGACACCAGAAATCAAGTGTTCACTTGGTATATGAAAGTGGAAGTCTTCAAGGTGACACGTCACACCAGAAATTGTGAGACTCCCAGAATTTAGATCATCCATCTCCACCTGTGCACAGAATTCAATACAATGACAAGACAAATTAAACATTTGATATAATTTGAAAGATGATTGATTAAGGTAGGTACTCCCAAAACTGCCATTTTTTGCTACTGAGACTATTTGCTATTATTAGACTGGTCAGATTTTCATATGATCTTGTTGGCAAGTGAAAGGAGGCTCCAACACACCAGAGAACGTGGCATTTGGGAACTGCATGCAAAAGTTATTAAGGAACAAAGCTTGGTTCTAAAAGCATTCCTTCCACATAGGTACAGAACTGACTTTAGAGATGTACACATAGTATAGATGGCGGTTTTAGGTCAGTACCTACCTTATATCACATTGTCTGAGTTTCATCTCAACTTTACAATTTCCACAAGGACATACAAAACTCTACATGACCAAAAAAAATGGACTGCAAGGCCTCAAGTAGGTTTAATTTTAATCATGTGTGAATAAAAACTAAGCTGCAAAGACTAGTAGGATAAAATTATAGTTGAAATTTCACCATTTTGAATTCAACTGAACATAGTGTTGGTGTCAGACTGTAGTTATTAGGCACTCAAGGTGTATAGTGACACTTTGTGTCACTATGCACTCTCCCCCCTCAATTTTCATTTTATCACCCCCACCTATCATTTAGAATTTGATTTAGAATTTTTTATCTCACCCCCCTTTACCCCCACCTCCTCTTGTAATCTTCAGAATCAAAGTTCTTGACAAACAATATGGGACAATTGATCCCATATCCAATACCGTATCCGTATTCAATACCTGTATTCAATATCTGTATTCAATACACGTAGTTAGTACTCATATCCAGTACCCATACCCATATTCATATTCGTATTGAATATTTGTATTTTATATTTGAACAACTTAGATTAAATTTCACAAGATCAACATCTTGTGATTTTTTGAGAAATCAACGTCAATTTTGAAGGTAAGCATTTTTTTTCAAAAAAATCAATGGCTCACAAATTTTTTGAGAGAGGAGGGGGGAAACTAATGGGAAACTGGGGTGGCAGGCAAGTTTCAGTGTATAGTGTTGGTGTCCATCCAATTAAAATATCATCTAGCTTGGAACAAAAAAATAGTAGGAATTATATTGGAAGATCATTTTGGGGACAAAGCTAGGGAGTAATTTTAAGGTGATTCAGTCCATTTTGTTTAATTTCTGACCGTTGGGGTATGACCATTGTTGTAGATCTCGGCATGCACGGGTGTTGTTGCATAAACCAAATTCAAGGGGAGTGTGGGTTGCGTGACAAACGAGGTGATGTCAATTGGCGATTGGTTGCGCCCATCTTGGCATTGGACCCAATCCAGAGAATTCAAATTGCCCCACTCAGCAGGCCCGTTGGGGTCAGTGGGGCTGTAGTCAAACCCCACGACTGCACAAGTCAAAGTAATTCAGTATCCCAAGTTACTTCAATTGATTTGGATTTCACATCGAACAACAGTTGTGACAACAATTGGCATAAGTTGATGACTTTGCCCATGTTCCAGAAGAATCTTGATCCTTTAATGTAATATGTGGTGCATATAAAATGAACTCTCAAATCCCTTCTTGTGTTTCAACATTTTGAGCAAATAAAATAAAATAAAATATATATTAAAGTAGCCATGTAAATAGGTCCATAAAGCTTAGATAGTTGAGTCATTTCCAACAAATGCTTCATTCACATTGGAATTAGTCTAACCTTTAATTTCCTATCAAGGTCAAAAGACACAATTATATGATTCCAAATTATAGTTTCGACCAATAAAAAAGCTAAAAGAATCAACATTCAAGTGTATATCATCCATTATTAGTGGCGTAAATGATTGCATCAATCTCAAAAAATGTTACACAACATTTGTGATGCCATGCCACCAAATTAAAGCTCCATTACAACCAAAAACAAAAGCTAGATGGTCTACAATGATCGAATAAAGATGGAACATTCTTTCATCAAGAAGTTTGTTGAAGGTTTTAAAAGAATGTTACGGCATTTGACGCTTCTAGTCCTTTGATGCTGCTATAACCACTCATAAGAGGCATATTCATTCCCATGATTTTAAGATTTCTTCAATCTCTTGTGCACCAGTAATGCACATTTTCTTTCTGAAATGTACTCCATTGAATGATACATGCTGATAGAATTGAGTGCAGCCCAGGTGAAAATGTTTAAGTTACGTCTACCATAGATAGTTGAGCCATTCCCAACAGATGCTTCATTCATGTTGCCCTCTTCCTTCTAAACCATGGCATGAACACAAAGCAAAAGAAAGTCCACAAGTTGTAAGTCTCAGGGTAAGTTCTGCAAGGAATACAACTTAAGTTACAAGGCTCACCTTGGCAGGACACAAGAAAAAGCCGAGTGCAGCCAAAGAAGCAGCAGGACCATCCCAGTCGCGGGAGTTGCAAGACGACCCTCCATTATGAGTTTACTTACAAAACACACACGCATATCAAATGGAAAAAACTTGGGATGAAACTTGTTGAATTGTGGGGATCAATATATAGTGGATGACGGGCCAAGAATTTGAGATTTCATTTATGATTTCTTGAGTTATTTTCACATAATTGTTATTTTTTGTGTTCAGGTTATGATGGTACTTTACGTACTGTGTTTATATATTTCCTTACAAGCCATGTCTTGATCAAGAGTCAAAACTAACTCTCTTTTCCCAGGGGGGTTTTCGAAGAATTGAAACATGGGTTTTACAACCATGTCAACGACGGGGCTTGGGGATAGTTCTACTATATTTCCCACTTTGTCACGTAGATTTCTCAAGCACAAGCCATCATTTGTTTTCCAATAAGGTGACTACACCTAATTTTGAACCCTTTTCAGAACCAACCTATGTACACTTTTGCCTAAAATGTACTCCTACTATTTATGAGAGTACATGGTCGGTTTTATACATACCTACTTTCTAAACTTTGAACATTTATATGGTCAAATTGAAAAATGCATTTTGAAACAATCTAGAAATTTCTTTTGACTATTACAAAAAAATAATATAATATAATAATGGAAACCATGTGTGGATTTTTTCTTAGGTCAATTTTAGGTTACTTATTGTACATCATGTTGGTACTTGGAAGTATGCTAGGGTCTTTTTATTTCATTTATTTTGGTACTGTTGTGCAAAAAGGAAACTTTGTAGACGTGTTGCGCTTCCATTGCAAGTCAATGAATAATTTTGTTGGTGAATGATTGCTGAAATTTTACTTGAATTTTGAGGTGGCTCCCATAACATTAGCAAAAAAAGAGGAAAAAATGGATGAAATTGCTAAAACCATTTGTAAAAAATATATGATTCGTCAATATTTGAATGAATTTTACTATTTGTAGATAATATTGTAAATGAGTGAAGGATGGATGATCAAAATTGAATGATTTGTTTGACATGTTTGCATTCTAGGTTAGTGCTGTGCAAAGTTTCTTTTTTTGACTTTCTGGTGCCAGATTGCACTAAAAAAAAATTATTTGGCTAGAAATGGCAACAAAACGTAAAGTTTTTTGTCAAAAAAATTTGAATGAAACAAATATCTTAGATGAAATTGCCAAATTGTAGATGAAAATAGAATTATGGACATATGATATGTACTAATGTAATATTTTCTATCCATTATGTGGAGGAATGTTGAAATTTGGTGCACCACTATAAAATTTTATACTGCTACTTAGTTTGACACCTCATAAAAAATGAAAAAAAAAAAGCCCTGGTGCTATGCTTCCAACTAGAAACAAAAAGAATTAATTGATTGCAGCCCATTGCACCAGCCATACAAGGCACAGTTTGTTTGCAAATAGTGCAGGTATTAATGGTGTGACCACAGTAAGTTTCCTTTGTAACTGCAACACCTTCATTATTACTGCAACCCTTTGACTAGGTCTCAAGTAGTTCATGACATGTGTATTACCTTTATGGAATCAATTTTAACAAATACATGTCCGTAAAAGTACCCGGCCATTTGTGGTGAAGTGGAAACCAAATATTGAATGTGGAGAGTGTGTATTTATGTTCATTTTGTTCATCTTTGACATTGTTATAGTTTTTTTTAATGACCCTTGGTTGAATATTATTGAACAAGTGATATTCAACCATCAAAGCTGAACCTTCTGTATGCTTCAATGGAGATAGCATTGTTATTGTCAATATGGGACACTTCAACAATGACAAAAACATGGGCGGCTAGTTTACATCATGCAAACAAAAGGCATGACTAGAGTATACATAGGTAAGTACTTTCTATCAACCATCTTTGTAGTACTTCACATCAAGAGACTCACAATTTCTAGAAAGAACTTTCTACTTTGATATGATAAGATCATTTTAGATAATGGGATTAAACTTTTTTGCTTCAACTTCAATAGTTCATGACTTCATGGCATGTCCACTCTAATTGTCTAAATCTATAAAATTAAAGATACATTTATATATAAAGGAAATATTCATCATCCCTTTTAGAATTGGGGGTGTTTTTCACCAAAAAAAAGCATTCTAAGTTACCACTTTTTAGTACATTCAACATAATTGAAATATGAAAACATTTTTTTAACTTTCAACTATACAAATTTGTACTAGATTACTCAAAAAAAGTGCTAAAAAAGTCTTCCCTTAGACTATGTGGATTGCGAGGTTATAATGTTTGAAATTAAAATAGAAGAAATTTTGCATCCTTTATAGGATTAACATAGATTGATTAAACTTTGTAGAGAAAAGAACACTATTTGACTTTAGGAACTTTCACCATTAGGTAGGTAGTACTCATAGTAGTTACTTGCATGCCAATTTTCAAAGATAATGGAGATTTTTAAATACCCCAAATTATATCCCCCAATGAAGGAATGTTATAAAAAAAGAAACCATGTGAGAAAAATTTCAATTTTTTAAGTGAAGTCAATTTTTAGAAAAATTGGTAGTCCAAAAGTCAAAACAAATTTTTACTTCCTACATAAATTTGAAAAAAAAAAAAAAAAAAAATTGAATTTTCTTAAATTTGTATAAGAATTCAAGCTAATGGTTTTAAAATTGTTCTACAAATACCATCTTTAGTGCATTGAGTGAAAATTGGACTAAAAAAATTTCTTTCATCATCAAACTCACATTACTTCCATATACTACTATAGAAATGTATGGAGAATTTTTTAATTCATTAGGCTTCATAGATTTCAACTTATATATGCATTTAAACTTCAAAGGGAAGTGCTAGTATGTCAACAAAGAATCTATGAGCCCATGAACCTTGGAGTTTATATTATAAACACTTTCTATGATTATAGGTGTCTATATTATAGGTACATATGTTACAAACTCTTTCCATGTTATAGTGTACCTAAGTTATAGGTGCATATGTTATAAATATCTTCAAATGTTTTAGGTGTTAAATCTAAAATCTAAATATATATTATTTTTTGAATGTATATAGCACTAAAAATACAACCCAAAGACACTAGTGTGAGCCTAAAATGAGTGCAAGCCTACAAGCCTTGAACCCATGTGAAAGTAAGTACCTTAGAACCATTGAAGGTGCATAAAACATGCATGCCTATAACATAGGTACTATAAAACCATAAAAAAATGCTTGTATTGTAGGCACTTTATAACATAGGTGCTTAAGCTCATGGGCTCATGAGATCAAGATCCTAGGATCATATGCAAGTAACCTTGGAATACAACCTATTGAAAACTTTATTAACAACTTTATTATACAAATTTTAAGTTTATTTACTTATGTATATAATACTCTAGTAATCTAAACAAAAGCCATGATAATTTCTCTATTATAACTATTTCAATTATAAATTAAAAAAATAGAAAAACTAGGTTTATATGTTTCTAATAATATCAAAAAATTCTATTTAATACAATTTTACTAATAAATACTACTACATTGGATTTTTGTAAGTAGTTGAAATCAAGTTGCCATGTGTTAATTACAATACAACTTAAATTGCTTTAATCAATAATAATTTTTTTGAAAAAAACCGTAATTATATTAAGGATTTGCTACAAAAGAAAATTGATTTGTATAAAATGGATCATTATTAGGAGTACCATGAGTTTTTAAAAAGAATTCTACAATATTATAAAATATAAAATACTAGCTTAACTCCTAAAGTTTCATGACTATATTTTCATTGAAAACACTTCAAAATTGCCATTTTTAGTACAAGTACCAAATTTTTGAATTTTTTTTTTTTTGATATGTGTAACCACATGATCTTCTAACATGCTGACTTGAAAATATGTGGTAAAAATTTCAAAAATTTCCACCACTTCGATTACAAAATATAAGCATTCAAACTCATTGAAATCATTGTTTTGGCCTTGCAAAAAATAAGGCAGCTAAACTTCTCAAGCTCACTTTTCTAAGAGAAAATGTCTAGAATTGTGGTGCTTCTTTTAATTCATTTTTCTAAACAAGTTGGCTACATGTTTGAAAATTTTCACATCTTTTAGAATTGTACAACATATAGGAAACAAATAGCAAGAATTTAGTTATGGAATTAAAAAATGCCAATTCCCATGGTTGCAATGTTCTAATAAACAATCTATCCTCTATTATTTTAATTTTTTCAAAAATATTGAAAATTGAATTAAATAAAAGAATTCAAAGTT
Organism: Pseudoscleropodium purum; assembly: GCA_963969395.1. Taxonomy (NCBI): domain Eukaryota; kingdom Viridiplantae; phylum Streptophyta; class Bryopsida; order Hypnales; family Brachytheciaceae; genus Pseudoscleropodium; species Pseudoscleropodium purum. The sequence continues at coordinate 6,023,096 of OZ017796.1, forward strand.
TATTTTAGAATAGAAAATCCATAAGCGCCTACAAACAAAAAAAATTCTCATAACTTTTGACTCATTGATCAAAATTGAATGATTCAAAACTTTTCTTGTAAATATAAATTTAGAAAACCAATTTCAAGTTTTTGTTTTTAAAAAAAGTGATTTTTTTTAATATCTACTTGGACTGCTTAGGCGGTGAAAAAGAACTACATATCATACAATAATTTGATAACAATGTAGGCAAAAGTTATGAAAATTGGTGGGCCTTAAGGAAAAACCTAGTCCTTATGTTGTGTGAAAATTTCAAAGAATAAAAAAAAATTCCATTTGTAATGAGTTGCTTGAAATCGCTATGTTGCCCAAAACAAGGCTTGATCCTTTAGGGATTAACAAACATTGTATTACAATGTACTATTTACTTGTGTCATTATAACAAACATTGGTCCAAATTAAGTGTTTTAAAAAAAATTAAATCTCTTTGGAGTTTGATCTTTGGGGGATTGTAATTTTTTTGTTGGGCTATAACTTCCAACAAATTGATTTCCTACAAAATAGTCTAAGCAATTTGGAATCTTGACTTGACATTATTTACCAACATTAGAGGACCCTTTTTGTTCCCCCAAAGCAAAAGCCCCCCTTTACAACTTCTTAGCCTACCAATGATGACTCTTTGCAACTTCCTAGTCATCCAATGATTCTTTGCAAATTCAATTCACTTTGAAGAATTTAGGAATGAAGCATCCTAATCTCCAAAAGAAGACTAGTTGACAATGTTATGTACCTTTTGAGGAATTCCTATTCTTTTCCCACCTAGTCTAGCAACCCAAGTCCCTTGAATTGGTTCATCCTTAATCAATATACAACAAATATATGATGATCAAAGATTCTTGACAAATGTTCGAGCCCTTTGCACATGACTTTGCACATTCAAATTCTATTATAATTTTAAACAAAGAATAAGAAATGATGAAATTTAAACTTATAACCATTTCTAAAAAAGTATATAAATGTTAAAATCTTAAATATGATATGGTTGTACCAAAATAGATTGAGTTCTAAGACTTGTCTCCTTCCATTGTTGTTTGTGCATCTAAAAATCAAAGTCAATCCAAAAAAATAAGGAAACAATTCAACACCTACCTTTCATTCATCATGAAGGTGTGAAATTCTAGGAGCTTTCACTTAAAAGACATTTTGTTGTAAAAAATTTACAATATTAAAAAAAATTGATATTTAGAAGATCATTAATAATATAAAAAGATCTAATATTCTTAAATCAATGGAACAAAAATTGGTGAATAAAACAAGAAAAAAAGACTTTTTCTGAAAATCATTTAAAACATATGTATAGTTGTCTTTTTGAATTATAACCTCTTAACATTTAGCACCACTTGATATGCCATATACATTAATCAAGTTTTGTAAAACATTGACATACATACATATACACACGTATACATATACATATACATATATATATAAATTACAAGATAAGAAAACATTGTTTTAAAATGTACTTGGTGGATTTCAAAAGATCACTTTAGAAGGTCCTATTCTTTGTAGTGGAAATATTATAGGGTGCAATTTAAGTCATTTTTAAATTTAATTTGCACAATTTTTGAGATTTATATTATATAAAATAATGGTGAAAAAAACAAATTCTATATGCATTTAGAAATTATATGATTTTCTAATTCTAAAATTTTGTATAAACATGTTGGTTTACAATACCTTCTATTTACTATGATTTTAAAATTGTTTGTACTAAATCTTATTTTACTCTACTATTCTTACACTCTTGTCTATAAACTTTTTCGAATACTATAAGGACAATTTACACTAAATTATTCTAAAGGTTTGGTAGACACCCTAATTATATAAGTAAGAACCCATTCCAAGGTTAGGCATGCTAAAGATCAACTAAATATTTGATTGAGTATTCAGGAATTAGCTTGGCCATCACCAAATATCAACCTAAAAGTTATAGAGAGTGCTTTAATTAATGCAAATATTTACAAAAGCAAAAATTAAAACATTCAAAAAAACAAAATTTGAAAGGACATCCTACTTTCATTTAAAATTGCCTTTATCATAATATAAAATAAAAGAACTAAAAAGAAACATTCTATCAATATATAAGACAAAAAAATACAATATGAATATATTGAAGATTTTAAGTAGTATAAGAAAGACTATTGATTTGTCCCCATTAAATATGTCCATTTCCATCTTTCTAAACAAAATGAAATATAATTAAAGCTAAAATATTTTATTATGCATGTTTTTCTAGGATATTACTTAAAACTTTTATTTTATTTTGTATTCTACTATGTAACATTACACTCTATTTCACAATATATTACTTCATTTTGTAACCTTTTACTTTTAATTGAGACCATTTAATTTATTTTGCAACTTTTTCATGTTGAAACACTTGTAAGTTGAATTTTTTACTTGAAATAGATTTTCAATTTTTAATAATTTTTTTTGTTGAAGTATATTACTTTCAATATATTTCATTGTATTCTAAATAAATATAGTTTGTCAACTAGTGAAGCATTGACATCCAAAGTCATGAGAAGAAATCATGAGAAGAAATCTTATATTCAATCAAAATTCTCACCTTAGTTTTCCAACCACAATACTTAGCTATTAATATTGTTCCGTATTTCCAATCCAACTCCAATTCAACATGGATGTTTTAAGAGAAGGAATTTCAACGAACAAAAACTTTAATGCAGTAACAATTCTCCATCATTCTTCAAAAATGTCTCATTTGAATTGTAAGGAGCGAATACAACAGAAATCAAATGATATAGACCTTCTTCCCAATTTAAATACCTCAAATGCATCATGCAAAACTAATGCAACATCTCTGATGACAAAAGGCAAGCCAGATAATTATACAATTAGTCCAAACAATAGGATTGTTCACAGCAGTATTTGCAATCAAATGTGACAAATGGCTGATTATTGAAGAAGAAAATTCAAACAACACATGTCCATGGAAAGCAACAATGATCTGTCCTTAGAAGATGCAGCTGTGGTTGAGTTGCATCAAGAAAATTCGACATGAGGGAAAATGGATCACATATGCTTTAGAAAATATTTAATTAGAACAAGATCAAGTAGATTATTAAGGACAATATCAATTATTCAGAACTATGTATGAGTTAATCTTGCATCCAGAAGTATTTTGAGCAGATTATAATTAACCCCTAAATGTCTAAACTGCGTTTTTTTGGCAACATAGAAATTTTGGGCAGCTCACTACAAATGGAGTTTTTATTTATTTTTCCCTGAAATTGTAATACAACATGTGCCCAAGGAATAGCTTTAAGGCCCAACAATTTTCATAACTTTTGACTTCATGGTTAAAAAGTTATTGTATGATATGTACTTTTCATTGCTCGATGGGCATCCCGGGCAGCAAAAAAAACTTCTTTAAAAATCATTTTTTTAAGAAATGAAAATTTGAAATTAATTCTTCTGATTTTTATATACTTGTAAAGCTTTGAATCATTCTATTTTGATCAATGAGTCAAAATTTATGGGGAGAATTAGTTTGTGGGAGTTTGCGGGTCGTTATAGAATCCCTATTCTAAAATAAACTTTGAAGTCCTTTATTTAACTCAGTTTTCAATATTTTTGGAAAAAAATAAAAATATTGGGTGTAGATTGTTTATCACAACATTACAACCATTGGGATTCGCATTTTTCAATTCCATAAATAAATTGTTAACAATTTAGTATTTTGAATCATTTTGTACTCCTTTCTACTTACTATTTTTTTCCTATATGTTGTATGATTCCAAATGATCTGAAATTTTTCAAGCATGTAGACAATTTGACTTGAAAAATGAATTCAAAGAGTAACCACCATTTTGGACATTTTTCATATAAATGTGACCTTCTGAAGTGCAGTTGCCTAGATTTTCGCAGGGCCAAAAAAAGGAAATTTGTCACTCCACATGCTAATATCTTGCAATCTATACGGTGGAAATTTCTAAAAAAATTTCCACATGTTCTCAAACAAGCTTACTACAGGGTCCTATGGTTACATGTGTCCAAAAATGTTTTTCATTTAAAATTTGGTGCTTGTATTAGAATTGGTAATTTTGGAGTGTTTTTGTTGAAAACATAGTCTCCTACCTTAAGGGGTTAAGTTAAGCTTGTCATTATTTAGAGGTTGTGTACAGTAGATCTTCTAATAAACAACACTCTCTAAAGCAACATACCTTTGCATAGTAATGTATGGTAATGTGTCACTTAGAGCAAGCAATCCAATTCCAAAACAACCCCTCCCCCCATTTTCATAGTATAGGCTGCTTTATTTTCAATCATAACTCTATTTGCATTATTGCTCACTTATGGCAAGACTTGTAGGAGCTACAAAAATGTCCAAGAAGTATACATTGAAAGCATAGAATGATCAGTGCATGTATATAATTGTCACTTACATCAATTTTATAACTAGCCTATGGTCGGAATTACAACAGTCTACTTAACAATAATAGGTTGCAAAGAATCTTTAGGAAAAAAATTCAAAATAATTTCAATGTGGAAAAAAAAAATTAAATGTTTTTAATCCTTCTTAAATCAATTTTATTACACGAGAAAAATATTTCCCTAAATACACCCTTCCAATAGCTATGCAAAATTCCTTGAGCGGTAGGAAATGGGTCATCATCCCATATGGGAGGCAATCCATTCCTAATCACCTCCATTTTGGTAATATAGGTTTCTTTCTTTTAGCTTAGGTGGAGATGAGAAGTGATTAATTATGGTTCAATTCTAGGCAAAGTTGTGGCACATTACGATTGGCTACAAGACTCTCAATATTGCAATCAGCTCTTGATCAACTTTGTAAGGAGCCTATGGTTAGAAATAGGAAGACCTATATGATTAATATAGGTTGAAGAGAATCTTCATCTAAAAGAATTATAATAATTATGTTTTGAGAAATAAAATTTAAAAAAATTATAGAATCCTTCCGAACTCTATTTTTATACATATGAAAATTTCCCCATTAGAGAACCCTACTTTGCAAATAAGTGTAACTACTTAAGTGGTTAGAAATGGGTTCCTTTACAAAGATCATGAATGCAAAGGACCTTCTTTTTATGTAACCACCTCTCTACAATAATGTATTGGACTAGTCTTACCCAATCCTTATTAGAAGTTCTATTGTATCATCATGCATTCTAATGTTTGCTAGCTTGGAGCTTGTAAGCATGATCGGAAGTACTTGAGCCTCCCAATGCTTGTTATTGTTGTTATTAATAGTAAATTTGAACCAAAGTAAGAAGTGATAACATCAAAGTATGTACATATAAAGAAATGTTATACATAAAAAATGAAAGAACTTTCAATTTTGTGCTCTCTTTTGGCACTTGATTTTATAGTTGGAAGTCCTTGATGATACAATTCATTGTAGTATATGTTGATTTACATTGATGTAAATCAACCTATGACAAGCCAAAGGTCCATCACAAACACCTAGGGAATGACCCATTAAAGCCTTGCATCAACCTCCGACAAATTGTTTTTCAATAAATGAGATTTGGTCTACATAATGTTGAGTGATTTGTGACTACAGTAGGAACATCCACCTTTCAATTGTAAATTCACCACAAAAGTGACTTTTTTTAAGCCTTCATATTGTAGCCATATTAGGAAATATTTTGAGTGCTTAGGTGAGTAAGATGACCATTATGGATACATTTTTATTAGTTTGGGGGTAGTCTAAAGACTCTTCTATGTCAATTAGATAGCACACTTCAAAAATTCATATCAACTTCATACTTTGTTGAAAAAATTCAATTGCTCTCTCCAATTTTTATGTTTGTTTCTATGTGGGAATTAAAAAAACAACTCAACAATGCTAACAAGACAAATCAAGGATTATGCTTACCATAGGCTAGTTTACCTTAACTTCCAATAGGCTTAGAGTAGGTTTATAGTTCTATTACAAGATGATGAAATGTGGCATATAATTTTACTCATGAATATGGTTAATAGCCATAGTGCAACCTTAATCGAGCAATGCTAGTCCTTCCCACTAGCATTAATGATGTATAGTAATTTAACTAACCCCTTAGCACATGAATTTCTAGATTTTTTGCATGTTTTTGTTGATATCTTTATAAATACATGTTATACACTTCAATTTCATCAAATTCATCATGCAAAAGTGTGAATTTTTATCTATCAAGTATTAGTTTGGATGAATGAGAAGTTATATGGTCAAAAAATCCTAGAACTTTTCTATTCATCATTCAAAATTGGGATGTTGAAGCACTAAGGGATCAACTAGAATCATGAAATTATCTAATTGCGTATTAATTGCATTGATTTTGGGGATACAATGGGGGGTTAGCAAGGATTTTTTTTCATTTGTATTTATTGTGGATAATGTAGGAATCAATATTTACTAAAGTTATGCAATTGTTTATGTCTAAATAAATGGATAAAATGTACAAAATGTTGATGAAATTGAAACTACTCATCCAGAAGAATGTGCACTCATCCCCCAAAGAGTGATATTACCCTAAGAATAGGTAACAATTTAGCAATTTCATTAATTCATAATAGAAGAATATATCACCAAATACTCCTTCAAAAAAATTGTATCACTTTGGAGCAAAATCACTACCTTTGCACACTAAGTGCACCTACCCAATTCACACATGTAGGAAGCAAACTCTATTGGTTTGTAAAATTATATATCCAAGTAAGAAACCTAAACAATCAAATTGAAATTCTATCAATATTGATAAATGCATACTCATTGTTAGTGCACACTCATAACAAGATTTACAACAATTAAAAAGTTTAGAAAAGATTTAAAAAATATAAAAAGTTGAAGTTTTCATTTTGTAATACAAATAAAATAAATTCATTGCCGTCAAAAGTATAAGTGAGCGTCATTAGCTTAACATCAAGTTGGCATGGCTTGGCAAACTCCCTGCATTCTTCTACAAAAATTTCTACAAGGAATCAAAGTTATATTAATTATGATTTTGTCATTTAATTTATAATTTAAAAAAAAATTAACACAAATAAATGCATCATTTGGATATTGTATGTAAAGTTATGAAGGATCAAAGTTTTTTTGGTGGATGCTCTAAAATTGTTTTTTATAAACAAGTACATATTGATTTAGGAAATGTACTCAATGTGATCATTTGATGAAGAAGCACTTTTAGGCACCTAGCACATTTGAATGTCCCAACCTAATCCCACATCTAGTAATAGAATTTTCTTGGTAGTATCCATAGTCTAATGGAGGATTATAAGGAAACCATACTTGTTGACAGATTCTTAAAATGATTCTCATCTTACATTACAAGTTTGCCTTTATAATCAACAACTATTCCACCATTGGTAGTACCATACCTTGATATTAGGTTCATCATAGCCAATTTGAAATCATTTCTTTTTCAAGAAAATCCCCTTCATTAGTAGCATTTTGAATTTCTAAAAATTCATTATAGAGCAAGAAGAATATTTCATTTACTTTACAAGTAGGAATCTCCAACTTTATGGTCATGTAGACATGTGATATGGTAGCTTGAATTCTTGAATTCTTCAAACTAACAATTAAGTTTGAAAGCGCCAAGCATGCCAATCTTTAGAATGCTAATCACCAAAACAATTCCTATCTAATAAATCATAATAAAGACTTATTTAGAACCATGCTCTCAATGTTTTGTCTCTCCATTATAAGTACCAAAATGAGATTTTATTTTACATTGGTTGGCAATCCATCTTCAAACCCGGACATGAAATTGATGCTTGTTGAATTGAAGGACTAGAACTAATACCGGTACACTATTTAAAATGATGGATTTCTTACATTTATAAAGCAATCACCTTGGTATTTTTATTATTTTTCATTTTTCATGATTTTTTTTCTAAGATTCAAATTATTTCAACAATATTTTCTACACTTTTCAAATATATCACAATGGAATTCTTAAAAATTTCAATCGTAGGCCATATTCATTTATTTTTATTTTATTTTTTAACAAATCTGACCCAAGCATAGGGTAATAGGTGTTGAGCACACAACAAAGAAAAAGTCTCCTACATGACACTATTTGAAAGCATTTAGGTTGCTTTACTTTAATAATAAACCTCCACCAAACTTTCCATGATCAAGGACAAAACCACATCACATCTTGCAACATTCCAAAGCTATCAATTTAACACATATCACAAGTATCACAAGCACCACATTCCAAAAGTGCCCATTCAGTTCACTTGCTTACATGAAAACGGCTCATTTAAAGCTTTTCTTACATGTCGATAATGGGGACATAGTAAGTGGCCTTGACATATTGGGTGGCTTACCTTGTTATTAGCAATGTGAAGATTCACGATTAGCAAACCAGACGTCACTCATGTCAAGGAATGGAAACAGTGGTAGTCTGTCAACTGAGTATCAAAGGAAAGAATTTTTCATTACTTCGCAGGAGTAATCGAGTCCAATTAGAAGCTGCAGAATACTGTTTCTAGTTTTCAACAAAGAATCCTTAACAAGTTTACAAGTGCCATTCAACGTACGAGGTCCTTCGCCTAATCCAATATTAAACCGTGCTTACTTCCCTAAACCGTAGCTGGCACAAAGTGTCCGGGAAGAAACTAAAGTTATGAAGATTGCCCAGCACTGCCGAAATATCCCAGGGTTCACTCTTTGCACTGACGGTGGTAAGGATAGGTTTAGGGAGTGACTGCAGGTATATCAGGAATGGGTGCCTCAACGGTAAACCAATCCATATCAGTAGAGCTGCACAAATTCATTATTGGCTCAACTGCGACAGCTTGGCCTTCGCAGGAACAATGAATTTTTTTAAAAAGAGCAATATTTTTTTCTGTAAAGGGAAGGGATAAGACCTCTCCACTCATCAACTAACATGGCATGGTCCCACTACTTTCTACAAAATCTTCACTCTAGACGTTGTCTAGATGTGGGGTTCTCCAACGATGTCTCACTAGTAATTTAAATAGGAGAAACCAATTATTCAAATCAGCTTGCTGGCATGGAGTTTCTGATGAATCATGCCGTCATCTTCCGGTTATCATGAGAAACACTTCTGTTGTCCTCCAAGTTCAGTGCAGACAAAAGTCGTGGCCACGTCTCAGGGATACCACCAGCCACATCAAAATCGAGCAGCAAGCCTTGCCTACGATAAAAATCTTCGACAGGTTGACTCTGCAAATTACAAAAAGCATGTCAGCAATGTCATACTCTATGCATACTCAGACTACACAGAGAAAGCCACCAGAATTATCATACAAGACACCCAGAACTAAATGAGAACAATTCACGACACGGTGGGCAGGCTTCTGTGGACAGAAACCCAACGATCAGCACCATCAACAGGGTCATGCATGGAGTTCGATAAGTACCTCAGCATAATAAACACGTAGCCTAGCTCGAACAATTTCCTCAGTATCGTCAGCTCGGATCGTCATCTTCGATGCACATGATGGGGGAGGCAGGAGGGGCGGCATGACGATACGGGGCACAGTGTCAGAGCCATCGACGTCAATGGATGCAAGGTTAAAGTTGCCCCCACATTGACTGCAAATTCGCCTTCCCAAACACTTGGTCACCAATACGTCCTCACGCAATTTTAAGTTCACCACCAGGTCAATGTTGGCCACTTCATCCATGGTCTCCTGTACAAATCGACCCAATCAATTAAGCGTGTAACCAATGGACATGGACAAAAGTGTATCCCCACAAAATCTGACCTAATTCCATACGGCAAGGAAACACCCGTTCTGAAATAAAATAATATAATATAATATAAAATAAAAGCCAGATATCCAATGTGAGAATCTCAGAATGCATGCCACTCTCAACAAGCTTTCATCGCTCTCCTGAGTAATGACAAAGGAGATAACCAGGTTTGAACTCACCGCCTGGTTCACAGTCCGAGGGAACCCGTCTAAAATGAAGCCTGATTCACCTCGAGAGACTCCACTTTCGAGGCGCTTGGTTAGAAGGTTGAAGATAATTTCGTCAGGGAGCAACTGTCCCGATCCCATTATTTTTTTTAACTGCAAGAACCACGAAATGAAGGTCAGATGCATATGCAAATCACACAACATGCCAAGCCATCTCAAACAGAGGCATGCACCTGATCAGTCATTACTACCAATTTTAAAGCTATCCCCAAACCATCATCAAATCAATCCGCATATTCAACCACCAAACTTAACACCATACGCCTCAACAATAGAAAACAGAAGTTCCAGAATTCCACTCCTATGCCTCAGTTCGAGTGCATGGATCAGGCACTACTCGAAAACTGTGCCAAAATTCAAAACAATACCAATCAACATAGTACCGACATTATCTACCCCGCCACCGATCCCTGCTGCATAACGCAGAGTAAGGGCCAGAAACCAAACCTGCTCTGCCATGGAGGTTTTCTGCAAGATTTCATGCCGAACCAAATCGCCCATCGCAATATGCGGCACCTCCAACAACTTCGCCAGCCGACTGGCGTAGGTCCCTTTCCCCACCCCAGGGCACCCCAGAAAAACCCACTGTACCCCGCGATCCTTTTCCTGCGAGTGCATCGCCTCCAGCGGCCGATTCGGCTCACGCCATGTCTCCTCCTCCACGGAAACTCGCGCCGCGTATCCCATGGGTCGCGCCCAGAACATCCGCACGCCTGGTGTGCTCAACGTCGACATCACGGCTGTCCGCAGGCGGCTCACCGCCGCCGCCATCTCGAACACCACCAAAATACGAAAATAATCCCTCACTCCCCTCCTACAAATCTACTCGCACACTCTCCTCCTACAAATCTATCTACTCAACTGAAAAAAATAAAAAATAAAAAATATAAATGATCGCAACCCTAAGAGCAATCACAAGAGAAGGGGGCAATGAAATGTAGCGAGATTCAACAGTTGGAAAGAATGAAGAGTAATCGGAATGAATGCGAAACTGAGTTAGGGTTTGGTTGTGCGGACTAAAGAGGACTTAAAGGACGGAAAGCGTGCCGGGAACGGGTGATGGCGATGGCGCTGCGAGGCGCAAGCTATTGTTGCAACTCGGGACAGAAGCAGCCGCTGAAGCAGCCCGCGGCTTGGGGCAGGCTGGCTACGCCTGGGCCGTCCAACCCGACCAGCTGGCAGATGCGGACTGGCGGTGAGTGGGTAGGGTGTTCACACTGCGGGCAGTGCGCTTTTTTTTGGAGGGTGGGGGTTGGGAGAGTCGGGAGTACGTTGGGGACGTCGAACTCGCCGCCAGCCGCCAGCCTACCGCGGGTCGACGTGGCCGGAGTAGTCTACAGTAGGGGTGTCACGCTGCGTAAAAGCGTGCACTCCTTTTGAGACTTTAGTGAGTTAGACTCCAAAGCTATTATATTTTTAATGATTGGCATTAAATTAAGAGTTTGTTCATCTTGTGCCCCACGGCAATTTTTTGTTTTTGGATGGTGGTAGAGAAATTTGCATCTTGGAAGCATTGTAGAGTAGTAAGCAAGTAAAGGAAAATGGATAGAATCATCCACATGCGTACATTCATGCACAAAATTATTTACACCCTCTCACTTGAAATGATCTTCCTATTTCCTTTAACCCCTAAAGGACCAAGCTACATTTCTTAGCAACATAGAGAATTTGGACAACTTGCTACGAATGGATTTTTAATGATTTTGTGCTGAAATTTTCACAAAACATGTGCCCAAGGAGTAGCTTCAAGGCTTGACAATTTTCATAACTATTGACTAAATGGTCAAAAATTATTGCATGATATGCAATTTTTTTTGTTCCACGGGCAGCTTGGGCAGCTAAAAAAACTTCTTTAAGACTCATTTTTTTTTTAAATAAAAATTTGAAATTGGTTCTTTAGGTTTATATATACGAGGAAAGCTTTAAATCTTTCCATTTGGATTAATAAGTCAAAAGTTATGAGGATTCTTAGGTTGAGGTAGTTATGGAATCTCTACTCTAAAAAAAACTTTGAAGTCCTTGATTTAACTCAATTTTTAATATTTTTGAAACAAAATAAAAATATTGGGTGTAGATTGTTTATTGCAACATTACAACCGTTGGGATTGGCGTTTTTCAATTCTATATCTAAATTCTTAACAATGTAGTATTTTGAATCATTTTCTATTTCTTTCTTCTTACTATTTTTTTCCTATATATTGTACAATTCCAAATGATTTGAAAATTTTCAAGCATCTAACCAACTTACCTTGAAGAATGAATCCAAAGAGTTGCAACCATTTTGGACATTTTTTTCATAAAGATGTGACCTTGTGAAGTGCAGCTACCCGGATTTTTGCAGGGACAAAATAAGAATATTTGTCAATTCAAACGCTATTATCTTGCAATCCACACGGTGGAAATTTCTGAATTTTTTTCCACAACCTTTCAAACTAGTTCACTACAAGGTCCTATGGTTACATTTCTTAAAAGAAAAAAAATTTCTAAAGTTTGGTACTTGTATTAGAAATGACAGTTTTGGAGCGGTTTTGGTGAAAACATTGTCTTGGTCCTTTAGGGGATAATTTTATTCCCACCCTTTGAAAAGGGCTTTAAACTTCAAAGTTTCAAGACTAAGGGGCGCTTCACACACGGGATGACCAAGTCGAGAGGCCGTGGGAGTTCATGGCCAAACTTTGGGCAAGAGTCCAAAGAAATGGGCAATAAATGATAATAAAAAAATCAGAAATGGAGCCTTTGGCCGGCCATAGTGTGAAGCCTCCAAAGGCCAAGCCCAAAGTCCAAACCATACCATTTGTTTGGCTTGTATCCATCTCTCTTTGCATGAATAGTCCATGTAATTTCTAAAATCTTCCTCACCTTCATTAACCATGGTTTCTAGGAAGGAACGCATTCTTGTTCTACTTTTGGTTTTCATAGTCATGAAGTATGTCATTGTGGGCATTTTGGCATTACAAAAACTTGCAATTTTTGAACAAAATGCCCAAATGATGATGATGGTAGTTTTTATTGCCCTAGGACAGAGGGTGAATTCTCAAAGAAAATGTTGGCAATTTCAGAGATATAGAGGTTTCTTTCAAGATACAATCATGGGATCATATTTAGATTGTGAGTTTCAAAAGCAAATGAGGGTGAGTACATCTACATTTCAATATTTATGTACTCTTTTGGGACTTGTTTTGAAGAAGGATACAAATTTCAGAGAAAGTATAAGTGTGGAGAAAAGTATTGCAATTACTCTTTCTCGATTAGCAATGGGTAATTCATTGCAAATGATTGGTGATTTATTTGGTATAGGGTTGAGTACAACTTCCATCATTGTGAGGCAATGTTGTGAAGCAATTAGGATTCTTGCTTTGATAAAGAAAATAGCAAACGGTTCTAAAGCACTACATGGGATTCCGCTTATTCTAGGAGTAATTGATGGTAGCCACATTCCTATTTTAGCACCATCCCATGATCTCGTAGCATATTATTGTCGAAAGGGATATTATTTATGTTTACTACAAGTGGTAGTAGATGCTAATTGTAAATTTTGGAATTATGATTTTGGATGGGTTGGTCGAATTCATGATTGGGCCTTATTTCAGAAATTAGAAATTGGAAAGAGGACTATGAGAGGAGCATTTTTACCTTACAGATTTATCGTTATGTTGCATATCCTATGAGGCCTTGGTTTTACTCACTATTCAAGGGTGAAAAGGAAGGATTGCCAAGGAAAAAAGCATATTGGAATTTTATCCAATCAAGCATATGTATGGCTATGGAAAAAGCATTTGGCATTCTAAAAGGAAGATAGCGCATACTATTGAAAAGGATTGACATGCCACTCCAAAATGTGCCCGACATAGTTACAACCTATTTGTGTCTCTACAATCTGTGTATTTTGAAGAATGATGATTTTTGTATGGAATGGGCAAAAGAAGTAGAAAAAGAACTACAAGTTGAAGCAAATACGGCACTAGGAAAATTGTAGGAGATAGACATGTTTCATTCTCTAGAGTCATCATTGAAGGAAATGAGGGAATCACAGAAAAAGAATCCACAAGGTGAAGAGACTCCATTCATAGAAGAAGAAGAAGAAGATGAATAGAGAATGAAGAAAATCCTACAAGTGAAGAAATAAAGGCAAAGCAACAAGAGAAAATAAAGAAAACGTTGGCTAATTCAACTTGAGTTCGTCTATTATTAGCCAAAACATATTATAGATGTCATTTGGCCAAAAAATCAAATCTGTAGTGGAAAAACTATAGCTACAGTGATGATGACTATAGCTTAGATGAAGAGTAGCACATAATTCCCTACAGTTTATTGATCAAACGATCAAAATTGTTGGTCTACTCTTTCTAGCAGCTCATTGGTTCTCTCAAAGTTTTTCATCAAACCAGTACTAGTTTCTGCCATTCTCTCAAAAATTTGAATGGCTCTATCATGAAAATTTTGTTTACATTTTGAAGTTGGTGTAGATAGAATTGTTGTTGCCGTTGGTGTAGAATTTGTTGTTGATGTTGGTGCACTCTCTAAATCTCCATCTCCATCTGGGGCTAAATTGCTTTGGATTTGTCTATAATTTGTTGTTGTAGTGGAGACATGTTTCATGACTTGCCCAGCTTGGTGATCCCATTCATCTAAAGCATCATAGAATTTGCTTTCTTGTCGATTATTGCCCAAAATACCATTGCCCATTTTGTCCTCCTTGTAAGCATCGAAAATGGTTTTGAATTTCTTACGGCATGCCACAGTAGTGCGGTTGAATTTTGGTAGCATCACAACCATTCTAGTATGAAGCCTCATCCAAGTGTCAATTCCTAACAGTCAAAAAACATGGCAAAGGAATCAAAAATGGCATAGAAATAACAATAACAGCATATACTCTCATTGTGAAAGAAGACCATGTAACGAATGTAAGGTACAAATGAGAAAGTTTGTTGGCATTGAACATCGAGGAAAGTAGGTGGAGGAAATAGTCCATGTAATGGAATGTCTCTCCATTGTGGTAGTGGAGAGTAGGGCTCAAACCCCACCAGCAACATCCCATTCCGATGTCCAATGGGGGAAAGGGGGGCCATGGTGGCCGAGCACAGGCACGCAATGAAGGTAAAGGCTTTTAGGCCCCAATGCTCAACCTTTTGCAAGAAATTGTAAATTGGGGTAAAAAATTCAGACATACCTTATTTTTTGCCATTTCGAACAAGTTCAGACTCCATCTCCCCCTTCAATGCAATCAATTGAAGCACCTCTGAGTCCTCCCACATTCAATTTGCCTCTTCTCCTTCGGCTTCTCCTTCAATTTTCACTATTGCCTTTTTTTGGAAGCTGTTTTTTCTTTGGAGCAACCTTTTGTTTAGGAGCACTTCTCTTTTTAGAAGACCCTACTATCTCACAATTTGCTTCCTCAACAACCTTCTCTTCTACTCTTTCCACAATTGTCTCTTGATTCTCTTCTACACTTTTCTCTCTAATTTGAGTTGAAAAAGGTTGAAATGCTCTATAAGAACTTGGAGTCAAAAAAAATTTTGACCCCATAAAAGGCGATTGGCTACAAAAAAAAAAGGGGTTTTCAGAAAAATGGTCCATCTTCTCTACTTGCAAAAAAATTTGATAGACAACATACAACAAAGAGTTGTAAAAAAAAGACTCCTATCAAGACATTTGGGAGAGAGAGAGAGAAAGAAGAAGGCGCATCCTCCTTTTTGCGTTGGAAAAAATAGTCCTTCCAATCCAACGGCTAAGATTTTGTCAATTTTTTTGTTTTGTTTTGTTTTGAAAATTCAACAAACTCTGGTTGAGAGTCCGTCACAAGGCCATCACCACATAGGAGCTAGGCTACCATGTAAGCAATTTGGAGGGCAATGGACTTTGGATTATGCCACCTTGTGTGAAGGGTCGAGAGGCCAAAGTTAGGGTTTTATGAAATTTGATTGGTGGAGGCCGACAGACTCTCAACCTTCGGCCCATGTGTGAAGCGGCCCTAAGATAAGAGTGCACTAAATGCTATTTACAACTTGAAAACAGTTGAAATAACATTATTTTTAGCAAAACAATCCCAAATATTTTGTCTAACTAGAAGATCATTTGGGGA
This sequence comes from Pseudoscleropodium purum, assembly GCA_963969395.1. Classification (NCBI taxonomy): domain Eukaryota; kingdom Viridiplantae; phylum Streptophyta; class Bryopsida; order Hypnales; family Brachytheciaceae; genus Pseudoscleropodium; species Pseudoscleropodium purum. The sequence continues at coordinate 6,039,144 of OZ017796.1, forward strand.
TAGAGGTTGAGTATTATTGAGTAGTAGCTTTCATCTAAATATTGGCAAATCTAATATTTTTTTGGAGAAGATTTCAACAATTTCAATCATTTTTTCAAACAACCATTCTTTAGCTTTGAAGGAAATTAGTTTTGAAGTAATATTGTGGAGAAAATTTGCCAAGGAGAATTTGGTTGCCACATAGTGCTCCTAGAGGTAAAGCATTTTCAAGTCTAACTAATATATTGACCTTCCAAATTGATTTTCTACTTTTGACCATTAAATAATTAAAACTTGAAATTATTATCATTGGAAGCAAATCTAAAACAAAATTCATCTTTGAGTACGTAGGTACAAGAAAATTCAAATTTAGACATTTGAAAATAAAAATAAACTGCTTCATATGCTAGCTAAAAGACACAAATTATAGAAGACTTGGTAAACTACAAAAAACAAAGTACAATGCATTCAAAATTGCACACTAGTCTTATTGAGGACACCCCCATAGGTTAGCTTAACTTATTGAAAAGATGAAGTATTGCATGTGCAGTAGAAGGATGTTGGACTTACTTCAAGCGTGAATGATTGGCAAAATTTTGCTCTAATAAGAATGATTTGTCAAGACCTCTATAATTTATGTATTTTTGCTAGTTTGTTTTCATTTTCAAATGTTTAAGTTTGAATTTTTGTACCTTCTTAAATTACTTTTGGACATGCTTTCAATAATAAAAATTTCAAGATCTTATTATAAAACAATCAAAAGTTAGAAATAAATTTGGAGAGTCAACATACTAATTGGATGGAAGATTCTCTAAAGTGAGTGACTCCAAGACTACGTACCTCCATTAGGAGGGAGATGGAGGCTTATTTACATGTACTCATGAGTAAATCAAGTGACTCTTGACCAACAATCCTTGTTACTTATTTTTCATTTTTACATAAAATCTCCACAACTATAATTATCACTAACTACAATTGAGCATATGTATACTATTATTAAATAAAAATGTTTTTTTTTCTTATTTATAACTAAAAGAGGGTTCTAATGCTCTTTAGCTTGCATTATTACCTGGACACTATTTGAATAAGTTCTAAATTTTCAAAGTCTTATATCTATTCTAAGTGTATGTACTAAATAAATAAAAGTAGGCTTTCATAGACTCTCATGTTTTGATTATGTACATCTTATGTAATCAATATCTAATTTTTGTGGCTTTTTTTAATTAATAATATAGGTGTTGCAATTTTGGCAATGTTAATTATAGGTGTAAATAGCATACTCATAAGTCAAGCTATTCTATGGAAATATTCCTCAATAGACCCCTATAAGGCATTTTGTAGGAATACTATAGCTTTATTTGTGACTTTTCCAAATTCTTGACTATAAAGTTGGCCTCCAAAAGACTAAATTTTTATTTACTAAATCAATTTGGCCACTCATTAATATACATCAATATGTGTATACCTTCTTGAATGTTCATTCAAATTCTAGATGACTCACATTCAATGAGCATCCTTTAACCTTACAAGGATGTTGAGGCCAAAGAGTAGTCAATGGATGACTTTCAAGATCAATGTAGAATGAAAAATGCACCTATGGGACCAAAAATCAAATCATTTTTGGCAAAGTACCTTGGTGATTAGTCTTGTTCTTTAAAGATAATTTCACAATAATGCCTTATATTGGATAAATCCCATATGAGCATCTTTGCTTGAAGAAGAACAATACTTGAAAATTCTCTCAAAATGAAGTTCACTTACAAAATTAGTATAATATCACCAACTTTAAAAAAAAATACAATAATACTTCAGCTTACACTAATTTCCATATTTTACTAATAGTATAATTTTCATAATTTAGAGTCGCATGTACTAATAATATAATTAGTGTATTTGTATAATGCAATAATTATTTGTAAGCAACAAACAATCAGTAAAAAAAAATTATTCAATATGACAACAATTAGAGTTGCCACACCTTCTCTTCATTCTCAATCTTCAAATAATAAGGATGTGGCTCTCTCTTTGAATTGCAAAGGGCCCATTTTGTGAAGATTGAAAAGTTTTTTTTCTTTCCATTGAACAAGAAAGATAGGCATGAAGATTGAAAAGATTAATCCTTAGTTGAAGGACGCTAAGGTTAAAAAATAGTCGATAAGTGACTTTATTGTTATATACAAAAACAAAGAATGCACCAATTGGTCCAATAATCATAGCAATTTTGTTAATTACCTTGGCTATGTCCTTTAAGCACTAAAACACTAAATTGCATCTTTTGGCAACATAGCAATTTGGGATAGCTCACTACAGACAAAAAAAATTCTTTGAAATTTCCACACACCATGTGCCTGAGGAGTAGCTTTAAGACCTAACAATTTTCATAACTTTTAATTACATGGTTAAAAAGTTATTCTATAATATGTAATTTTCATTATTTTGTAGGAAAGTTGGACAGTTCAAATATTTTCTTAAAAAGTCAAATTTTTTAAAAACAAAAATTCAATTTTTTTAGATTTATGTATATGTGGAAAGTTTTAAATCATTCTATTTTGATTAATGAGATAAAAGTTAGGAAGAATTTTAGTTTGCAAGAAGTTATGGATTTTCTACTCTAAAATAAACTTTGAAGTCCTTTTTTAACCCAATTTGCAATATTTTTAGAAAAAAATAAAATGGTAGGATGTAATTTGCTTATTACAACATTACAACCATTGGTATTGGCAATTTTCAATTCTATTACTAAATTCTTGACAATTTTGTGTTTTGAACCATTCTCTACTTTTTTCTACTCATTGGTTTTTTCATATATGTTTTACAATTCCAAATGGTCTGAATTTTTTCAACTATAGAAACAACTTGCTTTGAAAATTGAATCCACATAGTTGCAACCATTTTGGATACTTTTTTAATGCAAATGTGACCTTGTGAAGTGCAGTTGTCATGTTTTTCCAAGGGTCTAAAAAAGGATTTTTGTCAATTCAAACATTAATATCTTGCAATCTTCTTGGTAGAAATTCCTAAATTTTTTTCCACATCTCCCCAAACTAACGTAGTCCAAGATCCTATGGTTACATGTGTCCAAAAATTTTTTCCCTAAAATTTGGTAATTTACATGTGTCCTAGAAATTGTAGTTTGGAATAGTTTTTGGTGAAAACATAGTCATAAAACTTCAATTATTAACCCTTAATGGACATGGCTTCAATGATCAAGATAGTCACCAAAATTATTGGACTAAAAGATGCATTCTTTGTTTCCATAGTGAACAATGAAATCATTCATCAACCACTTTTGGGGTTAAGAATTCAGAGGTTGAGTTCATTCTCATTTTTCACATGGTGAAAATAGATGTCCCATCTTCTTCATGGAGAAGGACTCTTATTGGCTCTTCTTCTTTACTCCATATATTAAAAGTTTTCATTCTTGGAGAAAGTGTGACACGGAAACCCCTATTATCATTACTTCAACAATATCTTAGATTCAATAAAAGTGCGCTACCGAGCGTTGCCAATTGGCCCACCCCGAATCCCACTCTTTGGAAGGAAGAATATTCAACCTTTTCATGGGTCTTCTTTAACTTACCTTTGTGGAAACATGATCCATGATCCCAAACCCAAACTGAAGCATCATGAAGAAGGTGGTCCAGTTAAAAGTTAACTTCAGTTACTTCAGAGCCACACGAGTCTTGGCTCTTCCAATGGAAGTGCACCGCCATATGGCGGTCGTACGCACTGGACCCAGAGGGGTGAATTTACCCATGGGGAAAATACATGAATTTTTTATTTGCTGCACATGATAAAATTTGGAAATTTGGAATAATCACTAGAAACTTGTATTTAAGGAAAAATGCTTTAGATTTTGGAAAGAAAAATTGTATCTACTTTATTCATTTTACAGTTCATTAATATCTTTTTTTTTTCCTTTATCAACCTGCTAATATCTTAAATGTACATGTTTGATTAGTATGTATTTTTTCTAAATATTCTATTTTAATTATATATTTTAATAATAATTTTAAAAATAATTTTTAACTTGGTTACATCTAATACCTTTGATTTCATAAAATTTTTGTCCAAACAAAGTTTTTGATTAGTCTTTAATATTTTAATTAACATTTTCAAATTATTTCTATTTTGTAATTGATTGTTTATTTGATCATGCCTATTATTAATGATTGATTTATTATCTATCATTTTTTGTAATTAAATTTTTTTAATTACCATAATTACCATTTTTCTCATGATAAACATTCTTAATAACACTTTTTGGTTCTACCAACTTCATAGGGATAATTTTTTGTAAATTTATTGATACTCTTCAAAGCAATTAGCAAATTTCTTACTATTGTTTTTCTATTGAGTGAATGTAATTAGTATTCCAAATGATACTTTACAATGATCATGGCCCACTCATGCCTGCAGTACTCTCTTTGAATTATTTGAAGCAAGTCCTTCCAAACCAAAGATAACCGTGGAAAAGAAAGAGCATGCATATACTATTCCATCTCCAACTCCATCATTATGACTATCAAGTGTTTATATAACATTTAGATTACTATACTTGCTACTAATAACATATCCTAATATAGAACATACACAAAGTACACGAGAATCAAAGACTTGTTGATTTTCATGTTCAAAGATGTAACATATCTTGGACCAATGACATAAAAATGTGATGTCCATTTCAATTCTTGAAGTAAAACTAAAGAATGTTATGTGCAATTCAGAAAACAAACCAATAGAAATCTTTTCTTCAATTCTGCTAATATACTTGAAGATATATATGTGATGTAAGTAACATTTAGATTGGGCTTCATCTAACACAAATTCACCAAGGTGAAAATCTTAGATTTGTAAACCTTTTTATCAATAAGGTACCTACTACACCTCTTGATCAATCCACCCAATTTGCTCTCGTCATCTTGGCCATGAAGGAATAAGCATCACTCACTTCATCAATCTGCACAAGTACTATGGGAGTCAATTTCATTGCAAATGTCACAATAAAAAAAGGCCAAAAGATTTCAGGTTGGATGGAAGTGCAATTCATTGAATTGATGACCTAGAACTTAGGGGGAAAGGCTACAATTGCTTAGCTAAAGGCAAAGCCACAAAGAGTTATAAAAATGACTAGCAAACCATTCCTACAATAGTGGATAAATGTTGATATGGTTGCACCAAAATTGATTGGACTCTAAAACTTATCTTGAGTGATCAATTTCTTAAACGCCAATTATGTCGATCTTTGAAACATCCATCAATCCAGTAGTTCCTACCTAAAAATCATGTCATATGCAGACCAAAACCTTGCAATGGTCCTACATGAAATAAATGTGGCCATTAGAATCATATAAACTCACCATCTTTTGCGTCGGTCGGCCAGCTCCATGTCCAGCTTTGCTGTCAATGCGAGCAATGATCGGATTCGTTTGTGAGCTCCCTCCCAAGCTCGTGCAAAGTGTGTATTGAAGAGTCTGCACGTAAGTTTTAATCTAGAGATATTAGCCTCATGATTCCAAACTACTTCAGGGCTACGACAGGGTACGTGTCCCCTGCAATGTTAAAAGCGATTCACATTAAACAGAAATTCCGTAGTGGTTTGGTCCTCCAAGACTCAGTTCCTTGTATTCATTATTGCACAAAACCCTGCAGGACTTTGGTTTTGGGTATGACACAAAAAACACTTTTGATGGACCAGTCTGAATTTTAAGAGTGGCTGCATGGATGGTCAAGTGCTTCAGAGTCAGATGGAACTCAGGACCAAATCTGCCAAGTTTTCTTCTAATGATTCTTTTGGGTCTAAGAATACAGGTTCCAAGAAAAGTAAAATGGTGTTGAAGATAATCACCGCCAGAAGCTTAAGCGAGTGGAGAGGGACCACACGGTCGTCGTGGTCAGCAGTCAAAAGCATTGTAGGTGGATACTGCACTCCACTAATCTTTTCCGAAGGCCTCCGGACGTTGTGAATCGGCGAGAATCTGTATGCAGCGGAATCAGCTCACACCGGACCGGACTAAAACATACTCTAATCATCCACATGTTGTACTTTCGACTCCTCAATCAAATTAAGACCACTTGCTTTGAGAGGGAGGAGGACATACTTAATCAGATTGTGAAAATCTTCCTCTTTGTCAGAGCAACCGTAGTCAGAGGTCCATGCATGTCCTACACATACACAGCAAAAGCAAATTTCACATGAGTTCGCCATTTCCAAGTACATCGTGAATGTTCGAAAGGTGGCATGTCAAATTGGGAGAATTGCGGAGGATAACAGTCATCACCACCTAGTGCTGAAGAGATTAAAATGGCACAGCGTACCGATTGTGAATTTGTGGAACCGAAGCATATCCATCACACCCACGTGAGCCAAGGCGCAACCAAAGAGTTCAGGCCTCTGCATGAAATAAGGTCAGGCGCACTATGGGAACACTCAGGTGTCAACCGTTGAAGCCAACGCGAACTTTCATATCATTATCCTCATCGGATTAGGTATCCACCGTTTTGAGACAGATACAGGGTAATTCCAAGAATGACTGGCTACATTTGTGCCAAGCGTGATGCTACTAGACTGATCCTCTCTTGCTAGTAATTTCGGAGTTTTAATCCATTTGACGCAAAATCAGAACTCTAGGTGAATATCCCCATTCAAATAGCATGGTGCAGTTCTTAAAGATATAAAACAAAGTTTAATAAACAAAAAGATCCCCAGATCAGATGTCACACATGACTCAAAAGTGCATTCATTCTTGGAATTGCTCTGCACCGCATAAATTAGAATGACGAGTGAGCGTACTACCTGGTTGATGCAGGCAGCCACAAGTAGCCCGCCATTACTGCCACCTTCAATACAGAGCTTGTTGGATTGAGTATAGCCCTCCTTAATCAAGTAGTCTGCACATGAGATGAAATCATCGAAGCAGTTTTGCTTCTTCATAAGAGAGCCAGCCTTGTGCCACTCTTCACCATACTCGCCGCCCCCCCTGATGTTTGCAACCGCCACGACGGCACCATAGTGACGGGCAAGGACCAGGCGAGAAACACTGAAGCTGGGTGTGAGACTGATGTTAAACCCTCCATAGCCATAAAGGAGTGCAGGATGGTTGCCATCCTGAACCAAACCTTTCTCGGAGACGATGAACATGGGGATTCTAGTGCCATCCATGCTGGGCACAAAGACCTGCTTGGTCTCAAACCTTGAACGATCAAATGTTTGAGAGCCAACGTCATGCAACACCTTCAACTCAGGGTTGGGTACACTCAAATCGCATCTATAAACCGTTCCAGGGATCAAAAAACTGGTGAAGTTAAAGTATATTTCACTATCCTTACGCCTTCCCGAGGCATTGGTCACACTGCCGATCTCAAGGGGAAGCCGCCATTGGAACGCTCCAGTTTCCAGATTATGAATCTGAAGCACGTGCTTCACATCATGGATGTAGCAAAGAAGTAACTGATTCCCATTTGCACAGATTGCGGAGTGAAGTACGTCTGATTGTGACTCCGGGATCACGTCTGACCAAACATCCGGATTGTTGATGTCGACTCTTGTGATTTTGTACTTGGGCGCATTTTTATTCGTAAGGAACGTAAATATTGGTCCATCATTAGCCACGTATTGGTACTGCGCTTCAAAGTTATCAACTAGCTTGGTGAAGGGCAGCAAGGAGTCTATGTCTTTCAGACTTGTCAATCCCCCAGACAGTGTTGTGAGGTCTAAGTAATAAAGTCGATTTACAGGGTCACATCCTTCTCCAATGAACAGCATCAGGTACTGCACGACACATGAACTACATGTCATGAACTCGGAAGGTACAAACCGGAGTAAAAAAACAGGGAAATTCCTGGACAATAAACTATCCAGTAATTACGACCTACATGTGCCGAGGAAAGTCAAATTGCCAATTGCATCGTACCTGGCCGTCACTAGTAATTTTGGCGGTGGAGGCCCAAGCTGCATGATCCGAGTCCCTCCAGCACAAAATGTCTTCAGATTGATCGGTATTTAGAAAATGGTAATAAAGCTCGTGGAATAAATTAATATCAGTCTCAGTGCCAGCATCCGTGCCATCCATGTTCCTAAAATGCACAATGACCAGAACTCACATTTCAAAAACCAACATAACATCCTTTAGTAGTAGCAAGCCAACTTTTTAAGAATGATGCGTCCTTGACAGCGAAGTCATGCCTAAAACAGAGCAAATCAAGCAAAATTAAAGTTATGACGTACTCACAGGTGAAGACAATGACTCATCAGCTTGAGGAGTACTCAGATTTTCAAATTAAACTCAATTTTGCAAAGCAAGAAGGTAGGGATTCCTCGTCAGAGTAGGGTGCTCAACAAGGATTTTCAAGAATGCTATGAAACTGCCAGAAATGTAGAAAATGCGAACCAAAGAACGAGTATTATGCGACTCAATTATTGGCGGAGAGATGTTGAATACGTACTTGGGCTGCGGGTAGCGATTGTAGAAGAAACCTTTGTGGTCATGAGTCCAAGCTATGGATGTAAATTTCACCTGCAAGTGCCACATACGTAATCCCCAAAAATGCTTTCAATTGAGGCGCATCAAATGCCATCATCACGAGCTTGATATTTACGAGTATTTGGATTCACCCAGTAAGAGAAGATCGTTCATGAATTGAAGAGGCACAAGGTATCAGTACCTCACCCATGATAGGGTATCAGGTTGCACAACCCGATCCTCCACACGCATTACATTGATTGTGACCCAATCGCTCCCACTGGAGCTCAACCCGTAGGCCAGGAATTCCGCGTTCTCACTGAACCTTTTAGTAGAAAGAGCGACAGTGCCATCTTCACTCAAGGAGTTGGGGTCAAGCAGCACCTCGGCCTCCCCGTCCAACGAGTCCTGAAGGAATCTCAGAAGAACGAGCACCGGCTTAAACCCAAACCTCATCATTACAAATATGGGAGACAGGAGTAGTATAGAGGACCCTGGCATTCTACAGGGTATTAAAGGCAACGAAGTCCAACCAAAGTATAGGCGACCCTAATATATACATAAAAACCAAAGGGCAATGAAATTATTCCCTCGGGACCCCTTTCTCGGTAATCTTTTTATTAGACTTTAGGCAGGACAACTTTATCACAAAACCTCCTCACTCGTTTTCGTAGGTTTTGTGATTTATGAGGGTGTTCAAAGAACGCCCTGAAATGGGATCTAGGGTTTCCGACTGCACGAAACACAAAAATATGTTGAGTTTCCTCCTACGGGAGCAAACTTAAGGAAGCATACACGTGTACCCTGTGCGATGTAAGCTTTGAAGTCTTCGAATTCTTACAGCACTTTCTTCCATCAGTGATGTAACCTAAAAGTAATGGAAAGACAACGATTCAGGGGAACCCAGGGATACCTGAATGTAGACAACACTCTGGGCTTGTAAGCCAGTATTGTGGCTGTAGGAAAATTTGTTTCCTACTTTGGATGGACAACCAAATCGAGGAAAATCGTACAAAGCAGTAATCTTCTCTTTCAAGGTCTCTCGGTTCGGACATTTCGCCAACACGCTATTTGCCAGCTCAACTTGGGCGCCCACAAATTCTTTCGTTTCAGGTGCGTCTGGATTTTCCAACCTATGTGCAAGTCGCAGAAGCAAATTTCGTTGTTTCACAAACATGGAGCGAGGCCAAAATAACCATCGAACACTTGCCACAACATCCTATCCAACCGTAACAGAATCGAAATTTGCACAAGAACTTTACAAGTGAAAAAAAGGAAAATTCATGTCAAGAGCCGTCTGTGGATAGTCTCACATAGCAGAAAAGCGAAATTTCGTATTCCAGAAACATGAAGCGACCCAAATCATTCCCCAACGTTTGCCACATAAATATATTTTCCAACTCTAACAGACGCAAATTCGCACAATAAATTAAGAAAAAAACACTGAGAAATCATAAGCAAGAACCTGTAGGAATTCATATTACCAGCGATAAGGATCTGGGACTTCGACACCGTGATAAACATCCTTCACGGACTCATCCCGGTGGACTTTGGGATACTGAAGCTGGTCGAATTCCACATTATTCGGTACTGAACCCATGGTTGGGCCACTTCCTGCTTTACAGAAAGACACCAAATGGTTTCGCTGTGGCGACAACCACAACGAGTCTCCCTTCGGAAGGGAAGACGCGGCAAGAGGGAGAGCGCCCGCATCCAGAGGAGCAACAACGCCTGTATCGGCACAGCCCGACATTCCAAAGGTTATCAAACGAAACAACGTATGGCCTAACCACAAATCTCGAAACTCGGCTGTACCAAGCGTGTCACAAAAGCTTCGAGCAAGCGTGTCATAAAAGTCTCGTCAAAGCGACGCCTCACCAACACTATTCCAGATTCATTGCTTTCCTTCTTCGAAGATATATCTCTTTTCAGGATCCATGTAAGAAACAGAGGAAAGGTAAAATCAGGTCAACACGAATGTGGAAATCAATCAAACAACAACTTACAACTAAAACAGATTCTCAAAGGCAAATAATGAACCTGGAAACTGACGCTTCACACGACCGTGCCTGCACGAGAATTGCAAGTTCCCGTTAAACACTGGCCCTCTGCAGTTAAGTGCCAGTGAACTCAAGCACACAGGCCTCATGCCAAATATTTGAATTTGCATGAGGGAGGGAACAACTAATAACGATCCACCAACCATTCGAAGATTCAAACTGACCCCGCCCCCTTTCCAGCGCCTAAAGCGGCAAAATTCAAAAATAGAATGTCAAGATTTCAAGATTCGAGCATCGTCTCCGTGAGCTTCCACAACTTTCTGAAACAACCCAGGGCTCTTTCAAACCTAAACTGATAGAAGAATCTCCTCCATAACTAACCCAAGTACCCAACAATTCACCTCTGGCATGGAATATACCACATCAATCCGGGAAGAGCGCTTCTCAGTCCGTCCGTCCGTCCGTCTCTTCGCGCTTCTCAGCATTCAATCTTGATACTAATATACGTGATGCTCACATACTAATACAGCCATGGATTCTTCTTCATGTTGTAGCGCGAGGTCAGTCAGCACTCTGTAACAATTTGGCACGAGAGTCAATCACCAGCTGTATTTTTCTTGCTTGCAATCATAAACTAGCCCAGCTAGCATTCAAGTGTGACCAACTGACTCGAATAAACCATTAGGATACTTACAAACTCTTATTCTAAACTCTTGTGATAAGCTACTATGTAACGATTCGGATACTTTTTGTGGTTTTTTATTCTCGTTGCAAAACTTATCCTGGTCTCAGAATCTCAGAATTTGAGATATGCTATTTAGGTTGTGATTGCGGTGGACCTATTTTAACTGCCTTAACAGATGAAACACTTTTCGCAGTTGGAACTGAATTGGAGAGAGACGAACTTCGAGAAGATGCAGCAGTGATATTTGCACCGAACATTTCTGAGGTACAAGAGAGTCGACTTCGATCTTTTGATGTTTGTTTACAAATTTTTTAGCTTCGATCTTTTGATGTTTCCCGCAATATCTTAGCTACTGTAATAAGTCGCAGTAACGCAGCTAGTTAGTGGCGTTGGTTGTGCCGTTGTAGTTTCTGTCCCCTTCTGGCAGGTGGAGTTTGGTGTGGGGTCTTGACTGCTAACGGCTCTTGGGTGGTGCCAGCCTCTAAAGTGACAAAAACGTTATGGCATTCTGGTACAACAGGTGATTCTCTTCTACAGGAAGCTCAGGGCCTCGGCTGCCATGCTCATTCGGTGGGCAGAAAAAGTACAAGAAGACAAGAAAAAGTATTAAAAGACAAGGAAGAGTCCCATCGATTGTCTTGTTGGAGTGGGTGAGCAAGAAAAGTAGAGTTTCGTGTTTCACCAAAATCAGTGGACAACCCCATTGGTCAAGATTCATGCATTTTGAGGGAATCAATACACGGCATGTGAAATTCTTATTGCATCAATATCCCTCCCCTCCCCACCATGTCTATGTGACGATGCAACTATTCACTTGAACCTTGTAGCTTCCCATGTGAACTTTGCCCAATGATGGAGCATGGCACGAGGCTCTTAGGGTCAACTTACATGTGAGCCCAATGGGCAAGCTTCGTGCGAATTTAAGCAATAAGACAAAATAAGCTTTACCAATTGTCTTGTCTGAAGTGAGAAAGGAAGAATTGAAGTTTCACTGATATCAGTAGACAACCCCATTGGTAAAGACTAGTCAATCTTGTGAGAATCTAATACATGTGGATTTCTTCTTGTATACCTTCCTATCCATCGGGTCCACATGAAAGTGTAACGGTTGTTTTCACCTATAGCACCCTTTGTGAAGTTTCTTTGATGACTAACACATGTAAAGAGGCCCTTAGTTGGTACTTGTGTGTGTAGTATTTAAGGGCATAAAATTGTAACTCTTAGGTGGTTTGAAAGCCCTTTGCAACAATATAGTATATTATGAATTTAGGGATATTTGATCACAAAACATTGATCAAATACTTTTCAATACAAAGTAAATTAATGAGCGGGATAGAATATAAATAACATTGTATCACAATTCATATATTAACCCCTAAAGGACCAACTTGCTATTTTTAGCAACATAGCGATTTTAGGTAGGTACTTGTGACTAGAAACTTGCATATTTAAGGCTGAAATTTTAAGAGAAGGTGTGGATGAGGAATATCATCCATGTGCACAAACTTTCATGACATTTGGAAACAAAAGTCAAAAGTAATTGCATAATATGTTGTTGTTTTCCTTCAACGAGCAATCTGGGCATATTAAAAAAAAATCACTTTTTTCAAAAATAAAAATTTGAAATTGGTTTTTTAGTCTTATAAACAAGTGGAAAGCTTTGAATCATTTGATTTTGATCAATGAGTCAAAAGTTATGAAGAGTTTTAGTTTATGGACAATTATGGATTCCCTACTCTAAAATAAACTTTGAAGTCATTTATTTAACTCAATTTTCAATATTTTGGGAAAATAAAATAAAATCATAGGATTTAGGCCATTTATTACAACATTACAACCATTGGATTTATATTTTTCAATTCCATAATTAAATTCTCAACAATTTAGTATTTTCAATCATTCTCTATTTTTTTCCTATATGTTATTCAATTCCAAATGATTTGAAATTTTTTCAACATGTAGCTAATTTGTTTAGGAAATCAAATCCAATGAAGCACCACCATTTTGGACATTTTTCATAGAAAAGTGATCTTGTGAAGAATAGTTGCTTTATTTTTTGCATGGCAAAAAAAATGATTTTAGTGAATTTGAATGCTTATATCTTGTAATCCACGAAGTGGAAATCTTTGAAATTTTTACCACATCTTCTAAAATTATCATTATACAAGATCCTAATATTGGATATGTTCAAAAATGTCTTAAAATTTTTTTGATACTTGTCCTAAAAATGGCAGTTTTGGAGCATTTATGTGAATACATAGCCAAAGAACCTTAGGGGTTAGTCCTAAAAAGATGCCCAAAACACTACATGTCCAATGGATGACTTCATTTGAGACATAAGAATGGAAAGAAATTTTTTTATCGAATATTCTTTTGAAGTTGCTTGAGTACATTTTGCAATGAATAGTATTGCAAATTCTTTCACTATGGTATTGTTGACTTTTCTAAAAAAGAAGATGTTGAATCCACAAATCAACTTTATTGTGTATTTTGACTTTTTACTGTAAAATGTACTCTTGATGTGAATTTTAGCCACAAATAATAATATTTTTTGAATTTGAGTTCAACCAATAATATAAAGTGTATCAAGCATAGTTTCTATTCCAATTAGAAATTTTAAGAATTCATAAATTTCAATATTAATAGCAATATGAACTTAGGGCCTTCAACATAGTTTGTTGATTTTAGAATTTTAGAATAACACAATATCTTAAAAAATATCTATGGTGAAAATTTTAGATTTTTTGAGTATATTTTGCATTTGATATGAATTTTCTTCATTCTTTTCATTAAAAATTAATAGTAATTTCAATTTTTTTTTTTTTAAACTGAAAATTTTGTGACTTGTATTAGACATATGATTGAATCTCTGAAAAATAAATATAATTATTTTCATTCAAATCTAGTTGTAACTAATGGAAGCAAATAGATTAAGTGATGGACTATGAGGTTTGAAATTATAGGTCATGGGTCCATCCTTCTAGGTTTAACATTTGCACATGTAGCACTATGGGGAACCTATTGTGGTGTATTGATGTGGAATATGAAGTCACCCCCCATAATATTGCCCTATTTCAAAGTGGTATGGAAAGTAATATGTTGTAAGAGCAATTTGTGAAAATGTACTTTCTTGATAAGATAGCGCCAATGACATGGAGGAGGGGGTTGAAGGGGTTATAAAGATATTGTTGGCAAACACTTCTATAGTATATGTAGGCATGCCCCACAAGTATTGAAGTCCTAATGGTTTAGTGATTTCAAAGTACTGAGTTAAGGAGAGTATTTAGCATTCTTGGTAAAATTCCATATAAAAATAGATGGCCCCTTTTAATTTTTGAAATTCTTTCAATTTTACTTCCACACAAAAAAAAAAGAATTTTTTATGATATTAGTGCTAGCTCCAAAATTCAATCAATTTATAGTGCTCAATAGAAAGGATGCATAAGTTACTTCATTTTTATTGGAGAAGGAATGCAATGGTTTGTCTTCATGAGTGTATGGTATTTGAGGAGGCTAATAGGATAACCTACAACATCATTGATCCTATTGCAAATTGCTGCAAAATTGATCCCTATAGATTCTAATTTAGATTGACAAATTTATAACTTATTCATATACTAAAAATTCATAGTTTATTCACGTTATATTTTTTTATTGACAAGTCTTAATTGTATATATAAAAAACCTAATGAAATACATCTACTTATGTAATATAATTGTATTACTACAATTTCAAATCTTCAATCAAATCAATCCTCGGACTTGTATAACAAGATCTTTGAGAGTTTCTAAAAAAAATTGTCTAACATCTTTTCATAAAATGCAAACTTTCAAACTTCCCAAAAGATGAAAAAGTAACAAATTATATAGTACATCTAAACTTTATCTTCAAGCCTCACATTTAACCTAAAAATGTCTAATTAAGTGCAATATTTTTGAGAGCATATTCTATTAAAAAAAGGGAATTTCAAATGTATTAGAGGTATGAATTAAGTTCAATATGCACAATGTGTGTATTGGATTCAATGTATACAAGGTGTGCGAGGGGGCCATTGTGCATATGGTGTGAATGGAGTTTATAATCACAAGACTCTCTTAACAAAAAAACGATTGATACATGCCTCCTTGGTGTTTTTTTTTTTAATAGTATTTTTTTTTATCAAAAGCAATATAATTTTTTGACAAATATTAGGCAATATACTTCCTCATTTCTGATTTAGTGGATGAAACTATTAAATTGCTACACATTAATAGGACAGTATTGTTATTTTCTAAATGAATGTTCATCTTGTTGGATGAATAATTTAAGTTTCATTTGCATTTTGCATGTTTCATTCACTTATCTATACCTTAAGTTAGGTTGTTTGTTGTGTTTTATTTGTTCAATATGGTGGGATTTTTAGTTGTGTGTTGCTTGGTTACATTCTTGGTACTATTAGAAAGTCCTTGGGGAGAAGGGATGCATGGGCTTTGTTTTGTGGTGCTTAGATGCTTGACTTTTGAAGTTTTTATGCATTAAAAAATTAAAAAATTATTAAAAAAAAATTTGATTGTAGAAACAATGCGAGGCACACTAGTTTGTAAATTAAATTAGATGTTTAATTTGTTTGTTTATTATGTTGAAAACTCTAGGACCATACATCCCCAGATTGCATTCTTGGTACCATCAAAAAGCTCTCATCAAGGGATGCATGAGGATTGTTTTGTAGTGTCTAGACTTACAATGGGAATTTATTGAATTTTAAATATTTGTGATTTCAAAAAAAAATTTAGTTACTTTTTTACTTTTATTTTGGTTGTGGCAATGACATAAGGCACACTAGTATCCATACCTTCTAGGTTTTTTTGTTTTTGTTTTTGTTGCATTGAGATCTTTCAAATTGTGCTTCTCTCGGTCACATTCCTAGTATCTTCAAAAAGCTCTTAGTGAGGAGGGATGTATGGGCTTTGTTTTGTGGCATTTGGACCTATGGCGAGAAAGTTATGGAATTTCGAAGTTTTTATCAATTAAAAAAAAAAAAATACTTTTGCTTTTGTTTTGACCGTGGCAATGACATAGGACACACTAGGATATAGATGTAAGTTAAACAACTCTATCACTCAAGTATAGAAGATTGTTTCTTACACTCAACCCCAAATAAGTTAAAAAAGCCAACCCATTTCCGACCACTTGAGTAATTATGCATATATCTGGAGCACATGTTTCTTGAGTGGAGAAATTTTTCCATGTTCAAAAATAGAGATTAGAAGGATTCCATATTTTTTCAAATTTTTATTTCTCAAAACATAATTATTAAAAACTTTTTAGTTGAAGATTTTGTTTGACTTATAGAGTAGGCAACCCATTTCCAATCACTCCTATTTCTATGGTATAGGCTGCTCTATTTTCATTCATAGCTCTATTTACATTACAACTTATATACAACAGGGCCTATAGGAGCTGCAAAAATGTCCAATACGTATACATTGAAAGCATAGAATGATCACAACATGTACATAATTATCACTCATATCAATTTTGTAACCATTCCATGGTCCAAATTGTAGCAACTTACATAACAAAGATAGATTGCAAAGGAAAGAAATTCAGAATAATTTTAATTTTAATTTTAAAAAATGTAATATTAAAAAATTCTTCTTAAATCAATTTTCCTACATGGAAAAAATATTTCCTTGAATAAATCCATCCAATGGGTATGCTGAATTCCTTAAGTGGTCGGACATGGGTGGTCATCCCATAGGGCTTTCTATTTCCAACCACGGGTTGGTTGCAAAATCAACGAAGAGTGCAGTCAATTGTAATGCACCACAACTGCACTGAAAATTGTGCCATCAGCAATCTCCTGCTTCCTCCTACTAAATGGAAAGAGAGTAGCCTAACGTAACGAGAATAGGTCCCTCATGGGGTAGATAGAAATGGGTTGGCTCCCAAAATCTAGAAATCCCGGTGCCTCGGTCCGTGCGTGAGTTTCTGGAGTGAGTCTGTCCGTACCTGCCCCTGGTTGATCCCATGACACATGTTCGTCACCAAATATTTGATCATTGTAAGTTCACTTTGGCGTCAGCAAAATCGCATCTCAAATCTTTCCCGGAGCCCTCTTCCCACATGCAAGCCGCAGAGGCAGCGCCATCATTCAGATTCCTCTGCAAAAAACTGCCCAACATGAAATGAGATCCACAGTTTGTCACATTAATTACCTGCTGTCCATCTGAAGAGCACCATGTTCTCGTTGCAGACAACGAGCATCACACACTGCAACAAAATTGCTGCACAGAATTATCAAGGCATGATAACTTACAACCTGTTTCCGAAAACATGTTAAGTGTTGTAGCATATGTCTGATTGAGTAATGGTAATGGTGGTGGTGGTTCATTTTTTTCCGGTCATGGAATAGAAATAATGAAGATTGCACAATTTTTTGCAGATTTTTCATCAAGTTTGGAATTAGGGCAGGGATTGAGGAAGTGTAGATTGCAGATTGATTTGTTCATAGGCTAGAGCTATTTGTGAGAAGCGCAAAACTAAAAAAATTGGTCTCAGCAACTTTAGTTAGTGTCAATGTATTATTTGTGGCACGCAACTGACTTGTTCTCAATGTACAGGCAAAGCTATTTGTGAGAAGAGCAAAACTAAAACTTGGTCTTAGCAACTTCATTTGGCGTCTATGTATTATTTGTCATGCAACTGACTTGTTCTTGACATCATGTTCCCCTTATTCGTGAAAATAGGACACCCTATCTTGTGCAAATGGGGCCCCTGTTGGAAACAGGTTGTATACCTTCAATGGTCGTCAACCTGTTTCCGACATAGATCCTTCAATGGTCGGTATAACTTTCTGTTGAAGGATCTTTTGCACTCAAATATATATACCGTACTCGGATAGCAGGTTCGACACTTTGGTGCCAAATATTTAATTTAAGTCCAAGAAAAAGGTTACGCACTTTCAAATATATTTTTCCAAAATTTTGAGACATACGTCATAAACCATACTCTGCAGCAAACCTATTATATTTTCATCCTGTACACATATATTAACTTAGGATCCACCTAGTTTTAATAGCTTAACACTTAGGCACTATTCTTTCCCATAGCTCCAAATGCTACGGAAAATTTGTATTGTGTTGAGAAGATAAGATGTTTATACAAGTGGTGTGTTAGGAGGTAATACAACCCATGTGGGATCTATAAGATTAGTAAGAGCTCAACCATTCATAGTCAAGTCAAAAGTAAGAATTGTGTTCAAAGTAAAATTTCAAACCTCATTTAAGCAGTGTAGAATAACTTTTTTCAAAAAACTATGAACTAAGTGAATGTGGAAAATCAAACCAAATTTCATCTCCAAAAATCCGTTTGATATTTTGAGCCTCCAGTCAAAACTTATGAATAAAATTCAAAGAAGGAGTGGAAGGGATATTTTTTTTGACATTTTCAAACATCCTTTTTGAATTTTGTCCATAACTTCTTTTTAGAGGCTCAAAATCACAAGAAGATTTTTGGAGATGAAATATAAATTGATTTCTAAACTTTGCTTAGTTCAAAGTTTTGTGAAAAATGTTATTTTACTACGATGAAATGAGGTTATAGTTACTATTTTGAACACAAATCCTACATTTTGACATAATGATTGGTCAAGCTCTCATCTTGAAATTATCTCATATCTTTTGAGGATTCATCATAAACAATAGATTTCAATATAAAAACAAAATCTCCACCTTTAAATTTGACTAAATGTCAATAAAGTAGTTACTCCCTTTGCCATTGACAAATTTCTTGATGGTAGATGGTCAAATGATAAATTGGTACTTGACTCAATGGATTTAAAATAATTTTTTGTTATTCTAGTAAATCATCTTTACATTTATTTGTAAATTTGATTTTCTAATCTTAGAATTTAAAAAAAATCAGAATTTAAAAATAATAATTTAAATTGAACCTGCTATCTAAGTACAATATATTTAATTAAAGTATAAAAAATAAGCATAAGAGCTTCAAAATAAATATTTTTAAATCTAGCATTAAATTCAGAATATATTTAATACCTAACTTAACATATCTTCATCCCACACAAATAGATTGGTATTTGATTCAATGGATTGTTAATGGA
The DNA here is from genome assembly GCA_963969395.1 of Pseudoscleropodium purum. Lineage (NCBI taxonomy): Eukaryota > Viridiplantae > Streptophyta > Bryopsida > Hypnales > Brachytheciaceae > Pseudoscleropodium > Pseudoscleropodium purum. Next base: position 6,058,375 of record OZ017796.1, read on the forward strand.
TCTTCTAGATTCCTGACAAACCATATTTATATTTATTGGTAGATTCAACTATCTACTTCCGCTATTAGCAAACAAATTGATGCTAGAAAAGAAGACAATATTTGTTCATAAATGGTATCTTGTTAACTCTTTTAAATTCTCTCCTTGTCGTTCAATTCTTTCACCATCTTCTCCACTACTCTTGCCATCATTTTAATAGCTCTGCATAAGCTTGTAAAGAAATTCCTTTTTTTTTTTCTCTTTTTTTTGGATAACAAATGACAAACCATTGCATTAAGAAGAGAATGCACCAACAAACAGATGATTCATAAAGATGATAGTCTAATTAGTTCATAAATTTACATTGATTTTTTATGCACGTAGAGTAAATTCCAATTGACTTAACCCCTAAAAGACCATGAGGTGGCTTCTACAACACAATTTTTTGCACCCAAAAATCTTTATAGGTTAAAAATGTTGAGGTTCATACAATTATATTCTTTATGATGCCTTATTTGACATATGAGTACATGATATGCTTTAGATTTCAATATTTGCAAAATCTTCATAAACGTAAGAGAAACTCAAAATTGCCTTATTGAGCAATGCTTGGGGAGAACTACTGGTTAGTCCATCATTAGTTGGTGCTTTTGGGAAAATAAATGGTTGGAGTGTGAAAATAGAAGATCCAAAACCAAACAAAAAATTGGTAGGATCAACATTCAAATGTTGTGCAAAAATAAAGGTGGATATATATGTATCCACCACTTTCATGAAATTGTCAAATTTTTAGCCACTTGCCATTTGGAATCCAAGGCTATTACCCAAGTTGTTAGAGGCAGATATGTTCTTGGAAAAGGTGCATGTGTGTTTACCCATTGTAATGAAATTTGGAATTTGGATTCAAAACCAACATGTCTTTGAAAGAGGAGAATTGTATCCTTTGCAAATTTGAAGTTGAAGTGGCCAATGAGACTTTTTAAATTTTTATTTTTTATTTATTTTTAAGTTCTTTTGAAATATAAGGACCAAATCCAAGCCAATGGAACTTTGATACTAAAGGAAACGAACCAAGACTCCAGGAGATTTTGATAAGCAGAGGATGCAACTGGTGCCCTCAGGAAAACCCCAGTTCCTTCTTCTACAAAGAGAAAGAGGAGGCAAATTACCGGTGCAGCTCCTGGAACTTCCCGAACGCTGCCATAGAGAAATGCTGAGGAAATATCGTGATGTAACTGATAGAGCCTAAACGAATGTAGTAGGTAGGCATGTCTGAGGACCAGTCAACGAATTTATGACAGGTTCCCCACCCCCTGCAACAAAATGATAATTCAGACTTTAATATATTACCGTAGTATCCAACTATCCATCCTGAAGAGACCTGCAGGGATATGTTAAATATTCATGAATCCTCTTTTGAAGCTAAATTCAATAAAGGTATCTTCAAGCCGTGTTCGTGATTAGAACAACGAAAAGCCCTGAACATGCACAAGCAAATACTGGACAGAAGCAATTCCTCTCCATCAAGCTGCGAATGCATATTCATTTCTGGGTACCTAAAAATGATTCTCACAGTTTAGACGAGAGATACATGTGAAATGATGGGGTGGTGCAAGCTCATGCAACCTCGAACGTTTTAGATCCTGCAGGTAAACATACAATCCACAGACAGTAGTGCAAAGCTCAGAAAGAAAACCTGCGCAGGAAGATGGTTGGCGCTAAGCTACCTCATTGCTAGCAGTTTTGGAGTAGGAATGTAAACCGTAATTCTACCGAGACACTGACGATGACATGTCCTGTATCCAAATATAATGTGGCTGTTACCTGCATCTATATTCCAATATCTCGGCATATACTATTCGCAAGCTTACAATTCTGTAAGTTAATCCAGGCCTAATAGGTGGAAGGAACAGACGGCTCACATTGAATGTAAAGCTCTGCTAAGAAGTACAGATCTTGGGCTCACAAGAATCAGAGAATTGTTGATTTGTTGGACACAAACCTACTTTCCTCGAGTACGTGGAACTATCCGTTCTGGCAATGTGAAAATTCCCAGAACCAGAAAGAATTGGGTTTCCTTTGCCTGAACCACTCCGGAGCACTTCCAGACGATAGTGCGCGTCAGGGTTGGTGAATAAGATTTCTGTGACGAATGATTGCGAGCCATGACTTGGAAAATACCTACCTACGACTTTGGAGTCTTGACACCTAGTGAAGAGAAGAAAAATTAATCAACGAGTCTTCGTACTCTTTACACTCAAACCTCTTTATTCTACCCACCTATGGTTCCAACTTTTTCACTTTCACCAAATTTGAATGTGTAACAAGTATGCTGCATTCAATGCGTGGAAAGCGTGCACAATATTCTAGAAGGTCATAATGGAGAGGATAGAGCATAGTGGCTCGTCGACCCTGCTTCAAGACCCTTCACAGAAGATTCCAATCTTTCAAAGAAAACGGTCAAAATCCTTCCTACTACACATTGGAATCCTCCAAAAGCATTAGTAGAAATCATCCTAACCAGTAAGACATTGGAATCCTCCAAAAGAATTGATGGGGGTTGGGCTCCTTAACTGGAGGGAGATGATGTTCGTAACTTCTATTAATTGTTCACCGATACAATCTTCCTATCTGGACACCACTGATGACTTGCATGTGCAAGTCAAAACTTAGAAGAGTAAAAAACTCTACACCCTTCTTACTGAATAAAAACAAAATTTCTATCATAAATCAATCAGGATTCTTCGCGAAAAACCTGAATCTTAAACCCTAGCCATCAAAACAGGAGTTGCATCGTGATCTGCAGATGGTTGAGCAAAATTCTTACATGAATTGTATCCTCTCAATGTGAGAGCTTCCCGAAAACCCCTCAACTTAAACCCTAGTCATCAAAACCGAAGTTGCATCGTGACTTGAAGGTGGATGAGCTAAATTCTTACAGGAATTGTAACCTTGTTGAAGTGCGAGCTTCTAAGCTTCTCTGAGAATTCAGGCAATTTTCGATGTTTCCTCTTGAAGCAGCCTTGTGGTACACGAAGTCATGGATTCCAGCTCTTCTTTCGTTGCCATTCCACTCGCACGCCACCTTACCCTCCCTTTCCTATCCACCAGAAACACATACCCAGAGAGCAGATTGGGCACTCCCAACACTTTCCTGAACTCATAAGTATCCCCAAACGCATACACCACTTTTCGCTCCAATGCATCATTCCCTTCTCTTTGCGACGATCCTCGCACGATTCGCAGAAGCAACCGCTTGATCGGCCAAAACGACAACACTGGTGACTCGATGACAGAAACTTCGAACACGTTCATGGACGGTGATGAGCCCTTGAAACTCTCTGCAAAGGGAGAGCTCCATGAAACCACCATCGCTTGTGCACTTGCACGAAAGACCATGCAAATGAGAGTGGCATTGGAGTTTTCAATCGGTAGGGTTAGGGCAGGACCACCCTTTGGAAAGTGAACCTCTAACAATGGAAACCTGGGAGACCCTACTATAGGAGTCAAGCTCGTGGAGGCGAATGCGACCTTCCCTCCCGATTTCTTCATGTCTCTGAAATCATCGAAATAGCCGCGGTTCAACTCGTCTCGCAATCGCTCTTTCTCCTTCTCCCGGGCCTCCTTGTTGAACACCGAGAAAATGTTCAATCCGCGGGTCAAAAGAATAAAAGGTCTTGTAGAAACATGACCTCTGGTGATGGAACCAAATTCTCTTGAAAATTCGGAACTCCACATTGCGCCATGACCTAAAACCTCTGATAGTGGCGTCCGGATCCACTGCCGACACAGTGAGCCTCTCATTTTGGCACAAATTCCGAGCGGCTGGACATCGCAGCGCAACAAAAATGCAAAGAGAAAATAGAGTCGCTAAAACCTCAGAGTAAGGAGCAAGAACGAAGTCTGAAGGGTTCAAGCAAGGAGCAAGGACGAAATGTGAACGTTCGTCAGTATTTCCGACGAGAAGTTACCATCAGTTCTAACTTCTAACCCCACAAGCAAGTCCGAAATTGGCCACATGTGTTATATATTAGCAGTATGTCAAATTTTAAGCTTTTATTGATCAACACATGAAATGTTTGTCGCTGATTCTGGTGATATAAAATTGGGCCCCACCTGAATTGTATATTTCCACAAGATGAACAATGAAATTGGTCGTTTTGTAACCATATTTCCTTTTTCCTTTAGGGGGGACAAGTCTGTACCGAGGTTGCGACACTTGTGCAAGTCACTGATGTCGTGATAGATAGACTGCCTGGAGTGTTTCTTGAGAGTTTGAGTATAGAATTTCTTTTAATTTTTTCTCAGATTTGCAGCAGGAAATTAGGTTATTGAGAAATTGAGTGAGAGGAATAAGGTCGCTTGTGATGGTCATGGTGTTGCTGTTGTTGTGGTGAGAAAACGCTTGATGGGGTGGTGATGTTGCGAGGGTTACGGAGACGTGAGGTCGGGGCCGCGCGGCCCCGGTCGCTTGCAACTCACGTACGAGCCGAGCGAGCGCGTCACATCGATTTGTCCACTTACAAGGAAATCGTGAGTGCGCATCACAGCGGGATCAACAGCCTGCAGGTCTTGTGTTTTACAATCTTTTCCAGAATGAGTGTGTCCCTCATGAAGAAATTTTCTTGCCAGAAGTCCAAGGCGGTTACATGGGCGAAATGAGCGCTCAATCTTGCAACTTCTTGATTACCCTATTTCTCAATTGTTTGTTCTTCGCTTGCGGAAAACGGATATTCGCGTTCTTCGGCTACTGATGCAGTAACGATTAGTCCGTTTTTGAACGTTTTTCAATCTTTGAATGTGTATTTACAGCTTAAGAACAGAGTCTTTGAAAAGAAAATCGACAAAATTGCCGTTCAAGGTAATCCAACACGGAATTGGAGAATCGTGAGAACCATAGTAGTCCGTTTTTCAGCAACATAGATGTGCACAATTCGTGAATCAGGATTGCTCTCACCTATCATGAAGTATTTGCTTCACATTCAACTGATTTGCAAGCTTTCTTGAGGAGCTTTGAACTGTCAATCCTGCTATTTTAGAGGTTGTAGAATAGGGCTCTTTCATTGCATACAGACTGGATGTTTAGTATATTCGACTCGACGGTTGAATGACCCCGTGTCTATATTGCACAATATTTGAGAAAATGTGGAGAATCGTCTGCATGTTCAACACTTAACAGACATTGACATTGGAGGACTAGTTTGTACTTTAGAGGGCTCGAAAGAGGAAACCAGTATACCTTAGGGTTACTTCCTCGAGGGCCGATGCTATGGAGGACCCTGCACATTAAGGCCCCGAAGCCCGGCTTGAGGGGTCTCTTTAAAGACCCTCAAAAATCACAAATCGTAGGGAGTGGAGCAATTAGGGTTTCAGAGAAGTCCGGGACCAACTGTATAGGTTGTCTATCCTTTGGTCTAATGATTTTTTATTTTCTTTTTATGGAAACAGGGGTCCCCTCACCTGTAAATCTTATTGACATTTGGTTTTTAGCGTCCTCTGTAACTTGGATACGACTTCATCGCCTCCTTACTGTATAAAACGCGGGGTCTGCACTGTGGGTTGCACAGTGATTCCTTCATTCTACTTAGTCAACATTACTGGAAATTCAGATATCAAATATCTTGTGTGATGTCGAAGAGGCCTAACTTTTATGATAAGACAACCTGATGTAGAAATAGCAGCATTTATTCAAGATTGTTTTCTGAGAGTGTCAAGACGAGTGAGGACTGAATTGGCTCAATGACTGAGGTATGGTATAGTCCTGAACTGGCTGGGCTATCTTGCTTGGCAGATCGACTGCACAGAAGCGCGCTATTTGCTTGCAGGAGCTGCGGACGGTTCAGTGGGGGTATACGATACTCAGCAACCCACTTTTGTGGACTCTGCTCTCCAAATTGCCAAGCATGAAGCGCTCTTCACGGTGGACAAGACCGTGTCTAAGGGACACCTCTACTCCGTGTCATCTGTTCAGTGGTATCCGGTTGACACAGGACTCTTTGTCACAGGGTCCTTCGATAAGAACATCAATCTCTGGGACACCAACACTCATCAGGTACATGAGTATTTTGGCTTCACAACTTCAGCTTTTGACTTTGTGGACTTCAGGTGATGTTGTGTGCATATGATGTAAGAGGAAAGGTTTCATTAGGGTGTGTCTGAGTGCAAAACTTGTGTTTCGCAATAAGAGGCGATTCTCAAACTAGACGTGAGAATTCGAGTATTTTTGACGAGAATTTGGGGCTTGAATCGCACAAGGCTCGAATTGGAAAGAAAGGAGAGAATCTTGCAGTTGAGGTCACACATCCTAACACACCCTATAGGCTATTTTTTCTTATTATCTTACGTGAATCAAGTTATCCAATCATAATAATGTTAAAACGAAAACTGAAGTACCCCTTTTTCGTTTTTAGCAGTTGGTTATGAGTCAGGCCTCCCTCATTTCAAGCACGTGGACATGGACAGGCTTCCGATTTTGAGACGTCCCCTCATCCTTAGTTTGGATTAAACGGCTTTCTTGAGTTTTAGCTGAAATACTATTATCAGGTTGACAAAGCTTTGATGCAAAACAGTGTATCTAAGAAGTTTGGATATGTTGCAGGTGGAGCTACAATTTAAAATGCCTGGGAAAGTGTACGCCATTTCAATGTCAGCCATGGCCACGACACACATGCTAGTAGCTGCTGGAACAGAGGATGTAAGGGTGCGACTTTGCGATCTGGCTTCTGGAGCATGCACTCATACTCTATCCGGACATCGAGGTACTTAGCATATGTTGGTCCGGGTAGTAGTCTCAGTAAATCGCACAGAAGGCTTTGTTTTGAGAAGTTGTGTTATGGTTCGTGGGTCATAGTTGAATTTCTACAATCAATTTAGTAGGTAATATAAGTTCAGGTCCACTGATGTTGTGTACAAGAAAGAGTCTCTTACCGGACATGGTTTGGGCAGATGGAGTGTGGGCATTGCAGTGGTCTGCGTCCAGTGAGTGGGTGCTTTACTCCGGGGGATGTGATGGGGCTATCCGCTTCTGGGATATTCGCCGGGCTGGTTGCTTTCAAGTTCTTGACCATAACCGTTCACAGATTGAAAAGCGACCGAGTACGGCCACTAGTGCCCATCAGAGGCAAGATCTGGTAAACTTTCTAATTCATCGGCCTGGCTAACCCGTTCTAAACTTTGAAGCTAATGTACGCAAGTAATTGGAGTCAGCTCTATTGGCCTCTTACGTTAGAATTCATAGTGATGCTTTCTTCGTCGTGAATCGTTATCATTTTGACTGTTCAGCATCTCTTGCATACTTCTTGTGATTCGTAAATCTTGAGTTCCATAAGTCTACGAAATATGTTCTTAGCAGGGCTGATTCGTACGATCTGGACGTCTCGAGTCTACCTCAACTTGCTGGAAGATGCAGTTACTAATAGGCACTGTACAGGCAACAGCTTCAATGGGCAGCAGTTCTAGTAGGCCGCAGCAAGGGGTCAAACGGGCCAAGTTGAGTGATGCGTCATCAACACTCGAGAATGCCAGAATCAAGGAGACTGCAGTTCAAAGACAGCATCCAGGAATGATGTCAGCAAGAGATCAGTCAACAGCTCACTATGGCTCAGTTACATCTCTGCAGACCTCAGCCGATGGTTTACACCTCTTCAGTGCTGGTATGTCTTGCAGATCAGCGTAATTGTTTGACATTGCTCGCAGACTCATTTATCTTGAGTTCCAATTCTTAGGTGGGCCACATGATGGAACGATGATGATGCTATAATGAATGATTTGCTAGCTACTGTAGACTTTATCATTTAGATGATCACTTTCGTATATGTTGTGTTTTCATATACTCAACTCGAGTGTATCACCTGAAGAGGCTTGCAAGTTTTCTGTCTACTTTGCAAAAGTTTATGGCTCAAAATTGTGCTCCTATGGATCAGGCACAGACTCAAGAGTGCGCCTGTGGGATATAGAGTCAGGTTGCAACACTCTAGTGAACTATGAGGCAACAAGGATAAGAGCCCATCAAGGAAGTCAATTAGCTGTGTCTATGGATTCCTCACTCCTATTCGTCGCATCGTCTCATTCAATTCAGGTTGTTAACTATTTCTCTACAAATCAGAATGTTTGTGATTGTGCAATAGAATTTATCTGGGGAGCTATTAGTCGCTGGGTTCACTTGTCATTCATCTATATCACCGTCTCTCATGTTTTGGTTGTGAGTGGCAGACTTATGATATTTGGAGTGGTCGCATGCACTCAAAATTAGTTGGACATTACGATAACGTAAATTGCTGTGCTTTTCTTCCAGAGGATCAGGTATTTTCTGTGTCCCGACTTTTTTTCAAGAAATGGTTAAGAATATCTGCTGTAAATTGAAGTGAAATGACAACTATTGCTATTGTTTAATTAGTGATTCATTGCAACAGAATTGGAACAATGAAGTTGGACTAATACCTAGATTGGCCTCTGTACTGCCGTCGGGGATGATTTTAGTGTATTTTAGATAGGCTCATACCTGAACATCTGACTAGTCACCTACTGTTGATAAGATTTTCACATTCTGACTTTTCTGCAGGAGCTTTATACCGGTAGCAGTGATCGTCAAATTCTTGTTTGGTCTCCACCGAAGCAGGTTCCTGTTGAGGATCAGGCCAGTACATACTTGATATTCAACAGCTTTTCATGTATCCTGATTATTGTTTTACTAACCACTATACGTTTGGAGCAGCAGCAAAAAAAATTTTAAAATTGGATGTCGTTTCCTGTTTTTTCACTTGTTCTTTCTTTTCATTTCATCTTTTGTGTCTTGAAGCGTGGATTCTTTAATTTTTTAATGCCTCCTCAGATGTGAGAAATACAACCTCACATCTGTTATAATTGATGTAGGGTCTGATTAGCGTAGCTGACTGGTTTTCAGAACTTGCTGTTGTCAGTCAATGTGTTCAACTCACAGGTCTGACGTTTGTTTGCTTGTACAGGAAGAGGAAGAAAGGTTGAAAGTTGGTGTCACCACGCTAAAGGCAGATGAAGATGCTTGGAGTGATTAAGCCCTTAGAGTCCTTGGATTACTGGCGGAAAAATCTTATCAAGGTTTGAAAATAATTGATGGTAGCCTTTGAAACTTAGGAATTGTCTTTTGGCTATGAGCCAATGGTTTTTTGAAGACAGTCATGCGGAGAAAGAGATGAGAATTTGAAGCAGTAGTTTTTTTTCTGGCAATTTGTCGTCAAATTGCACCCAAATAATTGACCCTGCACCAAGCCCTCACAATATAAATAGTAAAATTTGGGATGAAAATGCCAAAATTCTTCAAATTATAAAAATTTATTGGATGAAATTGCCAAAGAATGGATGAAAACAAAATTATGGATATATGATATGTGCTAATGGGGTATTTTCTTTCCAATATGTGGATGAATGTTGAAATTTCAAACACCACTATAACATTTAATATTACCAATTTGGCACTACATAAGAAATGAAAAAAAAAATGAATTTAACCTTTCATTTTAGAAAATCTGGGGTGTTTAGGAACCTCAAACGTAGAAGCTTTCCATTTTGATAATAAAAGATTCTATTGATGAAAGTATTTCAATCATTTTTGTGCTTGATATTCATGTCATTGTGCTATTGTATAGTCAATTTGGGAGGCATGTGTAAGCTCAAAAATGAATGGAATCTTGAATTGGAAATTGTGTTGGAATCATATTGAAGCGTACTTCAATTTCATCATTGTTACATATATGTAATTGAAAATCATACAAAGAGTTTGATTTTTGTATATAGTTTCTATCAACTATGGTAGAACCACTCATTCCCAATAAGAGAGCCATTCCCAATTTTTAGGGTGCAACTATTTCTGACCAAAGCTTAGAATGTGTTTTTCTTCCTTTTCAAAATTGAAACTAATCAAGTCATGATACATGTCCCAAAGTAGTGAGCGGGAAAGTAGTTCTTGAATGGTCATAATCAGAAGAGTTCATATATTGGGTATAGGTTTAGACCAATAGATGACTTCAAAAATTTATAGTAATAGCAATTCAAAGCATAAAATTATCAAAATAATTGTAGTCCCCATTATTTCTATCTTCCGATATGGTAGAAAATTTGCATTGCCTTATACTGCCCCAAAACATTTTGGGAATCGTTGAGTGGTCGACTATAGGTGGTTCTACCATAGGGGTGTTACCATTTGATAAAATAACAATTTGTATTTTATGGTACATATTAGAAATGAGCCTTCACAATTGCTTTAGAGATGGTGTATTTGATCCTATGTTGTTTGAATTGTCAATTGTATCATTTCCTACTTGTTCACCACATTGCAATAAATCTTTGACCATCTTCCAAAGGTTCTTTAAGAAATGGTAGATAGTGTATAAATGAAATTCAACTTGTTGTATGATTTTGAATTATTCATTTTGCACTTGTTATGAAGTTGAAGTACACTTCATTGCAATTTGAAGGCAATTTGTGGTTTTAAAATTTGTTCATTTTTTAGGATTTAAGTTTTAAGAACATCTTGAACTTTATAGATGTTTTTGTTGAATTTGCATGCTTGGGAAGAAAATTTGTAAGTTAACTTAACCAACTATTGCACTATACAACAACAAATGATACAAACAATTCAAGTAGTACGGAATCAAATTTCTCTCCAACAATTGAAAAGCTAGTTTCAAACATGCCCAATCAAATGCAAGCTACAATTTTTGTAAAGGGTAGCATCACTAAATGGGAAATAGTATATAGAAAAGATCCAAATTGTCATATGATTCTAAATTTTACATATATATATATATATATATATATATATATATATATATATATTTGTTATGATGTTCAAGTACTCTTGACTACAATTCCAACACAATTTGTGGTTTTCAAATTAAATTTGTTCATTTTTTAGCATATTAGAGCTTCCTAAAGTTTATGGACCTTTTGTTGAAATTTGATTGCAAAGAAGATTCATAAGATTATTGGACCCAATTATACATTCATTTGGCATTCTACACTCATACAAGGACAACTGTGATTCAATAATTTTTTGTAATCTTTGCATTCATCAATTGTATCATGAATTTGCTTGACAAAAATTAAAATCTATCTATATGTATGCTTCACAATAGAGATATCCTTTAACTACCCTAGAGCTCCTTGCAAGCCAATATGGGTTTTGAGAAATTTAGATGTCTAAAAGGAAGTATTGGATTTGGGAATTTTTACCTCATTTTATTTTAAAGGTTAAGAAAACAAACAAACTTCTATAGAATTTAATCTTTATGAAGATCTGATGGTTGAATAAAAAACATGTATATTAATTACTTGTTTTAAGCCCCATCTAAGTCAAGGGGATTGCAACATCATTTTGCATACTTCTTCATAACTTGAGGATTAATCCAAATCTAAAGTTTCTAAATCTTCCTAGTAAAGGAAATTTGAGTTATAAGGATCAAAAGCTTGACAAAGTTGCATTGTCAAAAGCTCAAGCAATCTTAAGAAAAACATTTTGATATGTTTTGTAGGCTTTGTTTTCAGATAGAGTAACCATGCCAATTACCACATAGAGCAAATTCAAATGCTTCTTTGCAACAAAAAATGAGCATATCAACTCTTAAATTTTACACATTTGTTGTATGTTGTGTCAAGATTAATTTACAAAAAAAAAAATACCTAAAAAAGTTTCTTCTTGTAAATTTGGTTGCATACTCTAGAGTGTTAAGTTTGAAATTTTAATAAAAAAAACACACAGCCCTTCACTGTACATTGTCCGATGACTGTGCAATGGTTGTGTTTCTTATTCCTTTGGTGTTCTATTTATGTCCAGTGTCTGTGCGGCAATTGGCAACTTTAGTGTCTAGTTTTTGGAAAAATCCGGTTAATGGTAGGTGTACTCTATATTTTCTTTAGATCCCAAATTTTTTAGGTGTGATCTCAATATTAGTCAAAAATAAGATGCTACACTTATTAATTCTAAAAATTGAAGAAAGTTTGATTAATGGCCCACCTTTTAGAGAGTGTTGATTTGGGGGAGTTTTGTAAGTATTTGCTAATTTTTTACCCACATATCTTTAGTGATTAAGTCTATCTTTATTTTTTGGGGTAGGGGGATTCTATTCACAATTTATTAATATTTGAAATTCATATTTAATGGAATAAACATCACCCTTGAATTCCTATTTTTTAATAAATTTGAAATCCAAAGGTATATATGAGAGACAAAAGTTGGATGTTGGTGGAAAGTCATTCAACTTTTAAAATTGTTTAAAACCATAGTGAAATACATCCCACTAGAGTACATGCAAGTTTATATATCCAAATGTAATCTAATTTTAGACATATATGAAGTTACTGACTTCAATCAAACTCAAAAATATTATTGATGTATCAAAATGGGACTAGTACCATATTCAATGGTGAATGGTCAGCAATTCCAATCAAATAAATAGTTAAAGTAGGAAAGTGTGATTTGGCAGATGTTTAAAAACAAAAACAATAAATATTTTCCACATATAAGAATTTTTTTTGAAAAATAGATATGTTTTCCAAAAATTTCAACATCTTTTTCTTAGAAATGCCTTTTGCCAGCTCATAGATTTTATTGAAATTTTTTTATCTTGATATAAAGGCCATGAGTCTCATTTATTATCCAACATGATTCATGTATTGGAATATGGAGCATTGTTATAATGAAATTGTGGTAATTCAGAAATAAGTGCAATGTTTAATAATTCCTTGAATTTATTTCATAAATTTATAATGTATTTCCATATAGTGTTTTTTCAACACCAACTTGTGATGATGGTATGACAACCAATCCTTTTGATATTTGGTACTTAATGAGGTAACTACATCTAAAATCACACAAATAAGCAATTCAACCATTAGAAGATTTTTGAGGGCTTTGAGAACCCATTTTGGGCCTGTTCCCTGTAGCAAAGGGAATGGCCGGTTGTCATAAAAAGAAAATTCCACAAAAAAAACTAAAAAATGAAAATTCTTCAAATGCAAAATAAAGTTGAAAAAAAATGTAAAATGACGTGGTAGGGTCTCAACCACATGAGACTATTGCTCAGTCACTGCAACAATACAATTTCCGAAGTTCACAGAGCTTGATAACTCAAGGGCTCTTAGAATCCTCAAAAATCTTCTAATGATGGTTCCCATTACTATATTAAAAAACTTTTTGTGGTTTTTGTTAGTAGTCTAGTCAAAAAGAGATTCTAAATTTTCTTAGAATGCATTTTTAGGACACCCTATGAATAAACTATGAATTTTTAAAGTGCTAAAAATAGGTGTTTTAAAAACGGACTATAGACTCTCATGAATAGTAGGAATACATTTTGGACAAGAATCTATAGTGGTTGGATTTAGAAAGAGGTAAAAATGAAGTGTAGCTGGGTGATTGCAAGAAACACTTATATTGTTGGGTTGCGTTTTTTTTTGGGATTGCTATAACTTTTGTTGTAACTTTTGTTTTCTAGATTCAATACCAAAACCAAATAAACGCTTCCTAGATGTCTTGATTGTAAAAGTATCCCTTATTTTTTAGAAATAAAAAAAATCATTCTACATTTAAAATTCAATTTTGTTAATTTGTCACACTTTGACTTTTAGGGTTTTTTAGTACTATTGAGCGGTTTAAATTAATGATTTTTAGTTGAAATTTCCATAGTATATTTTCCTAATAGGTAGACGTGTTCCTACCAAAGATCTTCTAAAAATACATTATTTTATAGCCTCCACAATTGTGCAAATAGGCCTCCCTTGCGCGCACATTTCTAAACATTAGAGATGGTTTTGACTTTAGTTTTTTTTTTGGTCAAATCTCATTACCAAGAAGTCCTCCCAAATAGCCAATTTTTAATTTTGTTCAAAATTGCTTTTCCTATTTTCTACAAATTAAAATGTTGAGAGATGTATTTTCCGGGACAACCAAAAACCCCAAAATAATCTTTTTGGTTGTCTTGGAAAATACATCTTTCAACATTTTAATTTGTAGAAAATAGGAAAAGCAATTTTGAACAAAACTAAAAATTGGCTATTTGGGAAGACTTCTTGTAGTACATTTTTCGGAATCTAATCTTATTCAACTAAATCCAAGTTCGAATACCAAGGAATGAACTATATAAGGCTAGCGTAGTGTATTCAAAGGTCACAATGTACTAGTTTATTAGATAAAAAGGTTTATTTAGTTTTATTCCCACTAAAATCCAAGATATCACTCAAGCTGTCCATTAGTAGATGCTATTGACAGATGTATGACGTCTCAGTTCTATCTAGTGTACTGTTGGCTCATGACAATAGTTTTGGGACAATAGTTCAATGTGGACTGACTTGTGATGAATGCATGTGCAATGTAGGACTTTTGGACCTTATAAGTAATAGTATTAGTATTTAGCAAACAAATTAAGGTTGAGGGTTTTAGAACAACTTACAATAGTCAGCACACACCCACAATCAAGGACAATAGGACCAAACACGTGCAAATTAGTATGCTCTACCTACAACATGCACAAATTTCAAGCTTACAACATGTAGATATGTGAAACTTCTAACACAACATTCTAACACCTATAACCATGACAACTAAAACATTAATCCAAAACTAATAACCACACTTGTACCTATATCCAAACTAGTGGCACGGCCCAAGGGCCGTTCGAAAAATTTGACCCCTTTTTTATTTCGTTTTCAATTTTGGAGTCAAATTATTAATCAAATCATCCAGAATTTATATCTAAAACCATAAGTACAAACTTTAAATTTCCAAAACCACCTTTAAAACTGCTGAAATTTCTATTGAATGGCCTAATGCCCTATGACCCGTGGGAAAGGGACCTATGGCCGCGCGATCAGCCCTATGGCCATGGCTTATGGAGTCTATGACCGTGGCAACACGTCTGGTCGACTACTGCGGGCTCGGTTTCGATGGGCAATAGGTTAGGGATTCGAATCCCTAATTTTTGACTTTGACAGGAGCTGCTATCACAGCATCGATCAGAGCTCCTTCAAATCAAAGTTTCAATCTCACCGTCTGGGATTGTAATTGCTTTGCACACTCCGATCACCCACACAAAGGAGAAAAACTTGACGCCTGAAGTGGCACCGCAGTCAATTGGATCAGGTCACTTTAATTCCCAAAGAAATCTTCAATCACCACCTCGAACCTGATCTTGCATCGGCACCAGACTCCATTCCCGAATTTAATCAAAGAGAAGAGCGATCTCCAACAATTTTAACTCCGCAGACTTCAGTCTTCCCGATCGTCTGATCATCAATTATTCACTCCGATCTTTCCTCCAATTACTTCGTCTGTGCCTGACTTGGATCAATCTCCAGCCTGAATCGGGATCATTGATGTCCCAGATCGCTCGACATCAATCTCCGATTGCTTCGATCAACCCAACGACGTTGCAGTAGTCTGATTTCAATCACCCGATTAGCAGAAGCTTGAGCTCTTGCACTACAGCGTTGCTTGCTGGCGTTCGTCGAACCTGCACGGAGAAATTTTCAAACTGGAACCTCCAACGTCTGTTGTATCTGCACTGACTTTAATTTAGAAGCAACAGTAGCACCAGTCAATCTCAAATTTTTAAACAAAATTACACTCATCCGTGCTTCGGTCTTCGATCAGAACCTTAAATCACCATGATAGCTGAACTCCCGATGTCTCCATCCACCACCTATGGTATTCCAAAACACAAACTTCAGCCCAATCACTCCATCTTACTGATTGCACAAAACTAACAAATCACAATCTCAAACAGCACAAATACACTGCGCAAAACTACGCTAAACAAAATTTTATTATTTGCCCAAACGCACAAATTACAGCACAAAGATCAGTGCAAAGTACATAATGAACAACACTCAGAAAATGTGCGATGTACAGCGCATGACAACACGGGAGAAAATGATGAATAGCAGAGAGAGAGAAATGAGAGAAAAACAAGACTAAATGTTGAATTCCGGGGGTGATTGGAGAGGTTGCAGCGCTCGCGATCAGCGTGACGTTCACCGCGCCTCCTGAATCTCTAATTTTTCTCGTTTTCTTTTTCTTTATCTTCCTGCTTTTCTTTAACTAACTTGTCTTTTATTTATTTATTTTCTTTTAACTGTTGTTTCTACTATAAACCAAAGTATCTTTTGACTTTTTAGAACTTTTAGTGTACTCTGGACTATTTTAACACTAAATACTCAAAATATATATATAAATAATATAGGAAATGTCATAGAAACTCAAAAAAAGTTCTACAAAAAGTTGAAAAACTAGACTACACTTCTTGGTAATGAGATTTGACAAAAAAAAACTAAAGTGAAAACCATCTCTAATGTTTAGAAATGTGCACGCAAGGGAGGTCTATTTGCACAATTGTGGAGGCTATAAAATAATGTATTTTTAGAAGATCTTTGGTAGGAACGTGTCTACCTTTTAGGAAAATATACTATGGAAATTTCAACTAAAAATCATTAATTTAAACTACTCAATAGTTCTAAAAATACAAGTAGCAATGGAGATTAGTTTGAAAATTTCTCAATTGCTTATATTTTATTTTTTTACACCCAAAACAATCACTTTAAAGTCAAATTTGGCTATTAAACCAATTTATTTATTTATTTGATTGATGTATAAAATTTTGTAATTTTTTGTTAGTAGAAAAATAAATTTTCTATTTGTATTGTTTTTTTCAAAAAATTGATGTAATAATCAAATTATTTTGATTTTTAAAAGTTAAAGTTGGAAAATAAAATTATATCAATTATAATATATATTGAAATCTGATTACATATTAGATTTGGAATTTTTCCATTAATGAAGGTTAGAACAAAAAATTTAATTTTGTAATTTAATTGAGAATTCACTTTAACAAGAGAAAATATGAATATAGAACAAGATTTATCAAGTTATTTAGATTCTAACACATAAAACGTGCAATCGCAATAATTCTTTCAATTTTTGGATTTTTCCAAAATTTCAAGATGAAATAGAAAGAGATCTTGTCAAGCTTCATTTTTTTAAATTTAGGTCAAATACCCAAAATGGTTATATTTTAAGTTATAATCAAGGTTGACCAAGGCGCATCCACTTTAGAGATGCGTGGACCATTAGGGATTAAATGGCCAAATTTTTTTACTCAAGTTAGTTATTGCTACTTTCAATTGAGCAAGTAAGTGAGCAACTATGGTAGTTTGTTCTAAAAGTGATCATCTCCTTCAAATCAACCCTATAATTAGGTTAAAAAATGGACATGAGGTGGTTTTCAATGGACAAAGGATAAAGTGGGAGCACATGAAAGTTTGTTAAATATTGTTTTAAAGTTTAAATATGGATGGTTAAAGCATGTAGTTGCATCTATTTTCAAATGTAGTAACATGTGGACATTCATGTTTTAAATTGGAAGTTAGCAAGTCACCTACTTTGTTATGGAAAATGCAAAATCTATGAAATTGATTTGCCATAACCATGGTTGTATATAGGATCCTTAATTGCTTATTTATTGCAAGTTCCTATGCTTCTTCTTGGTTTTCCAATCTTTGTTTACAACCTATGTGTATATGCATTTTGCCAAGTCTACTATTATGAATAGGTGCCTAGGACAAAAATCTTTGAAAAATTCATAAATAATTCAATAATGCTTGGAAAAATATGAAATACTTTTGTTACATGCTACATCTATTTTTTTGGTTTAAAAAATGAGTTAAGAATCTTCTAGTCCACATGAATCCATGAAAATGGTGTACTAACCCTTAAATGGCCACATTTAGAGTCGACTATCTTGAAAATTGCTATTTAACCACTCAAAATTAAACTTTTGAGGATTGATCACATTCTTGCTCTTTGGAATTTGAGAAAATAAAAAATAATTATGATATTCTTTTCCTCAAAATATTCTCACATTAGAAGACTTTTGGGCGGTCCAAAAGCTTGTTTCGGGCCTATTCCCTCGCAACTGTTCCCCACAGCGAGGGGAACGGCCCGCTGTTAGAACTTTCTTTTTCATAAAAAAATAAAAAAATAAAAAAAATTTAGTCTCCAAATGCAAAAAAATTATTATTAAAATTATTTTTTTTAAATTAGTCAATGACGTGGTAGGGTCTCGGCCACGTTAGACTGCTTCACCGAACCAATTCCCTACGTTCACAGGTTGTGATAACTTGCAAGCATCCGGAGGCCCCAAAAATCTTCTAATGCATCGATTGGAAAGTATTACTTGCATGTGTTCCTTGACTATGTTTTCACCCAAAACACCTTAAAATTGCCATTTTTAGTACATGTACCAAAATTTAGAAAAATAATTTAGACACATATAACTATAGGATCTTGTAGTAAGCTGGTTTGAAAAGATGTGGAAAAAATTTCAGAAATTTCCACTCTGTGGATTGCAAGATATTAGCATTTGAATTGACAGAAATTCACTTTAGTGCACTACAAAAAACAAGGCAACTGCACTTCACAAGGTCACATTCGTATTGAAAATTTCCAAAATGATGGTGCTTCTTTGGATTCATTCTTCAATGCAAGTTGGTCATATGTTTGAAAATTTTCAAATCATTTGGAATTGTATAACATGTAAGAAAAAAATAGTAAGTAGAAAGAAGTAGAGAATTATTCAAAATACTAAATTGTTAAGAATTTATTTATGAAATTCAAAAAATGCCTATCTTAATGTTTGTAATGTTGTAATAAACAATCTACATCCTATTATTTTATTTTATTTTATAAACATGGAAAATTGACTTAAATAAAGGACTTAAAAGTTTATTTTAGAATAGAGAATCCATAGCTATTTGCAAACTAAAACTCCTCATAACTTTCAACCAAAATGGAATGATTCAAAGCTTTCTACATATATATGAATCTAGAAAATTAATTTTCAATTTTTATTTCTAAAATAAGTGATTTCTCGTGATGTGCCTAGATTGCTTGACCGAGAAAAAAAAACTACATGTTAAACAATAACTTTTTAACCGTGTAGTTAAAAGTTGTGAAAATTGTTGGGGCTTAAAAAGTACTTTGTTCCCATATTGTGTGAGAATTTTGAAGAAAATAATTAACCCCTAAAGGAAAAATCTTTTTAGGAAAAAACACATATATCTTATAACTTGTGCATTTTAGTCAATATGTTGAAAAATGGGTTGAAAATGGGGTCAATGCAAAAAACATTGGGTGTTTTTGGTAGCGTTTTTGCCTTAGAGTACTATGAGTACTACAATGTGGAACATCTCAATCGTTGATTGGAAAAATTGATGGCAATTAGTATTGTTGGATTACTTGCAAGTATTGAAATAGTACTATGGAAAAAAAGACAAATTGTTACAAAAAATAGAAACAATGAGGTATAAATTAATAATAAATAGAAAATCATGAACATAACCCCCCTAAAAATTGGCCATTTGAGAGGACTTGATGGTGATCAAAATTCACCAAAAAAAACTTGACACCATTTTCAATGTTCAAAAGTGCTTGTGCAAGAGAGCCCTATTTGCATGGGCCTAGAGGACATAAAATAATATATTTTTAGATGCATTGTGGTACATATGTCCACCTAGTGTGGAAATAGACCACCAAAATCTCAACCCTAGGTTATTCAAATTGGGTACTCTAAACGTAGTGACAACCCTTGAATCTCAAAATTTGACAAATTAACAAAATTAAATTTTAAATGTAATATGATTTTTTTTAATTTCTAAAAAATAAGGGATCTTGATTATCATCAAGTTAGATATCTCCAATAAAAATTTCAGATTTTTAGGATTTGGGATTTCAAATTTATATTGAAAGACAACAACGTCGCTCCAATTGTGATGCAAAATAGAATTGGTGTTTCTTGCAATGACCAAACATATGTAAAAAGTCTTAACAAAAAAATTTCATATTCATTTAAAAAAAATTGTAACATGGAAGGTATTATTGAATGGAAGATAAAACTAATATGCTAATAACTTTTTGAAGAATTTATTAATTGTTAATCCCAATGGTGAAAATATTATAGTAAATAGTTAATATCCTTTATTTTTATTTTTATTTGAAAATTTTCAAAATTAAGAGCAAAAGACAACTTTATATATTTTTTTCTACCTTTAAGCTCCTCATGAATTTTATCTCATTATTTTGAATTGAATGGTTCAATTTTTTGAAATAGGTATTAATCTATACAATTCTAAAAAAAGAATTTTCATTTCTTTAGAAAATATTTTTTGTTGCCCGGTTTGACATGGAAATTGAAAAAAAAATCTTCTAACTTTTGCACTATTAATTAGAATTATATGAAACAAATACTAGAAGAAAACCTTATTGCTCACAATACAATCTTTAACACAATGATGTTTCTATTTTAGGTAATAGAGAAGCATCTACATGATGTTTTTGTTTCGTGTAATAGGTAAACATCAACTTCAATGCAAAATTTTGCTTTGAAGTTGATGTTTTCTATTACATAAAACAAAAATGTCATATAGATTGTATTGAAGACAACAAGGTTTTTTCCTAATGAAAACTTCACATTTAAATTATGATGAGTAGCATTCATTTTAAAAATTTCAAGCAAAAATTTCAAATTATGAAGTCAATAGAGCCTATCCCAATTCTCAGAAAGCCAGTGGGGGCCTCAGTTTTGTAGGGGTTAAAAATTCCATTCATAGTGAGCTATCCAAAATTGCTATATTGCTAAAAAAATGCAACTTGTTTATTTGGGCGTTAAAAAATTATACAAGAATATGGAACAAAGAAATATCTTATTACTGAGGTAAAGATGCTCGAAAATTGATCCTTTTCTAGATTCCATAACCTACATTTTGATCATGAATGGTCGCTTACCTTCATATGATGAGTTTCTAGTTGAAGAGTTTTTTGAGGCAACCAATGGGGAGTTGGGGATTTTATGCTTGAAGAGTGTCTATAAAGGGAGTGAAGAGGATATGAATAGGTATCCTATGTTATCAACTTAAAAAGTTTGTAAAACATTGTATCAGTGTGAGAAAATTACAAAGTGACTTGAATTGTTTTTTCATGAGGTTGGTGACACTCTTACCCCAAAAAATCATCACTTGGACCACGCACCGAGCACGGGGGCAGGGCAGCGAAAGTATCGGGGTTTTGGTGCTTCTACCTTGGCTTAACACAACCGGACAATCCGATATCAACTGATCAACGTTATCAAAGTGAAGACTCAAATTGCAAAACTGTCTCTGATCGAACATCTATCTCAGAACTCTCTCTGAACAACTTTCTCTGAACATCGATCTATCCCTGAGCATGTTGAAAAAACTCCACATTCAGGACAAGGATACCGAAGAATATATAATTAGTACGTGACAACAACAGACACTTAACGAATTTTCCACTCACTCTTCAGATTCTATACTCCTCAAAGTCAAACAATTTCAACACTCAACTAGCTAGTACTTTACGGACATACTTTCCATTGTCATGAACATAAAAATAACAAAAAAATTGACATTCTTCATGTTGCAGGTCAGTAACTGATCGACCATTTGTTACAGCACGGAGCATACGCATTGCTCGTCTGGTGCCATCGGAGGGCTTCTATCGGAGGGCTTCTAATGTAACATGAAGGAGGTGCTCGCTAGCGCTCTAAGTAGCCAATCAATCATCCGAGCCTCTCCTCCTCCTGAGTAGGTGATGAACCAACTTCATCGGTACCATAGCATCCTGTAAGCAGTCATGATGTTCGCCCTTCTCTCTAAGCTTGTACCCCAGAACCTCGTGACAGAGATCGGCAAGGCTGCGCAACTGCTTCTCCACTTTTCTATGCTCGACAAACAACATTACTGTATCGATCACCCTCTTGTAGTCAATTCCCAATGCCTGCAAATCACAAGACAAAGAATGTCCAACAAGAATCGTGCCGGGAGTTATTAAGTCCATCACCTGCGCTTGAGCACAGGCTTGTGTGAGAGTAGCTCCTTGGAGCTCCTTCTCAGTAATCCCGTGGATACGTGTGTAATAGTCGATCACCGTTCCGGCGGGTATAACGAATGCATCAATCAATGTCTCGTAATCACTCCCAACTGCACACAGACGAGCAATGCAATAGAATCGACGACCATCTTTTTCACACCTCACTTTCTCCAAGTCAATTGAAACCAGCTTCACAGGGCTACTCGGGTCTCCTCGAATTGGATGCTTCCAACCCTCCGCCCAGGATTTGAAGTTGTACGACTTCCAAAAAAGAGAATCGGATTGAGTCTTCTCCACAAGCTTCTGCTCCGGAGAATTTGCAAATGGATGGATTTCGTTCAGTACGAGTTGTCTTGCCATGTATTTTGCCCAGCTCCTGACACGCTGCGCCACTTGGATGTCTTCCTCTTCGGTGTAAGGTTGCACAAAAGCGGCGAGCACGTCCACACCCTGAGTTTTATTCGCTCTAAGGTTTTGAAGCGGCTGTTTCTTCAAGTTGTTCACCACATTCCCATAAACAGGATGCTTCATTACATCAGCAAGAGTCCCCGCCTCCATGTTATTCACAAGTTCCTTTAAAACCACGTGGTCTCGCTGCTTCCCCCGGATTTGCGTCCATGCTTCCCCACTCACAATTTTCTTGAGAATTGTGAGATCTGTGTCGAGCAATTCTGCAAAACTGGTGGAGTCGGCAAGATGAGCCTGAGTTGGATCACTCATCTCCTTGCTGGTCGTCATTGGTAAGCTGCAAGCTCCCCAAAAGAATTGAGTAACATTAAAACTAATTAGATTGAAAGATTGAGACCATGATAAATTTAGAGATAATTATCAGCTAGATGGTCTCTTAGTTCTATAGTCTACAGAAGAGGAATTTTCAAATGCAAAGCAATGGCAATTGATACTAGAAGTCTAGAACTCCAATCTTAGCTTGTTCTGAACTTATGGTCTGTTGTTTTCACAACTAGTTCTTGTCATTTTCAAAACTAAGTACTTGGATTCTATGGCAACAGTGAAATAATAAGAAATGGCCTTTGTTATCTTTTTCATGACTAATCTATGTTGTCTTTTAAAAACTAGGCGTGTAGATTCTACAACAATGTAGAAATAGTATGAAATGATATTGCTTGACTTTACATCACTTATCTAAATCAACTTTTCAAACTAGGACACACTCTATAATAACAAAAGATTATAATAAACAACAAAAGACATATGCTTTTTTTCCAACAATCAATCCTTAATAATCTTTGAAAACAAAGTCTATAGATTTTGCAACAACATGAAAATGTAATGACAAAAGAGCATTTTATTTTTAAACAACTAATCATTATCATCTTTCAAGTTAGGTTTATGGTTTAAAATCTTTGCTTTCATTTTACAACTAATTCTTGATATATTTTCAAACTAAACTACTTCTAATCCTATAACAACACCAAAATTATAATAAAGATATGAGCTTTTTTTTTTACAACTAATCCTTGATATCTTTTCAAATTAGGTTACAAGTCCTATAACAACAACAAAATTACAATAAAGATATTATCTTTTTTTACCATTAATCCTTATTATCTATTTCAAACAAGCTTTACGAAGAAATAGGAAGAACAAATACAATCTTCTTTTAGAAATGGTGTGAATTATAAGCCCATTTTTTCAGCGTCCTACTATACAATAAAAGAATTCTACATGACATTCAAGGGAAAAAACACATGAACTATGCTTTTTTCATTCTAAAGATTCAACATGAAAATAATAAGAAAAGATGAAGATTTATATATAATCTATCTAACAATACCTTTAATGTCGCAACATACCTAATTGAAAAAGACTCAAAGGAAGTCAACTTGATAACCAGACTAACCCTTGCAAAATTTGCTAGATTTCACTAGATCTCTAATCATTCCTACGGTACAGATAGTTGATAAAGCATTGCATCACGTGATCTAGCAAAAATACAAGCAAATAAATTCTCTTTTTTAATTGCCCTTGAGTTTAGACTTTCAAGACTCTAATTTCAATAGAATTGTATAAGTGCACTCCAAAAGACAAAAAAACTCTAGCCAATCGATGGTTAGCAAAAATGAAGAGCTTCTTCAGTTAAGGTCCCATGATTGACTCTGAAGAGAAAGAATGAATGGTTCATAGACTACATACTTTTGTGTGCACTCTAACTTACAGCAGAGGAAGTGAACAAGTGAAGAAGAGTGTCACCAAATTGTCTATTTAACTTGTCAAAACTCAAAAGCACATCAATGAATGTAGTTCGGGTGTATTTAGGGTAGAAATTTTTTGGTTCTCAAAACCCTAGAAGGACATGACCCTATTGCCGAGATAATCAACTAGAAGTTATTACATTTTTAGATATATAGGTTTGTTTATCATTTCTATTATTTCCTTGGAAGACATTTATATGACAATTTTAACCCTCGTCAAGCTTCTTGGGTAAAAAAGAAGGTGTGAATTAAGAGTCAATTCACACCATAGGCCAATGTTTGATGTGAAAAGTATAACTAAGTCACTTGTAGTTTGTTGGTCCCATGTTGTTTAACATTTTTTTATAGTTTTTCAATTGCAAAATATTTTTCATACAACCATTATTTTTGGTTTGCTTTATAGTGTTATGATTGAAAATAACATTACAAAAAATTTAGCCCCAACAATGGACTATTTGATTGCATATAAATGTACATGTATAGGAAAAAAATAATCATTTAAAAAAAATTAGCCCAAGTGATCATGGTGTGTGCCATGCTACCTACGTAGGACTGGACTAAAAAAATTCAAAAAAAACTTTTTTATATCCTTTGATTTGTACAATTCTAAAAAAGTCAAATGGCCTACTATTGGATAAAGATTTCTTGTAATATGGATTCACGGTTGGATTTGGACACAAAAATGATTAAATGAAGAACTCCTAAAGTTGAAGTAGATTGTTGTATATGTACTTTTAATATAATGGATATTTCAAAGCAACATTATAACGTTATTTAATAAAATTTGTCCATAACAATATGACATGATTCTTCTTCCTCAAATGCTCATCATAACTTATTCTCAACAATGAGCTACATTTAAACTCCCTTGATTGAAAAGACATTGGATTCTATGAGGGTTCTAATTTTAATTGTATAACTTTGAAATTCTATTATTTTCATTGTGGTTTTATGGTACCATTTTTGTTGTGGCTTTATTCTACCATCTTTTTAGTTGTAAATTTAAACAACCACCATAGTCATGAAGGGAGTCCTATATTTGTCAATACAAAAATATAATTAATTTTTTCTAAAAACTTTCATTTCTCATATTTTGTTTTATTTAATTCTCTAAAAATGGCCTTTACTTTATAAATCAATTGAACCATAAAGGTTTTCATTGATTCCCTTGAACTCCTTCAATTGAGGATACACTATATCCGGGCTTCAATTTTACTCTTGTAACTTTGAAATTCTATTATTTTTGTCTTGGCTTCATTCCACTAGTTTCATCTTGACTTCATTTCACCATTTTAGTCATAATGCCTCAAAGACCCCCTGTGATTGCAAAATCGATCCTACATAGGTCAATTCATAAATCCCAAAGGTCACTCCAAAACTAGTTTGGAAATTTGTACCTTGAAAATAGTTCTTCAATTCTCAAAGGTCTAATTTATTATAATTAAAACTAAAGCTCAGTTTCTTTTTGTGCTACAAGTCATACCTCATTTATTTATTTACTTAAATTAAAATAATGAACTTGTAGGTTAATCC
Source organism: Pseudoscleropodium purum (assembly GCA_963969395.1). Lineage (NCBI taxonomy): Eukaryota > Viridiplantae > Streptophyta > Bryopsida > Hypnales > Brachytheciaceae > Pseudoscleropodium > Pseudoscleropodium purum. The sequence goes on from OZ017796.1 coordinate 6,084,007, forward strand.
CTAAAGGACCAAGCTACGTTTTTTTGGCAATATAGCAAATTTGGGCAGCTCACTACAAATGGAGTTTTAATTATTTTATGCTGAAATTTTCACTAAACATGTGCCTAAAGAGTAGCTTCAAGGCCTGAAAATTTTTGTAACTTTTGACTACATGGTCAAAAAATTATTGCATGATATGTGATTTTCTTGTTTTGTGGGTAGCTTGGGCAACTCAAAAAACTTCTTTAAAAATCACTTTGAAAAAAACCAAAAATTTAAAATTGGTTTTTTAGGTTTATATAAGAGTGAGAAGCTTTGAATCATTCCATTTTGATTAATGAGATGAAAGTTATGAGGAGTTTAGTTTGCGAGTAGGTATGGTTTTCAAAGACTCTATACCTACCCGCAAACTAAAACTCCTCATAACTTTCATCTCATCAATTAGAATGGAATGATTCAAAGCTTCCCACTCTTATGTAAACCTAAAGAACCAATTTCAAATTTTTATTTTTTTTCAAAGTGATTTTTAAAGAAGTTTTTTGAGCTACCCAAGTTGCCCATAGAACAAAAAAAATCACATATCATGCAATAACTTTTTGACCATGTAGTCAAAAGTTACAAAAAATTTCAAGCCTTGAAGCTACTCTTCGGGCACATATTTTGTGAAAATTTCAGCACACAATAATTAAAACTCCATTTGTAGTGAGCTGCCCAAATTCGCTATGTTGCCAAAAAACATAGTGTGGTCCTTTAGAAGTTAAGGGACATTCAAACTATTGAAAATAGTTTTAATTGCACTCTTGTGACTTCATTTTGTGGTTTTAGTCACGTGGCTCCAAATTCTACAGCCAAGCCATGTTTATTTGTCTCTTCACACTTAGTTGGCACCCCTATTCATCAATACAAAAATACATATCACCATATATAGACTAAACCGATTTCAACCTAAAGATCACCACTGAAATAACTGTCAAACCTGCCACTTTGCTCCTATAACTTACATTCTTCTTTCAAACCCATTCAGTTCTCTTCTTTCAAAACCCATTTTTCTGTTTGATAAGAGACTTCAATTTAATTCAGACGACATTTAATTGACAACTCCTGCCACTGTAATCTCTAATGTAGGTATGCAATGAAAGAAAACTTGACTTTCCAATTAAGTAAAGCTTAAGCTTAAACTTCGCAATGGAAAACAATTAAAGTTTGTGCAGGTTGTGAATGCACATGTGAAGATCGGATTGTTTCAGAGGAATTGCAGACAAGTGAGTGCGAGACTGTGAGCGCAATGACAAGCTTTGTACAATTAATATAAGTAACTTCACCATGATGGAGAATTCAGAATTACAAGACCAGGTAAGCTTACTTTGAATGTCCATTCACTCTAAATAAAATAAATTAAAAGCAGAGATATGGTAGAAGAACATATTTCAGACAGGCCTTCCATGATGGTTGCATAGGCTGATCTATTGTGGACAATAATTAGATGCACTATTCATTGAAAAAGGTTCTCTATTTGTACCTTCTTGTCCATTCATCTCTTTAGATTGAACCTAGGTGAAAAATCCACAATTAAATTCAATAAAACATTCATTCTTGGAGAAAAAATTTAATGTTTTTTTTTTCATTCTTCCTCATCATTATTTTTGTATACATAGAACTAAGTTTCTCCACAACTTTCCTACATCATAAAGGCTGAAATGCTTAAGTTAACCGAAATAGGTACTTCTACCCTTAGTCTCTAACTTCACCTGTAAAGCTTTACTTTGAATTTGAAGTTACAAGCATCTAGTCGGTAAGCATAACTTAATGCTAATAAGATGCAAAAAACTGTTCCTGTAAGTATATTGATCATGCCATCCCTTTCATATACAACTCTCATAACAAGAATCTCTGAGTTTTGCAACAAATGACTGAGTCCGTGCTTTTCATAAAAACTTGAAATGCTAGGCTGTCGATGCAACTGTTGAGAAGTTAGCGGGATTGAATGAGAGGCTCGATGATATGTTGCTTGAATTGGGTGCATTGAAGGACTACATGCCTGATGACAATGACCTGGAAGACCTTAAGAATTATAGCAAGCCAGTGAATTTGCCTCCCTTGAGAGAGGAAAAGAAAACACACAACAAGAAACAGAGTTGTGATCAGCAATTACATAGTACTCATGGTAATAAGAAGACTGACTGAATAAAAATAAATTGTAAGACTGTGTCATACAGAATAGAGTAGAATTGACATGTATTTCAAATAGACCAATTCTAAAAATATTCTTTTTTTTTGCAACAACCACCAAAACCAATGAACTTCTTTTTCTTGTTCAAAATAATTTGTCTGGAAAAATGATATCAGTCCAATATATAGGTTCTTTTTTTTCTTTCAGGTCAATGAATGATATGAAAAATTGAATTCCAATCATTTATTGGGGTTAACATGTTGTATCACCATATATCTTGTATTCTAAAGTAGAAGTATCCGAGTTGTCACTTGGAGTGTTGAAATTACTTGGTAGCCAATTTATATGATTATCCTTATAGACATTGCCGTTTAGAAAAGGAATTCAATCTTCTGGAACAAGTGTTGTTTAATTATTGTATGTAATATGGTGGTGATGAAGGTTGAAAAGGTACAACAAGTACAACAAGCTCCTATACTGAGAGCAATTATCAATGAGCACATATGCAAGTCTCCAAAAAATTGTGCATTGTTGGATTTGTTTGGTCCCATGAGGTCTATTTTTCAATGTACTTTGTTGGATTTGTTTGCATCACTTCACATCCTCTAAACACTGTCACTGAAATTATTTCTAGTGAGCGTACTCAAAAGACTGGCACAATTTCCAGAGTTCTTTACATTTAACAACAGAATTAAGCGTAGCAAGACTTCTGAATACGAGTAACTGAAAAGTTGTGAGTCGTATTGTAAGCGCCTTCAATAGGTGCCGTGAATGTACAAGAGGATCTCAGCTTACGGAGAGATTTGAATAGGCTCTAACAAGGATGACATCATACAAGAAATTATCATCAACAAAGTGCAAAATACTAGCAAAACACTAACAAGAATCTCTAACTAGGAAAAAGAACTAGTCCACCCTCTGGCGTCTACGGATGCGGGTATTTCTCAATAAGGTCGAAGAGCTGGCTGCTAATACTGAACCCAAGCATGCGCAGCATGTTGTTCAGTTTTGCTTCAGGTTTTGCAACTTTGCGCGCCTTGAGCCATTCATGCACCAAAAATAGTTTGTTCATGGCAAACAGTTCTAAAGCCTCCGGGTTGTAAACAAGCCCAAGTCGTTTGCTCATCTACATGAAGACAGTGGTTTGATTAGTCAGCAATTCTACTCTGTACCTTTAACCCCTCAATGCCTGAGCAATAAAAAAGAAAGTTCACTGGGAAGCTAATAGTCGATTACGGGAACCTTCAACAATATCTCTAGGGTCCGATTTCTTCTTGCTATTGGTACAATTTGTTACCTTCCGATAAGCTTCCAAAATGATTTTATTCAAGTCTCAAGATAAAGAAGCAGCAACTATTGGCCATTTGGACACTTCGAGGTTGCCCCTAAGTGTGCAAGCTAAAAATAAAATGTCAAAATTATTAGATAAACATCGATCATAGTATACTCATCATAATTTCTTCTTACTATTGGTACAGCTTGTTACATTCCTTGACACTTCCACAATGATTCATTTCAAGTCCAATAGATATGGCAGAAACCGCTTTGGGCCATTTGGGCACTCGAAAACTAAGATATGTCAACCGAAAACAGAGGTAATCCAAAAACAAACCTATGCCAGCAGGAAAAGAAGTTAAATAACGAATGTGGCACTTTAAGACGAAGAAGCAGCAACCAACCTGGTGAGGGACAAGCATGGCAGTAAACCGAGACAACTCCCCTGCACGCCAATCCACCACAATTGGGAGCCAGGGGTACGCAGCATCCAAACGTAGGAACCACAGCCTTATGTCAGGCAACTCGGAAAGCTCTCGTGGGTCCAAGGGGTCATCGTTCTCGTAGTCCAGCACAAAACCTACAGTTCGCTCAAACAGCTCCTGCGGGTCCTCTGCCGGGTCTGTTGTGTTGTCACCTGCCAACCAAACAGTTTCCTGCAATGAGAGATAACACCACATACGATCATCACTTTGGATGTACCGGTACTAAGCATGACCGAAATTTTACTTTACAAATTACGAAGGTGGGCTAATTTGTACTACAGAGGATCCCGAGGAGGGTTCTGAGCACACTATAGGGTTTCCTCCTCCAAGCTTGATGCATTGAATACCATTTAAGATAAAGACCCCAATCCCAACTTTCAAGGTGCACTTCTATGGCCCTCATAATTCACAAATCCTACTCGACATGTAGGATTTGTGACAAGCGAGTAGGATTTGCTGGATCTCCTACTTCGGGTTAAACAATAATTACGGTCTCGTAGGGGTTGATCTCATGGACCTTTGGTTTTAGGGTTAGATTATACACTAAGGTCCTCCATACAGACTTTGTTGGTCTTGATACCCGATAGAACGTCGCTCTGCACAGAGGGTCCTCAAAATTACAACTGTCCACAAAAAGGGAATCAAATCCATGACCAGTCATACACAGGCTAATGGCTTCGCTCATACTCATATTCTGCAGAAAGCCAACCTGCTGAGGAAATTCATTCATTTCATAGAAGACCTCAGACATGATAACTGCCGACAACTAAATTGCAGACAAGAGCGGAAAAGATTATTTACTAAGCCCATGGCGATGGGAAAATGGTGTTGTAAATGCAACTTTCCCCATGATTCAAGTACAGAACTGAAAGAGGAGACGGTTCTTACCTATTTGGTGCACGTATTTTCTGAAGACTTTGTGGGCAGGGGAAAGGTCCAGCTGCCGGATCTGCTCCTTCGTCACCACGATGTCAATCCTTCCAGGCGTCGGAGGCGGTGCAGGAGCAACGCCCTCACCCACTGAGCACACATTACACACCACAAGCACCCACAATCAGGACAAGGTCGTTACAATAAATGTCGAGAACTCTCCGCTTTGAAAATGAACAATTTGATTGATCATATTGTGAAAATCTCAATTAAGGTGAGACTACCAAAATCAGTAACATATCATTTGTTGGTAAAAAATTTATCAAATAGAACAAAAGAAAGTCGCAAATGACCTTCTCGGACAATACAGGGCCTAATACAAGAGCCTCTTGGTCTTTCGGGTTTACACGAACATCCTCGCAAATGCACCATGATCATGAATTAATGCTACCAATTCAATAACCATTATAATTGCATGATCTGCAGACACACGGACGGGCGAAGATCATCTAATTGGCCAAGTCATGAAAGAGAAGTTCAAATAAAGATTTACTTTCGAATTTCTAAAGCATGAAATGCAATCACCCTTCTCCATTTCCACTTCTCTTTCTCAGTATATCACATACAGGTTCTCAAATGTTCTTGGAATTCAGTGTTTTTGAAAGGGAATGATATTAGCAGATAGCGAACAATTCACAAAAAACTCAGAGTATGAATTGGTACCTTCTTCTTCCTCCTCCTCGTAATTCTCCACAGAGAACCCCGGAGCTCCAGGCGAGGAGCTGAATGCCTGGCGCGCCCATTTTTGACTCGCAGATAGAGAAACCACGCTCAAGGGCGAGAGGAGAGTAGAAAGACTGGAGGTAGGGCGAGTGGAAGGTGGTGAGAAAATTGAAGACCGCGACGAAAGAGTTGGGGAGGGGAGAGGGCGAGGACACAGCAGAGTAGTCGCCATAGCTGAGCTTCGCCACTGCACCTCCGCAACCCACACAACCTGCACTCACCATGAGCCCCACGCATGCGCGGAGATAGAATTGGACGGAAACGAGACGAGAAGGGGGCCACTTTTGGAGGAAGCTTGGACGAAATAAAAGGGGAGGGAGCTAAGTTAAGAGCATCCCCACAATACATGTATCCCCATGTGGAAGAAGGGGGAGCAAATATGAGGATCGGGGATGAGAATCCCCGTCAATTCTTCCCTATAACTTGAACATTTCACCAAACTAAACTTGTGTTGAGTATGGGAGGCAAACCATTCCTCATTACTACCCCTATTATGGCAATATAAAGTGGAATAATTTTGTGCAAGTATGAGATGAATAAGGGCCGCTTCACATATGGCCCGAAGGTCGAGAGTCCGTCGGCCTCCACCAATCAGATTTCAGAAAACCTTGATTTTGGCCTCTCGCCCCTTCACATAAGGCGACACAATCCAAAGTCCGTGGCCCTCCAAAGTGCCTACATGGCATCCCAAGCTCCTACATGGCAATGGCTTTGCGATGGACTTTCGACCAAAGTTTGGGTCGCCATTTTGTAGTGACCCAAACTCTAGTCAAGAGTTCGTTAAATTTTACCATTCATTACCATCTATTGCCCATTTCTTTGGACTCTCACCCAAAGTTTGGCCATTAATTCCCATGGCCTCTTGACTTGGTCGGCCTATGTGTGAAGCACCCCTAAGTAATTAGGAATGGCGCATTCTAATTGGGCTATAGGAAATATCAGCTCTTAGTTGGAAATAGGATGGCCTCATGATAATTTTGTTTTGGGAAATAAAATTCTGAAAAATTATAGAATTTTCCTAAAATCTATTTCTACACGTGGGAAAAAATTTCCATTCAACATACATGTGCTTTAGATATGCTCAATTGCTCAATTGGCCAAAAATGGGTTGGCTCTTTTACCAATAGGAACTCAATATACAAAAAACGATCATCAATAAGTAAGTAGAAGTAATAACAAGTGTTTTATTTAATGAAAGTAGATATAGGGATTATCAAAGCTAATTTAGGTATCTCTTTTCCCCTACAAAAATTGGAAAATCCAATCCCTAAATAATTATGGATACAATACATTAATAAAAGAATTCTTCTATATCAGGATGAATTTCATCCAGATACGGATAGAGAAGACTTCATAGTAGGGATACATTAAACTTTCAGTCCTCCAACTTGATGAAGGTTGTATGGAGAATTTGATTGGACAACCATTGTAGTAGAAGTTTGTGAATTTTGAATATATATGCATTTCAAAAAACTCTTCATCAATTCTCTTATTATATAAATTTTTAAATAATGCAATTGTAGATGAATGGACATGCAAAAATGGTATTAAAAACCATTTAGTACATGAAAGGTTGTACAAATTATTGGCTTCACTTGCACTATTTTTTTTTATCATGACTTTGCCTAGGGATTTAGTTGTGGCTTTACTTTTTGGCTTCATTTCATGGCTTTGGTTATATCTATTTACACTCAGTGCATCCTATATTCATCATAAATAGATTTAAAAATAGATACATAAGATTTAAAATATTGCCTAAACCAATTTTGTCCTAAAAGTTTGTCATTAGAATATTGTCTAAGCCAATCCTAAAGGTCTTCATTAAAATATATAGTTTATTTCAATAAATTTATGAAGCATGGCTATTTGAACAACTAAATTCTTTATATAGAATGATTTGGGGCCATTACTATTATATTATAATTATTAATCTTCTAATTTTTATATGTAATTTTCAACAAATGAAACAAGTCATGGGGGTAGTAAGCGGTAGTTGTAGAAAACTACATGCAAACAAATGATAGGGTGTCTAAAAAACATTTGAGATAACAATTATAATTTGTTTTTTTGTACTATACACTGAAACTCGCCTGTCACCCCAGTTTCCCATTAGTTCCCCCCTTCCTTTCTCAAAAAATGTGTGAGCCGTTGATTTTTTTGAAAAAAAATGCTTACCCTCAAAATTGACGTTGATTTCTCAAAAAATCACAAGATGTTGATCTTGTGAAATTTAATCTGAGCCGTTCAAATATAAAATACAAATACTGAATACGAATACGAATACGGGTATGGGTACTAGATATGCGTACTGAATACGTGTACTGAATATGGAATATTGAATACGTGTACTGGATATACGTACTGAATACGTGTACTAAATACAGATAATGAATACAAGTACTGAATACGGGTATTGAATATGGGTACTGAATATGGATACAATATTGGATACGGGATCAATTGTCCCATATTGTTTGTCAAGAACTTTGATTCTGAAGATTACAAGAGGGGGTGGGGGTGAGGGGGGGGGGTGAGATAAAAAAATTTAAATCAAATTCTAAATGATAGGTGGGGGTGGTAAAATAAAAAAATTTAAATAAAAATTGAGGGGGGGAGTGCATAGTGACACAAAGTGTCACTATACACCTTGAGTGCCTAATAACTATATAATACGCAATTATAATTTGTTTTTTTGTACTATAGGGTACAAAAATGCTATGCCATGTCTTCAAACTACTATAGGGTATAGAAAAATAGAATCAATTAGAAAAGTGTTAGACCTAGGATATCCCCTTTTTATTCTTTTTTTTGGCAAAAGCATTAAATGTTGCTACAATAAGTGGCCAAAAGTAATAAATGTTGCTCCAAACTTAACCAATACATTCACTTATACAGATTTTGTACTAAAAACTCTCAAAATGCCACTACATAAGTGCATTTATGGTATTTTAGGGCTCTAGTTTAGATTATAAATCCCATTTACTAATTTCAATTAGTAAAGGTGTTGAATTTCAATGAGGTTGGAAAAAAAATGGGATAAAAACAACTGCAATGGAAAGAAAAATTTATAGTATGATAGTACATGATATATTCATGGCATTTGGAAATTAAAATTAATGTATGCCCCCTTTTTAATGATCTAAATTAGAAAATTATATAATCATAGAATGCCAAAAAAATAGTAGAGGAAAAACAATACCCCCCCTATAAATTAGTCGGTGTTTGCACATGTATCTTTATTTTTTCATGGACTACATTCTCCGAAAATGAGTCCTAAGATATATTTAGGTAGAAAAGTTTCACCTTAATTTTCTACAAAGTGTAATTTTATTTATCCCTAGAGGTTTTAAGTCCTTCACCCCTAAACATAAAAAATGATGACCAAAATTGACAATCTAAGAAAAATCATACAAAGTAATAAAGTACTATTTGAAAAATTATTTTAGAATTGATAGACAAATAAAAGTTGTAGGTTTAGAATTGTAGATTGTTAAAGGATTTTTAACAACTTTGGAAGGCTACAAGTTTCCCAAGCTGCCAATGTTGAGGGAACAACCTTGGAGCTGATGCCTAATGTGGCATGGTGACTGCCACATCACCAAAATTCAATTTTTTTTTCCATTCTAATTTTTTTTTTCAAAAAAAACAAAATTGAGAGTGAAAATAGGGTCGGATAAATAGGCCTAAAACAACCTTTCTGACCCCCAAAAAATCCTCTAATGCTCCATCCATAAGGTTAGATTCACCAATGCTATCACCAATATTTTTTTATAAATTTTGAAAGGGAAAATTTTCAATTCATTCTAAATTTGATTACAGCCAAAATATTATCGTTTTTGAGTAAAATTTTTTGGAATTAATTTGAATTGAGGTTTTCTCTTGACATGGTGATTTTTTGTAATAATTGTATTCTTTAAATCTATGACTTCATTTTTACAAATCCAATTATGAACTAGAGTCATTGCAATTTTGGAAATAAAAAAAAATGCAAGAAGTGTCTCTAGTTTATAAAATATTGAGATTTGTTTCACTAAATCAAGAATTTGCCATTGAAAATTTGGAAAAAACACATTGTGTCCTCTTAGTCCTTGAGGGGTTAACAATGACATAAGATGTAATATGAAGACTATAATTGAAACACCAAATGTAACAAAAACAAGTGAATTGGCTATTCTTACCCTTTTGGATTCTAGTGTGGCTCTCTTACTTGCCTATATAGTTCCCATGGAAATCCAAAAGCACCTTTTTGTACAATGAAATAATAAATGAACATTTTCATCATGTGTAGAAGCTCCATGGGTGAGTTCATTGAGTTCATTAAATGGTGACTTTTCCACCCAATTCCAACCTTTTCGTCGCCAATTCCAAAACTTTAAGTCCCAATTGGATACTCAATGCAATCAAAACTATAATATTAGAATGCAACAAGATTGAATTGGATCCAAAAGTGTAGAGTTTTAAATTTGATTAGAGTTGATAATAGGTTTAAGGTAACTATACCTTAAACCTACACCTTTCTAGAGCCAGTATCTATATATTCTTGTCTAAAATATACTCCCACTATTTATAAAAGTTTAAAATTGATTTTGGAAACACCTATTTAGAGCACTTTGAAAATTCATACTTTATTTATACAATTTCAAAAAATGCATTCTAAGAAAATCTAAAATCCCTTTGACTACTAAGAAGGCTCCACAATTTTTTAAATATAATAATGAAACCATACGAGATTGCTTAATTCTATTAGTTTTAGATGTACTTACCTTCTTTACCTTCTTCTCCCTTGTAGATTTGTTTCATGATCAACCATTATAGAGTAAACAACTCCTTCTGGATCACCCCCCTATTTGCCATAGGTAGACTACTATATTTCCAATCAAATGTGGTTTATATTATAGTTTATCTGTTGCAGGACTAGTAGGAGCTACAGAAATGTCCAAAAGTGTACATTGAAAGCATAAAATGATCACAATGAATACATCAAAAGCCACAATTATTAGTCATATTGATTTTGTAATCAGTCTATGATCAGAAATAGAATGACCTATATAATAAGAATAGGTTTCACAAAACCTTTACAAAAAAATTCATAGTAATTTCGTTTTTGAAGAAAAAAATGTAAAAAAACTTCAAATTCTTCTTAAATCTATTTTCCTACATTGATTTTATTTTCCCCTCACCAAATCCATGCTGCAGATATACTCAATTCCTTAAGTGGTTGAAAATGGATCATAAGTTTCTAATAAGCAAAAGAGTTTCTAATACAACTTTCATAATTGATGGTGGAGTAGTTAATGCAATAAATGTTTGAAAAAGCAACTATGATGTATCTATGGGCCACACTTCTTCTCTTGCCACTCAAAAGTAATATGATTAGAGATTCTAATTCAAACAACATTGTTAATCTCTAAATGCCAAGCCTTTATGATTTTTTTTATACTATGAAAAAAGAGCATGGGCTTATTAATACTGTTTTCCAATGAGGTAAATTGCTTTTTTTCAAAATCTAACCATATAAATGTTTGAAGAGCTTGCTTGTTAGTATGTAGTCCAATTTTGAGTGCAAAATTGCGTAGGAGTTGTGAAATTATAACAAAAGAAATGTGTGTTTTCTATTTTTATTATGCTCATTGGAAGAACTTGAGGGATTTTGCAATGACAGTGTGCAACTCAATTTGTAATTGCATAGAATGTTTACAACTAGGTGATAATTTAGAGCCTGCAGTTGTAGTGAACAAGTTGCATTAATTGCAGTTTAGTTGTGTTTTTTTTGTCATTCAATAGCATGTGAAGAACTTTGTTGATGTTTACAACTTGCACTTTTATAGATTTTAAAATATTAATCTCAGTGATTTGTAGATCTCAAAATTTCATATCTACCTTCTTTTAAAATTTTAAAATTTTAAAACTACTTTTTTTCTAGATTTTTGAATTTCAAATCTACCTTTCTCTAGATTTCAAAATTTTAGATGTACCTTCTTCATAAATATCCAAAATTCAATTTCATAGATTTTAATTTTTTTTAAATTAAATTTTTTATTTATTTCTATAGATTATAAAAATCTAAAAATTATAGAAATCTTAAAGTTTTGTAAAAAAATTCACTATATAAGACTACAAAAACTTATGAGTCTTATATGTTCAATTTAATGATACTCTTTACAATTGATATAAGACATATGGAAATGAATTTTGAAAGCAACCAAAAAACAATTAGAACACAACTAAGAAATAACTAGTGTATGACTAAAAAGCAACTAAAAAACAACTATGGTCATTTTAGAATTGCATTTTTTTCTTAATTGTTTCTTAATTGTTTTTTGCAACTATGGAATGATTGATTTGCAACTAAACAATGTATCAATTTTGTAAAACAAGAACATAAAACAATTACATTAGATTTGGTGTTAATAGAGAGGATTACAATTGCATGATAGTTGTATGAGACACTAATTGCATAGTAGTTGGTTGAGCTCGACATGTTTTTCTTCTAGTGCCTACTCTTCCCCACAATGTTTCAAAAATTTGTATATAAAAGTTTTTTGGGATTGGAAGTAACACGAATAATTACAAATTGTCTTAGCACATTAAAATGCACTTTCAAAAAACTTAATTTTATATGAAAAGCTATCAAATTCACTACACAATCCACCATGCAATTTTTTTTATAAGTACAAAATTGCAAATAACTCCAAATCAACACTTGCATGTTTAAATTTTCAATGGTGAAAATAATGAAAACACTTTATTCTTTCATTGGAATCATTTTCAAAGCAAATGGAAAGTATGCAAATGCAAAGTATAAGTTTTTAGATTTCAAATCAAGTGAAATTGGCAAACTTTGTTCAAAGTTGGGACTTGAAGTAAAATTAGCAAGCTACATTCTTTTGCTAATGGACATATATGCCTTTGAAGACCTCTCAAAAATCAAATGTTTACCTTTTTTAGTAAAAAATTTAAAAAATTCAATAATTAACCTTCAAAATTACCCTCATTTTTTTTAATGGTGAAAGGAATTTACTTGCTTACACCAAAATGAGCCTGAAATTTTAGATTGACTATGTATGTTTGATTGGGTATTTAGGGATTAACTAGCCTAAATTCATTTCCCTTTGGAAGATGAAGAATGACTCTTTATATGTTTGAAAGTGAACTTAGTTATAATCTATAGAGAATCATTGAATGACTAGGAAAGTGCAACGCTAGTGTCATTAGATGAATGGGAAGTTGCTATGTTAGAAGCTCCCACTTATTTCTTATGGAAGCAGAATGACTCTTCTAACATTAGTTGTAGTTACACTATCTATAAGGAGCAAATTTCTATAAAGAATGAGAAGTTGGTGAGAGAAAAGAAGAGCCAATGGAGAGTAGTTCTATATGAAAAAGGTATGACTCCCCTTTTACTAGTGTGGAAAATGAGAAGCTAGGAATGCACAAATCTTAGGATGTTGAGGTGGCAATAGACACACATAACTCCAATAATGCAGACAACGCACAATGAAGTTTGAAGTACCACAAACAATATGATGAAGGCACAGAACATAGGCAATGCATAGTGAAAGTGAGAATATACTTCTTTTACGAAATCTTTTTCACATCTATTATTCACTCTTTTGTGTACAACTTTCACCCCAATCACACTACCAATATCAACTCCTCACTCAAGATCCTTTCTGCAACAATCAACCCTCCAACATCAATGTTGCATCAATCTTCCCCCAACATTGGCCGCAACATCAACACTATATGTACACTCTTAGAAATCAATTGCAAAATCTTTGTAGGCAAAAACATTCTTGAGTTTTCATTCTACATGCTCAATGCAACTTTGAAGAGGGTTACACCTTCTTTACACAGAATGACTCCCTATAGGCTCCTTTTTTCTCTTACCAACTTTTCCGATTTCATAGAACTTTTCTTCTTAAAGAAGGTGTGTACCTATAATAAGGGTAGTCACAGGATAGTCACACCTTCTTTAGTCCAAGTTCAATTAACCAAGAATTGAGACGTGGCACTTTTCCACTGACTTTCCATGTATCACGGAGCTCTCATTCCCTATTAATTGAACCAACTCATTTTTCTTCTCTGGAATTGAAGAAATGGGCGTCCAAAAGATTTTACGAATAATTTTTTATCTTACGATGAGGAATTTCACCCTTGTCTTGTTGATTGTTTGCACTGTTGATGGCTGAACATTTCGACTTGGCTTCTTATGATTCAACTTGTTAACTCTAGCCTATGTATGTAATTGGATCCTCAAATCATGCAAACTCATCCATCCAATATAAGCATGTAAATCCATTCTCCAAATTTCTATTCTCCATACTTGACACATCAAAAAGGAATGTCACACCTTCTTCATGCACAACAACTTTCTACTAGCTCCTTTTTTCCTCTCTCACCAACTTCTCATTCTAGAAGAAATTTTGCTTCTGAAAGAAGGTGTGACTGCTCCCTAATGGCCATCCTTACAATTCTCAAAGAATGGAAGCTCCACATGCCACGGACAACCAACAGAATAGAGCCACGTCCCCATTTTTCCAAGAATTGAGAACAGGGTGATGAAGGTGTGACTGCTTCCTAATAGCCATCCTTACAATTCTCAAAGAATGGAAGCTCCACAAGCCACGGACAACCAACAGAATAGAGCCACGTCCCCATTTTTCCAAGAATTGAGAACGGGGTGATGAAGGTGAGACTACCCCTTATTGGTTAACAGTGTTACACACAATTCGAGGATCCTGTTCATGGAAATGTCACACCTGGAGCTGACATCCCTTGCACAACACCTTTTCCCCTGAGGCCAAGTGTCTCTTGCAAGCACCACGTTTGCAAAGGCAAGGAAAGTCTGCGCCTTCCCTTCCCTTCTCCTTCCTTCCTTCATGTGGCCCTCATGTGGCCTTCATGGCTCCGGAGAATGCCAGGGAACCTGGTCCTTTTCATTTGTTTCCAAAAAAAACATTAAAAAACAAGGGAACCTGGTCATTGTCTGCACAACCAGTCGTCGACCACACGTGAAATCCCAACCAGTGACCAGGGTTGAGTAACTTAACCCGAGCACTCGACTCGACCCCTCCATTGGACGGGAATTGCAGCCACCGGTGACCACCCTATACAGCCATTGTTGACCGCCCACCCAGCCAATCCCAGCGGCGATAAATATCGGACCGGTGTGAAAAGGGCGAAAACAGAAGCTTTGCATGAAGGCTGGCCACGCCACCAGACGTCAAGGTTGGGCCACGTGGTGGCGACGTGGTTCCGCAGCCGGTCGTCCACGGCGAGCAGGTCGCGCGAACGTACGTACGTAGTCAAGAAGAGACGTGTAGAGTACGCGTAGAATACGGAAATTGCGCGGTCACGGGTACGGGCGGAGTGCAGCCTGGGAAAAAACGCGACGGTCCCTGTTTCTGTGCCATAGGGTGGAGGCAGGCTATGTCCCTCTTTTGACATGTGCCATCGCCGGCGAGGGCGAGGGCGAGGGCGAGGGCGTGAGCCTCGTCGATGCGCCCTATCCTATTTACTATTCCCTTGCGTTTGCGTCTCCGATTGCCGCTCACGCCATCGCGCGATCGCTGCTTTCCAGCGCACGCCTCCGTCATTGCGGGGGCCGAGTGTAGGAAACCCGGGCTTGGTCCGGATGGAAGCGTTGGTGCAGGTGCCGTGAACCTGAAGAAACTTCGTGGTAAACAGCAGATCTCGGGCGGCACTACTGATGAGGGTTTCTTGCACCCAGTGGCAGTCATTCCTACTCTGTTCTTGTACTAACTCTGCATAAGGGAGTGGGAGACCAGCGGTGCGGAGTTCTTGTGCGGATTCTGGACTTCAATTGCGAGTCTTAGGAGCTGTCTTTGGTGGAGGACGGTCGCCGCGGGGATCTTGAGCTTCGTTTTGTGTGCTGGGTTGTTTCGGTGTCATATTTGTACTGTGAACCAAAGAAGCGGGAAAAAGATTCGTTTCTTTGATTTGGTTTTCGTTGTTGTGGAGCTCGGGGATCGGGAGTTTCGCCTTGAAGGCTTGTAATTTGTAATATAAGGAGCGCTTGCCAGCGTTTTGCTTTGCAATTATTTCCTGAGTTTGCGGAGAAAACGATAAGCAGAGCAAGATTATATTCTTTGTTGGGGTATTTGTTGTCGTGAAGCTCGGGGATTGGGAGTTTTAGTTTTTTGAGGCTGGGAATTGTATATAAAGGAGCGCTTGTTAGCGTTTTCATTTTGTATATACTACCATTCTATCTCCTGCGCAGGGAATTACTGCGTTTGGAAAACAGTCAAATTTGTCGAAATTTCTGGTCGTGGACGTTATAGAGCGTTCGGCTTGAGAGGAATTGCGCCCTTAGCTCTGATTGTCCAGATTAGACGTAGTCATGGAGGTCCTTGCAAGTGCAGTGGCCATTCGGAGTTCAGTACTCTCACCTTCTTCTGCCGACTACGTTCCTAGAAGATCGCAAGCTGCACCGAGCAGAAGAAGAAGTGTTGGATTGCATAATTCTGTGCTTCTACGGCAACATGAAGGTTTACGGACGACGTCCACTTTGGACGTTTTGCGGCCTATGTCGCACTCCGATGGTTTTGATGTAGCCGTAATATCGCACCTGGGTGTGGGAAAGAGTGATGGGCAGCAGAGGCGCGGGGTCGTTAGTGCGGTGTTTGAGAGGTTTACGGAGAGAGCGATCAAGTCTGTGATGCTGGCTCAAAGGGAAGCTAAAGCCCTTGGGAAACGAGAGGTTGGAACAGAGCAGTTGTTATTGGGGTTGATTGCTGAGGATAGAGGAAGTGAAGGCTATCTTGGCTCAGGTGTAACGATCGAAAGGGCCAGAGAGGCTGTAAAAAGTTTGTTAGATGAATCTGCCGGCAGCAATTTGCTCGGGCCGGCCACGGACGTTCCATTCTCTCACGGAAGCAAAAGAGTGTTTGAAGCAGCATTGGAGCATTCGAAAAAGATGGGACACAATTATATTGCGCCAGAGCACATTGCAATTGCTCTTTTGGCGGTGGATGATGGTGGTGCCAGCAAGGTCCTTGACAAGTATGTTCCTTTTGACGATTCCTTTTCGATTCTATTGCTTTGGTAGTAAAGCATGATCTATCGATCCATGTCATATCGCATAATCATGATCACTATGTACAATCTTTAGACATTTATGTTTCAACTTAATTATCATCGATCTGAGCTTACCATCTACATTGTTCTTTATGGCGTAGGTTTGTGATTGTGAAAGAATTTCACTCACTCCTGCTGCGAATCTCATGTAGCAGTTGACGCTTTACCAGATCAAACTTCTCCCTCACTTTTCATCACTGCTAAATTTGCATTGTGTTCATCAGGCTAGGCGTGAAGAAGGGAAAATTGCAGTCAGAAGCAGTGGCGAAGCTGCAAGGTGAGCTGGAGAAAGAAGGTCGTGCTGCCTCTTCATCAGTAGCCATGCCGCAAAAGGCAGCCGCTGGAGCCACCACCTCTAAGCGCTCATCTTCTCGGAAAGGTTGGTCCTTTCGTCAATTTTCCGCCTTACTTCTTCCTCGCGGGACACTATGGTGCTATGAGCTTGTCGTGGCGTTGTAAACGAATTGTTGCTTTATTGTGCAACGAAGCTTTTACTGGTTTTTAGTTTCTGAAGTTTTGATCTGCCTCTGGGCATTTCCTGCAGGAGTATTTTGCGTTTTAAAAGAGCAGTGTTTTTGTGTTATATCGATTTTGATGAGTGGCAGCTGGTATCTGTAGCTGAGTTTTCTTATTATTACGATTTGGCTAGAGGTTGTTTTTAAGCATAAACCAAAAAACTGAAAGACGACCTGAAATCTGAAACCTAGTCGAAGGTGAAAACTTTGCTCGGCAGTTGTCGTAGGAGATTCCCGATTGAATTTTGGAATTGTTTGGCATTTGAAATTACTATTTTTCGAGAGGTGTAGTGCTGACGAAAATTGGTTTAAATTGTTCCGCAGAGAAAGGGGCCTTGAACGATTTCTGCGTTGACATCACTGCTCAAGCTTCAGAAGGTAAAATAGATCCAGTAATCGGTCGGGACAAAGAGGTTCAGCGAGTGATCCAAATCCTTGCTCGCCGGACGAAGAACAATCCGATTCTTCTTGGAGAACCTGGGGTTGGGAAAACTGCTATTGCTGAGGGTCTTGCAATGCGAATATGCAAAGGAGATGTTCCTGATTTTCTTATTGTAAGTTTCTTTTATTCAGTGTGTGTCTTGCTCTAAAGCGTGTACTCAAGCATTGTCTCTGCGTCAGCTGCTCCCAGCATCGTTTAGATTGCCCGATAATCTTACTCCCGTATTCACTTCCCATTTTGCATTGTGTTCTTGATAGAAAATTAACAAACATGCCGGCTAAGATTGTCATTTCACATGACTGGAGTCCCAAATTAGGGTTTGTAGGCAACCACCATGTCTACTCTTTTCTCATTTCAGTTCGTTTGCAGGGAAAGAGGGTGATGTCATTAGATATGGGATTGTTGCTAGCTGGAGCCAAGGAACGTGGTGAACTGGAGACGCGTGTAACCGGCCTCATTGAAGAAACTCGATCTGCAGGTGTGTGTTGTGACGTTCGCGTGTTCATGTTTTTGGTATTGAGGTTTAGCATTATTGCAAGACACTTGGATTTTGTGTCGAAAAGACTAGGGCATTGTAGAGAGAACAGGAATCCGATTGTGTCACTTGTCAAACCTGTAGATAATTGTAATGTTTGTGTACATGAGTGCAGGGAATGTAATCCTCTTGATTGACGAAGTTCATACCCTAGTGGGTTCGGGTTCAGTGGGAAGAGGAGGTAGTTCTGGAGCAGGGTTAGACATTGCGAACTTGCTTAAGCCTGCGCTTGCAAGAGGAGAACTTCAGGTGATATATCTCATGCACAGCTTCAATAAGAACCGGATCACAAGAGCATTTATGGAACTCAAATTGAATCCCTAATCGTCCGTGAGACATTCCGGATTAAAAAACAACTTAAGAGGGGTATTTTGGGAGTACAAATCAAAAGATTAATTTAGTGGTGATATTGGAATATTAGATGTGCACTACAACTATAGATCAGTGATTGCTCTTAAACAACAGTCATTATCACAATTCGAATCCAGGACTAATGAATTTTGATTAAGTTTGAATATAAATATATCAGTGAATATTGTTGCCGTGAGTTTGAAATGTGAAATTTGGCGTTTTTTTCAAATTTTCAAATTGTTCCAATTGGCAGATCTTTTTGAACCCAAATACAAATTTTTTGAATGAAAGATTGTTTTGCCAAAAAAATTTAATAATATATGAGTAAAGACGTTTTGTTCAAATGATGGAAAAGTACCACTAGAATATAGGAGAATATGTGTACTTTGAAATAAGCAACTTTGTGCGCTCCAGGGGTATATGTTTGAATCTGTTCGTTATCTAGAGTATGGATGCTGCTGAGAATGTAAGGGGATTAAAAGAGTGTCGGAGGGGAAATGCTGAACTGCGTTTCATGTGTTTGTTCGACCAGTGCATTGGGGCAACGACATTGGATGAGCATCGCAAGCATATTGAAAAGGACAAAGCTCTGGCTCGCCGCTTCCAGCCAGTCATGGTATTGGAGCCTTCACAGGTAAATTTACGAACTTTGCCCCTACACTTTCACTGGGTAATAAACCTGATAAATGTGGAGCAGCTCTCAACATCCATCGACAGATTCTCAACGAAAGTGGATCTTATGCCATTGCTACCTTTTCAATTGAATTATAGAACTGTACACATTGAGAAGTGAAATTTTTGACTAAGATAATTGTGACATGACACACAAAGTTGATGAACATTTCTTAGTCTGGAATGACATTGCGTGACTTGAGTTAAAAGACGGATATAGCAAGAAAGTTTCCAGTTCTTGCCTTAGCAGAACTAGGATAATCACTGTGGAGAGTTCTTTCAAATGATGGCTTTAGGAACTGGTGAAGACTCAACAGCGAGATAACTAGGGTGTGGTACTGTCTTATCGGATAACTATTCTAAGCTGAGATGCCCTACAGATCATTTCTTAACGTGGTCAATTGGAATTGTTGCAGGAGGACGCAGTGACAATCTTGATGGGCTTGCGCAGTAGATATGAAGAGCATCATAGATGCCACATAACCAGTGAAGCAGTGGAGGCTGCTGTGTACTTATCTTCCCGGTACATTGCTGATCGTTTCTTGCCTGATAAGGCTATAGATCTTTTGGATGAAGCGGGCAGTCGAGCTCGGATCAACTCTTATAGGAAGAGGAAAGAACTACAAACAAGCATTTTGACAAAGTCTCCTAGTGAGTATTGGCAAGAGATTCGTGCCGTTCAGGCTTCTCAAGAAACGGTAATTAGCTTATTTCTGAAATTTTTCCCTTCGTACATTTTTCAGCTTGATTTGTCTTCTTTGATGTTGCATGTGTATGTAAAGAGATTTGTCACGATTGACTGCAATTGATATCTTCACTTCGGTAAAGTAAGATTTGTGGCTGAATTAATGCCGATGGAGAGTTCCATGTGTCGATAATATTATCATCGTTAATACTTATCTTGATGTATTCACAGGCTTTGGTCACTGCTACGGGAAGCACCGACTCCTTCATACAAGATTCGTCGAGCTTATCAACGACGGAATCAAGGGGCACAGAAGCGGATAATGATAGCTTGTCTGTTCCAGATAACGATACTCTGGATGCAAGCATTGTCAGTGACGATGAAGAGTTTGCTGAAGGGTATTTTCCAGAATTCAACGCACATTGTTGATAAAGATTATTTGGTGCTGGTATTTCATTTGAAGATTCACGTCTTAAGTAGTGAATGCCAGAGTAGTGACGAACATAAGCGTGTTAGAAATTGAATTCTGTATACTGTTGAAAGTCCTTCGAATTTTCATAGATTCATGTTCGAAGTGTTTAGTAATACTGGTATTCTTCACTTTGCTTATGTTTCACGATTGCAGCTATTTTATGAAGGTGTTTGTGCTTGCAGACCTGTTGTCGTTGGACCAGCGGAAATTGCAGCCGTGGCATCCATGTGGTCTGGTATTCCGGTTGAACAGTTAACAAGCGATGAGCAAATGAAATTGATGAACTTAGAAAAACTTCTCCAGACGCGTGTTGTGGGCCAAGATGATGCAGTCAACGCAATATCAAGGGCTGTACGGAGGGCTCGTGTGGGATTGAAGGATCCTAATCGGCCTATTGCTGCCATGCTTTTTTGTGGTCCTACAGGAGTTGGAAAGACAGAGCTTACCAAGGCTTTGGCCCAACACTATTTTGGATCGGTGAGTTTTTGTGGAATGTGGCCAGTGTTTTGTGTTAAAGGCCAGATGGTTGCTGTCTACAGTATTCGACGATGAAATATATTCTAGTTCACTTGGGATTCGTGTAGTTTTCATTCGTGTAATATTTTTTGCCCTTATTTCCTAGTTGTCTACGTAACTGAAAAAAACTTTCTTGGCTTTGCAGGAAGAGTCCATGATCCGTCTGGATATGAGTGAGTACATGGAGAGGCACACCGTCAGCAAGCTTGTTGGGTCTCCTCCTGGTTACGTAGGATATGGCGAAGGTGGTGTACTTACTGAAGCTGTGCGCCGTCGCCCATTTACAGTGATTCTTATGGATGAAATAGAAAAAGCCCACCCCGATGTTTTCAACATGCTACTTCAGATTTTTGAAGACGGCCACCTCACTGATTCCCAGGGTCGGAAGGTTTCCTTCAAGAATGTTTTGATTGTCATGACATCTAATGTGGGTTCTTCACAAATTGCCAAAGGAGGTAGTAACCGAATTGGATTCTACTACTCCGATGAAGCAGATGGTGGCAAGTACTCACAGTTGAAGGAACTTGTTATGGATGAACTAAAAGGCTACTTCAGGCCTGAGTTGCTGAATAGACTTGATGAAGTCGTTGTATTCAGATCGTTGGAGAAATCACAGGTATGAGTTTTCTTCGTTTTCCTGTAGCATTTCTCTTCATTTAGCATTTCAGGGATTTAGTTTCAGTGCTTTGGAAAATGGTCAAGCCCTCAATGTCTGCTTGTACTGGCGGACCGTTTGTTACAGGTTTGTGTAGTGCGGCGTTCTGTTTCAATTGATATTTGAGTCTTTTTATCCTTTCCAAAATGAATTATTTGTTTGAAATCGGTTTTATATCAGTCCTCTTCGTTATAAGTAACTAATTGTCGTGTTTCTGAAACAGGTGCGTGCCATTGTTGATATCATGTTGGAGGAAACAAAGACACGCTTGTTGGGTAGGGGATTACATCTTGAGGTGTCGGAAGCAATGGTGAGGCTTATATGCGACCAGGGTTACGACAGAAGTTATGGTGCCAGGCCTTTGAGACGAGCAGTGACCGCTTTAGTGGAGGATAATCTCAGTGAGGCCTTGCTGGCGGGCGAGTTCAAGGATGGTGACACAGCCCTTCTAGATGTTGACGAGACGGGAAATCCGAAGGTTGTCCGCCACGAAAAACCCGATGTCTGTGAGCATGGCTTGTGCCTGCCTGTGTTGAAGACTGTGACGGTGTCAGACTGAAGTTCGGCACATGTTTTGGGGAATTGGAGAACGCGAGTTCTTATGGATTTAAAAATTCTACAGGAAGGTTGAGTTAGTGCTCCTACCGTTTTGCCGCTCACGTGAAGCAGGCACATTCTACTAGCTCTTACAGTTTCCTCTATCTGAAAATTGTTCTTGGCAGGATTGTTTAGTTGTATATTAGAATGTCGATGAAGCTATTGCTTTGGTTGTAGGTATAGTTCTTTGTATGGTATATATGTAAATGTATGTGGCAATATTAATTCTTGCTGTCAACAACATTCTTTCAATTTCAATTGAAGCCATCTGCTAAGTGGCATGGTTTATTCTTACTAACTTATGTCTCACATAAACTTATATTTTTGTGTTAACACATTTCAAACTTCTAAGGCCTGACAAGGCGGAGTGAGAATTTTTTTTATCTTTTAGGTTTGCAAGTGTTGAACTCATTCTTGGAGAAATTTTGTGGATCAAGATGAGAAATATCGAAGGGCTGAAACTGGTTTCTTTGTAACAAACATGTAATTGAAGTATCTTTACTTGAAAGAAAAATGTGTAACTATTTTTTGTTTGCCCTTTTTCATGGGTGATCTTTTATATAATTTCTTAAAATCCTATTTGTCAATCTTTGGGTTGTTACTATACATACAAGATGGATTGCATTCTAGGAATCATAGGCCTCAACATGCTATTGTTGATTTCAGCATATGGTTCAATGTAATTTTTTAACTTTCGTACAAGTACTCTATAATCACATGATTGTAATAATTGTACTAAATATAGGTTCATGTTCTTGAATGATAAGCTTAAACATATGTTGTATTTATTATGTCATTTTAACTTTTAATCCTTGAAGGATGTTGAGGCCAAAAAGTGGTCTATGGATGTCTTCATTGTTCACTATAGAAATAAAGAATGCTCCTATTGGTTCAATAATTGGAGGATTTTGGTGACTACATTGGTCACTTTAAGTTGCATTCTTTAAGGGTCAAAGGATGGAGATCATAACCATAGAGTCAAACTTCAAAATCTTCAATTTTCTATTCTCTATTTGTCGCTAATTATGAGAGGATTTCTTTTGTTTTTATTTGTCAAAACAAAATTGCAATGTATATAATAAAATTTTCAGATTTTTTTGTAAAAATTTCAAATTATTATGTATTTTTTAAGAAGAAATGAAGAAGAAATTCATATAAAATACAAAATATGATTAAATTTTTGATAATATCAAAATACAAGTACATTGTTGTATAGAGCATTCTAGTATAAAGAGAATTTGATGCCATTTTGTAAATAAAATTGTAGTTGTAGATCTTCAACTTCAAACTTCAATAAATTGCTCATTTTTACAACTTTTTGAAATTTTTATATAAGGTAGAAACTATACTTTAGAAGCTTCGTTTTTTTTTATTAGCTCAAAAGCCAAAAAAATCATATTGAATGTTAAAATCAAGTTTTAAGGAAAACAAAAATCAATTATTGAAATATTCTAAGTGGGGCTACCATTTTATTGGCCCACCTACAAGACACAACAAAAGTTAGTGACCTAAAGAAAAAAAGAGAAAAATGGTCAAAGTTGATTTATACAATGAGGCATGAAAATTTATCTTTAAATCTCAAATGCCACAAAAATAGCTAAATTTTGAATGTTTTGCATAAATAGAAGGATTAGTGTTATTTTAACTCTAAAACTTCAATCCTCTTCATACTACTATTAATAATGTTTAATTGCTTGAATTAATAAAATTCGAATTTTTTTTAATTTCTAATTTAAAAAACTAAAAGATTAAGAAAAATTTATAAAACAATAATTTATAAACCATGTATTCATAAATGTAATATATTTTATTAAAATTTCATATTTCTAATTGTAAATAGGATTTTTTTTTAATTTTAGAAATGAGCTAATTTTTTGTACCAAATGTTTTATATTTTGCTAAGCTACTAATAATACCAAAGATCTTTTCACGTAGATAACATCACACAGAATAGCACATCTTAACCCCTAAAGTCCCATTATCTCCTCAAGGAACAAAATGGATTTTGGGTAGGCTCCCATAGTCTCAATTTTTGTTGTGATTTTTTTAATCTTTTTTGAAAGATAGAGAAACACATTAGCTTTGCAATAAATATAATTTTTATTTGAATTGGTATCTGGGAGCAATAGTTATGCCACTCTAAGTCCATAACATAGTTTGTTGGATAGCTCAAAAAATCACAAAAAATCAAAATAAAATTTTCTAAATTTTAATTCTTATAGAAAGTATTTTTGCCTACATAGACATATTTGATTCATTCTATTTGGACTAGTGATGAGAGAATTATGGACAATCTTGTTTTTAGAGGCAATCCAAGCATCTTCTTAAAAAATAACTCATAGGATTCATTTTTTGAATGCAATTTTCCTACTTTTTCAAATAAAAAAGTTTGACAAGGTCTAGTTTGCTTACTAGAACAATCTCACTATTAGAATTATTGTGTTTCAAGTCCATTTTAGACCTGTTAATGATTTAGTTTTTTCTTCAATCTCATATATACTTCTACTTAAAAAAAATTTAAGAAAGAAAAGCAAATATTTTTTGTTTGTTTTTTCAAAATCTAGGATTTCAACTCAATTTTTCAGCAATTTTTTTTAATTCAATAGTAGTAGTGCAAAAAATTTTAACTAAAAAGATGCGAAGTGTTAAAATCTAGTCATAAAAAGGCACGCTATGAAACTTTCTGAAATTTCTTTGACACATTTTTATACTCGTTTAGTGCAAGATCCTATGGTTAGATATGCGAGAAAAAACAATTTCTAAAGTTTTAGCACTTTGCAATAAAAATGACAATTTTGAGTGGAATTTGATGGATTAAAAGCTTGGAATTGCAGGGGTTAATTATGATCAACTTATAATTATGAAATATCTTAATGTTGGAGATTTAAAATTTGTGAATTTAAAAATCTATAAAGTCATAAATTTGTACATTTTCTAAACTTTTAAATTTATAAAATTACAAACGGTAGAATACAAGATTTAAGAAGTTGAGGGTTATAGACCTAAATTTGTAAATAAATAAATTTATAAAATATTAGAAATTGAATTAATAAAATTTAAAAACAATTAATCCCTAAAGCTAGTCCAAAGGTCATTTTTCATCGAAAACCACTTTAAATTGTCATTTCTACTACAAAGAGCAAATAAAAATCATATTTAGGCATAAGATCTTGCATTAGACTCTTATAAGAATGTGTAAAAGAAATTTCAAGAGTTATGATCATATAGATTGCAAGATATTTGCATTCAAACTTTCAAAGTAAAAGAAACAAGGGTTTTTTGCACCTTATATACCTAGAAGGCTAGAACATAAGACTTTAAAAATATTGCACTATGGATTTTGAACTTACATTTTTATTTATTTTTATGAAGTATTGAGTTGAAAGTTTAGGAAAAAAATTCCAAAAAACTCTCCTCATTTTCATTTTTTTAAATTGTTAAAGATAGAAAAAATTAAAACATTTATTGCTTGAAGATGGAATGGAAATTCACTAAATAATCCCATCACTTTAAAATTGTTCTAGCAAGTAAATTGAAACTTTCTTTCTTGAAAAGTCAACAATGCTTTACAAAATGCAATATCATTCTACACAAGAATGCAACAACCGAACTAAGTTTGGGCTTAGATTAGTCACTACTTCTCAATCCACGAGAGCCCAACTTGCTTTTAGTAATCAATTTCAATAAAAACAAGTCTAGCTAGTACAATTTGTTGCAAACATGGACCTCAACACATCACCAAGCATATTGTGAATTAATAAGGAAGATTGGCTTACACATTTTCTTGCATTGTTGTTCATTCTAATAGTATGTTCACAAATTTGTTACAACAAGAACCAAAGAAGTGCCTAAGACAATAAAGAAGGTTATTGAGCCTTTGGCATTCAAATTTATTGGCACTTGGTAGATTTTTTTCAAGAAGTAGTGTATATTCTTTTGAAGGAATGTTCTGTTATATATTCTTCCATTCACACTAGATGAATTCATGAGTTCAGTTGCTACAAAACCTTTTGATTGATCATCTAGATTTGGGTTGTTTCATTTATGTCTATGGATGTATAGAGCTTCATAACACCATTAGAGATTGATTTTTGCACCCTCTCCCCCAAAAATAAAATGAGAATTCATCTCGAAGGGTTTGTCATCCTCCCATCTCAATTTTCACAACTTGAGTGATTTTATACAAAGATTTTTGTTACTTACATGTCAAAAAGATTAAAATATAAATATTTAAAACTAAATGATGTCACAATAATCTTTTATAAATAATTTAAAATTAATTGAATACTACTCTTGAAAATATTGAATCAATTTTCTCACTTATAAAAAATATTCAAATATATTTTAAATAAAACAATATTAAAAATGTTTTTCTTATAGATTTTCTTTTCAATTTATGTTGAAATGCTTCGAGTGAACTTTTTCTTATCATGGATGTTGAAATACCCTTAAGCATTTGTTCTTCTTTCATATAGTTCAGTAGTTCTTTAGCACATTTCTTACAAACCAATGTTAAAAAAATTCAATGCAAGTCTGATTTTTGTGGCTTTTAGAAATCTCTTGAAATTATTTTAAATACTAACCTTTTCAGATAATGTTGAAAATTTTAATGTGAAGGAACTTCATTTATGTTGCTCCCTTTGAGAGATTTCCAAGGAAATTTTCAACATTCCATGACAATGAAAAGTTTCTTAAATGTGCAAGCTTTGACATTTGAGATCCTTGAAATTTGCTCTATATAGAACAAAAATCCAAAATTTCGATAAATTTCATCAAAAAATTTGAACTTTAACGATACAAATTCACCTAGAAATGTTAGAGGTCCCATGAGAAAAAAAAAATATCACTTATGAATTGAAACATTATAATGTTTAATCATGAAGGTGTGAAAATATAAAAGTGATTTGAAGTCTTTCATCCTCTTTTCACATATCATATCTAAAATTGAGGTCACCAAAAAATATTAAGTTAAAGGACATATTAACACACAAACTCCAATTAATTTCTAGCCTGTCAAAATCTATTCTACAAATTTTTTAAAATTAATTTCTAATGTGATATTTTCTCCAAGATTTAGTATATATGAGGCTCATTTGCAAGAGCCCTTGGTACTAGAAAATCAAAATTTGCAATGGACACCGTTGCACAAAATCTTGAATGGGAAAATAATAATCATTCATTTTCAAATTTGTATTTTTGGTATTAAAACTAGACTTCAAAAAACAAATTCGAAAATATAAACCAGTAAAAATAGTAACTTGACAAGGTTTTAATTAACTTCAAATTTTTGTTGACACCAAAATTGGTGCCTCAGGCATTTCAAATTTGGGTTAAGTTTAGAGGTTTTAAAGACAACTTTCTCAAAACTTTTCAACAACAATTTTCTCTCAAAGAGGCTAGA
The DNA here is from genome assembly GCA_963969395.1 of Pseudoscleropodium purum. NCBI lineage: Eukaryota > Viridiplantae > Streptophyta > Bryopsida > Hypnales > Brachytheciaceae > Pseudoscleropodium > Pseudoscleropodium purum. The sequence goes on from OZ017796.1 coordinate 6,111,510, forward strand.
AAGTTATAGGTTAGAACGATGTTGTAAAAATTTATAAATTTTTCTTCCTTAATTTTTTTTAAGAGTTTTGATTGGGATACACTTTCAACTTCTTAATCAAAACATGCCAACCTATTTTTTTTAAGAAGAATACAAGGATAGAAAGTTGAAGGATAAATTTCACTCTTAAGAGCTCAATGTATGTAAAATTTGTAAATTATTTGTATCCAAGGAGGTATTACTACTTTCTTTTGGAATTTAAAGTACTCTCTTATGATATCTAAAATACTAATATTGCAGAATTAAAAGTTTTCTATTTTTTTATTGGAGTGGGGTTTGTTTGTTTTAATTTTTAGTTTTCAAGCACACCACGACATACAAGAATGGAAATACTAACTTCTTGTACTACAACTTCATTATTAAATTCCACATATGTAATTAGGAAACTTTATGGTAATTTCATTACAATCCTAAACCATTCATAGCTTTACATTCCCAACATTTGTACAAATCTATGATTGCAACATTGTACATTCAAAGTATAATATTAGCTCAAGGGGAAGGAAACAACATTGGTGCAAAGGTAAACTTTGGGATATATAGATTCTTTGTAAGTCTATAGAGACTAAATTAGCTAAATGCTTAAAAGTTTGTGAAGCCTAATTTGGATTATAGCATAGTATTCTTGTATATTTCACATACAAGGTGATGGTTGATGTATACAACAGCTACAAAAGTTTATATTAATGTTGAGTTGGATCTAGTTACATATGGCACTTTCAAATTAGATGATTATTGAACCTCCTAGATGTCCAAAAAATTGCAAAATGATCATGTATCCTATGTGTACAGTGCCATATTTTAATTTTCATGATCAAATGTACATATTAAAATGATTTTGAAATGAAAGATGCCAAATGTTAAATTTCTAATTCAATGGTGTATATTTTGCCATATTTTAGTACATACTTTAATTGTATTCTAAGAATAAACACAAGGTCATATATCATTAGAAGATTTTTGTGGGCAAGGGATGGCTATTTTGGACTTATTTCCCTTACTATTTCCTAGGCAGTCAGAAAATATAGCCCTATTAGAAAAAAAAGTTGAAAAAAAAAAAAATTATTATTATTTGAGAAATAACGTGGCAAGGTTTGGGCCACATAGGATTATTGTAGTGTCGTTGCAGTAGTATAATTTGCTTGTTTCCACTACATGATAACCCGTGGTCTTTTTTACCCTTCAAATTTCATCTAATGATGGTCCCCATTAGGATCGACCTTTTAAGTGTTGAAATGAAACTCTCAAGTGTCTATTAAGTCAACTATTGTTCCAACTCTAGGCTTAAGGTTTGGTCTTTACAACCCATAATTCTACTAGTGATATTTTGTCCCAAAAAATGCAATTCAATTTTTTATTATTTTTTATATATTTTTCTCTATTTGTAAAATAAAATTTAATACTTAATTGTCCAAGCATTGAATCTAAAATGGTGGCTACAAATGGATAATTGGTGACAGGTTTACCTTACTTGGTTTTAGGTAAAAGCTTTAACAAAACATGTCATTGTTACTTTACATACATCTCTATAATCAATATGTATATATATTGAAGAGATGATTTGAGAACTTCTACCAAAAAAAATTTGATTCTTATATAACCAGTTGTTGATTTTTCAATGCTAACTTGGCACCTACCCATTGCCAAATGTTACAAGTTGTAACTCATAACCTTCTTACCTTTCAACTTGCTTCCTACACCCTTGGATCACGAAGATCAAAGGTTGTAATTGAAATATGTTCAACTAGTTACATACAATAATCTATGTTTCCAAATGTCACATTCTTTGATGCGTTGAAACCCCCTTTCACTTGCCAGCAAGAAAATATGAAAATGTGATGACTATAATAATAGAAGCATAGCAAAAAGTGACCATTCTTGGCATAAGGTATACAACTTCTTTCCAACAAGGTCTCTATTTGTGCCAAATAGGGTGACCTATTTTTGTGAATGAGGGGAATATGATGTGGTTTAGCAACTTCATTGTTGTGTGACGAATAGCACATTGATACCTCAAATGAAGTGGCTAAGACCAATTTTTAGACTTATTCTTCTCAAAAATAGGTTTGCCTATAAATAAATGAAAACAAATTAGATTGCAATTTATACTTTTCATAATTTTCATTGATTCCAAACTCAATGAAAAAATAGCAAAAAGAAATCAGTGCAATCTTCATTATTTCTATTCTTTGACCGGAAAAAATTATCTCCCCACCATTGTTCAGTCAAGCATATGCTACAACGCTTAATATTGTCAAAAATTGGTTGTATAAGGGAGACAACCCATTTCTAACCCCTCACTAGAAGAAAAAAAAGCATGTCGGCTCCAACAAAAAACGTCATCTAAAATTTGTTAAAAACCCTGTTTCCAGTGCTTTCTCGCATGTTCCACGTGTTGGAAACAAGGTTTTCAACCAATTTCAGATGATGTTTTTTGTTGGAGCCAACAAGCTTTTCTTCTAGTGACTTAATCAATTACATGGTATGCAGAGTGCATATTTCTTTAGTGCAAAAGTTTTCCTTGATGTAGAAATAGAGTTTGGAAAGATACTAGAATTTTTTTTAACTCAAAATATAATTATCATAATTTTTTTTTTGTTGAACCATACCAATTGTACTAGTCATATAGACTTTCCTATTTCCAACCATGGGCTGGTTGCAATATTGAGAGCTTGACAACCACTGATAATGTGCCACAACTACTTTGAAAACCGCACCACAATTTCCAAGAAAGAGATCCCTCTGTAAGTTGGAAATGGGGGGTGATCAGAATTGGGTCGGCTCCTATACCTTAGAGCATCCCCACCAACTAGTTCCATATCCCTAAAAATTTTAGGGAGAGGATCTCAAATGCAGATAGAGATGCAGACCAGCCCTCACACCAATCGTCTTCCAAGTTCTGAATCTCTAAATTACACAGAATTTTGTAAAACGCTGCGCAGGTTCTGTATCCAGAGGCTTGTTTGCGGAACTGGCGAGGTCTCATCCGTATCCAGCAGTCAAGGTTGACCGCTTCGAGACTTCAGATTTCCGGATACAGAAGCCCCACCTGGTGGGGGATGCTCTTATTACTACCCACCTTCTGTGTCAAGCCCTTCGTTTAGGAGATCTGCTCTGCCATCTCAGTAGTGGTTCAATCTGCAAGAACACGAGAACTTCGTTGCCAGAGAACTAAGCTTAAGTTACAGAAGGAAGAACAGACAGACAAGCCGATATGAACGTGATCATTTGCACAGCAAGTTTATTATTGTACTGTACTGTCCTGTCCTCCTGTGCAAGATAAGCTGAGCTACTAAGCGGCTAGAGCAGCGTCTGTGCGCTACAAATGGAAGCCCGTCCAGCATTCCAGCCCATGCTGAACTTACAAAACTGCACCCAAATCCTGCCATTCTATGTCATGTTAAGCCTACATCTGACCCCCTGGCCTGCTGCGCCTTCTGCTGTAATAACTTACTTGTTCAGATGGAGCAAGAAGACGACACCTTGATAACTTCCGCTGTGCTGTGCGTGACAAATTATCTTAATTTAAGATACCAGAAAAAAAATGTTCTTTGGATGCTCTGCTCCTTGATAAATTGGGGTGGTGCTGATATTTGGTGAGATCTGATTCAGTTACCAAACCCTAAAACAAACACAGGCACACTTCGCATGAGAAATCAATGAGTGAGGCTCATCTCTGTAGTCTGTGCTTATAATTCCATATGAGTAATCAATTGTGAACATATTACTTATGAGAGTGCATTGAGAATTCAGCATTTCCCCAAGAAGAAGAAGAAGAAGAAGAAGAAGGCAGAAAGGAAAGGAAAGGAAAGGTTGGTTGAGTTTAGGATCCAGTTAAACCGTAAATGCCCAAATGAAGGTCTTTTGCGAGCTTCTTTGGATTTGCTCTAATTTGAAAACAAACAAACAAACATTTTGATATGTTTTATTGAATTTATTCAAATAGTAACCGTACAAATTCAAACTAGACATGTTAGAGATCACACAACAATATTACTTTTGGATTGAAATATTATAATGTCAAAACTATGAATGTGATTTGAAGTCTTTCAATCCTCTTTTCACATGTCAAACCTAAAAAATTGGTCATCAAAAAAATATGAGGTTAAAGGTCAAACAAGCAAGATTATAATCAATTTACGACTTCTCAAAATCTACTCTATAACTTTTTCAAATGAATTTCTAATGAGATTTTTTCACCAAGATCTAAAATATTTGAGGCTCAATTCTAGGAGCCCTCAACACTGTAAAATAAAGATTTGCAGTGGACATTCTTACACAAAATCTTGAATAGGAAAAAAAATCATGATAATATATTTTCAAAATCAAAATTTTTTATGCTATAACTAGATTTAAAAAATATTAAATATTAAAAACAATAACTTAGCAAGGTTTAATTTAACTTCAAACTATAGAGAACTCCAAAATTTGGTGCCTTGGACATTTAGGATTTAACCTTAGAATGCTAGGTTGATTACTATAAAAATAATCATTTTAGTTCAATATGAATTGTTTGCTTAAGAAAATCAAAAGTATTCATTGGAGGTCAAACTATTGCGCAAGATCTCCCCTTTTCACAAAAAAATTCAAGGATGACCATTTGCACATTCGCCCATGTAATTGACAAAATTTTGTCGTGGTTAATATGATTTGTCAAGCCCTCTTTAATTTTTGTCTTTTAGCTTGTTTTTAAAGTGTTTTATTTTCATTGTCAAATGTCTAAATTTAAATGTTTTTGGCATTCTTTCAAAGCTTTGGGGGATGCACTCACAATGATAAAAATTTCAAATTATAATTATTAAGCAATGAAAAGTTAAAAGTTAATTTGAAGGGGCAATATATTGATCCCATTGAAGATGATTTGAGTAAGCTTATTTATGCACTAGCTATTGCATTCTATCAATTGGAACTTCAATACACCTATCCAAGTGATAAATAGTGCATTGATGATTCTTTATAGGAAGATGGCTTGAAATGAATATGTCTTTTGTAGATGCACTCTATGCATATGTATTAGGTTTAACATGAATTGTGAGTGGTCATAGAAATTGACATTCATACACAATTCTAGTGTATAGGGCATCATATTCTCTCTACACCCATATAAAATGCATTGGCAATTCCATCCCCAATCAACGTGAACCTTTAGTTCCTAATGAGGTCCAACAAGAACAAAGAGCTATATTATAAGATTCTCAATCTATTTTTTTTATGATTGATTACCACTTTGAATAGAGTCTTATTCAAGCTTCCTAATATATAGCTTCTATTGATGCAAGGCCATTTTCCCTTTAGTCCAAAGCAAAGAAAGTCAATTTATTGTATTAGGTGACTTGAGTTGGCAAAATATTCTCTACAAATAGATGTCAAAAGTTTTGGAAAATTATTTTTTCAAATTCAAAGAAATATTACTATTTTAAAACATTTTCCAAAATACTTTTCTTAAATTCAATTAAAAATTTGGCAAAAAATACCAATATTGATCATGAGGTTCAATAAATTATAGTGACCATTTTCATGGGTTTATTTGGACAATATTAGATGTTGCGAGGTAGATGGTGGTAAAACATACGTGGTTCTAAAATGGTTTGCATATGTAGGAAAATGATCACCATCCACATGATGTCAACCATTTTAGAACCATATGTATTTTAATGCCACCTTCTTAAGTTACTATAATCCAATATCAGTAAAAGGGTCTTGGTTCTTCTCCATTAGACAACTTATAAATGGAGGTTTGTATTTTTTCCTTTGCAATGAAATTTTGTTTCATTTGTTTAACCCCTAAATGTACAAAGCCTTCTTTAGAATTGACAATTTGAGAAAATCATCACAAAGTACTATTTGAAAAAATATTTTGGAATTGATATACAAATGAAAGTTGTAGAATTTGAGTTTCAGATTCCATCCATACAATTAAGTTCCCCAATACCATCACCAATATTTTTTTAATAAATTTTGAAAGAATTTTAAAAAAATTCTTTTAAAATTCGAATACAAGCAAAATATTTTCATTTTTTTTGAGTAAATTCTTTTGGAATGGATTTGAAACAAGGTTCACTTGACATGTTTTTTGTTTTTTTAAAATTTTCATATTCTTTAAATCTATGACCTCATTTTTGCAAATCTAATTTTGAAATAGAATCAATGCAATTTTGGCTTGGTCAACTACTTGACACACTTCCACATTTGTAATTTTGAGAAAACTATACACTTTTGTAACACCAAATCCAACCATTAGAAAGGACAACAACTTGATAAAGTATCTCCACAAATCAGGATGACTTTCATCCAAACCAGTATTAAGAAAAAAAAGTGATTTTCAATCTATTCGTCATCCAGAAATTGGACGTCGGAGCGCTTCAGGGTTAAAAAACACAGATAAAACCAACCCATCCCACTGGTAAAAGGAAAATAAGTTACAGTAATCTCACATCATAGGAAATTTGAGTTTGAGATTGTAACATAATGAAGTTCAGTACAAACCAGGACACAGTTGACAGAGGTTTGCCGCTTCGCACCTCTGGTAATAAGTGTGCAAGCCGGTACAGCAACGTGTGATCCTGCAAACTACGGCGTGAAGTCAAGACTGCCACCCTGAACCGACGAATGAATCGACAGCGTACTGCGTGCCAATTGTAGCATTCAATTTACTCCTCCAGCCAATGCATCCCCTGATCGAGATAAGATCAATTACACCGTCAGCATTAAGTACTAACTTAAGCCAAGGAACTCCAGGGCCAGGCCAGGACTCCAGGAGTTCAAATTCCAAGGCACATTCAAGCTGGCAACTGTGGACTTCCGAGTCACTCCCAGCAACCAGTGATCGTCTGATCGACAACAAACTTGCAAGTCCGAGGTTTCAAGCTCCCAGTCGACACGATCGTCCTCTGCTTTGATCAAACAGACTTTCATCAATTCGTGCAACCTCAGATCATTGCTCAACTGGGCTACTGGAGGTTTACCTTTCACCTCTCAAAATAGGATCCATTTGTTTTGGTTCTTGTTGTCGCGTCGATTGTAGCTATGGCTACCAGTTGCATGGTGCTATTGAACTCCGTTTGTTGTGTATACCTGAATAGCTGAGTAGCAATAAATTGGCGAGGAATGGCCTTCAAGCACGTATAGTTGCCTCTCTGGATCGCACTTCTGTTGATTCTCCATGAAGTCGATGTATGGGATGCTGAGCTGAGAGAAACTTGATCAATTGTCTCTTTGTCTCGAAATGTTAATTAACCCTCAAGCGATGTTGCGCAAGTGCAGCTCTCTGAGAAGGTCCGAGATATTCAGGGGCATGGCGATGGGAAGAGCGCGTCATGGTTTGGTTGCACTGCTGCTGCTGGGCGTCTGGCTCACGACGTTCTGCCACTCGGCAACGGCACAATGCAGTGCTGCTGAAGGCGCCGCTTTGCTCAAGTTCAAGTCCGTAGTTCTCGATCCGCGAGGCGACCTGGCGACGTGGACCGGCGAGGGTACCAATTGCTGCAGCTGGAGGGTGCGCGTCTCGTCCATTAATCCTTGACTAGAACATAATTTTTTGAACTGGAATGTGTTGCAACTGATCGACTAACTGGGTCTTAACTAAAACTCAACTAACCATATTCGTCCGTTGATTAACAATTGCATGCTAGTGGGGCCTCACTCTCAAGTCCGAGAGAAAAACAGTAGGTGCTTGAGCTGAAAGGCGGGGCCTCCCCCATCCTTAGCTCCTTTTGGGGTCTTGCCTTCGGATTCGATGGCTTGGTTAAGTCTCCGTCACAACGACGTTTAGCTCGTTAATTGACATAAGCGGAAACAGATGCATGCAACGACGTCGTATTAACGACGTCCAATCCTATTGGATTGACATCAGATCATTAGACCTCTCAAGATTTTTTTTATCTAAATGGGCCTCCCCACGCCACGTGCATCTGCATTTTAAGTTTCGCCTTCGGATTCAATGGCGTAGTTCGGTTTCCGTTCTAACAAAGCTTCAATGTTTGAATGGACATAAGCAATGACGCACATGGAATGACATTGTACTGTCGTTTCTTTGCGTTGAAACGACATAGAGCTGTTATCGCAACATGCATACAACGACATGATTCTTATGTTATTATGGCCTCGTCGTCCACATCCCTCAATTTGTCAAGTGTTGGTTCCGCCCTCGTGACCTGTTACTACATACTATTGCAATGAATCGTACAAGCTAAGCGGTGTACACCGCTGCTCCCGAACAGCAAGTAGATCCTTCGTATCGAAACGTCTCGTCAAAAAATTGTCCGCACTTGCTTGCTTAAGATTGATTATACTCGTTTAGTTCTGCTTTCGTTGACACATTATGTCGTGGGTTATGTTCCATTGCAGGGTATCGAATGCAGTCGATCAGGAGTGGGCGCCGTCAAGCTCCTCTTAGACCCTCCCGTCCGCGGCCAAACCGTCACCCTCGACCCCAACAACCCCTCCGCCAGCGCCACTGCCGGCGACGCCCTCGCCCTTCTCACCCAACTCGTGGTCCTCCACACCGACTGGGTGGCCTGGAACGGCCCTCTCCCTCTCCCACAAATCTCCAAGCTACCGCTCCGAGAGCTCGTCATCCGCAACGGAGGGCTCGGGAACCGCAGCCCTCCGATGTCCGTCGGAGGAGCTTTGCAGAACGACATCGGTGGCCTCGCAGGGAGCCTAGAGGTGCTTGCTCTTGCGAACACGAATTACAATAGTGGGCTGCCGTCGGCGCTGTGTAGGCTTGCCAAGCTGCGCGTGCTGGAGGTCTCGGGGAGCTTGATGTCGAATCTCGGGCCGTCGTGCCTCAGCAACATCACAGGACTCCAGGAGGTAAGGGAATCATCGCACCTAGCTAAAGTCCCAACACTTCAATTACTAACCATCGTTGCTACTAGTAAGATTCTACAAATTTGTGTCCCGTATGGCCTCTTATTCTACCTGTTATTCATTGTGCAAGAAACTGAAGTGTCATAATAAAAAAGCTTTGGTTACTTTCCATCCGCAAGGTAGAGGCGGCCGGAGACATGATGAAATGGTTTTGCGTTTAGTAGAGAATGTATGACTAATAAGGTAAAGATATAGCAGCCAGCTGGCTTGCAAAACTCGTCAAATTGGTAAATCCAATTGCCTCAATGGCATGCCGAAGTGGTCCTCATCCAGGTCTCCATAGCTCCATTCAAGTTTTGTATATTCAATTCTCTATAGCTGCTGAACTTATCTCGAGGCACCAACTGTTTCAATGGAAGCTTTTGAATTCAATTGCGATTTTTTGGCAGTTGATGTTGAAGGGGAATCGGAAGGTGACTGGAGGCCTGCCAGTGTGGCCGACGGCCCTGAAGAATCTGAAAGTGCTGGACTTCTCCAACAATGCGCATTCAGGGAATATCCCAGTGGTGTACGGAAAGTTGAGCACCGTCGTGGAGCTTCATCTGGGGGGCAATCACTTGTCGGGGCGGGTGCCGGAGGGGTTGAGCGCCAAGCCCGAGGAAACTTTCCTTCCTGGCAATGAGAAGCTGTGCGGGAAACCGCTTCCTCCATGCCCTGCGTAATCAGGTGTCTTCACTGTTGCGAGAAGTGGTTGACAAGAGTGTCAGAGAATTATTAGATTCAGATGTTATCGAGATTGTTACTGAAAGACTATATGGCATCAGTTGAGTGCCTCAATATGTGAAGGTTTCTATGAGAAGTTCTTATAATGCTGTTTACCTTTTGTTATTTAATCGACATTGTTGAGAGACTTGAATGGGCTGCGTAATCTCAATGGGAGAATCTTGGTCAACCTTGTACTCCGCAGTTAGTTGTTACTCGACAAGCGGACATGACTGCAATGTTTCCACAATACATGATCACCCAAGCTAAAAATAGAAAATTTACTGTAGAAGAGTGCCAATAGTCAATACTGATGACTTTGGAGACGTATTTCAATCCATAAAAATTGCAAGATGCGATACTTTTCATTTTGGAAGCAAACGAAATTCTATCAAGGCATCATCGGACCAGGATGAGCAGTATCCGGCCAAAACAAACAAATCAGAAACCACCCTTAACATACTGAAGTAGCTAATCGCGGTCTACAGCCCTAATTGCAGGTTCACATGACCGCGTGTGCCATACAGAACTGTTCCTGCTTCAATCAAACCTCGAAAGAAACCATTCGCACTATCAGGTTGTCTCCTGCACACCATTTTTGTAGTTGTCCACGCCACTCGCAGTTGATCAGTCGCCCCTTCCCAGAGTTGTTGCTCTAGCTTTTTCTCGTGGCCATTCTTCCTGTTGAAAAGCACTGGGGAAAGCAGCCACATTTGGACGTTGGAGAGTGGGCATTTAGAGTACTGCCCGATCGATTTAGTGCAAGTCCGTCACATCCAGCAATCTTTTCCTGTTGTGCCCGGCATCAATGAAAGTCTTTAATCTCCCTAAATATATAAGCTTTCGCCGTCTCCGCACCCGGGCTCCGGCAGCCAGAAGTGCTCGGTGTTCCGGACTTCTCATTAGCCATCAAAATTTGCGACTCCAACAGCAATTTCTTCCTCGTAATAAACTGGTCATCCAAATAAACTCAAAGTCTTCGCATTTTGAGAGCACAAATGTAATACAGTATCCACCCGGCAGACATTTAGAGAATCAGCAAGAACTGAGTTCAACGACATTTACATAAAAAAACAATCAATAACGAACAAGCTAGCTAAGACTGGAGTCAAAAACCACACACAAGATGCTCAGAAGACAGTACCGGGTACTTGGAAAACACAATAGACCGGTTCAAGCTGCTTTATTGAAAACCTGATTTGATCTCCGGAAAAGGTATGGTCATGGACCCATCTACTCTAAAGGGTGGGTATTTATAATACCTAGTAGAAACATGAATCCAACTTGGAATATAACCCAGAAATAACAGGAGCATCATGGGACTCTGCAGATGTAAATTTGGAAAATCATCAAAAATTGAGTAACCACTAGCTTCACTGTAAGGATCATCCAAGGCCAGAAAATCTCTTTTCCGTGTTGTGAAAGTAGCTATGACACCTATCTTGTATCCAGTACGGCTTCAGTATTCCCTTGCATGAAGAAGCACTTATGGTAGGGAACTAGAAAGAATGACCGGCTACTACTAGCAGTCCCCAAACTGAGAATTCTCACCGAGTTTTAAGCCGGAGAACAGCGATCTGCTCAAAATGCCAGCCTCTAAGATGTCGCTTACAAGAATTCCAGTCGGTAAGTTGCACCAAACCAATATCCGATTGAATCAGAAAATTTTCTTCAACCACCTAGAAAGGGCACGGCCTTTTGGCCTCCACCACTCCATATAATCTGCATACTGGTCTACTGCATATTCTCCGAATTCGTGTGCCTTATTTATAGAAAAATCCTTAGCACTAGCTGCTGCCTGCCCGCTTGACACGTAAACTGTGATCTCCGACCTTTTTGTTGTTACCGTCTCCTCCAATTCAGACAACTTCGATTCTACCAATGACTTGGCTTTATCTGGTAGGGTGCCGTCCTTTGCATCCTTATATAAAGCCAAGGTCGTGGCACTCAGTTGGGCTCTCTGACTTGCTGTCTTCTCAGCTACTATGCGACTTAACTCAGCTGCTCGACAAAATTGTCGGATTATAATGCCCGTGCTCAATGGACCCAAAATCCATAGTGGCAGGAGGTCTTGTGAGACGGATAATCCAAAACATATTGTCACCAGCAAGTAAAAAGGTACACTGCACAGGAAATCAGCAAAACGCATCATAACAAATCAGTATAAACTACATGATAACAAACTTCTATCACCTGGGTTGAAGGCTGCACAGCAACGAAGTCAGCCTCAAGCAAATACAAAAATACAAAAATGCAGCTTAATAAAAGAAACGCCTAGCCATAAAGGGCAAATATACCAGATTTAGGGTATGCAATCCCTAAGTGTCCAAGTTAAAAACAGAAAGTCCACTTAGGAAACTAATAGTCGATTACAGTGACTTTCAAACATATTTCTATCGACCAAAACTGTCCGGTATAACTTCTTCTATCGACCGGTACATTTTGTTACCTTTCTGGAAACTTCCTAAATAATTTATTTCAACTCCTAAAGATATGAAAGTGGACACTTTTGGCCACTGGGGCATTTAGGAGAAAAACCACAAAGCCGGGACTATGTTAGGACGATATCCCCTGAAATTAGAAATCAGTAATTGCGTGTGGTTTCACATAGCTGAAGCATAACTACACATCATTGTCATCCTCATCGCAAAAAACTAACCATCCTTGATAAATCAATCCAGAAATGGATCCAGGCGGCAGGATTTACTTACAAAATAGCAATCGGCCACTTAATCCAGGGATCAGTTTCCCGCCACCACCTGGCTCCATGAATGCTCAATTCAGAGGACTTCAAGTCTGTAATCAATTGCTTGGCATCAAGGTTTTTAACTTTCTCCTGAGCGTCTTGATATCCCAGTTTAGCGCTCTCCAACACTCCACGGTCACGCAGGTCTTTCAACCCTTCCTGAAACCCTTGCAGAGAATCGACCAACATCTGTCTCAAATGCTCCTTTCCTTGCAACTCTAAAGACGAGTCGGTGGCTTCTTCAACTGCAGGTTCAGGAGAGGGTTCAGGATCCTGCTCTCCGCTGTTGTTGTCATGGTCGGCAGTGACCACCTGAAATGATAGAGCCTGCAGTCTCTGCAACCGCAAAAGATCTCTGCTTCCTGAACTCAGGAAACTACCTCCACTGCAACAAAGAAAACATTTGTTGAGTGTTTACTATGACACACACAAATTGATACTTCCAGAAAGGAAAACAACAAAAAAGTATTCATAGATCTATCCCTTTGTACTTCAATGCTGCCCGCATCCCCAAGGACATGCCAGAAAAAGCATCAAACGCGTGAGTAATTTAGAATCCTCACCAGGAACGATGTTGGATTCCGCAAATCTTTCGAGGTCTAGTGGGAATTAAAGCAGCAAGTCTACAAAAAGATGCTCGAGCCCGACACCGTGTCGATAAAGCTGTTAGTGATACTGGGCGCAAACTGCTCGTACCCTGCAGAAGTAACACAAAACAGATTTCAGCCCATCAAGGTGTAAAGAGCTACTCCTTTCGTCCGGAAATAAGTGTCAGCAGTTTTCATTGAAACACTTGACACCAATTCACTGACCATATATTGAAAAACATAAGGCCCACGTTTCCACATATTGTATCCCCAAAATCAATGAAGAAAAGTGCATGTATTCATCAGCACCCAAATGGAAGTCCCCACAAGATCTACGCAAATTTACCGAAAAAATATGAGACCCAATTTGGACGCTTATTTCCAGACAGCTTGTGAAGAAACTTTCATGAAAATTCAACTTGAAATAATGTAAATTCAAGATTCATGCCAACCCTGGCAAAATAGCTCGAAATGGACAACAATTTCAGAATCTATCTTACCAATCCTTTGAGATTCAACAATGCCATTCTTCCAAATTTGTTGCAGCAGATGAGTAAAATGGTTCCCAACCATCAACTGCACCCTGCAGAGAAACGAACCGTTCACAATCTATTAGTTTCAGAACATCAGAGATTCACTGCTCCGTCACATCAGCCTTGCTCAAACTTTCCACAAGTGAAAAATCGATAGTATATACACCGTGCAACTCTGTCACTCGGCGTGACAGAGCACGATAATATCCTCCAAACCAATGCTCCAATACGGGGGATTTCCACACACTACATTCTTCTACGAATGTTCCGGCCATGAGTCTCTAAAACCCCTGTCAGCATAAATTCAAACGCTCTCCACAATTTCGCACAAAAGCAATTGAAAATTTCCGTCCAATCTCAATACACAACTAATAGATGCCCCCAATTCGCAAAATCCAGAGTTACACAGCAGCTCCTCAACCCAAACTCCTTTCCAAATTTCACGACAATGTTCTTCGATGTCCACGCTACCAAAAACTCCCATACAAAATCAATAAGCCAATTGTGGTAGCCAAACGCTTTAAAAAGTAAGTAACACCACCAATTCCGACTGAAACAGAAACCCTCGCGCCTTCAACGTTCATGATTACGCTAAACCCCGTAATTTCGTTTCCTACCAAACCCGTGGTGATCTCGTCGCAGGAAACCTACGCCGAATCCATTCATTCCCCGAGCGAGAAACCCTAAAGTAGGTATGCCGTCCGACAGCCACCCTGGTTTCTCCTTAGAATGAGAAGAAAAGATTCTATGAAAGAGAGAAGCAGGGGAAGGGGAATTTCAAGCGCATTACCGAAGTGGGAGGGTGCCGAGTTGCAGCAGGAGAACAGAAGCGGTGGAGAGAGCATGGCGCCTTCAAATCTGCACCTCCATCGCTAAGAGCAGCAGCAGCAAACACTCCAACAACAACAACAATGAGAACAACAGTAGTGTGCTAGCCAGCCAACGTCGAAGATGGAGGGTCGGTTTGCCAAAGTGTCCCTCTGGATAACAGGCCGACGGATGGAAAAGGGAGGGGCGGCTCCGTCCGTCCATCTCATTCGTGGATGGACGAACGGACGCTGCTCGTTGGTTCTCGAGGAACTGAACTGGGGAACAACTTCAAACTTATTGGCTCACAAGTTACATTCCAGTAAGGTGGACATACCCAAAATCGCCTCCAGTCCAATTGCAAGCTTGGGACCTTATTGTTGGGCCCAATTGCACCTTTGTCCGTGCACATTAGTTTGTGCACCCTAAGGAAAATAAGGTAATCTTACTTTTGACTTGTAAGAATATCTTTCAAAATTTGACCTCTTCAAATCTATCTTTTGAAACTAACCTATTAACCTCTAAATGTCTAAACTACGTTTTTTCGGCAACATAGCAATTTTGGGTAGTTCCCTACCAATGAAGTTTTTATTTTTTTCTTTGAAATTTTCACATAATATGTGTCCAAGGAGTAGCTTTAAGGCCCAACAATTTTCATAACTTTCGACTACATGGTTAAAAAGTTATTGTATGACATGTACTTTTCATTGCTCAACGGGCAATTTGGGCAACAAAAAAAATTCTTTAAAAATCACTATTTCAAGAAATTAAAATTTGAAATTGGTTCTCTATATTTATATATACTTGGAAAACTTTAAATCATTCCATTTTGATCAATGAGTCAAAAGTTATAAAGAGTTTTAGTTTATGGGAGTTTGCAAGTCGTTATTGAATGTCTACTCTAAGACAAACTTCAAAGTCCTTTATTTAGCTCAATATTCAATATTTTTGAAAAAAATTAAAAAATTAGGTGTAGATTGTTTATTACAACATTACAACCATTGGGATTGGCATTTTTCAATTCCATAAATAAATTGTTAAAAATTTAGTATTTTGAATCATTCTCAACTTCTTTCTACTTACTATTTTTTTCCTATGTGTTGTATATTTCCAAATGATTTGAAAATTTTCAAGCTTGTAGCCAACTTGACTTGAAAAATGAATTCAAAGAGTAAGCACCATTTTGGACATTTTTTCATACAAATGTGACCTTGTGAAGTGCAGTTGTTTGATTTTTTGTAGGGCCCAAAAAAATATATATGTCAATTTAAACGCTAATATCTTACAATCTACATGGTGAAAATTTTTGGAAATTTTTCCACATGTTTACAAATCAATATACTAAAAGTCCCTATGGTTACATGTGTCAAAAAAAAATTTCTCTAAAATTTAATACTTGTACTAGAAATGGTAGTTTGGGAGCGATTTTGGTGAAAACATAGTCCAAATCGTTTAGGGGTTAAATTTATTATTTTATGCAATCTTAGTCAATATACCAAATTTCAATTTTTAAAAAAAAAAAAAAAATTCTATTTTGTAGAATGAAAATTATTTTGTGTGTTTTGCATTGTAATACATAATAATTGATTGAAAAATATTGGTGATGAATTTTTTTAATTTTATTGTGCAAAACTTGAAGAATCATCAATGTGCACATTTCACTTTTAGGAAAAAATAACACGACCTATGAAAAAAATTTACACTATAAAAAATTCCATACCAAAGTGTTCCCTTCCCAAATTTTATTATGTAGATGTTTCTAAATTATAATTGTGTTTTTATTGATGGACCCTTATATTATGATTAATTTTGTACCTTTGAGTATGATTGTGTAATTGTCTTGCCAAAACCTAATTATAATTTAGACAAATTTGTTGTACAAATTTTTGATTTGTGACACCTTGACATTAAATTCCTTGTATGGTAGTATAAAATTTGGTTAGAGTTTATAGCTATAGGCATCTTTGTAAATTTATTTTTTTAAATTTACTATTTTTTCTATTTTATTTAATGGATTGATGTTTGTTCCAAATTTTTTGATTTATTCTATTTTGATTACTCCTTTAACCCCTAAAGTCCCAAGTGTCCCCTTAGGAACAATGAAAGGTTTGATTTGGGTCCTATGATCTCAATTTTTGGCACGAATTTTTCAAAAGAAATTAATATAGAAAAACATACTAACTTTGGGGAATATAATTTGATTTGAATCAATGCCTAGGAGCAAAGTTATGCCTTACAAAGCTCAAAATAGTTGAGCTAAGGCAACAAAAGAAACCACAAGAATTTGAAGTAATAATTTTTTTAAAGATACTCCTTATCAATTATATTTGGTCAGAATTAATAGATTGATTCGTTCCATTTGGATTAGTATTATAAAAATTAATTATAGAGCATCTAATTTTGCAAGCATTTATAGTCTTTGGGATAAAAACATGTTGGATCCCTGTTTGAACTCAATTTTCACAATTATTTCTTAGGATAAATGAAAGTTATACAATCCTATCATTGGGATTGGTGTACTTCAAGTTTGCGAAACTATTAATGGTTTAGTTTTTTCTTTAAATTGGTATCTACTTCCACTTAAAAGTTTTTGGAATAATGGAAGTCAAGTTTTTTTGGGTGGAAATTTTTTTCTTTAAATTCTCAACTCAATTCTTCAAAATAAAAAAATTTATATTCAAAAATTGTAATGTAGGATTTTTAAGTTGATAAGATTCAAAGTCTTATAATCCAATGTATCAAGGGATATTAGGAGAGATTTGAGGGCAATAATAGCTCATTTCAGGCCCGTTCTTGTCATTGTTCCCCCACATCGAAGGGTACAACTGGTTGTTTTAAAAAAAAAAAATTTAAAATTATTATTTTTAGAATGCAAAAAAAAAAATTAAAATTTTTTTGGGGGGAAATGACATGGCATTCTCTTAGCCACGTCAGACTACACTGTTGGGCTTGATAACTTATAGTCTCTTGGAGCCCCAAAATCTCTTCTAATGCAAAAAAAACTCCCTTTCTTTACTTTAAATGCAAATATCTTGCAATCTTATTGGTCAAAGATTATGAAATTTCTTCTACACATTTTCATATAAGTCTGGCATAAGATTCTATGTTTGAATATACAAAAATAAAATATTTCAAAAGAATTCTCTTTGCATTGGAAATGATAGTTTTTAATGTTTTTGATGAAAAAATGGCCTCAAGACTTTAGGGATCAAAGAGGTAGGGATATTTCTTTCTATAATTAGTTATAGCTTTCACATTTTTAATTTTTATACAATATATTGATGTTCGTAACACACATTGTATGATAGTTTTCAAACCATAAGATTTTTAATTTCAACTATAAATTTCAACTTATTAAAAGAGTAGCTTGAGACATAATAAAACACTCTTATTCTTATCATTGGTAGTAATAAAATACAATATCAAAATATTATATATATATATATATATATATATATATATATATATATATATATATATATATATATATATATATATATATATTTGGACTTGAAATAACTTTTCAACTTCCAAAGGTCAAAAACATTTTTTAAAAATATTACAATTGTGGGTGAAGGGACACAAATTATATGAAGTAATAGTTGTGGGTGCACTAGTTTGGTCTCATGGCCCTACCAACCCCCTTCCAAGTATAATGAGATTAAAAAAAATCAAGACCACCAATAATAGTTGTTGTTGTACGATGTGATTTAAAAAATAAATGTAAGTCTTCACCTATTATTTGCTACTATAGGAGTCAATTGCTTGCTATTTGTATTGCACTTGAAATTTAGTCATTTTGATATTATTTTCAAAGGTGGTCAACTAGCTTGATGCATAAACAAAAGGATTTAGTAATGCAATGTTTGATTAGTCAATTTGCACCACTATATGTAGTATTTGAAAGTGCATTGGAAGAGTTAAGGTTTGAAAATTTGTATCTTGATATGTGAGGGTACAAATGCTTTAGATTGTAGTGGAATGAAATGCTCATTAATGCTCATGAATTTTGAGTAAGGAGTTTAGTATTAGAGTGTGTTTGAAATTTTGAATGCTGAAATTTTATGATAGTTGTTTAATTATTATTTGATATTCTTCTTTGTTTTTGTTGTTAATATTTCTAGTTCACTTATTTTTGCATTTTTGAATGCTTCTCTTCACTTGCAAGCAATTTCAAGAGTTAGATAAGAACAAACAAGGAAAAGGAGACATGGGATTGAAGATGAAATTGTTGAAGCGATTAGGATTTAGGATTGAATGCAAAAGTTTTACATGAAATGAAAAAATGAAGAATTGTATTTTTTAATGTAATTTAGGGTTTGTTGTGTAATGAAAGCAATTGAGGAGGAAGGAAGTAAATTCAAAGATTGAGTGTTTCAATGTCAAGAATTGAAAATGATTTTTGTTCAATGGTTGCATTCCACATGTACATAATTTATTCCTTGACTACCCTACTATTAGGTTGTACATGGTATTATAGTTGTCAGGCAATTACTTCCTCTTTTGAGGTAATAGTATAATTAGTTGTCAAGTATTTATTGCTTCTTTTGAGGTGATAGTGGAAAACCATGTACAAGCCTAATAGTAGGGTAGTAGGGAATAATTTTTGTACACATGGCATGTAGCCATTGAATAAAAATCATTTCCAATTCCCTACATTGAAACACTCAATCTCCAAATTTACTTCCTTCCTCATCAATTGCTTTCTTTGCACAACAAACCCTAAATTACATTAAAAAAATTCAATTTTTCATTTTTCCATTTCATGCAAAATTTTACATTCAATCCTAAATCCTAATCTCTTCAAGCATTTGTTTTCTTCAATCTTCATGTCTCTTTCTCCTTCTTTGTTCCCTTTCAACTCTTAAAGTTGTCTGCAGGTGAAGAGAAGCATGCAAAAATTCAAAATGGGTGAATTGGAAAGCATTAACAACAAAAATAAAGAAAAACACCAAATAATAATTATCCAACTATCATAAAATTTTGACATTCAAAATTTCAAATATATTCTAATATTAAACTCCTTACTCAAAGTTCATGAGCATTCAAAAGCATCCCATTCCATCGTAATCCGAAGCATTAGCACCTTTACATATTGAGATACAAATTGCCAAACCCTAACTCTCTCAATGCACCTTCAAATACTACATGTAGTGGTGCAAATTGACTAATCAATATTGCATTGCAAAATCCTTCTATTTATGCATTAAGCTAGTTGATTACTTTTGAAAATAATATCAAAAGGACTAAATTTCAAGCCAAATATAGTTAGCAAGTAGATGACTCCTATAGAAGCAAATAATAGATGAGGATTCACTATTATAGATAAAATTATCATATGCAAAACAATCACAAATTTCTTCCACTACATTGCATGGCAAACTGAATAATTTTTTTATAGCAAGACATGTACTAGTGTCTTTCCAAATCCTTGAAAACTCAAAATGATGATGAACTTTTGAGATTGAGAAATCAGAAAACAACACTATTGACGATGAAAGAAGTTCATGAATAAAAATCATCCTTTATATATATTATGCAATCTTGGTTTCATCAAATGAAGCATTAAAAGGGATTTGAAGGCAACAAAAGCCCGGGAGTTTCCAAGCTGTAGGGAACAAGAGAACTATGCCATTGCAACATTATGATGTAGTTGAGACCTTGCCATGTCATATCATTTTTTTTTTTCAATTTTCAACTTTATATGACATGGCAATTTTCAATTTTCAATTTTATACAAAAGCCCGTTTCAAGCTTGTTTGCTTTGTTATTCCCCTATGGTGAAAGAACAACTGGTTGTCAAAATAAAATAAAACTTGTATCATGCCTTGAAGGTCCTTGAAGTAATTTTGAAAATGACTTGCTTGCTCTATGTTGCACACATTTCAATTAGAGTATGTGACAAACTCTAGTCCTCCAAAACTCCTCTCTCATAATAATATAGGAAATCTTGAATTGAAGCTCTAATTGAAAATAAGAACTTCAAGTCTTACCTAAGAATTCCATGTAGGTGCATCAGAGTAGTTCTCAAAGCATTTGTAGAAAATGTGTAGTAGGCACATTATAGTATCTCTCTTCTGTAGTAGTTCTCAAAGGATCTATAGAAAGTGCAATGTCAAAGCAACATGGCTCATTTTGCAATGTTTCATAAGATGCACATTGTGAACTTTATGTAACCCTAATCTCTTAAATGACTTCAATGACATTGTTTTTTTAATTCAAATTGCATGGCATTGGTGGGGGGTCTTAAATTTTTTTAAATTCATTAGATGACTGCTAATTTTTCACTTGCTGGGGGGAAATAGGTTGCACAACAATTCTTAGGAGATAGTGGCCAAGCTATATCTAAGTGACTCTTTAAAATTTGTATACCCCACATTTATCAATACATAATTGAAATATTGGCTGACCTAGTTTCAACCTAAAGATTATCATTAGAATTCATTATTAAAGCTTTAAGAATAATTGTGTTATTTATTAATGATAAGATGAAGAGTATTGAGAACAATATATGATGTATATATTGGTTGATTTCAACAAACAAATAGCAAAATTTAATTTCCACTTTAGATTATAAAAGGTTGATGTTAATCTAAAACAATTGTAAGATGACGCATGGCACTTTTAACAAAATTACTTCATTCTTGCAAAATCTCCCCTTCACGTAGGATAAACAATGTGGAGAAGGTACAATTTTCAATGACCTTTTAAAAGTGATCTTATTCTCTTAGTTTAATCTATAAATGATGCTAAAGATAGTTTTGGGCTGATGAATGACAAAGAATTTCTCCATGCAATACACAAGTGCAATTATTCATCTTTCAAATTACTTTTGAAAATGGAAGTCATCTATAGTAGTTTAATTTTCAATGAGCGCTTTTGCTTTTTTTTATTAAGCCAACTATTTCTAAAATACCAAACCATATGATTTTTATAGGGATCAGCTTGTCTTTTAAGAGATAAGAAATTTGGTATTAATTCACCTTCAAGTTGCCAATCTAAAAAGTAAAATTCTTTCTCTCTTAGAGCATTGGCCATTGTTACATGCCCAACTTGGCATGCTTAAAGTTTAATTTTGAAGGGCCTTCAATTTCCTTGTCCCTCACAATTGCTCACCAAACATAGTCCATGAATAATTGAGTGACAACTCATCAAGTAGAATAAAAGAGGCAATTAAACTTAAGATGAATAGTGATTTCAAGGGCCATTCTTTGACATGCTAGGATCAAGTGTTAAGAGAATATTGTGAAGGGCTTGTAGTGCTTTTCATTCACATTTGAAGAGTATTAGAGCATCCCCACTAGGAGGCTCCCGTATCTTTGTTTGGATGAATTTCATCCGGATAGGGAAGAAACCCCCCCACCAACATGTTGTATTTGCAAAATTTTGGGGAGGGGGGCCCCCAATCCTGTAAACTGGCACCCGGATAGGGAAGTGGCTCTCTGATAATCTATATTCTTTTTTTTAGTATAAAGTGTTGTGTTCAGTAAATGAGCGAGTCCTTTATTATGCTTCATCAACAAGCTAAATAACATGCTGGGTAACTTGATGATTGATTTTACAACAATTTAGGGAGAGCGGATCATTTTGGGACAAGTGGGGGAGCGCTTATGTATCCATATCTATCTGGATACATTCAGTGTCATCTAGACAAATAGGGATACAAAAGCGCCCCCACACCAGTCGTTCCCTAAACGACCTGCTTTCCTTGGGTTGCTATAAAATCAATTAATCAAGTTACCCGCATGTTGCCCAAGCTGTCACGAAAGAGACTCGCCCATTTACTGAACACATTGCTTTATACTAAAAAAAGAATACAGTTTACTATAGAGAGTCACTTCCCTATCTGGAGGCTAGTTTAGAGGATTGGGGACCCCCTCCCCAAAATTATGCAGATACAGCATGTTGGTGGGGGGTTTCTTCCCTATCCGGATAGGGAGACGAGAGCCCCCGGGTGGGGATGCTCTTAGACCTAGAGCTTGTGACGGTGACCATGCTCTTACACTTCTTCTCTTCCAAACCGCCATGCCCCAAAGCAACGAGTCCTTCCACCGCCTGAACGCAACTTCCGAACTTCCCTTTCCCAACCACGACTTCCCGTCCACGATTCCACGATCGTCCCCCACTTCCACGCGGAATCGTCGACGAAACCGGGCCTTGACCGAACCCCGCGCGCTCTCTCATTGGCTCCGTCCCATTCCCACGTCAGATCTTTCCGTGATTGGCTCTCCAACTCCCCAAGTCGCCCACATGGACCCTGCTCTCCGCGTCGCCCTCATCGTCCTCCTCCCATAATAATGCCCTCCCTTCTCTCTCTCTCCCTCATCACATCCCCCTTTCCTTTGCATTGCACTCTCACAACGCCTGCACAACAGCCTCCGCTTCCTAGCTACAGATCCGCTAGTATCGTGAACCTGTGCTTCGTTTGTGTGAGAATCACTCGCATCCCGTGAAGATGACGACCTCCAAGAGGCTCGCCGAGAAGAAGAGCGCCAAGTTCCAGAAGAACGTGCACCGGAGGGGCAACGTGCCGGAGACGACGATGAAGAAGAAGAACCAATATCCCGTGGGGCCGATGGTGCTCGGCTTGTTCGTGTTCGTCGTCGTCGGCTCTTCCGTCATTCAGATTTTCAGATCCGCCACCAGCGGCGGCATGGCGTGAGCTTGATGGATCGTACTTTTCAATGTTGGGTGACCCATTCTTTTGGCGTTTCCATGAGAGAATCCGCGCCGCATGGCGTTGAGGGTTTTGGTGGAAGGCCTTGTGGTGACTTTCTGCTTGGTGACGTTCAACATCGAGAGGATGTTGACTCTGTAAATTTGTGAGGCTTTTTAATCTGAAAACTTTAGAGTATTTTATCGCATTTGGTTCCTCATTGGGTTCGGTGGAAAAGGTATGTTCTCGCTGATTGGGGTTTGCTATGTCCCGCTCTTCTCCTTGGTTGTGGTTCTCCTCTGCTTGCGAATCTGTTTCTTGGGTTGATTGCCTTCTGTCTTAGCGGTTTCGTTACTTCACCAATGCTTTTCAATGCGATGTAATGTAAAATAACTGTCGTTGGATGAATCTGAGTTCGGTTTTGCTATCGATTCATGTGTTCGTAACAGTGCCGATGCGTTCTTAGCTGTTTCTCCGGAAGATTGTGCCTCCTTTGAGCAACCCCTGTGTCCTCTATGTGAGGACCTGCTATCTGGAGGCAACCTTATTGTGAAGTATTATGATTGGCCTGACGATTGGTGGACAGAGTTATCATCGTACCTTGCTCATTTATGTGTGACATTGCTATGATAGCATTTTCAACAAGTAATAGGACGTTGGTCTCCTAATTTGTGAAGAGTCAATTCTTCTTATTTCCCATGCTTTATGCATTTGAGTTAATAAGCAATACAATTGCAGAAGAGAAATCACTCTTTGAGTTTGCAGATTAGATTGTGTGTGGGAGTGGCATGCCCAATATGTTTTCATAGGTGATTATTATTCTAGATATGCTGTGACTTCGATGCAACTTGAAGATCATCCACGACTTCAAATTGATATAATGGGCAACTAGCAGTATGGTTGAAGAGTCTTGTATCTTTGCAGTGTCAGACATCCTAATGATGATCATACTGTATGTGCCATGTTTGACATCTCCACCATTCATACAGTAGTGTTCTTCTGGAGAGATTAATCATGTAAAATGGGCCACCTGGCGTGGGCATTCTTACTAACATTGTCATAAGTTAGTCACTGCTTTGAACAATCATTTGGAACATGTGTAAGGTAGAAACACCCAAAACCGGCCGATTAAGGAATTCAGCAAATTCATTACGGCATTTTTTCTTTAAAATGATATTTTTGTAGTATTAGTGAGTGAAAATCATGAATATTAAAAAAAAAAATTAGATTTTTTGGATGTAATATGTAATTTCTACAATTTTTCAAAGTTGTGGGTCTCTGGAGCAATGGATCTGTCTGATAGGTGCACCCAGATCTGAAACCTACGAAAATCAGCTCTTAACAAGTCAGAATTTATAATGTGTCTTCCATAGGTGCACCCAAATCTGAACCCTAAGAAAATCAGCTCTTAACAAATCAGAATTCATTACGTGTCTTTCAAATGTGTCAGCCAATAAGAGTCAAACATTTAGAGGTCACATTCATGAAATTCTAGGGACGCTTTTATAACACTCTATGGACAAAGAATAGGTATAGGTGCAATTTTGGGTGTTTCTACCTTATTTTCTGTTCAAAGTAAATTGTACGCTACCAGTAGTACAGAGAAGATGGTAGCCTTACATGCATGCCTTGCTATCAAGCGGTGCAAGAAAATTTGCAGTACTGGTAAACTAGTGAGCTTCAGGGCTTATCTTTTTTTTTGGCTTTCTAGTGCCAGATTGCTCTAGAAAAAAATAAATTGGCCAAAAAATTGGCAACAAAATGTGAAGTTTTTTTTCCAAAAAACTTCAATTAAAAAAAAATCTTGGATGAAATTGCCAAGATTGTAAATGAAAATAAAATTATGGACATGTAATATATACTACTATAATGTGATTTTTTTTATTCAATATGTGGATGAATGTTAAAATTTGGAGCATTTGTCATTGTTAGAGCATTTCTAGTAGTTTGATCTTTTTTATCATTGGTGAATTGACCATACATAAAGCCAGGGCAGAGGGTTGGGGTGAACCAATCCCCTTACTTGTTCCAAAGGGAAAATGTTGGAATTTTTTTATTTGCCACGTATAATAAAGTTTGCAAATTCTGAATTCATCTTTGCATTTGGAGACCCCAAACTAGATAGGAGAAGTGTAGGATATAAATGAATCAAGCTCAAAATAGGTTTATTTTTATTTTTTATATGCATGCTTAGAATGACTTTAGGGACACAAGCAAGGGGTCGATTCACCTTGGCTAGGCGGAGGGCCTTGGGATTTTGAAGGGACAAAATTAATACAATTGCCTTAGTGGTTTGGTTGAGTTCTATGACATGGCAAGTTTTGAGTGGATCCAATTTTGTCCTTCCTTGCTACCTTTGGTAGATGCTCAAAGTAGAACAAATTGCATGTCTTTGGAAAGAGTAAGTGGGGAAATATTTATCACCAACAATCTTGTTGTTTTGGATGAGCATATTATTTGACATCTATTTTCACTCCAATGGACATGGACATTTACATAGGTTGGGAGCTTTTTTCCAGTAGTACAAGAGATGCTCTTGTTATTGCACACTAATTTGATCTAGTAGTCTTAGGATTAGTCAATCTTGGAATTCATTTACATATTCTTGTTATTTTGTAATTTTTTAAGAAATCACTTGACAACATGTGTGAAATTTTTATTTTGAAAATGGCATTTTAGAAAAATGAGTTACATCATCTTTTTCTCTGCTTGTTGGATTGTGTCTACATTTTCTACTAAAACATCTTTCTTTTGGACAAAGAAGATGCCCATGCTAAATATAAATAAGGTAGACATACCTATTTTTCCTATGCATCCAAATTTATCCTCATGTACCAATGGTATATATATTAAAAAAAACCAAATGCGCACTATCGATATACAAGGGAAGAATTCTTAAACAGATGGGAATAAGTATGTCTATCTTGTAATAATTGTCACTTGGTCATCTGTTTCTTTGGAGATCAAGGTAATGATAGATGGCTAGAAGGATATCTAGATTTGGACTTTGGAAGACTAAACATGATCGAGGCCCCCAAAATTGGTTGTGCCATTTGTATGATTTTTCTTTCATTGGCATGATTTGTTATAGTGACTATAATTTCTTTCTTTTCTCTTCTTTCTTATGGGATATATTTTGGTTATTCAAATTAAATCCAAGTTCAAATTTTTTTGTGTCTATTTTATGTTAAATTTTGGTGTACTTCAAATGATAGTACCTTCAAGTTCTTATTCGATATCAATCATTCGAAGATGATTTCATTTTCTAGGTCAATTTGTCATGCAAATTGAAGATGTTCTCATCACCTTTATACCTAAGGGATGTTGAAAACATTTGCCCTCATGATGTACAAATCAATGTACATTTTAGGATACAAAGATGTATTTGAAGATGCAAGAAAGTTCTAATTGACTTGAATTTTTTTATGAACTCAAAAAGTACCAATCGAAATGCTTCAAAAAATTTATGACTTTTTTGGACTTTATTGTGTGATTTTCATAAAATGTTGTACTCATAGAGCATGGGAAAATGGTGCAATTCTACATATATTGTTAATTGTCAAGGCTTTGAACAAAGATGTTAAAGATATTGTTGTAAGAATAGCCATGCATTTCCTTTGCAATAAACATTGTATGAAATTGTAGTAATTGTTTATATGACTTTGGATTTGAAAATACCATATGCTAGATTCATGCAAGTTGATTGGAATGTGTATAGAAGCATGTATTGATTGCATGTGTGAATAGTGACCTTGTGGCACTTAGAAATGACCTTCATTCCTCAAGTATGGCATCCATTCCCTTTGACTTGCACTTCATTCCTTGGAGAATGACAATTATTCTTTGTAGGATGTGAGGACGATGAGTAGATTTAAGGATGGAAGTGGTTAGTAGGAAACAAAAATATACAATGATTATAGGTTGTACGAGTCATATTTTGGAAGTATTGCAACCTTGATTTGTGTATGCAATCATGTCTTAGGATTGAATGTATTTCTATCTAATGTCATGTGCTTAATTGAATTGTATTGTATTTGATCTAAAATATAAATATATGCCCATATAATGGGCTATAGAATTGCAACCCTAATTTTTTTTCCAAAAATTGAACAATTTGCAACAATCCATGGCACAACTATTCTCAAGTCTTACTAATATCTAATACAATTAGTTCCCACTTGTCAAATATGACTTTTTGCATGTTTAAAGGACTTTGTTGTCTTCTCTCTAAATATATTTTTAGGTTCTACAATATTAAATATAAGAAAATTGTAGCTTAGTTGCAGAGTCGTCATAGAACATTCATTAAAGGCTTTATGAATGATCTCAAGAAATTTATTTTCTTTTTCTTCTCAAATGTCTCCATCAAATTTTTTTGTATTATACTTCCATGTCAAATGACCAAAGATACACAAAGATATCCATGATTACTTTATAATTTTATATATTTTATATATTTAAAAATATAACGGATATTCAATGAAATGTTTTCATTTTGGAAGATTTAAAAAATTTTAGTTCAATAATTAAAAATTGAATTCTAAAATCAAAATATAATTTCAACTTCTAAAGATACACAAATTTGCAAGAAGTGTTATGAAATAGTATAATCATTGCCTTGCACATGTAATCAAAGTGCATGTTGGGAGTTTCAAGTTGGAATTAAGGAGTGTAATGTCCTTGAGATGTATTGGATTGATTGGAAGCCTCTTCAATTAAAAAAGTGATAGTCATTTGTTAAGAAAAAGATTTTTCTAAAAAAGATTTATGTGAAATAAAATGTTGGAAAATTTTCTATTGAACCTATTTTTGTGCTTTGCTATTTTTTCTTAGTTTATGTTCTTTTCAATATTTTCTCCAAATCCTAGTATATCCAATACTATTCCAAAATGAAACAAAATCAAGCAATATGTCTTGCAATTACTCTTGAGTTTTTCCAATGAGTTTTAGATGAAAATCCTATTTTGGTGATTGCATAAAAGAATGGATGATTTTTATAGCATTTTGGCAAGAACAAGGATTTTGATGGCAAATATTGTGAATACTTATTAGCAGAACAATCACATCTTTTGAGAAGAAAAACCAATTATAGCTAAAGGTGTTGTAACAAGTATTATGGACTATTTGTGAATAACAAAAAATATTTTGTGAGAAAAAGACATTTTTTCATAAAATAGATACAATGAGGTATAAACTAATAATCAGTAGAAAATTATGAAGAAGCTAATGAAATTTTACCAAAAGAACGATCTTGATATCGTCTTCAATGTTTAATTTAGAAGTGCATGTACAAACGTGGAGGAAATAAAATAATATATTTTTAGATGTCCCTTGGTAGGAACATGCCCACTTACTATAGAAATAGACTGCAAAAAAAAAGACTACAAAATAGACTACAAAAATTTCAACTTTAGATCATTAATTTTGCACACTCCCTTGTACTAAATCCCCCTAAATCTCAAAGTATGACAAAGTAGCAAAATTGACTTGTAAATATAATTTTTTTTTAATTTTGAAAAAGAAGGGATATGATTACAATCAAAACAACCATCTCTAATAAAAAATAATTCGAGTTCATTGAGTTCATGTGTCAAAAGTCATAGCACAAGACAAGTCCTTTTACATAACTTGTGATGGAAAAAAGGACTAGTCTTCTTGCAATCACCCATTTGTCATGATTTTTTAAAAGATATATATCTTAGTTGTTATGAAATTGAAAAAGATGCCTGATAAAGAGAAACACACTTGCTCTTATAGAATATTTGCAAAGAAAATTAGTAAAATCCATACAATGCAAATGGTAAGAAACTAATATAAGAATCTTGAAAAAATTGGATGAATAGAACATGATGTTTTAAAAGTTTATACTAGTTCTTAGAAGGATGTGAATGGCCCATTTTAGGTTGATTGAGTACCCTAGGGTTAAGTTAGCAATCATTATTTGTAAGTATTAAATTGTAATGTGAAATCTTGATATATAAATGATGAAAATTGATTTAGTGTCATATACTTGAAATTAAAGTATGTTGAAAATTTTGAAAATTTCATAATACATTCTATTTTATTATTATGTAAGATGAAATAGTGTTATTTTTTGGTAGTTCAAATTCTTTTGTCATTTTGTACTTATAGAGGTGGTCATGTCTTTCTAATTCTAGATTGCAATAAAATATTCAATTATAGATATTTTTTAGTTGTCAAGCCAAGTGGAAACTAGATTTGATATATTTCATTTTTTTAGTCCCACTTACATAGTAAAAAGTCAAAAATGCTAAAATACATTATGGAGTGTCTTGTATTTTGATTAAAAAACTAGTTGTAAAATAAATCATATGACTTAACCTCTAAAGTTCCTTGACAACTTTTTCCAAAAGATTCAAAACCTTCATATTTTAGCACATTGAAGGTAATTAAAAAATTAAAGAAATTTTCAAACTTTCAGGGTGATTGCAGGAAATACTTGTCATTTTTTTTGTCCCCTCGGTCTCCATGAAGGTGTTTTTCCTCATAACTTTTGCGGCTTAAGTCTGTTTTAGTTGAAATTGGAGGAGAGGTGTGTGTTGTTGATCTAGACATTCATTAATTTTTTAAATTTTCTTAAAAGTAATTTATTATTTTTAAGGTGGCTCCAATTAGGTGACTACCTTGGTTTTTTTGGGTTTTTTTTTTGTGGGTGTGTGGGGGTTTAGTCCTATTTGGAGATTAGAAATGCGAATTTGAAGCCAAGGTTTTGATTGGTTGTAGGTGGGCTAACATTCTAAAGAAGTCTAATGAGATTTTTTGGCAAAGAACCTGGTGTAAGGGTTGCATATGGGTTAAAAGTGAACATTGTTTGCGCAAGCACTATGAAGAGGGGAAAATTTTTTATGATGAATTTTTTGTTCACATGGGACCAAAGAAAATATTAGAAAAAAAGATTTTTTCTTTTAATTATTTCAATTTTTTTTACTATTTAAAAAAAATCAAATTCAAAAGTATCTATTATCTTGTATTTTTCTAGGCCTCTTTTATTGGGCATAACTTTTAGAGATAAATTTTTTTTCACTTGAATTTTTACACATATAATATTTTTAATGCTTCAAAAATTATCCATATTTTATTTTATTTAAAAAATAATAATTTCCAAAGTCACGAGACTCTATTAATAAGGCCATTTTGAGCCAAAACCAACAAGTGTTTCTTGCAACTACCTTTCAATTGAATAAATTTGTACTAAATTACTAAAGGAATTTTTGGAAAAAATTTCATCCCATTTGATTGCATAGATTGCAAAATTATGACATTTGAAGTTAGAAAAAAAGAAATAAGTTAGTTGTAGGGATATTATACATTAAAGTAGGATTGAGACATCCTTGCTAAATTTGTAGCCCTTAAAATTCAAAAGGAATTTTCTATACTACAATGTTTTCCAAAAGCATACAAAAAAATATGAGGTTATCAATTAGTAATCTATTAAGATGACATTCATACGATTCATATTTATATATGTAATAACTTAATCCCTATAGGACTAAACTATGTTTTTTGGCAATATAGCAATTTTGGGTAGCTTAATAAGAATGGATTTTTTTTTCTTTGAAATTTTTTCACAACATGTGGTCAAGGAGTAGCTTTAAGCTGCCGAACAATTTTCATAACTTTTGACTACATGGTTAAAAAGTTATTGTATGCTATGTAATTTTCATTGTTTAGTGGTGAGGTTGGGCATTTCAAAATTTTTCTAAAAAAAGCAATTTTGTTAGAAATTAAAAATTGAAATTGATTTTCCAACATTAAAATCATTGGAGTTGGTATTTTTGAATCCCATAACTAAATTTTTACTACTTACCATTTTTTACTGTATGTTGTGCAATTCCAAATGATTTGAAAATTTTCAAGCATGTAGCAAACCTGCCTTGTAGAATGAATTCAAAGAAGCACAACCATTTCAGACATTTTTTTCATACAAATGTAACATTGTAAAGTGTAGTTGCCTTTTTTTTTTCATAGGGCTCAAAAAAGGATTTTTGTCAATTCAAATGCTAATATCTTGCAATTTACACAGTGGAAAGTTTTGAATTTTTCTTACATCTTTTCAAACTAGTGTACTATAAGATCCTATAGTTACATGTGTCCAAAAATGATTCTTTTTCCCTAAAATTTGGTACTTCTATTAGACATGGTGATTTTGGAGTATTTTTGGTGAAAACGTAGTTATAAACCATTAGAGGTTAATAATACATCTTATACTATCTAGCTTGCAATGACATAATAATTTAAAAACATATGCATCAAAACTACTAGTGTGTCTTGTGCTATTGAAACAATCATAATGAAAGTAAAAGTAATTTTTTAATTGATAAAAACTTCAAAATTCAATAACTTTCATGTTGTAGGAAGGAATGTCACAAAACAAAGCTTGTGCACCCTTCTTTGCTGAGGGCTTTCTTGACAAAACCAAGAACATAACTAGGGAACGCACGATCCAGGGTTGACACGATGTCCGGACGCAGACACTGACATTCGCGGTCCCGACGGATGCAGCGTCCGTCGGGACCGCCTCGTCTGCCTGTCACCCCGTCTGCCCCGTCCGTCCGCCCTGTCAGCTTTGACGGCCCTATTTCCTCCGACTGCCCTACCCAAACTGCCCCGCGGTCACTCCCTTAATCTTTAAACAATTAAATGTAAAATGAAGTGCAATGGTTCGCGATTTGTTATTAAAACAATGTCTCTTATAAGTTGAAAGATTATAAAGTTTGACTATGAGTCCATGATAGTCTTGAAACTATGAAAAAATTTCAATTCATTTTCAGAAGGCAAACTAAAAAAGTTTATGACTTCAAATATATATATATATACTATTTAAAAAATCAAGATCAACACAAATACAAACATAATCAATATGGGCAAAATGTATTCAATTTAATATAGAATACCATACATTGTGCACATTTGGCTAATTGCACATATAATTTTTTTCATTCCAACTCTATATTTCTAAACTAATTTTTAATGCCTATATAACCTATTCAACTACTACTTCTGCACTACCAATCTAATATAAATGGCGGAAATGTTCATCTGGCATCGGCCAACGATATGTATTAAAAAATCGCGTAATGACATGGGCCAAACTAGTATTTTCATCGTCAGTCTTCGAAGAAATGCGCTTCAAATAAGCATAAAACACTTTTGCAAAGTCATGAAAGGCAAATTGTGTCGCACTAGGTGTTTTAAGTAGCACGTTGAAATACGCCTCTGACATGTTGTTTCCATTCATTCGCCGAGCAATTTTTCGAATGGCATACTTTTCCGACTTACGTGAATACATCGGAATGACTTCCACATCTGCACCTGCTTTATGCAAATATGCAATACGTGGATCCACCCACCATCTCCTCTACAAAGTTTGTTTCATCTCATTTGCTGATGTAAATGTGTACAAAGACTTCATTGGCTGAGAAACTAAGGTGGTCATGCCCCAATCGCAAACTTCAATGTACACACGTGACTCATCCTCTAGAAAATGCAACAAGATGTTGTCCGGAGAAAGATCATTGTGCAAATGTCCAGCAAGATGCACTGCATACATTATAGGCATAAACGCCCATGTCAACTCTGTGCGCTTCTTCCGATATCGCCCTAAACGGTGAGCTTTTACAACCTCCTCTTCGGTTGGATTTGTATACATCAAACGGATTTGAATGTTGTCTAGATAATCCTTATCCATATTCAACATTTGTCGAAGAGTTCCACCATTCCACCAATACGCATAACCTTCACATGTCGTTCCGTGCACCGCAGTAAACCGTATCACACCCGCATGTGAAATTCGAACAGCCATTGATTCGTTTTGATGTTTTAACTTTGCAAGATCGGGTCGAGTTTGGTGGTGAATGGATTTCTTTGCCGCAAATTCCCAATAAAGAAGTATTCCTGGACATCCTTCAATACGAACCTTTCGAATCGTTGCATATCCACCTCTCATTGTTCTATCAACAACAATCATGCATGCTGTATCTGGAAGTGCTATGAGGTGCCGTTTATTCCTTCCTGCTTCAGCAACTCCATCAAGTCGCTTATAGCCTTATACATCAATGCTATTATAAAATAATACAATGATGTCTTCAACAATATGCTTGCCTACATATATACTTGGTGTACACTATTACACAACACTTTTTGAAAAAGTGAACAAAATTGTTGTTCAAAATTGTTCTATTCATTTAAAATTTTGTACTACTTCTACCAATCTAGTGCTCTATACTTGTCGTGAGAGTAAAAATGAGAAAATGGAGCAAATACATGCTCACTATATACTTGCATGTTTTTTTATTCGGAATCTGAATCGGACTCAAATTGTTGACCGTTGCCTCTTCTTTGTACTCCAATGAATGGACCATCTCCGTAGTTTTCGTGATATCCACTCGATGCACCTCCTTGTCCATAGTTTGAACCTCCAAAAGTAGGAGGAGGAACCAAAGAAGTAGGCTCTGATCCTCTTTCATTTGAAGCCCTATAATAAGAGGCCTCATGATGTCCGTATGAATCACTTCTAGTTGATCCCGGATAGTATTGGGCACTTCCGTGAAAAGAGCAACTATACTGCGGGGTTACATGGCTTCCTTCACTACCTTCAGAGCCCACTTGAGTGGGCGTCGTATAATATGAACCAGATTCAGTAGATCTACCATAGTGCGTATTGCCATACCTACCTGTTTCACTTTGAGAGCCAATTTCAGGGGGAGTGCCATAATGAGAATCAACTGCACTTGAACTACCATAATGCGTGGATCCATAGCTCCCTCTTCCACCTTTATATCTATTTTGAGGATCGTAATTAGAGTATGAACCACCTCTTCCTTGTTCAGATCCTCGCGTTCCATGTTCACGTTCGTAGGACCCACCATGCCTATTTTGCTGTCTACGATCTTGAAAGCTTCTGCGTGTTGCCTCTTGCATTTGTTGTTCGAATTCAATTCGTTCTCGTTCTTCTACCCGTTCGTGCCTAATTCCAAATGTGACAAACGCTTGCATATCATCGTCATCATCGTCATCTGTCCACGCATCTTCAGCATTTCGTAGAACAACTGAAGGTTGTTGTAGATAACCTCGATTGGACCACTCTGGCATGCAATCGCTTGCGCCCCTCCACTGTGTATCTATAACGACATCCGTGCGCGTATAGTTCTCCACATTGCAACTTGTAGCGGTATGCCAGTCCACGTCTTTGTGGAGTACAATCTCTGCCCAAACCATTGCTATAACATTATAATTCATTATATTTGGTTTGGCGCTTTTAATGGCAAAAACTCGATGCACTTGTGTGTATCGTTGTTTGAAGTGCTCACTTTGGCACGTAGACATTTGTCCTTCCCAACGTGGCGCTTGGTGCTCTACACGTTCACATCGCCAAAGTTTTTGAATGTGAGTCATTTTCACATACTTCTTGCACATTGAGCAATCCCACACTCTTGTTGGTTTT
This sequence comes from Pseudoscleropodium purum, assembly GCA_963969395.1. Classification (NCBI taxonomy): domain Eukaryota; kingdom Viridiplantae; phylum Streptophyta; class Bryopsida; order Hypnales; family Brachytheciaceae; genus Pseudoscleropodium; species Pseudoscleropodium purum. The sequence continues at coordinate 6,145,915 of OZ017796.1, forward strand.
TCTTCCCATCCCGATTCACCCACGCACAATGGATCGGCCCAAGCATCCCAATTGAACAATTGGGGTCTTCCCTTTGACTACTTTTTTTGGGTGTTTTATCTTTCAGTATGATGAAGCCGAAGCAAAGAGAATGGAACAATTAGAAAGCTTAAGAACCAAAATTTTGATTTAATTAATTAATTAAAATTTTATAAGCGTGAAATTTGTGAAAATTTGTAACAATGCCACAACAATCGTTCACTCAAAGCGGAAGGGGCGCGCAGAGCTTTCAATGCACTCGTCCGCCCACTCCAAAAGAAAACGATTGTTCGGAATGAGCCGTCCGCCTCCCCATATATATATGCGGATGTCCCGAGGCGGATGTCCAGATCATGCGGACCACATCAGTCCGCGTGTCAATCAGACGGCCGTACCGGGGCGGTCGGGGTGGACAGGGCCGACGCCAGATCGGACGGATAGGGCGGACGGAGGACGGAGTGGACAGGTATCGGGGCGAATGCGACGGACGGTGCAGACAGGGCGGATTCCGGATCGGGCGGACAGGGCGGACGGAGAATGGGGCGGACGGGTATCGAAGTGGACGGGGCGGACAAGGCGGACGCCGGATCGGGCGGACAGGGCGGACGGCTCATCTTAAACCCTAAATCTAATGAAGCAAATTGTTCTTTTTTCAAAATCCCACGGTATAGATGTTTAACCCCTAAAGTTATTTTCACTAAAAACACTTCAAAACTGCCATTAGTAGTGCAAATACCAAGTCTTAGAAAAAAAAGACTTTTGGGCATATGTAACCGTAGGATCTTGTAGTAAATTAGTTGGAAAAGATGTAGAAAAAATTTTAGACAAATCCACCATTTTGATTGTAAGATATTAGATATTGAATGTTTCATTTAAAGGGGCTACTCAATTATGTCTATTAATGAACAATTGATAGGCTAACAAACCTAACTTAGCATGTATTTTAATATTTGTTGCAATTGTTTTAGGAATATTATAACGTAACACTATTATAATATTCTTATAAATGATATAGTACTAAATCATTTCAAAATCAACAATATTCGAACACAATCTGTCAATCTTGTCTTCCATACTCCTTTAATGATATATATATATATATATATATATATATATATATATATATATATATATATATATATATATATATATATATATATATATATACATACATAAAATATATTAGATAAATCAACATGAACAAATCAATGATTATATATTTCATACATCTATTCTTCATCAATCAAATAAGAGTGCATGTTCAAATGTAGACAAAGATGATTTCTCCATTTGTTCCCCAAAAATAAATAAACAAATAGAGAAAATATGAAGTGAATATTACTTGAAGAATTGGAAAGAAAGAAATTGACGTACTCAATTGCATTTTATTAAATTGAAAAATTGCATGTGGATGGCATGAATTAATCTTCATAGATGCTAAACTTATACGAGTTGCATTTTAACATTTATGATTTATGCAATTGATTGAATTGAAAGCTCTTGTAATTACATTTTCAAATTTTCGATTCAATCATTCAAATTTGCAAGAGTGATTTATGATAGATTTATAACTTTAAATGTGAAAGCATTGAATGCCTTTATGCGTTTGTTCATCAATATATTAATTTTAAATAAATAATATATTTTTTTTATAACATATGCATAAACCATTGCATTAAGAAAAAAAAAACTAAGAGCCAAGCCAAATAGGCTGGTCAAATGAAGAGAACAAGAGAATAAGAGCCCTACGAGACAAAAAACAAAGGAAAAAAAAAGAAAATATCAAAAGGATTCAAAGGAAGGAGCAAGATGCATTCTTGCAAGACCGTAGAATACATAATGATTTCAAAATCCAAACACAAATATATTTTCTATTTCAATGAGAGCCAAAAATGAACTACCCTGCTTTCAAAGATTGTACAATGTACACGTTATACAAAATGAACATATAACAGAAAGAGTAGAAGACATCGTTTATCATGATTGAAAACTGAAATGATTTTTTTTTTCTATGTAGAATATTTTATGAAATGTAACAATGTATTTAATTATCATAGTAATTGGTAGAAATCTTTGTGCAATACATAAAAACATTTCATTCATGTGGAGTTTTTTCATTTATTTAGGATTAAAATTGAAGTATTATACTCTACAAAGTACAAACCAAAAACAATACCATATACCTAAGTTCAAAAGTTTGCAATTGTTTCGTGAATTCATTTTGAAAACTCAAACAAAGAAATATTTTATAATCAATATCTTGTTCATTTGAATCATTTCAAAAATTGAATTCCGAATTCAATTCCTATTTATAATAGAAATTCTGTTTGTCAATTTTTTAAATCTTTAAACAATGAACCTTCTTTTTAAAAATTAATATTTAAAAACATTTGAAATAAGAATATTGGAATTACCCTTCAAAATAAATATAGCACATGTATAAGTGTATAATGTATTCTACTCCACCAACTCAAGTAACGAATTTTTCTATGTTTTTAAGGAAAAGTATAGCCATACATGATTTGAAAGTTAAAACATTGATTCTTTTTCTTTGTTTTCAAATCTAATCAAAATTTCATTAAAAAATATGAAAGACTCGATGTTCATTTGAAGATCGTGATGCACTTTTAATGAGAAATCACAACCTTTCATTAAATATCATGAGGTTGAAATCCATTAAATTGTTATTCTAATTATGTATTGGGGCCTTTTTTTAAAATTTCATTTGCTTACAATGAAAATGGAATTGATTATTTCTGCAAAACATTTGATTTCCTAATGAACTTAAAAAAAATCCCCACCATCATCAGATCTCCTCAAAACCTATTTAGAGGGATAATATCAGTAAATAATCCAAACATATTCAACTTAACCACATTCCCTTCATTCGTAAAACAATTTAGGGGAGTGAAGAAAAGGGTTAGGGTAATTAGGATATAGGGTTTAGGGTTAATATTTAAAAGAAAAAAAAAATGATAAATCAATTACATTGATCCTCATTTAGCAGTGATTATTAGGCTGTTTTATTTTTGAAATGTTACCACTCTTTTTGAATAATAATGGCCTCATAGGATGCACCAATGGACAGCTGGGCGGACGCCGTCGGCGGTCAGTGTTTAAGTGGGGCGGTCGGCGTGTCCAAACCACGGACGACATCGGAAGGCGGACAGTCCGGACAGTCCGGGCGGACGCGGCGGTCGGTTGGGGTGGGCGGACGGGGCGACAGGCGGACGGCGCGTCCGCTGCCGAAGTGGACGTTGTCGGTTCGCGCGGCGGACGCGAGGTTCGAGGCCGCTTCGCGCGGTCCAGGGCAGGTCCGGCGGGCGGCGGCGGACGGCCTCTAGGTCCGGTGGCGGACGGCTATAAGGGTGGAGTGACTTTCATTTCTTCTCACTTCAATTCTCTTTCGGTGCCAAGTTGGATGTGCTACTATTGCTTTATGCGCTAGTTGCTCCTACGGGGTGGAGAGTTGGGGTCCTCTATATTTTGTTACTGTATTGCGGTTGATGCCATCACTTTTGACTATCATGTGAGATTTTTTTATTTACTTCAATTGGTTATTGAATCCAATTGACAATCATGAACGGCGAAGGTGATCGAAATATTGATGGAGTGACTCTGGGAAGCGAAGCCAAGAAAAAGAGCAAAGTGAAGGGGGCTACACATGACTTTCGGCTTGACATTTTAAATGACCCTACAATTAAAGCAGAGAGCGGGTGGGAAGATGAAGATGCGGAATATTGGACATAAAAAATGTGCAGGACCTATGTTAAAAATGTACCACATTGACAAGTTGTGGCCTCAGGAGTCGCACAAGAGTCATACACGAGATTTTTGTTGTAAACCATGGACTTACAACAATAAACATTTTGTCCATCGATCTGAGGAGGTGTGGCGTGTTCTATTCGGAAACAAGCGTAGAAGCAAAGGCTATATTAATTATAGCGTAGCGTGTATGGTTTACGCTGAACTTATATTAGAGCGCAAGATCGATTGGAGCACATTTCTAACAACAACAGCTTGCCCACTTCTACTTGAAGCCAATCAAAAGGACATTTCCGACTTGTACAATTCAGAAGGAGAAACAGAAAAAATATTAAAAAATACTGTTGAGGTGAAAACGGATGGTGTGGAGAAAGCCTCAAATATTGAAGAATTATGGTCTGTACAATCTCCAACAAAAGCAATCAATGAAAGCTCTTCGAAAAATGTGGGGAAAGATGTGGAGAAAGATGTAGAGGCGCAGGAGGGTGAAGTCTTTTCCACAGCTCCAACACATTTGACCTTTACACCAAATGTTGCGGCACAAACGCAGACGGAGTTTGTAAACCAAGGCAAGGTTTGCACGGAACGCAGGGAAACTTCAAAAAGTAAAGTAGACGAAGTCTTAGCGGAGAAAGTGGCAAAGGCTAATGCTACAATTGATAGTCTAATAGCCAACAATTGTTTTGATAGTTTGGTCTACAAATCTCCGCCTGTGCATCAAGGTGTTGAATCTAGTCTAGCGTTAAGTTTAGAAGACAAAGTACATACGCCTCGTGGACAAGGCGTGACGATTGATAATATATCCTCATTATGGAGTTCCGAGCATAAAAGGCGGGTGGAGGAGTTTCCGTTTACAACGTCATTGCCAAGTCCTCTACATCAAACCTTGCAAGACATGTCCAATCCAAAACAATTGAAAAATCTTTTGAAGCTCTTAGTTCAATTTGCTAACCTTCATGAAGAAATAGGCGGATCGTCTAACCCCGATGATGGTGCTACTGCTGTTCCAATGAGTCCACTTGCAGATCCAAAGAATGTTGCACATATACTTGATACAGCTTTCAAGATGACGATGTCAGTTGAATTTTTAGCGAAAGTTGCTCCAACTTTTATGAATTTGGCCAAGGAGTTTTCTTTCATGGCACCAGAAATGTTGAAAGGTGCTATAGCATTTCAGAATCTCACGAAGACTTTTGGACCACTTTTCGAAAAAAAAGATGTTCACATACTACAATTGGTGGAATATGAGAAGAAAATTGCTGACCTTGGAGGAGTGGAAGCAAGGTGCAAAGTGTTGGAGTTGAAATTAAAGATTTCGGAGAGTGAAGTTGAACATTTAAATTACCAATCATCGAGGCAAATGGAAGAGTTGATGAAGATGCGTAAACGGATTGCAGAATTGCAAGGGACCTCCAAGAATCCGAGTGAGGTTGCAATCTCACCAGTGATTGTATTCGGAGACAGTCAAGAGACTAAAGAGAGTGAAGGTAAGCTCTCTCTTCCTTTTGATAAGGCCGAAGCAAGCGACAACCCTGCCATTGTGAATGTACAAGAAAGTCGCGACATGAGCATGTTAAAAGCGACACAACAACCATCAATGGAAAAGCTTTCATCCGTTTACGTGAATGCGGAGACGCAAACGGAGAGTTGTGACTTTGAAGAGTTGAAGCATAAATTGGAGGAGGCAATTGAAACAAAAGGAATTGTTGAATCCGAGTTGAATCGATTGCAATTGTGCTTGGATTTGAAGAAGTTTATGCCATCTAGCGGCTTGGAGTCTCGATGGTTAGTATGGGTACAAAGATTCCAAGATAGACCCTCTGTAGTATCTCGAGCAATGGCAGGTCTTTAAACATTGGCAATGGAGTCGAATGAAAATTGCGATGCCATTCAAAGCTCTTTGAGTTGGTTCAAGACTATGTTTGATCAACATCCTTCAAAGGGATATACGGAGATCACATGTTGGGGAGACATGGATGCCATGTTTGAGCGGTTAAACCACACAAAGAAGGACCAAGCTCCACCCATCAATTGGGCCTTGGAAGTAGAGGAAGAATGGGTCCCTTACAACACACTTTCAGTACACATCAATGTGAAAGACAAGCGAGTGGTGCATGCTTGTGATCCAGCCTCTCCAATCTTGGATGGTTGTTGTAGCCTTTGCCAAGGCCTCTTCGGACCGAAAGGTGCGGTAACCATGGGCCAATGTCGCCACACTTTCCATGTCACTTGCATTGTGAAAGCATCACTCATTCGTTCGGTGTGTGCCGAGTGTCGTAGTCCATTGAGTGCTAGGTTCTACGAAATGTTTGGTATCTTGGAAGCTATGCCTCCAGGCCACGAGTACAATCGTTGAAATCTTCCTCTTGATCAAGCGCCGTACAAATTTCAAAATTATCAACATTGGGAGAAGCCAATCCGGTGAAATGCAAATGAACAGAGGCATGATTTGTACGAGGAATCTCAGCAACCATTGGATTTGGATGTATGGATGACTCACAATAAAGAGGTGGAATTGCGGGCTCGAGGAATCGTAGATGACGCGGCCCGTGAAATGTTTTGTCACAACATGGGGGGACATTAGAGTTTGCAACATGAAAAGTTCTTTTGTTTTCCAGATAAAAAAGTGGAGAGAGGACCAAAAGATAGTTGGGTGGAGGTGAACCATGGAAAAGAGTTCGATGAGCAGTATAAGGCATACGACCACACCCTCGTAGGTAGGGCCCTTCTATTGTCGAAGTTGGAAGAGGCTGCAAAAGTTCGTGTTGTCTACGATACAAATGGACAAACAAGCACATGACATTCATCTGTAGATGTAGCAGCAGCATTTGATAGGCGCATTGGCAATATTATAGGGCATTGGAAGGCTTTCCTATTGGATGGAGACTGCCTTACAGTATGGCAAGGGAAAAGAGATGATGAAGTTGTTCAAGCGATGATAGATCGTGTGGAGAGCAACTTGAGAACCTTGAAGGCAAACGAAGTCGATTTATCACCGAAAAGAAAACAAAAAAAGAAGCGTGAAGAGGACGATGACTTCTTTCCGGAAACCAAGAAACAATTTCATAAGGTGGACATCGAAGTTCAATCTGGAGGGCGAATAGTCCGTCCAAGTCAACAACGGTCAACTTGTCAATCATGTGCTAAACTCCTCGGTACAACAGATTTTCCTTTTGTTTTGGGAGAAGGTAGTGGTCCATCCAGTAGAAAGTAGGATTTGAGGAGAATTTTGTTTTTTAAAAACAATGGTCCTTTCATTGTTTAAAAACAAAAAAGAATGTGAAAGATTTAGATCTTAAAAAGATCGTATAGGATTCAATAGTGATATTGGAACTATGTTTTCATGTATTTTGTTTATATATATATATTTATATATAAAGATGTTATATTTTCATTTGCGTATAAAAATATTTTTATATGTACATCTTATTTTACGTAGATGAATTCATTTTTGATTGTGTAACATTCAAATTACATAACAATATAAAATTTTCTAATGACTAATGGCAATGCGAAGTCCGCCCCGTTCGCCCCGCCTGTCCGCCGTGCCCTGTGTGTCCGCCTTCCGACGACGGGAGGGACGCTGCGTTTGCTAGCGTCCGTGCGTCCGAACGTTATTTTGGGGCGGACGTTGAGATTCGTCAACGCTGGGACGATCTGTGAGATCTCAATGTAACAAACAAAATAGAACAAAACAAATAAATAAACAATTTAACTTAAGGTACTGAAAAGTTGTGATACAATCATCAAGACTATATATGATACATTTTTGTAAATTAGGGATCATGAATACATGATTACATTTGTGTAAATTTTACTATTCAGGTAGTATATACATATGACTTATTATAGATGCAAAACTAAGTATTGCATTATAGAATGACTTTACTAGAGAAAAATATATAATAATTAAAAAAAACATTTAATCTAAACTTATATGGTTAGGTTTTTGGAGCTAGAAAATATGTTACCAATGAACAAATGTTTTGATTAAAAATTAAAATGGATGATTTTCATCCAATATTTGTATTCAATTTTGTTTGATGTATATTCATATTATTAATTAAATTCAAGTAAAGTTAACTATTTTGAATTTTAACATATAAAGATTCAATATTAAAAATATTACCAATTGTTATTGTGAATTTTAGGACTTTGTGTCTTTTTGTTTATAAAATCTAGTGTGACATTGGAATGATTAAGTTTGCTTTAGAATAAAATTGAAACATTGAAGCTTTGTAAGTCTATTTCTAAACTGTTTAAGGGATTAAAAAAAATCCTATCAATGATAATTTTATTCAGGGTTGATGAATGTCAACGTCCGCCCCAAAATAGCGTCCGTTTTCCGGACGTCCGGATGCATGGACGCTAGCGGACGCAGCGTCCCAACCGCCGTCGGAAAGCGGACGGGCGGGGTGGACGGACGGGGCGGACGGCCCGAGGCGGACGCCCAGATCATGCGGACCAGATCAGTCCGCTCATCGATCGGATGGCTGTAATCGGGCAGATGGACGGACGGGGCGGACGCTACGTTCGCCGAGATGCGAATGTCAGTGGACGCTGTGGATACAGCGTTCGCGTCCGGACGTCGTGTCAACCCTGATTTTATTAGTTTCAAGTTGAACCACATTTCAAAATATATAATGCTAGAAGTATTTTTGTTTATAATATGATATTCTACACTATAAATAATATGTTAAATATTCAAATATTCTAAGCTTATTTTTTATCAAATAAGAAATTTATTCAATTTTTATTCAGAACTTGCTGTAAATAATTTCAAATTGTCAAAAAAATATGCAAAAATTTTAAGGCTAGTTGAATACACATGTTTTATCATTGGAATTAATGAAAAAAATTCATTCAAATATATAGTTGTACAAAGAGTTGTTCAAAATGAATGATTTTGAGGTTCAACTAGAATATGATTATATTTAGGAGCCATCTATGAATTGAATTAATGATTAAGGTTCAAATATTATAAACTTTTTCTCCCAAGTTTTGTCACTCATACTTCAATCTTTTGTAGTATAACCAATATGACCTTAGACAACTAATGTGGAATGTTTGTAACTACATTATACACGGAGCAACATAGTTGTAATGAAATAGAGACTTTAATAAATGGTTTGAGCACTTAGTGAAGTTTTTTTTTTTTTTTAAATCTTCAAAAATGCACCTACTATAAATGACACAAATTTCCTCAAATGTCAAGGTTGTTACATTGATAATATTCCAATACTTTGGCACCTTTACAACTTGCGTTCTCAAATATAAATCCACACTTTTCGTAGATTTTAGTCCTTTATGTACACTCACGTTGCAATTTTTGACGTCATAATCATGCCAATTTAACAAAATTGACTATTTAAGTTTTGACTTAGCAAATTCACAGAAGCTATCAAAATTCTCCCCCCAAAATATATTTTTTTGTCTGGAAATTTCCAGTTCATCTTCGGGACTTCAAGGCTGGGGACAGATTGAATTTGCAACTACTGTGCACACTGCTTCCTTCCCCAGCACCTGCTTGCACGTCCTTCGCTGCTCCCTGACGTCCGTCCTCTGGCACCCTCGAAGTCAAACCCAGGCCGACATATCAAAGCAACATCACTTCGAATTTCAACCTCTTAAATTTCAAAATTTTAAAATTCCTGTAAAAATCAGGAAAGCTAAGAAGGCGAGGCACAGAAAGATCGAATTTGTGACAGCTTCACAAATTTCAAAATGATCACGTACTTGAAATTATTTCAAAGCCAATTCAGTGATCATGCACACTGATCTGCACCACCAAATCCACGGTTCCAAACACCAGGTGGTGAAGGTACGTTGTTTGGATTTCAATTCAAGCCTAGCGCCGTTGAACTGACGTCTTGTAAAATAGCACCCGACTGTAGAGATGTACATGAGGCTTTCTGAGTTACGCATTGCTTTACAGCTTAAGGATGTGTGACTTTTGCAACTTGGCGCGTCTGCAACATGCATGACATCAGAAATTAATTACCTGTCCATGGCATAACATTCCCAAAACATAAATGTATACCACCTGGATTTCATGCAACTCCAGCTATCAGCAGGATTATCACTGGTATGTATATATGTCGGTAAAAGTGCTGATAACCACCACCAAGAAAAGTCATTGGACAGAGCACGTGGAAATAAGAACTCACCGACTTTGAGTAAATTCCAAGACGTTCCGCCGGAACTAATTCTCCATGTCTGATGGGTTGACCTGGTATTACAATTCCCCCTAGTATCGACTGGTGGTCACTAGCTTGCTTTCAGTTATAGCCCACAATGAGAACAGACAACGTGGCAAACTAACATGTCAGTTCCTCCCCGGGCAACATTTTACCGTATGTGATCATGTCCAATTCACGTGCCCTTGCGAGACATCCAAAATTCCAAATCTAGTCAATTCAATGACGGTGGTAGGAAGGTAGTTAGTCAATTTCATGCAAGATCACAACTACCTTGATTCTCCAGACATGGCAGCCACCGCGACGGCAAAGTTAACAGGTCACTTCGTACATACAGCTCCAACAAATCGATAGGATTTCGATCAGCAAGAAATTCCCAAAGCCATTCGTTTGGCGCTAATTAATTACTTAATGCCCGGATCGTGTCTTGGTACAGTTTCAGTGAACTTTTGACTGCCAAGACACAGCTTACCAACAGATCTGGTACACGCAATTACTGAAAATTGTGCAATTTATATTCTTAATTTTGCATTTTTTTTGACGCAGACGAAGAACATTCCAATGTGTGGGCATGTTGGCGACGGTTCACCGTTCCAATTGCAAATACGAGTTGATTATGTGTCTGCATGTTGGAAGATTGAAAGTCGGCAGTGGGCTAAATTTATTAGTATGGTTGGAAACCGTACCCTGAACTTCCAATCCTATCTAATTAATTTAAGCATCCAATTAGTAAGCTTAGGAAGTTTAGATTTACGAAGTCTGAAGTCGCTGGACATCAACTGGCCGGTAGGAAACCACTTAGCAGCTCGTAGCTAGTTTGGGGACGCAACTGTAAGTCAAGACCCAGAAGATTTATCAGCATTGAAACACTGTTACCACCACGTACGTACCTTAACATGAATCAAGTCGCCTTTGATTTTAGAGTCTGTCTCGGAGTGCGTACTGCATACTGCATACTAGCTATAAATAAATGACTCAATGCAAACAGCAATTCCACACTCAGGCATTGATTCATCGATCATCTTTCATACAGCGAGCTTTCATTACAAGTGCCGTGACTTGCTTTCGATCAATCACTTCATTGGCAAGTGAATAGTAGAGCACTGAGACCGGAAACTCACGTAATCTCAGTTCGCGAGCTGTGAAGATCAGAGTGAAGACTGTTCATCAATTTGGCTCAATTTGCGAAGAAGTCCTATTCTTTCAATTGTGTTTAGTTTCTACGTACACTCAATCAGCACTGTGTCAATCTTGTCGGATTTTGGGTCTTCGGGGAGCGATTTGCAGAGGTCATGGCCCCAGCGGTGCAGGAGCTGATCCCAAATGGCTCTGAAGGAGACAAAGATAAAACTCCAGATCACCCGTGCAAGCCAAAAGGCTGTCCAATTTGTGGAAATTGATCCGCAGTTGTACCGGGCCTGGTATTAACCTGATGGATCCGATGTTGTGCACACCCTGGCCGCCATGATTCCAGGTTGCCCGGGCTCCTATTCAATATGTGGCACTTGTACAGTTCTCACGTCGCATTGACAAAGAGATTGGCAGCTAGTAGAAGGTACAGACTCAATTAGTTAGCCCAAGCTTCTCTCGATCCATTAGCTAGATTCACTGTGGATGTTTTTGTTGAGATTAGCATTGAAGCACGTAGTACGGGTCCTCATGATAATTGAGCCTGGTATTATGATCTATTTCAATTTGGGTGATAGATTGATATGAAAATAATTAAGGTGCTTACGACAATGCAAACTGGTTGATAGCATTGGAGCACACCATCTGTTTTGATTCTACTTTGGAAGATCAATAAATCAAATACTTTTTATCATTCTGAACGTTTGCGAACTAGTTCATTTAGTTTATTTAGATTGAACAGGATTTATGGTTTGGTCACGTCAGGAGTCCTAATGAATGTACTTTATCACATGATTGTAAGCATGCCGGCCTGGGCTTCTCATGTTCACGAATGACAACATATCTAAGTCAAGGGAGTCGTGAATCATTACCCTTCTGTCTCCCATTCCGTCCCAGGTTTGGGACCTCATTTAAACTTGAACTTTTTATTCTCCTATTGCACTCGGTTTCGATTGTCAAAACAGAAGAAGTCGTGGATCAATATTATTAATGAATTGGTTCGTAAATGAAGTCCAAACAACAAAAAAAATTGAGGAAATTAAGTGGTGGTAATTGTTTAGACCGACTTTGATCTACATATTTGAGTTGTTCACGTTCTAATTATAATTCCAAATCAACTTGTTGATCTTGGTATATATATGTTAAAGATTTTAGAGCTCTGGGAATTTAAACGTCTCAATTTTGGCGCTAAGAAGCTTGTCATTTTACCAAATATGATCTTGTTTGGATGCTTGGATGGGCCCATTTCAGTCCGTTGATATGAAAATTTCTCGATTTCTTTAAATTTTAATTGAAGTGTGTAAGCGGTCCGATTCAATTTTGCTTAACACTAGTAAGATTCAGGACTTAGCAATCCATTCATTGAGAGGATACTTTTGGAAAACGCTTCATTTTTCAGGTGCCAATTTTGTGGTCTAGCCCTTGCTGTGGCTCCTGGGCAACACTGGATTTCAACTTAATTTGATTTCCGACTTGATCACAAACCAGTTGGTGATTTATCATAAACAGCATTTGAGACTTCAAGTACAATGAGACTTTTAAGTTTTAAGCCATTTTTAGAAGCTATCTGCCTTGTGACATTGTCCCTCTGTCTCAAAATAAACCCGTGGTACTCCCACTAGAAACTACTGATTTATTTATTTCGAGACAGAGGGAGTATGTTCCATGTGTGAAGGTAGGAAAAAATTAACCTGATCATACCAATACTGAGTGGGGTGTCTCATGTGATATGTGTATGACATTATTTTCCAATCCAAAATTGGGATTAATGCTTAGATCCATAATAAATTTAAAATGTGGTCTAAACAATAATCACCATTTGCCTTGTTTGTTTTGTTTTTCTAAACATATTGTTGTTTACAAATTTAACAACTATATATTGTGACTCTTATCATATACTGTAAATCATTGATTCTCTTAATCACATTGGTAAAAGTAGTCTACTATCTTATTGCACTTGACTAATTTTCTGTCAATTATGCTAATTGGCTCTTGCATCATTTTCCTTGTCACCATCTTGTGGCTCGATCATCCTAGCTAGATTTTCACAATCTTTCTAGAAAAGAATATTTGAATAATGCTCCAATCCAATTTTAATGAAGTTCACAAATGGATACCGATGTTGATCACATTCCGTGTATGTTTTGTAACATTCTGCATAATCTTGTTCATTATTGCATCAAGCATAATGATGCACTTGCTTAGGGGACTGAAAAAGAGCTTCTGTTGAGGGCCTTGAGACTTTGAAAATGGTGGACATGATGCTGGCCGTGAAGAACAAAGTTGTAGCTAACTTGGGAATTGTTGGAATGTTAGAGTACAAGGTTGCCAATGTGCAATTGGCTGTTGGAATTGTTGAAAATTCCTGGAAATTAGAAAGTTAAGGAATCGAGGCACAGAAAGATCGAAATTACGTGAGCGCAGCCCGTCTCAAAGGAAATTTTCTTTAAACAGACGTACATTTCTCCACAGAAATTGCAAATTTATGCGCAATTTACTGGGATAACTTTAAAATCTTTACCTGTCTTGCTTAGCAAAAGATTAAATGATGGTGCAATTGATTCTTGGAAATTTGAAAATTTCCAATTTGATTGAAATTGAGTATCTCTTCCGTTCATCACCGAGTAACAATCCCCAGGTCTATGGTAGACATGGCTGCCCGACTTCCCGAATTTGTGATAGCGTCACAAATTTCAAAATGATCACGTACTTGAAATTATTTCAAAGCCAATTGAGTGAACATGCTAAGAGTTATTGCAACTTCCATGATCATGTAGACTGATCTGCACCACCAAATCCATGGTTCCAAACACCAGGTGGTGTACGTACGTTGTTTGGATTTCAATTCAAGTCCAGCGCTAACAACCAATCTTCGCCGACCGAGAGACTTTTGCAGCACATTTGGAATGGCATGATCGATTGCGGGAGAGTGGAATGGGAGTATGTACGCAAACCAGAGAAGCGTTCGCCTCCAACCCAACGCAAGCTCATAGCCACCTTCGTCAAACGCAAGTACAGAAAGGATGTCTTCGCTACTATGGATGCTGAACAGCTCAGATAGGTTGCCTTTGGCCCCCGCGCTGGATTTGCCTTTCAACCTCCGTGAGCCTCTTCGCTGGCGGTTTGTTGCGGCGTACTCTTCCTTTAGCCGGCCGAGTGTTGCTTCGTGGCCTCTCAGCGCTGTGCCCCGGAGGTCCCTCCCCGTCTTGCTTGTTAGGCTGGCCTTGTACGTACTCTTGTCTGTTCCCTGTCCTTGTTTGCTGTCTGTCTTGCTTTGTCTCTCACCAGGCCACCTGTGGCTGGTGCTCTGTATTTTATCTTATGCAATAAAATCCCGTTTCATTTGTGTCAAAATAAATTCAAGTCTAGCGCCGTTGAACTGACGTCTTGTAAACTAGCACCCAATTGTAGAGATGTAGGTGAGACTTTCTGAGTTATGCATTGCTTTACAGCTTAAGGCGCGTCTGCAACATGCATGACGTCAGAAATTAACTGTCCATTGCATAACATTACAAAATCATAAATGTATGCCAACTGCATTTCATGCAACTCCAGTTATCAGCATAATTATCACTGATACGTGTATATGTCGGTATAAGTGTCGATAACCACCACCAGGAAAAGTCATTGTACAGACAACGTGGAAATAAGAACTCACCGACTTTGAGTAAATTCCAAGACGTTCCCCCGGAACTAATTCTCCATCATTGTCTGATCGATGGGTTGCCCTGGTGTAACAATTCTCCCTAGACTTACCGACTAGTGGCATGACCCGACTAGTGGTCACTACTTTGCTTTCAGTTGCAGCCCACCATTTGGACAGACGACGTGGCACACTGACATTTGAGTTCCTCCCCGACATTTTATACGATCGAGTGATCGTGTCCAATTCACGTGCACTTGCTAGACATCCAAAATTCCAAATCTAGTCAGTCCGAAGACGGTGGAAGGAAGGTAGCTAGTTAGTCAATTTCAAGATCAGAACTACCTTGACTCCACTCTAGAAGCATGTGTCCTCTAGACATGGCAGCCACCGCGCAGGAAAAATTAAACGGCCACTTCATAGTTACATACAGCTCCAACAAATCAACAGGATTTGAATCGGCAAGAAATTCCAAAAGCCATCGGAATTAGTTACTTAATGCCTGGATTGTGTCTTGTTGATGGTTCCATTGAACTTTTGACTGCCAAGACGTCACAGCTTCCCAACAGATCTGGTACACGCAATTACTGAAAATCGTGCACTTTTTGACGCAAACGAAGAACATTCCAATGTGTGGGCATGTTGGCGACGGTTCACCGTTCCAATTGCAAATACGAGTTGATTATGTGTCTGCATGTTGGAAGATTGAAAGTCGGCAGTGGGCCAAATTGATCAGTATGGTTAGAAACCGTACCCTGAACTTCCAATCCTATCTAATTAATTTAAACATCCGATTAGTAAGCTTAGGAAGTTTAGATTTACGAAGTCTGGAGTCGCGCTGGACGTCAACTGGACGGTGAGAAACCACTTAGCAGTAGCTAGTTAATTTGGGGACACGTACAATCGTAAGTCAAGACCCAGAAGATTCATCAGTACTGAAACAAGGTTACCACCACGTACCTTAACATGAATCAAGCCGCCTTCGATTATAGAATCTGTCTCGCAGCGCGTACTGCATACTCTGCATACTGTATATAATGACTCAACGCAAACACAAGCTCCACACTCAGGCATTGATTCATCATCTTTCATACAGCGAGCTAGCTCTCATTGCAAGAGCCGTGCCTCGCTTTCAATCTCTTCACTGGCAAGTGAATATATACTAGTTAGAGTATAATTGAGACCAGAAACTTACGTAATCTGAGCAATCTGAGTCTGTGAGCTGTGAAGATTATTCAACAATTTGGCTCAATTTGTGTTTCAATTTGTGAAGACCATTCTTTCAATTGTGTTTAGTTTCTACGTACACTCGATCAGTATTGTGTCAGTCTTGTCGGAGTTGGGGAAGAGATTTGTAGAGGTCATGGCACCAGCAGTGTATACTCTCGATCAGATTCACTGTCTCGATTATTCTCGATTATTCTTAATTATTCCATGATACTCTCGATCAGATTCACTGTGGATGTTTTTGTTGATCGAGATTAGCATTGGATTACGGAGAACGGGTCTTCAAGATCATGAAGCCTAGAATTCATGATCTATTTTGATTCCGGTCCCGGATTGGTATTAGAACAAGCAGCTTCCGACAAATGCGAACTGGTTTGATTGCGTCGGAGCTCACCATTTGTTTCGATCTTGCTCTGGAGGATCAATAAATCAAGTACTTAATTATTTTCTTCCTGTCTGTCTACGAATTGGGTCCATTTAGAACAGGATATCTAATGAGGACTGGATCGAGTGCTATTGAATTTATTGAATGACATGTATGCCTGTGCTCCTGAAGTGAATGCCAACAAATCTTAAGGAGTCGTGAATCGATATTAATGTTGAGTTGGTTTGTGAATGAAATCGAAACAACAAACAAAAGGTGGGATTTAAGTGGTGGTACTTATTTAGACCGACTTTTTTCTTCTAAATGTTGTGCAAATATCCTAGCACAATTACCCTGTATATAATGGTTTTGAAATGGAGAAACTATACCTTACAATCAACTCTTCAAATATTATTGAAAGAAGAGCATACTTGTTGATACCGATTGGTGATTTAAATTGGAAATCAACTACAAAATGGAGATGACAAACCTTCGGAGTAGGGCCAATTTTGAAATACCAGTCGTTGTTTAAGAAGTCACAAGAGCACTTTCTGAAACGGTCGACTTCTTTGCAAGATCCCCACACAACCCCAAAGTCAATCATCCATTCTTCAAAACAAACATCCAATCAATTCTAAAATAGAATGTGGACATCATAAAAAAATGTAGATTATGCATCTGTCCTTTGCAAGAAAGACTTTGCAAACATGACACAAGTCACAATCTAAATTGTGAAGGACCAAAAATTCATGGTGTAAAAATAACCAATTTGATAGACATTTGAACAGGCTACATGATGCCCATATAGGAAAAATTTTGAAATTCAAGTTTGGGCAGCTCTCCTAGGACCTCAAAATGTCCTTTAAGGATGAAAGTGCCGTTGTATTTGAAGCCTCAAAATAGAATTTTTGATAAACTTCACTAACTGCTTTGTGATCAAGTGAAAATCAATTAAACATTCCAGTGTTGCCAAGTAGCTCTCAACAAGCCTACAAGCGGAGCCACAGCAAAGGCTGGTCCACAAAAATTGGCACTTGACAATGTGTCCTCTCAAAGATTGGATTGCTCAAGATTGCTAAGGAAGACCCAGATGATCGAGTGGCTTACTTTGATTGCGCAAAAGTACACCCTCAAAATCTAAAGAGATTGCTCAAGAAATTTTCATATCATCAGAGTGCGCATAATGGACAGGAGTGTCTAAGTATAATCACGCAGATTGAAAAAAAACAAAAACAGTTATGTTGCAATAAGCTTTCCAGACTGCTTAACCAGTTAACCCAGGAAATGTTTTATGACAACCCTGCCAACGTTCCAAGAAAACTGAAAATTGTTGAACTTGACAACCAGTATCCTACGAAACACAAGTAATGTCTTGAGATTGCAGAAACCAAATGCTTCAACCATGAAAAGAGTCAGTTAGAAAAGGATAAATTACATGGAAAGGGCTCCATATATGATATATCATTACACCAGTCCTGGCAAATGCAAAGGTCATGTCTGCCTAATCTTATAATTGTTAGTTGAGGTGAATCATATACAGTATTGTGCCAAAAGTTTTGGACATCCAGGCGTGGTCACACTTCTTAAAAATGGATATTTTCATTGCACCAAATTTGAGGTGTTCAAATTCCCAGAGCTCTAAAATATACAACATATTTACAAAGATTTGAAGTTCAACAAGTTGATTCGGAATTATAGAATTTGGACAACTCAAATACATAAGTATCATCAACTTAGATCATCAAGTTTTAGTTCTACAATTGGTCTAAACAATTACCACCACTTACCTCCCACAGTAAGTTGGGTTCTTGTTTGGATTGAATTCACAAACCAACTCGTAATTATTAATACAGATTCACGACTCCTTAAAATTTGTTGTCATTCGAACATGAGAAACCCAAGCTAGGCCAACACGCATACATCTCTTAAAATACATTCATTAGCACGAACTCTTGACCTAATCAGAAATCCTATTCTAAATGGACATACAAGTTCGCATGCAGACAAGAAGGTACTTGATTTATTGATCCTCCAGAGCAGAATCGAAACAAATGGTGTCCCTCAATGCAACCAAACCAGTTTGCATTTGTGGTGAGCAACTTATCCTAATATCGATCTATCACCCAAATGAAAATAGATCATAATTCTAGGCTTCATAATCATGAAGACGCATACTACTCCAATTAATACTAATCTCAACAATAACATCCAGAATGAATCTGATTGAGAGAAGCTTGGGCTAATTAATTAATTGAGTCTGTACCTTCCACTAGCTGCCAATCTCATCGTCAATGCGACGTGAGAACTGTACATGTGTCACATATTGAATAGGATTCCGGGTAGGCAGGACTTGGCACGGTCACAGTGTGCACAAAACGTACGTCGGCTCCAACAGGTTACCTGGCCACGTACCTGGATCAAGTGCCACAAATGGGGCAGCCCTTAGTCTCGCATGCGTGATCTGGAGTTCTATTTCCGTCTCCTTCAGAGCCATTTGCAATTGGGATCGGCTTCTCCACCAATAGCGCCATGATCAACCGCTGCAAATCTCTTCCCGAACTCAACCAAAATTGACACACTCAGTACTGAACAGCAACTAGCCAAGTTTGTGAATTATAGCGTTCTCAGATCACAGACTGAGAAATCTTATGTGAATTTCTGGTCTCAGATTACCAGTCACTTGCCAATAAACACTAGTGCGAAACCTCTGTCGAAGTGATAGAGAGCACGGCACGCACTTGCAATAAAAGCTTGCTCTCGATTGGAAATCTGATGAATCAATGGGTGAGTGGAGTTCAGTTGGAGATGAGTCATTATATAAAGTATGCAGAACGCGCTGCCAGACAAACTCTTCAATCAAAGACGGATGGATTCATGTTACGAAACGTGCTGGTAGCAGTGTTTGAAGCTGATGAATTTCCTGGGTTTTGACTTGCATCTGTGTCCCCAAACTAGCTACCGCTACGTATTCTCTCACCGGCCAGTGATGTTAAGCGACTGCAGACTAAAATTTTCCATTAATTGGAAGTTCAGATACAACTAAATTCATTTGGCGGACATGCAGTCTTGGTATAATTAATGATCAATTCGGCGCAGTCTTTGAATTGGTCAACATGCAGAATTGCAGACACATTATCAACTCGTGTCTGTAATTTGAACCGTCATCCGTCGACAACTTGCACACTTCTCGCGACCCTTGCAGATTCGTGACTCTGCTGGTCATTTGCAACGTTTGAATGTTCTTCCCATTTGCGTCAGAAAAAACTTAAGTAAAATCAAGAGAAAAAAAGGACTCGAAATTCAGTAATTGCGCGTTCTAAATCTGTTGGGAAACTGTGTCTTGACAGTCAAAAGTTCTCTTGAACGTAATAAGACGAAACATGTTTTAGAAATTTAGAAATTAATTAATTAGTGGCAGTGCGCAACGAAATGGCTTTTGGAATTAATTGCTGATCCAAATCCTGTCAAAGAGTGTCTCGATTTGTCGGACCAGTATCTATAACGTCAATTTCGTTAAATTGGCAATGCTTCACAACGCAAAAATTGTGACAATACCTCCACAAACAAAGGGCTAATGTCAGGCCACAATTAAACTAGATTTTTGGGTGCGGCCTTGACCGCATCAATTAATAAAATATCGCCAATTTAACGAAATATACGTTAATATGACGTTAATTTGAAAAGGAAAGGTACTCATGTCTGGAGAGTGAAGGTAGTTGTGATCTTGAAATTGACTAACTACCTTCCTTCCAAGGTCCTCGGATTGACTAGATTTGGAATTTTGGATGTGTAGCAAGTGCACGTGAATTGGACACGATCAGTCGATCACATAAACTGTCGGGGAGGAATTCAATTGTCAGTTTGCCACGTCGTCTGCTCAAAAGGTGGGCTGCAACTGAAAGTAAAGTAAGGTCAGCGACCCATTCTCGATCACCCCCCACTTCCAGCATGTAGGCTACTGTGTTCCCAATCAGCTGCACATGGTTTTTATTGCAGCTTACCTGGAGCAGGACCAGCAGAAATGTCCAAAAAGTGTACATTGAAAGCATAGAATGATCACAACGTGTATATTGATATTATATCATATCCTTCTTAAATCTTACACTACACGGGAAATTTTTCACTACACGGGAAATTTTTTTCCCTCACCAACCCATGTTGCAAACATGCTCAATTCCTTAAGCGGTTGGAAATGGGTCGTAAGCTTCTAGTGACCACCAGTCGGTAAGTCTAGGGAGAATTGTTATACCAGGTCAACCCATCGATCAGACAATCATGGAGAATTAGTTCCGGGGGAACGTCTTGGAATTTACTCAAAGTCGGTGAGTTCTTATTTCCACGTGCTCTGTCCAATGACTTTTCTTGGTGGTGGTTATCAGCACTTTTACCGACATATATACATACCAGTGATAATCCTGCTGATAAGTTAGTTGGTGTAGCAGGAAATCCAAGTACGTTGATATACAATTAAAATATATATATTTGTAATGTTACGACATTGTCATGACAGTTTGTGATGTCATGTTGCAGACAAGTCAAATTGCAAAAGTCACACCTCATTAAACTGTAAAGAAATAACATGGAATGCATAAGTATCACCTATATCTCTACAGTTGGGTGCTATTTTACAAGACATCAATTCACCGGAGCTGGAAATCCAAACGACGTACACCACCTGATGTTTGGAACCATGGATTTGGTGGTGCAGGTCAGTCTGCATGATCATGGGAGTCGCAGTAACTCTCAACTGGCATGTTCATTGAATTGGGTTTGAAATATTTTCAAGTGATCATTTCGAAATTTGTGAGGCTATCACAAATTCGGGAAGTCGGGCTGCCCCTCGGGGGCAGCCATGGCTACCATAGACCTGGGAATTGTTACTCGGTGTGATGAACGATTGAGATACTCAATTTCAATCAAATTGGGAAATTTCCCATGTCCAAAAAACAGTTGCATGTGCAATCGCTTAATCTTTTGCTAAGCACAACAGGTAAAGATTCTTTTGAATTTTTCCCGGTAAATCGCGCGTAGCTTCGCCATTTTTGAAGAGAAATTTACGTCTGTTTAAAGGAAATTTCCTTTGAGACGGGCTGCGCTCACTTAATTTCGATCTTTCCGTGCCTCGCCTTCTTAACTTTCTGATGTCTGGGAATTTTAAAAGTGAAATTTAAGAGGTTGAAATTCAAGGTGATGTTGCTTTGATATGTCGGCCTGGGTTTGACTTCGAGGGCGACGGAGGACAGACGTCAGGGAGCAGCGAAGGACGTGCAAGCAGTTGCTGGGGAAGGAAGCAGTGTCGTTGCAAATTCAATCTGTCCCCAGCCTCGAAGTCTCGAAGCAGCTGCTGCCGCCATGAGTTAGTTTTGTTACATGGATCCCCATTCTTGATAGCAGTCTCACTGGGAAGGGAAGTTCTTCCGCCATTGGCTTTGGTTTTTGAGAAGGAGCGCTGACTGTGAGGGTGGTGGGAATGGATCATTCAACTCTTAATGGTAGAATCTGTGTAAAACCGCTAGTTTTAGCCAATGATACATACTTGGATAGAGTCAAACTTAAACTGACAATTATATGGTACTTTTAATTGTAGATGAACTGGAAATTTTTCTGAACAAAAAGAAATATATTTTTTTGGGAGAATTTTGGTAGCTTCTGTGAAGTTGGTAAGACAAACGTGTATAGTTCCATTTCATTAAATTGGCACAATTATGGCACCCCAAATTGCAAACTACGCATACTTAAAAGACTAAAATCTAGGACAAGTGTGGATTTATAATTGAAAACTCATCTTGTAAGTACACAAGCCTTTCTAAGTGTGTTTTTCATATAAAAAAAAAGCATGGGCTTTTAGTTATCCAAAATCCTAGATGAAGCAGTTTTTTGTTTTTTTTCAAAATCTAACCATATAGTGATATAGATGTTGAAAGAGCTTGCTTATTAGTATGCTTCAAAATTTAGGTTGTAAAATTGCATAGGAGTTGTGAAATTCTAACAAGAAAAATGTGCATATTCTATTTTAAGTATGTTGCCACTCTCTACAATGTTTGAGAAATTTGCATATAAGAGTTTTTTGGGATTTGAAGTGACATGAACAACTAGAAATTGTTTTAGCATACTAAAATGCACTTCCAAAAACCTTAAGTTCAAATGAAAAGCTTTTAAACTCAATACACAATCCACTTTGCAATTGACTATAAGAAATATGCATTTTAGGTGATGTTTTGTAATTTTTTTAAATGGATTTTAAGTAACGTCAAATACAACAAACCCATGTTTTTATGTCAACATTGATGTTATATTGGACATATTATTGACATAAAAACATGGGTTTGTTGCATTCAATGTCACCTAAAATTTGTTTTAAAAAATTACAAAACGTCACCTAAAATGCAAGTTTCTTCTAGTGATTGTTGAAATGCAATTTTATTTGATAAGTATAAATTGAAAATAAATATAAATCAATAACTTAATATTCAAATTTTCAATTGTGAAAATCATGAAAATACTTTACTCATTCCATTGGGACCATTTTCAAAGCAAATGGATAAGTACAATTTTTTGGATCTCAATTCAAGTGAAATTTGCAAACTTTACTTAAAGCTGGGAAATCAAGTAAAATTTTTTAGCTTTATTCTTCTACAAATATTACATATATGCCTTTGAGGACCTCTCAAAAATAAAACATTTACCTTTTATTGTGAAAATAAAAATGTTCAATAGTTTATCTTCAATACTATTTCTAAATTTTTTTTAATTGGTGAAAGGAATTCAATAGCCCACATCTAAACTAGCCCTAAATTTTGAATTGATCATATGTGGTTTATTAGATGGCAAATTTCATTAAAATGGTGGTATTCCATATGCTGTTTTGCACCTTCATATCTAGGACAAATATACATTGCTCACATCTAAGTCACTTTTAGATTTTAGAAATCTATGACTAATATAGATATTAGACCAAACAATCTCAAAAATCTAGGATTATTGTAGATTTCAAAAATCTAGTCCTAATATAGATTCTAGTATAGAAAAAATGGTTTAGATTGCACGATCTAAACTGCTTAAAGTGCCAAATTAATGAAATATCGCCATTTTAATGAAATATCGCCATTTTAATGAAATTCGCCATTTAGGCAATTGGACGTTAAGCTTTAACAAAGGTTCATGTTGTAATTTGAACTCTCTCTACAATGGCTAAAATGATTCCATGCTTTCAATTTCAAAAAAAAATTTAAATATCATGAAAACCAACATCGTTTGCATAATTGCATACATGTCAAATTGTAAATATTTTAAATTTTATTAACCCATTAGAAGAGTTTTGGGGGGTTCAAAAGCTTGATTTGGGCCTATTTCCCCATAGTTATTTCCTGCAACAAGGGGAACAGCCCACTGTCAGAATTTTCTTTTCCATAAAAGAAAAAAAAATTTGGTCAATGATGTGGTAAGGTCTCGGCCACATCAGACCACTGCGTCGAACCTGTTTCTTGCGTTCGCAAGCTATGATAACTCGCAAGCATCCAGAGGCCCCAAAAATCTTCTAATGCCTAAATTTCCATTATCCCCTGCGGGGGACAAATTAGATTTTAGGCAGGTTCTTGTGATCTCAATTTTTGGTGAATTATTTTAAAACTTTCTTGCAAGATAGAAAATTGATTATCTATGTGGGAATATAAGTTTTATTTCAATTGGTGCCTAGGAGTAAAAGTTATACGACAAAAAGCTAAAAACTGAACTTAGTGGGTAGCACAAAAAAAATTGCAAAAAATCAAAATAAATTAAATTTTTTTTCCCTTGTAATGTTTTATTTTTGTCTACATGTGAAGTTTTGACTCATTCTATTTGGACTAATAATGAAAAAGTTAAAGACAATTTTATTTTTTGGGCAATTTCACAATCTTCTTAGAAAAATAACTTGTAGGGTTCATTTCTAAATGCAATTTTCACAATTTTTCACAATTTTGTTTTTGAGAATGTTGTGTTTGATTGCTTAAATAATCTCACCATTGGAATTATTGTCTTTCAATCCCATCTTGGAATTATTAATGATTTAGTTTTAAAGAATGAAAATCTAGTGTTTTTTTCTTAATTTTTTTTCTTAGACTTTCAACTCAATTTTTCAATACAAATTTTTTTTAATTCAAAGTCTATAGTGCAAAAAAATTTCACAATTGGCAGTCAAAGTCATCTGAAATTGTAGGCCAGTGTTCAAACAAACTTTCTTTTTCAACTTTGAATGCTAATATCTTCCAATCTATACGGTCAAACTTCATGAAAATTTTACCATGTGAGCTAAGACAAGTAAAGTACAAGATCGTACGGTTAGATTCTAAAAAAATGATTTTTTTGGTGTTCTTGGATGAATGCAACAAAAATGGCAGTTTTGAGTGTTTTTTGACACAAAAATGGCCTTGGGAATTTAGGGGTTAATGTCAAATCCCTTCAATTTTGTATACAACATGCCATGGCACAAAAAGTTTTTTTGGAGTTCTAAAAAACAGAGCCAATACATAAAGTAATTTTAAATTATAACACACAAAACTAAGTTGCAGACATGGCTAATTTTTAAATTTTTTAAATTTTTTTTTAAATCACAACTAATTTCTTCTTCAAACTTTCATAGTAATGTGTTATATGTTGCATACAACAACTTTTATATATCTACTTTTGAACTTTGCTCATTGATGCTTCTAGTACATAGTTATTTGAATGCAAAAGTTTCAATCTATACTCCGTTTTGTAGGGTTGACAACAGGGTTGTCAAACTGGACGAACAGACCGTCCGTCCGTCCGTCCGTCCGGGACGTCCGATTGAAGTTGTGTCCGTCCGAAATGGTCAACGGGCAGCTGACTTTTAGCGGATGAAAAATCACCCAATGGAAACGAAAATCGTCAACACGTGGCATCCAGCGTGGCATTAGGGCGGGGACGTATTCTAGGGCGGGGACGTACTCCTGGGCGGGGACTTATTCCAGGGCGGGGACGTATTTCGGGGCGGGGACGTATTTCAAATCTAATCCAACAAATTTGACTGAAAAATTGATAATATTTTGCTTGTAATTGAATTTAGAAGGAATTTTGGATTTCCCCTTTCAAAATTTGTAAAAAAATAATGGAGATAACATTGATGAATCTAACCGTATGGATGGAATCTAAAACTCTAAATCTATAACTTTCCTTTGTATGTGACTTTCAAAATATTATCTGAAACCACACATTATAACGGTTTTTTCCAAAATTCTCAATTCTAGAGATGACTCTAGACGTTCATGGGATAATGTTGGATCTTCATTTAGCCATTTTTCACCTGGTTCATATACTTAGAAATGGTGAAACATCTTGTCTAATTGAATATAGTCTTCTTACTTTTATATCTTACATTTTAACTCCTAAAGGACCAAGATCATTTGTTTGTCCAAAACCACTCAAAATTGTCCCTTCTGTTGCATTCATCTAACAAAACAAACAAACAAATAAAAAATAGAATCTAATTGTAGGATCTTATACTTTACTTGACTGAAATCATATGGTAAAAATTTATGAAGTCTTTGGTAAACCTAAACCGTAATCCCCCCTCAAAAAAATTATTACTCCACGCCCTTCTAAACCTAAACTAACACACTCCCAAATATTTTTTTAATCCATCAATTTTAGCCAAATGCAAAAACAAACCCTCCCTATCTTTTTCCATTGCATCAAGTCCCTCTAACAATAAATCCACAGTCCCACACACTCTGAAATTTTTGAATCTTCCACCAACTTCCACCAAATCTAAACCCACGTACTCCCCCCAAAAAATTCAATCCAACAAATCCCTAAAAAATTAAAATCTTAAACTTAAACCCTCTTTTTTCTGTTTTGCATTCCACAAAGACTCAACAAACCTAAATCCCAAGTCCGGAAGTCCCCAACATTTCCATTTTTTTCTTTCCATAAAGACTCTCCAAACTGAAATCCACATGCTTTGAAATTTTTCTTAATTCTCCAATTCACTCCCTCCCTCCAAGACTAGAACTTTTGACTGTAATACTCCCAATTTTTTGTATTCTACAAATTTTTTCCAAAACAAAGCTCACACTTTTTTAAAGGAAGCCCACACTTGTTTAATTCTTTGCAGGAATAAGTATTGTTTTAGTTTTAGCCAACATTATACCCTCCAATGAAATAAAGTAATCCTATTTGTTTCAACTTTCAAACTGTCCATATCTCCCAATCTTCCAAGCAAAAATATCGGGAATTCATTTCACATTTTTTTAAATTAGCATACTGCAAAATCCTACCGTTGTCGGGTAGAGAGCGATCTGCCTCAGGAAATCACGGGGATTCTGGCTGCGGTTAGAATTGGCGCAGGAATGATCGTAACACTGTCTGAACAAAACGCTGTCGCAGTGAAATACTGTCGTAAATGTTCGTGAATTTGGTCATTGAATCTTCTTTGCCGTCTCGGAACTGCTCCCCGTTGGGCTATCCTGTGATGGCTCTAAATGGGTCAGGGATTAGGGAATGTGATAAGAAACCACGGCTTCGGACGGGAAAAACGGGACAGCCAGACCACGAGCTGAGCTGTCCGGGGGAAAGGATCCTAAACTTCAAACCCACGGTGACCAGGAAACGCCTTTCACCAGTGGGAACAACAAATAAGATCGACCATGTGGGCCATTAACCCCACTTCGCCGCCACAAACACAAAATGGAGCGCTTATTGGATAACCACGGCTCGCAACAGGTTTACAATGCAAATTTGAAAACAACAAGCCTCCAAATCCGGCTAGGAATAACAATAAATGACAACAAACCTCCAAAACCGGCTAGGAATGACAAGCCACAAGCCACAACACACGATTCTTCTATCTTCAAATCTTTAGTGTTTTGGCTGAACTTCGATCATGCACCACCGTCACTCCAAAGGTCCGAATCAGGTGAGTGATAGCTTTTTGGAAAGCTAACACAAACTTCTACTCTCCCTCCAAATTTCAATTCAATCTAACACTCTGTCCAACCTCCATGGACTCCCGAAGTTTTGGCCTTTAAAATCAAGGGCAGCAGACCCTTCCTCACTTCGACACTCACAACTCACTCATAAATGCTCCAAATAACTCAAATGATAGCTTTTTAGAAAGCTAACAAACTCTTCTATACTTCCTCAAAATCTCAAAGCAAACAAGAGACCTGTCCGTCTTCTTTGGTCGATCGAAGTCTTTGCCCCTTCAAATGGGAGGCAGCAGACCCTCTTCCACTCAAACAAGCACAACTCTCAAATGCCTACTTCAAATCAATCAAGCAAGGACTTTTCGGAAACATCACAACATGATACACAAAATCTCCTAATTTCATTACAAAATTCTCCACACACAATGAGATCTCCCCCTCCAAACATTCGGTTCCCAATTCTCTTCCAAAACTCCAACTCCACACCACCAAACCGACTTCGGGAAACTTCCCAAGTCTTTTCCTAGATGCCAAAGTCCCACATGGACCAGCCCATACCACTTTCACATGGGTGGACCTCCAAACCTTAGCCAAATGGCTTGGTTTTTATTTTTCTAACTAGAAGTAAAACTTAAGAAAGAAGGTGAAACAGTCTTCACCTTCCAACTATGTAACAAGGCCAAATCAACTCAAATACTTAGTAAAATTCTAATAAGGGTAAAATAAGTAACGGAACTAGTTAGATGAAAAAATAAACGCCAAATGGTGAAGTGACAGGTAGATGGAGGTAACAAAACCGTTCGATAGTCGAAACCAGTCGCCAAGTCGTGGACTTGGTCGGTTGGTTAAAGTCGTCGATGGTTAACCGACCGGTCCGGGTTTCGATCCCCGTCGGGCTCGTCGACTGGTCCGGGTAACCCGCGGCTTGGCACTGCTAGTGAGGCAGGAAAATACAGCCGACTCGCTACCCTACCCCTGAGCTATAGTGACAAGATGCAGGCACCCAAGATCGTTAACAAGCTCCCGCATTGACCCCAAAACCGTGCTTCTCACCACGACCCCACCTTTTACTTGGTCATTTAAATTTCTAAACAACTAACCGCTAATTCAAATCCAATCAAATCTAAATAAACACGCATTTTTACATAATGCAGTGTTTCGCAGCACGACACCGTTATATGTGTTTAATTTTTTTATTTTATTACATTTTAGTCCTCGCAGTAAAAATGGCAATTTTGGAATGTTTATAGTAAAAAAATACTCCAAAACATTAAGTAATTAAGGTAAACGCAAGTGTCAGAAAATTTTTACTTTTTTAAAATAATATAATTCTCGGATAATTCCGAGTACATAAAGCATGTTCAAAGAACTCACACTACGTCCTTCATAACCTCTTCTTCTTCTACCACCTCTTCTAGAATATATACGACTTCTAAACTCCTATCTACGATAACAACATTCTGGCATTAGCCAACCGTACGGTGGTTTTCTCAATGTCTCCAGAACATCTCCTATAGTTGCCCGATCATTCACATCTTCCTTCTGCAAGCTTTGAAGATGTGTTTTAAGTAATGCATAATTCATGCATTTTTCTTTAACGAAGTACTGGGAATCCCACTCCTCATTCCAAATCTTTTGTGCTATCCATCCTACGGAATATGTATCAGCTGCTACACTATACAGATGCCTTCGTTGCATCACTTCCAGCGAGTTCTCTGAACCTATACTTCCGTATACATAGAACAATTCTGGAGCAACAAATTTTTTCACCTGCTTCACTTTCGCTAGCTTTTCCATGCTGTCATAGCCATATTTTGATGGCTCCTTCTCCACAACTCGGCTTGATATTCCCCAATCACATATACCAATGTATATTCTATTCTTCTTCCAAGGGTCAAAATATAGCAACACATTAGATGGAGATAAATCGTTGTGCATGTAGTTCTCATTGTGACATTTCCAGACTGTCACAAGCAAGGACAACGCCAATGCAACGCGATTTTTCCTATACGTTGCAACCCATTCCAGTTGCGCTTTGCTCAGCTCTGAGTCGTGTTGCTTAACAATGTCTTCGATTTCCAGCACCTCAGAAACCTTGTTGTCCATATTCTTCCAAAAACTTGCCAAAGATCCACCATTCCACCACAACGAATAACCGGCCATTGTTTTGGGATTCAAATACGAAAGTCTGATGATGCCCGGATGCTTCACGGGACATCCTCCAGCCTCATTTATGATTTTCAAACGTTTTTTCTTCTGATTCTCTTCTTTGAGACGTTTCTCGGCAAAATCCATCCACATTGGCATGTTGTTCAGTCTTGTGATGTGTACTTTCATCACAGTCCCATACCCTCCTTCCGTTGTAAATCTCGGCATCTGTACAACTTTTACTGAGCTGTCAAGCCACTGAAACGTTCCACTAACGCAGTGCGTCAATACAGCATTCTCCATCGATTCCTTCCATGGTAATTTTCCTCGTGCCCGTGATTTTGAAAAACCTTGGCAAAATGTCTCGATCATCGATAGTTTTGCAAAAAGTTCCTCGTCTGCAACATCCCAGTCAGTTCTATTCTCCTTTTTATTAGCATCGTAACGCCATTGCGTCACGATATTTGTTGCCAAAGCCTTCACAGTTTTTTCAAGCCACTCAGAAGCTAACCAATAATCTTGGTAATTGTTGAAGTCTTCAAATGATTCCATAGTCACTTCAATCTCGTAACGTAGCTTCTCCAAGAGTTCATGGTAACCATTTTCGTTCTTGTTGACGTACTCCCTCTCCAACATTGCTAAATTCCGTCGTCGATAAAAATCCACACCTATTGATCGTGCCTTTTGTGTGTACTCTATCGGAGGCCAATCGGGTCGCGCCGGTTTTACTTTCTTATGACTTGATGATGTCGGATTCGAAGATGATGACGGTTGAGTGCTTTGCTCGGCAACAACTATTTCTTCGATGGGCACATCCAAGTCCCAGGCCATTGGGCGTTTCCCCGTCGAACCACTTCCTGATGCAGCCATAGTATTCGAAAAAAATTCGAAAATCTCCCGTACAAATAAAGCGCCACACCTGTGCACCCTCCGACTCACTGTATAGGCCGCAAATCGCGAACTAACACGTGAGGCTAAAAGTGAAGGCCTGGCAATGTCAAAATGAGCAAAAAAAAAATATATAGGGAAGGCAAAAACCACTTCCCCGCCCACCCCGCGAGTACGTCCCCGCCCTGCCCTCAGTTCGTCCCCGCCCTGTCGCGAGTACGTCCCCGCCTATACCCAGTACGTCCCCGCCTTGGATGCGAGTACGTCCCCGCCCCTGCCTTGACGTCCGCGCTCCCCGGTATAAAAGGCCGTGCCCGCCTCCTTACTTTCTGCCCTCTGAACTCCCTCGTGCGCCACCTCTGAGCTGGTTGTCTGGGCGTCTCAGTGGGCCCTACATCACATTCCACGTCATTTTTGTTGCACAAACATCGTGCGATGGACACATCACCATGGATGACGAAAAACGAGCGAGACAAAACAAAAAAGAGAAGTGGACAGGTACAGAAGAAGTGGATGCATGTTTTACGAAATCCGTTAAAAATTGCTTTCAAGGGGTGGGAGGAAGTACAGGACCCGTGGAGCATGGACACGTGTGCGGATTACATTGAGTGGTGTCACATCGACAAGGCCTTTCTTGAAGAACGACACCACTACCACCGATACTTCCACAAAGCAAATTTGCGATATTGCATGAATGATGCATTCAAAAATCGGTGCATTGAAGTCTACCAAGTCCTTTACAATAGAGCGAAGGTGGAGCGCAATGAAGTTCATCTTTTCATTGCAAGAGGAGTACACGCAGAGGTCACGCTAGGGAAGAAGGTGGATTGGTCAACCATCAAGGAGAGAGGTTCCAAAATAAAAGTTCCTCATCCAAGCAATGGACTAATTCCAATGGGTGTTCTAACGTTTCCCGAAGGTGGGTTGGGGCACTTGAAGACAATCGTAAATCCCCCTACAGCTCATGATGACACCGAGGATTCTACGACGGATGACGATTCAGATGGAGCACGTACTCCACCACGTCCTCTGACGGCCAAAGGGGAACAACGTGGTAGGCGGAGGAGGGCCCTACAATATGCTCGAGATCCTCAACCTCAACATGAAATCCAAAATGAAATGCACGAGGAAGTTTACGCACAACCCACTGAAAATAGAAGAAATGTATATGATACAATCTTGGCCTTGAGGAACGAACTTGCTGAAAAACACGAAGAAATTAATCGTCTGCACGATTACAGGCACACGTCGAGGGCGGCGTTGGAAGAAAAGAACCAAGTCATCAGCAATCTCAGACAAGAAATTGCACGATTGGAACATGCTTTAGAGCTTGCTACATCAAGGAATTAGTTAGCAATATCCAATTACATAGCTATCTCGAGGTTTTTAAATTTTCATGTTCTTTTTTAGTTCTGTACAGTTGTGCTCATGTAATGAGACAATTTTTATCAATATATTCATATTCTACGGTATTACCCATCCAAAATACAAAAATTATTTTTGGCTAAAGACGTGTCACTTGCAAAATTGGATTGCTTCATTTCATATACATTTATTGTGTTGGTTTAGGGTTCATACTTATTTTTACTTAAACATCTCATATCTTGACCATACTTTTGTAAAGTACTGAACTTCAAGGATGTTTGGTTGAATTTTTTATGAAACAATTCTTTTTGAATTTTTGAATTTTTAATAACATATCCAAAAATTGGCTTTTTGCACAATGTCTTTTTAAAAAATAACCCTGGTCCATTAGGTGTTAATGCAATAAATAAAAAATTTAGAAAAAAAATTAAATTACATAATTCATATAAATATTAATTAGGGCGTGAATTCTAATCCAGCAATGTGTACATTGAAATGTGTCTTTCAATATAATTTTTACTTTTTTTACTTTTTTAATTCTATTTTGTGATCTAATTGTCAAACTTTTGCATTCATAAGAAATTCATTTTGCTCTTTTGCAAACTTTTAGACATTTCATATGTATACAGTGCCATTTTAATTTTTTAGGTGTGTATTTGTATTGTATGCACATTCCTTATGAATTGAATAGCTCCCGTTTTTTGTGAGTTAAAGTGTAATCCCTAAAGGGCCAAGGCCTTATCTAGCCCAAAAACACTCAAAACTGCCATTTCTATAGCAAAAACTAAGAAAATATTGAAATTCATTTATTTTCACATCTAACCATAGGATATTACACCTGACTAGTATAAACTAGTGTGGGAAAAAAACCAAAATTTGTGATTGAATAAATTGCAAGATATTTGCGTTTAAAGTAGAAAAAGCAAGCTTTTCCACACATTGAGCAACTGGATTCTTTGACTTTGAACATTTTCAACTTAAAATTTTTGCACTACAAAGCTCCGAGCTTTAAATCTTCATAGTGGAGATTAGAGTTCAGAGTCCAAAGAAAAAAAAAAAAAAATGAAAACTTAATTTTCATTCTTAAAACAATTGGTAACTAGAAATACGTACTAGACAAAATGAAAACCTAAAATATCAATATGGGGTAGATGGAATTAAAATGCACTAATCCAATAGGAAGATTGTTCTACAAAGTAAATCAAACCACGCAAATTTATTTTTTTTTGAAAAAATGCAAAGCATGCATTGACAAATGAATCGTGCAAGTCGTTTTTTCCAAGAACATGCTGTAATTGCCAGAAAAACTAGAATGTCCATAACTTCCTCATAACAAATCCAAATGAAATTAATCAAAGCTTTCCAGATAGACAAAAATTTAATCTATGAGAAAAAAAATTCCGCAGAAAAAATTCAAAGTATGCCGAAAATTTTTTGGTTGACCGAACTGCCTCTTGTCCACTATTTTGAGCTTATTTGGGCATAATTTTTGTTCCCATACACCTATTGAAAAAAAATTATATTTCCATGAAGCTTATCAATTTTTTTCTCTGAAAAAAGGCATTGTGAAAAATCTGGACGAAAATTCAGCCCGTACATACTTGCCCAAAAATGCATTTGTCTCCCTTAGGAACAATGGGACTTTTTGAATTCATAACTCCCAAACCCCCAAACTCCTTCAAAGGTGTCATGATTTGACTTTGGACACTTGGACGGGGACGTTGGGCTGGGACTCAGGGATTCAAGAAACCAAAAACATTCTAAAGTTGCATTACCAAGAAATCATTTCCAGTTGTATGCACCTTAAACTTTAAAAATGAAAGTAATACGTAGGTCATAAAAAGAGCATTTTTATTTCATATGTGTCGCACAATATGGTATTGAAAAATTGGACAAAGTCAACAATGTAATCAAACAAAGTTCCACACATATAATAGTAGCTAAAAAGATAAAAACTAGCAGCCTTTACATAGCTATATATTTACATTTTTCCAAATGCTTGAAGTACGCAAAAGTGCACTTAGTCCAAATGAACTGGGCTATTTGCGGTACCACTTGTACCGGCCTCGATGTCATGCGTCCCGGACATTGGAATATCATCTTCATTGGAGTCCAAACGAAGTCGCCGCATTGCACCGCGTGTTCGTCTTGCTAGTCCATCCTCCTCCAGTAGGCCCCTCAGAATTTGAGATTGTTGAAGTTCTTGAAGAGCTATACGAGTTCCCAGACTGTGTTCTTCTAGCAAGAAGTCTACAACATCATTTTTGAATTGCTCTCTCCATTCAGATTCAGACATCATCACTCTTTCTCGTGCGGTAAGAGGTACATATTCACCAGGATCCACAAATTGAACTCCGTCGTCATCGGTGATACGTTGTCCGTCGTTGCCCCAAATCCAACCCTTTGGATGTGGTCCAAATCGAAATTGATGCTCATTTCCATCCCAATAGCCATTGAAGCATTGGTAGAAGAAATTTCTTCTTCCTTCACTAATAGCGTCCGTGCCTTTAATCAAATTGTGGCACACACGAACAACTTCAGTTGGGTTTGATTCCCATCCCCAGTTGTTGGAAAGCCCAAAGACCTCTAAAGAGTGATACTTATAACGCCAATTCCAAATGAGGTCTTCTCCCCATTTCTGTGGATGATCTGGAGCATTCATTACATCAAATTCCCAGCTTGGCGGCATATGCTCGTACAAGCCAAATAGCTTGTACAAACGCTCATGGAAAGGAGCCTTGCAAAGTACGCAACGCCTTCGATTGACCATTAATGCAATCAAACAAATTGGATGATACAAATGCTGACATGTGCCCAATTGGAATCCACCTTCGGGGCCAAAGGCATTCAAACACATTGGACATTGTGTACCATCGAACACAAAGCTCGGTGGTTTTGGCCACAACAATGTACTCGGTTTAGTCACATGGGCAGACCTTTCATTTTCAAAATCCCACCCATTTCGAGGCCAATCAATGATGGTCTGATTTCCAACTCCAACTTTGGTCTCCATTTTGTCCGAGAATAACTCATCCATTAGTTCCCATGATGTTAAGCCAAAAACACGTTCTTGATTGTGCACTGTATAATGATTGGCAATTTTCTTCAATTCTGCTCCCATTTGTCGGTTCTTGTCCACAGTAAATACACACGCCAACTTCCACTCATAATACTGTGACACCAATGCATCCAAATGTTTCTGGAGCTCGACATTTTTTCCACGAAGCACTTCTAGCTCTTCGGCACCTCCAGTAAAGTGAGACGGGTGACCAGCTTTGTGCAGACCTTCACCAACGTGGCCTTCGCTGAATACATTACCAGCTTGTAGAGCTCTTGTAAGGCGGGCAATTTCTTGGGACTGTCGGTCAATGACGTCGTTCTTTTGTTGGATCTCGACCTTCAACTTGTGAGTGTCTTCTAACAAGTTTTGAATTTCCTTTCTTTTTTCGTTGAGGTTACTCTTCAAGGCTGGGATTATATCTTCTTCATTTTCGACAGCTTCATTTGGTAGCCGAAGATCTTCTACTTCCATTGAATCTTGTAGTCGGTCATTTAAAACTGCTTCCGAGACAACTTCTTCTGTGCTCATTTCCTTCTCCCTTCTTCTTTTCACCCGATGTTCCACTCTATTACCTAGAGCACGCGGTGGAGTGCACGTCCCATCGGAGTCATCATCAGAAGAAGAGTCATTGGTTACATATGTGTTAGGGGGCAACTCAGTCAGTGGCCTCACGAACCCCAATCCGCCGTTAGGGTACCTTCGCACACCCATTGGAATCAATCCATTGGTGGGATGAGGAACTTTTATTTTGGAACCTCTCTCCTTGATGGTTGACCAATCCACCCTCTTCCCTAGCTTGACCTCTACATGTACCCCTCTTGCAATGAAAAGGTTAATTTCATTGCGTTCCACCGTTGGTCTATCGTATAACACTTGATAGACTTCAATGCAACGATTCTTAAATGCGTCGTCGGTACAGAACCTCAAATTGGCCTTGTGGAAGCGACGGTGATAATTGTGCCGGGCTATGGGAAAAGACTTGCCAATGTGGCACCATTCAATGTAATTGGCACAAGTGTCCATATTCCATGGATCAGGTTCATCTTCCCATCCCCTGAATGCCAACTTCAACGGATTGTTTAAAACGTTCATCCGTTTCCGTTGCTTCTGTCCAGTCCTCTTTCTTGTTCTGTCTCGTTCGGCCTTCGTCATCTTCACTGCAGGGTCCATCACACGGCGGTTTGGGTTGAAGTAAAGAGCGTAATATAAAAAGGACCTCACAAAGACGCTTAGGCAACCAGCTTAGAGGTGGAGCACACGGGAGTTTGTGAGGCAGTTGCTAAAGGGCGGGGACGCGCATATATAGTGCTGGTCCGCGCTGTCAGGTCGGGGACGTACTCAAAATAGGCGGGGACGTTTCTGCCCTGGGCGGGGATGTACTTGTCCAAGGCGGGGACGTACTCGTTGCTGGCGGTAGGGGGAGAAAATTAGAATAAAAAAAGAAGATTTTGGAAGATTTACCTTGTACCTTGCATTTAATGTGACTCATCTTTTATTTCATGTGAGTTGTCAAAGACCCGTGAAGCTCCCATCATCCAAGAGAAAAATAAATTAACATTACTAATAGTTAAAAGGATAAATAAAAAAAATTGTTAAACCCTAAACCCTAAACCCTTAGCCTAAATCCTGAACCATTTCACAGCACAATAAAAAATGCTCACATTTCATTCAATTTCAACCCTTGTATGATGAGTCCAACAAATTTTCATTTGATTCTCAAACATTTTTATATCCCCATATATGGTAATTCCGTTATTTTCTTCATTTGTTTCTATAGCTTATATCCCGTCGTTAAATTATTCCAATTTTTTATTTATTTGAGTCTCTCTTTTGTTTATAACCCCACATATGGTTAATCCAATTTTTTATTTATTCAAGTCTCTCTTTTGTTTATGTCCCCCTGTATGGTTAATTCAAATTTTTATTTATTTGAGTCTCTCGTTTGTTTATGTCCCCCCATATGGTTAATCCAATTTTTTATTTATTCAAGTCTCTCGTTTGTTTATGTCCCCCATATGGTTAATCCAATTTTTTATTTATTCAAGTCTCTCGTTTGTTTATGTCCCCTCATATGGTTAATTCAATTTTTTATTTATTTGAGTCTCTCGTTTGTTTATGTCCCCTCATATGGTTAATCCAATTTTTTATTTATTTGAGTCTCTCTTTTGTTTATAACCCCTCATATGGTTAATCCAAATTTTTATTTATTTGAGTCTCTCTTTTGTTTATGTCCCCTTTCTTGGTTAGTCCAATTTGTTATTTATTTGAGTCTCTCTTTTGTTTATCTCCCCCCCCCTATACGGTTATTCCAATTTTTTGCCCATTTGTTTGTCTAACTTATTTATCTACCCTCATATGATTATTTCAGTATTTTTTTATTTGGTTCTCTGAATTATTTATCTCCCCTTACATGATTATTCGATTATTTTTTTCATTTCATTCTCTAACTCATCTGTCTCACCTCACATTTTTATCCCGAAATTTCTTTCATTTGATTCTGTAACTTATATGTCTTCCTCCATGTAATGCATCTCGTAGTTATTTTTTTTGGTTCTCTAACTTCTTCATGTACCTTCATTTCGATAAACCGTTCATTTCTTACACCCATATATTCTACCATTTTTTTATTCTCTCATTTCTTCCTTCCATTTTTGTGCCACTTTTTAAATGTATAGCCTTCCTTTTAAAAAACCGGTTGCAATGTCTCTCTATGGATTCTACATATTTCTGTCCAATCCTTAATGTTGTTGCAATTCTCTTTGTCATTTTTTTCCAATTCACGCGTAATTTATTTGATGTTTCCCGTTTTTGACGAATTCAACGTTTCTTCAATTGATTTGTTATACACAATTTCTTAAATACTAAAACCGCATTTTTTGTAGCATCTATCTTTGATATTTAGAATGATGTAGTGAATGAGTAATTAATGCTTGAATACTTCATATCTTAGGAAATCTGCAAAAATGGGGGGCAGCTGTAGAGTGCAAGTACAAGTATTTGAAATGTCTTCCCTCGAAGGTTTTGAAGAGGGAAACCCAAAACTGATTTGAATCTCTCCCCCCCCCACCGTCCCCGCGAGTACGTCCCCGCCCATACAAAAATACGTCCCCGCCCCAACGTCCCCGCCCTGAAGTCCCTGCCCGAACGCCTTGACGCGTGGAATCGGGAGTGCGGGAGTCGGGAGTCCTTGAGTCCCCGCCCTAGCGTCCCCGCCCTGACAAGTACGTCCCCGCCCTGACGTCTTCGCCCGAACGCCTTCTGGGGCGGGAGTGCGGGAGTCGGGAGTGCGGGAGTCGGGAGTCCCCGCCCTAGCGTCCCCGCCCGGACAAGTACGTCCCTGCCCCTACAAGTACGTCCCCGCCCTGACGTCTTCGCCCGAACGCCTTCTGGGGCGGGAGTGCGGGAGTCGGGAGTCCCTGAGTCCTCGCCCTAGCGTCCCCACCCTGACAAGTACGTCCCCGCCCCGACAAGTACGTCCCCGCCTTGACGTCTTCGCCCAAATGCCTTCTGGGGCGGGAGTCGGGAGTGCGGGAGTCGGGAGTCCCTGAGTCCCCGCCCTGTCAAGTACGTCCCCGCCCTGACGTCTTCGCCCGAACGCCTTCTGGGGCGGGAGTGCGGGAGTCGGGAGTCCCTGAGTCCCCGCCCTAGCGTCCCCGCCCCGACAAGTACGTCCCCGCCTTGACGTCTTCGCCCGAACGCCTTCTGGGGCGGGAGTCGGGAGTGCGGGAGTCGGGAGTCCCTGAGTCCCCGCCCTAGTGTCCTCGCCCTGTCAAGTACGTCCCCGCCCTGACGTCTTCGCCCGAACGCCTTCTGGGGCGAGAATCGGGAGTGCGGGAGTCAGGAGTCGGGAGTGCGGGAGTCCCTGAGTCCCCGCCCTAGCGTCCCCGCCCTGTCAAGTATGTCCCCGCCCTGACGTCTTCGCCCGAACACCTTCTGGGGCGGGAGTCGGGAGTGCGGGAGTCGGGAGTCCCTGAGTCCCCGCCCTAGCATCCCCGCCCTGACAAGTACGTCCCCGCCTCTCCCTAGTACGTCCCCGCCCCTCTCTAGTACGTCCCCGCCCTTGTATAGTACGTCTGCGCCCTTACGTGGAGTTCTACCAGCCACCAGGAGGGAGTATATAAGGACGAGTAGGCAGAACTAAAGGCACGTTTTCCCCTGGACCTCATCATTCTCGGACCTCTCAGAGCTCCTTGATAGAGTTTGTTGGGTGGAAAGCGGCCTTGGTTCTCGGCTGAGGTGATGTAAAAATTAGTTCAAGTAGGGAACCGACGCTAACTACTTTTACAGGTACAAAGTTGTAGAAGACAATACAAGCACAAGTGAGGAGTTCCAACTTGTAAGTTGTGATGGTGACAAATCGAAAAACCACAAGAGAGTGGGAACCGTGGTATGATTTCTCTATTGATGGATCTAAAGTCACATGTGTCTTTTGTGGCGGGACAACGGCTTACAAACGGGAGCATGCTTTTGCACACTACGGTTATAAAGCAAAAAGTGAGCGAGCAGTGTGTTCCAAAATACCTCGAGCGGTGAGACATAAATTTGCCAAGTGCGCTGGATTTGTTCCACAACGCACAAATTTGGAGGACCCACACGACGGTGAATCAATTCCGAGAAATCCATCCGTAGCAGCTCCAAATGTTGCCACAGAAAATATAAACGAACATGCTCGGAATGAAGGAGAAAGAGGGGGAAGAAGGCATTTGGAGGTTCTAAATGAAAATGAAGACCAACTACCAACATCAAACAGTGAAGCAGCATCGAATTTCACAAGATCAAGATCATTACATCAACAACAAATGGTAGATGCCTTCAACATTGCAAAGAGGAAAGAGTTGGATGAAAAGTGGGCAAGCTTTTTTTATGAGGCAAATGTACCCTTCAACATTACAAGAAATCCTGCTTTCATTGAGGCAGTCAAGGCAACTTCTTTGGCACGATTTGAATATTCTCCACCTTCGTACCACCAATTGAGAACAAACTTGATTGAACAGAAGAAGCTACAGATTGAGAATGAGATATCTGCAAAAACAAGTTTTGCAGTAAAAAATTATGGGGTAACGATTTGCACGGATGGTTGGGACGATGTAAATCGACAGCCTCTCATAAATGTCATGATGTCATGTCCCGCAGGTGATGTGTTTATGGGGTCCATCGACACTACAGGGCAGAACAAGACAATGGTCTATATAGCAAACCAATTGAAAACCTTCATCGAGAAAGTGGGTCCCAATAATGTAACTCAAATTTGTACAGACAATGCGAGTAACATGCTCGGTGCAATGGATGACGTAGTTCGCACATATCCGCACATCTTTAAGCAAGGGTGCGCGGCACATGCACTGGATTTGTTTCTTGAAGATTGGGCCAAGTTGCTGGATTTCAAAGATTTAATAGCAAGGGCAAAGACAGTGTGCAATTATATCAGAAATCACCATGCAACAATGTCAACTTTCCGGGAGTTGAGTCCAAACTTGCAGCTTGTAGTACCGACTGAAACTCGTTTTGCTTCGCACTTTCTCATGTTGCAACGACTGGTGACACTAAAACCTGTCTTGGAGCAGTTGGGAGGACAACCACGAGTCCAAAATTATGTTGCAGCACTTCGGAATAGGCAAAACGGACCGCAGAACTGGAGGGACGCAATGTACGTACTGAATACCATTGATGATTTAACATTTTGGCAGAGGTGTAAAAATTACGTGTTCATTGTGGAAGACGTTTTGAAGGCCTTGCGTGTGTTTGATGGACGGGAACCAGCTATGGGCAAGGCATGGATCACAATGCACAGGTTGCGACGACATGTTTTTCAGCTCAGAGAGGGTCCTTTCTTCCTTCCGGATCACCTAGCTACGGTCATGGAAGAGACATTTGAGGAGAGGTGGAACATGTTTTTTACCGACGTGCACTATGCTGGGGCATTGTTGAATCCTTATATCAAGGACAACCCAGCTCTAAGGGAAGATGGAACGGCCCTTCGTGCACTACATCGGGTTGTTCAAAAAATGAAGGATGTGGTGGGTGTGCGTTTTGATGACGTCATACAAGAATATGTGCAATACGTGGAGGGTGAAGGACCCTATAGTCCTGACGCATCACTGGACATTCGGGAAGCAAAGTTACTTCCACATCGATGGTGGAAAGCAATTGGAGATTGCTTCTTGTCCAAAATTGCAAAGCGTGTTTTAGCCCTTACATGTTCAGCATCGTCTTGTGAACGAAATTTCAGTATGTATTCCTTCGTCCACAACAGGAACAGAAATCGTCTAGCAGTGGAGAAGGCTAAGACTTTGGTGTACATTTATACCAACAGTCGCGTCCTTCGTCAAAAACCTGGAGCAGATCCAGTTC
The DNA here is from genome assembly GCA_963969395.1 of Pseudoscleropodium purum. Taxonomy (NCBI): domain Eukaryota; kingdom Viridiplantae; phylum Streptophyta; class Bryopsida; order Hypnales; family Brachytheciaceae; genus Pseudoscleropodium; species Pseudoscleropodium purum. Next base: position 6,186,995 of record OZ017796.1, read on the forward strand.
GTTGGTATGATTTGAACAACGTATCAGAGGATTCGGATCCGGATGAACTTGGACCCATTCCAGTCGATGAACCTAACCGCCATCGAGAATTTGATGCTATGCTAGCGGCAGAAGAAGAAGAAGACGACATGGAAGCGAATCGGCCATCACCTGCACCCCAAGCAAACCCACATGGTTGGGGGCGAGACATGGACCACCGCGAAGAAGCAAGAAACTATTACGGGGAAGAAGATGATATGGAAGACAACATTCGTCATGAAGCTTGGGGACCTTGGGCTCCCAATCCTCGTCTTAGTCCATCTCCTATACATCAGGAAGAACAAGAAGATGAAATTGGTAATGAAGTAGATCCTTTTGTTTTTCCTGTAGAAGAGGATGAAGCCATAGTTGGAGATGACAATGTTCAAAATGACGACAACGACAACGATGAAGACAATGATGATGACATTCCTCCACCTCAAAACAATCGTGAAAATAGAGATGATGAAAATGGTGGAAATGGAGGAAATGGCACAAACCCTACAGTTCTAGACCATGAAGGGCCTATTGAGGATGCTCCAATGATTGTAAGCGACAACAGGCTGGGCGGACCTAACAACGTCAACGCAGATGTACATAGACATTTGAGAGCGAGCCTCGAAAATACAAGGACAAGCGAGACCATCGACATAATTGAACCAACTGGTAATATTCCGAGGCTATTTGATGTCCAATGTGTACGGAACAGAGGAGGCGCTCGAGGAGTCAATCGTATCCATCCACCCTCTTCTGTAGCAATTCCTAGTACAATGCAAGAGCATCGTACGTTTGGGCCCCCTCGGCAACATTCTTCTCCGAATATATCTGGAAATTCCAATCCCAAATCTTTTCAAGAAGGGTTACGCTCAGTGGGAGATGGAAATGTCGTAGTGGATAATGCTCCCAATATCGGAGCAGATGGTAGACCCTCTGAAAGCACTGTAGTCTATGCGGTGGGTCAATATACTACTCGCGGTTCTGGTGGTCGTGGTGGTCGTAGTGGTCGTGGAGGAAGAAACAATGATGGAGACCACGGAGACACAGTGTCAATAGCTCGCAAACGTCCGCATCGTGGAGTTGGAGTCAGGTTAGCTGAGCAACAAGTATTGCCATTTTTGCAGACTTATACTCCGGGACCTACATCCTCAACCCCAGCATTTGTGATTCTTGGAGGCCTAGTTATAAATTCTGATGCGGAGGACCCAGATGCTAGAAGACACAAAATGTTGCGGTTGAACCGTAGTGGTGGAAATAGAATCACGGAGGTCCGCAATGAGAACTCAGAGTTTGAAGGTCAACAAACAGACGGAGATGAACATGTTGGAAGTGAAGATTATGCAGACGGGGATGATGAGTACGACGAGGACTGTGACGAAGCCCCGGATGACGACGATTTGCTCATTCGCCATGTTGAGCGAGCAGGCCCTTCTACTCAAGCAATTCGCCGATCAAGTCGTTTCAAAGATGTAGGCGAACCATGAGCACACGTAGGACATGTAGGCAATTCTTAAAATGACCTATGTGTAAAGAATGAGTAGTAAGTTGTGAGGTAACAATATGACAGGAGCACAAGTTGACAAAGTCTGGAAGTCTCATTTTCATAGTCATGTTATCAGATTATGTATGGACGAAATCCCAGATTATTTGTGTTTTTCGCAAAGAAACATGCATATATATTGCTTGTAGCTTGATGTTGTGTGATGCATTTGAATTATCTTGTCCATAGCCATGACTTTGTAAGAGGAAACTCAGGAAAGTGAAATGTATTAATTTCTCATGAAATGAATAATTTAATGAATTCATAGAATTGTAGATAATTGGAATATAAAAGCAGTGGTGTATGTAAGCATTGACTACTTCTTTTTTTTTTCTATCAAAAGCAGGAGTTAAGGTAACCAAAGCCCAAGGGGCCATAAAAGCAATCACTTTCTATTTTTTTTTAAAACAAGAAATAAAATTGTGTGGTCCTTTGGAGAAAAAAGAGATCATCCATAAATAGTGACTAACAATGGTTTGGTAATTAAAGTATTTTACTTTAGAGGATAACAAATGGGGCATCAAAACATTCACTCAGATATCTTTTTTGATCAAAGTAGGTAGAGTAATTAAAAGGTCAGCAAAGCATTGTTTTTTCGGAAATAATATAGAAGACTTTAGAATAACCCCAAACACGCCTAGACACGAATACGTCCCCGCCCATACTGAAGTACGTCCCCGCCCAGACAAAAGTACGTCCCCGCCTCATCATGACGTCCCCGCCCAGACAAAAGTAAGTCCCCGCCTCACCATGACGTCCCCGCCCAAACCTAAGTACGTCCCCGCCTCTACGTCAGCGCGCTGATTGCAACGTGGCTGGCCACGTCAAACACTTCCAGTCAGGAGTAGGGAAAATTTTGATTAGGGGCAGAATTTCCTGCCCGAAGTGTCCGCTTAGGGTTGGACAAGTCCGTCCGTCCGTTTTGTCCGTCCGTCCGGGACGTCTGGTGACCCTGAAGCGTCCGATTTGACAACCCTGGTTGACAGGACGGTCGGACGTCCGGGACGTTTGGACGCGGATGTTGTGTCCGTAGTGTCCGCTGACATTCGCGGACGCCGTCCGCCCCGTCCGCCCCGATACCCGTTCACCCGGTTACAACCGTCCGATCAACACGCAAATTGATCTGGTCCGCATGATCTGGACGTCCGCCCCGCCCGTTCGCCTTCCGACGGCCGAAGGGATGCTGCGTCCGCTAGCGTCCGTGAGGACGGACGTCCGGGTTATGGACACCTTTTTCGGGCAGACGTAGAGATTCGTCAACCCTGCCGTTTTGTTTGTCACTATATATCACCATGAATTTCAACCTATTAAATTCATTTCTAAAATTCCTAGACATTAGCAATTTAAAAAACCAAGTCATGAAAAGATCGAAATTTCATGGACATGGCCAGTATCTGAAGGAAATTTCTTCTAAACATACATTTTAATTTTAAAATGGCAAAGTTATGTGCAAATTACTATTACTAAAAAAAACTTAATAATCTGTACTTGTCTTGGTTAACAAAGGATTAGCAATTATGCATATAATTTTTGGAAATTAAAAATTGGACATTTGCCAATTTGATTGAAATGGAGTATCTGTTTCGTTCATCACTGAACATGGTTGTCATAGTGGATGGACATCCGGTTCGCCTGTCCGTTAGAGGTCCCGCCTGTCCGATACAGTCAGCACATAGTTGACTTTCTGATAATGGAAAAATAGGCCACGTGGATGCTATGTACATTAAGGAACATGCTAGACGCGGACAAGATCGTCCACACCCTAGATTTCGCATTCCGAGGTGACGTGTCATTCCGCAAAATTGCACAATTTACAAAATTAAAGCCGTCCAAACCGTCTGTCCGTCCGGTCCGGTTTACCCGTCTGTCTGTCCTGTTCGATGACCCTAACTCGCCCGTTATGACAACCATGTCACTGAGTAACAATCCCCAGATCTATAGTAGTCATGGCTGCCCAACTTCCTAAATTTGTGATAGCTTCACAAACTTCAAAACTATTACTTGAAATTATTTCAAATTCAATGAATTATTTCAAATTTTCATTAAAATGGCAGTATTCCATATGCCATTCTCACACCTTGAAATTTAGGACAAGTATACATTGCTAACATTTAGGTCACTTTTAGATTTTAGAAATCTATGACAAGCATAGATATTAGACTAAGCATTTTAAGAAATCTAAGACTAGTATAAATTTCAGATATCTAGGAGAGTTGTAGATTTCAAAAATCTAGTACTGATGTAGATCTAGATCTCTGTACAGCAGGGTTGACGAATCTCTACGTCTGCTCGAAAAAAGCATTCGTAACCCGGACATCCGGAGTTCCGAACGCACGAACGCTGGCGGACGTAACGTCCCTCCCGCGGTCAGAAAGCGGACGGGCAGGGCGGGGCGGACGCCCAGATCGTGCGGACCACATCAGTCCGCGTGTCGATCGGATGGCCGTAATCGGGCGGACGGGGGACAAGCGGACGCTGCGTCCGCCGGGACCGCGAATGTCAACGGACGTTGCAGACACAGTGTCCGGGTCTGAACGTCCGCGACGTCCGGACGTCGTGTCAACCCTGCCATACAGAAAAAACGATTCAGACCGCGCGGTGCCGTGGTCTAAACTTCCAAAAGTGCCAAATTAACGGAATGGCACCATTTTAACGAAATTTGCCATGAATATGCTGGTTGAGAGTTACTGCAACTTCCGTGATCATGCAGACTGATCTGCACCACCAATTGAAATCCATGGTTCCCAAAACCAGGTGGTGTATGTACGTTGTTTGGATTTCAATTCAAGTTCAGCACCGTAGAATTGACTTCTTGTAAAATAGCACCCGACTGTAGAGATGTAGGTGAGACTTTCTGAGTTATGCATTCCATGTTATTGCTTGACGGTTTAATGACGGTTTAATGACGTGTGACTTTTGCAATTTGACTTGTCTGCAACATGACATCACAAACTGTCATGACAATGTCGTAACATTACAAATATATATATTATAATTGTATATCAACGTACTTCGATTTCCTGCAACGTACACCAACTAACTTAACAGCAGGATTGTCACTGGTATGTATATATGTCGGTATAAGTGCTGATAACCACCACCAGGAAAAGTCATTGGACAGAGCACGTGGAAATAAGAACTCACCGACTTTGAGTAAATTCCAAGACGTTCCCCCGGAACTAATTCTCCATGATTGACTGATCGATGGGTTGCCCTGGTGAAACAATTCTCCCTAGACTTACCGACTGGTGCTCGATCACTAGCTTGTTTTCAATGGTAGACCGTCATTTGAACAGACGACGTGGCACACTGACATTTGAGTTCCTCCCCGACATTTTATGTGATCGAGTGATCATGTCCAATTCACGTGCACTTGCTAGACATCCCAAATTCCAAATCTAGTCAATCCGAAGACGGTGGAAGGAAGGTAGGTAGTCAATTTCAGGATCACAACTACCTCGACACTGCTCTAGAAGAATAGGTCCTCCAGACATGGCAGCCACCGCGTCGGCAAAATTAACCGACGCTTCATATTAACGTCAATTTCGTTAAATTGGTGATATTCTATTACATTGGCGCGAATCAGGCCACACCCACAATTCTAGACCTGTCCTAGATTGTGGCCTGAAATTAGACCTTTGTGAAGATATTTGTCCCTATTTTTTAGGGACGTTATAGATACTGCTCCGACAAATCGAGACACTTTTCACAGGATTTAGATCTTAATTAATTCCAAAACCCATTTCGTTGGGCACTAATTAATTTTCTGAATTTCTGAAACCTGTTTCGTATTGTTACGTTCCAGTGAACTTTTGACTGTCAAGACACGGTTTCCCAACAGATTTAGTACGTGCAATTACTGAATTTGGAGTCCCTTTTTTTCTTCTTAATCTTACCTTTTTTTGACGCAAATGATGAACATTCAAACGTTGCTAGTGACCAGCAGAGTCACGATCTGTAAGGGCCGAGAGAAGTGTGTGCAAGTTGTCGACGGATGACGGTTCAAATTACAGACACGAGTTGATAATGTGTCTGCAATTCTGCGTGTTGGCCAATTCAAAGACTGCGCCGAATTGATCATTATACCAACATCGCATGTCTGCCAGATCAATTTAGTTGTGTTTAAACTTCTAGTTAACAAAAAAGTTTAATTCAGTCTGCAGTCCCTTAACATCACTGTCCGGTGAGAGAATACACGATAGCGGTAGCTAGTTTGGGGACATAGATGCAAGTCAAAACCCAGGAGATTCATCAGCTTCAAACTCTGTTACCACCACGTTTCGTAACATGAATCCATCCGTCTTTGATTGAAGAGTTTGTCTGACAGCACGTTCTTCATACTCTATATAACGACACATCTCCAACTGAACTCCACACTCACCCAGTGATCGATTCATCAGATTTCCAATCGAGAGCAAGCTATCACTGCAAGTGCCGTGCCGTGCTCTCAACCACTTTGACAGAGGTTTCGCACTAGTGTTCATTGGCAAGTGACTGGTAATCTGAGACCAGAAATTCACATAAGATTTCTCAGTCTGTGAGCTGCGAAAGCTATTCACAACGCGTGGCTAGTTGCTGTTCAGTACTGAGTGTGTCAATTTTGGTTGAGTTCGGGAAGAGATTTGCAGCGGTTGATCATGGCGCCATTGGTGGAGAATCTGATCCCAATTGCAAATGGCTCTGAAGGAGACGGAAATAGAACTCCAGATCACGCATGCGAGACTAAGGGCTGCCCCATTTGTGGCACTTGATCCAGGTACGTGGCCAGGTAACCTGTTGGAGCCGACGTACGTTGTGCACACTGTGACCGTGCCAAGTCCTGCCTGCCCGGAATTCTATTCAATATGTGACACATGTACAGTTCTCACGTCGCATTGACGATGAGATTGGCAGCTAGTGGAAGGTACAGACTCAATTAATTAATTAGCCCAAGCTTCTCTTAATCAGATTCATTCTGGATGTTGTTGAGATTAGCATTAATTGGAGTAGTATGCGTCTTCATGATTATGAAGCCTAGAATTATGATCTATTTTCATTTGGGTGATAGATCGATATTAGGATAAGGTGCTCACCACAAATGCAAACTGGTTTGGTTGCATTGAGGCACACCATTTGTTTCGATTCTGCTCTGGAGGATCAATAAATCAAGTACCTTCTTGTCTGCATGCGAACTTGTATGTCCATTTAGAAGAGGTCAAGAGTTCGTGCTCATGAATGTATTTAGTGACATGCATGCGTGCTGGCCTAGCCAGGGCTTCTCATATTCACGAATGAGAAAAAAATCTTAGGGAGTCGTAAATCGATAGATATTAATAATAATGAATTGGTTTGTGAATGAAGTCCAAACAACAAACCAACTGTGATAGTTGTTTAGACCAATTGTAGAACTAGAACTTGATCTAGATATGTATTTGAGATGTCCAAGTTCTATAACTCCAAATCAAATTGTGGAACTTCAAATCTTTGCATATATGTTGTATATTTTAGAGCTCTAGGCATTTAAACGTCTCAATTTTGGTGCTGTAAAATTATCATGCCTGGACGTTTAAAACATTCACCTCAGTGAACAATTATGAGATTAGGCAGTCATACAACCTTTGCATCTGCCAGGACTGGTGCAATGATCATATATGGAGCTCTTCCCATGTAATTTATCCTTTTCTAACTAACTCTTTCACTGGGTGAAGCATTTGGTTTCGGCAATCTTAAGATCATGCTTGTGTTTTGGAATGTAGGCAGGGTTGTCATATATCATTTCCTAGGTTAATTGATTAAATAGTCAATTTCATTAAAATGGTGGTATTCCGGATGCCATTTGTACGATGGTGGATTATTCCGACTGCCATTCATACAATAGCAAAAGAGAGTTTTCTATCACAAGGAGCCACAAAACACTACCCTGTGTGTGCATGGAAGGTGTAGGCATGTCGAACCGCTCATAAAACCAACAAAATTCACAACTCCATCACCCTTTCTCCAAAAACAATCCCATTTTTTGTTGAGATTTTTAGCCTTTCACCAAAATAGTTTCCCGCCATTTTAACAGAATACCGCCGTTTTATTGAAATTCCTCATTTAAGCAGTCTGGAAAGCTTATTGCAACATAACTTTTTATTTTATTTTTTAATCTGTTTATATTCAGACACTGCTGTCCATTGTGCACACTCTAATGATATGAAAATTTCTTGAGCAATTAATCTCTTTAGATTTTGAGGGTGTACTTTTGCGCAGTGCTACCGGTCTGGGAGTAAGCCACTCGATCATCTGGGTCTTCTTTAGCAATCTTGAGCAATCCAATCTTTGAGAGGACACATTGTCAAGTGCCAATTTTTGTGGACCAGCCTTTGCTGTGGCTTGGAGGCTTTTTGAGAGCTACTTGGCAACACTGGAATGTTTAATTTAATTTCCCTTGATGACAAAGCAGTTAGTGAAGTTTATCAAAAATTCTATTTTGAGGCTTCAAATACAACAACACTTTCATCCTTAAAGGACATTTGAGGTCCTAGGAGAGCTGCCCAAACTAGGATTTCAAAATCTTTCTTATGTGGGTATCATGTAGCTTGTTCAACTGACCAATCATTGATGAGTTTTTGTCTTCCTCAAGGCCATGGGCAACCTCAAAGCTAATATCCAAATTTTCTATAAATTTGCCCAATGCAAAAATTAGAAGTGCAAATTGTGATTGAAAACCCAAGACTTAAATTTATAAATGCATCTCGTGAAGACAAAGAGAATGATATCAAGAAGTTTACATATTCTTGAGTATTAAAGAAGGTCTTGAAAAACCATGCTTATCGTACCAACGTTGTCCTATTGAACATCACGACATGACATCTCAGACATCTTGTAGACCTCATGTTCATCTAATAGAGTCAAAAATAGGTTGACTTTATTGTTGACTTTCAAATGAATTACCCCCTATTTGTGTAAGCCTTTGTGAATGTCATGTAGCATCTACTTGGCCTTTTGGAGGCATATGCAAGTAATATAGAAGGGTGACTAGTGGTACTGCATCTTCTTCTAGGATGATTGTAATTGGGCCAAGAACAATCGGAAGTGGGCAAACAATGACTTCAAGTTGGCAAAGAATGATTACTGGTGGAAAAATACTAGAAAAATTTTGAACTCTAAAAATGCCCCTCAAGAATTGACATACAAAGCTACTTATTGAAGGCTAGAGATGATAGTCTAAGTACACAAATATGTACATAATTGTGTCACTACCCTGCATGAATTTCATTAAGTGCACGTGAACTTGTCAAAATAAAGAATTCACTTATAATACCAAGGATTTGAATGACAAAAAGTTCCTATTTAATAGCTTATTGTTCAATAAGAAGCATTTTATTATACAAGCATCATGAGCATCAAGTACCTATGATCTTTTTTAAATAAAAAATTCATTCATAGTACTAAAGAATCAAATGACAAGAAGTAACTAATGTCTTATTGTCCAATAAGAAGCATATTATTGTAGAAACATGATGAGCCATTAATTAGTACGTAGTTGCACCAAATTTGTCCTTCTCCATATAATAAATTTCCTCAATGTACTTAGGATTTGAATGACAAGAAGTACCTAATGTCCCATTGTCCAATAAAAGGCATACAAATTTTTAAACATCATGATGTCAAAAATGTGTGGAAATAGGGAAAAATATCATTCCTTCTTTTGACAAGTATACCTTTAAATCCAATTAAGGCCATTCTAAAAGTCTCTTGGAAGGCCTAAATTTCTTCTAGTGGAACAACTATGAGTTGGATAAAGGGTAATTTTGGTCTTCAAGTGAACAGCAACTATAGGTGGGCAGAATGGAGTGTGCAAATAAAGCACATGCATATGCAAAGGGGTCACTAGAAGAAGAAAAAAGTCCAATCTCCTTAAAAAAGCAAAAATTGTGAAAAATAAAAAAGATGTTTTAAGTATATGAATCTTCATCCCTCATTTTTATTTTAAAATCAATGTATCAAACACTACATGATGAGGATGAATTTTTACAAATTGCAAATAATTTTAAAAAAAAAGTACTTATTTAACCCCTAAAGTCCTATTGTTGTCTCAAGGGACAAAATGGATTTTGAGTAGGTTTCATAGTCTCAATTTTGTCATGATTTTTCAAAAAAAATTTGGGGATAGGAAAACACACATCGGCTATTTAGAGTTGAAATAGAAATTATATTACTTAAAACTCTTGTCTATATAGAAAGATTTGATTCATTCTATTTGAACTAGTGATGAAAAAATTATGAACAATCTTATTTTTTAGAAAATCTAAGCATCTTCTTGAAAAAATAACTTATGGGATTTATTTTTGACTGAAATTTTCACAATTTAAAAAAAATTGATTCACAAGGTTTAGTTCACTTGCTAAAACAATCTCACTTTTGGGACTATTGTATTTCAATTCTAAAATTAAATCATGGATGATTAAAATATGACTCTACATTCTTTTATTTTAATAAATAAGGCCTTTTATCTTAGAATTATGAACTATTTAGTATTTGGTTTAATCTTGAACCTACTTCTAAAAAGAAATTTTTTAAAAGAATGAAAATCAAATAAGTTTTTTAATAAAAATTTCATGGAATTTCAACTTAAATTTTGAACATAAATTTTTTTATTCAACAAGTTAAGTACAAAAGTTTTAAGCTAAAAAGGTTCAAAGTTTGAAAATCTAGGCAATCAAGGTGAAAAAAAATAGTTTTTTTAATTTCAAGTGCAAATGTCTTGCAATCCACGTGGTTAAAGTTTCTAAAATTTCCTCTACACATTCTTATACCATTCTCATACAAGATCCTATGGTTAGATTTGTGATAAAAACAATTTCTAACTAAAGGTTTTGCACTTTACAATAGAAATGGCAATCTTAAGTGTAATTTAATGGAAAAAAGGCCTTTTAGGATCTTCATGGGTTAAATCTCTACCTTTATCTTTTCTTTTAATAATTCAACATGACAAATAATAGAGAAGTCCTTAATTAACCTCTAAAGGTCGGAGACTATGTTTTCACCCAAACTACTCCAAAACTTCCATTTTTGATAAAAGCATCAAATTTTAGATGAAAAACATTTTTGGACACATATAATTGTAGGATCTTGTAGTAAACTATTTTGAAAAGATGTGGAAAAAATTTCAAAATTTTCCATCATGTAGATTGCAAGATATTAATGTTTGAAGTGACAAAAGCCATTTTTTTGACCCTGTGAAAATATGGGCAAATGCACTTCACAAGGTCACATTTTCATGAAAAAAATGTCCAAAATGATGGTTACTCTTTGGATTCATTCATCAAGTCAAGTTGGCTACATGCTTAAAATTTTTTAAATCATTTGGAATTGCACAACATATAGAAAAAAAAATAGTAAATAGATAGAAGTACAAAGTGATTCAAAACACTAAATTGTTAAGAATTTAATTATGGAACTGAAAAATTCCAATCCCAACGGTGGTAATGTAGTAATAAACAATCTACATCATATCATTTTATTTTTTTCAAAAAATATTAAAAATTGAGTTAAATAAAGGATTCTAAAGTTTATTTTTGAGTAGGGAATCCATGACTCCCTGCAAACTAGAACACCTCATAACTTTCATCTTGTAAATCAAAATGGAATAATTCAAATCTTTTCATACACATATAAATCTAGAAAATCAATTTCAAATTTTTATTTTTGAAAAAAATGATTTTTTAAGAAATTTTTGGGCTATCCGCCAAGCATAAAAAATTACATATCATGCAATAACTTTTGAATCATGTAGTCAAAAGTTATGAAAATTGTTGGGCCTTAAAGCTACTCCTTAGGCACATGTTGTGTGAAAATTTCAGCAAAAAAACTAAAAACTCCATTTGTAGTAAGTTGCCCAAAATTGCTATGTTGCCAAAAAATGTAATTTGGACCTTTAGGGGTTAAATCTCTACCCATTATTTTTAATTTATATAATCAAAGTGGAAAATAATTTAGTATTTGGAGGATTATTTGAAAATTACAAAAACAAATAGGGAGGTTCTTATTTAAACATTCACCTAACACTTTTAGTATTAAATTTTTATGACAAATAATACTTGAATAGGATGAATTTCTTAAAAATTCAAAAAAAATATTAGAAAGGTTGTATTTAAATCTTCACCTTTATTTTTCTAATTTTAGATCAATATTACAAATAATCATGAATAGGTTGAGTCTTTCAGATATGCAATGCTCATTGCAACTTTGTGACTACAAAATAATATGCCCAATAACAAATTAGCTGCAAAGTCAAAACATAAAGTCTAGTGAACCAACACTCAACACATTTTTAAGGCCCTTGACTTCCGTAAGATCACTATTGTGAGATCTCATAGGGTTGACTTTATATATAGGGTTAGCCCTATGAGAATTATGGATATTAAATAAAAGTCTATTGCTCGGCATTTTACATTGAGAGAGGCCCTCTTCATCTGGCCTCTCCCTTTATAAGGCACTTTTTGCACTAGGATTACATTAGAGGAAGATGGGTGCAAGTATAGTTGTCATAACGGGCGAGTTAGGGTTATTGGACGGGACGGACGGCTTTAATTTTGTAACTTGTGCAATTTTGCGGAATGACACGTCACCTCGTCCGCGCCCAGCATGTTCCTTAATCCACATGGCATCCACGTGGCCTATTTTTCCGTTATCAGAAAGTCAACTATATGTTGATTGTATCGGACGGGCGGGACCTCTAACGAACGGGCGAACCGGACGTCCGTCCACTATGACAACCATGGGTGCAAGCCTCTACCGGTCAAGTACGTACCACATAGAGGGAAAATTTAAGAATATGAGGAAAATCACTAGAGGCTAACTTACTCTTTCGTACTTGCAACCATGGTTGTCATAGTAGATGGACGTCCGGTTCGCCCGTTCGTTAGAGGTCCTGCCCGTCCAATACAGTCAACACATAGTTGACTTTCTGATAACGGAAAAATAGGCCACGTGGATGCCATGTGGATTAAGGAACATGCTGGGCGTAGTCGCGTAGACGAGATCATCAGGGCGTGGACAAGGTGACGTGTCATTCCGCAAAATTGCACAAGTTACAAAATTAAAGCCGTCCGGATCATCCGTCCGTCCGGTCCGGTTTGCTTGTCCGTCCATCCCATCCGATGACCCTAACTCGCCCATTATGACAACCATGCTTGCAACCTCCCTTGTGATTGACCAAAAGAAAGATTTGAATCCCGTAATTGTCTCATATTTAGTCTTTTTATCTCTATCTAAGCACCTTCATTGTTTACTATAAAAGAAAAAGGTGTTTTGAGTGAGTTTTTTAGTATAATCTTAAAAATAAGATTATAAGTAATGAATGCCACATTTCACTATTTTTGGACTATCTAATGAATTTTGGATCATACATAAAAAGATTTCTTGAAAAAAACATCAAGAGATCTCCAAATGTTTTGTATCAATTTCTTGGTGTTTTAGAATATCTCTTTATGACTATTTTTTCTCTCTCGATAATCATTATTAATTTTGGACTTTCAAAAGTCCAAAAGTAGTTAAATGTAACATATGACTTTTTAACTTTTAAGAAAATTTTAAAAGAAAATTTACTATCTAAAAATATATGTGTTTTTAGTAAAATTTTGTTGAAAAACTCTTTAAAGGTTATTGCTTATAATCTTATGTTTGAGACTATACTTTTAAAAACCCACTTAAAACATCCCTTTCTCTTGTAGTGGTCACACTTCCCATTACAAGTAATTATGAGTTTGGCTCTAGACATAAGTTTCATTTAGAGTGTCATTTTGCGAAGACAATTACTCACATAGAGTCATAGACTCATTTTCGGAGGTTCCTATATTTCATGTTCATCCCATTGCCACCTCCAAACATGCTTGATAAATCTTTGGAATTCATCTGCTTCATGAGCGTTTGCAACCCTCTTGTACCACCAATTTTCTTCAACATCTTAGCCAATCGCTCATATTCCTCCAGCATTTCATGCACCTCGCTTAAGGTACAGCCAGAGCCCCTTGCAATTCGGTGTATGTGCGAGTCTGTCAGCATTGGTTTTGTGTCATCGAGCTCTGCAGCACAAGACATTGAACACGTATTAATTAACATTCAGCCAATTTATCTTGCAAACACTAATCTAGTTTGCAAATTACATATATATGTCTCCGATCAAGTACTGGCGTACGTGTGCATATTGCTTTCGTGACACTGCCAAAGACGAATTGAAGCAATGAGTGAACTTACTTCCAAAGAAAACAAGTCAATAACCTCAGCCTGGAGGGTAAGGATTGAGAAAGAGGAGAAATTAACCTTTGTTAGTCATGGAATCCATCATTGTCATAAATTTCTTGATCTTTGCCTGCCTCTCCTTCTCACTCCCTTTTGGCGTGCATTCTTGACTAAAACCTGGTATCATAGACATCACCTGCCAGAGTTCGTAGCAATCACTCAGTCCAGATATATCCAGAGTAAGTGAAAGAAAGAAATACCATAATATCCATCACAGTACACAACATATGAACAATCATGCACATCAATATATAACGGCATCATATTTGCCACTACAAGATTCCGACGGAGGCCGAAGGCAAGCTCCATATATCGCAAGTAGACAATTACCTGAGGACCCATATTCAACATGTTCTGGTACCACTCATACATAATGCGCCAAGTGAAGGTGCCCTCAGAAAACTTTTGAATTAATTCAAGTTGCTGATTCATTGGTACCACCTCGTGTATCTTGTCCATAAATCCCGACCAGTCACGCAGACCTGAAAGCAATCAAGTATTCGTAACACTTCGGGCACCATAAAAAGAGTACGTACCGGAGCAGTACTATTACTGGACGGTATTACAATCGCTCAGCTTGATCTACTGTAGGAAAAAATGCAACGCTCACCCAAACAGAAGGTCCTTGACGTTCGAGGAATTAGTATGGCTCACCTAAAAGTCGACTCACAAAGGGCTTGGCTTCGAAGGCCTCAAACTCATCCATGTGCTCTCCCGTACCGAGAAAGATGATAGGGCTTTTAGTTGCAGCCACCCTGCAACGTACCAGATGAAATTAAAAATCTCTGCCGTGGTCAATTGAAACGATCATCGTTGCTATCTCGATCACGAGCACACTTAATCCAAACGAATATGCAGATAGAGGAAGGTATCACGTTGATTGAACTTACGCACTAAGAGCACCTCCTCCCTTTGCATGACCATCCATCTTCGTTACAATAACTGCTCCAACAGGGACAGTTTGCTTGAAGGCCTGAGCCTGATCAAAAGCTGCCTGTCCAATACTGCTGTCCATTACAAATATCACAAGATCTGGACTCTGCACTCAAGCACGTTTAATTAATGTCATTGATTCTGCATACTACCGGAAAATAAATCATTGTACGTCTCTCAAACATGATAGTGCAGTGCATGTCTCGAGCGGGCAAGGCCCTATATCAATAGCTAAAAAATCTGTGAGTCCAGTACGTCACGCCCAATGTGGTAATGATAAAACCAGCATAACTAACCGTGACTTCAACAAGTTGACGCATCTCCTCGAACAAAGATGCTTCCTGCTTGTGCCGTCCACTTGTGTCGACAACAATCAGATCACAATTCTGCTTCTTGAACCTCTCGACCCCCTCATGTGCAATCTTAACTGGGTTCGTCTCCTCGTTCCTGAAGCAAAAAGACACGATGACTGACACGATTAATACCATTCACTGCACCTCTCAAATTCACCGTTGATTAGCTACAGAAGGGCGGAAATATTCGACAGCAATCCGCAAGAGCCAGAACGCCAGAGAAGTTAGAGTTTTATCTCCGGATGTTGACTCCCCGATTCCAGATCAAGCTGAAAATAATTGAGCTTATTCTATTAGCACTTTGGATCTCTTACGTACAGATCTAAAGTTCAAGTTAGTCATACACACTACGCTGGTAAGAACTGCTCAAAACATTACATACCTGCCATAGAAAGGGATTTTAGCCTTTGTTGCATTCTGCTTCAGCTGATCGAACGCACCAGCACGAAACGTATCCGCGCACACTAGAGCGGGCCTCCATCCCTTTTTTTGATAGTTGAGTGCATACTTTGTACACGTGGTAGTCTTTCCAGAACCTACGTGTCAAAATAATTAGTCGAGTAAACATCTACTTTCGAAACGTACGAAAGCTGCCATAACGCAGCACACTCCACCACGTAAATATCAACACAAATTAATGGGATGCATATCAGAGTCAAAAACATCGGAGCAAGGTTCTACTGGTAACTCACCCTGCAGTCCAACAAACATGATAACACTGAACTTTCCTTTCTTGGGTACAAATGTTGGTCTCCCAGGATCAAGCATGCAGCAGAGCTCATTGAAAACAGCCTGCAAATAAAAGTATGCAGGAAATGAATTCACGGCTTCAGGAAAGCACGAATTTTCTTATGCAATTGCAATTTCAAAGAAAACAAACGCACCCAACATGAGATACGTCAATTGCCTCTTACACACACACAATCAAACGCACCCTCTGGATGATTTTCCGCTTGTTGAGACCCGCAGCAAGGTCATCGAGGTTCACGATCTTCTTGATGTTCGATTGCATGGTGCTGATCACCTTGAATTGAACATCGGACGACATGAGCGCTCGCGAAATCTCATTCAAACACTCCATCAGAACCTTCTCGTCGACAACGGTAGCATTGTTCATCTGTTGGAGGGCTCGCGAGATGCGGCCCCCGAGCTCCGCGAGGACCATCTTGCAGAGCTACTTTTCGCACCTCAAATCCCAATTTATTAAACCGAAAGCACAAGAGCTCGCCACTAATTCCACTTCTCTCTCACTCATCACGACACGTGATTCTTTCAAGGCTTCCTCGAAACCTTACACTCGTTGTTCGACATGTTGCGAGTCATGAATATGGTGCAACAATCACTAGTCTAAAAAATTTCTAAAATTCTCAACTATATTACAACTAAGGAAAACAAATGTCAAATTTAGTTTGGTATGAATCATTCAGGGAATCATTCAACAAAAGTCCCATAGCTCTCACTATACACAAATATATTGTGAACAATATAATGAGAATATATTTTTGTCTTCCTAGTCTTTTGAAATGTCTTTCTAGTCTCTACCATGTACATTTGCCTTATACTTTTACTTTGATCTAAAATTACATAATTATCTTTCACTTTATCTTAAAAAAGTGCAAGATACTCTTTTAGCAACTATTACCCTATTTGACATGGTTGTCATAGTGGACGGACGTCCAATTCGCCCGTCTGTTAGAGGTCCCACCCGTCCGATACAGTCAACATATAGTTGACTTTCTGATAACGGAAAAATAGGCCACGTGGATGCCATATGGATTAAGGAACGGACGGACGGACGGATGAGATCGTCAGGGCGTGGACGAGATCGTCCGCGCCCTGAATTGGATTTCGCATTCCGAGGTGACTTGTCATTCTGCAAAATTGCACAAGTTGCAAAATTAAAGCTGTCTAGACCGTCCGTTCGTCTGGTCCGGTTTGCTCGTCCGTCCGTCCCGTCCAATGACCCTAACTCGCCCATTATGACAACCATGCTATTTAATTGTATCTTATTTTCAATAATTGCCCCTATTATAACTTCTTACTAATATACACCATCTTCAAGGACTAATAACTTCTTTAAAAAAATAAACTATAAAATAGAAAGACATCCTATATATATAAAGTAAAACCAACAAAACAAGAATGAAAAGAAATTGGGAAAAAAATCAGAAAGCAAAGGGAAAAAAAATATATTTAAGAAAAAAAATGAAGTAGTTTAAAGAATAAGAAATGTTGGGAAAAAAGGAAGAAAGATCTATTTCATATTTGTATGTAAATTATTGAATTAGAGTTTAGGATTGTAGTTTGTAGTCATTCATATGGAATTACTTCAATAAAATACTAGTGTAATGAAATATGTTTAAAGAGTACTCAAGTGCATTAACTTTTTCAATTTTGTAAGCTTCAAATCGTTTCAATTGTATTATATGGATATGGATACAAAAAGAATGAAGTACAACGGAAAATGCAAAACTTTGCTTTGTGAATATTTGATACTCAATGGAATTTCTAAGATGAACTAATAAAAAAAAGACTTGTTATATCAGTTTACAAAAGCTAAAGACAATGACAATTGACTTCCGCACATCATTAAGGTAGACTATGTCAATTCTCTTTAGTTTTTGTACTTCATTGAATACTTCATGGAAAAAATGAATTAGATTTTATAGAGGCAAGACATTAAATCCCGCATTCAAAGTGGGCCTAGAAAGGTAATTTTTGAATTTTTCAGAGGTAAAAATAGGAAAAATCCCCCATGTTTTGAGCCATGTCTTGAGTATGTCCTAGCATTCTTCTAGCTAATTTGGAGTCCTTAATTGCAAATATAAAATCCAAAATTTAAAAAAAAAGATTTCTATGAAAAATAAAAAATTTCAGTATTTTCTCTAATGGTAAATTTAAGGTAAATCCAAACTATTGGGCCTACTTGAAGTAGAAGATTTAACATCCTACTTTATAGAGACATAGAGTAGTAAAATTTAAAACAATTGACTCTCCTTTTGGTAGTGCACCTATAACAACTAAATTCAATTCATTAATGTATAGGAGTTTCAAATGGTTATAGTAATTGGAAGTGATCTTTAAAAGTTAAATACAAGTGAAAAATTCACAAAATAATTGAATGAAAAAAATTTAGAGAATTAAAAAATTGAAGTCTATCCTTTTGTTCAGAAAAATAAAAAGAAGTTGTGCTACTACAATCTACTATATTGTAGTACTAGTGTTTTGATTGTTTATTTCTCATTTGCAACTTTTAATTTGTCAATTGTAGCTATTCTAAAGTAAAATTTGTTTTTGGCAATCCAATGCCAAGAAATGATTTCATTACTCCAACCAAAATTGAATACAATAATGTTATGAAAAATTGAAGAACAATCTTTTCAAATTTGGACTTTATCGATATTTTTACTCTTTTCTTTGTCTTACCAAAAAACTATCATTTTTCTAAGTTAAAAAATTAATTTTAAAATAAATAAAAAGATTTTGTTGATCATTAAAATTAATATGGTTTATGAACAAGACATATACACAATATATAGGGCCTAAACTAGTACTTAATAAAGATATTGGCCTATACATATGGGATTTCAATCAGATTTTGGATTTAACCTAGTATAGTTCACTATTAAACAAAATAATGCTTTGAAAGGCATAGAAGTGAAACTGAGAGTTTGGTCTTTGAACTATAAAGTTCAATCATGATCCCTACCTAAAATGAACCTCTTCAATACATCCCATTATTTTAGGGAAAATATAAAAGGTCAAATGGTAGCATTAATTCAAAAACTATTAGAATTTGAAAATTCCATGATAAGGCATTATTTTTGTACTAATATAAAATTAAAGATTTTAGATAATGAATTTAATATCAACTATATAGAAATGAATTCATGAAATTCATTATAATGATAAAATGAGATACATAATATCTATGAAATAACCTTTTGAAGGTAATTTAAAAAACTATAGGTGACTATTTTTCTTCAAATTTTGATATAGTTGTTTTAAAGTATAAGATTATTAATATAAATAAACATTCATTGGAATTCATTTCATTTAATCCTTAAAAGACAAAGAGATTTTCTATGAACTAAATGTATTTAAAAAAGAATTCTACATTCCCTTTTATGAAATTATAGGCAATGTAGAAATTATTGTAGAAAGCTTCTGATCTGATTTTTATAATTGAACACCATATAAATATTTTTATTTTTTTACAAATCAAATTCAAATATTTTGAATCAATTGTTCAAATAATTGACAAAATAGGAATCATGTTAATCTAATTTTGTTATATATATATATATATATATATATATATATATATATATATATATATATATATATATATATATATATATATATATATATATATATATATATATATATATATATAATTAGAATAATCTTCAAAAAATACTAAGTACTAAATAATCAAACCAAAATTTTTTTGTTCCTTAATTCAAAAAGATTTCATACAATAATCATGAACAAATTATCAATTAAAAAAATCTATAAATTAAAATAGAATTTAAAAACATTGTAATGTATTCATCTTGTGAAAAAATTAAAATTCATTGGATTTGAAATGTTGGAAGAAATGTGCATTATAATTTTGAACATTCAATCTAATACTCATTAGTATATATTAGGTTAGGATTTCAAAACCAATTTCAATCCAATCACTAAATATGAACATCCACTATTTGAACTTATTAAATAAATGCTAAAGTAATAAACAATATTTGAAAAAGAAATTTCATTCAATCAAAACAAAAATCATTAAAAAATTAAAAAATTACTTAAGGACATCTTTCTTTCTACCAATTTCCTATGGTAGGTATCCTTTCTAATTTCAAAGTTAGCCCTCTTTTTAACAATGGTCTTTGTTGAAACTTTACCCTTCTTTGGACATGGTCCTTAATTATTCCATCTATAAGAAGATCTAATAGCTTTTTCATTTGTCGAAATAGAGAAGCTTTTTGGATAAAAGTTAATTCAAGTTGAGATTTTTTTTTTAAAACTCTTATACAATGATGCATAAAACCTGCTTTAAAGTATAAAACATCCTCATATTTGGGAATAAAGGAAACTCTAAATTCAGGCATTGCAAAAATTGAAATTTCTTCACTAATTTTTTCATTACCTATCATAAAAACAAATCAATCTTAATAAAATTTTATATAAACAATGATACAATATCAAAAAATTAAACTAAAAAATTAAAATACTTATTTTCTTATAACTATAGAATGAATCCAAGATCGTAATCATCTTAATTCACATATGGGTAACAATTGTAATTTTTGGTTATAGCAAAAGATGTAAATAGTGTATTTCCAATGCATGCACTCACATCGCCAAAATTCTCAACCGTTAGTATTTTCTTCAAATGAAGAAATCCGTTGTCGTGCTGTAAATGCAATCATTGTGTAGAATGTGTATATTTACATTATTAAGATAGGTTTAAATGTTTATAATATTATTAAAAAAATGATATTATTTGAAATGACTTCATAGTGACGCCTTCTCTCTACCGTTATAGACAACTATATAAAGAAGAATTCACTTGAAAACTTCATCTCATTTAATATTTTTCTTCTTTGTTTTTTTATTCAGATTATATTATGCTGAACTGGAAGGGTTTTTTTTCTAAGTTGCAAGATGAAAATTTCTACCGGAGCTTGACTTTGAATTTTCTTTACCACAACTACCAAATTAGCTATAACTGCTATTGGATCTTTCATTGTTACATAGGCACTCAAAAGATGAAGCTGGGCCATCTTGACTACTACAATAACTTTGTTTAGAGAAACAATGGCACAGTAATCTTCAATGTGATGCTCCGATATTAATAATTTTGTTGCAAGTTAGATGTGTTGAATTCGGCAACCGTAAAGTCACATTTGAAGGATGTTTTGAAGGTTTAGATGATGAGCAATATTATTGCATGGTAAGGCCTATCGAAAGGAGTCGTAGTCATTAACAATGATTAAAAAGGTTGGTCAATCCTTTAATTAAGGCGGATTGTACTGATTATGTTGTTGTCATCGTTAAACGCATCTTCAGATTCTTGCAAATGAAATGATATTTCAATTAGAGCTCTAATTTTTTTATCTCTATTAGATGTATATTGGATTTTAGTTCTTCATTTCATAGTTGGAGTGATTTCCTACAATAATTTTGTATTTGTGAAGTAGTATGAGGAAAATATTCAAATAGTTTGTCTTCTAAATGAACTTGAAGTGAATTTTCTTCAAAGGTAAAGATAAAGAGACAGTTGTGGGAGCCAAATAAATATTCAATTATTGATGTTGTAGCTTTGAAAGTGAGTTAGGAGCTAATCCCACTTGTTTGTGTGGTTAAGATAGAAAAAGGTGAACACTATTCATCTTCTCTCCCGTTGTGAGTTTCATGAGGACCCGAACGTTTAGAAGCCTATTGTATTGTGAATTTGAAGAAGTTTGAAATAAAATTTAACAAAGTTGTATATCACGGTGTGTAGTTTTTAATTTGATTTCACTTTTTTGATTTGAATTCATGAATTAAAAGTTGTACTAATTTGAGTGAAGGGAGGTTTGTTGTTTTTGAAATTAAAAAGCAGAGACTTTGACTGACCATATAAGATGGACATGTTCTTGGTTTGCAATGAGATTTGGAAGAAGTGTAGGAAATTAGGTTACCTTTGAATAAAAATATCATTCATTCTATTTGAAATTTATATGAGTGAATTGTGAGTGTGGAAGTAAAGGAGGGTCTACTACCATTTTTTTCTCAAGGCCAAAACTTTGGGTGGCCATAAAAGTTAAATAGAGTTCTAGAATCATTTGAAATTTGAAGAAGTAGAAGTTTGTATTAATTTTCCAAAAAGCTATCACTCACTTTTTTCAGAACTGTAGAGCCATGATGGTACTCACCTAAAGCTCAACTTGAGAATTTAAGGTTGAAGTTGGAGATTGAAAGAAGTTTTGAAGACTTGTGTATGTATGTGGCTTATAGCTTTGTAAAATTTGTTGTTGCGGGTTGTTTAGGTTATATCAATGTCAACCTTATTTTGTATGGTGGATAACAAAGTGGAATTAATTGTTCATACGGTTGAGATTGGGTGACAAAATGAAGTTAATGGTTTACATAGTCGAGACTTGCTTGTTCTCATGGTAAAACTTGGTTCTTAAAGCTGATTACCAGGAGTTTGAAAGTTTAGGAGTCAATCTTTCGGACAGTTCAATTTCTGGTCTCATTGTCCCGTTTTACCCATCCTATATACCGTGGGTTTTTTATCCCCACCTTTACCCTTAAACCTACTTAGTGCCACATTAGGATAGGCCAGTGGAAAGAAGTTTCAAGATTAAATAGAAGATTTGATATTCGAGGTTGAATTTATTTGCGACTACGTCTATCCAATTCCTAAATCATTTCAAGTCGTAGCTAGAATCCCCGTAATTTTCTAAGGCAAATGCTCTCAATATGACAACAATCTCACACAAAGCACAAAAAAAAAAATGTTAACACAAAAAGTAAAATGTCACATTTTCATAGAGTTGTGACATACAAAAAACACAAAGAATTATAAACTAACAAAGTACTAAAATACAAAAAATGAAGATAACTAGTAATATAATGGTATATGTCAAATTTTGGTTCAATGGCTTGGAATTGGGTTGAAGTAAAGGATGAGGATCACCAGATGGGGTCGGCAACTAAAGATCAAGCCAAGCGAGGTGGCATGCAAAGCTGACGAGGTGCAGACGGAGCTCGACACTATTGAACTACTAGTAGGGATCTTTTGGAAGTCACGGCCTTCGTCTGTTGCAGTCGATTAATACTCGCGCACCGGATGCACTGAAACCTTTGAGGCAGGTCCGGTTCTCAATCGCCTAATCTGAGGCTCATCATCACCTCTGCAACGTTGGACGCGGAGAACTTTATAAGATACTTTTTCGACTGCCCTATTTTTACCATTCCTAGAAGAACTTATGATGTAAAAATACTATACACGAAGGAATACAGACTGGCTACTTGGATACTATTGTACTTATTGCCTTGCAAATTCACCTTATAGAGCTTGAAGGGGATATTCTTATCTTCTTCAGAGGGAAAAAAAAGATCGATAACGCATGCCAAATTCTATTTGAAGAGATGAAGGATTTGGGACCCAATTTTCTAGAACTCATCATTCTTCCAACTCACAGTGCTTTACTAAGTGAAATACAAACAAGGATCTTTGAGGCCCCACTACCAAGTACAAGAAAGGTTGTCGTTGCAACGAACATTGCTGAGACTTCTCTCACCATTAATGGAATCCACTACGTCGTAGATCCTAGAGTTGTAAAGTAGAATTTTTACAACTCGAAGCTAGGTTTAGATTCTTTGGTGATCACTCCTATATCACAAGCCTCTATAAGGCAATGAGCTGGACATACTGGAAAAACAAGATTTGGCAAGTGCTACCGATTGTACATAGAAAACGTATATTGGAATGAGATACTGCCTACAATTGTATCTAAAATTCAAAGGGTTAATGTCTGTTCAACGACCCTAACAATGAAAACAATGGGAATCAGTGATCTTCTATTATTTGATTTCGTGGATCCCCCTCTACTTCAAGCACTTATCTTTACGATGGAACAACTGTACAGTCTTGGAGCTTTGGATGAAGAAAGACTTTTGAAGAAACTCAGAAGGATGATGGCAGAATTTCCTCTAGAGTCACCTCTTTCTAAGATGTTTTTTGCCAGTGTAGACTTGGGTTGCAGTGATGAGATCCTGACCATAATTTCCATGTTGCAAGCTCAAAATATTTTTTACAAACCATGGAAGAAACAAGCGCAGGCTAATCAGAAGAAAGCCAAGTTTTTCCAAGTAGAGGGTGATCATTTGACACTGTTGGCAATGTATGAAGCTTGGAAGGCAAAGAACTTTTCAAATCCTTGATGTTTTGAGAACTTTGTGCAATCTCAGGCATTGAAGAGCACAGAAGATGTGCAAAAATAGCTTTTTACATTCATAGACAGGTTCAAATTAGACATGGTGAGTGCGGGTAGGAACTTCAGAAGGATAGGAAAAGCAATAGCAGCGAATTTTTTCTTCCATGTTGTATGGAAGGACCCCTAGGAGGGCCACTGGACTCTAGTAGATAACTAGACAATTTATATTCATCCAAGTAGTGCTTTATTTAAGAGGCAACCTAATAGGGTTCTCTACCTTGAGTTGGTCATGACGACAAAAGAGTACATGCGGGAAGTGACTTTGATGGAACCAAAATGGTTGGTTGAATTGGCTCCACGTTTCTTCAAGGTTGATGATCCCACAAAAATGAGCAAGAGAAAATGACAAGAAAGAATTGAACCTCTTTACGATCGAGACCATAAGCCAAATTTATGGAGTCTAAGTAAAAGACGAGCTTAAGCATTGTAGGGCAATCTTAGAGCAAGGAGAGTCCCTCTCTGAAGTCCAATATTGGATGGAAGAGATATTATAAGTTTAACTCCTAAAGGAGTAAAGGACCGAAGCTATTTCCCTGTCAAAAATCACTCAAAACTACTATCTTGCATTCACCTAAGAAAGTAGAAAAAACATCTTCTTAGAACCTAATTGTAAGATCTTGTAGATAAATGAATTATATTTTTTCTCTGAGTTCTAGTTTTCTAGATTTTTTTCGTTGAAAGTTAAACTCTTGTCAGCTCTCTAAAGTAAATGTATAACGCTAGTTACAAAATTTGAATTTCTTTTCAAGAATGAAGATTCTAATGAATAAAAACCACTTGCAATTAAAATTTATTAAAATTTACAAAAAATACAATTCAAAAAATCTCAAAGACTTTTGTATACAAAGCTTGCAATTGGAAAAATTCACTTACTAATATTTTTCTTACAAATTTTCAAGTTTTGAAAAATAATCAAGAACTAATTTTATTAATCTTTTGAGTTTTTATCAAATACAAATAATGATTTCCTTTGAAATTTGCAATTAAATTTGATCAAGGGGCATCGAGTTTTTGATACAAAGTCTTTTAGAAGCTACAATAGGACCTCACAAATGAAGTGTATTCTAAGTAATCACTTCAAGTACTTCAACCATGTATAGACAAGTTTATGATTTGCCAACCAAGCTTAAAAATTTGTTACAATGTATACTCCATTTTACCACTATAAATGTGTATAGATAATCACACACCCTCACACAAAGTGACTACAAAAAACACATGTACTATTTTTATGTTACAACTTCCTACACACTAATATGTTGTTTTTTTGCCATAGCTTTTGCATTTTGCTTGAAAAGACTCAAGATTTATAGATAAGGTACTCATGACTATTATACACCTTGCCTAATTTCTTTTTCAATTTTTAAAAATGTTTAATTGTTAAAAAATAAATCCCAATTTTATATCACGTTTGCCAATTTGGTGAATTTTAGAACTATTTAGTATACAAAAAATGAATTTGGAACTAAAATTTGGATAAATAGTCTTTTTGTATATTTACAGCTATTTTCCAAAATAATTCTAAAAATAGTGAATTTTATATCATGTGGAAGTTCACAAAATGAGCTCCTTTTGCTTGCATTTTGAAACATATAAAATATCATTTTGTTGGTTCTTTTAGTGAATAACCATTTTCATAGAGTTATTAAAAATTAACATGCTTAAGTTTCTTTATAAATTATTTTCTGTATTTTTTATAATTATAAAGTCAAAATACCTATTCTCTTGAGATTTTTCACTTTTCTAGTTTTTCTACTCAGAGAACTTTTCTATGCATTTCCATCTTAAGATATCTTTTCCTTGAAGGTACATACATTCTCTATACTTTTCTAATTTTTTAAATTTAAAGCACTTTAGAAAAAATCAATAGACTCTAAAAATGCAACAAATCATATAAGTGTTTCTTGCAATCATCAATTTATGAATGCATCTATAAATATATATATATATATCTTTACATAGAGATATATCTTTATATAGAAATATATCTATATATAGAGATAGAGATAGGACATTGACTTGTCACCTCATTATTGGGCAACTTTTGTCCATCAAAAAACGTATTATTCTATTTCTACTAGTCATTCCATAGCTTCTTGCTAAATATATTTTTGTCATTTTAGGATCTCCACATATTAACCAGATGGACTAAGGTTATTTTCTTGCTTCAATCATCTATAATTCTAGACTTGCTTGATTGTGTACTCCCATGGTAGAGTTTGATCAAGAGGATGGTGGGCCACTTTAACACTTACGAAATCTAAACTCTGATCAAACAAGTATCATACTCTCTAGTAGACTAATCGAGAGAGAGTGATACCAATCCCAAACTCTGACTAGACTGCCTAGTGTTTGATTTCTTGATTAATTCAAGATTTTGCAAGTCCATGCTTACATCCCTATGCAAATCTAATCGGGACGGAGGGACACCTCATTGGTTCTCAAATTCTAATCATCTAGCACTCCAAATAGTAAAATACATGATATATTTGGAATTTTTGATATAGTCCGTTACAGTCTATGTAACTTACGATGTACCATTAGAAGAATTTTGGGGGGTCCAGAAGCCTGTTTTGGGCCTGTTTCCCTTTAGCTGTTCCTTGCAACGAGGGGAAAGGCCCATTGTTACAATTTTCTTTTTCATAAAAATTTAAAAAAATGAAAAAGAAATTAGTCTCCAAATGCAAAAAAAAAATTAAAATAAAATTAAAATAAAAAATTTGGTCAATGACGTGGCAGGGTCTCGGCCACGTTAGATCACTACGCTGAACTTGTTCCTTGTGTTCGTAGGCTGTGATAACACTACAAGAATATAGGCATTCTATGACTACGTAAATGACTACGTTTTCAGTCATTTCGGACATATATGACTGCCTGTGAAAATGGGGCTCCGTAGTCATTGTGGACGAGTCCTTTAGGACATGACTGCATTCTTAATATCACCATCCATCATCGTACAAGAAAAGTTTTGGATGAATTATTCCTACGTAGCCTCTGACGTGTTCAGGTTTGCATGATGTGGCACTTGGGTTCGTTAGTCATAGTGTAGTCATTTTTTAGTCCCACTGTAGTCGAGTTCTGATGGTGGGCCCCACTTAGTCCACATGGCAATTGCTGGTAGGCGGTTCAATCCAATGTTCAAACGTTCAGATGGACAACAAGTTCTGGTGTAGTTATTCCCTAGTAGGGATTCAGTTGAACTACAATCATGTCATTGTGTATTGTTGCAATTGCAACTGCAGCTTAGTGAAGTGGTAGTTAAACAGTAGTCAGTCTCCTATGCTTAAGTGCTACTGCAGTTGCACTTGAGTTTCATCTCAGTTATATTTCAATACTAGGGTTGACAACGTAATGAAGCTTAGAAGCTGTTTTAGTATGATGTGGTTGTATAGCTCAGCATTTGCTTTCATGAAAATGATAGAAAATTGATAGCCAAGTAAGCCAACCAACATGAGAACTATTGAGAAGAAAAATAGTTGTACAAGCAATGGATGCACATACCATTACAAAATGGAAGACAACTAAAGCATTTTGTTAATGTCTACATCCATGATTGCATTTCTCTGAATTATTACACACAAGGTTTTGTGAGAATTCAAGGCATTGACCACTCTAAAATCAAAATACGTGCCCTCTTCCTTTAGAAGTACGACAATTCTGTACTATAGAGGGCTATCAGTCTTGCATGCAAATGTTACACTACACTTACACCAGCAGCGAAGTAATCTCATGGGTTCAACTTTATGTACTTAAAAATTCCAAATGACGTTTCCACCTTGAACGTCATGCATTACTTCTTGGTTAGCCTCCGACTTGGGAAACATCAACGACACCTTTGGTTGCAAAACCTCCCGCACGTCCACTCTAAACCAACCATCCGGAATGAGTATGCCATGGAACTTATCTATCCCTCCTATACCGCTGATTCTTCCCAAAGCCACCTTCTGCCGAGTGGATCGTGGATTGACGAGGTACACATTGTCATACAAGCTGAGCTGAAAGATAGATTTGTTTTGTTAGATATAGGAAGTACTCCTGCCCGTGGGACCTTCAAAACATACTTCTCATTGCCAATGTAGTCACTCATACAATAAATAACTGAAAATTGACTAACAGCTTCTCCAGTTGAGTCACATATGAGGACTGGATGAGGATAATGCAACTACCAAATGACTAGGCAGTCATTCCTGAGTCATACAATTGAAACAACATTGACCTCAGCCTTCTAATTCCCCGAATGAAATTTGTGTACTCCAACACATTCAAGCTTCAACATCTCACCTTTTTTTTGGAAGAGTCACGGTTCTTGTCCTCTGCCGCTGTCGTCTTTGCCCTTGTCTCTCTTTTCCGTGCCTTCAACAAACACACACAAATTTTTTGTTAGAAATGAAAACAATTAGAAGGTGAGGGGACACGAATGAGCTTGAACCTTGTGGTCCACAAGTCCCCTCACCTTCCTTTGTAAGCGCATTGTCACTGAGATCTGAATTCTGTGTCAAATCATGCCCTTAAACTGCATTGTTCTGCACATGTGAAGCATTCTGTGCATGGAACTCCTTCACATCTGTAGCGACATACAGAGCTTTCAAAAGTGGCCACAATGTGGACTTCAAGTAATTGTTGTCATCAGCTAGTTTTGCCAAATCAGCAACATAGAGCGCACTAGTGATGACGACATTGGCTTGCGGATTGCATGACACTCTTGATGCATTGTTGTCAACGACCACAGTGTTTGAGGGGCTAAATTGAGGCCATTCACTGTAAACTTTTGACAAAGGCTTCCCCCAAGCTATTGGTTTGCCGCCCTCAAACTATACAGCCTCACATTTCTTTCCACCCCACACAAAGAGAGGACTGAAGTCACAATGTCCTTGCCTTTCTATCATTGTGGGTACAATGTCTTCCATGTAAGACTGACTCTTACTGCCCCAAAATCCCACTGTGAAATTAAAGAAGCACCGTGCCAAAAAGGGTTGCAACCATGGTTTTAAAAATACCCTCCTGCTCTTCGTTCTCAACGTGGGCCTAATTCTAGAGTTTGGATTCTTCTCCTCAGCCAGACTATAATCCAGCAAGGTCCCATGAATGTTGAAAATTAGCAATTTAGCTTTTGCATTTTCGATGGGTACAATGCGTAAATTCGAAGCAGCTCTCACTTGATCTGACCCAGAATCAGGGAGTGTTGCCTTTGCATTTACCTCAGTGGATGCTTTCGTTAGCTTCTTCTGCTTCTTTGGAGAAGATTTCGTTGGAGCACCACTTGCTTCCACTGCCTTCTCTGAGTCGTCCACCATGTTTTTCCCAGCTTGGACCACATCCACTACTTTTGTTGCCTTCTTCTGCTTAGGAGGGGAAGACTTGGTTGGAGCAGCAATTGGTTCCACAAGTTCTCTGGGGTCCTCCACTTTGTTCTCTCCATCCTCTTCAAGATCCACGATATTACTTGCATCACCGCCAGTAATATGCGTGTCGGAGTCCACTTTGCTGGTGTCCACATTTACAAACTCCCGATCCTGCACTTCCGATGGAGGACATTGGCCAATTCCGTCCACAGGGATGTCGCTCGCGTCGGCCAAGAAATCATTGCCTTGTACGACCTTCGGAATTCCCTGTGTGCATTTTGAAATAGTCTCGTCCACATTGCACATCGGAATGCTAGTCTTCATACGTGGATTCAATGTTGTTTTCGGCTTTGGACTCATAGTTTGACATATTGGGGTCGGGGATGATCTCTCTTTCTCTCCGGCGTAGGGTGCCTGTTTCTTGCCTTCTTCTCTAGAGGGTGACTGCACTTCCAAGTGCAACGGTTCTTCAGCCACACTAGTCGTCTACGACGGGGCGGGAGGAGGAAGTAACTCAGACCTGGGCACTTTTTTTCGATAAGGATCGGTCATTAAGTCGGCTCTGTCTCCCTCTTGAAGCAAAATGGACGTCTGAATCTCCACAGGAGACTTAGATGCTGAGGGGCTTCCATGGGAAGTGTCCTTCATTTTCCCCATGAAAGTGCTGAACATTGACTTCAGCTCTTCTACTGTGCTGTTCGTAGCTGTTGTACTCACAAGAACTTTCGAGAACTCGCCCTTCAAGTCTGTCTGAGACTTCTCTATAGCACATATTCTTGCTGAATCTCCTACAGTGAGACCCTAAAATTCTCAACCGCCATTCAAACAAGGGAAACTCCAGAGTTAGTCAATTATCAAGTTTCTACCAATGGGGTCACTGATCAATGACTTGCCTACTGCTGAATGACTACGTTTTGACTTGTCCACCTACGTACAACAGAAAATGCGACTGGGTCATGACTGCACTACAACCACTGTAGAGATGACGCCACTCATTGTTTAGCAACATGAAAACATAAAATGTGAGAGAAGTTCAAAGGGCCTCACCGATCCGCGTCCAACATGGCCTGCAGATAACTGCATTCCATCTGCAATGTCCATTAGTCCTGAGCTGGTAGGCCTTCCCTCCTTCTGCATCCAACATGGTAATAGCATTCAAACGCGGCATATTCATTTGCACATATTCTTCACAAGTGAAAGCACAGAACAAACAAGAACAAAGGTAATACTATCTTCCGAACGCGGAAAATGGAGAATCCTAATCTCACCAACTCTGCCTCCTTTCCGGCTTTCCCTTTTCGGCCTACAGCGGAGAAATTCTTCACTTGCCTCCTTGCATGGGCCATTGTCGCCGCTTTCTTCTGTTGCGTCTCTGTACTCCAATAATCCTGCAGCCTACTCCACTGATCTGGATTCACGTGAGATGGGCATTCATCTTCTGCGCTGCTTAGGAAATGAGCCTTCAACCTAGAGCGCTCTGTCTTCAAGTACCTCTTGATGGCATTGCTGAAGCCCAGCATGCTCAACTTGTTGCCTAAGTACTCGAAGTCATTGTCCAGGGTATTCCTCAACTTCTGCACGCTCTCATGCTTTTGTTTTTCACAATCTATGATACTCATGTCAAGAATACGTGGCACATATGTCCTCACTGAGCTGTCCCAAGCATTTTTCCCCACACAACCAGCATCAATCTCTCCGTCATCAGTGACTGTGATGCTGTGGGGTTTTTTGCCAACCCTACTCCGCTCCCTCCTTCCCTCATCATAGATGCTGCGTTTCAGACGTCGCGATGCCCTCCCCACGCTGTTTGCAGACATTTTGCCTGCATTGCTAAAATCTTGTCCTAGAGAATTTCCCACCCACCTGTCCGGATAGGGAACTGAGAAAGGTTGTGGCCCAGCACCCCACTGCGGTGGCTGCATTTGCGGTGGCTACATCCATTGGCTGTTAGGCACCCATTGCCAATTCCCAGCATATGGAAGCCTTGCTTGCGTTGGTACTTCTGAGGCGCGTTGTGCAATTGGAGACCGCGGTCAGTGAATTTGTATAGGGGACCGCATTTGCACGTCGACTCTCTTGCGCTTCTGCCTTTTGTCGATGAGGTTCTCCTCAGGGTCCAAGTCATCGTCCTCTGAGTCAAACACTTGCATCGTACTACCTTTACCTGCATCCATGTCCAATTATATTTTTATCAACAACCCTAAACCGCTCAAGTCCTTCCTTGTGTGGCATTGCTCTTCCATCTTGCAAATAAAGAAGAAGTACAATTGTGAGTCAAATCTGCTTCTCTATCCAAGAGTTTTACTTGAACTACAGCGTGTATACAGTGAAGTAGAAACCGCCATCTTTTCTAACAAAACAAATCACACTATAGCCGTCACAGAATGCAACTTCTATACGTACCATTCTCCACTACGATGACGTTTACAAACCCTACTCAGCATATGAGGAGGCCCACACCGCGAGAAGGGCAAATTACCTGTAGGCGGGACCTCCGAGGTCACCTTGCTCTGAACATGTGTACACACAATTGCTAGAGTCATCATACCTTCGGCAATACCTTTGTCATCTGTTTTGGTTTCGTCGGAAGAGGAAGCCGCATCTGCACTCATTTTGCCCCTTCTCTGCACGCGCTTGCTCCTGCGTCGTGCGTTTCCCCTCACTGGCAACGTCGGATGACTTCGTCTGGGCAATCCAAAGTTCTCTCTTGCAATGTGACCCCTTCCCGCATTGGCTGCCTCAAGCAATACTTCTTTCTGGGGATTCAAATCCTTTGTCCTACACACATGAATTCACAGCTTACTAGAGTCCAATATGTCGCTACGAGGTAGGTCAAACAAAATACAAGAGCGCATGCTACCTTGAATGTCAACAAACTCTCTACTCCAAAGTCCGTGCCTTAGAATGGGTTTAGGGTTTCGCTAGCCTTTGCAGCCTCCGTACGCCGCCATACAGCCGCCACACGTGTGCAACGTGGCGGTTTTCTAGTACTCCTCAACTTATTCAACTAATTTATGCCCACTAAACTAATGTATGACTCTACAATGACTCGAGCGCTACTTGAATAACAAACGCAGTCATACATGAGTAGTACACTGCAACTGGAAGTCTACTATACAATGACTGGACTCGGCTTCCGAGACCAATTAATGTAGTAGTTGAACCCTAAACAAGAAAAGCGGACAGAAATTGCACAAGAACTCCAGTGCATGAAGAACAGAAGGCTGAGGACTTACATTCTTTGGATGGCCACTTCCATAGGCTTCATTTTTTGCCGTAAGAGCTGCACACGCTTGTCTCGTTCTAATTTGTAGGCAGACTTTCCCTCGTCTCCTGTTGCCGTCTTCTCTTCCTCCATCTGCTTTTGAATTAGGTTAGTGAAATGCCCGTAGTGCCCAACAATAGTACTGTAGGGATTGACGTTCACAAGTAGCGCATTACCAAGAAACAAGGGTATGCACACCTTTTTCCTGCTCCGTCACTATCTTGCAGGCGCCTAAGTGATCGGATGTCTGTCACAGGAAGAGAAGTGATGACCGCATGCCGCAGCTGCGATCAAATAGCAGAATGCAAAAGAGCCGGCTTTGTCGTGAATCTTGATTTTGCTGCCTTCCTAGCGTCGTTGAAGAAATTCCGCTAAAGTGAATAACGAAGAAGCCTATAGTAGCCAGTACTCTGTGTCGCTATAGAACGACGACAGAGAATCACCTCTTGATACGGTAATAAATGTCCACTGAATTTGGTCCTTTTCTTGTGGACGTCAATCATGAGAGCAATGTCCGTGCTCTGCGTCAGTGATAATTTTGTGGGATTGCCTTTGAGGGCACGGAGTGTTAGCCTTTTATTGTAGAAATTGCCTTTCAATGAACCCTGAATTTCTTAAGTGCTTTCAACCCTAAACTGCTCATACGTCTTCAGAATTATGCCGAACTTACCTCAAGCACTAAATGTTGTACTTCACGATGCTCTGCAAGATGATCTGACAGTCTTAATTTGAATTACTGTGCTTTCAAAAGTTCTTCTATTTTCCCTTACATGCCATGCTGTGGTTCCTTGTGCATATGCTACGTTGCCCATGTACATTCTCCTTCAGTTTCTTGTTGTGTTGAGAAGCCATGTGAAATGAAGGGGATGCTATGTACATGTTAGGAAAATTGTATTCAAGTGTGGACTTCCCCTTGAAATTATATGGACTACGTCATTGTACAATGAAGTAGACAAGGTAAGGACTCAACGTGAACCTTGCGAAGTCATTACTTTGTTTGAGAATGAGAGACGTTGGTAAATGACTAGGTATTAACTCGTTGAAGTCATTCTGTAGTTGTATGTAGTTGTCACTCAGTTGACCTTTGGGCTCTTCAGTCATTTTGTACTTTCATGAAGTTGGCTATGAGTTCACAACAGTCATATCGTAGTTTGTTTTCATTGCATGTGAAGAAATTTAAGTGTGGTCTGCTTGGAAATTTTCTGGCATTCCATAATTCTGTTGTCAAGGTTAGTACTCAGAAAAATTTTGGAACTCACATTTGAAAATGACATCCTCGTGTAGTTGTTGAAGTTCAGAAGTGTACGATCAAAATGCTACCAGCGCGCTTGCCCCTTTCAAATCCACAAAGGCAACGTCTCTGCGATGAGAGATTATGGATTCGCGAGTTTCAGCGAACTCGTCAACTCAATGCTTCCAGAATCCATTGCCCATGCATGGATTGCCAAGGTCAACGCAAGCTGCTCATAAAAAATGTGCGGGAACACCTCATGCGAAATGGACAGCATCCACGGTTTAGGGTGTGGAGAGGGCCTGGCACTCAAGACTTGTCTGACAATGAATGGGAGGACAAATTCTGGGGCTCCCATGACAATTGTAGTGTGGGTGTGGATGCCCAAGTGGATACGCGAGGGATCCTTGAGAATGCATTCACTCATAACGATGGGACAAATGATATTGAAGACAGAGTTCTTGAAGAAGTGGCACAAGCCTTCATGACCGCCGATTCACTGCACGATGAGTGCAGCATTGGGTCAATGCAAGGCCCACCAGAGAATGACGAAGGTCTTGCTGATGGGGTGCCTGCCGGTGAAATTGGAGAAGCCGCTTGGGAGGACCGACAGTTTGATCCTCGCCACTTACAAGAGGCAATTCAAGATCTTTTTAGTGGTGCCAAGTGCACAAAGCTAGCAACCACAATTTTGCTTATGAACTTGTGCACAGTGCATGGAGTCAGTAATACCTTTGCGAATGAGTTGTTCAATATCTTGCATGGTCACATATTGCCTGACAGGAATTGTTTGCCGAAGAACTACCACGTAGCACGTTCTTTGACACAGACATTGGGACTTGCCTACACAAGCATACATGCTTGTCAAACAGGTTGCATCCTTTTCAGAGGCTTACATGCAGATGCAATGCGGTGCCCTCAATGTGATGGGCCTAGGTATAGAGATGAGGAAAGGAAGATGTTGCATGTGAAGGTTCTGAGGCACTTCCCCATCATACCAAGACTACAAAGAATGTTCAGGAGCCCCAGCATTTTAAAACTGATGCTCTGGCATTCCGAGAATAGGAGCGATCGGGAAGGCGGGGATGGTTTGGTCCAGCATCCCTGTGACTCAAAGGCATGGCGGCATTTTCACGAAAATGTTGACCCCACTTTTAGCAACGACCCTAGAAATATCCATTTCGCTCTAGCCGCAGATGGGGTGAATCCGTATAAGCAGAATCGGTCCAACTGGTCTACTTGGCCGATGCTTCTACTGAATTATAATTTGCCACCTTGGTTGAGCACGAAGAAGTTCTTCATCATGTTGTCTTTATTGATCCCGGGGAGGCAGTCTGTCACCTGTGAAAATTTTGATGTATACTTAGAGCCACTAGTAGAAGAGTTATTGCAATTGTGGGAAGGTGTTCCAGCTTATGACATAGCAAAGGAAGTCTCAGCAAGAGCATTCACATTGCGGGCCATGCTCCTATGGACGATTCATGATTTTTTCGGCTATGGGGTGGTTGGCGGATTTTCCCATCAAGGATTTGGTGCTTGTCCTTGGTGCAGTTCAAACTTGGGTGCACAGCACTCTATAGAGCTGGGGAAGCAGACATATGGTGGGACTAGGCGTTGGTTGCCAGAAAGACACAATTACAAATCAGCTCACATGAAAGACTTATTTGATGGTTGTATGGAGAATCGACTGAAGCTTCCACGAGTGACGGTCGAGGAACAGCTACAGCATGCAGCCGACTATGAAGCATGGAAAGCAGCGCCAAATCGAGAAGCAGGATCAAGGGACCCATCTAAAGTGCATGGTGTCAAATGATTGAGCATCCTATACAGGTTGCCTTACTGGAAGGTAATGTTGTCTTCAGACGCTGGTAATATGTGTCAAATTAAGTATTGAAGACTTTCTAGAGTTCAATTATGATTTCCATGAACAAGTTAATGCAGTTTACTGATCTAGTGGCCTATTGTCAAACCACTTTAGATTGTCTGTCTATGGTATTGGCCTACAGACTATGCATATAAAGAACTTGTTAATTGAGGTGCCAATGTTCCAGTGTGGTGGTCACAGACTACAAGTACAATAATGAGACAATAGGATAGGTGTTACTTAGTTGTGAGGTGGACAGTAGTGACTTAGCAGTGACTCTCTTTCAACTGTGTCTGTCCTACTAATTAGTCATTTCTCAAATGTGCCATAGTCATGCAGTAAAATTATAGTTATTCATTGCTCCAGCGCAGACAACAATTCACGATTGAATTCTTATACTGTCTCCTGAGTGCATGCAGAAATTGTTTATTCACTACACTTTGGATGTCATGCATTGCGAAATGAACTTGGCAAAGAACTTTTTGAAAACCATCACTAGGAAGAAAGACACTGTGAAAGTAAGGCGGGACTTACAGAGGTGGAATATACGACCGCATTTGTTGCTAACTGCGCACCCGAGGAATCCAATGAAGATGGTGAAACCTGTAGCACCATATGTATTGAGAGATGTAGAGCTTGAAGTATTCTTAATGTGCATTGAGTCTTTGAAGACACCAACAGGCTATTCCTCCGACTTGGGCAAGCACTTACGTAAGAAAAACTTTGATAAACTGAAGTCTCATGATTATCATGTCTTAATGCAACAAATATTACCATTGGCTTTGAGAGGTTTGATGGAACCAGGTCCCAGGATGGCTATCATGAGAATGAGTAAGGTTTTCAGAAGAATTTGTACTAAAGCATACAATCCCGCTGAATTCTCTTCCTTGGAACAGGGTTGTCAAACTGGACGGATAGACCGTCCGTCCGTCCGGGACGTCCGATTGAAGTTGTGTCCGTCCGAAATGGTCAACGGGCAGCTGACTTTTAGCGAATGAAAAATCACCCAATGGAAACGAAAATCGTTAATACGTGGCGTCCAGCGTGGCATTAGGGCGGGGACGTATTCTAGGGCGGGGACGTACTCCTGGGCGGGGACTTGTTCCAGGGTGGGGACGTATTTCGGTGCGGGGACGTATTTCAAATCTAATCCAACAAATTTGACTGAAAAATTGATAATATTTTGCTTGTAATTGAATTTAGAAGGAATTTTGGATTTCCCCTTTCAAAATTTGTAAAAAAATAATGGAGATAACATTGATGAATCTAACCGTATGGATGGAATCTAAAACTCTAAATCTATAACTTTCCTTTGTATGTGACTTTCGAAATATTATTTGAAACCACACATTATAACGGTTTTTTCCAAAATTCTCAATTCTAGAGATGACTCTAGACGTTCATGGGATAATGTTGGATCTTCATTTAGCCATTTTTCACCTGGTTCATATACTTAGAAATGGTGAAACATCTTGTCTAATTGAATATAGTCTTCTTACTTTTATATCTTACATTTTAACTCCTAAAGGACCAAGATCATTTGTTTGTCCAAAACCACTCAAAATTGCCCCTTCTGTTGCATTCATCTAACAAAACAAACAAACAAATAAAAAATAGAATCTAATTGTAGGATCTTATACTTTACTTGACTGAAATCATATGGTAAAAATTTATGAAGTCTTTGGTAAACCTAAACCGTAATCCCCCCCCAAAAAAAATTATTACTCCACGCCCTTCTAAACCTAAACTAACACACTCCCAAATATTTTTTTAATCCATCAATTTTAGCCAAATGCAAAAACAAACCCTCCCTATCTTTTTCCATTGCATCAAGTCCCTCTAACAATAAATCCACAGTCCCACACACTCCAAAATTTTTGAATCTTCCACCAACTTCCACCAAATCTAAACCCACGTACTCCCCCCAAAAAATTCAATCCAACAAATCCCTAAAAAATTAAAATCTTAAACTTAAATCCTCTTTTTTCTGTTTTGCATTCCACAAAGACTCAACAAACCTAAACCCCAAGTCCGGAAGTCCCCAACATTTCCATTTTTTTCTTTCCATAAAGACTCTCCAAACTGAAATCCACATGCTTTGAAATTTTTCTTAATTCTCCAATTCACTCCCTCCCTCCAAGACTAGAACTTTTGACTGTAATACTCCCAATTTTTTGTATTCTACAAATTTTTTCCAAAACAAAGCTCACACTTTTTTAAAGGAAGCCCACACTTGTTTAATTCTTTGCAGGAATAAGTATTGTTTTAGTTTTAGCCAACATTATACCCTCCAATGAAATAAAGTAATCCTATTTGTTTCAACTTTCAAACTGTCCATATCTCCCAATCTTCCAAGCAAAAATATCGGGAATTCATTTCACATCTTTTTAAATTAGCATACTGCAAAATCCTACCGTTATATGTGTTTAATTTTTTTATTTTATTACATTTTGGTCCTCGCAGTAAAAATGGCAATTTTGGAATGTTTATAGTAAAAAAATACTCCAAAACATTAAGTAATTAAGGTAAACGCAAGTGTCAGAAAATTTTTACTTTTTTAAAATAATATAATTCTCGGATAATTCCGAGTACATAAAGCATGTTCAAAGAACTCACACTACGTCCTTCATAACCTCTTCTTCTTCTACCACCTCTTCTAGAATATATACGACTTCTAAACTCCTATCTACGATAACAACATTCTGGCATTAGCCAACCGTACGGTGGTTTTCTCAATGTCTCCAGAACATCTCCTATAGTTGCCCGATCATTCACATCTTCCTTCTGCAAGCTTTGAAGATGTGTTTTAAGTAATGCATAATTCATGCATTTTTCTTTAACGAAGTACTGGGAATCCCACTCCTCATTCCAAATCTTTTGTGCTATCCATCCTACGGAATATGTATCAGCTGCTATACTATACAGATGCCTTCGTTGCATCACTTCCAGCGAGTTCTCTGAACCTATACTTCCGTATACATAGAACAATTCTGGAGCAACAAATTTTTTCACTTGCTTCACTTTCGCTAGCTTTTCCATGCTGTCATAGCCATATTTTGATGGCTCCTTCTCCACAACTCGGCTTGATATTCCCCAATCACATATACCAATGTATATTCTATTCTTCTTCCAAGGGTCAAAATGTAGCAACACATTAGATGGAGATAAATCGTTGTGCATGTAGTTCTCATTGTGACATTTCCAAACTGTCACAAGCAAGGACAACGCCAATGCAACGCGATTTTTCCTATACGTTGCAACCCATTCCAGTTGCGCTTTGCTCAGCTCTGAGTCGTGTTGCTTAACAATGTCTTCGATTTCCAGCACCTCAGAAACCTTATTGTCCATATTCTTCCAAAAAACTTGCCAAAGATCCACCATTCCACCACAACGAATAACCGGCCATTGTTTTGGGATTCAAATACGAAAGTCTGATGATGCCCGGATGCTTCACGGGACATCCTCCAGCCTCATTTATGATTTTCAAACGTTTTTTCTTCTGATTCTCTTCTTTGAGACGTTTCTCGGCAAAATCCATCCACATTGGCATGTTGTTCAGTCTTGTGATGTGTACCTTCATCACAGTCCCATACCCTCCTTCCGCTGTAAATCTCGGCATCTGTACAACTTTTATTGAGCTGTCAAGCCACTGAAACGTTCCACTAACGCAGTGCGTCAATACAGCATTCTCCATCGATTCCTTCCATGGTAATTTTCCTCGTGCCCGTGATTTTGAAAAACCTTGGCAAAATGTCTCGATCATCGATAGTTTTGCAAAAAGTTCCTCATCTGCAACATCCCAGTCAGTTCTATTCTCCTTTTTATTAGCATCGTAACGCCATTGCGTCACGATATTTGTTGCCAAAGCCTTCACAGTTTTTTCAAGCCACTCAGAAGCTAACCAATAATCTTGGTAATTGTTGAAGTCTTCAGATGATTCCATAGTCACTTCAATCTCGTAACGTAGCTTCTCCAAGAGTTCATGGTAACCATTTTCGTTCTTGTTGACGTATTCCCTCTCCAACATTGCTAAATTCCGTCGTCGATAAAAATCCACACCTATTGATCGTGCCTTTTGTGTGTACTCTATCGGAGGCCAATCGGGTCGCGCCGGTTTTACTTTCTTATGACTTGATGATGTCGGATTCGAAGATGATGACGGTTGAGTGCTTTGCTCGGCAACAACTATTTCTTCGATGGGCACATCCAAGTCCCAGGCCATTGGGCGTTTCCCCGTCGAACCACTTCCTGATGCAGCCATAGTATTCGAAAAAAATTCGAAAATCTCCCGTACAAATAAAGCGCCACACCTGTGCACCCTTCGACTCACTGTATAGGCCGCAAATCGCGAACTAACACGTGAGGCTAAAAGTGAAGGCCTGGCAATGTCAAAATGAGCAAAAAAAAAATATATAGGGAAGGCAAAAACCACTTCCCCGCCCACCCCGCGAGTACGTCCCCGCCCTGCCCTCAGTTCGTCCCCGCCCTGTCGCGAGTACGTCCCCGCCTATACCCAGTACGTCCCCGCCTTGGATGCGAGTACGTCCCCGCCCCTGCCTTGACGTCCGCGCTCCCCGGTATAAAAGGCCGTGCCCGCCTCCTTACTTTCTGCCCTCTGAACTCCCTCGTGCGCCACCTCTGAGCTGGTTGTCTGGGCGTCTCAGTGGGCCCTACATCACATTCCACGTCATTTTTGTTGCACAAACATCGTGCGATGGACACATCACCACGGATGACGAAAAACGAGCGAGACAAAACAAGAAAGAGAAGTGGACAGGTACAGAAGAAGTGGATGCATGTTTTACGAAATCCGTTAAAAATTGCTTTCAAGGGGTGGGAGGAAGTACAGGACCCGTGGAGCATGGACACGTGTGCGGATTACATTGAGTGGTGTCACATCGACAAGGCCTTTCCTGAAGAACGACACCACTACCACCGATACTTCCACAAAGCAAATTTGCGATATTGCATGAATGATGCATTCAAAAATCGGTGCATTGAAGTCTACCAAGTCCTTTACAATAGAGCGAAGGTGGAGCGCAATGAAGTTCATCTTTTCATTGCAAGAGGAGTACACGCAGAGGTCACGCTAGGGAAGAAGGTGGATTGGTCAACCATCAAGGAGAGAGGTTCCAAAATAAAAGTTCCTCATCCAAGCAATGGACTAATTCCAATGGGTGTTCTAACGTTTCCCGAAGGTGGGTTGGGGCACTTGAAGACAATCGTAAATCCCCCTACAGCTCATGATGACACCGAGGATTCTACGACGAATGACGATTCAGATGGAGCACGTACTCCACCGCGTCCTCTGACGGCCAAAGGGGAACAACGTGGTAGGCGGAGGAGGGCCCTACAATATACTCGAGATCCTCAACCTCAACATGAAATCCAAAATGAAATGCACGAGGAAGTTTACGCACAACCCACTGAAAATAGAAGAAATGTATATGATACAATCTCGGCCTTGAGGAACGAACTTGCTGAAAAACACGAAGAAATTAATCGTCTGCACGATTACAGGCACACGTCGAGGGCGGCGTTGGAAGAAAAGAACCAAGTCATCAGCAATCTCAGACAAGAAATTGCACGATTGGAACATGCTTTAGAGCTTGCTACATCAAGGAATTAGTTAGCAATATCCAATTACATAGCTATCTCGAGGTTTTTAAATTTTCATGTTCTTTTTTAGTTCTGTACAGTTGTGCTCATGTAATGAGACAATTTTTATCAATATATTCATATTCTACGGTATTACCCATCCAAAATACAAAAATTATTTTTGGCTAAAGACGTGTCACTTGCAAAATTGGATTGCTTCATTTCATATACATTTATTGTGTTGGTTTAGGGTTCATACTTATTTTTACTTAAACATCTCATATCTTGACCATACTTTTGTAAAGTACTGAACTTCAAGGATGTTTGGTTGAATTTTTTATGAAACAATTCTTTTTGAATTTTTGAATTTTTAATAACATACCCAAAAATTGGCTTTTTGCACAATGTCTTTTTAAAAAATAACCCTGGTCCATTAGGTGTTAATGCAATAAATAAAAAATTTAGAAAAAAAATTAAATTACATAATTCATATAAATATTAATTAGGGCGTGAATTCTAATCCAGCAATGTGTACATTGAAATGTGTCTTTCAATATAATTTTTACTTTTTTTACTTTTTTAATTCTATTTTGTGATCTAATTGTCAAACTTTTGCATTCATAAGAAATTCATTTTGCTCTTTTGCAAACTTTTAGACATTTCATATGTATACAGTGCCATTTTAATTTTTTAGGTGTGTATTTGTATTGTATGCACATTCCTTATGAATTGAATAGCTCCCGTTTTTTGTGAGTTAAAGTGTAATCCCTAAAGGGTCAAGGCCTTATCTAGCCCAAAAACACTCAAAACTGCCATTTCTATAGCAAAAACTAAGAAAATATTGAAATTCATTTATTTTCACATCTAACCGTAGGATATTACACCTGACTAGTATAAACTAGTGTGGGAAAAAAACCAAAAATTGTGATTGAATAAATTGCAAGATATTTGCGTTTAAAGTAGAAAAAGCAAGCTTTTCCACACATTGAGCAACTGGATTTTTTGACTTTGAACATTTTCAACTTAAAATTTTTGCACTACAAAGCTCCGAGCTTTAAATCTTCATAGTGGATGTCGCAGCTTAGAATTTTGATTTTCTTAGTATACACCAAAATAGGAACGGCAACTAGTCATTAGCTAACCGGATCCGATTAGGTGGGGAAGGAAAACTCAGAATTAGCACGGAACGTGAAGTAGTGGGCTTCTTGGATCTAATCCGGTCAGGAGTAAGTAACGACGGAAACGGAATGCAACACGGATTAGGTCTAGGACCGGATGATGATGATGAACCGGATTATGATGGTAAACCGGATTCATGATGACAAACCGGAAATGGTCCAGGGACTATAAAAGGAGGAGCTTTCACTGTTGCACCCCCTTTTAGAAACTCGACCTTGAGCGTGCGCGGTTGAGTTTTTGTCGTTTGTGCGTCTGAGAGTTTGTGTTTTGTCTGTTCTGCTTCCGGTTGAGATCGGAGAGAGGAAGTGAGGAACGGGACGTGCGGCTAGGAGAGAGTGAGGTAGATGTGAGTGGGAATGCCTCAGCTACGTAGGTCGAGGCAAGCGAGTCCCTCTGGAGGCGAGGTGAAGCTCCGGAAAGTCATTCCGGTTATTCCCTCCACAGAGCCGGAAAAGGCTGAACTCATGGATGATCTCAGATCCATGGGTTGCGTAGGGTTTGCCGAGAAACCTTGGGGTTTTAGGGAGGAGAGAATGGTCAAGGAGCTCCTCGGAAAGCTGTCCAACCAGTTTGACAACACCGTGAGGGGAGCTCCCGTCAGCTGGAACGAGGGGATGTGGAGAGCGGTTTACGGTTTCCGGGCAGGAGGTTTGGGAATGGCGAGCCGGAAGGATGAGTTTGTCCGAGGGAAGTTCAAGGGAGCCGTCAACCCGAAGGACGGATACACGGTCGAGGATTGCTTGGACGACCGACACCGTCGGCTCCTGCAATTCCTGGTTCCGGTTCTTCACCCGGAGAAGCCGACCAGGGTGACGATCACCCTCGGCAACACCATTTTCGGTGCCCTCAGTGGTACCCGGAAAGTGGACTGGGCACGGATCATTTCCGATCTCGTGGCCCAGCTTGTTAGTAGGGTTGGGAAGAAAAGGGCCACTCCAGTGTGCCCTTACCTCTTCCACCTCTATCGGGAGAACCAAGTCCTCACCAACATAGAGGAGAAGGCGTGGAAGACGCAGGAAGTGCTGCTGAAGTATGGGGAGTCGGAGACGGATGAC
Source organism: Pseudoscleropodium purum (assembly GCA_963969395.1). NCBI lineage: Eukaryota > Viridiplantae > Streptophyta > Bryopsida > Hypnales > Brachytheciaceae > Pseudoscleropodium > Pseudoscleropodium purum. The sequence continues at coordinate 6,230,624 of OZ017796.1, forward strand.
GAAGCGGAATCCGATTCCGAGTCAGACCGGGAGTCCAGCGAGGAAGAGGAGGAGTTGATGCCGCCGATCAAGCGACAGAAGCTGACGCCTCCACACAAGCGCGGGACGCCTCCCGGTCAAGACAAACCGGCCCCGGAGGAGAAACCGGAAGCCGAGAAGACCAATTCCGGGGGAGATCCGGATATGCAAGATCCATTCAACGGTCTGATCAACGTCCTCTGCAACATCAGGGCGGATTGGGAGGTGAAGCACAGGACGCTTGCGGCAATCGGCAAGTTGGTGGGTGCTGCACCGGACAGCAACTTGGCGGAACAAGTGGCGCAATGCATCACGAATCCGGAAGAGACCCGGAAGCAGGAAGCCGAGATCCGCCGGTTGCAGGAGGAGGTAGATAAACTGAAGGCAACACTTTTCGCCTATCAGGAAGACGTGACTGCCGCTCGGGAGATGGCGGAGGAGACTCGGAAGGTGGCCGAGCAGATCAAGGCGGTCCTGGGAGAGACCGGAACGGCAGCGGCCAAGGCGAAGCTCTTCGACGAGAAGATCCACGAAGAGAAGAAACTATCCGGTTCCCGGATGGTCCGGATTCTCGCGGACTTCGCCGAGCAGGTGGAGACGGCAATGGTGGAGGGGCGGAAGGCAGCGGACCGGATCGAGGAGAGCAGCCGGAAGCTGACGGGAGCGACGTGCGACAAAGGTATTCACCTTTCGGACATCTCTCTACCGGACCTCTTTCCGAATGCAACTATGGCAAAGGACAGGAAGGATTGGACTCCTGAGTCCAAGAAGTCTGCACGGACTGGGACTCCGGGCTCGAGACCGGATATTACCATCGACTTGGAGTCTCCACCCGGACCGAATCCTGAGGAGGGGGAACGGGTCCGGAACTTGAGCGAAGTCTTCGAGGAGCTAACCCCGGAGGTCGGAAGCCCGACGATAGGATCTAGAGTTGTAGGGTAGATAGGATTTTAATTTCAGTTAGGAGTAGGAGCGGATCCGGATCCGGATCCGGCTCAATAGTATTAGGTTAGACCGGAAGTTAGATTTAGGTGGCGGCGGACCCCCACGGGTTTTCCGCTCCTTTTTGTGCTTTTAGGGTTTTGACCCTTTGTATATAAATCGGTTCCTGCGAAGGGAATTGGGAGTTGTTCATTTTGCAAACTTCTTGTACCTTTCCATTCTCTTCGTTGTGTATCTCTCTCCAGCGCGACAGGATTGTATGATGTGGAGTTAGGATAGTACGAGTGAGTTTGTAAGTGATTTCTCCCCTTGGTGTTTATTTTCCGATCCAAGGTGCATGTGAGTAGGTACCGAAGAGTTGGGAGTGAACTTAGTTCCTCAGCACATCTAGAGTTTGAGATTCCGGGTGAGAAAGCCGTTGTTAGGCTAGGCGGGTAGGGAGGGATTCCTTAGCTGCGCTAGAACTCCCGGGTGGGAAATCCGGTCGAGTGTCCGATCTCCTGTGAGGTCTCACCACCCGTAGGGGTAACGGAAGAACTTTAGTTGATGTTGGAACGGACGGGTGCACTTGTAACCACCTGTCTTCGCACGGATCGGAAGTAGCATCAAGGTCGTTGTAGTACGAGAGGGTCGAGTGTGGGGTCTTTGTGTGACCTACGACCCGGATTGCTATCTGGGTTGTTGTGAAGGACCAAACCGGATCCGGATTAGCTTAGGAGTTTAGAAGGTAGGACAGTGGGTCTTCAGCCACTATAAGTCACGGAAGGAGTGGTGGGCCTACCACTCTCAAAATTAAGCGGCGACCCCTCTGATGGTGAAACAGAGGCAAAACCAAACCGGATAGGATTACGAGTACAGGATGACCATTCCGACCGGATTGGTCAGAAAGGATTTCCAGGATCGGAAGTTGTGAGATCCTGGGATTTGGGTATTTGTACGGACCGGATAGTTAGTAGGACCGGAAGAAGGAGTAATCCGGTCTGTAGTTATCCGGTGTGGTGGTATTTCTGGTTCTAGATCTAGGACCGGAAAGTAAGATTGGCATACTGACTGAGCTTAACTGCTTAATAGAGCTAGATACTTCACAGGATCTCGTGGGTTCGATCTTTAGAGTCACTTAGTTATACTCTAGAGCGATTTTTGTGAGTATAATGGGGAATTGACCTGCCCTGTGCTGCGACAGTGGAGATTAGAGTTCAGAGTCCAAAGAAAAAAAAAAAAAAATGAAAACTTAATTTTCATTCTTAAAACAATTGGTAACTAGAAATATGTACTAGACAAAATGAAAACCTAAAATATCAATATGGGGTAGATGGAATTAAAATGCACTAATCCAATAGGAAGATTGTTCTACAAAGTAAATCAAACCACGCAAATTTATTTTTTTTTGAAAAAATGCAAAGCATGCATTGACAAATGAATCGTGCAAGTCGTTTTTTCCAAGAACATGCTGTAATTGCCAAAAAAACTAGAATGTCCATAACTTCCTCATAACAAATCCAAATGAAATTAATCAAAGCTTTCCAGATAGACAAAAATTTAATCTATGAGAAAAAAAATTCCGCAGAAAAAATTCAAAGTATGCCGAAAATTTTTTGGTTGACCGAACTGCCTCTTGTCCACTATTTTGAGCTTATTTGGGCATAATTTTTGTTCCCATACACCTATTGAAAAAAAATTATATTTCCATGAAGCTTATCAATTTTTTTCTCTGAAAAAAGGCATTGTGAAAAATCTGGACGAAAATTCAGCCCGTACATACTTGCCCAAAAATGCATTTGTCTCCCTTAGGAACAATGGGACTTTTTGAATTCATAACTCCCAAACCCCCAAACTCCTTCAAAGGTGTCATGATTTGACTTTGGACACTTGGACGGGGACGTTGGGCTGGGACTCAGGGATTCAAGAAACCAAAAACATTCTAAAGTTGCATTACCAAGAAATCATTTCCAGTTGTATGCACCTTAAACTTTAAAAATGAAAGTAATACGTAGGTCATAAAAAGAGCATTTTTATTTCATATGTGTCGCACAATATGGTATTGAAAAATTGGACAAAGTCAACAATGTAATCAAACAAAGTTCCACACATATAATAGTAGCTAAAAAGATAAAAACTAGCAACCTTTACATAGCTATATATTTACATTTTTCCAAATGCTTGAAGTACGCAAAAGTGCACTTAGTCCAAATGAACTGGGCTATTTGCGGTACCACTTGTACCGGCCTCGATGTCATGCGTCCCGGACATTGGAATATCATCTTCATTGGAGTCCAAACGAAGTCGCCGCATTGCACCGCGTGTTCGTCTTGCTGGTCCATCCTCCTCCAGTAGGCCCCTCAGAATTTGAGATTGTTGAAGTTCTTGAAGAGCTATACGAGTTCCCGGACTGTGTTCTTCTAGCAAGAAGTCTACAGTATCATTTTTGAATTGCTCTCTCCATTCAGATTCAGACATCATCACTCTTTCTCGTGCGGTAGGAGGTACATATTCACCAGGATCCACAAGTTGAACTCCGTCGTCATCGGTGATACGTTGTCCGTCGTTGCCCCAAATCCAACCCTTTGGATGTGGTCCAAATCGAAATTGATGCTCATTTCCATCCCAATAGCCATTGAAGCATTGGTAGAAGAAATTTCTTCTTCCTTCACTAATAGCGTCCGTGCCTTTAATCAAATTGTGGCACACACGAACAACTTCAGTTGGGTTTGATTCCCATCCCCAGTTGTTGGAAAGCCCAAAGACCTCTAAAGAGTGATACTTATAACGCCAATTCCAAATGAGGTCTTCTCCCCATTTCTGTGGATGATCTGGAGCATTCATTACATCAAATTCCCAGCTTGGCGGCATATGCTCGTACAAGCCAAATAGCTTGTACAAACGCTCATGGAAAGGAGCCTTGCAAAGTACGCAACGCCTTCGATTGACCATTAATGCAATCAAACAAATTGGATGATACAAATGCTGACATGTGCCCAATTGGAATCCACCTTCGGGGCCAAAGGCATTCAAACACATTGGACATTGTGTACCATCGAACACAAAGCTCGGTGGTTTTGGCCACAACAATGTACTCGGTTTAGTCACATGGGCAGACCTTTCATTTTCAAAATCCCACCCATTTCGAGGCCAATCAATGATGGTCTGATTTCCAACTCCAACTTTGGTCTCCATTTTGTCCGAGAATAACTCATCCATTAGTTCCCATGATGTTAAGCCAAAATCACGTTCTTGATTGTGCACTGCATAATGATTGGCAATTTTCTTCAATTCTGCTCCCATTTGTCGGTTCTTGTCCACAGTAAATACACACGCCAACTTCCACTCATAATACTGTGACACCAATGCATCCAAATGTTTCTGGAGCTCGACATTTTTTCCACGAAGCACTTCTAGCTCTTCGGCACCTCCAGTAAAGTGAGACGGGTGACCAGCTTTGTGCAGACCTTCACCAACGTGGCCTTCGCTGAATACATTACCAGCTTGTAGAGCTCTTGTAAGGCGGGCAATTTCTTGGGACTGTCGGTCAATGACATCGTTCTTTTGTTGGATCTCGACCTTCAACTTGTGAGTGTCTTCTAACAAGTTTTGAATTTCCTTTCTTTTTTCGTTGAGGTTACTCTTCAAGGCTGGGATTGTATCTTCTTCACTTTCGACAGCTTCATTTGGTAGCCGAAGATCTTCTACTTCCATTGAATCTTGTAGTCGGTCATTTAAAACTGCTTCCGAGACAACTTCTTCTGTGCTCATTTCCTTCTCCCTTCTTCTTTTCACCCGATGTTCCACTCTATTACCTAGAGCACGCGGTGGAGTGCGCGTCCCGTCGGAGTCATCATCAAGAGAAGAGTCACTGGTTACATATGTGTTAGGGGGCAACTCAGTCAGTGGCCTCACGAACCCCAATCCGCCGTTAGGGTACCTTCGTACACCCATTGGAATCAATCCATTGGTGGAATGAGGAACTTTTATTTTGGAACCTCTCTCCTTGATGGTTGACCAATCCACCCTCTTCCCTAGCTTGACCTCTGCATGTACCCCTCTTGCAATGAAAAGGTTAATTTCATTGCGTTCCACCGTTGGTCTATCGTATAACACTTGATAGACTTCAATGCAAAGATTCTTAAATGTGTCGTCGGTACAGAACCTCAAATTGGCCTTGTGGAAGCGACGGTGATAGTTGTGCCGGGCTATGGGAAAAGACTTGCCAATGTAGCACCATTCAATGTAATTGGCACAAGTGTCCATATTCCATGGATCAGGTTCATCTTCCCATCCCCTAAATGCCAACTTCAACGGATTGTTTAAAACGTTCATCCGTTTCCGTTGCTTCTGTCCAGTCCTCTTTCTTGTTCTGTCTCGTTCGGCCTTCGTCATCTTCACTGCAGGGTCCATCACACGGCGGTTTGGGTTGAAGTAAAGAGCGTAATATAAAAAGGACCTCACAAGGACGCCTAGGCAACCAGCTTAAAGGTGGAGCACACGGGAGTTTGTGAGGCAGTTGCTAAAAGGGCGGGGACGCACATATATACTGCTGGTCCGCGTTGTCAGGGCGGGGACGTACTCAAAATAGGCGGGGACGTTTCTGCCCTGGGCGGGGACGTACTTGTCCAAGGCGGGGACATACTCGTTGCTGGCGGTAGGTGGAGAAAATTAGAATAAAAAAAAAAGATTTTGGAAGATTTACCTTGTACCTTGCATTTAATGTCACTCATCTTTTATTTCATGTGAGTTGTCAAAGACCCGTGAAGCTCCCATCATCCAAGAGAAAAATAAATTAACATTACTAATAGTTAAAAGGATAAATAAAAAAAATTGTTAAACCCTAAACCCTAAACCCTTAGCCTAAATCCTGAACCATTTCACAGCACAATAAAAAATGCTCACATTTCATTCAATTTCAACCCTTGTATGATGAGTCCAACAAATTTTCATTTGATTCTCAAACATTTTTATATCCCCATATATGGTAATTCCGTTATTTTCTTCATTTGTTTCTATAGCTTATATCCCGTCGTTAAATTATTCCAATTTTTTATTTATTTGAGTCTCTCTTTTGTTTATAACCCCACATATGGTTAATCCAATTTTTTATTTATTCAAGTCTCTCTTTTGTTTATAACCCCACATATGGTTAATCCAATTTTTTATTTATTCAAGTCTCTCTTTTGTTTATGTCCCCCTGTATGGTTAATTCAAATTTTTATTTATTTGAGTCTCTCGTTTGTTTATGTCCCCCCATATGGTTAATCCAATTTTTTATTTATTCAAGTCTCTCGTTTGTTTATGTCCCCTCATATGGTTAATCCAATTTTTTATTTATTTGAGTCTCTCTTTTGTTTATAACCCCTCATATGGTTAATCCAAATTTTTATTTATTTGAGTCTCTCTTTTGTTTATGTCCCCTTTCTTGGTTAGTCCAATTTGTTATTTATTTGAGTCTCTCTTTTGTTTATCTCCCCCCCCCCTATACGGTTATTCCAATTTTTTGCCCATTTGTTTGTCTAACTTATTTATCTACCCTCATATGATTATTTCAGTATTTTTTTATTTGGTTCTCTGAATTATTTATCTCCCCTTACATGATTATTCGATTAGTTTTTTCATTTCATTCTCTAAATCATCTGTCTCACCTCACATTTTTATCCCGAAATTTCTTTCATTTGATTCTGTAACTTATATGTCTTCCTCCATGTGATGCATCTCGTAGTTATTTTTTTTGGTTCTCTAACTTCTTCATGTACCTTCATTTCGATAAACCGTTCATTTCTTACACCCATATATTCTACCATTTTTTTACTCTCATTTCTTCCTTCCATTTTTGTGCCACTTTTTAAATGTATAGCCTTCCTTTTAAAAAACCGGTTGCAATGTCTCTCTATGGATTCTACATATTTCTGTCCAATCCTTAATGTTGTTGCAATTCTCTTTGTCATTTTTTTCCAATTCACGCGTAATTTATTTGATGTTTCCCGTTTTTGACGAATTCAACGTTTCTTCAATTGATTTGTTATACACAATTTCTTAAATACTAAAACCGCATTTTTTGTAGCATCTATCTTTGATATTTAGAATGATGTAGTGAATGAGTAATTAATGCTTGAATACTTCATATCTTAGGAAATCTGCAAAAATGGGGGGCAGCTGTAGAGTGCAAGTACAAATATTTGAAATGTCTTCCCTCGAAGGTTTTGAGGAGGGAAACCCAAAACTGATTTGAATCTCTCCCCCACCTAGCGTCCCCGCGACTACGTCCCCGCCCATACAAAAATACGTCCCCACCCCAACGTCCCCGCCCTGAAGTCCCTGCCCAAACGCCTTGACGCGTGGAATCGGGAGTGCGGGAGTCGGGAGTCCCTGAGTCCCCGCCCTAGCGTCCCCGCCCTGTCAAGTACGTCCCTGCCTTGACGTCTTCGCCCGAACGCCTTCTGGGGCGGGAGTCGGGAGTCGGGAGTGCGGGAGTCGGGAGTCCCTGAGTCCCCGCCCTAGCGTCCCCGCCCTGACAAGTACGTCCCCGCCTTGACGTCTTCGCCCGAACGCCTTCTGGGGCGGGAGTGCGGGAGTTGGGAGTGCGGGAGTCGGGAGTGCGGGAGTCGGGAGTCCCTGAGTCCCCGCCCTAGCGTCCCCGCCCGGACAAGTACGTCCCTGCCCCTACAAGTACGTCCCCGCCTTGACGTCTTCGCCCGAACGCCTTCTGGGGCGGGAGTGCGGGAGTCGGGAGTCCCTGAGTCCTCGCCCTAGCGTCCCCGCCCTGACAAGTACGTCCCCGCCCCGACAAGTATGTCCCCGCCTTGACGTCTTCGCCCGAACGCCTTCTGGGGCGGGAGTCGGGAGTGTGAGAGTCGGGAGTGCAGGAGTCGGGAGTCCCTGAGTCCCCGCCCTAGCGTCCCCGCCCTGTCAAGTACGTCCCCGCCTTGACGTCTTCGCCCGAACGCCTTCTGGGGCGGGAGTCGGGAGTTGGGAGTGCGGGAGTCGGGAGTTGGGAGTGCGGGAGTCGGGAGTCCCTGAGTCCCCGCCCTAGCGTCCCCGCCCTGACAAGTACGTCCCCGCCCTGACGTCTTCGCCCGAACGCCTTCTGGGGCGGGAGTGCGGGAGTCGGGAGTCCCTGAGTCCCCGCCCCGACAAGTACGTCCCCGCCTTGACGTCTTCGCCCGAACGCCTTCTGGGGCGGGAGTCGGGAGTGCGGGAGTCGGGAGTCCCTGAGTCCCCGCCCTGTCAAGTACGTCCCCGCCCTGACGTCTTCGCCCGAACACCTTCTGGGGCGAGAGTCGGGAGTCGGGAGTGTGGGAGTCAGGAGTCCCTGAGTCCCCGCCCTAGCGTCCCCGCCCTGACAAGTACGTCCCCGCCCCTCTCTAGTACATCCCCGCCCTTGTATAGTACGTCCGCGCCCTTACGTGGAGTTCTACCAGCCACCAGGAGGGAGTATATAAGGACGAGTAGGCAGAACTAAAGGCACGTTTTCCCCTGGACCTCATCATTCTCGGACCTCTCAGAGCTCCTTGATAGAGTTTATTGGGTGGAAAGCGGCCTTGGTTCTCGGCTGAGGTGATGTAAAAATCAGTTCAAGTAGGGAACCGACGCTAACTACTTTTACAGGTACAAAGTTGTAGAAGACAATACAAGCACAAGTGAGGAGTTCCAACTTGTAAGTTGTAATGGCGACAAATCGAAAAACCACAAGAGAGTGGGAACCATGGTATGATTTCTCTATTGATGGATCTAAAGTCACATGTGTCTTTTGTGGCGGGACAACAGCTTACAAACGGGAGCGTGCTTTTGCACACTACGGTTATAAAGCAAAAAGTGAGCGAGCAGTGTGTTCCAAAATACCTCGAGCGGTGAGACATAAATTTGCCAACTACGCTGGATTTGTTCCACAACGCACAAATTTGGAGGACCCACACGACGGTGAATCAATTCTGAGCGATCCATCCGTAGCAGCTCCAAATGTTGCCACGGAAAATATAAACGAACATGCTCGGAATGAAGGAGAAAGAGGGGGAAGAAGGCGTTTGGAGGTTCTAAATGAAAATGAAGACCAACTACCAACATCAAACAGTGAAGCAACATCGAATTTCACAAGATCAAGATCATTACATCAACAACAAATGGTAGATGCCTTCAACATTGCAAAGAGGAAAGAGTTGGATGAAAAGTGGGCAAGCTTTTTTTATGAGGCAAATGTACCCTTCAACATTACAAGAAATCCTGCTTTCATTGAGGCAGTCAAGGCAACTTCTTTGGCACGATTTGAATATTCTCCACCTTCGTACCACCAATTGAGAACAAACTTGATTGAACAGAAGAAGCTACAGATTGAGAATGAGATATCTGCAAAAACAAGTTTTGCAGTAAAAAATTATGGGGTAACGATTTGCATGGATGGTTGGGACGATGTAAATCAACGGCCTCTCATGAATGTCATGATGTCATGTCCCGCAGGTGATGTGTTTATGGGGTCCATCGACACTACAGGGCAGAACAAGACAATGGTCTATATAGCAGACCAATTGAAAACCTTCATCGAGAAAGTGGGTCCCAATAATGTAACTCAAATTTGTACAGACAATGCAAGTAACATGCTCAGTGCAATGGATGACGTAGTTCGCACATATCCGCACATCTTTAAGCAAGGGTGTGCGGCACATGCACTGGATTTGTTGCTTGAAGATTGGGCCAAGTTGCCGGATTTCAAAGATTTAATAGCAAGGGCAAAAACAGTGTGCAATTATATCAGAAATCACCATGCAACAATGTCAACTTTCCGGGAGTTGAGTCCAAACTTGCAGCTTGTAGTACCGGCTGAAACTCGTTTTGCTTCGCACTTTCTCATGTTGCAACGACTGGTGACACTAAAACCTGTCTTGGAGCAGTTGGGAGGACAACCACGAGTCCAAAATTATGTTGCAGCACTTCGGAATAGGCAAAACGGACCGCAGAACCGGAGGGACGCAATGTGCGTACTGAATACCATTGATGATTTAACATTTTGGCAGAGGTGTAAAAATTACGTGTTCATTGTGGAAGACGTTTTGAAGGCCTTGCGTGTGTTTGATGGACGGGAACCAGCTATGGGCAAGGCATGGATCACAATGCACAGGTTGCGACGACATGTTTTTCAGCTCAGAGAGGGTCCTTTCTTCCTTCCGGATCACCTAGCTACGGTCATGGAAGAGACATTTGAGGAGAGGTGGAACATGTTTTTTACCGACGTGCACTATGCTGGGGCATTGTTGAATCCTTATATCAAGGACAACCCAGCTCTAAGGGAAGATGGAACGGCCCTTCGTGCACTACATCGGGTTGTTCAAAAAATGAAGGATGTGGTGGGTGTGCGTTTTGATGACGTCATACAAGAATATGTGCAATACGTGGAGGGTGAAGGACCCTATAGTCCTGACGCATCACTGGACATTCGGGAAGCAAAGTTACTTCCACATCGATGGTGGAAAGCAATTGGAGATTGCTTCTTGTCCAAAATTGCAAAGCGTGTTTTAGCCCTTACATGTTCAGCATCGTCTTGTGAACGAAATTTCAGTATGTATTCCTTCGTCCACAACAGGAACAGAAATCGTCTAGCAGTGGAGAAGGCTAAGACTTTGGTGTACATTTATACCAACAGTCGCGTCCTTCGTCAAAAACCTGGAGCAGATCCAGTTCGTTGGTATGATTTGAACAACGTATCAGAGGATTCGGATCCAGATGAACTTGGACCCATTCCAGTCGATGAACCTAACCGCCATCGAGAATTTGATGCTATGCTAGCGACAGAAGAAGAAGACGACATGGAAGCGAATCGGCCACCACCTGCACCCCAAGCAAACCCACATGGTTGGGGGCGAGACATGGACCACCGCAAAGAAGCAAGAAACTATTACGGGGAAGAAGATGATATGGAAGACAACATTCGTCATGAAGCTTGGGGACCTTGGGCTCCCAATCCTCGTCTTAGTCCATCTCCTATACATCAAGAAGAACAAGAAGATGAAATTGGTAATGAAGTAGATCCTTTTGTTTTTCCTGTAGAAGAGGATGAAGCCATAGTTGGAGATGACAATGTTCAAAATGACGACAACGACAACGATGAAGACAATGATGATGACATTCCTCCACCTCAAAACAATCGTGAAAATAGAGATGATGAAAATGGTGGAAATGGAGGAAATGGCACAAACCCTACAGTTCTAGACCATGAAGGGCCTATTGAGGATGCTCCAATGATTGTAAGCGACAACAGGCTGGGCGGACCTAACAACGTCAACGCAGATGTACATAGACATTTGAGAGCGAGCCTCGAAAATACAAGGACAAGCGAGACCATCGACATAATTGAACCAACTGGTAATATTCCGAGGCTATTTGATGTCCAACGTGTACGGAACAGAGGAGGCGCTCGAGGAGTCGATCGTATCCATCCACCCTCTTCTGTAGCAATTCCTAGTACAATGCAAGAGCATCGTACGTTTGTGCCCCCTCGGCAACATTCTTCTCCGAATATATCTGGAAATTCCAATCCAAATCTTTTCAAGAAGGGTTACGCTCAGTGGGAGATGGAAATGTCGTAGTGGATAATGCTCCCAATATCGGAGCAGATGGTAGACCCTCTGAAAGCACTGTAGTCCATGTGGTGGGTCAATATACTACTCGCGGTTCTGGTGGTCGTGGTGGTCGTGGTGGTCGTAGTGGTCGTGGAGGAAGAAACAATGATGGAGACCACGGAGATACAGTGTCAATAGCTCGCAAACGTCCGCATCGTGGAGTCGGAGTCAGGTTAGCTGAGCAACAAGTATTGCCATTTTTGCAGACTTATACTCCGGGACCTACATCCTCAACCCTAGCATTTGTGATTCTTGGAGGCCTAGTTATAAATTCTGATGCGGAGGACCCAGATGCTAGAAGACACAAAATGTTGCGGTTGAACCGTAGTAGTGGAAATAGAATCACGGAGGTCCGCAATGAGAACTCAGAGTTTGAAGGTCAACAAACAGACGGAGATGAACATGTTGGAAGTGAAGATTATGCAGACGGGGATGATGAGTACGACGAGGACTGTGACGAAGCCCCGGATGACGACGATTTGCTCATTCGCCATGTTGAGCGAGCAGGCCCTTCTACTCAAGCAGTTCGCCGATCAAGTCGTTTCAAAGATGTAGGCGAACCATGAGCACACGTAGGACATGTAGGCAATTCTTAAAATGACCTATGTGTAAAGAATGAGTAGTAAGTTGTGAGGTAACAATATGACAGGAGCACAAGTTGACAAAGTCTGGAAGTCTCATTTTCATAGTCATGTTATCAGATTATGTATGGACGAAATCCCAGATTATTTGTGTTTTTCGCAAAGAAACATGCATATATATTGCTTGTAGCTTGATGTTGTGTGATGCATTTGAATTATCTTGTCCATAGCCATGACTTTGTAAGAGGAAACTCAGGAAAGTGAAATGTATTAATTTCTCATGAAATGAATAATTTAATGAATTCATAGAATTGTAGATAATTGGAATATAAAAGCAGTGGTATATGTAAGCATTGACTACTTCTTTTTTTTTTCTATCAAAAGCAGGAGTTAAGGTAACCAAAGCCCAAGGGGCCATAAAAGCAATCACTTTCTATTTTTTTTTAAAACAAGAAATAAAATTGTGTGGTCCTTTGGAGAAAAAAGAGATCATCCATAAATAGTGACTAACAATGGTTTGGTAATTAAAGTATTTTACTTTAGAGGATAACAAATGGGGCACCAAAACATTCACTCAGATATCTTTTTTGATCAAAGTAGGTAGAGTAATTAAAAGGTCAGCAAAGCATTGTCTTTTCGGAAATAATATAGAAGACTTTAGAATAACCCCAAACACACCTAGACAAGAATACGTCCCCGCCCAGACAAAAGTACGTCCCCGCCTCTACGTCAGCGCGCTGATTGCAACATGGCTGGCCACGTCAAACACTTCCGGTCAGGAGTAGGGAAAATTTTGATTAGGGGCAGAATTTCCTGCCCGAAGTGTCCGCTTAGGGTTGGACAAGTCCGTCCGTCCGTCCGTTTTGTCCGTCCGTCCGGGACGTCCGGTGACCCTGAAGCGTCCGATTTGACAACCTTGCCTTGGAAGCCGATGTGGCGGAGACCATGGCTTTGTTGGAGATGGAATTCCCACCGTCATTCTTTGACATAATGACACACCACCCATATCATTTGGTTCAAGAGCTGGACTTATGTGGTCCAGTCAACGCAAGGTGGATGTACCCAATAGAACGGTACATGAAAACACTAAAAAATTATGTGAGGAATTTGGCTCGCCCTGAAGCATGTATGGTTGAGGGATACCTCAAAGATGAATGCATTGGATTTGTAACGGAGTACCTACAGAGCTTTCAGTTCACAGAGAGGCGTGTCTGGGATGCTGACGAAGAGTATGGCGATGCAGAGGAGGTGCTACAGGGCGGAGGAAGATCGTACATGATGACTCCTGCACTCCGGGATGTGGCACATCAGTACGTTTTGGCCAATGTGTCTTGTTTGCAGCAATATTATTTGTAAGTAGACCGTATACCTTATTTGTTTTCTATGCATATGTACGTTAGGCACAGATGTACTATTTTTTTTATTTTATTTTCTATGTCTTCCAATGGAAAAGAATGTGCAATACTAAGATGAACAATGCTGAAATACTCTATATTAGTAGCAATGACAAAGTCAAGTGCGAGTTGTTGTGTAGTCAACTGTGAGTCACAGCTAGTCATTGGATGACGGCTCTTACTATAAAATGACTAAATGCAGTTGTAACCGAGTCATTGATCAGAAGAAACCACTGATCACCAAAACCGTGAACTCCTTTTGCTGTAGTTGAAATCTTGTAGGAAGTGGTCTCTATTTTGAGTTCTATGTATTGGAGGTTCACATTTCTACCTTCAACTATAGGAATTGGAAGGCCGAAGTTCAGCAAGATGCGACTATTCCAGCATTTGAGGACTGGCTCCCGAATGTAGTACAGAACTCGGCATTCGATGTGACAAACCCTGACGACAAGGATCGATTGATGCTCATCAGAAAACCATCACAGAAGGCAGCAAGATATACGAAGATGAAATCATTCGGTAGCCATTTCAGAGTAGATGATGGAGATACACATCGTTTCCAAACATATAATTCCGGAGTAGCTTCGGTTTTTGAAGTACCGACTGCAGATGCAACGGATGTGTCCGTGAACTACGTCGGAGTTCTAAAGGACATATTGAAGCTTGACTATGGGCCACTGCATACACCAATTATTCTTTTCCGATGCCAATGGATGAAGACTACAGATAATAGAGGCAATGCAACGTATGTCCGCGATGATGCTGGCTTTTTTATGGTCAACTTCAAGCACAAACTACCACGCATGTCGGAGCCCTTTATTTTTTCCAACCAAGCAACACAAGTCTTCTTCTCTGATGTGCCACAGAAACCAGGATGGAAAATAGTTTTGCAAAAAGAAGCACGAGCTAAAAGGAAGGTGTTGGATAGTCCTAATGTATTCATAAGTACCACTATAGAAACTCCTAGTCTTATAGCTCCAGAAGTGGTGTCAACACCTTCACAAGTACCGTCTCTAATTGGGGCCATTGATTTGTCACCTGAGGACAATTTGTTAGCACATGCAATATACTAGGTTGATGAGCATTCTTTTTCTCTAGGAATTATGCTCACACCTTTCCATTTGCCTTACACAGCAAAATGAAAGAGGTCTTCCACATGTGGATGACTCTAATTTTGTTTCAGTGCATGTGAGTTTTTTTTAAATTCATTTTCAAGACTGTAGGATGCCTTGATTTCCACTAATCTCATGGGAAAGAATATAATTTCAAGTTTGAGTATGTTGACTGTGGACGTCACAGTCATCTCCTAGTACAAATCAATCATTCCTTAATAGGAAGAAGTCATTCATGCAGGCAAAACACAGTCATTAACGGACTACCATACAACTAAGTATGTCAACCGAAAGTCGTCATCCGCCCACAGCATGCCATTGAACAATGTGCTCACAGAAAACCAGCGGATGAACACATTGTTTGGTCACAGTTCCAACAGTCTTCATCCCTACGTCTACAAAATGACTATAAAATGACTACCTTACAAAAACGTCGTGTAAAATGTGAAATAACAGAGCTCTAGTCATAGTGTAGTCATTTAGGACATCCAGTCATATTTTAGTCGGTTGTGCCGGACAGGTTTTTCTTGTAGTGTAAGTCATAGGCATGTGAAGACCCCAAAAATCTTCTAATGCATGTATTGGCATTGTTACGAAAGTTATGTTACAATACACTTGCTAGCTACTACAAGGATTGCAATACTGATTAGAAGTCTATCTATTCAATAATTCAAGAACTTCTAGCGTGATAGATTCTAGTTCAAGGAATTAACAACACTCCACTGTAAGCCATTTTTCATGCTTGAATATGAAGAAATCCCGCCTCACCTGTACCCATATCCACCAAACAGACAAGAAGTTTGTTAATGAACGTGCACAAGGTGTTGTTAGCAAAATTACTAGTTGTTATTCCAATTACATATTTAAGCATACAATAAACAAGTAGATGCTACATTCTTTTACAAGCTATTTCAAAAAAACATTGCACAAATGTCCTAATGAGCATCTTGCGACAATAATGTGCCCTCTCTGTGATACACTTGGTAGCATCTCCATAATCTACATGGTAGCAACACTTGCGAGGTCATTGCTCTCTCCATGGTACATAATCGTGCCAAATGCACTACAACACAAGGTTTCTTGGAAGCAGAAGTACAGAAGCTTGGAATCTCGTATAGTGTAGTGATATACTGAGGCTAGGCTTACATTATCAAGATCAAGATGCTATGACCAGTTGGCTTCTGTTCGTTTCTTTTGATGGGTATCTCTTACTCTTGTAGATTCTCAATTGTGTCCCATTAAGACCACATCGCCATGACAATATACTTGCATGTACACTCGCATTTGGTCACATTCTGTCATGTTTTGAAGTTTTATCACTTATATAGTGAGTTACTTAAACACACTATTTGCCTTGATTACATTTGATGTATTTCAAATTTTCCTTAGAAAACTAAGCAATTCTTAGGTACATGGTTGTTATAGTAGACGGACGTCCAGTTCGCCTGTCCGTCTGATTCGCCCATCCATTAGAGGTCCCGCCCGTCCGATACAATCAACATACAGTTGACTTTCTAATAACGAAAAAATAGGCCACGTGGATGCCATGTGGATGAAGGAACATGTTGGGCGCGGACGAGGTGACGTGTCATTCCGCAAAATTGCACAAGTTACAAAATTAAAGCCATCCGGACCGTCTGTTCGTCCCGTTCGATGACCCTAACTCACCCGTTATGATAACCATGCTTAAGTATGAGAGAGAGGGAGAGAGAGACACACATACATAAATGTCCATACCTTAAATTAGATTTTTTTGTTTTATTTTGTTACAAGAAGGATGCACAAGCTTTGTTTCATGGCATTTGGACCTGCAGCAAAAAAAATAAAGAATTTCAAAGTTTTTTTGATCTAAGAAAATTACAAAATTATTTTTATTTTTATTTTGAATTTAGAAAATAGACAAAAATTACTTTTAGCTACTAAGTAATTGTTTTTTGGTTCACTTTAATTACTAGGTTATGAGCTAATTAGTGAATTTTAGATTCTTTCAATTTTCTTTTACTAATTTTTTGTAACATCTGGATTTTGGAGGGTAGGAAAAAGAATGTGTACACGTTCAGTACTATATACAAATTGATTATCCCATATCTTTCTTTTCTTTCTAATGAAAATTTTATTACTGAGAAAAAACCTTATAGTTAATGTAGAAGGCTTAAACTACAAGCAAGCATTTTGAACCAATCATGCCACAAAGGTACATTTTGATATTTTTAAAGTACCAAAATGTACAAATGATGTACATTCTAGGAGGTGGTCCTTTTTACAGCCATATGTGTAATAGCCCAAAATACACTTCATTGCTCAATGGGTTCACCATGCCTTGTTTCCAACCTTGCTTGAGCTACAACTAGCTAATATTGCATATGCCGTGTACCCATGGTGTTAGTCCCCATTTCCAACTCACTTTGCTAAGTCTTAATCACTGGGATTCTAGTACACACTTCCCACATAACACCGGACATGTCACTTGGTGACATGGGGTGAAGCTTCATTTTGGAACACTAAGGCCTGTGGTGGCACTACTCACTACGGTCTTCACCACTTTTGAGAGGCATCCTATCCCAAACTAATCTTTTGTGTACTTGATACTCTTTAGCATTGTTAATCAGGACTCCCCACTCATGACGTATTAAATGTAGGTTAGTTTGAGGTGGAGTTCCATCCCAACCGGTGCCACGGGACACTTTACACAAGTGCCCCATGGTAACTTAGAGCTAATGGTAAAGGCTCACCACCAACCTTGAATCACCGGAACTTACCAAGACTCCAAGAATGAGTGAGGAGGGAGAGCAATCCCTCCTATAGTACTTTTTGTGGGATTCGACAACCCCCCCCCCCTTCTATGTCAAAGGAGGTATCCAACCCACCTTGGGTTTTGGAAGACCACCCGAATCCAACATGAAGTCCCTTAGTTTCCTCACTATTTGGACTCCCGAACTTCTAAACGGCTTAATTCTACACTCAAAGCTACAAATCCAACATGCAATTCCATTTAAAATATCTAAGCGACAAGTAGATGCTCATGGACTATTCACTTGTTTCATTCGGACAAGTTCTCACAAAGTTATGGCCCTTCAAAGATTCGCATTCACCGAGGGAGGCGTCACGCCTTCACCACAGCCCTTCTCTTGGCCATAACTTTTGACTCATAACTTAGAAACTTGTAATACTTGTCATTTTAGCATCTTTATGTTTTTAGCTTTCTAATGATATGCTACATGATATATTTCCTTCAAAGACTCCTTGGGAACCCCTTATTCTTAGGCCTAAAGTGTCCTGGTGCCACCAAGACACCCCTAACTTTGAACAGTTATAACTTTTAGCCAACTAGTCCAAATCGAGTGTTCTTTAAACAATTAGGTGCGTCTTCTCAAAAGCTTTCTAAAAATGTATCACACTCTACCATAACCTTTAAATCCAAGATGCTATTGCGCCCTGTTTGTTCAGAAGTGTCTCAAAACTCCCTTCTTAGTCTATTGTAAGGCTTGGGGAATCACCACCAAGGTCCCCCTTGCTCACTAAGGCGCTTCAGGCACCCCAAAGGGATAGGGGCGTGATACTATGCCACTTCAATTTCAAAATTTCATAACTAATTCCACAAAGCTCCAATAAAATATGAAACAAATTTGGCCACATGCCATTTCTTCTTGTCTTTCAAGAAAAATTTATTAGAAAATATTTCAAGATGTTTTATCTCCTCATAATTAAATTTCAATGCTTAGATGATCTCTTTATGGACCTCCTATCTTAATGAACCAACTGAAAGCCAACTTCAAAGCCTTGCAAAAAAACACAACCAGATGCTTCCGTTGCAAGAAGATCTAAGTAGAATAAATGCACTAATAGTTGATCATTTAAACAATTTTGGAGCAAATTGTATGTAGTATGAGGTGGTAGAAAATTTCTCATGTAAGAAGATAGGAAATATGAGGATATAAAATTTTCAAAATTTAATTTCCAAAATTAGAATTATTGTGAATTTTGGAAGCCATAAGGTAGCCGACCCATTTTCAACCAGGTACCTATTCTTAGTATATTGGATACTTTCTTTCCAATCAATAGGAGAAAAACAATGATTAATTATAGCATAATTTCTAATGTAGTTGTGGTGCATTATAATTGGTTGCAATTTTGGTCAATTTTGCAACTAATCTATGGTTGGAAATAGGAAGACCTATATGACAAGAATAGGTTGAATAAAGTCTTCAACCAAAAAATTCATTATACTGATTAAGTTTTGAGAAATAAAAGTTTGAAATAATTATGGAATTCTTCTAAACTCTATTTCTATATGTGGGAAAATTTCTCTACTTAAGAAACTTGTACTTCACATAGCATTATTCTTTAAGTGGTTGGAAATAGATCAGCTGTTTTAAAATGCATTTCACTAGTAGCCAATGTCTAAAGTAATTCAATTATTCCAATCATTCAAAAATTACTCACTACTTCAAGACATTGTGTTATAAACTTATTAGTCTCAACCTTGAAAAGGACAAAAAGAATACATTCCAAGCTTGAATTCTAGCCTAAGGTTGGAAATAGCACTTCCTAAATGTTGGATATTGAACTTGGTTGATTGGTTGACAACCAATGCTTCTACCTTAACTCAACTTTGAATCATATAGCCAAAGAAAGACGAACTCATCCAACTATTGTTGAGGTCCTTTAAAAATTTATCCTTTTGCATAGGGACTTATTAATGAATTGCATAGTCATAAGCCAAGCAATTCTACCATACTCCATGAATCATTAGAGGATTTATAGAGGGTCAGGAGGGTTGTTTAAGCTAGTGTTCCCTACACTTCTTCCCCCTCCAGTTTTGGCAAATGGTTGTTTCTAAAAAAAATCCAAAAAGAATCATTTTTGAAATGAAGAAAAAAGTTTTAAAAAAAAATTATTTTTCAAATATGGCAGTCACTATGCCACATCAGCGAGTTGTTGTAGGGTAGTTCTCATAGTTTGGAAACTACTAGGAACTGTAGCCTTCTAGAGGGCTGAAAACTCTTGTAATGCATTTCTTAGATGACAATTTTAACTTTCTTTCTCATCCTAACCTTAGTGTTGAAATATTTAACATTCTAGTAAAATGGATTTAGGTGAGTTCTATGGTGGTAATGAGACTAGAAGGAGGATGGTGATAATAAGAAGATGGCAGCTATAGACTAGTCTACCATATATCCAAATGATCTATGATACCAAATCTTTAAAGAGTGACCAATGATTACAACTTCTTTCCTAGTTTCCTTCAAGCTTCTCATCAATTTGGCACCCAATATGCAATGTTGCCAAATGAGTCTGGACCATCTTTCATGAACATGAACTTCAACTTCTTGTGAGATCAAGATCAAGGACTATGAATACAAATTTCTATGTTGTATACTATGGTCTTGTAATTTGTACACAATGTAGCCTTCTCACAAGTTTAAAACCAATGTAGTATATTGTTGTCTCATTGATCCATTCCATTTAGTTTGAGCAACTCAATCAAGCAAGTAATTAGCATCCCTCGTCAAATTTGTGCCTTCCATTTGTGAAAGGTGAATGCTTAGTCATAAACTAATCAACCACATGAAATATGTATAAATTCCGAATGTCAATCCAATTTGATTGGTATGATGCCAGAAAGGACTTCAAGCCATTAAAGTAGACCAACCTATTATTGCCCTGATTATTAGCAATCTGACTATATTGGAGCCAACTCCATCAAGGGCACCTATCATTCAAAGGTGTGTGCATATTTCACAAATCAAATCCTAGTGGAATTATAATTTTCCAATGAAAATTGTAATTTTTGTGAATTTTTGAAGTTGGCTGAAATTATAAAATTGCCATGGAGTAAATGTCATACTAACAACCCATTACCACCATAAAGTGTATCTATTAGCACATAGGTATTCACCAATCAAAGATGAACATGTTATCCAAGTTCGTATGCAATTTCAAGAAGCCTTGCTACGTTGCTTCCATGTGATAAATAATGCCTCTTTGCAAATCAAGAGGTTGGAAACTAAGCATATGATAAGATAGAAAAGGTAAAGTTCATAGTAGACCACTTCGTAAGGAGATCCAAAGAGTTGTATAATCTGGGTTGCTTTACAATTGATGAAATGATGGTAGGTTGTATAAAGCCAATATATGGCAACAAAGCCTACAAAGTACAGCTTCTGATTTTGTATTGAGAATCAGTATATCTGGAATATCATTCCGTATGTAGGCAAGTAAGGAAAGGTTGGCATAGGCCAAAGTGAGCATGTTGTTTTAGATCTAATGAGCAACCTTGAGTACTAGAAACATATCATTGTAGTAGTAGATAGTTTTTTTACATCTCCCTCTCTGTTTGACAAGCTCTTTGATTTTAGAATGTATGCAATGGGAATGCTAAAAGGGCCACAAATCAGTGTTCCGTCTCTTCTATGCAAGTTCAAGAGAGGTGAACACCGTCATTCAACTCTCTTTTGGTTCACTCATGAGGACTATGAGATGGTTGCGACTACATAGTTTGATTCAAAGCTTGTTATTTTTTGAGTACTAGTGCAAATCCTATTGCTCTAGGGCCACCTACATGTAAGTGTTGGGTGAAAGGTACTCATGAGGACATTGACACTACCCCATAACAATTAGAACACTCAGAAAACATGAGGGGAGTTGAAGTGGTAGATTAGATGAAGGGAGATTATAGCTACCAATTCCATAGTCACAAATAGTGGCATAAAGTAATTTTTTTTGTCTTATAGTCTTAAATTCCAATCTCCAAAATATTTGGGTACTTTACAAAGAACATATGCAAGGGATGCTAGAGAAGTTAGGTATGAGAAAGCAATTTTATTATAGGATTGTCCAAGCCCTCATTGAGCCCAAGTTCCCTCTTCCCTAAATAGTGTACATATTTAGTATGAATTCCAATGCCATATATTTCCCTAAGTTGCATCAAACCTTAGCCAAGAAATGTATCTAATGCAACCGCAAATAGAACAACTATTACGAAGCTTGTAGATCTATCTTCATATATTGGAAGTTTTACTTTGTCATTCTTCAAAATTGTTGCAAATGGACTTTAAAGGTTGCCTCTACGGCTTTGTATAACCAATGGTTGTTTATTCATACCAAATTCATTGATTGAAACCGATGGTAGGTGGTCTTCTAGCAGTTGGCATCGAGAGCAACTACCCAATGCCCGGTCTAGTCCATGTGGCTAAAAGCTTGGCTAAGCACAATAGGTTGACCATCTTTAGAGATCACATGGAATCCACACCAAAGGCTAGAGAGGGGCTGAAGATAACCAACCTTTCTTTATGATGCTTTGCAAATCACATTTTAGTTCTTGACCAAATTAACATGGACTTGGTATTCTTAAAGGCGCACTTTGGCTGAAGGACTTGCATTTGTTGCTATAGGCTAGTTTTGAATAGCTAGTTTAGTTTTTGTATATCCATTTTTTTGGTGATCTATTGTTGTTTAGATTTTCTACGTAGTCATTTTGGATTTGGTAGTGCAAACTTGCATGGTATAGTCATTGGAACTCATGGAGTACCAAGTTTTTAATTTTGAACTGTATGTGTGACTATTTGTTTCTCCTGTTGTGCCCTCCCTATGACAGTATGACGGTTCTTGTTGCCCATATCTTGGGCCTAGAACTTGTTGAAGTTTGCGATGAGGTCTTAAAGAGCTGGCTTCCAGGTTGCTTCTCACACATGTATGGATGGATGCTACAAAAACCGGCACCAGCTTGACGTAAACTAACCATACCACACTAGGAGACGAGAGCTGCTTGGAATTGTGCAACTTTCAAATGCAACAAGTGATTTCTGTCAAATTTGGCCCCATTTTTTTCCCCTAAACTCTTACCTTGGGGACAAACCTCATATTGCAATGTTGCTCATATCTAATTCAGTACTTCGCATTGAAAAACACCAAAGATAACAAATGCAGAAAAAAACTTTGAAACATGTAAAACCCTATTCATCAAATGTTATAATGGATAGTTGCAAGAAAGATTTCTCGTTTTTTGCATCACAAGTGGAGTTACAGAGTTTAAATCATTTATAACTTTTGGATAATCAAACCAATGTATTTGAAAATTTTATTACAAATGAATAACTTGGTCATTAAGACAAAAATTATTTTTCAGAATTTAAAAAAAAATTATAAATAAATTTCAATTTAGCTAATTTATAATTTTATCACACTTTATAGTTTAAGGGTTTTTAGTACTATAGAGTACTTTAATTAATGATTTAGGGCTGAAATTTTTGTGGTCTATTTTCACACTAGGTGGGCATGTGACTACTAAGGGGTACCTAAAAAACATTATTTTTTGTTGTCTATAAGCATGCATATAAGGGCCCCTTGTGCGCGTGCCTTCTTGATCAATGAAAACAATTATAAAATTATTTTTTTGGTGAAATCCCTTCATCATATAGCTCTCCCAAATTACCAATTTTTAATTTTTTTTTTTTCAAATTGAAACATCAAAATACATGTTTTCATGACATTTTGCACTTTTTTAATTCTCCTTCTTAGAGAATTTTTCCATGCTTTTCCTTCCTATTGTACCTTCTTCTTAAAGGTGTGTACATTAAACATATATTTCACATTTTTTTAAATTATTTTTAAATTATAAAGTACTCCTGAAAAAATCAACACTACAATGCAAAACACTACAAAAAATAGGAGGTCTTTCTTGCAACTACCCTAATCTCCCAATTTGTGCAGTTGATTATCTCAAGAATTGCAGATTCGCACTTGGCAGGTTGGCTTAAAGATGCAACGGTGAATTTTTCAACGAACCACTACACTAGAAATTATCTGCATTTTTCCACAATGTGCTCCATAACACCCATGTCGCGCAGGGGTTAATGAGCTTTAGTTGGGTGGAGGTTGGTTTAGAGGTTACACATTATACAAGATATTGTTTGAATTGATAGGTTGTTGATTTGCACTATTTTTTTGTGATCATGCTTTGTCTTTGCAGTTATTGCTTATGGTGATCACATGGTTTTCTATAGATGACATTCAGTACTTTTTATGTAATGCTATCTTTTTTCTTGTATGTACTGGATATGGCATTTTGCTACTGAACCTTCACTGAATTAGTTGCCATGGTGGCTGAGAGGCTGAACTGAGCATGATGATTTTCTGACTCTTGCGATTTAGCTATTCATTCCTGGGAATTTGTACATCAGCCAAGTCGGATACAATTCTGAGAGGCAACTTTAGAAACAAAATTTGCAGTATCATTGCATTCACCAATACCAGCCAATGAAACATGTGTTTTGATTGGTACTGTCCAATTGATGCAAAATCCTTGCCCAACACCTAAAATCTCCACTCCATTTAGTCACGACTCCCACAGACATTTCCTTCGAAGCCCCAAACGTACTAAGTCACAGAATAGATCTCCCGTTCCATCACTAGAATCTCAAGTTTTCATTCATCGGTGAATAAAATCCCAGTCACACTTTGCAGTTTGCGTAAAGAATTTTATTAGATTGCATTTCAACTTTCCAACAACATGAATGAACATGTCCCTCCATGTCTCTGGAGTAGTTCGTGCAATTCAAAACAGGGGTCATGCACGTACTCCCAAGAGTACAACAAAACTGACGCCACCCTGATCTCTCCACCGATCGCAACGCTCACCACAGACACTCAAACACTCAAACAGCAAGAAATGAAATGAACTATCTAGTCACATGATCAATCAATACAACTCCGGAGCCAATCTCGGCTTCGCCACCACCGCGAGCGGCACCTTCCTCGGTGTGGTACCCCCGAAGATCTCCTCCATGTCGACTTCTCCCTCCCCCGACACCGCCATCTCAAACGCCTGCACCAGTCGCGCTATCCCCATCTGCACAAACAGAATGCCCAGATGCATCCCCGGGCACTGCCTCCTCCCAGACCCAAACGGAATCAAACCGTAGCAGTTGCCTCGCACATCGACAGAAGCCCGGTCCACGAACCTCTCCGGATCGAAGACTTCTGGCCGGTCCCAAACGTCAGGGTCACGATGAATAGCGTAGAAGTTCACCAACATCTGCGTACCAGCAGGAAACTCGTAACCCCACACATTCGTCGCTTCCATGGATTCATGAGGAATGTTGAGAGGGGTGGTCGGGTGCAGTCGGAAAGTTTCTTTTACGACTGCGTGGAGGTATGGTAAGTTGGGAATGTCCGTTTCAGTGACGACGCGGTCTGTGCCCACCACGGAGTCGAGCTCGGCTTGGAGCTTGCGGAGGGCAAGGGGGCTGCGCAGAAGCTCAGAGATGCCCCATTCGACGGTGATGGAGGAGTTGTCCGTGCCGGCCAGGAGAAGGTCCTGGAGAACGGCCTTGATGGAGGAGTCGTCCAGCCGACCGTCGTTGCTTTCCGATGGTTGAGAGAGGAGCACGTCCACCAAGTCTTGGTTGCGGTCAGGGTCGTCGACGGCGGCGTTGTTCTTCTTCACGTCCAGAAACTCTTGCAGGTAAGCGTCTGCGGTGGCTTTCACTTTCTTGACGTAGCGGACGTATCCAGAGGCGTGAGTGACCCACTTCATCCACGGCACGAAGTCGCCGACTGTCGGCGTGTTGGAGATGCTGAAGAGCGTGAATACCAGGTCCTTGAATCGGGACGCCTCAATCGCCCCCGCATCGTCGTTCACAAAAAATCTGCAACAAAAGTCACAACGGAACCACACGTACCAATCAGTGAAAATTGTTTAGCTACACCAATTGATGAAGGAATTGGACATACACGAGGAGACAAATGGATTGAAATGAAATGGAATTGTGAAAAGCTGCGGTAGAAATCAACTCTTATATATGTACCTTTTACCGAGCAGCATGCGGGTGATGGTGTTGCTGGCGAGGTGTCCCAGCTTCACCGTCAGCACCGCAGGTTTCCCAGCAACGGAGTCCTCATACACGGATCGCACCATCTCGCCAAACTCTTCCGTCCGCCATGTCCGGAACGACTCGATCCTCTTCGGCGTGAAAAGCTCCAGCGTGCAGATCTTCCTCATGTGACGCCAATGCGATCCGTAGGGCGCCATGACGATGTCGCGGAAGTTGTTGGTGAAGATCTTGTCGGCAATGTGTTGGGGGCGACTAGCCCATGTCTTGTCCTGAACCCGAAGGAACTCCTCGGCGGCTGCCGACGTGGACACGACCACCCACGGACGGGAACCCATTCTCAGATGCATGATGGGACCGTACTTCTCCGCCATGTGCCACAGCGTTTGGTGGGGCAGGTCGCCCATCTGGTGCATGTTTCCGATCACGGGCAGCGGCGTCGGCCCCGGCGGCAACTTGCTCCTTCCATGCCGTTGCTTCAATGTAACCAAGAACGTCACCACGACCATAGCGCTCAGGACTGTGTAGACAAACATCTCCACAGCCGTCGTCGGGATCATGCTTGCTATTGCGGAACTTTCCATCACGTCCTCACGTACACCCCACCAGGACCGATGGAATCGATGCTCTGCTGATCGAACATACACGAACAGCCACAAAGAAAATAGATAGGGATGAGAACTTGGGTAATCAACCATAACTCACCAAATGCGAAGTAAAGCACAGGCTAGGACTGCAAACCAGTATCCACAATTCCGATGCAAGGAAACTGCTGCAGCCAATTGTGCAATTAATTATTCGAAACCGATCGTCAATGCACTACACTCATGCATGAAAATTACGTACAACTACCAACACCTTCAACATTACGTTACTTTTAACAACTACCAGTACCTTCACAATTCACAAGCATGCCAGAACGACATCGATCGATCTCTCACGGAACACTACCCAATTCTCAATCCACGACGCGACGATCGCGACTTGCTGATCGAACTGTTAGCTAGCAAAGCTAAAAGCATGCATGGACATCACCCAGCTCGGCATTCTACAACTCAGGAATCCATAGAAGCATGTGTAATCAAGACTTACTAACACCGTGCACACCACAGCAACAGCTTGGACTAGAGCCTGAAGTCGCTCCTGCACCAGGAGCAAAAGAGAGAAGAGAAGAGTGAGAGAGGAGGAAGGAGGGGGCTTCTACTTATGCCAGCTGCCTTGCATACTCGCGAGGCGCACAATCACTTGGCCGTCACCTCAAGCATTAAAGTTCCAGTTTTCAAGGACCCGAAAACTAAGGTTGGGTCAACCTTAGCCTTTGAATACATTCCGAAACAGCCGGCCGGGTCCTGAACCTTCCCTTCCCAGAGATACTCCTCGGTGGTAGAGTCTATTGTGGAACGAGCCCAGGGTGAATGTAAAAAAAAACAGGACCCCTCTTTTGTGTTGTAGTAATTTTTATTGTTAACATCTTTCCAAGCTAATTCAGGGCCTCTGATTGCAATTGCAAATATGAACTCAAAACTTGCCAAAAAAAATTATGCGTGCCAAATAAAAAGTTCTTGTATTTTTCTCAAGGGCAAAACAAGGGGGGGGCAATAGTGTCCCCACATTAGGCTCGTTGCATTATTATAGGCTCGACCTTCTTGAGTGATCTAACTAGATTGATTCATCATACCAATGTGGAACTTTGTACGTACAAAATTAGTGTGATTTTTTATAATATACTAGTATAATTATTTTTCAAATAGTGTGATTTTGATAAATTAGTATTGCACATTCTAATAGGATGAATTGGTGTAATAGGACACCTGTTCTTATCTTTGTAGATCTATTAGCAATATCTCTACAATGTATTGTACATTTATAGTATTGCATGTGACCACATTTCTATCTTTTGAGAATTTAAATTTGACATTATTATCTAATTTTTACAAGTGATTAATCCATTAGTTAATTATAGAATGATCTATTACCATTTCATAAAACAAAATCTCATTAAGCACACATATTAATATTATTGACCAATTGTAGAGGCCTAGAGGCCGTAGAGGGGCCCAAGTATCAAAGAAAGAAATGAAGATGAAATGGCCCATTAGAAGAGATTTAGCTTCTTTGGAGGGTTGTGATTTCTCCTAGCTTTTTAGACTATAGGAACTTACTGCAATAGTTGTTTGACATGGCACAACAACTACCACATTATATTACAAAAATTAAATGAGAAAATAAGAAAAAATTTAAAAATTATTTTTACCATAAAATTTTTGGATTTTAAAAATTATTATTACTATTAAATTCTTTTAATTCTGATAGCAGTTGTTTTCCAATTGCCGAGTGATCAATAAAGGAAATAGGCCTAAAACAGCCCTCCAAGTCCCCCAAAAATCTTATGTTGTTTTTGACTTCTCTTCTTGATATAAAGAACAATTTTCTGCTTTGAACGTATTACTTGTATTCTTGGATCTTCAACTATTTTATCCAAAATAGATTGGTATACAATGTTAGAAGTTCAATTTTATCATTTTCTACTTTCAATTTTTCTAAAATTTTGAGCATATATTTTTTATATAATTAAAAAATAATTTTCTCTAAGAATGAATCTATAAATATGTGCATTTCCAATTTGCTTTATGAATGCAAGGTAGTAGTTAGCACATTCTATGTGCCAATAAATGACATGTGCCAATTTTGAGACTTTCAACAAATCATGGACAAACATAAAAATTTGATTTTGGTCTGAAACTAATTTTAGGAGGTTTTAGAATGTTAAAATTCTGTTACCATCACCAAAAAAATTGATAAAATGAAGATTGCATAGTTTAAATACATTAAAATTGTTAAAAATTGTACTATATATTCTTTGAGGGGAAATTCTTCATAGAATTTTGAACTATAAACTTTTCACATGCTGAAATGCGTAAAAATCAACAACCTCAAAAAAATTTATATCTATTTGAATCTTTGAAGTTCTTAAATTAAACTATTATGTTTATTTAAATTGTTTGTCTATTTTAGTAAAAATAATATTTTTAGATGTGTTGAAAATAAAATTTTGGAGGTTGCAAATTTAATGAATTCTTAAAATCTAAAATTCTAGTAACAACCTTTAGATTGGAATTGATTTAGTTGATTTTTAGAGTGATCTTAATGAAATTTCTCTATTGACATATATAGAATCTACCTTGCAATTGTAGGGGGCCTTTGAAGCTATGACCAAAATAGTGGAATGAAGATAGGGCAAAAATAGTAAAATGAAACAAAGACAAATATTGGAAAATGAAGGCAATATGAAAGTAATAGAATTTTAAATTCACAAGATTGAAATTGAACCTCGTAGTGTCTTTTAATTGTAAGAATTCAAATTTTTTTGACAAAATCAAAGGAACCTTTGGGGTTCAATTAGTTTACAAATCAAAAACCATAATGATTTAGAATTTATTAAAAAAAGCATAAGAACTAAAAGGTTTTTTAGGCAACTAATTAGGTCTAGATCTTAGGTTTTCTATGAACATCTCCACTACTTTCATTTATAAAGGAATGTGAAAAAAATGTATAGAGTGAAGTTGAACATTTGCATCTATGCTTCATTCCTTAGCAACACCTTGTAAAACTTATTTTGCTTCATCAAAGATCAACATGATCATGAAAGAGAATGATTCCTTTATATAGTCAAAGGATTTGAATCATTATGTGAGCTCTTGCATGGTCACAAAAGACCTCAACAATCATTAGGAAAAAATCCGAACCCTATAGAAGACCATTAAGGATTCATTTTTCGGCACCTCGATGTGGGTATAGCATTGTAGCATTGCCCTTGTAAATCGAAAAATACATAGTAGTGATGTATAATCGTGGTCACACTTGACTTAGAATTTGGGATGGAACTACTCTAAGACTTCCACATGAAGTAAAGTCTACAAACTTATAATCTTCAAAGGACAAGCTTATTATCACTTAAATTTCAAACTTCTTTTGCAACTACCTATGAATGTAAGTTTTAGTATTCTTTTTTCAAAATTTTAGCATCAATTACCTTTGAGGTATTTTTATTGATAAATATAGGGTTTACTTTGTAACTATGGATTTTTGTAAAGTCACAACGAAGAAAATAGTGGAATGAAGCCACAATGACAATAATTGAGTTTCAAAGTTACAAGACTACAATTGAAATCCACAAAGAATTCAATGTCTTTTCAATTGAGGGAGTTGAAAAGTTTTTTGAAGGAACCAATGAGAACCTTTGAGGTCCAATTAATTTCCAAAATAAAGGCCATAAGAATTTGGATTGGAAAAAATATGAGGGTTGAAGGTTCTACTTTGGAACAAGAGGTCCATAACTCTAGGTCTTTGGAGATTTTCTATTGATGAATATAGAGTTCAATATTTGCTATTAGTCAATATACACCTCCAAAGTCCACTATAATAAATTTACGTTTGCCAAAACTTTTATGTCGAATGAATTCTAAAGACTTTTAACCCTCAAAGATTAGCCTACAATTAATTTTTCAAACTTCATTTTGCAAATGCCTATGAATGTGATTTTTGTATTTATTTTGGAAGGTGAGATTGCATGTTTTCTTTCGGTTGTAAAAACTTTAAATTTTAGAGGAAAAAATTTGAAGTAACTATGAATTTCTAGGAAAAAAAATAAAACAATTCATATCAAATGTCATATATATTTTAAAATTTTAAAATCTCTTTACAACTTTCTATTTGTGTTGGAAATTATAATGCATTTTTTTATTGTATAATTAGAATATTAGAAATTTTTCACTGCATGGTTATAAGTTCATTTCTCCAAATTGTTAGTTAATATTTTTTTAAATCAATATTTTAATACAATTAAAAGTATTCAAAGAATATCAATGAAAAATGAATTACCGATAGAAATCTTATTCTTTTGGAGCTCCAATATCCATATGAAAATGTCTAGGGCCAAGGTCTTATTAACCCCAAAACAAAACTTGAAAGGTAGTAAGGTTAGTAAGAAAATCCTAGTTAAATATAGACAATTTTCTCAACAAATTTTAAAATGAAAGTTACAATGAAATTAGATCAAGCTAATATTAAAATGATAGTATTGAAGAATTTCAAAATCTTTAAGAATGTTTTTAACAAAATAAAATTTAATTAATTTGATAATTGATGTGTTATTCATATTTATACATCACTCATTTTATTTTTGTTATATTAATGGATTCCTATATATTTTTAAATTGATTTTTGAATGATTTTCTTAAAAGAGTAAGGCTTACAAAAGGTACTGATCTTTGGAGAATCTTGTTCAAGAGTACTAAATTCATTCTACTATACATTTGCCCAAGTAAACTTTGTTTATACAATATTTCAACAAATTTTAGAGGTTTGAATACTAAAAAAAAGATGAACTAAAACATGGATGTAACTAGATCTTAATAAGTACTAAAAATCTATAGATTATAAGTAGTTTGGCCTTGAATTATCTACAAAATGTGAACCATTTTTTTTGCTTGAAGACTAGGTGTATGTCTTTATTAAGAGGCACCTTTGCCATCATTATTATGAATGCACCCATTGCTTTGCCATTAAAATTAGGTCTTGATTGTTTGTACAATCATATGTTAAAGGTGATTTGTATTATAGACATTACAAAAATTTTAAACCTTGCAGAGGGCCGTTAAAAATTCCTTTTTCAGCGCCCTACAATGCAATTACAGAAAATTAAAAATAATAATTAATTCAAAAATAAAAAATTGATGTGGCACTGATGTGGCACAAGTAGTGCCACATCAGCAGTGTTCATTAAAAAATGAAAAATTGTGGAATTCCTCTTTAATTGCACTGAGGGGGACAGGAGGTTAAAACTTGCAGCCCTTTCGAGGGCTGAAATTTTTCCTAATGACCATTGTAAGAGTAGGAAGTATATTCTCATACATAATTGTTTGTTTCAATGACATAAACATTGAACAATGGTTATAAAAATATTCTAATCTCATACATTAACTAATGTAACTTGAAGTTATATCAATGACTAAAGGTTATTTAGAATTGTAGTAGTATTGTAGACAATAGTATGTATTTGAATTTTACATTTAAGTGTTATAAGATGTATATTCTTTGAAAAAAATACAAATTTGATTTTTTTATTATAATTTCAATTATAAAAATATGAATGTAGTAAGCAAAACATATTCTTTTAGGCAGCATTAGGGCCAATGAAAAAATATCTAAAAATAAATTCCAAAATTTGTGAAGAATGTTTTATTCAAGTTCTTTTCTTTTTTATAGTGGAAAAAGATTATTTTGAAATTATTTAATCATTCACATTTGCTAAATAACTTCTTCAAAAAATAAATAACCAGAAGAGATATTTGAATCCTACCTTCCTATTGTAGTGTTGAAAAATAAAGTGCTCTAATAAGAAAAATTGGTTTGGCTTATAGTCCAAATAGCTCTTGTTCTTTCTCAAATGGTTGTTTGCTACTTGTAGTCTATTACGCCCCATTAAAATAATAGTGAAATCATTCTTCTATGTATTTGATGATCTTTGAAATATATTAATGCTATTATAGTTATCTTGAAATCTAAGTAAAAATTATATCAAAAACCATAGCAATAAAGTTTAAACCAATGTTAGATTGTTAGATAAATATCAAAGTTATCAATCTATATATAAAAAAGAGGATTCAAGTGGGATTTAAAATTTGAATTTGTCTAAGATGAATCCATCTTAAATAGCCTAGGGGGTCATTTTTCTCACAAATTTGAAAAAATAATTGTGGGTATTGCACAAAAAAATTCAACCTCCGCACTTGTTGTTTGTTTCTTGTATGTAGCTAGGTGTTTAATTCCCATGTCATGTCCTCAATCCATATGTGTTTTCATCCATTGGTAGAATAGTTGTCTACTCTTCTATGTTTTCTTTTACTACTCAAATTTCTTCTTTGGTTTCCTTCATTTTGTGTCAATCCATAGGCATATGATCTTGTAGTACTAGTTGTTTGTTTAGTAATATATGTAATTATATTTTCATCTTTAGACATGTACATATGTTGTCATTCTAGCATTTGAAGGAATCCCCATGCCAACATCCTAGTCTCTAAAATATTAGCCTTGATTCAGGGCTTTTATTTTTGGGGAAATTTTGCTAGATCATTAGAAGAGTTTTGGAGGGTCCAAAAGCCTGTTTTGGGCCTATTCCCCCGCAGCTGTTCCCTACAACGAGGGGAATGGCCTACTATCAAAATTTTCTTTTTCATAAAAAATAAAATAAATTTAGTCTCCAAATGCAAAACAAAAATTTGGTCAATGATGTGGCAGGGTCTCGGCCACATCAGACTGCTGTGCCGAACCTGTTTCTTACGTTTGCAGGCTGTGATAACTCGCAGGCATCCAAAGACCCCAAAAATCTTCTAATGTATTAGAAATCTGACCTCTCTAGCTTCATCCTTCTAAAAACTAGCCTTTGGAGTGAGACCAACAAGGGGACATTGTTCCAAAATAAAGCCCTGCTCCGATACCAATATCCTACTTCCTTTGTTCGACTAAAAACTTCCGCTTACTAATTTCGACGATCCAGGAAATGTTACCTACGAAGAAGGACCTCATGTAGGTAAGTTAAACAATGAGGAAGCATTATTTTGCTTGCAAGCTTAGAACTAAAATCTCCCAAACAGCTCGGCATAGATTGTTTGGCAATATCTGAGATTTAATTAGTAATATGGACCTTTAAGGTTTGTATCAACCAAGGAATGACTAGATGATGGAAGAGGTAAAGCCCCCCCCCCCCCTCCAAACCAAACTGACCAAGGAACCACAACCTAGCAAGCTCTATTGAACAATATGAACAACATCTCATCTTGGGCCAAAGGCAAAGAAAAAAACAAGCAAGCTCCATTTAAAGAATTGCAAACTCCAAATTAATCACAATGCATGTTCGGTGGTAGATGAAACAATGATGTGAACTTGGGTCTTAGTCCTAAACAATGTTCTACACACTCCCAATTTCTCAAAAATCAAGGTCATCCCGAAATCAAGAATTATTGATTCACTTCAATACATAGTTCAGGTACTGTAGTATCCTACTTCGGAAGGAAATTTATGGATTCAAGAAGTGGGCCATAGTCTTTGTGGCCGCCATTCTAATTAAAAGCATAAATTTCTATAATCCCATTGTTGCCACCAAGATCTAAATCGTGAATAATGAGGAGTTGGCAACATTCACGATTTCTACTCAGATATGATAAAAACGGCCTAGATTTTAGGCGAGTAAACAATGACACCTCAATTGTAAATTCTATAGAGATCTAGAGGATGTAGTACTACTTTTTCATTGCATACATCTCTAACACAAAAAATTAAAATACACTTAATCCCTCATGGAAAAGAAATTTAGAGGTTTTTAGTGGGACAAAGAGAGTACATTGTTATTAAAACTTAAAAATTGCACAACCTAAGCTTTCATGATAATACAATGGTATTTTGCTAATAAAATCTATGTCTTGATAGTGTCTATTGTATCCTTGTTTGCATTCTAAACTTATAAAAACTCTAATACACAATACACTATTGTTGCAAGTAAAGAGAACGCCTTTATTCCATTGTCATCAATGAACATACATACATTCTGAGTCTTAGCTCCAAAGCTTTACTATTGTGTAAGACTACAAATGCCAAATACATTTTACTACCGTAGTCTAAAAATATGACTTGATTGGCTATGACGGGCTCCCAAACAATAACACCATTTAAGTCCTATAGTAGTGTTTTAGCACTAATTCATTGACTTCCAAAAAAGGTCCTTAAACTCCAACCAATATAAGCTATAGGTGGGTGTAGAATAAGAAATATTAATTTTTGGTGCCAAATTTGTCTCCAAAATTTTCCAATTATTGATATCATTAAAATATTAGTTTATGAAAAAAAACCTAACCTAATTGGTACCTAGGAATATTTGTAGTATATGATTTTTTATACAAGTATTTTAAAGGTATTGAATTTGTTTGATACCCATACAACTATAGTTCACCCTAAATTAAAGGACCAAATGACAATTTTTGGCAATATAGAAATTTTGGGTTGTTCACTAAAAACAAGATCTTCATTTTTTTCTATGAAATTTTCACACAACATGTGCCTAAGTAATAGTTGTAAGATGCAACAATTTTCATAACTTTTGACTATATGGTCAAAAAATTATTGTAGAATATGTAGTTTCTATAGCTCCTTGGGCAACTCCAAAAATGACTTTTCAAGAAAGAAATATTTGAATTTGGTTTTCTAGATTTATATGCACAAGTAAAGCTTTAAATCTATCTATTTTGATCAATCAAATGAAAGTTATGAGGAGTTTTAGTTTGCAGGCATTATAGAATCTCTACTCTAAAATATGCTTTAAAGTCCATTTTTTTTAACTCAATTTAATTTCAATATTTTTGAAATCAAATCAAATTATTCGATGTAGATTGATTATTACAACATGACAACCACTGGAATTGGAATTTTTCACTTCCATAACTAAATTCTTAACAATTTAGTATTTTAAATCATGCTCTATTTTTGTCTACTTACTGTTTTTTTCCAAATATAAATATAGAATATTTTTTGTTGAAATTTTTATATGTATTCCCAACTTATTTCTTCAACATATTATGTAGAGAAATAAGTTTTAGGATCTACACACTTTTGTGTAAAAAGTTTGAAAGATGAAACCTAATTGTTTGAGAAGAGTTGAAAATACTTCTTTTCAAAATTCAAGCATCATGATCTTGCAATCGATAAGGTTTTTTATTCTAAAAATTTTAGGAAGATAAATAGTCTAACAAGTGAACAAAAAGATCCTATGGTTGAATTTATTTGTGAATAAATATGGATGAAAATTTTAGCCTTGCTTTGAGTTTGACTACTTTGAAACAATTTTTGACCTAAAATATTGAATTGGTTTAGGGTTAAAATATGATTAGAAGAGGTCTTCTTATCACCATAATATTCTTTAGCAAGAACCATCAAACTCTGTATGGAAACCTATATTCATATTTATATTTTATTTCAGTTTATTAATTAAAAAAAAAGACAAACCAATTAGATTTTATTCGCCCCTCCCCCTCCCCCTCCCCCCCCTCATTCATCATTTTAATTTTTCTTAGAAAACAAACGGCAAAACAAATTAGATATTTTGCAGGTGATATTATTGTGAAAAGAGACTGTTGGAGAAAATCAAAATAGGATCATAATTGGTCCAACTTTCAGGGCTTTTAGTCCCATTACCAGAATCTTTGTTATTGGTAGATTTCAGGTTTCTAAGCGTAGCATCCGCAGTTCACTCTCAGCCGAGTTCATTCCCATGTTTGTATACTGGTGGATATCACGTCCCTGGAAGTAAAATGTACGCATTCGATAGATATAACAAACCGTCAATACAGAGGAGGAATAGATTCCCTTGGCACGAAAGAGCTCTGTCGCAATTCACTGGCAGCTATGGCGGAGATGGAAGAAGGCGCACTACTTCCAGGCGCCACTTTTCCCGTGAGTGAATACCTCTTCTTGACTTTTAATTCCAGTGTATTTTTTGTTTTCCAAGGAGTGACGCCTGCTTCGATCGCCGTCTTGCGCAATCCAAGTGGACGGAGAGTTGCCTCATCAGGCACACTACTTACACCGTTTTCTTTTTGCAATTAGCGCAGTCTTGGCGAGTTGGCAGAGTGTTGACGAGAGCTTCTTAGAGTTTTAGCTGCCTGTTTTCGTTGCGCACGTCGTTGCAAAGATTTCGAACCGTGGTTTTGAGTTCGATTGAGTTCCTGGAGTTTGGGTTCGTGGCGCGGATTCTTGCTTATCGGCGTAGGAGCGTTTTTGCGTTCGCGGAAGGAGTTGTCAAGAAGACTATTGCTTGCATTTTTTTCAGGTACTGGTTCTGGACTTTTATGTATTTAGGGTTTGTTTTGCTGTGGGGGAAGGGACGGCGGTTGTCGAACCTTGAGCGCAGCAATCGGAGGCCGGCGCGCTTTCATGAGTGGAAGTCGGGAGCCTTGGCTTGGTATGTTTTTTGGTATGTTTTTATGTTAGTGCGGCTGTGTCGAGGTTGTGCGTGTATGTTTGGGCGATGTGATGATCGTGAAGGTTTCTGAGTGATTGTTAGTGCGAGATAGGTCGATTGTTGGTGCGGGGATGGCATTCTTCTAGAACTGTGAGTGTTTTTGGAAAGAAGCCCGGTGGTGCGAGGAATGCGGGCGTGTGTGAGTTTCGTTTTTTGTAGTTAAAGTTTTTTGTTGTGTGAGTTTCGTTTTCGGTGAGGTTTCGGAGCATCTGTGGAGGGAGATATGGTTGAAGGGTGTTAGCCAGGCACAGTGGACAATATTCTTAGGTTACGATTTTTTCGTAACAGGAGCTTAGATTCCTTCTGTAGGTGTCTTTCTTGAAGAACATTCACGTCTGTGAAATTTCGGTTAAGAGGATTGGTGGCATGACTCTTATGCACTTTTGCTCGGGAGTAGCTTGTGGATCCTTTGGTTCGTAAACCGAGTTGGTATGTGACGTGCTTTTTGGTTCTTTGCACCATGTTACATGCTTTTCCTTTGCAGTGCACATCTTTAGA
Organism: Pseudoscleropodium purum; assembly: GCA_963969395.1. Taxonomy (NCBI): domain Eukaryota; kingdom Viridiplantae; phylum Streptophyta; class Bryopsida; order Hypnales; family Brachytheciaceae; genus Pseudoscleropodium; species Pseudoscleropodium purum. The sequence continues at coordinate 6,267,667 of OZ017796.1, forward strand.
CAGGTATTCATGTGTCGCATTGCTGCTTTTTATAGCTGTTATACAGTTGTAGTATCTTCGACTAAGTAGTCGAGGGAAAGCAATTAGTGATTTTTGGTGCCTTGATGGTTGACCGGATTCTTGACTTGGAAGCTCGGAAGCAACAAGGTAGTGTTTTTCTTGCGATTGAATGTGGATTGGAATTCCACTATAGATTTAGGCTGTTTGTTTGTTTGTTTGTTTTGTTTTGTTTGTTACGTTGAGATCTCCCGGACCGTCAGTCCGCCTGTCACGTTCTTGGTATCGTCGGAAAGCCCTCGGCGAGGAGGGGTGCACGTTTTGTTTTGACCATGGCAACGGCACGGGGCACGGGGTACACTAGTTATTGTGAAAAGAGATTTTTGGAGAAAATCAAAATAGGATCTAAATTGGTCCAACTTTCAGGGCTTTTAGTCCCATTGCCAGAATCTTCGTTATTGGTAGATTTCAGGTTTCCAAGCGTAGCATCCGCAGTTCACTCTCAGCCGAGTTCATTCCCATGTTTGTATACTGGTGGATATCACGTCCTTGGAAGAAAAATGTACGCACTTAGTAGAGATAACAAACCGTCAATACAGAGGAGGAATAGGTTCCCTTGGCGCGAAAGAGCTCTGTCGCAATTCATTGGCAGCTATGGCGGAGATGGAAGAAGGCGCACCACTTCCAGGCGCAACTTTTCCCGTGAGTGAATACCTCTTCTTGACTTTCAATTCCAGTGTATTTTTGTTTTCCAAGGAGTGACGCTTGCCTCGATCGCCGTCTTTCGCAATGCTTGCATTTGTCACGAACTGGACTGAAAATTCTTAACAATCTTTTCACCTGTCGTTTATATATCTGAATGAAACTCCTCTCCTTGTTGCATGGATTGATGTCTTGTAGGTGATCCGAGTTTTGAGTTCAATCTTCTTTCTTTTACGTTGATTTGTTCCTCGTCAGTGTTGGAGATTTCATGAAGTCGTGGATTTAGTCTTTAGTCATTTCTTAATCCAAAATAATTTACGCGATCTTCCTATTGGAGTATATCCATTTATGCTTGGGGAATTTGTTCTGCATGTTCGAGGTTAAGAATCCTATGCTCTAAATTTTCCGAGTTAGGGTTAGTGAAGAATGAATCAGTTCCTGATAACAATTTAGAGCTAGCTGAATATCACGACGTTCATTATTCTCTGTGTTGATGATATTATTGAATTGCCATTGCCAGTAGGCACATTTCGCATTCCTTCGTTATAGAATTGTTAGTTTCTTGATGACGCGGTGGTTTTTCATGCCCTGTCTCTGTAACTTTTCATTGGTAAACATGCTGACAGATTTACAGCAAGTGCACATTTAGTGACATAGTCCAGATTGTAGTCTTACCGAGATAGTTCTCATACTGGAATGCAAAAGTTATAATGTATAAACTATTTTGGTGCAGGTGTAAATTTCCAGTTTGCAGAGCTTGAATGTTCTTGCTAGTAGTTCAACATGTGTACTCCCGAAGATTTGATGAAGTTTGATGTAAGAAAGTTGCTCAAAATTTACGTGTTCACGCAGGCAACTGTGGATGTGATTGCTTATAGTTGATATTGGAAATAGGCTAGATGAATAGTTTTCTGTCAAAATGCACTGTCGTTTGCAGCAACTTATTTGCCAACTATGTGTCGCGGGCAATTAACTATTATTCACGTTTCAGAACAAAATTTTGATGTGTGTTCATGTTCTTAAAGTGCTGACCCTTGTTTTCGCTGTATTTTGCATACGTAGAGGACTGAGATGAATATTTCATTATTAGCAAATGTTTCAATCCGAGATCTTGATGATATCGTCTGATAGTGTGGCGGTACCGATCCTAGACTTCTTGTCGATTACAGGAATGTTCAGTTTGTGTGTGAACCTATAGCTAACGCATGATGCTCTAACTTCTTGTGATTATTGCAGTTTGTAGAGGTAATAGGTCCGGATGGGAAGAAAAAGAGATTTGCAAGAGGAACTCGAGCAGGCTTCGCTGTGGAGAGGTTCAATAAGCTGATTCCCAATGACTCCAAGCCTGTCGTATGCATTCAGGCTTACAAGGACGGAGAGGAACCCATCGAGTATGGGCCTGACGTGGAGCTTATTTTATATGATGAGGCTTGGATTTTGCAATCTGTCTCAGAATGTAAGTTTTAATTTCATGCATGTATTCATTTTTCGTGGTCATTTGTAATATATATACAGTCACCATGGTATGAGTGCAGTTCATATCATCTTGGACATTACTTGACAGTTGCAGATGTGTGGCTTACATGTAATCGTAACATTCTTTAGTCGAAAATGTCATTTACGAGCAAAAATGTTTGAATTTCTCGCATTGAACATCTTTGAGACAGTCAGAAGTCTATGTTCGCAAAATGTGTTTTTTTTCGCACAAACAATTTGTAGCAATTTGTGTAACAGGCAAACCTCGTCGAAAAAGCAAGGCTGGTGAACAAAGTGTTAAGAAATGACCATTATATTTTCCTGTGTGCCTGTGCAAGAGGTGTGCTGTGTTTTTGGCATAAAGCACTTCAAATATCTTATTTGATGCCTTGTATTGTGCTGTTATTTCTGAAGATGTGATCTCAAGGTAAACATGAAAGAAATCTTGGCAAAGGATTATTATTTGTTTTATGATTCCTATCACATTTGAAGGATTTTATGTGGGATGTGGTTTTGTAGATGTTTTTCCAATTCCTGATATCAATGAGGAGGGAGGGACAAAAACCATAGAGACTCAAACTATTGAGAAGGAGCTCTACAAGTGGAGTTCTTCTAGTGAGGCCCCTTGGGAGATCAATGAAGGCAAGCCGCACATTGCATTTACTTTAATCGCGCTTGTCAATTTTTACTCTTATGCATTCTAGTTCGAATCCTAACCGCTGTATGTTAGTATGTTGCTCACTTATGGTTGTTCATGCTGTGAACTTTGTAAGGTGGTTCAAGAATTAGACATTTTTGCAGAAGTCAACTTCTGTGAATCGTTCTAATATATTCCGACCCACAGATGTTGCGAAGGCTCTATTGGACAAGAGTACTCCAGCAAATGTTGGGACAGCAGTAAGTTAACCGTGTGACCCAAAGTCCTTTAAAGACTCAATATTCATATGAATGTATTATCCAGCTCTTGTGAAGTGTGTATTCTTTTGTTCAAACATGTTTTAGCGTTCTGTGGCAGTGCGTGCTGTCGACTGTCTTTCCACTTATATTGTTAACCTATTGCCTTTGTGTGCACGATTGTAATTAGCTGTCTTTGTAATCCTTTTTTGATGAACACTGAAATGTGTATCCTGAATTACCTTTAGAGCTTGTAATAATCTAGGCGAGTAGTGTAAATTTGCTCAACGTTTTCAAGGCCGGTTGTTCCAGTGGCTCATGTATGCTCTGGTTTTGTCCAGGGGTGGGAGGAGTATTACCCTGGAGGAGTGTTGCCTGAAGGTGGCAAACAAGACTGTACTCCTGAATACATCACGAAAGTGCTTTTGTTGTTTTTCTGCATTTTTGTCTTTGCTGGCGCTCTTGGTTATTTCCTAGAAAGAATGCCAGAAATAATACCGAATTACAATACTATTGAGCCATCGTAGATGCTAGTATCCTTTCAACTCTTCAATGCAAAATATTAATTTGCTAATTTCCCTGTATGTCATTCATAGGCCTAAGACTTTAGGTTTCAATTTACAATCAGAATGTTGAAAATCTTTCCGATTATGAATTTGCTCTCTCAACAGATGTTCTTGAGTTATTGAGATGCTTTCAAAGATTTTTTTCCTACAATGATATAGGTCTGATCTCTTATGCTCTGAATACCAGTACTCATAGATACAGAGTAATTCAGAAATACTTCAGAAATAATCATCCAAGGTGCGTTGGATTCAGATTTCAATTCCTATGAATGATTAAAACGACCATAAGTTACGTAATAAGGTGTAATTTTCAAATTGACGGAAGTTTGTTCATTGTTTATATTTTATTTGTCTTGAGCGATTACGAGGAAAAGATTTTCCAGGCTTTGTTAAGTAATTGCCATACATGTCACAAAACAACTATCGATATTTGTTTACCTCCTTCAGGCAACAGTTATGTATTACCCCCTGAGGGACCTTCGGGCAGTCCAAATTTCTAAATGCGAAGGTGTGCTATAAAATGCACTTTCAGTATAATAGTACTTCAACAATGATATTCAAACAAAAGGTGTGATGCATAGATTAATTTCCAGACTGTGGTGCCCCGAACTCTCTACGGACAATTGAGAAAAGAAATGCATGGTTGCAAGGTGTCAAGACTGGCTGGCATGCCCAATTCGTCTCCCCCTAGGTAAAATTCATACAAGCAATTATTAATAACTGACTGCAACATTCTTTGCCTTTTGTGTTTGTTGACGCTTTGTTGATGTAACTTCTACCTCAGCGAATTCTAAAACAGGGTGATTCCAAGAATCATTTGTTCATTTTGTTGCATTTGGGGGCTTTTTGCAATACTATGAGCTCTTGGAAAAAAATATTGAAAATTAAAATTAAATATTGATAATTAGTATCACTCTAAAAATAACATATCACTAGGATTTGTGACCCAAAAGAAATTTAGGCCAAAAGTTAGTTTTCTCAAAATAGAGTGATGGACATTTTTAAGAAAAAAAGACACTTTGAGGTTTATATTATTAGAAAATAGTAAGAACATCCAATTTTTTATTTTTTTAAATTGGCCATTTTGAAGAACATTATAGAGAGAAGATACTAACAAAAATATGATAGAAAAGTGTTTTTGAATATCTAAAAATTTGTGTAGAAGGAAGCATTCTTTGCATCCATAAGGAGGTTTAAAATTTGCTATTTTTAATTGTTCATAGTAATATAGATATATGCATATTGTAGGAATATATTTTTAAAACCTCACTTCTATAATGATAAATTTGAATATTCAAAAGTCTCTCAATCCACGAAAACTCAAAGTGTCACAAATTAACAAATTTGTTTTTAAAATATTAAATGAAATTTAAATAATATTCAAAAATATTTGCTATGTGGAAAGAGGTGTTTTCCATCTTCATTTCAAATCTTAGATCCATCAACTCTGTACTTCAAGTATTATAGTAGAAGACATGATTGGCATACAACATGTGATGCCCAAATAGTAGTACTAATAGTACTAGTGTCTTAGAATTGCCCTATCTAACTTTTTTTTTAAATGCTTGAAGTGAATGACTTCACCATACCTAATGGTATTTGATTAATTTCCAATGCAAGATGTATAGACTACTATGGACAATTAAATATATGGTAATTTATCATGCCTAGTATTTTATTTTTCCTTCATGCATTTATAATAGTTTGCCATATTGATAGATAGGCAAATTTATTATGCAAATTGCATTTCCTCCACAATATTGTGCAATGCACCCCCTATCCCCTCTTAGCTCTTTAAAACATTTCATTTGATTCCTTGGTAGAGAGTATATAGTGCCAAATTAGCAAAATTGATGTCTAGACAATGTCAAAGGGAGTTTTTATAATCCCTTGGTTAGACTTGGCAAAGACCAAGGTCAATTTATATTTTTCTAGTGACATGATGCCTAGATAGTTCAACTTAAATGTGGAAATTGGGTATGCAGAATTGGGCTTTTTAGACATAATCCTTCAATGAAGGAGAATTTTGTTGTTGTGGTGTGTTTTGATTGGTTAAAGAGAGGTAGTATAAGATTGATCATGCTCAATTGCTTGCTTGTGCAAATTTTCAACATGGTAGGTATGAAGTAGAATTTTTGGTCTAGTATTGAGAAAAATCAGAGAAAAATCTCTACTTCTATCAACTAATAAATTAACTTAGTGAGTGTGGATTCATCTAATATAATCAAAATGTAGGAAAGTTTTGTAGTTGTGGCATATTTTGGTTAGTTAAGCAATCAAAGAAGTCAAACAACTTAACTTTCCAACATTGAGATTGTGTCCAATAATTGTAAAGTGGACCAAGTCATCAAAAATAATCATAGGTTGATTACAACCTCATGATTTGTACTCATTAGGTCCTAATTGGCAAATATCATTGATAACTTGGCCTACTTTGCAATTACCTAGTCTTTTATCACTAAGGCAAACGAAATTCTGAAAAAAAAAAATGATGAAAATGGACTAGACGGCAAAGCTTGATGAGGAATGCCCATTATTTTTTCAAAATTCCCAACAAGGAGATTGGCCAATGTAAACACCCCTCTAGACATGGATGAAATATGTGATAGGTAAGTAAAAAATCCAAAATCACGCACCAATTACATGGATTTCATGCTCTAGGAAGAAACTATGAGAACTAATCTACATGCCTTTGGAACAAGACACTTCTTGGCATAGGTTCATGTCTTGTAGTTGGCAACTCCAACAAATTCAACTTGAAATACTCAAACCCTATTCCAATCAATTGTGGATAAAAATAGTTTGCTCATAAAGTGACCATTTAAGAACTGATTGCTTTGGGGGGTAGCTAAACTCTTTGAAACAATTTTCAGCAAATTTTCAAAGGAAGAAAAATGAAAATAGCATCTTATCCAAGTTGTTTCATATTTTTTGGACCTTCATGGAATTAGTTACAAATTTTTGAAGTTGAAATGTAGTGGTTACTAAAAGCGACGGATCAACCACCTCCTGAAATGTACACTACTGGTACATTGAAGAAAGGAAAATGTACCTCTTTACCATGATTGCTTTTAGAGCATAGGTGCTTTTAGAATAGACGGCTATAAGTAGCAAATACTTTATCCATTAAAGGATTTCAGAGGGGGGCATTTCAAGCTTGTTCCCCTAACCTTGTACTTGCTATCAATTTTGTTTTTTTTGAAAAATTTAGAATGGAAAAAAAAAAATTATTTTAATTAATTTTTTTTGGTGAAGTGGTGATCACCATGCTACATTAGGCAACAACTGCGAGGTTGTTCCCTTGATGCTAGAAGCTTAGGGAACTCGTAGCCCTCCAAAGTTGCTAAAAATCTTCTAATGATTGGCATGACTTCACCATATTCAAAACAAAAGCAGACTCCATTTGATTGAGGAGGTTCATATGAATTATAAATATTATGTGCAAAATGTTCAACTAAGCTTAGTGTTGAAACTCAAAGCAATGTGTTGTGCATTGGAGGTATTATTGGTGGGTGGAAATGGCCAGTGAAGTTAGCAAGAATACACATTTCTAGTGATATACATTTCAATAACTGTAATGTACATTGTTAGTACAATTTTGCCTATGATGGATTGGCTCCAATTTGGAGTGTCATAGGCAAAGTTACCTTAGACTATTTCCACTAGATTCAGATGACTATAGCAACATACTACAATGGTCAATTTAGGGTGGACAAAATCCCTAGTTTAACCAAATTGAAGATCATCAACGAACAAACTTCCTAGTCTAACTAAATTGAAGATCATCAGCAAACAAACTCCCTAATTAAATCCTTAAATGCTAAAGGGGTGACCCTCGAAATCATCCTTTTCTATTACCATGAGAATCACTAGCCTCCAAAATTGCAAAAGTAATCATTGCAAGTCAAACTAATGTAGAAAACTTTCCCTTTCTAAAACAAATTTTGAGGATGAATAGTCGTACTTTTGTCCTATATGGTTTGATTCCCTATCATCCATTGGACACTAAACGTTCCCCTTGGCATTCGAAGGTCAACCAAATTGAAGATCATCAACAAACAAACTCATCAATTCAATAAAGCATTGTGAGCAAAGCATCGAGGACCAACATCCATGCAACTACGATGGCTAAGCCAGGACAAACCCCAAGGGTCAAACTACATTGACACACCTCATGGATGGACAACCCAAACTTCATTGACAATATTACATATTGTTTGAGGGTCTGGAAGGATCGTTTTAGGCCCATTCCCAGCATTGTTTCCCCAAGAGTTAAAAAAAGGTTGCTATCAATTTTTATTAAAATTAAATGAAAAAAAATATTTTTAAATGAAAAAAAAAGTTTACAAAAATTAATAATTAAAATGATGTGGCAATCTCTTTGCTACATTAGGCAGCTACTACAACACAATTCCTAGCGTCTAGAAACCCAAGGGAACTTTCAACTCTCCAAAGGAGTTGAAAAACATCTAATGATGGACATAAATTTTTGAAGCGTTGTTAGTGACCAACATAGGCATCCACTGACACTTGCAATGTTGTTGAAGGATTAGTCGCTAGTTGAGGACAAAATTCATGTGTGTTATTGAATCTAACTTATTCTTATGCATTTAATTTCATGGATGCATTTTCATTTTATGAGTTTGTTCACTAGTAGTGCAAAAGTGAATTTAACATACAATGAGACACATGTTGATATTCTCTTAAAAAGTTAAAAACTTAATATTGTATATACAACTCAAACATACATAGAGATGTATAGTAAATACAATTTTATATAATTTTTACAACTCTTACAAGTTCTTCTAACTATACAATTTGGATACATTTTATAGCTTAATTGGAAATTAACTCAACTACTCAAGTTTTTTTTGTGAGTTAGGATCACGAAAAAAATTCTTAATAGACTACTTGTAAGATACTTAGTCAATGATTTGAATTGCAAAGCAATAGACATACATGTGTGTGGTGGAGTCTCTTATTTATAAAGTTTAGTACTTTATAAATTAATTGTCTTTAATTTGATTTGGAAATATGATAGGAAAATTGTTTCAAATTCTTGCAAAACATCAATAGATTTCCATTGAATTAGATATTCTATTTTTACAATCTTTATTGATTCAGCATAAGTTAACAAAATGGTCATATTATGTTTGTTGATTTGAATAGTTCAACAACCAAATCAATAGGTTTTTGTTGATCTTTTTGAAATCTTTTTGAAAAGTTTGAATATAGAATTCAAATTCTAATCAAATTTGCATAGAATATAGTTTGATTTAAATAAGATTTTGAATTTAATTAGAATTCTAATCAAATTCAAAATCTAATTCAAATTTGATTCAAATAATTTCATTATATTTAAGTTCTCAATTTTGCAATAATCAAATTTGAATAGTTCCAAATTCAAATTGAACTTCTTAATAGAACTATTTAACTTAAAGTATTTAACCCCTATAATTCTTTCATATATTGAGGGCAATAATTACTTCTAAATATTAATCTTCAAAGCTATTGTAATAGATGTTTTTTTTCAACAAATTTAACCATAGGATCTAGCTTGTAGTTAATTTGATACAATAAACCCTCCTAAAATTGTAAAATAAAAAACCTTACCAATTGCAAGATCATGATGTTTGGATTTCAAAAAGAAGCATTTTTAACTCTTTCCAAGTGGTTAGATTTCATCATTCAAACTATTTACTCAAAATGCGTACATAGATCATACAACTTGGAACTCTCCATTATATATAGGAAAAATAAGTCGAAAAGACATATAAAAAATTACAACAAAAAATATTTCATATTCATGCTTGCAAAAGTTAGTAAATATGACAAAAATTGAGAATGATTTAAAATATTGAATAGTTACAAATTTTGTTATGAAATTGAAGAATTCCAATCCAAATGGTTGTAATGTTGTAATAAAGGATTTGTATTGTATCTTTATACATTTCTTCATAAAATATATAAAATTGAATTCAACAAATGACTTCAAAAGTTTATTTTCATGTAGAAATTCCATTGTAAACCACAAACTCAAATTCCTCACAACTATGACCTCACTAATAAAATAGAATGATTCAAAATTTCTCACAAAATATTATTCTAGAAAACTAATTTCAAATTTTCATTTCTTCAAAAAGTATATTTTGATTTCCACAACTATACATTATATTGTAACTTTTTAATAATGTAATTAGAATTTTTGAAAATTCTTATTACCTCAAGCTATTCTTTGAAAATATGTTGTGTAAAGATTTCAAAGGAAGAAAATGAATATTCCTTTTGTAAATAGATGACCAAAAACGTTAGCTGTATTGTCAAAAATGCTACTTGGTCTTCAAGGGGTCAAAATTCAAATTCAATTTTCTTAAATTATTCAAATTCTAATCTTTTAAGTATTCAAATGTTTAAATATTAAAATTTTAAATTTTAAATTACAAAAGAAATGCAAATTGTGGCCAAACCACCTCCAAATAAAATACTTCCCAAATTTTTATAACACCTTAGATTAAATTAAAAATTTTACCACTAAAATTAGACTTAAATACAAAACTTTTTCAACAATTTTGGTTGAAAACAAACATACTACTTAGTGAAAAAATAGTCTATAAAGTTTGTTGCTTTTAAAAAAACCAAATGCAAAACCAAAACTAAATAAATAAAAAATTACACCTAGCATTTCAAATGAGCCTATCGATGGTGCAATGGCAAAGATCTTTGACCTCAAGCATGAGGTGCAAGGATCAAATTCCTTTGCACTCACTTGCATTACCTAGCAAGCCAAGGTTAGATTTGCAATCTCTAACATCTATTAAAAAAATTATCTAATGTTTTCTTTATTAAAGAAAGCCATTTGCCTTATTGAATAAAGTCTTTAAATTGTGAAACTATTTTGAAGTGACTATTATTCTTTTTCTTCTTAAACTAGATAAGAACTTTTTCATTATATACTAGTGTGCCTTGTGCCATTGCTACAATATAAGAAAATAAAAATAGAGGTAATTTTCTATTTTTTTATTTTTTTTAAATTCAAAATTCAATTCTTTTTGTTATAAGTGGGAAAGCCACAAAACAAAGTTTACACAACCCTAGTTAGTTGTGATGTGAGAGTTTGCATTCTTGATACAAATAGAAAGCAATATGCTTAGAAGAATGCAAAGGATTTATTTTGTGGCATTTGAACACCTATACCTTAAATGTTATTTTGTTTGTTGTATACATTGAGATGTATTTAACGAACTGAGAGGTGTTAAGAAGTGTTATTGATACCACTGTAAAGCTCTTTTGCAAGGAAGGGTGCAAAAACTTAGATTTGTGGTGTTTGGACCTACAATGTAAAAGTTATAAAATTTCAAAGTTTTTTAAAATAAAAAATTGAATTAAATTATAATTTATTTTGAAAAATTCGTAACTTCTGCATTGTAGTTTTGAATGCCATAAACAAAATCCTTGCACTATTTTGGATATAAAGCTTTTTGTTTGTTCCAATTTTATGGTATTTGAACATGTGATGTGAAAGTTATAAAAAAATTTTAATTAAAAAATTAAATTAAATTATTTTTAATTTTGAAAAACCACAATTTTCACATCACATGTTCAAAGACCACAAAAGAAAGTCCTTGCATTCCTTTGTGCATAAAACTTTCTATTTGTGATGGTTTCATGGCATTTGGCACTTCTACATTGTGAAAGCTATAGACTTTTTAAATTTAAAAATTATATTTAATTATCTTTTATTTTGGAAAATCCATCACATTGCATATCCAAACACCATAAAACAAATCCCTTGCACCTCTATGTGCACAAAACTTTCTATTCCTACTAAGAATACAACCTCTCACACTATGGTGTGAAAGGTATAGAATTTCTAATTTTCAATGAATTAAAAATTAAAAAATTTATTTTGTTTTGGCTATTGCACACTAGTGCAATGTGAAAGTAATGGTTTTTTCAAAAGAAAAAATAATTTTATTCAATTTCCTAATTCATAAAAACTTTGAAATTCAATAATTTCACACTATAGATAATTTTACATGGTACAAAGGAGATATTCAGGGGACTCAAGGTATTTTAGACCTCAATGTATCAAACAAACAAATTTAAAAAAAAAACTAATTTAAGTTTTGACTATTATGCCCGTGTGTCATTGCTACAACCAAAATAAAAATAAAAATCATTTTTCTAATTTTTTAATTTATAAAAACTTTGAAATTCAATATCTTTTACGCACAAAGGAGTGCAAGGGCTTTGTTGCGGTGTGAGAAGTTGCATTATTGATACAAATAGAAAGTTTTACGCATAAAGGAATGCAAAGGCTTTGTTTTGGTCATTCCATGTGAAAGTTATCGTTATTCCAAAATAAAAGATAATTTCTTTCAATTTTTTTATTTACAAAAACTTTGAAATTCAATAATTTTCAAATTGTAGGCCAAACGCCACGAAGCAAAGTATGTGCACCCCTCCTTTACATCAACAAAGACTCATTAGGTTTCTTCAATTAAACAAAATAAACAACTTAATTTAGGTTACAGATTCATGTCCAAGAGGAGAAAATAAACTTGAACAAGATGTAAAATTTTTTAATTCAATTTTAACCTAATAAGAATACTGAGGACAAAAGTGTCAAATGAATGGCTTTCTAGATTTTGTAAGGATGAAGAATGAATTGCCTATTGATTGATTAACCTTAAGAGGATATCGACCTATGATACGGTAGTCATGCAAAAATGATTTGATTTTTGGACCAATAGAAACACTCTTATTTTCTCTAAAGATCTAGTCATCTTGAACATCATCTATTCGACATTTTAGGCTACACTTGTTACCTAGTTGTAGGCTCCATCCTATTTTAGGATTAACTTTGAAACATTGCTAAAGACAAATTATCCAATGGATGACTTTCTTTTGCTATTGCACAAATAGAGAATGCACACATAGGTCCAAAAAATGAATCTTATTTGAGTGAATACCTATCATTAAGGTGGAGCTCTTCTAGGATTAAGTTTGCATTGTTCCCTTAGGTCAAATAAGGTCAAATATATAACACTAAATGTTATTAGTCACCCAATTCTCACATCTATTAAAAACAACCATTTGCGCAGATCTTCCATCCATTTCTATAGATTGTATAAATCATTTTTTTGGGGCAAGCAATTGGATTCTATTCTCAACAAATGACATCAAATTTACATTTTTTTATGAACAGTTTAAGGTTGATAAAGATGTGGTTTAGTAAATGTTGTCTCACTAGAGCCTAGTTGTGAATAAATGCTTGTCAAAGTAAGTTGTAACTTCAACCAATAAAAGAGGTGCTTTTTGAGTGTTGAACTTGTGCTTTCAAACACTTATCAAATGGATTGAGGTGGTGAGTCATTGGTTTTGAACCTTTTTAAGATGGTCATGACACCACCTACCAACGATTTTGTATTTTTGCACTAGACCTATTTGAAATTCGTATCATTTTCAATTTTTTTCATATTAATATTATTCCAATTGTATTCAGTCAATTCTTTCTGTTAGAAATACACAAGTTACAGCAAAAAGCACATTGCACAAGGTACCCAGATTGCAAATCTGGGTGGTCATAGGCTGCGCTACCGTGCAAGGGGGCATGCAGTGGTCCGCGAAGGCACAGTCCACAGAAGTGGATGAGTTTCATCGATGAGAAACTCAAATGTCCCACCGACAGTAAACCCTAAAACCCTAGAAGAAACCCCTGCATAACTCGTGCGTGCTTGCTGAGCTCCAACCGATCTATCGACTGATCATGGCCAGAGTTGCGCAATTTGTCAAGCGCTTCTCCGAGGCTACTTCTCTGCTGCCTACCAGCTGCACGACTGGTGTGATTCTATTTCTGTGATTTCTCGAAGATGGCAGCGACGTTTTCGCTTTTCGATTCGCTTTTTCCTTTGATTTGAACTTGTTTTGATCTTGTAGCTTCGTTACTTGGCAGATGTAGTTGGGGGAGAAGGCATTGGGAGTACCAGTTTGTTGTTCCGAAGGTGGGCCACGAAAAAGGCTGGAGGTTCTACTCAGAATGGCCGTGATTCTAAACCTAAAAACCTTGGTGTGAAGAAATACGGAGGGCAGGTATGAAACTCCAGCATTTTTCTCTTTCACTTCGTTTCCTCTAGGTTTTCGTTTGTTGTGGTGGTTGATGGAGATTTTTCTCTTCCAACTCGGAGACTTTGGTAGCGCTTCCTGGGAAGAGATGGAAACCTTTAGCAAAATTTGGAGCCTCATGCGTTAAAATTCCCTTTTTGCCCTATTATTTGAATCTCATTGTTGGAATACCCTAAATGTGCACTAAATCATGATTGTCTCTTTGATTTCCGGCATCTCCTGTGCTTACTGAAACCTGAATGCTTCTGTAAAATGAGTTCTTTAGCTTATCTTTTTTCTTAGGGATGTTTCGTATGTCAAATGTTCAGAACTTAACACTTCTATTAAAATCAAAGCCCATGTAGGAACAGCTACTCATTCAAATGCACATTATTAGAGAGGCTTCGGCTATATGCATTTGAATTTCCTTGGATTTGTTGCCACAATGGGAAGTCCTCAAGCAGGGACAGGAGTAGTAGAGAGGTTTCGCCCTGTAGACCCGGCGACCGATAGGGTATGGAAGGCAACCAAGTCCTATCCGAGTTTATTTGAAATAAACGAACTTCATTGAGATCAATCGCTAGTGGAGTTTATAAAGCATTGGGCCTGGAGGAAGAAATCCTATCCTACGTTAGGTTTCCTCCTCCGGTTCCTCTGCAGTACAAAATAGCCAAGGTCCTCTACATCAGCTCTCCCACCTTAACTGGAACGCATCAAGGTTTGGATACTCTGTCTTAATAGGGCTTATGCATTGAATCTTTTTATTGGCTGCAGAGGGTAATACCAGGAAACATCATTGTTCGGCAGCGCGGCACACGGTTTCATCCCGGAGATTTCGTGGGCATGGGCAGAGATCATACGCTCTTTGCTCTTGCGGGTGGTCAAGTAAAGTTTGCAAAGGATCCATTGACAGGTCGCAAATGGGTGCACGTTGAGCCCTCGGGCGGTCCTCCCATCCACCCTGCCTACAACCAACTTAGCTCTAAAACTGCAGACAACACATCTGCGCAAGTTTCTGGGGTGTGAAGTCTGAAAATGCAAGTACAGGAAAATTCTGTTTCATGAGTGAGCAGAGCAAATTAGTGTTGTAATGATGCCAGCCTGGGTTGCTTTCTCTTCCTAACGCTTGTGACAGGGACTGTTCACCGTAAGTACTTGCGGACCGTCCAATCTGAAGAATAGAAGCATTACCTTGACTGATTCTTCGTCCATACATTTGGCAGGCCTTGCAGAAAGTATAGAACCTTGAAAACAGGCCACCTGAGCATTTTTTACACTGGAAGGCACTGAGCAGTAAAGCTCTGCCGATGCTGGCTGGATATAATAGCCCATGTGCTTATTACTTACGAAAAGAATTTTGCAACTTGTGGTGATTGACTTTGTTTCTTACATCGCGAAATTCAGACGATGATTTGTACTATTCATGTATGCTACGAGGTTGGTCTATTGTCTTGATTTAGAAGGCAATTTTGATTCAGAAAAGAGGCTGGAGTTCTTACAAATTTCGAAGATTTTGGAAGATGTTTCGAACTAGGAATGGAGTATGAAATTCGATCTGAATAATTTTCTGCATTTTCAGATCTGAAGTCAGCTACCACCCATGACCGTTCTCAATTTCTCATCAATTTCTCGTTAATAAGTGTAGAAACTCCACTCCGTTCACGAGTAAACTATGCATTTTGCTCATTTGGTTTTGATTGGCAGCTTCAAACATTATGCTCAGTTGTGCAGTTTTGAGATTTTAGGACAAGAACTAATCAGTTGTTGAATGTTCACACAATAATTGTATACCAATCATTGACGAAAGCATCTGAGCATGTGTCTATCACTGCTACAGTGTGTTAAACGCATGCACTGTACAGAATTATATCTGAACAATTCCCTGTCCAAGGTCAGCCCTGCCTAAAATAGTCACTTGGGAAGCTGCCATTGCATACTGGGGCACAGCTGGGTTTTCCCACATTTGAGGCTTGCCATCCAAGTCATGAATAGTGAAGTAGTCTCAGAATAGGGGGCCTCAGAGTTGCCGATTGAGACGGAGCCACCTTTTGTACGTTGCTCTCTCCTTGTGGCTCCCTTATTCCACTACAATAAGCATAAAACTAAATTCAATAGGCAAAAAAAAAGTTCACAAAAACTTGAAATAAATATTTTTGAACTTTTGTTCCTCATAAATTGTATTTTCATCTTCATGGAAATCATTGACTCATTCCATTTGGATTTGTGATGTGAAAGTTATAAAGCATCTTGTTTTGAAGTCAATTAAAGCATCTTTTTGAAAAATAACATATAGGATTCACTTTTGAGCTCAATCTTCAGGTTTTTTCAAAAAAAGGTGTTCCATAGGATTAACTTTAACTGTTAGAACAATCTCACTATTGGATTAGTGAGGTTTAATTCCATCTAAGAGCTATTAATGATTTTACTTTTCCCTTAGTCACATACCTTATTTTACTTAACAATTTTTGAAGAAAAAATCAAGTTATTTTTTAACTTTTATTTTTTCTCTATTATCCATTCAATTTTTTATGATAAAAACATTTAAGATCTATAGTCCAAAATTTTTAAATTAACCCCTAAATGCCCAAGGTTTGTTTTGAGCTTCTAGAAATTTGCTCTGAATGTATTAAAAAGCCAACATTTTAATAAGTTGTATCAACTTTTTTTGAACTGTAGCTATACAAATTCAAACTAGACATGTTAAAGATCACATAAGAAGAAAAAACACAACAATCACTTATAAGTTGGAAGATTATAATGTTTGACCATGCGGATGTTAAAACTATGGAAAAATTTCAATTTACTTTTCATAAGTAAAACCTAAAAAGTTGGTGACCAAAAGAATATGAGGTTTAAGGGCTAACCCCAATCAATTTATTGCTTCTCTAAATCTACTCTACAATTCTTTTAAATGAGTTTTGAATGTGATTTTTTCTTCAAGCCCTAGTGTATTTGAGGCTCATTTACAAGAGCTCTCAACACAACATGAAGTCAAGATTGCAATGGGTACCCTTGCACAAAACCTTAAATAGAAAAATCACTAACATTTATTTTCAAGATTGGATTTTTGATGCTAAAATTAGACTTCAAGAAGAATTTTTCAAAAGATTTAAACTCTTGTAATTTAGTTTGCCACAATGCAAAAAAATCATGGTTTTGTTACTTTGAATGCATTTAATTTGCAATCTATGTGGTCAAATTGTTTGAAATTTTTTCCTGCACATTTTTATACCAATCTATTGCAAGATCCTACAGTTAAATATTCATAACAATAATATTTTCATTTTTTCTATCTTTGCACTAGAAATGGTACTTTTGAGCAATTTTTGACAAAGAAAAGGCCTTAGGACTTAAAAGGTTAAAATATTGATAACATTTCATATGATCAATTTTGAATGAATTATATTTAAGCCTACAACTTTTACAAACAATCATTTAAATGATTTTAGAGCCTTTAGTAAACTAATGCAATAATAATTCTATTCAATAATAATAGATAGTATTCTAGTTGAAGATAATAATGAAGGTTTGAATACAAATGATGTTATAAGTTACATTAATAGACATCCACAAATCATATTGAAGGACAAGTTAATGGGCTTACTCACAAATAAAAGTATAGAAGAATATACCTCTAAAAAATGCATCTTTCACCTCTAGGGAATATGTTTTGTGCTCTATAATAAACACATGTGGTGTTTTGAAGGGTCTATAAAGAACACACACAAATAGAAATATTCTAACTTTCAAATAAAATATTTGAAAAATATTTTTTCATGTGATTTTTAAAGTTCCAATTTTACTTTAAAAGTTTGTGATTTGTAGTTGTTAGTTGTTAAGAAACTATAGTATCCAATGTCTTTACTCCCTTTAACTTTCTAAAATTTATAATAATAAACGACAACAAAATGTGAGGTTCAACTATCACACAATCCTTTTAAATTGTTGGACTATAAAGAAAGTTTATCTTAAACCAATCAAATAGAAAATTTGCCATTGTGTACTTGAATCCCACATGTAAAGATATCTAATGTACAACAATTGTATATATTATTGATTTTGAGTGTACTTACTTTAAATACAAAAAGTTGAGCAATTAAATATTATAATGCATTAATTTCCATTGTGCACCTAAGGTGTACGAATTGCTCTATTTATACTATTCTTCTACCCAAACAAATTAGTATCACACACACTATTAGGACAAAACAAATCCATGATGTTTTGGTATTCATATGGGTTTTTGAATTTCCAATTATTTGAGGTAGATCAAAATTAGACTTCCGTATAGTGTCACAATCAAAACTAGTTTTTAAATATTCCACAATTAGAATTGCTTTTGCTAAATTTGCAATGTTTACACTTCAATGTGAGCATCAAGAATCTATAGATCTAAAGCAGATTTGGCATGTTGTTTAGTTGAAAGCAACTAGAAAGATCAAGTTCACTACTCAAATTAGTTTTTTGAAAGTTGAAAAAATTGCTTCTTTGACTTTCACAAGCATTTCCCTAAAATTTTAATATCCAACAATTTGGATTCCTCTTCTTGCAAACATTGCACACTCCAATGTGAAGTTCCAGAAGATCTTTGATCTTTTCTCCAATGTTTGGTTGATTTTTGTACATTAAAGTCCACCCTCCCCATACACCACCCCCATGGACTTACCGACTACTATAGCCGGAAAGGCTAAGGACGTGTGTTGCGGGCCCGCACGTGTGGGGGCCGAGGTAGGTCCAGAGACGCCCGCCGCGACGGACCAACTCTTTCGCTCGCACTCACGGCCCCTTCCGTTGCGTCCGTCACGTCCGTTGCTTGACCTCCTGCTGCTCACAAGCCTGCGCCTGCGCCTTCGGGTTCCCGACTTCCAGCCCGTCGACTAGCGCTTCTTCCGTCTCCGTCTCCTCGTAGGACATGAGCCCCTCCTTCTTTCCCTGGCTCTCCTGGAACCCCGAATCCCGCCACTCACTGTTGCAGCAAGGCATGGTTTCACCACCAAAGACTGCGTGCCGCGACGCCCACTCACTCGGATACGATACGCGACAGAGCGATTTCAGGACACCCACTCACAGGGACGGCGCTAGTCAGCCAGCCAGCCAGGGCGTGCAACTGCAATACAATACTTAGTGAAGCCCCTCTTCTCGTGCGTGCTGCTTGCTGCTTGCATGCGCCTACGACGGTACCAACTTAAGTTAGTGGATGCCTTGTGGGCGCTGACACCCCTCTGAGGTGGCGAGATCAAAACTCCCATTTCTTCCACGCTCGAACTGAACTGACGAACCTCTTACTAAGCTTCTGCTGCTGTGCTGCCCCTGGGGTTGTCGCAGAAGAGATCGTGTGTTGTAGAGAGGTGAAGTTGTGGGAGGGGTTAGTAGGGGTTGTCAGTTTAGTGATTGAGGGACTAGAGGCGTTCCGTGCGTCGTGAGTGGAGCGAGAAAGGCGGAAATCTGGGGTTGGATCGTGAATAGGGGGAGGTTTGGGTGGTTTCTGGGAAAAGGTGAGTGAGTGTGTAGATGAGGTGTTGGGTTTGGGGAATCGTGGAGATTTAGGGAGACGAGTGAGTGTGGCGAATTTGGGTCGTGTTTGTTGTACGGCGAGGTTTGCGTTTGGGGTTTGAGTGAATTGGGAGTTCGTGGTGGGTTCAGCTGATGTGAGTAGGAGAGTGAGTGCTGGAGCTGGGAGAGTGGGCAATGGCGGGCTGAAGACCAAGCGCAGGACGAAGAACTGGCGCGTGGGTTGGGGCAGCGGAGAGGGGCGCAGCGATGGGCTGCTTCTGTTCGAAGCCCAGGCGGAGCAGGTCGCACCGAGCCAGCCGTGACGTTTTCGATCCTCAGAAACTGGACTTAGGTTGGTTTCCTTGGGGGGTTGTGAATTTGGCTAGGGCTTGCTTCCTTGGCGTTGGTCTGTTTTTGAAATCTCGCTTAGGTTTTTCTTGTCTCCTTCATCGGATTTCCACGACGTACAGGGCGAAGCTTTTACGGTTTTAGGTTTTTATGGTGTCTTTCTGGCGTTATGCATATGAACTACTTTTATTGAGTACGTCTTGGCATTACGCTGTTTTAGGCAATTTTATACTTTGAACTAGCAGCACATGGAAGCTGGCATCCGTTGACCTTTACTTCTCGTACATAGGTCTGCTTCCCGGCAGGGTTAGAGCAAGTACTGGAACGTTCAGAGCAGTACGCTCAATCCTCTGTACTCACACGACCCGAAGTCGCAACTTTTGCACTAGAAATTTGGTGACGAATGTGTTACTGTGTGGCAAGTGTGCAGGATATTCTAGAATGCCATTTTAGAGAAGGTCGTCATAAAGAGGTTTGAGCGTATGTCTGTTGTCGGATTTTGAACGATGTTTAGCACTCTGTGAGGATCCTAGCCAATTTGATTGTAAGCTTCAGGTCTTCAGGAATGACAAGCGGCTTGCCTTGTTATGGATGCCCTGCAGAAAATGGGAAGCGAGCTGAACCAGAAACTGTGCCGACGTTTCGAGAGTATTCGTTGGAATCGTTGAAAACAGCCACCAAAGGGTTTAGCGCTGAGCTCATTGTGTCGGAGAGCGGGGAGAAAGCACCAAACTTTGTGTATAGAGGCAAGCTTGATCAGAATCGCATAATTGCTGTGAAGCGCTTTCCGAAGACAGCTTGGCCTGATGCGAAGGGCTTCTCGGTAAATGTTCCTTCCTTTAATTTTCCTTCCTATTCTGTCTGTATAGGTATTGCACTAGTATATGCTTTAGAACCCCTTTTTCTAGATGTCGATGGCAGGCTTGATGTTCTTGCTGGTTCTTTTGTTGTTCTGCAAAGCCGGTACTGTGGGCTTACGCCAGCACCTTGAGATTCTTGCGGACTGATGGCTGATAATGAAGCTTTGAAATCTTGCGAAATGTTTTCGTTTTCATTTTGAGTAGATTCTGGGTAGAATGTTTTTTCCACGACGCTTGTACTTGTTGGTTTGCAGGATGAGGCTTGGAAGGTGGGTCAAGTAAGGCATGAACGACTTGTGAACTTGATTGGATATTGTTCTGAGGGTGATGAGAGGCTTCTGGTTGCTGAGTACATGCCTCACGACACACTTGCGAAACATCTCTTTCATTGTAAGCGGTTTTAACTACACGTTGAACGCAAAGTGAACGCTGTGATATGAATGACGAAATGGTTGTTTTATGATCTTATAATTTGAGTTTCATTTAAATAAAGGAACCGGATTCATGTTCAATTATCGTTTGTAAAGATAGAGGGTATCAATGGCTGTTGGAGATAGTCTTTTGTGAAACCGTATCAGTAAATGGTTCATGAGGAGTCATTATCACAAAAGTGTAATGTTGTACTGATCAGCGGTAGTCAAAAGGCGTTTTATTTTATTTTTTAGTTTCTACGTACAGAACTCTATGGGTTCTCGCTTGGTTGAGATATAAAAATATGGCATGTATTGCAGGGGAGAAGCAGCCAATGCAATGGGGCATGCGGGTGCGCGCTGCTCTTTATGTTGCACAGGCGCTCGATCATTGCTCGAATAACAATCTCCGCCTTTATCATGATTTGAATGCTTACCGGGTGATGTTCGACCAGGTATGTCGTTTTCTCTGGTGGACTAGTGAAACGATACAGAAATTTGAAATAATCTGTCTTGCATAGGCTTCTCAAATTGAAATTAAGTTTGCGTTATTTAGTGGTAACGAAATTATATTTATTTTTATTTGTAAAAGTCAATCCTGTGTGGTGTCGGTATTTCTGGTTCATCACCTAGCTCCAAACGTTGTGAAGTTAGTAATTTCCATGGAGCAAATTTTCAGGATGGCGATCCTCGGCTATCTTGCTTCGGTTTAATGAAGAACAGCAGAGATGGCAAGAGCTACAGCACCAACCTTGCATATACACCTCCTGAATATTTGCGCACAGGTGAGTTATCATTTTTAACACTTGTCATCTGCTCTGAATTAATCTTTGTACCCTGATTTGACTGATGCGAGACGGCACTGCAGTATTGGTGAAGAGTTGTACTACTGATGCAGTTAAGGTATTTTCTGGAAAGTAAAATTGTGAGTCTCGGACCTGGTTTAATGCGGCACTCACAATTAAGTGAAAGAACATTTGGAAGACCTAATTCCAGTATCACTTGAGTGCATTGACCGGATTGCATCGTTGTGCTGCATATGTTTGATTAATTATCTGATCCTGTGCAGGAAGGGTGACACCGGAAAGTGTAATTTACAGCTATGGAACCGTGTTACTAGATCTGCTGAGTGGGAAACATATTCCTCCGAGCCATGTGAGTTCAGACTACCCACGATGAGTTGAAATTAGTATTTGTTTTGAAGTTGATGATCACAGTGTACTTGTAAATTTTGCGTTTTATGAATTTTTAACGCTTAGAGGACCAAAACGCCGGAACTGTGCCTCATGTTGCTCGCTTGGGGTCTTTCTTTTCTTCACTTCTCATAATTTGATGAATCTGATTGGTCATTTTCATACCTTGGTCCTTAAGGGGTTAGCGAGAGATTGGTTGAGATAAAAGGGATTTAGCTGACAGGACGACCGAACCTTGACAGGCGTTGGATCTGATACGTGGCAAGAACATGCTCTTGCTGATGGACTCCTACTTGGAAGGGCAATTCGCGAGCGATGATGGCGTGGAGCTTGTGCGTCTGGCATCACGATGCTTGCAATTTGAGCCACGGGAACGACCGAATGCCAAGATGCTTGTGACTGCGCTTACCCCTCTTCAGCGGCGAACAGAGGTAGTTGGTCGATTAGTATCCCTCAATCAATAGCAGTGCAGGCAGGGCCCTGAACTGGCCGAGAACTGTAGTGGCATAAATTTCTTTCTCGTATGAGACTTGCGGAATAATTTATAAATTGGGACATGCACTTGCAAAGACAAATGTTGCCAAGTCTCAGCCCTCTTGGAACATTTACTGCTTAGAAAAGTACGCGTCCCAATTTTTGGACACTTTTTTGGAGTAGTAGTACGTGATCCCCTTTCAGGCTGTGACTGTAACATGTCATTTTCCAATGGTTCTGTTCCTGTTCATTAATACGGTTTGGAAGGTTTGTATTATACCGTTCCTTCTGAGTTCCGAGTCTGCTTGATCTAGGTCAGTCATGTGAATTGAGATGTTCGTGTGCATTCTTTACTACGTGCATGAAGATTTATTGTTTTTCCCCTGGATTTCTCCCTATCGAGATGGAACCTGAAGCCATTCGTGGATGAGTGAAAGTTTATGAGCAGGACCAGAGGGAAGTAGTATTAAGACGTGCTCTGTGGTGTGATATCGTGAGCTTAAGGGGATGTCTTTAATCGTTAATGCAGCTAATTCCCTCGTACACATTGATGGGTATTCCTCGAGGGACAAATATGCAACAACCACTTCAGTTGTCACCGCTGGGGGAAGCCTGCTCTCGCAATGATCTCACGGCAGCGCATGACATTCTGGTCAAAACTGGCTACAAGGATGATGAAGGCACTGATAACGAGGTAAGACTTATATTTCATTTTCTACTTGCTGATTTTGGCTTAGGTATTGGAGTTGAAGGAATGGAATGTGCTCACAAGCTAGTGAACTCTGCTAGGGTTAAAGGTTTTCTGGGTGATGCTTTCTTGCTGTTCTGGTGCATAATCACTTCTAGTTCTTCACTTAATGACTAATGAATGACTTTCTTCGCTTGTAGGGAGGTTCGGTTACTTAAAGTTGGTGTATTTTTTCGGATAGAGGGGGATCCTAATTCGTGTACATGCTTTCAGTGTGAACTATAATAACGTCGGTGTTTAAAAATAATTTTCAGACAGGGAACCTTTGCCAAGTGCTATTGCTTGGAATTCTCATAGATGTTTTATTTTGTCTGTTTGAGATACTAATCAAATGCTTTCTTTGAAGTGCAGTTATCTTTCCAGGTGTGGACTAAGCAAATGCAAGACATGCTGAATTCAAGAAAGCGTGGAGACATGGCGTTCCGGGAGAAAGATTTTAAGACGGCTATTGACTGCTATACGCAGGTATACGATTGTTTTGTATGGAATTATCAATGTTCAATTTGTAGCAAATGGTTTCCTCTGTATTTTGTGACTTGCATCTTTACGTGTTTATGTTGGGTGGTTTTGCCAACCTTACATCACAATTTATCCTACAGTGCGAAGTATCTCGCTTTTTGCCCCTGTTGACAGTCGAGTCTCCTATTCAGTTTGTACATTAGGTGCTTATCGTATTAAACTTATTGCTGAAATTTTAATATAGAATCACTGTATTTTAATGCTTTCTGGACCATCCCTGTTGTTTCAATTGTTTGAGCTCCGTTTACTTACAATTGGCTTCTCTTTCAGTTCGTGGATGTAGGGACGATGGTTTCACCGACAGTATTTGCACGCCGGAGTTTAGCCTATTTGCTGAGTGATCAGGCTGAGGCTGCCCTTCGTGATGCAATGCAAGCTCAGTATGTTCACCCAGAGTGGCCGACTGCATTTTTCATGCAAGCTGCAGCCCTGACGAAGCTGGGTATGGACACGGATGCGAAGGATATGTTGAGAGAGGGTTCTGCTTTGCACATGAAACGGCAGAACTCGTAGAATTAGGTAGTAAGCACCCAGTCTGTCCTCTTTTCTTGGTGCCCTTTTTCTGACCGGTTTTAGTGGAACCAGGCTCCTGTGCAATGACATGTATTGTGTACGATTTTGGTGAGACTCTTGTAACACTTTTTCAGTTTGTGACAATAGTAGAACAGTGATAGTAGTTGATCAGTTCTGTGGACAAGGTGCAGCCCTTTGAGCTTTCCCTGGTTACATGTTTGTACGTATTGTGGCCCATGTGAAAATTCATGTATCCAGGATCACTTGTTAATATTAGTCACTATTTTTCTTGTGTAATACCTGAGATGCCATCTGGTTTTCAAACCTCCAACCTCTTTAATTTCTTTATTAGAGTTTCGTGTAGCCATTCATTTTCAGGGCCGTTGAGTGGATTTGAATGCAATTTGTTCAGTTAATGATAGGTCAAATCAGAGACTAAAATGATATCCCCTGTTTGCAAGCAGTTATATATTCGCTGATTAAATGTACTTGTGACTAAGTTGTGTGCACGTTTTCTTGTTCAATTCCCGGCCAAAGGAGGTGCTTCCCTACGTTATGAACCGGAATTAGGCAGTTAATAGATAGTTAGGTGTTCGTGATCACTTCAAGTAAAATCCCATCTTCAGAATATGGAGGGATCGAAGGGACGTTCCATCCACTGGTGAGTTACGGATGCCTTATAAAAGAAAATCTCTGGATATAGTTTTGAAAGACATTAGACTGCAGGAAGCAGAACGGTCTGCACCATGGTTATCCTTCGTTTTACAGATTTGGCGGTGGCTGTCATCATTGGGCTATGTCAGAGTCCTGTGAAGAGATTGAATTGTGGTAGTCAGTCTGCAAAGATAGATCCGGGTTTGTGGATGGACTCCTCTTTACAATGCACTTCTTTACAGCAAGTCACCGTATCTGCAGAGTTTGGATAACAAGTGGTACGTACACTGCACTAGACATAGATCCCAATGTGATGTTGTAAGAAAAGGTACCTTGGTTGTGAAAATCTGATCACTTTCGTAACGCCAAATCCGGTGTTCAAGGCCTTTGCAGGGTAGAGAGGAGCCGTTTCATTGTCCCAGATAGCCGATGCAGAAACGACTAAGTACCTCAGCAAATTATTGACCAGTATTTTCAAATAATCACTAGAGAATTTTGAACATCGGTTGGTTTGGCTCAAATTTCTCCCCAAAACACTGTTCTATGCAATCAGTTTATTTGTGTCATTGACGTAACTCATTGATGGCTCAGTGGAGGACTGCAATCCATAATGCGATTATTTGATGTAAGCCCTCAGATCAGCCACAAAGTACAGATTTGGACGTCCTTGATTGAATACAATAACTCGACATCATGTGTGATCATTTCTTAATCCAATGAAAGTAGAGAAGAAGTCGTTTTTCATTCTAAAAATTGGGACCTGAAAACGACCCATTGTTCGTAGCCAAGTCGTCCAATGTTTCATTTGTGATTTTTTTTTTTTTTTTTCACTCACCCCAAGTTTTGTCGCTATTTGTAAGAATGAAAAAGCGACAGGGTTTGCAGTAGTGTTGGAATACGAATCCTTGTAGACTTGCAGATACTTGACTGGATCACAGGAGGACTTCATTTTTGTGCAATTAACCGATTTTTAAATCAACACATGCAATATTCTTCAGTAGTTCTGGTGACTTAGAAAACAGACCCCTCTGAATTCTTCTTTCACAATATAATCACAATCGAATTCGTCATTTCAAAACTATGAAACCTTGGCCTGCTGCAGTTCATTGAAAATGTCTGACTTGTGAATTGTTGGGCCACACTCAGCAGACATTCTCATTTTGGCTATAATCTCTGGGTCATGAACTGTTGCTACTTGTACTGTACTGTCTTCATCAGGTGCTGAAAATTCAACAATGAAGTCAAAAAATGAAACAGAAATTGGCATTGACAAGATAATTCAATTCTTAAGAAACTAAATAGAGGCTAACTGGACCACAATTAACTTGGTTACGCAACTCCCATTTTATAGAAAGATATGATTGACATTAAATGACCTAGAGGCTAGGTTTATACTTTATAATTTGGAGGTGTAGAGATATTGGAGGAAAGTATGGAATTTAAATTTTTGAAAAAATTGGAATGATTTGAAAGTTCAAACTTGGGTCCAAATTGAAACTTACATGGCTCTTAGAGAGAAAACTTGGAGCACAAGAAGTTTCACCCTCAAGATCAAGTTCACAGTAGCCGCTACTAAAGAAAGATAGCCTATGATGGGTAGAACAATTAGTTTCTCCTATTGGCATTGTTTAATTTTTTAAATTCTACATAAAGACAAAGGTGTGAATTGGAAAGAGCAATTGAAATTTTATTTTTTTGATAAAGAGTAAATTTGTTATGAATTATTGAAGTGTTCTATCCAATTGGCCTATAGACTCTCTACACTACCCCCAAACCAACAAAAGTATGTCTACAATGGACATCTTATTCATTTAAAGCACTCTCAATATTCCCTAATATAACCATAATATGAAGGTCTAAAAAAGTCATTGCCTCAAAAGGTGAAATTTTCTTTTGCAGTCACTAATTACTCCATCACTATCATTCAAGAGATTGATTATGGCCACTTACTCAACCTTTGTAGCCCAAATTTTAGTTATTGAAGAAAAGTCTATTATGAGTTGATGTAAGACTATAATAGGTCATTTTTTAGGTTTCTACCATAGGCTCTTTGCATGTCATGGATTGGAACAATACAATTTTAATAATATATATAAAACAAAGAATTGAAGATGTTCAAGTAAGCAATTTGTAGTGAATGCAAGAAATACCATCCATTTTTGTTGCATTGTCCATAGTACTTACAATTCATTCGGGAATATTGTATGATTAGAAATTTTTTTAATATGAAAAATATATTTAATGTATACACCTTTAAAGAGAAGGTACCCTAGGAAGGAAAAACATAGAATTTGTTTTTAAGGAAGAGAACTTAAAAAGTGTAAAATCTCAAGAAATTAAGTACTTTGATGTTTTAATTTGTAAGAAATAGGAATTTTTTTTCCAAAGAAACTAAAAATTGGAAATTTGAGAAGACTTCATAATGAAGATATGTCACCAAAAGAATGATCTTGAAACCATTTTCAATGTTCAAAATTGCACATGCAATGGAGTCCTATTTGCATGAATGTAGAGAATAAAAAACAGCATTTTTTTAAAGTTCTTTTTAGTGGGCACATGCCTCTCTAGTGTGTAAATAGACCACACAAATTTTAGCTCTAAAATATTGATTTTGGATAGTCCTTAATACTAAAAAACCCTATACTGCAAAGTGTGACAAATTAGCTAAATTTAAGCTTAAATACACAATGATTTTTGAAATTTTTTGATAAATAAGTTCTCTAATTATTGTTTAGTTATTGATCTTTAAAAAAATTTAAGTACATTGGCATCAATTTGCAAAAGTTATAACCAATGAAAACTCAAGAAACTACAAGTGTGATGCAAAATAGTACTAGTGTTTCTTGCATTTACTCTTGGGAGTTATGATGGGATATCTATAAAGAAAACTTGAATCCATTTTTAAAACTAGAATATATACTCTTCTAAACATTTTTCAATTCATTTTAATTGAAAGACAAACAAAAGCTACAACTAATTTAATATTTTAAAGAATCTATGATTTGTAGGTTGAAATGTTGGACTAATGGAGGATCCATAAAGGATATGGTTGTCTTAAATGATGCTTCTAAAGCATGGGCAATTTTAGAACAGGCTCTTGAATTAGAGGGAGTTGGGGTTAAGAAGTTGAGACCTTCATTGGATTCAAAGAAAGGGGTATTTGCTCCAAAGGGTGAATAAAAGATTGTCAACAAACTTGCAAAAGAGAGTGACACGGAGAGTGGAGTACTTACCATGGAACAAGCTTAATCTAATAGGACATAGTCCCCCATGACTTAGGTAGTTACCAAAATGCTCCAATTATCAAACCAATAGGTTCAATCTAGTGAACAATGAAGTCATCCATCTACCACTTTTCCACTGCAATGTCCTTTAAGAATTATGGTGGGCCCCCCAAAATGTGCCATTGACTGTAAAATGGCCATCTTCACTTTGTGTACATCTCCAAAATCAATTAATATGTACCTATGTGAAAAGAAACATTTTTCGAACCAAACTTTTGTTCCTTCATAACTTTTGCATACAAAATCCAAATGTTGCGTTCTTTGGTGCAATGGAACCTCCTTTCACTTGCCAACAAAGAAATATAAACATTTGAACAGTCTAATAATAGTAATTAGGCACAATAGTTATTAGTGTTGGATTTGGGGTACCTACCTTAAGTGGGTATGGCCGGACTCCCCTGCAGCGACTCCCTAGACCGAGACTCCCCTGTTTTGCTTCACAGATCAGATGAACTCGACGAACGACTGTGATGATACCAATCTGCAGAGAGTCAGGGTTTCAAGGTTTCAAGGTTTCGGGGTTAGGGTTTAGGGTTTAGGGTTTTAACGATATAGACAGGGTCCTCGTCAACTGTTCCGTTGCCGGAGGTTTTCCGTTGGGACCGTCCGGCCACATCCGTTGAACGGGCCCCTGTGAACTCCCGTTGTTATGAGAGCTCTGTCTGCAGCTTCAAGTATTTAAATCCTCTTGTGATCCGGTGTAGGGGTAGTTTGTGTTTTACAGTATTTCTCTCGCGGAAGCCATCTTCCTCACAATCTCATCCCTGCTTGAATAGTCCCCGGCGCTCAATTTGTCTTGGCCATTGTTTGAAGAGCTGTGACTGAACGATCAATTCTCTTAGTAATTTGGTCCGGATTTGAGTTTGTGCTGCGGAAATGATGACCATGACTGAGGTACTTCCCTTAAGAATCGTTCGTTGTTGTCCTTCTCCAGTGGCCATTAAATTGAGTATATTCACTTGATGTCAGAACTCTAGCAGGAGCTAAACAGTCATGGTTGGATGTTCTTTGGCCGGATTCCCTCTCCCATGCTGATGAGTGGGAGAATGCATGGCATGGTCTCGAATCTCAAAGGACTGTAGTTAGCCCTTCTAACGAGCTCGCTCAGGCATGTTCATGTTCTTCATAATGGCGTGTTTCAAAGAGCCGACATTGGGACATTCAAGTGCACAACTCTCCAGAAACTAGGGCACTTATAGATCTGAGGTTCATAATAGTCTATTAAAAACGTGACAATTTCTAGAAAATTCATCATTTATTGAATACGTCCTTAAGCTCGATTCATGAAGTTGTAAGGAATAGGAGGCACAGAAGTATTGCGTGGAAACTGCTGTAGAGCTTGCTACGTAACGCTCCATTGTTTATTGCATGAGAGTATATATTGTTGAAATAAGTCCCAAGGGAATTGGGACAAAGCTGAGGTTTCAATGAAATCTGCTGTGACTCCTACTGATTCTTGCACTCGATTTATTTAATTCGGTTTTCATTAATTGGATGGCAGCTCTTCTATGGGCCAGTTGAGCCCACTTGGATCGCGCACTCGCGAAACCTCGCAAATGGGAACTGTCATAGGAACCCATACGCGGATTACAACGACGACACTCTCAGATACAGATGTAACCCTTACGTGCAACGCAACGCCGTTACAAATACCGTTGTAGCTCCGAGCACGCAAGGAATGGTGTATCCCTACCAAGCTCGGCCTTGTGTCCATGGAGGCACAGCAGCCCTGGCGCCTGTTTCGACTGTTTATCAACAAGTTGCGGCAATCCAAAGTCCTGCGAAACAAGTGCAGCAGAGTCCGGGGCGACCCGGCGTCTTGCAGCCACGAAATGTGGTAAACGTTCAGGTTAGACTTTTATCATGATGTGAAGTAGTGACAAAGATAAATCAATAGGAAGTCCAGACTGCTCTGACAAATTTGCTAAACAGTTTCAATTTTGGTAGTTTTCGGATCAAAATGGTGACACTTTGTGTAATTGGTCTAAATTAAACCTGCACCTTCTGTCATTGTCGCTTGAGCTTCTCATTTTTGGCAACCGGAAAACTGTGAGTATATTGAAAATTGTGTTCTGATTTCTTTGGATGCTTGCATGATGAACAGACTGTGCATTTCATGGTGCCCTTGTGTTGCGGCAAATGTGAAGACAGGGTGAAGGAGAAGCTTCTGGATCTGGATGGTAAGTTCACCCAGTATGGCTATGTCGAATATTGGTTGAATGGGTGTTCTCTCGGAGCTTACTGTGGGGGGTGCACATTGAACTGCGTTCAGTATTTCGCTTTAATTTCGACAGGATAATTGATACCTCTAAACACAGAGACGGTCATTTCTTTCTCGTGCAGGACATCTGGTTTTCTCTCTGAATTCTTGATTTCCAAATTGTACCCAGACATGAAGTCGTTAACACCTCGATCACACATGCCTGAACTAAAAACTAGAAATAGGAAGTCCAATTTGGAATCTCTAAGCCAACAATAGAAATGTAATTAACTACCAAAGCTTGTATCAACTGATCGTAATTGCGGGTTATGCAATCTCTTTTCTTTTGGTACACTTTGCTACCTTCCCCAAACGTTCCTGTTTGATTTATTACAAATCGTATTGATATAGTTAAGGCCACTTTTGAACATTGAAGCACTTGGAGGCTGATTATGCTGGTGTATAATTCCAATTAACCTGCTGGTGATAACTCCAATTAACCTACTGAATCGAGCTTTCTGACTTGAAGTATTAAAAAAAAATGTGGATGCAGATGTGCAAGGAGTGACTAGTGATCAGTGGAAGCAGAAGGTTAGCGTCACGAGTACAGTTACCCCAGAGAAGCTGCTGAAGCGTGTCCAGAAGATCAAGAAGCGCTCCACCTTCTGGCTCCAACAAGCCGGCGCTGTCCAAGTGTCCAATAACAACCAGAGGCCAAACCAAGCGGCAAGCCAATTTGTCAATGACGAGAATGCTCCCCATACGCTCTCCAAGTGACGCTATCGACGCACTTAAAACGAGGGACTGTGCTTGTACATAAAATGCGCCATTTTTGCATTGGCCCTTATCATGCTCGAGAGTAAGAGCAAGAGAATTTGAATGAACAGTTGTTTCAAGAGATAGCGGTGGATACGTGATTTCAATCTTAAGTAATCACGTTCACATGCCATTCTAGGATATTGCTGATTTTCATGGGTTGGAGGGCTAGCTGTGCCTTGGATAGGTATACGGTAGATATCAGGACAGATAGATTTAGGATGCGGCCCCTAGAAAGTGCCACAGTTGCGAAATTCTTCCAACTGAACGAAATTGAAGTCCGCCGGACTATAACGTACTGCTCCAGTTCCTGGAGCTCTTTGCACTTGAACAGGCCACTGTAACGAATATGACCGAAACTCGTCTGAGTCAGCACTTAAAATATCCTAATTTTAAGCATTTAAAAATCACAATCTGTCACAGCTCAACTTTTAACGTACAATCGGTGAGTTGCTGCCAGCTAGCGCCCAAGCGAAGGGAAAAGAAAATAGTCCCACTGTCGAGGCTGTCGAAAGCGCAACCCTATTCCTGCCGAGACCAACAACCCAAGGGGTACGTGGTGCTACAGTTCTCGACAGGAAGGACCCACTGACTATAAATATGCAAAATTGCAGACCATTTGCAAAACGTTCTCTGAAAGCTGGTAGCATTTGATTCCATATTTTTCTTAGGGAGAGGGTCAGATCCCCGGATTGCCAACCCGGCTAATTTACAGTGCCGTCAGCAGGGAAGATTTTTGGGACTGATAGTCCCTGTTTGCAGCTTTTTCCGTGATCAACTCCCCCCGTTCGTAGTGCAATTTTATCTGGAAAATTTCTGATTAGGAAAACAAGGATACTATCCCTGAGATTGCAGCAAACAAGCATGGACACATTCCGTAGTAAACAGTGCAGTATCTGTTTAAACCAAGTCGCGGCCGCCACACCGGTCCTGACCCTGTGTCACCATTTCTTCTGTGAACGCTGCTTGGTAAAGTGGCTCCGGCGGCAGAAGGAGTCTCTGCGAGCATCGCGTAATTACTGTCGCTGCCCTGAGTGTCGAAAAGTCACTCGGCAACCCGGAACATGCCCCCTGCGTCGTGGCCCGATCACTCAGTACTGGCGCATGTCGCCTAAAGCAATCTGGTACCTGCAAATCAACCTGCTGGAACTCAAGCCTCCTTCCCAATTGCAAGCAGGTCAAGTAGATTAGAGTGAATTGAAGACCATTTTCCTAACTTACAAAGGTGAAAATAATATTTCCTAAAATTTGTTCACCTATAGGCATCTAAGAATGGTAACTAATAGTAGCCTGACTCAATTTTGTTGTTGACGATTCGAAGAGGATCTTAACGCATCTTAACATGCAATTTTTGGACACCGTATGAACAAGCAGCTATGCCCTGCAATGAATCCTCCCCCAGGGCCAGAGCCAATAAACTATTAATTTCACCGCACTGGTTTCGGAGGGAAAAAAACTCTTACCGGGGTTTTCCTGAGTGTTACCCTCTGACCTCGGTCTAATTACTTTGGAAGACGATTATATGTAGTATTGTAGATGAACTAACCTTCCCAAGAGTGACGAGTGCTGCAGTCAATCATAGTGTGGCAAGTGTGCAAGGTATCCTAAAATGTCAATGAAGAGAGAACAGAGGTTGCAGCTTGGTTGCAGCAACCGACTTCATGCACCAAGTAATAAAGCTATGAATTTTAAAACGCTGATTCCCCAAGTGTACTCAAATCAAACCTCGACTCTCATGTTCTGATCATGTGCATTTTAGGGGAAGACTGTACGGACCACTTTGGGGTTAGGGTAGATGCTTGACATGACTCTTTACACTTCGACATAGAAATGCTTCGGGGATCGCAGCACCCTGATCATGTTCCCACTGCAGATTGATAGATTACTTACTGTGTTCAAGAGTAAACTTTGATGCAATAAATTCATCGTATTCATTCATATGAATTCTCCTCATGTGTACATTTCTCACTGAGACATTGAGAGGACACAATGCCTATGGTTCACTGAAGTTATCGTACATATCGTCCATCTTACACAAAAATATTCTGTCAGCAGTTCCAGCTTTGAAATAAATAGAGTATGGCTGCATGCACTGCCAACTCCACTTCAAATCCTCTAAAAAAACAATCAAATCATAACTAAGGCATACATCCAGTTTCTAGAATTACTGAGTGGTCCACAATATAAACTTTCGAAAAGGGAAAAAGCACCTTGTGCCCACGATCACCATGGCTCCTTGATAGGGAAGACAAATTTATAATAGGGCAGCCTTGCAAGAGGGAAACTTCTCCTTGAACCTGGTCAGAAGCTCTTTGGGTAGCGGTTGCTCACACAGGAGTCTTTTACCGTGTACTGCCAGGCAAGCCAAAACAGCAGCCTCCTGATCCACCAGACCCAGAACACCTGTTGCAAACACAAAAGTTTTACTCAAAAACAGTGTGAAATAAGGCCAAGAAGGTCTAAATATTCCGCCTCCTTATATTGTGACACAGGTTCCAAACACAGAAAACCTAAGGTGCACGAAGACACTACTGAACTGATGGGCGCGCCCTACATTACCATTTTTTATGCTGAAATCAAATACATTTCCAGCTGCTACCAGCGCAGGCATCAAACCCAGCGCTCCAAATGACAGTGCAGACGGAACGACCAAAAAGCTCTCATAGGTGAGTTTCACTAGTCCCCGACGAGTAATCTAACAGACTTAGGCTCCACCCACAGCAACCGCAAGTAGCACCAATTAGCTAACGGTGTTGTTCAGGTCAAATAACTATTTGTGAACCAAATAACCTATTGCTTGGTGACTACTGGAGGCTTGGGCTTTCACGTTAGGTAATTGTTGCTACTTGCTTGGTCTTGATGGATTTTTGTGCTTCAAAATCATTGGTATATGCACAGTAAGTTTACTTGTCCAAAACCGGGGGGTTAACTAAAGAATTGGAAATGAATGAAAATTCATTGCCAGTTAGTTTACTTAGCAGGAGTTAGCACCAAATTGCAAATTGACAAAAGTTGGGCAATGCAGGCATTTAGTAAGTACTTCCACTTAGGTGAATTAGCGCTACTTGGTTGGTGTGCTACTTAAGTAGCGTTTACCATGCACAGGACTAGATGCCAAAAAAGTCTAGAAATACAATGTACGGACATAGGTGATCGACGTTGAGGGAACGCATAACGTCGAAAAATCCACGAGCAGACGCAGGAGCGATAAATGTGGAGCGAACAAAGACAAAAGACAAAGCAAGCACGATCATACCTAGCTCTATCTCGTGACCGTCTTCATCCTGCCCATTCTCGGCTTCCTCCACAGCTTCCTCTTGTAGCTCACGAGCCGTCTCTGCGTATCGCTCCAGAAATTGATCCTCTGTCTCGACATGTTCCGTCTCCGATTCTTCAGATTCCAATTCCTACAATAGAATGCTTTAATTAGTCAGGACTCCAAAAATACAAGCTTATACAAACTTCTTAGCGCTTACAATTATTCTATGATTGTTTAGCCTCAAGACGAAATGTCGATCTATTCTGAAGAGGAGCATAGCCCACGGCTGATATGATAAGCGTTGCAGTTGCAAACGAAATCAAAAAGGGAAATTTTCCAAAACTTGAAATACATACGTCTTCGCTCTCATCTTCTTCGTCATCCTCCTCTGATTCCGATTCAGAGTCGCTTTCGTCACTATCTGAGGATTCGAGAAGTTCCTTTAGGTCCACTGTGACCTCCAACAGCGAACGGAAGCAGTGGTGAACTATTTTGCGACTTCTTGGCCCGCAAAATCTATCATTTCGTAACACGTATTCCAATAACTTCTGCAATGCCATGGCTGCTTCCATAACCCAAACCAAAGAACAAGCTTAGTAGCAAATCTGACACTGAAAAGGGCATTTTCGAGCAATTTTATCGCCAACAGTTTAAACAGCATACCATCAGAGGCAAAAAAAAAGACTTGGGCCCCCCAGTTCTCACGGCAGCTTGTAAGATTTTAATAAGTGAGGAAGTTCAAGTTTGAATTCCAGAGCAATGAATATAATTATTTAAATAACAAAATAATAAGACTATAGAACAATCTGTAGTGAGATTCATAGATCACCTGCAAGCTTCATCTCCGACTCAAGCGATAGTCCAGGCTCTGCTTCGCTTTCTGCAAGTCCTGCCAGTGCGTTGGCCCAACGGAGTAAACCTGGGCTAGTATCCTCAGTGGAGGAAGCAGCATCGTCTTGAGCAGATAAAATCTTGTCCACATTTTCAGGAAATAAAATGAAGCACAAGGATACCACAAGAATCAGAGGCTTGGCCAGGGGAACGGTCATGGATGTCAACCTCCGTAGACGCCAGAAAGAAAATTTACAGAATCTAGGGACCAGTACTGAAGCGATTTCCTCGCTCTCGAAGGAGACCGAAGAAGCATGCAGAAGAGCATGAGCGCATCGGCATGCACGCCAACACGCAGCTGGATAAGCTGATTCGATTGCTGTAGTGACAAAGACGACCAGATTCTCCAGAACAGAGCGCGGGGGACCCGGGAATGGTGACACAGATTCCGGGGGCTCTGTGAAACTTGACATTGGACACCGCCCCTGACATTCATTGGACCCATATCAGTTTCGTGCAATTCAGGATACTCGACAAACATTAAACAGTAGACAATGCATCCCTCGATGTCAATTCAGGACCAGTTATGCAGATTATAAATAAGGATATTATCGTAGCAACTTCAGAACGAGAATTAAAAATAAGGTATTACGACGAACCTGAAGAGCAACAGCCTCCTCAATGGTATCAAAAGCTGATTCATCTTCCTCATCTTCCCATGCTCTCCAGTCCATTATCAAGTGCGACCACACGCCAAGTAACGGCTCCACTTTCATGTTTGCAGCTGCAATTTCATCCGAAGTACACCGCAGGATAGCTACCAGCAGTACCGATGCATCACTCAGGCATGAAGGTGGAGGAATAGGTCGTGGTAAATCTTTCTCCTGTAAGAAAATGGATGAATACAATTTCAGTCATGGCAAATGCAGTTTCTGAAAGCATTGCTTGAAATGCGTGAAACAATGTGCGGATATTGGTAGCTGAGAATTATAGCTCTCCAAATTGTGACGACGTGCGATACTATTCCACCTAAAAGTGATTCTAAAGAGTGGATAAACCTGTATAGACGTCAGCCACGCTCGCTGCAACAACTCAGAGAAGGTGTCGGCCAACTGTGTGCATCCAGCCTTCCATCTTTGTAGTTTTTTCCCGTCTTCGTCATCTTCTGGCTCAGCAGTATCCCAAGTCTGGGCAAGGGAGGCCAGGGCTGCGAACCCTAATTCCACAACCTGTTCATTATGTGAAAAAGAAACAGGCAGTTAGAAAACGTCACTGTAGGAATATTTAGCCTCGTAAATGTCGCCGACATGTTCTAAATCATCGAGACGCAGTCCAAGTAGTTAAAGAACAAGACGTACACACGGATTGACGTAAGGCTTCTATAAAATAAGGATCATCTCATATACTCTAAGTTCAAGGTCCAAATCGTATCTTGCTAATTCACTGGGAGCGGGATGAATAGAGTTAATTACCGTGGGCCAAGGTTCCGGATGTGGAGGGATATGCTGGCAAATCTCTCCTTGAACGGCAGCAGTAATTTCAGGGACATGCGGTGCCACATCCTCTTCACCCACCTCAGCAACAGTGGCCAGGAGTTGCAAAGAAATGGCTGCTTCACTTTCTTCTTTCACACGGGCCCCAGCCACAGTAGCTTGGAGAAGAGGCAACCAGCGTGCAGGTTTATAGTCATCCTGGCAAGCCAAATTGAAAACGCTTTCATGACTACAACTTTTCAATAAAGATAAAATCATTCACAAAAATAATCATCTGAGTGAATATTGGATAAACAACACAAATTTGTGCAAGTATGTGACAAAGTCCAATGTATTCAAGTATTCGATGTATTCAAGTAGGGAGTAAAGAATTCACAAAACATCTTACATAACTACTTGACAATAATAGACATTGAAATCAACAAAAGTGATTATATTCCGATTCATGAAAACATGCATCACTGGGCAGGTACGCGGGCCACAAAGGACAACCTGAAGAAGTGATGTGAGAGCTCCAGCAGCCGATAGTCGAACCAGCCGCCAGGACACACCACCGGCATCCGGCGCCAAAAGAGCTTTCAAAAGAGCGCTGTAGACAGCTTCATTGAGTTCCTAAATGGCATCAGTACACGACGACAATATCACAAGTTGTGCCAATACTCCGAGTAACTGAGGATCACATGGACACGGAGCATTTTGTTCCACTAGCCAGCAGCGGTATCCGAAGAAAGGGGATTTCATGCAGATAATTGCAGCCCATTGGAAAGAGAAAAAACAAGGATCTCATATGTGGCATGTTGAAAGACAATAACGGCTTAAGACAATCAGATGGGGCGTATCTTACTTCTGGCAAACAGGTGGCTAACTTTCCAAGCAACCAGTTCGAAGTAGCTAGTACATATGGTGAGGGCAACACCATGGAATACAAAGGAAAGACCCGAGTTTGTAACAGAGTTGTTATCGTCTCAGCATCTTGTGTCTTGAGAAACTACATTACACAAACATACGATAATTAATGACGCAGAGACAATACAATCTACAACAAAGTCTAAAAGGCAATCACTACGACAAAAGAAGAGATAGTCTGCTTTCCAACTATCTATAAAAACAAAAACACTAAATAATCACTGCAACATTGCAATGTAACCCACACCTCAAGTAATCCACCATATGCCATCAAGGCTCCAAAATAACTGCACATTCGCCAGCAGAAATCAAAACATTATACCAGCTGCTTGAATTAAGGAAATGGCAAACTGATCACAAGGACGCTATAATTAGACATGCAATGAGTTATCTATACTCAGAAAAATAAAAATAAAAACAAAGGCAACCAAGACAAAGCTTCCATACGTTGACTCCAAGAGCTGAACTCAGCTCTTTAACTTCAAACGGTGGTCAGACAACACATAGATGAATCTATCAGGAAAACTTTGAATAGATTGACGAAAACACGAACTTGATAGCTATTTCGGAATCTGGTTGGATTCCGTCAGATGGGAAAGGAAACTGGGACAAGAAAGGCATCACTAGAACCTCCCCGGCAGTACCCTCCCGATCTTTGTTTTTCCCTCTGTCCGCCTTTTTCCGCTTCATAGTTGCAACATTCTTTGCCCCCTCAGCAGTTGGTGGACCCTGAAAATATGCAAGAAATGAGTAAGGCTCCTCTGTATAAAGCTACGCATGATTTTGTGGTAACGTACTACCCATGCTGCAGCACATACATACACAGCATATGTGATTGGTGCAACATACTGAACGTCAGAACTACTCCAAATAAATTATCCTGTAGCTCAAGTAGCGCTCCCTCTGACGTTCCATTAGCATCTCACCTCAAAACATAGAGAATAAAATAAGAAGGTTATTTCAAGAGGTAATCAGAAGATTCTACTTCCAAGGTAGGGTAAGACTGAAAGTTTTCAGATCAGTGATCTAGACGTAACTTACTTTGGAGGTGGCAATAAGACCCAGCAGGTTCACTGCACTTTGCCGAGGCGTATGAAGATCTTCCCTCCACCCACTTGGATTGTCCTGTCCAATTTTAAGAAAACAACTTACGGTGTTGAGGGTCGATAGTATGCTATTATGTAACTCTAGGAAAATCATATGTCTCAATGATGATAATGATGGCAAGAAAACCTACGAGCTCTGAAGGCAAATTCTTCCGCACGTACTCATCTTCATCCTCCTCCCATTCCACGACATCCTGAACGTTGATAAAATGCCTTACATCTTTAGTTGCATCAAGAGATATCCAGAATAGTACAGAGTTCACTAAATCACCCGAAAATACACCACCAGGGAACAGAATATACCTTGTTCTTCAAAGTGAGAGCAGGGAAGATTGCGCTCTCTACTAAGCTTCTGAAGTGAGGTGCCATCAGCCGCCAGCCCTGCAGCACAAAAAAGTTCTCCAGTTACATTACAAAGGTATGTGGACCTCATTCTGTAGGAGTACACTCATACCTGATTTAATAATAGTAAAGGACGGCTTCAGTGAGTGCGGGGATTGTTAAACTACAAGAGTATCGACTGAGGGAATGGCTTCAAGGAGACGGTTATGGAATCCACAGCGGTTGCATGAACTTTGACTCTACAAGATACGCGTGTTCGTTTCAGATCAAAAATTTTGCAGACTTCATTCACTGTCCGCACAAAATTACGGTTTGAAATCTCTATTGACATCTAAACAGCTTACGTCTTAAGGAGAATGCAGAGACACAATATATTATGGATACGACACGTTTCCAAATACCTGTGTGCATCAAAATATTTATAGCCTTCTGCAAAAGAGAAAATGATAAGTCAAGTGTAACTTTTCGTCAGTTGATGAACTTACAGGCCCAGTCTCAAGAATATTGGAAACTACATCGAATGCTAGCGATACGATACGTTCTTGCATGGGATGAAGGTCCTGTCAAAATCGAGAGCACCAAAAACATCTTGAGCGACGTTACGGACTTCCCAGAGTGCACAAACAACCGTGACACGAGGAACATCTCAAGTCTTATCCACATAACTCATCTTAGGGGTATGAATATAGCAATGAGAAAAATACAAGAAGAACAGCTGCATCTCATTGAAAAGTTCGGGTACCTTAGCAGTTGCGGTCCGCCAGACAATCCTCAGAGTTGTAGTCCCCATTGGAGGTAAATACCTGAAGAAATCACCTCACGAATATAATCAGCTCTAGCACTTGGCAAAAGATCTTAGTGTGAGCGACAAGGTCCAAATAAATAATGGTATGTGAAGAAGCTGTACAGCATCATACTTGTCGACATGCTTTCGATGCCGTGAAACTAGGTTACAGCAGATTTGAAGTACCCTCTTCCAGGTCTTCAGCCTGGGTTCTTGCTCAGGAAGGTCCATTTTCTTTTCGAGCACTACTGCGTCCAAAAGGATCATAAGATTTTGAAACCATGGGCCTAGGCAGGCAAGTAATGACTGCGGCATATGTGACTTCATCTGTCATCCCTCCTCCATTCCAAATGGAAAGATTCACTGTTAGCTGCAAAAAATGAAAAGGAAAGATTCACCTAGTCTCATTCCACAATAGCTA
Organism: Pseudoscleropodium purum; assembly: GCA_963969395.1. Classification (NCBI taxonomy): domain Eukaryota; kingdom Viridiplantae; phylum Streptophyta; class Bryopsida; order Hypnales; family Brachytheciaceae; genus Pseudoscleropodium; species Pseudoscleropodium purum. The sequence continues at coordinate 6,308,060 of OZ017796.1, forward strand.
ATTTAGCAAAATCCCTATGTACATATCATGTGATCTTTGATGTTGAAAAAAGAAGATTTGGGGACGAATGAACATGCTTTATGAACTTCCATGGCAATCATACAGAAGATCAGGCAAAACATCTCATTATGCGTCTTTTGTAAGTACGTAATGCAACAAAATCCACGTTGTTTTATGGGCAAGAGGACTATCGCATGAATCGACTAGATTACTGAGAACTTCAAGTTATGTTCTTACAGCAAGGTGTAGGCACTTGCAAAGAACAAGGAGGATGTTGTCGTGCTGTGCATGTCCTTCAAGTTTTGATGCTACAACCTGTACAACTAATTCGTTATTAAAAGCGTTACCTACAAGTAAGAGCACTTGCTATTGATAGTTCCAAATCCTTCTCTAAGATTTGCCAGGAGCGAAGAAATGCGAAAAGCAAGACGGCATGGCCCATACAGAGCACAGCTAATCTTGCAATACATCATTCAAAGAGATGCAGCAAACTGTATAATTGTTCATTAAGTGCAATCCAGAATGTAAAATTCACAAAAAAATTTACTCTAGCCAAGAATAAAATAGGTGATCCAATACCTGCTCGACAAGATAATGGAAGATGGCATGTAAGGGCGCAAGTAGCTCTTTCGAAATGAGCTCCAGCTGTTCCGGTACAGGTTCTCTAGCGACTGTTGGGTCCAGAAAATACTACACAGAAAATTAATAAGTTCAGTCCCATAAACATGAAATCACTGAAGCGAATCGCTCAAAGTACAATATTAACTGTAGAGACTAAGGCAGGCGAGCCACCTGGTAAGGTTTGATTATGGTTTGAAGGCCCAGCAGCACATTTAGCGTTTTAAAGCCCGACACCCCTGTACCATTCACAAGGTCACTAGTTTGTATGGCAGTCTTAAAAGCTGGAACTAGTTCGGGCCATGTCATATTCTTCGCAAAGTCATTAGCTGCCACAATACGAAACTGCAAACAAATACACGAGAATTAAGAGAAGTGAATACATCTCAAGCACAACTAGACAGCTTGGTTGCGAAGATTACAGTAAATCTCGCGACAAATTCAACTACATGCTTATCCTTAAAGACTTGCGATGCCAGGCCCCAAGTAGCCCTTGTGATCACTTTATCCTAGCCGTAAAATATCAGACATTTGGAACGATTTGAGTCGGAAAATATAAAGACATTTCTTCTATGCACGAATTAAAGTTCTCTCAAAACTAAGGTAGTGACGGAAACGTACAGCTTCTGCCAAAATCTTCAGAACAAGTCCATCTACGCGCAGAAGCACTTCCACAAGCTGATTTCTGAACTCCAATTTTTCTTCAGGTGCCATGATTGTTTCTTCTGTCCAATTTTTCTTCAAAAAATTCTTCAAGTAGGTCGCAGCAGCAATTCTCTGCCCTTTCTCTTGGCCTCCTGCACCGCTCCCATGCAATATAGGTCACACTTGCAAGTCGTGCTCTAAAATGAGGAGAGGGTGAAAGCCATCCAAGGGAGAGAAGAAGTATATGAGACAGCTACAGAAGAACGATAAGTGGGAGGATCAACATCATAGACACGAAAATGTCACGGATGACTTTGAGAGTCACTGAATTGGAATTCCCTCGTGCACAAAGCCTTCGCATTAGTAGTTTGCAGTAGTTGAGATGTAGAGAACAGGATAACGGTAAAAACAAGAGATACTGACGCCCTTGCATTCCATGATAAGTTTCTTCTTAAGCTATTGCAGTTATGATCACCCGAATACACCAAGCCGGTGATTGCCTCCATCGGCGTCCCACTTTTCTACGTGCAACAGAATATTTCAATGAGAGAAAAGCAGAGAGAAGAACAAACCTGCGGATAACATGAGGAGAAAGAGCGCAAATTTTGGTACACTCTGTGAGGCCTCCAGGTGCGAAGTAGCAGCCTGAACTGTAGATTCTTGACAGCCCGTCGTGTCCATTAGCCATTGAGCGATATGCTCTTGATCCACAGCCGAAACGTCCACTATGGCCTCCATGATTGTTTGTTCACCTTCGCCTTCGTCCAACCTCCGTCGTCTTCCGACCTATTTGCCTTTCCAAAGCCCTCTCTCAACTAAACATCTCAAATATCCTAGCGTGGTCCCCATGGTAAACAATACCACATCAAAAAAACGAATCCTCTGCGCACACAACACCATGCTCATGTGAGCGAAAAGTTTGCAATCATCTTCACTCCTCACCCCTCAAAAATCGCATACGAGTACTCAAATTCAATCTCAAACATCTGAAAAAAATTGCAACACCGGAATAGTAAAAATGAATAAAAATTCAAAATGAAAATCTTCAAAGCTTTCGAAAATTTGTTCGATTGATGCAAGACAATACAAATAGTACTCACATTTCAATCGTGATAATCCAAAAAATTCACAACAACGGAAAAGTAAAAGTTCATCAAAAACTCAAAATCTTCAAAGCGTTCCAACTGATTGTTCGATTGCAGCAAGCCCATACGCTCTTCATAGGCAGGGTACGCCTTTCACATCCTCTTCGAACCTCCTCATCAAACCATAACTGAACGGGAGAAACAAAAAAAAGCGCACAAGAAACAGACAGAGTCGTCGCAACCTTACAAGAGAAAGCCACGCAGAGACTCGTTGCACACTGTAAAATGGATATTACGAGGGCGCAGAAACATGAGAATTACGAAGGCGATTATGCTGTGCTCACGGGAAGCTCGATATCAGTTGCTGCGGGAGTCTAAATAAGAGAAGTCCACATGATCACGCCACAAAATGATGGAATCACAACACAAAGGCAGTAGAATGCGCGCAAGAGCTTCGCGAAGAGCAGAGGAGAAAACGAAGGCCGGGTCGGGTCCGGTGGGACCAATGCCGGGGACGGGTGGCAAGCGCGGGAAAGCTTGGCTGCAGTGTGCGGCTGGACCCACAACAAGCTCCTGTTTCCAGTCGGCTAGACAGCAATTTGGGGAGTTTTTTTGCATCTTGGGGCCAGATTACACCATTTCATCAAATAACATTGAATTTAAAATATAAAAGAATGTAGGTAAAACAACCAATTTGGATGAAAAAGGACATGAAAGGCACTACTTACTGAAAACCGAATTTCAAATGTGCATGAATGTAGAAATATATTGTTGCAACAAAATATAATTAATTAACTGATTGATTGGCATCTTTACATTTTCTTGGAAATGGAAAAATTGAGTTGCTAAAATAGCAATATCTAAAAGCGACACATTTTTTAGTCTCACTTCTTTAACCCTTAAAGGATGAAGGGGTGACCTTGAAAATCATCCGTTTTCATTACCATGTGAATCATTGGCTTAAAAAATTGCAAAAGCACTCATTGGAAGTCAAACTACTATAGAAGACCTCCCCATTTCACAGCAAAATTCCAAGGATGAATAGTTGAACTTCTATCTTACTAAAAGAATTCATTCTTCAAATGCCAAACATCTCTATCAATGTTAATAGTCAAATGATCAAAAAAATTTGATGAAGTTATTAGTAGACTTAAGAAAAATGAAATCCAAGTGATTTTATAATTTTCCAAGGCTCTAGTAATATTTTACAAATTTTTTAAGGTGAAAACATAGGGTAAACTTATATTTCATATTAAACTCACCTTGAATAAATATCCTTCAAACACAAAATGTCTCAACTTTCATTTGGTGCTTCAAAAAACTCTTTACCTTTCATTAGTTGCTTCTCAAAGTTGTGTTGGTTTTGAGGTATAGAAGTATTTATTTAAGGTGATTTTTCAGGGGACGGAGAATAGATTATGTTCCAACTACTACTGTAGGTGCTTCTAACTTAGATAGTTGGACCAAATCACTATTATATTGTAGCAATCTCAAATTTAGTTGAATAAAAGGTTTCATATTATTTTTATTTGAATTACAATGATAGAAAAGATTGTATTGCATTACTACTTTGCATAAAAACGTATTGAAATAGTATAATTAATACATGAAACAAATGCAATTAATAAAATTCACAAAAAAAAAGTTTCATGAAAGAAGAAATTGCATTGTTTCTTAAAGGTGAATCTATTGTATATTTTTGACATATGCCGTACCTCCAAACCTAAGCCTAAGTTTCGTCTAGTTTCACGCCATGTACCATACTTTGAAAATGAGTGATTACAATTCAAATGAGTGAACAAATTTTTTATAGTATTTTGCATAAACTAAATTCCTAAAAAAAATTTAAAAAGTTATTATGAATTTCATAGCTAACCACTCCTATAGACTCATTCAATTGTTTGACCAATTTTCAAAATCACTCAACAAATTGTCAATGCTTCTTTTTTAACTTCAACATGACTTCAACATTTTATTACATTGTAGAAGATCTACCACTACTAGTATTATATGAAGTTGACATACATATGCTTCAAAAATAAGTATATATACAAAAATATAGATAACATTAATTTGAACAAAATTTCAAGACTCTTAATGAATTCAAGATTTGAAACGTCATTTACTATCCACTCAAAAGATGCAAGGAGCCTTGCCTTGCCCCCTACCTCCCTACAAAAAATCAACGATTGTGGATTTTATGTTAAAAAAAATGACCCCCTACCCTACCATTGATCTCATTTTAAGAAAAAAGTGTTGTTGATTTATTTCTACCATTGATGAGCCACCCATGCTAAAGATAACCATTTGTTTGTACACAATTAGGGCTTGCACTGCATTGGAGCTACTTCATGGGTAAGAGTCATGTGGTTTAACCCTAGAAGGCCCAAGGCCGTTTTGGGTTCAAAAACATCATTGCTTTTGAAGTGATATAGATCTAAATATCACTAAGCTATAGAGATCTTAACCATGCAATCTTCTAGTGTGTATGTTGTTAATGATGTGTATCAAATTTGAAGTCATTTGACCACATAGATTGCAAGATTATAATGTTTTAGTGTTGAAAATGAATGCTGAAATTTCCTAAAAACACATTTAGAGGCAAAATTTGATTTCTGAACCTAATCAAATGAAAAAACTTTAAACTACAAAGTGATTCAAAACCAGCATACAAACACATTGGTGAAATTAAATATCATTCATTTGACTCAATGTGTTTGCAAAATGGCTTGCAAATGTCAAAAAATAGGCAAGAAAAGTTGCAGAAAACACATCTAGGGCTGAACCTCCTTCTAATAAAATGCTTTTCAGTAATTCATTACTTTTTGGATTGATATGAAATTTTATCCACACAAACTAGATTAGTATGTGCAACTTTTCTAAAAACTTTTATGGGAAACGGACACTGTATGAAGAAGATACAAGTTGCCGAAGTTCACTGTAGTCCATAAATGACGGGATTTTGAATTTCGAATTGCTCCCAAACATTCAAAACAACTTGGATTGACATAAATATTTTACCACAATAACTAGACTTCAAGAGAAATATAACCCAACAAATTTTATTGAAATTGAACATTGGATGAAGGAAATACAAGCCCCCGAAGTTGCAGCCATGAAGTGCACTTTGGTGAATCAAATTGAACCTCTGAACTTCGATTGGCTTCCAGAAATCATTACCTCTTGGATTGATTTGAAAATTTTACCACATAAACTAGAAGAAAAGGCGCAAATTTTCCAACAAGTATTATTGAACTTAGACATGGGATGCAAAAGTTATAGTATTTTGAATTGAACTTAAAACTATGTGAGGACACTTTTTGTCCTCTCGGGCGGTCTAGGGTTAAGTTGCTAAGATCATTGATCACTAAAACTGATTTTAGAGCATTCTGGAGTTTGTTGAGGAATAGTACAAGCTTTGCCACTACTGAATGATAGAAGCTTCTTGTTTTGATTTTGTTTGTTTTCAGTTTAGGATTATAGGGTTTGCTCCTTTGTGCTGAGAGAATGGGATTTCATTTAGGGATTGATTAGTGTAAGTTTGAGGTCTGAATTTGTTTGTCTGAAATTGTTAGTTTAGGGTTTCAGTTGGTAAAATCATGAAGATATTTGAGTAAAATGATTAGTGAACTAATTTTGCAGCATTGTGGAGTTCGTTAGACAATGGCTAAAAGCTTTGCCATTGTTGAAGACAATTTGAGGGTCAAGCACAAATTAAAGAGGTGGATTGATTTCTCAAATCATTCACATTATGTACTCTCATATTTCTTGGGTTTGTTTGTTTTTTGTTTAGGATTTTTTCAATTGGACATAGCTCTATTCACTCTCACATATACTTATTAGGTTTTCACATGCAATTACATGCTCTCATCTTGAGTGCTTTCTTGTGTGTTTTCCATTCTTAGGGCTCATCTCAAACAGTTAGTTTCTTCCTTAAATTCACATTGGATTATGCTACTTGTTGCACTTGCTCAACAACTTTCTTACTTGAAAATATAGGGACTATGTATTTTGATAGGAAATTCTTCTAAAAATATTTATGTGGTGAACATGAGCTTAGACACAAATTGCTAAAATCACACTCTTGCTAGCAAAAGATGCTAGTAATTCATGGATCGGTGTTGTGAGCTCTTAGCCTTGGCAATAGAATGGAATTTCTAATTCCTTTTCTCTTGCTTATATTGCTATGTAAATTAGGCACAATTTGTCGCTCAAAATTAGCTTCAAGACAGTGAAAAGGATATCCAACGTTTTGCGAGTCATCGCAAGTAGCAAGAAGATTATCCACTTCATACTATCCACTTAAAAGATGGCTCCCCCCTAGTTTGCATTAGTTGCCCCCCCCCCCTCCCCCCCTCTCTCAAAAAATTTATAGGTTGTTGATTTTTTTAAGAAAAAACGCTTACCTTCAAAATTCTTGTTAATTTTTCAAAAAATCACAAGCCATTAATCTATAAGATTTAATCTAAGCTGTCCAAATATGAAAAACAAAATGAATATCAAATACATAGACAATATTACATACAGATACAAATATGGAATATATACTGAATATGGATATGGATATTAAATATAGATGTCCGATATGGATACTGAATACCACATACGGATATCAAATATGAATACAATACCAAATATAGATACAGAGGAATTATTCCATATTGATTGTCACTATGTTGGATTCTGAAAATTACAAGAGGGGGGAGGGGGAGCGGGGGTTGCAAATGAAAAATTTTAAATCTTTAAAACCCCAAAATGAGCCCCAAAATGGAATCACTTTTGGATGGATAGTAGGTACCTCTCCTCATTATTCACCCAAAAGATGCCTCCAATAAGAAGATGATCTACTTCATACAAAGGGTGGCAAAGGAAAGGTTCCAAGGCAGAGAATGCACCCCTTTCAGAATTTGTTTAAGAAATTTTACAACCAATGGAAAAATGACATGTGCCCCCCTTGCATAATTCACTCATTGTTTTCTAATTTTGACACAATTTTTTTTCACTATTCATTCAAAAGAGGTAGTAACAACCTTATTTACTATCATAGATGATCTTTAGATTGCCATTTGAAATATTGTTGCATCCACTTTGAATAGATTTGAAGATATTTATTCAATTTATTACACAATTAATACAAAACATTTTAAATATATGTTTAGCAAGCATGACTATTTTTTTAATCACAATCTTTTTTAATTCCAAATTTTTGATTGTAAGGGCATCTACACAATACATTTTCTTGGATTATAGATGTGATTGAATAAGATATGACAACAACCATATGATATCAAAGTATACTTGTTTTTAGAGTACAATGCCATGGTATTATATAGTTGTTGCCATATCTTATTCAATCATATCTATAATCCAAGAAAATGTATTGTGTTAATGCCCTTACAATCAAAAATTGGGAATCCAAAAAGATTGTAACAAAAAAATAGTCATACTTACTAAACATATATGAAAAATGTTTTGTATTAATTGTGTAATTAATAGGATAAATATCTTCAAATCTATTCAAAGTGAATGCAACAACATTTCAAATGGTAATGTAAAGATAATCTATAATAGTAAATGACGTCTCAAATCTTGAATTCATCAAGAGTCTTGAAATTTTGTTCAAATAAATATTATCTATATCTTTCTATATATATTTATTTTTGAAGCATACATATGTCAACTTCTTACAATACTAATGAGGGTAGGTCTTGCATAATGGACAACAACATAAAATAAAGCTTTTTGGAATTTGTTCATTGATTTTTGAAGTATTACATATAGAGTGAAACTAAGCAAAACATTGCCTCAATTTTTGGAATGACAATAACTAGGCTTTAGACTATGATTATGTTGTTCTATTGTTCTATTGTACATTGTGATTATATTGTTGTATAGCGGAAAATCTAAATAATTATTAGTAGAAAATTCAATTAATAATTGGTGGAAAACTTTGACATTTATTATTTTTCTAAAAGAAAATTTTGTTTCAAACTTTTATATACCGTAGTACCTCTTCAATTTCGGCACCCTCTGCCGAATATTTAATAAAATTTGACTTTTTAATTTTGGCAAAAATTAATTAATTACTACAATTTTCATCATTCTAGATATTGCATAAATAAAAAATTAGGCATGTAGCTTCAATAAGCAATTCATTGAGAGGAGAGAAATGTTATTAGACAAGATCTTTATACGAATTATGTGATAAGAGGTAAAACAACCCATGTGGGATATATAAGTAGTTAGGATTAGTAGGAGCTCAACCACTCATAGTGAAGTCAAATATAAGAGATGTGTTCAATGTAGAATTTCAAACCTCATTTAGGCATAGTAGAACAACTTATTTCAAAATAATTTTTTCAATATTTTTCAATATTTTTTCAAAATAATTTTTCAAAAGAATTTGAACTAAGTTATTGTAGAAAATGAAGCTAGCTTTCATCTCCATAAATCTTTTTGAGATTTTGATCCTCCAATCAAAAGTTATGGACAAATTTTGACACTTTCAAACATCCCCTTTGAATTTTGTCTACAACTTTTGTTTGGACTCTCATAATCACAAAAAGATCTTTGAAAATGAAAGTTAGATTTATTTCTCAACTTTTGTTAGATCAAAGTTTTTTTGAAAAATATTACTTTACTATGCAAAAATGAGATCTAAAAGTCTACTTTGAATATGAGTACTATTTTTTGACATTGAGAGGTCAAGCTATCATCTTCAAGTTACCCCATATCCTTTGAGTATTCATGAAAGAGAATGAATTCCATTATAAAAACAACCTCTCCATCTTCTACTTCTTCTTAGGTCTAATGATGAAATTCCGTGATATTTCCATTTACAAATCTCTTGATGATTGATGTATTGTACACATGGTTGATAATCATTGGACTCTATATTGTACCTTCTTACTAACACTGGTTATTTTTTTTAAAACAATCTAATCATTTAATTCTTTATGATTTTGGCAAGATTACTAAACCGTAGATAGTCACATATTTCCATTGATTTTGGCAATCAATGTTGTAAATTTTCAAGATTTTCGGCAATTATCATTATAATTTTTTGAAATTACGATATCTTTAAAAACAATTCATTTTGCCAAAATTGAAGAGGTACTATTGTATGTCAAATACTTACAATACTTTTATGTATAATTGTGTACAATAATCTTACAAATTGTCTATATCTACCATTGAACGATTTTTGCATAGTATAGAAAAGAATTGAAAATTTTCATCTTGCTTAATTAATATTCAATTCTTACACAATCCCAATAAAGCATACCAAATTTCAGTTTCAAGAAAGGAAAATTTCATTTCTAGTGAATTTTTAAAGTCAATTTTTATAGGTCTACATAACATTTTATTGTAAACAATTGTTGATGAATTTTTTTAATTTGATTGCATAGATATTTAAGGAACATCTATATTCACATCTCCCTTTCAACAAGCATGTCCAAAAATGTTTCACAATTCTTTCTATAGGGATTTCAATGTGAAGTGTTGTATGACTAAATTTTGTGAGATAGATATTTTTATATTAGTTAACTAGATTTTGACAAAGTAATTGTACCATCATGCTCAAATGTATGAAACTAGTTATCACATGGGGGGTAATAGAAAAATCTAATTATATAATATTAATAAAATATCTATTTTACAAAATTTGTGCATTTTCACCCAAAACATTGAAATTTATATAAACTGAATTGTAAAACTTTTTTGGAGATACTCATTGAGGAAAGATGTGCATGTAGATGTTTCCTTCATATTTCTACAATCAAATTAAAAAATTCATCTCTACAATGAATAATCATGTAAAACCATAAAAATTGATTTTAAAAATTTGCCAAAAATAGAATTTTGTTTTTTTAAAACTAAATTTAGTATACTTGGGATTGTGTAAGGATGCAACAATAATCATGCTTACTAAAATATACCTATTATACTCCACACTGTACACAAAAAATTGAATGACTCAATAGGTAGTTTGTTAGATTATTGTATACAATTGTACAACACTTCAAAAAAAATATAGCGAAAAACAAATCTTTTAGAGAATTCACAAAAATTGGTGTTTGTCTAATTGTATTTTGGCATCAATAAAGTGATGTTTGGAATTTGGATATAACAATAACAAGTGTTGCAAGTAGAAAATCAATCTTATTGAAGTAGAAGTGGAATCATTACAATCATTTTGACTCAAAAATAGAGAAATGTTCACTTAAAAAGTTCATTCAAAGAAAGCATTAGTAATTTATAATAGGATTATTTATAAATAAAATTAAACATGGTGAAAAAAATATATAGTGGAGAATTCACATAATGACACTACTATCTTCCAAAAAGAGACAACCTTCTCACCCTCCAAATATTAAGAACCCCTTCTCAATTCTTCTATAAAATAGTTGTTTTACTACCTATATATGGTGTATATTGATAATGGATGACATTACGGATATGTATATAGGTATGGGTATTGTATGGAAATACAAGATATGGATTTAGATGTTGGCCTTTGAACATGGTACAACATATAGGGATGATATATTTTGTATACATAGGTGGGGCATATAAAAACTACATATGGATATTAGATATAGTAATTTATTCCATATCAATTGTAATCACATATATATTAAGAAAAATAATATAGTCCAAGGAATATTAAGAAATGAATCTAAATTTTATATTTTCATTCTAGTCAAGGAATAATGAAAAATAAATAAATAAATATTTTTATTTTATTTAGGAGGGATTGGGCTTAGGTGTCTCTTTTGAGTGACTATCCACTAAAAAATGGACACTTCAACTTTTCAATGCCTTCTTTGTTCATTTAGGGTTCTTTACTAAAATATTTTTTTTACTATCTTTGATTCACTTATTTAGAGAATTAAAAATACTACTGTAAAACAATGGACAATGACATTTTTTGGATTAAAAGTAATTGATTAATGCTCAAACCTACTAAAAGATTTTTTTTCTAGCATAGCAACTTTTTCCAACTAGAATTGGCAACTCAACCAAATAAATTTTTTTCTTCTATAAATATTTTTAGAGGGTTGCTATTATGTGAGCCTAAGAGCATGAGCATACGAGTCTAAAAGATTGTGCACCTATGCTACAAGTGTCTATATTATAGAAACCTTTTATGATTATAGTGTAACAATAATGTAGGTATCTATATTATAGGTATTTATAATATAAGCACCCTCAATAGTTGTGGTATGTCTATAGAGGTCAACCCATTTTTTTATCACCCCTACATTTTCAATCTATAGATTGCTCTCTTTTTATACAGTTGTAGCATAGTTCCTAGAGTGGTTGTAGCTTATTATAATTGGTTGCAAGGCTCTCAATATTGTAGCCAACTCTTGGATGATTCTACAACCAACCCACGGTTCAAAATAGAAAGGTCTATATTACCAAAACAAGTCATATAATATAGTTCACTTAAAAAATTATAATAATTATATTTTGAATTAAACTTTTTTGGGGGAAATTCTACATCCTTCCAAATTTTATTTCTATACATAGAAAAAATCCATTGTCTAAATACAAGCACTCTACATATCTATAATTGTTTAAATTGGTGGAAATGGATCAATTGCCTTACTTATATGCATGCTCAAAGCTTATATGCTCACATTTTTATGCTCAGATACTATTGGTTGTTGGAATAATAAAAGATGTAGATTTTTTCACCTTTTTACACTAATAGACTTCTAATTGGTTGGAAGATAGAAAAAAAACCAAGTTGAACCAATGGAATTAACTAGAAATTATTTCTTCAAAAAAAATCTACACAAGCTAATCTATGAACTTGGCTTTGGAGACTTGCCCTAGTTTATCCCTAATGACCTAAGTGACCATTTTCTTTTCACTACCCTCTTCTTTAAATTGCTTGTTCTTAAATTTAGAATTAAAAAATTACTTCTAAAAAATAGATTGTACTATGAATCCAATGGTAGTAGTTTCATTGAATTCCAAGTAAAACTCAATCTTGTGAAATCTTTTTGAAGTTCAATGGAGGTGTATAGTTTACTAACTCTCTTGTCTTTATTGAGTTTAAAAGGTCATCCTTTGAAGTGACTTGCCTTGTTTTTCCATTGACCCAAATTAAACTTCAAACTTCAATATTTGCTAAATTGCCTTGTGGAAATTTTGTAAGGTGCTCACTCTCAATGTGAACTTCAAGATCCTACGGGTATATTCTACCCAATCTAAAAAAAACGAGCAAACAAATTGCTAAGTTTGTGGGCAATTTTAGCCTATTTTGAAAGTACAATCTCCTTGGGTGAATAGGGATTTAGTAAAATCATATTTCTCTATTTTGTAGTTGGTTAGTTTTGTGACTAACAATACTTTCTTATTAACTCATGGTCTCCCGACTCTCCCATTTCTACTATGAACTCAAAATTTCCAGCTGAGGATGGCAAGTACTAGAGTAATAAATTCCAGCATTACAAAGGGCAAGAGCATTGATTGGTTCTCCCTGTGACGTGCTGACCCTGGAACCTAGAACATAAAAAAACTGGATGAAAATCATCCACTCGTATGAAGTTTCATAAGCCATGCACTGCAGTTTTTAGCATTGGGGGCTTTGCAGGTTAATGAAGAAGACACAGGTAATAAGTTAGGGATAGGGTTTAGAGCAGTTGCTGCTACTTCTTCTCCCTATCGAAATCTCAACTCTCTCACATTCTGCACCACAATCCATCCGCTTCGTTTCTGCTGCAACAATTTCTACATGGTGGAGGTCTCTGGACAACTACGTTTCTATATGTAGCGTGATCTCGATGTAATTCAAAAGTCTGTGTGCAGAACCGCATCCTATTATTGCTTCAGAAATCTTAGCAGACTGTTGTTTGCCGCATTCATTCCCGTCGTTTTCGTAGTGTGGTCGGGTTGATGAGGGCTTGCACTTTGCGTGGGCCGTTTGTTGGATTTCCTTGGTCAAATTTGAAGTGTGAAAGAGGGAGAATCGCTCTGCGGAAGCCTCCTGCATTAAGCGAGAGTTGCAGTTTTTATTTCGACATGGATGAGGGCGGATTGGATACGGAGGGGAAGACTTACGCCAGCCGGAAGCAGATGTGGGAGGAAGAAGCTGGCGGAGACGCAGCTGGAAACCCTAAAAATGCAGATAAGAAACAGGAGTGGTATCATAAAGGTGTGAGCTACTGGGAGGTACAGGCCACGTCATTCCATTGTGTTTTTCCAGTAGGTGTGCCTTCAATGCTGAATCGTTGAACCTGGGGCCGAGCAATGAGTAGAATGCGATGGTCTGTTGGCAGTGGCATACGCCATAGCTCAATAAATGCCCTCTGGTGCTGTAGTCTCAGGAATCGGAAGCCAGGCTAATTCAATTTCATTGGCTTGTCGGATTTGAGACACATGTTACTGCAAACAGCCTTGTACTTAGTGTTCAGTATGCTGTAAGCGAAATTATTATGCGAGTATCCAGTTTTCTGACCATTCAAGAGGATTGGCAAGGTTTTATTGACAAAGATAGAGGATACTATCTTCGTCGTCTTACGCGTTTTAAGCATTTCATCCATTATTTAGGATTGCGACTATGGGAGATCAACATAGAGCTATGGGGATATCGCTTTGGGTCCAAGTGCTAAATATCAAATTTTGGGTCCAATTTGTTGATATCAAATTTTTAACACTATGCATGAATTTTATGTAATTTCCAAGTGGTAGTTTGTAGACTTCTTTAAGTCATAGTAGACAACACTATTTCGTTTCAAAGATGAGGGACCATAGATAGCTAGCCAAGTCACAACTTACGCCCAAGTCGCTATTGAATGTCAAGCAAGCGTATGAATGGACGAGCTGCAATTGGTATCCGGGTTCAATACAGTAGTCGGGATCAGGTCTTTTATGTTTTTTGTATCCTCTACCGCATGTAAAGATTGTCACTTATTGTGTAAGAAGATCGCATTCTGGATAGGGTGTGGAGGCATCAGTGGATGGAGTACTGGGCGGTTACGGTAATGTCAATGATCGAGATGTTGTCGACAGTAAAGCCTTTCTTGCTGAGATATTCAAGGAGTGTCCACCGAACAAAAGCTCGAATCTAGTGGCATTAGGTGAGGGCTTTACCCGTATTTTGTCCTGAATTTAATACTGCGTGCTCCTTGATTACAGTTGTAGTGCTGAGTATCTATGGATGGAGGTGCTGACATTACAATTCTCTACTTTTCCATTCCGTCGCTTGTATTACTAGCCTTGTTAAAATTGCGGATGCTCCAGTAATGGGCCACTTAGGAGAGTTCTTTTTGGTTGCAGATTGCGGCGCTGGAGTTGGAAGGGTTACGAAGAATTTTCTTCTTCAGCATTTCCATGAGGTTAGTGGTTGGTCCTTTGGAGCGTGCAATGGAAATATCTGTTGAAACCCTGTGAATGGATGAAATGCGATGCTCGCCAGTACCCTTAACGAATTAGAATGCTATTGGTTGGAAGCAGATTGTGAAATCTGGTGATTCGAAGAGAATTGCCTCTTCGATTGTCATTATAACATGTTTCTGCAATATCAGATGCTGATCACATAATCACTATCATGAAATATTTGAATGGTTGTAACTTGACCCAGTTGCAGTGATCACCAGGTGGATCTTGTCGAGCCTGTCCGCCATTTTCTGGAGAAGGCCCAGGCGGATCTCGGTGGGATCACGGAGGGTAACAGGGCTGTGAACTTCTTCTGCACTCCCTTGCAGGTCTGTGTTCGATTTTTGGAATAGTCTTTATTTTCGCCATGTGAGCCAAGAACATCTGATTTGACTTCATCAAGGCGTGCTACCCCAGCAGGCTCACCATATTTGTTTTGCTGCCGGCAGGAATTCACCCCTGAAGCAGGGCGCTATGACATCATTTGGGTGCAATGGTGCATTGGCCATTTGACGGACCATGATTTCTTAGAATTTTTCAAACGTGCTCGAGTGAGTAAATTACGCAAAGTACTTCCAATTTAGATTTTTTTTTTTTATGAAAGAGCTTTAGGAAATTGATCTCCAATAATTCGCTTGTTAATATCATTTATTTGAAGTTCCATTATTTCGATTTCACAATGATAAGAGTCCGTTCCCAAATCTGAGGTCGTGCAACCGCTTTTTCTCTTCGTGAACTAATTCGTTTACTTTTGGGACTTTTGCAGATTGGATTAAAGCCAGGAGGATTCTTTGTTTTAAAGGAGAACATTGCAAAGAACGGTACGATTCGAACTAAAGGTTCCGTGCATTATTGACATAATCTTTGGGAAGTAGCAGCTTTCGTGTCTTTGTGTTGACACAATTCAATGTAATATGTCGTTTTCAATTATTTAAAATCCTGTTTACCCATTCATTTTATATGCAGGCTTTGTTGTTGACAAGGGGGATACGAGTATCACTCGATCAGATGCTTATTTTCGGGACTTGTTCAAGCAAACCGGATTTCAACTATACAAAACTAAAGTACGACCTTGATTTTTGATTGTGACTGAATCGTTTGCCTTGAATCTAAATTTGTTAGTAGAGCTTTTAGGAGCTGACGTGGGATTTTGTACCAACTCGAACGTGACTGACCAGCGGAAGGCAAGTCATTTACAATGATAATTTGTATTCACAGTATCTGACTTGCTGAGCGATTGTCTTTTGCAGTTACAAAAAGGATTTCCCAAAGACTTGTTTGCAGTTCGGATGTACGCAGTATCACCTGAACTTAGAGTTGCTCCTCTAATAGCTTCAGAGCCAGGACGAGGAAAGCGTCGAACCAATCAGCCACGTCGGATATAATAGTTCTCTTCGTGTATACATCGACTTACTGTATTTCATTGTATCGACTAGTGTTCGTACACCGATTGCAGTACGAGAGCATATTCAATTGATAATCATTTTGGATGTCGTACTGGAGATGGTCTGGGACGATCCAATATCCCTTGGCTTTACCACGACAGACTGTTGTCTTGGCTACCCTGGTTAATGCAAGTTGACTCCATTGATACGGCCATCAACCTACCCGGGTATCACCGTTGCAACCTAGTTATATAGGTAACCGCATATGGAGTATCCTAGTTTTTCAATACCAGTATTGGTACCCACCTTACGGTCACCAAGGTATCAAATGTGCAGCTGTGAACATTTTAAGAAGATTATACATGCCATGACCCGCCTTCCTTCAAATTTACTCTATTGTGTCTATACATGTGTACCCTGGTGTCGAAAGAATTAATACCGACACAGAACACCACTGGCATGGCCATGGAATTTCAGAAAAAGTCCCTCTTGGGGAAAAGTACCAGGGGTTCCATCTCCCTCCGACCTATCCTGTTTCGATTTGACAAACTGCTGAGTCAGTTTGTGAGGGATGGGACTATGGTAGATTGGTAGGTGGTCTATTTAAGAGCCTGGGTAAAGGTGTGGATAGACCCCATGCTAAACCACACTAACATGTCCCCTCCTCAGTATATTGTCATGATGCTAAAGGGTTGCTAAGATTGTAGTAATGGGTGGGTGTCTCACACAATTGGGAAGGTCCACTAGTTGTTGGAATTGGGTGCCTGATAGCATTGGTGGTTCTACCTTAAATGGGCAAGGGCTACCCTGTGCATAGTTAGTGTTTCGGGGGGTCTCCCTTGGTGCCGTATCTTTCTGTTCCATTCTCTTTGCGACTGCAAGTAATTTTTTCTGTGCCAAAAAAACATTGTGAAAAACTTGCATTAATTAAGAAGTTGATGCGCTGGCATGGTGGTGCACCTCAACTACCATCTCCAAGGTGTGGGAATGGTGGAAGATCGCTCTTTCAGAAGAAATGGAGGTTGTGGAGATCTTACACCGCACTTATATTAAAACTCTGGAAAGCAATAATGACCACAGGCAGTTCCTAAAAAATCCCTCTAAAAATTGAGCACGGAAGGTACGTAGAGTCCACCACAGTCGTAGGACCACGGAGTTCACTGACTGTCTTCATCTTCCCCACAGGAGAACCAATATAAGATTTCACCTTGATTATTTACACAGATTTAGAATTTAGATCGACTCCTGGAATGTTGCGACTCTCAGTACCTCGAATTCTATAACAGCATTCTTTCACCATAACAAGTCTTGCACAACCTAATACAGAGCATTTCGTACATTGCACACCCCGCATATGGGAAACAGAAGAACTCGGTTTGGATACTAGTAAGGTATGAGAACTGAATATCATAGTTCCTATTTCCGGAATATAAACTAATTTTAGTAACTATTTGAAAGTGAATTTAGTTATGAAATTTCGAAGTATCCTCTCCAAGTACACCAAAATCCAACAGCGACAGTACACTCTTAACATTTTTATGCTTTCATTCTGTAGATCTTGCGTAATCAAAATCGAGGTACATTACTGAATTCAATATTGACGGAGACACCATAGGGAGAAAGGTATAGAGCGCCTGCAACCTTGTAAGCGCAGCAAGTTGAACCGACAGAGAAAAGCAACAAAGAGAAATAACAAGATTCTAGCTTGACTTAGATATATCAATCATAAACAGCATAACAAAACTGAGAGCATCCAAATCACATCCATCATAACAAAACTAGGTAGACCTTTCTTTATTGATAGACACACGTAACCCCAAACACGAAAAACCAGCAGCCACGACGGACAAATATGTAACTGGCGAGGCCAACTGTAGATCATCCTGACGAACTTGAAGTTCAATGCAGCCTGATTCGTACCAGTCGGTAACTTCCAGCACTTGCCAAGACATCAAGCCTTCAAAAGCTAGCTAGACTACAGAATGGTCCCGCCCCACGTTAATTAAAACTAAAATTTACTGCATAACCGCTGCACAAGGCCGGCCAGGCAACAGGGCGTTGGCCAGCCATCAATTTACGAAGTTGCGATTCATTATTTGGTGATTAAGTATACAAATCAAGTCTCGCGCAGTCCCGCTTCTCGAACTAGCTGCCCGGCTGCTCAGTAAATTGGAACACAGCACTTCTTCACGCTGTCGTACTTGGTGCCAGCCTTGCACTGCTGGCCGCACTTACCGGCACTGCCATGGCCAATCCAAAGGAATTCACAGAATGTCAAAGTCTACAAAAGTAGTGCAGAGCATGCAGGTTCATTCACGACGAGGGAGCGACCTAGCTACCTAGTAGCAACTCGCCATCGAATGCATCGATCGACCTTCACTCGACGGACGGTACAAAACTTCAAAAGACGGACTACTCCAAAATAAGCATTCCGGAAGGATGGATCGGAAAACCACTGATTGAACTCAACTTTAAGTACAATTGAACTTAGCAGTGAACATAGATTACAGTTATTAACTCATTTTGCTACAATCATCAATCAACCATGACAGATCTAAAGTGTACCAGCCAGAAAGATCTCATTGCCAAACCACAAAGATTTAGATTCCTCACTCATCTATCGTTCAGAAAAATGCATACCTGCAGGTCGCCTCGCCGCCCTTCAGGGTCACGGGGCAGCAGTAGCCGCATTTGCCGCAGTTGAAGATGTCGTTGGTCAAGCTCTTCTCGCACCCATTCTTCCAGATGTTGTTGTCGCAGTTACCATATCCGGGCTTGCACTCGGGCTCGCAACACTTGCCGCCCTTGCAGGGGGTCACGGCGTTGGGGACCTGCTTGCAGCAGTTGCCGCACTTGCCGCAGTTGAAGGGGTCGCTCAACAAGCTCTTTTCACACCCGTTCTTCCAGAAGTCGCCGTCGCAGTTGCCATACCCAGTCTTGCACTCGGGCGGGCAGCACTTGCCGCCCTTGCAGGGTGTGACGGCGTTGGGGACCTGCTTGCAGCAGTTGCCGCACTTTCCGCAGTTGAAGGGGTCGCTCAACAAGCTCTTCTCACACCCGTTCTTCCAGATGTTGCCGTCGCAGTTGCCATACCCGGTCTTGCACTCGGGCGGGCAGCACTTGCCATACTTGCAGGGTGTGACGGCGTTGGCTACCTGCTTGCAGCAATTGCCGCACTTGCCGCAGTTGAAGGGGTCCTTGAAGATGTTGGTCTCGCAGCCGGGCACGCGGGGCTTGCAGTCCCCGAAGCCCGTTGGGCACTTTGTCCATGCATCCGCACTTCCTGCACATTACAAACGTACACACAGTCGCAGACGTCAACCTTAACATTATTTATCTTTCAGCGACTGCAGCATGCATCATGGGTTCCTTAACTCCAAGGTTCGAAGCACGTAGATCGTAAACTCATCGAACGTACAGGCCTGGGTTCGCAACATATGCATATTTACAGGTCATTCTGCAGAAGCTACTGATAGTAACTGGCATGAAGATAGAGGGACCATTTCTGAACAGAACCACCACGCTGGAGACTGACAGACAGACAGGCATGACGAATCAAAGAGGAAACGTAACGTACCAATGAAGAGCACCGCCAAAGTCGCAGCCAACACTAGCATGGTGGCAAGTGACTGCGATGGTCGCCGAGAGGTAGCCATTACTGAGCTGAGAATGGCAGGATTGCGCTCACTTCACCAGGGGATATCGATCGAAAGGGAATAGGAAGGGAGCAAACTGGAGCGAACAGGATCAACGATGCACAGGCAGGCTGCTGGGATGCTGGTACGGTGATGTCTGAAAGCAGCCGAAGTCCGCCTTAAGTAGTGAATGCGAGGTCAGTCACTGTTGTTGGGTCGAGTAATTTTCAAGTGCTGTGCGCAGGAGCTGGCGCTCGTTAGTTTTAGTTCGTCGACGTCATAGCCTGGGACGTTAATTTCTAGATGAATTTTACTCTGGGTTGCCAACCGCAGGGCAGGGATTGGGATCCTATGCTGAATTTAGTTTGAATCAGGTCGATCGCGGGTAAAATTGAATGTTCTCGTCTATGGTTGTTCGGGATCGACAGCATGACGCACGTGGCTGCCCCCGAATATGCTGCACGAATATCACGAATTACCTGGTGAGCCGGTTGGCCCGATCGATGCCCGTGGGCACCAAAGAAGGACAATACGAAAATTTTGCTCGACCGTGGTGAGGTAACCGTTCGAGTTTCCAAACCGAGCTGTGCCAAAATGTCAACGTTTACTTTTTGCAGGTGCCCGGTCCGAAGTTAATTGCATCCTTCCGGCACTCCAGCAAAGATCGTAGCGCAGGGTACGATCGAGTGATGATCGGGTGGGTGGATGATATTTAAATTTTCTGGTGGTTGGCTGCCATGTGAAGGGGGCAATGGTCGGGGAGAACCGCTGCTGAGTTCATTGGTAGCATCTAGAGCCAAATGGTGTGCAAAAATAAAAGGTTAATATGTACCCCAGACTTTCATGGTTTAATAGTTAGATTTTAGTCTCTTGCTATTTCAAATCTCAGGCTAATATCTACGTTGCTAGTGGTTGATATATTTTTGGTCAAGGCAATTATTGCTTGTGTTAGGTGAGGATGGGTATGTCATGTTGGCCAATAGTTGGTCCGTCTCTTCTGTTTATTTGATGTCATGAAATTTGAAGTTTAATTTCAAAACCATCATGTTTTTGAAAGAGGAGGATTGTAGCCCTTGCATATTAGAAGTCATTAGAAGTCGAAGGAAACAGACTGGTGAAAATTTGTTCTGAAGAGGATGAAACCGGTTTCGTTCGCCGTAAAACCCGGCTCGTTCTGCAAAGACGAGTCAAATTACCAGATCAGCCCCGAAAACTTCCAGGACGCTGAAGGGCACCTCCAGTTACATTTTCTAGCTTCCTGCACACCTGTCGATCTGGTTGTCCTGGAAGCCTGGTACAATTGTTATGTTCATTTTCAAAGCATCATGAAGAGTACTTCAGTAACTACTGCGTCATATGTCTTCTGGTAGCTCTGGCACTCCCGAAATTTGGCTGAAAGTGAAATTCTGTGTTGTTCTTAGAATTTCAATGTCAATGACTGCCTTGAGACCCGCATTCCAGAAGATCAATAACTTGTTTCAGTTCAGAGCGCTAACTAAGGTTATGACGTGTCAACGCCCAACAACAGTTCTCATTGGAAAATTAGGAAGTTATAGAAGAAATGCCAAGTGGCTTTGAAATGAAACCATCAGTGTCAATTTCACTGCAATCTGCCATACTTTCATCAATCGAATGCTTACGAGGAATAATTCTAGATGTATCATTAACAGTTACAATCTTAGTGAGAGAGCGAACCCATGCCAGGGGGCTGCAACTTAATTATCCCACCGCAATATTTTTCGACCACGACTTGAATGGTAACTTTGAGGAGGCTCCTGCCTGCACTGGTAGCCAATACTCCAATGCCGCGGAGCCTCCACGATGACAGCTCATTAACACGTTGATCGATCGCATTCAGCTGGTTCCAATGGCCATGCCTCCGAATCCTCCGATGGATGTGCATGAGTTATCTTTGATCGATGCAGCCTTATCTCCTCACTGTGCCTCGCATGGCATGTGAAAAGTCAACTGGGGTTAATCTGGTATAGTATGTGCGAAAGTAAAAACTGCTATATTAACTCACAGGCCGGCTGTCTCTAGCTCAACAATTCCAGTGCAGGATCGAGGAGGGTGAAGTGGCGAACCGACCCAAAATAATATCCAAGATCGAGGAATCCGTAATGGTGGTGCACCCGAAAGTCAAATGCTGTCAGAAGTCAACTGTCATACGAAAGTCAAAGGCTCTGACTTCTGTCGCTGAGCGATTCTTCATCTGCGGATAAACGAATTGTCAGATGTTGTGAAGCCAGTGTAATGTCGCGGGTTCAGTGAATAGTAATTCGCACATTTCAGATGTTCGTTTATCTAACTCGCACCTTATCCCGAGCTCTACGGGCACTGATTGACTTCCAGATCATATTTCTGTTCTCGATCTGTGACAGTCGGGGTCATGACCGTTTTATTACTCGTATATATTCGTTGCATAGAATGAATGTCGAGTTCTGGAAATTGTCCATATGTTAAAAAAAAAAGAAAAAAGAATGTCGAGTTCTGGAAATTGTCCATGTGTTTAAGAAAAAAAGAAAAAAGAATGTCGAGTTCTCATTTTTGGAACGACCATGGGCCGGGTTTCCGGATTGCATTAACCGAACCAGACTTCTTAAAGTCTCTTGAATGGACCCTCAGACCTACTCCTGTCATAGCTAGTAGAGCTCTTTGCACTTGAATATCCCAAGTTTGATGATCTGAAGCAATCAAATTCACCTACTGTACGTGGGTGTTCTACATATGACCATATTACCACAAGACCATTCATGTCTTCAGTAGTTCCCAGAATCTACGGATTGCCGTTTCAGTTTTGCACTGACGCAGAGAATGGTGGAGTTGTCCATTTGTAACTTGGGATTTTTGTTTACTAATCTAGATTGGCCCAGAAGTCGATTACACAAAACACTATGGGAAATCTTGTTAGACTCAGGACGGGCTGCGCAGCTCAAGATGCAGGTAGAATCCAAGCGGCATCCCCGACTGGAGGCCAGATTTCGAGTTAAATTCGACCAGGCCTGGCTTCACTCACCTGCCTTCGCTCGGAGGAAGGATGTTCATGTAGTTTACTGGAATAGAAAGGAGCCCTCTCTGTGCTTCTTTCAGTAGTTTCTGCTTTCTGTTTTGTTTGGTTCGGGTCATCTTCTCTTCATTGTCCAGCCCCTGTGTCTTGGCTGTTGTGTTGTTTGATTCTTTTAATGCAGTGGGTTTCCCATTTGTTCAGAAAAACAAAACAAAAAAGAACTTGGGATTTAATTTCCGAGAGGGATGGCGTCATTCACAAGAGGTAATATTAAGCGGAGCTTCATGATTACCCCTTCGTCCATTTCCGAGGTCGCTTTGCAAGTTGCAACTCAATTAATTAGTATTAAAAATTTTCTAAGGAAATAATGTTCAGAATGTGTAAACGTTATCCGCAGGATCGAAACGAGCTTATTGAGTTCCGCGAGCTATACTTCTGCGCCTCGCTGATAGGTGCGAAGAAAGAATACGTGCAAAAAGTTTGGCCGGGCAGACAACTTACTATGGAATCACTGTAAAAGCGAATGGCTTTTGATGTAGTAATTGATCAAATTAGTGTGTGTGTGTGTGTGTGGGGGGGGGGGGGGTCGGATTTACATGGTGAGGACCAACAATTCATCCAACCGAAAGCAGGACCGGAGACGTACAACGGCATGACAGCATAAAGCACCGTCACGGTTACTCAGTTAATTCCCTACAGTCGTCGACGGAACTAATTAAATGCGTCCAACGGCCGTGGATGTCCTCATCGCAATGCTTATCGTGAGGCTAGCAGACTGCATGGCGAAGAACTTGTCAACATAGGTGGTCCACTAACTTAATCACCAGGAAAGCTAAACTTCCGATACGCATTGTGCAGAGTCGATTAGATTGCAGCCTCTGCAAGATTTGACCATTGGGGAACTTGGGCCGGGTCGCCATACTAGTCGTTGCATTCACGACCTCTGTGCACGTTAATGATATCAACTGTGATGAACCAGGTCTGCAGTCAACTCGCATCCATGGAGTACGTTGGCGGTGTTGCATTCAGTCGATGAGTATTCAATCGTTTTAAGTTGATTCCAATTCAAGTCGAAGTTGACGGAGCCCATGGAAAGCTCAAATAGATGGGTCAAGTACGTTCATTGCATTAAAAGTAACAGTAATACCAGTTAATTCGGAGGTGAGAAATTCCGAATAACCAACTTATCCCGACTCTGAATTTGCTTCCATCTACAGCACTGGTCTGAATAGTCACAGCTTACTAAATTCTTTTGGTAAATGGTGATACAAGACAAAGCACGCGATGGATCTAATTTTAGTGCCTGTGTTGTCGACTGCATCTGAATGCAGTAAGGTGACGTGCAAACTAAATTAAGATCTCCAACTTGCTCGTCAGGTTTTGGGCAGCTTGTTGACTTTGGTACTCTGACCGACAGGGGGGGGGGCAGCTCGTTGACATTGCAAATTAATAGGAAAATTTTTGAACTATTGAACCATTTCCCCAAGCGGCGGGACGGGGCGGAGGGGAGGAAGACCAACAGTTGCTTGCTGGCTCTGTACTGAAGGAGACGGTGGCGTTAATTTGTATCGACATGGTGTTTTCGATATTTCTGGAACAAATTGAACGAATCAATTGAAGAGGGATAAAAAAAAAACCTTCAAATTGAGGGGAAAGCTAGAAAAACAAATAAGTTTTTTTTTTGAAACACATGGACAAATTTCATTGACGAAGAAAGAGTACACATAACCAGAGGAATAAGTCATTAGCACAATTATTTTCATTTTTTAAGACATTTTTGAATTTTTAAAGCACTAAAAGACAAGAGACAACATGATTGACCAAAAAGACCTAAGACCACTATATTAGGCAAAGCTTGCTATTAGGTAGGCTAAAGCTTGGCCAACCCAAGTACTAGGTGCTCTTAGAGTACGAGGGGACTTGAAAGAATTTTAGGCAAATACCCTCATTGGAAACAAGAAGTTCCCATGTAATAGTTTGAACTAATAGGGACTTCCAAAAAATATGAATTGAATGTTGCTATGGGGCCAAAGCCTCCACAAGCACAAGCACTTCTCAATTTTTATCGGCTTTGGTCTTTGGGTGGATTGAAGGAGAGGCTTTGATTGTATAGATAAAAGTTACCTCGAGGATGTTTGAAGAACTATTTTACTCAAAAACCTAGTCATTTGTTACAAAGAAAGAGTCTCTTATAGTTTAGTTTCTGGTTTACATTTCATCAATCCTCATGCTTATAGGTAATTGCAAGAAAGAATGTCCGTTTTTTGTAGTGTTTTGTCAAAACTATAGTTTTTGTGCCTTGTACTACAAGTACTATGAGTACTACAATTCTACAAAAGTACAAAACAAAATAATCTCAACCGTAGATAAAAAAAATTGACAATTAAAGAATTCCGTATTGAATATTATGAGTACTTGTAAGTCCTAAAATAGTATTGTTTGAAAGAAACCCAAATTATCATAGAAAATAGATGCAATGAGGTATAAATTAATAATAAATAAAAAATTATGAACAAAAAAATCTAAAAATTAGCAATTTGTGAGGACTTGATGGTAATCAGATTTCATCAAAAAAATGAAGTCAAAACTATCTTTACCGTTTAGAAGTACGTGTGCACAAGACTCCTATTTGCATGCATGAGGATGATATAAAATAATGTTTTTTAAGTTCTTTTTAATGGGCACATGCCTCTTTATTGTGGAAATATTCTACTAAAATTTAAGCTTTACATCATTAATCATGGATATTCCACAACACTAAGAAACCCTAAATTGCAAAGTATGACAAATTAGCTAAATTGAAATTTAATTATAAATTTTTTTGAAAATTTTTGAAAAATAAAAATTCTATTTATGAACAAGTTGATCTTCTTCAATAAAAAATTCAAGTGCATTGGTTTCATTTTCCAAATGTTATAGCTAAACTAAACTTTGCAATTCAAAGTGTCATGGCAAATAGGACCACCCTTTCTTTTAACTACCCTTATGTCATAATATAAAACATCATGCCCATGTGTTGAAAGTGTTAATCCATAAACAACAATTCCAACTTAAGGAGTTGAATTTTTAAAGAATCTTCAAAAAAACACCTCTAATAACAAATACTAAATTAAATGTAATATTCTTTGATATCATTCTTCATGTCTTGAGAAGATGCATTTATTCATTTAAGTCTTGGCTTTTGAATCGTAATTTGAACTTAAAATTTTTGCATTGGAAAGTTTGATAAAAAATTTCGAATAGTGACTTTGAGCAATTTGAGAAAAATCATTGTATAATTAGAATTTTTTTAAATGTGAAAAAATATTTAATGTACACACTTTTAAGAAGAATGTCTATATCTTAGGTAGGGTTGACACGACGTTCGGACGTCCGGGACGTCCGAACGCGGACGCTGTGTCCGTAGCGTCCATTGACATTCGAGGTTCGGCGGACGCAGCGTCCGCCTGTCCCTCGTCCGCTTGTTTGCCCGTCTGCCCCGTCTACCCCATCCGCCTGTTCGTCCGTCCGCCCAATTATGGCCGTTCGATCGACGCGCGGACTGATCTGGTCCGTACAATCTGGGCGTCCGCCTCGGGCCGTCCGCCCCGTCCAGGGTTAACGAATTTTAACATCCGCCCCAAAATAGCGTCCGTTTTCCGGACGCACGGACGCTAGCGGACGTAGCATCCCGACCGCCGTCGGAAAGTGGACGGGTGGGGCGGACGGACGGACGGGCGGACAGGTGGACGGGGGACAAGCGGATGCTGCGTCCGCTGGAACGCGAATGTCAGCGGACGCTGCGGACATAGCGTCCGTGTTCGGACGTCCTGTCAACCCTGGCCCCGTCCGTCCGCCCCACCCCGCCCGTCCGCTTTCCGACGGTGGTCGGGACATTGCGTCCGCTAGCGTCCGTGCGTCCGGACGTCCGAAAAACGGACGCTATTTTGGGGCGGACGTTGAGATTCGTCAACCCTGATCCTAGGAAGGAAAAGCATAGAAAAATTCTCGAAGTAGGAGAATTAGAAAAGTGCAAAATCACGTAAAAATAGATATTTTGACATTTTAATTTGTTAAAAATAGGAAAAATATTTTTCAAATAAACAAAAATTGGCCGTTTGGAAAGACTTTATAATGAAGAGATTTCACAAAAGAAATCATCTTGAAACCATTTTCAATGTTCACATTGCACACGCAAGGAAGCCTTATTTGAATGAAATCAATGTAGAGTATATAAAATAAAGTTTTTTAGAAATTCTTTTTAGTGGACACATGCTTCTCTAGTGTAGGATTAGCCTACACAAATTTGAGCTCTAGATCATTAATTTTAGGTAGTCCCCAATACTAAAACCCCCTAAATCGCAAAGTGTGACAAATTTGTTGAATTTAAATTTAAATATAAAATAATTTTTTAATTTTTTTGAAAAATAAGTGCTCTAATAAGTCATGGTTGTCATACTGAATAAGTTACTATTCATTTCATGTCTTGTAGGACGAGTTATTATTTATCAAATGTACCTCTTAGGTACATTTGATGAATAATAACTCGTCCTACAGGACATGAAATGAATAGTAACTTGTCTAGTATGACAACCATGTAATAAGTATCTAGTTACTAATCTTTAAGAAAAATTTCAAGTATATTGGTGATACTTCAATCTACAAATGTTATAGCCGATGATAATTCAAAAACTTTAAGTGTGATATAAAATAATATTGGTCTTTCTTGCATTCATCCTATATTGCCTTCCTCACACTATTTTTGAAATTTGCACAAAAATTCTTTTTTGAATTGGATGTGACATGAATTACTGTAGATAATATTAATACACTAAAATGCACTTATTAAAAACTTAATTTCACATGAAGATCCATAAAACTATTGAACCCATTACACAAACCACCTTGCAATTGTTGAAATGCAATTTCTTTTGATAGGTAGAAATCACAAATAACTCTGAATCAAGAATTGCATATTTAAATTTTCAATGGTCAAAAATAATGAAAATACTTTATTCTTACCATTGGGACTATCTTCAAAGCAAATTAGTAGGTGCAATTTTTTAGATCTCAAATAAAATGAAATTGGCAAACTATGTTCAAAGTTGGGAAATAAAATATATTAGCAAGCTTTACTCTTTCACTAGTTGTACGTGCAAGCCTTTGAAGACCTCTCAAATATAAAATATTTACCTTTAGCAGTAATTTTTTTTTTTTCATAGTTAACCTTTAAAACTGTCGAAGGAATCTAAACTGCCTACACCAAAATGAGCCCGAAGCTCTGATCGACCATATATGAGTGGTCGGTTGGGCAGTCAGGAGTTAAGAGTTAATTCAGGCCCAGAGGAAATGCAGAAAAGTGAGGTTTGAGACTGACTCACCAGTGGTAAGTTGTGATGCTTCAATGGACGGGCACGCGAATAGCACAACTCAGGGTGTGACGAGAACGCGGACCCTGTTCCACGGCACACAGCTAGAAGCGGCACTTCCCGTACTCTCTACACATCGATTGAATGCGATCTAGCTTCATTATGTAACCCCGAATGAAATGGATGTCAAATCGATCGGCCATCTACAGAGATCTACGAAAATGGTCGCCACATCCGAATTGAGCCACTTGTCCATGACTTGAACATCCATAAACCAATGCATATTGGTGCGATGGTGCAATTTCAGACTTGGAAATCAGTGTTTGAAACTTATGCACTGTAGTGATGGTAATAAACAAACCAGGACCATGTCTATGCTGCAAGTAAATCTCAATTGACATCATGATCTTGATTTAAAAGTAATCAACGACTGATGGCAGACGATTCAGATTGATGCAACCTCAATAATTGATGAAGGAAGTTACTCAACACTCAGTTTAGCGCAACGTGCCCTT
The DNA here is from genome assembly GCA_963969395.1 of Pseudoscleropodium purum. Classification (NCBI taxonomy): domain Eukaryota; kingdom Viridiplantae; phylum Streptophyta; class Bryopsida; order Hypnales; family Brachytheciaceae; genus Pseudoscleropodium; species Pseudoscleropodium purum. Next base: position 6,336,691 of record OZ017796.1, read on the forward strand.
GGAAATATACAGAAACTACGCAGAATGGAGAACTAGCCAGCTGCAGGTCAAGCGAAGCCTTCGGGCATAGACAGACAGCTTCGAATTCCAATCAAGAAAATTGATCCTCGCACCAGAAAATTCAGTAAGAATTTGAATATCGAGGTTACTACTGTACTCAAATGATTCTCTCACTTATCTTACAGCAACTTGAATGCTTCTCGAGAAGCGGTATTGGAAGCATTGCCCGCCAGGAGCGGCATGGCAACTTGGGAAGCTTTGACGTTTGTGGTACAACTTCCAAAATTGCAAGACACCAACGGAGTCTTCCTAATCTAACGGCCCGGGGTGACTTGAACGATCAGGGGCTTCGGGTTGGTGTGCTAATCGGTAGCGGATGAGAATAACACTTATGCGGAAATCCGTTGCATTTCAGGAATTTGTCATCTGTCATATTGCTTGAGCTATCCGTTTATTTCTGAGTATTCTGTCTGCATTATACTATCTATAGCTCATCATGCACACAGCTAGCTGTCCACGCAGGAGGCTGTCAAGAGTCGAGACCGACAACTTATCCACTCGATGAAAGCTTCCAATGGCTTTCCATGAAACCCCGAATCCCAACGTGCATGCCCCTGAAACCCAGGATCCCAAGTCAACTCCCGTTGACACTACCGGGGTAAATAACAAAAGTCAACCACCATATCGATGGCAGTAAGAAAAAACAATGTCAACGATTTCCACGCCTGCGTTTCAAATTTACTATGCCAGGCTAATGTACTGGCATTGCCCGCTTATTTTAATTAAAGGAAGTAAAATAACGTATCCCAGCCCTCAGCACCCAACTCCTTGCTCACTACTTAAGGTGGCAGAACGTAGACCTCTTCATCACAGTCATTGCATTGGTCAGCATCCGATTCTACAATCCGTGACTTGGAGTTTCAGGAGCAGTTGCTTGCCATTTCACAACTGAGGCGTTGTTCCTAAGCTCAACTTCCGAATCTGGCTTGAAGCTCTGAGATGGCGACCTCGCAATTTCTCCTGGTGACCGCCACCTTGGCGATGCTTGTCATTGGTAAGTTCCCACGATATCCATTCAATCATTCAATTAATTCACGTCTGTCTAGGTATGTGTTTGTCTTCAGAAGTATGTCCTAGCATGTTCATTCATTTGAACTTGGGGGAATAGGAAGTCGGATCGATCGCCTCTCGTGATGACTCTCCAGACAGACATTGGGTAGTTCTGAACAGGGCAACGTACAGCTAATGTAGAATTATTCGGATACTCATCCACGTCGGCTTCTTGTTTAACCGTGATTGACAGTCGTCATGAAGATAATTATATGCCAGTTTCAAAATCCGTCTTAACCAATTGAATGTGAGGCAATTATTCCTAGTACGCAGACACTGGATGCAGGACTAGACAAAATTTCAAAATATTATGCTGCGATGAATGGGTTCATCCAACCTACCAGTGCGCCTGACCATACTTCACTGTGAGTATAAATTACGCAGGTAGCGCCGATGCGTGGACCAAGTGCCCGACGGGCTTCGGGGACTGCAAGCCTCGAGTGCCCGGCTGCGAGACCAACATCTTCAAGGACCCCTTCAACTGCGGCAAATGCGGCAATTGCTGCAAGCAGGTAGCCAACGCCGTCACACCCTGCAAGTACGGCAAGTGCTGCCCGCCCGAGTGCAAGACCGGGTACGGAAACTGCGACGGCAACATCTGGAAGAACGGGTGTGAGAAGAGCTTGTTGAGCGACCCCTTCAACTGCGGCAAGTGCGGCAACTGCTGCAAGCAGGTCCCGAACGCCGTGACCCCCTGCAAGGGCGGTAAGTGCTGCCCGCCCGAGTGCAAGACCGGGTATGGCAACTGCGACGGCGACATCTGGAAGAACGGGTGTGAGAAGAGCTTGTTGAGCGACCCCTTCAACTGCGGCAAGTGTGGCAATTGCTGCAAGCAGGTCCCCAACGCTGTGACCCCCTGCAAGGGTGGCAAGTGCTGCGAGCCCGAATGCAAGCCCGGGTATGGTAACTGCGACAACAACATCTGGAAGAACGGGTGCGAGAAGAGCTTGACCAACGACATCTTCAACTGCGGCAAATGTGGTTACTGTTGCCCCGTGACCCTGAAGGGCGGCGAGGCCACTTGCAGGTATGCATTTTTCTGAACGACCGATGAGTGCGGAATCTGAATCTTCGTGGTTTGGCTATGAGATCTTTCTGACTGGTATACGTTGATTGATGATTGTAGATAATTTGTCAGTAGCAACTGAGTTAATAATTGTAATCTATGGTCACTGCTGAGTTCAATCGTACTTAAAGTTGAGTTCAATTAGTGGTTTTCCGATCCATCTTCCGGAATGCTTATTTCGGGGTAGTACGTCTTCTGAATTTGTTTACCGTCCGTCGATTGAAGATGTATCGATGCATTCGATGGCGAGTTGCTACTATGTAGCTATGTCGCTCCCTCATGAATGAGTCTGCGTGCTCTGCAATACTTTTGTAGACTTTGACATTCTGTGGGTTGGCCGTGGCAGTGCCGGTAAGTGCGGCCAGCAGTGCAAGGCTGGCAGCAAGTACGACAGCGTGAAGAAGTGCTGCGTTCCAATTGTTCACTAAGTTCAGTTCCTCAGCAGCCGGGCAGCTAGTTCGAGAAGCGGGACTTCGCTGTGCTTAGTTTCTAGTATATGTAGTCATCGAATAATTAACCGGAACTTCGTAAGTTGATGGCTGGCCAACGCCCTGTTGCCTGGCCGGCCATGCGCACCGGTGCTTTAGTTTGCAACAAGTAGGAGATTGATTGAGTGAAAGGGAATGTGCATGCTGCAGTCTTGTGATTTGCTCGCAAGGCAAATCTGTCGGTTGATGTTCCTATGAGCTCAGGATTTCAATTCAGTATCATTTAGTTCGTTGGGTCATATTTTGGTGGGGATCGACACGGTTTGATGGTCCGGTTGTGTGAAGTTTGTGCGTACGTGCTCGAGTTGGGTTGTACGTTGTGAACTTTCAGTAAAGCCAGGCCTATTTTGTGATACTTTATTATAAGTTCTTTTTCCTTTTATTGCGTTCGAACGGCGTCTGCATGCACTTCCTTTTTATCACTGCACTTTAGATGCAACTGAAAGAATGTAACCAGTCTATACGTACCGAAGCAGCATGACTAAGTTACTGAATCACTCTGTTTAATTCATAATTGATCTGGCTGTGTCAAATGGTTCGATACATTTCTGTATGTAGATATGTGAAATGTGTCGGGCCACGCAGGCTTAGTCAGAATCTCTCACTGCTATCTATCTGTCATTCCAGCTTTGGGCCTACCGACCTAGCGCTGGCAGTCTGGCACCCGGACGCGGCGCTCGACCTTTGAACATCTCTTGACCAAGAGATTAGTCTGCTTAGAGAGCAAATCAAACCTGTCCAAGGAAGTAAATATTGTATTAATCATGCTAAAAATATCATGGTAGATGGAACAAAGATGAGGATAAATAGATCGAAAATTCTGTTCGGCAGCTCCAATAATTGATCATCCGTTGAATTTTCGACTGCAAATGAACTGGTTACACAGTACGTGAATTGTGCAATCAACAAAATGCGTTCCACAATCTGGTAATTTGTTTGAGATTAGTATTAGAGTCTGAACATGTTGAGAAATTACTTGTAAGCTGTCCACGGCATTTTGCAAAAAGTCGAGACAAATGTTCAGAAGTTGCAATCACGAATTCAAACAATGATCAAGACAGCATTTGGATATAGAATGCAAGTCCGACGGCCTCGAAGAACATTACCACAATCTCACCGAACGGTGGTTATGTCAAGGTCATGCGGAGGCTGGCAAGAGAGGTTATTGCTCCTGCATTGACATTTGACAAGAATAATCCAATTGCTAATCGCTGTGGATCGACTCATACATAAGAGGCTTTGAGGAGACAAGAACTACCAGGTGCAGAATGCGAAAATGTTTGCGTCATTCCTATCTATAACGTACTTAGTGTAACTCCAATACGAATCAGCTTGCTTTTATTAATCCTTAAATGCCCAAGGCCTTTTTATGCTTCCAGGAATTTGCTCTAAATTGAACAAAAAGAAAACATTTTGATGAGTTGTATCAATCCTCTTTGAGTTGTGACCATACAAATGTAAACTAGACATATTAGAGATTACATAAGAAAAGAAAACACAACAATATCACTTCTACATTAAAAGATTATAATGTTTGACCATGATGGTGTTGAAACTACAAAAGTGATTTGAAGTCTTTCAATCCTCTTTTCACATGTCAAATCTATAAAATTATTCACCAAAAAAATAGGAGGTTAAAGGACCTAACATACATAACTCCAATCAATTTATGGCTTCTTAAAATCTTTTCTTCAATTTTAAAAAATAAACTTTTAAATTACATGTCATTTTTTCTTCAAGACCTAGTGTATTTGAGGCTCATTATCAAGAGCCCTCCACACTACATAAAGTCAAGATTGCAAGGGACACTCTTACACAAAATCTTGAATAGAAAAATCATAATTAATCAATCATTTCAAAATTGGAAGTTTTAATGCTAAAACTAAACTTCAAAACAAATTTTTCTTAAAATGTAAACTACAAAAAATAGCAGTTTGGTTAGGTTTTATTGTTGACACCAAGATTGGGTGCCTCGGGAATTTAAAGGGTTAAGTCAACAGAGGACGCGAATGGCTAACTACCAGATTGACAAAATAGTTGGAGCTGCTGAAATTTTGCAAGCTTGCGATGAATCCGGTTTTGCTTAGCAAGGATACGGAGCATTTTTCAAATAACAAGAGGCGGTGGTGGAAATGGTTTCAAGATTTGCTGTCTTGCACCTCCTCAAGAATTGAGCATGAATGTGACAAGTCTCATTAGCAAATTCCGCATTTTCCACAACACCTACAAAATTCCTCAAAACAAGAAAAAAAGTGACATAAAGAGATTGGTACTGACTGCTGAATGAATTCAATCCATTCTTTGTTGATATTGAAGCAGTTCAATGCACAATGGTACGCCTCTATGGAATTACGCTAATAGGTACGTACTAATTTCCTTGTGATTGACCAGTCCTTAGAATACATCACTTTTAAGATAGCTTCAATGTCTTTGGTAGGCGATGTGAACCAAATTTATGATGATTTTCTTGGTCTATATCTCTTGAAGAGGATTGAAATTGCAATTTGTTTTGTTTCTCTTAAAAAAATTTGAAGCTAAAATTTTTGGCTGCGAATGATAAATTACTGAACAAAGACCTCATTACAACCAAAACTTTAGAAGTTATTAATGAAGTTCATTAGTTATGATCATGTTAATTGAATTTATGGTCGGTTATGTATTAGATAACCAAAGAGACGGTAGTTGTAGGATTTGAAGGTCCCCTACTTCGTATTTTTTAATATATAGCCGTGCCGCATTCTGAGCTCTAGTTGAATGGTACCTTGAACTTCTCGAGTCTTGTACAGAACTGGTCAAATTGCTCCGGTGAAAGTACAGATGAAGCTGTCTGTTTAACCGTCTTCGAAGGATTCGTGAGTTTTCGAGTGAGCCATCACCGTTTCGAATGCCTTCCCTGACTTCAGTACTGCAGGGTGTCTGGCATGGTGGACCTCGCCGGTACCAGTTCGGAGGTGAGAAATTCCGAGTAACGAACTTATCCGGACTCTGAAGGCGCTTCCATCTTTAGTACAGGTCTGGATGGTACAGCTTGGTAAATTCAATCTGTACTGGAATGGTGATACAGGACAAAGCACGTGATAAATCTAATCTTAGTGCCTGTGTTGTCGACTGCATCTGAATGCGGTAAGACGACATGCACTCTAAATTAAGATCTCCAACTTGCTCGTTGTGCTGGGCAGCTCATTGACTTTGGTACTCTGACCGACAGGGAGGGCAGCTCGTTGACATTGTAATTCAATGGGAAAGAAATTGAAATATTGCGACGGAATGGGGCGGAGGGGAGAAACGGACTGCCAACAGTTGCTTGCTGGCTCTGTACTGAAGCTGTGTTGGGGAAGAACCGGCGGCTAGTTCAAAGTTAGCCTATGGTTGCAATTTGAAAACATCATGCAAAGAACTAGTGAAAAAACCCACGAAAGTTTATATATTTTGAGTGGAAAATAGAGAAAATAATTGGACTCTATACATGAAAAAATTGGTTCAATATGGGAATTGAAGGAAAATAGGTGATGAAACTCAAAAGACTTCTCAAATATTATATTGAAGAAGACCAAGGAGGTGATGATTTGTATTGGCATGGTGTTTTTGATATTTTTGGAACAAATTGAAAGAATCCAATAATTGAAGAGGGATTAAAAAAATGCAAATTCAGCTTGAGGGGAAAGCAAAAAATCAAGAAGTTAATTTCATATAAGTTTGTAGGGTTGACGAATGTCAACGTCCGCCCTAAAATAGCGTCCGTTTTCCGAACGTCCGGACGCTAGCGGACGCAGCGTCTTGACTGCCGTCGGAAAGCGAACGGGCGGGGCGGATGGCCCGAGGCGGACGCCTAGATCGTGCGGACCAGATCAATTCGCGCGTCGATTGAACGGCCGTAATTGGGTGGACGGGCGAACGGGGGACAGGCGGACGTTGCGTCCGCCAGGACGCGAATGTCAACGGACGCTGTGGACACAGCGTCCGCGTCCAGATGTCGTGTCAACCCTGTAAGTTTGAGCTAATGGGGACTTTCTAAAAATATGAATTGAGTGTTGCTAGAAGGCCAAAGTGTGACTCTTGAAGTACAAAGACTTTCCAATTTTTACAAGCTTTGGTGTTTGGACTAGAGGACAAGACGCTTTGCATACATGAATAAAAGCTACTTTGAAGATGCTTGAACAGTTACCTTACTTAAAAACCAAGTTAATGGTACAAAGAATGAATCTTTTGCAATTTAGGGCTAGTTTACACCAAGGCTAGAATAGGGAATTTTGTTAAAATGGCAGTATGCTAGTGAAATGGCAGAAAACTATTTTGGCAGAAGGCTAAAAATTTCAGCAAAAATGGGATTGTTTTTAGAAAAAAAGGTGATGGAATCATGAATTTTGTTGGTTTTAGGAGCGGTTTGGCATGCTTACGCCTTCCATGTGCACATAGGGCAATGTTTTGTGGCCTTGTGTAGTAGAAAGCAGTGCTATATATGGCCTTGACAAAGCACCCCATGGGATTTGGGGCATTACCTAGATGTAAGAGTCAGAGGGATGGTCTACATATTTTCATTGAGAAATGAGATTGTTTTTAGAAAAAAAGGTGATGGAGTTGTGAATTTTACTGGTTTTAGGAGCAATTCGGCACGCTTATGCTTTCCATTTGTACATAGGGCAATATTTTGTAGCCTTGTGCAGTACAAAGCGGTGCCATATGTGGCCTTGACAAAGCACCCCGTGGGATTTGGAACATTGCCTAGATGTAAGAGTCAGGGGGATGGTCTATATATTTTCATTGAGAATGGATGTTTGCTTGAAGAGGCATGTGGATTTTCAACATGGCTCTTGGTTCTTTCAGGTGAATTGTCAACATTGAGCTCCACAATCATTGACCTTGCAGTAAGCCCATTGAATATGGCTGTACAAAAGGGACACAAGATCTTCCAAAAGCTTCAACGCCAAAGCAAAGATTGGTCAATAACCAGGGTTGTCTTCTCGGACAAACAAACATTGCAACAAACAAACATGAAACAACATCTAGTAGACCCTTCACAATGTCTAATAGAATAATTCTTAATTTTATAAAAATTTAAATTGTGCTTTGCTTATGATTTTGACATACTAAAGTCTTATTAAAATGAAATGTCTCAAATTCATGAACACAATTTACATTCTAAATTTAAATTCAAAATTATAGTAGGATTTCACATTATTTTAGTTGTTGAAAATGGCCTTATTGGATAGGATTGTCACACTTACTAGACATTTGTCTAGTACAACGTCAGACATCCAACACATCACTAAAACCCGAGAACATGTCCGACAAGACAACCATATCAACAACATAAATTATGAATGAATGATATGTGCTACCATGACGTTCTCTATCCAACATATGCATGAACTTCCAAACATTGGTGAAAACAATCCCCTCGTTTGCATGTATTGAAGAGGGTGCTTTGTTGGATTTGGGGCCTCTGCTTACAAAAATGGAGTTGGAATTGGCAAGGTTCTTCATGTGCAAATTGAAAAATGTCAACGTTTTCCCTCAAGGACAAATATGGGGTCAATTTGTTGCATTGAGCAATGAGCAAAATGGAAAAAGAGTCCAGAAATTGAACAAGGTTTAAGCAAGGAGAACTGTAAATGAACAGGTGGTTTATATAAATGTATAGTAATTTCATTGAATATGGACTTTCTGTTGGGATCCATCCTTGTGTACAGGATAGTAAACCTTATTAGACGAGTTGCTTCGAAACTTCATTCCATTGAATACTACACCTAAGGGCCCCTATGAACCTTCAAATGCCTTAGACAACAATCCGCACTTGGAAGAATGGAATCCACTAAGAAGCCCAATTCTAGCATTGAAACACATATTTTGAAAATGATTCTAAAAATGAATTCTTACAAGACTGCCCTTTATTATCGCCCACCCTCCATTCATGATCAAGCATTGTCCGTACATCTCGTGCTCAAAACCACGAAATAGATGATTGAGGTGGTTGTAGAATTTTGACTGCGTGACTTCAAGCGCTAAAGGCTTGGAGTTCTTGGACTAGCCCACCTTTGCTCACCTTTGAACATCTAGAGAGGACTAACAAACACGAAACTTAGAGTCCAATGAATAGGTTTCCATACAGGTTATTGAAGCCTGATTGAATTAGAAAATATTAAGGTGGAGCACCTGACCATTTAAGCAATTTTTGAGCAAAATGAGGTGGTGAAATTTTTTCCTATGTAGGAAGATAAGAAACATGGGGATTGCAAATTTTTCAGAATTTTATTCATGAAATTGAAATTACTGTGAAATTTGGGAGCCAAAAAGTGCATTTCCCAAGTAACCAATGTCTAAAGTCTTCCAATTTTGATCATTCAAGAACTACTTTCTTGCTCACTACTTCCTACTTTCTTGCTTACTAGTCAATACTTTGATATATGTGTTATAATATATTAATATTATTTGTGCCAACTTTGTAAAGGACAAAAACCAACAAATTTCAAGCTTTAGTTCTAGCTTAAGGTTGAAAATAGTGCACCCTACTAAAGTTGGTTACTAGGCGTAGTTGGCAATTGGTGCCTCTATGTTACTTGAAAAGTCCTCTACTCTAAGACAGAGATTCTCTTGGATGGTATATATACCACTACTTATACTTGACTCTATATTAATCATAATTGTGTTGCAATGGCCTTCTCCAAACTAGAAAGGTATTATATCTTCCTAGTGCTTGGAAGAGACTTTTAACACAAGGATTGGGGTTGGTTGAAGAGCCACTATAACTCTATAAGACAATTTTGTTCATTTAGGGGTTCCCTACTAAAAAGGTAAAGAGGTCAAAAAGACCCTTGCCTCATTGGTAAACAATGTTATGATATTGTATACAAATTGGGGTTTGCCAATCCTATTGCAACAATGGTTTTGTATTTTTCCTAAGACACTCAAGTGAATTTAACTTGTATTTTTCTGTCCTCAACCGCAGCACTGAAGTATTGCTCCTAGTCATCAATTCCAGTCACACTGGGAGCTTAACATTCTCGTCTCTAAAATGCTGAGGGTACCAAATTATGGTGACCTTTGCGGAATTTTTTAGCAAATTATTCTGAGTTATTTACTATCGTGATACAATTTTTGGCGATGTACTAAAAGTTTCAAGGCTGCCAAGGCGGCAAGGCCCCTATAATTTTGCCTAATTTAGGTACCAAGGTCCAAATTGGAATATTCTTGTGCCTAATTTAAGTGGTTTGTGATGGACTTCCATTGACATTATCAATGTTTAAAGAGAACCACTGGTTAGTTCATTGTTAGCTAGTGGAATTGGGTAAAAAGTGGTTGCAATTTGAAAACATTAGTAAAAATTTAATGAAAAAAACTATGTAATTTCTATTTAGACTTTAGTGGAACTGAAGTAGGAAAAAAAGTGGACTCTTTAATTAACCCCTAAATGCCTAAGGCACCAAAATATTGTGTAGACAATATTTTGAAGTTAAATAAAATCTAACCAAATTTCTATTTTTAGTAATTTCTATTTTTGAAAGATTCTTCTTGAAGTCTAGTTTTAGCATCAAAAATCCAATCTTGAAAATAAATGATCGTGATTTTTCTATTCAAGATTTTGTGCAAGGGTATCCATTGCAATCTTGACTTCCCATAGTGTTGAGAGCTCTTGTAAATGAGCCTCAAATACACTAGGACTTGAAGAAAAAATCACATTCAAAACTCATTTAAAAAAATTGTAGAGTAGATTTTGAGAAGCCATAAATTGATTGGGGTTATTAATGTTAGGCCCTTAAACCTCATATTTTCTTGGTTACCAAATTTTTAGGTTTGACTTGTGAAAAGGGAATTGAAAATTTTTCATAGTTTTAACGCCCTGATGGTAAAACATTATAATCTTCCAACTTGTAAGTGATATTGTTGTGTTTTTTCTTCCTATGTGATCTCTAACATGTCTAGTTTGAATTTGTATGGTTACAATTCAAAAAATGATTCAACTTATCAAAATGTTGGCTTTTTGTTCAATTTAGAGTAAATTTCTAGAAGCTCAAAACAGGCCTTGAGCATTCAGGGGTTAAAATAAAATTGGTTCAACATGACAATTGAAAGAAAATAGTTGGTAAGACTTTTAAAAAAATTCAAAAGTTGGATAATATTCCTTAGACTTTCTAATTATATACTAGTCAAAAGTTAGTAATGTTGTTGCCTAGCCCAAATGATATGTGTATTGAAGATGTTCTTAGTGTTGGTTTACACCATGGTGAAAACTTAGGAAATCTAGAATTCCTAATATATTGATTGATTGGGCAAAAAACAAGTATGTCACATTTATCTACTTTTGAACTATTCATTGAATTTTGGACTAAAGATCATGGGGTCCACCAATCGTAGGATCAAGAGTTCTTCAATGTTTTGCATAGATTTCTTAATGTTTTGCATTATCTCATAATGATCATTATTAATTCTGGACTTTTAAAAGTCTAAAAGTAGTTAAATGTGGCATAAGTCCTAATCCACATTGGATTTAGACTTTAGCAAATACCGTTATGGATGAAAAATTCCACTAGAAGTTTGGAACCCTAAATGAACAAATACATAATTATGTTATTCTAGTTCTAGAGAGTTCTTTTCTTGGTTACCTCTTTGAAGTAGACCATAGGCCCAACAAGATTTTAGAAAGACCATAATGGGCTAAAATCTTATAAATATAGATTTTGTTTATTTAACCTATAAACAATACGGTCGACCCTTTTGGTCGATGAATGACAAAGAATCTCTCCATGCAAGACGGAAGTGCAATTATTCATTGTTGGAATTAATTTTGTATGAAAAAGGGAGGTCTTTATAATAGTTTGACTTCCAAAGAGGGTTTTTTTAAGCCAACAATTCACATTTTATCAAAATAAATGATTTCCATCGTGACCAACTCGTCTTTAAAGGTTAACCCCTACAAATCCAAGAGCTTCTTTAGGGAATGTTCAATGTTAGAAGATTTTTAAAAGTTCTTCCATTCTTATTATCTTAATTTTTTGGTATAATTTTCTTAAGCCTATTTTTAAGATAGTAAAGCTTAGGAACTCTTTGAAAATATTCTTCATATTTCCATTGGTGCCTAGCTAATAGCAAAAGCTACACCATCCGAACTAATAAACAATGCAAGGGTCAATAAATCAAATCAAAAAATTTAAATATTTGTTTTAAAATATTTTTTTAGATTCTATATTCTTGTCTATATAGAAAAAATTGACTCATTCCACTTGGATAAGTGGTGTAAAAGTTATAGAGCATCTAGAATTGTATGCAATTTTAGAAATTTTTTGTTTAAAATAATATTTTAGATTTGTTTTTGAACTCCATTTTGACATTTAATTTTTAATTTTTCAAAAAATAGAGTATCACATGGTTTAAATTTCTTGCTAAAACAATCATATAACTATTGGAAACTATCATTGTTAGAATAGTTACACCATTAAAGTATTTCAAACTTTCAATTATACTACATTTAACTAATTTTGGACTATTCAGTGAATTTTGGACAAAAGATTGTAGGATCTCTTGATTGTAGAATTCCTATGTGTAGAGCTCTTGATGTTTGTATAGATCTTTGAATGTTTTTTTATTGATTTTCCAATGTTTTGTATAGATTTTCCAATGTTCTGCATTATCTCCTAATGACCTTTTTTTTTTCTTTTGATAACCATTATTTATTCTAAACTTTCAAAAGTCCAAAAGTATTTAAATGTGGCATAATTCCATCTTTTCATTTTTCTTTCTATTTCTTAATTCCATTTCCTTAAAAATTTATTTACAATAATAATTAAAAGACAAGTTTTTTTAATTTCTAATTCAATTCTTCAATTAAAAAAATAGTTTAAAATTTATAGTACAAAATTTTAAGGTTAAGGGATTTAAAGCTTTGTAAATTGTAATCTAGTCAAGCAAGACCTGTGTAAAAAATCTCATTTTCTTCATTGTAAATTCTAATATCTTTGTAATTTATATAGTCTCTAAAATTTCTTTGAAGTGACTATTCTCATACAAATCTATGTGTAGGATTTTATGGTTGTATAAACAATTGTAATTGTGCAAATATAGGAAATATTGGCCAAAATTGTCTCATTACAAAACTAACAGTAAAAATCAAAATTAGTGCCTCATCAGATTTTTGAATAAATTTTTTTTTTTATTATATATTATTTATATTTTTGCAAATTTGCCAAAAGTCAAAGAGCCATGTGGAAGGCCAAGACTTTCTAAAATGCAAAAATGAGAATTTTGAGCAATTTTTGAAAAGAAGAAATAGCCTTAGACTTTAGAAAAATGTAGGGACCAATTGATCTTATAGTTTACAATGTCAAATCTAATTATATATAGATATGACATGGCTATAGTCTCTCTAGGATTTGCATCAAAACTATGCAAAATATATATCATTACTATTTTTGTTTTCGATTTCTACCTCCTATGGTTAGAGTAGAAAACTTTTGAATGCAACTTGTAGTCCTTTGGTTTGGCCTTAGTGTAAGCTTCTTAAAGACCCCTTAGTAGGTACATTTTCACCCTTATATTTTAAATAGACTCGGAAATAGACTTGTAGTTATGTAGATGTATGATTGTGATTCTTTGTCTGCATCTTTTTTGCTACACAAATAATGAGATTTAATTCCTAAAATATTATAGGAGTGAAAATCCCCACCCACTTCAAGTTCAATGAGTGTATTTAAATTTCAAAAAATAGGTATTCTAGCCCTTTATAAAAAGTGAAGTTTGTCTTTTGAACATCATTTTTAGACAAAAATACATATGTCCAATAACTTGTGCATTTTTTTTGTCAATATATTAGAAACTAGTTTGAAAATACATGTAAAAAACATTTACCAAGAAAATTATATTCTTCTTAAGAACATTATAAAGTTGAAGATATTCCTATATGAAAATAAATTCAAATCACTAATAGCATTTAATAAAAATTAAGAATTGTCAATGTCAATGGTGAGAATGTTCTTGTGAACAATAACTTCTAAAATGCCTAAGTCACCAAATTGTTGTGCCCACAATACTTTGAAGTTAAATAAAACCTTATTAAGTCACTATTATTTTTCAGTAGTTTATATATTTTTAAAATTCTTTTTGAAGCCTAATATTAGCATCAAAGTTCCAACTTATCATAAATGATTATAATTTTTCTATTCAAGATTTTATGCAAGGGTATTCATTACAAGTCTTGATTTTCTTGTATTAAGGTCTCTTTTTGAAATGAGCTTTATATGCACTAGAACTTGGAGGAAATCATATTAGAAATTAATTAAAAAAATTTAGATTAAAATTCTAGATCTTTAAAAGTTTGTAATTTTAATTTATAATTTATAATTTTAGATCTAAAATATTCTAGATTAAAATTTATAATTTCTACTAGAATGACATATGATAAAACTACACTTGTGGATTAAGATAAGTTGATTTACTTGATTAGAAGCCATTATAAAAAATTCAAGTTCTCCAAGACTTAAGACAAACAGTCTCAAGACTCTCAATTACCAAGCCTTTCAACATGCTTTCCCCAATTATTGTCATTTACTCTCTCTATTTCACTAAAAACGTCCATATCAAGCACAAGTTTTGACCTACTAAAAAGTTCTGTTTTTGTAATTTTGACCATTAAATAAGCATTGGCTATGCTGAATGAACTTAAAGGGCCAAGTCACAAGCAATTAGGGAGCATTCCTCTCCTAGCAAGCTTGGCCTTGTTCATATGAGGCACCTTGTACTTATTATGTCTTCAAACAACTATAATAACAATGAATTCCTTGATCACTTTAGTACTATAAAAATTGTTCATGAAAGGGGCCATATTTCCTTGTTGTAGGTATTTAGATTGGGATTGAAGTAGATAATTTTAGAATTCCATTGTTGCCACCAACTTTTAAATCATCATAAATGATGAGCTAGCAACTTTTATGGTGCTCAAATATCATACTTTACACATTGATTTTAGATACTTGAACTATGACACCCAAGACGGAGATTTTGCATAGATCTAAGGGATGAATTGTTAATTTTTGAATGCATGTATCACTCAAACAAAGACTAAAAATATAGTTAATTCCTCATAGGGAAGATTTTTGGAGGTTTTTAATGGGGTAGAGAGAATAATTGACAATTAAGATTATAACTCTCTAACAATTATTTGGCAATAAAGTTCCATTTTCTATTGTTTAAAAAATTAATTAAAACAAAAAGAAAAAACTCTTTGATGACACTTGCAAATCTGATGTTTGTGACTTTTTCTGATAAGCTTTTTCCATTTATATTGACTATTTTCCAATTACATTCACAATTTAGTCATAGTTCACATTTTAGCAATTTATTATCAATTTTGATTCCATTGGATTTGGTTCAATTCAACTATTGGTGAGTTTCATTTTAAAATTTGATTTGGAATTGGTTTATTTTTGGATAGTGATTGTAAGAGAAAGGGGAAGAGGCACTTTTATAAATTACTTGCCCCCATTTCCATCTAGCCTTGGCATTCTAACACGCTCATTAAAAGACATTTGGGGCCTCAAGAAGACTACAAGTTCCCGACTTTGAAAACTGTTTCAATTGTATGGGAATGCTATCAACTATGCAGTCCAAGATGGTTGAAATAGTGCCACATCATTTCTAAAAGAAAATACTTTTTTTTTCAAATTTTTTTCACATTTAAGATATTTTGATTTTAACTTTAATTTTTTTGAAAAAAATAAATCTAGCAAAGTCATATTCTTTTAGTACAATAGGAATAGGCATGAAACAACCCTTCTTTAGTTTGAAATGTCTTTTAATGCATTTCATTCCCTTGCTTTGACGTCTCTTGAATTCTAACTTGAACTTGAACTTCATTGTAGCATGAATACTCAATGGATGATGACTTTGGTGGTTGACTTGTTGAATGTACTCTAGTACCGCAATTCTAATGTTGATGTACTTTCATGTGTGTTGCAACAAGTTTCTACATTTAGAATCCAAAAGAATGTTATTGCTTGAAGCTAAATGTTTGATGCCAAAGGATCCTATCTGTATTTGGAGTAGTCATTTGAAGGTCTTTCAATCTTTGGTATTCTAATAATTTAGATTTTTCATAACTTAAAGGCATCTAACCTATACATAAGTGTGACTTTGAAATATTCTAAGTATTGCAAACTTTTATTAGTAGAATATAACTATACTATGTTCTTTATACTGAACTCTTTTGTAGTTTTGTAAAATTCCAATTGATTGCAGAATTGAATTCCTTCTAATAATATTATAAAATATTACAAATTGCTACACAGTTTTAGACCATGATTAGTAACCACATTGATTTGAAAATTAGATGGTGAACATTTTTAATTTAGAATTGAAAAAAAAAAGTGAAAAAATAATGTAAAAATTGATTATTCATTAGAAAATCTTTGAACTCTCTAATGAAGTGCTCCTTATGATGGAATTTGAAGACCCTACTAGACTGCTTCAATTGTACTTCAATATTAATTCACCAAGATAATTCCCTTATCTCTGCTCAAGATGGATGCTCATAATCAATATGATTTGAAACATGAAGCTCTACTATCTGTGGTTGAGGGTTGCTTTGCTCTATCATCAACTTAACTAGTAGTACCGTATTAAATAATATTCAATTTAAATAGTACCATGTTGGCTTGTACTATAATGAATTTAGGATAGTTGCAAGAAAGGGTGGTCCTATTTTCGGTCACACTTTGAATTGCGGAGCTTAGTTCATGGTTGTTATAACGGGCGAGTTAGGGTCATCGGACCGGACGGACGAATGGTCCGGACGGCTTTAATTTTGTAACTTGTGCAATTTTGCAGAATGACACGTCACCTCGTCCGCGCCCTAACGATCTCATCCGCGCCCAGTATGTTCTTTAATCCACATGGCATCTATGTGGCCTATTTTTCCGTTATCAGAAAGTCAACTATGTGTTGATTGTATCGGAAAGACGGGACCTCTAACGGACGGGCGAACCGGACGTCCGTTCACTATGACAACTATGTTTAGTTTGGCCATAACATTTGGAGAATGAAGACAATGTACTTGAATTTTTATCTATTTAAGATGACCAATTTGTTCATAGAGAGAATTCTTTTTTTTCAAAAAATTTCAAAAAAAAATTATAATTAAATTTTAATTAAGCTAATTTGTCACACTTTGCGATTTAGGATTTTTTAGTATTGTGGAGTACCCATGCTTAATGATATAGAGCTTAAATTTTAGTGGAATATTTCTACACTAGAGAGGCATGTGCCCACCAAAATGTACTTAAAAAAATATTATTTTATGTCATCCATATGCATGCGAATAGGGGTCCCTTACATGCATGTTTCTGAAGAGTGAAGATGGTTTTGGCTTCATTTTTTTATGAAATCTAATTACTATCAAATCCTCACAAATGGTCAATTTTTAGATTTTATTTATCATTTTTTTATTTATTATTAATTTATACCTCATTGTATCCAGGTTTGACAGGACGGTCAGACGTTCAAGACGTCCGGACGCGGACGCTGTGTCCGCAGCGTCCGTTGACATTCGCGGACGCCGTCCGCCCCGCCTGCCCCATCCTATCTTATCCACCCTGCCCTGTCCGCCCCATCCGCCCCACCCGTCCGCCTTCCGACGGCGGGAGGGACACTACGTCCGCTGGCGTCTGTGTGAATGAACGTTCGGGTTACGGACGCCTTTTTCGGGCGGACGTAGAGATTCGTCAACCCTGATTGTATCTATATCTTGTAACAATCTAGTTTTTTTTAAACAATAATATTTCAATACTATAAGTACTTATAATACTCAAAATGGTACTTTTAGGCCTTAGTTGTTGATTGCATGGTTGTCATACTGGACAAGTTACTATTCATTTCATGTCCTATAGGATGAATTATTATTCATCAAATGTCCAGTATGACAACCATGGTTGATTGTTTTAATCAATGGTTGAAGTTTCTCTATTTCATAGTACTCATAGTACTTATAGCATTGAGCGCAAAAACTACAATTTTGATGAAACGCTACAAAAAAATGGACACCCTATCTTGCAACTATCCTTTATACAAAATTGACCAAGCACCACATGTTGGAAATAGGCCTACTTTCAAACTAATGATGTAATAAGCTATTAAAAAAAACTTATTAATAACTAGTGGAGTACATACGCCATCTTTTTTTGAAATATTTCTTTAGTGTTGTTAGGTCCAATAGCTATGTACATTATGTGCGTTATACAAGACATTCATGGTTGTCATAGTGGATGGATGTCCGGTTCGCCCGTCTGTTAGAGGTCCCGCCCGTTCGATACAGTCAACACATAGTTGACTTTCTGATAATAGAAAAATAGGCCACGTGGATGCCATGTGGATTAAGGAACATGCTGGGCGCGGACGAGATCGTCAAGGCGCGGACGAGGTGACTTGTCATTCCGCAAAATTGCACAAGTTACAAAATAAAAGCTATCCAGACCGTTCGTCCGTCCGGTCCAATGACCCTAACTCACCCGTTATGACAACCATGAAGACATTGATGTTTCAAGTGGAATTATGGTATTAGATTATACTATTATAGGGCAATCTAGGGAACTTTATTTAGCGCTTTAGGCTTCCACTACCAAACCTCGGGGACATTCCTTGGGTTCATAATTTTTCTAATGCTAGCTTTTTATTCATCCACTTATGTAACTTTAGCAAAGAACTTTGTCTTCAAATTTTACCCTTCAAATTTTCATTTTTGGATTGCAAATAGAACTATTTAAAAATACTAAACTAATTACTCAGTACTCACTATTTACAACTACCACATGATTCACATATATCTTTATTTCAAATTTCATATAAAACAAACATGCAATACAAAAGTTATGTATTTGAAACCAAGGGCCAAAATGCTGGCTCAACCTAAGATGGGGGTGTTTGTTGAAGTTGATTTTACTTCCAGGCTTCCCTGCACTGAAGTGCCACCCTCTCTTGCTTTTAGTTCAAAAAAATAAATTTAGAAAGGCTGTTGAAAATGAAAATATTTGCTCCAAGGCTCGTTCCTTTGGTTCTATGTACTTTTTCTTTATCAATGGAATTTGCCCATGTGTTGCAAGAAAAAAAAATCAAACCAAGGGCCAAAATAAATAGTAATATTTCTTGCAATCACCCTAGATATATAAATAGAACTTGACAATACTAACATTCGAAGACCAAAGCATTGGAAACAAGCTGAAAGACAAAATTATAGAGGCCTTGGCAGCCTTCAGATTTGTAGTACATCGCCAGAAATTGTAACACAATAATAGTAACTCAGAAAAACTTGCAAAAACACTCGCAAAGTTCGCCAGTGTAGCCGGAATCGATGATTGTGAGCAATTTCTTTGCCGCCGTCCTCGTCAAAAAACACAGGCCGAAATCAATTGAGTGTCTCAGACATTCCTACGAATGGATCAGCTAACCCCAATTTGAATAGAAAACAAATTATGCTTTACCGGCACAACATCCAGATGAATCTTTGTCTCCACTTTCAAAGATATATTCTTTGATTAGATCACCGATTCGACCTCAGACTGCCTAACGAGAACCTACAAATCTCACTCCAGCTAGATGTCCAGATGTTGGGTGTCATCAACAGGCCGGAACCTACAGAGCAGACAGTACGTGGAAGCGTCTGCCTCATACTGCCTGGGCCGATGCACTTTAAATTTCAACATACAGAAATGCATCAAATCACTTGACACAGCCAGATTAATGGAATATGCCGAAAACAGAGTAATTATTGATGCAATATCGATATGCACTGGTTAGCAAGCGCTCTCCACAACAAATCCATTCAGATGCATCTAGAGTTAAGTGATGAAAGAATTTGTATCCAGACGCCGTTCGGATGTACAGTGACGAAACGAACATAATGTATCTCGAACTGGACCTCGATTTATTGAGAGTTCAAAACATACATCCCAACACCGGTGCACACTCGTAATGAAATCCGGACCATCAAACCATGTCGTTCCCACCAATATATGACCCACCAAACTAACTGACTGAATTAAAATCCTGATCTCACGGAACATCGACCGACAGACTTGCCTTGACTGCAATTCACAAGACTGCAGACTGCACATTCCCTTTCATTCAATCAATCTCCTATTTGTTGCATGACTGGATGGGCGAATGTTATTCAAAATTATTGGTGGCCGGCTGCGGTGAAGGGAGTCACTCAGTACTCGGGTTGAAACGCCGATAAGTTACAGGAGAAATGCAAGAGACTTCAGTCCGGACTGCAACATGCCAATTTCACTGCAACCTGCCATACTTTCATCGATCAAATATTGAGGTTTTATTCGATTTAAGAGTTGCAATTATAGTGAGAGGGCACACCCAAGGGGTTCAACTTAATTATCCCACAGCAATATTTTTTGACAACAAATGGTAACTTTCGTTCTTCTTTTTTTAGCAAATGCAAGAATCATTGCATTAAAAAAAAGTCACCATACAGAAACAGCAAAGCTAAAGGCTGGACAATGAAGAGAAATGAGCAGACAGAATGAAAACCGAAATGAGCTAAAAAAGGTGCTCGGAGGGGGAGGACTCTTGGTCCAGATGATGTAGTTTCCATTCCTACGAGCCAAGGTAGGAGGGTCCAGATGCACAAATGGTAATTTTCAGGAAGCTCTCGCCTGCGTTGGTAGCCGATACTGCAATGCCGCGGAGCCTCCAAGACGGATGACAGCTCATTAGCTAGCACGTTGATCGATCGCATTCATCTGATTCCAATGGCCATGCCTTTGAATCCTCCGACGGATGTGCGTGAGTTATCTTTGATCGATGCAGCCTTATCTCCTCACTGTGCCTCCCATGGCATGCTGAAAGTCAACCAGGATTAATCTGGTATATCATGTGCGAAAATGTACACTACTACATTAACTCATAGGCTGTTTCTCGTTCAACCATTCCAGTGCAGCAGCAGGAGGGCGAACCGACCAAAAATAATATCCAAGAGGAACCCGTCATGGTGGTGTACCCGAAAGTCAAATACCGTCAGAAGTCAACTATCATACAAAAGTCAAAGGCTCAGCTTACTTCTGTCGCTGAGCGATTCTTCATCTGCAGGTATACTAATTGTCAGATTTTGTGAAGCAAGCCAGTGTAATGTCACAGGTTGATTGAATAAGTTAGTAGATCGCATACTTCGGAAGTTCGTTCATGTAACTAGCACCTTATCCCGAGCTCTACGGGCACTGATTGACTTTTAGATCATCTTTTCTGTCCTCGACCTGTGACAGTCGGGGTCATGACCGTTTTACTATTCGTTGCATAGATTAGATTTTTTTTTTAAATTTCTTTTTAACAAATGAAAGACCATTGCATTAAAAAAAAACATTACACAACAGCCAAGCCTGATGGCTAAGAGAAACAAAAAAGGAACAAAATGAAACTAAAGTGAGAATCGTTGCATAGATTCATAGAATGAATGTCGAGTTCTCATTTTTGGAACGAACATGGGTCGGGATTCCGGATAGCATTAAACTGAAGCGAAGAAAATCATGGCGAGTTTCGGAGTGAAAAATCTGCGAACTTCAATTGCCGATTACTTTATCAATCTAGGCCAGGTATGATCTGTAGTGTAGATATGTGGTTATCATGTTAGCCGTGGGGACTGTGCCAACTTCCTGAAGCTGTGCCGTTGTGTTGTGACTACTGGGGTTCAGAGTGGCTAAATTTCTCTAGTCACAATTTTAAGACTCTTGAATGGACCCTCAGACCTACTTCGATATTGTCATATTTTTTTAGAGCTCCTTGGACTTGAATATCCCAAATTTGGTGATCTGAAGCAATCGAATTCATCTACGTACTGTTCGTAGGTGTTCTACATGATCACAAGACCATTCATGTCTTCCGTCGTTCACAGAATCTACGGATTGCCTGCACTGTCGCAATGAATGATGGAGTTGTCCATTTGTAACTTGAAATTTAATATCCGAGAGGGATGGCGTCATTCACAAGGGGAAAAGCGGAGCTACATGATTACCCCTCCGTCCAGTTCCGGGGTCACTTTGCACCACTGTATGACACCATGAAGCACCGTCACGGTTACTCAGTTGATTCCCTACAGTCGTCGACGGAACTGAATGTGTCCAGCGGGGATGTCCTCATCGCAATGCTTATTTCCATGAGGCTAGCTAGACGTATAGACTGCAACGCGAAGAACTTGTCAACACAAGTGGTCCACTAACTTAATCTTCAGGGAAGCTAAACTGTCGATTTGCATTGTGCAGAGTCGATTAGATTGCAGCCTAGACTGTAACATTGGACCATTGGGGAACTTGGGCCGGGTCATCATATATGCCGGTCGTTCCATTCACGACCTCGGTGAACGTGAATGACACCAATTCAATTGTGAAGGACCAGGTCAGCGGTCACCTCGCATCCATGGAGTTGGCAACGTTGCATTCGATCGATGAGTACTCATTTGTTTCAGGTAGATCCCAATTCAAGTCGAATTTGAACCCACGGTAAGCTCAGGGTCGTTATGGTTTTATGGGGTGTGGGATGTGGGAGGGGGGAGATTAAATGGGTCACACCTATTGCATTAAAAGTAACAATAAGTTATAGCGCGCAAGGACGGAGTGGGGGCCAATCCACCATAGAAAAAATAGCCCGGGTAATGCAGTGTTTGGCATGGTGGACCTCGCGGGTACCAGCTCGGAGGTGAGAAATTCAGAATATCCAATTTATCCCGACTTTGAAGGTACTTCCATCTACAGTGCTGGTCTGGATAATGCAACTTACTTTAATTCACTTGGTGAATGGTGATACAAGACAAAGCACGCGATGGATCTAATTTTAGTGCCTGTTGTCGACTGCACCTGAATGCGGTAAGGTGACGTGCACTCTAAATTAAGATCTCCAACTTGCTCGTCAGGTTGTGCCGGGCAGCTCGTTGACTTTGGTACTCTGACCGGGGAGGGGGGGCACCCATTGACATTTTAATTCAATGGAAAAAAATTGAACTATGGAGCCATTTCACCAAGCGACGGAGCGTGGAGAAAGACGGTCGGGTGAACTGACCCGGCGCATTATATAGATATATATCTATATATCTATATATCTATATATCTGTATATAGATATATATAGATATATAGATATATATTTCTAATTTTACTCCAAAATGAAATCATGAGTATTGTTTAAAACACAACAAAATCAACAGATATTTCTTGCAATCACTCATATGGCTATTGAATCTAAACCATCCTTTATCTTTGGGACAAACACATTTTACTTGTGGAATAGAAAATAACAAATGAGGATTGTGGATCATGAGAGATCAAGTATTCATCCAAATGTGACAATACCTTCATTAATTTGAATTTTATCAGTCTTGCATGAAAACTTTTCATTAATTGAACCACATAATTGTTTTATTCACTTCAATGTGTACGACAGAGTTTCATCACTTAACTTTTTATATCGTCAGCTTGGAAATACAAGAGTAAGTTTCTTTCTTGTGTATGCGAGCACTTCTAACTACTACATGCTGGTGTACGGAGCGGGTTCAAAATGCTAAGTTAGGATCCTTAAGGCCTAGAGGCATTGCAGCAAAAGTGAGACTAGAGACTGACTCACCTGTAGAAAGTTGTGATGTTTATCGGACGGGCACACGTATTGCACAATTCAAGGTGTGACGAGAACGCGGACCCTGTTCCACGGCACACAGCTAGAGAGCACGTTACGTTTCTGTGCACTTCCCATACTTTCTATACATGGATTGAATGCGTACTGGCTGCATTATTTAAACCCAAACGAGGTGGACATGCAATTGATCGGCCACCTATAGATATCTATCAAAATGGTCGCCCTCAAGTTGAATTTAACCAGTTGGCTATATATGACTTCAACAGCATAAACGCGAAATGGTGCAGTAGTGCAACTTCAGGCGTGGGACGTAGAATTAGAAACTCATGAGTTGCATTGATGGTAATGTACTGAACTAATTAAACAGGACCATGTCTATGCTGCCAGTAAAACTCGGCTGAAATCACAATCATGATTTGGAAGTATTCAATGATCCTGATGACCAATCGATGGCCGACGATCCAGATTGATGCAACCTCAATAATTGATGAAGAAAGTTAGGCAGTGCTCGATCAGTTTAGCACAACTTGCCCTTGGAATTATACAGAAACCAGTCAGCCCAGGAAGAGAGGCTCTAGCTAGCTGTAGGTCAAGCAAGTTCTTCGGGCTTCAAATTCCAATCAAGAAAATCGATCCCGTACCAGAAAATCCAGTAAATTTTGCTTCTCGACAATACTTCTATGCTGAAATGATTCACTTAGACAGTTACCTTATTGCAACTTGAATGCTTCTCGAGAAGCGGTAATGGAAGCAATGCCCCCCAAGAGCGGCATAGCAACTTGGGAAGCGTTGACATATGTGGCACAACTTCCAAAATTGCAAGACACCACCGGACGTTTCCTGAAATAGCGGGGGGTGACTTGAACTTAACGATCAGGGGCCTCGGGAGGGTGTGCAAAATGGTAGCCGATGAGAAAAAAACTTATGCGGAAATCCGTCGCATTCCTGGAATTTGTCATCAATCGTACTCAATCGTACTCGTTGACGGAGCTGCTCGCTTAAAAAGACTGCATAATAAACTCATGATCCACGGAGCTAGCTGTCCAAGCACGAGGCTCGAGGCCGATGACTTATCCACTCGGACAAAATTTCCAATGGCTTTCCATGAAATCCCGAATTGCACTGTGCATATCCCCTAAACCTAGGGTCCTATCTCAACTCCCGTTCACACTACAGTACCGGGGTAAATCACAAAAGTCAAACGCAATACCAATGGCAGTAAGAGAAAACAAAGTCAAGGATTTCCACGCCTATGTTTCAAACTATGCCTGGCTAATGCACCATCGCTGCCCACTTGCTCTAAAATAAACGAAATAAAATAATGTATCTCCGCCCTCAGTGCCTAACCCCTCGCTCACTACTTAAGGTGGCGGAACGTAGTGGTCCTCATCTCAGTCATTGTATTGACCAACATCCCAGTTTGCAATCTGTGACTTGGATTCCAAGAGCTGCTCCTTGCAGTTTCACAAGTGAGCCGTAGTTCCCTTAGCTCGTCTTCTGAATCCGGTTGGAAGCTCCGAGATGGCAACCTCGCAGTTGCTCCTGGTGGCCGCCACGTTGGCGATGCTCTTCATTGGTAACGTCCCACGATTTCCATTCCATCAATCACATCTGTGCATGCATGTGTTTATCTTCAGGCGTATGTCCTAGCATGTTCATTCATTCGAACTTGGGGGAATAGGAAGTCGGATCGGTTGTGTTTCGTAACGACTCTCCAGATAGACACTGGGTGGCACTGAACGGCACAAGAGGCTTGTACTGTAGAATTAAATATTCATCCACGTCGGCTTCCTGTTTCGCCTTGATTGACATTGACCATGATGATAATTGTGTGCCAGTTTCGAAATCCGTCTTAGCCAATTCAATGTGCTGCAATTATTCCTAATACGCAGAAACTGGACAAAATTTCAAATATTATGCTGCGATGAATGGGTTCATCCAATCTACTAGTGCGTCTAACCATATTAGCTTCATTTGGAGTGCATTACGCAGGTAGCGCCGATGCGTGGACCAAGTGCCCGACGGGCTTCGGGGACTGCAAGCCCCGCGTGCCCGGGTGCGAGACCAACATCTTCAAGGACCCCTTCAACTGCGGCAAGTGCGGCAACTGCTGCAAACAGGTAGCGAACGCCGTCACACCCTGCAAGTACGGCAAGTGCTGCCCGCCCGAGTGCAAGACCGGGTACGGAAACTGCGACGGCAACATCTGGAAGAATGGGTGCGAGAAGAGCTTGTTGAGCGACCCCTTCAACTGCGGCAAGTGCGGCAACTGCTGCAAGCAGGTCCCCAACGCCGTGACCCCCTGCAAGGCCGGCAAGTGTTGCCCGCCCGAGTGCAAGACCGGGTATGGCAACTGCGACGGCGACATCTGGAAGAACGGGTGTGAGAAGAGCTTGTTGAGCGACCCCTTGAACTGTGGCAAGTGCGGCAACTGCTGCAAGCAGGTCCCGAACGCTGTGACCTTGTGCAAGTCCGGCAAGTGCAGCGATCCCCAGTGCAAGCCGGGGTATGGCAACTGCGACGGCAACATCTGGAAGAACGGTTGCGAGAAGAGCTTGACGAACGACATCTTCAACTGCGGCAAGTGCGGTTATTGCTGCCCCGTGACCCTGAAGGGCGGCGAAGCGACCTGCAGGTATGCATTTTTCTGAACGGCAGATGAGTGAGGAATCTGAATCTTTGTGGTTTGGCAATGAGGTCTTGGTGGCTTGTCTAGTACAGTTCCATCATGGTAGAATGATGGTCGTAGATTAATTGTAGCAAAACGAGTGAGTAATTGTACAACATGATCACTACTTAGCTCGATAGTCTTAGCTAGTTGTCTCACTGGTTGTTGGCTGCATATATCCTTTTGCAATGTGTATTTGGGGGCATTCCGTCTTCCGAGATTAACTAACTTTCGTCGAGGCATTCGATGTTGATGTTCTACTAGGTAGTTAGGTCGCCCGGTCATCGCGAATAAGTCTGCATGGGCTGCAACTGTTTTCTGGACTCTGACATTCTGTGGATTGGTTTGGTTTGGTCATGGCAGCGCCGGTAAGTGCGGCCAGCAGTGCAAGTCTGGCACCAAGTACGACAGTGTGAAGAAGTGCTGCGTTCCAATCTACTGAGCAGACGGGCAGCTAGTTCGAGAAGCGGGGCTGCACGGGGCTTAATTTCTAGAATATTTAATCACCGAATAATTAGTGGGGAACTTTGTAAGTTGATGGCTGGCCAACGTCCTGTTGCCTGGCCGGCCATGCGCAGCGGTGCTTTAACTATTTTGCAACAAATAGGAGATAGATCGCAAATGAAATCTTGTGAATTACTCGCAAGGCGAGTCTCACTGTCGCTTGATGTTCCTGGGAGATCAGGATTCTATTCAGTGTCAGTTTCGTCGGGTCATTTTTCCGTGGGGATCGACATGGTTTGATGGTTCGGTTTTCGTTGTGCCTGCGCCCGAGTTGGGTTGTACGTTTTGAACTCTCAATAAAGCAAAGCCCAGTTTGTGATACATTATTGTAAGTTCTGTTTCTTCACAAGCAACTCGATGCACTTCCTTTCATGACTGAACTCCACAGGCAACTGAAGTTGAATGAATGTGTTGTCGAGAGCGCTAGCTAACCAGTCCATGATATCGAATCTGCATGGCTGCGTAAGTCAATCACTCTGTTTCATCTTTCTTTATGTAGGGTGGTTAGCTGTGTCGAGTGGTTCGATACATAATTTCTGTATGTAGAAATTGAAATTCATCGGCTCATGCAGCTGTACTTACTTGTCAGGCGCTCGATCTCAAGCTTCCTTGACAATAGTTTTCACGATAAATTTTTTGTTTTGAGAGCGTAGATATCTCTCAGCTGATAAGGTAATTTCAGTAGCAATAGGGTCCAATTCCGTCTGGACTGCCTGCACTTGCGCAAGCCCACACCTATTGTCGTGACACATCCAGGGTTGACAGGACGTCCGGACGCGGACGCTGTGTCCGCAACGTCCGCTGACATTCGCGTCCTGGCGGACGCAGCGTCCGCCTGTCCCCCATCCGTCCGTCCGCCCATCCGCCTGTCCGTCCGCTCGATTACGGCCATCCGATCGACATGCGAACTGATCTGATCCGCACGATCTGGGCGTCCGCCCCGCTCGTCCGCTTTCCGATGGCGGTCGGGACGCTGCGTCCGCTAGCGTCCAGACGTCCGAAAAACGAACGCTATTTTGGGGCGGACGTTGAAATTCGTCAACCCTGGACACATTTAAGTACTTGTAAAGTGCAGTCTTGATGCAATTGTCGCAATATAATTCTTAACATAGACCTCATTTACCTGGACGGTCCAACATACAAGCTTTGATAGTTTGTACCAACCAAGAGTTCAAGCACGTGTCCTGTTACTGAAGCTAATTCACCTAATTTCATTAATAGTATTTGAGAGTCATTCATTGTTAAGTTAGAAATTACGAATCCTTTGCAGTACCCTGTTCAAAGCTTAATCTGTTCTGTCACTACCAATCTTATTTCTCAATAGTGTGATATCAAAAAAGTCGGATAAGTAGTAAAATTTTTAAAATCTTTCTTATCGAGTATAAATTTTTCAATATCGCTTCTACATGGAACACTATATATCGATGGTCACAATGTTACATAAATCTCTGTAATCATATGAATTTCAGGAGTCTGGGCTATGAATTCGATCAAAGAGGTCTGGATGTCTTTGCATTCATGTTTGAAGCTAAAGGAGAAAAGTAGGCCTTAAAAATTCTAAATCACATTCCGTCTCTCCATAAGGACGGACAGAAAATCCATGATGACCAGCATTCTCTCAACAGATTCCTCTGAACCGAGCACCCTTCAAGTCATGGTGCAATTTACTCCTCCCACGGAACAGAAAAGCGGGCCCGTTTCCATAGACATTCTCAGACCTAGTCTCATTCTCAGACGCTTACTTTCTCAGACCATTCCGCCTGGACGCAAATGGTACTCCCAACACTCCTGGCGCGCGCCTGTGCAGACTCCTAAACCCCTGCATCGCCACAAATACCTATGAAGGAATCGAACTGATTCTTGCGCTTCTTCCGATTGGTTTCAAACCTAATCAAGAGGGTATTGCCGCTTTTGTGGGTAAAATTTTTTTTAAAATTAAAATCCTGCAATCATCCCCGACATTACTTAAGGCGAGGCGACCCCTGGCTCTGATTCAGAGTCGAGACAGTCACCCAATTTAGTAATGAATGTAGTTATTAGGCACTCAAGGTGTATAGTGATATTTTGTGTCACTATGCACTCCCCCCTTCAATTTTTATTTAAATTTTTTTATTTTATCATCCCCACCTATCATTTAAAATTTGATTTAAATTTTTTAATCTCACTCCCTCTCACCTCCACCCCCTCTTGTAATCTTCAGAATCAAAGTTCTTGACAAACAATATGGGACAATTAATCTCGTATTCAATACTGTATTCGTCTTCTATATCCGTATTCAGTATCCATATTCAATATCTGTATTCAGTACACCTATTCAATACGCATATTCAATACACGTATTTAATATCCATATTCAGTACACGTATTTAATACTCATATCCAGTATCCATACTTGTATTCGTATTCGTATTCAATATTTGTATTTTATATTTGAACGGCTCAGATTAAATTTCACAAGATCAACATCTTGTGATTTTTTGAGAAATCAACGTCAATTTTGAGGGTAAGCATTTTTTTTCAAAAAAAAAAACCGCTCACAAATTTTTTGAGAGAGGAGGGGGGGAACTAATGGAAAACTGGGGTGGCAAGCGAGTTTCAGTGTATAGTGACCTTGGGATGGCAACTCCTATGTAATATGCAGAGGGGGACCGTTTTGAGGAGCAAAAATAGCCAAGTACTTTAATTTTGATAACTAATTACAACATTAAAAGAGTTTTTAACAAAGATTCTACAATGAGGAGCTAGGGCTGAGATTTTAATTAATTTCAATCAATACCATGTCTAAAGAAGTCCAATTTTAGTAGTACATGTTCTACACTTCTACTTCATAATTTATAAGGACCATTGAAATCTTGAAAGTGAGATATTTTCTATTAAATTCTAATTCTACCAATTGCTTATTAATGATAGAGTTTCAAGCACTTTTGATGGATAGCTCGTTTTGCAAAAATGACAAATGATCAAAGTTTACAATGATTGTTTATGCCCATATCCAAGAGCATGTCCATGATACTATTACTCTCCAACTTTAGCTTAGTTTGTGAAAGTAATCAATGAGTTTAATTCTAGCAACACATAGGCAATTTAAATGCCAATTGATTGAATGCTTCATTAAACTAATTGTGCCACTAAGGTCGTGAATGGTAATGAATACTAATATATAAATTCTTAAGCATGAATACTTGAATGCCTTAGATGCAATAATGAAGTTTGATAATTGACATTATTAGAGGGATCTTTTTAGGAAATAATTAAAAAAAAGAGTAAATTTAATCAGGGTTGACGAATCTCAATGTTCGCCCCAAAATAGCATCCGTTTTCCGGACATCCAGACGCACGGACACTAGTGGATGCAGCGTCCCTTCCGCCGTCGGAAGGCGGACGCGCGAGCCGGGGCAGATGGGCGAGGTGGACGGGAGGCGGACAGGCGGGGCGGACGGGCATACAGACTAGACGGGGCGGACGGACAGGGCGGATGGGGTGGACTTCGCATTGCCATTAGTCATTAGAAAATTTTATATTGTTATGTAATTTGAATGTTACACAATCAAAAATGAATGCATCCACGTAAAATAAGATGTACATATAAAAATATTTTTATACGCAAATGAAAATATAACATCTTTATATATAAATATATATATATAAACAAAATACATGAAAACATAGTTTCAATATCACTATTAAATCCTATACGATCTTTTTAAGATTTAAATTTTTCACAATTTTTTTTGTTTTTAAACAATGAAAGGACCATTGTTTTTAAAAAACAAAATTCTCCTCAAATCCTACTTTCCACTGGATGGACCACTACCTTCTCCCAAAACAAAAGGAAAATCTGTTGTACCAAGGAGTTTAGCAGATGATTGACGAGTTGACCGTTGTTGACTTGGACGGACTATTCGCCCTCCAGATTGAACTTCGATGTCCACCTTATGAAATTGTTTCTTGGTTTCCGGAGAGAAGTCATTGTCCTCTTCACGCTTCCTTTTTGTTTTCTTTTCGGTGATAAATCGACTTCGTCTGCCTTCAAGGTTCTCAAGTTGCTCTCCACACGATCTACCATTACTTGAACAACTTATCATCTCCTTTCCCTTGCCATACTATGAGGCAGTTTCCATCCAATAGGAAAGCCATCCAATAGGAAAGCCTTCCAATGCCCTATAATATCGCCAATGCGCCTATCAAATGCTACTGCCACATCTACAGATGAATGTCCTGTGCTTGTTAGTCCATTTGTATCGTAGACAGCACGAACTTTTGCAGCCTCTTCCAACTTCAACAATAGAAGGGCCCTACCTACGAAGGTGTGGTCGTATGCCTTATACTGCTCATCGAACTCTTTTCCATGGTTTACCTCCACCCAATTGTCTTCTGGTCCTCTCTCCACTTTTTTATCTGGAATACGAAAGAACTTTTCGTGTTGCAAGCTCCAATGTCCCCCCATGTTGTGACAAAACATTTCACGGGCCGCGTCATCTACGATTCCTCGAGCCCGCAATTCCACCTCTCTATTGTGAGTCATCCACACATCCAAATCCAATGGTTGCTGAGATTCCTCGTACAAATCATATCTCTGTTCATTTGCATTCTATCGGATTGGCTTCCCCCAATGTTGATAATTTTGGAATTTGTACGGCGCTTGATCAAGAGGAAGATTCCAACGATTGTACTCGTGGCCTGGAGGCATAGCTTCCAAGATACCAAACATTTCGTAGAACCTAGCACTCAATGGACTACGACACTCGGCACACACCGAACGAATGAGTGATGCTTTCACAATGCAAGTGACATGGAAAGTGTGGCGACATTGGCCCATGGTTACCGCACCTTCCGGTCCGAAGAGGCCTTGGCAAAGGCTACAACAACCATCCAAGATTGGAGAGGCTGGATCACAAGCATGCACCACTCGCTTGTCTTTCACATTGATGTGTACTGACAGTGTGTTGTAAGGGACCCATCCTTCCTCTACTTCCAAGGCCCAATTGATGGGTGGAGCTTGGTCCTTCTTTGTGTGGTTTAACCGCTCAAACATGGCATCCATGTCTCCCTAACATGTAATCTCTGTATATCCCTTTGAAGAATGTTGGTCAAACATAATCTTGAACCAACTCAAAGAGCTTTGAATGGCATCGCAATTTTCATTCGACTCCATTGCCAATGTTTGAAGACCTGTCATTGCTCGAGATACTACAGAGGGTTTGTCTTGGAGTCTTTGTACCCATGCTAACCATCGAGACTCCAAGCCACTAGATGGCATAAACTTCTTCAAATCCAAGCACAATTGCAATCGATTCAACTTGGATTCAACAATTCATTTTGCTTCAATTGCCTCCTCCAATTTATGCTTCAACTCTTCAAAGTCACAACTCTCCGTTTGCGTCTCCGCATTCACGTAAACGGATGAAAGCTTTTCCATTGATGGTTGTTGTGTCGCTTTTAACATGCTCATATCGTGACTTTCTTGTACATTCACAATGGCAGGGTTGTCGCTTGCTTCGGCCTTATCAAAAGGAAGAGAGAGCTTATCTTCACTCTCTTGACTCTCTTGACTGTCTCCAAGTACAATCATTGGTGAGATTGCAACCTCACTTGAATTTTTGGAGGTCCCTTGCAATTCTGCAATCCATTTACGCATCTTCATCAACTCCTCCATTTACCTCGATGATTGTTGATTTAAATGTTCAACCTCACTCTCCGAAGTCTTTAATTTCAACTCCAACACTTTGTACCTTGTTTCCACTCCTCCAAGGTCAGCAATTTTCTTCTCATATTCCACCAATTGTAGTATGTGAACATCTCTTTCTTCGAAAAGTGGTCCGAAAGTCTTCGTGAGATTCTGAAATGCTATAGCACCTTTCAACATCTTTGGTGCCATGAAAGAAAACTCCTTGGCCAAATTCATAAAAGTCGGAGCAACTTTCGCTAAAAATATAGCTGACATCGTCATCTTGAAAGTTGTATCAAGTATATGTGCAACATTCTTTGGATCTGCAGGTGGACTCATTGGAACAGCAGTAGCACCATCATCGGGGTTAGACGATCCGCCTATTTCTTTATGAAGGTTAGTAAACTGAACCAAGAGCTTCAAAAGATTTTCCAATTGTTTTGGATTGGACATGTCTTGCAAGGTTCGATGTAGAGGACTTGGCAATGCCGTTGTAAACGGAAACTCCTCCGCCCGCCTTTTACGCTCGGAACTCCATAATGAGGATATATTATCAATCGTCACGCCTTGTCCACGAGGCGTATGTACTTTGTCTTCTAAACTTAACGTTGGACTAGATTCAACGCCTTGATGCATAGGCGCAGATTTGTAAACCAAACTATCAAAACAATTGTTGGCTATCAGACTATCAAGTGTAGCATTAGCCTTTGCCACTTTCTCCACCAAGACTTCGTCTACTTTACTTTTTGAAGTTTCCCCGCGTTCCGTGCAAACCTTGCCTTGGTTTACAAACTCCGTTTGCGTTTGTGCCGCAACATTTGGTATAAAGGTCAAACGCGTTGGAGCTGTGGAAAAGACTTTACCCTCCTGCGCCTCTACATCTTTCTCCACATCTTTCCCAACATTTTTCGAAGAACTTTCATTGATTTCTTTTGTTGGAGATTGTACAGACCGTAATTCTTCAACATTTGAGGCTTTCTCCACACCATCCATTTTCACCTCAATAGTATTTTTTAATACTTTTTCTGTTTCTCCCTCTGAATTGTACAAGTCGGGAATGTCCTTTTGATTGGCTTTAAGTAGAAGTGGGCAAGCTGTTGTCGTCGGAAATGTGCTCCAATTGATCTTGCGCTCTAATATAAGTTCCGCGTAAACCATACACGCCACACTATAATTAATATAGCCTTTATTTCTGCGCTTGTTTCCGAATAGAACACGTCACACCTCCTCAGATTGATGGACAAAATGTTTGTTATTGCAAGTCCATGGTTTACAACAAAAATCCCGTATATGACTCTTGTGCGACTCTTGAGGCCACAACTTGTCAATGTAGTACATTTTAACATAGGTCCTGCACATTTTTTATGTCCAATACTCCGCATCTTCATCTTCCCACCCGCTCTTTGCTTTAATTGTAGGGTCATTTAAAATGTCAAGCCGAAGGTCATGCATAGCCCCCTTCACTTTGCTCTTTTTCTTGGCTTCGCTTTCCGGAGTCACCCCATCCATATTTCGATCACCTTTGCCGTTCATAATTGTCAATTGGATTCAATAACCAATTGAAGTGAATAAAAAAATCTCACGTGATAGTCAAAAGTGATGGCATCAACCGCAACACAATAACAAAAGATAGAGGACCTGAACTCTCCACCCTGTAGGAGCAACTAGCGCATAAAGCAATAGTAGCACATCCAACTTGGCACCGAAGGAGAATTGAAGTGAGAAGAAATGAAAATCACTCCACCCTTATAGCCGTCCGCCGCCAGACCTAGAGGCCGTCTGCCACCAGACCTGCCCTGGTCCGCGCGAAGCGGCCCTGAACCTCGCGTCCGCTGCACGGACTGACAACGTCCGCTTCGGCAGCGGACGCGCCGTCCGTCCGTCGCCCCGTCCGACCGAGCCATTTGACCGACCTGTCCGACCGCCCTGACCGACCGACCCATCTGACCGCCCCATCCGACTGGCGCGTCCACCCAGATTGTCCGCACTGTCCGCCTTCCGACACCGTCCGCGCTTTGGACACGCCGACCGCCCCACTTAAACACTGACCGCCGACGGTGTCCGCCCAGCTGTCCATTGGTGCATCCTATGAGGCCATTATTATTCAAAAAGAGCGGTAACATTTCAAAAATAAAACAGCCTAATAATCACTGCTAAATGAGGATCAATGTAATTGATTTATCATTTTTTATTTTTTTTAAATGTAAACCCTAAACCCTATACCCTAATTATCCTAAACCTTTTCTTTTCTCCCCTAAATTGTTTTACAAATGAGAGGAATGTGGTTAAATTGAATATGTTTGGATTATTTATTGATATTATCCCTCTAAATAGGTTTTAGAAAGATCTGAAGATGGTGGGGATTTTTTTAAAGTTCATTAGAAAATCAAATGTTTTGCAGAAATAATCAATTCCTTTTTCATTGTAAGCAAATGAAATTTTTTAAAAAGGCCCCAATACATAATTAGAATAACAGTTTAATGAATTTCAACCTCATGATATTTAATGAAAGGTTGTGATTTCTCATTAAAAGTGCATCACGATCTTCAAATGAACATCGAGTCTTTCATATCTTTTAATGAAATTTTGATTAGATTTGAAAACAAAGGAAAAGAATCAATATTTTAACTTTCAAATCATGTATGGCTATATTTTTCCTTAAAAACATAGAAAAATTCGTTACTTGAGTTGGTAGAGTAGAATACATTATACACTTATACATCTACTATATTTATTTTGAAGGGTAATTCCAATATTTTTATTTCAGATGTTTTTAAATATTAATTTTAAAAAAGAGGGTTCATTGTTTAAAGATCTAAAAAATTGACAAATATAATTTCTATTATAAATAGGAATTGAATTCGGAATTCGATTTTTGAAATGATTCAAATAAACAAGATATTGATTATAAAATATTTCTTTGTTTGAGTTTTCAAAATGAATTCACGAAACAATTGCAAACTTTTGAACTTAGATATATGGTATTGTTTTTGGTTTGTACTTTGTAGAGTATAATACTTCAATTTTAATCCTAAATAAATGAAAAAACTCCACATGAATGAAATGTTTCTATATATTGCACAAAGATTTCTACCAATTACTATGATAATTAAATACATTGTTACATTTCATAAAATATTCTACATAGAAAAAAAAAATCATTTCAGTTTTCAATCATAATAAACGATGTCTTCTACTCTTTCTGTTATATGTTCATTTTGTATAATGTGTACATTGTACAATCTTTGAGAGCAAGGTAGTTCATTTTTGGCTCTCATTGAAATAGAAAATATATTTGTGTTTGGATTTTGAAATCATTATGTATTCTACGGTCTTGCAAGAATGCATCTTGCTCCTTCCTTTGAATCCTTTTGATATTTTCTTTATTTTCCTTTGTTTTCTATTTCGTAGGGCTCTTATTCTCTTGTTCTCTTCATTTGACCAGCCTATTTGGCTTGGCTCTTAGTTGGGTTTTTTTTTAGTGTAATGGTTTATGTATATGTTATAAAAAATATATATTATTTATTTAAAATTAATATATTGATGAACAAACGCATAAAGGCATTGAATGCTTTCACATTTAAAGTTATAAATCTATCATAAATCACTCTGGCAAATTTGAATGATTGAATCGAAAATTTGAAAATGTGATTACAAGAGCTTTCAATTCAATCAATTGCATAAATCATAAATGTTGAAATGCAACTCGTATGAGTTTAGCATCTATGAAGATTAATTCATGCCATCCACATGCAATTTTCCAATTTAATAAAATGCAATTGAGTACTTCAATTTCTTTCTTTTCAATTCTCTAAGTAACATTCACTTCATATCTTTCTCTATTTGTTTATCTATTTTTTGGCAACAAATGGAGAAACCATCTTTGTCTATATTTGAACATGCACTCTTATTTGATTGATGAAGAATAGATCTATAAAATATATAATCATTGATTTGTTCATGTTGATTTATTTAATATATTTTATGTATGTATATATATTTATATATATATATATATATATATATATATATATATATATATATATATATATATATCATTAAAGGAGTATGAAAGACAAGATTGACAAATTGTGTTCGAATGTTGTTGATTTTGAAATGATTTAGAACTATATCATTTAGAAGAATATTATAATAGTGTTATGTTATAATATTAATCCTAAAACAATTGCAACAAATATTAAAATACATACTAAGTTAGGTTTGTCAGCCTACCAATTGTTCATTAATAGACATAATTGAGTAGCCTCCTTAAATGAAACATTCAATATCTAATATCTTACAATCCAAATGGTGGATTTGTCTAAAATTTTTTCCACATTTTTTTCAACTAATTTACTACAAGATCCTACGGTTACATATGCCCCAAAGTATTTTTCTTCTAAGACTTGATATTTGCACTACTATTGGCAGTTTTGAAGTGTTTTTAGTGAAAAGAACTTTACGGGTTAAACATCTATACCGTTAGATTTTGAAAAAAGAACAATTTGCTTCATTAGGTTTAGGGTTTAAGATGAGCCGTCCACCCTGTCCGCCCGATCCGGCGTCCGCCTTGTCCACCCCGTCCGCCTCGATACCCGTCCGCCCTGTCCGCCCCTTCCGCCGCGATATCCGTCCGCCCGTCCTCCGTTCGCCCTATTCGCCCGATCCGGAGTCCGCCCTGTCCGCCCCGACCGCCCTGATACCCGTCCGCCCCGTCCACCATCCGCCCCGTCCGCCCCGATACCCATCCGCCCTGTCCGTCCGATCGGGTGTCTACCCTGTCCGCCCCGATACCCGTCCGCCCGGTTATGGCCGTCCGATTGACACGCGGACTGATGTGGTCCGCATGATCTGGACGTCCGCCTCGGGGCGTCTGCATATATATATGGGGAGGCGGACGGCTCATTCCGAACAATCGTTCTCTTTTGGAGTGGGCGGACCAGTGCATTAGAAGCTCTGCGCGCCCCTTCCGCTTTGAGTGAACGATTGTTGTGGCATTGTTACAAATTTTCACAAAGTTCACGCTTGTAAAATTTTAATTAATTAATTAAATCAAAATTTTGCTTCTTAAGCTTTTTAATTGTTTCATTCTCTTTGCTTCGGCTTCATCATGCCGAAAGATAGAACACCCAAAAAAAGTAGTCGAAAGGGAAGACTCCAATTGTTCGATTGGGATGCTTGGGCCGATCCATTGTGCGTAGGTGAACCGGGATGGGAAGAAGAACCAACAAGAGTGTGAGATTACTCAAGTGCAAGAAGTATGTGAAAATGACTCACATTCAAAAACTTTGGCAACGTGAATGTGTAGAGCACCAAGCGCTACGTTGGGAAGGACAAATGTCTATGTGCCAAAGTGAGCATTTCAAACAACGATACACACAAGTGCATCGAGTTCTTGGCATTAAAAGTGCCAAACCAAATATAATGAATTATAATGTTATGGCAATGGTTTGGGCAGAGATTGTACTTCACAAGGACGTGGACTGGTGTATCGCTACAGGTCGCAATGTGGAGAACTATACGCGCACGGATGTTGTTATAGATACACAGTGGAGGGGCGCAAGCGATTGTATGCCAGAGTGGTCTAATCGAGATTATCTACAACAACCTTCAGTTGTTCTTCGAGATGCTGAAGATGCGTGGACAGATGACGATGATGACGTCATGACGATGATATGCAAGCGCCTGTCACATTTGGAGTTAGGCACGAGCGGGTAGAAGAACGAGAACGAATTGAATTCGAACAACAAATACAAGAGGCAACACGCAGAAGCCTTCAAGATCGTGGACGGCAAGATAGGCATGGTGGGTCCTACGGACATGAACATGGAACGTGAGAATCTGAACAAGGAAGAGGTGGTTCATACTCTGGTTACGATCCTCAAAATAGATATGAAGATGGAAGAGGGAGCTATGGATCCACGCATTATGGTGGTTCAAGTGCAGTTGGTTTTCGTTATGGCACTCCTCCTGAAATTGGCTCTCAAAGTGGAGCAGGTAGCTATGGCAACACGCACTATGGTAGGCCTACTGAATCTGGTTCATATTATACGATGCCCACTCAAGTGGGCTCTAAAGGTAGTGGAGGAAGCCATGTAACCCTGTAGTATAGTTGCTCTCTTCACGGAAGCGCCCAATACTATCCGGGATCAACTAGAAGTGATTCATACGGGCATCATGGGGCTTCTTATTACGGGGCTTCAAATGAAAAAGGATCAGAGCCTCCTACTCCGGTTCCTCCTCCCACTTTTGGAGGTTCAAATTATAGACAAGGAGGTACACCGAGTGGATATCACGGAAACTACGGAGGTGGTCCGTTCATTGGAGTACAAAGAAGAGGCAGCGGTCAACAATTTGAGTCCGATTCAGATTCCGAATAAAAAAACATGCAAGTATATAGTGAGCATGTATTTGCTCCATTTTCTCATTTTTACTCTAACGACAAGTATAGAGCACTAGATTGGTAGAAGTAGTACAAAATTTTAAATGAATAGAACAATTTTGAACAACAATTTTGTTCACTTTTTCAAAAAGTGTTGTGTAATAGTGTACACCAAGTATGTATGTAGGCAAGCATATTGTTGAAGACATCATTGTATTATTTTATAACAATGTTGATGTATAAGGCTATAAGCGACTTTGATAAATAATAAAAATATGAAGAAGAAATGTAATTTTGTAAGAGCCATATTATGTCTATTTTTGAATTTAGCATTCGAGGTTAAATATGTACTAGTATGGTGTGTATTTTGAAATTATTGTTGTGTGTTTATTACATTTAGAAACTCGTAAATGGTAACAATGTATTTCTAATTAATTTATGAAAGATTGAATTATTTGAATATTTAAAATTTTTTTATTTTTCATTCAACGATTGCTAAAAACTAAAATGACTTCTTATTCGTATGAAGAAATGCCCAAATTAGACAATTAGTGGTTCTTCTTTAGATTCTATTTTCAAATGTGAAAAATAAATCGGATCGGGCGGACGCTTGATTTGTCCGCCCGTAGCCATCCGATCGGGCGGACGGGGCTCAAGGGTTTCGGGGAGGCGGACGGCCGATGCGTCCGCCACTCGCGGCCCGTCCGATCGGGTGGACGCGGCTGTAGGGTTTCAGGGAGGCGGACAGTTGATGTGTCCGCTAGCCGCGGCCCGTCCGATCAAGCGGATGGTTTGGGGCCGTCCGCCGCTGCCCGTCGGATCGGGTGGACGACAGATTTGTCCACCCGTGGCCGTCCAATCGGGTGGACAGGGCTCGAGGGTTTCAGGGAGGCAGACGGCCGATGCGTCCGCCACCCCCAGCCCGTCCGATCGGGCGAATGGTTTAGGGCCGTCCGATGGGGCGGACGGGCCATCCGCATTGTCACTTTTGCTTTGCCCCTAGTGAATGCAAGGTGGAGCATCCAACAACATCTGTGCCGCCACATTCAATGCATTCACAAGGGTTCACTGCCCCGTCCGCCCCGATACCCGTCCGCCCCGTTACGGCGATGCGTCCGCCCCCCCGGACCGTCCGATCGGGCGGACGCCAGATTTGTCCACCCGTGGCCATCCGATCGGGCAGACAGGGCTCGAGGATTTCGGGGAGGCAGACGACCGATCCGTCCGCCACCCCCGGCTCGTCCGATCGGGCGGACGGTTTAGGGCTGTCCGATGGGGGCAAACGGGCCGTCCGCATTGTCACTTTTGCTTTGCCCCTTGTGAATGCAAGGTGGAGCGGAGAGCTTGGTGGTTCATCCTCCATTGGCTCCTTTCTGAGGCAAGGGAAGAGTGGTTTATTGGGGCCCCCTTGTTGCCAATTTTTTGGACACTTGCGCGTGAATTCAATTTCAAATTAAAAAATTTGATCTATATCAATTTCATTTGTCACGATGCCGAACGGGAAGAAGAAGATTGCGAAGCTAAAACATGGAGAGGGACCATCGAACTTGGAGGTAGCTCGCCAAAGTCCTTCGGAAGAATGCAAGAAATTCATGATCGAGCGCATCATTCAATTTTATAAATCGGAAACAACATTGTCTTTAGACAATAAGTACATCAGATATCAAGAGGAGTGCGTGTTTAAATTTAAGGTAGACATGACACAGATGTTGTTGGATGCATTGAATGTGGCGAAGTGGCATGACAAAATGCATAAAACGCACTTTACCAAATGTTTGGAGAACAAGGTTCATAACGCTTTGTGGAATTCCAAAGTCATTTTGGTTAAATATAGCAAGGAATATCGACCCAATGATGCCCAGTTTGAAGAAATGATTCTGAAAGCGGACTTGTTTAGGGGGCAATGTGTTCCATTCGCCAAAAAGCACAATCGAGTTGGTTCAATTGGTTGGTGGAAAAGCAATGATGGAGTTGCTGAAGCGAAAAGGAACAAACGGCACCTCATAGCACTTCCAGATACAGCACGCGTGATTGTTGTTGATGATAGAACGATGAGAGGTGGATATGCAACGATTCGAAAGGTTCGTATTGAAAGATGTCCAGGAATACTTCCTTATTGGGAGTTTAGGGCAAAGAAATCCATTCACCACCAAACTCGACCCGATCTTGCAAAGTTAGAACATTAAAACGAATCAATGGTTGTTCGAATTCCACACGTGGGTGTGATACGGTTTGCTGCAATGCA
Source organism: Pseudoscleropodium purum (assembly GCA_963969395.1). Classification (NCBI taxonomy): domain Eukaryota; kingdom Viridiplantae; phylum Streptophyta; class Bryopsida; order Hypnales; family Brachytheciaceae; genus Pseudoscleropodium; species Pseudoscleropodium purum. The sequence continues at coordinate 6,377,428 of OZ017796.1, forward strand.
CGGAACGACGTGTGAAGGTTATGCGTATTGGTAGAATGGTGAAACTCTTCGACAAATGTTGAATATGGATAAGGACTATCCAAACAACATTCAAATCCGTTTGATGTATACGAATCCAACCGAAGAGGAGGTTGTAAAAGCTCACCGTTTAGGGCGATATCGGAAGAAGCGCATGGAGTTGACATGGGCATTTATGCATATAATGTATGCAGTGAATCTTGCTGGACATTTGCACAATGATCTTTCTCCAGACAACATCTTGTTGCATTTTTCAGAGGATGAGTCACGTGTGTACATTGGAGTTTGCGATTGGGGCATGACCACCTTAGCTTCTCAGCCAATGAAGTCTTTGTACACATTCACATTAGCAAATGAGATGAAGCAGACTTTGCAAACGAGATGGTGGGTGGATCCACGTATTGCATATTTGCATAAAGCAGGTGCAGATGTGGAAGTCATTCCGATGTATTCACGTAAGTCAGAAGAGTATGCCATTCGAAAAATTGCTCGGCGGATGAATGAAAACAACATGTCAAAGGCGTATTTCAACTTGCTACGAAAAACACCTAGTGCGACACAATTTGCCTTTCATGACTTTGCAAAAGTGTTTTATGCTTAATTGAAGCGCATTTCTTCGAAGACTAATGATGAAAATACTTGTTTGGCCCATGTGATTACGCAATTCTCTAATACATATTGTTGGCCGATGCCAGATGAACATTTCCGCCATTTATATTAGATTGGTAGTACAGAAGTAGTAGTTGAATAGGTTATATAGGCATTAAAAATTAGTTTAGAAATATAGAGTTGGAATGAAAAAAATTATATGTGCAATTAGCCAAATGTGCACAATGTATGGTATTCTACATTAAATTGAATACATTTTGTCCATATTGATTATGTTTATATTTGTGTTGATCTTGATTTTTTAAATAGTATATATATATATTTGAAGTCACAAATTTTTTTAGTTTGCCTTTTGAAAATGAATTGTAATTTTTTCATAGTTTCAAGACTATCATGGACTCGTGGTCAAACTTTATAATCTTTCAACTTATAAGAGACATTGTTTTAATAACAAATCGCGAACCATTGCACTTCATTTAACATTTAATTGTTTAAAGATTAAGGGAGTGACCGCGGGGCAGTTTGGGTAGGGCGGTTGGGGGAAATAGGGCCGTCTGGGCGGACGGGGTGGCCCTGGCGGACGCTGCGTCCGCCGGGACCACGAATATCAGCGAACGCTGCGGACACAGCATCCGCATTCGGACGTCCCGGACGTCCGGACGTTGTGTCAACCTTGAATTTAATAATTACAAAAAAACCTAGGGGGTCTAATTGGTCCCCCATATTTGAAAAAAATCTTTTATTGTAGGTTCTTAAAATGAATTTTGAGTGCCTACATTAGAGAACTTTTCAACCTTTCAGAAGGCCACTCTAAAATAGCTGAAAAGATCCCACAATTACATTTAAATTTGCTTAATGACTTTTTTTTCCCTTTTTTGTCACTCACCTAAAGTTGTGATGTCCAGTGATTGTCAATGGTTTGGAACTCAAGTATAAGTAGTTAAATAATTAAGGTTTAGACATTGTATAGGACATTAAGTCCTTAATTTTGATTATTGCATACCTTATTTTCTAATCAAGGTATGGATAAAAAAACAAATGTTGAAAATAGTTCAATGATATCTCATATCTACCATCAAAAGTTTTTTTGATGGCATCATGATAGATTTATTTCATTGAAAATTGGTGTGAAAGAATGGTTAAGAGTTTGTTTTTATAAAGAATTCAATTAATCATGGTGAATCTTCAAAGAATAGAGGATATTTAGAAGATAGATAACTCATTGATGCAAGAATGCAAGAATCACTCAAATGCAGGAATTGTGTTCAAAGTTGAATTTTTGACCCCATTTAGGCAGATTAGAATGATTTTTTTCAAAAAACTTTGAACTAAACAAAGTTGGAAAATCAAGCTAGTTTTTATCTCCAAAAATCTTTTTGAGGTTTAAAGCCTCTAATAAAAAGTTACGAACAAAATTAGAAAAGGGGTTGAAAGAGAATTTTTTTGACATTTTCAAACACCCTCTCCAAATTTTATCCATAGCTTTTTTTTTAAGGCTTTAATCCTCAAAATTTGGAGATGAAAACTAACTTGGTTTTCAAATTTTTTTGTTCAAATTTTTTTGAAAAAAAATCATTCTACTATGCCTAAATGAGGTTTGAAATTTGACTTTGGATATAATTTTTTTCTTTTGACTTCACTATGGACAATTGTGCTCCTATAAATCCTAATTTACGTATCCCACATACATTGTTTTACCTACTACTATCCCACTTGTATAAATAACTTCTCTTCTCATCTTTGACAACCTTACCTTAAGTAGATTTTGAAGCTAGTTGCAAAATGTAAAAGTTCACTAATTTTATTGGCAACTAGCTTCAAAATCCACTTAAGGTAAGATGTTTAACTTCATTGAATTTGATTGATTTGCCAATTAATCACTTTGTAATACATACAAGGTGATTAATTGGCAAATTAATCAAATTTACTGAAATTCAAGCAAATTGACTATTTAATAGGCCTCTACTGTACTCTCATTACTTTGAGTCTTAACATCTTTTGTGAAGATCACACACTCTAATCGTGCACTATGGCTATAAGTCCCTTCTAATTCTAAGGCAATTAATAGACTAATTTGGTCACTCTAGAGGGCTAAGAATTTTTTTTCTAATGAAACTATTATGATCAATATAAAAAAATTATACCATTTGATTCTTCTAAATGTCTTCTTTCCTACTATGATCTTATAACCTACAAAATAAATAAAATAACTTCCCCTTTTATAGATTAGAAAAGTTAATTAAGAAAGCAACTACTTTAGTATTATAAGTTGCCACCCTAAGATAATCACTCCAAAGACCCCAAGAGGCCAAAACTTCTTGTCAACCAACTTCCAAACTCCAAATTCCATATACTTTTTTTTTTATCTCATCTAGGATAACAAAAGATATGGTTTCTGCGTTTGCCATAAATTGTACACATCTTCCATATAGCTTTTGTATTTCCATATTTACTGGTATGCCCCTTGCCATTGCTAGGTCAAAAGAAAATTTGCAACAACTTTGAAATTCAATAACTTTCACACTACACATTTGAATGCCATGAAACAAAGCTTGTGCATTCTTTCTCACCAAGGGCTTTCCAACAATATCAAAAACATGATTGTAAGACACATGGTTGTGGAGATCTCAACGTAAAAAACAAAGAAAACAAACAAGCTACCTTAATAAATTGATGAATTGATATCTATTCAATACCTTGAATTAAGGTATTTGTTTTGTTTGTTTGTTAAGTTGAGATCTCCTAGATTGTGTATCTTCTAATCGCATTCTTAGTACTATTGGAAAGCCCTTGGCAAAGAAGGGTGCATAGGCTTTGTTTCATAGCATTCCAACCTACAACATAAAAGTTATTGAATTTTAAAATTACAAAATTTTTACTTTTACTTTTGTTTTGACCATAGCAACAACATAGGGTACACTAGTACATACTGAATACCTTATATGTATCCATCCATCAATTACCTTATGTTAGGTTGTTTTTTTGTTATTTTTGTTTGTTTGTTACATTGAGCTCTCTTAGACCTTGCATCCACCAATCATGTTCTTGGTACCATTAGAAAGCTACCATCAAGAAGGGGTGCATGGTCTTTGTTTTGTGGCATTTTGACCTACAATGTTAAAGTCACTAAATTTTGAAGTATTTACGAATAAAAGAATTAAAAAATATTCTTATTTTTATTTTGATCATGGAAGTTACATGGGACACACTAGTCCATATTTATATTCATTGTATACTATATTTGTATATCTAATGTAGACCTAAATAATTATATTTTTTCAAGATTTATTTTATAGGGTGCTTAGTGTTTTTGAGGGAGACATGGTTGTTCCTTTTCAATCACATTCTATTAAATTAGGCTATTTGTTTGTTTTGTTTTGTTTGTTGCATTGAAATCTCCCAAACCATGCATCTCTTGTTTATATGTTTGATATTGTTGGAAAGCCCTTGGCAAGGAGGGGTGCACAAGTTTGGTTTTATGGCTTTCCAACCTAAGGCATGAAAGTTATTAAATTTTGAATTTTTTATGAATTAAAAAAATTAGAAATTTTTGTTTTGTTATGACCATAATAATAGCATAGGGCACACTAGTGTATACTAAATAGTGAGCACAAATTGTTATAGTTAGGCCTCCATTAAATTTTCATTCTTTGACATCCATTAGACTCTCACTATGATAATAAAATGTCTAGGATTTAAAATTTATTCACTTAAAATGGAGATGATCATAGAAACTCAATCTATATTGTAACTAGGTGTTATGTTAGCATTCCCTACCAATTGATTAATTTTTTCCTAAATCACTAATAGAAATTGAATATATAGTTAAGAAGAACAAAATAACAACCCATAATCAGCCAAACAAGTGGTTGAAGTTGCTATGTAGGTTTCTTCATGCATTGATGAACTAGAAGGAAGGCAATCATAGGGAACCAAGGTATACTATGAAAGTATGGTTCTAGAGGCCCATTTGAACATTAGTTTGTTACCCAAATGGATCTCTAAAACCATGCTCTTATATAGTTGTTTGATTCCCAAAGATCAGATTTCTTTAGTAATGAATTGCTTTCCTAGTTTATATGTGACAATTTAGAGCTTGATTTTACTACTAAAGGTTCAAATGCTTTTTTAGAATTTTTGGTAGGTTTTTATGTTATCATATTTTACCACAATTTATTGAAGCTCTTTTAAACTCTTAAAGGCCAAATTGCATTTTTTGGCTACATAGAAATTTTGAGTAGGTGCATGTGACTAGAGATTTCTATATTTTTGGCCCAAATTTTAGTAGGAGGTGGGAAAAAGGAATATCTTTCATATGCACTAAATTTCATGACATTTGGAAATACAAGTCAAAAGTTATAGCTTAATATGTTACTTTTTTCATAACTGAGCTATTTGGGTAAGTAAAAAGAAATCGCTTTTTTCAAAAACAAAATTTTGACATTGGTTTTCTAAAGTTATATATACATGGAAAACTTTGAATCATTCCATTTTGATCAATAAGTCAAAAGTCATGAGGATTTTTTATTTGTAGGCAGTTATGGATTCCCTACTCTATAATAAACTTTGAAATCTTATATCTTATTCAATTTTCAATATTTTTGGAAAAACATAAAATCATAGGATGTAGATTATTTATTACAACATTTCGACCATTGGAATTGGCATTTTTCAATTCTATATTTCAATTCTTAATGATTTAGTATTTCAAATCATTCTCTACTACTACTTACATTTTTTTCCTATATGTTGTACAATTCAAAATGATCTGAAATTTTTCAAGCATGTGGCTAACTTGTCTAGGAAAAACAATCCAAAGAAGCACCACTATTTTAGTCCTTTTTTCCTAGAAAAGTGAGCTTGTATTATTATTATCAAAAAGATGAAATTAAAATTATTATTTTTCTCTATAGAATATGTTTTTGTGTATATGAAAAGCTTTGATTCATTCCATTTGAATTAGTGGTATAAAAGTTGTAAAGATTTTTTTATCTTTGGGCAATCTTCTCAAAAGAATTAACTCATTGGATTCATTATTAAATAGAACTCAAATTTCACAATTTTTCAGAAACAAAATATCTACTAGATGTTGATTACATGCTAAAACAATCCCACTACTAGGATTGCCATGTTCCAATTGGGTCATCGCAAGAAACACTTGTTTTGTTTTGTCCCCTTACCTTGGACATGTGTTTTCTTACTCATAACTTCTGTGTTGTATGTTTGTTTTTTATAAAATTTGAAAAATGGTACATGTGGTAATTGTAGACATTGAATAATTTTTTCCAATTTTTTCCAATTAGTTTATTATTATTAAATTGCCACAAATGGATGTTTACCTTGAACATTTTGGAAGTTTTGATAGTGTTTCCAACCAGAAAATAAAAATTTGAAGGTCAAAATTAGAATACACAAATGTTCATTAAAGTTATACAAATATATTAAATAATAAAGTGTCCACCTTCCACATGTGCTCAAAATGTACACATGTAGAATTTTCTTAAAAATTTTCCAAAGATGAAAATAGTTGAAAAGAAGCACCTTCAAGATAGAAAGAATGTTTGTTTTTGTTTCTTGTTTTGGATTTTTAAATTACTATTTTCTAAAAATCAAATTTCAAAGTATGTATTTCCTAGCATTTTTCATCTCTTTTTTTGTGCATAACTTTTAAAGATACATTTTTTTAGGCATAAACTTTCACATACTCACATATTATTTTGAATGCTTTACAAATTGTGTATATTTTATTTCATTTTAAAAATTATCATTCCAAAAGTCACAATATTCCATTACTAAGGTCATTTTGAGCCCCAAATGGCAAGTCTTTCTTGCAATTTCCAATTCCATTTTTGAACTATTAAAGTTTTAATATTTTCTATCCAAGTATCCATTTTATATCTATTTTCATTGAATAATTTTATATGATCAAAAATAGTATTTTTTTTTCAATTTTTTCTTTACATTTTCAATTTAATTTTTTAAAATGAAAATTTATTGTACAAAATATTTAAAATAAAAGAATTTAAAACCTAAAAAACATGTATACAAAAATAGGTTTCATTGTTTTCTTTAAAAACTAACAAATTACAATCAAATACTCAGTCAAAGTTTTTGAAATTCTTACTAAACATTTTCATTGAAGTCTAACATAAGATTCTACAATTAAACATGCAAAGAAATAATTCTTTTCTCATTGTAGTTTCGGGCACTAGAAATGGTAGCCTTCATTTGCCTATAATTAATTTTAGAATAGAAAATTTGAAAATATGCAAAATCTTACAGCCTTTATGATGAACTCTTGAAAAAATTAAAACTTTGACCTCAAGACAATAAAACTAAATACATAAACATAATATTTCCAATACTTCTACATGAAGTTACTTATTTCCAATGTATTTTTCAACAAGTGATGAAATTCTTAAAAATTTCCAAACCTCTTAGTATCTTTTAACAATGGCATGCTAAAAATAATTTAACTTAGGAATTCAAACTATAAAATGTTGAATTTTTTATTTTGAGTTATTAGAAAATTTATAATTTTGATGTTTTAGATTTCGCAGAAAATCTAAAAGTCTTCAAATAAAATTTTCATTTTTTTTTTCAATTTTAGTCCAAAAGTTTTAGGAAACTTTGGACATGCTTCAATTTTCCCTTAATTATATACAAAACTAATTCAATTGAAGTAGGATGTTAGATAAATTTGATAAAAAAAACTTTCCACCAATTGTTAAATAAATAAATATATTGCTAAACTAGCCTCCAATATTTCTTTAATATATGATTTTTCACCACTTTTCTATTGTAAAAACACATTGATTGTATATTTAGTAAAGTTTTTTTTGTCATGAACATAGCCAAAGTCCTAATGCATTTTTAAATTAATAGGTAGTTTTTATTTAGGTATCACGTAAGTTTCATATAGTTATCACCAAGTATCATCCAAATATCACGTGAGTATTGATAGAAATAGTTGGCTACTTCTCGAAAATGATAAAAAGAAAAAAATCATTTTGGCCTCCATCCCATGGTATGATCAATCAATGAGCATTTGGAGCGGACCAGGCTGAGAGGTCTGGGCACAACCGAGAACTGGCCTAAAAAGTCATACCGGGTAGGAGGAAGGGTATACGGATGGTCGTCGTTCAGGTTATTGAATTCCGGGTATTTATTAGTTAGGGTTTGGGCAGAGAGGAGACAAAGCCCTATCCTGCGAAGCAAAGAGCTCTTTCACAGCGCTGCTGTTGGTTCCCCGCTACCTTGCGAATTCCTTTGCCGTCGCCCGCCATGGTACTCATCTCCTCTCTTTCATTTTTTCCGTATCAAAACTTCTGTTGGTAAGTGTGTTGCGCTTCGATTGGTACAAATCTTGCTATGTTTTTTTCCTTCAAGTATTGCGAGGTTCACGATGAGCCCTAACTTTCCACCAGTTAGTTTCAATTTTTAGGGCTTCGACTGGAGGTTAAGGGATCACAGAATTCACTTCTCTGTATTTTACAACAGGGCTGAATATTCTTGTATGTTGTGGGTCTCGACATTGTTAGGGCAAGATGTTGGTTGTTTCAGTGCATTGGTAACTTATTTCGTGTTTTCCTTTGGGGATATGCAGACGAAGGGAACGGGCAGTTTCGGCAAGCGACGGAACAAGTCTCACACGCTGTGCAGGCGTTGTGGGCGCAGAAGTTTTCACATTCAGAAGAGCCGGTGCTCTGCTTGTGCTTACCCTGCCGCAAGAGTCCGCAGTTGTACGTGATTTTCTTCGATCCCTCAATCTCTGCTTGGTTTGCACTAATTTTCATGTTCACTGCAGAGTAAAGATTATGCTTGGATCTCGATCGAATTCTGTTAAGGATTGCAACATTTACTTATTTACTCTTCCCTCCATTAGAACTTCTAATTGTCTGAAATATGTTCTTTTTTCCTTCAGTATGACTATTGGTGTGTCGTAAAGTTCTAATTCTTAGCGGACGCACGTATTGCTTCAGACAATTGGAGTGTGAAGGCAATCAGGAGGAAGACTACGGGAACTGGACGTATGCGCCATCTTCGTCATCTTCCCCGCAGGTTCTCCAACAATTTCCGAGAAGGTACGATTGACGTCTTCTGTTATTTTCCAGTTTATTAAGTTTATTATATCTTAGGGTTTATTAAGTTTATTATATTTTAGGGTTTATTAGGTGTATTGCATCTCAGGGCTTTCAGGAATAAAGTAGTTTTTCGTTTTACAGAAATTGATATGTATTTAATTAAGCATCATTCTGTGCTCATAAGATTACTCCACAATCCCATATTTTTGTTCTTTAGAACTTGTTCACGCTATTGGCATCCGTGTGAGAGGCTCTGTTTTTTGCAAGTGTTATGTTAGGCAGAAATAATCCTTCACTTCACTGAGGCTGTGCATTCATTCTCATGGTTTGCTTGCACTTTTCAGGTACACAAGCAACTCCTCGGAAAACCGTTGCTGCATCATAGATTGAAAATATTTCCAGCCATATGATGAGGCAATGTAGTCAGGCCATTTTTCTTCAAGATGTGCAGGATTTTGTCAGAGTCGTTATTTGAGCAAATGAATGATTGCTGATGAAGCAACTCATATTTGAAATTCGTCTTGTGCAGTTCTGTGCTTATATTTTGTATTCTTAGGCCACTTTATTGGTGTCGAATTATACTACTTTCAATTGCAGCGGAGCACCGTGCTTGAAACAACTGTTCCTTCGATTTGAATTGATTATACTCGGTACATTTTCGGGAAGTACGGGAGAAGTGACCTCGGAAATTTTGCTTCAAAGCTTTTTGTAAGAAACCTCGTTATAGTGTTGTCATCTGGGAATAGGACCTCGTATGCTGACCTTAAGACCTCGTTCAGGGATTACGGTTCCTAATCCGACTCCTTGGATATAAATTATTACTCCTTCGAAATAAATGCATGGTTTCTCAAAAGAAAGGCTAGATCAATATGCGAGGTGTTCTTATTTGGAAGGGAATGTATAGGTGTTACTACTTCTGCTCATCCCTGATGGGCATCAAAGTTTCAAAGTCCGAAGTCCATAGCCATTAGGAGATATCAAAAATTGGTGCCTAAAATTGTCAATTTTCTTCTATTTTACAAATAATTCTAGTGCATTCAGCTATAACTGATTGAAGCATTGAAAGAAGGATGTGAACCATCTCCTACAATTCTTTCAAAAGAATATTCATTCCTTCATCAATGTGCAAAAGAAAACATTTTGGAATATAGATACAAAATAGTCGAACAACATTTTTTTCCTTAGTTGCAATGTGTGGTTTAACAATTACTACCAAAGCAATTGTGCCTATGACATGCAAAATGGGAGCTAGCTCATCACAAGCAAAATTATACTACTGTTGTACTTTTCAATTCTGAAATGTGCATTGCTAGAATAATTTTGCTTGTAATGGGTTCCCTCTCATTTTATCTATCATAGGTAAAGATACTTTAGTTGTTGCACAAAGACATGGATAAGTTGCAATGTTGATTATCCTACAATGGCCAAATGATACTATCAAGGACATCTAACATTTCATTTTTGTCAACCATTAAAGCATCAAATTAAATTTGAAACAACCAATTTTTTTGTGACCTTGGATTTATTTTGAGTAAAATGGTGTACAAACATCTATTATTTGATTGATATTTCAACAACCAACATTTTTCATTTAGATGTCATTTTAACATCAAAACTCTATCATGCTCAAATATAACACCATAAAAGTTGAATATGTGATTATTTTGTAGTTTCTCAATTATGCATTAAGATCAAATTGAAAGACAATATTTTGTAATTTGTATGTGCTTCAATTCATTCTCCTTGTATATCAAATATATCAAGGAAGAAACTTGTTGCAAGTTCAATTGAACCTCGAAGACTCCTAAATGGTTATAAATTATAGTGTAGTTGCCAAACAAAGAATGAGAAGTTTAGAAGATGTCCTTATAAAGACCATATCACTTAATAAAGTCTTGAAAATATCCATTAGATATTCAAGCCTCAAAAGACCGTTTCAAGGTTGTTTCCGAAGTTGTAAATTAGTAAAATATTGGCCTAAATACATAATAATATTAAAATATTAAAAATCATTAAAAAAAATTTTAAAAATTTAAAATTTAAAAATGATAAATATATATTATCTAACTTAGTAGTTTCTTGACCACATCACATTGTTGATGTTATAGAGTTGCTGTGTTCCTCACTATCAAAGAGGTTGCAATTTTCTAAAGGCCCCCCAAAACATCTAATGATGCCTTATAAACTTTTTAATATTTTCCTATTTTTTATTCCTATTATCTATTTTCATGTTTTTTAACCTCAAATAAAAGGAAAAATTGATGCTTTAGGTGGCCTCTTATTGCTTAAACTCAAAGAAATCTACAAAGTTTAAAAAAATAGGATTATATTTTTAATAAAACAATGTACCTAAGAGATACAAACAACTCTATCCATACCAAAAGCACATACCAAACCACATAGATAATGTGAAAAAACTTGTCATTGTTGATCTCCATATGAAATAAATGTCCCCCCCTCCAATGTTGTTGATTTGCATTATTGGGAAATAATTGTCATCATTGATCATGTCAATTGTTTTGAAAGATAATCTTGGTTGTTTAGATTAGGGTTTGGTGTGAATGTTCAATCTTCAAGAAAAAAATATGATGTAAATACTTACAAAATATTATATATATGTATACATGTATACATGTATATCATGTCTAGATAATATTATTTATAGTTTTATTATTTTTTTAAAGAGAGTTGTTGATCTTATACTTTTCACCTAAGAAAAATTGATCATTTGTAAGTTTGTTCACTTCATTATTAGAGGTATAAATTAAATTTAGGATATACATGCAATCTTGAATACATTGTTATATTGACAAAATAATCTCAAAATATATATAGTGTAATATCTTTTATGTGATAACTTCAATGAATAAGAAAGTATCATAATTATTGAGATCTTACAAAATTGATAATATGACATGTGCAACCTAGATGATGCATTTTGAAAGTATCACTATGATTACAATATTAATTACACCACATGAAGTTGCTAGGACTTCTTGATAATTAATAATTGAATAAATGGCTTTCAAAATCATGACCCTAAAAGGACATCGAGGCCAAAAAATGACTCATAGATGACTTTCAAGATTATTGTACAAATGAAGAATGTATCTATTGGTATAAAAATTAGATCATTTTTAGCAAAGTACTTAGGTGACAAGTTTTGTCGTTTTAGGATTAATAGATTAAATCCCAAGGACTTGACCATCTACAAACCACAACACATTATGTCTTTACAAATAAATCTATGCAATTCATAAGATGATGATATTTCATTTTGTTGTAAGGTAGGTGCACCCAAAATCACACCTTGTCAAAAACCATCATCATCACTATATATGTACACACTTCTAAGATCAATATGCACCTACGTTGAAGAAATGATTTTAGAACATCTACTAGAAAAAATTTGACCCTTCATAATTTTTGCACGCACCATTCTTTTGTTTGTTGTACTACAAAAAAATGGGCAAAATGTGAATGCAAGAGAACCACTAGCTGTCTAGAATGACTAAAATATAACTAACACTTGCACCATCACTAGAGGATTTATAGCATTACAGTGGGTGCGCAATTGCGTTTGTAACTATGGGATGAGAAGGTCATAAGGTCGACGCTTCATCCATGATACTTCATGTGTAGCATTGTGAACTCTCTAATGTGGATTTAAATATTTTTGTTTGGTGGGCCCTAGTTATTTTGTAGTAAACTACAATATTGTTTTGTTACTTCGTGTGACTTCAAAACAATTGCTAAATGACTCAAAGTTTCTTTGCATTATATGGCAAAGAAGTTTTTCTTTCTAGATGGATAAAGAAAAAAAACTCAGCCATAGTCATTGTCAAGGTGGTTTCAAAACATCTCCAATGAGTTGGGTTTCACTATTGATTCACTTCAAAATGATTGATTTGTGACTACACTACATTTTAAAAGTTGGCACTGATTAGGATTATTTTTTAGGGTGGTTCCTTGCAATACCTTTTCAATAATGCACGTAGCTTTCAGAAGATGGTATATGCGCTATAATAAATTAGTTAAAGACAATCTTTAGAATTGCCTAGGTAAATATTGAGTTGCCATAAGCTTTAGCAAAATTAATTGAATAATTTTAGATTTTGGCGAGGGCCATTCATAGTTTAGGTGGCATTGAATGTGTGATTTCCAGCCATTGCTCAAAGCAAAGAAGGCCAATGCATTCATTGTGGCTATAATTCTTTTATTTTCAATAATATTTCTATTTTTTTTTAAATTAAAAAAAACTTATTTTTTCTTCTCTTTCTTATATATATTATTGATCCTCTTTTTCCTTTTTGAATTTATTTTTCTTTTTGAATTTTTTGAATTTCTTCTTATTGGTTTAATTCCTTCAAACTTTATTTTATTTTGATTATTTTCATGAAATCTATTTATCTTTTTTTCTCTTTTTTTTTTTCATCTTTTATGTCTATTTTATTTCTCTATTCATTATGATGTATCTATTTGACTCTTTATTTACTTCTTAATTTTTTTAAGTTTAAAACTTATTTTTCATATTTTTTCTTATAAACTTTTTGAAATTTTATCTTCTTTTCTTAATTTCTTCAACCTTTGTTTTGATTTTTCTGAATTTTTTGAACTTCATTTATCTTTTTTGTAATAATTTATCTTTTGGAATAAAATTTAGTAAGTTGTGGACAATTCATATGATTCAAAATTGACATTCTCGAGGTTCCAATATAAATACATAAAGGTATTCTTTTAGTACTAAAAGAAGTCATTAAGTCATGTTTCCCCCTTACATGGATGACAATGTTGTTTCTCTAGTACCACTTTAGAATGATTGCTTGAGATTGCGGAATGACTTCCTAAGATTGTAGAATAAGTTGAAAATGTTTTGGACCACTATGCACTTATTCTACTATTGCTTTAGCAACTTAAGCATTATATTGCATTGTGCAATTTCCAAACATCTTGTGTACCTTTCATCATATTTTCCTTGTGTCTAGCAAATTTTTCATATACTCCTTATACAACAAGGATGGACAATATTCAAGAAAAGATGTTAGAAGATACTGAAGAAAATATCTTTTCCAATCTTTTTCTCAAATTTGTCCATAAGTTTTGATTTGAAACTCAAAATCTAAAACGGATTTTTGGAGATGAAAGAGAGATTGATTTTCCAACTTTTTTGGGTGTAAAGTTTATTGAAAAAAATTCATCTACTATACCTAAATGAAGTCTTAAATATTACTTGTAACTCAATTCCTACATTTTACATATCCCATATGGTTTGTTTTGCCTCCTACCACCCCTCTTGTATAAAGTGCTTGTCATTTCATCTCTTCTTACACACATACTAGGTGGCTCATCAAGCAATGTGATACAAATGTTAGATTTGGTATATTGTATATGTTGCATTGTACAATGTGCATGGCATATTGTATGTATAATATGTTGAATTGTAGTGGAAATTTGAATGTAGAACGACTACTCCCCATGTAATATCCATTACTGACATTCTTTTATGCACACATTGCTTCAACTTGAAAATGATTATGGAGTGACATGCCATGTGGCAGTCAACATAAATGGTGCAAAAACTCAATAACAACTTCTAAATGACTTAAAAATGTCAAGTAACATGGCTGTCCATGCCAGATGTGTAATGGGTTTGCTGTAACTAAGGAATGACTTCCAAATGACTGGCTACATAGCTGTCCACATCAGATGTTTAATGGGTCTCTTGTAACTTCAGAATATCTGGTCACGTCGGATGCAAGGGGGCAATACTTTCCACATGACAAATGAGGAGCCATTTCCTTAACTAGAACTTTCTTTCTCACTTGAATGAAAACAATTGGTCATTCACTTATACTTCATCATTGGTGATAATATATTTGCAGTCAATGACCTAAACAACTTGATTAAAACGATTCTAGGGCTCCGAGTCATTTTCTAGTTGAATGTGACCATAGTGACTGTTTTGCAGTTGTTTTTTCCAATCATTTTTTTCATCATTTTTTTGTAGTGTTGGAACCTGTTTTCATTTGCCAACAAGAAAATATGAAAATTTGACCACTCTACATGAAAATAAGTGAGTCAACCCATTTCTGACCATGGACCTATTCTCATTATATAGGCTACTTTCTTTCCAATCAATATGATATAAATAGTGATTAATTATGGCACAATTCTTGATGTAGTTGTGGTACATTATAATTGACTGCACTCTGATTTGGTTAATTTGACAAAGAACTTGTGGTTAGAAATAGGAAGACCTATATGATGGGAAAAGATCAAATAAAATCTTCAACTATAAAATCCATAGTAATTATGTTTTGAGAAATGAAATTCTAACAAAATATAGAGTCCTTCTAAATTCTATTTCTGTACATGGGAAAATTTCTCCATTCAAGAAAAATGTACTCCAAATATGTCTAATTGCTTAAGTGATCAGAAATGGATTGGCTCCCTTAGGATTGGGGTGAATTAGCCCCCTCGCTTAGCCCCTCCAAATCATTCTAGGCTTGCAAGTAAAAAAAAAGCCCCCTATTTAATACTTGACTAACTTATCTGATACATGATTTATGTCCCAACAAATTTGGGTCATCTGATTTCAAATATGAATTCAAAATTTGCAAATTTTATCATGGGTGGAAAATAAAAAATTTCAGCGTACACCCCGGCCTAACAATAGTGTCTGTGCATTAGTAAGAAAAGTTACGCTTTTGGGTGTCCCTACTTTAACTGAAGAGGGAGCACCCGCCATCGAACTTCTAAACTCCATCTCTTTCGCCGCAAGCGTGAGTGTCCTTTCAATGCCCCCGATGGGATTTCCGTTCTGGCTGTGAGGCGCTAGAATTGCCATTCCTGCTGTGAGCTTGAGACTTCAAGAGCCCGTTTTCGAGGTGTCAGTGTGCAAATTTTTCTACAGTGTTCGGTATTTGAGCGATTTTTTGCGATCCCAAAGTCGGTCACAATCATGAGGTTTCACTTGTGTGGGGGATTGGATGCACCGGACTGGATTCTGGCCAACATTGTCACTCTGTCAACTATTGTGAGTGAAATTTCCACTAAAATCCTTCTTCTCTGGTATTCAAGTGACATCGGATCGTGTAATCAACTACGAAGGTGTTAAAAGGAGGGTTTAGGGTTCTTTAATTTACTTTGCTTACAAATCTGTTTCGCATTCATTGATTTGTGTCGCTTAATGAAACCTCTAGTTACTGTTATCAGCTCAGTATGTCTGCCCTTATTTGTTTGGACTGGATTCTGGCCAACATTTTCACTCTCTCAACTACTGTGAGTGAATTTTCCATTTGAATCTCTTTTCTCTGGGATTCAAGTGACGTCGAATCCTGTACACAAATGTTAGAGTGGTTGAAATCAGGGTTTAGGGTTTTAAATTTCACTTCTGAAGATCTTTGTGAAGATATTCTAAGATATGCTGATAAATCTGATTCGCATTCTTTGATGTATGTCGCTTAATGTATCTATAACATGTTGTTTATGAATTCCCTAGTTACTGCGTTTAGAGAATATCAGCTCAGGATGTTGTCCTTAAATTTTGGATTAGACTCCGGCCAACATTATCACTCTGTCAAATTCAAATTCCTTTTCTCTGGTATTCAAAGTGACGTTGGAGGCGTGATACTGCAAACGAATATGAGGATGGTTCAAAATGAAGTTTATGAACTTAATTCTTAGGGTTCACGAATTCATTTTCTCAAGAATTTTTGAGAAAAACCTAAAATTTGTTGATAAATCTGATTCGTATTCCTTGGTCTGAAGCATATCGGTGATCCATTTCTCTAGTTATACTTATCAGAGAAAATCAGCTCACGATAATTTGTGTATATTGTGTGTTTTGAAGCCATCGGCAAGAGTGAAGGTGCTAGTGGAGTACATCATTCAACGGATCGCTGAAGGTGATTTTGATGTAAGCTTTTCTAACTCTCCTTTGGCAAATTTCCTTGAACTATTTTTCGGCTAAGATTTCGCTTAGCCGATGTTCAGCCCTGTCAGTAATCGCATCCGATAATGTGTGCGCAGTATGAAAATGCATTGAAAATCACAACTGACGCATCTCTTGGTAAGAAATTTCTCCCATACTTCCAAGTCTTACCTTGTCAATTATTTATCCATGGCTGGAATCAACATTATGAAGACGTGAAAAGCCTGTGTGATGTAGAGCAGGGGTCTCAGATGCAAAGGCGTGCATTGCAGCCCTTCATTTCATGGTCTCAAATGCTGCCAAGTTTGATGTAGAAGATTCTACTCTTATTCGTGAATTGCAACAACTTGGATTACCCAAAGGTTAGTAATTTTAAGGCTTCTTTTCATAAGACGATCCTTTTTTACCACTATTCATATTTTTTACATAGCCGTTTTGAAGGTTATATGATATCACTCACTAGCTTGTACTCAGAAATAGCATGATTTTTTCATTGGTCGCAGTGACTCTGTTATTGTAGATTTAAAAGATTGTATGGATCACATGTCCTGTGGAACAATGTGCCTCGAATATTTGGTTGAAGTTTTCTTTTCATATCACCATGTGTTGAGATTTAGATATGGTTCATGATGTTTCCTTTTCTGAATTTTTTCAGTGTGAGCGACTTTGTTGGGTTTGCAGAGCACACTGATGCTGTGGTAAGACCATATTGGGAGCGAAGGGGAGCGCTTCAGACAAAGCTCCTGCAAGAGAGTTTACAGCGTAAGCGATAATAACTGAATTGTATATTATTGTCAATGAATATTTTTTCAACGTTTTGGAGCATTTAGCTGTGGATTGGTTCAAATTTTCCGCGCTTCTGATGTCTTGCTTACCCTTCGCTGAGAGAGTTATCATTAATCACACCAACTTGAAACTTGTAGTTTCTTCTCTCGAGGTCAAGGCTTGGCAAACACAGGTAGGTGATACAAAGAACGTGGTCATGCGCTTGAAGTCCACCGCTGCTGATACTGAGCATGGGAAGGATGCTTCCGGGGATTTTGCGATATGCATGACTGCCGAGAAATTTCGGGTGCTCCATCATGGTAATTTTGACAGTTTGCCGACCAAATAGTGCACAGCAGCATGGGTAGCTGAAGCGTTTTGAAACACTGATTGGTGTGGAGTGGGAATGAGTGTTGGTCTGAGAAGGATGTATTCGCCACTAATCTTTTCAACATCTTGCATTGGCAGAGTTGAAGGCTGCAAGGGCATTGATGGATGCGTACAAATGAATGCTTAAAGCGGCTCAAAAATTAGAACATTCATCGAAGATCAGTTGTGTAGTTTATACAACGTTCGGCAGTTGATACGAAATAGGCAAGTCTAGCACTGGGCAAGTATAAGAACCATGACTTGTATAGCATTTCTAGGTTGCAGTTTGACAAAATTGTATATACTTTGCAACAGGTACTCATAGATTTGTTCCTGGTCTGAGGATAATCATGCAGACATTCTATGCAAAAATATGAAGAGAATGACATTTCCATCTTTGAAGCATCTTGTATTTTTAAGGTGTAGGACACTATTTAGCATCCGTAGGAATGACAACTTGGGAGATGAATATAGCTCACTTTGTGTACAATATCCAAAATTGTTGAGATCGATTCATTTCATCACTATGTACAAATTCTCCAGTACATTACACACCCTCCAGTACGAGGGTGTAGAGCACTAATAGCAACAGTAGAAAGCTCTATTTCAAATCAAGTCATGGTTACACTACGTGCTAATTGAAGACTAACCAAGAGAACGAATTAATGAGTTGTTGGTATTTGGGGACAATATAGGAGATGGATCAAGTTCCTAGTGAGTTTTTATTTCATGTAGTTATGAAGTGAACAGAGATGCAACCATTATGAAAAAAAATGAGGTCTGCAGGGAGTTGAGTCTTGATAGCAGGGAATGAGCAAAGAAAGCAAGCCGAATAAAAAATTCTAAGTTTTTATTTTTATTTTTTGGCCAGCAAACTGCAGGGATTTATTGGTGCAAGACAATTCAATTCAATTATTGTTTAAATATTATCAATTTTTTAAATTTAATATTAAAATTAATACACAAATATAAAATATTCAGATTTGATGTGGCATTAGTGCGACCACATCAAGACTTTCCTTTTCCAGATTATTAATTTTAATATTAAATTAATTACTTTTAAGTATTTAATATTTAAAACAATATTTTTTATTTTCAAATTTTAAATATTATTTTAATGCTGAATTTCAGCCATTGTTCCTCACATGGTTGTGAATTTCATTGATGGGAATTCCTCAAAGGAAAGTAGCCCCTTTGAAGGCTGATTATTTTTTCTTCATGGCCTTTCTTTACAACGATTAAGTGACTATATATTTAATTGTGAAAGGGTTCAAGGATGTTTGTAGTACCTGTCAACAGGTAACTATCTACAGCTCTCGCACTTAGATTTGACTTGTGATTATTCTCATAGTATCCAAGAATTTAGAAGAATTTGTCAAATAGATACTGTTGATGCACCTTTTTCAGGAGTCTACATGGTTCAAAGTCGCACATAAGAAAATGATTTTATTATTAAACTCTTTAATCTATTAGGAACATTACAGAAAATTTCAGCCCTCGGGAGGTCTGCGTGATATGAACCCCCTCGCTACAATTAAAGAGGAATTAAAACTGTTTTTTATTTTTTAGTATTTTTGAATGAAAGCATATGATGTGGCACTACTTGTGTTTTGTTAATGCCACATCAGGTTTTACTATTTTTTACTATTTCAATTATTTTTTTTCAAATTTTTTCTTTCAAATTTTTTCTTTTTTTCTTTTTTTCACTTGCATTACAAGGGGCCAAAAAACAAAACCTTAACAGCCCTCCTATAGTTCAGATTTTTCCTAATGATTAGTGCACTTCTACTTGGCAATTTCATTCTTCCTCAAAATTTGTAGCATACCATTCTTTTGTATTGAAGATTCCTACAACCTTACTATTTACAAATGTTGAGGTACTATGCTAATAAAGCATTGTTCCTACTTGGTTCTAAAGGCCCAAGTATGTACTTCTATATTGACATCATTTTCTTTTTTACATCTTGCATCATATTTTTATATGAAGAATATTATCATGGATTCCCATCATTTAGGGCATCAAGACTAATTCTTCTATATCACGATGCTTCCCTAAAGAAGATATTAGAAGAAATCAACATACATTCAACTTATTGCCTATATCAAATGGATTTCTAAATGCACTTTAATACATGTTTTCAACTTCAAATGTGGAAGTTATCCAATGAGATCTAATTGGACAATTGATTGATTGGACACAACTTGAGAGATTCTTGTGTAAACAAAGAATATGAAAATATAGAGTACAATTAGGGAGGATTGAGTTTGAATATTACAAGAATTCCGGAGGAATTGCAGCATCATGCAAGCTCATGAAAAAATAGGCAATTAGCTAGTTTTGATTGTTAGTAAGCTTGCCATTCATTGTATTTTGTAGGCAAAAATTAAGAAGACGCACACAAATTCTCAATCCAATGCATTCTAGTGTAGTTGCTAGCTACACCAATTAGTGCTATTACTGTAAGCTAAGCTAATTCTAATTAAAGTTTAATGTTATTAGCTTTTATAAACCCTAAAATCATCAATTTTAATTGCAAGCAAAGTGCTTTTGTATCAAGTCATTTATTCAATGATTTAGTCTTTATACATAAGAAAATCTCTTACAAGCAAGAAGCTAAACCAAGTTACTAAACATTTGTAAATTTCTATGTAACCCACAATGATTGCATCTATTAATGTAGCGCAACCCTTGCTCAAAAATGCAGCATTGAGATGTACTTCAATCTCCCAGTTGATGTGTTTCATTCTTGTTTCAACAGGAGATTTGTTCTAAGAGTTGATATTCAGTGGTTGATATCTAATGATACATGTTTAATAGCATATAAAAACCGATAAAATGTGTAAGCTTGTGCCTAACAAAGATTATAACAACGAAGGATGTAGAAAGAAAAATCTTGGAAACATAGGAAGACTTTGTTACGTACTCTAAGTTTTGTAGTTAAGATCCTTAAAGTCAATATTTCCAATTTGTTCCACTATTGAGACCAACACCACTACTCTTGATTTGGATTTAGCAACATCAAACCGAGATAATCCAAGACTTTATATGTTCACTAAATTTAGCCCAACTCCTTCAATGGCTTGTTTTGAATAGATTTCACTTAGTAGGGATTTCTCATGAAAGTATTCACGTACCATGGTTATGTGCAAGATTTGAGTTCGTCAAGCAACAAGGAGGTGAGTAGGAAATGGCCCAAATGATTCACCTAAATCAACACATCTACCAACCCTTCACAAATTAGTGATGCACACGTGATTGGCCAACAAATTTATCCTCTAAAATCGGCTTTGCTACATATGCGGCAACCAATTCCTGTGGAATCAATTGTTTTGGGTTGATTCTATTACTGGAATGACTTCTATTTTCCTAATGTGGACTCAATATTTGAAAAACTACTTCTACAAAAGCTGAATAACCACTCATAGTTTGTGCCTAAGCCTCAATACTTTCAGAGAAGACATATTAACACCGAGCTGATATTCAAAGCCGTCCTCAGTGTACTGAAGTGGACAAGCCATTATACTTGCATTATTCACTTGTCTCGGTCACACCAGCCACTGTCATGAAAAATGTTCACAATGCATTTCATTTTTAAAACCTTATTAAGCTTATGTTCAGGCAACCATCTCCAATATTTTGTATGGCTAAGATACAAAGGTGATTCTAAGCAATTGCACATATTTGAAATTTGTAAATGTTTCAAGACATTTCACTCACAAGACAATTCAACGGAAGGCCCAAGTATAGATACTCTACTGCAAATTGACGAATTGATGCAAACAAAGCCAAGTCCAACTGCAAAACTCTGCATGGTTCGGCAGATTTTTAGTAGAACATCAAAATTAGTGCGCATTAGGAAAATAGAAGTCATTCCAGTAATAGAATGTAGGAAATAAATACTGAAAAAAATTAACTCCTTAGAACTGCTCATGTAGGTCAGCAAGAGATTTGAAACCTAACAAAGGAACTATTGGATTCATGAAAAATGTTTGCCACAGCTTGCTCTCCTTTCTCCATGTTCCTGCATGCTTCCTTGAGCCAATCCTTACTTACCTCAAGATTATTGACAAAAATACATGCTGGAAATATATCAATTCAAGAAAGAAATCTAGGTTAAGATATGTCACATGGACAAGTCATTTCAATAAAAATAAAAAAATTGTGAAATGAGATATGTGGGGATTCTCACCAATAGTGATGGACATGCCAGCCTTGTAAGCTCTGTGGCGGTTTGTTGCCTTCCCTATCCTTTGGCAACAACGTATACTTGGACACTTCAGTAAAGAAATGCTTGCTTGCTATGCTTCTCTTTCATCATTTAAAAATGAACATCATGCAATTTCAACCTTTAACCTTTAAAAAACCAATGTTTGAAAATGAACAATTAAGATGGGGCCAAATTTTACATCACATGTAAAGGTGAAAAAAATTACATGTGCTAGTGAAAAAACTAAAAAAATTAGATGAACAGAAGTCCCACATGGACCACTCATAAGTGCTAAACAAAACACGAGACCATTTGGTTAAATCACTTCTTGCTACTATAGAAAGAAATGCTTGATGTCATACTAGTGTTGCCACTAGTGATTACTACATGTCGCTAGCCAGAAGAAGACATGGATTGATCCACCCTACACAATTCCTTGCCACAATTCTTATGCCTTCTTTGCTAGACAAACATTAGAACATTGAGAAGAAGAATATTAAAAAAGAAAGTAAGAATTGCCGAATTGGACACCCTTGGATTGGAATAATGAACAAGCATATAGCTTGACATCCACAAAATTGGCATGCCTATTGATTTTGCCAAATATATATGTCTTTAAACAATTCATACAAGAATCACAAAATACACCACTGGAGATGCAAGCCTTGATCGAAATACTACCATACATACATGTGTAGCTTCCTTTGAGAATGGCAACTGTAAAGACTCCAATTCATCAAGCCCCTTCTTCCCTAGTTTAAAAATACGTGTTTGAATTAGCAAGCCAACACATATAGCAGTCATAGCTACTGCCCATCGATAACAAAGCGCAAACTAGCTCAAAATCTACAGAACTAGCAAATCAAAAGCAATTTCAATTCAATTGGTGAATTTTCAATTACCTGAACAAGAAGCACAAGCAATTTTTTCTTTAGTCATAACTAGAACAGATCATATAGATTTTAGAAGTTTAATACAATTGTACAAAACTTTGCCGTTGTAACTGTTCCAAAACTACCAATTTGATGGTCATTCTTGAAGCCCTCCAACTCTAGCTTAGTTACAAACCAAAGATCAAATCTCCAATAGCAGTTGCATATTTTCCACTCAAGCAAGCGTACCACACCAACGGTACTAACTGTACAATACAATAGTATATGGGTTATGTGACCATGCATGGGGGTAAGCCTAGCCTCCAAATCCAAGTCAATAACCAATCAAAACAAAAGGCTAAACATCAAACAAACTACCTAATCATAGCTAACAAGTAACTAGCTAGCCAATATCACTAAAGGTCGTGCCCTCCTGAAGCTTGGTGGTTAGCTCATCCACTTGGCTACCAACTCCTCTATCATGTGCTTCCCCCTTTGATTCAAGAAGTAGGTGGCTAATTTCAGTAATAGCCACATCTGCCAATGCCTGCAAAGAAGGAGCCACCAATGGCCCATTAGAAGGCTTCATTTGTACACCAAAATGCTGTGTCACAAGTGGAGGTGGTGGGCTTCTCACCTTAAGTCCAGGAGAGGATAAAAATTGAAGAGAATCTAGTCCTAAATTAATTCTCTGTGGAGTAATTGAAGGTGCAAAGTAATGCACCTTAGGAGAGGAATCATCCACCTTGGTGGATAATTGGGATGTCTTGGATGTAGGTAAGGATCCCAACTTAGTAATCACATGAAAACTTGAACTTATAGGCTTCCTAGCCCTCACTTCAAAGGAACTAGGGGTTGTAAAGGGCTCTCTAGGGCTACTAGGATAAAGGTTTTGACTTGATGGAGAGACAGTGGCTTCCACAAGATAAAGGTCCTTGTAGGAGTGGTGATGCCTAGTAGCTGCCATAGCCTCAATAGGCACAAACTATGCTATACCGTGAGAATCTATGATAATTACGGAATGTCCCTTACTTGGACCTTCCATTGGCTCTTCCATCTCCAATTGTTCCTTGTTGGGGGTGAAATGACCCATACTAGGGTTGAATATCCTTGAAATATCCTTGGACTATTGCATAAAATAAAATAAAGACTCCTACAAAAGGTTCTCCTTTTCTTACATTGTTAGAAATTTGTATTGCCATAGGTCTCTAATTTTATTGGCTTCAATGTTTTATTTTTTGTTGATTTGGTACAAAATTACACCAAAATTTTGGACATGATGCCATGCCTTTGGAAAAAAATTGGACCAAAAGAATGAAAACTTAACATAATATTTCAATTTACTTTTTAAATGAATGAAATCACTAGATTGTGGATGAAAATCAAATCATAAATATGTAATATGTACTATTGTAAAATTTTCTATCCAATATGAGGATAATTGTTGAAATTTGGAGTACCACTATAATGTTCAATATAACATTTAATTTTACTTTACATAAAATAAAAAACTTTGGTCGTCGTCGTATAAAAAACCATGCCCTAGGCTTTTCATCCTGTAGTCCATTCATCTTTTTGTTTTGTTGCCGGCTTTTGACTTTCTTGCCTTTTTGTGTATTTGTCTCATTGGCCTTTTTGTCTTGTTGTTCTCTAGCCTTTTCTTAAGTGTGGTCTCTCTGCCTTTTTGTCTTGTAGCTCTTTGGCCTTTTCGTGCGTGTGGTCTCTCGCCTTTTCGTTCGCTCGCTCTTTTCGAGTAGTTTAATTGGTGTTTACGAGCAACTTTCTATTTTTAGTATGTCTTGTCTAAATTTACAATGGAATGGAAGAAGAGCCCTGGTGGGAGTTCAAAGAGGAAGTACAAGTGAGATGTGGTTCCTAAGAAACACTAGAGCTTCGAGTTTGTTGGAAGGTTGAGTAGGGGAGTTGTTAGGAAGTTAGATTCATTTGCTATCAAGAGCATTGTTTTTGATTCTGATGTTGTCATGCGGCCCCTAGGCGATTAAGTGGAGACTTTGTCTTCCCAATAGAGCGTATATGTCGAGAATGTTGTGCATGAAGATCTCAATGGTGATATTACTATAAGCAAACCCATGTTTTAGGTGAAGGATTTTAGGTGTCATCCAATGTAACAACTCATGTTTTTATGTCAACAACAATGTCCGCTATAACGTTAAGATGTTGTGGCGAATGTTATTGCTGACATAAAAACATGAGTTGTTACATAGAATGTCACCAAAAATCCGTCACCTAAAACATAGGTTTCTTATAAGGTGTACATGTAGGCATTACGAGAAGCAAATAAGAAAGCAAAGCAAAGCAACTTAAGCTATTAGGCCAACGCTAATGGAAGGTGAAGAAGGTCATCATTCCCCCATGTCCTCCACCACTCTAGACCAAAGATCCCAGAACTAACTTACTACAATACACTACACTTAAAAATTTGCAAAGAATGAGTAGTATAAAAAAATAGAAAAGAAAGGATTTTGCAAGTTGTGAAGGATTATTGGAAGTACTACAATTCCAAACTGACTAAATAGATGCTAATTCCATTGTGGAGGAAGTTGCAAATTGGCTAATAAATTCTATTGTTTATTGCATTTTTGGCTAAATTATCTCTACTGAAGGTCTTTTTTAACAATGTTCTAGTAGTGCAAGGATTTTTTTGGGTTGAAACTCGGCAAATTTAAGCCAATTTAGAGATTGCTATTTTAAAACTTTACAATAGGGTGAACTTCCATGTACCATGAATCAACCAATCTTGGATAGAAGACCAAAAAAAATTGGGATTCTGCATAGAAGTATGCAATAGTTGGAAGAAATGAATTAGATTTATTAGTTGGCAAAAATTTTAGGGAGGCTCAAGAAAAATGAGACATGCAAATTTTTTCCAACTTTGAGGAACTATTTTTTAACATTGAACTTGAACTTTTGAATTTCTTTTTACTTGAAAATAAGGTAAAGTTGCCTAAAGGTTGCTTCTAAAGTGTGACTTCAATCTTCCTACTTACATTGAAGTGAAAGCATTATCAAACTCAACAAACTAAGACTATCACAATTTGGAAAAACTTGGAAATTCACTTCTGATTTTAATATAGCATGGAGGTTTGTTTTTACAATCCTATTTTTCTGCATTTTTAAAGATGTGTCAAGATGGCTATTACTAATGCTTTTGGTAATAGTAATGTATTTCAAAATTCATCTATTTTTTAAACTAACGATTACTTTTTAGTTAGGCTCATGCACTTTTCATCAAAATTTTGTCATTTCATCTATATCTTTTGTAGAAATGAAAACAAATTGGCAAAAAAAAGCTACCTTACTTTGAACACCCAAAATAGATAATTACTTTAAAATGGTGCAATTTTGCCCTATAGAGAGGAAAAAAAGGGCAAACTTCTATGAACTAGTAAAGTTGTCTAAAGTCCAAAAGAATTATATGGGTTTGTAACTTTGTATCACTTTCACCAACACCAATGATCAAAATAATCATTGTTCACTTCTATCTATATAGGAGATAACAAATGAAAGAGAGCAGTTGTGTTGTTGTCAAATAATCTCAATTCTCAAGATAGTGTGTTCATTTTCATAATATAGACGTGTAATTAATGTGACAATTTGTTAACAATGTTCTATAAGTGTAAATTTAATTCAAATTGGTCATATGATATTATGTTGAAAAGCATTTATTTTAAACAACTATTGAAAAACTTAACAATTCCTTAGCAATGATATAATACACGGCTTTTATTTCAATTTTTATAAGGTGATATAAAATGTTTTAGTGGAGCTCTAAATTTCAACATTCATCGACATATTGGATAGAAAATATCACATTAGCATATATTACATGTCTACAATTCTATTTTCATCCACAATCTAGCATTTTCATTCAAAGTTTTTTGGCAAAAAACTTCACGTTTGGTTGCCATTTTTTTAGCCAAATTATCTTTTTTTGGTGCAATCTAATATAATATGAGACCACTTTGAAATAAGACTACAATTCCAATAAATATATGGGATAGTATGACTATGAGTGGCCTTTTGGTGATCAAATTCAATTATTGAATTCAACCAATTTAACAATCAACAATATAATTAATCTATTTCACTAGTGGAAAACTTCAGATTTTTTGTTGTTTTGGTAGCGTTGATCTAGGCAAAATTCAACAAATTTTTGTTCAAATCAACAAAGTGCTATCCAAATCAACACAACCTAAACAACAGAAAATCTAGATTTTCTAATAAAATGCCTTATGCCATTGCCACAACCAAAATAAAAGTAAAAGTAATTTTTTCATTTTTTTTAATCCATTAAAACTTTGAAATTCAATAATTTTCACACTTTGAAATTCAATAATTCACTTTTTTAATTTAAAAAATCCATAACTTCTACCATCGGTCTAAATGCCATGTAACTGGCATAAATAGAAAGCCTTATCCACAAAAGAGTGCAAAGACTTTTTTTGTGGTGTTTGAACATACAAATTCAAAAGCTATGAATTTTCCAAAAAAAAGATAATTTAAATTTATTTTCCAATTCATAAAAACTTTGAAATTCAATAATTTTGCACTGCAAGTCAAAATGCCATAAAACAAAGTTTATGTACCCCTTTAAACAAAGAGCTTTTGAGCAATACCAATAATGCTGTTGAATGCCTTATAGTTTGTTAAATCTCAATGTATCAAACAAACAAAACAAACAATCTAATCTAAAGGCATATAGAGAAGGTAGGAGGTTCTAAAAGTGCACATGTTCCAAACACATCCACCTCTGTAAATGTAAATTGCATGTATATGTTGTTGTTTTATAGCCATGTACAAACAATGTATATTTTAGAAAGTGGATGCTATTAAAGCCCTATGATACTTCAGCTTCAAAATTTCATAGCTAATTTTACAAAGCTCCAAAAAATATGAAACAACTTGGATTAGATGCCAATTTTACTTGTCTTTGAAGGAAAATTTACTAAAAAATATTTGAAGAAATTTCACCTCCCCAAAAATCAGTTCCAACTCTTAAATGGTTGGTTTATAGACCTTTATATCAACTCTTAAATGGTTGATATTTCCTACTTTAAATATCAAAAATGTTTTCGTGGGATCTTATTGGTAGTCAAAAAAGGATTGTAGTTTTTTATGCATTTTTTAAATAGTATATGAATAAACTATGAATTTTCAAAAATGTTGAAAATAGTTGTTTCTATAACTAACCTTAGACTCTCATGAATAGTGGGGGTACATCTTAGGCAAGAATGTATAACATGTTTGGTTTTAGAAAGGGATTAGAATTAGACGTTATTTTAATCCACCATGATTGTGTAAATCAAACCTCAAAATCATCTATACTTTATCCTCCACTAGTATATTTTGTGTTGTTGCCACAACCAAAATAAAAGTAGAAGTAATTTTTTAATTCATAAAAACTTTGAAATTCAATATCTTTTCTTCCGTAAATTGAAACACATCAAACAAAGCTGATGCACCCATCTTCACAAAGAGCTTTCTAGTAGTACTAAGAATGCAAACAAAAGACACATGGTCTAGTAGATCTTATGATAACAAATAAACAAAACAAAACAAACAACCTAATTTAAGTTATAGATGATGAAATTTGAATGTTGGTATTCTTTGTGTATTCTTTGTATGTAAACCTAGTTGCCAATTTTACTTCTTCTTGCTTAAGTTTTAATTATGGTGATTGTTTTAGATTTTTATTTTACTTATTTGCTAAAGTAAGTCAATTTTAAACTAGGAAAAACTAGAAAAAAGACTTCTTGAGGCCAAACATACATGTTTCCAATGAACTATAGAATGTGTATGCTAGAAAAATTTTAAAAATCTATATTGTATAAATGTAAGAAAACTAATAAAAGAATTGACAAACATTTTGATGGATGAAAAATCAAGACTTTGTGTGCTTAAGAGATGTTTGTACTTAATATTTGAACATTTGGTCTTTGAGGTCTAGGTTAAATCAAATACCAAAAAACAATATTTTGAAAATACAATTGAGTTTGACCAAGGTACATCCATGCTTTAGATGTATGGTAACTAAAATTCATGAGCTAGATGTATTGTGTATTGTAACAAATCTTTTCAAAACTATTGTATGAAAAATCAACCATGCCTAACTTTCTATGTATACTTTCTAAAATTAATCTTTAGACTTTTAATTTTAATTTTCATAGTTAAAATTTTTGAACTTCTAATACCCAATTATACATCTAGGGAATGATGATTGTTTCTAAAAAAGAAACTCATCCAACAAATATTTATTGAAGAAGCTTCAAGAAAGATTGTATAATCTATCTATGAAAATTAATGTCCAATGTAAATTACCACTATAGTTTTCTAGTAGCCTTGTTAGAAATTAAATAATTAAAAAGGTGCCTAAATTTTTGGAAAATTACTAATCTAGTTTTTCTAAAAGATTGCTTAATTCATATACAAGTTCAATTTGCATTCAATTCATAGAAATTCAATACACTCCAGGCAATTTTGCATCTCTTATTAGTTAATAGTAATAAATATACATTGCAAAGTTTTTGCGTCACTATTTTGACCACTCTAAAGCATAATTTCTCAAAAACACAACATATCTCTCACACACAATAAACCTTGATAGATAAGGTAGAAAGTTTAGGATTTGGAGGTCAAGAGAAGGGTTCAAGTAATTAAATGCAATAGCCTTAAATGAAAGTAACAACAACCATTCAAAAATTCTAAGAATAATTTGGATGAATGCCTAACTTATTTTAATTATACTTTGAAACTGCCAAAATTTAATATATTGTTTTTTGCACTACCTAACTATTTTTTTCACTTTTTCATTAATTATTAGGCAAAAGCTACCCAACTTGATAAGAAGCTACAATAATATATACTTTGAATTGAAAGAATTACTATTTTTTATTATAATTTTCAAATTCATCATACTATCTTTTGTTCAAGCATTTAGGAGTTAGAAGAAATAAGGTTCCTCAAACTAAATTATTTTAAGCCCAACTAGACAATGTTTGGTACATTGGATGTGGAATGACTGAATTGAAGTAGAAGGCCTTACTTAGATATGCTTGTCAAATAGGTCAAATTCACTAGTACATGTGCCAATTCTTTGCTTGTAAGAGTAAACTACTATATCTTGGCCATAGAGATTAGTTAAAGAAGAATCAATAGACCTTGGTTGGCATAAATTTTAGAAGGGCTATGTAAATCATGGAGTTATATATACTTTTAAAATAGGTTGTTTGTTTTGTTTGATAAGATGAGATCTAACAAATCATGAGGCTTTTGGTAGCACTTTTAGTACTGCTCGAAAGCTCTCGACAAGGAAAAGATGCACTGACTTTGTTTTGTGGCATTTAGAACTATAGTGTAGAAGTTATTGAATTTCAAAGTCTTTATTAATTATAAATTTGAATTAAATTATCCGTTATTAAAAAGAAATTATAACTTTTGCATTTCAAGTCCAAACACCATGAAACAAAGCCCTTGCATCTCTTTTGTACATAGAACTTTCTATTTGTGCTTGTTTTATAGCCTTTGGGGCCTATAGTTTGAAAGTTATGGAATTTTTAAAATTAAAAAATTTACTTGAATTATCTCTTATTTTAGAAAAAACATAACTTTTACATTGCACACCATGAAACCAAATCCTTGTAGTGTTTTAAGCATAAGGCTTTCTATTTATATTAAAAACACAAACTCTCACACTATATGTAAGATATCAAACTTCAAATTATTTTAATAAATGAAAAAATGTAAATATTACTTTTACTTTTGTTTTGGTTGTGGCAATGACACAAGGCTCATTAGTCCATACCTTAAGTTAATTAGTTAGTTAGTTTTTTTGTTATAGTGAGATCTCATGAATTGTCTATGCTCCAATTGTGTGCTTGGTACCATAGGAAAGCTCTTTGTGAGAGGGGTGCATGGGCTTTGTTTTGTGGCATTTCGACCTACAACGTAAAAATTATTGAATTTTAAAGTATTTATGAATTGAAAAAATTAAAAAATTACTTTTATTTTTATTTTGACTGTGGCAATAGCATGGGGCACACTATTAGTAGTGGAAACCATATTGAATTGCATAATTGGTCAATTTTAGTTGTAGTTATCTTAATTATCTTAATGAACTACGAGAACTTTTCTTGGCACTATGATTTTTTATACTAATTTATTGTTGATTCCAGTTGATAGGGATACCCAAAGCTGATTCAAGACGCTTGAATTTAGGACCTTAAGTTTCCTCTTTCGAGTTTCCACGTTCCACCTCTGGAGCTTTCGAGCTCCGTTCGCAGTCCGCGCTTGTCACTTAGTGCTGGACTCTGTTGTCCTCATAGCGCTGCACGATCGCATGATTCTAAATGATTCTAGTGCGCGTACGCACGCTGCCGTCAAGAATTGCATGCTGCTGATAAGAATTGATTGAGCTACGGCACGCGGAAATTGGAGCAGTAGCGAGGAAGTGTGAAACCCTAGATCGCTCCCGTTGAATCCGAAGAGCATTGCTGGATTTTCGAAAGCGTGCTCGTTGCGCGGCTTTCACTCGGTGTCTCGGGGTATGTTGATGTTGAAATGGATTCATAGCGTCTGGGCGAAATGACAGTGAGTCGCAGAATTTTTGAAGGTGACCGAAACACAAGAGCTGATCGTTGTTTACGCGGAAGGAAGAAAATTATGGAGATTCACGTCATCTCCTAGGCACCCGCCCGCGCATGGTGAGCACATGGTCTTCTTTCCCGGTTCGTCTCCCCCTTTGTGCTACTTCCCCAGTCTTGGTTCGCGGGCTCGCTCTTGCGATCGATTACGACCTGATTTCGGATTATCGCATTCCGCAAGCGTTGCTTATTTCTCGAGGATACCTGAAGATCGCACTCAGAAAGAGTTTCATATTCCCGAGACTCGGGAGTGACGGAGCTGATGGCTGGAATAGTGCCGGTAACCGATACACAGGCAGCACGGCGCTCAAAGCTCTTTCCACTCACAAACTCTCCACCTGCGTCGGGTTTTTCTTTTGGCGTGCTCTTGCTGTGCTTTCTTGAGAAACCCTAATTGGCGGGGCAGTGTCAAGCTATATCCAGGATTCTTTGTTGCCTAGGTGGGAAAATGCAAATGACTATCAGTGGATTCTGTAGCATTGTGACTATCGATAGTGTTGCATGTAAGTATAGGGACCAGAGGTGCTGATTTTGATTTAGGTTTGAATCTGCTCGTCCTGAAAAGTGGCAAAGTCGTGGACTTCAGCCATCTAACACGTTGCTACCTATTTTGAAACAGAAGACTCAATAAAAATTGCACTACGTCCACGTCAAGCTGCTCTCGGTACTAAACAAGATGACAGGAGGAGCTTCCATGTAGTGTGGGAAATTCGACAGCATGAAGAAGGCATTGACAGAGCTATGTGACCTTCTTGCGGAGGACAGTGGCGTATTGTCTCATGGGCTACCTTTGTTGTGGAGCCAGTGTCCATCGCTCCAGAGTTTCTCAGATGCGGGTTTTCGACCCTCCGTGCGGCAAGTGAACGGAATTTTGGCTGCAGCACGGTATTCGTCACAGTCGGGGGAGCCTGACAATCTTGATGGATTGTTGGCCATCGTGTTGCAGTTCGTTGCTGCAATCCCTAACATCTCTCGGAACGAGGCGTGGCATGCATCGTTCACTTCTGAAGTGTTTGATGGCTACTTTAGAGAGCTTCTAGAGTATTTGGCTGCCATTTGCATGAAATGGCCGGATGTGGCAAGTTCTGTGAGCATTGTGCTTACAGGATTTGTTTTGAACATTACGGAAGAAAAGGAGGATGGTTTGAGATGGATGCGTTATCCCGCTATTCGATCATTAATTGCAGCTCTTGCATCGAATTTTCCATCTTTAGAGTCCGCTGATGCGGATTCATTGGCAAAGTGTATCTTGCGGGATTGGATTGTGCTCCCTTTGACTCCGATAGATGCATCGAGCCGGAGTGTCTCGACTCAAAGTTTGTCGGCTCAGAGCTCGCCCATACGGTTCTTTTCGTCATCCTCGTCATCGTCAAATGGAAAGTCCAGCTCTATGAAGGATCTTAGGACGGCTCAAGGTTATCTGAGTGACGGTCCTGCACTCTCGATCTCTGCGGACGACAGTCCTTCTCTGCATGATGCTAACGGTTTCTTCACTCCGAGGTCTACACCTGGAAGAGGGACACCCGGACGAGAGCCTGACAGCAATATTTTTCATATGAATGGAAATGGAAATGGAAGTACAACTAGTAGCTCTGAGTATTTTGAAACGCATGAAGCAAGTAATCGAACTCGATTGTGTCTTACCACGTTGGAAGGAGAATCTGTCTTGGCATTGGAGAGACAGGAACTTGGTTTCCGGTTGATTGTGCAAATCCTGGAGAAAATCGAGACGGATGAGGACCTGGTTTCGCGGTTGAGAATTACGGCAATCAGTCAGATTGGAGCACTTCTACCTCTTTTGAAGGCACGCCTTATTCTTTCACTGTATTTTTTCTTTAGATTTTTCTTATTGCTCGTGAGAAACCTCTGTCGAACTAAACTCTAAATCCAACTGCTGCTCTTCCAACATAGTTGAGTGCAAACAACTCAGAAAGGATCGGTCTTCTTGTTTCTGTGTTTAATAATGTGCAGTTGTACGATATTGAGCAACTATTTCAATGAGCCTATCTGGGGTGTTCTGTGCATAATTGTTTTACAGATTCGGAAACGTGAGTGGCCAGCGGATATAGTCCCTCTGTTTGCCAAAATGAATACGAAGCTGCAAGCTTCACAAGCTGCCGTGACCGTGATAAATATACTATTGAAATCAGAAACAGAAGGCAGGCCCTCAAAAAGTCCTGCGGATCACAGATCTTCTAGCAGACCTACTCAAGAGACCTTAGCATTGCTGCTGGATGCGGCAGACGCTTGCTTATTATCTCCCTGGCGAAAAATGAGATCTTGCGAACATTTATTTGGAACTCTTCTTAATGGAATATCGACAGCAGGTGCATCACAAGGGAACCAGATGCTGAGGGTCCTTCTCTTACGAATCAAGTCACTTGTACTAGCAACTTGTTCTCAAGTAAGTAGATCTTGGTAGCATCCACTTCGTAAACACCTTCTGTGTTCTGAATCTGATTTTGAGAAGCAACTGCTTTCATAGTTGTAGGAGATATAACCTTGAATGAGTCGGATTTTCTTGAGTCAAGTGTTTCTTATAGTGATTGACTGAAATTGACCTGATGATTTACTGAAATTGACGATTAATTTATGAAGTTTTCATAAGAGTGAATTCATCAATTCGCACAGCTAACAATCTTTCAGGAATTACCTTCCGTGTGAGGCCTTGTTGCTGATCCTACAGCAATTGGTTTGAAATTGACGCATATAGGGGCTTTTGGTCAATGGTCATTCACGCTCAAATACTTGAGAAAGGGAGAATTTTTTGGTTATTATCGAGAGAAACGAATTGAATTTCGAACAAGTTGATCCTCCGTGAGGCACCTTAACGTAGCACGGACTTTCATTGTGTGTTTCATACCAAACCGGCTTGCTGATAAGTTTGCGTACAGGTTGACGGATATCCGGGACCTGTTTCTGAAAGTGTCACTAAGGCAGCTTGCGACCTCATTGAAGCCAGCTGGGACGTGGACAGGGCTGCCATAGATTCGTTTCTTTTATCGCTGGCTGCATACGTTCGTGAACGTCTTGAACAGGTGAGTGCTTTGTTACGTGTTCTAGGTATTGCTGCTGGGCTTTCTTTTGGGTAGATTTTTTTGGACATTGGGAACTTGTTTGACTGCTGCACATTTCGAAATATGAAACTTGAAAAGGTGAAGTGCATATTTAATAAACATATCATCAACGTCTCACTCTTATACCCCGACGATGGGGTTGTATATTGGGCAGGAGAAAAAGTTCAAGCAGACAGCTGTAGTCACACAGTTGAACGTGATACCACTGCTTGCAAATGTGGTGGTTGTGCTGAACAAGCCAGAGGCTGTGGATTTAATCATGCCACTTTTTGTGGAGAGCTTGGCAGAAGGCGATGCTTCTGCTCCTAGTCTTATGCGACTAAAGGTGAAGCTGGCCCTTCCCAGTATTTTATTGTCAGGATTCATTCGTTTACATTCACGTCAAGTGTGCAAAACGATTTATGTGTATTTGAGTTAATTTATACTGTTTATGGAGCAGGTACTTGACGCAGTGGCACGGATGGCTTGTTTGGGTTGTGAGAAACCATATAGAGAGGTTGTAGTCCTGCTGACAATGAGCTATTTGAAGAAAATTGCTGCCATTGGCTCACGAGAAAGCAAGAAGCTTGTTCCCGAAGCCACAACAGAGCTCCTCCAGGTCGATAGCTGTATTTGATGTCATCTGTTCTATTCCTTGACTTACAATACTCTTTCTTCCTCGTTCTTATTTATTTTGATTGTAGCATCTTCACCATGTTGGTGAGCAATATGTCTTGACTTCTGCTAGTTACGCATTTTGGATCACACACTAATTGCATGTGAGGGTTGCTTTTCAGACTTTGCCTTCAGCTTTCTTACACATTGCACAAGGCTTAAAAGAACCGAAGCTCCGTTCCGATTATCGGCAGCGACTTTTGACTCTTTGCTCTGATGTGAGCTCGATTGTTGAATCAAAGCTTGGCAGGTTAGTGCGTTAATGAGGAATTTCCGTGTGCTTATGCCAGAGTGTTCAAAATTTATGTTTCCTACTAGCTTGTGATCGCCTATAGGGTATTTCAGAGTCTGATGTACTTTTTGTTCGCAGAAATGGAGCTGATTATCTTGGGCCTCTCCTCCCCGCAGTTGCAGAAATATGCTCCGATCTGCAACCAATTCAGGATGTTGACACTTCACTGCAGAAACTTTTTCGCAATTTGTGGTTCTACATTGTTCTTTACGGCTTAGCTCCTCCGATTCAGAATACCCAGCAGCGCACTAAATACTCGAAGTCTATGAGCTTTACTGGGAGCAGAAGTGGGAGCGCAACTAGTCCCGGGGCCCTCAGCGTCATTCAAACAGTGTCAGGCCCGTCTTCTGGAAATGGGGAATGGTTGAGCGCTGTCTATCGTCTTACCCAATCTACTCCGCCTCTTGTAAGCCAAGTTTTGCTTCTAACATGTCCTTTCCATTGCAGCGTATTTTTAATTTGGCATGCTTGTATTAGGAAGCAAATGAGCAGTCCTTTTCTTTATTGATTCTAGACCGAAGGGGAGGAGGCTTGGCATTGACATAAGCTACGTGTGAGGAAGTTTGATTGGACCTTTGTTACTTGAAAACCGAGCCAGTGCTACAGCGGAAGAGCCTCTCGTAGCGCAGCTTTTTGTCTTGATTTTATTAAACTCTTTTACTTCTTTCAGTCTTCTAGGTCAAACACTCTGTTATCTTTAAGGATGATAGGGCTACGTTGATCATGTGAGAGTCTGGAATCAGGTGGTGACATCCCTGAAGTGGTTGGAGGACGAAGTTGAGCTAGTTGCGCTGTACAATACTAAGACCAAAAACGGGAGTGGGAAGAACAGAAGTTCTTCGTTGCAACGTGGCCTTCTCTCCGCTGCAATTGGTGGACATTTAAATGGCTCATCTATTAGTAATCTCTCAGGTATTCTCGTCTGGTGCTTTATATTCAGTCTTGTCACAGTGTCTTGGTGACCCATGTTTCACTTTGACTCTTTGTTGGTCTGTCTAGTTGTGTGATATAGTCGAGGATGATCCAGAGTGGCAGTTTGAACCTGAATTTTGCATTATGCAGATGCCTTATTTATCAGACTTGAATTGAAGATTTGAGAGTTTTGATTTTGATTTAAAATTTCAACAAAAAGCAGCTTAAGTGTGCTAATGCAGTGATTGAGGTGCTTGGATATCCATTCGACCTATGCTAGACCTGAAGAATCTTTGAGAGCTGTGATAGTTTAGGAGTTGCACTCTTTTCACCTACATTTTTTCGCTTAACAGCAGAACAATGGCTCCTGTCTGATTGAACTATCGCCGGCATGGAATGTATTTGATGATGCATTCTATTGTAGATAATTCGACACTTGACAACGTTCCAGGTGCTTGTTGATTGTACTGACTGATCTTTATATGCTCAATTTGTTCTTTGAACTTCATGAATCTTAACCCTTGCACTGGTTCTGTCTCAGGTGTCAAAGCCACATACCTTTTGGTTGTTGCATTTTTGGAGATCTTGCGGTTTAGTCACAAAGGAGGTGTCATTAAAAGGAGAAGTGGGGACATTGATCACATCAGTCTGTTGATTTGCGTGTTCAAATATTTGGAGAGCCCAAACCTGCCTCCTGATCTACACCAGTGTCTTACAGCAACGGTTCATTGTGTTTTTGATGCAGCCTTGACGTGGCTGGTATGTTTCTAGAGAGAATTTGTTACAGTTTAACCTTCCGTACGGCTGTTCTTCCTTCTGTGCAAGCTTGTCTTCCTTGTACAGTGCATCCTTGATAAATTCTCATGGCAATCAAACTATTCTGCGTCCAGTCTTTGAAGAGTATTTTGAAATTGAAATGCAGGTGATGGATTATCAATCTAGATACTAAATATTTTAATCGTCATTACAGGAAAAACAGGTTGCAACTAGTGGTGATGAGGTTGTTGACAAAGAGAGTGTGCTGGTCTGTCATGCGTGCTTTCTGATCAAGCATCTGACACATCGTGAGGAAGCAGTACGTGAACTGGCTGACAGTCTTCTTATCCAGCTCAGAGATAAGTTTCCTCAGGTGAGTCTTTGTATGATGCACCATCTTTCAGTTTGGGTATACTTTAATAGATTGGCAGGAAATCTTCTGTGGCTTCGTCAAGTTTTATTTTATTATCTTGTCTTTCTATGCACCTCGTGTCCTAAGATTTCCAATACGTAGGTGCTGTGGAATGGCCAATGTTTGGAGGCACTTCTTCGTCTTTTTTCCGAGCAAACAGGATCTCGCCAAGGAGAGAGTCGGTCAAATCTGACCCCTCGCCCAACCATGCTTCACACGCATCAACGTGTGAAGGAGTGGCTCACTCGTGCCCTCCTCTTCGCTCCCTGCACCACCCAAGGCCTGTTGCAGGTACTGAAGTTCACTTACGAAGTGTTGGGTGTAGTCTAAGTTGTTAGTTGTTAGTTTTCATAGAAAGCATGAAATGCTACACGCAACATGCAAGGATCACGGAAGAAGTTCCGATTCTTTCTGTATATATTCATCTTTTTTCCTTTTCTTTTCTGCTTGTCTTTTTCTGTTTCGTCGTTTCGAATTTGAATCTTTTCAGCAACTTTCTGTATCTTCTACCTTTGGTATTTTGTTCTTATTAACTGATACACATTTAACATCTTTTTTCCTTATCTTTTCTGCTTGTCTTTTCCTGTTTCGTCGCTTCGAATATGAATCTTTTCAGCAACTTTCTGTATCTTCTACCTTTGGTATTCTGTTCTTATTAACTGATACACATTTAACATCTTTTTTCCTTATCTTTTCTGCTTGTCTTTTTCTGTTTCGTTGCTTCGAATATGAATCTTTTCAGCAACTTTCTGTATCTTCTACCTTTGGTATTCTGTTCTTATT
The DNA here is from genome assembly GCA_963969395.1 of Pseudoscleropodium purum. Classification (NCBI taxonomy): domain Eukaryota; kingdom Viridiplantae; phylum Streptophyta; class Bryopsida; order Hypnales; family Brachytheciaceae; genus Pseudoscleropodium; species Pseudoscleropodium purum. The sequence goes on from OZ017796.1 coordinate 6,415,832, forward strand.
AACTGATACACATTTAACATCTCTTTTCCTTATCTTTTCTGCTTGTCTTTTCCTGTTTCGTCGCTTCGAATATGAATCTTTTCAGCAACTTTCTGTATCTTCTACCTTTGGTATTCTGTTCTTATTAACTGATATACATTTAAGATTATTAAGTTTACGGAATGTCTTTCAGGAGAATATTCGGCGAGTGGGTGCTTGGCAAAAGGTGGCTTCTTTACTTTCTGAGATCGAATTTGAAACATTCAACTCTAGCATGCCGAGTGTACCGGCTGTAAAAGCAGCCGCTGCAGCAGCTACAGGAGACGGCATGAGTAGCGCCAATGTGAAATCTGTTGAGATAGTGAGCATGAAACGGCTTCTTGATGGGAATCTAGGTGGACTATCTGTTATTAATGGGTCTCTTTCTACAGAGAGATCAAATCAATCGGGGTACCATACTCCAGGTGATTCGAAAGTGAAAACGGATGCAGCGACCTTTTTGACAATTCGTTTTGTGCAACAAATGCAGCAATTCCTGACAAATTCCCAGCTTGGCCAGGGCGTTGATGGTGAACAGTTTAAGGCCACTTGCTTGCAAGCTTCTGCTCTGCTTATTTCAAATATGGTATTGTACATGTTCCCAGGAGAGGATCAGTTTTTCTTTGATTTCAAGCCTTTCAATACTCTTCACCTTTTACAGATTACATTCTGAACCTGTGATCGAGTTGAAAAACTGAAGCTGTCTACTTGCAGGGAGCTAGTGCAGACGCGCTTCCAGAAGGTGTCTCACAACTGCTGCGCCTTTTGTGTTGGTGTCCCGCTCAAATTTTCACAGTGGAGGTGATGGAGACGGGGTTATTTGTGTGGACATGGCTTCTAGCTGCAGCACCTCAGCTTGGGTCACTTGTTCTTGCAGAGCTTGTGGATGCCTGGCTGTGGACTGTTACCAGCAGGCGGGGTCTATTTGCTGGAGGTATTGACAACTCTGGTCCTGCAGCGGAGCTCCGTCCCCACCTGACTGCTGGTGTCCCCAAGCCCTCTCCTTCACGTGATCCTGTAGAGGGAATAATGGCACATCGTTTATGGCTGGGTTTCCTCCTCGACCGCTTTGAGGTTAGTCTGAAAGTAAATATCATGTCAGCATCAACTATATTTAGTTGAATATGGCATTTTCAAAACAAATCTCTTTCTGGGGACTAGGATCTTTCATTACAAGTCGTCACTTGCCAGAATGAGAGTCTTCAATCTTCTGTCCAAGAAATCAAGGAATATCCATGGATGATTCTCTGAATGGAGATGACTATGTTCGTATAGACAATGAGTGTCTGTCCGTTTAGGTGGTTTAGTACTTATTATTTGTTAAATTGGACATCTTTCAGGTGGTGAAGCATTCAGGAAGTGATCAGTTGCTTTTAATCACTCGTATGATGCAAGGATCAATGCAAACTGCATCACACTTTTCATCACATCCAGCTGCTGCGGGAACCTTCTTTACGTTACTGCTTTTGGGCTTGAAGCTGTGTGACTATCTACGTGAAATTGGCCATCGTACTGGAACTTTTGCAGCAAACTTGCTACACGATCAAATCTACAGGTTTGCAAGTCCTTGCCGGCACTACGGTTGCAAACAGAGCAGTGTGCCAATATTTGTGCTCAGTCTCTTTATAGTGTCTCCATGTATTCTCTGTTTCGGCTAGACTTTCATAGAAATGACTGTTTTTGTCTGCTAGTACATTTTCCTGACAAGAGGATGTCCAAAACCTACTTGGAGTATGGTGAAAACGGAATAGCATGTACAGTACTGTTGATGTGGTGTGTTTGGAAAGCAGGAAACTTCGAGTCCCTGCTCAAACAGTTTTTCCTGACGAGCGTACATCTGTGTTTGCAGAGCTGCTTTCGCCTGGTTTTCAGTGGAACCTGGGTGGTGTGAGGTAGCTGTGCAAGGCATGGCCGAGGAGGAAGCTCAATCTGTAGGCATCTTTGCTCAGTTTCTTGCACAGAATAGCTTTGAGGTTGATAGCAATAGGGAAGGATCTGTGCAGTCCAAGCGGTCTTCAAAAAGTACGTCTCTGCCTTCGCCAAGAAGTACAGCAGAGCCTCAGGTAACCACCTGTTCTCAAAGCCTAGTTTCGCTCCCCTTCACAGGTTTGCTGAGACCTGGACCTGGGGTTGACTTTTTTTGTCTCACATCATAATCAGGTGAACAATCATCCAATTTGGGGAAAGGCGAATAGTGATTCAGCTGCTATTGAGAGGAGGAAACTTCTATTGGTGCTTTGCCAACATGAGGCTGACAGGATGGAGACATGGGCTTATCCTCTCAGGTAGGCTCATCTTTCTACATAATGCTGTACGGTTAAACTTTCTTTATTCAGGCATGATGTGAAGGACCCTATTATCCTTGTCACTGAACCTATTGCAGGACGTTTCTTCCATTCATCGCTTTGCTTGGCATATTGTTGAGATGTGCTTCACACCAAAACTTTTTGGAATGCACAGTGATAACATGCAACTTCGTTTCAAGTCCAACTGGGAGTCATGGGAAGTCCATGTGAAGACAGCTTGGGCTGTAGATCCACGTATCGCTTTGGCTCTTGTCGCCCGTTTTCCTGGTGCCTATGCTATAAGGACAGAGGTTACGTCCATGGTCCAGGTCTGCTTTCATTCTTATTTTGACTGATCCATTGTATTCCGTACAGACTATTGTGCTTGAGAAAAGGTTATAAGCCCTCTTTCTTTTCTTTTGTCCCTAAACCGCACCAATTATTTTTCATCTTGTCTTTATGCAGGCACATATCCCAGACTTGATCAATGTACCGGAGGCCCTACGATATGTTGTAACACCTACAGCCGCGCATGAGGATTCTGAAGCATTGAATTGGCTTCCTCACTGGGCATTATGCTCTATCACTCACGCTCTTGAGTTCTTAACTCCACCTTTCAAGGGCCACCCTCGTGTCATGGCTTATGTGTTGCGTGTTATGGAATCATATCCACCTGAGCGAGTTACGTTCTTTATGCCTCAGCTTGTACAGGCTCTACGCTATGATCATGGGGTAAACATCCTTCCTAACTTTCTGGTCTAGGAGAGAAATCTATGCATCATGGTGTGTTTTCTTAAACTTCCCAATTGATTTGAGCATTTAGCATGCATTGATGTTCTGAAGAAATTTATGACCCATAAAAATGTCAATACAGTCTTGCAGTAGCAATTTCTGACATTTGCTTATGTATCTGGTTTCAGGGACTGGTGGAAGGTTACTTAATGGTTGCTGCGCGCAGGAGTAACCTATTCGCTCATATTCTAATATGGCAACTTCAGGTATTGTGAGCCATTTCAGTGGTGGTCTGAAACTGGAATGAAGTAAATTATTTTTTGGTTTTAATGTTCTCTTAAAAGTTGATAGTTTTTTCATGCAATTGCAGGGTGAAGAGGCTCCACCTGCAGAAGAAGCAGCAAAGGAGGGTATTAATATGAAGGTACAGGAAATATCCAACTCTAAAGATATTGGACTGCTTGTTATGCTTCTGAAGTTGTAGTACCTTTTTCAGTATCAGATGGCATAGTAAAGGTTTACATTTGTAGTTAAAATAGCTTTTGGTCAATCTTTACTCAGGCTTTCAAGAATGATTGTCACACCTGTGCATTTTCAAGGGAGATTTGTCGGCGTGAGGATTATTGATGGGCTGATTGGGATGTTTTGGCAGAATGCCTTGTACGAGATTGTACCAAGAGTGAAAAACCGTATCATTGAGAGCTTCACCGCTGAAGCCCTCACTATATATGAAGAAGAATTTCGTTTTTTTGATAAAGTTACGTCAATATCTGGTGTGCTTTTTCCCTTGCCCAAGGAGTCTCGCCGGTCAGGAATCCGCAGGTAAACTACTCTTCTTTTCATGATTCCAGGTGGCCAAATTGAAGATGCTTTTCCGCTTAGAGTTATCTATCTGAGGTTTCCTTCAGTAAGTGTTTTCTATTATGATCCATTGAATATTGTCTCAGAAGTAAATCTAGTCAGCCATAGTTTTCAGAAATTAGTTTGCTTCTTGCCTCTCCTTACTCTTTGGTCATGTTACGTTTAAGCTTTCCAGTTAGCTCGACTAAGTGATCATCATAGATATGTACTAAGAGTTAGTTTTCGTAGGTGTCGTCCTTCGAATGCTGGAGTCGTTCTCTATCTTCCCTCAGTTGGCAATGAGCCCTTTAATGTCTCGATAACATTATTGCGTAGTTTGAGCCAATGGCCCTTTTGCTTTTAGCTGTGAGCTATCATTTTGGTCATGGGCACACATGGTTCTACTATTGCCAACTCCTTCTACTTGTTTGAACTCCTAGATTTTAATATGTGGACCCTTTCATTGTCTGTTTGATTTAGGATTGAACTTAAATGTTATCCTAAGGAATCTTTTATACCTTTTCGTGAGGAACTTGAGAGTAGTGTATTATGCCAAGTTGTCATTGTATTTCAAACCTGGAATTAACGGAGAATTCTGCATTCCCCAATTAACGGTCTTTGCAAACTGCTTCATGCAGGGAATTGGAGAAGATCAAAGTGGAAGGTGATGCGCTTTATCTGCCCACTGATCCTACCAAACTTGTTAAGGGCATTGAGCTTGACAGTGGTATCCCTTTACAATCTGCAGCGAAAGTGCCTATCATGATAACTTTTGATGTGGTCGACAAAGAAGGAGACCATAACCACTTGATGCGGCAAGCATGCATTTTTAAGGTTTGTAGTTTTAGAATTGTTGAAATTTGTTGATTGAGGTGCTTGTATATACCGGGATTTTCTGTATCCTTACATCGACTGGGTATTAGATTGGAAGACGATTTGTAGCGGTTGCTCAACGTCGTGGTGTTCACACTTTTTGCATATATTTCTTGCTTGTAATCATTATTACCTTGGAAATGCACAGGTTGGGGATGATTGTCGACAGGATGTGTTGGCTCTTCAAGTCATTGCCCTCCTGAAAGAGATCTGGCTAGCAGTTGGTGTCAACCTTTACCTTTTCCCTTATGGGGTCCTCCCAACTGGCTATGGCAGAGGAATTATTGAGGTATCTCGTTCGATCTCTTACATATTGGTCGAAAATCTCAGAAGAAACTTGAATCTAAGCGGAGACATGGTTTCGATAGGCAGTTATATGTTAACTTTGCGTTAAAAGTTACTGGCCTGTTATTATTATGTTGTTTGGTAAGGGGCATAGTTCACCATGTGATCAATTGCCTATACATACGATGATGACCTCAAGGTTCGATTTTATTGTTAGTCATGTGACCCAAGGTCGCTCGTATTAAACATCGGCCATAATTTCTGTTTAAGTTGTCCCTGCCATGGCTGAAATTCTCTCACCTGGTGGCTGCCTACTCCAATTGGACAATATTGATAGGCACTGGTTTGGACGCAGGTTGTTCCAAATTCACGGAGTAGGAATCAAATGGGAGAAGTGACTGATGGTGGTTTGTTCGAGATTTATCAACAAGAGTATGGGCCCGTGGGCTCTGATGGTTTTGAAAGGGCACGGAACAACTTCATTGTTAGCAGTGCCGGTTACGCTGTGGCAAGCCTTCTCCTGCAGCCAAAGGATCGACATAACGGCAATCTGCTTTTTGACAAGTACTACTTCTTGCTTCAGATATGCCAGTAATGTGTTTCTTTCATTGATGAAATTGTCCCTAATTGTGCTGCATTTGTAGACCTGGAATTATACTCTAGTATTTCTGGTAAATTTTCTAGCAGTCTAGCGTTTCTTACAATGAAACATGGTCCATGTCCGCAGTGAGGGGAGGCTTGTACACATCGACTTTGGGTTTATTTTGGAAACATCTCCTGGTGGTAACATGCGCTTCGAAAGTGCACAATTCAAGCTGAGTCACGAAATGACTCAGCTTATTGATCCCTCAGGCCACATGAGAAGTGATTCTTGGGACCAGTTCGTGAGGTAATCACCTATTGCCATTCTGGCTTTGTCTGCAAGCCCATTTTCCTGAAAAAATTCTGTCGTCCAGTTTGATTGGATTGGAAAGCGCATATGCACCAACTACCAGAAACCAGATGAGTCCTTGTAGGTCCCTTTTTCTGTCATCCTCAAGGGCATAGAAAACAGTTTTGAACTGAATTTTGTCTGCGATCTGTGAGACGAACTTCTGCCGATAGCATGACTGACCCAGTGTTACGGATCTGGATTGTTGCAGTTTGTGTGTGAAGGGCTACTTGGCAGCAAGGAATCATATGGATGGCATCGTGAACACGGTTCTTCTCATGGTGGACAGTGGTCTTCCGTGTTTCAGTCGGGGTGATCCCATCGGGAATTTGCGGAAACGTTTCCATCCCGAGATGAGTGAGCGAGAGGCAGCGAGTTTTATGATGAAGACGTGTGCAGATGCATACAATAAGTGGAGTACAGCCGGCTATGATACAATACAATACCTACAACAGGGTATTGAAAGATAAGTTGAACAGCTCGAACCCAGCCATGTAATCCTTTCCGGGGACAATGGCATTTATTCTTTGTTAAGATACCCAATAAACCTGCATAACATCTCGTGCCCATAACTGTAGATGTGTTGATGTCTTAGTTGGCAGGTACTAGCTAGTAGCAGTTGCATTCAATTAACTTCTGTTACTGTCCAATGTATCATAGTTGCTAGAGATAGACCTAAGAGTTGGAGAGTACCTTACGGTAAGACTTTAATCTTCTTACCACGTGTATCATGACCATGTGTTGCAATAAATAATTAAATTAGGAGTTTGTATTGAACACTTTCTGAATGAGTGCAGAGTTTTCTCGTTAGCATATTATGGTCTCCAACATTTCATGTCCTTCCAAATTTTGAAGGGTTAAATTACTCAAGTTCCATATTGAAATCCTCGCTCATTTTGTATCCATATCTGCCCCTCTTTCAGTACATTGGTGATTTAGGCATGCGATTTTGGAGAGCAACCGATATTCTTTACAGGCACCGCACTAACAGTCCGGCTTTCTCGTCGTACATTCTAAACCATTGAAGGGCATACTGAGACTAACAAGGTCACCAGGATGAAGGTTTCAACAGCAAAAAGTCCATAGATGTCTCGACGATGCTCAGAGAATGAACTACAATCGAACAGCGCCCCAAACCCTACTCTACTTCATTTTCACAGCTCCCCAATGCATTTAAGGCTACTGTTGCATCGCAGATAGACGATGACCAAGAGTCCAAACGGACCTTGAACGTCTCGCCAAACCTGAGTACGTATAAAATAGATATCTAAAGCTTGGTAATAAGTACGAACAAGTGCATACTTAAACGTTAGAGTCTTAAAATCCGACAGGTCAAAGGCACACCACAAGTTCTAACGCAGCGTTACCTGGAAGCAGAATAGCTACCGGACATCATCACGATAATGTCAGTAAGGTTACACAAACGTCAGACACGGTGCCATCCGCAGAAATCTAAATTTACGCGTGAATGTCTCCCTCGGAACCCGAGAAGACGAGTTGACAATAGCCGCGGATCCCGTGAAGTCTGCAAAGGGACTTAGCCCTAAACCCAAAATCCCGCTCACACCTCCACATGAACAAGTGAACGCCTGGTCGAGCATGAGACTATTTAAATAATTAGGCTGCACGTAAAGCAGGATTCAGGAAGCAGACAATCAATATACGGAGTAGATGGCAACCTTGTCTCAAAATTGATCACGATACTATAAACATGAGTCTGAAGTCTGAAGTCTGAGGAGTGATGGCACACTCCAAGTGCCAAAACAAACCACAAGATCTAATAAAGGGATACCTGCTGTAGTACAAAGGCCTAGGCCATCACGATCATGTCAGTAGGGTTTACACAAAACCTCTGATGCAGTGTTCTTCCCAGCAACCTAAACTTGCACAATAACCAAGATGAATGTTTCCCTTCTAGTGGAACCCCAGAAAATGTTTCCCGTCGACAACAGCCATCGAGCTTACCAAAAAAAGGGGTTGCATAGGGCGTTTCAAGCAACCTTAAACCCTAAATCCTGCTCACACCTTCCGCATGAGCAAGTAGACGCGCTGGTCGAGCATGAGGCTATTCAGATTGTTGGGGTCGCCTTTGAGGCACATCAAGAGGCCGCCGAAGGAGATGTACGTCTCGACCTTGGGAGGGCCCTTGGACTCCGTGTCGGCGTACTTATAAACCTTGCCATACATGACGTACTCGTACTTGTCCGCCAGCGACTTGCGACGGCTCTGGTCGAACGTGCCGTCGTCCAAGGTGCCGTCCAGGCTGAGCGTGGAGGCGAGCGCCAGCGTGAACTTGTCTCCTTTCTGCAGCGGGTAGAGGTCCACGTTCACGTCCAGCAGCACGTCCATGTCGAACTGCTCGCTGTGCGCCACAATTCGCGACACCCTGTCGAATTTCTTGCCGTCCGGGTCTAGCTGCGTGATGCTGAAGATGTCCTCGAACAGCAACGGGTCCGCCATGGCGAAAAACAGCCGCAGCCGGTCAGGCGAAGCTCCGCGGACAACGATGAAGGGCTAAACCCTAAACTTGAGCTCAGGGGACGACGAAGACGGGCTTCTTCTCTCCCCAAAACCATCACTCCCGTCTTCCCCACACACCAACACGGACGCAAATGGCCACGTTCCCATGGTGTTCCCAATAGGCCTACTATTAGGAGTAGTTTGAAATGGCCAAGCTTTTTGATGTGTTTTTTTTTTTCTTTTTTTGGTTTTGGGCACATCCAAGCATAGGTTTAAGTAGCTATTATGAGCCACCCTATAATAGCATTGCAATTATTTTCATCAAATTAGGAATGATCCAATCATAGTTAGGCGTATTGTGCTAATTGCATAATTTTTCTTTGTTAATCCTCAATTATTCAGGCTCAAAATTCATTTAATTCATAGGTTGCATTACATTCAACCTTAGTTGAAACATCTACCCCTTCAAATTTTACATTTGTTTTTTAAGAGATCTTAAACATTTTGTCTCCCACCTTTGTTCACTAAACAAGTTTTATAAATAATTCATTGATCAATCAATAAACGGTATATAGAATAAAGTTGACTAATCTTAAATTTGAAGGGCTATTGCTTAACACATTCAAAGCACCTACATCTATATTTGGTAAAGTATCAACCCTTTGAAGGCAAGGGTGTGGATGGTCTTAGTTTAGTTTCTTTACCTTCTAATATCATTAAGATGACAAAGAATCCTATGTCATAATGATGTTTCAAGGTTAGATGACAAAGAATCCTTCTATGTAAGACAAAAGTGCAAATGTTCATCCTTGGAATTTTACATAAAAAGGGGAGGTTTTACATAGTAGTTTAGCCTCCAATGAATGCTCTTGGATATTTTAAAGCAATCTTTTTGTGTAAAACAAAAGTCTAGGATTTGCTCCATGCAAGACAAAAGTACAGCTATTCATCTTCAAAATTTTGAGTGAAAAGAAAAGGTGAATAGTTTGACTTCCACCGAGTGCTTTTGCATGTTTTTTTAAGCCAACCAGCTCGCCCTTAATTCTGTTATTGGAAGAGTGATTACTTCAAAGGCATGCATCACAATAGTTTTTCCAATAAAAACCAAAGGAAATTCAGGGGTTAAATAATCTCTTCCTTACCAATCATTGAGATATCTTTTTTCATGTTCAGAAATTAAAGAGTATGTTTCATGCACAGCAAAAGTGACAGATTTATATTTAATCTAGAACCAGAACGCACTCGTTATAATAATTCTAGAAGCTTCATAACAATGGCTCAACCAACTTTCTGACGTTCCCGACTTTCCTAGCTTCACAAGCTGTTCCGTAACAGACCATAAAAATGAACAAATTGAACATAAGGTAGAACGTTTGATAATCCAGTAATACCATATATACAAAGCAGAATTTTACAAGTGATACTACGCCTGCACTAGAAGACCTTGTCATGACAAGGCTTACAATGACAATTAGGCCTAGTCCTACAATCTAGAAAGGGTGAGTTTCAAGTGGGACGATGATGCAACACTAATTGAAGGAAAAACACAGGCTCAATACCATGTAACAGCATTACATTCGAGCAAATAGAAACATTGCTCTTTGTTCACAAGAACATTGTGAGCTTGCTATACCTCTCCCAAAATGACTAAGATTAAGTCCATAAGATAAGAGGCAAATAATAAGCCTAATTATTCATCACACCAACACATCTAAGAGAGGGCAGCAGCTTTGCAAATAGGGCACTGGTTCTTTTGCACAAGCCATTGCTCAATGCAGTGTGAGTGATACCCATGCCCACATTCAATCTTTCCTAACTCATCACCTTCTTCGTACTCCTCCTGAGAAAGAACAATGAAACATTAGAATCAATATAAGCTCAACAGTGAAGAAGGCAATGAGAATTGTCACAGTAATAAGAGCGAAGAAGCCGTCACAATGACTCCGACAATTTTCAACACAATAAGGAAGATATGGTCAGCATCCTAAACATGCTAAGGTTCAGTACCCCCCAACAATTTACCTGTTCCAAAACCGTATCTACAGTCCAATGCATTGAAGAGAAGTTAATAGGTAGATTTAAATATGAACTACCTGACAAATGCTGCATTTTAAGTCGCACTCTTGTGAATACCGTGCCACGACAGCATCAAGCGATGAGTACCGTGTTTTCTTCAACTTTTGAGCCATCACCTCAGACGACACACCAGTGCTCACATTGCCTATTCTTTCCTCCAGAGCCAGAAGTTCCTGCGGACACCCATATTCTCTCATGTCAGCCAACTCTTTTCGTGTGGAAATTTAAATCAATACCAAAATTTGTATTTAAACCTCCGACACAGAATTGCACTCTGGTCAAAAAGTAAATTCGAAGTAGTGACCATACTCAAGAGAGAAGCAAGTCCATATATACCAACCTCATAAGACATATTGTCCACATCAAGTCGCAGGTCACTATGTTGATCATGAATGCCCATTCCTCCAAACAGGAGCGTTGCCTCCAGCATCAAAATTTGCTGAACAAATCAAAGCCGTCAATTAAAATGGAAGTATAGAAGGTCTCTCACAAATTGAAGTATGCCAGTAAAGAAGCAGACAAGAAAAGGAGAGATTCTAACAAATGCAAGCCTTTAGACATACCTCATATGTAAGATCCTCGTTTCTTTCCACGCGTTCAAGTGCCAAGAGAATCTGCAGACCCAGAAAAACTCATGATCAGAAGTTGGAATATTTTAATCTCCATGAAAGAAGGAAAAAGATACTCAAATTGCACCTCTTAGAAAGAAGTCAGTTCTGTTCGCTCCATCATTACACACAGCCGCATCAACTTTACATACTCTCGTCATACACCTCAAAAACGTTCAGAACCTAACCTCAGCAAGTCCCTCAGCCACAAGCCGTGGTTGTGACCCTCCATCCCCTGTTGACATCTGCAACCCACGGAAAGGCATTCCCAGCAGACTTTCTGCTGCTGACATAAATCCCCGGTCACGCAGTCCAGACGGAGACGACCCATGCAATAAGGAACCTCGGAACAGAGTGGAGGGAGTCGGCAGAGAATCGATTGAAGGAGCAAATGACAGAGGGTTCAATGGTGGAGATGGGGGTAACCGCGAAGGTGCAGGTCCCGAAGGCGACGGCGGCGGCAGTAACGAATGTAAGCTGCTGCTCTGCAGTCTGCCGCGAAGTGATGTTGGAGGATGCGGGGGTGGTCTTGATGGAGAAGGCGTCGATGGTGAAGCTGCATGCAGAGCAGTCTGCATTATGAGAGATATGGGTTGTGATGGTGGAGATTGAGACATTTGCTCTGAGTGATGACCGAGGACACGGTTGCGCGGGCGGCTTTCGGAGGAGATCGGTCCCCCAAGCGGACTTGCACTAGATCCACTGTTTAACAAACCTCGTGTGCTGTTCCCCAAGTACCGATGCATTACCCGGTCTCCTGCACTACTCGAGCCAAAAGTGGCCTCGCTACGTCGAGGTGATCCTCCAACTCTTCCTCCAGCAAGCAGAGGACTGTCACTTCTTCGCATTTGGTTTCCACTGAGCATTTGCTCAAGCAAGCTGCTGCTGGACAACCCCAAGTCTGCATCCATGGGCGAATCGGGGACGGAAGCTCGTCGGGGAAGATTGTCATGCGAAGGCATCGCTCGCCGTACCGTTCGTGGACAAGGGGGAGAATTGTTTGCTCCAGAATTGTTTGTGAGTACTCCACTTCGAGTGGTTCTCTGAGAGTTTGGAACTGCACTGCTACTGCCCGCTACAGATTTCCCATAACGACCTTCCCTTTCAGAGGATGATTCAGCTGCTTCTCTCCCGAAGTTGATCCTCCGAGGTAGAGATTCCTCTAATCCAGCGAGAGGTTCAGTAAATCGCCCAAGGAAAATTGAATCAGATGGGGATGAGCTAGATGTAAGAGCTTCAGGGGCCGAATTGGAACCACCCATTGAAGTACGCCTACTCAATCCGTGACTACCTCCCGATCGCCCACTGTAGGTGTCTCGATAGCCAGTTCTATGAGGAGAGCCATTTCGGCTGGACATATTACCTGGAGCAACAGCTGTACAACTCTTTCTCTTGCATGCTGCGCTTCTGGAGCTGCTACCCACATGCCCACCTGAAGAAGAACTATCCAGGGAAGAACTACCTCCCGTCATCCCAAACAAAGAGTGTCTTTCTGCACTATAATGTCGGCCGTCAGTGCCACAACCTACCGTATCATCAAACATGCCTTGATTCATACTTCCACTTGGCAAGAAAGCCTCAGCTGCACCCATGAAACTGCTGCTACCACCCTGCGCATCATCTCGATACTCTGAACGGCCCAAGAATAGAGAGTTCGACATTATACTTCCTACACCGCTTTCACCTCGTCGCTCGTCCATAGCATGCCGGGCACCTTCCTGCCGATCCATAAATACAGAATTGAAAACCATATTTCCATCCGGGGAATGCTCTTCCAATCCATTTCTGCCTCCAGAAAAACCACCACCACCGTTTGCTTGAACTTGTCTGTGTCCTATTGGAGGCAACCCAGATAATCCAATCCTAACATTAACATTCTCTCCCCCAAATCCTTCTGATCTTCCTCCGAAGTAATCGGCCGCCTGAATTGAGCTTCTTCCTGACAGAAAATCTAGAGTGTTTGTCGCTGGTCGACCACGAAATTCAGAGCTGGAGAGAGACTGTACGTGAGCCGGATGAACAATAATCTCATCCGAAAGGCCAAGGTGAGTACTAAGCCCCATTCCAAATTGACCATCACCATCTATACCCATTGATTCCGAACCCGCTTCATTGAGTCCGTCCACGAAACCATGCAAAGCGTTCCACTGTCCCGGCATGGGCCCCTGATGTGGTCTCTGTAGTCTACGACCCCCAGAGGATCGAGCGGCAACGAGCTTCGGAGACGGTTGTGAGGGCTTCCGGACTGGTGGCCTACTGCTTTCAGGACCTTTTCCGGTTTCTTGAAGACCTATCCTCAGCCCTGTTGACGATTCCCCCGAATCCTCAAATCGAAGCCTTGTGTTCATATTGTTCATACTGTTGCTTCCACCATCTCCACTGCCACTGCCCAAATGATACATGTCACCAGGAGTCCACCGATTTCCTCCCATAAATGGAGGTCCCCTTGGATCCATGCCCTCCTCCATCCCAATGATCGAACCTAAAGAGGTAGTAGGTGGACGTGGACGAAGACGCGAGTAGGAAAAACTAGTCACTGCAAATCTCAAAGGGAGAGTTTCAGCCTCCTACTCCTTACGTCTATTGGATGCTTTCGAGGAGGGCATTTTGAAGAGAAATCGGGCTCCTTTGAACCTGTCCCTACAAAGAGGGCTTCCAGCGGTAATCTGCCAGCAATATATCAAAAAGATTTAGACGCAAGAAATCATTCAAATAAATAATGCATCTTATTATCAAAACATTACCTCACTTTCCACCTCCAGATAAAGAATAATCTCAGTTAAGCATATAACATGGTCTTAAATACAAACATCACACGCTTTTAGATTTATCCAACACTAAATTAGTTTCGAACTGTCAGCTCTAGTGCCTTGTCTCCTCACCGAATAATATACCACAAAACGGCAGCCAAGTATGTGCACAGAGCACGTTACACACGAAAGGGGAATATAGAATTCGAAATTGCTAAATAGGAAAAAAAAAAAAAAAAAACATTACTGAGAAACGACTAGGACAAGCATTCTACTACTTCTGATACCAGAAAAATTTACACAAAAGCTTAAAATGCACAAATGACTTGCCAGGTGGATACGAAGGCAGTTCACAACTCATAACTCACAGAATGCACTATCAATACAGAGTGCAAGTATCTGGACCAGACAGAACACGAATGATGAGCTACAGAATCGTGCTAATTCAATATAAAGGACAAGTAAGCAGCAAAAGCCAATACATCACACGACTATAAAATCCAATTGATCAACCGTAACAGGGCCAGTTCAATCCAACATAATAAAGCATGAGTACTGCTGATATGCATCTCATTTACGACCTCACTCATCAACCATACAACAAAAAAGGTTGCACACAGGAACCAAAAGATTCAGAAAACGATAAAGTAGATTCGCCAACAACGACATTATAGGAAGAGCTTTCCGAACTTCCGCTTCAGACGATTACAATTCATCAGTTCCACTCCCTTCACAGAAATAGGGCTTTCAAAATTTTGGTCGACAAACAGGGCCCTCCTGTGCTGAAAACCACTTCAATCAGTGCTGTATCACAAACTCGTTTGCAAAGCAAGAAAAAATGTGAATCTATACGTACAACGAGTCAAATAACCTTCTCCACAAGGTAGACAAATTCGTTAGAATCGTCATCTGTAATCGTCACATTATATCTCGGCGATATCCTCGAACGGCTACAACTGAGCCGGTTCATCAGGTTGCATCAATTATAGTCCAAAGGTTAGCTCAACGACCTCTTTGCATCTGTGACATTAAACTTGGAGCACCATGTTATGCAGCAAGATTTGCAGCTTTTCGACATTTTGCATCAATTGGCAGAATATGCGCGTCCGAGCCACATCAAATGAATGTTTATTCTTCCCCTGTGCTAGAATTTCGTGACCTCTAAAAAAAGACCCAAGTTGATGTACACTACACATCCCGAGTTAGGTCATTGCAATCCGATCAAAAAAATCAGCGAATAAGCAAAGTTGACTCAAACTACGACCAACATTTACAAAGCCCAAATGTAATTTTTTCCTCTCTGAGAAACAATTTCGTAATCAGATGTTATCTTTTCCACAACAGATATCAAACGGGCAGCAGTCCTGAAAACTGTGTCGCTTAAGGTACGTCCACACCTGGTGGTGCTGTGTGGGTGCTATCACAAAGGTGCTAAAGTACCATGTCCACGTCTGAGACGACACAAAACCCGGATCTGACATGGAATATGACGTGGCGAGGGTAATCAAAAACGTCGACCGTCTCGCAAAGAAAGAAAGAAAGAAACACAAAAACTTCAAACTATGATAGCCAACATGACACATGCACCTCCGTTCTCCTCCACACAGCATCAGCTGTAGCTGAAGCATTCGACCACAACGTTCCGAGCACCAAACCATCCGTAAAAAACGCTAAAAAGCAAAATTACACGAGAAGCTCCTTACGTACACACACGCGCAAGCAGATCGCAGCGATGAACAATATTCTTACATCGACTACTGACCACGTATCTCAACATCGCATTACACACGCCACTACCGACAGACCACCTGCAAGACAGCACGCCACACAAACAAGATCCAAAGAATTGCAAGCCACACAAGGAAACCCTACCCAGGAAACCCTGCCACAGCTGATCACTTGCAAAGCCGCCTCTCTGAAAAGGAGCCGACGACGGGCAACAATCGGACGAAACAGACAGGATGGCGATGGCGACGCTCCTGATTCGCTCAAAAGAACCCCATAAGAATTGACGGCTCTTGCCTAGACCAAAAGAGAGAGAAAACACGATGCACAACCAAGCGATTATAACACAATTCTATCCGTCACCCCGCTCCCACCGCTCAAAGACACCACAGGACGCAACCCTAGCCTACCCTCCGCCCCATACAACGCACGCCACACGGTAATTCCGCAACCTACACGATTCCCAGTCAAGGCCAGAAACTTCCCCCCGGCTGCGGCTTCTTCTCCCACTCTTCTACTACCCCATGGACCTCCACACAAACAAAACGACCTCGCAGAAAGAAACGCTCAAGACCAACTCATCTGAGCCGCAACAGAAAACAGAGCGATTCTCTCTCGCCCCCCACCCCACCACCACGACCGCCCCTTCGCCCTCCTCCCCTCTCTCTCTCTCTCTTTCTCTTTCTCTTTCTCTTCCACAAAGTAGGGTCACCGGCCACACACTCGACTACGACATCAATCACAGGGCCGCTAGCGCCCAATTGCAGGCTCGACCGTCAGTTCTGGGCATCACCATTCATGGCATGTCCCATCCCCATCGCCATCGCTGCTGCCTTTCCCCACCACCAACCAGAGCCAGTCCTCGTAAGTCACCACACGAACCCTCCGCAAACACTAACGACAGGCGGGGAAAAGTATATACATCCCCATGCCCCTCACCCGAGTGCCTCATTCTCATCCATATTTACATTCTCATTCCTACATTCATCCTCTTCCATCCACTACCCTCCAATTTCCGTTCCTTCTTTTTATCGTTGCTTCCGACATGGAGGTCAATCGTCGTTTGTCGGATAGCGGAATGCCGTCAGAGCCTTTCGTCGTGATTGAATGAGTCCGTCCTCGTTCGTTCGGTCGTTCACTCGAGTTCTTCAGTCATTCATCATTCGAAATCCACTTCCGCCTTTCATCAGATCATTGGCTCATTCATCCTCTGTCAGCAACCCTACCTCGAACGGCGTTCGCTCCTTTTTCCGTCGCTTCTGACATCATCGTTCGTTCCCTATTCGTCGATTCTGACATCATCGTTTGTCGGTTTGAGGTCTGGTGTCAGCGGAGGGAACGATTTCGTCCTCAGTGGTGGTGTTCGTTCGTTCGAAGTGTTGTCCGCATTATCGCAAGCTGGAACTAGCTGGTGGATGGATGAAAGGTGGTACTGTTGTTTCGTTCTTCATCCCTACTTTTTCGTTCATCACGCACATGGACTGAAATGCCACGTCATCATATGGGGGGCCGGGAGCCTTTTTCTGTAGCAATGTAGCATTTTATCCTTTTGTCCTTCAAATTCACATGTGCTGGAGGAGTCGCTGGCTGGCTTGGCTGGCTCCGTCCAGTCTACGGGATTCACAGTCAAAGCTCCTCGTTCTCATCCATGTTGGGTCTTCTTCATCCGTTTCCTCCAGTGGATCGAATCGTTCGTTCGCTCGTTAGCTAGTTCCATCGATGTCAGTTTGAAATTTGAACATCTCCGTCGCAGGAGGAGGCCCACATGCCACATTATTAGGTAAAGTCAAAACGTGGCCTTCCGGAGTAAATGGCCTTGTGGTGGAATATTTGACAATGTTGTCAAACTTTTAGGGAACTACACCTAAAGACTAAGCTTATAAAAAAAATTTGTGGTACAAAAGTACTACTACACCTAATTTCAACCACTTTCTAAAATGGATCGCTTTTGCCACTTTTGCTTAAAATGTACGCTTGCTATTTATGAGAGTCTACAACAAGTTCATTTTTGAAATCTTTATTTCCATCATTTGGAAAATTCGTAATTTATTCATAAGATGTCCAAAAAATGCATTCCAAGAAAATCTAAAATCCCCTTTCAACTATCAATAACCCCCCACAAAAAGTTTTACAATATGATAATGAAAACTATATCGAATTGTTAGTTTGAGCAATTTTAGGTGTAATTATTTTACATGAGCCCAAGTGAAAATAATAGGGAATTCTTACACATTAATATATGTTTATGTAGCAAAATGCAAAAAGCATTATTTATCACTTTGGAAGCATAGTGAAGCAATTATTAGTGATTTTCAAAGGTGAAGCTTGAAAGAGGCTGTAAAGGATAACCAATACGATTAATGTGTATTAAGGAATGATATTAGTAATATCAAACATTAACTATGGAAGAATTTAAATTGAAAATATATTGACCAAGAAAATCAAGGATTAAATTCAAAGAAACTCTACAACTGAAATTTTTTCCCTCACAAAAGTTTTATTCCACCTTTACATTGCCAAAAATTACCCCAATGGAACTTTAAATCCATAGTATTATTGTCCTTCTAATATACACCATCTCAAGCTTTTTGATTGATAATTTTCTACCCAATTGTAGAAATCAACATTTTTAAGATGTTAATTTTAAATATAGTTGAATACACCTTAATCTTTAATAGACAAGGAGTTCAAATTTCAAACAATGGATAAATATATATATATCCCCAATATGTAGAAACTTGTTTTTTTCGCCCATCTAAACGCTCTTAGATTTGTGTATTAATTTTCGAAACTTTTCTTTGTAAATATTCTATAGTTAAAGGGGCACAATTATACTTGACCTCAAAAACTAACTTAAATAAATAAATAATATAGAAATCTCAAAAATCACCATAATTAAAATTGAACATTTAGAACTTTAAAATTTAAAATTTTGATATTAATAATATATAATATATAATCAATTTTAGGTTTCAAATTTGTTGAAAAATATTGATTAAAGTAACGAATTATCTAATTCTATAGAAACAATCTTAAATATACTTAATAAAAAGTGGCAAATACTTGAATTAAATCTCAAGTTGATAGTTTCTCTCTAAAAACTTATATGCTTTCACTTATACATACCTTCATACATCATTAGATGTTTTCCAGCCCCCTCAAAGGACTATAAATTCCCTTGTATTTCATTGAGTTCCCAAACTCAATGAACTGTCCTACAATAGCTACTTGATGTAGCAAAGAGACTACCATGTCATCTTTTTTTCATTTAAAAAAAGATTAATTTTTTTTTCAATTTTTTTTTAATTGTTAATTTAATTTGAAAAAATTTAACATAACTTTTCCCAAAACTATCGGAGGAACAACACCAGGAACAAGCCTAAAATGGCCCTCAAGGCCCTTCCAAAAACATGTAATGGTTTAAGAATCAAACTATTGAAGGTTTGAATTCAATATAATGATATTTGGCACAAAAGAAGGATGTAAATTTTGTTTAAGAATGGATATATTTATTACGTTCTTATTAACCCTATAAAAACAAAAGA
This sequence comes from Pseudoscleropodium purum, assembly GCA_963969395.1. Classification (NCBI taxonomy): domain Eukaryota; kingdom Viridiplantae; phylum Streptophyta; class Bryopsida; order Hypnales; family Brachytheciaceae; genus Pseudoscleropodium; species Pseudoscleropodium purum. Next base: position 6,434,960 of record OZ017796.1, read on the forward strand.
TTAATGATATTAAAATGACCATTTTGATAGATCATAATGAATACTGTAAATGGAAAAAAAAAATTGTACCATTAGATCAAGTCAAGAACATTGCATGTTTTGGTTGTAAAAAATTGAATATGTATATTCTTCAAATGCTAATAATAAACATAAATATATTATTTTTATACCTCATTTTGGAACTTCAATCATTGTATATTATATGAATGTCTAGCAAAATATTTAAAAAAAATAAGAAATATATATCAGATATAAAAAATATTATTTGAGTACACTTCAAACAAAAATTCTTGTTCTACTTTACATATGTCCATAAGGAGCAATTAAGCCTCGTATGAAGTAAATATGTAGTAAAAAGATGATTCTTCAATGTATTCTTCAATGATTCTTTAATGTATGCAAATTATTATTTTTAATTATTATATTATACAAAAAATTTAGATAAAATTTTATACCAATAATTCTTTTCTTTCAAAAATTGATCGCAGATTGAATATTTATAATTATTGCAAGAATTTTTTCCTTAAAGTTCAAAATGTTGAGTTCTAATTATAACACATTTCTTAAATTTTCATTTTTCTCATTTGTTTGAAATTTTTTAAGGATCCTTTTTTGAATTGGAAAAATAATTTTTTTGCAACAAATTATATCATGTGATGATTTAAACCTATAGGAATCAATAAAAAAGCTAATTTTTGTAGAAGAAGATTTAGAATTTTTTTCTTGTGTAAATATTTTTTGATATTTTGAAATTTTTGTGATGGAATTTGGCAATGTTTGGTGGGTGATTGTCCTATATCAATCTATAGAATATTTATTTATTGTTGCCATTGACTTATAGTATTTAGTTGTACATGCCTCTAATTAAAATTTTGACAACTTGCATATTGACAATGTGTTAATTATTGCCAAATTTTGATTATTATTTAAAACATACAACAACCTTTCTTTTCACTACATAAACCCCCATCAAATTACTACATCTATCTTATTAAAATTCTGCCATTTTTAAAGCAAAATTTCATTTTCTTACTATTCCATGTTTGATCCGTTTGATAAGTCTCATTTAAGTTTCCTCATTACAACTTTTCATCCAAGTTTGACTATAATTGCGGTAGTAATTGCCACTCCAGCTACCATTGGCTGCGTGTAGAACTGAATGCACCTGGAATGCTTAATTAACGGATGAATTCCGTCGGTGCGGCATTTGATCCAGAAATCATTCATCGTCTAGCAGAAGAGAATGCCGTCTCGAACCCTAATTGACTCGCAGGAAATCACGATGCAGAGTTTTGAGTCATTTTCGTTGTGATTTCGAGTTCTTTTTAGTTGCGATTATGTTAGTATGACCTCTGTCGCTGCCACCATGACATTGTAGAGATTAATCACCCTTCGAATTAGCCTGAAAAGGAATTCTTCACATCTTGTTTTGCAAAGTTGAGCAACATTAAGAGCTCCTCAAGGCAATGATCCGTTGTACTTTGCATATGATTTTCAGAGCTTTAATTAATTCTGCTTGATTTGCTCTGACCAGCATTGTTCGTGTCAGGACGATTATAGCGTCCAACTTCTACTCAATTCTATTATTTTTCTTCGTCACTGTAATATTCGGAGATGAAAATTTAATACCGTCTATTGTCTGCATGGCCAAATTGTGTGAAACCTGCAAGTTGCCTCGCTCCCTCATCAAGGCCGGATTTCTGACGGTACGAAGGACGCCTTGCCTTCACGATTGTCGAGATGCTTAGGTCCCGATTACTTACAAACAAAACGCCTACTTTAATGTATAGATTTAGGGTCTGAGTAAAATATTTTTGTTGGACTAATGGTACAAGTTTCTCAGAAGTAGAATGGCCGGTTCATACAACACTGCACTTTCTGGATGTGGTCATTGGTGTGTCTGCAGGTCTTGATACAATAATGTCTTATTATATACTCCGAAAATCAGTGGTAGTCAGAGCTCTAGTGTTCATTGGTAGAAAGGGGTGTCTATTATCATTGGTTTGGGTTTTAAAATCTGGCTTCAGGACTATATTGATGTATTTGTTGCACTTTGTTCTGGTAGAATTCTTTTTGTTTCCCTTACACTTCGTATTTGTTCTTGTAGATCTAGGGCCAGGATTGTAACAGGTTGTCGAGACAGCTGGAAAAGGTTGCAGTCTGGGAAAGATGCAGGGGCAACGCATGTGGTGCATGCAATGTTTTTGTCCATCATTCAACGTTTTGTTGATTCCTACACCGCTTTGGAGAAGTCCACTTGGTATGTGCGCGACAAGACTTTTATTTGTCGAATTTACCTGGATTGTTCTGTACTGATTGATCGAAGATGATTTTGTCTACCTGAAAAGAATCAAAAGCCCTAATAGACTTAGTGTTCATATGCAGTTTTGAGTGAGTCATTTCGGGGCTCTCTTTTGTCCCATTTTATTTTATTTTTCGACCAATACATGCGATGTATTTCACCGAGTCTGGTGATAAATTGACCCCATCTGAATTATATTTCTCACAATATGATCGATCGAATTGGTCGTTTTAAACTTATGAACTTATGAACTTTGATATTTTAGGGAGGTAATTTGACTGATCACGGTGCTTTCCTTCAGGAATTTTGAGATTGAGAGTGAGCTCGGGCTATGAATGCTCTGCACATAGTTGCTTGTGAGCTGCGGACTATTGATGAGGAAATTGTTATTTCTCCAACCTGAGTCGCACGATGCTCTTCAATTAGTACATATTAAATGACACAATTCATTTCTGCTTATTCCTGGTTTGCCTTGCGACTCCCACTGTTTGAATGTACGTAATTGCCATTTCTCGACCTGTATCCGTCTTTCAGTCAAGTTGTTGGTAGTAAAATTCGCTATCCGTTGCTGTTCAGGCCGACAAGGAGATGGTCGTTCATGGGAGTTGCGTGATGCCGAATGAGCCCAGGGCTTATATGCTCTCCTTTGAAGAGATTCTCTAAGTGAAATTCTCTCTGGTTGATCGATGCAGCTGGGAACAATGCACTTGTGTAGAAGAATTATTCGGAGCATAGAGACTGGGATCGGGATCGGGATCGGGTGCCTTATCGTAAGCAAACTGAATTAAGAAGTGGATAAAGCCTCACAGAGAATACTTTCTAAACTTTACCCTTTACAACAAATTTACATCACTACTCTGGCAGGTTTTCTTCTGTTGCTACGTTTGCAAGTAACTTAAATGTACTATACCGGGATTATTCAACGACCAATTTGTGCTTGTAAAATCTCGTCCTCCTTCTTCCCGCCTCGTAATCTTTACTACTTGTTATATCTTCTGTTGTTAGCATTCATATGACTATTCGCGTGAATTCAGCAATTGTCAATCATGTCATGTTACTTGGGCCGGGTGTAATTTTTTGACGATTGTCATCTTGAGTACAGGCTGATCAAAAGCTTATGTATACTCTAGTGCATTGTGACCCTTTGTAGAGAAGCAATATTAGGTGAGACATTTGATTGAATAACCCATTGGAAAAGGCTACCAGGGCTATGTCTTCCTGGCGCGACAAAGACATATAGCATCACGAATGCCTGTGTTGATCAAGAAAATTAGCGGCCATTTATAACGAGACAGCTTAAGTACATTATCTTGGAGTCAACGTAAGGATTACTCTATGATCATTCTCCTTCAAGGCCGCGATCTTTTTTTCCTGATTGCTGGACGGTTAGAAGTACTTATTCCTGTGAAGCTTTCATCAGAGGCGATGCTCTCTAAGTCGTTGCTGGAGAAATACTGTTTATTTGAGGTATGCTAGCAACTCGTTTGTGATTCTGATTGAGCAACAGATGGAGTGTCTTCTATGTCGTACGAGTTTCTGTACTCGATTGTTGAACTGCAGGATTTTTCATCTTCTGATTCGGGTACCAACCTTCAGGTTTGCCTTAATATCAGCACAAGGATGTTAGTCAAGCCCTTCTAACTGGAGATATAAGGTTTTTCGGCAAGCTCTTCAAATGAACGAAAAGATGGGTACGTTCCTTTAACCCTGTAACAGTATCAGAAACAATCCATTGTTGCAAACTGTTATCCCCTTTTGGTATGAAAAATTTCTTGAAGTTGCTAGAATGGCAATAATATTCTTCAGCTAAATGCAGTTGCGGTTTTGTACTATTATGTGAGTAATGTGACATTTCATATTATGGTCTTCTGATCGATTTTACCAAGTGTGCTGAAGGTTTCCGCGTTCAGGAGTGTATCTTGTGCTGGAGAAATTGGGTGATACATGCTGCTGGTTGAGTGCATAAGGTGGAATAGCCTATTGTCGTCACCTTGGTCATTACAAATATTTTAGTATCACTGGATAAAGAAAAAGTTTATGTTGTAGAATGGCAAATTGAAGAATATTCCATTTTTCCACTCAAAGGTATGAAAAGTCATTATGGACAATGTCTACATATCAACACCTTAAAAAGACAATGATTGTTGTAGAAAATGATAATAAATCCTCAATATAGGAAGCCATGCAAAGAAGCTATTGAACAAGTGTCATTGTGTGAATCCACCATTTTGGTAATCATTGTCTTCTTTTCAACATGTTGTGCTTGATTTACAAGTAACTCCTACTATCTGTGATTTACAAAAATGAAATTAGGATGTAGATCTTTTCATATTTGAGCCAAACTGTTCTACTTCTATTTTAATAGGCCTTCTTTTTACTTGCAAAAAAATTCATGTTACTTTTTCATCCAAATTTCAAATAGTTTTAAAGTTTTCACAATACTATAAGTGAAAGCTAAGATCAATACATCTAAAGTAGAACCACCAATAGTTGACCACTTAAGCAATTTTGGACATGGTCTAGAGTAGTTCAGGACAAAGCAAATATTTTCTTTTGTACCAAGATAGGAATGATAGAGATTACAAAAAAAATTGGTAATTTTATTGCTTGAAATCAATTTACTACAAATTTTGAGAGGCAAAATGTGCTTTGAATTCATAGCCAATGTCTAGACTTCCAATTATGATCATTCAAAAACTAGTTTTCCTTTCATTCCTTCCTACATTCTTGCTCACTACTTTGGGATATGTGTTATAAACTTATTAGTCTAAACCTTGAAAAGAAAAGAAAAAAATACTTTCCAAGCTTTGGTTGGAAATCCCTTTTAGCCTTGGTTGGAAATAACTACACCCTACAAGTTGGGAATCGGACTCTAGTTGGGAATCCGTGGTTCTACCTTATGTTGAATATTTAATTTTTTCAAGAAACTAAAGTTCAATAGATTTTTTAATTAAAATATTATGCAAGATTCTTTTACTTCCATTAAATATATTTTTTTTTAAAAATCAATTTTCCAAAGCCAATTTGGCATCTATTTTGAAAATTACGAAAGACATATTTATCTATATTGTTAATCCCTAAAGGACCATAAGGGGGTGAATGATTGACTGTTTTGAGTAGTGTTTTCCACAATATTCATGCTTCTGGGGAGAATATTGTATAATTAGAAAAACAATTTTTTTTAAATGCAAAAAATACATTTGATCTACACACCTTTAAAGATAAGGTAGCCTAGGAAGGAAAGGTATAGAAAAATTCTCTAAGTAGGATAACGACAAAAAGTACAAAATCTCATTAAAATACTTTGATGTTCTAATTTGTAAAATATAGGGAAAACAATTTTCAAAGAAACTAAATATTGTCCATTTGGAAAGACTTTATAGTAAAGAGACTTCACCAAAAAAATCATCTTGAAACCATTTTCATTATTCAAAATTGTGCACACAAGGGAGCCCTATTTGTATGAATGTAGAGGACATAAAATAATGTTTTTTTTAAATTCTATTCAATGAATGCATGCCTCTCTAGTGTAGGAATAGCCCACACAAATTTCAGCTCTAGATTATTAATTTTGGATAGCCTTTAGTACTAAACCCCCCTAAATCACAAAGTATGATAAATTAGCTAAATTTAAATTTAAAAATAAATTTTTTTTTGAATTTTTTTGAAAAACAAGTTCTCTCATATCTATCTAGTTACCAATCTTCAAAAAAATTCAAGTACATCAGCTTCAATTTGCAAAAGTTATACCTCATGACAACTCAAATACTTGAAATGTGACAAAAAGGGACCACTCTTTCTTGCATTCACCCAAGGCCACTAGGTGGCTTTTACAATACTAGTTTTGTATACCTAATCTTTTAGGGATTAAAGGCAAATGTTTGTTTTGTTTGTGACATATGTTGGGATCTCCTATACTGTTAGGCTATTGGAGGCACCTTTAGTATTGTCAAAAAGCCCTTGAGGAGTGTGTATGCACATACTAAATTTTGTGCCTTTTTGACTAATTTGGAAAAAGATATTGAATTTTAAGGATTCTATTGCATTAGAAATTAGAAAACTGTTTGCAAAGAATATTTGGAATGCTGGGATTTCTATGACTTGACAAACTACTAAAGATGCCCTTGGTACCATTGGAAAGCCTTGAAGGAATGTGACAAAGTGACATATATTTGAATTTGAAGTTTTTATCAACAACAAAAATTAGAGAATTGGTTGTGATCAAATCGTTGGCCAAATAGTTTGACAAGTTAGTGAATGCTTTGGTAGTCATGACATCATGGGGATTCTTTATTTTACTTTAAAAAAATTTACATACTATTTTCAATATGTGAGACAAATTTTAAAGAAATGAAGATAATATCATATATTGTGGATAGAATCAACATTCTTTAAGAAAATATTCATTTATTTTTCTGAAAATTAAAAATATTCTACCAAGATTTTTATTTTTCAATAAAAAATATTTTGAAAATAATTTTTCAAAAATTTGGCATCTATTTAAATTTTTTTTTTTTTCAATCTTGATAGTTGGGTATGGTACAAAAGTTAATTGCACACATTATAATAAGATTCCATACTAGGAATAATGTGCCATATTTAAAGAATGAAAAAATGGGTATAAATAAATATTTAACCCTTAAAGGATGCGGCAGACATTTTTCATCCAATCAATGACAAAGAATCTCTTTATGCAAGACAAAAATACAACTATTTATCTTCCAAATTTTCACCAATACCAAACTGACAAATGATTTCATAGTGAAAATTATTATTTCAAATGATTTCATTTTGAGAATTAACAAGGGATTTGCCATCTCTTGTACAACAATTGCAAATGACATGCTGATCATTCTTGCACCAGTATATAACATGCTAGTTTCTCATACAAGAGCTAAGGATTGCCCTCAATAAGCAAGCTTTTTTCTAACAATAGCTATTTTCTTCTAATGAGACATGATTTTTTTTTCATTGAGGTACAAATCTTCTTAGGTTAGTTTAAGGCTAAAAACATACCAATTTATATCCTAGTAAAAAATGAAACATTGATTTATTAGTATAAATTTTTTTGATTGGGATATGTCATTTAGACTCAAGTAGTATGACAACCACATTGATTAGATCAATTCTTCATGGATAGGTATGAATTTTTAAAGACTTGATTGAACATGCCTTTTTTAGGTGAAACAAACTTTTAAATGACATGTCAGAATTATGCTAATACTTAATCTCACAATTGAAGGTTCATTAGCAACACATCACTTCAACAATGAGAGGTGTTGAAGTAACTCATTTATCTTTTTAAAATTAAATTTTGGATTTTGTGTAATAAATCAAATAAAGACAATATCTAATATCTAATATGAAAAGATAAGGGCAAAATTCTATAGATTCAATTGTGAGACTACTTGTTAAATAATTGCACTTAATTTTAACAAATTGAGCCTTTTTAATTGACTGAAAAATCATGTTTATTTTATTGTAATTGATAAATAATGAGTAAATTCAAATAGACCATGATGAATTCACAATATCTAATTTAAAAAACAATTTCTTCACTATAATAAATTTTAGTGAATATGATGTACAATAGTCAGTGTTGTGTTGATAAAACAATTTGATGTTTTTAATCACAATCTATTATCTAATGTTAAACATTATGACATTCATCAAGAAATACAACAAGGCTCGAACAATAATGTAAAATGAAAGTTTGATCTAAATCTAAATGTCACTCAACCAAAATTTTAGGAACTGAATGCAAGACCCTTGGTTACGAACATACTCTTCATATACACCAACTACATAAAATGGTAGGAGTTACTTCTCAATCTTTTTGGTTCAAGTATCATAGAATAAAATGTTTTCCAATGATGAAATGATTTCTCGATATCACTGAACCATATTATGAAAGAAAACTCTACACCTAATCCAAAAAACTCATTTTCACTTTTGATATCTTGGTATATTTTTATAATTTCATATTTATATATTAAAAAAATTTAGAAATGAAATTTGAATGATTTATTCAATTAATATCTTTGTAAAATGATAGTACCTATAAAAAATGTTTGAAACAGTATAAAAACATTAACAAAAAAGAAAGATAACATCATAACATCATTGTACAATTAGAGTACTTAAATCATAATTCAATTTATAAAAAATTCAAAAAAGGTTAAAATAAAATGGATGGACCTATATTTTACTAATTAAGATTAAGTATACTTAGACTCAACAGCTTTCCATACTACTCATGACAACTGATTGAAGGCTTTTAGGCCATGGAAAATTTTTCCATTGTCAAAATCCAAAATAATTAAAATTTATAGACTTTAGATATTCAAATTTATAATTTCTATAGTTTGTCTTTATAATTTTAAATTATTTCATATATTTTATAATATTTTGATTATTTTGATAAAATTATAAGTTAATTTCCAAATATGTATATTTTAAATATATTTTAAAATATTTATTAATTTTTCATCATTCATTTAAAAAAAATCATAAATATATTTTGAGTTTTAAAAAACTCTTCACAATAATACATAGTAGTAGAATTTTGTGAAGACCCAAAGAGAGAGAGAGAGAGAGAGAGTTACAATTGAACCCATGATGTGCTCTACAACTATTTTGTCTATCTTTTCATCAATATTTTGACCTTGAATAGTCACCTACTACACCTTAAAAACCACCTCTATGAATAATTGGTGTACTTTTAACTAGTAATTTGATGCTCCTAAATGTAAGGTTTTTGAAATATATGTAGAGCAAGTTTCTTCAAATTTGATGATTTTTAGAAATACTTTGTTATTTACTATAACATTTGAGAGTTTCCAATGTAGAATTGGGGATTACTTTCTCCCTCTATAGAAATTTTGAAATGTTGTTTCTAAAGCATTACTTGTTCTACAACCAGTCAATATTTGAGCCTCAAATAGTCACTTATGAGTAGTACACCTTTGAAAAGTACCACTACATACAAGTGGTGTATTGAAATTATTCATTTGATATTCCTAAATGTACGATTTTTGAAATATATGCAATCAATTTCTTCAAATTTGGTGATTTTTGGATATACTTTATTACTTACCACTACATATGAAAATTTCCAAGATAGAATGGGATTATCTTACTTTCTCCCTCTACGGAGATGTCAAAATGTTGTGTTTCAAAGAAATTGTTGTATTCTTCACAAGTAGAATCTCTATCGCTATTTAGGTCAAGAATTAATCCCCACGCAGCTTCAACGAACCTTCCCTGCATTTAGAAAAAAAAGAAGCTTTCTCCACTCCAATAAGCAAGTGACGGAGGCTTCAGGAGAAGAACACACAAGTTGAAAGTTGGTGGAATGGCCGCTTGCTTGCAAGGCTGTGGACCATGTGGCCTCTCCTCTAGACTCATGCGCGCGGTCGTCGTCGTCGTCGTCGTCGATCAAGGGCCAACTTGCTCACGGAAGGAGCACACATGCTCCCCCGCCATCGCCATCGCTCCGCTCTCGCTTCGTTGGAAGATCCAGGAGACGACGCCGAGGACGCAGAATTAGGGTTGCGACGCTCGTGGGTGCGTTTCGAATTTGGTTGTTGCTGGTGGCTGTTTGCGGGTCTGTCTGGTTCTTGGGCGGAGGCGTGACTTTTGTTGGAGATTGGGTTGGGGTTGGGGTTAGGGTTCGAGCTTGCATGCTCTGCGAGTGAGCGGCGAGGGACGGGGCGGGGTGGGTCGGGATGGAGGGTCAGAAGCCGCCTCCCCGCTACCTGGGCGTGACCGAGCCGATCTCCACGTCCGATCCCACCGAGGCGGACTTCGCCGCCACCAAGCAGCTCGAGGAGTGCGTCACGGCGCTGGCGCTGCAGGGCAGCCGCGAGGAGTCGGTGCGTCGCGAGGAGGTGCTGGGTCGCCTGGACGAGCTGGTGAACGTGTGGGTGAAGCAGGTGAGCCGCAACAAGGGCCTGAACGACGAGGTGGTGCGCGAGGCGCGGTGCAAGATCTTCACGTTCGGTTCGTACCGTCTGGGCGTGCACGGTCCGGGCGCCGACATCGACACGCTGTGCGTGGGTCCGCGGTACGTGACGCGCGAGGAGGACTTCTTCGTGGAGCTGCACGAGCTGCTTTTGCGGACGGACGGCGTGACGGAGCTGCACACGGTGCCGGACGCGCATGTGCCTGTGATGAGCTTCGAGTTCCAGGGCATCCCGATCGACCTTTTGTACGCGCGTTTGCCTGTGTGGGTGGTTCCGGAGGAGCTGGACATTTTGCAGGACAGCATTTTGCAGAATGTGGACGAGCAGAGCGTGCGGAGCCTGAACGGTTGCCGCGTGACGGACCGCATTTTGCGTTTGGTGCCGAACATGGAGCACTTCCGGACCACCCTGAGGTACGTGAAGCTGTGGGCCAAGAGGCGCGGGGTTTATTCCAATGTGATCGGTTTTCTGGGAGGTGTTAACTGGGCTTTGCTTGTGGCTCGCATTTGCCAATTATACCCTAACGCAGTTCCGAGCGTGCTGTTGTCGAGGTTCTTCCGGGTGTACAAGCAGTGGCGCTGGCCTAACCCCGTGATGCTGTGTGAGATCGAGGAGGGTTCTCTGGGTCTTCCTGTTTGGGATCCGCGGAAGAACCCCCGCGACCGGTCGCACCTGATGCCCATCATCACGCCGACGTACCCTTGCCAGAACTCGAGCTTCAACGTGTCGTGCAGCACGCTGCGCGTGATGACGGAGGAGTTCAAGCGCGGGGACGGCGTGTGCGACTCGCTGGACGCGAAGGCTGCGGACTGGGCGAAGCTGTTCGCCCCGTTCCCGTTCTTCGAGAGCTACAAGAACTACCTGCAGATCGACATCTGGGCGGGCGACGAGGAGGAGATGCGCATCTGGAAGGGTTGGGTGGAGTCTCGTCTGCGTCAGTTGATCCTGAAGGTGGAGAAGGACACGCAGGGATTGCTGCAGTGCCACCCGCACCCGAACGGTTTCCACGACGCGAGCAAGAAGGCGCCGGTTTGCTCTTTTTTCGTGGCGCTGCAGCGCAAGCAGGGCACGCAGACGCCTTCCGCGCCGTTCGACATGGTGCACACCATCGCGGAGTTCAAGCACTCTGTTTTTCTGTACATGCTGTGGAAGCCGAGCATGCGTCTGCACGTTTCGCACGTGAAGCCGAAGCAGATTCCCGCGTACGTGTTTCCCGACGGGGTGCGTCCGGTGAGGGCTCCGAGGGCCGCGAGCTTGGGCGGTCGGGTTCGTTCGGGTTCGGGTACGGGTACGGGTTCTGGAGCAGGGTTGGTTCCTGGTGTGGGTGTCGGTGTGGGCGTGGAGAGCGTGCAGGCGGTGGACTCCCCGGAGGCGAGCACGAGGGCCGCTGCTGCTGCCGGTGGGACGCCCCCGAGCGAGGTGAAGGTTCCCGCCGAGCGCGAGGAGGCTGAGCTTTCCGTGCCCGAGGCGAGCAAGCGGTCTGCGGAGAGCGTGCTTCTGGGTCCCGGTCCCGTGTCTTTGAAAAGGGTAAGGGTGGAGCTTCGTTCGGAGAGTTGAGGTGGCGTTCGTGATTCGTATCGATTTGTATTGTAATTTGGAGGCGTTCGACCCTGTGATTCCCCCGCCCGGAGGAGAGGCCCCAGGAGAGGAGAGGAGGGGAGATGCATCAGGACTACATTCCATGACATTCTGTGAATAGAGCGCATTGCGGTGTTAGCCTAATTGGAGGGAGGGGGGAGTTGAGGGTGGGCGGATCCCGGTAGGTGGGCTGTTGGATACGCTATAGCATTGCCGATGATAGGCTAGGATAGGATGTTCTGCTGGGACATTGTGTGATATGGGAAGCCTTCAGCGCCGCTCTCCTTTTTGTCGGAAGCGATAGTTGGGAGAGCGCTGGGTTTGTGTGTTTTCCGTGACCAGTTTTTAGGGTTCCCATATCACCCCATGTCCTTGGAGAGCGCGTTTAAAAGGAACCCCGGTGCCGACATGGCTGGAAAGACCGGAGCCCGAGAGCGCTGCCGTTCCCTCCTGGGCATTGTAGTTGAGGCGAGCGCCAGGAGTGTTTGGCGTGCTCAGGGCCGGCACCAGAAAAAACCAAAAAGAGTAGGACGAAAGGAGAGTGGAGTGTAGTAGTCCTTATATAGTAGACTAGGTTGGCTGTATGATAAATTTTTTTTGGGTAGTCTGTCACTTGTGATCCTGACCAGATGTTGTTTGACTGTGCTGTGCTGTGCTGGTTTCGTCCAGCGCCTCTTATCTTTAATAAAATTCCACGTATATTCACACGATGTTGGATTCTGTTGTATGTGTGTGCGATGTGACTTTGTTTTTGATGTTGGGTGAGTTGTTCGTTCGTTTCGAGCCTGAAGCGTGTTCTTGGAAGTCATGGAGTTGCTAGCTTTCAATGTCTGTGATTTTGTTGAGTGTTGAGGAGCAAGTGTTTGTTGGTTCTTACCTTGCGGAATATTCTTTGGCTTGGGCTAGCGTTAGTGCAATGTTCTTTGTCTACTTCCTTCGATTTGATTTGGGTACTTCTGCAGCAGCAGCACAAATGCATGATTTCTGAATTGCATTGTATTTGTTTTATTTGCTTGTGTTTTTTACTTCTATTTGCTTGGGTTTATTTGTACTTCCCTCGTCATTCTGTATTATATCTCCTATCCTTCTTGTGTTCTTGTTCTTGGTTCGTGTCGTGCAGTTTCTGTCTGTCGTTCGGATTCTTTGGCATGTCTGCATTTAGTGACGTTTTAGCTTTCGGAGATTATCTTTCTGAAGTCTGGTTTGTGTTGTATCCGAAGTTTCTGCGTTGAAATGATTCACGCTGAAGGGACTCTTACCCGGAAACGACGGGGCAATGATTGTGTGTGAAAGTCCTTCACTTCGCACTGTGTATGTCCTATCTTTCCACTGACATATAAGTCTTTGTCATAAGTCAACTTACAAAATTTTTAGCTTTTTTTCGCTCAGATTTGAAATTATTGCGTACATCTGAAGAGATGGTGAAGAAACTTCCTATCGAATAGGACATTTGAAAATCTCAGCTTAGGTGTAAATTTTGGTGTAAATTCTAAATTATAACGTTTAATTGCAAACCAGGATGTTGTGTTGTGTTGTCGGTACTTATAAATGACATTTTATTTCAAACTAGAGTATGGTACAATATTCATTTTAATCCCTAAGAGTATCCCCACGAAGGGCATTCCTTATCCCTATCCCGATGAATTTCATCTGGATAGGGAAGAAAACTCCCCACCAAGATTCTCTACCCTGAAATATTTAGAGAATTCAATGCCCAATTCCCTATAGGGGGAGATTTAGAGAACTCAAAGTCAACATCCCTATATGTTTAGGATAAAGCAATACTAGTGGGGAAGAGCATTTCTTATCCTTATATTTGGTCTTTCTTCATCTACATAGAGATAGGGATAGGGAAGAAATAGTGGGGATTTTCTAAATGTCCAAGACCAAATTTGGGTGTCAGTAGTACTTTGAAGTTAAATACAACCTAAATTTGCTGCTATTTCTAGGTTTTTTTATGTTTGGTAAATTCTTTTTGAAGTCTAGTTCTAGCATGTAAAAATCTAATTTTGAAAACATGCAAAATCTAATTTTGAAAATGATTGATTATGATTTTTCTATTCAAGATTTTGTGTAAGGGTGTGCATTGTAATCTTGATTATCCAAGGTGGTGAGAGCTTTTGGAAATGAGCCTTTAATACACTAGATCTTAAAGAAAAATTTACATTAGAAATTCATTTAAAGAAATTGTCAAAGAGATTTTCATAAGTAGAAAATTGATTGGGATTATGCATGTTAAGTCTTTTAACCTCATTTTTTGAGGCAACCAATTTTTAAGATTTGACATGTGAAAAGAAGATTGAAAGACTTCAAATCTTTTTTACAATTTTAACACTCATGATCAATCTAATCTTTCAATTCATAAGTGATATTATTGTGTTTTCTTTTCCTCTATGATTTCTAATAAATGCAATTTGAATTTGTATAGTTATAATTCAAAAAATATTGATACAACTTTTCAAAATGTTGTCTTTGTTCAATTTAGAGCAAATTCAAAGGAACTGAAAAAGAAGCTTTATTCATTTAGGGGTTAAGAATTTAGAATTTCAAGTGGAGTAGGGATTAGACTAAGAAATTTGATTTTTGTAGTTTTTTTTTTAACAACTAATGAGAACCTCATTACATTAAAAAGGAACCAAAACACAACTTTCAAGCCAAAAGGGGTTGGATAACAAGTGAACTAGAGCCAATTAACAACACAAATGAAAGAACCTTGCCAATTAATAAAAAGAACAAAGAGGGGGACCTTCTTGTTTCCATATTATTTACCATTGAATCTATGGCCTAAAACATCTTACCAGAGCCAAACAAAATCGAATTTCTTCTAGATTTGATTGGCTCGAGTAGGTTGTTGATGAGATCCTCTTAGCACTTTGTCGAATTTTGCCCTCTCTGCATCTAAGAAGGTTTCTTAGAGGGCTTTTTGACTTACTTTCCAGAGCTATAAATTTTGGGAGAATACTTTATTATTTTTAGATATCTAGATGATCCATAAGGAGGATCCTTTCATTGACATCTAGATGGTCTTGCTATTGAGGAACCTATTGGCGCTTTGGAAGCCAAAAATACATTAGATTGGATTTAATCTTGTGTGCAGCCTTGATATTGGTTGGGACTTGATGATGTGATGCACAATCATTTGTGTATACTCCCAAGGCTCTTGTGTTTAAGGATAGTAATAAAATCTCTATACAAGGGTTTCTTCAATTTGTGTTGTACAATAGTTGCTTCTTATATTGATCCCTAGAATAACTTGTGCCCTCTAAGAGTCGACTACCATAGTATTGTGCCAAATGGACTATATGAATGTTGCCTCCTAGGATCTTGTCTTGTGCCCAAACTAACACCTATTGGGCAAAAATAATTGAGGAAGATGACCAGCCCATTTGGATGGGATGAATTGTTTAAGTTGGTGTTGTTTGGTAAGGAGATGATGCCCTGCTTCCATTATATAGGCTAATAAGTTGTCACTATTAGCCCACTCCCATTGGTGAAGGGCAAAACTTAAGTTTTGGATGTTAGTTGAGAAAAAAAGAGTGGAAGGGCCTTGTTTGTTTTATGGCCTTCTGATATTTGGATTCTTCTAATAAAGCATGTGCATGAAATTAAGGAATGTGCAGGTGGGATGACCGATATTTTTTTGGAAACTTGACCAACTATTGCTTTGGTGATTCTAGTAGGACCACTGTTTGAGTGTGCGTCGAGTTGGCTTTTTGTACATAGTTGGCTAGTTTCTATTTTATGATTGGTAGTTCATCCATCGCATTTGTGTAGATCTTTGTCCATTGATCTTCTAATCTTTTGTTGAAATCATGTGTGAGCATCCCTATCCATTTGTGTAGAATATGTGAAATGAAAAACTTTCACTTTCCTTCTTTTGCATTTGTTGAATTATAGCAATTGGTGACTTCTGCCTAGGAATAGAAGTTACATTGGTTAGTATTCTAAAGATCTACCATAGTTTTAAGTTGTTGCCAAACTAATTCTTTGGCTCTTTTGTTTACGAATTGAAAATTTGACCCCATGTAACTCATGGTCCACCATAAATTGGTTGTAAGAACTTCATTTGCATGTGCTAGTGGAATAGGTTTGATATTTGATACAATTCAATGCCATGCTGTAATTATCATATTCCAAATTTTTGATCCACAAGCATTTGGAGTGTGTATTATAAGCCAAGCTTGTGATGGGAACCAATATCTATTATTTGATTGTGGTTTCATCTTATGAATTCTAAAATGAAGTAGGATTTTGAGATTACATAACCCTAGCTGGATGGCAAAGATGATCCATTTGACAAGAAGAGTTGTGAGAGAAATCACTGGATCCAGCAATTTCAAGCTGCTAGTGGATTTGGGAGGACAACAATCTTTCCAATTAAGTCTGACTGGTATGTGACCAAAATTCCATTCCACTCCTTAGATAGTTGTGGAGACTCCTATATATAAATTGAATGGCCTATAGTAATCCTCTTCATATGGCTACAAAATAGTATAAGGTGGAAAGTTGAATCGCGTTGACAACCATGGCTCTCCCTACCAATGAGAGTCGTTGTGAGAGCCAATATGACAATTTCTTTGCTATCTTTTATTGTAGAAACCCATCAATATCTGTTGTGATGCCGAAAAGGGCACCTAGTAACTTAATTAAAGAACTTGGCAAAGCCCATGTTAACTTGTAGAAGTTAGTCCATGTTGGTCAAGGTATCTTTGAAACCAATATCCTATGCTTTTGGTCCAATTAACTACAAACCTTGAAGTTGAGCCAAATTTCTAAAAAAGAATGATGGAGTTACGAAAGTCCATTTCTTGCCTATGAAATGGCATTCTGATATCATTTGCATATTGTGATACTAGTTGATGTAGATCGTTGTCTAGTAGTTTAATACCATGAATTCTACCAAGTTGTTGCTCCTCTAATGCTATGATATTTAGAGTCTCTCCTATGATAAGAAAGAGATAGGGTGCAAGCGGACACCTTTGTCTCTCCCTCGGAAGGATGGAAAAATTAGTAGTAGCTTTACCATTTAATAAAACGGAAGCTGAGGTGTCTTGGAGTAGCATGAATATTAGTTTGGCAAAAAAATTACGGATTCCCAACTTTTCCATCACCCTACAAAGGAAATCCTATGACACTACATCATATGCTTCTATAAAATCTAGCTTCAAAAAAATCAAATCCTGGTCAAATTCCTTTGTCCATTGTATTGTTTCATATTGTAGTAGTATATTTGCTAAAATATGTCTTGATGGTAAAAATGTGGATTGCTTAGGACTTATGATGTCTTCTAAGATACCTTGTAATTGGCCCTATAACACCTTGGCTATTATTTTATAAAAAACGTTCAATAACGTTATAAGGCGTCAGTTGGTAAGATCTACTACATCTCCTACCTTGAAAAGTAAAACAATAATATATGAGGTCATACCTTTTTGAAGATTGCCTTGTACTACTGAGTTGTTTACCATTTTTGTGAAATCATGGCCCAGTAGGTTCCAAAAGTAGCAAAAGAATTCCACCGTAATGTTGTTTGGTCCTGGATTCCTCCCTTTTGCCATGTTGTTCAGTGTTGTGTGAAGATCCTCTTTGATAATAGGATTGTCAAATTGACGGATCATCGCATTGTTGAGCTTCTTATTGATGCAAGAGAAAATTGACTCTCTATCGGCTAGCTCTTGTGGGGACAATTCGCCTTGTGTATATAATTTAGTATAAAAGTCGTTGTAGATAACCTCTAAATCTCTTTGTTCATGTTGAAGATTCCCTTGTGAACCTTGTAGCTTAGTGATTGACAATGTATTTGGAGACTCCTTTACCACTTGAAAAAATTCAGTTGATAGCTTGTTGCTATAGATTCTCCATTTAGCTCGGGACTTGGTTTTTTGCCCATCTAATTTATGGGCTTTATGAGACGTTAAGTTAGTTGGGATGACATTGACCTCTTCTTGAAGCTTTTGGAATAAAGGGTCTATTTGGAGCATTTTGTTTTTTTCCTTCAATATGTTGCATAATTTTTCTTTGCTCTCCTTATTAATGCAAGCACACTTAATGCAATAGCTTCTATAGAATCTAGTGATCCTTTTCACTTTGGAAAAAAATGTTGAAATTGCTAGGGCTTGGTTCCATACCTCCCATATGACATTTGCGTCATCTAATAAACTAATGAAATCACCCAGCTATTGGGTTAGGATGGTGATTTTGCTAATTATAATATGAAAGAGTTTGAATAGTGGTTTGATTTGGAGTGATCTCTTCGAATCCAATATTCAAGAATTTTCCTTTGACTAGTAATGGATTCTAGAAAGATATAAAATCTATCTAACTATGCCAAGATCCTTCATCCTTGAGTTATCGCTTCTTATGTTGTCCCACAAATAAATGAGGCTAGGGGTTGTGAGTGGGAATTTGTCAATTTGAAGAGATTCCTTTAGGCTATTAAATAGGAGTCTTTCATTTCCTATTATCATTTTTCTACATGCACTTGACTTCTTACTATGTCTCTCTACCAGATTGAAATTGCCAAGCATGATCCACTTGCATGTATTGGGTAATTCATGGGCTATATATGGATTCCTAAAGAATACAATGATGTTGGGTTTCATGGGGAGCACAAATATTGACAAAACCAATGTCTCTACTTGACATTCTAGATAATATGAACTTGTGGGCCTTGCTTTCAAGAATTTTATCTGATTGTGTAATGAGATTCGTCCATCTCAACAAGATGAGAGAAGCCACTCCACCTTTGCCTACAATCTTTCCTCCAACAATGTATCCTAGCTTGGTGTCAATACAAAAAATCGTTTCTTGTTTCTATAAAGTCTTTCCTAGCTAAGATATAATTGTACCTTGTAGTTTGTGCTCTTGTAAAAACAGGAAGTCTACTTGATGCCTTCTAATACAGTTTTGTAAATTCTTGATGGTTGTAGGATCATTTAAATCCCTTACATTTTGTGATAGCATGTGTATCTTCATGAGCTATTCTTATTGAGAGATTGTCTAGTGCTTTCCATGCAATCCCCTTGAGTCAAGACTTGGTTGTTCCTATATCTCCATGCTTCTAAATTGTTGTCTGACTTGACAAGTTCAATTCAAATCTGATGATGTTGGATTGGGTTAGCTCTACCTTTCTTGGCCAATACTTTTATGTTGTGTAAAAATAGATCGCTTCTAGATAAATTGTGGATTTTCTCAAGGTCAACTACTAACCATTGAGGTAAGGAATTTGATACATGGTTGAAAACACTTATTGCAAACGAAGTACCATTATCAAACACCAGGGATGTAGGTTGAGATTGTTCTTTGCTATATTGTAGGTTGGATTCAGCATTAACAAATAGTTCATTGTCTAAAAAGTGTGGTAAAGTTTCTATATAGTTGCTAGAAATGTTGCTATTTGATTTTTAGAATTCTATTGAGTATTCTAATTGTTGAGGATGATGTGTCGTTAGTGCTATTACTTTCTTTAATTGACATATTTTCACCTTGATGGTATGGTTGGGTTGCAAAGGGATTATTGTTGGCTATAAGATAATTTGGTAAAGGTTGGACATTAGGATGGCAAATATTTTTTTTGGAGGATGACAAGAAAAAGCAAAGGCTATGCGGATCTTAGAGGCGATGGGAATAGACTAGTAGGTGGGATGTAAATTGGAATTGGACCTAGTATGATGAATCTATTATGAGTTGGGGAGCTATTGATCAAATCTAGGTTGATTGATTGTAGGCCTTAGAGGACTATGTTAGAAATATGTCTAGGACTGTCTTTCAATGTAAGGGTTGAAGAAGAAGGTAGTTGTTGGATGTGAATTTTGTTGGGGTTGCTAAGGGATAGGTGAGAATTGTCTACTGCCATATTTACTTTAAATTGTGTGTTTTGTGTTGGTTTGCTCTAATTGAACCCTAGGGAATCTATTTGTGAGTTTCTTGAATAGTTGGTCAAATTGTCTTGCTTGGTTAAGTTGGTTTGGCATCTCTTTGCAAAAATTCTTCGAGTTTAGTAATGGCTTGAACTTGCGGGGGTGGCGGGTCTTTAGGCAACATGACTATAGTCACGTGACTAGACTTCAATGAATCCATCTTTATTTGCCAGTATTAAAGGAGTTGCTCAATAAGGTTGTTGTTGCCTATAGCTTTATCTATTGTACGTACCTCCAAGACTTGAACGTCTTTGATTGAGAGCACTTGACTGGTTGTTGCACTTCCTAGGGACTATGCATCTTATATTGGAGGTGTCTAAAAGCATAGTGGTGGTTACTACTGGGGTTGGAACTATGTCGCCTTTGATTGTTTTCATCTTTTATAAATTTTGGTATGACTAGACAATCAATTGTTGGATGTGAAGAAACTTGGCACCGATTATTGCTTAGCTTTGAATCTTTATATGTAACGTGGATCACAGCTACACCCTTCCTTCTATGATTTATATGGACATTGGATAGTCATCTCTATTTTAGATTGATATTGACACAATATTGATGTTTGTTTAGCATTGGGTTTGTAATATTTGTAGCTAGGATCCGTTCTAATAAGCTAGCAATCAAATCTAAAAAAGAAATGAATTCTAAAGGTAAGTTATTTAGTTTAAGCTAGCATGGATGGCAAATGCCACTAAGCTTGAGTAGGTTGAAACCTAGGATTGAGTTGTGATATGCTACTTTACCACTAGGAAAGCAATGTAGTTGAAGATTTGTGGCCTTTTTGAACTACCTATTTACTATCAAATTAACTTCATGTTATAGAAGCCATTACTGACATCTTTGTGAAGGATGATATGAGTGGGAGACAAAATTCTCTATAGGTCTTCTAGGAGTTCTAGCCACGCTTGGATTATTAGATCAGCTAGATTACCTTTTACAAAACTGGTTATGACTACCCGTTCTTAAAGGTGGAAATTTTTCTGTGCTAGGACATAGGAGTTAGTGGTATCAAGTGGGAGTACCTTGCTAATTTATTGGAAGAGGCCAGCCCAATTGTGATATAGGATTTTCAGAAGAACTTCATCGACTTTTGTTGATAAAGAGTTGAATGTCGGTGTTGGGTGAGCTAGCTCTTCTTCCTTAAAGTGGACTTGTCTTGGCCAAGTACCTTCCTTCAATATGTTATTATAAGTTATGTCTAGATTGTATTGTTAAGCACCATTGACCTCATTTTGATGCCGCTTGGATATCGTAGACATGGCTTTGAGCTCTTGGGTTTTTTGTTGATCTACGTAGAATGGTGCTTGACCTCCAAATCTAGATCTATTAGTAATAAAATCCATGCCTACATTTTTAGCGTGTTGCCAATGCAAATCTAAATTTTTTTTTGTTTAATAGTGCCATACTCCCTTCACAACATTTCTATAGGAATCCATGGCCAACTATGAACTATTAGCGAATAATGTATTGATAATTAGAGCTTGAGCCACTATTAGGGTTTGCAAGAAGAGAACTAGTTTAGTTGAAAAATTGGGTTTGAGTGGCTCGTTTTGAAAATCGAATCCTTTAATTGTACTCCCAGGTGTACTCAAAACCACTCTAACTACTAATCTATTTAGAAAACAAACAATATTATGTATGAGCAACAAAATCCACAGAGTATTATTGCTAGAGTTTCATCTATGATTCCTATTGTGCTTCTCCCTTTTGAATGAAAAATAAAACAAATTCATAGCAAGAATCACAAGGGTTTTCCAACATGAGGCCATCAATATTCTTCAATTGTTAATTGTCTCGACTGCACATCATGCCATTGCACAAGCATGCTAAAGCAAAGTTTCTTCTTAAATTCTTTGATAAGCTTTCTAATAAGTGTAAAGGTGAGGAAAGTGAGGAATTTTCTCTCTATAATTTGGTGTGTCAAAAATGTCTTCTCCATCGGTGGCTTTCACTTGCCTCATTGGAAATTTGACCCTCTTCTTTCTTTTAATCTTCCTGAGTTCTCTAAGGACTTGGGTTAGTTCTTGAATTTTATAGTTTTTTCCTGTAAATTCCTATTGTTCCTACAAAGGACAAAATGGACTTTGAATAGGTTACCATGTTTTCAATTGTTGTCGTGAATTTTTTTAAATTTATTTTAAGATCCAAAAACGCATTAGTGCTTTAGGAATGCAATTTTATTTCAATTAGTATCCTAAAGCAAGAGCTATGCCTTTCTAAGTATATATTGGAATTTGTTGGTCTACAAATAAATCCAAACAACTTGAAATGAAAGTTTTATTTCTTATACTTTTATTTTTATAAAAAACTTTGATTTATTCCAAATTGAATAGTTATTTAAATTTATAGAGCTTTTTGTTTTGAGGCAATAAGTCATTGAATTCATTTTAATTTCAATTTTCAAAATTAGAAAAAGAAAAGTTCCACAAAGCTTAGTATATTTTTGCTAGAATAATGTCACTATTAGAATTAGTATATTCTAATTTCAATTTAGAGCTATTCAAGATTTAGTTTTTTTTTCAGTCTTGAATCTATTGTTACTTAACATTTTTTTAAAGAATGAAAATCAATTGGATGTTTCTTGAATTTTTCCCCATATATTCAATTCAATTATTGTGGTATACTTTGTCAATTTGGGTAAATTTTATTCTATAGGACCATTATTGATGACATTGCATTCAAAAAATATGTTTTGGTAATGATTGAGCATTTTTCAAAGTGAATTGAGCTTATGTACTTGCTATAGAAGTTCAATAGGGGAGCAACTTATCCATTTTTAGGTTGAAAGCTAAGTTGCTTGGGAATCTAGTTCAAGTGCTGATAGACCAAAGATGTGAATTTCTTAATGAGTTTCAAGCTTGGCGTGAGCAAGCTATGATTGATCACTACACTACATTATGGGATCACATGACATGGATGGATTGGTAGAAACTATAGTGCGAACTATTAAAAAGGGGGTTTCAATGAAATAGTTTGAAGACAGTAGGAGAAAATTGAACTCCAAAAGAGGTTACTTCGGAATGCAAAAGTTTACGTTGGAAGAGCCTTCTCAACTCACTAATTGGGCCAAGAATTGCATGATGAATTCAAAAATTCATCATCATTATCCAATTCATTTCCATGATCTCATAAACATAGATGGAAAGAGCCTTCCAGTGATCCCAAAATTGGCTAAATTTTGCTTCATTTCTACTTAATTTTTTCATGGATTGCCCTCAATGTAAATTTTTTTTAAATCTTTTAAAAATGAACATTTTGGCTAATTATCTTGCACCCATTTGGGGATCCTTGGAGCCTTTTCAATTCACTAATTTGGCCATAAATTGCATGATGAATTCAAAAATTTGTCATCATTATCTAATCCATCTCCATGATCACATAAATTTCATGATGGTTCCATCATGAAGAATGTTTGAGCACATGCCAAGTGGTGGTTCTAATGAGGATGTGGCCACCTTCATATTCATTCAATTAGTATGAAAATTCAAGGCTTCTTTGTAGATTCAATTTCTTCCTAATGAGAGACATCATAGAGATTGGAACTTACAATTGCCATAGATAGCCTTGGATTTAGTGAACAAGTGTCTTTGGATTCTTTTTTGCCTTACTAACTCTTGTTTGGATGGTATCATATTTTATTAATTGCCATCAAACAAGATGTTGACTTTGTGGTGGTGAATATAGATGATCTGGACATGTAGGCATGTATGTGAGGAGTGAATAGACTTGTATATGAGGGTGATGCTAATAGCATTGGATTACCTTTTTTATTGTGTAATATAGAGACGCTTCATGGTATTCCTCTATTTGTAGTGGAGGCTGTAGAATTTAGGTACATTGTTTTCTACTAGAAAAGTTTGTCTAGTTGTAGCAAATGGTGCCTATGACACTTGATGTAACAACATGGCGTATTATTCTATAAGTGCAAGGTACTTTAGTTAGGATTGTTACTTTTGCATGGTTGTGATGGCAAATTTGAAAGGACTACACTTGTATTTGTGTGTTGTGTCATTTGCCACACATTGATAGTTGAATTGATACTAGCTAGTCTCATATTTCAACTAGGTTGAAATGTATGATGTATAGAAGTTGTACTTCTATACATTTTTGTAACTTATTCATTAAAGATATCTTTTATATCCAAATTGGATTTTTTCTTTGACCTCCTATAAGAGAATATATTTAATAATTAATTGTGTAAATCCCACCATTCTTAACCCCTAAATATGTAAGGCTTGTTTTGAACTTCTTAGAATTTGCTCGAAATTGAACAAAATACCAATATTTTGATAAGTTTTATCAAGTTTTTTTGAATTGTAACCATACAAATTCAAACTAGACGTGCTAGAGATCTCATAGGAAAAGAAAACACAACAATATCACTTATGGATTGAAAGATTATGTTTGACCATGAAGGTGTTAAAATTGCAAAAATGATGTGAAGTCTTTCAATCTCCTTTTCACAAGTCAAATCTAAAAAGTTGGTGACCAAGAAAACATGAGGTTGAAGGGCCTAACATGAATAACCCCAATCAATTTATGGCCTTTAAAAATCTACTCTACAATTTTTTTAAATGAATTTTGAATGTGATTTTTTCTCCAAGATCTATTGTATTTGGGGTTCATTTCCAAGAGCTCTCAACACTACTAGAAGTCAAGATTGCAATAGGTACCCTTGTACAAAATCTTGAAGTGAAAAATTACTATCATTTATTTTCAAGATCGAATTTTTGATACTAAAACTAGACTTCAAGAAGACCTTTCTAAAAATATAAACTAGAAAAACAGCAACTTGGTTAGGCTTTATTTAACTTCAAAGTTTTACAAACATGAGATTTTGATGCCTTGGGTAGTTAGGGGTTAATTAATTAAAACTCTACAAATTTGATTTTAAAATCAATTCAAGCACGGAAGGTATTGAGTAAGCAACACCATGTTTAGAAGTTGACCATGAGTTCATCTAGCTTTGAAAGTTACATGAGAAATGAAGTGAAATATGTCTGACATCACTTACAACCTTGCAAATTCAAATGTACAATACATTCAATTTCGAATTTCACCTAAAATATTGGAGTGTTTTGTAATTCAACTTGTGATTGGCAAAAGATTGAACAAAATAGGATATGGTTTTATTTGACCTTTATTGTGCCTTCATTGTTTGGATTAATTAAAAAGATTGAATGTATAGGAGTTCAATTACAGTAGTCTTGAATAGTAAGTTGCATTCCATTGATATTACATAAATTGATCTTTAAGTGGTCAAAGGAGAATCACAATATGAAAATTGAAGTCGAATTTAAGAAAATATCTATTATGTATTTAAGTATATAAAATGTATTACATTTGGATAGATTGGTAACTTATCAAAAATAGAGACAAGATTAAAAACAAATAATTACTTAATTAAAAAATTCATTCCATATTATCCTTCTATTAAATTAGGCTATTAGTTTGTTTTATTTATTACATTGAGATCTCTCGGACATGCATCTCCCATTCACGTGTTTAGAATCGTCAGAAAGCCCTTGGTGAAGAGGGATGCACAAGCTTGGTTTCATGACATTCCAACCTAAGACATGAAAGTTATTGAATTTTGAAATTTTTATGAATTAAAAAAATTAGAATTTTTTTTTTTTTTTTTTGCTTTTGACTATGGCAACAGCACATGGCACACTAGTAGGAATGAAATCAATATGAAAGGAAACTTGAGCCTTGGTATCACCAAGGTGTCACTTTCTGACATTTCTATTATTTTCAAAGAGCATCCTTTGGATGAATAAGATTTATTCACATTGCATTGCAAAATGCCATGGTCTGCGGTGGAATGAATCCTTTAGGTTCCAAACCGTATTTTTTTTAAACACAATTTTTAGTACCTATTTATGGAAATAAAGAAGTTTATAAATTGATTTAATCATAAAAATGAAAACCCAAGATGTGGTATTCTGGTATGTTAAATTTGATGCACACACAAAACTACATTTTACAATAGATTTTGTGTATACAGCTAGAATGTCTGTACAATGAACAATGGCATCAAGATCAGAAGGATAGTGTGATACCAATTTTTTCTAAATTTTCTGAAGAGTTTCAAGGTTTTAAAATGGGGTTTAGGGTGTACAGTAGACTTAGCAACCTCTACAACATTGTCTCATCACTCATGTATTTAAAATAAGATCAGAAAATCAATCCCAATATCTAAATAGTCAAGTTCAGATCTCCAAAAACAAAAACTTGAACAATTTCTACTGCATATACTAAAAATATGCACTAGTATATTTTTGTACATTGTAGTATAATAAGTACACATCGTGATAAGTTAGCACATTATCATCACATTTTGTGTGTATATCGTGGCATTTAGAGACCTTCAATAAACTTGAAATGCAACAATTCTCGTACCAATTGCTGCAGTGCAAGATTTCTAACATCCGTGCAAAGTTCTCGATCTGGACTGTTTTCACGGTCTTCAAAATTCCATGCTTGGAGTAACCAATTTTCGCTCCTCTGGGGTCTAGGGGGAGAACAGAGTCAGGTCAGGATCGTATGGGAGAGGCACTTGAAGCAGACACACGAACTGAAATTCAGTCCAAATCTGAAACCAGTATTGACAGAAA
Source organism: Pseudoscleropodium purum (assembly GCA_963969395.1). Classification (NCBI taxonomy): domain Eukaryota; kingdom Viridiplantae; phylum Streptophyta; class Bryopsida; order Hypnales; family Brachytheciaceae; genus Pseudoscleropodium; species Pseudoscleropodium purum. The sequence goes on from OZ017796.1 coordinate 6,461,340, forward strand.
AGTCTGCAGGAATTCAAACGATAAATCGTTAATTGACAAGATACCGATGAAGGCCACAGTACCATAGACTGACTGGATTTCGCCTCCATTCAAGCATAGAGGAATGCTCCAAAGGCAAGCTCGTCCTTTTCAGCCCAAAACATATCAGGCATCTCAGCTCAGGAATCGTAGAAAATACATGAACATCAGTAGACATGGATAGAGGAAGTGGTAAAATGTATAATTTCATAAACTACAGAATGCTGAAAGCCACCGGCAAATCTTACTCAGACTCTAGCTCCGTGAGGGTCCCAGACAAAATAACTAAGGTCTTCCCGAGACTGTGTCCGTCGACTCTGCAAATAGCCCCCTTTGTGCTGCATTTTCCCGGTTAATTTCTGGTGGCGTTCAGGTGCGGATACTCCCATACCAGGAGTCGATGATTGAGCGCCCTCACGATCACAGGAGGAGCCGTTGAACACCATGGAACCGAAAACTGGATTGTGAAGGCCGTGCACATCAGGAATTGGACTATGTGGCATCTTAGTACCGTCACCTCCTGCATGGTCCAATCCCCTTCCAGGTTAAAATTCCAATAGAAAAAAGAGGAAGTTCACAAATAAACTCGATAAACGGAACACCTAAACTCAACACCAAATTCCCAAAAAACAGCAGGTGTCGAAAGAGGTTGAAAGTTTAGTGAGGGACAGATTTTGCTCACCCCGTCCAAAGCCATTTGTTGTGAGGCTGCTTAGACGTCCATGGGCTCTTAATGAAAGCTGTAACCAGTGAGGCCCCCCTGGACTGGTGTTCAAAGAACTGAATCGGGGCAAATAAGAGCCGCGTCGTGGCCGCAGTATTCTAAAAAGATAGCGAGTAACCATGCCGAAAATGAAAAACAACAAGAGAAGCAGTGAGATTGAGACAAAATTCCAAGTGGTGGTGAAATCTGCTAGTGCCGCCTTTCCCGATTCAGACTGAACCGGAATAAGAGCACCAGCTTCCCACAAAGCAGCCCCTAGAGTCCACGCGAAGTCGCCTGAGCCAATTTTTACTTGATCATCACGAAGGTGCAAGCCTTGTCGAAGCAAGGCAGCAACATAAGGGGCTCGAAAGCAGTACTGGTCAATACTGGGCTGAGCAACCACTTTCGCTTGCGCATCTTTCCACTTCAGCTCACAGAACTTCTGCCCCTTCTTCAGCAGCTTGCCAAGAGGAGCATCACCTTTCAGTCCAAAGAATTTGTACACAACAAAAAATCCCGCAAGCCCATAAAATTTACCCTCAGAAGATGGCTGGTATTTCCCAAGAGAACATTTAGACGGAGAAGAACACGTCTCCGTGAGTGAGACATTGACGACCTCTTGCACAAGCGCCTGACAGGCTTTCCAATTCGAAGATCCTATCAACTCCACCTGGGCAACTCGGTCTCCCAAGCTATCACTTTGACTTCCAAATGCCAGAGGTGGTAGCATACAATGTGTGGAGCACACAAAGGGCTTCCTGTAATCTTTATGGAGACACGGATGCTGCACTTCGACCAGCCCGTTTGTCGTTACCACAACTCCCTTGGACCAAGAAGTTTGAGGCCGCAGCAGCTGTGACACAGACTTCTCAAATGCGTCGTTCAAGCCAAACCCAGCATGGGAAACTGCATAGAGATGGTGATCTATGGTTCCAACACTTACATTCACACCGAACTGCTGTGCAACGTCTTCTGGCTCAAATGTTACTTGCAATGACGAACCTCCAAGATCCAACGTCCCTATATTTGGCAGTTTTGGCGTGTGACCTAGTCGACCAAGATTGTAGTTGAGAGCTATCCAGCCGTAGTAAGCTTCCTCTACTCCAGTCAAGACTTTCACCCACATCCGTTTGCACAAAAAAGGGGATTTTCCCAGCACCAAGAATGCGCTGTCAAGAATGGACTCACTCTGGGTACGTGGTAACCTTCGCAACCCTGCAGTAGCTAAGAGAAATAGCCGCGTCGATCCACGAGCATAAGGTGGTATCTGATTCTCTGCCCAGCCCAAAAGAGGCTGAAGAGCATGCTGTACAGCTGTCTCATTATTCAACATTTTGTCTAATCCAGGTTCCGTCTCCACGCGTTTATATGCCCGCTGCTGCCCTGGAACTCTATACCAAGGCGCACTGTCATCACGACTGTAGGTCGGTTTCACCATCACAGGAAGAGAGTCCTTTGGTGAATGAGCCCATGCATACACGTGAACCCGGGTACCCGTACTACCTCCATCAATCACTACTGCATACTGAAGTGCCTCTGTCTTCCAATACGACTTTCCCAAGAGAAACCCTAGGTAAAGTAACAGTATTGCCAGAATGAGAAATCCAATGGCTGCTTGCCATCGATCCCACCAGTGAGGATTGGATGGAAAACTCCCAGGGGCCGCAGTCCCGCCATTGCTGAGCTTGCTGTACTTGGGCACTCGTTGAGGAAAGCCTTCTCTAATCAGCTGCAATAGGGGGAGCTTGGGTGGATTTGGCAGATTGCTCGCTCCATCAGGAAAACGTTCACCAGATGGATCGAACTTCGCATATGTTGAAAAAGCAGGAACGGAATGTGAGCTTCGCAGGCTCACAGCATCTCGCCCATATTGCCCAGGGGATGCGCTCGAGGGATTTACTGGCAAGGGACATCTTGGGGGCTGTGAGAAGGATGATGCTGGTGGAACGCTGCCACTATTCCCACTTCCTATGCCCATAGCAATCTCCAACTACAATTGAGAATGTTTGAATGACATATATCCCATGCCCAGGATAAGCCCATTGCCTGCACCACTCCACCGTTGTAACAATTGCTCGTGGGAATTCTCCCACCGGTGCCTTCAGATCGAAACGATTCTCTCTGGAATTGCCAAAGACTGGTTGACCAAAATGCGACAAGGAATGTCCTTATCGAAGGACAAGAGCCGGAACTCAAATCCTGAAACACGGTTGATGGCCGCAAAAGAATTCAGTCGCTACTACTGATGCCCCTCGGAGTAAACAGAGAGTTTTAAACATACCGTTATCCCAGTATTAGAACAACTCCGCTCAACATTCGAAATAATGAAAAGTCTCGCCAAGCAGTCACGAAAGCTAATGTGTCCAAGATACCAGTGTGGTATTTTGAAGACCAAGTAATAGTCAGGATTGTAGCACGTTCCTAACCAATCACTTGATCCCAAATCGATGAAGACTCCACTGCCGCGTGATCCAAATTGAACCAACTCACTCTCCAAAAGAATACAACTTCAAGAAAGGATAATTCAGCAATCAGCGCTCATTTCTTGGATCTTGTAAATGGTTTAAAGGCAATGGTGCAGGTGGTCTGTGTGAACTGTCGTGAAGAATGGACCTAATCTCTTGCAGCATCAACGAACTGCACAGACCAGTACATCAGTCAATCTAAGAATAATAGGTTTCCATTCCTTGCTACCATCGCAATGGTCTTTGACTGCACAGGATAACATGTGATCTGTATAGAAGTACGTACAGCCCATGCGAAAACTGATTAGACCTTCGTCCACCGGCCAATTCTATGTCCACATCCTTCACAAATTATAGATATTTGACGAAGTACCAAGTACAAAACTGAATTCAGATTGGACACCATTCTCCTCGCTCTACTTAAGCAGAAAACGCACAACAACAGGTCATTCGTACTGGGAGATACCTTCGAGTTGCGTTATCAAGGTGTGAATCGAGTGCCACAATCACCGATGGCATCTGCTCCAAAAGCTGCAACAAACAGCACCACGAAAGCACCAGGAACTTCAGGAACGCACTGCTGTCCGACAAGAAGCTATAGCACACTCAAGCCCTCTTAGAAGTACATGCCTGGAAAGACAATTGTTTCTCAAGAGTATGAATGTCAAAAGGGCTACAAGTTCTATTCCGCTGAGGGAACACAATAATCTACAAAAAAGAATTGCGAGGAAAAAATTCAAGACAAGCCTTACCTCTCCAGTGGATTTGATGTTCGGAATTTTCAGAGAAAGGTGCTTCGGCAACTTCGCTACAGCCTGCCAGTGCACGGGCCGTGTTAGAACGCGAGCCACAAGAGTACTATCAGCATCTAAATTGCTAGTGATGTTTGGTAACATCTCAACACGAGCATCGTCAATTTGACAACTCGAGTGATCGACCACTAAAAATTCCCCTATGAAAACGCTTGTGAGCACATATGAAGGACCCCCAAAGCGCCACTAGCACTCGAGGAACTGGCGATTCACATTGCACCCACATTGAATGTAGAACAAAAGCTGCTGCCAACAACAGAGTTACGAGCAATTACAAAACCTGGCAGGGGAATGGACCACTCAACAACTTTCTCACAGAAAAAGTCACGACTCCTCGACGTGGTCAGGGTCGTCCCAATGATTCAAAATTTGACATAAAGTGCCACGTGTCATCGTGTTATTGACCGGAGCCTCTTAAAAGATGGTGTGGAAATCCTATGTCGGCAGCAAAGACCGTTTAGGGTACCGTTCAGAGATTGCACCTCACGAAAAATTCTGACACCACCATCAGGGTACTCTATCACTCCCACAAGAGTAATCAAACCCTCTACAACGAACAAGCAAAATGGACTGCACCTGAAAAAGATCGACCCCCACAACTTCAATTAAACTAGAAAAAAGAAACCCAACTCTTCACGCTCGTGAACCTCCGCCATATTCGCAGTCCGTCCTCATCATCTCACTCCCTCAAAAACGACCAACGAAAAATTAGGGTTTCCCAAGAAACACCGCAGGAGCCCGCAAAAAATGAAAAAGAAAGAGCGACGGACCACGCAGTGATCGGAATTGCGAAGAAGTTGGAGCGACTGCAGAATGCAGGTGGAGAGTTTCTGAGTGGAAAGAGCTTTGAGCGCCGTGCTGCCCTGCGTATCGGTTACCGGCACTACTCCAGCCATGAGCTCTGTCACTGCCCAAAGTCTCAGGAAATATGTGACTCTTTCTGATTGCGATCTTCAGGAATCCTAAAGAAATAGAGGTAATAACGCTTCCTCAATAATGCGATTATCCGAAATCAGGTCGCAATCGCTCGCAAGAGCAAGCCCGCGAACCAAGGCAGGGGGAAGTAGCACAAAGGGAGAGACGAACTGGGAGAGAAGACCATGTGCTCACCATGCGCGGGCGTATGCGGAGAAGATGACGTAGACCTCCATTATTTTCTTCCTTCCGCGTAAACAACGACCTTGGCCCGGAAGAGTCGTCGAAAGTTCATATCGTGTCATGTCGCATTAGTGAAAGTTGGGATAAGGTAAGTGGCTCAAAAAGCAACCCTTTCATGGCTGTTGGGCCTTTTCTATGGCTTTCAGATGACCAAAATTATTTTCCATTATTTTTCACTTGAAGAAAATTGATGCGGAATCTCACACGAGTGGTTTCATATTTTTTTGGAGCACTTACGAATTACTTATAAATTTCCAAAGAATTCTGCAGTGGGCACCTATTCATGATCTCAGGCCTCGCAAAACCCACTTATGTGTAGTCTGAAAAAAGATATGGCTTGACAAAAACAAGCACTTGTTTACAACATTCAAAAATTATTATACAACGTTTTTAAATGCAAACTTTACTAAACTTCAACACACCCTACATTCTTTTAACATTTGTAATGAAGGTAATTGAGCAATCAATTTCATTGTAAAAATTAAGTGGACACACCCTAGTGTTGAAATGGATCTACTTTGGCTCTTATTCCATCCATTGGGAGAGGTATGAAGCAACATATGACAAGTCTCAATTATGCCATCATAGTGTTGGCAATCCATTTTAGAACCACTTACTGACCATTTCAGAGTTCCATGTAAGGCTATTTGAAGATGAAGGTTGCTTACTGAGCCATCCAATACAAGAATAGTGAAAATTAGAGTAAATATAGAATCCAAGTTAAGGCAAGCTGTGAATTTTTTTGGTGAAAGCACAATACATACCATTGAATTGAAATTGGGCAAACAAATCATTGAATTTCAATCATTCATCCATCATTCATCTACAATATTACTTTAAAATCTATACTATTCATCCAAATATTAATTGAAAAATCTCATGTTTAGTAGAGATTCTTTTGGAGATTTCATCTAGATTCTTTTTCTTTTTTCTAGTATAAAATGAACTAGCTCAAAAATGAAGTAAGATTTTAGCAATAATTTGCCATAATTCTACTCAAAGCAAGGTTTTCATTTTTTTTGGTTATAAGATAAAAAATAAAGATAACACTAAAATTATTATTTTTAAATCTAAGTTTATAAATAAATGATAAATATGGATTTTCTTTAATCCTAAAATTGCACACAATCAATTTTAATAGTCATCTTCAATAATATTCATTATTGGCATGTTTCCAAATAGACTTTTAAAATCATGAGTGTTTCAAAGCAATCTGTACTTTGGCTTTGCAAATGACTGTATGTTGAAAGAGAGCAATGAAGATAGCCTTGTATAAAACAATGATGCAACATTGACCAAACTCATTTGAAGATATCTTTTAAATCCAACTCTAAGTTTTATAGTATTTTTTTTTACCTCCTATAAGTATGTTTATTCAATTATCAATGGAGTACACACTTTTTCATCTAGATTCTTGTTTTCTATACAAACTTTGAATGAAATACTCCTACCCATCATAGCCTAAATAAGCGCTTATAGATAGATTGTAAAGGACACAAATGACATTCACAATATGTTGTAGGATAGAGAGGAGTTGCCTTGAGAAAATGCTGGGCTTCTAGTTACAACTAGATTTGGCCTAAAACATGAAGGACCCCATAATAAATATATATATATATATATATATATATATATATATATATAATCAAATACCTCATATAGTGTTGTAGAAGCCAAATAAGATAGCACAAGTTCATATGAAAAAGTAGAAGTAGTATACAAACCACATAAAAAAACTTTGAAGAAAGTTCTTACTATTTTGATAAGTGTCACAAATGCTTCCAATCTCCAAATTGCACGTGTAATATCAATATAAAAAGCTAATCCAAATATATACAATCCCTCCAAAATTCAACTGAAAATATGATACTATCCAACTTTTATAGCTGAACAAAGTTCTCTCTTTTCAACTCAAAGGTAGTTCACAACTACTAACACTCAAAGCCCATATCTATTACTTCACCACTCCAAACTGATTGTGTGATACCTCTTTGAAAAGCCAATTCTAATATCTAATAATCATCTAGAATTCAACACAATCATACTGTCCAACTTTTATAGCCGGTCAAAGTTTTACCCTCCTCTATTCATAGGCAATTCATCACTACTACACTTTATAGCCTATAACTTTCACTTTCTAATTCCAAAATAAGGGTATAATAGCTTTTTAGAAAGCTCAAAATCCAATATACATGTCTATCAAATGTCAAACTCAAAGATTGTCTCACCAAACATTTATGGGCACTCAAAATTTTACCTTCAAACTTAAAGACAAATAACCACCTCTCACTCCATCAAGCAGAACTTTTGCATGTAAACTCCAAATAGTAAAAGTGATAGGTTTTTAAAATTACACTAAAGAAAAAAACGTCCTTTGTAAATTTCATTGCAAAATTTCTAAAATACAAAATGCTATGGCTCTTCAGACTCTTGGCTCCCCCTCAAACTAACAACTAGAAGAAAGAAGAAGGGTCTTCACCTCATCCTCCACCTCATCCGCTACCTAATCCACCTAAGCAAGTGGATTTCAGCCCCTAAATGCTATATAGGCCATAATTCATCCATTGGTCATTCCTTTTTGCCCCATAACTTTATCTATATCCCCTACGTGGCATTTTAAACCATTAAATATCCAAAAGAAAGGCAAAACAAACTTCACCTTTCATCTTAACAAATTCAAATAGATAAAACAAAGCTTTCAACTACTCTGAGGTATTAAAATAAAAGAACAGAGATTACATAGCTGTCTAAAAATGTTAAAAAAAAAAGTTTCAAGAAAGTATGCATCTCGAGACTTTGAAAACCCCCCCTTCTAATTTAACATTTATACATATTTTCATATAGTGCATTTATTTATGACGTGACAATGTGTATGCTAGTTATGTGTGAGGGAAGTAAATGCAATTGTTGAGGACCTAGGTAAAATTTCATTGACTTGCAACATTAAGGCCCACTATATTTGTTTTTGCTAGGCCCTTAGAGACATTAGAAGAGTTTTGGGGGGTCCAGAAGTTTGTTTTGGGCTTGTTCCCCCACAGCTGTTTCCTGCTACGACGGAAACGGCCCACTGTTAGAATTTTTTTTTTCATAAAAAAAAAGAAAAAAATTGGTCAATGATGTGGAGGGGCTCGGCCATATCAGACCACTGCACCGAACCTATTTCCTGCGTTCACAAGTTGTGATAACTCATAGGCATCTAGTTTGATAGCTACATTTGTCTTTTCCTCTATTGTCTATATGGCAAGAAAAAAAATTTCTTGGTGATTCTTATTAGTGATGTTTTTTCTTTAGGCTAATCTATTTGGCCTGAATTGCTTAGAAGTGGTGGAAAATTCAAATACTTGGGGAATTGATTTGAAGCAAAATAGGTGAAATTATTTGGAAGTGCTAATATACTCTAGCACTTGGAAGATTTGTTATTACGAAAATAAGGTGAATTCAATGACTGCTTTAGGTGGATTTAGACACTACTTCACATCGTATGTAATGAAAAATTGGCAATTGTATTGTCACAATATGTACTTGCTAGAACAAGAGGTAAGAAATTAAAAATTCATTTATAGATGTTTTTCATGGATACAAGAGGTTGAGCAAGGGTCATCTATTCAAGAGAAAGCTCTAGAATAAGCATGGATCTAAGAATTTAGTAATACCACTAACTTACACTATAAGAAATTTGTATTTTTTGATGACAAGCCTAATTTTTTAAGACAAATTTTAGGTGATGTCTAATGCAACAATTCCATGTTTTTATGTCAGCAAAAACGTCCAAAGAACATCAATATTGACATAAAAACATGAGTTTGTTGCATTAGACATCACCTAAAATCCATTTTGAAAAATAGGGCTTGTCTCCAAAAACATGGGTTTCTTATAGTATTAAAGACTAGCTCAAAGCCTATATAGATGATTTTCTATGTCTATCCATTGGTTACAGGCATCATCATATGGAAAAGTCTTGAAAGTGAAGATCTTTTATGAATACATTCAAACCACACATTCTAAAGAAGTGTCTAAGGAATTCTACAACTTGTTCTTTAGAAATGCAAGAAAGCTAAATCACCTCTCATCTTCAATAGATCCTAGAATTTGCACTATTGCAACTTCAAACAAATAAGAATATTCAAAAAATACCTTCACTTTAAAAACAATACATGAATCCAAATAATGCCAAAGATGGGTAAGGGGATCAATGTCAAAAAGAGGCTCCATATACATTTTGGCATTGTTCAATATGGATGACTTAAATCAACCTTGCTTAGTTTCCAATTCAGACTTAGTTTGAGACAAGTGGAATCAAGTGCTTCACCTTGTTAACTTCTATCAATTTCGACTCACAATAGTATGCCATGAAAACTACCGAGTATTTTCTGAAGAACTCTTTTGCAATGCTTTGCAATCAATACTACATGTAGACAACACCAAGTGCATCCATGACAACAAAGAATGGAAAGCATGCTTCAAGCTCCCTCAATAACTATTTGATTGCCTTGCAAAGATGCAAAGATGTCATGATCAACACCCTAACTAAAGAAATAATTCAATAGTGAAGAAGATCACAAAGCAAGTATCCTAAGTCACATAATAAAAAACTAAAACTAGTAACTATGTCAAATCAACAGTGTACAAGCTTGACCACAATCAAAATACATTAATAAGTACAAATGCCTTCTAGTTAGTTACATAAATCATAATCAATAACTCGAAATTAAAAAAATCCATAACTCCAATGAGCATGAACAACTTGAATCAATATTAGCATGTCAAAGTAATAAGACCAATAGCTCTTACAAAATTAGCAATAATTTGTCTCCATGAACATACTAAGCCTAATAGGAGAGCTTGTAGAACTAAAAATGAGTAATTTAAAATAAACAACATCATTAACTAGAATCAACATTAATACTTCAAAATACACAAAATCAATCATTTTTATCACAATTTAAATAGACTATCTATTCGAACTAACTAAATCTATTAGAAAAGCTAGCAATCACAACATCAACAAGGTCTAAGTTACCCTTACATATGCACTTCATCTTTATAGTAGTAACCACTAATGCAAACAATTCTTGATCTATAAGTGCCACATATGCACTTGTCCTAATGTAATCTAATGTAGTGTCTAAATCTTCTTGCCATTTTGTAACAAATATTAATTGGACAAACTCATTTTTGAGGTTTGAGATCCACTTCATGAAAATGTGACTATGTAAGCAATGAAAAATGTTTTTGAAATTCCTAAATTCATTTGTAGCATATGAACTTGTTTTGTCAATAGTGAGTGTATATATATAGTTTCCCTTCTGCAACCTTTTGAGCAACTATGAGTCCTGATGTTGTCACTTGGGACTTAGTCTTTATTTTTTTGATTTCCTATAGGGTTTGAATATGGTTTTAGGTGTTAAAAGACCGGAAACATGTGTTGGACCAAAACCTATGTTGCACATGCCAATACACCTCTTGGTCACTTTACACCTAGTTTTATACAAATATAAGCCAAACCCGCATGTAAAAGGGTAGAAACCCATCTTTTGTCACTAGAAAACATGTTTGCCACAATTGATTGCAATGCAATTATGTGTCCTATACAATTGTCCTACAACTGTAATCTTTTATATTTGTACTAAAGTTGACATGAACAAAGTTATATGTTATTATAGTCGCAAAGTAGTTACAAGGTGAAGTTTAGGATTACAAGGATGTATGAGAAGAATTGATGCGAGGTACTCTACATCCAATATTCATTACAATTGTCGATGTGGACAACTTTCTATTTTGTAGAGTCTAATGAGTCAAACTTTAGTTGCATAGAATCTAAATTCAATTGCAATTCAACTAGACTTCAACTCAAAAGGAACTAAAATGCAACTACAAAGGAACTAGACTGCAACTCAAAAGCAACTAGACTACAACCAGAAAACAATTACAATTGTCCCACATCAATTGTTAGGAGTACCATTAGGTTGAACATATAAGAATTGTAAGTTATAGCATTCTTATGTAATGAATTCTAATTATGGAATTTTAATATTTTTACAAGTTGTAGATTTCTACAGTCTATGGAAATCACCAAGTTTTTAAAGTCTAAAAAATTTAGAACTTGTGAAAATTGTAAATTTTGTAAATTGGTGAAATCTATTTAATATCAATATTTGGATTTGATAATTTTAAAAAGAAGCTAGATCTGAAATTTTGATATTTGCAAATCATTGAGATTGAAACTTTAAAATCTAAAAATCTAAAAATTGTAGACAAGTTGTAAATGAGTTGCAAATCAATTGCAAAAGGATTGCACATGAATTGCAAACAAGTTGCACTTAAGCAAGTTCTACATTAGCAACCACATCAAAAGAATTCATCGATGAAGTCCTTGGCATGCTATCGGATGAAAAATAAATTTTACAACTATAGGGCAACTAATGCGACTTGTCCACTGCAATTGTGAGTTCCAAATTATCACCTAGTTGCAAATGTCCGATGCAACTATAAAACCAGTTGCATATTGTAGTCGCAAAATCCCTCTTTTTCTTGTAGTGTATATACAATAAGTGTGTTAAGTAGAAACTATCTAATTATCTACACGTATTTGTGTAATGAGATACAAATTGGCTAAAAATGGTCCAAGATAATCTTGTGAGAACCCTAAAATAGAAGTCTTGTGATAGGTTTCAATTTCTCTATTCCAACGATGAAATAATATAAACCCCAATTGTAAGCCTATAGGTGGAGAAACTCAAACTGGAGCGACAAAGGGCATTTACAACATAACTACAGTGATTTGAAACAGGACACATGCCATGAATCTGACGGCGCAATCGCTTCACCAAGATTTTCTTTTTGTAAAAGATTCCTTATTAATTGGAAATTAAATGAAGTAGCGGGATTTGTACTCCTTTTCCACATGTGCAAGGTAAGAATGTAGACTTGCACATCTCTTGAGGAACTTTATGAAAAGTTTCCCAAAAAATCTCAATTTTTTCTTATCATCCCAAATCTTTTTCCGAGCAATCAACTACTCAAAATCCAACATGGTAAATTTGTAGAAATTATCATACATGTGGTAAAATCTCACTAAAAATTAGTATAGTTTTTTTTATGTTTATAAAGCATTTTAATAAGTTTCGTAACATTCCGATAGCAGAAGGTGCCAAAATTAGTAAGATCCTTTGAAATTGGCCAATTTAAAGATCAAATGTGGAGTTGACCGGCGTTGCGGTAGCACACGACATTAGAATAAAACCAACCTAGGATCTTTTATTACTCCCTTGAATCTACCTAGAAGCCTAGGCTAATTACTTTTGATTGACAATGAAAACTCCAAAACTTGGGTTTTTATCTAATTTGAGTTTTTAGTCACCAATAGGATTCTTTGTATTTTTGAGTTTGAAAAAGGGAATAGAAGTACCATAGACTAAAAATGGCCTTTTGAAGTCATTGGTGCAATCCGTTTGTGATTTGGAGCATTTATTCAAAAGTTAGAAATTAGATTTAACATAGAAGTTAAAATGAAAGGATTAGGTTGAAAATCTTAAATGATAAGGTTACCTAGTAGGAATTGGGGGGGATAAGGCCCTTGAAAAAGTATTTAAAGGCTCTCATTTCTCTCCCAAATCACTCCTTTTGGTTTAAGTTTAAACCTTTGTTACATTATTGGATCCATTAATTTGGATTTGGGCCAATTTGGGCAACGTTGTCAATCTTTCTTATTTCTGGAGCATTTTTGAACTCCCTTGTAGGTACTTTTGTAGCTTTCTTTGAAGGGCATTGGGGTCCCTTCCAACGTTGGCTTGTGTATCTTATTAATGATTGTTGAGTATTGTTCAAACTTTTGTGGAAGTTGTTTTGTGTACTAATTTTAGAACCTTTCACCATACTTTGGTAATGCTGCTTTGAGAGGTTTCTTACTTGTGATTATAATCTCTTAATTCTAAGTGGAAATTCCCTTATGGTGAAATCCCCTAGAGTTAGATGTGTTGTATACTAACTGGTCGTATATGGTTGCAAACTAACCCCATGTTATTTCAAATTGTACTTACCACATGAATGTGTTTTGTTTGGGAAGTTAAGAGTATTATTAACCATACAATGAAGCTTTGATCATAGAGGTTGAAAAGTCATCCTTTAGAATTTGTATGTCAAGTACCATATAGCATTCCAAGTTTAGTTTCCAAAACATGAGTTTTGGAAGTCCAAGTTTAGTATCCAAAAATTGTTAATTACTTAAAAGATTTAGTTACTAAAGGTGGCATTCAATTTATAACCTTGTAATTGTAGCAATTAGAGAATGGTGAGGAATACATCCTTATAAGGGATACACCGAGTACACCCTAGTGTAAGCCCTCAAGTTGGCACTTGAAACTCTGGATATATTTTTCACGAATATTTTACAACATTTAGCGAATATTTATGCAAGTATGCATAAATTGTAGTATTTGAGTAAAATTGTTAGCAGTCCTTACCAATGGAGATTAAAGTTTGCTTAGAAGTAAAAAAATATGTTTTTCAGTATGTTTCTATATTTCTAAATGTTAGTAAGAGTTTGTGAGGCTAAAATAGCATATTTGAGTGAAAATGAGGATATGAAAGTTAGTCAGATCTAGTATCTTGTCCATAATCACTAGGGTGCATGTGATAATCTAGCTAAATATAATAGTTTAATTTTAGGTCTAGAAAGTCTAAAGTCTGTAGAGTCCAATTTGTAGAGAATTTGGATTCTTTGTGTTGGCTTCGAGAAAACTACTAAATATCAACCAAAATCAAGAGTAGACAGCGAAGATGGAGATTGAAGCTTATAGAGAGGTGCTTTTAGGATAAAAGCATACTAGGAGGTTAACTAAGAAGCCAGTCATCCACAACAAATTCCAGTATTGGAATTATTTTCCCTCGGGTAGAAATTATTAAAGAATTATTAATTTGAGCAACTCTATGAATAGTGCAATTGGAAGTTTGGTTTTACCTTAAGGTTTTTAGAATTTTTTAAAGATTGCCCAAAAAGTTTCAGGATTTTACAAGTTTCCATGATGACTCCATGGAAAGTCAACTACGTTTGAAGTTGTTGGTAAATTCATAGAAATTATTTGGAATGCGGTAAAATTCCACTAAAAATTAGATTAGTGTTTTGTGTGTTGAATAAGTGCTTTGTCAAGTTTGAAGACTTTCTAATAGGCAGAAGTACTAGAATCAACAATAACATCAAATTTTATAAGAATTTATAACATAGCGGCAGGTTGACCAACAAACCAAAAATTAACAGTGTCCAATTTGCACGAACAAGGGGTCTTTCCTTACTTTCTTCAACCTTCTAAACAACCCTAGCCACTCAAATTCTTCAAAAACCACGAATTCCAAAAGTTAAAGTTTTTTTGTTTTTTTGGATTACTATGAGTGGTTTTTCCACTGAAGAATGGCTTAGGAAAAGGGAGTAGGGGGTCTTATAAACTAATTTGGGTCTTTTGAACATGATGACACAATCATTTTTGTGTTTGGAGTTGTTCCTTAAAAGATAGCAAGGGTCAGTTCATAATTTGACTTTTTTAGTGTAAATTGTCGTAAGTTAAAGTAGATTTCTAGATGGCTTGGGGAAGAAGCAAAGGTTTGATTTGATTAAATCTTCAAATCTTGCCTTAAAAAGTCAAAATTGAATTTTTAAGGATTATTTAGGAGTTGACCTTAAATTAAACACCAAATATCTAGAATGAATTAGGATTTGATTCCCAAAATCTTTCAAAAGTCAATGGTTTTTATTTAGGCAATATTCCTAGAGCTAATTGAGGCTTATAAGAAACTTGCTTGAGAACCTTCCCGTTGACTAAAGAAAGCTTTATAGGACAAATATCTTAGGGTAGTTTAGGTTAGTTAGGGAATTACTTAGGTAGGAAAAAACAAAATATCTCGTGGTAAGCGAGGAGGTGGTCCCTTTTCCATGAGCATATAAGGGCCCTCCCTCCTTGTTTCTCGCAACCCATTCTTGCAACTCATTTTCTTCCTGCCAAGGTTGACACATTTCTCTTGTATCGACATTTTGACGGATAAACTTGTTCTTGTGTATCGAAACGTTGTCAAACATAAATTCATTCTTGGTACACCACCACTATTGGTGTGACCAAATTTCTACTCAATTTTTGTTCTTATGTTAGTGAAGGAAGTTTTTAAAGACTTTGGATTCCCTTAAAAACTAACAATCCTTGCTAATAAGTTGCTGAAGCTATTAAATTTGCTTGATTGTATTTTTTTAGAGTATTGGGAGTTGGATTCCCAAATTCATCAGTTGTGACAGTGAAACAGGTACTTTAATTTAAAATTCTTAAGGTGGCGTAGATAGTCTTTGCTAAAAGGTTTTTAATTAAAAATTTTGATCATCTCAAATTGTACAATGGAGTTGGTTTGATTTCAATTCTAAAAATTCAGTTTAAACACTACCATCCATACTTCCTTTGAGAATTGAAAATTTGGATACTAGAATTGGTTTGACTTTAATCCTAAAGTTTGGTTTAAATGTTGTCATGTGTACTTCCTTTAAGCATTAAAAACTTGGATACTAGAATTAGTTTGACTTTAATCCTAAAGTTCAATTTAAACGTTGTCAAATGTACTTCCTTTAGAAATTAAAAAACCAAACAAGCTCTTGACTGAATTAGCCTGGGATCGCTCTCATCTTGCAAAACTTTGGCCTTGAATCTTTTGGAATTACGGTGAAACCTTGAAATGGCAAAGCCATGGTTCTAAAAGAAATATTTTAGGTCAAGATCTTTGTCAAAGTTAGCCTGAAGTTGCCCTCATATGGCGAAGCTTTGACTTTATTCTCTAAACCTTGAGAAAAGTAGTACTTAACAAGTTTTGACTTGTTAAAAGCTATCTAATCTCAAAGACCATGAAATTCCTTCATTTTCTTCTTTGAACTCTCTCTTGATATCCCTCTCTTTCCAAAACCTTTGTCTTAAAATTTTCTAGGAACCTTAGATTAGAATCTACTTGTTAGATTAGATAGAAAAAATATCCCTAAAACAACCCAAAAACATTAGCTAGTTAGTTTTGCTTTATTTTAATTGATTTGTTAGTTAGTTTAGAGTATAATTCCAACCTCCAACCCATTAATTAGAATGACTTAGTTAAGTTTATATTCCAAAAATCCATAAAAATTAGATTAGATTTAGTTTTTTCCTATATAGTTTGATTTAAACACCAAGTTCTAACTTTTATAATTAGTGAGTTTGGAAGTATCAAAATTAGATTAGGAAACACATGAAAACAAAGTGTCCATTGCTTGGAAGGCCAAAGAACACTAAGGTTACAAAACCCCATCAAAAGTTATTGACATTGCTGCTAAGACTTGTATGCACGTTTTTACTCTAGGGTTGGAGTCAAAAACACTCACACCTAGTAGGCTAATCAAACATCCCCGAGAGCCCCTAGGACACCCAAAGTTAAGTAGCCAAGCCCACCAGTAAAAGACCAGTACCTAGCAAGCAATCCAAACACCCTCAAGAACCCAAGACACCCCAAGTTAAGCAACCAAGCCTACTAGTGAAGGACCAGTATCCAATAGATTGCTCCTAACATCCCCAAGAGTCCCAAGATACTCCAAGTTAAGCAACCAAGCCTCCAACAAAGGACTAGTATCCAATAGGCAGTCCGAATACCTTTGAGAGCCTCACACACCTTATTTGGCAGCCAAGTCCACCAATGAAATACCAATACAAGCAGTTACCCAAACATCCCCAAGAACCCCAATATACACCCAAATGGCACCCCGAATGCCCCAGCAGTATCAAGAAACAAGGGAGGTATCGATTAGTAGGCCAATAAGGGCCAGTACACAGCAGTTGCCTACAAGGTTGTCTTATCAAACATGATTTTGGATTTTGGCATCTAATAGATGTCTAATTTCGCATGTTGTATATCACAAATGTCGAGTACGAATGACATTTGTGTCTAATAAGGCCATATTTAACAACTGAGACAATTTGAAATTTCACTTTAATTATCAACTTTTACTTAGAATATAATAAGTGTTTATCGAAATGAATCGCTTTAATAATATGGAACACTAATATGTCAAAATTATAACTATTGAGTCTTTTTTTCAAAAGTCAACTTTAGAGTTGACTTTGTTAGACAAATGGAAGGTCTACTAGACATTTTAAATATCATGTTGTCCATTTGTCAAGGAAGGCAATTAAAACTACCCAAGCATCCTCGAGAGCCCCAAGACTCCCCAAGTTAAGCAATTAGCCCACCTAGAAAAGGACCAATATCCAATGGCCACCAAAGCATTTTCAAGAGCTCAAGTTGACACCCAGATGGCATTTCCAAACATCCAGTAGGTATCAGGATACAAGGCCGATATCAACGAGTTCGACAAGCAGAGGTCTAGCAAGCTCCCTTAGGGAGGGTTTAGTAGCTCTCTAGTGAAGGCCAATAGCTCTCCAAACGATTGTCAAGGCCTAGTAGGGGGTACCCACAATTTAAAAGAAAAACAATCAATTAACCAAATCACCTCTTTGAGCATATCAATAATTATTTTCAACATGCTATGTAGGATTTGGAAAGAATAGAGGCATATAGAAAGGCAATAGGGAAAGAATGGCACCATAGGTCTCATCACAAAAAATACAATAGATGGGAGGTTGAGAGGACTTTAAAGAAAAATTTGATGTGTAGAGGATTAGTTAAAAATCCTAGGAAGGAATGCCAACCACTAAGAGTTGGATGAGCCAATAAGTGACATTAGATAAGGAGAATAGTCAATCATTATGTAGGACGTAGAAACAAAATTTTAGTAGACCAAAGTCAATCATAGCATAAAATAATAGAGGAGAAATAGTGGAGAAAGAAGGAAGTGGAAAAAAAAGTGGAAAAAGAAGAAAGAGGAGGAAGAAAGGAAGGAGTTGGAAATCAGCCAACTTTTATCCAAAGACCAATCTCATGCTAAAATCAAGACCAACAAGGAAGGAGGGAAAAATATGGCAAATGACGAGAAGTGCGAAGGATTGTACAACAACCTCAACGAGGGTCTCAACGCCGAGGTAAGACACTAAGTTCCTCTTAAAAGTTAGGTCACTAGAAGTAAGTCAACTTCTTTATATCACCAAAGAATCTAGCAGAATAGGGTTATATGATTCAATCATTTTCCAAAGTCGACAGGGATAGCAATTAGGTATTGTCTAGGGTTGGCCAAAATTACATTATGCTTAAAATTCTAAGAAATTGTCCTACAAATAGTAAGCTCTCTAGAAGAGACTTAAAGCCCCCAAAGCTAAAAGGAATTCAAGTAAAAACTTAAGACAAGAACCTAGGCATCTGTAAGGGATGGTTAGGAGGTAGGAACTTGTCAAAACTAATAGGAGTAGGAATTCTAGAAAAGATCCATTGTTTGGAAGGCACAATGGACCGACGTTAGAATACCCATAGGATTTAAAGCAAAAGACCAAGAACTTGGTTGTGTTTGTTTATTTACCAAAGGTGGATAAAAAAACACTCAGAGCAACTATAAAGTCACAAATGTACACATCACATCTCTACACAAACGTAACTAGCAAGTCTTGATTGTTTCAAATAAAGGTATCAGCACAGTCATTCCAACAAGCATATAAAGATCCAACATAAGATCCCAACATTACTGCACAAACCTAGAAGAAATTCAAATTAATTCTCTACATTGTTGTTCAACAAATTGGATTGTTTGAGCCTTTGTTCATTTAAAAGTGTGACATTGGTAAATTAGGTCAGAAACACTAATAGCATAAATCAGCATAGAAAAACACCACTCATACAAATGAATTATAAGAATTAGTAAAAAATCAATTAAGAAAATGCTCAAGCAAAGTAACTTTGTAGTCCAAGAATTGCAAGTACACAACTTATTGAAAGGAAAGATGTGTGCAATAAACCTAAGAAGAGTTACAATTTGACATTCTTACTTTCATGCTAACAAACTAAAAAAAGAATAAAAAACACACATAATGTGTTAAAAAGCTTTAGAATTTAAACATTTCCATAAGACATTTGCAACTCAATATCATAAACTTGCAAACTAAAGTCAAAGCTCTCTAATATTAACTTAACAATAACTCAACAATCACTATTCAAGGACTCATTTCATTATAATCAAGAATGTTTTGAAATGCTCTAAACAACTTGCAATGTAATTCCATTACAAAATTCTAATAATGGTAGTTTATATAGTACTACAACAAACCAACAACAACATTGCCAAATAAAAAGAATGTACTAAAATGATTTTGGAAATTATCTTAGTTAGAGTCCAGATTAACAAAAGAATTTTGAAGAAATCTTACCATGCTTCAATGACTATTAAACTTCAAAGAGAGTAAATTCATCTTCTATAATGTATATGTACACATGAGATTCAACGTAAAGTAAGCTATAGTAATGAATGTAAACTAAATTTCTACACATACATTTTATAGTCTACGAGATTTGGCTAGGAGTCTTTCCTTGGTAAATTTGTACGTTGAGTTGTTGAATGCCTTTATTGTATCAACTTTGAGAGAATATAGAGACTAGGACTAAGCTTTGATTGTATTGATAAGTCCAATTGGTGTTCATGTTGCTCTAGTGGTTGGTTGTAGTTGTCCATTGAATTTGTGACAACATCTTGGAGATCTATGGATATATAGTCATATTGCTACAAGCAAGATCAAGTAGTTTTGATGCATTCAAGGGTAGGGAGTCTCATACACATAGAATTTTAGTTGGAAGAAATGTTACCAAGGGTAGCAAAGAGGAATCATTGAAGTGCACTAGAGAGAAATTTTCAAAAACCCTGACAATTGGTGGGATAATCAATTGTCAAAAAAGAACCCCAAGGCTCCTAATTTCAAATATAAGACTACAAAGAAGGCACTGAGGATTGACAATTGGTATACTCAAAGTTGGGTGAAGGCCTAATTCTACCAAGAGTTAGATTCTAATACTAGAAATAAAGGGATAATTTCTAAACGGTCTTTGATGGTAACAAAGCTAGTATATGATGGAGACTTTGTTGAGAAATGAGCTTGTTATTTGGTAGTAGGAATATATTGTGCGTGGATATTTCATGACTTTAAAACCTCTCTAATAGAATGATGTTGGACCTCTATATGTTTCATTCTTGCATGCATGACAAGATTTTCTACAAGGTTTATGCAAGATTGATTATCGCTAAGAAGAGTAGTTGGTTCATGAGGTTCTAGTTCTACTTCACTCAAAAGGCATAAAAAATATACGATATCTTTTGTTGTATCATAATAGTTAGATTTATTACTTGAACAACTTAACACTGTGGATTGAAACTTACTGCTCTAGTATATGCTTATTTTGCACAATTTATGCACAATGCTTGAAGTCGATTGACAAGAATCCAAATCCTGCCCCCAATCAATGTTTGCAAATGAGTGGTAGTCATTTGTGTCCATTGAAGGCAAGAAGAGACCATAGTCCGCAATACCACTTAAATAACAAACTATCTTTTGGTAGGTTGGAAATGTACGATTATAAAATTTGCTATTTATCTAGATACACATCCAACTACATAATAGATATCGGGACGTATATTTGTCAAGTAGATTAAACTGCCAACAAGTGCCTTATAAGCGATAGGGTTTATTAATTCCGTACCAATGCTTATGTATAATTGAGCATTTGGATTAATAGGCAGTCATGTAGGATTATAGTCTTGTAAGTTGATTTTTTCTAGAAGTTTGTTGATGTAGCTCTTTTGACAAACAAAAATGCCATTTGAGTATTTGAGTCTACACTGAAATAAATGCTTGCAGCTTCCAAATCAGTCATTTTGAATTTCTGTTGAAGTTCCATTTTTAGACATGCAATTTCTTATTAGTTATCACTTGTGATTAATAGATCGTCTATATAAAAAAGTAGAATGATCATTTTAACATCCTTGGAATAATATAAGTTTGGGACACTTTCATTGTGGTAGAGTCCTTGAGTAGTTAGCCATGAAACTAGTTTCTCATACCAAGCTTTTGGAACTTGTTTTAAACCATAAAATGCCTTAATAATTTTACACACTTTTGTACTGTCACTTGCATCAAGGAATCTCATTGGATATCTCTTCATTTAGAATTGTATTTAAAAATCAATTATCACATCCATTTGTAATAATGGCCAAATGTTTTTGGCTAATAATGGCAATATTAAGTGAATTGTTGACCAATAAACCACTAGTGCAAAAATGTCTTGGTAGTCAATTCTTTTCTTAGTTACTAGAAACCACACGCAACTATCTAAGCTTTTAGTTTTTCTATTCCACCATGTATATTTCTCTTGGTCTTGAAAATCCACTTCGCAACAATGGATGCTTTGTTATTGGACCGATCAACCACTTGCCACATTCAATTTTATAATATTAAATTTATCTCCTTTTGAATGGTAGCTTTTCATCCGGATAGCTTGCTTGTTGTTTGGAAATGAATAGGGTCATCATTTAATTTGGAAATAAGAGTCCAAAAATCATGTAGTTTAACTGAGGGCAACCTATTGCGAGTTGAGTAGTGTTTGATAGTTGGCCCAACATTTGGATTGGTAAAGAAGGATCATGGATTTTGAAGAGATGCCACCAAACTCATAACTAGACCTACTAAACTTACCAATATATGACTGTCTTCTAGCAAGGAGGTAGAAGGTTCCTACTAAATAGATTGGTCAAGATCTTGAAATTCTAGATTGTCATGATTTTTTGAGTTTTGAAGATAGCTATACACAATGTCAAATGTCATTGAGGTAAAGTGAAAAATATCATCAATAGGTGTAGGGTTTTCTAAGTAGTAAAAACCTACTTTGAATTCATCATTGATAGCATTTCTACAAATAATGACCTTTCTTGTTGTATTGTTATAAAGCTTGTAAGCCTTGTTTTCAATGTCATAGCCCAAAAATAAACATTGCTTTGTCTTACTATCCAATTTTTGACGATTCTCTTAGAGAATGTGAAGCTAAATGATGCATCCAAAAATTTGGAAATTTGAAATATTGGATTTCGTACTTGAATACATGACTTCTAGTGTGTTGCCATAATTGACTCTTGTAGGGTTCTAATTAATTAGATAAATTGCAGTAGCTGTAGCCTCTATCCAAAAGTAAATTGGAAGTCCACAGTCATGCGAAATACTCTTAGCAAGTTGTATAATTTTTTTATTTCAATTCTGCGTTCAGAAACTCTGTTGTGTTGAGGTTTATTTTCTTGAGTTAATTCTCTGTGAATTCTGTGAGAGGTGCAAAAATTTTAAAAACCTTTTAGTAGATATTTCCCGCCTCTATTTGATCTCAAGACTTGCAACTTGTTGCCAATTTCAATTTCGAGCATATGCTTGAAAATGTAGAATTTCAAAAAAGTTTTACTTTTGTATTTGAGAAAATACAACCAACTTTTCCTTGAAAGATTGTCTATGAAGACAAGCACATATCAAGAACCACCTAATGAAGCTTGCTACATAGGTCCAATCAAATCTGAGTGAATTCAAAATTCAAGTTTGTTTAATGTGGCGGTGGTCTTTGTAGGAAATCATTACATGTGTTGCCTTCCAAAGAGGCAACACTAACAAATTTGAGTCTGTTGTTTAATACAAAGAACGCTAGAAACATTATTGAAAGTAGATAGCAAGTAAAGATATGCAAAGTTGAGGTGACCCAAATATTTATGCCATATTGTAGCAACGTCTGGTTGAATATCAACTAATGCATGGGCTATGTTTCAAAAACAATATAATCCATTTGATGAATTTTCTATCATTTGATTCAATAATACATCCTTGATTATCAAGAATCCAACATTCTTGATTTGAAAAAATTACTTGATGTCCACAATCAACAATAGTATGAACATTTATTAAGTTCTTAATCCTACGAAGGATGTAAATAATTGAAATTAATTTTATTGAGCTAGATGATTTTGCACCAGGGTTGACGAATCTCTACGTCCGCCCGAAAAAGGCGTCCATAACCCGGACGTCCAGACGGTCAGACGTCCGTCCGCACGGACGCCAGCAGACGCAGCGTCCCTCCTGCCGTCGGAAGGCGAACGGGCGGGGCGGACAGGGCGGGGCAGACGGACGAGGCAGACGGGGCGGACGGCATCCGCATTTGTCAGCGGACATTGCGGACACAGCATCCGCGTCCGGACGTCCTGTCAACCCTATTTTGCACAATGGCATTGCCCAATGCCTTCACAACATGGGATTCACCATTTCTTGTCTTAATTTCACTAATTTCTAGGCTTGAAGAATTAGGCTGAGGATCTAACTTATGACAATCAACAACTATATGCCTTGATACTCCACTATTTAGATACCAAGGCCCATTGTCCCAAGATGGATAATAATACGAAAATTGTTGTAATTTTGTCCTTTTAAAATTCTTTTTGTCTTCCTTCTTTCATTAATGTTTTTTTATCTTCTCAATCTTTTTTTATCTTTTCTGAATTTTTTCTATATTTTTCTTGTTTTTTTTCTTATGAAAATGATGCATTCTTATAAGATTGTTCAATTTTTGTTTTAATTTTTGTACATTTTTTTTTTCATCAAGTTCTCTTGTATGATTTTATTTACCTCCTAGCTCTATGGGAGCAACTATTTTGGTCAATTCGTCGCATTTCTAGTGTCATTAGACCACCTCTCACCACTTTAGACAATTTATAATTGAACAAGTGACAATTGTGACTTCTACTTGGCTAGACCTAGTAAAATGGAAGTTGTGTTATAGTATTGCACTTGAATAACAATGCAAAAATGACTACATCATGTCTTCTCCACGACTAGATTCAAAAAATATATTAAGAAAACATCAAAAAAAAATCTTTTCCAATCCCTTTTTCAAATTTATTAACAACTTTTGATTTGAGACTCAAAATCTGAAATGAATTTTTGGAGATGAAAATGAGATTGATTTCCCAATTTTTTTTAGTTGAAAGTTTATTGAAAAAATTTATTTACTATGCCTAAATGAACTTTGAAATATTACTTGTAACTCAATTCCTACGTTTACCATATCCCATATGATTTATCTTGCCTACTACCCCCATACTTGTATAAAAGGCTTGTTATTTCTACTCCTTGAACTCATAGTAAGTGACTTTGAAAGCCATACAATATTTTGCAAAAAATGGTGTATTATATATGATGTATTGTGTATAATGTATTACTATAACTTGAAAATGATTGTTGATGCGGATGTCCATGTTCAATTTTTCATGGGTCTATCATAACTTCAAAATGACAAGAAAATGACTAAATAATGACTATTGATGTGGATGTCCACATTGGATTTTTCATGGGTCTACCACAACTAAAGCACGACTACAAAATGACTGTTGACGAGGATGTTCACGTCATGTACAATCCAAAAATGCTTTTCGCATGGCACCTCAATGTTGATTTCTTTAAACCTCTTTTTTTTCCACCTCATATAGCACTTGTTTCATCTAAGTTCTCATCCAAGTCCAACATGGATGGTGATAATAACTCCACACTCATTTATAAAAATGACTTGTCTACTATGAATGCAAGGACCCCAAGTCATTTTTTAGTCAAAAGTGTCAAGAACGACTGCATAGCAGTCATTCTTTGCAATCATTTATTCCTTCTTCTTTTTGTAGTGATTGCAATTGGCATAGTTTGTACCTCCTAGCGTTGTATTTTGTTGCAAGTTGTGTACATTGGACTGCCTTGGAAGTCGATGGTCTCTTGCAAAATGATTAGGCTTCTAGCACTTAAAACATATGATGGATGATCTGTTTGGAAAAGGTGGTCAAAAGTAACTGTGGCCATAATAATTATGTCATGGGTATCCTTGACCCCAATACTACTATTGCCAACAGCCACCTCGTCCCTCGTTTGGTACTAACTAGTTTGTTGAAGCAATTGATTTGCAATGTATAGCTACTAGCGCCTCCTCTGCTCCTAGATGTTGATCTTGGTGCTCTCAGCAATGTAACTCAGACATTAACAAAGCACTAAGTTTCTCAAAAGAGATAGTAGCATTCAAGTGAGTAAGTGTTTGGATTTTATTTTTGTATGGTCTTGGTAGCCCATTGAGAACTATTTGATTGACATTGTGATCAAACAACTTCTCTCCCATGTTTCCAAGGCAATTCTTGAATTCTTGGGTCTTTTTTATATATTCTTCAACAAATCCTCCTTCATTTATTTTGAGTGACTAGAGTTGGCCTATCAATGAAAAAATTTGAGATTGACCTCCCGATTGAAAGTGCTCTTCAATGCTTTCTAAGCTTGAGCCGAATCTAAAAATTTTGCAATCAAATCCACCAAGTCATCAAAAACTCATAAAAAAAAATGAATCTACATGCTAAAGCCTTTTTCTTCTTTAGTTGCACTTCTATGAATGCATCTCCATCTATTGTGACAGGATAAACAATAGATGTTTGTTCTTCCTCTGTAATGCTCTAGTGACCTTTTATTCTAAGTACCGCTCTCATCTTGAAAGCCCATACATAGTAATTTGTCAAGCCTTTTAGCTTGTCATTCTCTTTAAAAGCTACATTTGAACTTTCTACCATCTTTTTCTAATTGTTGTGTTAACAATGTCGATCGTAGGAGTAGTGCTATACTAGATCATGACTTCTCTAACTCTTCGACTAACTCTAATATTGACTAAATTTCTTTTCGTAGATCTTTATTGACAGCTACGATGTCTCTCTATATATTCTAAAGTTTTGCTCTGATACCATATTGAAGAAATCTTAATGTGCTTTACTAACTATTAAGCTTTGAAGTAAATTAACATATATGTATACATGAGGTTCAATGTAAAGTAAGCTACAATAATGAATGTAAACTAATACTAGTGAGAACTAAACTAAATTACTATACAAATGAACGAATCTAATATTGACAAGGTATATATATTGTGAGCGTTTATCTTCAACAAAGAAAGCGCCATCACTCAATCCAAGAATATTAAATGATGCAAAAGACTTAAACATGTGTAGTCTGAACCTATGACCAAACCTAAAATATAAATTGCACACTACAAAAAACTCATTGGTGCTCCTTAAAATCCAAACTCCTTTCATTTTCAACTTTCTCCACTTTGGGGCTCTACTTTTGGACTTCACTTTGCAAACCGAATATTTTATTTAAAGATTGAATTCATCATTTTTCTTCTATTGTTCAAGTTCAAAAAGCCAACCATCAACTTTGCATTGTTGTTTAACAAATTAAACTATATTGTGGCAATACTTTTTGCAATAAAACTAGCTTTTATGAAAAAATTACTTTTCAAAAACAAATTATAAAATTGATATTCTCACTTAAAATAAAACAACCAATGACAATTAGAATGAGGAGTTTGGTCTCATAATGTTACTGATATTTTTCAATTTTTTCCTCATATAGACAAGTACAAGAAACAATGAGAGCAGTTGAAATTATATTTTTTTGATAAAGTATAAATTTGCTATTAATTTTTGAAGTATTCAATGCATCATGACCCAAAAAAGTCTATAGACTACCTCATAACCAACAAAATCTAAATCCATAATGCTCATCTAACTCACCTAAAGTAGTCATAATATTTTCTAACATGAAAGAGTTGTAAAATCAAATCTTACAAAGAATTCACACTGAAAAGTCTAAAGCTTTTAAAGAGGTTACTAATCACTCCATCATTTTCATGTAAAACATTGATGGCAATCCAAATCACACAAATTCATATAAATCTAAGAATTGCTATTCTTTCTAATCTGGAATGTCATTTGCTTGAGTCATATTTTACAATATATCTTAGCTAAAACATAATGGGCTATAGTCACATAATGCTCATAGTCCACTACTAGAAATGCACGACCAAAACACCAAAAATTTAATTGATTTTTGTTTTTTGGGACAACAGAATAACCATTTTGTAACTTTCTATGAAAATCAACAAAATGGCAAATTCTTTCTGTTGATTTGAATAGTGCAATGACCAAATCAACAATTTTTTGTTGAATTTGGAATCTTTTAAGAATATTCTTGGAATATTTTTGAAATATTTGAGAATCTAAGTATAATGATTTTAAAAAAAATCAATCATGTAAAATTCAGTCTTTTTTCAATTCAGAAGACTTTGGAGTCCATTCTCGCATAGTAGAATAAAAAAATTCAAAAAACTTAGCATTGAGAAAAGTTGTAAATTCAAGCTAACTTTCACTTCCAAAAATCCGTTTGTGATTTAGATTTTCCAATCAAAAGTTATAGACAAAAATCAGAGAGGGGTAGTTAGGAACATTTATTTTGACATTTTCAAACATCCTCTTTGATTTTTGTCCATAACTTTTGATTGGAGTATCTAAATCAAAAACGGATTTTTGGAGGTGAAATTTAGTTTGAATTTACAACTTTTCTTAGTTCCAATTTTTTTGAAAAATGTGTTCTACTATGACTAAATGACCTCTGAAGCACACTGAAAATACAAAACACATGAAAAAACAAAGAAAAAACTAAATATATAAAATTCTAGTTCTTGTGTGGTCACTTAAATATTTAGGTGGTTTAGTGGTTGGAACCTTGAACCTCCAAACATGAGGTCCAAGGTTCAAATCCCCTTGGAGGCACCCGTCCACATGACTCATATGACTCATATGGGTCATTTATCACATCAACAAAAAATTTGGCTAACTATAGCCATTTATCACATCAATAGAAAATATGACTCACAAAAGTCATATTCTACATCTTCCAAAAATATGACTTCACAAAGCCATATGCCATGTCAATCAAAATATGACTCATTATAGTCATATTCCACATTAACACAAAATATGACTACATAGAGTCATATGCCACATAAGATTTTTTTCTTTGCCCAAACAACTTAAGATAAAGTCAAATCTTTAAGGGTAGTCAATGTATATACCATGTTGGCAAAATATGGCATATTATACTCCCAATCTAAATGACTACAAATATGACTCATTAAAAATATGACTAGTAGCTAATAACTAGACTCAATCATATTGCACAACATCTATAGTGATTTTTGCAAGAGTTATATTTTGAGATTTTACAACTCATTGCAATCATATTTTGTGGTCATAAAACATCCAATTTGTTGTAATGTTTGGATCTTCTTGGAGATTTAAACCCTAAAGCACTGGAAAAGAAGATATATATTTCTTTCTTTTCTGGATTTGTTTGAAGGTCGACCAACTCTTAGGCAAGCTATTTAAGGTAAAATCTACAAGGTCCTTGTCTAGGATGTGAATTTCTAGGTTTGCTAGCCGTGCATGTGACAAGTAAGTTTATTTCTTGTAAGTGATCCTTTATCTTTTTACCCTCTACAAGTTTGAAGGAATAAAACTACTCTTTCAAAGGCAATCTTCTTGATGAACTATGTATGTCACTCATGCTCTTGAGATGTTGCCTAATAGCTTAGGGATTGATCATATAGACAACACTAAGAATGATTGAGTCTCTTACTAGATACGATAATGCATCTTGCACAAAATCAAAGTTTGTTGTCGCCTAATGTATTGACTATTGCGAGTGTGATGACCGTTGCAAGGACAATGACAATAGGTATTGTTGGCGATTCCATATGGAGGCTTGCAAAGTATTTGATGTTGCTTTCTTTTTGCCAAATGAAGTTGTGACATCGATATTGACGTGATTGCTATTGGATTCAAAGAAGCACCAAAGCCCTTCCTACATTAAGATCATCTTAACCTTGTAACTCCAAATGATGTAATTTAAAGACCCTACAAGTTCATTGACTTAGATGCGTCTCCAACTATAGGGTCCATTGTGACTATGACCACGGATAGGATTTTGTTGATTAGACTCAAGACTCATATTGCACCGGTGCCAATGTTGTTGCACTTTTATTCAAGGTACCAATCTAATCTCTCAAGTTCTAACAAGCTGTCAATCTAATCTCTCAAGTGTCTGATACTTTTGGGAGGATCTAGTGGGGCTCTAATACCATATTGTAAAAGGTTGTGATATTGCAACAACAATGATCAATTCAAATTAGAAGATAATTGAGCAAGGTTTAATCCCTGACTTATATAGAAGTTTAAAGCCCTAAGTGGATGAAACTCCAAGATGAGAGTCATTCTAGATCGTAACCTTGACTACTTCTATTGTCAACCATAGCATATACAAAATGTGGTAATAGAAATTTGCAAAAGGAAAACTCTAGCCATGAACAAAATATCATATGACACTTCATTGGCAATAAATACAACTTGAGCATTGTATTAAAGGCAAAGCAAGTGGCGGCCTAATTTGAATGTAGTGTAGGAACAAAATTTTGAAATGCCACTACAATTTGGAACCTTGCAACAATGGCAACTAAAGTTAGAGCATTCCAACCACAACTTGACAACTTTCCAATTTTTTCTTTTCCATTAAAATTTTTTCCCTAAGACTATTTCACTTGATTCTTTGAAATGGTGTTTTTTGGTCACATGGTGCCAAAAAAAATGGTTGGTTAAAACTAACATAGATTTAATACAAAAATATTTAGCCCATAGTGGATTTGTATTAGTGATTGATTGGAATTGTGCAAAAATTGCAATAATTGTAATATATAAGTAGAGAGTTTTAAGTGGAAAGAGCTTAGAAGATCTCTACTCCAGTGCCTTAGGCTAAGAACATGATGCACAAATAATTGTTAGGAGAGATCACAACTCACAATACTAGAAGTTTAGATCCATTATAGTTGTTAAATTGGACAAAATATCCAAAATAGTTTATGTCTATCTTGCTCTTGTTAATAGGACAAAGTCCCATTGATCTTTACTTTATACAATTACATTATTATATACTTTTCCTTAGGTACCTTTAACCTTGGCTTAGTAGCTTTGGCCTTGACACACCGGTGAAGTGGTCATTAATTCAAACTTGGACATTGGCAAGGTCTTTACCACCATAGTTCATCCAATTGTAATTGCAAGTGCAATATTGACTACCTTCTCATTACATGGGGACCTAAGAATTTCTAGAAGAAAGGAGCACATCAATTTTTTAGTATAGGATCTACCTCTTAATTGAAGTATAAAGGATGGAATTTGCCATCTAAGTTATCAAGCTTAGATCTTTAATAGTAACCTAAGAAATTCTCAAAGGAGGGAATACGTCAATTCTTTATTAAAGGATCTACCTTCTAATGAAGACATCAAGGATGTAATTCACCATTTAAGTCCATGAGACTTAGATAGCTAAGACATTCCCTATAGATGCTTCATCCATGCTTGTCTTTTAAATCAAAATTAAATTAGGAGCATCCATAACTATTAGTGTACTCATATTTTGAGAATAGAATTCCCTTAAAGTGTTCCCAATAGTACTTTGAAATTGTTTCCAAAGTACCTTGAAAACATCTCCATATTTAATTGTAGTTGGTGGACTCTAATTTTTTTAGATTTTGGTGCTAGAATTAAACCAGAAATAGTAGAGTGTCGTTTAGAAAGTCCTAGGGAGTTTTCTTTTGAAAATTTGTAGAAATTAAATGTCATATCCAAAAATTCTATTTCTTTTTTGAAAATTCATGATTCTCAAATGTTAATATTGATGAGATATTTTTTCTAAAAAAATTGCCACCAATTATGTTGAATTACATAAATTGACAATTACAGATGTTCCTACCTTATCCATCTTTCCTTCTACTATTTCTGCCTTTTAGTTTACAAGTGATTATATGTTGGTTTAAAACGTCGGGGCATTTAGAGAGACACTTATATAATGAGACTTCTAAGTGATCTATACCTTAAGTTAGGTTGTTAATTAGTTAGTTTGTTTTGTTTGTTAGGCTGTAGTCTCCATGACCATACGTTCCAGTGTCACATTCTTAATATTATCAAGAAGCCCTCGACAAGGAAGGATGTACAAGCTTTATTTCAGGGCATTTGAACCTACAACATACATGTTACTGAATTTCGAAATTATTATAAATTAAAAAATTAAAAAATTACTTTTACTTTTATTTTGACTGTGATAAAAACATGGGACACTCTTTTGAAAAGGATGGCAAGAGTATTACCAACATCCAATATATAAGATAAGGTAGTGCTATAAATATTAGTATCACCTTTCTATTTTGTCCTAAGAATGGCATTGCTTATGCTTCAAGGTACAAATTGCAATAAAATTACATTCTCAAAGACCTAGTGTGTCATTCTACCTCATGATAAAGTTGAAAAATTCACAACAAATGAAAGCATAGAAACCTACCCAAAGTCCACTTTGACCCTTCTAGAAGCAACAAGACTTTACAGACTTTAACTTCAAAAATCTAATTTGTAAGTCTAATTCCTACTCCACTTGAAATTTTAAATCCTTTAAACTCATATTGTAACGTATTCAAAGCACAGTTTTCAAATGTCCTATTCGATAGGAAGTTTCTTCACCATCTCTTCAGATGTACGCAATAATTTCAAACCTGAGGGAAAAAAAGCTAAAAATTTTGTAAGTTGACTTATGCTAAAGACTTATATGTCAGTGGAAAGATAGGACATACACAGTGCGAAGTGAAGGACTTCCACACACAATCATTGCCCCGTCGTTTCCGGGTAAGAGTCCCTTCAGCGTGAATCATTTCAACGCAGAAAATTCGGATACAACACAAACCAGACTTCAGAAAGATAATCTCCGAAAGCTAAAACGTCACTAAATGCAGACATGCCAAAGAATCCGAACGACAGACAGAAACTGCACGACACGAACCAAGAACAAGAACACACGAAGGATAGGAGATATAATACAGAATGACGAGGGAAGTACAAATAAACCCAAGCAAATAGAAGTAAAAAACACAAGCAAATAACACAAATACAATGCAATTCAGAAATCATGCATTTGTGCTGCTGCTGCAGAAGTACCCAAATCAAATCGAAGGAAGTAGACAAAGAACATTGCACTAATGCTAGCCCCAAGCCAAAGAATATTCCGCAAGGTAAGAACCAACAAACACTTGCTCCTCAACACTCAACAAAATCACAGACATTGAAAGCTAGCAACTCCATGACTTCCAAGAACACGCTTCAGGCTCGAAACGAACGAACAACTCACCCAACATCAAAAACAAAGTCACATCGCACACACATACAACAGAATCCAACATCGTGTGAATATACGTGGAATTTTATTAAAGATAAGAGGCGCTGGACGAAACCAGCACAGCACAGCACAGTCAAACAACATCTGGTCAGGATCACAAGTGACAGACTACCCAAAAAAAATTTATCATACAGCCAACCTAGTCTACTATATAAGGACTACTACACTCCACTCTCCTTTCGTCCTACTCTTTTTGGTTTTTTCTGGTGCCGGCCCTGAGCACGCCAAACACTCCTGGCGCTCGCCTCAACTACAATGCCCAGGAGGGAACGGCAGCGCTCTCGGGCTCCGGTCTTTCCAGCCATGTCGGCACCGGGGTTCCTTTTAAACGCGCTCTCCAAGGACATGGGGTGATATGGGAACCCTAAAAACTGGTCACGGAAAACACACAAACCCAGCGCTCTCCCAACTATCGCTTCCGACAAAAAGGAGAGCGGCGCTGAAGGCTTCCCATATCACACAATGTCCCAGCAGAACATCCTATCCTAGCCTATCATCGGCAATGCTATAGCGTATCCAACAGCCCACCTACCGGGATCCGCCCACCCTCAACTCCCCCCTCCCTCCAATTAGGCTAACACCGCAATGCGCTCTATTCACAGAATGTCATGGAATGTAGTCCTGATGCATCTCCCCTCCTCTCCTCTCCTGGGGCCTCTCCTCCGGGCGGGGGAATCACAGGGTCGAACGCCTCCAAATTACAATACAAATCGATACGAATCACGAACGCCACCTCAACTCTCCGAACGAAGCTCCACCCTTACCCTTTTCAAAGACACGGGACCGGGACCCAGAAGCACGCTCTCCGCAGACCGCTTGCTCGCCTCGGGCACGGAAAGCTCAGCCTCCTCGCGCTCGGCGGGAACCTTCACCTCGCTCGGGGGCGTCCCACCGGCAGCAGCAGCGGCCCTCGTGCTCGCCTCCGGGGAGTCCACCGCCTGCACGCTCTCCACGCCCACACCGACACCCACACCAGGAACCAACCCTGCTCCAGAACCCGTACCCGTACCCGAACCCGAACGAACCCGACCGCCCAAGCTCGCGGCCCTCGGAGCCCTCACCGGACGCACCCCGTCGGGAAACACGTACGCGGGAATCTGCTTCGGCTTCACGTGCGAAACGTGCAGACGCATGCTCGGCTTCCACAGCATGTACAGAAAAACAGAGTGCTTGAACTCCGCGATGGTGTGCACCATGTCGAACGGCGCGGAAGGCGTCTGCGTGCCCTGCTTGCGCTGCAGCGCCACGAAAAAAGAGCAAACCGGCGCCTTCTTGCTCGCGTCGTGGAAACCGTTCGGGTGCGGGTGGCACTGCAGCAATCCCTGCGTGTCCTTCTCCACCTTCAGGATCAACTGACGCAGACGAGACTCCACCCAACCCTTCCAGATGCGCATCTCCTCCTCGTCGCCCGCCCAGATGTCGATCTGCAGGTAGTTCTTGTAGCTCTCGAAGAACGGGAACGGGGCGAACAGCTTCGCCCAGTCCGCAGCCTTCGCGTCCAGCGAGTCGCACACGCCGTCCCCGCGCTTGAACTCCTCCGTCATCACGCGCAGCGTGCTGCACGACACGTTGAAGCTCGAGTTCTGGCAAGGGTACGTCGGCGTGATGATGGGCATCAGGTGCGACCGGTCGCGGGGGTTCTTCCGCGGATCCCAAACAGGAAGACCCAGAGAACCCTCCTCGATCTCACACAGCATCACGGGGTTAGGCCAGCGCCACTGCTTGTACACCCGGAAGAACCTCGACAACAGCACGCTCGGAACTGCGTTAGGGTATAATTGGCAAATGCGAGCCACAAGCAAAGCCCAGTTAACACCTCCCAGAAAACCGATCACATTGGAATAAACCCCGCGCCTCTTGGCCCACAGCTTCACGTACCTCAGGGTGGTCCGGAAGTGCTCCATGTTCGGCACCAAACGCAAAATGCGGTCCGTCACGCGGCAACCGTTCAGGCTCCGCACGCTCTGCTCGTCCACATTCTGCAAAATGCTGTCCTGCAAAATGTCCAGCTCCTCCGGAACCACCCACACAGGCAAACGCGCGTACAAAAGGTCGATCGGGATGCCCTGGAACTCGAAGCTCATCACAGGCACATGCGCGTCCGGCACCGTGTGCAGCTCCGTCACGCCGTCCGTCCGCAAAAGCAGCTCGTGCAGCTCCACGAAGAAGTCCTCCTCGCGCGTCACGTACCGCGGACCCACGCACAGCGTGTCGATGTCGGCGCCCGGACCGTGCACGCCCAGACGGTACGAACCGAACGTGAAGATCTTGCACCGCGCCTCGCGCACCACCTCGTCGTTCAGGCCCTTGTTGCGGCTCACCTGCTTCACCCACACGTTCACCAGCTCGTCCAGGCGACCCAGCACCTCCTCGCGACGCACCGACTCCTCGCGGCTGCCCTGCAGCGCCAGCGCCGTGACGCACTCCTCGAGCTGCTTGGTGGCGGCGAAGTCCGCCTCGGTGGGATCGGACGTGGAGATCGGCTCGGTCACGCCCAGGTAGCGGGGAGGCGGCTTCTGACCCTCCATCCCGACCCACCCCGCCCCGTCCCTCGTCGCTCACTCGGAGGGCATGCAAGCTCGAACCCTAACCCCAACCCCCAATCTCGAACAAAAAAGTCTGCTCCTCCGCCCAAGAACCTGACAGACCCACAAAAAATTCGAAACCCTAATTCTGTCTCCAAGCTCCCTCCGCAACGTCTTGGACGTCGCGTTGCCGCTTCTCCTCTGTCGGGCAGAGCGATGGCGATGGCGGGGGGAGCCGGTGTGCTCCCTCCGTGGCCCTTGAACTTGCACCGCAACGACGACCTACAGAGGAGGTCTTGAGGCAGCCATTCTACAAAACTAGGCCATTTTCGGGGACAGTATGTGATACGGAGTAACTAGTAAGTTAACTCCTGTGTCTCTCTATGACCGTCAGATTTAAGTCGCTCGCAAGTTCTGAAGGAGAATTTATGGCCCTGGAGGCGTTCTCATCAAT
The DNA here is from genome assembly GCA_963969395.1 of Pseudoscleropodium purum. Taxonomy (NCBI): domain Eukaryota; kingdom Viridiplantae; phylum Streptophyta; class Bryopsida; order Hypnales; family Brachytheciaceae; genus Pseudoscleropodium; species Pseudoscleropodium purum. Next base: position 6,496,555 of record OZ017796.1, read on the forward strand.
TGCATAAATTCTTTTTTTTTTATAAGTTTTGTTTGAATATTATATGAGCTAGAATTATGTTTTACTTCTTGTTTGGGTGATTAGGTTCAGCCACTTTGAAATGTGCTTTTCTGTTGTCTATGAAAGATGAAGTTACAAATATGTACCTTGTATGCATTAAAAATCTATAAACGTATGTAAGAATCTAGATTTAACTACTAGTATATGAATGATTAAATGAATATTTTAGTTTTGTTGTATTTTGTTAATAAATATAATAAGTTTGCATCAAAATATCCACTATGAACCTTCTATTTTAAAGTTGCTACCTTATACTATATATTTACTACCTTTTACTTTGTATTTGGTACCTTTTGCTTTATATTTGCTATCTTTTACTTTATATATTTGCATTTAAACAACCATGATAGTTTTTAAGATGAAAAGTGGTTGCTATATTGTTGCTTTGTTTTTGAAATAAAAACTAGCTATCTCAAAGTTTGTATTTGTTTTTCACTTCTTATATGATTTCATTTCTAAAGCACACAAAATGGTTGAATCACACCCTAGTATTGCTTACATTACATATTAATTATTTTCTACCATATGAAGGTTAAATTAAATTATTAAATATTGAAAGATTATATAGTTTGCATGTTTGTGACTTTATATGTGTGAGGTTATGTCTTAGTTAATAATTACAAATTAAATTATTTTGAATAGGAATTGAAGTTAATTTGAGGCTTTCATTATTTTGATTTGAAATTAGAAGAATAAATCATTCAAAACCTCTTGCATTTAACCTATTGTGTGATTTGTGTTAAATTACATGTTTTCTTTTTACATCATTTGATATATAGGAATGCTTCTTAATAGAATGCTTTGCTTTGTATGAAATTGCTACACTTTTTAATAATTAATTCATGAAACCTAGACAATTGAAGATATCAAATTCAATTCTATGTAAAATGATTGTACTTGTAAAAATATTAAGTTTTATCTTGATTAGAAATTAAGTGGAAATAATAATATTCTATGTAAAAGCTAGAATGGTTGTGATATATGTAGCAAAATCTTCAAAATAAAGAATAGAGATTATTTTATTCCTTGAATATTTATGATTATTAAAATTGAAGCTCAAGATTGTCTACAACTAGTATTAATTAAATAGATATAGATGGCAAAAATGTTTTACTTTTAACTAGTGGAATATACCTAAATAATTTTACCCTAGGAGATTGTTTTCTCTTATAAGCACCTTGTTGTAAGAAAAATTATTATAGTTAATGGATATGAATTTGAAATCAATGGCAAAGGTACGGAGTTGGAAAAATAGTAGTGTGGTTGTAAATGAGCATAGAGACATTAGATGAGATTTGAGGCCATGAAAGGGTAGTTTCAGGCTTGTTCCTCAAGCTATTAACCAATAAATTGATAGTTAGAATATTAAATAAAATAATAAAAACAAAAAAAATAATTTAAAAAGGAATGAAATTATTTAAGTTTTCATTAATTAATATTATCTTATATGGCAACCTCTTGACCACATTGGATTTTTGGTGTTGCGAAGTTAACAATCATTTGTAATTAAAGATTTTTTCCCATTTCCAAAAAAATTAAAAAAAAACATTTCATGTCCATAATAAAATTGTCCTTTGCAATTTAAGCTTTTCAATTTACTAAAAAAAAATTTGGATTATTTTCAAGCTAATATTTCTCTTAGTTTAGAAAGTCTTGGTCTTGTTTAGGACCTCAATCTCATCTAATATCCCGCACATTAGCACAATACTTTAGTATACAAGGCAAAAATGAAGACCATGATGTTATAATTTGTAATAACACAGCATTGTCAACTTGAAAAAAGTCTATTTTGTTGCAATAATGTCGTCATTTTGCAAATAATTGTGTCAGTTGTGTATTTACATATATAAATGTTGTTTTCTTTATTACTAAATATCCCAACCTATATTATTCAACATTACCCATGAATGCCATTCTAAAATATTATAAGTTGTGAAAGTTAGTTATAGATGAATCTTTTGGGTGGATAGTGACACTAAATGGTCTCAATTTGTTGTGCTTTGAGTTTCACTAAGATTTAAATTTAGAATTTCAAAATTTTAATATTTTCATTCCCTCCCCCCCCCCCCCCCCCCTCTCCCTTGTAATTTTCAGAAACCAACTTATTGACAATCAATATGGGACAATTCATCCCATATCCATGTCCAATATTGTATTGATATCTAGTATTATATCCGTATCCAATATTGTATTTGTATCTGGCATTGTATCCATATCTAATATTTGTATTCAGTATTCAATATGTATTCATATGTGGTATTGTATCCCTATCTAGTATTCATTTCGACGGTTCAAATTAAATCTCACAAGAGCAACGGCAATTTTGAGGGTAAGCATTTTTTTGAAATCAACTGCTTGTAAATTATGGGGGAGAAGAGAAGGGACAACTAATACAAACTAAGAGGTGGTACACCTTTTTTTAGTAGATAGTATAAATGAGTCATTTGGAAATTGGTACAAATTAATTAATCAATATAAAATTAGAAGTGAAGTGATTGCAAGAATTATTTGACTTGGTTTGTGCCTTAGTCCTTCTCAAAAAGTGTTTTTTGGTTATGGCTTTTGAATTATACCATGAAACAACCTAAGATTCATTATCGACTAAATAGACAAGATTATTTTGCATTTTGCAATTGAAAAAAATTGTTTTTTGAAAATATTTTGTAATCTATAAGCAACCATGATTGGATGATTTAGTTTGTTGTTTAAATGTTTTTTAATATTTAGATATCCTAAATGCAAATTTGGAGCAATAAATTTGAATTTCAAGTCATTTGGTTTTCATATACAACAAAGACAAAAATTTCCAAAATGATCTAAATCTTCATCTTGTGTATGTGATCTTGTGCTTTCTTTGTATTAGCTTAACAATCGTACAATTAATTTCATTAAGATGTTATTAATTGAGTGATAGCTTATACCTTCAAATCATTATTTTTAAAAATTCAAGCAATGATCCTTAAGTCAAGGGTAGATTTGGTAATAAAATACGTATGTGATACTCATTTGTTGAGTTCTTAATTATATAAAATAACTCATATGATCTAAACTTTATGCAATCAAGTATGCATATCACTACCACACTTGTTTTGAAAAAACTATTTAAATATGTAGATGAAATCATTTGTTTTTAAATGAATAAGAATTATTTGACCATTTTTATTTTATTAATCATATTAAACTAAGTTTTAAGAGCTAAGATTTTTTTTCATATTATGGATCTTAATATTGACTTCTTCAATACTATTTTTTTTAAACATGGAATATATTTTTTTAAATAATATAGTTTTCAATATCTACTTACTAAATATTATTAGTCTTGAAAACATAAAATTCCATATAGATTCCATTGACTATAGTCTAAAGTCAAAGTGAATAATTGGTTGATATTATATTATATTAAATATGATTTGCATCTTGGAAGTGCAATTTGGAAAATAAAATTATGTATGACAAGGTTACAAATAGAATAGTTATCTTAAACCAAAACATTTATATTGTCAATTTTTATCCAATGGATGACTTCTTAGAGGCTTATAGGATGCAAAAATAGGAAATGGTGTAAAAAATTCCTTCATTGATAGTGGTATTATTGACTTTTCAATACAAAATATAATCAATCCGCATATCACCTTGTAAGGGATTTTGACCATTTTTTTGCTCTAAATTTAAAATTTTATCTATAAAAAGTTATTTCTAGAATTGAGCCTAATTAATTAAATGAAGTTTACCACAATAAATTTTTTAGCCCATTTGAAATCTTGGAAAAAATTTTAATTCATTATTTTCTTAGGTCTTGAACTTTGATCCTATAGTAATGGTTACTTTGTTAATTTTTTAAGTTATTGATTGAATAAATGATAAATTAGTTTAGACCATGATGTTCAAACCCATAACATTCACCTATGGTTGAAAATTTACAATTTATAGTAGACATTTGATTCTATCTCTATAGAATAACTATAATTTTTTTTTATGTATAATTGCAAAATGGAAGTATATTAAATAGTCAAGGTTTTTGAATTTTAAATAAGTAGTATAGAAGTGTCTTTTTAAATGGACAAGTTACTTTGCTAGAAAACACAAGCTTTATGACAAATTGCTTTTAGATACAATTTGAAGGGCTCTAATATAAATTTTTCTTATTAAACCTAAGAAGTCTATAGGTTGTATCCTAGTGTCAAGAATGATTGTAACATCAATTTTACCAAGAACCTTCACATAATGCCAATACCTTCAACTATGAAACTAATGGCAAAGTGGCTCATTATGAGAAATTTAGGGGCTCTAGAAGACTACAAGTTCTTGGACTCTAAAACTTTGGAAACATTGCTAGTTGTGGAGTCTAATGTAGTCGAGAGGGTGCCATGTTAGAAATTATTTTTAAAATTTTATTATTAAAAAATGATTTATTTATTTTTAAATATTTATTTTTAAAAAATGTTTAAAAAATATTTTTTTATTCTAATTGCATAGAACAATTCCCAATAAGGAGAAGACAGTTGAAACATCCCTCTATTGCTTCTAAATCTCATATAATGCTTCATTTTTATGAGGTTTAAAAATAATAATATAAATTATGTGATAAAAGGATTCATTTGGCTTGTTGAAGTAGGCTCTCTATATATTGCAACAATTGTATATACACAAGCAATATAACATTTGGATTGCAAGGATTCTTACACTTTTGTCAGTGTTTTCCTACCATGAGAGGCTAGCTCTTAATTGACAATGTTGATTTGGTTGCAAAGTCTGGTGTTTTTTTTCATTGTCACTGAGATCCTAATTTTTTATTTATTAAATTGTCTAAAGGAATTGTGAATCCCATCTATGCCATCAAAAATCCTTGTTTCCTATTGGCAAAGCAAATTGGGAGGAGGGGTTTGCCAAAGCTTATATATGAATGGTAGATTGTTGTACTTGGTAGCATGGAAATTTAAAGAATTCAATTGTGTATGATAAAGATATAAATTGCTAATTATAGCATTCAAATTTTTTTGGTATAATGTAAAATATAAATTGCATTTTTGTCATGCATAATGAAAATGTTATGTAAATTTTTGTATGTACTAAGTGTACCAAATTGTATATAAATTTTTTGGTAAATTTTTTGATTGTGCCAATTTATGGAAATTAACAATTTATGCATGGCAATTGCCTAAGAATTGCATATAATATAACAAGGGCAAATTTGTCCATTTCAATATTACATAATTCTTTTGAAATGGTTTGTGTTTTCTTTGGACCCTATTTTCCACAAATTGATCTTTGTAGTCATTTTTATTTATATATTGTGGCTAAGTGAAGGCTTGGTTTATGTTGCTATTAGAATTGCTACTACAAAGATGATTACAATTTTAGTTTGGGTGGTTGTACTTTCACTTCCATAAGCAAATTTTGTAGAAATTCATGCATGTGATAAAAAAAAACATGTATTGTGGTTCAATGTGAGTGTGGTGGTTATCCATGATAGTGACTTCTCATTTTTTAGGAAGGACTTACATAGCTGGACTTGGGAAATTCTTGTTGTAGATAATTGTTTTAGTTGTAAACGGGGCTTTTTCTTGGCTTTTTGGTGCTAGATTGCACCAAAAAAAATAATTTGGCTAAAAAATGGCAAAAAAATGCCTAGAAAAAATGGATGAAATTCCCAAAATATTTCAAATTACAAAAAAAAACTTAGATGAAATCACCAGATTGTGAATGAAAATCAAATTACAGACATGTGATATGTTCTAACTGATATTTTCTATCCAATATGTGGATGAATGTTGAAGTTTGGAGCACCACTATGACATTTTATATCGCCACTTTGGCACTTCTTAGAAGATGAAAAAAAAGCCATGGTTGTAAAGGGTGGTTGACATAATCATCTTAAAGCGGAGCTTTTAAAGGTTCAAAGTGTTGGTGCTTCTTCATTGGGGGGGAGAATACATACGTTCTCACTTTAAACTTGCATAGCTGGTCTTTTCATAACAAGAGATTACTTTAACATGGAGGATCTGTGCAATTGTTATAAGATTTGTCCTTTCAAATTTTGTTGTAACTTTCTATACTTAGGTTGTATATAATTCATGTACAATGCATACCTTACTCTCACAAATAAAGAATGCGTAGTTTTTTTCAATATTTTAAAAGGCCTTAGCACTTCTAAATTTATATCAATTGAAAAGCTTTAAGTGTTAAGAAAGTACACTTATTTCCTAACAGAGCCCCCCATTTATGGAAGCAAGAAAAAAATGGAACTCACATTAGAAGATTTTTAGTTGCTTTGGAGGGCTACAAGTTCCCTAAGTTTTTTAGACTCTAGGAACTCATTGCACCAACTGTCTAATATGGTACAACAACTGCCATGTCATTAAAAAAATTTAATTAATTTTTTTTTCAACTTTTTTTTTCATTTATTTTTAAAAATTAAAATTAGACAACATCTGTTCTTTGGCTGCTTGGAGAACAACAATGGAAACACCCGTGAAACAACCTTCTAGCCCCTCAAAATTCCCTAATGCTTGAATAGTTTTGGCATTTGTGGTATATGGTTGAAAACCACATATACGTCTTTTTGTAAATTTTTTGGTTTTTTGTTCATACATTTCTTTTTTAAAATGCAAATACCAAAGTAAAAAAAATGATACAAATTTTAGAGTTTTTATAATAACCCCTTCTTATTACACAAAAATAATCAACCAAATTAGAAAACTCTTGCATTATATCATTTTATACACATTAAACTACACCTCATACTCTAAAAAGTAAAATGTAATGTAGACCATTAAGATGCTTAAAATTTGTTTTAGGGCAATGATAAACTACAAAGCCCTAACTTACAATGCACTTGAGGTGCACAAAAATTCTCAATATGCATTAGATTTGCACCAAAATTTGCACCAAAATATCCACCTTTTGCCATGGCTAATTCAAGGCCCTCATCAAAAATTTCAAGACATTTTGCATAAAAAGCACATACAAAAATCAAAAAGTGGAAAGAAGATTTTCTTAAAGCCTTGAAAACTAATCTAAGCTTTGAACTTCTAAGTCAAACATATAAAAATTCAAAAACATCCTAAAATAGTATGAATACATAAGATATCTTGCAATAGGAAAGACATATATATATATATATATATATATATATATATATATTAGAAGATTTTGGGGGCCTTTGGATGCTTGCGAGTTATCACAGCCTGTGAACACAGGAAACATGTTCGGTGCAACGGTCTAACGTAGGCGAGACCCTACCATGTCATTGACCAATTTTTATTTTTTTATTTTTTTGCATTTGGAGACTAATTTTTTTTTCATGAATTTTTTTTTTGATAACGGGCCGTTCCCCTTGCTGCAGGGAACAACTACAGGGAGATAGGCTCAAAACAGGCTTTTGGACCCCCAAAAATTCTTCTAATGATAAGTTTATTTATCATCAATATGGTTGCCAAATTTAGTTTGCATGATCGACTTTGACAAAGCATTGTTGGAGTAAGTAATTATCAATTTCAAGCATTTGGAGAAGAGCGGCACAATGTAACTTGGATAAATAAAAAAATGTCTTTTAACCTCTAAATGCTTGAGACACCAAATTTTGGTGTCGACAATACTTTGAAGTTAAAAAGAATCTAGCCAAATTACAAATTTAGTAGTTCATATTTTTTTAATTTTTTTAAATTTTAGTTTTAGGGTTCAAAAATCCAATTTTGAAAATAAACAAATATGTTTTTTCTATTCAAGATTTTGTACAAGGGGGGCCATTGCAAATTTTGATTTTCTAGTGCAAAAGGCTCTTAGAAATGAGCCTAAAATACAATAGATCTTGAAGAAAAATCACATTAGAATTTCCATTAAAAGAATTGTTGAGGAGATCTTTAGGGGCCATAAATTGATTTGCTTTGAGCTATTATGTCCTTAACTTCATATTGTTTTAGTGACCAATTTTTTTAATATGACATGTAAAAATGGATTGAAGGACTTTAAATCACTTTCATAGTTTTAACACCCTCATAATCAAACATTGTAATCTTTCAATCCATAAGTGATATTGTTGTATTTTTTTTCCATGTAATCTCTAACATGTCTAGTTTGAATTTGTATGGTTACAAATTTAAAAAAATTCATAAAACCTATCAAAATTTTGACATTTTGTTCAATGTAGAGCAAATTTCAAGAAGCTCATAAAAGTTATCTTTCACCTATCTTCAAAGCACCCAATGGTCTTGTAAAATAAAGGAGTTGTGTTTGTATAAATACAATTCAAATATTAGTTGTACAATCTTCAAAACAATTAATTAAGAATTATAATTGTGACAATTTGTTCAAGCTCTTGCAAAAATCTTGCTTAGAATCTCAACTTAAACCTCTAGCCCTTCAAAAAACAAACCAAAAGGCAAAATGCCATAGATACAATATTCTTCATTCATTCCGATAATATAAATATGGCTTCAATTGAATTACAATTTTCAAATAACAATAAGTTAAATTGGGTTTTTTTAAATAATTAATCTTTTTTCTTTTAAGGATTAGATAAAGTTAGTTGCACATGTCCATAAGCATTTATCCCATAATCATTTTATTTATATACTAATCCTTAGTTGTACCTTATAGAGGCAATAGAAGATTCATTTGAAGAAGGAGAAAACTTAAATTCTTAAATTCTTTTGATTTCATGCAAACTTCTCATTACTATTCTCAATTCCAACTTAAATGAGTTGGAAGGATACTTGACCCTCAAATGGCGAAGGGCTCTGAAAAGTTCAATTCTTGCCAATGATGCAATATTATTTACTACTTTCAATTTAGAATTGTTTTTTTTCTTACATTACATTACAAGAATCTAACAATTTAGTTGTTGCCAATTTCGGGAGGAGCACTCAAAATCAATACTATAACCAATATGGCATCATTTTCTAAGTAAGGCAATGATTTTTAAACCTAAATCTAGGTAGACCATATATAGCTTATGATTTTGGTCTCTAAATATTAAGCTACCTATAATCTACTTAGAATTAGGTTTTAAAATAACTACCATGCCTAGAAAGTGATGCCATTGGGTACAATATTGGTTTTGGATCCTCTAATATTTTGATTTGAAGGAAATTGGTTGGTAAGAAATTGATATTGCAAAAAGTACATTGATAAGGTAAATGAACCAATAGTTGATCATGTAAGCAATTTTGGAACAAATCGTTAGCAGTATAAGGTAGAGAAATTTTTCTTGTGTAGAAAGATAGGAATACGGGGATTGCAGTTTTTTAAATAATATTATTTCCAAAATTGAAATCATTGTGAATATTGGGAGCCAAAAAATACTCATGATCTACAACCAATGTTTAGAGTCTTCCAATTCTGATTTGGGACAAGTGTCATAACCTTACTAGTCACAACCTTGAAAGGATCTAAAAAAACAAAATATTCCTAACTTTTGTTGGAAATCTGTTCCAACCTTGATTGGAAATACCACACCTTCCTTACATGTTGGGTACTTACTAGGCATGGTTGACAACTGATACGTTTACTTTATTTTTGTGGATTGAGAGAGGATGTGACCGCTGGAAAAAAACCTGGTCAGTCCAATTTTTTTTTGTACAAGGAGGAAATCTCAGGTGGAGGAGGAGCTCCAAAAATGAGCTGTCGAGATTCTGGAAAGTGTCCGTATTCTAGAATATCATTCAATCTGGATGAGTGATCGTGTCTATTGTGTAAGTGATACGAAAGCGAAGTGCTCTCCTCCCAAGAAGAAGGGGACTCCCATGTTGCATTCAATACGCCTGCAGTCACTTTATCTTCGAATCTCTGTCTCTATCAATAACCTGAAAATATGAAACGAATTGGTACTTCAAGGAGTCAGCAGCACCGCACTGGTCAGTCTGCCGTCGAGGAACTCCAGAAATGCCAGCTGGAATCCTTGCCTTTGCACCTTTTGGCAGACTTGCAATTTTAACGGATCTTATTTCTTGCAGAAGTTAAGTCAGGTTGTAGCTTAAACTAAGAGGCTGCACACTCAACTTATGCACTAAAAAAAGAGGCTGCACACTCAGTTGCTCCATTTCCTCACACCCCAGCCTGAAAATTTGATAGCTGTTACTTTTATTTTAATTTTTTAATTCCTCCCTCCATAATATGTGTATATATATATTCCATATCAATTGTAATTCCTATCTCCACCTCGAAATTACAAAGGGGGTAGAAGGGTCAATTTTTTTTTTTAAATTAATGAAATGAAAGGAGAAGAAGGGATTAAATGAAATTTAAATGAAAACAAAACCTCTTCACACTTACTTTATGTTTCAACAACACTCTTAACTCTAGAACTTATATGATACTCCTAGTATTTGCTTTGCAAAGTTAAGGAAGAAATTTTTGTAGGAAGAAAAATGGAATGGGCATCAAATCCAAGTCATTTCATATTTTTTGGACTTTCATGGAATTAGATATGAATTTTTGAAGTTGAAAAGCAATGGTCACAAAATTAACAACCACATCTTAAAATTTTATTGGTACAAGTATAACCTCTCTTAGTACATGCTACCCGGACTATCCACTAAGAGAGGTTTATGTAGTTAAAGAGTTCATAGGAACACATGTCCTTTCTAAAGGGGCCACATGAAAACATGTCTCTCTATCTTGACCATGCACAAGCCACCTACTATTTGCTAACTTTGTTATGTAGTATGAGATGTTGCACAGAGAGAGTTTCTACTTGTACAATGAAGAAAACATAATGCACCTTTGTGCTAGTGGTTGCTTTTAGTTAAAGCATCCTACCTTATCTCAAATAATACTCGTTCCTTCAAATATTTGCAACTGATTGATGCTCATACTCTATTTAAACAACAAATTACATTTTCTTCTGAACTTAGATGATATTGCAAAATGTAATATTTAAAATCAACCACATTCTTCAAAGGTCTTTTGTCACTAGGGAAGAAAATTGAAAACCATAAAGATACGTTTTGTAAATAAAAAAACACCTATTGGAAATGGAAGAAAAACACATTAATAATCTAACTACAATATTTCAATTGAAAATAGGAGACTAAGTTTAAAAAGTTATAATAAGTAATAGTACCTCTTAAACATCTATGCTATCACTACTAGAAAATGAGCATTTTATGACTACAAAATATGACTACAGTGAGTCATAAAATAAAAAAATGTGACTCAAGCAAAAAACATTATAGATGACTCGCAATATGACTGGGTTGAATCATTCACTTTCAGTCATATGACTAGGTAGTCATATTTTGCAATCATATGGATTTGGGGTATAATAAACCATTTTTAGACATATTTTGTCAACATGGCATATATGTTGACTATTCTCGGAGGTTTGACTTTTTTATGAACTACCCGGACAAAATAAAAAATCTTACATGGAATATGACCCATCATAGTCATATTTTTGGTGATGTGGAATATGACTGCAATGAGTCATATTTTGAGTGATATGAAATATGACTGTAGTGAGTCATATTTTTCATAGTTTGTTTCCACTTGATGTTAGGCAAGATGGGATTTAAAACTTAAAATTGACTCCAAACTTGACAAAGGCCGCAAGAGTAGGCGTTATCAAATGCCAGACGTCTCATTAAAAGTAGCTTTTCAATTTTGTAGCCCAAACACTCGTTGTTGTTTACACATGTCCTCTCCAATAGTAAAATTTTATAGCTTTTGTAATGATAGATGTTACTTGACACTGGTTCGTTTCATTTGATTAGAGGTATTACAATGTTTTACGCATAGAACTAATATGGTTCATTACACACGATATTGTACAGAATTGATCATGCTTCATTAGTAGAGAAAATCTGAATTTCTAGTGTATGTGGAATTGAAGTAATACTTGAAGTGTTGATTCCATGAATGAAGAGAATAGTATCACCAAAATTTAATGGTGATTCACATTATGCAATGCATGCAAGATTCATACATATTGAATGACATTAATATTGGTATATTGGAGGTACGTATCTGTAGGACTTTGAAAGTGAAATCAAAAGATGTGGAACATCTGGAACAACAGAGACTCACCTTCAATTGCATCAAGAGCAATATCACTAGTGATGCCATAACCTGTCGCATGAAGTTCGTTCTCTATCTTACACCTCTTGCATTGCAACAACAAGTTCAAATTACTCCGCACAACATCACATGATCTTGCATGCACACTTCCAAAATTGATACACACAGTGCATATGGACGGTCAAAGGCATGGGACCTAGAATCGCACCTCATTAACGTTTTGCAATTGTTGTAATCATGTATAGAAATATACATCAACATGAGTGCTTTGATAGGTACTTGACAAAGATCAGAGCTCGAGTTTATATTGGAAGTTGCTCGGCAAAATAAATTTGGCTCTTAATTGTATGAATCTACATTTGGTAAGAGTAGTCGATGTTAGTGGACCCACTCGTCAATACAAATGAGTCCTTCCTTTAATCTGGTGCTCCTACTTAATTGCCCCATTTGGGTGCCATTAACTAAAATTGGTGGCTTAAGTCTGAAATTTACATTTTAAATTGATTCTAATGCTAGTTAGAAGTTGCCCCAAATCTTGCAGAGATTGCTACAATGACCTCTAGCTGCATACTAACAACCACTCTTTGTGTGTGCCAGGTGGCCATACATGTAGGCTCAGCATTCTCCAAACACTGGAGGTGTGAACAACTATGCCTTTGTGCTATAGAAAACAGGTAAAATCCAGACCCGTAAGGCCAAGTAGGAACATACTATAAGTGATATGGAATATGACTGGGATGAGTTATATTTTAAGTGATATGGAGTATGACTACGGTGAGTTACATTTTAAGTGATATGAAATATGACTGTAGCGAGTCATATTTTGAGTGATATGGGATATGACTGTAGTGAGTCATATTTTGGTTAATGTAGCATATGACTATAGTGAGTCATTTTTTTTGTTCAAGTTAGTACTAAAAGATAATAAGAAGTAAAAGCTAAGATATAACAAGAGGCAATAAAAACTAAAATTAAAAACCAATAAAAATTAAGATGCAATAAAAGATAATAAGAGGCAAAAAATAATAAACAATAGAAAATAATGTTTAAAAGACAACAATTAAGCAATAGTTAAGATTCAACTGGAGGTAACAATCTTGAAACAACAACCTTGAAGTAACAATTTTGAAGCAATAATTAAGAGACAACAACTAAAAAACAATAATAAACTAGCAACAACTTTGAAGCAACAACAAACTAACAACAACTAAGAAACAACAACAAACCAACAACATTAAATCAACAACAACTTTGAAGCAACAACTAACTAACAACAACAAACTAACATTAACTAAGAAACAACAACAAATTAGTAACAACTATGAAACAACAACAAACTAGCAATAACTATGAAACAACAACAAACTAGCAACAGCTATGAAACAACAACAAACTAGCAACAGCTATGAAACAACAAATTAACAACAACTAAGATTTAAGAAGCAACAACAAATTAGTAACAACTAAACAACAACAACTAAAACCTCAATAACTAAACAACAATAAGTAAAACACAACAACACAATAATTAGAACTTCAAAAAACAAAAGGAGGAAGAAAAAACAAGAGTTAAAAAGCAACAAAAACCAAAGAAGATGAAGCAAATGAAGTGGCGGCTAGGAGTTTAAAACCCCTAAAAAATAATGGCTAGGATTTCAAGATCCCCCAAAAACAATGGCTAGGATTTTATAATTTTGAGCAATAATTTATTTACATTTTTTTTAGGTTGCCCAAATTTTTAGGAGGCTATCCAAAAAAAACTTCAAAAAATATGTGAACTCACAAAAATGTGAGTATAGAATATGACTACAAGTAGTCATATATGCAAAAATATGATTGACAGATATGACTAGTGTTCCCGTAATATGTTCCATACCGTTCCCTATAAAATGTTAATTGTTCTCAAGGGATGTATATTATATGCTCGTAGTTTAGAAAGGCAAAATATGATTGCCAATCATATTTTACAGTCATATTTCTTCACAAAGTTTAGAACTCCTAAAATATGACTTCGAGTAGTCACCAATCATCCCTAGTCATATTTTGGCAATCATAAAATGCTCATTTCCTTGTAGTGTAAAGATTCCGTTACAACATTCTTTTTATTGATATATTACTCAATCATCCTTCATAAAAAAATTACAACATATGAATGAAGCACAAAACCACTACTTGTACTTACATCACATTTTACAAAAGCAAGCCATGTTTCCCTCTAAACATGTATTATATGAATTTCAAAATTCAAAACTTAACAAGGAAGACTCACTACACTCAATAGTACGAACACCAAAGCTATCAAATATTTACTTACTTTTTCTTGCATAAAAGAAAACTTGAAAACAATCAACCTCTACAAATCAAGATCATTGACCGCTAGAGTCCAACAAAACATATACAAAGTACCACTTAATAAATGTACAAATTAAACATCGAAACATTTTTAACCCCTAAAGGACCATTGTCCCTTCGGGGGACAAATGGGATTTTGGGTAGGTACCTATAGGCTGAAATTTTTTCCTTATTTCTTAAACTTTTTTTCAAGATAAAAAAATTTATTATTTTTATAAAAATATAATTTTTTTTTCAATCAGTGCTCGGGAACAAAAGTTATTCCCAAAGAAGCTCAAAACAAGGGACAGGAGGTATAAAAAAATTTCAAAAATTTAAGTTTGAAGTTTTTTAAAAATTTTTTTCTCATAGATTATATTTTTGTATACACATAAAGCTTTGATTCATTCCATTTGGATTTTTTATGAGAAAGCTATGGACAATCTTGTTTTTTTAACAATTAGAGCATTTAAAAAAAAAATAACTTGTAGGATTTATTTCTAAATGCAATTTTCACAATTTTTCCTAAGACAAAATTCCACATGGTCTATCTTTCTTGTTAGAACAATCTCACCATTGGGATTAGTACATTTTAATTCCATTTTAAAGATATTAATAATTTAGATTTTCCTTCTATCTTGTACCTACTTCTACTTAACAATTTTTTAAAGAATAAAAATTGTTTCTTTCCTCTGGTTCTATTTATTGTTTATCTATGGAAATTGTCCATTTGTTTAAAAATAAAAATAAAAATTATTGATTAATTTTAGATATTTTGAATTTTTCCTAGACTCTCAATTCAATTTTATACCTTAAAGATTTAAAGTTAAAAACTCTACAGTGCAAAAAATTAAAATTAAAAATGTTCAAAGTCAAAAAATCTAGTCCAAGAATGTGCTGAAAAATTTATTTTTTCCACTTTAAACACTAATATCATGCAATTTGTGCAGTCAAAAATTCTGAAATTTTTTCCACACATTCTCATACTAGTTAGATATAAGATCCTATGGGTAAATGTGAAAACAAACAAACAATTAATTAATTTTTTACTTTTGGATATAGGAAATGGCAGTTTTGAGTGTTTTTTTGACAAAAAATGACCTTGGTCCTTCAGGGGTTAAACATTCACTCAAAATACATTACCTTGTATAAACTCAATAAATAACACTTTTCCAATTGCTGCTTCCGCTAGTAGGTAGTAAAAGCATGATATTGGCATCACTCGTACGGTTCCTTGGGACTTTCCGTAGGACTTGAGACAAACAAATTTTTAATTTCTCCGCCACCCACCCAAGTGGTTGGAGTTCTTTCGTCAACTTCATCTTCCTCCTCCTCAATCAATCTTCTTTGAAATTTCTTGTGGCAGTGCATATCAACTGGATGAAGTGAACTTTCCAAAACATTCCTCCTCCTCCGGCCGTATTTAGCGTTGAGTATTTGGCTCCATCAGCGGGTAAGGATTGCCAACCAAACAGCGATCGTTGACAAGTTCAGACCTAAAATTGCATTGTGCTATTATCGGAGCGTCAATTCTCGACTGAGGAGAATTCCTCGCACACGCATCCATGCAGTCTCGCAATCCGGCATTTGCAACAAACGAGGACTGATGACTTGATAAGCTCCACGTCTCATTTGTGTTAACTTAGCAATCCGGATTTAACTTACTGCAAGTTATGTGATCTCGTCGTCGAGGAAGCTCCGGACTGCATTGCAGTTTTAGCATATAAAATGATGATGATAATAAAATAGATGGCGCTAGGTGCAGGAACCTGCTCAACGATGAATTTGAGTGACTGAAGGTTCAACCCTAATAACTGGCTCGGCGTGGTTTGCATATCCAATTAAAGCCTCCCTCCCGTCCCGCAGGTTGTGATTGATCGATCGATCTCCAATTTTCCCGCGCCCGCGTGCTTGACTGAAAATGGACAGATGGGGGTGTATATGATACCGGTACTTGTCGGTTTCTAGGGTTATTTTCGGCAAATGATGAGGGATTCGCAGTTTCGCACCACGCCACCAACTCCATGACGGCATGAGTGAGTGAGGAAGCGTGGAGGTCGGTCCAGACTCCAGACTCATCAGACAGAAAAATTGGAATGGCGTGCATCAACTGAACCGATTGCCGAATAATAATGAAAGGAGACTCGGTGGCTCTTGAGATCCGAGCCTTTCTATCAACAACTCTGACCTAATTCCGGGTGAGGAAGTATCAAAAGCTGCAAGCAAAAAGGACTCTTGAAGCAAACATTGCCGAAGTTCGTCAGTCTTTTCGTAGTTCTCTTCCCCAGGCAATGCCGAAACGACGAGTGGCCTGTGCCGAAAGTGATGGAAGCTCATCACTTAATGGATGAAACTTGCAAAATATGGACGGATCAAACTCAAGTATTCATCCCCAATGATGTGTCTTCATGCACAAGAGCATTACCATCCCAAGATTTTCTAATATTTTAAACAATTTCACTCACAAATATTTATAAATTTACATTTGTAAGCATTTCTTCAACAATTTTACCATTGTAGCTTTTGATTGAATTTTTGCTCATATATGGAATCTCGATGGACTTCAAGATAATCAAAGAAAGCACCAAATATAGAGAAATTATCTAGTAACCAAATATATCTGTAGTTATCAACAATTGAACAATAATTATTGACTGAGATCAATCTTAGAAGTAACTCTAGATTCAACCATAATAGGCTTAATATTAGTATACAAGTGAATTGGAATAACAATAGGGAAATTTTGATATGATATTCTTATATTCAAAACAAAAAGACCACCTTTTTCATCTTAAATTCTTCAAATTTATGGTATTAGTAGCTCTAAACATCAACCATTTAAGCTAGTTGGCAAATAAAAACCAGCTTAACAACGAAGTCAAGCCAAGTTTTTAATAAATCTTAAAAAAATTGTGTCCATATTTTTGTAATTTTTATAATGAAATTTACCTTGCACTAAGTTAGTTACTCATGAGCTAGTATGAGTGTGCATGGCATATCTCTACAAAAGAATGATTAAAACTCTCTTTTCACTTTGAAAACATTCTTCAATCATAAACTTTATAACTTTTAAAGGAGAAAAATGATTCCCACTACTTTCGAAGTTGAAAAATTCAACTTGGAGACAAGCAGTGGCCCAATGTGCTGCAAGGAATCTTCACTTAATTTACAGATGGAAAGATACTAAATAATACTATAGCTCGGCTCGGTTGCTTGAAGCATTGAATCTGCAGGTACCAAGTCACCGAAGCTGAGGTCTAGGTTCGAGCCAAACCGGTGGGTTCGGGGTCCTTCTTCTTCCTCTCGCTGGGAACGCCCGGGTCTTTTTCTCTCCTCGTTGCTCGTGCATCAGGCACCTCTGCGTTAGCGAACTGAAGAGATCTTCTTTTCGGGCCGGTGGGGATTTAACTTATGAGGCCGTATGCAGTCGTGGTTAAGTTTCTGTAGTAGATTTTCAAGATGCCGTCTGGACCGAAGAAGAGGTCCGCTGCCCGGAGGCGAAGCATTGGAGCAAGTGGAAAGAGGCTGTCGTTAGGTTGGAGCCCTGTCCTATTTCCCCCCTCCTTGATTGATTGTATCTCACAGAACGGCTTATTTTTCACAACTGGTTCATCTTAGGCTGGCGATGGTTTTTATGCTCTAGGTTTGCAGAGTTGCTGCGGAGGAATTGGTGTTAGGTTTGTAGAGTCTGGGGGAGTTGGCGGATTGTTCTTGAGGAGAAAGGGCGGGATAGTTACAGTACCCCTGTAGTAGATTCTCTCGAGTTGACGTTAAGGTGTCTTAGTTTCTTTCGGAACCTTGGTGACCGGGGCTGGGGTCCTTGGATTCTTTCGGTGGATTGATTTGGTACCTTCGTAGTTTTTGTTACCGTTCTGAAGCACATTGTTGCTTGCCTTTTGCGTCGACCTTGGTGGTGTCGGCGGTGTCGCAGGGTGGCATTGGTAGTGTTGCTTGCTCTGTGTACGTTTTGGGGACTTTGGTGTTCCATGAAGAGTTTGACAGGTTTGCTGCTCTTGTAGTTCTTCATGACTCTCATAGAGTTCTAGGCCTCTTAAAGATTATTCCTTTCTCTGCTTTGCTTTCGCTTAGTTCATGATTTTCGCGGTTCGTTGAATGTGGCCATCTCCTGGAGTAGATCCGTTGGCTTCTCTTACTCTTATTTCTGAAGCATGGAATTGTCTTAACTTCAAACTCCTTCCTGTTTTGAGTCGTGTTTAAGTCTGGGTAGGCCTTTGGCGGTAATCGCATGCGCTTGGGGTTATCCTTAAGGGTTACGCGATACTATTTGTAGTAACCCGGTGGGTGATTGCGGGAGAAAGAGTTCTCATTTCAGAGTTCGTTTCAATGGAGGCTTTTGTCTAACAAGCGTTTGTTTGCACAGACTTGGAGAGCGGGTCAGGTTCGCATGCATCGGATGAGGGAGGGACCAGTCCGAAGACTTCTGATGGGGCGAACAGACGACTGTCAGTGTCGACGGGAACAAGTGAGAGACCAGGTGACGGGACGTCCTTTAACACGGAAGAGTGGGTGCGAGTCTCGAACTTTGATGTCGGGACGCCGACGTCTACTACCGCGAGGAGCGACAATGATGCCGCTGCTGAGGACAGTTACAGTGATGTTCGAACGCAGGACAAGCTTGTGGATTGGGAGACTGTCTCCAGAGAGAATGCCGGGAACTCATCTTCGGCTGAGGACGTTGGTGAGAATGTGGTGGTGGAATATTCCTCTGGTTCTGGGCATGATCGCAGACAAAAGCATGCTGATAAGGTGATCTCCGACTCTTCAGATAAGGAAGACGACGATGCTAAGAGTGTGAGTAGCAGAAGTGATGGAGGAAAAAGCTCTCATAGCAGCTCAAGCTCTAGTAGCAGCAGCAGTACTGTTCGAAGCTCAGCAGCGTTTCCGAAGAAATCAGACGACGAGGAGAGGTCGAGTAGCACTGTGGTAGTTCCCCCACATGAAGACGAAAGTCAGGAAAGCAGCTTTGCGGAAGTCACTTCCGTCGATGCTCGTGATGATGATTATCATGGGAATTTTCCTTCTCCTGGTTCGAAAGGGGTGCAGAGTAGTGCCATTGAACCGGCCTCATCATCAGACGAGCACGAGGGAGAGAGTTATGAGTCTTTTACTGGAGTTGAGAATCAGGACATGAGCTGCATCATTGAACCTGTTTCCTCCGATGAGGAAGAGGAAGCGAAGTATGGACTCTTCTCCGATGCCTCTAATATGAAGGATCTTCTTGAACAGGAGGAAGCTAGTGGTGATTTGCCAAGTTGTTATGATAGTTATGCAAGCTTTCTCGCAAGTCGTATGAACGAACCTGAATCCGAAACCCATGATTCATCAGAAGGTACTGATGCGAAGACTGAGACACCAGGGGTTTTGGAAGAGGAGCACCCCACTCGAGGACGATCGGAGGAACACCAAGTGCTTGAAGCAAAAGAGGTCGGTCCTGAGGTGAAAGGAACCGAACCGCAGGTTGTCGAGGAGGTGGGACCTGAGATTCTTGCCTCAGATCAAAATCTCCAAGCAGGTGGGAATACTGGTGAAGAATTTGCTGAGAGTATAGAACCCACTACACCGGAGAAGGCTTCAGAGAAGTCTGGCTCTGAGAATCCCTACACTTTTGAACGCTCCATCAGTGACGAAGAACTTGTTAGTGAGCTAGAGTATTCCAGTCCTTCAGAGGGAAAACAAGAAGCTGCTCAGGGTTCTTCTGAGAATTCGCCAGAGGTGCAGGACGTTGATGAGAGCATTGCTAAAGAGTTTCAGGACGCTCCTAGCTCCAGCAGTGGTGTACCCGAACCTGACCAAAATGAGTTAAATCAGCTCCTTGAGATTGCGCATTCCAAGGAGATAGCTAAATTAGGGAAACAGGAGGAAAAACTTGTCGCACAAGAGGAACAGGGTTTGGGAAAGGGTATTGTTGTTGAGCCTTTGGTTGAAGTTCTTTCTGCGACCGATGATTCCAAACCCTTGGAAGGAGGTGAAGTGAAGGATTTTCAACCTGTGGTGGCTGAAGAAGCGCCTCTTTTAAAAGATTCTCCCACTCCGGTTGTTTCAGAATTCCAGATTGAAGCGGAGCTGAAAGGAAAGGCTCCAGAGCTTTTTAGCAAAGACTCAGAAGATGAATTACATGAGACTGAAGTTGCAGGAAAGGGGCGACAGATCTTGGAAGGCAAATTAAGCACAGGAGATTCTTCTTCTTCGTCGTCGTCGTCTTCTTCTCCTTCTACTTCTCCAGTTGATCACGTACTTCAATTCAATGAATTGCCGACCAAAACTGAGGATGTAACTCTGGTGCCACTTAGTAGCATTCCAGATTCCGAGATACCCAAAAACTCAGATCAGGATACAAAGGACGTGGGAGTTACCTCTTTGGCAGACGATATTGAAGAGAGTAGAGAAATTTCGAGATCTTCAGAGAAATCTGAGCAAGTCGCAATCGCACCACATCGCATTGTCGAGGTTAGTTTTGTCGGTTTATTCATGTAGATTCCATGTTGCTACTCTGCATTTCAAATTAGGCTTCGTCAGAAAAGTGCTTCACCTTCCTCCCGTCTTTCCTGTCAACTATTCCTACAAACGTTAACTCAACATACTTTTTCTACCTGCTGCTATCTTCTGTCTTCATTCCTACTCAACCTCTGTACATGCTTGGGTGGTTAGGCAGAGATAATTAGGTGTTAATTACGTATCTTGTGACGCATGCTAGTCATCATCTATATTGTTGGATCCTCAGGACCAGGGAAGGCCCATCCGAACTTCCTCAGAGATCGGGGGATGTTGTGAGCCTGTGCAATGGTTATTTGGAAATTTCACGCGGTTGTTTAACGTTCGATCTGTTCGAAATTGAAGAAATCCAGATTAAGCCGTATACAGTAAACTATGGTTTTATCTAGTTTTGAGATTCTTGATGCAGTTGAGACCAGGTGGTTGGTGAAGCAAGTATCAGGATATGTTTGAAGATGTCGGGCGCCGGTATGCTCCCATGTAGCACTCACCGCAAATTTTCTAACAATGTGCAGATTTTTTTTGTTTGGTCTGTGGTCTTCCTAATCTGATACTGTTTAGAGGAGGCATTGTCCTCTAGATTAGTTCCTTTGCAGCTGTATATTAGTACTCTCTTATGGGCAAAGTGGAGGTTTACATGTTATTAGTAACTTCGAGGTAATCGTTTCTATTGAAAAGTTCTGGGGCAGCTTTCGGCTCAGTGACTCTGATATGTCAGTGTATTTTTGAACGTATTGACTGTTGGCATCGACGTATTTCGTCGGGGTACAGTGATTCACAAGCTCGAACATTTGCTCTTGGAAGTTGGAACCTTTTGGTATTCAAGATGTGGTTGCGCAGTTCTGCACTGTGATGGAGATTCTGTGCAGGTTTGTTTATTTAGTATCACCATTATGACTTTATGAGGTGTTCAATAGGCTATGCTACAATTGGATTTGAGACTTACTGTGCATCAATGCTGGGTTATCCAAGAGTAAACATGGACAGGTAGTCAGGGGGGACCGGTAAACTGCATAACATTCAGTAGCATCGCAAATGACTGCCTTGTCTCTATAGTGTTGGGTGTGGAATATCCCACACCCAATACTGTAGACACAAGGCAGTGTCAGAACAAGCTACTGAATGTTATGTGTACTGACATCGGTTGTGGTATTAAAACCTGGAAGGTGGATGCTGTCGTTTTGCCCTCGCAGTGTGTCCTTTGAGCTGATGAAGATATTTAGGATGACTTTCATCTATCTGCGTTACTGAAAGTGTTTAGTGATGACTACTAAGGTAGAAGTACCTATTTCGGATAACTTAACCCGTAACTGCCCCAGGCTTCTCAACTGTGCTTTGACTATGAAAAAAGAGCATGGGCTTATAGTTAACCCAAATGAAGCAAATTGTATTTTTTTTTAAATCTAATTGTATAGATGTTCAAAGAGCTTGCTTATTAGTATGTTCACCAATTTTGAGTTTAAAATTGCTTAAGAATTGTGAGATTATAACAAAAGAAATGTACTTTTTCTATTATTAGTATATTGCCTTTCTCCACAATGTTTTAGAAATTTGCACATAATTTTTTTTTGGAATTGGAGGTGACATGAACAACTAAAAATTGTGTTAGCATACTAAAATGCACTTTCAAAAATCTTAATTTCACACCAAAAGCTATCAAATTCATTACACAATCTACCTTGCAATTGTTGAAATGCAATTTTTTGTTATAAGTATAAATCACAAACAACTCCAAATCAATAATTGCATGTTAAGATTTTCAATGGTGAAAATCATGAAAATATTTTATTTTTTCCATTGGGACCATTTTCAAAGCAAATGAATAAATATAAGTTTTTAGATCTCAAATCAAGTGAAATTGGCAAAGTTGGGAAATTGAAGTAAAATTAGCAAGCTTTACTTTATCACTAATGAACATACATGGCTTTGAAGGCCTCTAAAAAGTTAAATGTTCACCTTTTTTAGTGAAAAATGAAAGTTTTGAATAGCTAACCCTAAAAATTGCCCCCAAAATTTTTTAAACAATCAAATGAATTTAACCACCCACTCCAAAATGAGCTTGAAATTTTAGATTGACCATATATGGTTGATCAGGCTGTTAAAGGTTAAGCATTTCAAACTCGATGATGTGGGAAAGTCATGGGGAATTGAATTTGGAGTGTGTAAAAATAAGGTTGTAGAAGAATGCCAAAAAAACAAAAAAAATTCTCCAAAAATGAATATTTTCAAAAAATTTGTACCTAGACCCATTTTAGCTTTATAGACTCACCTATTGTAATTAGCTTTGGCATTTCTCCCAAGGCCAAGAAGAAAGAGAAATGAGTGGACAAGAATGTACAAACCAAATTTTTTTCCAAAGACCATTGCATCTGGTCATTGTCTACAATAGGTTAGTCTATGAAACAATTAAAGGGGCTTGTCCAAAATAGGTACTTCTACTTTATTCATGTCAAAATGACATCTTGCGAAATTGAAGCCATTTAATTAATTATGTTTTTTTGCATTGCTAAACTCTGAAATAATGGTTGAATTAGAATTATTGAAACTTGGTTGTTGTGTATTTGATTTGGTTTGAGATAAAAGGGAAATCCAAAGATATAATCAAGGATAAAATTGAATATGGTACACTAAGGGAGCTGATCCATTTCCAACTACTTTAGTAATTATGCATTTCAATTGTAGAATTTTTCCCATATATAGAAATAGAGTTTGGGAAGATTGCATATTTTTTTAGAATTTTATTACACTAATTATACTAAATGTAACTATTCTAAATTTTTTTAGTGGAAGATATTCTTTGATGTATAATGGTGATATAGACCTTTCTATTTGTGACCATAGGCTAATTGCAAAATTGACCAAGGGTTGGTTGCAATATTGAGGCCCTTTCAACCAATCATAATGCACCACAACTATTCTAAAAGAGCAGTCAATAGATTGGAAATGGTGTGTGTGAGATTAGAAATGGGTTAGTTTTGATAGGGGATACTTGAGAGACATGCGTTGGCAAATGAAATCAATGGAACTAGAGAATATTTTTACTAAGAAACTTGTGTATCCTCCTCTAAGTAAATTGGAGTAAACTATCCCCACTTATTGTAATGATGTTTATACTAAGAGCCATGTATATCCTCTTCTATGTAAATTAGTGTACATTGTCCTGATTGGCATTTGTAGTATTGGTTTATATAAACCCTTAAAGGACCAAGTATTTAGTCAATGTATACAAGAAATCTCGAGTAGGCTTCTACAAAGTTATTTTTGGTTGGATGTTCATGAAATTTGAACACAATGTATAAACATGTGCCTCCTTTATGAAAAAATAATTTTTTTAATTAGGTGCCTAAATCAAAAGTTATGTTGTCTTGAACTTTTGGAGTAACTCGAGCAATTTGGGAATCTTTTAGAAATCTTTTGCAATAAAGCTCATCAACTCTTGAAATGTGGCATGTATGTAACTAATAAAATATGGCATACAATTGTTCAAAAAAATTTTAGCCCTCAAATCACATTCTAAGAGGAGTCAAACTTTGTTAGTTATAATAGGACAATTTGAAGAAAAAAAATGTTTACTTCTAACATCAAGTCCTATTATCTTGCAATTTGTAAAGTCAAAATCCTTGAAATTTTTTCCGCATATTCAAAATGTTTGACTCTAACTTTTTCATGTTTAGATTTCAAATTAAAAAATTCTTCATTGCACAAGAAATCATCAAAAAATAACTATTGTATTACCAATTCACTTAACTTCCTTACATTACAAGGTGATTTAGTATAAGCTAAACATCTCAGTTGCTTCTAATAAATTTCAAGAGAAAACCTAAAATCATATACTTATGAATGGTCAAAATCTTCAATTTTGTGTAGACCAAAAATTTTGCTCCAAGAAGGCCCAAAGTTTGTTGACCTTGTTTCATAAGAAAGAAAAATAAAAATCTCACTTCAAATGTTATAATCTTTCAATCCATATGGTCAAATGGGCTGGAATTTTTTCCACACTCTAATAAAATACTTTACTTTAGTTTGTATAGTTGAAGTTTCAATAAAAAGTTTCAATTTTCATTTTTGAATAACTTACCAAAAAAATGCAAGTTTTCACAATGTCTCTTAAAAAAAACTTAGTCCTTTAGGGATTAATTTTGACCATTTAGAACTCAATTGTGTGGCAAATGAAGTATTTGAAGTATATTCTTTTTATGGTCTATATTAATTTTGACCATTGAATGGATATCTTTGAAGCATAATTTTATGTATGTGTACAATACAATTTAAAACATCATATTATAAACCAGGAGATCATGATATAATTGAGCAACACTCTTTTGAAGCATAACTTTATGTAAGTGTACATTGCAGTGTAAAACATCATACTGTAAACCAAATGTATTATAAACAAGCTATTATAGGTTTTCAACTTCATATTGTAACCAAAAAAATTAATCAATTTTTTGAAGTTTCTAAGCAAAGGCAAATCTAGACTAGAATAAGGAAGTTCTAAAAAAAATTTCAAAACAAAAAAATTATTTTTAATATCAAAATCAAATTTTAAGAACAAAAATAAAGCACTTATATGTATAGTGCATGTGTGAATGATACATTTTTTTAAATAGTTTAAAATTTTTAATTAGCAATTAACTAAAATAAACAAACTTAGATCAATTCTTTAGATATACACTCAACACATATATATATTGAAAAATTAGAGGAAAATCATCCATTTGCCACTATAAATAAAAATTGTTTGACCATTCATATGTCACTTTTTTTTCTCTTTTAATACACTACATAAAAATAGAGAGATTTAAAACTACTAATAGTAGATGCCATGCAAAATGATGGGGGTTTAAACAACAAAGTAAAAGAATTATTTTTTGATTTTCTATTTTTTGGGACTTTTTTGTATTATTTTTTTAGAAAATTTGAATTCAAATTAGAATCTTCATCCCATCATAGATTCAAAGAATTCTTTTAGAATTTTACTGCTTAACCCCTAACTGCCTGATCGACCATATATGATTGATCTAAATTTCAGGCTCATTTTGGGATGTGCAATTAAATTTATATGATTGTTTAAAAAAATTTGGAAGGCAATTTTTAGGGTTAACTATTGAAAACTTTCATTTTTCACTGAAAAAGTTGAACATTTGATTTTTGAGAGCTCCTCAAAGCCATGTATGTCCATAAGTTGTAGAGTAAAGCTTGCTAATTTTACTTCATTTTCCCAACTTTGCCAATTTCACTTGATTTGAGATCTAAAAACTTGTACTTATTCATTTGATTTGAAAATGGTCCCAATGAAAAGAGCTTAGTGTTTTCATGATTTTCACCATTGAAAATTTCAACATGCAAGTGTTGATTTGGAATTATTTGCAATTTATACTTATAAAAAAATTGCATTTCAACAATTGCAAGGTGGATTGTGTAGTGAATTTGATAGGTTTTCATGTGAAATTAAGTTTTTTGAAAGTGTATTTTAGTGTGCTAACACAATTTGTAGTGGTTCATATCACTTCCAATTCCAAAATAAATTTATGTGCACATTTCTAAAACATTGTGGCGAGGATCAACATACTAAAATTAGAAAATATAAATTTCTCTTATTATAATCTCACAACTCCTATGCAATTTTTCACCTAAAATTAATGGACATGCTAATAAGTAAACTCTTTAAACATCTATATGGTTAGATTTTGAAAAAATACAATTTGCTTCATTTGGGTTAACTATAAGCCCATGTTCTTTTTTCATAGTCAAGACACACTTGGAAAGGCTTGGGCATTTAGGGGTTAATCCTTAAAGGACTTGAGGCCATCTTTTTGTCAAATACTATTCAAAACTACCATTTTTGATGTATTTGTCCAAAAAACCAAAATAATTTCTTTAGGGGAGGAGGAGTTGAACCATAGGATCTTATTTTTTTTATTTGTTTGAGATCATGTGGTAAAAATTTCATCAAGTTTGGCAATACGGATTGGGAGATATGAACAATCAAAGTTAAAAAAAAATTAGAAACATTACCCTACAATTTTAGCTGACTTTGACCACTATTTGTGGAAAAAAATTTCATAAAAGGTTTTGAATTTAAAAATCTAACGTAATGAGGATAATGTTAAATATACGAACACCAAATTTCACTTTAGAAAAGTGTGGAATACATCCAAAAAAATCTTGCAAGGATACAATGCTCAAAGATTTGACAATACAATAGCCTTTTCTGCTAATATGTTTTCTAACTTATAATTTTAATATCTAAAAACTTCAATAGTGGATAGAAGAATTTATTTGTCTTTGGCATACTCCCAAATTCTTTTGGAAAAAACAACAACTTAAAATTCTATTGAAATTAGAAGGCTTTAGCAACCTTCCAAGAACCAAAGCCTTGTTGGCAATGGAAAAAAGGGACCGTTAAGTTGTTTTCCTCTTGGTCATGATATGTTTCCTACAACATTTCCACAAAGAGAAATGTTGATTCACTATTATCATCTACCTAAATCTCCTCTATCTTCTCCCTCCATCAAATTAGTCTTCTTTGCGTGGTCTTCTTCATATCATGTGCATGACTGCTTGTTAGATGGCATGCCTAGGCAACAGAAGTACACATTAATTATATATTATTCACTTTATCAAAACAAATTAGTGAAGTTATAGAATAAGGTCAACAATGATAATAATTTAAAAAAATCTGAAAAAGAATAAAATGAATTTTTTTTTAATGCAACAAAAATAAAATGACCAAGTTGTCAAAAAAATAGAAAATTTCTAAAATAAAGTCCAATTACTATCTACCATCAAATTTTTTTTTTAATGATCATATGGAAGACTTACTTCATTGACATAGGGAGAGATTGAAAGATGAAGAGGTCTATTTTATAATGAAATCTATTAACCATCATGAATCTTCAAAGGATATGGGATAGTTTGAAGATGAGAAATTGATTGCTCATTGTCAAAACAAAGGAATTGCGCTAAAAGTAGAATTTCAAACCTCATTTGGGCATGTGGAATAGCTTCGAATTAAAAAAGTTGAAAAATCAAGGTCACTTACATCTCTAAAAAATCTGGTTTGTGATTTTGAGCCTCCAAAAAACAATTATGGACAAAAATCAAAGGGGATGTTTAAAAATGTCAAAGAAAATGTCTTTTCTGATTCGTCTTTAAAATTTCTCTATGACTTTTGATTGGAGTCTTGAAATCTCAAATGGATGTTTAAAAATGAAATTTATCTTGATTTTTCACATTAACTAAGTTGAAAATTTTTTGAAAAAAATTATTCTTCCTATGCCTAAATGAGTAAATGAGGTTTAAAATTCTACTTTATATACATTCCTACTTTTGATTGACTATGAATGGTTGAGCTCCTATTAATCCTAATTTACATATCCTACATGGATTGTTTTACCTCCTACCACCTCACTTGCACAATGAGCCCATTAGAAGAGTTTTGGGGGGTCCAGAAGCCTGTTTCAAGCTTGTTCCCCTGTAGCGAGAGGAATGGCCTACTGTCAGAATTTTTTTTTCCATTAAAAAAAAAAGAAATTTTTTTTTAAGTCTCCAAGTGTTAAAAAAAAAATTTGGGTCAATGACGTGGCAGGGTCTTGGCCACGTCAAACCGCTGCGTTGAACCTGTTTCCTGCATTCACAAGGTATAATAACTCGCAAGCATCCAGAGGCCCCAAAAATCTTCTAATGTTTCTTCTCATCTGTGAATTTACCAAATTAAATGGCTTTTGAAACTATTTGCCAAATGGTTTGAATTTAATTTGAATATAATGTCAAATTTTTTTGGATATTAAATTTTAAAGCTACAATTTTGCTTTGGGAACTTTAATTAATTACTAAGCATCTGACCTTGACCTACAACTACATATTATCAAAACAACCAAAATTTAAATTTCACTTAGACCATGAGCCATGATTTGAAAAGCTGACCAACGTTAGGACCCTTTCTGAACTTACTTCCTTACTAGTTGCCCACCTTATTTCCAACTTGTTTTTGCAAATCCTACTTCCTCTCCAATCAACAAAATTTTGGAAGCCTATATAGAATTTGGCCTAAACAAGCCTATCACTTTTAACCTCACACCAAATTGAAATAAAAATTATATATTCAAAAAGTTTCATCAAAAATTGAGATCATAGAAACCTACTTAGTCTCCAAGTTTTACCTTGAAAAAACAATTACGGTCCTTTAGAATTTTTAATTTTTAATTATATATATCAAATCCCTTAATGATCAATTGTTATTAAAATTTCTAAATTTTTGAAGATTTGATATAAAATGAAATTTAGAAAAATCATTTACTAATGAATATTAATCCCTAAAAGACCGAGGTTATTTTTTTGTCAAATACCACTCAAAATTGTCATTTCTATTGTGTTCATCTAAAAATATAAAAAAATATATTTTTTCAAACCTAATTGTAGTATTTTGTACTAAACTTGTTTGAGATCATGTGGTAAGAATTTTATGAAGTTTGACTATACAAATTGAAAGATTATAGCATTCAAAGTTGGAATTTTTTATTCAATACTAGCCTACAATTTCAAATGACTTTGACTACCATTTGTAGAATTTTTTTGTACTATGGACTCCGAATTTTTTTTAAATTATATTGAGATTTTTATTTTAAATTCTAGGGAAAAAATGTAAGAAAAAAATAATTTGATCTTCATTCTTCAAAATATTGTTAAGTTAAAAAAAATTCAAGATTGAAAGGAAAAACTAAATTGTTAAAAGCTCTAAATGGGATTGAAACACTGTAATTCAAATGGTGCTATTGTTCTTATAAGCAAACTTAACCACAAATTGCCCAACCAACCATATCCTGTCAATTTGAAATTTTATGCTTATTTTGGTGTGGGCAAATTAATTCCTTCGACCGTTAAAAAAATTGGGGTAGTTTTAAAGGTTAACTATTGTAAATTTTTATTACTTAATGAAAAAGGTAAACATTTGATTTTTGAGAAGTCTTTAAAGTCATATATATATATATATATATATATATATATATATATATATACACACACACACACATTAATATAGTGGAAGAATATATCTTGCTAATTGTACTTCATTTCTCAACTTTGAGTAAAGTTTGCCAATTTCACTTGATTTGAGATCTAAAAACTTGTACTTATCCATTTGCTTTGAAAATGGTTCCAATAAAAAACACTAAAGTATTTTCATGATTTTTGTTGTTGAAAATTTAAACATGCATGTGTTGATTTGAAGTTATTTGCAATTTATACTTTAAAAAAATTACATTTCAACAATTGTAAGGTAGATTGTGTAATGAATTTGATAGCTTTTCATGTGAAATTAAATTTTTTGAAAGTGCATTTTAGTGTGCTAATAGAATTTGTAGTTGTTCATATCACCTCCAATCCCAAAAAACTTTTATGGGCAAATTTTTGAAACATTGTACGAATGGGCAACATACTAAAAATGAAAAATGTACATTTTTCTTGTTTTATTCTCACAATTCCTATGCAATTTTGTACTCAAAATTTGTGTACACAATCATAAGCAAGCTCTTTAAACATTTATACATTTGGGTTTTGAAAAAAAAAACTTTGCTTCATTGGAAATAACTATAAGCCCTTGTTCTTTTTTATAGTCAAAATACACTTGAAAAGGCTTGGGCATTTAGGGACTAACCTTGTCAAACAATTTTTTTTAAATTGTAAAAACTGCATTAAAAAATGACTTCTACACTTTTTTTTCAAGAAGATGCTTATATTGTCCACAAAACAAGATTGTTTGTAATTTTCACATCATTAATCCAAATGAAATAAACCAAAGCTTCACTTATAGAGAAAAATATGATCTACAAGAAAAAAAAAAATTTAATTTCAAGTTTTTGTGGATTTTTTTTTTTACCAAATGACATGAAAATTATGTTTAAGATGGCATAAATTTTGTTGCTATATACCAAATGAAATAAAATTATATTTATAATAAGCTAATAAGTTTCTCTTTCTGATGAAAAAAATTCAAAAAGTTTCACTAAAATTTGAGGTCATAGGAACCTATCTGAAATCCATTTTGTTCTCGGAAGAGACAATGGTACTTTAGGGGTTAAACAAAAATTGTAAAATAAAATTTTGACGGGTGGAATATATTTCTCTAATATGTTACTTAAAATTTAAACATCTAGTCATTAATGGATTAATTAAAAAATTGATATTAAGGCTTAGGCCAAATTCCAAAATTTTCCAATTTACAAACATAGGGTCAACTCAAATTAGGCATTAGTTGTAGAATTGGGTCAAGAATAATGACAAACCAATTATTGGTTCTTAGGCCCGATTTAATTAGACACCCAAATATTGCTATATAAGAAAATATGGGATATAAAAGGAAATTGGGTTAGCTTTTAATATTTTGCCTTTGATTTCAATTGATGGCGTAGTTTAAGGATTAGACTACTCCTATTGGTTAACTTGGTGGTTTTGAAATCAAGTTGACAATTAGGCCCTAATATAAAGTAGCTTTTGTGAATTTATTTCTAGAAATAAAACAAATAGCCTAGAGAATTGGCTAGAATTGTATTTTGTGCCACCTTTTGTGCAATCTTTCACAGCACAAACATTTTATATGGCCTTCTTTAATAATTCTATATCTTGATTAGGGAGATGTAACATTTGAAAAGCTTTTGGAGCTACCCCAATAATTTGCCTCTTTTTTGTAGAAAGAGATGGATTTTTTGCCTCTTCTTTGTGAAAAGAGTTTGTTTGTTTTCCCAAAGGTACTAGTTGCATCCTCTCCTTATTAAAATTTCATAGTCATGACACAAAATTTGGAGCCTCAAGAGGTCGATTAGACTTTGGACTAATTCTCCCTATAGTGCAAATAAAAAATTAATACTTTTTTCAAAAAAATATTAATTTTTAAACTTGTGCTCGTCTAACTCTGGTGGCCATGTATAGACCCCACTTTTTCTCTAATGTCATTTTCTTTAATATCAAATTTTCATAGTCCACTTTCCTTCGACTTCAAATTTGCAAAGGCTACAATCTTTGAAAGACATACCGGTTTTG
This sequence comes from Pseudoscleropodium purum, assembly GCA_963969395.1. NCBI lineage: Eukaryota > Viridiplantae > Streptophyta > Bryopsida > Hypnales > Brachytheciaceae > Pseudoscleropodium > Pseudoscleropodium purum. The sequence goes on from OZ017796.1 coordinate 6,528,514, forward strand.
GAACTCAACTCCAAATTTCCTTTCATTGGCTTAGATATAGATGACAAAGCATGGACTTGTTGCCACAATCAACCCTAAAGTCATAACCACCTCTAAGAACTCCAAATCCCTCAATGGCCAATCCTAAAGAGATACCCACCTTATCTAAAAATATTCCTACATTTTGTACCTTAGATATTAGCCTTGGATTCAAACTAGTAAGTGATTAGAATTTAACAATTTTATGAAAGCAATAGCTATATATCCACCTTTATTTTTGCTCACCAATTGATTGCCAACCCTAACAACTTTTTTGTCTGGTTTTAGATCCCCTATTTTCACACTCCAATTGTTTATTTTTCCAAAGGCATTGGCTAACAATGAACTAGCGTATGATTCTCCTTGAACATTGAGGGAATGTACTCAAGTTAATGTTTAGACAAAGTCACGCTTCTGGATTCATGAAAATTTTGGAAGATTTTGGATGTTTTATATTCTAATATTGGTCAATGATAAGGAGCTTTGGAAAGTTTTATTGATGTAGATTGATTCTAGTCAACCTTTATAATTGAAAATGGAATTGAGGCTAAGAAGCCTAATTCTTTTATTTATAAATGTTCTAGAGTGCAACTAATTGAGAATGAAGAGAAGATTGTTGCATTTGTATCCAATGATGATTTTTGAATTTTTTCAAGGAAAATGTGAGCTTTTCAATCACTATATTATTGTTAACTTATGTTGTAAAGATAAAATTAAAGAAAATATAATTTAAAAGATAATACATGATTATTATATGATTATAATAACTATCAAATTACATCTCTAGCATTACATATATTGAAATTGAATTTTGCATTGATCTTCATCTAAATTACAACTATTCATAGGACTTTTAGGTTAGAATTGGTTTATCGAATTTTGAAGTAATGTTTGGGAATTATGTATTTGACATACATAGGGTTCATTTTGAATCCATAGAATGCCTATAGTAAGACACTATGACTAAAATGAAATGAAGCCTAAACTAAAATGGTAGAACAAAGCTAAGACAAAAATAAATAATAGAATTTTGAAGTTATAAGACTAAAATTGAAACCCGTAGTGTCTTTTCAATTGAAGGAATTCAAAAGATTTTGAAGGAATCATTGAGGGTTTCAATTAATTTATGAGACAAAGGCAGAAAAAATTTGGAATAAAATAAAATATGAGAGGTTTTAATGCCAACCAATGGGATTTCTATATTGACAAGTATGGGGTCCAGTTTGTAACCATAGGGTTCATTTGAAGTTTTGAGTGAAAAAATGATGGCATGAAGCCACAATGAAAATAATGGAATTTGAAGTTCCACAATTAAAATTGAAGTCTATAGAGAATTCAATGTCTTCTCAATTGAGGGAGTTGAAAAGCTTTTTGAAGGAACCAGTGGGAACCTTCGAAGTCCAATTAATTTTCAAAAGAAAGGTGGGAAAAATTAGGAAATTAAATAGGAAAAATATGAGGGTTGAAAGGGTTTATTTTACAACTATGGGGGCTAGATCTAAAGAGAATTCGATGCTTTATTCCATGTCTTTTCAATTGATGGAGTTGAAAATAATTTGAGAGAATCAATAGAAACCTTTGGAGTTTAATTAATTTTCAAAACAAAGACCATAAAAATTTGGATTCAAAAAAATGAGAGTTTGCACTTTAAAGGGTCTACTTTGCCTCTTTTGGGTTTCTCTATTGACAAATATAGAATTTAGTGCTTGCTATTGGCCAACATATACCACCAAAGCTCAACATAATGAGCTCACAATTGCAAAGACTTGTATGACAACTAATATCTAGAGACTTAAAAACTTTCAAAGGCTAAGCCTATAATTATTTTTTCAAACTTCATTTTATAAAATACCTATAAATGTAAAATTTATATTTATTTTCAAAATATGTGATTACATATCTTTTATTAGTTGTTAAATTTTCAAGTTATTTTAGAAAATTTTGAAATTACTATGAATTTAAAATAAAATGTTAAACAATTCATATCAAATGCAATTGATGCTCAAATATTTTAAAAATTTCTCCAAGTTTATATTCTTGTTTTGGACATCATGATGCATATTTCTTGTTGCACCTTTTTAAAATTAGACATCCCAAGCTCGAAAGTTACAAATCCATTTTTAAGAATTATTAGTCAATATTTTAGAGAATAGTTTACATTTTAAGTAGAATTACAAATGAATAGTTGAAGAATATCAATGAAAAACTAATTTCCAATAGAGTTCAAATGCTTTATAGGCTTCAATATTGCTAGGAAATTTCTTGTTGTTAAGGTCTCATCACCCATAAACAACCCCCAAACCTTCTTGTTTATTTTTGTGAAAACAATGCAATTTTGGGTGTAGAGACCCTCAAATTATTTGAAACAATAGTCATAGCTACATTCATATGCCTTCATTTTAAGGCTTTACTTGTGTGGCCTCAAATTTCTATAGCCTTGTGAATCCTATATTTGTCAATACAAAAATATATATCACCAAATATTAGCTAAAGGCCATCAGTTGTCACTAGGATTAGTGAATTTTCTAATTTTCTAATCAATCATTTCAAATTTTCAAATTAAATTTTATATAATTTAATTACAAACATTGAATTTTTAAGTTTAATAATTTATTTTCTATAATTTTACCAATTTATAAAATTTTAAATAGACAAATTTTTATAAACATTGTATGTAAATGAATTATTAAACCCTAAAAGACCATCATATTTAAAGGTACACAACTACTTCAAAATACACATTCCCGAGTAAGGTCAAAATCTTTTTGTTTGATGTTGAAGTGTATATTCCACCTATTGTAAGTTCAATATGCACGCTTTAAAATATTTACTTTCTAGCTCTTCTAAAAGTTGAAGTTTTGTCCTTCAGCATTTTTAGGAAAAAAACTCATATGTCCTATAACTAGGCCTATGACTTGTGCATTTGGTCAATATGTTGGAAAATGGATTTAAAACATATGAAAATTTAACCTAAAGACTTTTATATCCATCTTTAAAAAAATTGTAAAATAGAAGGTAATATTAATGAAAGAAAAAACTAATGTGCTAATAATTTTTTCACATAAAATTGGGAATTATTAATCAAAATGGTGAAATGTCCTAGTAAAAAATTCATATCCTATATTTTTATTTTTATTTGAAATTTTTTATCAAATTTTTTTAATTGAGAGAAAAGACAACTATGTATGTCATTTCTACCTTCATTACCTGCAAAATAAAATTCCTCATAATTTTTACTTCATTATTTGGAATTGAATGATTCAATTTTTTTTGAGTAGATATCCATATATACAATCTCAAAAAAATAAATGTATATAATTTTTTAGGATGTATTTTTTGACATTGAAATTTTAAGAATAACTTTTAACTATTGCAATATTTAATGGAAGGACTTGAAATAAAGCTTTATAAATACTTAGATTATAATGAATAGCATCTATCCTAAAAATTTCATGCAAAACTTCCAAATATAAAGTCAATAGAGCTTGTCTAAATTCCTCCAAAGCCCAAAGTGGGATTTTTGGTCCTTCAGGGGTTTACTTTGGAAAATTAAAGGTTGTAAATTTGTAAACAATTGCAAGTAAGTGATGTTGACTACAATTAGATGCTATTTTGTCAAAAATACAACTAAACTAAGGAGAGTAGAGGGGACACCACATTTTCCAATGTTTGGTCAACTATCCAAATGTATATAGAGAGTTTAAAGACCTTATAGAAGTTGCACATCAATCCATTTTTTCCATGAAATCCTAAAGTGAAAGACTTTCAATGCTATTAAATTTGTGGTTGACAAAGAAAGTGAATGCAGTACACAAGGAAGCTCAAATTGACATCCTATTGCTTTGTAATGTTATATTTTGACTTTGATTTTGATTGCAAATACCTTTGAAGTATGAAATGTTTCAACTTCCATTGGTTGCTTTTGAAAACTTCATAATTGAATGAATGTAGATGCATATTCAATCCATCATAAGAAGACTTTTGGGGGGACGGGAGGATAGTTTCAGGGCCTATTTTTATGCAGTTCTCCCTGCATTCAAAGAATGCCAAGTTGTAAAAAAAATTTGAATTAAAAAAACATAATTCTTCAAATTAAAAAAATAATAATAATTTTTTTATTATGAAAAAAAATATATTAAAAATATGACGTGCTAGTCGTTTTGCCACATCAAGGAGCATTTGTTGTGAGTTCCCCAAGAAACTCACATCCTTTCAAAGTAGGTGAATTTCCTCTAATGTCAATGCCCAATTGTATATTGATGGAAAACATATGGGGAAGCAATTGGGTGTAGCTTCCTTAATAGAGTAGAACTAATAAAGAAAAATGAAATGTATAAGGTTGAGCTACCTATTTCCATTCACCAACATGATTTAAAATAGTTTGCTTCGAAAGACTTCTACCTTAAATATTGTGCTTCATGATTGTAGACATTACAAAAAATTTCAGGCCTTAGAAAGGGTGCGAGTTTTGAACTACCTGCAACTACCCTAATGCAATTAGAGAGGAATTCCACTATTTTTTATTTTTTAATGAAAGCTGCTGATGTGGCACTACTTGTGCCACGTGAGTGCCACATCAGGTTTTCATACTTTTTAATATATTATTTTCAAAAAAAATTATTAAAAAAATTATTTTTTTATTTTCTTGTTATTGCACTGTGGGGCACCGAAAACTGAATCTTTAATAGCCTTCCGTAGGGCTCAGATTTCTTGTTATGGTAACAAGCTCTTAACAATTGTTTTTTGGATCTTTCTCAAGGCACTTCAAACATGTGCCTATTGAATAATTTGAAGTTTCTTCAACTCTTGACCTTTGAAAATTACAAAACTACAAAAACTCTCCACAATTTGGTTTAAATATATTTTTGAATATTAATGATTTTTATATGTCTTGTAGGGCAAAAATAACACCAAATTGTGGTTTTGACTCCACCAAATTGTGATTTTCAATAGGTGTTTCTACCTTAATTGTGGACCAATAAGACCCCGAAAGGTTTCTCAAAAGGTTCCCCAAAAGGATGACTTGTAACGGAAAACAGGGGCTGGTTGGATGAATGAAAGTGAGAGCTACAGTAACGACTCAAGCACGAAGCCTTCAGTTCAAGCAGCGGAGAAGTCTGTGGTGCTTTGTAACATTTTCTCGCAGAAGTCCCGACTTCTTGAATCCTCGCATTGCTCGATCGATTACAAGGAGTCTGCCATCGATGGTCCTTGCTTTACCGACTTAGTGATTCTCATCGATCAATCGCAATGGTAAGCTCCGATGTTTGCCGTTTTTCTAGGCGCTCTGTTGATTCTCAAGTTTTGAAACAACTGTGAATTAATTGGCCTGGGCCGTTTACTCGGGGTTTTAGAAACCCTAGTTCAGTGGTTATTTTGTGATACAATTTGAATCTTCCCTGAAGATCCATCCTTGAATTTGTTTTTTGAGTTTGCTGTGGTATCAGTCAGGGTTAGAGAATTTTTCTGTTGAGGCAATTCTCTGTCTTACTAGGCAGGGACTCACAAAATCGCCATTATTGGCGCTGTGCATAGTTTTTATTATTAGACTGATTAGTTTTTATTATTTTCATTCTTACATGTACTTGTTAGCAAATGATCGAGGTTCCGATTCGCCAAGGAATGCATTGGATTCGCTGTGCAATAGTTATGAAGGTTTAAGGTTTTTTTGGTTGATGACCTAAAACAGACACTCGAATAGATGTTTAGGTTCTTTGAATCCTGTTAATGTATTTGTATCCGTTGTCTAAGATTTTAGAGTAGCGATTTTGGCACACTGACGATTTTGATTGTCCCTGAATTTGAGCGTTGCTGAATCTTCTGGATGCTTGTGTTTTAGAATTATTTAATTGGGGCATTCGGGGCCCCGTGTACGACGTCTATTGATTTTGCCGACGCCGAGACACGCAAGCAAGCGAGTGTCAAGAAGGAGAACGGACAGACTGTCTTGGTGCCTCTGTTTCTAGGGCAAGAAAGCGTTGTTGGCGAGGTTAGTTGCTCCTCTATTTTTTGACAGTTTCGTCGTGTTGAAACTGGTTTTTTTCTAGGTCTCTTGTTTGTATCGGTTTTCTTGCAGCTTTATGATGGAATGTATAGTTTGAACAGCTCAATGTGGTCATCATCTTATCTAGTTCTCCGGCCTTTATGTGAATTAATTCAGGTGCGAATCGACCCCATGCCTGGCAAGAAAGTTGAACACACGGGAGTGAAGATCGAGCTTCTAGGACAAATCGGTACTAGTGCTATCACTTTAACTTGTCAGCGCTGGATTCTAATGGGAGTACAAATCTAGTTACTCGTATGATTTGTTTTGTTTAGTATTTGTAGCCTGATCTGTTTATTGAACGTTGTGCAGAGCTATACTTTGACAGGGGCAGTTTCTATGATTTTACATCTCTTGGTGAGTGGGCATCTGCTCCTTGTGTAAGTTGCTGAATTTCATGTTAAAGATTGATATGTACGATATCCTCGCTATAAGTTAAGTTTTGAGGGGTGTGAAATGCAGTGAGAGAGCTCGATGTTCCCGGTGAAATTATGGAGCGGAAGACGTATCCTTTCGAATTCTCTACTGTTGAGATGCAGTATGAGTCCTACAACGGCGTCAATGTAAGATTGAGGTAAAAATATAATTCGTTTACTTACTGTCAGTGTCAGTTTGATCATCTGGTATCAGCTAGATATGCAGATACTGTGGAGCATTGTTTGCCAGTTCCTAGTGTGATGCAGATTTACCGTTTTATGAATAATTTTGAGCATCATATAGTCGATATTGTATATGATGTTGCTGATATTTCTCTTAACGTTCTCATAGGTACATTCTGAAAGTCACCATCAGCAGGAGTTATGCAAGCAACATTGTTGAGTACAAAGATTTTTGGGTACCATACTTATGCACGCTAATTTTCTGTCATTTAAGCATGCTGAGCTTTTGTATTGGCAAGGTTTTGATGCAAATATTCCGATTTAGACGTATGAGATTGATTTAGATGGAATGACTGTTGGTGTCTTGAATAGAATCATTATTAGTTTACTGCTTGCGATAGCATTGACCACAGCCAGGATGTGGACACAAACCTAAGTAACATGAGAGACTACCCGTGCATTGCTGACCATGATAAACAGTATTTCATGTTTTATATAAACACTGACAGTTTCGTAATGGGCAGGTGCGAAACTTCTCACCTGCTCCTGAGATCAACAACAGTATAAAGGTGAGTACTAGTCAGCGAAGCAGTTGAATGGTCGGGTCACCTCCTTGGTCTAAGTTTTACATATTATGATCTAATGCCCTATGTGAGACAATTGCATAGACCGCTACAACCAGGTCTATTTTGGTCTTCGGCCTTGGAAGTCTTCTTTATTCTCTAGAATTGGAGCTTTAGGACTTTTTCTGGCTCAGGGACTACTATCGGCAATCTTCGTAAATCTTGGTTACAATCTTCCTGGTGCGAGTGTAGTTGGTTCAGCGTTCAATCTTAATGTGTCTTAGCATATGGATGACAGATGGAGGTGGGGATCGAGGACTGCTTGCATATTGAGTTTGAGTATAGCAAGAGCAAGTAAGTTCTTATATCTTTCGAATCATATCGTTCTATATTATGTTCAGTAGGGGCGCTATATGGTTATCTGTAATTTTCAATTTTGAGTGTTCTGACCTAGTGATGTGTCCCATCTCTTATATCGATTGTTGGACAGAATGGACGTTATGGAGTTGAGTTTGGCCAGCCTTGTTTTCTTCTTGTTGCTATTCTTTTTTAATTCCTTAAGTTGTTCCAACAGATTCCATCTGAAGGATGTGATCGTGGGTAAGATCTATTTTCTACTAGTCCGAATCAAGATCAAGCACATGGAGCTTGAAATAAGAAGGCGAGAGTCTACTGGATCCGGCCCCAACACTTACAACGAGAGCGAGACACTAGCCAAGTATGAAATCATGGATGGTGCTCCTGTTCGTGGTGAGTTTCTTCGTAGACCTCTCTAGACCAACCTTGCTTTACTAATTCCTCTGATTTTTTGGCAGAATACCTTTCATGCTTTCTTGCCACCTTCATCGTTGTGAATGTCAGCGGATGATTTTGTGTGCGCATGTTCTTGATAGATAAGCGTGCATTGTGAACAACGTTTGTTACTGTGGTGCAGGGGAGTCGATTCCAATCAGGTTGTTCTTGAGCCCTTATGATGTTACCCCGACCTACAGAAACATCAACAATAAGTTCAGCGTGAAGTATTACCTCAATTTGGTTTTGGTGGATGAAGAAGACCGGCGGTATTTCAAGCAACAAGAGATTACCACGTATCGGGCAGAATAGTACGAAGTCATAACATTGCTCCTCCTGCTTTCATATGCATACGTGGCCCCAGTCTCCACGTTGTCATCAGTATAGAGACATAGTGAACACAAAGAAGAAACATAGGGTTGTAAGCTTTTTCTTAGGTCAGCTGAAAATGCCTGGTTTCTTGGGAAGATGTCTCGGTTCTGTACAATTGTCAAGCATCTTTAATGCCTGGGTGCCCGACTCCCAAGAAGTAATTTGTGCATCTATGTGGGAAGATCTCAGAGAATCGGTTTGTGGCACATCACTACCTCCAGTGGGTCATTCCCGGTCTAGCATTGTAAGTAAATATTTGGCATTTATATATGCATTTGTACAAGAGTGAGTGTTGTTCCTTGGGGTATGACAGGCATTTCATTGCCAACAGAAATATGTAACTAAGTCATACCCAGTCAACTTCAAATTTGGCAGTAAAGCATTTGGAAGAAGCACAAGTGACCACGTATTTTGATAATCATTTGTATTTTAAATAATATTCTGATTCAATCTGTTTCATGGTAATGATACAAGTTGCTAGGTGGTCTTCTTTTCTGAGGTGATGTTCTACTTTATGTGCTGACTGCAGAGGGGAGTTACAGCTCATTCAGTGAGTTCGTTGAACTTCTTTACTCACTTCTTCACTCACCAAAATGTCTTGACCTTCATTGACCTTCATTGGTTGCTTTCAAAAGCTCCTCAGTTCTCATTGATTTCTGTTGAAAAATGTAGCGATGTTGAGTTATGGAAGTGTTCATCCAAGGCCAATATTTTAGGTGCTAAAGAATGGAAAATGTTGCAATTAGGTATTTCTACTTTAAGATTGCATCCAAATAGGTCTTAAAGTTTGCCCTTGTACACTTATGAATATTAATATGTCTAGCTTTTTTATGTGTTTTAACCCTTTTAGAATACGGAGGACCAATAGTGATCAATGAGAGACTTTCAACCATCTTGTAGAAATGAAGAATGCATGGATTCATTTGTTCAATGAATAGTTGCATGTTGATGACAAGGCAATTATAGCCAATATTGTTTTGTATTTAACCTTGTAACTCTAGTGGGGATCTAAAACTTTTTTTGACGAATGAAAATAGAATTTAACATTTGTTAATGATAAATTCACATCAGTTTGTATTACATAGTTTGTATCCTATATTATACAATATAGAGATTTGTTTTGAAATAACGGAATACCCATGTTAGTGGTGTATTTTAGTATTTTTGGCTTTCTATTCTTAAAGCTTGATTTTGACATCCAAAATGTTTTTTTGATTTTGAGTTTAAGTTAGAAAATTGAAGCTTTCCAAATTTATTTTCTATTTTATTTTAAAATTTCAATTCACCCTTAAATGCGTGAAGCACCAAATTTTAGTGTCGACAATACTTTGAAGTTAAATAAAACCTAATTGAGTTGCTGTTTTTATTAGTTTATATTTTTGAAAAATTCTTTTTGAAGTCTAGTTTAGCATTAGAAATATGATTATGAAAATTATTGATTCTGAATTTTCTATTTAAGATTTTGTACAAGGGTATCTATTGCAATCTTAACTTTTTGTAGTATTGAGAGGTCTTGGAAATGAGCCTCAAATACAGTAGATCTCCAAAAAAAATTCATATCAGAAATTCTTTAAAAAAATTGTACAAGAGATTTTGAAAAGCCATAAATTGATTGGAATTACACATGTTATGTCCTTTAACCTCATATTTTTTTGGTGACCAAATTTTTAATTTAATATGTAAAATGAGGATTGAAAGACTTCAAATCATTTTCACAATTTGAACACCCTCATGATCAAACTTAAAATCTTTCAATCCGTATGTGATATTGTTATGTTTTCTTTTTCTATGTGATCTTTAACATTTATTTAGTTTGAATTTGTACTATTAAAATTCTAAAAAAAATAGTCATTGCTTATTCAAATGTTATCTTTTTGTTCAATTTATAGCAAATTCCTCGAAGCTCAAAAAAGGCCTTGAGCATTTAGGGGTTAAAGCCTAAAGATAACTACATTAATGCAATGTGAAGTTGAAAGTTGATACCAATAACTAACTTTTAAAAAAAAAAGATGGTACATTAATTTTTTTTACACTATAATTTTGTACAATTTACTCTTATTCATACCTATGTTGAGATATTTAAACTTAAAAGGGTATTTTCCATTTGATATGCATTTTCTTCACTTTTTCTTCAAAAATTCATGGTAAATTCAAGTCCTCCTCTCAAAACCTGAAAATTTTTTATTTGTAAAATACTTCTGATTTCATTTATGAAAAAAATAGAAATAAATCATTTATATACATTACTAAAATGGAACATACAGATTGAATGATATTGCGGATTGGCTTCGTCCTGACAGGACTATTATTTTTCTCGAACCGGGTTGCTGTTTGGTTCGAACTAGTAGTGGAACCAAAGAAGACCCCCCATGACCATGGTAGAGATGGCGCCTCTTGACCGCGTGCGGAAACCAGCCTTTCAGCTCTGAGACCCTCCCTGTCCCTTGGAGATGGAGCATCGCCACTCAAGAGTTGAGAGAATTAGCGAGATGGTGTCGCAGTTCCGTCAGACATCAAGCGAGCACAATTTTTTCGCATAGAATTTCGAACCTTACTTTCATTTTCTTAATCTGTAGCAAAATCTCGAGACAATTGAAGGTGGAACGAGGCGATTTGCTCTCTTTTTCTTATTCCGTCGCAAAGTTACGAGACGATTGGAGGTGGATTAGGCCATTGAAGGAGCAATCAGTAAGAGATGCTGAATGCGGGGCGGAGGAGACGGCAGCAGCAGCCGCAACGAGGCAGCGGTGTGGCGAAAGACAATAATGTGGTGGATCCTAGGTTTATTGGCAGGAAGCGGCAACACAAAATCGTGGAATGGGAGACAGTGTTCCTCTTGTTCGCCTTCCTGCTCCTCTTGGCCGCCCTGTGTGGTTTCATTCTGTGGCAGCAGCCGGCGTCGTCTCCTCCCGGGCAGCCGTCCGAGCCCGAGAAGCGAATGGCAGATTTGTCAGTGCAAGAGCGGGGCCTTGTCACGCACAATGTCACCTGGGACTCAATTGTCGCTGTAAGCATCTCACTTCTCTGGGGTTTGAAGCATCATACATTGCTCATACTATTATCATATCCTGGCAAACATGGCCTTGGCTCAAAATATTCTGGTCATGGTATTTGTAATCTAGTGCACGATCATTCTTTTTTGCCCTGTCTGTGGATGGTATCGCTCTCTTACGTTTGAAGATTGAACCGATCCGGGCATTTTGTGTTCATATCAAATCACGCTTTATATAGCAATTTAATGGGGTTAGGTTAATTGGACACATATCGTAATACTTTGCGTAATATTAAATTATGCCGTTTCTCAAAGTTTGCTGGCGAGCCATTTCAGGAACATGGAAGGCCGTGGAGAGACACTGGACATCGGCACTTTTTGAACTCGGTGCTGGTCTATGTCACACCTTGGTAAGAGTTGGAGCTCCAATTGAGTGGTTGCTTTCGTTGAATGCCGAGAATGTGTGCGCTGTCTCCTGGAAAGTACAACAGTGGGCATGACTAGCGAGTACCAGAACTGCTCTTAAGGTCCATTAGCCAAATACCTAAGGTTTAATGAAGTGGCTACTGTTGTCAGATCTATCGACGCTGTGTATCTCATGTTCTACTCTCATGCCCTAAATGATCCTGATCATGCTACTGTGAACGGACAGGAATTCTCTAGGCTACGATATGGCCAAAAAATTTCGGGCCAAGTTTACGCATGTTTCTCCTGTTTGGTATCAGCTGAAAAGGTTCGCTCTCTGGTGGAATCTTCCATATTTTATAGTTGATCTTCCTCTAAGTTTGAAGAAGGTTGCTAGGATTGTTCTGAACTTGGTAATTAATGTCGATCAAGGACGTGTTTATCAAAAATAATATGCAAGTTAGTGTCTCTCCACTTGCAAGTCATTTTTTATGACTGGTTTTGGTTGCCTTTACTAAACATACTGCTAATGCGAATGGCATTTTTAACTTACAACCAAAATCTAATCCTTCCAATATTTTGTTTTTGATAAGTGCATTTAGGACGGGCTATCGTCATGGGTTCGAGTCCCCCTCTCAACCATTGAGACTCTACCACATCAGCTTCAAAATCTAGCAGTGGCATTATGTTTAGAAATAGAGTTTACATTCAAACAGGGCAAGCACATGACTAGATGCTTGCGGGCGCTGCAATGCAGAGGGAAAGACGGGATGGAGCTTCTTGGCAAGCATGATGTGGACAGGCAATGGATTGATGGTGTTCGTCAAGGTGGCAGCCCCATGGTAAAGCTTGCAGTTGATTACACTCATTCTCTATTTCATATCCAGCCTACTACATATATTGTGGTACTTTGACCTGGTTGGTAATATTCATCCAAGCCTTTAAATTGTTCTTTTGACCGAGTTTGCATTGGATTTACGATAAAAGGTCGCCTTCAGTGTCAATTCATGAACAGATAGTACCTCGAGTGGTGCTGGAAGGCTGGCCTCTAGACATGTTGGTGGATCCAGCAGAGCGGCAGCAGGGAATTGACCTCATTGCAAAGGAGTGCAAGTACGTTACAATTAATATCTCGATTTTGAAATGAAGATTGTTGGAGGTTTCTTTCATCAGCTAGGAGCCATCACAGTTGACTCAATGTTTACATCAGTCTATCTAGACGACTATATGATTGAGTTCGTTACAGGGACATGGAGTATGATGGAATTGTGCTGGAAGCTTGGACAGCGTGGGCAGCCTATAACGTCCTCGACAAACCGAATTTGCGTCAGAAGGTTGGGCTATGGTCAATCCTTTGTGTTAGCAAATCTTTCGTAGTCTACCTTCTTTTGCATGTTTTCTCATGTGTAGTTGCTTGGTTATATTCCCGCTTACCCTTCAGCCTCTACCGTCATTTCCAGATTGCTCCATTTGTTTTCCACTGGATACTGCCGTCATAACAAATGTATGACTTTTCTCAAGTGTTATATATTAGAGAGAAACCCTCTGATATTTTGTATTGCAGGCTCTGGAATTTGTGCATGCCCTTGGCACGACGCTACACTCTATGAAGGCCTCAACCGCAGGGAGTGAGGAACGAAATATGCAGCTACATTTCGTCATACCTCCACCGACTGACCCCAAGAATGCACGTTCTTTTACTCGTGCGGATATGGCGGTAATGGGGAATGCTATTGATGGCCTCTCAGTCATGACGTATGATTTCTCAGGAGCGGGGCGTCCAGGTCCAAATGCTCCGGCTCCCTGGATCGAAAGTACCTTACAAATTCTTCGAACAACTTACGAGAACAGCGATGCTGCTCCTGAGGTTCTATTGGGCTTGAACTTTTATGGCAATGATTACACTCTTCCTCAAGGTATGCATGTCAAACCCATTCAGTTTTCCCAAGCTTAGTGCCTTGAATTGTCATTTTTAACTGCCGTAATCTCACATAACATCCTGTTATCGAATGATTTCCTCCCTTGGTCCTTCTGGGACACCTCACTAGAGGATGGAATATCCTTTCTTTTACTCTTGGGGAGGTATTTTGATAAAATTGATCACTGACACTTCACTGGTTTTGGTCTGTACTTTGGGGGGAGGCAAAGGGACCTTGCTAGAACTAGTTAATCATTTTATGCAATGGAGTTTTGCACTCAAGCATTTCGTGTCTGTAAACAGGTGGGGGTCCCATTGTCGGTCACCGGTATGTTGCTTTGCTTGAAAAGTACAAGCCTAGTATTACTTGGGATGAACGGTTTGAGGAGCACTACTTCCTGTATTATGGTGAAGACGCTCAGCATGTTGTGTTTTATCCCACCTTGAATTCTGTTTCGGCCAGGCTCAAGACAGCTAACCACGTGGGCTCAGGGATTTCGATTTGGGAAATAGGCCAAGGCTTGGAATACTTTTTTGATCTTCTCTAGTTTCGAGAGAAGAGAGTTCACCTTCTCTTGTCTCACTTGACTGAGTTCTAGGAGCTATGACTCATTACTAGGGTTTCTTCACGACCTTAACCCTGCAAGGTTGCTGGAGGCATACAGGTCATGAATGATTTCAAATGAGAACATTAGAGGATGTAGAGCTGGGATTTTTTTATCCTTTTTTTTAATCCTTTTTTGAGTGTGTTTGTAATGGGTGGTGGTGGAGATTTCCATCATTGAATTATTGCTGATTATTCTATAGAAGATGCTTAATTTATGGATCGCAGATGATGCATTTCAAGTGTATTCTAATATTCTAACTTCCAGCTCCTATCTCTAGATTTGAATTTCACTCACAAAAACACTGATTTTTTACTTTTGAGTATAAGTACTGAAATTAAGGTAATTAAGTCTAGTTTCTAATCAAATTTTAAAATTTTAAAATTTAGATAATTAAATATTTTATTGCAATTTGAAGTTATGCACTAAAGCTTCTTTGGTCTCTTTATATTCTACCTAGTGTACCTTGTGTTGTCACCACACCTAAAATAAAAGTAAAAATAATTTTCTAATTATTTTATTAGAGCTTTGAAATTCAATTTCTTTTATACATGAAGGAGTGCAAGGGTTTTGTTTTGTTGCATTTGGATGTGTAATGTGGAAGTTATGTTTTTTTCAAAATAAAAGATAATTTAATCTAATTTAATTTAATTTAGTATTTTAAGTCATAAAAACTTTGAAATTCCAGAACTTTTACACTATAAGTCCAAATGCTATAAAACAAAATTTATGTACCCTTCTTTGTAGAGAGCTTTCCAACAATATGAAGGATGTGGATGGGATCTTAGCTTATCAAACAAACAAAACAAAACAAATAATTTAATTAACTAATTTAAGGTGTAGAATTTTGAAATGATGTGGGCATTTTGCATGAATTATAATATCCACTTTTTTCTTCCAAAATTCTCAATATTTAATCTTGAAGAAAAGAAACCTAAAGATTCTTATCTACAAGTAGTGGTAAAAGTCAGAATACAATGTGATTAATTTTGACATTTGACTATGTAGTCATTTACTTTATTCTTATAGGATTAATACATATGCAAAATGTAGTTTGTAATTGACCAAATGATTTTAGTTCTTTTTTACTAAAAAATGGATGATTTTCATTTAGTTTTATGTTTGGCTTTGTTTGTTGTACATTAAGTACATTTGATGTTTTATGAGTTATTTTCTACATTTTTTTTGGATTTTTATAACTCAAAAGTTTATAAAACATGGCATCATGTAAAGATTATATAAAATATACTTACATATTCAAATAGATGGGTTGGATGCACAAAGCAATAAAACTACTTCATGAGTTCTAGGAAATGTTACTATGCATTTTGGTAAAATGCATAGCATTTGGTTAGTTTTGCAAATTAGGAAAAAAAATAGATATCTATTATTTTTCATTGTTTTACTAATGAGTAGAAAAATAGGCTTTGTAGCCTACTTGATTTGATGAGGTTATTGGCTAAAAAGCAAGTTCAAGGAATGAATGCATTTTTCTTGCCCAAGTATTTTGTCAATATCCAAAACTAAGGGCAAAGCTCTCTTATTAGGATGAAGATAAAGCTAATGCCCAAAAGCAAGGGTTGAAGGATCCATACTATATAAAGCTACAATAGTTGATGTAGAAAACTACACATTAAATTATACAATATTATATAATGTATTTTAGAATTTTGGCTTTTGTTCTTAAACCTCATTTTGGCTTTCAAAATCATTTTAATCATTTTCTGGGTAAAACTTACAAAATGGAGCTTTCAAAGTCTAATTTATATTCTATTTGAAAACTTCAATCAATTTCAATCTAATTTGAAGTTGACAATCTTCAATAATGTTTCTAAACATAGATCTTCTTGGAAAAATTGGTTTACACTTTTGTCAATGTTATTAGCTATATACTTTAGGTGGAATATTTAGATCTTTTAACCATATTTTGTATTTGATATGATTTTTCTTCATTTTCTTCTTCATGAATTCATAGTAATTTTAAATCTTTACACAAAAAAATATGAAAACTTCATAATTTTTGTAAGGCTTGAGATTTAACTTTGACACCAATAATTCAAATGGAATGAATCAAATTTATTTTTTTATAGACATAAATGTATTAAATGTATTCTCTAAAAGAATAATTGAAACTTAAAACAATTGAAGTTTTTATGTTTCTTTTAATTTTGTTGTTTGGTCTCAAGTAGTTCAAACTTCGAGTGGCGTAGCTTATTCTCCTAGGAACCATTGAAATAATATTATACTTCCAAAATGCTAATCTAGTACCCCATCTTAGAGAAAGTTTTTAGAATGTTCATGCCATAAATTTAGATCATTGAAAGCTAGATCCGAACTTCCAAATGATCCCAACATAGTTAGCAATGAGCTTTATAATTTGAGTGACAACAAGGTTGTACACACTTATAAAAATTTACAATCTCCAAGGAGATCACTATTGACCTTTAGAAAACTATACTATGTGAGTTAAAAGATAGGGTTCATTTAATTCAAAGGGGAAAAATTTATACAATATGTAGGGCTACTATAGGGTCTATTAAATTCTACATACTATAATATATGTAAATTAGATTATGTAAAAACATCATGTAGTAGATATTTTTATTAATAAGTTAGCCTTGATAGATAGGATCTATACAAATTTTTCATAGTATATTGAATATAGATGTGGAAAGATAATTTCATGTGGATGTGAAATGGAGACAATAAAACATTAGAGGATTTTTGGGAGGTTAGGAGGGCTGTTTTAAGCTTGTTCCCCCGCCCCTGTTTCCATTGTCAGTTTGTTTGTTTGTTTTAAATAAAAATTGTTTTGAAAAAAAAATTAAAAGAATTTAGAATGGAAAAAAATCATAAAAAAGATTCAATTTAGAATTTTTTTTGGTGATGTGGTAGTTGCCATACCATGTTAGGAAATAGTTGCAAGGCTATCCCCCCTACATTAGCAGCTTGAGGAACTCGCAACCCTCCAAAGTTGCTGAAAATCTTCTAATGGGAATCTATAATGAAGTGTAGATAGCCTATTCGGTTATCAACTTTGAATTTTTGAATCATTTTGAATGCATTTTTTATTGTGTTTTGCATGTTTGGATGGGATTTCGTGGTGTTTTGTGGTGCGTTTGTCTAATTGGAGTGCAGTAATTATGTGAATGAAGGTCTGTGGATGAGTCCAAATCGGAATAAATCAGAGTAAATGGAGTTGGTGGAGTTGGCAGGGTTGGTTGCCAACTAGGAAAGTGATGGGATTATTTTATGCCGAGTTGGAGTTACGGTTTGGTTAGTTTTTGCAGTTCTAAGTGGGTGGTTAGGTTGTGTCGTTGTAGTCTGGTAACTGAATTGGGAGATTCCTATTTAGTTTGAGTTTTGAGATTTTGTTGTCACCCAGTGTTGAAGAGTGTCCACTGCGAGTCCCAGCCAAGTTGTACTGTGTATTTGATTTGTTGTTGTGTGTATGCATGTGAGTGAGTCTTTCGAGTTTTATTAGTGAGATGGAGATGTGTATGTGAGTATGATTGAGGAATTTTAAGTATTCCAAGTTGGAGAAATGTTTTAGGAGTTGGTGAAAATGATGTGATTAAATGTTGGAAATTTGATTGGATGATGAAGTGTGACTGTATGTGTGAAGAATAGTGGAAGTTGGAATGTAATATCCTCATCGGTGATGTGAAGATGAAGTGGAACAAGGGATGTGAATCCTAATAGTTGAGTGTGAATTGCAAGTTGAAACTAAAATTGTAAAATGGTGATTTGTTCACCAATTCGGAAATAAGAAACAAGTTCAAACCGAATTGAGTGTTTCATTGTGTATGGTTTAATGAATGATTTAATGTGCACATGTGTTTATGGAATTATTTGAGAACGGAATATGATGGTGTTAGCCAAACTATGTGTGAGTGAATTATGCAATGTCATTGTAGATTGAGTGGTTATTAATTGTTCAAATTGGGTCGTAGTCTTCTATTTTGGTATTGTACTTCCTATTTTAGGAATTAATTCCATTAGCATAAATTTCCTACTTGACAATCTCCCCTGGAACAAACTTATTATACTAATAGGATAGTTTCCGAATAGGTCATTATCCTCCTTCAACATGAAGTGTAGTTGATTAAAATTGTGCCATGGTACTAGTAGTGTATATATCAAAAAATTAAGTGTAATTGTAAGACATTAACCACAAGCAATGAAATTTTTACATTGCCCAAATAGGGAGGCTTACCTTAGTAGGTTCAACAAACTAAAAATTGTAAAACACAAAGATAATGTTATAGTCCATTTAATTTCAATCTTTGAAGTCATATGTGTTAAACGTACTCATATTGAATGGGATGTTCATGTAATAGCTCCAATGGAGTTTTTGTAGTGTTCAATGGTAAACTTATTATTAAATCCTAAAGGAAAGAGTATGTTTTCAAAGAGGAAAATCTTAATTTCCCAATTTTTGATACATTGTCCAAAACAAAAAAATTATTATTTATTGAATTTTGGCTGTATAAAAATTTTAATAAACAAGTAAGGTAGTGTGTAGAAAAAATTTCAGCCCATTTAACCAAGTGGATTGAAAGATTGTAACTTTTGAAGTGAGAAAAAAAACTTTTTTTCATTCTTGCAAAATAAGGTAAGTAGACTTTAAGCCCTCTTAGAGTAAAATTTTTGCTCTATAAAAAGATGAAGATTTTAACCATTCATAAGTATATGTTGTTAGGTTCACTTATGAAAAAAATTCAAAAGC
This sequence comes from Pseudoscleropodium purum, assembly GCA_963969395.1. Classification (NCBI taxonomy): domain Eukaryota; kingdom Viridiplantae; phylum Streptophyta; class Bryopsida; order Hypnales; family Brachytheciaceae; genus Pseudoscleropodium; species Pseudoscleropodium purum. The sequence continues at coordinate 6,547,550 of OZ017796.1, forward strand.
AAATATGGAATTTAGCTTACTTTAAATCAACCTACAATGAAAGAAGGTTAAAAGCATTGGCAAATGAATACACTAGTCATTTTTTTATATTATTTCTTGTGCAATAAAGAAAATTTTTATTTGAAATATAAATGGTCAGAAATTTAAAAAAATATTTGGAATATGTGGGAAAAATTTCAAGAACTTTGACTTTATAGATTGCAAGATAATAAGGCTTGAAGTTGAAAAAAAATGTTTTTTCTTAAAGTTGTCCTAATACGGCTAACAACATTTGACTCCTCTTGGAATTCGATTTGAAAACTAAATTCATTTAGGCAATCATATGCCATATTTTATTAGTTACATACATGCTAAATTTCAAAAGTTGATGAGCATTCTTGCAAAAGATGCCAAAAGATGTACAAATTGCTTGAATTGCCAAAAAAAATTTGGAAGCATAACTTTTGATTCAAGAACTCAATTAGAAAAAAATTACATTCAAGCTACTAAGGGAATACATGCACATACCTTGTGTCAAAATTTTATGATCATTCGAGCAAAATTGACTTCATAGGAACCTATCCAAATTTTCAATTGTTTGTTGAACAAACAATTGGCCTTTAGAGATTAAAAACTGTCATTTGATCAATGATACTTGAATTGAATTCATTGTTGTTGGATTCATGGTATAAATTTTATACATGTATGTATTAGAGGGAAGAAAAAATGTGTGAAGAAGGGTAGGTGTAGAAAACATTGGACACTTAAATGCTATATGTAAGATAGCCCCACTTAAAAATTCACATGAATGAATTTACAAAACCATAGGGTATTGAAAATATGCCCCTCATAGCTTTTCATATAAAAATATAGTCATCTTAAGTACAAAATTAAGGTATATAGATCCACATCAAATACCCTTTTAACTCAAGTGAATTCTTTAAATTACAAAGAGCAATCTCCCCAAGTTACAATCATCCCCATGGTAGCATTTTCCTAGCTTGTTAGAAGCATAACACACTCCTCTCTTCATATTCTAGTGGTTCTCTTCTTTATTTTATTCAATCGTCATCATGTAATCGCCTATTTGGTTCACTTTCATGGTATGACCAACAACTAAAGTTCTATTCAAATATAATCTACAACCATCTACATTCATTCAATGAGGATGTCTTTAACAAAATTAAACAATTTTTCATAGATATATACAAAGGGTCTTATAAAGTGAGTAAACAAATAAAAAATAAAATCCCTTCCAAAAACTCCAATATTACTTATCCATTGCCATTATAGTACCCCATTGATCTTCATACTATCATACTACTAAAATCACAAGGTCCTCTATAATGTCACATTTTTACACTGTGTGATATTATAGAGGTCCATTCTCTCTGTAATATCACATTTTAACACAATGTGATAATAAAGAGTTACAACGGCCACTTCACCTCTGTAATATCATACAGTGTTATAATGTGAAATTACAGAAGTACAGTGATATTATGGATGTTAAGGTGTTCTTGGCTTCACACTTCATTTTACTTGCACGATTCTATAATTTTCTAAGTGTTCTTTATTCTAATGTTCTATTGTTACTATCAAATGATTTGAAACTTTTATTAACTTGAAGCAATTTTGGATTCCACAACAAAGTCTAACAAAATGTTATTACAAACAACATAGCAATTTGAGAAATTTGCATTTCAATTCTTCAATTTTGGTCACCATTGGTGTTGAAGGAAGAAATTTATCAAGTAGTGGTGTTCTTGAGTTCAACAATACCTCCAAGGTATCTTCTACACATTTGTTTTGAGCAAATTTGAATTCATGTATAAAATGGTGATTTGAAGATTGAGTTTTATTTGAACAATTTGAATGTCATTTGAGTTTCAATCTAATTTCATACAAGAGATTGATGTAATTAGAGCCAAATTGGAGCACTTGGAACAATTGGAGCAATCTTGGAGCAATTGGAGCATTCTTGGAGCATTTTTGGAGCAATTTAACCTACTGTGAGCAATTTGAGTTTCATTTGAACAAATTGGGTATAATTTGAGTTTCAATTCAACTTAATTCTAAGAGATTGATATAATTAAAGCCAAATTGGAGCAATTAGAACATTCTTAGAAAGCAATTTGACGTAATTTGAGTTTAATGTCAACAATTTGACCTAATGTAAGCAATTTGAGCTTCAATTCAACTTAATTCCAAGAGATTGATGAAATTAGAGCCAAATTGGAGGAATTTGACCTAATTTGAGCAATTTGAACATCATTTGATCTAATTTGGGCAATTTGAGTTTCATTTGAACAATATGATTCGAATGTTATTAATTCAATTTAAACTAATGTCAATAATTTGACCTATTTAAATCCTAATTTGAATAACTTTAGCATTTCTTGAGGCAAACATGAACAATTGAATATAATTTCAATGGTTTGATTTAATTTGAGCAATGTCATGCACATAATGAATTTGATCAATTTGGCAAAATTTGATCTAAATTTTGAAATGAGTGTCAACATTCAAAATTTTGTTATTGAATATATGTTGATGTGTTATGGATGTTAGGAAGCAAAAGCTGGAGTGAAGATTTTGGAGCACAAGTTATGAAGGTGCAATTTCAAAAACATTATTTTTTGTTTCTACATCCCAAAGTGTAAGTTTTAGGATTTGTGATTTTCATCTTTTGTAGACTATGGCTCAAGCTTTGTTTGCAATTGATGACTATGTAGAGGTTGATATCGATAGTCTTGGACCTATGTCCATCCAATATCCAAAATGTTTAGTATTTCGTTTAGTAAACATGGTTCCCATAGGTACCCAATTATTTTACTTGTGTTTGTTGTTGACTCATGTTGAGGTACCAACTTTGTTTGATGACCTATTTTTTTTTCAAAATACGGTGCATTCGACGTACAAAGTCATTTGCATTGCTAGAAGACTTTTACAAGACGATGGTAAATGAAACAATTGTCTCCAAGAGGTAACTATCATTTCATTGCTTAAACAAATTTGACGGTTGTTTGTAACACTTCTTGTGTTTAGACAACCATTGAATCCTCTTGGTTTGTTGAGGAGACATATTGACGCTATGTTTGATGATTGACTTAATGACCAAAATTGTTATAGCAAAGCAATTTTGTTCATTAATGAACATTTGTTGCTTAATGATAAACGCATTGAAGATTTTTTTTACATTCAAGATTTGAATAAATTTGGTTATCCAAATATTGGTGATATAAGTAATGATGCTAATGACAACAATAACTTAGATAATTTAAACATTAACTTTACAGAAGACAGGGTTGACACGACGTCCGGACGCGGACGCTATGTTCGCAGCGTCTGCTGACATTCGCGGTCCGGCAGACGCAGCGTCTGCATGTCCCCCGTCCGCCTGTCTGCCCGTCCGTCCGTCCGCCCGATTACGGCCGTCCGATCAACGCGCGGACTGATTTGGTCCGCACAATCTAGGCGTCCGCCTTGTCCGTCCGCCCCGCCCCGCCCGTCCGCTTTCCAACGGCGGTCGGGACACTGCATCCGCTAGTGTTCGTGCGTCCGGACGTCCGAAAAACGGACGCTATTTTGGGGCGGACGTTGAGATTCGTCAACCCTGACAGAAGAGGACGTGGACAAACTAAATAAAGAACAACGCATGGTTTTCAATGCAGTTACTAATGCCATTTTAAAACCTCATCTTTTGTATGAGTTATATTTTTTGAATGGTCCTGGGGATACTAGTAAGACTTTTGTATACAATACCATATTAGGTTATCTCTAAAGTTATGGTATTAAATATATGGCAATGGCCACAAGTGAAATTGTTGCTTGTTTTTTGCATGAAGGACAAACAACACATTCATCTCTTGCCATTCCATTCCAATTACATGATAAATCAATATGTTCAATTAGTGCCCAATCATTGTTAGCTCAAAGTTTACGTGAAGTACAATTGATTGTACTTGATGAAGCTTGTATTGGACATAGATTTATGATCGAAGCAATAGATCGATCATTGCGAGATATTCAAGGTATTGATACTCTGAATGGCGGTCTTGTAGTCTTATATGGTGGTGATTTTCGCCAAACTTTACCTATCGTTGTAGGTGGAGGTCATAAGCAAACTATTGAGGCTTGTTTGCAACGTCCATATTTGTTTCTACTAATGCAACATTTTCATTTGACCACTAATATGCGTTTACAAAGTCAACCAGATTTTCAACAATTTCTATTAAATATTGATGAAGGTAAAACTAATTCAAAGATAGAGCTACTGCTTAGAATGGTTGCACATGAAAATTTTCTAAATGGACTTATTGATGCAATTTTTGATGATTCGGTTGATTTCTCTAAGCGTGTAATTTTGTTTGTCTAAAATGATGATGCCCAAGAAATCAACCATAGAATCACTAACCGTATGCTTGGTGATGTGCATCAATGTTTTAGCAATGATTTTATTCACGAAAATGATGAACATGCCCATCATTATCCGGTAGAGTTTTTAAATTCTCTACATCTTAGTGGTTTGCCACCTCATCAATTAAATCTTAAATGTGGTCAATATGTAATGTTGTTAAGAAATTTAAATCTGGCAAAAAATTTGTGCAATGGTAGTCGCTTACATTTGTTACAAGTATTTCCATCTATATTATTGTGTGAAATTGTAGAAGGGCGTTGTGATCTAGATTTCGCCATCTCACAAAACCCAAGGAAATAGTATAGAGGTTCTTGAAATTTTGGGAATGGTCAAATAGTCTAACGTATTGTAGCTAAAGTCACTTGTTTTCTAGAATAAAAAGGAATTTAATATGAATTATCATATTATTCTTAATAAACAATTTATCTTATACACTCTTATACCCAAAGGAATAATTTGTTGGCCAGTCCATTAAATAATGCTATTGGACGCATGAGTGCTGTCTCAGTCCTGCCTAGTATTCTAGGGGTATTTCAAAGACAATTTGTCAGGTTATTCAACAATTTGTCATGCATGATCTAGACTTTTAAGTGCAACAATTCGCATATACATTTATATATAGTATATAGGTTCTTTAATTACCATGAAGTTTTTACCATAACAATTTGTCCAGTCACTACTTAGCTAGCCAAATTACTAATTTTATATGAGTATCAAAACAGTCCCAGTCCTCTACAACAAATTGTCTCTATACTAATGCAGGGGGAATGAGTGTATAATGCAATTTCAGCTTCCAGCTTCTCTGCACATTTTCACAACTTGTCAAAACCAAACAATTAATCTCAGACTGATTCTATGAGCTTACTGGTCCATAGTTGTCCTTCATTCCACAGTCAAGGCAAATTGTTTTCAATGTCAGTTTCCGATCAAACAAATTGTCACTACCCTACTCAACTTCTTGTGGCTTTTGACAATTAATTTATTAACAGATTATAAATTCCGATTTATATTATTTTATTAATTTACAATGTCAACACAAGTAGTGAACAAATTGTCTCATCACAACACAAGAAAACTCTTTCATATCAACTTGTATAATTTTTCTACATATTTCAAAAAGACAGTTCATGTTCAATTCCATAGTTCATTTATTTATAATAATTTTAGTTTTCATTCATATCCCAATAACAATTTAATTTTATCGACAATTCGTCAAAGATAAAATTATTTTGCATCAAAACAAACATTCAACAATTTGTTTCACATTGACATGTTACATTATCAAAACAGTTTTGAATAAATTATTCAATTGCATTGTATCATACAAATTGCCGCTTAGGGATTTTTAAATTAATAATTAATCATCAGAAATATAATAATTATTAATTAAAGCGATTCTTAATTTCCTCACTTCAGTTTTCATAATGATAAATTAATTACTATCATTCTACTGATTTCAATTAACCAACAAATTGATCACTGCATATTCAATCAATTTACAAACAATTCGTCGGAATCTACATTACCAAACAGGAGACTCGATGAACAAGTTGTTTCGTACTCGATCTGGACTGCCGCTCCATTCACTTGTCCTCGCTGCTGCCTCCGAACAAATTGTCTTGCGATTCTTTCTCTGTCCGCATCGTTATTAATTCACCACATATTCACTTAGACAAATTGTTCTCTAAATTCTCACTAGATTATTGATATGTCGACTTAGATCCACTCACTGAGAATTCACTCAACAACTTGACAATTTGTTTTAAAATCACACATACAATAAACACAATTTTCCCCCATCACTACTATTGAGCCTCAAACAAATTGTTTAAAACAACTCAGTCATTCCAAATTTCCAATCACTGAAAAATTCACAATTGCAATTACACCATTCTTTCACAAATTCACAATCAAGAAATCCAATCACTGGATACAAATTTCACACAACAATATAAAGCCCAATTCAAACTCTCACAAAGTAGTCCACTTGGACTTTCTTTTCAACAACAAATTGTCTCTCTCAAAATTCACAATCTCCACAACAATATTCCAATCACTGGATATACAAGAGACTCAAGTGAATGAGTACAAAGACAAATGTATACAAAATTATATTAACAAAGCACATCCTGTGCTGAAACAGACAAATTGTTCATAAAAGTACGCTACTGAAGACCGAGAGAGTGGGGGAGAAGAAAGACAAATTGTTCAAGACTATACTATCTCAAACGGTACCAAACCACAAATTGAAACCGCTTCCAAGACAACTTGTCCTACTTCATATCTTGCCTATTACATCCTTTAAAGTCTAAAGTCAATTTGTCTATCTTTTTCTACAAAATGTGAAACTGTACTTACAAATTGTCTCTGTTTACACTATAAAAGACAAATTGACTTAAAAACCAAAAAATTGCAAGACTACAGGCGTCATCGTGGTTAAGAAGTGTTGATTCCAAGAATCACACATCATTGTAATGATAGTCACTTGCCATTTACACTATGTTGGAGACAATTTCCTATCACTGGTGCTTTTGCAATGACAATCAACAAATCGCAAGGCCAATCATATAATCGAGTCGGCATTTACCTTCGAAATGAAGTATTTAGCCATGGTCAATTATATGTGGCTTTGTCTCGTGGTAGACATCTTGCAAACATTAAGGTAGCTAATGACAATTCAAAAGCCGTGGGAACGGTAAAAATTATGGTTTATCATGGGGGTTTTGCATAACATTGTCTTGGAGATTTTTACATGTATTTACACCTAAATCAAGTGGATGGAAAACTTAAGAGTTTGTTCCAAACTCTACATGTTTAGGATTCATGCATGCTTCGGCGACGTCCCCTTCCATCCAATTGCATTCTTTTGGTTTCTATTATTATTTCATTGTCTCAATTGAGATAATCTACCATATAAATAAATATGGTAGGATGATATTTGTAGCCATTTTGCTACAATCTTTTATAGTCAATGGAAGGATATTCCAGAGCATGCATCTTTAGATGCAATCTTCTTATAAAATTTATCACTTTTCTTTGAGAGTATGCAAATAGCCAAATATGCAAAGATTCTAATATATAAATTTGAATTTGAATATATATTATTTTTTTTAAATTCTGGATTGCAATATATTCAAATGGTTATAAAGATTTTTATAATTTACTATCTTAATCTTTTATTGAAATTAGAATCTTTATTCTACATTTTTATAAGTGAAGATTTTGCATATTCTTTAATTGTAAAGATTTTGATTCCAAAAATATTGAATTATTCTACATTTCATCATACTTATATTTGTAGGTTTAATACAAAGATTAATAATTTTCTAATTGAAGATTTTTTTGAAATTGAAACTATTGCTCTACATATTCAAATGTGAAGATTCTACTTACATTGTTCACTTGATTAATTTCTTTTTATTGCAATGTTTTCATCTTTGCAAAGGTTTTTTGTGAAAATTATGATATAAAGATTTTCTTTAATTATTTTCTATTGCTCTATATATATCTTTTTTATTATTTATTATTTATTTTTTTATTTTTATTTTTTTTAAATGAATTTTTATTTTATTTTAAATTTTTTTAAATTTCAAAGAATATTGTATGAGGATGTCAATGTTTTCATGTAAAGATTATACATACTTTATTTATCTACATTCTATCACATGAAAAATTGATGAAAGTAATATATTTAATGCATAGCAAAGTAAGCGCCAACTGCTAGTTTAAATAAAATAAAATTGTATAGAAGAAATTTCAAAAACTTTGACCTTGTAGATTGCAAGATAGTTGCATTTAAACTAAAAATCATGTTTCTTCTTGTACTTTATCCTATTAGAATATAAGACTTTGAATATTTAGAATTTAGAATTTTTATAATATGGATTTGAATTTGAAATGATCTACATTGAACAATTGGGATGAGAATTTGAGATAAAAAAATTCAAAAAACACACTTAATCTTCATTTTTTACAAGATTAATAAATAGAAATAGCTATAAGATAGAAGAAAACACTAAACCATTAATAATTCTAAGATTCCATCTAAGATGGATTTAAAATATACTAATCTGAACATGAAGATTGTTCTAGAAAAAAAACTAAGCCATATGGAACTTTTGTTTTTTGAAAATTTATGAAAATTGAGTTAAAAACGAATTTTCATAAATTTTCATTTGTACTACTAGTGGAAATGTAATTTGAGCTTGTTGTTGTTGTTGTTGCATAATATATTCTCAAGAATCTAGTATTTTTTCTATATTCAAAAAGAATTTTAAGAAATCATTCCAAAAATTGAGATCATAGGAACCTACTCAAACTTTCATTTGCCCCATGAGGGAACACTTGGGCCTTTGGAGGTTAAATCATGGAATCAATTTTGATTTTTTGTCATTTTTTCCTTAATTTTCAATTCAATTCTAAAATTTAAAATCTTAAAATCTTATAACTTTGTACTACAAAAGTTTAAGTTAAAAGGATTCAAAGTCTTAAAATCTAGTATGGCAAGGTGCAATAGAATTTTTTTTCCATCAATACCTTACAATCTATTGTTAGGCCAACATTTATGAATTTTGTTTTTTTATATTCTCTTTAGTTGTAAGTGAAGCAAGATCTATTAGTTGGATTCACATACAAAGAATTTTTTTCATTGTAGCTCTTTGCAATTTATATCCAAAATGACATTTTGGGAGTGTTTTTTTCCATGTAATCTTGAACTTCTAGGAGTTAATAATTAAAATCTATTTTTAGCATCATTTCAAAGTATTGAATTTCATACACTTGAAAATATTAACAATGCCATTACAACTATCTTGACTAGTAATCTTTGATCATTCACTTGGAAGTAGTTGGAAGTGTATCTTAGGAATAGAATTATAATCAAAATGTGAAAAAAATCCTAATTCTGGAAGTGGTAAAGTTCCATAAAAATTCTTAAAAAAATTCAAATATAAAAAAGATTCAAGAAGGTTTTTTTCTCCCTTCATACCTATACTTGCTTTTTGGGATTGTTGCTTGAGTAGCACACTTTTATTATTCTTTTGAAAAGCTTTTGAAGAAGCTTTAATTGTTGATTTTAACATTTTCCATGATTTTTTATGATTAAAATGTTTAGAACATTTTTCAACAATCACAAGTTGAAAGTAGTAAAGTGACACAAAAAGGCTCTACTTTGTTATGATTTCAACTTGACTTGTGCTAAACAAAGGTCCTTAAGACATTTGGAAGAATACTTCTCACTTGTAGAAAATGAAAAGTGAATCGTAGAAAATAAATTGAAATTTTCTTCAAGCAGTAAAGTTTATAAAGCATATTAAAGTATACTGATTGATAAAAGTTTTTTATTGATCTTGTCTTAATAATTTTATTATTACTTTTGGGATCTATAGGTTGTAAATGAGTTTTAGTGTTGGAATTTTTTCAAGGAATCTTTCATTGTCTACTATTGTATAAAAATATATTCTTTAAAAACCTTTCATAATAAGCAATTAAAAAAAAAAAAATATATATATATATATATATATAGAGAGAGAGAGAGAGAGAGAGAGAGAGAGAATGTTTTTGCTTATAACTATGATGATGATCAAAATTATCCTACAAAAGTCCGGAATGAGATAAGCTATGGTATTCAAAAATGTATGTAATTAGTAAAACGGTCTTCAAAGATTTACAAAAAATTTAAAGTTATGAGGTCCTATTTTCCAAATGTCATAGATTATCCATGCATTGTAATGTAAGACATTGTTGCATAGAAAATTTCAATGATGCTTTCAAGAATAAATGTTATGTTAAATAATAACTACGTTGAATTAGGTTTTCAAGCCATTTGCTTGCCAAAATAGAATTTTCTTAGAAATCTAAATACTCATAATTTTTGACTTACTAACCAATTTAGAAAATATGCTAATATAAATAATAAAAGATTATATTTATATTTATCAATCAAGCTAATTTTTTTAAATTATAAAATAATTTGGTAGGGATCATGATTGCTTTTCAAAATAAGAAGTATTTTTTTAATAGATTTAGACTTGGAAAATATTATAAATAATATTGGTCATATTTATTTATTTATAAATAATATATAATAGTTTTTCAATTTTCAATTCCTTGAATTAGATACAAATAGTATAAATGTTTCTCTTAGACTTTAATGATGAATTATGGTAATAATTTGATATAGAATCTATATAACCTTTATACATTAATATTATCTTGGGAAAGATGTTTTTTCAATTTTCCTATAAACTTAGCATTCATATTTCCATATTTTTTTATATATTAAAAATTTGATAGAAAGATGTGATTATAAGAAATTTAAGAAAAAATTAGTTCAAAATCAATATCTTTAAGAATATAATGGTTTTCAACATGCCATAAAAACTTATTTCATTATTTTTCAAATTTCTTGTTTTTGACCATCAAGTTTTTGAAAACAAAAATGAATCTATATAAATCTATTTTCTAAATCGTATAATATTAGGAATAAAATACTACAATCCATTTAATAGATTGTAACCCTACTTCCAGATGCTAGCATTCTTCTTTGCCAATTGCCATAGGGTTTTTAAAATAAGACATTCATTCCAAATAACTTGATGGATTTTGAATGCCTATTTTTCTTAAAGTAGTTGACTTCATCTTCTAATTGAAAATTTGTAATGACAAAATAGAGAAGATTGAAGTAATGAGCTCATTTTCAAATATAAGCAATGAAACCTAAGGGGCACTAACAATTCTAAAATAGAAATAGTGAGTGTTCATACAATAATACTTCTTTCATTTGATCATGAACTTCTACAATTTTTTTTTTTTTTTCAATCATGCTTATATCTTAAATAGAGTCAATTAATAATGGATGTTCATTGTTTAAAAGACAGAGTTGTGAAGAAAGACAAAGTTTTAAGGAATACTTCATGCTTGTATAAGAAAACATTTTAAAGGTGATATTGATTCAAGTAGTTTCTAAATCCCAAAATATTGCTTAAGTGTTCTAATGTAGTTTTTTACTCTATTTTTAAATGATGAACATCACATGATACTAATAGGTTGTCCCATTGTCATTGTCAAAAAAAGAAAGGTAGAATATATGTTAAGATCAATCTATGTTTTTTAAATTCAATTCCATGTGAAATCTTCCCTAGAATTTTTTTCTATTTTTTCTTTTCTTAAATGATCTGATCTTTTGTTTGTTTCTTTATATAAGGTACAAAATTATTAGAGATTGATTTTGTTGACATGTGTAAAAACTACATGGTGGTATTCATTGGATTCACTAAATTGTGACTTTTTAGTTCCATACCTATCCTTCCAATGTCTTGTATTATTTTCACTACATTTAAATAAATCAAAGCAAAATTGGGGGCAATTTACATCTACCTACTTTAGTGAAGCCTCTTGAAACTTTCATACATCAATGACCTTGACAACAATGTTTTGTGAACCTAGTAGAGATTTGAAGCATTGTTGTCTATAATGGAAATTTTGAAGCTATGAGGGGAAATGGGATAAAGCATTTTGTATATTTTTTTTGGTGTAATATGAAAATGTTATCAAATGGATTCTTATGCCATATTGCGATAGGATGAAAAGATGGTATGGCAAAGCGCTTTGGATGTCACTTAGTCCTTAACAACTTTTTGCTTTCCTTTCAAATGATATAAAAGTATTGAATTTCTTTATTGAAACATGTTTAGGATTTAAAGTTAGATTTTTCAATACAATGACAACAAAATTGTTAGATGTTTTGGTTAAAAAAGTAAACAAAAGGAGGATTTTTAAAAATGTACAATTTAAAAGTGACGACAATCCCTATGTAAAATAAAATTTACATTCATTTCATATAATATCGTTCATTTTAGTACATGCGCGTGTGAATATGACTTTTCATTTAGTATTAGCTAAAAGAAGTTAACTATGATAAATTTTTTTCTTGTGAAATTGACATCTATTTTATAATGAGTCCTTCATTTGAAAAACCTTGAATTTATTTATTTATTCCCCCCTAATACCTTAGATTCACCTATTTTCAAGTTGGCCTACATAATATTCATTACACATATTTACTCTTCAGCAACCAATCTTATTAGTGTGGGCATGCCATTATTATGAATGATATTCACTTGCTATAGTGTACTTTCATTTTTCATGAATCAAACTATGTTAACCTCTAAAGTTCTTTCATGTTTAGAGGCCCAAAAATGCCTCAAAATTCTAGTCTTTGAAGCAAGGCTAAAATCTTCATCTATATTTATTTTTTAACAAATTCAACTGTAGAATCTTTTACTTAACTTATTAGAATACAACCTTCTAAAATTTCAAAATGAAAAACCTTACCAATTTCAAGATCATGATGCTTGTTTCAAAATTAAGTATTTTAAATTCTTCCTAACATAATGTTTAAATTTCATTTTAGCCAAAAATATGTAGATTCTACAACTTGCAATTCACTATAATATATTGAAGAAATAAGTAGGGATTAAAAATTAAAAATTAAAAAACATACATATTCATGCTTGAAAAAAATGATAAGTGGAAAGAAATAGAGAATGATTCAAAATACTAATTTGTTAAGAATTTAGTTATGGAATTGAAAATTGCTAATTCGAAAAGTTGTAAATTTTTTAATAAACAATCTACATCTTATGATTTTCTTTTTTGCAAAAAATATTAAAAATTCAATGAAATAAAGACTTCAAAATTTATTGAAGAGGAGGAATTCCACAACTACTCTCAAACAAAAATTCTTCATAACTTCATTTCATTATCAAAATGGAATAATTCAAAGCTTTCTACTTATATATAAATCTAGAAAAATAATTTCAAGTTTTTGTTTCTTGAAAAAGTGATTTTTTGAGCTGTTCAGATTGTGAAAAATACACATATCATACAATAATTTCTTAACCATGTGGTCAAAAGTTATAAAAATTGTTGTACCTTAAAGCTACTCCTTGATAATATGTGTAAGAATTTAAAAAAAAAAATTTCCATTTATAGTGAACTGCCCAAAATTGCTATATTGCCAAAAAAATGTAATTAGGTCCTTTAATAGGGGTTAAAGATTTTTATTTGTCAATTTTGTTCCACCCTTTCGTGCAGTATGTACTTGAATTTTATAAATAGATATAAATTAATAATGTGTGGATTGAGTGCACTTTTGAGCCTTTTCAATATAAAACTTACAAGCATTTGATTAGTCTCTATATTGGTATGGTTGTATAATAGTATATTGCCAATCAACTTAATAAGATTAAATGAACTTGGCAACCACAATACCAAAACATATAATGTATTTGTAGAAGAAGAGTATATTACATTGTATAGTTAGATTCAATAATACCCAACTTTATCTCAATATAAGTCTTTTATAATAAAATTGTTTGTGTCATTAAGCAATACCAGTACAGAGCATTGTAAATGCCAATCAAGCTAAGCTAAGATGCTAATTCTACCACTACAATAATTGTAGCACCACACTATGTCTTCAATGTAATTATTCATTTGACTTTGGGCCATGGCTACACTACTAGAAAATTTAGTGACTGAAACAATAAAATTTTAATTCAAATCTGTTGAATGATTTAGTTATTTTGGACGCGTTGCTTTAGACAAAATCAAACCAAAATATATTGATTTCTTTTGTTGTTTTGGACAAATCCAAAAATTTTAATTTAAAATTTAAAATTTAAAATTTTTATAATTAAAATTTTCTTTTTACTTGTTACAAAATGAAATTTTTTTATTGCTTGACATACCACATGGGCAAGGCTACCTTGGCAACCCGTCACATAGGTAGGTGCCTCCCAAGGGGGTTTGGACCTTGTAATTGAAGTCCAAGGTTCCAACTACTAAACCATCCAAAGACTTAAGTGATTATATATGAAGAAGAAATTTATATATTTAGTTTTTTCATTGTTTTTTCATGTGTTTTGTATTTTCAATGGACTTTAGAGGTCATTTAGTCATAGTAGAACACGTTTTTAAGAAAAAGTTGTACTAGGAAAAGTTTTAAATTCAATCTCACTTTCACTACTAAAAATCCGTTTGTGATTTTGAGTCTTTAATAAAAATTTATAGACAAAAATCAAGAGAGGATGTTTGAAAATGTCAAAATAAATGTTCCTAGCTACCTTTCTCTGATTTCTGTCCATAACTTTTGATTGGAGGATTGAAATCACAAACGGTTTTTTGGAGGTGAGAGGTAGCTTGAATTTAAAACTTTTCTCAGTTCTAAGTTTTTAAATTTTTTAAATTTTACTATGCGAGAATGGACTCCAAAGTTTGATGAATTGAAAAAAGATTGAATTTTACATGATTAATTTTTTTTAAATCATTATACTTAGATTTTCAATTATTCCAAGAAGATTCCAAAAAGATTCTAAAAAGATTTCAATTTCAACAAAAACTTGTTGATTTGATCATTGCACTATCCAAATCAATAAAAAGAATTTGCCATTATGTTGATTTTCATAGAAAGTTATAAAATGATCATTCTACTGTCCCAAATAATATAAATTCGTTGAATTTTTGTTGTTTTTGTTGTGCATTTCTAGTAGTGCTACAATCAACTTCTTTTAGACATCAACCACCTTAGTCTAAATCAACTCAATTTGCAAAATTCATCTTTAGAATCAAATGAATGTAAACTTTAAGAAATAATCTAACTTCTATATAGATTTTGGTGTATATAATCAATATTGTTTATGGATTTGAACTAAAAATATATCTAAATTTTAGAATGTAGATTTTTTTTAAATGTACGTTTTTGAATTTCTAATGTTTTTTATTTTTGAATTATTGAATTTTGATTTTATCTAATTTTTCAAATTTTAATTTGAAGTTTCAATTTCTCTAGTTTGTAAATTTCTAATTTATTAAGAATATCTTGAATTTTATAGAATTTTAAAAATCCATAAATTCTTTGAATCAAATACATTATTTCAATCATTTTCACTATAGGTAGTAACACTTATGTGATTTTAACTTGATGATGATACCCTTTAAGCCCTCGACAAATGGCAATCAGTAATAGAATATAGTACAATACAATTTTGTAAATTATGAGGTTATAAAAATATTTATTAATGTCATATGTGTGAAATCATCCCAATAGAATTTCTACAAGAGACAAATTGAAGTAAATCACAAAGAGAATTAAGAAGACTAAAGTTTTTTTTTACTTTTATGTGAATAATTTTCTCATATTATATATATAATTTAAAATTTTAAAATTTTTCATATTTATTAGTGTTATTTTTAATACTTTTGGTACACACCATTAGCTATCAACCTATTAAGTCATAGCAAGAAGATAATTGAAAATACGTATTTTTTGAAATTTGAAATTTATATCTTTGAAGATATTGAATTTTTTTTCCTGAATTCAACATTTTTGGCTTTTTGAATTGAAATGGTACAAAATTCATTTAATGCATGATTGTGCATTCTTTCTTTAAGGTCTTTTTAATAGTACAAAACATGCCCCTTTTAGCTAGCAATCATAGAGGCTTGAGGTGCCATAAGTCTATCACAAATGAAACAAAAAAATTAATCAAGTACAAATAAATCAAAACACCAACCATAAAAGTGTATATTTTTTCTTTTTGAATATAATGGCACTTGCTATGTCAATTTTATAATCCCTAAAGATTCTAGACCATGTTTTATCAAAAAGAATTTGAAAAATGCCATTTCTACTATAAAGTACAAAAAAACAATTGTAAGAATCACATATGTTATTTTTTGATACACATTGCATGTCAAAGATTAGTGTTTATCAAGTACAATTCTAGATAGGAGTAACTATCTAATGTAGTTGAAATTTACAAGAAAAAATAAGTATGAGTGTATGACTATTTTAAACATTCATCAATTTTTAACCCCAAAAGTCTCAAGGCCATTTTTGTGTCAAATCCAACTCAATATTGAAAGTTTAGCTACATTCATCCAAAAAAATAAAAAAAATATCTAACTATAGGATCTTGTACTTAACTTGTCTCAAATCATGTGGTAAGAATTTCATGAAGTTTAACCATACAAATTGGAAGATATGAGTATTCAAAGTTAGAAAAAGAAATTTTTTTGAACACTAACTTGTAATTTTTGATGACTTTGATAGTTTGACCACCATTCATAGAATTTTTTTGCACTATAGACTTTGAATTAAAATAATCTTGACTTAAAAGTCATTGACTTGACTAAATTGAGTTGAAAGTCTAGGAAAAAAATTCAATAAAAAAACAAACTTGACTTTCATTCTTTAAAACATTGTTAAGAAGTAGGTCCAAGATTGAAAAAACAACTAAATTGGTAATAGCTCTAAGATGGGATTGAAACACTATAATCTCAATGATGAGATTATTTTAGCAAGTAAAGTTAACCTTGTCAAACATTTTTTTTTTAAATTGTGAAAATTGCATTCACAACTGAATCTTACAAGTTATTTTCATAGAAAGATACTCTAATTACTTGAAAAATAAGATTGTCTATAACTTTCATATAACAAGTCCAAGTAGAACAAATCAAAGCTTTCCATGTAGATAAAATTACAATATATGTGAAACAAATTTTTTAAATGAATTTATTTTTGTATGGGAAGATTTCTATTCGTTGCATAAAATAAAGGATCTTTTGTTGTTCTATAACTTTTATTCTCGAGTGCCAATTGAAATAAAAATTATATTTTTGGAAAGATAATGTGTTAATTTTATCTTTACAAATTTTTTCAAAAAGTCATGATGAATATTAAAACTATAGGAGCCTTCTCAAAATCCATATTGTTCCTCAAGGGGACAATGGGGCTTTAGGGATTAATTATATCATAAAACTAATTTAATATGAAATATTGGTTTAAGAAAATATGTCACAATGCAATTTTAGGGTCATCAATACTATTAGGTAGCTATAAGGTAGCTATCAATTGTTGTAAGAATATGTAATCTAAAAAATTAAGTTGATTTTGATATGCATTTTCACACCTTTAGTGACTTAGTTTGTACAAAATCACATTTTTCAAAGTCATCAAAATGTTAAAACTTAGTTTTTCAAATAAATGATTATTTTATTTTTTACAAATTAAAATGTCAAAGTATCATTTGCTTTCTTGAGATTTTGTACTTTCTTACTTTAATCTCCTAGTTATCATATGATTGCTCAATATTCTTAAGTTATATATAATCTTTATAAAAGTCTATACATTAACCAAGTAAGTTTTTAAAAATTTAAACAAATGTCTTTCTAATTTTAAAGCATTCCAAAAACAATGATCCAAATGATGTTAAAGATGTTAAGCCAAACATTGAGACAACTTCTTCGATAGTCATCTTGCATGACTGACAAAATCAAAATCCTTCTAATAAAAAACTTAGAATGAACATAAAAAATTTGAGGATACTTGAGAATACATCTAGAGTATTTAGGAATATTCAAGTACATTATATAAGAATGTCTATCATATAAAACAAATGTCTGATAACACAGTTTGAAGGAAAATTCAACAAATAGTTCAATTGTTTCTTGTAATAATCCATAAATGATAGAAAAATTTAACCTCTAAAGTCCCATAGTCTCCTTGGGGGACAAATCAAATTTTAGATAGGTTCTTGTGACCTCAATTTTTGTTGAATTTTTTTGAAACTTTTCCGTAAAATAGAAAAATTGATTAGCTATGTCACTATGTGGGAATATAATTTTTATCTCAATTGGTGCCCGGGAGCAAAAGTTATACTACAAAAAGCTTGAAATTGAACTTGGTAGGCAATACAAAAAATATTGCAAAAAATCAAAATATATTCTAATTTTTTTTTCCTAGAATGTTGTATTTTTGTCTACATGTAGAGCTTTGATTTGTTCTATTTGGACTAGTAATGAGAAAATTAAAGACAATCTTGTTTTTTGGGCAATTTAAGAATCTTCTTAAAAAAATAACTTGTAGGATTCATTTCTCAATGCAATTTTCACAATTTCTTTTGAGAATGTTGTGTTTACTTGCTAAAAAAATTTGACCATTGAAATTATTGTCTTTCAATCCCATTTTGGAGCTATTAACAATATAATTTTTTTTTTTCAATCTTGGACCTACTTCTACTTAACAATTTTTTAAGGAATGAAAATCAAATGCTTTTTTTTTGAATTTTTTTCCTAGACTTTCAACTCAATTCTTCAAGAGAAATTTTCTTAAAATTCAAAGTTCGTAGTGCAAAAAGATTCCACAATTGGCAGTCAAAGTCATTTGAAATTGCAAGTTAGTATTCAAAAAAACTTTCTTTTTCAACTTTGAATACTAATATCTTCCAATTTATACGGTCAAACTTCATGAAATTCTTACCACATGAGCTAAGACAAGTGATGTATAAGATCCTACAATTAGATTCTAAAAAAATGACTTTTTTTTTTCTTGGGTGAAAGCAACAAAAATGACAGTTTTTACTGTTTTTTGACACAAAATAAAAGGCCTTGGGACTTTAGGGGTTAAATTTGGAATCCAATCATGATAATATACCGTAGCTGAAGAGAAGGCTCATAAAAAAAAATATATATATATATCTTAAAATTAGTAGTTGAATTATTGGGATTTTTTAATTTTATTTTTTAAAACCTTTTTTAGTAAAGAATTTCACAGAACGTCATCTTCTTACAAATGGCCATTTCCTGTCATGGCCTCATCCACCGACATGGATATATCCACCTGCTCATCTGCAAAACCCAGGAAGCACACATTCAACATGGAAAAAAAATAGTTGTCATTCAAATTCACAGAGATTCGGTTCGGTGAATAAATTTTACGAACTTAAACCTGTGTAAAAGGTTTTCAAGTTTTCAAATTTTCGGCATCAGTTCGTTCAGCATTCCTGTCGACCAACGGCAATTTCGGCGGGCGGTCAATATAATTAGGCATACTTCGAAGCACCCTGTGAGATGTTTTGAACATTGATATTGTTCTTCGTAATCAAAGACCCGAAAGACCTGCACCAATTCAGTATATAGGTGGTGATTTCAAGATTAGAAAGGTGATTCAAAGTCAATTATATAGCCAAAACGTTAGAGCTGATCTCATAACAACGCCCTCATCCAGAATTGCTGAGTCGTAAAATTAAAGTATAAATTTGGCAGGAGAATGGCTTGCATGCATGCAGCACCTTCAGTTCTCATTTACAACTGATGACAGCTTCAAATGTTAATGGGAGAGTGATAATGGCCCTTTTCTTGAAAAACTGCATATTCGCTATCCTTGACAACTTGGACTTCTTCTTGACTGTCCAATTCCTGCTTTTGCCACATGAACTCCGATTCATCAACTTAAGGTTCCCTTTGAAAGTCTGATTAACCTTGAGATTTTATGCGAAATTAAAAACAAAGATGAAAAAGAGAGAAAAAAAGTCTGATTAACCACGACAGACTGTAAATATTCAATACATACGTCCATTAATCCAGCATAGCGTCAACCCAAAGGCAACGCAAAACATCAAATCAAGAATACGTACGGCAGTACCGCCCGCCCCGATTCCGGCCCAAAAGGCGCGGCATCACCGCAGATGTCTTTCTCAACTTAAATCGGGAGAACCGATTCCGGACAGTCGGACAACTCTCCGCCAATCGATCGACAAGCTGCACACTGGCAGTCTCTTTGTGGGTATGCACAGATCATGCCCGTCATGCCTAGACAGGGCATGCTACGGAGTGGATCATTCACAGTAACGGTCATGGACGTATCAATGCCCATGATCTACAGTATATGCGTGGGAGTCAATGGATCATTCGAACTCTCTAGACTACATCTAACTGTATTTGAATTTCTGATATTCAATTGCAATTGAATTCCCGGTAAGAAAATTCTACCCACTCCATGAGAATACCAGAATACTCGGCCGCTGCAGTTGACTGGGACCTCAAGTCAAGCAGACAGACGAAACCCTCCTTCGATCAGTTGTTATCCCTGATGATCATTCTCGTCTATGCCAGTTCGTTTCGAGAGCCCCCTGCAAGCTCGTCGCACCACCATTTACTAAAACAGTCTCGCAAGCATGGTTGTGTAATTGTGGAATGATGCAATTTGCAAGCTTCATGAACCCTGTGTTCCTGTGAAACCCTCAAGCCTGGTTGCAGAACTGCGGAATGTACCAATTCGCAAGCTTCGGTGATTCTGCACTGTCAAGTCTCGGTGGGGTGTGTGTAAGGTCTTCGAAGTTGTGAGTCTCGTTAGGTGCGCAAACGGATGTCTGCCCTATTTAATGGGGCTCCACCTCTCATTTCTTCATTTTCAGGTCTCTCCTGCTCTCCCGTTCCCTCTCCCTCTCTCTTCTCGTTTTTTCGTTTGCACTTGTTGCGCCTGTCGTGGGGCCCTGTTGTGCCCAGCAGGCAGATCTCTTTTGTCCTCGAAGCATTGTCAGAGGCTCTCTGAACCTTCTCTTTCATCAGTACGGCTTGTCGGATCTTGTGTTGGGGATCGTTTGTAAAACTAACTCATCTTACGGTATGGAATTTTCTTCGCAGCCTAACTACACTATGTCCGCTTATTATCTCCGTCTCTCTCCTTGTGGGCTTCTTAGTTTTTCTTTACACTGTAGGTTTTCCCGATCCTTACGTTTCCGCTGTGAAATTTCGCTTCGTTTCTCAAGTGAAATGCCAAATTTCTGTGTGTCTGAGTTGCTTTTGCCTTCGATGCCGTTTTTTGCTGATTGGGGATTTCGTCAAGCTATTTTCTTGTGCTTGGTCTACAGTACATGCAGGAACTGGTGGAAGTGAGAAATTTCCTCTTGAGCAGTTAGAATTGGAACAAAAGACGTTGCATTGCAAACTTGCCCTGACCGGACTCTGCTTCCTCCTTTGTGTGTGCAGGTTCCACCGTGTTGAACTGAAGGATTTCCAAGCAGTTAGAATTGGATTGGAGCAAAAGAGGTTGCACTGCAAACTGTCTTGCGCTGGACCTTACACTCTTCTTTTCAGTTTTTTGGGGAAGGCTCCACCATGTCGACCTCTTTCGCCCTTCTAGGCAGTAGAATTTCGTGTAACCGTCGTCCTCTCACGGGGTTAAGCCCACTCCCAGGGGCCTTAGGCTACAAATTCCCCAGATGGATTTCTGTGCCTGGTCCCAAATCTGCTAGTGCAGCAGGCCAACGACTCATCATCACTAACAGCTCCGAGAGTGTGCAAACTCAGGAAGCCCGTTCCAATACCAAGCAAGCGGTGGTGAACGTGCCTCGCCGATCGACCAAGCCTCGAGTGATTCTGATTTCCGGCCCTACTGCGTAAGTTCCTTTTCACCTTGCTGATGCAGAGAGAACTGACATGATGAGTGGTTTTGCCATCTTAAACTCGAATTAGATTCTCGCTGGCATTTTCTAGCTTCGTGCAGAGGCGGAAGGAAAGACCCGCCTTCCTACTTCGCTAGCGAAATCCAAAATGGGCAGGATTAACTTGAGATTAGTTAATTAGATTCCACACTGGAATATATTTCTACATTCCGAAACCATAATATTCCCCATCTTGCAGAGTTGGCAAGACCCGCCTTTCCATCGAGCTCGCGAAATCCCTCGGCGGCGAGATCGTGAACGCGGACTCCGTGCAAGTCTACCAAGGCCTCGACATCGGCGCCGCCAAGGCCACTCTGGAGGAGCGTCAAGGTGTTCCCCACCACGTCATGGACCTGGTGTTGCCCACAGTCGATTACACCGCCGAGAATTTCGTCGTGGACGCCCGAGCCGCAACGGAAAGCATCCTGTCCAAAGGCTTGGTCCCCATAGTCATCGGCGGCACAGGCCTTTACATGCGCAGCTTCATGCAAAACCGACAGAAGATCACGTCCCACAAATTCGAAGGCGAGTGCGACATTGACGATCAACAGTGCGACCTCGACTGGGACTGGGACTACGACTTCCAAGCGTATTTCCTCTACCAGCACCGCGCGGATCTTTTTCCTCGGGTGGACATCCGGTGCGAACAAATGATACCAGCGTTGTTAGAAGAAACTTCGTGGTTGCTGAATCTAGGTGTGCGTCCTCGCACCAACATTGCTTCTGCGGCAATTGGCTACGAAGAAGCCATGGATCTTCTGCTGGAAGCACGGCAGGCGGATGGGATTGTGACCGAAGCGCGGTTCCTCGAGTTTCTGCGGCTTTTCATGCACAACTCCAAGGGCTTGGTGAAGAAGCAGATCGCCTGGTTTCGGAAAGACTCACGAAGCGATGTTCGCAAGTTTCGGTGGATTCGAGCTGATCAGCCGGTGCATGAGATGGTGGGGGCGTTGGCGAAGGAGTATCGGAGATCGACATGGAAGTCGACGGAGATGGCCATGGGGGAGGATCTGAAGGCGGCAAGCTGGCAAGAGCAGAAACGCATGAAGCAGTATAAGCCGACGATTAAGATTTACAGTGATTCAAAGCTTGTTGCTAATGCACTGGAATGGATCGAGGCCACTCAAGGTGGAAATCGATGGATGATGCAGACCACAAAAAGGGGGCTCCCATTCCACAAAATATGTACTAAGGGATATCCCATTGCTAGGCCTAGCTACCAGTTGCAGGCAGGGACCATCAGTAGTCAGTTCTTTGACACAAATTGAAGGTTCAAGCGGACCCCAACTGGTCGGAAGGGTTGATCGCGACGTGCATGTGGATCTCGACCGTACCTTCACGGCAGATTTATATTTATATTCTTTTTGGCTTTGTTTTATTTCGACGTTGGAAACGTTGATGTTGGGATATCGATGTCTAAGGCTGGCGAGTTGGTATGCAGTTCGTCCTAGCTAGACACTGTTCATGATCCAGATATTTTGGTTGTTTATCAGTTAGCCTGCAGCCCAGTTTGCAGTAACTCATGAGGCAATGCAAGCTACTGAAGTGGTAGTCGCGTTTCAGGACTGTAGGTTAGAATATTGACATACTCGTTGTATGGACATATTTGTCGATCAAATATCGAATGGTTTAATCCTCAATAAGTTTCCATGATTGTGGACACGGGCTCCGGCTTTTAGTTGCAGGCTAGGCGTACGTCATCAGTCGTGAATTCTTCGACACAAACTAGAGGGATCCCAACTGGAAGGGCGGATCTTGACATTCTAGGCATAATTTCTGTATTTGGGTATTTTATTTTTTTACAATGTCATCGTTGTAGTCATGGACGAAGTGATTTGATGTCGAGGGCTGGCCAGTTGTTATGCGATTCAATCCTGATCATGGTCCAACACTGTTCATGATCCATTACTGTTCATGGTCTGATTGTTTTGGATGTTAAGCAGTTTGCAGTAATTCACTATTGAGGCTTTGCATGTTCCAGGTCGAAGTACTGATGTGTCAGATTGAGTTCAGCAGGTTACGTTATTCCTTTGAACAATTAGGACTTGCTCGTTAAATTTTCCTCAAGTTATAAAGATCGATGTGGTCCTCAATAAGTTTACAGGATTATAGACAATTTGTTCATAAGCTAGCAAACAGTGAGGTAGTGGGTGCAAGTATGGATTTCGTTTCTGCAACTATTTTGTGAGAGCTCCAGATCATGCGTAATTGTAGATCTATTGGACTTGGCGCCAAGATTTCCAAGAAAGTGGACTGTAGGTAGTGGCCTTGAGTCGGACGGAATGACAGCAGAGTAAGATTGTTGGGACCCTTATCTTCAGTTGGGATCTCTTTTTAGTTTCTATGGATTGTCAAGTCTGAAGTCAATGTCTGATCTATAGACTGACGTAGACATAAATAGACTGGTATGTTTCTAGAAGTGGGGAAGTGGGTAACGAACCTGTTACCATCATGCACTAGCTGTGGATAGAAATCAATGTCTGATCTATAGCCTGACGTAGACTTAAATAGAATGGTATGTTTCTAGAAGTGGGGAAGTGGGTAACGAACCTGTTACCATCATGCACTAGCTGTGGATAGAAAGCAATGATGGATTGTTCAATACACACTTGTAATTTTGAACTTGTGCAAATACATGCATTGAGTTAGTGCTATAATTGGTATTATCTAGAGTATTACCTAATCTACTAAGCAGAACAACAACTCAACAAGCAAGTTTTATTGAGGATGTTTTGAAGTTGGATGTCATTAGGTTTTAAATAGGAATAATAAATTAAGGAAACATTGTGGCATTGTGCATAACTCTATGATATGAAAAATTGGAAATGTAATAGATGACAATTTCATGCATGGACAATTTAACAATCATAAAAATTTGTACCTAAAAGAGACTAGTTTCAAATAGTTAGTCTCAGAGTTTCATTGATCTTAAAGGTGTTTGGATGTCATTAGAATTTAGCAAGCATTTAATCCATTAATGAATGAAAAACTATGCAAATTAAATGTAATAATGTGTATATTTAATATAAGATATGATATGTCCTACTAGTGATAGGAACAATTTTAGCAATACAAAAATCTTTTTTTTGGTACGATTGGTAGTTTGGTACAATATAATAATTTTCCAACCATCATTTATTAGGTATAGTGTGACTTTAATAAATTAATACCATTGTATATTCTATTAGGAATTTTGGACAAAAAAGTGTTGTACAAGTGTTGCAAGTTGCAACATATGTAATAGTGTTCTATTCATTCATTGTAGACTTGCATAATTACATTCGAAACAATAAATTCTTTAGATGTTTTACTTTGTCATGATTCAATTTGAAATTGAAAACTACTTTCAAATTACAAATTCATTCAAGAGTACAAATACTTGGTCAATTGACCATTTGACCATCCAAATGGAAGAAATTGTGACAATTTATTGAGTAGGTGTGAAGTTTAATGTGATAGTGTCAAAGTATGGTATAATGTAATAGGTTTTTATCATTTCTACAAGCTAAATAAACATAAACTTGAAGATGGCCAATGAAATATTGTCCATTAGAGGACTTTATGTGGTCTAGGAGGGCTGTTTCAAGTAGCTGGCCCATACAGTTCCCCCCGCAGTGATGAGAAATCCACATTGTCAAGAAAAATTTTGAAAAAAAAATGAAATGAAATTTCTTAAAATGAAAATTGAAATTTTATTCTTTTTTGAAAACAATGTGGTAGTCGCTTCACCACGTCTAGAGTTATTATAGTTGACGAACGAACCACCCATCAATCCGTCCAATTTGCTCGTCTGTTGGAGGTGCCACTTGTCCGATGTAGTCAACATATAGTTGACTTTCTATCATGGTTGTCATACTGGACAAGTTACTATTCATTTCATATCCTGTAGGACGAGTTATTATTCATCAAATGTACCTAAGAGGCATGATTGTCACATTGGAAAGATTACTATTCATTTCACATCCTACAAGACAAGTTACTATTCATCAGATGTATGTAAGACGTACATCTGATGAATAGTAATTTGTCTTGTAGGACGTGAAACGAATAGTAATCTGTCCAATGTGACAATCATGCCTCTTAGGTACATTTGATGAATAATAACTCGTCCTACAGGATATGAAATGAATAGTAACTTGTCCAGTATGACAACCATGCTTTCTATGAAGATAAAAAAAGATGATATGGACTCATTACTAGAAAGGGAATAGTTTTGCATTATGAAATGAATAGTAACTTGTCTAGTATGACAACCATGTTTTCTATGAAGATAAGAAAAGATGATATGGACTCATTACTAGAAAGGGAATAGTTTTGCATTACGCAATAACGTTGCTTAGTACATTGTACATGGAGTATGGAACAATGCTACAGTACTTGCAAATATGCAACATTTGGTAGTTCTATGGGAACAGTGGAATTAAAGTTCCCACACTTGATTTCCAATCACTTTACTTTATGAGCCTCTACTTGGTGACACATGATAATCATTTATTGGCCGAATTACATTAAATTATAATTACACAAATTATGATTTTCAATTATTATTTCACTATATAAAATTTATATTTATTTATATTGAGAATTTTGAATCTGTATCAAAATACAATTTTGAATTTCGAAGCTACAATTCAAAACTACAAAAGAAAGCTTGTTGGGCAATCTTGCTCAAGGGCTACACACAAAATTAAACATAAGTACAAACTATTAAATACAACAATAACTATATAATCAACTATACAAGACTAAAAACTATGGTTGCACCTATTTGTCTTCCGATTCAGAGGAAGAAGTATCATTGTCGCTGGATTCGTTATTGGAATCTTGTAAAGTTTTCAAGCAAGTTCTTCGACCTATTGGTTTGATCTTCTCTCTTGAGAGCCAACCATCCATTTTCTTTGCCATACCGAAGCTTGTCATCATTCATCAATTGGAAGTTGGTTAAAATAACCCACCTACAACAACCACCACATTACATATTAGTTTAAAATCTTATAATCATGATATAGAAACATGATATACATAAACATGATATACCATAAAGAACCCCATATTTCCCTTATAATCATGACCCTAATGTCTCCCCGAGACACTTTTCACAAAACTAACAAATCACTCCAACACTCCAAAACCTTACAACGTCACGGATTTAGTCACCAAAATCAACACAAGCACAGTGGACACAATCCCGCGTGTGTCAGTACCTTCAATAGCTTCTCGTGGCGTCTTGAAGCCTAGACCTACGTTCTTCCAGAACCGAGTTCCAGCCTTTCCTGGTGCCTTTCCCCTAGTCGAAGCCTTGGTGCTGTACATTCCCAACAAAAAGAGCGACTAAATGACCTAATATTCACAGAACCAAAAAATTCTGAATACCAAATCCATCAAACTTCAAACTCTATAAGTTGCGAATCCGTACCTGAGGAAAACCTTGGGCTGCTTCAGAAACTTCTCGGTCTGCAAGAACACACAAACCCAACAAGCTACCATCAATCAAACCCTAAGATCGAACGACTCCTGCAAGAAAGTAGTATCAGTATCCAATGATGAGAACACCATTTGCATGTTGCCTCCATCTCCGAGGTTCACGGGTACCAGTGAACACACTCAGAACTGAGAGGAACAACATAGAAAGAATTTTTTCCTCATAGTAGTTGAATTGAACACTAGTATTGAATTGTACAACACGGATTCAGAAACAAGGATTTACATGCAAATATTTGAATTTTGGCATTTATTATGTATGTATTGCCACACATTCAATCACTATCTAAATTACATGAAATAAAAAAATGTTTGCAATAATTTGATCTCTATTGTTACCAACTTGATTAAGTATATAACTCATGGCTTGACATGATAATCATAAATCCCTCGTCATGAGGAACTAAAATCGTTGTTTCTACAATTCAATCAGCATTCCAGAGATATTCTCACATCAACTGCTGTTGGACAAATGAATCGTTCCGGGGATCGGAACCGGCTAATATTTGCTTTCTCAAATAGGACCGAGCTCTCAGCAGAATCGCAATAGAAAAGGAATTGACAAAAAGCATTTCTAAAAGAAACTCAAGGATCGGAGTTGTTAATGGCCATCTAACTTAGGACGAACTCTAATTAAGCAACTCTGCAATTCATTCTTACAGTCCTGCTTAATTTTTAGCATGAAATGAGAGTCTAGGTCAAAATCGTACGTACCATCCATATCTGCTAAGCATATCCGTTTACAGTGCATCACAGTCAATGCGAAGTCCTAGTTATGGAGTCTCTTTTCCGAAGGCAACCCTTTCTTGACATTAGACAAAGTCCAACTTCGAAGTCAATTGATGAGTAAAACAACTGACATTAGCTCTATGCATTAGAAATAAGCCCCAATCCAGTCGATCCACATACTCTGCAATGTTGAAAGCGTTATAAGCTCTCCCCTGCATCCAGGCTTCGAAAATATGAAGCATGCCCAAATCACTGATTTCATTTCATTTATATGACAACCCCAGTGACCAATTTCATGCATGCAAGCTGGCCTACGTAACAGTGGGAACGAGATCGACCACAAGCAGACACACGACGTGATGTAAAATGCCGCCCACTCAAGCATATGATTCGGGCTACTCAGACCCCTCAACCTCACCCGAGAAGCAATATGCAACTTCAGTGGAAGTTCAAGAATTAGACTGTTCATTTCCTTGATAAGATAAGATCAAACGACTCATGTGAGAAATTAAGGATCACTGACATGCATGGCTATCCTCGGGATTCGGACCACTGCCGCGCGGCACTTGTTAGTTCTACAGTCGTTCTATGTCAAGCTCAAATCCTCTGTACTTCAAACGCGCAAGTGAAGGAGTCTATCGTCATGCAATTCTTTGGTAGGAAGGACTGCAATTTTGGTTTGGCAAATTGTGACAGAACTTCTCTATGTTTCGATACATTCGTCACAAATTGAAAGTATTCGTTGCAAGCTAGCAAAGAATCTGAAATTCTTTAAATTTTCTGAATTTCAATGGTTTGGCGGCAAATCCTGAAGCCTAAATCTATGTGTGTCACATTCTGTGGCTGAAATTACAAGTCTGGGGTTTCAAGAAATAGGGCACGCACCTCATTAACGAGCAGCCGGCGCGAGATCGAGGAAGACCCTTGAGCTCTTCTGGACCAAACTTGACGAGTCTTTGTCACCAAGCTTTAGGATGCGCCTCCATCTCCGAGATTCACGGGTTGCTTCCGTTGCCTCCAACGCAATCGACAGGGTCACCGTAACAAAACTGAGAAGCGCAGAAAAGCAGTTGCGGATGGCTACTTCGATTAAACCTGCTTGTTGAAGCCGCAGCTATCAACACAACTTGCACAGACCTTTCGGAGGCACTTTGGAGGTGAGCAAGCTCGGCATGAAGGATCCGAAATGGCTGGTTCTATGCACTTTGGCGCCAAGCACTTCACTTTTGGCGCCAAGGTCACGAAGGTATGTGACAACTACTTCCTTCTGGCGCCGATCTTTGTATTCAGAATTGATATCTAATTCACTTTTGCAGCACTAAGGTTTCCTCCACTTGAAAGTGACCATGTAAGAGCTGATTTTGTTTTTGGTTCGCTAAATTCCTGGAAAAAAATTTCAGGAAATTCTTGTAGAAAGAAAACTGGGATTGGCATCTAACCCAAGTTGTTTCATATTTTTTGGACCTTCATAGAATTAGTTACATGTTTCTGAAGTTGAAACACAATAATCATTGAAAGCCACCACTTTGTGGAATGTATACTCCTATGTCATGATCACTTTTAGAACAAAGTGACACTTATTATCACTTAATATATTTATTGTTACTAAGAAATTGGTCAAATTATCATATCCATATATTTTGGTTGGAAAATGAACATACATTCTAATGCTCAAAAGAACGCAACATTTGGATATTGTATTCAAAAGTTATGAAGGAACAAGCTATGGTTCAAAGCACACTAATTCTAGAGCAAACTAAGATTATTTCTTTCTAGGTACATATCTCTTCTAGGACCTTGAATGTTTGGGCATGGTCAAACTTCATTAGGATTCTACATCGACAACATCATTTCAACAATTTCGTATTTTAAAAGAAATTTCTTTATAGGCATCATGACCTATTACAACAATGCTTAAGATAGTATAAAATTGTTACGAACACTAAAATTAATAGCTACAACTAGCACAATGCAATAGGTGTACTTCAACTCACAACAAACATAAAATATACAAAGTATTGTGTTAATATTCAAAGTACCAATGTGCTATCTAGCATGGTGCAATAGGTGTACTTCAACTCACAATAAATATAAAATATAATATACAAAGTATTGTGTATATTATAAATTAGCATAAACTAGCATCTAACTTGTATTTTAAAGTTGGAACAAGTATTAATAACTAGGCCTCACATCTAAAATTACAATGATAAACATTGGTAAAAAAATTGAAGCTTCTTAAAAATTAATGCTTTTCAGAATTAGTAATTATTCAAAAAATTTAGGAGATTATTAGATGAATGCCTAACTTATTTTAATTATATTTTAAAATGGACCAATTTTAATATATCATTTTTTGGATAGCCTAATTGTTTTTTACACTTTAATGAATTATTAGGCAAAAAGTTGCCTAAGCTACCAGGAAACTACGATAGTGTGTAGTGTGTTGATATTCAAAGTAGTGTGTTATTGTATTATGAGCTTTCAAGAAATAGACAAGTGTCTTCAAAGTATCTAAAAATATATAATTTTTATAACTTGAAGAAATAATAAATGGGAGTAAAAAAGAAAATTTGTGGACCTATATTTTAATGGTTATGGTACAAAAACATTGTAAACTTAATACAATAGAAGTACAACTTTTACTTCAATGGAAGACTTTAAATATAACCAAAGATAAATAGAAAATTAAAGATAGAAAAGAACTCTCAAGGAGGATAATGACCTATTCGGAAACTATCCTATTAGTATAATAAGTTCGTTCCAAGGGAGATTGTCAAGTAGGAAATTTATGCTAATGGAATTAATTCCTAAAATAGGAAGTACAATACCAAAATAGAAGACTACGACCCAATTTGAACAATTAATAACCACTCAATCTACAATGACATTGCATAATTCACTTACACATAGTTTGGCTAACACCATCATATTCCGTTCTCAAATAATTCCATAAACACATGTGCACATTAAATCATTCATTAAACCATACACAATGAAACACTCAATTCGGTTTGAACTTGTTTCTTATTTCCAAATTGGTGAACAAATCACCATTTTACAATTTTAGTTTCAACTTGCAATTCACACTCAACTATTAGGATTCACATCCTTTGTTCCACTTCATCTTCACATCACCGATTAGGATATTACATTCCAACTTCCACTATTCTTCACACATCCAACTTGGACTCAAACCATTTCACTCTCGATTCCCATTAAACATAGTAAACTTCCTTCTCAATTATCCAATGACAGATTTTCAATTTGCACTCACGTCCAAACATCATACACAAGCCTCTCCGACTTGACACAAATTCTCATACACACCAAACAATCAAACACACATTCATGAAAACAAAAAAAACGCAGCTCATGGCTGGGACTCGCAGTGGACTCTCCTTCAACACTGGGTAAAATCAAATAGCTTCAAAACCGGACCTAATAGGATCCAAACTGGCGGTTACCAAAACTACAACGACACTCAACTAACCACCAACTTGGAACCGCCTCAACCTATACAACCGCAATCCGACTTGGCAAGCTATACCATCTCTAAAAATCTCCCAATTGGCAATCAACTACTGCCAAATGTTTCGACAACCCCAATTGCAAATCGCCTCCGTTCACACCGACTTGGACCCATGCACAGTCTTCACCCACTTTAATTACTCACCCAACTTGGCAATTCCACCACAAAATAGCATGAATTCCCACCAAAAATTACAAAACACACACAATTTGCATTCAAAAACACTTCCAAAAAATCAAAATTCACACCCTAATAGGCTATCTACACTCTCATTGGACCACTTAAAGATAGATTGAATACTTAATCCATCTAATTAAAGATAGACTGAACTCTTGAAGGACCCATGTTTTTTGGTTTGTAATCTTTATTATATAAAAGAGAGCTTGGGGGTTAAGGGAGTCTTTTGGGGGAGTTATCCCTCTCTATAGTCAAATAGTTAAGCATCCTAGTGTACTCTTACAAGATTTTTCAACAATCCCTATTTCATAAATATTCCAGGTACTTGTCATATGCATGCCTCATTTTTCCACATATGCGTATTTGTTTCATATACTTCATTGTAAATTCATGCAAACATTGTATTTTTAGTTTCAAATTGGCATGTGGAAGGTCAAATGTATTCATACGTACTATATTAACTTAAATATGTATTTTCATAGGTATGTATGATATAAAATCCATCATGGTGAATTCTAGCCATTGAATTTTGACATATATAGCCAAATTTTCAACCTTTGACCTCCAAATGCCAACCTTTGACCTCCTTTTCATAAATCAATATTATTGTAAATATTATAAGAAGATGTATGTCCATTTATACTAAAAGAAGTAGTAATTTTTTTGGTATGATTTGAATTAAAATTTCAAAGATCTCCATGTGCCCTCAAAAATGGAAGTAGGACATTTTATCCCAAGTTTTATCCTAAACCTCTATTGTTTAGAGGCTATTAGACCTCAAGTGTACAAAATTGTAGGGTAAGTAGTATAAAAAAAGACATGGGGTAAACAAAAGAAAAAAAGTTCAACAATGACATCAGTTGCCTAAAATTTTCAAGAGTATCTATTGCAATCTAAAGCAATTTATTATTAATGAACTTGTGAACATTGATTTCTAATTACAAAAATGTAGGTTCACTTAGCTTAATTTTTTTATTGAAATGAAACAAAAATTCCTATGTCAATTAATTGCCAACCTTTGACCTCCAAATGCCCAAGGACTTTAGGGCCCTCTTTGAATTTGCTCTAAATTGAGGTGAAAGCTAATTTTTTTGATAAGTTTTACCAATTTTCTTGAAATTCTAACCATACAAATTCAAACTAAGCATGTTTGAAATCACATATTCACACAAATAAATAAATAAATATATATATATATATATGTGTGTGTGTGTGTGTGTGTGTGTGTGTGTATACACACACACATATGTATGTATGTATGATTTGTGGATTGAAAATTATACTATTCAATTATGAGGATGTTTGAATTGTAAAAGTAATTTGATGTACTTCAATCTTTTTTTTAGAAGTCAAATAAAAAAATTGAACACTAAAAAAATATAAGATCAAAAGTCATAAATAATATGCATAACCCCAATCAATTTATGATTTTATGTGGCTTCTCAAAATCAATTCAATTTTTTTTGATAAATGAATTTATAATTTGAATTCTTCTTCTTCAATATTTAGTGCATGTAAGGCTCATTTCAAAAAGATCTCTACACTACAATTGAAAGTTAAGATTGAAATGAACATCCTTGTACAAAATCTTGACTAGAAAAATCATAATCATTCATTTTGAAGATCAACATTTTGATGCTCAAATTAAACTTGGAAGAGAGTTTTAAAAAATAAATAAATCATAAATAGTGCTTTGGTAAGGTTTTATTTAACTTCAATGTATTTTCAAC
Organism: Pseudoscleropodium purum; assembly: GCA_963969395.1. Lineage (NCBI taxonomy): Eukaryota > Viridiplantae > Streptophyta > Bryopsida > Hypnales > Brachytheciaceae > Pseudoscleropodium > Pseudoscleropodium purum. Next base: position 6,580,886 of record OZ017796.1, read on the forward strand.
ATTAGAATTTGCCAATTTGGTGCCTTAGGCATTTAGGAATTAAAGAACATTAGAAACTTCAATATAGGCCTTTTCAAAGAAAACTTCATTTTCTCAATTTCTCACATATTTTTGAGCTTCACTAAGAAAGCTCCAATCAATTCACTTTCTATTCCATTTATTTCCAAAATTCTTTAAATTAAAATGTTTGTGACATTTTGAAGATTGTATCTTCAAAATAAAAGCTACTTTACAGTTTTTCTACAAAATTTATTGTTGTATAAGCTAAGAAGCTTAAAGTTTACACCAAATATTACACCATTATGTTTGTTAGTAGGGTTTCCATTGTTTTTAACAATTGCATATTATTTTAATTATTTCCTTCTTTTAGTTAATAGTTACTAATTTTTTTACAAAATATATAATTTAATAGATATGTAGAATTCAATTTGATATTTTTAATTATCAAAAAATGATTCAAAAGTTGCAATGAATTATCTAATTTAAAAAAATACAATTTTATTTGAAGTAGAATACAATTTAGACATTAGATGAATAAAAGAAATAAGGTACAAAAAGGGGATTAAACACCTACACATTTTGAGACTAAATCTTTTATATTTTGGATTTTCTTTGTTTTATTTTTTGGTGCAAATCAAATAGGAATTCTTTGTTCAAGTATTTGAAGGTTTAAAAATACTTACATGTTCTATAGGCCTTTTGAAAGTCAAACTTCAATTTCTCATATAGTTTGTGATTTAGAATTCTTTTGAACTTAGCTAAGAAACCAGGGTTGATAGGACGTCCGGACGCGTCCGCTGTGTCCGCAGCGTCCGCTGACATTCACGGTCCCGGCGAACGCAATGTCCACCGGGACCGCCCCGTCCGCCCCGTCCGCTTCATATTTTAGCTTTTACATAAATAGTGATATACCACTCTATTGAATCGCAATTGCAATATAAGAAAAACCAAAATCCAAATGACTTCACTCTCAATCTCTCATTAGTAAAAACAATCAAAACAAAAAACCCAAAACGGGTTTTCTAAGCTACCCCGTCTGTTCGCCCCGTCCGTCCGCCTTCCGACGGCGGGAGGGACACTGTGTCCGTTGGCGTCCGTGAGGATGGACGTCCGGGTTACGGACGCTATTTTGGGGCGGACGTACTGATTTGTCAACCCTGTAAGAAACACTACAAAAAAAACAGTGAATAAATGACTGGAAGAAATGACTGTAAAGTGACTATATGACCGGAACAACTAAAAATTGTCTGCAAATTCCATAATTGCACTAGCACTGGGGCAACAGCATTGGAAGAGTCATTTGGTAGTCATTTTTCTAAACCGCGGACGAGGGTGCAATGAAGGTAGACTTTCATCTACAATTTTTAGTTCTCCCTGGGAATGAGATAACGTTGGGAACTGAGGTAAGTCAATGGCGGATGCCTTAGTCATTAAAAAGTCACTTCAAGTCACCAAATAATACTTTGCATGTCTTTTTAGTGAGTAAGAAATGACTTAATGATTTTGGGTGGTTAATGCTGGCCACTATGGCAGACTTCGGGCAGGAAGTAAAAAATTTGGAGTGTGTACCTAGCTAGTCTAAGACTTCAAAGACGTGGCTTCTGATAACTTCAATGAGACTCGGAAATGACTACCTTGAAGACGAAGTGCTGAATGAATCGATTTCCATTGCCACCACTAGGCCTATGAAGGGACTAACGTGGATACTAGTCATTCCGGGGCTACTAGTATGTGACTTTGACGTTTCTACATGGCGACTCCAAAATGACTGACATATAAGCAAAGTTTACAAGGTGCACGTCCAATATATAATAAACATTTAAAATGAACAAAGGTCCCTCATAGAGACCACCATTGAAATTACACCATTATTTTGGTGGACTTCAAGTATAGACTTTCTACCACCTTCCTAATGTTTGATATAGTTTCAAAAGTGGAAGGATATATTCCATCACATTTCACATCATCAAAAATGATCAAATAGTGAGCTCTTTGGTCCTAAGGACCCACCAATATCTTATCAAGGATCATTTGCAAGAACTTCTTCTCAACATTTTCACTTCGGAGGCCAATAAGGTCAGAGATGTGAGAAATCTCCACTTGGAAAAAGCAACAAATCAAATAGTAGAGAGTCTGCTCGAGTAAGGTGTCGTATAACGATGACAAATGGCGATGCAAAACTGGATCTTCTTCTAATTTCTCTTTGTAAATGTTCAAGGCTTCTTCTAAATTCTTTAAGGACTCAGAATAGGGTATGCTTTTTCTAAAAGGCATCCCAAATTCACTACCACAAATGACTATCTATGATGACTTCCACTTGTCTGCCAAATGACTGCTATAGTCATTTTTCAGTCATCTTATAGTTATTGCGGACATTGACTTTTAGGTAGTGCAATCAGTGCTTAGGGTACTCATACATTGCCTAAGTACCAATGTCCACAGAATTGGATCTTCTTCTAATTTCTCTCTGTAAATGTTCAAGGCTTCATTGAAATTCTATGTGCTAAAAAGGACGGCTAATGCTCTAATCACCTGTACATGATTTGCAAGGCTAGTAGCATGTATGAGCGCTTCATGTATCGGAATGACACTGATATCCTGCCCGTGCTAACAAGTTGTCTTCCTCTGACAATTCTATGGCCCCAATTAAATTTACTGTTTTGGTTGGAATCGGCAGGTTATGGGGAGCTCTTAGCCCGTCACTCTCCACTGTTGTGTTCATAAATGCATCGGATGTATCAACGACCTCTCGTCGAGCTCGTGCCTCTTTTCGTAGCACAACTTTCCAACCCGGTCTTCCTGTAACGTCTGAAAAGAAAACTTGAGTAGCTTGGCTTGGGAAAATGAATGGATTTGCTAAGCAAGGCAATTTGTGCCAAAAGTTCACTACAAGGAATCCAGCCTTGTCCTTCATATATGTAGGGTTACCTCGATTGTCTATAGTTTTCACCCACTCACAACGCAACAAAATTATCTTCATACTCAATGCACCATAATCCAACTCAAGTACGTCTTGAAGTACTTCTACGTAGTTCACAGAGGATTCCTCAACATTTCCAACAATCTCGTGGAAAACGGATGCTACCCCACTGTTGTAATTCAATAAGTATCTTGTATTGTCATCCTCCACTCTAAAGTGGTTGCCAAATGTTGTGACTCGTACATATCTAGTAGCTCTCTAGGACGGCTTCTTTTTGAGGAGAAAGCGGTCCATATGTTCTGGGTTATGCAAATCCAAGTCCGACTCTCCCACTTTGCGTTGCATCCAATCAGCTACGGATGGCATTTCTGGATTCTCTTGTGATTTAGTCCTCCACATCCTGGCCAATCCACGGAAATACAATTAAACCCGGAAGCAGACGGTCCGCACTCCAAAATAAACCCAGTAGGACGCACTGTCTAGACTTTAGGAGTAATTCTCATTAGGTAGTGGAAGTTCTATGACTTCTCCGTGACTTGAAGTAGTCATTTCTATGTCGACTACAAGTCATTCAACGTCTGCTAGACTTGAAAATGACTCCACTACAACTAATGCAAAACTACACAAGATTCCAGGTCAAAATGTCTTTAGCTTACACAAAGAACTTTACAATTCAGCCATACTAGGGATCACAGTATCATATGGAAGAGTGAACTCCTTAACTTACATGAATGAATCTTGCATGGCTGCAGCATTCGAGAGCACATAGTGGTGGGCCACATCTCTCAACTCAGAACTTATCATGTACAACCTTCCTATCCCTTGCAAAACTTCTTCAGCATCTCCGTATTCTTCATCTTCATCCCATACACGCCTGTGAGAGCCCTCAAAGTTGTACAGGTACTCTGTAATGAATCCAATGCATTCATCTTTCAAGTACCCCTCTACCATGCATGCCTCTAGTCGTGCCATGTTTCGGACGTGGTTCTTCAATACTTTCATGTAGCGCTCCACTGGATACATCCACCTTGCACTAATTGGACCACACAAGTCCAATTCCTTTGCCAAATGGTATGGAAGATGAGTCATTATGTCAAAAAATGAAGGTGGAAATTCGATCTCCAAAAGATCCATGCTTTCTACCACATCTGCTTCTAGAGACGAAAAGTCTGTTGGATTGTATACCTTTATGCCCAAGCGACGAAATACCCTGCACATTCTCATAATAGCCATACGAGGTCCTGGTTCCATCAGATCACGAAGAGCTAGTGGCAAGGCCATATTCGTTAATTTGAGACAAAGTGAGGTCTCATTTTCATACTACTTGAAAATGTAGAAAAAGCTCTACTTAAATTGAGACATTAGGGGAATATTGAGACTTTCAAATGTCAATTTCCATGTGTAATCATTTACTTATTGTTTTGGAAAGTGGCAAGTGCTTATTGAACATTTAAATTTTGCAAAATTTTATTATGAATATAGAAATACTGCAATTAATAAGACAGTAAAGTGAGACAATCCATTAAATTGAGACTTGCATGTGTTTAGATTTAGGGTCTAAAGACTCTTTATTCCATATTGTAATAAAAAGAAACATAATTATTTCTATCCCTTATGATTGTACAATACATTTGCAGAGAATTCAAAAACATCATAATAAGAAAAATGACTTCATTGATAGAAATCAGTAGTCATCTGGCGCTAGATTGCTTTAAGTATAGAATGACTCGTACCATCGCCACGTGTCAGCCAACATTGCATCTAGCGTATGCAAATGACGACCTACAAATAACTCTACTATGACTCACAAATGACTCATTAATCAATTACGTGTGAACAAGGATATTTGTCATCCTCCTAAACTGACTGCAAAATAACTCCACAATGACTCGCAAATAAATCATTACATCGCCACATGCCAGCAACCAAAATTTTTTCCATACCCGCAGAATGACTCTAAAATAACTCACCCTAAACTTAAAAATGACTTCAAGAAATTACCATGCAAACCATCTGGAGCACTTTTTCGTGACTGCAGAATGACTTTGAAATAGCTACAAAAGGTGCTGACGTGTCAATCCATGTCTACTTGCCAATGACTCCATGGTGACTCCAGAGTGACTCCAAAATTGTTGATGTCATGCCGCTTCTCCAAAATTTTGGAGTGGAATGGGCAACTGTTCACACTTTCTGAACCAATTGCCCGAAAATCACAAGTGCCACGTAGACCCTATCATCCCTTTTTCATCCAAGATGGTGATAATACACTACCAGTCACTACAGTCACACACTCGTCCACAATAATTGCACATCCGGAAGTCATGATGCAATCGAAAATGTCCTAAATGATTATTGTATAGTCATTTATCGCAATCATTTATTCACTATTTTTTTTGTAATGAAAACTAAGCTCCAATATTGCATTTTTTTATTCACACTTTGAAGACAGTGTCTTAAGGTTAAGAATAAACCACTTTTGAACATTTTCTATCAAATTTTATTTTTTATTAGAGCTTAAAATATACACCAATTACTATATGATGTTTGTCAAATTTTTTTTTTTTTTTTTTTCTTAAAAGTGGCATAATATGTTAACCTTCTTGTAATTATTCAATACTAAAAAAAAACATGTCTTTTGAAAACCATATAGAATTGAATTCAAGGTTTTCAATTTTTTTTAATATGAGAAGAAATTACTAATAAATTTTAACATATGTTGCACACAAAAATGTTTTATCTTTAAAACATGTGTCCTAATGTAAAAATCCATTGAAGTTTTCATCAAGCCTAGGCATTGAATGTTTGAAGTTTTCATCCTTGAATGTTGACACGGATACCAAATGTCCGATGGGTAACAAAGAATCTTTGTATGTAGGACAAAACTACAACTATTCACGTTTAGAATTGGGTTTGGAAATGGAAAATTTCTCATAGTATTTTGACTTCCAATGGGTGCTTTTACTATTTCTTAGATCAATTAAACAAATTAGTAATGTCATTATCGGTTGACATTTTTACCATTGAAAGTTTGAAATTTCAGCCAAGTAATGATCTTCACCACAAAGTCAAGAATTGGACTAGTGATTCATGACATCTCAACCTTTGGATGATTGTTTTCACCCGTGATTCTATTATACGCACTATTGAAGGTTAACTTATTTCCTTAACGTTTCACCTTCAGGTCGACCCCACCAAACTAAGTTTATCCCCTCTGTCTTGTTGCAATCGGATCCCACCTCTCTGTCCTCCTCTATCTCAAACTTAAGCCAAGTTAAATGAATCCCGATTAATGCGCCACCCCACTCTCACAAATTGTGGGTTCTATGAGCATCCAGCTCCCTGCCGATTCCCTTCCAAAATCGAAGTTCGCAAGGGAAGGAAGAATGATGACTATGAGGATTTGTAGCTCCTTTGTTTTGCTGTACAGTAAGTTCCGGGAACCAACGGACTGAACGGAGGATCTCTTTGGCATTGGAAACACTATGGGAACATGGTGGAGCGGTGCTCTATACTCAAACGTTGCTCCATTTCTATTTCTCTTGTAACAATGCCTTAGCATTGCTCAGACGTTGCTTTGCTTGTGAAGCCAACAAAAACGTTGCTAATAAATGTTGCAAACCGCCCTCCTTACTAGTAGTGACTTACCTTAACGACACCTGGCTACCAAATCAAAGTTGGAGCGTAGATGCACACTAGGGCATGGATGCAAGCTCTAGCAAGGTGTAGACTCAGACTAGGGTGTGGACGCAAATGTTGTCAAGGTGCAGACTCAGAGTAGGGCGTGGGTACAAGTAGAATTAGGGCATGGACGTAGATTAGGGCATAGACAAAAGACAATTAGGGCGTGGACATTGTATGGATGGTTTTTTCCCTTAAATACTACAAAACACTTTTCAATTTGAACTTTGCAACTTTAACTTCTAGAAACTTCAGTGCAATACACATATATTACTCATTTTTCATCTCATACTTGCAATACATGTTTAGTGTGAATATCATCGTATCATTCAAGGATTTGGAATTTGACATGAATAAATTATACTATAAATGATGTCAAAATAAATAAAAACAATCATTGCATACAATAGGGTCTTGAATATATTTAAACTATTATATACAATAAGGTGTTTGGCAAATGCCAAGTACATATGATCCTCTTAGAGGATGATAGGAGAAAATTCATCACCTTTGAAATAGCTACTACGTACTAAATCTTTCAAAAATAAAAAATAAAAATTTCATTTACGAAAGCAACACTTAGGCATAGATTAGCAATATGGTTTTTGCCTCAATGTGTCAAGGGCCTCAGAGACAAATGCCCTTTGGAGGGGATCTTCTCTCATGAGGCTTTTCAATTTCAACATTAGGTTAACATATTGCTCTTTCCTATCTTTGAAAAAATAAAATGTATCCCAATCCTCAATACGATCTATGCTGCTGCATATGTGTCAATAGCCTTAGAATAAAGGTGTTATTTTTGCATGACGTGAAATGAGTTGTTGGGGTCTTCCTCGTCATAGAGAAAAAACAATTTTGGGGCAACAAACTTTCAAGCCTCTTTCACCTTTTGCATATCACTATATGCCTTATAATTGTACTTTGATGGCTCCTTCTCCTTCACTCGGCTTGAAAGCCCTTAATTACAAAGCCCGATGTAAACCACATTTTCTTTCCAAGGATCAAAATGGAGCAAAACATTGGATGTAGAAATGTTGTTGTGAATGTAATCTACGTCGTGGCATTTCACCACTATAATAAGTAATGACAATGCCAAATTCACTCAATTTCTACGATATGTGGCAATCCATCCAAGGTCCTCAATTGTAAACTTGGTCCTAGTCAACTTTACAATATCATTCAAGTCCACTAAATCAGAAATTTTGGAGTTTTTTTTTTTTTAAAAGAAATTAAAGATCCTCCATTCCACCAAAGCGTATAGCCTTCCATTGTGCTTGGGTGCAAGTATGAGAGTCTTATGATGCCTGGGTGTCATACTGAACACCTTGCAGCCTCAAGCACAATATCTCAACGCTTCTCCTTTTCATTCTAGGTCTTCAACCCCTTCCTTGCAAAATCCATCCAACTAGGGATGCTTGTCAATTTTGTCAACCACACCTTCCTCACGTTACCATATGTGCCTTCCTCCTTCTATCCTGGCATTGGTACCACTTTTACTGAAGGTAGAAGCCAATCTACAAATCCACTTACACATTGGTCCAATGTGCATTTCTCCATTGTATCCTTCTATAGTGATTTTGCTTTATTGCAGCTACTAGAAAACTGTTGATACCACTTCTAAACCATATCTAATTTTGAAATTGCCTCTCTATTTCCATTGTCCAAGTCAATAGCACCCTCTTTTTTCTTCACATGGTACAAATAGCTTGGCGCTGCATTAGTAGTCAATGCAATAACCTGTTTATCAAGAAACTCTGAGTGTAATCAATAGTTCGAGTAATTGTTGAAAGTTTCAGACGCTTCCAACTTCAACTCAAGCTCTTGTCGTAAATCTTGTGTAAGCCTATGGTAACCTTCTTCTTCATTGTTCAAGTACTCCCTCTACAACATTTGAAGACTTCGTCGCTTATAGAACTCCATTCCTATTGCCCTACATTCTTTGGTGTATGGATTGGGGGGCCAATCGGGGTTTGGAGGCTTCTTTTGCTTCTTTCAGCTTGATGACAAAGGGTTTAATGAACCAATGGCCATAGATGTGTCCATTGGCGGAGGTTCTTCCTTAAATGGCCTATCTAAGTCTACAAACAAGGGACGCTTCCTAGACAAACCACTCCTTTCTGCAACCATTTTCAAGTGAACTCCTTGTATGTGATTCAAACCCAAATAGTGTTTGTTGATAATGTGATAATGTTCCTACCCTAGCTCAAATATGTCCCCACCCTGAATTTCAAGTCTCCGACTAGCTCCAACGTTTGTGCCTTATCCAACTTACATCTATGCCCAAACTCCTTAATGTTCGTGCCCTAAATCTTATCCATGCTTGTACATAGCAATGTCCTCGGCTCCTCGCCCTAGACCACCCTAGTTTCGATTATGTCTGTGTTCAGACTCGATAATGTCCGCGCCCAATCTTTACGTCCCCGCCTCGACCGTCTACGCTAGAGCCTAGTGTCTGAGCCACTTGTGGGTATATAAGGCCATCCCCACCTATCACAAGATGCCCCACAACCTCCCTGGTCCTCCACTTTTTCTTGAACTGGTTGCAAGGGTGCTCGTGTGGAGTGAGCTTACTACATTCACGCACAGTTTTTTTCAATCTTCATCAATATGTCGACACAAGGATCATTGAAGAAAGAACAACGAGACAAGACATGACAAAGGCTAAGGCAAACCCAATGCAAGTAGCTACACATGTTACGAAATCCAGCCAAGCTTGCCATTCAAAGTTGGAAGGCAATACTGGATCCATGGAGTGCTGATCACTATACTTAGTATATAGAGTGGTGTCACATTGACAAGGCCTTCCCAGAAGAATATCACAACTTCCATCGCCACTTTACAAAGCTAACTTGAAGTACTGTAGTGATGAAGCATTCAGGAATTGTTGCATTGAGGTGTACCAAGTTTTGTATGACCACTCCACCATGAAATGAAACAAAGTCAACCTTTTCATTCTGAGAGGTGTGCATGCTGAGTTGAGCTTGGAAAACGAGTAGAATAGTTGACGTTCAAAGGTATCGACAACCACATGAAAGTTCCACAGCTTGCGAATGGATTTATTCCAAAGGAGTTACAAAAATATCCATAGGGCGGATTAGGCACCATCAGAACCATGGTCGAGCAAGTTGATCACTACCAAACCATAGGCTCAAATACAGACAGTGACTCAGATGGAACTCGTACTCCACCACGTCCATTGAGTTATAGGGCACTATTGCAAGCTAAAAAAAGTAGGATACAACAAAATGAGCCACATGAAGCTGAACACGACGTGGCAATGGCTAAAGATGGCGTGGCAGCTACTGAAGATATTCGTGCTAATGTGGAGACCATTGCTACATTGACTACAACTCTTAATGAAAAAAATGCACTCATCAAGCAGTTGTATGAAGATACTGCCAAAATATGCAACGAACTAGTAGAGAAGAACGACTTGATTGCAAAGCAAGAATGTGATATACAACAACTTCATGGAGCTCTTCAAAATGCTACTCAAAACTTGGCAAAGGGAAACAACATGGGGCCACCCAACGAAGGAGTTGGAGATTTGCGTTCCAAAAATGTAGATCTCTAAAGTAAATTGGATGCAATAGTGGCACAGTACTATCAGTGGAAGTTGGCATGCGTGTTTATAGTGGACTGAAGCAATCAGCTAGCTACAGAGTTCAAGAAGGTGGCCAACAATTATTTGCTCCACAATCAAGAAAGGATTTTTGGCTAAACATCATAGGCCACCGTAAATAGCCTTTTCGATATGGAGAACATGGCAACATAATCCACTATGAGCCATGGAACTACAATTGATTGATCTCAACATGATTGGGATTTTGAAAATGCCTGGTCTATACATCTTGATCGCAATCCGGATTTATTGTGGCCCCAGCCTTCTACCTTTGTGATTGATGGTACTACATGCCCATTTGTTTAAATCCTTTTGGCACCGAAGGTGGAATGTACTTGGGCACATGCAATCACTTGTACCACCCAATCTACTTGATCAACTTGATGATATGTCATAAACAGTGTGCAATGTGAAAGGCTCTTTTCCATGAGCGATTGTATGAGTTGTTTGGGCTATTGCCCTATATGCCACCAAGCTGGGAATTCAATGCGGCCAATGCACCGGAACATCCTGATAAGTGGGGAACAGACCTTGTTTGGAGTTGGCGTAACAAGATCCAGTCTTTATAGAAGCTTGAAGTCTCTAACATGTGGGGTTGGAAAACCAATGCAACTAAAGTTGTTAGAGTATGTGAACATTTGATCTCCATTAAGGACAACTTCAATCTTAGAAAACGAAATTTCTTCTACCAATGCTTCAACAACCACTGGAGCGAAGATCAAAATGAAGTCCGATTTGGACAACATCCAATAGGATGGTTATGGAGTGTGGATGGAGTTTGTGTCACCGATGATGACAGAGTTTGTATTGTTGAAGGTGCATATGAAGAGCCTATTGCTTGAGAAGAAGTACATATTTCAGAATCAAAGTGGCGTAAAATCTTCAAAAATGACATCATTGACTTTTTGATGGATGAACACAACCCTGGAACTCGACTAGCCCTTCAAAAAATGCAACAATCACAATTCATAAGGGATTTATTAGAAGAAGATGTACCAACAAGACAAACTTGATTCAAAGCGCGAAGGCTTTACAGTGACGAGGAAGATGTGGTAGTTGGGATACACGACAATGAAGTTGGACCTAGTGGTGCGTCAAACAGTCCCATGAATATCGATTAAGTACAATTTCATTTGCACTACACTAAAACACGGAATATTATAGAAAAGTATCTAGCATTAGAGAAGCTTGTAGTCATGCTTTTTCCAAATTTTGTAATATATGACAAATATAAAATATACTAGTGATTTCTCTTTTATGAAGTGCAAGTCTCCTTTTTTGCATTCCACTAACTTTAAATGAAGTCATGAGGTTGATTTCTTGTCAAAAATTCCTGAAAATTGCCATTTTTGCTTTGTTCACAATATAAACAAACTTATTAGAATCTAATTGTATGATCTAGTACCTCACTTATCGTAGCTCATGTAGAAAAAATTTCGTGAAGTTTGACTATAGTGATTGGAAAATATTATCTTTCAAAGTTAGAAAACACAAATCTTTTCAACAATGGCCTGCAATTTCAAATAAATTTGACTACCATTTCAAGAATTTCTTGGCACTACAGAATTCAAAATTAAAACAAATTTAAGATAATCTATGGAGTTGATAGTGTAAAAGAAAAAAAGAAAAAAATACTTGATTTTCATATTGTGAACCCTCCATCACTTATTTCCTAGCGTCCGTGCCCTAATAGTAGGAATTTCATAAGCAAACCCAGGGTTGACAGGACGGTCGGACGTCCGGGACGTCCGGACATGAACACTGTGTCCGCAGCGTCCGCTGACATTCGCGAACGCGCCGTCCGTCCCACCTGTCCGCCCCGTGACCCCTGTCCGCCCCGATACCCGTCCACTCGGTTACGGCCGTCCGATCGACACGCGGACTGATGTGATCCGCACAATCTGGGTGTCCGCCTCGGGCCGTCCGCCCCGCCCGTTTGCCTTCTGACAGCGGGAGGGACGCTGTGTCCGCTAGCGTCCGTGAGGACGGACGTCCTGGTTACGGACGCTATTTTGGGGCGGACGTACTGATTTGTCAACCGTGAGCAAACCAAAATAGGACTTGGAGTTTTGGCATCCACGCCCAAGCCTCAAAACCAAAAAGACTTTGGAGACACTCCAAGAGTCTTCTAAACTCTAATTCCTTGTGTTCTCACCCTGACACTAGGACATCTGTGCCCCAACATCCTTAGATGAGGAAGTCTCCTAAAGTGCATCGTCTCTCCTTATAACTACACCTATACACTTTAGACTCCATGCCCAAACATTCCAACATAAGAAACCAAAGTGTTTCAAAGTACAAGAACTCAAATTGAACTACAATTTCTTGACTTTCCCAATGATCAATTGATTCAATTCATTGGAATTCCAAACTCTATACCCTAAACCCTATTTCCTATAACCTAAATCACATGTTAATTATTCAAAATTTTAAATGGACCAAAGCATGTCCTGATGAACTTATAATCTTTAAATAAATAGATCAATGGTAGAAGGGATTATCTCCTTACAAGGTTTTTTGTTTTAACTCCTAATTTAAATGCACAAAGGCACATAAAGAATAACCTATACCCTTTAAGTAGAGAAAAAAATCAATGGTTGTAGAAACTTCTTTCTCATGATATATTTTTTCCTACCTCCTAATTAAAATGTGGAAGGCATTTGACAAGTAACCTATACCCTTCAAGTGAAAAATAAATTTAATGGTAAAAGGGACTTCCTTTTCATGATATTTATTTTTTCTACTTCCTAATTTAAATGTACCAAGGCATTTGACAAGTATCCTATACTTTTTAAGTAGAAAAAAAAATCAATGGTTGTAGTAACTTCCTTTTAGGCTTTTTTTTTTCTCATTCCTAATTTTTCTACTTCCTAATAAGGAAAAGGTGCCCTCAATACTACAAAACAATCCTTGGCAATGAAATAATAATCCACTATTGAATACCTCTAAAAAACATTTTGTTTGAAATAGAAAGAAAATTTGGTGCAAATGTCTCCCTCCCAAATTATGAATTGAAACCACCATTAAATTTTAGCTCATCAAGTATAGGCTGTCAATTTAGAATAATCCCCAGTATAAAACCCGAGGAAGGATCCAATGCAACATTGCAAATCTGAAGCCTCCAATGAGTTGTTTCGCAATGTCCACACCTAAATACTCTGTCTGCACCCCACTATCCACACTCTAGCATTTGTCAATGTGGAAGAGGACTTGGAGTTCTCGCATCTGCGCCCTAGTATCAAAACCAAAAAGACTTTGGAAACACTTCAGGAGTCTCTTGAACTCTAATTGCTTGTGTTCCCACATCGTCACTTTGATGTCTGTGCCCCAACTTCCATCTTCGTCCAAGCGTTTGCGCCCTAGCGTTTGTCAATGTGGAAGAGGACTTGGAGTTTTTGTGTTTGCACCCCAACGTCAAAACCAAAAAGACTTTGAAGACACTCTAAGAGTCTCCTGAACTCTTATTCCATGTATTCCTACCCTGTCATTAAGACGTCTGTGCCCCAACGTCTTTAGATTAGGAAGTCTCTTGAAGTGCAGATCTATCCTTGAGTCTGCACCCATACACTCTAGAATCCACGCCCGTACGTTCCAACATAAGAGACTAAAGTGTTTCAGAGTAGAAGAACTCATATTGAACTACAATTTCTTGACTTTTCCAATGATTAGTTGATTCAATTCATTGGAATTCCAAACCCTATATCCTAAATCCTACACCCTATACCCTCTTAATCTTGTGTCAATCATTCAAAATTTTAAATGGACCAAAGCATGTGCTGATCAACTTATAATCTTTAAATGAAAAATAAAAATCAATGGTGGAAGGAAGTTTTTCCTTACGATATTTTTTTTCTACTTCCTAATTTAAATGCACCAAGGTATGTGAAGAATAACCTATACCTTTTATGTGAAAATTAAACTTGATAATAAAAGGGACTTCTTTTTCATAATATATTTTTTTTCTACTTCCTAATTCAAATGCACCAAGGCACATGAAGAGTAACCTATATCCTTTATGTGAAAAATAAATTTGATGGTTTTTCCTACTTCCTAATTGAAATGTATTAAGGCATTTAACAAGTAAGCTATACTTATTAAATGGAAAAAAAAAAATCAATGGTTGTAGGAACTTTATTTTAGTCTTATTTTTTTCCTACCCCCCCAAATAAACCAAAAAAGGCATTTGATGAATATTCTTTAGCTCTAAAGTAAAACAATAAATGATGAAGGTAATGTTTTATTTACCATTTAATCCTAGTCTGGCTTAAAATGAAAAAGTGAATGGTTTAAGATGCCTCCATGCATTATTTAAAGTGTCCCATTGAACAAAGGAGTGGAATAATGCTACTTTTTTTGGGTGAAACCTGAAATTTATTGTATACTCTCAATCTTCTTTTATTTTATTTCAAAACATGGGGACAATTTTAAGAATAAGGAAAAGGTGTAAAAAACACCACAAAACAATCCTTGGCAATGAAATAATAATCTGCTATAGAAAACCTCTAAAATTTTTTAAATTTCAAATGGAGAGAAAATTTGGTGCAAGTATCTCCCTCCCAAACTTTGAATTGAAACCACCATTGAATTCCAACTCATCAAGTATAGGTTGGCAGTTTAAAACAATCTCGACTATGAAACCGAAGGTAGGATCCAATGTGACATTGCAAATCTCAAGCCCCTAATGAACTTTTTCATAGCATCTGTGCCCTAGAGTCCACATACAGACATTCCATCTGCACCCCAACATCTATGTCCTAGCTTCCGTCCACGCCTTGATGTTTGTCAATGTGGAAGAAGACTTGGAGTTCTGGCGTCTGCACCTGTAGAATGCTTGTCTGTTCTAAATTTTTGATTTTTTGAAGGAAATTGGAGGCATTTTTGGATTGATTTTATGTGATTGGGTGGTTTTATGATATGTTTGTATGTATGTTTTCCAATTTGGAATGTTTATTTGATGAAAATGTTTGAGTGAATAATGGAATGTGTTAATGGGAATTCAAGGTGGTTTGTCCAAATGGGATGTTGAATGTATTTGAGGTGGTTAGATTTGAGGTTCCAATTTGGTGGTTGAATGTTTGTGGTTTGTCTCTTCCATTTGGTAACCGCCAATTTTTTATTCTCTATTAAGTCCATTTTTTTTCTTCTTGTTTGATACTCAGTGTTGAAGAGTGTCCACTGCGAGTCCCAGCCAAGTTGTGCTGTGTATTTGATTTGTTGTTGTGTATATGCATGTGAGTGAGTCTTTCGAGTTTTATTAGTGAGATGGAGATGTGTATGTGAGTATGACTAAGGAATTTTAAGTATTCCAAGTTGGAGAAATGTTTTAGGAGTTGGTGAAAATGATGTGATTAAATGTTGGAAATTTGATTGGATGATGAAGTGTGACTGTATGTGTGAAGAACAGTGGAAGTTGGAATGTAATATCCTAATCGGTGATGTGGAGATGAAGTGGAATAAGGGATGTGAATCCTAATAGTTGAGTGTGAATTGCAAGTTGAAACTAAAATTGTAAAATGGTGATTTGTTCACCAATTCAGAAATAAGAAACATGTTCAAACCGAATTGAGTGTTTCATTGTGTATGATTTAATGAATGATTTAATGTGCACATGTGTTTATGGAATTATTTGAGAACAGAGTATGATGGTGTTAGCCAAACTATGTGTGAGTGAATTATGCAATGTCATTGTAGATTGAGTGGTTATTAATTTTTCAAATTGGGTTGTAGTCTTCTATTTTGGGATTGTACTTCCTATTTTAGGAATTAATTCCATTAGCATAAATTTCCTACTTGACAATCTCCCTTGGAACGGACTTATTATACTAATAGGGTAGTTTCTAAATAGGTCATTATCCTCCTTCAACAGCGCCCCAGTGTCCCTATATCTGTGCCCCAACGTCAGAACCAAAAAGACTTTGGAGACACTCCAAGAGTCTCCTAAATTCTGATTCTCTATGTTCCCACCCTGTCACTTTGACATTTGCACCCTAGCATCTGTAGATGGGGAAGTCTCCTTAAATGTGTGGTTTGTCCTTGAGTCCGCACCTAGATGTTCCAACATTTGTGCCTTAACTTCTGGAAATCCTTTGGTTGCACTTCTAGTTGAACCAGATTTGAAGTTAATACGCATATAAAGTTCTATCAAAATGTTTGGTGAATTTTTTGTTCATCTAGGAGGAACCTTGCTGAATTTTTATTTTATCAAACTATATTACAAATAAAGTGAATAAACCTCTCCAAAAGACACAAAGTTCATATATGGCAACATAACAATATATTTTGTCATCAACATTCTTCAATTTTATATATTATATACAAACATACAATTTCCTTATGCCTTCATGTATATCTAATTACTTCCCTAATAACATGGAAAGATGATCATTCTAATAGTGTCATCCTAAATGGGCTAGGTGGAGTGCATGCTTAAGGTCTTCAATTTTCTTTTTGTATCCCTCCTCTTTAATACTAAACTCTCTCTTTAGGTTTTCTATTTGTATATTGTGAGTTTCTTTTTGTTGACGAAGTTGAGCATCTTGGTCTTCAATCATCTTTAGTAAAGATGAATAGGATTGTAGCATTTTTTCACTCATCATTGGACGCTCCAACATATCTTGATTAGCTTCCCATGTATCAAGTTCAACGAGGTGTTCAGTTATAGAATTTGGAGGATTTGACGATGGTCCACCTATTGTGCAATTATTGCCTATTTCTCTCAATCCAAAGGCAATAGGTTCAATGTCTTCATCTTCAGTAATGTTTTCTAAAAACCAACTAAGTTCAGTTGATCTCAAAAAAAAAAATTTTGATCCATTTCTTCCTTTGTACATCCTAACTTGAGGTCAACATCTGAATCCTTGGACCACTCTATACATGCATTTGCAATTGGTTTGTCACTGCTTTTTGACTTTGTTAGCCCTCCTTTGCCCATATACTTCCATGCTCTAGGGATATCAATGCTCTCTAGAACTCCTCCTTTACTCTTCATTGAACACCAATCCACCGTATGATGGAGCTTCTCCTCTGCATACACCATACGCAACATTGTAATCTTAGATTTGTTTCTATGTACAAATGTAGTGTTATATAGGTGGTGATATACTTGGATGCATCTTTCGAAGAACAACAGGTCCTTGCAATAGTGAAGGTTGGCACTCTTGAACTTATAGTATTTTTTACGCTTAGAGTGTGCAAATACTTTGCCTATGTGACATTAGTCAATGTATTTTTCACAAGTTTTTATAGTCTATGGCTGTGGTTTGTTTTCCCAACCTGCGAAAGTTATGGTTATTGGGATTAAGCAAAAAGTGCAAGGGCTTTCTAGATACCTTCAAATTATGACGCCTCCCTTTATTGTAGGGCCACATTTTGCGAGGAACTTCATTAATATCCATTGTAGAAGTAGACATGTATTTCAAATTCAAATCACAATGAACGTACAAATTATAGGTACTCGGTGTTATAGTCCTATATAGCTAGAAAAGGTGTTAGAACTAACAAAGTGGATGTGAAAAGTGAAGCCCAATGCCCATGGACTGTTGGGCCCACCGCCCCCTAAGTACTCACCCCAAAATTGGAACTCTAATGTAAAGTCCAAGATTTCGAGGCTGACTCGGATGTATGGGCGGGAACAATGTTGGGTGGGTACTTATTCAATTAGTGGCGTAGGCAATATGGGCACAGGTGGTGTCGAAAATTGGTTGTATGGACGCGGACTGAAAATGTATGGGCACGGACTCAACATGTCTAGGCGTAGACTTAATGGTTATGGGCATCGACTCCTACATAGAAGTCCCCACCCATACCCTAAAACATAGGTAAAACTTTTGTGTAGACTACATCCGCATCCAACTCTTTTCACAAGAGTGCGGATGTGCCACAGCGTCTCTACCCAGACTGAATAAGTCCCCGCCTAGGAGAATGAGTCCTTGCCTAAGGTATTGGCGTCCCTGCCTATATCTAACCGTCCGCGCCCAAACTTTAGGAAAGTATAAAAGCAACACGCCTTAGATTAAGCTACATGTTTTCCGCCTAGCCTCTGTACTCAGACTTCATTTTGAGCTCCTTTGTAGAGTTTATGTAGCAGAAGGCTACCCTGGTTGTTTACTGAAGTGATGTTAAAATCAATTCAAGAGGTGAACCAATGCTAATTGTTGTTACTGATACCAGGTTGTAGAAGACCTCGAAGAATCATTTTATCTCTTTCACCCATAATGGCACTAAACCGTAAACAAACAAAGGAGTGGGAGCTATGGTATGAATTCTCAGAGTGTGGGCCCAAATTTGAGTTGCATCTTTTGTGGCGCTACATTCAATTTCAAACGTGAGTGAGTTTTTTGCACTTAGGATACAGGACAAGATCAGAGAAGGCAATGTATACTCACATACCTCGAGCTGTGTGAGAAAAATTTGCAAATGGTGCAAACTTTGTTCTAAAATAGATGGATGCTGACCAATGCAAGATGTAGAGTCAATGCCTAGCGGTCCACCCAAAAGATCTTCGACACCAAGTTCAAGCCAATCCACTCAAAATGAAGTAATATAGGAAGGGATTGGAGAAGGCCAGAAGGGTGTGTTGAACCGAAGGACTTATGCTTAGATCCAATAATCTTGGCAGTTCAAATTCTACAAAAAGTGGACCTTTGCATCAACAACACTTGCAAGATGCCATGAATATTGCAAAGAGGAAGGAATTGAATGAGAAGCGGGCCAGTTTCTTTTATGAAGCAAATGTGCTGTTCAATAAGGCTAGAAATCTGACATTCATTGAGGTGGTGTGTGCAACTTTAGTGGCACAATTTGAATACTCTCTTCCTTTCTATCATGCGTTGAGGACTCAATTGATTGAACCCAAGAGTTTGCAAATTGAGAATGAGATCAAAATCGAAATAAATTTTGCGGTGAATAACTACAGGGTGAGTATATGTAGTGATGGTTGGGATGATATTAATCAACGTCCTCTTATGAATGTAATGATGTCATGTCCTACTAGTGATGTATTTCTCAGATCCATTGATATGACTAGCGAGACAAAAAGCATAACATACATAATTGACTAGATGAAAGTATTCATCAGAAAGGTGGGACCAAAAAATGTAATCCAAGTTTGTATCAACAATGCAACAAACATGCTTGGAGTACTAGACAATATTACCATAATGTACCTACACATCTTCAAACAAGCCTGTGCAGCGCACACATTGGATCTATTGTTAGAGGATTGGGCAAAAATAAAATTATTCTAAGATTTAATTGCTCAAGCTAATTGGTTGTGCAAATACATCAAAGGGTATCATATGATAGTGGCTACTTTTTGCCAATTTTGTCCCAACAAGCAGCTCCTAACGCCCAACAAAACTTGTTTTGCTTTTAATTTGCTCATAATACAATGATTGTTGGAGTTGAGAACAATGTTGCTAAAAGTAATTGCTCATCCCCGTGTAAAGAATTATATAGCGGGCCTACAGAATGAACAAGGCAGTGTACAAGCCAAAACCAATGGAGAGTATACGGTGACCACCATTGATGAGATAGACTTCTAGCACCAATGTTGAGATTATATGGTCAAAGATGTGTTGAAGGCCTTGTGTGTGTTTGATGGCAAAAAGCTAGTGATGGGCAAGGCATGGCTCATGATGCACAACTTACGTAGACACGTGTATGATTTGAGAGAGATACATTTTTCCTTACCCGGCAAGGTGGTTGACGTTCTGGAAAGCACCTTTGATGAAAGGTGGGCAATGATGTTTACCGATCTTCACTATGTTGGTGCACTTTTGAATCCATTCTTGAGGGACGCACCATATCTGAAAGGTGACGGATTTGCACTTCGTGCATTGTATTGTGTTATCTGCGCATTAGAGAAGCCAACAAGTGTGACTTTTGATGATTGCTTGCTGGAACTAATGCAATACAAAGAGCGTAGTGGAGCCTATAGCCCCTGAAGAATTACCCGACATTTGTATGGGCAAATTACTTCCGCACCAATGGTGGCACAGGATTGGAGACCAGAGTTTGTTTAAAATTGTTGTACATGTTCTATCACTTACATATTTGACATCATCTTGTGAACGGAACTGGAGTATGTATTCGTATGTTCACAATAGGAGTAGAAATCGCTTTGCGTCTAAAAAGGCAGAATCTTTGATATACATCTATGCCAATAATCACATGCTTCAAGAAAAATCGGAGGCTAATCCGGCTCGTTGGTATGATGATAACATCTGAAATGAGTCAGAGGATTCTGATCTAGATGCTCTTGGCCCTATCTTGGTGGAGAAACTGAATCGCACTTTTGATGCAATGCATGCAGAGAATGCAAAAGATGATGACATGGAAGCAAATCGGGCACCTCCTATGGCTCAAGCACATATGAATTTGTGGGTAGAAGGTGCTAATCACTTTGAGGAAGCAAGGAACTACTATAGAGAAGGCTCAAATGAAAATGATGATATTCCTCCTCATAATTCGGGACCTCTGAGTTCAAATACTCGTCGCAACTCCTCCCCTCTTCACCTTCCAAATGAAGGTGTTGCGGTTGATGAAGATATGCCTTGCCTTTGGAGAACAATGAAATTGCAGTAGAAGATTGTAGCAATGATGATCCTCCCCTCAATGTAGACAACACTAATAATCATGTGTTTGCAGAAACCAATGTCAGGAACAGAGATGACTACGACGATGGAAATAGAGAGAATGTCGTGAATCCTACAACTCTGAATACTAGATTGTCAAGCCAAGATGGTGGTGGTAGAAAAGGATATGTGTGTGGCCAAGCTAGTGGTAGCAGATTTCCAATAGGTCACCATGGTAGAAACATTGGAAAGACACCTATAGCCCGCACCCTTCCAACAAATGAAATGAATGTTGATTATGCAATGCGTTTTGACCCTTTATGTGTATGTGTGGAAGAATATGACGTTCCATGTCCTATGCAAATAAGTGCAAATGCTACCTTATAGATGAGGTTCTCTACCATTGGTCGTGTATGAAGCTTAGGAGAGCAACATTCTACATTGCCCTTTACTATGAGAACTTCAAATCCTATCTCCAAATATGTAGAAGAAGGATTAGGCTCAGTTGGGAATGCTCGAGTTCCCATGCAAAATGTTTTTGATACTACTCGGGGTGGTAGACCCCCTCAAGCCCCTTGTGGAATCACTATGGGTAAATATAAATTAGCACCTTGTGGTGGTCATAGAAGAAAGAATACTCACGGAGCATCATCATCTAGGGCCCTTAAACCTCCCCCCCTGTGGAATTGGAGCACCACATGTTGGAGTCGTGGTAGAACCATTTCTAAAAACATTTACTCCAAGACCCACAAAAACGACACCAGCGTATAGGATTCACAAAGATGTCACAGGTCCGACTATAAATTCAGATGTAGAAGATCATGCAACAAAACAACACAAGAAGATAGTAAATACAAATCGTAAAAGAGGAAGAGTAGTTACGGAGCTTCGAATTGAGAATTCAGAGGTCGAGGGGCATCTCTCATCACAAGGCACTGACAATGAAGAAGGTTCTAGAAGCGAGGCAGAGGAAGATGACAATGACCTTGACTGTGATGAAGCACCAATAGATGAGGATGTGTGCATTCGAGATGCTCATTGGGCAGGGTTCTTTAACCAAGAAGTCCGTAGGTCAAATCGTTTGAATAATGCAACGACAACATCCATAGATCAAGCAAATGAGGATCTTTATGAAGACAATTTTAGTACTTAAATCTCAGATTGAAGGTGAAGAGATGTTAGAGAAGGAATTCTTTTGATAACCAATGTGGGAGGCCATGTGTTATGGAAGTATAGGTTCATACTATTGTTACTATACATTCAATTGCATGAAATCTATAAATATTTTTGGTTATCATAATGACAATTGCATGAGACCATGAGTATAGGTTATTTATTGGTCATATATGATTATATATGAAGTGCAATCACTATAAGAGAAAGATTTGTTTTAAATGAGTTTTTACATCCATGCCTCAATATTAGATTATGAGTAATGACTTTTGAAAAAATTCTACAAAACTTCAGAAGAGACACCACTGAAAAAATTCCTTTGAACAATCCTTTTTTTGTAGTCAATGGTCAACTACAGAGAAATACTACATGCTTTATATTTAATAATTTCTAACGAACAATGTCAGGAATTTACAACCAACTTATTACAAAACTATTCATTTCTATTCATAAAGCTTGAAGACATCTTAAGCATTTAGAAAACAAGCTAGTACCTCCAACAGTAGCCCACAACATTTCCGCCCTAGTCAACTTAGGTCCCCACTAAGTAGCGTCCGCGCCAGACAGGCAACGTTCGCGCCTAACTGAGTCCATGCCCATACTAATTCCATTTGCGCCTGCATAAATACGTCCACACCCGAACCCTTAGCGTTCGCGCCCTAGCCTTCTATGTTTCCACTCGATTCAATCCACGCCTAGGCGCCCACGTCTCCACCCGAACCTCAATGTCCGCGCCCTTGACTTCAAAATTTTCGTCCATCCATGTCCACACCCATACAACTGCGTTTGCACCCGGACAATCCATTCACACCTATGACTTCAAAGTTCCCGCCCATATGTATTCGCGCCCATACAATTGCGTTCGTGCCCGGACAATACGTCCGCACCCATAGCGTCTGCGCCCAAATTTAATGTCAACTACCATGTCATGTAGTAAACATAACTCATGGTAACTTTTTTTTACCTAGCCAAAATTTGAAGCTCCAAATTCTAAAAGCCGTTTGATGGACCACCCATTCGTCCATCCCGACCGATGATCCAAACTCACCCGATGTGACAACATTGGCTATGTGAGGTAGTAGATTTCAGCCAATGCCTAGGGTCAAAGAACGGCTAGGAACTCGCAACCTCTTTGGACTCCAGAAAATCCTCTAATGCAATTTTATTAGCACCTTCTTGCTTAAAATCTCAATAAGGGTTTTTTGGACTTGGGATTGATAGTTTCTAAGGTGTCTACTTTTATGATAATATTTAGAATTTTTTTCATTTTTTTTGTAAATAAGTCAATAAAACAAATAAACAATTAATCAAGAGAATGTTTACTTTATTGCTTATTAAAGTGGAAATAAAAAATAAAAAATATGATTCACAAGATATGAGTTAGGTAGAAAATTTAAAGCTTATAATTTTGAAAGGAAGATTTTTGAAATTTTTTAGGGAGGCATTAGAAGGATTTGAGGCCTCCACAGGGCCATTTCAATTTTGTTCTCAAAACTATTCACAATACTATTAGCTGCTATCAAGCCAATAATTACCAAAAAAAATTTTAAAAAAGAAAAGTTTGGTCTTGAAATGCAAAAAAAAGTCTAAATTTTTTTAATTGATGATGTGACACTCTCTCGACCACATCGGATTTGTGTTCCTGCAACAGTTTTGATGTTCATAGGGATTGATAACTCATAGTCTTGTACAAGCTCAAAATTTCTTCTAGAGTCTAGGACTATATTGGCTTTCTAAATATATAGTTTTAATTATACTAAACCTTTCAAAATAAAAATTATGTTGCTTTAAAATTTAATTGCAAAATATGGGGCTTTGAGTAGTACTATTACAAAAAGGGAAAAAAAATTAAAGGATTGTATATTGCAAAACACTTTGCATTCTCTATGGCATTTTGGCAAAATGAGCATTTCTTGGTTGGAAGGATTATGAATAACCAAAGTACTATGAGTGTTTAGAACTACAAAATAGAACAATCTTAGCCATTGTGAGTACTACGGAATACTTATGAGTACAAAACAATGTTATGGGAAAAATAAGATAGATTTTTGTAGAAAATAAGAAAATAGAACAATGAGGATATGAGGTATGAATTAGTAATAAATAAAAAATAAAATTCTACAAAAAAAACTATAAATTGGCCATTTGATAGAACTTAATAGAAATCATTTTTTTTTTAAATGAAGTTGATACCATCTTCAATGTTTAAAAGTACTCATGCAAAGGAGCCCTATTTGCGTGCATCTAGATGACATAAAATGATATATTTATAAATGCCCCTTGGTAGGCATACGCCCATCTAGTGTCAAAATAGATCACCAAAATTTCAACTCTAAATCATTCAATTTGGGTACTCTAAATCTAATAAAAACTAAAAAAATCCTAAATCTCAAATTGTGACAAATTCACCAAATTGAATTTTGAATATAATTTTTTTTAATTTAAAAAGTTATAAAATATCTAATTACCATCAAGTTAGACGTCTCCAATAGAAATTTCAAGTTAATAGGACTTGGAATTTAGAAGTTATACTAGAAGACAATAATGACACTTTATTTGTGATGAAGAATAGGATTGGTATTTCTTGCAATGACCCTTAAATTAAATCATGTCAACTGCAAAAAGGATCAATCATCAATATTTGTAAAAGAAAAATTTAATTCATTCAATGTTGATTAGATTGTGTTAGTAATTAAAATAAAAACTATAGGGATTTTGTTATATAGGAAACAATAAAAAATAGTATGTTGGAGAGGTTTTAATGTTAAAATTGTTGTCATTATAGTGATTGATTTTTAAAATTTTGTACAAAAGTTATAATTTATAAGCAAATGAATTGTTTTGTTTTGTTTTGAATCACCTCTTAGCTAGTCTCTAACATAATTATTACTACTTACAATCTTAATTGGTTATCATTGTCATTTTAGTATTACAATATGAAATAAAAAGTTCAAGTCTCTTTGCTACAAAAAATTTTAGCCAAAAAAATTCAATATTTCAAATTTTGTTTGTTTTATTTGAGATTTATAGAAGATGCAAAGAAGACCTCTTTTTCTATTTTAAAGTTCAAATATTATAGACTTGAAATGTGTTTAATTGTTGATTATATACTTACATTAGTTAATTTAGACTTAGTTTATCATTAATAAATTTTCAAGTAGCCAATATTAGTATTGAATTAGACAAGATTCTATAAATGAATTTCAAATTAAATTGTTTTGCCATTTTGGGCTATTGCAAGAAAAAAACTATAGTATTTGTTGGATTTTTTGTTGAAGAATGTTGTGTTGTCACTTAGTGTTGGGCATTCCTCTAATGTATTAAGCCTTCTTATAAAATATATTTTTTTGCTTGAGTAATACTATATATTCTAAATATATTCTAAAAATTATTTTATTAGACTGATGAAAACTCTTACTAGCCATGTATGATATTTGTCAAATATGATATTGTGATATTTGATAAGACATGCATTTGCAACATCATTTGTATCATTCATTATTTTTAGAATACTTTAATCTCTTTAGGATGTTCAAATTAGCCTACAGTTTAGGCAACCAAAAAAACTACATATAATGCATTGTGTTGTTGTGTCTAAAATGTTAGATGAGTAGCCTATTAATCTTTTTCCACTTACAATTCTTGATTGATTGAAATGGCGAATCCAAGTGAATGTGCATTATGTCATATTGTCAAAAGTGTCACATGAGCGGCCTACTAATCTTGTCTACCTATAACTCCTAACTAATTGAAATGGCAGATTTAAGTGAATGTGCGGCCACATACAATTGCACACCATCCCTACTTGTTAGAAAGTCTTGGCCCCAATTAAATTGAACCAAATAAATCACCTCGAATTAAAACAACCAAGTGGGGGCATCAAATTTATAATAACAATATCCTATGTTAGTTAATTAGAGATCTCATCAATACTTAGATTCACATGGTCTACTTTGTATGTAGACTTTTTGTAGAACCATAGGCCAAATCTAGCTATTAACATTGTTTATGGATTAAAAGGTGATTGTTATAAATACTTGCACTATTTGTTATATTTTAGATTTTCCTTTAGTTAATAATTAAGACTACATTAGTAACAAATTGTGTCTCTCCAGAAGTCTTTTTTGGGGTAGAAATTGGTCAGTTGCAAGATAGAAGTAGTACATGAGAGGATGTGTTACCAATGGTGCCACATTTATAATTTGTAGGATCTTGTTGGGATGCTACCAATGTAATGCAAGTGCTAGTTAGGGTAGAGAATTTATGTATGAATATTTTATTAGAGCTCTAGACACTAATGTTGACCCCTAGTCCACTTTCTTTGTACCTTTGTACAACAAATAAACCATTTTAAATTGTTCATGAACAATATTATAATTTGAGGCTTTGCTTTGTTTATATATTGAAAGGGACCTATATCTACGAGAAGAATGCTAATAATGTAGGACAAAGATGAATAGTCAACTCTAGCCATGGCATGTTAGCATTTAACATTGGATACAGATTGAATTTAGTGGTGTTATAGCACTTCAACATTATTTGAGAGAAGATTTTTAAATGCATTAATATTAGATTCCATTTTGTTCTACAATTATTGATCATATTTATATAGATCGGTGTCATTTGTTTGTGTGATATGCTCTAGTAGGCAAATTATGTCTTGAAGAAGCTTTTGACTACTACCGCAATGGTTTTTTGGCTCATTCTTGGCTCTTCAACAAGCTTCCTAGCTTCACTTGTAAATAAAAAGTATGCAAAGACTACAATAGTCTTCCTCTACAGTCTACAAAGACCCATCACCCCCCATCTCTTCTTTCTTCCTAATTCTTTATTTTTCATTTGCATTGTATACAATAGCAAATAACGAATTGAAGCTTTTTTGTTAGTTCTCTGATGTTTGAAATGGCTAGAGCCTAGTTTCAACTCATTGAAATTCTTGAGTTTTCTTCAGTGGATTCCTTGTCAAAAGCCTAGCGTTGTCTCCACCATCCTCTTCATCTTGTCTTTTAGCTTATCATAAGCAAGTGTACTTTTTCAAAATATTGCTTATAATGTTTCAACTTGCTCTCCTTGTTGTAGCAATTCATCTTGACATCTTTTGTTGAGTCAACATTTTGCTGGAGCACTCTCAACGCATTGCATGTGATCTCAAGGGCCTTAGCGTAGGCCTACAACTAACTATGCTCCTCTCTATACCAAATTGCAACTTTAGACATGATCTCTGACTCTTGGACTAGTGAATTGCATTAGGCCCTTAACCCCAAAACCACCCTAGAATTTTCCAAATGGATTAGCCACGTTAAAGAGGTAAACAAGATACTAATTTTATAATTAGCTGTCAATTTATAGCCAAAGATGTAACCGTATGGATTGCAAGTACAGTCTTCAACGATTACAGCAAAAAAAATTGGGTCACCAAAATGTTTGGCAAACCATAGTAGATTCATATACTTGTCGCCATACATGCTCTTCAAAACATGCCTTCGCCTTTGATGATTGCTAATTTTCTACAAGATGAATACAAATCTGATTGAGATGCAACTTGTTGTATTAGGTAGGGCAACCCATAGAGCATATGCATAAAAAAAAACCCAATAATAGAGACAAAATACAATTTGCACTGTGGTTCAAAAGTGTAGCATGTCGAGTGGTGCCAATGCATGAATTTAGGCATCGATAATTTATTTTAAGAAATGGGGGATGTTTGAAGATGATTAGAACGGTAAGAGTTCAAAGGCTTATCCTCCCAAGGCGCTGGATAAGATTTGGTAGAAATTGGATAGTTCATTTGGCTTTAGGGCCATTTTACAAGTTAGAATGAGGGTGACCCAATGAAGAGAACTAGAGAAGGGTGCCTTTAGCGGGAATCACCCGTGGCGTGAGAAAATAATGTGGGTTTAGTGACCTATTGAGGCCATCCAGAGTAGTGGCAAGGAACAACACAGCCAATAGGACTAACAAAATAACCATTTCTGCTCCTCAGCCTCCTCTACTCTCGACGCTTCAGAAGTAACGAATAGTTGAATTGCTAAATCGTGCAATTTAGACAATGAACAATAATTCAAAATCATACGCAATGCATTGCATAAAAATCCTAATACAATTGCCATACACACTCAACAACACCACACAACAACAATTTGAAGTAATTACCATTGCATTCAAAAGTCTTCAAAGATTTTTGTTCGCCAAAAGTTCAGATTGTTGGTAAGGACAAGGCCAGTTCTTCGACTTTAAGGAATTGATATTGTTCTCAGAAACTAAAGAGACAAAAATTAAAGGTTGTAAGTGACTAAAAAAAGAATCAACTACGGATTCATGAGCCAAGACAAGTAACACATAGTTCCGGCACTAAATTAGTCCTTGCAAGGATCCTAAGCCCCTTCATCACGATTGCTTGGCAATCTGCCAATCCAAACCCTAAATCCTTGTCTTTACAAATTGTCATGTAAACCAAAATTGATTCTAAATTTTTTTGTGCATGCGAGCAAGCCGCACAAACACGAAAATAAGGGTTTTTTTTAGTGGCGGGAACAAGTATATCCTAGAAGACCGACTTTAGGACAACAACAGTCTTTCTCCGAGTCGCAAGCCAATGACTCGTGCTGCGCCATCCAAGCTGGCAGGTGCCTTTCTTGCCTTAAATAGGAACCCTATCTCGCTGATGTGGGTGTATAAAATATAAGACACGTCACTTGGGGGATCTACAAAGTAGGTATTCTTTAGCATTTGAAGCCTCATAATTTTGTAGTTAACATGTTTTGCTAATTCAACGATGATTTTCCAATATTCAGCCAAGAAGATTGCTGGAGGACACATTCTATCCTCAGGGTTGTTTTAGGGTTAAATACAAAATCATGCGCTTATTATTGGAGACCTTTGTTTGAAGCTTCTTTATGGAATCATTTAAACATGGTCTACCATCTTCATCAATATTTCCATCAACTATACAAGTAAGACATTGGTATAACCCATCATGACACTTTTTCCCTCACATATAAATTTCAATTATTTTTTTTGTGCAAAAGCTTGGTAGGAAATTGGAAGCACAATCTATAGGATATATCTTGCCATTAATCCGCAAATTGATGTATGTCTCACTAGTAGCCTTCCTTTTTGGAAAGCTTTTTGGATAAATATGGTCTTCTAAAACCTTCCCTCTATGAATGAGGGGAGCAAGCTTGGAATCTAGCCTAACTTGCAGCATGTAGATTCAAACAATATTAGTAACATCCCTCATTGCCATGCTGCAACAACGCTTGCAACTTATTGTTAACCCAATTTCCAACCACTTAATTTAATCTCCTCTTTCTACTCAATCCATTTGAAGTCCACATCCAATAATGTGTGTGTTGGCAAACAACGTCATTGAACTTGCCAAATTCTATATCCACACAAAAGATTAAACAATTATCTATTGCAAAGACAATTCAATGGAAAAGAAAAAAACAATTGTGTTATAGAGACAACTCAATTGGTTCCAATGATGAATGTATTTGCTACCTGTACTACCAACTAGACAACACATTACTTGCCTAAGTACAACAACCAACAATATATGATTGCATTTGTTGTTGCCCAAGCCCCCAAAGCTAGTACAATGGTGCTATCCAAGGGCCTCTTAGAAGGCCTTTTAGAGACCCCAAAAAGTTTCTAATGTAGGTACTACAAGTACTACTTTGAGTACTACCAAAAGCATGGAACAAAAAATGTGGATTGGACGGTTGATTAGTAATTGTGGACCTAGCACCTAGATGACATGTGTACGTTTGTTATTGGATGAAAGGAATAGATGACAAAGTCTATTCATTGCATTCTAATGGGAGGATGTCATCTTTTTTTCAATTTTCTCCCACTAGTACTATTCAATGAATCAATGCTACCACTACCCTAAAATACTATTATGAAAGAAAGATTACTATTTTTGCTAAAAATAAAGATTTTTAAAAATCATTTTTAGAAAATAGTACTTTGGCATTTTAATTGTAAAATATAAAAAACTAATTAATTTGTAAAATAAATGTTTAAAATTTTTGAAAACTCTACAAATATGGATGGGCACAAAAAAATAATTCAAGTGTTCTTTTCTATATCCAAAAACATATTCTAAAGCAACTTAATTTACAAACAACTATACAACATAGAATACCAAAATTCATTTTTTATTCATTTTTTACAACAATCGCAACTTTGTAAGTCATTTGGAAAGTAGAAATGTGTTTAACAAATTTTAGTGTTCAATCCTCTAGAATGGCCATTGAATAGTACTCACACCCCTAAAACTACAAGTGAAATACATTTTTTAAATCAATATTTTCTACCAAATTTGTTTTATAATATAATTTAAAATTGACATATATTTAAAATAGTCATACATTTATACCTACCTTTTTCTATAAATTTCAACTACATTGGAATGTTAGAAAATTATTTCTATCGTAGAATTGTATTTGAAAATACTTTGACATACATTGCATATTAAAAAATAGTACATGTAAGTTTTACAATTGCTCTATAGTACCTTATAGTAGAAATGACAATTTTCAAGTGCTTTTTGGTAAAAATAATATAGTTATGGGTCATTGCAAGAATGGGTGTCCATTTTTTGTCACTTTCAGCTCAAAACAGACTTTTTGTAGTGTAATACTATGAGTACTATGCAACAGATCAATCTCAACCGTTGATCAAGAAAATTGATGGCTAAAAGTACCGTTTTGAGTACTATGAGTACTATAAAGTATTGGAATATTCCTATTTGAAAAAAACCCAGATTGTCATAAAAAAATGGATACAATGAGGTTTAAATTAATAAAAAATAAAAAATCATGATAAAAAAAATCTAAAATTTGGCCATTTTTCAAAACTTTATGGTAGTCATATTTCATCAAAAAAATTAAGAAAAAACCATCTTTACTCTTCAAAAGTGTACACGCAAGGGACCCCTATTTGCATGCATGTGGACGCTATAAAATAATGTTTTTTTAAGTTCTTTTTTGGTGGGCACATAAATATCTAGTGTAGGAATAGCCCATACTAATTTTAGCTTTACATCATCAATTATAGGCACTCCATAGTACTAAAAAATCCTAAACTGCAAAGTGTGACAAATTAGCTAAATTAGAATTTCATTATAAAACGATTTTTTAAAATTTCTAAAAAATAAGAATTCTCTTCATCAACAAGTTGTTCATCTTCAATAAAAAATTCAAGTACATCAGCTTTATTCTCTAAAAGTTATGACCAAACTAAACTACGCAACTCGAAGTGTGACGGAAAATAGTACCACCCTTTCTTGCAACTACCCTTATGAACTCCTAGAGATTATGGAATTGATATCATTTATGTTTTCATATTAAAGAAACACTTAGTGTAAGTTTGGTATTTTGATTTTTTTTTTTTTGCAATTGTCATGACTGATATGTTTGTTTTGTTTATAATAGACTAATTATCATACCTCAAATCTCCATGATTGTTACCAATTGCCATATGTTTTGTATAATTGCTACCATTAATTTATTAAATATATAATTTTATTTACTTTTTATTGTGGCATCAACAATTTGGATAGGTTGGAATGATAGTTAGTGGTGTATATAAAAGTAAATAATTCTAAAAAATAAAAATAATAAATAATAATTCTTAAGAAAATAAAGTCAAATATATCTATAGAGAAATTATTTCACTTTCCCCCTTAAAGCAAGAAATTGACTCCAATTCTCTTTGTGATTCACTTCAATTTGAGAAAAATATGTGTGTAATTTGACTAATTTCTAATATTCAAAAGTTTTTGCATAATGCACAATTGTAAGATAGACCTTCCAATTTTTGTAGTGTTTTATCAAAACTGCAATTTCTTCATTCAACACTAAAATCACTTGAAAATACAACAATCTCAAGCATTGATTTAAAAAATCAATGGTTTAAAATATCGTTGCAAGTACTAAAATAGTATAGTTTGAAAAAAAAGACTATTTGTCACAAAAAATAGATACAATGAATTATAAATTTGTAATAAATAGAAAATCATGAACAAAATAAAACTAGAAATTGATAATTTGTGAGAACTTGATGGTTATTAAATTTCACCAAAAAAATAAAGTCAAAATCATCTTGAATGTTTAGAAGTGCACATGTAAAGGAGACCTATTTGTATAGTGGGGTACCAATCAAAATGTCGTTTTCGAATTCGCAGTGAGAAAAATTTCAGTACTGCCAACTTTGAAAGCCTCCCGAGAGCTCAAAAATTGGTATTTTACCACAAAATTTTTACCAAAGAATTATCTTTAAGTTAATTATATGTATGAAAAATTTCAAGGCCAAAAAATTCACCGAAAACAAGTTATTCAAAATCTACCAACATTGGTAGCTGTGGAAATTTTTTCACTGCTGCCAACTTTGACAGCCTCCCAAAGATTGAATTATTTTTTTTCTGCCATAAAATTCTTGGAACAAAAACATCTTTATGTAAATAACATATGATGAAAATTTCGAGGCCAAAAGATTAATAAAAAAAATGATATTAACAATCTACCAATATGTGTTGTTTTGAGAACCAATTGTGAAAACCATTTCACTACTTCAACTTTGACACCCTCCCAAGGACTGAAAAATTGCTTATTTATCATGAAATTTTTGGCACAACATGCTCTTTATGATAACAACATTCATGCCAAATTCCAAAGTCAAAAAATTTATACAAAAGAATATATTTACAATCTACCAATGTATGTAATTGTGAGATACCTTTTATTAAAGACATTGAAATTGTTGAAGTATGTCAGACAATCATGCTTCTAGATTGAAATTCTCCAGATGATGCAATCTCTAATCATAACTTTTAGTTCCAACTTTTAAGAGTGGGAGAACTTCTTTGATGATTTGGGGTGCATTTGCTGGAGGGCAAAAGTCACAACTTGTTTTTATGCCCAAACATAGATGTTCTACTAAGGATTTTGTTGAAGTGGTCTTCAATGTCGAGTTGCTTCATTTTATGAGTAGAGTGCCATAGGGATTGCTCATGGAAGATGGCGCACCTATCCATCGTAGCAAAGTATGTGAAGAATGGAGACAAACACATCTTTTGGAGAAGCTCGATTGGCTTGCAAATTCTCCCGATCTCAATCCAATTGAAAACCTTTGGAAGATTTTGAAAGATGTTGTGCAACATAGCCCAATATGTCCAAAAAATTTAGATGACTTGAAGGTAGTTATTGAAAGAGAGTAGAGGTTAATCAATGGTACAAAGCTCCTTCAACTATGTCATTCTATGCCCTCTAGGTTACAAGTAGTGATTGAGGCAAATGGAGGACATACACATTGGTAGATTTTAAATATTTTATTTTGTATAAATTTTTTGACTTTGGAATTTGGCATGAATGTTGTTATCATAAAGAGCATGTTGTGCCAAAAATTTCATGATAAATAAGCAATTTTTCAGTCCTTGGGAGGGTGTCAAAGTTGAAGTAGTGAAATGGTTTTCACAATTGGTTCTCAAAACAACACATATTGGTAGATTGTTAATATCATTTTTTTTATTAATCTTTTGGCCTCGAAATTTTCATCATATGTTATTTACATAAAGAGGTTTTTGTTCCAAGAATTTTATGGCAGAAAAAAAATAATTCAATCTTTGGGAGGCTGTCAAAGTTGGCAGCAATGAAAAAATTTCCACAGCTACCAATGTTGGTAGATTTTGAATAACTTGTTTTCGGTGAATTTTTTGGCCTTGAAATTTTTCATACATATAATTAACTTAAAGATAATTCTTTGGTAAAAATTTTGTGGTAAAATACCAATTTTTGAGCTCTCGGGAGGCTTTCAAAGTTGGCAGTACTGAAATTTTTCTCACTGCGAATTCGAAAACGACATTTTGATTGGTACCCCACTATACAAATATAGAGGACATAAATATATATTAGTACTAATGTATTTAAGGAGATTGTACCCTATGAAGATAAAGCATAAAAAGTTCTTTAAATAGAAGAACTAAAAAAGTGTAAAATCTTGAAAAAATAGATATTATAGTGTTTGATTTGTAAAAAATGAGAATTTTTTTAAAGTAAAATAAAAATTGGCCATTTGCGGTAACTCTTTGGAAATGGTCATTTATCAAAGAAACTATCAAAATAATATTGTATGTGTTTCAAAATGCAAGTAGAAAAAAACTTGCTTTTTTGGACTTTCACACATCATATAGTTAACTATTTTTAGAATTCCTCTTAATAGTAGCTATTAAAGTGATAGTCTACTAGAATACCATTTTTTCAAATTTTAGCTCCAAATTTGTTTTTTTTAAGCTTAAAAAAGTCACTAGCCCCCTTCCAATTTGGAGAGTGAGACATTAAATTGGGGGCTACATTGGGATAGTAATATAAATTGAAAAAAAATGTATTTAAAAAAGGCATGTGTATTAGTTATGACTATTGTGGCTATGATTTTTGAGTCATTTTGAGTTATAACACAAAAATTATGGTCAAAATATAAATTAGTACACAATGTGTGATAGAAAATAATACAAGTGTTTCTTGCATGCATCCTTCAACTCAAAATCTTTAGAATAGTTGACAAGAATGCATTGTCCCATACTCTTATATTATTTTGTTGATAATCAAGATTTAAAAGGATATGAAGCATCTATTGTTAAGTTTATTTTATAAGAGGGAAATTGTTATTGTATAAGTTGAAAATGATTGAAGTATTGTGTTCAATTCAAGGAATTTGACAATTGTATGGATTTTGTGGATCCTAAGATTCTACAAAATAAAAGATTTTTTAATGAATTACAAATCTCTCGGGGGGGTTGCACTCCCATTATTTTTTGTTAGAGATGTGCAATCAAATGAAAGGTTATTATAATTACCTTGGTTCTAAATTTTAAATATGACTTGGAAATAAATCAGCATCATCATAATAGACTTATGATCTTTATAAATAATGAAGGATGGAAAAAAATAATCAAATTTATTTTATATTTATTTATATGATAGCCTTCAAAAAAAATCTAAACTTATTTGAAGTACTTTTGTTGTATGGTATCCTAGGTGGGATCCAATAGCACCTATATTCATTAGAAAATTTTAGTAGCATTGGAGGGTTGCAAGTTTTTCAAGGTTTTTAAATCATGGGAACTTGTTGCACCTATTGCCTGATGTGGCATAGGGACTGCCAAGTCATTAAAAAAATTCAAATTTTTTTTTGAAGTTACTTTTCATTTTAAAATGAATTTTTTCTTTCCAACAAATAAAATAAAATCTAACAGTGGTTGTTCTTTGGTTGTTAGGAAAACGACGATGCAAACAGCCTTGAAAAGGCCGTCCTAGGAGTTCGGGCCCCCGGAAAATCTTCTAATGGTAGGACAATTAGAATATAGAAATAATTAATGCTTGTGCTCTATTTTGTGACACATGCATTTTTTTGCACAATGCATTTGGACACTACATTCAAGTGTCTATCATAGTTTGTGCATGGTTTTGAACCTGGTACTTCTTTTTGGGTTAACTTTATAAATGACAATATTTTGTTTGCCAATAATTTGTGCTTGAAACTATTTTGGTTTTGAAAGTAGATGCTACTTCAAAATAGTTTGTATTTAAAACTCATTTTAGTTTGAAAGTACTTAGTATTTGAATTCACTTCTAGTTTCAAAGTAGTTTATCTTTGCAACTAACTACTTGAATTTCCCACTTCTTATATTATTAATAAGTTTCAATATGCATGAATTTTCAAAGTTGAATTTCCCTATGACCATGTCTTTGAAATTATTTTTGTTGTTGGTTACTATTCATAATAAACATACAATTTACAAAAGTAGTGCAAATTTTTTTTTTAATAACTTGTAATTAAAATATAGGGTCTATGAAATAAGAATTATTTGAATATTAAGGTAAATATAACCCTAAGAAAATTCAAAAAATTTACCTACATAGCCTCCATGTAATAGAAGCATAGTCACACAGTACCAACAAACACCCTACGTAGTGTACCCCTAAGACAAATCTCATACTAGAAAAATTTATACTTCAAATTAGATTTTGAAAAATGAAATAGAATTGAATTCAATAATCTACAAACAAGAATGATTAAAAATTTAGAAATTAAAATTTAAAAAAAATCTACAATTTAAACAGATTTGTAGTTCAAATCCATAAATGTAT
Source organism: Pseudoscleropodium purum (assembly GCA_963969395.1). Classification (NCBI taxonomy): domain Eukaryota; kingdom Viridiplantae; phylum Streptophyta; class Bryopsida; order Hypnales; family Brachytheciaceae; genus Pseudoscleropodium; species Pseudoscleropodium purum. Next base: position 6,617,006 of record OZ017796.1, read on the forward strand.
ATTGATTTCATGCACCAAAATCTATATGAAGGCTAGACTAATCTTCTTAAAGTCTATAAGAATTTGATTCTAAAGATTAAATTTTATAAATTGAGTTGATTTAGACTAAGGTAGTTGATGTTTGTAAAAAGCTATTTATAACTATAACCTGAAGTCAAATGAATGCTCAAATGGAAAACATAGTACGGTGCTATTAAACTAATGAGTAGAATTTATAATCATTGTAGAGGTAGAATCTTAAGGATCTAAGAAGCAGCTCATTAATTTGGCATTCACAATGCTAACCTTACTTAATAACATAAACAATTCTACTAAAAGAAGGCCATATTGAGGTAAAATTTGGGCATTTTTGAATCTATATGATGCAATATACTCTTTTTTCATGATTGTATCATATATTTATATATTGTGGTTGTCAAATTTATCTATTCTTGTGAATTTGATTTGTATTATATTATAATATGACTACATTAACATTAAATAATGACTTAATATGATTTATAACAAAAAGGCTCAAAAGGTAATTTTCTTGTACATTTTTTAGTGATGTCAAAGGCTTGTAAGTCAAAATCATGTGCTTGTATTGCTTTCAATTTTTTGATTTTATTTTAATAAACTTGTTGAGAATATGTAAAAAAAATATAGTCCATTTGGACCTATCCATTATAATTGGTTGAATTGGTTGAAATTGCTTGTAAGTAAAAAAAAATCTTTTTGAGGCATAACTTTGTTACTTTGACTTGAATTCGTCTAAAATTTTTTAGGCACAAGCTACTAGTGAAACACACCTTTGGTAAAAAACTAACAATAATTCAACAAATATTGCACTGGACAAGGCTTGCCTTGAAGAAGGAAATGGCCTGAATTCCTTGAAATCATGCCTCGAGGCTTTAAATATAGAAAACAACAACCTTTATTTAAATCCAAAGAGATTTAACTCCATGGATCAATGTATATATTTTACAAACTTAACCCCTAAAGTCCCATTGTCCCCTCATGGGACAAAATGGATTTTGGGTAGGTTCTTCTGATCTCTATATTCATCATGATTTTTTGAAATTTTTGTGAAAATAAAAAAACACATTAGCTTTGTAGGAATATAATTTTTATTTCAATTGGTGCTTTAGAAAAAAATTTATGGCATAAAATTTTAGTTTTTTAGATATAGTAGATTGAAAATCCTACACAATATAATTTTAGATTTTGAATAAAATAATTATTTTTTGTACCTAGATTGTAATTTTATCTCTTCAAGAAACTTTAATTTATTCTATTTGGATTTGTTATTTGAAAGTTATGGTCAATCTCATTTTTGGAGCAATCAAAGGATTCAAAGCATCTTCTTGAAAAAACAAGTTACAAGATTCATTTTTTAATGCAATTTTCATAAATTAAAAAAAAAAAAAGTGTTTGAGAAGGTTAATTTTTCTTGCTAAAACAATCTTATCCTTGAAAAATTATAGTGTTTCAATTCCATCTTAGAGCTATTAATGATTTTGTTTCTCTTTCAATGTCAAACCTACTTCTATTGGACAATTTTTTAAACAATACAATTAAGTTTAAAAAAAAAAAAAAAATCCTCAAACTTTCCATTCAATTCTTCAACTCAAAAAATTTATATTCAAAGTCTATTGTGCAAAAGATTTCCACAAATAGCAATCAAAGTCATTTGAAATTGCAAGCTATGTTAAAAAAAACTTACTTTATCAACTTTGAATGCTAATATCTTCCAATGTGTACAATCAAACTTCATGAAATTCTTACTCCATGATCTAAGACAACTTAGACAAGTAAAGTATAAAATCCTACAATTAGATTCTAAGAAAAATATTTTTTCTCTATTCTTGGGTGAATGCGGTAGAACTAGCAACTTTGAGTTGTTTATGACCAAAAATGGCCTTGCAACTTTAGAGGTTCAGTAAACATGTGTAAGAAAGGATGTCAAATGTTCAAAAAAGTCCAAAAAAAGTTAACATTTACTCATACATACTTGCACCATCAGTAACCGCGCGTTCTGCATCAAACATTCAAGCACAAAGAAAATATGACTAACGTTGTAATACTTGAAATTGTACTGACTGTGTGGTGTGTGGTGTGTCTGAGTGTCTGACATTGATCATGATAGCTGTTCGACATGCATTGGAGTCCAACAGCAATGAATTTTGGCGGGTCAATAAGAGCAGGCATAACTTACCTTCGAAGCACCCTATATAGCCTGTGAGATGTTTTGAACTTAACATTGATATTGTTCTTCTTGAAGACCCGAAAGACCCACACCAATTCAGTACATAGCTGGTGATTTACTCGATTAAAGGGATACTTCAAAGTCAATTAGCCACAATGTTCGAGCAGCTAGATCTCATAACAACGCCCTCATCCAAAATTGCTGAGTGGTGAAATTAAAGTATAAATTCGGCGGAGAATGGTTTGCATGCAGCACCTTCAGTCCTCAATTACAACCGATGACTGCTTCAAATGCTAATGGGAGAGAGATAATGGCCCTTTTATTCAAAAACTGCATATTGGCGATCATTGACAACTTGTACTTCATCTTGAATGTCCAACTCCTGCTCTTGCCACATGAACTCCAGATTCGGCAACCTACAGTTCCATGGCTTCTCTCCAGGTGGTTGTAATTTGTTACGTTTCTTTTGCCGTTGAAACATGCAAATTCAATTGCTGTGCCACCAAAACATTGCAAAACCCAAAAGAAAGAAAAAGAAAAAAAGGGTGGGGGTGCAGTGAAAGCCTAATTAATCACGACAGACTGTAATTGTTCACTGCGTCCATTAATTCAACATAGCGTCGACGTACTCAAAGGCAACGCAAAACATCAAATCAAGAATACGGCACTGCTGTCCGCCCCATTCTCACAACTGAACTACTGAAGGCCGCAAATGTCTTTGTCAACTTAATTCGGAAGACCGATTCCTGACACTCGCATAATACTCCGCCATTCTCACAACTGAAGGTCCGGCACCACCGCAAATGTCTTTGTCAACTTAATTCGGAAGACCGAACCCTGACACTCGCATAATACTCAGCCAATCGCACACTCCACACTGGCAGTCTCTGTACGTGAATATACACAGATCGTGGCCACCATGCGTAGTCGACGGGCATGTTACGGAATGGATCATTCACGTACAGTACAGGTCAGGACGTATCAATGCTCATGATCTACATGCGTAGGCATGCTAGGGAGTCAATTGATCATTCGAAATCTCTAGGCTACATCTAGCTGTATGTAGCTATTTCTGATATTTAATTGCAATTAAATTCCCGGTGAGAGAATTCCACCCACCCCGGGAGAATTCCAGAATACCCGGCCACTGGGGTTGAGACAGAAGAAGCCCTCGTTCGATCACTTGTTATCCCTGATGATCATTCTCATCTGTGCCAGTTTGTTTCGAGAACCCCTGCAAGCTCGTTGCACCACCATTTCCTGAAACAGTCTCGCAAGCATGGTTTTGTAGCTTTGGAAGGATGCAGTTTGCAAGCTTCGTGGACTCTGTGGTTAGACTGTGAAACCTTCAAGCCTGGTCACCTGGTGCAGAACTGTGGACTGTAGCAATTTGCAAACTTCGGGGACTCTGAATGTGGTTTTGTGAAACATTCGAGCATGGTTGCATAACTGTGGTTGCAATTTGCAAACATCAGAGATTCTGTGATTCTTCGGTGTCGATCGATCGAGTCTCGGTGTGGGGGGGGAGGGGTGGGTTGTGAGGTCTTCGAAGTTGCCGTGAGTCTCGTCAGTGGCACAATCGGATGGCTGCCCTCGGTAAGGAGGTCGAAACCCTTCCCTTTAAAAGGAGCTCCGGCCCTAATTTCCTCATTACCAAGTCTCTCCTCTCTCGCTTGCTCACACTCTCTTTTCGATTTTCAGTCTTCCCTTGGCGCGCTGCTCATCTTCTGGTGAAGCTCTCAAGACTGCGAGGAGCTGTTTCTGGTATTAGCTCCGATCCTTTCATTACAGCCTTGTGTTTTTATAAGATGTAATGGGGTTTATTTTTTAGGGTGCTTTTCAAGCGATTGATAAAAGTTTATACAGGTTGCAAACCTCTGGTCTAGAAATACAAGTTTCCTAAACCTCTGCTTGTTTGATTAAGCTGAGGTTTGGATATTGGTATTGGAGACTTGGAGTCGGTTGCTTAATTGCGTGCTTGGAGATTCATGCACACTCTTTCTTCAAGTTTTGGTTTTGGTGAGCATGAAACCAGAGTCGCTGCTGGAGAGGGAGAAAGGGTAGTGAATAGCCGTTTTGCTCAGGAAAGCATACAGGAGTATCCTGTTGTGTGCTTTTGCATAAGACTAATACGGGATAGTGCAGGGTGTTCTCCAGATTGTCTGTAGCCAAAACTGAACGAAACTAATACAGCTTTTCGTATTCTTGCAGGCATCATGTCTTCTTCGCCGATAGTTGCGTCTCCTCCAGCTCGGGCTATTTCCCCTCCAGCTCGGAATGTGGACCCGGAGCTCGGATATGAGCACAGTCACGTGAACATCACCGACGAGAGTATACCTGAAGAAATCAGAGGACCCCGGGAAATCAGAGAACTGATCATTTCCGGGTCGCAGAGAACAACTCACCAGGTTGGACAAGGTACGTAAGCTTAAGCACACACTTCTAGACATTCTCTTTTCGCTTCACAAACCTGTCCGCAAGTCGCAATTCTATTCAACTGTCCTCAAGGCTACAAGGCGGAAAAAAGTCTCTCAGACAACAGTGAAACTTACAGTACTATCGATCTTTATTTTACCCGTTTCTTCAGGATTATCATTGACTGGTTTCTACTGTTTGTTCACTCCCTTTCGTCTTCGTTACGTTGCATGCTATTGTGTGACCAGTTCTTATAGAACCTGCAGTGTGTTTAAATTGGAACTTGCTATGTCTTTGTTCTATTTCCAGGACGTATCGAGATTCCCGATTTTCTTTTTGTTCTAACCCTAAATTCAGTTTCGTTAACTACAATAAAGTACTTACAGTAGATGGTTTGTGAGATTCTTGGTTTTCTTTTTGTTTGTACCCTATCTTCAGTCTTCCTTGCTTTTGTTGAGTACGTGCTTGCAATTGACGGTTCGTGAGATTCCCGGTTATCTTTTTCGTTTGCACCCTAATTTCAGTCTTCGTTGCTTAAGTTGTGAGCTCACAAAAGACGGTTTGAGAAGTATAGCGCTGTTCAACGTGGTTTGTGCTTCTGTTTTTCAAGATCCATGGTGGTCCGTTGGATTTCATTTGGTGGCGGCCGTAAACACCGCCTTCGTTTTAGGCTACCCTGCCTTGATTATGGCGTACTTAGGGTGGGCTGCCGGGCTCATCCTGTTCCTCGGTGGAGGACTGATGTCTCTCTACAACAACTGCTTGTTGGGAAGTTTGCATGAGATTGGTGGAATCCGCCACATCCGGTACCGTGACTTGTGCGGCTACGTGTACGGTACGTTGACCACCAGAAACTATATATTGTAAACCAGCTTTGAGCAGGTCAACTGAGGTTCCAGTTCATTTTCATACTTTTAGTTTCTGTTTTATATTTTCGGAAGAAACACTAGGCTGTCTAGCTACACATGGCGATAACAGTAAGTAAGAAATTTATGTTATGGTAAAGCAGTTTTAGTTGACATTTCATTATTGATCTTTGGATTTCAAGACAGGCGTACAAGCCCTGCAATGTACGTAGGAATTGCGAATTGATCGAAGCAGCAGCCAGTCAGAAGTTTTCTCTTCTTTGCGATTTCCATTGGTACTGAAACTTTTCCTCGGTAATTCCAATGCATTGCAGGACCACTCATGTACAAAGTGACCTGGATTACACAGTATGCGAACTTGAGCATTGCAAATGTGGGTCTGATCATACTCGGAGGGCAATCGCTCAAGGTAATATAAAAATCCCACATTATCATGGCACTACATTTCTGTCCTCACTTTTCGGGTCCAATTAGTCAGCCTTCGTTAAGTATTTAGTAATATAACGTCCATTTCGTTAAATTAATTGGCGAAGTTCCAAAATTCCAAATTTGTGACATATATCTTCACAAAGTTATTTTAGGCCACAAAGTAGGACAGGATCAGGAGTGACCTGAATCGCGCCAAAGTAATGGAATTCTGCCAATTTAAATAAATGGACGTTATATGTGGTATCATATTATAGCTTTATGTACAGAGTATGGTATATTTTGGTAAGTTATGGATTGTGCGATTACCAAACTATGTAGATTATCAGAGTGTAATCACATTGCACGCCAAAATGCGAAGTAATTATTCGCTCCTAGACTCACAGCGGATTTGATTTTTGTGCATGATCGAACAGGCGATCGCGGGAGTGCCTGGAGTGCCTCTTTTGAATTGGATTTGTATTACGGGCGTTTTGTACCTGATTTTTGCCGTAGCGGTGCCGAGCTTATCTGCTCTGAAACATTTCTCTGCTTTCACCCTTGTGCTCAGCTTCATTTACATCATGATTGCTTTGGTGATCTCTATCAAGGACGGTAAGATCGATAATCGAAAATCCATCGAGCTTTCTCACTTCAAATCATCATCGTTCACGTACATTTAGACTTTTACTCGTGCAGATCACATTATACATATGCTCCACTGCATACCCTAACGATATAATTCTAGTTCTCTTGAAGATTATTTTAATAAAACATATTGTTTATCAAATTAATACAATTTGATATGCACACAGGTCTTCACGCAGCGCCCAGAGACTATTCCTTTGTTGGAACTGATGTCAGTAAGGTGTTCAACGCGATCGGTGCACTTGCAACCATAGCCTTCGCCTTCAATACTGGCATTCTTCCTGAGATGCAGGTACTTACATGTCTCTGTTAAAGCCAGGCTCTGTTCCATTTTGCGTATTGCTCAACTCATAGACCCAAATAATGATTTTTCTTTAACTGTAATATGTTTATATTTGAGCATACGTAATATGCATATAGTTAAGAATCAGAGTTGGCTCAGGGATCGTAAATCATATTATGATTTTCATACCTGTGGCTATTCCCGATGCTTGTAAAATTTATTACTTTGTTTTGTGCATGAGTCAGGCAACCATCAAGAGCCCGACCACGAAGAACATCTACAAGGCTCTGGGGTTACAGTTCACCATTGGCACTGTTCCGTTCCTGGTCCTCACTTTGGTGGGCTACTGGGCATATGGAAACTTTGTGTTCCCGTACTTGATCATCAACCTCTCTGGACCCAAGTGGGCGATCATGTTTGCTAACATCGCCGCTTTGCTGCAAGCCGTGATTGTGTTCCATGTAAGTAACTACCATTTGGCTCTGGAGTTCTCTAGTGCTTTAATTGTACCGTGAACCTACACCGAAATGCAACTCTTAGCTTGCCCAAATGTATTCTTGCCTAGCTAAAATGTACACATGTGGTGTAAGGTAACTAGAACATGTATGCTAGGATAAAATGTCATGTGTTTCTGAATTCCTAGCAAGATCGACTGGATGCACAGTGCAACATGGTACATGACAGTCCAAGGTCGATTTTAGCTATGTACAGCTACGCTAAAAAAAAGCTTTGTAAGCTTGCAGTTCGCGCATACAGTGAACTAGCCGAAACACGTGCCAAGATATATGCGTTGGAATCGTTTTTTCAGTGGCCAACAATGCAAGACAGAATGCAAGTAAGCCAGAGTCTTTACTGATGCATGACAGTATTGTTTGAGCAGATCTTCGCAGCACCCATGTACGAGTTTCTGGATACGTTTGTGGCGACTAAAGTGGCTCCTAATGTCAAAGCTCAGAGCGGTGACTTCACCGTGCGGAAAATCTTCCTTCGCTTTGGCTTCCGCGGTGTGCTGGTGGCCATCAGTACCTTCTTGGCTTGCCTGCTGCCATTCTTCGGAGACTTCATCGCTCTCACGGGCTCCTTGGCGGCTTTCACCCTTCAGGGCAGTTTCATTCATCACATGATCATCAAGGTATGAATTAATGAGATGCATGGCTTGCATATATGCAAAACCGATAATGATCTCACTCACCGGTCAATTTACACCAACCTCTTCTACAACGCTAACTGTGAAAACCCTCGGTACTGTGTATCTAGCTAGCTAATTAAGCTGACAATTGATAGAGATTGCTTGAGTCAGTTGATCATCACGTCGGAATGTCGGATCAAGGGTTTGGTTTAACTGAAAACAACAGTCTTGAGTCTAGACCAATTTGGAATCAATTCAAAACATATCAAGAGACTAACTAATTCTCTCTAATTGCATGGTCTAAGATTGTTGCCACAGGTGTTTACAGTTTGACTTGTTAAGTTGTTCAATCGTATGACTGTATATTGCATGATAGATTCTCAGGATACGTTGGGAACGAGGCTGAGAATGTGCAGTGCAAGTATAAGACAGTGTGTCAGAGTGTCAATGTGTGCGATTCGAGAGGGTGGCATGTTGAAAGAAGGAATCATGCTAACATCTGCGAACGAATGACTGCATATGTACATGGTTTAGAAGTTACAATAAATTAAACGACTATAAGCTGCTAAAGTGGAGTTTCTATTTTGAGTTGGGGTTAACATTTGCTTCAATTGGTGTTGCATTCAGGTGCGAGGCAGGGAGCTTTCCAGAGCTTTGCTAGCGTGGCACTGGGTGAACGTAGTTGTGAACGCCGTCGTCATGGTGGCATGTGTGGCAGCGTCCATTCACTACATCATTCACGACTCCACCACTTACCATGTGTTCGCAGATTTGTGAGCTTCAATTCAGAGCCTACTACATATATTTTGCAAGGTAAAGTAGGCATTGAGACGATACGTCTACAGAAAAACTGATGAAAAAATAAATAAATAAATAAATAAATATCTTATGTGTTGAATCTTGGAGACATTCAGTGCTTCTTGGTTCCAAATAAAACCAGTGATGTATTAATTATTGTCTACCTGAGCTTACCCAAAAAGTGCAAGGAATTGGTATCATTAGTTTCCAAAAATACAAAATATCAAGAAAATATGTACATTATAATATTTAAAATATATTAAAATAATTGGATATATAAAACTGCATTTGGCCCCTGGGTATGCAACTCCCATATTATATGTCCATCGTTATAATTACTTACAATGCATTTTAATCCAATCTCAAGTGATATAATTTATTTTCATGTAGAAAATTCTTGTAGCCCTTTCAACAAGGAATCCAAAAATGTAATTATATATATATATATATGAAATGAGTATTTTTGAACACAATAATAGCATTTAAAACCTAATTATGTGAGTTTTTTTAATATATGTATTATAGGTTGAGCTACCCAACTTTAGGGGGTTTCTAATAAAAATTTAATTTAATTGGAGTGAAATTTTTGAATAAATTTTTTAAAACTATGCATAAGGGTTTCAATTCTTCATATATAATGTGAGTTTTTTTCTAGTATGTATGGAACCCGACATTTTTAACATTTAATTTATTTTTAATTTAATCTTCACCCAACTTTTTGACCTTTTTCATTTGATATAATTTTTACAAAAGCTATCTTCTAAGCTATTTTAATGCCAATGACCCCTACATATAATACAAGAGTTGCATATCCAGATATTGGCTATTTGTATTTTGTAACAACTCAATGAATGTATATATGGCCAATTTTATTAAAATGGCAGTGTTCTATTAATTTGTCATTTCTAGTATTTTAGGTTGTAGAGTCTAAACTATTTTTTCTATACTAGAATCTATACTACTACTAGATATTTGACGTTTACATATCTCCTAGATATCTAAAATCTAAAATCGACCTAAATGTTAGCAATGTATACTTATTCTAAATGTCAAGGTGTGAAAATGGCACATGGAATACCACCACTTTAATGAAATTCACCATATATGTGTATAATAGCCACAAATAATGCAAGTCTAAGTCTATTCAGAAAACCTCTCTTCTAAATTCAAATTCAAATTTATTTAAGTATAGATGCAGGGATGAGTGTCTCAATAAATTAATTAGTCACACAAGACAAAGATGTTTTTGTAAAATGTTAGCATTGAAAAGGCCTAGGCTATAAATGGTAACATCTTTTCACATTTTTTGGCCCAAAATACTTAACAATTTGATTATGAAGACATTTAAATGTAGTTGGTTTAAGAACTTTCAATTTTTTTCAATTTTTATAGGAGTATGGGACTTTTGAAGTGTAATATATAGATTTGTTTGAGCTAAATAAAACATTACATATGGACTTTTTTGAGAATATAGATATATTCAAATATTTTTAGTGATTTTGTTATGAGTGCTCTAAAAGTTAACTTTTGCTTGAGTGAAATGCTTTCTATATTATAAGAACTTTTTTTAACACTTAAATTTTTCAACGATCCAAAATGGGTGGATTCACTTTTAGAATGCCCATTTCTAAACTTAGGAATGTAAAGAGTCACTTGAATTTGAGCTCATTTTGAAAAGAATCAAATTAGCTATCTAGTACTATCTTTAGATTTAGAAGAATATTCATTATTGAATTTATAAAAAAAATTCAAAATATGGGTGGTCCAAGGACTATAACAAAGAGTCATTGCTTTAGAAACTCTAGCCAATGAAGTGGAAGCATGTATTCATGGGCATGTAGAATCAAAATTGTACCGCTAATACTAGCAAAGCCAAACACAATAGTATACTAAACCTAGAGTGACATTGCCCTCTTTTTTAAAATTTTGCCCAATCATTGCTTTAAGAAACTCTAGCCAATGAAGTGGAGGCATGTATTTATAGGCATGCATGATCAAAGTTGTACCACTAGTATATATTAGCAAGGCCAAGCACCCAAGCCCAATAATACACTAGACCTAGAATGGTATTGCCCTCTTTTTTTTAACTTTGCCCAGTATATAAGTACCAACAACCATTGGAATACACATTTTGCACTTGGATTTAAGCCATTTTAAAAATAAAAATAAAAATCCTATTGTGTGTCTTTTCTTGTATTCCTTCACTCTACTATTTTTGATCTTGAATTTTGGCCCCAGATTTGTGACAAATCTTCTATTTCTTTCAAAAAGGTCACTATAGAAAAACCAATTTTTCACTCACTTTTGTTCCAGAATAGCCAGTTAAAGCACAATTTCTACTACTCTAAAATATTGATTGATTAATTGATTTGTAATATCCTTCACTTTTACATTATAATCTTCCAATCTATAACTTAAATTAAAACCAATTAAACTTTGTAGAGATGATAAAGACTTGGCTTTCTATAAGATTATATGGTTAACTTTACCTAAAAATGATTTATCATACTTTGAGCTTCAACCCTTTGTAACGTACAAAATGAAAATCCAAAACACCTTCAAAATGGTCAAAATTTTTTAATTTAATATAGAATTAGGGACATTTTAGTAGTTAAAGTGAATTCAAAGTCATTTTTTGGGAGACATTTTTTTGATAAGTAATTATTATTATCATTATTATTTTTATTTTTTATTTTTTAATTTAGAAGATTAAGGTGAGCCACCTTTCATTTTGATATTTTCTTTCTTTCTTTCTAATGTAATAGTCATTAAAGGAAATAGCCTTCAATTTTAGTGACTTATAATGAAGCCATTGGTGCTTCTTTTGAAACATTCATCCATGCAACTATCCTAGAATGAACATAAAATAGTTTTCCTATGCCCCCTTCCCTCCCCCTAAATCAAAAGTGCGATGTATTAATTGTATCAATGTATTTTAGAAAATTAAAAGAAAAGATTGTATATGATTATATAATAATTTATATGCACCTATTAGGCTCATTGCAAGAAACATCAATCCTCATATTCTCCTTCACAATTGGAATGATGTTATCATCTCCTATAATTTTTGAAGCATAGGTCTAATGACCTTGAAATTTCTATTGAAGATGTTTTACTTGATGGTAATCACAATATTTTATTTTTTAGAAATTAGAAATTAAATTAAATGTTAGTTATTAAATAAAATAAACATTTTAGCCATTAGTACGGATATATCAAAATTATCTACTCAAATTTTATAATTTCTACATACTACAGCTTATACTTTTGGGACTTCTTTAATTTTTATCACCAAGAAAATTTTTGGACACACATATAAATATAGGATCTAATTTGGATTTTTTCAAATTTGCAAGATTGCCCGAGTTGAAAAACAAACTACATATTAGGCCATAACTTTTGACTCATATTTTCAAATGTCTTGAAATTTAGTGCACATGAAAGATATCCCAAGTCTACACCTTCTATTAAAATTTGGGCCAAAAATGTGGAAATCTCTAGCCACACGTACTTGCCCAAAATTTCTATATTGCCAAAAAATGAAGCTTGGTTCTTTAAGGGGTTAAAAAATTTTGCACTATTGATTTGAATTTCTAGTCTTTACGTTGAAAAATTGAATTGAGGATTAGATAGGAAAAAGATTCAAAAAATGTTCACTTCATTTTCAACCATTAAAAATTTGTTAAGTAGAAATAGGTTTAGGAATGAAGGAAAAACAAAAATGTTAATAGCTTTAAAATAGAATTGAAACACACTTATGATTGAGATTGTTCTACAAGAGATCTTAACCTAGTGAAATTTTTTTTTGAAAAATTGTGAAAATTGAGTTCAAAATTAAATCTTTCAAGTTATTTTTTCAAAAGATGCTTTGATTGCCTCCAAAACAAAATTGTCCATTACTTTCATTTAATTATTAATAAGTCCAAATGAATTGAATCAAAGCTTTCATGCTACATTTAACTACTTCTAAACTTTTAAAAGTCCACAATTAATAATGGTCATAAGATCATCAAAAGAAATAAAAATTGGTCATTGGGAGATAATGCAAAACAATTGGAGATTTATATAAATATCAAAAGATCTATACAAATATCCACCAAATTAAAATTTGGACTTAATATTGTGCCATAGTTTTTGCTCTTCGACACCAATTGAAATATAAATTATGTTTCCAAAAGCTAATGTTTTTTTCTATCTTCATAAAGAGTTAAAAAAAACCATGACAAATATTGAGACCATAGGAGCTTTCTTAAAATCCATTTTGTCTTCCAAAGGAACAATAGGACTTTAGGGCTTAAGCTTAAACTTTTGCTCAATAGTTTTGAGGTTTGAAATTTCATAGCAAAAATTTGAATTGAAATTTTTTGAAAAAAATTGTAACAAAAAACAAAATGATTTTATTCTGTAAATTAAAAAAAAGAAAAAAATATAAGTTGAAAGAAAATAAATCCTTAATAGTTTCAAAATAAAATCATAACATTTTAATCCTAATATTGAGATTGTTTTAGCGTGTAATCGACATTCTATGAATCCATTTGTTTTTGAATAAATTACATAAGATATACTTTAAGGACATACCTTGATTTGTATGAAATGGAGATCTTTGTAATTTTCATATTATTAATCCAAATAGAATGAATCCAAAATATTTGAGTGAAGATATAAATATATTCTATAAAAATAAAAATAAACTAAGGCTCCTTTGCTTCTGTTCTACCATTAATGATCAACTAAATAAAAAAATTTAAGGCTTTGTCTTGAGATCCAAAGACTTTGGCAATGGGAATTTTTACATAAATCATTAGGAAAAAAATGAGCCCTAAAAACAGCTGTGAGTCCTAAACAACAAGGAATGAGCAAAAAATGCAAGCCAAAAAAAAAATTAAAAAAAAAATATCAAATTTTTTTTGGCCAGTGAACTGCAAGGACTAATGAGGGATAGTTCAATAAAATTAGTTTTTAAATATCATAAGAAATTTTTTAAAAGTTAATATTAAAATTAATACAAAATTACAAAATTTTCAGATTTGATGTGGCATTAGTGCGACCACATCAGACTATATTTTTCTAGATTAATATTTTTATTTGATATTTGATATATTTTTTGATATTTTTAAAATATTTCAAATTTCAAACAATAACTTATTATTATTATTATTATTATTATTATTATTATTATTATTTTAATACTGAATTTTGGCCACTATACCTCACAGGTTGTGAATTCCATTGATAAAACATATTAAAGGGAACATTAAAGGAGTGAACCCAATTTCGATTAGCATCCCATTTTTGTAGTATAGAGAATTGCATTTCTGATTAGCTATGCCGTAGGTGACAACTCACGTACAACAGGAATAGTAGAATGTTCAGAAGGTATACATTGAAACCATAAAATGATCACAATATGTACATTGAAACCACAATGATCAGCTATATCGCTTTTATAACCGGTCTATGGTTGGAAATTGGTTTGCCTACTAACTGGAAATGGGACAAAGAGAATCTTTACAAAAAAAATTTATAATAATTTTGTTCTTGAGCGAAAAAATGTTAAAAATTATGAAATTCTTTTTAAGTCTATTTTTCTACATGGAGAAATTTTCTCCTCAACCTTCCTATGCCGTAGATACGCAAAACTGCTTAAGTGATCAAAAATGGGTGATCATCCTAATAGATGTTTTTTGGGGGGTTGGGAGGGCCGTCTAGGCCTATTCTTAACGTTGTTCCTTGAGCAGTCCGGGAACAGCCGCTGTCAGAATTTTTTTTTTTTTTTTTGAAAATTTAAAAATGCAAAAAGAATTGAAATTAAAAAAAAATTAAACAAGAAAAAAAAAATGACGTGGCAATTGTTGTGCTACATCACGCAGCTGCTCCAGGGCACTGCAACAAGTCTGGGAACGCAGATTTTGGCAAGGAAACTCATAGCCCTCATAACCAAGGGGTTGAATCTCATCTAATGGCAAACCCTTTGAAGATGATTAAAGATTAGGAAGAATGATCATAAAAAATGTCTTTGGAGAACATAATAAGCCTCTTGTCTTTCACTCACTCGTGCATAGGTACATTCATCATTAAGACGACATAAAGTGATGTCTTGAGCAGAAGGGGGAAGGTGTTGTCTATGGTGCATGTATGCTATTGTGAAGAAACTAGAAATGGAGATCAATTGTTAGATTCAATGAAAAAATGGAAATCCATTTCGATAGTGTATTTTAGCAATTTAGGCTCTTTTTTCTTTATCTAAGGTAGATGACTGTAAAAGCAACCTTTTAAGGGCTGATCAGACTTTTTCATAGGTTTGCATGAGCAGAAATATTTTTAGCTCATTTTTCAGAGATAGAAAAATGGATGCTGAACATAACATAAGTGGTTTCATATTTTTGGAAGCATTTTTGAATTAGTTATGAATTTTCAAAAACTTCTGTAGTAGGTACCTATTTGTGATCATAAGTCTCCGAAAATTTGTCCCCCTACAACTTCTAAAGTGATTTGAGGAAATGATTGGCTCTTGGAATAAAATAAATAAATTTTTCTTGATTCTTTCAATAGCAACAGTGGTCAGTTTAAAGATTAGCTCTCATCCATTTTACAACTAGCTATGGGGCGGTTGCAAAGAGAAGGGCACTTTTACAGCTATCTACCTTACATTTTATCTATGGATATGTTCTTTTTGAATTTGAGTTCAACTAAGTAAATGAAGTTTATTAAATTTTGTTTCTACTTCAAGTTGAAAATTTGGAAAATTCTTTAAATTGAATATTTTATAACAATTTGAGCTTTAGGCCTATAAGTTATAGAGTGCTAAAAAAATTGATGAAAAACAATAGAACAATGGAACTTTAGAGATCAACATAAATTGTTGAAGAAATCTAAGTATTTTCAAATATGTTTCCAAAGTTGGAAAAATAGTAAAGCAACCTCTCTAGCAAAGGGATGGAGTTAAAAAAGATGTATTTTGCTAAAATTCTAATATATATTTGAATCTAAAAGAATATTGATTTATAAGGATTCTTATACAAGATTTTGTCTTTTCAAAAAACATTGAAGAATTTTTAATAAGATATTGTTTATTTTTAAACCTTCCACCTAAAATTTGACCAAAAAAGTATTTGAAATATTGGGTGCTTTTTTAATACTTCATTTTACATCACGTAAACTACCTACCTTAGATCCAAAAGAATTTGAAAACTAGGGTTGCAATAGAAGTGAAGTAGGATGTTTACATGAACATGGCAATCATCAAGGACCCTCATCTTTTTTTGTATACCTAGGTTTGAAAGATGCTCTTGTCTATTGGAGCTTCTTGATTTAAATCTCTCTTGTAATTGCAGCTTGCACTACATTTGCCATTGCACCAATTCTTTGGAAGCTTGATTACATTATTTCAAAATTTGGCTTTTTGGAATTTGGCTTGGAAATAAGTGCTCATTTTTGGGAGATGTATATAGAGGATGTAGATCTTTGTACTTCATAACTTTAGTAATGTTGATTAGTATTGCAAGTTTTAATGATGTCGTGGATCTACTCATTCTTTTGCAAATTTTTGGGCATTTTAAATGGGTTTGTTAAACTTGAAGTATAGGTTACATGGTTCAAGATTTTGTTTTGTTTATTCAATATTGCATAAGAATTTTGAATGTTGTGAAAATTTCATGTGATAAGGGAAAGAAAATGTGAATTAACCCCTCATCGCCTAAGGCTTGTTTGGGTTCAAAAACATCATTTTTTTTTAAGTGTTATAGATCTGAATGTCACTAAGTTAAAGAAACTTCAATCGTACAATCTTGTAGTGTATATATTGTAGATCACATGGATCAAATTTGGAATCATTTGACTACATAGATTGCAAGATTATAATGTTTGTGTTGAAAAAAGATGCTGAAATTTTCCTAAAAACACATTTGGAGGTGAAATTTGATTTCTAAACTTACTCAAATGAAAGAACTTTAAACTATAAAGTAATTCAAAACCAGCATACAAATACATTTGTGAAAGAAAATATCATTGGATTGTCTCATTGTGTCTGCAAAATGGCTTGCAAATGTTATAAAAAAAAGTAAGAAAAGTTGAAAAAGAAACATCTAAGGCTTAACCTCTTTTTACTATAATGCTTTTCAATCACTCATAACTTTTTGGATTGATATGAAATTTTAGTCACATAAACTAGACTCATATGCACAATTTTTACAAAAAAAGATTGGAAACTAATATTTTATGAAGAAGAAACAAGCTGCCAAAGTTCACCATAATCCAAAAATGTCAGGATTTTGAATCTTGAAGTGCTTCCAAACGTTCAAAACAACTTGGATTGACATGACAATTTTACCACAATAACTAGACTTCATGGAAAATATAATCCAACAAATTTTATTGAAAACAAACATTGGATGGAGATACAATCCCCCAAAGTTGCAGCCTTCAAATGCAATTTAGTGACTCAAATTGAACTTGTGAACTTTGGTTGGCTTTCAAGAAATCAATACAGCTTGTATTAATCTGAAAAATTTACCACATAAACTAGAAGAGAGGGCGCAACTTTTCCAACAAGTTTTATTGAATTTGGACATTGGATGCAAAAGTTACAACACTTTGAATTAGACGTCACAACACTTTGAATTAAACGTCACAACACTTTTAGTCCCCTCTAGCGATGAGGGGTTAAAGTTGCAATTTCTCTTGGTTCTATTGAGCATTTTGATTAGTGTTGCCTCATGCAGCGTTGTCTTTTTTTTGTTGATCTAGTAGGTCTCATTTTCTAGCAACCAATCATTCAATATCTTTAAAAATGCGATTTTTTGGATAACATTTAGTATAAATGCACTCTATACATTTTACATAATTTGAAGAGAAATGACAAATCCATTTTACATGATTTTTTGAAAATTTATTTACATGTAAAAGGAATTTGTAGATCTATACTTGGGATTTTGTTGTTAAGTTTTTGGTTGTCTTGCAAACTTTTCAAGGCAACTCCATAATAAGGGTCCACATGCAAAATTGCATCACTATAAAGATAAAAATGACTGACTTCTGAGTCAGAAATGTAGCTCTAAACCTTCATTTGGGCATCACTAGTAGCATTAAGAGTAATGAAGCCGTAGTGAATTGTTTTGCATTTTTTGAAAAAATATATAAAAAGAAATTGAAAATTTGTTATTTTTAAAATTTAAATCCTTCAAATTTAAATTTTGTAGACTTTAGTTGATATAGAAGTCTTTGCAACTATGAACTTCTTATGGTGCATTTTTGAAGTGTATATTGACCAATAGTTGGTTTTGGACCCTATATTAGTCAATACACCCCTCCAAAGATCTTGATCCCATTGGTTGCTTCAAAAACCTTTCAAATCTCTCATTTATTTATTTTTAATTTCAACTTCCTGGCCTTGGTTTCTTAAATTAATTGAACCCAAAAGATTTATTTGATAGTTAACTAATTATGGAAAAAATCCATAGTCCCAAATCAGTATTGCATCCACCATCAAATGATGAAAAAATGAATATATAGTCAAAATGTAGACTTTGGGATTTTAAAATGGATCAATATCATAATTTTGGATCAAAAAACTAAGAAGTGTTGCTTGGTAGCCAATACATTTTTAGTTTCAATTACAAAAATGTCTACAATTATGTGAAAGGTTGAATATGGGTAGTTTTCATTGGTTCCCCCCCAAAACTTTTCAACTCCTTCAATTAAAAAGACACTAATTGGATTCTCTATGAATTTCGATTTTGGTTATGTGAATTCAAAATTCTATTATTTCAATTTTAGCTTCATTCCATCAATTTAATCGTAGTGTCAATTTCAATTCTAGATTCAAACAACCCCTATGGTCACAAAAAAATAGACCTTGCATAAACCCTAAAGGTCACTCCGAAAATTGGAGGCCTAAAGGTTGTCACTAGATGCATGCCTTTCACCTTGCCCAATTTTACTTTTAAAAATCACAATAAAATTTGACATCACATGAACTTGCCCAAGATTCTTAAAAACTAATCAAAACATTGTACCTTTAGGAGTTAAATGGTACATACTACAACATGCACAATTATAGAATCAATTCTACAATGTTTGAAAAAAAATTGAAAAAAAAGTACATTTAGTATACCACTCTCTATTTTACATTTGGAAAATGGCTTAGTTAGAATTTGATTTATTTCCGAACCTTAGTTTCTGTTTTAGCACAATTATTATGCAATAAGAAACATACTACAACTTTTGTGACTGCAATATCCTCACTCTCGTGCGTCAGACAACTTCATTACTGATAATGTTTCTAGTTTTTTGCCCTAATTAAATTTATGTTTATTATACGAGTTACAGCTCTCATTTGAATACTGCTGGGTTTCCTCCGTGGGGTCCTCTCTATATAGTACAAAGCAGTCAAAGCTACTGTTGATTTCCTCCTCTATAGAAAACTTAATTTGTGTTATAGCAATTATCTCATGCTGTGCATTTTGGTGATGGCAGGCAGCCGATCTCACGTACAGGTGGTTTCAGACTACGTGCGCTACTTCCTCGACCAGCACACGTAAGTTGCATTTCACTTGCATATCGGAAGCAGGCAAGATGAACGTTGAATTGCAGCTGCCACTAATGCCTCGCGCCCAATTCTGCAGTGAAGAATACTAAGAATTTTGATTGAGGAAAATAATGGATACCTATGGGTAAATAGGATGCATAAAGGATGCGGCTGTTTCATATTGGAAAAAAGGGTGCACTTCGCACGCATCAAAGGTAACTATGTGCACTCAATATCTTACTAAGAACTTGTTGAACCCTAAATACGAGATGCTCATTCTACAACAAGCATGAAAAATGTTCCAACTATCAATTGATCAAAATCTACAAAAATGCCTCTGAACACGACGTTCAACTCATCAGGTGCCAACTTTCCCCCTTGCACAATAACAGAACGTCATCTTGTTACAAATGACCATTTCCTGTCTTGGCCTCATCTGAATCTGGCCAGAAAACTTTGTGCAACTCCTGCACACACTTTGGAGCATCGTCGTCATCCACCACCATGGATATATTCACCTGCTCATATGCAGAACCCAGGAACCACACATTCAACACGGGAAATAATAGCCCTCATTCAAAGCCAGATATTCGGTTCAGTGGATAAGTTTCACACTTAAGACTTGTGTCAAAGAGTTTTAAGAATTTGAAAATGACAAAAAAATCGATGAATATCTACTACTAAACAGAGTACATAAGATGTAAAGCTCAGGTTTCTTCGGCATCCACAAAAAAAGGGAGACAAAATCTTATGGATACACAAGGATACCAAAAAACGGTTTATATATCTAATTCAAAAGCAATTATGTTACTTGCGCCCATCAGTTCCACATCAAGTACAAAGCTAAAAAGAGAAACATTGTATCATTTGTGTAGTGACCGTCTGACATTAATCATGAGATAGCTGTTCGACATTAGTATCTCAAGGCAATTTCGGAGTGCAGTCAATAAGATTAAGCATACCTTCGAAGCACCCTGTGAGATCATTTGTACATTGATATTGTTCTTCTTGAAGACCCGAAAGACCTGCACCAAATCAATACATAGGTGGTGATTTATACGATTAAAGAGGTAGTTCTAAAACGATTGGGAAGCCACTATGTTCGAGCAGATCTCATGACAAGGCCCTCATCCAACATGGCTGAGTCCTGTATACAAGTAAAACTTTGGTAGAAGAATGGTTTTTATGCAGCACCTTCTCAAGTACAGCTGATGACTGCTTCACATTGCTAATGAGAGAGATAATAGCCTTTTTCTTCAAAAGCTGCACATTAGCGATCCTCGACAACTCGGACTTCATCTTGTCCAATTCCTGCTGTTGCCACAAGAATTCCATATTAGTCAACTTTCAGGTGAAGATTCATTTTCTTAACTGAATCACAAATAAATAGCTACCCTGATAAGGCAATCAAGATGTACATACATACCCAGGTACAGACTAAAAAGTCATCTCCACAACCGTGAATCACGTTCCCTGATAACTTATTAACTGCTCCGGTGATCGAACCCAAAACAAGGTGAACTAAAAGTGCCTCCGAATTTACAGGAAGGCATTAGAGCTGCATGAAAAACTTGCCTGCTCAATGAGAGCACGCTCCCAGAGTTTGGAAGGGTCCAACGTCAATGATATGCTGACCTCGCTTGTGGCCACCACGTCTACTGAAATCCCCAATTCCTCAAATGTAGTGAATACCTGAAAAAGATTGCCACAGCACAAATATTCAGATTTCATCCGCTAAGACCCAGCTCAAAACTCCAACTTCCTACCAGTCGCCCAAAGTGAAAAAACACATGCTGACCAAGTTCAAATAGGAGAAGCCTGGATTTCCAAACCTTCGCCAAGAACCCAACTTGCCCAAGCATGCGTGTGCTTTGGATGTCCAACATTGTTACATCCTTTTTCAGGACAATACTCGTCATCTCTGCCTGAAAAAGGCACATAGTACTAGTGTGAGGAGTCACATAGAAAATAACCAACTCAACTGAACAAAAACAATTTACAAAACAGAAAATTCTTAATCGACAAGAGTAGACTTGCCACTGACATAGTTTCAAAGTGTTCTCAAGAAGACAACACTGAAATCAACAACAATAATTTCAATACCTTGCTCATGTCACGTTCCCCTGTTATGAGTGTACCAGGTGCTTGTGGGTTGTATGAATTTTTTACACGAACAGGTATGTTTGCATCACGGGCTGGTCTCATGGATTGAGGATGTAACACCTAAAGCCACAAATTCCACACCTCAGTATCAATTTCATTGAGGCTTGAAATCAAAACAGATTTGATACTAAATATTGACTCTTGGACTAGGTCGTACGGGGTTTGGGCAGAGAGCGACATAAAAAATAGAGACAACCTTGCAGACAACTTCCTGACACTAAACAGAACGAATCCCGGAAGTTGACAAGGGCCCTTCTGTAAGGAGCTACGATACCTGAGCACCGAAATAGGCCAGCTCAGATGCCTCATCGAAAGTCAGGAACGGAACAGATAACGCATTCGCATAAACTCGGGGATCGCAGGTTAGAACGCCATCAACATCTTTCCACACCTGCCCCACAAACGAATTCTCTTGATTTAAAACTAACTCATCCATTATGCACACACCCAATGAAACTTATGTCAATTTCATGCAGGGTTAAGAACAAATGCTGCTGAGGAAAACAAAAGCTAATAATCTTAATTCACACTCACAATCAGCAAAATGTCATGGCAGAATGGTAAAATTCAGAAGGTGAGTTACCTAAACCTAAACGTTAAGAATATTGATGTACACGTTCATAATTCTACGAATATCACCGTAATTGAGACTACAGACCTGTAAACTCTTCCTTACTAGAGAAAAAGAAGTCAGAAGATGGCTTCTAAGGATTTAGGGTTTTACTGGGAAAAAAAAGGCATAAGATGACCACATTCGAGAAAAGAACTACCGGTATCTTTCTTGAAAACAATGATGAGCATCAATCAGATGAAATCACCAACACGCGCACTATACCGACCTGAATTTCTCGGAGACCTAGAGCTTTACCAAGGGCTGTAGCAGTTAAGTCGCTACCCCCCCGTCCTAGGGTGGTCACACATCCGGTTTCAACACCCTGCAACAAAATACGTCGTTAGCACTGCAATGCATCATTGAAGTAAATGTTAAACATGCCATTAGGCCGAAACAATAACAGCATGAAATTGAACCTGCAAAAATACTTGGTCGCAAACGCGTAGAGCATAAACCGCGGGACATAATTTGAACATACCTTGCCGAGGAAACCTGTAACAACGCATATGGGAATTCCCCTATCTGCATCTCTTTCAAGATCTTTAAGGAGCCTCTCTCTCACAGTAGGGTACGTGGACTCCAAAATTTCAGCATTTGTGAACTCATCAGTTGTGATGATTCCAAGATCGAAAGCATCGTACTGCAAGGTCCGCCCAAACAAGCAATCTAAAGGTTAAGTAGAAAGAAAATACTGTGACATTTACCGCACACCCCAAGTTTCAAATGGCTAAGCAAGTTCACAACTGTGTTAAGTGATTTGAAACCCTAATACTATCGATGAAGAGTCCACAAGCAAAAAATTCCAGGATCATGTAAATCTTCTGATTAGTGATGCATTTGTGATGAAAATATCTTCACTAACATAATGATTCCCCTACACTGCAAATCCACCGCACACATAGGGTAAAACTTGGTCATACGAGAAAGATTCTTGCAATTCTACAATCGGTAATTACAAAGACAGTTCACAAAGAAACCAACTTTCATTCAATGTGAACAATACATTCTCGCAACCACTCCGTCTGGCTGGTGTGCGGTTAGTGTGCAATGAGAAGAGGAACGAGCTATTCATGACACGCTAACAATGAACATCTCAATGATATCATTCAACCACAATGTATCAAGACGTGTGTAAAAGCCACGGACCTGTCGTGCATAAGAGCCGATACTGTTCAGATAAGCTGCAAAAACACGGGTGGAGAGACGCTCCCCAAAGGAAACCAGGTAATCCTTGGTACGCACCGTCAGCTCCTTCATAAGAGCAATGCCCATCAGTAGCTGCTCCAACTCGTCCAAAAGATCTGCACCAGATGAAGACGACCAATGAACATATCTTTAACCGTGTGGAAACATCACCAAGAGCCTACACATCCGCAACCCGTTCGACTGAAGGGACAGCTCTGTCATGCCAACTTCCTATAAAGTCAAACCTCACAAGAAACCTATAAAGCCATGGTGCGAACCTGTGATCAAAGATTCGTCCACCTTGAGTTCACGCGCTGTCCTGCCAAATCTCACCCACCAGACAGCCTTATAAGCACCATTTCGACTCACTAATCGTGAAAACAGTCGCTGTCACGCCTTATAAGAATCATGATATTGAGTCACCCAAGCACCCAAACTTTCCATCGAAAACTCTGTGAAACAAATACAACCATCTCAAGCTCCTTGGATCCCATATATTTGAAATGCAAATTTCGGACAGATCCCATAGAAAACGTTACTCCAAATGTTTCAAAGAAGCAATGAGCAGTACGTCTTGTGTAGATCTCTGACAAACTTAAGCTCCTCAATTTTACCGGACTCCTTCACACCGCATGTGACGGCCTTCTCTCCTGCCTGTCAATCAAGTAGTTCACCATTACGTCCAGATCCAGGGTAGCATTCTCCTTGAGACGCGGCATTGTTACAGCGAGTGACAATTTGACAATCCAATGCCTCGTAGACCAGAATGACAGTTGATGCAATGCGGAGGTTTGAAAAAAAATTAACCCTAAACCCGAATGACAGTTTTCCCTACTCGTTCATTTATTAAGACCTTGAGAACATTAATGATTCGCACCTTGAGGAGGTTATTGGTCGTCTTGCCCATAGCCGACAACACAATGACCGGCCTCTCTTCCGGAAAGCTCAAAATTAATTGCGCTACTTCTCGCATCCTGTGAGCGGACGCAACGGACGATCCTCCAAACTTCATGACCGTCGTGAAATCCTGCTCCGTCAACGGTCGCCTCTCTCGCTCCTTTACTACGGCGACACCGGCGTCGCATCGGACACGCAGCAGCGACAACGCCGCGCCTCGCGCCTTCTGCGAAGAATTTTCGACAAATAGCCATCCACTCTCACCAGAAAAATGCAGTGACGAGGACGACGAAGACGACGAAGACGGAGACGAAGACTCTAAACCCCGCCATCGGGCTGTCGAATTCGCGAAGCTCAAAGCTCTGGAAGTGGAAGCAGAGCAACAACAGGAAGGAGAAGCAGCAGACAGGGCAACGACAGGAGGAGCCATGACTGCTACGGCCTCCATCCTCAAAAAGTGACGAAAGGAGCGGGGCAGGAGGAACCTGCAGGAGAGCTAACTTATTAGGGTTTAAGCTGAAACATCGTCCGTGGGAAAATTTATTTGAGAGTGCTGGTGGTGTGCAAGAGAGGAGCAAGACAAGGGCGGCGTTGCCAAGCTGGACTGCTGGAGTGAGGAGGACTGCTGGAGTGAGGACTGCAGAATCGACCCTACTACCAGAAGTCACTGTTCACAATGAGAAAAGAAATAGAAGCTTCGTACCTTTCACTGATGCTAGGGTTTGCGGCCATGGCGGGAAAGTGGCTTGAGCCCTAAGTAGGATATTTCTGCTTTCTTTGCCTTTTCTACCGCCAATGTTTTGTGGGAAATCCCTTCCAAAATGCTAAACCCTCAGTTCGGGGAGAAAACACCCTCAGTAGTTTCCTACAACAACCACCACCGACGTATGGAGCCTTAACACACAGCTATAGTCGATAAAACAAGCGTTTCAGCAACTGAACAAGCTGAAAAAATAGCAAATGACTCCTCACTCCAGCAGTCCAGCTTGGCAACATCCAGCAAATTTATACTGTTGCATAATTATTTGAACTCAAAGGAAATGTTTGCCAGTAAGCCTTCGATATGTGCTTGGGACTAGAGTAATAGATAATAAGAAACAGTTGAAGCTCATTCCAGATAGAGAATGAAAGAAAGTCACTCAACTACAGCAAGTACTAAACGTCAAAAATTCCAATTAGACTAGCGGTTCTCATGCACTAGTACAGTGAACTCAAAACGCCATAAATACCAAAAAGCCTTCGATAAAGTGCATGAGGCAAGTGTGATAGACATAAAATAAGAAGGAAATATATATTCCTTACTTTCTGTAACTACCACAAGAGCAGAAATCGTAATAATGCCAAACGACTGGCTTCTCTGTTGCACAACTATTTGAACTCAAAGGCAATGTGTACCAGTAAGCCTTCGAAATGTGCTTTAGGCAAACAGTATGTAATACAGAATGACTAATGGATGGAGCTGACCCCTGGATACGTCGAAGACAAACACTTAGCTACAAGAAGAACAATTACTATCGATTCTATTACGCAACTACTACACTCGATGCAATGCGTCACAGCAAGTCTTCGACTTGTTCGGCCAGCGAAACATACAACACATAATCTCCAAATTGACACATGTTCAATTCTACTAATACAAGTGGATACCAAACCAAGGCTCCCAACCAAATGTCCAGACGCATCTATGAAGTGAAAACGCTATTAAGAAAAATTTCTATGGACGAGAAAAGCATGCAATCATTACACAACCAAATCTGACCATTCGAGTCCAGTATAATCATTCAGAGTTCCTGGAGGACTAAGAAACTCTCAAATTACTCGCAATCGCCGATGCCAAAACGTATAATGACCTATTGAACAACTACTTGAACTCAATGCAATGTGTCCAAGTAAGCCTTCGACTTGCTTGGTGACCAAAACCAATAACACATTGCTCTACAGTTTGACACGTTTTCGTTCTACTAATAAATTCGGTTATCTAACCAAGACTCCACGAGCACTTTTGATTACTTGATTTGCAATGCGGCTTTGCAGGGACACATTTCCCTGATTACTTGATTTGCAATGCAAAGTGATCATGGAACTAACATTAAATCCATGTAATCAAAAGTGCTCGTGGAGCTAGTTCGTGCCAAAATTCGGTTATCTAACCAAGTGCTCGTGGAGCTAGTTGTGGCAATACTCTTCGCGAAACGCTCAAAACGATACAAAACGTAACCAACTACAGCATTACCATGGACAGAGACCGCAGGCACTGAGCAGAAAACGCAAGAATAAATCACCAAACATCCCACAGGCACAAAGAAACACAGGCTTCTTGAAACCTAATCCTCTTAAATTCTGAAACTTCGTGGATTCAAAACTTGGCTACATAAACAACAAATACAAAATCTTCGCTGCATCAGCGATAACTCAGACCTAATTTCATGGATTCGCTATACCTGAAATAGACACCGTCAACCCAATCCACATGCGTTGATTAGTGCGAGGTTCAGGTCGTTCAGTAAGGGTTTATGGTATTCTTTCGTTTCATTCATCGGCATTGGTAATTACTAGTTGAATAAGCAGAATAAAGTCTCACATCAATCTCTGCAATTGAAGGACGTCCTCCCTGCTCAAGACGTAATCACCGTACACAATGTACACAATGTTTAACCATGTACCCACAAACGCTAAAGAAGAAACCCAGACGGGGTTGCAAGCAGACACCCTAAACACGAAACAAGCAGTTGCAAGTGCAGACTGAAACCGCTGACAACAATCACACTGGCTGAATCTCGACAATGTATTTGGATGATTGCTTGCTTACTTACCTCACGTCTAGCAATCGCAACAGCAGCGTGAAAATTTGCTCGGTGATCCGTAGCAATCGCTCCAGAACCGTGCGTGGAGCAAGCGGAAGCGGAAGAGTATGACTGTGAAGAGCACCCCTCAGCGAGCGGCACAATGAACGCCAAAAGTCTAAACCCAACGCCGAGAAGCCAAAGTAGCAAAGGCCACAATTTCGAAATTAAAAGCGAGCGCCAACGTCACCGAACTCAAGCCACAGCGACGACGACAGGAAGCGCTAGAGCGAGCAAGAACAAAGATAAATCACTCAAGAGAGAAAAACAGGCAATCGCAATAAATCACTATGCGGCAGTCTGAAATTAGGAAGAGCAACTGATGCGATTTCATTGACGTGAGTGATGAGACTGCACGGACTCACCACTACCTGCACGCGAGCGACATTACAGGTGTGAATGGCTTCATAAAACTACGACGTTAATTACGAAAAATAAAGCATTAAAACACAAGAGTCACAGGAGAGCTCAAATTTCACAATGCAATCGCTGCAAAACCCTTAGAATTCAATATACGTCCATCCTCTCCACCGGCACATTTCACAATCAAAATCGCTGGAAAACCAACAAACTTCATACGCTAAAACACCAAACCTCGAAGATCGAAGATCGAAGTTCAAATTGCATACACATAAAAACCCTAACGTCAGGAAGAGAATGAGCTCCCTATGGAGAGCCCTCAAAGCAACAGCTCCATAAGAAAAACAACCAATGTAATTTAGACCTCAATCTAGACTATCATAGAAGAATCATCTCATCGAAAATTTAAGCTACCTCCCAACTCTATTCTTGCATCCCTCCAAATTGCTAAACCCTGACCGAGAAAACCCTAATGTATGCAAAAAGCTTCCAAATTTGACTGTGTTACTGAGAAAGAATCAAACGTGAGGATCCATGCTCTGAAGACTTTCTGCTCCGTTGCCAAGGTTCACCAGGTAGTGGAGACTCAACGAGCGACCAAAAAATCAGGTGCAGTAAGTGGAGATAGCCAGACACTTACGAGAAGAGAAGCAATTACTGGCCAGACACTTGCGAGAAGAGAACCAATGGAGGGAATATAATTAAAGGCTGTACAAAAGCAAGCTGTAAATCTGAGAGACGGAGCGCGAGACGCACCACGAGCTGGTGAAAGGAGAAAAAACAAAGAACAAAGACAAATGGCGCCCCTCGGCACTAGGGCTTTCTGGGTTTCCGCTGCTTGCGAGCCCAGACGTGAAGTTTGCGGGAATTTCTCGGCCCACAACCGAATTTGATCTCTTTCCAGGTTAGCTCTCCTTCCTTACAACATTTTGTTGCATGTATCTGCTTCTTTCCTAAAGGCCCGAGTGACCCAGATTGAGCCTCATGTAACGGTATTTATAGTACTTTTCAGTGGGTCATATGAGGCCTTTCTTTGATCCAATTTTAGTTGGCTGTTGACCAACACATGCACCATTCTTCAGTGATCATGATGATGCCAAATATTGGCCCTGTCTGAATAGTATTTTTCCTCAGTACGATCAGTCAAATTGGTGATTTTAAAATCTTGGAATCTCGGTCCTAGATAGAGGTTAATTCTAGAGATTGGAAAGCCATACCCTGTTTGTGTTTCGTTATCCGAGCTTTTGGCCGATTCTGGCCCTGAATTCTGTCTGTTCAAAGGCAAAGGTGTTTTTTGGATAGAGGCACTTAAATTGTTGGAGCAACTCAATTTGTGGCAGCAAAGTCAGTAACATTGGAGCGCAGTGTCTGTCATCCTCCAAGTTTTTGAAATATTCGAACCTTGCGATGTCGACAGTGTTCACTGTAATTCCACAAATGAGCTCAATTGCGTCATTATATCTCTGCACCGGAGGTGTGGAATCGATATTTGGACAGAGGATTTTATCGGATAACCCCTTAACCCAACTTTTTCTACCTGGAGCAGACGTCAATCTAAAAGATGCCATATCTAACTTGTTCTAGTACGAGGAATTTGCATCTGTTGAATCTTGCATCATGCATCACGTGTAAACGACCTGCAGTGGATGCACTCTCAGGCATGCGAAAACTGTCTTTTAAAGTTATTTCTGACTTACGCACAACAGGACTCACCGATGGATGCTCAAGTTCCGTGAGTTTGGCAAAACTCTCGAGGTGGATTCATCTCAGTTCAGTTACTTAAAGGTTGGGTCTGAATGCATGTTAGCAATTGCAGGACATGTGCCAAATGTGGAACAACTTTCTTGAATTGAAGTCATACCTTCGTGGATGTCGCGTCGATAATGTTGTAATCTATCTCCTTCATTAATTCCCCTATACTACAATCTCTCAATCTCGATCAGTGGCAGCAAAGTAAGAGGCACAAATGTTCGTGCACTTAGTAGTGAATTATCCATTATTTTCAGATTGTCTAGCTCAAACAATCGAGGTAGCTAGGATTTATGGAGACCAGGTTTTCTTGCTGCAGTAGCTAGAGGCCGGCATTTTGAATGATTGCAAGTGTATTGGGGTGCAGGATCGGAAGCATGACGATTGGATCCGAAAAAGCTCACGCAAATTTCACCGTTGTCATGTTTGGAGCAGCTTCAGTAATTGGGAGAAGGCATACTCGACGTGCGGCATACTGATGCTAACGATGCATTTTTCCACGCACCAAAGAATCTCACGCAACGTTCACAGTGCTTCCTTATCGGTTACTTAGAATTTCCTGAAACGCCAGTGCATCCCTGTTTCTGAAGCGTTGCTTGTTCGCGCATTTGTAAGTCTCTCTTTGTGCCTCAATCTTCCGTTAAGGTAGGTCCCGAGGTAGGTACTCTTCCAAACCGCCACTTTTTACTACTGAGTCTATTTGGTATTATTACACTGGTCAGATTTTCATATGTTCTTGTTTGCAAGTGAAAGAAGGTTCCAACACACCAGAGAACGTGGCATTTGGGTATTGTATGCAAAAGTTATTAAGGAACAAAGTTTGGTTCTAAAAGCGTTTCTTCCACATAGGTGCATGAACTATGTGTATAGATGGCGGTCTAAGGTCAGTGGCACATTTGGGTGTACCTACCTTAAAAGAAATTTGAACCTTCCATTGGGCCTACATTCCTTTGTCACAATGCAGAGATAACATGGAGCACCAATGACATTTTTACATATTAAGTAGATTATATTTGAACAATATAATAAATGTTTTAGTAAGATTATAAATAATGGCAAATTGACGTGGTTTGACTCTTGAATCATGTGGTGTACATGAAGTGATGTGGGAATTGGCATGGTCCACTATAGAACATTGCTACACAATAATCTACAATCGGGTACAATAATCTTACAAATTTTTCCTACAAAGACGTTTTAGCAAACAGTGGGTGAAGTTTAGGGAGATGTAGCGTGCTCAAAAATTGTCCAATTTGAAAACCACAAATTGTATTGAAATCAGATGAAAGAGTACATTATAGTCATGGCAAATTTACACATCAAACTTCTGAAAACATGAATGCATACATCAAATTTCTGGAGAATGTCTACCATCTAGTACTTCCACCCCTTGCATGAATGACGGCTTTCATTCAACTTGACATGTTTGAAATTAGGTGTTGTAATTGTTGTAGTGTCACTTCATCCCATATGGATTGAATGATATGAATCATTTCTTTGTTGTTCAGTGGGGTACCAATCAAAATGTCGTTTTCGAATTCGCAGTGAGAAAAATTTCAGTACTGCCAACTTTGAAAGCCTCCCGAGAGCTCAAAAATTGGTATTTTACCACAAAAGTTTTACAAAAGAATTATCTTTAAGTTAATTATATGTATGACAAATTTCAAGGCCAAAAGATTCACCGAAAAAAAGTTATTCAAAATCTACCAACATTGGTAGTTATGGAAATGTTTTCACTATTGCCAACTTTGACAGCCTCCCAAAGATTGAATTTTTCTTTTTGCCATGAAATTCTCGGAACGAAAACCTCTTTATGTTAATAAAATATGATAAAAATTTCAAGGCCAAAAGATTAATACAAAAAAAGATATTAACAATCTACCAACATGTGTCGTTTTGAGAACCAATTGTGAAAACCATTTCACTACTTCAATTTTGACACCCTCCCAAGGACTGAAAAATTGCTTATTTACCATGAAATTTTTGGCACAACATGCTTTTTATGATAGCAACATTCATACCAAATTTCAAGGTCAAAAAATTTATACAAAAAAAAATATTTACAATCTACCAACGTGTATGTCCTCCATTTGCCTCAATCACTACTTGTAACCTAGAGGGCATAGAATGACATAGTTAAAGGAGCTTTGTACCATTGATTAACCTCCACTCTCTTTCAATAACTACCTTCAAGTCATCTCAATTTTTTGGACATACTGGGCCATGTTGCACAACATCTTTCAAAATCTTCCAAATGTTCTCAATTGGATTGAGATAGGGAGAATTTGCAAGCCAATTAAGCTTCTCCAAAAGGTGTGTTTGTCTCCATTCTTCACATACTTTACTACAATGGACAAGTGTGCCATCTTCCATGAGCAATCCATGTCAGGGTTGATAGGACGGTCGGACGTCCGGGACGTCCGGACGCGGACACTGTGTTCACAGCGTTCGCTGACATTCGTAGTCCCGGCGGATGCAGCGTCCGCCGGGACTGCCCCGTCTGCCTGTCCCCCGTCTGCCCTGTCCGCCCCGCTCTGCCCGTCCGCCTTCCGACAGCGGGAGGGACACTGCGTCCACTGGCGTCCATGAGGATGGACGTCTGGACGTCCAGGTTACAAACGCTATTTTGGGGCAGACGTATTGATTTGTCAACCCTGATCCGTGTGGCACTCTACTCATAAAATGAAGCAACTCGACATTATAGACCACTTCAACAAAATCCTTAACAGAACATCTATGTTTAGGCATAAAAACAAGTTGTGACTTTTGCCCTCCAACAAATGCACCCCAAATCATCAAAGAAGTTCTTCCACTTTTAAAAGTTGGAACTATACAACTTGATGAATAGCGCTCATATGCATTTCTCCAAACATGAACTTGTCTAGAATTTTTTCCAACTTCAAAGGTAGACTCATTTCTCCAAACAACTCTCTCCCATTCTTTTATAGTCCACCCACAATACTTTTGAGCAAATGCCAATCGTTGAGATATGTGACAATGTATCAAAAAAGGTTTTTTAACAACAATTCGATTGAAAATGCCACTCTCATGTAAGGCCCTTCGAGTAGTCAATCTAGGCACTTGAGTAAAACATATATTAGTGATCTCAAAGAGTATCAAGCGACGATGAGTTTTTGAGACATGTATAATAGCACAGACATCTCTATCACTAAGCTTTTTAGCATGACAAGGTTTTCACTTATAGGTTCCATCTTCTTGAAATTTCTTCACTACCCTCTAAACTTTTCTAACATGGACTCCAACAATAGCTGCAATGTCAACTCCTGTCTTCCTTGCCTCACTCAAACCTACTATGCGAGCACGAGTTTCATCTGAAATAGCCATCACTCAGTGACCATTATCCTTCACTTAATTACCATGATCCAACCTCATTCACTGAACACATATATAACCTCACTCAATCATTAGAAAAAAATCTCACATACCCTCAATCATTCACCATCATCCTACCTCACAGCCTTCACTCATTCACCAAACCTCACCAATCACCACATGTAAGTTATAACCTCACTCACTCTTAAAGAAAATCTTACATACCTCCATATATCCTCAAACACTCATCCCATGCCTCATCCACTCAGTTATCACATAGCCTAGACTTACTCAATTAACTCATCTTTCATGCACTCAATCACTCATGTTCACAAAGTTTCAATTTTGTACTTAGAAAATAATCACCCATCACTTGCTTCTCTCATCATCCCACATCCCACCTCCTATAATGTTCTATTGTAAATGCAAGCATTCTTATTGAGAGGAAATTTTTTTTTCATGCATGTATGGTCTCCAATTTTTAAACAAGTGCAGTCTTTGAGATGTGACAAGTGCACACAACTAAATTTGGCTATCCTTGATTTTTTTTTTGAGAAGCATTTATGATTAGAGATTGTATCATCTGGAAAATTTCAATCTAGAAGTATGATTGTCTGACATACTTCAACAATTTCAATGTCTTTAATAAAAGGTATCTCACAACTACACACATTGGTAGATTGTAAATATTTTTTTTTGTATAAATTTTTTGACCTTGAAATTTGGCATGAATGTTGCTATCATAAAAAGCATGTTGTGCCAAAATTTTCATGGTAAATAAGCCATTTTTCAATCCTTGGGAGGGTGTCAAAGTTGAAGTAGTGAAATGGTTTTCACAATTGGTTCTCAAAACGACACATGTTGGTAGATTGTTAATATCTTTTTTTGTATTAATCTTTTGGCCTTGAAATTTTTATCATATTTTATTAACATAAAGAGGTTTTCGTTCCGAGAATTTCATGGCAAAAAGAAAAATTCAATCTTTGGGAGGCTGTCAAAGTTGGCAATAGTGAAAACATTTCCATAACTACCAATGTTGGTAGATTTTGAATAACTTTTTTTCGGTGAATCTTTTGGCCTTGAAATTTGTCATACATATAATTAACTTAAAGATAATTCTTTTGTAAAACTTTTGTGGTAAAATACCAATTTTTGAGCTCTCGGGAGGCTTTCAAAGTTGGCAGTACTGAAATTTTTCTCACTGCGAATTCGAAAACGACATTTTGATTGGTACCCCACTGTTCTTTAGCTTGGAGTGTTGACATAGCAAATCTTTGAGTATTTTCCATAGGTTTTATATTGGATTCACATCGGGGGAGTTTGTTGGTAGGGCAAGTTTTTTCATGCCATGAGCTGTCTTCCATAGTTCTCGAGCTTTGCTCCAACTGCCAAAAAACTCAAAATTGCCAAAAATTACACTAACCTTCATCAAATTTTGAGTTTTTTGATGATATTGACATTGATAAATTTATATTTTTGGAATTTGTTGGATCAATTATGTGCATCATGAACACTAGTCTTTGGACAAAGAAATTGAATTTAAAAACACATTATACAATTGTGAAATATAAATTGAATGCATTATCTAATCTAGTAAATATTTCAAATGCAAGGGTATTGAGATATAACTATGGTCCATGTTGCAATCTATACTCCTTCTACAATGGATGATGCTATCACATACTCTTAGTTAAAAAAAAAATCAAATGTTGTGAGAACCAACATCATTTGCATATTTGTCAAATTGTTTATAATTTAATTTCTATAAATGTCAATTTCTTTCAATTTTTGTGTACATGAATCTTAAATGATGTATACCAACATGCCAAGGCACAAAAAGTTTTTTCTAAGTTCTAAGAAAAAATTGACAAAAATAAAGTAATTCCAAATCATGTTGAACAAAATTGAGTTTTTGACATGGCTAACTTTGAAATTGATTTTCTTTCAACTCACAACTAGTTTTTTCTTCAAACTTCTATGGTAACATGCAATATGTTGTACACTATAACTTCTGTATGTACACTTTTGGACTTTGTCCATTCATGCTTATGGTATGGTTGTTTGAATGAAAACGTTTCACATTAGTACTTGGTTTCGTTTGTTACTATACCTATCCAAAAACATAAGAACCGTTCAATTCCAAATAATGAAGTGAAAATTATGAGAAGTTTTATTTTGCAAACAATGAAGGTAGAAAAAACAAATAAATTCATTTTCAAAAAAATTCTAGATTAAAGCAAAAAGAATGGATACCTATTGTTTAATTACTAGAACATTCTTCCCATAGGAATCAATATTCTCAATTGTTTAGTTTTTTTCTTTCATGCATTGCTTCCTTCAATTTTATTAAAGATTAAAAATGAATATGATTGAAGAAAAGTGTCATGTTGCATGGAACCTTTAAAATTATGATTAATTTTGACAAATTGAGGCCCCTCAAGGCAATACAAATGGCAATGCAAATGGGAAAATATTTTAGTTAGCCCAAGCCTTGTGCCCTTTCCAAAATTTCAATATATTATTCATTATTCAACTCCTTTAAGTAAGAGAAATTTTCAAGAAATTCATATAAGATACAATACAGATAGTCATAAAGTGTGTGCAATGTGGGACCAAGAGTTGGAGTTTTAGAAAAATATGGGACAAAATTCCTTAAAGCACCAAAATTGGGGTCTAATAAAATTTGGTGTTGTGTTTCTTTTGTACTCTTCTTAATTAAATCTTCCTTTGATACAACTATTACAACTTGAAACAACTTTTATGATTAACACTAATATTTCTTTGCTTCAAAATTTTTTGAGCAAATAGAACTTGGTATATGACTCCATTGTATCCACAAAAGGGTGTAGAACTTACTAGAGAAGTATTTCCAAAATAGATGAATGAAAAACATTCACCATAGGAAGTAATGGCGGTTCAAAACTATGCATCATTCAAAATATGAATGCCAGAGCTATTAGAGGCTAGATCACATATAATCTTGCAAAATTCTTACCAAAGCAAAAAATGCAGGAATTTTTTTTCTTACCTAGATGATGAAATTTGTAAATTTGGGTTTAATATTTGAAATCAAAAACCATAAGTGACCTTGAAAATATCATGAAGTACCAAATTAATCCCTCTACAAAACGATGAGACAAATTTTTACATAAATTGGCATCATGAAAATTTTGGAGTTTGGGACCTTTGAAAGTAATTTTATGTAATTGAAAATTAAATTTGACAAAATTGTTATAGTTAGAATTGTGGATTTCAAGCCAAAAAAATTATTAACATCAATCCATGTTCTACTAAAGTAGAAGAAGACAATTAAAAAATTGAAGGCACATGTTCCAATTGATAACAAGCAAGTTGCCAGTCTTATAAACTAAATTAACCTCTAAACTTTCATGACTATGTTTCAACAAAAAAAACACTTTAAAATTGTCATTTCTAGTGCAAAGAGCTAGGACGAAAGAAATATGCTTTGCAGAAGAATAAATTGTATGAAAATATGTGGAAAAAACTTCAAAAACTTCAACCAAGCAGATTGTAAGGTAAAAAAATTCTAAAATAAAAATATGTTTTGGGGGGTACTTTGTTGTATTAGTTTTAGACTTTGAATCCTCTTAACTTAAAAATATTTAAATCACAAAGTGTTGTGGTAAAATCATGGTAGATCAAGAATTAAGTTGAAAATCTAGGAAAAAAATTCACAATAAGAAAAAATGTTCATCTACTTGAAAACTAAGTTAAGAAATTGTTAAGTTGATATAGGTACAAAGAGGTAGGAAAAATGAAATTATTTGTAGTTCTAAAATGGAATTGAAACATATCAATCATAATGGTGATATTATTTTAGCAAGCAATAAGCAATCTAAACCCAATACAACTTTCATTTTCAGAAAATTGTAAAAATTGAGCTTGAATACAAATCTTATATGTTCTTTTTTCAAAAAGATGCCATAATTGTTTGCAAAACAATATTCTTTTCATATGGCTAATCCAAATGGAATGAATCATATCTTTTGAAGTACACATAAAGATGTTTTATTTGATAATTAAACTTCAAACTAAATGAAAAAAATTTATGATTTTTTTTGTTGCCTAAACTTAAGGAGAAATGTGCTTATGAATGCATAACTCTTGCTCCCACAAACCAATGGATATAAAAATTATCCCTCTAAAAGATGATATATTTTCCACACCTTCACAAAAAGTTTCGAAAAATCATAGTAAAAATTGACACCATGAGAACCTATTTGAAACCCTAAAAAAACAATTTGGGATAAATCTAGTCCTTTAGAGATTAAAAGATCAAGAAGAAAAATTTTCTTCCATAAGTATTTGGTGGGCTTATTTTCACTTTGGAACAATCTTGAAAAGAGATAATTTTTTCTAGTCCCACTTCCTTAAAGGTTGAATGACTAAAACAAATTAATGAGATTATTAGCAATTTCAAGAGAAATGTTATCCAAGTGGTTTTGTAATTTTTCAACCCTCTAGTAATATTTTACAAATTTTCAAGTTGAAAAGAATAGGACAACCTATACTTAACACTAAACTCACCTTGAATAGACACCCTTGAATCATAAAATGTCTCAACTTTCATTGGTTGCACTAGAAGAAATCTGCTCTTTTTGTGACATCAAACCCAAAATATAGCATGTTTTTGTAGACAAAAAGATGTTAGACTTAGAGTAGTGGGCATCAAAAATGTCGTAGGTGTCAAAAAAAATGTGTAGATGTTTGTGGAAAAACAAAGTTATGTTAGGAAAAAGAAGTATGTTTAGTGAGACATTTAATAAAATATTGACATGTTTTTTTGCAACATCCAAAAAAATGTGACAATGCCACATTAGCAAAGGGCTACCGTTTTGACTACAAATAAGTTTGTAGAACTTACTAGGGGCTAAAATAAAACATTGATCAATGTAGAAAAAACAAGGTAAGGGCAACCACATGGTAGTGTTTTGCAAAAAAAAAAGAAAAAATTAATATCTAACATGGAATTCAATGAAGATGGCATTAGCAAACTTTAACACCATTTGAGAATTTTTTAAATGCTATTTTAGATGTCAACTAAGACATCAACTTAGACCTCAAGATGTTTTTTGAAACATTAACTAAGACATCAATTGAGATATCCAAATATTTTTTAAGCATTAATTGAGACAACATCGTATTCATGAGGATGCTTGTGTCTAAAATTAATTATACTTTTTATACAATTCTAGAGCCTTACATATCCCATATGGTTTGTTTTTTAACCTACCACTCTACTTAGATATAGATGTAGATGATGTAGATATAGATAATCTTATTTTCTCATATCAATTTATTCACAATAAGTGGCTTTTGAAGCCAAATACAATATACTATGTCATTAGAAGAGTTTGGGGGGGTCCAAAAGCTTGTTTCGGGCCTGTTTCCCTACAACGAGGGGAACGGCCTGCTGCCAGAATTTTCTTTTCCATATAAATAAAATAAAATTTAGTCTCCAAATGAAAAAAAATGAAAAAAATGAAAATTTTTAATTTAAATAAAAAAATTTGGTCAATGATGTCGCAAGGTCTTGGCCACGTCAGGCTGCTACGTTGAACTTGTTCCCTATGTTCGCAAGCTGTGATAACTCGCAGGCATCCAGAGGCCCCAAAAATCTTCTAATGATGGCATATCATGTATGGCATATATATTCGTGTATGACATATATATTGTGTATGGTGTATAATATATGGCTTATTGTATACATTGTATTGTGAATGGCCTATTACATATAGTATATATCTAAATTGATGTCCCAAAATGTTTAGACATTTAAGTTGCTGTCTTTAAAAACATCTAGATGTCTAAGTTGACGTCTTACGAAACTAATACGTGTGAACCAAGAAGACGTTGTTCGTGATGTTTTCGTGTCTTGCAAACATGTTGTAACACATGGCGAATGCTAAATGATGTTCAAAAAAATTAACCTCATGTCATTATTGACATCCAAAAAAACATGCATGCATTACAACAAACATCCAAATTAACAAAACCTAAAACCTACAACGCAATGCACTAATGACGTTAGCAAGGATTTAAATGAAAAAGTTGTTGATGTGGCACTACCCTCCCAGTTGGTACTAATGTGGAGGCTAGGTGGTAGCCATATGGCAAGCTTTTATGATCATTCAAGACTCTTTCTTAGATATTGGAGAATATAAAATGTCTTTTTTAGATGTTATCTTATAAGGGATTGCATGATAGCAATGACTAGAGAAAATTGTTATGTAGTGGTAAATGACTTGGTGAAAATTGCCAAATAATTGGTTGGTTTGAAAGTGACTAGGAAAATTAGGAAGGATTAGAAATTAATGGTGGGAAGTTAAATTTAGAGGATATTCTATATAGTCCCTTCAATCTCAAATATGGAATATTTTAGTTAGACCTTCAATTAATTGTTTACTTCAAAAGAATAAGAATAAAGTAATAGAGCTAATGATTAGAATTCAAAGGTGGATATACAAGTGTATGAGCTATTGGTTATGGAAATTGTTTGGCTAGGGGAATTTTTTCTAGGCTAGGCCAACCTCACAATTTGAGTTTTAGCACTTTTTACATTAAAAATTGTAGGCCTTGCAATTCCACTCCAATGGCCTTCAATTCTCGTTCAATGATGCAATCCTTTTTTTGTCTTGTTTCTATAGTCCTACATCTCATTCACTTCTTCCTATTGCCTATATGCCACATTTAACTACTTTTGGACTTTTGAAAGTCCATAATTAATACTGGTGACCATGAGGAAAAAAAAATGTTCATTAGGAGATAATCCAAAACATCGGGAGATCAATCCAAAACATTCAGAGATCTATACAAACATTAGGAGATCTATACAATCATTTAGAGATCTCCTGATGTAAACATCAAGAGATTTGTTGATGTATAGTCCATAATTCATTGAATAATCCAAAAGTAGTTAAATGTGGCATCTATGCATTCTTGCTATGCTTGTATCTTGTTCTACCTCATATTATACTATTGTCTTGCTTATATTTAGAAAAAAACACAATTAGAATTTACTTGCCCCATATTCATATTCTCAATTCTTACCAATGGTCTTATTTACATCTTATTTTGCACTTGTTTTGTTCATATGTTGTTCATAATTGCACTACATGATTGGTTTTGTGCATGTTCATTAGATAAAGACTTTGAATCTATGATCTTTTATAAAGTGTAATTGAAATTGAAGGCACTCATCATCTCTTATATTAAATGCAAATTGTGTCACAATTCCATTCATCACGTTTTCATCTACATAATTTTTCATTCATTTATTCTTGCTAAATCCAAATGACATTCAAACATCTTTTCAATGAAATCTTGCAACTTGATGAAAGTGTTTTGCTGTTGTTGCATTGCTCCCTTATAATTCAAAGCATAAGGTAACACAAGCTATTCTTGTTCCTTTAAGAAATTTTCATTATTTTGCTATCAAAAGTCACACTTGATTAGTTTGAATTTATTAGCCTTTTGGAGAAAAATTTGGTAGAAAAAATCTATCTTATAATTGTTTCTTTGGGATTTCTATAGATATGTGAAATGACAAGTAGTAGTGTTTGTGGACATATTCAAAAATCATTTTTCAAAAAGTAGGAATCTAAGGGACAAGAGTCCATCAATATCTCAAAAAGTGAATGAATTTCCAATTGAGAGTAGTTATCATTATTGGTTAATGTATAGTTGTCATTATTGGTTAATGAATAGTTGTCGTTATTGGTTAATAATAGTTGTCGTTATCAAGAATAGTTATCATTACCAATAATCAATACCAAACTCTTATAGACTCACATCTTTTCATTGTGTACATAGTCTTATGTAATCAATATCTAGGTTTTTGTGTTGCTTTTTGATACAAATGTAAATGTCATATTTTGGGTAGTGTGAATTGCTAGGTGTACATACTTCAGTATATTTCATTTGGATGTTGCTTGTACTTATCTAATAAAGCTCAAATATGATACCATGGAGGTAGAATGTGTTCATTAGTATGATAGATTCTTAAATATGTATGTCATTATTGTCATCCAACAATGATCCAAATTAGAAGTGGCATGCATCATTGAATTTAGTCCAAGATGAAGTTAAATTCTTTCCACTATTATAAGTTTAAAGTTTTGCCACTACTATACTCCCTTTGTCCCATAATGATGTTCCTTTTGTTTTTTTCATTTGTCCCAAATTTCTTATTCCTTTAAATTTAGCAATGTATAGTAGACCTAATTTTAAGATTGAAGCTAATTCCTTTCATTTTAGACATTAACTAATGAAATGAAGCACAAAAAGTCTATTTCATTATCTATTTTGTAGATAAAAAAATTCTTACAATAGAATTTTTTAAAGCAATTTGAAGTTGGCTAGATCAAAGACAAAAAGATTGCCTTGAACTTTTCATTGAATTTATTGAATTTCAAGTCATTCTTTAAGCAAATCTAACACATGGATTCACAAAAAGGGCAATGAAGTTGCACATGAAGTCTTAGCTTCCTTCTCTGTAAAGCCCCATCTTTATTAATATATGGCACTTTGTCTCTATTGCAACCTCCTACTTTTTGATTTTTCCTTGATTGCAAT
Organism: Pseudoscleropodium purum; assembly: GCA_963969395.1. Classification (NCBI taxonomy): domain Eukaryota; kingdom Viridiplantae; phylum Streptophyta; class Bryopsida; order Hypnales; family Brachytheciaceae; genus Pseudoscleropodium; species Pseudoscleropodium purum. The sequence continues at coordinate 6,657,998 of OZ017796.1, forward strand.
TAATAGCCAAGTTCACTTGTTTTGCACTTAAGACACATTGGGCATTTAATATAAAATCATTTGATCATAACATGCTTTTAAAAATTGTTAAGTAGGGAACAATGACATTGATTAGAAGCTTCCCTGTATCTAAGGCAAATTAGTTTGGACAATAAAAAATCAATGAATTGTATGGTCCTTGATCAATGTAAAGTAATAACACCTAAAATCAATTGAATAAGCAACTGAGCAAGTTTCCTATTACTTAACCATTGAAGTTCTTTGTTCCTGTAAAAGGAGTCAAAAGAGATTCTAGATTCTCTTAGCAAGCACTTTTTGGACAACACATTAATAAACTATTGAATTTTCAAAATGCTGAAATAGGTGTGCCCCAAATTAGGCTGTACAATACATATTAGGCAAGAATCTGTAGGGGTCAGTTTTAGGAACAGGTTACAATTAGGTTCAGTTAATTTAGCCCTTCAACAAAATTGAAGGATCAAGTGCACACAGTAAACACAAGACGCAACAAGGGACGTCAAGCGTTACTGGAGGCCTCTAGCAGTATTGAAGAATAGTACATGTGGGCAAATGGTCAGAAAAGTAAATAAAAAATGATCTGTTCGTTGTGAAAAATTCGGTCACTTCTCTCATCTATTCTAATCTATTGAATGGTAATCCAGCAACAATCGGCTATTAAATATTTAAAACGCCATGCTCTGCAATATTTCCAGGGTCTCCTTGCGAATCTGACAAGCAAACAGACAACATTGACCAACTTTAGCAATGAGCAGAGTCCAACCGTTGATCATACATGCAGAATAGGTCTTAAATAACAACACTGGAGTTAATTGCAGATTATCCACATTGCTAACCTTTTTAGCGAAATGACTTCATGATGAACCAAGTCCCACATCAACCCAGTGTTCGCTACCATGGACATTACCCCCTAAAACACCAAAAAGACCCAACATGAGCTTTTCTAGCAGGCCAAACTCAATTCTGAAGTGAAATAACATACCCATTCCATGTGCTGAACAGTCACTCCAGTTGCAGTATTAGTGACATACATACCTCCCAAAACCTGAGACAACAACCCCGAGTGTTAGGTAATTTCGAAATTCGATACCAAAGATATTACTCATCAATGGGCTATTCAGTAAGTAAAGATCGATATATTTTACTACTAAAGTTGCTAAAAGTGTATGCAGCTGCTGAAGGAACACTATGTGCGGTACATCGTCATTACCTTATTGACGGTCTCTATGAACAAGCCCGGACGTACAGGAAGAACCGGAGGTGGAGGTTCCTTCCTTGAAACTATCTGCGTTCAGAATGCAAAGAGAGATTAGCAGAACTGTCAAATATTTGATTTCCATCCTCAAATTGTACGACAATCACTACGAAATTCAAATGTTAGACACAGTGTCTGTTAGACAGCCTGAGATGACAGTTGTGAAATCTAATAAGTTGTACACACGATGTAAGAAACGTAATTGAAGTCGAGAAGTTGAGCATGATCCTACCGGGGCTCTAGCAGCACTTTGGGCTCTGGCTAATTGACGAACTTTCTCCTCATCTACAATATCTGCACCCTCATCTTCTCCTCCCAGTACCCTTGCCAGTTTCTTGTGCAAGTCGGGACCAGGTTTCAATCCAATAATTTTTGTCAAAAAATTCACCTGTACACAAGCACATAATAAGTGATCCTATAAAAAGACTTGCGGATGCAATTTTGGGATAAGCTATTGAGTAACCACATCACTTCCTAACCACTAAGAGCCAGAAGTGTCTGCTCCCATACCTTAGGACTTGATGTAAATCATGAAGAAGGCTTCAAGAAAAATAACAAAATGTGCCAATAGAAAGAAGAAATCATAACCTACATTTTTGAACAATAGAAAATTTTTAAAGTTACCATAGCTTCCAAAGTGGATTTTCATTTTTTTTAGCTTGAGCACTTAGAGGTTCGATGTGCAGGACAACGTAGCAATGAACAATCTGAGTACTCACCTCTGGTTCGGGAAGATTCCTCAGCTTGTTCTTCTCGATGCGCTCATCTTGAACACCCCCACTAAGCAGACTGCGGGATTCTTCTCTCACCAACACCAGCCTCGCAAGAAGTCGCCTGTCCTCCACTTTAGCCTTTTCCTCCATAGTCTACAAAACCCCAACAGAACTCTGCTCTTTAGCTAGAGAAATTCGACCAAAAGAAGAATATACCTAAAGGACACGACTTTGCAACCTGAATATACATTTCAACCGATTTTCAGTGTATACTGGAAAGATACAAATGTCGATTTTCCCATTGAATTTTCCCATTTAAAGGGTTACCGAAATAATCTCGTCTGCCTGGTCCCCAACTTCGCTAATGTTGACAGAGGGGAGCTCAATTTTGCCCCCGCCAACTTGATCAAAAGTCCCTCCTCCTCCAGCACACCGCCTCAATACTTCTTGACGGGCATCCCTGTCTGGAGTACGACATAATATACCAACAATTTGCACCTGCAAATTCACGATCCACGAAAGAAAAAATCAGCTAACCCTGAACCCTAAACCCTAACCCTAAACCGCAAACCATGACAGATAGGAGCAGCCCGTTAATGACAGCATGCTTACAGAAATTACAAATGTGAAATTAACCTCCAAATGGCTAATTGCACACTTGATGTAGGAAACCCATTCATTTGGGGATCCCTTTGAAAATTCACTCATTTACAAGGCAAGTGCCATCCAAAAACGTGGCTTGTAAGTGATGAGATTTAACTTCTAGGTCCTAGCACTACCAAAGATGCTTCCATGAAGATATACCTTGCATATTCATGCTACACTCATGGTTCAAGGGTAGTCTAGGCTTGTCATTGGAACCCTATTCCTTCAAACCGCAACCTCATCATTGCCTTAACCCTAAACCCTAAACCTCTTCATTCAGTATCCAAAATACATACTCTAGTGCACTAGAATCCTCTCGAAATTGAAGACAAGATTCACAAAACACAATCCATTCAAAAAATGGAAACCACTCTAAACTGCACGGGAATAAATTCCGTACGGTATGCCGCAGTGAAATGCAAGGATTCGTAGTATAACAAATTTAGAACAAGCATTGTAGAAACCTCAGTGGACAAAAGAATTTGCATGCGAGTTTCATCGTGTACGCTGACCTCAGCTGGGAACTTCCGCGCAAGTTGAGCAAGTACGACGTCCTTGATGACCTCCAGCAACCATCGTTGCTGTAACAGAATTAAAAAGGCATTAGGAGTGCTTGAGTCCAATTGTCAAGAACTACTAGACAAGGGCATCGGCAATACGTAAACTTATAGTTATACCTAAATCCATATGAACGAAGAAGTGCAAATTGGGCCTCATGTTTCTTTTTAGCAATCTTAAGTAGGTCGTATGGGGACTAACTTTCGTCCAACATTTTCTAATATTTTGACCCACGCATGCAATGTTCTTCACTGATTCTGGTGCTATAGAACTTTTCCCATCTGAAATACACAATATGATCAAACGAATTGGTCATTCAAAAACTGTGAATCATTAGTCCTTTAGGGGTAAACAACCATGCAGTGTGACGACCATGCTTTGGCATGTCAGATAAGTTAACACGCCTTGTAAGGGCTAAAGAGAGCAGGATAACAGGGAAACTCACAGGCCAGTACCTTGTCATCCCTGTCTGCCTGCTTGATCATGTAGTCTAGCGCCATAAGAAAGCTCTCGTCAAGCTTATCAAGCCGCTGTCCCAATACTCCCGTAGCTGCCATCTCCACTGCTACCTGCTCTCCCTGCTCTCCCATTTGGGTTATGTCTTCTAACTGTCATGCCCCACGGGACACCCACGTCCAACAGAAGTTCCGTAAGTGCTTGGAAACTAGCTTAACAATGCGTACGCTGCTGAGTACGAATTCCATCTCAAAGCACCACATCAGCTAGCAGAGACTGTCGAAAAGTTCAACGAGATTGAAGAGCAAATTCGTGTACTACATTCAACCCTCCCTAATCTTTGACGCACTGATTCGTTCCATTATAAACCTCCACGTTGCTGTATGACGCCAGCTAACCGAGCAATTATGATAGATTGAACAAAAACTTTGAAACTAAGAAATCTGAAAATGCCGTGTAAGGACCAGGCATGCACTAAATTAAGATTTTCAGTAACTCCATCTTTCTACTCTCTCTGTAACAATTCAAACCCTGAGGATCAAAATTCGCATTCCATTTAAGGTACTTAAACGCTAAAGTACGGAAGAATAGGAGGAGAAGGATCCCGTGAACCAAAAATTTGAAACTAAGTAATCTGAAAATGCCGTGTAAGGACCAGGTATGCACTAAATTAAAGATTTTCAGTAACTCCATCTTTCTACCACTCTCTCTCTCTGTCACAATTCCACCCCTGAGGATCCAACTTCGCATTCCATTTCATGTACTGAAACCGAAAAATACAGAAGCAGTGGAGGAGAGGGTTTCCCATGAACTAACGCACTCACAAGCTCCGTCATTTCCTTCAAAACGGACGCCACTTCCTCCCCCCCTCGCATGAGCGCCTGATACAGCCGGTAATCCACCGGCTCCTTCTCCTCCTCCACATTCCCTTCCCCTTCTTCAGCTTGCTGCTCTCCTGCTTGCACTCGCCGACAAAATTTCCTAAACTTTGCGACTCTCGGACTCCACGTCGGACATCCAAAGAGCCTCACAGGTGTCACAATTGCGAAATTGGATTCGCAGCGGACACACCCCTCGTGTGAAGAATTTTCAATGAATTGCACACCATTCCCAACTGAGAAATGCAGCGACGACGATGACGACGACGATTTTAACCCTTGCCATCGGGGTGTAGTGTGAGCGAAGCTCAAACCTCTGGTAGTGGAAGCAGAGCAGCAACAGGACAGGGAAACAGCAGACAGGGCAGTGAGAGGAGGAGCCATGGCTGCTGTAGCCTCCATCCTCGGAAAAACAGCGACAGGGGTGGGACAGTAATGCTAGGGTTTAAGCTGCAATGGCTGGTCGGTGAGTAATTGAATGGAGAATTGGGAGGGTCCATGAGCCATAAACCCTAAGATTCCGTCATTGCCAGAATCTCAGACCCCTTTAACTCATAAGCACGCTGAGACGCTGACAGTTTGTTTGTTTTTTCATTTTGGAGAAGTCATTAGAAGATTTTTGAGGGCTCTGAGAGCCTGGTTGGGGCTTGTTCCCATGCACCTGTTCCCGTAACAAAGGGAACGGCTGGCTGTCAAAAAAAAAAAAAATGGAAAATGGAAAATGATGTGGCAGGGCTCGGCCACGTTAAACCAATGCAACAATATAGTTAGTTCACAGAGTTCACAGAGCTTGATAACTCTAGAGCTCTTAGAGCCCTCAAAAATCTTCTATTGAGCAAGTTGTTTCTTCAATACTCATGTGATATTCATGTGATACTTGGTGATATTGATATGAGAACTAGGTGATACCTAGATAAAATTTGGCTATCAATACATGTTTGATTTGCTTTGTTTGTTACATTGAGATCTCTTGGATCATGCGTTCCCAAGTCAAGTTCTTGGTATTGCCTGAAAGCCCTCGGTGAAGAGGGGTACACGGGCTTGGTTTCATGGTGTTCCAACATATGGTGTGAAAGTTATTGAATTTCAAAGTTTTTATGAATTAAAAGATTAAAAAATTATGCTTACTTGTATTTTGACGGTGGCAACAATACGGGGCCCCCTAGTTGGTCTTAAAATACAATAGTAATTTAGCTATTTTGACCCAAAATGACAATTTCCTTCACAAAAAATAGCCAAAATCTTTTGAATGTCGCCAATTGGCAACAAAGCATGCATAAAAAATACATTGGATGTTGAAGAGTGAGGACTAAAAGTGTCATGTGAATGATTTTCAAACAAAATTGTAGAAATGAGGATTGTTTAGATGTTCATTAAGTTTAGAGTTTCAATGTTTAGACCTATTCTTAAAAGTACATTGTACTTACAAGGTAGGATGATTGTTAACTAAACAAATTTGTTTGTGAACGATTTTAAATAGTCAATAAGATCTTATATTTTTTTAATCAAATATAAAAAAAATTGTTGCTAAACTTAGTTGAAGTTAGTATGAAATTTCATTATCACATACAAAAAATTTCCAAGGCCAAATTGGAATTGCTACATTTATTGGTCATGTACTCTAATAAACAATTTGCATGTTGGACATTCAATTCTATAAAAAACAACTTTCTACAAGCTAAGTTTATAAGGACACAATTTTGGATACACAATTACAATCACCCCAAAACCTTATCTTAATGTACCATTGCTTAATCTCTTCTAATAGGTAAAGATAAAAGAAATTTGATGTCAAATTAATTGGCCAAATCAATTTACAAACACACCTCATACATATATCCCAACTAATACTACCCATCAATACTCATTACACTAACATTATTGTCTCTAGACTTAAAAGGAGAAAGTGTTGCATTGACATAAACTACATATAAGGAACTTTGAGTGAGATATTACTTGAAAAGCAAGCCATAGCTGTAAAAATATATAGAGCCTCTACTAGCAACGTATTCATTACATGATATTGTCAAAATGTCCAAATATCACAAAGTATCAAAAACTAAAAATCCTCACACTCTCTCTTACTTAGGTGGTTTGGAGCCTTAAGAACAAATAAACTCTTGTGTCTTGAAACACCGGTTTCATTCAAGCCAAATTGAAATTCCCTTTTCAAACCATGCCTTCTAATATCGATATATATCATTCAATTGGTGATATTCCATATGACATTTTGACATTTACATTAGCTTCCTCCGCTAATAGATGAATGCAAATTAATACACAAATTGCATTTCATCCACAACCTTTTGCAACTCAAAACTAACTAAGACTCCTACACATCCATCCCCCCTCCAAACTGTGTAAACCGTTTTGAATGTCGACTGCACCATTCCAATGGAATTGCAACGCTTTTTATAGTAGCCAATCTATATTTTGGTTATATAGGTTGTTCTCTTTCCAATCAAGTGGAGATGAATAGTGATCAATAATTGCACAATTCCCAACGCAGTTCTAGTGCATTATGATTGGTTGCAAGACTCTCAATATTGCAACCAACCTTAGTTTGGTTGATTTTGTGACCAGCCCATGGTTGGAAATGAAAAGACCTATGTTATTGGTCTAAGTCACCCAAACAAAATCTGCAACTCAGAAATTCATGGAAATTACGTTTAGTGAACTAAAATTCTGAAAAAGGATGGAATCCTTCCAAACTCTATTTCTGTACATGGGAAAATTTCCCCACTCAGGAAACCTGCACCCTAGATACGCGGAATCGCTTGGAAATGTGTCGGCTACCTTCACCAAATTGGCGTCGCGCCCTTCTAAACTGAGCCGGAGTAGGAGACGTTCATGGCCGGCAACCAGAGGTACCCTTTCAGGAACTGATCCACGCCATAGCTCAACACACTTGCAAGCGTGAGCTGCTTGCTCCACTGCACCCGGTGGTCGATTCCGGACCCAGGTCCAAAATTGTCATACTCAGCGAATTCAACATGGCTAACTGAAGAAACTGTATTCGTATCGTTGTTAGTCCAACCAGCACGGTTCACCAAAGCACCCAATTCCGATTTGATGAACACTGTCCGCGCATACGACTGCCAAGGCCGGCCTAGAAACACAAGCTGCGCAGCCGGGACCTCATATGTTGCGTTCACCAGACACGACTGGAAGACGAGTCCGGCGTATTTCTGCACCACTGAGGAGGAGATGTCGCTTGCGGTGTATGTGATGGTTTGACCTGGATTGGGGGGGTTTGCTAGAAGTGAGCAATCCTGGAACACGGCTGCTGCGCTTCCGAAGATGTAGTCCACGGTTCCGAGGATTGTGCAGTAGGAGTAAAATTGTTGGCCTGCGTGGGCGTAGAGCGTGTTCTGCGTTTCCAATTGCAAGCATAGCCAACATCGTCAAGTCAATATTGCAGTCTCACTGGTGGTCTTTTGGGAACAATAGTCAGAGTTGAGTGAGGCAAGGTACGGGAAGAACCAGCAGCTAGTTATAGACGAGCTGATTCGTTTTCCCAAGTACCGGTTGCCAAATTCATAATGAGCATATTTGACAAAACTCCAATCTATCTGTCAAAAAAAATTCCTAATTTAAGTAAAACTGCAAGAAATATCCGAAGCATGTCAATTTTTGGAACTCATTGACTGCATGCAGGTGGAAATCAAAGGCAACTACTAACCTGATAAGCTTCAATTGCAATCCATATAAATCCTGACATGGTAGAGGATGTTCGGAGTGCCACAGCTTCTCGGCCATTTGGTCCGGCAGTGTTCCGGATCGTCAAGTTCTTGGCCATGAAAAAATCCCCCAAGACAGCTGCACCAGTTTCAACACCATATATAATATTTTCTTAAAACTTTACATCAATTTGTAATTAATTTCAAAGTTCACCAATGTCCAATGAGCCGTTATAACGTTCTTGAACTTCAAGGGCGTTATCTCTCGTGCGTTGCAGTCACCTTTTCTTGTTGAAAAGTATTGAAATTTTTTGAAGCTCTTGAATTGACAACTGATGGTTCTTCTTGAATCCCACTGTAATGTAAATGGAATAATTCTAGCTACATTGAGATGTCTGAAAGAACAGACTAATGATCTTCACAATGTTTCAATTCATGTGTTGATTCCTTTCAAATTTTGAAATGACTTGGACAGATCAAACCTATAATTCCCACAATTCTTGCATACGCATGTATATTCCTTTTGAATTCGAGATGATTGCTGATAAGAACAAACTAATGCTTCTCACAATTTTGGCATACACATGTTGATTCCTTTTAAATTTTGAGATGTTGATAAAAAAAACCAGACTGATGACTCTCAAAAGCATTGAGAAAGGACTCATTGGAGTGATTGCAGACAGAGGAATCACGAGTGCACTTACTGACAGTGGCGGTGAACACAGCGCTGACATTATGAACTCCAGAGCTCACGTTCCCCGTGACGATTGTCGCCCCAGCGCCATCGCCCACAAACGTCAATCTGATCTTGTCTTCTGGAACCCTGACTTGTTCGTCGTAGATTCCTGCTTTGATATAGATCACATACCTCTGGGTGGAGTTCGACGGAGCATTGTCGACTGCGCCTTGGATGGACGTAAAATTACCCGTGCCATCGAGGGCTACGACGGCGTTCGTTGTAATGTTGTTGTTGTTGTTGCTCTGGAGAATGCGGCGGTCGATTGTACTCAACCACGGTGGAGAGCGAGCCTCGTCCATTGGGGATAGCATCCTTCGAGATGCTTTGGTAACACTCGTCGTCTTCCCTTGCTGAGATGCCTACAGGGTACCCACAAATTCAAGAAATTTCAAGAAAATTCAAGAAGTTGAAGACAGTATGGTCGTGTTTCGTTATTTCGGAAAATTTTCAGTGAAATTGGCGCGGTTTTGTGGGAAACAGTACAATGTGTTGGAGTTTCTCCACTGTCTGGGTTCTCAATACTACAGACCAGTGTTGGACTGGTATTAATCAAGCGATATCAAAGCCTTGAGAACATGCCCGCTTGAAATCATGGTTGTTTCACGTGCATGACACGTACATGTACGAGATGCCAATCCAACCCTGGTACAAACCAGTGATGATCGCATTCTTCAAAATGGCTGTTACGTTTCAGAATGCCTGGAGTTCTAAATTGAGACTTTTCAAGAGCCCAAAGCTCTCCATACTAAAACGAATCACAGCCCTGAAGAACATCTTGGATTCAAATATAAGAAATGCGTACGCTTGAGCCTCTCTTCCCTAATTTCAGAACCACACCAGATCGAGAAACCCTGAAATCTCATCCACTCCATCACATAGTGCAACTATCGAATCTCTCAAGCTCTTGAGTTTGCAATCATGTCCGATCGAAAATTCCATGTACTGAAGCTACGAATTCCAAGCTGTAGCACTATGGAATGTAGTCCATGGAAGTTTCGGATCTCTCTCCTATATCGCACACTACAAAAATAAATAAAATTGAACATATTAAGCTTACCCTAGAAAAGTTGAGAAGCTTGCGCCGTGAAGGCACCGTGACTGTATTGTTAGCGACCTTGAACGTTTCCACCAGCGACAAAGCATTCGACAGAAGCTCAGTACTCCTTTCCAAATTCACCCCGCAAACTCCATCTCCCCCGTCCCTCCACAACCCTTGCTCTTCCAACCCATTGACACAAGTGAAATGATAAATCAAGGCGGCGCTCGCCCTTTGCTCCAGATCATTCACCACTGACACATCTGGCTGGACGGTGTTGATCGAGTTCAGAGTTGCGAGGAAGGTCTTTTCGGCGGAGAGCATGTCTTGGTACATCTCCACGCACATCTGCAACGTCGAGTATTGCATTCCTGAGAAGGGAGGCCATGCGAGGATGCATTGGGTGAAGTTGTGAAGGGTTGAGTTTGTGGATGTCATGGAGACGGACATCGATTTGGAAACGTAGGATTTGGGAGTGGTGGTGTCGGTGCCGAAGAGTGTGCTGTTGCAGGTGTCGGGGTACCTGTGGCAAGACGAAGTATTTCACCACACACAGGTGAACTTTGATGAGCCTTTAGCTACAACAATCAATCGAGGTTCATATGGGTTTTGCGGGGCCAGCTGAAACCTTAAGGTCTAAAGTCTAGGAGTGCCATAGATTTGACGCAAAATCGCTCTGGTTTCTCGCAAATTTTCTTAGCCTTTCCTCTGGTAATTTCGTGAATTTCCACCATTATAGCGAACATGAGGTTACCCATGTTCATGTGATCTTTTTTAAACATATGACGTGTGTGATAAGACTAATTTATATCATGATTACTTCCGACAACACACTTTTCATTAGATTCATTTGGCAGTTTTTTGCAGTTTTCACATAGAGTTGAACAATCGGTTAATTTTCCCATTCATAACTAGGATAGATCTATCTAGAATTAAGTGTTCCACAGTTTCTTTTAAAATTTACCAAAATGTCGAAAAATTAAATTTGCCGATCGTTCGATCAACAACGTACAACTGCTACTACCAATCCAGAGATCGAGACTCACAGAGTGGTGCCGCAGATATCCTCGAGGAGCACGGGGGTGTCGTAGCCACCATGAATCATCCGGAAGCCAATAAAAACCCCTATAGCGACACCCACGACAATGCTAAGTACGCATGAGATGATGGCTCTCTGTCCTTTTCTCGAAATCGCAGGAACCCGGATCCGCTTTTTCTGAACCGGTTCCACAACCCCCTCATCAACATCACCAGTACTAGTACTAGTGTGCTCTATCGAATCCAACTCCACAGGCCCTCCATCAACACTACTAGTACTAGACTTCAGTACCGAATCCGGCTCCCTCCCGCCTCCATCAATTGCATCATTACTAGGAGCACCAGCACTAGTAGGACTATTAGTAGCATTGTCATCCTTTGCAGTCCCGACATCCATTATATTACTGCAACATGAGCGTGACTCCTTGATGTCTGCTTCGAATCTCTGCAATCCTAGCTCCCAATTACGGATCCCAGTTCCCTCGAAACATTCGCATCCTTAACAAAATTGCAACCAACTGGCATTGAATTCCACGAGCTTGCGAGTGTTGGACAATTGCAACAGCAATCGATCTAGACCTGCAATTTGGTTCTGTAACGACTAGTTTTGAAGTAAGCTAGAGAATCCTCACTAAATTATGCAAGGGCTAGCTAGGTCGATCGAGATTCAGGAATCGACAACACTTGCAGCAATGAATATCCAGATGTGATCGATCATCCGCAACCAGCGCTTCCCTCCACTAGTAAGCTAAACCCTGCCGACACTTTCTTTCCTCGAGGTGCAAAACTCTTCGGTTACTGATGAAAGCGCCTTGTGGTTGATCTTGGCATGGGATTCCTCAATAGGGTGTTACTACGAAAGGCGTTGCATTGACTGAAGCCAATTTAACGCGATCCACATCCTTGGAGAATTCGCGACACTACGGTCTGGAGATTCACACTGAGTGGCCGCCGGAAGATTCCAGGTTATTTACTGGTCTCTTCTCGCGTCGCGAATGGAGGTAACTTGATGTTAAGAATAATATTAAGGAAGTTTAATGTTATCATCTAATGCCCATACGTGCCTTCGATACGCGGAATTCGTGTTTGCGTAAGCTTGAAAGCCGATTGAGTCTGGGCTTGTTGGACACGCTTGAACTGCTAGTTGAAAACTATTGTACGTACTTCTTCCTCGATTTCTACCAGAGTAGACGACGACCGGTTACATCTAATCTCCTAGAGTACTTGATCTTGATGTTTAGCATTGTAGGTAAGGAGTGGGAGCCACACGGTTGGGTGCTGCATCCCCGAACCTCTCATCGTGTATTAAAATCCACGATCGACTCGTTGGCGCAAGCATCTTCCTGAAAGTTGCGCAGCGGCCACCCCTTTTCAAATCCATGAAGTGACGTTCACGACTGCCACCAACTCAAACACACGACTTTCGAGATTCAATACAATCTGAATTTGGCGAATCCACCAAACACAGGGAGAATGTTCTTTCAGAACATTGTCCTTTCAGAACATCATGTCCTTAACGAAACTTAACGACAGTTTCGTCAAATTGGCGGTTGTAATATATTCCACTAATTAATTACTTTGACACCTTGAAGGACAATCAATGGAAATCTACAAATGTTCTACAGTAGTTTACAGAGCTTTTTCAGGTGTATGTCACAAATTTTTGATACCAGAATAGCGCTAATGAACTAAATTGACAGATCCTTACGGGTTTTGCAATTAGACTGTAATTAAACAGGTATTACCAATCTGGCACTCAGAGATACTCTCTGTGCTTGCACTCTACAACACTGCGGACGAATCGGCAAGAGCAGCTCTGTGTACTAAGATCGATGGAATGGCCTCCTTCTGAACGCCCAATGCAAGCGCAACTTCAATCACTGCATTTAATTCAAAAGCATTCAGGGGCTAGATCGAAATGCATGTCGGCAGGAATTAATCAATTGAAAGAGCTACCAAGTACAGTAGTACAGTTCCTTCTAGCTATTTTCTGTCATCCATGATCTCGTGTCCGCAAAGTCAGTTGTTTGTTTGGCACAGCAACAGTAAATGAACTTTTTTCCTGAATGCAAATACTGTAGAGTAAATGAACTCGCCGTGTTTTCCTCATAGCAAAAAGAGTAAATGAATTGCAGAAAATAGAGTAAATGACCTATTTTTCTCGTAGCAGGTTGTATTAATTGGTACCTGGATTGAGTCAAAGGAGGATGTGGAGATCATGGGCTCTGTTTTCCAACTTTCAACTGTTTGAAAGTTGACGTCGGAGACTTTCAGAGTTGCCCCCGTGTTGAGACGACTGGTGCCGACCGAGTTCGTGGAGGCCGGGCCGACTAACTGGAAGAGTTTGAACAGTACTGTAAATCTCCGACGACTGTTGTTGAATGCGTGACGCTATCTTCTTCCAATCCACCCCCTCCGCCACATGGTGTTGTCGGCAATTTCGCAAGCCTTCCAGAGGACTTTTCGGAGGATGCACTCAGAGTTTTCCTTTAGTTTCAAGCGAGAGTGAGTGTCGATCTTTCGGGCTTCATTTTAGTTGGAAAACAAAAGTCTCGTGTTCATAAACATGGAGAGAATGTTGTAGGGATTCCTACGGAGAAAGAGCTCGTGACTTGACCAGAGCTAAGCTAGCGAAGGTCTCTTCAATTCAAAGCTCGCTTCAAAGGCATGATCCAGCTCTTCGTTTCACTCTTCACTGGGCGTCTGTTTGTTGACAATCCTGAGTCAACTTCAGAGAAAGCGGGCGAATCTTCTACACCCCTTTTGTAGAATGCGTTTGACACGTTGATTCCGAGAAAAGAACCACTTGTCATGTACCGTCGCCTGAGGTCACATTTTTGCCGAATAATTATTTAAAATTGGAGGGTTTGGTTTGGCGGTTCATTTTTTAAAATTATTAAGTTATTTGGAAACTATAAAAAATATTTATTCTTAACTTTCAGCAACTCTTCAATTGGAACTGATTTCTTCTTGGAAGTCGGAGATTTTCTTCATTGCATAGGAAAGTGATAGGACAATAATAGTCATGGCTTTAAATGAGCTTATTACTTTTTGTAATGTCTTTGCTTTGTGGTAAAGTTAAAGGAATGAATTTGGGTGTCATGGAATCAATTTGTACAAGTATCTTTTCAAAATTTTGATTGACTTTATTAATTTTCCTTGGATTCAAGGAAAGTGGCTTGTCAATTTCTAAAACCATTCAACTTCAAAAAATTTGGTAACTTTTCACCAAAGGTAACCTCAAACTATTGTACTTAGGTCTTAGCTTGAATTGAAATTTTCTAAATCAATTTTCTATGCCAATACCTAAATTAAGCCTAATGTACTTTTTGGCACCATGGGCAAGCAAAAAAAATTAAAATGATTAAAAAGACTTGATTTTACTCTAGACCCTTATATGATAGACCACAATCCTTAAACTTACTAGCTTCTTACATAAATTAACTTGACAAGTACCATATTTAGGTTGCAAAGTCAAAGCTTCATTCATTGATTACCTTTAAATGACCTAACCACAAAAATCTTCGACAAAGAACAAGACACATGCCCCACTACATTGAAATTCATGATTTCCCCTTGGATCCCCATTAGGCCAAGAAATATTGTTTATAGTTGGATTAAATATACCTAAATAATTGAGACTTGTTTCTACATTCTTCCTCCAAAAATTCATTATAAAGATAAAAGGATTCAAAGTAACATTAGATGTTTTTTAGAGGATTTGGACTTTGAAGGGCAGTCTAGGCCTATTCTTGGTGCTGTTCCCCAAGCAATCTAGGAATAACTACTATTAGAATTCTTTTTTCTTTCCTTTTTAAAATTTTTTTTAAATGCAAAAAATAATTGAATTTTTTTTTTAATTTTAAAAATAAAAATAAATAAATAACATGGCAATTGTTATTCCACATCACACACCTGTTGCAGGGCAATGGGAACCCAATTGAGTGCAAAGGAACTCACAACCCTCTCTGGGGCTGAAATCTCATCTAATGAAAAAAACTAGTATGGCAAGGTGCAAAAAAGAAATCCCTTTTTAACTTGAATACTTCTATCTTAGACTCTACTTGGTCAAAGTTTCTAAAATAAATTCCACTCATTCTCATACAAATCTAATGCAAAATCCTATG
Source organism: Pseudoscleropodium purum (assembly GCA_963969395.1). Classification (NCBI taxonomy): domain Eukaryota; kingdom Viridiplantae; phylum Streptophyta; class Bryopsida; order Hypnales; family Brachytheciaceae; genus Pseudoscleropodium; species Pseudoscleropodium purum. The sequence continues at coordinate 6,673,141 of OZ017796.1, forward strand.
GTTCAATATACAAAAAAGATGAGTTTTTTTCATCTTTTTTCATGAATTTTGGTGAAACATAGTCCTAGAACTTCATAGGTTATTCACAGTGCCAAAAAATTACATGCTAAAAGAATCCACAATCCCCTTTCAACTCCCAACTCCCAACAAGATCCAACAAAAGCTTACATAATTTAATAATACATATAGGAAACAAACTCAGATGCATTTTCAGATGATTTCAGGTGCAGTTGCTTGGAGGAATCAGAGTGAAAAGAAGCGCCTGTGTCCAAAAATCCACTCGACAAACAAGGTTTTTTAACAGAAGAGGTTCAAAGGGCATTGTGAAAGAGCATCACCAAGACCTCCAATAATCCATTGAAGATAGACTAATTGGCAGGGTCTGAAACCCACAATGCACATACCCAATCTAAGAAATAATGAATTCAAATAAGAGCCGTAGTCAAACAGTTTGGGCGGTGTTACGGTAACGCCTCTAATTAGAACACTTGACAGCAGCAGTCAAGAGTCGAAAATCATGATATTGAACGAGTAAGACACGCCAAAAAACTTCAAAAATGAAATGGGTCAGTGTAATAGCACATACAACAATGCTCTCACAAGGCTTGAAAATCATTCTGGAGGAAACCAAGACCCAACCGCTACACGAACGTCTGGCCCCCTCGTAGCGTGCGCAATTGATGTAGAGACCTGCCTGTCCTGAAACATTCTAACTAATGCTTTGATCTGCTTGTAGAGGCATTGCACAGGAACCCTGACGTATCCGGAAGGAACGATTTAATCCAAATTTGATTGGTTAAGCTCTGCAAATTGGTTGACGAAGTAACATTACCGGTAGATTACCGGTAGCTATTGACCTTCCTCCATCACATCTTGATCAAGCCTTTGTTCCTGTTCATTTGAGCCAGAGGCAGCTTGATCTTCGATTGCTTCCAGAAACGAAGCTACCGTGTAGTTATCTGCGTACACTTGTAATAATAAGTATTGTATCCTTTTATGGACTACAGCACCACTCCGATGCATTCAAGAAAATTGATTTCAAACACAGTAACCAGATTATGGCAACCTCGTCCCTATCATTTCTAGAGAAAGATTCTACACTTTGCTTCTATACAGATTCTACACTGAAAGCATCATATACAGTGAGTGCATAAACGCACCTAAAAAATGTAGCTATTCCATCATTTTCATCAATTTGAGCAGTTTTTCATCCTTGTAAAACAGTTTTCCATACATACATACACAGGCACAGTATTTTTGAAAAATAAAGATAAAGTATTGGCGTGGCCTCGCCTTGATACTGTAAATGGTGATTTCAAAGTAGTAACTTTTATAACGGAAGCTAGAATGAGAAAGTATACAAGGCAACAACAACAGGCTCTAATTGATAAGAACTCCGTGCTTATTGGGGAATACAAGTTGACATCGCGAACTTACATCGACTGGAATCAATGCCAAACTGAGATAGATCTATTTGACCACTTCGGATCACCTGCAACAAAATAAGACATTGCAATCGTTACTAACAAAATTGGAGTTGTCCTGAAGCTAATACGAATATCCCAATAACCCAATTTCTGACGAGAGAACATGTAGGACACAGAAATCTAAATGAATGCACAAACCTGAGTGAATGCATCAAGTTGTTGATGGAACTGTGGGCTTTGCATCAAATCCGCAATAGCTTGCTTTGTTCGAACTCCCTGCACAGTCAAATATCAAAAATCAAAGAGGACCACACCAAGAAACAGACACGCAGATGCCTCTCCAGCCAAGATGTGCACAAAACTGCGTGGCATCAAAGATAACCTTAGTAGCAGGACTGGGAAAACATGAACCTCAGGCAAGTAAGGAGCGAGTCGCTCTTCAAGTTGCAAGTCATCTAGCAACGGCCTCACAATGTCGGGTCTAAGGAGTTCTGAAAATCCAGGACCTGAAAGCATCACTTTCCATCAGTGGAATTGCAAACTAGTCCGGCCAAGAACCTAAAATACTCTAACCGAACTTTCAGCCAGTAAAACCTGAGCATAAGATGACTATTTGACAACATTATCTGATAGACCAGAGTATATCAAACTACGTTACAACTTCACTGCTAGCCTTCACATTCTGAAATTGTTACTATTAGCCTTATACCAGTTCAATAGGCCTGAAAGGCGAGAATGGATTACAGACAAGCCATTGAGACATAACTGCAAGACAGGCTCCTAAATGCTCGGCGAATTACAAGACAATAATCCCCCAACGACCATCAAAAAAACTTAGAACTTTCACCATCTTTCTGCAAGCATCTACCCCTCAGCACATATGTACAGGAATACAACAAATCAAGAAAGAGAAGCTCTGCTCAAGTAATTTAGATCACCAAAGCTATCCACATAAAACGTGAAGGGCGGACAGCGCACCTGTGTCTCTTGCCATTGCTAAATTTGCTTCTGCATAGCAACCACAAACACACATGATAGTAAGTGGATAGTTTGAGTGACAATCAGTTGAAAATTCGTTCGTGAGAATCCTCTATTGCTTGTTTCATAATGAAAGACGTTAAATTATAGAAGACATTCAAAAAATTCTCAATCTGGAGACAGAATAAAACTACTAAAAACTATCGAGACATGAATTGAATAGAAGAAGATCAGCACCGGAGGGTTGACCAAGTCCAGTGAGTATCCGTTGAAGGTCTGCCAACTGCACGACCCCTGAACTAGTGGCTCCCGGAACCACACTTGCCAAGGGCGAAGAGTCTCCAGCTAAGTCCCTAAACGAGCGGACATTTTGGGCATCAGCGACTATAACTTTCCAAGAAAATTTCAAAAGCACTAATATTAAAACTAGACGTGTAATACAGACTTTCACGCGAAAACAAAGATGTCAAACTATAGGCAAAATTCATAGGGAGTACCTTGAAGTTGCCGTCGCTTCAAACAAGTCGCCAGCCATCGCGTCTGAGTTCTCTGATAGAGGTTGCGGAGAATCCTCCAATTCATCTTCGCCATCTGATTCTGAACATCAAGCATTAAACTCACTGTCAGTACAGCACTATGGAAGTGATACGCAATCTGAGCTGATTTTCACTAATTCTCATCAATACTCACCTAATGGATGATTGAGGTGATGCATCACAACATTGCAAATATCAGCATCCATGCCTTTATCTGCTTCCTGCAAATGAACAGATAATGATAACCTTGAATACCAGCATTCAAATCTTCAAATCTTCACAATATACAGAGACACGTGAAACGGCATGAGCACGAGAGAAGCAAAAATTCACTTCTTTCATTTACTTAAATAATGCATCTGAACCAAGGGAAACGAATACGTCCGGCAGTGTGCTCATTATTTCAATCCCTCACACCTGACAACTATTCAGGCCGATTTCCCAATTGTCTTGCGAAGTATCCATAACCTATCTAAGTGTATGACACTCGGACTACAGAATAGATATGTAACCAATATAAGCTAAGTATCAAAAATGACCTGACACAAAACCGATAACATTACAAACGAAAACTACAATCTTAGTGCACGGAAGATAGCTGATAAGTACGTCGGATTCAAAAGAAATCCTCAGAGACCTCTTCTGTCCTTTTAACATCGCACAAATTAGTGCTAGTGAATGATATTCAAGGTAAACTGATTCAACCAACTCTAATTGTGATGACCTATTTCTAGTATGTGTGCTAATGAAGGAGATATACACACCTGCATCCAGAAGAACGACTTGCGGTCATCATGCTTAAACTTCAGCAAGTAAACCCGCCCAGAAGACTGACCAACCTGACCAACACCAAAAACCGAACCCAGGATAGATACTTGATTAGATAGATTAACTTCTCTACGCTCCACGATGAGAAGACAGAAAAAAAGTCACATTTCCCATAAAGATCTAGTCAAAGAGAGGGAATATGCTTAATTGTTGCACGACACAAGCTGTTATGGACAAGATTTCAGTAACCTGCCTATTGTAAAAACGTCCATTGACTCATAACATAATCAAATACATAACCGCATCGAAAGTTTCTATACCTTTTCAAAAGTGGCTTCTTCTGGAAAGACAATTTGGTCCTGTAAGCTCATAGTAAAGGAATGCTACATGCTCCAACAGGTTGCCACAGCATCAGAGGAATGGTACGTGGACTCAAGGACGATCGTACTAAACTTAGACCTGAGCTCGCAACTGCAACTTCATAAAACTTGTTGACTGCTGACCAAGATTAAACCCCAAATAGCACTAGCAATTTTTCCTAATTACAGTTCATAATGCGAATCACTGAATGGCATTTAAAACAGCAACTTTAATACATAACATGAAGGATACATCTTCCAATGTGCACGTGGTTCTATCCCACCATTGAAAATGCAACAGGGTATCCTCAGCCTGCATAACACGCATCAAACAACAAAATTATTATAATCGACTGCAACAGCGCGAACTAAATTATTTTAAGTCACTGTTTACCAAAGCAACTAAAACGTCTTATTATCAGCTATTCAGTATTTCGTAGCAACAGCCGCGACTTCAAACGTGAGCGTATGTAATCACATTAAGGTCACTTAATTCCTGTTGAAGAAAATAGTACAAGCCACACCCGGCTAGTAGTCCTCGAAAAAACTGTTTAGGCGTCAAATGATAAACTCGAAATTCTAGACACTACGAAAATTTCAGATGCGAAATAACCCACCTTCACAAGCCTGATTAGACCTTTTCTTGGATCTGGCGTGACACGAGTTCCGCTGGCAATCATTTTTCCAGCTCGAATTTCAAGCAGTATATCCTGTACGACAGTTCCAACACTCTTATAATTAAAAGTTCAGAACCACAACATAGTCGAAATGAGTGAGATTATGCCTTGACACACTTAATAGGTCCAACTTAAACCCCCAGCTCAAAGAAATATCAAAATCAGGTTAAATTTTATGCATGATAAAGTCGAACCAAGCTGATTCTCGCACACTTATTAAGATGCCGTATAAGCAAAATCTCAAACCTTGATACTCATGATCCAGCCAAAGAAGATTCAAAGTCGCTAAGCAAAAAAGGAAATCTTCAGTGTTAAAGAGTACCTGATCAGGAGGCACTGGTACAGGAGAGACGGCGGTAGGTGTGAGCCCCATGGCTTAGCTGACTAACCACTTCGCCCAGAGGTATTAGAAAACCCTAATCAAAGATCGGGAGGTCAGATTCAAGGCCACACAACACACGATTGGAATCAGGAGAAATGAAACCTTGCTGCAATCACTCAATTGATAACGATCATTGAAACTCTCCACAACAAGGTATGACCACCAACAAAATTAATTAAGCAAAAAACTGACTGGAAACGGATAAAGGAAGAGCATGTATTTCTTCGCAAATAGAACAGAGAGGGCACGCGGAATCGGAAGCAGACAACTTTTGCCCAGAACCGAAGAGATAGCCATTTCCAAGTTCATCTGAGTACAGCAATTGATGGTAGAATCGCCCTTAAGTTAATCAGAACACGTGTTACAAACAGTGCACAGAATGCTGGATTCAAAGAATGGCACCAGTTCAGTAGCTTCTTCCACTGTGACTGTGACTATTAACCAAGCCATATTTCGACATTCATGCATGCTCATATATTTTAAGTGTTGAATTAGGCAGGGTCCTTAAACAACACAAGGTCTCACAACTCCGATCTGTTCACAATGCACTCGGAGTAGCATACCATTCACCTATCGAAAAAAACACTTAACTCAGAAACACCCTTAAAAAATTTTAAAACACCAAAACTAAACAGAAAATCAGAAAAGAAATCAAAATCAAAATCAAAAGTTCAGAACCAAATCAATCAGGCAAATTAAAAATTAAAAATCCAGAACCAGATCCAGCAATCAACCACAAGAACCGTAAGTCCGCAACTGGACCATAATTCAGATTCTCAAACCGAGGGAGTTGAAGAGACAGATATAAATTGCGATCGATCCAAGTACAACGCACTAAGGACAATTAACCACCAGTAATCCTTGCGGGAGCCATTTCATACTAAACCCTAGCGGGCATCAGGGGTTAAGAAAGAAAGTCACAAGAAAGAAACAAAAGCTTGAAGGAACACAATTCTTTTTAAAGATAAAAAATGCGAAGAGGATGTGAAGGAAGTGACAGCTATGGGACATACCTAGACTGAGTTGGCTGTTGGAAATCAAATGTTCTGCTGCAACAGGAGCTGCAAAGCGCTGGTCTCGAGTGGAGATGAGGAAATGCGATGGAACAGGGGAGCTTCGTCCTTGGAACCCTATCATACAGCACGTTTCATTTACTTTTGCTTTTATTGTGTTCTTTCGGCTTTTGCGGCTGGCCTTTTGCTTTAAGTTGGCTTCGTTCAGCTTTTGCGACTTTCAATGTCTTTCTTTTCTCAGAAGGATGGATGTTGATCATGCGGTAGACGGACGGATGGTGCCCATTTATCATCCAAGAGAGGCTTCGTTAGTAGAACCTGTTTTCATTGGGCCAATGTGGCAAACCAACCCTTGTAGATTATCACTTAATAACCCTTAATTGCTCAATATATAAATATAGTAAGATTTTTTTTAATATTTATAATTAAAAATTAAAATTCCTATAGCAAATCTATATCATTGAGTAATGTAGAACATTCTTTCCTTATTCCATTGTTTAACATGATTTTTTGTGAATTACTATTTTTTTTTAAATGACTATTAATTGGATGAAGTGTAATTTTTGCAAAATTTATCATTCATTCATAGGATGGTTGAACATTTAGGAATTAAGATCTACACCACCAAAGAAAATTATCCTAAAAGTTATGAAACATCATTCTCTCTTTGGTCCTATAGATTGCTTGTAATTCTAAATTGCATTTGAATTTTAAACTTGTGTTTGGAAGAAGAGTAATAGCTGAAAAATGTATTAAAAAAAATTTCTTCCTTCTTATTTGGATTAATGATGTAAAAGTTAAGGAGTACCTTGTTTTTTTGCACATAATCACAATGTCTTCATGAAAAAACAATGTGTTGGAATTATTTTTCACTCAATTTTCACAATTTTTCAAGAAAAATAATTCCCTAAGGATTAGTTGGCTTACTAAAATAATTTTACTATTAAGATTTGTGTGTTTTAATTCTATCTCTTTTTTTTTCTATGACACGAAATAAGATAACAATTACATAAGCTACAAAGCTTGTATATAATATACAAAATTCGTATTCCTTTTATCCCAAAATAATCTTTTGATTCCCCTTAATTTTAAAGCAATAAGCTTAATACTATACTTTGAAAAGAGCTCCCAAATTCAAAGTTCATAATAATAGGAGTACACTAAACTCTAATTATAACTCAAAATGGATTGAAAAACCTTTATTTTCAACCTAATCCAATCTTGTCCCATCGGAAGATCATTTTTGAAAATAGAGAGTATATTTTTGCAATTCAATTTCAATCCTTGCCTTCCAAAATTTAAAAAAAACAAAACCATAGTATAATCTGAAACCATAGAAAAACTTTGAATTCCCCCAAATACTTAACAAAGATTTTGAAACTTCACAAATTAAAGGATTTTGTACCTTAAAATTTTAGAGTAAAAAAACTCACCAATTACAAATTTCAATGCCCATATTCAAAAAACAAATATTTTTTTAATTCTTTCTAAATTTTTATTGAAACAAATAAATGTCCTTTGACTTGAAATAAAAAAGTATTATGATGACAAAATAAGTTGAAAAAAATATATACATATGTACCCTATAATTACTTTTGGATAAAATACTAAAACAAAAAAGAGGTAATGTTATTATAAACATTGTATTTGCTAATACTTTAGATATAAAATTGAACACAATGAGTCTATCCAACTCCCCCAAAATTAGTAGTAATATTGGTGATTTAGTAAACATCAATGTTTTGTAAGAGAGACTATGCCATTTCAATTTATTTTTAAGTTCAATAAAATTTAAAATTTTGCATACATACAAATTTAATATATCAACTTAATAGTGTTATACAATAAAAGTTACTATAATTGCAGCAATACAAAGAAATTGCATTAAAAATTGGCCATTTGTAAGGACTTGAAAGCCATCACATTTCATTTGATGAAATTGGCTTGAAACCGTCTTCAATTTTTAGAAGTGTATGCATGAGGGAGCCCTATTTGGACAAATGTATAGGCCATAAAATAATTTATTTTTAAATAGATTTAATTCAAAATATGCATGGCTATTATGGGAATAGACTATAAAATTTCAGCTCTAAATCATTAATTTTGAATACACTATAGTACTTAGACACCCTTAACCTATAAGTGTAACAAATTAGCAAAACGGACTTTTAAATCTAAAATGATTTCTTTAATTTCTAAAAAATAAAAAACTTGATTGCATTGAAAATATTTATGTTCAATAAATAATTCAAATTCATCATATTTATACTCAAAAGTTATAGCAAATGACAAGATTCATCCTACCTGTGATATAAAAAAGGATCAATGTTTTTAACAATCATCCACAATTATGAGTGTTGAATTTATCTCAAGCATTGATATTTGGGTATTTATGTGGACAACTTCATATTTGCAAAGTATAACATCATGCTTTTATATATTTAAAGTAGAAGTTTCTAAAAACAAAGTAAAAAATAATATATTTATATGTTAATTATATTTTAAGTAATTCTTTTGGAAAGTAGTCACTTTAGTCACACATGTTCCAATTCATGATGTATAGCAAATTCTTCCTATCATTCTAAATTTTTTTTTATATATCATTATTTGTTTAAAGTTTTTAAATATATTTCTAGCAAATTCTCCCTATCATTTAAAAAAAAATTATATATCTTTATTTGTTTAAAGTTTTTAAATATATTTCAAACTTAAAAATCATTTGGTCTACATACCAAGATTTTTTTAGAAGCATTAGAAGAAAAGTTGAATTACCTAGCTCTTTAAAATCACAATGTGTAATTCAAATTAGCCACACTTATTAAAATGACTATATATGATTAATGTGACTAACCTCTAGGAGATAGTCATATGAGTCAGATACACTTGATTCTAAAGGGTGTAGCTAATTTTACATATACTTTGCAATTTCAAACATATTTATGTAAAATATTTGGACAAGAATTATTTGAAGCCATTTTCAATGAATGTTGTCACATAATCCCTTTGACTTTTCAATACAAATAAATGACAAATCCTTGAATTTCTTTGATTGTATATCTTAGCAATTTTAGCTTATTTTTCTTCATCTAAATTTTAGCTTTAAAAGTGTTCTTAAATTAAAAACCAACTTACAAAACAAAACATATCAAATCTACTTTCTACTCTATTTTTATGTAAATCCTAAAATTGAATATTTTACTGCAATTTGAACTTTAAACTTTGAATCTATAACAATAGAATAACTTTGGGTATTTAAATTTTTAGTATTAAATGATAGATTGATTTGCACCATAATGTTTAACTCTACACAACTACTATTCGGGTCAAATTTCAGATTTTTAAGGCATATTTCGTATTCAATATTAAGTTTTCTCACTTCTTACATAAAAATTCACAATAATTTCAAATTTTCATCCAAAAACTTCAAATTTTTATTACAGTACTTTCATCCAGAGCGTGTCAGCGTGCAGGGGTGGCGTGGTCTCCGAGGAGTGAAGCGAGGCGAGGCTAAGCTACTGAACTGAAGCGGCGAGGCGTGCGAGCCATGACCTTGACCGACAACAGCAAGGAAGACCGGGAGCTAGAAGATTGCGTGGCGACGGATCAGAGGACGCGAATTTCGGAGCTTCTGGCGTGGAAGGTGAGCTTTGCTCTCACTGCCCTTGGTGCGGAATTTCGACAACTCCAAGATACAGTACTGTAGTTTTGGAATGGGATGGGATCGCACCGCGAGCATCCACTGAGCTCGGAGAAGCTTGCGCGCTTAGCTTAGCTTTAGCTTAGCTTACTCCTCTCTTACTGAGCTTTGCTCTATGTCGCGGCGACAGAGCTCCTGGGTCGCGCCGCGATGTCTGCCAATTGCCGTGCTCTCGCCGTCTCTTCTCTGTCAACGTGGGTGTCTGCAAGCTTTCACACTCACCTCGTGACGTTTGTGACGCTGGGATCGCTTCGCTTTTGTTGAGTTGACCGTGGATTCTCTGCGGCCAAGTTTGTCGTCGACAGCTTTCTTCTTCTTAGAAATTCTTTGTATTCGTGTTCGTCGTCGTCTTGAGCTTAAGCTCGAGGTTTGGTACAACGTGGCGGTTCGTGTTCTCGTGGGATTCATCGCGTGCCATCCCGCAGCTTCGGGGAGCTTCGCTTTCAGTTTCCCCGTCTTTTGCTCTCCCTTCGTCTGTGTGTCTGTCTGTGGTTTCCCCGATTGGAGTCTGTGTTAGCTTTGGGAGGTGCTTCTGAGAATATGCGCAGCTCACAACCGTGGAGTCTCGCCAAGGATTTTTGGGTTTTGACTCGGATGTGTCGGTCGCGAGCTCGCCAGTTTCTGCAGTTGGGAGTGAGCCCAATTCGGAGCTTGTTGCGTGAAGTTTTGTCTTGAGGGACTCTGTTTTTGCGGCCACCAAGGTTTAGTTAACCCTGGTGGGGTGAGTGAGCTTTTTCTGTAACCGACGATTCCATGCTGGTACAGGCCAAGTGCTCTGATCCTCGAAGCTTGGGAGCTGTTCGTCTCTTTCGAGCCTCTCCGGCTACTTCCTTTCTACTTTGAGATCTTGGAGTAGCTTTGTGCCCTCTCTAGATAGAGGAAAGTACTAGTGAAGTGGTAGTTTAGTTTGAAACCACCAGTGAAGTGGTAGTTTAGCTCCATGAGTAGGCGTACTCCCTGCTTCTTCTTCTTCCCCAGCTCAGTGTGGCCCTTGGTCCTTTGGGTGTCCTCCCCTCTCCATCCCCTGGTATGTACAGAAGAGGAACAGACTGGAGTCCCTCTCCGTTTTGGGTTTTGTGGGGTTTCGTTAGCTGCGTTATATGGGCATTGTGTATCTTGTGTGAGCTGGCTTCTGTGTACCTTGGCCTCCTAACGAACTCGATCTGTGTAGCCTTTATGTTAGAGTAGACTTGGAAAGCATTATGTTTCGACGTCTTTTACTGAGCTGAGCGGGGTAATGAGCAAGGGTTGCATGGACTTGTCCAAATTTGCAGCCGTAGCTACTTCTGTTGTGGATGTACAGCACCCAAACCTGCGACATTGTGTTGGTCACTGTTCCATGGGATCAAGGTGCTTGGATGTAGTTTTGCAAAAGTCTTGTGGCACTATTCATTTTTGGGTTTGTTTTAGTTATTTATTGGACTTGTTCTCTGACGCTTTAGGGCTCTTGACAAGGATGTTGCATTCACGCTTCTTGTTTGCACGGATGCATGGAATCACATTGCAAGGTGAGTGGTAAAGGAATCAGTGATTGAAAATTAGTCTAGTATGAAGCCATTGTCTTTTGTTACTTGATTAGAGTATTTTTCGGGAGATGAGTATTGCAGAACTTCCCCGTGGTGATGTTCTTGAATGTTGAAGCATTTGTTCAGTGGTAGCTATTCCTGGACTTTGAACCCTTTCAGATTTCTTTGGATGCATTGCATTAGATTCATGACGATTGATTGGTAGACCTAATTCTCTGGCATTTTTGTATTGAAACCTGGATCTCTTGTTCATGCGCCAATGTAACAAGCAACTGACGTGCACGAAATCAAGGGTCCTTGTATGTGTTTTGCAGCACTGTTGGTCTACTATGCAAATGAGTTATTTTTCTTGAATTTGGGACTAAAGGTATTCAGATAGACCTTGGCCTCCCTGAATCATTTTGCTTGGATTGTGCCACTAGGATCTGTAAACATGACAACAAAGGTGGAAAATCTCGAAACCACGGATTCTTGTTTCCTAATAGTTAAAGAGGAGTAGCAACTTGAATTTTTTTAAGGCTTGCTGTGAATGATCATTCATGTCTACTTTGGAGTGTTCTAAGTTTTAGATTTTCTAAGATTTTCTAACGTTATGCTAGTTCTAATGTAAGGTCATGAATCTTGATCATATAAATTTTCCTACTTTGAAGTATGTCGTTAATTCGTGGTGCCTTGCTTGATGAACTCACAGCAGATTTCAAGTAATGGTACAATTGACTTCTCTTGTATCTTCAGGCAACCTCATTGATCCATTGTCACCATAGTTTCTTTATTGCAGAAACATTCCTCATGTGTGGATTGTTTTTTTCACAAAAGGCAAGTAATGTAACCAACTGGATTTCGCTGAATTGCCGTTATGCATTGCCCTCCTTGTATATTAATCAACTTATGCATTATTAGTGGTGGAATGCAAATTCAGCAGCAGCAAGCTAATTGCACTATTTGGGTGACAAATACAAGAGTAGCCAGCAAGCATCAGTTTCCTTTTGCATCAATACCAAAGTTCAGTTTAAAATCACTTTGTTAATACCAGGCTTCATGGATCAGTTTGATCAGCCCAACATTTGGGTAAAAAATGATGACAATCCATGAAGTTTTTGCTAGAAAAACTTCAAATTTAAAAAACAAAATCTTGGATGAAGTCATCAGACTATAGATGAAAATAAAATTATGGATATGTGATATGTGCTAATGTGATATTTTCTATCCAATATGTCAATGAATGTTGAAACTTGAAGCACCACTATTTCATTTTATATCACCACTTTGGCACTTCATAAATTATGAAAGAAAGAGCGTTCAAAATGTACAAGAAAGAGCGTTCAAAATGTACATTGAATATTATATCGTATGCCATAGTATTCACAATGGGTTATACTAATAGTTTTTCTTAAAAGAATTGCAGTACTGATTTTGAAAACTCTTCTCCTTCAAGTATTCTATATTCAATGAGATTGAGTATTGTTTCACCTTGAATACTAATTTTTCCAGTTCAATATAATGACCCTGTAAAAAAAAAACTCCAGTAAGTCCATATGATAACAATCCCTCAAAATCAGCGTAATAATCAAAATTTTGGATTTCAGACTTACTGTAGTATTTTTTTTCAGCAAAACTTGGGCAAAGATCACTCACTCACGTTTAATCCATTATCAGTTGCAAAAGGAATTTTTAATGATTTGTTTCAAATTCTATTGGTAAGCATTGATTAGTACAGTGGCAGGAAATAATTCTTTGTACTTTTTCGCAGGCAGATTCAACAAAAAGTACGAAGACTTATTTCAGAGCCACTGTACAATGATAGATCTAGGAGTATATGGATATACTCTACAAGTACCAATTTACAACTTTTTATTTATTGAAAATCACATTTGAATTATTTTAAAAAGTTGCAATTATATATATATATATGGAAATATACTACCCCTAGCCTTTTAACAAATAAAAATGGCAAACAATAGCAAACAATAGCCTCGCCTAGGTCCTTCTTGATTTAGATTTTCAAGATCAACAACTTAGCCTTGACTCCAAGCCTAGACAATTCTTTTCTAGGTACGAAGTAAAGATTCAATTTCACAATAGAAATAGAAATAAGGTAGGGTACTCTAAAAGGGACCACTAACACAAAGGTACAATTTTCTTTCTTCACTGTACCAACTATATACATTTAAAAGAGGTGGTAGATTGCTTTTAGTTGACCACTACCAGTTTCAACTTCAAAAATTCATAACTAATTCCACAAAGGTTCAAAAAATATGAAATGACTTGGGTAAGATGCCAATTCCATTTCTCTCCCTACAAAAATTCACTGACATTTTTTGTGAGGACTGTAGCTTCCCCCCAAATGCTATCAGCTCTTCCAAGGTCGCTTTAAGAGCAAGCTACCTTACCTTACACCCTATCAATCCCATCATAGCTCAAATCACTATGGACTGAGACGGCGGAGAACATGGGACACATGGGCGGTTGCCTTAAAAACTGAGATCCAGGTCATGAGATGCCAAGGCACCTACTCATCAGCAGGGAATCATTCATTATCCCTCCGTCTGTCTGTCCATTTGCAGGTTTGCATAATTCTCCCATCCAGTCCAAGATCGCAAAAGGGGAAAGGTCAGTAGCTAGGTACGTAAACCCTAAACTTTCCTTCCTTACAGAAAGTCCTGCAATGACGAAAGATCTTATTGAAATTATGAGTCAAGGACTGACACGGGAGCATGACCTAGTTCAGAAAAAACTGCAACGAAAGTACGAAACAATGGCCGGATTGGAGCAAGCAAGCTCTCCACCTAGAAACAGCACGAGAATTGAACAACACTGGATCACTGCCAGGCCGGAGCCCACTGCACAGCCCAAACGACTCGACCTTCTTCTTCTTCTTCTTCTTCCGAAGCTCGTGCGCAATCGGAAATGGGCATTACCGCAAGATCTTTGTCGGTAATGGGCTCGCTCAAACTCGTCGATCGGTGTCCGGGATGGGCTCTTCTGCCTTAATCGCAGCGTTTTTTGAACAAGAACTTAACGCCGCGACAAAGTTCACAGACTTAACGCCGTGACAAACTTAACGCCGTGATCTGTTTTTTCTAGCTGCACACATCTGTTTCTTCAAAGCCTACTCTCAGCCAGCCAGTCTGAGCGGCCTTGGTATCCACAAGTATGGAAACGTCGTGTGAGGTCGTGGTGTAGTTGGGAAATTGCCAAGCTTCAAACTGCGTTGTAGATCATGTTACTGATGAATTGAAAATCTCTCAGCAAAATCTCATCGACAGATCTGATGACTCCCTCTTTCCCAAAAGTTTCATCACTAATGCTTTGCCGTGTGCGATCGACCTTCGTGAGTGAAAATGAATGAACAACCCTCTGGCCGATTCGATGTTGTTGTTGAAGAGAGTTGAAGCACTCAATTATACTAGTTGAGAGAAAAAGGTGCTTGGTCTTCGACCACCTTTTTTTGACACTGGTCCGTCGGTCTCCTCACATGTCCTTCAACACCTTTTTCAGCAATTGGTGCAATAACTGCAAGGCAAAGGAATACAAAAGTTGAAAGTGTTCAATTGACAAATTCAAGAAACATCATCAACCTCAATGGAGGTGATGTTTCGTAGCTTGTGGTGACAGACGGAAGGGTTCATTTAATTAGCAGTTCTGAAACTCATTTAATTTCATCTGCCACTGAAGTTGAAACTGAGGTCTCAGATCGAGCTTGTTTAGCCAGCTTCTTCTTTTTTATGAAAGTCTCACATCTCGACTAACACGTGTTTCCTCGATACAAATACATCCAGAGTTTTGCTCTTGACGTCCGATCGAAGTGCTTGTTTTGCAGAAACTTGATCATACGAATCTGAAACTAAAGTTAAGAAAAAAACAAAACATTTCAATTATTCCAGTTACTTCAGAACTGCACTCGTAAGTTATCAAACAGAATATTATGTTTTCCAGATACGGATATGGAGTAGTGGTGGGGAAGCTCGTCGCAATTTACTGCATAGATCTACACTAGCTATAAGTTTTACTTGCACTTCATGATGTCAAGGATATACAATGAAAGATCCTGTCCGTGCCAATGTCCTTTGATTCTCAAAAGGACAGGACTCCTGCTTCACACCACAGAACAGACTCTGGAAAAGAAAAAAAAAGAAAAAAAAAGAAAAAAAAAAAGGATCAAAGTTAAGGAAAGATCGTGCTTCTGTCTATCTCCCCAAATGTTTGAAATTAAACATTTGTTTAAGCTTAGAAATGAACAGCAACAATCGCTCCAGATGAGCCTTGAGAATTTTTTCAAAATCTTTTTCAAGGCTTGCAAGCATGCTGTCTACATGTCATCAATTTGGTTGTATGAACACAAAGAAAAGAA
Source organism: Pseudoscleropodium purum (assembly GCA_963969395.1). NCBI lineage: Eukaryota > Viridiplantae > Streptophyta > Bryopsida > Hypnales > Brachytheciaceae > Pseudoscleropodium > Pseudoscleropodium purum. The sequence goes on from OZ017796.1 coordinate 6,688,855, forward strand.
TCGTGTATGATACTGATTGAATTTGTGAGTTTTAAATTAAATTTTGCTTCAATTTCGGCATTTGAAGCTGTACGTTAGGTGGACAGCCTCTTCCGGTTGTGAGTTGACAGCAAATTTGTTTTGCCTTGTATGAGTTCCATTGAAAGGAATTGATTCCTCTTATCTGTAAATTCAAACAGGTTCAGTGATTATCAATGGTATTGAGACACCAACAATTTCTGAAATTTTAAAAAAAAAAAAAAAACTTGAAATTTGATTCAATCCACTCATTCTTTCTTTTGGTTTTCCATTTTTCTAGAGGAATTAGATTGTTTCAGTCTCTTGTAGATAACATCATAAAAAGTATCTTCTTCATGATTCATGGACAAGTGACAAAAGAATCACTAACAAAAACCCATTACATACAGTATAACTAAAAATTTCTTGCTTTTGAAAGTACAACATGAGCAATGGCTGATCCATGTTATACCATTTTGTGTAAACTCTTGTACAACTCTCCCAATTCTATATGCTAAACCATCACCAAAGAAGTCATCAATTTTAAGTAGAGGGAATGTTGTAATAAGTGCTTTAATCTTAGAGGCAAGTTCAAGAAGAATTGCAATTGAATCTTCTTTTTTTTATAGAATTGTCAAGTGATTTTTAAAATGATTTCTACTATGTAAACATCTAATAAATTAAATAACAATAGTGATTCTTGTAGTACTCCAAAAAAATTAAGAAGACGGATTGAAATTCAACCTTTTATGCTTCGTACTGATTTATTCATTTTATCTTTAGTTATAGAAAATCATTATGATCCATTATTCTAATCTTCAAAATCTATAAATAAATAAATAAAGCCAAGAACCTAATATGTGTACATGGATAAATGGTAAAACTTCTATAAAGTGAACTTCTATAAGCCAATGAGTTCTCTAAAGTGATATTATTCCTTTGATCCTGGCCTATACATATTGAAAATATACAAAATAAGTAAATAAAGAATAAAATCTTTAATTTAGAATCCAAGATGTTGCTTTGGTGAACATGACTTTAGTCTAGGAACACCACGAAATTACAACCTTCTAAAAAACCTTCAAACATCATTAATGCCACAATCCTTCTTTAAAACTTAATAACTTTCCTAAATTATGTAATATTCACCTCTAGTCCTGGAGCTATTACCTTGTGGAAGTTCTATTGTATATGGTTAGTTAGAAAATGGATCAACATCAATCTAGTGAATGAAAGGTTGGGCTAGTAAGTGAATATTAATCTTGAAATATTGGATGGAATCAACGTCCTTTTACAGTGACGCAATCGGTGGCTGAAGTATTCCATCTATAGTGTCACAAGATTTACAATTGGAAGGACCTAATGAATGAGGAGTCAAGCCGATAAGTAAATATTATTCTTGAAGTATTGGATTGAATCAACATCTTTTTACAATGACACAATTGGTGGCTGAATTATTCCATCTATAGTGTGGCAAGATTTATGATTGGAAGGACTTTCGATTCAATTCAATTGAAGGCTTAGACACAAGAAAGCGCAACTAAGTTTGTCGGCCTAAATTTATGGAGAAGACCACTATTATATCAAAGAAACCGAACCGTAACTTATTGACATGGGTTGTCTTGTCCCCAATTCAAAAAAATAAAAAAGAAGCATATCCTATACCCAATTTGGTAACAAGCTCACCACCGCCCTTTCTTGATTGCTTTCGCTTCCACGAGTCTGTATCCAAACCTGTACAAATGGCATACAAATGGTGTTTGGACCACATGGGGGGGGTTCGGTCAGTCCGCCCAACCGTCCGCCCAACCATCCCGTCCTATTCCATCCCATCCCGCTCCAAAAATGTGCCATGAAGTGACAAGCCATTCAATGTTATCGTAATAATAATAAGTTCGGAATTTCTGACCCATCTCCAATACTTGGTGGCAACGCAAATGGGACCCCCTCTCGCTGCAGTCCCCGAGATTATATTTAAGTTATCTGTTGTCAAAGCCACTTGACTTGCGCTATGGAACCTTTTTTTTTTTTTTTCCTGTTGCAGACATGAATTTGACTCCCAGGAAGACTTGACCCTGGGAGCCTCTTTCCATGACCCTTTTTCCATCTCTAGGGTGGACCGACGCCTGGTCGCAAAAAAAAAGCACTGCAAAACTGGCTGACTGCAGCCAAAAGACCAAGGATCATTAGAATTAGATTTAAATTTTAAATTTTAAAAAATTTTAAAATTAAATTTTTTTTTTAAACATAAGGACAAGAGGGAAACAGTACACAGAACTGAAGGCTTTTATTTTTATTTTTGTTTATTCAAAATGGTAACAGTGAGATTCACTGGTTATAATAGGTGAACTTATTAATTTTGGATTGAAATCAACCATACATGGTAGAAATTGTGAGGCTTGTGAGGCTTGTGCCACTGGCAGACAAATGCAATGAGTGATAGACTTGCACAACAATAGCCGGGCATTTGATTCTACCCGGGGGGGGGGAGGAGTAAATTTTTGCTAAAAAGCAATGCGGAATTTTTTTATCGGGAATATATTTGACAAGATATTCTTCGTTATTGAGTGGATGAAATTGCAAAATGTTACCGAACCGTGGGATGGGTATTGCTCTATTTTGGATGAGTATACATTTTCTTATATGAATAAATAAACTTTCATTTGTATATTGTAGGTTTCATTCATTTTCGTGGATGTAAATAGCTTCACCACTCTAGTGAAGATCACTTTTTGCACCACCTTAAAAATTAAATTAAAAATTAAATAAAATAAAATTAATAATAATTAATAATAATTAAAAAATAATTAAAAAATATATAGAGAGAGAGACACACACACACACACATTGTCCATTACTATGCAACATTTCTAAACAAAATTTATAAGATGTGATCCACATATCATATTTATATAGTTAGATCTTAACTACTACACTTATTGATAATTTTCAATGAAAGTTTAAAACCAAAAATTGAAAATGTGTAATTTTCAAAAACATTTTTTCCCTTTAAGTTCTAATTGTGGTGGTTTTTAAAATTTTGTATTTTACTTATTTATTTAAGTCATCTTTTATGAGTCATTTTTTGAAATAAAAAAATTATTTATTGAATTCAAATATACCTACAGACTTTGAACTATAGGATATTTGAAAAGAGAATGTTTGAAAATTTGTATTGTATAAATGTAAAAGTACTAACACAAGAATTTGCAAACATTTAAATGAATTAAAAAAACAAAATAAAAATTGTATGCTTTGGATATATTTGTGTTCATTTGTTGTTCAAAAATTTGAACATCTCTTCATTGAGAGGTTAATATTCTATTAGTGTACATGACATTGATTTACCAAAGCCATTCTAGCCATATGTCACTCAATAATGGATATGATCTATGGATCATATTTTACAACTATTGTTTGAGAGTTTTCATTAAATTTTTCTCTTAAGTTGCATTTTATAATACATCTTCACAATTTTGAAAATCTTGACTATCCTTTAGTTTTTAACCCTTAAAGGACCAAACATCATTTTTTAGCATCATTGAAATTTGGGGCAACTTATTAAGAATGGAATTTTTATTTTTTTCTTTGAAATTTTCACACATGTGGTTGAGGATTGGCTCTGAGGCACAACAATTTTTATAACTTTTGACTACATGGTTAATAGTCATTGTATGATATGTGTTATTTATTCAACCCAAGTAGCTCGAAAACATCACTATTGAAAAAAACTGAAATTTGAAATTGTTTTTCTAAATTTATATATAAGTAGAAAGCTTAGAATCATTCCATCTTGATTAATGAGATGAAAATTATGAAGAGTTTTTGTTTGCAAGAACTTATAAAATCTCTACTCTAAAATAAACTTTGAAGTCCTTTATTTTACTAAGTTTTCAATATTTTGGGAAAAAAGTAAAACCATAAGATTTAGATTTTTTATTACAACATTATAAACATTGGAATTGGCATTTTTCAAATCCATAACTAAATTCTTAACTATTTAGTTTTTTAAACCATTTTGTATATCTTTCTATTTATTATTTTTATCAAGCATGTATATGAAGTTTATTTATATTTTTCATTTTTTATATGTATTCCCAACTTATTTTTTCAACACATTATAGAGAGTTGCAAGTTGTAAAGTCCTCATATTTTTGGGTTGAATGAAAGATGAAATCGAACCATTTGGGAAGAGTTGAAAAAACTTCTTTTTGAAACCCAAGCATCAAGATCCTGTAATTGATAAGGTTTTTTTGTTTTGAAATTTTAGGAGTGTGTACTCTAACAAGCTAACTAAATGACCCTTCAATTGAATTTGTTAAAAAATAAATATGGATGCTTTGATTTGGAGATTATTATTTTAAAGCAATTTTGGACCTCTCAACATGAAAGAACTTCAGGGATTAAAATGGGATTAATATTCTTACTATTAGGATAAATTACCCCATTCCGGACCAAATGGAAGTGAGCCCATTGTGGGTTAAATTCTTTTAGTGGTATACATTTAAGTTTTGAAATGTACACCACTAACAAAATTTAGCCCACAATGGACTTGTTCCCATATGATTTGGATTGGATAGTTTATAGTAGTTTGCTCTAAATATGTCCATCCTCTAAAAGCGATCGTGACACAGAGGTACATTTTGCTTTCTTCAATGTACCAGTAGTGTATTTTTCAAGAGGTGTTTGCTTTTAGTGACAACTGCATTTCAACTTCAAAAATTTGTAACTAATTCTTCGAAGGTCCAAAAAATATGAAACAACTTGGGTTAGATGCCATTTCCATTTTTCTTCCTATGGGAATTTGCTAAAAATTGTTTCAAAGAGTTTAGCTTCCCTCCAAAGGCAATCAGCTCTTAAGTGGTCGCTTTATGAGCAGACTACCTTACCTTAGTGCACATGGCATTGATCTACCACCAAAGTCACTCTATTATATGTAAACAATTCAATTGCTGCAATTTTGAAATATCACTCTATATTATCAATTCCACAAAATGTTTTATTGAGTTGTCATGCTAACTTGGGAGAATTTTGCTTACTCATTTTGCATGCACTCCAATAAATAATAGGATAAGTTAAAATCCATGTTAGTAGTGATGAAATAATGATATGAATGCTGACATGGCAATGTGTTCTGCTTACATGGCAATGCTTTATGTGACGCAATTTGTCTTGATCCATTGACTTCTCTAAAAGCACATCCTGCCACCCCCCAAATAACATGGCACAACAAAATTAAATTGTCAGCAAGACAAGGCAATTGAAAATGATATTTTTTATAAAAAAAAAATATCTCCATGTGCTTCCCATGAGCTCCAAGCTGAACTTTTTCAAGCCTGGTCTCCAAAAATGTAAACCTGTGGCCCAGTGAGGCTGGGTGTCCCCAAGTATGGCCGGGTTTGGGTTAAGAGTCAGTTTCACTTGTTGTCCACTCCACATAACATTTGGTCTGCTTGCCCTTCTCAAGTCCAAAATAGGGATTTTTTTTTAAACTTTTCGGTGCGAGATTGCACTAGAACAAAATAATTCAGCTAAAAAATGGAAAAAAAAAACATGAATTTTTTGTCATAAAACTTCTAATTGGAAAAAAACAAAAACTTAGATGAAATCACCAAATTGTGGATGAAGATAGAATTATATACATGTGATATGTACTAATGTGATATTTTCTATCCAAGATGTGAATGAATGTTGAAGTTTGTAGCACCACTACAAAATTTTATATCACCATTTTGACACCCCATAAAAAATGAAAAAAAGAGCCCTGCTCCAAAACCATGAAACACGTGCATTTCATTTTTTGTTCATAAGGTTGCAAATTAAAGCCACCCCCTTAGCCTATTTTATATAGCTTGTCGGGTTGCGCACACTGGAGTGTGCATCAAGAGTGAGCTGCAAGATGTGCACGCAAAGGATCACGTCTCAGGGGACCCAGTTCCAACAAGCAATGGAATGGCGCACGACCATGGTCGAGCAATGCATGACCACAGTTTTTTTTTCTAGTTTTTTCTTAGTGTTTTTTTACATAGACAGAAAGATTTTGCACTGCAAATATGAATTCACAAATGCGAGGATGTCTGGAACATCTGGCCAAGGGCGAGGGCATGTTTACACCAAAAAAAGTTTCGGTTGGGGTCCATAGAAATGGAGTGTTTGGATTGGAAGATAGCTATGGTACTAACCTTGCTTTGGGTTAGCAACAGCACAGTCACTATAACTAACTTACCTTCTAATAACTAAGCTTACATTACTACTTCCATTAAAAAAATGTTCAAGCTTATGGGACAATCCATTGTAAAGAAATTTTGAGATTTAGGACAATTGCTTCTATTATATATAACTCAATTTAAGAAACTTGGTCAAATTCTTTTACAACAATCTCAATTACCAATCACAATGTACTGAAAAGAATGCAAACCACCCGTGGTTTGTATTAGTTGCCTCCCCTCTCTCGAAAAATTTATAGGCCGTCGATTTTTTTTTTTTAAATGCTTACCTTTGAAATTGTTGTTGATTTCCCAAAAAATCACGAGCTGTTGATCTTGTGAGATTTAATCTAAGCCGTCTAAATACTGAATATGGATACGAAATGAACACTAGATATGGACACAATACCGCATACAAATACGTAGTGAATATTGGTTACGATATATGGATATGGACTATGGATACGAGCTACGGATACTATACGAGTTATCACATATTGAATGGCATTCATTGCATTCTGAAAATTACTAATACGCAGGAAAGGGGTGTAAATTGAAATGAATTTAAATTAATTCAAATAATAATTTTTGAAGGGGGGAACGCAAAAATTGAATTAATTAAAATAAATGTTTTTGAGCTCGTGGGGTGGGGGGTGAATGAAACAAATTTTTTTTTATCACATTGTTATAGTTTGTCACATTATGATCAAAAGAGCAGTAATTGCATCATAAATATTTATTCATTCATTATTTAAAAAGTGAACATGTGTATCAAAAGAAAGAGTAAAAAATAAACATTAATTAGGGTCCTACTATAGAAAGGCAACACAATAAAAAAATTCACAAGAAGTGTGTAGAGTACACTATACATTATACAGGTCTTTCATTGTTGACTACATGTTTTACAATGTCTAATTTTGTCAATGGCTCTATTTCAAAATATCCAATTTCATGAGTCCTATTATTTTAGATTATCCAACTATGTTAGTTTTCATATTTTAAAGTATCAAATCTTGTTAGTCTCAATGGCAACTAACTTTGTTGTTTATTATATTGTTCATTAGTCTTTGATCACTAAACTTTACCTACCACATTTTGTCTTCTCTCCCTATTAGTAAAGTCCAACTACTAGTTTGTAACTAGTTAGTGCCATTTCATCTTCATAAATTCACCTTCCTACGTAAATGTAAATCTATGATAGTTGTAAATTATTCCACCTTCAAACTGATAGTGATAAAACTTTCAACACTATATAGACTTAATATTATATCTTGACTATAAAGATTTTAGATTCTAAAGCCAATTTTTTTTTTCCAAAATGTATTTCTAAAATAATTAGTTCTAACTGATTAAAAAAACATGCTTAAAATATTTAAACTTTCAAGTTTTCACAATTTATGAAAATGAACCTCAAATTCTAGAATTAAGATATAAATTGCAAAGTAAGATCTTGGAGCATCACAAATTTCCCTCCAAAATCAAAATTCCTTTTGCTTAGCTTGAATGAAATCTTGATTTCTAGTGTGCATGGAGCATTGTGATGAAGCACTTTTTGGTGTAAAATAGTACACATAGAGAATGTGATAACATTTTTTTTATAATCAAGTAACTTTGGTAGTTGTGGTCATTAGAAAATTGCACTCAACTTCAAGATCATTCAAAAATTGCTAAGCTAACTTATGAAGTTTATTGAAGTAGCATTAGGTAGTGCACCAAGATAATAAAAAACCTTGTGTACTATAGCATGCACCTCCATGGCCTTTGAAGATAGATGGATGAGGTAGTGCAACATAACTTAGTTTTGGCCTATTTTAATTGGGTTGTTTGAATTGTGATAGTTGAGGATGTCATGTCTAATCATAATTCTTAGCTCTTCATGGCCAATGGCTATCAGTCATTAACCTTCACAATTGATTGTTAATTATAATTTAATTTTTTTCCCCATAATCTTAGTTTTCTAATATCATTGTGTTATTATAAAAAATAACATCTTGAAATTCATGTCCTTGAACATTAATAGAAAGTTGGTCATTTTTCTTTACCAAAGTAAATAAATGTGTCCATTTAAAAAAAAAATTGTTTAAGCATAGTCGAGGAATGTAATGTTGGACTTTTGGAACAAAATTAATTATGTTCTACTAAGCCTATTTTTGTAAAAGGAGGCACTTAAATAAATAACAATTAACTAGTACAAGTAAGATGTTAAAATAATTGGATGAAACTTATTTGAAAAGCAATGGCGTACCTAAAGTCATCTAAAAAGTGAAAAATTAGAGTGTAGGGTTTATAGAAAGAAGCAGTATTGGTCAGACAAATGGAAACAATGTGTACTTGACAAAAGCAAGACATTCCACTTTTCCAATTTATACTATAATGTGAAGCCATGTTTCACTTCATAAAATAATGATCCATTTCTCTATAGTATAGCCATAGAAAATTGGAGCTTAGAGTAGTTTGCTAGTTTTCTTTTGTACAATATGTAGCCCTCTCTAATTTTGTTTTGTTGTTGTAGTGATTAATGATGTCATTGAGATGCCAAATCAATTTTGGCACATAGCCTAAGCACAACAAGAATAAGTAGTTTGCTAGTCTTCTTTTGTACAATACATTAGAAGAAATTTGGGGCCTCCATAGGGTCATGAGTTATCAGGCCTTGGGAATGCCGAAATTGCTATGGGAACATGAATCCGATGTGGTCGAGAGAGTGCCTTGTCATCATTTTTTTTGCATTTTGGGACTAAAATTCTTTCAAATTTTTTTTTGTAATTGTTGGACTGACAGCAGCTAGCAATATTGGGAACAGAATTGAAACGGCCCTGTAGAGGCTTCAAATTTCTTCTAATGTGCAACCTCGCAAGGAAACCGTGTTGCTCCATTCCTCCATCAAATTGAGGGGCAATGAGTGGGTCAATCCTCTCTAGCCATTTTTTTTGACACAAATAAAGGAAACCCACATTACTACAAAAAGAAGTAATATACGAGGTCCAATTGCAAGCAACTTGGGAGGGGTCAGAGTAAAGTTAGTGGGTGAGAGTATTAGTAGCAACAAATGAAAGCGCCCACATGGTCCGGCTTCGCCGCACCATTAATTGGCGTTAAAAGACCTAAGGGGTTTGAAAAACAAAGCGAGGTCCTTGTTCCTTTTTTTCATTGTTACCCCTTTAGTGCTTCTAAATCCATAGCAATCATGTAAGACAAACATAGCATTTTTTTTTAAAATTACTGCAATGTTTCATTCAAATAACTTCTCCTTCATCCCAAGTAACTTAATTGGTTTGACAAACCCCCATTGTTTGTTTAGAAAAACAAACCCCACTGTCAGTCCAACCAATTTGATAAATTGAGGAAAAAACCAACAGAGTCTATTTGCACATAACCCAAACCATGCAAAGAATTCCCCTAGCCAGGATTCCTTCCCCTTTCTAGGGTTAATTAATTAATTAATTTGAATATTTAAAAAAAAAATTATGTGGGGATAATCCATTTTTTTTGTTTTTGTTCTTTTGTTTTTGAAACGATAATCAAGGGTTAAGAAGTTAACTGAAGTGGGGTCAAGGTCCTTTAGGCCTTGGCATTGGTGTCTTTTCTTTTTCTTTTTCTTTTTTCTTTTGGGGAGATGTCAGTAGTGGTGGAGTCCCTGCTGAATCCCTGATCCGCATTCCTGGCTTGCTCCTTGAATGCCCTTTTTAGTTTGGGATTGGGGAAGGTGCACGCGAGCTTCCTCTTTGTAGTTTCCCAATCTGTACTTGAAGGGAGCTGAAGTCAACCCCTCTGCAGCTCATCACTTCACTGCAGTGGTTCCCTTTAACTGCAGTTCCCTTTAACTGCAGTTCCGTGTAAAGTCTGACCACGGTGGCAGACTGGCTGATGGTCTGATTGCCAAGTCTGTCCACGCTCGCTCACTCGCGCTCTCATCAGTCCAGGGACTTCACCCCAGTCAACTCCACTCCCGGGGGGCTCTTTATTATGTGTAGCTTATAGCTCCCCGTACGCAGAGGCCAAAACAAGGCAAGACACGAAATCAGGCCCAGCAGCCGCTAATTTGGGGGGTCACCGGGGGTAAAAGTAAAGAGGAAAAAAAAACAGAGGAAAAAAAGAAAAGATATTTTGAGCTGTGTCTAGGGTATGTTCTGCACCTCATACACCTAATTTGGGGTTTCTGATTGTAAATACGAATTCAAAATTTGCAAAAATTAAAAAATTAAAAAATCTGTGAATTTAAAAAAAAAAAATTCCTATGTTTTCTCTTGGGGAAAATCCAATATCATGGACACATTTCCTGGGCATGATTTAACATAATGCCAAAACAAGAACTTAATGGACACATTATTCTCTAATCAAAGTATCAACCTTTAGAATTCGTTTTTTTTTGTTTTTTTTTTCATTTTTTTTATAAACTTGTGAAATGAATTTTATTGAAAAGATAAAATACAAAAAAAACTGTTAGCCTCACCATTTCATTTGATTCAAAAAAATAAAAAACAAAACTATGTAAGAGTTTTTTTTGGTTTTTTTTTTTCATTTTTTTTTCATTTTTTCATTTTTAAAAATCTTTTGTAAGAATTTCATTTTCATTTGTTTCAAAAAAACAAAACAAAATACTCTTTTAAAAGTCATTGTTCTTTTGGAATACAAATTTGGTTGACCATCAGTAGAGGCCATTATTCCTCGACTCCACATGTAAATTGGTTCTAAGAAGTAAGAACATCTCCACTCTTTCATTGGGAAGGACTTGAATCCATTCTATGACAAGTGGCTGGCTTCTTAGATCTCCACCACCACAAACACCTCCAAAAGGGCAAAAGAAATCTCACACTTTAGAAAATGAGCCCTCAATCCTCAAGGGCCCTTTCACCTCTACATTGAATTTGGATTTTGCTTGTCTTGACTATGATTTTGGAAGATTCTTTTGGAAAATGTTTGATAATTATAGCAACTTTTACCAATGAGAATGCAAAGTTGGTGTTGGAGATTTGGAAAAAAAAAATGGGAAGCCTGGACGAACAATAGAGCCCTCAAAAAGCCATTTGGCAGGATAGCTTCTATGTGAAAAGAGTGTTCTTTTGACACACTAGTGAATAAGAGGCCCTCTAACCAACTCTAAAAAACATGGGTGCCAAGTAAGATTTTGTGGAATGGAGTAGCTCAAGAGTCCCTTCAATTTTGGACAAACACAAGAAGAGAATATGATGCATCATCTCAATGGATAGTATGGGATAAATGAGGAGTTTTTTATTTTTATTTTTATTTTTAATTTCTTTGCATGTTGGCTCATCTAGGCTGTTCTTGATTGGGGATTGTTGAAATTTACTCTTGCAATGAAATCTTTTTTCATTTGTATCAAATAAATAAATAAAGTTGGGTGATTCCCACATAATTTAATGATGAGAGCCAACTTCATCAACAAGCAATTCTAGAAGTAAATAGACCAAAAAGGAGAATAAATGTTGTTCAATTGAGATTTCACAAGCCTTCTAAAACAATCTTGGATGGTAGGCGGAATTGAATTTTATAGTGGAGTTGCTTGGACAACAAATTATTAGATCTTGTATTTTAGTTATTGGAAGAAACTTACAAGATTTAATAGATTGGGACAAATAAAGTTACATCCCTCCAAATATTCTTCAATGCAATGAGAACAATGAAGGATCAATTAAATAGTAGAAAATACACTAGTCAAACCACGGGTTGCAAAACTTTGAAATCAACCTTGTTTTCTTCAAAAATGCCAAATTTGCATTTTAAGGGAACTTATAGCAAGTGCCATGATATGCTCTAATACAACTTTTTTAAACAACCCTCTTTAATGATACACTATAGGGTGAACATTTATGGACTGTAATTGTTAGCATATACAACATATTAATATTACCTCCATGCATTGGAGTTGTGTAGGCTTGCCAATTTTATGGCCAATTACAAAACTTGTGCACCTTGGAATACTTGGAAAAGAAAGCTCCAACATTTACTAACCATCTTCACTAGGAATGTCCTTGGATGAACCTTCAAAATGGCCATACCCCTATTGTCTATGTCTCTTTCAAGTCAAATTTTGGCTCTAAATTACTAAAAAGAATTAGTGGTAGAATGATCGATTGTAGTCCTTTTGATATTACACTCATTATAGTCTCAACAATCATACAACACTAATACACTCAACTCTTTCTACTAACACACTATATCACTATGGAAGTAAACATTTATTCATCGTCCTACCTTTAGAAATGCCCTTGCAAATACCTTCAAAGTTCTCATATTCCAATTGTCCTTGTCTTTGCCAAGTTGATTTTAGAATATAGGTTGCCAATCAAATACATTGATAGAGTTAATCTTAGTTTTGTTCTATCTAGCAAAATCCAAGACCACTAATAAAAGAGGGGGGGGGGGGGGGTGGGTCAATAGGGAAGGTTAAATAGTCTATTGTTATATGCCTAAAGTCACTTTTAAAGCAGTTATGTCTTGTAATTTGTTTCTTATGGGAATAAAAGTACATTAGCCCATTGGATATAAAAATAAGGGTCACTTTTTATCCTAATTTTGTTTTTTTAATTTTTAGTCTATTTTTTTTTATAGATGCAACAATACAAATATGTAGTCACCGTCGTGGACTAATGTGTGGGATAAGAAACAAGGGCAAGCTTTTAGCCTCAGGGAATGCAAAATATATAGCTCAAGGCACATTTGTATCCCTTTCTTGTTGCATTTGCTCTAGGTATTAGTTCACAATATTTTCTTAAAGCATCACTCTTTCATTCTACAAACAATTGTTAGTACTTTCAACTTTAGCAATCCATTGTAAGTCTCCTAATTGTGCTTATAGCAATTCTCTACTATTTTGCTCAAGGTCATTTGACAATTTGGCTCTAAGAGAATCTATTATTTCCACTCACATTCAATATATACAATTGCTTAAAGCATAAAAAAACTAAACATCACCAATTCCTTTACAAATTTATGCTTATAGTTTTGAATTTAAGATTGCAATACATACTTCATAATATAATAGCTTAAAGCATCTACATCAATTTGCACCAATCACGAGTATCTTGCATGGCTATTCTCTGCTTAAATATTGATTTAATCACACTAACTATACTTACAGCTTCAAGTTAATAATTACAAAGTTAAATCGTCCTATCCCAATCTCTAAGGTTTTACACTACATGCATACTTATAACTACCCACTCATAGAAAATTTCCATACATTCAATTACAAGCTTGAAGCCACAAATCAACTTCCACTAATACAATTCCAAAGGTTATTCTTCAATCATACATATCAATTGTTTTTAGCTCATATAGTGACAAATAGTACTTCAAAGCTTAAACAAACTATTATATCAATTTGACCAATGACAATATACACACATACATTAATTTATAGTCACAAAAGTTAATAATTCCACTCATGTAAATCTACCCACATCCATACAAATGCCCAATTACTAGGTTTTTAAATAATAATCTCATACACATTCCACAAAACAATAACTTCAAGCTTTATTGCACAAACACTAATACATAGTTTTAAACAATGAGATGAGCAATGAAGAACTACCCAACATGCACAACAAAAAGCAAAGGAAAGCTAAAGGCCAAATATCACATCTACTATTCCTCCAAGCATAAAAATGAAAGAGAGCAAAAAAAAAAATGAATTCCTTGCTCAACTATGTACTTCAATTGGCTTCAGGTACTTCTCCAAATCTACAAAAATTAAATTATTCTAACTTTCTAACTACTTCAAGCTACTTTTGATACCTTCAAGCAATTCTCCAAATTGTTTAATAAAAAGAATCATATGATCACTTATTTCTAAAGCCATGTTATTTGTGTTTCTCTCCTATCATGCCACCTATAGTTGGCATGCTTGTATTTCAATCTCTTTCATTGAAATTTTGTTTCATTTGTTTCAAAAGAATAAGGAATAAATTTAGAAAGCAATTGAAATTCTATTTATACATGAAAACAAAAATTGAATTCAACAACAAATGTTTTATACTCGTGTACAATAGAATGGCCCATTGTCTTCTTTTTGTAGCTATTATATTAATTTTATCAAAGTCACATATGTTTTTATACAATATAAAATATTTCATGGAATTTGATATATATAGCTTCACAAATATTAATTGTATTGCCACAAATTGCCACTACAAATGTGTTAATATTTATTGACAAAATTGTAGGAAGGGGTACAAGTAAATCTAGATTTTGAAGTCAAATCTTGTATTCATATTTTATAAAGGAAAAGAAATGAAGGAAAAAATTAGTTTAGCTAATGGAAGTTAAACAAATGAAGTAATCAAATGTAAGAGTAAAATAATTTCACAAATGGTTATATGATGAATTTTGTTTTCACCCATTAGAAGATTTTGGAGGGCTTTGAGAGTGAGTTTTTGGCCTGTTCCCTGTAGTTGTTCCCCATAGTGAAGGAAATGGCCGGCTGTTAGAAAAAAAATTCAAATTCTTCAAATGCAAAACAAAGTTGAAAAAAAATTCAAAAATGACGTGGCAAGGGCTCGGCCACGTCAGATTGCTACAGAGCCATTGCAGTAGTCAAGTTCTTGTAGTTCACATGGCTTGATAACTAAAGCGCTCTTAGAGCCCTCAAAAATCTTTTAATGATTGGAAAAAAGTGTTAGAATCATTTTTTCAACTACACTACAATAATTTAGTCTTTTCATTTGTGGAGTTTATTTATCAATTGCATCATTCCATTTTAGAATTGTGTTCTTCCAAAGTTATACGGCTTACATTTGTATTTGTTACTAATAGTACACCATTATTCATAATGCCACACTGAATAGAATGAAGATTGTAGCAAGGCATAGATGAAGCCTTCTAGTAAAAAAACATCATTAGATCACATATTTAGGTACAATCACTACAACTAACTTAGTTTATCAGTACTTTTTATGGCACAGTTAGTATAACTAACTTACTTTTTAATAATTATTTAAGTTTACATTACTAATTCCATTGAAAAAATGTTCAAGCTTTTTGGACAATCCATTGTAAAGAAATTTTGAGATTTAGGGCCATTGCTTCTATGATATACAACTCAATTTAAGAAATTTGGTCAAATTTTATTATAATAATCTTAAGATCCCATTACAAATTCACAGTGTTATAATTATTCATTCATTCATTTTTTGAAAAATAACTATGTGTATCAAAAGAAAGAGTAAAAAAATAAACATTTATTAAGGTCCCACTATAAAATGGCAATGCAATCAAGAAAGTGACAAGACGTGCGTGGAGTATACTATACAGGTCTTTTCATTGTTGACTACAAGTTTTAAAATATTTAATTTTGTAAATATCCATTTTTAGAATATCCAATTTCATAAGTTTATATATTTTTAAATGTCCAATCATGTTAGTCTCCATATTTTAAGTATCAAATTTTCTCAGTTTCAATGGCAACTGACTTTGTTGTTTATTATAAAGCCAATAAAGTCTTTGGCAATTATTGCCACTTTTCAGTGCATTGTGTGACACTTTGTGTCACACAATACACTAAAATTTCAAAATTTTAATTTCCAACCACTCCTCCCCTCTTGTAATTTTAGAAACCAACTTGTTTGACAATCAGTATGGGACAATTCATCCCGTATCTATATCCAATACTAACATATGGTATTTGTATCCAATACTAACATGCGGTATTTGTATCCAATACTAACATACGGTATTTGTATCCAATACTATATTTTGTATTCTATATTCAATATATATTTGTATGCGATATTTATATCCCTATCCATATTTCGTATTTCGTATTCAATATATATCCATATTTGTATTCAATACGTATTTGTATGCAATACTATATCTATATCCAATATTTCATATTTGAACGCCTCAGATTAAATCTCACAAGATGAACGACTTGTGATTTTTTGAGAAATCAACGACAATTTCGAGGGTAAGCATTTTCTTTTACAAAAATCAATGGCCTGTAAATTTTTTGAGAGAGGGAAGGAGGCAACTATTGCAAACCAAGGTAGTACACCTCTTTTCAGTGCATTGTTGATCATTCGTCACTAAACTATGCCTACTACTTTGCCTTGTCTCCCTATACTTAAAACAAGTCAACAACTAGCTTGTGATTTGTCAATGCCATTTCATCTTCATAAATTTACCTTTCTACATAACTGTAAGTGTATGATAGTAGAAAATTATTCCACTTTCAACCTTATGGTGAATCAAACTTTCAACACTGTGTAATAATGTTCTATGTTGACTAGAAAGATTTTCAATTCTTAAGCCAAAGGATAATTTTGTCAAAAAATATTTTTTAAACAGATTTTAATTGATTGAAAATATTTATCTAAAAAAAGTACAAAAAAACAATACATTTTGAGGAATATCCAAAGTGATGAAATTCTAAACTTTGAAAACATGTAATTATTTGTAGTAGATGCAATGAAACTCAATCATCAATTGAGTCTTTTTTTTATATAATATTCAATTCCATCAATCCATCAATCTCAATGGCAACCAAGTTCATTGTTTATCATGTTTGTCACTTGTCACTATTCTATACCCATTATATTGTTAAAGATGGTATATGGTCTCTAAAACATTCTAGAAGGTTCAATAATATGAGCTCAAGGCAAGGAAATTATCTTTAGAGGTGGCCAAAATTAACCACTAAAAGATTGGTCTGCTTTTTTTGTGGTATAGCAATTTTGGGCAACTCACTACGAATGGAGTTTTCATTTTTTTTGCAGAAATTTTCACACAATATAAAGACAAGGCCCAACAATTTTCATAACTTTTGACTACATGGTTTTAAAGTTATTGTAGGATATATACATGTTTTATCCCCCTAATCAGGTAGTCCACTCAAATAAAATAAAATCACTTTTTTCATAAACAAAAATTTGACGTTGGTTCTTTAGATTTGGGTGTACATGAAATTTTTTCCATTTTGATCAATATAATAAAAGTTATTTGGAGTTTTAGTTTGCGGGAAGTTATGGATCCTCTACTCTAAAATAAACTTTGAAGTCCTTTATTTAACTCAATTTTTAATATTTTTGGAAAAATAAAACCATATGATGTAGATTGCCTATTACAACATTATAACCATTGGAATTGGCATTTTTCAATTTCATAAATAAATTATTGACAATTCAATATTTTAATTCATTCTCTACTTCTTTCTACTTGCTATTTTTTCCCATATGTTGTACAATTCCAAATGATCTAAAATTTTTTAAGCTTGTAGCCAACTTGCCTTGAAGAATTAATTTAAAAAATTGCAACCATTTGGACATTTTTTCATGCAAATGTGATGGCTTGTGAAGAATGGTTGCTTGGTTTTTTGCAGGACCCAAAAAGGCTTTTTGCCAATTCAAACACTAATATCTTGCAATCTACATGGTGGAAATTTCTGAAATTTTTTCCACATCTTCTCAAATTAGCCTATTACAAGATCATATAGTTGAATGTGTTCGAAAATGTTAAATTTTTTTTATTTGTCCTAAAAATGGCAGTTTTGAAGCATTTTGGGTGAAAACATAGCTAAGAATCTTCAAGATTATTTGCTTATCATTCAAACACGTGTACAATCATCTCAATCATCATGACACATCCCTTACATCGAAAAATTATTAATCAATGCTCAAGGTCATTTTAGCACCCAAATGAATTTTCCAATCACTCTTGCATGATTGGCCTATTCACGAGTCAACCCCATGCTATGAAACTTCAACAAATTTTCTTCTTTTATATCAAATTTCTATATTTCAAATACAATTTTTACCTTGATATCTATCATAAAGTTTTTTTGGTAGTGTAAAATATTTTTGAGATTCCTAATCCATTTGTTGTAATTGACTTGAATTTTCTAGCTCAAAACTTCACACAAATAATGATTTTGAAGATTCTATGATTAGTTTGAAATATTTGGCTTCATCTACACAATTATATGAAAGATTAAAAAATGTGCTTGTTTTATGGTAGCTAGAATTCATATAAGTTATTGGTGTAGCCCTATGCCATCAGCCTAGGTTTGGAGTCATAAATATTTCAAAAATTCATAACTTTTACACCATTTATCCAAATGCCATGAAACAATTAAAGTTTGTGCATCCCTCCTTGCAGAGAGCTTTCTAGTGGTACCAAGAAGTGAGACCAAGGGACACACAATTCCAAAAATCTCAATGTAACAAAACAAACAACCTAATTTAATGTATAGATATATAGACTAGTGTGCTTTGTGTCATTGCCACAATGTAAGGAAAAGGAAAAAAGAAAAGTGATTTTTTAATTTTTCTTATTTCATAAAATTTTAAAATTCAATATCTTTTCTAGTGTGAATTTGAATGCCATGAAACAAAGTCTGTGCACCCTTCCTCAAAGAGCTTTTCAATGGTAACAAGAATGCACCAATGGATGCACAATTTAGGAGATCTCAATGTAACAAACAAACAAACAACCTAATTTAAAATGTAGAATAGAAATAGATAGATATTCAATTTGACTGCTTGACTGATGAAATTGAAAAACCCTAAAGGATTTGATTATTATCCTGAATCATGATAAGTTACAAAGATGATTATCCAGTTCAGTTTACTTCAGAAACAACTCGTTTCACAACAAGAGACACCGACACCAGCCAGTCACCGTGGATTAAGCTGACCTCATCAACAAGCTTATCATCCACCTGGACCCAGTGTTGAAGAGCTTCAGAACCCATGAGCTTTTTCTTTTTCTTTTTTTCTTTTTCTTTTTCAAATCCATGTAAAGACAAATGCGAGAATTGCGGAGAGCAATTGGAATATTATTGTTTTGACAAAGTATAAATTTCTTATGAATTTTTGAAGTGTATTGTCCAATTAATTCTTAAGAGACCCCCAAATCAACAAATATTGTATTCATAATGACCTTACACACTTAAAGCAATCACCATTTATCCAAACATGGCCACAACATAAAGGCTTAAAAAAATCACTTCCTAGTATGAAATTACACTTAAAAGGTGGAAGTTTCTATTGCAGTCATTAATCGCTCCATCACCATCATCCAAAACATTGATTGTAGCTAGGAATACGCACAAATGGAGCTCGAATCTCATTTATTGAAATTTTTTTTGTCATGAGTTGATGCAAGATTGTAATGAGTCATTCCCTAGGTGTTTGTCGTGGGTGGTTTACTTGTCATAGGTTGGTTTATCTTATTTCATTTATTTTGGGCATTGAAAAAAGTAATCTTCACTAGAATGACAAAATAATTAAATCCATTTATATAGATGAATGATGAAAAATATGGATGAAAAATAATGTGATCATGCTAATGTGTCCATCTTTAAAAGAACATGCCATCCCAAAAACTAGTCATGATTTCATCCAATGAGAATGGAGGAATTTATTGTCAAACATCAATTCCTATCAAAATTATATCTTTTATAGCAAATTCTTGCTCTATAAATGTTGCGAATGGGTTGCTCTGCATTACACTCCAATGCAGAATATGTAACAATTCTAAATACTATGTAGAGCAACTTATTAGGGGAAGTCACACCTTCTTCTCCTCATTCTCAATTCTTAGAAAATAGGAACATGGCACTTTTTTGTTGGCTATCCATGGCTTGGGAAGCTCCCATTCTTTGAAAATTGCAAATGCCCATTCTTCTCTTTTAGAAATGAATAACAAGTGTGAAGGAAATTTCTCAAAGCGGAATTTTTATGTGCATTTCAAATTCTTCATGCGTCATTCACCCAATCCAATTGCCTAGGATAAATGCTAAAAGTCCTTCAAATCCTCACTCTCTTGGATTTGTTGATTGTATCTCTTTAACACTGATTTAGACTCTTTATTGCATCAATCCTTTTTGAAGGTGAACTAGTTTTCTAAGGTTTCTATTTTCATTCTCGCAATGACACAAAAGGGATATCACACCTTCTTCATATAGAGCAGCTCCCTATTGGTTCTTCTTTTCACTCCACAAATGCTCATTCTTCATAGAATTTTCATTTTCAGAGAAGACATGACTACTATCGGCAATTATTCATGTACAATTCCTCTTTAGGTATTCTTTTGGACATATTTTCCTTTATAAATAATTTAAGGGATATACAAAATATAATTTGTAATTTTTGTTTGGAAATCACTTCCTAAATAATTATTCTAATTTATACTTATAACACATGTTGAAAATTTGGACTACTCGTTAGATCAAAAGAGATATTTTCTTTGAAGACTAAATTTGTTATAAAGTAGAGTTGTCAACGAGACAAATAATTTTGGTGATGACTTTCAACTAAAGCCTAACTAGAATATTCATAGATCATACAAATTCATCCATTAGAAGAGTTTTGGGGGTCCAAAAGCCTGATTCAGGCATGTTCCTCCACAGCTACTCCTCGTAGCGAGGGGAACGGCCTGTTGTCAGAATTTTTTTTTCATAAATTTTTTTTTTCGTCTCCAAATGCAAAAAAAAAATTAAAAATTAAAAAAAATTGGTCAATGACATGGCAGGGGCTCGGCCACGTCAGACCACTGTATCGAATCTATTTTCTGTGTTCATAGGCTGTGATAACTCATAGGCATCCAGAGGCCCCAAAAATCTTCTAATGATTTCATTGACCAATATTTATTAACAAAATTTGAAACTATAAATCTTAAGTTTTTTTTCTAAAATTCATTGTAAATTGAATTTTAATTTTAATTTTTTTGAATATTTTTTGATTTTGAAATGAAATTGGAAATTATGAAGTTTAAAAAAAGATTATTTCCCTTATCAATATCATTTTTAAGGTCTATATAGAATTATTAAAATTAGTTCTTTATGTGAAACATATTTTTGCTATTTGACTATTTTTAATTCAAATTCTTCCAAATTTTATCATTAATGAAAAAGAAGAAGTTCCATTCTTTTTACAAAGCTAAAAATGGGTCACAACAAAGAGATTAATGTGCCTTGGTCTATGCCAAAACTATGACCAAGACTATGTTTTCACCAAAGCCGCTCCAAAACTGTCATTTCTAATACAAGTATCAAATTTTAGATAAAAAAACATTTTTGGAAAAATGCGATCATAGGATCTTGTAGTGAAGTAGTTTGAGAGGTTATGGAAAAAATTTCAGAAATTTCCACCATGTGGATTGCAAGATAATCGCGTTTGAATTGACAAATATTCTTATTTTGTCCCTGCAAAAATCTGGGCAGCTACACTTCACAAGGTCACATCTTTATGAAAAAATGTCCAAAATGGTTGCAACTCTTTGGATTCATTTTTCAAGATAAGTTGGCTACATGCTTGAAAATTTTTAGATCATTTGGAATTGTACAACATATAGGAAAAACATAGAAAGAAGTAGAGAATGATTCAAAACACTAAATTGTTAAGAATTTAGATATAGAATTGAAAAATGCCAATTCCAACGGTTGTAATGTTGCAATAAACAATCTACACCCAATGTTTTTATTCTTTTTCAAAAATATTAAAAATTGAGTTAAATCAAGGACTTCAATGGGTTTTTTAGAGTAGAGATTCCATAACTACCTTCAAACTAAGAATCCTCATAACCTTTGACTTATAAATCCAAATGGAAAGATTCAAAGCTTTCCACGTATATATAAACCTAAAGAACCAATTTCAATTTTTATTTATTTTTAATTGATTTTTAAAGAGGTTTTTTGAGCTGCCCAAATTGCCCGTAGAACAAAGAAAATCGCATATCATGCAATAACTTTTTGACCATTTAGTCAAAAGTTACGAAAATTCTCAAGCCTTGAAGCTACTCCTTGGGCATATGTTTAATGAAAATTTCAGCACAAATTAATTAAAACTCTATTCGTAGTGAGCTGCCCAAATTCGTTACGTTGCCAAAAAAACACAGCTTGGTCCTTTAGGGATTAAATAATTAAAGAATAATGTAAAACCACATACTTCTTTCTTTTAGGATTCCAAAGCAAAGGGATCATCATTTGAGGGATACATAAAGTTTCTTTAAATTTAAAACATGAGCCACTATCAATGGTACTATTAGGAATCATCCTTCTAGGGATACTTGGGATTTTCTTAAGTTTTAGTCATGAGTCACTACCATTTGCCATACCATGAATTATTTTGTTAGGGCTTCCTTCATAGGAGGAGAAAAAAGGCTCCTCCCTCCGGCATCAGCCAATACTGTTTTGTGATCACACAAGTGTCATTCATTTGTAACCTAGATTTGCATTAAAGGATTTTTAGCTATATTGGAAGGCTTCAAGTTCCCCGGGCTACCAGCAATGGGAGAACATACTCACAGTAGCTTGCATCTACTGCTTGACATGGCCAAACATCTACCACATCACCAAAAAAAATTAAAATTAAAATTTTTTTCTGCTTTTTTTGCATTCTAAATTTTTGAAAACTTTTTTACATTTTCTTTTTCAAAAAATTAAATTTGATAGCGGTTGTTCCTCAATCTGCCAAAGAAACAACGTTGGGAAAACAAGCCTGAAACGGCCTTCCAACCCCCCTAATCTCTTCTAATGTGGGGTAAAATAGGAGGTCCATAAAGCCCCTATGAATGAGTTGCAAATTAATTATAGGAGGTAAGACTTCTTCAAATGTTATCTAGTAAATTTTCCTTGAGAGAAAAATAGAATTGGCATCTAAGTCAGGTCATTTCATATTTTTTGAATATTCTAAACCTTTGTGGAATTAGCTATGAGTTTTTGAAGTTGAATTGTAGTGGTTACTAAAAGCATCTACCTCCTAAAATGTACACTATTTGTATATTGTTGGTGCAATGAAAACGGAATGAGAAAGAGAAATATACATGCATTTGAAGGCACTTTAGAAATCTGAGCATTTTTTGAACCTCTTCTTTTAACCATTTAAGGATTATAGATAGTCTAGATTCCCACAATTGTAAAGATCTATTGCAAAATACAACTAATAATAATATTTTTACAATGGCTTCCAAAAAACAATTGTAAATATGATTTATAAATCACATCCATTTGGTTTGATCTACTAGTTTACAAACCAATATTTTTCAATAAAATTTGAAGCCAAAAATTGAAAATTCCTTCTATAATCAATTGTAGATTGAATATTTTTATTTTATTATAAGTTTTTATGTCCTATAACGGTAAAATTCTAAGTCCTTTTTCCTATCAAAAAATACTAAAAATTACCATTTCTATTGCAAAGAGGGGAAAAAAAAATTTTAATTGTCCTTTTGCATATCTAAACATGGAATTTTGTACCAAACTAGTAAAAGAAAGTGTGGAAGAAATTTCAAAAACTTTGAATATATAAATTACAAGGTATTTGCATTTAAAGTAAAGAAAATAATTTCTTTTGTACCTTGCTTGATTAGATTTTTTTACTTTGACTTTTCTTAGCTTCAAAAACATTCTCTACTAATTTTGAATTTCTAATTTTTTATATTGAAGAATTGGACTAAGAATCTAGGAATTAAAAAAAAAATACACTTAATTTTTACTCATTAACAAATTATTATGTAGAAGTGTATTCAAGATTAAAAGGAAAACTAAACTGTTAATAGCTTTAAGATAGAATTGAATCATACTACTCTCAATGGTGAAATTGTTCTAGCGAGAGACCTTAACGTTGTACAACCTTTTTTTTTCAATTGTAAAAATTGAGTTAAAAAATGAATTCTAATAGTTATTTTTTCAAGAAGATGCTTAGATTGTGTTGGTCAAAACAAGATTGTCCATAACTTTCACATCACTAATCCAAATTTAATGAACCTAAGCTTCCCATAAAAATACAATCTATGAAAAACAAATTTTTAGAATTTTAAATTTAAAGTCTTTGTATTTATTTTTTTGCACGTTGAACTAAAATTTGAACTTATTGTGCCACAACTTATGCTTCCAAGCACCAATTAAAGCTAAAGTATTTTTTCTATCTTCACAAAAAATTCCAAGAAGTCATGACTAGTATTGCGACCGTAGGAGCCTATCTAAACTAAATTTTGTCTCCCGAAGAGACAATGAGACTTTAGTTGGTAAGTTCAAAATGTTTAGCCCCTAAAGTCTCAAGGCCATCTTTCTGTCAAAAACAACTCAACATTAAAAATTCTATTGAGTTCATCTAAAAAAATCATTCTTTTTTTAAGAATTCAACCATAAGATCTTATACTTCACTTGTCTTAGATAATAAAATTCATAAAGTTTGCCTTACGAATTGGAAGATATAAGCATCCAAAGTTGGAAAAAAAGTTTTTTGAATGCTAGCCTATAATTTCAAATGACTTTGCCTGCCACTTGTGGCAAATTTTTGCACTATAGACTTTGAATTTTTAAAAATTGGGTTGAAAAATTGAGTTGAAAGTCTATGAATTTAAAAAAAAACAAAAAAACACTTGATTTGCATTCTTTAAAAAATTGCTAAGTAGAGGTAGGTCCAAAATTAAAAGAGAAACTAAATTCTTAATAGTTTTAAGGTGAGATTTTAACACTATAATCCTAGTGGTGAGGTTGTTTTAACTAGCAACCTTGTCAAATAATTTTTTCTGAAAAATTGTAAAAGTTTGCATTCTCAAATGAATCCAACAAGTTCTTTTTTTTCAAAAGATGCTCTAATTGTTTGAAAAAACAAGATTTGCCATTACTTTCACATAAAAAGTCCAAACAGAATGAATCAAAGATTACCATGCAAATGAAATTACAATATATGATAAATTTTAAAAAATTGTGTGGGGAGATTTCTACCCACCACATCCAAAAAAAGGACCTTTTGTCTCATAATGTTTGCTCCCAAGCATTGATTGAAATAAAAATGATACTTTTGAATAGCTAATGTGTTCTTCTATCTGTACAAAAAATTTCGAAAAATCATGTTGACTATTTAGACCATATAAGTTTGCCCAAAATCCATTTTGTCCCTTGAGGAGACTCTAGGACTTTAGGGGTTAAAAGTTATAATCTTCATGTTTTTTGAAGATTTTTTCAAAAGTAAATTTATTCAATTTATAAATTTCAAAGAATCATTATTTGAACTAAAAAAAAAGTTTTTATTTTCAGGCCAGACCTATTAATACCCTCCAAATTATAAAATATTTGCAAAGATGAAAGTCTTCATACCTTATATTCCACAAATGTTAATTTTATACAAAAAGGTTGGTCACCATGGAAAGCACATCCCTTTGGATTACAATGTCAATACTCTCCTTACTAAAAAAAACCAACCTATAACACTCATTACTCTTGAATAGCAAGTCAAACTACTATTCAAAACCTCCTCCCTTTCTTTGCACAAAATTTCCAAGGACGAACCGATTTACACTTCTATCTTACACAGAGAGAGGCACATTTTGTGTCCGTAGTGACATTACAAGAGTAAAGAACTCACACACGACTCTTCCTATCCCCACACTTGATGGATGAGAAAAACACATATTTGTGTGCTTGGAATGAGTTTGCATTCATCCTTTTTCGGAGCGAATCCAACCCATTGGTCCCCTTTGCTTTCTTTTCCTTCTTCTTCCTCCCATACTGAGTGGCTCCCTCCCTCACTGAACCCCAAGTGGACGGGAGTGAGGGAGTGAGCCCGTCCGTCC
Source organism: Pseudoscleropodium purum (assembly GCA_963969395.1). Taxonomy (NCBI): domain Eukaryota; kingdom Viridiplantae; phylum Streptophyta; class Bryopsida; order Hypnales; family Brachytheciaceae; genus Pseudoscleropodium; species Pseudoscleropodium purum. The sequence continues at coordinate 6,714,600 of OZ017796.1, forward strand.
CCATTTCCCCAACTGAAAGTTAAAGTATAAGCTCCGGAGTAGGGTCCCCGTGTCCAATGGGAAGCAGCTCCGAAACCAAGATAAGATTCCCAACTGCCTCAGTCACCCGCCCGGCCCTCCAGTCCTCAGAGAACTAACTACAGTTAAGGTTAAGCATGAGAACACCCTTACTAGTGACTTACTAGTGACTTACTACTGTAGTGACAATCAGCTCTTCAGTTCTGCAAGTCCTTCGTGCATCCACTTCAATTCAGCTGGGCGGACGGACTGACTTGAACCTCTTCCTCTCCCTGGGCCCGTCCGTTTTTTTCTGCCCCAAACCCCCCAAAGAAGAAGAAGAAGAAAAAGAAAAAGAAAAAGAAGTTAAAGAAGAGAAGAAAAAGAAAAAGAGCAAAAGGGAAAAGCGGGCAGGCTGGAGGGAGCCCCACCCATCCGCCCATCCCTGATTCCGTCCCCCCCCCTGGAGTCATGGACCTCGTGAAGGGAGCCTCCAACAAGCCGAGTGCACAGTGCCATGTCACCTACCCCGCCAAACCCAATCCCGCCATTTGTTTTTAGCACTTTTCCCACGTTAGATTATTGCAAGTTATTAATAAGGGTCCTGTCCAGGCTCAAAGACTTATTATTATTGGACTTTATTTAGTATGGAGTGCCCTGACTGGCTGGCTGGGCCGCTGGCTGGGGGGGGGGGGGCCCTCCTTCTTTCAGTTCTTTGGGAACTGAAAATAAAAAATTGTGCCTCCTGCACGGAGACATGGGTTGCGCACTTGGCATGTGGCCACGTCGATGTTCTCCCCCATTTGGACCTTGGGACCTCCCAAGGGCATGATTCCATTACTATTTAATTCGCACCTGGCCAGCACTGGGTCAGAGGTGGAGGGGATGCAGGGGCCGGGAAACGACGCGGCAAAGCGGGGTGAAGCCAGAAGCGGCCGAGGGGGGGGGGGGTGCGTGGCGAGCACACTCTTATCACAGGATCTCCACCACTGGAATTAACCATCCATACGATGAGTCACTTGGCACTTGGGGAGAGGGCGGCGGGAGGGGGGGGGGAGGGAGGGGGGGCTATTTTTTACTCCAGCCGTGGATCACAAAATGGTAACTTACAACCAATCGCAAGTCGCCTAGTGTGCAAAAGGGAACAACTGATCTTCACCATCTTGGTAGACCAACAAAGAAGAAGAGGAGGAAGAAAAAAAATATGCAAAACTATTGAAATAAACAATTCAATGTAGTTGGAGGGAACTTTTCTTCTCTTAAAAAAGATGGGCTGGTCTATGTAGAAATGTCCATCTTTGAGGGGGTACTATCAACACTCTAGTACCCCAGCACCTCAAATATGGCCTCTTCAAATTGAAAGATTTCCTCATTTGACTATTATGTTCTTTTCAATGGTATGGTCAAAGGATGTGTTCCTTTCTCTCTAGCTCTGGCTTGCCTCCACTACCAATTGGTATAGTCAGTTTATGTGGTTTTCTTTGTTAGGTGATACTTTGATTGGAAAGAATCAAGAAGGCTCTAGATTTAAGTAATTATAAGTTGGGTGCTCAAGGGTTACCTCTAAATGCCTAAGGCACCAAATTTTTGTATCAATAATACTTTGAATTTAAACAAAATCTAACCAAATAGCTATTTTTAGTAGTTTATATTTTTGAAAAATTCTTTTTGAAGTCTAGATTTGGCAATAAAAATTTGATTTTGAAAATGGTGGATTATAATTTTTCTATTCAAGATTTTGTGCAAGGGTGTCCATTGCAATCTTGACTTTTGGGAGTGCTGAGAGCTCTTAGAATTCAGCTTCAAATACACAAGATCTCAAAAAAAAATTCACGTTAGAAATTCATTTCAAAAATTGTAGAAGAGATTTTGAGAAGCCATAAATTGATTAAGGTTGTGTATTTTAGGTCCTTTAACCTCATATATTTTGATGACGAGTTTTTTAGATTTGACATGTGAAAAGAAGATTGAAAGACTTCAAATTACTCACAATCTTAACACCCTCATGATCAAACATTATAAGCATTCAATTTGTAAGTGATATTGTTGTGTTTTCTTTCCCTAAGGTAGCAACATCTATAATTGTGACTGTATCTACAACTAGTTAGAGCATTCCCACCCATCCTCCAAAACGGATGACCTCTCTCTTGCGGCCTCCAAAATCACCCACTTGTCCTCTAAAACAGATGACCTTTCTCTGGGCCTTGCTTGGAAGTGGCCGACAACCTCCAAAACAAGGACCTTTTGGAGGCCGGATCACGGCCTCCAAACTGGCCTCCAAAACATGAAGAGACAAAATGCTTGAAAAATGCCTCCAGTGAAAAGTGCCTCCAAGGTGAAAAGCGTAGGTGTAGAAAGCCTCCAAGCCGGCCCTGAGGTTGGCCATGGGTGAAGCACCTTGGGCCTCAGGACAAATGGCTTGTAAAATGCTCGTCCAAACCCACTTGCAAAATGTAAGACAAGTAGGCATGCTCTTAGTGGAGTGCCTTTAAATTGTCTTCAAAAGTACCTTGAAATCGTCACCCATTCTTAATTGTGATTGGTAGGCTCTGAATTTTTTAGATTTTGTTGTGAGAATTGAAGTAGATTTATTAGAGTGCGGTTTAGGGTGCCCTAGTGAGTTCTACTTTGAAAATTCACACAAATTAGATGCCTTGTCCAAAATTTCTATTTTTTTATATTAAATTCATGATTTTCAGTTGCTAATATTGTAGAAATACTTTTTCTATAAAAAGGTGCCTTTAACTCTTGAATTGCTTATTTTGACGATTATGGGTGCTGCTACCTTATATGATCTCGTACACATCTAGTTTGAATATGCATGGTTACAATTTTAAAAATGATGCAACTTATCAAAACGTTGGCTTTTCTTTCAATTTAGAGCAAATTTTTAGAAGCTCAAAAAAGCCTTGGGCTTTGGGGGGTTAAAACTCCCAAGAATACTTATTGGAGGTCAAATTAGTGTGCAAGACTTCCCCTTTCCACACAAAATTCCAAGTCGATGAACATTTGCACTTAAATCTTACATAGAAGGATTTTTTTTCATCCATCGAACAATAAATGCCCGTTGCGCCATTCAAGGGTTAATAAAAATATATATGTATTTGTAGTACTAGCAATTGAAAATCATGAATTTTTCAAAAACAAATAGAACGTTTTGGAATAAGACATATAAGACTATAAATTTTCAAATTGGAAGCACCCTAAGCCACTAAATTTGTCATATAGCGTGATCATAAAATAAGAACCTAAAGAATCAATAGTCAACTAATCACAATCAAGTATGGGAACAATTTAATTGCACTTTAGCAACTTTCAATAGAAGTCTACTTATTAGGAATGGGTACTAGGATAATTTGGGGTGTTTTCTCCTTAATTCTCACAAGAAGTATTGATTGGTGTAAAAAAAAGAGATTGCTTCTTCAATTACCCTTACCTAAGTCCACATGACTTACAACTTATACCGAGGATGTAGAAGAAAACGTAGCATGTGTAGAAATGACCCCATCATTCCACATTCAAATTTTAGAGGAAATACATGTATAACATTCCCCCTATCATATTTTGTGGTTGGTTAAGTTTGTATTTAGTATTGACCCATCTTCTAGCTAGTTCAGGGTTTGTAGTTCCAATAAGATAATATGAATTTTCTAAATTTCATCATTGAAGGTAATAACTAATATTTTCTTCCAATAGTAGTATACTTGGTAAATGGATTCATTTATATACATCCATACCTAAAGTTACACTGTTTGTTTTGTTTGCTACATTGAGATCTCTCGGCCCGTGCATCCTATAGTCATGTTCTTGGTACTGTTGGAAAGTCCTCCACAAGAGGGGTGCACAGGCTTTAATCCATGGTGTTTCAACTCATAGCAAAAGAAGATATTGAACTTCAAAGTTTTTATGAATAAAAAAATAAAAAAATAATTTTTACTTTTAGCCGTAAATGTAAAAATTGCATTTCTGGCAACATAGTGATTTGAGGTAGCACACTACAAATGGAATTTTTATTTTTTTGCTTTGAAGTTTTTACACAACATGGAGTCTTTGAAAACTATAACTACTTGCAAGCTAAAATTTCTCCTAACTTTCATCTCATTAATAAAAACAATAGAAGGATCCAAAGCTTCCTATGTATACATAAATCTAGATAACCAATTTCAATCTTTTATTTATTTTTAAATGTTTTTTTAAGAATTTTTTTGAACTACATGGGTTGCTCATCAAGCAATGGAATTCACATATCATGCAATAACTTCTTAACCATGTTATCAAAAGTTATGAAAATTGTTGGGTCTTAAGCAAAAACCTTGTCCCCAAGTTGTGTGAAAATTTCAAAGCAAATAAATGAAAATTTCATTTGCAGTGTGCTGCAAAAAATCACTATGTTACCAAAAAAATGCAATTTGAACATTTAGAGATTAATGTGCTATACTGTGATGGCATAGGGCATACTAGTGTAGTATGAAGAATGGCATGCCAACATGTTCCTATCTTGAAGATCTACTGGTAGCCAACCTATTCCAGTCCACCAACCTAAATATGGTAAATCCAATGTCGATCCAGATCAAAGTTCAAGTTCGTCCATTAGAACTACGGCTTCTTTTTTTTTTGGCTTTCTAGTGCTCGGTTGCACCAGAAAAAATAATGTGGCTAAAAAATGGCAACGAACCTTGAAATTTTTTGCCAGAAAACTTTGAATTACAAAAAAAATCTTGGATGAAAATAAAATTATGGACATGTGATCTTTTCTATCCAATATGTGGATGAATGTTGAAATTCGGAGCACCATTACAACATTTTATATCGCCACTTTGCACTTCATAAAAAAATGAAAAAAAAAGAAAAGAAGCCCTGATCGAAACCTTGCGTCTTGTAGAATGGTATGGAATAGTGAGGGAGCTAGGCTAGACTATCATTGCACAGCGACGATTGTAGTACAAATGACTCGGTTGTATTGAAAGCCTCTTATAATAGTTGGCGGAACCTTTGTTGGCCATTTCCAAAGGAAGGCTGGGTAGCATGATACAATAGAGATATAACTTGGTGGGATGGATTGGCAACAACTAGCCTCTAATAACAGCAGCGAAGAAGTCCGTTTCGGTCACATTCCGGGTGGCCATTATTTGGGGTTTAGGGCTTCTCTCGCTTGATGGAGCTGTCCGGCTGTCCGGCTGTCCGGCTGTCTGGCTAGCCGGATCCACCACACAGCCCATGTGACTGGGTCCAAAATAATACATAGAAAGACTCAAGACTCTCAAGACTACCCATTGCTTTGGCGCAACTCCACTTCAGCTATTCACTTGGAAACCAAATGAATGTGGGGACTGAGTTTTGGACCAACGGAGGCTCGACCGCTCGAGACTAGCTATGGGTGGTATGACTGTATTTTTTTTTATCAATAACAACCGTACCTTAGATTAGAACGTTGGTTGGTTTGGTGTGTTATATTTAGATCTCGAGGACCGTGTGTGTTTCTTGGTTGTGTTCTTGGTAGCATTAAAAAAGCCCTCCTCGGGGATGGGTGCAAAGGCTTCAATTTGTGGCATTTGGATCTACGGTGTGAAAGTTCTGGATTTTTGAGTTATTTTTTTAATCGAATTTATCTTAAATTAAGTATCTTTTGGATCATGCGTCATTAAGATGTGTTCTTGGTATTGTTGGAAAGCTTTGTGCACTTGTTTTGGAGCGTTTAGATTTGAGATGTGAAAATTATTGAAATTTTGAGGTTTTTATGGATTATAAAATTGTATGAAATTTACTTTTACTTTTATTTTGACAGTAGCAACGACACATGGCACATTGGTTCATCCATTCCTTAAGTTAGGCTATTTTTTATTTATTTATTTATTTATGGTAAGATCTCTAGAAATCTTGTGTCTCATGGTCATGCTCAAGGTACTGTTGAAAAGCTTTTGGTGAGGATAGGTGCTCCTAGGCTTTGTTTTGTGGCATTCCAACTTATGGTGGAAAAAGATTTTGAATTTCAAAGTTTTTATGAATTAAAAATTGAGAAAATTACTTTGATTTTGATTTTGACTATGGCAATGGCATATGGTACACTAGTTAGTACTAACACCATGTGTTTCAACTATGGCTTGGCGAATTTTTTGGAATAGTGTAAGTAGACAACTAATTGATCATTATTATACTATTTGGACTATAGATTAAAAACTAACAATATTACAAGCTAATATATCAATGTGTAGCAGCATTTCAGATATTTTTTCAATTTTACCAACTATTTTCCTTTACTTTCTATATTGAATTGTTTTTTCATATATTGAGTCTATTTTTTAATTATTTTTTACTTTAAAGTTTATAGATTTTTTCATTGTTTTGTTTTTTCTAATGTTTTCAAATTGCAAGAAAGGTTTTTTCACTTGGAATTCTACTGGCTAACAATAAACTAACCAATGAATCTCAACAATCATTGGTGCGTGATGTTGTTTTCTACCAATTTTGTGGGGCTGGCACTAATTATGCACCCTTGTTAAACCCCTATTATAGGCCCAAGGCACCATATTTTTGAGTTGACTAAACTTTGGAAAAAAAAATTGTTTATAGTTTTTATATAGAATATTTTATGTAAGAGTGTCCATTGCAAAATTTTGACTTTTTAGTGTTGGAGGGTTTTGAAAACAAATCTCAAATACATTGGATCTTAGAGGAAATCACATTTGAAATATATTGAAAAAAATTGTAAAGTAGATTTTGAGATGCCATGTTTTTATTTTGGTTATGCATGTTATTTATTGTAAACCCGTATTTTTTTCATGACCTCAACTTTAGAATTCACATATAAAAATAAGATTGAAAGATGTCAAATTATTATTATTGTTACAACACCTTTATGATCAAAAATGATAATTTCTCACTCATTCACAAATAATATTGTTGTATTTTCTTGTCCAATATGATCTATAATACATTTAGTTTGAATTCATATGGTAAAAAAATTAATTGATAAAACTTATCAAAACTTGGGCTCTTATTTAGATTGGAATAAAATCCAAGAAGATTGGAAAAGGGCATTTAGGGGTTAATAGGATAAATTAGTGTATTGTAGAAGTTTAAATTTATAGTAGGATTTATTTCATACTAATATTAGTAAAAAATGTAACCTTGGACAACTAGATTACAATGCCAAAGTTTTGTGCTCCAAGACAAGTTAGTGCCAAAGTGAACTTAGAGAATTGAACTTTGTCATCGTAGCTTGGTGCTCCACAATTACATTTTCACTAGTATGATTTCGATGTAGACTATCTCTAGTTATGTATCATGTTTTGCAACTTATCTTGGATAGTTTATCTTGTGTTCATATCATCCAAAGTTTGTTGCTTCCCTTTGTGTTCAAATGTCAATCTTTCCCTATCATTACATTAATTTTGTGTTTAAAGTACTTCAACTACAAAAGGGAACAATGAGCCCATCTTAATACATTTAGCTACAAGTGCAAATGGGTCTTTCAATGATAAAATGTCCTAGTTACTTAACCTTAAAGGCATGCATGACATATTAGAGCCATCTAAAGTTTGATTGATTCTATTCAAGGAAAATACAAAAATTAAGTGATGATAAATCTCAATTTCACAACTTTCCTTGCCATATTCACTCATTTTTCAAACAACTACAAATTATCATTATCAGTATTCAATAATCTTGATGGTCTAATAATGGTCCTCTCTACCAATGGCTTGTAGAAAGGACATATTTGTTCTTCCTTTGGTGCCAAGATAAATTGAATTTAAGATCTCAATGTGAGATGTATTAAACATTGGATTTTCTTTTAGCAAGCAAAATAATATTTTTACATTGAACAAGAATAGAAAGAGCTTTTTTTGGATATTCCAAAATGTTTGAAACAAACAACTATATAATGACAGAACTTGCCTCTATAGCATTGTTCCAATGGAATGGCAACCTACTCAATTTCATCATAGTAGTGACTATATATGGTTTTTTTTGTCAATGCAAAGCTTTATCTTCTTCAATGAAGAGCTAATTAATAGTTTAGAAGAGGGTGCAATAGTATAGCGTGGGAAAAGGAATTTCCTAGTGTTGTTTCTCTTAACTGGAGAAGGTCAAACCATCTATTTTCTTGTTTCCAAGGTCACTTTTAACATAGAAAATCACTTAATGTAATGATTTAAGAAATACAGCTAAACTTAAATAATTATAAAGTGGAATGTATATGTAATTCTTAGCCTATGCTAGTAATTAATTCATTACCCAATGTATACAAACTCTATGAGATGTTTCCAGTCTTATACTATTATTCTAATGTCAATTCATTTGGGTTGGTCAAATAGCCAAAATTGGTCAAATTTTTGCCTTTTTATGCAATATTCTACCTAACAAAATGCCCACATATAATATAATCACATAAATCTATATATATGCTGTTTTTTAAATTATTTTTTCCATTTAATCCATTATCAATTGGTCTAGTTATTTGTTTAACTTACTTGATTGCTTCTTAAGCAAGGATGCAAATTTACAATTTGGTATTGTCAATTTGTCTTTGTATGTTGAAGTATGCAAAGGTAATTAAACATTTTTATAAAAATACGCTCCAGTCAATTAGTCTTGAGCTCTTTCTTTTTTAACTCCATTTAGCAATTAGCAAGTCAATTGGTCCATTTCACCACAAATTAAACTCTCATAGTCTAAATAAATTGCTATTTAATCAATTGGACTTCATTACTCTAAAGGCAATGGCCAATGCTACTAATCTACTACTTCATTTATATTAATAGCTGTAAGTAACTTCTAATTGATTAGTATCAATGTCAATTTCTCAAGCACTTTGCTCCTATCTAATTCATTTGTCAATTGGCCAATTATGTTCTAATTCTAAGCTTACTACTTACAACTTAATCCTTAAGCATGCCAGTGTCCATTTTTTAGACGATGTACAGAGTGCTTCCAGGCTTTGTTTAGACTAGCAAACTTTTCATTCATCCAATCTAATACTTGAATCTTGAAGAGAAAACCTTCTTTAATGACCAATTTTTTGAAATTACAATAAATGATATTTCTGTAAAAAGATATAAGCCAAAATGTGAAAAAAAATCGAAAAAGGATTGAGGCGTTAAGGGGTTAAACAATGTTCTATTACTTATATCTTATCAAACTCACTATTTGACATCTAAACTACCAACATCAATAAAGCAAACTTCTAAGGATAATTAGGATAATTTACCTAACACACACTATGCACTCAATTCATCATTTGTATGTCAATTTATTCATTAAACATTGAAATAAGTTTGTAATCTCCATTCTCATAGCCTCCAACATATAATTCAAAATTGTTACGGTGTCAATTAGCCTCTACTACTTAATTGTAATTGTATCTAGCTATTTGATTTTCCAATGTTAAACAAAACACAAAATCACCTTGGACTAATTAATAGATTGAAACAAGAATAAATTGTCAACACCCACTTTCAATCCTAACTTTGTATAAGACAATTCTATCACACACTAATTGATTTCTCAATTACTTACAAGTAGAATTTTTTTTTTATCAATTGATTCAGCTCAAACATTCACTATCTATTTAACCACAATTTTCAAGAAGTAGCCAATCTTTAGCTCCACGTCTTCCTATTTCCTCAATAGTCTACCTGACGGTCCTAACCTAAAGAAATGTATATATTTAATTAATTTTTGAATGAAAGTTTTATATGGCCAATCATTGGTTTAACTTCTTGATCCAAAACTCTTTTATAGACAATTTGACTACAACAACAATCCACTCATATAGACAATTAGGCAAAATATTTCATTAACCACTTGGTTTTCTACCAAACAATTAGAGAACTAAAATCAAACAACCAGATAATTAGACAAGCAACTACAAACAACAACTACATGCAATTTAATTGTTTCATGATAAATATCATATAGTCATCTGCAAGACTTAACTATAAACCACAACTTCACCAAACCAATTAATTGAACAACAAAATAATTTATGCCAATCACTAGCTTATTTAATCACATCAAAATTTGTAGACTATCTGGCTTCTACAACTCACTTGATTACACAATTGCTTATAAAGCTATTATATATTTCCTATCAATCTAATTGACATTAATTATATCCACACAAAATAGTCTTAACTTAGCTTACATATTCAACCATCAAATTGACGCAATATCCAACTTTAAAATAATGCCAATCACTAGATATTTGTCCGAAGCTCCAATTGAGCTCCAATTATGCTAATCACTAGCAACATCAACTACTTAACACACTCTCACAATCAAATAGACAATCAAAGGATTATAACACAAATAAAGCCAATCACTAGCTTAACTTCTCCAATTTATAATTACTAACTAATTGGCAAAAAATAATGCTCTCACGTACACAAATCAAGAAACTACTCCCACAAATATAGCATCATCCATTTGACATCAGGATTGACAAATCATAATAAGCTTAACACAACTTTCAATTTCAGCTCATCTAATAGACTAAACACCAACAAAAGACACACAATCATTGATTTACTTAAGAAATTAACACATTCTCAAAGTCTCAGTTTTACTAAATAGAACAAGACAATTTGGCAAGCTCACAGCTCACTACTATTGAACAGAGTCGCGAAAAGAAAGTGACAATGCCAATCACTAGCTAAATGACATCACATACACAAAAATTGGATGAATAGACAAATTGGATTAAACTTGAAGGAATGCGCAAGTACATTAGACAAGGCCAACAATCACTATACATGCCAAGAAAAAGAGAGAAAAGAAAGAGTTGATTAGTCTTATATTTTTTACATGTAACTAACTCCCTGTTAACTAGCCTGTTTATTTGTCTAATTGCTTTGGTTCAAGTTAAACCTAACTTCTCATTTGACTATTCAATAGTTTTCTCTACATTTACATGTCTAATTGACTTGATTCACACTCTAATTAGTTTTAGAACTAACTTAGGTTGGTCTATAATTAGTCTTTCACTTTCAAAAGCTTCAAAATTTAAGAAAAGTTTATCAACAAATAGTCATTCCTAATAAGCAATGCCCTCATATGTTCATTTATTTAAAAAATAAGTTGAAGTTACCACTATCAGTACTTAATATTTTTGAAGGTTAGAAAAAGGTCTCTCCAACCAAGGTGTTTTAGAAAGAATATTCTCTTCAATCCAAATATTATAGAAATCAATCTGCACTTTTATCTGCAAATACTATTGCGGGGAGGGAGGGCGGGACCAATGGTTTTCAGTGTTTTTTCCGGGTAAATTGAAATATCTTCCAAGACTTGAAGATATCTTGGACAACATGCAGATTCTGAACTTCTCATTGACCACCAAGTTAAATCCGTTTGACTTACCATGGTTTGCCGTAAATAATGACTTGGGAATTAATTGGTGTAGAAAAAAAAAAATTGTTACCATTTTTTGCGTCGTGTTTTGTGACGTTGCCAATTTTTTCACTCCTACTACTGGTACTAGGTCAATGCCACAGGATTGGGCCTCCCCCCTCCCTTTGTATGGCCGTGGCTTTTTGCGATGGGGTGCGGCCGCCCCATGCCGGGTCGGGACTTGGCTCCATCTCCTTTTGTATAACAAGCAACTGATCTCACCCCGTTCTCTCTCTCTCACTGTGTGTTTGGCCTGCTGGTGTTCCAATGGGGAGAACGACTTGGCTCCCAACATAACTTACACCGCCCATTTGATGGGAACAACAAGTGAACTTGCTCATGGTCAGCAAGGAAAATGAAGGGCACCCTGGTTGCTGCACGCGTGCAAGAGAGAGAGAGAGACGCACACCATGAGTGTGATTTTGGTTCTATGGGGTCATCCCTCTTCCGTGGCCCATGCACTGATCGGGCACCAACCAATTGCCTCTAATAACTAGTCTTGGTTCGGCTACCGTCTAACTATCAATTGAGAAGATATTGAAAGTTATTTGCACCCGTTGAAGGGGACTGAAACTTTAATTTTATGGGGGAGGTTTGGGTTCTCGAAATATTTTTTCAGTAAATTTTTCTTGAAAGACCAATGGAAGTGGCATCCGATGCAAGTCGTTTTGTAGTGTTTGAAGCTTTGTGGAATTAGTTATGAATTTCTGAAGCTGAAATGTAGGGGTCACTAAAAAAACGTCCACTTTCTGAAATGTACACTATTTGTACAATGTGGGTGCAACGAGAAAGAAACAAAATGTACCTTTGCGTTAGAGGATGCTTTCAGAATTTGAGCACTTTACAGTGAACCTCCTACCTTACATCATTCCAACCGGCAAAAGAAAACTAAACCTTCATTAAGGTAGGAGGCTCATAAGTCGACCACTTAAGCACTGGAATTGAATTTTAGGCAGGTGAAACTTCTCAAAATATTTTTTGGTAAATTTTCCTTAAAAGACAAGAGGAATTGGCATCTAATCCAAGTTGTTTCATATTTTTTTGGATTATATCTGATTTAGTTATGAATTTTCAAACAAGAAGTGTCATAGGTCCCTATTTATGATCCTAGGTCTTTCATAAAGTGTTCACTGCAACTTCTAAAAGAAAAATGGGAAAAGCAAGGAGATTGATTGGCTCTTGCAATAATGAATAATATTTTTTCTCGATTTTTCAATGACTGTGAAGGTCAATTTAAAAACCACCTCCAATCCATTTGAATGCCATTTATAGGTGCGGTTCAAAATGCCTGAGTGGAGTTTGAGCCTCCTACCTCACTATCCACCCATATGTTTTTTCTAGGGATGAAGGTGGAAATTTGCCCCCTATTTTGTTGTTGGCTATTTTTTTATTTATATTTCTAATTTTCTCATAACTCATTCACAATCTTAGATTCCAAGTATGAAATATTCAAGTTTTTCCAGATTTGATCATTGGTGGTACATTATAATATTTGATGTTTTCTCCGAGGATGAAAAAAGGGGCAAGAACAAACCCTATATCTTTTGGTTTATTGAATTGCTTCTTTTGTTTACAATGGGGCAAGCCGATCCAATTCTTTCAACAAGGAGGAATAAAAAAGGGCTGGGGAAGGGGGAAAGAAGAAGAAAAAGCTCAAGTGTAGGGAGCATGTTCAGTTGGAAAAGCAAAAGAAGAAGAAATTAATTAATTAATTAAATTTTTTGACTCCGGTGGATAGACATGCCATGTGCATTGCAACCCCTTAACTGAATTAGATACCAACTCCAGCTTTAAGTTATCTGGCCCAACCCATATTTGGCTCCTACAAGTCTACAACTAAGGTTGGGCACCCCCGAAACTGCCCCTTTTTGCTACTGTGCGTAGGTACTATCTATTATTAGAATAATTAAATTTTCATATATTTTCTTGTTGGGAAGTGAAAGGAGGTTTCAATGCACCAAAGAACACAATATTTGGATATTGTATGCAAAAGTTATAAAGAGTCAAAGTTTTTTTGGAAATTCTGAAATTCTGAAATCGTTTCTTCCATATAGGTACATATTGATTTTAGAGATGTACACAAGGTGATGGTGACGGTTTTGAGTCAGTAGCACATTTGGGGTGCCCGCCTTAAGCCTTTATGTAAACACCTGGAATCTACGTTTTGGCACTGCCCTGAATTCACTGAATACTTTGGTAAGTTAGGTTTGATATTTAAATATTGTGGGTATTAAATTACACTGACTTTTTCAAACTTAAACAGTAATTTGTGACCAAGGTAAACTTGAGCCAAATAGCCAGCAAGTATTTGACTTTCATCCATTGTTATTATTGGGTTATTAGTTGAAATATTTCATTTTTTTGCTAGCTTTAAAAAAAATATAGTCAAGATAGTGAATTTTTAGAAGTACTGATTGATATAGCCTTTGTTAACCCTTAACGGAATTAGATGTTTTTAGGCCCAAAATTGCTTCAAAGAACTCGTATTCAAAGCAAGGCTAAAATCTTCATCTATATTTATTCATTAACAAAGAAATTCCAATGTAGGATCCCTTGGTTAATTTGTTAGAGTGAGTACACCTTCCTAAATTTTGAGAATAAGGAACCTTACCAATTGGGAGATCACGATGCTTGAATTTTTTTCTAAAGCATTTTCAACTCTTTCCAAATGGTTAGGTTTCATCTCCCAAACTTTTAACCCAACATTTTTGTAGATCCTACAAATTTCTTTTCTTAAAAGTAATTTTTTGAGTTGCCATGCAGCAAAAGAAACTATATATTGTACAACAATTTTTTAATCATATGGTCAAAAGTTTTTGAAATTTTTTGTGCCTTTAAGCTACTCCTTGACCACATGTTATGTGAAAATTTAAAAATAAAAAATAAAAAATTCCGTTCATAAATAGATGACTAAAAATACTAAGTTGCCACAAAATACTACTCAGTTCTTTAGGGGTTAAGGTTGTTATTTGAATTGGCTATTTGAAAAAAGTGAATGAACTCATCTATTACTAAATTGATTTGTTCTAATAAAGATAGTTATGAAATAAATTTATGTATAGTTATAACTTTTTACAAGAGAGAAATATATTTATTAGTGATATTTGTGAAGATTCTTCAACATAAATAGCATTGGTACATACACAATGTGTAAAAATATTCCTCCACTGGAATAAATAATAACTCATACGTAAGTTCATTTTGTTAAAATCACCAATAAGACATCAATGTATTATAAAACATAACTTAGAAACACAATATTATAATGATATTTAAACAGTTGAAAAATACAAGCTAGTAAATTCACCTACATATAGTTGAATCTACCACTACACAAAACCAATTTCTTTTAATTTTGAAAATTTTCAGCCATTTTGAAGGTGTTTTGGATCTCATGTTTATAAGTAACAAAGGATTGAAGCTCAAAATACAATGAGTCATTTTTAGGCAAAATTAGCTATAGAATCTTGTAGAAAGCCAAGTCTTTATCATCTCTACAAAGTTTGGTTTCAATCTAAGTCATAAATTCGAAGATTATTACATAAAAGTGAAGGGTACAAGCAATTAAATGTTTTTGAGTAGTCAAAATTGTGCTTTGACTAGCTTTTTTGAATTCATAACATTTTAAAAAGTTAGCATCTTATGCTCATTCTCAAGGTAACCAAAGTTTACATGCAGGAAAATGTTTAGTATTTTTAAGACTAGAATGAGTGAGAAAATGGTCTTGCAATAGTGACTATTTCATTGTTAAAAATAAAAATTATAAAAGAAATAGAAGATTTGTTACACATCTAGAGCCAAAATTCAAGATCAAACACAGTCAAAATTGCTCAAATTTTTTTTTTCTAAAATGGCTCAAATTAGAGTGCAAAATGTGTATTTCAATAGCCATTTATAATAAAAAAAGAAAAGGGAGACGTCTAATCTACTATTGAGCAACCCATTGAAAAAAGGTATGAATGGTCTACGCTAGGAACCCATTAGAATTCCAAGGGTCATCATTGTCCAACCATTTTTTCCCCATCCCAAAGGTTAGATTTGACTTTGCTAATACCGGGTGGTATAATTTTGACCCTACTTGCCTATGAACAAATGCCTCCACCTCATTGTCATTGTTAGTTTCTATAAGCAATGACTCTTTCCTACAATCCCAGACCATCCATGTTTTGGAAATTTTAGTGATTCTTCTTCTAAATATGAAAACACCACTAAATAGCTAACTTATTTCTCTTAAGAATGAGTCCAAATTCAAGCAACTCTTTACATTCCTAACTTTAGAAAATGGACATTCTAAAAATGAATCGATCCATTTTGAGTCACTAAAAAATTTAAGGGTTAAAAGAATTTGAAACTCAAATATTAGAATATTCATCTAAAAGTCACAAATATTCACTCAACAATCAATTTTTTCTTTACTTTAAAGAAATTAAATTATAAATATATAAGTTTTGAAAGATTCTATTTTACTTATTAAATCAAGTTAGTTTTTAAGGATGGACCATTTTTTGAATTAGGAAGGGTTGGTTTCCAAGGTACAATAAACTTGAACACTTCAAGGGAGGGTTGACGAATCTCTACGTCCGTCCGAAAAAGGCGTCCGTAACTTGGACGTTCGTCCTCACGGACGCCAATGGACGCAGCGTCCCTCTTGCTGTCGGAAGGCGGGCGGGGCGGACGGCCCGAGGCAGATGCCCAGATCATGCGGACCAGATCAATCCGCGTGTCGATCGGATGGCCGTAACCGGGCGGACGGGGCGAACGGTGTCCGCGAATGTCAGCGGACGCTACAGACACAGCGTCCGCGTCTAAACGTCTTGTCAACCCTGCTTCAAGGTATAGAATATTTGGATTTTTTTTAAAAACCTATACAACACAAACAAATACAAATGTTTGCAAAAATTGGGATGGAAGAAGGGAACAAGATTTTGTGTTTGGAATATAGTTGTATTCATACATTGTTCAATATTTGTTCATTTAATCCATGAAGGATTGACTAATGTTTGTTGGTAAATTTTGAAATAATTTTTTTTAATATTCTAAGATTTATTATGAATTCAATTTAAATGATTTTTTCAAGATCTTCTTTACTGTGAATTTAAAATGGAAATTCAAAAGTTCTATTGTAATTTTAAAATGTTCTTACATCACTTATTTATTTTAGTCAATTTTAAAGGGACATTTACAAAACTAAAAAAAGACTAATTTTATAGTCAAAATATACTTGCATTATTTGAATTGTAGAATATTTGAAAATTCATGATCTGTAATTTAAAGATCTATAATTTACAAATGTTAAAAAAATCATTTGGATATAAAGGGACTTTATATGTACTAAGAGAAATGTTTAAATTTATTCATCATTTCAAAATGGATGCTTGTTCAATTACAAATTAACCTTAAAAGTTGTTTAAGCTTCATTGAAAACTCAGCTAGGTTTATTTTAAGTCAATTTTAAGTGGATGAAAATGAATTTCTTATCAAAGATGCACACTTTTATAAGCTTCTTCCTCCAAAATTAAAAGTCAAAATAAAAAATTATATTTAATTCAATCATGTGCCCCAATCAAATATTATGGGGTTCAAAAGTCTGTTGGCAAGTAGTCAAGTGAACATTGAATTTTTTTTTTATTAACTTTGAACCTTTATTTTTCACAACCTGTCAAGCTGAATATAATGAAAATTTTCAACACATTCTTATAATAGTATAAACACCTTGTGTGTGGTTGAAAATGAAAAATAATTTCTTTCCGATTTCTACTCAATGCAATAAAAGTGGTAATTTTAGAACAATTTTAGAACCATTAGTACAAATTCTAATGTAAAATCATGTTTTCTTTGGAGGGATGGGGGCATATTTGATTGAGAAAAAGAAAACTTTTTTTCACATTTAGAATTTTGATTCTTCTCCAAAAAATTGAAATCTTGTTTGTGAAGTTGTTTTCCTTTGGACATCTTCCTAATGCAAGATGTTTTTGAGTATGTTAAAAATCTCCATTATCTTTAAAAATTAGCATGATAGTAACCAATTTAACCACCTACCTAATGGTCTAGTTTTCAAAGTTAGATAGTAAGCATGTTCTTCTCTACAAAGTTGAGTCAAACTATACTAACTTTATTGAATAGGGCCCAAAATTTATTTTCTCCTAACTTCACACTTTATAATCTTGCAATCTCTGCTTTCAAATGGGCTAAAATTTTCTACAAATTCCTTTAGTAATGTAATACAAATTCATATGGTTGAAAGTTTGATTTTTTTTATTAATATTTCAAATATACTTGATGAATTTCAAAGTGACAATTTTGGATATTTTTGTGAAAAAAAACACTAAATCCTTTAGAGGTCAACATAAAGATTTATTTCATTAATTTAAATATTTTATATTTAATATACTTAAATATAAATAAAATCCATTATAGCAAGTATTGCAAGCCTTTTGGTATTCTATATATATATGTATATATGCTCCATGGTCCAAGATATCTTCCAATCAAAAACATTGCAAAAAATTAATTAATATATAAATGTCTTACTACTGTAACATTTATTGATCAAATGTTGAATATACCTTCATACAAAATTAAATTTCAACAAGTATAACTACTAGATACGTAACAATTTTCAAATAGAATAGAATAATATACTAAATCATACAATTTGCTCATTTTAAAATTTTCAGTCTATCAATATTTTGCTAAAGTTTTAATAGGGGAGTTGTATATCGAAGGTTTTGCATGATTTGAACCTTGGGCAAAAGATATTGAATTTCAAAATATTATATCCTCAAAATTTACAAAAATAAATTAAAATATAGAAAAAATGTAAATAATTTTGATTGAATCATCATAGTTGAAGAAAAAACACATGTCACTCTTTCAATCAATGTCAAACTAATAATTATAAGATATTGAATTCAAAGTACTTTTGTCAAAGAGAACTACAATAAAATTTGATGATAGATGAGCTACTATAATGTTGACAACGACACGCCATATTTTCATACAATTTTGATCTACAAACAAGCTAATACTAAAATTCAAAACACTTTGGTGATGATAGAAATATTTAAAAAATAGAAAGATTGATGGCATATAATTAGGGCTTTTATTTTTGGTGAAATTTTGCTAGACTGTCAGAAACTTGACCTCTTTGGCTTCATCCAATGGTGCTAGTATGTGAGCCCAAGCATGCGAGTTCATGAGCATTGAGCTTACAATATAGGTACCTATATTATAGATATCACACACTATAGAAGGTATATGTATCATAAACGTCTATAATATGGATATTTGCAACTTATATATCCTATAATCGTATATGGTTTCTATAGTATATACACTTATAATATAGGTATATAGCCTTTTAGGCTCATAGGCTTACACTCCTATACTCAAATACTAGCAACCCTCAACTTCATCCCTCCAAAAATTGGCCTCTAGATTGAGGGCAACTAGGGGGTTAGTGGTCTAAAAAAAAAAGCCTTGCATATAATTGGAAAATTTGATTATATTTTATGAATTAGTAAAATTATATTTAATAAATTAATAAATTACTTTGATATTTATGTTTAATTAATTCAATTTATAAATAGAAAGAGATTTAACTAAGTTGGTGGAATATTCATAAATTTTGTTATTGACAAGCAGGCTATGATTTTGGTACAAAAACTTATTGTGTCTTTGATTGATTTCTTTTTGAAAATTAACATCATCTAAAAATTTAAGAAAAATATTGAGATCTTTACAAATATTACCGTTGCTATTAGTGAAGTAGTCCAATTAGGAATATACTTCAACCTTCATATCTGTTATATAAAACACAAAGAGTGTCATGATTTCATCCACCACATTCTCATCCATACTATTTTTCATTCATTTGTTTTTCAAAGATTTTAATGCCAATTTCTTGTACCTTGATGCTCACTAAATTTATAGCAATTGCTTAATGATGCAACAAGATGTTATTGTAGATGTTGCAGTGGTAATACTACTAGTTCATATGTATATATATACATATAGATGGAAAAATTTGAAGCATGATAAATATTCTTGTAATGAATGGTAAAAAAATTGAATCTTTTTTACTATGATTTAACTAATAATATATTTTACTTATTTTATTATTAAGTTGAACATTTTGCAAATAGTGTATGTCACCCTAAAAATTATTAACTCAATACAATGCAAGTGTTTTTTTTATATTGGATTTATTCATACCAAAAACAATTGTGATAATTGAAAAAATAAATGGTAAGAATGTTTAGGACTTTTTGGTCACTTGTCATAAAAAGTTGGTAGAAACATTGTACTCTATAAATTTTAGAACATTTATGGTATTTAGATTGCAATTGAAAATGCTTACTCTAATGAACTATTTAAAAAAAAATTGTGCTCCCTAAAACTTAAGGATATGATAAAATAATATAAAATAATTTTTATTATCTACAATATTACATATGTAATAAGTAAAAAAACCAAAAACCACTATTATGACAATTGCTTATGTAAGTTATTGGAAATTTAAAAAAATAGTGAGGGTCATCCACAAATGTCCCACTAATCATAAAGCTTGTAAATGATGTTCTAAAACATTTTTTTTCATTAGCATGACATCAATTTCACAAAGTTGCATCTATCCATAACTTTGTTTCTTACACCACAATAATGGCATTAGGGAGTGGAGACATAGGAAGTGCCAAATACAAACCAATATCATTCTAAAAAGAGGTAGGTACTGCTTGTGGACTGGGGCTATAGTGAGTCATATTGTCTTGACATAAGAAGACTTGCCATACACATTTTGTTCTAGTTATCAACTTCAATATATCAAAATTTGGCTGTATAAATCTAAGACCAATACAAATCTATAAGTCCAATGCACCCAATGCAACTTAGTTGATGGATGACAAATGATAGAACAAATTCATTCAAAATGTTGACAAACAACAAATGAGAGACCAACATCTATCCAAAAGGGAAACAAATGACCAACAAGAAAATGACATCCATCCAATTAGTGGACAAACAACAAATGAAAGACCAATATCCATGCAAATAGTTGGTGAGTGATGAAAGACAAAATGAGTAGATGCAAGACAAGTGAGAAAATGTTAGCCACCCAATGAGTAGATGAACAATGAACAAAAAGACCCTGTCATCCATCCAATGACTAGAAGGACGACAAATGACAGAACCTTGACATCTATGCAACAAGTTCACAAACAATGAACAAGAGTTCCACAACATCCATCCACCAGATGGACAATGACAAATAAAGGAACCTTGACATCCATTGAACATAAGTCCAAACAAAGAACAAGAGAACTCAGATATTCTTCCATCCATCCATCCATTGTGAACACGGATGACTAAAGAAGAACCCTAACATCCATCCATTGTGAATATGGATGATAAAGAAGAAAATTCCAACATCCATACATCCATTGTATACATGGATGACAAATGAGGGGACCCAACCTCCATCCATCCATTGGATGGATAACAAAGAAGAAAACTCCAACACCCATCCATGGTGTACTATACATGGATGACAAATGAGAGAATCCAACCTCCATCCCTTGTGCACACGGATGACAAACAAGAGAACTCCAACCTCCATCCATCCCTCCCTCCCTAAGTATAAGTAGAAGAGAAGAGAGTCCTACTCCTAGTCTCCGGATGTCGTCCCACCTACCAATCCCAATCGAAGCCAAGCATCCGAACAGCCACCGAGAAGAGGGAGAAAAGCCCCCCCAAAAGCAGAGGTTAAAGGTAAAAGTAGCCAAACGATAGAACGCACACACTCTCTCACGGCGAGCGAGCGAGAGAGTGAGCCAGCCACTGAGAGTAAGCTTAAGGCTTCAAGCTTCCCTCGAGTCCATGACTCCCATGTGGGCTCACTTGGAGCTCAGTCGGAGTTGGGGATCCAGTTCAGTTCAGTCCCGTCTCGGGAAGGGGGAGAACTCCGTTTAACGAAGAAGCCCGAGCAGAGCAGAACAAGACTAAGTTAAGACTACTGAGTGAGGAGAGGAGCCGTGGCCGTGTGAAAGCCCCAAGAGCTGCTGCACTGCAGTTACTGTCAGTTGTTTTGAGCACAACCTGCTTTGCTCTCTTCTCTTCTCTTCCCACCCACCTCCTCTTTCTCTTTCTCTCTCTCTTTCTCTTTGTGTCCCTCTCTCTTCGTCTTTGCTTCGTTGGTTGCAAGCTTCCAATCCCCCTATTCGCCATCGCCACCAATTCCGAGCTCCCGAGCCCAGGTCTGCAGCTCCACTCCCCCCCTATGGTCCCCATGGGGTTGGTCGATTCCAGCTTGCGAATGAGGGATCCATCTCGCATTGGTGGGATTGACAGAATGTTGTCTTCGTTGCGGTGGTGGTTGGGATGTCGTCGTGGATGTGGGTGTGCTTAATTGGGGGACTCTGTGACGTTGGGTTTGACTTGGTGGGGTGATTTGGTTTTGCAATTGAGGTTGGGGTGGGGGGATTGGGAATTAGTTGGGTTGGTTGGTGGGATGCGATTGAAATTGGATGTGTGCTTGTGGAATTGGAGTCACGGGAAGCTATGAGGGAGGTGAGGAGGGGATTCGGGATGCATTCGGGGTGGGGGGTGGGGGTTGCGCGAGCTTGGGTGATGAGGGGATCCGTGGTGTGCGGTTTCAGTTAACAGGGGAATGATGAATCATGGCATGTGGGGATGGTATGTGAATTGAGGGATTGGTGTGGTGGGTTAGCTAAATTGCGGCTCGCTGCCGGATTGCGATGCGAGAAGAGGTATGGAGAGAGAATGAGAG
The DNA here is from genome assembly GCA_963969395.1 of Pseudoscleropodium purum. Classification (NCBI taxonomy): domain Eukaryota; kingdom Viridiplantae; phylum Streptophyta; class Bryopsida; order Hypnales; family Brachytheciaceae; genus Pseudoscleropodium; species Pseudoscleropodium purum. The sequence goes on from OZ017796.1 coordinate 6,736,768, forward strand.
AAGAGAAGAAGCGTAGAGAGAGACGGAGAGCGCGAGATTCGGAATGCGTAGGTTAGCGGGGATCTTTTGCGGGAATTGGGAAAGAGGTGGGTCAGCTTGCTTGATGCGTGATTCACGTAATTCCAGGGTCATGAAAGCGCATGATTACCGTAAGTAATCGAGCGCGAGTAATCGATCACGGAATAGTGACGCGTCGTCCATGGAGTGAATTCTTTAGGCTTGTGTGTGTGGCCCCCGCGCCTCACTTCGAGAGAGGTCGTCACTTGGGTGAGGACCGTCGTGTCGTGCGTGGGCTTGGGTTGTTGTTGGGGTCACGGCTGTTGCAGCTAAGTGAGTAGCGGCGTCCCAAAGTATGGCCGCGTTCCACCACCACTACGGCTGCAATTCAGCTTGCTAATTCGAGGGGTCACGGTCCTTCGGATTGCCAGCTTTGACGGCGGTTCGTTCGCCGAATTGAGCTCGTAGCTTGTAGTAGTGTTGGGGTTGATTACTTTCCGGCACCGACAGGGGAAGGGAGAGGCTTAGAAAGGGAAAAAGAAACAGAAAGAGAGGGACACAGAGACAGAGAGAGTGGCCAAGAAGGGTCGTCACGCATACGACGTTCCATAAGACACGCACACACAGTCGTAGTTGTTACAATTCCGTTCTTAAAGAATCGCCACTGTACTGGCGTCTGTAGTGGGGTAGCTCAATTGAGCTGATTGCAAGTAACAGTACCGACAAATCAGCCGCGTCGCAAGCTTGCACGAGGATCGGAATAGGGGTTGCGGGGGTAACTTCTCGTAGGCTGTTGCGCGGAGTTAGTAGTGGTGGTGTGCTGTCGGTTCTCCTTGTGTGAGCCAGTGAGCGTGTCTGTAAAGGAGTGACGGTGAGGATGCGTGCGGAAGTGAGTCATCCGTGAAAGAAGAAGCAGAAGCATCCCCTCGGGAGCGAGCGAGAGTAGGCGGAGGGAGCTTGGGTGGAAGGGGAAGAGGCTCCATTGACGGTTCTCATTGTTGGCATTGTGTGTTGTACGACAGGCAAGACGACGACGACGACGACGACGACGAGACCAACCCGGCGTTCGTTTGGGACCCACCCTTTGCAGAAAGATCGCCACAATTCTCGCCCCCCAGCGTGCTCGCTCGCTCTCCAACACTGCTGCAGTGCTGCTGCTGCTGCTCTGTTGCTGAAACTGCTGCTGCTGCGGTGCCCTCCACCCGACCTGGTGGAGCACTAACTTACTCCGACCTTCTCTTTTTCCTTATTCATCGCAGGAACACTCCAGCCATGATCATGCCCAATTAGTGACTTCACCACACACCACCACCATGTTCCGGCTAGGAGGCGACCCCTGATGAGTGCCCCCCTGTCTTATTTGCATCCCCGCTCACCTCCTCTTCTTGTTCCTCTTCTTCTTAGTCTTCTTCTTAGTCTTAGTCTTCTTCAGCTTGGTGTCGACTGTGGCTGGGGTGAAGTTATCTCCGAGGAGTGAAGCTCGGTGACGTTGTGAGTTAGTCGGACTGAAGTGAGGTGTGCGAGCCATGACCTTGACCGACAGCAGCAAGGAAGACCGGGAGCTAGAAGATTGCGTGGCGACGGATCAGGCCACCGCGGATCAGAAGCAGAACGCGATGGATCTTGACGCCCCAATTGCAGGTCTCGCCGACAATGCGAACGGCACCTCAGAGGAGGCGAATTTCGGAGCTTCTGGCGTCGAAGGTGAGCTTGCTCCCACTGCTCTTCGTGCGGAATTTCGGCAACTCCCAGTGTATTTTTGGAGTGAGGTGGGATCGCATCGCGAGCATCCACTGAGCTTGGAGAAACTTACGCGCTCTTAGCTTAGCTTACTCTTCTCTTGCTGAGCTTTTCTCTTGTCGCGGCGACAGAGCTCCTGGGTCGCGCCGCGATGTCCGCCAATTGCCGTGTTCTCGCCGTCTCTTCTCTATCAACGTGGGTGTCCGCAAGCTTTCACACTCAACTCGAGACGCTCGTGACTCTGGGATCGCTTCGCTTTTGTTGAGCTGACCGTGGATTCTCTCCGGTCAAGTTTGTCGTCGACAGCTTTCTTCTTCTTAGAACTTCTTTGTGTTCGTGTTCTTCATCGTCGTCGTCGTCGTCTTAAGCTTAAGCTCGAGATTTGGTACAACGTGCGTTTCTCTGTCTCTGGCTGAGATTAGTTGACCAGCTTAGTCGGTTCGTGTTCTCGTGGGATTCATCGCGTGCCATCCCGCAGCTTCGGGGAGCTTCGCTTTCAGTTTCCCCGTCTTTTGCCCTTCCTTCGTCTGTCAGTCCGTCTGCCTGTGGTTTCCCCGATTGGAGTCTGTGTTAGCTTGGGAGGTGCTTCTGAGAGCATTCGCAGCTGACAATAGTGGAGTCTCGCCAAGGATTGTTGGGTTTTGACTCGGATGTGTCGGTCGCGAGCTCGCCAGTTTCTGCAGTTGGGAGTGAGCCCAATTCGGAGCTTGTTGCGTGAAGTTTTGTTTGGAGGGACTCTGTTTTTGCGGCCACCAAGGATTTTGTGACAGAGGTAGGGTGAGTGAGCTTCCTCTGTAACCGACGATTCCATGCTGGTACAGGCCGAGTGCTCTGATCCTCGAAGCTTGGGAGCTGTTCGTCTCTTTCGAGTCTCTCCGGCTTCTTCCTTTCTCCTTGGTGCTTTGTGCCCACTCTCTAGATAGAGGAAAGTACTAGTGAAGTGGTAGTTTAGTTTGAAACCACCAGTGAAGTGGTAGTTTAGCTCCATGAGTAGGCGTACTCCCTTCTTCTTCTTCTTCCCCAGCTCAGTGTGGCCCTTGGTCCTTTGGGTGTCCTCCCCTCTCCATCCCCTGGTATGTACAGAAGAGGAACAGACTGGGGTCCCTCTCCGTTTTGGGTTTTGTGGGGTTTCGTTAGCTGCGTTATATGGGCATTGTGTACCTTGTGTGAGCTGGCTTCTGTGTACCTTGGCCTCCTAACGAACTCGATCTGTGTAGCCTTTATGTTAGAGTAGACTTGGAAAGCATTATGTTTCGACGTCTTTTACTGAGCTGAGCGGGGTAATGAGCAAGGGTTGCATGGACTTGTCCAAATTTGCAGCCGTAGCTACTTCCTGTGTCTAGTAAACTTAGATGATAGTTCTATTTGGATGTGGAGGATCACCTATTTCAATGTTCTCCGACTAGATACAGTTCCGAACAACAGCTCTGTATTCCTGCATTGCGACGTATGGTGTCGCGGGTTTGGGTGACTGCTGTAAGATGCCAGTCTGTTCACTAGCGCCTCCATTATTTAACTAACTAAGCTGTGTTCGCTACATGCATGTGTACTTAGTCCCCTCTGGCCTTACCTGCATGCGTTTCCGACTAATTCCTGTAGTTCTTACATAATCTGAGCTGAAGCTGACTGAGATAAGATTAATCCTTGGGCAAGTTGTGTGCTAATCCTCCCTTTTTCTGGTGCATGCAGGTATGGACATTGAGAAAGGTGACGCGGAAAAGAAGAGCAGCGAGAGCAACACTGTCACACCGAAAGTAGAAGTTGAGAGGAAGTGGGACCACACCACCGAAGATTGTAGTCACAAGCCGGAGGTTAGCAGTTCTAGAGGAGGAGCTGCGAACAACATCACTAATCCTGAATCTCCCTTGAACGAGAGCTCCCCAGTCTCTCGTCTTCGCAGGAGCGACTCCTCCCGCCCTGGCCTTCGCAAGCTCAACACGGCCAAGACGCGGTCGAATTCTCTCACGAATTCTCAGCGGAAGTTCCAAGACGGCGCCACTCCGGAGTCCAAAGGCTCCAGGAAGCGAGGTGAGGATGGCGAAGAATTATTGAGGCAGACATCAAGCTCGGAGGACCTCGACGGGGACGGTGATGAAGCTGACGGCGCAGGCTATCGCTGCGGCATTTGCAAGGAGGATTTCCGTTGTGCGAAGAGCTTGAGCTTGCATAAGAAGCATCACCCGCAGTATACTCTGCGTCGCAACCCCAAGCGCAGCCGGAAGCTGATCGACCAAGAGTACACTGTTGAAGGAGGAGTGGCGACTACTCCCGTGCAAGGTGCTGCTGCGGCCGGCCCCACGACGAAGAAGACGAGCTCGATGTCCGAGGAGTTTCCGAAGCGGTGCACTGAGTGTGAGAAAGAGTTTCCTTCGTGGAAAGCCTTGTTTGGACACATGAGGTGTCACCCGGAGCGTGAGTGGCGAGGGATTCAGCCGCCTGCTGAGAAGAGCAACAATCCTCAAGGGAGCGGCCCACATGCAAGTTGTGGTAATTTGAGGCGGAAGAAGCAACAAATGCCGCAGCTGCCTCCACCACCTGCTCCTCCTGTTACTGAGGACAATGAGAGATCTGTGTCTTTGGATTCTAGACGAGCTGGCAAAGCCTCAGACAATGAGAGTGACACTGAGAGCATTGAAGCTGCGTATATGTCGAGTGGTGATCGGTCGCATGCGGTCATGGGGTGGATGAAGAGGTCCAAGAGGTCGAGGCAGACGCACCGCTCGCTGGATGCTGTCAACAGCGCTAAGTCGGAATCGAACGATATGATCGAAGCGCTCATGCTGCTGCATTCGGCCGACAAGGAGGAGCTCACGCTTGTGCTCACGCCTGTGCTCACGCCGGAGTCGCATCAGGTGAGAAACTCAAGGAGTAAGTCCAGGACGCCGGAGACGCCGGAGTCTGGACTGGAAGCGGAGGCGGATGAGCTTCCACAACGGGACCGGAAAGTGAAAATGGAAGCTGAAGTTGCTAGTCCTTGCGGTGATACTGAAGATGGTGGTGAGGATTGTGACGCAGGTGCGACTTCACCTTTATCTCCTGAATTTCTCATTCGTGTTAAGAGGTCTCTTATCTCGGTTCTAATTCTGATGCAGAAGCCTTTCTCGTGAATTTGCTCGGCTTGGGTGATACCGCTCATAAGACATTCTATAATTGTGAAGAAGTGACATCTGTTGTTTGCATCTTGGAATATGAACGCTGATTGATGAACTTGATCTAGAACAATGTGCATGCTGATATGATTTTGAAGAAGGATGTTGGCAATGTATGATGAGCATGATCTAGAGAACTCATATATTAACAAAACTCCTGTATTGGCTGTTGTCCTACTACAGAGGATCAGGGCACGAGTGCGAAGTCGAAGTACGAATGTGCGACGTGCAAGCGGCAGTTCAAGTCGCACCAAGCGCTGGGTGGCCACCGAGCGAGCCACAAGAAGGTGAAGGGGTGCTTCGCTCGGACCAACGTGAACGAAGGTGGAGCGCATGAGCAGAGTCAGGAATCCACGGAAGCAGAAGACGAGGAGATGAACTTGAAGTCGGAGGAGCAGTTCCTTCCCAACGAGCTTCCAGAAACCTCCCACACTAGCGTTGAGGAAGACACCAAGCCTTGCAACTACTTGACCACTGCCAAGGACGACAACGAGGAGATGCTGAACCGCAAGGCCAAAGCTCACGAGTGCACTATCTGTCACCGCGTGTTCACCTCTGGTCAAGCTTTGGGAGGTCACAAGAGGTGTCATTGGGGTGGCGGAAGTGGCACTCCTGAGATGACGAGTGCCAGCAAGCCTGTGCAGACTGGGCAACAGAGCAGGCCGTTGAAGGAGGGCGTGCAGCTGGATTTGAATTTGCCTGCGCCTGAATGTCTAGAGGAGGAGATGGCGCAACAACAGGACATGGAGGCGGCAGGGATGTCGAATCAGTACCTGCCTGGACCAGGCTTGAGCTTCTTCAACATTATGAACAACTCTTCGTCTCGGGGATCGTATGGGGAGTCCCCTGTGGAGCAAGGGCCAGCCGTGTGCGAGTCTGAGCCAATTTCAAGTACTCAGGTGGAGTCCAGCATTAACCAATTCTCCAACTTTGAACGGGCGTATCATGCTGGGCCTCTCGACTCGTTAACTATCCACCCGAAGCCTCATGTGGCCAGCATGGCGTTGGTGCCTGGGCTTACTCCGACCTCGGCCTGACCAGGCAGGCCCTTTTTGTTTCTTCTTCTTCAACTTTGAATGTGGAATCATTCAATCGAAGTTTCCGCAGTTTGAAGCGGCTCAGCCATGGAGGAAAGTTTTGCAAGCGGATCGTGCGATATGGCGGAAGTGCATTCATTTCCTTCGCCTGTCGAATTTGTTGTTTCTTTTAGCCTTCATTGTATACAGCGACCAGCCCTATAACTGGGTGCTCTCCCAAAAAATACAGGTTTGTAAAATCAAAAAACTCGATCATACAGAAGTTAGCCACCACCGGACGGGCTGCATTCAAGCTCATAGACGAAGTAGAAATTATTCTGGACCCAAGGATAAACAGTTTCGTTGTTGAAATGAGCATCATCATACAACTTATATGTCACTTCCAGTCACACTTGTGCTTTAGTTCGCACTAGGCTTTCTGCGTAGAAGCCAGAGCCTCTGCAGCACACATCCTACTGGCTTGTGCTTTTTTCTTTTTGGTTTACATGTGTATAAACAATTTTTTAGAGGCACGTTTCCATGTCACTTTTTTTCTTGGACTTTGAACCTCTCCACCCCCCCTCCCCCCCTCCTCCCTCCCGTGTGTGTTCAGTCAAATTCTCTTTGCAAAGCTTGTGCTCCATAAGTCTCGTTCTACTGTGGACAATACTTTAATGTACTTCTATTGCACTAAACGAAACTCTGCAGTGGCCCGCATGGGGGACCTCGAGATATGTACAGTATATATTTTCCTTCTTTTTAAAACTGTGGTGATGGTGGCCCTCTATCAGGAACCACCAGTGGCAAAGTAGCTCTGAAATCCCTGAGCTCCACCCTGGCTGAGTTCCTCCCCTACCAGGTGAGCTCTTAGTCCACTTCTGCGGCCATGGAAGTTTGTCTGCTTTGACCTTGAATCTCGACCCACCCCCCACCCCCACCCCCCTCCTGCTCTTCTTTGTGTCCTTGCAGACTTCGTGACCCAAGATAGTGCTACATCAGTTGCTTGATTTCTATCCATCTTGCCCACGTGGAGAATGCTTTGCTTTGCTTTAGTAGTGTACTCCATTGCACTTCCATTTTATTGTTTTTTCGGAACCAAAAACTCTGGCCATTGGAGATCAGTGTCGCTTATTATTTTAGACTTTTATTAGACTTAAATGGTGAAGCAGGGTGAAGGAGGGCTCTACCTCCGCAACAGTGGCAGCAAGTAGCTCAACCCTAAACTCGCTCACCTAGGTGACCCTTCTGCTGCTGCTGCTTCTGTGGCCATGGAGTTTGCCAGCTTTGACTCGCTGCCCTCCTTTATTATTATACTTGCTTGCTTTTGCACCCACCACATGATATCGTTGTTCGTCCGCATCCCTCCCTCCCTCAAGTGCATGTTTTTCTTACCAATTGGCAACCTATTTTTTAATATTGGTTTTTCGCCATCGATGTCATGATTGGCAAAAGGGGGGGAGAAGGGGGGGGAGTGGTTGTTGCACTACTGACCCATTGACTGAGTGTTCACGAGAACATTATGTCATTCATGCTTCCGGTGTGTTGCAATGGCCAATTGATAACTTATATTGTGTGTGTGTGTAGGGAGAGAGTCACAATAGCCAAGCTTCTGCCTGCCATCCACACTTATTATCTTTTTATTGCATCATCTTTGAGACTCATGTCTCACATGACCCAGTCGTCACTCTTTTTTTTTTTCCACAGCACCATCTCAATCATTCCAATCACCTCTGGCTTGTATAACTTATATTTGACCCAGCTTGTTTTGCGGCGCAAGTTCAGGATGCCACATAATAAGCACACTTGAGGTGGGTATTAGCTCCATTCTGCATCTTTGTTTTTTAAGTTCATAATCAGCCTGAAACTGATATCAGTCAGTCACACATTTTGGGAGTTTTGCAGTCATAATTGGTTTAAAAATTTTGATTGTTGTTGTTTTTATTTTTATTTTATTTATCTATCCTTTGTACGGTCTGGGTTGGGCTAGGCAGTCATTGCAGTACATTTTCATTCATGCGTCCAAAGGGAGGGAGGGTGGTACAGTGATAGGTAATGCTGGCCCACGAAAAGCTGACACAACTGCTATGGTATGTTTTTTTGTTTTTTGTTTTTAATTTTTGTGTGTGTGCATGAAGGGCTGCATGTCTTTCTAGAGACAGTGGAGTCACAGTTGTGCCATTGGACGAGCTCCAGACAACAACACACTGCTATGAGAGCCTTTTTTTTCTTTTTTTCTTTTTTTCCTTCAATAGAGGCAGCAGACCAACTAAGTGAGTGGTGAGTCCAATCTCATGCTGTAAAATTTTTGGGTTTCTTTTCTTTTACCAGGATTTTCATTTTTATTTCTTTTTTTTTATTTCTTTTTCTTTTTCTTTTTTTCCCCACTCTTCTTGAGCTTCAACTTTCCTTTTCTCTCACTTAATTCCCACTCATGAGCCATGATGCCCATGTACATGAGAGATGGGCCTTCTTCCAGTTCCCACAGTGGTCCCATCTCACCCCAGTAGACAAATAGAGTTTGCCTCCTTAACGATTTGACACATTACATTACTGAAAAAAAAGAAAAAAGAAAAAACAATGCTCATGCATCTCTCAGTCCAAGCCATAACTTAGTTGTTATTGTTTGCTGGAGTAGTTAATTGAGTTCCAGATTAGGTTACCCCCTGAGCAAGGCCTCAATGTCAAACTTGGTACTGTACCATGTTGTTGAAAGGGCAGTGTCAGTTTTTTGTTTTTTTGTTTTTATTTTCCTTTCTTTTTGTGCAACTAAATTTTACGTCAATGGAAGAGTTCAACTAACTTACAACAACAGCAACAAAGTTGTGGAGCTAGTGAAGTGTAACTGCTTGAGCTTGGTCTGTTACCAAACAAGAAAACCTCCCCACCTGGACACTCAACCGGCACTCCTTCAACAAGGCCGAGTAACTCCAATTCACATTTGAGTTTAGTGTAACGTACAGGATGCATTATATGTAGAGGCTGGATCCATTCTCCTTGAGGCCAATTGCACAAATTTTAGCCTTTTGTCCAACTGCAAGTACAGATTTCAGCATTTTGTTCAATCACATGTGAAGATTTTGGGTCTCTTACACAACAAATTGGCTTAGCCTCTAGGTGCAGAAGCATCCCTTAGAATGGGTGAAGCCAAACCATGCCGTGGCAGTTACATACTTTGCCCACACAAGTGGTCATTCCGAAATGGCCCCAAATGATTGTCAAATGTGGATGTTAACATAGTAACATTGTCGACCATTATTTCTGAACTTTGGGTGGATAGTGACTCATTTTGACTCATACAATGCTTATTTTGAATTAATTCAGTGATCAATCCAAAATGTAATTCATTTTTATTTAAATACCTCCCCTCCAACCATACTTATATTTTTCATACCAACTTCTACTGGCAAACGATGTGGGTTAATGGCTCATATATTTAGTATCCATATTTTTTGTATATATTCATATCCAAACCATACCATATTCCATACCATAAAGCGACCATTTAAGAGCTAATTGCCTTTTGGGGGAGCTGAACTCCTTGAAATAATTTCAGCAAATTTTCAGAGGAAGAAAAATGAAAATGGGATTTAACCCAAGCTGTTTCATATTTTTTGGACCTTTGTGGAATTCGTTACCAATTTTTTAAGTTGAAATGCAGTAGTCACTAAAAGCGACCACCTTCAGAAATCTACACTATTGGTACACTAAAGAAAGAAAAATGTACCTCTATGTCATGATCGCTTTTACAACATGGGTGCTTTATGAGCAGACTACTATAGTCGACCATTGCTTACATTCAACCAGTGAGTTACCGAAACAACAACAAGCCGGGGTCTTTAAATTCGTGTAGAAAAAAATGGAAAAAAGTAAAAATAAAAAAATAAAAAAAAATACGAAAGCATGAAACCAAGTTTAGTACGTCTCCAAAAAGAAGAAACATTACCACCACTAAGCTGAACTCAACTCAGTCAGAGCCAGTGCAGTGGAGTAAAGCTCAAACTGTTGACTTGGGATTTTGTCAGGTGAGCAACTACTTGGAAAATCATTGAACAACGGAGGTTGGATTCGTAGTTTCTGAACTTGGACTGGTGCCTCATTTGGGCAGGACAGAGAATAAGTTCAAGATGCCTTGAGCTACCATCATCCATGTGTTGGCCTAAAATTTTTAAAATTTTTAAAAATTTTTAAAAAAAGAGTTGACACCACCTCGTGTGATGGACTGACGGAAAAGATGAAGCCACCATGGACCTGACAAACCAATATCATTTAACATACCCGATCATGTACCGATGCCTTTGGCACCATCAACATGACAAAATGAAACCATCAAGACATGGCAGGTTCCATAGATCTTCCATTGTTATTGCCAAGAGTTTCTGACATTTGTAGGCTTTTTTTCTTTTTTTTTTAAATTGGGTAATTTCACCCAACTTTTGGTTCGAAAAACGTGAGGCAGATAAGTTAGATGTACTATAAGGTAGGAGGTCTATAAACCAACCCATTTAAGAGCTGGAACTGATTTTTGGGGAGGTAAAACTTCTTCAAATTGATTTTTCAGTAAATTTTTCCTTGAAAGACAAGTAGAATTGGCATCTAACCTAAGTCATTTCATATTTTTTGGAGCTTTGTGGAATTAGTTATGAAATTCTGAAGTTGAAGTGGCGTAGGGCTCTAATAGCATCCACCTCCTAAAATGTACCTTGTTTGTACAGGACTGAAGGCTACAAAAAAGCAACACGCACATGCAGTGTATGTTTAAGGAGGTGGATACTTTTCAAAACATGTGCACTTTAAGAACCTCCTACCTTACCCAATGGTTCATAACATTCTTGACTATTGAGTCCGAGCAAGCTAGGGTCCTTTTTGGTTTTATAGTGTGAGTTCTTTGTGCTACAATGAAAATCATTCTTTCTCATTGATTCATGACGTATGATAAAACCTTTCCTTTAAGATTTTCTATAGGGAAGCAAAGGTGAGGTAGAAAACACCTAAAACATTTTTCATTCTTCTACACCTAAAGAAAGGCCTCGAATGAACACTTTCAAGATGTAAAACCACCACTATTGTTTTTTTAGATGCAACCAATGAGTGGTGAGGAGTTGTTTGAAGCAACCAATGAAAGTTGAGATATTTTGTACTACAAGGTGAGTTTAGTGTTATTAGTATAGGCTATCGTCTATTCACAAGTTTGAAAATTTATAGAACATTACTAGAAGGTTGAAGAAATATGAAACCACTTGGATAGCATCTTGATTGAGTTTACTAATAATCTCATCAAATTTTGGGGGGCATTCGACCTTTGACATAGTTGGATTAGGAAATGTACTGTTTTTAGGTGTTTCTACTTTATCCCTACCTTAGAGCTCAAGAATGTTACGTTGTTGCACAAAAGTAGGTTCATGGAGTACCTATTCTTACTTTTGTAGTGGAATGGGGAATTGAAGAATTTTTCATTTTTTCAAATTTCTTGCCCCATAGCACTATGTATGGTAGCTGACCCATTTTTGACCACTTGAGCAATTTTGCACATCCAAAGCCTAGGTTTCTTGAGTGCAAGAATTTTCCCATGTGCAAAAATGGGGTTAAAAAAGATTCCATATTTAAAAAAAATTTATTTTTCAGAATTTAATTACTATAAATTTTCAGTTGAAGATTCTATTTGACCTATTTTTGTCAAAATAGGTCCTTTATGTTCCCAACTACAGGTTGGTTGCAAAAATCAACCAAGATTGCAACCAATTGCAATGCGCCATGACTACATTGTAAATTGTGCCATAATTAATCTTCTGCTTTTTTCTTGCTAATTGGAAAAATGTAGCCTATATAACGGGAATGGATTTTGGTCAGAAATGGGTGGGCTACCAAACCCCCAAAATGAAGGTGTAGTATAATAGTCAATCACAAAGCATTGATTTATAGGTTATCATTGTGGACAATCAAAGAAGGGCTATTCTTGCCCCAAGTTTCCAATCCTAAGATATACAACATTGATTTGAACCTTGACCAATGATTGTCAATTATTTTCAAACCATAACTTTCTACCTCAATTGTCGACACTTGCACACCCAATATGCCATCTCAAATTTTAGGTTTGTTTTGTAGATGAAATTGGCCAAGGTCTTCAATTTTTTTTAAATTTAAATTCATATATAAATGCATAAACTCTTGAAGTCCAAAAATTTCCTTAGGGAACACATGGGATATCATGTAGGCTTGTATGACCTCAATTTTTCAATTGATTTTTTGAAGATTTTTTTAAAGATAAAAAACATACTAGTTTTTTAGGAATATAACTTTTATTCAATCGGTATTAGGAAAAAAAGTTATACTAACCTAACTCCAAAAAGCAATTTGCCAAATAGCTAAAAAAAACCACAAAAAATTGAAATTGAAATTAAAGTTTTTTATTCTTATAGATTATATTTTATCTATAGGGAAAGATTTGATTCATTCCATTTGGATTAGTGATGTGAAAATTGTGGAGTTCTTTGTTTTGTATCTTTTTGAAAAATAACATATTAGATTACATTTTAAACTTAGTTTTCAAAAATTTTAAAAAAGATTCACAAGGTCCAATTTATTTCCCAACCTTACCATCGAGATTCGTATGTTTTAATTCCATCTTAGAGTTATTAATGATTTGTTTTTTTACTTCTATCTAATATCTACTTCTACTTAATAATTTTTAAAGAATGAAAATCGAATTTATATTTTTGAGTTTTTATTCTATATTCTTAGTTCAATTCTTCAATATAAAAAGTTTTAAACTAAAAAATTTTAGAGCAAAAATTTCAAAGTTAACAAGTTTCAAAGTCTTATAATCTAATCAAGCAAGTTACAAAAAAATTGTTTTCTTTCACTTTGAATGCAAATATCATGTAGTCTACATAGTAAAAGTTTTTGAAATTTCTTCCATACTAATCTAGTGCAAGATCCTACAATTAGATATTGAAAAGACAAATTTAAAATATTTTACTCTTGGCAATAGAAATGACAATTTTGAGTGGTTCTTAATGGAAAAAGACTTCCAATTGTAGGAATTAAAAAAATAGCTACAAATTGGAGGTGACATGAACAACTACAAATTGTGTTAGCACACTAAAATGCGCTTTCAAAAAATATAATTTCACATGAAAAGCCATTAAATTCATTACACAATCCACCTTGCAATTGTTGAGATGCAATTTTCTTTTATAAGTATAAATCAGAAATAACTCCAAATTCACATTTGCATGTTTTAAACTTTTAATGGTAAAAATCATAAAAACACTTTATTCTTTCCATTGGGACCATTTTCAAAGCAAATGGAAAAGTATAAGTTTAGATCTCAAATCAAATGAAATTGACAAACTTTGCTCAAACTTTGGAAACGAAATAAAATTAGCAAGTGTCACTCTTCCACTAATGGACATATGTGGCTTTGGAGACCTTTCAACAATCAAATATGTATCTTTTTCAATGAAAAAATAAAATTTTCAATAGTTAATCTTCAAAATTGTCCCCCCCCCCCCAAAAAAAAAAGAATTTGAAATGGTCAAAGCAATTTAATTGCTTGCACCAAAATAGGCCCAAAATTTCAAATCAACCATATATGATTGTTGAGGCAATTAGGGGTTAATCCCCCTTCTCCTTCCCTTTTTGATGAGGTAGTCTATCAATAATTCATCAATTCCAAAATGGAGTCAAATGTCTTAATAGTGCATCTCACACTATTTTATCAAAGTCATACTATCTTAAGTTAGTGTGTGTTAAAATTTTCTTATATAGGACCGATTTCTACAAATAAATAAATAAAGTGTAGTCACATTAATTTCTTAGGCAAGCTAGTTTTTCATTACTAAACTAATAATGAAATTTCATATTATGGTACCTACAATATTAGTTATCTTATATTGTAACTCACTCTAATTATCATTTAGTTGGCAATTAGTATTGTGTCAGCAACTAATTTAGTACATGGTGATTTGTTTTTAAATTTTTTTTGTATGGAAATTTAGTTGATAATTAGTATTTGTATTGACATTTAGTATTGGCAATATTACCAACATTGTTGCCATTTAGTGTTAGAGCATCTTTAATTGTTGCTAGGAAAAAGCCCTTGCATTGCTATTTGCCAATGCCTTTTCCCATGCATTTGGGTGTCAATTGATTTATTGGTTGTGCATATAAATGCATCTTCCCATTTCCAACCACCAAATCTGTTTAAAAAAATATCAAAATGATAATGTTGGTTGAGTCTATTGACTTTATGATTAACTCCTAAAGTTCCATGATTATGTTATCACCAAAAAAAACTGCTCAAAAATTGCCATTTTTAGTACAAGTGTTTAATTTTTGAATTTTTATTTGACACATTTAGCCATAGGATCTTGTCATATGCTGACTTCATAACACAAGGTAAGAATTTTAGAAATTTACACCACGTAGATTGCAAGATATAAGCATTTAAATTTAGTGAAATCATTTTTTGGGCTAAAACTATAGATATCCCTATTTGCACATACTTGCTTCAAATTGCTATGTAGCCAAAAAAAGCATGTTTGTCCTTTAGTGGTTAATCAAGGAAAAATTTGCTTTTGTGGACAATTATAAAACATTATCATTGACACCATCAAAGATTCTTGTACTTGGATACCACAATTATGGTCCCTCTACATCTTGTTAATTTGCCAACTTGTGGTCCTATAAGAGAAAATTAGGGTGGTATTAACCCATAAAGCCCTAAACATGCTTTTTTGATAATAAAACATTTTTAGGTAGCTCACTACAAGTCTACAAACAAAATTTTTATATTTTTCTTTGAAAATTTCACTCAACATGTGCTTAAAGAGTAGCTTTGAGGCACAACAATTTTCATAATTTTTGAGTACATGATTCAAAAGTTATTGTATGATATGTCATTTTTAGTGAAGTACACATAGCTCAAAAAATTCTTGAAAATCATTTTTTAAAAACAAAAATTTGAAATTGGTTTTCTACATTTACATCTTTGTAAAAATATTTGAATTATTCCATTTTGATTCATGAGATGAATGTTATGAAGAATCTTAGTTTGTGGGTAGTTATGGATTCTCTACTCTAAAATAAACTTTGAAGTCCTTTATTTAACTCAATTTTCAATATTTTTGAAGAGAAATAAAATTATAGGATGTAAATTTTTTATTAAAACATTACAACCATTGGGATTGGGATTTTTCACTTCCATAATTAAATTCTTAACGATTTAGTGTTTTGAATCATTTTCTATTTCTTTCTGCTTACTGTTATTTTCCTATATGATGTACAATTCCAAACAACTTGAAAACTTTCAAGCATGTAACCAAGTTGCCTTGAAGAAATAATCCAAAGAGTTACCACCATTTTGGACACTTTTTAATACGTATATGACCTTATAAATGGCAATTGCCCTTTTTCTTGTAAAACCAAAAATTATAATTTTGTCCATTCAAATGCTAATATCTTGCAATCTACACAATGTCCACATCATCTCAAACCAATGTACTATAAGAATCCTATGGTTACATGTGTCAAAAAATGTTGTTTTTTCTAAAATTTGGTACTTGTAGTCTTGTATTAGAAATGGTAGTTTTGTAGCATTTTTGGTAAAAACATAGCAAAACCTTTAGGAGTTAAGTGCAATATTTTGTTTAAAATTGCATAATCAAAGGTTAGGTGTTTTAAAGAAAATTTACTAAAACTAAAACATTTGTCTAGGACTTACCTTAAAATACATTTATTGAATTTCCAAATCATTTCAATTCAATCAATTTTTGTATATCGTTTTAGCATTCTTGAAAGACAATATCAACTATCCCAAAACGAAAACCACAAGCCATGGGGTTTGAACTACTCACCTAATGGTTAGTGGTGAGAAACCTTAGTACCTTTCTACATCTTGTTTCATATGTGAAATTCAAAGATCTTCTTGAAATTTATATGACATGAAGTGTCTATTTTGTAAATAGTGACCAAAAAGGACAAAATTTCAATCACCAGCAATCAATAAGGAAGAAATTTTAGTAATGTAATGATAGATCAATATTGTGAACTTGACATATGCTTATTATAAGCAACCAACTTGACTTTTTAGCACTAGAATCAACATTTTAGTAATTCTTTATTAATTGATTATCTTCAATACCACCGGTTCTCTTATAGTGTGAGAAGGAAATCTAAACTTTATAATTGTAGAAGGTTGATTACTAGAGCTATTAAGGCCAAAATTTACAAACTCCACTTTGAAAATACACATATTGTTCACGTTTTGGGTTCCATTGAAGATGGCTTTAGAATTTGTAATTAGTATTGCAAACACCCTTAAATTCCACTACTAGTGCACCATGACAAATCAATGAAGTGAGTGCTAAGTTGTCTTTGCCAAGTTTGATTTCCAATGGGGACAACATTTTCAAATCTTCACCAAGAGAGAACGTAGCTCTAGAATGCTGAGTTGGTCAACCTGGAAATCATTTGTCTGGGTGAAACTATTGTGCAAGATCTCCTTTATCTACACAAAATTTGAAAGATGAACACCTACACTTCTATCATATATAGCAAAAGGATTCCATATCATTCATCGTGATAGGATAAAAGTTTCCTAAGTTTGCAAAAAGAAACCCAGTACTAGTGTCTCAATGGAGTAAGGTACCTTACCCAAACCTCCACTTTCTGCTATTGTGCCTAATTATTATTATTAAACTAGTCAAATTTTCATTGATTTTCTTATAGACAAGTAAAAGGGGAGGTTCCTACACACCCAAGATCACAACATTTGGGTCTCACATGCAAACGTTATGAAGCTAAGGTCAAAATTTTTTTGTTAGTCAATGAGTTCTCCGTAAATTGTTTCTTCCACATAGGTACATATTGATTTTGGAGATGTACCCACAATGATGATTGATGCGATTGATTTTTGGTGTACCGACCTTATTATACCTTCCTCCTCCTAAAGATTATGTTGCACCAATCATCTAACTACCAAGGAGGATTACCCCCTCTATTGCCCACTATAGGATAATTGTCAAAATTGCCCCCTATTTTTTGCCAATTAAATTTTGCATTTCATCACACCCTCTAGCTAATTTGAGATCTCTGATTGCAAATATGAATCCAGGAATTGCAAATTTTGTCATACGTGGCAAATAAAAGATTTCAGTACTTTCTATAAGGGTAAAACACAGGGCAATAGACCCTGGTCTGACTCATCTCCCCCAAATCGAATTGGCCTTTTAAAAAGAAAAAGAAAATCAAAAATCAAAAATCAAAATGGCCGGTTGACAATTCCCCTGCAGACTTTCAGTTTCCATGTTTAGCCATCCCCCTCTTCAGAAGATCCTCTCGGAAGCTTCCAAGCAACTGCCACGCCTGTCCCTTTGGACAGAGTCTGTCGGTCGTCAGAGGGGACTGACTGACAGACTGACCTTTTTTTCATTCATTCGCTTTCTTTTTTTCCAACTGAATGATGGCAATGATTGGCATAACGAGAATCAAGAAAGGAAAGGACGGGACGATTGTTGGATAATTTCAGTTGGATCAAGAAGGGGCTGCTCGGATGACACGTGGCGGGGCCTCCAAACGCAGGAGGAGGGACGGATACGGTAGTAGGACTGTACTGTAGTACCGTCTAATTTTTAACTTTTGCAAATTAAACCTTTATTTTATTTTATTTTAAGGAGGGATGGGTACCGTAATGGGTAATGGGTTTCGGTTGCTTGCTTGCCCAAGAAAGGAAAGGGGAAAAAAATAAAACTTTTCATGCCACTCAGCTGGCTTGAAAGTAAGAGTCCAAGTTTCATTTGTGTAAGAGGGAAAAAAAACAGGAAAAAAAGAAAGAAAGAAAGAGTCCATCATCCTATGACTTTCAAGGCCCATTTACATGTACTATAAGGAGTATTTATAAGTCAAGTGTGACTTGGCTTTAGGGTTGGGGTTGGGCTTTTACCAACCTTTGTCAAACATTATTTTTTTTTCTATTCCACATACTCATGAATCAAGCTATTCCTATAGAAGTAGTAGTAGTGAAATCTGGAGACGGCTCTATTTTGCCTAGCGTGGCCATGTGGTGTGATGATGTTTTATGCAATAGAAAAACATAATCAAAAGGTATTTTTTTTAGATTAAGGACCTCAATAGCTTGGTGCATTTTCCTAGGCTTGTTGATGTCACTTGGACCAAATTCTTGACTGTGAAAATGTTGACCAACCTCGCATGGTGGCTACAATTTTTTTTGGAATGCCAATTAGAAATGGAAGATCATGTATATCATGTTTCTAGTCACTACTATTGAGCATGTATAGAGTAGGCAACCCCTTTCCGACACCCCACCCCACCTCCATTTCGACAATATAGGTTGTTCTATTTCTAATCAATTGTGGTTTATATTAAAGCTCACGTAGAATAGGACTTATAAGAGTTGTACAAATGTCTAAGAAGTGTACATTGAAAGCATAGAATGATCATGGCATAAATATCACTTACATCAATTTTGTAACCAACTTGTGATCAAAATTACAACAACTTATGTAACAAGAATAGGTTGTAGAGAATCTTCAAGAAAAAATTTAGAGTAATCTCAATTTTGACCAAAAAATATAAATTTTTTTTTAATCCTTCTTAAATCAATTTTCCTACATGGAGAAAATGTTTCTTTGAATACACCCATCCAATAGCTATGCGGAATCCTTAAATGGTTGGAAATGAGTCATCATCTTATAAGTGACTCTCTACAAATTAAACACTCCATACCAAGCTTTGTTGTGACTTTTTGGCACCATGGTTTCAAATTGCACCATTTCAAATTAAATCTCTAGGTTAAAATATTTTGAGAGTATATTGATTTGTCCTAATAATGAGTGTGGCAATGATTTACTAAAGGCACTTTATTTTGAATGAATACATATTGAAATAATATTGTATTGTACGAATTTAGACAAAATTAAAATTTTGTTGTGATTCTAATTTTGTAGGTCTGTAGTGCTAATTCCCCCCCTCCTCACTAATATAGGACAAATCAATGTATTCTTGTTTTGTCAATTTTGGATGAAAAAATAAGCAAATATAACTAAGCAGTGATTTTAATTCAATAAATGGATGAATACAAAAAAAAATGTCTTACCAAAATATAAGTGGTTTCCATCTTGATTCTTTCTCAAAAGTGAAAAAAATGGTTGCTTTGTACAATTTGCCCTCTTTAACTGCTGCAATTGACTTTCATTGAACAAAAGGGGAAGAACAATGTTTTTTATTTTATGTATTTTGAATAGTGTATGAACCATTTTCCATCATCGTGATAAAGCTATTTTCATCCATGGACAAGGATGAAACATGCATAATATGGATACAAATTGATTCCGCATTTGTCAAAAAGTAAGAATACGCATCCCAAAGAGAGTCATACCATCTTTTTGAAGCAACTCTACAACTTCATCCATTGAAAGAGGAGGTATATAATGCCAAATATTTTGTCAATAATGTTTCCAAATCCTTAGAGTGAACTTTCACATCTATCTTTAATTTGAGTAAGATGGAGTAGATTGGTACTATTCAAAATGTGATCAAGTGATGCATAGGTAATGCGTTTTGTAGTGTAGCTTATGGTTGATATTGTTATTTTAGAAGAATGTTTAGAATTTTTATACTACAAAGTTGGAGATAAAGAAAAAGTATTATATGTAAATTTGTACACTTTAAAAAATTCTAGTTCTAATTATAGAATGTCACTTCTATGGACGATTTGTTATATTTGATCCTTAAATGATTTTGACTATGTTAAATCAAAACCATTCCAAAATTGCCATTTCTAGTATAAGTATCAAATTTTAGAAAAAAAAATTTTGGACACATATAACTCTAAGATCTTATATTATGATAGTTTGAAAAAACATACAAAACATTTCAAAAATTTTCACCATGAAGATTGTAAGATATTAGCATTTGAAGTGACAAAAATATTTTTTTCAGCCTTGCAAAAAATTGGACAATTGCACTTCATAAGGTCACATTTGTATGAAGAAATGTCCAAAATGGTGGTTACTCTTTGAATTCATTCTTCAAGCCAAGTTGGCTACATTCTTAAAAAATTTCAGATCATTTGAAATCATACAACATATAGGAAAAAAATGGGAAGTAGAAAGAAGTAGAGAATGATTCAAAATACTAAATTGTTAATACTTTATTTATGGAATTGAAAATGCCAATCTCAATGGTTGTAATGTTGTAATAAACAATCTACATCTAAGGTTTTCTTTTTTTCTTTTTTTCAAAAATATTGAAATTTGAGTTAAATAAAGGACTTTGAAGTTTGTCTTAGAGTAGAGATTCAATAACAACCTATAAACTCCCACAAACTAAAACTCCTCATAACTTTTGACTCATTGATCAAAATAGAATAATTCAAAACTTCTCAAATATATACAAATCTACAGAATTAATTTCAAATTCTAATTTTCTTAAAAAGTGATTTTTAAAGAAGTTTTTTTTGTTGCTAGATTGCTTGACAAGTAATGAAAAGTACATATTATCCATAATTTTTTAACTATGTACTGAAAAGTTATGAAAATTGTTGGGCCTTAAAGCTACTCCTTGAACACATGTCATGTTAAAATTTAAAAACAAACAAACAAACTGAATTTGTAGTGAGCTACTAAAATTGATGTGTTGCCAAAAGAACCCAATTTAGGCATTTAGGGGTTAAAGGGTTGAAAATGGATATGGAAGGAGATTAAGAGGGCTTACATTGGACATTGGTTGTAAATGAGGCAATTTTCTTTGATTTTCTTTGCATGTGGATGTGCTTGAATTTTTAAATCAAAACCACATTAAAGTAAAGATTAGTCTATGAAGTATGAATAGAATTAATTGTGAAAATATTTCAGAATATTGACAATTGTATTTCAGTATTTGTAGACTATAACAACTTTGTTTGATTAGATTTTCTAATATATAATAAAAATAACATGTCTATTAAATAAAAAGAAGATTTGTTGAAGAATTTGTTTTAGTCTATAACAAGTATTTAGATCACAATCTAGAGCTAATGTATTCTACATAGATTATAAAAAATGAAACAAAAATCTCTTCAAATTCTATACATCTTCAAATATGGGGGTAGGTGGTAAAATAGTCAAAATCAAACTAACTAGAATATACAAGATATTTGATAATTTATGCACATTAGTTCCTAAATACCAAAAGTAGATGTCATTGATGTTACTTTTGCAACATCTTCAAATAAATGGAATCTCTATAATTCAATCCTTTATAATTTGGATATCCTATATTAGCTACATCAATTTCAACTATGAGGAGGAAGAAATATAGAGCCACTCTTTTTTAGTTTAACTATCAAAATACAATTTTGTATCTCCCATAAGTTTTATGATAAAATAGATTATTATTGCCTTGGTATTCCACTCATGTTTCAAGAGCTTATTTTCAAATCTTGGAAACTCCATTTGGTCACAAGATTTTAGTCTTGGGAGGGCCTTAATTTCAAATATGATTTCAAAATTTCAAAATTTCATTAGCTACTTGTGGTGAACAATGACTTTATATGTTTTCTAGGGCACAGAAAGGAGACTATGAAAAAATCGATTCTCCTTGGTCTATAAACCTCACTCTCAATTGCCTTATTGTAGTGGAGCTATGAAATATATTGACAAAATTATTTCATGTAAAATAATGGTGGTAATTTCATTGCTTGTATTCACAGCTTGACTTATATCCAAATTCCAACTATGTAAGGTGGTAAGTTAGAAGGATCCATAACCAATCAAATACGCAATTTTGAACATGACTTGGAGTAGTGCAAGGCAAATCAAATATTTTCAAAGGTGTAATGATAGAAAATTAGAAATGATTGGGATTGCAAAAACTTTGGTAATTTTATCACTTGAATTGAGATTACTATGAATTTTGAAGGACAAAAAGTACTTTGGACCATAGCCAATGTCTAGATCCTTTCAATTCCGATCATTCAAGAACTACTTGAATCCTGTTTATTACTTCCCACTTTCTTGCTCACTACTTTGGAACACGTGTAATAAATTTAGTTGTCCAAATCTTGAAAAGGTGAAAAAAACATTTCTAGCTTTGGTTGAAAATGTGTTCTGGCCTTGGTTGGAAATAACTCCACACTATAGGTTGGATATGGGTCATTGGTTAGGAATGGATGCCTCTACCTTATACCCTTATTCTTAAGTTCAATCTTTTATGAAATGATGCCTAGTAAGCATCATTTAAGATACTAAGTTATGAACCTCCCATAATCAACAATACCCCAAATACAACACCTACATTTAGATTCAAAGCATCACAAAAACTAAATATTGATTATACAAGGTGTACACAATCAAAACATGGCAATCTTTTTATAGCCTAGTGTTGATAGTCTTTAGGACATCTAGAGACAACACTTTGAACATTCACAACCTATTTATACATGTTCAAATACTACATACTTAATTGTGCTCTACTCTTCTTTCAAGTGCCAATAAGATCAAATAAAAATTAATTTATGCATTCAAAATAACAATAACAATGGTCCGTTGTAATTAGTAACAATTATAGGTGTGCACACCCTAGAGCAATTTTGAAGTGCAAAGTAAGAGTCATTGTTACGCATGGCTTACTTGAAGTTTGTTTGCAAGTTGTGCACGTGCACAAGACCGTGGTCACCAAGGAAAAGTTTGGAGTGGCTTACATTGAAAACATGTTGATCACAAAACTTCAAATCCCTGTTTCGATTCAAGGCTCCTTCAATTCCTATCTATAATGCAGTCCAAGCATACCTAATAGCACCTACGTTAAAGCCTTGAAATCAATCGATCTCTCACACACACCTGAAGTGGGTCAGAAATGCACACAACATATATGACACTTTTTTCGAGGAGTGATTGAGCTTTGGAAGCCTACATCAGTACCAATCCTAGTTTCAAAGCTTGAGTGTCACAATTTCGGTACTTTGAAGGGCGACAATATAACGACACAGGCGTTAATTAACTTTCAAATGGGCGAAGCTAGCTAGGAATTGGTACAGAGCGGATCGAGGTTCCAGTTGGGTGTCGATCGAAGGAAGTGCCAATTTCATGAACTCGTAAACTCGCTCAGAGCCCGCAAGCTAGCTCGATGGAGAATGATTAGTGTGTGCGGAAGATTTGCCAAGCCTATTCATTCCATTTCGCCCCGATCTAATTTGTAGTCCATCGCTGAAATTAATCGACAAGCTTGGCAACGTAGAAAATCAAAGCTTTGAACAAATGAAATAGTGGAACCAATAACCAACGTGCAAAAATTCTTGCAGTCCTACTTTTGAATGGAGAGTGCATCATAACGTCACAACGTTAAGTTGGCTCTCTAAAT
This sequence comes from Pseudoscleropodium purum, assembly GCA_963969395.1. Taxonomy (NCBI): domain Eukaryota; kingdom Viridiplantae; phylum Streptophyta; class Bryopsida; order Hypnales; family Brachytheciaceae; genus Pseudoscleropodium; species Pseudoscleropodium purum. The sequence continues at coordinate 6,760,028 of OZ017796.1, forward strand.
TGCACCACCATAACGTTTCTTCAGATTTACCGAAACTTCAATTAATATCCAAGACATGATTAATTAATTAAGCGAGTCTCTATGGAACTGATCACCGCAGACAAGCACCTTGATCGAAGTGTTGCAACATGGAGTAAACGAAGAAGATTGAAAGCAGTATTAATTTGAAACTCGGTCTAAAATTAAAAGCACTTGGAGCTGCCCAGATCGATCATGGAGCTACAACAGCTTGATACTAGCTTGAATTCTCAGAGAGGAAGTGCAGATCGAAAGCTAGAGGCCGCTTAATTAAACACAATGAATGTGTTCAGATCTGTGCAAGTGTGTGTTGGCTCCAGCATCCTTGGAGTTCAATTTTGGTAATAAAAAATTGAATGAAAGTGGAATGCAATACGTTTTAAATTTTGAAAAAAATAGAGTGCAAATGAATATAGTATGAGTTTTTTTAAAGCATGGGTGCTCCGGAAGCATCCCACCCTGGAATGTACGGTAACTTTTGGAATTGGAAAATCCAATATCACTCATTTGTTGATTCGGAGGTGAGCTCATGTGATACTTTTTATATCTACAAGTTGGAGTAAACTGAATAGAGCATTCAAGAAGCTTCAGAGAAGCAGTTGTGTAGTAGAAGAAGGAAGGTCTTGGAGCACCAAGCTACAGTACCATCTAGACCTTGGAATATAAATGACTACATTGTGAATTAAAATTTTTTTTTTGGTAAATATTGGAAATTTCTTATATAAATGAACTGGACTTTGCTATGATGTAGGGATGGTCCTAGATACTTCATTCATGAATATTTAAGTCATTTTCAAGGTTCTGTTGCATTATTTTCAATTCGTTTTTTGTTTTTTTTGTGATTTTAGCCTCTTCTTAGCTATTTGGACACAAGAACAATCTTCCAGCATCCACTCCTACTTGATGAATGTTTTGAAAAGCGTACTTCGTTCTATTAATATTCATTGAGGAAGTTTCAAGGAAGCTTCAAGAGTAATATATCAATGAAAAGAAGAAAGAATGTTTGGTTTACGAATCAAGGTTATAGATCTCTTAGAGATGTTACTATTTTTTTATTATAATTTTTGAATTTATTTTGACATTACATCTTTAATTCAAGTATTAAGGAGTTAACCATTTAATGAACTCTAATGCATATTGGGACTTAGATTTTCTTCAGCAATTTTGATGAGTTTATATGAAGATTTATACCAACACATATGGTGATCTTTGCTCAATCTAATGGTATAAGAAATTCTCCATTTACATTAAATACTTTCCACAATATGATCTATGCAATAAAATTGGTCATTTATAAATTATGGGTGAATTGGATCCCCAAGATCTGGAAACGAAATTCAAACTTGGTGGCTGAGTCATGCTGACAGAGAGGAACTTTTCTTTTCTTCAATTTTAAAATTTTAAAATTTTCTTTGGCACAATTGAGAGAGGACGACGGCTTTCGACGTGAAGGGAACTGCAGTACTTCAGAAGTCAAAATAAGAACACCATGGGTCCAAAAATAAAATATAAATACAAATATAAATATAAATAAGAACTCTACCCATTGTCCCAATCAGTTGATGACACGATGAATCATCGTGTGTCATGAGTTTGCAAAATATGAAATCTTCATGTTCCAATTCCAATTTGAAAGAATCTTTTCCGTTTCATTCATAGAATTTTTTAAAAATGTTTTCTTGAAATCAACAAACTTGCTACTATTTCCTATACGGTAAAACCACCCATGGTCGACTACTTTAGGGATTCCACATATGTTTTAGAGCACTATAAGGCAATGTAAATTTCCATAACTTGATTAGTCCCAACTTTGAAGAGGAGGAAAAATATATTCTACACTTTGGTTGAATATTTGTTCTAGCCTTGGTTGCAACTATTTTTAGCCATATAGGTTGAATATGGGTTCTTCGTTGGTAATAGGTGGTTCTACCATAATTTAGATAACCATTTTAACAAAGTATTTTAGATTCTTTGATATTGTAACAAATTCGTTAATTTTCCTTCAAAGATCCTTGTATAAAATTTATGTAATTTTTTTCCTTGTTGGAATTATATAAAACTATTGCTTCTTTATTTGATTGCATGTAACTTCATACAAATGTGATGGCATTCATTTTAATTTACAATAGCCAATCAATTGTAGACACTAATTCTAGTAAGGCTCATTAGAATTTTCTCTTGAGTTAGAAACTTAGAGTCCACAACTATTAAAACCAAGACTACAATAAGATCAATAGAATTTATTACTTACACTACTTAGACACTTTAATATATAGAGGAGTGTGAATTTTAGGAGACAAAATTTGATATAAAATAATAAAGTTTTGCACAAAGTTCCATATCACATCACTTGATTGGCCAGCACCCATTATAAATTTATCTCAAATTTCAATAGAGTTATAGAGTGATAATTGGAGAAAAGAGTTAAATTTGATTAGAACATGGCTACCTATGTGTATCATAAATGATGTATTAGAGTGGTTTAGGTGGATCTTTGAATGGAAATAAGTGATAGGGTAGATCCCAAACCTCCATTGTCTTATATAATTACTATACTTCAAGACTGTTGATCCTACTTTTTCATAGATTTTCAAGCCATCTATTAGTTCTTGTAATTTCTACTACTTTTGCACTAGCTATTTGCTCTTGGTCTTCATGTGTTAACTTCTACTCCCCAAAATGATTGTATGATGCCATGTTTAGATAAAGTTTGATAATAGAATTATCTACAATCTACAATCTTGTGTCACCAAAGAGACCTTTAACTGTTGAGTGACTAGTTGAATTTTTCAAGTGTTTGCTCTACAAGTTGCAGTTGAAAGAGTAATGGTGGGGCTTGGATTCCAAGAAGGACCACCAAGAGTCATTGAAGCTACACCCAATGCACTTGGGTGGCCATACTCTTAGATCAAACTTTAACCCTATAACATTGTTGCAAACACTAAGTGTTCCATAGATGACAAGAAATTCTCTTATATAGGATAAAAGTGCAACTATTCATCCTCAGAATTTTGTTGTGAAAAGGGAACATCTTCTATAGTAGTTTGACCTCCAATAAATACTTTTCCATTTTTTTAAGCGATTGATTCCCACAGTATTAGAAAATGATGATTTCTTCATAGACCAATCCGCCCTTACATGGTTAATCACTAAGTAAGAACCCTCTTATGCCAATTCAAAGTAGGAGGGTTTAGACTTTAGACCCCCATTCATGATCCCATCTCCATAATTTCAAGATATAAACATACACATTTGGTCAATTCACTTGCCAATAAGTCCAACCAAGAGTAAACTGTTTAACTTATTAGTCCGAGTGCACAGTGCGCTAAAGAAGTCCAAGTCTATGAATAGATGAATAGTTCCTAACGGTTTTAGTAGCTCCCAGTCTTCAGTTCCCAACACTCATCAGTCCCTGCTTGCGTCAGAATCTGCAATTAGTGAGTGTCTTCTCCACGGGAACACCGATTCAATGAACTCAGTGTTAAAAACAGAAGTGTAATAAGAAAACAAAACGGATTCATGTACTTCCCGAAATTCAGTGCTTTTTCCGTTCCGTTCCTCACAAGATTCGCACCTGGAGTTCACATAAGTTCAGAGCCATTCATTTGCTGCTTGCGATACGCTTGGCCCGTAACCCGTGAAAAGCTGAATATCCACCATATATTTCTCCCACTTTTTTTTCTTGGCAAAGATTGAAATTGAAGAATCTACCAATCCACCAATCCACCATATTTTGATGAGACTTTGCCTTGAGATTTGAGAACGCCGATTGAATGATCCTGCCTGGACTGGAGATAACAATATCACGGTCGCCACTCCCGGATCTCGCCAGAACTCAGTCGAGAATCAGCCTTGATTCCCGCATCCCTTGGGCCCATTCAAAGATTCGCTCCGACCTGTTGCATCGTGGTACTAATTATAACTTGATACAGGACCACTCAACTTGGGCATAGATACAACGATAGTCATCATGGGGTGCAAGTGAAGGAGCAAAAAGAGACTCCGTAAAATTTAGTGACGGAGCCTGGACGTGAGTGATAGCCTGCTGGTTACTCTGATGGCGGGCAAAGGGACGTGGAAATCTTTGTAAGGAACCGGCAGGTTTAGCTAGGCTCGGTGCAATGACTCAGAGAAAGTGGGTGCCTGGGTGGGTGGGGACGGCAGATGGTTGGACACAAAATTTCAATCATACTTGGACTTGTTCGAGTAAACTATGTAGTCCAAGTGTAGGCTACGAAGTCACGTATCTCAGAAAGTCAGGTACCACCTACCAGGGCAATTCATTGGATTGAGAATCACATGGACCTGATGAGTGATGCGAATATAATTCGCACTTGATTACAGTGGCTCCCCGGGGTGCTGAACGAGCCTGTGAACACCAAGCAAGCGGCAACAAAGGAACAAGATTGAAGATAATGTTGAAAACAATATGTCACTCAACTCAGTAAACTCTGTCGATGTGATAGGGTCGACAAATCGTCATAAGAAGTGATTATACAAGAGCCGAATGGAATGGAGTAGAACTTCGAAGAGCTTACATGCTTAGCTGGTAATCGCAAGCTTCGAAGAGCTTTGCTTGCTTGGGGATACGTATCATACTCTCTACGACACAAGAGAAAGGGTGACGGCAATCATCTGGTCTTCCTTGTATGGCCGAGAAAACTCTGTAAACGAATCCTGTTACAGTGGCGTGGAAAGCCAATTTCGTTAAATTGGCTGTATTGGCACGTTTTTTGGACGCGTGGCTTGAAACATAAACCTGTCCTAGTTTGTGGCTTGAAATTAGACCTTTGAGAAGATATGCGTCACAATTTTTGGCGCCAGAGTCGTTTCAATTTAGAGAAATTGACGGTACGGTGGCAAAGCTCAAGAATGCGAAGTCTTCCGTGTAAAAATGCAGTCCTTCAGAAATTTCCAAAAGGATAAAGAGACAGTACCTTAATATTGGCATCCAGACGCTTGTCTGTAGGGGAATTCTTAAGCATGTACAGGATGATCACATTTCTGCAACACCATCACCCACATCAAGGCAGTTTTCCTTCATGTGTAGACTTGGTATCCGGCCAACAAATGAGCCCTCCTGAAATCACTTGGGAAACAACTTGCACTTATTCAAGAAGGAGCTCAAAGAATTGTGAAATTGGCGAATAAAATCTCTATTTCTCCTGTTCCTCTCGTTTTCCAGAGAATTATCCCTAGAAAACACATGAAATGGTCGAAGACAGATGTTACTATGCCAGATAGAAATGAGCGGGATGAAAATTACATTGCCAGATCCCAGATGCATATTCTCAAGAGGTTTCTTTCACTTGAGGCGAATTATTCAACGTATAGACAACGTTTGAATACTTGGGAAATTCAAAATGACGCAGCGTAACATGAAGGAGCACTCAAGTCAACTACAGTGGCTTCAATGATCAGCTTCTTTACACCACTGCCCTTTCCATGCATAAAGAGTTTCTAAAGACGGTAGAGCCCTTTTCACTGCATACACACGTAAACATAAGTATGTAAATGTAGATTTTTCTAGTTTCTATATATTGTGAAAAGCTTATTGTGGATTTCTACGTAACGAAAGTAAAATCTTCATTTACTTGCACCTGTCTGTAACACAAGTCTGATACCATATATGTAAAAATTGCATTAAGTTTGTGTCATCCAAAGAGAATAAGGACAGCTAAAACGAAAAACTCTTCATAGCCAGATGTGAAATGGCAAAGAAGTCCTTCCCTTGGCATCCATGTCACTAACCTCTCGTGGATTTTTTTGAACCTGCCGACATATTTGCAAAAAAATATAAACTGCAACACTCACAACTTCAACCTGCATCAATAGGAGCCATAACCACCACACCAGCAATATTTACCCAATACATTCAAATTTCCTACATAAACCCAGATCAAAATTGGACAGAAAAATGATTGAAAGCTGTCAATGTGCACACTGCTAGCCCATTCGGAGTAAACAAAACAACATAGGGACACACCAAGGATAAGTGAGCAATATGCTGGTAAAAGGACACTTCACATCGAGAGTGTCTTCCAGACATAATATTGAATGTGTACATGGTATGGTGATTAAGTACCAAACTACAAATTTCTTCCAGAATGACCAGAATGTCCTATATAATTGTAAAGGATACATAAATATAAAATGACCAACTCGATTGATCACATTGAGGAGCCAACTTTTATATCACCAGAATCAGTGAAAAACATTGCACGCGTTGGGCAATAAACTAATTGAAATTGGACCCCCCGCGGTTCCCATATCACCTACTCAAATCTGCTCAACACATGAGGCCCAATTTGGGGCCTCATGCTGCTTTAGAGGTTAATAAAGCATAAAGTCATAAAAAATTGCAGACAGATCAAGTACTGTCATTGCAAGGAATTTACACAATTTGGAACAACCTTTGACGTTCTATTACTCAGACCAGCTGTATCCAATTTCAAAGAATTCCGATTCTACTACAATACCAGCTTGTTGTATGAAGACAGAACCTACAGGAAATGGTATCTGCTATTTCAACACCGAGTCCCGTGCTGTCATTCCGAACGTGCCTTTGCAGGGCTCACAGAGATGCCGAGATCAATGAGACAGCAGTCAGCATTGACGGAACATCCAAGGAACAAGAATTTGACGTCAATACTCACCAGAAATTCAAGACCCTCATGCGTACACTCCCAAGATTTCTGATCCTCATGTGAATACTCACAAGATTTGCGATGCTCCTGCGAATACTCACAAAAATTCTGATCCTCATGCGAATACTACATCCGAGCGCAACACATACTTGACCCCTTTCAAGACCGACTTCGCTTCATGCAACAAACATCGCGCGCCGTGAACATGAAAGAGCGCCATCCCCGCCACGGGCGCCACCTCCGCGACCACCTTCCTCCTGTCGTAAAAAACCGTCTCCCCGCCACTCAAATCCCCCGTCAAGTACACCAGCAACGTGAATTCCGTCTCACCACCTCCATCCATGTCCACACTCTCATCATAGTGCGGGCCGAATCGCTGCCCCTGACCATACCTATAAAGACGAATATTAGGGTTCAATCCCACCGCAACTCTGCTCCCCAGAGCTATATCTTGAAAAAGCTCCCGCAAACCAGCGTGCCACAGCATGTCCGCGAGCTCCACGTTGTGATCCGCTAATCGATCGTTGTCACGGAAGGCCTCGCCCTTGGCGGGACCTCCGCTGCCTTGGTGTTCGAGTCCCCGAGCCTCCACGCACCGGACGAATGCCTGGCACTCTTTAGGGTTTAAAAAATTAGCTACTGTGAAGAGGTTTGTTGAGTGGAGAAGATCACGTCGGAGGGAGGATTTGCGAGAGACCGTCGGCCAAGCCAAGAGTTCCTGTGTCGAGGGGTTCTTCCTGCTCGGCTTCTTCGCCTTAACACTACTCGATTTCCCTGCAGCGCCAACCATTTTGACTATAGACATTTTCCTTCGCCTCACAAAAACATCGAGATCAGACCTCGCAGACAAATTTGGCAAAGACGTGGAGCTCACTGTCAATGCACCCATCCACTTCATCAACAACCGACAAGCTTGCAATCAGCAAATGCTTCCAAATCATCAGTCTTCGGCAGGATGAACGAAGTTTACTTTTTTCATCCATATAGGGTTTCGTTCGCTTGTCTTCTTCTTCAGTTCTTCTTCATCTCTTGGTTTCTGAGGTTTTGCGCTCGCTCCTTGAAATTGTAGCTTGAGCCCGCTCATTTCGCGACCAGTTGAAGAGTGGATTGTCAAGTAGCAGGATTGGCGTCGAGGCCGAGGTCGGAGAAAGGACGAGGCGAAGACGTGGTCAAGATGAGTAAGAGTTTAGGCATTCCGGTGAAGCTGCTGCATGAGGCGGAGGGTCACATTGTGACTGTGGAGCTGAAGAGCGGCGAGGTTTATCGCGGCTCGTTGATTGAGTGCGAGGATAATTGGAACTCGCAACTAGAATCCATCACTTACACTGCGAAGGTGAGGTTTTTAATAATCTTGATACAATGGCGGTTGAGGGTTTAGGGTGGACACGGAGACGGGTTAGGGTTTCTGAAGGCGGAGTAGGAACTTCAGAATCGTCTGTGTTGGGAACGACATATGGAAGGTCATTTCTGGCATGCATTGCGAATAGCCAGTTTATTTTGCGTTTTCGATGTGCTCGAAAACGGATTTCTAGATTTGAGGGACACTGTGTTGAAGCTTTGTTGAGGATTATTGTCTCCGGTGGCATGTCATTGTGCGTGTGAGCAGCGTTTTAGGGTTTTCTATTGGAAAGTGTTCCCTGGAATGGAATGCACGTCGTTGAGAAGCATCCTATAAGGGCGGAGTAACTTCACTTCGGCTAACGGAACCAAATGCTTCTAGACTTGGTTCTATTGCTGTCGTGGTTTAGTTTGTGTGCACGCTTAATTGGTTTGATAGTCTCACACTTGTTTAATCTCTTACCTGACTAAGTTCTTTTTATTTGCGAACCTCATTAATTTAATGGCATTAAGGGCATATGGTTTCGCAAAGTGATATTTTATTGACGTATTAGTGTTTTCTGTTATGCAGGATGGCAAGGTCTCTCAACTTGAACATGTTTTCATTCGAGGAAGTAAAGTCAGGTGTGTCTCACTCTCTTCTCTTTCAGTTATCTCAACTGTCGTCTGTAAGCTCGGACTATCACTTAGTATATGTATATCCAGTGTCATTGAGCACCATTCCATTAGCGCTCTGGTATCTTATTAACTGTTTTTCTGCCTATGGGAACCGTCACAAAAAGGTCAGTCGGAAAATGATGTGACTATTTGATCCTTGCGCAATGGATAGCCAATTCCTCAATATATTGGAAAGTGTAAATGTCGAACTCATGACGTTAACGATGTTTGTGTTGCAGATATATGATCATCCCGGACATGCTTAAGAATGCTCCTATGTTCAAGCGCCTGGATGCCAAGATTAAGGTATGTTTACTTGGTGTGTGTGTGAGGATTTTCAGCACTGCATGTTTTACATGTGAAGACTTTGCATCCTGGATTTTTCCGGCTCTGCAGCATAACATACTAATAGAATCTGTTAGTTGAATCTATCATTTAGAAAAGGATGTTTAAGATGAATGACGTCACTCTTTCTGATGTGCAGGGCAAGGGGTCCTCGGGTGTGGGCGTTGGACGTGGTCGTGCATCTGCCATGCAGGCTAAGGTCAGTAAGCTTGACGTTGTGTAGTTGTCCGTATGAAAGTGATTATGCCGTCGTATGTTTGATATGTTTGGTGTTCTTGTCATATTTTTTTTTGTAGTGACCATGATACGTATGGCATAGTGAGCGACAGTGACTTGAAGCTTGCGATTACCAGATAAGCATGTGATTTCTTACTTGTTGCTTGGTGTTCCACAGGCCCGTTCAGCAGCCAGAGGGTCTGTACCTGCTCCTATGGGGGGCCGGGGAGCTGTGCCTCCCATGAGAAGATAGAAGGCTGTAACGTCCTATCTAGTAAATAGGTGCCTGGCATGCGAAAGCACTACAAAACTCGCATCGTGTGCAATGCTGGGACACATACTCTCTGATTTAGGTTACCGCCGGGTTAAGAAAATTGCTTAGTTTATGGCGCGGACTCTGCTTGTATGGTTCAAAGTAACCCTCATACCCCTGCTGTGCGGAGTCTTTTTCAATACCCTCAGGGTAATGTGCAGATTATAGAGGAGAGCTAGGTTGTTTGATCAGCTTTTTTGAAATGTAATGGCACTAAATGAAATGCTGAAATTTGAGCGCGTGTCCCTCAACTTTGTTTCCATTACTCAGGAAGTACTAGATACTCAGCAGATATTCTAAGGTTCTTTCCAATATTGCTCGAGGTTAATAGTTGCAATGAGATTTATTTGGTCTAATACGATAATCTTCAGGGGTCATTTTTTGGCATTGTAGGGACTATGGTTTTTGGTGTGCCGAATGCTTTAGGCCACTAGAATCTTGTCATTATTCACCAAGATAATCTTGTGTAATTGAACTTGATTCGCATCTTATGCATAGTGCAATCAATTCACATCTGATGTCTTTTGATTCAAGGGTGTGGTATTTGCCATGGATCACAATAAATGTTGCCTTAGGCAATGCAGTGCACACTGTGGTATGTTCCAATTTTCTTTTCTGAAAGAAAATTGTAGAAATTGTATAGAGTAAATATTTACCCTCCAATTTGCAGAAAGGTAGACAAAACAGATCCCACTCTTGTAACTAACCTTACAAATGGAGGCAGTTGGAGTTCGAATGGATTCCTCCATGTATAAGTACAAAATCAGGAGAGATTGTTCATTTATGAATGAGGGGCTATTTATAGTAGGAGGCTTGAAAACAGTTTTGGGCAATAAGAACTGCCCCTATAAAAGTCTCTAAAACAGTGCACAGGAGATGTAGAAATGAAAATGACTTTATGTAGTGACAAACTGTCATCCCATGTGTGTGATTTTAGGCTATCAATCAAGTGACATGGTTCACCCTCATGTGTAGTTTTACTCATAATAAAGGCCTGAATTTGGTGAGGTCTGCAAAATGACTTTGAAATGTCAAAAAATAGCAAGAAAAGCTGAAAAACACACATGAGGCTGAACCTCCTTCTACTAAAATGCTTCTCAGTCACTCATACTTTCTTGGACTGATGTGAAATTTTAACCACACAAACTAGACTAGCATGCGCAACTTTTCTAAATTTTTTTTTATTAGAAATGGACATTATATGAAGAAAAAACAAGTCACCAAAGTTCATTGTAATCCAAAAATGTAGGGATTTTAAACTTTGAATTGCTCCCAAACATCCAAAACAACTTGGATTGACATGAAATTTTAACCACAATAACTAGACTTCAAGAGGAACATAACCCAATAATTCTTTTTGAAAAAAAACATTGGAAGAAGGAGACACAAGCCCCCAAAGTTGCAGTATTCAAATACAGTTAGGTGGATTCAATTTGAGCCTGTGAACTTTGATTGGCTTACAAATAATCTGTAAATCTTAGATTGATCTGAAAATTTTTCCACACAAACTAGAAAAAAGAGAAAATTTACCAACAAATTTTATTGAATTTGGACGTTGAATGCAAAAGTTACAGTACTTTGAATTCACCTTCAAACAAAGTAATGACTAGTGTCTATTGACAGTGGACACATGACACATCCCCATGTCATGATTTGGACATCAAGTGAACAATTTCAGCATTGACATGAATGTTGATAGCATTTTATTTCTCGTTTTTTGTACTCATTTGCTCTATTCATCTCATTTCATTACTGTTATAGCCTAGAAACATGTATAGAGCCCTAGGCACCTGCCACTTCTAAAATTTGTATGAAATTCATCTTGACTCCGATAATGACGAAGAAAATCTGAATTGAACTGTTCCTCACTTGTCTTCTTACGAAAATATTGTGAAATTTTTTTTAAACCACCAGATTTTTCCAGAGATGCATTTTTCCCCTTCGATGAACTGTTTTTGAGCCTTCCACCTTACCTATGAATTGAATTTGAGTTTTAGAGACATCCCACATTGAAGAATCAGATACCTTTAGTGCAAGGGGGTATGTACACTGATTGAGGATCTCACACAAATTAACTTCCCTAAACTAATTTCAAATTGGAAAAATACTCAAAAATGCAAATACATATATTTGGGACAGAGAATCTCATCGAGTAGCTTAGCTGGTTGTTGGTTGGATCATAGAGTCCCGAGATGGTACTCCGTACATGTTACTGTACCTGTGACAATCATAAGCTTCCATATTATGTGTTAGATTCACCGACACTAGTAGGCAATCTTGTGCTCTATATTTTAAATCCTCGACCCCTGAATGACGACTTTGTTTCTACTTTGAACATGGACATTGGTAAGATCGTTAATATTGATTGAATTCCACTGTACTGAGAGCAATTCCTCTCTTGAATGCCAAAAGGTTCGTGAAAATAAGCAGGAGGATGCATGTCTGACACCGCACTCCAGCCGCTTCATACATTGACCTTTCTGAAGCATCTTCGAACCATTCTGGCATGTTCCCCTTTCTACTTCCACTTCCTACCTCCTGTTGCTAGCTTTAGTTCGCTTCCTACTTCTATTGATGTCGAGTGACCTATACTTGCGCCAGAATTTGGCTAGTTCAACATGGCCACTGGGAAAAAAAATAATCACAGCTTCCAAAGATGTTCAATCATGCATGCAAAAATATTCAGCGGTCTTAAAACCACATTTCTATTGCTAACCTCGTTATATTTTCCCTAAGAAGTCCAGTCTTTTGGGTTTCTGCATGCATCCAAGAGCTTCCATTCCTCCGTGCCTTCTTCAGGCGTCTGCATTTTCACAGGATTACACATTAAATTTGGGTGAAGCGCAAAAATAGGAAATTTCGAAACTGAGAATAAACCAACAAAAGAAAAAATGTAGCCACATTACATCACATGCTTGGAGATCACAATGAACCAATAGAATCTTAAGTGTTACGTGAACTGCTATGATTGAAGAAATTACCCATTGTCAAATCCCATCCGTTAAGTGCACCTTTACTTACATGGTCATATTCCCAGCGAGCAGTCAAGGGCAGTGACATCAAAATACTCTCAATTCGGCCTCCTGTTTTCAATCCGAAAGTTGTTCCTCTATCGTACACCTGCCATCCAGATCGTAAAGCACCATCAAGACTCGCACAACTTCGCAGACTTGCACTCAACGGATTACTCGTTTGAATAAAACCAGGAGAAAGGGCAGTATTATAATTGCTATATATCTCTGGTCTTGAAGAGGTAAGAGCACGTCGCAAGTCCGGAGTGAAAGTGAAGCTTAACAAGTTAAACAAATACTCACCAGATTGAACTCCACATAACGACCTCTTCGGAGTTGTTGCCAGGCCTTCTGATCATCTGTGAATGGCATGTCCTTTCGTTTCTCTACCAATGGAATATACGCGGGAACCACAGAATTTGCACACTCTACAAGACAGTAATCAAGGAGTCAGCTTTATGAACTAAGTCAACTAGTTTGAGCTAGGCTGTAAGCTGCTGTGCATGAACATTTAACAGTTGAAAGTACCTATCGAGAAAGAAAGAATTTTCTCTGCATCTCTGTCGTTAAGATCGTCGTAGAAAATTCCTCCAAGCCCGCGCCTCTCCCCTCGGTGCTGTCAAGTCCCCTCGAAATTAACTTTTGTCAGTAAATGCCATCAAACGAGAAACTGATTACAATGCACTAAACGAAAGACTCCTCAATTGTATCTATTATAAAGGCATTAGCATAATTTACTGTAAGTTCACAAGGCAAGATAACAGAGAACATCTAGGCAGGTTCAAAACAACTCGAGATTCTGCAATTACTAAAGACGACAATCTCAAACATCACAAAATAATCGTATAAAAATGTTTGGCTAGGGTAGGGCATACGCTAGAGATAAAAACAATAAAGAGGAATAACAATAGAGAGACCTTCCGGACAGGGCAAATGACTTGTAGGACACAAATGCACCCAAACAATTGCCTGAATGTAGAAGCTAATGTCAGTATCAGATACCTTGATCAAAAAATACTCATCACACCACTTCTTATACTTGGGATAAAATTCCGGATCGTGCTTGTCACAAGCTTGCTTTTGGACCTGCCAAAAAGTGAGATTTGTGAGCTGCAGTTCATGATTATTAGTCTCCCACAATTTAGTTGCTTGAAAGTCATGACAATTACTCACTCGATGGAAATGCTTCACATCTTCTTCAAAGATGTAGGAGGGAGTGAGATCAGTGCCACCACCAAACCACCATGCCCTTGGCGCACCCTCCACTCCTATCCAGTCAAATCAGACAAGTGTGATCAAAGAAGATACTTGTGCAGATAATCGGTAAAAGGTGCTGAAAATAAACTGGAACTCCAGCAACGGACATCCAAAAGATTACCTTGAGGAGCATCTGTCTCAAAATATCGGTAGTTAAAGTGTACAGTTGGCGCCATTGGATTCTTAGGGTGCATCACCTGAAAAAAAGATTACCGGTACAACATTACTCTTGTTCTCTCACTCCTGACCATGGGAATGGAGAAGTAGTGTAGCCAGTACGTATTTGAATAAGGTCACGCATATAATTCAGGTGTGAAAGTATATGCTGCAATCAATTATGAAGGGCACGTCAAACAGTGGAAACTTACAGAACTGACTCCGGCAGCAAAGAAGGGAATGCGACCAACATTGTTTGTCGCACCTCCATTCGCAGCGGTACCTCCAGTGGCAGCCCTATAAGCTTCAGGTGGCATAGATCCATATACCACTGAAACGTTGACACCAGCCTTCTCCCACACATTACCATTTTGCAACACTCGGCTGATACCGCCACCACCCCCGGGACGAATCCATGCATCTTCCCGGAACTTGGTCCCATCTACGGCCTCCACTGCCGCGCATATGTCATCCTACATGCGACCGGGCACAATACTCAGAGAGATAGACCGTCTTGTGTGATTAAATTTAATTGCTTAATCCTCGCACTGTGAGCAGACTGTTAATTCTAGATCATGTATGATAAAACTATAAACACCATGTATTAGTATACCGATTGATGAACACCATTTTCTGAGCTTCGGATCTCATGTTAACCAATTGTTGACTGGCTACTTGCTGCTTGAGCGACTATTCCATCAAATTATTCTCAATGGCGATCCCAAGGTACCCACAATGCATTTAATCTATGGCAAGCTATTTTAGTGTCCATTAAATCTCGGATGACACTAAAATGAGCAAACCCCTGAAGCCACATCGTTGGAATGAACGCACACATCGTTTGCTATAATAGTAAAAATTAGTTAAAATAGCTTATTCCAAGCGCCAAAATTGCGATGAGTTTCAGAGCTCTAAAACTTGGCCCGACTGATATACTGATTTCAGGTTTAATAGAGTTATGAGGTTTCAGTAGGGCATCCGAAACTATGCCACTTTTACTGTAATCTGCCATTTTGAAGAATTTAAGGTTTATGCAGTCCCACGATCATTACCACGTGCTAGGGTTTATGGTTTAAGACTACCTGCGTCTTTCGGATCATGGTCTCGAAACGGGCTCGCATGCTGGAGGTATTGGGGTTGTCCCACTGCACATCCTCACCCTCTCGCAATAATGTCGACGGTCTCTCGGAAACCATCTGCTCATCCTCAATCGCTTGCGGTGCCGTCTTCTCCTGATTTCCCAGCAATCCAACACGGTAAGCTTTCTGCTAAATCGGATCAGTTTCACAGAGTCGCTGCTTCACATTTAGCAGAGCATTGCTGTATATCACTAACATACCTGATCTCTTGAACCTAAACAAACATGACATTAGACATAGAGTCTGATCAAACAAATGGCGAGAACCTTCAAACTCTCATTCTGATCTACGGTCACAGACCCGAAACGTTTATTCGTCTTTTCCATGCACTATCTCCCAGTACTTGTATCCAAAACTTTCACTCCAATTGAGCTATCTCTCAAAGATAGCCGGAAGAAATTATTTCCAGCACTCGTTGAAATTGCACCCTCTAAGAATACTAGAACCTCTGTGTGTACAAGTTTTCAGACAAAGGATATTTATTGACGGCAAATTTCGAACAGAATGTGGCAAAATTCAACGAAGCAAAATTAAAATAGAGCGCCTGAAAAAATAAACTATAGAATAATTACCTTCAAAGCGACGGGGCTCTCACCGCCCTCCGCAGACACCTTCACGATGAATTTCTGTGCCCTAGAAACCCGAAGAGGCTTCGGAACAACAACGGCAGCGCCTCGGAATGCCACACTCCGCGACGCTCCCCCCACAGCGACCGACGAAGGCGTCCATTGCACGGGAACGGTCGCCCCGACCACTGCCCCTGCGCATGCTGCCGCCATTGTGGAAAAGGGGTCCGAATTGCTGCAAAAACAACGACGATGAAGCTCGGAGGGAGAAGCAACAATTGCAAAAAACAGGAAAGAGGAAACGAAAGCGCTACATGAGAATGGAGAGCTCGCAATCCACGGCTAAGGGCGCGATTCGCCCCGCCCTATCCACATCCAGCACCCTATCGCCGAGGAAAGGCGGGTCCGGCCAGTTAGACACGACCTCCAGCTCGGATGATCTGAGGCGTCCATTCCCTCCAACGGTCCAGATCGCCGCTTCTGCACTAGGCTGGAGGTGCTCAGTCAGCAATTCTGAAGTCTCCAGTCAGCAAGGGAAATTGATCAAATGCACGAACAAAGAAAAGTTTGCACATTAATTTTGGTCAACAAGATTTCAAGTAGTTGACCATGTCAAAATGTCATCTATACCTTAAATTAGGTTATTAGTGAGTTACTTAGTATGTTTGTTTTGTGTAAAATTAATCTCCTAGGTCAAAGTAAAAAATGGAGATAAAATTAAAGAAGTCTCTTAAAATTTCAAGCTTTATAGTAAACTTGTGAAGTGATATCTTGACCAAATAGTGTTTTAGATATTTAGATGCTTTGCTATTAGAAAAGACTATAAAACCATGTACAAACAATGGATCAATGTACTTCTAATATGAAGTACATGTGATTTGGACAAACAAGATAGTGTTTTACATATTTAGATGCTTTGTTATTAGAAAGGACTATAAAACCATGTACAAAAAGTGGATCGTACTTCTAGTATGAAGTACATGTGATTTGGACAAACCAACAACCACCCTTGCCATATCTTATAATGAAGTGAATCTCAAGATTTGGCTTGCAAAAGAACAAAGGCCATGGATTCTTAAGGCCTACTTATTAAAGTATTGTTGATTAATGTATGTGGTTGAGATTTAATTTGGTTGGATGAAGTATTGATCAAGTTGCATGTATTGGTCATATGCTTTGTAAGGTATGTATACCTAAAAGAGACATTCTCCTAATTGCGACACCTCTCTATAGCTTTTCAAGATTTCAAGCTTGAAATCTTAGACATGTATAGATAAATGTTGCAATTAGGAAAGTGTCTCTTTTAAGTGCATGTACCTTAACCGTTTAACCCAATTTGATTATGAGACAAGATTGAGAAAGAACAATAATATGGAAAAAAATAATTTTAGTAGTTTTTTATCCTTTCTTTTTCGCCAACTATTACTCTCTGGAGTTTAGGGACTACTTGGTGTCAACCTTGATTGTGCATTAGCAATTTCTTTAGAAAATTGTTGTTGGTGCTTATCTAACCTTTAAATGCCAAAAGCATGAAATTCTAGTGTCAACAACATTTTGAAGTTAAATAAAACCTAGCCAAGTCATTAGAAGAGTTTTGGAGGGTACAAAAGCCTGTTTCGAGCATGTTCCCCCATAGCTGTTCCCCGGAGCGAGGGGAATGGCCCGCTATGAGAATTTTTTTTTTCATAAAAAAAAGTTTTTTTTAATCTCCAAATGCAAAAAAAAAAATTATTTAAAATTTTTTTTTAAAATTTGGTCAATGGCGTGGCAAGGTCTCAGCCACGTCAAACCACTGCGCCAAACTTGTTTCCTACATTCGCAAACTGTGATAACTTGCAGGCATCCAAAGGCCCCAAAAATCTTCTAATATGCTATTTTTAGTAGTTTATATTTTTGGAAAATTATTTTTAAAGTCTAATTTAAACATCAAAAATCTAATCTTAAAAAATGATTGATTGCAATTTTTCTATTCAAGATTTTGTGCAAGAATGTCCATTGCAATCTTGACTTTCCATAGTATTGGACATTTGGAAATGAGCCTCAAATACACTAGATCTTGGAGAAAAATTCGCATTAGAGATTCATTTTAAAAAGCTATAGAAAATATTTTGAGAAGCCATAAATTGATCATAGTTATGTCCTTTAACCTTATTTTTTTTAGTAACCATTTTCTTAGATTTTGCATGTGAAAAGAGGATTGAAAGACTTCAAATCACTATCACAATTTTAATACCCTCATGATCAAACATTATAATCTTTCAATCCATAAGTAATATTGTTGTGTTTTCTTTTCCTATGTAATCTCTAACATATGTGGTTTGAAATTTTATAGTTACAAATAAAAAATAAATTGAAATAGCTTATCAAAATGTTGGCTTTTAATTCAATTTAGAGCAAATTCCTAGAAGCATCTAGTAAGCTTCTAAACTCATAGTTATCTCACTATTAACCCCTAAATGCCCAAGGCTTGTTTTGAGCCTCTAGAAATTTGTTCTAAATTGAACAAAAAGCCAACATTTTGATAAGTTGTATCAACTTTTTTTGAACTCTAACCATACAAATTCAAACTAGACATGTTAGAGATCACATAAAAAGAAAAAACACAACAATATCACTTATAAGTTGGAAGATTATAACGTTTGCCCATAAGGGCGTTAAAACTATGAAAAAATTTCAATTCACTTTTCACAAGTCAAACCTAAAAATTTGGTGACCAAAGAAATATGAGGTTTAAGGGCCTAACATGAATAATCCCAATCACTTTATACCTTTTCAAAATCTACTCTACAATTTTTTTAAATGAGTTTTGAATGTGATTTTTTCTTCAAGTCCTAGTGTATTTGAGGCTCATTTACAAGAGCTCTCAATACTATGGGAAGTCAAGATTGCAATGTGTACCCTTGTACAAAATCTTAAATAGAAAAATCATTGTCATTTATTTTCAAGATTGGATTTTTGATGCTAAAACTAGACTTCAAGAAGAATCTTTCAAAAATAAAAATTACTAAAAATAGAAACTTGGTTAGGTTTTATTTAACTTCAAAGTTTTGCAAACACCAGCTTTTGGTGCCTTGGGCATTTAGAGGTTAAGCAGTAAACTCCTAGTTATCTCACAATGAAGATGCAACCCACTAGTCTCTAAGTGTAAAGAAAGAATTAAAAAAATAAAATGGGGATCAAAGTGGTATCTTAAAGTTTTAGAGATGTTCCAAGAAAGGATTTGTTTGATACAAGAAATTGTAAGTTCCCCGACTATGTTCTTGGTATCGTTGGAAAGCTCTCTGCAAGGAGAGGTGTATGGACTTTTTTGTGGTGTTTAGACCAATGATGTGAAAATTATGGATTTTTGAATTATTTTTTAAATTTAAAAATTAAATGATTTTTTTTTTAATTTTGAAAAAACCACAACTTCCACATCACTTGTTCAAATGCCATGAATCAAAGCCATTGCATTCCTTCATGCATAAAGCTTTCTATTTGTATCAAGAATGCAACTTTTACACCACAACAAACTAGAGGTGCAAGGGATTTGTTTCATGGCTTTTTAAATTATGGTAGAAAAGATATTGAATTTTGAATTTTTTTATGAATTAGAAAATTAAAAAATCAATTTTACTTTTATTTTATATTAGATTGTGGCAAAAATACAAGGCACTATAGTACACATGAAGATTTAGAGTTGGCATTTTATTATGTCCCTTAGTAATTTTGGGGTGAAAGTGATAACATGAGCACATGTCCCATATCCTACAAGGTACTTGTTATTTATCTTTTTGAGGGAAAATTGGATATATACATATAAACAAGTTCAAATTGAGAGGTTCAAAAGATAAGGAATAATGTATGTTTGTACATAGTCCCATATTTGTATCTAGAACCACATATGCATGTATACATATTTATTACCTCTATATATTATATTTGTATTGCGCCATGATATCGGACATGGGACACATGGTTGGTAATTTTTGGGTGATAATATATAGTTTGCCATCATGCAAAATTGAGGTATAAAGTATTGTACAATATTGTACATGAATTTAAGAGTATTCAAGGATTGAATGACTATAAGATTTCTTTTAATGGTGAATTTGGAAGTACTATGTGCATTTTTCAATACTAAAAAGATGAAATCTTTTAGAAATTTCATGCACATAGTCACTTTGTAAGGTGCCAAATGTGGAGAAGAAATTCAAAAAAGATGTAAATGTTTGTCTAATATATATGTGAGTTAAAATTACAACTATGATCTAATTTGTGGCAAGGTTGCTTGTACATATTTGTAAACTATTTTTACAAATTTGGATCCCCCAAACACCATACACTTGTTTTATATTAGGGAAAATGGAAAGTGTATACAAGAGTTAGATGACTGTTGAAATGATTATGTATAAAAATATTGACTTGTATTCCTTATAATATAATTTGTAAATTTTCTCCAACAACATCCATCTCCTCTAAGACATGAGTGCAATGAATGAATTTGTACATGTAGTATCATCTATAGCTCATCAAAATCTTCCCTCTTTGACTTACAATGAATTGAGCCTTTATTCCCATGTGACACAATTTGCATTTAATATAAAGAAGATATATACATTAATAATATTTATATATGATCACATAATAGGTCATAGAACATCAAAAGGAAGTCTCTAATTGCTTTAATTCCTAAAGTTCTAAGGCCTTGAAACAACCTCTCAACAACAATCCATTGCCACTCCATTGAACAAATCCTCAATGACCTCAAGAAGACTAACCAATCACACCTAATCATCACTATGATTGACTTGTATAACAAACAACCTCACATTGGACATCCAACTATTAGTCCAACAAACCATTTCCCTCCAAAAGAGCCATAACTTGCTCCAATACTTCAAACTTTGCAAAAAAATGAAGATCATACTCACCAAAAATGTACACCATATCTTTTTTTTTGGCATTATCAATGTAGTTGAGAAGATCCATGGCATCTTCTTTCAAAACTCAGACTCTCTATAGTTTAGATCTATACACTTGCTTATGGATCGGACTTCCTCATCAATCTACCCTAGCTCTTCGACATCCTATTGTTGAATTTTGTCAAGAACATTGTGTTTGTTGCATATGTTTCCAAACTAATGTATTACCTATATGAGACCAAAGAATTAAAATTCAATAAGATGTTTAAAATAAAGAGGTTCTAGAAGTCTCTAATGCCAACCTTTTGTATTAGCAACTATAAAGGCCATGGCCAAAGCTATGACCATTTGCTCATTAACTTGTAGAGCCCAATGGATGGACACACTCTCAATGTGCACAATGTCTATGTTGCCTTCTCACAACTTTAGTCCTTCACGAGCCTCATCATCCTTTAGGAAATCATGTATTGAGACATAAAGCACTCTAATTTCAAGAAAGGTTGTTGTAGAATACATGATGGCTCTTGATCCCATGTACAAGAACACAAGACTGATGCCCTCTAACTAATCTAATAAAGCCCTAGAATTGTTAAAGGAGAAGACAACAAGTAATGTGACACAAAAGAAGTACGAGGTGCTACGTACCAAAGAACATACCTCCTCTTGATCTTCTAGACATCCCTTTGAAGGCAAAGTAGGATCACACTATTTGCCATAGTCTAGAGGTCTTGGTATGAAGCAATTGAACAAAACAACCATGCCTATCCCTCTCCTAGTGCCACAATTCCATTTCTCAACAATGATATATTGCAGTAGAGAGAAGACTTGTCACTCTCTATAGAAGACAAGCAAATTTGATGCAAAGTAGAGAGAGTGCCTCGCTTCTTAGTACTTGGATGCCATATTTTAGATGTTGTATGACACCAAATTACAAAAGTAGGGCTACAAGGTGCATCAATACTCAACAGACTTTGCCTCATGCCACTCATTTTGAATTAATATATGTAGTTCATTAATGTCCATGATACCCATTGGATCCTAGTCCAAATGAACCCAATGATAATTGCAAGCTATGCACCTACTACAATTAATTGATGTTGTACATAAGGTATTTGCTTCTTAAAGTCAAGACTGGACTGGAGTCCTCAATTGAATATACCAATTTATCATGTTAATAAGGGTACAAAGTTAATATCTTAACAAAAATAAATGTCAACAAAAAAATTATTTTTGTTTCTAATTAGTACAAAATGATGATAATATTTCAACCTACACTAGTAGTAAGCATGACCATAGCACAAAGAGAGTCGACAATTGGCTAATTACAAATGAGCAAGTTCAAAATGAAAATCTTAGACAAATCACTAATTTATACTTTCTAAATATTTACTTTTTAAAGTGGAGGAAATAACCGAAACATATCACTAAATAATCCAATATTAATTCAATACTTTCAGTGGAGTTCATTTATTGGCTGGTTTGTTTCGAATTTACCCCAAAAACTGAGCATGACTAATATTTTGAAAAATTATCTCACAAAAAGAAAAACTTTTGTAAAATTAGGGCCACAAGCACTGTCAGGATAAATCAGTGTGGTCTCCAATTTTAGTGTGACCTGGCAGTTCGAACCCTTCGCGAAAAATCAATTCTCGCTCCAAAGTGAAGGCCTACGCTTGTCTAAAGTTGAAGGGAGTTCAGTGGGCTTGCCATGGGGAGCAGCTCGCAAAAGCGGCGAAGCAAGGTTTGCGAGCTTTGCGTGACGAAGGCGCCGTGGAACGTCGACGCCACTCCCGCTGTAAGTAAGATCGATATCTTTTGCTTTTTAAATTAAAAAAAATTTGGTCTCGGGGTGCCCTGTGTTGTGTTCATTCTTTGGTGATTCGTTGTGGAGTTTTTGATTTAGGACGGTGATTTTAGGGTTACACTCCCGTTGTTTTCTTTTGTTTCTCAGATGCACCTGGACGGAGTGCTTATAGTTAGCTGCTCGTTGATTCGACCTGAGCGCTACAGGAGCGGGCGTTGAAGTTGTTTCTTTGTTGCAATCT
This sequence comes from Pseudoscleropodium purum, assembly GCA_963969395.1. NCBI lineage: Eukaryota > Viridiplantae > Streptophyta > Bryopsida > Hypnales > Brachytheciaceae > Pseudoscleropodium > Pseudoscleropodium purum. The sequence continues at coordinate 6,782,640 of OZ017796.1, forward strand.
AGTTTTTCCCTGGCGGTCATATTTTGGTTGCTGTATTGTAGGATACAGTACTCGGACTGTGAAGTTAGGGTTTGAAGTTTCGTCGGGGAAACGACGGTGTGTCTATTTCCTCATCGCCAGAGAGGGCTCACAGCCTGGATGGATGCAGCTTTAGGATTCTTACGGTCCGATGCTTGAATTTCAAGTGAGAGTGGGAATTGGTGGTGCGCGGAAGTGGACAAGGAGTATTCAGGCTTGAATTGATCGTGTTACATTGAGTTTCCGAGTGTTCGGGTTCCGAGGCGTTGTTTCTGAGGCTTTGGAGGCGTCGTTGTCAGGGGTTTGAAGGGCAGCGAGGTTAATCGTCATGGCGGAGGGCATTGCCTTGCTCTCCGTCTACGGCGACGCTGACTCAGATAACGACGATTTGGATGACAGCCCTGTAAAAGCCCCTTTGGATGCGGCCGGGAGTATTGTGGACTACGCTCACGACGAGGGGCATGGAGACGAGGTTAGGGTAGATGAATCCGTTTTAGGCGATGCGGCAGTGGAGGCTTCTGGGTCGCCGGGTGTTGAAACTGGTGGAATTGCACCCATGGAAATTGAAGTTAATGAGGAAGAGGATTCCAAGGCACAAGAAACGAGTGAAAACGGTGTCGAAGCCCCTGTTCCCGTCGTGGAGGAGGATGTGCTTGCTAAATTTTGGCCTTCCCCCCCATCCTCTCCGTGCTCAGAGGACTTGCAGGCAAGATTTGCGAATTTCTTGATGTATAAGGAAAAAGGGCGGACCTTCAATGAAGATTTGCGGAATTCAAAGGGTTACCGAAATCCAGATTTCTTGCAACTTGCAGTTATGCATCAAAATATCGATGACATTGGCAGCTGTTTTGACCCTGAAATCTTCAACCCGCATGGATACGACAGACGTGACTATGCAGCTGCATTGGGTATAGCTTCTTAGTCCATGGCATTTTGTGGTTGATTTTTTTGTCTTCATCATTTTTGCATCTTGCTGTCATGGATGATAATTTTCGCTCTTAGCGAAATGTTGCTCGTGAACCCCTGATTAGTATAGAATGGCAGAGTTGAACCTGAAGGATAATTGTTTTATTCCTGTGATGGTGGGTTTGAGGGCCAATTCCAATCTGATATTTTTGTGTATTTTATGGATTGTCATGCAGCTGCGGATCAAAGGAAAGAGGCAGATCGCAAGGAGCAGGAGAGGAGGCAGAACCAACGATCTAGCGTTGATTTTGTGCGCGCAACGCAGCTCCTTACTTCTCAAAAAGGTGCTTAGTACATTTTGAACGCCCTTCTAACTGGTTTTATGCTGTTAACCAAGCTAATGACACCTTGAACCCGAGTTGTATCATTGTTTGGAGTTCATGGAACTTTTTAGTCAGACTTGTAGAGCTCTGAGCTTGTCAAATATGGTTCATATGATGTTGGACGCTAGTTTCTTTTGATTTTCACAGTTGCCAGTGTGTAAATATTTTCGACACTACCCATTTGCTGTAGGGGTTCGAATTGATCATCTTGTTTATTGTTGATCAATCATCTACTCTTATAAGTGGCTTGTTTAAGTGAGCACCTCCTCTCGAAGTATCATTCTGGGTGAATGTCTTACTGACAAGAGCCTGTTACACCCTTCCAGACGTTGGAACTAGTTCAAATCAGTGAATGTAATAACTCCAGCAGTGTGATGTCAAATGAATTATTTAACTTTCAATTGTTCTATTATGCATTGTATTATTACTCTTCAAGTAAGTGGTTAAAGATCCGAGACAGACTCTTCAGTTAATTGAGCTGTTTTTTGTGCAGTGTCTCTTGCAGCAGCTGCTACAAATGCCCGGCTTGCAGAGGGAGCCCATAGCATCATCAATACGACTTCGTCACTCGTCCATACTACAACCACCACCACAACTGAAGTAAGGAGTGAAACTCGCACCAACAAGAAGAGTAAATGGGACAAAGCGGGTCATCACTAGTTGCGGCTGTTAGCTGTTTTGTACATTCACACTTGCTGGAGGAAAATTGGCAACATCGTTATCCCATTATGAAATTTTTTGGGGGTATGTTCTCTGTTGGCTCAAATGGCTTGATGTGTTGTAGGAATATTGTGCTGCAGTTCACCTGAGAAGGGTTTGGGTTGGGTTAGGTTAATGTAGGTGGATGTTGTATCCACTATAGATGCGGTTGAGGCTTGAAACTTAAAGGATTCTGCAGCTTTCAGCAGTCATACATTCTTGTTACGTTATGCACAATTCATCAATCTCTAATGGTACACTATTTGCAAGAGAATGTTGCGTAGTGTGTCAATAAGGTCTGTTTTGTGGCTCTTGGTGTCCAGCTTGTCAAAATTCTAGTTGAGAATTCATCGTGAACTAGGATTTGAAGTTGCTCACTCGTATGCAGATTTTCAATCTTTCGCATTGGGTTGTGTTTTCTTTCTCACCTTGCTCATGGTGTTCAAACTAGCTGTAGTAACTTAGTACTGTTCCTTCCCTGTAAACTTCTCTTGTAGACACACAAATTTTTTTGTAGTTTCATGGCCTACCTCATATGTGTTACTCCCTCTGTCTCAAAATAAATCTGTGGTTTCTGAGAAAAGGTTAGATTAATGTGTAAGGTACTCGTATTTGGATGGGAATGCATAGTTATTGCAGCTTCTAGTCATCCCTAGTGGGCATCAGGGCATCAAAGTCTTGAAGTCTGTGGCGGCAAGGGTCATGTTAAAAATTGGTGCAAAAATTGTCAATTTTCTTCTATTCTGTGAACAGTTTCATGTATAGAACTGTAAATGATTTGAGACTTACAAGTGATCAAACCATTGGAAGAACATTCTTCTACAACTCTCTTAGGACATTGACTCTTTGATTGATGCCTCAGAGAAAGCTTTTTGGAACATGGACAAAGAAAAGTTGAACAACATTTCCCTCTCCTAGCAACAATGCATGGTCAAAGATGTAACACGCAGGTACATCCTAGCAGTTGCACATGGGCAAGGACAAGCTGCAGGTATCAAGGCATTTGTTGATCACTCCGCATAATTGCCTTCTGCATAATTGCCTAGATGACACCAGCAAGCGTGCCCCCCAGCGTTTCATTTCTGTCGACCATTAAAAACATCGAACTTAACTTGAGACGACGAATTTTTTTTGCTAACCTCAGATTGATTTTGAGACAGAGGGAGTATCAATTGCAGATCACTTTCAAAATTGTGAAAATACTCAGCCTTGGTGAGCCTTACACGCATCGACACAGGCATCCCAACATTCTCATAGTCACGCCGTTTCTCCAAAGGAGAGCTATGGACTTTCGGTGCTCTCCGGGTCGCCTGTCTCTGTTAATTCACGAGCCTGTTCTTGCCTTCTTGAAAGGGCTTGGCACATGCAGCAGGTGTCCGTAAATGTTGTGAGATTGGAGGTACGTAATGGTGCGAGTGACTGTAATTTCAGATCCTGTTTCTGACACGGCGATACTGGCATGAACTCTGATGCTTTCGTAGTGCTCGGTGTTGAATGATTTTGTCTGGTCTTCTAGCTATTGCTAATTTCGTGATTGATGGTATGTCATTGATTAGAATCACTGACAGGAATGTGTGTGCTTGTTGAGTGAGTGATTAAGTTGTCTATTTTGTTTTTGTTTTTTTGACTCAAATGAAACGGAATTTCATTGCAAAAGAATAATAGAATACAAATCCTCAGCTACAATTGGCCTGACGATAGAACCAAACAAGTTCTCTACTTTGTAGTCCTGTTTTGTGACCCTATTTTGACGAATATACCGTGATGTGAGGCTATTCATACAACTTGCAAGGGTGCAATGCTAGATTCCTGGTGTACTGCAAAATTGTTTTAATCAGTTGAAGCGAAACGAAGATACCTCAAGTCCTCAATTATGGACTAATTTGGTCTCCTCTCTTGGATTCAAGAGCTTGATAGACGCCTCATTCTCGGCGTCTATGAGTGGCAGTGCCTGCTGTCACGTGAACCCCCAAACTGAACCTCGGAGAGAACAAATTGGGAGCTCAAGAATCGAAGTCACTGGTCAGTTAGTAACTTAAGAAGCTTTTTGAGAGCCGTTTACAGGATCTTAGTCGCTGCACATGCTAAGACGTTATCAGATTCTCCAAACAAATAAATTTAAGGTTGAATTCATAACATTATTCACCAGCCTAAACTAAACTAAGGTAGCCGACCCGTTTCCAACCACTTCAGCAATTACGTGTATTTGGAGTGCAGGTTTCTTGAGTGGGGAAACTTTTGTGTGTACAGAAATAGAGTTTGGAAGGATTCCATAATTTTTCAGAATTGTATTTCTCAAAACATAATTACTATGAATGTTTTAGTTGCCAAGATTTTGTTTGACCTATATTGGTCATATAGGTCTTCATATTTTCAACCATGGGTTCATTGCAAAGTTAACTAAGGGTTAGTTGTAATATTGAGAATCTTGCAACCAATCATAATATGCCACAACTATGCCAAGAACTAAACCTTAATTAATCACTACTCATCTCCATCCACCTAATTGAAAAGATAAAAGCCTATATAACCAAAATGGAGTGTGATTAGAAATAGGTTGGCTACTATATGCCCCTTTGGAGATTGAGATAATTTCTCCATAGATCCTTGGGAGTGAATTCGGTTTAATTTGTAAAGAGTCACTGGTTGGTTAGAAGGAGATTTGAATTGTGTAAAGGCAAAGATTGGAGAGAGTTAGTGGATTGGGAAGTTGCAATGTTGGGGGCTCCCTTTATGAAGAAGCAAAAGGGATCCTTTAGCATTGGTTAATAATGTTATGATTCAACAACAGAATTAGGATTTTGACCCTTTGGTTATTGACACTATCCCATTATTTGTGTGAAACAAAAGCAAAACATTATTCAACATTAGTACAAGGTGTATTTTGCCTTGCATGGAGAAAAAAGAGTGCAATTCATAAACATGGGGTAAATTTTATGGAAATCACTATAATTGTCAAAGAGCTTTTTAGACTAGTATCAATGTTGTTGTCATTGTTTCACAATTTTTGATCTTAATTTCTCTTTTTTTTCTTTCACTTATTAGTAGAAAATTATAATTCAAACCATGGTTGAATGTTTTTGTTTTTTTTCTTTTTTGTTATTAAAGCCTATTGAGAGTTCCACAATCCATATTTTGGATGAAGAGAGTGCTTCGAAACAATGCTTAGTCCAAATAGTTTTTCATTCATCCAAAGTTATATTTGAATCTTTAATAAACAAACTTACATTTATAACTAATTTGATGACATTGAAGTACATTATATAATTACATCACAATACATAAAGTTGTACAAATTTCAAAAAATTATTAAGGCGATCAAGGATTTAAGCCAAAGTGTATTAGCTTGGTGAATAGTACTATGAATACAATATAAATTTTATGATATTAATTTGGAAATTTAAAAACAAATACAAAAGACATATTCAATGTTTTAGAATGTTCAAGTTATTTTCAACTATTATTTAATAGAAAATTTACTTCTAAAATATTTAGATTTTGTATTTAAAATAAAATAATTCGAAGATACACCAACTTCAAAGTCAATGTCAAATATGATTAGTTGAAAAGAGTAGTTGGAGATCAATTGTTTACTATTATTCTTAACCCCTATAGAACTAAGCTTATCTTTTCTTTGAGAATTTAGGTAGGCTATGTTGACTTCATAATTAAGAGTTCTGCATGAATTTTTTGGATGGATTTTAATCATCCTAATCTATATGTGAAGCTTTGTTTCAGGTCATTACGATGAATATTGCAAAAATTAGAAGTTTTTAAAAATTTCATTGTCAAGATAAGCAACAAAAATATTTTCTAAAAAAATCAATTAATTTTTTTGAATTGCAAACATTGATACCTATTTAAAACCATTGTTTAAATCATTCAATTTCAAATAACAAGGTGAAGTAATGAAGAATTTTATTTGGAGGCAATATAGGTAGATAAAACATATAAAGTTGTAATTGACTTTTGCATTCAATTTTGAAAATTTTCAAATAAAAATAAATAAAGGATAGCAATTATTTATTAGATAATTTGCAATACCAATTGTTTCTTGTAAAAGTCATTAGTGGTTTAGTTTTCACTTTCATCATATACCACCTACCTTTTTATAATTTATTTGAGGACAAATATGATGAAAAAAATTGGTTAAATTTCTTACATATATTCTCAATCCATGGTGGAGTTTTTCACCCTAACATTTTGGGAGAATGTACTTTGAACAACTTAACTAAAGGATTTTATAGTTGGATTTGTTAAAGAATAAGTATAAATGAAGATTTAGCCTTGCTTTCATGATGAGTATAATTTTGAACTAATTTTGGGCCTTTAAACATGAAAGAAATTTAAAATTAAAACACTATTTGAAGATGAGATTCTACCAAAACAAATATATGAGAGTAAACATGATCAATTAGAAGGATTAGTTAGAAAACAACCATTTACTATTATCCTTAAATACTTATTGAAATGAAAATCTACTAAAATAGTAATGAGAGTCCTTTTAAATGCCTGAAAATGAACTCACATAGGAGCCTTCCTATTTCCTATTGTAAGGACCTATTAAAAGGATATGGATTTTTTATTTTTTATTTTTTTAGTGCCATAGAGACGTAGTTGTAGTGAAAACACATTAGAAGAGTTTTGGGGGGTCCAGAAGTCTATTTTGGGCATGTTCCCCTGTAGTTGTTCCACGCAGCGAGGGGAACGGCCCACTGTCAGAATTTTTTTTCATAAAAAAAGAATTTTTTCTTTTAGTTTTCAAATGCAAAAAAAAAAAAAAAAAATTTAATTTGGTCAATGATGTGGCAAGGTCTCGGTTGTGCCAAACTTGTGTCTTGCGTTCACAGGCTACAATAACTCGCAGGCATCTAGAAACCCCAAAAATCTTCTAATGCATACAAAAAAGAAAAACTCTTGATTCTTAAAAAATAGGAAAATTGACAATATAACCAATTATTAAATTTGTATTTTAATTACCAATTTTTTTCCTTCTAAAATCAAAAAATAGTTTTCACAATCTAAAGTAACATCCACCAATCAATGTTTGATATTGTGAATTGTAAGGTATGTACACTATACACCCAATATTGCACCTTGCCTAAAATCACCATCATCACTATGTATACACTTCAAAATCAATATGTACAAGAAATGTTGTTTAGAACTAGTCCTAGCCTCTACCAAAAAGAACTTTGACTCTTTGTAACTTCGGCATAGGGAACCCAAATGTTGCATTCTTTGGCGCGTTGAAACCTCCTTTCACTTTCCAACAACAAAAAATATGAAAATTCAACCAATGTAGTAAATAGTAAATAGGCACAGTAGTAGCCAAAAGTGGCGGTTTTGGCGGCACCCACTTTTCTACAAGAAATTCTGCAGACATCAGGGATGTCGTAAAGTGGCCCGGAAAGAAGTTTTGGAAGCAGAGCTCCAAATGTATGTAACGTACGTACCGCAATGTTTTTGGAGCTTTTGAATTGGAATTATGCAAGAGACTGCCACATTCATAGGTGCTTTGAGATTTGCACCCAGCTGTTTCATAGTGTAAAAATATATATATCTAGGTTACAAAATCATTAATCTACCCTCCAGCACATGAAGCACAGACCTAGTATAGATACGAGTTATTAGTAGTAAGTGTCGAAGTAGCTCATGAAATGTATATTGTAATGCACATTCCATTGCTCGAAAACCGAATGTTTACAATATTGTAATAAACACATGAAAGTAGCCAGTATTCTAAACTCGGAGACCGAACCGTAATTCCAGATTTAGCCGACACAGTAAAAATTAGGATATTCTATGAGATTCATAAACAAATGAATGTGTGACCCGCAACAACTGAAAGCAACTTCGAAGTCAACCGACGACGAAGGACGACGGAGTCTGCAAGTTCGTATACACTGAAATCAGTACATTTCTTAATCAATAAAGGACGAATTTTGACACAAACGTTTGAAATATATATATACTCGGTAGAGAATTTTAACACTTTCGGCATTCTTTTTCTTTGATATTGAAATATCCAACCTTGCTCAGGCTACCTTCTACAACACTCCACCAATGAGGAATCCGAGAAATTCGAGAAATTCATTAACCTATTTTTAGTTTCAAGGGAACGAAACACAGCAATTCCAATTATTGAAGTCACCGACAGAAAAATCGATCGCAACCGGCTTCTGAAATATATTGTTCAATACTGAAATTCAGACCATTCTACTAAGTATGTTTCCGAGTATTTATTTATATATACTCAAATAGAAATCTAGCTTCCACGTAACATATCCACAAATGCAAGTCTGCAAATCTTACATCTGACAAGAGACCTGTGTTTTCGATCGACCCCAAAAACTTTCTTGTAAGATATAAATTAAAACTCTCGTCCAGATATAAGTTAGTGGCAAAAAAATAGAGCAAAGAGAGTGAAGGATTCATGCACATCCTCGAAGAATAAGATAACTTAAGCCATCGTGGCTCAGTCCTCAGTGGTCTATGAAAGATGAGAACAAGTCCAGTTCTGAAAACCACGTCCAACGTGGTCAATAATTCTCATTGAATAGGAGCACCCGACTGACATCTCGCTGCAATTGAGCAGCCTGGCATCAGCACCTTTATATACGGACCGCTAGGTCATCATACCACTCTAAACTGCTAAAGAAATCTTCCACAGAACACACTAAAGAATTGGTTATCTAGCTAACATGAGAACAATTAAATCTGTACCAGACCCCGAAGCTAGCTTCAAGCAGCACAACTGGGCAAAGGGTGCATCGGCGCCTTCAAGCTCTGCCCGCCTCCATTCTTCGTAATGAACGCCATCTCCATGCCCCACCCGATATGCCTTTCGAAGTGACAATGCAGCAACCACACACCCGGATTATTCGCAAGGAACCTCACAGCAATCCATCCGCCATTCGGAATCCCAAAAGTATTGAACAATGGTGGATTCACAAGGTTGAACTTCGCTGGATCTGTACTCGGGTTGTAAACTCCGTAGCCTCTCCCCACAACAGAGAAATCGTGGCCATGGAGATGAAACGGGTGGTCCAGGATACTGTTCCCACCGAACTCATTCTGGAGCACCAATTGCACCACATCGTTGTAGTTCAACGTCTTAACCCTGGTTCCCCTGGAGGCGAATGCGTAATTAAGGTCGATCCCCGTCACATTAAGATCCATAGATACTGGCTTGTCAGGGAAATCAGTTGTGTAGACGCCGTTGGTGCCGCTGGCGTAAGCTTGGAGGATGGACGTGGAAGTGGGTTTGTCGAAGGTGATGTTTTGGACGGCGCCTATGACCTTCAAAGTGCAATTCTCGCTGGCGACGCAGGTGGTGAGGCCGGTGTTTACGACGTAAATCAGGTCCTGGTCGGGGGTCTTCTTCAAAGTGTAGGTGTTGAGATCCTTCAGCTTGGCCACATACTTGTCCATGGGCTTGAGGGTGACGTTGTTGGGGAAGTTGGGGAAGACGATTTTGGTCGACCTGGCGTTGGTGTATTCGAAGAGGCCGAGGGCGGAGATGTGGGGAGGGGGGAAGCCGACGCCAATTGGAGACGGACCGACGTCGAAGCCGAAGTAATACTTCCCTGAAGTTCAAGCAATGTCAACATGTTAAGTTCACGTACGTATGAAGTCATATAGCTATGGTCAGATCGATTAAGTATACTTGCACTCGATAGAACGGAAAAGAGGGAAAGCTTAACAGTTGAGTGCTAATTCATATGAAGTGTAACTAGTGCAAACCTGGAGTCTTGCTGGTAATCAAGAGGACGTCGGTCGTCTGTCCAGGAGTAACAGCAATGAATCTTGCTCGGAATGGACTCAGATAGTTCGCGTCTGCGGCAACGACAGTCACCTTGTGCCCGCCAACACTGAAGTAGTAATCGTTGTTCATGGCGGCGTTGATAATCCGAAGCAAGTAGACTTTATTCGGCTTCAGCTTGTACTGGGTCATCGCAGCTGGCAATCGTTCAAACCAATTCAACATAGATCGGCAGATCGAAGAAAGTATAAGACTAGAAGAGGGTTGGACCCATCCAACAATCAGGATGTACGGTAAATTTAATTCAGATAGGGCCAAAATGCCAAACATATTCCAACAAAACCGAGAAAGAGAATTGAATGCGTTTGAAAGTGACTAATGTGCGGTTTTAGAGCTCACCAGTAGTGGAACAGTTGTAGAGAGGTCCCGGGTCGCCATTCACAGTTGGGGTAATAGTGGTGGTGCTCTCAATCGGTGTTATCGTGTTGACCAAACCAGCCCCGTATACGTTCGGGTCCATTCCAATCCACTCAGCTGCAAATGAAGATGTCAGCAAGAGCAACTACACATTGAAAACTGGAATAATTCGCACCAAGAATTGAATTTGAAGACAGTACTTTTGCGACGGGACCATATATACTTGATAGAAATATCTGCAAAGGAATAAGGTGCACTCACCAAGGACAATGGGTATCTCAGCTTCAACTGCACCATACGCTGGCTTCACCTTCGGCCGCACAACCAAGGCACCGTGAACCGTGGCTCTCAACCAGTCGATGTGAGCGTGATAGAAGAACGTCCCGCTTTGGCGTGACACTGTAAACTCGTAAATGTATGAGCCACCTTCCTGGATAGGACACTGCGTGATGTATGCTGGCCCATCTGCGTAGTTGGAGCCAAATTGTCTGATCCCATGCCTGCAGATCCGATTTTTTGGTAACATTAACCAATAGTTATGATGCTCAAAACTGGACACAACATGAGAGGTAAGTACGTGATCGACCTCAACCAGGCATGAAATTCCTATTACTCCGGCGAAGCATTTATATGAATGTCGATCACTGAATCACTAACAACCGGCTTTAGCAAGAGAGAAACGCACCAGTGCAGAGTTACAGGGTAGATCTGGTTGTTGGTCACCGTGATGACGAGTGTGTCATCTTCATCAATAATTACAGCAGGACCTGGGGAGATCCCGTTTATTGTGGCCACGGTGACAGTGTGGCAATTTCTTGTCAAGGTTGCGTTCTCCACCTGCAACAGATATATACCACGTTCTTTGAATACTAATCATGACTACAAGCCAATGAAACCATCCGTGCAAGTCATCTAGCTATATCAGCGTAGGTTATTGATTTAGCCAATTGAAAACATACAACCGGCCCCTAGAGCACAACCAAGCTCTGAGAATATGAGTTTCTGCACTTCTTATCCGATTAATTTCTGAAGGACATTTCCGAAATTTCCGCTCGAAAGGAAGATGCATTGATTTGGATTTGTAACTGTACTCGAGTTTAAAGCCATTGCTAAATACAGACGACATGAGAATCAAACTTCCTTGCAAGTGCATAAGATAGATGGTGCACTTACACTCCAATTGAGGTAGTGCGTCTTCGCCGTCGCCTGTTGGGCGAAAACGGCCACCAATATAGTGATCACAGCCAGCGCCTTAAGCGCCATTGAAGCCATCTTCGACTGTTACTGAAGATACAAAGAAACGTATGCAGATTCGATCTCAGTACTATCAAATGTATATCGTGAGATGCGACGGGCCTTTCAAAATAAACGGCCAATTATTCGAATTCTGTAGCAGAAACTGGTGGTTGAAAAATGAAGCGATTCAACTAACTAGAGGATTCGTTCGAAATCACGTCTATAGTAACTCCTCTGATGTCCAATTAAGTAGAAAAACTTTTCTGGCCCTACAAATTGACTTTCTAAATGAACATAATCCGGATCAGAAAAACTCACGGATGACCGACTACTGTCTTGTGCTCCTCGCCGATCGATCGACTGTCGGCAGATGGTGTAAGTGATCGAATAATGCAAAGTGTTAATTGTTTTTTTTCCTGGAACACGGTACACAACTTATCAATGGCTATTACCCGCTCTCGATCAAAGCTCTTGTATACGTCAAGGATCCAGTACTAGAAAAATCTAGAACATCGAAAAGATTGCAACAACGATCTCATTGCTGGCCGGTAATAATGGAAAATTCAATATACAGCTCTTTGACAGGAGGATCAATACCCGATTGCCTGTTTATCCAAGACTGTACATAAATTTTCGAGAATGCTACCAAGTTGGAAGGCATGAAATGATCGATCACAAGAACTAGGAAGTACTGATCCAGCACCGCGACGTCCACTAGCTAGTGATGCCAAAAACTAATCACTGCCCAAGTAACTTTGAATGATTGTATCCACAGGCGCAGACCCCAATTCCTTTCAGTAGAAGCTAAACTGTAGAAGCAAAGCTATTACGTCGACGAGGATGGTGCTTCGCAGTACTAGGAAGTGGTACTGATCCCAGCTAGTCCAGCTGCAGCAGTCCCGCACACTGTGTTAGTACGCTAGAGCCTTGGGCTCCAGTGTAGTCTCGGTGGTGAGCATATCTGTGGAGAAGGTGGAGCCCCATCTTATAACCAGAGTCAACGCGCTTTGCGGGGCAATTATTTGTATCATTGCGGTTTTAGCCTAGCGTGGAAGCTATCCCGAGCGGATGAAGGGATTAAAAATTGCTAGCAAACGCCGATGCCTTGATCCAAACGGTTCCGCAGTGGCGTAATAAACCGACGAAACTGGTGAAGAAAAAAAGTTGCTGGGTGGCGAATATGCGGGTGGGTTGAGCTTAAACAAATGTTTCTTCTTCCCCGGGCAGCCTGGCTGCCATAAAAGACAAAGAAGGGCTCCATTTTCTTTATTCTGAAGTGCTTATCTTCGCATGGGGACTTAAGGGGTCGCTTCCATTCGGGGTAAGGAAAGTCTTCAGGAATTTCAACGCCTTTGAAAGTTGTTAATTGCCTTTGTTTTCGTCCGCGTGGGAGGGGTAGGAGAGGAAGGGTGTCGTAACTGTCGTCAGCGCCGATCGATCTCTTGTTTTGAGTATGCTTCAGTTCTTGGCAGTTATCCAAATGTAGCCGATGGCAGACTCACGTCGCAGGACAGCCTGGAATGAGACATCTCTCGTACCCAATACTCCGGGTGATGACTCATCACGTCCGTACGCAACATGCAGCTAGATCGCTGCATACGCACTGACAACCCTAGCTAGCTAGCTAGCCTCCGGATCCATATTTGAACTTTGATATTTTATTTCAACATCGACGAGCAGGCTTCGGCGGTTGGTACGTTTCGGCATGGCAAACATGTCCGTCTCGGATTAGCTAGCTGGAATCAGAAGTTTAACTAGCTTTTACGATTAACCGAATACGGACAGATATTTAACCAGCTGTGTCGATCGATTGATCGGACTTTTGAGGGAATTCCATCCATACGAAACGGAAATTAAGAGAATAAGCAAGAGAATTCCGTTGTACGAGAAACGAGTGAAAATGGAGTCAGCGGATCGGAAGATCCTGTATTCACGTGGATGTGCTTGCTCAAATTTTGCCTGTCAATCGTCCCGGCCTCCGCGCGCACCCTCACCACGTACGAGTCCATACTCAGAAGCCGGCATTGTAGCCGGCACAACTTGCGATTGAAATTCTTGCAGTGGAAGGAAACAAGGACGGAATTTTAAAGGCGATTGCCCACATTCGAAGAGTACCCTAAACCCGGGATTCCTGGCAACTGCAGAGTTGTGCATCAGAGTATCGACGACATGGCTGTCAACATTGCCAGCTGTTTAAGGGTTTAAGGGTTTGGGGTTTTAGGGTTTAGGTTATGGGGATTGAGATTAGGCTATTTTTAGGGTTTTAGGGTTTAGGTTTCTTTTTCGGGGGGTTGTTGGGTTGTTTGGGGTCTGTTGGGTCCTCAGGGTTTAGGAGTGTCTTTGCTTCCCCGATTGTCGTTCACGGTTTCAGGACGGTTTCCCAACACGGAGAATTTTGAAACTTTTGCTCCCATGGAAACTTTTGCCCTCATAGAAAATTGTGTCCCTCCCCCTCCTCCTATGAAAAATTGTGCCCGTAGTACATAGAAAATTATGCCCACATGGGAATAATATGACTACTAATAACTTACCTTAATTTTCATCGGTGGCAGCGTGTCCCCGCCCTCCCTGTGCAAAATGGGTTCGGAATTTTCTCATAACTTTTTCCATAAATTAGGGGAACATGGACCATCTCCCTCTCTCCCTGAGTGAGTCCCTGTCTGCCAGCCACGTGGATTTTCAAAGGAAGGGACTAAGCCAATGCATTGGGTGTCCATTTCAATTTATTGATTCTTCTTCCTCATTATTGCACCGTGCCTGCTTTCATGGGGGGATACGTATATTTCGCCCTGTGCGAAAGTGAAAAAATGGGGTCCCTAAGGGTCATTTCATATAATAAAATGGGCAGCTGTTGAATGGTCATAGTATTCCCTTCGCACGTGGATTTTCTTTCAATAATATTGACTGTGTGTATCTGTTATTAATATGCCCAAAGTCCTATGTATAAGGTAGGAGGTCAATAAACCAACCATTTAAGAGCTAGAACTGATTTTTGGGGAGGTGAAACTTCTTCATATATTTTTCAGTAATTTTTCCTTGAAAGACAAGTAGAATTGGCTTCTAAGTCAAGTCGTTTCATACTTTTTGGAGCTTTTTGAAATTAGTTATTAAATTTTGACGTTGGAGTGGCATAGGGTTCTAATAATGTCCACCGCCTAAAAAATACATTGTTTATACATGGCTAAAGGCTACAAAAAAGAAACAAGTACATGTAGTGTACATTTGAGGTGGATGCTTTTAGGACCTGTGCACTTTTAGAAACTCCTACCTTATGGTAGAAACACCTAAAACTGTCAAAACAAGCAATTTAACATAGTTAGAGGGATGGAGGTACCTTTATTTAGATTTTTTTTTTTTTTTTGCAATATGGTATTAGCAATTGAAAATCATGAATTTTCCAAAAAAGAATTGAAGTTTTAGATACAACATGTGATTTCTATAAATTTTTTAAGTGGAAGTTCCCTAGACCATTGAAATCATCATACAGCTCGATCTAAAACTGAGAATCTGAAAAATTAGCAGTTGACTAATGATACTTAAATGTAGGGATGGATTAATGATACTTTTGAAAGACACTTTTTTGATGGAAGTCTAGGGGCACTTTGTTGGCAATCTACTATATGGAAATGGGTACAAGGATGATTTGGGGTGTTTTACCTTACGTATTATATTTCTAAAGTCCTAAGGCCTTTAATTCATCAAATTCCACTTGAAACTTTAGAAATTTCAAAAACTTTGATTGAATTGAATTTAGTAATACACATATTGAGTTAAAAAAAATTATATTTGAAGAATTGAATTGAAAATCTAGGAAAAGTAGTTCAAAAAAAGTATACTTGATTTTCATTCTTTTGAAAATTGTTAAATAGAAGTTTGTATGAGATTGAAGGAAAAACATAATCATTTATAGCTCTACAACAGAATTAAAAGATAATAATTCCAATGGTAATTAATAATCCTTATTAAACATTTTTCTTTGAAAAATTGTAAAAATTGCATTCAAAAAAGAATCCCTTAGTTTATTTTGCAATATTTTATTCAAATTACTTGAAAAACAAGATTGTCTATAACTTTCTCATCACTCGACCAAATAGAATGAATCAAATCTTTCTTTATAGCTAGACAAAAATATTTTCTATGAGGAAAAACAATTTGATTTTTTAAAATACTACTCATTCAAAAACCACATTAGAGGATTTCTAGCAACATTAGAAGATTTGGGGGGTCTCTAGAAGTCTATTTTGGGACCGTTCCCCTGTAGCTATTCCTCCTAGTGGAGGGAATGGCCCGTTGTTAGAAAAGAAAATTAAAAAAATTAAATTAAATTAAAATTCTTCAAATGCCAAAAAAAGTCTTGATAAAAATTTAAATAAATAAATTTGGGCAATGACCTGGCAAAGTCTCAACCACATCATTTTGTTGCATTGAATCTATTCCCTACATTTACAAACTGTGATAACTCGTAGGCTTCCAAAAACCCCAAAAATCTTCTAATGCTTTGGAGGGCTCTGAATTCCATGGGTTGCTATCATTGGAGGAATAGCCTTGCAGTTGCTGCATGACATGGCATGGTAACTACCACATCACTAAAAAAATAATTTTGAAAATGAAATTTAATCTTTCTACTTTTTTTCCATTCTAAATTTTTTTTTTTTAATTATTTTTTTAAAAATTGACAACAAAAACAATGGGAACAAGGGTGAAGGAACATGCCTAAAACAGCCCTTCCAAACCCCCAGAAATCCTCAAATGTTTTGGCTGCAAGTGGCAAAAATTTTGTACTAGGCAATTGATTGAAATAAAAATTATATTCCTAGAAAGTTGATATATTTTCCTATCTTCCAATGGAGTTTTAAAAAATCACAATGAAAATTGAGACTATAAGAACCTACCCAAGTTCACTTTATAACCCCAGAGGGGATTATAGGATTTAGGTGCACAATGTCACAAAATGAAGGTATATTGTTATCCTAGGGGGATGGACATATTCTCATCCATTCATTTATTCGACCAAAATTGAAATAGATGCAATATGAGATGGAACTAAACTATCTTCATGTCAAACCTTGTTATTTTCAATTTTTTTAAATGGAACATTTTTTTTTTTTGTAAAAAGATTGTTGAAAAATTTTCAATGGAGTGGGACTAGTATATACTATTTGACTATCTTGATTGCATCAAATTGGTCATAAAAGGAAGTTGTCTTTTAACCCCTTAAAGACTAGTGGATAGTCAAAATTTCAAAAATTGTAAAGATGGATTATAAAATATAGTCTAGAAATTAATTTAATGATCACTTTCAAAAAAGTTGTAAAATAATATTCATAGATCATTTTCATATAATTAGATCTAATACTAAACTAATCAACATTTTCATAAAATTTAAAACCAAAAATTCAAAATTCCTACTAAAATGGATTGTAGATGGTTATTTTAAATTTTTACAAGATTTTTTTCTCTTTGAGTGCAAAATGTTAAGTTCTAATTATTATGGTTTTCAAGAATCCTATTTCAACTTCTTATTCAAGTTGTTTATTAAGAACCATATTTTGAATTAAAAAGTTATTTTTCAAGGTCAAATATTCTTGTATCCTTTAAACTATAGAATATTTGAAAATCTATATTGTACAAATGTAAGAAAATTAATATAAGAATCTACAAATGCATAGATATAGATGAACCAAGGTTCATAGTACTAGAAATATGTTTTAAGAAATTTGAATGTTCATTCCTTTAGGGATAAAAAATTTAAGCATTACTTTAGATGAATATGAAGTTATTTGAGTACATTCTTTCATTAGATTATTTGACTTTGAATCTTCTTACCTTTAAATTTTTGCACTAAACATTTTAATTTTAATATTTTATTATGTTGAAGAATCGGGTTGAAAGTCTAAGATGAAAAATTCTAAAATACTAATATTAGAAATATAGTCCTTTAAAAATTTCTTAAGTAGAAGTTATTATGAGATTGAAGGAAAAACTAATTTGTTAATAGCTCTAAGAATTGAAGCACACTAAATAAATCCCAACTATGAGATTATTCTAGCAAGCATGCTTGACCTCGCGGAATTTTATTTTTTTGAAAATTGTAAGAATTTAATACATAAACAAATCTACTACAAGACAAAGGTGTGTTTTAAATATAATCCTAGTAGTATAGTCTTGTAAGTAATGACCTTTTAACAGATTTAAAAAAAAATTACTAGATGTACATGTATTTTCAATAAAATTTTACTAAAAAATTCCTATAGAGGTCATTAACTTATAGGACCATACTACTAGGACCATAATTAAAACACACCTTTGTCTTGTAGTGATCCAATACATTATTTTTTCAAGAAGTTTTTACAATTGCCTACAAAACAAGAAGGTTCATAACTTTCACATCACTAATTCAATGGAATGAATCAAGGATTTAAATGTGTTTCAGATTTCTATTAATTTGTAACTTCAAAATCATATGTTAAATTGGTTCCATATTTATACATTTGAGTTTCATTCATACACCATAAGGTGTAAGTTTACTTTTGATTGTGTGTATATGTGTGATTGTTAGAAAGGTGTTTTTAGGCATGGTACTAGATCTACTTCAATACCTAATTATATTGGTTTGACTTTGTTTACAAAGTAGCAACTTATCCTGTTACTTTGTACATTGAAGATGTCAAGTTTAGCAAAAGTAGAGTTGGTGTATTTAAGACACAATACCAAATAGTCAATTCAAATTTCAAATTATTTCTATCAAGGGGAATCTTTATACATCAACAAGGTTAATTGCATATTATTGTTCATTGACCTACATGGGCTAACTTTGCCTTGAATCATTCACATAAACTCTTAGAAGGATATAGACTCATTCTAATGATTGCAAAAATGAGGGGAAGTAAGAACCTTTGAGTTTCTAGAATATTTCTTCATTTCAAAATGCATCCAAGCTCAAAATTGGGATGACTTTAAAAATCACTTATCCAATTTTTTCCCCTAGTCTTTAGGATGGGTGATTTCTAAGACATAGTTTTTGTGGATGATTGCATAGAACACCTATATCCTTTTGATGTTACATGTTGTGGATTTGATGTATCTTGTGTCATAATATTGGATTTATTGAGCCAAAAATATTAGTGAAGGTGGATGTTATCCTTCTAGTCATAGTAATTTTTTGGGTTTAAGGAGAAATCATTTTCTATGTAAATAGAATTTTGCTAAATTGACTCACTTTTCCATTTTTTATGTTTTTTAGACTTATGAAACCTAACTAGAATATTAAAAAAATTTAATGTCAACTTTTCACTTGTATTTCTACCAAGCCATGTACCTATAGTACAAAAGATGATTAAAAAAGAATTCCTTCCTTCCTTCCTTCCTTTGTCATGGATTCAAAGAAAGTTATCTTGTGCACATTTATATCTTTTGGAAACACTTTTTCATCATTTATTTGGTTGAATCCTATATTTAGCAAATTCTTAAACATGTCCAACTTGGAATTTTATTTTTTAAACATATTTACTAATTTTCAATAATTTGGAGTGAAAACATCAATTTTTTGAAATTTATGTAAACCTAATTTGTAAATTTATGTATTAAAAAAAAATTCAGAACGAAATTTTGGGAAATTATTGTTTTTATTATTTACTAATTATCCTTCTTTAAAATAGTACTACAATACCAACAAGCAATTACACCTTTTATAATAAAAAAAATGATTTATCTCTCTATAATGTGTCAAATTTGATCATTTTTCTATTTTTGAATTTTATTATATTATTCCCCTTCCAAAAGAGACATTCTGAAAATGGTTTAAGTTGCAACTTGATATGTGCTAACAATAAGCTTCTTTTGTATCAATAAGTATATGATAATTTTTTTATATTCAATTTTGTTTTGTAGGAATTCTTCTAAATTGAAAAACATGAATAAACTTTTTTGAATTTTTTCCTAAATTTTTACTATTTTATAAAACTTAAATATTATAATATCTATTACTAAACTGTTTTTAAATAATCCATTTTTAGACTTTTTAAAAAAAAAAATGTGTTTAGAGCATGACCACTTGTATAGAATCAATGCTAGTATGAATGTTTAGTAATTAGTGATAAAACTCTAATTCAAAAAATAGTATTTAAGTTTGAAGTCAAGTGATTGTAGTTATTAGTCAAAGGTCAAATTTTCTCTACAACAATTATTTTCCCAAGTCATTTTTTTATAGAGTTCCTCTAATTCTAAAGTTTTTGTTGTTGTGTCTTGACCAAAATAGAAATACATTCCTAGAATTGAGATTCACTCAACTTTGAAGTATATATAATGCTTTCAACAAATGTCTATTGCTTGTTTTGCAATTTATCTCTACATCATTTGATTCAATTAGTTTTGAGACTAAAACAACAATGAATCTATTGGCTAGAATACATAATAATTAATAATCCAACATAATGATGTATTTCCATTGACCATTGTAGTATAATTACACATGACTAGCCTAGCTTGATTCGCATATTTACAATGTAGTGTTAGTATTGCATTTATTCAAGTTTATCTACATGATAATAATAATTTCATTTCATTTAGAAATGATTTTTGAACTTTTAATTAAATTGGAATATAATTTTGAAAAAATATTATTTCTCTAACAATACTTCACAAAATTATACAAAAAGGGAGTTGTACATTGATTATTCAATTTTGTTTATTAGCAAGATTAATATTAAACTAGATTTAATGCATGTCTAATTTAAGATTAGATTAGTGTATCTTTAGTTTCAAGACCTAAAATCATAACATATTGTATTAAAGTTGGAGATATACAAACTTCATATTAGCATGAATATTCTTGAATTCCTTAATTTTAAAATGAAGACTAATTCAATTATGTATATTAGGATTTAATCATTCCAAAATGCAAATACCAAATATTGCCACTTCAAAAATATAAAAGAATCCGGCAGGGAAGATTGATCTTCAATACATCAACATAAAAGGTCAATTTGTTGGGAATTTACAAATTTTGAGGACTCGCTAAGATAAGCATAACTATAAGATTAAAATTAATTGATTAGAAGTCTACTTTGGAGTCAAAATAAATCATGGTCAAGTTCTCAAAAAATGGTACAAGATCCAATTTTTTTGTACTAGTGAATTTCTAGTGCATAATTTGATTAATTTCAAATGACAACTTAATAAATATAGAATTAATAAATTTGAAAGTTGAAGAAATACAATGTCTTTGAATTTGTTTTAAATTATTCACTACAAGAAAAGGTGTGTTCTAGTAAGTGAGTTTTTAAGTATAGTCCTAAAAATAAAATTACAAATAATGACTTTTAAGGAGATTTTCAACAAAATCTTACTAATATTGAAAACTCACTTAAAACACCCCTTTCTATTGTACTATAGTGACTGTAACTTGATTTAAGACATGACTATCATAATACTAGTAGCTACTATATATTTAAATATTGTATTTTCCTTTGTATATGCTTAATAGTCTTTTTTGAACTTGAAGTGGAAAACAAGTCTACCAAACCTTTCAAAACTTAAACATGTTGATTTGTTTTCAACTACATATGTAAAAAGGCAAAGTGACAATTAAGATCAAAAAATAATTCTAAATAATGAATGTGAACAAAAAAAAAATCTCATGGAAATAGTTGTCCTTGGATTGATTTAACTCCTAAAGTGCCACACTTGTGTTTTGCCAAAAACCACTCTAAAAAATTTGTATTTAATCCCTAAAAGACCAAGGCCTTTTTTCTACCAAAAAACACTCAAAACTACCACTTCTGACTTCTATAGCAAAAGATGAAAAATTTTAAATTTTTTTTTCTACATTTAAACTTAGGATATTACACCAAAATATTATGAAAATGTGTTAAAAAAAATTTCAAAAATTTTGACTGCACAAATTGCAAGATATCTGTGTTTAAAGTAGAAAAAATAAGTTGTTCAATACATTGTAGGACTAGATTTTTTGACTTTGAACATTTTTAACTTTAATTTTTGTACTACAAAGATTTGAGCTTTAAATCTATATAGTATATAATTGAATTGAGAGTTTAGAAAAAAATAATAATAATTCAAAAAAACTTAATTTTTATTTAAAAGAAAATTGTTAGGTAGAAATAGGTATGAGATGGAAAGAAAATCTAAATTATTAATATCTCTAAAATGGAATTAAAATGCACTAATTTCAGTGATGAGATTGTTTTAGAAAGCAAGATAAGCCATGTAAAACTCTTTTTTTTGAAACATTGTAAAAATTGCATTCAGAAATAAATTCTACGAGTTATTTTTTCAAGAAGATGCTCTAATTGCCTCCAAAACAAGATATTCTATAACTTTCTCATAAAAAATACAAATTCAATGAATCAAAGATTTTCATATATACAAAAATATAATCTATAAGGAAAAAATTTTTAAAAATTACAAATTATAAATTATAAAAATTACAAATTAAAATTTTTGAAATTGTTTTTGTTGTCCCCTATTCCCTGTTTTGAACTTATCTAGGCATAAATTTTGATCCTAACCATTAATTGAAAAAAAAAAACTATATTCCCACAAAGATAATCATTTTTTCTATCTTCAAAAAAAGTTAAAAAAATCGGGAAATAATTTCAGCCCATAGGTACCTACTCAAAATCCCATTTGTCCCCCAAAGGACAATGGTCCTTTAGGGATTAATGCTAATAACAAAAAATTTAAATATTTATGTCTTTGTATATAATTATTCAATGGTAGAATCTTGCACTAGACTAGTATAAAAATATACAAAAGAAAATTCAAAAACTTTGACCTTATTTATAGATTGGAGTAAATGTAGTAAAGACTAGCTAGTTTTGTTACATTTAGATAGTTTCTTTTGGAGTACTATAAAATCAGAAAATATTTTTTTCTTAAATATAAAAAATAAGAATTTTGTAAGCATTTGGAAGAAGAAAGTTTCCTAAGAAGGAAAAGCATTGAAAAATTTACTAAGTAGGAGTACTAGAAAAGTATAGAATCTCAAAGAAAATAGATACTTTGGCATTTTAGTTTGTAAAAAATATAAAAAATAATTTGAAAGAAAAAAATATTTGAAAATTTGCGAGAACTTTATGATGAAGAGATTTCACCAATAGAATGATTTTGAAACCATCTTTTACATTCAGAAATGTATGCACAAAGCTAGTTAGCTAATCATCCTATTAGCATGCACATGAAGGACACAAAATAAAGTTTTTTTTAAGTAACCTTTGATAGGCATATGACCATCTAGTATAGAAATAGACCCTAGAGATTTTAGTTCTAGATCATTAATTTGGGTATTCCCTAGTGCTAAAACCCCCTAGACCACAAAGTGCGACAAATTAGCTAAATTTAAATTTAAATATATGTTTCTTTTTGAAAATTTCTAGAACATAAGAATTCTAATTTCTGTTTAGTTATTTATCTTTAAAAAAATCTATAGTATTTCGGCTTCAATTTGCAAAAGTTATGGTTGATGACAATTCAACCAATCTAAATGTGATGCAAAATAGTACTAGTCTTTTTTGCATTCACCCATTTATTTAGTGTTTAAAGAAAAGAAACAATTTTATTTGCACCTTTTCATACCTAGATTTCATGAAGTTATTATATTTTAAAATTTTCATTGAAAATCTTTGAAGACAGGGTTGACAAATCAGTACGTCCGCCCCAAAATAGCGTCCGTAACTCGAACGTCCGTCCTCACGGACGCCATTGGACGCAGCATCCCTCCCGCCGTCGGAAGGCGAACGGCCCGAGGCGGATGCCCAGATCATGCGGATCACATCAGTCCGCGTGTCGATCAGACGACCGTAACCGAGTGGACGGCCGTATCGGGGCAGACGGGTATCGGGGTGGACAGGCGGACGGGGCAGTCCTGACAGACGCTGCGTCCGCTAGGACCGCGAATGTCAGCGGATGCTGCGAACATAGCGTCCGTGTTCGGACGTCCCGGACATCCGATCGTCTTGTCAACCCTGTTTGAAGAAAACCTTGATTTTCATTTTTTTTTAATTGTTAAGTACAATTAGATACAAGCCTAAGTGAAGAAAATAAATCACTAATAGTTTTAAGATACTTTTATATTTTTCTTTGTTGCCTTGACTAGAGCATTTTGAGCTTAGTATAAGTTAGGATGGCAAAAGTACCACTACAAGTGCCAACTAAAATAGAAATTATAATCTAAGGAAGCTAATATATATATTTTTAAATCTTAACTACTAAAGGATTCAAGGGCATTTGGGGGTTTGGATCAATTTTTAACAAGCGATTGTAAAATTGCCAATGTGAATGCCAATTTTTTGGACTTACTGTTGGAATTTTGCACAAAGATCAAAACAAAGATTCTTTTGAATGCAAATGAGATTTAATAGAATTTAGATAAATAGTTACAAATTCATGTTCAATTTAGTCTATTTGTTCTCAATATGAGTAAGTTTAGCATTAAGAATTTTCTTTATATTTTAGTTATTTTTGCTTTTTTTTTTTTTTTTTTTCTATAAACCATCACTTAAATTTCAAAACAAGTTATCAAATTGTACAAATTATAAGTCACATGCATTTTTCTAAATATTTTTGGAGAAATGAGCTACATATATATTTACAAAGTTTCATAATTTGAAAAAAAAATTCAAAATTTCAAGATGAGTGTCTTACAATTAATAATATGTAATCAATATGATTTAGAAGTTTTAATACAATTCACTTCAAAGATTTATCTATATGATGTTATAGACTTATAGTTGATTTTTTCAAAAAATAAAAATATTGTCTTACTTGTTTAGATTGAGATTGAAAATACATTTCACCTCACAAGTCTACATTAGCTTATTCAAATGGACAAAAATTAATGTACTTTTAATAATATGATACACATTCTCTAATGTTTATATTTTTCTTAAATGTATACTAGTCTTCCCTTCCAAAAATGCAAAATCTCAAAATGGACTTCTAATCCTTTAACTGTTCAAAATAAAATTTTAAAATTATGCCAATAATTGAAATCATAGAAACATACCGAAACTTTCATTTGTCCCTCGAGGAGACAACAATCCTGTAGGGATTAGTGCAAACTCCATAGTTGAAAACTCCTCCCATTGTGCATTGTGTCCTAGTCATTGTTTTGTTTATCCTTGCGAAGCCACACATGGTTTGCAGGTCTTTGAACCTCATGCAATGAAATTTTGTTTCATTTGTATAAAAAAAGAAAAAGAAGTTGAAAAAACACAGGTCAATAATGATAGTATTAATTAACCTTGGAAAGACACTGCGACCCTAAAAGGTCCAATGGATGACTTCACTACATAGTAACTGTAGAAACAAAGATGCACCTAAGATACCTATTGGTGTAATAATCTGAGTCTTGGTCTGACTTAGTGCCTGCGTACCTCCAGGCCGGGTTGGTTAAATCATAGTCTCCGTAAGTACTGTTGTTTCCATAAGTCCTCTCTCGCATGGAGAATCCGTGCTGCCATGGCATGAAACACAAGCTTGCATTGTAATGTACTTACTCGGATCATTCTCATGCACATCGGCGAGCTTCCTGGAAACTTAGTATTCTAGAGCTCAAAACTGAAATGATCGATCTCAACTGGAAATTACTGTAATGGTTCGATCTGTTTGACCTCAGTTGCTGTCTCCATTTTGTAAATGCAAACAACAAGTGAACCAGCTTAGCACGTTACTCTCAAAGAAAAAGCGACTAGCTGTGGGCAGCGAAGGACTGAAGAGTGAGTGAGTGAGTCAATGTGCAGTACAGTACAGTAGTATCCGGAGCTTGCTTTCTGAGTGGCAACTTACTCACATTTTTTGTTTTTATATGACAGACAGAGAATTTTATGTCAACGGCGAACCAGGTCGCACTCTGAAGTCTACAATCTAGAAATTTCAAGGACTTTTTTTACCACACAACTTCTCATTCATCCAAACTCCAATGCTTAACTTTTTTACAAGAACCACACGTTTCGCGTGTGACGGATTTGATGAAATTGAGGTAAATAATATTGATATTTACAAAGATCGATATAAGCGAAAAGTCAAGAAAGGATTCCGGGCGCTGCGGGGTTCAGAAAGTACAAAGAGAAGGCACCTGGGAAACTTTAACACCAGTCAGGGTCAGACCAAGTAAAGATCAACTATCTGAAGGCAAGTTTTTCTCGCAAGAAACTTACCATGTAACCCTCTCTGGCCCCCCACTCATGCCATACATTGTCAAAACAGGCCCAGAGCAGCTTGAATTTCTGGGAGTTCGATTCCTTCTTGAGTTTTCTAGTGGTCTTACGTACAGTCATACTCTGTAAGACTAGCCTATATATATTGCTCAATCTCTTCCGAACTAACTTGAGCTCGCCTAATCAGTTCGCAAAATCCAAAGCGTCTAAACCGTAATCCCTCGAATCGAAGGAGAAACCTTTTACAACTAACATCGGGGAACAAACCTGCGAGTCGGTTGAATGGCAAAAATAGATTAAATGTTGCAACTTCCTCAATTGAAGCTTCCTCGATCACACAGTAGCTATACGTGCAGACGCAATAAAGAGGTTCATTTTTTTTTGCACCAAACTGTTGTATCGACTTGCAAATAGGTTTGTATTGACTTGTAGCTTGGTGCCGCAAGACCCTCCTTTCTACTACGTACTGACGTAAGTAAGTACGTAACTTTGGTTAAGGGAACCGAAGTTTTCCTACCTTTGATCGAGTGGTCCAGACTCCAGAGCCAAAAAGAATTCCTGTTTATGTCCTTGCACTCTCATAATAATTGAAGTTGGCCACTGGAAACCATTGTCTCTAGTGCTTAAGAGAGAATCCACTCCGATCCTCATGCATGTTGCTGGCTAGCTACAGAAGTGACGAGCATTACGAAGTTGCTAGCTGTTGGGTAGGTAGGTCCGTGCAGTTTCGGTCTACAGCAAGTACCCCAATCATGCCAATGGTTACTTTCATTTAATTTCATCATATCATGAAGAAAGAATCACATGTGCACCGTTCCCCCATGTGGGCATCTCTCCTGTAGCTAGCATGACTCTACTCATGACGTACCAACTTATGCCACGTTTGAAGATCATCCATAAGAAATGCAAATAGTAGATAATTAGGCAAATTTATACGCAAAGTGCACTACGTAGTGTCTACACTATATCTATTATATCTATGTCTACAGCATTGTGTGCCTCGAAGTTAGAATTCCTACCCCATCCTCCTCCCGGCTCTCGAAATCATTTCATTTTCTTCTTTTCTTGAGGGTTCACCGGCCGTACCATGAGAATGGAATTGCGCAGTGTAAAGAAATCGACGTAGGAACTAGAGATAAACTCAAGGTTGCGTATTCGGAAATAGGCGTAATAATTAACGCGGGGCGTCGATTTCCATAACAGTCGAGCTTTCGAATCTCTGAATTGTCAAAGATCGAATCGCCATCACTAAGATGACGTAGAGCCATTTCACGCCGTGTCAGCTCTTTCCAAGAATCTCAGAATTCGGTACTCCATAGCTAGACTCCAGGGCCGACAATATAATTACTCCGAATTACCAATAAATACTATTTTGATTTCATCCCATACTTTGAAACGATTTTTAATTAAGATAGGAAGCGTGGAGATTGATATCACAAGAATCTTCAAAGCACACAGCACAAACAAGTTTAGAAATTAGCACACAAAGACACACTTACTCATCACAACGTCACCATGGCAATTGTGCAAATGAGTAACCCCATACCAGTCGTTGACTATGAATTAGGTTACAAAAGCTCCTGACACCACACTGTGGTAAATCTTATTGCACAGTATAGCCACTCACATTATCAAGCCGCGCATATGGCGCGAGCTCTATTCAATACTTCCCCAATGGCCAGAGAAATGCGGCCCAGCGGAAATTTAATTGCTAATTAGCTCAAAAGAATGCTGAATCAGAAAAAAACAAAAAAAACGAGAACAATTGCATGCTCAATCCTAACTAAATTACTAGCATACAGGCAGTGGGTGCGTCGGTGGCTTCAATGTCAGCCCCCCTCCATTCTTCGTAATGAACGCCATCATCATCCCCCACGATTTATGCCTCTCAAAGTGACAATGCATGAGCCACACGCCAGGATTGTTCGCATGAAATCTTATAGCTAACCACCCTGGATTCGGAAGGCCATACGTATTAAACAAAGGTGGATCCACAAGATTGAAGTTCGCTGGATCCTTAGCAGGGTTGTAGATTCCATAGCCTCTCCCCACAACATAAAAGTCATGCCCGTGGAGATGAAATGGATGATCTAAAACACCAGCAGCGTACACATTCTGAAACACCACTTGCACAACATCGCCATAGTTCAAAGTTTTCACTCGGGTTCCCCTGGAGCCGAAGAAGTAGTTGCCGTCGGGTGAGACTAAGCTGATATTAAGCGAGGGTGGCTTATCAGGGAAATCAGCTGTGTAGACGCCGTTGGCGCCGCTGGCGTAAGCTTGAAGGATGGAAGTGCCCACGGGATCATCGAATGTGATGTTTTGGATGGCGCCCATGATTTTCCGGGCACAAGGCTCGGAGGGGTTGCAAAAGACGAAGGCTGTGTTGACTGTGTAAATCAGGTCCTGGTCAGGGGTCTTCTTCAAAGTGTAGGTGCCGAGATTCTTGAGCTTGGCGACGTATTTATCCATGGGCTTCAGGGTGATGTTGTTGGGGAACTTGGGGATGATTACTTTCGAGGGAACGGCGTTTGTGTATTCGAATAAGCCGAGGGCGGAGATGTGGGGAGGAGGGAATCCGACACCAATTGGAACCGGACCAACGTCGAATCCGAAATAATATTTCCCTGAAGTTCAAGCAACTTACTATCATCAGTTTACATATCACTTCGCCATTCTTCATTTATTGCAAAGTTCAGATTAAGGATAACTGTACTCGGCACAACAGCTAGAAAAGAGGGAAAGGAAATTCCCTGCAGCAGAAAGGGGAACCAATTCAGTTCCTTATTGTCACGGGATTCATTAGTTTTGTATCGTATCAGCTTCGACATTCACACCAGTTTGGCAGTTTTGGCATTCGACAAAGGAAAGCTAGCACGCTACCGAAACTAGCTGTCATTGACTTTAGCATAAATGTAACACTTACACTTGAGTGTAGCTTTTAGAGCACTTGAGTGGATGACAAGCTAAAGGAACCTGGAACGAAAGTAGAAAAGGAGTCTAACGAATTCGGATATCAGAAGACTAAAAAGTGACTAGAGAACTGAGCTTACTTAGGAAGCACGTCTGACACACGCTTACGTTCACTTCGAAGATATTTTTTATTACAAGAGTGAAGAGGAAGTATTGCGCAGACCTGGAGTTTTGCTTGTGATGAGGAGGACGTCGGTGGTCTGTCCAGGGGTGATAGCAATAAGGTCATCTCTGAACGGTTTCAGATAGTTTCCATCCGCGCCCACAACAGTGACTTTGTGACCGCCAACTCGGAAAAAGTAATCGTTGTTCATGGCGGCGTTGATAATCTGAAGCAAGTAGACTTTATTCGGCTTCAGCTTGTACTGGGTAATCGCACCTGGCAGTCATCACATCAACCGTTAATATTATTCAGGAAGCCCAAGCGAAAACAAACAAATCGAGTTCAACATTTAGAGTAAAAGTTAATTCAAACACGCCTAATCTTACACCGCCAGAATTAATCAGGCAAGAAAATTGCATGTTTAGGTCCGAATCAAAGGAAAGAGTTTGTTTTTTATGCTGAAGGAGATTTAAATTTTACCTTTGGAGCAGTTAAAGAGAGGTCCTGGGTTGCCATTGACAGTAGGAGTAATGCTAGTGATGTTCTCAGCAGGAGTAGCTGTGTTAAGGAAACCAAGTTCGTACGCGTTTGGATCCATTCCAAACCATTCTCCTGCAAATTGTCAAGAAGCGTAATGTAAGTTCGGATTCATACAACATATTTCATACTGGCAAGATTTTCTCCAAATTTTTTGAAAGGAACACAGATAGTTGCGAAACTCAAAATGCGAAGCCGGACTAACCAAGGATAATGGGAATCTCAGCTTCAACTGCGCCATATGGTGGCTTCACCTTCGGCTTCACAATCAAGGCACCATGCACCGTGGCTCTCAACCAGTTGATATGAGCGTGGTAGAAGAACGTCCCGCTTTGGCCGGTCACAGTAAACTCGTAAATGTACGAGCCGCCTTCCTTGATAGGACACTGAGTGATGTACGCTGGCCCATCCGCGTAGTTGGAACCAAGTTGTCTGATTCCATGCCTGAAGAGATTAACACGGAAATTATATAAGCTCAACGAAAAGATAATAATATGCTCACCAAGGTATGCAATCTCGAAAAAAATTATGGTAATGCATACCGAATTCACCGGTCTTACTAACTTCAAGAATAAATCAATACAAGTTGCCAATGAACGAAGAAAAGAGAAAGAGAGACGCACCAGTGCAGAGTAACCGGGTAAATCTGCTTGTTTGTCACCGTGATGATGAGTGTGTCATCTTCATCAATAATCACAGTAGGACCCGGGGAGATTCCGTTCACTGTGGCCACGGTGACAGTATGGCAATCTCTTGTCAATGTTGCGTTCTCCACCTGCAACAGATACAACGTTCAATGAATATTAGACGTGGCTATGCAAATCCATTTATTGGTACTCCCCGTAGGGGAGTTCGGAGTTTGTATTGATCTAACCAAACCTGTACGCGCTAGAGTACAGTCAGTCAATCTCTGAGAATAACTCCAAGGGAAAAAAAATCCTCATTGATAATAGTCTACGAGGAAAGCGGATTAATGAATGTTAAGATTAAGAGCACAGATAGATCTAGTTGCAATATCTAATGTCCAATACAGAGCATTCCTAGTTTGAAGAAAAAACTGTGATGTGAAACAAACTTCTTTTCAAGTACATGACAAATAAATGGAGCACTCACTGTCCAATTGAGGTAGTGTTTCTTCGCCGACGCCTGTGAGGCGAAGACGGCCACCAACATGGTGATCACAGTCAGAGTCTTCAGCGCCATTGAAGCCATCTTCGAATCCAACTGAAGATCCGAAATAAACGTATCCGGATACGTTCTCAGCACTAATTAATGTACGGCGACTGGATCATGAGAAATGATCAGACCTGAGAAAAAAACGGCCGCTCAGATTTCTGTAACTGAAATTGGTGGTTGAAATATGAAGTGCTGAAACTACCTAGACAAATAGTTTCAAATCAAGCACCTACACTAATCCCTCCCTCCTCGACGTATCAATATGAAACGCTTAAGAAAATAGCTATAGCTAGTAGATCAAAAAATTGCTAAATGAGACGAGCAGGATCAAAAGAACTCACGAGCTTCTAAGAGTGTTGTGTTCGACACGCTCCTCAACGACTGTCGGCAGATGGCGAAAGTGGTCGAATAATGCGACCTGTTTTTGTACTTTTTCTATAACATGGTCATTTTTTCCAATCGTTAATATCAACCAAGCAATCGATTCGTAATGTCATAAATTCAGTACTAGCTTGATTCGGAGCCTCTAAACAGCGACCTCATTGCTAACCGGTAAGCATTAAGTACAGAAATGAAAACAGGATCATACAGCCAGCTGAAGAAAGATCAAAGCTAGACATATGATTAATATCTGATCGACTGCGAAATAATTTACCTAAATTTTCAAGTATGTTTTCAAAGTTCTGAGGCTCGAAAATGGTCGGCACAGAAGCTGCTGCAAGAACTACAAAAGAGCTGAACCAGCGGCGACGTCCACTAGTGATACAAATCTAATCACTGCCGAGTAACTTTTGAATGATTGTATCCACAGGCGCAGACCCCCAGTCCTGTCAGTAGTAGCTGAACTGTGAAAGCAAGGTACTACGACGAAGACGATGTTGCTAAGCAGTACTAGGAAGTGGTGATATATCCCCACTAAGTAGTCCACCTGCGGCAGGCCTGCCCACTGTGTTTGCTAGCTAGAGCCTTGGGCTCCAGTGAAATCTCGATCGGTGGTGAGCTAGCATGTCAGTGACAGAGGTGCCCGCGCAAACTTATACCCAGAGTCAACACGGACATAGGCGCGATTATATATTTTAATTATTAGGGATGCTAACTTACACAAGTGAATCAAACGCCGATTCCTTTGGGCCCAAGTCTCCGTGGTTAGGAAAAACATGGGGGAGCGGAAGCGCTGCTTCGTCTTGAATATTCGTTGTTAGCAGGTCCTATATACAGTCAGACTAATTCCATCCCCACGCGCTAAATACAGATAGGGAGAGTTTACCATTTTATTCTTATCATGGATTTGCACTGCAACTAGAGGGTTGCTTCTTGTTCCTGGTAATAGGGTAAGTTGGGAATTTCAACGCCTTCGACAAGTATTTAATTCCTTTTTTTCTAGACCCTGTGCGGTGGATGCGTCTGTCTCCACAGCAAGCTCTACAGTCTAAGTTACCGCTGACCTTCTGTTTTCACTTCTTGCCTGAATCCATTAGGAGCTAGCTCAAACATATATAAATCCCATGCCAGACTCTTGTGGAGACAAGAGTGAAGCACACGATTAGCTTACACAGTAGCTCGCCAGCATAGCCTGAGCCATCTCTCGTGCTCATATCACTGATGATGCTCTCGATGACTCATGTCCGCACTTCGATGAGTATAAAACAATTGAAATATGTCCGAAATTGAACTTTAATATTCATTCTGCTAACAGTCTTCGCTTGACCGGCGGTTGTGTGTAGGACAACATATCCTTTTTGTATTGAAAATCTTTAGTTTAACTTTTATGACAATAATTCAAAATTATTAAAATAAAGAAAGAAAAGTACAGCTTTGTCGGACACTCAGGGAATCTTCTTTGCTGGAATTTTTTGCTGAGGTCATGATCTCCTCATCTCACATCTACACTCCCCAAGGCTGCTTCTCAATCTGCACACATCAAAAGTTCACCCCGACACCTGGTGTTTGTCCTCATGTCTAATTCGACACACGAAAGTACATCCAGGTGAATCCCCATAACGCACGCTTGCCAGCCAAGAGGTACATGTTGCACACCCCAAGAATTAAAATAAAATAAAAAGGGTAGTAGCTAGGTTCGTCTGCAGTACAGATTTTATATGTTTTATGATCGATGTTTTGCGGAACCACCTGCTCTACACTCATGCTCTGCAGCACGTTGCATGTGTGGAGCTAGTATTTCCGGAAGGAGAAGGCGCTTGGTGAAATTCAATAGTATAACTTATTTTTGTCTAGAGCTACAGTAGCGTCAATCGTGCAATAATGCAACTAAACAAAGGAGGGTGACACCGAGACATGTAAACAGGGATTACGCAGCTTATACACGGATTCGTAAGGGTCAAAGTCGTCATCACTGCAGATAATACGAGTACCGTATTCCAGGAACTGAGGTCAACCAGTGGACTACTGTATTCCGTTTCTCCGGGTCCTTTCTAATTTTTAATCTTTACAGACGTTGCAATTTGCATTGCCAGAGGGGTAACGTACGGTTGCACCGCATGTGCTAGCTGGAGAAAAACGTAGCCACTGTCTTGAACATTCAAGTGAAAATCTGTGTTCCCTAATTGCAGAATATTCCCTGCAAATTTTCCGGGCAAATTTTCTACGTTTCGCCCGCGTCTGTGACTTCGTCTGTCGATGTTTCCCTACTGCAACATGCAGTGCTTTGCGGCCGGAGACCCTGTTTCCATGGACAATCATGCACTTGTGTTGTAGTGTATATGCCCACCTCCTGTTGAAGTTTTCCTGCTTAGATGTACTCAGCTCGACACTTGTACATGGTTGCATTATTTACCATTATTCCAGTTAATTGAAGGACTTAATTAGGTTGGTTGACCATGCTTAGATGCGCAATTCATGTCCTTATTAGCGTGGTCAACTTAATCATTGTCCGCCTAATCGTGATCTTGCGAATGTCTAAATAGTTTCTCATTATTTTAGCTTGAATTGGAATCGCCGTTACTCCGATTCAGCGTTGTACTGGTACTGTGGTTCTGACCGAGTTCAATACTGGAGTGGTAAGATCGATGATTCATTTATATTCCATATGAGCCTCGTCAGGTCTGATATTTTGGATTGGGAGTACCATACTTGCATGTGCATGCCTACGTCCGTTCAATTCTACGTTTTGCACTTGAGGTAGTCTACTCTTATAGCGACCATTTAAGAGCTGATGGCCTTTTGGGGAAGCAAAACTCCTTCAAACAATGTCCAGTAAATTTTAGTAGGAAGGAAAATAGAATTGGAATCTAATCCAAGTCGTTTCATATTTTTTGGACCTTTGTGGAATTAGTTACAAATTTTTGAAGTTGAAATGTAGTGGTCACCTCTTGAAATGTACAGTGTTGGTACATTGAAGAAAGCAAAATGTACCTTTGTGTTATGATCGCTTTTACAGCAAGCTACCCTAACCCCTAAAGTCCTATTGTTCCCTTGGGGGACAAAATGGATTTTGGGCAAGTTTTTTTTACCTCAATTTTTGGTGAAATTTTTTGAAACTTTCTCATAAAATAGAGAAAATGATTAGCTTTATATAAATATAATTTTTTATTTCAATTGGTGCCTGAGAGCAAAAGTTATACTATAAAAAGCCTAAAAGTGAATTCAACATGCAACACAATTTTTTTTTTAAATCCAAAAGAAATTTTTTTTTAAATTCCTAAAATGATATATTTTTGTCTATATGTGAATATTTGCTTCATTCTATTTGGACTAGAAATGAGAAAGTTAAGGATAACCTTGTTTTCAGGCAATCTAAATATCTTCTTGGAATAAGAACTTATAGGATTCATTTCTAAATGCAAGTTTTTACAATTTTCAGAAAAAATTGACAAGATTAAGTTTATTTGCTAAAATTCTCTCACCATTGATTTAAAGTGTTTTAATTCCATCTTAGTGCAAATAACTGTTTAATTTTCTTTTAATTTTGAACCTATTTGGCTACTTAATAGTTTTTTAATGAATGAATATTTAAGTATTTTTTTAAAGGTTTTTTAATTAGACTCTTAATTCAATTCTTCAACATAAAAAATTAGAAATTCAAAATCAGTGGTGCCAAAATTTTAAACTAAGAAGATTCAAAGCCAAAACATTTAGTTGAACAAGGTGCAAAAGAAATTATTTTCTTTCTTTTAAATGCAAATATCTTGCAATCTATATAGTCAAATTTTTGAAATTTTTTCCACACATTCTTATACTAGTCTAGTGCAAGATTCTACAATTAGACATATGGAAAATAGAAATTTTCAAAGTTTTTTGCTCTTTGCAATAGAAAGGGCACTGTTGAGTGATTTTTTTATTTTTAAAAAGGACTTTGAAGACTTTAAGAGTTAAGAAACTCCAGAGACACCTACCAATTGGTGATATGCAAGTTTCCAATATTGAAACCAAGAGTAAAACCAACAATCAAGAAGATGGAAAATTCTTTCATAACACATATGTGACAAACTTCATTGCTTACACAGGTGCCTTTATGTGACACCCCATCCCTTTCACAAATTAAAAAAATTAAAAAAGAGGTGAGGGATACATTTGAAGATATTATAACATTGTATAACCAGACATGAAGAAGACATTACATATGCTTTACTAGATATATATACTTGGGAAGGGCTTACTAATTAATTCAAGGATTGGGGTTGGCTAAAGAGCTACTATCAATGAGACAATTTTGTTCACAGTAAGAATCTCTTTTTCAAGGATGTGAAAGGAACCCCTACCTCATTAGTAAACAATGTTACGACGGTGCACTTGCTGACCTAAAGTTACACGGCAAGAGGCTCCTGCAGTGCAGGGCTGAGAATTATTGGCACAAGAGAGGCACGGAAAAAGGGGAAAGAGTTGACAACTCAAGCTTCGTGGGGATCACGACTCTTCACATTTGAATTTAATTTTCTAAGTTTATTTTAGGTTTATTATTCCCAGAGCCAGGACCACACTACACTACTTAGGGCCCCTGTGGGATTTCTCCAATTTCGCTTTTGTTGAAAAGGAGCGATACGTCCACGTGTTAAAAAAAATGAGTGATAGGCCCCAGTTCTAATTAAGAATCCCTCATTGCGTCTTCTGTTGGGGGCAATAATTCACTGTCCATTCAGTAAGTTAGGCAGCTCCAAGGGTTAGTGGCGTAACACTAAGGTAGTCATCCAAAAATTATCAGATTCTTACACAGATAATTACAAGTATTCTTTGTTTTTTACAGTTTACTTGAAGGTCATTTCATCAAGCTCTTTTGAACTTCAACATCCTTATTGGGCTATAAGCATGGTCAATGGCATGGAAATAGTCAGATCATGCAGTCCAAATTTTGTTTGGTGGAATGGATTACTTGTTTGTCCGCAATTGTCCCACCTGTGCACTACACTAATTTTGCCTACCACCCAATCACGAGAATCTCCTAGTCACCTAGTGTCCAAAAGCAAATCTCACTAGGGTTTTTATTGGTTTTTTTAAAATTTTGGTAGTGCAAAAAGCAATCTTTCACTTGAAATGATGCAATTGTTTACTCCTCTAAGTATATAAATGGATGAAACCGGTACAAAATATGAATGAAATTTAAATTATTCACCAAAAAGAACATATATTCATCCCCAAAAGAGCGATATAGTCCTTCAAATTTGTAGCAAGTCAACAATTTAAAATGGGGGAATAGGTTGCATAATATTCCCTTAGTAAGAAAATTGGTAGCACTTTTGACCCAAATATTGCCCACCCACCCACCTACCCTTTGTTGAACGACACCTTCATGGCTCCCAAGTGTTGCTAATCCAATGAACTATTTGTAAAAGTAAATGCACACATGGTCTTCAAACCTACGGACAGAGTTTGGGTACCAGTGATGATTTTCGCATACTTTTCATCCAGAACTTGGCGGTGGCGGTGCTTTTTTTTCTTCAAGCTGTACTGTAGGTAGTGAGTCTCATATGTCAATGCGTGTACGGTGCTGCTCCATTGGAGCTCCGGCATCAAGCTGCATTTGTACAGTAGTACTTCAGTTACGTCTTCCCCAGGGCAGTTCAATTTTTTTTTTTTTTTTTATATTTCAACTCAAATTACGGCCATTCTTTCTTCTGAAGTCTTCACATCCACTGGGACACAATGATCGATCACTGACTGGAAATAGCGATCCAACCCTCCGCCGACCGACTTCTGTTTTTTCAATTCTGAATCCGTACTGTTGCGCCATTCATGACGTGCAAGCAAGAAACAAATGTACAGTCAGGTCTAGCTCATTTACGAATTCTGAATCCTGCTGAAAATTTGGATAACTTTGGGAGTCCCATGTGCACTCCAAACATGAACGGAATTGCAAATTGCATTGGAATCACACTGAAGTCTACTTTACCACCAGTACAAATGCACATATGTAATTGGAAATCATACAAAAGAGTTTGATGTTCTTTATACACTATCTCCCATTTGGTGTTACCACCATTTGTGAAAATTACAACTTATAAATTGAAGGTACATATTAGAAATGAATCTTCACAATTGCTTTTGAGACACTTGATCACATGCCACTTGAAAATTTTGTATCACTTTTTGTTTTTTCTTCACCCTAATGCAAGAAGTCTTTCACTATCTTCTATGAAATGGGAGATAGTGTGTAAAATCAATCCAACTTGTAATATGATTTTACATTATTCATTTTCCACTTGTTATTAAGTTGAAGTAGACTTCAATGTGATTCCAATGCAATTTGAAATTTCAAAAATTGATTCATTTTTGAGTACGCTAGAGCTTCTTGAAGTTGCTGAAATTTCTAGTGAGCCTGGTCTGAAAAATTCGTAAATGAGCTAGACCTTACTGTACAATGAGACTGATCGGGAATTGCAATTGACACGCACTGTACGTCGAAGCTTACGAAAGCGACGACGAATTCCCAGCACCCAAAAGACTGCGGTACTGCCTCGTAAGCGTATAGCAATTCTGTTACTGCCAATCTGACGAAGCTAGCTTAATTAAACTTGAGTTAATTTTGGGACTTGGGTTTCTTAGGAAACTGCAAAGGATCGAGCTAGGGTGGAGCCGAGACGCCGCACTACTCGTCAGTATTGCGTTGGCAGTTGTCGACATTCAAAGATTGCTGGTTTCGTGCACCAATTGCGTGTAACAGATATATCGTTCGAGTGGCGCCATTTTCCTGCCATTTTTCCATTAATTTTTTGAGACTGGTATAGATTTCAGACCTTGAAACACTGAAATCTAGGACCAGGTATACAATTCAAACTGCACGTTCTGAACCTAAAAGTGCCAAGTTTGTGGAATACTGCCATTTGAATGAAACTTCCGTTGTTTGCATTTTCTTTTCACACATGTTCAAGATTTTGGGGCTGAAATGTTGGACTAGTGTGGATAGGGGATGTACGCAATTGGGAGAGGGTCTATAAGAGCTATATAGCCACCCTAGCTCACTTGCCCAATTTGGCACTCAAATTTTCCATCAGGTTTTAAAGAGTCCTCAATTTCCTTGTCCTTCACCCTTGTTCACCAAATACAATCCATAAGTAGCTGAGTGACCACTCATCAAGTAGAACAAAGAATAAAGCAACTTAACCCCTAAAAGACCGAGGCCTTTTTTTTGCCAAAAAACACTGAAAACTGCCATTTCTATAGCAAAGAGTAAAAAAAACTTAATTGTTTTTTTTTCAGATCTAACTGTAGGATCTTATACCTCACTAGTATAAAAAAGTGTGGAAAAAATTTCAGAATTTTTCACCACACAAATTGCAAGATATTTGCATTTAAAGTGGAAAAAACAAGTTTTTCAGCACATTGCAGGACTGGATTTTTTGACTTTGAACATTTTTAACTGAAATTTTTTGCACTACAGAGTTTTGAGCTTTAAATCTTTATAGTAGAGAATTGAGTTGAGAGTTTGGGGGAAAAAAGAAATTCCAAAAAACTTAATTTTCATTCTGAAAAAATTGTTAAGTAGAGTAGGTATGAGATGGAAGAAAAATCTAAAATATTCATATATTTTAGATGGAATTAAAATGCACTAATCCCAATGGTGAAATTGTTCTAAAAAGTAAACTAAACCATGCAAAATAAAAAAATTTGAAAAATTTGAAGAATTGCATTCAGAAATGAATCCTACAAGTTATTTTTTTCAAGAAGATGTTCTAACTACCTGGAGAACAATAATGTCCATAACTTTCTCATAACAAATCCAAATGAAATGAATCAAATCTTTTCGGATAGACAAAAATATAATTTATGAGGAAAATAATTTTTTTTTTTTTTAAATTCAAATTTTTTTCAAATTTTTTTGCTGCCCAGACTGCCCCCCGTCCCCTTGTTTGAGCTTATTTGGTCATAACTATTGTTCCCGAGCATTGATTGTGAAAAAAAAAATTATACTCTCTTAAAGCTTATCAGTTTTTCTATCTTCAAAAAAAGTATCAAAAAATCATGACAAAATCCAGCATGTACCTGCCAGAAATCCCATTTGTCCCCCGAAGAGACACTGGTCCTTTAGGGGTTAAACTTAGGATGAACAGTGATTTCAAAGGCCATTCGATTCCTTGTCACTTGGAAACAATGATCACTAACTTAACTTGTTTGACTGGGAATTGTGATCGACACCCCCGCCCGACTTCTGTTTTTTCTGATCGAAACAGTACAGTACGGCCTTTCATTACGTAGCTAGCGCCTTTCATTACGCAAGCAATTAAGAAACAAAATTACAATGAGACTGATCCCGGCGGAATTGATCGACACGCACTGTCGAAGCTCACGAAAGCGACGACTTACGTCTTCACAGCACCCAAAAGACCAATTCTACTGCCTCCTACAGCAATCCGGTTCCTGCCAATCTGACGAAGCTAGCTTAAACTTGAGTTAATTTTATGACTTGGGTTTCTCAGGAAACTGCAAATGATGCAAACAGATCGAGCTAGGCTAGGGTGAAGCCGAGACGCCGCAGTGCTCGTCAGTATTGCGTTGGCAATTGTCGACATTCCAAGACTGCTTCGCACACCAATTGTGTTTGTGTTTTCTCTTGACACAAGTCTAAGATTTGGGGACTGAAATGTTGGGCGAATGTGGATAGGAGACACAATTGGAAGAGGGTCCATGATGGGTGTGCATACATAGACTATGTCGGGGTGTCTTTCCCCAAACAGATATTTCATTATATATTGGCGTCATTTTTGTGCCATTTTTCCATTAATATTCTAAGACTAGTATAGATTTCAAACCCTGAAACCTTGAAATTTAGGACAAGTATACAATTCAAACCGCATGCTTCGAATCTAAAAGTGCCAAGTTTGTGAAATACCGCCATTTTAATGAAATATCCATTCCCACTTCTCTTGGAGAGGAAGAGATGAATGTTGGTAGTTGTCTGTATTTCTAAGTATTAGAATGACTAATTACGGAGTTCACCTAATGTTATTGTTATGTTTTGGCATGCTTGGTGGCGTACTCCAAATATTCCTTCTTTAGAGGATTTGTTGTGCTTATTAACTCCTAACGCCCAAAGCCTTTTTTGACATTCTAGGAATTTGCTCTAAATTGAACAAAAAGCCAAATTTTTGATAAGTTATAGGATTTTTTTCTTCAATTGTAACCATACCAATTCAAACTAGATATATTAGAGATCACAAAGGAAAAGAAAACACAACAATATCACTTATGGATTTAAAGATTATAATGTTTGATCATGAGGGTGTCGAAACTATGAAAATGATTGGAAGTCTTTCAATCCTCTTTTCAAATGTTAAATCTAAAAAGTTCGTCACCAAAAAAATTTGAGATTAAAGTAAATAACATGCATAACACCAATCAATTAATGGCTTCTCAAAATCTCTTTTACAATTTTTAAAAATGAATTTCTAATGTGAAATTTTCTTTGAAATCTAGTGTATTTGAAGCTCATTCCTAAGAGCTCTCAACACTATTGAAAGTCAAGATTGCAATGGACATCCTTGCACAAAATCTTGAATAGAAAAATCATAATCAATCATTTTCATAATCAAATTTTTGATGCTAAAACTAGACTTCATGAAGAATTGTTCAAAAATACTAAATACTAAAAATAGAAATTTGATTAGGTTTTATTTAACTTCAAAGTATTGTGGACACAATAATTTGATGCTTCAAGCCTTTACGGGTTAATAGCTCATGTGGGCAATGGTCAGCTTGGGGTATCCCAAAACATTGTCTTAACAATAATGTTAGTCTACTATAGTGTGTCAAACAACTTCATCCTTTAATTGTAATAAATTATGGTTTCACAAAATGTGGTTTTAGATGCTTGAACTTATAATGTATCAAGAAAAAAAAACTCAACACAAAAAAAGAATTTATAATTTTTTAATGAATATTTTAGTGAAAAAAATTAGTATTGTCCTAAATACATAAAATTCTTGAAAACAGGCATTTGGAATATCAAATAATTTTTTTTTAATATCATTTTTGGATGTGACTTACATAGAGTGGTCCAATACATAAATTAATTAATTTTATTAAAAAAACATTTTAAAAATTGTGCACTATAGATATTGCAATTTCCAAAATTCAGTGGGTTTTTTCACATCTATGAAAAGATTCACAAATTTAGTTTTTTTCCTTAAAAACTCAATATGAATATACATCTTGATCTTGTTGAGGTGCACAATTTTTTTTTTTGAATTTTAGGATCTTCTTACTTGATCAAAATGAACAAATTAGACAAACGTTGGAGGCTTTCAACAAAAATAACCTAATTAGTGTGTCTAAAGAGGGATACCCCAAGCCAACCATTGCCCATGTTTATAGAAGATGACTGATGTAGTTGTGGGAATTGAAATGAATCATTTACAAAGTGAAGTTTTAAAGAAAGTAGAAAATTAATAATAATAGAAATAATTTGTTATATCTTTTATAATAGTAATGTTGACTTGAAGATGATCATGAATGAAGAATTTGTTAGAGGGAGTTCAAGTAGCCATGTCTCAAGGATATAGGAAGCAAGGTCTACCTTTTTTGCTTCTTTTTAGAGGTAGACTCTATGTCAAAGACCTAGGACTAGTAACTAGTAGTGGATAATAAAACAAGTAGCTAGTTACAATGATTATTGAACAATCATTTGTTCTTTTCAATTTTTAGTTTAGGCTTTTGGATGCTTTGGATGTTATTTTTCTTTTGTTTTATTAATCACAACCATTCTATTGACTTGGAGTATATTTACAAGAGCTCAATAAGTATGTCCTTTGATTATACAAGTTAATTTGAATCATATATAGCAACTTATTATGTTATTGGGTATTGACTCTATACTAATTTAAATGACAAAAATTGATTTTGTTTAGTTCTAGTAAGGGTTGGTTCCTTTTAAAAAAATTTGTAGATTTTATATATTAGAGGTATTATATTGTGTTGTGATGGATTTTTGTAATTGTTCTTGTGATTAGGTGTTATTTGAATTTTAGATGCAAACACATATTGGAGCTTGGGTGGTTGCCTTTTCAAGTTTGTTTCTTAGCACATCATTGTAGAATGGCCCAATCTGGAAAAAATTATACTTTGTTTGAAGCTCATATAGCTTGATCTAGACGAAAATTATTTCAACATCTCCATGCCAACCTCCATTGGAAATTTAAAGCATCTTATCATGCAAAATTTGCTAAGCATATAACTCACATATTCAAT
This sequence comes from Pseudoscleropodium purum, assembly GCA_963969395.1. Classification (NCBI taxonomy): domain Eukaryota; kingdom Viridiplantae; phylum Streptophyta; class Bryopsida; order Hypnales; family Brachytheciaceae; genus Pseudoscleropodium; species Pseudoscleropodium purum. The sequence continues at coordinate 6,824,661 of OZ017796.1, forward strand.
TCCATTGTCCATCACAAAATGCACAAGCTTCCAAATGCACAAGCTTCCAAATGCTCAATCAACCTCTTATTCAACAACTTCACAAATTGAAAATTTGACCTCTTTCCCAAATGTAATTTTGATTTTTATCGTAGGCAATAAGCTTTTCAATTACTTGGGGCCATAGCTTAGGAAGTTGCACAATATGGCGATGCTTTTGTCATCGTTACGTCAGCTCAATGGGACCATCCCACCCAAAGCTTGGCAACTACATAAAGCTAAAGAATCTATAACTAGATGATAATTGGCTCATGGATGCCATACTTTCAGAGCTTTGCAACCTATGACATGCGCGAGCCACACTAACAACTATTGGTTGTTTATGTACATGAGTGGCACCAAAGGCCAATAGGATAAAGGGCAAGGTCAACAACATTGGCATCACAGTTTGTTAGTTTGCAATAAAAGGTCATAGCTCATCAATAGTTGTACTTAAACAAAGGAAAACAAATATGACTAATATGGGTACCGTTTGACATATAGAAAGGCAAGAGGAGGGTAGGCAAAGGAATCAAATTACATTATAATGAAAGCACATAGATCTAGAGCAAAAAAACAAAAGAGAAATGAAGAGGATTTCCAATCTCAAAGAGAAGAGAAAGCCACAATAAACAAATCCAAGATGAGATAATAGGTGAGGAAGAGAAGAGATATATTATGATGCAAAATGGTCCATTGCATTTAGTTTCTATTGTTGTATTTTCTCTTCGTTGTGATTTTCATTCTCAAGGAATCAAGTATGAAACTTGGTTGTCAAGTCAACATTGGATTTAGCACACAGAAGTAACTTACGAGTACTTTTAAATTTTCTTTATTTGTAATAGTGATTGATATGAATAATGTGGTGCTCCAACATATCAACTAAACCTTGGATTTAGCATGCAAATGTAGCTTATGATGAGCTTTTAGTTTTAGTCCTTTGTAATAGTGACTCGTACAAATCATGTGGCCTTGTTTACTATTATTTTTCTAGACTTTGACAACTTGCCTTCATGCTTTTTTTCCCCCTTTACAACACTCACTGGCTAGTTTTTTAGATTTTTTAGATTAATTTATCTATATTTTGATCTCTTAAGCCTATAAATTCCAAATATGTTTTACTTACATTAGGAAGAAATTGAAACCTCTAAGGGGCTATGAGCTTTTTTACTATTATTTTAACAAAATTTTAAAAAGTGCTTAAGAAAAACAATGTTCAAATTGGCATGAGTGTCACCACATAGGCACAAATAATTTCAACTTTCTAGTTCCAAATCTCTATTTCCAATTTACAACTCCTTCCACTAATGAAAAGACCGCAAGGAATATGATAATAAGTACTAGTAGTTGCAATTCCATTGGGACACATGCATTACCACATAATTTTAGCATTTATGATTCATATCTAATACAAATTATAGCATTTAAAAACAAGCACCACCATTGTTTGTAGTTTTTGGACATCTCCATCGAGCCAAATTTAGCTTACAAGTTGGAATAAGTTGACTTCAACTAGAGCAAGAAGTTAAATTGCACTCAAGGTCCCCATTCTTAAGCCAAAATTTTGGTCCATTGATTTATATGATACATTGGCTAATCACTTGATAGTTACTCCAATTAGAGAGTGGATAAAATTATTTCCCACCAAGTTCTTTACACTCCAAAGCTACCTTCTAGAGGGTTCATTTTTATCCTAATGGCTTTTTGGAATAATTTAATGTCAAACCTACTATCAAACTATGATGTAAGACTTTTAACCCTTTTAACTTAAAACTCTTATACTTTAGATTTTAAATTTAAAAAAACTAATTGGGTTGAAAAACTAAACAAAGAGTTTGTAATTTAAAACAACTTAAAAAGAAATTCTAAATTTTCATTCTTTAAACAATTGTTAAGTTTGTATATGTATGAGATAGAAGGAAAGATAAAACTATTAATTAATGCCTCTAAAATGGAATTGAAATACACTAATTCCAATAGTGAGATTATTAGAAGAAAAAGAAGATTTTTTAGAGCAATTGCTTTTTTAGTTGAATGAAACATTTGCACCTAGTGTAGATTTCATTACATGTTTTTTTGGTGGGCTTGGAGAGTCGTTTCAAGCTTATTCTTGGTGATGTTCCCTCGGTAGTTCAAGAATGGTCGTTGTCAAAAAAAAATTGAATTTTGAAATGAAAAAAAAAAAGTTGAATATTTTTTTAAATGATGTGGTAATCTCTTTGCCAGTTTGCCATGTCAAGCAATTGCTTTGGGGCGGTTCCTAGAGTCTGGAAACCCAACGGAACATAGGAGAACTCATAACCCTCCAAGAAGGCTAAAAATATCTAATGGGAGAGTCACATTCATTGTGAACAAGTTTTTCTTGAAATGTAGTCATAATGGACAATAGAGTTGTTATGCATCTAATAGCCTAGTTGGACCTTTGTCAATGTATTATTCTTACGTAGTTGCGGATGTGGCAATCACTACCACGTAAAGTTGCCCACTCAATCACATTGTCACACAATGAGATTGGCACTATAGACTATAACTCATAAAAGTTGTATTATGCAATTTTTTTGCAATTTTTTTATGACTCCAAAGGGATAGTACAAATAACATGGTGTGCACCAATAATAAAATGGTTTTGAACAAAAAACAAAAATCCATGAAATTGTTACAAAACATATCTATACTTCAGCCATATCTTATGCATTGCTACTTTATGCAACATTGACTATCTACACAATCACTACAAGTAAATGGTCATTGTCCATGTAGTACTTTGTAAATCTCAATTGTTCACAATGGACCTCCTAACCACTACGTGGCTAACCAACGGTGCTAGTATATGAGCATATATATACTACAACCATTGAGGGTGCTTATTCCAATATTATAGTTACACTATAATCATAAAAGGTTTATATAATATAGACACCTACAACATAGGTTGGTATAGTCTTCTAGGCTCACGTACTTACACTCCTAGGCTCACATAATAGCAACCCTCAATGGCTAGCTACTACTTTACATAGGATCCAATTTCTAGTTGATTGCAACACCAACCAAAGTACGGTTGCACAACAAAAACAACCCCCTCATTGAAATAGTTCTTTGTCCCTTCCCTCTACTATTTGCACCATCAACTTAGAATATGCAAACAAAACAAACGTCCTCTCTTCTACTTACACAACTAAATAATTTTTTTGCAATCCCACAAAAACTTGGCAATACTATGAAACCCTTGGCGACACTCCCAATACCTTTCCACCCAAAGTGGCACCATGAAACCTTATTTCTAGGATGTAACAATGCCTCTCCAAGTTTACTTGATGGCTAAGTGATGCTAGATTGGGACACAAAATAGGACTCAATGAAACTCGTTGTTCCATAACAACAGTATGTGGCTTTCAATAGCCAATGTGGAAATTTCTAAAAATGGTGTCATGGGGCTAATGAATAGAAGACCACAAACATTTCAACTAGAAAACTACAGTGATTTTACAATTATCGTCGTTTCCTAATCAAATTCAGCTTTGGAAGAATTGCAAGTTGCAATTGCTTTCTAGTTGAATTTAGTTTTTTTAGCAATTGTAGATCAACATGTTGAATTCCAAGAAGCGTAGATTGATCCTCATTGACATCTATCATGCATACTAGATGGAGAATAGATCACATTAATTCAAAATTTGAACTTTGTTACACACTTGTAATCCTACACTTCATTCTATGACTGTTTAGAGATTAAAACAGTGACTTCAATCACATTAAGCCATAGTTTAGCACCAATCTCATGCTGCATTCTTTGTGCAATTGTGGCAGTGATTCTTTTTTACATTTTGGGTTGGTAGAATGGCACGCATCCAAGGAAGCAAACAGGTCATAACAATCATCCAATTTGTACATCACTTTCATCATCACCACAATTATTGTAATTAGTAAACTTCATCCAAAGTCTGCCAAATAATATATTACTTTTGAGATGTTTTTGACAATTTCAGCCACTGGCTGTTTACTAGTTACTATAATGTAAACGGAGTCGACACCAAAAATAAGTAAGAAACTGGTGAAAAATTTGTCCAGGACCAGAACACCGACTCCATTGGGGATCCTAATTAGATGCAAAAAAATGTACATTATCCCAAGTTGTTATCTTTGTGTAAATATAACGAACATCAATTAAAAATTGGAAAAAAAATAAAAAAATAATTTTTGGCCTGGGACACGCTGTTACTTCTCAGAAAAAACAGAAATTTTCAAAAAGAAAGAATTAAAAAAATGAAGGTGTGATTATATATTAATACCAGTACCAGTATCTCCTAAAGAATGGTAAATCAGGATTGGTGCAGTGTTAATTTTATCAATGGCATGTGGTAGGGAAGTTCACAGTTGACTTTGAGACCATGAGGGCTAAATATGCAACAAAACTGTTTTTTAAGCCTCAGTCAGTAGGGTAGATATAAACATGTTCTTTTCAAAGAAAAAAACAAACAAAACATGGTGATTAGTGGTTGACATTTTTTTAAATGCATGTGACCATTTGCTATTCAATGGGCCATAAGGCCTGCCAAGGCAAATTCCAGACCTAAAACCAGGTGCATGAACATGGCACACTCTTTCAGTGAAAAGTGGGATACCTACATTATATTGTTATTGTAGGAGGTCCATAAAAAGATTGGGTTTCAAATGCATCCTCTATCTAGGAAGAAGTGACATGTTCCATGAAATATCTATTACAGTCATTGATGAAGTAGGTAGGATTAAAGGGTTGGGGTGAATTGATCCTGCTTATTCTTAAAGGAAAACGTTGAAAATTTTTATTTGTCACAAATGAATTTTTTTTTGCAAATTCTAAATTCATATATAGTTGTAATAGATATTTCTAAGAACATGTTATTCCTTCCTAGATAGAGGATGCATGTAGAAGTTGATCTTTTTATGGACCTCCTACTGTCTATAGTATAATGTAGGTATTGTACTCTCTTCTAGTCTTTGAGGAAAAACGTCAAAAAAATTTATTTGCCATGTATGAATTTCCTTTTTTTACAATTCTGAATTCATATTTGCAATTAGAGGTCCCAAACTAGTTGAAGAGTAACGTAGAGGATAACTTAAATAGGCACAAAATAGGGAATCATTTTTTACATGCACCCCTTAAATGACTTTGGGGGGGTGAGTGAGGGGGGCAGTTCAACCTGTCCAGCTTAAAGTTAAAAAGAGTCTCTGTTTCAGTGTTAAATAATGTTACGTAGGTAATCAATAGGTGCATTATTAAAAAAAAATTAAAATCAGTGTTGGAACTGTTGGGAAATTATTTTTCTAAAAATCGGTTTTTTTGTACAAAGGAAAAATAGAGTATTTGAGTGAATATTCAAAGGGGTGAAGAAATCTTCTTGAAAAAAAATGATTCTTCATCACGGATGTGATGAATCTAGTTGCCTATGATATAAGGTAAGAGGTACAAAAAGTGCTGATTTTAAGAGAGCTGAAACTTCATGTGGGGAGGTTCAACTTCTGGAAATATTTTTGAGTAAATTTTCTTTTGAGAGAAAAATGGAATTGGCATCTAACCCAAGTCATTTCATATTTTTTGGAGCTTTATGGAATTAGTTATGAATTTTTGAAGTTGAAATGTAGAGGTCACCAACAATGTCCACCTCCTAAAATGTACATTGCTTGTACATTACTAGTGCAATGAGAAAGCAAAATGTACCTATACATATGTAATTAAAGTTACTTTTAGAACCCAAATTCTTGACAAACCTTCTACCTTATTGAAATGACTTGATTATTCACACTAAATCATTTACAAACCTTAATCCTACAAGGACATTGAGGCCTAAAGTGTCTAATGGATGACTTTTCCAAGATCATTGTAAAAATCAATAATGCACCTATTGGTTCAAAAATCATATCATTTTGAGTGACAACTTTGGTTATAGGCCGACTTCCTTTGAGAGTTAAGATGGATTTTTTTTTATTATTGTACTCCTTTGATAGTAGTAAATGGGTAGCCTTTGAATACTAATGAATGGTGTTGAAAAGTGGTACCCAAGGTCTACATTGGCATCAAGCTAGTGCCAATATAGGCCTCAACACTACCATGCTCTAGCACTATTCCTAGTGCATGATGACCACTTTTTTCACTAGTGTAATCAATTTTGTACATACTAAATTCAAATTGGAAGTGCCTAAATTTTCAAGTGGCACAAGTCTTTTTTGTTTAAGGTTGAGAGTGTTGTTAAGTCTCTAAAGTATTATGACTATGATATACTGGAACCACTCTAAAATTGTCATTTCTTGTGCAAAGAGCAAAGATGAAAGAAAACATAATGTTTCATTTGCATATCAAATTGTAGGATCTTGCATTAGACTAGTTTGAAAAATTTGAAAGAAATTTCAAAAACTTGACCATGTAGATTTCTAGATTTTAGCACTTGTAACAAATGACACACTTTTATTTCCACCTTGCCATAGTAGATTATGAGACTTTGAAATCTTTTTCATCCCCCAAAAAACTTAGCATCTACTAGGTGGATTACAAATGATTTCAAGAGCTCACTATAAAAGCTATTAGAAATCAATGAAGGACATCCAAGTATATTAAAATCAAAATTTGATCTATTTCTTTAGGATTTTAACTAGCATTCTTCAAGATTTTTGTGCAAGACAACTAAGTTAGGTAGGGATGTAAATAGAAATAAATCTTGCAAAAATAAAGATCTCATGTTTAAAATTCATTTCACACCATAATATATTTTGCCTACAATCTATATTTTTTAAGTCAAAGGTTCTTAGGCATGGGCTTAAGCCTTTAATGTCCAAGAATTTTGGACAACATCATGGTGTACTATAATAGGTAATTTCTTTGATTTTTTGAAGTTTATATCAAACAATAGGTATTAGAGAATTTTATATTGTGAATTTCAAAAATTATCTACGTGATCAGGTTTCAAAAGTATTCATGAATCAATGTCAAATCATTTCTGAAGCATTAAACTTCAAAATTTACCAAAAATGCCTGTGAATCCTATTGTTAATTCTTGAATATTGGTAGAATAAGATAAACCTATGAAGTTTTCAACATAGCATAATACAAACACTAACATTTCTTAAAATCTATATTTAAAATATAATTTCTTTTTTTGTGTATTTTGAATATTTTATCAAAGGAAAAATTTAGTGTATTTTCTAATTTTTATTCTTTTAACAAGATATAATATACAATTATGAAAAAACATTGATATTTCATTCTAGCTAATTTTCTAACGCATTCAATTATATCCATCACTTTTGAAAAGTGTAGGATGAAAGCTAAAAGAAATATATGCTACAAATATGTATCAAGGATATCCATTTTGGAGACGTTCACAACAATGGAGGTCATATACTTTTGATAATAGTGTATAGTTATACTAACGTAACTATAGGAAGCCATATACTTTTGCTCAAAGTGTATGTCTCGGGTAGCAATAGCTATATACTCTTTTGACTATAGTGTTAGCCATATTCATATATTTTTGTAGTATATGGCTATTTTTTTTAAAGTCAAACTTCTTAGGTATGTATCAATAGCATGTTAGAGGTCTTCTAGTATGTTTGTATGTAGCTACTTGAAGACATCAAATGTCTCTTTTAAACCATGAATGCATCTTCTTGAAACATTCTAATAACCTTGGTTTCTTAGTGTGTCCTAATAGATCTTAGATTTCATTGAATCAACTTCAAGACATATTAATCATAGTATACAAGATGAATCAACATATTACCATCTAAATTATAATTTTACCCTCATGTCATCTCGTACACATTTCTAAATTTTGATAATGAACTCCATAGATACATAAATGTAAATTTGAGATTAGGGTAGTAATAGGTTGGTCTACCTTATACCCTAAAGTCCCATTGTTCCATTAGAAGACAAAATGGATTTCAAATAGGTTCCTTTAGTCTCAATTTTCCTTGTGAGTTTCAGAATTTAAAATAGAATACACATCATTTGTCTAGGAATACTATTTTTATTTTAATTGGTGCTCAAAAACAAAAGCTAGGCCCAATAAACCAAAAATGGGATATATTAGGCTGTACCAAAAGTCAAAATAAAATTTTCAAAATTTTGTGTATGATAGAAAATACTCTTGTCTACCAAGAAAGATTTGATTATTCTATGTAGACTAGTGATGAGAAATTTACAGACAATCTTGTTGTTTGGGCAATCTAAGTGTCTTCTTGAAAAAATAGCTTATAGAATTCATTATTGAATGTTATTTTTACAATTTTCAAAAAAATTGTTTGACAAGGTCAAGTTCATTTGCTAGAACAATCTCACTATTGAGATTATTGTGTTTCAATTCCATCTTAGGGTTATTAATAATTTAGGCTATCATTCAATCTTAAACCTACTTCTCTTTAACAACTTTTTAAATAATTATAATAAAGTGTGTGTTTTTGGAAAAAAAATCCTCGACTTTTAACTCAATTTTTCAAAATAAAAAATTCTAAATTCAACATGTGTAGTACAAAAAAAATTAGCCTTAAAATCCAGGCATGCAAGAAGAAATAAACTAGTTTTCATCACTTCAAATGCAAATATCTTGCAATCTACATGGGCAAAATTTCTTACACACACTTTTATACTAGTCTACTGCAAGATCATATGGTTAGATATGCAAAACAACAATTTCTAAAGTTTTTGCACTTTGCAATAGAAATGACAATTTTGAGTGGAATTTGATGAAAAAAGGCCTTTGGGACTTTAGAAGTTATTAAAGTCAAGTTGAAAGAACTCCAATCTTGCCAACACAAGTCTCAAAGCTTTATAGACAAGCCTTGTTTTTATACTTTTTTCTACAATATATATTCATTTTGTGAAAGTCTTGCAATCTTCTCAACGGTGCTAGTATGTGAGTCTAAGAATGCAAGCTTGTGAGCATTGAGCTTACAATATAGGTACTTATAATATAGATACCACTCTATAGAAGGTGTATGTATCAAAAACACTGATAATATGGGTGTGTAGTAATATATATACCCTATAACTATAGAAGGGTTCTATAGTATATACACCTATAACATAAGTGTATAGTATTCTAAGCTCATGGGCTCACACTCCTACGCTCACATAATAGCAATCCTTCAATCTTCTTGGCCTTATTCCTTGTTTTGACTTTAAATCTTTTTTGATTTGAACATTGATTACTTGTCCTTGATAGTAACTAGTTGTCAACATCAACTCCTAAAAGACCAAATGTCCATTCAATGAACAATCTAAAGTTCGTGTAGGTTCTTACATAATCATTTTTTTAGTGGATCTTTTTTATAAAACATTTTGATCTATAAATGATAACTTACAATATTATAAATTAGATAATTGAATTGTAAGTTTGGAAAAAAAAGTAAAAAATAACTTAATTTAATTCTTAATATTTTATTAAATTGAAGTAAATTATGATACAAGGAAAAACTAAATTATCAATAGTTTTAGGATGAAATTGAGTTAAAATGTCTCCCTTGTATTATTTCTTAGAAAGTGGTTTTATTGCATGCAAAACAAGATTCTTTGCAACTTTCACATGATGTTTTCAAATAGAACAAATAAAACATTTACATTTAGAAGAAATAGTTATATTCTTTATAAAAATTATAAAGAAATAATTTGATTTATATTTTTTATTTTTGTTGCTTGAATTCATTCATTTTGTGATTAGATTGGAACAATTTTTGCACTCCTATACAAATTGAAATAAAAGTGAAAGTCTAAGAAATCAATCTATTTTCTTATCTACATAAAAAGAAGTTTTAGAAAATTGTGCCAAAAGTTGAGATCATAGCAACGAGTCAAAAGTTTTATTTGTGCCTTGAAGGGGCAATAGTCTTTTTGGTATCAACCCTTATAGATTGACAATTCAACAAGTAGAATCTTTCCTTGGTAGGTCATTGTAACACCTAAACCTTATCATATTCAAATATAACATGCAAAATACATGGCCATGTTATAACTTTTCAAATATGTAGGAGTTGCAATAATGGTTTAAATTGGAAGTACCATATGTCATTGGATTTGGCTTGGAATGAATATAAACTTTTGTAATTATTGTAGACATCAATTCATGCACTAGATATGTCAAATATACAAAAACATCATGTTGCAATCCAAAATGGGATCTCAGATTTTTAAGAATTTTACCCTACTTACTTGCTACTTTGAATAATTATTATTTCAATACCATGGTGTTTGAAATTGACTACAACATATGGTATGGCTTTTCACATTATCCAATTTATCTATTTAATTTGTAAAAGATTCTTCCATTAGCTTAGTAACTTTGTTTGCAATAAAAGTACAAGTCAAAGACAAACAAATATTTTATATCTTAGAAACCAAGTTCTTATTTGAGACCCTTTAGATACAAATTCAATTCAATTAAATAAAAAATTAAATCATCATTATAAAAATAATTATATAGAACAGAACTCTTAGCAGAAAATGTTTAGTAAATATTTATCATGAAATCGAGTTTAGGAGTTTTAAATTTTGGTTTAATATATAATGGACAAATATTGGTTAGATCAATGGAAGATTCAATAGCGTGAATGGTGTTGTAGGTTTATAGAGTGCACATTCAATTTAAAACTCATCACTATTTATAATTTGTAATATATATTCACATTAGAATAACTCAAAAATTTTAGGAGATAAAGTATACCTCCCTTTGTGCACCAAAAATATATGTTCTTCATGTGTATGATTCAAAGGTAAATTTAACCCCTAGATGATTAGAACATCTTTTGGGCATAAATTGTCAAAAAAATGACACTTTTAGATTAGTGAGAAAAAAATGAAAAAAAAAAAAAAAAAAATGTTCTTTATTTGAGTTTATCCATACAATTTGTACTAGAATTAAAAAAAACTTTGATGGCACAGATTGAAAGTTTATTAATATTGTTTGAAGCTAGAAAAAAATTCTTCTACCTTGTTCAATAAAATTAGCAAACTTTAATTCCTTGACTGAAATTTTTACACTACACATGGATTGTTTTGATAATTGCATCTTATTTCATATGAATTACATATCCATCAAATTTCAAAAGTAGAGGAGGAATTTTGTATAGATTGCCAAAAAAACTATGGGCATCATAACTTTTGATTTAGGAATCTAATTGGAAAAAACATATGTATTCCTAATTAGGGATATATGTGCACACTTTATGCTAAAATTTCGAAAAGATCAATTCAAAATTGACATTGTAGAAACTTCTATAAAATTTCAATTAATCATTCAATGACCATTTGGTCCTTTAGAAGTTAATTAATTATTATATATTAAATTAGAAGCGTAAATTAGAGGTGACATTTTTCTTTCTATTAACTTCTTCTTCTATCATGCTTTTGTCCTAAAATCCCTAAAGTTCTTTAATGTTTGAGGCCCAAAACTATTTTAAAATACTAGACTCTAAAGGTTGGCTAGAATCTTCATCTACAATTTATTTATTGGCCAACCCAATCACAAGATCTTTTATTTAACTTGTTAGAGTACACTCTCCTAAAATTTCAAAATAAAAAAACTTAAGAATTGCAAGATCATGATGCTTAGGTTTCAAAAATAAGTATTCTCAACTCTTCTCAAATGGTTAGATATCATTCAAACTTTGGGTACAAAAATGTGTAGATCCTACAACTTGCAACTCTCTATAATTTATTAAAAAAAATAAGTTGGAAATACATGTAAAAAAATTTCAAAAAAAAATTTGTATTTATACTTGAAAAAAATAGTAGGTAGAAAGAACTAGAGAATGATTCAAAATACTAAATTATTAAAAATTTAATTATGGAATTGAAAAATGCCAACTCCAATGATTTTAATGTTGTAATAAACAATCTACATCTTATGATTTTATTTATTTTCAAACATATTGAAAATGGAATTAAATAAAGGACTTCAAAGTTTATTTTAGAGTAGAGATTAAATAATTGCCCACAAACAAAATTTCTCACAACTTTCATCTCATTAATGAAACTAATGGAATGGCTCAAAGCTTTCCACCTCTATACAAATCTAAAAAACCAATTTCAAATTTTTATTTTTGAAGAAAGTTATTTTTTTAATCTGTCTGGATTACCTAGATTGAGAAAAAAATTACATATCATGCAATAATTCTTCCAACTATGTAGTCAAAAGTTATGAAAATTGATGGGCTTTAAAGCTACTCCTCAACCACATGTTGTGTAAAAATTTGAAAGCAAAAAAATAAAAACTCCATTTCTAGTGAGCTGCATGAAATCGCTATGTTTCCCAAAATGTTGGTCCTTTAGGACCAAGGTTAATTAATATAAATAAGGTCCTTAAAATCCTTTCACACCTTTAAATACACACTTTTAAAAAGAAGAACTTCAATGCCTTTTCTTAAGGGTTTAACATTTAACATCCAAATCTTTAAGTGAATTGAAATAAAATAAAAAATAATTTTCTTGAAGTAAATTGAAACTTAGCTTCATAAGTCGAATGAGTATGAAAACACTTTTATTGAACGGAGGTAGAACATGGAAGAAGGAACAAGTCCTTCTATGTGAGCTCATCTTTTGGAAGATTTAGTGTAGCGATATTTGACTTGTTTTCAATTGGAAGAAGATCAAAATGATCTAGATTAGTCTCCTTGTTTTGAGAGACATTATTTTTGTGGGCATGGCCCGTGGAGTTACATAGACACTATTACTTTAGAAATGTAGAATGATTGCAAGACATTGCGTACAATAATCCCTCAAGGCCTAACAACTTTTTGACAATGGAGGTTTTTCCACTTTGATATTTTTTTGCACATGAATGTGCTTGAAAATTTTAATTATAACCATAAAAAAGTAAAAAATGCTTTGCCTAATGTGCATAGAATTAATTGTAGAAAATATTGATTGCTGGATTATAACAATTTTGCATAATCAACTTTATAGGCAAAAAATATAGTTTTGGAAGAAGAAAAATTATAAGATGAATAATGCTATTTTACTCTTTAAAAACTTATATTGAATTCTAAAGCAAATATAATTCTTTTATTTTTTTATTCTTTTAGATGAAAAAGACTCTCAGATTTGTACACATTTTCAAACAAAAAAAAGTAGAAATCCAAAACTGACCAAATTGGATCCTACTAAATTTACCGAATTTATATAAGCATCAATATTTGAAATTTAACAATTGCTATTATTAGCACAATTTTTGGAACATCTTCAAAAAGTTTGGAATCATCCTAATTTTTTATATTTTTAATCACATCAAATTGAACCTTATAATTTTAAAATTTTAAAAAATAAAAATTTGGATTTTTTTTCCTCTAGACCTTGTTTGTTTTTGCAAAATAAAATCTCAAAATGTTTTAAAAATGGGATTTTTTTCCATCCCTAATATTCCTTTCATTGTAAAAGGTTATGTTTGCTCTCTTTTTCTAGTAGACTACATTTTCTAAAAAAAATTTAAATAGTTCTGACATTTAAATTTCTAAATCAAAACATGCAACAAGTATGGAAACTTATTGTTCTACAAGTCCCTAGTTTACAAAATATTGAGACTTGTTTTACCCTCTTGAGAATTTTCCATTGAAAATTTGAAGAAGACACATCGTATCTCCTAGTCCTTGAGGGGATAATTGATTGACCAATGTTTGTATTGTAAGAATTATTTTTATTGTTTAAGCTTTCAAAAATGTAGAGGACAATTGTTACTTCTTTTTATAGTCCCTCACGCCTACATTTGAGAGCTAGATTAATTTATGATTAATTATTCAACAAAAAATGAAGGTAGTTGTTTCCTTCCATCATAGAGCCATTAATTTCTTGACTTCTTTAGGTTGGTACTTGAGGTACAATGACAATGAGCAATGAGGCAAAAAGAGGCAAACATCCCCTTGTGTTGCCATTAGCAACCTTGTCATGCACTAAATGTGAAAGAAATCCAAGATTGTTGATTTGATCAATCAGGGAAATCTTGTGGTTGTTGATGATGTGGGATATAGATACAATACATAATATGAAATGCGTAATTCACATAGAATACATATAAAATACATATGGAATATAAGTGATATATATCCATATGAATTATATAAATATACATTTAAAATATCCATACTATTTGGAGGCCAAAAAAATGTAATAGAAGTATAAATATGAAGTGGGGTGGACATGTCACAAACAACTGTCTCAGTTTTTTAATCAATAGTGAAGTGACATATGTACCTCTTTTAGAAATTTGGAAAAAGTTTAGCCACCAATGGTTGAATGACATGGAAAGCGCTATTTCTCACCCTTCATATTGTGACTTTTTAAAGCACTAGCTCCTTGCTGCTGCAGTCTTCCATCTGCTGGTCCTTCTAGTCTATATTCAGGTGTTCCTTGCCATAAAGGGCTATTATATGATCCACGCGCTGGGTTTTTTTTCATCTTGACAAAAACTGCTTGAAGAAAAGTATAGTGTTTCTGTTGCATTTAGAAAATCTGATGGGCATGATGTGTCAGCCCCTCCCCCCATGCTTGCTATGCCCATATATGCAAACACTTGCTTTTTTTCTTTGTCTTAGCATTTGTGTTCAGTCCTAGTGTTTTGTACCGACAGTAGGGTTTACAGCCTCTAATTTTAGTCAATCAAAATGTTTTTTTAGATTAAAGTACAATAAAAAGAGAACTTCTATTCTACAATATAAACTCAAAATGCCTATATAAAAAAAATAAAACTGTAATCAAAGGAAAATGGTGTATAACATTGTAAACCACAAAAGAAGATAAGAAGAAAAAAAAAGTAAAACAAAAAATAAGAAATGTCATAGACCACATAAAATACAAGCATAGGAAAACAATCATAATTATTTTTGTTGTACTAAAGAAAGAGAATCCAAATTATAAAAATTTAAAGCGTAGGGACACCTTAGAGAAACTATGGACACAACAAGGCTACAAGGCATACCTCAAAAATTATTTAACTTTTCTCCTTTTCATTTATATTTTACCTTCAAAGCTTGTTTGTGAAGCCTTAGCATTTTATTTTCCCTTTACTTTCATATTTTATTTTTAAAGTTGAGAAGCTTGTCCTTGAAGCTTTAGTTTTCAATTTTTTTTCTTTTAGGGTTTGTCTTTAAAGCTCAAGGACTTGTCCTTGAAGGTTTATTTTTGGTTTAGTTTCTTTTCTTTTATGTTTTATCTTTAAAGGTCAAGGGGTTATCCTTGAAGCTTTTATTATTACTTTTTTTTTTACTTTTCTCTTATGTTTTGTATTTAGAGTTGAAGGATGGGTCCTTCAAGGCTTTACCCTTTTCATTTTTTTTCCTTTTCTTTTATGTTTCGTCTTTAAAGCTCAAGGTCTTCAGGTCTTGTCTTTGAAGCTTTACTTTTCCAATTTTTTTTTAATGTTTTAGTTTTGAAGCTCAAGGGCTTTTCCTTGAAGCTTTATTTTTTTTAATTTCTTTTCTTTTATGTTTTGTCTTTAAAGTTTTGAGGTGGGTCTTTGAAGCTTTATTCTTCAAATTTGAAGGGTAAAGCTTCAAAGACCTGCCCTTGAGCTCTAAAGATAAAACATAAAAGAAAAAAAAAAAAATTTTAAATAAAGCTTCGAAGATAAGCCCTTGAGCTTTAAAGATAAAAAAGAAAAGAAAAGAAATTTAACAAAAAAGTAAAGCTTCAAGGACAAGCCCTTGAGCTTTAAAGTAAAAGATAGAAGAATTTTTTTTTGAAAAGTAAAGCTTCAAAGACAAACCTCTCAACTTTAAAAATAAAACATGAAAGAAAAGGGAAAATAAAATGCTAAGGCTTCACAAACAAGCTTTGAAGGTAAAATATAAATGAAAAGGAGAAAAGTTAAACAATTTTTGAGGTATGCCTTGTAGCCTTGTTGTGTACATAGTTTCTTGGAGATGGCCCTATGCTTTAAATTTTCATAATTTTGATTCTCCTTCATTAGTAAGATGAAAATAATTAAGATTGTTTTCCTAAGCTTGCATTTTATATGGTCTATGACATTTCTTATTTTTGGTTTTTACTTTTTTTTTCCTTCTTATCTTTTTTTGTGGTTCACAATGTTATACACCATTTTCCTTTTATTACACTTTTATTTTATTTTTTTATATAGTCATTTCGAGTTTATATTGTAGAAGAGAAATTCTCTTTTTATTGTCCCTTAATCTAAAAAAGTATTTTGATTGTCTAAAGTTGAAGGGTCCAATAAAATAACATGGCAAACATACAAACTTCAACATATTTGACTCTGGAAGGAAAAAAAATTAAGCATAATGAAAAGATAGACACATTTGTGGTGCTTCATGGACAATCCTCAGAAGTGTACATAACTGATCCTCGCATGAAACACTGGCATGGGTTTGAATTGCTATATTCTATATACTAGAGGGCATCTCATATCAAGCTGGAAAGTCACCGCCCAATCCTAACCTTCTATAGACTAGTGGTCCTTTTGTTTCTTTCTAGTATGTCTTTCAAGCATCGCAAGTCTATACCCATGCCATCTTGCATAGAGTGAAACACTGGAGTTGTCTTCGTTGGATGTATAACCTTGGACTCAAAATCGGTTGCCAATGTATTCATCTTTTCATGTAGTTGGCAAAAATCCTCCTAAAGGGGGTCGATCAATGTGTCGTTTCTTGCTACAAAGTCCAGAAGATGTTGTGCTTGCACTGTCAAAGTTGCATGCATGTCTAGGGCCTTTCGTTCGAGTTGAAGTTGTACCTTAGGATCTGGTGAAGATGTAGGTGGCATTGAAGGTGGACCGGACCTACTCGGTACAAATCCAACCCTTGCGGGCGTTAGGAAGTAGCTAATTCCTACTGTAGTTGTTCCTTTTAGTGTCCTATGGTAGTTGGTGACAATCTCCTCTTTTAGTTGTGGATGCAACAACCTCAACACCTTCACCTTGTGTTTGCGGGTGTTTCCTCTCTATAAATGGACACAGTTGTAGGTGGCCCACAAGTTTTTAGGATTGTGTACCACATATCGCAAATGCCTATGCCAGATAAAAGTCAAATATGCAAGAAAGGAATAATCCAAGTCCTAAATCATAGAAGTGCAAGACACCCTCAAGAGAGACTACAAATCTTCCATACAATGGTTCTGGATACGCACATGGTTCTGGATATGCAAGTTTAACAATTTAGAGGACTGAAGCTTGAGTCTAGACATTAGAAACGCAACATTGATGAAGTTGAAGCAAAACCATCTAAAGCAACAATAGCAACCATTGGATCACTCCAAATGCATATTAGAAAACAAATGGATCACCTTCACACCGTACCATGCAACATATATGTAAATCCTCTCCATAGCATTGTCAAAGCAAATAAAACAATGCAAAGTACAACAATGTAGGAAAACAGTAGAAAAACAACAATAGTGGAACCTTAACCTCCTGCAGGGAAACAATACAACAACAACATCTGTGAAACCCTAGCATGGTGGAGAAAAATAGTATAGAAGCATGCAACACTGAAACCCTACCCTACTACAGGGAAACAATACAACAGTAGAAACTATAAAATCCTAAAATTGCTGCAAGAAAACAATAGAAAAGCATGGACAAGCACTAAAACCCTAATGTGCCACCTCAATTAAGTATAGGCTGGACATGAAGGTCCCTAAACCCTAATGCCGCCTTGTTTCATGGCGCTAGAACACTAACCGTGGCTCCAAAACCAAGGGGCAACAATAAAAGCCATAATGGTACATGCCCCCAAATACTACACCGACTCAACAAATGAGGTGCTCTCATTATTATAATCTTGTAGTACATCACATGCATCTTCCATGGGCATGGAGCATGATATATTAGGCATGGGCGTAGAACACTAATTGCCAAACATTGTAATTTTGGGGGGACAAGTATCAGCAGGTAGAAAAGACTATATTTAGAAATGTCAAACAAAAGAGCCGAAAACGAGATAGACAGGCCAGCTGGGGTTGACACGGGATTGTCGGAGCTAGTGTAATAAATAGTCACAATATAGAGGGTGAGAAATAGTGTTACCTTAATGACACATGTATCCCATCAATTTCTCACAATGAACTCACAATCAGAAAGTCACAAAGTGATAGTTTCTCACAATGATAATGAGCTCAAAAGAAGCAATAACGGACTCTTTAATTTTTAAGTACAATGTGTCAAGTAATATTCAAAAATTATAATGTTTATGTACTTAAAGATTTCTAAATTCATTAAAATCTAATGACCTAAGGTGTGTGAGCTTTCAAAATAGGCCCAACTTACCAAGAATTTGAGCAATTTTTTTGCTCATTTTTTCCTTGAGACTAGATAAAATGTAACTAGAGGATCTTGAATTTCACATTGAGAGTAAGCGCCTCAAAAAAATTCAAATTATTAGACAACACAATTTAGGAGATATATTTAATAAGTTTCAAGTCTTATTTGAGTCAATGGAAATATAGGGCACAACAGTTTGAAAGAACATATCTTTGTAAGAATATTTTAAAATGATGCCTTTCTTATGCAAAGTGAAAGATAAAAGAGTTGAAAATATACATATAAAATTTCCCAACATGCAAATCATTTTTAATTCATGGTAGAACTTGCAATGCATGGCGGTCATTGAATTGAGAATAGTGTTTGTAAGAAAGAAAAAAAATAAGACACTTGTTTTCTCTACAAACTCCTTGGATCTGCCTTTTTTGAGGTGGATCTAAATTTTTTGAGGTAAGCAAGAATCGCATTGGTTGGTTGACTTTCTAGTGCATGCCCAAATCAAAACCAAAAATGAGCTATAAACTACACTACACCATTTAATTTCTTAAAATTCCACAAGGTGGAGTTGAACTTGGAATTTCATGAAACTACCACCTATGAATTTATAACTCTTTTTACTTAAAAAAAACTCAAAATTTGTAATCACAGGGTCTAACTACTATAGGATCAAGGCACATTTTGGGTACAAATTGTGAAAAACTACCACTTTCTAGGGCAATGTTGAAAAAATGAAAAAAAAAATTCAAAGTTCAACCGTACAAATTTGCACTATATCACTATAGGAATGCATGGAAAAAATTTCAAAAATTTTGATTGCACAAATTGAAAGATTATAAGGTTTGGAGTTAGAAAAAAAAGGGTTTTTTTTCTGATCTTGCTTGGTAGGGCCAGTAGACTTCAACTCCTCCCAAAGTGAGATTTTTACACTATTTGTGGTTATTTTTTTTATATTTGCATCTCATATCATGTCAATCATATACCTACTGAATTTCAAAATTATTGGAGGAGTTTTGCATATATTCTCTAAAGTTGCTTAGGCTATCTCCAAAATTCAGGGTAGCATATTATTGATCTTAGCATCTAATTAAAAAAATTTGTATTTCACACCTATTATTAAAATTTGAAGAACATCCATTAAAAAATGACTTTATACACATCTAATCCAAGATCACATGCATACGTTCAATAATCATTTGGTCCTTTAGGACTTAAGTTATTACTTAAATTCTAAATTCTAAAATGAAAAATCGCTTAAAACTTTTTTTAAATTACTTTATCTACATCATCCATCTTCTTAGATGCACATGCTAGATAAATCAATGAAAAAAATTGGCAATAGGTTCTCTAAACGACCAATTTGACAATTAAAATTTACAACATGTTTGTTCCTTTGTTCTTCTCCAATAAGAATATTGGTTGCACAAATTTCAAATCTTCTTTTATTTTCATTTATACTAAATAAATAGACACATGCATATCCAAATTTAACCACTAGAAGATAGATGTGTGTTAACCTTTGAAGGACTTGATCTATTGTAAAATGGTCAAACTTCTAATTTTAGCTAATTTTAGCCTTTTTCATAGTGTTCAAACAACAATCTGATATTTTAACTACTTGAAACTTTGAATTCTATATCACTTTCAAAAATTGCAACTTTTTTTTTGTGAAATTTTCTAATTGTTATCATTTTGTTGCAAAAATTGAACATAAATGAGTAAGAATAGCAAAAACAATCCAAATTATTTGAAATTTTTTGGGGAGGTAAAAGTAGCAATGGAGATTTGCATGAAAATTTTTCAATTGGTCATTTTATTTTTTACACCCAAAATAGTCAAATCAAACACTTTGAAGTCAAATTTGACTATCAAACCAAATTTATCCTTTTATTTAATTGATGTACAAAATTTTGATATTTTTTGCAAGTAGAAAAATAAATCTTCTATTTATTCTGTATTTTTTCAATAATTTTGAAGGAAAAACAAAACTATTGTGATTTTTCAAAGCTAAAGGTGGAAATAAAATTATATCAATTACAATATATATTAGAATAATCTATAATATTTACTGTAAATGAAGGGTAGAAGGAAAAACATAATTTTATAATTTAAATTTAAAATAAATTAAAAGAAAAGAAAATATGAATGAAAAGCACACCATAGTGTGTTATATGGATTTTAATACATGGAGCTTTCAATTGCAATAATTCTTTCAATTTTTGACATTTCTCAAAACTTTGAAATGAAATAGGAACAAAACTTGTCAAGCTTCGTTTTATTAGTTGAAATCAAATTCCAAAAATAATTATTTTAAAAGTTGATATTAAGGTTGACCAAGGTGCATCCACTTTTGGAATGCCTACGTGTTTAAGGGTTAAAATACATTATAAAAGTGGCTCTCAACGTGATTCTCCAGTGTTGATAACCATGTTTTTAACATGTTTTACCAAAACATTTTTCTTCTAATGAGCATATCAATAGATTACTATTAGATATTTCCAATATAAAGATCCGAGTTGTAAATAATTTCAATAAATAAAAAGATTTCAAAATCAAAGGAATTATCTTGCTCACATTCATGAGTACAAAATTCTCACTTATATTTTCAAATCCTAGAATTTTCATTTTCATATTTTTCATGCTTTAACTTATAAAAACATTTTTCAATGGATAAATTTTAGAAGGAGATGAATTAGATAATGTCTAAAGAATTTTAGTCAATTTCTTGCATTTATTTCTATCAAATTTTTGTAGAACTTGTTAAAATCTACAAAACTAAATATGCTTTAACACATTATAACAAATCATATCTAAAATTGTTAAAGTGTAAATCTCCAAAAATGTAAATAGGAGTATGGTTTTGTACTAGTGATTTCACTATTGCTTACAATCCTAACAAGTAGGACCTTGTAGGCAATTTGGACTTTGAAGCAATGCATCTTAGATATTATTGTCTATTAAATTTATTAGAAAAACAAGTTTTTTGAATGTTACAAATATAATCATTAAATTTTTTTGACAAGGCTTGATAAGTAGTTTTCTAAATTCAAGTTTGCCAAACCAATAATGCTATATTGTATGAAATGCTAACAATTAAACTATCATTATCTGGTTTTACCTAATATTTTAAGAAATTTTTTTACTCATGTACTTCTATATTTGCATGGGTTTGCAAACTTGCCAATAAGCCATCAAAGGACGAGGCCTATTCAACCATAAAATAAGGGGGAATCTTACATAAATTCCTTAAATACTATACTTTCAAATTTTGAACAATAGATTTGAAGGATCCTAAGCATACAGAAATGCATTTTTTCATTTATTGATTTTTTTGAAGATTCTTGACTTGTATTGATTTTTTAACATTTATACATTAAAGATTGTAAGGAATTTGCTTTGTAAATATTCTACAATTCAAAGGATACTAGTAGATCAAGTCTCAAAAAATAGCATCTTTTAGTTCAAAAATGATGCATTGAAAATAAATTGAATAAAAAAGTAGAATACAAATCCTCAAAAATCACTATGATTGGTTTGTCTACTACAGTAGTTGATCTAACTTTATGGATATGATTTATCAATGAATCATATCTTATAGCTATTCTTTGAAAGTCATTAATACGTTATTATTCAAAATTTTATTTTATAATACATCTTCATAATTTTAGAAATTTGGACTATACCTTGGTTCTAAAGGGGTTAAGGACCAATAAGTAGTCCAAATTCTCAAAACTATAGAGATGTACTATAAGATAAAACTTTAAATAATAATTCAATGACAATTTTCAAGCAAAAGCTACAAAATGTGATTGATAGGTCATATCCATATGGTTAGATCAATTGTTTTATTAATTGATAATTTTCAATCAAATATAAAAGCAAATATCGATAAACTTTTCTAAAATTAATTATAGAGTGAATAGTAGTAATCTTCACAATTTGTTTTCTTTTAAGTTCAAAATGCCAAGTTTTAATTATAGTGAACTTTTTAGGGATTTATTTAATTCTATTTAATTCATTCATTCATTTATATAATTTGTTTATTTTTGAAAGGTCCTTTTTGAATAAGAAAATTTGTTTTTTTGATGTTAGACATACTTATATCCCCCAAACTGTAGAAGATTTTTCTATATTAACCCCTATAGCCATGAACATATTTTTTTAAGAACATAGCATTTTGGAGCAACTCACTACAAATGAAATTTTCATTTTTTTTCTTTGAAATTTTTACACAACGTGTGCCCAAGGAGTTGATTTAAGTCACAACAATTTTCATAAATTTTGACAAATAATTCAAAAGTTATTGCTTATGATGTCATTTTTAGAATAGTACAAGCAATTCAAAAGAGATTCAAAATGACTTTTTTAGGAAATAAAAATTTGAAATTGTTTTTTTGGATTTGTATCTTTACAAAAAGATTTGCATTATTCTGTTTTGATTAATGAGATGAATGTTATGAGGAGTTTTAGTTTGTAGGTAGTTATGGATTCTCTACTCTAAAATAAACTTTGAAATCCTTTATTGAACTCAATTTTCAATATTTAAATAAATAAATAAAAACATTGGATGTACATTGTTAATTACAACACTGTAATCTTTGGAATTGGAATTTTTCAATTCCATAATTAAATTCTTAACAATTTAGTGTTTTGAATCATTCTCTACTTTTTTATATTTACTATTTTTTTCCTATATGTTGTATAATTTCAAATGATCAAGTTCATTCATTATTTGAAATTTGAACACATCCTCCTGGTATGAGAAGTTTAGCCTACATCATTATAGGCTTGTATTGCATAGAATTTTAAAAAGATACTAATTGTGCAAAAACCAATAAAGGATGGCCATGATTGTAGTTTAACCCCTAAAATTCTTTGACTATATTTTTGCCAAAAACATTGTGAAATTGTCATTTCTTGTACAAGTTTCAAATTTTAGAAAAGAAACATTTTTGGACACATGTAACTATAGGATCTTGTAGTACATTGGTTTGAAAAGATGTGGAAAAGTTTTAAGAAATTTCTACCTTGTAGATTGCAAGACATTAGCATTTGAAGTGACAAAAAATCATTTTTTTTGTCCTTGTGAAAAATTGAATAGTTGCACTTCACAAGGTCACATTTGTATAGAAAAATGTTCAAAATGGTGGTGCTTCTTTGAATTCATTCTTCAGGGCATGTTTGCTACATGTTGAAAATTTTTAGATCATTGGAATTTGTACAACATATAGAGAAAAAATAATAAGTAGAAAGACATAGAGAATGATTCAAAATACTAAATTGTTAACAATTTATTTAAGGAATTGAAAAATGCCAATCCCAATGGTTGTAATGCTTTAATAAACAATCTTCACCTAATGCTTTTATTTTTTTTCCAAAAATACTAAAAATTGAGTTCAATAAAAGACTTCAAAGTTTATTTTGGAGTAGAGAATCCATAACTGCTTGCAAACTAAAACACTTCATAACTTCGAACTCATTGATCAAAATTGAATGATTCAAAGCTTTCTATGTAAATATAAATCTAGAAAACCAATTTCAAATTTGGTTTTTTGAAAAAAATGATTTTTTCAAATCTGCCCAAACTGTCCAAGTTGAGAAACAAATTACATATTAGGCCATAACTTTTTATTCATATTTCCAAATATCCTAAAATTTAGTGCACATGAAAGACATTCCTCATCCACACCTTCTATTAAAATCTAGGCTAAAATCATAAAAATTTCTAGTCACACGTACTTGCCTAAAATTTTTATGTAGCCAAAAAATGTAGCTAGGTCCTTTAGGGATTAATATTGCTCCACCTATCCTTTCAAATTGTTGAACATTTGGCACCTATTGTTTGGACTTTTTGACGAAGTTGTCAAATGAACCTTTAACTTATTGTTCTTGCACCTTGGGGGTGAAATATCCCCTTAAAATTGTTGAACATTTGGTGCTTATTGTTCTTGCACCTTGGGGGTGAAATATCCCCTTAAAATTGTTGAACATTTGGTACTTATTGTTCTTGCACCTTTAAGGGTGAAATATCATCTCAAAATTGTCAAGTGAACTTTTAGCTTATTGTTCTTGCACCTTTAAGGGTGAAATATCCTTTCAAAATTGTTGAACATTTGGCCCATATTGTTTGGACTTTGAGACCAAGTTGTGAAGTGGACTTTTACGATGCTCGCAGTAGGTAAGGCTTAAGTTTAGTTGTTTGACATGAATAAATGTCAATGACGATCTTAGTAGTTTTGTTGTACTTGTGTCACAGCAGTTTGACGTATAGTGACCGACTTTTACGGGACCTACCTGTAATTTGCTCGCAAAGAAAATTGAGAAGGAGGGTGGGTACAGACAGGGAGCTACGATGATGTGAAAATGAGGTTGCTGACATTTTAAGTTACTGTTCTGCTCAGCATTCAAAAGTCCAAACTGAAGCAGGAAATGGCTGTACTTTGCTTTGAGAGGAAGATGGCACGAGGGTTGTCTCTGGCACCCTTTTCTAGCTAGGTAATTATTTGTCATAATCATAATATACACTTTGGAGCAGTTTTTAAAATTTAATTTTTTTTTAATACTGATCCCCAATAGCCAGCCACCTGGGTTGATGTTGTAGGCAAGTTATGTATAGGGCAATGCCCGAGGAGGAGGACATCTCGAGAAAAAAAAGGAGCAGACGAGGAGGGCGGCGGAGCCCAACAAGGAGGCCCTTTTTCTTTCCCCAAATGTCTGACAACAAGAGGTATTGTCCAACGTAAACCACAGGCATAAACCAACTTAATATTTTTGGATGACAGAAAAAAATTTGGATGAAAAATCTGTATTGGCCAATTATGCAGGTGAACTTGCATAATCAAGCATAATGGGAATGCTAACCCTAATTGGGGCATAGAAGCCACCCACATAATGAATGTGGCATGTCCCACCTGTGGTTTAGGGATGGGGTGAACTGACCCTGCCTTGCTTCATTACCTTTTTCATCCCCAGGGGAAAACAAGAGACCTTTTTAATTGCCATGCATGATAAAATTTGGAAACTTGGAATTAATATTTGCAATCCAAGACCCCAAAAATTAGGGCCAGGATGAATTGCTCCTCTTCCTCGTTCCCAAGGGAAACCGCTTAAATTTTTATTTGCCATGCATGGTAAAATTTGCAAATTTTGAATTCATATTTGCAATCAAAGGCCCCAAAATTGGCTAGTAGGGGTGCAGAAGATAAATTAATGAAGCACAAGATAGGGGGTCTTTTTTTACATGCACCCCCAGATTGGCTTCAAGGGGACAAGTAAGGGGATGAATTCACCCCGGCCAAAATTAGCTATGAGTGGTGTCAAATGAAATTAATCAACCACTGAATAGAGGGGCTTTTTTTAATCACTCCGACATCCATTTTTTGGACGATGAACAGATTGAATTTTTTGTTTCGGTCTCATTCCTATTTGGATGAAAGTCATCCTAATTTTAGGTGATATTTTATTAAGTTCTTGTCTTATCTGATGGTTGAATTTGGTGTTACTAGAATACAAATTTCTTTGAAATTACAAATGCGGAAGTATGTCAAGTGGTCAAATTGCATTGACTCTAGTTCAAAACTAGATTAGCAAAAATGAGGTCTTAGGTGTAAAGAACACAAAAATTTCAAAAAATCACCACGTTAAGAGAACCTTGTTTTGAATCCATTCCAACAAGTTTTGCTCAAAAAATGATAATATTTTGCTTGTAATCAAATTTTGAAGGAATTTTGAAATTTTCCTTTCCAAATTTATAGAAAAATATTGGTGATAGTATTGGAGAATCTAACCTACGGATGGAATCTAGAATTCAAAATCTACAACTTTCCTTTGTATATCAATTCTAAAATATTCTTCCAAATAGCACTTTATAATGATTTTCTCCAAATCGCCAATTCTGGAAAAGAGTCCAGACGTTCCAAGGTTAAGAGTTAATTTGCAAGTTCTGGAGGAAGAGCAACAACTGAGGGGGTCAGTTCACCCTGGCCTGATAAGACTTAAGCTTATGGCTTCATGCACTGGTTCAGTTGGGATAACAGATATCAAAAACAATTAATGAATTGGACATCTTTTTTTTGTTTAACCCCTCGAATTCCATGATTATATATTCAACAAAAACGCTCCAAAACTACCATTTTTAGTACAACTACTAAATTTTTGGAAAAAAAATTAGTTTTTGACACATGTAACCGTAGGATCTTGTAGTATGATGACTTGAAAACATGTGGTAAGAATTTCAGAAAATTTCACTATGTAGATCATAAGATATAAGCATTCAATTTCACCAAAACCATTTATTAACCTTACAAAAAACCGGGCAGCTGCACTTCACAAGGTTACTTTTCTATGAAAAAATGATCAAAATGGTGGTGCTTCGTTGGATTAATTTTCCTAGACAAGTTGGCCAAATGCTTGAAGATTTTCAAATCATTTTGAATAGTACAACATATAGGAAAAAAATAGTAAGTAGGTAGTAGTAGAGAATGATTCAAAATACTAATTTATTAAGAATTTAAATATGGAATTAAAAAATGCCAATCCCAATGGTTGAAATGTTTTAATAAATAATTTACATCCTAGGATTTTATTTTATTTCAAAAATATTGAAAATTGGATAAGATAAAGGATTTCAAAGTTTATTTTAGAGTAGGAAATTCATCACTGCCCACAAACAAAAAATTCTCATAACTTTTGACTCGTTGATCAAAATGGAATGTTTCAAAGCTTTCCTTGTATATACAACTCTAGAAAACCAATTTCAAATTTTCGTTTATGAAAAAAGTGTGTTTTTCTAATCTGCCCAAACTGCCCAGTTACGCAAAAAAAATAACATATTAGGCTATAACTTTTGACTCCTATTTCCAAATGTCTTGAAGTTTGTTGCATATGAAAGATATTCCTCATCCTTTGTCTATTGCCTTTGTACAGTTTAGTTGTCAGGTTCTGTACTTTAGAAAAAAATAATTTTGAGCATACTTGACTTTGGCTGTTTCGTGCTTAGGTGAAAATTGCAAAAACAAACTTACGCTGGGGACTTGTTCCCCTAGTTTTGTGTTCTTTTACCTTATTTCAATGGAATTGATCCATGTGTTTCAAGGAAAAAAAAAGATGTTCCTCATCCACACCTTTTGATAAAATGTCAACCTACAATATGCAAATTTCTGGTCACAATGGCCTACGCAAAATTTCTATATAGCCAAAAAACACAGTCCGACCCTTTAGGGGTTTTCACCAAAAACGCTCCAAAATTGCCATTTTTGATACAAGCATCAAATTTTAGATGAAAAACATTTTTGGACATATTTAACCATAGGATCTTGTAGTAAATTAGATTGAAAAGATGTAGAAAAAATTTTATAATTTTTCACCGTGCTAATTGTAAGATAATAATGTTTGAAAGTGACAAAAATCATTTTTTGGGGCTTGTGAAATACGGGCAACTGCACTTCAAAAGGTCACATTTATATGAAAAAATGTCTAAAATGGTGGTTACTCTTTGGATTCATTTTTCAAGACAAGTTCGCTGGATACTTGAAAATTTTCAAATCATTTGGAATCATACAACATATAGGAGAAAAATAGTAAGTAGAGAGGAGTAGAGAATGATTCAAAATACTAAATTGTTAACAATTTATTTATGGAATTGAGAAATGCCAATCTCAATGATTGTAATGTTGTAATAAATAATTTACATCCAATGTTTTTATTTTTTTCTAAAAATATTGAAAATTGAGTTAAACAAAGGACTTCAAAGTTTGTTTTAGATTAGAGATTCAATAACAACCCACAAACTCCCACAAATTAAAATCCCTCATAACTTTTGACTCATTGATCAAAATGGAATTATTCAAAGCTTTCCAAGTATATATAAATCTAGAGAATTAATTTCAAATTTTAATTTCTTCAAAAAATTAATTTTTAAAGAAGTTTCTTTTGTTGCCCAGGCTTCTCGTCGAGCATAAAAAAATTACATATCATACAATAACTTTTTAAACATGTAGTCAAAAGTTATGAAAATTGTTGGGCCTTAAAGCTACTCCTTGGGCACATGTTGTGTTAAAATTTCAGTGAAAAAAAATAAAAAGTCCATTTGTAGTGAGTTGTCCAAAATTTACATGTTGCCAAAAAACACGGTTTGGGCATTTAGTGGTTAATTAGCATTGTTTTGAACAAACTGGATTTTTTTTAAATGAAAAAGGCGATAGCAACGGAGGACATCAGGGAACATTTCATCGGTTGCAGTGAACGGTTACAGGAATCATTTGGTAAATAATGACGGAGTTTGGGTTGAAATCCCCACAAATCCCCTCGTGGGGTTGAAAAATCCCTGCATGGTTTGGGTGTACCAAATATTATCACATCCTGTATGTGGTGCAGGTTTGGGGGAAGAATTTGTTCCAGGGAATACCTTCAGTAGCTTTCTCAGTTTCCGAAGAATAAAAACAGAAAAAAAAAAAAAATTGAAACACTGATACAAAAACCAACTTTAGATCAACAGTCAATTATAAAGAAATGTTAAAGTGATATGAAGAGCATCCCCTCCAAAATTCCTGAATGCTAAGCTTACACAACAATCAATGTGGATGGGTGGGTTCAATGATTGATATTCCAATTTTCCAAACAATGTCACTTACTACTTCCTCCATCTCAATATAAATATCCACATTAGAACCTCATATTTATTTTATACCAATTTCCTTAATTATATTATAAATCAAACTATATATCACCACAATTAATCCTTTCAGGACTTGATCCATTATGAAATGGTTAAACTTCTTATCTGAGCTAATTTTAGCCTTTTCAATAGCAGTCAAACAACAATATGATATTTTTACTACTTGAAACTCTGAATTCTATATCACTTTGAGAATTTGCAATTTGTTCCATAAAAATTTCTAATTGTTATCATTTTTGTTGCAAAAAATGAACATAAATGAGTAAAAATAGCAAAAATAATTCAAATTATTTGAAATTTTTTCGGGAGGTAAAGGTAGCAATAAAGATTAGCAGGAAAAATTTTCAATTGGTTATTTTATTTTTTACACCCAAAATAGCCACATCAAACACCTTGAAGTCAAATTTGACTATCAAACCAAATTTATCCTTTTATTAAATTGATGTACAAAATTTTTATATTTTTTGCTAGTAGAAAAATTAAATTTCTATTTATTTTGAATTTTTTTTAATAATTATGAAGGAAAAATAAAATTATTGTGATTTTTCAAAGCTAAAGGTGAAAAAAAAATTATATCAATTACAATATATACATTAGAAGAAATTTGAAGGCACTAGAAGCTCGTTTCAGGCCTGTTCTCCCATAGCTATTTCCCACAATGAAGAGAACAACCCGTTGTTAGAATTTAAAAAAAAAAATTAATCTCTAAATGAAAAAAAAAAATTGAAAAAAATGGAGGGGGGACAATGATGTGACAAGGTCTCGACCACATTAGCATTCTAGTTCTGACGCTGCATTGGTCCTGTTCCTAGCTTGATAACTCACAAGCTTCTGGAGCCCTCAAACTTCTTCTAATGTTAGAATAATCTATAATTTTTACTGTAAATGAAGAGTGGAATGAAAAACATAATTTCATAATTTAAATTCAAAATACATTTAAAAAAAAAGAAAATATAAATGAAAAGCACACTATATTGTGTCATTTGGATTTTAACATAGGGAGCTTTCAATTGCAATAACTCTTTCAATTTTTGACATTTCTCAAAACTTTAAAATGGAATAGAAACAAAACTTGTCAAGCTTTTTTTTCTTAGTTAAAATCAAATTCCAAAAGTAATTATTTTAACAGTTGTCATCAAGGTTGACCAAGATGCATCCACTTTTGGGATGCTTGCACATTTAGGGGTTAATGAAGAACAATGAAAAAACACTCTATTAAGCCATATTTTATTCACATTAAAATTTTGGAAGGATTTTTAATTATCCATTTTATATTTTTTGATAAATATAAGTGAGTGCAATGATGGATGTAATTCTATTGATAATTATGTATAATACATCTATTATAATTTAAATATAGTTCTAATTTTTGTTTAAAATTCATCATTACATTATTATTGTAAGTTGTATTATTCTTATCACATCTTTTCATTTGTTAAAATTCGACCTACACAAAATAGTGAAATTAGGTTGCCTTAACAATTAGGTTGCCTTACATCAAGAAAGTTACTTTACAAGCTATCAAAGTCAAAAAATGTTTCAAATTTTTTTTTCATTTGTACACATAGAGATTCATTAGTCCCAATTACAACAATACCTAATTCAAAAGTAATATATTCTTGCACAATAATTGAAAATATTTATATAGTGTCAAAAGTCAAGAAATTAGCATGGGGCAACCTAATTTCACTATTTTGTGTAGCTTAATCCTTAAAGGCTGGTCAATGGTTTGGAACAATGGCTAATCCCTACAAGAGTTTTTTAGAATTAGAAAAGTAGATTTAAAGATTTTGAGGCCAAATAAATTATGACTTAAGAACAGTCAAGACTTTGAGATAATTTTTTTGCAAGTTTTCTTCCTTGTTTATGCTCTATACATATTGTTTTAAAATTTACACTAATTAAAATGTGAAGCACTAAGTGATCAAACTACTTTGATTTATTTCAATAATGTGTATGACACTGATTTGTCTCAATTGCACTATTTATTGAATAATTAAATTAGTACATGCAAAATATCACTATATTTGATCGATTTCTTTGAAAATAAAAATTTGAAGATGAAAAAATTAAGTAGCATTAGTAGATTAAGTAGCATTGGTAAATTAACCCCTAAAGGACTAACATGCATTTTTTTGATTATATAGCAATTTTGGATAGGAATGAGGATTTGTATATTTTAAGTTGAAATTTAAAAAAAAAAGTGTGGATGAGGAATATCTTTCATATGCACTAAATTTCATAGCATTTGGAAATATGAGTCAAAAGTTATAGTGTAGTATGTTATTTTTCTTCTGTAAATGAGCAATTTAGGTAAATCATAAAAAATCACTTTTTTCATAAATAAAAATTTGAAATTGATTTTCAAGATTTATACATATGTGGAAAGTTTTGAATCATTCCATTTTGATCAATGAGTCAAAAGTTATGAGGATTTTTTGTTTGTGGACAATTATAGATTCTTTACTCCAAAATAAACGTTGAAGTCCTTTATCTTACTCAATTTTCAATATTTAAAAAAAATAATAATATCACAAGATGTAGATTGTTTATTACAACATTGCATCCATTGGAATTGGCATTTTTCAATTCCATTATTAAATTCTTAACAATTTAGTATTTTGCATCATTCTCTACTACTACCTACTTACTATTTTTTTCCTATGTATTGTACAATTCCAAATGATTTGAAAATTTTCAAACATGTGGAAAACTTGTCTAGGAAAAGAATCTAAAGAATCACTACCATTTTGGACCTTTTTTAATAGAAAAGTGAGCCTTGTGAAGTATTGTTGCTCTGCTTTTTGTAGGGCCAAAAAAATGATTTCAATGAATTTGAATGCTTATATCTTGCAATCCCTGCTGTGGAAATATCTAAAATTTGTATCACATGTTTTCAAGCAAGCATACTATAAGATTCCATAGGTATATGTGTCAAAAAAAGTGTATTTTTTCAAAAATTTGGTACTTGTACTAAAAATGACAAATTTTCAAGCATATCTTGTAAAAACATAGCCATAAAACAATAGAGGTTAAATACTTATAAATTAAGTAGCACTGGCAAAGTTTGCCTTTGATGTATGATGTTTTCTTCTTCATTAAATAGCTTTTTCTAAGTTTTAGTTTTTTTTTTGTTGCAAATGAGTCATTTGTACAAATTTGCTTTTCATTCCCTTGACCCATAGTGTACATCCTTCAACTACTTGATGTTATATTTCTAGTATGTACTTCATCCATTTCATATTGATTTTTCTATAAGGTCTTAAAAATCTTCATCATCCATCATCCATACTTGTTAATTCTCTTTGACTAACATCAATCCATCATTGGATTTGGCTCAAGCGTGGCACCCCAAATTTTATCTTTCCCATTCTAGAGTAGCTACAATGAGAATGGATTTTTTTGTACATGACAATGCTATGAAGAATTAACTTTGAAATGCTATGAAGGATAAAAGTGTTTGATAAAAATATAGAAAGAAAGAATGTACCTTTTTATCTAGAAATGTAATCATTTTATTCTACTTTGGTGATTGGCCCATGCATTTCTAGAATTAATCTTTAAGAGTCCTTGACATGAGGGGAAATGTAGATTGGAGGCTTGTTGGGACAAATAAATGATGGCTTAAAAATAACCTAGACAAAAGATCTTTATTTTTGTAATTTTTTCTTTCCTTCCCATCCAAATGTGAAAAAATTTAGTGGAACCTCATACAAAAACCACAAAGTACCAACATTAGAAGAAAATTGCATTGAACTTGTCAAAAACTTTTTTTTTGGGCAAAACTGGGTTTTACCTAGAAGAAATTGTATTGTATTCAATAGGAAAGTATAGAATCTATTTTGTTGAGTTCTCCCTTCGTAATGCATAATTTTGCATTGAAACATTGGAAAGCATAATTTGACAAGTAAAACAAAGATTTTTAACAAGTAAAATGCAGAATTTTGTGTTGGAACGCAAAATTCTACATTACAAAGAGAGAATTCAACAAAATGGATTCCGTACTTTTCTATTGAGTAAAATGCAATTTTTGACAAATTCAACACAATTTTCATCATTTGCAAATGATTACACTAATCAAATCTCTACAATATAGATTATTATTTTTTAATATATTTGAATGTACTTCATTTGTTTCACATAGCTTCAATATTAGGTTCTTGAAGACCTATATAATTCATCCTATAGGATACTTAAAACTACTACACTTGGTGATTAAGACCAATAAAAAAAATTGAAAAAATTGAAAAATAAATAATTAATTAATTAAAAAAATTATATATATATATATATACACACACACACACATAAAATTAACAATTAGAATATTTTGGTGACCACTTTGATCATAGGAGGCAATGTTCTTCCATGGTTAAGGTGAGTGTAGTATTATGTATAGAATGATATTCTATGTTATTAACTTTGAAAACTTATGAAATGTAAAATTTCAAAAGAATTTTTGTTGGATTATTTGGTCACCAAAATAGTAGGCTTAGAAAAATGTTGCTTTTTCAATGCACATACTATAGACCACTTGCACCCAAGGATAGCCTCAATGATTCTTGACTTGCTTTTATAGAAACCTTTGCTCCACTATCACTCTTCTATCGGAAATTGACAAAATAGGTTCTTTAAAAAATGGCCTGACCTCACAACAATTAAAGGCCCTATAATTGACATCAAATTGTAGATTGAAAAAGATCTAGTTGTCAAACTTGCTCTCAATATGTGGTGATGTGTGGTGAAGAGCATGAGAAGGTCGCAATTGGCTAGTGATAGAAGTGACAAGTAGCTAGTGATAAGGTAGGCACCTCCTAATGCACCATTGACCCAAAATTGCCAACATCATTGTGCATACATCTCCAAAATCAATATATACCTAAGTGGAAGAAATAATTTTTAGGTCCCAAGCCCTCCAAAAAGTTTGATTCTTCATAACTTTTGCATTCGTTATCCAAATGTGACATTCTTTAGTGCAATGGAACTTTTTTTTTCACTTGCCACCAAGAAAGTATGAAAATTTGACTAGTCTAATAATAATAACTAGTCATGGTAACAAGAAGTGGCGATTTGGAGGGACTTACCTTAGAAGCCCCATCTAGTTGGCACATGGTCTACGAATCACCCTAAACAGTGGAAAGAGATGGGATCAATGATCAACAGAGTGGGGTCACAATGCAAGATTTCACATTGCCCTCCACTCGTGATTGCTCTTGGGCCCCCAACAATCCCTCTTTTGCTATAGAACCCACCTAGATAGTGAAACTTTTTAAGGTATGTTTGCCCTTGGTGTTTAAGAGTGTTGTTATTGAGGGTCTTAAGAACGAATTTAGACTTACTTCTGGACCCAATTCACATTCCAAACGTCACCCCAAACACTAAGTGTGAACATACCTTCAACAGATTGAATTCATTTAGCTATTTAACTACCACCGCGATACCGCGTCCGATTGAGGCCCAAAAGTCTCTGAACACTTGTTTTTCTGACCCCGGAACAACACCGTCCCTGCCCGCAGGTTCAGTTGTGCCGCCGCAAACAAGTGGCCCAGGAAGAAATTGTACATCTTCCATGACTTTTGGAGACCCAATTTCATAAGAAAGTCGGCCGGCTGGTGTTGGTGACATTTGTCATCGGGAGCGCGTAGCATTGCGAAGCCTGGTGGCGTGCACCGGCAGAGGAAAGAGTCGGACTCAGAATTGTCTACTCGATTGTGGTGGGCAATTCGAACCATTGGATTAGGAAGACGTTCCACAGACTTGCGATTGGGGAATTCCGGATTGTAAGGGTGGCTATTGAGTGGCTAACCGAGAAATTAGGAATTTGACGTTTGTTATGAATTCTTTTTGAGTTCGTTTTGGCCATGCTGATGAAAGATCGACTGGATTAGGGTTAGGGTGCTGAGGTTGCAAATGCATCTAAAGCTTGGATTGGGTATCTGCGAATTGGTAGGGTGGCAGTAGAGTGACCTGCTTTGTTGCCAACCGAGGAATTAGGGTTTTGGCATTTGTTGATTCTTTTGGAGTTCGTTCAGGCCATGGTGACTAAAGATCAATTGGATTAGGGTTCGGGTTCAGGTCCAGAGGCTTCACTTTCATGCAAATCTTTGATTGGGGATCCGCAAATTGGTAGGGTGGGAATTGAATAGCTGCTTTGTTGCCAGCCAAGGAATTAGGGTTTGCCTTGTCAATTTTTTTGAAGTCGTTCCGGCCATGGTGATGAGCGACTGACAGAGCTCGAGTCAAGATGAGTTACTTGTTAGAGAGTTTGACGAAGAAGGAGGATGTGGACAAGCTTATCCTCAACACTATTGACAAAGTTCTCGTCCTTCGCGTCGGCCGCGCTTCGGATGTTGTCTGCATGCAGCTTGATGAGATTGTGAGTGCTCTTCTCCTCCTTTGAAATTATGCTTCGTGGATGGATTACGAAATATCTTAGGTAGTAGAGATTTCGATAACCTTGATTGTGATATGTATTTTCAGTTTTAGGGTTTATACTGGTGAGTACAATATGCTGTCGTTAATGACGTAAACTATGATTGCACTCAGATTTCAAATTGAGATTTTGTGCTCAAATTTCCAACTGAATGTTTTGAATATATCTTTGCTGGATAATTACTGAAATTGTGCCTCTATTGAGCTAAAATATGCTTAATAACTCAATAGCATGAAGAACAAAGTAAGTATCTTGAGGTGCAAGTATTGCAACAGACTACACAAATTTCCAACAATTAATCTGTTATTTTGAAGTCTATTCTGCATTTTTGGGTCATGGCAGTAATCATCCGTTGGACAGCTTGTGATGTGCTTCTAACAAACCTTTTCCCAAGTTTTCATTTTCTGTATTGAG
Organism: Pseudoscleropodium purum; assembly: GCA_963969395.1. Lineage (NCBI taxonomy): Eukaryota > Viridiplantae > Streptophyta > Bryopsida > Hypnales > Brachytheciaceae > Pseudoscleropodium > Pseudoscleropodium purum. The sequence goes on from OZ017796.1 coordinate 6,860,425, forward strand.
ATTGCAATGATCAATTGAAGTTTTTTGGCCAGGGTTTCAGCAAGTCTTTTATACCTGGTGTTCCAGTTAATTTAAGATTCGGTTCGGTGATTGAGGAATGCATTCTGAATTCATATATGGCAATTATATTTAGAAAGTATTTGAATACAAAAATGGTTTAAATTAAGTTGTGTGAAAGTTAGGTTTGTAAAGTTCAAATCTTAGATCAGAAGTGTAATGTGTGCCTGTCCTGTGTGCAGCTTGCGAAATCGGTTCGAGATGTGAGCAAGTTTGCCTCGATTGCGTTGATTGACGCAGATGCCCCTGAAATCCAGGCTTACATCAAATACTTTGATATTTCGCTCATACCAGCCACGATTTTCTTCTTCAATGCTCACCACATGAAGATGGACTCTGGGTATGGTTTCTAATAGTGCTTTTCCCTATTTTGGATGCTTCTTGTTGGATGCAAAGTTATGAATGTTTTGTCAAGTGCATCCAGCTTGATGCTCGATCATCTCTTCCCTGAAGAGTGGGCACTTTGGTTCCTGACTTTCTTAGTTATCCGGGTTCTGATGTTCTGAGGACGCCCCTTTTGAAAATGTGTTGATATGGACAGAACTCCTGATCATACGAAGTGGATTGGAGCTCTTCACTCTAAGCAAGATTTTATCGATGTTGTAGAGGTATGTTCGACTCGGTAAAAATTAAAAAAAAAAAAATATTGTCAATTACTTACCTGCACAAATTATTAAGAAGACATTGTCGTAAGATTTGGGTCGTTCGGAGGGAGGAAGAATCTTTTTACGAAGAAGTTATCGTTTCATGCATTCTAATGTGTTCGTATATTTGGATGTTTTGAGTGTTTGTGTATGTGTTTGTGTTCATATGTTGGAGTGCTGGTAATAGTTTGTTGTGTGTGTTTGAGAATTTGAGTGTTTTTGTGTTGGTGTGTTTGAGTGTTAGTGTGTGTTCTGCTTGATGTGAATTTTCCGATTTTCGTTCCTTTTCCTTATTGTTTAGTTCTGCAAGAAAGCTATTAGCAATCTCCAGTTTCGGGGGAGTAGAGGTGGTTTCTGTGGTCCATTCGGTTCCCAACGAGTTGAGCATCAATGTGTCAAGAAATCACACTTATCAAGATATAGAGTCACAAGGTGTTGTTTTATCTCTGGACGCATTTATCATCCTGTAAAATCTAAGTTCTTCATGGGTTGTGCAATAGTGAATTCAGGTAACCAAGCCTTGTGGACTAAATGAATTTCTGCTGACATGCATCTGATTGGAGTCATTACGGAAATCTTAAGGAAGACACCTTTGGCCTAGATCTACAGAAGTACTAAAAATTCTTTTTAAACTTTTTGGTGTAGGTTATTTTTAGGGGAGCTATGAAAGGGAAGCTGATTGTAACTTGTCCGCTTCCCAAAGAGAGAGTACCAAAGTTTGAGCTGCTGTACGGAAATATTTGACGCTTGATTCAGTTGCAACGAAAATTCCTTGGAGTTGGACCGATAAACTGCACGAAGAGGATTGACAGCAGACAAACAGTGGATGAATACAACCACAACTTAGTTCGACATCTTTGCACTTGGTTTGAGGATCTTTGAGTACATATTGTATCATTGTTACTGGTAGGAATATCAGGTAAGCGACAACCAGCACTTTGCGATACACTCTGGTCTTCCAGGAGGTGTATATCAATCAAACTTTAGTCGCATTGGCATTCCTTGGCATTCCAAGCTGTCCTTGGAATTAAGCTTTTGCATGCGATGCTCATAGAACATCTCAAATTTCTGCCTTTTGTATGATAGAGGGCTGGTTGTTATCAGGATTGTTTTGTGGAAGGGTGCCTGACCATAGATACCGTATCACTAAATTTCTAGAGACATTTTTTTTTCAGTATGCTTGTATTCACTCTCAAATTCGTGCTTCAATCTTCGAATGTCGGTGACCACAAAAATTGCAGGGTAGAACAAAGCTTTACAAGTGGTGTCAGACGCAGACTTGTCAACCTCTGCTTCCATCTGTAAGCAGATTTCTGGGTCCAAAGAGTAGCCGGATATGCGACGAAGTGCTGGCCTGCGTGAGGCAAGAAACAATAATGAAGCAAGTATACACTAAATGATACGGAGTATTAGAATGAGGGTTTGAGTCTTGTTGGAAGTACATTATTGATGTCATTTCAGCATTTTATCACTCACCAAATTGGTCAAGAAATGAGTACAAAATCTTCCAAAAAAGATTAGGGCAACTTCTAGTGCACTCTGTTTGTTGTGCACCTTTGATTGTACCTTCTATGCACTCAATTCTTTGAATTTGGAGGTGTATAATAGCTCAATGGAAGTGCATTTTTAGTTAGGCCTTGAAGGGGTATAAATAGCTTTTTACTAGGGCCTTGAATGATAAAATTTCATATTGATAATTTGAATGCAATGTTAATTATGTCAAAAAAATTTATTTTATTCCTTGGCAATGATGCTTCCAATCTTGATACATGGAGGAGTTGATTGGATGATTTTTTTTGTATATTATGGCAAAATAATTGCTAAAAGAAGATAGAAGTGATCTTTCTAAGTTGGTAGCTTTAAGGCATCTTCAATCATAGACTTCTAAACTTAGCAAGGCAAATTCTAGAGCCCTTTGAGGAAGCCCTTATGTTGCTAGTCTTGAGGGCTTGTCTTAAGGGCATATCTTGTGGAAAAAAAATTGTCACTTTGAGCATTGTCTAGAATATAGTGCAACCACCTATAGTCGACCACTTAAGCAATTCCATACATGTTTTGGAGTAATATAAGGCAATGTAAATTTTTTGCCATGTAGGAAGATAGAAATCACAAGGATTGTAAATTTTTGGTAATTTTATGTTTCAAATTGAAATTATTATGAATTTTGAAAGCCAATAGTTAGTCTAAATACATAGTTAATATATAGAATCTTCTAATTCCAATCATTCAAGATCTAATTTCTTGCTCACTATTTTGGGACATTTATCATGACCTTATTAGCCTTTAGTTTGAAAAAGAGAGAAAAAAAAAATTAAATTAACCCCTAAAATTCTATGACTATGTTTTCACCAAAAAACGCTCAAAAACTATCATTTTTAGTACAAATACCAAATTTTTGAAAAAAACTTATTTTGACATATGTAACCATAGGATCTTGTAGTTTGTTGACTTGAAAATATGAGGTTAAAATTTCAAAAATTTTCATTGTGTGGATTGCAAGATATTAGCATTTATATTCATTAAAATCATTTTTTGGGCCTTGCAAAAAGTAAGGGTAGCTGCACTTCACAAGCTCACTTTTTGATGAAAAAATGACCAAAATGGTGGTGATTCTTTGGATTTTTTTTCTTGGACAAGTTGGCTACATGTTTGAAAATTTTTAGATCTATTGGAATTGTACAACATATAGGAAAAAAGTAATAAGTAGATAATAGTAGAAAATTATTCAAAATACTAAATTATTAAGAATTTAATAATGGAATTTAAAGGTGCCAATTCCAATGGTTGAAATGTTGTAATAAAGAATCTACATCATATGATTTTATATTTTTTTTTCCAAAATATTGAAAATTGGGTATGATAAAAGATTTCAAAATTTATTTTGGAGTTGATAATCTATAATTGTCAGCAAACAAAAAATTCTCATAACTTTTGACTCATTGATTCAAATGGTATGATTCAAAGCTTTCCATGCATATGTATTTGTAGAAAACCAATTTCAAATTTTTGTTTCTGAAATTTAAAAAAAAAAAAGACTTTTTCCAATATGTCCAAATTGCCTAGTTACAAGGGAAAAAAAGTAATATATTAGGCTATAACTTTTGACTCCTATTTCCAAATGTTAGGAAATTTTGTACATATGAAAGATATTCCTTGTCCCCACCTTCTCTTAAAATTTGAGCCAAAATTATGAAAATCTCTAACCACACGCATTTGCCCCAAAAATGTATGTAGCCAATAAATGCAGCTTGGTCCTTCAGGGATTAAGCTTTGGTTGGAAATGATTGTGCCCTAAAGTAGGTTTGGTGTACGTCCCTGGTTGAAGATGGGTGGTTCTACACTTCTACCATACATGAAACCAAAAAAATCCACAGTCCTAACATGGAGTTGACAATTGCATTTGCTGAAGGGGTGTAAAAACAAAAACTGAGACTGAAATGATTGTGACAAAATCATATATACTGGCAGCATAATTAAGTACTTACAGAAACTTTGTCCACTGGGCAAGCAAATTAAAAAGAAAGATCATGGATTCATGGCTTCATTTGAAGGCTGTAGAGTTAATGATTCACTCCATTACACTAACAGAAAGTGTTGAGTTTCAGCAACAATTCATGACCAGCATTCTCCTTGTTCTTGACAGTCATTCCTGTCAGCATCTCATGAAGTAAGTAACGCAACTGCGGTGCCAGCACTTCTCTGATACAATTTGCTTAGTTATAATTATAATTGCTCATTTCCTAAATATCCTGAGAATCTGAAAATCTGTTGTGTAGCGTAGCATTACACACAATACACATTACATTGGACACTGACATTCGGACAGTCTTGTAGAACACTTAAAAACGAGATTTGAAGGTTTTATAGCCATATATAAGGTAGAAGTACCTATTTTGGATAACTTAAGCATTTCAAACTGAATGATGTGGGAAAGTCACGAGGAACTCACTTCAGTATGTGTGCAAAAATAAGATTGTAGAAGAATGCCAAAAAAACTGAATTTTTTTTCCACCAAGAATGAATATATTATTGGATTTAAAAGTAGATTTTGCTCCCTAATCCATTCTTGTTTCATAGGGTCACCTATTGTGTTCAGCTTTGGCACTTCTCCCTAAGTCAAGAAAGAAGAGAGATGGATGGACGAGAAAGTACAAACCAAGAATATTTTTCAATGACCACTGCATTTAGCTATTGTCCACAATAGGTTAGTCTATGATGCAATTACACGAGGCTTTGTCCAAAATAGGTACTTCTACCTTATATGCTTGAGAATGTTATAGTGGAAGCTAGGGTGAATGAAAACAATAGAATGAAGATTGCAAGTGGAAACGGTTTGAAGATGTTAAAGTACGTTTCATTTGTGTCAAACAGAAAAAAGAAAAAAAAAAAAGATGTTAAAGTACATATGCCATATGGAGATCTTTGAAATTGGTATAATCTTCGAAATCAACATGGCAAGTGGAAATCTTCATGGCAAGTCAGTTAAGTTATCCCATCAACTTGAACAAAACATTGCTTTCAAGTCTCAACTGAACTGGTTTAAGTTATTATTATGTTACCCTGCACCTAACGAAGAACTTCCACAATTACCAGAATCTCTGTCCAAGCCCATTACTCTTATCAGTGGTACTTCTGTAAGTGATCACCAGATCATTCAATGCCATTGGGATTACCAAGGTGGAGAACACCAATGGGAGGGATGCGGAACATGTGCAGAACTGCAAACTGCAAACATGCCCAAGAGACCATTAACTTACATTACTTCGTAGGACAGCATCTTTGGGGTGAGGAGCTGCTGCTAGCTCGACCTGCTCCCATGTCGTCTGGGCGGTACCAGAGGGAACGGTCCGGGGCGAAGGTCGGTCGGTTTAATATATAAGGCTGATCATGCCAGCTTTTTAATGGCTTCTACCTAACTAGCACTAGTTAATGAAGCTCCAAGACCTGGTGGTGATCGATGAGACTGTCAGACCGGTCGACCATGGACATCGGTCGATCGGCTTAAGTAGTTCAGTTCAGTTACGTTATTTATTTTTTTAATTTTTTACACAAATATATGAAACGGCTTAAGTTACGTTATCATAGCTCAGAAGCTTAACGTAGCTAGGCTCTCGATCGATTCAGTTGGGTCATCGATTTGCCGTACAGCTAGACAGCTCAGAATTGAAGGCCAGAGCTCACGGTACTGTACAAAACTGTCTTGCAGCAGACTCCGGGTACGTACGTCGCGTAGTTTGGTACTGGAAATGTGGGAGCTAGCGAGCCAGCCAGCCAGTAGACACCACGCCGTGTCTGTGATCTGCTGCGGCTATAAGTTACTTGAGGAATTTTTACTTCACTACGGTTCTAGTACTTGCTCTCAAAGCATGTGATTCTTGATTTCAGAGTGCTGTTGTGTCCACTTTGTGAGTTAGATTGAGAATACTAGCTGTGAAGGAGTAAGCTTCAGGTAGGTACACCCAAATGTGCCACTGACCTTAAACGGCCATCTACATTGTGTGTACATATCCAAAGTCAATTCTATACCTATGTGGAAGAAATGCTTTTAGAATCAAACTTTGATCCTTAATAACTTTTGCATATAGTATCCAAATGCCATGTTCTTTGGTGTATTAGAACCTTCTTTCATTTGCCAACAAGAATATATGAAAATCTGACTAGTCTAAGAATTAGAAAATAGTCCCAGTAGCAAAAAGTGGCAGTTTTGGAAGTACCTACATTAATCCTTCAGAGTATCATCTTCAATGCAGCGCAAGTTGCTCTTACAATATGAATTGTTCACAAAAGAGGATTGAGGGAAGAACTAACTATAGAAGCACCCCAAACCAAACATGTATCCAATGGCATCACTTTTTAGACATAGTAGTTATTTCAAAACCTAAATTTAGGTAGACCATAGATAGCATAAGATTTGCTGATCAAAATGATAAGCTATCTACAATTTATCTAGATTAGGTTTTAGAATCATTGCCTTACCTAGAAAGTGATGCCAATGGGTATATGGTTAGTTTTGGATGCTTTGACCTTACTTGAAAACAAAAATGTATATACTTGAAGATTTATATAAACACATCTTCATGTATCTTGAATTGTAAAAGTAGAAGTTTTGTATTTCACTATTAATAATTGTAGTTTTTTTAACATGCATTTGATTGACTATAGACATAGAAGTTGACATTAGTAGAAGCATTGAAGCAATTAACAATTGTAAATATAAAGTTTTCATCAAGAAACTGGAAAAAAAACTCTCTCTTTGATTTTCTTTAAAATTGGGACTTAATTGATCAAGAAGATGAAACATTTAGAATACTTTTATTGTTCAAACTTTTGGCTGATTGAAATACATATGATTTTTTATTTTTAGCTTGGCCATATCTAGAAGTTAGTGTATTTTACACCTGTTTTGTTCAAACTTTGATTTTTAGAATTAAATTTACACTTACACCATGATCTACTTTGCTTTCCAACAATACTTTTCCACAATGATCCCAAAACTATCCCATCAAAACAATACAAAATTCAATTCCATTAAGTCCATGTATTGCAATGATTGAAGCAATGATAAATTCTCATAAGAATCTGTAGTATATAAGCTCAATAAATACCATTCACTCACTACCAACACTCATGGTCCAAGTTAGAACACTATAAGAGAAAGGTGTCTTTTAAGTGAATTTTTAAATATAGTTCTAGACATAAGATTAGAAATAATGATTGTTAAGGATATTTTCAATAAAAATTTACTAGAAATTCATGTGTTTCTAGTAAAATTTTGTTGAAAATCTCTTTAAAGGTCATTACCTATAATCTTATGTCTAGGACTATACTTAAAAACTTACTTGAAACACACCATGCTCTTGTCATGGAATATAGAACCACTAGTGATAATTATTGTAGGTCCTTGTGTAGCACAACCATAGTTATGCCATCTATCAATCACTTCAATATAAATGTCTCAAAATCCTCATTTTGGCTATTAAAAATACACTCTCTAATATTAATACCACTACCACTAAATATGCCACTTATATACTATTATGCAAAAAAGATTCTAAGAAAAAAATCAAATACTTTCCAATGTACAAAATACCATAAAACAAACAATGTTCTTTCACTACAAGAGAGAAAAGAGTTTTAAATATAGTCCTATGATTAATAACCTATTAAGAGATTTCTAGTAAAATTTTACTAGATATGCATGTATTTTTGGTAATACTACACTAAAATTCTTTGAAAAGATTGTTAATTATGGGACTATGCTACTAAGACTATACTTAAAACACCCCTTTTTCTTGTAGTATTTAGATCACCTCTACCCCAATCCTACACTCATTGCACCCCTTTTTACAACTCTAAGGAATCATTCAACTCTCAACCTATTCTCTCTCTTTTCTCAAATTAAATCAGTTGGTGCAAAGTCTTCTTTCTACAAAAATATACAGTCTAATAGTCATTCAAATTGACTTTGTGGAGCCCAATGTGGGACCATAATTGATGAGTAAACTTTTCGTGTGTACTATCTACTTAGAGTGGTTGAAATTATTTCTCTCTTTGAACACTTTGGATTGCTACTCTTTATTTAATTATTGTTTTGCATTGTTTACTCATTGTATTTTTTGTTAGCTCATATTTTCAATGATATATTTTTGTTTTTGTAATATAGTGCTGATTGGGAAGCTCACCGAGAAACCCAATACAACAACAATATCTCAATAATTAGGTGTAGTCATTCACTTTTCAATTTCGATGAAAACAAATTTGAAGTGATTGATAGTTTTGTAAAGCTTACTATTGATCATAGTTGTATGAGTCAAATGTTGTCAAAGAGCTTGAATCATGGTGTCCAAGTTGACTATAGAGTTCCAATTTTTGCTAGCTTTGCCATTTTAATTTCTTTTGTGAATTGTGTCTTCATTTCCCCCCTCCTACACTTGTCATGTGTTTGATGCCAAGTCCACTCAAACTCATTTGGAAATTGTTCATTTTTCATCTTCAAAAACTACTCCTAATTATCCTTTCTAATGGGCTTGCGGTTTCTACTTCTAATATTTTTGTTCATTGATATATTCACAATACATCTAAAACATCTTCACTCCAATGCCTCTTTTGCATAAGTGCTACGGGTGGCTTCTTAGCCAACACTAGTTTTGCCCTTCATGCAAATTACAAAATTGTACCATTGGAAATGTTGTATTGAAGCACCAAGCTACAATACAAGCTTGATGTTTTTTTTGTTTTTTGTTTTTAATTTTTAATTTAAAAAAGAACTTGATGTTTTCAACACACCATTTCCACTAGTGTAAGTAGCTAATTGCAAGTGTTTCTATCCAAATAAATATATGTTACTTTTGTACATCTCTTTTTATATGATCATTGGTCTAATCTTCTACTTGATTATTATAGAAATATCCTTATGTGAAAATCTTTAAATTCTATTACTCCAAAATATCCACAAATCTCAATTCTACTATAGTAGATATAAGAAATGAATTATTATGAATGATGGGCCTCAATATGCCATTATTGCTTTTAACGCTTGTTTCACTTTTGATCTTTAAAACCATTTTGCACTATTGCCAAATCTCTACCTATGGATAGAGATAAATAAACAAATAAACAATCAAAGTGACATGGTACGACGACATGACACATGCTTCAACCAAATGTCAACCCCAAAACAAACACAGATGAAAATCATCCCAAAGCGTCATTATCATCCGGGCCGGTCGCCACGAACTGGAATCAGCTGGACTGCTGCTACGGACTCTGTCTCTGGAGCGCCTGTGCTGCAGAAGGCGGATTGGGAAGACGAAGACGAGCTGCCTGCTTTGGCGGGGACGAAGGGCCTGCGAGTTGCGCCATTCTGCTTTGCTTCGTCGGTACTGTAGAAGTTGGAGCGCATCTACAGTAGACGAAGGTTTTCTCCGCGGCCATTTTCCCAAGCGCAAACAGTCGGACGTCGGTCGGGGTTTTCGCAAGGGTCGGTGAGTTTTTCGCAGCGCAAACGCGAGCTTCTCGGGAGCGGATCCGACTTCGAACGGAACGAAGCCGTTCCCTTTTGATCTCATGTGCGCGTTTTACCCTAAGCTTATTGCGTATTGCACGGAGCAGGGGAGGATGATATTTGCGTGGAGAATCCGAGGGGTCACTCGATGTGAATTGGAGAACGGGTGTTGGCGGAAAGACTTCAGGCGAGAGTTTCTTTAGAAAAAAATACAGAGGATTAGGGCTAGTGCTTGGTGCAGGAACTATGCCTCTCGTGAGGTATGAGTTGCGGTGCGAGCACAGTTTGGCCAACCCGGAGTTGTTTCGCTCCGCGGCTCGCGATGACCCCGAGGGTTTACTGGAGGGCTTGGCCATGGCCGGACTGGTTGGCATTGTTCGGCAGCTTGGGGATCTTGCGGAGTATGTTACATTGTGTCCTTACTTCGTCCATTCCAATGTGCTCTTGACAAGTCATGTACGAACTCTTGGTAGTAGTAGTGGTAGTGCCAGTTGTATTTAGGATTATTTATGACGATGCGCTCTCGGTCTACGGAGTGTGGAAATGGTACTGAGAAGTTTTGTGTTGTGAGGGAAAAGGTTTGCAGCCGAAGTTTTCCGGGACCTGCATGAGGAGTTCGTGTCTGTAGGGGGACGGGCACATGATTTAACTGTGCGAGTGCAACAGCTGGAGGCGGAGTTGCCCGCTGTGGAGAAGGCTTTGCTTTCAGAACCGAATCAGCTCCGTTTTGCTTACACTAATGGTACAAATACCCTGCACTTGAAGTGGAAAATATGGTCCTGTGCTAGACCAACGACTTGTTTACCATTTACGTCTCTTTGGAGCAACTTGCATAAGATTTGAGCCTTGGAGCGGGGCGTTTAGACAATGCTTCGGTTCAACTATTTTTTGGAAATTTATTCTGCTATTAGTCTTGATTTTTGTATTCTCGGACTGGAAAATCAGGCGCGGATTGGCATGCAAGCATACGAAGTGATCAGAACCATTGTACCTCTGGTGAATTACCACGTTTTGTCCGCAATTTCTATCAAGAATGCCGAGGACCACCTCGTCTTTTCCTTCTTGATAAGTATGTATCTGAACTGGGGGACTAAGCCGTATTTCAATTGATAGCGCGTTTTTAGTAGTTGCTTTACAGGGAAAGGTACTTGTTTCTTGACATAAGAGAAGTGACATCGTTTTGTGGTTTAGAGCATCTCCGGTCTATAATTATATTAGACCAATTTGTGCTGGGTCTTCGTTACTTTCCATTACCACTGTCTGATCAACGTAGATATATTTCGGGTTAAGCCTATTTCTTCTCTGATAATGGACTATCACAGTGCCTACAAACATATTTTGTTCAAATTCCTCATCATCGAGTTCTCCATTAGTCTTCTCGCTGATGCCCGAGACCTGGATACAGGTTCGATGTGGCAGGGGCAGGGGCCTGCTTAAAGAGATATTCAGATCCTTCATTCTTTAAGCTGGAATGGGCTAGCTCGGAGCTCATGAAGGCCCAACGAGCCCAACGTGATAAGAAAGCACGACGAGAAAAGGTGTGAGACCTACTTAGGCTCTTAGCTTGTAGAGCTATTGCCTTTTCCCGCATTCTCGGTTTATTTCTGTCCTGAACTACCTCAGTGTGCTAGTGATGTAATTTAGTTGGATGGACAAGAGTTCGGACTGCTTGTTACTTGTGCCTAAATCACTATGAATTTCAGAAAAAGGGCAGGCGACGGAAGACTGGGCAGCCTATTGCTGCGATAAATCAAATTCCAGCTAGGTATTTCTCTATAGCCCACTAATAATTTAGAAATCATTTATCTGTCTGTTTATCGCTGAATTGTTTATCTCAAGACGCTGAATGATAGCTATTTCTGACCTGTTAACTTTCAAGAGTACCTTGGGCATCTGGGGCCTGCTAATTGTATTGGAATTGTTACGAGTAATTTCATGCATTCATAACTTGTGCAATATTTTCTGTAACGTTGAAAGTCATCTCCTTTCTCCGAGCAGGGTACGATATTCTTCAGCCAGCTTAGACGATCTGGATAGTCTTTCTCATCTCTTGGCTCCAACTCTGAAGAATGAGGTTGGTTCATCATCTCCTAACCAAGGCGCAAGGAATGAAAGTGGAACGCAAACACAAAGAAGGTCTAATCTGGGTCCCCAAAATAAGGTGATTGGAGGTCCTTTGCCACCTACAGGTACCTCACCTGCTCGAGCTGAAGGAGGAGCACCTTCAGAGTCGGTAAACATCAGTGTCAAGGATATTGAAGCTAATGCATCTGGGAAGTTTTATCAGCCCACTGAAACGGAGAACGTCGCTGAGAGCATGGCGGGCAAAATTTCCAAGATTATTGAGACAGAGGATTGTGACGCTATGCCCCCTGTTGGACTTCTTCCCAGGAATGTGGACAATAAAAGGCCCAAGGGTGCAGACGAGTTGATAATTTCAGATTCTGATGTTGAGGCCTTAAGCAACGGAGTTGCTGGAGAGGGTCTTGAAGGAGACGTGATGGGGCGTACTGGAAATGCTCTTCGAGGAATACCAAGTGGAAATATCATATCGTCTGTGAGAGAAGGATTAAACCATGGTAATGGTCAAAGCAGTGTGCCTGATGTCCCACCTAAGGGGAGCGCCATTCTGGATGCCAAAGAGGAAGTAAAATCTAGTGACTTGAGAACACCATCTAGTAGTGTCCCTGATGGCACTGGTTCGCAAGAAGATCCGATAAAACCAAGTTCAATAGATGCTCGGGCTCCAGGGCAGTCGTTAGGAAAAGTTTCGCGAAGAAACTTTGTTGATGCCAAGGAGGCACATGTTATTGCAGCTAGATTTCCAAAGCAGAATTCGGAAAGGTCTAGCAGCGGTATCAGGGACTTGGCTAATGCACCAGCTGGGAATCTGTTACAGTCTTTGGCAAACCTTAAGAATCTAACTCAGCGGTCAGTCCCTGGCCACGGTGCAGGTGAGCAGCAGCCGAAGCACAGTGTTACTGAGACTCCTGCAGGTGACGGTTCTGCTCCTGCTGCTGCTGCTAGAAGTGATGGGTCGCTGTTGTCAGCTTCCAGGGGCGAGCTTCATGGTAGACATCTATCGGATAGTAAGAAACTGGGCAACAACGCGGTTGATACCAGTGATGTTTCAAGTAATCTTGAGAAGACGGTTAACAATCCACCCGCCCTCCCACCTATTCGAATCGAGGAGATACTTACCAATGAGGACGAACCACTTATGATCTCATCGCAATGCTCTTCTCCAGGACAAGATGACCTTCGACCTAGTATCTCAATGCTTTCTAGACTGTCATATTCCAGTGAATTGATGCCAGTCTCTAGTGGCTCTGAACCAGATTCCCCAGTTTCACCAAACTCTCCTCCCTTCAACGCGCTCTATTCACCACCTGGGTCACCGTCCAGAATCTTAGGGGGCATGGTTGAATCGCCCACAGGAATCTACGTGGGTTCGTATCCACGAACTCCAGATCGTCGCGGTTACAGCAGTTCGCAGTCGGAGATCCCTGTCCTTTGTCTGTCTCCTAGATCAAAATTGGCTTCATCCTTTCAAGGAGATCATGCTGCTCCTTCGCGCCCTCCTCCTCCCCTTCCTATTGTAATTCGAATTCCTGAAATGCCTTCCCAGTTCGACAATACGCAGGAATTCAGTTCTATGGAATCTGATTTACCCTCCCCCTCATTGGATCTTCTGACAAGTCCAGAGGCGGATGGCGTGCCTTCTCAATCAAATGGAGGAACTAACAATCTTCCCAGTGCTCGGGAGAATGCAGAAGTAGTGCATGCAGAGCCTGCAGGTGGGAGTGCTGACAACCCTGACCTACTGGCTCATTTGGAGGTACCTTCTGAACGTACGGAACACTTCCAATCTTCAGTGGCAGATTTGGAAGCAGAAGGCCTATCTCCAAGTACCACATCAGCTCCTCCTGTTGCTGAGCATTTGAAGTCGTCCTTACCATCTTCATTGGATTATTCAGAGTCAGCTGCTACACAGCCTTCGTTGAAGAGTTTCGTTAACTTAGATCCTACGGAATCGAGAAGTGTGGACGGACTTACGTCGAGTATTGACGATTCATTACCGACCCCAGTTGGAGAGTTTGAAGCCTATTCTGTCTCTGAACCTCTTCAAGGTTCCGCATCTAGTGGAATATCGGTACAGCACACACGGGGTTCCCTTCAGCAAGCTTTGAATACTACTCCTTTTAGTATTTCTGTGGAAGGTGAAGAAAGTGAACCTTCAAGTCCTACAGGAAGTGTTATTATTAAAGATACTCCAAGCGCACCAGGAAGCCCTGAATCAAATTATTATTCTGAGAGTGATCCAGAGATCGATGAATACCATCCTTCACATTGTAAGCCTGTGTCACCTCGTTCAATCACGCATGCGTTGGAGGATGTTATAAGTCACAGGGAAAATGGCAGTGGTGATATTAGTTTACGAGAGAACCTCATGTTCGAGTCATCTGAGAGTAGGCCAACTGCTGCCGTCCAAGAGACTGGATTCGCGAACTCTGTGTCAGAAGATTTAGTTGGAGCTGCTCGTATTGTTCCAGAGGATCGTGTGGAAGCCATGGCAGCACTTACTTCAACACAACTTGAAAATTCCCATGAGGTAAGCTACGTTTTGGGTGCAACTGATCGATTTATACTCTATACAGCGCCACTTTGGAATTTTTGGTTGTGCAAGCCTGTCGATTCGTTTATCCAATATGGGTAGTGTGCATTTGTTAAAGTCTAGGCTTTTAAAGTAGAGATTATCCCCTGTCGGACCAAAAGACTCAAATCGGGCCTCATGCTCTTTCAGCAGAATTGAGTACGTCATGTGTCGACTTTAGTTTAGATCCAATTTTATCTATTTCTGACCAACATTTGTAATGTTCTTCACTGATTCCTGTGATAGAAAGTTTTTTTCCCATCTGAATTTTGTTTACAATTTGATCAATCGAATTTGCCGATCTATGAATCCTTGGCCCTTAGCGGATAAGTGTAATGAATTGTTCCGTTATTTGTTGTGCAGGAAATATCGTTGCAGGGTCCTAGCAGCGCACTGCATAGCCTAGAAGGAACCACTCTTAGACCCATTCCAGTCACAACATCAGATCTTAAATCTCAGAAGAGCTCTGCATCGAATTCTCCTGCGGATGCTCCGCCCAGGAAGAATTCTATTGCTGCGAAAGACGAAGAAGCGGCACCAACTTTAGAGTGGACAGGAAGATCTCGACCCGAGTCGCCATCCAAATCTGAAATCAGAGTACCATCTGGGAGATCTGCCTCGAATTCACCCCCAACTTCCCCACCCAAGTTCTTGGATCAGGCCAGTTCTTTGAGGTGGCGGGGACGATCGGACCCCGCTTCTTTCCAACCGAACTTCTCACTCCCACCTAATCTAGTCTGCCGGTCAGAGACTAGCTCTCCACCTTGTTCACCTCCTCCACCGTCAGACTTGGAGTCTATAAAGCAATGGGACGAAGTGTCAGAGGTTTCAACTAGTTCAGATTCTTCAGAACGGTCCGCAGAAGAAGCTGTCAACGTCGAAGTCTATCGTTTTCCAGACTCACGTCTTCCTCCGGACTCACCTGCAATGTCGGAAGAGGGTGACCGTTTGTCAAAACGAGCATCTGATGAAGAGGACGATCGTTTGTCAAATGGAGCACCTGATGAAGAGGGTGATCGTTTGTTAAATGGAGCACCTGATGAAGAGGGTGATCGTTTGTCAAATGGAGCACCTGATGAAGAGGGTGATCGTTTGTCAAATGGAGCACCTGATGAAGAGGGTGATCGTTTGTCAAATGGAGCACCTGATGAAGAGGGTGATCGTTTGTCAAAACGGGCATCTGATGATGACGCCGATCGTTTGTCAAAACGAGCATCTGAGGAAGAGGCCGATCGTTTGTCAAAACGAGCATCTGATGAAGAGGACGATCATTTGTCAAAACGAGCATCTGATGAAGGGGGTGATCACTTGTCAAAAGGAGCATCTGATGAAGAGGGTGATCGTTTGGCAAATTTAGCATCTGATGAAGAGGATGTTGTTGCGGCACACCAGGAACAGGAAATGGCAGAGCCAGCTACAGAGAGATCAGGTTCTCAACTCCCCGCGGAGAAGCTGTCATCTGAAGCTCTCTCATCCGCACTGGATGGCTCCTATGATGGTCATCCACCTAGTGAGACAGTATCGAAGCCCTCTACCATCGAGGTTTCTACTGAATATATATCGTCAGACACACAGGTGCCCAGTAGGCAACCTTCAGCTCTCGTAAGTCAAACGAATACGAATGAAGCACACGAGGCTCCACCCCTTCCTCCACTACCAGGGTCCGCGGACGCTCCTCCAGATGCATTGGCAGCTGCCAAAGCTCACCATGACTGGAACATGGTAAGCATGCTCTGGAATCTACTACACCCAGTTGATGTCTTTTTGCGAGCTGTGTGGTTGGAAGATTCACTGTGTCTTCAAGTAGCTTTGACAACTTTGAATTTTTTATTGATATTTCCGTTTTACTTTCTCATATTGGTGTCTTTGCTGGCAAGTTGGTATGCTTAAACCTGTGTTTTCTGGATTGCAGATGAAAGCGATGTCTTTTCAGGACCCTGATCATAGACAATATTCGCCTCCAGGTGGAAGACCCGTATTGCTCGAGGAGATGGAACGGAAGGATCCTATTATCCGACCTTCTGCAAATATCAATGTTGCTGCTATTCTGGAGAAAGCAAATGCTATTCGACAGGTACATCGGCTTGTGTTTTGCACTTTAATGTTTCTGATTGCGCCACTGCTAATACTTGATTTTAGTGTAAGAATTCACCACAAAGCAGTTGCTCTTGTGCGCAGTTTTAGGAACCTAGAAGAGTTTCTGACACTTTTTTTCCAATGGACTGTTAGGCTTTTGTTGGAAGCGATGATGAAGGGGACGACGAGGATGACTGGAGTGATTCGTAATATTAACCCCCGAAGGACTCAGCAACCTGATTTGAGTTGATGGTTGTTCCATACTTTCGTTACTCATGATGAAAAGCATTTTGGACTGTTTTTTTAGAAGTATCTCAACAAGATGTATTTACTATGCAATGGTTAGATTTGACATTACTAGAATGTGTATTTCCTAGAGAATTGTGCAAATAGAAGAAAGTGATATTTAGAATGTGATATTTAGACTGAGTTGACTGTACCCAACAAAATATTTCCAAAAAATTAGTACAATTACGTCATCTCATTTCAAATCCATTCCAAAAAAAGTCGTAATATTGTATGTAATTGAATTTAGAAGGAATTTAAGAATTCAAATATTAATTTATTAAAGTATTGGTGATGCTGGGTTACGTAGCGTCAGTTGGGAGCAAGGTACAAGTATGACGAGTGGTTGTGTAGAAACAGCACTGTTTCAGAAGCAACTATTGGTGTAGTAATCGACATTGTTTCTTGTCACATTTGTGTTTAAATTTTCATGTAAGTTATTTATGAACATTCGAAGAGTTTGTGGCAAGAAGAATGTGCACATACGTGATAATCATCCTTAAGGGATGTGACTTTAAAGTCTCTTTCTGGTCCCACTGCCAACATCTCAAAGGCTTATATCTCAAAGTATATATTATGAGATTAGAGCAAACTTAAGAGAAATTCAACACAAGTTTACGAAATAGGACATGACACTATTAACACTAGACCCCTGAAATATTTCAATCCCCATTGGTTGCTTCAAAGTCTTAACTCTTTATCTCTCATTAGTCCCAAAAATCAGACACAGTGCTTTGTTGAACAAAATTCTAGTTCAAATTCCCAAACAGATGTACTCGTAGGTGGCAGGAACAATGTTGTCGGAGTTTTTTTCTAAGCAACAGAATGCTCTTTCTATATGTTTCAAAAGAAATTCATCAATATGGGAGGCAGCCCATTTAGGACTGATGCCCCATTTTGGCAATATAGACTATTTTCTTTCTATGCACAAGACATGAGCAACAATTAACCCCTAAAGGACCATTGTCCCTTCAAGGGACAAATGGGATTTGGGGTAGGTACCTATGGGCTGAAATTATTTCTTGACTTTTTGAAACTTTTTTTGAAGATAGGAGATTTGATTGGCTTCATGGTAATATAATTTTTTTCCAATTGGCCGCTGGGAATAAAAGTTATGCCCAAATAAGTGCAAAACAGGGAATGAGGGAGAGAAGGAGGGAGGTAGGAAAAAAATTTCAAAATTTCAATTTAAAATTAACTGTTTTTTTTTTCCTCATAGATTATATTTTTTTGCATATGGAAAGCTTTTATTCATTACATTTGAATTCTTTATAAGAAAGTTATGGACAATCTTGTTTTTCAGGCAATTAGAGCATCTTTTTGAAAAAATTACTTATAGGATTCATTTTTGAATGCAATTTTTACAATTTTTTCAAGAAAAAAATTTTCACATGGTTTATGTTGCTTGCTAAAACAATCTCACTATTGGGATTAGTACATTTTAATTCTATTTTAAAGATATTAATAATTTAAATTTTCCTTCTATCTCATACCTACTTCTACTTAATAATTTTTTAAAGAATAAAAATTAAGTTTTGTGAATTATTATTTTTTCCCCTAGACTCTCAACTCAATTCTATACCATAAAGATTTAAGGCTCAAAACTTTGTGATGCAAAAAATTTAAGTTAAAAATGTTCAAAGTAAAAAAATCTAGTCCCGCAATTTGCTGAAAAACTTGTTTTTTTAATTTTAAATGCAGATATCTTGCAATCTATGCGGTCAAAAATTCTGAATTTTTTTTCACATATTCTCATACTAGTTAGGTGCAAAATCCTATTATTAGATGTGAAAAAAAAAAATTTAATTTTAAAAAACTTTTGCTATAGAAATGGCAGTTTTGAGTGTTTTTTGGCAGAAAAAAGACCTTGGTCCTTTACAAGTTAAGTATGGCACAATTTCCTACATAAGGGGCACATTATGATTGGCTTCAAAGACTCTCAATATTGCAACCAGCCCTTGGTTGGAAAGAGGATAGTCTAGGTAGTCTGCTCATAAAGCAACCATTTAAGAACTGATTGCCTTTGGAGGGAAGCTAAATTCCTTAAAACAATTTTTAGCAAATTTTCAGAGAAAGAAAAAATGAAAATGGCATCTAATTCAAGTTGTTTCTTGTTTTTGGACTTTTGTGAAATTAGTTACAAATTTTTGAAGTTGAAATGCAGTGGTCACTAAAAGCAACCACCTCTTGAAATGTACACTACTGGTACATTGAAGAAAACAAAATGTACTTCTATATCATGATTGCTTTTTAGAACATGGGCACATTTAGAACAGACTACTATGTATCACTAGAATGGAAGCAAGCCCATCTTCCACTAAAATTCACAGTAATTCTATGCTGCAGAAAAAAAATCTGAAAAATTATGCATACCTTCTGATGCCTATTTCTACACATGCAGAAATTTACCCTGTGAAAAAATCAGCCCTACAGATACCACAAATTGCTTATGTGGTCAGAAATGGGTCGACTCCCTTCGAGACATGGAGAAAAAACTCCGCCCTGGTGCATTAGAAATGATTGTTTGACATACAGCGCACCCTTGAGAGCGTATAAATGGGGAACTAATCTCCTGGAGTTTCAAAGGGTCAGAAAACTACGAACAAATTTGCAGTACCTCTTGGCATTAATCCCTCTTTCAGTAGAATAGGATTACCCTCTAAGACGCTGGTGGGAAATGTGACTTCCGAAACCATGTTCAAAATCCCAAGAGCATCTAAAGGTAAAGTAGAACACTACACTAGACCACAATTGCTGCTATCCCAAAGAAAAGTGGTGTAAAACTGAAATAAAGTATAACAGCAGGATTACTGAACAAGTTCTCCTATGTAGAAATCGTCAAGCATCTCAAAAACCTTCGTTCCATGTTGAGGCCTGCCAAGATGCACTGGTTAATACATGACTGACAATCCTCATATGAAGAAAACAGTGTTCTGTTAGAATTATGCTTTCAGACATCGTAAAGATAATCTTTTGGCATGATTTAGGGAGAGGCTTCCCTACGATCAAAGAAGGCTTTTCCATAATGAGGCCTCTGCATGATCCTCGAGACCATGATTTATGGGGGAAATTCTCTTCATGATGCTGTCTAAAAGTTCATGAAACAGTCAATTTAATTGTGAAACCTAAACGAAGCATATGAAGTACGAGAAATGTTCTCTTCCTGATATAAAAGTTCATGAAACAGTCTAAATTTTCTGAAGAGCTGTCAGAAGCACCGAAAGTCGATTCTCATGCAACCAGCAACCCAAAGGGGAGGGACTATTTACCCAAAGAAGCCTTCTGTAGAGTCTGCACCGGCATTGTTCATGATGGCATCCCCACCCGGGTGCTCATCCACAAATGATGTCACGTCATAAACCTGAACATAAACCCCACTAAATCACAAACATTTCAACAATCATAGAATTGTGAAAGTAATCAAGCACGGACTGATTAAATGTAAAGAGATGACAAATGAAACGTCGCTAGTGAGATGCAACCGAAAATATCTAAAACTATCACCGCCAAAAGGGGTTCGCATTACTCAACCTTGTTCTTCAAAACAATCCAAAGATCTGTCTTTTTGTTGTGTTTAGCAACCTCAGCTACTGAAAAGGGCCCCTCCCTCTGTTCAACACTCCCCACTTCAATAGCTTAGTTCAGTCAAATCCAAACCCTAGTTGCAAATCCACCATGCTTCACAATTTAAGACAAGCTTCCAGGGAGGTTCTTACTATGAATCTTAAACCCAAATAAAAAAGCCCCTGATCGCATTTCAGGTAACATAGCAAAACTATGCGACTGTAAGTCGTAATGCTCAGGCCCTGAGACCCTAAACCCTAAAACAGCTCTGTCACTATCCCTCGAAAAGTGTCAGGAAAATTTGGTACCCTAATTCCAAGGCTGACACAAATTGCGAGGAAAAGGGGGCAAGTGATTACGAGTCGGCAGTGCGTTCAGCACCTTCACAGTGGCATTGGCAGAGACCGACTTGTTAGTACCTGCAACATGCAAATCCACCTCGATTCTTCAGGTTTCGATGCAAGCCGATTCCATTTCCCAAAACTCTCAGAATATCTTGAATGTAACCAAATACAAAAAGAAGCTTGAGCCTAGCCACAGCAGTGAAACGCAAAGGAAAGCAAGTGAGGCAGAGGGAGAAACTTACGAGTGTAAACAGGGACAAGAAAAGAGATGGAGATGAAGGCGGCCAGCACCACAGTCAACACCAAAGTCCAAACGAGGTTCACGTCCATTGCGATCGTCTGCCGATCACTGCAAGCTCAACAATGCCGCAATGAAACTATTCCAGCACCTTCAAAGCGTGTTTATCACAGGCACTCGGACGATCGGACACGCTTGGAGCATCTCTGCTGCGGGTCCCGCTTGAAGGCTGTGAAACTGAACTTCAGGGATGAAGACGAAGCTATTTAGGCTACATCCAGATTATGGACGAAACATCGTGTGCCAGCATTCCATCGGGAACTAACCCCCGTCTTAGGGGCGCTTCACACATGGGCCGACCAAGTCGAGAGGCCGTGGGAGTTTATGGCCAAACTTTGGGCAAAAGTCCAAAGAAATGGGTAATGAATGGGCAATAAATGTGTAATTTGATAGACTCTCGACTAAAGTTTGGGTTGCCATAAAGTGGCGACTCAAACTTTGGTCAAGAGGTCGTCGAGAGGCCATTGCCACATAGGAGCTTGGATTTCCATGTAAGGACTTTGGAGGGCAACGGACTTTGGATTGTGCCGCCTTGTGTGAAGGGTCGAGAGGCCAAAGTCAGGGTTTTCTTAAATGTGATTGGTGGAAGCCGACGGATTCTCAACTTTGTGCCCATGTGTGAAGCGGCCCTTAATGTTGTTGCAATATTGTTTCAATGGTTTCACTCCTTTCGCAGTATAGTATTGAAAGTGTATTGTTGTACTACAAAAGTAGTAAGGTAGATGGCTGTAAAAGCAACCCTCTCCTCGCAACTACCCCATAGCTGGTTGTAAAATGGATGAGAGCTGATTTTTAAATGGATGGCTATTGAGTGAATCACGAAAAATGTATTTATTTTATTCCGACAACCAATTATTTCCTCAAATCGCTTTAGAAGTTGCAAGGGGACAAATTTAGAAAGACCTATGGTCACAAATAGGCACCTACTACAGAAATCTTTGAAAATTCGTAACTAATTCAAAAATGCTTCGAAAAATCTGAAACCACTTGTGTTACGTTCAGCATCCATTTTTATTTTTCTAAAAAATGAGCTAAAAATATTTTTGTTCATGCAAACCTATAAAAAAAAAGGTGGATCGGCCTTAAAGGGTTGCTTTTACAGCCATCTACCTTGCTCCAATAATATAATTTCAATAGGAACAATGCATTCCCGTTGAAACAACATTGTTGTAGTATTGCTTTTATACTACAACAATATACTTTCAACACTATGTTGCAAATCCTTTGCAGCAATATTGTTTCAATAAGGGGGTACTTTCCTGATGTCATCTAAATGTACATACATTCTTTCAAAATTCAAACAAAGTCATCCTTCTTTTGAAACTTTTTTTGGAAGATTTTTGGCCAATTCATCCAATCAAAATGCACAAAATACTCTACATTTTTATTCAAAATTCGTTGTTCTAATACATTGCCACAAATATAAACAATATTCTTGAACAAATTGCACAAGGAGAGGGGTTATTACAATCAATCAATACTAAAATTTCATGGATAGAAGTATGTTATCAAAGTATCATCACTGGGGCTCTTCATTAGCATTTTCAATATGAAAGTACAACATAGGGTACTTTGTACTATCAAAATGTTGCTTCAAAGTAGGGCTCTACCAATTTTAGCAGTACAAAGCTCCTTGAAAATCCTCTCTTAACATTACATACTTTTACAAATATGTAGAGTAAGATACACGTACTTCATTGCAAAATACATGAAGTTAAAGCTTAAGTACCCAATTAGTTGAACTTCCTAGACTTACATGCATAGGGAGTCAATTCATTTATTGCACTCACCTAGAATAGATGTAGAGATCTACCCAATGTTCCGATTAGAGTGTGACCTTTACAAGCCAAAGATGTTTTCTTTGACTATCTACAATCACCCTCTATGTCACATTTTTAATGTTTGGTTAAAATGCATCCATTGGTGATGCTCTCACCCCATAACTTAAAGCATTGTCACCCTCCCGTAATTTTTTTTTGATATAGCTATGTAGCTATTATGAATTAAAAGTCAACAAAAATTTGTCCAAATGGATCCATCCTCCACTTTAGATGCCATAATTGTATTTAGAAGGAACAAAATCAAGTGGATCAACAATCTTTACAAGATTGATTCTATTTAGCTCCTTTTGTCATTGCAAAACTATTGTCTTCGTGTATGAAGATAGGAGAATAAGATCTCAATTAAGGACTATAATTAAGCAAAATAATATAATCAAAATGCAAGGAGAATTGTGCAAGGAGGGAGGATGGCATGAGAGTATCTTCACTTAAATAGCTCACTCAACAATCTAATGTAGAGATGCTGAGAGGACCAAAAATACAATGCTTACTTTAGCATGGTGACAACAAGCTTTGAGGCATGGCCCCCAACTTTTAAAATAACATGTTGATAACTAATATTTGATAAACTAAAGCAATAGGTTCTAAATTACAATTTTTTGGCTAGTTGGAAGTACTTAATTCATTTACTTAGAGTTTATTTGAGTTATATTTTGTATGATTATGTTAAGAAGAAAATACAAGAGAATGATTTATGATGATAGGGTGATGAAATGGCAAGCCTTGTAAGCATGGAGTTCCAAACATCCAATTTGAAGAAACCTTTAAAAAAATTGCATATTAGCGTATCTGCAATGGATCTTTTTCAAAATAGCCATATTATGACCAACTCCAACTAGGTGTGGCTAGTAATGCTAAAAGGTTGGAGATGTTGTTACCCCCTAAAGGACTAAGTAGTTGTTCAATTTGGGCAAGTTCCTAAAAAGACAATTTTGAATGAATCTTTTTGAATGTTTGGTACAAGGTGTTAGTAGAAATATCCACCCTTTACGATAATATAAATATTTCCTAATTGGTTACCAGGATCAAAAGTTATGTTACTTGAAGTTTTAGGGTAGTTTGGACAACTCATGAAAAATCATCTTTTACTTTTGAAATTTTGCAAGCATGTAACTCGCATGATGTAGGATGCAATTGTAAAAAGAAGAAGTAAGTGGAGTGCAAAAATCTCACTTTAGAAGGAGTTAAGAGTTTATTAACCTTATCAAGCAGGGAAAAAAACACACTTTTTCTTGCTAGTTTGTGAAATAGCAGAGCTCGACATCAATGGCAATCTCCACGTTACTCATGAGTTGCAAGAACAAGAGCTTGATTGCGTGCTCAACAGGCACCCTGATTCTTCTCCTTGTGTTTTGGCGATGCAAAAGCAGCAGCGACCATGGCCGTCCATGTCGTGGAGGGTGGAGATTCACGGCACAAGATGCCGAGCGTTTTAGGTCGCGTGGTAGCAACTGAAGCACTCAACATCGTATCAAACGAACTTCATACACGCAATTGTGGCTCTCCCTGCTCACCACCATGCCCTTCTTGGGCTTGCACTCCAGCTCCATCCAGGCCTTGCGCAGCTCCAGCTCCTTTCAATTCGCAGCTCCGGAAGTGTCTTCCTGCTTTTGCTCGCGCAAGAGTGCCGACCCCGCCCAATTCGCCAATCCGCGACCTCTGGGTCTAGCAGGAGAGACACCCAGCTCGAGGATTGCGAAATTGCGGGCTATCGAGCTTGGAATGATGCGAGAGCCCTTTCGGATGTCGATATCTGCGGCGGAATCCGTCGCGCAGTCCGACGACGTCTCGGCCCTTTCTCATGTGAGTTGACGATGGCCTTTTTGCTTCTCTTGCTTGTATCGTGATTGGCGGTGAATGATGTTTGCAAGCATTGTCATCGTAGCTGCTTGGTGATTTTAGAGTAAGATGTTTTGAGAGAATTGATCTAGTACTGCTTTGTCAGCTCGTTGATGCAAGTGTGCAAGAGTATGTATGGAGAATTGTAACCCAATTACGTGCATTTGTTTATGCGAATTGGAGCAATTCTATGAACGACTGGCAACTTTTGTGTCGTGTTTGACACTACTAATCTAATCCTCTCTTTCTAATAACTTTTGGAGTTTCATTGGGATTAAGTGACGGGAACTTTGAACCCTAGGTGAATGTCTCCATTTCAAACCGCATGGGGCAGTTATTTTTGTCAAGAATCATGTTTTAGTAAGCCAGATTGGACCCTATTCAATGTCTCGCACGGCACGAAAGTAGTCAGTCATTCTTCGAATTGCACATTGAAGTTGCGAAATGGTTGTCTTGTCATCGGAAACGAACCGGTACCTTGAAAAGTGTGCGAAGAAAGACTAGGTCAGAGCTTCGTAGCTCTCTTGCAGTGTTTCCGTATTCATACAACTTGGGAAAGAAGGGGCAAATCGTGGCTGCGATTATGTCACACACTGCCTTGCTTTAAATCTGTGATGTCTATTGAGACTTCAGAGAAGTAGTGCATTCATAGGGTGTTATTCTGTGCAGATCATGGAGCCCATTCACGAGGGCGACAGGGACTTGCTTCTAGTATACTGTCCAGGAGCATTGAAGGCCTCAGAGAAATATTTCTCATTGATGCACGCGATTCAGGCCCATTTGAGCCTGCGCTTATGGATCGTCGTCTTGCATAACACAGACCAGGAGGCACTGAATTCAATCCAAATCGACGTCAGCTTGACAGGAGTCCTTGCCAGGCTGAAGGAGCGTGGCTTCCGCTCCGGCAGAATGGAGATAGATAACGTCTTCCTAGCTGGACACAGGTTCACCCTTCTTCACACTAACTTCGTGCTTTAGTTAAATCCTTGATTGCAAAACTCGCACACTAGGCATGCCATTGACAGCGCACTCCAAGCTTCAAATGACTGAGCAGATTCAAAATGATTTGTAACTTCCTACAACTGACTCTTAAACCTTCCTTAACAAGAGTACGTCAAGAGACACATAGATCTTGTGTATGTAGTAATAGACGTCAAAAATTTCATCAGAGACAAGTGCTTCCCCGTCACCTCACATCCACTTCACATGGGTACTCTCACTTGCTTAGAGAAAAAGGACGGTAAAACCACTGGGAGCTACTATAGTGAGAGGAAAGTAATGTGAATGGGGTTCTGTGTAGGAAGTTGGAATCTCACAAAATTGAAATCGTTGGGTAGTCTCTGCCCCTGTGGGACAGAGCCAATAGAAGTGTTCATACAAGATAGTTTATTGCAGTTCAAGATAGCATCCACAAGAAGGGAACCAACTTTCGTCCAAATTTTCTTCCGATCATCCTGCACAGGTGGTGTGTGCTTAAAGTGCGGTCTATGGCATGTCCACTTTAGCTGAATTTGATTTCCAATGCAAGAAAATTTGTACACAATCTAGCATGAGATCAACTTACCAAGTGGTGTGTTGTCGAGGATGGGCAGCCTCGGGGCATGGTCGGCAAGAGCAGTAGCACTGCGACGAGCTCAAGGTTTCATCCAAATGGCCTCCTACTTCCACCCGAAGGATGACAACCTTGCGCAGCACCCCAAGCCAGTGCTCACTCTCGGCGGCGGTCGTGACGGCCAATTACCCCCCTCAATCATTGCCAAGCACTCCGCTGAAGTTGTTGCCACCGAGCCAGACCTCGGTCCCCACAACACCTACGCCGTGAAGCCCGTGATCATCATCCCCGGAATGAACCATGCGCAGTTCTGCGACGGACGCCTCAACTTAGAACGAGGCGACCTCCCCGCAGGAATCAGCATCGAAAACGCGCAGGACCGCGTGGGCGAGCTTGTCGCCGCCTTTCTTGCAGTCCAGTCTCAAGGCTCCACTGAAACTGGCGCCCGTGGGCTGGAAACGCTCACCAAAGCAGTCGAGGATACGCACCGAAGGTACAAGGCGCTTTGGGAAGCGCTTGCCAATCAAGCTGGTGACGCCGCTGTCCATCAACTGCACGTGGCCTCGCCTTCTTCATTAGCCCTCGAGAACGTCACCGTTGTGCAACATGATTTCGCTGACAACTTCGTGATCTCCAAGCCGTGGATCGACACCGCGAGGAACAACCAGGTCAGTGATGTCGTTATGCCGTTTCAAACTTCAGCAGAATTACTACACCCTTAAAGCCTTCCAAAACTTTTTCATGGTTGTTTCGGAAGGGTTCCAATACTTCAGATAGTTCTTTTGGAAGAGTATTCTACGTAATTCGATGGGTTTTTGAAACTTACTAGATGTGCTCCCCGTTTGACTCATTTTGACATTCTTTTGTAGCATACCCTACACTTATAGCTAGAATCTCCATTGATGAAATCAGTCAAGGTTTTTTTTCTGTTAACCATATGGCTAAACTTCTTGCAAATTTTCTTGTTACTGAACCAGGTGTTCATCACGACGTATCTGTCACCATATGGGAGGCATGGGCTGTGCAACTTGTGGGTGAAGATGAAGCTCCGTGAGTCTGTGCTGCAACGTTTCCACTCCGCAGGGGATCCAGCCTCGCCCCTTGCATCTCTCGGCAAGGAGATCAACAGCAAGACGTTCGAAGTGGCGTTGTCCTTGGTCTGCGAGGAGGATCGTGAGATGTTTCTGAAGCAAGGGAAGAAGCTTCGTTTTGTGGACGACTGGCTCTGTCCTGCACCGGCGACGGTTTGGATCGAGAGCGACTTGAGCGTCACGCCCACCCCGCGTGGGGACGTCCAAGTGCAAACGCCTGTTCTGCTCAGCCCCGTGACCATGCCGCCTCGCTTTGCAGGCATGCATTACATGAAAGTGTTGACGCTGGGCACTGCGCTTCACTGGATCCTCTGCGACTCCTTTCGGTGACTCTTTTTTTTTTTTATTGGTTTCAAATTTCATGAACCTGTAATTGTCTGTTGAATTGAGAGAGGTCACTGATATAACTAAATTTAAAGTTCATCTGTCCTGCTGTCCTGCCATGGTTTGTTTAGAGCGTAGGTGAAGTTGTGTATTAACAAATAATATGTATTTAATATATCAACTTTTGGGCTATTAACAATAATGTGTAGTTTAACTTATCAACATTTGGGCTATTCTAACACATAACATAATAAGGTATATTTACAAAGGATGTTATGAAGAATTAATAACATTGAACATCTGACATTTCTCTTTGAGGATCTTGAAGGGGTTAACCTCAATAACATATACTCTCTGTCCCACTAAAAACCTCCAAATCAATGATAGTTCGTATCCTACTAAAAACCCTTTGTTTATTGATTTTGATGATTTTGGAAATGTTGCTTGTGAAGGACCTCACATGGGCAAGTTAAACAATTAGAAAGCATGGGTGGGATTTGTGATTGAACTAGTGATATAGACCAAGAAGGATTGTATTGACCAAGGAATGACTAGATGATACAAGAGGTATAAGGCCCCCCCCCCTTTACTAACTATAGCCTAGCAATCAAGATGAACAATATGAACAGCAATTGGACATGGGCTAGAGGCAAAGAAAAAAATGATTTACTACCATAGAGTATGTGGTGCAATGGGATGACACAATCAAAAGCTAGTGAAGTAAACAAGTTCAACATTGACAAACTCAAACAATGGTCGTGATGTGTTCATTTTTGGAAGTAGATGGAACAATGATGTGAACTTGGGTCCTATTTCTAAATGATGTTCTCCACATTCTCGATCTCTTAAAAAATAAGGTCAATCTTGAAATCAAGAATTACTAATCCACTTTGATACATAGTATCAATTCATGAGTTTCAATGGATTCAAGAAGTGGGCCGTAGTCTTTGTGGCCACCATTCTAGTTGGAGGTATAAATTTTTATAATCCCATTGTTGCCACCAAGTTCTAAATCGCCAATAATGAAGAGTTGGCAACATTGACAACTTTTGTTCAAATATGATAAAAAACAATTTGGATTTTAGGTGAGTAAATAGTGGTATCTCAATTGTAAATTCTGTAGAGATTTAGAGGATGTAGTACTACTTTTTCATTGTATGCATCTCTAATGCGAAGAATTAAAATACACTGAATCCCTCACGGCAACGAAATTCGGAGCTTTTTAGTAGGACAAAGGGAGTATGAGATTTTATGGCTTATTGAGTTAAGAAGAATAGAGTTTTTATTGTATATTCAATTTTGAACATGCATGGCCCTTAAACAACAAAGTTAACTCTATAAAGATGGGTTGGTCATAGTGGAAATCATCCTTTTTGATATAATGTGAATCTTCTACTTTGAAAAAAAAAAGTACTCATTGGAGGTCAAATTTTTGTACAAGATCTCCTTTTTTTGCACAAAATGCTAAAGATAAACAATTGTACTTCTATCTTATATGGAAGGATTCTTTGTGATCCA
Source organism: Pseudoscleropodium purum (assembly GCA_963969395.1). Classification (NCBI taxonomy): domain Eukaryota; kingdom Viridiplantae; phylum Streptophyta; class Bryopsida; order Hypnales; family Brachytheciaceae; genus Pseudoscleropodium; species Pseudoscleropodium purum. Next base: position 6,889,516 of record OZ017796.1, read on the forward strand.
TTGAATACTCAATGTTTGCAATGTTTGCAACAATGTTGTAGGGTTAAACTACACTTTTGTGAGCAATTTGGCCCTAGAAATTTCTCAAAATGTAAATCTTAATATTTTTCAAGTCTTAAATCATATTATTTCTATTAATATTGTCATTTTTAATTTTTCTAAAATGAATTTCTACAAATTTCAGGTCACATTCTTTTAATATATTTCATATTGAGTACAAAAAAATTTGAAAAAAATTAAAATTTGAAAAGAGCGACAAATTTTAAGGGGGAGTAGGGGTATTTGGAAAATCATGGTGTGTTTCAATTTGTATTCCTCCTATGGCCCACATTGATCACGCCAATTCTTTTATATGCATTGCATTTGGATTTGTGATTTTTATTTTGTCAACTCCTAGTTTATTTTCAACCTCTAGTGGCCTAGACCTTGCAATTGGACTCCCATCTTCAACCAAATGCAATATGACTAATTGAATATCCACACTTTGAGTTGGGTTGTTTTTTGGTATTGGTTTTGGTTATAGTGAGATCTCTTGAATTGTACATCCTTCAATCATGTTCTTGGTATTGTTGGAAAGCTCTCTATGAGAAGGGATGCATGGGCTTGGTTTCATAGCGTTTGATGTACAATGTGAAAGTTATAGAATTTTGAAGTTTTTATAAATTTTAAAATTTTAAAAATTATTTTTTCTTTTCTTTTGGATATGGCAACAACACAAGATATACTAGTCTATACCTTAAGTTAGGTTGTTTGTTTGTTACCATGAGATCTCTTGGATTGTGCATCCCCCAATCATGCTCTTAGTACTATTGGGAACATAGCATTGAGTTAAACTTTACTAAGGGGGGGGCCTTTTTCTCCCCAAAAAATTAGAAGACCGTAGGAATAAAATACATGTGCCTTGCCAATGACATCCCAAGTTTTGACAACCTAATGATACAACACCTTTGCCTAGCTAATGACATCCCCAACATTATAACTGAATTCTCCCCTTAGGTATATAAGAGGGAATTATACCTCCACTTGACAAGATGCAACCAAGTTGATCAACAATGTTATGAAGCGTTCTTAGAGGAAAGTGTAGAGGCATTTGAACCTATGATGTGAAAATCACTGAATTTCATATCTTTTATGAATTAAAAAATAGAAAACTATTTTTACTTATATTTTATTCTACTGTGGCCACAGCACAGGACACTATTGAATGTTGAATTTCGGAATCCAAAGCTCTGCTGCAATTGTTGTCCAAAGTCCACATAATTTGAGAAATAAAATCTGAAAAATAAATATATAATTTTGGTGGAGCTGCCAGGAGTTGACCCCGGGATCTCGTCCCCGAAGGAATTTGCTCAAAGAGATTGACGCAATAGATCCTTTATCAGGGCGGAAGTAGAAGGTTTATATATGAACAAGTGATAAGAAGGAGGGTGATATTAAAGAGAATCAGATGTGTGCCTGTATTTCTTCCATCTATTACCCCATTTCATTCATCCAAATTCGGGAACATGAAGATTCTTCAGAAATCCTAGTGAGCTCCAACTTGCGGCTGCACCATTACTCGGTCGAGTCCGTCCCCGAGGATCGATTCTTCCGCACTCTCGCATGAAGAATCCATGCTTTCTTGAGCTCTGTAGTTTCATTTCGCGATGTAGCCAAAGAATTTGCATTCATGAATCTTTCTATTGCTTAACATCATTCTTAACATATCTAAGTTATATGCACTAGGTAGCAAATTTTTCAGATTCTTGAGGTGAAGTGCATTTATAACTTAGAATTTGTTAAGAGGGACAGAATTTGTGAAGAGGCCGTCGGCATGGAGAATATCGAGGACATGGTATGCAAATTTGCCGGTGGTGCGCCATTGGGATTGCACTTACTGAAGAAGGATTACATTTATTTTGACTGCATGCAATTGTTGCCACAGGGCACACTACGGTATTCTCTACTGAATGATGAATTTTTCATAAAAAGTTTGAACCTACATTTGAAAATTAGATAGGTGAACATGATATTCAGTGTAACTTTGGCCTTTGACCTATAGAGCTTGCAAATGTACACCAAGTTGAAATAATATCTGATACTTGAAATACGAAGCAGATATAGAGGTTTCAATTGTGCTTCTGGAAGAACATCTTCCAGACTTGCATAGTCTCTGATCCTCTACTGCCGTATGCAATTTGCAAAGGACAGCACTGTTTGGTCAACTCAAGGAAATTCAGGATAAGTAGAAGTAACAATTGATTAGAGACGATCCTGAGACTGAGATCAAAAGCTCCTGAGTGATAGAACTACGAAAAGGCGGTAGATGCTATCAATCTATGATTCCAAAACCACGGAATAACACTATGGTGTCGTGAGGACTCTCATTGCAAGCTGTGTCTCCGTTCACTTTTGTGTCGGTCTTCTCTTTATGATTTCAGCCGCCCATGATTTACCCAAATCGGTTTGGAATTTCCCTGAGGATCCACAAAATTTTAAAAATTCAATATCCACGCAATATGTCCAATTGACCTCATCAGATATTAGCTGCCTGTAAAAGCTCGATGCAACTCCTATCAGCCTCTAAGCACCACAGCCTGATAAGCATGTCAAAGGTATACTATCTTTGTGCTGCATACTGAACTAGCAATTCATTTGCGTCTAGCTCGCTATTTGCACTTGTACCAGCAATTTATTACATTTTTAGTAACACCACTGAGACCAAGTTTTAAAGCCAAATGATACTGGAAGACATAAAGAACATAACAATAGACTCCTTCCTTTGACTGGGAAGGGAATTACCTTTGGTAGATTGAAAGAAGTCATCCAATGCTTTATCTTGCTCTGCAAGCACACCCAAAACAAGCACGTTTTCAATGTCCATCACACCATTTCTCAGACATCCATTGGTAAAACAAACGTCTAAGGTTCCTCGTGGAACAGAGTTGATTCAATACATAATTAAGGCTATCCACTCACCATTTTCATATTCCACGGCTTGCAATATCATCTCCAACTGCACAAGAAGTCAATGATTAGATCAGTACCTACTTCACTTGACACCAGACGCCCACCTTTCCTTGTGATAGTACCGGTAATTTTCTAGAACATACGCTTCTGTGCACCATCTTCAGTTAGGGAAACAAGAACGTCCCTTTCCTAGAACTGGGGAGGATTTCAAATTGTTCGTAAAACACAGGACAAAGAATGTAAAAAGAAGGTGAGTAAACATAGGACTGTCAAATTAGAGACAATTGGTGCCTGAGAGAGGTACCAGTCAGACACATCGCGATACATTTAGTATTTTATGTGTCCACACCTTATCTAGGTCTTTAACAAATTTGGCTTCAGGAGTGCTGTTGCTCTCATACTCCAGCCACAGCTCCTTCACCTCGGCCGCTGCATAACAACAATCCATCACCGTAATCAAGGTGAATACAGACAACAAATTACTCATGCCCCGCATACAGGGTGATGACTCATCGGTGATCATAATCCTCAAAGTTTACATTACCACAGCTCAATATTTTACTGAACTGGTATCAAATTATACAGGGATCAACTTCTTCAAAATCGTTTCAATAGTATCCTTTAAATACCTTCGATTCCACCTTCAAGCAACTGGCACATTTCATTGATTGCCGCAGTTTCGAGTCTATTCTTCTCTTCTTTGGGAATGTTATCGGTGGGTGTAATGTCGCCTACAATAGCTGTTGAACAAATTAACAATTCGTGATAAGTCAGCGAAGAGATTTCCACATGTATGGTTTAGGGTATAGGCAATTAATTGAACACAGTTCATAACGCTAAGGATAAAATGCAAAGGGCGAGTTACATGTAATTCATGGTTTTCCTAGAAACTCAATTGCTGCGCATAGCTACAGAGCAGGGAAATTAGAACACTACCTTCAGCAATGTCATGTACCACGGCCATCTTCACGCACCTGCATTGTGGTGAGAATCAGGGGAAACATTACTCTATTACAGTACCGAGCTGCTTAAAATGGCATATTCCATAAGAAATTGATCCTCACCTGTCTTTATTAACACCCGGCAAATCCCCTGAGATGATAACCATGACTGCCATGCGGTACATATGGTCAGCAATAGATTCCGACTCCTTCACTCCGTGATTGACCCACCCTGTTCTCTTTGTAGTCTGCATTGTGAGAGGAGAAATATCCAGTGCACGAATGAGATACTCATTCGATGCAGCCTTAAACCCTTAAAACAATCTTTGGGACACATGTAGAATCAGAGCCTCCGCTGTCCCTAGTAGAAATATCTTGAACAGGATACATCTAGTGATGCCTGTGCATACTGCAGGTGGGGTTCCCAATTCTAACTTTAAAATGACAAACTCGATTCATCGTGTTATGAAAACGTAATTCAGGCCCAATTTTATATCAGTGAAGAACATTGCAATGTGCAGGTCGAAATTTGAATAATATGGAATAATATGGAATACAATTTCAAAAATCTCAAATTAACCTCCTCAAAACGGGTAAAAACAACAGGAGTTCCAATTCAGGCTCCTTTAAGGTTAAACTCATGCTACGAATTGTCAAATTCCAAAGAAACAAATGCCAGAGCCAAAACCCTAATATGCTTGACTTCCCAAACCCGACCGTTTCTGACAAATCCCAGGCCTCCAGTAAGGAATATCCGATTAACAACAAGAGCATCTCAATTCAATATCCGATTAGCGAGCAAAATCTCCACGCACCTTGAGCCGCTGAATGAGCGTGAGAAATTGGATCGCAGAAGCCGGCGAGAGTGTCGCACTACGAGTGGATTGGGACGCAGGGACGCCATCCACGCCTGAAGAAGAAGAGTCCATAGCCGGCACTGCGGCAACTGGCCTTCTCCTCTCGAGGGTCAGCTTCAGCCCCGTAGAAACCAGCCGACGAGAGTGCAGAACTGTAGGAGAAAGAATGGCTGCGAGAGAATGAGCCATCGGCTTCTCTCTCGCAAATTTCTATGGAAGCCTTCGATCGTCTCCCTCATGCGAACTGCAAATCGAGCATCACAGTCTTTACCATCGCGCTCTTTGGCCTTTGTCAATTAAACCAGAGTACCTTGTGCCATTGCCACAGTCAGAATAGAAGTAAAATTCCTTTTTTAATGTTTTTAATTCATAAAAATTTCGAAATTCAATATCTTTTCACACTGTAGGTCCAAACGACACGAAACAAAGCCAGTGCATCGCTCCTTGCATAGAGCTTTCCAACTCTACCAAGCACACAACCGGGGGACACACGGTTCTGGAGATCTCACCACAACAAACAAACAATAGAAATAAAGAGCCCTAATTTAAGGTATGGATTAATGTAATGTGAGCCATTCTATTACCACCAAGATTTCGCCCTCATGTATATGTGGTGAACATTTGTTTTGAAAATGTATCCCTTGGGTATATAAGGATGGAATTGAGATGTTAGTAGTCATATAGTGAAGTTGGTTTACTTTAGTTCCTTTACACTTCTAAATCCTTTTCTAAATTTTTCACATTTTTGCTTATATAATATACCAATATATGAGTTACCTCAACTTCATCAAATGGTCTCTTTTAAAGTTTCACAAGTGGTATTTTGGATGAATGAGAAATTGGTTGGACAAAAACATTGTTCTAAAGCTCTTTGGTCATTTGTCAAAATATAGACATCAAAATGCTTATTTGTTAAGTTTCTTTATTTTTAAAAGCATCTTAGTTGGTACTACAAATGAAGAAATTAAATTGCATTTGGGAGATGAAAGTGTGCAATTAATGCTCGAAATTACCAAAGTTTTTTCTATGGCAACATAGAAATTGTATTTTTATCAAGGTTGGCAATTCTACCAAATATTATTTTCTCCCTTGCCAAAAAAGGCATTGGCATAGTTAATGATGCAAATTCATTTGTATATTAGCTAACTTGTGATTGCTTGGAAAGTGAATTTTGGGTGACACAAATACCTAATCTACTCTCTTAAAAATTGATTTAGAATTTTGACATGATAAACTTTTGCAAGACAAGTAGGGGTACTCTAAAATAGGCATTCCAAAAACTTTCCTTATTCTAATTGCATCTCATATGCCCATGTGTCCAAGATTACTAAACTAACAAAAATTTCTTTTATAGATAAAGGCCATAGTTGGGAAAGAAATGATTTGAGGCATGCACACTTTAACACAAAATAATTTATTGATTAATACAAATATCAAATCAACAACATTTAGTCTTAAGTTACCAATATCTAGTGTATAAATATCCAAAAGGAAAATCTTTTTAACTTGTAAAAATTTTAACCCTTTGAAAGTCAAAATTCATAATAAATTCTTCAAAAAATCCAAAAATATGAAAAAACTTGTGATAAATATACCTTTTATTTTTCATTCTAGAAATCTTTACTAAATTTTTAAAGAGTGTAACATTCTATAAATTTGAAATCAACTTATAATGGTCATTTTATGCACAATGTGACATTATTTTGGCCCTTCAATCTGTGGATGGATGTCCTTGTACAAAAATTAATCAAACTTTGTAGAGAAGAAATTTTTTTTTGAGGATTCTATATGAAAGTGCTTTATGTTTGTAGGAGGAGAATCAAAATTGTTGATTGACAAAATTATAAGAAGAGTCTCATGAGAAGAAGAGGTAATTTTAAATTCTAGACACGATCCAGAATTTCCCTAATTATTTCCGAAACTAATCTACACGTTCGGTGCAGTACCGGTACTTGGTCATCAGATATTGCCCCTTGGTGTGCATGTACTTTACCCCCAAGAGAGGAGTGAGAGCGCGCTCACAATACAATTCACGTCGTCGTCACGTCAAAATCCTGCTTCCACTGCTCCATCTCTCTCCCACCTCGTCCTCGTCCTCGTCAATTGCTTTGTAACAACCCTAGTATTCTTGCGCATTTCCTTCCTCACTTGCACCTCATCCTCTTCTAGCGTCATCACCACTGCTTCCCGTTCTTTCTTTTTTTTTTTTTTTCCTTTCTTTCTTGTTTCGGAGCGGATTGCCTCTCGCAGCTCTGGAAGTGCTAGCTTGTCCAGTTCACGCCATACTTGTCATGGACGCCCGGGATATCTACGAAGCAGGACCCCCGTGCGTCTCCCGCGCCGTCGATGGCTTCGTCCGCATCGGAATGGTACGTGATCCCTTCTCTCGCTTGCACTCCACACGCGTTCTCTTTGCCATTGCCAGTGCTGCGATGCCATAATGGGACGAATTAGGGTTTCATGAGGTAATTGAAGGCAAGGTTTGGCCATTTACGTGGTCTTGGCAACGTGGCCTTCTGTGGAACTCAGTATGTGATAGTTTTGGGATTAGTTTGTTCCCTGACGAGATTATTCGCGAGTTCTCGGCGTTACGTGCGAGTGTTGGGCTTTGTTTCACAAGGATTTAGGGTTTCTTGGGTGTAAGCATTTAGACCGATTTCGAGTACTGGCTGCTGTTATTGTAGTGAATGCCTTTCTATTGCTACAGTGGACGCGGGTGGTAGTCGGGAAAGGTTGGTTCTCAGTCCACTGGCGACGTGTGGAAGATTGCGGTAGGGTTCGTCATCGTTCGGTCAAATTTCGGGCCCGTCCCGATAATCGCAGTGTTGTAGGGAGCTTTGATCGGAATCTTATTCTCAAACGTAGTTGTTCATCTCAGCGAATTATTATTTGGATAGTTCTTACATGGCATACCCTAGCCTTCTTGTCAAATTGCTGGAATGGGAAGCATTTTGAGTGTCGTTTGTTCTTCTAGCGTCAAGCGTGTAAGAAACTATGAATCAGGGACATCATATCTGTGAGACGGCGATGCCTCTTGATCGCATCTGGTGAAATTTCTCGAGTAGTGTTGTAGAACTTGCTCTCACAGCTTGTACATGTCTTGATTGCAAAATGGAGTAGAGTCCAAGATTTGATCTCTTAGCGTGCATATTGCAGGCAGGAGTTGCATGGGGAATGTTTATGGGGTCATATGATGCTGTTAAAGAAGGTGCATTATTGACCTGGCAGGGTTTACAAATTATTGAAGTTTCTCTTTACATTTCCAGTGCTTTTGTTACGGTGTTTATTGTTGCTATGGTTTGTTGTTCCGTCTGTGACTATGAATCCCTGACTACGTAATTCACTGCGAAAGCGTGGTTGTGGATCTTGCTCAGGGCATGTAGGAACTTCGCGGGCTTTATATGTGGTAAGTGGAACACCTCATCTCAAAATTTATATGCATTCCATTTTAATATCGATTGGTTTGCTCTTCTAGAAGAGAAGGCCAATCCTGTGAAACGCATTTTAACTTGGAACATTTAGTCTTGGTTTTGTTTATTTTGTGTTGATTTAGTTCCTTAGATGGGTATGGAGCTGGGAGGCTCGAGATGGTACTTGGACAGAACCGGTTGTCCTGCATGCAATCACGAGCCGAGATGTTACGTTTTGGTTGATCGGAGGACTTATAGGGAGCTGCTCTGTTATTCTACAAAGACGAGACACATCTGCTGAGCATGCAGGACAACCGGTTATGGTGCACGCGTGCTGTTCATTGGAGAGAGGAATCCAATGTGTTTTGTGTACATAGGTGTAATTTTCATTTGTTTGCAAGCAGGCTGTTGCCGGTAATTGATGCGCTTCTTTTTCCACAGACGAAGTCAATAGCGAGGAATGGCCTGGGATGGGGTAAGCCTTCTCTTCTCCTTAGTTTAGAAATGCATTTGTGATCAGTTTGATTACCAAGCAAGGAGCTCTATTATATATCTAGAGAACATATTGCAGTTGGAATCTTTGATTCATTGAAGAACATCCTTGCTCTACCTTGGTGTACCGTTCATGATAGTCAGTGTCGATGGTGATGCAGGATGTTTTGCAGGTGCCTACCTAGGACTCAACTGTGGAGTGGAGTCTGTTAGAAGGAAGAAGGATTGGGTGAGGATTTCTTTTACCTAGAGTAGTACGAAGTGAGCTAATCTGCTAAAAGTTTTGCAGTGGTAGAGTATTGTATCAGGCAAGATGTTGATGGTTTGTTTTTATAGAGAAAATAATACTAATTCGTGGAACATATTCGAGGAAGTGAGAAGCCAAAGACGTCTGCTGGATTTCAATTGCATGCAATGACATTATATCAAGTCGATACAAGAGTACTACGCATCTTTTGCCATATTCAACCCAGCAGTCGACTCATTATCTACTCATACTGAGGTTGGTGGTTTTTTTATCGTGGCAGATGAATGCAAGTATATCAGGGGCCATTACTGGAGCACTTGTATCAGCCCGAACTGGAAATGTTGCAAAAATGCTAGGCACTTCAGTCCTGGTCTCAGCAATTGCTACTGCAGGGGACTTTCTTCGGCCTGCTCAATATCCTCCTACTGGTATATGATTGAAGAATCTTGAACCTCGTTCCTAACCTCACTGCAACATAGATCAAGCTGTACTGCTTGTTGCCACATGAGATATCATAATCCTGACAAGCAACGACAGGCTGAAATTTTGTGGTGACCAGGATGTCAGAAAGTTGTAAGTTGTCGTTTTCTTGTAGAGCAGTAAAACTAGCCATTAATCCAAGCTTAGCTGGGCTGGCTGTATTGTACGGGACTACTGCAGATGACAAGCTTTCCTCTTAATGTTTTGAGAATCAACTCGTATGCCAAGGACCGAGTTATTTTGAACAAATTGTGCACTAAGTAACGTGACTTTCCCCGACGACCTCATCAGGGCTGAGTTTTTTGTGATAACTGGAAGAAACGATTTTACGCATTGCACTCGATGAAGTGGTGGACGTGTCGGTTTGAAATACGGAAGTATGTGTCCCTCGGGTGTAATGGTAATCATTCCTGAATGACACTTCTGGTGATCCGGCCTTTGGGGCTGAAATTTTGGTCAGGAATATCAGATCAAATTTTTAGCAAATGGAAGAGAATCACAATGCAAGTTGTTTAGTATTTGCCAGTGCTCTATGGGTTTTCTTACCACAATAAAGGGGCTTTTAAAAAGAATTGTATTTGTTATAAAATTTCAGAATACTTTTGTCATTGACAATTACACTATTTTGAAGGTTATATATCAACAAATAATAAACTTTAAACTTTTTTAATTGAACCTAGAATCATTACTCATTAGAGTATCTAAACATTGATCGTCTCTAACATGATTTATTTAATCATGCATACATGGTAATTTTTTTCTGCAAAAAATGATATTAGAGATGCATTTTAACCCATTAAGGATTGGTTGACCACATTTCAGCTGAAATTGACACTTTTTCATTTGTAGTCAAAGTTTTAGAATGAAGTTGGATACAAATGAAAGGAGATGTGTGTGGAAGATGGGGAACCAAATGCATTGGAACAAGAATTAGGACAATTTGTGTTTGAATGCAATTTTTAGGTTGAAAAAACAAACCAAATATTAGTTGAAAATATAGAATCAATATGGAAATCAATGTAGAATTTGTCATGTATTTACTGCAAAGCCCCAAGCATTCACGCCAATTCCATTGGTAAAGTCAAATTTGTAGAATACATCATGGGTTGATATTTTTTTCCATGTTCAACCTAAGATTAGAAAATATCTTGTCTATGTCCAAAAGCAACCACATGCTTTAACCCCATTAAAGCACAACCATTGGTGTCTACTCAATCTAACACGTTAGAGGAAATTGAGTGGGTCCATTTGCAATTGAGGCAAGGATATGTGTAGTAAAGTCCTACTGTAACTAAATCTACTTCCACTTGCTACTCAATGACCCCACTTCCATGCTTTGGGGGTGGGCCATGCATCTTCTCTTAGTCTTCCTATTTTTTGGACAAGCCTGTATTGTCACCTATATTGCAATCTCTTCATAGTTGTTTGTTGTTGCTTGTTGTTGTTTTTTGTTTCGAGTTTTAGAATATAGAAATGTTTGGAATTATAGAAGCTTAGTGGGCTAGATTGAATACGTGCAGATTACACATGTTGGATGTAACAAGGAAGAGGATGATTTCAAGATGCATCTAGTTCTTTAGTTCAAGAGGGGAAATTGACAATACTCTTGAATTTGTGTCAAGTTCTTCAAAGGGTTTTAGGCTAGGCAAAGCTCCTAACTTTGATAGATAGAGGATAGAAATGAATAACATGACGATGTTGGATTATTTTTGTGACATTCCTGACTCCTTGTATTTGGACATACATTTTTCCATCATAGATATTGGATGAGACAATCATTCATTTTGTCTATCATGGATAGGGTTTGTGCTTACAATAGCTACTTTGTTTAGAAGAGGGATGCAAGAAGTTTTTTGGGATTCTCTCCTCACCAAAAAATCATTGTTGCTCTTTGTATGCTTTGCTATAGTGTGAGTGCATTTGCTATGGATGAGTATTGTTGGACTAGTGATACCATGGCAATTGTTTCTTTAAAGCAATTTTGTGTTGTTGTTCAAGCAAAATTATAGGCTTAGCATTTGAAACAACCAATGCGGATTGACTTTGAGAAACAATTCACCATCAATTGTAAGTGCGATTTCCCTAGTATGTTGGCATCAGTGGACTACATGCATGACAAGAAGAAAAATTGTCTTGTAATTTAGCAAGGTGATTTTGGAGATAGAGAAGGCAAAACAATCCATCATCCTTGAGGCTATAGTTAATGGAGGTTTGTACATGTGGCATGCATTTTTTGACTTAGCAAGATCAATCAATAACTTAAATGTCTTTAATTGATCCCCCTTAGTGTAGAATATGTTCACTAAAGAGGCATAAGACATGCATTTTGAGATAAATGGTTGCCAATACAACCACTTCTACCTACTCACATGTGGCATTTATTCCAAATGATCCTATTTCATCCAGAGCATCTACTTGCCCCAAGATGAAAAATAAAGCCACTTTGCAAAGTGTCAAGAAGTTGTGAGAAAGGATATGGAAAGATGTTTTGGAGTTTTGTAGGCTAGATTTGCAATCATCCGAAACCCATGCAGATTGTAGAGTATGGTGGTCATAGCCGATGTCATATTTACATGTATTATCTTACACAATATGATTCTAGAGAATGAAGAGGGCTTGGATGGTTTAGAAGACATTCTAACTAATTTATAAGATGTGACTCCACCTTTATAGAAAGGTCTTAGTTTTGATGCACTAGTTAGTACTACTTGAGATGTTGAAAATTTTGAAACACTAAACTTTGAGGTGATTTGATAGAATACTTTTGGAGTATAAAAGGTGCTAATATGTTTTGATTTCAAATTCAATATAATAGAAAGAAATACATGACTCATGAATGAGTGGCGTTCACCACTCATACTTAGTTCTATGTGGACATTATGTTCTTCCGTTTTATTATCTATAAAACTTTGGGGTTGTATCCCTCTCCATTGTCCTACCACATTCCAAGTAGTTTTCATGGTAAGATCTACATGTTCCAGGGAATCCCAATCACTACTATTATGTTGAACTTCACTATCAAATTCACCTAAATTCTAGCAATATCCATTAGAAGCAAGTGTTGCATTTTGTATCCATGTTCTATGCTTGCTCCACTGACTTTTTAATTAAAAAGAACCCATGTTGAATTCTTTGAAGCCCCTCTACCATCCTAGTAATGACATGATAACCAAGACTATATTCTCTTATGCTTGTTCTTTTTCTAAATTAAATATTTCAATACTGGAGACAAATTTGGATTTAGAAGAAGCTAGAATCCAATTTACCAACATTTAATAACAAAATGAATTGACTTTTTAGGCATGAATTGTCTTATAAAGCAATAGCATTTCTTATATGGGATAATGCACTCATCTGCAATAATGTCTTGTTCAAGATTGTAAATTTCTTTATAGATTTTCATAAATCCCTCTATCTCTTTATTATCCTATCAAGTCTTAAATTGCTTGTATCTCTTACTACTTCAACATTATCTTTTTTAAGTGTAGACATTGTAGAATTTGTTCCTATCTAGCCAAAGTCATTACTTTGGCAATCAATGTAGAGTACATGAATCCCTTCCTTCCACATTCCATAGTATTGGACTAACAATAGACACCTCACTCCCATAAAAATATAAATTCCAAACATCCCCAAAGTTCAGTCATAGTCAAATTTTTCTACTTTGGACCCGCCCCCTTTAGTTTTAGAAAACTTATTTCCGTTGGTAGATCTCTCATTCAATGATGGAGCAACTACATATCGATTGCTTTTTTTTGACAATTCAAGCTAGGCCGGACTTTGTCATTCCAATATAAGTTGAATACATCTTAAGGCTTTAAGAGTTTACTTTGGTTAAATATTGTAAATCCTAGGAGAGGGATAGTAAGAGTATCTCAACTACCACTTCAACAAAACCTGCATTATATGATTGCAAAAATATAACTAGGGATGACTAGTGACTACTCACAGTCATATTCTTAGAGGCCAACATATTGAAAAAAATATTATTATAAATATGACTGTTCGTCATATTTTGGCCTTGTACTTCATGGGCGTATAGTGTATACCTATTGGGAACAACTAAGTACATTAGAAGAGTTTTGGGGGGTCCAAAAGCGTATTTCGGGCCTGTTCCCCTGTAGCTGTTTCCCACAACAAGGGGAACGGCCCGTTGTCTGAATTTTTTTTTTCATTAAAAATAAATAAATAAAAATAGTCTCCAAATGCAAAAAAAAAAAAATTTAATTTAAAATTTTTTTTTAAAATTTAAAATTCTTAGTCAATGACGTGGCAAGGTCTTAGCCACGTCAGATCGCTATGCTGAACCTGTTTCCTGTGTTCGCAGGCTGTGATAACTCGTAGGCCCCAAAAATCTTCTAATGCTTCATAAAGAACGGTAGGGAACATATTTGGGCACCATTTAGTCATATTTTTGTATCAGTCATATTTTGTAGTCATATCTTTTCAATAGTGACATTTTTTTGTTTTGGGGTAGCCTAAGGAAAATTTGGGCAAGGAACATGTTTGAAAAGCACCTAGTCATTTCTTTGCTTGAGTCATATTTTTTAGTCACATTTTTTTTAGTCATTTTTTTTCATTTTGGGCAATCCAAGGAAAATTTGGGCAAGGAACATGTTTGAAGAGCATCTAGTCATATTTTGTAGTCATATTTTTTGGGGAGTTATATTTTGCAGTTATATTTTTTCTATAGTCATTTTTTCTTCTTTTGGGACAACCCACGGAAAATTTGGACAAGGAACATGTTTAGAGAATGTGTAGTCATATTTTTGCTTTAATCATTTTTTTTATTTTGGAGGGGGGCATATTTTGTAGTCATAGTTTTTTATAGTCATTGTTTTACTTTTTGGATAGGCCAAGGGAAAAGGGGCCAATATAAGATGGCCCTCTAGTATTTTGGCTATAGATCCCATTCTTTAGAGTGTGGGCGTAACTCTATTTCATGCCTATTAAAAATTTGTTGTTGTTGTATATTATGCCTCTTATAGAACTCGTGTTCAAAAATTTAGGGTGGCATATGTTTATATTTTAATTTATCATGGAATTCACAAAAGAAGTAGAGAAAAGTGAAACAATAAATAACATGAGACAATAGATGGATTCATTCCTAGCACGCTTTTTGGAATGGATAGGAAAAGGGTCTCAAAATGCATATTAAATGTGTTTTGGTTCCTTATGGCTGGGGTTTTCTTAACTGAAATATATATTTGGTGACAAACAGACTCCTACAAAGTATTGGTTCAAATATAGAGATTGTTGATTTTTTTAATCACTAAGATGGAATATTATTTAACAAATACATTAGGTCATGAGGACATGATTACACATGTAGTTTGTACACTAATAGATTAGCTGCACTAGCAAATTGATTAATTATATTTATTGATTGTGGTGGTTGATACAAATTTAGAACTAATTAGATTGGTTGATATGAAGTGAAATCTAATGCATTCAAACTAGTGAAGTAGATTGAAGATTGTGGGGTTTAGAAAAAACACTTGAAGCTTGGACAAAATCTAATTTAAGGAGAAAAAAAAAGAGTGTAAATAAATCCATACTTGAGTACTCATAGAGCAAAAACAAGTGAGGAATGCCATTTGTATTTAGAGTCTAAGTGTTTGAATTAGAAGTATATAAGTTCTAAGTTGCTTCTTAAAGCTTTGGGCATACTTAGGAGACTAAGTTGACCCCCCTATAGAATTTTGACTTTGTATTAAGCAAGGATTGTTGATTATAATATGTATGATTGACCAAATGAAATTTTAAGGTCTTCAATATATACTTATTTAGCACTTATGAGGATTATGTCATTACAATTATTAAAAATCAATCAGTAGTAATAGATTCAATCTTAAATTTAGATGACATTTACATTTACAATCCAATCTTAAAAATAAAAGTTAATATAGACTTATAGGCTAAAAGTAGATGTTGGATAAAGTCTTGAAAAATGAATAAAAAATAGAACTTCATCCATCCATAATTTTTGCAAAAAAATCCCATTATAAATATTTATTATTTTTGAATAGGCATACAATACTCTACAACTTTAGCTATGAAATTTTTTGAATTTTTTTCAACTTGGATTTGGAAGTCTAGAGTTTTGACTTAGATTAGCCATAACCATTCAAAACCACCTAAAACTTCTAATTTTTATAGTTTTTGTCCATTTTAATTAAGATGTGAACTACTTCTAGTTTATTGTTGGAAAAAATTTGTTCACTATTTAGAATGCCAATTGAATAATACTTAAATATCCAACTTAGGACTTGAAGCCCAACAATAAAGAACATTGTTGTGCATGTTTTATTTCAAAAATTTCACTCACACATGTCATATATTGAAGTTTGTTAGAAAAGTTTTTAGCGATGTTATACAAACCACAATTTTAGAAGGTCTTTATAGGCCCTAGAAAAGTCACAAAATTATTCATATATAAAGATTTAGGCTTATTGTAGACATGTGCATACTTGAATTGCAATTAAGAGATGTTTGTTTAGATGTTTTTACAAGAATATACTTACTATAAAAACATTATCCTTTGTTTTGCTTCAAAGATGCTTTTAAATAGCACTTCTATTAAATATTTTCATTCCCACATACTTTTGCACATTTTTTTGCTATAATTGTACATGTTTAAGGCCTCGCAATTTTCCTTCAAGTTTTTTGTATAGTTGAAGTGCAACCTGTATTGACTTTGGATCAAATTTGATTATTAAAATAGCTTAGTTGTTTAGTATAGTCATATTTGGTTAGTTGCATGATTATATGAAGTCAGATGACTAAAGCAAGTCATAAGCATGATTAAGGCAAGCTACATAATTAGGATTTTGAAACCCTAGCTACACTAATTTAGGGTTTTGAAACCTAGCCGCCGTTTTTTCTACCTCCCCTTCAAAGTGCAACATTTGGCTATTTTTTTTCCTTTGCTTCTTTGCCTCTTAGTTCTTGTTTCTTGCTACCTTTCAACTCTTTCTTCATTTTGTTTCTTAATTCTTGCTTCTAGTTGCTTCTTAATTCAATCTTTTTTTATTGCCTCTTAGATCATACTTCTTGTTGCCTCTTAGTTCTTTTTTCTTGCTACATTTTAACTCTTTTTTCTTTTTTCTTCCTAATTCTTGGTTCTAGTTGCTTTTTAGTCCAATCTTTTCTTGTTGCCTCTTAGTTCTTATTTCTTACTACATTTTAATTCTTTCTTCTTTTTGCTTATTAATTCTTGCTTCTAGTTGCTTCTTAGTTCAATCTTTTCTTGTTGCCTCTTAGATCATGCTTCTTGTTTCCTTTTGTTGCTTTTTGCTTCTTGTTGCATCTTATTTCTTATTTCTTACTACATTTTAATTCTTTCTTCTTTTTGCTTATTAATTCTTGCTTCTAGTTGCTTCTTAGTTCAATCTTTTCTTGTTGCCTCTTAGATCATGCTTCTTGTTTCCTTTTGTTGCTTTTTGCTTCTTGTTGCATCTTATTTCTTACTTTTTCTTCTTATTTGTTGCATTTTGTTGGATCTTAACTTATGCTTCTTATTGTTTTTTCCTACATCTTACATTTTTCTTCTTGCATCTTACCTCTTTGCACTTGCTACTTTTTGCTTCTTATTCCTTCTATCACTATTATTGTTCTTTCTTCTTGTTTATTTATAATTTCTAAATATATAGTGAATATAGTATTATTATTTCCTCTTGTTTCTTTACAATTTCTAAAGATATAGTGCTTATGGTTTTTTTATAATTTTAAACTTATACTACATATTTTGTGTTGCCTTAAATCTTTGAAGGTTAATCTATATTGTTCATTCACTGAAAATTAACCTCCTTGATTGTATATGTAAACACTAGAAGCTGGAATGAAGTTATTGAAGGCTACTTGCAACACTAAAGAAGCAACATCTTTACATCTTTGTAACGAATATACGTCCTATAAGTGTGAGAATATACATTTATAGAATATCATTGTGATATATTTTGTGTTAGTGACTAATAAATGTCATTGAAAAGACTCAAAAGAGTCACATTCTTTCTTGTATTTTTGTCTCCAATGTGATTGTTTCTTGTGCATTTCAAAAATCAATCATACATACTTGTTTTTCATTTGATAGACTATCTTATTTAGCTACTAAACCATATTGGTGCATGCCCACAATGTGTCATATTCATTTTGAATGTATGGAAGATGTAACTATAGTTTATGACAAAAGCTACTATAAACCTAGTCACCTCAATTACAAATTGTAGACAAATATAAGAAATATCACCCTCACTAATCTAAAATATCATTTGTTTGAGTCATATTTTACAATATATCTGGGTCAAAATATGATTGGTTGTAGTCACATAATGTTCATGGTCATACCAAAAATGTATTTCTATATTTTTCTAAATATGTCTACATTCAATCATTAAATTCCTAGTACCACTCTATAGAAATTGCCACATTAGCCAAAATATGACTGACAAGAGTCATATTTCACATCAACAATAAATATGATTCATGAGAGTTATACTTCATGAAATATTACTCATGAGACTCATTTCCTACATCAATAGAAAACATGACTCCTATAGGTCATTTATCACATCAACAAAAAATATGACTCACTATAGTCATTTATCATATCAATAGAAAATATGACTCATAAAAGTCATATTTCACATCAATTGAAAATATGACTGCACAAAGTCATATGCCATATCAATCAAAATATGACTCACTATAGTCATATTCTATGTCAGCACAAAATATGATTACATAGAGTCATATGCCAAGTCAATTAGAATGTAACTCATTATAGTCATATTCTACGTCAACATAAAATATGACTATATAAAGTCACATGCCACATAGGATTTTTTCTTTTGTCTGGGCAACTCAAGAAAAAGTCAAACCTCCAAGGATAGTTAATGTATACGCCACGTTGACAAAATATGACATATTATACTCCCAATCTAGATGACTACAAATATGACTCATTAAAAATATGACTAGTCGGTAATGATTAGATTTAGTCATATTGCGCGTCATCTACATTGATTTTAGCAAGAGTCATATTTTGAGATTTTATGACTTATTGCAATCATATTTTGTAGTCATAAAACAACCATTTTGTTGTAGTGTACCTAGCAATGACACACTAAGGGGAATTTAATGATTGTAGTCAATAATGAGACACTAGTTGTTGCATGTCTAGATGTGATGCCTTATAAGAGTCAGAGGATATATGCCATAAAGTGAAGTCAACTAATATTGGAATTTGAGGTATAATGTCATCATCAACCTCAAATTCAAAACATAACTTGTAGTCTTTGAATTCCAAAATCCAATTTGGCTTGCCAGAATCAACATCTAAACTAGAAGCACTATAGGAAACAAAAGTTTATTGATGTTGAAAGGAACAGATTTTAGGTGACATTGAAAAAAACAAAACCATGTTTTTATGTCAACTATGATGTTCAATATAACATCAATGGACATCATTGTTGACATAAAAACATGGGTTTGTTTTTTGAATGTCACCTTGGATGTCATCTAAAATCCTTTCCTTTTGATATCAATCCGTCACCTAAAACAAGATTTTTTTTATAGTGAAGTTATAGCATTGGAAAACATATAGTCAGAAAGTAATTCATTCACCTTAAGAAATGTTCTTGTCGTAGAATCTTGTGTATCATCAACACCCATGACATCTAATTGTTCTTTATAGTTTGAAATTGGATGATGTTGCTTTAGAGAAGGTCCTTCACCAACTTCATCTTTGTCTAGGAGTACAATATCTCCACCTTTTCATGTATAACTTAGAAGGAGTACGGTATCTCCACCTTCTCTTGTACTACTCAAAAGAATCATAGATGACTTCATATTGAAGCATAGCTCTCTTTCTTGTTAGCCATACCCATGGCCTCCTTAACTGCCTTTGGCCCTAGCATCTAGCCGATTGGCAAGACGACGACCCTTGGGAGCTTGAAGGTGCTTCTCACAATCATTGCCTCCAAGATCACATACTACAATCTTTTCCCCCAATTTTTCTTTTGTATATTTTCCAATCAAATTTCTTTGTGTCCATGATGGTGTATATCCAATATAAAAAGATGACTTCTAAGAGAGAAATCTATTAGGCACTAGGATAGTTCATCTAAATCTTGTTTTGCTCCAACTTTATAACAACTTCATTAGAATAGGCATTGGACCGCTTGAGTGGCCTCTTGAGATGATTTTCATTATGCAATTATGATACTCTAGTAGGAGTATTTTTTATCTATCAAGCTTATCATTGAACACTAACATCTAGATGTCAAGGCTCTTAATTTCCATGCTATTGAAACTATATTGTAATTCCAATGCACTACTCCCACTTACAATATTTAGCGCAATAGTGTCAGCCAAATCATATATAATATCTCCAAATGTTTGCATCTACCAATGATTCTTTGTAGAATTGATCAAGTAATATCTTCCTTGAGCTTGTGACAACCCCATTTGTCAAATTTGGTTCTAAACTTGGTACTACCTCCCCTTGTGGTTATCATGCTTTAATCATGACTGCTTTTCCATTTTGTATCCTGGTAGATTTCTTTCTACCTTTCCCTGAATATTCAAATAACCATCATATTAGTTAAGTGTTATATACATTACTAAAATAGTTCACACAATAGTCCTAAAAAATATTTAGTTGGAAATTGACTTTTAAAAATGAATTGAATTAGTTGTCCTTTGCTTGCTACTATTGAAGTTTTGAAGTTTTTTGAATATGTTATTACTTTGACTGATGTAAATGCATTACAATGTAAAAGGCACATGAGAGAAAGTGAGAAATATGCAAAGAAGTTGTAAAATTTGTGGTGATTTTTTAAATTAGATTGTAAATTAGTGTGAGTAAGAAAAGGTTCAAAAAGGAAGGGTCTAATTTGAACGATTGATCTTGTGCATTACCTATTGCACCTTCAATTAGTGGAGATTGCATGTCGTTTATCTCATGTGGCATGGGTATAGACATTAGCACATCTATTCCAAGAAGCAATGTGTTTTCCTTCCATACCACTTTCTTCCCTCACAGCCTCCTTGTCTTTTTCATTGTTTGTTCTACATTCATAGTACCTTCTTTTTTATGGACTAGATTGTCCACTACTTTCTTGCCTCTTGGTTTTTGAGGCTTCTTGGTCTTCTGTAATGTAAATTTTGTCTACTCAACAAAATCCCAAGACAGCTAGTATAGGGGGTAATTTCTAAGGAAAAGTCAAATAGTCTAAGTATACGTGACTAAGGTTAGTTAGTTCCGTAAATTCAGATACTTATTAAAGATAATTTACAGTTGGTTTGGTGTTTGGAATAAAAGAACCTACACTCTTTGTCAATTAGTCTCAGTCCAACCCCAATGCTATAATATAATAGACTCTATGTATGCACTCCCAGTCCTATATAGTGTTTTGTTCATTGGCAAATAGCACGGGTCAAATCCTCTAGTTTTGGTCAATTCGTCTTTTGGATAATGCATGCACTATCAACGTAATCAAAATGCCAAGGTATATATCTTAAATACAATAAACTTTTTAGGGACAAGATTCTTTAATTAATTCCTTTTTATATTTTTTCTATTAAGGTAGTACTTATCTTTTACTAGCCTCATTACCAAATTAAATGCAAATATCAAATCAGTATTTTCTATCCATATGTAGAGTATGAAATGTTTGGAAACTTTTCTAGACAAATTGAATTTATCCTTCAACCCTTTCTTTGGCTTATCCAAGTCAAATTGTCTTAACCTTTAAACTTTGGTATTGTGGAAATTGGATCAATTGGTCAAATAGATACCCTATGACCAATCATCCAAGCTAATAGACTCTAAGACCGTGCAACTCGTTTATCTCCAGCTCTATTCGCTATGACTCTGTTGTCTGATTTTGATTCTCACAATTTGTTATTTTATAGAATACTTAAGGTCAATTTGTTCCCAACTAGTAAGGTTCAATTGAATTGAACAGAGGCAATTCTTGATGACTCATCAAATTATCAAGTTCATTTAACAGTAATCTTGTCAATTTGTCCTGATCCTTGGATTCAAAGCAAATTGACCAAAAAGCAGAGACTCTAACTTGGTGTGTGATTTTGTACAACTTTTAAGCTAATCGATTTACTCCATGTATGCAATTACAATTCATCAATGATTAATTCTCCAATATATTTGTTGAAGTCCTGGACGACCCAACTTTAAGATAGCATGCATAGCTCATTTGATATTCAACATGTTTAAATCAATGACTAAACAAGGCCATGACATTTCACAATTCATTTGCATCAATAATTAGATAGTCTGCAACCTCCTAGTCTTAAGCAATTTATGATTCAAACAATTTGACTACAAAATTCATATAGCATTTACAAAAACAAGGAGTTTACACAATCCACAAATACTCATATGTAATCAAATGGACACACATACATCCCAACAATAGGACTTAGTTAGTACAGTAAACCAGCTTGGACAACTTGTCACACCTGCAAGTCAATTAGTTCTACACAAACATTGCATGTATCTAGCAATAATTCATGCAACATTTAGTTAGCTAATATTCAACAACTTGATGTATACTTCATAAGAATTAGCTCTTATCAATTCATCAATCTACAACACTAATTTCTCACAAACTTGATCTTATGGAGTTCAAACAATATGTTAGTTTACATTTACGAACATTCACAATCAATTGGACTTGCCACTATGGAGCTGGATGCTCTATCTTCACACGACAACTTGACTTAAGCAATGCAAGAAATTTTGCATACCAGCCATTGATTAATCCATGATGGAATTTTACAAAATTCAACAATACAGTCAAGTTGTTAAGCTAATTTCAACTCTTATTGACTATGTTTAGACAAGTTGATCAACTTCTTAGACAAGTACCTCTTGGTAATAAGAGGAATTAATTACTTTTAAATTCATTCATGGTTCATGAGCTAAAATTGCTAACGTTAGTCAATTCGATCATACTCTCTTCTTTGAGCAGACTTCATTGTTTAATACTCAGACTAACACACATTCAACATTAGAATAAATTTGGAGCCTCCACATGGCCGTGATTAATCAGGCCCTGGAAATGCCGAAATTGCTGCAGAAATGTGAATCCGACGTGGTCGAGAGAGTGACATATCATCAAATTTTTTTAAAAAAAAAAAAAAAAAATTTAGACTTTTTTTGCATTTGAGGACTAAATTTGTTTTGTTTTGTTTTATAATTTATTTTGTAATTGCTAGCTTGACAACAACCAACAATATTAGAAACGGAACTAAAATGGCCTTGTAGAGGCCTCAAATTTCTTCTAATGCAAGGCACATAAAAATTTGATATTATGCCACTCATACAGCAATTAGTCTTCTTCTCACTTAAGCTAAATTTTAAATAGACAATTTGTTTCAATTCATTCACTATCAATTGGACTTACACTATTCACCAATTTTAAGAATTTAGATCGTACAACATTCAAGAGCATAAAAAATTTGCCAATTTGAATCATAAGCAACTGATTGCTTACATGACGATTCCACTTATGGTACTGGCTCGTGCAGCTCCAATCGATTTGAATCCTTGTCAATCTTCACTCCACAGGCAACCGATTCGACCAATGAATTTATCATACTTACGCAATCAACAATTTGACAAAAACTTTGCTCATTCAACACCCAGATTCACTCGACAATTAGTCAATAACTCACAATCAAGAAATTTCAAACTTGAGATTTATAGCTGCTAAAACTCACTCAATGTAGCATATACACACAACCAATTTTGATACATAGATCAGATACACAAATAGACAAATAGTACACAACAATACAAGCTTGTGCACAATTTAATTTCAACAATTTATATTCTATTAGTAGTATTGACAAATAGTACAGCTTGAAAGTTTTAAGATGATTAGACTTTGATGCTCTATAGTATAAGAGAAAGAGAAAAAAACAATTTGTCATTTGGACTTATAGTCTACAAAAAGGTCAACTTGAGAAGATACACCGATTTCCAAAAGCTATGTCGATCTACTTGACCTTGCTTCAATTCTATCAATTAACCTTGTTCAAATCTCCCTAAGCACCACTTCGTTTGTAATTATAATTTATCCTACACTTTAGCCTCCTATTGGGAAATGAACTATCAATTGGATTCTATTCACATTACAAAGCCAAATAGACCAAAACAATTTAAAAATTCGCAACTACATAGCCATTAGTTGGTCTATCTGTACTCCCAATTTCAAAAATGGAGCTACCTTCTTTAGCAACATTATTACTTTCCCCCAAGTCTTTCTCTTTTGTAGCATTGGTAACTTGATCACTACTATGCTAGAGTTTTTATGGACATGGTTTTGTCCCTAGAAGCAATAGAAGTGCAGTTTTAGTAGATAGTAGGTAGGGAAGATGACACTTGATTACAATCATGGATTATAGGCTAGGAGGGAAATTCAATGTCAATCTCTTCACATCCTTATGAAGACAAAGCATTAATTGCATTGATTTTATTTTTTGAAGAACCATGAAGATCAACTTGTAATTCAATTCATTTGAAGTTTAAGATGCAAGTGCATGCACAAATGTGCCCTCTATGCAACGCGTGCAACAATACATAAAATAGTAGCAAGATCTCCAAATGATGGCCAAATAAAATACAACCATGTTTATATATGACTCTCGTTTATGGAATGGAAGAAGCAATAAAAACCCTCAACTTGTACAAGTTGAAAGAGGAGTTTATTTTTAACCTCAGTATTTGTGCTTTGAATTTAAGTGATAGTGAAAATGAGTTTGAATAATATCTAACCTAAAGTTCGTCGAGGAAGAGATTGGTGCTCATCATATCCTCCATGGTCATGTGAAAAAGAGCTATCAAAGGAATTAATGCGTTGATTATAAGAAGCTCTCGTATTTGGGCAAACTGCATCTTCTCTAGTTCCTTCATGACTTCTACTAGAATTGGAGTAAATCACTCATACAAAATTAAAAAATGCCTTTTGCTTTTGCCAACCTAGTAGCCTTGCAATGTATTGATACTAGAAATATTGGCAATTCTTTGCTACTGCAAAAATCCCTCACTAAGTCATCCATTCCACTTTACAGCCATGGCTACAATAGTAGGAAATTGGTCCCCAACAATTGAATAACCTTACATGTACTAGCTTCAAACAAACCCTTGGCCCTTGCCTAATATTGTAATGAATCAGTTGTCCTTTGAAAACCTGAATTCCTTGCTCTTTTACTTCTAGGCGCAATACTTCCCATGAAAACAACCTAACGAAGCCAATGTCCATATAAATTTTCAAAACATCTAGCAAGTCTCTGATGTAGAAAGAAATGAATTGGAAGGAAGGAGAGTTGTATGTTTTTTTGGCAACACATAATTGCTTTCTAGTTTCAAACTCACATCATAATTGGACCCCACCACCTTTTACAACCATTATTTCTTTGCAAGAGTGAAAAAATTATAAAATTACCTTACTACATTGTTACAAATCTTTATCATAAAACTAAAGCAAGTGGATTGACAAACCCTAAACAAAGTTGCTTGCTAGCACACACACTCTGCAACTCAAAAGAGAACATAGGATGATTGTTTTCTGACCACTTTAGCCAATAGCGAAACATGAATGCGTACCTTCTAAGCAAAATACACCTAACACAAAGTCTTCTATAGGAAAGACCTTGTATTTACTATGAATAAATAGAACATGTTCTTTACTTAGGCATTGGTTCTACCCTTTTTTCTTTCTTTTTTAATCTCATCATTTATTCCTCAACTTTGTCCATGTGTTTATAATTTTATACTTTGCCCAATATATGAGGGAACTTGTACAAAAATGTGGAATACTAGAAATTGAGGTTCAAAAAAGGCCTCCACATCCTAAAAGGTTTAATGGATTAATCCATGTAAATGATGTCATAGCTAAATGACTTGTAAAGTAAAATGATAATTATGATTTGATATGAATACATGAATTGGAAAAAATTACATCAAGTACTTTGTTAATGTTGCTTCTAAGTTATTTTAACCCCTAAATGCTCAGCCTAAAGATGTCTATATCATTGATTGATTGAATGCATTTTTTTGATATCAATGATATATGATTTTAATTGAAACTACCTCAATGAATATTAATTGGTTGAAGTATGTTTTTTAAAACATTCATCATATGCTTAAAGAAGATCAATTAGGATCTTTGATTATCTTACTTCGAAATCAAGTTCAACATTCCTTACCAAATAATTATGAATTAAAGTTAGTAAATGTGATTTTAAAATGCCTCAAAATTTATAATTTTGTTTTCCAATATGAAATAATAATTTGAAAAAACGATATTATAAAACTACTCTCTTCAATTCATAGAAATATTTTGCAAATCTTGACTATCATGTGTGCTATTCAACATGAAAATTTAATTGACTTTTTGACAAGAAATTAACATCATCTAAAATTTAGAGAAGGTAGATATATGGAATTATTATTTTTCAAAAATGCTATTGGTACCTATTATTAGAAACCAAATACCAATAGTATAGCTATTATTAATACTAGTATACATCAACTCTCAAAATATTTTAGTATACACTTCTAAAGTATGTCGTAGCTAATCGAATAATTAAATATTTAAAAAAAAAAATTGAGTATGTTATGGTACAAAGTAACACACTTGCATCAAATAGAATTTATTTTTTAAATTAAATCATTTTTTATTTTACAAGCTTTTAATTTTAAAAAAATTGTTTAAAAAATCACCAAAAAATTGTGAAAAAATTCATGAAATTCTCAACCAAAAATTCCAAAAAGAATTGACATTACACTTACTAAAGAAAAAAATTTATTTGTATTCAAATTTCTTTGTCATTAATAACTTTGATTTTTCTTCAATTAATGAAAAACTATTTGAAATTTTTTTTTAATACCATTTTATACAAGTATATTACTTGCATGTACTTGATGTTCGAAATTTGTTGAAAAAATCTAATCTATCAGTTATGATAGTTATGAAAATTTTCGAGAGTCACTGCAGGTGGGATTTAAAAATTTGAGCACATATGTATTCTAACAAAAGCCTTTCTCTCGACCACGAAGGGATTCGAACCCCCGACCTTCAGATCCGAAGTCTGACGCGCTAATCCACTGCGCTACGCGGCCTGATAAAACAAGACTATTGATCTTTATGAACGAGGTATGCTATTTATTGAAGGCCCTCTTTTACGACAAACAGAGGCTGTGCAGCTGGCTAATTATTGAGATCGGTGTCAGGCTTCTATTCTGGAGAGTTGCAGGCGACTCACATTATGGGATGACGACTCATTTTTGACCACTTAAGGAATTCAGCATAGCTAAGGTAAACCTGCCCATGACAGGCAGAATGGCTGATCTGTTCTATTGCCATTAATATAAAAATAATCAGATTTTTTTTCCATGCAAAGACAAATGTGAGAAACGAAGGAAACAAATAGAATTTTATTTTTTCGACAAAATATGATTTTTTTATGAATTTTCGAAGTTTGTTGTCCAATTAGCCCCAAAAAATCTGTAGACTACCCAAAATGAGTAGAGAAGTGTTACCATGATGATCATCTTACCACCTAAAACAATTATAACATTCTCTAACATGGTTACAAGATTTCCTAACATGGACATGACATAAAGAAATAAAAAATAACTTTTTATTAACAATTTACACTAGAAAAGTATCAATGCTATATGACAATTACTAATAACTCCATAACCATATCCCAAGGCTTTCATGACAACTGCAAAATCAACCTAATGTAGTCCTAATTCCATTTTTTTTTAAAAGTTTTTCATGGATTGATAGAAGACTATAATGGAGGAGTTCCGTAGGTACCTGTCATGGGTGATTTGCTTGTCATAGGCAGGTTTACCTTATTGTTGGATGTGTATATTGAAGGAAATATTTTTCTCATGTAGAGAAATTGACTTAAGAAGGATAAAAAAAATTTACATTTTTTTGGTCAAAATTGAAATTATTCTAAATTTTTTTCATAAAGAATCTATACAACTTATTCTTGTTATATAGGCTATTGTAATTCCAACCATAGGCTAGTTACAAAATTGATGTAAGTGATAATTATTTACATACCATGATCATTTTATGCTATCAATTTACACTTCTTAGACATTTCTGTAGCTCTTGTAAGTTCTATTGTACATGAGTTGTTATATAAACAGAGCTATGATTGAAAATAGAGCAACCTAAACTATGAAAATTGTGTGTGTGTATGTGTATATGTGTGTGGGGGTGGGGGAATGGGTTGCCTACTCTACCTTACCACAAGGTCATATTCATTATTTAGCCCCTAATTGTCAAATCAATTATAACTTTTATGGTCAATCTAAAATTTCAAGCTTGTTTTGTCAAATCGACTATAACTTATATGGTTGATTTGAAATTTCAGGCTTGTTTTGGTATGGGTAGTTAAATTCTTTTGACCATTTAAAAAAAATTTATGGGCCATGTTGAAGGTTAACTATTAAAATTTTCTATTTTTCTTTTATTGAAAAGGTAAATATCTGATTTTTGGAAGGTCTTCAAAGGTGCACACATACAAAAAAATACAAAAAATAATTAAATAATTAATTTAAAAAAATTTAAATTTAAATTTAAAAATTTAAAAAAAAATTATATATATATACATACACACACACATACACACACATACCATTAGTAGAAAAGCAAATCTTGCTAATTTTCCTTTATTTTCCAACATTGAGCAAAGTTTGCCAATTTCACTTGGTTTGAAATCTAAAAACTTGTACTTATTCATTTGCTTTGGAAATGGTCCCAATGTAAAGTATAAAGTATTTTTATGACTTTCACTATTGAAAATTTAAACATGAAAATCTTGATTTGAAGTTATTTGTGATTTATACTTATTAAAAAAATTTGCATTTCAACAATTGCAAAGTGGATTATGTAACAAGTTTGATAGCTCTTCATTTGAATGTAAGGTTTTGGGAAGTGCACTTTAGTGTGTGTTGACACAATTTTTAATTGTTCATTTCACCTCCTATCCTTCAAAACTCTTGCATGCAAATTTTTCAAACATTATGGAAAAGGACATTAATTGTACTAAAAATAGAACACATACATAGGCACATACATTTTTCTTATTATAATTTCACAATTCCTACGCAATTTTCCATTCAAAATTGTTATTTACGCTAATAAGTAAGCTCTTTAAACATTTATATGGTTAGATTTTGGAAAAAAAAAATTGCTTCACTAGAACTCACTACAAGGTTGTGTTCTATTTTCATAGGAAAAACACACTTAGATAGATTCAAGCATTTAAGAGTAACTTAGGCATGGTTTACAGAAGATCCCAAAGATGAAGGGGCAAAAATATTTGGAAAGAATTCTTGGGAGTTGAAAGAATTATGGGAGGCTTAATTTCATGCGTTGAAAGTTTGACAATTATTTTTGAAGAGCCTTCAAAATTCTTGCCCCTTACCATTACAAAAAAATTCAAGCCTTGGAAAGGCCGCGAGTTTTGAATTGCCTGCAACTACTCCAATGCAATTAGAGAGGAATTCCATTGTTTTTTTATTTTTTAATGAAAGGTGCTGATGTGGCACAAGTAGTGTCACATCAGCAGGGCTTTTTTTTGGGACAGTGTCACCTCTGTTGGCTTCACTCTAGAGGCCATTTTGAGGAGGGATGAAGCTAGACATGTCAATTTTCTGATAGTCTGGCGAAATTTCGCCAAAAATAAAAACCCTGCACATTAGCACCACATTAGGTTTTCATACTTTTTAAATATATTTTTTTATTTTCCTATAATTGCATTGTGGGGCGTCAAAAATTGAATCCTTAACGGCCTTCCACAAGGCTCAAATTTTTTCTAATGCTATACTCACCAAACGTGACTGCATAAATAGTCAATTGATCAATCACCAAGTAAAATATAGGATAAAGATCACTAAACTTAAGATGAATTGTGATTTGAAAGGCTATTGCTTGATTCACTCTGATTGAATAGTTTTGTTTTTTCTAGTGAAATTTTGTCACATACCATATAAAGTGACCTATATTCAGACATGACCCTCCAAACATTTGTGAACATTCATGAAGACAAAAAAGGGAAAAAAAACACCCATTAGGATTGATTGCCATGAAGATATTTTGAGGGGCCTGGATCGGAGCACTTGTCATCTTCAAGTTTGCCACATGTCGAGTGCTGGTGAGGAAGCTCTTAGTTTGGGATTCATTCATTATTGCTTGCGGTGAACGAACGAACATGGCGTGTAATGCCATTCTGGCTAGGGAGATCATCCTAGATAATTTCCCTTTGGTGAATATCAGAAGTATCCTTTGCCACTCAGATGATATCTGACCTCGAAGACGAGGAATCAGGGAAAATCAGTGGCACAAATTCTTCCTTGTTGGCAAATTTGTAAGCAGAGAAAACGCTGCTGCCTCGGGCTTTCTGGTTCTCTACTGTACTCTCCTTTTTGCAACAAAATCTTCTTTATATTTGCCTCCAAAAAGACCAAAAAAAAAGTCTGTAAACCTGGAATGGCAATCCCGGAACCAGGTAAAATCTGCGTGTCTTGGTGCTGCGCGCAAGGAGACCTTCTATCCTGGGTTAGATCCACTGGACCCACCCATGTCTCGATCAGCCGCTGCAGGCTAAATTTTATCTTCGGTGATACGTGCTACCCGCGCGTCGCTTCGGAAGTCCGAACGGGCTTCTAACCGAATATGAGCAACTCACACTCAAGCTCTTTGAACTTTCGCGATTAATTGCAAGCTCACAGACAACTTCAGGATGTTCCAGGAACCCTAATGGTTAATTCAGTGGATTCTAATGGCATTGTGATGATCGAATTGAAGAACTGTCGAATTTTTCAGACTTGAGTAACCGGTTTGGACTGCTTTGTGTTGCTGGCTACGGAGTAGTTTAGAAACCGCAGTGATCCACGCCGTTCACAGCCCACATGAGGAAGACATTTCGGGTTACCAGGAATTCCTGCAACACGAGCATTTCTGCTACACATTTACAGTGCGACATAGTTCGGGTTACGGCTAGAATTAATATTTCAGATCCGATAATTACGTGATGAAGCGGCCCAAGCAGGCCAATATGTTCATCACTTGGATCCCCGGTACAACCGCTCCTTGTATTTCACCTGGTGCGATCGAGCAGCGGGCTCCCATATTACCATGTAAATGCCAGTTCCTCGTCGTCTTCAAAGCAGTTTTCAAAAGTTGCACATGATGAGCGTTCGATCTAACTCGTTTGCAAGCTCCTGTTGCAAGCTAGCACTTGGACTAATTTGGCTACTTCAGATCCTGCAATTGCACTGTGAACCGAAATTTGCGTCAGTCCTCGTTACAATGAAGGTTCGATCGAGGCATATATTCAAGTGTAAATTTTGCACATGGTCGTCGCCGTTGTCATCAGCACTGGGGTCCCAAGCTCGTGCAGCAAGAAAATAATAGAGTTGGCTACCTTAACTTACCTTATATCCGATCCAGGAATTGTAGTGTTAACAGAGATATGCATCGTCAAGTGTTGTTTAATTTGCGATAGTCCTTGTGCCATTGAAGGTTCGATGATGGGAATTTTATTAACTTGAAGCGTAAATTTTACACAAGCCAGACAACCGCAGACGGAGCATTCACATTATTGCCTCCAGATTTTGCTCGAGTGCTGTGCACGATAGATTTCTGTCAGTCATGTCAGATGAGTACCTGAACTTGATAGACTTGTAATTGGTTAGTAAAGGTAGGCAATTAGGCATAGACAGGTTTTTTCGGCACGTTGAACTTGTGCTGGGCCCATCATGGTTTAATAGATTTTGTGTTGTACAAATCCAGATACAATTTATGGAGGAGTCATTTATTTTCTGTTACCATTCTGCACAGAATTACCGGTAATCAGAAGATGATATTTGTGTTTGAGAGTATTTTTTAGTTATAGATTACTTTGCAAGTATTTTGCAACATGGGCATGAATGGGTTGTTTGTCACAATGACAAGCTCTCTCCCAATAAATCTATGGTGTTCCATTATGTAGTTATAGTTGAACAAGGGATTAACATTTAGAAGAGGATTAAAAAAGGATTAAAAGAGTTCAAGATAATAATCCTTCTTTTGACTAGCCAATGACATAAGGTTATCCATCAATGGTGATTAAGTGTTTTTAGAATTCATTTTAAAAGGGTACTTTGTTCACAAACTTAAGGAGAATAATTAGTTATGAATTTCACATTTTTGCATTTGGTTGGATATCAATGGTTCTATTATAGTCTATAGACTTCTCTAACATTATCATTGACTACATAAAATTAATGTGAGAAAGGATGACCCAAAATAGAGCCCAACTCAATTAGAACCCTACTAGTTGAAGGCAATCCCCCTTTGTTAAGACATTTTAATGAAGTGTAGATTGTATGAAGTTTGTATAAGAAACAAGTTGAGTGGGAAATTACAGTTATATGGTTTGGAATTGGGCTCCAAATGACCATTTTATGAATTCTAGAGATGAAGCCCTAAAGTTAATACACACAACAAATGATTCACTTGATTTTCCACAATCTTTAGACTTGTAAGGATGTTGTCCCCTGTAACTAAGGTAGCCACCAAAATTTTGCAGTTATTGAACTAATAGGTGCATAGTCTTTCCCTATAGGTAACAGTAAAATCATCCACGAGACCACTCATAGGGTTAAGGACGCTTTTGAATTGTCATTGCTATAGAATTGGAAATTAATGGAGTCCCACATTAGCATCCAAAATGACAAGAATAGTCCCCTCTTTGGTCCACAATGAAAAGCTATCAATGTTTTTACTTTCAACACCAAATTAAATGTGAAATAAATATTCCTTGGTTTGCCGTAATTTTGCAAAACTGAAACTTGAATCATTGAATTCTAAATATGTGCAACAACCAAAGTACAACAATGGATGACCTTATCTTACATTCTCCAATTCACTAGCCTGTAAAATTTCCAACCACAACTAACAGTAACAACTACAAAATATTATACCTCCTCTATTGCTGTGAACTTTTTGGCATTGCTAATCAATGCCATGCGTTGCAAAAATAAGTTGCATTGAAGCATTGATAGTCCCTCAGCCAGTGATCCAGTGCATATTAACTTATCACACAATATAATTATGTTCCACTGCCACACAACAGGTAAGCATGTTTTTGGTGAGAACCTCGTACCCGCAGAACAAACTGAATGGTGCACAAATCCATTTTCTAAAGCTCGAGAGGAAGAGATCATTTGAAACAACCACTGCAGACTTGGCAATCATATACTCCGGCACTGATTTCTACCAGTTGCCCGCCTTCTAGGTCACCATATATTCAAAGCAAATCCAGACAACCTTGCTAAGCACGCCACCACATACTCGTACTGATTTCACCAGATCTTAGAGCCTAGCTACAGTCAGATGACTCAAGATGCAATTCATGTATACTGTATAAGAAGCAATAAATCTGAAAGGGCCACTTCCTTATCTTGAGGAGTCGAATGAATCATCTAGGAAGCTTCAAGAAAAGTTGTAAAACACAGCTATGAGTTTCTACAGTAAATAAAATTCTATTATAAGTGAAGCCACTAAAAAGAGGTGCAAGGTAGCGGCAACACACAAGAAATCGGTACAGGTTATTGGTGACAATGACCTTTCCAAATGTGTTCGTACAAGCAATTTGAAATGACTGGAAATGTACAAGAATCGTTCAACTAATTAAGTTGTATACAAGCATGTCAATGTTGTTGTTTTCTACCATGACGACTACAAAAGCACGCACATCCGTCTAAGTAACTCAACTCACCGTTCAAGATCGAAAAAGATCGACATCCGTCTACTTGATGGAACAAAGCGAAAGCATTTTCCGTTTCTGGCTGGGACCTGACCCTGGTGGGCGGTCTCGACCCCATTTCGCCAGAGCCGACCCATTGTCCTCACTGTCTTCACGATCAGAGTCCGACTCTGGTTCTCCTTGGCTTCCTAAATCGAAGCTGGAATTCGAGAGTCTTGGAGGAGAGTCTTGGAGACTTGGAGACTTGGAGTCTTGGAGTCTTGATGAAGGGACTTGGGATTGCAATTGCAATGGCGCGGGGCTATGGCTCATAGGTCTGCTGATGTAGTCCAGATGATGAGCGCACAAGGAGAATCCTGTCTGAGCTTCCCGAGGACAGAACCAACCGCTGCCGTCGTAAAGCTTGCACACTGGGCGTCCGGGTTTGCTCCTGCTGCTGCCTTGCCCGTGCCCGTGCCTGCCATGCTTCCTGCTTGTAACAGGATCCTCAGAGACGGAGCATGGGAGGTATTGCTTGTTGCCAATGGAAAGGAAATGACGGGACCGTCGGAGGACGTTCGCCACTTGCACGGTGTGTCTGGCGCCGCCTTCCTTGAGACCGGGAAGGGTTTGTTCCAACATGATGGCCACGACTTCGCTGGCGGTGAGACCGCTCTTGCCCAGTGTGTCAAACACGTAGAAGATCGACGCTATCAAGGCTTCCTTTGAATTCGCCAATGTGTTGTTGTAGTCTGCTAGGGCATCGCCCGTGAGGGTACCCGTCTTCTCGATGTTCCGAGATCTGAGTGAGACGGAATTTGACTCAAGTTAATCAATCTCAAAGCAGTAAGACATGAAATTTTAGGGTATTAAAGATCTATTTTCATATATGGATTCCAAGCATTAAGCCATTCATGCAAGCGTTGACCAATGAATCTCAAAACTCATGTTAGGGAAGAGGAAGCAATTCACAGAAGTAGTTGACTGCCAACTGGCTGTATCAGATTGGTAAAACTCTTGTCCTAACTCAAGAGCTTGAATTGGAAAGAAAGTCACAAACTTGACAAAAACTCCAGCTCATACCTCTTTTCGGGTTTAATACTGGGGGGTGTCACGTTAACCATCTCTTCGGAGAATTTGCCGGAAAAGTCCTGTCAGATAACACAAGAGTACTTTGAGGATTGACGGCCAAGGTCCATTACAAGGTCCATTCAGCGTTTCGACGGCAAGCTTACACGCTCTTCCAGATAACTGGTTCAAGAAGGACAAATAATATGGTCACACATTGCACGACTACGGTTGGAAAGATCGAGTTTCCGCCTAGAGATCGGATCTACTTACTCGTTTCATGAGCAAACTTGCAGGCTGGCAAGCTCACACTACAACCTAAAGCTTCTGATTCGTAACTACATGGGTACTCGGCGACCACATTCACGGTGGAACTAGCCGTTAAGAAGGTTACCGATTATTTCATGGACTAGATTGACCGCCCTACCAGAAGCTCATACAGTGATTTTCGACCCCCTAAATGTGCCTTAATCTGAGATCAAAAGAATCTTCTTCACAGGCCCCTCAATCATTTTTCCAGCCTCCTATCATGGCCGTGCCAACAGCGGTCGGTCAAGCGTGGTCTTCAACATGAGTTCCCGTCCATTCCTTGCGTTCTAAGCTATGGCTTTCGTATTCAATGTCAGGACTGCACGACGACAACTACGATCGCGGGAGGATAACAATTCATGACGAACCCACCGAATCATGAAACCCTGACAGAGATTTGATTCACCCCGTGACCACAAAGACATCTCCAGTGGACATTGCGAGCACGTACAAGCAGGTCATGAGGAAAGGCACAAGACAGTACCGCGTATCGCGTGCTCTTGACCTTGCGTCGCTTGGGAAGGAGCGGATTGGTGCGCGCTTCGTGCAGATCCTCCTGCGTCGTCGACATCGGCGTCGGCGTCGAATCATCAGGCGCATCCCCGTGACGACTCGCCTCGTGCACTCCGCCCACCGGGGTCTCCAGCTTCGTCTCCAGCTTCGTCTCCTGTAAACCCCCATTACACCACACCACCCAGCCATTAATTAATTACTTCCCATCAGTGCTAGCTAAACTCGATCCTCCTCCTCACGACGTGTGAGAAATTTATATTCATGGCGCCCCAATCTCATGAAACAAGCTCCAGGAGAACGTAACCACCCGTGCAGACAGACAGGAAAGCACGCTCGCATTCGTTAATGCCCGCTCCTTGCAGCGACACGACAAGCGAAAGCCATGAATCCATGACCTTAAGATACCAATCTCATGATCTCCAAGACTCAGTGCTGAAGACATGCCACTACAATGCATCCCCTCAAAAATGGAAACCCAACACACATTCTAATTTCGTCACAACCCCGCCATGAATACAAACCCAAACCAAATAAATGCCATGACCAGCGCGCGAACTCATGTCGACATTCAACTCCAGCTCCGCCATGCAATCACCAAAGCAAGCAATCTCCGCCATCACCACGCAATCTCCACCACGAGTAATCCTCCCGCGTCATGAGAATATCCCCCATGGACCCCAATTATAAAAGAACCATGACTTCGGGAAGCTAAGTGAGCTTTGCCGACGACGACTCACCCGCACTCCCCATGAGTTCCGCCGCTCATGACGATGAGATTTGAGGTCGCTCGTTCCATAACGCAGCATCACACCCCCACCAAGGCCAGCATTCGTTGTTGGCGCTCCATTGCTGTGGCCACCCACCAACATGAAGCCATCCTTCTTAAACAGCTTCTGGTACGTGCAGGTGATGAGCGTATGCAACGGCGGCACGCCGTCCACCCCGCTCGGTCCCCGAGTCGCCTTCTCCGACTTGCGGCGGATTTTCATAGCGCAAGGGGAAGATTTTGAGCGATGGCGAGGCTAGAGATCATGAGCAAAGGGGAGGAAAGCCAAGCCAAGCCAAAACTACGCCACGAGCGGAGAAGAAAAAGAAGAAGAAGTGCTGGAGGGACAAACGACGACGACGATGCAGCGAGTGCGAGGAGGAAGAGAAAGGCAACCAACGAAAGCCAAAGGAAAGCGGGCCTTGTCAGTCTCCTCTCGAAAAAGTCGCGTTCACACGAGGGGATGGTGGGGTCATTATGGGGTGGGTCCCGCATCAACATTATTTCATTCGTCGCTCCCCCAGGGACGGATGAACCTCGTTCGTCTCTCCTTCCGTTCTTCCATTCCTCCATCCTCCATCCTCACTGAACTGATGAAATCACCACATAATACTGTCACGGTCACACCCATTCCCGTGGCTTTCGTATTCGTCCAATACAGTGATGAAAATGGTGGTCATGGATGAATTCATGCATTTCATCCTTGCACCCACACTGTTATATTTGAAATTTCAGTGCAGGACTCCGTAGTTTCATTATTTGATTCGTCGGAGTGGAACTGAGGAGAGATGACATTCGTCGCTGGATTCGGAATTTCATTCGTCGGAGTGGGACTGAGAAGAGACGACAGTACTTCATTTGCCGGAGGGGGGGGACAGATGACATTCGTCGCCTGATTCAGTATTTCATTCGCTGTAGTTTGGAGCGACAGGACGTTCATCCACAGGAGGGGGGAATTACTAGACTATCAGGGGGTTGGGTGTCGTTGACGCGACTTGCATTCATCACTGCCATGCCTTTGGGTGGAGCTGATTTGAATGGGCTGCCAGGCCTGACATCAGAGTTCGGAAGTCCGTCTTGAAATGGGGCACCGTCTCGGAGGACTTTAGCCGGGTCGTACTGAAGTTATGAGCCCCTTTCACCCCGTAACTTGATTTGTTTGTTTGTTGTTGTTGGTTGGGTTGGTTTTTTTTCTTGGGAGGGGGGTTTGTATTTTAGGCTTCTTTCTTTTGGTTTACACCCTCATACAAAGTACCTCAATTTCATCAAATTATTTATAAATGAAGGTTGTTCTTTCAAAGTTCTCACATACCTTTTAAGATGAACTATCAATCGAGACCACATTGATTTGTCATCTATATTCATGCTGAAAGCACGTCCTGAGTTAGGACTTTCAATTCACCAAGAAACTACGAGGTCTAAAAGTATGCAACGATGGGCTTTCACAAGTAATTTCAAAACAAAAGATGCACCTATTCATTCATAGATCTAACAATGTGTGGCCAAATACCTTGCTAAGGTATCTATCCTACAACTATGCAATTGGTGTTGATGTAAGGAAAAATTGGAATGGCCTACCTAAATTCTAGAATTGTGAATGACACCCTTCTAATTAACATTTGTAACATTGCATATTTGCATCGAAGAAAATTCTCCAAAATGCTTTGAAAGACTCAGGTATGTAAGTATAAAAGAAGAAATTATCTTCTACGTAAGTCAGAGATGTGACGTCACTTCATCCTTTGGAAGACACTCCTTTCTTAATTACTTGAGACTTTCATCAAGTTAACTTAAATAAGTCACTTCTCTACAAATGATGAATGATGATGTTATGTTGTGCACTCTACCCTTATTGCATGAAGGTCAAATTCAAAGTAAAGTAACTCATCTTTTAAGAAGAAAAAAAGTGCCATGTGTCGTCTTGTGAAATGGTGTAAGGGGACATGGACCCATGAGAATATGAAATGAAAATTCAATTTTTGGTGACGGGGAAATTCGACCTTTGGCAGTAGAGTGCCAAATCAGACTTTGCGTACAGTGTATTCTTCACTAATTTTAATGGTATCCGAAAAACATGGGTTTTAATTAAGTCTTAAGTGGTGACCATCCTTGTGATTCATGACATTGCTTAATTAATTAAGCCAGATTAGAGGAGTTGGATGCATGGGTAAGTTAAAATTAAATCCAAGGCTCGTGAATCAATCGTCAGACAGGGGTGGATTGCCTTGAATGGTCATCCAGAGAATCTGGGACTCGTAGATGGAACAATGCCTCTTTGGTGGATGCCAGATTAAAAAAAATGGGTACTCTCTGGCCATGCCTCTGAGCCCCCCACTGACTTTTAATTCTTTTGTTTTTATTAATTGTCACAATCATTCTTCAAAGAAAAATACTTTTATTGGTTCTTTTATTTCAAAATAAAATTCTGATGTCTTCTAAACCAACAAAATCATTTTGTATATAGTGAAAATACACTGATTTGTGTCCCAATGGATGGATGAAGGCACCTAACTTCCCTTCTTCACTAAAACGATTATTCCTTATTCTTGGGTCTTTGATAGTGTTTTAGAGAACCTCGTAAGCTTTTAACATAATAAAGCATAACCTCAAAGGAAGTAGTTTCTTAAAACCACAAGTACTTTTAACCCCTAAACGTCGGGATCCATTTCCAAAATTGACGATCTGGGAAAAATCATTATAAAGTGCTATTTGGAAGAATATTTTGGAATTGACATACAAATAAAAGTTGTAGATTCTATTCATACAATTAGATTCACTAGTACTATCACCAATATTCTTTTTTTATAAATTTTGAAAGGAAAATTTCAAAATTCTTTCTACATTCAATTACAAATAAAATATTATCATTTTTTGAGTAAAACTTGTTGGAGTGGATTTGAAATGAGGTTCTCTTGATATGGTGATTTTTTGAAATTTTTGGATTCTTTATATCTATAACCTCATTTTTACAAATCGAGTTTTGAACTAAAATCAATGCAATTTTTGGCTAGACACACTTCCACATTTGTAATTTAAAAAAAAATATGCACTCTAATAACACCAAATCCAACCATTGGATAGGACAAGAATTTGATAAGGAACCTCCACAAATGAGATGACTTTCATCCAAACAAAATTGAGAAAGAAAACTAAATTTCAATCTATTCATTGTCCAGAAATTGGATGTTGGAGCATTCTAGGGTTAACAAGCACTTATTTTTTGCCTCACAAAAAACCAAATTTGCATGAAAAATTGCCAAGTTTCTTATTTAGAACTTGAATAAACTAGCAAAGTGGCTATTGAAAGGGGGGGCTATTTGTGCATCACTCTTTGTTGATTTTCAATTCAAAATCTATAGTTTCCTACAAAATCTACAACTCATTTTTGCATTTGAAAATGTATTACATGTTCTCATAGTAATTCAAAAATTTAGAGTGTGCTTACAACATGCTAATCTATTTGAACAAAAAATCACTATGTAACTACACAAAAGACAATGCAATTCTTAAATTGTTGCTTTAAGGTGATGCTACCTTAGTTCAAACTCTAGTTTTCATGTTGTATTTCTCCCTTTGATCACTTCTAAGTAATTATATTTAATAATCAATGAAGTAAATTACATTATGTTGGAATAATTGAACTTGTACAGATCCAAGCTTTTTAATCAATTCAAGAATTGGAAATATACAATAAGAAATGTAGAAAATTGAAAATGATTATAAAGCCATTCAACTTTGGTTTTAAGACAAAGTAAAATATCCTAAAACCCTAAAGTGTTTTGACTATGTTTTGCTCAAAAATACTCCAAAATCACCATTTCTAGTGCGAAGTTCTCCAAAATTTTGAAATATTTAAATATACAATCCAACCATAAGATCTTATCCTACACTAGTCTTCCCTTTGTCCCAAAATAATCTTCTTGTTGGCCTTCATTTTTTGGCCCAAAGTGATCTTGTTGCACTTTGGGACGTTGCAAATTGATCAAATTCAACTTTTAATTGCGACCTTGGACTAGCAAAATAACTTTGAGTAGTAGTTCTCCCTCTGTCCATGCAATCATCAATTGAAAGACAAATGAAATGACCAAAGGGGTCAATCAATACCATTCATTTTTATTTTTTGCATCTCTTTGAGTATTACTTGATTGAAGGAGATGAATCTCTGGAAGGTAGAACACAAGTCTACACATAGTCTTTTGCATACACTAAGTATCAACAAAATGACAACTTTACACTCAACAATTTAGTGCCAACATGTGCGTCAAAAATCCCATATTTTAGTACCCTAAAACTACACTTTGAAAAGAACTTCAAAACTCAAAGTTTCTTGGACGATAGGACTGTACCAAACTCTACTTACAAGGCAAAATGGATTTTTGAAATGTTATTTTTAGCTTGAATCTAGAACATTTTGTCCAACAAAAAGATGATTTTGGGATAGGAAAATATGAGTACAATTTTTCTTTTGTATCATTTGACCATGTAGATACAAATATTTGATTGTGGAAGATATGTATGTTTATATATATATATATATATATAATGTATTTGAATTGAGTAGGGCTATCCAATCCTCAACAGAGATTTGGGCACTATGAAGTTGTGGTAAAAATTTGTTGTCATGCACATTATTCTACCTTCATCCATGATGCCAAATTTCAAAAGATTTAAGAAACTTCTACTTAGCCTTTACCACCTTCCAATGGAATGATGCCTAAAAACTAGCCCCATTACAAAGTTTTATAGAATTCTTAGGCTACTTTGATTTTTTTAAATGGCAATTCTAGCGATGCTTATATGGAGAAATTTTTCTTCTTCATGAATTTATTTGAGTCCATTTCACATGAGACCCAAAAAATTGAAACATCCATTTTCTCATACAAAGAAACTTTGAATGATTGTAGTGTAGAGAAACTTATGAAATAAAACCCTAAGAATCCCCTAATGGTTAGTATGTAGTTGAGGAAAGTGAAATCATCTATCTTTTTGTATCTAAGGTGAGTTTTAATGTATGAAAATCACTTATTTTATTAAATAGAAGAATAAAAATCAATTTCATTCATTGTTTAAGGAATGTGTAAATAATTTATTAGCCTATTTTGTAATCAATCTATATCCAACATATGTAACCATATGAAATGCCATTCTAATCTTATATTAGGATTTTAAGGATCTAAAGTCAATTTGTCATGTTTGTTCAAATTGCCATATGCCCTATTATGCAACCATCAACCTAATCAAATGCCAAGATATAGTATATAGTCCCGTACATCCATACAATTGCCACTTCCTTAATTTCTTCTTCAATTTTAATCCATTGTCAATTGGTCCAATATTCTAATTAACTAGGCTAATTGCTAAATATGCAAGTATGCAAACTCACAATTAGTCTAGTCAAATTGTCTCAGTATAAAGAGGTATGCAAAGTTTGATGTTTGTTCATGTTAACTATGTTTTTTTTTTCATTTTTTATGAGGTGCCAAAGTGGTAATATCAAATTTATAGAGGAGCTCCAAATTTCAACATTCATTCATATATTGGATAGAAAATATCACATTAGTACATATTACATGTCCATAATTATATTTTCATCCACAATTTGGCAATTTCATCCTTTTTTTTAATTCAAGTTTTATGGCAAAAAGCTACACATTTTGTTGCCATTTTTTAGCCAAATTATTTTTTATGGTGGAATTTGGTACTAGGAAGCCAAAAAAAAGCCATGATGTTAATTCTAAAGGCCCAAGGCCTTTTTAGGTTTAAAAACATCATTGCTTTTGAAGTGCTATAGATGTAAATCTCACTAAGGTATAAAAATCTCAATAGTACAATCTTGAAATGTATGTGTTGTAGATGATGTGAATCAAATTTGGAGTCATTTGGACACTTAGATTGTGAAATTATAATGTTTTAGTGTTGAAAAAGAATGTTGAAATTTTTTGAGCAACACATTTGGAGGTGCAATTCAATTTCTAAACCTAGGTGATTGCAAGAAACACCTAGCTATTTTGTTGCATTGGCTACAATACTCATGATTTTTTCAATAGTACTATAAAATTAGAAAAATATTTGAAAAATATGTTTAATGTATAAACCTTTAAGAAAAAGGTACCCTATGAAGGAAAAGCATAGAAATTTTTTTTAAGTGGGAGAACCAAAAAAGTGCAAAATCTCATGATAATGAGGTTTTTACATTTTCTTTTTTGAGAAATAGTAAAGGTGAGTGAAAAATTAATTAAAAAAAGGGGCCATTCTTGACAACTCAGAGTACTTTCTAGCACCAAGGAGTTGCTAGAAAAACTTCTCTAATTGTTCATAAATTTGTGATAATTGTAGCATTGTTTGAAGCATTTCCAAACACATTTGGAACATGGTTAGTGAAAATGCTCTCTGGAGAACATGTATTTCTATTTGAAGACCTACACTATTCATCTTTTTTAATGTTAATCTTCATGAAAAAGGTACTCAATAGTACTAAAAACCCAAAAAACCACAAGTATGACATATTATGAAAAATCTCTTTTACCAACTAAACTAATTTAGAAAAAATTGAAATAATTTGAGTACTTTCTTTACTAATATAGGAATCTTGTTCTCAAATTTCATGTCTATCCAATCATTTTTGCAATAGTTATGGCAAAAGGTCACTTCCGCATGCAACATGTGACATAAAATAGGACAAGTGTTTTTTGCAATCACCCACCTACTCAAATGAAAAAACTTTAAAATATGAAGTGATTCAAAACTAGCATATAAACACATTAGTGAAAAAAACATCATTCAATTGACTCATAGCATCTACAAAATGGCTTTGAAATTTGAAAAAAAATAGCAAGAAAAATTGCAAAAAAAACATATCTAAGGCTAAGCCTCCATTTACTAAAATGATTTTCAGTCACTCATAACTTCTTTGATTAATATGAAATTTTAGCCATACAAACTAGACTAGTATGTAAAAATTTTCAATTTTTTATATTGGAAATAGACACTGCATGAAGATGAAACAAGCCACCAAGGTTCGCTTGTAATCCAAAAATGTTGGGATTTTGAACTTCAAAATTCTCCAAAACATTCAAAACAACTTGGATTGGCATGAAAATTTTACTATAATAACTAGAACTCAAGGGGATCATGAACCAATAAAAAAAAATTTAAACATTGGATGAAAAAGATACAAGTTTCCAAAGTTGTAGCCATCAAATGTAGTTTGGTAGACTCAAATTGAACCTATGAACTTTGATTGTCATACAAAAATCAATACATCTTGAATTGATTTGAAAACTTTACTACTCAAAGTAGAAAAAAGAGTGTAAATTTTCCAATAGATTTGATTGGATTTGGACATTAGATGCAAAAATTAGAGCACTTTGAATTGGAATTGAAACTATATGAGGACACTTTTGGTTCCATGGGGCGTTTAGGGGATAAATTGCCTTAAATTGCATTCCAATCAATTAGTCTTAGCTTTTTTCATTTTCATGTTTTAATGGCCCATCAATGAGTCAATAGGTCCATTTCACAATAGATTAAATTCTCACAATTAATATGAAATTGCTATTTGATTAATTAAACTTGTCTCTCTAAAGGCAATAACTAATTCTATCAATCTTCTAAGTTATATCAATTCTATGAAGGCATCTTTTGAGTGGATAATAAGGAGAGGTACCCACTATCCACCCAAAAGTGACTTCATTTTTGTGCTCATTTTTGGGTTTTAAAGATTTTAAAATTTTCATTTGCACCCTTCTCCCCCCCCCCCCCCCCCTTCTTGTAAT
The DNA here is from genome assembly GCA_963969395.1 of Pseudoscleropodium purum. Lineage (NCBI taxonomy): Eukaryota > Viridiplantae > Streptophyta > Bryopsida > Hypnales > Brachytheciaceae > Pseudoscleropodium > Pseudoscleropodium purum. Next base: position 6,933,110 of record OZ017796.1, read on the forward strand.
TTTCAAAAACCAATATAGTAACAATCAATATGAGATAATTCCTCCCATATCTGTATCCAGTATTGTATTTGTATCCGGTACCCATATTCAATATTCATCTTGTATCCATATCTGATACTATATACATATCCAGTATCCATTTTGTATTTCATATTTGGATGGTTTAGATTCAATCTCAGAAGATCAACGACTTATGATTTCTTGAGAAATCAACGGCAATTTCGAGGGTAAGTAGTTTTTCTTAAAAGAAATCAACGGCCTGTAAATTTTTTGAGAGGAGGGGGCAACTAATGCAAACTAGAGGGGAGACATCTTTTGAGTGGATAGTGAGTGGATAGTCTATTCCACTATGTAGAACAAACAATTTATAGATAATTAACAATATCAATGTCACAAAGGCTTCTTGTTCACACCCAATTCACTTGTCAATTGGCTAGTCCTAATCTAATTTCCAAAATGATTGCTAATCACATTTTAGACATTGTTATATTGATCACATTTAATTAGGCTAGATGTTTGACCATCACAATCACCACCAACAATTAAAGACATAGCCATTATTAGATTGTTTGTCAATCTTTCTCTATACACTCAATATCATCATCCATATTACAAATTATCCATTAAACACCATGACCAATTTTTTTCAATCTCAACACTTGCAACTTCAAGCATGTATTTTAGGACTTTTTGCAATGTCAACTAACTAGTTAGTCTCAATAAATACAACCATAATTGTAACTTGCTTACTAGATTTTATTTAGCACCACATGCCCAATCCCTAGCACTTCTTAGGACAATTTAAGCTCACTCCTACTAAGTTCTTACCACAACAAACCTTACACAAGTCAAATTGTCACATATACATTAACTGATTATTGGAAATTTAATTACTTCTCAAATTGACATGAAATAATGGTTAACTAAAATTCTAGACAACATAGCATGAAACTCAAATTGACTAATGGACTAAACAAGAATAAAGGAATGACACCAACTTTTGGCCTTAACTATGAATTATAATTTAATTACAAGCCAGATTGTTTCTACTATTATTTACAAACAAAGATACTTTATCATTCAATTCAAACACTCACCATCAAATTGACTATAATCTTTAAAAAGTTGCCAATCTTTATTCAAATTCTATTTGTAGTCTATGTAACCTCCAAAAATGTATGTGCTCAAATTATGTAATCAAAACCTACAGGGACAAATGAAACCGAGTACTAATGTGAAACATTTTCATTCAAACAACCATACCATAAGCATCAATGGACAAAGTCCAAAAGTGTACATATGAAAGTTATAGTGTACAACATATTGCATGTTACCATGGAAGTTTGAAGAAAAATCAATTTCAAAGTTAGCCATGTCAAAAACTCAGTTGTGTTCAACATGATTTGGAATTACTTTATTTTTTTCAATTTTTTCTTAGAACTTTGAAAAAAAAAAATTTGTGCCTTGGCATGTTGGTATACATCATTTTAGATTGTTGTACACAAAAATTGAAGGAAATTGATATTTATAGAAATTAAAATATAAACAAGTTGACAAACATGCAAATGATGTTGGTCTCACTAGATTTGAATTTTTTTTTGAATTGAGAGCATAGGATAGCATCATCCATTGTAGAAAGAGTATAGGTTGCAACATAGACCATTGTTATATCTCAATGGCCTTGCATTTGAAATATTTGTTGAATAGGGCAATACAATTTAATTTATAATTCACAATTGTATAATGCGTTTTTAAATTCAATTTCTTTGTCCAAAGACTAGTATTCATGATGCACATAATTGATCCAACAAATTATATTAAAAAAAACTTATCATTGTCAATATCATCCAAAAACTGCAAATTTGATGAAGGTTAGTGTAATTTTTGGCAATTTATAGTTTTTAGGCATGATTTTTTTTATGTACACTATTTTGAATGCTTTACAAATTATCCATAGTTTATTTTATTTAAAAGAAATTTATCCCAAAAGTCATAGTATTGTAGTTTTAAAGCCATTTTGAGCCAAAAATTGCATGTGTTTCTTGCAACTACCTACATCTACTTAATTCCTTCTAACCCAATTGTTGGTGAATATGTGTCACACAAGTTTTTATGGGATTGGAAATGAGTCATTGGTTTTGAGGGCTGATTTGCCAACATGCATTTTTTAATGTAAATATTGTACATATTGACAATGGTGGTGACTAGAGGGAAAAAAATATCTGGTGCCACCACTTGTGGGACTCGATTAGAAAGTATACAAAGCTTGTGCGTGGTGTATTCATAGTATACTAGAAAAGTACAAGCTTGTGTGTGAATTTTCTCTTGTGTAGCTCTATTTTTAGAAGGCATTGAAACTAATAGAAAATAGTCTAGGAATTTTAATGGCAATGCATGTGTTGATATAAAAACAATAAGGCACTTTTCTTTCCACACAATACAACAAAATATCCATGCATTTTCCAATGCAAAGTACATAGCAAATTTTAGTGAAAAAATTTGTATTCTTCAAATCAATAGGTACCTCTACTTGATTACATTGTGTCATGCCTATGGTATAGATTCGCATTTCCACTAGGTCTTTGAATAAAGAAATATAAAAGAATAGTCATCCATTGCAATGACATAGCCCTTGGTGCCACAATGTGCCTCAAAATCCATAACAACTCCATATGCCTTTGTGGATTCTCTCCTTTGCTACTGAGGTCACATTATCCACCACTCAAGTTGCACTACAATAAATCTCAACTTTTGATACAAATTTTGATACACTATTTGTTGAATATCAAACTTTTATTCTCCCTTCTATAACTTTTTAGGCATGTATTGCTAGTAGTGAGGTGGCTTTCCACCTCTACTTTGTTAATATTGGTCCATGTCCATTGTCTATACTACTATAGCCACTAGAGCTCTTTCACTCATAACAACTTTATGGGACATGCACTTAGGCTTCAATCACTTTTTTTGATCAATCTATGACAATGAGCTCAAATCAAGTCCAATTCATTTTTTTGCAGTCCATCATCTATATATGGAACAGTAGGCTAAAGCCTATCATCAATTTTAGGCAATAATATCATGACCATGGCTGAAAATTTGAACTTTTGACAATGTATTGAAAAGAGGCAAACATGCCATTTCCTCCAATTTTCTCCCCCCTCCCCTCAACCAAAATTGAGAGCCATTTATTTTAAATTAAAAAAAATTCTTCCCCCATGGATGCCGTAGATTTGGATACGGATACAAGTGTGGATACAATATGGGATATGATACCGGTACAGAATATGGATACATATATGTGTTAAAATTCAAATATGATACAAAAATACATATATTGTATAGGATATGGATACGATGTAGGAATATGTATATTGTATGGGGATATGGATATGATATGAGATTTATCCCATATCCAATGCCACCCCATCCTCCCCTAAAATTTACAAAGTAGTAGATGGGGGGGGGGGGGATGTTACTAAGAAAAGTAATTTAATTTAAGTTGTACCCTTGGGAAGGACCGGGAGATTAATAAAAAAAATGAATTGGACTTGATTTTAGCTCATTGTGATAGTTTTGTCACAATGACAATGAGCTCAAAGAGGTAGTTCCTACCTCAATTCAACTTTAATGTGGTTTATAGAACACTTTTGGAAGCCTTCCAAAATTTTCAAGCACTCTTTCTTTTGCAAATTGATATTATATTGTTAATCATTAAAATTGTCTAGTTTTTGACAATTAGATTCCTTCCCGATTTTCTCATGTTCTTAACTATTAATGGAGTCATGATCAAAGTAACCAATATCTTGTATAAAATTAGTGCCAAAGTTAGAAAGAAGAAGCAAAATCAGAGGTTGAGGAGGGAGATCAAGATAATAGAGATGAAAGAGGTGTAGATGTTTGTTGATGTTACTACCACTACAATCAATCCGCAACTCCTTTATAGAGGGAGACCATTCCATGCAATCTACAAGCCACAATTTGGTGTTAGTATACTCTACAATGACTAACCGATAGCATTCTAAAGAAATTGGAATGTACAACAAATATAAAAACTACTTCCTCCATCCTATAATGATTGTCCATAATTTTGTTGAAATTTTTTAATACCAATTTCATTCATCATATTGTGAAAAATACAATTAATAAAGGTTCCAAATTTTATATTATTAGAATCAATAAAGAACATTTCATGTGTTTATTGCAATTTAAATAAAATTAGTCACAAGGAAGTTTCTATATGACTTCATTAATTCCTAAAGTACAAAACTTCATTTTTTTTTATCAACATAGCAATTTGGAGCAATTCCCTACAAAAAAATTTATTTGTTTTAATTTTAAATTTTCATACATCATGTGTCCAAAGAGTATCTTTAAGTTCCAACAATTTTCATAACTTTTGACTACATTTTAAAAAGTTCTTATACGATATGTAATTTTTGATAAACTGTAGGTAGCTTGAGCAATTCAAAAGAATTCATTAGAAATCACTTTTTTTCAAAATAAGAATTTGAAATTGATTTTTTATATTTATATATACATAGAAAGCTTTGAACCATCCCATTTTGATTAAGGAGATGAAAATTATGAGGGGTTTTAGTTTGTAGGTAACTATAGAACTTCTACTCTAAGATCAACTTTGAAGTCCTTTACTTAACCCAATTTTCAATATTTTTTTTAACGGGGGCCCCTACTGAACACGCTTACGCTCCCAATGTATGGAACTTCGGTAGATTTGGGAACCTACGAGGTGGGGACGCCGGGGAACAATTCTGGGAATTGAACAAAAAGTCCGTGAGCTCTGATGAATATGAGCAGATCCATAACGTTGTAAAGGTCCGCCGTTCAAGTTAGTGGACACTGTAGCGAACATGATTGCGCAGGCGATCTTTCTTGCGCACTCTGCGATTGCTGATATTTGAATCAAGGTTTACAAACCTCATGCTGCAAACCTCATGATCGAGTTTGTGTATCGGATTCACGAGTTTGCAGATTATTTGTGTATTGTGGTGGCGTTGTTGCTGCGAGTTTGGAGAGTATGGATTTCCTTGGTTAAATCTCGCTCTCAAACACGAGGGTTGCGTCGAGCTTGCGATTTGCAGCGAAGTTTTGGGTCTGAAACCCTAATTTCGATCTGCATGAGTCTGGTTTCGCTTGTAAGATAGCATTCTCAGTTGACTGTAATAGTGGGGTTGATGGGCTTGCAATTGTGAATTTTTTTATTGTTGTCTATCGCAAGGGTTACATTTGTAGTTTTAGTGCACTGCACTTATTGAGTTGTTTTATTTTTATTTTCTTATCACTGCAGTGTGAAGTGAAGAAGAAGATCAAGCAAGCTTTTTGCCCACCCCAGGAAATTACAGGAAACCCTTGCATTGAGTACGTGCAGTACATTGTGTTGCCGTGGTTCGGTCAGTTTAAAGTTCAACGTGACGAGAAGAACGGTGGCAACAAGTAAGTGATAACAAGCCTTCGGGACTTGTCTTAGATAAGGCCTAATATATTGGTTGATTTGTTTTTGCTTAATTCGAGGATATGTTTTCTGTTGTTTGTTCAAATTGAAAGAGACAACCTCAGATGAATTTTGTCATTTTGCTTCAATGGTGTTCGAATTTGCAATAGAAGAGAGGTTAATTTTGTAATTACGTCTAAGATCTTGTGCTTGATGTCTTTTAGGTGAAGGCTATCCGAGCAACTCGATATCTCTTGCAACACAGTGCCATTGAATTCTTCTTTACCAGTTCTATCCCTCCTGTATTTTTCAATTTTCCTTCTGATAGGCTTATTTATCTGGATATTGGTGTGATGGTAGTGGATCTTCACAATGGATGGGGCTCGGGGAAATCAGGGTCAAGAGATAAAGAGCATGTAATTAATTACATCTATAGGAAAAAAAGCTATCAAACTGACTGAGGATGCAAGGAAGCAGTGGCGCCGCCGAGAGATGAGCAACTTCGACTACTTAGTGACCCTTAACACACTGGTTGGGAGGTCTTACAATGACACAACTCAATATCCGGTTTTCTCTGGGATTCTATCAGACTATACATCAGAGAAGTTAGATCTTAGCAATAGTTCCTCATTCCGTAATTTGTCAAAGCCAATGGGTGCACTGAACCAGTAACGGTTTGAGGTAACGTATTATCTATCTAAAATATGTCCTCATTTACGTTGCAGACTGATTTGATGTTGCAATGACCTGGAGTTGTGTTCTTTATATTTTATAACATGCATTTTCTTTGTATATAGGTGTTTGAGGGGAGGTTTCTAAATTTCTTAGATCCTGACATTCCAAGGTAATTTATAGTCTTTGTTGATTTTGTTGCTTGGTTGTCTGGAATTTTACAATTCATAGTTCAACTCAATGGTGATGATTTTGAATTTATCATTAGTGTCTGAATCTGCTGCTGTCGTAAATTCACCAGCAACGTCATAAAAGATGAATAATATTTGAGCATTTTGTTTGTTCGGACACTAATATTGAATCTTTAAATAACTACAGCTTCTACTATGGGTTGGATTACTGAAGTATGGGAATTCTCCTGTTCTATCTTCTTTGTCTTGAGTCTTTTACCCTCCTGCATCGGCAGCTTCAGGCAAAGATGAGAACGAGGATTTTAATGAGACTGCAAGTCCTGTATCGGTATATATTGAGGGGTTTTCCCATTTACGTGTTTCCGTGATTGATCATTCTTCCAATTTTAGAAATTGCAGGTGTGCTGTGAATATTACTTTCATTTTATGGCATATTTTGAGGTGGTTTGATGTATTACGGAGATGTAAGTAAGAATTATTCTCTACCTGCATTCTGCATCCTGCACGATATACTGCAACTGATATTACACCATTTGGCAGGGAGGCAAGTTGGACCATGCAGACTGTCTTTTCCATAGCATAGAAAATGCCTACAAAAATTGCTTAACCAACTCGAGTGACGTCAAAGAGCTCGTATTAGAGTTCTTTTACCTTCCCGAGTTTCTGGTCAATAGCAACTATAATTATCTTGGTGTGAAGCAAGATGGGGAGACCATGGGAGATGTGGTCCTACCACCTTGGGCGAAGGTAGAAATACTAAACCTATGACACGGATTTTTGTAAGTTATTGCGTGTTGCAGATGTTCGAACTTGTCTTCTTCAGTTGCTCATGACTTTGGACGATAAGATTTGTCTTTTATGTGGGTATGTGATGTTGCGATTTTACAGGATTCACCTGAGCTTTTCATTCAACTGAATAGGGAAGCTCTGGAGGCTGAGTGAGTACGTTGGTGACCATATCCATGAATGGACTGATTTGATATTTGTGTACAAGAAGCGAGGTCGCCCAGCTGTTGATGTAAGTAGTCAATTAATATACTTATGTTTTGTAATACAATTGGCTCTCATTAGTATTGTGAATATTTGATGCAAAATCTTCATTTGGTATACTGAACTTTTGGTTTTGCTGGACTATGGCGTTGATTTCAACCCCTTGCTTTTTCAAGCTACCTGCCACGATAACACAATGTTGAATGGTCAGTTGATTTGATATTTGGGGCTCTTAATTGTTGAAAGAATTTTGAGTTTTGCTTCTATAGTGGACATGAATTTGGTGTTTGTCGGTGCCATAATTGTAGGTCTAAATCTTGAGAATCTATCAATGTGTTGGCTCTCTGTTTGGGGTTTAAGAGCTCGGGCAACTTGAGTCTCTTAAATGTACACAAGTTGGGGTTTGGTGCTGCCACAACTGTTGAGGGTATGCTTAAACCCCATTTTCTAGCTGATTTTCTCTATCTCTGATTGATTTGTAGGTCTGAATCATGGGGATGCATCAATGTACTCTGCTACAAATTTTTTTGCTTTTGGGATAGTTGCTGGAATTTTGTTTGTCTAGATTGGGAATTATGATGCTCTTAGAATTTTGAGAAGCATGTGAATGAGTGTCTTTGATTTTGCGACTTTCTTACCTTCAGGCATCAGGTATTCCAATGCTTATGAACAAAATTCATTCAAACAAGGATCACAAATTGAGACTCACTTTTTGACCTTGCTAATTACGAAATCATGTGCTCATGTAACTCAAGATAGGCATTTGTTCATGTTTCGTGGTAAATAAATGCTCCAAAATTGCTTTGATATAGAAATTCCAGAGGATTGACAATAAAGGACGTGCAATTAAAGGAAAGGCTGGTAGACACCCAACCTTGTCTACTCATTAGTCTATAGCCTGTGGTAAGGGAATCACCTCCTAGAATGTGCATCTTCACAATTTGAAAAGACAAGCTACATTACTCAAATACTAGTCCTTGGTGCTTCCAAAGTAGACAATGCTTGCCACATAATGTAACATCCTTTCATTTTACAATTGAAATGCAAGCCACACACCAAGGAAACAATGGAGTAACAATAAAGTAAGAAATTTCAATTTGCTCTATCATCATCCATCATCACATCAACCTCTATTCAACTAGAAGATGAAGTTCAAGAGTTTTGTAGGTGATTCTTTAGGACCTACATGTTGTGTTGAAAAAAAATAAGAACATTGGATGTAGATTTTTTAGTACAACATCACAACCATTGGAATAGGAATTTTTTTATTTTAATAACTAAATTCTTAATAATTTAGTATTTTGAATCATTTTCTACTTCTTTCTACTTACTATTTTTTTCCTATATGTTGTACAATTCCAAATGATTTGAATTTTTTCAAACATGTAGTCAAATTGCCTTGAGGAGTGAATCCAAAGAATCACCACTATTTTGGACATTTTTCATACAAATGTGACCTTGTAAAGTGTAGTTGCTTGGATTTTTTTAAGGCAAAAAAAGGGTTTCTGTCAATTCAAACACTAATATCTTGCAATCTACATGATGGAAATTTTTGAAATTTTTTCCACATTTTATCAAACCAAAATGCTATATAGTACAAGATCCTATAGTTACATTTATCTTAAAATGTTTTTTTTTCTAAAGTTTGGTACATGTAGATTAAATCCCCAAAACTAGGATTGAAGAGCCAAAATTGTAGCAACAACTACCAGTAGTTGGACAAGTTTGGAAAAACCAAAAGGCAAGGAAATCATCTAACAAGGTTGGAGATGAGTCAACAAAATTACTTGATTGAGCCAATATATGGATTCACATATATTAATTGGTTATTAAACCAATTCAAAACTAGAATGATGCCGTGGAGTCCCTAATTTTGATTTTTTTTTAGGTTTAAAAATCTGATTTTTAGAAAACCAAACATTTGGACAAGTGTTGGACCAACCTTAAGCAAATCTTAGAGTTTTTTCGAACACTAGGAGTGAATTTTTGACATTTGAAAGGCAGTTTGAGACAAGTGACACCAAAATTTTAGATTGAAATTAGAAAAGCCAAAGCTAACTAAAATTCCACATTGAGTTTGTTCCAAGCCAAAGACCCATTTCAGAAGGCCAATTCACAATCAATTGAATAACTAATATTATTCAATATCTATTGAACCTTTCATTCCCTCTCTAGTTCTACTCAGCTTACATTTGGATTGAATTCCAAGCCATTATCAAATCTCTTGATGCTCCTAAACTTGCATTTCCACCATTTGTGCATCAAACCAAAGTTCAAATCTCTCATACATAGTGACTCACACACTTGAAACTTGATGTTGTAGAAGTATAATGAAGTTCAAGGTGCAAAATTAAGTTGATTAGGGAGAAGAAGAGACACTTAGAGAAGCTTAGCCATTCATTAGGAATAAGTTGATCCTTGTTTAAGGTTGGGCTTTGCATGTAGAACTAAAAGAAAAGACAAAAGAATGGAATATTAGCCTTTATTCTAGAATTTAGTTATTAGTTGGAAGAAGTTACGGGAGTTTGTCTTAAGCCTTAATTTGATTCCTAAACCAAATTAACGAAGCATAATTTAGAGATTAGATTCAATAGGATTTTATTCTATAAAATGTCTTGAAGGAAAAGAAAACATTAGAAAGATATAGAATAGAAGAAAAAATAGAAGGAAGTAGAAACAAGGAGTTTGGATATATTCCAATTACTATAGGAGCCCCAAAATACAACATCAAAATACCAAAAATTTGAAATGGAGATGGAAGGAGTATACAACAATGTGCAAATTATAATCAACGACAATAGAATTATGGACACCATGGAATTTGAGGTTAGTCATTGAACTCTTTACTCCAAACTTCTTGAATTTTCATAAAAAATACACGAAGTTAGAGTTTACATGGAATTAGAAGGTTTATCTAGGATTAAATTATAGGATCTTAGAAAAGCTAAAAATAGACCTAGAAGTAGTTAAAAAATTACCTTAGCGCCTAAGAAATATTTAGAAATCAAAATAGTTAAAATTTATCAAAAATTACTTTGGATGGAAAGTAGTAGTAAAAGTAGATGAAAAATTAGAAAGTTACTAGAAAAAATCTTTGAAGGATTTTTAGCATCTAGGATAAAAGTGAAAGTTAAAGATAGAAGATAAAAATAATTTTCAAATTCAAAGGTAAAAAGGAGTTGAAGGATAAATTTTGATGAACTAATTAACAATCAAAATTATCATTAAATTACTTTTATTGGAAGATCAAAAGTAAGAAATTTTACCTTGATGGAAAGATAAAACCAAGACCTCAAAGATAAATTACTTAGTTTTAAAATTAGAGTAAAAACCCAAAATTCCAATAAATAATAAAAACCGCTAGAGAATTTACTACTTAAGTCCAAAAAAAATAAAGGGACAAGTTAGAAATAGAATCTTAAAGAAAATATTCTTAGGGTTTCAAAACTACTTTTATCTAAAAAAATTGGATTAAGATTAAGGTAGTTTGTGTAGGATGAAGTTTTCAATCAAAATAGAATAGGATTGGATGATTGTCAACTAAAGTTGACCAAATCACGCCAAATTCAAAATTTAGGTAGAAGATAAAAATAAAAAACAATTCAAAAATAAAAAGTGAATTTTGGTAGTTAGTTTGGTAGAAATTGACAAATGAAGTTTTTGAAGGTAGTTTTAGTTTATGCAGGAAACAGGTTTGGCGCAGTGGTCTGACGTGGCCGAGACCCTGCCACGTCATTGACCCAATTTATGTTTGTTTTTTTATGGATCGAATGGGCTCAATGCCCACCTTCGGAGTTCGGACGCCACACGGCAACAGACTGAACAGACAGACAGGCCGGGCTTTTGAATTCATGCATTCCAGACGGCGTTCACTTCAGCTGGGGGGATGTGGAACAGGGCATTTTGGGAAATAACGGGCGGACGAGGACAGGGGAGCCTCACAAGGAGCCATGGAGGCCCTTTATTTCCTGAAAGCCCTTTATTTCCTGAAACACTCAGGCGGTGCGAGGCGGTGCCTGCATATGTTTTTGTTTTTTTTTAATTTTAAGGGAATCTGGATGTGGGCTCCAGGTGAGAAGGTTAAGTGGTTGAGGTTAGGCGCTTTCAAATTTATTTTTGGTGTAAAATTTGGCTTCCATTTAGGAATCGGTGTGAGCTGTGTGGCCTCAGAATAAAACCTGAAAAAACATCGTTGGCGATTTCGGCTCTTGGATTGGTGCAAAATAGGGCAACCACGTTCTGGAGATTGATGTAAAATGGTAAATAACCAAATTCTGACTCAAATAACTTGCTATAGATAATGCATCAACTGTTGAATCAACATTTGCAGGATGCCTAAAAGTCCTTACTTATTAAATAGCCATGGCACACTTGTGTCAAAATACATCAACAAACAAAGGCATTAGGAGCTTTTCTTGACACATGGCTAATGTTTATCAAAGTCTTAATCACTCCATCTATAGCAATAAGTGGGGCAACAATTATATTAGTAGTAGTGCAACATCGATGTTTTATGATTATAGCACTTGGTGATACGATGAAGGTACTTGCATATATGTGGCTATAGTCTATACCCATATCTCCAACTTTGTTATATTTTAGGTGACTGTGGATGAAAAGCTGTTGAATCAACATTTAGACGAGTATTGACAAAGTGGCAAACCCTAGTATTCATGGTCGAGGTAGTGGCTGCTAGGATGTGATCCAAGATTTAGATTTGGCTTTTAAAAATTTTTTACCTCCAAATTTTTCCAAGGGCTTGGTGCAAAAGATAAATTTTTGGTGCTATTAGTCTTTTTATTGTCTAAAAAACACATTAGTTACCTTATGTAAACTATAGGGGGAAAGTGATCATAAAGACATTAAAATAAAAAAAATAAAAGGATTTTGGATGAAAAATGCATAATGTTTCATTACATGGGCAAAACCTCATAATTGGGCAATGAACCCTAATTCAAGCACAAAATGTACAGTATATTTTCTACCAATGGTTTAAGGGAGCTTTTAGTCACTAGGTGATTTTTCCATATTGAACTAGGATGCTCAAGTATCTAGTTCCATTTTTTCTCTATTTTTACTCCATAGAGAAATTTTATAGATTTTTTCACCAAATTCTTTTTTTGAATTTCTAAAATTGCAACTGAGGATTTCCCACAATTTCCATTGACTTACAATAGGGGTAGTCACACCTTCTTCACCTTAGTAATATTGTCTAAGAAATGAACCATAGGTGAGACAAAATAGGAGCCAATGGCGAGTAGTTATGGGTGAAGAAGGTGTGGCACTTCTTTTGTGGCATGTGGAGGATGAGAATGAAGAATGAAGAATGAAAATGTAGCGGTAGCGAAGAGGTGAAACCAAAAAGCACAAGGAGCCAAGTGAATATACTTTTGTGAAGAAAATTTCTTCATGCCTAAAATTCACCTCCGGAGGAGAATAATGAATGTGGAGAAGATTTCACATGTGAAGAATATTCTATCCATTGGGAGCCAATCAAGAGCTAGAACATTTCCATTTTCTAAGGAATGGGCGTGCAATGAAAAAGGTGTGAATACATCTAATGAAAACATGTTCACCCTTGAATGTTTGTGTAAAAAAACATTAAGGTTTTTTTAAAACTTTTTACCAACAATTCTTGTTTAATTTCCATATTGGATTGTGGTTTTCAAGTACCAAGTCTATTTTTTTCTTCCTTTTTTTCCTCTTAATAGAAATTTTATAGGTTTTTTCACCAAACTTTTTCTAATATTTTTATATTGCAAACAATTTGTTTTTCCAATTCTATTGGCTAACAATGAATTAATTAGTGGTTCTCTACAAAAATTGGGTGAAAAAGTGGTGAAAAAATGATGAAGAGTACACATCCACAATGGATGGATGATGAATAGTTTCAAAGTTACAATACACATGCCTATTATCAAGCTAAAGTATGCACACCTATAATCAACACATATTAAAATTGAGCATAGTTACTATTATTGAACATGAAATACCTTTATTAAATCTTATTGGCAATTGAAAGAAGATGCCAACACACTATAGCTTGCATTATTTAGATATTATATGATTAGATTATAGATTTATAAAGTATTGTCTCTTGGTGTACCCCAAATCAAAACAAATAGATTTTCATATTTTAATTGTGTACATCATGTATTATCAATATCTAGGAAAAATAGACATTTCCAAGTTTAAATGTAGGTGTCGTATTTTGGACAATATTGATTTTAGTTGTACATACCATAGTACATTGGAGATATTGTTTTACAACTCGCACTCTTTTCAAAGATTGATAAGTTGGAAATAAACAAACTTCCAAGTGAATTAAGCTATTTTGGCAAGAAATGAATTTTTTGTTATTTGTCAAAGTTTTGTTAAAACAAAATTGAGAAAGTGTGGATAAGCAATCCATCATAAACTGCACATTGACATGTCCACATTAGAGAAAAAATGAGGCCTTGGGATGGGTGCTCCATAGCCCTCTAGAGACCCTCATTAGAGGATTTTCAGGGGGTTGGGGGGCCATTTTAGGGGCTTTCTCATTGTTGTTCCTCTAGCAACCAAGGAACGGCTAGTGTCATTATTTTTTCTTTTGAAAATTTTGAAAATTAAAAAAAAGTTGAATTTTTTTTGGAAAAATTTTAAAATTTTAAAATATTTCAAAATTTTATTTTATTTTTTGAAAAAGAAATACTTTTTTAATGATGTAGCAGTTGCTGTGCCACATTAGGCAATAGGTGTAGTGAGTTTCCGAGGTCTAAAAACCTCAAAAAACTTGTAGCCCTCTAATGCAATTGAAAATCTTTCAATGGTAAACTATGTTTTTTTGCTTAACGAATTGTTTTTCTTCTATTTCCATTCACCTCTAGTCGTGATGTTGGATGCTCATTAGTGGCTCAAAATCCAAGTAGAAAGTGGTATATAACTAGGGTTAAGGTACTTTTATACACCTTAACTGTGATTATTGGATACTCTATACTTAGATGCATCTTCTACTCAAACAAAATTATAGAAAAAAGAAAAGAAAATGTCCAAAAATAATCCAATGGTTTACCATCAAGATTTTTTTATGGAATTGTGAAAGGCTTATTTTGTGGACATTTGGTGTGAATGAGGGTGAAGAGGTTGTTTTTATAGAAAAATTAATAGTCCATTATGAATCCTCAAAGGCTATAGGATAATTTGAAGATAGACTATTCATTTTCAAATGTAAGAATTGTCTAAAATTTGGCTGTAACTTTTAGTTGGAGTTTCAAAATTTCAAATGGATTTTTGGAGATTAAAGTTATCTTAATTCTCCACATTAATTTAGTTCAAAGTTGTTTGCAAAAAGTTATTTTACTATGTCTAAATGAGGTCTGAAATTTGACTTTGAACACAATTCTTGAATTTGACTTAAATATGAGTGCTTGAGCTCCTATTAATCCTAATTTATATATTGCACATGAATTGTTTTACCTTCTACCACCCTACATGTATAAAGGGGTTTTCCTTTTCATCTTTGTATTCACAAATTTAAGTAAGTGACTATTGTAGCTACTAGCTTCCAAAGCTACTTAAATTGGCTTAATTAAACTTGGTTGGACAATTTTGTTTTCAATTTTCAATGAAAAACGTTGTATTGTGTAAGCCTTTTGTACTATGAAAGTTTGACTAAGGTGATGATTTTCATGAAAGTTAGAGCATGTGACTATGCAATTCGGATAGATTTGGTAAGATCCCTACCTTACTTTCAATAGCCTTGGATTGTCACTAAGGAACAATCCTTTGGAGGCCCCACATTTTTTCTAATGTAAAGCTAAAGAATAGTGAAGTGACTTGTTGCCAATAGAATTGGGCCAGAGGTAGTAAAAAACTTTCTTATTTTAAGTATAATTATTGTAAAAGCAAGAAAGCTCTTAGAATATCAAAATAATTACAATGATAACTATATTAAGAAAATGAACTATCTTAATATCTATAATGGATTAGACAAATTGACTCAATAAAATAATTAAATTTTGAATGAATGGCACAAAATTAGAATTTATGAGTATTATCATTTGAAGTGCATCCAAAATACTTAAAATAGATACAATAATATTTAGATTTAAATTTTGAATGACGAAAATAAAACCAATTGATAAAAATCATAGAGGGCTTCGAAAATCATAACTAAGGAAGGAAAATTGTGCAAATAGCATGGCATTTAACCCAAATGCTAAAGAAACCTGAGTATATTTTCTATTTTTAGATATAAATTTGAATTGGATTTTTTTACATTGACTTAAACAAATTAATGTAAAATCAATTCACATATTATGTAATCCATGATTCATACTAGTACTAAATTTTGACACATGTAAAAAGTTACATAAAGGTATTAAATATAATGTAAACTCTAGAGCAAGCTTATAGCCTTCAATAATAGTACTAAAAAAGAAACATTATGTTACCAATGATTCACTGTACTAAGATGTGAGTACCGTATTTGGATAATATGTTCAGTATTTTGATGTCAAATATTTAATATAAGTCCAAAATGAACTTTGACACATTAAAATGTCATTATTCAAATATTCAATATCAGAATCAAAGAAAATAATGATTTTTGGCAACTTAATACATGCATTCATATTATCACTATTTATAGGTGTTAATGAAAAAGAAGATAAGCTCTTTATACAAGTAGGGTGGTAGGAGATAAAAAAAACTTACCTGGGATATATAAATTAGGATTAGTAGGAGTTCAATCATTTATATCTGGTTAAATTAAAAAAAGGAATTGTATTCAATGTAGAACTTTAGACTTAATTTAGGCATAGTTGGGAAATCAAGCTAAATTTCATCTTCAAAACTTCATTTGAGATTTTAAGCCTCTAATCAAAAGTTATAGACAAAATTCAAAGAGTTGTTGAAAGGGAAATTTTCTTCTACAATTGTAAACATTTTCTCTGAATTTTATTCATAACTTTATTTGGGAGTTTCAAGGTCGCAAAAGATTTTTTGGAGATGAAAGTTAGCTTTATTTTCCAATTTTTCTTTGTTTCCAATTTTTTGAAAAAAATTATTCGACTATGCCTAAATGAAGCCTATAGTTCTACTTTGAATACAATTCTTGCTTTTTGACAACGAGTGGTCAAACTTTCATTTTCAAATTGTCCCATACCTTTTGAGGATTCATGACAGATGGTGACTTTCATTATAAATATGACCTCTCTACTTACCCCATTCACAAAATGTCAATGAATAAATCCCTTCATCACACTACCTCAAGTCTTCTCATTATAGATTGTGAAATGATACTATCATAGGAGGTGTGTGATTCAATTGATTACCATTGGATTTTTGAATTTTTGACAAACTGTCTTTACATTTATTTGTAGATTTGGGAGTTTGATCCCAAAATTAATAGAACACTTTAGCACTTTAAAAAAAAATTTAAGTCAAACTTGCTATCCGAGGACAGTACTATGATATTAAAGGTAGTTTGTATCATAACCAAAACAAGTCTGAATTCAAATTTATAAATTAATGATTGGACTTTAAACAAGTTGTCAATAGTGTAAGTTGGATTATACTTGAACCAAAATCCATGCCCTTTTCTATAGATGAGAAATTCACTTAGAATTGAGGATAACCAAAGTAGATAGTGCAATTTATTTTTAAAGAACAATTTATTTATCTATTTCATTATAATGGGCCTAGCAAAAATATAGGGAGACTATGACACATGTCAAAATCATAGATATTGTTTAAGTAATTGATTTTTGAATCAAAATTGAGAAACCAAAATACAAATTGATACACATCCCACCTATAGCCTCCTTTAGGTTGCATGAAGACCATAAAAAGTACTACATTTTTTTTTTCTTGGTCCTTTCATTTTCCATAGTCACATGCAACAAAATAAAATACTATTAATTAGTTAATTTTTCAAAAAAATCAATACAATGATATTATCTAAATTTAGATACAATGATTTGATGTATTAGTGTATGACATCAATCCATTAAAGTTACATTATTTGTCAAATACTTAGACTACTATAGGGCATAGGCTAATGTATTGTACCAATTTCCATAAATTTTTTTGCTAAGGAACAATAAATTTGTGTGTAAAACAACTTTTTGCACCTTCACTAGTAGTACAAATTAATGTAGTGTTCAATGGAAATCTATTATTTGTAAAGAATAAAAATTAAAAATTAAAGACTCATGTCCTTGCTCTACTTTTGGTACAAACTACCACTTTGTTCAAATTACATTACATTATTGTAGTCCTTCAGGCTTCCCTTGTGTGGGTGAGTCCCTCTAATATGTGGAAATAGTTGTAAAACCATGCTTCCTATTTTGGGTCATTAATTTTGTATTTTTTTTTACCACTTTCACCTAATTTGAGGTATATGGTTTCAAATATGAATCCAAAATTTCCAAACTTTATCATCTACATTAAATAATTTGTTCCTTTGTTTTTGAAAAGGTAATTTTTTCGGAATTGAACTTCAAATTTGTTCCTTCAAAAAAGACTCATAGGACTATTTGGATCTTCATTACACCTATGTAATCTATGAATGGTACATTTGAAGCTTATATAAGTTTGATATTACTTAATCATGTTATAAACATGAGTATCTTCAAATACATCATACTAAAGTTAATTTGATTTAATCTTTAAACAATAAATCTTCAGGTTTGGTTTGAGGAGAATCATATTGACAGACAAATTTTTTTTTGCACTTTTTTGAAATGTTTCAACCTAATGAACCATCCTTTGAGCTACCCAATAGGCAAGTGGATGTTGTTTGAAGGTTAATAAATCCAAATTTGAAGTTCACCTCTTACATGTTAGAATGCAAATTATTGTGTCACATTCTCATTTGCACAGGTCACTTTTCATCAATTCATACTTGCTACATCCTACTGAGATCCAAAATTTTCTCAATAAAACCCATGGTTCAATGGTTGTCATTAGGGTTGACAGGACGGTCGGATGTCCGGGACGTCCAGACGCGGACGTTGTGTCTGCAGCGTCCGCTGACATTGGTGAATGCCGTCCGCCCCTCCCCGCCCTGTCCGCCCCCGCCCGTCCGCCCTCGTTCGCTTGTCCGCCCATTCACCCTGCCCGTCCGCCTTTCGACGGCGGGAGGGACGCTACGTCCGCTGGCGTCCGGACGTCCGGGTTACGGACGCTATTTTGGGGTGGACGTAGAGATTCGTCAACCCTGGTTGTCATAGTTGACGGACGTCTGGTTCACCCGTCCGTTAGAGGTCCCGCCCGTCCGATACAATCAACACATAGTTGACTTTCTGATAACGGAAAAATAGGCCACGTGGATGTCATGTGGATTAAGGAACATGCTGGGCGCAGACGAGATCATCAAGGCGCGGACAAGATTCTTTTTTGGAATGAAAGTTACAAAATTAAAGCCGTCCGGACCGTCCGTCCGTCTGGTTTGCCCGTCCGTCTGTCCCGTCCGATGACCCTAACTCGCCCGTTATGACAACCATGATAAAACCTTAATTACAACTTGATGAGACCTTGTTGCTTTGCAACAGGCAATTTGTTCTAGGCCTACTATAATCAACTGTACATATACAATATGTGATGCCTTCCCAACAGTTTTACCACATAACTACATAGCTCTGATGAATCTATGGCCCGCAGTGGCGATACGCGTACCATACGCCAGCCAGTGATTCCTGCAATGAAATGCCAGAAACATTTCATTCATGTCACAAAACTAAAAAGTCTAACTTATCTACCTTTCACCGAATACTGCCTTCCGGTGCTATCACCCTCACCAACTTGAATTGCCGTCAGTTTCATCGGCAGTCCATTCCACGCTAGCATCCCGACCAGATAATTTTGTCCTTTTGATATTCAGGGCGGTGTAACTCATCATCGATTTTCCGAACAGTCTAGAACTGTCAAAGCATTCAGCGTTCATATGATGTCGTCAGGACCGGATATTTATAGATAAAATCAAGATCATCTCAGGTCGGTCCGTCTGTAGGCTATACAGTAAAGTACATGATTACAGATTGCGACGGAGAGCCGAACGGAACTAGCAGTGCGGAAGACGGAATTCCTGAAGCAAAGATCGTCCAAAGCGCAAAGAAAAATATCTGCATATGGGCAGCAGTCTCAGTCGCACGATTCCGGACTTCACTACCACTTTCAGATCTTCAGTGCGACCGGACTTCTTGGGGTAAGCGAGAATTTGGAGCTTTGCTGTAAATTACTGCCTCGAGCAGCATGCAGGAACAAATTATTTACCATGGATGATGAACTTTGAAATTTCGGAATTCATTTTTAGAATCTTAGATCTTGACTAAGTAGTGGAGGTCACAAAGTACAAAATTGACGGCCCAAAATAGGGGCAGATTTTTGCATGTATGACGAGCATGAGAGAAAAGTAAAATCTCACCTTCCCTTGAAAGGCTCGTAGCTTACTTTAGACAAATTCATCTCATGGGACATTTACACACGCCAATTAGTTAGTGAGGGTAGAACAAGATTAGTCTGTTTTCACAAATTGAAACTTTAACCTAGAATGCGTAAGCGAGTCAATTTTCACAAAAACTCATGAAGTACTGAAGTCAAGTGACATGCAAAGCAACTTAGTAAGTCTAATAAAGTGTATTTAGGGGACTAGTAAAATGCCTTTCAAAATAAATTGTATAGTATGGAAGACTTCCACTCCACATGGCCATGCTACAAAGAAAAATACAACATTAGGAAAAAAATGGGGCCTCAAGAGGGCCACCAATCTCAAGTAGTGCAAATACATCAAATAAAAAATAATATATTTTTATTTGTTGTATTTGCACTGTTAGACTACATCCAGCAGCCTTCTTCTTTGAGACCCCATTTTTTTTCTAATGATCTAAGAATACTCCTGTACAGCAACTTGATCCATTTAAAATAATGAAATATTTATTGGCCAAGTCACTGGACTCACTTGTGGACTCACTTGTGGACTCACTTGTGTGAGTATGTCTAAACGCCCTATCAGCCAGACAATTCCGTGACAAAGCAATCTTTGACCAGAGCACGAGGAGAATCTGTGAAGTGGCAGTCCCGGGGGGCTGGGTCTGAGAGTGGGGCACTGGGGGTACTTACGAAATTATGGATGGGGTGGGTTCAGGGCTTCAGGCTCCAGCTCACACGAGAACCTCGTGTAATAAGTTATGGAGCGATGATAGGATGAAGCGCCTGAGGCTTGGCCTTCCGTTTTAAATAGTGGAGTAGAAATCGCATATGGCTTGTGCAGATTAAATACACCTCTGGCGCACGTAGTAGCAGTCCCAGATTACTCGGTTTCGGAAGCAGACGCTGGTGCGTGTGACCAGAAGGCCTCAAGCGGAATATGATCGGATGGACGCGTGGTGACAGACTGCAGTTAGCCAGCTAGCTAGGAGCCATAGATCGAGATACCGATTGTTCAAACGGGTTTGCATTGGCACAGTCAGCGACCGATCGAGCTTTGTTCATCTGATCGAAGGCCGACCGACACGAAGGTAAGCTACCTTCCAGATTCAAGTCAAACAATTGGACTGGTTATCAATTGTGGAATTAAGGTAAGGTACTGCTGTAAGACGAGTTTGCAGGATCGTAGCTTACTAAGTAGGTCCTGGATCATATTCGCAGGAAGAATCGATTTGATGGGTGGAGTGCTCCTCAGGACCTAGACACTCGATCGGCGCTTGTTCGAACTATGGAAGGAATAATATGCCCCCGGCCGCATGTGGCAGGGATGGACATTTCAGGGTGTGGTGATTCCTGCTCAGAGTTCGTCGCTAGCATCAGATTACGTCCATGCCGAAGTCCGTAGTTGGCTTGGAGTGTTTGAAAGTGAAGTCAGGGATGTGGTGGCGATATCAAAGTCTCGTTCTAGAGTAGAGATCGGAGTTCTAATATGTCACGAATGGGTGTGTGGGGTATGGGGTTTAGCTGTCTTGGCGGACATTGGACAATCCGCATTCTGTTCATTTTCGGATACGCTAATGTGACTAGTGGCACATGATCTTCGCAGGATCGAGTATATCAGTCTCGCGACCAGCACGTGACGGTTGATTGATTTGTCGAGCACACAATGGCAATGGGGGCGCTGATGGGGTCGCAACCCCTGGCAACGACACCCAGGCCGCAATTGGCAGCAGTCTATTCCTCCGGGCAATCGACATGGCAACGAGGATCGACGTTACTAGGTTCCGTCAACGTTCAGCCATCGTCGCGATGCGTGAAGCGATGGGTACCTGTGGTGAAAGCGATTAAGAGCCCTTCCCAGAAAGTGGCCGCGGACCCCGTGACTAAACCCGTGGCCGAACCCACGGCGGAGCCCAGTAGCGACCGCGTGGCCAACGAGATCGCGCCTAGCGACCTGGCGCGACGGTGGCGAGAGATCGGAGGGGAGAACGACTGGGAGGGACTGCTCGACCCGCTGGACCGGACCCTGCGCGAGGAGATTCTGCGCTACGGGGAGTTCGTGCAGGCCACGTACGATAACTTCGACTTCGACGAGCACTCCAAGTACTGCGGAAGCGCGCGCTACAAGAAGGCCAAGATGTTCAGCAAGGTGGGCTTGGACCAAACGGGATACGAGGTCCAGCGCTACTTCTATGCCACCGCCAACGTGGAGAAGCCGTTCTTGGAATTCTTCAAGAAGCCCCCGCCCGCGCGCGAAGGGGAGTCCTGGAGCATGGACTCCAATTGGATGGGGTACGTCATCATCAATGCTGCTAACATCACATGATTAACAATGAAAACCAAATTCTTGTGTTTTCTCATTTAGGTGCATGTTTTGGGCAGGGATGGCTAGTTGGTAGGGCCCACCAGTTCTGGTGAATTTTGCATTGCGTTACTTTTTCTGTTCTTTTGGTGGCGAAATACATTTTCTGGTGTTTATCAATGAGCGTCCTCTAGAATCTGGCTGAGTAATTGCATTCTCCTCTTTCAATCTCCGATAGATTTTTATCTTAGTCAGACCAGAAAGTATTTAGCCATATGAAAACCACTGGTGCAAATCAATGCGCCGGCTGTCGTAAATGACAATTGAAGACTGGTCATCAAGTACCAAGGACTCTAACACTGCGCCATTGTTGGCACCGCATGCAGATACATCGCGGTGTCCACGGATAAAGAGAAGATCAAGCAGCTGGGTCGCCGCGACATCATGATCGCGTGGCGCGGAACCATCCGCAACAGCGAGTGGGCAGCGAACTTCAAACAAAGCTTGTCGCCAGCGTCACTGGGCAAGCGCCACGGCCTCAAGCGAAAAGGCCCCACCATTAGTGTGGAGACGGGATTTCTGACATTGTATACCTCCAAGAACCCCAAAACTCGATACAACAAGACCAGCGCTCGAACACAGGTACGCGACTTTTTCTTCTCTTTCTCGACGTAGTTTTTGGTTTAAAAGACTTCATTCTCCTCTTAGAGCACTCACACCCAAGTCCGTCAGAAATTACGGGCAACAAGCGGTTGTGGAGGACCCGTCAGAGTCTGGTCACGCTGCGACGTCGTGAGTTGTGGAGGCCCGTTGCAGCATATTTTCCTCTTGTTTTACCGGCCCAGTGGCTGCTGCTCAGCTTCTGCTTCTTTCTGTTTTGGGCAAGGACCAAGTTTAATAGACAAACCGAAATCTACACTCATGCAGCAATTGAGAGGCCCTCAACTATTGAGCGGCCTGGGTTTTTGAAGAGCCCGCAGCGCTTAATTCCATTGCCAAGTTACGGTGGGGCACGAATTTGCTACTCCGGCACGCCAAGAATCGTTGAGGCCGCGTTGGGCACCCTAGGGTGCGGGTGCTCTTAAGCTTCCCTTCGGTCTTTCAGTCCTGCCCCTCAATCTCAGAGCATGGGAGCCACACATGGGAGCCAGAGTGCTGTGAACGACGTCTGGCCTCCTTGCGCCATGAATATAAACTAACATGTGTCAGAACGACACTCACTGATACCGTGATTGTCAACAGCAACGTGCTGCAATCACACGCTTCTTACGACATTTACGACATCTGTCCCTCAGGTCGATAATTTTAGAATGAAGTATTTGCCTGCACTGGGCTCACGAGTTTCTCGTTTCGGTTGTTTCTGACGTACTTCTTCAATATGACCTGATCGAATCCTTCATTTGATGTCGTGGCAAATTTGTCAGGAATATCGATTTATACTTTCCAGGTTCCATTTTGGAAATTTAGATGCCTCCAGACTCTGCTTTCGAATGTCAAAATTTTAGACACTAAACTCTGCACTTGAATGTCAAAATCTTGGAGGCTTGACATGCGTTATGTGAATGATCCTCGAATGTGTTGTGAAATTGTAACCTCTCCGATCTGACTGCAAAACGTTGCTGAGACTTGCCTGCTGCAGGTGTTGGCGGAGTTGAAGCGGTTGCTGGAATTATACAAGGACGAAGAGCTGAGCATCACCATTTGCGGCCACAGCCTGGGCTCGGCCCTTTCCACTCTGAATGCTTACGATATCGCCCAGTCGGGCCTGAACATCCCCGGCAAGCACGCCGACATCCCCGAGGACTGGGACGGCCACACGGCCCGGCCCGCCATGGAGATGCCCAACCCCGAGCACTTGAAAACTATTCCAATCACAGTCTTCTCTTTTGCTGGGCCGCGCGTCGGCAACGACGCCTTCCGTGACAGACTCAAGGATCTCGGCGTCAAGGTCAGTCAATACTCCCATTTCCCATACAATCATACATCCTTCCTTGCTACAGTAAAAAGGTTCCCGAAAATTTGCTGAAGAATATGGGTGAGTCCATTTTGTCTGATATACTGTCGGCAAGATACACTTTTTCTTTTTTCTTTTCCACAGTTGTGATTTGTTTTGTCCCAAGCATCCAATAGAATCTTTTCAACAGACCCTTTTTTTATATTAGCATGTAAGATCAGCTTTTTCCTTACGTTATTCTTCGGCCACGTTATTTCCCCAACGTCAGAGTGGTTTTTTGATCTGCATGTCACTCCATTCGACAGTCTTGTTCTGTTCCATGTGAGGTTTTGCACGTGGTAGAATAGATGGCGTTGCCATTGGGAATATAGGCCTTACAGAATCACAATGGTAGGGATCATATCGAGTGTTGTACATGGGTACGTTCCTATAGAACACTCTTGAAGCATCCAAGAATATACTTAGGCTTAAAAAAAGAATGCAGTGTGGTCACCTCATCTTTTGTAAACACTCTTCTTAACCTTGTAAGTTGTAACGACGTGGTAGCCTAAAAGTGTCTGGTGGATGACACAGAATGTATCCTTTTATGCAAGGCAGAAGTGCAGATGCTCATCCGGCATTCTAGGATTAAGAGGAAGGCTTTTGGTTACAAATGCTATGTAAGTTGGTAAAGTTTGTTAACATTTGGGTTCGATAACCACAGGTCCTGCGCATAGTGAACGTCAATGACATCGTGCCGCGCGCGCCGGGTCTCATCCTCAATGAGAACACAGACCACTTCCGATGGATGGAAAAGATCATTGACCAATTTCCCTTCACGTACATCCATGTGGGGACCGAGCTTGAGCTCGACAACAACCACTCCCCATACTTGGACCCAGACCGTGCAAACAAGCCCAATTGCCACAACATGGAGCAATACTTGCACCTCATTGATGGCCACCAGGGCAAGGGGAAAGAGTTCAAGCTCACCACAGGGCGTCAGGTGGCATTGGTGAACAAGAGCTGTGATTTCTTGAAGGCCGAGCATTTTATTCCAGAGTGCTGGTGGCAACGAGAGAACAAGGGCTTGGTCATGACGGAGGACCGCAAATGGGTGCAGCCAGATCGTGAATTGGAGGACATCCCCAAAGAAGGAAGTGATGATTTTAATTGATTAATATTTAGTTCTTGTTTATGTGCCCTGGAATGGATTCTCAGTGTGAACATCATGTGATTCAATGTAAAAAACGGATGGGAGTTGTGTGTTTGATTGCCGGCACTTCCGAACATGGCTTTCTGGAAGTACCGAACCCTAGCCACTAATCGCGCACTGCCAATTAGCGTGCACAGCAACGGAGAATGGAGTGTAGGAATGTTACACACTACATAGAGTTGTATACTAGCTAGTTAAGTGAGTTGTGACTCTAAGAAATACATACTTAAGACAAGCCTTACTCTTTAAATATGTAAAGAATGTATTATTAATTTAAGTTTTCACTTTAATTGAAATACTTCTCTCTCAATTCTAACATGCTAGCAAAGCACCATATGTTATCTTCAAATTCCTGTTGCAGAAAATGCAAGCGAAGATGTTTTTGATTTTCTAATTTTTGAACCTAAAAGACTTGAAGTTGAAATTGCACTTCAATTTACAAATGCAACTTTTAATAATGCATATTCTACAAGTATTTATAGATCCATTTCCAATTTAAGAGCAAGAACAATTTTTTCAACCTACACAAAATACATATGGAATTAGAAATACTCCTACAATATACATTGAAGCATCAACAAACTTTAATGAATGAAATTCAGAATTTTTTCTTGAAGATTTCATTGAAGAATGTGAAATTCAAACAATTTAAAGAAGAGAGTATTGAAAATGAGTATACATAAGATAGACATAAATCATATCACTAAATTTGACCAATTCTATTTTAATGAATGGAAATCCAAATGGAAATAGAGATTATCCTTCATTTTCAAAGCAAAAAAGTTTTGGCCTATAGTAGTAGGATACAACTTCATCTCAAACTCTCATAGTCTCGAATTCAATACTAAAATGTTATTTTTTTAGTACTATTTCATAACAATTATTGATGTGTGCTTTTTCAGTACTAATTTACTCACCAATTGAATCACCATTAGTTCAATTACCCATTGATTTAGTACTATAAAAGCACTTTATAAATTGAAGTTTGAAACAATACTAAATATGTACTTAATTTGGTAAATTTCAATACAAACTTAGTGTCAAGTCAATAGCATTGAAAAAAACATTGAAATAGCATTCAATCAACAATTGAATCAACCCTAAATCAAATACCCCTTGATTTAGTACTAAAATAACACTCAATCAACAACTGAATCAACACCAAATCAAATACCCATTGATTTAGTGCTAAAAAATCATTTTATGAATTGAAGTTTGAAACAATACTAAACATACACTTAATTTGATAATTTTATTTAGTACAAACTCAATATCAATTCAATCAAATTAAAAATCTACTGCAAATTCATTTGGGCTACTCAAACTAGTGTCAATTCTAGTCCTAATCCTCAATTTACACTTCAAAGGCATGGTGTTCTGGACCAAATTCCAAGTTTCATTCTCGTCTGCCAGTGTCTGCCATTCTCGTATGCCCTTCTCATTCAATTGACGTAATAGTCCCTGAAGTTCACCTTCACTTCAGTATGCCACGTTCAAGGAATATAAGTCTCGAGGAAGGTAACCTGGTTCATCCATCACATACAGCTTACAGCCTTAGCCAGATAACCAAAACCACACACCATTCTAAGAATAATTTAGACAAGTTTGAGTGAATGCCAACATGAGGAGCAAGAGAGTCCCAGGCAGGAGGTAGCCACAAAGATGTGAAACCCCAATTTGCCAATTCGTCTACTCTTCGAGACAGCAGATTCCACCAATTCTGATTATGTGATTCCCAGTTAAAAGCCTACACACCATGCACAGGGAATGAGTAGAGTCCTTTATGTCTGTCTGGTGGTTCATTAGTGACTTATTACTACCAGAAGAAAAAATGATTCAAATTGGGAAAAAATACAGCAATCAAAAATACGAGAGGAAAAACAAAGAAACCCAACCTAACTCTTCTTGCAAGAGCTCCTACGACTTAAATTCAACAACCATGGCATGCAACTTCTTTTCTCAGATGTAAAATCTTGTGATACAATGTTCAACTTGTCAAAATAATAATACAGGGATGCTTTCCAAGTACCTTCAGAAACTTTCCTGATGAACTACCTCGATGTAACTCTTCCCGTTGGGATCGGGCACCTTCGGGTTTACTTTCTCCTGCACCATCGACCTGCTCCACATTCCACAACCCATTTATAAAGCCCAGCACCTTCTTCGGACTTACATGGCGTCATTGTCACAGATAAAAACATGCAACTGAATTTCAAAGCACCATGAACCTAGAAAGCTCTACCTTAGCACAAAGACAAAAATATCTCAAGCTACAACTTCCAAATAGTAAAGCAATCACTTAGACCTTCGCAATTGATCCTTAGTCATAAAGTAGCATGTAAAAAGACCTGAGGAATAGAGCCTGGTTCTGGATGAGGATCTGGTGCCGAGTCCTCCATTGCTTCACGTTCTCAGTTCAGATAAGCGAGATACCTTGTGAAATCAGAACAAGAGATCACATGTCAACACAGAACATCTGAGCAAAGAGAGTGAAGGAACAATTCACTGGATGCCGAAGTCATCAAAACACACAACATTTAAACCTCAGACATTTGGGAGATGCAACAGTAAATCACAAAAGCCGACAACCTGGACAAAAAACAGAGATTCCGATCATATAAAAAACCTCTCCTCATAGATTTCATAGCTCGTGTCGGTGATCAAACTGAATAGGCTGCTGAATATCATTTCTACAACGATCTAGGTAAACTCCCATTCTTATCACAAGCTGGAGCACAAGAGAAGGTTGAAACAACTCTCAAGTAGTCGAAAACATAGTCATCAATCCACGTGACTCCAAATTCATCAAATACATTTCTACCTTTAAATATTAATCAAGAGCCTCATTACTACAATCTAACATGCGTGTCGACGTAAATCCAAAATCGTATAAACTGACAAAGAGCCCAGTGCAAATCCTCTATGAAATCGACACAACCATCCATAATACTAATACCTGAAACCTGACTTTCAAGTAACCAAATAGTTTATTAAAGAAGCTAAGATCACACATACTCTTCTCTACTGATTGACAGTACTACATTTCAGATGATCTAGTTAGAAATCGAGTTACTACAGGGAATATCTCTGCTGACATGAATCACGTGATCTCCACAACTACTATACTACACCAAGAAAGCTCAGCTTTTTCCAGGTTCTAAATCCCTCACGAATATTTACGTTCACAGCGTACATAACGAATGAACACGCAAAAAATTCTCCTCCTCCTCCCACACAAGAAGTTGCAAGCACAAATCGAGAACTAGAATTTCTCAGCCAAAAACTCCGTATCACTGCAGGAACCAATATCACGTAGTACGATCACCAAAACTCCTTTCAGCGATCAATCCTCTGCAAAATTGAAGCTCAAAAACAAAGAAGGCAAGACCCAAGGCCGTGAACCCTAATACCCAGCTCAGCTCTCTCTAGCCATTCAGAAACAAAATTCCAACTACAGCACCACCAAAACCTCAAATTCAGAAACCAAAAGATCCAGAAATGTACAAACGCACTCCCTCCAATTCCCCTACTCATCTCCAGCGTCCCCCGCCAACCTTCTCTGATCACCATTTCAAATTACCACATCTCAGTGGGGATCGTGTTGGCGGACCTCACCATACCACAGGCAAGAGCAATGATTCAGCATCCTTCTGTAGTGCTCCACTACCATAGCATAGTATTCACGAACAGTTCACTGATGACGAAGAAAAACCTCTGAGCCTTTCACAGCGTTCGCCACTTCAAACAACAGCAACGTAGTTTTAAACAATGAACTCGCAACAAGACTCCAGAAGCGATGAAATGCAGGAACGAATGGCATTCAGAGAATGCTTATTTTGCCTACTTTCGGGGGTACAAAACCCCAGATCTTACATTGACTCGAGTTCTGTACGAGCACCACCCACCTGTTCAAACCTAACTAGAAGTTTAAACAACTGCGACAGAAAACATCAAAAGCTAAAGAACAACGGCTAGTCCTGCTTCTCCAGTTCGCCCATTCTTTCAATGATTGCCTGCAGCGCACGATTACTCACTTAAAAAATGCACAATAACAAGACATTGCTAGAGAGTCGACTGAAGCTAAATTGTCATCAACCATAGATATCTTGTACAATCCAATCGGTTACACACTGAGCTACAGGTATAAAAATTACTTCATTACTCTCACATTACTAACAACGTGATTTGTCAGTGCTGACCTTTTAGCTGGTTTCTTGCAATTCGCCAGCAAGAATAAACTCATCCAATATCAAATATACCTGAAAACCAACATTAAAGAATATCCTATTACACCACCTTACTGCAAACTTTCGATAAGCAATTTGCAATCCACCGAGAGTGACACCGCCATCATACGGAAATAAGCAGATGAAATCTTTATTTTGCAGTAATAAGCAGTGATGCAATTATACCTTGTGAAATTTGAAGACCAAATCCAGTTCACAGACGTTACTGAAGAAGTGATCTAATATCTCCACAAATAGATGAATGCTTTCAAGGTAGGCCAGCTCATTGTCCGTAATGTCAACACACATCAAGAAGAAGAGACCGGCATAGCGTCGATAGATCACTTTATGTGTTCGAAAGTGTCCCACACGATGTTCAACGAGGATCACGAAACATATTCTATTTTTCATTTAACTAATCTGGAGCACACTTGCACATTCAGGGACCTCAATGGAATTAAATAAACCACAGGTCAATAAGATCATCCCTAAGTGAACCCATCAGCTGCAGGAAAATCGAGGGATATTATGACTTGCGACTCGACTAAGTACAGAAACAAAACCCAGTCGTTTCCAACTGCTACGAAGACATAGTCGCCCAAATACAAACCCACGAGTTTCAAGTAATATCCGCAGTATCACCTTCACACTAAACACTCCATAATCTGCAGCAATCGAGAGGAATCTGTGCAATAGCTTTCGCAAAGTTACATCGACTCCTACACAAAATCACCTCTCAGAGCAACTCCACTCTGAAATATTAACATAACTGATCTCTTCGAGTTGAAGAAAATGTTAGGGAACCTTGCGGTGTGTCTTCTACACAGCATCTACTTGTCAATGAACGGTTAGCGGCTCACCTCTACGAAATTGGTGTACTTCGGATCTCTGTTCACGACCAGCCTGTGAACCTGCACAAAAACAATAGAGAGCTAAAAACAACCATAAAGTTGGTCCTCACACAGCGCAGTTGTTCTGAGATTTAACAGCAGTGGTCAGTATCCACTGAGTAATATAAACCATGGCCTTTCTAAAGAAACAAACTCCTCCAAACTGACCTGGTTTACAAGTAGGAACTGACCTAAAAACAATTAACAAGCTTCCTAAACTTTCCAGGTGAAACCTATGAGTAGACTTGCTCTTCTTAGGATTTCTTCATTAGGAACAATGGAATTTGACCATTAAGTAATTACACATACAAACTTCGAATGAATTTGTAACATGAATTATATCTAGAGATGGATTATCAATACCTCGTACTCCAGCTTGTGCTTTTCAGAATCCTCCAGTGGAATGTAATATTTGGCCAGGCGAGTCTTGCCCTGCCGATTCTGCAGAAGTATAAATCGAATCTGCCTCACACCAGAGGTCATTAATCTTCAAACCAGATGCTTAACTTCCCCCAACATAGTCCCATCCATCTTACCATTCGTAGCAACTAATAGAGGATCCGAAAACACAAACCGTAAAGCTGCTCAAAAGCAAAAAGCAACCAATTAATACGATCACGTACAGGTCGCCCCCGAGTCCCTCTGGTACCTAGAACAATTCGCTTCCAGATACATACCTCAACTGAAAGAGAATGTAACCCCAAAATCTAGTCAAATCCGAACCACATTAGCGATGCGTCTGACCGAAATCTCGGCACTGTCCGAAAACTCCATACCCGACAAAAACAACATCGCACATACCCAATATTGTGGGGAACGAAAGCCCTGAACCGAAAACCCATTTCAGCATACGCTATCATATTCAACCAAACGTTTAATTACTAAACAGCTAACTCGATCCGATGATCTCCCAAAAGCCAGTGCAAGATAAGAAATAGAGAACAGAACGATGAAATCCGAAGCTTCCACTTGCTATGGGATCGGAATAGACAGATAGCAATGAAAGCTTAGTTAGAGTGCATTGCAATCGCACTGAAGAATAAGAACAAGTACTTGAAAGAGAAGCTAACAAATTAGAAGCAAGAAGGTATTGTTTGTTTCGAGCTTAGCCCTTCTGCATGGTTAGATGAAGGTGCCAGGTTGGAGAAGAAGGCTTAGAAAGCCGGAGTTCCTTTTCTCGTCGAACCAGAGGTCTCAATACTTTACTTTTAACTTCCGTCTTCGACATGTGGAAGCCAAGATCAAAAGTAGAACAATACGGATCATTGGTCACCAAATCATGAATTTTTTTAAAATTTAAACAATGAACTACAACATGACCAAATGTGCATGCAGTGTTCAAATTCAACTAACTCACTGCTGGGCAATGGCACAATATGGGTATCACTTCCCGGACTCTCCAGACTTTAGAAAAATGTCCTTCCAGAAATGAAAACAATATTGGAAAATTACAAAATTACATGGTGTTATAGAAGGCATGTTGGTACACCACAATCATGTTTTATATAGGTCATATTCAAAAATTGAATTTTCTTCTAATTTCACATATTCATCACATGATTGCATTATAATAGTGAAAAGACTACATATTTAAGTTTTTATTATTGAAAAAACTAGGCATGCACCTTATTAAGTTTGTATTTAAGAATTTCATATGGTTTTAAGAAGAAAATGTTATGAAATTATAGTCCTTTTAAATTGTGTAAAAATTTGTGATTTTTGGAAGTTCCCATAAATAAGGAATATAGTAATACATCAAATTAAGAATGAAAATTGAACATAGATATGATTCAAACATTGTTTTAGCTAATTATCATATTTATAAATAATTTCTCTATAAATTGATATTTTGGATTGTTTCTTTTTGCCTCAAACCCAAAATGTAGACAATTCCGGATTTGACAACAAAGGAATGAAAAGGAATATCAAAATTATTCAATTTTCTTGCTCAAAAGTATTGTGGATGGAATATTACAATTTTTTCATGAATTTGTCATCAAATTCATGTAAATAAAAAATGTCTAATTTCTAGTACACATTGAATGAGTCAAAAAATGATAGTGTTTTGTGGAGACGGTCCTTTTTGGAACCCATATCGTGCACTTGCCCTACTTCTTTACAATGATCAATTGGGGCATGTTGATGAACTCAGCCTTAACTACTTTTTCCAATTGCTTCATGAGCTGAAAATACATGAATGGATGACTAGACTTCATGTTGTTCACTAGAGCTCCAAGCTACATCTAATCAATCAAATAAATTTAGAAATCAATGATCAATTGAACAAATATAAAGTTATATGAAGCCAAACTGAGCAATCACTATTGAGAAAGCTTGCCTAAAATGCATCCAGGTACCTTACTAGAAATTGAACCCTAGAAGAATCTAATCAATGCCCTAAACTACACAAACTTAATAGGACTTGATAGTTGATAACTTAATGCTTGATGGTTTTCCTTGCATGAACTTGCATCCAAAAATGATAAAAAAAAAAAAAAAGACAATAGATAAAAAAAAGCAATATTCTAATATTACATAATCATGATTCATAGCATGTATAAAACTCACCACATGCATAAAGAAGCCAAATTGTTCTATTGTGACGTAAACAAGATTAGTTTGATTATAATGTGCTCTGTGTAACACCCTTCCAATTGCATTGTGAACAACCTTTGAACCATATGGATCTACTACACCATCTTCATGAATGCAACTTTGCTAGTTACTTCTTGTATCACAAGAAAATCAACCAAATGAGCATACAAATTTTAAAATGTATAATAAATAAAAACAAATGAAAAATTGGGATTACACCTTTAGTTAGGGCTAAATGTACTTGTGTATGTAGCACACATATTCACCTTCCATACTTCAATTTTGGAGCCATCTACATCATCTTTGGGTCTTGGATGGCCCAATAGACGATAGAATTTTGTTTGCAACTCGCTTGTTATAAGTCCTCGTTGATCACGTATGTTTTTCATGGCAAAATGTTGCAAGCTAACTTGCTTTTCTTCACCCAATGGACCCCATTCCTTATCAAACTTTCTGCATATCGGATCATCCTCATTCAATCATTCACATCAAAAGTTGAAAGGATGCACTCCTTTACCACCTCTTCAAAAGGATACATGGTAGGAAAAGGATGTCTCCTACACAAGAGCTTGGTTGCCACATCTATCATGATTTTCTGTCATGAAGAACAGTTCATATATTTGTATGTCTTTGTAGATTAGTTTCTCTTCTTTGTATTAAATAATTGAAAGCTTGAAACCTCATAGATATAATTATAGATATTTGGATCATATTGTAGTACTAGTAATCTTCTAGATAAATTTCATTACATTTATTAAAGTTACCATCACTAATTGAGGACCTTTGCTAGGTAAGCTACACATATGATATAAACAAATGTTAATTTCTTTGCAACATTTATTTATGTGGAAAGGATTCTTTATGTGATGTTCATCGTAAATTTCAAGTACGGACAGAGGAAGATATGCAAAAGGTGTACCAAACCATGATAGAAGCAAAGAACAAAAAAGATTTGATTGCACTCTCCAAACAATGGTCTTTGCACCCTGTCTTTGTAAGTAAATACATTGTCCTTGTCTTGTATGTGTGAATCTTAGGTTTCATATGTTCTAAATGTGATTTGGATTCAATCAACCTATAGTGTACAAAGTTCATGGTTCATGAATTTAATGGAAGAAACACCAAGTTTGGAAATCCTTACTTAGCAATATAGGTTGATGTTCTTCATGAGATAGATATTCGCATATTTAAGATGCTTGTTGGAATACTTAGATCTATGATAAATGGTGGTGATATCGTGAACTCCAAAGCCACGAAAGAGCTTGATCAATGCCTTCTTATCATCAAAAGGGAAGCACATTATACCCATTATAGGTGTTCAATTCTAAACCTTATGATCATGTAGAGACATGTGCTTATACATTTGATTCTTAAACAACCATTGTAGTAAACAACTTGTAAAATGACGTAGTAATATGGCTTTGCATAATATAATTAGTTTTTTTTAATAATCATTGTAGGATTCTAGGAACTGATAAGGGTGGATACTTTGAATCTAATGCAAACTTTGCAGGTTTTGAACATTGAGCAATCATGCAAATTCTTTCAATCTTACTTTTGAAAAAGTCATTGATAAATCTCAATTTTATTGAATATCTACTTGAAAAATCTAATCAATCAATTTGAATTTGACACTTAAAGCTTTATTCTAAAAGTGCACATGGGTTGTTTTCAGGTGATTGTTTTGTTCTTATTGGGATCTTCAAAGATGACATCATTAAGATCTTTGTATTGTTTTTGAATTGGTATAAGGTTGGTACTCATAGTCCAAAACACACAATAGAGTTATTGGATGAAATGGATCAGGGTTGACGAATCTCTACGTCCGCCCCAAAATAGTGTCCGTTTTCCGGACGTTCGGACACACGGACGCTAGCGGACGCAGCGTCCCTCCCGCCGTTGAAAGGCGGACGCGCAGGGCCGGGCGGCCGGACAGACGGGGCGGCTTAGAAAACCCGTTTTGGGTTTTTTGTTTTGATTGTTTTCACCAATGAGAGATTGAGAGTGAAGTCATTTTGATTTTGATTTTTCTTATATTGCAATTGCGATTCAATAGAGTTGTATATCACTATTTATGTAAAAGCTAAAATATGAAATATATTTTTAATTTTTTTTGTTGAATTTCATTTTGATTTAGAAACAAAATCACTTTAAAATCCAGCGAGATGTATATCATCAATAAACAAACAATTTTATAATAAAATGATTGAAGAAACCATTGTCATTTGTCAACATGAGTTCCATATATCATGAGCAACTAAACAATCAAACATCT
The DNA here is from genome assembly GCA_963969395.1 of Pseudoscleropodium purum. Taxonomy (NCBI): domain Eukaryota; kingdom Viridiplantae; phylum Streptophyta; class Bryopsida; order Hypnales; family Brachytheciaceae; genus Pseudoscleropodium; species Pseudoscleropodium purum. The sequence continues at coordinate 6,968,260 of OZ017796.1, forward strand.
AAATTCACATCTCCACAATTCCTATGGACACCAATCCACATCTCCTCTAACCTCAGCCCCACTACTCTCTCCTGCAGCTCTCCGTTCAAAATCTTCATTATCGGAGTCATCTTCATTGTCGGAGTCATCTTCATTGTTGGAATCAAGTCTTCTCTCGAAGTAGGTCTACTCCCTTCTTTCGAATTTAATTTTTCTTTTTTTACTTTAACAGAACGATTAAAGGCTTTTTGAATAGGAACCTTTCTTTTCTTTCTATTTGACAAAGTAGCAACATTTTCATCAAGAGGGGTCCTATTCTTCACTAGAGAGATAGCAAAAGGTTGCATTTCTCTTTTCGCTTTCAGGTTACTCGATTCTTGAACCATCAATCTCGATGTAGGGTCGACATGTCTATGAACAGTTATCTCCACTTTGGCTTTCTTTTGAAGTAATAGAGTGCCGTTTGTTGATTTGATGGGTTCTTGCGCCATTCCTTTTCCTAAAATGTGAGCATGCAAAGATGCCAATGGCATCCGATCACTATCCGTTTCACTTAGGCTTGTAGGTGATGACGCTACTTTCCGTAGATTACCGCCTGTAGAAATTTCTTTGGAAATGTTCATTAGGCGTTTTCCATATCCAAAGCTCTCAGAATCATTCAATCGTGTGCTAACAGACTTCAACGGTATTGGTGGAAGAGCACTAGATCTCGGTACTTCAAAAATTGACTTCATTGGCTCTTTTCCTTTATCACTCTTCACAATTTCCGAATTTGTGACTGCCATCCCAAGTGAATCATTATTTTTCTGTACCGCAATATTTGGTTCCCCCTCATCACCACTATTGTTGCCCACATCTTTTGGAACGTCCACCTCCATGACCGCATCTTCTCTTTTGTCGTTTCCTTGCACTACATTTAATGCCACAGATGGAGATTGAGAAATTAAAATTTCTTCATTTCTCCCATCATCATCAATATCATTCTCATTGATTTTCACCTCTTTGTCAATAGCGTTTGCCTTTTCCGATAGAATGTTTTCGCTATTCAAGAATCCCATTCTATTGCAATATGCAGTTAAAGAAGGTAGATTCTCCTGTACCTCTATATTGTCTTCGTCTTCACAAAACATATATGCATCGTTTGCATTGTCGGGAATGACATCCTTGCGGTTTAGATGATAATCATGCGTATCATTCACCAAATCTGGAAAGCCTTCCATAACGTCTTCATCTCCCCATGCTGTCGCACGATTGAAGTCATCTCCGCCATCTACAACTGAAAGGGCCCTTTCCAAATCCTTGTCATTATCGTCATCATCATCTTCTAACGTCGGTCTATCTGAATCCTCTAATTCCATTGGATCCATATTATCATTATACCATTTTTTTTCATTTTTTTCCTTCGATGCGTTTAATACTTTGGAATTGGTATACGCGTACACCAAATCCGCTACTCTCTCCGACTTCAATTTATTTTGAGATTTGTTGTGAACAAAAGAATAGTTTCTCCAATTCCGTTCACATGAAGATGATGACACCGGTTGAGCCAATATCCTTTTCGCTAATGGAGCTATAAACTTGCCACATGCACCTTCAAAATCCCACCAAGCATGTACGGACAATACTTGATCTCCCGGATTCAACATATTGTGGAATGGAGGTTCCTTGTGTCGAAAAGCCACAAATTCCTTTACCACTGCTGCATATTCATCCGGTTTACATATTCTCTCCAAAACTTTCTTACATCCTGACATTGCATCTGCGTCATCCGCTAGCTCTTTGTCATGAAGAAGGTATGGATTCAAAAGAACTGCGGCTGATTGGAGATCATTGTCCACCATTCTTCTTCGGGCATAAAAAGACTGTACCAATAGAATTGCAAGTTCTTCTAGCAAACAAAATGGTGGACTTTGTAATCCGTTTACGTGCTTCTCTAACTTCCTCATGATATGCAACACCTTCCCCATGCATGGTGATTTTGAATCCAAATCGCGGAGTGCACATATGATTGGTTCAACCATCTTCACATAATTGATGGACCGATTCCAAAAATGGTCATCAAGAACAATTTTCTTTACCGCTAAGGCCAAGTCTTTTGGTTGAACTTTGGCTCCACGTTTCTTCTTGAGAGTATGTACATACTCAACCCATTATGGATCTACCACCGTTTGTTCCAATGCTCCTCTCAATTTTGTCAAACGCTCCATCATAATAAATTTAGAGGCAAACCTTGTATCTCCAGGCATCAAGAGATCAAGATTTGGCGAATACTTTCGCAATAGAGCTAGCGGCATATGTCTCTTCTTGATAAATTTAGCTACAAGAACTCCTTTATCCAATTTGGAAGCAATTCATTTCTGTGCAGTCCAATCTTTCAACAACAAATTCAATGCATGTACCACGCACCCTTCGTAAAAAATATGAGGATATTTTGCAGATATTACATTCCATGCAGACGGATTCACGGGAGCATTATTCGTAGTTATTAACACAACGTTCTTGAACCCCACTTGTTCAATGAACTTTTCCAACACAGCTGCCAAGTACTCCGCATTTTTTTCACAACCACTTGTATCCACAGATCCAAGAAATTCTTCACCTGCGGATGATACAAGCATGGCATTGATGAGAGGATGATTAGTCACGGAGCTCCATCCATCAATAGACAATGTTGCTCCAAATTTTCGAATGTTATCTTCGGTCCGTGTATTCAACTGTGTCTGAATGTTGGTCTTCGCCTCATTCAACAATTTGTACCGAAGGTCGTGGTATGAGGGAGGAATGTATGGCCTACCGAACGCAGCCGTTTTCTTCACTGCTTCTTTAAAAGCTGGATTTCGAGCCACGGAAAATGGTATGTTCGCCGAATAAAAAAAATTTGCCCACACTGAATGTAATTTGCGTCTATGACCTTCTTCAAACCCATTCACTAAGCTGCCTTGCCTCTGAGGCCTAGAACTTGATGCCCTCGGGGTTTCACATTCACTAGAAGCTTCCGTACTCAAAGTCATTTCAGTTGTGGCACATACCATTGATACCAATTCTTTGGACGCTGGACAAGAGTCTTCGTGGTCAGAATGCAACATAGCCTTTCCGGCCGAAAACTCTTGGACATTTGAAGGGCCAGGGTTGCCATCCACATTGTCCATTACAACACGTTTTGGAAAAACTCCTTTACAATGCCGAAATAAATCTCGAACTGCCATTGATAATCGTGAACAAAGGTTCACCCCTTTCTCACGTACACCTCCAGGCCCAGAATAGCCTAAGTGGTTGAACATACGGCTGAGCTTCCTTGACATGCTTGCTTTGCAAAGCCTACATTTTACTTTACCACCCTCTTGCACATTAAACCAAGGAGAAAAATCCCCCGTCGGTTTGGCCACCATACTGACAAGTGTATGTTTTACCTCAATTTCAAAAGAAACCAATAAAATGTTTTAAATTTGAAACCCACAACATGACAATGTATACAATATCAATGAAATTAGTCACACAAAGCTTTGAAAATCAAAGCCCCCCCATCCACCGAACTATGCATTACCAAGCAAGAGACTCAATAAATTGAAGCTCATAGCCCTTGGAAATCTTAGCGTTCGGTTTTTCGAGAGTGAATACCAAAGCTTCTCTTCTAACATTTATAGTCCCCTCCAGAAAATTAAAGGTTCATTTTTAGGGTTTCCATTCAAAAACAAGCAACGGCCCAGACGGGGCTGAAGCGGACGAGCGGACAGGCCAGACGGGTCGGACAGGTGGTCGGACGCGGCGGACGGGGCAGTCGGATGGGGCGGTCGGACGAGACTGTCCGCACTGTCCGCCTTCCGACGCCGTCCGCCCAGCTGTCCATTGGAGCATCTTATGAGGCCGATATTACTCAAAAAGAGCGGTAACATTTCCAAAAAAAAACAGCCTAATAATCACTGCTAAATGAGGATCAATGTAATTGATTTATCATTTTTAAAAAAAAAAAATGTAAACCCTAAACCCTATACCCTAATTACCCTAAGCCTTTTCTTTTCTCCCCTAAATTGTTTTACGAATGAGGGGAATGTGGTTAAGTTGAATATGTTTGGATTATTTACTCATATTATCCTTCTAAATAGGTTTTGAAAAGATCTGAAGATGGTGGGGATTTTTTTAAAGTTCATTAGGAAATCAAATGTTTTGCAGAAATAGTCAAATCCTTTTTCATCGTAAGCACATGAAATTTTAAAAAAAGGCTCCAATACATAATTAGAATAACAGTTTAATGGATTTCAACCTCATGATATTTAATGAAAGGTTGTGTTTTCTAATTAGAAGTGCATCACGATTTTCAAATGAACATCGAGTCTTTCATATTTTTTAATGAAATTTTGATTAGATTTGAAAACAAAGAAAAAGAATCAATGTTTTAACTTTCAAATCATATATGGCTATATTTTTCCTTAAAAATATAGAAAAATTCGTTACTTGAGTTGGTTGAGTAGAATACATTATACACTTATACATGTGCTATATTTATTTTGAAGGGTAATTCCAATATTCTTATTTTAGATGTTTTTAAATATTAATTTTAAAAAAGAGGGTTCATTGTTTAAAGATCTAAAAAATTGACAAACATAATTTCTATTATAAATAGGAATTGAATTCGGAATTCGAATTTTGAAATGATTCAAATGACCAAGATATTGATTATAAAATATTTCTTTGTTTGAGTTTTCAAAATGAATTCACGAAACAATTGCAAACTTTTGAACTTAGGTATATGATATTATTTTCAGTTTGTACTTTGTAGAGTATAATACTTCAATTTTAATCCTAAATAAATGAAAAACTCCACATAAATGAAATGTTTCTATGTATTGCACAAAGATTTCTACCAATTACTATGATAATTAAATATATTGTTACATTTCATAAAATATTCTACATAGAAAGAAAAAATCATTTCAGTTTTCAATTATGATAAACAATGTCTTCTACTCTTTCTGTTATATGTTCATTTTGTATAACGTAAACATTGTACAATCTTTGAGAGCAGGGTAGTTCATTTTTGACTCTCATTGAAATAGAAAATATATTTGTATTTGTATTTTGAAATCATTATGTATTCTACAATATTGCAAGAATGCATCTTGCTCCTTCCTTTGAATCCTTTTGATATTTTTTTTTTCCCTTTCCTTTCTCGTAGGGCTCTTGTTCTCTTGTTCTCTTGATTTGACCAGCCTATTTGACTTGGCTCTTAGTTTTTGTTTTTTTTAATGCAATGGTTTATGCATATGTTATAAATAATATATATTATTTATTTAAAATTAATATATTGATGAACAAACGCATAAAGGTATTGAATGCTTTCACATTTAAAGTTATAAATCTATCATAAATCACTCTTGCAAATTTGAATGATTGAATCGAAAATTTGAAAATGTAATTACAAGAGCTTTCAATTCAATCAATTGCATAAATCATAAATGTTGAAATGCAACTCGTATGGGTTTAGCATCTATGAAGATTAATTCATGCCATCCACATGCAATTTTCCAATTTAATAAAATGCAATTGAGTACTTCAATTTCTTTCCCTTCAATTCTCCAAGTAACATTCACTTCATATCTTTCTCTATTTGTTTATTTAATTTTTGGGAACAAATGGAGAAACCATCTTTGTCTATATTTGAACATGCACTCTTATTTGATTGATGAAGAATAGATCTATGAAATATATAATCATTGATTTGTTCATGTTGATTTATCTAATATATTTTATATATGTATATATATTTATATATATATATATATATATATATATATATATATATATCATTAAAAGAGTATGGAAGACAAGATTGACAGATTGTGTTCGAATGTTGTTGATTTTGAAATGATTTAGTACTATATCATTTATAAGAATATTATAATAGTATTATGTTACAATATTCCTAAAACAATTGCAACAAATATTAAAATACATGCTAAGTTAGGTTTGTTAGCCTCCCAATTGTTCATTAATAGACATAATTGAGTAGCCCCCTTAAATGAAACATTCAATATCTAATATCTTACAATCCAAATGGTGGATTTGTCTAAAAAAATTTCCACATCTTTTCCAACTAATTTACTACAAGATCCTACAGTTACATATGCCCAAAAGTATTTTTCTTCCAAGACTTGGTATTTGCACTACTAATGGCAGTTTTGAAGTGTTTTTAGTGAAAAGAACTTTAGGGGCTAAACATCTATACCGTTAGATTTTGAAAAAAGAACAATTTGCTTCATTGGGGATAACTATAAGTCCATGCTCTTTTTCGATAGTCAAAACACACTTGCAAGGACTTGGACATTTAGCGGTTTACTAAGTGATTAGACGTCAACTAATTCAATTTAATAGTAGAATTTTTATTCAACTACCTTCTTACAATTGCTTTATACACAATGCAACGTGAATATTTGGGTACTTATATTAAACGTCGCAATCCTTTCGTGAATTTTTGCACATTTTAGCTCATATCTTTGTACAAAAATATCATTTACCAAGAATTCATAAATTTGGTCATAAAGGAAGGCTACCTTTTTTAATTTCAAATTTTACATTGAATGAATGAAAAGTTAGTTGGACTATGGACGTCGAAGCGCTTCAGGGTGAAACCGCCCCGTCCGCCCTCGTACCCGTCTGCCCTCATACCCGTCCGTCCCATCCGCCCAGACCCCCGTCCGCCTCGATACCCGTCCGCCCTGTCCTTCGTCCGTCCTGTCCGTCGGATCCAGCGTCCGCCCTATCCACCCCGTCCGCCCCGATACCCGTCCACCCCGGTACGGCCGATGCGTTCGCCTCCTTGGATCGTCCGATTGGGCAGACGCCAGATTTGTCCGTCCGTGGCCGTCCGATCGGGCGGACGGTTTAGGGCCGTCCGCCCTTATAAGAGGGGCGGATGGGCCATCCGCATTGTTACTTTTGCTTTGCCCCTTGTGAATGCAAGGTGGAGTGGAGAGCTTGGTGGTTCATCCTCCATTGGCTCCTTTCCGAGGCAAGGCAAGAGTGGTTTATTGGGGCCCCCTTGTTGCCAATTTTTTTAACACTTGCGCGTGAATTCACATTTAAATTAGAAAATTTCATCTATATCAGTTTCATTTGTCACGATGACGAAGGGGAAGAAGAAGGTTGCGAAGCTTAAATATGGAGAGGGACCATCGAACTTGGAGGTAGCTCGCCAAAGTCCTTCGGAGAAATGCAAAAAATTCATGATTGAGCGCATCGTTCAATTTTATGAATCGGAAACAACATTGTCTTTAGACAATAAGTACATCAGATATCAAGAGGAGTGCGTGTCTAAATTCAAGGTAGACATGACACAGATGTTGTTGGATGCATTGATGGCAAAGTGGCATGACGAAATGCATAAAACGTACTTCACCAAATGTTTGGAGAACAAGGTTCATGACGCTTTGTGAAATTCCAAAGTCATTTTGGTTAAATATGGCAAGGAATATCGACCCAATGACGCCCAGTTTGAAGAAGTGATTCTGAAAGCGGACTTGTTTAGGAGGTGATGTGCTCCATTCGCCAAAACGCACAATCGAGTTGGTTCAATTGGTTGGTGGAAAAGCAATGATGGAGTTGCTGAAGCGGAAAGGACCAAACGACACCTCATAGCACTTCCAGATAGAGCACGCGTGATTGCTGTTGATGATAAAACGATGAGAGGTGGATATGCAACGATTCGAAAGGTTCGTATTGAAGGATGTCCAAGAATACTTCCTCATTGGGAGTTTGCGGCGAAGAAATCCATTCACCACCAAACTCGACCCGATCTTGCAAAGTTAGAACATCAAAATGAATCAATGACTATTCGAATTCCACACGCGGATGTGATACGGTTTGCTGCGGTGCATGGAACGACGTGTAAAGGTTATGCGTATTGGTGGAATGGTAGAACTCTTCGACAAATGTTGAATATGGATAAGGACTTTCCAGACAACATTCAAATCCGTTTGATGTATACGAATCCAACTGAAGAGGAGGTTGTAAAAGCTCATCATTTAGGACGATATCGGAAGAAACGCACGGAGCTGACATGGGCATTTATGCATATAATGTATGCAGTGCATCTTGTTGGACATTTGCACAATGATCTTTCTCCGGACAACATCTTGTTGCATTTTCCAGAGGATGAGTCACGTGTATACATTGGAGTTTGCGATTGGAGCATGACCACCTTAGCTTCTCAGCCAATGAAGTCTTTGTACACATTCACATCAACAAATGAGATGAAACAAACTTTGCAGAGGAGATGGTGGGTGAATCCACGTATTGCATATTTGCATAAAGTAGGTGCAGATGTGGAAGTCATTCCGATGTATTCACGTAAGTCGGAAGAGTATGCCATTCGAAAAATTGCTCAGCGGATGAATGGAAACAACATGTCAGAGGCGTATTTCAACGTGCTACTTAAAACACCTAGTGTGACACAATTTGCCTTTCATGACTTTGCAAAAGTGTTTTATGCTTACTTGAAGCGCATTTCTTCGAAGACTGACGATGAAAATACTAGTTTGACCCATGTGATTACGCGATTTTTTAATACATATCGTTGGCCGATGCTAGATGAACATTTTCGCCATTTATATTAGATTGGTAGTGCAGAAGTAGTAGTTGAATAGATTATATAGGCATTAAAAATTAGTTTAGAAATATAGAGTTGGAATAAAAAAAATTGTATGTGCAATTAGCCAAATGTGCACAATGTATGGTATTCTATATTAAATTCAATATATTTTGCCCATATTGATTATGTTTGTATTTGTGTTGATCTCGATTTTTTAAATAGTATATATATATATTTGAAGTCACAAACTTTTTTAGTTTGCCTTCTGAAAATGAATTGGAATTTTTTCATAGTTTCAAGACTATCATGGACTCATGGTCAAACTTTATAATCTTTCAACTTATAAGAGACATTGTTTTAATGACAAATCGCGAACCGTTGCACTTCATTTAACATTTAATTGTTTAAAGATTAAGGGAGTGACCGCGGGGCAGTTTGGGTAGGGCGGTCGGGGGAAATAGGGCCGTCAAAGCGGACGGGGCGGACGGACGGGGGACGGATGGGGCGGACAGACAGGGCAGACGGGCGGGGTAGACGGACGGGTCGGACGGGGTGACAGGCGGACGGGGCGGTCTTGGCGGACGCTGCGTCCGCGGGGACCGCGAATGTTAGCGGACGTTGCGGACACAGCGTCCGCGTCCGGACGTCGTGTCAACCCTGAAATGGATAAGCTAATGATAAGATATGTTGTCATACTTGCATATAATTATTTGGTGACTTTTTAAAGCTATTAACACATATGTTATTTGGATTGTTTTTAGTATCTTATAACAAAATGGATGTTTTATTCTAATATAATCTTTGCATAATTAGATTTTTACATGCTTTGAAGCAAGCCATGTTTGAATGGCAAAAGTCAAAATTAATACGGTGAAAATATATGCCATGTCACATTTCAATGATTGCATTTGTCGATCAAGACTTTCTTGGAAGTATAGTACCAATATGTATGAACAAATGCATATTACCTTGATGAAAGCTGGATATAGAGCTAGCAACAAGAGACAAGCTACTCTTGAGATTGCTAGGCATAATCAAAGGCTAGGTGCCTTATACAAGTTGCAGGACAATATGGAGGGTTTTAATAACATGAGACAAAAGGAAAAGTATACTGCTTTAGACCAAGTAAATATTCAACCATTGAATCACCTGAAAGTTTTATTGTTCTTTGAATTTAGTATTGCTTTAGAAATTGGCTAAAAATTAGGATTTATTTAGAAAAGATCAAGAATGGTCGTAAATTAATAAGTTTTGGAAATCAATCTTACCTTTAACTCTTGGTGTAATGTTTGCATTCAAGCTGTAGAAACAGTTCTTAATGTTTTATAGAGAGCAAAAGTCAACTTGCAAAGGTCATGGCTAGATCTTGCATGTGGCTTTACATTTGACTACACAATTTTTTATATCAAAAAGTACTCAAAACCTCATTTGCCAACAACTAGAACTACAAACCTACTTCCACAAAGCTTTAAAGGTTTACAAAGTTGAGAACAATTTCACAGGTGGAGAGGTATGGTTTTCACAAGCTCAAGTCTATATGTGCAATTTTTACAAATGGTAATCAACTTTGTTTTGACTTTTTTACAATTGGTAATCAATTTTAGCAAGGTTAAATTGCAATGAATGCATATTTCTTGTATTCTATTTGCAAGCATTAAAAATCAATGCATACAAGTTGACAATCAATTTTTTGATTTGAACAGGTTCTTCATGTCTTTACATCTCTAGCCATTCCAGTAGATCCCAGTGAGCACTTTGGTAATATGCCACAATATGTACGGGCTACAAGCAACTTTCATGGTTCACTTTGGTACAGAAGCATCTCCATACAAATGGAGGCATCTGATGAGTTTGAATTGACCTTGTATGGACAATTATGATTGATTTTCAAAATATCTTTTAGAAATAAAGAACAAAATCTAATTGTAAAGGATTTAGCATTTTTACAAATGTATCAAGAAGTTTCACCCACCCACCTTAGCAGGTTAGTTCATTGCCCTCAACTCACTTGACAAACTACTAGACCTCAAGTTTCCACATTTATTGTCAACCATGATAGAGGAATTTGTGATCCTTACATGATTCTTGATGTTCAAAACATTTTGCAAGCCATTCAAGTACTTCCAAATTTTTGTGAGAATGGCACTTATTTTATAAATACCTTCAAGTTTTGAGCCAACATGTGAGTTGGTAGCTTTAGTAGATATTTTCAACCTCTCTTGCTTACTTTGATGTTATAATTTCAATATGTGATTGAAATAGTACTAGCATATATATTTTTCAATCTCCTCAAATCAAAGGTGCTAATTGAGTATAACTACATTAGAAAAAATATGTGTTTTTCTGGACAAGTGCTGAAACGTGTCTACATGTTTTTTGAAACATCATGCATGTGTACTACAGATGTCTAGAAAAATCCATCAAGATTGACATGGTAAAAATACAAGGAAATTTGAAAAAACATGCCATATTTTTAGAAAAAACATCACAACAAATACGATTTAAAAACGTGCCTAAAATGTGCCAGGTGGCAACCATAGAAGTGTCATGCAAACAAGTAATGCCATATAGAATTTTTTTCACCTAACCGGAAGATGAGGTGGTAGTTGACATCATGTTTTTTGAAAATTTTCATACTGTTTTTAGTGACATCAATTTAGACATCTTCAAGAATTTGAATATTGTATTTAGCAACATCAATTTTGACCTCCAAATGTTTTTTAAGACGTTTCTTAAGACATCAATTTTGATGTTAGCTTAGACGTATGCCATATACAAAACATTATATACCATGTACAATATAATATATATTATACACAATACGTTGTCGTATTGAGAGTGTTTGCCTCGGGAAATCACAAAATTTTTAGCTACAATCAAAAATGGCTTGGGAATGAAGAAAGTCATAAAATGATAAAAAAAATAAAAGCGAACTCATCATTTGCAGATTCACCCTACTTCGTACTTGAACGTCGAATCCTCTAAACCGTTGTTGTCGTACTATAAATGTAAACATTATATAGAATATGTATATTCACATCTTTTAAATAAGTTTAAATATTTGTAATATTATAAAGAAGATGACATCATTTGAAGTAGTTTCAAGGTGACACCTTCTCTCTGTCGTTATAAGCAAATGTATAAAGAAGAATTCACTTGAAAGTTTCATCTCATTTGATATTTTTCTTCTTTATTTTTTTATTTAGATTACACTATATCGAACTAGAGGGATTTTTTTGAGTCTCAAGATGAAAAATCTCAATCGGAGCATGAGTTTGAATTTTCTTTATCGTAACTGTTAAATCAACTACAATTGCCATTAAATCTTTCATTGCTACATGATGGGCAATCACAAAATGAAACTAGGCCACCTCGACCAACAAAACAACCTCACGTGAAAAAATGATGGCACAGTCATTTTTAACGTGACATTCGGGCATTGGTGATTTTGTTGCAAATTGAATGTGTTAAGCCCAGCAACCGCAAAGTCACATTTAAAGAATTTTTTGAAGATTTAAACGATAAGCAATATTATTGCATGATAAGGCCTATTAAAAGGAGTCGTGATCATCAACAATGGTTAAAAGGGCTAGTCAATCCTTTAACTAAAGCAAATCGTGTCGATTATATGGTTGTTACTATCAAACGCATTTTTAAATTCTTGCAAATGGAATGATATTTCGATTGGAGCTCTAATTTTTTACCTCTATTAGATATACATTGGATTTTTAGTTCTTCATTCCATAGTTGAAGTGATTTCCTACAATAATTTTGTATTTATGAAGTAGTTTGAAGGAAATATTCAAATAGTTTGTCTTCTAGGTGAACTTGAAGTAAATTTCCTTCAAAGATAAAAATAAAGAGATAATTGTGGGCTAAATAAGTGCTCAATTATTGATGTTGTAGCTTTGGAAGTGAATTAGGGGCTGACCCTATTTGTTTGTATAGTTAGAATGAAGATAAGGTAGAAAAAAAGTAGACACTATTCATCTTTTCTTCCATTGTGAATTTAAGAAGGACCCGAATATTTGAAGGTCCATTGTGTTGTGATTTTGAAAAAGTTTGAAATGAAATTTGCAGAAGTTGTGTATCATGGTGTATAGTTTCTAAATTGATCTCACTTATTTAATTTGGAATTGTGAATCAAAAGTTGTATTTATTTAAGTGGAAGGAGGTTTATTGCCTTTAAAATTAAAAGGCAAAGACTTTGATCGGCCATAAAAGACGGATAGGTTTTTAGTTTGCAATGAGATTTGGAAGGAGTGTAAAAAATTGTATTAGCTTTTCATAAAAATATCACTTATTCTATTTAAAGTTTGTATGAGAGAGTAGTGAATGTGGAAGTAAAGGAGGGTTTGTTGCCCTTCTTTTCTCAAGGCTGAAACTTTGAATGACCATAGAAGTTGGACAAAGTGTTAGAATTATTTGAAATTTGAAGGAGAAATAGAAATTTATATGAGCTTTCTAAAAAGCTATCACTCACCTCATTTGAAGCTATGAAACAATGACGATATTTATCCAAAGTTCAGCTTGAGAAATGAAGGTTGAAATTGAAAAATAAAAGAAGTTTTGAAGACTTGTATGTGTGTGTATGTGTCTTGTGGCTTTATAAAATTTGTTGTTGCGAGCAATTTGGATTCCACCAATGCTAGCCTCATTTTGTGTCGTAGATGACAAAGTCGGGTTAATTGCCCACATGGTCGAGACTAGATAACAAAGTGGGGTCAATGGCCCATATGGTTGAGACTTATTTGTTATCACGGTGAAACTTGATCTTAAAGTTGGTCATCAAAAATTTGAAAGTTTAGAAGCCAATCTTTCGGACGATTCAACTCATGGTCTAGCCGTCCTGTTTAACCCATCCGAAGTCATAGGATTTTATCACACATTTTAAATCTTACATCCATTTAGAGCTAGCCAATACAAGATAAATCAGTGAGTAGTAGTTCGACGACGGTTTAAAAGATTCGATGTTCAAGTTCAAAGTAGAGTGAATCTGTAAGTGACGAGTTTTCTATTTTTTATCATTTCACGACTTTCTTCATTCCCAAACCATTTCTAGTTGCAGCCATAATCTCTGTGATTTTTCGAAATAAACGTTCTCAACACGATATTTGGTGCTTCCACTGAAAGTAGCTTTGAAGTGATTAGTTTTGGTTGAGGACGATGGAAGATACTGGAGGGGCTCTTTCAGAAGTCCAATCCAACATGAAGGCCATACTTGGGGCCTTGGCGATGTTTATGGAACAACAGAAAGGATACCCTAGTAGTCAAAAGGCTACCAAAGCTTTGAAAGGTGTTGTTGACAAGTGTAGAAGATTTGACAGAAAGAACATTATAAAGTTCTTGAGGTCATACGTCTGTGAAATGGAGGTACATCAAGTGTTAAAAAATCGCATGACACAAACGTTCAGTTTGGCAGTTGTTCCCGAGATTCATGAAAGAACTGAAGAAATCCAAAGAAATGCTACAAATGTGATCTAGTGGTTGGTATTTGAGGAAAGACTATGGGACGAGTATTTTGACGAAGACTCAGAAAGAATGACCAAAAGATCTTTCCTTAATTGGATTGAGCAACATTCTGGAAATAATATGGGCCCAAATAAATTGCTACAAGATTTCGAGAAAAAGTACAATCAACTACATTTGGTAGAAAGACGCTTTTTTGATACTAGAAAGGCTAAGCTCTTTTTGCAAGCAATTGATGATGCTTTGGAGGACAGACTTCTTTTACTTCTTGGTAATCGAACTACAGAGGGAGGTTTCACTAATGATTGGAGAAGAGTGGAAGAGACTATCACCCTTGTCGCAAAGCAACAGAGGGTGAGATCTAAAGGTGTAGTTGGACATATGGATGTTGTATCTATACTAATAGCAACTACTCCGAAAGTATCATTTGCGCCTACACCTTCAACATCAATTTCAAAGAATTCCAAAACAATTGATGAAGGTGCTCTTGATGACCTTATCAAAGGAATTCGAGATCTAAGAGTAGAGATGAGCAAGTTGAAGAAGACATGAGGAGTTTAATCATCAAATGGTACAAGAACATTTATGAAAAGATGCATTTTTTGTGATGAAAAAGTTATGATCTTCGAGGTTGTAAACCTTATGATAAAGCTCTAAAAGAAGGCACAGTTGTTTTCAAAGATGGGAAATTCACGATGCATCCACAAACTTACCTCTAAACACTAACTTTGGCAAAGGAGGGATGAGGAAGATTCTTGAAGACAAAATGGGGAGATCTAGTAGTCTACATGCCAAAGGTGTTGAAATGTTTCATGTAGAGGTGGAACAATTCAATTATACCATATTGAATTACTTTTTGAATTATTCTTTTACAAATCTGACTCAAGCATAGGATATGATGTACCAATATGAACTATTAAAGTCCTTATTTAAGTGGGATTATTTGAAATTCCTATAGTGTAAAATATATTCAAGTCGTAGAATATAGAAGATGATATATATTAATGTTGTGTACTTCATGCTTTATGAAAAAAAATTGCAAAATTGCTTATATTAAATTTGTAAAAGACTTTGAAATAAACTCTTTACATATTGTTAAAATCCACAACATTAAAGATAAAGACTCATTCATCTATTATAAATTCAAATACTTTGCAAAAGAAAGAATTATATTTAAATAGATATTTATGTAATCAAATTTTTAGATTAGAAAAATATAGGATTATATCCCTAAATTTGTAGATATGGACTAATTTATGTATGGTTATCTTATCAGAATAACACTAATTCTGGGGGATACATTAAAATGATTAAATGTATTTAATACCAAATTTACATAAATCTATCTTATCAAAAAATAATTTGTAATAAGTATTTCTAAGAATCATCTATCTTTCAATAGGATTAATTTTCATTATAATCAATTCTACAATTTATAAATTTATTGAAATTAAATCAAAAATTTGATGTCAACTTTAAAGTTATTTTCTATAAATATACAAAAAAAAATTAAATGAAATTTCTTCAATTTTTACTTTAATATTGTATAAAAAAATTATAGAGAAAAAATCAATAAATCTAGAGATCATATGCAAAAAAAAAATGAAATGAATTGATATAAATGTATTTCTACCAATTTAGGTCCAACATAGTGAACATTTGCCTAGGTTGAAGCATTCACTATTTTAATCCTATGCCTTAGGAGAAATGAATTATTAGATGTAATGTCAAACTAATGTGTTTTATTATGGTGTGAGGAGTTATTTGGCTAGATTGAAGTTTTTTTACATATTCTAAATTGTGAAAGTTTGAACAATTCACTTTAACCCCTAATTGCCAAAGCACTAAATTTTAAAGGCAATAAAATTTTGAAGTTTATTAAAACCTTAGTAAGATATTATTTTTTATATTTAAAATTTAAAAAAAAAAAATTAAGTCTAATTTTAGCATTAACAATCAGATTTTCAAAATGAACAATTATGATTTTTCTATTGTAGATTTTGTGCAAAGGTATCCATTGCAAGTCTTTGATTTTATAAAGTAGAAGGCTCTTGGAAATGACCCTAAAATACATTAGATCCTGGAGAAAAAAACACATTTGAAATTCATTTTAAAATGTTCTAGAGTAGATTTTGAAAATTTATAAATTGGTTGAGTTGTGCATGTTAAGTCCTTTAACCCTTCAAGGCCTAACAACTTCTTGACAAAAGAAGTTTTCATTTAATCATCCTAGTTTGGTATTTTCTTACACATGGATGTGATTGGAATTTTTAATTTTCACTATACAAAGATGAAGACTAATTTGTTTAGTACGCATTGAATTGAAATTGGAAAAATACTAAATGTTGGATTTTTAGATTATAACAATTTTGGATGATCAACTTATTTGCAAAAAACATCCCTATGGAGGAAGAAAAATTATAAGAAGATGAATAATGTTTTTTTTGCCCTCCTCCCTGAATTTTTTTTATTGGAATCTAAGGCAAATTTAGTATTTTTTATCTTTAAAACTCAGAAATAAAAACCTCTCCCTCTAATTTGTATACATTTTCAAACAAAAAAGTAAACAGTAAAGAAGCCAACATTGATCAAATTCGATCCTATAAAATTACTAAAAAATTATATATGTGTCAAAATTTGAAATTTAACATTTGACGTTACTATACACTGAAACTCGCCTGCCACCCCAATTTCCCATTAGTTCCCCTTGTCCTCTTTCAAAAACTTTGTGAGCCGTTGATTTTTTTGAAAAAAAATGCTTATCCTCAAAATTGATGTTGATTTCTCAAAAAATCACAAGATGTTGATCTTGTGAAATTTAATCTCAGTTGTTCAAATATAAAATACAAATATTGAATACAAATACAAATACGAATACGGGTCTGGGTACTAGATATGAGTACTAAATACATGTACTGAATATGGATACTGAATACGGGTACTAAATATAGGTACTGGATATGCGTACTGAATACATGTATTGAATACAGATATTGAATATAGGTACTAAATACGGATATAGTATTGGATATGGGATCAATTGTCCCATATTGTTTGTCAAGAACTTTGATTCTGAAGATTACAAGAGGGGGTGGGGGTGAGGGGGGGTGAGATAAAAAAATTTAAATCAAATTCTAAATGATAGGTGGGGGTGAGTGGGGGTGGTAAAATAAAAAATTTAAAATAAAAATTGAGGGGAGGAGTGCATAGTGACACAAAGTATCACTATACACCTTGAGTGCCTAAGTAACTATATAACAATATGTGTCAAAATTTGACATTACTAGCATATTATTTGGAACATCTCTTAAAAATATCACATCATTCAAGTTATTTTATGTTCCAATTCACACAAGATTAAACCTTGTATTTTTAAAATTGCCACAAATACAAATTCGAAAAAATCCCCTCCAAATCCAATTTTTTTTCTTAAAAACCAAAGACTTCAAATATCTAAGAATTTTTTTCCATCCCTACTATTGTTTTCATTGGAAAAAAAAGGTTTGCTCCAATTTTCTACAAGAGTACATTTTTGAAATAACTTATTATATACTTATTACATTGAAATTTTGAAAATCAGAAAAAACAACAAGTATATCAACATGTTGTTCTACAAGATCCCACTTTACAAAGTATTTAACCTTAGTGAGAATTTGCCAAATGTGTAAATTTGAAGATAATACACCATGTCTTCTTAGTCTTTGAGGGGTTTACCTCATATTTTTTATGAATATTTTCTTAGACTTCAATGTAAAAAGAGGATTAGAAGTCTTCAAATCAATTCAACAATTTAATTCATAAATGATGTTGATGATATTTTCAATTAATGAATGACAAATAATCTCTCTATGCAAGACAAAAGTGCAAGTATTCATCTTCTATTTTTTGTATGAAAAGGAAGGTCATCTACAACAGTTTTACTTCCAATGAGTGCTTTTCCATTTTTTTTAAATCAACAATTCATATAGTACCAAAACAAATGATGATTTTCATGCTAACTAGCTCATCCTTTAAGGGTTAAACGCCCTCATGATTACACATTATAATCTTTCAATCCATAAGTGATATAGTTGTGTATTCTTTACCATATGATCTCCAATATGTCTACTATGAATCTGTATAGTTACAATTCAAACACAATTGATAAAAATTACCAAAATGTGAACGAATTTCAAAAAGTTCTGAAAAGGCCTTGGGTATTTTCCGATTAATGTTTTCAAAGCGCATTTGTATACTTGAAGTTCAAGGGCTAAAAAGTACACTAGCAACTCAGTTTGCTTCGTATCCACAAGTCGTAACTTCTGTCTCAACTCTCAATCCCAGATTGGATTGCGGTTACAAACCGAACCCAAAGGCAAAACCTCCTCTCCATCATTCTGCTACAACTTGACCCTAATTTTTTTAAATGAATAGATCTTGCACCGTCGATCCAAACTTGATCCCAGCACATGGTGAGTGCTTTGAACTCTAAAAATAACTTATTCGTGATGTTGGAATGCTAGGTTGGCAGATATGTCTAAATACTTTTTAATATGAAAATACCCAAAAACTGCCATCACATATAAAAACACAATAGGGGTAGTCACACCTCCTTCGAGAAGCAAACTTGGGCAATATCCAAGAAGTTGATGAAGGAAAAGAAGAGCCAATGAGGAGTCGTAGTGCATGAAGAAGGTGTCACACCCCTTGTATAGCTTTGCTACAAGGCAAATGAAAATTGGAGAACGTAGGCAACACGGAACGTAGGTGTCAAAACGCAGATGGTGCAATCGTAGGAACGTAGGCAATACAGAACGCAAGTTGCATAGGCAGTACAAAACTCAAATACAACTCAAGTTAGAAGCTCCCCAATAAATTTCTTCAAACGAGTTTCTTCACCTCCGGAAGAAGAAAATGGTTTGGTTCAATTAATGGGGAATGGGAGCTCCACAGTACACAGACAACCAACAAAAAAGTGGCACGTCTCAATTCTCCATTAATTGAACTCGTAATGAAGAATGTATGACTACCCTTAATAACACATACACATGCACCCCCCCAAAAAGGGTAAAGAGGAGCTTCTACCTTTACAAACGTTGTGGAGCTGCAGCACTCCATGAGCAAACTTTGCTCAGAAGTTCTCAATTATTCCCTCTTTTGCTTTCCGACCTTGACGTTGTTGAAATATTGCTTGAGTCGTGAATCAAATACAGACATTGTTCAAAAACGTTGCACCCCCCATTCCCCACCCCAATGATTTCCGAATTCACTAGGTACCACTGTGAATAGTGCTACAGAGGAGACTTCTCAAAGAAAGCAAAAATTTGGAACATGAGGCGCGCACATGCAGGAATAAATTATTTATCATAGATGATGAATTTTGATTTTCTAAATTCATTTTTGGAATCTTAGATCTTCATTTAGGTAATTTACATTACAAAATACAAAATTGATAGCCCAAAATAGGGGCAAATTTTTGCATGATCTACAAGGAGGACAAGAGAGAAAAAAAAACCTCACCCTCCCAGCTTACTTTAAAAGGCTTATAGCATTGCTTTAGACAAATCTGTCTCATGGGACGTTTACACATGCCAATCAATTAGTTAGTTGATTAGGATAAAACATGGTTAGTTGGTTTTTAGCAAATTGAAACTTTAACAAGTCAATCTTCACAATGACTTCTGAAGTCAAGTGACATCCAAAGCTATCTTCGAGAGCCTAATAAAGTACGATTAGGGAGTCGTTGTATAAAACACAAGGCGTTTTTTGTAGTGTTTTGCCAAAAATTACGTTTTTGTTAAATATTACTATAAGTACTACATAGTGAAACATCTCAACCATTGATTGAAAAAATTGACAACTAATAGTATTGTTGGACTACTTGCAAATACTAAAGTACAGTCTATCTTTTTTTGAAAAAAAAGATAGACTGTGATGAGGTATAAATTAATGATAAATAGAAAACCATGAATAAAAAAACAAAAAATTTGCCATTTGAATTTTGAAAGGACTTGATGGCATGGTTGTCATAGTGGACGGACGTTCGGTTCGCCCATCCGTTAGAGGTCCTGCCTGTCCGATACAGTCAACACATAGTTGACTTTCTGATAACGGAAAAATAGGCCATGTGGATGCCATGTGGATGCTGGGTGCGGACGAGATTGTCAGGGCACAGACGAGATCATCAGGGCGCATTCCAAGGTGACGTGTCATTCCGCAAAATTGCACAAGTTACAAAATTAAAGCCGTCCGGACCGTTCGTCCGTCCGGTCCAATGACCCTAACTCGCCTGTTATGACAACCATGCTTGATGGTGATCAAATTTCACTCAAAAAATGAAATTGACACCATATTCAATGTTCAAAATTGCTCATGCAAGAGAGCTCTATTTGCATGGACTTAAAGAATATAAAATAATATATTTATAGATGCCCCATAGTAGGCATATGCCTACCTAGTATGAAAATAAACCACCAAAATTTCAACACTAAATAATCATTTAATTTAGGTACTTTGAATGTAGTAAAAAAACTTAAATCTAAAAGTGTGATAAATTAACAAAATTTAAATTATAATATAAAATAATTTTAAAATTTTAAATAAAGGATCTAATTACCATCAAGTTAAACATCTCCAATAAAAATTTCAAGTTCTTAAGACTTGGGTTTCAAAAGTTATACTAGAAGACAACAACGTCACTCCAATTATGATACAAAGTAGGATTGGTGTTTCTTGCAATGACCTTAGGGAACTAGTAAAATACTAAAATGCCTTTAAGAGAAAATTCTATTCTATGGGAGACTTCCACTCCACATGACCATGCTACAAGGAAAAATAGAGCATTAGGGAAAAAAAATTGGGTTTTAAGAGCACAGCCATAAGATTCGAAGCAATGCAAATTTATTACACAAAAAAATCATATATATTTATTTGACGTATTTGTTGTATTTGCACTGTTGGTCCAGATCCAGTAGCCTTCTTTGAGACCCTCAATTTTTTTCTAATGGTCTAAAAAATAAAAATGCTCCTTTATAGCAACTTGACCCATGAAAAATAGTAAAAATATTTGTTGGCCAAGTCATTGCACTCACTTGTGTGTGAGTATGTGTAAACGCTCTATCAGTCAGACAATTTCATGACAAAGCAATCTTTGACCAGAGCACGGGAGAATCAGGGAAGGGGCAGTGCCAGCGGGGGGGTCTGAGACTGGGCACTGGAGTACTACGAAATTACGGGTTCAGGGCTTCAGGCTCCAGCTCACACGAGAACCTCGTGTACTAAGTTATGGAGCCACGATAGGATGAAGCGCCTGAGGCTTGGCCGTCTGACGCAGATTAAATACGCCCGTGGCGCACGTAGTAGCAATCCCAGATTACTTGGTTTCGGACGCAGACACTGGTGCATGTGACCAGAGGGCCTCAAGCGGAATATGATCGGATGGACGCGTGGTGATCGACTGCAGAAGCCATCGATCGAGATACCGGCGATTGTTCAAACGGGTTTGCACTGGCACAGTCAGCGATCGATCGAGCTTTATTCATCTAATCGAAACTAGACCGACCGACGCGAAGGTAAGCTACGTACCTTCCAGATTCATGTCAAGCAATTTGATTGGTTAGTCAATTGTGGAATTCAGGTAAGGTACTGCAGTAAGACGAGTTTGCAGGATCGTAGCTTTCTAAATACAGTAGGTCCTGGATCATACTTGTAGGTAGAATCGATCTGATGGGTGGAGTGCTCCTCAGAAGCTAGGCACTCGATTGGTGCTTGTTCGAACTATGGAAAGAAGAATATGCCCCTGGCCGCATGTGGCAGGGATGGACATTCGCAAGGAGCTTATTTTAATATCCTCGTGAGAGTTCATGAAGTTCTTTACGTTTTCCCTGTTTTGTCTTTTTGAAGAACTTTCTGCTTTCCCTGAGTTCTAGTGTTCATGTTCAAGGAATCCTTTTACAGCTAGTTGATTCTCCTATGTAAGTCTTACCCTCTCAGATTTTCCTATGACAATTTATTTCCCTGTTTTTTGTACAAAAAGGCTGTCCAAACAGGGAATTAAAATTGTAAATCCCTACAGGGAAAGCAGAAAATGTTCCTTGTGATTTCAGGGTGTGATGATTCCTGCATCAGATTACGTCCATGCCGAAGTCCGTAGCCTGCTTGGAGTGTTTGAAAGTGAAGTCACGGTTGTGGCGGCGATATGAAAGTCTCGTAGAGTAGACATCGGAGTTCTAATGTATATGTCTGGACTCCGGAAGGCGGGGAGAGGGGGGCTGTTGCTAGCTGTTTGTAAGTTAAGGCGGGCCTTGGACAATCCGCATTCTGTTCATTTTCGGATCCGCTAATGTAACCAATGGCACTTGATCTTTGCAGGATCGGATATATCATACTCGCGACTTACCAACACGTCACGGTTGATTGATTTGTCGAGCACAAAATGGCGATGGGGGCACTGATGGAGTCGCACTCCCTGGCGACGACACCCAGACCTCAAGTGGCAGCAGTCCATTTCTCCGGCCAATCGACATGCATGGCAACGAGGATCGACGTTACTAGGGGCCTCTAACGTTCGGCCATTCGATTCTGGCGATGCGTACGTGTGGTGAAGGCGATTAAGAGCCCTTACCCGAATATGATGATATCTAACTTGACTCGCCGCAGCACTGAGGTTGTTATGAATGAAGAATATCGGAGACCTAATGTAGTAATATAGATAATCTGTCTTTTGAGTGCATAGTGAGAACAACACATTAGAAGATTTTTGGGGCCTCTAGATGCCTGTGAGTTATCACACCCTGCGAACGCAAGAAAAAGGTTCGGCACAGCGGTCTGATGTGGCCAAGACCCTACCACATCATTGACCCATGGTTGTCATAGTGGACGGACGTCTGATTCACCCGTCCGTTAGAGGTCCCGCTCGTTCGATATAGTCAACACATAGTTGACTTTTTGATAACGGAAAAATAGGCCACGTGGATGCCATGTAGATTAAGGAACATGTTGGGCACGGACAAGATCATTAGGGCGCATTCCGAGTTGATGTGTCATTCCGCAAAATTGCACAAGTTACAAAATTAAAGCCGTCTAGACTGTCCGGACCGTCTGATGACCCTAACTCGCCCATTATGACAACCATGCATTGACCAAATTTTTTATTTTTTATTTTTTTAAATTTTTTTATGAATTTTTTTTTGACAATGGGCCGTTCCCCTCGCTGCAGGGAACAGCTACAGGGGAACAGGCCCGAAACAAGCTTTTGGACCCTCGAAAACTCTTCTAATGTGTTTTCAGACAATTAGTTCAGTAGATTTTTTATTTTATTATCTCCCAACCCCTAGTCCCCTACTAAAACATAATTTAAAAAAATTCCTAACCCAAACCCAAACCGGCTAGGGAGGATTGATCCCTCTATTGCCCCATGTTTTATCCTTATAGAAAATTCTGGAATTTTTTATTTGCCACATGTATTAAAATTTGCAAATTCTGTATTCATATCTGCAATCAAATACCACAAATTAGCTATGAGACATGATGAAGTACAAAATTTAAGCAACACAAAATAGGGGGCAATTTTTGACATTTAACATTTCTGGCAAGGCAATAGAAGGGTCAATCCTCTTTGGCCACCCACCCTATATGTAATTTCAAAGTGAAAATGGGATCTACAATCAATATGGGATTTCCATTCCTCCGTATTAGTATCCATATTGAGTATCAGTGTACCTCCTCTATATTCATATTCATATCCATATTTGTATTCGTACCCTGTATCTATATTCTAGATCAATGGTTTAGAGATTGATTTTTCTTTGACAAATAGATGGTCTCATAGTTTGGCATTTTTGAAAATTGAAAGTAGGGGGATTAATCAAAAACATGTTGTTCACATCTCTTCACTAAATAGGATAGTAAGCCTATATTTCAAAATTTCAATCATAGGGATTATTTTTTAATTTAATTTTTAAGTTGATTTTCATTTTTTTTTTCTAAAAAAGAATTTAACACCTTCATTTAATGTAGTGGGCACCTTGCCCATTTGTCCAAAAAATAAATAAACAAATAAAGAAAGAAGTTAACAAAGGAGATGTCTTCCAATGGGTGAAGCATAACATAGTGAATTGCCATCATGATTTCTATCAGCATAAATAGAGGATCTTTGTAATACAGAGGTGCCGTTCAAGTCCAAAACTCACATTGTACAAAATAAAGCATGAAATTCAAAACTTACATCAAACTCACATAAATTTTTGAATTGGATTTCAAGGATAATTTTAATATCACTCAATGCAAGGCAACCCACATGAATTTTCAATTTCTTCACCTCTCCAAGCTAATTTGGGACCTCTAATAGCAAAGATGAATTCTATATTTGCAAATTTTATAATGGGTGGCAAAATAAAAAATTCCAATGTTTTCTCCAAAGATAAAATATTGGGCAACAATGAGGGAGGCACTCTTCCATGACCATTAGTATCACTCAATGTATGTTCACATTGTCTTACGGGTGTACGGGAACTAATACATTTCAAGTACTCTATATAATTTAACCCAACCACAGATCTACACCTTGCCATTGCTTGAATGACCCAATGAATCAATTGGCAAATTTTATTTAAATGAAAAAAAATGAATAAATGATATTATATAACTTAGATACTAGTAGTCATGCATGTGCTTGCTAAAACATTAGAAGAAATTTGAGGGCACTAGAAGCCCGTTTCGGACTTGTTCCCCTATAGCTCTTCCCCGCAACGAAGGGAAAGGTTTGTTGTCAGAATTTTCTTTTTCAAAAAAAAAAAAATCATCTCCAAATGCAAAAGAAATAAAAATAAAAATTGAGGGGGACAATGACGTGGTAGGGTCTCAACCACATCAACAATCCAGCTCCGACGCTGCACCAAACTTGTTCCCAACTTGATAACTCAGAGGCTTCTAGAGCCCTCAAACTTCTTCTAATGGTCCAAAACTACAACACAGGGTCACGAGAGTCATGTACATAACTTGTTTTTAACTAGGGCCCCATTTGCACAAGATAGGATGACCGATATTCTCACAAATGAGGGGAACATGATGTTCTTTGGAATGACCCTTGAAATCATTCACTCCTCACCGTACTTTTCAGCTGCCTTATCCTTTATGCTACTTGATGCATAATCACTCCACCATATCAAGGATAAGGGACTCAAGGAAATGGAGGGCGGCCTCTCAAAGTCACATGGAAAATTTGTGAGCATGCGAAGTTTGACGAATAAAATAAGGGTGGCCATGCTCTGAGTCAGTTACCATTATCACTGGGCGTGTGTTCTCATCATTTTGGCCTTTTGGCAGGTTGCAGGGAACTGATATTTCAACACATAAGTACAGGTCTAATAAAAAAAATACCTAACTACACCATCTATATACAGTGCCCCCACCATTGCTTAAATGACCCAATCCATCACTTGACATATTAGTTTTTTAAAGTGAACTTTTTAACAACTGGCAAAGCCATGACATCTGTTTTATCTGAATGAAACAAAACTAAGGAATAAATTATTGTATAACCAAGATAACGGTCGTCGTGCGTGGTCCTTGCGGCGAAACTGATGAAAGGGGGTCAGTCACGAGAGTCACGTGAGCCGCCATGATCTAAAATGATATCCCAAAGGGCCGTCGGAAAACACCTTCGGAGCCCGGACGCCACGTGGCAACAGATAGAATGGCCGGGGTCGGGGGGGATGAAGTAAGTATCACGTGCATTCTGTTTCGTCCACGTGTCAGGTATTCAGGTGGTCATTAACTACCCAGTACTGTAATATATTTGGTAGTTGCTTCAGGGGACTTTAGGACCAACTGACGTAAGTTAACTTATTATGTTATGGACAGCTACGAGTCAGGTTTTTTGAATACATTAATTCGGGGCAGTTGTTGCCCCAAGGCCTTGTTTGAGTTTCTAGGAATTTGCTCTAAATTGAACAAAAAGTCAACGCTTTGATAAGTTATATCAATTTTTTTGAATTCTAAATATACAAATTCAAAACTAGAGTTGTTAAAGATCACATGGGAAAAGAAAACATAAAGAGATATGACTTATTGATTGACCAACAATTTCCCATAGGATATTGATCCATAAGTTTCTTCTATTTTTTGTACTGTTAAAATAGAAATTTTATAGATTTTCTCACCGAGTTTTTTTATAAGGTTTGAAGATTACAACTAGGTTGTTTTTTTCTCAATTTCATCAACTTACAATGAACTTACCAATTGGATTCTCCTCAAATATTGGAGTAGAACCAAATGTTCAAGGTATTTTTTTGAATTTTACAAGCAATTTTCTTTTAATTTTATTCCCATGGTGATTTTTTTTTTTCTCTAATTTTTACTCTCTATAGAAATTACATTGATTTTTTTATTGGGAGTTTTATTTTATATTTTCAAATTGCAACTCATTATTTTTTCCAATTCCACTAGCTAACAATGAATTAACCAATGGTTTTCCACAAACATTGGTGTAGATTGTAGAAAGTGATGATAAAGTGATGAAGAGAGGACATTTAGTTAGTGGATGATGAATGGTTTCAAAGTTAACCGTGATAAATGTGCCTATCATCAAGTTAAGATATACACACCTATAATCAATACTATTTACGATTAGGCATAGTTACTATTATTGAATATGAATTGCTTTTATTAAATCTTATTGGTAATTGAAAGAAGATTCTAAAGTACATTAGTATGCATTATTTGGGTATTATATGATTAGGTTATGGATTTATAATATACATTTTCTTTTGGTGTATCCAAAACCAAAACCAATAGACTTTTTTATATTGAGTATATACATTATTTGTAATCAATATCTAAGAAAAAATTATGTTTTGGGGTTCAAATGTAGATGTCATATTTCGGACAATATTGATTCTATTTATTTGTGTATCTCTATCTAAAATTCTAAATCTATAGATATAGATATCTATCTTAGTACATTAGTGATATTCTTCCACAACTTGCACTTTTTTCAAAGATGGAGAAGTTGGAAATAAATAAATTTGCAAGTGAATCAAGCTATTTGGCAAGAAATGAATTTGCAGTGTTTTTTCAAAGTTTTATTGAAATAAAATTAACCCCTAAATTCCCATTGTCTCCTTAGGGAACAAATCAAATTTTGGACAAGTTCATGTGACCTCAAATTTTGGTGAATTGTTTTGAAACTTTCCTATAAGATAGAAAAACTGATTATCTATGTGGGAATATAATTTTTATTTCAATTGATGCTTGGGAGCAAAAGTTATATCATAAAAAGCCTGAAACTGAACTCTATGGGTAGTACAAAAAAATTAAAATTTTTTTCCCTCAAAAAATGTTTTGTTATTTGTCTACATGTGAAGCTTTGATTCGTTCTATTTGGACAAATAATGAAAAAATTAAAGACAATCTTGTTTTTTGGGCAATTTCATCATCTTCTTGAAAAAATAACTTGTAGAATTCATTTCTGAATGCAATTTTCACAAATTTCCACAATTTAAAAAAAAAATGTTTTGTTTGCTTGCTAAAACAATTTCAATCATTGGCATTATCGTCTTTCAATCCCATCTTGCAGTTATTAACAACTTAGTTTTTTTTTCCAATCTTGAACCTACTTCTACTTAGCAATTTTTTAAAGAATGAAAATCAAGTTTTTTTTTCCCAGACTTTCAACTCAATTTTTCAACATAAAAATTTTTTAATTCAAAATTTGTAGTACAAAAATATTCCACAATTGGCAGTCAAAGTCATCCGAAATTGCAGACTAGTGTTCAAAAAAACTTTCTTTTTCAATTTTGAATGCTAATATCTTCCAATCTATACGGTCAAACTTTGTGAAATTTTTACCACATGATCTAAAACAAGTGAAGTACATGATCCAAAGTTTAGATTCTAAAAAAATGATTTTTTTTGTTTTCTTGGGTGAATGCAGCAAAAATGGCAGTTTTGAGTGGTTTTTGACAGAAAACAGCCTTGGGGCTTTAGGGGTTAATAAAGCATGGATAAGTCCATTCTAAACTGCAAGTTGACATGTCCATTTATAAAGCTTCCATTAGAAAAAATCTGAATCCCTGGGAGGGCCATTAAACTTTCATTTTTCAGCACCTTGTAGTGCAAGTGCATAAAAATAAAAATATATAATTTTTTAAATTATTATTTTTTAAATTTTTTAAATTTTAAAAAATTAAAACCTAATGTGGCTTTAACATGGCACAAGTAGTGCCACATCAAATGCTTTCATTAAAAAATATTTTGAAATAAAAAATAATTTTACTTCCTCTTTAATTGCACTAGGGTCAAAACTTGCAACCTTCCAATGGCCTAAATTTTTTCCTAATGATAATAGTGAAGTGACCTATTGCCAACAAGATTGGGTGAGACACAATAGAAAAGCTTGTTTATTGTATAAAATGTGATGCAGAAACAAATTTTGTCTATTATTGGGTGATGTGAATATCTTGCTTCATAAAAACAATGTACATTAATTGAAAACTAATGATGAAATTGTACACATTCATGTTTAGTATGTATGAAACATGCACAATTTTAACAAAAACACAAATCTTATCCAAAAATGTCTACATTTGTTTCTAAAGAAGCAATATCATCACAATGTTACGTAGCAATTTGACATTTCATCCATTGAAAATCAAGAATTTATTTCTTTACATTTTTTTTACAGGTTTCTTTTGTTGCTTGTTTACAAATTAACAATAAAAAGAACATGGTAATTAAGAGCACAATGGTGCTAGTATGTGAGCATGAAAATGCAAGAATGTCAACTTTGAGCATATAAATAGATATACTACAACCATTGAAGGTGCTTGTAATATAAACATTTGTAATGTAAAGAATGTGAATACATGAGCCTAGAAGACTATACATTTATGTTATAGATGTCTACATTATAGAAACCTTCTATGATTATAATGTAATTATAATATAGATACTTATAATATAGGTATTGTTGCTTCTCTACTTGCTTCTACCATATACAATTGTTATTTTTGCTCCAATTGTACATGACAGTGAGATATTCCAAGGGAATCTTCCAAATCAATACCCTTTTGCAATGAACTTTCTCCCCATCCAAAGCCCTTGCTAAATTTTTTTTCTTACAACATTAGAGCTCTATTATGCTAAGAAAACAATTACTTCACAAGCTTATTGTAAAAGTAAGAAAGCTCTAAGAATATCAAAATAATTACAATGATAATTACATTAAAAAAAATGAAATACCTTAAGAGCATCCATAATGCACTTGACAAACCAATTAATTGATTAATTAATTTTGGAATAAAAGGTGTGGAAGTTAAGACTTGTAAGTATTATCATTCAAAGTGCATCCAAAACACTTAAATAGACATAATAATATCTAGATTTAAATTTTGAATGACTGAAATACATCTAATTGACAAAAAATCAGAGGAAGTCTCGGCAAGTCATAGCTAAAAAAGGATAATTATGCAAATGGCATGGCATTTTACTCAAATGCCAAAGAAATCTCAACAAGTTTTCTATTTTTAGATAAAAATTTGAATTGTTTTTCCCCATTGACTAAAATAAATTAGATTAAAATCAAGTCACATATATATAGTCCTTGATTCATACTAAGTTTTGTCACATGGAAAAATTTACATCAAGGTATTAAGTATAATGTAAATTCTAGAACAAGCTTTTTACCTTCAATAATAGCACTAAAAAGGATAATGTTATGTTTCTAGTGATTCATTCTAGTAAGATGTGATTACTATAATATTAGGAAGACTTTGTACTGTAACTAGAACAAATCCCAATCCAAAATTTTAAATTAATGATTGGCTAATAAATAGGTTGCATTAGAAGATTTTTGGGGCCTCCAGATGCCTGCGAGTTATTACAGCTTGCAAACGCAAGGAACAAGTTCGGCACATCAGTCTGACATGCCTGAGACCTTGCCACATCATTAACCAATTCTTTTTTTCTTAATTTTTTTTTTCATTTGGAGACTAATTTTTATTTTTTTATTTTTTTATTTTTTATTTTATTTTATTTTATGAAAAAGAAAATTTTAATAGCAGGCTGTTCCCTTCGTTGTAAGAAACAGCTATGGGGGAACAGGCCCAAAACAAGTTTCTGGACCCCCAAAACTCTTCTAATGTTAGTAGTCTAACTTTTATTACAATTAAAACAAAAATCCATGCCCTTTTCTGGGTGAATACAAACATTAGAGAAATAATCAAGCTTGTAGAGGGTTGCTCCACAATCTTCTATGGACTCCAAAGTTTACATTTTTTTGGCTTAAGTATTTATTTTTCCCCTATTCTTACTAAGCTTCCATCAGGCTATCGGATGACTAAGTGGCTTTGAATCCCAATTCAAGTGTTCAATAATGAAGGTTAAGTTACTTTGATGCACCTTAATATAATTATTGAACAAATTTAATTTGGATGCTAATTAAAATTTAACCAAATTGTGGAAAATAAGGCAAATATCCAAAAAATTTCAATGACCATCTATCATGAACAAATTTTTTGATGGGACTATAGAAGACTTACTTCATTGACATTTGATGAAAATGAAGGATAAAGAGGGTGTTTTTATAATGAAATCAATTGTCATCATAAATCTTCAAAGAGTATGAACTAATTTGAAGTTGAGAGTTTGGCTACTCATTGTACAAATATAGAAATTGGGTTCAAAGTTAAATTTCAAATCTCATTTAGGTACAATAGAATAATTTTTTTCAAAAACTTTGAACTAGAAAAAGTTGGTTAATCAAGTTAAGTTTTATCTTCAAAAAATCTATTTGAGGTTTTGAGACTCCAATAAAAATTTATGGACAAAATTTAGAGAAGGTGTTGGAAAATGTTAAAAAAAGTCCCTTCCAATCTCTCTCTAAAATTAACTATAATTTTTAGTTAGAATTTCAAAACCTAAAATCTATTTTTGGAGATGAAATTTAGCTTGATTATCGACATTAAATTAATTCAAAGTTTTTAAATTTTTTTATTCTACTATGACTAAATGAGGTCTAAAATTTAACTTTGAACACAATTTCTAATTTGACTTTAATATGAACGCTTGAGCTCCTATTAATCCTAATTTATGTATCTCGCATGGATAGTTTCACCTATTACTACCCCACTTGTATTAAAACCTTTTCTTCTCATAAGAAATATACAAAATTTGGTAAACTATGCTTCTTGAAGATAGTTGCCTTTGGTACTTGGGCTTCAAAAACTACTTAATTTTGACTTCATTTGTTTAATTTGATTGATATTTAGTTTTGTTTCATTTGTTTCATTTGATTAACATTCAATTTGACAACTACTAAACAAGTATATTAAAAAAAAAGTTTGGAGTATATAATTCAGCTTTGCGTTAGTATATTGAATCCTTAGAATATCTCAAAATGAAATTTAGCTACATTTTGTAAAGTTCACACACTCTAACTACACAAATTTGACAAATTTGGTAGGCTTTCTAAACACCAAACAACAAATTGCTTTATTACTCTCTAGTGATTTAGATAAGGGCTGTTTTTTCTCTAATGAAAGACATGTACTATTTTGGGTCACATTCTGAGTGATGGAATTATTTTTTGCTAGAAAATTTGAAGGTAGAATCTAATGAATATGAAATTTTTATTGGAGATGTCTAACTTGATTATAATCATATCCCTTCTTTTTTTTAAATTAAAAAAAATTATTTTATATCTAAAAGTCAATTTTGCTAATTTTTCACACTTTAAGGTTTAGGGATTTTTAGTATGGGGAGTACCCAAAATTAATGATCTAAAGCTGAAATTTTTGTGATTTATTTCCACAATAGGGAGACATATCCCTACAAAAGAAAATCTTAAAATACATTATTTGATGACTTCCATATTTGTGCAAACATAGCTCCCTTGTGTGTGCACTTCTAAACATTGAAGATGGTTTTCACTTTATTTTTTGGTGAAATCTAATCACCATTAAGTCCTTAAAAATTGCCAACTTTTATTTTATTTTTTATTTTATGCTTTTCTATTTATTATTAACATATACCTTATTGTATCTATTTTTTTTTGTGACAAATTGTCTTTTTTTCAAATAGTATTATTTCAATACTTACAAATAGTTTTGGTAGGTGATTGCAAGAAACACTTGTCCTTTTTGTGTGTCCCCTCGATCTCCATGGAGGTGTTTTTTCCTCATAACTTTTGCGGTTTAAGTCTATTTTAGCTAAACTTTGGAGGAGAGGTGCGTCTTATTGATCTAGACTTTCAGTAATTTTTTTAATTTCAAAAAAAATAATTTACTATTTTTAAAGTGGCCCCAATTGGATGTTTGCCTTGGTTATTTTGAGGGTTCTCAGTTCTATTTGGGGACCAAAAATGAGATTTTGAAACCAAAGTTTCAACTTGTTGTAGGTGGACTAACATTCTAAAGATGTCTAATGAGATTTTTAGCAAAGAACCCTGTGTAAGCTCAGGTGTAAGGGCTATACATGGGTTGAAAGAGGACACTGTTTGCACAAGCACTATCAAGAGGGGAAAATTTTTTATGATGAATTTTTTGTTCACATAGGACTAGAGAAGATTAGAAAAATATTTTTTTCTTTGAATTTTTTACTATTTTCTAAAATCAAATTCGAAAGCATCTATTTTCTTGCATTTTTCTAGGCCTCTTTTCTTGTGCATAACTTTTAGAGATAAATTTTTCTAGGTCTGAATTTTCTCACATATACTACTATGAATGCTTTACAAATTATCCATATTTTATTTTATTTAAAAAAAATTTATTCCAAAAGTCACAGTACGACAATAATAAGGCCATTCTGAGCCAAAAAGGACAAGTGTTTCTTGCAATCACCTTGGTATTCAAAACAATATTTTTAGCTTTTAGCCATTGTATTTTTAGATCAACAATAGAGATTGTTCTATTTCGTAGATCTTCTAGTATTTCTATTACTAAATGCAAAAAATGAGTATTTAGCGAAATACTACAAAAATCGGTCAATCTTTCTTGCATTTATCCTTCTATGAATGAGAAATCTACTTGGAATCCAAATTAACCAAAGTAGATAATGCAGTTTAACTATTTTTGAGGAGCATTTTACTTTCTAATTTTTTAAATTTGTGTTGGACTTAGTAGAATTATAGAGAGACTATGATACATTTCAAAATCATAGATCTTATTTAACCCCTAAATGTCCAAGGCCCCCAATTTTGGTGTCGATAAAACTTCGAAGATAAATAAAACTTTACCAAGTTACTATTTTTAGTATATTATATTTTTGAAAAATTCTTTTTGAAGTCTAGTTTTTAAGTTTTAGCATCAAATATCCGATTCTGAAAATGATTGACTATGATTTTTCTATTCAAGATTTTGTGCAAGGGTATCCATTACAATCTTGACTTTCCATAGTGTTGAGAGCTTTTGTAAATGAGCCTCAAGCACACTAGATGTTGGAGAAAAATTCACATTAGAAATTCATTTTAAGAAATTGTAGAAGAAATTTTGCAAAAACTATAAATTGACTGGAGTTATACATGTTATGTCCTTTAACCTCATGTTTTTTTGGTGACCAATTTTTTTAATTCGACATGTGAAAAGAGGATTGAAAGACTTCAAATTACTTTCACAGTTTTGATACCCTCTTGATCAAATACTATAATCTTCCAATTTGTAAGTGATATTGTGTTTTTTTCTATAACATATCTATTTTGGATTTGTACGGTTACAATTCAAAAAATTGATGCAACTGATCAAAATGTTGGCTTATTGTTCAATTTAGAGCAAATTCCTAGAAGCTCAAAAACGGCCTTGGACATTTAGAGGTTAAAGGTTAATAAATTCAAATTTATGGTTCATCTCTTACATATCAAAATGAAAATTGTATCGCATTCTCATCTACAAAAGTCACTTTTCACTAATTCAATCTTGCTACATCCTAACCAGATCCAAAATTTTCTCAATAAATCCTTACAATTTGATGAGACCTTGTTGCTTTGTAACATGCTTTGTTCTAGGTCTATTGTAATCCACATACACAATGTGTGATGCCTTACCTAAATTTTTACCACATAACTACATACTCCTTCCTTCCCAAAATGATTGTTCACAATTTTGTTGGTATTTCTTTATGCCAATTTCATTGACCATATTGTGTAAAACATAATTAAAAAAGATTCCAAATTTTATATCACTAGAATCAATGAAGAATATTGTATACATGTGTTCATTGCAACCTAAATAAAATTAGCCAACAAAGAAATGTTTTGAAAACCTACTCAAATCAACCTTAAGTAAAACATGACATTCAAAGTGGACAATCATTTCCGGATAGAGGGAGAGTAGCTTTGATGAATCCATGTCCCATACAGACGGTAATTCCTGCAATTGAAATGACAGAAACGTTTCATTCATGTCACAAAACAAAAACAAAAGTCTGTCTATCTTTCACCGAAGACTGCCTTCCGGTGCTGCCACCCTCATCATCATGCCATGGCCTTCCGTTCTCACTCAGTTTCCTCGGCAGCACATTCCACGCCGGCATCGCACCCAAATAGTTTTGTCCTTTTCGTATTCAGGGCACTGTGACAACGTCGACAATCCGGAACAGATTCGAACTCTCAAACCATGCATGTAGCGCTCATGTCGTCAGCACCAGATATTTCTAGATAAT
The DNA here is from genome assembly GCA_963969395.1 of Pseudoscleropodium purum. Lineage (NCBI taxonomy): Eukaryota > Viridiplantae > Streptophyta > Bryopsida > Hypnales > Brachytheciaceae > Pseudoscleropodium > Pseudoscleropodium purum. The sequence continues at coordinate 7,002,923 of OZ017796.1, forward strand.
ATCAGGACCATCTCCTAGCTGAAGGTCTGTCCGTCTGTAGACTGTACAGTACTAAACCTTACACACTGCAACAGCCGAACAGAACTAGCAAATCGAAAGACGGAGTTCCTGAAGCAACGATCGTCCAAAGTGCAGAGAAAAATATCTGCATGTGGGCAGCAGTCTCAGTCGCACGATTCCGACTCGGGGTGCGCCAAAATTTGGAACATGAGGAAAACGCATGCACGAACAAATTATTTACCATGGATGATGGACTTTGAAAATTTCTGAGTTCTTTTCTGGAATCTTAGACCTTGAGTTAACTTAGGTACAGACCGTACAGTAGTGGAGGTGACAAAATACAAAATTGACAGCCTGGGAGGGGGGCAGATTTTTGCATCTGCGATGAGCATGAGAGAAAAAAAAAAATCTCACCTTCCTGGCCTCTTTTGAGAGGCTCGTAGCACTACTTTACACAAATCTGTCTCAAGGGACATTTACACGTGCCCATCAGCTAGATAGTTAGTGAGGGTAGAACATGATTGGCTGGTTTTTAGCAAATTAAAATTCTAGTGAGTCAATCTTCACAATGACTTTTGAAGTCAAGTGACATGCAAAGCTACCTTAAAGAGCCTAATAAAGTTTGATTAGGAGACTAGTAAAATGCCTTTAAAAAAAAATATTATTGAATTAGAGACTTCCACTCCACATGGCTATGCTACAAGGAAAAATAGATCATTAGGGAAAAGAAATTGAATTTCAGGAGTAAAATCCTAAGATTTGAAGCAATGCAAATACATCAAATAAAAAAATCATATATATATATATATATATATATATAATTTTGTTATATTTGCACTATTGATCTAGATCTGGGAGCCTTCTTTGAGACCCCATATTTTTTCCCTAGCTTGACCCACGAAAATAGTGAGAATATTTGTTGTCCAAGTCACTGGACTCACTTGTGTTTGAGTAGTCCAAACGCTCTATCAGCCAGACAATTCCATGACAAAGCCTATTTTTGACCAGACCACAAGGAGAATCTGGGAAGTGGCAGTGCCAGGACGGTGGGTCTGAGACTGGGGCACTGGGGTACTTATGGATGGGGTGGTTCAGGGCTTCAGACTCCAGCTCCCACAAGAACCTCGTGTACGCTATGGAGCGCCGATAGGATGAAACGCCTGAGGCTTGGCCGTCTGATCAATAGTCGAGTTGAAAACACACATGGCTTGGGCAGATTAAATATGCCCCTGGTGCACGGAGTAGCAGTCCCAAATTACTCGGTTTCGGACGCAGACACTGATGCAGGTGACCAAGGGGAATATGATCGGATGGACGCGTGGTGACAGACTGCAGTTAGCTAGCTAACTACTGTAGGAGCCATAGATCGAGATACCCATTGTTCAAACGGGTTTGCATTGGCACAGTCAGCGATCGATCGAGCCTTGTTCATCGGATCGAAGGCCGACACGAAGGTGAACTACCTTCCAGGTTCATGTCAAGCAACTTGAATGGTTAGTCAATTGTGAAATTCAGGTAAGGTTTTCGGTAAGACGAGTCTGCAGGATCGTAGCTTACTTTCGGATGCTATTAGGTCCTGGATCATACTTGTGGGTAGAATCGATCTGATGGGTGGAGTGCGCCTCAGGAGACACTCGATCGGTGCTTGTTAGAACTATGGACGGCATGTGCTCCCGAATGTGGCTAGGATGGACATTTCTGGGTGTGGTGATTCCTGCTCAGAGTTCGTCGCTAGCATCAGTATACATCCCTGCCGAAGTCCCTAGCTTGCTTGGAGTGTTTGAAAGTTTTGGTCACGGATGTGGTGGCGATGTCGAAGTCTCGTACAGTAGAGATCGGAGTTCTAATATGTCTCGAGTGGGGGTGGGGAATGGGGATGGGTTAGCTATCTGGGGGAGCATTGGACAATCCGCATTCTGTTCATTTTCGGATCCGCTAATGTAACCAGTGGCACTTGATCTTCGCAGGGTCGGATATATCAGACTCGCGACTTACCAGCACGTGACGGTTGATTGATTTGTCGAGCACACAATGGCGATGGGGGCACTGATGGGATCGCACTCCCTGGCGACGACACCCAGACCGCAAGTGGCAGCAGTCCATTCCTCCGGGCAATCGACATGGCAACGAGGATCGACGTTACTAGGGACCTCTAACGTTCGGCCATCCTGGCGATGCGTGAAGCGATGCGTACCTTTGGTGAAAGCGATTAAGAGCCCTTCCCAGAAGGTGGCCGCGGACCCCGCTACCGATCCCAGCAGCGGCCGCGTGGCCAACGAGGTCGCGCCTAGCGACCTGGCGCGACGGTGGCGAGAGATCGGAGGGGAGAAAGACTGGGATGGACTCCTCGATCCGCTGGACCGGACCCTGCGCGAGGAGATTCTGCGCTACGGGGAGTTCGTGCAGGCCACGTACGATAACTTCGACTTCGACGAGCACTCCAAGTACTGTGGAAGCGCGCGCTACAACAAGGCCAAGATGTTCAGCAAGGTGGGCTTGGACCAAACGGGATACGAGGTCCAGCGCTACTTCTATGCCACCGCCAACGTGGAGAAGCCGTTCTTGGAATTCTTCAAGAAGCCCCCGCCCGCGCGCGAAGGGGAATCCTGGAGCATGGACTCCAATTGGATGGGGTACGTCGTCATCAATGCTGCTAACAACACATGATTAACATTGAAAACCAAATTCTTGTGTTTTCTCATTTAGGTGCATATTTTGGGTAGCGATGGCTTGTTGTAGGACCCATAAGTTTTGGCGAATTTTGCAGTGCGTTAATCTTTCTGTTCTTTTGGTAGCGAATTGAAATACAGTTTCTGGTTCTTATCAGCAAGCGGCCTCTAAAATCTGGCTGAGTAATTGCATTCTCCTCTTTCAATTTCCGATAGATTTATGTCTTCGACAGACCAGAAAGTATTTAGCCATATGAAAACCACTGGTGCAAGTCGTTGCGCCGGCTGTCGTAAATGACAATTGAAGACTGGTCTTCGATCAGCTAGGACTCTAACACTGCGCCATTGTTGGCACGGCATGCAGATACATCGCGGTGTCCACGGATAAAGAGAAGATCAAGCAGCTGGGTCGCCGCGACATCATGATCGCGTGGCGCGGAACCATCCGGAACAGCGAGTGGGCAGCGAACATGAAACAAACCTTGTCGCCAGCGTCAATGGACAAGCGCCCCGGCCTCAAGCAAAAAGGCCCCACCATTAGTGTGGAGACGGGATTTTTGACATTGTATACCTCCAAGAACCCCAAAACTCGATACAACAAGACCAGCGCTCGAACACAGGTACGCGACTTTTTCTTTTCTTTCTCGACGTAGTTTTTTTTTGTTTGGAAGACTTCATCCTCCTCTCAGAGCACCCACACCCATGTGCGTCAGAAATAACGGGCAACAAACGGTTGTGGAGGATCCGTCAGGGTCTGGTCACCCTGCGACGTCGTGAGTTGTGGAGGCCCGGTGCAGTATATTTTCTCTTGTTTCGCCGGCCAAGTGGCTGTTGCTCAGCTTCCCAAAGGGAGTGCTTCTGCTTCTTTCTGTTTTGGGCACGGACCAAGTTTGTTAGACCCTTTGAAACCTACGCTCATGCAGCAATTGAGAGGCCCTCAACTGTTGAGTGGCCCGGGTTTTGAAGAGCCCGCAGCACTTAATTCCGTTGCCCAAGTAACGGTGGGGCACGAATTTGCTACTCGGGCACGCCAAGAGTCGTTGAGGCCGCGTTGGACGCCCCAGGGTGCGGGTGCTCTTAAGCTTACCTTCAGTTTTTCAGTCCTGCCCCTCACTCTCAGTACCCACACATGGGAGCCAGAGTGCTGTGAACGACGTCTGGCCTCCTTGCGCCAGGAAACAAACTAACATGTGTCAGAACGACAGTCACTGATGCCGTGATTGTCAACATCAACGTGCTGGAATTCTTACGACATTTATGACATCTGTTGCTGAGGTCGATAATTTCAGAATCAAGTATTTGGCTGCACTGGGCTCGTTTCGGTTGTTTCTGACGTACTTCTTCAATATGACCTGATCGAATCCTTCATTTGATGTCGTGGCAAATTTGTCAGGGGTATCGATTTATACTTTCCAGCTTCCAGTTTGGAAAGTTAGGTGCCTCTAGACTCTGCTCTTGAGTGTCAAAATTTTAGACACTAAACTCTGCACTTGAATGTCAAAATTTTGAAGCCTTGACATGCGTTATGTGAATGATCCTCGAACGTTTATTAAAATTGTAACCTCTCCGATCTGACTGCAAAACGTTGCTGAGACTTGCCTGCTGCAGGTGTTGGCGGAGTTGAAGCGGTTGCTGGAATTATACAAGGACGAAGAGCTGAGCATCACCATTTGCGGCCACAGCCTGGGCTCGGCCCTTTCCACTCTGAATGCTTACGATATCGCCCAGTCGGGCCTGAACATCCCCGGCAAGCACGCCGACATCCCCGAGGACTGGGACGGCCACACGGCCCCGCCCGCCATGGAGATGCCCAACCCCGAGCACTTGAAAACTATTCCAATCACAGTCTTCTCTTTTGCTGGGCCGCGCGTCGGAAACGACGCCTTCCGTGACAGACTCAAGGATCTCGGCGTCAAGGTCAGTCAATACTCCCATTTCCCATACAATCATACATCCTTCCTTGCTACAGTAAAAAGGTTCCCGAAAAGTTGCTGAAGAATATGGGTGAGTCCATTTTGTCTGACGTACTGTCGGCAGGATACACTTTTTCTTTTTTCTTTTCCACAGTTGTGATTTGTTTTGTCCTAAGCGTCCAATAGAATCTTTTCAACAGACCCTTTTTTTAATATTATCGTGAAAGATCAGCTTTTTCCTGACGTTATTCTTCGGCCACGTTATTTCCCCAACGTCAGAGTGGGTTTTTGATCTGCATGTCACTCCATTCGACAGTCTTGTTCTGTTCCATGTGAGGTTTTGTACGTGGTAGAATAGATGGCGTTGCCATTGGGAATATAGGCCCTACAGAATCACAATGGTAGGGATCATATCGAGTGTTGTGCATAGGTCCCTGTAGAACACTCTCGAAGCATCCAATAATATACTTGGCTTAAAAAAAGAATGAAGTGTGGTCACCTCATCTTTTTGTAAACACATCCTTCTTAACCTGGTAACAACATGGTAGCCTACAAGTGTGTGGTGGGTGACACAGAATGTCTCCTTTTATTTAAGACAGAAGTGCAGATGCTCATCCGGCATTCTAAGATGAAGTGGGAGGCTTTTGGTTACAAATGCTATGCAAGTTGGTAAACTTTGTTAACATTTGGGTTGGATAACTACAGGTTCTGCGCATAGTGAACAAGAATGACCTCGTGCCACGCGCGCCGGGACTCTTCATCAATGAGAACACAGACAAATTCCGATGGATGGAAAAGATCATTGACCAATTTCCATTCACGTTCATCCATGTGGGGACCGAGCTTGAGCTCGACAACAACCACTCCCCATACTTGGACCCAGACCGTGCAAACGCGGGCAATCGCCACAACATGGAGCAATACTTGCACCTCATTGATGGCCACCAGGGCACGGGGAAAGAATTCAAGCTCACCACGGGGCGTCAGGTGGCATTGGTGAACAAGAGCTGTAATTTCTTGAAGGCCGAGCATTTTATTCCAGAGTGCTGGTGGCAACGAGAGAACAAGGGCTTGGTTATGACAGAGGACCGCCGCTGGGTGCAGCCAGATCGTGAATTGGAGGACATCCCCAAAGAAGGAAGTGATGATTTTAATTGATTAATATTTAGTTCTTGTTTATGTGCCCTGGAATGGATTCTCAGTGTGAACATCATGTGATTCAATGTAATAAAAGGATGGGAGTTGTGTGTTTGATTGCCGGCACTTCCCAACATGGCTTTCTGGAAGTATCGTACTCTAGCCACTAACCGCGCACTGCCAATTACCGTGCACATGACCGGAGAATGGAGCGTCGGGAATGAAGGAAATATAACATAATTTACTCAACAGAAACCAAAAAAATCCCAGTAGTGAATCCTCTGGCAAGAAGAGCGTTTTTTGTAACACCTTTGTCTGGTGCCTCAAACATAATTGAACATTGAGTAAACTCTTGAACTTGTTCATAATGTGTTTATAGGCAACGGATTTCAATTTGTAATCTCACTGGCCATCGAACCTTTCACGGCTCACGGACTTCTTTAGCACACGGCGGGGCACACGGTGAGCGGTTTCATAAAAAAAAACTCTTCTCAAACATATGTCTGCGGATGTCCTCAAAATCATGACGTGAATATGCCAAGGGCATGTGCCTCTTCACAACTCACTAATCAAACACTCCAACAATTGTTTTCTTAGAACTTAGGAAATCTGTGATGTTACTTTACACACAATTTAGAGTGAATTTTGCACGGTCAGTGGTTGGGGCACGATCGTACAGAGAGTGCATTGGTGACTGTATGCAGCTGTTTTTTTGTTTGCTGGTAACATGTTTTCAATGAGTCATATTGTCTTCATTGTTGACAATCATGCTCATCAGCTGTCCATGCCAGTTTTTTCAGTTTGAACATCAATTAGGTTTATCATTGTGAAAATAATGGCTTCTTGGAAGTTTGATCGATGATGTGGTAACTGTGGCTGTCTGTGTGGTTGCAAATTGAATTCAATTTGTGTGTGCTGCAGCAATATCACCAACTTGCACAAGTTTCGGAATTAGACAAATTGCGAAGTGCACTAATAAAAAAACTACAATACTTTAGATTAAATCCGTGCATTGAGTTCTCTTTGTACTCTCTCAAATAGCGTGATTGTACGTCATGCAATTGACATCCAATTTTCATCTATTTCATTCAACTGTTCAGTGTTCGCACTAATTACACTAAAATTCATTCCATGAATCTGAGGGTCTTGCATTACTTGAAGGAACTTTGAACATTAAGAATGTTGCTTTTGGTTGATGCACATTACGGTAATCTATTGGACTGAGGGAGGAACCTCCGGCATGTGCTATCTATCCAGTGACGACCAATTAGATGCAATGACAGCCAAACAGAGAGCGAAGTGTTAGCAAAAGTTGTGAAAGACATTAACCCCTAAATGCCCGAGGCACCAAAATCTAGTGTTTGAAAAACTTTGAAGTTAAATAAAACCTAACCAAGTTGCTATTTTTAGTAACTTATATTTTTGAAAGATTCTTCTTGAAGTCTAGTTTTAGCATCAAAAATTCGATCTTGAAAATAAATGATAGTGATTTTTCTATTCAAGGTTTTGTACAAGGGTACCCATTGCAATCTTGACTTCCTGTAGTGTTGAGAGCTCTTGTAAATGAGCCTCAAATACACTAGGACTTGAAGAAAAAATCACATTCAAAACTCATTTAAAAAAATTGTAGAGTAGATTTTGAAAAGCCATATATTGATTGAGGTTATTCATGTTAGGCCTTTAACCTCATATTTTTTTGGTCACCAACTTTTTAGGTTTGACTTGTGAAAAGTGAATTGAAATTTTTTTATAGTTTTAACACCCTCATGGTCAAATGTTATAATCTTCCAACTTATAAGTGATATTGTTGTGTTTTTTCTTCCTATGTGATCTCTAACATGTCTAGTTTGAATTATTATGGTTACAATTCAAAAAAAATTGATGCAACTTATAAAAATGTTGACTTTTTGTTCAATTTAGAGCAAATTTCTAGAGGCTCAAAACACACCTTGGGCATTTAGGGATTAACCTTGTACAGACATTTTGACCAAAGTAGTATGATGGATGACACAAAATTCCTTTGTGTAAGGTCAATCAAAGTGCATGTGTTCATTCATGGAATTTTGTGCAAAAAGGGGAGGTTATGTTTGGTAGTTTGACCTCCAATGAGTGTTTTCATTTATTTAAGTAGATGATTCACATGGTACCAAAAAAGATGATTTCCACAGTAGCCAATTTTGTATTTTAGGGTTAAACTTGTAAGGATAGGATGGACACTATGAAAATTAACCTTATTTTGTACCATCTGAATCATCTACTTAAAAAAATCAAAAGCATTAATTGTAGTCAAACTACTATGCAAGACCTCCCCTTTCCACATAAAATACTAAAGATGAACATTTGTACTTTTGTCTTACATAAGAAGATTCTCTATCATTCGTAGGACACTTTTAGGCTTCTGAGTTGCTAAAGTTTTGTAAATTTCATCTTATTTTTAACTTCTAAAAGATGGGGGATCACTAAAAGTATCCAAAACTTGCCATTGTTGAATATAATCAAAATCTGAAAACATTTTCCATATTTTTAACCTCTAAATTTGTACTAGACATCCCTAGAATGTGAGGAAAATTTTCCAACCCATTTGACCATATAGATCACATGCCATAATGTTTGAAGTTAGAAGAAACTAATTTTGGAGCCCTGCCCAACAAAGTCAACATAGTATGATTCAACTTTGTAGAGATTAGAGAAGAAGACATTATCCAACTTTGGAAATTGGAATCCTATTGTATAGGTAGATTTGTTAGTTATTTGCATGCCAATTTTCATTTATAATGAAGATAATATATCCAAAACCATCATACACTCAAAAGATGACAAAAATCAACATCTAAATGAGCCAGATTTCAATTGTTTTAGGGAAACTCATTTTTTTGAAAGATCAAAATTCCTACAACCAATACAAATCCTTTTTCCCTTTATCAAGGTAAAAAAATTTTCATTTAAAAAAATCTCATTAATTTACATTAGAATTTGAATTAAAAATTCTAAAATTGTTCTAAATTGCCATTTTTAGTGCATTGCATGAAGATTGGGATTTTTTTCCTTTATTCATTGCACATTCTTTCACTATACTTCTATGAGAATATATGATTCAAAATCAGACCATTTGACTTCACAAATATAAGCATTCAAAGTTAATGGAAAAAATTCACAACTTGCTTGACTATTTACCTTTTCTATTAGCACATTCCCCAAGTTGCCCCTAAACTTTTGAGCCTCGTAACTTTTGATTCAAGCATCTAATTGAAAAAAAATTATATTATTGAAAACCAAAAAATAATCAAGTGAACATCTTAGGTGAAAATTTCACTTTCATCTATAAAAGAATGACTTCATATAAACCTATCTAAAGCCTTCAAAAAGCTCCAAAGGAGCTTATTGTCCTTTAATGTTTCAGTAGTAAGGATATTTTATCATCCTATTCAATGACATTTAAAAATCCATTTGTATTATTGTCATATTAACCTCTAATGTCCCACTTGAGGCTATTTTTTCATCCTAAACCATTAAAAACTCCCATTTCTATTGCAAAGAATATAAAACTTTGCAATTTTTTTAAAAATATATCTAATTGTTAGATCCTACACTACTCTAGTATAAGAATGTAGAGAAGAAATTTTAAAACCTTTTACCTTGTATTTTGCATATATTTGCCTTCAAAGAGAAGAAAATGGGTTTTGGAGCATTTTCATTGACTAGGTTATTTGGCTTTGAATCTTCTTACCTTAAAAAATTTTGCACTAGAACATTTTGACTTTAAAAAAATTTACATTGAAGATTTGAAGTGAAAGTCTAGGGAAAATTTTTTTTTTTTTTTAAATGAGATTTTCATTCTTTAAAAAATTGTTAAGTTTCAATTCTTTAATTAGAAGTTTGTTATCAAATTGAAGGATAAACTAAATCATTTAATAGCTCTAAGATGGAATTGAAACACACTAATTTTAATGATAAGATTGTTTTAGCAAATATATTTAACATTGTAGAAATTTATTTTTTTGAAAATTGTGAAAATTGAGTTCAAAAACAAATCTAGTACATTATTTTTTCAAAAAGTTTCTATGTGTATTGTCTAAAAATGAAAACCTCCATAACTTTTACATCATTTATCTACATGGAATGAATCAAAGCTATCTACTTAGACCAAATATAGTCTATGAGGAAAATAAATAAATTTAAATAATTTCAAATTTTTGTAGATTTTTTGGCTACTTGGTCTTTGAACAATTGTGGCATAATTTTTGCTCCTAAGCACCAATTGTAGTAAAGACTATATTTTGAGAAAGCTATTAATGTGACTTTTTATCTTCAATTTTTTGTTTAGAAAGTCATGTCAAAAATTGAGGTTACATGACCCTATCCAAAATCCATTTTGTTCTTTTTAGGAATCAGGGTTGACAAATCAATACGTCCGCCCCAAAATAGCGTCCGTAACCCGGACATCCGTCCTTACGGACGTCAGCAAACGCAGCGTCCCTCCCGCCGTCGGAAGGCGGACAGGCGGGGCGGACAGACGGGGCAGACGGATGAGGCGGCTTAGAAAACCCATTTTGGGTTTTTTTGTTTTGATTGTTTTCACCAATGATATAAATATATAATATGTCTACTTTGAGTTAGTAGGGTTACATTTCCCAAAAAATTAATATAACTCATGAAAATGGTTTCTTTTCCCTTTAATTCCAAGGAAACATTTTTTTTAATTTTTTTTATAACAAATTGCGAACCATTGCACTTCATTTAATATTTAATTGTTTAAGGATTAAGGGAGTGACCGCGGGGCAGTTTGGGTAAGGCGGTCTCGGCGGACGGGGCGAACGGGGGGACAGGCGGACGGGGCGGTCTCGACGGACGCTGCGTCCGCCGGGACCGCGAATGTCAATAGACGCTGCGGACACAACGTCCGCGTTCGAACATCCCGGACGTCCAACCGTCCTGTCAACCCTGTTAAGGATAATGGGACTTTAGATGAAAATCCTTTAGCAAGTCAATGTCTACTTTGGAGACAAAGGTTGAAATTAAACCATCAAAAATCATTGACAATGATAGCTTTTAATCCATCTTTTTCTATAGAGAGTTGTATGAGTTACTAACTGAATGTTGTTCTTAGAACTAACCATTAAAAGAAATTGACCTTGCAATGGGTCGTTTGACTGCATTATAATGTGCCTTTATGAATAATAATAATAATAATAAATGTTTTTTATTTAGCCCATGTAATTACAATCTATGTCATTCAAGACTAGGGACTAAAAAAACATTTAAAAAACATTTCCTTGAATTTGTACAATTGTAGAAAGTCAAACAACCCACTATAGGGGCCAAATTTATTCCAATGTAAGTTACACTTGATTTGTCTGTCCAAAATCAAAACCAAAAAAATTTGATTTAGACATAGGAACACATACAGAATATAGAAGATATGATATACGAAATATGGATGTTAAATACGGAATATCGATACAATACAATCTACAAATGCTAATATGAGTTACAAAATACAAATGAATGTGTAGGTTAGAATATTGATATGGTACAAAATACATATACATATATGGGATATATGATGTAAGATATTGTTGATAATTCTATATTGATTGCAATCTAACATTTTCAATATATGTATAGAAAGATAGTGAAAATTCAATCACTTATTAATCTTATAAAGACATATTGGTCACTACGAAAATCATATTATTGGGTAGAGTGTGAATCTTCTACTTAAAAAAGCAAGCAACATTAAATCCAACTTTTGAAATAGGCCCAATAGGCTAGATTTTCCCTTTGGGAAAATGCAATTTTTTTTTGCACATAAATTTTTTTTTATAAATTTCAGATTTATATTTGCAATTAGAGACCCCAAATTAGCTAGGAGAGGTCTAGAATATATTTTACTCATGGCTCAAAATAGTGGGCTTTTTTTTACTTTTATCCCAAGAGAACCCAAATATTATCCAAAAATTACCCACTTTGTAATTGGATTTAGTGTCTTGCCTCAAGAAATACCAAAAGCACCACTTATTAGGAATCAAACTACTTTGGAAGATCATTCCTTTTCATACTATGGAAATCATCCTTTTTAGTATAGTGTGTCAAAACATCTACTTATAAATAAACCAAAAGCATTCATTGGAGGTCAAATTATTGTACAAGACCTTCTCATTCTGCACAAAATTCCAAGAATGGACATTTGTAATGTTGGATGTTAAATCTTCCATTCGAAGTGAGCCCACTAGGGTAAGTTTTGGATTCTTCAAAGGTAAAAGTAAAATTAAGCCCCCTATCATTTGAGTTGTGTCTAGGGTATGTTCTAGACCTCTCCCAACTAACTTTGGGTCTCTGATTACAATTATGAATTCAAAATTTGCAAATAAATAATTCTGTAAAAAATTAAAATATTTCAACATATTTCCTAGAGTAAAATTCAAGCTATTGGGCCCACTTTGAATGGAGGATTTGATGTCCTGCATCTGCAATTCCATAAGGTAGAAACATCCAATACTATCCCTATCCCTATTCTTTGTCCATAGAGTGCCATTGAAGCGTCCCTAGATTTACATGAATGTGTCCTCCAATTGGTTGATTCTTATTGGCTGATGCATTTGAAAGACACATTATAAATTTTGATTTGTTAAGAGCTGATTTTTGTAGGGTTCAGATTTGGGTGCACCTACTGATAGATCCACTACTCTAGAGACTTGCAATTTTGAAAAACCATAGAAATTACATATCACATCCGAAAAATCTAATTTTTTTTTGAACATTCATGATTTTCACTTGCTAACACTACAAAAATATTATTTTCAAGGAAAAATGCCTCCAAATGTGCTGAATTCCTGAAAGGGCCGGTTTTGGCCTTTTGAGTGTTTCTACCTTACATAAAAAGGATTCTCTGTCACGCATGAGACCACTTAGCTCGTTTACACTCCCTGCCAACAGGCGCAGGGAGCCCGCATCTGCCTGCGGCAGGGAGTGGAGGTGGTTCCCACATCCTGCTGCTGGCAGGCAGAAAAGGTAAGCCTCCTTTAGCCCGAAATCTTTTGAATGACACTTTTCAATCTTTTGAATCCCAAGGAATTACCCTATTTCAATCTTTTGTAGCCTTTATAGCAAGTGGAGGTAGGTTCCCTGCCAAACCGTAGGTTCCCTGCCACTCTAAACTGCCTGTCACGAAACCCTGCGCCTGCCTGTGCGCCGCATGTTGCGCTCTTCAACCGCTAACCCGATTTGGGACTCCCTGCGCCTGCTGGCAGGGAGTGTAAACAAGCTAACTGAGGCATCGTCCTGACAGTGGGTGACTGCATTTCCTCTCAATAAGTTTAGCAATTCCCTCACTAAGGTAGTAATCTTATCCTCTCCATAGTTAACTTACAAGAAGCAGCCCAGATTCATGTCTTCACTTGTGGAGGTGAAGGAGTTCGCAATTGAAGATCGCGGACGCAGCGGCCAACCACTGCGATTCCCTTAGGGTTTCTCCTCTGTCTTCGATGCGTCTCTCCTGATTTCGTCGCCAGGGACAGGGTTTTAGGGTTTCTGTGTGGGAATTGCTGGGTTATAATTTTGAATACCGTAGCTCGCAATTGCATGTTCTTCAGTGGGATATCGGTTTGAGTTTTATGTGCTAGCTTATGGAAGCTTGGACCGGAACGACGGGTACAGAAGCTTTGCTGACGTTATTTGATCCCTAGCCTGCAATCTTAAGTCAGTTGTTGTGCTTTCAAATTTTTTATTTAGGAGCCGTAATGTATCCCATTAGAAGCACATTTTTAATAGCTGTCCAACGATGCATAATTCGCGTGGTTTAACTTAGAAATGAGTAAAGAAAATGGCGAATTGGTTATTGCATTTTCTATTAAATTGATAATCTATTGCATTTTCTTTACTTAGTAGAACTACGGGTGGGTCAAGAGATAATGCGGAAATTTCGACTCATCGAGTCTGGTGTTTTGCTGTTTTAGAATTGTGAAGGTTTCTAGGGGAGGAGAGAAAGAAGTAGGGTTTAGGGTTTAGGGTTTGGTGGTTAGAGCAGGGTGGGGTGGGGGAGAGTCATAACAGCAGCCACGACGACGAACTAAACCTTTCGAGCCTCAATGGACTTTTGGTGAAGGTACTGCATTCATGCTGTTTCGATTTCAACAGTCATGGACCAGCAGCTCGCGCCCGCGGAACTCTTGAGGTGACTGCGAATTCCCTGAGTCTTTTGTCAATTGAAGACTGCGAGAGTGGTTCACTGTAGGGAGTGCTTGAAATTAGTCTCAGAATCAAAGGCCGTTAGTTGTGCAATACTTTTTCATGCTGCTGGGTAAGGGTCGTGACTTAATGAAAGTGTTTCGTTCAGATTACACGCTTCGGCTAGTGTGCGATGTCAAAATTTTACGTATTCAGGATGTTATGTGCATGGGTGGCCATTAGGATTTTAGGGTTTAAGGTCGAGGGGTGAATATATGAGTGTACAGGTGCATTTTAAATTTGCTTATTGTTAAGGGGTCAAGATACTGACTGAATGTGCTCAGATTTTTGCAGGCAGAAGCAGAGACACTGCAACAAATGCAAGCCAAAATTTCAAATGAGGTCCATCTTCTTCAGGTTTGCCATCTTAAGATTTTTCTCTTAACCGCTCCGCTGAAATTTCGGCATTTATTTTGGTGTCTCTGACCTAATAAGGCTCTGATTTAACGTACAGGTTGAAGAGGAAGTCTACGTCCGCACTCTTGACCGGCTGAACCAGAACGCAACAAGTAATCCAGGCAATAGCATAAATGTAAATCCCAAATCCTCTCTCGTTTTATTTTTGACAGAAGCAGGTCTCAAAAACGTCTCTCATGCCCTTCAATGAACGAATCCGTTTTCCATCGTTCTCTCTCTGCATTTAAACAGTTACAACCTGGGGGTTATTTTGGGACAGGGAGGTGCTACCAACATGGGAAACCAAGCAGGGGTGGAACTTCTAGAAGCTTTAAGCAAAGAATTGACTCCAGCAGTTCCTCCAGTTTCCATGTTGCCTCCAGATTCTACTCTACCCACAACACAGCTGGCGATTACTGCAACAGAACCAGGAAGTGGTAGAGTAGAATCGCAGGTAGGATTCCTATTGTTTCCCTTTCTGTGATCATTCCAGTTTTATTGCGAGGAAGAGCTAGTTATACAACAGTAGGGTAGTGTTCTTGTTTCATCTCATATGGTTTACACATTCCAACGACCATTTTCGATGATACTCAATATCCTTGACTAAGCTGACTGAGTGGCGTGCAGTCCGCAGCTCCTTCTGGCGTGGGGTTTGTCGGTGAGGAGTATGAGGAGTATGAGCTGCTTGACACCTTGGAATCTGAAAATGAGAAACTGTAAGTGATGGCATCGGCCACCATTTCCAGACTCGTCAGTGTCAGCTCTAGAACCTGGGCCTTTGGCAGGACATCGCACGCCGACATGGCAGAATCCTGTTACTAGATTGGTTAATATTACTTGTTGGATTGGACCCAGAGTATGTACCCCTATGACTGTGCAGCTACTCTTGATTGGCTGCATGGTTGGAGTGGTCTACGTGAACCCTGAACACATATGACGCCCTTCCACTGGTGCATTGTGTGCTCTACAGTGATTTTCTGGTTATCGCAGGATCATGGGTTTTAGGGCCTGGAGCAAATTTGAGAATCCAGGAGCCGGCATAACCGTCATCAAACCAGATTCTCATACCATAGCTGCAACAGAGGCTTGTAGCCACTACCAGTAGATGACGTGACTGTTCCTTTCCAAGCGCTCTACATATGTGTAGGGGGTTTCCTTGAACTTTAGAGGATATGTCACCTTCTGACTGTAGTTTTGCAGTGGACACATTTTAGACACACCGGTGGAAACTACCAATTGTAGTCTCCATGTTTTTCTCAAGCTCAGGGGTCACAGATTGGCTTTTGTAGATCATTCAGATGATGGTTTCGCCATTTCCTATACTACAGCTCCAACCGAAGATTGTAGTCACTACCAATAGCTGCCTACAGAGATCCGCCTGCTGTTTCCACGGTTCACAGTGCTGTACATGAATGGAAGGGCTTCCCTTGAATGTTGAGCTGCCCGTTTCCATTTTAGCTGTAGTGTTGCTATCTACAGTGCATATTTCGAGTGCTCAATAGAGTGGTCTACTTCCACAGTGAGACTCTCTTCTTTTCATTTTGAGTCATGCGCAATTCTGAGTCCTAAATTTTCAACAGAAATACTATCCCTCATGTAAAGTTTTCAAGTCTTTTGTTTCTTCTCGCAAATCTTGCACAGTACTATGCTAGCATAGTCCACGTTTTTCTTGAGCTCGGGGGTCAAAGGTAGGGTTGTGTAGATCATACAGATCGTGTCCCAGTTCCTTGTGATGTACAGGTCGCTGATACTGATTGCTCGGCTTTCCATGGCATGCTCCTGCTTGGTGGACATAGATAGTCAATCAAATAACACGCTCATCACTGGCCTGTAGTGTTGCTACGTAAAGTACAAATTTTGAGTGCTAAATAGGGTGCCCTACTTCCATAGTGAGACTCTCTTCTTTTTGAGCCGTGCGCAATTCTGAGCCCCAAATTCTCATCAGAAATACTAGCTCACGTGTAGGGTTTCCAAGTCTTGTTTCAAAATCGCCTCCTCTCGCCAGTCTTGCACTGTTCTATACTAGTGTTCACGTTTTTCTCGAGCTCAGGGGTCAAAGGTTGGCCTCTACAGATCGTATAGATGGTGTTCCCGTTCCCTCTAATGTGTAGGTAACTGATACTGATTGTTCGGCTTTCACCTGTTTGGTGGACACCGACAGTCAATCGAATAACACGTTCCTGTCACTGGCCTTTTGGAGAGCGACATTGATCTGCGTGCCCGCCACTTGAAAGTCAGGTCGCAGTTTGCACCGAAACACCTGCGTTTCCCTCTCGCTCTCCCCCATATGCACCACCCAGTGCGTAGGGGCTGGCACTCGCGGCTCAAACAAGTTGAGACTGTACCCCGGGATCACCACCGCCACGAGGCTGTCCTCCCCGCCACTAATGCGGTCATAGACAGAGGGCGTGGTCCCGAACGCTTTGGAGTCACTCGCCAGCGGGATGAACAAAGCTCGGAACGCAGTTCGCGCGCCCAGCACCACGTTGAACAAGCCTCTGTCGACATGAGGGTGGAAGACTTTGAGCTTCTGGAAGCTCAGCTTGCTGCTGCTCAACGCCTCCCCTTTCTCCAGATCGACCCCCCGGTGAAGCTCCAGAGGGGGGTGCTGCGTGGCTGCCATGTAACACTTGAGGAGCATGTCGCTCAGGATGCAAGCCTCGCGCCAGTCCATTTCCTTGTGCAAGTCTGAGATGGCTAGCACACCGCTAGTGGAGTGGATCGCACGGTAGACGACTTGCAGCCATGCCTCTGGGTTTGTTGACTGGATGGAGATTACTGGTAACCGTTCCATCTCATGATTTCTGCACATTGAAACATTCATTTAGAAAGAAATCATCTGGTCCTAACAAGTACTCTAGTTCCTTGAATCCCCTGCAGAAGAATTCTGGTTTCGTGACAAAAAACACTCTGACTCTGTTTGACTTTTCGACACATGGATCGGCAATTGAATGAAACTCGGGGTCCAAAGTCTGCAATTTGTCTTCTAATGCAACAAAAAGAGGTGTCGCAGTGACACCTCCTATTGCTGCCGACTGCAAGGATCTCGTGCTTTTTTAACCCTCTGTAATTTCTAAGCCCCAAATCCTCGTCATAATTACTAACCCTCACGTAGAGTTACGAAGTCTTGTTTCAGAATTGCCTACGCATTGTGGAATTCAAGTCCCGCACTTGGAGACCATAGTTCCCTACATTCGTTATAAAATAAGCACCGAAGAATTATGGGTCTGCACAATGACAAATGCACTATGGGACCAAACATTCCTCACTGGCAGACGTTTTGACGTTAGGATCCTCAACTACTTGAACATTGAATGATACCCCAAGACTAAATCTGCTCTAAGTTAGTATTCTTCTGATGCAACAAGCGCGATTCAGGTCGAACCCTTGCAGGCCAATTGTAGCAAAAATACGACCAAGCACAAAGATAAACTTTGACGGCAGTGATGCGTGCAAAGTTCCGCCATTTCGTCATTTCTGGAGACAGCTGACTTTGCTTCACAGCAACAAAATCCGCATATATGCAGCCAAATAAGTAACTTTCAACTGAAAAGAACTCTAGATTAGCGTTGAAACTGAAAAAGTTGGCGTATTCTAACTTGGAAGCAGAGAGATTTACATGCTAGATCCGGTTGTAACACCTCGTGGCCAGCTTGCCATCATCGAAACCCCAGCTTGGTAATCTAAATCAGTTGTTACCGTAGCAATTCAGACGTACACCAGATTTGTTTGATCGCTCCAGTTCTAGCTAGCTCCTGAAGAACAAGGCCACAAATGCTTACTACTGGAATCTGCAAAAACGAAACCTTGTGCAGAAGGTTGAAGAAACGTTGTTTGCAATAGATGGAGTGCTCAAGACATACTAAGCATCGATCTCTCTTTGATGTTGATATCTAAATGCTTGAACAATACTTGATTCCGAGGGTTGATTTTTTCTCACATGTCTGTCGAAGATTCCGTCGGCGACGGTTCAGGAGACGCGGCAGAGGCAATTTGCGTGCGGATAACGCTAGCGTCTCCGTTGGGAACATGGGAGCATGGATTGGGGAAGAACACATTGAGGTAGGAGTACCGCACTAGGAGGTCCTAAACTGGACCTTGCTTTAAAATGCTCCTGTAAGACTGTGGTACATTTTGCATTCTTCATTGCACCACTATCAATGTACAAGTAGTGTACATTTTAAGAGGTGATTGATGCATTTCAACTTTAAAGATTTGTAATTAATTTCACAAAGGTCCAAAAAAGATGAAACGACAATTGGGTTAGATGTCAATTCCATTTTTCTTTTGATAAAAATTTACTGAAAAATATTTTTAAGGAGCTTAGATTTGCCCCAAATGCAAATCAATTTTTGAATAATCCAATTATAAACCTCCTAGCTTGATCAATTCAATTCTATTATTTTTGTGTGTGGTGTTAATTTTAGGGCTACTTTCACATAAGGAGGGACATTAAATTGTACAAATTTTTATCATGTGAGGTAGAATAGAATTTAAACAAACAACAAAAAATTTATTTATGAACCTAATTAACAAAATAAGTAGTGATGAAGACCATTACATGATTTGTGCCAAACACTCTTTCATGCCAAAGTAACATTTTTTGGTTATTAGAATGGAAGTGCTTGTGGGATTAGAACCTATTAAAGGAACAAGTTCATTGTAAATAAGATTTAAGAAGAAGAAATTATTAGAGTAAAATTGCTTGTGGGATTAGAAGCTAATATTGTAAATTAAAGGAATGAGTTAACTATAAATAAGATTTTAGAAGAAAAAATTATTATCTTGTTTTAAATTCTACAACAATTACGGAATGAGGTTAAAAGATGCTAATTTATGGAATCATAGAATTGCCAACTTTTTATTAGACTTTCACCTTGGGAACAATGAACTTGTTTATGTTACAATTGATAATCTTGCCTTTATAATTCTATACTTCAGTCTCCAATTCAAGTTGGTTCATATTCAAGGTACTTTGGCCTTTATTGGACATGCTTGTTCAATGCCAATTCTTCTTCTTTCATTTGCTTGTCTATTAAGTTTTTAGTATTGAAGATAATAGATTAAGTTTTGATAAATGATTATATGAAATTTTCCTCAGTAGTTCAATCCTACAGTTATAACATAGTTCTCCAAATAACCTTCTTGAAAAATCTCCATTGCCACTATCATATCCTCTATATTAATCTTTTTTGAATCCCAAAGGTGGCCTTTAATAGAATTGGTATCTATGTGGAATCCTACTGAGACTTCAATATCCAAATTCATTTATGTTTGTTGTATTTTGCACAAAATCTTTTTTGAATACAATGAAAATGTTGATGGGGACATCCTCCTTTCCAACCATTATGATGAAAGTAGGCCTCAACAAATATCTAAGTAGATTATAACAAACGAAGCTAAACTAGTAAGGAAATATATCATTACTCATTTAGTTCTTATTGAAGCTTGCACAAAAAGACGGTATTGTTTGCCCCATAGATAAAGCAAATAGTACAAAATTCTCAATTTACATATGTAATTCATGATTATAGTGTTAGTTTACTTATTTATTTTTCTCATTTTTGTTTTTAGTTTTGTATATGAAAATAAAGGTATGTGTTCAAAGTTATTTATAATTGTCTTTTAATAATTTTCAAAGCAAGCTTTATAATTTGTTTGGAGTTTTGTAAGATTCTATGGTAGATTTTCTTACGAACATATTATTCCAACAATTTTAAATATCCTAAATCCTAATTTTATCTAGAAGGTTTTGTAATTTTATTGACTCTTGTGCATTTTTTGTCTTATTTATATTTATTCAAATTAAATAGTTATACCTCAATTAATTTCAATTTGTATCTTAATATAAAATATTTAAAACTTTTGATTCTATGTCCTTCAAGGTAAATTGTATTGTCCCAGCAATGTGTCCTCCAAGTGTAATTGTACTTGAAGGTAGATGGTAATTGCTAATGCGATTCCCATCAATACTAAACCTCCACCTTTAGAAAGTGTAGGAGTAAAATTTTTAAAGAGCTGTAGCCCAAAACTTTTGTCTTTCTTCCTAAAATTTCTCTCCAATCAACACTCTACACCCTCTAGATTTGCATCTCTCTCAAGTACAGTGGAAATGTGTTCTTATTGGAGCTACAAGTTGTAGCAAGCATAAGGTAGTTTGTTCTAAAGCGACCACTAACACATAAATATATTTTGTTTTCTTCAATGTATTAATAGTGTACATTTCAAGAGTTGGTTGATTTTAAAGAACACTGCATTTCAACTTCAAAAATTTGTAACTAATTACATGAAGGTCCAAAAAATATAAAACAACCTAGATTAGATGCTAGTTCCATTTGGATTTCAAATTAAGAACTTCCTCATTGCACAAGAAATCATCAAAAAATGACTACCATACTTAGAGGTTACTTTGGCAAAAAATAATTAAAAAATTTCAGTGATGAATGATTTGAAAATTAACAAGTCATCTAGACAAATTTAAGTCGTTGAGTTTCTTCTAATCCTAATATACATATTCCATATAGGTTGTTTTACTTCCTACCCTTTATGAATGTCCATTTCATCCCCTGATATTCATTTTTTTTTTTTTTTTCGTTTGTTAGTATTTTTAATATAGTTTATTATACACAAAGCCCTAAAAGAAGTATAAGGCCAAAATAGGTATGTGACATGTCATTATTGTATTTGGTCCTAAATAGTATTTTTTTCTAAATATAATTCAAATCCTGCACATAAATAGGGTGGAAACCCCAAAATTGTACATATTATAATTGTTGAGTAGAATTGTGCAAATTGTTTGAACTTGCCTTGTATGTGACAAAAATGGCTAAATTGGTCCAAGGGAATCCATAAGAAAACCCTGAGTAAAGTCTAGAGAGAGGTTTTAGTTTCCTCATTGTATCAATGAAATAATGGAAACTTCAATTGTTAGTCTACGAGTAAAGAAAATTGAAGATAGACTAGAAGACAATATCTATGACATAAATACGGTGGTTCTAGGTAGAAATCATGCTAGAAGTCCAATAGCAAAGTTGGTTCGCTAAAATTCCCCTTCGTATGAAAGATTCATGTTTACTAGAAATTAAAGGAGATAGTGGGATTTGATTCTTGTTCTTCAAATGTGCAAAGTAAGAATATGAGCTTGCACATCTTTTGTGAAATCCCATGAGAGGTTCCATAAAAATTTTCAAAATTTTCTAGTAGTCAAAAGATATTCTTCTAAATGGTCAATTGCCAAATTTCACAATGGAAATTCATGAATATTACTAAAGGTGTGGTAAATCTCACTAAAAACTAGACTAGATTTTTTATGCTAATAACACACACTAATCAGTTTCAAGACATTTTGATAGCTAGAAAACCATAAAATGGCAAGATTCTTCCAAGACCAACGAATTTGAAAATTACAGTGGAGTTGACTAGCATATTAGGATTTTACAAAGTTGGAATAGGGCCCAAATTAGGTCTTTTTTTACTTTTTTTTACCTACTTAAGTCCCGAAGCTAGTTACTTTCTATAGAAAAGTCAACTTCCAATAGTTAGGTTCTTATCCCTTTGGAAATTTAAGTTGACCCTAATTTTCGATGAGTTTTTAGTGTAAGCTAAAGGGGTGGTGTCTTTACAACTAAAAATGATCTTTTCAAGCCAATAGTGTAATTTGTTTGTAATTTGGAGTTTTTCTCCAAAGATTAAAGTTTAGAAACAACATAGAAAGTTTAAACTTAGAGATGAGGATAAATATCTTAAATAATAAGATTACTAAGTAGGAAAAGAGGGGAAGGGTGAGTGCCTTTGGAAACATATATAAAGGCACTCATTCTCCTCAGAGTTCATCCCTTCTCAAGGCTTCAAATCCTTGACCCTTTTCAAGCTATTTTTCTACTTGTTACACTATTGGGTTCATTTATTTGGATTTTTGGCCAATTTTGGCCAAATTGCCAATTTTATATGTTTTTGGAGCATATCAAGTTCCATTGTTGTTGTTTTTCAAGCTCTCTTTGAAGGATGTTGGAGTCTTTAATATTTGCTTTTGTATCCATTGGTTTAAGTTATTTTCACTAACTTTGTTGTGGTTTGGTTGAGTTTATTTGTTGTACAAATCCTAAAAATATCCCTCATCGTACCTTGGTGATGCTACTTTGGGAGGCTTCTAGTCTATATTTGTGAGTCCTAAACTTTTAAGTGGAAAATCTTTTAACTAAGAAATCCCTTAGAGTTTGGGTATAATTGTACTAATTTGTTCGTGTTATATTTTTGAAGTTTGAACTAACAAGTGTTGGTACTAACTTCCTTGCTCTAATGTGTTTATGTTGATTTTGATAAGGTAACCTTATTGGAATTATCTTGTACACTTGTGGTTCCAAGTCATACGGCAAAGCTTTGGCTTTGGTCTGGAGAGCTTGATAAAAAAAATTGTGTGTTTTCAAGTGTATGGCAAAGCTTTGGCTTTGAATCTTTGAAGTTTGATAGAAAATTTGTGTATTTCCTACAATATGGCGAAGCTTCAAACTATAGAGTAGTAGAAAATCTCCCAAAAAACATAGTATTTATTATCTCATCAAGTTTAGTTTTCAAAATACTAGTTTGAAATTGGAAGTTTAGCTTCCACAAAATAAAAAACTTTTGGCTAAGTTTATAGAATGTGCAATTTTATAATGACGTTCCAAGTTCTTGAAATCAAGTCTATCCCAAACAAATACCAAAATACTAATAAGTAAAAATCTAATCCCTTCGTGATCAAGCTCAACACCCTAGCGAAGAAGCCAACAACCCCAACGAAGGAGCATCCAAGCACTAACTAGGTATAGATGAGGTATGAGCCTAGTACGATACCAAGTACAAGCCGGATATTGCACGCTATCTCCATAGGGGCCCTTTGAACTATCTCTAAGGGCCTTTGGGTTGGATACAAAAATTGAAAATTTTGACCAACTTTTGGTGTTATAACCAAAACTTGAGAAACTAATAGAATAGGTGTTAAGGGAGTAGAAGGAGAAATTAGAAGTAGAATAGACAAGTGCAAAGAGCCTAGAACTAGGGGAAAGAAAGAATTCTAACTCTCACTCAAACTAAGTTTTTCAATGCCAAGAGTCACAAAATAGAAGAAAGAGGAATTTAGAAAGGTACTTGTGCCTTGATAAATAGAATTCAAAACTCAAATTGCAAATACAATAGATGAAGGGAACTTTAGGAATTGATAGGATTAGGCAAAAAAGCTTAGGGAAGTGATTTAGATCATAAGAAGTTGGATTAAACAATAATTGACCTAGATAGGAAGATAGGAGTTAGTGATTATCAATTATTATTTGGGAAGTTGTAGCAAAAACTCTATTGTAGCCAAAGTCAACATCTAGAAAATATTGAATAATGAAATGAAGCCCAAATTCTAATTCATTGCATTTGTTGGATTTCAATCCAATAAACTTGGAATCATTGAATGATATTTAATCAAGTTTGAAGTAGGGTTTTAGGAATTATTAGTACTCTCTTCAAATTTTCACTTCCTAACTCACTATAAAAGAAGTCCAAGTACATGACAATGATGACATTTACCTTAAAGGAACAAATATATGTCTGTAGAATGACAAAATGGATTTTAGGTGGGTACTTCCAAAATCAATATTGAATGTATCTCTTCAAAATTTTGAAATAAAGATGCAACCATCTATAAGCTCTATGATATTATGATATTGGATCCATGCTTGAACATTGTAGCTTTCAACGTTCTTTAGAAGGCAATAATGTTAAATGCGTAGACCAAATGTTAGAGGGCCCTAAATTTTAAAGGCAACTTGGGAAGGGTGCTACCATAATTAATAAAGAGGTTCAAGGTGTCAAACATACATAGTGCCTAAAAAGAAATCTTTCAATTTGACTCTTACTATGTTGCAATTCAATAAGGCAAATGGAATTTAAGAAATTCTATACATTCTCATAGTCATAGTGATCTAGTAAGACTTCCAAAAATAAACACATAATTTTCTTTTTCTCATTGTACAAGAAATACCAAAAAGAAATGTTAATTAGGAAGACTTAGAGATCAAGTTCTAATGTAAAATCTTGAGATTCTATTTTATTTTTTTCGCTATTGCAATTGTAATAATTCTTCCAATTGAAATTATAGCTTTAGAACTAAAGAGTACTGAAATTTTGCTAGTGTACTCACCATCTTTTAAACATCTTCACTTAATGCACAATGATATTGGATATGTTAAATAATGCAATTATCTTTAAAAAATAACATGTAACTCACATAACTATCTATAGAACAATCAAATAGTTCAAAGGGTTCATAGTACCAATTTCTCCATAAAGATGACTCAAACATCCTTGATTCCATCATAGTGGATTAAAAAAAATTTCTTCTAGCTTCAAATTCTAAGACCTTACACCATACATGCTAAAAAAAATCCAATTTAATTTTTACATATTTCCAATAGTTTTATTAGCTGAATTTAAAAAAGAATTAAATTTTTAGTATACTCTAACTAGTAATTTTCACAAAATTTTGTGAATTTTATACTAAATCCTTTAGGGTGATAGTGAATGGGCCCATTAGAAACAAAAATGAACAATTTTACCATGGAATAATTCAACAAATCTAAATTTTTACAAATAATTAAAATAAAATAGAAAAGAAGGTAGCAATTGAAATTACATATTTTTTTTGACAAAAATGAAGTTTTATGAATTTTATAGGGATTTTGATCTATCAACTTATAAAAGTCACTAGTAGGTTACTCCAAAATATTAAAAAAGGTGCATTTGTAATTGTCACCTATTTCACCTTGTTAAAATGGTCAAAATATTTTTTCTAGAAGAGATGTAACATCAAACCTTTAATTTTGCCATTTATGTGATCAACTAACATCCAAAGGTAAAAGTTTGTATTCAAGGCACTTAGTCATTATGTCACCCTATTGTGGTTCAGATCTCATTTGTACCAAAATAATAATGTTAAGCTGGATCCAAGGCCATTCATTGGTGTTTAAAAATGGGCATTAAGGTAAACTAGCCTTCAACAAGCAAACTGCCAACCAATGTAGACACCTAGAAAATCATCCAATCATTATAGTCTTACATCAATCTATGGTAGACTTTTGATAATAAATGAAATTAGGACTTCATTAGGTTGTTTAGTGGCCAAAGTCAATGTCTTAGAAAATAGTAATGAAGTTATTAGAGATTGCTTTAGGAACTTCTACCTTCTTAGAGAGTGTAAATTCATTACAAGAACTATCTTTTTTCTTCCTTTATGTCATGGCCATATTAGAAAATATTGAGATTGCTTTAGGTGGTAAGATGACCTTTAAGGATACACTTTTGGATGGTTTGGGACACTATAAGAAAACAAGGGCATAAATGACTTATCCATTATGATTGCACTAAACACAATGACTACAAAATGATTGAAAATCAATCATTTTGTAGTCATTGTTGTTGTAGTCATTGTGAACAAGTCATTTATGCCCTTGTTTTCTTGTAGTGGGGATAGTCTAAGGGTTAATTTGGACCATATGAGCAGTTTACTTCAAAAATTCATAAATAATTCATACTTTGTTTTCAAAAATAAAATTTAATTGCTCTTTACATTTCTTGTATTTGTCTTTACATGGAAAAGATTTGAAATTAAAAAAATGCAAGCAAGGCAAACTATTCTTTCTACTTATTATAGGCTGGTTTATCTCAAGTCCACAATGGATTCAATCACCTAATTTCGTTTTGGTGTATGAAGCTTTTACAAATACATTAGTTCAGACATGCATAGCTTGTTGTTCTCCATTTGCTTAACCTCAAAACAATGCTTGTGGATAAACTAGAAGAAGTCTCTATTTTACATATTTTTCAAGAAAATAATATAAAAAATTTCATTTTAAAAAACATATATAACAAGAAAAAAATCTTTTCTTGTTTAAAATGACATGCTATAGGGATTAACAATGAAGAACAAGCTTATAATCACTTCTTCAAACCTCAAAGTCCTCTATTTTATTTGCTTTCATTTTGAAACTATATAAATAAATAAAAATTTAATTTATTTTTCAAAGAAGAAATTTCATGTCTTTAATCAATCATAAAAAAATTGAAATTATTATGAATTTCTGAATAAAAAGTTTAAAATTTAACACTAATTACAAATTTTATTCTTTAAAATTTATTTATTTATTTGGTCATAAAGACATTTTATAGTGTAGAATATTTAGTGCAAATCAAATTACTACATTTTAAATTAAGAAAACCATCTCACCATAGTTATAGCTCTAAAGTCCAAGTTACAATAAAATATTGAGTTTTAGGAATTTTTCAATTTTTCAAATTGGAGTAGAAAGCAGGGTTGACGAATCTCTACGTCCGCCCCAAAATAGTGTCCGTAACCCGGACGTCCGGACGCTAGCGAACGCAGCGCCCTTCCCGCTGTCGGAAGGCGGACGGGCGGGGGCGGACAAGGGCGGACAGGGCGGACAGGACAGGACGGGACGGGGTGGACAGGGCAGACAGGGTAGGACGGGGCGGGCGGGGTGGACAGGCGGATGGGCGGGCGGGGCCGACGGGGCGGACGGCATCCGCGAATGTCAGCGGACGTTGCGGACATAGCATCCGCATCTGAACGTCTCGGACGTCCGACCGTCCTGTCAACCCTGATAGAAAGTAGTCTTCATAAGCTTCATTTCATTATTCATATTCCAATTTCTATAAAATATTATTTTTATGGCTATAATTCTAATACAAAATTAGGAGTAAGACTGTAAGATGTTAATATATAGTATAAGGTTATTCATGGATTAAACATCTCATATGTAGAAAGTAAAATAATAGTAGAATAAAAAGTAACTAATATTATTCACTAGGAATATGTTCAAGCAACTTCCAAGAAAAATTTGGATTAAAAATTGTTTAATTTCAATTCAATTGGCATCTCCAAAGTCATCTAAAGGACAAAAAAACATCCTTGTGCAATTTTAGAATTGAGGTCTAATACTTAATACTTTGGTAGCTGTAAAGTGAATTTTTTTCTAACCATTTGTAATTTCTTGAATAATTATATATTCAAGTGTCTAATAAAAGAACAATATTAATTAAAAAATAACGGGACTAAGTCATGAAATAGATAAAAATTGCATCTTTAATATACTTGTATATATTTCATTCATACACTATAGCTCATGCAACACGTTCTTTGAGCATATTCAACATCCATCCATTGAATGTTTAATATCTTGGGAATTAAGTGACTAAAGTCATCAAATTATTAATATTACAATACATGCATCATAAGATACAAACTAGTAAGCTCTAGACTACAAATAGCTATGTCCTTGTTGTACCATCTCAAGTTTCAAATAAGGTCCTATTCGAAGTGAAGATGTCAGGCATGTGTACTACGGATTTTTCATGAGGAAATTTGAAAAAAAAACATGCTATGTTTCTAGAGAAACATTAGAATAAACATAGTTTAAAAAGGTGCCTCAAATGTGCCATGTGGTAGCCACATAAGTGCTATGCAAGTAAGTAATACCTTGTAGGTTTTTTTTCACTTGACCACAAGATGAGGTGGTAGTTGACGTCCTTAAGAATTTGAATATTTTTTTTAGCAACATTAATTTTGACCTTCAAAAGTTTTTTTGAGACATTTCATGAGACATCAATTTTGATGTTAGCTTAGACGTTTGCCATATACAATACATTATAAACCATACACAATATATTATACACCATATACAATATGCCATACATTATACAACATATATTGTACACAATACACCATATTGACAATAATATTGAAAGACTTGAAAAGCCTTATTGTAAGTATTTAGACATGAGAAGGCAAGTTATTTATGTAAGAAGGGTGGTAGGAGGGAAGACAAACTATATGGGACATCTAAAACGTAATTTTTTATTATTAAAAATAGAATTTTTGATCTTAGTATTATAATTAATATGATGTTGTCTCACAAAAAACATTTGGATTTTATAGAGGATGTCTTAGTCAGGGTTGACACGACGTCCGGACGCGGACGCGGACGCTGTGTCCGCAGCGTCCGCTGACATTCGCAGTCCCAACGGACGCAGCGTCTGCCTGTCCGCCCGATTACGGCCGTCCGATCGACGCGCGGATTGATCTGGTCCGCACGATCTGGGTGTCCGCCTCGGGCGGTCGGGCCATCCGTCCGCCCTACCCGTCCGCCCCGCCCCGCCCGTCCGCTTTCCGACGGCGGTCAGGACGCTGCGTCCGCTAGCGTCCGTGCATCCGGACGTCCGGAAAATGGACGCTATTTTGGGACGGACGTTGAAATTCGTCAACCCTGGTCTTAGTTGACATTGCAAAAAACATGTAGAGGACTTCTCTATTGACATCACAAAAACATCTACATACAACAGAGGACATCTTAGCTGATGTTTATTATGACAATGTTAGAATTCTAAAATGGCATTAAAACATGTTGATGTGGCATGCCACTTCATCCTCTTTGGGTGCTATATTACTCAAATGCCAATGCACATGACCTTTTTTTGAAAAAGAATGCTATGTGGTTTGCTTTCACCTATTTTTTCACAAGTGGTCACTGTTTTACCTTAAAATTTCTAGAAATTTACTTGCAGTCAAATCTTAAGCCCTTGCTAATGTGTGCAAGTCATTTGTAGTCTTGTTATCATTCCTCTTGTTTCAAGTCAAATCCAAAATGTTGGTCCCAACAAAAACTGTAAGCTCTAAGAATTCTTTCAATTTCTTTAAATGTATTATACATCTTGTGAAATCAAACATCTATTGTGATTTTTCCTACAAGATGTATTTCACATTACACTAATTAAAAAGAGCCCTCAATAATACTTAGAAAATGAAGATTTGAAATGGACTCCTTTGCACAAAATGTTGAATTGAAAAATCATAATCATTCATCATCAAAATTGAATGTTCAATGTTGAAGCTACACTAAAAGAAGACATCATTCTTGAAAATAATTAATTAAAATAGTGAGTATTTAAAGATTTCTTTTACTTAAAATTTTTGTCAACACCAAAATGTGGTGCGTTTGCATTTGGGATTTACATGTCATAGACGTAATAGCAAAAGGTGAATATCTACTTTTATAATACTATTACTTTACCTACATTTTAAAGATAATTTTTTATTAATAAAATAATGAAATTGGATAGAATTTTAATTTATAGGAGAAGAATTGCCTCATGATAGAATTTCAAGATGATAACAAAATTGTCTCTAAACATGCAAAAAAGAATTTGCACTAGAAATATTGAACATGGCTATGATATGAAAAGTTTAACGTCTTCTACTCTATTTGCAATTCAATTATTTTAAAGCACTCAATAACCTCAAGAAATAATAATGGTACTACATATCTTCACTAGAAGCATTGTAAGTTAGCACTCAAGAAGAAAGGTGAATTCAATAACTATGTTTTTATTTTAAATGGAGTTCTCGTATTAGTTGTATATACGTTCCATATTTTGATGAATGCCAAAGTATATTATTGAGGAATTTACTCTATTACAAAAATCTTCCTCTAAACTTCCACCTTTAAAAATTATATTTAGTTCCAAATTCATATATTGTGAATAATGCAAACCAAGAAAAAATGTTTTCCTTCTTTTCAAAAGCAACCGCTATTTTAAATTTATAGTGAATGTATGTCTGTTAAAGTATGATATCATTCTATTAACAATAGATATTGTTCAAGAAAACTCCAAAAAGAAAACATAGTTGTTGAATTCCCCTTTCTTGTTAAGCCATTTTGAACTCAAATTGAATGAATAACCCAATTTCCAAAACTTCACAATACTAGTTTATTTTTTTCCCTAACTATTTTTACAATATAGAAATTTATCATGGAAGTATTTGAAACTGCAACTTATATGCACATCCATGCTACTCTATTTTGAAAGGACAGCAAGGACTTGCCCTTCCTTTTGATTTACCATAGTCAATCATCTTCTTCTTTGACCCCAAAAAACCTTCTCCAAAAAAAAATTGTTTGTAAAAAGGACTTCCTCTGCCAACATAGTAGTCTTGTGTTTTTTAGGATGTTCCAAAAAACGTGTTGATGTTCCTTGCAATGTCTCATTCAACATTCCTGTCAAATAGAACATTCACTTGTTTTACATCTGACATCTACATGTTTGTAAAAACATCCTCAAAAATTCTCACTCTCTAGGTAGCCACTGCATTTTCTTGCTCGTGTTGTGAAAAACATGCCCATCTGTTGAAAACATTCTACAAACATTGTCTTCTTTTAGTGTGTATAAATATTTTTGAGACTCAAAACCTTTACAATTTCTAAGAAGAAACCAATGAAAGATGAAGAATTTTTGGAAGCAATGTATAAAAGTGACATTTTGTGCTTCAAGGGGGTATACTCAAGGTGAGTCTTGTATAAAATATAAGCTACCCTATGTTTTCAACTTTGAAAATTAGTAAAAATATTACTCTTAGAGTGTCATAAAATTAAAAAAACTATTTTGTTTGCATTTCTCTTGAATTTGCTAGTAACCTCATCAAATTATCTTGGTCACTTAATCTTTTGAAGGAGTGGGACTAAAAAAAAGTGTCTCACTTTTAAAGGACATGACTCATTTCCAACCAACATCCCATTCTCACAGCTTAGGTTGCTATATTTTTATCAGATAAGTTGTAGGTGACAGCTCACGTAAGGTAGCAACATCCATAACCATTACTATACCCATAACTAGCTAATAGAATGCCTACAAATTGTCTTCAAGAGTACCTTGAAACCATCACCCATTCTTAATTGTGATTGGTAGGCTTTGAATTTTTTAGATTTTGTTGTGAGAATCAAGGTAGATTTACTAGAGTGTAGTTTAGAGGGCCCTAGTGAGTTCTACTTTGAAAATTCATGGTTTTCAGTTGCTAATATTGCAAAAATATTTTTTCTAAATAAAGATGCCTTTAACTCTACTGAATTGCTTATTTTGATGGTTATGGGTGTTGTTACCTTACATAGGAGCAACAAAAATGTTTGGGAGGTGTACATTGAAAGCATAAAATGATCACACCATGTACATTGAAAGTCTCAACAATCACCTACGACGGTTTTGTAACCAACCTATAGTTGATAATTGGTTTGCCTCTAGATTGAGAATGGGACAAAGAAAATCTTCACAAAAAAAATTTATGTTGTTGAGGGGAAAAATGTCAAAAATTATGAAATCCTTCTTATATCTATTTCTCTATTAATTAGTGGGAAATTTTCTCCTCAACCTCCCCCATGCCAGAGATAGGCTAAATTGCTTAAGTGGTTGTTGGAAATAGGTCATCATCCTGATAGTTGCTGCTACCTTAGGTGTGATGAAGCTCCAGGCAACCTCACGGAGCTTTCTGCAGAAGAAGCATTGGCCAAGCCAGAGTATATATTCATGGAATGTTCTTGGCGCTGGGAACATCTAGATTGACTGGAGTGTTAGGCGTTAACTTAGCGGTAATAGAAGCAAGGATCAATGTTTGGATCCAATGGATATACGGCTTTCGTCA
Source organism: Pseudoscleropodium purum (assembly GCA_963969395.1). Lineage (NCBI taxonomy): Eukaryota > Viridiplantae > Streptophyta > Bryopsida > Hypnales > Brachytheciaceae > Pseudoscleropodium > Pseudoscleropodium purum. The sequence continues at coordinate 7,034,770 of OZ017796.1, forward strand.
CCAGCAAGGCAGTAACTGACTTACCCCCGAAGCTCACACTCTCCCTCCTGCAGGCGCACGTACTTCTTGTTGCTGTTTTAGTTTCGTTGCTTTTACTGAGCATTCCAAGTAGAATTCTGCGGCATGCCTCATGCGGATGCAGCCAATGTGTGCACTTTTTTGACCGAGAAAAGGCTCGAGTAAGCTTACTCCGTCGACGTTGATCAGTCACCGCTGCAGTGTCTGACTGGTAAGTGAAGTTATCATGGAGAGCTTCTCATGGTCTAATAACTTAGCCCACGTACTGTCTGTCTGGTGTGTTTATCCATCATGTCAGGCCGACAGTCAGTCAGTAAAACGATTTACCAAGATCAATTTTATAGCAGCGTTTGGGACGTTCCCAAATTGAACTGGTTTTTCAAGTACATAGTCCAGTCATTTTCTCTACTTTTCACTAAGAACAGAAATTTAACTGATTTTTCCTCAGGCTTTTTTTTGGCCAATGTTTTCAAAATGTTCAATGCTCCCAATTCCACTGGCTAACTTTGAAGTAGCCGCCGATTCCTCCCAAACGGGGTCGTTGCCTGTTTGGGGTCTCTCTCCTCAAAGACTCAAAACAATAGACTCAATACCTAAAAGGTTCTATAATTGCACAATGACGGCCGGTTTAGAGTCATTTTCGCCAACCAAGCAAGACAAGATTGCACCAGGTACCACCCAAGTAACACAAGATATGATCACAGAGTATCTCCCGAGTAACACAGGATACGATAGCCAAATATCACCCAATTAACACAGTAAATATATGATCACCAAGTTTCACCCAAGTAACACAGGATATGACCACCAAGTATCACCCAAATAACACAGAACATCACCAAGTATCACACAAGTAACACAGGATATCACCAAGTATCACACAAGTGACTCAGGATATCACCAAGTATCACATAAGTGACTCAGGATATCACCAAGTATCACATAAGTGACACAGGATATCACCAAGTATCAACCACGTAATTCTACCAGGCTACTCTTAAAACGAAAAAGCAAACAATAAAGCAAAGCAAAGCAAAGCATATACAGTAACTTATATTATAGTCTAGCAGGGAATGTGACAAAAGGGAAGAGCAGGGGAAGCAAATCAGGGAATGAACAGACTGAGACCAATCATGGCCACAGAAGCAGAGACCGGGATATCCCGGAATATGCAGACAGACTCTGACAAAAGCAATAAAATATCCAAAAGTGCTGATGCGGTATCGAAGGATATACCAGCAGATGCGCAGGATCTCCAGGACGGTGAGCCCAAGCCCCGCCCACACGCTCTGCCGCAGCCACATTGCGGTTGCTTCCCCGCTTGCTTGGAGCTTGGGGCGTCCTTGAAGGGACCAGTTTCTGCAGGTGAAAATTGTATGCAGGGTACTCTCATCGGCATAGTACGTTGATCGATCCGCGTCTGTGATCGATCAAATTGTTTGGACGAAGACATGGATTCAGGACTGTCATGGACTCCTGTAGTCTAGATCATTTTAGTACGTCCCTCAGTTTCGCTTCTACGCTTCCGCTTCCACGAGATTTTACGTACCTATTTTCCATCGTGGTGACTGTGCAGTCTCGAGCTTGAGAATCATGTGATCAGGTCGGAACGTACTTGGAGCGTGTGGAAGCATGATTGTCCGTTCACGCTGTGGAGCGTGTGGAAGCTAGATCGAGGATTGATACATGACTTGGACTTGGAGTGATTGAGCTGGTGGACAGACATGCATTCAGGTATCAATCGGGGTTTCAATGCTCAAGCAGACAGTTACTGTCAAGTCCGTCACTATGCAGAGAATTATATATAATTTGTTTCCATTCAGCTATTCGATCGCCGTTTAGATTGGAAGTTACGTACTGCAAATCGCTAAATCTGCGATTGAGAAGTGTTTAAAGTGGTGTAGGTCTCCCTGCGGACGCGCGTAGGTGGTAATGTTCGTCAATGGCTTCACAGTTATCGATCGTAACTATGGAGATGAATCCAAGTGTTTAATTTGAAACTCGTTGGGTATGTTACGTTGTCAAGGTTATCTTCGTTAAAATGGCGTATTTCAGAGCACGAAGTTCGTCACCTTCAAATGCCTGGAGCTCAAAATACTGGTCTTGATCTGAGGTTTCCTGCGGGCAACTGAAACTGCGGCAATTTCTCCGGTAACCGCTATTTTAGACAATATGAGGTTCGACGAGATTGCACACGCTATGGCGAAGTTTGCCATCTAATAAATATTTAGGGACAGCCCTAGTAGTATTTTTGGCGTCGTGACAGGGGATGGATTTGGGGCTCTTAAACCTGAACACTACCGAAAATGGAAGCGAAAACTCAGATTCACCAAACATCTGATTTGAGTACCTCTTAAGATCTTCAGAAACCAATCTAGTATTGTACCGACACTTCAGAATGAGAAATACGCTTCAGTTCTTCGAGACGTGAGCTGCAGTTAACCCGCAACGTTACCATGGCAGACGTGAACAATCTCAGGGAGTCAAGCTCTGCTGGTTGGACACTCGGCTCTGGCTTCAGTTCATACTGTGGACTATCTGGAGTATATTTTACCGCTCCAGAGATTAAAATATAGTTGGCATGTGAGGCTATGTCGTCCTGGTTCAGACCAACCATTCATGACCTAATTTTTTGTGTTACTGATGCAGCGTACGCGCTTTTCCTGAAGGAGACTGCTTCCAGAGGTAATAGAATTACATGAGAAACTCTCACCCATCATGGGTTCTCCTGTGGATCTCACCCTCGGGCGTAGCAGTAGTGAATCGCAAGCAGTTCCCAGTAGTAACTATGGATACCACAACGACCATCTTCGAGAAGCAGCGCAGGATAATTTGCGTATATTGAAAGAAGAGCGCCAGAAAGTCGAAGGTTTCAAACGCGAGCTTCCTCTCTGCATCCAACTCCTGGACGATGGTAAGCCACACGTACTTTCATGTTTACGGTGTTCCATTTGCACACTCTAGACATTAGATTTGCAGGTGAAGTTAAAGTTAATCAAAGCTCATTCGTGCTCACATGTAGCCATCAAAGCAACTGAGGAGAAGCTTGTCAATGGGAGAGGCATTGTCCTGCCCACGCCGCTGCGGCTGTCACGCAACCAAGACAAGGAGAGTGGAGAAGCTATGAGCCCAGAGAGCCGGCGCCCCACCCTGGAAGAGTTCATGCCCTTGAAGAGACGCGAGCGAGACGATCAACAAAGAGACATTAGCAGCGATGGAGAGCTCGAGAAAGCGGAGGACAATTGCAGGACGACGAAGAGCAACCAGCCGCCTTGGATGACCGAAACGCGCTTGTGGAATCCAATGGCCTCGCGCTCCACCGAAGTTGTACGCGATGAGGTAATCAATGTAGAGGATTTTCATGCAACCACTTTGTTGTCAGATCATACATTACAACGGGAAGTAGCAGTTGCAACACATCTTCAACTTCGCTGAAAACTTAGGTTCTAAGCTATTGCAAGCCAAAATGTTGCAAACTTCTTGCAAAAGTCTTGCAGGTCACGGAACCAACGTATTACTATGGCTAAACTATTGTAATCTCAAATAGTTGCAATTCTATTGGATAGTGTTGCACCAAACCCTTTCAAAACTGTAAACATATATTTGACGGTAGTCATTGCAAAACCACTACAAGAACTATTGCAATATATATCAGCATTCCTTACTATCTAGAGCTAATTGTAGTTTCACGCGATGTTGTGAATTTCGCAGAGGACGAGGGACCCTGTGCAATCCGAACTAGAGCAAAGCTCTGTAACGAGCTCGCAACAGCAGCAGCGACCCACAGGAGCAGGAGCGTTCATGCCCTTCCAGACACAACAAACCATGCCCATGGTATCGCGGCCCAGGCCCAGGAGCGGTGGTTTTTGCGCAGACCTAAATCTGTGCGTCCCCGCCACCACATTACGAGCGGCAGATGTGGAAGTGGGCAGCACTGAGGCAGCAGAAGCAGCGCCACCACCACCGCCGCCAGCGCCAGATGCGCAGATCTGCAAAGACGTTGAGAATTTTAGCTGTGGCGGAAACTCTTCGTCGTCGACGAGGAAAACTCGAAGGTGTTGGTCGCCTGAGCTTCACCGCCGCTTCGTCAGTGCGTTGCATCAGCTTGGCGGCTCCCACAGTACGTTGTCTTGCATTTTTTTTGGGTGTGAACAGTCATCTCTTTCATTGTTCCTGCGTTTCAGAATGAGAAAAGTTTCGAACTTCGATGTTCGCAGTAATGATGGTTAATTTTCATGCATTTGAGGTCAAACGTGCATCCAGATTCCCTATATCACATGTTTCTAAGGGCCAATATATTATGACATTCAAATGCACATAGCTCTCAAACTTGGACTGCATTTATGGTTTTGTTCGTCAAAATAGCATGTGTCAGAGCGCCAATCAAGTGCGCAGAGTTCATATACTAAATTAGGACTGGATGCAAGTATGGTCATTTTCGTTAAATTGCATGTTTCAGAGTGTTAGAATTGTGAAATTCAAGTTCACAAAGCTCTAAAACATTAGGACAGGTTTAGATCTGATGCTACAGACAGGCATTCGAACAAGTGCGAAGTTCTTGAATGTAAATTTGACTTTTTTTACGACAAGGACAATATGTGGGAATAGTGGTGTAAGCGAAACGGCAGTGATATTGAGAAATTGCTAATTGTGCAGTTGCCACACCGAAGCAGCTACGGGAGCTCATGAAGGTTGACGGGCTGACTAACGATGAAGTCAAGAGCCACCTTCAGGTAAAGTTTGCATGCAATTCAGTAAATTGATATGAACCTTTGGTCACACACAGACGTCTGGAAAAGTGTGAACTTCTGGAAATTTCGCTGTTAATAATTTATTTAACCATTCACGTGGAAATAATGTGAAGTATTCATTCACCATAGAGTATGGGAGAGACCTTACAACTAAACTTTGATTTGCGCTAAGTATGAAGATAATCTATTGACATTTGATTTTCTACAATGGGTTTTAGCTTAACGCAAGATAAATGTGCAAAAGTGTAGATGGGTCAAGTTTCTAGATTGTTGTAGGGGAAGGATCAAATTTCACATGTGAATGAACTTTTCTTTTACTGTATGGTGAATAGAGACTTTACATTGATTAAGATGGGGGTGTTGATATGATTGAACATCACAGAAATATCGTCTTCACACACGGAGGCCGAGTTCGTCTCCATCCCCACATCCATCCGCTGCATCTGCTTCTCCTGCTGCTCCACCGCCGCAGTTGGTGGTGGTGGGAGGCATTTGGATGCCACCCCAGCATGCCGCCTCGGCCACTGCTAACTCCCAACCCGGCTCTGTCTCGGACCCTTCCCAGTTTTGCCACTCGGGTTCTCTTCCTCTTGATTATTTCGCCGCTTGCATCAACAATGGCTCTCCGGCCACTGCTGGGGCTTCAGCTCCGATGCAGATGCTGCAGCTGCATCGGCAGCCACTTTTCGAGACGCCACGAGCTGCTGGCACATCCCAATCTCAAACCTCGCCGCAGGTAAACGCAATTTCTGTGTTCAAAAGCTGAGTGTCTGCACATATCTCAGGTTTCTGTGTAGAAATTTTGTTGACTTTTACTATGCATTACTTTATGCTTTGAAACTTCTTGTGTGCAAAAACTATTGTGTTCAAAATTTTTCTCGATTTATTGTAACTAGACGTCTAGTGTTTTAATTGCAGACTTCATTTTTGAGCTTACTCTGTCCAATCGACTTAATTTTTTTCCACTGTACATGAAAGGAACCATCAGGAGATGTTTGTGTTGTAGGTTTCTAGTTCATGTCACACTGGCAGTTGTAATGAAACCTGCCTGCTTGCACTTGAATGGGCTTGTACTGAAATTGTGTTGGATCTGATACACGGACGTAATTATGTGCAGGGACCTCTGCAAGTGACAAGTCAATTATCAGGGGCAACGCAAGGCTCCAGCAGTGAGACATACGAGAGCGGAGAAGAGGAAGCGAAATCCAAGAGCACAAAAAACTTGAACTTGTGCCGACAACGAGAAGGCAGTCAAAACACCTCCGTGGAAGCAAGCCAGAGATCGGAGCCCGCTGAACCGAAGAAGCTCAATGTAAAGAGTCATGAGCATGGCAATGCAGTGCAGCCTCAATCATTACATACTACTTCCGGAAAAGAAAATTAACTGAGCAAGCATGGTAATTATGAAGCGTACTCAGTGCTCATCATCTTTTACAACACTAACATTCATTTGAAGCTCAGAGAGATGGAGCTCCTCTGTCACAGGAAAGTCGTGCACACATGGAAAAGTGAGACGGGGCAATTCATATAAAATCTCAACAGCGGAATACTTATGAATCTCCTGTAGTCTCACTCTACCCTGGAGGGTTTAGGAAAAGTTCCAAATCTCCATTGAGGTCACGAGGAAATGTTGAGTTTAGCATGTACAAAGCGAAGGTAACAAAAACCTTCATGTGCCAGCTGTGAGGGAATCTAGGTTTAACTGATTTTGAGGAATGAAGTCTGATTAATTTCATTTGTAATGGATCAAGAATTTTTCATTCGGTGTAGTTGAGAAGTTTAGATTCCGTATTAAGAGGCGTTTCATTTAGTTGCTGTAGTTTGAAACTGCACGCTGAGGTTGAACCACATTGTACAGGGTAAGTAGTGCAATTTTGTTTCTAGTTGAGGACGGTCACTCTGTTGCAGCTCTGCGTTCAGCATCCTTTGTAAGCCTGCGCATGCTGGCATTCAAGGGAGTTATTCCATTATTTGCAGAGGCATGAGGCTGTTACTTTTGTAAATAAAATATAATTGTAAAGTGAGATTCTTCCCCTTCATGGATTCGACAATCATGATTCCCATACTTGCGCAGTGAGATTAGTATGCAAATTGATTGATTGTTAGAATCTGAATGTATTGGTTGGCTTCGAGAATTGCATCCTTGCAAGTGAACATGTTAATTATGGTAGAACCACCCATTGTCAATTCACTTTAGCGATTCTGTGCATATTCTGGAGCACTTTAAAGCAATGTAAATTTTTCATCATGTAGGAAGATAGCTAGAAATCAGGGGGATTGCAATTTTTTTAGTAATTTTATGCCTTGAAATTTTGAAATTACTATGAATTTTGGAAGCCAACAGCTTGTCCAAATCTATAGCCAACATGTAGAGTCTTCCAATTCCAATCATTCATTCAAGAATTACTTTCCACTCACTACTTTGAGACATGTGTCATGACTTGATTAGTCTTAACTTTGAAAGGGAGAAAAAACACATTCAAAGCTTAAGTTTGGTTGAAAATTTATTCTAGTCTTAGTTGGAAATAGTGTACTTTACAAGTTGGGGATGGGTACCTAGTTGGCAATAGGTGGTTCTACCATAGAAGGGATTTGATTTGATTATCCGAATTCTAGCTATTTTCAATACGGCTTGTTTGCTTTGAAAAAACAACCTAGCTTTCACAAATGTCATCTAAAAGGTACAACTTTAAGCATTTTCATTTGGAGTATCTTTACTATATTTTTTCATGTTGCCTCTCCTTCATGGCTTTGTCCACCTATTTCTTTGTGTAACTTGAAGGTTCAAGTTTCAACCCTGACTTATCCTTGAGAGGGGTATATGGCATGACATAACTATTCTTCAATTCCCCTCAAAGTGAGTTCTAATGTTTATATGATTGTGTAGGGTGAATATATGAAATACTTGTATTGCTTTGTATCACATGTTGTATATCCAACTTAAAATTGAGCATAGCTTTTAGGTATTTTGCTTCACATTCAAGGTGAATGAAATGTTGCCTAATTTATTTTCTTGGTAATTTCTACTATTTATTACTAAGTTTATCTAATTTGTAACACTTTAGGTTTTAAAAGGTTTAATATTTAGGAAGTCTGAAATCATGATGATGTTCAATTCAAAATTTGGATACCATGTTCCTCTACTAAAGTTTTAAGAATTCGTTGAAGAAATTGTAAAGAAGAAATTGTCATCTATTTTTTGTCTACAACTTTTGGAGGAAATTTTTTTAGATCCTTATTTTTGGAAGTATGTTATGTAAAATGTTCTTTTAATTATTTAAAATTTAATTTAATTTTTTTTTCAAAAACACTCGTATTCCCAGTACTACCACCCAAACCTATAAGTGTTTCTTACTTTCACCCAACAATTGCATGCATGCCAACTTGTTACTTCTCATAATTTTTTTCTTAATCAATTATTTGGTAGTCCATCAATTTTGGTATTTTGAATAACCACAATTTTTTTGGTTAACAAAAGAGAATGAAGATAGAAGTAGGGCCATGTTTTTACAATATGTAATATAGAAATAGTATGAATTTTGGAAAAATGTTGCCTAAACAACCAATATATGACATTAGCTTATATCCAAATTTGATAAAATTGTATCTACAATGGTATTTACACATCTATTGCAATTACAATGATGACTTCAAACATGAAATTGCCAAGCATCATTTGTAGCATTATATATCAATTTAAATAAATTAAATTAAATCAACATGTATGCCCTTATTCATAAATTTGAATATTCAATTGTAGCCATTTTCTCACTTCATAACCATTACTTAAAAACTTTGGCTTGGTTTTCATTGACATCTAGTTGTGTATTAAAATCTCATTTATTCAAATGTGATAGTTTAAAGCTAAATGCAAGGTAGAAGCCCAAACAAAATTAGACCCTATATTTGATTGCCATGACCCCATTGAAAATAACCATAACAAAAAGGAGTCTCTAAGAAGATTAGTCATGAAGTAAACATAATTTTTGTAATTGAAAAGTATAATTTATTTTATAAATTAAAAATATATATTCTTAAAGTAGTATTCTAATTTTTATTGGTTAATTCAATATGAAATAATTAAAGTATTTTCTAGACAATAAAAAATTCATAAATTATTATTTTTAGTTATAAATAATAGATTTTATTCATGTATTACAAAAAATCAAGGTTGACACGATGTCCGGACGCGGATGCTGTGTCCGCAACGTCCGTTGACATTCGCGTCCCGGCGGACGCAGCATCTACCTGTCCCCCGTCCGCCTATCTGCCCGTCCGCCCGATTACGGCCGTCCGATCGACGTGCGGACTGATCTGGTCCACACGATCTGAGCGTCCGCCCTGTCCGTCCGCTTTTCGACGGCGGTCAGGACGCTGCGTCCGCTAGCGTCTAGACGTCCGGACGTCTGGAAAATGGATGCTATTTTGGGGCGGACGTTGACATTCGTCAACCCTGCAAAAAATTTGTACCTAGCAATAGGCCATTTGACTTTTTGGAATTGTGCAAATCTAGGAAATAAAAAGTTTTTTGTTTTGTTTTGAATATTTTTTAGTCCCCAATCTTACATGGCACACACCACAATCATGTGGACTAAATAAAAATATTCATTATTATTATTTTAAATTTTTTTTGTATATACTCATTTACATGTAGTCAAACAGCCTACTCCTAGATTCAAATTTTTTGTAATATCTTACCCAATCATGTTTTAGCTTGATTGATCTTCTAAAATGTTATTGATTTGTTGATTTTATGTTGAAAATCTCATTTCAATTCTTAAGTTCCAAAGAAACATTTCATTTTTAACAAGTATAAATTTAAATTTGTCCTATAATTTTGCTATTATCTTTTCATTTTTGTCTTTATTATTTCCTATCAACTTTTTAAAACTTTTGCAACAATTGGGACATTAACCTTTTAAAGTCTCAAGGCCTTGTTTCCATAAAAAAAAAACTCAAAATTGTCATTTCTATTGCAAAGAGCAAATTTTAAAATTTTTTTATATCTAACTATAGGATCTTGCAATAGACTAGTAATTATATAAATGTGTGGAAGAAATTTCAGAAACTTTGATTCCAAAGATTATAAGAAATTTGCATTTAAAGTGAACAATTCTTTTTGCACTTTTTAGAAGAGAATTTTTTTTTATTCTTAATTGGATAACTATTAAATAGAAATTAAATTTCTACTGGATTCTTAGGTAGAATAGAAAATTATTAGTTAGTTTAGGAGTCAACCATTGCAATTTTAAATATTAAGAAAATTAGTAGAAAAAAACAGTAGAGAAAAATTAAAAGAGACAAGGAACTACAGTATAGAGAAAAGCTTCACTTTTAAATTGTAACAAAATCCACCAATTAAGGAGTATGCAATTCATCTAAGTGAAGAGAAATTGGAATTTTAGAAAGTAGATAAAAGGAAATTTTCAACCCTAAAAAGAAAATTGATTTGAAATTGTAGGTGAAGAGAAGATGTTAAATAAATTTTTATAGCCCCAAGTAGTGGCTAAATATCAACTAGGAGTGCTAGCATATGAACATAAAATCTATGAGCCCATGAATCCATATTATTAACTTTTGCAATTTTGTAATTGTTGAGATTTGAACCATTTGAAATGTAGACGTAGAAAACACCTCTCCATTGCTTGGAAGGTACAATGGATGATGTTTAGACACTTGCCTTTAAAATTTATTACTAAAAATACAAAGAATTTGGTTGTGCCAATCCATCTCAAGGGTGAAGATAAAATGTTCACATAGTCCCATGAACTTTTGGAGGAGGGCAAGTGCCCATCTATTAGGTGGAGGACAATGGTTTTTGCAATCTTTTAGGTAGATTTACAAACAATAAGGACCTCATTGTAGGTGGTGCCTTTCTTAGGATTGCCACTAAATGTCTTCTAGTAAACCTTTTTGTAATTGTAGAAGGTTCCTTCAAGACCACTAGGACCCTTGCTTATTAGTTATTGTAAGTTCCAATATCTCTTCTTAGCATCCCTATATTTCCTTATTGGCTATATGTAAATACATTTTGCTAGACCTACTATATATTAAAAATAGATGCCTATGACAAAAATCTTTGAAAATTCATGACTAATTCAATAAAGCTTTGAAAAATATGAAATCACTTGTATTGTATGTTGCATCTATTTTTTTCATTTAAAAAATGAACTAAAAATCTTTTTGTCCATTAAAACCCATGAAAAAGGTGAACTAACTTTTAAAAGGTTGCTTTATCAGTAGCCTACTTTAGTTGCAAAATTGTAGCAAAGAATTCGGATGCTTGAATTTATAGTCATAGATTTATCTATTGAGAATTAACTCCTAAAGACTAGAGGATATTTTAGAAGAAGAAAAGTCTAAAATTGCTGATTTTTTATGCACTGTCCAATATATATATATATATATATTTTAAAACTCCAACCATACAAGAATTTATTAAACAAAGCATTGTGTGGAAAAATTTCAACCCATTTGATAATGTGGATTGAAAGATTATAATGTTTGAAGTACGATAATAATTAAGTTTTTTTCTTATATAACAAGGTCTAATAATTTCAAGTCCTCTTAATTAGGAGTAAATTTTTTGTTCTTTACAAAAATGCAAATTTTGACCATTCATAAGTATATAATATTAAGTTCACTTACAAAAAAATTTAGAAGCAAATATGAAGTCTAGTTTACTCTAAATCCTCCTCCTATGCTTTAGTCATTTCTTGTACATATCAATGAGAAATTCTTTTACTTGAAATCCAAATGGTAAAAAGTGAGGGACAAACATTTGGAATACATGGGAAAAATTTCAAGAACTTCAACTTTACAAATTACTTCTAGCAATTGAAGTAATTAGATCTTCAAGCAATTTGTAACTTCAAGTAATTACTTGAAACCACCCCAATATATCTAATAAAGTTTGGATTCTTTTAGAATGTCATTTGGAACTATTTTGTTTTTTTTGTGGTACAATTATATCCCCATGTTTTATTAGTTACAATACAAATATGCCAAATTTGCCCCAAAGATGCTCAAATTGCTAAAAAAAGTTCAAGGCAACATAAATTTTGATTCAAGAACCCAATTGCAAAAAAAATTATATTCCCACTAAAGGGTACATGTTCACACCTTGCATCAAATTTTCATGAACATCTAACCAAAATTGACTTCATAGGAACCTACCCAAATTTTCAATTGTTTGTTCAATAGACAATTGGTCTTTAGGGGGTTAAGAATGTTATGTCTTCTTGAAGAGGTCCCCCCTTCCTCTCCCTCATACATAGAAATTTTAAAAAATAAATTGTTGTTGGCTTGCCAAGCCCTGGCCTTGGTTCTTAGCTTTTTAAGTTATTGCAGGTTTACTTTGGGATACAACTCCTTCGTTTCAAAAAAACAAATAAAAGAATAAAAAACTAAAGAACGGAAGAGTCTGCTTCCAATAGCATGAAAATACTGAAAATTGAAGTACTTAAGACCTCACTTTGCTAAGTTCTAAGAAGACCAGAGCACTCAACTATTGTAGAGCACTCAACCATGATACAGTGGAAATAGTAATAAAATGACAAGCTAGCTCAAATAACACTAATTGAACAAGTGATTCATAGTGCAGCCATGAACCAAGAAGATTGTCATTAAGAAGGCGTGTCAGAGCTGGCCTGCAGAAGGGGCCATTTCAGAATCCTATTCCAAAGTCCAGAAAGGGGCAAGTATTTTTAGGTAGAGAGGAATCATGTTTTGTCCAATTTGGTAACAAACCTGCAAATTCCATATTGTTTCACCTTCTCTTCATAGCAAGACCGCCGGCACTCGGAGACCCCCTGGACCGTGAGCTGCTACTCGGCCTTGAGCTACCACTACTTGTTCTTGCGCTGCTACTTGTCCTTGAGCTGCCACCTACGCCAGTTTCTCTTGCCGCTCCTCGAGTGCCTCGATGTGAACCGGATTTTGATCTGCCTCCTTGGGTGTTGGAATATTTTAATGACACACCCAGTTTGTTCGCCTTGACTTTCCGCTTCTCGTCTACCTCTTTCTTTTTTATGGATGCCAGTTTCTCCCGACTGTTCGTCAAACCTTCCAACGACTCCCCTCTGCGCATTGCATCCTCCAGTTGGACTGCCAGGGTCTGATCCCTCTTTGTAACCAAGCTTGTCACCATACCTGAGAAATTCAATGCCACATTAGCCCTGGAAAAATTAATTAAGAACTAATTAAAATTTTTAAGAACGTTGGAAAAAAACCCATAATTGGGACAGGAGTATTACAGAGGACCCGCTGAGCAGACCTGGCGTTCGATAGGGTATGAGAGGGAACGATGTCCTAAATGAAGTATATAGGACCCTAGAATACTTATAAAATCGAAATGGAAATGATGAAATCAATCCCTACGGACCCTTTTTCTGTAAACTGTTCATTAGAGTCTAAGCTAGACGGGCCTTCACAGGCTGCCGGTCATTCCAGCTTTATCACAACCGTACTCACTCCGCTTTATAGGATTTGTGACTAGTGAGGTTTTTTTGAAGGGCACTCTGAAGCCAAGATCAAGGGTCTTCATCTGCAGGGTCTTTATCTGCAGGGTCTTCGAATCACCAGACACGGAGGAAGAAAGCCTAGTGTGCTGGGTTACCCCCTATGGGTCGTTGTCGTACATACTGGCCGAAAATTCTAAATGATGGTACTAGTAAGTGCAGAATCAAAACAATCCTGCACGCCTACCTTTAGCTCCCATTCGAGCTGTCCTCCCAGTTCGATGCAAATAATCGATCTGCCACATGCGCAAAAGCATCAGCGCTGGATTACTCCACCAGAGAGTTTTATAACAAAAGTCGGCACTGACAGACAAAAGTTCTTCATTGGGCACAGCAACGAATTTCTCGCTGATCAAACTAAGATATCCAACTACGCATAAGAGATCTTGATTCACACCTTACTCTGTAACGAGAATCACAGAAATTAGACAAATGCATACATAGCTGAAAAAGTAAATATGCTGATCACAAGATGTGTGAACTGACCACAATATAAAACGATTATTTTTACAGAGGATGACTTACAGGGTTAAGAGGAAAATCGAAGTTGATGACATGATCGCAAACAAGGTCCAAACCCCGAGCTGCCAGGTCAGTACAAACCAGTGCTGGCACCAAATCCTCATCAGCATCTTTGAATTTCTGCAAATTCTCTACCCTGCATGAAGGAATCCATCCTTGTCAGGTATTTCATTCCCTTAAGCTTTGCACCCCTCTTTTCTTAGCCAGAATGAGTATCACTCGGCATTTGAAATTTTGTGAAAAAGAAATCGTCACCTCTCGTCAGCTGGAATAGCGCCATGGTAATTGACAGAAGCTGTTCCTCGCTCCGAGAGAAAGTGGTCAACTGCACGGCACGAGCCCAATGTGTTGCAGAACACCATAACTCTCTTGCCTTTGGTCAGATTTGGCTCCAAAACCTGGCAAATTAAAAAAATGAACAAATGAAAACAAATAGAACGGTACACCAGGTACTGACGATAACCACATCCACATTTTTAAGAGACCTGGCTTCAACTGTTCCAAGATTTGCAAATATACTACAAAACCGGCAAGAAACGCCACCGCTAAGACAGGTTCCTACTTCAAAGTTTTCAAGAAAAGAGGCAGCTAATTTTCATGACAAAGTTTGACTGTCAGAGCATTCTCCACGATTGTAGCATAACAAAGTATCACAATTACCTGAATAAGAGCTTCTAACTTGTTTTCTGTACCACTGAGGCGAACAAAGTCGTGACGAGCATTTGTCACCTTCTTGTGCAACGTAGATGTATGGATATGCCTAATGCCAGGAAACTCCTCATCCAACAACGACTGCACTGACTGAAACAGCCACATATAACGATAAGCAGATGAATTCCAGTAAACTATTATAAAGGCAAAACAGTGAACTAGGCGGACCAGTCTACACATATCATCAAAAATCTATTGAACTCCACAAAAAAATGAATACCTTTGTGACAGTGGCAGTAACTAAAACTGTTTGAAATGGCTCTCCCTCAGGTTGCCTTGATCGATTTCGCAACGGGTTGAGGAACTTCCTCACTTCCACACCAAAGCCTTTATCGAACATGGTATCAGCCTCATCTAACACCTGGTCACCAAGAGAACCATACATTCAAAACCATTAGTTATGAAACAGACGCGTAGTTACGAAAATTGTCAGTAGGTTTGTTTCCTACGACGAGTTAGAAATCTCACGGATACGTGAAATGGATACTCAAATACTCCTTACATTTTCAGAAGCCAAATACGATGATGCATTGAGTGCACATCTATCCGATCAAATGTCTGAATCTACTGATGAAGCCACTTCGTAAGCATACGAAATGGAAAATAACTGCAGTCTTATGATTGTTCAAAGAAGATGCTCACCACATACTTGAGATCACCGTAGGCCATGTTGCCTTGTTCGATGTGCATAAGAAGCCTTCCTGGGGTGGCAACTATAAGGTCGATGGCCTTATTCAATGAATCTTCTTGAGTTTTCATTCGGCTACCTCCGCCCACCATGGCAGCCCGAAATCGAGCGTGATGACACAATGACTTCGCAACTTGAAAGACCTGCAGTGGGAAAAACACCATCGTTACTGAAAAACAAGAAACAAGAATGATAATGTATTGACAAGAACCAAATGACATTGCATACTGAATGACATTGTACTAAATGCGGAAAGTGTAAGTGTGGATCCTTGCAAAGAGTCTCGCTTTCATCCGTCACTGATTTCAAAAATGAAATGACTCTTCAGCCCTAAAGAACCAAGATTTTGTGGCTACAAAATGACCAATTTGATTGATCATATTGTGAAACTATAATTCAAACGGGGCCAAATTAAAAATCACCAGAATCCTAAGAGAATCTTGCTATGTGTTGGTCAAAACACAAATAAAAGTCCCCATATGACTCACTCAAAAGTGCTAGAAAAGCACGGGACCCGACTTGAGCCTCTTGGTCTTTATAAAGGCTAACGTTGAAAGCCTAAACTAGTTTTTTGATATGCGTTCCTTCTTCGAACGCCAAATACCTGACTACCTCGGCAACCACTCCTCAAAATTAAGCCCAAGGACTTGCAACATATTCCAAGAATTCAACCCTGAAATCTCCGCAAGCAGGTTACACCAGTTACAGAGAAAGAAACCTGTTCGGCCAGCTCCCTGGTTGGGCAGAGAACGACAGCTCGAGGCCTCCTAGCCCGCGTGAATTTGCCCGACGCTGCTTCGTCTCTTCTCAAAGCCTGCATTCACAAAACTCCTCGCTATGAGAACAGGCAGAAGAAAGAGAAAGACTCACCAAATTCTAAATTGTGCTAGAGATTCGAAACTTCTTACAACTACTAACATTTGAATCTTAAACCTTCCACACGAACAACGCTTCACGAATCACGTGTCTCTTGTCATCTATGGTGCATTTCATGATAAAAATCCAAAAAGTCATTATAAAAAAGTGCTCCTTTCCACCTCAAATATTCATTTGACTAAAAAAAAGTTGTTCATGCAATTTGAGTAACTTGTTCACCTCAAAAAAGTTCCTTGCAATTCTACAATCGGTGACTGTAGACAAAGAGTGCAAGAAGGGACCAACTTTCTCAAATATTGTTCAAAAAATTCTTGCAACCAGTCTGGGCGAAGGATGTGCGGTTAGTTTGCGGTCAATGGCAAGACTACCCTACCATAAGAGACTCCCAAGCACAAGCAGGTCAAGAGGAGAAGAACCTGAACGATGGGCAGCATGTAGGCTAGGGTTTTCCCCGACCCCGTGTGCGACGCCATTGCAACATTTTCACCAGCAATCACAGCAGGAATTCCAAGCGCTTGGACCTCAGTTGGCTCCGTCAACCCTAACTCCTTCACCGCTTCCATGAGCTCGTCGCTGAGCCCTAACTCATTAAAACTAACAGTCACCGGAGCCAATTCTTTCCTCTCCCTGGTCTCTAACTTCGGTGGATTCAGCTTCGCCAACTTCACCGCATCCCGCATCTGCCGCTGCCGCAAGCGCTCTAAAGGCGACGGTGCGCTACGAACAGAAGATGACGATGAATCCGCGGTGGACATACATCGGATCGACGCTCGAGAGCTCCATTGTCGCGTCGGAACAAGCAACTTCTGAGAGGAGTAATGCAGGGATGATAGAGATGAGTGACGGGAAAGAAGCGCCGCCATGCGCAAATTCAAAAGACGGCACGCCATCGCTGCTACTCCTCGCACCATCAACGCTGGCTAACACAAGCCAATTACCTCCCAAACTCCCATCGTCTCAAACTCCCTGCCAATTCAATGCAAACTTTACGAAACACATCGAATTCTCCACACCCATCTACTCAGAAACGCCTCTGAACCTCAAAGAAGTAAACAAAACACTGGAGATGCTGTGAAGGAGAGAATTAGGTTGTCGTGGAAAGTTTGCCAGTAATGTGTGCAATGTGGATGCGAAATCGGCAAGTGAGGGAAGAATAGAGAAGCTGCGCAGCACAGAGGAGATGCAAGCGTGGCTTACCAAAGTGGATGGCGACGGCGGCGAGCGGGGATGGAGAATTGGAGATGGGCTGAAGGTTTACAAGCTGGAGAGGCTAAACCCCTGCAACAGAGAGGCTTAGGGAAGCAGGGGTTGAGGGGGAGGCTGCGTGTGGATAATGGGCAAGACTCCGACCTCTCTAATTGCACTGGGGCAATGATTTTGGACGGAAGACCAATTTCAGTGATAATACGGATGTCATGGGACGTTTCGAAGGCTGAGGGGCTTGCCTGCCGATGAAGCCAACACTCAGACCTCTCTAATTGCACTGCCTCAGGGATTTCGGGAAGACCAATTTTAGTGATAATACGGAGTTTTGAGGACATTGTGTACCTTTAGAAAAGGAAATGTGTAATTTTTGCATTAATAAAGAAGTTTGGATAAAGTGGCACATTGAATTGTAGAATCAAACATAATAAAGTGGAAGTGTGGCATAATTCAGGTTAGTTTTCTAATGACCCAATTTACAAAAGATATAAGTTTATAGTGATAAGTTTTTATTGTTTTTTTAAAATTCTGGCCTTATCATTTTGGACAACTAAATGACTTTAATAAAAACCATAAAAAAAATCTCTCATAGAATACATCCATATTTACACCACAACAATAGTAAATTAAAAAAGAACTTTAAATCTTGACTAATTTGTTTCAAATTCTCCTTCAAAGACAAATATTTTTTGATATTTTGGTAGTAGATCAACTCGCACCTAGAAATGCAAGCACATTAGAACAATCACCCATAATTGTACATCCATCCATCCACCACTAGTGTCTATTCATCCACCATGTTTCCCTATCATTACTAAACTTCATCTGAATGTTGACAATTTTTCATCCAAAATTTGATAAACATTTCAATAATTCTTTTATATAAACAAAATACTTTTAAGACATGAAAGTAAAAACATTAGCAGTGAACAATTCTAAACAGTAAAGTTTTTGGTGATTTCATCCAGTTTAGCCTCAAATATTCTACTGTAGTGTGCAATTAGCCTGGAGCACAAGTCTTCAATTCTGCCCTGCCCTGTGGCTTACTGCAATCCCAACAAAAGGTACCGAACTTGGAATGATTGTTGATGACTCGATGAGGATAACCGCGCGTGACCATGATTCCCAAGCTAAGCTGAATCAGATGTAACTTACAAGTCTGCTGCGCAAGGTTCGTTCCCCGCGAAAGCCCTCGCAGTGTGCGTTCTTCGTGTCTCTCGCAGGCACTCAGTTGCGAAGTTTACACGACCGCTTTTGCAATCTGGAGGACTCAGCCTTGACCCTCCATCATCCACAGCAGTGGCTTTTTCGCATGCTCAGGAGTTTCATTGCCCATGTTTCTTCTTTCCTCCAGATCGTCTCTGTGGACATTCTACCGATCGTCTCGTTTGGAACAGAGGGTGGTGAAATCGGAAGTTATCTCATTGGGAAGCTTGCTGCCCGTGCTTTGTCGCTCTCACGATTTCCGTGCTCGAATTTGTAACCCTGATGGAGCTTTTCGCGTAATTGGACTCAAATTGGAAGCGATTGGATTAGGGTTAGGTCTCGAGGGTTGTATTGGGGTGGCTTTGGATCGTATAGGTTCTTTGGGTATGTTGCAGTTTGACGAGGATTGCGCAGGTGGGGCATTGAAACGGATTTGATTTGGGGTTACAGTCTTGATGAAGAAAGTGTTTCAGTGTCAGTGAGAGGGAGAGCGAGAAGCCATGCTGTCATGGGGAGGGATCACCTTGTGTTTGAGCGGGGCAGCGCTCTACTGTCTGAGTCGCAACACGGGCCGTGACGCGCTCAATTTGAAGTCCATCGAGAAAGTGAACCAACTGAAAGATCTGGCCATGTTGCTGGAGTCGGCGTGCAAGGTGGTGCCCTTGGTGGTCACGGTGGCGGGTCGCGTCGGGGCGGAGTCGCCAATTGCTTGCGAGCATTCGAGTCTGCGAGGGGTGATTCTCGAAGAGACCGCCGAGCAGCATTTCCTCAAGCACAATGACACGGGCTCGTGGATCCAAGACTCGGCGTTGATGCTGTCCATCAGCAAAGAGGTGCCATGGTACCTGGAGGACGGCTCGGGCCGTGTCTACGTCGTCGGAGCCCGGAATGCCGCGGGCATGGAGCTCACGGTGGCCAGTGAAGTCTTCGAGGAGTCGGGACGGTCGCTCGTGCGCGGCACGCTGGATTACTTGCAGGCAGGGTCTCTTTTGCTAAATCCCTAATTCAGTCATACTTGCTAGACTTTCAAAGAGTACACTACGATTTTTTGGTGAAATTTGGTAGAAATCACATGACATTCTTGAGCAGCTGCTTTTAACACCCTAGCAAATAGAATCCAGATTCTTTTTTGAGCAGTATCAGCGCCTTTGGAAAAAAATAGATAGGCCACTCACTAAGTATCATGCATGCTCTCTGCAGTGGATTTTGGATTTTGGATTGTTTCCAATCTACATTCGAGAAGGTTAAATTCTCACAACGAAACAGAATGATTGCTTGCAGGGTTTGAAAATGCTCGGGGTGAAGAGGGTGGAGAGAGTGCTGCCCACGGGCACCAGCCTTACCGTGGTAGGAGAAGCTGTGCAAGATGATCGTGGCCTCATTCGAATCCAGAAGCCGAACAAGGGACCGTTCTACGTGACTCCAAAGAGCCTGGACCAGTTGGTGGCGAATCTGGGTCGGTGGTCGCGGTGGTACAAGTACATGTCACTTGGCTTCACCCTCGTTGGCATCTACTTCATCACCTCACATGCCATCAAGCATGTAATGGAACGTCGGAGGCGAGAGGCTCTGCATAGGAGAGTGGTGGAAGCCGCCGCTTTGAGACAGGCATCACAACGAGAAGGCAGTGGTGAAGGGGAGGAGGGAGCTCCGCATCCGCTTGACGACGGTGATGTCTCGTCAGTTCATAAGAAAGACGGCGTAACGCCGGATCTCTGTGTCATATGCTTGGAGCAAGAGTACAATGCTGTGTTTGTGCCATGTGGGCACATGTGCTGCTGTACGACTTGCTCGTCGCAGCTCACGAACTGTCCGCTTTGTCGACGCCATGTTGACCAAGTTGTAAAAACATACCGGCATTAGCGGCTTCTTCTTTATCTGATCAATTTCAAAGCTTTTTGACATCGTATGGGAGAGGTGTGCACTGATCGTTTTTCTGGAGAAAACATAAAAACGTGACAACAGGGACATTTATTAGTACCAGACTCTCTTAGCAGCAACAACAGTCAGCGACCTGCTCTGGTTCCTTCAACCTGGAAAGGTGCCCGGTGCTGAGGACTTTGAGCTTGGATCTATTTTGGTACTGTGACTTCAGTCTCCTAGCACACCTTCCGTTACGAGTGTAAAGGTACTCAAGATAATGGCAGTACTAATTTCTCTCCTCTTTGTGTAAGCATCATGTAATGTTGCTGTTGGGAGCTTGTTGCAGAATTTTCTTGCTTCAACTTTACTGAATTTATCTGCTTTCGCTGCTACGTCGTCATACTGGTATCTCTGTTCTAGGAGATGTATTTATGCTCTAAGTTGGGTAGCAATAATGTCCTAGGAAAAAGCTCTTCATGTGCCTCAAGTGGCTCTTCTTTTCAAGGGAAGTATATTTTGTTTGTGTTTTATTTTTCATTTAGGTCTTGCAATTTCAATGAACAAATTTATACATAAATCGTAGGAGGCAGTCCCCAGGTCATCCAGTGCGTTCATATCCATGAAGAAAAAAGTGAAGTAACCATTAAAATTGCCCTCAATTTGTAGTTTACTGTATGAGCAGGCAGTTGAGTGTTCCATCAAGAGTGGAACGCCAAATGTATTGCTCTCTTTATTCGGCAGTTCTTGCCAGCAGTCCCACAACACACATTGGGTAGACTTAACCCTGGAAGGATGCTGCCCCCCACGACCGAGGTAGTCAGCAAAATACCTATTGGACCAATAGGTGTATTATTTGTTTCTACAGTTAACAGTGCAGTCATGTCCTCAGCGTCCTTACAGAGTTAATGGCCCTGCACTAGAAATTTTATACACAAATTCTGTGCACAGTGCTAACTCAATGTGTGTTTCAACTGGTTTTATAAAAGGCACTATAGTCGAGGTTGCACTGAGTTGTGAGGTTCAAAGGAGGAGTGATGTAGAGTCCGTTGAGGAAGAACTTGGCGATCTGTCGGTAGAATGCTTCAGTGTAATGGATTCCATCCCAAGATATGTAACTCGCAGGATTAGCACACGCTGAAAGACCGGGGCAACAGGATCCAATATTCCCGCAGGTGTAAGACGAGTCGTAATTGTAGGGTCCTCCAGTACCGCAGCAGGTTTGATTTGTGTTGGTAAACCCTGTTGTCATTTGTGTCAGCACAATGTCATTCTAGCATTGATCGATGGAGATACAATTAGCATGTGCCGGATCATTGATTAGCCCAAGTGCCAAACAAGATCAGAGTAGAAAGTTCACTCTGGAATTAACACTCTCAGATGTGTCGCAATTAGGTCAGAAAACATTTTCAGTATCTATAATAAGTGTAGTTGATAGAGTTCTTACCGTATGTGGCAGGGTTAGCAAAAATCTCGGCGGAAGCATTATAGTTATCGAACAAGTAGATCAGGGAATCGTTGAAAGTGGCCTGCAACTGGGCGACCACCTGTTGCAAGGCAACGCCGTAGTCTCGGTTGATAGCGTTGATGTCAGCCACGCAGTTCAGGGAGTCCCTCGGACGGGTGCCAAATTGATTGAGCTGTGCAGGGTTGCATCCTTGCGGGGGGGTGTTGCCCAAGAAGAAAAGCCTGCCGCCCGAAGCATGGAGTGTCTGCGAAACATCGTCAATACAGCACGGCCGGGAGATTAGACAAATTTCATCACAAGAGTCTTATCAACTGTTTCTGTTGGTTACAGGGTTGGAACTGAAACGGCCAATTGTTTAGTGCCATTTCAATGTTCTTTTAATCTTCTTCTAATACCAATTCATGACTTTGGTTGAAAGCTTATAATTTCTGAAACAGTTGATGAATCAATTGGGAATGACTTACTGTTTTGAGTGTCAGCACCAAGATCACAAAAATTTGCAAACCATGGACTAGGAGCTATAGGATGCATGATTCTATGACTTGTGGAAAGATGGTAAATTGACGTACAGTGATGGCTTGCTTCACTGCAGCTGCAGCGGCTGGAACAAACGCTGCAATGACGACCGCCGACGGCAGATTCAGACTAAGTGTTGCGACGGCAAAGTCGTTGCCACCGATTTCGGGGATGTAGTAAGCGCCTTGGGAGAATGGGTTAATCAATGGTGGCAGATATACGGGTAACAGGGTTAACCCAGCAATTAGACCTGCAAGCAAACCAGGAATTATTACCTCATTAACAATTCTTAAATGTGAAGAGTGGTTGTCACCGAGGCGTCTTGGAGGTCGACAAAGTTGGTTAGTAGTTCCTTGAGTACTTTGAATCTAGTAAATCTACCATATTGATGAAATTCAGAAAGCTGGAGGAAAGTAGGTGGGTCACGGTGCAGATTGGGACCTACATCATGTGTATTCAGTGTTGTCCATGATTTAATTTACCATCAAAATAATGTGTTGCAATATCAACAGGTACAATAGAACATATATAGTGTGTTGAATCAGCACTAAACCTAGTGTATCACACAATGAACGGTGTAGATGGGTCTTACGAAACAAAGAGGGGTCGGTGAAGTCGCTTTTGAATTTTACGAACTGCTCCACCTGGAGGTTCAAGTAGAAGGGAGTGATGAAATCCGTCATATTGGCAGTGGCACCCGAGTATGCGAAGTTGGCACCCTTGACGTAATTAGCACCGTTCAAGGTGTGCTGGTACGTGCCGAAGAAAGGATATTTGAACGCTTGAGCTGCAGTAGCATGCCAACCAAATGGTTGCAATTAATTAACGTCACCAACACAATTCACATGATTTTTTTTACAATTCTGGATCTGGTAAACATCAAGAAGTTAAGAACCAGACAACCTACTCCTCGATATGATCCTGCCTGCCGAAAAGGTGGAATGCACTAGACCTGAGCCTGTTTTGTGGAATTAAATAAACTCAAATCCAGAGGAGGGTTATGTAGCAGACAAGTATCAGTGCCCTACTGATGAAGCCAAAGTTATGAAATGAAGGTAAGAGACCCTATTTGTGCCATTTTATAGCCACTATGTATCAAAAGAGTACATTTGAAAATTTGAAATGTACATTGTTTATACATAGTGGCACAAATAGGGTGACTTGTGAATTGGGGGCACAAATAGGGTCTACTTCCTTATAACCGTTACCCTATTTAATGATAAAACGTCACACAATTTTGCCTAGTTCGGAATCACAACTAAAATCTTGAACACATGAAAATTCGTGTATGCTGGATCCAGGCTGTGAATCATGAGTAAGTTGCGTACCAACGAAGTCGACGATGAGGCGACCATCGGAGTACCGGTTGAGACCAGGCTTGTCATGGAAGGTATACGACTCGCCAAAGGGAGGGACGAGTCGGCTTTGCACGGGAAACGCGACCTGGGTGTTTCCAGTGTCCGTCAAGGAGTCGCCGAACACCCAGAATGCGGTGGGGCAATTGAAGGTTGGCAATGCTTCAGTGATGGGCATGAGCATGACACAACTCAAGACCAGAAGCAGCAGCAAGCCCTGCATCGCCATTTTCACCATCTAACGAGATCTCTGTAGGGGCCAATTTCCTTAGAGTCAGTGTTAGACAGTCAGAAGCCAGTGATGTGCAAATCCATTATTGTGAGGCTCATTTATAGCGGCATTGGAGCCTGTCAGCTGCGACACGACGTTTCGTGATCTATGAGAGCGCTAGCAGATGTGGTGGACTGACGTACACGAGGATCATGCTCTTGCTGACGGGTGCATGACAAACGCCGTGACGATTGCTTACTACCAGAGCCCGCTCCACCGAAACCCCGCCAGCTTACGAATTTGGCAATGAAAGAGGTCGACTAATCTATTCCGAATGGGACTGGCATTTAATTTTCAATGGACGTGCAATTGGACTGTGGTTCCAAAATAGTATTCAATCTTGGAGAGATCGATTGCTAACACGTACCATGACCCACCGCTTTCAAGTACTGAAAGTGGTAGACAATGTTTTGGAATTTTGGAACTGACAACAAGATGACTTGCCGAATGAAACTAACGGAGGCATGCAGCTGCAAGATCACCATCACCATCACCATCACAAGCTAAATTAGACAGATGGAGACACACAACTGTTCATGCATGGGAATTAGCAGTTGATGATATTAATGAGGTTGTAGATAATTGTAATTTTCCCTCAAATAACATTTGTCTTGCAAGTTGTGCATGCCATGCAGCAACAAGGACTCATAGCTTCGGATTAAGCTTAGTGTGTTTGGAAACGCGGCGCTTTTCTACAGTGAGCACCACCAACACTTGACTTGGTTAAGTCAAGAGATCTTAAGTCAAGAGATCTTAATGTCTTACTACCAGTCTGTAGCAACTGAATGCTCGAAGTCAAAATAGATTCCTTTTGTAACAGAAAGTGCAAATACTCAAAGTCAAAATATTCTTCTTGTAACCTAAAGAGACAATATTCAAAGTCAAAAAATATTCTTCTTGTAACATAAAGAGCCAATACTCAAAGTCAAAAAATATTTTTCTTACAATCTAAAGTGCCAATAGACATGGAGGGCTAGGACTAGAGCTCATTTGGTTTTGGGGTGTGTTTACTTTAGAGAAAGACACAAAAATTTATTATTTACTACTAGTGAACAAATTTGGAAAATTTAATTACATATTTGGAATTGGAGACTTTGAACTAGATAGGCATGGTTACAAGATACAAAATTAATGGTCCAAATAGGGGACAAGTTTTTACATTGATCACCCTTTCAAACCCCCTTCTAAAAGGTGAAAAGGACTTCAAAACTACATGAGTTATAGTCCTAGCCAATTTAAAGTGCTATTGAAATTGGAACAAGTGCTTTCAAAGTCAATTTTCTTTTTTCATAATTTGAGGAACTTCTTGATGTGGAATTGAATGCTCCTACTATTTACAGGTGTGCTATGGTGAGATAGCATGAATTTAAAGTCTCTTGGCATAATTGTCATTTTTTTTTAAATTATAATATTCATGAACTTCAACAGCTTGAATGGATTGCCTCATATGCATTAAAGGAAGTCACGATGGATCACAAACACTATAGCATTTTCATGAGTTTGTTGAAAAAATTCTTACACATTCAGAAGTTGAATGCTACCACTATTTTTAGATGTTCTATAGTGAAATTGCATGAATTTAAAATTTCTTGGCATTATTGTCATTTAAAAAAAAAATTATAATATTCATAAACTTCAAGGGCTTGAATGGATTGCCTCATATGCATTAAAGGAAGTCACAATGAATCACAAACTCTAGAGCATTTCTATATATTTGTTGAAATAATTCTTACATGTTTAGAAGTGGTTGCCGTATGTAGAATTCATTGAAGAATCTAATAAGTACTATGGCTCTCCCTATTGAAGCTTCCTTTTTAATGTTGAAAATAGTTGAATTGTTGAATAGAAGGGTTTTTATAAATCTTAAATTCAATACAACTTTAAAATTCAAGAATATTATTTCTATTTTTTAAGTATTGAATATAAGATGAACATGCTTGCTTAAAAAATAGACATAATATTTAATAATTAATATGGCACAAATAATAGAAGATAAAGATTGTTTCCACAAATACATAACAATGAATATGGAACAATCCAAAAGTAAGTTGGGAGCATACCCACCATTTATGCAAAAATTCAATGTGTGAGATCTTGGAAGAGCCTCTATACTAATGGAACAAAAGTTAGTTCTAAAGATGATTATGAAGAAAAAAAAATGAATGAATGTTCTTGAAAATTTGATGTTAGCAAGTTAAGGGACATTTACTCCCTTTGGACAAAAATTAAAAAAATTATGATCAAATGTCTAAATCAAATGTCAATAATTTAGGTAATTTTGACATCTTTTGCTAAATTTTTCATCTATTTTTGAATTTGGTTATGTATTTAGTGATCAAAAGAATTGCTATAATTTCTATTTCAAAAATCTCATTTTAAGACAAGTCAAAATTCTACTAACCTTGTTGGGTAAGTTACAAGATACAAAATTAATGGCCTAAATAGGGGGCAAGTTCTTACATTGATCTCCCTTTCACCACCACGCCAAGGTGAAAAAGACCTCAAGGCTATATGAATTATAATCCTAGCTAACATAATGTGTAAGTAAAATTGAAAGATGTGCCTTTTAAACGTTATTCAACTATTCTTTTTATAATCTAAGGAACCTTTTGACATGGAGTTGAATGCTAGTACCTAGCTATAGGTGTGCTAAGTTTAGATTGCATGTGAGTTTTGAAGCTTCTTGTCATTGCCATCACCTATTAAATCCTATTTATAATATTCTTAAACTTTATGGGCTTAAATGGTTTGCTTTGAATGCATTAGGGAGAGTCATAGTTGATCACAAACACTATAGCATTTCTCAAATTTGTTGAAAGGTGGTAGAAAGTAGTTGGCATGTAGAAATCAAATAAACCTTTGAAAGTGTTTGCAAAATACACAAGTATTTTCAATTATATCACAGAAAGAGTGACAAAGCTTTCCTTTGCAATAAATTTTAAAGCATGACTCACATGAACTTTAAATTTTTAGAGAAGATGTTTGTTTTGAATGAGATTGTGTCCCTTATTTTTTTAAATTAAAAAAATCATTTTATATTTAAAAGTGAATTTTGATAATTTGTCATATTTTGAGGTTTAGGGATTTGGAGAATTAGAAATAGTTAAAATTAATTATCTAATTGAACTATTCTTGCACTAGGTAGGCATGTTCCTACCAAAGGGCATCAGAAATATATTATTTTATGTCTTCTATATTTGTGCAAATAAGGCTTCCTTGCATACAAACTTCTAAACATTGAAGATGGTTTGAAGCTCATTCTTTTGGTGTGAAATCTCTTCACTATAAAGTCCTCCCAAATGGACAATTTTCATTCTCCTTGTCAAAAAAATCTTCTATTTTTTACAAATTAAAACATCAAAATATCTATTTTCTTCAAAAAATCTGTCACTCTATTTTGTGAATAACTTTTGACTTATCCTTCTTTAAGGTCTCAAATTTTGGCGATATATGAATTTTAGTATTATACTAATTATCTTTATTTTTTATTTTTAAATATTTTTTTCAAAAGGTCATTAATGTATAGTGTGTACTAGCCCAAATGGTACAAAATTGATAGGTCATTCCTACAAACACCCTAAAGAATTCTTCATTGGCTAAAAAAGCATTTAAACTTTTAGAAAATTCATTGAAGAATTTGAAAGGTACTATAACTCTCTCTATTTTAGATTTGTCACTTCCTTTTATTGTTAAAAATAGATGAAATTATTGAATTGAAAGTTCTCCATAAATCTTAAAATCAATACACTTTTCAAATTCAAGAATATTATGTCTATTTTTGAAGTGAATATTCAATATAATATGAATACCTTAGCTTCAAATATGGACATAAAATTTAATAGGAAACAAATAATAGAAGGTAAAGATTATTTCTACAGTACATAACAAAGAATATGGAACAATCTAGATAAGTTGGGAGCATACTAACCACTCATTCAAAAACTCAACATGTGAGAATGATCTTAGCAAAGTGTCAAAGCTCATTTAACTCCTAAAGGACCAAATATTAGTTCAAAAGACAATTGGAATTTGTGTTGGTTATTATGAAGTAAAAAATGAATGGATGTTCTTGAAAATTTGACACTAGCTCAAGACATTCAATTCTTTTGTAAGGTTTAAAATTTTTTTAATCAGATGCCTAGATCAAATGTCAATAATTAATCTATACAATTTTTTCAATTTTGACATCTTTTGCTAAATTTTTCATCTCCTTCTAATATTTAGTATGTATGAAATTCACATGATTTTTTATTCAATTGCCAAAAGAACTAATATCTCTATTCCAAAAATCTCATTCTAAGAAGAGTTAAAACTCTACTAACTTTGTTGTGCAAGTTTGAAAAAAAAATTCTTCTAATTTCAAACACTATTATCTTGAAATCAACACTTTCAAAGTGCTTGAAATTTTTTAAACATATTTCAAACTATTGTCTCCAAGTTTTTGCTATTTGGATTTCACATAAAGTTTTCTTCATTGCACTAGATATCATCAAAAAAGACAATAATTGTCTTGCCAATTTTCTTGACTTCTTTGTACTGCAAGGTGATTTAAAGTAAGGTAGACACCTTATTTGCTTATAAAAACTTTCAAGTGTACCTAACAAGATTTACTACTCAATGGTGTAAATGCTCAATTTTGTGTAGAAATTTTTTTTAACTCTAAGATGGCTCAAAGTTTGTTTACCAAAACTTGTAAGAAGGAAAAGAAGTTTTTTTTCTCACTTCAATCATTATAATCTTTCAATTTGTCTAGTCAAATGGTTGGGAATTCTTCCTTCACATTTTTGGAACAATCTAATACACAATTTTTCAGTTGAATTTCAAAAGAAAATACTTTTAGTTTTGATTCATGCACTAAAAATGACAGCTTTTGACAATTCATCTTAAAAAACATCCTTTTGCCACCTTTAGGGGTAAGTTAAGTATAGTGTCTTTTTTTATGGTACATCTCTTGATTAAAAATGATCAAAATTAACCCCTAAAGTTCTTTGACTATGTTTTCACTGAAAACTCTCCCAAACTGCCATTTTTAAAACAAGTATCCCAAAAAATTAAAAAAGATTTTAGGACACATCCAACCATAGGATCTTGTAGTATGATAATTTTAAAAGATGTGAAAAAAAATTTCAGAAATTTCCACTATATAGATTGCAAGATATTAGCGTTTCAATTGACAAAAAGCTTTTTTTTGGCCCTACAAAAAACTAGGCTGGTGCACTTCACAAGGTCACATTTATATGAAAAAAATGTCTAAAATGGTTGCAACTCTTTGTATTCATTCTTCAAGGCAAGTAGGCTACATGTTTGAAAAATTTCAGATCATTTGGAATTGTACAACATATAGGAAAAAATAATAATTAGAAAGAAGTAGAGAATGAATCAAAACACTAAATTGTTAATAATTTAGTTATGGAAATGAAAAATTCCAATCCCAATCCCAATGGTTGTAATCTTTTAATAAACAATCTTCACTTAATATTTTATTTTTTTTCAAAAATATTGAAAATTGAGTTCAATAAAGAATTTCAAAGTTTATTTTGGAGTAGAGAATCCATAACTACCCACAAACTAAAACACCTCATAACTTTTGACTCATTAATCAAAATGAAGTAATTCAAAGCTTTATATGTCTATATATAGATCTATAAAGTTAATTTCAAATTTTTGTTTTTGAGAAAAGTTATTTTTTCAGATCTACCCAAATTGCTCGAGTTCAAAAACAAACTACATATTAGGCCATAACTTTTGACTCATATTTCCAAATGCCCTGAAATTTGTGCACATGAAAAATATTCCTTGTTCACACCTTCAATTAAAATTGGGGCCAAAAATATAGAAATCTCCACTCACATGCTCTTGCCCAAAAAAGTTATGTTGCCAAACAACGCACCTTGGTTCTTTAGGGGTTAAAATTCAACATTTGCAACTATGATTGGCAATCCAAAAGCACAAATTCATCATGAATTAGATGGTGGTTATGTAAGGTGGCAACATGGCATATAGAATCATTAGTCAAGTTGTGGTAGCAAATTGAATATGTTCTACAAATCATAAAGGAAGTTTATATACTCATTATGAATAAAATTTGAAACAAAGGGTATTTTCTTGTTTGTGAACCAAGTTTCTATAGGATGCCAATATGGATGCCAATTGAAAGGCATTCAATTTTTTGAGATGTATCTCTACCTTCTAAAAATACAAGCAGATATTTAATGAATATAAGAATACTTGAAGAGAAGGGGGCTTTGCAAAATATAGTTCAACTTAAGGAGGCATTTTTTTTATAGAACACTCCAACATCAAGGACATTCTTTAGCATAAACTACAAACAAATAATTATTTTTTTCAGCCGATGAATTAATAAAAGAATGTGAATGAAAAATGAAAATTATCCAATGATGAAGGAAAAACTTAAGTAAAACCTTTTAGATACTCATAAAAATTTGTCCTAAAAAATGACCATTAAATTATAGTGATGGTTTATAGTATCTATTTTCTTATCTCTTTTTATCTCTTGACATGATTGTTCTACCAAACATGCCAACATGGCGTTGAATATAATGTGTTTAACCAATAGGCACCCATTTGTCACATAAAAATATTTATAGAATATATTTAGAATATATTCAAATATTTTAGAAATTTTGAAAATATTCAAAGGAACATTTCAAAAGGATTGTCTACTAGCCCCATGTCTAACTCAATACAATATGACAAAATGATGCCTACACAATAAATAATGTCAAACTAGACAACCTTGCTTACTAGCTAATGTTAAAGAAGATTTGAATGAAGGGGCAAATTAATCCTCTATGACAGACCTATGACTTGCTTTCTCAAACTTCAAAGTACTCTCTTTATACTCCCATTTTGCA
Organism: Pseudoscleropodium purum; assembly: GCA_963969395.1. Lineage (NCBI taxonomy): Eukaryota > Viridiplantae > Streptophyta > Bryopsida > Hypnales > Brachytheciaceae > Pseudoscleropodium > Pseudoscleropodium purum. The sequence continues at coordinate 7,065,609 of OZ017796.1, forward strand.
ACTCTATGTGAATGAATCTTTTATATATCCATATATTTCAAAGATGTGATTGTATGTCTTCTAGTAGTCATGATAATCTTAGATAACAATGAATTTTTGAATAAAAAATGAAAAAAATTCATATCAATTTTAGAATATGCTTAAAAAATCTAAAATTTTCTCCATAGGTATATACTATATAGGATTGAAGAGGCTTAAAAATAGTTTGTGCATTGAGAACCACCCCTATAGAAGTATCTAAAATAATGCACATGGGATGTAGAAATGAAAATGAATTTATGTATTGACAAAGTGCCATTCCATGTGTGTGATTTTAGGCTATTGATCAAGTAACATGATTCACCATCATGTATGATTTTACTCATAATAAAGTCCTTTACTTTGAGTCATTGGTGAGGTCTACAAAATGACTTTGAAATATCAAAAATAGCAAGAAAAACTGCAAAAAAACACATATGAAGTTGAACCTTCTTCTACTAAAATGCTTCTCAATCACTCCTATTTTTTTGGATTGAAGTGACATTTTATCCACACAAACTAAACTAGTATGTACAACTTTTCCAAAATTATTTATTAGAAACAAACATTGTATGAAGAAGAAACTAGTTGCAAGGTTCACTATAATTAAAAAAATGCGAGGATTTTAAACTTTGAATTGCTTCCAAACATTCCAAACAACTTAGGTTGACATGTAAATTTAACCACAATAACTAAATTGAAAAGGAAACATAATCCAATAATTTTATTTTATTGAAAACAAACATTTGATGCAAGAGATACAAGCCTTCAAAGTTGTAGCCATCAAATATAGTTTGGTAAACTCAAATTGAACTTGTGAACTTTGGTTCCCTTACAAAAAATTTGTAAATCTTCAAATGATTTGAAAATTTTACCACACAAACTAGAAGAGAGAACACAAATTTTCCAACAAGTTTTATTGAATTTGGACATTGGATGCAAAAGTCACAACACTTAGAATTGAGCTTGAAACTATGTGAGGAAGCCTTGGGGTGTTTAGCACTTGCAATAAATTTTGATTTACAATCAGGTTTGAATTGAATGAAAATGTACAATGGATCATTTTTAGATTGAGTGATTCCATTTAAAGGCATATTTAGGATCGTTCATAAACTCACTAGCTCTATTCTATGGCATATTTTGATTGATTACAATTGCATCTATGAGCATTAATAGGGACCTAGGTATTACTAGTTTTGAGAAATCATATCTTATTCATTTCAAGTCAAAAAATTAAAATTAAAATTTCCACTACTATATTCTTCATTTTTCTTTCTTCCAAAAAAATGTAAAAAAATCTTTAGATTCACCCATTTTCATACATGGGCCCTTTTTTTTGCCTTAAATGGGCAATTTTTAAGCCTTCTACCTTGGTGTAGAACCCATGGTGAATCAATATGTGGTGCCATTCTAAAACTAGAAAATGAGCACTCTATGGTTATTGACCCACAATTCAAATTGCAATAAAAATTTGAATTTTAGGGATTTTTTCCAAAATTTTCAATTTGAGGTAGGAACTAGACAATAGCTTCAATTCATGTAGTTAGTCTCAACTTCAAAAAATAGCATTTTCATGGCTAAAATTCAGATAAAGAAAAAAGAGCAGAAGTTGTCAAAATACACTACACTGTGATCTGTGGATGTGACATTTTCTTGTGTAGGAAAATAAAAAAATATTGTTAGGAGGGAATATCCAACACCAAATATTGAAAATGGGTTCAAACAGCTTCCCCAAAAAATTAGAATGAAAAATTGTTTTTTTCCATCAAGGAGACCTTCCTGAATACAAAACGTCCTCTCCAACGTTTCATGGTTTAGAGTTGGTGAAGCTACAAACGACAGGAAGCAATCTGGCTATTTAAGGCAAATTCATTTGGAGAACGCCACAAGGCTGAAATTTTTGGTTGTGCCCATGACAGAAATAAGCACTTCTCACTTCTGTGGCTTAACTTAGCATATAATTTCTCATAAGGAGATTCAACTTTCAAGTTGCCTAGTCCAGTCACCACGTCTCTGGACACAAGACGACGACACAGTAACATTTGCATTCATTTACACATAACAAAATAAACTACGCCCAGTGGCGACCAAAAAAAAAGTCAATTCTATCCACCTCAGCTCATCGACCCTCATGTAACATTGACACAACAATCAGGATAACAGACCATCGCAATGGAAATATGGCGAAGTAGGGATTTGTAAATATAAGCTTTGAACGATAATATCCTCCAAATCACAACATCTCTTCAGGACAGACGAAATATACCGGACGTAAAAAATCCGGCCAAGATATCCTGCCAATTTGCTACTAGTATACACCAAAGAGATTAGCTAATTGCAGAACATAATTTATCGTCTTCACCTTCTTCACAGCTCTTCAGCAATAGACCTGCAGTCTAAAGAACAAGAGGGGGTCTGATTATGAGAATCATGTTGAGCCACATTTGAGAGGATGCGCTCAAGACCCCTCGCTCCAAATCCTTTGAGCACTGGTATGCATCAATGAGCCCTCAGCATCATACAAAGCTGATCCACAGGTCGCCGGATGAGTCGTCCAATTCAATAACCTGTCTTGTCAAATAAGATGGAGAAGGCATGCTTCAGTCTGCACATGCCCGCTTAGTAATAAGCTCAAACTGACACTTCCTCCGAGCTTTTCAAGCTCTCCACGAACTCCGAAAACTCCACAACCGAAGTCTCGTCGCCGTCCTTTGTGCCGACCAACACCTTGTGCGCCACCTTGATGAACAGCCCGTTTTCAATCACGCCAGGAATCATGTTGATCTTGTTCTCCAGGTCGGCAGGGTCCTTCACACCTTCTGGGAATCTCACGTCCACCACCATGTTGCCCTGCCACATACCACATTCCATCCATCATGTCCTGTTCCTCAACTAGAGTGAACACTTACACTAATACAAACTGAGCTTGATGCAAGTCTCTCACGAAACAGTCTGAAAACTTGCATTGAACATTGAGCTCACCAGGTCCGTGATGACAGGGCCATCCTTTCGAAGAGCAGTGCGAATTTCGGGCTGTCCACCCAAAGCAGCTAAAGCGCGCAGAACAGGAGCCAGGGCGAACGGCAGCACCTCCACTGGCAGAGGAAATGTGAGACCCAGCGTCTTCACCACTTTGGATTCGTCGATGAGGATGACGCATTCCTTCGCGATGGAGTCCACCACCTTCTCCATGGTGTGCGCCGCTCCCCCGCCCTTGATCAAGTTCATGCCCGAATCCACCTGTAATCACGACCCACCCGCTGTCAACACGCGGCCCATATGACATACCAGACCCCCACTACGGCCATGTCCACCTCAATACGAGGTCTCGTTGCTTCGGAATTGCGAGACACTCAAGCCCAACAGACAATTCTAACCCAAAACAAACCAGAAATGAAGTACAGATGGTATGCAACAGCTTTGACAGGACGCTCACATGATAAGAGGCTCTACAGAGGCGGAAACAAAGCATCCCTTATCAACCTTTTGCCAACTGAAGATACTTTCGTAACTGAAGCACTACAATTTCTGAAGATTAAATATTAATGCGTCTGTTCGGAGTCCATTCTCCATCGCCGAAAACAGGGGGAACTCAATGAAGCCTCAGAATGTGCACGCAGAACATACTGCTCCTTCGCTAACAATAATTTTCGATCCATACTTTCATAATTGTGGAACATCTCTGGGTTCGAAGACATACGCATGAAAATGACACTGTCTACTACAAGTCGTCTGTTCGGGGTCCATTCTCCATCATAGAAAACAGAGGAACTCAATGAAACCTCAGCAAGCAGAACATACTGATCCTTCGCTGCCAATAATTATCGCTCCATTCTAATTGCGAAACATCATTGTTTTCCAAGACAGCCTCAATAAACTCGCAGTGTCTACTACAGGTCGTTCCCGCAAATTACGGCCCCCTTTCGCAATTTACCAACCTCAAACACAGGCCCCCCCCCAAAAAAAACCCTAGACCCTTTCCAAAAAGTATCCAAAACCGGGAGATTACAGGGAGTCAAACCTCATCCGCTCCATCGAATGCGAGGTCGATGTGATTCACGTCATTCAAGTCCACCGCCTTCACTCCAAATTGACGAGCGAGCACCTTAGACTGGTAGCTCGTGGCCACGGCCACAACATCCTTCAACTTATTGCCTTGAATCAACAGCCCCAACTCCTCAATAGCCATGGAAGACGTGCTGCCCGTGCCCAACCCCACCACCATGCCCGACTTCACGAGCTCCACTGCCTTCTTCGCCACCGCGCGCTTCAACTCGCCCTGCGCAGCATGATCCTTGAGCGCGATCACCACTCTCCTCCGGGCGGACACAATAGCTCGATCGCCACTCGTGGGGTGCAGGAAGAGCTGCGAAACTGAAGAGTGGGACTTCAAACTCACTGATCGGACACATTGTGGGGACGCAATTGCTGTCGCTGTGTGCGCAAGAGACGTCATAGCAGCAAGATCAGTGAGCTTGGGACTGCAGGAAGTCGTGAGAGGCAGGAATTTTATGAAAGGAAGAGAACGAAGTGATGAAGAATATGAAGTGGGGTGTGGGTGCGTGTAATGTGATGCGTGTGTGTGTGTTGTGATGTGTGGGTGGGTGTTGGTTGGCGATGGCAATGGCGATGCAGCCATTTGTAAGGAAGGGACGATGAGAGCGAATACAAAGGAATCGGCTGCAATGCGAGGAATGTGATGAGTCAGCTGTACCGATCCCCTGCTTCCATGTGACTGTGAACGGGGAATTCCGTAGAGGGTAAGGGAGGCGACCCGTTCCTGATCACCTCGCCATTCTGGCAATGTAGGCTGCTTTCTTTCGGATCAGGTGGAGATGAGCAGTGATTACTTATGGCACAGTTCCCAGCACAGCTGTGGCGGATTATGATTGGCTGCAAGACTCTCAATATAGTAACTAATTCTTGGTTGACTTTGCAAGAAGCTTGTCGTTGGAAATAGGAAGACCTATATGGTCAATATAGGTAGGACGTTAAATCCTGCATTCAAAGTGGGCCTAGCAAGTTGGATTTATCCTAGGGAAAAATGCAGGAATTTTTTTTTCACATAAATGTTTTTTTACAAATTTTGAATTCATATTTTCAATCAAAGACCTTCAACTAGCTAGAAGAGGTCAAGAACATATCCTAGACATAGCTCAAAATAATAATAATAATAATAATAATAATAATAATTTTTTTTTTAAATAATTTTTCTTTTTACTTTTATCCCTAAAGAATCCAAAAATTATCTTGTTGGGCCCACTTGGAATGTAGAATTTAACATCCTGCAATAGGAAGACCTATATAATAAGTATAGGTTGAATAGAATCTTCAACTAAAAAATTCATAGTAATCATGTTTTGAGAAACAAAATTCTAAAAAATTATGGAATCCTTCGAAACACTTTACAGATAAGAAGACTTCTATACACAGGAAAAAATCCCCAATGGAGAAATCTACCTTACACATATGTATAACTGCCCAAGTAGTCAAAACTGGATTGCCTCCCTTAGAAGGTGATAAAATGAAATGGATTGTACAATGGTTCACATTTGTCTATGGAGATCATTTTAGTACATAAATGATCACCATCTACACATGTGAAACATTTTAAAACCATTCAACTTAAGTAATAGATGATGGTAAAATAGATAGGGGTTTGTCCATCTTACCATCATCTACCTTAACTTGAATTAGCCTATTCCCAACTACATGTGCAAGAGAGAAAGAATCTTATGCAATATATACCACAAATAAAGATTGAATGTTTTTTTGCAAACATAACAAATACAATTAGAAATGGTTTTAAAAGAAAAAAAGAGTTTTCAAAGTACCAAGAGAAAGATATATATTATCAAAGTAGATTTCCAATATACACCCCAAACCATCTTCTTCATTCATGTACATAATCTATACATTTTGAAAATTCTATGATTATATATTTTCAAGATTGGTTCAAGATACAATGTTAGGAATGAGTGGCTTCCACCTTATAATGCGAATTAGCCTATTACCACCAATTTCAATTTTACAAGCATATATCTATATTATAGATTTTCATTCTAAAGTGTACTCTTTGAGTATGTAAAGGTGGAATTGAGATGAAAGTGGTAATAGAATGGTTGAGAAAAAAACTGCAACCTTTAGTTTAGGTTGGTGTAAATTAACCTCTAAAGTATAGTGGCACATTTTGGATAGAAATTGTTAAAAATTGCCACCTTTCAAAGGTAATGAGAAAAATTGAAAACAAAAAAATTTATAAATAATTCAATGGTTAAAATTTATACTAGTAATACTACAATGGGAATATTTGGAAAAAATTTCAAAAACTTTGACTATAAAGATTGAAAGATTGTAATATTTGAAGTTTTTTCTAACCTTGCCTAATAAAGCTAATAGATTTTAATCCCTCCCCAAATGGGATTTTTGCACTATATATGGTTGTTTTTTATATTTTTATAATATATTATATCAACTAATATATCACATGTGTATACTTGACAAATTTTAGAAACAGAAGAAGAGTTTTGAGTATGTCAGTTGGGCTATCTAAAAAGTTTAAGGCAACAAAATTTTTGATTGTAGTACCTAATCTTCAATTTATTTTTATCCCTACAAAGGAAGTACATGTCCACATCTTGTTTCAAAATTTCATAATGATCCATCAAAAATTGACTTCATAGTAATCTACCCAAGTTTCCAATTTGGTCTACTTAGTCAACGATGGTCTTTTAGGGATCAAAAGTTTGTTCATCTTGGTTCCTACATTAAGTTCCAAAGAATAATCTTGAGTGACTCCAAAACTACATACCTTTGTTAAAAGTGAGACTCCACATTACTTTCAAATGATTGCAATCAGTCTTTATAGTTATCTACAAGGAATAAATTAATTACAATTTATTAGTAAAAAAAAATTATCCATTAGGTGGTGTAAAATTAGCCATAGAAGAACCATGAGGTTGGAGATGGATTGACTACTTTCAAGTATTTATTTGTATAGAAAGATGAATATTGAGTATGAAATAGTTGTCTTGTTGATAGTGTTTTAGTGTACATTTGATTGCATCTTTGACAGTTTGCATTTGTTATGTAGTACATTGAAGAAAGAAACATATCTAACACCTACAATCCATTACTAGAAGAAAAGCATGTTGGAGCCAACATGAAATGTCATTTGAAATTTGTTGAAAGCCCTATTTCCAGCATGTTCCACACGCTAGAAATAAGGTTTTCAACAAATTTCAAATGACATTTTTTATTGGCTCCGACATGCTTTTCTTTTAGTGCATGTTGTGATAACCATTATTTAGTGGTTGTATATTTCAACCTTGTATCAATAAATTGTAATAGTGTTTTTTTTTTTATGGATTTTTGTGTTAACCTCTAAAGGACTAGGGTGTTTTTAAAAAGAAATTGTCCACAATTGTCATTTCAAAGTATATTGTCCAAAACTGAAAATAAAACCTTTTTTTTAACTTCTACTATACAAAATTGTAGTAGACTACAAAGTCTGAGAAGGGATTGGAAAATTTCAATGCATTTAGAATTGTTGATTGAACAATTAAATGTTTAAAATGAGAAAAAAAAACTTTTTTTCATTCCTACAAAACAAGGTCAACAAACTTGATTTCTCTTGGTGTAGAATTTTTGTTCTTGATGAATTTAAATCTTTCTACCATTGAATTTTAAACCTAGATAGGTATACTACTATATTCATGCAAATTTCGAAAGCAAATATGAAGTCTAGCTTATTCTAAATCACCTTGTAATGCAAGGAGGTTAAGTGAATTGGCAATACAATAATCATTTTTTGATAATTTCTCATTAGAAGAGTTTTCAGCTCTCTAGAAGGTTGTGAATTTTGGGTAGTTTCCAAACTATGAGAATTGCACTGCAGAGGGCCATAGTAGTAATGAGGCACAACAATTGCCACATTTGAAATTTTTTTTAAAAAAAATTCCAATTTTTTTTCATTTCAAGAATTTATTTATTTATTTATAATTTTTTTGGGAACAACAATTTACTAGAATTGCAAGGTGGAGTACATAAAGTACCAACTTGAAACAGCCTTCCCAACACCCCAAAAATCCTCATATATGTGCAATGAGGAAATTTTTAAAATTAATACCCAAATAATGAAAAATTAGAGACGATTGTTTAGAATACATGGAAAAATTTCAATAGCTTTTATTGACTTCACATATTGCAAGATGATAGAGCTTGGAGTTAAGAAAAAAAAATTTCCTCGAAATTGTCTCAATATAGTTAACATAGTTTGATCTTAGACTCCTCTAGAATGTGATTTGAGAACTAAAATTAGTTTTTCTTTGACAATTTTATGCAATATTTTATTAGTTATCTATATGCCAAATTTCAAATTTTGATGAGGGTCTTAGCAAAACATGCATAAAAGATGCTCAAGTTGCCCAAATTACCCACATTTTTTCATAGAGTATAAATTTTGATCTAAAGATTTGATTGATTTAAAAAAAAAAATTCAATGAAGGGGGGGAATGTTTCTATCTTATGTCAAAATTGTGAGAATATCCATTAAAAATTGACTTCATATGACCCAACCCAAGTTTTCAAATGTTCATTGAACAAATATTTGGTCTATTTAAAAAGTTATTGAATTTAGTGAATAGTAGTCATTATAGTATGTAATTTTAAGAAATTAGATTGTATGATTGTTTAGTCAGGGTTTGTAGGGAGATTGCATTGATGTGGTAGTGTACAAATTTAGAAAATGTTAGGATATAGTTGGGTAGTGTAGTGCACAAATATGGTAGTTGCTATGGTGAGACAATCTAGTCTCATGGTTTATCTTCAAAAATGCCAACATTCATTAGAAGTGTAGAATAGAGTGGTAGTATGAGATAGTAAAAGCATATGGATTTCTTGTATGACTTTATTATACCTTTGGATTCTTAGTACTTTAATATGAGGTTCACTCCACCATAGTAGTAAATGTAGTGATGTATTTGCCTAGCTTACATAGAAGGCAAATGATAAATGAATATTCTATTAGCCATAAAAAGTATTTGCTCTAGTGTATATAGACGGCAAGTGTATATAGTCCACTAATTCAACTTGCTTGAATAGAAGGAATACCAATGTAGAGAAAACTCAACATTCCTTCTTTCACAGCAATGACAGTTCAATATCTACAAATGGGCTACAATACAATACTATGGTAATCCTAAATCCTAGGGTTACAATCCTAGGGTTTAGGGTTTAGGGTTTAGGGTTTGGCATGGCAGCTGTTGCTCAAAGAAAGGGAGAACGCTAGGAACCTGTCGAGCATGCGCTTTGGCGACGTCCACGAACTCCTCCCACGTGAAAGGTCGATACACCGCAGGCCGCTGCGAGTCCACGAGGTCCGGGGCTGCCTGCAGCAGCGTGGGACTGCCCGCCGGCGTGAGGAAGTAGGCGATGGACAAGCGGGCTTCTGTGGTGGGCGACATGGCCCGATGTTGGATGCTCCTATACTGCCCGTTGCTCAGCACCTGCGTTGTTGGGTTTCAATCAACGCCACCACTTTCATTTCATTCGGAATCCATCTTTCTCAAATCTTCACAACGGGAAACTATTCAGACACTGGCTCTGGTTTCATTTTTCTTTGAAGGTGACTGGTTTCTATCAGGAAGAGAAGGAAAAAAATGAACTAACCAAAAAGGCACACTCGGGTCCCGCATGAACAGTCAGATACTTTCTTCTGTTTTCGTATTCTTTGAATATGGCTAAAAAATACGAGATACGAGACTCACTCGGATCCCATATTAACATAGCGATACTTTTTTTCTGTTTTCTTCTTCTTTGAATGCGGCTGGCTTCTGTTAGGAAGAAAAAACCAAGATGCGAGGCTAGCTCGGATCTCTCATTAACATTCAGACACTTTCGTGATCAATCAAACTGTCCTATTTAAGATTTACGTGCTAGGTAATTGGAATCTGGAACCTGGTCTTGGAAACCAATACATCCTTCGCAGCTCAACATGTTTTGGTCATCAAGGCCAGACTCGTCATTCATGTTACTTAGTAAATTGCAGAAAGGCATTTAGGGTTGTGTGTGTGTGTGCTAGAGTTACAGACTCGTGCTCCGAGAATGGAGGCAACTTGGGAAACACTTGAAATCTCTACCAGGACCCTAATACTTTGTGACGAAATCTCATTCTTTCATTCCATTTTAGCCCCTTCAGACTTGAGCACTGTAATCCCATTCCAGAAATTAGACATAGGTTACGATTGTATTTGAGAATCGTTTCTCCACGCGGAAGTGAATGCTCGCTCTCAGAGCACCCCTACTGAACATGAGTAAAGCAACGCACCTGCATGATATCGGCCACATTGATGCAGAAGGAATCGGTTTGAGGGAGAATGGGCATCCATCGCCCATCTTTGAGCACTTCCAGTCCACTAACATCCTGTTGGTGCAGAATCGTCAACAGATGTCCGTCGAAATGCGGAATGAGCCCCAGCACTTGCTCTGCGCCTTTCGAATTGTGATAGTAGTTCGCACGTATCACTCCTTGCGATTCCTTCTTGTGCACCTCAAAGTGTCTCGCATCCACTCGTAGACCCTGGATCATGATGTCCAGAATCTCCAGCGCCAGGGTTCGAAACGCCAAGTTGGCTTCCTCGTAAACCGCTCTGCCAGCATACACCAGAAACAGCCAAACTCGTCGTCGTTGCTTGAAATTACGAAGCCGGCGCTTCGGAGATTCGATTCCAAATTCTAAAACAAAACCCTCCTTCACTACTGCCTAAAGATTTTGGGTTTCAGGGTTTGACACATGCGCATTATCACGGCTAGTAACCGAGAGTGACTTACACGAATTCTTCGCTGGTGTTGGGGAACAACTGCTGAGCGTAATCGAGAAGATGCTGATGATCCCTGACTTGAAAAACCTCCATTGGTCCATTTTTCGGTCGGAAATCGTAACCCGACTGCGAACCCCCTGAATGCCTCCTGGACACAGTGTCTTTTTTCTCTGGAGGGAGAGCAAACACATCCAACGATAGCTTGCGGAGCTTTTGGACAAGCTCCATTGACACTCCATGGTTGACAACCTGAAAATTGATGATTGGAATGAAAATTTGCAGGTGGACCGTCCGCTAAAGCATCACAGGAAAGAGAAAGCAGGCGAGAATTCTAAACCTGGAAGAAACCCCAGTCGCGGCAAGCGGCGGCAATTCGCTGGCTGCAGCGAGGATCACCTGCTCGGAGCTGCGCCAGATCCACAACGGGGACCCCATCAACGAGTGGAGTTGTTTCTGGAGATCCCATATGCTCCACAGCTGCTGCTCGTGAGCTTCGAAGATTCTCCGCATGTCGGAATTGGAGTGGCGGCACTACGTGCTGTGGAAGTCCTTGCAAAGTTCCCATCGATGCTAATGAGGAGATCACACCCATCACCTCCGAATTTTGTTACAGCTTGTTCCGATTTCGATTCGATCGACAGAAATTCTCAGCGATGCGTACCGTATGAAGTGATCTACAATGTGGGCATGCAATTTGCGTGCAGATACAACCAGGAACTGATGCTAATCTACATCGCCGCTTAGGTTTTCTAAGAATAAACGGGTGCCTCATATTCAATGGATAGAAAAGATTTTTCATGCAGCCTGAAGCAGTATGAACGAAGTAAGCAGTGACTCGTGAGTCGGGTCCTGCGGCCCCACCGCTGCTTGGCAGCAACTTCTTGACTAGGGTTACTGATCCAACACAAATTCCGTGGGCAAATCTTTCTCAAGTTCAACTGATCAACACACCCATTGAAATGCAAATTCGCCAAGAGTGACATTTACATTCGGACAACGAACAATAGATATATGAGATCGTCTAACAATTAATCAAGAGTTGAAAAGAAATTGCAACGAAAACCATGATGGAGTAGGGACCTGGTACATCAATATGCTCATTGAACAATAATTTCCTCCGAACCACAACATCTCTTCGGGACACACGTGATACCCAAGTACTAATTCTCGGGCATTCTTTATCTCCGTCTTCGCAGCTATCGAGATACATAAAAAAGAACTGAAAGAGGGGGTATACTTATGAGAATGAGATTGAGCAAAATTTGAGAGATTACGCTCGAGGCCTCAGTGACAACAATCACAACCCCCTTGCTCCAATTCTTTCGAGCACTGGCAAAATTAATCAACGAGTCTGACCTAAAGATCTTCTAGAGCTGATCCACAGTATGCCGGAAAAGTCGTCCAAGATCCATTGTGCTAACCCGTTCATGTCCAATAAAAGAAGGGAACTTAAGTCATGACGAAAAGAAGCTTCAGCCTGCACAAGTCTGCTTGCTCGTGATTCAAGCCGACACTCCCTCTGAGCTCTTCAAGCTCTCCACGAACTCCGAAAACTCCACAACCGAAGTCTCGTCGCCGTCCCTTGTGCCGACCAACACCTTGTGCGCCACCTTGATGAACAGCCCGTTTTCAATCACGCCAGGAATCATGTTGATCTTGTTCTCCAGGTCGGCAGGGTCCTTCACACCTTCTGGGAATCTCACGTCCACCACCATGTTGCCCTGCCACATACCACATTCCATCCATCATGTCCTGTTCCTCAACTAGAGTGAACACTTACACTAATACAAACTGAGCTTGATGCAAGTCTCTCACGAAACAGTCTGAAAACTTGCATTGAACATTGAGCTCACCAGGTCCGTGATGACAGGGCCATCCTTTCGAAGAGCAGTGCGAATTTCGGGCTGTCCACCCAAAGCAGCTAAAGCGCGCAGAACAGGAGCCAGGGCGAACGGCAGCACCTCCACTGGCAGAGGAAATGTGAGACCCAGCGTCTTCACCACTTTGGATTCGTCGATGAGGATGACGCATTCCTTCGCGATGGAGTCCACCACCTTCTCCATGGTGTGCGCCGCTCCCCCGCCCTTGATCAAGTTCATGCCCGAATCCACCTGTAATCACGACCCACCGGCTGTCAACATGACAAAACCACACGGCTCAAGTTGACCAGAAATTTCGAATCACTAAACATTCTGGAGGCACAAGTTCTATATAGAATGATCCCTGACTGACCGAATGCAAACTCTGAGAGCGTCTATAAAGACGGCCATTTGCAATTCCGTAGCATGCTTATCCCTTCAAGACAATCATACTCAGGCCAAAATTCTCTATTAACTATAACCGAATCAGTACAAGCTCATATTAATCCCCAAGGACCGGGGATTCATGGTGTTTAATGACCACTTCGATTGATCATATTGTGGAAATGTAATTCGGAGAGGTCCAAATTTTATATCACCAGAACCAGAGAAGAACAATGCGTGATTTGGTCCCAAAAACAAAGAAAATTGGACAAAAGAAAGCTCCCATACGACCTATTCAAAACTGCCCCCAAACAACATGAGGTCTCCTCGAGGACATAACCTCATTCCTACAATTTATAAACTCTGTGCCATTTGGCATCACAAGATATTTGAAGGGATTCTATTCGAGAAATTAATCATACTTCCAATGTAAAATAGAATGGAAGAGCTTCTAACAAAAGGGGTTCCATGATACCAAATTCACATGTAACACCAACGTCTCTACACGTCACTGAAGTATTACAGTTCCTAGAGGTTAATAGAACTCAATCCGCAAGGTAGAAGATCCGTTCCACTGAAAGCAGGGCATACTGTAGGAACCGAAATTTCTTTGCTCTTTCAGAATCTCCAATTTTTGCTCAACAACCTCTAAAGAAACGTGCAATTCCAAGGGTGAAGTAATGGAGGCGAGAAAGGCACTGACAGAGCACCAAACAAAGCAGAAAATTCGGTCCTGTTCTAAATGAGGTGCATTCTAGGGTTTCACGACCGTAGTAACCACAGCATGGGTGAAGCGAATAACACGAGCATAGCTTATAGCAATATATACTGTAGGAACGGGATTACTTCTTGGTCTTTCAGCGTCTTCAACTTTTCCACAACAAACACTAAAAAAACGTGCAATTCCAAAGATGATGTAGCAGAGGTGACAACGACACTGATAAAGCAGACAATTCGGTACTGTTCAAGATGAGGTGCATTCTAGGGTTTGACGACAGTAGTAACCACAGCGAGGATGATGCGAACCGCGTGAACTTATTATTCTAGCTAGAAACAGCGCACATTGCTACAAGGTAATTTCTAAAACCTAAATGCTAAGAAAGATAAAATTGAGAAAAAATACGAACCTCATCCGCTCCGTCGAACGCGAGATCGATGTGATTCACGTCATTCAAGTCCACAGTCTTGACGCCGAACTGGCGCGCGAGCACCCTGGACTGGTAGCTGGTGGCCACGCCCACGATGTCCTTGAGCTTGTTGGCTTTGATCAAGAGGCCGAGCTCCTCAATCGCCATAGACGACGTGCTTCCAGTCCCCAACCCCACCACCATCCCCGACTTCACGAGCTCGATCGCCTTCTTCGCCACCGCGCGCTTCAACCCGTCCTGCGCCGCAGGGTCCTTGAGCGCCACCACATGTGCGGAAGCTCTTCGCCCTGACGGAATTGGCGCAGCGGGAGCGAACACCATCTTCGCGTTCCCGAGGTGGTTCGGTCTCAGGGTCAGACGAAGCTGGCTCGAAGATGAAGCTGCCAGAACACTACTCTTGTTGCACTGGGCTACAGTTCTCCCTGCAGACGACACTGCTGCCTGCTGCAGCATTGCAGAAGAAGACGCCATAGCTCCGCCTAAGCACACCCAAAAAACTTCCGAAATTCGCAAAGAAGCTTAAACACTCAATTCCTGCACACACACAGATACGAAAGCTCATTCCAATTGAACCCCGGAAAATCAAACCCCTCCCCCCTACCTCCTCAAAACGTCCTCAAACCCAGAATCCCTTAGAATGTTGACGAAAAGCAACTTGATAAACAAAAACAACTGCACAAAAGTTCAACCCGTACAAAAGCTCAACCCGTGCAAAGGCACTGACGCACGTTTGCAAACGCAGACTTGCTGTGTGAGACTAGACACATTCTAGCAAGCGAATAAGAGGAGCTTGTAAATGAAAAGTGGAGAGGAGAGCACGAGCCTACCCTGGCACACGACTCAGACAACATGGAACTGAGTTGGGAATGCGAAATGTGGGGTGGATTGAGGAGATGCGCTGGGATGCTCTGATGATGAGACGAACCAACGGTGCCGGAGCTTCGGTCACGCCGGTCACTCTCACCTCGGGAACAGTGGATGTTTTTCCTAGAGTTTTTTTACTTTATTTTGGTCTTGATTGTAGGGATGGTTCCAGCGTGGCAGGTGCCACTTTTGGGACAGCTACAGTACTGCTGAGCTCGCCGTTCTAACTTAGGTCTATTCTGTACAAGCAGACAAAGGACGAGGGAGAACTGTAGAAGTCTTCAACCTCCACCTCTCTCTCCTCTGCTGCTGTGGGGTCTGTGGCCTCGGCTGTTCCGCCGTGCTTCCAGAGCTCCAGTTGTGGGCCGTGGATGGTAGACCATTTGGATCGGATGGCCAGCATAATTGATGTCACTTATTACTGCTGGGAGTTCAGTTGTTGATGTGGCTTCTGTGGATCTGTTCTCACTACTCGAGAGAATCATTGTGAAAGTTTCACGTGGCGTAACATGACATTAAGTTATGGCTAAACACAGTCTATTTCACAAGGATGGTTTTGCGGTAACAGAATCACATTGCAGAGTCAAACTCTGGTTCGTCTCCTCAACAGCTGGGGTCATAGCAAAGGCAGCTGCAAGAAGAGGAAGGCATTACGTTACATTACAGCAGAGACTTTTTGCAAGCAAGCCATCAACGAAGTTCTGTCAAAGAGCTCAATCAACTGCCGTTGCAGAACCACACGAGCTTCGATTTACGACGCTTCCAAAACTATAGAAGTAAATGACGGTAAACGGACTCTGATGGCAAAGTGCAACTTCAATGTTTCATCTTCTAGAGGCATGAAATTCTTCATGAACTCTACCTCTTTCGAAAACAGTGAGCATAGCCATGAACGAGAGAAGCGAAAGGATGAGCTTGCCACGTTGCACGTTTAAAAAGGAGAAATAATCGGAGGACTCCAAACTCCCGAGTGACAACTCTGTCACCAAAATTACACAAGCAGAATTCTGCTTGAAAATTGTGCAATGGCAATAAAGAGACTATGTACCCCCATTGATATTCAGCAAGAGCTTCATCTTGAGCTGTAAAAATGTGTCAAACATCAATGACACACAAAGCTTCAATTCCAAGGAGTCAACTACTGCATTGAGCAGATGAAAAAAAGTTTCAAAGTGGTGATGATCACGTCACTTAAAAACCCACCCGTGATGTCCATTGCTCATAGGACTTCTATTGTGCAGGTCTTCCTAAACCAGTTCCTCTTCACCATCGTCGGCGAAGGCTGATCCATGCCAAGGCCCCCACCAGCGCGCCTCCCAAATGCCCCGCATGCGCGGTGCGCGAGCCTTCATTGCGGGCTTGCCAGACATCAGACCCAATCAGGTACACTCCGAAGAGAGCAGCCGGCACAGGAATGAAGAAGTTCACCATGATGATCCGCGTCGGGAAGAGGAGGATGTGAAGCAACACGATTGCATTCACGGCACCACTGGCGCCTAGTGCACTGGGTGTGTAGCGCGCATTGAAGCGATGTTGGGGAATGTTTTCCAGCCACGGCACCACAAAGGCGCAGTACACAAGATGGCCCACTGACCCCGCAATCCCGCCAGCCAGGTACAGATTCAGCAGCCAGCGGCCCCCAAAGAGCTGAGCAATCTCCGTGCCAAAGAAGTAGAGACCGAGCATGTTCATCGCCAAGTGATCAAACCGGGCTTGACTGAACGCCGACGTCACGATTGTGTGCAGCCGGCCGCTCATGATCGAGTTCACCGAAACCATGAAATTGTTTGCCATGAACCGGGAATCGACCGTCTGCCACAAGCCAAACACCACCAGGTTCACCCCTATCAACCCCCAAACCACAGTTTGCGAGCTTCCTCTGCCATAGCCACCTCCGTAACCTCCAAACCCGCCCCCGGCATAGCTTCTTTGAAACCCCAGTCTTCGCCGAACTGAGTCGGACCACCTCGACAACGATGACTTCCGGAGAGAGGAAGCCAGGTCCTGTTGACCTGCTTGGACAAGCAAGGGACTCAATGCAGGCCATCTCGTCGGCGATGCAAAACCCCGCAGCAATGGCGAAGCCAAGTGTTCTCGGCCAGCATGGGGACTCCATAGCGATCTCCCCGGTGGTAGCAAGCTCCGGAGAGGGGCAGACAAAGTTACCTGTCGGCCAGCCTGCCTCAAAAGCGCAAGAGAGAGCATGGTTCTTCACTTGTCCTTGAATCAGCAACATGTTCTAACGGCTTGCCAACATGTTAACGCCTCTACTGTCCTGTGACACATCGTTCATATGCTACTCTCTAGTGCAACGCATGTTTCGGCAATCGACCCCTGATAAAACAGAACGATTCAAAATTAAGTTAACCCTTTAGTGCCAAAACTATAAAATAGAAAGTCTAGTTTGGAAGACAACAGCTCATAATTTCTAGAACACAATTTTATCTTACTTAAAACTGCCGAAATGATTCATTTCCACTCCTATAGAGCAGAAAGTGGTCACTTTAGACTGTTTAGGCACTAAGGGGTACAACAGTGCAAGTACAATCCAAGCTGAGCAGAATATATAGTGAGCTCAAAATCGAGTCTATCATCAAAACAATAGACTTGAAATCATAATGAATTGAGCAAAAGTGATCAGACTCAAAAGCTTTCAACCCAAAACTTGTAAAGCATGAAGTAATGCTTAACATGGTAGAAGTTGAGAAAATTAACAACACATAAATTGCAATGCACTGAGCAGTTTAAACGACTATATAGACTCAGTTGTAGCCACCTTTTCTTAAAAAACATTCCAAAATCGAGGATTGCAGCCTAATTTTACACATTAATGTGCCACATGCCAATTTCAATTCAGTCTTTGAACTCACTGTATCAAGCAAAAAGATTCAGGCAAAGAGCTCTCCTAGCAAAGCACTCAAATCCTTTTCACATGAGCATCAATGAAACGAACAACAGTAGAGCTGATATAATTCAGAGTTGCGTACGTCCACACATTGATAACAGAAAACTCCACCAATCTCTAAGGGAAAGACATCCATAAACCCCACCCAATCCACAGTCACTCTAAATTATCAGTAAAATACACTAAGGTAAAGAGCTCGCCGGTCCAACCGCTAAAAAAACGAAATCTGAATGACCTAAACAATAGTACATTTCTTCCATCTGAGCAACTTCAATTTATGACACCCTGATTCCTGACGGAGATACAAGAACAGGTCCGTCAAAAGACGCGAGTCCAATAACCCTAAAACCTCCACGACGTCACCATCTCCACAAATACAGTCCAGGAAAAAGAAAAATTCATATGAAACTCCAATCTCCGTTCAATTCTATGAAACATAAACGCGTAAAAAAACTCGTCTGAGCTCATTAGGTCATACCCGAGTGTGCCCTAAACAGAAGCTCCGAAAAAATAACAAAAATTAAAATGTGAAATTCAGCTTGCATAGAGGAGACAAGGTCAGGAACTAAACCTGCTTATAACCGCGAGCAGTAATTCAGAAGCTGCGAAGCAATCGAAACCGCCCACGATAACACCGACGCTCCAACGCGCAACCAAACGCCAAAACCGATTGTAGAAACGAAAAACAGAAAGCACCGCTCGGCGTTGCACAATCGTCCTCAATTCTCAATTTGATCAAGCAATCACTGACGGCGGGTACAATTTTTTCCAGAGCTCCCACAAAAAATTTCAGGTCGATACGACACTGAATTCAACGCAATCGGATATTTTCAAGCCGTTGACGATGGCGGAACCTTGGAGGGGCAATCGCAACACGACCTGCACTTCTCATCTAAAGTTCATCCAAATAGACGAGCTCTGTTCATCAAAACATCGGTTGCGAACTCCTGCACTCGTCGTCGCTGTCGTCGTGTCGCTGACGAGGCTGCTCACAAGTTCACGAATCCACGGCACCTCTCCGAAATGCGGCCTGTCTACCAACTTCAGGAGACGCGACGATCGGCGTGATGATTGTTGCGAATTTTTTCAAATTTCATGTGATTTGAAAGGTAGAAAATTCATTCCATTGCAGGACTCTAGAGGCTATGTGTTAATTCTACCTGGAGGACTGCTCTCGAGAGAATTTCCTTGCGAAGATTGGGACGCTTTGACGGTTCCTGAATTTGCACGCGATGGCGAGTATTCGCGTGGTGGGCGTGGTAGGCGCGGGGCAGATGGGGTCTGGCATTGCTCAAGTGGTCGCCGCGGCGAAGATGCAGGTGATCATGGCGGATGTGGACGACGCGGCGCTCGGTCGCGGCTTGCGTTCCGTCTCGTCCTCTCTGTCGCGCTTCGTGAAGAAGCAATTACTTTCCCAGGTCACTCCTCATCCTTCTTTCCGATCCGATCGTCTCCCTTCGCACACTTCTTTGTTGAAATAGTACTTGCCATGGCGTTACATGAGTCTTCACGACCCCAGGATGTATACCACAGAACGAAAATTGGGCGCAGTATGATTGCCCTCGCATTGAGAGTACTATTCTTATGGACTTGGTTGTTGGTGTTGGTAGTTAGAAATCGAAGAGAGAGTAATTCGCTTCAGGAGGGTTTCCTGAAAGTTCATTGCAATCTGAGCCTGGTTTCTGGAATTTTTATAGCGATGCTGCTGCTGCTGTTGGTTGCCTTGTTTTTTTGAGGTTTGCATCTTTGATGAACGATTCGCACGGGTTTTTCTCGTCCAAGTACTTGCTATGGCGTTATATGCGCCTTCACAAAAATGAAAACAGTACGATTGCCCTGGCATTGAGAGTACTATTCTTTTTGGAATTGGATGTTGGTGTTGGTGATTCGTAATCGAAAAGAGAGTGATTCGCTTCAGGAGGGTGTTCTGAAAGTTAATTCCAATCTGAGCTTGATTTCTGGAAGTTTGGTTTGCTGTTGCTGCTGCTTTTGATTGCCTGATTTCTTGAGCTTTGTATGGGCTGTGGGGGAAATGAATACATGCTTGCAGGAGGAGGCAGATGCAACAATGTCAAGACTACGCACCACGACGTCGTTGCGGGAGATGCAGGACGCCGATGTGGTGATTGAGGCCGTGGCGGAGAACGAGGGATTGAAGACTCGCATCTTCGGGGAGCTCGACATGTTGCTCAAGCCGTCCGCCATCTTGGCTTCCAACACGAGCTCCATCTCTATCACCCGTCTCGCGGCCTCCACGCAGCGTCCCAAGCAGGTGAGGAAACGGCGCCCCTTGAGATTCTTGCCGAAAACCTAGGAACCCAAATCTATCATCCTAATGTTTAGCTAAAGTTTGTATGTTGATTAGCTACATTGTCATCATTAACATACTATAGAGCCAACAAATATTGCATATTGTGTGGGGTAAAAGACTTTAAGTTAAGAAAGTCAATCAATTTTGAGCCAATTAGGTTGGATTGCGGCAATGATTTAGATATCTAAAAAAGAAAGGGTACAGTCTTTCAAGTGCTAAAGAATGTTGGGGCTAAAGAATGTTCTTATTCATCTTACATGAGCATGCACCACTACAGATTTCTTACTAAAATGTTGCATGAAAGTGCCTTAGATGTATGGATTAAGAAAAGAGAATATTGGTGGTTGCAGGTGATAGGTATGCATTTTATGAATCCACCTCCGTTGATGAAACTTGTGGAGATTGTGCGTGGGATGGCAACGGAAGATGAAGTGTTCAATACAATCAAAGATTTGGCTGAGAGGTATTGTTCTAATTAGAATAACTCCATTCTATCTTTCATTTTCTAAAGAATCCTTGAATGTTCTTTTTTCAAAGTGGTAAGAGAAGGATAGTGACCACAATTCACCTTGATTTCTTAAATACCATCTTCTCTAATATTTCTTTTTTCTGCTCTATTCCAACCCCCTAGGGAATGGACATGTTCTATCTAAAACTCACTTTATCTTCTCATTGTTATAGTCTGTAATGTCTTAAGAAAGTTGCACAAGTGCAATAATAAAAAGTTTGACAAGTGTGAAATTAATTAGGTGTACTGGTAATGTGAAAGTAGAACTTCATCAAACAAAATATCAAGCAAGGGAGTGGCTAATATGTTAGGTTGCACCTTCACTTTACTAGACATGACTTCAATGGTTGAATTTATTCAATTGTGATCAAACATTAATTTGTAATTATAACTTTGTAAGGACACTATAGTACTTTAGAAAGACAAGATTATGAGATTTAACCATGCTCTTCAAATCCAATGCTTGGTACGTTGTGACCTTTACAAAAATGAGTTTATATTAGTTTTGGTTCTTATAAGAGTTATGGTTTCTAAACTACCTTCTTGATTTATAAATGCAATCCTATGTTCCTATTTAGTATCAATATTACATAGAATGCTAAATTGTTACAAAAATCTATACAATCATATGCATTTTAGGAGCTTAGATTGTGACATTAAAATAGTCTTGGAGTTGTTATCCCCATCATATGAGTAGAATAAAGGGTGTTAGAGTTGGCCTACAAAAGAAGGCAATCTTTGAATTGCTTTCCGAACCTCTATAAGGAAAAGAATATTACGAGAGAAAAAACAAAAAAATTGGGTTATATCCAATTTGACAACCAATGGGTATGAATCATGAAGTATGATATCCCATAGGATGCTTTCATACCAAGAAGACTATATCTTAACCTTGCAATTACATTTGTACTAGTATCTCAACTTTAAGAGGGACAAAATAAACCTCCTATACAACCTTCCAAATCTCAATTATTTATTCATCTCAAGGTTAAGGTAATTCCCCTTGATGTAAATGTACCTTGTATATGAAGGATCATTGGATTTGAAGGAAGTAAGTAAGATTATTTTGACTTCTTATATTGAAATAGTTTGTCCCTCTCAAAAGTTAAGATGTTTTTTGATATTAGTGTAAATGCACCCAGTGGAGGTTCATGGTAGGAGTAGCATTCTCACTATGGATTGTATGGTGGTAGGTGTGGGAAAATAGTAAGCAGTGCAAAAGACTATCCAGGCTTCATTGTCAACCGAATATTGATGCCACAAATCAATGAGGCATTCTATTGCATGCAAGAGGGGGTGGCCACCCCTACAGACATTGACACGGCTATGAAGTTGGGCACCAATCAACCCATGGGGCCCTTGGCACTAGCCGACCTCATTGGCCTTGATACTTGTCTTTCCATCATGCAAACACTCTACTCAGGTCTTGCCGATTCCAAATACCGCCCTTGCCCCCTCCTTGTTTTGTATGTTGACGCTGGTTGGCTTGGCCGCAAGAGTGGCCGTGGAGTTTACTCATACTCCAATTTGTGATTCCTCTTCCATCTTCCATGTCCATTTTATCTTTGTAAGAACATTCTTCATTTCCACTTTCAATAGGAGACAACTTAGATCCTCATGGAAGTAATATCTTTATATTACATGGTACTAGAGGGAACTAGAGTAGGATAAAAATTGCCACAACTTTCAAGAGTGTGTGAAAATGGGTTGTATCCTCACATTACAAGCAAATCACTCTTAGATTCCAACTGTGCTCCCATTCAAAGATGAACCAATTATAGAATCTGAATAGGATAAAAATTGCCACAACTTTCAAGAGTGTCTAATGGATTATAGAATTGTGGAGCAACTTTAAATGAGAACCAACTAGGAATCCTGTGGTGATATGTGTGATATGAGGATACTAGAGAAATTCAGAATAGGATGAAATTGACCAAGCTGTAGAAAATGTCTGATGAACAGGCAAAATTGGCCCCCAACTTTAAATGGGAATCATCCTCAATGTAACACATGGATGGTCATTTACTTGAGCTTTTCATGGACCTCAGAGACCGAAAGAGCAAATTTTCTTCTCAAGTTCTTCATTGTCGATGTTTATTGACACATAAGCAACTACAGACCAGTTTGATAATTTACATTGTAGCGTTAAAGCTACTCGAGTATACTCCATTAGGAATAAACTCCAAGCTTACTTTACAACAACGCCAGCTCTCCTAATTGTTGCCTCTCAATTCTCGTGGAGATTCAGACTCATGAAAAAACAAGGAATTTGGAGGTCACCACTTTTGCAAACCGTTGTTGAACAGCAGTCAACGGGCATCGAGGTGGTTCTCAAAAATCTCCCAAGTCGCTACTGTACTGAATTTGATCTTCGGTTTCAAAGTCCAGATCAATAGTGTTCTCTCTCTCTCTTACTTCTTATTGCCCTGCGCTTTGTAATCAGTCATCATAAGCTGCCGTTTCCTTGAAGGCTCATCTTTCGGAGGAGTACCACCTTTCTTCTTTGCTTTTCTAGGAGCCTGCTTAGAAGGCCCTCCAGACTCGGGCCTCACTACTGGAAACTGCACTTCAAGTCTGTCATGCAACTCATCCACTTGCTCTTGCTTTGGATGGCCCCCTGTTTCTTTGCTGAGTGCATACGCTTGACCCATTCTTTCGCGGCACTCCTTGTTGGCAATAGCGTGGTCCACAACTGTTGAATCAGTCCCCACCCTTTCTGTGAGAGAAAGCTCTCCCAAAGAACACAACAGAAGTTCACTCTTCGAAAGATTCACTCCAAGGTCGGTTGCAACTACCGGTGCAACTCAACCCACTCTAAATGAAACTGCCTCGGGTAGACAATGGCCTTCTGAATTCACTCACATGCGTTCACACGTTGACATGTGGAAATTGTAAAATAAGATTTGTACACAGTGACAGATTCCCCGGATGTAGGGGGGATTTGCATTAAAGAGTGTCAATGGAAAGGGTTGAGTGTAAATCAAATGGATTCAAAAAGACGTACTTGGATGAGGATAGTCAATGCCGATTATACAATTGGCTTTCTTTTGCACTGCCAGCGGTGCCGTCCACGGTTCATAAATATATTGCTTTGGCATATCTGTGAAAACAGAACTCTAAGTGGTATGAAAGATGAAAGAAATAACCCCCAGAAATTCATGGCACTCTCTTCAAATTCAGCGAGATTTCTGTGCGCCCACCTACCTTTCAGAATTGGAAGAAAATGTTTCACATAAAGACCTTCAGAGTCGTACTTCTTGCCAAATGTAACTGGGGAGTAGATGCGGTGATACTGCATCCAGACAAAAAGAAAAAGCACTTGTTTATGTTTCAGGCAACTTATGTGCAGAAGAATGTACAAGAAATTCACAGTAAAACGCAAAACATTAATGGAGGAGACCAGTAACTGGTATGAATATTCTCTGAAACACACGACTTGGTGTTGTGAAGAAAACATAATGAGGAAATTTACCTGATGGAAGAAAGCGGATGCAGATAGCCATAACCAGTTTCCGTTGTTGATGGACCAGTCAGAATCGATGAGAAGTCTGTCGAATACGTCACGGCCTCTCTCCCAATACACAAACTGGACGATAGAACACAAGGTACAATATTACTGGATGAAGGGACAGAGAATCAACTTGGATTGGCAAAAAAGTAATGTAGAATAAGTTACGTCTACCAGAAGTCTCGTATTTAGCAAAGCCATCGTGATTGTGAAGCTGAATGAATGTAAAAAATGTGGCAAACTATGTCGGACTCGCACCAATGCAAGTGTTGGGTTTCTTCTAGGAAAGGTGAAGATTTGAAGAACTATGCTAAGGGTGGTCAAAAAAGAAACAGATAAAGCACGACTCAGGTTCAAGACCTTGACGAACCAAATCCCCTCGCGTAAGGTAGCACGCCACAGCGTGTCGCGCAAGGTGATGCATCCAACCCCACTTCCTCAACTGCATGAACAAACTCACAACCACGCAAACGTTTAGTGCTACGCAGCACAAACAACATAATACGCTGATATAAATCATTACCTGACAAATAGACGATCAGTAATCAGCACCTAAATGGTACCACAAAGGAACCATAATAGCGAAGAAAAATAAGACCTGAACCATGGCTGCATCAATCCAAGGATGTCCTGTTCTACCATCTCGCCAAGCTGATAGAAGTCGATCGTCATCTTTCCATGGAATCTGGCTCATTTCAAACAAGTAGGAATGGATCATTGAGTGAACAATCTAAAAAAACGACGGTAAACGGTGAACACCCTGCTCCCCCAAAGTCTACGTTCCGTGCCCAAAGCCACCATCCCCAGGAAAACAATACACTATATTCGAACCTGTTTGCATATAGGATTCCCATGCATTCGATCAAAATTTGGGGTGCCATAGCCAGCCGTGTAAAAAAATTCACGCCATAGCAGCTGCCAGTCCGCAGAACAGAGGTCAGTATCCCTTCAACAAAATACTGGTCATGCTTCTACAGAACGTAACAACACGAAGTCTTATCAAAGGCACTTCCATTTACAGAATCGAAAGTCAAGAATGTGACCAATACCTGTCCTTCAAGAGAGACAGGAGGTTTTGAGTATTTCTTGTTTTTCGAGTAAACAGCTCGCAGTCTTTGATGGAATAACCGGCATGATAGACAACCAAACTGCAGGAAACACTTACTTTTAGTAAATTCAAACACAATCCTTGTAGAGTAAGGCCAATATTTAGTGGAGTCGTTATATATCAAAGATAACACTTCATAAGATCCCAGGCTTCATTATCCATACAAACCATCTAGGATACATGCCTTCAAGTACGGGGAAAGAACAGTGGTGGCCGGTTTGATGAAGGCTGTGGGGTCACCCTTTGGCTTCTCAAAATCGCATACCCATTTCTGCACACAAGTTATATAAGGTCAGATACAATATATTTGCTCTCAAAAAGTAGACCCAAAATACAACAGATATCCGAACATTCATTTCAATAAAAAAAATGCCGGGACGTGATTAATGACATGAGGAAGGATATTAGTTACCTGGTCAGCTAGAGAATCGTCCAACCTTCGAAGAGCTTCAGTCTCACCCCCTGGATGTGGCGAAAACTCCTGTCAGATCACCAGATTTCCGCATGAGCAAAGTCCAGAAACGATCCCACCAAGTCAACCCTAACTGACATCCTCGAAGGTCATTCAAGTGTAGTGGCTTGAATGAGAAACTTTGAGTTCAATTCAATCGCTTGAAGCAGCATTGCAACAACAAAAGGTGATAGAAACCTCATCCAAATTTAAGTAACCCAGGTCCTCGAGAGTTGGAACCGCGACAAGTTCCACATTGTTGAGATCTTCAGAAGGACCTGGGATCTTTGATGGAGCAGCCACAGGTGCTGGCGGCGTCCCGATTAATTTGCAAAAGGCTTGGTATGACAAAGGCGTTGTTCCTTTGTTCTGTTGTCAAAACAAGACATTTATCTTTACAACTCTCGATGCTTACAAAGTAACACTTTCTCACATGGAAATGCAGTAAACGAATACTGCGAGACCTCCAAAGTCCATAACTCACTTCAAATCAAACATCTCATGCGATCACAAAGGTTACGAATTACGCCAATCATGGTACCTTCTGTATGGTATCAACAGGATTAAATAAAGTGTGACTAACAGGGCTGAAAACCTCAACACCGTTTTTTGTTGCCAGCTTCTGCAAAAACCTCGGAATCAGACAGGTACTTTAAAACACGAAACTCATTCTACAGCATTGGAAAAAATTGGAAGACTTTCAGGAATCGAAATGCCTTCCAGAACATCCGTAGAGCCGTATTGGAAGAGAAGAGAACCACATGGGATGATGAGACTACACCTTAATATCAGCGTCACGATCCTGGGCGTATGGCTCAGTGTCAAATTCGAAGCATAGTTCGTTGATCTGCCACTGAAAATCCAGGAAACCCACGTAGACATCACAAAAACAGCTCCCAAGAAATTTTACAAATCAAAAACATCCACCCCTATGAGGTTTAGGTGCACAGTTACAAGCAACAAGCTTGAGACAAATATAAACCCTACAACTTGATGGGTGCGAAGTTCAAATTTTACTTGGGTTCCCTCGTTTGTTCATTGTCAACTTTACACTGGTTCAAGTCATAAGAATGGTCAAGAAACGGTGGCGCTTACGTGATTCCTATGTGGCATGCTAGTTGAGATAACAAGTTTTCAAGCTACCTCTTTGAGAAGGATCGGACGCTTGTTAACTGACATGCATCATAAATGAAATGAATATTTTGAAGCTTGTACTCTCGCCCCTAATTGCTCATGATTTGGTTCAAATTTAATGCTTATTTTCTCAAGCTTGTTGCTTAAAAATGCGCAGTCTACAGTCGCCTTAAGAAGATAACCTGCCTCCATAAAATCAAGGATAAAGAGAGTACTTTCTCACAGATTCGGCATGTACCTTGGTCAAGAGAGTACTTTCTCACAGATTCGGCATGTACCTTGGTCAAGAGAGCTGGAATCACAGTGGTGGGATTTCCGTGCAAGAGAAGCAAGCGAGAACCATGCTGGCGAAGATTGGCATCCAGATTCTCTAATGACTGCAGCAGGAAACGAATGCGGTTCACGCCGACCAGCTTCGATCCAGGCGAGGGTGCCGTTGGGTCCGGCGCTAAAAACCATGGATCCAACACAAAAACGGGGTACACATGGCTTGCTCCTACACAGACATGCAGCCCTCAGTTAGTTTAACCTCTAAAGGTTTTATAATTTCAAAATGAGCAATTTATTGCAAAGAGTATAATCCAGGTGGGGCAAATAATATGCCACCAGAATCAGTCAAGAACATAGTATGTGTTGGTCAAAGAACAGACAAATTCTGTTCAAGGTTAACTAATCAGCAACAAAGCCACAGTCATGGCATGTCATAAACCGTAAACCCTAAACCCTCAAAATGCAAATGAGCGATGCAAGCCCTTGCCAATCACAGTCAGCATCATAACATTCTCAAGAAAACTCGCAGCACTCCGATACCTTGACAAGCGCGCAGAAGGGCCGGATTGTCATGCAATCGCAACCCTTTCCGAAACCACATCAAACTCTTCTTTTCCATTGTTTCAGCAGCTTTCTCGTTCTGGCAATGCAGCCTGCGATACTGCCAAACCAATTTGGGGAGCGACTTCCCGTTTGCCGAAGGAATCAGTTGTCCCAAAAAACAGCTTCGAGCAAAGAGCCTACTCTCCACTACCATGAGGAGAGCGATGGCAATCAATCTACCCGTAATGCCACAAACAAACGGCTTCAAAACAAACAATCGTAAAACTCTTTTCACCAGCTATAATTCGACTTCGTTATTCAAGAATTCAAGCGAACGAAAACTCTGCGCCACGAGTCCCACGTCCGTCATCCTGCAACTGGAGCGCGTGTGGCAGAAATGCAAAGGTAATTGCGTGCACCACAACGGGTATGAGAGTGCGAGTGAGAACAAAACGTTAAGTGCAATCACCAGATATTGGAATTCAAAGCTCCAAGTATGAGAAAACAAGCCAAAATTCCAAGTTCCTGGAGTTAAACTTCAAAACTAGATGCGCAATGCCATTGCTGGCGACCTGCAGGGAGGTGATATAGGGGATCTCCGTGAGATAAAATTGCTGAAGCAGCAATTTCGGGGCGTTTCTATTGTCGTAAGAGTGAAGGTGGCAGGCCATGGGGACAGCCAGCATGGGGCGTCGATGTGGCCCGTCTTCGGTCACAAGCTCGCTTGTCCCTCCCCGAAATGTAAGGTACCGAGTCAACCCCAAAGGGAATCCTTAATGGGAACGGTAAATGGGAACGGTAAACAGGCCCGTCTAATATAACTCTAACTTTTCAGTGCTTTATAATTAGAACCTGAAATTTTTATTGTGGGAATTGCATTCAAAAGTACTTTGAATAGATGCAAGAGAACTCAAATATAGACATTAAACAAAAAAAAAATCACTTCAAAAGCACACTAAAAGATAAAATTTATAGAGGTGATAACTAATCACGCTTACAAATGCTAAATTTGGCCAACACCACAACATTTTGGAATGCAATTGGCCAAATTTTACATTGGTAAATGCGATTTGCCAACATCTCTATCACTTTTGTCTTCTATAAAGTGATTTATTTTCATTGTCCATTGTCCAAATTTAAAATTTCTTATACCTATTCAAAGTACTTTTGAATTTACTTCCTATGATGAAAATTTCAAATTCTAATTATAGAGCAATGGAAAGTTAGAGTTTTATTTTGGAGAACAGTGTATCATTCCTATTGAAGATGTCCTAAGACTTCATTAATGGAATATTTCAAATGACTCACCAAGTATAATTATTACTACTTTTTGATTGGTACAAAATTAGAACTTGTAATTATTATAATTGTAAACTTATCAAAAATTTCTTGATATAGGTACACTAAAATTTGGATTTGAACTTTGAAAAATTGAATGAGAACTCATCAAAAACAAAAACATATAATGTGAATTGGCAAATGGAGCTTAATAAAAAAATATATATAGAAATGGCACAATAAATTTTCAAAGCTCTATTAATGTCATTCTATATTGCTCCACCTAATGTGAAGTGTAGTTTTAGGCAACATTCATTGTGCACCCAATCAATGGTTGAGTGCTTAAGAATTAATCATTACAAGAAATTTCAAGCCTTGGATAGGCCGTTTGACTACATGAAAATGTGCAATTACAAAAAATAATCAATTCAAGTTGGCTTACAAAGAAACTAGCAAGGAAAGTCAACTTGTGCCTCATCAAATTTTCAATTAATTTTTTTAAATATGAAAAAATTTCATTGTATTTGCACATTTGTCGAAAGTCAAATGACCTTCTACGACGCCTAGACTTTTCCTAATGTTTGAAACTCCACTCTCATTTTTTGCAACTTATATTCACAAAATTTCTTTTCATAACATTACTCTTGGCTTTAGGCCAAAGAAAAGAAAGTTGTGCATTGACAAAATAAAAAGGATAACATGTCAAAAAGTACCTATAGTTACTATACCCTATATTAGTAACACTAAATAAACTCAAACATACCTATTTTTCAAACATATAGTCACTAACAAGTGACAATTTAAATGTACTTGAACATGTGGTATTTAGTGGTAGGACATATTTTTTTAATTTCTTAACCCAAACCACACATACACATATACTATTTGTAATTTCAAATTACAACTTTAGATGCAATTGATATAAGATATATTGTTGTATCCATATCCATATTCTATAATCTATATTTGTATCCATGTACATCTTTTGTATCCATATTTGTGTCCAGAGCAATGACTATTGATTTTTGGCAAATCATTGGTGTAGAATTTTTGGCAAATGGGTGGCATTAGTGGTATTTTTGTTTATTTATTTTTGGTTGATCAAAGATTAGGGATTTTTAGGGCATGTATGTGCGCGCTTGGTAGGGGGTTTACATCTTTTCAAGAGATAGTAATACTAAGTAAAATCACACTAATTTTTAAATTTTTAAAATTTGCAAGGCATACTACTCTAAAAGTTCATGGTATTTAAGAATGAAATGAGGTCTATATTATTTGCATACCATAGTATGATTGCCATCTATATTCATCCGATTGTCATCTAAAATTCATCCAAACATTCACTCTACTATTAAACCACATTCATCATGTTTATTTAATATGAAAGCTTATTGCAATATTCATATTCTAGCAATAATTAAATTATCTTGTATAGTAGTTTTTGATAAATCTTAACTCCCCTCAAGTTCTTTCGATGTGTTTTTGAGCAAAACTACTACAATACGATACTAGCTAATATGTTGAAAACAAGCTAGAGTAGTAAAATTGTAATTTCTTTTGCAACTTTTAACCATACAATCTTATATAGCTAATTTGAAAGTCACCCTACTTTTCCCCTATTTCTTTAGCATCTTTATAAAATTATAATATTCAAATTCATTACAATGAATTTTTTCCAGTTGTTTTAAAAAGTGAAGATTTAACTTTGAAATTAAATAAATGCTTCTCTTCTCTTATTTGATTGATTTGATATTATGTTAAAAAATTAAGTTGGAAATCTATAAAACAACAAAAAAGGTATATGAGTTAATTTAAAAAACTAAATTGCTAATAAATTTAGCATGGAATTGAAATATGCAAATCCTAATGCTAAATTTTTTCTAGAAAACCATCTAATCCTTATTTACACATTTTTGTTTTAAAAAATTATAAAAATTGGATCTCTGGAAACAAAATTCATACTAATTTTTAGTGGGACATTTTATAATTGCTTCCAAAACAAGATTTCCTATAACACTTGACTCACTCACTAGAATAAAATGAATAAAAGTTATCATTGCATATAAGAATCTATTTTACAAAAATGATATATTTTATTTTATTTTTAATATTTTTTTGTTGCCCTAGAATTCAAAGAAATTTTAAAAATCACAAATATCTCTAAATGCAAAGAATTTCTTTTTCAATTCCAAATTGACTTGTTAGAATGCTAAAAAAAATATCCACTATACATAAAATTTTCAAAAAATAATATAAAGAATTGCATTCATAAGAATCTGCCCCAAAATGCAAAATTCCATTTTGGTCAATAAATGACTTTGGGGATTAATACTTTGTTATAGAATACAACTGAAATATTTCTAAACTACGGGAACTTTACATCTAACATAATAGGCATGTTAAAATCCAAATGTGAAGAAACTCAATGGAATTTAATTTATTCAATTGTTTCAATAAATAAACATATACACCCGTGAGGGCGTTCTGAAGAACACGGGAACGAACTGGAGAACGTGGGAACGTGTCGTCCTTTCGTCGCCTGTCGTAGCGTGGGGGCCGGTGTTTGATAGTTCCGCATACTCGCGATTGCTTGCTCGCTTGTCGTCCCATTTTGTGGTCTGCGATCCTCGCTCACTGTTTCGTTTCGTCTTCATTTACTGCCGGCGTTTCGTTGATGTGTCAGATCGATCGTTTTTTTTCATATTGAGCTCTTCGCTCCGATTTACCTTTAGCGCTTTGGTCCGATTTGTACGCATCATTCCACCATGGAGGCAAAGATTGCGGACATTACCCGTTTGTTCCAGAAGTTCAAGGCCGCCTACGACAAGAACGATGTGGACACCAGTAACAGCATTCTTTCCCAGATGAAGGTTCTTCACTTTGGCTGTTCTGGCTCTTGCATAATTGGAAGAAGCTTTGAGCGATTTTTAGGGTTTACTGGTGCGAATTAGGGTTTTGTTGGAGTTGTGGGAACATATGGGATAACTTGTATCACGCGTTTTGTGACCCTCTCGAACTAAGCGGAGGAAAAAACGATGACGGAGAAGGAAATCCGTCCTGTCTTACAGGTGTAATTTTGGACGTGCAGGTGAAGTTGACAGAGTTGCCTGGTCTTCCTCCTCTGTTTAAATCATCCCCAACAGCTGTGCAAGAGCTTCTTCTCGCAAGTATGTGCAGCTACTCCACATCTCTTCTCAGCTCTCGCTCTGTCCAGTTGAATGCACCATCGGTCATTGAAAGCCTTTTTGTAGAAATGCTTCTGAATCTAGCTTTAATTGGATCCGGATTGGCATTCAAACTTCATAATAGAGGAGTAGAGTGTGTCCTGGTCATATATAGAGACAAGGACATCAAATGGCACATTTCAGCGTCGAAGCTCTGTTTTTACTACACTTTTTGACTGCACATCTCAAATTTCTTCGTGTGCATGATGAAGATCATTTCCCTGAAATGACGCTAAATATGTGAATTAGAGTTGGTATGAGACGAGCAAGAAATGAGAGGGAGTTACAGTATGGCATAGAGTACCTCTTAAGCTCCGTCCTCTGATACTCGCACCTGCGAAGATTATGAAGTTCCAGACAGTTCCGCATTTTCTAACCTGCGCAGCTTGAATGTTTCGGCAGGAGATATCTTTGAACATGCTGTTGTTCTGAGTGTTAAAATGGAGGATCAAGATGCATTTGAGCGCCATTTTCTTCAGCTCAAGTCGTATTACATAGACACTAGGTATACCACCACCTCTTAGTCTGCCTAAGTGATTCTCTTTTGTCGTTCTTAATATGTCTCCTGCTTCACATTAGCATATATCACTATGATGTTTCCTTGATTATGACGTTTAGTTTTCTAATTCTACTCAAACTGGGTGCTGTTTTTCTTGTCGTGCGTGCATTGCATGCTGATCCCTGGACCTTCAAAGCGGGTTGTAGGTTACGATTGTCTCAATGGAATAAGTTTTAGTTAGTTGATTTTGACCTAATATACTTAGTTCTTGGTCTCATATTCACGCCTATTCCTTTCGAATCTCAGATTCCTTCTCAGTTTCTGGTTTATTTATTTATACGTCATACTCCCGTACATGTCAGCTAGCCATTAAAGGATGTTTCCTTGAATTGCAGAGGTTTGATTCCTCCATCTGAACAAGAGTACCCTATTTTAGGCCTGAACTTGCTGCGCCTGTTAGTTCAAAACAGAATCGCGGAGTTTCATACAGGTAATATTTGCTTTTCTTTATGCCCCCAGACCGAATGACAGTTTCACAGTCCAATGTAACGAATTTTCTTTGCATGTATGCCTTTACTCTGCATTTGTCTGATTGGATTACTCCGAGAGCTCTTTTGGTCGCAGCGGCTCAAGTAATACTTCTTGTATAGATGTTCTAGATTGAATACTGACTGTATCTGGTTTTTCTGTATGGGTTTCACAGAGCTAGAGCTTCTACCACCTGAAGCTCACGAGCATACGTGCATAAAGCATGCTGTAGAGCTAGAGCAGTCATTTATGGAGGGTGCATACAACCGTGTCCTTAGCGCACGTCAAGCGGTTCCGCATGAAACTTATGTGTACTTTATGGACCTTCTTGCTAAGACAGTCAGGTATGACTAGCTTAGAACCAAATATTTTGTGATTTTCTGGTTATGATACTTCTGTACAAAAGATTCCAGTATTATCGGGGTGCCGTTGAGTGGCTCTGCAGTCCAACCTGTGCTCAAATTTATCTTTGCCTTTTTCCTATTTTTTGTAATATTTGGTGACAGAAGTACTGTGAATTTCATTACCGTTTGTCATTTGGGTTCAAAAGCTGGGAAAACCTATTTGTAGCAGTGTCCTCTTTGAGGAGGCTTTGACCGCCCCTTCCACAGTCCTGTGCCTCTCTGTGTTTGGGAAATCCCAAGTTGATGAACAAACTAGTTTCCTGAAGATTATTGATGGCCTTCTCTTTAAGAAATTGTGGTAATGCCGTCTTTACGTTGCCATGTTTTTTGGTTCTTCACAGGGACGAGATTGCAGGCTGTAGTGAGAAGGCGTATGATTCATTGGTGGTAGCGGATGCAAAGAAGATTCTGATGTTTGCATCAGATCAGGAGTTGCAGGCATATGTTCTTGATGTAAGTACTTTGCGTGTCGGAGTCAATTTTTTCCTCAATTTTTTTGGCATGTCTATCACCAGCTTGTACGTTGCAGTTTCCGTCATCGTTCTCATTCAGGCAGTACTTTTAATGAGGTTGATAGTTGACAAGAAGAAATCTGCGGGAACTGGGGTCGGATATTATGCAGGATCATCCAGACTGGGAGATTCGTGGCAGCAGGGTGTTCTTTCAGAAAGCCAAAGAGCTCGCACCGTGCAAGGAGATACCCTCTCTGCAGCTGATCAATCAAACTCTAGGCTATGCTAGAGAGTTGGAGCGAATTGTATAGAATTTGACGGAACTGCAACCCAATTCTCATGCGAATTTCCCGCTTTTTCCCGAAATACAAGTAGTTGTACGGCAGAAGTTGCAGGCGTTTACATTCAGTATTTGATCTCGGTATGAGCTATGTAGTTCGCAGCATTACTTGTTGGAATTGAGACTGTATGCCCTCTTTCGTAGTCTATTTTCTCATTTCAACTTGCTCTCAGAAAGCCTTAATGTTTTTTCCGTCAATAAGATTCTTAAGCAGCTCCCTTGTAACACCTTTGCAGAAAGAAGAATCTAGATTCTTTTTCACCGGAAATTCGGTTAGTAATGCTCGTCCTCAAAAGGGTTGGCATGAGTGCTGAGTTCATTTAATGTGTTGGGGGCAAATTCTCTTTGACAGAACTTCACAGATGGTCCCCAGAAAACAGTTTCCTGTGACTGATTTCATATGACGTCCTACTAGAAACGTAACTATATATTGCCAAAAAACTACTTAGCGAATTTGGAGCACGACATATACCGAACTGGAGTATTCTGCACAATTTGAGCTTACAACGTCATGAAGAATGCTGCTCATTGGAAATTTCAAGAAGACTTTGAAGTACAAATTGAGAGACCTCAGAAGCTCGAATTTAGTCGTTTGAAAAAATCTGCATTCTCACCAAGCTTGTGTCCTGAAGGTACAGACAAGATGCGATCTGATGCAAGTGTAAATGGTAACCAAGAAATTTGAACCCATAGTAAATTCTCGCAATATTGTCTAATACTCAAGTGTTAGTGTTACACCTTGGGAAAAGCTTACAGCAGATCACAGTAAATCTAAAGGAGGCAGTGAAGTTCTGAAGTCACAGGTTTCAGCTAGTTTTGCCTTGTGATGCTCCATTGCCGGCCTCCCAAGACTCATCGTTTCGAGGCACAATTATTCCATAACCACCGTGAGTTCGCTTGTACAGGATGCTGATCTCACCTGCAAACCACAATCGAAAGACGTTGACAAACCAGAACCAAGAACAACAGCCATGTACCATAACACAAAGGGGGAACAAAACAATCTCAAATCATCTAAGATGACATTTGTACTCATCGCAGCTAATCGAAATTCTACTTTGGACGTCCTAAATGCCGAACCAGACATGAGAAGAGGAAGAAGCATACCACTTTCAATATTACGGAAGGCATAAAAGTCATGGCCGATATTGACCAATTGTTCAAGAGCTTCAAGAGGTTTCATTGGGCGCATTTCAAAGTATTTGGTCCGAACAATCTGCAACAAAATACAGAACAGGATTATGGGCGCATTTCAACAGAAAGGTCATAATATCCCATAATACCCCAAGCTCCAAAGTCTGGGATTTTGTTCATTAACTATTTACCCTAAAACCGCAATTTTCAAATCGAAGAAGCTAAAACTAGTTGCTTCAATAAAAATTTTAACCAAACACGACATAAGTGTCTCATGAAATGAATTGCTAGAGTTTCTGATTTCTCTTAAAATGTTCACAACTGAGATAGAAACGACAGTTTTACAGGGAAGACCATCACAAGCAGGCACAAAAGCAAAATCTCCGGGTTTGTCCCGCACGCAAAATTCAGGTCACAGATCTCCCTATCAATGAGCTGTCTCGTATTCACTCGAATGAAAATCAAAAAAGAGAAAACACGATTCAATGGAGCCTTTACCTCGTCAGGTAAATCATTAGGCGTCCTTTCAAGGATGGGAGCAAGATCTACGACTTCATCAGACAGAACTTCTCCAATGCGAGGTGACTGGCGCGACTTCGTGGGTCGCCCGTGGCCTCCATCCTTCTCTTTGATCTTACGAAGCTTTCTTGAAAGAACGTCAGAAACCCTATCAATACTAGCGTACATGCTTTCAGCCTCCTCCTCTGACCTTACTACTCCGTGCTTCTTGGTGTAGAGAGTGACCTGGCAAAGATGCACAACATATCATTGTCAGTTAATTACATTGAAGGGCTGAATGGCAGTCAATGGCACAAATTGAGAATTAGAAAAGGAGAAGCATGAAATCGTGACTTTCGAAATTCCTCTCCAAGCCTAATCTCACCTCACATCTCTGAAGCTTTCCTCCACGCCCTGTCTCACCACCTCGAACTGACATGCGCACATCCACTTCCTTCACAAGTGCACTCTGGTTGTGCACGGCATTGCCAACCTTCTCCTCCACATATTGCTTGATGGCATCCGTCAACTGTCACCAAGTTCACCAACATTAAAATATAACCACTTTCTCGACATCGCCTTTACATCACATCCCCCACAAGAATCGCAAGATAGTGATACCCACACTACGGAACGTTATGTGTGCCCTGGTGCTTATTTTGCAAGGTGTCATGTAGGATTTAAAACCACTCTCAGCCATGTAGCACTGAGAATTGAGTCATTACCAGTTTGAATTAATTATGTACGAAACTATACAAGAACTTAAAGAACATTTACCTCCATGTGCTTGCCTTGGATGATGAGCCTCACACTCGCAAGAGTTCCACCCCAAGCCATGCACGTGGTGACCCTCCCTTTCGCCATTCCAATGCCAGCTCTTCCAAAATGCGACGGCTCCAAGCAACCCTGTCCTTGAAAACCCGAATTTAAGCTGGAAACACCGACAGCCGAATCGAGCCTCAAGAACGAAGAGCTTAGACTCCCCGACCTTCCATTGCTCTGAGGCACCCTCGCACTGCTGCAGCAGCACACACTCGCTGCCTGCCCTGTGGCCAATATCGTCGCCATTGCCCCTTCGTAGTCCTCCCAAACAATAATTCCAAGCAGCCCACGCCCTAGTCCTCTCAAGCTGTACAGAGCACCTTCACATCCAAATACTGCACTAAAAGTACCCGATTCTCAGTTCCAAGCACACAATAACAGTGCCCCTAAAAACCTTAGAGCTCTTCAAGTAATCCACAACCCCTCATCCATCGATTCCTCACACAAGAAATTGCTGTCAAAATTCACAACGACTCGAATAGTTGGCAATGTGAAGAGCGGGATGCCCTCGCGCAACAAGAAAAGAAGAGCAATACGGTACCTGGAACCCACGATTTTGGACCAATGCCTGGAACCCAAGTGAGCCTCAAAATGGGGTCGATGGAAGCGCCGTGGCAGGGGCATGCACAGTAGTGGGGAAGAAGGAATGAGTGTGGACGGAAATGCGAGGCGATGGCCGAGGAAAAGCGCGATGGCGAGAGAGTGGGCAAGTCTATCCTCCCGGTGCTGAGGTGGCCCGGACTGCGGCTCACTGACCGGTAGCGGCTACCGACGGTGGCGTCCGAACTTCATCGCATCTCCACCCGCACTCGGCACTCGGCACTGGTATTCAATTCATCGCCTTGCAATATCTCCCCCACTCATGCGCGATATTGCGCTGGGGAGCGAGCAAACTTCCATGCTGTGTTGGAATTAGAAATGAATTTTTGAGGTTTCCAAAGTCAGAATTGCCAAGTTTCATACTGGTTTCACTTTCACTAGTATACTTTGTGTCATTGCCACAGCCAAAATAAAAATAGAAATTATTTTCTAATTTTTTAATTCATAAGAACCTTTTGAAGTTCAATTTGGGGGGGGGGAGGCAAGAACATCACAAATCAAAGCCTATATACATTTCCTAGCAGAGTGCTTTTTGATGGTAACAAAAATGCGCCCCAAAGATGCATGGTTCAAGAGATCTCAATGTAACAAACAAAACAAACAACCTAACTTAAAAGTATGGATGCAAGTGGATAAAGCTACACCTGTAGGAATAGCATTCCCTTGTTGTCAAATGAAAAGCAACCCAAAAGTTCAAGATCAATGTTGAAAATAGTTTTGTGGAAGTTGGAAATTTGCCCTCCTCCCTTTTCACAAGGTTTTGTAAAGAGGTGCCTCCCTAGACATGTATAATGAGTGATTTTTTTGACCAATTGATTTGAGGATTTTATTTTCACGTTTCATATAATCTACTTTGAAAAAAAATTGGATGATTCTTGAATGACCCATTGATTAAAAATTAGATAATAGTGTGCAACACAATTGCAACTTTTCTTTTTCCAAAATCATTACCAATACACAGCAAAAATATTGCTATAAGTAAAATTTAAAACATAGTACATGCATGCCCTAGTGGTGACCAAATTGTATGTCTAGCTTTATAGTTTGCTTCTACAAAAGTCTTTGCATTAGGGGTAGTCACACCTTCTTCACTCTAAATTTAATTCTCAAAGAATTGAAATGTAGCAATTTTCCATTGGTTGTTTGTGGTTTGTAGAGCTCCTAGTCTCTAAGAATAGAAAATGTCCATTCTTCTCCTCTGTAACGAAAGAATGGACATGAAGAAAATTTCTTGAAAATTTTTTTATCTCACTTTGTGAATTGGCATAGTTCTTTTCACCTCCTTGCTTCTTATTGTTAGTTCCTTGTGTTATGCTTCCGTTGCTTTTGCACAACTTCCAGTGTCTATAGGTTCAATATCTACAAGCTATGCATATTGGAGAGCTTAGTATTTTGCTTTGGTAAATCTCATTGCCCATTCTCCACTCAAGAAAAAAAGAGGGTCATACTTTCTTTATGGTTTTTAGTTCCTAATTTGTTCTTCTTTTTGGTCCTCAATTTTCCATTCTTTATAGAAATTTTGTTTTCGGAGAAGGTGTGACTACCCCTATTGGCACTAACTTGATAAATTGATGATTAGTCCTCTACAAGCTACACTAATTTATCCTATTAGTGATTGCACAAAATTAGAGCTCCTTAATTAGACAAAATCTTAACCCTATAGTCAATGTAAAGTAATGTATCAAAAATGTTCATGTTCCATGGAGAGAATAATAATATAATTCTCAATCTTTCATGGTTCAATTGATTCATAGCTAATTGTTTAATTTAGTTCATTTTAAGACTAACTTTTAAAATCTCCCTTCAAATGCAACCAAGTTCACAACACTAACAGACTGTTCAAGGTGTACAAAGTTTGGTAAAATAGGAGGTTCACAAAGCCCTTGCACTCTAAAAGCATTCTCTGACAAAGAGATACATTTCACTTTCTCAATGCACCCCAAATTTACAAATAGTGTACATTTCAGGAGGTGAATGCTTTTTAGTGACTCCTGCATTTCAACTTCAAAAATTCGTAACTAATTCCACGAAGTACCTAAGAATATGAAATGACTTGGGTTAGATGCCAATTCCATTTGTCTTTTACTGAAAAATATTTCGAGTGGAACCTCCCCAAATTTATTATCAGCTCTTAAATGTAGTATCATAATCACACGGAGTGTTGGGATATGGCGGCGGATTTATTGGACTTCGATTTCACCTATGAGGATTTGCGGAAAGTGGGCAGTGCAAGAAAACCAATCAGCAAGTATGTTCTTTCACATTAGAAGACCCAAAATTGTAAAAAGATTCTTGTGTTTCTTTTCTGAATCTTTCTTCTAAAATTTTGTCACCAAGATACTTGGCCATGTGTGAAATTTTCAAGTTGCTTCCAGAATCAAAAGCTCGCACTCTTAACCCTAGATCATTACATAGCCCATCTGTGTATTTTCTTTCTTCATTCTTGACTGGATCGAACGCAACTTATGCTGATGAATTACGAAGCACACTTGCGAATTCACGATCACAGAGAAAATGCTGAAACTTGTTGCAAAGGAGTTAGGACAATCACATGACAAAATTTTGACTGGCTGTAATCATATATGAGAATGGTGCTTGGGGGACGAAGAACTCCTGAAGAGAAGCCTGTATGATCAGTACGTGGTGTCAATCTGTACCTGCAAGTAACGTCAAAGTTGTTGTGGGAGGTGTCAAACCCTAATTAGGGTTTCACAGATAGACTGTCGATTTGAATGGGAGACTTGCTTGCAATCCGTGACATGAAAGATTCTGGGTTACCAAACTAATTGAATGGGATGTTGGTGGCAGATGGTACACAGCAACGGAAGTGGGAACCCATTGCTCCGTGACGGACTGCTGGGTGACAATCAGTGGCCGTGTTTACGATGTCACGCCTCTGTTTGATTCCAACCCCCCTTTGCTTTGTGAGGTTCGTTGCATTCTATTCCACTGGCCTCTCACTAATTTCATGCATTGTTTCCATCTGCTGGCTACTAGCTATCATCTCATCGGGGAACTGCAAGAACGATGATTCTGTAGGAAAACTTTCGCAATCGACTGTACTAGCTGTGTTATATAATGCTTCTGCACTTTCTGGAAACAACAAGTAAATGGAATTCTTGATTATCAACTACTTTGTACGGATTCCATAAGAATTTATTGCTATGATATGATCGCAAATTTTATATGCATTCCAATTTTGAAACGATGTAAAACTTAAGTGGTGTGTGCATTAGTTGGTCCCATTTAGCTTTTATATAGAATCGTTGCTCGTGGAGTTTCCTGACGCTACTCAAATTTGGAATGCACAACCTCCATGACGGAGACTGGTCCAACAAATGTAAGCATGTGTTCAACGACACTCTTCAATCTGTGAAGTGTGAATTCTAAAAGAAGATCGTCATTAATGTGTGAATAGTGTGGTCATTGAGATACTGATTCTAAGCCGCTGGAAGCAAGATGATCTGTGAACTACAAAAATTGCTTGAAATAAAGTGGCCAACACGAAGAAGCCTTAAGAGCTTACCCTTCGAGCTTGTCTCCTGATTGCTAATAAGTTGGTTAATATGTTGTGTGAAACATTTGTGGCCGGACATGAATCAATGGTTGCCGCAGCCCATCATCATGAATGCCGGCAAAGACATCAGTCACTGGTTCGAGCCGCGGACGTTCGACAACGACGACGAAAACATCGGTGTGGACGTTCTGCATTGGTTCCATCCCACCATGCGCATCAACACGTACTACACTCCACAGGTACGAAACCCTAAACCCCTTCGCTTCGTCTTCAAATCTGTGTATGTAATCGGCTTCAGTTGTTTCACGTATTTCTATTAATTCCAGCAGCAATGGCCGAGATCATGTTTCGGGAATGAATGATCGGTAGGGTAGGTTTGCACACATCCCGCCCCCGGTTCCACGCTCCGACTTCAACATGGACTATGACCCCTGGTGGGTGGACAAGAAGTTTGTGATCGGCAATCTCAGCCAACGCACCCAATTCATCCGCGTCAAGAACATCCTTCTGGATCACGTCTACGTCATGGAGGTTCATCACCTTAAACCCTGAATTCATTTGACATTTCAGCTTCATCTCCTCCAGAATAGATTGGTTTCCAACACAGGAGAAATCCAAAATGTCCACCTACGGAATTTTTGAAGAGTTTCATGGTTCATGTCTGATAAAAGAAAAGAATTCTCTAGGAAGGGGATTTGGACTCAAAAGGACATTTGTTCTTCACCCTAATCCTAAATTCATTTGACATTTCAGCTTCATCTTCTCCATAATAAATTGATTTCCAACACAGGAGAAATTCAAAATGTCCATCTATGAAAGTTTTGAAGAATTTCATAGTTCATGTCCAGTGATGATAGAGTAGGATACACTCGGTTACACTAGAAATGGAACTTGGATACAAAAAGACATGTTCTTCGCCCTAAACCCTGAATTCATTTGACATTTCAGCTTCATCTGCTCCAGAATAAGTTGATTTTTAACTCAGGAGAAATCCAAACTGTTCATCTATGAAATTCTTGGAGAATTCCATAGTTACTGCCTGATGATAGAATTGGACACACTAGGATGCACTAGGAATGGAAATTGGTCACAAAAAGGACATTTGTCCAATTTCCATAGACACAAAAGGACATGTATCCACTTTTCCATACTGGATTTCTCCTGTGCAAGAAGAAATGGGAAACTTGATCCGTCCATTCGAAAATTCGAGTGTTTGATGTGTACATTCAGGTGCCTTCGGAGGAGACGATCAACGAGATCCTGTATCGGTACACGGAGCACAACAAGCATGCGGCAAGCTACGAGTGGAAGGCTGTGCTGGAGTACGACGTGATGAAGTTCAAAACTCTGGACATGAACAAGACGCTCACGGAGAACGGCGTGAAAGATGAG
The DNA here is from genome assembly GCA_963969395.1 of Pseudoscleropodium purum. Classification (NCBI taxonomy): domain Eukaryota; kingdom Viridiplantae; phylum Streptophyta; class Bryopsida; order Hypnales; family Brachytheciaceae; genus Pseudoscleropodium; species Pseudoscleropodium purum. Next base: position 7,108,128 of record OZ017796.1, read on the forward strand.
TCGCAGGTCTTTGGTGCTGCAGGCATGGAGCTCGATTACTTGCTCCCCGCTATTCACCTCCATTACACCGACGACCTCACCGTTGCGTAACTTGCAGCTTCGATGGTGAGCGTCTCCATATCCTTGATCAAGTACACAGTCCAGCGAGGTCATCAGATTTAGAGTAGCTCTTTTGTTTTGCTTTAGCACATGCATTTTTTACATTCCTATATTCATTAGGCAAAATCTCTAACACTTGTCTCAGTTCATGGTCTGGTATATACCGCTTGAATATGCTGCAAGGATATGCTTCTAAACTTTAGCATCTCGACAGCAAGCGTAAAGTGAAGAGATGCGTGTGATTTCAGTATCGGGCACCCAGGAGAAAAGATTGACAGGCAGAATGATGTTCCACAATTTCCTACTTGAAAATAGAATTAATGTCCCAGTTTGAACTCCTTCACAAGACCGAAGTCCATTTTCGAAGTGAAGATCTCTGCCTGCCCTCCCTCTGCAATTCTCTCTCCCAACTCCTTCCAAGACCAATCCCGAAAGAGTGATGAACCTGGCCATTCCTCTAGAATACTCTTGAAGATTGCCCTGTTATTGGTAATTGATGCATATCTCGCATAATTGATGCAGACGAAGGAAGCTTTTGATGCTCAAAGAATGAAAACGAGATGACCTTACCCGAGCTTTGAGGTCAAGTCTCTTCAGGAATCTCAGCAAAGACCAGATTTCAACTCCCATAAGAAAAATCGCAACTCATAAATTCTCCAGAGATGAGTCTCCTCTTGGTCCTTAAGGGTTTAAAAGCATCGCCACTATGCCACTCCCTGGCTAGCATGCCGTACAACATTTTCCGGGCTTAGGATGGCGAATTTCTATGGTAACGATTCCCTCCCCACGGTGACACAGCGAGTTGCCTCAGCATGTTTGAAAAATCCAAGAATAACATTGAGGTTCCATTGATTCTCTTAGCATCGATCCACCTCCCCTAGCTCTCCCTTTGTTCACTTTTTTCCGACTGCAATGAAATCCAACAAGAATTTTCTACTTTGGGAGATGGTGAAGAGATGACCAGGCCCGGGAACTTTGTTGAGAGAATTGGTATTTTTGCTGAGCCAGGCCCACCAATTTGCGGTCTTCATTCCGAGCAAGGGTGGCGATGCTTTAAGCTTGCAATCACTGGCAAGGGTGCTCATTTCAAGGCCCTTGAGACGGAGCTCGCTGTCCCAAACTGAAAGCTGCAATCCATCACGGAGTAAAATCTTTCGAAAAACAACAATCATCTCGCCATTGGGAAAAGTGAAAACCCCAGGAACAGAAATCGTAACGAAAGACTTTCTACACGATATAATCTCTGAATGTTGCAGTTGCGACATTCAGTGACAGGAATTCCCACGGTTCTCATCATCTTAGGAATTAGCAGATCGACATCACGACCTCTCCGCGCTCTGCTGCTACTTTTTCATGGCCAGCAGGTCGACTGAACTTACTGGCTATGCTTGGCCGGTTTGCCATCACCATCACCAGTCGCAACTCTCGTTTGCGACGGAACTAGCTGTCCCTAATAACTAGTTTGTGATTGAACAACTGCTTTCAGAAACTCTTTCAAGAGGCTCACCCACCTACTGCAATCCGCATCAAATCCGCCTGTGGCGACATGGGAGGCGCATCCGACACTCCCAAAGTGTTCATCCTGGAGTATGGAATCATGCACGACAAGCGTGTGTGTCTGGATAACTCACCTTGTCCTCATCGCCTGAAAGCTGTCAGGAACGATCCGTGACCCCCGCCAACCACGCGTCGCCGCTGACAGAGAGTCGCTTTGGAAAGTGTTTTTTCACTCGAGCATTCATCGTACAGTACTATTTGATTACTACTGTGGTGACTTTAAAACCCTTTTGGCCAGCTACATTTGGGACACCGAATCTAGGATAGCCATCGCGGTATGGTAGGATATGCTGGCATCCACGGCATGCGGTGACCCATTTGGGATTAGGACGAAGTTGAGGTGTAACGGTGTTGCACGAGATCAATCGGGAACGAATGCTTTGAGCACGGCGTGGGACCTGCCTGAAAGTTGAGCCGGCGCCAGGGAGAAAGGTAGTAGTTCACTTGACGGAGGCTGTCCATCGGTGGTAGCTCCTTGGGTTTTGATGCTTAAGCTGAAGTTGAGTGAAGGGCCTGTGGCGGCGGCTGAAGTTTGAGTGAACTGGCGCATATGCACTAGCGTTTGCAGTTGGTCGTCGAATTTCTTGTTGAGTGTAGAGTTAGTACTCGATCTGTTGCATTTTACAGCTTCTGGGTGCTTGTCATTGTGTGTGCGCTCCAGATCGAGGGTGATTTTGTTTGTGATTTGCAAATTTTGTGCTCAGATCGTGTGCTCGTGGGAGGTCACGCAGTGGATAAGCTGAAGCGAGAGATGCTTACCGCACCGCCGGCAAAGCTCGCTAGCCAGGGAGACGCCGCTACTGCTTTGGATTTGTTTGTGTCGATGCGGCACGTAAAGAAGAATCATTATCGAAGTGGCCACGACTGCTTGAATTCTCTGAGCATTTGCTAGAGGCGCAATGACAGCCAGAAGAAGACGAAATTGAACGGTTATCCTTCTTTTTCATCCGCATCAGTGCGGCATTGAGTCTTTTTCTTCGTCGTCGTCGTCAGTTCTGCATTTGAGGGGCGTGAAATTAGGTTTAGCCTTATCGGGGAGAGACGATGTGGTCGAGTCGATGGTTGGTGCTGGTAGCGTCGATATGGCTACAGTCATGCTCGGGAATCGGGTACGTGTTCGGAAGTTTGTCGCCGGTGATTAAGATCTCGTTAGACTACAATCAGAAGCAAATCAACCGGCTCGGGGTTGCGAAAGACATCGGCGACAGCGTGGGCCTTCTGGCGGGTTTCCTGTGCGACTGGCTGCCGACTTGGGGGCTCATCTTGGTGGGCATCGTGCAGAACTTCTTTGGCTATGGGTTTCTATGGCTCATTGTGGTCCATAAAGTTTCGCAACCCCATTTCGCCCTGGTGAGACCATTTCTTTCTTTCTTTCTTGTATCGCAAGTCCTGTGTATGACTGTTTCACCCAATTTTCTTTTCAAGATAGAGGCTGTGTAAGATAGAGGATACTCTATCCGTCACTTTAAGCATTTAAATTACATGTAATAGTGTGCTTTCATTCGGAGATCAGTATGTAGCTCCGGAGATATCGCTTTGATTACAAGAACCAAACTCTCTTGGGATCAAATTTTCTCAATGTGTGTATTTATTATGCAACCTCTCAAAGTGGGAGGTGGTAGATCACTATTGAAGGACAGTATATGGTCAATTTTCGTTCAATGATAAATGACCATAGATATTTAGTCGATTCATATGTATTTTTACCATCCTGCTAATTGAATGCAACCAAGTGTATTGGAAGAGGTGAGTTGCTGTTGTTAACGGGAGCAGTCGATAGGAAACAATTTTAGGATCCTCTATCTTAGTATCTGCGACAATGTCCATTGGATCATTATCAGTTTGATGGATGAGGCTGTCGCAATGCTGCGTGGGCAGGTGTGCTTGCTAATCCTGGTGGGGACGAACGGCGAAACGTACTTCAACACAGCGGCTTTGGTGTCCTCGGTTCGCAATTTTTCCCATTACAGGGGACCTGTGGTGGGCATCTTGAAAGGCTTTGGCGGACTAGGCGGCGCTATTTTCACTTGTGTATACACTGCCCTGTATGCCCCGGACCAAGCTTCCTTCATTTTCATGGTGGCTGTAGTTCCGACTGTTGTGGCGTTGCTGTCCATGTTTGTGGTCCGGCCCTTGTCCTTCGAAGCCGAAGACAGTGATGTTCAGGATAAGAAGTTCAACTTCCTCTACGGCATTTGTTTAGTCTTGGCCGCGTATCTGTTGGGTACCATCATTGTGCAAGATAGCAACCCCTCTGTGGATCGTTCCAGCATGGATCGCATTTTTGCATTGGGATTAATGGTTCTGCTTGCTCTGCCCTTGGTCCTCATCATTACCATACCCAAACGGGCATCCGCGCCGGACATGAGCTTCCAAGACGAAGTCAATCAATTGCAAGCTCCGTTACTGGAGGATACCGAGATAGAAGCTGCAGTACGTACCGAAGACTCACCTGCTGGGAGCAGCGACCATGAAAAGGTTCCTCCACTTCCTGTGATGAATTGGAAACAATCGTCCCGTTTCAAAGAAGACGCCATGCTCTTCAGCGAACTGGAAGACGAGAAGGAAACGTGGCCCGAGCCTGTTAGGAATGACCGATTACGCCGTGCTAGCTCCCGTTTGTACCGTGCTGTAGCGGAAGGCGCCATCAAACTGAAGCGGAAAAAGGGCCCTCGCCGAGGTGAAGACTTCACGATGAAGGAGGCTCTCATCAAGGCAGACCTGTGGCTTTTGTTCTTTGGCCTTGCGTGTGGCGCTGGATCTGGGTTGACGGTGATCGACAATCTGGGTCAGATTTCGCAGTCCATGGGATACAAAGATCCTCACATTTTCGTTGCCTTGATCAGCATTTGGAACTTCCTGGGTCGTCTCGGAGGTGGCTATGCATCCGAAGTGATTGCCAGGTGGGTACTCATCTCCTATAAGCATTTGGTCTATCTTATGTTATATTAGAGGTAAGGCGGAGGATTCTCTTTCCGTCACTTTAAGAGTTTTATCACATATAATAGTGTGCTTTCATTCGGCGAGACCTGTTTGGGTACAAGAGTCAAACTCCTTGACATCAAATGTTTATTGCTTTGTATGAATTTCTTATGCAATCATTCAGAATGGGAGGCTTGTAGATCACTAATTAAGGGATAGTAGCCACACTCATTTCCATTCAAAGATTAGTAGCCATAGATATTCACCTAAGTCATGTTTGCACTCAACTTGCTAATTGAAGGCCAACTCAGGGTAATGGGAGAGATGAGCTGCTATTAGGAACAGGGGTCAGGCAATAAGAGACTGGATCACGTGTCTTTACGGGTTTCATATCATCGACCTTAGCGCTCGTTGCTTTCTGAGGAGTTTCATGCAGAGACAGAAATGAACAATTGATTGAAGGTGTGGTGTGGTGGGGATGAGTATGCAGAGAGTATGCCTTGCCAAGGCCGATTCTACTGGCAGCAGCGCAGACAATGATGGCGGTAGGCCATGCCTCACTGGCGGTCGCCCTGCCGGGCTCGTTGTATGCAGGCTCACTGTTGGTGGGCATGGGATACGGAGCGCATTGGGCCATTGTTCCAGCCACTGCCTCGGAACTCTTTGGCTTGAAGAGTTTCGGCATGCTGTACAACTTCCTGTGCATCGCGAACCCTGCCGGATCTCTTGTGTTCTCTGGGCTTATTGCCGGAACTCTTTATGACTGGGAGGCTCAGAAGCAGCAAGGCGGAACTGCCCCACCGGATGTGGACGCTTTGAAATGCGAAGGTGCTGTCTGTTTCCGGGTAACGCTGCTCGTCATGACAGGAGTTTGCTTGCTTGGGGTTGCTCTCAACTTGATTCTCATTTCCCGCACGCGGCGTGTGTACACCATGTTGTATGCGAAGCAGCGTGATGAGGGAGCAGATGAAGAAAGCCGCAGCAAAGCCAGTAGTTAGCACTCCCTTTTTAAGGTAACCGATATTTTTTTTATAGGAGCTTTAGCAAATCATTCTATATTGGGATTCGCCCTCTGTCCCTGAGAGTGTCGTTTTCACTTGCGTTAAGAAAGTAATTGGGGTCCATCAATGTGGTTTTGACAATTTCAATGAGGTGCTGCATTTACCAGCAACTCTTACTATTGAGCCTGGAATTTCATTTGCGTTCACAGGATCCTTGCAAATGAGGATGTGACAAGTACCGGAGCTCTCTTTGCAAAATGTTCATTGTATACTACATTTTCTTTGCAAGTTAATCACAGATGCCTGCCACAAGTCATACACCACTTCATAACTATCACTAAAACAATATGGGCGAGAGTCGTGAATTGGTCGATTGCAGCGAAGTCAGGCCGTGCATTGGATCCTACTGTCGCATGTAATTTAGAAGTGGCACTATAGAAGTGTTTGGGGTTTACAGGAGTCAGCAAGGCAAGTAGAGCTGAATAAGCACAATCTGAGGGTAATTAGAAGGGAGGGTTCATGTCACAATTTCTTCAGGGTTTATCAGGTCGTGTTTGAAAGAAAGCACTGGCTGCACCATCTACAAAAGGATTTGGGTAAAAATCTTGGGAAATTTTTATTCTTAAAATTTTTTGAGTATTATATTGTTGTGGGCTGCCCAGCGAAGTTACTTTGTACAAGAAATCCCTGCAGTTTTGGTTTGTAATGTATAACAAATTTTGAAAAATATGCATTGAGGTTAAAAATATACCAAAATTTCACTCAACCTTTGGAATGAGTTCTTTTGTGCTCACAAAAAAAATTCAATAGTCCCCTTAAAGCACGAAGACATTTTATATAAGTCTTTGTATTCACAATTACACCTAATATGCAAAGAAGCAACCCATAGTGTGGACCACTTATATAGGGGTTAACCAACATTGATGCTCCCCTTCTTTGTATACATGGGAGGGGGATAGTTGTGTATTTGAAAAATTTGGATTGGCATTGTGTATGGATAATATACATATAATTATGAAAATTTTGTATCACTATAAGGATGCAAAAGAGACCCCTACTTCATTGATAAACAAAGTTCATGTGTTGTGTAAAAAATAAAAGAAAGTTTATTTACCCCCAATTACTTAATTAGTTGAATTACTAATGGGCAAAATCATAGTAGAATAATTACCTTTGCTATTTATTTGCAACAAAAAGAGATAGAAACTTGAATGCATTGATAATGACAGTTGCAAATGTAAAGAAATACTAACTATTCTTGCGCTATATTTTATTGATTGTTTAAGTTGACTTTACATTTCTATTCATTATAATTGTTTGTACTCAAGTACATTCTCACTTAATTGGTGTTATAATATAATATAAGTTGTTAGAAGTGATGTTAAAAAACTAAATCTCATCTAAAAGTGTCTCTTGACTGATTCTTAAGACAATTTTAATGAAATGATGTTCCCAAATGATGAATGAGGTCCTTTAAAATCTAGGCACGATTTGATCAATTGTAGAATGATTTGATTACAACAATTTGGAAAAAAAATCCAAGATTATTTAGTCATGTTTAAACTAGGAAACATTGGATGTCAATCCATCAATTCAATAGTAGACATACCAAAGATGGAATTCACCATCTAAGTCCATTAGTATGAAATATGTGACAATAAATAGTACAAGTGTTTCTTGCAATTGCCCATAAACTGAAAGGGACAACTAAGAAAATATTTTCAAAGCAAAAAACTTTTCATCAATATCTATCATTGTACATGCCTTCACAAGGATGAAATTGAGTGTGTGATGTAGATCAATTGTGTAATGTGATGTACTTACTACCAAGTGACATAAAATTTTACCATAATATGTTTTTTGGGGGGCTTAGAGGGCCATTTGAGGCCTATTCCTGGCGTTGTTCTCCTAATAGTCCGAGAATGACCGTTGTCATGATTTTATTTTTATTTTTTAATTTAAAAAAATTTTGAATTTTTTTAAATAACATGACAGTCTCTTTGCCACGTCAAGCAACTACTATGGGGTAATTCTTAGAGTTTAGGATCCCAACAAAACGTAGGGGAATTCACAATCCTTTAAGAGGATGAAAAAACATCTAATGACCATATCAAGTGGTTAAGGTTGGCATCTTGTGTGGATTATATAATTAAAGAATAATGTCAATTTTTTTTCAATTTGAAATAGATTAGTTTTGGTTGCCTTAATTGTTTTGTTGGTTGAAATTTTATAGTAGGATTCTAGAAGCTAATTTGAGAGACTACTAGAGCCTTCCACCCTTTTTTACAATTCTGATGGCTTACTAATTTATTATAGTATTTTTTTTGGAGGGGGGCTTATTTTGTTGTTGATACTAATAGAAAAGGGCACTTTATTTTTGGGTGTATGTGTGTGTTGTCAAAATGAGCTTGACTCTTTTTCTTACTATTCAATATTATATTCAATAATATTTATTACGTATTTATAGACAAATTTAGTGTAAGATTGCATAGTTCATTACTTAGCATTCATTTTGCCATCTTTGGGGATTAATGCATTAGAATTGGCAATTTTTGAGTAGATTTTGAGGGGAAAAAGGCCTTGGGAATTTAAGGATTGAACATAAGGGCATAAAAAATCATCAACCTTACACATTGGTACAGCTATTATCCCCTCACTATGCTTTTTCCCAAATGCTCAAAAACTATCATTTCTAGTACAAGTACAAAATTTTAAAAAACTAACTTTTTTTGACATATGTAACCGTAGGATCTTGTAGTATGTTGACTTGGAAACACATAGTAAAAATTTCAGAAATTTCCACTACGTGGATTACAAGATATAAGCATTCAAATTCACTTAAATCATTTTTTTGGCCATGCGAAAAACACAGCAGTTGCACTTCACAAGCTTACTTTTCTATGAAAAAAATGTCCCAAATGGTGGTGCTTCTTTGGATTTGTTTTTTTAGACAAGTTGGCTATATGCTAAAAAACTTCAAATCATTTAGAATTATATAACATATAGGAAAAATATAGTAAGTAGAAAAAAAATAGAGAATGATTCAAAATACTAAATTGTTATGAACTTATTTATGAGTTGAAAAATGTCAATCTCAATGGTTGTAATGTTGTAATAATCAATTGAGATCTTAGGATTTTATTTTTTTTGAAAAAAATTTAAAATTGAGTTAAATAAATGACGTCAAAATTTATTTTAGAATAGAGAGTCCATAACTAGCTACAAAGTAAAACTCCTCATAACTTTTGACTCATTGATTGAAATGGAATGATCCATAGCTTTCCTCTTATTTATCAATCTAGAATACCAATTTCAAATTTTTGTTTTTGAAAAAAGTGATTATTTATGATTTGCCTAGATTGCTTGTCCAATGAAAAAACTTATTTATTATGCAATAACTTTAGACTCTTATTTCCAAATGTCATGAAATTTAGTGCACATAGAAGATATTCCTCAGCCACATCTTTTCTTAAAATTTCAGCCTAAAATATATAAACTTCTAGTCACATATACCTACCCAAAATTGCTATGTTGCTAAAAATAGTAGGCTAGTCCCTTAGGGGTTAACCTCTCATCACCGTAGGGAACCAAAAGTGTTCTCACACAATTTTCAAAGTCCTATAACTTTTGCATCCAATGTCCAAATTCAATAAAACTTGTTGGAAATTTTACGTTTTTTCTTCTAGTTTGTGTGGTAGGATTTTCAAATTGATTCAAGATGTACAGAGTAATTGGAAGCCAATCAAAGTTCACAAGTTCAATTTGAGTCTACCAAAATGCATTTGATGGTTGCAAATTTTGGGGGGTTGTATCTTCTTCATCCTATGTTTGTTTTCAATAAAATTTGTTGTACTATGTTCCTTTTTAGTCTAGTTATTGTGGTAAATTTTTCATGTCAATCCAAGTTTCATTGAATGTTTGGGAGCAATTCAAAGTTCAAAATCCCGACATTTTTGGATTACAATGAACTTCGGTGGCTTGTTTCTTCTTCATAAAGTTTCCATTTCCAAATTTCTTTTGGAAAAGTTGCACAAACTAGTCTAGTTTGTGTGGCTAAAATTTCATATCAATCAAAGAAGTTATGAGTGACTAAAAAGCATTTTAGTAGAAGGAGGTTCAGCCTCATATATGTTTTTTGCAACTTTTCATTAGAGGATTTCTAGAGGGTCAAGAGGGTTGTTTTAGGCCTATTTCTCCAACCTTGTTTCCAATGTCCTTGTTGTTAGTTTTGTTCTTCTGGGAAAAAAAATTTTGAAAAAAAAAAATTAAGTTAAATTTAGAATGGAAGAAAAAGCAAAAAAAAAAATTCATTTAAAAATAAATAAAGTTGGTGATGTGGCAATTGCCATGCCACATCAGGCAACAATTGTAAGGCTATTTTCCCAATGTTGATAGCGTGGGAAACTTGCAGCTCTTCACAGTTGTTGAAAACCCATTAATGCTTGCCTATTTTTTGACATTTGCAAGCCATTTTGCAAACACATTGAATTAGATTATTGATTTTTTTTTCTTCAATGTGTTTGTATGTTGGTTTTGAATCACTTTATAGTTCAAGTTTTTTCATTTGAATAAGTTTAGAAATCAAATTTCACCTCCAAGTGTGTTGTTAGGAAAATTTTAGCATCTTTTTTCAACACTTAAATATATAATCTTTCAATCTATATGGTCAAATGACACCAAATTTGATTCACATCATCTACAACATGTTCACTACAAGATTGTATAGTTAAGATCTTTATAACTTAGTGAAATTTACATTTGTATTAGTTCAAAAACAATGATGTTTTTAAACCCAAATGAGACTTCAACGATGAAGGGTTAAGAAGCTAATGAATAATTTTAAGCAAGTATCATCAAAAAAATTATAGTGTTTGTCTACTTTTCTTGGAGTTGTTTCAATGGGTGATTACAATTTACAAAGAACTAACTGATTTTTCTCTTTGTCACATGTGGAGCAATGGATTTGTAAGCCTCTATAATTTTTGAAGTATGAACTCAATGAATTTGAATTTTTATTATTAAAGATGGATAATTCCATTGTAATCATATCTTTTTTTCATAAATGAAGAAAAATTATATTTGAAAGTCAATTTTGCTAATTTGTCACATTTGGAGGTTAAAGAGTTTCAAGCACTATGGAGTTCCCAAAATTAATGATTTAGAGCTCGAATCTTTATGGTCTATTTCCACAATAGGTTGGTATTTTCCTTACAGAAAAGAATCTAATACAGATTATTCTATGTCCTTTATGTTTGTATAAATAGGGATCTATAGAGCTGGCACCTTTGAATATTGAAGATGGTTTCAAGATCATTCTTTTGTTGAAATCTCATCACCATCAACTCCTTACAAATCACATGTATACAATATTAGAAGCAATTTCTAATTTTTGTACATGGTATTACTATTTTTGTAGCAAAGAAAATGTACCTGAGACTTTACTTGGCCATGGTGTTACTTTAGAAGTTTATTTCAAAACTTAGAATTTTAATTCAAATCTATCTCCTTACTTGATCTTAACTTTGGAGATGAAGTTTAGACAAAACAAACAAATTAAAGACGAAATAATCCTTTTTGGTACACCTTTGGATGAGACCATTGATCTCATCCTTAGTTGTCTACTACAAAAAAGAAAATTTAGATCAAACTTCTTTAAAAGAATAAAGTATTATGCATCACATAGCTTTATGTGTAAGTCACAAAGTAATCTCCATTAGTTGTATTATTGTACTATAAAATAGTAATCAAGTTAAAAACAAGAAATACAAGTATAATATCTAATCAAACATGTATCCTAGTAACCATGTGTGAAAAGCTTAAAAAGTCATAGAAAAGCTTCTATAGTAAGAAGCATAATTTATAAAACATTTCAACATATACAATTTTTCCAAATGAACTTGTGAATGTGTAGGAAGTAAAAATCATTTAAAAGGTCAAAATTTCTTTGAGAGAATGTGGGCCTCACCTTTGCCTGTCCCAAAAACATTCCACAAAAAGTGAAGTTACATAGTGAGTATGCATGAAGCATTTATAGCCTACAATCATTTTGCTATTTTTTCCACTTGAAAAATCTGAAGCTAGAAGATACAAACTAGAACATACAAATAAATACAATCTAAACAAAAAAATCAAGAACCTAGCTATACTAGGATTACTAGCTAATTAACAAAGCTTATGAGTTTGTTTTAGTTAACAAGCTCCTAGACACCAAGTAGCATGCTTTCTTTTTTGACAAGAGAGTGCTATAAGCAACCACCCAGCAAAAAAAAAAGAAGTCAAAAAGAACTTGTTGCACAACAATAGCACTAAGAATATTCATCAAGAAAGCCAGACTAATTTGTTGTAGAAAAGCTACAAAAATGGGACAATTGGTAGTAGAACTAAGTACAAAGGAAGCACAATCAAGTCTTGGCTTTAACTTCTAAAGGACCACAAGGCCACCAAGTAGCTCCTATAATATGAATCTTTATATTTGTGGTCTTTTTATGGATTGACTATATACAACAAAATGATTAGGAAATAATTGTACAGCCATCAAATCAAATCAAGGTGGTGGTAGCTAATTTGAAGAATTAAGCCTTATGCCATCTAATGTATATGACAAGGCCTCCCATTCAAATTTTTATTCTTTGAAAATTAAAAATAATAATTAACATACTATAGAATATAGTTAAACTATAAGCTTTAGGAGGTAATTTAAAATTATTATACCACAATAGTATAATTAAATCATGGTATCATATCTCCTATTTTGACATAAATTATACAAGGGTAGCAAATCATAAAGTGATCTTTATTAAACTTCTAAGTCAAGTAGATTCAATTATTTGAAAATCATCACATGGACAAGGATATACAATGATACTAATTCTAGAGAAATTGTTTTGAAGTGTACATCCATGATACAATCTTGAATCATTTATGTAAAAAAATCAAAGCCAAAAATGGCAAAATCAAAACCAAATTGAAAATTTCAGCCACTATTTATATATGCTCATGCATAGGATGCCATAAGATGGGCCAGACAATAAATAAATAACATTTAAAAAATTATTTTTTGCTTTTTAATATTCTTACTCTACTAAGAGGGAAATTGGGGTAAGGCATATGGAAAGAAAAGAAGGTTGGAAGGAAAAGTGCAAGTATAAAATTCAAGAAAAGAAAGATGAGATGGATTTTGGAGGAAAAGGTTGTAGGAGAGGGGAGCTAGGGTTTTCAGTAGCGACTAATAACTTCTTGAAGAAGATTGTTAAATCCCCTTTAAAACCCTAGTATACCTCACTCTTCTAAGGTGCTAAAATAGAAAATGAAGAGAAGTAGGGTTTGAAAGGAGTATTTGGAATTCTAATTGAAACCTTAATGTAGTTGTTGCCGGCCCCTTTCAAAACCCTGACTTTCTCTCTATCAATTGTTTCCCCTAGAAAATTTTCTTTCCACACCTCTTAAATTGCAAGCTTGTTGAAGGATCTATAATTGTGTGTAGGAATTGTTGAGTGCTTTAGGTGAGCAATATAAGAAGATACTAGTGATTTCTTTTCTATTTGGAGTCCACTAGCTATGTTTTGCTTTCTTTATGCTTCTTAGGCTTCATTATTTTCATGCTCTATTGACTTCAAGCTTCATTTTTTTTAATTCTTTCAACATGTACTTGACGCTTTATATACCTCTTTTCTAGAGATGATGTGGTTTCCAAAGTTTATTGTGGATTTGTTGTTATATTGTAAAAAAAGACAATAAATCACATTGCAAGTTGCTTAAAAGGTGACTCTAACCTTGATTTAAGATTGACACAGATTAAGAGTCCTTTTGTCTTAGATCCCCCCAAAAGAAAGTAAACCTAGTCCAAAAGATTGGCGTGGATGGAGTGTCCATGGAGAATGGATGTCTTGGGTCCCAAGCCAAGTCTAGTAAGTTTGTTCTTCATTAGTATCAATGTAGCATTGTACCCTTTGCATTCAATATATTGTTTCTCATTAAATTTCCAAGCAACTAAATTTTTAGTAAGATAGTTTTTGGATTGACCTTGTTTACATCATCTTGAAAAGGCACAAATCATTCTTATCATTTTCCAAAAAAGGATGTTAGGAGAAGTCTAGAATCCCTTTGGACTCCCATCAAAAGCTTAGACAAAGTTCAAACCGTTTAAATATAGAACCTTTGTGCCTAAATGCTTAACGAATGTGGTTAAAGTTACCTTCTGTGCATTATTTAAATCTAATTCATATGTATTCCATTGCATTTCTTTTCATAAATCCAATATGCATTAACATGTTTTTATTATTATTCATTATGACTTGTAGGATGTGAGCATGTTAATTTGGAAGAGGAAATATATCATATGAATGATACCTCAAATTGGTATTTTCCATTACATTTTCAAATCATAGCGGATCCAAAGTATACAAGTCTTTCTTGCGTTGACTACATTTGTATTACAAATAATTGTATAATTTAGAGTTATAGTAATGGTTATATGCAATTATTTTTATTTGAAGTTCAACAATGTGATTATAAAGAATAAATTGAAATGCTTTTAAGCTAAAAATGACTTCTAAATATAAACAAAATGATGTTTTAATACACAAAAGAGAGAAAACTAAACATTCTTGGGAATTTATACTCACATCATAAAAGTCTATGAAGGTTTCATTCAACAAGTGCTTATTTTTATGTAAGACATGTTTGGAGACAAGGATTTTCATTTTAGGTACAAAAAAGACAATTCTACATTATTAACTATAGATTTGGAGGCAATTCTTTCAAGCATATTCAATTTTTTATTTTTAGAAATTATTTATTTCTAATTATTTTATATTGGACCAACTTCAAGTGTGTTTTAATGCCAATATCTTCTTCTTATAAAAAAACATTGTGTGCTTGAATCACCAATTACAACATTCTAAATTAATTAGTTGAAATGGTCTCTAAAGGCTAAAGTCACATAAAGCAAGGAATCATCAAGTTTGAGAGTGAAGGCAATAGGCCACCTAGTCTTTTCAAAAAGGATGATTTCTTTGATGTTTGAATTCTCCTCAAGTTAGTTGGGCCCCTTGTGAATTAATTAATCCTGTAAAGACAACCAAGATTAAAAGTGTCCATTCATTTGAATGACTTTCAAGAAAACTATATAGAATAGAAGAACACACCTTTATCTTCAAACTTTCATCATTGTTGCTGATTGGGCCTTATCCTTATAAGATTAGGACTAGTTATGCACCTAGTCATTTTGAAATTGGATCACAAAGTCACGTCCGTATGGATTTAAGGACTTTCCCACAATTCCAAGAACTCAATAAATGATTTTTTCCATTTTTAATTTGATCATATTTTTAATGTCAAACTAACTTTAAAAAATGTTTCATGGCACCCCTAAAATTACCACCACACAAGCATGTTGGACCATGACGAAGAAGATTCCAACATTTCGTGGACATGGAGGGGCATTCACCACCATTCTCCAATCCATCTTGACCCGATGCGTCTCTCCTTACCATCATTCAACCTCCCCTTGGATTGGATGTGCTGATGCAAACCCCCTACAATGACATCATTGCATCTGCTCATGGCTTCCTTCTTCTCAAACTTGAGACTCGCAAGGTTTTGGAGATGGACGCAGTGTGTTGCCTTGTCGACAATGATGACTCCAATCTCACACGATGGCGCCACCCCGAGTTCTTATCTAGCCATGAAGCAAGCCATGAGGCATGTGATGAACGTTGGACTCTTCTCATGGTATACAACCCGCTTTTGCAAGGAATGGCAGATCCTCCCTGCATTGAGTCTTCATGAAGTTGGAATGGCGATGTGGGACTATTATTTTGTCCTTGCCCATTTGATGGTGGATGAAGTAGAAAATTCCTACAGAGTGGTATTAGTGTTTTTACAATGGATGTGTGTGTATAGCTCAAGGGAAAAGGTATGGAAGTGTCATAGGTTTCATGAGCGGCTTGAATATGGAAGTGGGTACAAGTGGCTACAAGTGCAATTGGCGGCATGGCGATACCAAGGGGCAATTGCAATTGTTGGTAGACATATGCTGTTTGTTGATTTAGGAATCCGAAACAGTGAGCCTTGTTGGTGGCATAGGTCTTTAACAATATTTGAAAGGGAGCCGTGTAGCAATGGAGCCTTGATTAAATATTGTGGGTTTGTAAATGTGTTTGGATATTATGAAGGCTATGAGAACAATTTGGAGGTAGAGATAGAGGCATTGCGCGATTTCATTACTTATGGTGAGAATGAAAGACAAAACAAACATGTAGACAAGGATCGGGAAAGGGAGGAGGATGAAAGCCAATATGAAATCCAATACTCCTATTGCAACCTTGGCTTTGGACTTTGTAGCTTTGCTTTAGAAGTTGTGGGATGCTTGGACAACTTGTTTGTCATCATTCCTGCACTAATGGTGCAAAATTGGAAGATTCGAGATCCACACAACAACTTGGTTTTCATGCCTCTTCAATTCCACATCCTCCAATTTGGGTACTATAGAGAAGAAGGAGAATTGCAAGTGTAAGCTCATAATATCCGTGAATTTGGTCTATTGAGGATACAAATTCCACGCATGAAAGGATTTATCAATTGCAAGTGTGAAAATTGTTTACTTCGTTTCATGGACTGACAACATCCTCAATAGACCAGCGCCTTGTGGTGTCGCCATCAAATCTTATACCAAGATGCAATGAAGAGTCACGAGAGTAGGTTGAACAAGAATTGGTTCCGGTGTGCAGCCAAGGGAAGTGTGATTTGGGTTGCAATATGATGTAGTTTCTAGGGAGTGTAAAACGGAGATTGTTTTGGACTTGTTTGGAAGGAATGAGCAATTTTGTGGGGCAACTTCCATATGAAGCCATGAGTTTTTCAACAACCATGAAGTGGGTCTTATTGTGGTCTTCCTATGTGAAAGGTTGAGTGATTAAAAGACATTGTTGTTATTATTAGCCAATTCAAGAAACCCACATCGAAGTGGTTTTGTACTTTGTGATGTTTTACTACTATTTTTATTTGTCATCTTGAGTGGATAAGTGGTTTGAAGCCCAAAACAACTCACTATTGTGTAGTTGTTTAAAGAAAATCTCTTCAATTTCAAAGTTTTCATTGGTTGGTTTTGAAAAGTTGTTGTGTGTATTGTAGGAGTTTTCATTCAAGTTTAGTTCTTAGAAGTTTCGGTGAGTGGATGGTTTTGCAATTAGGTATGTTTATTTTAGTCTCAACGTTAGGTTGGGTGTGCTTCCATGTCGTGTACTAGTGTTGATATTGAAAAAGATTATTTGAATTTGTCAGTGTTGAGGACTTGAGATTGCCTTCACAATTTTCTTATGATTTTTTTACTTCTATTTTAGCTTTTGAGTGATTGCAAGTTTGGATGGTTTGTATTTTGAATCATATGTAGTATGACCTACATTTTTTTTACTCTGATTTTTGTTGACAAACTTGAATTTTTTCAATTGAAATTAGATGTTTTGATAGTTATGAAGTTTTTGTTTTTTAGAAATTTAAAAAACTCGGGTTATATTTAAAACTTTGTTTTTCTAATTTGACACACTTTAAGGTTTTCATTGTTTTAGTATTGGCTGTATTGCAAGAAATTCCAAATTAATGATCTAGAGGTGAAATTTGTGTGTTCTATTTTCACATGATGTGAGAATGTTTCTTCCAGAAGGAATCTTAAAAAATATTATTTTATGTTTTAAGATTTTGCACTTTTTTAGTTCTCCTAGCTAGAAAATTTTCAATGCTTTTTCTTCATAGAATACCTTATTTTTCAAGGTCTATACATTGGCCACATTTTTTACATTTTCTAAAAGTTGTTTCTTCTAATTTTATAGCACTGCTAGAAAAAACATGAAAACTACCACAATACTACAAAGTCAATCCTTTTTTGTCGAACTACCCTTGGTGAAACTACATTTCAAGTATAGCTTTGCCTTGCTTGCCAACCAAATTCTAATTCTTGTCTTGCAAGTAGTGAATAGTACTAGGTAGAATTTGAAAATTTCTTTTTGTTTTTTTACAAAGCTCAACCAATTTTGTATGTAGAAATCCATTGTCAGGTAATTACATCTAAATACATTTAAATAAGCAATTGCACGTTATTCCTAATAAAAAATTGCTTAATTTTTTGTTAGATCTTGGAAGTCAAAAGAAGATTCTAGATTTTTTTAATACAATTTTTGGTCCACATAAATACAAATAACCTATAAATTTTCAAAGTGCCTTAAAATAGATTTATCTTAATTTGACCTAGATTTTTATGAGTTGATTTCAGACATTTTAGACAACAAGCTTTAGGGGTCAATTTTAAAAAGGAATAATAATTAATTACATGCCATAAATTCACACCTACAAATTATTTGCATCAACGTTTGAGTATAGTGACTATTATAAAATTCAAGATTTTGATTATGTCAAATGAAAAGGATATTTAAGATTGTCTTTGTATGTATTGTTTTGACACCATGTAAATACTTGATAATTAAATTATGTATTTTTAAAAGCAACAAATATAGATGTACAATATATTTAAATTGACCCAAACTAGGTTTTAATTACAAATAGTGAATGTATTGTACATTTTGGGTAAGAATTTGTTAGGAGTGGTTTTTTGATATAGGTCTCAATGCAATAAGGCGCAAATACCTATGTCATCATATTGATAGATATTTACTACAATCAATTTTTTTAACAAAGAAATGAACTTTCAATTTGTCATACATCTAATAGAAGTTGAAAAATTTAAGAGTTTTTTGTAATTGAGAATTATAGTTTTAGTATAGATTTGATTTGCACAAATAGGTCAAACTTGCCACTGATGAAAATATAGGATTGCCTTGTTATAGTTGGACACCCACTTGTCAAAGTGGACTATAGTTTGTTTCATATTTTTCACAGTCTTTATCATCACATGTATATGTATAGGTTTTTAATATCATAATTGAACGTGATAGTGTGAGTACAAAAGAGAAAGGGTTATAGTTAGCCTATAGATGAAGGCAATTTCATACATTAGTTAGGAGCACTCATTACCAACATAGCAACATGTATCTAAAAATATGCCCTTACAAAGTTAGATAATAGAGTTAATTGCAAAGATGACAAGTTAAAACTTGAATTCAATACTTAGCCTAAAAAGCACTAAATGTAGAGCTTTCTTCAATACACATTCTAGAAAGCATTTGAAGCATTCTTACACTACTTGAATGTTCATTAGGAGAGATTCAAAGGTTCTAGAAGATTGTGAGTTCTCGAGGCTTGAAAACTTTGGGAATATTGCCAGTTGCACAATCCAATGTGGTCAAGAGAGTACCATGTCAAAAACTATTTTTTAATATAAAATATATATATTATTTTAAATAATAATAATAATATTTTATATTATTTGATTTTGACTATGTACTTTAATTTCCAACAAGGGGAACAAAGTTGAAACAACCTTCTATTGACCCCAAATTTCATGTAATGTTTTAAGAATGATAACAAGGTATGACTTATTTTATTTCCTTTTTTGGGAATGTCAACTAAATATGTTGAATGCAACCTAATCAAAGTCAAGTTGGCTCCTTCCTAAATTGAGCCATTTTGATCCTATCTTTGCAAAAAGGAGTCAAACTAAAACATGCACAACTTGCATTAGGGGAGATTTGAGGCTTGTACAGGGCCATTTTCAGCCTTGTTTCCATCATTGTTCCCCCTACAACAAAGGGTACAGCATCTGTCAAAAAAAATTCAAAAAAAGGAAAAAAACTATTTTTAGTTCTTGAAATGCAAAAAAATTTGAAAAAAAAATTTAATTTTTTTTTTTCAAAAGTAACATGGCACTCTCATGACCATGTTGGATTGCATAGTTGGCAACATTCACTGTGCGTTTACAGCATTTTCACGGCCAAATAACTCGTAGTCACTCCTTGGCCTCAAATCTCCCCTAATGCATTACAAAAATCTGAGCCCTGTGGAAGGCCATTAAGGTTTCAATTTTTGACGCCCCACACTGCAATTACAGGAAAAATATAATTAATTAATTATATATATATATATATATATATATATATATATATATATATATATATATATATATATATATATAATATTTTTTTAAATATTAAAAAAGTATGGAAATCTGACATGGTACAAGTAGTGTCACATCAGTAGCTTTCATTAAAAAATATAATATCATGAAATTCCTCTCTAACTGCACTGAGGTAATTGCGGGCAGTTCAAAACTTGCAGCCTTTCTGAGGCCTGAATTTTTTTGTAATGCTAGGCATTTCATATTAGACAAAAGAAAGTTGATATTAACGAGGCCTGTAGAGTAAAAAGAGGACAAAATACCAGGTGGCACGAAACCACGAGCCAGTCCAGGATTTCAGCAGAGTTTCTATCCGGTCATGAACATCTTCCGGGTATCGTCCGGGTATCCTCCCTCTTTCACTTGACAAACCTCAGCAGCTCGCATTCGCAAACCCGCTCTCCCCGAGCAAAATGGCGATGGCCGTGGCGATGATGGCGAGGACGACGGCCGTGGTGGCTTGTCGAGCTGCCCACACGCAGTTGTACGAGGTGCTCAAGGTGGACAGGAAGGCCACTCCGGCGCAGCTCAAGACGGCGTATCGCAATTTGGCCAAGAACTACCACCCGGATGTTAGCTCGCACCCGGACGCGCAGGCGCGCTTCGTGGAACTCAGCAACGCTTACGAGGTAAGAGAATCTCTCTCAGTTTCTAAGTCGATTTGAGGATTCCAATGCATGAAATAATGCGTCATTTGGATACCAGATGCGAAAGTTACAAGGGTTCAATCGGAGATGCTCTAAATCCAAATTAAGAAGAGTTTTGATTTTGCAATTCTGGTAGTGAACGTTCTCAAAATATGTTCGTACGCATTGTGCATGATTTCGGAGTGTCGAAATTTAGTGTGGTTACGTTATGTGCTATGTATTCATCTCTTGGGAGGGACCAATTCTTAATTTCCCATATCGTAGTTTCTAGTTTTTGTCGTGGAGTAAGTTAGTAGCACTCCGTTGCAGCTATTTTTAGGGTTTGGATTCTGGTCTCAGAGGTTCTAATGTGGAGCACGCGCGTCTTCGAGCTGTTAGGGGTTGTTTCTGTAGTTTCTGATTGCACGATTCTAAGATTTTTGAGTACAATGTGAAAAAGTTGATATTGATAAGGATTTCATTCGGAGCACTTCGCAAGGTGATCGAGAATTTCAAGGATAATTAGATGTGAAAATAATAGAACAGGAGTTGATTGCTTGACGCATGAGTGCATGATTTAAGCATCTATCGGAATTCATATGGCATTTCTTCTGATATGCCGTCCTTTTACCGAATTTGTAGTGCAATGGTCATTGTAGAACTCTAATTGAGAAAGATGAATTTTTTACATTGTTATGTCCCGTGATTCTGTGTCTCCGGTGTATTTATGTTATTGTCCCAGGTGCTCATCGACCCAGAATTGAGGGTTGTGTATGATGAAACCGGTGAACAAGGTCTCAAGGGTCGCGACAGCAGTAGGAGGGGAGCTGCTTCGGAAGTGTGGGAGACTTGGGCTGAGTTCAAGCCCTTCAAGAGGAAGTTAGTTTTCAAACCATTCTCAGGGTTTTTTCGCTCAACAAGTTTCATACAGAATCCTTTCCTATCTCTAGTGGTTCTCAACAAATCGTCTGCATTTTTCTGTTCTTGCTTTATTTTGTTTGCACTGGTAATACTCTACTATAGGGTTAGATTTGGAAATGCCAACTCAGTTGTAGCACCTTAGGAACAAATGGCAACCGTTCCGTCTGCTTTCTTTTTTGTCTGAATCTGAGTTTCTTTTGTGGGGGTAATTATGTTGAAGAGACTCCTCCAGCTCAGCCAAAATAGATTTTATCTGCATTCAGAATATATATATATATATACGTACTAAAGGAGTCCTTAAAAGATCAAAAAAATTACCAAGAAGCTCAAATGGAACCTCTTGTTTCTTAAGCAGTTTTGAGAAGGTCATATTGGGTTTCTTTTGGTCCAATTTTCTTTATTCATTGATCAAAATGTTCTTCACTGACTCTAGTGATATAAAAGTTTGCCCCATCTGAATTGTATTCTTCACAATACGATCAATCCATTTGTTCGTTTCATAACCATGAATCCTCGGTCCTCTAGGGGTTAACCTGATTTGAAGGCAACGCTGAAGAGTGTAGTTGTTGCTCTCAACCTTAGCAACTCTCTCATTGCCCACTTAGGATGTTTCCTTTTTATTTTCCGGCCGTCAACATTCTATCTGCACCAAGATGTTCATTTGTGGAGGCAATGGCAGATCAAGGAAGGGAGATGCGCGCAGTTCAGCTGCAGCAAGATCAGGGTCAGCCTATGCTCCTGAAAATGGCGAAAGCATGTGGGGCGCAGAAGCCCAAAATGGCGATGTTGTAGAGTATCCCCTTTCTGATGCTATCAAAGCTCAACATCAAGATGATCGACTGAGAGGTATTAGTTTTATTATTCTTTGTGGGAGAGTTGTAAGAACATGTGCCCAATTTGTGAACAGATACATCACCATCTGCTTGTGAATGGTTTGAAGAGTACTGACTTGATACTGTTGCCATGTGTAGGGGTTGGCCTTGTTGTCAGTCGAAACATTGGTAAGTGTTGAAGATTCTCTCCTGTATGGATGTGTCGTCCTCCAAACCAAGCTAATTGGAAATCCATAGTAGGAACAGAATTGGTACTTCAAATGCGCCGTTTGTCAAGCCCTTTGCCTGTCTTCTGTTTTTGAGGTCCTTGATCTTCGTATGGTTGACTCATATTTAGTGATTACTTGACTTTTTTCTTTTCCTTGCATGTTTTAATGGGAGTGTAGATCGAGGAGACAAAGACAAACTTTCATTAGAGGTACTACACCCTCCCTTTGTGGTGGTACTTTGCTTATCTTATTATAAACTTGTTTGAAACTGGCTTTTTACTGAAGCTCGTTATGAGTTCACAGTAATAAGCTCCATTTTTGAGATATTGTGCTCATAATAATTGTGCAGAATTTGACGCTTGTGGAAATCGAGCCTTTGTATAGAGAGCCCGACAGTAATGTGTGGAGACCTGATCCCATGGAGGGTGCAGCTTTTGCGTCCTTGCCTGACTTGCGCATACTTAGGACAGTAAGTTTTACAACTCTCTTCCCTAATCTATTTTGAGTATTTTGCTCGACGTTCTCGTTATTGAATTTTGTGAGTAACGTATTCTCAGGTGCTAAACTGTTTTGAATTTTACATAGAATGTTCAAGGTCATCATCAGCACCCCAACATTTGTCGTGTATCAAATTTGCAGTCATGAAATTCATTTATATTTTGTAGTTAGAGCAAGATTAAATGTAGAGAATTTGAGTTATTCTGAGTACCCCTTGTCACAATGGTTAAACCTTGTTACTGAAAGTTCAATTCACCTTATGTTTGTTCGTGAACAGGAATTCAATCGAGTGACAGATGAATGGGTCGTTTTGGATGATCTTTCAACTGGTTGTGACAGCCCTTATTACGCAGAGGAGATCATTCTTTGAGTCAGCTTGTTGTCTACCAAGTTCTCAATGCTTGGGGGCTTTAAGCTTAGTTTAACAAGTCACCTTGTGCCAACAAGCGCTTCAAACGATACTGCTTGGATAGGAATTCTGAGAATAATTGTACTGCACAAGATCCTTCTTGCGCTTTGTACTATTTTCTGCTCCCGAGGGCAGGTTTAAAATATCTGTTCCAGAGTCCCATGATGGTTTATCACTTGTTTTGCTAAAACTTGTCAACATAGGGATGGAATAGGAGTGGTTGGGTTGAGTTGTGCAAGATGCATGAATGTTCATCTTGAACTTGCAAGGCTAAAAAAAAAAAAATTTCCTACATGAGGTAGTCTACTCTTAAAGCCACTATTTAAGCCTCCAAAACTCATCAATGATTGTAATGGATATTTCAAGGAACATGTTGGTTAGTTTTGGATAGGGGATGTAGTTAATGTAGAAGTACCTATTTTGGATTTTGGATAACTTAAACATTTCAACCTATATGATGTGGGAAAGTCATGGAAAAACTTAGTTCAATGTGTGCAAAAATAAAGATAAGGAAGAAAGCAAAAAATAAATAAATAAATTATTTTCTCCAAAAATGAATAATTTATTGAATTGAATTGTGAATTTTTCATTTGGATCTATTTTGGTTTCCTAGACTTACCTATTTTGATTACGTTTGGCACTTTTCCTAAGCCAAGAAGGAAGAGAGATGAATGGATGAGAAGGTACAAATAAAGAATCTTCTTCAACGAGTAGTGCATTCAACTATTGTCTATACTAAGGCATCCTATGCAACCATCATGTGGGGTTTGTCCAAAATAGGTTTTTCTACCATAGAACATGGTTGCTTTAAGAGCAAACTAAGCTTACTTTAGTTTGCATAGATAGGAGATTGTCTTCTATAGGTGCATGGTATATAGGATCTCCTAACTATGCAAGGGGTTCATTGACCTTAGAATTTCTAAGGCCTATTGAATCCTAAAACAAGGGATTCTTTTTGCATTGTGTGCCTATAGTTGTATTTCCTTTGGAAAGAAGGATTAGTGAACCATGCTATAAATGAAAACCATTTTAGAATTTAAAACTTGAAATTATAAAATTTCAAAGTCTTGAAACATGTGAACTTATTGTTGTTGCTAAATTACAAATTTATGAAATCATGAACTTAAATAGTAGAATGTAAATTTATAGATTGTTTAATTGTAATTAATAATTAGAAAATTGTATAACTATAGAATTGGCTAATATATTTGATAAGATAATACTTTTATGTATTAAAAATTATATATAGAAAGAGAGAGTAATAAGAAATTGTGAATTTTCTAGTAAATTGAAACAAATAGTCTTTAGTATTGGACTTTTTTATGTCAAAAAATTAAAATCAATAAAAATACCTTGAACTTTGTTATTAGAATACAACATAAATTAATATGTATTATAAAAATCTTATTTTGTACAAAATTTAATACCATAGTTTATAGATAGGTTTGACATCAATTATAGAATTTTTAAGACTTGTTGAAATTGTGTGGAAATGAATTTGAAGATACTTTTGTTTTATAGTTAGAAAATTTTCAAATCTTTGGAAAGCCACAATATAATTTTTCACTAAAACTAATCATTGAAATCACTTAAAATTGCTTTAAAAACATTATAGAACCTTATTTGAAGTAATTTAAGACACCCTTTGTTGCATTTGGATAGTTGTACAAAACATCAACTAATTTTGTAGCATTTTGGCAATTTTCATGCTTGGGAGGAGTACTATAAAATAAAATTAAAACTCAAAAAAATATTTAAAAATTATGGTTCATGTATGTACCTTTCAAATAAAGATAAACTAGATAAGCACCAAAGGTAAAGCACAGAAATTTATTCTAAGTAAGAGAACTAATAAAGTCCAAAATCTAAAGAAAATTGGTACTTTGATGTTTAAATTTGAAAAAATAAAAATGAAAAATGAAAAATAAACCATTTCTGAGAATAAGACGTTGACAAAATTTTACCAGAAAAAGTTCTTGAAATCATCTTCAGTATTCACAGTTATGCACGTAGATCACTCTATTTGCACCAGCAATGAGGACATAAAATAAAATACTTTAAGATGCCTTTTAGTAAAAATATAATTGCCTAATGTGAAAATAGACAACAAAAATCTCAATTCTAAAACATTGATTTAGGATATTCTCCAATACTAAACTCTTCAAAACCTAAAAGTGTATAGAATTAGAAAACCTGACTTTTAAATATAAAATAAGTTTTTTAAATTTCTTAGAAATAAAAAACTTCATAATTATCAAAACATCCACCTTCAATAAAAAATTTCAAGCTCATAAACCTTATGCTTCAGATCTTAGAGTGAAAGACAAATATATCATACTATGTGCATGCAAAATAGACAACAAAAATTTCAATTCTAAAACATTGATTTAGGATATTCTCCAATACTAAACTCTTCTAAACCTAAAAGTGTATAGAATTAGAAAACCTGACTTTTAAATATAAAATAAGTTTTTTAAATTTCTTAGAAATAAAAAACTTCATAATTATCAAAACATCCACCTTCAATAAAAAATTTCAAGCTCATAAACCTTATGCTTCAGATTTTAGAGTGAAAGACAAATATATCATACTATGTGCATGCAAAATACCAACCACCAATTTTTTCAATCAACCCACATCTCAATATCATAGAGATAAAAAAGATCAAGATATTTGATGAGGGCAACCTCAACTCTAACAAACTCACATAATCTTTTTCAATATCAACACTACATGGAAGCACGCCCAACCTAACTTTGAAACTAAAATAAACACATCTAATTGCAAAACCATCCACTCACCGAAACTCCTAAAAACTAAACTTGAATGAAAACTCCTACAATATACACACAACTTTTCAAAACCAACCAATGAAAACTTTGAAACTGAAGAGGTTTTTTTTAAACAACTACACAATAGTGAGTTGTTTTGGGCTTCAAACCACTTATCCACTCAAGGTGAAAAATAAAAATAGTAGTAAAACATCACAAAGTACAAAAACACTTCGCTTGTAGGTTTCTTGAATTGGCTAATAATAACATCAATGTCATTTAGTCACTCAACCTTTCACATAGGAAGACCACAATAAGACCCACTTCATGGGTGTTGAAAAATTCATGGCTTCATATGGAAGTTGGGCGTGTATTCACACATAGACCCACAAAATTGCTCGTTCTTTCCAAACAAGTTCAAAACAATTTCCGTTTTACACTCTCTAGAAACTACATCATATTGCAACAAATAATCGTGCACTAACACCCAAATCACACTTCCCTTGGCCGCACACCAAAACCAATTCTTGTTCAACCTACTCTCATGACTCTTCATTGAATCTTGGTATAAGATTTGATGGCGACACCACAAGGCACTAGTCCGTCGATGGAGTGAAGTGCGCAATTGTCACACTTGCAATTGATGAATCCTTGTATGCATGGAATTTGTATCCTCAATAGACCAAATTTACAAATACCATGAACTTGCACTTGCAATTTTTCTTTTTCTCCATTGTAGTTGAGATAAAAGATGTGGAATTGAAGAGGCATGAAAACCAAGTTGTTGTATGGATCCCGAATCTTCCAATTTTGCACCAATAGTACAAGGACGATGACAAAAAAATTGTCCAAGCATCCCACAACTTCTAAAGCAAAGCTACAAAATCCAAAGCCAAGGTTCGATAGGGGTATTGGATTTCATATTGGCTTTTGTCCTCCTCCCTTTCCCAATCCTCATCTACGTGTTTGTTTTGTCTTTCAATCTCACCATAAGTGATGAAATCACGCAATGCCTCTGTCTTTATCTCCAAATTGTTCTCATAGCCTTCATAATATCCAAACACTTTCACAAACCCACAATATTTAATCAAGGCTCTATTGCTACACGGCTCCCTTTCAAATATTGTTAAGGACCTATGCCACCAACAAGGCTCACCGATTCGGACTCCTAGATCAACAAATAACATATATCTACCAACGCTTACAATTGCCCCTTGGTACCGCCACGCCACCGGTTGCACTTGTGGAAGGCCCTTATACCCAGCCCCATATTCAAGCCGCTCATGAAAGCTATGACACTTCCATGCCTTTTTCCTTGAGCTATACACACATCCATTGTAAAAACACTAACACCACTTTGTAGGAATTTTCCACTTCATCCACCATCAAATGGTTAAGGACAAAACGATAGTCCCACACCACCAATCCAACTTCATGAAGACTCAATGCAGGGAGGATCTGCCAATCCTTGCGAAGCGGGTTGTACACCATGAGAGGAGTCCAATGTTCTCCACATGCCTCATGGCCTACTTCATGGCTAGATAAGAACTCGGGGTGGTGCCATCTTGTGAGATTGGAGTCATCATTGTTGACGGGGCAACGCATTGCATCTATCTCCGAAACCTCGTGAGTCTCAATTTTGAGGAGAAGGAGGCCATGAGGCCAATGATGTCATCACGGGGGTTGCATTGGCACATCCAATTTAAGGGGAGGTCGAATGATGGTAAGGAGAGACACATCGTGTCAAGATGGATTGGGAAATGGTGGTGAATGCCCCTCCATGTCTACAGAATGTTGGGATCTTCTTCGTCATGTTCCAACATGCTTGTGTGGTGGTAATTTTAGGGGTGCCGTGAAACATTTTGTAAAGTTAGTTTGACATTATTAAAATGATAGAATTAAAAATGGAAGAAGTTCATTTATTGAGTATTTAGAATTATAAGAAAGTCCTAAATTCTAACAAAACGTGACTCTATCACTAACGAAGACAACCAAAAATGATCCAATTTCAAATTGACTAGGTGCATTAATAGTCCTAATCTTAGAAGGACAAGGCCCAACCAACAACAACGAAGAAAATTTTAAGATGAAGAGGTGTGTTCTTGTATTTTATTTATAGTTTTCTTCAAAGTCACTCAAATGAATGAAATCTTTCAATCTTGGTTGTCTTTACAGGATTAATTGATTCACAAGGGACCCAATTAACTTGAGGAGAGTTCAAACATTAAAAAAAGCATGTTGTTTGAAAAGATGAGGTGGCCTAACCACTTTCAATATCAAACTTGATGATTCCTTGCTTTGTGGGACTTTAGCCTTTAGAGACTACTTCAACTAGTTTAGAATGTTGTAATTAGTGATTCCAACACACAATGCTTTTTTTATTAGAAGAAGAAATTGGCATTAAAATACAGTTGAAGTTGGTTCAATATAAAATAATTAGAAATAAATAGTTTCTAAAAATAATTTTAAAAAATATGCTTTTAAAAATCACCTCCAAATCTGCAATTAGTAATGTGGAACAATCTTTTTTGTACTTAAAATGAAAATCCTTGTCTCCAAACATATTGAATACCTTGAATACCTTGGATCTACTACAGTTCGGAAATGTAATGGAAAATACCAATTTGAAGTATCATTCATGTGAATTATTTCTTCTTCTGAATTAACATACTCACAACCTACAAGTCATAATGAACAATTATAAAAACATGTTAATGCAGATTGAATTTATAAAAAGAATGCAAAAAAATACATATGAATTAGATTTTTTAAATGCACAAAAGGTAACTTTAACCAAATTTGTTGAGCATTTAGGCACACATATTGTTTTTAAATGGTTTGAACTTTGTCTAAGCTTTTGTTGGGAGTCCAAAATCGGATTCTAAGCTTCTTGTGACATCCTTTTTTGGAATACAATATGAATGATTTGTGACTTTTCAAGATGATGTAAACAAGGTGATTCTAAAAACTATCTTAATGAAAAGTTAGTTGCTTGAAAATCTAAAGAGAATTAATATATTGA
This sequence comes from Pseudoscleropodium purum, assembly GCA_963969395.1. NCBI lineage: Eukaryota > Viridiplantae > Streptophyta > Bryopsida > Hypnales > Brachytheciaceae > Pseudoscleropodium > Pseudoscleropodium purum. Next base: position 7,137,061 of record OZ017796.1, read on the forward strand.
ATGCAATAGGTATGATGATACATTGATACTAAAAGGAACAAGCTTATCTGGGTTTGACATGGGACCCAAGACATCCATTCTCCACAGATGCTTCATTCACATCAATCTTATAGATTGTGATCACCTTCTTCTTTTGGGACCTAAGATGAAGGAACTTTTTATCTATGCCAACCTTAAAAAAAGGTTAGAGTCACCTTTCAAGCAACTTGCAATGTGGTTTATTGTCTCTTTTCACAATATAACAACAAACCCACAACAAAGAACACTTTGGAAACCACATCATCTCTAGAAATGAGGTATATAAAGTGTCAAGAACATGTTGAAAGAATTAAAAGAAATGAAGCTTGGACTTAGTAGAGCATGAAAATAATGAAGTGTAATAAGTATAAGGAAAGCAAAACATAGCTAGTGGACTTCAAATGAGAAGAAATTGCGAGTATCTTCTTATATCACTCACTTGAAGCGCTTCACAATTCCTACATACAATTATAGATCCTTCAATATTTTCCACCTCTTCTTTATCATACACAAGCCTGCAATTTTAGAGTTGTGGGAAGAAAAGTTGCTAGGTAAAGCAATTGAGAGGGAGAGAGAGTTAGGTTTGGAAAGGAGGTAGTGACAACTACATTAAGGTTTCAACTAGGATTCCAAAAACTCCTTTCAAACCCTACTTATCTTCATTTACTACTTTAGCACCTTAGAAAAATAAGTTGTACCAAGGTTTCAAAGGAAATTTAACAATCCTCTTTAAAAGGCTATTAGTCAATGTTGTCTCTTTTGAAAGCCCTAGCTCCCCTTCTCCTACAATCTTTTTTCCCAAAATCTTTCTTACCTTCCCATTCTTGAGTTTTCTATTCACGCTCTTCCTTCCAACCTTCTTTTCTTTCCACACACCTTGCCCAATTGCCTTCTTAGTAGGGCAAGAATATTAAAAAAAAAATCAATTTTTAAAATGTTATTTATTTATTATCCGCCCCATCTCATGGCATCCTATGCATGACCATAAATAGTGGCTGAAATTTTTAGTTTGGTTTTGGTTTTTTTTTTGGCTTTTTTTATTAGATAAATGATTCAAGATTGTATCTTCGATGTATACTTCAAAACAATTGATCTAAAATTGGTGTCATTGTATATTCTTGTGTATGTGATGAGTCTACTTGACCTAGAAGTTTAATAAAAGATCACTTCATAGTTTATTGCCCTAATATATAAATTATGTCAAAATAAGAGACATGATACCATAATTTCATTATACTATTGTGGTACCATAATTTTAAATTACTTCCTAAAGCTTATTGCTTAATTATATCTCATAGTATGTTGATTATCTTTTAGATGTTCAAATTAAAGAATAAAAATTTAAATTAGAGGCATTGTTAGTTGTCACATACATTAGATGGCATGTGGCTTAATTCTTTAGATCAACTATCACTATCCTAATTAAATTTGATGGCTACACACTTATTTCCTAATCACTTTGTTGTATGTGGTCAACCTCTAAAGGACCGCAAATACAAAGAATCATGTTGCAAGAGCCACATGGTGGCCTTGTGGTCCTTCAAAGGTTAAAGCTAAGACTTGATTTAACTTCCTTTGCACTTAGTTTTGCTACAACAAACTTTGTCAAGCTCTCTTGCAGACTATTCTTTGTGTTGTTGTTGTGCAAGAAGTTCTTTTGACTTTGTATTTTTGGATTGCTACTTTTAGGCTTCTAGCAATCTTTTTTCAAAAGAAAAAGCATGCTAAATGGAATTAGGAACTCATCTATTAAAACAAAATCAAAAGCTTTATCAATTAGCTAGATTTTTTTTAATTTAGATTGTGTTTGTTAGTTTGTTCTCGCTTAAGATTTTTCTAATGGCAACAATAGCAAGTGATTGTGGGCTTTAAATACCTAATGCATACTCATTATATAACTTCACTTTTTGTGGCATGTCTTTGGAATGGTCAAAGATGAGTCCTATATACTCTCAAAGAAATATAGATTTTTAGAACGATTTTTTATTCTTACACATTCACAAGTCTATATGGAAAAATTCATGGTTGTCATAACAGGCGAGTTAGGGTCATCGGACGGGACGGACGGTCCGTACGACTTTAATTTTGTAACTTGTGCAATTTTGCGGAATGACACGTCACCTCGTCCGCGCCCTGACGATCTCGTCCGCACCCAGCATGTTCCTTAATCCACATGGCATCCACGTGGCCTATTTTTCCGTTATCAGAAAGTCAACTATGTATTGACTGTATCGGACGGGCGGGACCTCTAATGGACGGGCGAACCGGACATCCGTCCACTATGACAACCATGGAAAAATTTGTATATATTCAAAGGTTCTATAAGTTATGCTTCTTACTATGGAAGTTTTCCTTTGGCTTTTCAAACTTTTCACATTTTCATTGGAGATACATATTCGATTAGATATTATACTTGTATTTCAAATTTGATTTTAGTTTGGTTACTATTTTATAGTCCAACCAATGGAGAGTACTTTGTGACTTACACATAAAGCTATGTGATGCATAATACTTGATTCTTTTGAAGAATTTTATTCTAAATAGAAATATTATAATAGACAAGTAAGGATCAAATGACTGCTCTAGAATCCAAAGTTGTACCAAATAGGATTGTTCTTGTTTTTTGTATGTTTTGTGTAAACTTCATCTCTTAGGTTAGGGTCAAATAAGGAGATAAGTTTGAATTGAAATTCTAAATTTTGGCGTAAACTTGTGAAATAATATTATGACCAAATAGAATCTTTGGCATATTTTCTTTGCTATAAAGAAGAACCATAATGCCATGTACAAAAATTGGGAACTACTTCCAATATGGTGTAAATTGGATTTGGACAAATCCAAAACCATCCTAGCCATATCTCCTAATTGATTGAGTTTGAAGATTTGGCTTAATATATAAAAATAATGGAAATGGATTCTTAGATCAATCTTATAAACTTAATGTTTATTAATAGGGTGGTTGAGATTTAATGTTGCTTGTATTAATTGGTTGCACATATCGACATGCATGCCCTCTCACCATTTGGACTTTGCTTGGTAGTGGAATTGGGCACTAGAATGATTAAGTACAATAGAATTCATTGTAAAGCATGTACAATGTGAGATGAGGAGTTAGAGTTTGGAAAAAAAAAAAAAAAAATTCCTTAGAGCATTCAAATTTGGATTTGTTGGAGTTTGGTGTTGTATTTTTTGTACTATTCTTAGCTAAACCTTCCTTTGACACCATTGTTACAATTGGGAACAACCTTTACAATCAACTCTAATGTAAATTTTTTTTGGTAATCATTGTTTCATTCATTTTTACTAGTTGTTGCTCTACATGGTCCAGACTAGCCAATTTTTGTTTTAGTTAGAGAGTGTCAATCTCCCTAAACAACCATGATAGTATTTATTGATATGGATGGATTCTTTGCAAAGCATGGCTCAAAACTCTTTCTAGTCCTCAAGTTGATTTGGTAGAAAATAGAAATGGTCTTGCATAATTGATGTAGGTAATCTTCTTATGAAAGCAACAATACGTGTTTGAAGATTGAAGACACTTGCTACACTTAACTAACTTTACATTGGATTATGTGATTTTTGGAATGGGCACAAGTGAGGTCCACAACTTGTTAACCCCTCAAGGACTAAGGGGACACAATGTGTCTTCTTCAAATTTTCAATGGCAAATTCCCGGTAGGGTGAAACAAATCTTAAGATTTTGTAAAATTGGAACTTGTAGAGTAACAAGTTGACATACTTGTTGCATTCTCCAATTTTCAAAATTTCAATGTAGGAAGTATTTAAAATTTTATTTAGGAAATGTAGTATGATAGAAAAAGGAAGCAAATACAATATGTTTACAATGAAAGAAATAGTAGGGATGGAAAAAATCATTTTTTTGGACATTTCTAATCTTTATTTTGCACAAACAAAGTAGGTCTGGAGAAAAAATTCAAATTTTTATTTTTAGAAATTTTAAAAGTACAAAATTCAATCTAGTGTGATTATAAATACAAAAATAATTAAAACGATTCCAAATTTTTTGGAGATGTTCCAAAAAATATTCTAATATTATCAATTGTTAAATTTCAAAAAAGAATGCATATATAAATTTTTTTTAATTTTGTAGGATCCAATTTGGTCAATTTTGGCTTTCTACCCTTTTTATTTGAAAATGTGTACAAATTTGGGAAAGTTTTTTATTTTTCAATTTTTTCAAGAAAAAAATACAAACTTACCTTAGATTCTAATATAATTTTTTGGAAGGGCAAAAAAGCATTATTCATCTTTTTATAATTCTTCTTCTCCAAAAGTTGTGATTTTTGCCTAAAGAATTGATCATCCAAAATTGTTATAATCTAAAAATCCAACAGTCAATATTTTTCACAATTAATTCCTTGGATACTAGACAAAGTATTCTTCACTTTTGTACAGTTAAAATCAAAATTTTCAAACACATCCATGTGCAAAAAAATATTAAAGTGGGCCAATTCATTGAAAACCTCCATTGTAAAAATGTTGTTAGGCCTTGAAGAATTAAAGTATTCCGAAATTTTTTCTACAAGACTTGATTTTGAGTACAAAGTTCATGAATGTCTAAAATTCCAAAGATTGGAGAGTAACAAGCTTATGATTTACATTGGAATATCTCTCTTGATACCATTTGGTTGTTTATTTGAACTTGTATCTATATTCTTTTTTAGAAAAAAGGTTGTATCTAGTGTAGTTCTATATTTGGCCTAAGTTGGAAGGTTGGAACTGATTATATATTATTTCCTAAGATGCATTTAGTTAGGAATATTTTGAGATCCAAAAAATAAGGTATTTTAATTACTATTCCAAGCTAAAATTTGGTAGAAGAGACTAAAGAAGTACATGGTTGGATATTTTGCACAAACATATTTATGTAATCAAAAATTATGTTATAACATAGGTCAGCCCAATTCCACTCATTGTCTAATTTTGGCCCCCTTATTTTGGCCCCAATTCCATCTAGAGAAATACATCCAAATCCATTCATTTTTTTTGACAAAGCAAGTGCATTAACACCTACTACAAGGGGATTTGTGTCAATCCCTTAATGGTAAGTACTTGAGTGCCATTAGATACATAAAAAGGCGGTTATGGATTATTTATGGAACATTTATGACTTTACTCTATGGGCGATTTTATAATTTCAAGGCAAACCATTTCAAAAATTTACAAAAATTACAATTTGAATTGAAAAATTATAATGCCACTTGTGTTTGATTCATGAAACAAGCACACATCTCTAAAAGCATGTGCCTCCCTCTTGGAATCGGCCACCAAGATATTGAAATTGCAAATGAGGGTGGTAATAGGATTGACAATCCTAATACAATCAATTAATATGTTGGAAGACTAAATAGTTGTTGGCAATTTAGCATTGGTTGTAACTTAAGTGTAGATGCCACACAATACTTTGTTTTTATGCAAATTTTAACTAGGAAATTTGACTCTACTAGACTACTAAACAAGTGCTCATCTCAAAATGATGAAACACCAAATTGTTCTTGCAAATAAGGGAGTCAATCCTTTTCCAACCACTTAAGCAATTACACATATCTAGAGCATGAATTTCTTGAATGCAGAAAGTTTCTCATGTACAAAAATAAAGTTTGGAAGGATTTTATAATTTTTCAGAATATTAGTTTTCAAAACATAATTACTAGGGATTTTTTAGTTGAAGATTTTGTTCAATCTATACTAGTCGTATAGGTTTTCTTATTTCCAACTATGGATTGATTGCATAATTGACTAAGGGTTGGTTGCAATATTGAGAGTCTTGCAGTCATTCATAATCATTAAAGGATTTTCAGCAAGTTTGGAGGGTTGCGAGTTTCCCAAGCTACCAGCATTAGGGGAACAACCTTGTAGTTGCTACCTAACATGGCATGGCGACTGCCACGTCACAAAAACAAATTTGAAAAAAAATGAAAGTTTTTTTTTCTCATTCTAATTTTAAAACTAAAAAAAATGACAATGGGAACAGGGTTAGGAGAATAGGCCTAAAACATCCCTCCTAATTCCCTAGAAATCCTTTAATGACTTCAAAACTCTGCCATAATTAATCATTGTTCATGTCTAGCTAAGCAAAAAGAAAGTATCCTATATAACCAAAATAGGAGGGTGATTGGAAAGGAGTCGGCTCCGATATAAAAAAAGAATAAAAAATGGTATGAAAATAGGATTTTTTTTCATTTATTTTAGGTAGTGCAGAATCAAAACAATCTTCAATGGGGGTGATGAAGTTATTTACATCCTTATAAATGGATGAAACCTAAAATATATAGATGAAAGTTTATTTATTCATCCCAACAATGAATGTATATTCATCCAAAATAGAGTGATATTGCCCCAAGGGTTGATGGCATTTTGAAAAATCATCAAAAATGATTTCATTCACTTAAAAAGAAAAAATATTTCATTTACTAACAAATACAAAGTATTGTTTTCATAAAAAAAAATATTTCATCACTTTTAAGCCCTAAATGCCCAAGCCCTTTTCTAAACTTCTTAGAATTTGCTTTAAATTGAACAAAAAGCCAACATTTTGATAGGTTTTATCAATTCTTTGGGAATTATAACTAAACAAATTCAAATTAGACATATTAGTGATTCTATGGGAAAAGAAAACACAACAATATTATTTATGAATTGAAAGATTATCATGTTTGATCATGAGGGTGTTAAAATCATGAAAGTAATGTGAAGTTTTTCAATCTTCTTTTCACATGTCAAAACTAAACAAATAGTCATCAAAAAAATATGAGGTTCAAAGACATAATATGCAAAATGCCAATCAATTTATGGCTTCTCAAAATGAGTTCTATAATTTTTTTTAAAATTGATTTCTAATATGGTTTTTTCTTTAAGTTCTAGTGTACTTGAGGCTCATTTCTAAGAGCCCTCAACATTCAAAAATGAAGATTTGCAATGGACCCTCTAGAACAAAGTCTTTAATAGAAAAATCATAATCATTCATTTTCACAATCAGATTTTTGATGCTACAACTAGTCTTCAAAAAGAATTTTTCAAAAATATAAACTATTAAAAATATCAAGTTGGTAAGGTTTTATTTAACTTCGAAATTTCATCAACACTAGAATTGGGTGCCTCGGGCATTTAGGGTCTAAGCAAAAATTAAGTCAAAAACTCACCCTAAATCAAAGTTGTACCTTGCAATTTCAAGGTTGCTCCATAAAAACTTTTGTTTTTGTTATAGATTTTTGGTAGATTTTGTAGGATTTGGTTTTGATTTTTGATTTGTTTTTAGGTCACTATGACAAGCAATAGTGCTAGATTGTGAACTTGCGAGCATGAGCCTATAAGTGGTGAGCAGGGATTGTGTAAGCCTGAAGCCTAGAAATTTAAACATGATATAATTTCTAAATTATTTTCGTTAAAAAGTAAAATAACTAATTTTTTCAAAAAAAAATTTCATATTTAGAAAAATATGACCTATTACTATGGGACCCATGATTGTGTATTTTAGATTTAAAAGCCTAATAAATTGATGCTATTACATGTATTGAAATTTATATTTTGTTCTAAGAAGCTATCCTAGAGTAGGCTCATCAATTGAAAGTATAAATAATTTATTATTTTATTATGTTTAGTATAATTTAACTTCTATTATCATAGACCTACTACGGTGGACCTACTAATGTGGTTATGTAGAATTTTGATGAAAATTCTAATTTTTAATATTGTCAAGAATATTAGAAGTATACATTATTAAGATGAAGAAGTCAATTGATGTAAAAGATGAATGGAGATGGAAATAGGTTTGTATAGAATATTGGTTGATCATAATCTTATAGCAGTATAGGTCCTCTCAAGGCTAATAAAAGGGTACCAATAATTTTTTCTTGATGTATTATTGTTGGACTTGTTTAAATTTTTTCTTAATTTTGGTTAATAAAGATTATTTTTATATCTAATGATCTTTGTCAAACTAAATTTTTTTTGGTTGATCATTGTCTATTGGCATCATAGGGCCTTTTGAGGCCGATAGGCTTCCTATACTTCTATTTTAATGTGTTGATAATTGGACTTATTAAGATTTTGGAAGGAAATATTTGGTTGATAGGGATTATTTTTGTAAGAAATGAATTTAGTTAGACCAAAATGTTGATTAGTTGATCATTGTCATCTTGTGGAACTACTCAAGTATCCAATCTTGGAGTCTTAATCTTTAGGTCCTTTAGTTAATCACTCCCTCTTGTTTTTTTGTAATTATCTTTTGGCGGTGAAAGAAAGATCAAGGACTTGCTATACGATTCTTCTTCTCGATGCAAAGAGAAAGATCAAGGACTTGCCATATGATTTTTCATCTTAACGTGGAGAGGAAGATCAAGCACTTGCCATCTAATCACTCCCCTTGATTCTAAGGGGTACTAAGCAACAAGAAGGGAGTGATCATAAAAATATCAATCACCAATATTTGTTTTTCTTAAAATCTAGTGAAATTCAATAAGTAACACACCAAGAAGTGCTTGATCCTCCTCTCACCACTGAAATATACCAAACAACAAAAGGAGAGTTTTTCTTATTATATGTTAGGTTGTTGAAGAGACCACAATAATAGGTCTATGGTAATAGGTCCAAAATTTATTGAAAATAATTTATTTTGACCAAAAATTTTAGTTGAAATCTTTTAGAAATTGTATGCTCTTAGGCTCACAAGCTCATGCTTAGAGGTTCACAAAATAACAACCCTGGACAAACATATGTGGGGTTCCCTACCCATGCATTGATATGTTTGCATATGTATTGGTAGTTTTTGTTTTTTTGTTTTTTTTCATTCTTTTTTATAGAAGTGGAAGATGGTGTCCAATTCTATGCTTATAGCAAAGGGCTTTATTCATCTATTCAAAGGTTCTTACAATTTTCAATCACATGAAAATTTGAGCTACAAATGTAATGCTTGACCAAGACAACCTTGAAGGATATACACAATCATTCAAATTCTAGTACAAACTGAAGGATGCAATGCCACAATAGAAGATTAGCACATGTCAATGTGGTGTAGAAAATGTAGTAGTTTTGGGGGGGATACTTCTAATTTATTAAGATATAATGTGCAATCAAAATAAGGGTACTTTTAATTACCTTGGCCTAGATTTTAGACAATATTTAGAGATAAGCTAGCATCACTAAAATGTGGTATTTCTCATTATAAATAATAAAAGATAGAAGATAATACACAATTTTACCAATTTTTTTCTAAAGTAGCTTAGGCAAAAAGATTCCTCTAAAATTTGAACTTTAAAAAACTATGATAAGTAGAATATGTGTATTCAAGGAGCTGAATCCTATACTTCTATAGACAATAACTGTGACTATCAGTGGATGAAAACTAGTAGATGAGCTACCATGGATGATGTTTACTTTACATTTAGGTTTAGTCTTCAACTCTGAGGAATTAGGGCTTGAGTCCAGTTCCAAATTCTGTCATTCCGTTCTATTGATTTCAATCCTCTTATTCAAATGTATAGGGTTGTTGCACTACACTTCTACTTCTACTCCTCAGAACTTTATAGGCTGCCGGTTTTTCTTTTTGTTTTCATGTACAAAGACCTTAGCTCTTGTATTTTCAAAAAGATCACAATGGAACATCCTTCATGCAACCTTCAATTTTTCATTTAGTTTTTGGATTCCATCTTCATTTTATATATTGTGTTTGTGAATAAAGGACTTGTATATTTATACATGGCATTGTTTTCTCTCACCCTTAATCCTAAACCCTTTGTGTATGCTTTAGAAGAATATATTATTAGATGCTATGTCTACTACTTTGTCCATGCCCTTATAAGTAGTTTCAATTTCGATGTGCTAAACTATCATTGTTGTTTTGGACTTCACTTTCAATGTATTGGAATGTATTGGTTGTTTTGTAATGTTTTTGACTTCCTTTCATAATGTTGCATTTCTTGTTATCTATTGTATCGTATATGGAGTATCATACATGCATGCCAAATTTGTAATGATCAACTCTTTTCTAATCCTATAAATGTTAGTGGGAATCATATAAGTCTTTTTTATTTATAGTGAACATAGGGTACTAAAAAAGAACATAAATTTTTTTCTAATTAAAGATAGAATATACAAAATAAGCACAATTTAGAAATTTAGGTAAAGAGAGCCCGATATAAATTCAAGAAATTTACCTACATAGCCCTTATACAATAGGGACTTGAACGCATTTTATGTCTAAAGATACTATATACTGCACCCCCGAGGTGATAATATTAACACCTTGTGAATATTTTTTGTATATTTGTAATTACTAGACTACATTTTCAATGCACTAGATTAGAGATAAACCAAAAATGAAAAGCTAGTAGAAGTACACTAGATTTTGGTTTTCTAATTGAATTCTTGAGTGATTGTATTTGGTGATGGTGTATATTCAAATTTGGCAAGTAAATGGTATAATATTAAATTGCCTGCATTGTGCAATGACAAAAGATTAAATTGTATAATCAATAATAATATATACTTGAGATCACAATAGCATTAATAATGAATGGAAGTTTAGAATGGAGAGAGCTAGAGACCTGCATCCCAAAATATACCTGCAATAGTATATAATGCAATGTATCTACTATATATTTTGAAAAATTGGAGATATCATAGTTTTGAAAGCACACATTTTAACAAAAAATTGCATTCATAATCAATGCACTTGGCAAAGTGTATGAATGTATAATTTGATGTCTAATTATTTGAATTGTATTTATGCCCAAGAATTGTAACTTGCCTTCTTTAGACACCACATTCATTGATATAGAATAGGTGGTGAAGAGTATCAATGTCTTGATTGACAATTCTCAATGCTAGTTGCTAATCTTGAGACATTCTATATTGTCAACTAAATGCATGCAATCACTCATTCACAAGTTCTTCACTTCCCATAGTCAATCAAACTTGACTATATGTAGTCAAATGTTATACATACAATACTAAATGTAGCCAACCCATGGACATCACATTCAAAAGTTATGGGGAGACATACTAGAAGACAAGTTTTTCAACAAGTTTAAGAAGGATTTTATTGGTTTCTAGAGCCACCTACATTTGGACCTTGAATAGCCATGTACCTTCATTCTCCAAAGCATTATTTCCATCAAAGGTGTCCATTAATTTAAAAGGGGAATGTGGTGGCATGAATGTGTATCCTATCAGCTTTCAATTTCAAAAGACATATTTTGTTTATGAGAGATTGTGTTTTAAAATGGTCAAAGTGGCAAGACAAAATACTTTACTATATATGTATATAGTTACCGCCAAAATAGAGATGCAAGATTATGCAAAGTTAAATTTCTATGAATTAAATATGAGTTGAATTTTCTACAAACTATGCAATTTTTTTACACTTATTTTTTTATTTCAGGAAAACTAGGTCAGTAATTTCCCCAAAAGATTTTTTTTTTTTTTTTTTTGGGTGGGGGTGGGAAGAAGGCGGTTTTGAGGATTTGGGGACGGTGGCAGTGAGACTGTAGGAGAGTTTCCGCGTGGCTTCTCGGTCACCCACTTGGCACAACGCCCGCTTTCCAGCTGTCCAAGGCCTCCTCCTGTAGCACAGACCTTTGCTTCGCATAGTCGACCACACGGCAGGCCAGCCGCAAGCATTTTAAGGAAATTGACCGTCCTTAGACTCATTCTTACCACGCGCCTCCAGTAATCTGTTCAATTACACTCGGATTTAGGTTTACACTCGGATTACTCTCTTGATTTTGCACTGATCCAGCATTCCTGAAGAATCACCAATCAGAAACTTCAAGGCTCGGTCGGTGGAAGTAGGTGGATGTCGCGGATGCCGCACCCTACAGTACCCCTTTTGTAGTTTTGTGCACGATAGTCACGATTGATAACATACCCATTTTCCATGCTCGTGTATGTCGGTAGTTTGTGGTGTCCCCAGTCAAACATCACCTTCGATTCGTACTCTAAACCTCATTTTTAAGAACCCCAATTCACCGCTCATTGCTGCCATAGCTTGAGTTCTCGCATAGCTTGAGCGGGTCTCTACAGGTCGAGTGGGTGTTGTTTTTGCTCTTTCGAGAGTGCTACTGTGGTATTGCAGCAGCATTTGAGAGAGAGAGAAAAATGGGGGGTCAAGGCGATCAAAACCCTTACGTGAACCACCCGAGCTTCAACAGTCGTCCTCAAAGCCCCTTCGCGACCTCCAACGCCGATCCGATTCAGACGGCTGCAGCGCCGGGAGGAAATGGTGGTGGGAGTAGCAATCGGAGGGCGAATCCTTACGTTACGGCGGATGGTGGGAACCCTCCTCAAGAAAGGGCTGGAGGGGCGTCTGAGGAGCTCTTGGTGACGATTGCGGGCGCCATCGTGCACCTGGTGGACGACCAGGAGAGCGTGTTGCTGGGTGCGGGTGACTTCTCGGTGGTGCGCATCGACCAGCAGAATCAAGGGATCGTGGCGCTGGTGCGAGTGGGGGAAGGGTTGCAGTGGCCGTTGATGAGTGACGAGCAGGTGGTGAAGCTGGATCCCATTCACTATGTGTTCTCCATTCCCATCGTGGCGCACACTTCGGAGGTACGAGGCTAGCCTTCACAGTCGTCTCTTCTGGTGAACTTACGCTTGGAGGTGCTGTTTCAGGGCGATGTATCCCGATTCTGTACATTGCATACTCTCATCATTCTCATCAGCTGTGTTCGATGCTTGGATGCAACAGGCAGCGTCGAGTGGGGAGAAATTGAATTACGGAGTTACATTCTCAGCCCCAGGACAGGAGGGAGCTTTAAGTGAGCTGGACAAATTGCTGGAGTATTACAGCTTCTTTTCTCTTCCGACCCTTGTCCATGGCGACAAGCAGAAAGAAGCGGTCGATCAAGGTGTTGCTGTGCAGGATGCCCAGGGTGCTACGGTTGTTCCCGTATCCGTGGTGACCGGCGATGGCAAGCAGGTTACGCACTATGTCTTTTTCCTTTTGGAGGTTGCTTTTGGATTGCTGTGCGTCGATTGTACATGCAAGTTTCTTCATTTTCTCGAAAATGACATCCTAGAATATCCAGCACACTCGTCATACTATTATGGACTGCTGCAAATTTGTCTCACATTCAAACTACTTCATAGTGACAAAGCTGGGACCCCAGGGGATAGGATTGAAGAGGTTTGAGTGTAATATCAGAGCCTGGAGTTCAGGATGCTTTTGTGCAATTTATCTACACGAGGTGCATGATTTCGTGTCTTTAAGATGTTGTAGCTAACGATGGTCTTTTGTTTGTGGTGATGCATGACCAGATCACAGAGGAGAATCAGAGAATGTTTTGGACAGAGATGGCACCTAACGTGGATGACTATGGCAACAGCGTTGCCAAAGCGATTGCATCTGGCGCAGGCCAGGTCATTCGGGGCATCTTTTGGGTCCGAGACTCCACTGTCACCAGGCTGGAGACTGGTTCTTTGAACATGACTCATCAGTCTAATCCTACTGATAAACCCATGAATATTCGGCCCTCTACTCTGCGCAATCTGGAGAGGTACTTTTCTTCATTGTTAGTAAGATAGCTGCTGCTATCGTGTACTCATCAGTTGGCAATTCAGCGTCTCTGTGTTGACAGATATGTGAATTGAGCATTTTCTTAAGCTTTTAGTGTTTTTTGCAGAGTCAAGGGCATGACGAGAGCCACAGACAATTTCGCCAAGAGTGTGCTGTCAGGTGTCGTCTCGACTGTAGGAATTGTTCCGAATGCCATTGCCAGGTCCAAAGTTGGAAGAGCATTTTTCAGATCTGGTCCTGGAGAGGTGGCGTTGGCTTCTATGTTTTCATTTTGTAAGTGCTGAATCTAGGCCCTTCTTTTGCTGGAAATGCAAGAGCTATTATGATTTGTCTAAGGTGGAGGATACTATTTGCATCACTTTTAGCATTCTAGCATGTGTAGGAGTGTGATTTTCTTGAAATGTATGGAATTCTGTAGAGATCTTTGGGTATGAGCCAAATATGTTGAGATCGAATTTTCATCACCGTGCGAATTTCAAAGTAAGAGGTTGTTGACCACCATTAGTGACGGTATACAATCTCGTTTCCATTCAAAGATTGGTGACCTTGGATATTTAGCCAAGTCATGCCAACTCCAGTGCTTATCGAAGGCCACCCTCGTGTATGAATAGCTAAGTTGCTTTTGGTAACATGGATCAGTATAGAAGATGTGATGGGTTCCTTTATGGTTTAAGTATCCTCCACCCTGATTGTATTGTGACCGATTACGACTTCAGGAGTTTGGAATGTGTCACCTGGATCGTAAGAGGACAATTTTATTCGTTTTCTAATTGAAGATGGGGGATTTTTGCAGGGAGATTGTTCGATGCTGTGGAGGCGGCCTCCAGAGACGTATTGCGAACAGGAACCAGTGCGGCAGAAACTGTCGTGACACATAAGTAAGAGCTTTGTGTGCCAGTCAATCCACTCATTGCTTACTCTAGTACACACCAGACTATGCGTGCGCTACAAGTCATATTCCATCTCTCATACTTCAGTTCTGGCTCAACTTACAGTCACGTTTACTGTATGCTGACAGTCCATGTTCCGTTCGATCGTTTCCACTTAGGGCACTCTCGATCGGTTGTAAAAGCCGCGTCTCACTCTAACCTCTAAAGCACCGAGATTGGGCCTCATTACTTTTAGCAGTTTTGAGTACGTCAAATTGGGACTTTCTTTTGTTCAAATTTATTTATTTATTTACCAACATACGAGATGCTTTTTCGTTGATTGCGCTGCTGTGAAATGTTGACCCCATGTGGATTATATTTTCACAACACAAGCAGTCCAATTCATCATTATAGAACCTCGATTCCTTGGTCTTCTACGGGCGAGTAATATGTGACGTGGTCATGATGCAGGCATGGAGAGTCTGCAGGAACTGCCGCAGGAAAAGTCCTGGGGGGTGCAGGGCATCTGGTGGGCACGGCTTGGAGCGTGGTCAAGGTGCCCAAAGCGTTAAATCCAACAGCGGTTTTGAAACCCTCCAGAGCTGCCATTATGGAACTGCATTCACCCAAACCTGCCAACTAGATTGATGTTGTAGACACCAACAAGAGGAGGTCGTGTGATTTTCCCAGTGCAGCCTGCTACGCTTGCAATTGGCGCATCATGTGTGTTCATTCGGTATATACGCTTATTTTGCTTGTGCATTCATAGCATTGATTGCGAATTTTTTGATGGCCGCGTCTGGGTTCCACCTATGCCACTGATTTTGAACCATGATTTTCATAGCCACCAGCTTCACTTCATCATGAACTCTTGCCTTGTTTAGAAACACTTTCCTTACAGCAGGAAGCAGCCAGACTGATATCGATCTGATGGACGGGGTGGGGTAGATTGATATGCCATTGGTGCAACCACGGCTTGTGCAGGACTTGCTCATGATCGATGTTCCTACACCCAAGCCGTGCCGTTTTAATGTCATACTCTATAATGTCACATCCTTTGTTCTCTTATCAAACTGAAGTGAACGACCATTGAGTGTGGCCAATTCAAAACTCAATTTGTAATATGTAATATGTTCCATAAGCATTTGAGCACGGTTTTTATTATTAAAATGTCTCTAATTTATTCTTTTTGGCTCTTATGGGCAATTGCAAAATTAATTATTGCAATGTGTTGCAGTATGTATTTTGTTGATCATTAAAGGTAATTGTGAAGTCGTATGAAAACCCTTGTTTATGTCATGATTTTCAATGCTTTGAAATTACAGTATCATATTGTGGAAGACCTTGCTTTGTGAGCTTAGTCCTTGATAAAATAGGCATTGTTAACAAGCTCTTTGAGGCCTTGAATCTTTGGATAGAGGATAAAGCAAAAAGTCTTGAATCTTTGGATAGAGGATAAGTGTTGATTGGGAAGATGTAAAGAGTCATTGGGTGGCATGAAAATTACAACTCTTGGGTCTCCCACTTTTGAGGGGAGCAAAAGAGAGATGTTGATAGCATTAACTAGCAACTAACTCATACAAGATGTACAATACCTTCTAAAAGGTCTTGCAACCCCATGTCTAGTTCTTAGCCAAAGTAGTTTGATTACAAAAATACTCCAAGCAATTAAATTTAGATATTTGATTGAGGTTTTATGCCTTGAACAAGGTGAGTAATATACCTTATTGTGACTCATTCCACTTTTTAGAAACATCTCTCTTTCTGAGAAGTGGTTGATTTTCAAAACACTAAGTTGAATATAAAGGTATAATGCAACACTTGAAAATTTCATTGTAAGAGATTACAAGTAGTAGATTTCAACTAACTTTAGAGTTGAGAGGATCAACATTATTGCATGCATGCTTTTAATGATTTTGCTTGCACACATAGTATAGAAGTTTTGTGAGAAAAAATTGATGTTTGCTTAAGATATTGTGTATATGATGTTGCTAGGAGTTCTATAAGCAAACTTTGTAAAGTTCTAAGTATTGTTAGTTAACTTTGTACTATGACATAATGTAAATTCAATTGAACGGACACCAAATTCTTTTGACCACAATCCTATAAAAAAAACATATGGAAGCAAGTCAAAAATTGAATGCAAAAAAAATGTAGACCCTATAACAAAGATCAAATATGGACATCAATGAATTTGGCATAGGAGTATATACCTCAAGAAAGTATCCAAAAGTTAATTTATAGAATGCCAAACTAAAGAGAAGGTATGATAGCAAATTAAGGCAATAGTACTTGCCGGTAGTAGATTTACAACTTTGTTGCAAAGTAGTTGCTAGTGAACAAGACATAATGTAAAATTCATATTATAGTAGGCTTCTACAATACTATATAGTTTTCTAATGATACTCTATTTCATAACATTTGTTCAATTTTTCTTAATACATAAATGTGTTTTCCTTTGCCTTGAATGTGTCTAAAAGAAAATTGCAAAATACATTGAAGCCACATAGAGGAAAATTTTACTTACATAATGTAAGCCTTTATAACATGAAAGATGTAAACAATGATGTTTCTTAACTAATAGATGTGCAATCAAATCTTTAAAAGTCATCACATAATTTTCAATTCATTTTAATGTAAAATTGTGAAAAACAAATTCAATAATTCACTAAAAATGGAGTTCCTATTTCTGGACATTGAAATTTCATATGTTAGTTAAGGTTCCATAAAGCAATAAATTTAATTGGAGAGTTTTGATAGGATATTTTCTAAATGGAGTTAAAAAGAAAAAGTTTGAAGGACTTCACAGTGGGGTTGTAAGATTTCTTGGAGGGTATCAATATAGTACTTTTGGTAGAACTAGTCAATGAATTTGCAATAGAAACATGGCTTTTGGAATAGAAGATAAGCACAATGTTATGCATGTGTTTTTGTAAATTTGACATGAGAAAACTATTCTTGGTAGTCATTGTTGCAATTGTCAAGCCAACAACTTCTCTTATGATAAGATGATTAGCAACATTGTAGTTTTATACATAAAATTTGAAAATCATTCATTGAACACTTTAAGTTCTTTGCACCATTACGTGATTGATTAAGAAAGTACCAATAGTCCTACAAGGTAGAGATACCCATTATAATCATCACTTTTCCAATTGCATCTCCTATCCACTCATTTCCAACATTTTAGTCTACAAAAAATTCCTAGCTAATTGAGGAATTAGAGATGAGCTTGAACATGTTGTAGTATGAGCAACACAATTGCACAATATATAGTTTCAAATCTTTAAAATAATTATATATTTTTATATAATTTAATCAAATTTATTCGTAGAAAAAACTTGCAGCAGTCTGTAGAATGTTTTTCAAAATTCTTTAGTCAATGGAATGAAAATCCTTACTCAAAAAAATTAAAAATCTTTAAAGAAACTTTGTGAAACTTTTGAAAGGTATAAAAAATATTTGAATATTATTTTTCATAAAATTTTGGAGATTTTCAATTAAAATATGACTCCAAAAATTATTGAAAATCTCCAAAATAAGAATCATTAATTTTTTGGAGTCATATTTTAATCAATACTATTTACACAATAAAATTTAAAAATTTGTAAAATTACTACTAGGAAATTTTTTTTTTAAATTATTCTCCTTACTAAAGAATTTTTAAAAATTTACTTCTATCAACTATATTTTCACTAATAAATTTGATGAAATTTCTCATAAATAAAAAATTATTTTAAAACTTATTTTATAACAATGTGTTACTTGTACTTCAACATGTCCAAAAATTTGAAAAAACAAACTAATTTCTCAATTAGTTATGGCAATTTTTGAAGTGCTTGATTACTTAAAAGGGTCATTATATGCAAACTACATTGTGAACATTACAGAAAAGAAACAATATTTGAGCCATAGGCCCCTTAATTGGAAGTTTGCACATATAGCGAGTGTATTTTTTTGGTCCTAGTAATACAATTATTTTTTCAAAACCTTTGAATTCTAAAGATTTAAAAAAATGCATATAAACTATATCCAATCTAATTTTTATATTTGGTATTTTAGAAAATTCCATAATTAGAAAATTGAGTGAAAAATAAAATAAGATTTTGATCGTTATGTATTTTCATATTTATATTTCAAAATCTCTTTTTGATAAATTCAATAACAATTCAAGTTATGTTGTACCTATAGATTTTCCACAATCGTCAAGAAGGTCGTTTCTAATACATTTTTGAATAAATTCTAATTCCTAGTAACATTAGAAGATTTTTGGGGACTTTGGGTGCTTGCAAGTTATCACAACTTGCAAACACAAGGAACATGTTCGGCGCAATGGTCTGACGTGGTTGAGACCCTGCCACATCATTGACCAATATATATATATATAATTTTAATTTTGTAATGAAAAAGAAAATTTTGACAACGGGCCGTTCCTCTCGCTGCAGGGAACAGGCCTAAAACAAACTTCTGGACCCCTAAAACTCTTCTAATGATTGCTAGTCTTTTTAAATTTTTATACTTTATTTACTTTAAGCAAATTTATGTAAAAAAATTAAAATTTGATTAGGATGTACCTTCATAGGTGAATATTAGCATATTAAAATATGTTAATACATTTAATTTTAGATTATTAAATGCATTAAAACAAAATTTAAGTGTTTATTAGAAAAGAATACAAAGAAGTGAGTTAATATGCCATATATAATCAACTTAAAAGATAAAAACCTCATAATTTTGGCTTTAAAACTTCCAATTTTACTATTTTATAAATGATTTCACATTTGATTTTTTGAATTTGATCATTTGCAATGTAGATATTGTTATTTGAAGTCAATTGATGTATATTGAAATACACAAATTTATTTTGGATAGAGAGATTTGATACATAGCATCATCAATTACAAGCTTATAAGGACAATCAATAGAAGTCGAAGAGTTTTTTGAGACACTAGTGAGAGCAGAAGCAATTTGGAGGGAGAGGGAGAGGGAGAAAGAGAGGGAGGGGGGTTGTTAATCATATTTCCATTTGTATAAAATGTTGTGAAATCACAAAACATCATTAGTGTAGTTTTATATAAACTTACTAATAATATCATCATTTTTAATTTCACTTTTGCCCACGAAGATGAGAACAAAAAAGACTATTGTCTTTTAGAGCATTACCAAATATTTTGAATGAAAATACGAATTAGTATTTAGATTTTGCTTTAAAACATTTTAGTCACAAACAAAACATGCTTATTTGTTAGAATTGGTAACTCTAGAACAAATTATATGTTTTCTTCTAGGATTGGAGCATTAAAATAAGTGATGGAAATTTTGTTTACTTTTGCAACTAGATGACCTGCCACTATTTGGAGCTTAAAATAGAAAATTGTATCAATAAAAAAATGAGTGATGCATATTTTAAATAGGTGACCTACCATTTTGATTAAATGAAGTTTTTTATTATATAGATAGAGATGAGACTTAGCAAAATGATCCCTTCATTGCCTTTTTTTAACACCTTAAAAACATTATAGTTTGAAATTTAGAATATGAACCTATTATTATCTAATAGTAATCATATTTAGAAATTTTGAGTTTAGATTTAGGATCAAAGACCTTCAACTAGAAAAAAAAATACAAAATCAATCATCTACAAAAGAGGGAGTAATTTTTACACTTATTTCAAAGGAGATCCTTGGCATTGGAAATTTTGGGGTTCAAGTCTCCTTTCGTAATAGACATACACATTAATTTGTATTAAGGTAAAAAATACTATGTCTATTCATTTTTAATAAATTAACCTCTATTGAAAGTGTTGTCCAAAAACAATTTTAGCCAATTCCATTCTTAATTGCAACTAGTGTACCATGTGCCATTGCCACAATCAAAATAAAAGTATAAATAATTTCCATAAAAACTTCAAAATTCAATATCTTTCTCACTTTAGGTCCAAATGCCACGAAACCAAGCCCATGCAACCTTCTTCAAAAAAACACAACTTTGAGATGTATAGAGTCTAAAAGGTTTCATTGTAACAAACAAAAAAATAAAACAAACAAACAACCTAACATAAGAGATGAATTGGTTGATTTTTTATTTATGATGGTTTCAATGGCCTAGAGAGATTTTCCTTCACAAAATTCATTATCTAAAAATTCTAAATTTTTTAATCAAAATTCCTAATTCCTAATTGCTAATACTAAAAAAATGACTTTTCCCTAGAAAAAATTGCCACCAACAATGGTTTATTGCTTACTTTGACAACTTGGGGTTTTATCACCTTTGCTTAATTATCAATTACTTTTTACCTTGCAAAAATTCAAATGGAGTTAACATGAATCATAAGGAACCACAAGACATCCACAATACTAATAATAAAAAATCAACAAATAATTCTTCAAATTACCTCCTAGACCACATAGAAGTAAAATAGATCATAAAATTTTGTGAAGCTAATATAACTCCAACAAACTCCAAATTCCTTTTTTAATTCCAACTCAACATGGAAGTCCATCCAAACATCCCTTCAAAGACTAAAACAAATACACCTAATTGCAACACCATCCATTTACAAACACTTGAACAAGAACATCATCCAATAAGTAATTCTATAACTCAAACAACAACTTTTCAAAAGCAACTAATGAAAATTAGAAAGAATTTGACAAGTAAAGAGTTTTTTTTAAGCAAATACACAACAGTGAGTTTTTTTGGGCTTCAAACCACTTATCCACTCAAGATGACAAATAAAAATAGTAGTAAAACATCACTTGGCTTGTAGGTTTCTTGAATTGGCTAATAATAACATCAATGTCATTTAGTCACTCAAACTTTCAAACAAGAAGACCATAATAAGGCCTACTTCATGAAACCTCATGGCCTCATATGGAAGTTTAGCATGTATTCACATACATCCCCACAAAATTGCTCGTTCCTTCCAAATAAGTCTAAAACAATCTCCGTTTTACACCCCCCCAAAACTACATCATATTGCACCAAGTAATCGTGCACGGACACCCAAATCACACTTTCTTTGGCCGCACACTGGAACCAATTCTTATTCAACCTACTCTCATGAATCTTCATTGCATCTTAGTATAAGATTTGATGGTGACACCACAAGGCGCTAGTTTGGTAAAGATGTTGTCGGTCCATAGATCGAAGTACACAATTGTCACACTTGCAATTGATGAATCCTTGCATGTGTGGAATTTGTATCCTCAATAGACCAAATTCATAGATATCATGAGCTTGCACTTGCAATTCTCCTTCTTCTCTATAGTACCCAAGTTCAAGACTGTGGAATTGAAGAGGCATGAAAACCAAGTTGTTGTGTGGATCCCAAATCTTCCAATTTTGCACCAATAGTGCAGGGATGATGACAAACAAGTTGTCCATGCATCCCACCACTTCTAAAGCAAAGCTACAAAGTCCAAAGCTAGAGTTTCAATAAGGTATTGGATTTCATATTGGCTTTTGTCCTCCTCCCTTTCCCAATCCTCGTCCATGTCTTCGTTATGGCTTTCATTCTCACCATAAAGAATAGTACCATCCAGTGCCTCTGACTCTATCTCCAAATCGCACTCATGATAGCCTTCAATATATCCAAATATGGTCACAAACCTACGATGTTTAATCAAGTTCCTATTGCTACATGGCTCCCTCTCAAACCTTGTTAAGGACTCATTTGACAAACAAGGCTCACTAATTTGGACTTTGAGATAAAAAAAAACATGTCTACCAATGCTCGCAACTGCCCCTCGGTACCGCCACACCACTGATTACACTTGTAGCCCCCTGTACCCACTTCCATATTCAAGCCATTCATGAAACCTATGACACTTCCATGCCTTTTCCCTTGAGCTATACACACACATCCATTGTAAAAACACCAACACCACTCTGTAGGAATTTTCCACTTCATCCACCTTCAAATGAGCAAGGACAAAATGATAGTCCTATACCACCAATCCAACTTTACAAGGACTCAATGCAAGGAGGATCCGCCCTTCCTTGTGAAGTGGGTTGTACACCATGAGAGGTGTCCAACATTCACCATTTGCCTCATGGCATGCTTCATGGCTAGCTAAGAACTCGAGGTGGTGCCATTGTGTGAGATTGAGATCATCATTGTCGACAAGACAACGCACTACATCCATCTTTGAAACCTCTTGTGTCTCAAGTTTGACGCAAAGGAAGCCACAAATAGATGCAATGATGTTGTCGCAGGGGTTACATTGTCACATCCAATCCAAAGGGAGGTCGAAGGATGGTAAGGAGAGATACATTGGGTCCAGATGGGTTGGGGAATGGTGGTGAATACCCCTCCATGTCCACAAAATGTTGGGATCTTCTTCGTCATGGTCCAACATGCTTGTACGGTGGTAACTTTAGGGGTGCCATGAAACATTTGGTAAAGTTAGTTTGACATTAAAAATATGATCAAAATAAAAATGGAAGAAGTCCATTTATTGAGTACTTAGAATTGTAAGAAAGTCCTTAGTTCTAGAAGGACGTGACTCTATCAATAACATAGATAGAGAAAAATGATCCAATTTCAAATTGACTATATGCATTAACATTCTTAATCATAGAAGTACAAGGCCAATCAACAACAAATGAATGAAGAAAATTTCAAGATGAAGAGGTGTGTTCTTGCGTTCTATGTACAATTTTCTTGAAAATCATTTAATGGACATTTGGAGTCTTGGTTGTCTTTATAAGGTTAATTGATTCACAAGGGGACCAACTAACTTAAGGAGAATTCAAACATCAAAGAAAGCATGCTCTTTGAAAAGACTAGGTGACCTATTGCCCTCACTCTCAAACTTGATGATTCCTTGCTTTGTGGGACCGTTTAGCTTTACGAGACTACTTCAACTAGTTTAGAATGTTGCAATTGGTGATTTCAACACACAATACTTTTTTTACTAGAAGAAGATATTGGCATTAAAATGCACTTGAAGTTGGTCCAACATAAAATAATTAGAAATAAACAATTTCTACAAATTATATAATTGATTATGTTCTAGAGAGTCACTTACAAATCTACAATTGGTAACGTGGAATAGTCTTTTTTTTGTACATAAAATGAAAATCCTTATCTCCAAACATGTGTGAAATAAAAACGAGCACTTGTTGAATGAAATTGTGGTAGACTTATGATGTGTGCATAAATTCCAAAGAATGTTTAGTTTTCACTCTTTTTTTTAAACATCATTTTGTTTATATTTAGAAGTCATGTTTAGCTTCGAAGCGTTTGAGTTTTATTTATTGAAATCACATTATTGTACTTTTAATGAAAATGAATTGATGTAACCATTATTGTAATACTAAACTATGCATTTATCTAGAATACAAATGTGGCCAGCGCAAGAATAGAGTTGTATACCTTGAATCAGCTATGGTTTGGAAGTGTAATGGAAAATACCAATTTGAAGTATCATTCATGTGGACTATTTCCTCTTCTAAATGAACATGCTCACCACCTGCAAGTAATACAAAATCGAATATTCTATTTATAAATATAAATGCAATGAATTTGTATGAAGTAGGTATAAATAATGTACAAATGGTAACTCCAACGAAATTCATTAAGCATTTCATGGGTTCCTATAATTCTTAGGTAATTTGGGTTTTGTCTAAGCTTTTGATGGAAGTGCAAAGGGAATTCCAAACTTCTCCTAACCTCCATTTTTTGAATACAATATCAATAATTTGCAATTTTCCAAGATGATGTTAAGAAGGTGATTTGAAAAAATATCTTAATGAAAAGTTAGTTGCTTAGAAATCTAAAGAAACAAAATATTGAATGCCAATGTTTAGATGATACATTGATGTTGAAAAGATCAAACTTACCTAGACTTGATGTAGGACCGAAAACATCCACTCTCCATGAATGCCCCATTCACGCCGACCTTTTAGACCACTCTCACCTTCTCTTGGAATTGAAGATGAAGGGACTCACAATCTACAACACCCTTAAAACAAGGTTATAGTTACCTTTTAAGTAGCTTACAATGGTTTATTGTCTCTTTTCACAATATAACAACAAACCCACCACATAATCCACTCCAAAAAAGTACTTTTAGGATCATATCATCTCTTGAAATTGGATATGTAAAGTAGCAAGCTGAGAGAAACAAAAGCAAAGAAGCTTGTACCTGCAGAGCATGCAAATAATGAAACCTAACAAGAATAAAGAAAGTGAATTACAACTAATGGATTTCAAATAGAAAAGAAATTACCCACTTGAGGCGCTCCAAAATTCTTCTACAATGTTACAAGCGCTTCTATCTTTTTTGCCTCCACTCATCCTTCACAAGCCCACCTCTTCTACTATAGAGTCATGTAAAGAGAGAGGGTATTAGGGTTTTTAGGGGGTTGTCCATGGTTACATTAGGGGTTTGAAAGGGATTCTTAAATCTCCTTTGGAATCTTATCTAACCTCATTTTCAACTTTAATGTCTTAAGAAATGAGGTTTAATAGAGTTTCAAAGGAGATTTAAGAATCCCCTTTGAAATCCTAATATACCTTGTCTTTGCCACCTAATTGTTTTTTCAATTTGTATAATTTCACATTATTGTTGTGAAATCACAAAACAACGTTTGTATAATTTTATATGAATTTGCAAATAGTGTAATTTCTTATTTCTTTTTTCCAAAAGGATGGTAGAACCAACAAGGTTGCATTCAAAACATTACAAAGCATTGGTAAATTTTGAATGAAAGTAGCAACAATGTTTGGTTCAACTTTTAAGACTTTTGGGCTACAACCTAAGCTTGCTTATTTTCTTGGGTTGGTAACTTCTTTTTTAAATTAAACAAATTTACAATTAGAGTGTTGGCAAAAATGATAGAGATTCTTTTTCACTCATGCAAAGTAGATGACTTGCTATTGTGTGAAGCTTAAAATAGAAAATTGCATCAATAGAGAAAATAAGTGATGCATACTCTAAACAATAGACCTAGTACCTTTTTGACCATATGAAGTTTTATAATAGAAAATTGCATCTATAGAGAAAATAAGTGAAGCATACTCTAAACAATAGACTTAATACCTTTTTGACCATATGAAGTTTTATAATATAGGTAGAGATGAGATTTAGAAAAATGCCTCCTTCATTGTCTTTTTTTCACCCCACAAGAAATAAGGGGTTTAAAGTTTACAATTTGAACTTATAATCATCAAGTGGTGATCAAATTTTAAAATTTAGAATTTAGATTTAGAACCAAAGACTCCACCAAATTTATAGGTAGCATTACAAAGTCAATCAACCACAAAATAAGGAATAAATTTTTATACTTATCTTTGAGGAGACTCTTCGCATTCAAAATTAAAATGGTTGGTTCTCCCTTTCTAATGGAATTGCACATTAATATATATTAAAGCAAAAACATCCCACGAAATTGTCCATGCATTCATTCCTCACAGCGAAGACTTTTATTGAAAGTATCCTCCGAAAGTGCATTTAAACCAATCCCATACCTCGTTGCAATTTGCTAACACCTAATTATCTAAATCTCAATTTCATGAACAAACCATTAGAAAAGATTTGAGGCCAAAAGAAGACTATGAGTTTGCCAATCCTAATAACGTTGTGAATGTAGCCAACAGTGGAGTCTAACTTGGCCAAAAGAGTGCCACATCATTTCCCTCCAAATAAACTTTAAAAAAAATTCATTTTTAGGGGCATTTTAAAAATTATTAAAATAAATAAATTTTACATCCAGTTGTACCCTTTGTTGTGAGGGGACAATGATGGGAACAGAACAAAACGGGTGGTTATTACCCTAATACTTCTCTAAAGATACGACAATTTTAGTAGCCTAGGCAAGGTTCACTTTGAAAATTCATTGTTATTACATATCTTGTCCAAAAATTCTAATTTTCTTTTGGAAAATTCATGATTTTCAGTTGCTAATACTACCAAAAACAATTCCTTCAAGAAAGTGCTGAACAACTGTCACAAGTTTGTTGGTGGTCGAAGTTGTGCCAGCTTGGATGAATTACGAGCCAGCAAGATCCAAGTCACCAAAGTCACTACCAGTCCAGGCACACCACGTGTCGTACATACTGGGGGCCACTGAAGTGCCAGCAGTACTTTTATTTATTATTCACGCGGTGTAACAGTTGTAAGCCTCCGTTTGCAAATGGTAAAGGAAGGTGTTTCAGAAAGCATCCATTTTAACTAAGAGCCAAAAATGAATTTGGGGAGGTTGGACTCCTTACAATACTTTTCACTAAATTTTTGTTGAAAGATGAATGGAATTGGCATCTAACCCATGTCAATTCTGATTTTTCTGAAGCTTTGTGGAATTAGTTATGAATTTTTGAAGTTGAAATGCAGTGGTCACTAAAAGTGTCCACCTCCTAAAATGTGCAGTCATTAGAAGATTTTGGGGGCCTCCGGATGCCTGCGAGTTATCATAGCCTACGAATGTAGGGAACAGGTTTGGCGCAACAGTCTAATGTGGTTGAGCCCCTGCCACGTCATTGACCAAATTTTATTTTTTATTTTTTATTTATTTTTGCATTTGGAGACTAATTTCTTTTTTTATGAAAAAGAAAATTCTAACAGCGGGCCATTCTCCTCGTTGTGGGGAACAACTACGGGGGAACATGCCTGAAACAGGCTTCTGGACCCCCCAAAACTCTTCTAATGTTATTACATTCTTGGTGCAATGTAGAAAGAAAAGCGAGCCTTTGTGTTAGGATAGGCTTATAAAGCTTCATCACTTTATCGACCTCCTACCTAACAACCTTCTAATAGCTTGAATTTGTCACTAAAAAATATATGACTTTTATGCTCCTTGTATGCCTTTGTTTGATGTACAAACTTTGTTGCCTCAAAATAGAATTGATTTGAGATAAATTGTGATAATATGTATAATTGATAGGTTAGTTTTTCACTATGTTTTAAGTTCCAGTTCAATAAAGTTCCAAGTCAAGGTAAAAATTCAAAATTATTGAATTGTTGAAAGGTGAAAAAAAAAAAATTTATATGTTCTAAAACTCCACCATGTGAAAACCAATTAAACTTCTATAGCCCGTTAAAACAAGATTTAGGCAATCCTAAATGACTTGGGGCGCTTTTCTAAGTATCTATAGTTTGCCATAATAGCCTCTACTATTCTTGTAGCCTTACCACTTTCATAGCTCCCACTTGTAAATTCAATTCAATTTTGTAGGCTTGTAAAACCAAAATAATTCAATTTTTTCTTGTGAATCCCTTGTAACTATTAAACCTACAATTGATGTGTTATGAGGACGCATTTAGGTTTGTAAGAACCGTCTATGTTAAAAACATTATGTTGAAAATTTTGCAACTTTGCAACACTTGTTTTTTGGGTCTAAGATCATTATAGCTAGCTAAGCATAGTCTAAGTCCCAAGTCTTACATAATATCATGTAGTGAAAATAGGTCAAAAATGGGTCTAAAAGTCAAAATCCCATTTAGACCAACAATTGATGTGATTTTAGCACTTTTTGGCATTACTCTTCCCCAAAGTGCTATAATGTATGCATTTCTAAATGAATTACAACCCGAGACTTGGGACTTGGAGTAAAATTGAAAACTGTCTCAATTTCTTAATTCTCAACCGATCAAAATTTGATAGTATAGTGGAACTTGAAACTTGGCAATTAGAGTGAATTAGCTTGCTTTGGAGCAAACTTCTATGCATTCAAAATTGACCAAAGTTGTTAGAAAAGATAAAAGAAATTCCCAAATTCTTCATTGAAGTTTACAATATATAGTTGCAAAGAGAAAACTAGAATTATTCTTCAACAAAATTCCAGGAAAGAGGCATTCAATTCAAACAAGCAAAGAAGGATAAATTTCCAATTTCTAAAAAACTCTTTTTTCATCATTTGTAAGGCTTGTTTGAAATTTTTGTGATTACTTTTAATTTGACAACAACCAAGGCAAAATTATTCCTAAAATGTAATTTCACCACAGAAGTTTCATGAACCTCAATGAAGGCAATTCTAACTCTACAAAACTCAAATAATTCATTTCAAAACCCAACACAACATGGACAGACGTTTGTTCGAAGAGGGTCCCTTCAAATTGAAGTTCGGATGAACTATTTGTCAAGAGCATGCTCATGCTCATCAGTGGATAAAGATAGAAAGAGTTTGACGAGGCCGGTATATTTGGAAGAGGCCGGTATAACTGGAAGAGGCCGTTGCAAGCAATTGCTGAGAAGCTGTTCACGTCGAAGGTGCACAGAAGTTTTACAACAACTGGAACAGCAGTGCTCCTGGTCATCACCTCCGGTGATATGTGAACAGTGGATTGCTTGCTTGGTACTCGGGGCTTGCGTAAATCTTTTGGGGACCTTCCCAGATCCATCGTCTTTCAAGTGTCAATCCTGTGCAAGTGAATAACTTTGCAACCTCTTTTTTCGCAATTTCCAATCAACATGTGGATGAGTCAGGTACTTAATTTACTTCACAAGATTGAAAGATTAGATAATGATACATCCTACCATGATTTCATTATATTTCCAAGAAAGAAATATGCCGGAAACCATCTAGAATGAACTCGTAATCGACGAGTATCAGTCTCTCACATTTAAGGAAACATCAATAAATTGCTATAATTCGCCAGAAAAAATTACGGATCTCCTGGCGTAAACATTTGAATGCCGCGGTGCAGAGCGAAACCCACGGGGGCAGATAGACACACTGTTCGGCGCCGCTCGGCTGCCCGCTTCGGAAGGCCGGAAGCTTCGTAGCAGCAGCAGATGCCTCTAGCAATCGATCAGCATGGGTAGTAGACTAATTAATCCAGGATCAACAAATTAATCATTCAAGTAGGTTTGTTTTTATTACCGTCGCGTACGATTTATTTTAATTTAATACTGAATAACAAAACAGAGAGTCGAAACTCGAAACCAACAAATCGAGGAGGCTGCACTGCTGCAGGCCTTCCCCCGTGGTGACGGAAACAGGCAGCAAATTCCAATTATAGCTTTCTTTCGCCGGCAGGTCCTTGCCTGTCTGCAGCTCTAGAAGTCTAGCAGAAGTCTAGTAGAAGTCCCAGGTCCCGAGTCCTGGAACGTCGTGATGATGCAGTCTTGCAGTACAGTACCGTCGGAGACGCAGGCAAAACGCGGAACATTTGCCCAATGCAGTTAACTGACCATACGGGTTGACCTCCAGGTGAGGGCTCCACTCCGTCCTGCCTTCCTGATGATGATGATGATGATGAGAGCTTTCTGTAGCGACAACAAGGTGATTTAAGATTTGTCACAAATGGGCAGGAATGGGCAGAAATTGGAAGGAATTGGGGACTGAAAAGAGGCGACTCGGAGGCGAATCTGTTTTAAAATCACGCAGTTGCAGGAAGAGCCTTTCCGGCGAGGGGATTCAACGTGGGAGACGCGGAAAGCGCGGCGGGCGTGGCGCGCGCTAGCCCCTGTAGCTAGCTGGCTGGGCTTGGGGACCTGCTAATATTCAGTCCCGAACTCTCGCCGTTGCATCCCACTCAGCGCACTGTGGCTGCACTTGGGCCTCCCCCGCTTTTCTCTTATTTGCACGTCAGGCACTACTTCTTCCCCGCCCAGCGCATGCTGCGTCCATCCTAATTCCATCCCCCTCCCTTGCTGGGGATCGCCAGTTTCTGGCGCTTCTCAATCCTGTCGGCTCTTACTTCTTCCACTCTGTCCTGCAGGGCTGCCTCACTGTTGCCACTTCCAGGTACGGTGCGCTCCTCGCTCTGCTTGCATTAATTTCTCGTTGCTTGCGCGTATTTCTAGCTCTTCCAGTTCTGCTTGTTGCGCATTGTGGAATAGGTGAACCTGCATTGTCATGGGCATGGACTTCGGGTTCCAATGTGTGTGGACTTCGGGTTCCTGTGTGATTTTGAGCCTGTCAATGGTGAGAGATGGGCATTGAGTGAACCGAACAGATCAGGGGGGTGAGATCAGTGAATGCGGAGGGCTTAAGTTGCGGACATTGTACGTCGTGGGTGATTTACCCCCCGCGGAGCTGAATTGAGTGTGTTCAAGTCATTCTGTTTTCATTGCTTGGTGGTCACGAGAATGCGAGTTCAAATTTGAAATGACATACTGGGACTTGTAGATCTGGGATTGCTCATGTAATGTTGTGGACAGAGGATACCAATCTCGATGAATTAATCTATTTTTTAATTTTCTTGTTGCTGTCAGATCTAGGCGAAGATTTAGGAGAACACACACGACATACATTTTGAAGTCGTTTTGTCTACCGTGCATTACCCACCCCAGTGGCAATGGCCGCTCTGAATCGGAGCGCGTCGGGGAGCCTGCTCTACCAGCGCTCCTCCTCGATAAACAAATCCGAAACCAGCGAGACCACCCCTCTCGCCGAGGAAATTCTCGTCCGCCAATCCTCGCAGGATCGCATCCTCCGCGCCGAAAGCCAGTGGGTCGGTGCTTCAACCTCACCCAACCCCACCATGTGGTACCGCAACGCCATCCTCGCCTTCATGGGCACCCTCGTGGTGGTCGGAGTCGTCTGCGCCCCGAGTTTCACCACCTCTTCTATGCCCGGGGAACCTCTGCCCTCTCCCGAAACCGAAGCCGACAAGTGGGCTCATGCTTCCCGAGCTCTCCCCTTCCATCTCTTCGTCAGAAACACTTTCATCAGCTCAAAGTTCCTTGTCACGAATCAAGGACCGGATGTGAAGTACCACCGGGGACCAATCTTAACTGGCGACAAGAAAGCCACGCTCAAGGTCCACGTCTTGTACTACGGCGACTTCTCGAGGACGCAGAAGGCGACGGTTCAATCTTTCTTGAGCTCGTTCACAACGCCTAAAGCTTCCAAGAAGTTTCCCACGGTGGCCGGATGGTGGGCAATCATGAAGGGGTTCCGTAACCTGAAGAAATGGCCGGTGGCGCCGAATGTGGTTTTGGGAACCGTGGTGCACGACTGGAAGTACAGTTTGAAGAAATTCTTGAACCAAGCCGACGTTGAGAAGCTGATTGTGAAGAATCTGAAGAAGGGATTGGCGTTGGATCCTAATGGGTTGTACTTGGTTCTCACCTCCGCCGATGTTAGCGTTCAGGGATTCTGCAGCTCGCAGTGCGGCACGCACTCTTCGATTGCCGGGTCGGCTGCGACGAACAAGGTGAAGCTTCCATATGCGTGGGTGGGAAACTCAGCGAAGTTCTGTGGCGGATACTGCGCGTGGCCGTTCTTCAAGCCACTCCCGGGAAGCGGACCTGATGCGCCCCCATTGAAAGCTCCCAATAGTGACGCGGGTATTGACGGCATGATTATCAATATTGCGTCTGTGGTTGCCGGCGCTTGCACTAACCCTTACGGCGGCGGATACTATCAGGGCACTGACCTCGATCCCCTTGAAGTGGCAGGCGTGTGCGGCGGGATCTATGGACCTTACTCATATCCCGGTTACCCTGGGGAGCTTCTGAAAGACTCCAAGGGCACCAGCTTCAACGTGTATGGTGTGCGCCGTCGCAAATTCTTGGTGCCGTGGATCTTCAACCCGGCTACCAAGCAGTGTGCGGGACAGTTATAAGAATCCCCAAAACCTGTGCACCCTTGCGCATTCTCGTGAAGGGGTGCAACTGTTGATGATCGATCTTTGTAGAGTTTACAACCCTGATTTTTTTGTTCTCCCATTTGTAGCCGCCGCTTTGAAGTGGGACCTGTGTGACTGAGCTTAGCCGCTCCCGTGGATTAGAAAGAATTTATAATCCATCCGCCGTTTCCGTGTGAAAGACTGGGCTGAGTGATTGATTACCAATGCCTGTCCAACGTGGAACGGGGATGGATGTATGCAATTATCATCTTTTGCAATGTGTGAGGTGGATGCGAAGCATTCGGTTCGATGTAGCAAAGGATTCGCATGATTCTTCTTCGATGCTAATAAGTTTATGGTGATATTGATTCGCATCCCACGTCTCTGACTGAAGTTCTACCACTGCGTGATCATTGCCAATGATAAGCAATCTGCATTTGGGTACCTTGTTCACATTACTGCTTCGTTTCCTCCTCCATTCCTCCTTCAATTCTCTCAATTCCTTGGAAGTAGGAACCTCTGCTTCACTAATGTTGGCAATCTAGCATTGGATATGGACTGCAACTCTGCTCTTCATTCGAAATCATTGTAGATGCTTGAAAGGGATCCAAGTCACCAACCATGAGGTTATGGCCAGTAACTTGACACGCGAGCCTTGAATGCTAATATTTCTCATTTCGAGGCGGGATTTCCAGGCGAGATTGTTTGAATGGTGATTGCTGGATTGGCAATTTGTCTAGAAACGATTTGTGTCTATGTACGAGAGATTTGTGTGGAATGTTCGATTGTCCTTCTAATGCGAACTTGCTAAATCACTCTAAGATTACCACCCTGCACGTCCCAGAATGCCAAGCAAATCCACTGCAATATTTCCGCTAGATCTTAACTTAACTTACTGTCCGGCTGCTGTACAAATGGGTTTAATCTTGAGAAACTGCATTGACATCGGGTCCATGATCGAATTGAAACGCAGCCGCATTGGCGTTGAATCATGGAGCAGTAGCCAAGATAACTGTCCACGCGTCCCAGCTGGTGACGTCGTCGTGGCCGTCACGTGAACAAGCCAAGAGGGTGCTGCCATTACTGAATTTTCACAAGTACCTCCAACCTATTACAGAGTACAATTTTTTTTTTTCACTTGATTTACATGCCCTACGACGTGTGTTTTAAAAAAAATATTAATTCTTTTTTATACCCAGTTTGAAAATTATCGGGTTCAGTTTTTTGAAGTGTTCAAATTGATTTTCCGTTTTCATTTTGAGTGTTTTTTTTTGGTTTGGTTCCGTCAGTTTGCTTGTTTTTTGTTTAGTTGATTCGAGAAATGACGGATTAGTACTTGTTAAAGAGATCCCTGGGAACCTGGGTGACATTTTTCCGTTCCCGAGATGTATCCCTGGGAACCTGGGTGACACCGTTCCGTTCCCAGATGATAGCCTGGCATTGAGGGGGGGCTCCATTCCAGAGGGGAGCTCCGTATGAATCAAGTGGGTCATTCTGATCTGTGCCATCTCATTTGCACTGTGGATCAGGGCTTTTTTTTGGTCGTGCCAGATTGCACCAGAAAAAAGTAATTTGGCTGAAAAATGGCAAAAAAATTTGAAGTTTTTTTTTGCTAGAAAATTTCAAATTAAAAAAAATCTTGGATGTAATTGTCAAATTGTGAATGAAAATATAATTATGGACATATGATTTGTGCTAAAGTAATATTTTCTATCCAATATATGGATGAATGTTGAAATTTGGAGCACCACTAGAAAAAAATTTATATTGCTACTTTGGCACCTCATAAAAAATGAAAAAAAACTATTCTAGATTATGTCTCTTCTGCTAATTCCAATCTAGTTCATTGTGCGCTCATCATCATTGTCATTTTATGGTAAGTTTAGTGAGAATCATTGGTTAGTTAATTGTTAGTTGGTGGCATTGGAGGAATAAACACTCGTGAAAAAAATATAAAATTTCTATTTCAAGTTGAAGGATAGAGAGAAATGGGACTCAATACTTGATAAAGTGGTTCAATATGGGAATTGGAGGAAAAGTCATAACTATTAATAATAGTAAAACTCAAAACTTATCCCAAATGCTTGTTCATTTACATGAAAGGGGGATATTTTAATTGTGAGAGGGACAATATATACAACCATGTAAATTGATAAACAAGCCCAATTGTAGGGGAATGTAGATTCAGTGTGTGTGTGCATCAAGGCAAAACATATGTTGGTTTGAAAAGAATCTAGACATAAGGTCTTCAACATCAATAAACCATGGACCCAACCCTAGATAGTAGATGAAGGCATTCACAACCTTGTTGACAAAAATCATGAAACATCAAGTGATCAAATGGCTAGTCACATATAAGTGAAGAAAAGATGGAAATAATTTTTTCAACATACTTGGATGTCATTCATCCATTGCTTATAGCTTCCATTGTAAGTTCTTGAAATCATTCATTATCCATCTAGTGGATGTGAATTGTCTTTGTTTAAGGTTCTACATATGTTTAGTTGATGGATTGGAGATGATCTCCAAAAAGATTGGGGTGCTTAACAATTGCTCTTGTGATAGGATTAGAATGCCATGTATGCCACATTTTCTTGCCTATGAAGATGCATTCTCAAAAATGTGTAGGTAGAAAAAACACATTTCAAGTTTGTAAATCCAAGTAAACTTGGCCCTTATTTTGTAGTAGGTTAATTTTGTATTCCTTTTGGGGCTCTAATTCCAAATAAGAATTCAAAATTTCCACTTGTCAAAACTAACAAATTCCACCATTTTTACCAAGGGATAAACATATAGGTTGGTTCTCCTTGATCCCTTTTAATCCTAAAACAACATTTGTAGTCCTTAGAGAACTATCCAAACTTGAATTTCAGAATCTCTTTTATAAGTAGGCATCATGTAACTTGTCCAAATGACCCCAATCAATGTTGAACTTTAGTCTACCCTCACCTCATTCAACACCATGTGCAACCTCCAAGCCACTATATTTCAAAAAAAAAAATATCAAACTTTCCCAATGCAAAAACTGCAAGTAGTCAATTTGTGACAATTCAAAACCCATTGCAAGACTTCATCTTCACAATATAATTACATCTATCAATTAAAGAAAAAGATTCCAAGGAAAGTATGTTCACAAATGCAGGTGAATTCTGTTAGAATGGCACTCATTCCGCAACTTTGGCACTTTTACAATTTAGACTGCACATTGCCAATCTAAAATCTACACTTGTCCTAAATGGTTTGAACCATATGGTCTTAAATCTATGCACATCGTAGATGATTTAACTAGACGATGTGAAAATGGTGTGTGGATTATTTCCATTTTAACCCTTGAATGCGAAGGCGTATGTTTTGTATCTGATGAATGACAAGGAATCAAACTACATAGGACAAAAGTGCAATTATTCATCCTCAAAATTTGTTTTGGAAAGGGAAGATCTTCTACAATAGTTTGACTTACAGTGACTACTTTTGCAATTTTGGAGGTTAATGATTCACATGGTTGGTAATAGAAAAGGATGATTTCGAGTATCACCGCTTCGACGTTAATGAAATTCGCCATGACATGCAGGTTGAGTACATGAGGCTGATTTTCCCTGAAGATTCTCTGCAAACCAAGCCCCTGTCTGTCTGGGGCTGCTGTGTCTGTGTTGTTTATGGATTAACTTATATGTTTGGTATTGCATGTTTGGTATTGCCTATGAGATCCATCCCCCCCAAAACAAAAAAACAAAAAAAAATCGGTACGTGTAATGTAGTGGCAAACTCGATCCCTCCCTGTCAAAATTCTGAAACTTAAGTACATGGGCTGATGGCCTGTTCTTACTCCTGGTAACGTCTTTTCTGGAGATCATCTCCTGAATCTGTCAAAAGCCTGGCAACAACTGAGCTTCAGGTTTAAAAAAAAATACAAAAAAACAAAAACTGAGCTTTGGGTTTTCAACATCACCCTAACTTGTCCTTTTTTCTGCAGAAGTGGAAGAAAACCAAACCCAAATGCGGATATGGTAGTTAGCTTCAAATCCCACAGCAAATGGTAAAGAGGATCAAGGACAATGGAGTACAGCGATTTCAATTTTTTTAAATTTAAATTAATTAATTTAAAAGTATTTTCCCCAACCTGTAGATTCAGCAGCCCTGGAACATGTAAGAGTATCTATCAGCCTCTGAAATTTTGAGACCTGGAATGTTGTAATATCGAGGGGGGTGCGCGTAAGCTTTAGACGGACGGAATTGGCCCTTTAAAACGGATTGTGGCCCTTGAGTTTAACCCGCATGTAAGGATGGATGCAGTGGAGGCCCAAAAGTGGCTGATGGATGATAGAGAATTCTTCTATTTATGATAAAAGTGCAAATGTTCATACCTAGAATTTTGTGCAAAATGGGGAGATTTTGTACCATAATTCATTTGACCTCTAATGAGTGTTGTTGAATTTTTTAATTTTTTTTAAGTCCTAAAGTCCCCTAAGGCCTTATTTCCATCAAAAAACACTTGAAACAACCATTTCTATTGCAAAGAATAAAAGGTTTTCTATGTGTATTTAGCAATAGGATCCTACACTAGACTAGTGGAAGATTGTGTGGAAGAAATTTCAGAATTTTTGACTATGTAGATTGCAAGATATTTGCATTTAAAGTGAAGAAAACATGTTTCTCTGCACTTGACTCAATTAGATTTTTTGACTTTGAATCTTCTTAGCTTAAATTTTTTGCAATATTTCTTTTGAATTTCTAATTTTTTATATTGAAGATCTGAGTTAACAATCTAGGAACTTAAGATAAATTATAAAATAATTTTTAGTCATGAAAGAATTATTAAGTAGAAGTGGGTTCAAGATTACAAAGAAAACTAGGCCATTAATAGCTCCAACTAAAGATGGAATTCAAACATACCAATCATAATGGTGAGAATTTTCTAACAAGAGGTCTCAACCTTGTGAATTTTTTTGTAAATGATAAAAATTGAATTCAAAAATGAATCCTACAAATTATTTTTCAAGAAAATGCTCTAATTGCTCAAAAAACAAGATTGTCCACAACCTTTACATCATTAATCTTAATAAAATTAATCAAATCTTCCCATGTAAATAAGAATAAAATCTATGAGACAAATTTTTTTATAATTTATAATTTAAAGTTAGATTTGGGAAGGGGATTCTACCAACTAAACTAAAATTTAGGCTTGTGCCATAAATTTTGCAACCACACACTAATTGAAATAAAAATTGTTCTTCCAAAGCTAATATTCTAGCTAGAATGAAGACAATAGTTAAATCAGTGTGAAGATGTACACCATCTAAATATCAAAGCCTAGTAGTGACAATTAATAGTACACATATATTTTGAACTTTGAAAATTCATAATTTATTCAAATAATGCTCAAATAATAAAGTGCATCGGAATCCTTTATCACTTACCAATAAGGCCCAATAAAAAGAAATTCTTAAATTCATTTTTAAATTGCTAGAATTTGTACCATCTATTGAATTACCAACAATTATATGATATGTGCTCCCACATAATCATCACTTCAACACCACCTAGAATGCAACACCTATATTTGGACCAAAAAACAACACTAAAACTAAATAGTCATGAAATGTGTAAGCAATCAAACCATGAGAGTTTAGGGGAGTCTTGAGTAAGTGTTGATTTTTGGTAGACCTACAAACATTACTTTGAAAATTCACAACTTCTTCATAGAGTATCCAAATAATGCATGCTTAAGTATGTTGGAATCCTTTTTCACAAGATAATAATATACAAGAAAAAATGATACTATGCTTAGTTGCTATTAGTGTCAATTATAGATGCACTTACTTCATTTCATTCCCATTCACAAAACCATAATTCGGTCAATTCCAATTGTCAATCAATCAAGCTTGTTTACATGATTTGCTCATTATGCTTGCTAGCATACCCAACTACCTCCTGAAAGTAAGAGAAGAAGCTTACTAACAAGGTGAGGCATCATGGAGTGAGGCTAGCTAAATAAATTAATATTAAGCTCTCCTTAGAATTCACTATAAATGATAGGATCCCATTGCTTTGCTTGTCTGCTCTCACGTTAGTATATAGTAAGTATGTGACCTTTCCAACTCCCACTACAATAGGCCTTTAGCAATCTCAGTTGTACTCACGAATTTCATTTTCTTATTCATTTGTTCTAAACTGAACTTGTCTTAGGGCTGGTGGTTGTTATCATTCAAAGGTCTTCTCTTCTCCAAGTCTTCTAGTCTCTCCCTGTCAGCCTTCTTCTTCAATTCTTTCATTGATAGCTAACATTGACAATGTTAAAGGTTTGTTGCACTCGATTGATCGACACCATACAATAAAACCTCCACTTCAACAAGTGAACTTACATCTAGGCTTGTATTTTATGAATGCATGCTTTGTTTTTTAAAGGAGAATACTTCATGCGTGCATCCCTCTTCTGAAGATGACTAGATTTGTAGGTGTTTATTAAATTGATTCTTGACTTTTGGTAACAACCCCTTAGCAATTGAGTGAGCTTAGTAACTATCCAAGTATCCAGAAATCCGTCATCGGGTTTTGCCTTATAACTGAAAATCCATTTTCATTTAATACACTCAAGCCTTGTTGTTGCAAATGTAGGTATTTATTTATTATTTTTAGGAAGAGAGTACCTGGTCCTAGGGTTGTTCTCAAGACTAGTTGCCAAAAAGAGTGAAGGACTTTTGATGTACAAATTAAGCTAGTTTCTTGGTGTAAAAGAGGCAAACATGAGTGTCGGAAGAAAATGGTGCCACTCTTCTATGTTTGGAGACAAGACTATCCATTTTCAATTTGGTTGTAGCTAGACATTGTTGTATATATTGTGCTAATACATGTTGACTTTGCAGTTTGCTCCCACATTTTTCAATTTGAGAATTTAGTGACCACAAAAGAAAGGACTTGTGTAAACCTAACTCTAATGAATAGATTTAAAAGGGGATCTTCTAAGAGACTTTCTAACTCACAACTATTAACCTAACACCGGCGGGGATTTTATACAACTTGGACGAAGTTGATAAAAACGGGAATGTCCTTTGGCATGGAGTGAAGCTCAACGACAGCAACCATTGAGAAGATCGAAGAACTAGACCAGTTGCAGAGATTCAACGCTATCCTAATCTACATCCTGGTTTGCAGCTAGTGATGGATGGTGGACAAACATCCCATTACCATGGCAGTGGGGGTCATACATCAACAACAATTCCATTGATGGTACAAACCACTTGTAATTTTGCAATTCCCATCCAAGACTCACTAGAAGAAGCTTGCGTTTTTTTGGATTTTTGTGTGTCTAAGTTGACGGAATTTTCTAAACATCTAAAGTCACAAGTTGTATTCTTATGTCAAAAATTATGTCCACTATAACATCTTCATGTTACAATGGACATAATTGTTGACATGAAAACACAGCTTGTGACATTAGATGTTTGAAAAAATTTGCCAATTTTGACATGGGTTTCTTTTGGTGACTATGTCATTCATCGTCATGAGGACTAGGCATACCATGCAGACGATGTGGACAATGAGACAAGTGTTAACGAGGAGGATCACTTTGATTGGAATTTGGACTCAGAGTCCGACAACGACTTAGATAGCTATAAATTATGTTGTCTAAAAGACTTTAAGCATGCATTTATTATCTTAGGATGTGTTGATTTTCCATGAATAGTCAATGACAAGCCTATGACCACTTTTTCAAACCTTGAAGTTCTTCTTTCCATATGCTCCCATCCTACATCCATGTGAATTAATTTTTTTAATTAATTTCTTAGAGAAATAATTGCAATATCTTCTATACACTATAAGAAACTCATGTTTTAAGTGACAAATTTTAGGTGATATGCAATGTAACAACTCATGTTTTTATGTCAACAATAATGTCTGCTATAATGTCAAGATGTTATGGTAGACGTTATTGTTGACATAAAAACATAGATTGTTACATTAGATGTCACCTAAAATTCATCATCTAAAACATGGGTTTCTTATAGTGATAAGTTCACTTGTAAACATTTTAGAATTTGTTGTGAAAAATTGAAATAACTTTGAATTTGTTCCGTAGCTTTGAATTTGGTTATATCAGGCTTTGTGCAACCAAGAGCTTGATGACGGTTGAGTATGTTGGGAATCACAATAGGAAAGTTCATGACGTGGTAGAATTCTTCTCTCTAGTTGTGGGGAATTAGAGTGTTGATGGTGCAGGGCGTTTTGGTGATCAAGTGTCTACTTTTGGGTGCTTTGGTATTGGTTTCAAAGGTTTTAGTCAATTGTCGTATGGCGTGTTTCCTCTTGCCATTGCTCTGGTGCTTGGGGAAGCATTTATAGGTGTTATTGTGAAGTGGTTTTCGTAAAAAGCCTGTACTAGCAAGTATGCCAAGACCCTAGACAAATTCCCCAAGGAAGGAAAGTAGCTACATTTCAAAATTGTGTATCATATGAATGTATTAGTTAGTTCTAGGAAATTTATGTATGATAATCTATTCATGGACCATAGGATCAATACAAAAGCGCAAATTGACAATAATCAAGACTCATACAAAAGCATTTTTTGAATTATAGATATGACCGTTTCGGTGACATTAGTGGAGACCTATTGTGGGCATGTTCAATCTCATGCCTAGGTTTGGAGATAGACTGCAAGAAGTCAAATTTGATTTTGAAATCAAAAATCAGAAAGCAATGTTTCAACTCCATTGCAAGTGTTCTACTTTATTATAATTCTTCTATTCTATTCTATAGAATACAATACTTTAATATAATTCTTCTATTTTACTTTAATATGATTCTTCTATTCTATTACATTCTCTTTTTTCATCACCTTAACCCTCAAAGGATGTTGAAAATCTCAAAAAGTAGTCAATGAATGACTTTCAAGATTATCCTTGGAGCACTTTGACATCCATTTTTGAGATGATCAACAGACTAAAGTTATTGTTTCTGTCTTGTTCTTGCTTGGATGAAAGTCATCCTAATTTTGGGTGATAGTTTATTAAGTTCTTGTCTTATCTAATGGTTGAATTTGATATTACTAGAATACAAATTTTTCTAAAATTACAAATGTGGAAGTATGTCACGTAGTCAAATTGCATTGACTCTAGTTCAAAACTGGATTAGCAAAAATGAGGTCCTAGATGTAAAGAACACAAAAATTTCAAAAAATCACCATGTCCAAAGAACCTCATTTTGAACCCATTCCAATAAGTTTTATTCCAAAAATTATAATTTTTGGCCTATAATCAAATTTTGAAGTAATTTTAAAAATTTCCTTTCCAAATTTATAGAAAAATATTGGTGATAATATTGGTGAATCTAACCATACAGATGGAATCTAAAATTCAAAATCTACAACTTTCCTTTGTATATCACTTCTAAAATATTCTTCCAAATAGCACTTTATAATGATTTTCTCTAAATTGTCAATTCTGGAGAAGAGTCCAAATGCTTCAAGGTTACTGTAGAAATGAAGAATGCATCTATTATTTATTGGTTCATAAATGAAATCATTTTCAGCAAAGTACCTTGGTGAATATAGGACTCATTGGTGTTGTTAAAACAAAAAAGGTTCTTGAAATAATAATTTTAATGTTCTTGAAAACCTTGTTGACAATTTTAAAATGGCACGGAGGAAAACTTGTGCTATGCATGTTTGATACATGGTGTCAAACCCACTTTTTGATCTGCCAATCTTTGGAAGGTAACCCTCGATCAAGCCTACAAAATTGGTTTTACAAGCCTACAAAATTTAATTCAATTTACAAGTGGGAGCTATGAAAGAGGTAAGACCACAAGAATAGTAGAGGCAAACATGGTAAATCATAGGGATTTAGAAAAGTACCCCAAGTCATTTAGGATTGCCTAAATCCTATATTGATGGATCATACAATTTCAATTGGTTTTCACGTGATGGAGTTCTAGAATACATAAATATTCAATTTTTTACCTTTTAGAGATTCAATAATCTTAAATTTTGACCTTGACTTTGAACTTTATTGAATTGGAACTTAAGACATAGTCAAAAACTAACCTATCAATTACATGGATTATCACAACTTATCTCAAATCAATTCTATTTTGAAGTAGTAAAATTTGTATATCAAATAAGGGCATACAAGAGCTTATAAGCCAAATGTTTTTGAGTGATAGATTTGAGCTAAGTATTAGAAGGTTGTTAGGTAGGAGGTCTATAAAGCACTCAAGCTCTATAAGTGTCCCCTAACAAAAAGGCTCATCTTTCTTTCCACATTGCACCAACAATGTACTAATAGTGTATATTTCAAGAGGTGGACACTTTTAGTAACCATTGCATTTCAACTTCAAAAATTCATAGCTAATTCCATAAAGCTCCAAAAAATCCAAAATGCCATGGGTTAGATGCCAATTCCATTCATCATTTGACAAAAATATAGTGAAAAATATTTCAAAGAGTCCAACCTCCCCAAATTCATTTTTGGCTTAATAAAAATGGATGCTTTATGAACCACCTTCCTTTGCCATTTGCAAACGGAGGCTTACAACTGTTACACTGCGTGAATAATAAATAAAAGTACTGCTGGCACTTCGGTGGCTCACCAATCAGGGCCCAGAACGTATGACACGTGGTGTGCCTGAAATGGTAGTGACTTTGGTGACTTGGATCCTGCTGGCTCGTAATTCATCCAAGCTGGCACAACTTCGACCACCAACAAACTTGTGACAGTTGTTCAGCACTTTCTTGAAGGAATTGTTTTTGGTAGTATTAGCAATTGGAAATCATGAATTTCCAAAAGAAAATTATAATTTTTGGACAAGATATATAATTATAATGAATTTTCAAAGTGGACCTTGCCTAGGCCACTAAAATCGTTGTGTAGTTTGTTCATGAAACTGAAACTTACATAATTAGGAGTCAACGAAGTGCAATGAAGTATGGAATTGGTTTAAATGCACTTTTGGGGGATATTTTCATTAACAGTCTTAGTTGTGAGGAATGAATGCATGGACAATTTCGTGGGATGTTTTTGCTTTAATATAAATTAATGTGCATTTCCATTAGGAAGGGAGAACCAACCATTTTGATTTTGAATGCGAAGAGTCTCCTCAAAGATAAGTATAAAAAATTATTCCTTCTTTTGTGGTTGATTGACTTTGTAATGCTGCCTATAAATTCAATGGAGTCTTTGGTTCTAAATCTAAATTCTAAATTTTAAAATTTGATCACCACTTGATGATTATAAGTTCAAATTGTAAACTTTAAACCCCTTATTTCTTGTAGGGTGAAAAAAGGACAATGAAGGAGGCATTTTTCTAAATCTCATCTCTACCTACATTAGAAAACTTCATATGGTCAAAAAAGTACTAGGTCTATTGTTTAGAGTATGCACCACTTGTTTTGTCTATTGATGC
The DNA here is from genome assembly GCA_963969395.1 of Pseudoscleropodium purum. Classification (NCBI taxonomy): domain Eukaryota; kingdom Viridiplantae; phylum Streptophyta; class Bryopsida; order Hypnales; family Brachytheciaceae; genus Pseudoscleropodium; species Pseudoscleropodium purum. Next base: position 7,180,401 of record OZ017796.1, read on the forward strand.
AATTTTCTATTTTAAGCTTCATACAATAGCAAGTCATCTAATTTGCATGAGTGAAAAAGAATCTAATTGTAAATTTGTTTAATTTAAAAAAGAAGTTACCAACCCAAGAAAATAAGCAAGCTTAGATTGTAGCCCAAAAGTCTTAAAAGTTGAACCAAACATTATTGCTACTTTCATTCAAAATTTACCAATGCTTTGTAATGTTTTGAATGCAACATTGTTGGTTCAACCATCCTTTTGGAAAAAAGAAAAAAGAAATTACACTATTTGCAAATTCATATAAAATTGTATGAATGTTGTTTTGTGATTTCACAACAATCATGTGAAATTATACAAATTGAAAAAACAATTAGGTGGCAAAGACAAGGTATATTAGGATCTCGAAGGGGATTCTTAAATCTCCTTTGAAACTCTATTAAACCTCATTTCTAAGACACTAAAGTTGAAAATGAGGTTAGGTAAGATTCCAAAGGAGATTTAAGAATCCCTTTCAAACCCCTAATGTAGCCATGGACAACCTTCCTAAAAAAACCTAATACCCTTTCTCTTTACATGACTTTATAATAGAAGAGGCGGACTTGTGAAGGATGAACGGAGGCAAAAAAGGTAGAAGGGCTTGTAATATTATAGAAGAATTCTAGAATACCTTAAGTGTGTGATTTCTTTTCTATTTGAAACCCATTAGTTGTGTTTCACTTTCCTCATTGTTGTTAGGTTTCATTATTTGCATGCTCTGCAGATACAAGCTTCTTTTGCTTTTGTTTCTTTCAACTTGCTACTTTATATATCCAATTTCAAGAGATGATATGATCCTAAAAGTATTTTTGAAGTGGAGTATGTGGTGGGTTTGTTGTTATATTGTGAAAAGAGACAATAAAACATTATAAGCTATTTAAAAGGTGACTATATCTTTGTTTTAAGGGTGTTGCAGATTGTAAGTCCCTTCATCTTCAATCCCAAGAGAAGGTGAGAGTGGTCTAAAAGATTGGCGAGAATGGTGTGTTCATGGAGAATGGATGTTTTTTGTCCTACATCAAGTCTAGGTAAGTTTGATCTTTTCAACATCAATGTATCATCTGAGTATTGGCATTCAATATTTTGTTTTTTTTAGATTTCTAAGCAACTAACTTTTCATTAAGATATTTTTTCAAATCACCTTCTTAACATCATCTTGAAAAGTTGCAAATTATTCATATTGTATTCCAAAAATGGAGGTTAGGAAAAGTTTGAAATCCCCTTTGGACTTCCATCAAAAGCTTAGACAAAATCCAAATTACTTAAGAATTATAGGAACCTGTGTTGAAATGCTTAATGAATTTCGTTGGAATTACCTTTTGTACATTATTTATACCTACTTCATATAAATTCATTGCATTTTCTTTTTATAAATAAAAACTCCAATTTTGTATTACTTGTAGGTCGTGAGCATGTTCATTTAGAAGAGGAAATAGTCCACATGAATGATACCTCAAATTGGTATTTTCCATTACACTTTTGAACCATAGCTGATCTAAGGTATACAACTCTATTCTTGTGCTGACCACATTTGTATTCCAAATAAATGTATAGTTTAGTATTACAACAACGGTTACATCAATTCATTTTCATCAAAAGTACAATAATGTGATTTCAATAAATAAAACTCAAACGCTTCTAAGCTAAACATGACTTCTAAATATAAACAAAATGATGTTAAAAAAAAGAGTGAAAACTAAACATTCTTTGGAATTTATGCACACATCATAAGTCTACCACAATTTCATTCAACAAGTGCTCGTTTTTATTTCACATGTTTGGAGATAAGGATTTTCATTTTATGTACAAAAAAAAGACTGTTCCACGTTACCAATTGTAGATTTGTAAGTGACTCTCTAAAACATAATCAATTATACAATTTGTAGAAATTGTTTATTTCTAATTATTTTATGTTGGACCAACTTCAAGTGCATTTTAATGCCAATATCTTCTTCTAGTAAAAAAAGGTATTGTGTGTTGAAATCACTAATTGCAACATTCTAAACTAGTTGAAGTAGTCTCGAAAAGCTAAACGGTCCCACAAAGCAAGGAATCATCAAGTTTGAGAGCAAGGGCAATAGACCACCTAGTCTTTTCAAAGAGCATGCTTTCTTTGATGTTTGAATTCTCGTTAAGTTAGTTGGGCCCCTTGTGAACCAATTAACTTTATAAAGACAACCAAGACTCCAAATGTCCATTGAATGATTTTCAAGAAAATTGTACATAGAACGCAAGAACACACCTCTTCATCTTGAAATTTTCTTCATTCATTTGTTGTTGATTGGCCTTGTACTTCTATGATTAAGAATGTTAATGCATATAGTCAATTTGAAATTGGATCATTTTTCTCTATCTATGTTATTGATAGAGTCACGTCCTTCTAGAACTAAGGACTTTCTTACAATTCTAAGTACTCAATAAATGGACTTCTTCCATTTTTATTTTGATCATATTTTTAATGTCAAACTAACTTTACCAAATGTTTCATGGAACCCCTAAAGTTACCACTATACAAGCACGTTGGACCATAATGAAGAAGATCCCAACATTCTTGTGGACATGGAGGAGCATTCACCACCATTCCCCAACCTATTTGGACCCAATGTGTCTCTCCTTACCATCCTTTGACCTCTCTTTGGATTGGATGCGCCAATGCAACCCTTGCATCTGCTTATGGCCTCCTTCTCCTCAAACTTGAGATGCACAAGGTTTCAAAGATGGATGCAGTGCGTTGTCCCATTGACAATGATGATCCCAATCTCACACAATGGCGCCACCTTGAGTTTTTATCTAGCTGTGAGGCATATGGTGAATGTTGGACACCTCTCATGATTTACAACCTGCTTCACAAGGAAGGGCCGATCCTCCCTACACTGAGTCCTTGTAAAGTTGGATTGGCGGTGTGGAACTATCATTTTGTCCTTACCCATTTGATGCTGGATGAAGTGGAAAATTCCTACAGAGTGGTGTTGGTGTTTTTAGAATGGATGTGAGTGTACAGCTCAAAGGAAAAGGCATGGAAGTGTCATAGGTTTCATGAGCGGCTTGAATATGGAAGTGGGTACAAGTGGGTACAAGTGCAATTGGCGGCGTGGCGCAGTACTGAGGGGACAATTGTGAGTATTGGTAGACATATGTTTTTTTGTTGATCTCAAAGTTCAAATCGGTGAACCTTGTTTGTGAAATGAGTCCTTAACAAGGTTTGAGAGGGAGCCGTATAGCAATGGGGACTTGATTAAACATTGTGGGTTTGTCACCGTATTTGGATATATTGAACGCTATCATGTTTGCAATTTGGAGATATACATAGAGGCATTGGATAGTATCTTTCCATGTGGTGAGAATGGAAGACAAAAGAAAGACGTGGATGAGGATTGGAAAAGGAAAGAAGATGAAAGTCAATATGAAATCCAATACCCCTATCGCAACCTTGACTTTGGACTTTGTAGCTTTGCTTTAGAAGTCGTGTCATCGTCCCTGCACTCTTGGTGCAAAATTGGAAGATTCGGGATCTATACAACAGCTTGGTTTTCATGCCTCTTCAATTCCATATCCTCCAACTCGGGTATTATAGAGAAGAAGGAGAATTGCAAGTACAAGCTCATGGTATCCATAAATTTGGTCTATTGAGGATACAAATTACACGCACACTAGGATTCATCAATTGCAAGTGTGAAAATTGTGTACTTTGTTCCATGGACGGACTAGCACCTTATGGTGTCGCCATCAAATCTTATACCAAGATGCAATGAAGAGTCATGAGAGTAGGTTGAACAAGAATTGGTTTTGGTGTGCGGGCAAGAGAAGCGTGATTTGGGTGTCGATGCACAATTACTTGCTGCAATATGATGTAGTTTCTGGGGAGTGTAAAACAGAGATTGTTTTGGACTTGTTTGGAAGGAACAAGCAATTTTGTGGGGCTATATGTGAATACGCGCCAAACTTCCATATGAGGCTATGAGGTTTCAACACCTATGAAGTGGGCCTTATTATGGTCTTCTTGTGTGAAAGGTTGAGTGATTGAATGACATTGATGTTATTATTAGCCAATTCAAGAAACCTACAAGCAAAGTGGTTTTGTACTTTGTGGTGTTTTACTATTGTTTTTATTTGTCACCTTGAGTGGATAAGTGGTTTAAAGCCAAAGCAACTCACTATTGTGTGCTTACTTTAAAAAAACTCTTCATCTATCAAATTTTCTCTAATTTTCATTGGTTGCTTTTGAAAAATTGTTGTTCGAATTATAGAAGTATTTACTTGGTGAAGATCTTCTTTAAGTGTTTGTAAATGGATGGTATTGCAATTAGATGTGTTTGTTTTAGTCTTTGAAGGCATGTTTGAGCAGACTTCCATGTTGAGTTGGAATTGAAAAAAAAAATTGGAGTTTGTTGGAGTTATATTAGCTTCACAAAGTTTTATGATTTATTTTACTTCTATGTGATCTTGGAAGTAATTCCAGGAATTATTGGTTGATTTTTTATTATTAGTATTGTGGACGTCTTGTAGTTCCTCATGATTCATGTTAACTCCATTTGAATTTTTGCAAGGTAAAAAGTAATTGATAATTAAGCAAAGGTAATAACACCCTAAGTTGTCAAAGTAAGCAATTCACCATTGTTGGTGGCAATTTTTCCTAAGGAAAAGTCATTTTTTTAGTATTAGCAATTAGGAATTAGGAATTTTTATAAAAAAATTTAAAATTTTTAGACAATGAATTTTGAAAGGAAAAACTCTCTAGGCCATTGAACCCGTCATAAAATGGAAATCAACCAATCCATCGCTTATGTTAGGTTGTTTGTTTGTTTTATTTGTTTGTTTATTACAATGAAACTTCTTAGACTCTATGCGTCTCAAAGTTGTGTTCCGCTGAAATGATTTTTTTGAAGAAGGTTGCATGGGCTTTGTTTCATAGTATTTGTGGACCTATAGTAAGAAAGATATCAAATTTTGAAGTTTTTATGGAAATTATTCATACTTTTATTATGATTGTGGCAATGGCACATGGCACACTAGTTGCAATTAAGAATGGAATTGATTGGGATTCATTTTGGAGGACACTTTCAATAGAAGTTTATTTATCATAAATGAATGGACAGAGCATTTGTGGTTTGACCATGAATGGATAGACAATGGGACTTTAGGAATAAAGAAATGATTCATACAATATTAAAATAGATGATTTCATAGTAACCATTTGTTGTTATAAGATTAAAGTTGTGTTGCTTACAACAAATCATTCCTATTGGAATTAGTCACTTTAGGTTGATTTGATTTCCCTACAATCTATGAACTTTGAGGTTAGCTAACGCACCATAAGATATTAGTAGCCAAAGTATCATAAATGATTGATAGTTCAAGCATTAGGTGGTAAGAGTAGTTAGGCTATCATGGATCCTAGGATACAACAGTAATAAATGCACATATATCTATTGAATCTCTACATATTCTATCATGTAGAATGATTCTGTATAATATATAATGTAGCTTGGAGGATGAAAGAAATATAAGTTAATTTAATATGTCTCTCAATATATCTCTTCAATGGTTGGGTGGCAAGTTACACTCTCACATCTTTTCAATTTATCTTCTTATAATTTAATTGGTTCAAGTGATTGAAGTAGGATGCAAAGCAATTTACATTTTTGCATCTCACTTGAATGGGCTAGTGGGAGAAAAAGAGCATATCTAGGACATCTCCTTTGACTTTGAAAAGGTAAAAAAAAATGATGTAATTATGTGACTTTAGGAATCTAATACTATGGGAGCTAAATTGTGGTGAGTAGGGGATTTTCCAAGAGTATTATCAATTTGACAATTAATGATGAAGACTATGAAAATGTATCACTATCTTTTGAATGGTGTTGAATCAAAACTTATGATTACTACATATCATTGAAAGGAAACTATTTCTTTATGAAGAAAATATGTCATCCCAATTTGAAATTTGGACAAGCTTAGTAAAAACAAATGTTAGAAGCAAGTTAAAAGACAAAATTGATAAATAGTCTTGGCAAATAGTCTTGGCAAATAGTCTTGGTTTGGGAAAGAAAAATCATGGAAATAACATTTGAAAATTTGTCAGATGAATTCATTGTTTTTTCTTTCTTAATCCTACAACGTAAGAGAGGACATTTCTTGTCCTATAAATGATTTTAGGGAAGACTCATACCAAAAAAAATGTTTATTCATTTACATATTTTGAAGGGAGTTGCTTGAAGTCTACCCAATTTCAATCAAAGATGTATATTTTCTTCTTGTGATATTTTGACTTTCCTACATAAGAAAATGGAAAATTCATGGATCACCTTGTAGTGTATATTCGTAATATGTATTCCTCTCTAGATCTAAGTCTAAGCCGGCCATAAAATGATTTAAAAAAAATTTGAGTCCAACTAATGAAATGAAACTTATTAAGACTAGTTTCTACTCTCATTGTTATAGTGAAGACAAGCAACGTTCTATTTGTCAAGATTTCCTTGATACTTGGTGCAAAAAAGAAATATTTTGCTTTAGTAGTTTTCATTGTCCTAGATGATACCTCTCCCATAGCCTCCCATCCAGACTTGACCGTCCGCGCGAACTAGATTGACTTGTAATTTCTAATGCACACCATTTTTCAAAAATAAAAAGGAAAGACTAGTTTCTAATCCATTTCAAAAATTTCAAAAATTCCAAAATATAAATCTTGTATTGCAATTTGTACTTGGGAGTTTTGACCTTATACTATAGGTGTCAATTTTAGAATGACATGATAAATATTTTTGCACCATATTGTTTTGTACTATAATATACCTCTATTGAGAAACTTTCAAAATTTAAAACATTTTCAATTGTTGTTGAATGAATTTTTTTCACTTTTTATTCATAATTTCTCAATGATTTCAAATTATTCTAGAAAAAGGAACTTTAAAGTTTGAAAAAATGTTCATAGGTTAAGCCATGATACATTATAGCTTTTGTCATTCAATTTCCTTCTAATGGTTTCTATTTGGTCATCCAAAGTCCAAATTTATATTTTCTTGTCTTTATACATGTGATTTTTAATGCACTTTCAATGATAGTATTTTCAAGTTCTAATTTAACACCAAACAAAGATAGTTTCCTTTGTATAAGGAACTCTTTAATGGCAAATAAACCAAAGTGCCCTCTGTGTGGATCCAAGTTACATGGATGGGATCCAAAACTCAATTTATGGAGAAAACAATTCAATATGATTAAATCACATACAATCATGCTTTATTGTCATTTCCAAATATACAATTTGAATGAAAAATTCTACCAAATCTATGGTAAGAATTAAGAAGGAATCAAATAAAGAAAAACATTTCATGACACAGAAGGCAAACTTTAATGCATGGAGAAACAATGTTGATATTACCAATATGATAATTGTCTCATACACAGTACATTATATACATGACTACCCTTGAAAAGAGACATACACAGACCTTATCAATTAAATAACCACTCTTGCAAATAAAAAAATAAAAAATAAAACACCCAATTCATCCACCCACCTCTTGAAATCAGAACCAAATAAACTTTGAGATGGGTATGATATATGGAATACATATAGAATGCATACAGATATGATGTATGAAATATGGATGTCTTATATAAAATACTAGTACAATACAACATTTGGATACATGCATGGGACATGGGATATGACTCTTAATCCCATATCGATTTGTTATGTGGCATGTTCAGGAAAAAAAAATATACATATGAAGGTAATGAAAAAAATATACATGTTAATCACTCACTTGTTAACCCTAAAAAGATGGGCTCACCATTGCAGAAGTCATCCTTTTTTGGTATCTGCTTAGAAAAAAACCAAAAGCACTCCAACATTGGAGGTCAAACTACTGTGCAAGACCTACCCATTTTGCACAAAATTCCAAGGTGATGAACATCTGCACTTCTCTCTTACATGGAAAGATTCTGTGTCATCCATCAAACACTTAGTGTGGGCAGCGTTGTTGGGAAGTGTGGAATCATAAGGTAATCTTCTACAATCTCAATTCATCAAAAATCGGATCCACCTTTCTGTCCCATTTGTCTTCGTACAGGCGGAGCATTTGCTGTGCCAGAGTCTCACCTGCACACACTCCAAAGCCACAAAATTATTAGAAAAAATATTGAACACTCTTGAGAAGCCTCTCTAATGGCACGGCCTCAATGGAAAAATGGGCTACAAATTGCACCCTCCCATCTCTTTCAAAATTTGATGTGTACACAACACAAGAGATTTGCAGGAAATTCAAGGGAATGTGCAATGATGTAGTGTGCCATTAGAGAGGCCATTGAGTGTACAGTAAGGTAGGTACTCCCCAAACCACCACTTTTTGCTACTAAACCTATTTTCTATTCTTAGACTGGTCAGATTTTCATATGTTCTTGTTGGCAAGTGAAAGGAGGTTCCAACACACCAGAGAATGCATTTGGATATTGTATGCAAAAGTTATTAAGGAACAAAGTTTGGTTCTAAAAGCATTTCTTTCACATAGATACAAAACTGACTTTGGAGATGTACACATAGTATAGTTGGCAATTTAAGGTGAAAGGCACATTTGGGTGTACCTACCTTAGTCCATTTCATAAACATCACTCCCGTAAGTTGGGCTACTTCTAATCCTATTTTGATTCTCTCCAATCTCTTCTTATCACAAACAAATCACCCCGGCAGGAATCCAAAGTGGTTCTCATTCATATTTTGCCAGTTAGAGCTCAAGAATGTTATGGAAGTCATAATTTCAGTTGCAGATGTTTTAACAGCTCTAGCTCTAGAATGTTTATGAAAGCCATTTCAATTGCAGGTGTTTTTTTCAAAAGATCATACTTGCTTAAGACTGAACACACTCTTGATATTAATATATATACCTGTTGTGACAACTTCCTCAAGTGGAGCCAAGAATACACCCTCGTTGCGTCCTCTCCGAGACAATCCCTCCTGCTCATTGCTCCCGAGACTCGCGTGTTAGCAGGCGGAACAGAACTGAATATAAGTTAATACCGAACCAGACAACCAATGTTTGCTTCAGAGATTTGAGGTTTTTATCTTCAAATTAGGGATACAATAGACGCAGCTGAGTGCTTAATTGAAGAGCAGTCTGTCGGCATACCTTTGCAAGCTTGACTACATCTTGGGCGACATGTTGCAATAGACCTTCTCGGAACGGAACTTGGAGTCCATGCTTGTATACCTGCACGCACGCACTCAAGCAACTCATAATGCCTAGTTAGAAGACGAATTAGAAGCTGCAATCTTTCCTCTCATTTTAAGCCCTTCAATCAATCAAAATTACAGATACGGATGCTCTTGATTGCATAGAATGTCATGGCATTCTGTCTGAGAGCCTCGCAACTTTTGAGCTTTCAATCCAATCCATAACCTACACGGAGCCCGTTTCTACAGAGGAGAGGAGGCAACCACAGGCTGGACGTAGAGAGTATATGGTTCTATCTCATAATCTTATCTTGTTTCGACGTTACGGACTAAGTTAGGTAACGTGAATCAAAGTAGAGTTTCGTTGTGAGAGGTACCATGCCAAGCATTAGAAGTGTGACAAGGGATGTTATTTCTCATAACAACGAGGCTCTAGTTTCACAATACCAGACATAAACGCAATACTTAGATCTTGTTCAATGATGCTCAATCAAGTGTCCAAATCTGTGACATTATAATGCTAAAGCAACTCCCATTGTGGTAATGTACTGAGCAATAACACGCCAAATTTTCCAGGTGTTGCAGCATACCTTGTGGCGGAGCATGTCACGATCTTCGTTAGTCCAGTCATGAATGATGTCCAGAGCACCTTGGAGCGATTGTTCATCATACAGCAACCCAACCTACAAAGTCACAACATACAGCAGCCCGACTTTCTTGTCAAAATAGATTGTCCATTCAGCGAAATGCAAGTAACTTTCTTCAAACTTACATCTAGAAAAAACACACTAATTCCTGTTGAGATTGAAGCATTGCTGTGCTATGAACTAGAAATGAAAAAACGGGGGTAAAATTTATCCTATACGTCTTGAAATTGATAGATTAGGGTTTCAAGGGACCTGCCTTGAAACAAGACAATCACGTGAATATTCCCCAGTACAACAAAATGAGGGTTCTATTCGATTCTCAGGGAGTGAAATAATAGGGAAGTGCCAAAATTCAAGACTTGTGATTAGAGAATGGACGCGATTTGGAAAATTCAATTATCAATCTCTATATATCATAAAAAAAAGTACTTTGAAACAAGATTTAAGCGCACAAAATCGTATGGGGTTGGAGTTAAAGTCATGACTTAGTTGGGTTTGGAAACAAACAACAGAATTGCAAAGCTGAAATTTCACCAAACTCTGAGACAACCCTCTGACTTGCAATCGAAACACTGTCAGAGTTCAAGAGATGTGCTCCCAGAATGGCGAGATTTGAATTTCCTACGGAAGGGAAGGACTCGGCGTACTTTCAGGCTTGATTTGGGGGCTCACAACAACAACAAATCAAGCTGGACAGGATTTGGTACGAAACAACACGCAGAATTGCGCAGCTGAAATTGCAAACTGCAACGAACTCATTGCAAGGATGAGCTCCAGTGCACGCACCCAAAGCGCAGGCAGAGCGTTGAGGAACGGCGCCGGACCACAGTCCGCTCCACGCATCTCCAAGTATTTCTTCAGCCGCGCCTGCACGAAGAGGATGCCAAGTCTGCTTTGAATCCCGGATACGTTCGAGCTTGCACAGGAATGAAGCTTGCTACTGGCATGTCAACCATGGAATCAAACCCTTCAACAACGCTTGCCTCCATTTTTGAATTTTTGCACATGGTTGCTTATATCTATGACTATGACTAAATGCATTACTTAAAACTTGAATTTTATCAAATTAGTCATAAGGAAAGTTGTCTTTCAACGATTCAAGTATTACTTGGGATGAATGAGAAGTCATTTAGACAAAACACACTAGCTTTGAAGCTCTTGAGTCATCATCCAAAATAATGGACTTCTAGAATAGAGTACAAGGAGGGGATGAGTGTAGGCTAAGCAACTAGGGGCAAGGTGGTTCATGGGAAGTAGGCACGTATGGCTAAGACAGTTTGTTTGTTGTCAAAGATGTAGGTGCTTGTTTCATGATGCATCATGTGTAGTTGTTTGCTCTATGTAAAGTACTTTTGAGAGATTTTTAGATTAAAAAATTTAGCATGCATTTGTTAGGTTCATGAGACATAAAGTGGGCACCCTAGAATGCACCATTGACCCTAAACCACTATCTTCACTTTTGCCTACATCTCCAAGATGTGGAAGAAACTATTTTAGAACCAAATTTTGTTCCTTCGTAACTTTTGCAAATGGTATCCAAATGCCATGTTTTGGGGTCCATTGGAACCTCCTTTTACTTGTTAATAAGAAAAGGTAGTTGGAGGTACCCACTTTAACTCAAAGAATGGGATTCAAACAAGCAAGTCTACTTAGAAAACAAATGGAATTTTTGCAATCAATAATTTAAGCCATACGAGCCTCAGCGTTGTTTCACCTCAGGGTAGATGTTTCCCAAATGATTCATCCAATCAGTTTTGGTTGCCAGCTGCCCAGGAAATTCCTCCAACTTTCCTACCATAAAATCCTGTACATTACACAGCACCTTCTTAGGTTGATTTAAATTGATGAAATATGGCTAAAACCAAAAAAAATAAAAATAATAATTTGAGTTTTGGCAAAAGGTTCATCAAGGACTTAAGATGAGCTTAATGGGAATGGGAATAAGTTTTGTTGCTCAAAAACACCCAATATTGATCACACTGAGACTAAGACTTGCCAATAGTTAAAAAAAAAGGTTGCAAGTAATGCTAGTTTCAATTTTAATGGTGGAAAAGAGATTGAGTGTACACGGAAGGTTACCTTGAATGATGCACCCGTGACATCTTTCCAATCATTGTTGCGATAGGCCATTAACATGGGCACATTCAAGGCATATTCTGTGTACATCTCAAACCTAGCACCCCAACACATGTTTGAAAACAACAAAAAAGTTATAGAATTCACCTCAAAAATTCTATTCAATTCCTATGAAGAAGTTGACAATTTTAGTATAAAAAACAATCATTCATACCCTCACTTAAGAAAAGTCTAGATTAGCAAGATAAATTTTGTCAAATAGTATTTAATAAGTCAACATGCAAAACCCAAAGTTTTCCAACAGTGTGCAATACGTATTGGTGTTGTTTAAAATGATGCTCAAAACAATTTGAATCTCTTCGTATGTAAAGACTTTCTTCCTCACCCAAAGTCATCGTCAAACACAAATGGTAGTACCCCGGTTCGATTTGCATCAAATCCTGTCCACACATAACTGGGGCACCCAATTGATGGGTCATTCTCAAATTAGCCAACAAGCACCTTGTGAATCAACAACAATCAATAAGTACAATAGAAAAAAAAATTGAATCTTACATTGATATGTTTGACATTATTGTTAACATAAAACAAGTGAATGCCAAATAAAATGCATTCTAAAAACACAGATTTCTTGTAGTGTTAGGTCCATATATATATTCCATCATTGTAAGTGCTAGCTCTCACCTTCTATGACTCAAGTTCCCACTTGGCTTCCCTTCCGAAAATGGTGAATTTGCAAATAGTGCTGTTGCAATCTATCAAGAAAAAAGTTGGTGTTGCATTGCATGCATAAGGTGTTAGAGGACAAGAAAATATTTAGAGGTGACTTCCCAAAAGAAATAAAAACCATTGATATTATGATGTCATAAGTTTAGGTCAATTAATCACCGGTTGAAAGGAGAGCGACACACGGAACTTATTGATCATGTCTTGCTCTGAGTTAAAGTCCAAATTAACCTGTTCAACAAGCAATAGAAAGTCTCAAATCCAACACAAGTGTCGTACTACATATGGTTATACCATAAAATGGTACATTCTATTCTATTCTCTTTTTTCATCACCTTAACCCTTGAAGGATGTTGAAAATCTTAAAAAGCAGTCAATGGATGACTTTCAAGATTACTGTAGAAATGAAGAATGCATCTATTATTTATTGATTCATAAATGAGATCATTTTCAGTAAAGTACCTTGACAATCATAGGAATCATTGGTGTTGTTAAAACTTAAAAGGTTCTTGAAATAATGTAATGTTCCTGAAAACCTTGTTGACAATTCAAAAGTAGCACTGAGGAAGACAAAGAACCTGCGCTGTGCATGTTTGATACATGGTGTCAAATCCACTTTTTGATCCACCAATCTTGGGAAGGTAACCATCAATCACCTCGTACCTCACCTACAATAATATCATGAAAAACAAAAGTTCATAATTGGTTTACTTTTCTACACCACAACCATCTCTGATTTCTTCCCACTCGCATTGCAACAAAACGTCAATTTCGGAGGAATTTCACATGATGTTGGCACTTTCAAGGTGTGTGGTTTGAAACATAAATCCATAACAATCTTCCTTTTTTCATTTTTATGCAATTAACCTTAGAAGGATGCCACAAACACAAGGTGTTTGATGGACAATTAGAGAATCCTTCTAAGTAGGACAAGAATGTAGATGTTTATCCTTAGAATTTTGTGTGAAAAGGGGAAGTCTTGCACACAAGATGGTTTGACCTCCCAAGAGTGCTCTTGAGTTGTTTTAAGCAAATGACTCATTCCATACCAAAAAGACTAATTTCCATATGTAACCAACTTGTCCTTATAGAGTTTTTATTGTTTTAGAACTTGGACACTTGGTACCTAAAATTGTGCCAATTTAACGTAATTGATGATTGATTGTCAATTCTCCAAGCAAAGCAACATAATTTTGTATCCCATTCACAAAGTATGAAGTGCAAATTCTAGGTTGTACAAAAGTGCAAATGTTAATTTGGAAATGGTGTGGGGAAAGACCTTTGGCACCCTTGGTCGCTTTGCCAATGGCCACTTTGGCTCAAATCCAATGCCCGCAAATCCTAATCCTAACTCTCTACCAACAATGTTCACCTGCACAATAAAATGTGTGTATTAGACCTTGAGTGAATTCACAAAGTAGTTATCTTGCCTATAGTGTATGACATCTATTCTTAAGAGACTTGGGTTGATTTCAGGTGTACCATAGATGGATAAGAAATTATTTGGACACAACATTATGTTGAAGGACTATGTTCATCGTCCAGAATCTAGACTTTAAAACTCTTAGTGGTTGACCATCCGAGAAGTTCAAATTTGAATATTTAGAAGATTCATAGAAGAGCATGTTCCTCAAAGCATAGACTCCAACCAAGGCGGGTTTTTTTACTTTTTGGTACTAGATCCCATTAGAAAAAAATAATTTGACTAAAAAATGGCAACAAATCTTGGATGAAATCACCTAATTGTGTATGAAAATAGAATTATGGACATGTAATATGTACAAATGTGATCTTTTTTTTATCCAATATGTTGATGAATGTTGAAATTTGAAGCACCACTATAACATTTTATATCGCCACTTTGGTACTTCATGAAAAATGAAAAAAAGCCCTGACTCCAACATTACCATGGCTAGATGAAAAATTATTTGGACAAAACATCATGCCAAAGGACTATGTTCATCATCCAAAATCTAGACTTGGAAGTTCCTAGTGATTTAGCCATCTGAAAAGTTCAAATTTGAACGTTCAAGATTCATAGAAGTGCATGTTCCACTCCAAAAGAACGCCGATTCTTTCTCTCAAGTCTGCAGAGCCATAGCGTCTTCTTCTTACTCTTACTCTGAAGTCAGAGAAGAATTGCAAAAAGAAGTCTGATGCATCACCTGCTCCAGATGCAGATCCAGCTCTCGTTGACACGCATGAACGTCTTCCAACGGCGCACCGCTCAACTCGAATTGACCCCCGGGCTCCAGGGAAACACTCGCGCCGTCCTGCACCAACAATTGCAACCGGATTCCACACAATCAGTTTACCTGTACTCCCTCCTCCCTCCAAACAGAAATGTCTGCGGTGGTGTTGTTGAAAACATTGGATCAATACCCATTTCGGTGATCGTATTGTGAAAAGCAAATATAAATTCAAACATTTTATTAGTAGCTAACATTTTATATCACCCAAATCAATGAACAAAAACATTGCATGTGCTCGTTGCAATTGGACACATTCCAGAAACCTCTACTACATTATCTAACGAAGTACTCAAAACAATCTGAACAAAACATAAGGTCCACCACCACTTCCTAAAATCGTAGGACACTTAATTTCTAGACGGCGAGAGAGCATGATTACCCATTTCATTTCATTTCCAAGAGTGGAAGTTTCATTTAATGTTGCCGGCATCTCAACATTTTCAGTTTCCATTTTTACAGTTTCGGGTGGCTCCGCGCGCACATTCCGTTGAGGCAGCTACGAATTCTTAAGCTAATTTCGCATGATCTTTTATCGTTCCTTCGGTAGCAACAAGTTCATTTTTCTGTCTTGTTCGTTTGACAATCGACAAGAAAGCTTCAATAGCTACTTTTGCTACGAAATCAATTAATGGCAGTTTCATTTAATGTTGCCGGCATCTCAACATTTTCAGGTTTCCATTTTTACAGTTTCGGGTGGCTCCGCGCGCACATTCCGTTGAGGCAGCTACGAATTCTTAAGCTAATTTCGCATGATCTTTTATCGTTCCTTCAGTAGCAACAAGTTCATTTTTTCTGTCTTGTTCGTTTGACAATCGACAAGAAAGCTTCAGTAGCTAGTTTTGCTACGAAATCAATCTATCAATCGTATGGATCTTACTCTTCAAGGAATTTAGGCGACTGTGTGGAAGGAGTAGACGACTATTGCAAATATATGATATTCATTGAAATCTAGCGCGCAATGGGGGGGTTTTCGCACCTTCTGCAGTCCGATTACGTGTTCGCCTTCCATAACCCTCTCGTGGCCAAAGCGAGATGCCATGCCGTTCAGCAGCTTACTGATGTGCTCGAAGCTCATGGGCTCCAATGTGTCCAGCTGAAATCCAAGCTTCTCGTGCTCCGTCCCAATCCTGGCAAGCATTTCCAATTCAGCGGCCCATCCCAGCATTTGCAGGAACGGGTACAAACTACAACTTGAGAATCCTTTCGACAGCAGCAAAGCAAATCCCATGGGATGCTAAAACTTAAGGAATAGATAGATAAAAACTCCGGTCTTCAAAGAAGGCTCGTGTGAATAAAGTGTTTGTTTGTAATGACAATGAGTCAATGTCCAACTCCTCTTTTTTTTTCCTTTTTTTTTGAGGATCCAGAAGAGAGGATAGAGGAGTTGGAAGAGAGAGAGACGAGAACCTTACAGTATACTTAATAGTGAAATGAAGTTGTGTGTAAATGGAAATATTTGTAGAAGTATTAGTTCTTGGAGTAAGGCAACCTAAGTTCATCACTTAGTGTAAATTGAGGATACTAAAACCATTAGGGATTAGATCCTATGATGCTATTTTTTCAAAAACTTATATAAACTTCTTGAAGTGAAACAATTTAATTTTAAGTGAGTTGTGAGTGAGTTGTAATTTGTGGTAGTAATTGCATTTTGAATGCAAACCCCTACATTCAATCGCCCTTTGTAGTGAAAGATTCATTCCTACTTTGAAGGGATCCAATCACATTCTTTGAGTGTGCCTAGTAATTAGGTAGTGGACCAATCATAAATTGTAGTCTTTAGAATGTAAGACAAGATTCTATCATGTACTACATATAAAAATCTATCTAAATTTAGTCTTAGAAGGTGACTTGAGGAACTTGATCCAATGAAAAAATAGGTTGGAAGACTTGAATTGAGTAACTTGACAAAGTGTTCAGAAGGTTTGTCAAGTTAGACTAACATTATCCTAGTTACCCCCCTCATTTCTCCCCAAAGTCAATATTTTGAATGATGAACAAAGTATAATTTTGTGTACATAACTTCTCCTCCATTCAAAGTAATGCTTGAATCTTTAAAACTCACACATTCTCTTTGACCAACTTGATGGAAATGAAAATAAATAATCCCTCTTCTATAAAATGCAAATTGTGCCATTTTATTCTCATTTGCACAATTTTTCATTCCTTTGTTTTTGCTAATAAAACCCTAATGAACTCCAAACATCTTTTCAGTGAACCTTTGCAACTTGATGAAACCTTTTTGATGTTATTGCATTACAACAGGCTCTGTTTAAGTACTAAGGAGTATTTTTTTTTTTCTATAATGAAAAAAAAAGATAGAAGCAATAACTTGCAGACTGAGGACTCTTCCTGACCTCCATTCCGATTTCGGCTTGCACCCGCTCGCCAGAAGCGCCACCAGATCCGCCTTTGTCAGCGGCTCCTCCCGCGCGGCTGCGGCTGCGGCCGCTTCTTCCACCGCGGGACTCGACGCCACAATGTGAGATGTACGGAATCTCCTTCTCTTCTGCGACGTCCAGCTCATCTCAAGTCGCCTTTGAATCTGGTACCCGCTTCTGTTTCCCACAGCTGGCCCATCACTCAAGTGCAGCGCATTCTTCGCTTTAATAGCGAGAATGGACCCTTGAACCACCGAAGCAGCCATCGTTCTCGCTTCAGCAGTAAAACCTTGTCGTGTGGAGTCGAAGAAGCAAGATCAAGCACGCCAAATCTCTCTGGGACTCGAGCTGCAACTACGAAATGACGGTACATTCGAGGGCTAGGAGCGAAGGAGGTCGAACGACTGTAAGAGTGAATGGAAGTGTACGATATAGAAGAATGCTGCGCAGGCGCTCAACATGAGTCAGGAACAATGGGAAGAATTATATCGAAGTGTAAACATTCTAGAGAGACGATACTGGAAACAAATTAAAACACAAGATATATGCGATAATCTCCGCCAGTGATACTGGGTTTAGAATACGCAATTCTCTTTCAGAGAATAGAAAAAGATGTGCAAACCATGGTACCTTCGACCGCAACCCTGCAAAATATGAAATCCTTGCACGATTCACTCTCTTCACATGCAACCCGAAATGCAAGACGTGAGACGTGAGAAATGATGCTCTTTCAACCGAGTGTCTGCGATGCATATGCGTACTGAACTAGTCCTGGGACACCGCCTTGGAAGATGGAAAGCAGTTAAGTTAGATTGATTCGGAGTGTGTGTTTTTGACATCGCACGACAGAGCACACGCGACGTATGGTTGACCCACGAGCATGTCCCCGCTCGACACCTGTCCCTTGCCTACAATGCCCATTTGGCGATTTGGGCTAAACCAGGAATCAAATGAATGACCCACACCGAGCGCCAGAAGTTATCGGGTACCGCATGATCTGTTCCGTTTAGATGCGGACACTTGGCAAATTGTTAATCTGTTGTGACAGATGGTCAATCATCCGAACTGCCAAGCCCCCTCAGCACGAGTGCTGCACGGCTGTCTGCATTATGATAAGCATTCGATGGACCACCGCAATTTTAATCTAAGCTTACTTGGCAACAGATTGGTTGAATTTCTCTTGTGCTCGTACCGTTTTTTTCACGGTGACCCCACGTATGATAGTTTCTTCTTACAATTACTAAGTTACAATTAGTAAAGCAGCCGACCCACAGGCAAACCAATTTCCAACTATAGACAAATAGGATCTTCACGAAAAAAATTTATGATAATTTTGTTTTTGAATGAAAAAATGTCAAAAATTATGAAATCCTTCTCAAATCTATTTCTCTATTTCTCTACACGGAGAAATTTTCTCCTCAACCTCCCCCATGCCACGGATAGGCTAATTAAACTGCTTAACTGATCGGAAATGGGTGATCATCCTGATAGTGTGGGTGGATCCGAGCCAGCTCTCGACATCGTTGTCCATGTCGAGAAATGGCGTCCGAGTAGGCTAACCTCAAGTTCATGGTGGTCGATAAGGAGCGCGGCAAGGAATATGAATTTAAACTCTGAAATGCTTCACAAGGTCGAAGATTGATGAGAATGGCTTGCAACTGAAGGATCGACCAGCCCCGTGCTTCGTCTTTCATCTTTGTACAGTTTAGGGTTTGCATGTGTTGCTGTTGCTTCCTCTCATGTGCAGTGGGAGGTGTAATTTCGGCAGTGAGCCTGACTTCGATGTAAATTGTGTCCACGATGCTGTGAAAGACCTGACAATTTTTAGGGTTTGTGAACTTAAGCTAGACAGATCGGATCACAGCTTCGTCTCCCTACCTGCCTCAATGCTGGTAGACGACTGTAGAGCAGCTGTAGAGCTGTGATATCGATCCTCACCAGGCACTCACCTGAGGGTACGACCTAAAATTCTCCTCTTGTAAAGTTTCTTTAGGGTGTGCAGCATCCGTTGCTGCCTCTCATGTGCAAAGCGAGCTTTAATTTCGGCAGTGAGACTGACTTCGATGTAAATTCTGTCCACTATGCGTTGAAATACCTGACATGTTTAGGGTTAGCTGAAAAATTCTAGGACAGATCGGATCATAGCTTCGTCTCCCTCTCTTCTGCAATGCAGGTAGACGAAAGGGAGCAGCTGTCGATAAATTTGATGCTCACCAAGCACTCACCTCATGATACGCCCTGGAATTCTCCTTTTTGTAAAGTTTGCTCGGGGCGCGCGTGCCGATGCTGCTGCCCCTAGCCTCATGTGCAAAGCGAGGTGCAATTTCGGCAGTGAGCCTGAGTTCGCTTTTATATTCCCTCCACGATTTTTTGAAAGAGCTGACATTGCAATTAGGCATGGCTGACGCATGCTAGACAGATCGGATCACAGCTTCGTCTCCCCCGCTTCTGCAACGCCGGTAGATGATGGAGGGCAGCTGTAGATCTATGACAAGCCCCAGGCACGCACTTCAGGATACGCCCTGAAATATATATAATTCTCTTCTTCGTACAATTTCTCCATTTTGGCACCAGGGTCCCGTGCAGACGTCCGCTAGCTAGCTCATGTGCCTGACGTTCCTTTACGATCAGTCCATTCTCCAAGATATATGCTTTTGCAAGCCCTGACACGATCGATCATCGTAACTGGACGTCCATACGCTGGCCTGGACACGTTCCATCTCCGGCCTTCCCCCGGCCTAGCTAGCCCGGCCCTCGCCTAGCTAGATCGCGTCCGGATCGAATTGGCAGTGTGTGGGATGGCGGCATTGGATGGAGCTGGCGATCCTTCGGCAAAAGAGGCTAAGGTCGGCAATCAGTCAGAGGGATGCGGACGCCTGGCGTCCTGCGCATCCATGGATTGTGTGCATGGGTGTCGATCGCCGGCCATTGGCGTTGCAGTTGCAGGAGCGCGAGGCTCTGAGCAGGGATGGCAGCTGTATAGCAATCTAACAGAGCTGCAAGCGGGACTTCCAAGAGGATATGCTTGATCGTCTTCAGCCCAGTTCTGGGTAGCAAGAGCTGGCATCAACGTGAATTGCAGGAATCCGGAGCTTCAGTTATCTTAACCGTAGTCTGTGGCGCTAGCTCCTCATGTGTCTGCCATTGTGGGTTTCGATTGGAAGGTAATCCTGAGACTGAGGCGCTAACTTAGCTCTTGCAGTAAAAACTCTATGGCCTTCCATCAGTTACCAGCTGTGAAGGAAGAGTGTCGCTCCTGTTTCCGTGAGAGCTATTGTTTTGGAAACTGAAAGAGGATTTCAATGCACCAAAAAATGTTTCATTTGGATATTCCTTTCAAAAGTTGTAAAGGCTCAAAGGTTTTTTTTTTTTTTTTCTTGAAACACATGGACAAATTCCATTGATAAGGAAAAAGTACCCAGAACCAAAGGAACAAGCCTCAGTGCAAATATTTTCATTTTCATCAACTTTTCTATTTTTTTTAAGCAACCTAAATGACAAGAGAAGGAGGCACAATCAATCAAAATAGCAAGCAAAGCCTGCTATCAAGGCTCAAAGGTTTTTTTGGTAGAGATTCTAAAATTGTTTTAACATCAGTGGCCATGTAGATATTGATTAACTGGACGTGCATCTAACGAAAATGGCACTTTGGGATTAATGGTGCATTTGACCTTATCTTTGTGTACCAAGATCAATTTTTTTTTAATACATGTTGGCAATTACAGTTTGAAACATTGATTGTGAAAGAAGTAGTAAATTTCAAGGTAGCAAGAGAAAGATATGAAAAATGAAAGTGAGATGCATGTGAACATTCATTCGAGCCAAATGAATTAGTTTCTTCATCATTGTATGTATACAAGCTTAGGTATGGACACCCATAATCAACATTGACTAGAATTTAGCACCTACATCTGGACCAAAAAACATTATAAAAATAGATATGGGTGCCACAATATATATACAATCAAAATATGAAAGTCTATGAGAGTGTAGTGTTAGATTTTTAAAATGCTAAAGATAACATGATTTTGAAAATTATTCAAATGGCATCCAAATGATGCATCTAAAGTGCATTGGAATCCTCTTTTGTTTGCCAATAAGATCAAATAAGAATAAATTTTATTTAATAATTATTATTATGCTTTGTTGTAACTAATGACATTAGTGGATGCACATACTTTATATAGGTTTGCAAAATCTAGATGTACATAACTATTTCCAAGATTGTTTAGGATTTAGGGTTGGAAATGGGTGCTTCTCTATTCTAAAGGAAATTGCAAGGTCATTTAAAGCAATTTCAAAGTTAAGTGCTACCAACTACAAATTACTATTAATAGATGACATCTTGTGTATCAATTTGTAAGGTGATCATGTTTCATGTATCAATTTAATTGAAATTTTATTCATAAGAAGATGTAAATTCATATAGATTTGAATCCATTGAAATCAAATTGACATAAGAACATCACCTAACAAGGGTAGCTTTTGCGTGTTGACACATGGGTGTTCTAAAATAGAGTATTCAAGAGTAGTTTCCCTAACGTTATTGAATTCAGTTTCTTCTACTTTTCTTTTAAAAATAATGTGTATGGAATATATAAAACTCCTCCACAACCTACAAAAAAAAATCAAACTTTGGTTAATGCAATTTCCACCTTAAATTTTTCCTCATAGATTGCTTCTTGAATGATGCCATCTATGTGTTGCAAGTGCAATAATGCATAATATTATTAACCAATGTTGGAAGGCTCCCTTTCACTCTACTATGAAACCAAGAGTCTCTTACTAGTGTTGCAACTTCTTAGTCAACCAATGACACCAGCGTTGCAACTTCCGAACCATCCAATGACTCTTTGTTGCTTCAGATTGAACTAAATTCACTCCTATGAATCTAAGGAGGGATTATTCCTATCTCCAAGGTGGAGAATGATTTACTATAAGTTTGTTAACAACATTATGTGTGCAGGTCCACTTATATGGGCACATGGGCACAGAAAATAAGTGAGCCCTCTCCTTTGCCATGTAAGATTAGTGACAGATGTCAAGCTGAGATTTGTGGATCTCATGTTTTGGATGTGCTAAAGGAAGAACTTCTTCTATTCTGGTTAACATTCAGTTCATTTGCACCAGTGAAAATTAAGAATCCTGAGTAAATACCTCACTCCCAATCTCCGAATCTTAAAAAAAATGAAAAAGTTTTAAAGTTCTTAATTTTTTTCAATTTTCAATGAAATTTTCAATTTCAAAAAAATCCCTCCCCACAGAGAAAAGGTTAGCTTCATGGGTATTGTGAACTTTTCACTTGGCAAAAGTAGAGATGCAAAGTCAGTTGATCCCAAATACCAAAGTCCCCCAAAGTCCATGGAAAGTCCTCAAGTACCATCCAACAACTAGTGTACCCTAAGTAAAGGTCAGATTCAGCATAAATTAAGTCATTTTTGTTAAAAAAGAATTTAGAAAGGGAGGAGGGGCCACATGTCATCTTGCAAATGGCATGAGGTGACATGAACCCTAAGAATCTGATGTGGAATTCAATTTCAGTACCTGAACATTGAATCAATTCTTCATGTATGGTATTATGGTGTTCGAGATATTTTTGAGTTTTACCAACTATTTTCCTTTAACTGCTTTTTCAAGTTTGGAGTCTATTTTTTTCTCTATTTTTTACACCAAATAGAAGGGAAGGGGTGTTATTGACGGGGGGGGGGCTAATATTTTCAAATTGCACTCCGGTTTTTTCCCAATCCCACTGGCTAACATTGAAAGAACCGGCGATTCTCGGCCGAACATTGTTGTAATACCTGTACTATCAAAACAGAGTATTTTAATTTTTAATTTTTTTAATTGTACCTACCATTTTTGGAATGAATTACAACTTAAGTTACAGCCAGTTTGTTTGGGCTGCACGAAATGTATAAAATATTTTCTCAATATTTTAAAGGTTTGGAAGATGAAGTATTTGTATTATCCATATTATGTGCAATTTTCAAAATCAAAGTAACTTAGATAACAAGAATTTAGGAATGATTGTATTCATACACTTTTAATACTTGATCTTCAAATTTGTTACATAAAATAAAGTGGGCTTTTTGTGAGAAAAACTGGTTTCTTTACCTCTAAATACTAAAGTCTTTCTAAGTATGTTTTTCCTATGAAAAAAGAGCATAGGTTTAAATTTATCCCCAATGAAGTAAATTATTTTCTTTTCAAAATCTAACCATATAGATGTTTAAAGAGCTTGCTTACTAGTATGCGTATCAATTTTGAATACAAAATTCTACAAAAGTTGTGAGATTATAGTAAGAAAATTGTATGTACTCTACTTTCAATATATTTTTCCTCTCCCACAATTTTCATAAACATGGTTGGGAGGTTACTTGAACAACTAGAAATTGCATTAGCACATTGAAATGTACTTCCAAAAACCTTAAGTTCAAATGAAGAGCTATCAAACTCATTAGACAATCCATTTTGCAATTGTTGAAATGCAACCTTTTTATAAATAAAAATTGCAAATAACTCCAAATCAACACTTGAATGCTTAAATTTTCAATGGTGAAAATCATGAAAACACTTTATTCTTTCCATTGGGACCATTTTTATAAAAAAAGGGATAAATAAAAAAATTTAAATCCCAAATCGAGTGAAATTAGCAAGCTTTGCTTAGAGTCAAGAAATCTTGTAAAATTTGCAAGCTTTATTCTTTTCACTAATGGCACATATATACCCTTTGAGAACCTCTCAAAAATAAAATACTTACCTTTTCAAGTGAAAAACAAAGTTTCTAATAGTTGACCTTCAATATTGTCTATAAATTTTTTTTAATTTTCAAAGGAATTAAATTGCCCACACCAAAATGGACTTGAAATTTTACACCAACCATGAATGGTTGGTTAAATAGTTAGGGGTTAAATTTAGATCATTTATGACCTCATGTTATTTTAACTTACTTGTTTGTGTCTAATCCTTACAACATTAATACTACTCCACCAATCTATTTTTATTTCATCTAAGCAATTCATTGCACTAATTTATCAAATTAGTAAGGGTGCAATATTAGTATTTTATGTAAAAGTACTTTTTCTAATAGGATAAATTAGTTTAGTTCTAACATCCCACTTAGTCAAGTCATTTTTATCTTCAACCAAAAGCAAAAAGCGTCGAAGATGCATGTTTACAAAATAAGAAGATATTGGAAATCCACTGGTTTTAAGTCCTTATCACCTTATCTCTCCAATTCAATGTATTCATTGCTATATTTCTAGTTTTTTCCAAGTGAATCTTTTTATTGGCCATTTAAGCTACATTGTTAAGACTTTAAGGAATCCAAAGCCTATTGGGGGGGGCTTTAAATATTTTGATCAAATAATTGTATTGGCAATTCTTTTATCCTAATGAACATTCAATTTTCTTATAGATATACACAATGATTGCCTTGAATAGAAGCCAAATTTCATAGACTTTGGATCAATGTTTATAACATTAGAAAAAATCTAGACTCTTTAGAAGGTTGAGATTTGTCATTTCACTATGTAAATATAGGAAATAAAGAAATTGAAAAAAATAAAAAATAAAAAATAAAAAACTTGCAATCTCATGTGACGCTTAAAATAATCACATAGTACATGATTTAAATATTTCTTTATTTTAAATTTTTGTAGTATTTGCACATCTATCTAGCAAAAAAACAACCTTCTAAAAGAGCCTAGATTTTTTCTAATGAATGATGTATAGTTTGGTATTTTTTGTTTATATAGACAAGCAAGGGCAAGATAAATTATATATGAATTTTTTCTTAACTTATTTCATAAAGTTCTAAACCAAATTTTAAAATAAGTCATGAACTTGAGCAACTTGGAAGATACATAAATTTTCCTATAATTTTCTTAAGAACTGTACTTTGCTAATCTTTGCAAAGGCATATAAGAAAACTTTCTTTCTAATTTTTAAGATCTAAGTATCTTAAAATTATTTTAGTTTAGGAATTTGAATATCTAAATTCAAAGAATTAGATATATGGAGTTTAATTTTTATTGGATTTCAAAAATTAAGGTGTATATATCTATTCATTTGCATAGAATTAAGTTAATTTTTATGAAGACTTAGGACACCTTATAACTCATAATGCATATTCCTACAAAGTCGTTTTGGAATGGACGTTTCAATTTTTTTGACAAAAGATGGAGTGTGTGCATGCTTCGTATAAAGTTTTACCATTTTTCATTAGATCCTTGTATCAAAAGTTATCATGTCCAATTTATTTTTCAAGTAAGGTGGGCTATTATAATGCCCAAATTTTTTTAAATAACTTTTACTCACATGTACAAAAAAACTCCTCTAGTTCTTCAATTTGGTACTAGCATATAAATAATTTGAAATAATATGCAACATTTGCTAAAAAAAATATACATGTGGGGCAAAAATACTACTTCAAGACAAGTCAAAGTCCAAAAGTCCAAAAAAATGTTAGGTTCAAAATGTTAGATTCGTTCTATTTTTAGTTCAAAATTTGAATATTTTAACTTCAAAATTGTAGTTCAAAATCATAAATTTTTTTACAAGTTATTGTTTTATTTTTGGTTCAAAACATTGACTTGTAAAAATTATAAAATAACATCTAATCTACAATTAATTTTCAAAAGGAACTTTCAAATTATGTTTCAAATTTAACCAATTAGTAATTATTGATGAAGTTTCTACTTTTACTCCTATCTAATAAGTCATAGAAAAAACACCATCTTTTAAAATTTAGAAGTACTAATCTAGCTCTAAAATGTTGTGGAGGATAAAATATTAATGAAAGATTTTTCAAGTTATTGTAGAAATAAAGACTACATCTATTCATCTTAGAATCTAATAAATTTTGCATGACTATACACTGAAACTCACCTATCACCCCAGTTTCCCATAAGTTCCCCCCCTCCTCTCTCAAAAAATTTGTGAGCCGCTGATTTTTTTGAAAAAAAATGCTTACCCTCAAAATTGACGTTGATTTCTCAAAAAATCACAAAATGTTGATCTTGTGAAATTTAATCTGAGCCATTCAAATATAAAATACAAATACTGAATACGAATATGAATATGGGTATGGGTATTAGATATACGTATTGAATATACGTATTGAATATGTGTATTGAATACGGGTACTAAATACGGATACAATATTGGATACGGGATCAATTGTCCCATATTGTTTGTCAAGAACTTTGATTCTGAAGATTGCAAGAGGGGGTGGGGGTGAGGGGGGTGAGATAAAAAAATTTAAATCAAATTCTAAATGATAGCTGGGGGTGAGAGGGGGTGGTAAAATAAAAATTGAGGGGGGGAGTGTACAGTGACACAAAGTGTCACTATACACCTTGAGTGCCTAATAACTATATACATCAATTTTGTGTGACTATCTCAATGATAGACTTTGTCCTCTTTGGATAGACAACTTTAAGATAGGTACACCTAATTGTGATACTTTCTATTCTCCAATACCTAAAATGGTCTTGGATGAATATTTTCATGACGTGAAACCTCTACATCTTTTCAAAAGCAATCAATGAAAGATGAGGAGTTTTATGAAGCATCTAATGAGGTTGAGATATTTTGTGCTTCAAAGGTATCTACTCAAGGTGAATCAAATTGCTAGTAGAAATATGATCCAAGTTGCCACATGTAGACCAAGGAAGCAACTTATGAGAAGATCCACAAAGCTACTTCATTGTTATGTGGGTCTTCTCGCGGGTCATTTTGTTGCTCTTCCACTATTGGATTTCTACTAGCAAATTTTATGTATGGGATCCCCTATGTCTCCTATAACATTGGGAATTACAAAACTATCTAGGTTGCATTTTTCTTGAGTTTGCTAGCTAACATTCTCAACATCATTTGACCACTAATATAATGGGATTTAACCCCTCACCACCTAGATATTTCATAAAACATTGGAAAGGGAAGCATTTTGTCCCCTTGGATGGTGAGGAGTTAATCCCTAAAGGACAGAGGGTGTTTTTAGGCCCAAAACTACTTCAAAGTTCTTAAATCCAAAGTAAGGCAAAAATCTTCATTTGTATTTTTAAAATGCTAATCCCAATGGTTGTAATGTTGTAATAAACAATCTATATTTAAAGTTATTATTTTTTTCAAAAATATTGAAAATAGAATCAAATAAAGAACTTCAAAGTTTATTTTAGAGTAGAGATTCTTTAACAATCCACAAACTAAAACTCCTTGTAACTTTCATCTCATCAATGAAAATGGAACAATTTAAAGTTTTCCACATATATATGAATCTTGAAAACCAATTTCAAATTTATATTTGTTAAAAAACTGATTTTTTTGAGTTGCACAAGCTGCTCACCGAGCAATGAAATTTACATATCATGCAATAATTTTTTACCCATGCAGTCAAAAGTTATGAAAACTATTGCACCTTAAAGTAACTCCTTGAGAATATTTTGTGTGAAACTTTCAAGG
Source organism: Pseudoscleropodium purum (assembly GCA_963969395.1). Lineage (NCBI taxonomy): Eukaryota > Viridiplantae > Streptophyta > Bryopsida > Hypnales > Brachytheciaceae > Pseudoscleropodium > Pseudoscleropodium purum. Next base: position 7,208,128 of record OZ017796.1, read on the forward strand.
AAAAAAATAAAAATTCCGTTCATAGTGAGCTACCTCAAACCACTATGTTGCCAAAAAAAGGTATTTGGACCTTCAAGGGTTTAAAAAAGTGTTGCATTAAGAAGGATTGTAAATCCAATCCCTCCAAAACTACCACTCAATTTTCCTATTATATCTAGTTGCTAATCATGGTTTGGTCAAAAAAATTTATTTATTTATTTAATCAAATGAAATGGAATTTCATTGTAATTGGTCAAACTTTCATATTTTCTTGTTGGCAAGTGAACAAGAGGTTGCAGTGTACCAAAAAAGTGCAACATTTGCATACCATATTCAAAAAGATATGAATAGTCAAAGTCTCTTTTGGTAGATGTTTGCAAACCATTCTTTTAATATAGGTACATGTTGATTTAGAAGATGTATAGAGAGTAATGATGGAGGTTTTAGGCGGGGTTGCTTTGGTGCACCCACCTTTCTTCTTATGTTAACCTAGGGGGAAATTTTGTAACTGTGATTATTAGGATGAACTCCCATTTCCAATCACTTAAGTAGTTTAGCCTATCTACGGCATGGGGAAGTTGAGGAGAAAATTTCTCCGTGTAGAAAAATAGACTTAAGAAGGATTTCATAATTTTTGACATTTTTTCACTGAAAAACATAATTATCATAAATTTTATTTGTGAAGATTCTCTTTGTTTCATTTCTAATCATTAGGCAAAACAATTTTCAACCATAGACCAATTACAAAAGCAATATAGGTGATCATTGTGGCTTTCAATGTACATATTGTGATCATTTTATGGTTTCAATGTATACCTCCTAAACATTCTACTACTCCTCTTGTTTGTGAGCTATCACCTACGACACAGCTAATTGGAAATGCAGTATTTTATACTTTGACAATGGGATGCTGATCGGAAATGGGTCTACTCCTTTAGTTAAGTGTAAGGTAGGAGGCTCAAAAAGCGACCTTCTAAGGGCTGATCTACCTTTTTCATTAGGGTTGACAGGACGGTTGGACATCTGGGACGTCCGGACGCAAATGCTGTGTCCGCAACGTCCGCCCCATCTACCTATCCCCCCGTCCGCCCCGTCCGCCCGGTTACGGCCGTCCGATCGACACGCGGACTGATCTGGTCCACATTATCTGGGCATCCGCCTCGGGCCGTCCGCCCCATCCGTCCGCCCCGCCTTCCGACGGTGGGAGGGACGCTACGTCCGCTGGCGTCCGTGAGGACGGATGTCCGGGTTTACGGACGCCTTTTTGGGGCGGACGTAGAGATTCGTCAACCCTGTTTTTCATAGGTTTGTATGAACATAAATATTTTTAGCTCATTTTTCAAAGAAAGAAAAATAGATGCTGAATGTAATACAAGTGGTGTCATATTTTTGGAAGCATTTTTTTTAATTAGTTATGAATTTTGAAAGATTTCTATAGTAGGTACCTATTTGTAACCATAGGTCTCCCAAAATTTGTTCCCTTGCAACTTCTAAAGCAATTTGAGGAATGATTGGCTCTTGGAATTAAATAAATAAATTTTTCTTGATTCATTCAATAGCAACAGTGGTCAATTTCAAGATCACCTTCCATCCATTTTACAACCAGCTATGTGGCAATTGCAAGGAGAGGGTTGCAATTACAGCCTCCTATCTTCGTTCATTTTGAGTGAGCAAGAAGTCACCCCATGGAAATTGCCACACTATTTTCTTTTCACACTATTTTCTTTGACATGTTAACCGTGGTCAGATGATGGGTTTGTGTGGAGCCCATTTCCCCCAAGTGGAGTGCCACCGAAAAATATTCCCCAATTTATGAAGTTGACTATTGTGCCCTCCCTCCATCTCAACAACCGTCAACTCTGAACTTTAATTTTTAATTTTTTTTGACACTGAACTTTAATTTCAAAATTTGTGAATTTGTAAAAATATTTAAATCATCGACAGCAGTGGATCATTGAGGGTGGTTGACTTAGGAAATTTTCTTGGAAGGTGTCACCCGGACCTTAATATTCTATGGATGACTTTTTCGCCTATTAATATTTTCATGATTTATTCTCCAGAAAAATAAAATTTATAATGTTTATTCATAGGCCATAGGGTGAGATTTAGCAATAGGGAGCCATGATAATAAGGGGCACTTTACACATGGGCCGACCAAGTCAAGAGGCCGTGGGAGTTCATGGCCAAACTTTGGGCAAGAGTCCAAAGAAATGGGTAATAAATGGGTAATAAATGGGCAATAAATGAGCAATTTAACGGCCTTTAGACTAAAGTTTGGGTCACCACAAAGTGGTGATCCAAACTTTGGTCTAAAGGCCGTCGAGAGGCCATTGCCACATAGGAGCTTGGGCTTCTATGTAGGCACTTTGGAGGGCGATGGACTTTGGATTGTGCCGCCTTGTGTGAAGGGTTGAGAGGCCAAAGTCAGGGTTTTCTGAAATTTGATTAGTGGAGTCCGACAAACTCTCAACCTTGGGCCATGTATGAAGCGGCCCTAACATTGGTTACCAATGAGGTTGGGTCCTTTTTGCATCTTTGAAAACGAGACCTCCTCATACCGTTTGTTGGAGTTAAATTCATTAGACCCTATACGAAATCGTTTCTTTTTGGATTGAATTTTTTTTCATTAATTAGATTAAGAATTTTTGAAATTTCATTTCACAAGATTTGGAATATTTGGTGACCTTTATTAGCAAGGTCTTCACAACTTAATAAGTTAGCAAGAAGATTGGTTAAGTTTCAACCCCTTTCAATAAATAGGAAAATTTTTTTCAAGGAGGGGGGGGAGGACTAAGCATAGTAAGCTTATGCAATCCATGAATTTTTTACATTTATAAAGCAATCACCTTTGTATATATAATCTTTTTCATTAATCACTTTTTATAGTTTCTTTTGAGAATTTCAAATTATTTTTATTAGTATTTTCTACACTATTCAATAATGCCATGTTATAAATTGTGAACATTTAATTATTTATCATATTTAAATTAGATTAATTTCTTTTAATGAATTTGACTTAAGCTTAGAAAAGTGAACAAAATTGTTTACTTTGACTCCTCCAATCCTTAAATTAACTAATAAGCCCTCAACAATCTAGCAAAACCAAATATTTTCCTAGTACGAAGACAATCAGTGCTTGATTATACAATGTTATGATGGTTCAAAATTTATGTGTCCAAAATGAAAGGGAAGCATGTATTAAATATAATAGTCATATGCATATCGGGGTCCATCATTCTTAACACCCTAAAAGATTAGATAATTGTTTAATGCTTGCAAGAGATCTTGGTATAGTTCCTCAAGAAGTCAATTTTAGTCAAATGTTTGCAAAATTTTGACACAAGGTGTGATCATATATCCTAACATGCACCTCCTCTATGGAAATGGAATTTTTTTTATTGGATGCCTGAATCAAAAATTACATTACCTTAAATTTTTTTAGTAACTCGGACAACTTCAAGTACCATGTACAAAACTCTTTTTCTACTTTTGAAATTTGGTAGGTATATAACATACACAACAAAAGATGCGCATGTTAAAAAAACACCATATTTAGTGTAAAAAAATCATTGTAGGAGGTATTAAAGTTTGTTGGACATGTCATAGGCAAGGTTAGAAAAAAAAAAAAAAAAAAATTCTAACTTCAAATGTCATAATCTTTCAATTCATGTAATCAAAGTTTCTAAATTTTTTTCTATACATTTTCATAGTAGTCTTCTACAAATTTGAAAGGTTGAGTTTAGAAAAATAAGAATATAAATTCTCATTTACCTATAATATGGTATTTTCACAATTTTTGCTTTAAATGTGCATCAAACCTTTAGGGATTAAAAATTAAATTTTTATTTTGTCTAGTAGAATTACGTATTTTGTAGCAGCAGCATTTATAATAGTCAAATACAAGATTGTTCTAAAGATCTTATGAAAAGAAGCGTAAGAAAATAATACATATTTATTTGGGTAGAGATACTTGGAATTTGCCACCTGTTTTGTTTCAAAATCTTCAAATCTACATTCCTATGCCTATCAAACTCTCTTTGAAGTTAATCCCTAGATATCCATGGGGTATTCCCTTCCCAAGTCTTTTCTAAATGGTTGTTTCTAGAATCCTTTAATAATTGTTATGTAGAATTAAATTATTAGAAATATGACCACAGGGATCTTGATCATTACTATCAAATTAATATATACTCCAATTTTCAAAACGTTGACCTTTTCAATTTCAAATATCAAATTATTTACAATCAAAATCGAATGTTTGAAAAGACAATAATGACTTTGGAAGGGGAGCATATGTCAAATATTTTACAATTAAAAAATTTTGAATTTTTTTTATTAAATGTAATTATGCAAGTCGATTTTCACAAACATCAATATAAGAAACAATTATATTCAAAATCTTATACATTTACAATAGGAAAACTCCACGTAATTGTGTCCATTCCATATTTGCTCTCACCAATCAAATCCATATCTATTTGCAGTATCCTATGAGTATCCTTTAAATAACTATTCATTATTTGGTATCTTTCTCAAGATAAACTATAGTAAACATTCTTTGAAGTGTTTGAGTTTGAGAAATTATTAAAATTAGTCATTATCTATGTCAAGGGGTTTTTTTGGTTGTACAAAGACAAGGCAATGAATTACTTAAAAAAATCAATCTTATTTTAGTAACTTTTCATAAGGGAACAACAACCAAAAATGATTCTTAGGACAACTATAGTTTAATGATTCTTTCAATTTTTGCATATTAACTATAAGTATCCATATATACTCATGTAAATATACTTGATCAATTGACACACCTACTATTAGAATATTGAAGGCATTGGATAGCAAGCTTTTAAATAATGAGAGCTTCCAAAATTGAGAAGACCAAGGAATGTAACTTTACATTTGAAATGTTAAGTTCAAGAAAGAAAATAATGTGGACAACTATTTTGTCCTCCATGGCAAAAAGATGCAAAAATTTGAGTCCCATAGAAATATAATTAGGCCCATCTTAAGAGGTGCATTTAACGACAATTCATAAGGACACATGGGCTAAAAAAATGCATGGTTGATTATTTATAAAGAGTTCACATTATGAATTTTTTTAATTTAAAAATACACTAAATGAGTAGATTGGACATTTAATGCCCTCTTTTTTACTTCTTTTTTTTTTATTGAAAAAAATGAAAAAAATTTCATTGCAAAAGTAAACATACACACCAACCAATTGCAAGCAGTCTAGTGGAGAAACAAAACTACCTAACTTTGACCCCATGATAGACACTTATGACACATGCCCAACTAAATTCAAAGACAATAGGGCAAAGGATTGAGTCCTTCATGGCAATCAATAAGACACTAACATAACACCCTGATGCGTTGCACTAAAATCCTCTTTTGACTTTCATATAAAGGCCATGACCTCCAATAGATGATCTTTCAAAGCCTAGTGATTGAAGTTGAGAGAGGTTCATTAAGGTTTCTGAATTCGAGTGTAAAGAAGGCTTGAATTCCTCATAATTCCTTAGACATTGGTCATCTAAAGTGTAATGACATTGGTCAAGCATAAATTATAGTAGTGCAGCAAGTTTTTACATCATCTTTTATCCCCTAAAGGCCGGGGTATGTTTCAAACATGAATGATAAAAAATTGACACATCTAGCACATTGAGAAAAAATGAAGAAATCAATATGAAATAAAAATTGATATTCAACCATATAAAATGGAACTATATTCATATTTGAATGAATGGAGTTCTTTTCAAAACCTTTGACCAAGTAAATTGCAAAATTATTGAGTTTGAAGGTAAAAAGTAAAATTTTACACCTTGCCTAACATTACTTATTTAACCTTGCCTAATATTTAAACTCTTTTTTTAAGTGAAATTCTTGCACCAAGTATAGTTTTCTTTTATCTTTGCAAACTACAATAAAAATGGTTATATACTTGTCAAATTTCAAAAGTAAAAGAAAGGATTAGCACAAACCATCTAAAATCGTTGCCCTTGCCCATGATTTTTGGCAACAAAATTCTAATCTTGTGCATTTCTATACTTGAGTTCAACTTTTGGAAAGATCCATTCAAAATTGACTTTGTGGAAACTTTCCAAAAGCTCTTAATTCTTCATGTCCAATAAAATTTTAAGGACCAAGGCACATATAGGGCACAAATTGTGAAAATTGCCACTTTTTCGGAGGGTAGTGAGAAGAAAATGATTTTTTTCTTCCAAATTGAACTATAAAAATTTGGACTAGACTACCATGGAAATGTGTAGAATTTTTTTTTGAAACTTTGACTGCACAAATTAAAAGATTATAACATTTGAAGTTAGAAGAAAAAGTATTTTTTTCTAATCTCGCAAAATTGGGCTAGCAACCTTTAACTTCTCCTCAAGTAAGATATTTACACTATACATGGTTATTTTTGACATTTACATCTTGTATCACGTAAGTTCCATACTTGCCAAATTTCAGAATTATTGTAGGACTTCTGCACATGTCGCCCAAAGTTGCCTGAGCTCTACCAAAATTTTAGGACAACATACCTTCTGATTTGGACACTTGTTTAAAAAAAACCATTTTCCTACTAAAAGGGGCCATGTTTCCACCTTGTGGTCAAAATTTGAAGAACATTCGTCAAAAAAATTACTTTATACACATCTATTTGAGGTCATCTATATGAGTTCAACGGCCATTTGGCACTTCAGGAATTAACCAATAAAGTGACCTCACATGGAATTGATATAAAAATATAATTAATTATTCTACATTAAATTTTACTACAATACCGGTATTGGGAGCATGATGTTAAATCCTGCCTATGAATGGTCCGGATGAACAGAGTTCCAAAAGTCATCCATGATAGGTGCATTCATCCTTTGAAAAAGTGGAACTCCTACTTGGATGAAAAGCAACAAGTGGCATCTAATTAGATGAAAAGAAAACCAGTCATTTTTCATCCATCCGAGTTGCAGTAAGTCAAGCCCTGATGGAATTAAATGCCCTCCTTTGACCCAACTGCAAAAAAATCATCATCATCATTGGGAGCATATATCCGTCTGCTTTACTCAGTTCTGCGAATGATAAATGACCAATTGCCAACTGGATTGAAAGAGGTTGCACCAATCATAGACTGGGGATATTCTTTTTATTTTATTTTTTAACTTCAAGTCAACCAGGCCATTCATTGGATCACATGGTTGTTACTGTAGTTGAGAATTTTAAGGGATCTGCCGGTCTGCCACCTCAGGAGTCAGGATGGTTTTTTCACTAGGGGTAGCTGTAGGCTAGGGTCGGCGGAAAATAATTATTTACAAAAGAAAAAAAGGCGAAGGGGGAAAAAATGAATGAGAGAAATTGTCGAAGTCAACAAGAATTAAATGATGAAGTTGTCGGGGAAAAAGAAAACATCAAGAAGTGTTAGCTAGAAAGTCCAAAATAACAAATTTTTTTTTGAAAAAACAACTACTAAGTTCATGACAATAATGGGGATTTGATACTATTGGTACCAATCTATCATTTCACTAACTACCATCAAGAATTTTTTTGATAGGAAATTGAAGGAATTATTTTATTGACATTTAGTGGGAAGAAAGGGTGAAGACGGTTTTGTTTATGTTGAATGAAATCCGTTTGGTCTGTTAGGAATCATCAAAAAAGTCATGGGATAATTCGAAGATAAGAGCTTGATTGCTCATTGTCAAAATGTAGGATTTGTAGTCAAAGTCAATTATTTAGTTTTAGCATAATAGAATAACTTTTTTTTGGAAAACTTTGAACTATGAAAAGGTGTGAAATCAAGTTAACTTTCATCTCTGTTTTGTGATTTTGAACCTCTAAAAAAAATTATGGACATAATTCAAAGAGGATGTTTGAAAAATGTCCTATCCAACCCTACTTTGAACTCTATCCATAACTTTTGATTAGAGGTTTGCAATTTGAAACAAATTGTTGGAGATGAAGGTTAATTTAAATTTCCACAATAACTTGGTTCAAAGGTTTTTGAAATAAAGTTATTCAACACTTCATTAATGATGTATGAAATTTTACTTTGAACACAATTCTTGCTTTTGACTTAACTATGAGTAGTTGAGTTCTTACTAATCCTAATTTACATATACCACATGGGTTGCTTTACCTTCTACCACTTCAATTTATAAGGTTCTTATCTTCACATCCTTATGCTTGCCAATTGAGTGTCTTCTAAAACTTTGAAAGAAAAATGTAAAATATTTCTATTTTTCATTCAATATAATGCTACATTTTCTAAGATAAAAATTTGAGGTATCAAATCTATCTTTTGAACTTTAATTAATTATTTGGTATGAATTTGTTGAACCTATCCTACATCTATACTATGTCCAAGCCTTGTTCCTCCAAATTTTGTGGCCAAATCCCAAACTTGGTTTAGTTTTAGAAGGTGAATAAAAATATTATGAGTGGAAATTGGAGCTTTAATAATGCAACTCCAAATTTTCAAGTTTTTTCATGTATAATATTGTATGAAAAATATATATGTCAAAAAATGGATAAAAAATTTAAAATTCCATTTGGAAGCACTATTAACATGAAATCTTTAAAGGGCAAATTTGTTTATAAAATAAAGCTACTAGAATGTTGGATTTAGTGTTTTTCTTCTCAAATTATGTACAAAAAAAGATGGGGCTTGAAGCTTGAGATGGATCTCCACTTTTCCTAAATCCAACTCAAGTTCCAAGTGGAACTTTAATTTCTACTTCTTTGGTTCCAAAAGCTCCTCCAAATGCTATAATGTAGACATTTTTTAGTGAACCTAGCCTTAGGCCTTGGGATGTAGTGTAATCCCCAAGTCCCAAATTTTAGCTTTCTACTAATTCAATTTTGATAATCCGGTGAGACTTGGAGTTTCATATGTATTAAGAAACATTTAAGCATTTGACTATGATTTTTATTATGTAATGGTAGTCTAAATTTGTTGAATCTTGATCAAAGTGAAGATTGACATTGAATGTGAAATTTTCTTGGTAAGTGCATAAATTACTCAAAAATTTGTACATTAGATTTTTTAAAGGGTTAAGAAATGGTACATATTGATTCACTGAAGTTCTAAGCCACCTAAATATTTGATTTGTATGCAAAGGCCATCACTCAAGAAGAAATAAATTCTTTTTTGTATGGAAGCTCAATTGTAATTATCTAATAAAAGTAATCATTATTGTTATTAGGTGGTCACAATTGATGTGAAAGTGAAAAAACCATCCCCCTTAAAAGACATCTGCTGAGATCAAGGGTAGCATTTTAGGCTGCATCATTTATAAAATTAGTTTCTTTTAGCTAGGAAAATTATAACGTGTGGTTCAAATGATGTATTATTCTAGAGTTGTTTCATAATATTTTTAATTATATTTAAATTGATCGAGATTGTAAGAAAATTTAGAATAAATCAATATAAAAATCATAAAATTATATTTGTATAGAAATAATTACTTGCAATTGATAAACCATTTTTTTAAATCATTTTTTGTTTCCAAGGGTGGAAGGCACAAGAGTAACAATAGCAAGGACAAGGAGATATTGTTAAGGGCATCACCTCTATGACTAGTTAGAGTTGTGCTTTTGCTCTCAAATTAAGAATCCAAACTTTTGTTGTAGATACAAGTAGGAATTGAATTACAATCTTTATGGACTTGAATAAAATTCTGCAAATACAAGCCATCGATGTGTCACATGGGTATAGTTTAAAATGATTTATTCTTATAAATAAAATATTGTTCAAAAAAATCCATAATTTTGAATTTAAATTAGAGCTTAGATGTAAGCACTCAAGAAATTTACTAGTAGAAACATGGATCACATGTAGGCCAAATTGTAGGTCCTAACCCCTAAATGCCCAAGGCACCAAATTTTGGTGTTGACAATACTTTGAAGTTAAATAAAACTTACCAAGTTTATATTTTTAGTGATTTTTATTTTTGATAATTCTTTTTGAAGTCTAATTTTAGCATCAAAAATCCGATTTTGAAAATGATTGATTATAATACTTCTATTTAAGATTTTGTGCAAGGATACCCATTGCAATCTTGACTTTCCATAGTGTTGAGGGCTCTTAGAAGTGAGCCTCAAATACACTAGATCTTACAAAAAAAAAACATTAGAAATTCATTTAAAAGAATTGTAGAGCATATTTTGAGAAGCCATAAATCAATTGGTATTATGTATGTTAGGCTCTTTAAGCTCGTTTTTTTTTGGTGACCAACTTTTTAGATTTGACATGTGAAAAGAGGATTAAAAGACTTCAAATCACTTTCACACTTTAACACCTTCATGATGAAACTTATAAATATGCTAGTTTTTTGTTCAATTTAGAGCAAATTCCTACAAGCTCAAAAAAGAGCTTGGACATTTAGGGGTTAAAGCGTACTTCATGTAAACCATATTTCTACTAGTGAATAGAATTTGTAGATACCACATTTTTAGAAGGTTTTAAGATTGAATGAAAGAATAGATTTCCAAAGTCTAGTTCTCATTATCTCATATAAACAAAATTTTGACTTTCACATCAAGCAACTAGAGAGGTTTGATTTTGAATGTCTTTCTGGATATTGTAATCTTCTTTTCTCCACACCAACTATCTTTTTCATGAGTTTTTAAATATTTGAAGTTCAAATCTTCTTAGAACATTAAAGCATTAACTTCAATTTTTCATCTTCAAGCAACATTTGAAATCATAAACATGTTTTTACTATTGTCGTTTCTAATAAATTTGTTTTAAAGGATTTTAGTGGCAATGAAGTTTACACAATTTAGAATGCAATATACGCCTTTAAAAGATTATAGATTTGATTTTACAAATACACTCTTTGAATTGTACTTGCTATTTGCATTCAATCTTTCAAATTAGAAGTTCATCCTTGTATGCAATAACAAGTGTGTATTATGTCCTTGTGATTGTAAGGAAAATTATATTTTGAGAATCCAAGTCCATGATTATTATATTGTGTATATTAAGGAGGCTCTACAAGGGTTCCTTATCTAAAATGTTGATATATGCTAGGTTTAGTGTTTAATTATAAGATTAACTTATTTCTTAATGAGATTTGAAAGAAACAAACTCTCAAGGGAGTTTGTAGGGCATTCACTACTACTACTACTACTATGAAGAACAACAATGGTGACCAAAAATTAAATTTGTCCCCGGAAAGTTAAAGTACCCCCCCGAGATGCATCAGTGACCCAAAACCACCATCGTCACTCTGTATACATCTCCAAGATCAATATGTACCTAAGGTAGGTACACCCAAATGTGTCATGGACCTTAAACCACCATCTATACTGTGTGTACATCTCCAAAGTCAATTTTATACCTATGTAGAAGAAAAGCTTAATATAAGAACCAAACTTTGTTCCTTAACAACTTTTGCACACAATATTTAAACGCCACACGTTTGTTGGTGTGGTGGAACCTCATTTCACTTGCCCAAACAAAAACATACAAAAATCTGAACAATCTAATAATACCAAAATAGGCTCTATAGCAAAAAGTGTCCCGTTTGGGGAGTACCTACTTTAGTACATGGAAAACACGATTGATTAGAGAGAGCCTCTTCCTCCAAGAAAAACTTTGACCCTTCCTAACTTTTGCGTATGGTATCCAAATCCCGTGTTCTTTGGTGCGTCAGAGCCTCCTTTCACTTCCCAATGAGAAAATCACTGAATATATATTTTTTTCCACCAGTCTACTAACAGCAACTAGGCACAGTCACAAAAAGTGGACACCTTTAAAAAGCTGATTCCTGACTCTCCCCCCTAGCAGCACCAGAGCTTTCACGAGGCTAAGCTACAGGGAGATTGAAACAGATGTTTCCAGGTCTGGTTCAGACTGAGATGGGTGGTGCACAGCATCATACTTTTTACTGTACACTTACACCTCACAAATCGCGGCCCTGGTGGTGGGTATAAGGTACAACCCAGAGGAAGAGTAGTAGTGTTCTGGAAGACATCAGACCCTCCCACTGCACTCACCATGGTACACTCACTGCAGTTACCTTAACCCTCAATTTTACCTTACCCTGCAACGAGGAAAGCGAGTGTGTCCTGTCGACCGTCGGGGACCGTCCCCGTGCGAGAGGGCAGGCACCTTTGAAATGGGGATGCCGAGATGGGAGTACGACGGACGACACATGGAATTAAGCTCGTCTTTCAATGTCATCCATGCCACCTTGTCATTCTCTTTCTCGCAGGAGGAGGAGGAGGAGGAGGAGCAGCGGTGCGAGGACTACGACGAAGTTGACATCGACCTGGGAACATTTGACCATGTACCAACCGGTGACCCCCCCAAAACTGGCTAAATTTTGATGGGTTTCTACTTAACTTTTTCGTGCCCGCGGTGTAATTTATTTTTTAAAAATCTTCCAAAAATGAACATTTGATTAATTACCATGAACTCATTCTGGGACCACTGGTATACTACCAATTGGAACCACCAGCACAAGGATCCAATCTTGTTTTAACCCCTAAATGCCCAAGCTTTTTCAAGTGTGTTTTGACTTTGAAAAAAGAACATGGGCTCATAGAGAATTGCAATGAAGCAAATTGTATTTTTTTTTTCAAAATCTAATTGTACAGATGTTTAAAGAGCTTGCTTATTAGTATATTCACCGATTTTGAGTGAAAAATTGCATTAGAATTGTGAGATTATAACAAGAGAAATGTACATTTTCTAATTTTAGTATGTTGCCCTTCCCCACAATGTTTCAAAAATTTGCACATAAATTTACTTTGGAATTGGAGGTGACATGAGCAACTATAAATTGTGTTAGCACACTAAAATGCAATTTTTTTTTAGAAGTATAAATTGCAAATAACTCCAAATCAACACTTACATGTTTAAATTTTCAATGGTTAAAATCATAAAAACACTAAGCTTTTTTCAGTGGGATCATTTTCAAATCAAATGAATAAGTACAAGTTTTTAGATCTCAAATCAAGTGAAGTTGGCAGAGTTGGGAAAATGAAGTAAAATTAGTAAGCTTTACTCTACCACTAATGGACATACATGGCTTTGAGGACCTCTCAATAATCAAATGTTCAACTTTTCGAGTGAAAAATGAAATTTTTCAATAGTTAACCCTACAAATTGCCCAGAATTTTTTTATAAACGATCATATGAATTTAACTACCCATCCCAAAATGAGCCTGAAACTTCAAATCGACCATATATGGTTTAATTTGCGGGTAAGTATGGAGTCTTTGAAAACCATACCTACCCACAAACTAAAACACTTTAGAACTTTCATCTCATTAATCAAAATGGAATGATTCAAAGCTTTCCACTCTTATATAAACCCAAAGAACCAATTTCAAATTTTTATTTTTTTTAAAAGTAACTTTTAAAGAAGTTCTTGGAGCTGCCCAAGTTGCCCATAGAACAAAGAAAATTGCATATCATGCAATAACTATTTGACCATGTAGTTGAAAGTTATGAAAATTGTCATGCCTTGAAGCTACTCCTTGGGCACATGTTTAGTGAAAAATTTGGGCACAAAATAATTAAAACTCCATTCGTAGTGAGCTGCCCAAATTCGCTACGTTGCCAAAAAAAACACCCAGCTTGGTCCTATAGGGGTTAAATACGTACTCTTGCACGTAAGTTCACCCGTATGTCCAAATTCTACGGTCTCTATAGGATACCCTAATTAACCCCCAATACTATCGTTTTGTTTTCACCCCTAGTTATAAACAGTACGCTTACAAAATTACAACCAAACCGCAAACGAGTCTATTGAATTTCAATCCACAGACAGTCAGAAGCAAAAAAACGGAATGAGTGCAAACTGGCAGCAGATGCAGAAACTGATGATGAACGGGTTTGACGTCGGTCTCCCCGGAGAAGAAAAAAAATTAAAAATTCCATGACAAGTGTAAGTTCGTCTGCATTGGGGGCACTGCATGGCCTGGCTTCGGTTGTTTTGAGGGGTTCCTTCAAAGTGCAGCAAACTTAAACATAGACTTATTAGACTATATGATAACATCCTGACAAATCCCATCAGCTTAAAAACTGGAGTAATATAAAAGGAATCCTCTGCTGTCCGTCTGCAAAAAAGAAGAAGCCCCGATTTGACGGCCGTGCAATCGCCTCCGGATCAATTCTGAAAGTTAAATTATCCTATTGAATTAATGCCATTATGTATGCAGGGTTTGTATTGTAAGGTAGCAGCGGATGCTATTTATGCAAAGCTTATTAATAGCTCGACTATGTAACGTGTACTTCACATGTACGCAAATAGGTAGGTACTCTAGGAGGGGTTATCAATCAACTAGGGCAATTTTTTTTTTTTTTGGGGGGGGGGGGGGAAATAGCACAAGGAAAAAAAAAATGGCTAAAAAGAAATGGAGACAACAGAGATAATCATAAAGTTAACCAAGAGCCGGATTTACTTTGGGAAACGTACAAGATAAAACTCCTTGTTTGATAATGTGAAAATTATGCGTAGGTTTTAGCATAACTTTTGCTCTTGGGCACCAATTGAAAAAAAATCTACACTCTTCAAAAGTTAATGTACTTTTCTATCAAAAGTTTACAAAAAATCCCGACATATATTGAGACTATAGGAGTTTGCCCGAAATCCATTTCCTCCCCCTTTAGAAACTTTGGTACTTTAGGGGTTAATCCTTGAAGTCTTAAACACTAAATTTGGATATTGTTATCACAAACTGAGATAATTTTATTTAATTCACATATATACCAAGAAATGCCAAGAACCCTCTTTTTTGTGTGGTTTTGTGTAAGCTTAAACGAAACATTTGACTACCATGATGTGCACATTGAAAAAATTAATTAATTAATGTAGGATAGTGAGATAATCATTTGGAAATTTTTGAGTGTTTTTTCATAGGCTACCAAAAAATTTAAACAAATTTTCATACTTCCTAGTTTTAATTCTACATGGTTTTAAAGTTAATAATGTGTCATTCAAGATGCTTTGTTGCATGGAATGAAGATGCTCTAAGGGATTCAATATCCATTTTGATTCCTAACTAGATCTAACAAAAATTTAGATAGATGAATATTGTAAACCAAAGTAAAATGTTTAATCAAATGATTATAAGTGTAGTTATCTCAGTGTAAATCATAAAGAGTATAATATATTTCTTGTAACTAAATCATGCCCAATGTGCAATAAGTTTAAACTTTGCAAATTTTATGGTTGTGTTATTGTTCTTGAAGATGCTACAATATCCTTTTGGACTAAATACTTCTAAATTATACCACAAATAGAATCTAGTAGGGACGGGTCTAATTATAAGCCTATAAAAAATAACGGAAACACAATTAGTTAGTTGCATTTTCTAGAATAATCAATTCAAATTTTTTCTCAAGTAATTGAAATTTGTATTGTAGTAACCAAAATAACTACATCATTGTACAAAGCCCAATGCATTTTCTTGAACTTCCATCATTCTTGTATGTACAAAGGTACACTCCAATATTGTTGATGCATGTTAGATTTGGTAGTAATTGTTGGATCTACTACCTTATCTATTGAACATAGTAAAATAAAAAATTATATAGAAATATACATAAAAAATTAGGAGTCTCGACCAAATTATCCCATGAAGTTCTATTGTCCATATGTGAGACAAGATAGATTTGGGATAATCTCCTATTGTCTCATTTTTTGTCGTGAGCTCTTGAAACTTTTCTTGAAGATAGAAAAAACACATTAGTTTTGTGGATATATAATTTTTATTTCAATTGGTAGCCAAGAGAAAAAGTATGTTACTCTGAGCTCAAATAAAACTTGCCAAACAATACCAAAAAATCACAAAAAATAAAAATAAAAACTTTTGAAATCTTGTTTTTCATAGAGAATATATTTGTGTACATGGAAAGATTTAATTCATTCTATTTGAATTAGTTATGGAAAAATTATGGACAATCTTGTTTTTAGGACAATTAGAACATTCTATAAAATAATTACTTACATGATTCATTTTTTAACTCAATTTTTACAATTAAAAAGAAAAGTCCCACAAGGTTTAGTTAACTTGCTAGAACAATGTCACTATTGGGATTAGTGTGTTCCAATTCCATCTCAAAGTTATTAGCAATTTTTTTTCTTGCAATGTCATACTTACTTCTATTAACAATGGTTTTAGAATGAAATCAAGTGCATGTACTTAATTTTTCTTACAAGACTGTCAACTCAATTCTTCATTATAATTTTTTTTTAAATTCAATATTATTAGTGGCAAAAATATTAAGTTAAAAAGATTTGAATTCTTATAATTTTGTAACACAAGGTGCTCAAAAAAATATTTTCATGACTTCAAATGCACATATTTTGCAATCCATGTAGTCAAAGCTTTTAAAATTTCTTCCATGAATTCTTAGAATATTTTAGTGCAAGATCCTAAGGTTAGATATGAAAAAAATAAATAAATTTTGAAGTCTTTTGGTCTTTGCAATAGAAATGGCAATCTAAGTGTTTTTTGATGAAAAAAGACCTTGTGAGTTTAGGGGTGATTAGAGCCACCCACGTGAAAAATGCAAACTTAACCCCTAAAGGACCAAGTTGTGTTCTTTGGCAACATAGAAATTTTGAGCAAGTGCATGTGACTACACATTTTCATATTTTGACCCAAATTTTGATAGAAGGTGTATATGAGGAATATATTTCATGTGCACTAAATTTCAGGACATTTGGAAATAGGAAACAAAAGTTATAGCCTAATATGTAGTTTGTTTCTCAACTCAAGCAGTCCGGGCAGATCTGAAAAGATCATTTTTTTCAAAAACACAAATTTGAAATTGGTTTTCTGGATTTATATATACATCAAAAGCTTTGAATAATTCCACTTTGATCAATGAGTCAAAATTTATGAGGTGTTTTAGTTTGCGGGCAATTATGGATTCTCTACTCCAAAATAAACTTTGAAATCCTTTATTGAATTCAATTTTCAATATTTTTGGATAAAAAGAAGAACCTTAGGTGAAGATTGTTATTACAACATTGCAACCATTGGGATTGGCATTTTTCAAATTCCATAAATAAATTGTTAACAATTTTATATTTTGAACCATTTTCTACATCTTTCTGCTTATCATTTTTTTTCTAAGTGTTCTATGATTCTAATGATTTGAAAATTTTCATGCCTTGAAGACAACATACCTTGAAGAATGAATTCAAAGAATTGAGTCCATTTTGGACATTTTTTCATACAAATGTGACCTTGTGAAGTGTAGCTACCTAGTTTGTCACAAGGACAAAGAAATGATTTTTATCACTTCAAATGCTAATATCTTACAATCTACATGATGAAAATTTCTGAATTTTTTTTCCATTACAAAATTGTTACCACAACAATATAGTCTAAACTTGTATGTCAATTAATGCACACACAGTCCTTGTATTCAAGAAATTGCACCATTTTCCCTACTTAAAGCATACAGTATATATTTTTTAGATAATGCTTCTTTTTTAAAATTTTCTTTTTTCATTTTTTGCATAGCAATGACACCCACACTGTACACAATCTAAATTCTCAAGAATTTGCAAACCATAATGCCAAGTCCGGCTTTCAACATGAATTTGTCATTGTTCCATTGGACAGTCAGAAAAACATTACAACTCATAATGTAGCCCCTCTTTCTGAACCCTTAGATTTGCAAAAAAAGTACACATGTGGACGTTTGTGATGAACTATTAAACTTGACATTATGCCCCATAATCAGCTCTTGAGCCTCAAGACTCTCGAACATTATGTAGTCCATTTCAAACTTCCTTCTTCATTCAAATACAACTCGGTATCCTGGGAAAAAAACCAACCTATACCAGCTTCTATACCTTGGGACCAGATGTATTCAAGTACCGTTTTAGGGTAAAAGCCATGGGAGTCAAAGCAATGAAAGGCAATATCACATTAAAAAAAGGAAAAAGTTGGGCTCTGAACAAAGGCTGTGGAAATTGTCCTGCTTGACTTCTGGTCCATTTTGCATCAAAAGCAACAGTGGCAAGCATTGAATAAAAAGCTTTGTCAGGCACCCACTGGAGGGACTGACTTTGGTGGGGGGGCTTGTACCTGCGGGGGACCGTGAGCTCTGAAATTTCCATACTTTCTGAGAAGCTTAAGTTATTACTTTTACCATGGGTGATCAAATTTTGAAAAATGCAAAGTTAGGTTTAAGTTAAGTTGGAATTAAGACTTCAACGAATCAGGTGTTGAATGTTAACCCTTTGAGGTCAAAAAGTGGTGGATGGATGATTTCATTGTTCACTGTGGAAAGAAAGGATGCACATGTTGAGTCAGTGAAGTAGTTTTGGTGACTACCTTGGTCATTAGGGGGCAACATCCAAAATTGCAACCTCAATAAAACTGCCGTTGTCACTATGTGTACATTTCTCCCAAATTAACCCCTGAAGCCTTAAATCCCATTTTTTTGGCAACATAGCGATTTTGGGCAGCTCACTACAGATGAATTTTTTAATTTTTTTTCTTTGGAAATTTAACATGGCATGTACCCAAGGAGTAGCTTTTAAGGCCCAACAATTTTTATAACTTTTCACTACATGGCTAAAAAGTTATTGTATGAAATGTGATTTTCAGCACTTGGCGAGCAGCCTGGGCAGAAAAAAATTCTTCAAAAATCACTTTTTTCAAAAATTAAAATTTGAAATTGATTCTTTAGATTTATATCTACATGGAAAGCTTTGAATCAAAAGTTATGAGGAATTTTAGTTTGGGGTAGTTTGTAGATAGTTATGGAATCTCTACTCCAAAATAAACTTTGAAGCCCTTTATTTTACTCAATTTTAAATATTTTTGAAAAAAAATTAAAAAAAATGAGGTGTACATTGTTTATTACAAAATTGCAACCATTGGAATTGGCATTTTTCAATTCCATAAAGAAATTATTAATAACTTAGTACTTTGAATCATTTTCTACTTCATTCTACTTACTATTTTTGTCCTACATGTTGCACAATTCCAAATGATCTAAAAATTTTCAAGCATGTAGCCAACTTGCTTTGAAGAAAGAATTCAAAGAGTAACCACCATTTTGGACATTTTTTCATGCAAAAGTGACCTTGTGAAGTGCAGCTGCCCGGATTTTTGCAAGGAAAAAAAAGAATTTTTGTGAATTCAAACGCTAATATCTTGCAATTGACATGGTGAAAAGTTTTGAAATTTTTACCACATCTTCTCAAAATAGTTTACTATAAGATCCTATGGTTATTTGTATTTTAAAATGTATTTTTTTTCAAAAATTGGGTACTTGCACTAGAAATGGCAGTTTTAGAGCGTTTTTGGTGAAAACATAGTCAAAAACCTTTAGGGGTTAATGTATGAAGTTGGAGAAACCATTTTAGGTCATCTATCATATTGGCAAAACAAATTTTGAACTTCATAACCTTTGCGTATGGTATCCAAATGTGGTGGTGTTTGGTGTGTTGGAACCTTTATTAAAAGAGTTTTAGGGGGTCCAGAAGCTTGTTTGGGGCATGTTCCTCGCAACAAGGGGAACGGCTCATTGTTAGAATTTTTTTTTTCATACAAAAAAAAAAATAGTCTCCAAATGAAAAAAAAAAAAAAAAAAATTGGGTCAATGAGGTGTCAAGGGCTCGGCCACATCAGACCATTGCACCGAACTTGTTTCTTGCATTCACAGGTTGTGATAACTCGTAGGCATCTAGAGGCCTCAAAAATCTTCTAATGCTTTCACTTGCTAACAAGAAATATGAAAATATGACTATCGTACGTAGATAGCAAGTTTGGCATTTGCTAATCAAATAATTAATTAAAATTCTAATATAAGATTCAACACTTTAACACTAAACACTTTTCATTAATCATTTGATAATACATATTCAAATTAGGGCACCCTTAATCTAAAACTTAAGCATATGGGGATTCTAGACAAACCTTCAATGTTTTATAATATATGTCTTTTTCAATTCTTTGAAGTTTGCATTAAAGGAAAAAAAAATTTGACATCATTTTTAGGAATTACCCATGTGTTCAAACTTGGAAAATCTTGAAAGTTAAATTGTCAAATTGATATAAAAATATGCAACTTTGAGGATTAATCTAAAATACTGAAACTATGTTTCTTTCGAGACATTTGATAAAATTAGAATAATAAAGAGAAGATTAGCACGGCCCTTGCTCAAAGATGACACTTACAAATCAATAAATGATTTAAATTTTTTAGTTCAAAATGACTTTAAACTACCCTAAGTGATGGATAGGTGGTAGGGTTATGTTGACATTACTTGATGTATGGAGGATTTGTCCTTCCATTTGTTTTTGACAAGGATACCTCAAGCATGTAATTCTTGGAATTTCTCAAGTTGGTTTGCCTTGAATGTCATGTCATGTCAGTTCAATTGTGGCCCTTCAAGACCATATGTTTCAAATAAATAAAATAAAATAACTATATTTCATATTTGAATTTTGGTATGACAATGTAAAACTATGAAGTTATTACATGGCAAAATATGAATGCTTAGATTAGTATTCCTATAATATTGTTCAAAATATCAAAATACATTCTTTTATATTGAGTTCAAAGAAAAAAAAACTTAAATCTTTGATTGAATTTTATTATAAAACATATGGCGTAGTAAAAATTTGGGGGCCCACATATGCGTTTGACACCAAGCTTTGACTTTTGTGTTTAAAATCTTCTTTTCTTCTAGTGCTATTGAATCAAATGAAAAATAACTTTGAAAAGAGTAAAGATATGTAATGTAGTGGGCTATTATTTTGACACTTTAAAGAGTTTTGGCAATGAAAATTGACGTAATAATTATGAAAATTCAAAAACTTCATCATATATGTATTTTCTTAAGGTTAACCCTTGAAGTCTCAAATATGCCCTCTAGAAACGCTTGAAGGTTTGGGCAGTTCTAAAATCTCAATTTTTAGTTTGATTTTTTGAATCGTTCTTTTAATGATAAGAAAAAAAATAGCTTACTAGAAATATTATTTTTATTTTTATTTCATTGGTGGCAAGGAACAAAAGTGATGCCATTTGAACTAAAAATAGTCAAATGTGGGCACCAAAAAAGTAAAAAATTTAGAAAGTTATCTTTTGTAGATTGTATTTTGTTTAGCATGGAAAATTTTGATTCATTCCATTAGGATTAGTAATGTGGAAGGTATACTACCAAATAAGGGTCTTATTTATTTTTTCACTTTTTTATATATTTTTTTCAACACCATTTTTGACAATAAAGTATTAAAAAAATGAAATGTTATAATATTCAAAAATTTCAACATTATTTTTTACTTAAAAGCATCAAAAGATTATCAATATTCTTCCAAATTTTTTGTTTCAAAAGAAATAACAAAAAATTCTACTATTGAAAATAATTTCAAAAGGATGTTGTAAAGTGTTGAAAAATGTGTTAGATATAGGTTTAAAAAAATGTAAAAAGAAATTGTGCTTCACTTTGAAATTTATAGCTAATTCTTTAAATATTCATAAAATAAAAACAAAATTGGATTTGATTTAACTTCCTCTTGCCGTACAAAGACATATACCTAAAAAAATTTGATGGGTTGTATACCTTGACAAAAGGAGATCAACATTCTAAGAATACTAAATAAATACATCATATCATAAAAGCTCCAAAAAAATCTCAAATTTGACACAGAATGTAAAACACTACAAATTCCTAATACCAATAATGAAGTTTAAATCCCATCATTTGCGTGTTAATTGCCCAGGGTCACTTAGACAAAGTAGGCATCTTGGACAATACAATAGCTTTAGGTGTGCAAATTGGAACTAATTTTGGACAAGTAATCTAGACAACGAGTTTAGACTTTCCCCTAAAATTCTAATATTTTACATTTTGATTTTAGGTCACATTTTTTGTCATTCTTTCTTACACTTTTTTGGGTTTTTTTTAACAATCTTTCACAACATGTCATGTTCAATACTCTTTTGACACTTATGTGTTGGAAATTGAGTTTTTTTTATGACATCAATTAGATACATAGTATTGAAAAACATGTTGAAAACAACACCTTTTTTGGTAGTGTTAAGGAGCATCTTGTTTTGTGGGCAATCATAACATGTTATTTGGAAAGTAACATATTGAATCCAATTTTGAAGTTAATTTTCAATATTTTCCAAGAAAATAAATTTCATGGGATTTGGTTTTCATGCTAGAACAATTGTGCTATTGGAATTAATTGATTTTAATTCCATGATAAAAATATCAATGATTTTGTTTATCCTTTCATTAGGTACCTACTTGTGCTTAAATAACTAAATCAATTTGATTTTTTTGAATATTTTTTCTTGAATTATCAATTTGATTCTTCAACATAAAAATTTTAGAATTTTTTGTGTAAAAATTTTCTATTAAGATGATTCAAAGACTAATAATCCAATTTAGGAAGATGTAAAAAAATCAATTTTCTTTTATTCAAATGCAAATATCTTGTGATCTAAGCAGTTAAAGTTTCCAAAATTTCTTTTCATATTATTCATGAGTGAGATCCCATGGTCCAATATGTCAAAAAATCAATTGTTTAGAATTTTGCTCTTTGCATTAGAAATGGCAATTTTGAATGATTTTTGACCTCAAAGTGGGCCTTGTAGAATTAAATGGGACCCTTCTATAAGGTTTGGATGAACCAACTCATAATCTCAGCCTTAGAGACTGGCCTACTTGGTTCCTAAGTAAAAACTCCCACCCTACTTTTCACTTGGTTAATTTTGAATTTCTTAATTTCTCATGGAAGACTAAGGGTCTTCAATTCCAATTATGAATTCATAATTTTCATTTGAAACTAGCAAAAATAGACATTGTTTTTAGTAGGAGCTGAGTGTTTGGGTTGGTTCTTCCTACCCCTTCATAACTAATAAATAATGTTAGGGGAGTCACAATTGCAAAGGGTCACTAATCATTTATGATTTGAAGAGTATAATATTGTGCATGAGAAGGAATAACCAATGAGGAGTCAGTTTAATTAACACAAGTGTGACCACCCTATTATTTAAGAAGTACATAGGTTTACTATCAATTCTCTCAAAGCTCACTATTTTTTGCACTTCCATTTGTAGCACACCACCAAAATCTAATGTATAGTAAAAATATGCCCCAAAATAAGTTGTGAAGGTAACATTCTACAAAGTTCATCAAGTTTGGAGAGAGCTCAAGGTAGAACAACCCAATGTCATTAGTCATAATTAATTCTGACATCTATTGGATCCTCCTATTTGCATCAATCACCCATCCATTACCACAATCTTAGCAACCCTTTAATTAACATCATGACAATGCACTTGGAGAGGGGACATGTCGGTATGTGGTTCAATAGGCTAGGGTGAATCACCCCCCTTGTTTGTCCTTTCTAAATCCCCAAATTTTTTATCTAGAGGTGCATGTTAAGAAAAAGACCACTTATTTTGTATTCGATTAATCCCTAAAGTCCCACGGCCATTTATCTGTCAAAAAACACTCAAAACTACCATTTTTGTTCTATTCATCCAAGAAAACAAAAGAAATCATTTTTTTAAGAATCTAACCATAGGATCTTGTACTTCACTTGTCTTAGCTCATGTGGAAAAAATTTCATGATGTTTGACCCTATAGATTGGAGGATATTAGCATTCAAAGTTGAAAAAGAATTTTTTTTGGAATATTGGCTTGCAATTTCAGACAACTTTGATTGCAAATTGTGGAATATTTTTGCAATACAGACTTTGCATTAAAAAAAATTTATGTTGAAAAATTGAGATGAAATTCAAGGATAAATAAATAAAATAAAAATACACTTGATTTTCATTCTCTAAAAAAATGCTAAGTAGAAGAAGGTTCAAGGTTAGAAAAAAAACTAAATTGTTAATCTCCAAGATGGGATTGAAAGACAATAATTCCAATGGTGAGATTGTTTTAGTAAGCAAACACAACATTCTCAAAAAAAATTGTGGAAAATTGTAAAAATTGCATTAAGAAATGAAACCTAAAAGTTATGTTTTCAAGAAGATGTTGAAATTGCCCGAAAAACAAGATTGTCCTTAACTTTCTCATTATTAGTCCAAATAGAATGAATCAAAGCTTCATATGTAGACAAAAATGAAACATTTCAGAGGGACAAAAATTAAAATTTATTTTGATTTTTTGCGATTTATTTTGTACTGCTCATTGAGTTCAGTTTCAGGCTTTTTGTGGTATAACTTTTGCTCCCGGACACCAATTGAAATAAAAATTATATTCCCAAGTAGATAATCAGTTTTTCTATCTTACGGAAAAGTTTCAAAACAATTCACCAAAAATTGAGGTCACAGGACCCTGTTTGAAATCTGATTTATCCCATGAGGGGACAATGGGACTTTAGGCCTTAATCTATTTTTTTCACTACTCCTAGCTAATTTAGGGCCTCTGATTGCAACTATAAATTAAAAATTTCCAAATTTTATCATGTGTGGCAAATAAAAAGGTATAGTGTTTTCTGCAGGAGATAAAATATGGGAGAAGCAAGCGGTCAGTTCACCTCAACCATCCAGTACCAGTCTACCCATGTATTACTAATCTCGTCCCCACAAACCTTGAAAAATCACAGAATTTTTTATTCATTTATTATTATCAGAATGCCTTGATTCTACTTGCAAATCACTTCAGTCTTAAACTTCTCGATCTCTCTAAAAACAAATACTTGAATTAACAAACAACTTCTCTCAGGAACCTACTGATAGAAAAATTTGCTTGGTAATAGGCATGTTTACCTTAATCAACCATCATGGAGCTTACTAATAAAGGTTAGTCCGTGATTGCATTAAACATTAGAAGATTTTTGAGGCCTTTGGATGCTTGCGAGTTATCACAGCTTGCAAACACAGGAAACAGGTTTAACGCAACAGTTTGACATGGCCAAGCCCCTGTCACGTCATTGACCAAATTAAATTAAATTTTTTTTGCATTTGAAGATTAAATTTTATTTTATGAAATTTTATGAAATTTTTTTTTGACTGCGGGCTGTTCCCCTTGTTGTGGGGAACAACTACGGGGAACAGGCTCGAAACAGGCTTCTGGACCCCCCCAAAACTCTTCTAATGCTCCACCATGCACCTCTACCTCTTCAAAGTCACCACACCCTTGTATTTTACCACCTGCAATGAAATTTCGTTTCATTTGCTTAAAAAAGAATTAAAAAAAAAATCACAACGAAGGTTCATTAGCAATGAGCAGACAACTTCAACGACAAACAAACATATGCATGCAATTTCCACATGGAAGAAGAGACCAAGGTCAAACTGAGTACGTTAAACATGAAAAATGAGTCACTAAGTTATAAATAGTGGAGGGAGGAGACTCAGGAGGACGAGTTTCAGATTCTCTCGAATTTTGGAGTCTTGGGGTCCTCTCTTCACACTCCGTGAAGCCCGGGATTGGGGAGGGGCAATTTGACATTGACTTTGGAAGCAAGAGGTGTGTGCGCTAGTTAAGGTAGTTCTTATTATGAGTTTTTTCGGTGCACCTTTGGTGCCATTCAGGGTTGCTTCGGGAACGAGGAGACTGACGACAACCACCAATGACTTTTATGCCAAATTTTGGAGGACTTTTTTAGTGCAAGTTTCAGTGAAGGGATGATGCTCCGTACAATCAAATTGTGTATCAGTGTGAGTCTTTTGTATTCATATTCATATTCATATCCCATACTTATATTTGTATCCATATCTCATATTTGTATGCACTTTGTACCTATATCCTAAATCAACAACTTAAGGATTGATTTCAAATTTTTTTGTGAGCAAATCAATGGTCTATTATTTTCGTAAAATTGAAAGTGGGGGGATTAATCAAAAACATGTTGTTTGCATCTTTTCACTGGATAGTGTGCATGTGCCATTGCCACAGTTCAGAGAAAAGTAAAAGTCGTTTTTTCATTTTTTCATTCAAAAAAACTTTAAAATTCAACATCTTTCATATTGTAGGTCTAAATATCATGAAACAAAGCCCACACACCCCTCCTTGTTGAGGGCTTTCTGACATTACTAAACATGCGATTGGGAGATGCATACTCTAGGAGGTCTCACTATAACAAACAAAGAAAACTAACTAACTAATTCACAACCTATCTTAAGGTATGGACTAGTAAAGGATGATTTTATTTTTGAATTCATAAGAGCTTTGAAATTCAATAAGTTTTGCACTGTAAGTCAAAATGCCATGAAACAAAGTCTATGCATTCCTTTGAGCAAAGAACTTTTGAATAGTACCAAAAATGTCGCAAGATGCCTCACGATTTGTTAGATCTCAACATATCAAACAAATAAAACAAAACATCCAAATTTAAAGGTATTGATGGTTTTAATAATATTAATTCATATTAAAAATTGAATGTTAATTCCAAATAGAGTGGTACCTATCCAAGGACTTAGAAATGTTTCAGTAAATAAATCCATCTACTCAAATTTATTAACTTTCAAAACAAAAATATTCTCAGGGCTTTACAAAATTCTCGAATAATTTGAGAATGCATCTTTGTTATTGTGATAGTGTAAAAGTTACATTTGCTATACAATCCAATGCTTTATTGACTTTGGATTGAAGGGGAGGAGGCTTTTTTATTGCATAAGCTACATGTGAGAAAGTTTCTCCCCTAAAAGACTAGGGGTAGTCCAAAATTGTGAGGAGGTAATATAAAATGCAACTTAGAATGATAATTTAATAATGAATCTCAACAAATAGTTGTAACTTAGGATCTATAAATCATATCCATGTGGTTAATCTCTAAAGTTCCTTCACTATGTTTTCACTGAAAAAGCTTCAAAACTGCCATTTTTAGGACAAGTATAAAAAAAAGAATTTAACATTTTTGGACACATTCAACCATAGGATCTTGTAGTATGATATTTTTTAAAGATGTGGAAAAAATTTCAGAAATTTCCACTATGTAGATTGCAAGATATTTGCATTTGAATTGACAAAAAAAGTCTTTTTTTGGCCTTGCAAAAAACTGGGCAGCTGCACTTCACAAGGTCACATTTGTATGAAAAAATGTCCAAAATGGTTGCAACTCTTTGGATTCATTCTTCAAGGCAAGTGACTACATACTTGAAAATTTTCAGATCATTTGGAATTGTACAACATATAAGAAAAAAATAGTAAATAGAAAGAAGTAGAGAATGAATCAACGTACTAAATTGTTAATAATTTAGTTATGGAATTGAAAAATGTCAATCCCAATGACTGTAATGTTGTAATAAACAATCTTCACCTAATATAATTATTTTTTTTCAAAAATATTGAAAATTGAGTTCAATAAAGAACTTCAAGGTTTATTTTGGAGTAGAGAATCTATGACCACCTGCAAACTAAAACATCTCATAACTTTTGACTCATTGATCAAAATGGAATGATTTGAAGCTTTCTATGTATATAGAAATCTAGAAAACTAATTTTAAATTTGGGTTTTTGAAAAAAGTGATTTTTCCAAATTTGCCCAAACTACCCAAGTTGAGAAATAAACTACATAATAGGCCATAACTTTTGAATCATATTTTCAAATGTCTTGAAAATTAGTGCACATGAAAGATAATCCTTGTCCACACCTTCTATCAAAATTTGGGCCAAAAATATGGAAATCTCCACTCACATGCACTTGCGAAAAAAGTTATGTTGTCAAAATATGTGCCTTGGTCCTTTAGGGGTTAAATCAACTAGTATACAAACCAATATTTTTCAATAAAATTTGAAGCTAGAACTTGAAAATTCCTTCTAAAAATGATTGTAAATTGAATATTTGTGATTTTCATGAATATTTTTTTCTTTAAGTTTGAAATGTCAAGTTCTAATTACAATAAAATTTTAAGGTTTTTATTCATTAGAGGATTTTTGAGGGCAATAAGAAACTATAAGTTATCATGGGCTGAAAACATTGTGAATGCGCTATGAACACTGCCAACAATGCAGTTTGACATGGTCACAAGAATGCCACATTATTTTCCAAAAACAATTTCAATTTTTTTTTGCATTTCAGGAATTTTTTTTTTCTGACTACTAGCTATACCCTTTGATGTGGGGGAACAACAACGGGAACATCAATGGGAATAGACCTAAAATGGCCTTTTATAGCCCTCAAATTTTTTCTAATGTTACTCATTTATTCAAGTCGTTTTTTATGGTGACATTTTTGAAATTGAAAAAGTTATTTTTTGAGGCCAAACCTACTAATACCCTTTGAATTATAGAATATTTGTAAAGCAAAATCTTCAAAAGTTACACTATACAAACACTAAAGAACTAATAAAATAATCTTAAAAAAATTTATGGATGATAAAAACGCAATTTTGAGTGTTTGGGATGGTATTTGCAATCATTTGTTGTTCAAAATTTAAAAGTTTAGTCTTTTGGGGTCAAATAAGACCTTATTCAAAATTATGAGTTAATATTCTATGGACCAAGTTTTTTGTAGGGTAGCAATTGTCCTTATGCATTAAGCATGCAGGGAATCACTAACAATTTTTTTTTAATATTCAATGATACAACAATGAGCGGATTACAAAATCAATGCTGAGTCTAGTACTAGGCATACCATCTCACATGTAATTGTGAGAATGTAAATGCTAAAAAAGTAACTTGTCAAAAAATCCAAGCGTAATAGATATCAATATTCTTTAAATGTTCAAAGTATATGTTTATTTAATAAATTGGTTACATATAATAGCAACTCCTTCAAGAGTCTTATATTTTGAATGCTAAACCATGAAAGAAAAAAATATCACTAATAGCAATTAAAAAGGCAAGGTTCAGTCAAATACTTAAGAGCATTTCCTAAACAACATTAGTAACTCTACTTCAAATTTTGGAAGCACAAAATAATAGGAACCTTTATAGACTTCAAGAAAGTATAAGTTTTAATCATTTTCATATTCTTTTTCAAGACACTCATTTAAGATATGAAAATGATTAAAAACTTCTACAAAATATTATTTGAAAAATAAATAAAACATATAAACAAAATTAAGACCATACTTTTTTAGCTTCTAGAAACCAATATTAAATTACATCAAAATTTTTAAACATAATTCAAAGTTCTCAATTCAAAATTTTTTAATGATAGGAATGTATTTTTAATTAATTTTTAATTTTTTAGATCTAGATTCAATTTCAATAACAATTTTTGTTATTCTATCAAAATCACAATGTAATTTCTTTTTATTAAACTAAATGAAAATTTTACATTTGAATATTTAAAAAAAGTTTCAATGAGTATCTTTTTAATTCAAAATTCAAAATCAATTTAATTTCTAAAACAATCTTTGACATAAGATATAAATTTTTATATGCTTTTTGTATTTTTGAATTTTATTTTTTGGCAAATGAGTGTTTAGATTAAAAGTTATTTAGAGTTTGGATGGTCATCTTTTGGGCTACAAGTGTTGAAACCCCTTTTACCTATGTAATTTGACAAGTGTGTAACAACCAAAATATAATAAAAAAATGATAAGAAAAGATGTGTAGCTTGAAAATCTCACTCTAAAAGCAATCTAGATCTTTCCTTGCTTTGGGCAAAGTCAAGATCAACTTTTTCTTCTAACTTCAAAACACATGATCTTCAATCTATGATATAGAACATTTCAAGCTTACATAATAATCTATTTAAAGCTTATATATAACGTAGCTTTTAGAAAATATCCATATATTTGGCAAAAATGCGTTGATTTTTATGTTTCATGTAAAAGAGATATTTAGCTAGGATAAATTGTTCATAACATAATGTTAGTGACCTTCACCGTCAAGGAGAAGGAGATCCTTCAGCAATCTCCCATGTGCGGGGAGGTGAGTAATTGCAAGAAAGACTTCCCATTCTTTGTAGTGTTTTGCCAAATTGCAGATTTCGTACTTAATACTATAAGTATTACAAAGTAGAACACTCTCAACCGTTGATAAAAAATTGACAACTAAAACTATTGTTTAGGATACTATGAGTACTAAAGTAGTATTGTTTGAAAAAAAAGACAAATTGTTAAAGAAAATAGATACAATGAGGTATAAATTAGTGAAAAAATAGAAAATCATGAACAAAAATCCTTTAAAAATTAGCAATTTGTGAGGACTTCATGATGATCAGATTTCATCAAAAAATTGAAGTCAAAACCGTCTTGAATGTTCTAAAAAGTGTGCACGCAAGGGAGCCTTGTTTTTACGAATATAGAGGCTATAAAATAATGTATTTTTAGATTTTCTTTGGTAGTCACATGTCTCCTTACAACTCTAGATCATTAATTTTCGATACTCTACAATACTAAAAAATCCTAAACCTCAAAGTGTGACAAATTAGTAAAATTGACTTTTAAATATAAAATAATTTAAAATTTAAAAAAAATAAAGGATATGATTACAATCAAGTTATCCATCTCCAATTAAAATTTCAAGTTCATTGGGTTCTACCTTCAAAAGTTCTAGTAGAAAACAACTCTATCACTCTAGATGTGATGCAAAAAATAAAGATCTTTCTTGCAATCACCTAAGTCTCACAATGAATCTAAAATGATATGGTTTAGATGATGTTCATCTTCACTTTAGAATCTCCCCAAAGTATAATGCAAGGGATTATCCTTTTTTTCTCCAAGGGAAAAGAGGTTTCAAAAGGACTTGGTTAACTCCTAAAGTCCTATTTTGTTTCCTTAGGAGACAAGATGAATTTTAGATAAGTTTTTATAGTCTCGATTTTTTGTCACTAAGACTTTTTAATTTTTTTTTTAAAGATAGGAAAACACGCTAACTTTGAGGGAATATAATTTTTATTTGAAAATCTTTGGTAAAAACAAAAACACAATCCTTCATAGATTCCAATCTACATCTATCATCACATTGCATCAAGTACAAAGGTTTATTAAAGTTCAAAGTTCAAATGTTTTTTTCAAGATCATCGCACCCCTTACGGACGCGCTTACACGTTGGCCTAGTGGATAGATTTGCGCTTATTCTAAAAGTAATAAGACAAAATTAGTTCAACCAATTGTCTTGCAATGGTGGGCAACAGAGAAGAAAGAGCTCAATTTTCAACTAATATCAATGAACAACCCCATTGGTAGAGGCTAGTCAACCTTGAGAGAATCTAATACGTGTTGAGTTCTTATCGTCTCCCTCCTGCATCCACCACGTCTACATGAAAGTACAATTGGTATTTCCTTGTTGCACTTTACCTACCGAGCTAGCATATAACTAGACCCTAATCCCAGAAACCACAAGGAGGCCTTTGAGGACCAAGGTAGTCACACAAACACTCCTATTATTATTATTGGACTCAATAGGTGCATTTTTTTGCGTTTCTACAGTTCCCAGTGAAGAAGTCACGGACACCGGACCTTTTGGGGTCCGTCCGCATTCCGCAACTGACACCGCTCTTCCAGGGTCACCAGTTTCATCGCATCTCATCGAACGTAAGAAGTCCAAGTCCTGTGTCGAGCGAGTAAAAATTCGTGCGAGACTCGACGTGCCATGTCCCAAAAGCCAAACTTCACGCAGAAATGCAATGCAATGCAATGCCACTCCAATCCAAATCCAAAACTCACTGACTGAGGCAGCAGTGGTGAAGATTGAACTCATCACTCAAGATTTCTGATTTCCCTTTTGTTGACCAAGAAGAGCCAAACGGTGGGCAGATCCTGTACTGTAGTAACAGTAAAATAATAATTATAAAAGATGCGTTGTTGCGGAGAGCCTCCGAGTCGGAATGTCAAACGCGCGGGACCCTCGGAACCTGAGATCGAGCCCTGATTTACTGGGAAAATGGACCAATCGATGGAGCCCATATCGATCACTCACTCAGTGATTAGGGCACCTTTCTAGCTAGACAGGGATAGTAGAGATCGACGGTCTCCTCCTGTAGATCAGACTAGATCAGACTAGATCAGACTAGAGTAGAATTCAGTTGAGGTCTTGAGGAGTGTGGAGTGTTGACCCTTCTTTCCTTTCCGTTCCTTTCCCTTCCGCTTGCTTCCTTCCTTCCTTCCTTCTTCAGTTCTGCAGTTCTGGCTCTTTGGACTTTCCATCCGATGCTTCCGTCATCGCCCGGCAAGTGGGATGGGTGTGGAAACAGCCACGAAGTTTCCTGGAGGATTTCCGCTTCTTCGCAGTTTTGCATCACCGTCCTGAAATGGAAATGTACTGGAAAGCTGCTTCCTCATTCTGCGGGATGATGCCACCGCAAACGCAAACGGAACGGGCTGGAGAGAGTACTTTGGAAACACCGAACTCGGAAACGGACTACTTTGCAGTAGTACCTTCGAGCCTCTGTAAAAGTAATATGAAGTACTCCGTACTCTCTGAAGTAATAGCCTCTGTAATAAGGGAATATTGATTGCGTAGTTCTTGGTCTTTGGGATGACACCACTACACTAATGATGATAAATAGTGTTACCTGCATTAATTTATTTTAAAAAAGTCATAAGTTTTTACTTTTGATGAATATTTTTACCAACTATGGGTGTAGAGTTTTCCCACTTAGAATGATACTAGGATTTATGCACTTTGTAAAAATATTTATGAAGAGTAAAAACTTATAGCATTTCTAAAAGAGTTAGTATGGGGAACACTATTTGTCATCATTAGTGTAATGCGAACTGGGACTTTAGAGTATTTTATGAATATTTGAATTTGGAAACTTTACTTATTATTATAATAGATTAGTAGAACTTCTTTAAAGTAATATTTTGTACTCTCTAATGTAATAACCTCACTAGTAAGGTAATGTTGATTGCCCAGTCTCAGTTTGGGAGATGTCGCCACAAACATAAACAAGACTTTAGAGTATTTTATAAATATGTAACTCGGAAACTTATTACAATAGATTAGTAGAACTTCTCTAGAGCGATACTCCATATTTTCTAAAGTAATAACCCCTCTTTGAGGTAATATTTGATTACCCACTCGTAGACTAGGTCGTATATAAATGTCAATAATGCAATGACTTTCACTAATGGAAATAAACTCTTTAATGTAAGTACAATTAGCTCAATCTTGGCCCTACTACTTTAGGGAGTTCTATTGTGTAGCTTCTATATGTTGAATTTGTAGCCATGTTGTTCATGGTGATGATTTGGTAGGAAGAAAAAGACAAGGTCTTATACTATTTTTTTTATAGTTTACTACAATAAGAAAATTTGGCAAATTTCCAACCCTCATTTGAATGAATTTGGAAAAATATAGTATGAAGAAGCCCCACATTTCGTATACTCTTTTTGTGTAAAGGCCTAATAGAGGTCAATTTTTTATGTAATAGATTGTCCAAACATTACACGATTGCAAAAGAGATCTTAGGCTTTTTATTGAGGTACAAAGATTTGTCCTAATAGTATTCGTGATACAAATTTTCAAAAGTCACAATATATTTAATTAGTACAAGTTGAAAGATTATTGTATTGTATCAATTTCTACAAAAAAAAAATTTTACAATGTCACTAATTTTTTAGGTGATGTTAATTCTTCCCCCCTCACTAATAGGACAAATTAGTGTAGTAGTTGACCAAATTCATCCAATTATTTGATGAATAGGGGTATTCTTTATTTTTTGCAAAATAACAAGAGAATTTATTTCCTCCATAGAATTAAAGGATTAACTATTATAGCTTTAATCCTTAAAGTTTTTTGACAATGTTTTCACCAAAACTCTCTAAAATTGTCATTTCTAGTACAAGTATCAAATTTCAGAAAAAAATAAATTTTGCACACATATAACCATAGGATCTTCTAATCTATTGGATTGAAAAGATGTGGAAAATATTTCAAAAATTTCCACTATGTAGATTGTAAGATATCATCATTTGAATTGACAAAAATCCTTTTAGGTTCATTTAAAAATAAAACAATTGTAGTTTACAAGATCGCTTTTGTATTAAAAAAAATGTCCAAAACAATGGTGCTTCTTTGGATTCATGATTAGTCAAGATAGGTTGACTACATGCTTGAGGAATTTCAGATCATTTGGAATTGAACAAAATATAGGAAAAAAATAATAAATAGAAAGAAGTAGGAGATGATTTTAAGTATTAAATTGTTAAGAATTTACTTATGGAATTGAAAAATGTCAATCCCGATGGCTATAATGCTGTAATAAATAATCTACATTCTATGATTTTATTTATTTTTCAAAATATTGAAAATTAAGTAAAATAAAGGACTTCAAAATTTATTTTAGAATAAAAGATCCATAACCACCCACGAACTAAAACTCCTCATAACTCTCATCTCATTAATCAAAATAGGATGATTCAAAGCTTTTCACATACATATAAATCTAGAAAACCTATTTCAAATTTTTCTTTATGAAAAAAGTTAATTTTCCTAATTTTCTTGGATAGCCCGTCCGAGGAAAAACACTACATATCATACAATAATTTTTTAACCATGTAGTCAAAAATCATCAAAATTGTTGGGCCTTAAAGTCACGGAATGTTTATTTTAGGATTTTGACCAAATTCTTATGATGTCTTTTTGAAAAAAAATTTGAACGGCAAAAAATATACTAGTTGAGGAATATAAAATAAATTTTATGTCAATTGGTCCTTGTGACAAAAAGTTATACACTACTTGCATTAAAATTGTAGTTTAAGAATGTTATTTTGGTACAATATTATCTATAACCTTTTAAGGTCTATAAATGGAATTATGAAACCTATGATCATAGAGTCAAATTTCAAAATTCTTCAACACTAAATAATGGATCATATATTGCGAGGTTTACTAAACAACCAAAGATTTCCATTATCTTATAGAAGGTAAATAGAAAGATGGCTTTTGATTGAAAGGACGTGGCTTCTTTGTATGGATTTTTTTCCCAATTTTGTAGGATTTGATGATTCTTTCTATTAAATCATTTCCCTACTCTAACATTGCTCATATTAAGGCAAAAATGTTGTAAAAATGACCCAATGCATAACTTGCCTATAGGAATTATTGTATATATTTCACACCATTTAAGTATGTGAGTCTATAGTTGATTTTCAATACACCAATATTATAGCTTCCTAGTAGGTGGACATCTTTCTACCTAATAATTAATTACGGTGCAAAAAATAGTTAGGTAGTTCAAAAATAATATATTAACAATGAACAATTTTAAAATGTAATTAAAATAAGTTAGGCATTCATCCAAGTTGTTCTTACAATTTTAGAATGATTGTTGCTACTTTCATTTAAGGCAATTGCAATTACCTAAACTCTCCTCTTGACTTTTAAATCCTCTACTCTTTGCCTTGTATGCTAGGTTTTATTGTGTGTAAAGGATATATTTTGTTTGTGAAAGATTGTTCTTTAAAATGGTTAAAACGGTAAGGTAAACAAAGATTTGCAATGTATGTTTCTAGTTATGGACAAAGAAATACAAGATTGAATAGAGTGAGTTGAATCTCTACAAATTAGGCAATCTTCATATATATATATATATATATATATATATATATATATATTTGTGTGTGTGTGTGTAAGCAATTTAGGTCAGTAATTTTCCAAAAATTTAAGTATTTATTTTATTATTTATTTTCTAATTAAGTTGCTAGGAAGCTATGGTACTTGCACTATAAAAAAAAGGGGTATTTTAAGTGAGTTCTTAAGTATAGTTCTAAATATAAAATTATAATTAATGATCCTTAAGGAGATTTTTAATAAAAATTTACTTGAAATACATGTGTTCCTAGGAGTAATTTTTGGAATGAAACATTGATGAAATTTTGAGCAGTTGCCACAATGATGAGTCAATGGTGTAGCTAAGTTTGAAATCTATTTTGAAATGACAACAATTTGATTTCAAGATTGCTTTTCTTCCAAGATTGTGCAACACTTTTTATATTGAAAATCATGTATTAATATTTTTGGATTCCACTTACGATTTGTTAGTGTATAAATTTTTTTAGTATAAATGTTATGATTATTTGTCCAAGTAAAATAATTGATAACAATTGAATCTATGACTCTACCAATTAACCTACTTTAGAACCTTAGATTTATCTACTAACATTGGCATTGAAATAATTCTTTTTAATAACTTTTGCAATATTTATCAAAATGGCACAAAAATCTTTCACATGTAGGTAGGTTGATTGGCACCCCTCCTAAACATTTAATGCGAAAATTCCAAATTATAAAGTCAATAGAGCTTGTTTGAGTTCTCAAAGTGGGCTCTTTAGTCCTTCACAGGTTAACTTGGGAAGTTCAAAGCCTTTTTTTTAAAAATCTTTGCATTCTAGTAGTTGAAGTTGAAAACTTGATTCAAAACAAATTTGAATGACACCAAATATTTTACATCCCCCAATTTTTTCCCTCTTTCTTTTTAACCCTAGATTGCCCAAGAGGACAAAAAGAGTCTTCACATAGTTGTAAATCCAATTGAAAGTGCTGTAACTTTTGCCTCTAATGTCCAAATTCAAGAAAACTTATTGGAAAAGTTGTGCTCTATCTTCTAGTTTATGTGGTAAAATATTCAGATCAGTCCAAGATGAATCAAGTTTCTAGAAGCCAATTGAAGTTCACAAGTTTAATTTGAGTTCACCAAACTAAATTTGACAGCTACAACTTTGAGGGCTTGTATCCACTTTGTCAAATGTTTGTTTTCAATAAAATTTGTTGGTTTATGTTACCCTTTTAGTCTAGTTATTGTGGTAAAATTTTCATGTAAATCCAAGCTTCTTTGAATATTAAAGAGCAATTCAAAGTTCAAATTTCAGACATTTTTGGATCACAGTGAATTTTGGCGGCTTGTTTCTTCTCCATACAGTGTCCGTTTCCAATGATTATTTTTTGATAAAGTTGCACATACTAGTCTAGTTTATGTGGCTAAAATTTCACATCAATACAAGAAGTTACGAGTGCCTGAAAAGCATTTTAGTAGAAGTAGGTTTAGGCTCATATGAGTTTTTGGTAACTTTTCTTGCTATTTTTTTTGACATTTCAAAGCCATTTTGAAAACACAATGAGTCACTTGAATGATATTTTTTTCATCAATGTGTTTGTATGTTGGTTTTGAATCACTTCATAGTTTCAAATTTTTTCATTTGAGTAGGTTTAGAAATCGAATTTCACCTCCACATGTGTTGCTAGAAAAATTTCAGCATCTTTTTCCAATATTAAAACATTATAATCTTGCAATCCATGTGGTCAAATGACTCCAAATTTGACTTACGTTATCTAGAACATGTTGACTACAATATTGTATGGTTGAGATTTCTATAACTTAGAAACATTTAAATTTATAGCACTTCAAAAGCAATGATGTTTTTGAACTCAAAACGACCTTGGGCCTTCTAGGGTTAAAGTAAAGAACACCAAATGTCCCATTCACTTATTATACATTAACTTAGAGAAATGATAGTGATTGGGTCCCCAACTAAACTTCATGATGTCGCCAACACTCTTGTAACTTACCGACGTGCATTGTACCAGAAGCTAGACTCAGGGCGTGTGAAAGCATTCCGTCATGAGTGAAAAGCCACTCCCACGACGGATGGATGAATGACAGGTGGCAGATGAGTAATAACCGACGGCGGATGAATGATGTCAAATGGATGAATCGGGTACAGTGGATGAATGACTGGTGGTAGATGAATGACAGACAGATTCCGGATGAATGAAAGGTCTCCTGACGAGGACCGAACCAGGAAGGAAGGAGAGCGAGGGTAAAAGTGGACCTTTGTAGCGAAGTCGCGACTTTCGGAAGTAACCCCTGGTTTCCGCCGAAACTTCCATGTCTTTTCCCTGCTGACCCAATAGTTCTATTTTCGGTGGCATACGACGACGGAGGAACGTATCCATACCCCTGAAGATACGGTATTAGTACGATATTAGTAGACCGGCGGACGGGCGGACGGGCGGGCGGGCGGGGTCAGGGTGAGCTGACATAACATGCAGGGCGGAATCCCGGGCCGGGCTGGGCCGGGCCGGGTGGGGCGGCGAGGCTCGTGACTGACTGAGTAAAGTTCGCCTTCGCCTTCGCTGCGCAAGACTCTGCTTTCGCCCTTTCCGCTGCACTTCCTTCCTTCCCTTCCCTTCCCTACTTTCCTGGCTATGGTGCTCCGCACCTTCCCCTACCCGCTTTGCGTAAGCAGACCCTGCTGCTGCCGCTAACTTACCTCCGCAGGCGCCATGGCTGATGTTGTTGTTGTTGTTCCGGAAGCGTATTAGTCTACGTTGACAGCGTTGTATCGTCTCACTGCTACTATTGGTTCTCCTTGGTCTCCCGAGTTTTGAGCATTCTTCCTCCTCCGCTCCTGTTCTCGTGACTCTCGTCTCTTCGTCTTCCCTTGCTTGCCTTCCCTGCTCGGCTTCTTTCTCTTCCGGTGGCCGCTCACTTCTCTTTTGTCCCGTTCGTTTGTGCTGCCGCTTGCGGAGGTTGCTTTCTTCCTTCTTATTAGTTTGGCCTTCCCTTGGATCGCCCTTGCTTCGGGCATCTCTTAGTGCTGCTCCTTGCCGGTGGAGGTGTCTGGGAGGTTTCTCCCTCTTGCGTGAGGTATAGAGAGGATCGAAGAATTGCTTCTGTGTGGAGAGTTTTTGGTTGTTGTATGGCCGTAGACGGAGGCGACTCGGCTCATTGTTCGGTCTCCCTGTTTTGTGTTTTCGTGGCTGGAGCGGCAGGGTGACACATTCGGCAGGGAAGACAGGGAACAGGACAGAAATGCGAGACTGAGTTCGAGGGCTGGGGTTCGAAGGTGCGCCAAGAGATTCAGAAGCTCTGTCAAGTTTGGAGTCGTACGGCATGGTTTAGTTGCGAGTTTGGGAAGGGGAAATGTGCTCCAGCTGCGGGTAGAGGACAGGCTTCCCGCGCAGGAATTTCTAGAATCACCGTACAGCGCGAAGAGTGCTGACTTCGTGGTACGAGACACTGAGATCGTTTTACATTTAGTGAGGAGTGGTTTCAGTGCTGCAAGTATCATACTGTGTCTGCGAGCCTGGGATGTTCGAGAGATTTCGCGCTTATTTTGAGGTGTTGACGACTGCGTTAGCAGCATTTTGCCTTCTGTCTCGGTCTTTGGTCACGGCTCTTATCATTTCAGATCGTCCTCTCGTATCCGATCTTGAACAACCACGAGTATTGAGGAAGTTGCGCTTTGTGAGCAGTGAGCAACCATTTTGGCGATGTGATCATTTCTGTGACTTTTGAAAGTAGCTGGCGCTGACTTATCTGACTCAGTGTCGGATCCGAGTTTTCGCTAGTGTGAGAGCTTACCTGGTGTTTCTGTGACTTTGGGGAACTTCTTTAAACTGAGCAGTAGTCTCTGTTTTCATTCTGATGTTTTCGTTCGTTCTGCTTCTCTAATCGGCGGCCGTCGAAAAGGTTCTGTAGGAATATCTTGAATCCATGTTTTTCTGGCGAGAGATATATTGACATTTTCTAATAGAAAATGAGTATTTGGGGTATACTGCACTATGTTGCAAGTCGACACTCGCTTGGAGGTATCACCTTCAAGCAAGTTGCACTTAGAGACGCTTGAGATTGGTAGTGAGGAGTGGAGAAGCTCTAAGTATATCGAAGCAGCTTTGACTGCTCTCGAATCGTTCGCGCTTGATTCTGGTTTGATTCTACTGGGTATCCAAGATTTCTCAGCGAGGAAATTGACGTAGAATGCCCTGTTTAGCCGCTCAAACACATGTTATGAACGAATATTGCAATGTTGGTTTCACCATCGGGCACAACTTGTGTTCGCCATATTTTTGAGTTTTTGATAATGAGACTGTCATTTGTCCATATCATGATCTTTGTTATTTTGTGGTATCAGGTCGGGGTCGAAGCTGCTTCCAGTTTAGGATGTTTTAACACATATCGTGCTGGTTTGTTTATATGCACACTCGGTCTTGTGATCCGTTATTTTTCTGTACCCCTAAACTAATACAATTCGTTGGTCTGATGTGTCATTGCAGTTATCAGCTGGCTGTTTCCTGGCAATCTTGCTATGAGCCTTGTTTCTTTGTTGCGGGCGGCAAGATGAATCTAGTGATGGCGGAGAAGGATCAACCCGTATTTCGAGATTTTTTAGGTCTTGGCCGCATCGATGATATAACCCAAGTGAAATACCTCTCTTCAGAGGTAATTCCTGCCCCGCGAACCAGCCCAGGTTTCGAGTCCGAATGCGACGCTGAAACAAATAACACTCGAGCATCATCTGGAATTAGTGGGCGCTTCAAAACTAATTCCACGCCGATTCACGTTTGTCCTCCATTCTACTCGGCCATTCCGAGTTCCTCTGATCCTGGGTCAGGTATTACCCGGGCTTCGTCTCTAATGTCGTGTAAGAGCTCTCTTGTGCTCTCATCCGTACTCGTTTATTTCGCACTTGCGATTGTGAAATATCCAGGTTGGAGCCTGGAGATTAAGGTTAAACTGCTACGTTTTCCTTCTTGCAGTTGGCTGGCAGCGGCAACCAGCACCACTCCAGTATCATGGTAACAAGAGCGCTTTTTCCAAGTTGGAGGCAGATACTAGTAAAGTGCCTAAAAAACGAGATTCCCCCACTAATCGGGATTCATTACAAGAGCGTCTTGTGGAGGCTTTGGAGAGTACTCGGCCACAAAAGGTATTATCTGCATCATCTCGCTTGGTATTCATATCTTTATCAACGGTTGATTTTATGTAGACTGCACTTAACATTTTACTTATTATGATTTTCGAAATAATAAATATTATTGCTGATGGAAATTTCGTGTCAAGTTTCAGGTTTCTCGTCATGACCATATCAGACCAGAGAAGATAGTGGAAGCTTGTGAGCCATCTACTGATGATCTCCGACTTTCCATGCAACCCCCACGGGCATCCAGTAGAAGTCCTCCTTGGTTACAGCATACTGCGAAACCTGAAGTTTCGCAACGGCAAGTTAAGAGCCATCAGCCTTACAGACCTGCACAAATTAGCACTGGGGCTGGCATGCGTGGCATTAGCCACCTTGGCGCTTGTGCTGAGAGAGCAGAGAAAATAGAAAGGACTCTTGCCCTGCCGACCCGAGAAAACAATGCTACTGGTAATGCTCAAGCTGCTGATGAAGGTTCAAGAACAGGGCTCAAAGGCTCAATTTTAGCAGGACTTCTTGATAATGCTGGGCTACTTCATCATGATCGGACCACGCCAAATCCTGCGGGATCAAGCGGTTGCCCTCCCCTCACTCCTCAGCATCAAAAGGCACCTCATCAGAATGGGGGTTCAGAATCCTTGCTTCCATCAAGGTTGGTTCAGACTCAATTGCAAGTCAAAGACGAACTTTTGTTAATACATATCTGTGCTTTTCAAGTCATGAAACTGAAAGTTGTATGAATAGGCCTAAATACATAGATCAATTTTCAAACCATATTTCTTAGTGTCTGGCATCTTTTTCAGATAATCATGATATGGTGTGAATGTGCTGTTAGTGTTTTTGATATTTAGAATATCTATAACACATAGTTTACTTCCTGTGTTCCAAATATACGAATTTTGACAAATTAAAAGAAATTAAAGCCTTAATGCTATCGCTACTATTGTGTAAGTCTTGTCGCGCTTTTTCTGTCAATTGTTTTCTAGTCCAGAAAGTGATCATTCTTTGTTATTCATTTGTGCAGTCGCCAAGCTCCTGCTACATCTAGTCGACAGTTGACCATTTTCTATGGAGGGCAAGCTCATGTGTTTGATGATGTTCCTTCAGAGAAGGTGAGGATATGACATTCCTTAGCTGATGGCTTATTGTGAATTTTTCATCATAAAAATGCCATATTATGGAATTTTATGTGATATTGATGGTGGATGCATGATATAGGCTCTCAATTTTGGTTGAGGAATTTATTTGAACAGCAAGAGGGACTTTTTAAATAATATTTGTGTTCGGTACCTTTATATCTTTTTCTGAGTCCAAGAAAGCAAAGTATTTCTGGTCATTTACAGCGAGAATAATCCAGGTGTCAGCATAGAGCTATGCGGTTTATCTGTTGGGGCGAATTTTGTCTTATGTGGAAGTCTTTGGGTGTTGCATATCAGGCGGATGCCATTTTGACATTGGCTAGCTCCAACGGGAGATCATGGTCGACCACCTACTCGCCCCGACCTGCTGCAAAGCCCACAAATTCTATGAGCGAGGGGTCCATGTCAGCTGTAGAGAGGGAGAAAGAACATTCTGTACAAAGTTTAGGAGGGAGTCTGGCCCTTTCTTCCGAGGTTCAAACGCTGCTCCGGGACTTGAAGCAGTCGGGTACCCTTACAGGACGCTCTGCGTAAGGTCTAATCTTCGATTTTGCTGCTGTAGTCCTCAGACTTTGGACGTGAGAGCAGGTATTCTTCCCTACTAATTGCAGAACACCCGTAAAAGTAGGAACCTGTGAAATAGTGTGATGCTGTAGTAATTTTAGTCCAATAAGCGTTGATAGAACGATCACCTGAGGGTTAAAATATGATGAGTTCTTTTGAGCCTTCGTAAAATGTTCTCGTTTATGAAAAGGATTTGCACAGCGATGATTGGGCCTACGCTGTCAGTCTGAGAGGGTGTAATTATTGAATGGAGTGTTTCGATACACCACTTAATGGCAACTCCACTCCGTTGTTATAACTCTTTGTACTGAAAATTTGTCATCATTACTCGAATGTGCGTCTTTCAAGTTGGGGATGATGAGATTAGTCTTATTCACGACTTAATAAAGAAAATTTGGGACTTTGGTTGTATTGGTTGTTATGCACTTGTACAGGACCTTGATAGTAATGATTCACTTACCATCATGACAACAGTGGATACTCTTTATTAAGTCTTCCAAGTTATTCTCTAGGGGAGTAAATCATGCGGTTCTTAACTTATTATTGTGATGCATATGTGGTGCAGTGGTGAATCAAACCCGTGTGGAACTTCCTGGATACGGGTCAAGTGGTGGAGATATATTGATTTCTAGATTTGCAAGGGAGTAGTTGCATCCTGATTCTTGCGACTATCAGTCAGATGAGTTTGAGGATATTACAAACAAAGCACATTATTTTGGCCCTTTCTACTTAGTGGCGTTTCACAGTTTTTCCCCTCCCACTAAAACCCAGCAGAGTAATTTTACTTGTAGGGTATGTGGATTAGTAGAACCGACGATACTCTTTTTGATTTGTCACGCTAGAAACCATCATGCCTCTGGTCACTAGTTGTTTCCAATCACAATTACGATGTGCGCCTTCTGGATAACCCATGCTTGAGAATATGGTGCTGTAGATAGGAGACATAACTGCATGGGACAGCGAAGCTGATGATTTTTCAGCAGGCTTGTGTAAATATCAACAGGTCTTATGTTTAGGTGATTGAATTTCGACGGTTAATTCTATTGTTTTCTTCGACTATGTGTATTTG
Source organism: Pseudoscleropodium purum (assembly GCA_963969395.1). Taxonomy (NCBI): domain Eukaryota; kingdom Viridiplantae; phylum Streptophyta; class Bryopsida; order Hypnales; family Brachytheciaceae; genus Pseudoscleropodium; species Pseudoscleropodium purum. Next base: position 7,251,374 of record OZ017796.1, read on the forward strand.
AGTTATACAGTATGTAACACAATCCGTTTGCTATGTATCCGTGCTTTTTTTCTGGAGCTTGTCATATCTGTGTTGCGATTTTGCCAAAGCCCTTCGATTGAGAGTTTCCTGTGGATTGCTTTCCCTTAATTTTGTGCTTCTAATCAGGTGATTCGGATGTCGTTGGTTGTGGAAGTCGATTCAACCAAAGAATCCACTGCTGTTTAAAGTAAAATTCGCTCTAAAGAAGCAGGACAAGTGGAATGTTGACATTCGGGAGTGTAGAAGTGTATGATGTCACCTCAAAGTTCTCGTTTGCTTGCTTCGTACTGCTCCCACTAGAACAGGTCGCCTTTTGCCCGAGTTCTACGTAGTTGGAATCACGTGATTTCAATTTCCACCAGCTTCTGCAAAACACTGCGAATTGGAGCGTGAACTGCGGGTTTGCACGGAGATTGACAGGAGAAACGAGCATTCGGAATGCAAAGTCCCTGGTATCAAGCGATTCTCACTCAAATCCATGAAGTATCGTAGGTTTGCTAGAGTTATTGAATGTTATTTGAAGCTCTACGGGCGCCAGAGCTAATCCGCATGAGAAGACGATTTCCCCTAGAAACCTACGAGGTAACTAATTGTTTTTCGCAGTTTCCCATTGGCAACAACCTTCCAAATTGCGGATCAGGAATCTTGAGGTCTGATGCAACACCGAAACCTGAGGAGGAAAACAAAGCACAGCGCAGCATCTTGCGAAGGCTCGCGACAATGACAATGAAAGAAATGGGGAGCTGCAGTTGCAACTACGTCGAAGCAAGTTGGGAGGGTGACGACTAGGGTAGGGCAGTTTGTTGCGAAAGTGTGCCATGTCTTGGGAAGTGCGACTGACGTCTTGCCCAGGTCACAGCAGGAATAATTCAATTATAATAATATCGTCCAAAGCAATTACACTATTCTACCGCGGTAACTTACTGTGGTAGAGCTTCGGGCAGCCGGCAGTAGGGGCATAGTGGTGGCAGTGTGGCACCAGCTTCCGTGAGATCCGTTTTCTTGGTGACGAACAGTCAATCCCCGCAGTCTCGCTTATTACGAGCTCCGTCATAGCCATGAATGCAATCCTCTGTGATGGTCCCACTGTCCTTCATCGCACGCGTCACTTCCAAGTTTCCCCACTGCGTTATGTTCCTTGGCCATTTGTTTTCCAGGAAGGTGATGCACTGCTGCGACGTGGAGCCACGCAAATTTTAGTTTAAAAACTTTAGGTCGGTTGGAGGTTTTGGGTTGCACTTTGACAGTGGACATTTGGAAGATCAAGGAAGGCCAGGGAAGAGGTGGCACTCTCAGTGACGCGAATCTTGCCACCATTTCGGGTGAGCTTCAAGGTTTGACCAGAGTGGCGGATCTCGCTCTGTAGATCCCGAATTCAACAAAGGACGCTGGCTTGGTGGCCATTTCATTCGCGCAGACAGTAACTTACCGGCAGGCAGTCGATCAGGGTTTGCAGTGAGCGCTTCAGTAGACTTTGTCTCCCTTCTTTTTAGGCTTTCGGTAAATTCTATTTCCTACTGTCTTCCTAGCGCACGGTATGAGCGATTCTTTCCAATTTGTCGTCGTCGTCTTCTTGTGACGTTTAGTTACTCGGTATGGGGTTCCGGAGACTTGAAGCTGTCAGGTTTGTGGGTAAACGAGGAGGAAGGGGTATGAGGCATTGTGACCATTTTTGAAGAGTGGCGAGGAGGACGGCCTCCTTTGGTGGAGCTTTCGGCACAACAGTGTTGGAAATCGAATTCTGTGGAGCTGAACAGGGCGCGGGGTGGGGATTGAGCGTGCAACATGGCAGAAATCCGCCATGCGGGCAGTGACGGGGACTCATTACGACAGTAAGTCGTCTATCAATCCTTTGTGTGGGTCATCTTTCCTCGGTGATCATGTTTCAGTTGTGACTTGCACTATACATGTGTTCTGTAATCTTGGTTTAACTCAATCATAGGGTTAAATTCTCAAACTGCCTCGGACGCCGTGGTCTAGATTTTAACCTAATTTGTGGAATTAATGCTCGAGCTCCGCATGTTTGATGATCCTGAAGAATTTTGTGAGTGGATGTGAAGGCGCAAGTCGGGTGAGGAGAAGGAGATTACGTTTTCACATAGTTGTCCTCCATCGATCTATGCGGGATTGGAGACGGAATTGGAGCCACCGCCGGTGGCGATATATCCACCCCTGACGATGGTGATTCGCAAGACGAGCATTGTAGGAGTTTTGCTGGTGGTGTTGGGCTTCCTGTTGTGGTGCATCATGCAATCCGTGCATTCGATTCAGCAGTGGCAACAGCCGTCCGCGCAGGGCATGGACCCCTTCTGCTGGCCGGTGGTGAAAGCATACCTCTTGCTCATCGCCTACCTAACGCTTTTCGTCACAGTCACGCTCTTCGCCTTCATGATCCCGAGCTTGATCATGACATGGATCGTGACCCTGGTGCTCACGTACTTGTCCAGCATCGGGATCGGCAGGGAGCGTCACCGGCGCAAGGAATTGGTGAGGATGGCCAGTGGCTGGGCTAAGGACATGTCGTGGTCGACTTTCAAGAGCGCCGTGCAGGAAGGGAAAGTGTTTGGAGGGGCTGCGGTTCTCACTCTGCTCTTGTTGCCTTGGGTACTGGGCAGGTCCAACGTGTTTGGTGGACAGGCATGCCACTGAACCTGGCGATGGTGGTACTCTCAGCAGTTTTTTGTTTTTTTCTGTATTATTATCATAGTGATATGTCCATGAATGTTCACAAGTGTATATATGACAGTGGTGCGACATGATCTGGGCTGGCCAACCCTAAAAGTGGCTCCAACTATTCAGGGAAATTCAATTAGGTTCAGCTTGTTGAACTAACTTTTGGCAGTGACTCAGTCCCTCAAATTTTTGCTCTTCCTCTTTCTCGACTAGTAAGGAATCCCTTGGACAGGCAGCTACCACTACACTCATGAAAAGCTACAGTAAGTTATGCCGGTACTCTGTTCCACTTGAGGCCTTTGCAGGTGTAGAGCTGGGCGATGGTGCTCAGTCCCTCTCACTTCACTCAGATTTTCACTTTTCTTCGTTCTAGATTAGTGTGGAATTCCTTGAATCGACAGCTACCGCTTGAGGTATAAAAGCTTCAAAAAGTTATGTCTTGTCTGTCTCGACTGCCGACACTCTGTTCCATTTGAGGCTTTGCTGGTGTAGAGCTGGGCAATGGTGCTAACCTCAGGACTGTTGGTGTTCTAAGTATTATCAGTGTAGTCTGTCCTCTTATAGAAGGAATGTTCACAAGTGGACATATGATAGTGGTGCGACATTATATGGGCTCGCCAACCCAAATAGCGGGTCCAACTTCTCATGAAAACTTAAAGCAAGGTTTAGCTTGTTTGGGTTTAGCAAGGTTTATCTAACTCTTAGGATAGGTTCAACTTCTCATGAAAACTTAAAGCAAGGTTTAGCTTGTTTGGGTTTAGCAAGGTTTAGCTAACTCTTAGGATAGGTTCAAATTCTCATGAAAACTTAAGCAAGGCTCAGCTTGTTTAGGTTTAGCAAGGTTTAGCAAAATTTTAGGAGAGGTTCAGTGTCTTATGTTGCATTCAAATTTAGACTTGTCTTCACAGACAGTTGTATTTGTAATGAGCTGTAAAATAAGTTAAGTTATGTCGTGTCTGTCTCTTCTTTGAAAGAACTCCGGTTTCAAAGACCCCGGTAATAAGAGATGATGTGATCGACGATTGCAATCAAAATTTTGTGTCTAGTTCTCCAACAATGATTTGGGAAGTATCTTGTTAGAGATTTATTGAGAATGTGCTACTAATGAGATATAACATGCCTTGTAACTTCAAGTGTTGAGATCATAGGGAGGAATTGAAGATGTGTGGCAAATGAATGTGATAGTTTAGAAATATCATCAATCTTGACTATATTGAAGGCTAAGAAATAGTGTATTTTTTTGAGATTTCTACATCATTTCTGAGTCAAATCTTGGTTGTGAAATGAAGCACAAGAAATCTAGTTTATTATCTAGATTACAGATCAATAAAAATAATCATGTAAATCATGTAGAAGTTCTAAAAAGGTCCAAAAATTTAGTTGCATATTGTGTATATATGATTCCCTAAAATCCTTTTAAGAATTAAACTACTATTATAAATAGTTTACTATATTAAGAACATCTTTTTTTTAATTTCATCTATCTATCTACTTCATTATTTTTTGAAAAAATGTGATGATTTCATGTACTAGAATTTTGATGTTATATTTTTAGGACTTTGAAAATTAGTAGTTTATTCACATTGTATCTAAAAAATGCATTCTAAAAGAATTTTGAATCTTCTTTTGACTACTAGCAAGATTCTATAAATTTTTTTTGAATATAATAATAAAAATCATGTTGATATTGCTTATATGTGTGCTTATTTTGAAGTCATTAAATTTTGAAAATAAATTTATTCCTACTAGGAACACGTGATATAAAACAATCTTGAGTTGCACTATTTGATTGAACGTGTGCACCCAAGGGAAAGATTCAATTGTGAAAGACACCATAAACCCTTTAATGTAGGGTTTACCTTCGACGACGGATGCATTAGGGTTTTACAAAAGCGACATAAAATTCTTTCAGGCTTTCCTAGACGACGCCACGAAATCCTTCCTGCTTTGAATTTCTCGAGCATCACCTTACAAATCTCGCAAATGGCTTCCCCAAACTAGAAATCGAAGCGCTCAACAGTGCGCGAGTCTCGTTCGTGTAAAAGTTTGACGGGCATTGCTAAGATATCGCTTGCTAAGCTTCCGTTCTCACACCCGATTGATTCTTGTATTTTGGCAAGCATCGTCAAACGTTTCCACCGTCCGTGCCGTTATCGGAATTGGAGTCGCCGTCTAATTTACGTGGAGAGGAGCTTCGAGTCAAATTTGCCGTCAAATTTGTGTGGGCGATGGCGAAGGATTCCCTGTTCGGAGACTTGCCACCTCCTATCACAGCACTGTCCATACCTCCTCCTCGCACATCAGCTTCGGGACCTGCGAAGGCTCCCCCCGTCTCTTCCATATTGTCTTCATCGAAGCGCTCTGTTCCGGACGATGGCAGTCATGGTTAGGATTTCTTTGTTTCTTTTGCACTTTGAATTTTTAGGGTTTCGTTTCCCCCAAGTTCTGATTGAAGCATCTCGCTCAATGGACGCAGATGCTGCTTGCTTCTCTGTCTTCGAAACACTCTGTTGCGGACGATGATAGTCATGGTAGGGTTTGGTTGCCTCTTACGTTTTTCTCCGATTCAGGTCAAATCTTGTCGCTGCTGCTGGTGTGTCTGTCTATACGCCTTTGGACTTGTCGGGGATTTAGGCTTCAGGAATTGAAGGCGTTTGTGTTGTCCCGAGCGACTGGTTTGTGTCAACTTTTTTTTTTTTTCCAGTTTGGATGGCTTTTTTCATATTTGTAAGAGATTAATTTCAGTGTTTGCGTTGTCTTTGCTTGCAGGCAAGCGAGTTCGGTTTAAGCCCACCACAACAGAAGCGAGCAGTGAGCAGGTGGTGGAGGCCATGGCGAAAATTGCCTCCCACATTGGGAACTCCGGGAAATTTTCGAAAGCCTCCAAGCTGGCGTTGCAATTGTTGCAGAGTGGAAGTGTCACCTCCGCCACGGCTGATTCTTTCTTCCCGATTTTAAAGGAAGCCATGAAGAGACCTGCTAATGCGGTCGAGGCAACACTGAGACGAGACTATCAAGCGTTGTTTGCGGCAGTTCATGAAAAGCTTGAGGTATTTTCCTGACAGAGGCTCACCTCCTTTCTGATTGCAGGTACTTGGCTCTTGGTAGTAAATAGGTATTACGCTTAGCAGTTTATTCTTGCTGTGTTACCCGTTTTCATTACGGAACCTAATTTGTCCTGAAACTCTTACATTTCGTAATCGTTGGTTGCAATCGTAGTAATCCGCTCTTAACTTTTGAATAGTTATCATGTTGACCTTTGCTATTGCCGGTGGAGACATGTTTCCCTAGAGGTGCCGTTGTCCGTAACTGTACATATTACTGAAGGACCACTAGCTTCGCTGTATGTAAAAGCCTGCTCGACATTCTAATCAGATTGCAGCAATTTGCACTACTCAGATGTGCCATCTTTAGGCAAGCGTCATTTTCCAGAGTACACAGACGTTCAGTATGGAAGTTTGTTTCATTAGTGTACGACTGTGTAGTCAACCCTGGTGGTGGGTTTCAATTTCTCTGACCAGGTTTTCTGGAAGGTGAGGGCAAAGTTGCGCTTGAATTTCTATATTTACGATATCTTCACTGATATTTTCATTTTCTGTATTTGTTATTAAATCAGTTTACTCCGACCTGTGAACGGCAACCATATGAATATTATGAAGATACTTCATGGGCATTAGAACAAGATCCAGTTTCAATTTTGCCTCCTTGTAAGATGGACTACAGCCCCATTGAATGTGATCGCTGACTATTTGTATGGTGGAGAATAGCGACCAATGTGGAGTTTTAATGGAGGTGCTTTTGTCATTCATCTGCAGTGTTTTACTGGAGCTCAGCAAGCGCAGATTGCAATCTGGGAGTTCTGGGCTCTCATAGGCAATGACTTCGTGACGGATGATACTTACGTAGTATGTCTCATATTTTCATTTTCTTGCGTCACTTGCCATTAGTTCCTGCCTAGTTCAGGGTTGTTTTTGTTTTAGTAAGTTATGCAGTGTAAGAAATGCCTGAATTAATGGTTCCGTCATTCTACTTACACATGCGTCTGCTACACTCATAGGTGGATATTTTCTATGTTATAGGTGTATGCAGGTCCCTATTTCATCAGCTAAAGGTGTGGAATCTTGTTGATTGCAGTTTTCAAAAGCTTCAGGGCGTGTGAGACAAGCCATTGACGAATTGCCAGAGGCCACTGATGAAGAAAATAGGGTCGAGGATGGAGAGGAGAAAGCTGAAGACGAACAAGCTGAACCAGTACCATCCGAGAAGGCCCTAGGAAATGTGGAAGAAAGTGATCCTTTTGGTTTAAGTGCATTTTTGCCAAAGCGATCTAAGAAGGAGGAGCGGTTGAGGAAGAAATTAGAAGAGGAAGCTGCCTCGAAAAGAGCTCAAGAGGAGTCAGGAAGACTTCTGAGGGAACGTCGGGAAGCCCTTCTGCAATGTCTCAAAATATCAGCTGAGCATTATAGATTGACTTGGTATGATAAAGCCTCTCGAATGACTTTTTTGAACCATGCTTGATTGTAGGAGTACCTTGCTATTGACGACGGTGCATACAGGGGTCCTCTATACTTCGACTAGTACTTTGAAGACTTCCATAGACCTGGTTTGTACGGCGGGTCCTCGACACTCAATTTTTCTCTAAATTGACATTCAAGATTACCCTGCACACTTGCCACACTTGACTGCAGCACAGTTGTTATAAATTCAATCATAGTGAAAATTTGGGACCCCAGGTGGTAAGATTAATGAGGATGGAGAGTTAACTCCTCTCTTCTGCATCTCTAAGCGAGTTTGGCTGACCTCCACAGCAAACGGTAGAAACTGTGAGAGGGAGATTCTAACACACTGGAGGTTTGGCGATGCAGGGCACAAACAATTATTGACATACTGGTCAGACACGCCTTTGACAACCGTGGGAAGTTTTGCACCGTGCATCAAGCTGCCATTGAGAAGCTGTGGGCATCGGTGAGAGACCAGCAAGTTCGTCGCAAGCAAGGCAAGTCCACGACTGGCAAGCTGGATGTGACCTCCTTTGAGCGTTTTCAAGAGCAGTATTCCCGTGAAACTATCAGCATCCGTCGTGCTGTTGGACACGCAGGTGGTCGATCTGCTGAGACTTGGCTCGGGTAGGCAATGTAGACTGCTGCAAAGATATTTCCACTGGCAGCGGCAAACGGTTCCTCCTGCAACGATGGGCTGATGTCGACGCGAGGTGCAGTAGTTGTATTCTATCAGTCTCATAGATGCAAAGTTCTAGAATCCATGAATGTGGCATAAAATTTGCGGTGTTGCAATTGTGTACAATGATGTATGATTAATTCAGGAACCCAACAGTACTCTGTTGCAAACATCTGGTGTATGTGTTGAACAGAATTCGATGTGAACAGGAGCAGACGCCGGAGAGTGCACATGCAAGATGGCAGCTACAGCGTCTTTGTTGATGGTTCATACAATGTTATTGACACGGACAATTGCAGTAGACCGTCGAGTGCACTCAAAGAGGGAAAAAAATAGTCATGGTTGTACACGCAGAGCACAGAAAGAGCAGGCAGCAGAGCAACCGGCTCATGTGGGGGAGTACCACATGAGGTCTGCAAATTGAGATTAAGGATGACGTGCATGAGTTTGGTCCTGCATATTCCAAGTAGCACAGGCAGAAGCATAGTGCCATTGATACGTGCCTTTTCCTAATATTGTGTGAATCCTCAGCTGCATTGCCAAGACTTGCGTTGTAGGTGCTAAAGGTGGGGCGTCCATCAGTCCCCTTTTTGGAGTGGGAGCGGAGCCCTCAGAATATTTTCCAGTAAGTTTTCCTCGGAAGACAAATTGATGCTAAATCTCCAAAACTCACTTTCATAATTTTCAGGACTCTGGATTTAGTTATGAACTCCGAATATCAGAAATTATACGCACCTATTTGTGTTCTTATGAGTGTTCCTATTGGGTAGTTAGGAGTTCTATGCACAAATTTGACTTATTGGATTCACAAAAAGAAATTTGATAAAACTTAAAAGCTTCCCATTGATATTGTACCTATGGGGGACTAATTGCATCCATTTGGATTCTAATGTGGTTCTTTTAACTTCCTACATAGTTGCAATGGTAATCCAAAAGTGTCCTTGAAGATTGTGGAATAATATAATTAATTATGAAGTCATGTAATACTCTTCATTTATGAGGTGCCTCTTTCAATACTTACTCTAAAAGGTATTTAAATCTCTTAACAAAATTTGAAATCTTTGGAATGGTAGCAAGGCATTGCTTACTCCACTTGAATTTTTTTGAAATGATAAGGCATAGTTGTATGCATTTTCATCACATTGAGTTGTCTTCTTCTGAAATGAAGGCTTAGGTCCTACCTTTGTAAAAGGCGGGATTGAATTCAATTTGCACCATGAAGTTTGAACCCTAAACCACAAAGCTAATCCTTTGTTCCAAGAAAAGCATCATAAACTTACATAGACCAAAATTTTGAACAAATAAACACTAATACAAGAGCATTGAAGAGAGAAAGGGCTAAATGTTATACATTCTAAATTGGTGCTAGTGTAATACCATAAATTGTTTTAATTCTTTTTGCAATTCATCAAATAGATCCATTTACATCAAAAGATTACAAGTGCTTTAGGTACAAATTGTATTGTATGGTAGGGTCTAATAAACTTATGAAATTTTGGACCTTACTAAGATTAGGAGAACTTTGTAGAGTTGTTGAGATTAGGAGAATTTTTGAAGGTTTGTGTATGTTCAAATATGAATGGAATTTCGAATTCTAAATTGTGTTGGAATCACACTAAAATCTACTTCATCATCTTTACAAATGTACACAAATGTAATTGAAAATCATACAAAGAGTTTGATGTTTTGTATATACTATCTACTATCTAAATTTGCTACCATTTGTGAGAATTAAAACTTGTACTTAATGATATATATTAGAAATGAGCCTTCACAATTGCATTAGAGCTCCTTGATTCCATACCTCTTGAATTGCTTGTATGATTTCTTTCTTGTTTTTCACCCCATAGCAAAAAATCTTTAATTATGTTTCAAAGGTTTTTTGTGAAATGGTAGATAGTGTATAAAAAAAATCTAATATTGTATGATTTTTAATCATTCGTTTTTCACTTGTTTTGAAATTGAAGTGGACTTCATTGCAATTCTAACGCAATTTGTAGTTTCAAAATTGGTTCATTTTTTAGTATATTAGAGCTTCTTGACATTGTTCAACTTTCTAGTAAAAACCAATTGAAAAGTTTGTAAGTTTATTGGACCCTACTATATAATGTAGTGGGGTGTCAAAAAGGTACATAATGATAATTTGGACCATTCAATTTCATTTGCATTATGTAGAAAAAAATTGACATTTTTTGTTTTGTACATTCAACATTTATATCTTATGCAATCTCTATCAAGCACACCAAATTTTGATTTCAAGAAAACAAAATTCCATTTTGGATGAATATTTTTATTTAATTTTCATGATTTTACATTATAATTAATTGAAAAATGTTAGTGATGAATTTTTTGAATTCAATTGTAGAGATATGTAGGAAACATCCATATGTACATCTTTTATTCAACAAGCATCTTTAAAATGGTTTTACAATCCCCTCTAGAGATTTCAATGTTATGACAATGTTCTAATCTTGAAAAATAGATATCACTTTATTGTAATTAAATTTTTGCAAAATAATTGTATCATGTTCAAATGTATGAAATTAGTTATAATGTGAGGAATTGACTTATTACCCTTTAATTATGAGCCTTTCCTTTCTGAGGTGCAAAATGTTGCTTCATATGCTTATTCTTAAGCAATGCATGAATTTCATCCATCAACCAAATATTCTTCTTTTCACAATGAGGTGCAAATACCTACTTCTATTATGATCTAATGCAAAGACTTGGAAGATATGGGAGCCAATGGTTATGCCTTGAGGATAAGAAGTAAGAGAGTGAAACCAATAGAAGTGCCATGGGAAGTCCATGTATTTTTAGGAAAAAGTCTTAGGGGTCAAACCCATTGTAGACCTTGTAACCATGGGTCTATAACCATTAATCCTTTTAACTTCAATTAGAAGTGAAAATTAATTTTTTGGTAATAGCCAACTTTCACTTCAAGATTTAATTACAAATTAATGACTAATTAATAACTAACTTCAAGCTTTAAACACTAGTCAAGTAGGATTTTCTTCTTTTTAACTAGTGTCCTAGTTAATCTTTAAATGACATCCCTTGGTCTATTGGAGAACCTTAGAGGGAATAAAAAATCTCCTTGAAGTGGGTAGGGATCTTGTTTCTTGCCTAAGGTTTGTATATTCATGACATATAAAATTTATCAATGAAAAGAGCTTTGATTTTGTCGTAAATGTGGTGTTTGGCAAGCCTTATTCACTATAGAAGTGGGTCCAATAGGTTGAAACATTCTGAAAAAATCCTAAAGCCATTTTTTTTCAAAGATCTACTTAAAGAGGGACACAAACTATTATTTAACAGTTAAATACTACGGTACTAAAAACTCTTTTTAGTGTCCTTGTTAGCTACTACTTAAAACTCTATGCAATGTCCTTTTAAACTATTTGGAACTATTTTTTCATACATCTTCATTTACTGCTTTATAAATCTCTTTTTCATATCTTTATTAACTACTTAAAGCCTTTTTCATGTCCTTTCAGCTACAGAAATTCTATATAATTTTCTTTTTAATTTTCTATTTCATTAAAAATTGGCTTTCAATTCTTTTTTGTAATTCCTTGAATGTCCTTTTCATATTCACTTACAAATTCCATTGCTTTCTTAGTATTCTTTGAAATGTTTTTTTTTTATATACCTAGTGTTTATTTTTCTATGGTTTTTTCATGATCTTTTTCATCCACTTTTTTATATCCTTTTTCATAACTTTTTTCATGTTCCTTCACACAATCTCTTTCATGGTTGTTTTTATGTACTTTTTCATGAGGTTTTCATGTGATTTTGGTGTTTTCTTTGCATGACTTGAATTTAAAGGGGTGAATCACAGAGAAGTGACAAACTTAGCACATTCCACCTTGCCACAAGCTTTAGCTCTCACAAAAATTCTACCAAACCAACAAAAAGAAGCCTAGTATATGATGTCCACCTGAATCAACAACGAGTTTCATGAAGCCTAAGGCAGAAGATACTCTTTGCATCACTTTGAGAGCTTTGAAGAGATCTTTGAAATCTATTGAATTTAATTTCTATCACTACGTAAGAATTTCTTATGCAACTTCAAATTAGGAGGTTGTAAACCTGACAGTAGATAACCTCCTTTTCATTCAAGATTAATGGTCATATACATTTGCTTCCTAGTGAATGCAAGTGTACTATAGATGAGTTGCCGTTGGTAAGAGCAGTTGGTACTCTCTTAACAGTTTAGTATCCTCTACCTCAACATCAAAAATCAATTACAGAGACAGCTAATTTACGTGCTAAGACAATCTCTAAATGAACATCAGCCCTGTGCTCTCAAGTTAAGATTATGTACTTCAATAATGGGTGCACTGTTGCAGTTAGGTGCACGTATCTTACCCCCTTGCATCAATCTCCAGTTCTGAGAGCTCTCTCCCTCAGAATGCCTCCGTGACATAGGCCATATGACTTCTTTGCCTATCCAACACATTCTCCGCTGTGATAATGCAGGCTCATCCCTTGAACGGCCTGCTCATTAGCATTAAAGGCAGCAGAGACTTATGATGCAAAATTGGCACTTGCTGTATATCCTCCCCAAGAGGGCTGATTCTGCTCTCTAATGTCCTTGTGATAAGTCCCAAGTATCCCTCACCCGCTTTTAATCTGTCCATCATAGGTGCACCCAAAATTAGCTCCTAGACCTACCTCCATGATCTGGAACGGTTCTGGCTTTCAGCCTTCAAGAGGTCGCTTTGAAGATTTTTCAAGTTTGGGACTGGCAAGTCGAATACTTCCGCAGATCTCAATTGCAAGAGCTCTTGCTTCTTGTACTTGATTCGTTCATCTGTCACATGATAGCGCAATTTGTCAACTCATTACGGTTATTGTAAAACGGGAGCAATTTTAGTCTATGAAGAGGACTGGGAGATAGTCTCGTACAACACTAAAAATCAAATGAATGAATCCAAAGACCTGGAAATCTGGTGCACCCAAAACTTTGAACAACCGCGCTCCATCTCTAAGAATCCTCTTTGTACGTGTCAAGCATTTTGAATACATACCGAGTACATATGTGTGCATGCTAGCACCAATAGTGCTGCTGTTGACCGGCTTCTTCATCACTTTCATCCGGTCTTTCTTTGCAGGGCTCTTACGCAGATTCAGCTTTGCTTGCTGCAAATCACGAGAAAAACTTGTAGCAAGTCCTCCACTAACGACGTCTTCTCCGCATTCGTTCGAGTGAACATTTGGCTTTGCTGCGCTTACAATACTGACAGTCTGCTCATTCCAGACCATTATCTGAGGATAAGCTTTGTAGAAATTCAGCAGAGTATCCTCAGAGAGCAACCAACAATCTGAAAGATCGAGCTCCTGAAGAAGGGGAGGAGGTTTATAATTTAATAAACCATCATTCGTTATCACCGCACCACCAATACCAAGGCAAACCAAGTTGGGGAGAGATGATGACTGTTGCAGACATTCATCTGAACATGGAGTAAGACAATTCATCAGACTAAACTTTATCAAATAAAAAAAGAAACATTAGAAACAGAAAGATTCTAGAAAAATTCCGCTCTCTGCAACTAAAGGGAAGGCTCAATTAGTCCCAATGGACCAAACTAAAATAGAAAGTTCAATTTCGAACCTAAAAGTCAATACGGACTTGAACCGCTGACTCTCTAAGTGTAAACGAGGTGCTCTACCAACTGACTAATCACCCTAACATGCAAAATAATCAATTAAAAAAGAACAGTAATTTCCAAAAACATATTCCTATTGTTGAAAAACGTAGGACAGGATTTTTTGGTTCTATTGGCACATTTTGTTACCTTCCTCAGAGCGTCCTAAATGATTTGTTTCAACTCCTATAGATATGGGAGCAACCACTTTTGGGTACATCAATATGGGCAGACGCCAATGGCACAAAGAGAAACTTATAAATGCGTGAATAAATAACACTTTAGAAAAAGGAAATGAACTGGAGTCTCAGGAAAAAAAAAACGTACCCGACAAGGAAGTACTGTGAATGTGAAGATGTGAAAGTTGCGTGAGTTGCTTTAGTGCATGGAAACATGCATCGTTAGCACCAATGTGCCGCATGTCGAGCCTTTTCAAGTACTGAAGCGGCTCCAAACCTGACAACACTGAAATTTGCGTGAACTCTTCGGATCCGATCGTCATGCTTCCTACACCCCAATACACTTGCAATCAGTCAAAATGCCTCTATTGCAGCAAGAAAATCTCGTCTCAAGTACTCCTACTCATGTGCGCTAGACAATCTAACAATAATGGATCATTAATTACTAAGTTCAAGAAACTTTGTACCTCTTACTTTGCTGCCACTGAGATTGAGAGATTGTAGTAATGGGAAATGGATAAGATATGTACAAACGTTATCATCCACGAGGGTATGACTTAAAGAAAGTTGTTCCACATTTGGCACATGGCCTGCAATTGCTGACACGCCTTCAGACCCAACCTTTGTGTGACTCAGATCAATCCATCTTAAACTTTTGCCAAAGTCACGGAACTTGAGCATGAGTCCATCAGTGAGTCCTGTTGCGCGTAAATCCAAAACAGACAGTTTTTGCATGCCTGAGAGTGCATCTAGGTTGTTTACACGTGATGATGCAAGATTCAACAGGTGCAAATTCCTCGTACTATAACAGGATATTGCATCTTTCAGATTGACATCTGCTCCAGATAGAAAAAGCTCGGTTAAGGGGCTATCCGATACAATTTCCTTTCCAAATATCGATTCCACAGCACAGTTGCAGAGATTTAATGACAAAATTGAGCTCATTTGCGGAATTACAGTGACCGCTGTCATCGCAAGGTTCAAATATTTCAATAACTTGAAGGATGACAGACACTGCGCTCCAATGTTCGTGACTTTGCTGCCCCACAAGTCGAATTGCTCCAACAATTTAAGTACCTGTATCCAAAAAAGGAACTACGCCTTTTGAGACAGACTGAATTCAGAGGCAGAATCGGCCAAAAGACAGGATAACGAAGAAGACAGTAGCACAAACAGGGTATGGCTTTCCAATCACTAGCATTAACCCCCAAAAGATTGAGATTTCATGATTTAAAATCACCAATTTGATCGATTGTATTGAGAGAAAATAGAATTCAGACAGGATCAAAAACTAATATCATCATAAACACAGAGACAAAGTTGCACGTGTTGGTCAACAAACGACTAAAATTGGATCAAAGAAAGTCCTCATATGACCCAAAGAAAAGTACAAAAAATATAGGTACATAAGTGCCAATTGGACAATTTGGGTGGTTAGAGGTGAAGCAGATATATCCAACAAAATGTTGTAAGGAGAGTCCACCTGGAAAGAGAGCAAGTTCGCATCAGTAACTGGGCAGCCCCCTAAATCAAGGGATGTAAGAGTTGTAAGCGCCGACAGAAGTGAGAGTCCTTTTGCTCCAACACTAGTTTCAGCTAATCCAAGCTTTCTAAGCCCCTTCAACGAGGTAATATGAAACACTGCTTCATCGCTAATTCTCCTGCACCGAGCCAGGTTCAATTCCTCCATGGCTGCCAAACCTAAATTCAGAAAAGACATACTAATAAACTCAGGTTCGGGCATTGATCAAACTGTTGGTTTGCCAAGATAACGCAACTCAAAGGTGACCTGAAGCACAACCACATAGAACAGGACATGCACGAACCAGCTGTTCTCTACGTCCACACTGATGAATGCAAGACTTTCACCCTGAGTATCACCAACCGTCAACTACACCCAAGAGCTGTAGTTTGAAAAAAAGAAGTGAAATCCTGCAATCGTTACAAGCAGGGAAGACCAATACCTGAAGGACATGATATCGACAGCAGGAGTTAATGTTGATTGTTCCAGGATCATATGCAAATGAGCAAAATGGGTTTTCAAAAAAAGAATGCATGCCTGTGAGTTGCCAGATAGCATTATTTGTCAATGCTTTACAGTCTGTGGCACACAGAGCTCGTAAGTGACGACAACCGCCCAGATAAGCCATCCATTCCCCATCCACAGATGCTTCTCCACTCACGTCAACCTCTTGTATGCTTTGTTGAAACAATCTGCGCAATAAAAGACTAAGCGATAAGGATCCAAAGCAATTCTTAGTGTTCAAACACTGCAAGCGGTCACACACACACTTCAAAAGGCACTAGAATTTTGATGCACTCCTTTTACAACCTCCGATCTGAGATAAAGAACGAAACCAATGCCTTAACCTCATATAAGGAGACAAAATTAACACGTACTCAACAAGGGGTGCAGACAGCAGGTGAGCACGCAGAAGTGCGTGGAAAAGCTGGTGAGCAAGTTCAGAGGGCAACATTTCCAACGTTCTGCGCTTCTGGCGCCAGGCCTTCACACTGGATTTGTCACGGCATGCTGAACTAACACACAAATCGAGCAAACTGGCCATAATCGGGGATGCAGGGCGAGGTGAAGCCATGGAGCTGAAATCAAGAAGACCAACAGGCTGTAGCCTCTGAGAGAGTAATATGCATCCACAACTACTCTGCACTCCCAACACTGCAAATACAGAGCATGTTAATGCCACTACAATCCTCCACTCGGAAAGCAAAGCACTCTACACACAAACCTCTTTAGTGTGACCTTCTCTAAAATGACCTTCTACAATATCCTGTACAATTGCCACACTGTCGTTAACTGTAGTACACTTGTCACACATTCAAGCTATGTCATAAAAGAAAATGCTAAGACCCCAAGTGGTGAAATGATTTGAGCGCACAAGCTGTTCAATATACCTTACAAACAAGATTACGCCAATTCAACAGGAATTTGTTAAAGTCCGCAAAAAAATATGTCGAAACCTCGAAACTCCCGACAATTAAAAATTTGAAAGACAGTAAGTAAAACGCTACGAGACCATTATCGAGACCTGGATCGCTGGAGCAGTGAAACCCAGCAGTAGCAATAAGAAGGTAAAATTCAACGTTGTGATGCAAACCAATTGATACGGTGAAAGGGAAGCTAACGAAGACAGAAAAGTGCTAGTTATACTTTACATTGTACAATCCAAACAGAGGGAGACTGCTTCTGCAGCACAAATTCTGGGTCACTTTTACTTTGAGGGACCATAGAGTACTTATAATAGCTAAACGTACTGTACAAGCAATCCTTGCAACACAAGAATTCTGTGAGCAAAATTTTCCAGAATTGTCCACCCTAAGATTAGCAAAACCCAAGTCGGTGAACTCAGCGTGCAGATTCAAGGTTTTAGCGTCACGGGCATTCTAATGCACACATTCTTTCTCAGAGTCTTGCCGCACAACTAATACTCTAACTATAAAAAAAACACTAAGTACTTCGAGACAAAAATTTGGGACACATAATCACAAACTACACCGTCTCGTGGATGAAATCGTCACCTGCGACAACCGCAATTTAGTCATAAAACTGCAGATCTGTGACAGCGAGATCTGAAACCCGCGCAACCTCCTGATGAGCCAACTTCACTACTTAAGAAGGCAAGATGCATCACTGCAACCTAACCCTAATCCGAGCTTCAGAATCAGTCAAAGAGCCAAATAAATTTGAAAACCAACCAGGAGCAAGACGAACTCCCAAGCAACCAAGCCGAAGTAAAAGAGACACGAAGAGCTTGTTTATCGAGATTAGCGGTACTGAGAAGGCGAAAATATCTTACTTAGAGCTCAAGGCACTTTCCCACAATGGCCGCAAACCCTAGTATCAGTGCAAGGTACGATGCTTTCATTTCTTTTCTCCGTCTTTGCAAAGTCAAGACACGGCAGTGACTGGAATTGAAAGAGGATGGATGAAGATTTGGGCGGGGAGACTTGCGGCCCATGCATTGTGAACAGTGACTTATCGTGGTAGGGTGTCAATTCTAATCATTCCAGCTTGGCAACCCCGCCCTTGTCTCGCTTCTCGCCCATCGTCACCACCGTCACCACCATCTTCCCCTTCACAATAAACTTTTAACGTACAACTGTCGTGCTGAAGATTGTCGCCATCTCTCATCTTGCTCTCATCGCTTTCTTCGTTTGTTTTGGCACTTGAGCTTCTTCTCGTGGTTCTCACGATTCGCTTGTTGATCGTTTTCTTTGTTTTCTCTTTGTTTCGATTTCTTCTGCGCGGGATGCCGCACTGGTGGACTCCATGTGTTGAAGCCTACCCTATCAGGTTCCCTTCCGTCTTCTGTTTCCTGGCGCTCTTTCCGATCCCTTCCCCTTTTGAAATTCTTCCTTCTGGTTAGTGAGGTTCTATCAGGTTCTTCTCACCGACTTGTTTTCGAACCCTGCTTCAGTGTGGTTTTGCGTTTGTTGGGTATGGCGAAACATTAGTGAGGCCTTCTCTCTAGGTCAACGCGACAGGATTTTTTGGGACTGCCCTATCGTCGACTTTTACGGGAGGTTTTGAATGAGTTGCGGGGTTGTCGATTGAGGAGATTCTAGTTGGTTGTAGATTTCGTGGAATCATGTTCAGTTTTAGTATTCTTATGAAAATGTCTTTCATCCTTTGGGCACCTGGATGCCTGATCGCTTTGCGTTTTGAGGTATTAGCTTCTTCTCACCGTCACGTGATCCTTTGTGAACTCTGTTCTGTGTGTTAATGGGTTTGATTGATATGGCGTAACATAGGCGAGCCCTTCTCCCTAGGTCAACACTGCAGGGTTTTTGTGACGCGCAATTGTTGGTAGCCATTTTTATGAGTGGAGGGGGTTAGAGATCAATCTATTGGGTTTTACCATGTTGGAGAATCAGGCGTATCCTTTTCATGTTCGGATTCTAATTGAGAATGCGTTTACAATTTTGGCACCAGGATGCCTGATCGGAGACCGGCTAAGGTGAAGTCCATAGATAGGTCGGCGGATCCGGAATTTCCCAAAGCGACGCCGTTGAAGGAGGTGGTTGCGAATTGTGAGCAACGCTGGTTTGAGCAGACCCTCAAGGCAGCCAAGAATGGCGATATCTCCAGTCAATGCTTGGTTGGGCAGATGTTCTGCTCCGGATATGGTGTGGCTGCCAATCCCAAGAAGGTACGATTTCCAGTTGTTAATGCAAAACCTCAAACTAAGTAAAGAGACTATTCTTTCGCGATTTTTATGAATTGTAGCGCAACGACTGCTGGGCTTCTCTTGATGGAAAACATAACATTCTTGAATTCGAAGGCGGGGGGTCCTTCTACAGTGAGCTACTGTTTCTCTGTAACAAGAATATATTTTTGTTACAGTGGTCCACAATGCATGGGTAAGCTTGCATTCAAGATGTACTACAGTGAAAGCAAAGAGTCCCCTGCCTTCAAGTTCAACAATGTTATGAAGGCGCTGTGGTCGCGTTGGCATTCTTTTATTTAAGAAAACTGAATTCTACAGTTTGGTTCTGTTATTGCATTGGTTGTGCACTTTTGTTAAGCGTTTTTCGTGACTGCAGGGTAAGTTCTGGTTGCAGAAGGCTGCAGAGCTAGACATGGAAGCGCGCAGTCTCTTAGCCTCCCTATCAGGTTTTTTCTTCTGTTCTTCAAGGAATGACTCAATTCTCTTTTCGAGTATATGCAAGGCAGGATACAATTTGCGTCACTTTAAGCATTTTAACGTACGTAGGAGTGTGCTTTTAGGGAGATAAGTATAGATCTGTGCGGAGATCACTTTGGGTACAAGAGCCAAATTTGTTGAGAATATTTTTTATCACCAAATCTGTTGGTAGCAAGGATCAGTAGGAGACGGGATTGGGTCCCCTAACGATTTTACTATCCTCTACGTTAAACCTTGCTGATGTCTCATGTTTGTGCTGTCGTTTACAGTGGGCAGATCAGTGGAGTCTTACATGGAGGAACCTGAAGTTTGAGAGTCTGCCACCAGGGGTGCAGCTTCCCATGCCAACTTCCACCATTATGAACCCTAAGGAGAAATCATTTTCCTGACTTGGTGAAATCCACTGTTGTGGGTGTTGGTGCTACATTCGAAACGACACGTTTTCTCTTGCCATCCGCAGGCCCGGAGTAGCATATCCAGGCTACGGCTATGGAGTCCTAAAAGCAATCCTAAATTGTGAAGCTTTGCTGTGACTCCTGTTTGCCACAAGGAGGCGCTTTTTCTTTTTGTGACTGCTGTCTTCACAGTTGGATTTGACAAAGCCAATTAGCAAGGTTCGATGCAGGAAGCGAAGAACAGATTCACGAGGAACCACCATGAGAACATTTTCAGAGTTTCAATTTGCAAAGTTGAGAATGCTTTAGTTGCAGGATCTGTTGAAGATGAACAGTGGAGTGATTCGGAACTGTCTAGAGGTATGTTGGCCTTGCTACAATTTCAGTTTGGACCTTGATATCCTCGTCGACACAGACTTGGAATCCCGAGGTGGTTCTGATTGCCAACATTGTTCTCTGCTAGATTCCTACTGGAAACTCTTGACCTAGCTGGCTTATGAGGAGGAATTCGTTTGGTCCCTCTGAGAGTTCATTGTATTTTATATGTAGAGGAAGGTTATACAAGTAGTTGCTATGAATAGTCAAGGGTGAATTTTTCCTTGTTTGTGAATAAAAATGTATCTATTCGTTACACTCTGACCTGATCAATTCTTCTTGACGTGATGAACATGAACTCTGTTCTCTTTCCTGATTCCCCATAACTTATAATTGGCGGCAGAGGGCGAGACTTTTCTCTTTTAAGAGTGCTGCTTTGCAAGTTAGGTTCAAATCTTTTCATCAAGGAAGATGTTTTGTTTGTTTGTCTGTCATAGGGCTATAATCTCCCCGATGATGGGACTTGTGTGGGTTTTCTTGGTATTGTTGCAAAGTCGTCAAGTTGGAGATTTTGTGTGTTTTAAACCTGTGGGGTACAAGGCATTGCAATTTGAAGTACTTTTGTCTTGAAAATTTATGTAATGAGAGAAATTCTTGAGAAGATAAAGAACGAAAGTAAAGAACAAGAAAAACATATATCAAATTTCTTTAAAATTGAAAATGAAAATCTTAGGCAATTTGTGAAGTCGTGATATTTTAACATTTTTGTAGTTGCATCATATATCTTCTTGACTAAAGTTGATGCTTTGATACTTGGTGCTTTGGTTGATTTCTTGTGATTAGACCACAACCTTGAGATTGACAAAGATGGTTTTTAGCCTTTGAAGGACATTGAGGCTGAAAATTGGTTGATAGATGACTTGATTATTTTATTGTAGAAACAAAGAATACACCTATTTGTCCAATAATGGAGAATAGTTTTGGTGACTATCTTGGTCATAGGGGCCATATCCTTTAAGGATTAGTGATCCTAGAAAAATCTTTAGATAAAAGTACATATTATGCAAATTTCACAAGACTTATATTTACTTACAATGGGGGATATATGGAATTTCAAATCATATAGGTATTCAAAATTCAAAGAAATGAAGAAATGAATTTAAAACAAATTCAAGCTCAAATTGAACCTTTATAACTTATACATCCAAATTCACAATGATTGTAGAATACTCATTCATTCAAGTGTATGGTTTGTTGATATGTTTACTACTTTGATTTTTATCTCTAAAATTATAAGGCCAAATAGGTTGTTTTTTGTATTGCTACAATTTCCATAAAAGAAGGTGTATACATTGAAGACTTAAACAAATTAGAACTCATTAGACAAAAGATATTGAATTTCAATTTATATAATTTTATATTTTGTCCCATAAAATATGTAAAATTGAAAAATAATTTAGGCCCAAAATCTAGAATTAGCATAGGTTGGGCCAACATAGGCATAGTAATTAACCCTATAAGGATGAGCTAGTGTCCACTAAAATCATCATTTTTTAACACCGTGGGAATCAATTGCTTAAAAAAATGGAAAAGTATTTATCGGAAGTCAAACTACTATAGAAGAAGTTCCCTTTTCACAACAAAACCCCAAAGATGAATAGTTGCACTTCTTGTCCTGTACAAGAGAATTGTCAGTCATCGGACACTTAGTGTCTGCAACAATGTTTCAAGGTTAACCCATAAAGGTTTTTGACTATGTTTTCACCTTAAACACTCTAAAATTGTAAACTTTCAGAAACACAATGTAATTGTAGGATCTTGTAATACTCTAGTTTGAGGAGATGTGGAAAAAATTTCAAAAATTTTAATTATGCAAATTACAAGTGTTTGAATTGACAGAGCCCCTTTTCTTGGCGAATAAAAAAATAGGTAGTTATACTTCTCATAGTCATATTTGTATGAAAAAATGTCTAAAATGGTCGTGCTTCTTTGGATTCATTCTTCAAGGCAAGTTGGCTACATGCTTGAAAAAATTCAAATCATTTGGAATTATACAATATATAAGAAAAAAATAATAAGTAGAAAGAAGTAGAGAATGATTCAAAATATTAAATTGTTAAGAATTTAGTTATGGAATTGTAAAATGCTAAATCCAATGGCTATAATGTCGTAATAAATAACCTATACCAACAAACTAATACTCCTCATAAGTTTTATTTCATTAATCAAAATAGAATGATTTAAAGCTTTCAATGTGTATACAAATCTAGAAAACTAATTTCAAATTTTTATTTCTAAAAAAAATGTTTTTTAAAAAAATTCTTTGAGTTGCTTGGATTGTCCATAGTTCATTGAAATTAAATACCATACAATAACTTTTTAACCATATAGTCAAAAGTTTGAAAATTATTAGGCCTTAAAGCTACTCCTTGGGCAAATATTGTATGAAGATATCTATGATATGTCATTTTCTATGCTTAGCAGGCAATCTAAATTTTTCTTAAAAAAACACTTTTTTCAAAAATAAAAATTTGCAATTGGTTCTCTAAATTTATATATACGTGGAAAGCTTTGAATCATTTCACTTTGATCAATGAGTCAAAAATTATGAGGTGTTCTAGTTTGCAAGTAGTTATGGATTCTCTATTCTAAAATAAACTTTGGAGTCCTTTATTTAATTTTATTTTTTATATTTTTTGAAAAAAATAAAAATATATGATATATATTGTTTATTACTATATTACAACCATTGGAATTGGCATTTTTCAATTCCATAATTAAATTCTTAACAATTTAGTGTTTTGAATCACTTCTTTCTACTTACTATTTTTTTCCTACATACTGTACAATTCCAAATGATCAAGAAATTTTCAAGCATATAGCCAACTTGCCTTGAAGAATGAATCCAAAGAAGAACTATTGCTTTGGACATTTTTTCATGTAAATGTAACCTTATGAAGTGTAGTTGCTTGGTTTTTCATAGGGCCAAAAAAGAATTTTTGTCACTTCAAACACTAAGGTAGGAACACTCATAACCATTAGTGTGCCTATACTTTGAGAGTAAAGTTACCTTAAAGTGTTTCTAGGAGTACCTTGAAACCGTGTTTAAAGTACCTTCAAATCATCCCCATGCTTAATTGTGGTTGGTGGGCTCTGATTTTTTCAGATTTTGGTGCTAAAATCGAGGCAGATTTAGTAGAGTGCAGTTATAGGTGCCCTATAGGGTTTCACTTTGAAAATTTGTAGAAATTAAATGCTTTATCCAAAAATTCTAATTTTTTTTTTAATTCATGAATTTCAATTGCTAATATTGAAAAAAAATTTATAAAAAGTTGTCCCTAACTATGTTGAATTGCTTAAATTGACAATTATGGATGTTACTACTTTAATATCTAGCAATCACTACAAGAGAAAGGGGTGTCTTAAATATAGTCCTAGTAGTATAGTCTGTTAAGTAATGACCTTTAAGGCGTCTTTTTAGTAAAATTTTATTGAAAACACGTATATTTTCAATAAAATTTTACTAAAAAGACACCTTAAAGGTCATTACTTAAAAGACTACTACTAGGAT
Organism: Pseudoscleropodium purum; assembly: GCA_963969395.1. Lineage (NCBI taxonomy): Eukaryota > Viridiplantae > Streptophyta > Bryopsida > Hypnales > Brachytheciaceae > Pseudoscleropodium > Pseudoscleropodium purum. The sequence continues at coordinate 7,275,020 of OZ017796.1, forward strand.
TATACTTAAAACACTCCTTTCTCTTGCGGTGATTCTATAAGGTGGATATTCTTGAAAAAATTTCTACATATTCTCAAACTAGATTACAACAAGATTCTACGGTTATTTGTGTCCAAAAGAATATTTTATTTCTAAAATTTGGTACTTGAACTAGAATTGACAATTTTAAAGCATTTTTGATGAAAGCATAGTCCAAAACATTTAGGGGTTAATGTTACTCCGTGGGCACATGTTGTGTGAAAATTTTAAAAAAAAATTCCATTTGTAGTGAACTACCCAAAATTACTATGTAGTGCCACAAAAAACATTGTTTGGTCCTGTAGGGATTAAACTAAAATACAAATATATGACTTTAGAATCACAATAATTTTCAAATCATTATGTAGAGCATTTTTTCTAACTCTAAATGTCACATTCTATTTTGGAATTCCTTAACAGTTACGAATTTGGATGATATAGGATTTTGATAACATTCATCATCAATTATGTAGATGGTTGAAGCCAATTTGGAATTTAAATATTTTGGTGTTTTTTTTCCAATATAGCTATAAATTTTTCATTCGTAAAATATATGGGGATATTTTTAGTATCATTTTTAAAACTCAAGGAGATAGTGTACACATTGTAGGTTTAAAAAGAATTGAACTTATCAAAAGATGTATATCAAATTTCAAAACATATTTTCTCTAAACGTTAGTAGAGATTAATCAACATAGCCTACAATTGGACTCTAAGCTTTAATAAAATTGTTGTAGTTGTGACATTAAATTTACAATTTGGAAATGTCTTTACAATGAGGCATGTAATTTTTTGCTCTCTACATCCATAAAGACAAAGATGTTGTCTTTGCAAACGGACAAAATTGGATTCTTTGGAAGGCTTCCACAAATGGAATAAGGTTATTGCGTCATTATTGTCTTTGACTATTGTTGACATTGTTCAACCCACAATGGGGCAAAAAGAAAGAAACATACATTGTCAATTAATTAACACCCTCCCTCCCTTGAAAAAAACTAAAGGCCATTGATTTGTAATTAAAAAAAATCATCACCCTCTTTGATGCCGTAGATCTCCAAAAGTCTTGAGATACAAATACGGCACGGACATATGGATATGTATTGAAATATGGCTACAACGTCATATTTGAATATGAATACAATATTAAGATCCAAATTTGATATTGGGATACAAATACATATCATATTGAAATATGGCTACAACTACGCACTTGAAATATACTTGATATATTCCATATTGAATGGCACAAAGAGGTCACTTGAAAATTACAAATGGGGGAGGGGAAGAGAGGGGTATTGAAATTAATTTAATATAAATCAATTTAAATTGAGCTAGGGAATGGGGGTATGAAATAAATTCAATTCAAAATTTTTTTCTAAGTTCATTGTGATAGTTTGTCACAATGACAATGAGCTCAAGAGATGTAGTTTACTAATGGCAAGAACTTTATACATCATAGAAGGTGGAAAACTCTTGAACAATGATTGTCCGTCACTACATGTGTAATGGTTCTACTATCTATGCCTTATGTATTTGCACCTTTTTTCTAATCTATTTTGAATCCTAGTTCTCTTTTGGATTATGACTTCCTAGTTCTAGCTTGTTTCTCATTTTTGTGCTCCACCTACGTTATACTATGACTATGAGGGCACATAATGATTTTCAAAGTGTCATCTTATTTGATAGAATTGATGAAGATGAAAATTGAGTGCCTACACTACTAGAAAATGATGTCCAAATCAACCAAAAATCACGAAATTTTTATTGATTTGGGTATTGTATTGACCTTTTTTTAGTTTTATGTTGGTTTGGCACAAGTTTACAAAATGGTTACAAAATTTTTTTTGATTCACATAGTACAGTGTCCACATACAAAAAATCAATATTCTTTTGTAAACCAACAAAAAAATTCATTTTGACTTAGAAGAGTTTCAAATATTCAAAAGCTGAAAAATATATTCCATCCATTATATCCATATAGCTAAAATTATGTCAATATTGAAAAGTATTCATTAATATTCTATTAATAAAATTTTAAATGAAATATTGAAAAGCTTTCTAAAACTCGTTGTAGATTGAATATCCATTATTTTACAAAAAAATTCCTTAAATTCAAAATTAAAATTTGTAATTATAATCATTATTCTTATTTTCATTTTCATTTTATTTCTTTATTCAATTTGCTTTGGAAGGACTATATTTTGAATTGGAAGATATTTTTTGAGATGAAACATATTTGCATCCTGTGACCTATAGAATATTTCTCTTAAGTTTTAAGAATTTTTTCTACAAATTGTAAATGAAGCATAGAGGGTTTTTTTTGGGTTTTTCTTTTTTTGGGGGGGGGGAGAAGGGGCACTTAGAATTTTTTAGCACACAACGTGTAACATAATATAGGGAGGTACTAATTCACACTATCTAAAATTTAGAAATAACTTAGAGGTAATACACAATGTATTAACCCTTAAAGGACCAAGGCTTTTTTTTTTGAAAAAAAAACATTCAAAACTGCCATTTCTATAGCATAAGCTAAAAAAAATTTAATTTTTTTTTTCCACATCCAACCATAGGATTTTACACCTAACTAGTATGAAAATGTGTGTAAAAAATTCCAGAATTTTTGACCCTACAGATTGCATGATATCTACATTTAAAGTGGAAAAAAAAGTTTTTCAAAATAAAACTAGATTTTTTGACTTTGAACATTTTTAACTTTAATTTTTTGCACCACAAAGTTTTGGTCTTTAAATCTTTACAGTGCAAAATTGAGTTGAGGATCTAGAAAAAATTCAAAATATTCAAAAAAAATTATTTTTTATTCTTTAAAAACTGTTAAGTAGAAGTAGATACAAGATAGAAGGAAAACCTAAATTATTATTATCTCTAAAATGGAATTAAAATGCACTAATTTCAATGGTGAGATTGTTTTAGCAAGCAAGATAGACTATGTGGAAAATTTTTTTTTTTTAAATTGTAAAAATTGCATTAAAAAATGAATCCTACAATTTATTTTTTCAAGATGGCTCTAATTGCTCAAAAAACAAGATTGTCCATAACTTTTTTATAAAACATTCAAATGGAATGAATCAAATATTTCTATGTATATAAAAATAAAATCTATGAAGAAAAAAAAGTTAAATTTAAAATTAAAGTTTTTGAAATTTTTTTGTTGCCACATCCCTTGTTTTGAGCTTATTTGGGCATAACTTTTGTTCTTGGGCATTGATTGAAAAAGAAATTATATTCTTACAAAGCTAATCAATTTTTCTATCTTAAAAAAAAATAAAGAAAAAAATTTCAAGATGTAGGTACGTGCCCAAAATCCCATTGGTCTTCCAAAGGGACAATGGTCCTTTAGAGGTAAAATCATGTGCACTCAATTATAAGTAAGATACATAAGTCAATAATACCTCATATTTTTAATTTTTTCTAAGATAGGGTCCTAGATAAGAATCCTAGGAATTTATTATCACTAGGTTCAATTTATAGAACAACTAAGGTAGTCAAACCATTTTTTACTACTTAAATATCTGGAGCATAGGTTTTTTGAGTGCATAAATTTTCCCATGTATAGAAATAGGATTTAGAAGGATTCTATATTTATTGAGAATTTTATTTCTCAGAATTTCATCACTATAATTTTTTTAGTTGAAGATTTTGTCTGATTTATTCTTGCCATATAGGTCTTCCTATTTCCAACCACAAGTTGCTTGCAAAATCAACCAAGACTACAATCAATCGTAATGTGCCACAACTACATTGTAAATTGTGTTATAATTAATCTCTTGCTTTCTCTTGCTAATTGGAAGGAGTGTAGCCTATATGACAGGAATGGGTCCCTGATCAGAAATGGGTTGGCTACAATAAGCGACTTGCCTAGTTAGAAAAATGCTTGTACTGGACTAATGGTCCATTTGGATGAATGAATTCATTTCTTGTATCCATTTGAGTTGCAAGCATGTTCTCTTCTTATATGGTATATTGTATTTCAATAGTGCACACGTTCTTGGATTGTTGTGTTGCACTTTTGTTAACCCTAATACATAGGTTGTTTTCTTTGCATTTCAACCTATTTTTCTTACTTGACTTCAAGATTTTGGATCTTTTGTGTAATCCATACTTGACAAAATTGCTTCAAAATTTTTGTGGATGTAAGCACTTTTGGGGGGCTTTTTCCTTTCCAATTTTTTTTTGGCTCAAGGTAGTTTAAGGTTTATTCTCCTTTCCATTTTTTTAAACTTAAGGTAGTTTATAATTTTTTTTATCTTCCCATTTTTTGGGCTCAAGGTACTTTAAGTTATTTCTTCCTTCCCTTTTTTTTGGCTCAAGGTAGTTTAAGGTTTATTCTCCTTCCTTTTTTTTTGCTTTTAAAGGTAGTTTATGATTTTTTGGCTTCCCAATTTTTAGTATATGTTTTGTTTTTGTCTTCAATCTTAGTATTTGACCTTTTCACTTTACTTTTTTTCTTATAATGAAGTAAAGGTATTAAAAAATGCCCCTCTTTGCAAATTTAAAATAATGATATGAGGGCCTATAAAAGACCATGAATTTCAAAATTAGTTAATGATAGGGACATTTTAATTGGTCCTAGACATCTCAATACCCCCTTGAAAAAAGACTTTGGCCGCATATGATATCCAAATGTCCACATAGAGTAAACCCCTATGAAGTGAAGGATAGGATAAATAATCCTTTTTCAAATATTTAATTTTTTCCAAAAAATTAAGGTATGGCTAATGTTTAAAATAAAATTATTTTGCAAGGATTTTTCCCATAGAATTCTTTTTAAAAGAAGGGTTACCAAGAGTTTTTCCCATGTATTTTTAGAAATATTTTACAAATTTGTCTTGTAGGTAAGATATATGTTATAGAACCAATACAAGAATCAAAGCATATTTAAACAAACTTGAATAAAATTTAATTTTATGAGCTATGGATACATTTGGGTTCATCTATTGTTCAAAATTTGAATGCATATTCCTTAAGAGTTAATTATACATTTATATGCTTAACATATTTCAAAAAGAGGAGAAGGATTTAACATATACAACTTGAAGTTGCCTAACCTACCTAATTTTTTATATAGTATACCTTTAGATCCAAGCACTTAATTGAAAAATTATATATTCTCATAATAGAAGTATTTATGTTCATACTTTATTTTGTGTCAAAAATTCAAAATGATATATTAAAAATTGTTTTTCTAATAACAACCTCAAATTTGGTATTGCCATTGAATAAACATTTGTTCATTTTTGGAGTTAACAAAAAAAAAAAAAAATTTATGAGGAAACAATTGAAATTTAAAGCGAGTACCTATCATTTCAAATTTTGATGTGATTTTCCTAAACTATGTTTTAGGATAAGAAAACAAATTTTCTTTATGAAAGAATAATTGTTAGTTCAAGATTTAGGATTTAGTCTTTTTTGCTATGATCTATCATAATTTATTTCCATCTTAGAAATAATTCTAAATTTGAAATTATTTTAGACTTTTAGCAAGCAATTTAACTACCATATGGTATTGAAAATTTTAATATTATTATGACAAATTTGGACAATCTTATTAGCTAAGAAATTTGCCTTTAAAAAATGAATTTGATTTGATTGGTATAAATGTACTCCCTTTGTCTCAAAATAAATCTGTGGTTTCTAGTAGGAAGTTGTAGGGGAGCCATACATTTATTTTGAGATAGATGGAGTATGTAGAAAGACGTGAGAAATTATATTTCAATTGAATGCCACATTTAACTACTTTTGGACTATTTAGTGAATTCTAGATAATACATTGTGGAATCTCTTGATGAAAACATTAGGGGATCTCGTGATGTTTGTATAAAATTCTTGATATTTGTATAGATCTCTAGATGTTTGTATTGATTTTTCGATGTTTTGCATAGATCTCCCAATGTTTTGCATTATCTTTTGATGATCATTTTTTTCCTCTTGATGACCATTATTAATTCTGAACTTTTAAAAGTCCAAAAGTAGTTAAATGTGGCATTTGACTAAACTAATGAAGTTATGACAAGTTTCATTTTATAAGCAATCATGGTAACTTTTTAACAAAAAAATAAATTAGAAGTTTTAATGTAACTCATTTTTAACAGTTTTAGGTAAAAACAAAATCACAAAATACAAATAAATTGCCTACTAATAGATTGTGTATTGCAAGTTTGCAAGATCACAATTGTCCAATAGACTGCCCATTGCAACATTATGGCCAATGGAATTGAGGATTTTTATATTGGTTTGAGTTATTATCCATTTAGTATTTCTTGTCAATGTATTCAATCTTCTTCATTAAAAAACTGTTGAGAATGAGAATAAAGTATTTATTGTTAAATTTTTTTCATGTAGTCTCAACTCATTTCTTCAAAGGATATTTATTCTTTCAGTTTTGGGACACCTAAATTCTCGAATAAATTTTTGAAAGATGAAAAATCCCCCTTATGATGAATAAAAAAAAGAAAATGCTTATTTTTTAAATTCAAGCATCACACATTTAAGATTGGTGAGTTTTGCCATTGTTAAAGTATAGAGTATATTTTGACATGCTAACTAAGAAATCTTACAATTGGATGTGCCAAAATAGTAATAAATATGAAGAATATAGTACTGTTTTAAGAAAAATGTCTGAGATTTTAGTATTGTTTTAGTAAAAGTATTTGAGATAGAATATGGCTTGAAACAAACATAGAATTCCAAGAATTAAATCATGTAAATGATATATTTATATTTTAGTATGGATTGAATGATGAAAAAAAAGTGAGGTAGGAGGAAGGGTGAGTTGCATTGGAGGCCAAAATTTGGTTTTCCAACATAGTCACAATTGAAGGAATTAATCCTAGAAGGACACAATAAACACTAAATGTTTGATGGATAATAAAGAATCTTTCTATATAAAATTCTATCTTTTTATATGTTCATCCTTCTATTTTGTGTGAAAAGGGGAGGTCTTGGAATATAGTTTGACCTCCAATAAGAGCTCTTGAGTTTTTCTAAGCAAATGATTCATACAATATCAAAAATGATATGAATTCCTTAGTAACATGCAAATCCATCCTTTTAGCATCAAGCCATCCTATTTGTACTACAATTTAGTTCAAAAACCTATTTGAACCACTACTAAGAGCACATTTCTATTGACAGCTTGGAGCACCTGAATTTAGAAAAACCTTGTGCTTTACATTGGGGGTAGAGCTCCAACCAAACCTTTAGCACCCCTCTAACTTCCAACCTTTGTTTTTGTCAATTGCAAAGGTAGAAGGCCTTGAGGGCCTTAGTGCATAGTTGGAGGGAGTAAATTACAAAAAAAACCAATGCATTGATGTAGAGTGATGGGTCCAAACAATGGAAACCATCTAGACCCACTTAGAGAGTCCCCCTCTAATTTCTAGCCTTCTATGCACCCAATGGAACAAACCCTAAATATCCCCACTTCACTAATGCACATTTCAAATTTTCAATCTCAATTTTGAAAGATGCATTGCTAATCCAAAGTAGTTGCACACACCTCACTAGAGAAAGGGTTGGCTATGGCCGATTTTGCCTTGTAAGTGGTCATGTGGTGAGCTCAACCAAAGGCAAGTTCCATGGAGACTACACATAAGGCAGAATCGCCCATGACCAACCCTTTCTCATGTGTTAAAATTAGGAAAAGGCACATTCATGGTTACACATTTATTGTATGCATACGGCACAATTAGCACTTGAGGCGAATTCTACCAATAAAAAAGTCCTATGAAAATGCCTGAATGTACCTTACTTGATTTGAATTGATAGGATGCCTTTCCCTTCCAACAGATTCCACCACAGAAGACCCAATTGAAAGAATCAACCATGAACTAAATTGGAGGAAGCTACTTAACCCTTGAACGTCAAGGCGAACGCTTTGTGTCCAATGGAGTCAAACTATATAGGACAGGAAGTACAACTATTCATCCTCAAAATGTGTTTTAGAAAGGGAAGATCTTCTATAGTAGTTTGACTTGCAATGACCACTTTTGCAATTTGGGAGGCTAGTGATTCACACGGTAATACAAAAGGATGATTTTGAGGGTCATCCATTTGATGGTTAAGCAACGGAAGGAATCACTCCGTAATGATGGATGCGGAGCTCGCCCGTCCCTGCACTCGGCAGCGTGAGAAAAGTGAGCAGCTTCCTTCTACAGTCATATCAGCTAGCGTAATGGAGCCAATGTCAGTCAGTCACTCACTTTCCTGGAATCCTGGCATAGTATACCCATCTCCTCCAAAAACCACGACAAGCAAGGCTTCTTGCCTTCTTGCCATTTCCAGTGTTTCTTTTAGTATCGTAAGAGCATCCCCACTCCAGCTTCCCTATCTGTATCCCTATACATCTTTTTCCATCCGTGTTGCTTGCAGTAGGGAACCCCACTCGCACTGGGCATTCCCTAAAATTCCCACTTTCTGTATAATATTAACCTCGAAGTTACTGATCACTCTGGAGTGGGGATGCTCTCTCTGATTACACTTCACTTTATTACACACCTGTTTCACTGAACTGAGCTGTCAGGGTAAAAGGACGCCAATTTTTTCTATTTTCAGAATACAGGTTACCAGTACCCTCTTCCCCAAACGCAAGCCAGTTTACAGGATTGGGACCCCCTCTCCCCAAAATGTTATGGATACAGCACTCCAGTGGGGGGGGGTCCCTTCCCTATCCGGATGAAATACATCCGGATAGGGATACAGCAGCCCCCGAGTGGGGATGCTCTAAGACCCTTCTTTGATTGATTGACTTTCAATGTTTTGAGCGTTACTTTACTCTGAAAATATGTCAAAGTGATGTCTGAGAGAGTAGACTTGGGAGCACGTCTGAAAAGCAGAACAAGCTAGGGGAAGTAACTTAAGCTTTACAGTCATGGCCAGGAAGCGCACAGAAGCTGCCTACACGAATGGATGGCGAGCGTGGGCAGGATGCATGCCTGTCAGGACTGCAGGAGAATGATGACGGAGAACCGCAACAACAGCTGAACCAATTCGATTGATCAGCGTGTTTCTTTTTCTTTTTATTTGAGGCAAATGAAACGACTCAAAAAAAGAAAAGAAAAAGAAACAAAATGAAACGGAATAGCAGCGGTTCAGTTGTTTTGGGGAACAGGAACTGTCATGTGGTGAAACACTGCGTTGGCTTGGCTTGGCTTTATATTGGGAGGGACTTGCGTCTGCAGTGAGGTTTGCAAAACCTGGTAAGTTAGACAGAGCGCTGTGTCGTGCAAAACAGAAAACGTTGAAACCGATTCAATTAATTGCGCGCAGGGGGATCGGAGTGCAAGCCAGGCGGCAAGCCCTTGTCAACGCCTGCAATTCACTGCTCGCAAGGTGGGCGCAGTGGAATTTTTTTCCATTATTTTGAAGCAGTGCACAAAGCCATGTACAGTACATTGCAGTGTAGTGGCCTGACATTGTTATTAAGAGCATCTCCAGCGGTGAACGCTAAAAGCAGCACGCTAAAATAATTTTGGAGTATGAAATATGTCAAACAGGGCGCGCTTGTTTGCCGGCCCCCCACCGGAAATGGGTTGGAGACGCAGCAACCTACGGTCCCTGAGGCGTGCTTATTAATGAGCAATATTAGAAAAACAATATGGACCGTAAATGGAGGCTAGCCAGCCAATCGTATGGCTTGCTCTGTGAACCACAAATGCTTTGTTCCAGAAATGAGGACTTGGCAATTATAGTTTTGTGTATACCGGGTCTATGGTCAAATGCACCCTACACGGCAACTTGAAGTGTGGCCATCGATATTTGCTGAGGCTTGTGTTGACATTATTTGAAATCTCCAACCAATGGGACATTAAAAAGCAACCGGGTAAGCCAAATCATTTGTTGGGGGCAGTATGGCGTGCCCTGGTGGAGATGTTCTAAAGTAGGTACTCCCCAAACTGCTGCTTTTTGCTACTGAGCCTATTTGCTATTATTAGACTAATGAGATTTTCATATGTTCTTGTTGGCAAGTGAAAGGAGGTTTCAACACACTAGAGAACATGACATTTGGATAATGTATGCAAAAGTTATTAAAGAACAAAGTTTGGTTCTAAAAGCGTTTCTTTCACATAGGTACAAAACTGACTTTGGAGATGTACACACAGTATAGATGGCGGTTTAAGGTCTTTGGCACATTTGGGTGGACCTACCTTAAACCATAAATGACGTTGTGGACATTTTTCAGCCTATGAATAACAAAAAATCTCTTCATGCAAGACATAAGTGCAACTCATTAAAAGAGTTTTGGGGGGTCCAAAAGCTTGTTTTAAGCCTGTTCCCCACAGTGAGGGGAACAACCTTCTATCAAAATTTTCTTTTTCATAAAAGAAAAAAAAAAATTAGTGCCCAAATACAAAAAAAAAATTAAAAAAAAAAAAATTTGGTCAATGACGTAGCAAGGTCTCAACCACATTAGATAGTTGCGCCCGAACTTGTTTCTTGCATTCGTAGGCTGTGATAACTCGTAGGCATCCGGAGGCCCCAAAAATCTTCTAATGATTCATCTTTTGAATTTTGTGTGGAAAGGGGAGGTCTTCTATAGATGTCTAACATCCAACAAGTGCTTCTGCATTTTTTTTAAGCCAACAATTCATGTGGTACCTAAAACAATTCATGTGATGATTTCTACAGTGATCAATTCATCCTTTAAGGGTTAACTGGCTTAAACCATTCTTCTTGTGGAGATTGGCGGATAATCCCTCCCTAGATCCTTAGAAGTGAATTTATTTTCATCTACAAAGAGTCATTGGTTGGTTGGGAAGTGGCAATTGATGTGTGGCATTAGTTGGCTAGGAAGTTGCAATGTTGGGGGTTCTTGTCTTTTAGAAGGAACAAAAGGGATCCTTCAAGCATTGGTTAAGAATATTATGGATGAAGTTGTTTTCATCCATTGGCATGGACAAAACATGCAAAATTTGGATGAAAACACATGTATTCATCCAAAAGTGTATAAAGCCATCTATAAAAAAGTGATATTATTCCTAAATTATGTAGTAATTAAGTGATTTGATTCACTAAAAATAGGAGAATTTATCATTCAATATTCCTTTAAAAAATTGTATTACTTTTGAGCAATCAATTAACCCAAGAAACCAATCCATGGGCCACCATCATGTGTCTAAACAAGCCCCAGCTAGCACCCTTCAAAACCATCACAAGCTAAGCCGATAGAAAGCCTATATAGAGACAAAAATCTTTTATATATATTTTTAAATTGGTACATATTAACCACCAAATATCCAATCATCTACTTCATGGTTGTTGCTTAGTTCTCATAAAAATACTTTTCTAGAAATTATATATATTTTTTATGTAGTTTAATTTATCAAGTCATTTTTCAATAGCCAAAAAAAGTTTTGATCTAGACAAAAAATTAACCTAGGGTGATTCATCAAAGTCAAACACTCTAAGAAATGCTCACTAGTCACTATGAATTGTCTAGGGAGGAAAACACACCAATCAAAAGCCACCCCATAATGTAAAAAAATTCCATGGATGTGCAAGTAGAAAAGGGCTAGGATTGATTGGTTGAAGCATATAGTAAATGGGCATGGTCACGAGAAAGTTTTGATTTCACAATGTATCTAACTTAAATTTTGCAAGGCCTTGGAAACAATTTTCTATGAATTGCTCCAATCCATATGGATATCGACATGCATATTGTTAACTATTCATAATTGCATTTGGTCAAAAATGGCAAACTTTTTTCTTAAAAGATAAGAGATGGGCCTTCAAAGTCATTTCTATTCTATAAAAAAAATTCTTTTTCTATCAAAGCCTAAACTTTGATGGAAGATATCTCAAAGTTTGTATTAGTCTAAAATCTTTGAAAATTTCTGGGTAGAATAATTTGATGGTGATGAATAAGATTTACAATTAGATTTTTAAGAAATGATTGTAAAACAGAAATTACACTTTCATTTTAGAAATGGCAAATTTGGATGGAAACGGTCCCCTTTGGACATTTAGGGATTAAGAGTAGTCATTTTTGATCCCTCAACAAATCACTTAGAATCAACTCATCCAAGGTAATGATTCAAGAGCTACATGTCTCTATCACATAGTAGACTACACTATCTAATAATTTAATACTCAATTAATCCCTAAAGGTCAGAGACTATATTTTTACCAAAAACACTCTAAAACTGTCATTTCTAATACAAGTACCAAATTTTAAATGAAAAACATTTTTGGACACATGTAACTATAGGATCTTGTAGTAAGCTTGTTTGAGAACATGTGGAAATTTTTTTAGAAATTTTCACAATGTAGATTGCAAGATATTAGCATTTGAAGTGACTATTTTTTTTTTTGGCCTTGTGAAAATCCGGGCAGTTGCACTTCAAAAGGTCGCATTTATATGAAAAAATGTCCAAAATGGTGGTTACTCTTTGAATTCATTTTTCAAATCAATTTGGCTACATGCTTGAAAAATTTCACATCATTTGAAATCATACAATATATAGGAAAAAAATAGTAAGTAGAAAAGAGTAGAGAATGATTTAAAATACTAAATTGTTGATGGAATTGAAAAATGCCAATCCCAATTGTTGTAATGTTGTAATGAACAATTTACACCTAATATTTTTATTTTTTTTCAAAAATATTGAAAATTGAATTAAATAAAGGACTTCAAAGTTTATTTTAGAGTAGGGATTCTACAACGACCCACAAATTCCCATAAACTTATTTTCCTCATAACTTTTGATTCATTGATCAAAATGGAATGATTCAAATCTTTCCAATTATATAAAAATCAAAAGAACCAATTTCAAAATTTAATTTCTTAGAAAAATGATTTTTAAAGAAGTTTTTTTTGCTGCTTGGGCTATCCGTCGAGCAATGAAAAGTACATATCATACAATAACTTTTAAATGATGAAGTCAAAAGTTATGAAAATTGTTGGGCCTTGAAGCTACTCTTTGGGCACATGTTGTACTAAAATTTTAGCGGAAAAAAATAAAAACTTCATTTGTAGTGAGCTGCTTGAAATTTCTATGTTGCTATAAAACGCAGTTTGGGCATTTAGGGGTTAAAGGTGGGTATATGAAATATAAACTTTTGTCTTTCAAGAATGTCATATTGACATATTGTAGAAATGATTTGTGTATAATGTAGAGATATATGTGGTAGAGTAATACTTTGGTGTAATAAAATAAGTTTGGAATTAGTTTAAGCACATTAAATACACAAGGTTACTTGTAGCATGTTGTACTTTTAAATACTGATGAATATAAATATAGAAGCCGTATTGGGAGAGTTAGTTTTGTACAAAAAGATTTGTAGGGTGTTGAATTGAAGAGACAATATGAAGAAAGAGGGTTATGAGGATATATATTTTTGAATTGTCTTTGACACAATTATCAACCAATGTGCAACTAGCATAGGCTATTCACATGCTAGTACCTGAGATTTCAACTCCACGTTACAATTTTTTTTTGGGAGTGGAGAAAATGGGAACTCCTATGAATTTTGTATGTCATTTTATGTCAATGATGGATTTTGCAAAGTGTTGAAATCATGTGTAAATTTAAGATAGGCTCAAACTTGGTATTAAGACAATAAGACTGTTGTAAAACAAAGGCCTAAGGGCTATCTATTGGGCTCTATCAGAATGTGAAATGAATTTTTAAGCTTTTTACATCTACAATTGCATTTGCTAAGTTTCATATGCTTTCAATTCTATATGAGTGGAGAGGAACCTAGGAGAGGAGCTACATTTTGAGAGTAGCTTTGCCTATGTGTCAAACTAAAACCAACCAAATAGCTTAATGTCAAAAATAGTTTTCCAAAGGTCAACAAACTTGCCTCCTCCACTTCTCATGAGCTTAGCACCCTCAAAATTTTGCTTATATCAACAATTCCAATTCTCCACTTGCAACTATTGTCCAATTCCAAGTAGAATTCCAAAATTTCATTTGTCTTGCATGCAAGGTTTGGGTGATAGTTTTAATAAGTGCATAGAAGTCTGCCGCCCTAAGGAATGAATGAATTTGTGCACCCATGAATAGGATTCATATTCAGTTGCTCATACCATTTGGTACCTTCAAGTACCGGAACTACGAGCCCGCAGAGAGAGAAACGGAGCTGCAGGCACTGGCCTTGACGCTGAAGGTGGAGTCAATCCGTCATCAGCTGTTCACATGGCACACGTGCACACCCCTTGCGAACTGGATTGGCATCATCGATATGATCGGCCGAGCTAGCTAGGACTCCGACTCGATTTAGAAAAATATTCTTATCTCACTGCTACTAGTGGACTTTAACAAGACTATTGATCAACAGTGTCAAACTGATGAGTAATAATTACGACGACTTGAAAGTCTTGAGTAATTATACTCTCATGGCTGCGGACGGATCCAATTGATAGCTAGCCTCCTTCCTTGTTCAGTTCACTACTGTCAGCTGCATGGTCAACTGGTGACGGATGTGAAGTTACTGTGCTTGTTATCGATGCAGGCAACCAGGAAGTTCAGGAAGTTCAGGAAGTGCGTGCGAAGGGCCGGGTGGCAAGGAAGTTCGGGGAGCAGGTGGCTGAGACAGGAATAGCAAAGGTGACGGCGGTAGCGGAAGGAAAGCCTGAAAGGATGAACAAAAGCTGGGCTCGATAAAGAACGAAATGGGCCACCCCGGCCCGCCACAGGACCAGCCACCAGTAAGGAAGGGCGTGACCCTGCGGTACAAGCTTATTTGCAGGCATGGGTCCAACGGGACGACGGACCATGGTCCAGGAAAGCTAGCGCCTTGGCGGGCCATTCTTGGTTTGGGCCCTGGGCCTCGCAGAGCGTTCGGCGCGCTTTGCCCCGCTCCGCTCCTCAAGCGTCGTCATCGTCGTCTTCGTCGTCGTGGTGGACGTCGTTCTGCTCCTACGTACTCCTGCGTGCTCGCTCTTGCCGTGCCCTGACGATCTAGGGCTTGCCGTCCAATTTCTTGCTGCCTCGTTCGATCCTCCTTGTCGTTGCTGCGTTTCTGTATCCCGAGATTGTGGCAAAATGCACACTGGATCCCTGCCCGTGCTTTCGTTTCGGTATGTCTGCATCTGCGGGCTCTTCGTAGTGTAGATTTCAATTCAGGTTGTGTATGGGTTTTGGGGTTGTGGAAAGTCGGCAGCGTTTGGATACGTACATGCGTGGTGGCTGCATGTCGCTTGGTCTGAGCCACTCAGGTCCGGAGCTCACTCGCGAGCGCCCCCCCGAGGTCACCTCATGTCTGCAAGCCATTGGTGCCACATCGGGACGCAGCTCGAGAAGCATGGGTGCATCTAGGAATTTCTTCAAGTCGCTCATTAGTGGGAAACGTGGCGGTGGCGGCGGTGGAGTGGTGGTAGTCTCGCCTGCGTTGTCTGGTAAAGCCCTGTCAACGGATTCGAAAGCGCTATCAGTCGCCGGCTCCGAGAAAGCGGTCTCCGAAATCGCGCCATCGGAACGGTCCCATCAATCGGAGAAAGACGATACCGTTGCTGTGAGTGTTCGTTCATTCTCCTCGTGCTGTGAGTTTCTGGCTTGCCACAGCATTCTCGCGGCGTTCGACAGAAATTCGTGGACCTGGTGCTACCTTCTTTCAAATTTCTTCAGCATGTTTAGATGCGCTGATTCGGCTCGCCGCATTTTAGATCTATGCTGCGATCCTTGGGGAAGGGACTCCGGGGGAAAGCTCATGTCACTTACGTGTGAGTGGATCGCAGCCTGTGTCGCAGAAGAAGCCAGGGGAGAAATCGAATGAGAAGGGGCACAAGCGATGGACGCTGTGGCGTCACGTCTCCGAGAGCGACCACGATCCGGATCAGCAGGAGGTGATGTCGTCCCACGGCGGCGCGGTCATGTCGAGCTACAGCCAGGAGTTCAAATCAGAGCAGTTGCAGGTCATCATCGACGAAGGCTCCACCGAGAGCGCGTCACCCAACTCGCACTCCATTGTAGTGGCGGAATGGGCAGCAATTCGCATTCAAACCGCCTTCCGAGGGTTTCTGGTTCGCACCTCAACCTCACCAGAACTTCTCACTTACTGAATTTCCAATCATCGGGTCATATGAGTTGAAGAGCATTAGGAATTGCGCACGCCGAACGAGTACGTGAAATCTTTCAATTGCGAAATTAGTACCGGTCACCGCGCTAAATACCGTAGATTCATTCCAACAACGCAGGCAAGGAGGGCCCTGAGAGCATTGAAAGGTTTGGTACGCTTGCAAGCTCTTGTGCGCGGGCACACAGTGAGGAGGCAGGCCGCTATCACTCTTCGATGCATGCAAGCGCTCGTGAGGGTTCAAGCGCGAGTTCGGGCTCGCCGCGTGCGCATGTCGCAGCAAGGCCTGGCTGTGCAGCGCACCATCAGCCAGCGCCGTCTCATCGAAGCTCAACTCCGAGAATCCGAGGTGCGCCACTAGGCTCTCAATCTCTTACACCCAAGAACATATGACGTTCTGGCTTCAGAAATCTGCATTGTAGTATTTTACACTTGAATAGTTCAGCCAATGTCTAGAAATGTGCTGGTTTTTGTACAAGTCACTACAAGTCCGTCGCTCTTTGTGACTTTTGATCAAGGATCTAGGGTTGGGAGTTTGAATTTTGATTACATGAAGTCTTTTTTTATTCAATTGGCCCATTCTTTCGGTTGATTCTGCTCAAGTTCGGGCTAACAAGAAAATTTGTTCCGATCCGAGCAGCTGGGGTGGTGCGCTAGCTCTGGAACTAAGCAAGACCTGCAAGCGAAACTTCAGCAAAGGCAAGAGGGACTAATCAAGCGCAAAAGAGCCCGAGCATATGCGGATAGTCGTCAGGTACAAAATTTTGATCAGATCCATCACTGGATGTGATTAATCGATCCTAAGCTAGAGAAATTCGTTATATTCGTTAACATGGCATGTTTCAAAGCGCCGAATCTTTGACATTCAAGTGCACTAAAAATCTTTAAACACTGGTACTGGTTTAGATCTGGGCTTCTAGACAGGAATCTGGATAACACTGTCAACTCCTTAAATAATCTTTTTGTCCGATTAAACGAATATGGCGACCTCACTTAAAGGTTGAAATGTCGGTGAACAATTGGAAAATGATGTGCTGGAGTGAGATCGAACCAGTGTAAAGTGTGCTGTTAGACATAGTTAGGGTTTTATCGCGGACGGTGCTTCGCATTCTTCGCATTCTTTGATGAGCCGTCCACCATCCGTATCGGCGATGTCGATTCAGAAGTAGCAGTGAATTTAATGTTTGCTATGTGATTAAAGTAGAGGCTTCATGAATCATACAATCCATCACATTCTCCCATACAGGTGAAGTTTGATTTTGATTTGTGGTAAGTGTGTAAATCTTTATCTATAGTCATTTAGCCTTTTGCAATTGATTTTTAGGCTAACATAGGCTGGTCAAATATGCAATATTTTAGTGTTCGCTATGTGAGTAAAGTAGAGGCTCCATTTACCATACAATACATCAGATTCTCCATAGACCATAGAGGTGAATTTAGATTTGTCGTAAGCTTTTAAGTACCTAGTCTATAGACATATAGCTTTGTGCAACCGATTTTTAGCTTAGCAACCCAGATCAAATGTGTAAAATTTTACACCAAACATCTTTCTAGATTATTGTAGGGTAAGGCTCAAAGGATCCTCTCCCTTGCTGTATGGTGAATGTAGTTTTTACATTAGTTGTGAGCACGATGAAGCAGTTCCCTGACTATGTGTGTTGTGTGTCCCACAGTGGCGGCCAGAGAGTCACAGTGGCTCCTCGCAAGTGTACATCCAAAGCGAAGGCGACAAGGCGCATTGGGGCTGGAGCTGGTTGGAGCGTTGGATGGCTGCCCGTCCTTGGGAGAATCGTCCTCCCAAGGACGTTCTCGACGACTCCCCTTCCAAGCTTGCATCGGACCACCCTTCGCAGCCCAGTTACTGGAGCGGCGAGTCCCCCACTCCTTCGCAGCACGGTTCCCGCGGTGACTCTCCGTCCCAGTCGCAAGCCGCCACCCGAATCACGAGTCACTCCGAGAATGCCAAGCACACCTCGCCCATCACGTCCACTTTGATCCAGCTGCAGCGCCAGCAACGCCAGATGCTCCGCGGCTGCAACAACAACGACCCGCTCGAGTCCGACGCGTCCTCGAATCCGCGCTCCATTTCCAGCGCCAGCGAGACGGTCACGATGCCCCAGCAGCCGAGTAGTACGCGGCGCACCAGCAATCACATGGCCCCTACGAAGTCCGCGCAAGCGAAAGTGCGTCCCGCGAGCACGCCCAAGGAGCGCGCCTCCGACGAGGATCAGCCAGCCAAACTGAAGACGCGGCCCTTGGGCGACGCCCACCGCGACTCTTTAAGCCCCAACCCTTCCCAAGCGACCTCCCGAAACTCGTCCAGCCGTGGTGAACGGCAGCAACAACACAGCAACGCAGACACCCAAACCCCTAAACCCACGCGCCGAAGCGAAATGTCTACCTACTACCCCGACCGCGCGTCCTCCACGCGACGCTCGCAAGCTGGGAACTTCATGTCGGCGTCGTACAACATGGACAGGAGCTCACGGAAGGCGAGCGACTTGCTGGCGGCCGCTTACAAAACCGACCGCTCGGGATCATCCCAGAAGGCGAATTTCATGCACCAGTCGTACAACTTAGGCCGGCCTCGCGGCGATCATGACGACTTCGTCACGGCGTTCTACAACAACCAGGAGCAGCCGCGACGGAGCACGGAGCAGCACGGAAGTATGGTGCCCTCCAAGGATGTGCTTCAGCTCTTCAAAGCGGACAAGTCGCGCAAGAAGAAAGATTTTCTCTCTCAATCGCTGAACTACGAGAGACAGAAGCCGCAGTCGCAAAACGCCCAGCGCGTGTCGACCACGCAGCAGCAGCCGCGGTCGTCGTCACGGCGCAGCAGTGGCGAATTCGCACGTCACGATCGACCCCTCCAGTCGCAGCGGTTGCATCCGTCGTCAGATCATCGACCTCCGCTAGGCCAAAGCGCAGACTTCACCAGCAGCGAGTTTCGCAAGCCTCTTAGATAATCCCCAATTTTTTTTTAAACCCACTTCTGCATGGTTCCCATTTCTTGTAGCTAGCTTAGCGGAGTCCCTGCTTTAGCAAAGTCCCTGATTCTAGAATAGAACGCGGCGCCCGCCTGACTGCATATTGGCGAGGCGCGCGCCGCGTGATCTTCGATCTCTCGCGTTGTACATTTATTTTGGGTTGAATCCGAGAATCCATATGCTGCCGCCCCTATCCTTAGCTTCAATTGCGTTCATCAATCGGAATGGTATTACGAGTCATGATTTTCACATGAATCTCATACCTTGAATTGACAGAGGCAGTCTTGAATGTGGTTTCAAATCCTTAGTATTTGCCTTGTTTATTTGCATTTGCTCACCTCAAGAAAAGTATTGGTGCATAGGAAAATGGATTAGAGAATCCTAAAGAGTTAGGAGGCTTAAGAGCGTCATAGGACATAATGTCAAGTCCTAATAGTTCATCACAAACATCCATAGCCCTACTTTTTTGCAAATTGTAGGGTGTAGAGAGAGGGACAACATTATGAGTTATGACACTTTTTAGACTATTCAATAGAATAGTGATAAATCGGACTTGAAAATCGGACTTGAGAGATTATGGCTACATAATGTGATTGGATGGTATGAGATTCATGTGCATGAACTATATCCTAGTAAGGTCAAGTGACAATATTTAGGAGACTAAAATTTGGGAGTATTTATATATTTTTAACTATATTATTGCCTAGTTTATTGGCTATATAACTACCATTTTTTAAGCCTAGTACAATTTTCCATATGCATGAGTAATTATATGAATAGAATACCATTGCAGGATTTGATTTTGATGTGGCAGTCTTATATGTGGATAAGAATCTATTGTATGAGCATTTTTTAATTGTACTTGTAACTTATTATTGAATTTCATTTAAAAAGGTATGCAATCTTTGAAATTCATGTGCATAAACTTAGTCTCAAGGTCAAGTGAAGTGCTAGGATTTGAATTCTACAAATTGAGTGTTATGAACTTTTTGACATACTTAAATATTGCTTAATTTAGTTGGTCTAATTGTTGTTTCACATTTTTTTTTGTAGCCATGCATAGGATTCTTTATGTGTGACCAATTCTACAAATAGATTGCTAATGCAAGACTTTGAAGTTGATGTGGCCAAGGCAATCTTAAATATGGATCAAAATCTACTATTATTGTTGGTCATGTTTAGTCAATGTGGGCCTATATTCCATTATTGAGTTAATTCAAAATATTTGCAATCAAGGAGATTCAAACTTGCTCTCAAGATCAAGTGCAATGTTAAATTAAAGTTTTAAGAGCTACAATTTTTGAGAGTTGTGATCTTTGTAGCGTACTTATTGCCTAGTGTATTTGGTACTTGCTTAAAAATGAATGTGAAATTAAATATGAGGATAAGTTTGATGTATACAAGAGTCTATCTAAATCGATGATATTGCACAACTATTTCTATGTTTCTAGTATGTCCTAGTTGAGATTGATCATTCTATGATCAACAAGACTATTTTTTTTTATATGCAAATAAATATTGACCTTTGCTTCTGAAATTCAATGGATATATTGTTTGTCTAATATTCTTCAAGTTGATAGTTTGTAGCAACATGTTGGTGGTGAGTATTGTTGAAAGCTAGGCTAGTGATAACAAACCATCATTTGTTTGATTTGCTCTTGGCCAATTCAACTCCTACACCACTATATTTTACATTCATCGTTTGCGACGCGTAAGATGTCTACGACGCACATGATGCCTACGACGTTTGTAATGTTTGCGGCGACTATGGTGTCTTCGGCGCCTTCGGCTATGGCGTCTTTGTCGCTTGTATCGATGACTTCTTCGGCGACGTCGATGCCTTCTACCTACTCCACGAGGATAAACTCGACGACGCCTATACCGACGGCTAGGCACATCATTCTCTGCATCAACAGGAATGCCTCTTGCTAATTTGTAAATGCCACCAGCCTTCTCGATAGTGCCTTTGAGCACCAAACTTTTCAAGGTAGAAGTCAACATCTTCTCCTTAGCTTCATCAACCTTGCCATCCGAGTTCTTCACTTCAAGGCGCTTGCGGATTTGGGCTAAAGTGGCTCCTTGGCGTTGCTTGAGCACCAAAATGGTGTCTTTCAATACGGATTCTTGTGGTTGCCATGGTTGCAACTTCATGGTGCAATGAATGGGAGAATCTCAAAACTCCTATAAATGAAGAAAGTTGACTTACTTCACAAAACAAGATTCACTTCAACTATGACATGCTTTGCTTGTTCTTCTCAAGTGAATGAAGTGGGCAATGAGGTTGGAGCTAAAA
This sequence comes from Pseudoscleropodium purum, assembly GCA_963969395.1. NCBI lineage: Eukaryota > Viridiplantae > Streptophyta > Bryopsida > Hypnales > Brachytheciaceae > Pseudoscleropodium > Pseudoscleropodium purum. Next base: position 7,296,353 of record OZ017796.1, read on the forward strand.
GGCATTTGTCTTGCCAAAGGATGCAACGATTGACCACCCACACTCCTCCCATTCTAATTGCTACTTCACCTACCACTCCACTCCCAAGCGTCATTGTCCTTTCAAACATGCCTTTTCAGAAATACCTTTTCAAAATATAAAATTTCTATCATATTCAAATTCTATTTGATAGTGTATGTAATATACAATTTAATGTACTATTTTTAGATTTATGAAAATAAAAGCTACAAAGGATGATTTGTTTTGGATGATATATTATTGAAAATCAATACTCCATTAATTCCTAATTGTGTGACCCTTTAACTATTGGACCAAATTCTTTTGTTTTGGCCATTACAAGTGAGTACAAAAGAAAAGTTGTATTTTCTCGTAAAACATAAGGTAGACCACTCTATTACAAGCACCCCTTATTGATAAATACCTAGGAAATGACCCATTAACCCCTAAAGGTTTTTTACTATGTTTTCACTAAAAATGCTCCAAAATTGCCATTTCTAGTACAAGTATCAAATTTAAGAAAACATACATTGTTGAACACATATAACTATAGGATCTTATTGTACACTAGTTTGAAAAGATGTGGAAAAAATTTTGAAATTTTCCACCATGTAGATGACAAGATATTTGCATTTGAATTGACAAAATTCACATTAGAAGGTTTGAGAGGGCCGTTTCAAGCAACTTCCCCCTGGGAGTTTTCCTTGTAGTGAAGAGAATGCCACGCTGTTAAAAAAAATTTAATTTAATTTTTTTAAATGAAAAACAAAGTTGATGTTTTTTTTAATTTTTGAAAATGACATGGCATTCGCTTCGCCACATCAAGTTTTAGTGAGTTCGCAAAATCAGAGAATGACAAGGAACTCGTAGCTCTCCGAGACCCTAGAAAATCTTCTAATGTTTTTCAAGCTCATGCAAAAAATTAAGGAGCTGCACTTCACAAGGTCACATTTGTATGAAAAAATGTACAAAATGGTGGTTACTCTTTAGATTCATTCTTCAAATTAAGTAGGCTACATGCTTGAAAAATTTCAAACCATTTAGAATTGTACAACATAGAGGTAAAAAATAATAAGTTGAAAGAAATACTAGTAGAGAATGATTCCAAACACAAAATTGTTAAGAATTTAGTTATGGAATTGAAAGATGCCAATCTCAATGGTTGTAATGTAGTAATAAACAATCTACATCCTATGTTTTTATTAATTTGAAAAAAGTTGAAAATTCAATTAAATAAAGGACTTCAAAGTTTATTTTAGAGTAGAGATTCTATAATTGTCCACAATTTAAAACTCTTCATAAATTTCATACCATTAATCAAAATGCAATGATTCAAAGCTTTCCATATATACATAAATGTAGAAAACCAATTTTAAATTTTTATTTCTTAAAGAAATGATTTTTTAAGAAATTTTTGGGTTGCCCACATAGTAATGAAATGACATATCATGTAATGATTTTTTAAACATGTAGTCAAAAGTTATGAAAATTATAAGGCCTTGAAGCTACTCCTTAGGAAAATGTTGCATAAGAATTTCTGCCAAAAAAATTAAAAATTCCATTTGTAGTGAGCTACCCCAAATTGCTATGTTGCCAAAAAATGCAGTTTAGTGCTTTAGGGATTAAAGTCTTGCATCAACCTATGATAGACAATAAATGAGATTTAAGCTACATTAGGTTGAGTCGTAGTGGCCACATTCAATGTCTTGGATGATAGTGATGGAGTGAGTAGTGATTTCTATAAGAACTTCCCCTTTCTAGTGTAAAATCATCACAAGAAGTGACATTTTTTGGCCTTTCATGTTATGGCTATGTTAATAAACATGTGGATACTTTAGGTGAGTATAATGACCATTATGGATACACTTTTTGTTGGTTTTGGGGTAGTCTAGAGACTCTTTGGGGTCAATTGGGCATCACATTAAAAAATTTTGTAACAAATTCATACTTTATCACTGAAATAAAATTTCAATTGCTCTCCCTATTTCTCACATTTTTCACTTTATGTTGAATAGGACAAACTAGTTAGTCATAGGCCGGTTTACTTTACTTTCCATCTTGTTCTTAATATTGGAGATTTTTGAAGGGAACTATAATATAAAGTAACTCTATGAGGAATTTTTTAAAATGCCCACGAAGGACTTGAATTTGAACCCCACATTACTTTCAATGGATTATATTGTATTAATAACAATAATTGCCGTTCAATAATTTAACCCTTAAATGATAATGGCAGACATTTTTTGACTAATGAATGACAAAGAATCTCTCTATGCAAGATAAAAAATTAACTATTCATCCACCAAATTTTGTGGGAAAAGGGAAAATCTTCTATAGTAGCTTGACTTCTAATGAGTGCTTTTTCATATTTTTAATCCAAAAATGCGCATCGTACCAAAATAGATGATTTCCATGAGTATCTTTTTTTGATCCATATTGTTGAGTTTGTTTTATTGAACTCTTGATTTTATCAATTGGAAAATTTGTCATCCAATTTGAGGATTTGTTTAATACTCCATATAAAATTGCATCAAGTAATTAGAGATAGAGGGAGTAACGCTTTTAGATTTTTAGAAGCTAAAACCATTGCAACTTGAAATTATTTGGATGCCTTGTATGACTGGGGCTTCAAAACCTGGAGTCAGCTCTTCACTGACATACAGCCTTTCATTCATCATAAGGATAGTGAAGAGAGCATATAGTCCTCGAAAGGAAAATTACCTGCACATCATACTGCTCATCAGTACCAACAAATGTTCTCTTCCCGAAATTACGAAATTTCAGACACCTGTAGATTTATTACGGGTCTGAAATTAGATGAAATCAGAAACTACAAACTAGGTATCAATCACGTAAGATAGTTCTGAAAAACAAATTTTATTAGAATTTAAGAGATGCAGCCATTCACGTAGATCGAAGTCTACACTGATTCTTTAGAACACTTCATTTTTCAACTCAGTATACAACCATTTTCCAACCACACAATTAAACTGACACAAAGCATTCTGATTCAAGTGATCAGCTCTGCGACATCAAATAGATTAAAGCACTTCGTACCCAATGTACACATTGTGCATCAACAGAGCTATACATACAACTGCTCAGCTAACAATTGAACCCAATGGAACTTCTGTACATCAATTTAACTACTGGCAATCTTGCACCAAACCTGTCTAAGTGACCTTTTTGCAACATCTAGAGCAGCTCAACACAATTCCCAACCCATTCCAGCCATCAGAAATAGATTTGCCGACATTGAGAAGCTGTCGTCTCCAAAGGACAATATGGACATTTGAAATTCCTTGAATTGCTCTTTGTAAGCTTTTGGATGGATTGTTTGCACAGCACATGGCCGCATCGCATGAGCATAGGAGGGTTTTCCACTGTACTCTGCTCGCGTGACACAGGGCATGCAAATACGGAGTGGTACTGGTACGCTTTGTCTAGCTCAATTTCAATTGGCATCTGTTTCAGGGCTGCCCACTCCTGCACAGACTCCAGCAGACAATCCATCAGTTCCTACACAAGACGGAATACACCTCAAGGCTTCGGAACTAGAACTGTCGGATATAGTTTCAGAAAAACCAAGGTCACATCCAAGTTATCCGATTGCAATCAGCAACTACCAACTGCTTCGCAACATATGCAAGCGCATCCAAGAAGATGTACATGAGAAAAACAGACGAGAATATAAACAAAGCGCTGTGACCTAACCTGCTTCTTTGAAGACATGACGGTTGCGAACTTCAGCAAAGGTGACAGTGCTTGGGAACCCGCAGAGAGAGTGACATAAAGAGGGCTTTCATATGCCAGACCCAAAAGATTACAGCACTCCCTTGAGAATTGCAAGGCAACTACATCCCAGTGAGACGGAGATAGAAGGTCTTTGTAAGGAGAGGATTCCAATCGGTTAGCCCAGAGGAGACACGCCATCAGCCTTTGTATGTCAGACATGTGCTGAGCAGCAAAAGCAGTGAAGGACAATTTGGCATACTCCAGAGCTTCACTGCGGCCTTTGACTCTCAGCACATGAACAAACTGTAGTTGATGCAATTGAAACTCCAAGGAAGACCCCTGCATGATCAAGCGAGAAAATCGAACTAACTGAGAATTTTTTGCAAAAATATACGGCCAGTGTCAGGCTGAACAAAAGAAGTATCAATCACTGACTAACTATGAAGTATAAAAACTAAATCTCCATACACAAAATATATATCCATAAACAAAAAAATATGTACCAACATCATCAAATAAGTATCCAATTCAAACATCAAACAAATATCCAAAAAAATCAAATGTAAACATCAATAAGCATTCATCGATCACCCTGTGCAATGAAATGCATATAAAGAGCAGCTTGCTTCATCTTCCAGTGCACAGACATGTCAATATCTGTGGAAGCAGCATACTTTTACAGCGTACCTTGGCTTCCAAGTTCTGTCGATTCTTCCTTGCCCAATTCAATGCCGGTTCCAGATTCTTCGCACGAAGATGCTCCAAATTTTGATACATTTCATACAGGGGGGCCTTCAACGCGGCCGCATCAAGCTCTTCTGACTCATTCACAAAGCAATCGCCCAATTCAAACAGACCCAGCCGGTAGAAATGCTGACCTATGATTTGATTGATCAAGTGGCTATCAAATTCTACTTCCCTGTGCGCTTTGGCAATGTCGGGGTTAAAAGCTTTGTCCAGCATTTTACCATATTTGCTTACAGTTGTATTGAGCTCCTTCTGTGCAGCTACGACCTGAAGAGTATCAAGTCAGACCCTACACTCAAAGTAACAGTACACATGAAGCCAAGAAAAAATTTGAACCCTAGGAAGATCATGCAGGCTTCGGCAACAGTTCACTGACGAAACGAATCACGCAACAGGAGTGAACCCTCAACTCCCAGCACCAGCAAATGCGATGATAGTAAACATCACAAGGTTACTGACATGCTGACAAAGATAGCGTCAAGAGGGTAGAGTGCTGCTCACGAGACACCCAGTGCCTTCTCAGGAGAGACTGTACCAGGAAGTGTAAGTTTCAAGGGTGTGGTATCCCCTGACCAGCACTAGTCCCGTGCAAAGGACAATGACAGTCCCAATAAACGAAAGAGAAAACGAACTACAAACGTGAGCTCATTGACGCATCCATTCTTACTTGGCTTGAAGGCGCCACTTCAGTCAATTTGAGTTGCAAGTCTGTGAGAACGCCCTTCCGAACCTCCGGTTCCCAATCCACAATTCCATTCAAATGCTCGGCAGCTGCCTCGACCTCGTGAAGTGTTCGGTCAATCACATCCTGTGTCTTGGTGTAACACAGCTTCTGCTTCTTGGACACTCTATCAAATGCCTCTTGAATAGCGGTCACGTCCATCGTGCCGGCTGATACTATTTCTACAGAAACCAAATGCCTCTACCAACGATCCTCGGTCACTCAATGAATGTCGTAATTGTCATAACCCCCTGACACCCACGAACACACTTCCAGGCCACCACCACCACCTCCGAATGTAGTCCAAACACCCAAGCCGAGGATCGGCGACCTAGAGAGACCTTCACACGACTCAATCAGCAAACTCCATGAAGCTCCAAAATTTTAAAGATTCGTACGTTGCGAACAAGCTACGAGCGAGCTACGCCAAAACAGGGGCAGCCCCCAGTGGATAACCTAATTCGCGACCCCTACCCAACTGAGTCCACGTCAAAAAGTGCCGGCAATCCAATTCGCGACACGCCTACCATTCAGCAGAGAGCTTAAGAAACGCACAGGGCATCCACATCACAAGCACAGGCGGACGATCGGCAATCAGAAAACGCGTGCCCAGAGCAATGAACCCCGCGAGACAGAGCGAGAGAGCGGGAGAGGAAGAGTACGAGAATGAACCCTGACGATAAAAAAAGCGAGCAGGCCGGCACAAAGAGGTGGACTGAAGGGAGGGATCCCGTGAGAATCTGCCGCTCACGAAGAGCGTGATTAAAGCAGCAAAGGAGCAAAACCTAGACGCGACGCTGGGCAGACTGGGTGGTTGATGAGGACAAGCGACAGAATCATTTCGTTGTGACTGCAGCCTTCGTCCGTCCGTGACGCTCGCGGGCCTTGCTCGGAAAACACGGAAGCTGGCAGGAATCTGGATGGGAGACGCAGCGGAAAAGCCAAGGAGAAGTGGCGAGGGCGGGCTAGGGTGACTGCTCTCGCGGCCGCGGCGGCGGCCGCGGCTACTCTTCCATCCGCCTGCGTTCGGTCGCGTCACTCCCGTGCATACTTGAAACTCGTAAAAAGAACCTCAAAGATATTCTTTATCCCTTGGGAATATTTTTAACTTTTTGAAGGATCCTTCATGAGATGTTGTACTAAATATTATGTTGTGTTGTATTCACTTGGTTTAAGTGTCCTCAAATTTTTTAATATGATATGAGTTTCACAAAATGACCAAAAATGATAATGCCATTCATTTCTTGGGCCAAAAATAAGAAGTGATTAATTACACAATTTTTCTTGAAGCCTCTTCAATGAATATTAATTAGATGAATTGCACTTTTTAGATTTATCATCATCTACTAGGTGGATGGGTGAGCATATATTGGAGTTAATTGTAATTTTAGTGAGCTTGGTATTGATTGATTCTACCAAAATTAGTGAGAAAATAGACTATGTAACATGAAAGGACAATGTTATCATGGAAGCAACAAAGACTTGTTTGTATATACTTCCATGACAAGGTTGCACTTTACTTTTACCTAGATATAACCTCAGTGGGTAATAATGATCAATCTTGGTTAATTAAAGGTATCAAATACTTAAAAATACAAGACCTTATTTTTCATATCCAATAGTTGATTTCCACATCTAAAAAATAAATAAAAAATTCCTTGAAATTATGCTATCAATACACTACATTTTGCAACTTTAGTTTGCAAATCAAATTTTTTTTAGAATAATTTTTCAATTCTTTATATTCAAAAGAATAACAATTGTGAATAAATAAGGTTGCGCATGGAAACAAATCAAGCTATTTTCATTGTTTTTCCAAAGGACCTCCTCATTAAGGTTGTTTTCCTATACTTTAGGAGTTTCCAAGATGGTATGTTGAAAAAAAACTTCAAATCTATTTTTTACAATTTGACAAAAATAATACTTTCATGAAAAATTAAAAATAATCATGATGCATTCACTTTGGAAAAAAAAAAGATGAATTATAAAGGACAAATCATGAAGTTTAATAATCTTTTGTATCTAATGGAAGGATTATATAAAGTCTATTCCTATTTTTTTCATTAGATTCTATAAAATTCTTAGGCTACTCAGGAAGACACTTCGAGGAGAAAATTATGAGCCAAGTTTTATGCATTTAACAATAACAATAACAATAATATTGATGAAGAAAATAATAGAGAGGATAGTAGAACAATCCAATGACTAGGAGAAATTTGAAGAGGATTGGTAAAGTGAAGAATCTAGATTTTGTAGAATATTAGGTTTGGGTCAAATTTCAAATTCACTCACATTAGCCTTATTCAATACATAAATCTACCATCTACATATTGAAAAACAAGGATTTGTACTACAAGAGGCTTTGCCTATGTAGTACAAGTTAATTTTAAAAGAATGTCTACCCAAATTTCATCACATGTAGATTTTTGTGGATGCAAACCTTTCTCTTCTAGTCAAAATCTAAAGCCAACAGGGTTAGCTATAAAATGAATTTTTGTTCTTTTATGTACAAGGAAGAAGTTTGTCACTACACTAAGAGCTTCACATTGTTATAATACTTCCAATGAGTAGTATAACAATTACTAATACAAAATTTTAGTTGAATTATTTGACTCATAGACCTTTCAAATTAGGTATTTGAAAAAAATGTACTTAAACTTAAGACAATCAAAAGTCTTAGGGAACTATAGATTGTAAAGAATGGTTAGGTTTGGGTGGGATATTAGGTTTGGTAAGAAATTTTTCACTCACAATGTGGTTGGGATGAAAATATGGAGAAGAAGCACCAATACAACTCTAATCCTACCATTGTACAACTTACATGTAGCCAAATAGGGTATATTGGTATTTATGAACAAGTGAAATATTGAATTGGACTATAAGAAACCCACATTTTATATGACGAGCTCTAATTTTTTTTAACACATTTTAGGTGATGTTTGATCCAACAAACCCATGTTTTTATGTCAACAAAAACATTCAACATAATATCAATGTTGACAATAAAACATGGATATATTCCATTAAACATCACCTAAAACATGACATCAATGTTGACATTAAAACATGGATATATTCCATTAAACATCACCTAAAACATGACATCAATGTTGACATTAAAACATGTGTTTATTGTATTGGACATCACCTTAAATGCCTTTAAAAAATTAGAATTCTTCACATAAAATGGGGCAGTTTCTTACAATGTTAGTTCAAACTTTTACATCCATTTTGAGACCTTTGTATTATGTGTATGAACTCATGTACCAATTTTGTTTGCATTGATGTAAACAACCCATGACACTACTCATCTCACATGCAATTCTTGATAAGTTACTAATATAATCCACTTCCTATCTCATTAAAGTGGCTTTTCTTCATAAAATAATAATAATCTAAAATATACATATAGTACCTATTGTGAACTTAGTACCCAATTGCATCTTTATCTAGTAGTACCCAACATTTTAGGGATTGAAATGTGAGGTAGATGCAAATAGGGATGCAATTACATATTAGATACATAATGGATACCAACCCCAATTGCTACATCAATGTCACTTCCCATCTCATTTAAGTGTCTCCAATAAAAAAATAAGGACAAAGATATCATATTATCAAATCTCATTGAAATTGTTTCAATACAAAACAATATAACAAACAAATCAATGTGACTTTTGTTGTCATTGTAGCCTAATTTTACTATTCTTAATGTGGAACAATTCTTAATTCCATTTTTTGAAATATGCATAAGGTAACACCACCTAATATATTCAAAATAAGGGTTTGAAAATGGTTCCTATTGTTAAATGTAAAAGCTTTTGTTGGATCTTGTTGGTAGTCAGAAGGGTTTTCTAGATTATATTCAAATGATTTTTTTGAACATTTTATGAATAAACTATGAATTTTCAAAAGTGTTGAAAAGAAGTAGCCAAAATCAACCCTAGGCTCTTATGAATAGTGGTTCTAAATTTTAAGCAAGAATCTATGTTAAATTGATTGCTTCCCAATTGTATTATACAAGGTATCTAAAGTGTTACTAGAATGGCTTTAAACCACCATCCAATTGAGCATTTGAATATCATTATATTTATTTGACTATCTAAATTTTGATTGGATCCTATTAATATTCAACAAGAAATTTTAGTTTAACTCAATATTGGTGAAGTAGAGTTTGGACAGTACAACAATAAATTATGAATTTTTAAATTATTCAAATGAGTGTATCCCAAAATCCTACACTTTTTATAAATAAAAGTTGTACATTTTAGGCAAAAATATGTAGGGATTGTTATTAGAAACAAGTTGCAAATAGCTACAATTACATTAGAATGTTATTAACTTTATACATTGTCCAATACACATGGTTTAACCCCTAAATGCCCAAAGCACCAAAATATGGTGTCGACAATATTTTGAAGTTAAATAAAACCTAACCAAATTTCTATTTTTAGTACTTTATATTTTTGAAAGATTCTTCTTGAAGTCTAGTTTTAGCAGCAAAAATTCGATCTTGAAAACAAATGATTATGATTTTTCTATTCAAGATTTTGTACAAGGATACCCATTGCAATCTTGACTTTTTGTAGTGTTGAGGGCTCTTGGAAATGAGCCTCAAATACACTAGGACTTGGAGGAAAAATCACATTGGAAACTCATTTGAAAAAATTGTAGAATAGATTTTGAGAAGCCTGAAATTGATTGGGATGTGCATGTTAGGCCCTTCAGCCTTATATTTTTTTGGAAACCAACTTTTTAGATTTGACTTGTAAAAAATGAATTAAAAAATTTTCATAGTTTTAACACCCTTATGGTCAAAAGTTATAATCTTTCAACTTATAAGTGATATTGTTGTGTTTTTTTTCTTATGTGATCTCTAACATCTCTAGTTTAAATTTGTATGGTTACAATTAAAAAAAAATTGATACAACTTATCAAAATGTTGACTTTTTGTTCAATTTAGAGCAAATTTCTAGAGGCTCAAAACAGGCCTTGGGCATTTAGGGATTAAAAGACTAAGAACACATTTAATTAGATGAAATTTGAGGCCTCCAACAACCCATTTTGGGCCTATTCCTGTCACTATTCCCTAGTAGCAAAGGAAACAATTAGTTGTTCCCACAAAAAAAATTTGAAAAAAAAAATTAATTAATTAATTCTTAGAATGCAAAAAAAAAAATTGAAAAGAAAATTAATTTTTTTGGGTAATGATGTGGCACTCTCTTGGCCACCTTAGGCTACACCATTGGCTGCGTTCACTACATTCTCAAGGGCAGATTACCCAGAGTTTCTTGGAAGCCTCAAATTTCATCTAATGAAAATGACGTTTGATTAGTGATGGCAATCTTATAAGTTGAATTTTGGTCATTCCAAGTTTTTAGTTTTTTTGAAACAAACAGAAAATTTCCATTGATAGGGAAAATAGTACATTGAACTACAAGACAAAGTCTCTGGCCTAAGAATAGCCTTTTTTCTTTTTTCCTTCTAAAACAAAGTCAAAGCAAGCACCAAGAGAAGCACAACACAATAGCAACTTGAGCGACAACAAATGCAACCAAAGCTAAAGCCTGAGGCTTCAGCTAAAAAGCCCCATCTATTCCATGTTTTGTTTTATTTACTTCATGTGACAATTTAGATGCACTTATAATTATAGTCTTAATTATTTTAGATGGATTTTTTTGTTTATTTTTTTATTTATTTTTTGAACAAATGGAAGAACCATTGATGGACTTCTTTGAGTGTAATGAAATAGTTTTTAGAAGAATTGTAGAAACAAAGAATGCACCTATTCATTCACAAATCTAATGATTTTTGACTAAGAACCTTGTCCATAGGACTTTAGATTTTTAGAGCTAAATTGTATATTTAAATTTTTTTTAAATATTACCAACATCTTTTTAAAGAGTGCATCAATAATGCTCTAAGAAGGCATTAAAATTCTTATAATTCCATCTCAAAACAAATAGTTGCACTAATAATCACATCAATTCAAAACACAATAAACAAAGGTGATTCTTGACTTGGGCCTTACGGCTCAATTAAGGGCTCAAGTTGCTATCACCCATTGGCCGTAGAGGGCGTCCTCTATCTAGGCCAAATTTGATAAAATTTGGCTCAAATCTTCAATTATTGCTTATAGGGTTGACACTTACATAGTATGGAACAAGAGGTGACCTCCCTCTTGTCTCTTTTTCTAGGTTTCCCATTTCGTTTGGTTTCCTTTTCTGCTCTTATCTCTTCATCGTCCAGCCTTGGTGGCTTGACTGTTTAGTACTTGGTTTTTTCTTTTTAATGCAATGGTTCTTTCCATTTGTTCATAAAAAAAAAATAATAATAATAATAATAAGCATATTCAAGCAGACAATATTCATGGAGAAACTTGAGTCCAACCAACCAATGTCTGAATTCATGTTCGATTGCTTCATTATTACTCGGCTGTGCTCTGATATGATTTGATTTTTCCTTGAAGTTCAACTTGAAATACATATTTTTTTTGATAATATAAAGTTTCCATAAGGTTGTCATTTTGAACCGACAATTTGGGAAAAAGGACCAGACAACTGTTCTCCTTGTTCCTTGCACATGGCGGTGGAGTGTAGTGAAGAAGAAGAATCGAATGACAATAGAAATGGTAAACGAGAACTCCCAAGTCCCTTCCAAGGGCAACTGAAGAAATTGTACTTATATCATCCATTTGATGCAAAGGAACTAAAGAAACTTGGGCAGACTGTGCTAAGGAAGTCTTACCACAAGAAGCTGATGAGAGCCATGATTTACATTCTATCCAATATCCAGCAGTCAAAAGCTGGCATCAATGCTACTCAATTCTCTACACAAAATTAGAGAAACACACCCTGTAATTAATTGAAAACATGTGCGTTCATTCATGTATGAAGTCAGATTGACCTCGCCAACGGGAACGTGGACCCTCTCGAAGGAATTGCGCCATAAACTTGGAGAAAAACAGCTCTGAAATTCCGTTCTCCATAGACTGTATGCGTGAGTGACAACTCTGCTTGGCGAAGGAATTACGGCCAAGCAGAAACTACATGAAATACATGAACCATGGGCTCCCACACGTATGCTACAACATCGCCCACCTGTCCAGAAGAGAAATACTTCCACGTGCATTCTCACTGTTTAGACTTACTCCGAAAAGATGATAGTGAGAAGAAGGATCGAGGTGCTGCATTAACAGAGATTATCGAGTCAGTCACAAACATCAACATAAAAAATATCTGAAAAATTGCATAACTCAAGAGTAAAAACGAAATGATCAGTGATGTAAAACAAGCCACATGGATTGTAAACATAATTGCGTTATGAATGACACCGATTCATCTTTCAAAAATAGAAATTACGCTTGCACATTGAGGAGCTGAGAGAGAGAGAGAGAGAGAGAGAGAGAGAGAGAGAGAGAGAGAGAGAGAGAGAGGTCTGGTCGGTAGTATACCTTTCAAAAGGCTGCTTCCACCAACATGCTCATCCCGCGTCTTAAAATGAGCGGGTGCAGTGGGTATTGAGCTCCTCACAAACGGTACTGCACCACAACAGACTACCAGTTAGCATGGAGCTTTCTAGTCAGAATCATCAATTGAGTATCTTCACTTGAAAGCAAACAAACAGACTGGTAAAGTTTGAACAAGAAAAGGAGCTGCAAAAGATGCAGCCAAAAACATTGCTTACTTGATATAAGACGAACCCCATCAGTTGCAGAGTCTTCAGGAATGGCAGGCTGCCCCATTATACTCGACCCCCTTCCAGGAATGCGTGAACCAAGGCTCTTGGCACCAATATGAGTGAGCTCGTCTGTCCGTCCAACGTGTTCAATAGTCATATCCACTTCATCATCAATGTCAGAAGGACTGTCACTCGTTGTAGACGCAGCACTGCTCTTATCCTTCTTCTTCAAACCAAATTTAAGCAGCCTTTTCAAGCCTCGTGGTGCTTCCTTGACAGTAGGCGGGGCTACCATCTTTTGAGAGCTCAACCACTTCTTGCGAAGCTTCGAACTCGTGTGTCCCTCAGGAGAGTGAGAGAGCTGCAGTAGCGGCGGAGGAGCTGGACTCGTAGAAGGAGAACTGGAAACACCACGAACAAAAAAACTGTCTACAACTGGAGCATCATGGTGCAAATTGACTGCGTCAGCTCGAGGGACATTGTACTGATCCAGAGCTTCAGAGCCTTTGGGCGACAAGGACCTCAGAGGAATAGAGTGTATAGGAGACGACCGTTGCGTGGGTGTTACTGTACCCGTATTCACCACTGAAACATTCTCTGAGGTCTCATTCAAGATATGTCTCGACGTTGATGAATGCAAATTCTCTGATACGACTTCTGCAGGAGTGGCATATTGATCTGCATTGCTGGAAGGAAAATCCTCACCGCGGCCTGTGTCTTCTGCAAGTTCAGGCTCTTGCCACTCATTAGGCCTGATCATCTCATCATCATCGTTCAGAACCGAAGACAAACTGTGCGGAGGAGTACTCGGCCGTGTGATGAGATCACTCGTGACCTCCACGTTTGAGGCTTCCGAAGCCTGAGTAAGATCAGGGCGCACAGTCACTTCCTTACACTCTTCTACTGAAGAGGTCGAATCCCTTGCATCCAGTTCAGCAACATCTGGCTTGACAGGTTCGTGTTCCGAGTCAGAAATACTCTTCTCAACGTCTTCTTCAAAAGGCTTGGCTGGCTCAGGAGCTGCAGCTACCTTTGATTTGCGAACATTGGGTCCAGATCCGGGTCCAATTCCTCTTCCTTTCCGAAGAAAAGGCTTCGAGTCTCCGTTGGTAGCGGATGTGAGTGACAACCGCTTATTGGGCTTAGCCTCAGCAGGGGGAGCCTTTAAGACCTTGAGGACATCCGGGATAGTCTCCATTGCACCAGCAACACTCTTCCTTGTAGCTGCACGACGCTTCTTCTCCTCAGCAGGAGCTACCTTAGAAACAATTTTGCTCCCATTCGATTCCGGAGGAGCTGAGGTACCGCGAATACCAGGAATCTTAGTGCCTGTGCTCCGAACTGCGCTGTTTCGTACTGATGAAGGCTTCGTATTCTCTTTCCTGAGCTCTGCCAAGGACGGCACTGACCGACTCAAGGGATTCTCAACCTCTTTGTTGGGAAGCGCAGACTGCAGCTTTCTTTGACTGGGACGAACCAACTTCGGAGCGGAGGCAGGAGCTGCAGGGGAGCTCACTGTCCCGCGAAACGCCCCGGCAGAGACTTTCTGTGGAGATGATAACCTTCGAGCAGCATGAGGCTTGCCTTTCGGTGTTAGTGACGGAGTAGGAATCATCGTCGGGAATCCACTTGGTGTGGAGGCTTGCTGCTGCTGCTGCTTCTCCAAGGTCTTTGGTGTTGATGTAACGGAGACAGCAGAAGCAGCTCCGCCAGATGGAGGACTGGGACTGCTTCGAGCTGCAATTCTCTCTCGTCGCTGGTTAGCAATCTCCTCTTGTCGTTTACCCTCATCATCATCCTGCACCGGACAAACCATGGTATTCATAGTAAGACTCAAAGACCAAAATGTTCATGACCTCGGTGTTCGCAATTAGAAACACCTCAGCTTAGTCAGCCAAACTCTCAAGTTCTTGATAGTGAAGTTATCCAGAAGCAGTAAACTCACATGCTCCTTGAGCATCAAAGAACCTTGATGTATATCACATCCAATGACACGACAGACACCAGAACGGGAAATGGCCGTATATCACAGACAAGTGTTCAGAATGATATATCACAGTTGCAATCGTCAGTTATTTTTATCATTTTGAACACCCCATTCAATTGAATCTCGCCTTCTGATAACTCTTGTGATGTAGTCTGGTTGTAAAGGAAAATCACACCTACTAAGAGAACAACTGGATTCCAATGTCTTGTGAAAACTCAGTGACCGATCCAGACTCAGACGCAAGACGTAAGCTGAGTCACAAAAGTGCAACAGAGAAAAGACCTTCCGAACGACATTGAAGTCCAACTACAACCAATCAAGAACACAGTATACCTTGTGCCTCTTAATCTTCAGTGAGTCAGTCTTCGAGTTTCGTAATTTCTCTGCTAGAACTTGAGCCTCTCCATCCGAGCTGTGTTTCACCATCCCCCGTCCTTTACGAGCAGGCATTTCCGCCTTACGATGTTCCAAAACTTCTTGCATCGACTTCAACTTGGCCTCTCTCTCGGCTTTCTTGGACTCCGATTCATCTCGCAGTTTAGCATCTCTCTTCTCACGGTATTGTTCATAGAACCGTCCCTTCCGCTCTTTGGGGGACAGTAAATTAGGGGCCTGTCCTCGGGGTGCACGGTCATTGCCATTTTCAGGATAATCTGTTTCATAATCTACTGGCGTGTTCCACCCAGAGGATGCTCGAGAGGGGCTCTGATCTGGCACACCTTCTTGCGTTAAGTTTGCAAGGGAGTCTGAATCAGTGTCCACTCGCAGCTGTTCTCTCCAACTGCGCCCTAGTTTCTCAACCCCTGTAGCAGTGGAGAAAGTCAGAAACAGTAAATATGGAACTTTAGAGCTTTGATCAATTCTCTCTAATCAGATTTGAGCGTCCTACAGATCATAACGCCCATCCACGTAGAAAATTACCCTGATCGCTTTAGCAAACCTCTAGAAGATGCTGACCCAGTTAACACGAACAGCAAAACTTCGACTCTTGAACCAGTACGTGTGTTCCCGAGTTAAAAAAGGGACCAGCCCTACAGTTACCGTTGCGCATAATTGACACTAATCCTGCTAAAGATAGCGTGCAAACAGAAGATTGAGCTCACCATGGAGGAGCAGGCTCACCACAGTGAAAAGAAAAATACTGACGAAACCTCAAAACCTAATAACACCCATCATATCATCTGGGTCTCAAATTTGGTCAGACTGACCTTGTTGTAGAAAGACACCGTTTTTCCCTCCAGGTCCTTCATCAGTGTCTTCGTCACTCGGTTCCGACTCCTTCGCAGCGTTCTGTGCATTGTTAGCAGGTTTCGTAGAAGCATAGTTAACACTCTTCAATATCATGACTCCAGATCGCCGCATACTATTCCGTCCTACTTGCACCCTTCGCATGGGAGAACTCGAGCGGCGTCTTGGTGAGGAGGCTCTCCGAACCACAGGCTTGTTTTGAGGGCGATCGCCACCTTTCCGTTCGACTGGGCGACCTTCCTCATCTCCTCTGGCAGCTGCTGAATGGTTAACATTGATAGAACCAGGCCCAGGAATTCCAGTTTTTTCTTGCATTCCTATTCCCTGCCTCCTCTTATGCTCTAGCCAGGATACTGCCGGAGAAGGCAAGACATTACCATTGGTTTCCGGCGGCTTGACAACAGGCTCAGTTGACTGCAAGTGTTCATTCCCAGAAACCCCATGTGCTTGAGCTTTTGGTACCAGCAGACGGGGAAGCCCATGGCTACCAGGCTCGGTTGAGCCAGGACGCCAAGGTTGATCAGCTTGGCCTACCCAGCTTGGAAGACTCTCCACAACCCTGTGAGAAGAAGCCATTCCTGCAGTATTGGACACTTGCACAGCTACAGGATAACCATCACTCCCGGATATTAGAGGACCGCTCTTCGACTTCAATCCAACACCAACAGGAATTTGGTGAGCTAAAAACTGCGGAGGAGGACCCCAAGCTCGACGTTGGCGTTGAGCTCGCCCCAGTTCATGTCCAGATTCGTTAACATTATCGGTAAACATACTGTGGGTATTCCCTGACTGGCTGTCGTCAGTGTAGGACCTCCCAACCATCTCTTGACCCTGAGAGACTCTAGAGCCTTCATCCCAACTTGTTTGACTCGACCCTCCCCTTGATCGTGTATAATCACCATTAAAATCCCTTCCCCTACTAGGACTTAATGCTAGAGGGTTACGCTTCTGAAGAACGTCAGCCCCAGAATAACCTCGCAGTGACAAATCCTCACTGTAATATTTGCTGTAGGATCGAACGCTCCCATCGTCTTTCAGTTCGTCTAATCTGTAGTCACCTGTCTCGCTGTACATGTTGGACCACAAATCCGACTCTCGAGGTCTCAGCTCAGGGCTTGTGGGAACGTTCCGAAGACTTGTTGTGTCAGACAGAGGCCACTCATTCTCATCCCAGAGCCCCGACTCCTTGCTCTTCTTAAATATGCTGGTGTACACCACACATGCGTCACTGTAACAGACAAGCAGGAAGACGAAGATCAGATTCTAGATTACCAGACTCGAACATGTCAATACCCGCAGTCCGATACAGTCTTTCTCTCTGCCCTACAGACGCCGCTGGCACTTGTGTCAGCGCCAAGCGCTAGGTTTCTCATGAAAAATATGGTGTCAAACTCGCTGCAATCACTGGATGACAAAGGATAAGCCACATTGTAGCCGAGAAAGAAGTGATTCAGGAATAATACCCCAAGCGATTTGCACCAAAGCAATCTGCAAGCACCAGTAAATGCTCCATCTTTTGCACATCAAAGCCTGCTGCAGTTGCCCTGGCGAACGCCATACCCTGCTCCTTGTGCAATAGCATCTTCCGAGCTTCCATAGCTCGCAACAAACGGCGCCTGCCATGCCGGACAGTAAACTCGTCAGTTGCAGATGCGTAAGACCTACTGATTGATAAATATATGTATAGCACAATGCTTGAACGAAACAGCTTCTCTCTGTTCTCCACTCGAATAATGCTCACGAATCCTCAATGAAGACCAAGCAAATGCTAACATTAGGTATTGACATATATCAACTGTACCTTGCATTGTCATCAGGTGCAGGATTCTCAGCTCCGTCCAGAGAGTTTCGCCTTGACTGCACACCAAAAATGGGGTAAGAAAGCACTCACCGCAGAAGAGACATGCAACACAAAATGCGGTTAGGTGTAAATGAAGGAAATAATCTGCTCAGGTGGACTCGAGGAGATACCGGAGTTGGTGTGGGTGCTTGGTCAGTCGTGGCAGTTAACAGAATGCTACTAGCTGCAGCAATCCCAAAAATACTGTAAATACTCTGTTCAAAGGAGAAAGAAATTCTAGTGACACACAAACCTTGAGCACCCAATCAAAAGAACACGTATTCGGCAACACACATATCCAATCACCCATTTCTAGATAACCTGACTATAATCTGACCTAAGAAAAGTACACCCTGACTCCAGCATATTCACTAAGCTAGAGTTCAAAGACTTGAGCAATAAGTTTCCACAAATAGGTATATCCAATGCTAGCTAGCTCCAGGTACCAACCTGCTGATGGTGATGCAGCTACAACGCTGGGCTGCGAGACGTCAACCTATATGCCAAGCAATCACACTCTTAGTAAGAATAGAGGCTGTATAGTAGTCGGCGTCACGAGATTGAAAAAACACCCTAGTTATGGTGAAAGACTGCCCTATTCACAGGGTTATTATAAGAGCATCATACCTTAGTAGACTCAATTGCATGTTCTTTAATGGCTCCATCCAACTGAACAAGCTCAGCCTCCACAGTACCGACGCGCTCAAGCACCTCCGGGGTACTTACAAACCTGACAAACCTAAACAGCAATCCCGCAAGTGAGAACAGAGTACTCCAGGCCACTCATCATCGAGGTCATTGTTCAACTCTGTAAACCAAAGCCTCCTCCGTTGACCTTACATTTCAACTGGACTCATGGCACACACTAATCCAATGGAAGAAAAAACGCAAACAAGTATTCCTCGTCTCTTAAATTCACATTTCAGTGATTACTACCTTGAATCTTCAGTTTGAAAACACACGATTCCAGCAATACTACAAGACCCTAGAAACCTGCACAGGCTGGGCGCCCAGATCTCCAAGCAGTGTAGCTACCTTTCAATGGTGCCCTTGGTAAACCACGCCGACGACTCGGGCTTGGACCCGTATCCATAACCAGGCGGAGGCTTTAACTTGATCTCTTTCGTCCCAGTGGCGTACTGGTCTTCCGCAGCTTTTAAGTGGACTATGAATGGTTTCAGTAAACCAGAAGCCAACCGCTCTGTCTCCTCTCCACAAACTACTACAAGCTCGCACCTGAGTAGTCCCAAAAATCTTGTCAGCCCCCAAAACACGTATGCCCCTCGTAATTCTTAACTACATTGCGAGTTCAGTAACCGCTGCTCTACGCAACAAAGACTATCAAACACGTTTAGGGTTGCTGAACTCCAAAGCCAAGGGCATGTTTACACCTAGCAACGCAAGCACCATCTATTTGTGTGGTGCGTCTCGTGATTTCGCTCGTAGTAGCCATTGTATGAAAGGACGACGACTTCGACCACTGGTAGGAAATGATAGGAGATACAAAAAGAGAGCATGCAAAACTAAACCTGTTGCGTGACGGCGTAAGCTGGAACACGGCATAGTCGAGCGCAACATCCGACTTCATCTTCCCCCTTATCCCAACTTGATGGGGGGCATGCGTACTCCAACAGCTTCCTCACTTTGTTGTTTCCGCACCCACACGAGCGCGCACCATCCTTCGACCACTCGGAGGTTCACATTTTCCCAGTAACCACATGGTGAGCCCATCTACTACAGCGTCGTCCTCCTCCTCGTCATCTGGCCACCAACTCCACGCGCAAATCCAGTGACCGTCTCCATACGCCCAAAGCACGCCTCTCCCACGAACACATTGGGTAGGACAATACACAAGCCTTGAACTGAGATCTGAGAAACGGGCAGCCCGACGAGGTGGGAAACCAACGTAAGCTAGATCTGGAAACAACGGCAGATGCCAAACCGAGAACCAGGGGACACAGAAGCGGAAGAACAGACGAGAAGAGATCTGGGCCTTCCCTCTACCCGAATCGGAAATTGAGATGCAATGAAGGGAACCAATACCCAGAGTCCCAAAAGCGGCACGACGAAAGAGGCGAGCAAGTCAAGTGCGAGAATCGCAACAATAACTCCAACCCGCAGCTACCCAAGCACTACTGACAGAGTGCGAGAAGGATGACAACGGCCGAGAACGACACCAACGGCAGCTCCCCCTTCCAAAAGAGATACCAGAAACTGGGTTGTTGCCTCGGAACTCCCTCCCTCCTACCGAGGCTAAGCTTTACTGTAGGCCGAAGCAAGTTCGACAGCCCTGTCAGATACTGTAAGCTAGGCTGCAGCAGCAGTAGTAGTAGCAGCCATGGCGTAGCAAGCGGAGGCACGGCCTTGGCGCAACGTCAGGCTGCCACCATGATCGCAGCATCCCCAAGGCCGCCATTTGGATTCGGGGCACCAGGCTCCATGGTCCTCACTTCATCCGTCACTACCTCACTCCCTCATCGCTCACTCACTCATCTCCCTCACACTGCACTCGCGTCACGCGCTTCACTACTGGCTACACTTGCCAACTTATTACATCAGCTTCATCAGTCCGTCACTGTGGAAGTGACGAGAAGCAGACAAATGAAGGTTCCCCATTTTTTACTCTGCCGCAACTGTTGTAAGTTTCGTTGGAGTGGGTTTCGACTGTTGTGAGGCAACGGAAGTAAGGACGGGGGTCGCGGTTGAAAGGAAAGAGCTAAGTTAAGCTTGAGGCGAGTGAGTTCCGCTGCTCTCGCGTCGGCCGCGACGCCCGCCGGCACTCGAGTCACGTAACCCGCGGAGATGATTCAGCGGATGAGATGCAGGGGGGGCTTCGGGACTTCGATGAGATCCGCTCTGTTCATTCCGAGGGCTTTCTTTGGGAGGCAAGCGGACGCTTTTCATACTGGTCGACCGAAAAGGAGGGAGGGGGGTCAGTTAACTCTGGAACGGCATCCTTTTTTTGAATTTTTGCATATTCTTTGCGAAGGTAAGTGGACTTAGGGCAGACACTAATAGTAACCTGAGCGTACTCACTATTATTAACACATCAAAATTTATTGTTCAATTGTTCAAAGATGTTATTGGGAAGTGAAGGAGGATTCTAATGCACTCTAGCATGCATCATTTGGACATGGTATGAATAGGTTATGAAAGTTCAATGGTGATTGGCTATAAAAAAAAATGACACTAGATTGTCAAGGTTTGATGGTGTACTAACACATATTTTTTTTGAAATTTTGCATATTCTTTACAAGGGTAAGTGGACTTCGAATAGACACTGATAACAATTGAGCATGTACTTACTGTTATTATAATACATAAAAATTTATTGTTCAAAGATCTTATTAGGAAGTGAAGGAGGATTCTAATGCACTCTAGCATGCACCATTTGGACATTGTGTATGAGTAGGTTACAAAATTTCAATGGTAATTGGTTATGTAAGAAAAACAACACTAGGTAGGCTCTCCTAAGCTCTAAAGGTTTGATTGTATACCAACATTTTGTATAATGTTATAAATGTCTAGGATTTTGTATCATTTTTTGTTTTTTATATATAGGAAACAAAATTCAAATAAGTGTTTTAGTTTTCCAATTTGGATTTTAAACTTGACAATGTTTCAAAAAATTGAAAAAAATTTGTAAGGATGAATGCATGAACATCCAAATGAATGAAATTGTAGCATTGGGTTGTGATATTTTGCAATCAATATAATAGGTATCTTTGTACAAGTATGTCATTTTTCTCTACATATTTCATCAAATTGGTCATACAAGAAGTTTATTTTTATCGAGATTTGACAAGCATTTTAGAGATTGGATGAGAGGTTTTCCTATACATGTGACAATGACAATGAGTTCAAAAGAGGTGAACACAACCTTGTGATTAACACATGTTTGCCCCCCTCCAATCAAAAATCCATAGCCATCAAATCTAGCAAGGGAAAATCCATCCCCCCATTTATAACCCCATGAGTTGTTGATTAAATTTTTTTGGAAAACCTAAGCCGTTGATCTTGATACAAATGTGATTACAAAATACAAATATGGAATACAAATTATAGTGTCATATGGATCCAAAATACATTTGGCAATCCCACATATCCCATATTTAATGTAGTCCCAACTACATCCTAAAAAATACAAATTGAAGTGGGATTAATTTAACAAGTATAGTTAATGAATTGTGCTTATAAAATTTAGCAAAATTTTCTTTTAAGCTCACTATGATAGTTAATTGCAATGACGACGATGATGACAACAACAATGAGCTCAATAGAGGTAGTAATTGCCTATACATTAACATGTGACTTTGAGAGGGGTGAAGGAATGCACTACATATTGATCAAGATGTTGATGGTGAAGGAAGATGGCAATATAAACTTTAGAAATTTTGTCATCTAGATATGGTTTGATGTTGTAAATTGATATTTTTCTTAAACTTGATAAAGTTTTTAACACATTGTAAATATGGTTATTTGGATTTGAAAGGAAGTAAGGACAAAACAATATATCCATTGCAATGGATTACAAAATGTGGATTATAATTTGAAAAGATTAAATTTATATTCAATAGATTTTCAATGTACTAAGGTAGATGTGCCAATGACCACATAGGCAAACTTTGAAACCTTCTTCTGCACAAAATTGAAGTTTGTTTTCCTTGAAATTTGATGCTTACAATCCATATCAAATGCAAGCTTGTAAAAAAATTAAATCAAGCTATGAAACTAGATATATCCAAAGCAATTGCAAATTATGTGAACAAAGGTTTGATTTTGATAAAAGAATGTCCTACAATCCTTCACCACACAGTGTATAGTGGGTGGACAATGGCTGGACGGTCGTTACTGATCTTTTTGTTTGGGTGAAAGGTTGATGGAAGAAGGGTTGTGTCTGGTTAATAGCACAGCTACCCTAGTAGGAGTGGTCCTTGGGTTGTTTAATTTATACTTTATTGAATTTGGATTGGATGAGTATGATCTATAGTTCATTAGAAAACTTAAACCTTTTTCTAACAAGAACTTTTTAGATTTGCAAAACTCAAAATCTTGGGTTGTAAAGAAATTGAATAAAAGAAGAAGGTATTCTAATATGTTAGAGTGGTACATGTGACATTCATTTTTCAAAAGTCACAATACGTTGAAATTATACAAATTGCAATATACATATATTGTACCAATTTCTATACAAGCAAAATTTTGTCTTTTTTATTGTAATGACATTAATTTTCTAGGTGACTCTAATTTCTAACCTTCACCAATTTTAGGACACATAGTGTAATTTATGTGTTCATCAAAAACTTTCATTTTCTTAGGCTTTATACAAATGTTATAGTCTTATAAGATAGAGGATGGATGAACATAAAAAATATGTAAATATAAAAATCAACCTTACCAAGTGCACTACACAACCTTTGACTTTTGCAATTGATAGTAATTGATCAATTGCAAAAGTCAAAGGTTGTGTAGTACACTTGGTGAGATTGATTTTTATATTTACATATTTTAATTTTTGACAATTTATGCCCAAATTTTCAAATTATTAAATAAACTATAGTTTCAACCTTAAAGGACTTAAGATTCAAATTTTGAGAAAGACCAATTCAATTGATGATATTGTAAAAAATATAATCATGACAAAAACATGTTTTGTATCACCAAAATCAATCAAAAAGAGCACTACATATGATCCAAAGAAACCAAATTGAACAAAAAAAAATCCACATATGCCCAACTCAAACTAAAGTGCCCCCTCCCAATGTGCCCTTGACCTAAAACTATTGTCACCGTTCTATGTACATTTCCCAAATCCATGGTTGTCACATTGGACAGATTACTATTCATTTCACGTCCTATAGGACGTGAAATGAATAGTAATTTGTCCAATGTGACAACCATGTCCAAATCAATATGTACCCATGTAGAAGAAACATTCAATTTTAGAACCTCTTTCCAAAAAAACTTTGCCCCTTCCTAACTTTTGCATACAATACCCAAATGTGTCATTCTTTGGTGTGTTAGAACCTCCTTTCACTTGCTAATGAGAAAATTAATGAATATTTGACTAATCAAATAATAGTAATTAGATACAATAGCAAAAAGTAGTAACTTGGAGGGTGCCTACTTTAGTTCAAAAAAACATGAATCCTATATGGATAGCTTGGTCCCTTAGAATTTTACAAACTAATATCTATACTTTGAGTTAGGTTGATGGTGGGTGGGGTGAACTAACCCCTTCGATTGCCTCCCAAGGGAAAATGTTAAATTTTTTAATTTTCTATGTATGGTAAAATTTGCAAATTTTGAATTCACATTTGCATTAAGAGCCCCCAAATTAGCTAGAAGAGGTGTAGAAGATAAATTAATCAAGCACGAAACAGGGGGTCTTTTTGTTTACATGTAACCTTGGAATGACTTGGCTAGGAAGAGCGAGGGGGTCAAATTCACATAATATTGCTAACCAGCTTGGTTTTGTCCCCCCAGGTGGAGGTATAATTCCATCCTATATACCTAGGAGGAGAATTTAGTTATAATGCTGAAAAAGCCATTGGTTGGGCAGTGGTGTTGTAGCACTAGGTTGTCAGAGTTGGAAATGTCATTGGCAAGGCTACTAAAGTTTACTATTGAGGGCTCCTAATTTTGGGGGGAGCAAAAGGGCCCCCCTGGGAAGGTTAATAATGTTATGCACCCCAACTAATAATGGTTTGGTTTCGTATGATGAGATCTCCACAATTGTCCATCCCCTAGTTGTGTTCTTGGTACCATTAGAAAGCCTTCTTGCAAAGAAGGGTGCACAAGCTTTGTTTTGTGGCCAACTCCGACCCTAAAGTGCGAAAGTCATTGAATTTCAAAAGTTCTTATGAATCAAAAAAATCAGAAAATCACTTTTACTTTTATTCTGACCATGGCAACCGCACAGGGCACACCACTGTAGTGACAACTAAAGCGTTCTTATGCTACAGTATGCTGCAGATGTGTGTCAAAATGCCATGCAATTATTGCAACCAAAAAAGAACAACCCAATGTCGTACTTCTTCTTCGTCTTCTCCTCCTTCTTCCGTCTCTCTTATCCAAATCAAAAAAGTTACAGTCTTCAGCTGAACCCGTCCAACTTTGAATGGGAGCCACCCTCCCTGCCTCCGTCCCTCTCTAGATTCTCCGGGCCAGCTGACTGAGGAACTAACTTATATATACTAGAGGAGGATAATGGAGAGAGAATGAGAATCAGTTCGGGTCGGTCCCCGCCGGCCCTGTCACTACTGCAAGGGATAGACTAGCTACGTCAGACAGTGCGCTCACTCTTCAGCCCCAGTTCTTATTAATAAATCCAAGGCGGAGATCACAGCAATGTGCAAAGAACACACTAGACATACGGGTACTGTATCTAACTTAGCTACCTCTCCTCTCCCGTCTTTTGAATCTCCGACGGATCGAGTGGAATACAGTTGAACTGCAAAAGAACCACAGATGTAATCATACACTTCTGCTTTTTCCGCTTCCTTTCAGGTGCCAATCAATTGCTGCAGTGCAGTTCCAGTTCCAGTGCAAACTGGCCGGAAGCAGAAAGAATTTCAGTGCGGCAAATCGTACTCTCTCTCTCTCTTCTCTCTCTAGCTCTCTCAGACAGTCCTCTGGGCTGCTGCGCTACTGGGATGGGAGGCGGAGGCGGAGGAGTACTTTCAGTCTTCGGACACCTCCGAACTTAACTTACCCTCGAGTTTCTAGCTACCGGAGCAATCTGCCTACCATGAATGGATGCCAATCGGTTCCGTCTTCATTCCACAGCACGGACTCCCAGGCAAGGCAGTCAGTGTGTGTGTGTGTTTGTTTTTTGTGCACAGTTTTTGCGCCAGACAGTTGGCGACAACCAAAAGACGTTGACTCCAGTTTCATGAAGGAAATTGTACTGATTTCTTCCGGTCAAAATAGTCAGATTTACTGCGATTTTTGTGAAGACCAGTAGCTAGATTTTATGGAGGTGTCGCCTAGTTTTGATTTATAGATTTCACCAAGAATCACCCCAAGTAATTATGACGTGAGCATTGAAGGAAATCACTGTCTCCATTTCTCCAAAATGATGGAGCTCATCAGTCCCCAGGGAGGGGAGTCTGGCAGGGTCTCGTCGTCTCATCTGGAGTGAGAGTGGGGGCCTCCATCTCTCTGTGGAATTCAGCCTCTTTCCATCTATTCCATTCGATTGCAGGCATTGTATTCTCCTGCTGCCATCAATGCCCTTCTGCCTTGAGAGTCAGAGGGCCTTGTCTCATTAATGCACTGGAAATCCTGGCCTCGGTGTCCATTCGGTGGGGGATTTTTTTTTTTTTTTTTTCCGCACAAAAATTCGCTGAAAAATGATGAAATAATGGGGGCTTATAGTTGTTTTAGGGGTATGAAAATGGCACAATTTTGAATCTGTAAATTCAACAAAAACATGGGTGCAACATCATGTCCATCACCATTGAATTGCAAGGAGAGGGGAATACATCACACGGTTGAGCAATGAAAACCATAAATTATCAATGGACTTACAACCCCAAATCACTAGGGAGTAAAGGGAAAAAAGAATAGTTTTGCTAATTAGTTTTTACCTTGGTGTATCAAATTAGTGCATGTAACGGCTTCCCCTACATAAAATTTCACAACTTGCATAAAAAGTGAAGGTTGGAAAAGTAAAAAAATTGCTCCATTGAGCTTGCTTTGGCCTCTAGGCTCTGGGATTGGGAGGGGAGTAATGATGATTTGTTGAGTTTTGTCTCTTGTAGGTGCGTAGATGATAATTGCATGTAGGTGTGCAACGCTTGTAATCGACTTTAGAATTTCAAAGCCTACTCCCTTTTTCAAATAGGGATATCTTTTGCAGTATATACCTACAATTACATTCCCTTGTTTTACTTAACCCCATTAATTCTTTGCATTTTAAGCCCCCAAAACACAAATAATGGACACTTAAAAATCAAGATTTTTGAATGGAAGAGCTTGTAAAAAGTGACAATTGAAATCATAGGATCTTAATTTCAACTATATGTAAAACACATACAAAATGTTTTTGATTTCAAATTCTTTACCATCTGTACAATCCATAACACCAAAGTAGGAAGGGTTTTTTTTTCACTAAGTGCCCATGAGAGTATCTCAACTTCAAAATTCTAAATAAATAGTTTATGTAGAATTAGTTTGCATATATTAATATGATATAGATTCTTGGGTTGAAAATTGTCACACCGAAAACCAAAAGTTGAATTCATTATAGTGTAGAAAAATAGTATAATTTGCATTAACATGATCCTTCTATATGGGAAAAAATATTAAAGAATATTCATAAATTCTTTGATTTCTTGATGGATATTTTATTCTATAATACATCATATTATTTTAATGATAAAAAATTTAAGAATTTAAATTATCACTAAGTAAATAATTAAAAAAAATCAAGTATAATGAGATCCGTTAAATTTAATATAATTTAAAAAAAAATTGCTTAGCAAACTTACTAAATTGAAGAATTGTAGAACAATATTTTTGTTCAAAATTTTCAATTAAAAATATATATAATTGTATTTTATTAAAGATTTTGGATCTCCTTTAGCCATTTTCATTATAATTCTAGAATCCATAGGCCACAAAAATTATAGCATATAATTAGGACAATAATTCATCCAAATAACTTCTCATTCATCCAAGTACTTGAAGTGTTAAAGAACAAACTTCTAAATTTTGAGCAACAAATGAATGCAAACATGCCCCAAGCACACACTACCTTGTTTTTTTCATCCATCTAAATGTTTTAGATTTTTGTTTTAGTTCTTTTACATTTGTACAATCAATTGATTTAAAAAAAAATTTGTTTCAAATATTTTAGAATTCATGGAATACAAGTATATATGACTTTAAAGAAAAGTAATTTTTTCAATTCAAAGAATGATCCTTTAAGAACAATTTAAATAAATAACTAAATCTTCAAAATACACCAGAATTAGAACTTAACATTTTCTAGAAAACATTATTGTGAAAATTACAAGTATTCAATCTAGGATCAATTTAGAAGGAAATTTTCAACTTTGGATTTCAATTATTATTGAAAAATGTTGGTTAGTGCAACAATTGATCTAACTATAGAGGTATGATCTAAAGATCACATTTACACTTGTTTTTCAAAAGTCATGATTAAGAAATTATTTAAAAATTATATTTTCTAATACATCTTCACAAACTTAAAAATTTGGACTATCTTGAATCTTTAACCCTTTAAGGACAAGTTGCTTTACACAAAATTGGGAGGATGAATAGTTGCACTTTTGTCTTAGATGGAAAGATCCTTTGTCATTCATCAACCTACATTATGAGTTGCCCTAATTTTGAAGATATAGATTGAGCACTTTTGTGGTCTTCTCTTATTGTGCACTATCTCTAAAAGATGAGTCTTCTAAAAATTAGCATTTCAAAGACAAGCCATAGACCTTGAGAGATTTTTTCTCAATTGACTTTTAGCCCTTTGTCTAAAGAGTGCCCTAGTATTCTTCACATCACCCCTCAAGTGACTCAAATTGCATTTCTTAGAAATAAAACAAAAACAACGATAATATCTTTTGTGACCAAATAATGCACTTAAATTTCATTCATCCACCTTCTTTAGGGGGGCTTCGATTCTAGTAGATTAATCATTTAGAAATATGAATAAAAAAATCACCTTGTATTAATGATTTATAAATAATTGATTAAAAGCAATGAAGTCCAAAGAATATCTATTATAGCTTAGAATTGGTCTTGAGAAATAAATTCTACAAATAAATTCAATTTTTAATACTAATCATACTTGGAAAAGATAAGTTACTAATCCATTGGAGATAATTTTTGTCTAAAACGTATGTATTTGGAATGTCAATTATTTTCACCATTTAAAAAAAATTTGAAGTTTTAATTTTCTTACAAATGATGATAGTAAAAGTAAGTTTAATTATAGAGATATAATCCAAAATTCAAAACCTTCAGGTTTTGTTCATGTGTCAACCTCATACTATTTTCTTGAAGTTGTTGTTTGTAATAAATCTTCGTAAACTTTTAATGCAGGAGATAATTAAATTCATTATTGCAATTTAACATCTAGGAATACTCAAAGGTTATTCAATTAATTTTTAAAATTTTCATTCAAAGTCAATATTCATCTTTATAAAAAAAATTGTGATTTTGTTTGTAAAATATTTGCCATAAATATAGATAAATTCCTTATTCATTATATGATCATGTATCATGCATAATGATTTAATTACATTAGTTTATTATTATTATTATTTTATATATTTAATACTAAAATCATAATCAACTAAATATGCATTGCTTGGTTTGCCATGTAAAGATTATATTTTGCCTATATTGATATTGAACAATATTTCACTTGATTACCTATTAATGAATTGATAATTACTTTTGTAAAGGTAATATGTTTAAAATATTGATCTGATTCTATTGATTTTTCCAATTTGATTTAGAAAAAATAATGTCTAAATACTTTTTGAAACTTTCCATTTTGGAGGGCATTTTTGATAACTTATTTATAATTATCAATTGTCATATATATATATATATATATATACTATAAAATGAAAATAGAAAATGACTTGATGAAGAAGTCATGACCTACATTTTAGAATAATAAAAATATCTTTTCAAAATTATTATTATATTTTAAATATCACTTTTTAAAATCATTCTTTAAATTACTATTGTTTGGACCACATTAGGATCATTCACACAATGTACAAAGAAAACATTTTCAAACATTTTCATATATTATGAAAATTTTGAAATCCTTAAAATAAAAAATAAAATCAACTCGATATAATAAAAAAGACCATGTCTTGGATGCTTATTCAAATCATAATTGTTGGAATTTTTTAGAAGGTTGAACATTTATAAACATTTATACTAATGATTAATATTCATGAATAACTATAGACTATCTCCTAAGAGTTGTCAAGCAACCTATTTTTATTCCCCCTCCAAAGTGAAAAAATAGCAACCGTCAGATGAGGATTAAAAAACCTAAGACCACCCTCTATTGTTGTATGATGTGAATTAAGAAAAAAAAATGTCACTGAAGTCACACTAGCCACATGATTCAAAAAGAAAACAATAATTCATTTTAGAAAGTCAATGTTCAATGGTGTGATTTGGTTGTATAATATATGTATGTAGTAGTGACATAGGACTTCATTTATACTTCTTCACATAAACATGTAATATGTAAATCAATTATTCAAATTAATTAAATTTGTTGATTTATGAATTATATATGATGATTGACTTTGAAAAATGTAATTGGTTGTAGAGAAATATCTAAAACTAAATTTATTGAAGGATTTAATTAAATTTTTGTACAATTCATTTCAAAGAATCAATTCAAATTAATTCATTTCATATGATGGATTCAAATCAGTTCATTTCATAGAAAGGATTCAAATTAATACATTTCATAGAATGAATTCAAATTAACTCATTTCATAGAATGGATTCAAATCAATTAATTTCATAGAATGAATTCAAATCAACTCATTTCATAGAATGGATTCAAATCAATTAATTTCATAGAAAGGATTTAAATTAATACATTTCATAGAATGAATTCAAAATAATTCATTTGAGTGAATGATTTAGTGTAATTCATTTGAGAGAATGAATTCAATTTAATCCCTAAAGGTTGGAGACTATGTTTTCACCAAAAACACTCCAATACTACCATTTCTAATACAAGCACCAAATTTTTAATGAAAAACATTTTTGGACACATATAACCATAGGATCTTGTAGGAAGCTTGTTTGAAATCATGTAGAATTTTTTTTAGAAACTTTCACCATGTGGATTGCAAGATAATAGCATTTGAAGTGACAAGTTTCCTTTTTTTGTCCTTGCAAAAATCTGGGCACCTGCACTTCAAAAGGTCACATTTATATGAAAAAATGTCCAAAATGGTGGTTACTCTTTGAAGTCAAGTTGGCTACATGCTTGAAAAATTTTAGATCATTTTGAATCATACAACATATAGGAAAAAAATAGTAGGTAGAAAGGAGTAGAGAATGATTCAAAATACTAAATTGTTGAGAAATTAGTTATAGAATTGAAAAATGCCAATCCCAATGGTTTTAATATTGTAACAAACAATCTACATCCAACATTTTTATTTTTTTCCAAAAATATTGAAAATTGAGTTAAATAAAGGACTTCAAAGTTTATTTTAGAGTAGGGATTCTATAACAACCTGCAAACTCCCACAAACTAATTTTCCTCATAACTTTTGACTCATTGATCAAAATGGAATGATTCAAAGCTTTCCAAGTGTATATAAATCAAAAGAACCAATTTCAAATTTTGGATTTAAGAGAAAAACGATTTTTAAAGAAGTTTTTTTGCTACCTGGGCTGCTCGTCGAGTAATGAAAAATACATATCATACAATAACTTTTTAACCATGAAGTCAAAAATTATGAAAATTGTTGGGCCTTAAAGCTACTCCTTGGGCACACGTTTTATTAAAATTTTAGCAAAATAAAAATAAAAACTCCATTTGTAGTGAGCTATCCAAAATTTCTATGTTGCTAATAAATGCAATTTGGACA
Organism: Pseudoscleropodium purum; assembly: GCA_963969395.1. NCBI lineage: Eukaryota > Viridiplantae > Streptophyta > Bryopsida > Hypnales > Brachytheciaceae > Pseudoscleropodium > Pseudoscleropodium purum. The sequence continues at coordinate 7,327,921 of OZ017796.1, forward strand.
ATTAGGGGTTAATTCATTTGAGAAAATGATTTCAAATTAATTCATTTGAGAAAATTTTAGAAATATGAAAAAGACAAATTTTAGTAGCATGAGATTGCAGAAATTAATTTGAAATCATTCTCTCAACAAAATTCAAGAGATTAGGGTTTAGGGTTGAATGTAAAAGTTTTGTATGAAATGAAAAAATGAGAAATTGAATTTTTCAATGTAATTTAGGGTTTTTTGCATGAAGGAAGCAATTGAGGAGGAAAAAAGTGAATTTGGAAATTGAGTGTTTCAATATAGAGAATTTGAAATGATTTTTGTTCAATGGCTACATGCCACATATACAAAAATTATTCCCTGATTACCCCTACTATTAGGCTTGTATAGGGTTTTACATTATCACCTCAAAGGAGGCATTTTATTGCCTATATCATAAAATTATTTTTGATATTACAAGCCCTTCTCAATTAACTTGCCACTTGACATGCTCTTTTAGTTTAAAAATGTAGTTTTTTGCATTGTATATTACTGGTTTTCAAGTAATCAATATTTTGTGATTTGTTCAAAACATTTGTTGCTCTCATTTTTGGCTTTTTGAAGTTCAACAAACAAATAGATTGTATTAGATACTTACACTTGATTGCAATCCATTTTTAATACTAAAAAATCTACAGTTTTCACCTAAAATGTGCAACTTAATTCTATCTATAAATGCCTAGAATCAATTTCACACAACTATGTTGAAAGTTTATAGTTTATTTATACAATTTCAAACTAATTATTTTTTTGAATAATTTTGAATAATTTTTTTCTCTCTCAATAAAATTTAGACAACTTAGCAATATAAACTATGCTTGAAGTACTTATTTGAGAGATTTTAGGTGTAGTTATTTCAAGTGTAGTTATCTTAACTATAATGACATGCCCACAACCATTTTGTAGTCTAGTTGTGTTTTGATTTTGGGTAGTATTGTAGGGCAAGATAAAACTTTCATTAGAAGGGTTTTGGGGGGGCGGGAGGGCCATTTCAAATCTATGTTCTCCGCAGTTTCCCTCACAACTAAAGAAGATTGGTCTATCAATTTTTTTTTAATTCTTAAAATGAAAAAAAGTTGAAAAAAATAATTTAATGTTTTTTTTAAAGTAAAAAAATGATATGGCAATTGCTATGCCATGTCAAACAATAGCTGCTGTGAATTCTGATGGGAATATGGGATGAGAACCTTGGAAAACTCATAGCATTTCCAACTAGATAAATCTCTTCTAATGCTTCAAAATATTTTTGTTTCTCTAAAACAAAATGCAAATTGTGTCATGTGTTCATTAATATAGGTTTTCATTCATGTTTTCTTGTTAAATACAATGAAATGCAAAAATCATGGTAATTTAACCTTGAAACTTGCTGATTTTTTTTGGATATTGTTGCTTTGCAATAGGATTTGTTCTATTGTTTACCAAATGGATTATCTTTGAATAGTATATTGCAAATTGAATTTCTCTTGCCTTAGGTTTTTAAAGAGGTAATAAATTATGTACACAAATTGTACAATACTATTGAAATATTAAAATTTACTATTAGAAGAAAGTAATGATGACATCATTTGATCAATTCTTTGATTCTTCTTTTCTAATTGATGGAAGATGAAATTTAGCCAATCATATGAAAATTCCAATGCTAATACTAAAAATTGTATTTATACTTGAATTGTCAAAGAAAAATGCTTTGATTTTGATTTAAACTTTTTTTATTATTTTTTTCTAAATTTTACTACGAGAATAATTTCTATTCATGATGTTTTAACATAATTGTTTTTTTATGGAAAACCTCAAAAAAGATGTAATGGATATATAAATATTTTACAACACATCTAGGCTTTATCCAAATACCTCTGTAATTTTTGGAATTAAATTCACCTATGCAAGTTGTAATGTAAAATTTTTATCCCCAACACAAGTAAGGAAGAGGTTCTATTCACCATACAAATGAACTTTGGACCTTTCCCTACAACAATCTAGAAATTGGTGCCATTTAAAATTTTATTTTGTGTTAAACAAAAAATAAAATGAAAAAAATAAATGACAATAAATGAAGTTCTTTCACACTTATCACAAATCAAAGTTCACATATATGATCAATGGAGCTTGTAATGTATTCCACACATCTCCCTTAAGTGCTTGAAAGCCCATATTTTGAATGATGCACAAAGTGCTTTAGAACAACATTTCATCCAAATAACTCCTCATTCATCTAAGTACTTGAAGTGTTAAAGAGCAAACTTCTAAATTTTGAGCAACAAATGAATGCAAACATACCCCAAGCACACACTACCTTGTTTTTTTCATCCATCTAAATGTTTTAGATTCTTGTTTTAGTTCTTTTACATTTGTACAATCAATTGATTTTCAAATATTTTGTTTCAAATATTTTAGAATTCATGGCATACAAGTATATATGACTTAAAGAAAAGTAATTTTTTCAATTCAAAGAATGACTGTTTAAGAACAATTTAAATAAATAACTAAATCTTCAAAATACACCACAATTAGAACTTAACATTATTGTGAAAATTACAAGTATTCAATCTAGGATCAATTTAGAAGGAAATTTTCAACTTTGGATTTCAATTATTATTGAAAAATGTTGGTTAGTGCAACAATTGATCTAACCATAGAGGTATGATCTAAAGATCACATTTACACTTGTTTTTCAAAAGTCATGATTAAGAAATTATTTAAAAATTATAATTTCTAATACATCTTCACAATCTTAAAAATTTGGACTATCTTGAATCTTTATCCCTTTAAGGAAGAGTTGCTTTACACAAAATTGGGAGGATGAATAGTTGCACTTTTGTCTTGCATGGAAAGATCTTTTGTCATTCATCAACTAAAAATAGCCATGGCATCCTTTAAGGATTAACCTTGAAAGATGAGATCTATTTCCAAAAGTATTCACGGATCTTCTACATGACCTTCCATCAGATACAACCAACATTTAGCCTATAAATGAAACGGCGGACATTTTTCAGCTGATAAATGACAGAATCTTTGCATGCAAGACAAAAATGCAACTATTCATCTTCAGAATTCTGTGTGGAAAGGAGAAATCATCTACAGTAGTTTGACTTCCAATGAGTGTTTTTGCAATTTTTTAAGCCAACAATCCACATGGTACGAAAACAGATGATTTCCACAGTGACCAGCTCCTCGTTTCGTTTACGGGTTAAGGGACACATTCAGGGTTCGCAGGTGATGCCCCTAACACCGGCAAATTCCATTTCAAAATCACAGGTCTTGGTCTTCGGACATGTCCCCCCCCTGCAAAGCAACCTTCGTCTCCGCCTCTCTTCTGTTCTTCCATCGCCATCGCCATGGCCGAGCTCGCACACTACCTGGAGCATCACCATGGCCTCACCATCACGCTCTCCCCCACCAAAGGCCGCTGCCTGCTCGCCCATCGCCCCTTCCGCCGAGGTACCGCCCCTCCCTTCCCTCCCCTTCCCAAATTGACTTGCTTTCAACCTGGCTTTGTTGCAGATTTAAAATCTAAAATGAAATAGGGTTGTTGCAGGCGATCAGATCTTCCAACAGGAGCCCTACGTCGCCACTTTGGATGCGACCTCGCAATCCTGTCGCTGCGATCGATGCTACCGCCAGGGGGAGCCGCTCCGGCGATGTAGCGCTTGCAAGACCGTGTTCTACTGCTCGGTCGAGTGCCAGGTGCTCGCATCCTTGCTTGCTCACTCGTTTTCTTACTTCTCGAGAGATAGGAGTTTGTGCATTGTAAAGCTCTTGCGTAATTTCATGTTGTTATTTCATGTAATGAGCCCGTGCCTTCGTAATGGCTACCACAATTTGTAAGGGAAAGTAAACCTAATTGTCTCCCTCCAATCTTTGTTCACAGCTACGACAATTGAAAAGCCAATCGAGGTGGCCAAATCAATTTACATAACGCAGCAAACACATGCCTCCACCTAATGATCCATTTATTCTGATTACTAGAACCCTAATCCTATCCTGGTCAAAAAGTATGTAATTACCTTAAACGAGTGAAATTGTTCATAGACAGGTGAAAGATAATTCTGATTCAAATTATGAATGTGTTCGTAAACATGTAATCAAACCATGCATTTGCTATTTGCTTTCGCAGCGGAAGGAGTGGGGTTCTCACAAATTCGAATGTGCGATACTAGTGAGGCTTTCCAAGGAACAGAAGCGCAGTCCTACCTCGACCTTGCGTTTAGCGCTTCGTCTTCTGATTAAGCGAAGGTTGCAAGCAGAGAAGGTGAGCATGTTTGTGTTGTCATCATCCCTTAGTCTCTGTCTACACACCAACTCAAGGCAGGACGCTTAGAATGCCAATTTTGGCGATGATTGTAGTTAGATTGGTCACTTTCTAAAATTTTTATGTTAGCAAATGATAGACGATTCCACCGCACTAAAGAATCTGTTGTTTAGATTCTGCATGCTAAAGTTATGAAGGTTCAAAGCTTTATTAGTAGGTTGTCAAAAACCGACATTATACTGATCTTTGGGTGGTTTCATCAATATGTGCCCATTGTCTAAGATTTAATGTCAGTGGCAATTATGGGTATCCTACCATGTCTAAACCCCGAAACATACGGGCTTACTATTAAACTGTTAAATCTTGATATATTTGTAGGAAAAAGTACCTAAAATGACCGTCAGTACTTTCTTTTGTGTTCAAAGCAGTAGAAAGAAATGATTTAGGAAGCGCCCAGGACGGTCGTAAAAATAGCATGTGGAAAATACAGTGTGAACTACAACATTTTGATTGGAAAAGACATGTTTAGAAAGATACTATAATTAGATCTTCTTCTTGGGAATTGTTTCTATTGTTTTTTCATGCTCTACGGGGTTATTTTTTCTATACGTTACTGTATTCCCAATCGATCTTACTTGTGTGGTGTCCTCTGCCTGTAGTAGGGTTTGCCGATGACAGCAGTCGACAATTATCAAGTCTGCGAGGCTTTGCCTACACGTATCCTCCATGCACTGCCTTGGAAACGTTTTGCATTATTCTTTGACCAACAATCAAGGTTGATAATTACTGGAGAGTGTTAGACCTTCACGCGTAATGCAGACATGTCAGAGACAGGTGAGGATCGATTAGTGATGTATGCGCAGATGGCTAGTTTAGTGCAACAAATGGTGGTTCCAGACAAAGTGGATTTGAAAGACGTTACGCAAATAATCTGTAGGGTAAGCACTCGCAAGTTCCATTTTTTAAAAACTTTGAATTACAGAATGTGAAACAATTTACTCCCATGTCGTGTATTTGATGTATTCGTTTGATTATGTTTGATCTATGACAAACTTGTATGTGTACAGTTTGCTTGCAATGCTCATACAATCTGCGACGAGGAAGTGAGGCCTTTGGGTACAGGACTCTATCCTGTCATATCGATCATTAACCACAGGTTTGTTAAAGATTTGAAATATTCTATGCCATTTGAATTGGTCTAAGTAATGTGTACGTGCTGGGGAGTCTTCTGCGTAGGAAGTGGTTTGGTGCACTGAGATTCGCTAAAGAGCTTTACCTAATGTTGTTTGTATGATCTCCAGCTGCCTTCCGAGTGCCGTCCTTCATTTTGATGGAAGTCGTGCTGCCGTGCGAGCTTTAGGTGACATAAAAGAGGGGACTGAGGTGAGGTTCCTTGTGTATTAATTTACCATTATAGGTTAAATCTACACTTGGGTGGTGGTCATGCGTTGAACACCTTGCTACTTTTGCCAAATCCTCTAGTGTATTTTGGATTACTCTATGATGCAGTGCGTTGTGACATGGATGAAGATCAAATGATAGATTGCCTTCTTTTCGTTATTGACTCGCATGCTTTGGATTTGCTGGACAGATTACCATTAGTTATGTGGAATTGGCAGCCAGTACAACTGCTCGGAGGAAGGCTCTTCGGGACCAATACTACTTCGATTGTAATTGCATCCGCTGTAGCCGACTGGTATGTATCGACAAGATGCTCTATCTTCGGGAAAGTGCATCTTGTTTATTTGCAGCGCACGGCTTGTGGTATTCGATTCGTGGCTTAGAAGCCATTTTTGTTAATTTACTTTTTTCTTTTCTTTGTGGCAAAGAGAATACTTTTGTCAAGTTTATCTGATTTTATCAGGCAACTGGTAAGGGGAACATCTTCTATTAGGTGCATGTGCCATCGTTTGTAAGTTGTATGGGACTCGGTACTCTTTGGAAGGATTGACATTATATTGGTTTCCATGGCAGGGTTCACCTGCAGGCTCCAGGGAGGATGCATATCTTGAAGGATACAGGTGTGTTAACTCGAATTGTGACGGACCTTTAGTTGCAGAGCTAGGTAAGGGTCCTCGTCTCAATTCCTCAAGATGCAATTTTTTGAACTCACCCTCGTTTTAAGTTGCCTTATTGTCTCAATATTTGTGTTTTCAGGATGTGACAAGATTACTTGTGAGACTTGTGGAAGCAATCGTGATGAGCAAGAAGCCAAGACTCTTGCCAGGGAGGTTGAATTGAAGGCCTTGGAAGCATCCAGTGTGTGTTCTGCTGGCAGTATCCCCTTTCTTTGAACATGTTTGTCAACGCCCCTCTCAATCGTTAAGATTATTGATTTTGCTAAATATTTCTTGATTTCATTTTCAAATATTGCCATCAAAGTTATGATCACTTTCGTCTTTAAGTTCGTAGGAACAACATCTGTGATATGCACGTGTAGTAGCTATCCTTATTTTATACTTCTTCTGAGGTATGTAGTGTTAATTTTTTCTAACATTCCTTATGGTTATATTGAAATTGAAATCACAAGAACATGTGTCGTAAGGCCTTAATTTGAAAGACCTTGAGACTGCGCGGAGGCTATACATAGAGGTGGAAGCCTTACAGTTAAAATTGTGGCATAAAAAGTCAGTTTATCTGCTACGAACACATGATGCTCTTTTAAAGGTGTGTGACTCAACCATTGTACGCTCAACTAATCTTTTGAACTGCTAGCGTAGAGCTGAGTCCTCTGACTGCCTCTCAAAGATTTGACGTCCATGTGGGCAGATCTGCATGGAAATGAAGGATTGGACAGAAGCGTTGAACTACTGCCAGAGCACTATTCCAGCTTATGAACGTAAGTTCTCTTGTTCTGCTTAAATTTCGACCAGCTACACCCAAAACTGGAAGTACTGTGGGTGGTACTTTTTGCGAAGAAGTTTCTCTCCACTCCCCAAACCTCTACGTATGTGAATAAATCTTTGTGGTTTGACGATTTTGCAATTCGCAGTATATTTTGTGGCGCCGAAATGTCAATCCCTCAGTTATTACGACATTTGGTTTACTGATTTCGATATGGCTGTATACAATGGGTTGGTTGTATAACTGATTTGATTTTCGGTTGGTGTGGATGATGAGCAACAGAAGCCTATCCTCCATTCTCTCCGCTCCTTGGACTTCAATATTTTACGCTTGGAAAGCTTCAATGGTAAGGCACTGACATCTTGCTATTTGCATTTTTTGAAAGTCGATTTTGTGTGTAGCTATGCAATTCCAGTGCGCTTACAAGTCTTTGCAGAAGGTATGTCTAATAGCATCCAAATGAGCATATTATTTCCCTACCTTTTTTGCTGACAATTGATATAGGATTCCAGTGCGTCTTTGCATGTTTTTTTGGATACTATCATTCTATGAACTATGAGTTCTCAAAGTGCTGATTATAGGTTTAATCAAAATCAAAATCAACTCTTCGACCATGGCTCTACGATGTATATTATAGCGAAGAATCTATACGGTTGCAATTGGGTGTCGTTTCCTTACATGTGATGGTGGTACATGCAGGCTTCTAGGATACTTGGCGGAGGCAATTCATTCATTAGAGAAGGCATATTCTGTTCTTCAGGTAACTCATGGATCAAAAGCTAGCCTTGTTATGAGCCTCTCTTCTACTCTGCAAGAGGCTCATGCAGAAGTTGCGTACAAGGGCTCCTTGGTAGATTGAGTTCGTCAGAGGATCTGGAGTAAAAACTGAGGTCACTTTATGAAACAAAAGTTTGGGTAAAATTTGGGGTGGCAAAAATTCAAGAAGTACAGCTGAAGTTTGTGGAAGCATGATAAACCGAGCTACTTTAATACCAGCCTTTGTATTTTGCCTTTCATCACTGAGGGGAACCTTTTGCCTGCGGTGTAACTTTTATTGATTTATCAAGAACCAAATCATTAATGACATCACTGTATATCAGTCCGTTTTGTTATCAAGAAGTTAGAAATTATACTTTGATTCAAACTAATAACTCAAAATGAAAAAACTTGTTAAAATTAGTTTTGGCAACAGTAATTACCCGGAAAAGTGTAGTTCACATGGCATCCGGAGACTTTCAAAGTTTGCGCTGAGGTAACGCACGTTGCGTACCTTGAACTGCGAATGTCGACAAGCAAGCCAACACGACGCCCTTTAGTCTGCCTTGCAAATCCCACAGACTGGAGCTCACGGGCATCCACGGTTTCCTCGACACGAGGACAACAAGAGGAGGGACAAGACAAAAGGTTTACAATGCTCTATATATCACATCCTCTACTTTAAAACTATACAGGAAACAGCAGTGAGTGAACTCAGGACTACACTACTGCAGGAGGGACCACGCACAATGTTACTACACCAGATCAGGAATGTAAGAGGCGCATCATTCTACAACAAGAATGCGAGGTCCGAACAATGGTGCAGGCAAGAGGAACATCAAACCAGAGAAGTATCGGCAGCAGCACCTCGCCCTCAGCAAACATAACAGGGAACACCACGAGATTTTCAATGCTTTACATATCATGTCCTGCACTCCAGAGTTCTTCAGTCCGTACGCATGATAACCCATTTACAAGATCTACAACGGAAGAATTGAAGGCAAGAGGAATGGGAGAAGTTATCAATGTTGCAGGCGAGAGGGACATCAAGCCGGAATAGCATCCGCAGCAGAGCCTCGCTCTAAGCAAACATGACAGGAAATGCCGAGAGATTTACAATGCTTTATATATCACATCCTGTAATTTACAACTCTTCAGTCACTACTGCCTAAAGCACGAGTGACCCATATACAAATCTACAACCGGAGATCTGAAAGGCAGGAGGCGCATGAATCAATCAGGAAGAGGAATGCGAGATGCAAACAATGCAAGATGAGCACTAAACAGGAGCAGGAACAACCCCTTTTCCCAAGCAAACGTCACAGGGAGTGGCACCGGAGCCCTCGCAATAGGGGCACTTGGCACCCTCCTCCACCCAGTCCAGAAACTGGTCCTCCACATTCAATTCCCCAGTGCCTTCGCATTCCGTGCACATGCACACGCCTTCTCCCTTGCAGGAGAAGCACTTCTCCTCCGACTTTGGCGCCGCAGATTGAGCTCCATTGCCCGTGGTCTCTCGTGGTCGTGGTCGCAATCGCCCGGGCTCCTCCCAGCGATTCTCGCCCAGCAGAAACACTCTGCGATTGGCAGCCATTTCGCCGTCTTGTGTGTTCTCCACGTCTCTCTTGTCTTCCGCAAACGTCTTCTTGTGCAACGAGTTGCTTCCCATTGTCGCCGCGGGTGGCGCTTTCCAGGGCTCTGATTGCTGGGCCGTGGACGTTCGTCCGTTTGCATTAGGGTTTGGTGCATTAGGGTTTGGATTCTCCTCGCCAAATAAGATGTCCAGAAGCGCGGGCGACGCCACGCCGTCCTCTCGCACACCCAGAGTTGCCTGCCACGTTTTCACGGCCGCTTCAGTGCCGTCCGCGAACATTGAATACTCAATGTCCTCTTCTCCGGAGTAAAACCCTAATGCTTCCAACGCTTCTTGCAGCGCTTGCACCTCATCCCCTTCGGCACCTTTTCGTAATTCAGTTCGCGGACGCATTGGCGCAACTCCCGACGGTGCTTCCGTCATTAAATCAATAGAAAATTCCGACATCGAAGGAATCGAAGGCGACGGGGAAACTCTACTCTCGTCGGAGCTAAACGACGCCATGCTTACATGATCCGAAACCGACACAGAATCCGCAAGTTCCTGTTCCACGAATTCGATGTTAGGTCGAATCTCCATCTCCATCTCCCTCTCCTCCGCGGGGAACGATTGCACGAGCTCCTTCAAACTGGCCACCACGGCGGGAAGCGATCGACGGTCGTGGACTTGACCACGGAGCTGCTCCACCTCACGCTTCAGATGCGCGAGCTCATCAGCCATGAGACGCCGCTCGGAATGCCATCGTTCCTCCTCGCGTATCCACCTCTGCTCCTCACGCAACCAACGCTGCTCCTCGCGAAGCCACCGCTGCTCCTCGGCGTCGCCTCCTGAGGTCGTTGCGCGAGGGCGGAAGCGAACCAACGGAGAATGGTAGAATAAGGCTTTTGATGCGAAATGTAAAACCGCAGGGGAATGGGGAACCCACGAGCAGGGGCGCAAGGAGGACGACGACAGGACGAGTGCCGGCGACTCCATCAGGAGCGGCCCTCTCTGTGTTTGCTCGTTTCCCCAATTCACAATCTGCGACTACAACAATGACAAGAACAAGAACACCAATGCGAAGCAAGTGGGCGGGCACGAATGGCGACGATTCAATAATGGCTGCGAAGCTACAATCGAGAACAGCAACAATTTGCGCGACGATTCCACAGTTTCGAAGGGTCGCAGCAGTGAAATTCGTCAGGGCTTAAGGCTTATCCTGCGGCAGTGCTGCTTGCGAGACGACGGGACCTTCGGCTTTCTCTTCGTCGCTCTTTTCTATCCCGGCCTTCAGGGGGTCTAGTTTGTCTACTGCACTTGTTTTCGTCAATTCAGTTGGTCCCTTCCTTCAGTTGGTCCCTGCAATTGGTCCCAGGCACTTTGCTCATGGCATTTGGATGGAATAAGGTAGGAGGTCCTAAAATTGACCAAGGCTCTAAAAGTGTACTAAAAGTGTACTGCAAATCTAGTAATGCAATGGTACATTTTGCTTTCTTCATAACACTATTAACCCTTAAGTGCTGAGGTGGACGTTTTGTGTCCGATGAATGAGACAGAATCAAACTATATAGGATAGAAGTGCAACTATTCATCTTCAAAATTTGTTTTGGAAAGGGAAGTTCTCCTATAGTAGTTTGACTTGCAATGACTACTTTTGCAATTTTGGAGGCTAGTGCTTCACATAGTAATAGAAAAGCACGATTTGGAGGGTCACCCCTTTAGCGTTTAAGGGTTAAAGGGCCTCCTGCCATGTAAGACCAATGGGCAAATATATATTTGGGTTGTATCCTGTCGCAGCACAGGGCAGGTCAATTCCCCATTATACTCACAAAAATCGCTCTAGAGTATAACTAAGTGACTCTAAAGATCGAACCCACGAGATCCTGTGAAGTATCTAGCTCTATTAAGCAGTTAAGCTAAGTCAGTATCCCAATCTTACTTTCCGGTCCTAGATCTAGAACCAGAAATACCACCACACCGGATAACTATAGACCGGATTACTCCTTCTTCCGATCCTACTAACTATCCGGTCTGTACAAATATCCAAATCCTAGGATCTTACAACTTCCGGTCCTGGAAATCCGTCCTGACCAATCCGGTCCGGATGGTCATCATGTATCCGTAATCCTATCCGATTTGGTTTTGCCTATGTTCACCATCAGAGGGGTTGTCGCTTACATTTGAGAGTGGTAGGCCCACCACTCCTTCCGTGACTTATAATGGCTGAAGACCCACTGTCCTACTTCCTAAACTCCTAAGCTAATCCGGATCCGGTTTGGTCCTTCACAACAACCCAGATAGCAATCCGGGTTGTAGGTCACACAAAGACCCCACACTCGACCCTCTCATACTACAACGACCTTGGTGCTACTTCCGATCCGTGCGAAGACAGGTGGTTACAAGTGTATCCGTCCGTTCCAACATCAACTAAAGTTCTTCCGTTTACCAACTAAGGCGGTAAGACCTCATAGGAGATTGGACACTCGACCGGATTTCCCACCCGGGAGTTCTAGCGCAGCTAAGGAATCCCTCCCTACCCACCTAGCCTAACAACGGCTTTCTCACCCGGAATCTCAAACTCTAGACGTGCTGAGGAACTAAGTTCACTCCCAACTCTTAGATACCTACTCACATGCACCTAGGATCGGAAAAGAAACACCAAGGGGAGAAATCACTCGCAAACCGGCTCGTACTATCTTAACTCCACATCATACAATCCTGTCGCGCTGGAGAGAGACACACAATGAGGAGAAGAGAAAGGTACAAGAAATTTGCGAAGTGAAGACTCCCAGTTCCCATCGCAGTAACTGATTTATATACAAAGGGTAAAAACCCTAAAAGCACAAAAAGGAGCGGAAAACCCGTGGGGGTCCGCCGCCACCCTAATCTAACTTCCGGCTAACCTAATACTGTTGAGCCGGATCCGGATCCGGATCCGCTCCTACTCCTAACTGAAATCAAAATCCTATCTACTCTACAACCCTAGATCCTATTGTTGGGCTTCCGCTCTTCGGAACCAGCTCCTCGAAGACTTCACTCAAGTTCCGGTTCCGTTCCCCCTCCGTAGGGTTAGATCCGGGTGAAGACTCCAGGTCGATTGTAATATCCGGTCTCGTGCCCGGATTCTCAGTCCGTGCAGACTTCTTGGACTCGGAAGTCCAATCCTTCCCACCCTTCGGAACGGTTGCATCCGGAAAGGAATCCGGTTCACCCATAATCCGGTCCTAGACCTAATCCGTGTGGCATTCCGTTTCCATCGATAGTTACTCTTGACCGGATTAGATCCAAGAGGTTCACTACTTCATGTTCTGAGCTAATTTTGAGTTTTCCTTCTCCACCTAATCGGATCCAGTTCCCTAATGGCTAGTTTCCGTTCCTATTTTGGTGCATACTAAGAAAATCAAAATTTTAAGTTGCGACATATCCACACTCGGTAATCTCCACAGGCAAAATCCACCAAAACTTTGAAATTTGTCTTGCCATATATGAGGAGGGTGCAACACTTTATGACTTGAACGAACTTGCAACAATATTCCAGCAAGCTACCCTTTTCAATCAAAGACACAAAGTTGTTACCATCTTCATTAGGTAGGAACATCCATGATTTTAGTTCTCTAAGGCTATTGATCAAAAACAAAGATGAAATATATACTTCCATATCCAGTACCTAGGGGAGAGTTGGGACACTAATGACTACTTTACCCACCAATCTCATATGGCAAGAGGTCCTAATGAACTAGTTATGCACATTTACAAAGTGATGCTTTTAATGACCACTGCGCTTCATCTTGCAAAAGTTTGTAACTAAGTCCGTAAAGGTCCCAAAAATATGAAATGACTTTGGTTAGATGCCAATTCCATTTTTCTTTTTGTTAAAATTTACTTAAAAATATTTCAAAAAGTTTAGCTTCCTCCAAAATGTAATCAACTATTAAAGAAATGCTTTTTGGACCTCTTTTGTTAGTTGAACAATACTTGTTCAAGCACTTTTTTGATTGCATGACACTTGTTCAAACTTACAAAACTAGATTAAAAATTTGACAACCTCCATTTGCAACTTTGCAACTACATCAAGTGAATATTATTGTAACAATCTTGAAATTTGAACCATCATCATTTACATGATGCATGGTGAAAGATACTACAAACTTAGAAGAATTCATTGTATTTAAGATACTTTATGATATATTCATGGTTACAAGTGTTTAATCCACCTAAAAGATATGCATCTAAATTTTCCATCATTCTCATATACCATAATATCACATTATGGTACATTATCAAAATGCATCATTTGTTCATAAATTTTGAACCTATTTGATATGAATTTTTTGGGTTGCAAGCTTAAGACATAAATGTTTTAAGATTAAACCACCTAAAACCATTCATTTAAGTCAATGTGCATAGAGAGAGAGAGAGAGAGTCAAAATTGCAATTATAGGCTATTCTTTATTTGTGACAAATGGAAATCACAATTTTTTTTTAAAAGTATTATATTTTTTGGAGACTATTTGTAAATTTAGTGAATTTTCAAAGTCAAGACTCAAAAAAAATTTAAAGTATCTTATACATGCATCTTTGAAAAGCCTTTAGATCTATTCTAAAAGCATTCATTGAAATCTCTATTATTTTTGCCACTATGTTGAGCTGAAGACATTCTACATATTAGTAACACTAGGTAAGTAAACCCCAAAAGAATAGAATTCCTAAAACCAATGTTGTTGTATAATACTAGGACCTATAAAGATATAAACTACCTATTGTATCATTCAAAGAATTTTGCATAATGTAGGATATAATTGGCATTTTAAACTTTGTAATATGCATAATTAAAATTGCATTCCAATGGAATCTCAATCAAATATCTTGGATGTTAATTTTTAAAAATTTAACATTATTTTTGCTAAACTTCTTTAGTTAAATTTCATAATTTTATATGATAATCGATTGAAAACCATTAATGATCAATTATTAAAATTCAACTATATAGATATGTAGGAAACATCCATCCATACATCATTCCTTTTACAAAACATCTCAAAAAAGAATCTCAAATAAGTCTCAAAATACATACTATTGTTATGTCAATGTTCAAGTGCCAAATTCCCAAATTATTTTAATCAAATGCATAACTTGTACTAAAACATGTCCAAAATTTGTTGACAATTTTTTTTTTTCTCAAGTAGTTATTGGCTACTTTTGAAGTGTACGATTACTTCCTAGAGCCACTGTATGTATTGTCATTAGATTTTGGCAAAGTAGTCAATCATACCGTTATAATCGAAGGTAAGCCTACAAAACTAGTTGTAGCATGAGAAAGCAAAATAGCAAAATGGTCGCAGAAAGAGAATCTACTGTAGACAACGTCCTCGGTCAAACATCCTCATAAAGGCTCATCACTGCATGTAGAGGAACTTTACAAATAGAGGAATTTAAGATCCCGAAGTGCTGATTATTACGTTATACGGTGGGTAACAAGAACACCTTTAATGGCGAAGATTCTGTACACCAGCAATATTGCAGAGAATGTCCACCATGATTGCTCTGCTTCACAGGATGTTTCACTTTACCTGACAGTGTGTTAACCTGAGCATTTTCTCACACGGGATTGCAACTTTATTTGAGACCATGGGAGGTTTGGGTGTATTTCCGTGTAATCGCGTGGGAAATTCATATGCATGCCCTTGTTATCACACTAAGAATTTAGTTGAATTCCTCTGTCTCACTTTCCCGTGCATAAGACTTCTCCTGTGCAGGGAAAAGTGTAGAGGGTGGCATGCATTGAGGATGTTTCTGTCTGCGATTGGAGTCAACTTTCTGAAGGTTACAAGTGAATTTCTGAGTGAGAAAATCTTATCAAACCAGAAAATCGTGTTCCAATACTGAGTCACCGATATTTCCAGGTGGACGGAGCGAGACAGGTTTCTGACTTGAATTGCAGTCAGATCGTCAGTGAAACTGCATGCAGGTGTTGGTCTAGCTTCCAGGAACTTCCCGACAGAAGCAAGCCAGGTGAACACTGAACAGGTTCTGTGCACTCCATAACTTCATATTAACTTCCGATTCATCACAAATTTCAACAGTCTATCATTGGTTAAATTATCTAACACTCAGCATCGGTCGTCATTGTGACGCATGTTCAACTGTCGACTTGTGATCTCAGCTGTGACGTCTACGTTCAGCTGTGATTAATTCTAGATTAGAATTCCAACACGGGATTATCTTTAGTTAGCCGTTTCATTTGTTTCAGAAAAACACACAAAAAAAACAAAAAAAACGGGATTAGTTGAGGATATGGAGGACTTTGCGGATGTCTGTACCATTGCGCGTACCTTGTTTGGCAATGTCTTCACTCACATGATGGAACATAACTTTGAATTCCGTTAGGTCAGTGAGACAGTGCATGAGCTGACATGATCCAAAAGTCTGCAGCTCTGAACGATTAAAAATCAGTAACAGAGTCAAACTGTCGGTGGTGAGATTGGAGGGATGGATTGGATTGTTTCTTTAATCTTAAAATGTCTTTGAGACACAAATGGTGATTTCATTGCAAGAGTAAAATAAAAACAAAAACCCAGTCGAATCTTATGGCCTGGAGAGGTCAGCAAGCAAGGTAAGCTTAACACCAAACATACTGTAAGTCAGGCGGGAACAAAGAGAAGCTGCCACAGGGCACCTTTGCCGGTCCAACGGAAGCGGCCTCAAGACTTCAATTCCCTCTTTGTGGGAGGATTGCGGCTTTTGCATTCCAAATCGTTCCAGTTGAAGAAAAATTCCGAGAATCCTTAAAAGTAGCATTCCCTATGACTTGCTTTGAAGTCGTCAGTTGCAAGTAAAGGACTATCAACATCTCCATAGTTATCTTGCAACGAAATTCCGTTTCATTTGTTCCCTCCCGGACAAACACTCCCCCCCTCCCTCCCCCCCTCCAAAAAAAAATAAAAATCTCCATAGCCAGGATCCATCAATATTTACAGCAAAGTAGTTCATAATGTCAAAGAGATGAACTCCGCCTCCTTCCCGGTTTCAATTTAGGAAAGAAGATTTTATTTTTTAATTTATTTTTAAACCCCTAAAGGATCGAATGACCATTGAACTTAAGCAAGCAATCTCGGGTAGGTGCGTATGAAGTCAATTTTTAATGGATGTTCTTAAATTTTGACCCAAGGTGTAAACATGTACTCCCTTAGTGGGAATATAATTTTTTTTTCCAATCGGGTGTTCAGATCAAAAGTTATATTGCCTTGAACTTTAAAGGTAGTTTGGGCAGTTTCGAGCAGCATGTGCAAAACTCCTCCGATAATTTTGAAACTTGGCAAGTATATAACTTTTATGATATAAATTGCAAATGTCCAAAAAAAAAATAACTATGTACAGTGTAAAAATCTCACTTCAGGAGGAGTTAAAGCCTGTTGGTCCTGTCGGGCAAGGTCGGAAAAAAACTTTTTCTCCTAACTTCAAATGTTATAATCTTTCAATTTGTGCGGTCAAAGTTTTTGAAAATTTTTCCCCACGTTCCCAAATAAGTCTAATTCAAATTTATGTAGTTGAATTTTGAAAAAAAAAACTTTATTTTTATTTTTTTCTTGTTGCCCTAAAAATTATCAGTTTTTGACAATTTATGTCCAAAATGTGCCTCGGTCCTTTAGGGGTTAACACAAGTGTGTTAAGGAAATACACTGCAAGGGGTTTCCATTAGGAGGAGAGGTTGATTTCACACTAGGTAAAGAACCTCCTGCCACCAAGGTATTGAACCCGGAACCACGCCATTCGGTTTGGATACCTTACCACCATCACCTGATAGATAAGAATCATCTTGGACTGAGGAAAAAAGACTTTGGTTTATAGTGAAATAGGAGGTGGAAATTATCATTTTTAAACGTATGCTTGCACTTGGTGTCAACACTATTCACTCCTAATGCAAAAAAGACCCATTATTCTACTATTGCATGAGAGGTCCTTAGAAGCTCTCGAAGAATGGATTTGGGTACTCCCATTTGGTAAAATTTGGGGTAATTATACTTGGGATCTTTTTCCTCAGCTTTAGAATGGCTTTATTTAAGACAATTGTTACAAGCATTCATGAGGTTGTGGATGCTTGCTTAACCCCTAAAAGATCAAGTGGCATTTTCAATCATCCATTTAGGAATGGAGTTTTCATTTTTTTTGGTTTGAATTTTTCACAAAACATGTGGATGAGGAGTAGCTTTAAGGCACAATAATTTTCATAAATTTTTACTACATGGTTAAAAAAATTATTCTAGGATATGGAGTTTCTTTTGGAGCTTGGTCAACCGAGGCAAATTCGAAAAATTCACCTTTCTGTATAATAAAAATTTGAATTTTGTTTTCTAGATTTATACGTAGGTGCAAAACTTTGAATCAAAACGGTTTGATTAATGAGATGAAAGTTATGAGGGGATTTAGTTTGTACGTAGGTATAGAATCTTTATTCTAAACTAAACTTTGAAATCCTTTATTTAACCCTAAAAGACCAAATTGTTGTTGAACCTACGCAATGATCTTCAGTAGGTGTATATGAAGTCATTTTCAAACGAATACTCTTCAAATTTTGATACAAAATCTGAACATGTACTACCTCACTATCTCCTTAATGATAATATAATTTTTTTTTTGTGATCAAGTGCTTAGATCAGAAGTTATGCTGCCTTAAACTTTTGGAGCAGCCTTGACAACTTTAAGCAACATGCATGTACAAAAATCTTCTTATAATTTTGAAAATTAGCAAGTATATAACTGCATGATACAAGATGAAAATGCAAAAAAATCCATATATAGTGTAAAAATCTTACTTTAAAAAGAGTGAAAAATCTACTAGCTTTGTTTGGCAAGATTAAGACAACTTTTTTTTTCCTTCTAACTTCCAACGTTGTAATCTTTGAATTTGTGTGGTCAAAGTTTTTAAATATTTTCTCTACATTCCCACACTAGTAGTCTAGTAAAATTTTGTGTGGTTGAGTTCTAAAAGAGTTTCATTTATTTCTCACTCCCTTGAAAAGTGTCGGTTTCACAATTTGTGCCCCAAATTTGCCTCCATCTTCTAGTGGTCAACGCAATTTTCAATATTTTTGAAATAAAAATAATAAAAAATTGACCATTTCCAATTCTACAACTGAATTCTTTTTGATTTGCCCAAATTGCTTACGTCATAAAAAAACACATTTCATACAATAACTTTAAAACCATACATGTAAAAGTTATGAAAATTATTGAGCCTTAAGGAAAAACCTTGTCCATGTGTTGTGTGAAAATTCCAGCAAATGAAAACAACAATTCCATTTGTAGTGAGTTGCCCCAAATCACTATGTTGCCAAAAAACATAGCTTGATCCCCTAGGGGACCAAGCTAATTAACCTTGAAAAAATGCAACCCCCCATGATCCAGGTAGTTACCAAAATTCTTTAATTAATGAACCAATAGGTGCATTTTTTTGTTTCAAGTGAAGTCATTCATTGAACCTTAAAGGTTCATAGCATCCTTACAAGGTTTAATGGGTTAGTATACTATAAAACATAATCAAATGATAGAAATTGGATAGGAATTTTTTGGGGAGTTTTCTTTAGGAAAGGAGAAGAAACAAATCCATGAGCCCACTACGTAAAAAGAAATAAGTTATCAATCAATCTCTTCACCATTTTTCTTCTCTGGCTTATTAACCCTCAAAGGAAGCAACTCTTATGAAAAAGATAGTCACCAAAATGCTCCAATTATGGAACCAATGGGTGCAATCTTTATTTCAAATCATTCATCAGACACTTCTGGTCCTCAATGTTGTTCAGGTACCCTTGAACAACATTGTATAAACCCTTGAACAACGTTAAATAAAGAGAGTTAGTTCAGATTCCACTTTGAGATTGAAAAAAAAAGACAGTTACGTAGGCCATTATCAAAAAACACTATTGATAATGGCCATACATAACTGATAAAAGTCATTAAACAAACTTTCATATTGTGGTGATACCATTGATTAAAATTTTTTTGAACAATTACAATCCTTTGTTCTTCTATATTGCACATATAACTTTGATTTCTGGCTTCTTTAATGACATGTAATATGGACTTAAAGCATTCATGAATTGTATAATCTAAATGTATACATAATTTAATATGTTTATGTTGTATCCATAATTCAATAATTCATATGTTTTGTGTATATATAATATATGTTTGTGAATCAAATAATTCAATATATTGTAATTTCAATTAATTATATATTTATGTATACAATGAAACAACTAATATTTGTTTTAATTTACATAATGTTATAATTTATGTATTTAATGATTCAATCCTTTTTTGTGTTAACATTGTTGGAATTGATATTGATTTAATTAATACATGCTTAGAAAAAAAAAGACAATATAAATATATAGAGTTTAAGATTTTATTAATATAAATATATAGGGTTTGCATTTAGTATAGAAGCTTTAGGATTTAGTACATCAATTACTTTTCTTTTTGTCTAAAATCTTAGTATCAATTTTGCCTTTCATTGGTACAAACTCTAGTTTTTTTTCGACAATGGGTATTTGAAAATTCTCAATCTCTCTTTGCAAAAAAAATAGTTTTGTTACAATTGTATGTTTTTTGTATAACTATATTTTGAATTCATTAAACGAATTGAGGTATATGATTATGGACAACATCTTTCCTAGTTAATATGAAGTTTTAGTCAAAAAGGATTATTTATTGTAATTGTTCATGTTGGTGAGCCTTATAATAATGATTACCATATATTTGGCAATGGTGATTCTTAGAATTTAGGGGTCACTTCCATCATGTAGTGATTTAGGGCTTACACAATAAATAAATGCATTATGTATAATTGAAATCCAAAAATCATTGCAAGTATCCATGCCTATCTTAAGTTTTTAAATTGAAGATGCAATCATAATGTTTTTTATTTAATTGACATGTATAATTTTGAATGATGATGTACTATCATGTCATTATTTGAGGACTACATCATAGCGTATGATGGTACTTCATCTACAGTGATGTGCTCTATAATCATTGGAGGCCCATATCATAGCCTATGACGCAACTTACGTTAGTTTGTCAATATCCAAATAGGGCTCCGACCTATTAAAAAAAGTATCTGGTTATTTAGTGATTAGTATTTGGTTATTTATTTTCTTGGAAGAATTACATTGATGTGCACCAATAATGCCAAAATGGGGCCACATCCAAGTGATTATGCTTTAAACTAGAAATAAATGCCAGTGTAGTTTTGTTTCCAAATTAAACCAAAGTGCCCATGTTAAAATCTTATCAATTAAAAGTTACACAATAATTCTAATTTGTATGCCATTGGGCTCTCTAGAACTTATACCTTGGTAATGAACTTTAGTTTAAAAGTACCATGATCTAAGTAAATTTTATTAATTTCTTTGTTGTTAAATCCCACACTTATAAACCAAAACCTTCACCAATTCCACAACGAGCGAGCAATTGTGATATTCAAAAGGAATCCTAAGCCCCCCCAATGCTTAAGGGGTGTGGATTTAAGTACCACTTACCTCCGTACTAATTGTAAGGGAAGTAAAATGTTGTATTTATCCCCTTCAAGCGAGTGGTGGTTAATCCTACATTGGGAAATCATGACCCCCTTAGCTTGGTCGGGGTGAATGGACCCGCTCACTCGTCCCCGAAAGAAAACCCTGAAATTTTTTATTTGCCACGCATGATAAAATCATTAGAAGATTTTTGGGGCCTCTGGATGCCTGCGAGTTATCACAGCTTGCGAATGTAGGAAACAGGTTCGGCACAACGGTTTGACGTGGTTGAGACCTTGCCACGTCATTGACCAAAAAAGAATTAAAATTAAATTTTTTTTAAAATTTGGAGACTAAATTTTATTTTTTTTAAATTCTGACAACGGGCCGTCCCTCTCGTTGCGGGGAATAGTGGCGGGGGAATAGGCCCAAAACAGGCTTTTGAGCCCCCCAAAACTCTTCTAATGTTTCAAATTCTGAATTCATATTTGCAATGAGAGGCCCCAAATTAGCTAGGAAAGGTGTGTTAGGTAATTTAATCAAGCACAATATAGGGGACCTTTTTTTTACTTGCACACCTCGATTGACTTGGGGGGGATGAGTGAGGGGGTCAATTCACCCCAACCTTTAGAGCATCGCCACCCTTGCCCTGGATCTGGTTCCTAGTTGGTTTATCATGAGCCAAGGCTAATTTCGTTCCCCCACCGGGAACTCCCTGTCTCTCCCTGTCCCCCTGGCCATGGAGAAAAATGTAGGTTGGCCGCCAACCTTCAAAGCCCGCTCACTAGTTCCGCCGCAATTATTTTTGTCATAAGATTCTTGTTTTTTCTCGATTTTCACTTTTCAATTGATTGCCTACTATAGACACTATTAATTGTTTCACTATTCACTACTTGGCACTCTTAGCACTAATGATTGTTTGACAGAGTTGCATTTGGTTGAAGCTTGGTTGTGGCTAGGAACTTTTTTGGAAGTTTTCTTTTTTATCAAGTGAAATTGAATTTCATTGTTAATAACAAGTTTTGTTTTCAATTTAGGTTGAAAAAACCTAAAACAAACAAAAAAGAATTGTGATTCCCTCTTCAATTAACAACTTTTAAAACAATATGAGGGAATGTTTAGTATTTAGGATGAAAGTCCTAAAAACATAAGAATAAAATTAAAATTAAAACTTTCAATTACAACCTTGACTTGTTTAAATCTATAACCTTTAAAATATAAAGGTGTGTTTTGGAATCAATGGTTCAACAATTCACACCTTATCTTCTTAAAGATTTTACAACCTTGACTTGTTTAAATCTATAACCTTTAAAATATGAAGGCATGTTTTGGAACCAAGGGTTCAACAATTTATACCTTATATTCTTAAAGATTTTAGAGTGAAAGTCCTAAACAAAAGATAATAAAATAATACATACATAAAAATTTAAGATTATATAACTATGTATATAAAATTCAAAATAAAGATCCTATAAATATGAATAAGTATATGTATATGTAGTAGATGTGTGTAATTTATTAGATATTTATATCAAATTAAAAAAGAAAGACCCTATAAATATTAATGAGTATATGTACTAAATGTGTGTAATTTATTAGATATTTATATAAAATAAAAAATAAAGATCCTATAAATATTAATAAATATATGCATATATAATAGTTGTACGTAATGTAAAAGATAAAGCTTTTATTTTGAATCCTTTTGTAATATGTTCATGTGGGCCACGACAAGTAGTCAAGAGTGCCAACAATATGCAACAATGAACAATGTCAAAAAATTAATTGCCTAATCGGGAAATTGAGAAGAAGTAAAAGATAATTAACAGTTTTAGTGGAGGCTTGAGGGCGGGTATGGTTGGGGGAGTTGAGCACCGCCGGCTGTCGCAGCTTAGAATTTTGATTTTCTTAGTATACACCAAAATAGGAACGGAAACTAGTCATTAGCTAACCGGATCCGATTAGGTGGGGAAGGAAAACTCAGAATTAGCACGGAACGTGAAGTAGTGGGCTTCTTGGATCTAATCCGGTCAGGAGTATCTAACGACGGAAACGGAATGTAACACGGATTAGGTCTAGGACCGGATGATGATGATGAACCGGATTATGATGGTAAACCGGATTCATGATGACAAACCGGAAAGGGTCCAGGGACTATAAAAGGAGGAGCTTTCACTGTTGCACCCCCTTTTAGAAACTCGACCTTGAGTGCACGGTTGAGTTTTTGTCGTTTGTGCGTCTGTGCGTTTGCGTTCTGTTCATTTTGATTCCGGTTGAGATCGGAGAGAGGAAGTGAGGAACGGGACGTGCGGCTAGGAGAGAGTGAGGTAGATGTGAGTGGGAATGCCTCAGCTACGTAGGTCGAGACAAGCGAGTCCCTTTGGAGGCGAGGTGAAGCTCCGGAAAGTCATTCCGGTTATTCCCTCCACAGAGCCGGAAAAGGCTGAACTCATGGATGATCTCAAATCCATGGGTTGCGTAGGGTTTGCCGAGAAACCTTGGGGTTTTAGGGAGGAGAGAATGGTCAAGGAGCTCCTCGAAAAGTTGTCCAACCAGTTTGACAACACCGTGAGGGGAGCTCCCGTCAGCTGGAACGAGGGGATGTGGAGAGCGGTTTACGGTTTCCGGGCAGGAGGTTTGGGGATGGCGAGCCGGAAGGATGAGTTTGTCCGAGGGAAGTTCAAGGGAGCCGTCAACCCGAAGGACGGATACGCGGTCAAGGATTGCTTGGATGACCGACACCGTCGGCTCCTGCAATTCCTGGTTCCGGTTCTTCACCCGGAAAAGCCGACCAGGGTGACGATCACCCTCGGCAACACCATTTTCGGTGCCCTCAGTGGTACCCGGAAAGTGGATTGGGCACGGATCATTTCCGATCTCGTGGCCCAGCTTGTTAGTAGGGTTGGGAAGAAAAGGGCCACTCCAGTGTGCCCTTACCTCTTCCACCTCTATCGGGAGAACCAAGTCCTCACCGATACGGAGGAGAGGGCGTGGAAGACGCAAGAAGTGCTCCTGAAGTATGGGGAGTCGGAGACGGATGACGAGGCGGAATCCGATTCCGGGTCAGACCGGGAGTCCAGCGAGGAAGAGGAGGAGCCGATGCCGCCGATCAAGCGACAGAAGCTGACGCCTCCACACAAGCGCGGGACGCCTCCCGGTCAAGACAAACCGGCCCCGGAGGAGAAACCGGAAGCCGAGAAGGCCAATTCCGGGGGAGATCCGGATATGCAAGATCCGTTCAACGGTCTGATCATCGTCCTCTGCAACATCAGGGCAGATTGGGAGGTCAAGCACAGGACGCTTGCGGCAATCGGCAAGTTGGTGGGTGCTGCACCGGACAGCAACTTGGCGGAACAAGTGGCGCAATGCATCACGAATCCGGAAGAGACCCGGAAGCAGGAAGCCGAGATCCGCCGGTTGCAGGAGGAGGTAGATAAACTGAAGGCAACACTTTTTGCCTATCAGGAAGACGTGACGGCCGCTCGGGAGATGGCGGAAGAGACTCGGAAGGTGACCGAGCAGATCAAGGCGGTCCTGGGAGAGACCGGAACGGCAGTGGCCAAGGCGAAGCTCTTCGACGAGAAGATCCACGAAGAGAAGAAACTATCCGGTTCCCGGATGGTCCGGATTCTCGCGGACTTCGCTGAGCAGGTGGAGACGGCAATGGTGGAGGGGCGGAAGGCAGCGGACCGGATCGAGGAGAGCAGCCGGAAGCTGACGGGAGCGACGTGCGACAAAGGTATTCACCTTTCAGATATCTCACTACCGGACCTCTTTCCGGATGCAACTATGGCGAAGGACAGGAAGGATTGGACTCCTGAGTCCAAGAAGTCTGCACGGACTGGGACTCCGGGCACGAGACCGGATATTACCATCGACCTGGAGTCTCCACCCGGACCGAATCCTGCGGAGGGGGAACGGGTCCGGAATTTGAGTGAAGTTTTCGAGGAGCTAGTCCCGGAGACCGGAAGCCCGACGATAGGATCTAGAGTTGTAGGGTAGATAGGATTTTAATTTCAGTTAGGAGTAGGAGCGGATCCGGATCCGGATCCGGCTCAACAGTATTAGGTTAAACCGGAAAATTAGATTAGGGTGGCGACGGACCCCCACGGGTTTTCCGCTCCTTTTTGTGCTTTTAGGGTTTTTACCCTTTGTATATAAATCGGTTCCTGCGATGGGAACTGGGAGTTGTTCATTTTGCAAACTTCTTGTACTTTTCTATTCTCCTCATTGTGTGTCTCTCTCCAGCGCGACAGGATTGTATGATGTGGAGTTAGGATAGTACGAGTTGGTTTGCAAGTGATTTCTCCCCTTGGTGTTTATTTTCCGATCCTAGGTGCATGTGAGTAGGTACTGAAGAGTTGGGAGTGAACTTAGTTCCTCAGCACGTCTAGAGTTTGAGATTCCGGGTGAGAAAGCCGTTGTTAGGCTAGGCGGTTAGGGAGGGATTCCTTAGCTGCGCTAGAACTTCCGGGTGGGAAATCCGGTTGAGTGTCTGATCTCCTGTGAGGTCTCACCACCCGTATGGGTAACGGAAGAACTTTAGTTGATGTTGGAACGGACGGGTGCACTTGTAACCACCTGTCTTCGCACGGATCGGAAGTAGCATCAAGGTCGTTGTAGTACGAGAGGGTCGAGTGTGGGGTCTTTGTGTGACCTACGACCCGGATTGCTATCTGGGTTGTTGTGAAGGACCAAACCGGATCCGGATTAGCTTAGGAGTTTAGAAGGTAGGACAGTGGGTCTTCAGCCACTATAAGTCACGGAAGGAGTGGTGGGCCTACCACTCTCAAAATTAAGCGGCGACCCCTCTGATGGTGAAACAGAGGCAAAACTAAACCGGATAGGATTACGGGTACATAATGACCATCCAGACCGGATTGGTCAGGACGGATTTCCAGGATCGGAAGTTGTGAGATCCTGGGATTTGGGTATTTGTACAGACCGGATAGTTAGTAGGACCGGAAGAAGGAGTAATCCGGTCTATAGTTATCCGCTGTGGTAGTATTTCTGGTTCTAGATCTAGGACCGGAAAGTAAGATTGGGATACTGACTTAGCTTAACTGCTTAATAGAGCTAGATACTTCACAGGATCTCGTGGGTTCGATCTTTAGAGTCACTTAGTTATACTCTAGAGCGATTTTTGTGAGTATAATGGGGAATTGACCTGCCCTGTGTTGCGACACCGGCCACTTTTACATTTTTGGAGCCTGCCATAGGTGTTTTTCTGTGTCACTTTTTCAAGGCAAGAGTGGAGATGCTCTTAGCCTGGGGTCAAATCAACCTGACGCTTGTCAGGGACCCCATCACATAGGCGACGCCATGAGTGCGGGCGTTCCCCCCCTCTCTCTGTGTCTCTCCCGTTCCCGAGTTTCTTCTCGATGTTCTCCGGGCCAACGAGATTTTGTGTTTCCTCCGCTGAGAGCCCAATGCTGAGGATGTGATTTGCTTGTGGAGGGAGAGCGATTGCAAAAGGGGAGCGCTTGCGGAGGGAGAGTGCGGAGGTACCCAAGGAGAGAGCTTGCACCGTTGAACTAGAACATTGGGGAAAGAGAGTGACCTTGCATTTGGCGGAAAATTAGTAATTGGGTCGCGCCTCAATATCGTGGAGGCGCGGAGGGAGTGCGGTTTCTAGTTGAAAGCACAATCATTGCGGAGGCGCGGACAGAGCGCGGACGAAGTGCGGTTTTTTTGGCTTTCCGTAGTTTTGATCAACGCGGGAGAACGTTGAGTGAATTTGAGGAGGAACGTCAACGAGCGAGGAGTCTTGATTTTGAGTCCAGGTAATTTGTTTTCTTTTCTTCCTTCCTAGGACGATAGGGTTTGAAGAACTCTATTTTGCGTGACCCAGCCCCCAGTTCGTCGCCATGCAGGGTGACTTACACTTGCCTTCGAAATAGTTTCAGTTTGCGTTTGAAGAAGCTGAAGTTCTCTGTTTTGGAATAGAAGGTTTAGCGTAGACTGTACGACGTGTAGAGTTTGTAGTGCACAATGTGCTGAAGCTAATTTCAATCACGTAGTTGCTGCATGTATTGGAGTTTCCCTATACACTATGTTGTTGCTGGAGTTTGTGAAGATTTTGTTGGTGGTGGAATTGGTGAACAGTGCGTTTTGTTGTACAAGGTGAAGTTCTTTAGAGAAAGTGTAGTGTATTGTGGGCGTGGACATCAACAACACCTGGTGATGGCAAGCTCCTCGGAAGGCGGAGGAAGCCAACTAGAGTGGAAAAACCCGTAAGTCTTCTTACATCTCTTTTTGTGTATGTATTTGTTCTGGCAAGTAGGGTGAGTCTTTGCCATACTGTTTGTCTCTGGAAAGTAACAATAACTTGGAGGTATGATCGGTAGTGGAAATGAATCGCATGCAATTCTTAGGAGTATTGTATGGACAGCCAGTAGTTCACGCCCAAATGTCTCCACGCCCTATAACCATGCATTGCGACATTTTGGATTGTCAGGGAGAATAGCTAAAGAAAGAGACATTGTGGAGAAATCTATAGTGCAAAATCCGGAATTCACAACATTTCCCTGTAATGAGGTAGTCTAGATCGACCTTCAAATGAATAGAAAATGTTAACCACAATAAATAATGAAGTGTGGGAAACAAATCATTGGGACCTGTCCCGATGTAGATTACTGAATGATTTCGTGAAGATTGTCCAGGGTACCGAATTAATTCTTCAGAGTGCACCGACGGTAGAATAAGAAATCAGCGGGAGAAATTTTGGTGCCCGTGGGTTAAATGCACTGCTAAACCCTAAAACAGAGGACAATGTAAGAAAGCAAAATGTCCTAAACATTTGGACCAGGAGAAAGCAACGGGACAACTCCCGTTGAGAATTAAAGGATGTAAGAGAATACAATAAACACAAACGGTAAGGGCACAAAAAATCATCGGGATTGCTCCCGTTATTAGGAGAGAAAATATCAAATTCACCTGGATTAGTCGACAACTGGTTCGTAGAAGAGGAAGTTAGCAAAATGACTCCCAATGACTAGAACTAGTCATTCGGAAATGCGGGAAGCCAAAAAAAATATGGAGATTACTTGGCTCTCTGCTTCCATCCATAAATAAAAATCATCGGGTCAACTCACGTACAAAAATCAATTAATTAAATGAAGTTTTCTTCAGAAATATAATAGTTTCGTGGGAAACTATTATTAGGAAACTATTTATGATTGTCTTGGTTTTCTACAAAAAGAGACTTGGTTAGGTCCGTGTTAGTTACTCTAGTTAGTCACACCGAAGAGAACTAGACATAGACAATAAACTCGGGAGGATTTCGTCAATGCCTTGCGATTGAAAGCAGCATTTCTACCAAGGAGACTTCTCCTCTTGCACTCTGAGTCGGAAGAACTGGTTGGTGGAGACTTTGCAAAAGATCCTTTCATGGACTTCATCTAAGAAACTGGAACAAGACGTGAATTTGCAGAAGTACAGCTCGCCAATTGCTTAGATGCCTTCTTCGCTTTAGTGCCAGTCGTTTGCGTAATGTGATTCACTGCCGTTTTTGAGTAGATTAGTTGATGAGGGCGCTAGAATGCACACTTCGCTGCGACCACAACAATTGCTAAAAAGTTGAGAGAGCACCGCACGAGACAACTGAAAACACGAAAGAATGAAATCCAAAAGTGCGAACGTCACCAGTTGTAAAACTTTACAAAATCAATCCCGCCAATACTCGTGAAAACATCCAGAATTGGAAGTCCTATGTAGAGAAAGAAATGTCAAGATAGATTCTAGTTATGAACTGTGGAAGCGACACACCATGGCCACATTTAGCGTTTCAGATTCTAATTAAATTAAACACCACAAATTAAGAAAAAAATTGTATGACATCAATCCAACAAGTCATTTTGCACACCGAAGAAATCTCCAAATGTTTGTGCACTGTGCTATATAACGGAACCCCGAACAAAGCTTCCCCGCCACTTTGAAAATCTACTTGCACCTTCGGAGGTCGCGAGAAACTCTTGAATGAAGGAGACGCACAAGAATGAAATTATAGATCTCCTTATTATCACACACTCTAATATCACATATACTAGTGTGCCCCGTGCCGATGCTACAGTTAAAAAAAGAAAAGAAGTATTTTTTTTAATTCATAAAAACTTCAATAACTTTCACGCCATAGGTTTAGATGACAGGAAACCAAGCCCGTGCACCCTTCCTTGCCGAGGGCTTTCCGACAATACCAAATACATGACTGGAGGACCCATGATCCAAGAGATGTCAATGTAACAAACAAAACAAACAGCCTAACTTAATAGGACGATTCCCTTATCAAGTTGTGAATATCGGTAGCCTAGATCACAAATGTCATGCAATAATTGGTTTAGAGTGTTATCTCAACTATGGTAAATGAGATGATGAAATTGGAATTTTTGAGTTTTGAATTTATAAAGTAAAGAGAAGAGTTCTAACTTGTGTATATTGAACCATTCAACTCTAATAGTTTCAAAATTATTTCAATATAATATGAATGTATTATATTTACCAAGTTTATTTCCTAATTTTTTTGGTGTAATCACTATTACCATAACATTATACAAATGATTTTTTAAACTATAAACTTCAAGAAACACATGCCAATTCAATCCAATAAGAAATGTGTTTACCATAAAGAATGAATGCTTAAAATTAAGGTATATAATAAATAAGCATTCATATAAGATTTGTCTTATTTAATAGTAGAGCCAAGAAGCATCCTATGCTCAAAACTTCTAATATTGATAGCACCTTTCCGAAAACAAAATCATTCACTTACTTTGGGTTTCTACTATGTTTTCCCGATTACTATTATTTGCTATGGCAACAAATAGACAATGCACATTCAATTGTTTCATTTGTTTTTCAGAAGGGCTTTTGAAATTGTATTGTATATAGTCCATGGCCATGAACTTGGATGTGCCACTTTTAGTCACAAAGTTCTTGACTCCAATAATAGATGCATGATGATATCATTTGAAATTCCTTCAATAACATTAATTCTTCCTTTCCATTCTTCATCTCTGAATTTCTCTTAGGCTACTACTTTTCTAATCTTCTTATCTTGTATGCAAAATACAATTCCATTAAATCCCTTACTATCATTGTAATATAAATAGGTATATAAAATATTGTAGCAATGCTCCAAATTTCGACATTCATTCACATATTGGATAGAAAATATCACATTAGCACATACTTATTACTTGTCCATAATTCTATTTTCATCTATAATCTAGTGGTTTCATCTGAGATTTTGTTTAATTCAAATTTTTTTGGTGAAATACTTCAAGGTTTGTTGCCATTTTTTAGACAAATGGTACCACTTTTTTTCTTATGCAATCAATATTTGAAGTTTTCGATTTCTTGCCAATCCTAGTGAAGAGTCTTGTAAACATGCTTGGGAGAATTATTTTTGTTCTTCGTCAAAGATCGTAGTCACGATACATGAAAAATTTTAGTATATGGTCCTCCTATTGAGTTAGGCTATTTGTTTTGTTTGTTACATTGAGATCTCCTAGACCGTGCATCTTCTGGTCACGTGTTAGGTATTGTCGGAAAGCCCTCGACAAGGAGGGGTGCACATGCTTGGTTTTGTGGCGTTTTGACATCTGGCGTGAAAGTTATTGAGTTTTAAAGTTGTTACAAATTTAAAGAAATTAGGAAATTGATTTTTGATTGTAACAATGGCATGGGCACACTAAATAGATAGATTAAAATATAGATAGATAAAAAATTTGGTCCTCAAAGAAAAAGGTTGGTGTGAATAAAGTGTGTGTTTGTAATGACAATGAACCTATGTCCAAAGGAGGGGCCCACTACAGTAGTAGTGTGCTTTGCAAATCACAAGTTATTGTGACTCAGTTGAGTTGGTACTAATTGATTTATCTAAAATTTATTATAAAAAGCAACAATAAAGTCGGGACTCAGGAGTCTTTGCAAGGTCAAACTTGAAAGTCCGTCAAACTTTTAGCATTCCGAGGCTTGGAGCCTGGAGTCTTGGGCCCACCCTTGAGAGAGAGAGCCCCGGGCTATAGTGATGAACTTGACGTGGATGCTGCAGCAGGCATTGCCAATCCCTGGCCGCTTTGTACTTCCCAAATTCTCCCTCAAGAAAGCTATTGCTTACTATTTCCGTAAGCCAAATTTGCACAAAAAAATCCAAGCACCTAGCCAAACTTCTACGCAACCTTTATGCGTGGGTTGCTCTGTTTTCAGCTTTGTCAATAACCCTAGGGTTGTTGTTTCGGGAGTTTGAACATTGTCTTGTGGTACTTCTTCTTCCCTCAATTCTGCCATAGTTGGCACTTGCAGTGGCCTACCGCCGATGTGTCGGGCTAATGTTGGTGTCTATCTTATCAATGAGAAGAATCAAGTTTGTCTGTCAACTTGAAGTGTTTCCTTAGCAAATTTTTGTTCTTTGGGACTCTTTGCGCCACTTGTCGGAGGTAGTTATGTAGGTCTTGTTTAGAAGTCTTACAAGTGTCTGAAGATTGTGGTGATCATGATTGTCATCATTAACCTTAAAAGACCAAGAATTCATGGTACTAAATGACTAATTCAATCGATTATGTTATGAGATGTATAATTCCGATGGGTCATATTTATATTAATGAAGAGCGTTGTTTGTGTTGGTCGAAAAATCAAGGAATGAGACAAAGAAGAGTTCTCATATGACCTACTCAAACCTCTTCAAAAAAAATATGAGGCCCAATTTGAATCCTTTGAACCTTTCACGATTAAGAGAATGTAATTTTATTCGAATTTTGGCAGAAGGTCATATGAACCTAAACAACTTCATTGTGAGTATTTTTTGCACATTTTTAGCTTTGTGAAACTCAACTCGTCACTATGGGAAGAACAAATGACGGATTCAATGAGGTACTTGCATTTTCTTAGCGCAGAGATTGGATGTTCCCGGAGCTTGGCAAATGCCCCAGGTATGATGAACTTCTTCCATGTACTGTTTTGGAAATTTCTCTGGTGATAACTTGAAGTACATGTTTTTGTGAGGACGTTTGGAGTTACCATGGTAGGTTCATAGTTTGGGAGACAACCACATAGTGAATGGTGAGAAATATGAGGAATTGGTTAGTGCAGGGAGGTATAGATGGAAAAGAAGACCCTTGAGCAATAGCTTTCAGGGAACTGCAAGAAGAGACATCAAGAAAACTTCGTTTAATGAAAAACAAATAAAACACACAATAGCCTATAAACTATTATTATTATTATAATAGTTTATTTCTCTATTGTTTCTTCAGATGCGCTTTAAATTTAACATTAGAAGCCTTAACAACATGGGACTTAGGTACTATCGTTCCAATTGGACATGCCTTCGCATTGTGTAAGATGAGTTCGTTTTGCTTTTCAACAAAAAGTAAGAGAGACATGAGATCTGAGTGATTCTCAAATTTCATGTTCCTATATTACTATGCAAGTATAGCACAGACCGGTGGAAACGTTGAGAGAGTTTTCTCAATCATTTCCTCCTCCGTAATAAGGTGACCACACAATTGCATTTGGGATATAATACGATATAACTCATTATTGAAAGAAATAAGTGTTGGAAAATCCAACACTCGTAAATGAGTCCAATCACTAAGGGCTCTAGGAAGAAAGATGGATTTTTGATGATCAAAACGAGATTTGAGCTTGTACCAAAGCTCATTAGGGTTTTCAAGTTCTAAATATTGATGTTGTAAAGAAGGTAGTAGATGACGACGGAGCAAAAGCAATGCTTTGTAAGAACTAGTAGTGAAAATTGATGTACTTATAATAAAGAGCCCATCAAACATTATACATTGACATAACTATTCTGCAAATATATATACTTTTGCAGTCTTTGCCCATAGCAAGTAATTGCTCCCATCAGCTACTAGTTGTAGAAATAGAAGTGGTTGAAGTCTTGGTGTCTCAATATTATTAGTGGCCACCCGGATCACCGTAGATGTAAGAACAGATGATATGAAGTACTCACGGTGGAAAAAAGAAAAGATGGCAAGAGGAAAGTGGAAGTCAAAAGGCGGAAAAAGGAATAGAAAGAAAAAATATATAAACAATCACAAGCTCAAAACTAAGAAAAAACATTGAATATCAAAAACATAAGAAAGTGTGTTGATAACGTGTTGAGAATAGAAAACTAGACAAAACTATATAATATCATTGAGCCAAAGATTGCAGGTAGAAAGTAATATATTAACCAAAGAAGTATCAAATATATACTAGAGAGAGAAGGTGAGTCCTCTCCTATAGGTCCAAGGAAATTAAATATAATCCCTAAGTATCCGTAGAACTAAAGTAAACTATAATGGAGAGCGTATTAATAGAGGGTATATCTTCACAACTTCAAAAGCAATGATACTTTTAAACCCGAAAATGTAGAGGTTAACCTTGGAACGTTTGGACTCATTGGCGAAGTGCCAGGAGGTGTGCAAAGTAGTCAAATTTGTAGGAATACTATGCGAGGCTAGTGAATCTATGTTTTGGAAGTAATCGTAGGATCTTGAGGTATTACAAAGACCATGTATGCAAATCAAGTTTCAATGTTGTTTTATGTAATTTGCACACAGATCAAGAGGTTTGACTAGTTCTGAAGAGAGTTTGACTCTCCCTGGCAAGTGCTCTACGTTTCATAGAACTCAATGTAACTATCACAAAAAAGGTTGGAAAAATAAGACAAAAACCACAATGAAGAGAGCAACTTTCCTAGAGCGATTTCTCAAAATTGAATCAGAAAAAAATGCACCAACATGGATGCTATGGAGCTTGCAATACCCAAGTCTATGCCAAACAAGGTTGAATAAAGAATTTTAGCTTGGATGCCCTCATCTCAAACGCTTGATGTGGGTTGCATTGTACTGTACAAGCAGCTGATAAACATGCTTGCCTTGACAATATGAATAAACAAAACAAAAAACTCCTAAACAGAACAAGCATTTGCATTATAAAACGAGAATTTTTACAGTCTTGATGAAGTGCCGCATTCCATTTTCTACTATTTTAAAAACGCAAGTGCTGGGTTTGATGACATGTATAATTTTTTTCTTGCTTGCACTTATTGTGCACACTCTCCAAACTGATAAACAATTGTGCACACTTTCCAACATGATAAACAAGCTTGTGTGTACCCTTTTTCAAATCAACTTCGATCATTTTAAAAATTCAATGAGGATGGGTGCCCAAACACAGCAGCTCGCCGGTAGTTTCTGGGCCTCCAAATTTCCTTTCAAACACATCTGTCACTCTGGGCACTTGAAAATTTCACCCAAATCGTTATATGTTGCACTTCTAAAATTCATACGATACGTGCACTCCCACTAATTCACATTTTGTCTTCACCAACGTACAAAGAACCCCTCCCGCACCTCATAGAAAAATCGGTGGGTGAAAAATGTGCATTCTTTGTCGTTTGGAGCAGATCCTTTCTGTTCATTGTCGAGATTTTGAACGTCGGAGCGCTCTAGGGTTAAGCCCTTCCATTGTAATGAAAACACGTCCACCACCCGTGTTTTAGCCCAGTCCCTAGCCCTAAATCCTAGATAAGGTAGATGGCTGTAAAAGTGACCCTTCAAAGGCTGATCCGGCTTTTTCATAGGTTTGCATGACTATAAATATTTTTAGCTCATTTTTCAGAGAAAGAAAAATGGATACCAAATGTAATACAAGTGGTTTCATATGTTTTGAAGCATTTTTTAATTAGTTATGAATTTTCAAAGATTTCTGCGGTTGGGTACCTATTTGTGACCCATAGGCCTCCCCAAATCTGTCCCTTGCAACTTCTAAAGCGATTTCTGAACCATGGAGGAAATGATTGACTCTCGGAATGAAATACGTAAATTTTTCTTGATTCATCCAATAGCAACAGTGGTCCGTTTAAAAATCAGCTCCCATCCATTTTACAATCAGCTATGGGGCGGTTGCAAGGAGAGGGTCGCAATTACAGCCTCCTCCATTAAGGCTCTCACCACCCCTCCTCGCCTTCTTTATATCCCAGGCACATGTTCCCCGCCACATTCATCCCCAAACCCGACGACAAACCAACTTTCATCCCATCTCGTCGTCGTCCTCTAAGCCTCTGTCTCAGCCTTGAGCTTCCTCTACTTCACCAATTCTCGCTAATTCAAAAGGTTGTCGATTTGGGAGCAGTTGCAATTGAAGAGTGAGCAAGGGAATCGATTTTGGGCGCAATCGTAACTGCAATTTTGTGTAGCGATGGCATCGAGGCAATTGGCAGTGGAGGTGCACAATGCGGGTGGGTCGTTGCGCGTTGTTAACACCAAGCCCATGCCCGGCACGTAGTGGATCAAAGCGCTCACCAGCGTCGGATGCCGAGTTGAAGTAAGTTCCATTCAATTGTTGCCGAAATTTGTGCGAATTCCGAGTATTTTACGACGTTTGTTGCGTGAGAATTTTACTGTGGAGTTTGCTGTGATTGGAGGACTGTCCTTTTGGTTTTGTTGGAGTGGCCGAGCTTCTTGGGCTTGCGTTGTTTTGAACGTTTTGGCACGAAGTTTTTTGGGGTTTTGAATTCACTTTGCAGAGGCTCTGGAAGTGAATTTTATCCATAGTTACGAAGAATTCACTTTTTAGCTTAGTGACATTTTGAAAAATTTTGCAACATTTCGTAGGGTAGAATGTAGAATTGGCACCTCTCCCTGCAGTATACGTAGGAAACCTGGGATGTCTTCAATTCAAGATGTCTCTCATAGAAATCTTGGCAGCGAAGGTTTCGGATTCTGCACCTGTCCCGTTTTTGAATTACATTGGAGTGTTTGCAGCTGAAATCGACAGGATGTTGAAAATTTAGAGAAGAAAATGCAAAACTAAGTACCAAAAATGAAGTCGAAGGAGGTGAAGTGTGGAGTATTCGTCCATTCTTTGCAACATGGATAGACCATCCTTACTGGAATCCTTAAGAATAGTCGTTTCACTTATTTTTTGGCTGTTACAAATTCTCAAAGCTAGTACGATGGGCCCAAAGCTAGTACGATGCTTGGCAGCTATATATGGTTTTGTAATGTTTGTAGGATGTACGAAACCTCTTCTCTTCATTGTATTTGTCTTGGGTTGTATACTTGTAAGTTAGTACTTATGGAATTGGGCCAAAAATATCTTCAAGGTCTCTTTCTACAACACACTCATGGTTGAATGTATCTTTGTCGATAAGTGGCCCACTACGCTTCAAGGATTTATCAAATGACATTAAATGACAAAGAGGCCAATTTCTTATTTTCTTTGATTTGGAGAAGAACGTGTGCTTTTGTTTTCCTTGAGCATTTCACATTAACTACTTCTAGTTGAAAATTACGTGCTATAATTACCTTATTTCCATCCAAACCTTCAGCTACTTGTTGAATTAGAATGTCAAAATATTGTACACCAAAAAAAAGTGTCTTATAGTTTTCCCTAGACCAATCACTGAGAATTTTGTCAACATCAACTCCTTTTTTGTTCCTGATATAACATGCTCATATATTAATTGGTGATATTATTTGAACAAGCTCCTCCATCCTTAAACTCTTGTTCTTTGCTCTAGTGGACTACCGCTTCATTTTCACTGTCAATAGCATCAAATTTGGCCATTTTAAGGAGAATTAGGGGATCTTCTATTTCAAGTAGGACCTCTTCAAAATCCTTCTTCCTTTGGGATTTTTCAATCTCCAAATTTATCTCCTATGATAGAGGAATCATTGATTGAAATACATAATTGATTATTTTTAATCATTGTCTTCTTTCACTCCCATCCAATAATGGCCATCTTGCAAACCAGACAAGCCTTTAATTCTTGCATGTAGGCTCCACAAAACAAGTCGTGTCCACAATCCTAGAAAATACTTGCAATACTAGTTGAAGGGTAGTTGCAAGAAAGGGTGTGAGTCCATTTTTCATAGCATTTTATAAAACCGTTTTTTGTCCAAGCTATAACTTTTGAATTTTAAACCCAATGCCAAAGCAAAAAACTTCTTTGTAGATTTTTTGATTGCAATTGTATCACTTATTTTTCAAAAAAATTCAAAAATAATTTTATATTTATAAGTCAAATTTTCTAATTTGTCACACTTTCAGAGTTTTTGTTTTTTGTACTAAAGAATACCCAAATTCAATGATATAGAATTGGAATTTTGGTGGTCTATTTCCACACTAGTTGTACATGTTTTATGTGAGGGGCATCAAGAAATTCATTATTTTATGTCCTCCACGTTTGTCCAAGTAGGCCAAAAAGGGGATCCATGACAAGCACACCTTTGAACATAGAAGATGGTTTGAAGTTCATTCTTTTGGTGAAATTTCATCACCATCAAGTCCCTATTAGTGTCTAATTTTTAGATTTTTTTATTTCACTATAATTAATTAATTAAAAATACAAACATTGAAATACCCTTTTTCTACTCACAACTCTTCAAGTCCTAAAAAGGGGTATTTCAACTTGGGTCTACCTCTACTCCTTCTAACTTCAATAATATGAACTCTACATAACACTCCAGCCCATGGCCCCTACTAGTTCTCCATGGAAGATAGAAGTATTGATAGTTGTCAAGAATTGTTTCCAACTGTAATATGAATATTTGGTCCTAAGATTTGAATTGGTTAAATATGGGGCTTGACGATAGAGGATATTGGCTTTATGGTTAACCAAATGATAGTTGGGGTTGAATCTGCTATATTGGAAAAGACGCCAAGCCACTTGTTTGTTGATGCTAATTTGGCCTTATCAATGAGTAATGAGAGTCAATCATGAGGAATTTGATTTTTTAGAAAAAACTAGTAGTGTTGTTCCAATTCTATAAGAGGGAACTCTAGAGATATCTGGATCCATGATTTGAATTCCCCGGAGTTGGAATCCCATAAGTTACCTATGTTTCTAAGGCCATTCCTAGCTAGACCCCTAGCTAGCTCTATGTCACAGCACAGGGCAGGTCAATTCCCCATTATACTCACAAAAATCGCTCTAGAGTATAACTAAGTGACTCTAAAGATCGAACCCACGAGATCCTGTGAAGTATCTAGCTCTATTAAGCAGTTAAGCTAAGTCAGTATCCCAATCTTACTTTCCGGTCCTAGATCTAGAACCAGAAATACCACCACACCGGATAACTACAGACCGGATTACTCCTTCTTCCGGTCCTACTTATTATCCGGTCCATACAAATACCCAAATCCCAGGATCTCACAACTTTCGATCCTGGAAATCCGTCCTGACCAATCCGGTCGGGATGGTCATCCTGTATCCGTAATCCTATCCGGTTTAGTTTTGCCTCTGTTTCACCATCAGAGGGGTCGCCGCTTAATTTTGAGAGTGGTAGGCCCACCACTCCTTCCGTGACTTATAGTGGCTGAAGACCCACTGTCCTACTTCCTAAACTCCTAAGCTAATCCGGATCCGGTTTGGTCCTTCACAACAACCCAGATAGCAATCCGGGTTGTAGGTCACACAAAGACTCCACACTCGACCCTCTCATACTACAACGACCTTGGTGCTACTTCCGATCCGTGCGAAGACAGGTGGTTACAAGTGCACCCGTCCGTTCCAACATCAACTAAAGTTCTTCCGTTACCCATACGGGTGGTGAGACCTCACAGGAGATCGGACACTCGACCGGATTTCCCACCCGGGAGTTCTAGCGCAGCTAAGGAATCCCTCCCTACCCGCCTAGCCTAACAACGGCTTTCTCACCCGGAATCACAAACTCTAGAAGTGCTGAGGAACTAAGTTCACTCCCAACTCTTCGATACCTACTCACATGCACCTTGGATCGAAAAAGAAACACCAAGGGGAGAAATCACTCGCAAACCAACTCGTACTATCCTAACTCCACATCATACAATCCTGTCGCGCTGGAGAGAGACACACAATGAGGAGAAGAGAAAGGTACAAGAAATTTGCAAAATGAACAACTCCCAGTTCCCATCTCAGAAACCGATTTATATACAAAGGGTAAAAACCCTAAAAGCACAAAAAGGAGCGGAAAACCCGTGGGGGTCCGCCGCCATCCTAATCTAACTTCCGGTCTAACCTAATACTGTTGAGCCGGATCCGGATCCGGATCCGCTCCTACTCCTAACTGAAATCCAAAATCCTATCTACCCTACAACTCTGGATCCTATTGTCGGGCTTCCGACCTCCGGGACTAGCTCCTCGAAGACTTCACTCAAATTTCGGACCCGTTCCCCCTCCGCAGGATTCGATCCGGGTGGAGACTCCAGGTCGATGGTGATATCCGGTCTCGTGCCCGGAGTCCTAGTCCGTGCAGACTTCTTGGACTCAGGAGTCCAATCCTTCCTGTCCTTCGCCATAGTCGCGTCCGGAAAGAGATCCGGTAGCGAGATGTCAGAAAGATGAATACCTTTGTCGCACGTCGCTCCAGTCAGCTTCCGGCTGCTCTCCTCGATCCGGTCCGCAGCCTTCCGCCCCTCCACCATTGCCGTCTCCACCTGCTCAGCGAAGTCGGCGAGAATCCGGACCATTCGGGAACCGGATAGTTTCTTCTCTTCGTGGATCTTCTCGTCGAAGAGCTTCACCTTGGCGGCGACCGTTCCGGTCTCTCCCAGGACCACCTTGATCTGCTTGGCTATCTTCTGAGTCTCCTCCGCCATCTCCCGGGCGGCCGTCACGTCTTCCTGATAGGCAAAAAGAGTTGCCTTCAGTTTATCCACCTCCTCCTGCAACCGGCGGATCTCTGCTTCCTGTTTCCGGGTTTCTTCCGGATTCGTGATGCACTCCGCCACTTGTTCCGCCAATTTGCTGTCCGGTGCCACACCCACCAACTTGCCGATCGCCTCAAGCGTCCTGTGCTTGACCTCCCAATCCGCCCTGATGTTGCAGAGGACGTTGATCAGACCGTTGAAAGGATCTTGCATTTCCGGGTCTCCCCCGGAAACGGTCTTCTCGGCTTCCGGTTTCTCTTCCGGGGCTAGTTTGTCTTGACCGGGAGGCATCCCGCGCTTGTATGGAGGCGTCAACTTCTGTCACTTGATCGGCGGCATCGGCTCCTCCTCTTCCTCGCTCGACTCCCGGTCTGACCCGGAATCGGATTCGGCCTCGTCATCCGTCTCCGACTCCCCATACTTCAGGAGCACTTCCTGCGTCTTCCACACCTTCTCCTCCATGTCGGTGAGGACTTGGTTCTCCCGATAGAGGTGGAAGAGATAAGGGCACACTAGAGTGGCCCTTTTCTTCCCAACCCTACTAACTAGCTGGGCCACGAGATCGGAAATGATCCGTGCCCAATCCACTTTCCGGGTACCACTGAGGACACCGAAAATGGTATTGCCGAGGGTGATCGTCACCCTGGTTGGTTTTTCCGAGTGAAGAACCGGAACCAGGAATTGTAGGAGCCGACGGTGTCGGTCATCCAAGCAATCCTTGACCGCGTATCCGTCCTTCGGGTTGACGGCTCCCTTGAACTTCCCTCGGACAAACTCATCCTTCCGGTTCGCCATCCCTAAACCTCCTGCCCGGAAACCGTAAACCGCTCTCCACATTCCCTCGTTCCAGCTGACGGGAGTTCCTCTCACGGTGTTGTCAAACTGATTGGACAGCTTTCTGAGGAGCTCTTTGACCATTCTCTCCTCCCTAAAACCCCAGGGTTTCTCGGCAAACCCGAGGCAACCCATGGATTTGAGGTCCTCCATGAGTTGAGACTTTTCCGGCTCTGTGGAGGGAATAACCGGAATAACTTTCCGGAGCTTCACCTCACCTGCAGAGGGACTCGCTGGTCTAGACCTACGTAGCGGAGGCATTCCCACTCGAATCTACCTCACTCTCTCCTAGCCGCATGTCCCGTTCCTCACGTTCTCTCTCCGATCTCAACCGGAATCAAAACAGACAGAACACAAACGCACAAACGCCAAAAACTCAACCGCGCGCGCTCAAGGTCGAGTTTCTAAAAGGGGGTGCAACAGTGAAAGCTCCTCCTTTTATAGTCCCTGGACCCTTTCCGGTTTGTCATCATGAATCCGGTTTGCCATCATAATCCGGTCCTAGACCTAATCCGTGTTGCATTCCGTTTCCGTCGTTAGTTACTCCTTACCGGATTAGATCCAAGAGGCCCACTACTTCTCGTTCCGTGCTAATTTTGAGTTTTCCTTCCCCACCTAATCAGGTCCGGTTCCCTAATGAATAGTTTCCGTTCCTATTTTGGTGTATACTAAGAAAACCAAAATTCTAAGCTGCGACACTCTATCCAAGCAAGAAGTTGAAATTTTATCCAATGACACTAGTCTACCACAATAAGCTTGTCCTATGAACTTCACCTTCATTGGTTGGGGAGGAGAGTTCAATATATTCAACCATGTTTCTCAATGCCACAATAATTTGGTTCCAAAACTTTGATCCTTTTGTAGCAGACAATTTGTGAACCATAA
This sequence comes from Pseudoscleropodium purum, assembly GCA_963969395.1. Classification (NCBI taxonomy): domain Eukaryota; kingdom Viridiplantae; phylum Streptophyta; class Bryopsida; order Hypnales; family Brachytheciaceae; genus Pseudoscleropodium; species Pseudoscleropodium purum. The sequence continues at coordinate 7,369,232 of OZ017796.1, forward strand.
AACCATATTTAATTTCTTTACTTAATTTGAATACAAATATCTTGCAATTAGTCTATAATGTTAAAGTTTTCTTCCACCCATTCTCATATTTTAGTATTTAAAAAGATCATAGGGTTAGATATTTTTTTTAAAGATTCTTTATGCATTAGAAATGGCACAATTTAAAGTGATTTCACTATAACACAACATGGTAAAAAAAAACCGCATTCAAAATTGAATACAGTTTTTTTTGACACATTTTTGTGCAAGTCGACTTTGAGGGTAGGTAGTGTTTTTTTGCAGTTTTTCACTACAATTTCTAGAATTTGGAAGAATATAATATACCATTGGAAGGATATAGAAAATATCTTTTCAACAGGATATTATACATTTTCAAATTCTAAAAATTGCAGTTAGAAATTGCAAAAGAAGTTTGTTGTCCACTACGAGCGCATGCACAAAAATGTGGCAAAAAAAACGCACTCAATTTTGAGTGTTTTTTTTTTACCATGTTTTGTTATAGTGTTTTTAACTACAAAGGGCTTTAGGACTCTAAGATTCATTGACATATTTCTTATCTAACTATTCACCTAAATTAACTAAGCAACATCAATAAATTCTAAATCAAATTCCATAGTCCAAATTTTCCTTGATCAAAACACAATTATTATTAGAGAAAATAGAGGAAGATAATCCAAAATGACTTCCTTCTTCAGAGTCCCTAATAAGAAGGAGATGAAGATTTATAGTTTTTCAGGCAAAATAGTTCATGGCTTAACAACACTACAAGAAAAAGCTTCAATATTTCAAATGAGTTTTAAAGTATAATCCTTGATATGGAATTAAAAGTAATGACCTCTAAAGAAATTTTTGGTAAAAATTTAGTAAAAACACATACATTTCAATAAGTATCAATGCTATACCAAAGTTCACAGCCGTGCCAATCAGAATATTTTCAAAAGTACCAGACACCCGGACTCCTCAACATCCAGGAAGCTTGATTTAAATGGGGATCCGCACATCGACCACATGGCAGGTTGGCATGGCCCATGAAGAGAGGATTTTTTTGTTTTTTCCACTTGAGTGTTGAGTGTAGCTGGTATGTAGTTTTCACTGCATGGTGTGAATTTTCCATCCCCTGGTAGCTCCACACTGCTAGGGAGCCATGTTTTTCCATGAAATATGGTGCATGGCAAATGAAGACATGCTGCAATGTCATAGGAATATGAAGTGCTAGTAAGCACTATCATTGCCATGTACCTGACAATCTAGCAGTGAGGCTTTCAACCAATGATTAATCATTGAAATAACTAAAGCAGGTTGCTAGTGCTAAACATCTGCTATGCTTATTATTAAACTCTCCCATAATTTTTTGCATATGTTATTCGAGCATATGTCTAGGGAGCATCCATTCCATCAGAATGAGATATCACTATCAGTACATGCAAACCGGGGTTATAGAAAGCTACAGTGGAAAGCTAAGTGGAAGCAAACAAGCCATGCATTCCCATGTTATCCAGGCAAGATTCGAAGCCCAAGCTCCACATGGAAAGAGGAGCTGGCTCTTGTATTCGCATGATGCTTCACCTTATTAACTGGGAATTCATGGGGGCAAGAGTTGAGGCCTCTTTAGAATTCTATTTGCAGGCCAAATCGAACAAAGAGGGTTGGATGGTGTGATGCAAGTCAAACCCTAGTTGCATGGGCTGACATTTCGGGAGTTTGGAACACTAGCTGGAAGAGCTCTGCCGCAGTACCAGTTTCGTCAGGTAACTTAACTGTGTAAGGATGGACTGGTCTCCACTGAAATCATCATTTTCTAATACTCTGGGAATCAATTGCTTAAAAAATGGAAAAGTATTCATTGGAAGTCAAACTGTTGTAGAAGATGTTCCTTTTTCACAACAAAATTGGGAGGACAATAGAAGGCTAAGTGGAATCAGTCAAACCGCTGCAATAATTTCAAATGCTCAGATGTATCAAACGTTGAAATTTGTGCATGCAAGTAGTAACAAGCAAATTTTGACAATGAAGGATGGTTTAGAGCAGTCTCACCATATAGTGGGTCACTTCGTGTTCACCAAAGCATTTGAGGTAAAGCCGGCCCCATGCGTCAATTTTTGTGCTTGAAATCTTGTGCTCATTGCTCCTTTGTCATCCTCAATCCGGTGAAGTAAGGTATCAATGCATCTAATGCTTGCCACAACTCAAGTCCATCTCTTCTAGCCTGACCCCTATTTAATGTGTTCTTTTCAGCGTTCACAATGTCTACATAAAGTTTTCTCGGTGGATTTCCTTGGATGCTTGGATTTAGCTTGAAAATTTTGAGGGCACATGCTCCACTGAACGATGGTTTGTTAGGTACGTTGTTGCATTTACCAAAAAGATCTTCATCCTTGAAAATGGTCACGTTGCCGCCATGAGCACTTGTTATCGATACTGCTCTTTCCATATCTTCTACAATTGACTTCCTGAGGGCATCATCACGTATGGTACAAATATGGATAAAATGAAGGTGAACAATCTTCTCTATGATTCTATTCAAACCGTGCAAAGTGCAAATATGCACTCTATCTAATGGAATTGCAAAAATTGGTCTCCATCGTTGTTTTGTGGCTTCACCCGTCAAAGGTTTGGCTATGATTTTTTTTGAGAATCACCCTTCGTTCCAAGAGTGCTTGCATCTCTTAAGCCTTGCAACTTTAGCATCTATTTGGGAGCCAGTCGTTGATTTCACTCGCTCTTAGCAACAATAGATACACGGATGTAAGTTGTTGGCACCGTGTTTCAATCCGTAAACGCGCTTGATCGTTTCCATGTCTGCGGCAAGATGCCACTCGATAGGGAAATCGCCGATTCATGGAACATTCAGCAACTGACCCTCTCCTTGTAACTTAATCAAACTGGGGATTTGGGTTTGATCAAATACCCACTTTAAGATCTCGTATGACTCTCGTGGCACTTGAAATGATGCGATAGGCCAAATCTCTTTCTCTGACCGCACAGAAATATACCGCTCACTATCAATGTCGATGCTGTTATCTAAAGCTCGGTTCATCAACGTGATAGACACCTTTTCCATTTTTTGTGCATGTATGATCTCTGCTTCATCAAGTTTGAGTACGAAGATCAAGGGCTTTCCATTCAATTCTGAAACAAGATCAATCACTAAATTAGAAAATGAACGTAATCAACGTTTGCATGCATGAGAAGAAAAACTTTTGATGATGGATACCGAGAAATTACTATACTCCCGTGGCTTTGAACGGATTTGGACAAAGTACTTCAATTTTCGCTAACATTTGTTTTTCAATATCGATGAGGTTCCGAAGTTAGGTTTCAATATCGATGAGGTCAATATCGATGCCAGGTTCCAAAGTTAGGTCTGAACGTTGCCTTTAGAGATGGACTCCTGAAGCATGTGGCACAAGATATCTTCAAACTTGCAAAATATTGACTTCGTTACAAGAGATTTGTTCCATCTCATACCTGTGTATTTTGACCATTTATTATAATATCAACAAAGCTGACGCTCATAGTTAATAGGTATGGATTTATGATACAATCCCAGCCACCCTTTGACAAGAATTGATGTGATGTGAAAATCTCTTTCTAAAACGTTTTTGGTAAAGCAGGGTGGATTGACTTGACGAGGCCTTACCGAGGTTGGTTTTTTAAAAGACATCGAGGAGATTGTGAGTACAGGTATAGCTTCTACTTTTCCTCAATGCATAACTTTCTTGAACCCGCAGTCTTGGTCCCTTGGTACTCGCAATACGGATTTGGAACAATTATCATATTGTTGACATAATTCTGCAACAATATGATAGGGCCCTCCTGGCAACTGGCAAACGAGACAACTAACACAAGACACAAAAGACTCTATCATATTTCACATGAAAACATCTAACTTAAAAGCTCTATTAGTTGGTAGATGTAATACAATAGATCTCCAGTCCCCTCCAGTCCTCCGAAAACGAAGTTGACCAATGTAGAAGCAGTTTGCGTCCCTATAGCACTTGAGACTTGACTGGGAAAGGGACTCAAACTTGGGAACGAAACTGGCTGGCACTGAACCACTCTAGCCAGAGTTGGAACTTATTAACTTATCATAGTGTTGTTCCGAAGAGCCTCCGAATCCGAATGGTTCCCTAGGAAAGAGAGCAGCAAGACAAGGCTGCAAGTAGCTCCTCCCCAGTTCTCTTAGCTAGTCTCAAGTACAAAGGGTAGCAGATCAAGCATGGGAATAGAAGGGAAGGAATCGAATCGAATCTTAGTGGTGATATGAAGATATGAAGTTCACAAGAGATATGAGTCCAAGCGACGGACTGCAAACAGAGCATATTCACTAACTCACTAACAGGAAGGTCTTTTCAAGTAGCTTTGAATTGTAAATGGATCGATTCATGTGAAGAGTTAACGAAGCAGACAATAGTAAGACTTACAATTACAAAAAAATTGAGAAAAAATAGGTTTGGCGGTTGACTGATGGCGTTATCCCATACAGCTCCACCGTAGTACGTTGCACTTGTTCAATATCAACAAAGATTGAGTTCATTTCGTTGAGTGAAACCCTCACAAGATCCGTAGACTTTGATTTTGGCATCTTATCCAAATAGAATTTTGCCATGCGGATGCCGACTGCATTCAATTTTGAAGTCTCGCACAATGATACTACTTCCGTCTCTGAGAGTAATGAGGCCAGGACTTTACCGGTTCCAGTTTGCATTGTTTTATCACCATGCAAACGTTTTCGTGATCTAGTTTCTTGGTTTATAGTTTGAATGAGACTTGATGTTGTTGGGGCAATGACAAATCGCAATGATCTCAGCCTGCGCTTTATTAGACCTCTAGTCGGTGCTAAACAAGATAAATCCTTCCTTAGGCGAATGGTGGTGCGGTATCCGTAAGGCGACTTTTTTAGATTCTACAATCGCAGCTCTCTCTCCGCCTAAAAGGTATTAGTCACTCTTTTTAAATTAGATTTAATCGACCTGATTTTACCCTCATACCTCTCACGTAAGGCTTCAATCTCAATCCAATAGTGGATTTCTAACTGCAAAGAATTTTCTTCGTTTTGGCTTGACCAGACGTTCATGCGGCGCAAACACTCCTCAAATTCAGCATTTAAGCGTTGGCATTCTAGTTTTACAGATTGGACTTGGCTCTTGAGTAACTCACTGGTTGCTAAAGTTTGTTGGTTTTCTTCTTCAACAATTTGTCTAGTGTGTAACTCATCGGTACCGATTTGAAGTAGTCGATTCTTCTCTTCAATGTTTTTTGTCAAAAACCTTACGCTCTCTTGCAGACTACTAATTTCTCGCTCTGCTTCATCCAATCAAAACTTGAGTGTACTATCGCTACATGCAGACAAACTCTAAACGTATCCTCGGAGCCCTCGTTTGCCTTCTCCAACAAATTCAAACAAGTCACTTACATTGCAGAAGCTTGGGCGTTTTTTTGAGCTAGGGTGATGAGGATATATAGATCCGTCAATCCATACGTCAACGTTTGTTGCACCACTCTGGCGCAATCTAGGAAATTCAGATTTGGGATTCCAAGCACAATATGGATATCACTTCCCGGACTATCCAGACTTTAGAAAAACGTCCTTCCAGAAATGAAAACAATATTGGAAAATTACAAAATTACATGGTGTTATGGAAGGCATGTTGGTACACCACAATCATATTCTATATAGGTCAAATTCCAAAATTGAATTTTCTCCTAATTTCACATATTCAGCACCTGATTGCGTTATAATAGTGAAAGGATTATGTATTTAAGTTTTTATTATTAAAATAACTAAGCATGCATCTTAGTAAGTTTGTATTTAAGAATTTCATGTGGTTTTAAAAAGAAATTGTTATGAAATTGTAGTCCTTTTAAGTTGTGTAAAAATTTGTGATTTTGAAAAGTTCCCATAAATAAGGATATATAGTAATACATCAAATTAAGGATTAAAATTGAACATGGATATGACTCAAACATTTTTTTAGCTAATTATCATGTTTATAAACATTTTTTCTATAAATTGGTATTCGGAATTGTTCCTTTTGCCTCCAATCTGGAATGGAGATAGTTCTAGAATTGACAACAAAGGAATGAAAAGGAATATCAAAATTATTCAATTTTATTGCTCAATAGTGTTGTGGATGGAATATTACAACTTTCTCATGAATTTGTCATCAAATTCATGTAAATAAAAAATGTCTAATTTCTAGTACACATTGAATGAGTCAAAAAATGATAATGTTTTGTGGAGACGGTCCTTTTCGGAACCAATATTGTGCACTTGCCCTTGGGAGTTTGCTCGTGGAGCATGCGACTTCGATTTCTAATTGGAGCATATTTTCTAGCAATAGTTAATATTTTCAATCTTTCTTCCATCATAGGTAGTGACTAGTGCAGCAGGACAATTCTTTCTCTCGATTATCAAAAAACCAATAAACTTGGAGCCTAAACTAAAAAGAGTTGTAACTTGCTATCCTATTTTGTGATTCATCCGTGGATTATCGTACTTTCTCGTATTTTACAAAGTAATTCTGAACAAAACACTAAAGCCAAGGGAGCAGTGTACACATTTAAGACTGTATCATAAGCCAGTTGAAAGCCCATCTGAATTCTCTACTCACTCAGCACATTCTGAATTGCACCAACAGAATTCAGTATCCAAATCTAAATAAAAAAACAAAATACTTCAAAATGCATGATCAAAACTTGAACAAACGAGAAAATAGGGAGTTAGAAACAAAACAAAAAATTAGGGAGTCAGAGAAGCCCCCCCGAGAGAAGCGCACAATAGGAGGGTGACACGTAGGAGGGAATTTTGGGAGGTGTCGCAGCATAGGGCAGGTCAATTCCCCATTATACTCACAAAAATCACTCTAGAGTATAACTAAGTGACTCTAAAGATCGAACCCACGAGATCCTGTGAAGTATCTAGCTCTATTAAGCAGTTAAGCTAAGTCAGTATTCCAATCTTACTTTCCGGTCCTAGATCTAGAACTAGAAATACCACCACACCGGATAACTATAGACCGGATTACTCCTTCTTCTGATCCTACTAACTCAAATATCCAAATATCCAAATATCCAAATCCCAGGATCTTACAACTTCCGGTCCTGGAAATCCGTCCTGACCAATCCGGTCGGGATGGTCATCATGTATCCGTAATCCTATCCGATCTGGTTTTGCCTATGTTTCACCATCAGAGGGGTTGTCGCTTACATTTGAGAGTGGTAGGCCCACCACTCCTTCCGTGACTTATAGTGGCTGAAGACCCACTGTCCTACTTCCTAAACTCCTAAGCTAATCCGGATCCGGTTTGGTCCTTCACAACAACCCAGATAGCAATCCGGGTTGTAGGTCACACAAAGACCCCACACTCGACCCTCTCATACTACAACGACCTTGGTGCTACTTCCGATCCGTGCGAAGACAGGTGGTTACAAGTGCACCCGTCCGTTTCAACATCAACTAAAGTTCTTCCGTTACCCATACGGGTGGTGAGACCTCACAGGAGATCGGACACTCGACCGGATTTCCCACCCGGGAGTTCTAGCGCAGCTAAGGAATCCCTCCCTACCCGCCTAGCCTAACAACGGCTTTCTCACCCGGAATCTCAAACTCTAGACGTGCTGAGGAACTAAGTTCACTCCCAACTCTTCGATACCTACTCACATGCACCTTGGATCGAAAAAGAAACACCAAGGGGAGAAATCACTCGCAAACCAACTCGTACTATCCTAACTCCACATCATACAATCCTGTCGCGCTGGAGAGAGACACACAATGAGGAGAAAAGAAAGGTACAAGAAATTTGCAAAATGAACAACTCCCAGTTCCCATCTCAGAAACCGATTTATATACAAAGGGTAAAAACCCTAAAAGCACAAAAAGGAGCGGAAAACCCGTGGGGGTCCGCCGCCATCCTAATCTAACTTCCGGTCTAACCTAATACTGTTGAGCCGGATCCGGATCCGGATCCGCTCCTGAAATTAAAATCCTATCTACCCTACAACTCTAGATCCTATTGTTGGGCTTCCGACCTCCGGGACTAGCTCCTCGAAGACTTCACTCAAATTTCGGACCCGTTCCCCCTCCGCAGGATTCGATCCGGGTGGAGACTCCAGGTCGATGGTGATATCCGGTCTCGTGCCCGGAGTCCCAGTCCGTGCAGACTTCTTGGACTCAGGAGTCCAATCCTTCCTATCCTTCTGAATGGTTGCATCCGGAAAGAGATCCGGTAGAGAGATGTCAGAAAGATGAATACCTTTGTCGCACGTCGCTCCAGTCAGCTTCCGGCTGCTCTCCTCGATCCGGTCCGCAGCCTTCCGCCCCTCCACCATTGCCGTCTCCACCTGCTCAGCGAAGTCGGCAAGAATCCGGACCATCCGGGAACCGGATAATTTCTTCTCTTCGTGGATCTTCTCGTCGAAGAGCTTCACCTTGGCGGCGGCCGTTTCGGTCTCTCCTAGGACCGCCTTCATCTGCTCGGCTATCTTCTGAGTCTCCTCCGCCATCTCCCGGGCGGCCGTCACGTCTTCCTGATAGGCAAAAAGAGTTGCCTTCAGTTTATCCACCTCCTCCTGCAACCGGCGGATCTCTACTTCCTGTTTCCGGGTTTCTTCCGGATTCGTGATGCACTCCGCCACTTGTTCCGCCAATTTGCTGTCCGGTGCCACACCCACCAACTTGCCGATCGCCTCAAGCGTCCTGTGCTTGACCTCCCAATCCGCCCTGATGTTGCAGAGGACGTTGATCAGACCGTTGAAAGGATCTTGCATTTCCGGGTCTCCCCCGGAAACGGTCTTCTCGGCTTCCGGTTTCTCTTCCGGGGCTAGTTTGTCTTGACCGGGAGGCATCCCGCGCTTGTATGGAGGCGTCAACTTCTGTCACTTGATCGGCGGCATCGGCTCCTCCTCTTCCTCGCTCGACTCCCGGTCTGACCCGGAATCGGATTCGGCCTCGTCATCCGTCTCCGACTCCCCATACTTCAGGAGCACTTCCTGCGTCTTCCACACCTTCTCCTCCATGTCGGTGAGGACTTGGTTCTCCCGATAGAGGTGGAAGAGGTAAGGGCACACTGGAGTGGTCCTTTTCTTCCCAACCCTACTAACTAGCTGGGCCACGAGATCGGAAATGATCCGTGCCCAATCCACTTTCCGGGTACCACTGAGGACATCGAAAATAGTGTTGCCGAGGGTGATCGTCACCCTGGTCGGCTTTTCCGGGTGAAGAACCGGAACCAGGAATTGTAGGAGCCGACGGTGTCGGTCATCCAAGCAATCCTTGACCGCGTATCCGTCCTTCGGGTTGACGGCTCCCTTGAACTTCCCTCGGACAAACTCATCCTTCCGGTTCGCCATCCCCAAACCTCCTGCCCGGAAACCGTAAACCGCTCTCCACATCCCCTCGTTCCAGCTGACGGGAGTTCCTCTCACGGTGTTGTCAAACTGGTTGGACAGCTTTCCGAGGAGCTCTTTGACCATTCTCTCCTCCCTAAAACCCCAGGGTTTCTCGGCAAACCCGAGGCAACCCATGGATTTGAGATCCTCCATGAGTTGAGACTTTTCCGGCTCTGTGGAGGGAATAACCGGAATAACTTTCCGGAGCTTCACCTCACCTGCAGAGGGACTCGCTGGTCTAGACCTACGTAGCGGAGGCATTCCCACTCGAATCTACCTCACTCTCTCCTAGCCGCATGTCCCGTTCCTCACGTTCTCTCTCCGATCTCAACCGGAATCAAAACAGACAGAACACAAACGCACAAACGCCAAAAACTCAACCGCGCGCGCTCAAGGTCGAGTTTCTAAAAGGGGGTGCAATAGTGAAAGCTCCTCCTTTTATACTCCCTGGACCCTTTCCGGTTCATCATCATAATCCGGTCCTAGACCTAATCCGTGTTGCATTCCGTTTCCGTCGTTAGTTACTCCTTACCGGATTAGATCCAAGAGGCCCACTACTTCACATTCCGTGCTAATTTTGAGTTTTCCTTCTCCACCTAATTGGATCCGGTTAGCTAATGACTAGTTTCCGTTCCTATTTTGGTGTATACTAAGAAAATCAAAATTTTAAGCTGCGACAGGATGGAAGGAACTGTCGTTTTCTTTACAGGGACAACGCGGGCTCCAGCATCAGTTGCCCGAGTTTGAACTTTCCATAACTGCCGCCCGATGAAGTACACCTGAGCCACTGATGTGATTTGGACTTTGCCGCGTCAGGCTTTGAAGTTCAAGCAAGGGCGGCCGCTTTTTGGCCCGACTTTGTTTCTAATGGCACGGGCTCACTTTGCTTCCCAATTATTAGATTCATCGATCCACCCCGACGCACTTGAATCCTCTCTTGCACCTCTTGAGCTAGGTAGATCTCCACTTTCTCATTCTAGCAGAGAGCCATCACTCAACAGTCAACACAAGCTAGCTGGGCCATTAATTTTCTCTGAATTGCCATCCTGCTTCGATCACAGAATTGTACAGTAGTGTTGCCAACAGGAATAATTTTGTGTCACTGAATTTCCTCTGCTCGGCACTCTGTTCCTTCATCTCTGGAGCAGAATCGATTCATCTGGGAAACTTGTGATCGATAAATCCGTGAGTCAAGGAAACGAGGATTTTTACAATCTTCGTGTGCAGTGACAAAGTCGGTGGATTGAAGGGATCGATCGACACGGTGGTGTTGCACTTCGAATGCATGTGGGCTGATGAAGTCGATGATACTGCTGTTGCTACCAGGAGCGAGTACACAGGTCACCAGCAATTGCACCACGGCGGCCAACACGTTGGCTCCCTGCCTCACGTACGTCACGGGTACAGACGCCACCGCCAACCTGCTTTAATTTGCTGCTCCGCCATCGTCATCCTCAGCACCAACAACCCCGACTGCTTGTGCCAAGTGGTAGTCCAGGTGATATGTTCTCCTGGGAGTTTAATTTCCTGTAATGTATTAAAGGCTTTGACTTCCAAAGATTGAATGAGTCGCATTACCTCAAAATTGTGTGAATGCGCTGGTAAAGACATCCATGAACAATAGCAAAAACTATTATATAGACGAAGTTCAACAAAGTTTATAATAGTTTCAGTAAACTTTTGTGCCATTTTGATCAGAAATTTGTTGAAAACCTTTGCCATGGATTTTTTCCCATTGGGTTTTACCATGATAATGGATTGATAAAGGTGTTGTACTCTTTTTTCTTTTGTCGGTGGTATTGTCCTTAACTATAGTCAAGGTTTTTTAGGATGAGGTTTTAATGAGGCAACTTACTAGATTATAGAAATTATAGTCCATGACATTCCATAAAATTTTATATAAATGTTATGTCAAGCGAGGAGGAATGTTAAGAAACATCTTCTATCAATACGCTCTCCACTTCTTGTAGCTCATCAACCCTGAAGTGCGTCGACGTCCATATTCTAGACGATGAACAAAGTACTTCCAAAAGTTGTATAATGCAACAAACTTTTCATTCATCCAATGTAATACTTGAATCTGAAAAGACAACCTTTCTTAATGACCAAATTCATGAAATTGCAATAAATGATATTTTTGTAAAAACGTATAAGCCAAAATGTGCAAAAAATTGAAAAAGGATTGAGGCGTTAAGGGGTTAAAGTTTACTTTAGTAAAAGGATCCCTCAGACCAATAGTAGAGGAGGAGAATTATTTATAAATTCTCTCTCCTTGGCATATATTTACTTTGTCTTGAATATATTATAAACTCTTTTCTCCTTGCATACATTGGTCATATAATACTTTGTGGTTTCATTCCGTTTACTACTCTCAACACTGTGTTTCGGTTTTGTGTTTTGTCGTTCCACGTTAGCTTCAGCTCTTTCTTCTTGCCTCCCCCTGTAGGTACCGTAGCTCTTTGGGATCCAGTGAGTTCTAAGTGTTCGGTGTGTATGCTCATCGCGCATTTGAAGCTACAATTGGGCGCTCTTCATCTGTGACTTCGCGACATCCGCTCTGAAACTCCACGCTGCATACGCTCCGAAACTCCACGTTGCATCCGCTCGGGAATCCCTGTGTGTGAATTTACTGCCTTCGAGCATTCCTGTCCTGTCTCTTCCCAAGATTGCTTGTACGAGTTTTTTATTGCTCAAAGTTTTCAAGAGTTTGCTATCTATATTGTCTCTCGATATTTTGCGGACACGTTCTTACTTGGTACAAACCTTGATCAAGAAGTTGGTGCTGTGTAGGTGTTGGATCGCGCATCTCTAAGGGAGAAGCTACAATCGAGCGTTCTTCTTATGTGATTTCGCGTCATCGGCTCCGAAACTCCACGTTGCATCCGCTCGGGAATCCCTGTGTGTGAATTTACTGCCTTCGAGCATTCCTGTCCTGTCTCTTCCCAAGATTGCTTGTACGAGTTTTTTATTGCTCAAAGTTTTCAAGAGTTTGCTATCTATATTGTCTCTCGATATTTTGCGGACACGTTCTTACTTGGTACAAACCTTGATCAAGAAGTTGGTGCTGTGTAGGTGTTGGATCGCGCATCTCAAAGGGAGAAGCTACAATCGAGCGTTCTTCTTATGTGATTTCGCGTCATCCGCTCCGAAACTCCACGTTACATCCTCTCGGGAATCCCTGTGTGTGAATTTACTGCCTTCGAGCATTCCTGTCCTGTCTCTTCCCAAGATTGCTTGTACGAGTTTTTTATTGCTCAAAGTTTTCAAGAGTTTGCTATCTATATTGTCTCTCGATATTTTGCGGACACGTTCTTACTTGGTACAAACCTTGATCAAGAAGTTGGTGCTGTGTAGGTGTTGGATCGCGCATCTCAAAGGGAGAAGCTACAATCGCGCGTTCTTCTTCTGTGATTTCGCGTCATCCGCTCCGAAACTCCACGTTGCATCCGCTCGGGAATCCCTGTGTGTGAATTTATTGCCTTCGAGCATTCCTGTCTTGTCTCTTCCCAAGATTGCTTGTACGAGTTTTTTATTGCTCAAAGTTTTCAAGAGTTTGCTATCTATATTGTCTCTCGATATTTTGCGGACACGTTCTTACTTGGTACAAACCTTGATCAAGAAGTTGGTGCTGTGTAGGTGTTGGATCGCGCATCTATAAGGGAGAAGCTACAATCGCGAGTTCTTCTTCTGTGATTTCGCGTCATCCGCTCCGAAACTCCACGTTGCATCCGCTCGGGAATCCCTGTGTGTGAATTTATTGCCTTCGAGCATTCCTGTCCTGTCTCTTCCCAAGATTGCTTGTACGAGTTTTTTATTGCTCAAAGTTTTCAAGAGTTTGCTATCTATATTGTCTCTCGATATTTTGCGGACACGTTCTTACTTGGTACAAACCTTGATCAAGAAGTTGGTGCTGTGTAGGTGTTGGATCGCGCATCTCAAAGGGAGAAGCTACAATCGAGCGTTCTTCTTCTGTGATTTCGCGTCATCGGCTCCGAAACTCCGCGTTGCATCCGCTCGGGAATCCCTGTGTGTGAATTTACTGCCTTCGAGCATTCCTGTCCTGTCTCTTCCCAAGATTGCTTGTACGAGTTTTTTATTGCTCAAAGTTTTCAAGAGTTTGCTATCTATATTGTCTCTCGATATTTTGCGGACACGTTCTTACTTGGTACAAACCTTGATCAAGAAGTTGGTGCTGTGTAGGTGTTGGATCGCGCATCTCAAAGGGAGAAGCTACAATCGAGCGTTCTTCTTATGTGATTTCGCGTCATCGGCTCCGAAACTCCACGTTGCATCCGCTCGGGAATCCCTGTCTGTGAATTTACTGCCTTCGAGCATTCCTGTCCTGTCTCTTCCCAAGATTGCTTGTACGAGTTTTTTATTGCTCAAAGTTTTCAAGAGTTTGCTATCTATATTGTCTCTCGATATTTTGCGGACACGTTCTTACTTGGTACAAACCTTGATCAAGAAGTTGGTGCTGTGTAGGTGTTGGATCGCGCATCTCAAAGGGAGAAGCTACAATCGAGCGTTCTTTTTCTGTGATTTCGCGTCATCCGCTCCGAAACTCCACGTTGCATCCTCTCGGGAATCCCTGTGTGTGAATTTACTGCCTTCGAGCATTCCTGTCCTGTCTCTTCCCAAGATTGCTTGTACGAGTTTTTTATTGCTCAAAGTTTTCAAGAGTTTGCTATCTATATTGTCTCTCGATATTTTGCGGACACGTTCTTACTTGGTACAAACCTTGATCAAGAAGTTGGTGCTGTGTAGGTGTTGGATCGCGCATCTCAAAGGGAGAAGCTACAATCGAGCGTTCTTCTTATGTGATTTCGCGTCATCGGCTCCGAAACTCCACGTTGCATCCTCTCGGGAATCCCTGTGTGTGAATTTACTGCCTTCGAGCATTCCTGTCCTGTCTCTTCCCAAGATTGCTTGTACGAGTTTTTTATTGCTCAAAGTTTTCAAGAGTTTGCTATCTATATTGTCTCTCGATATTTTGCGGACACGTTCTTACTTGGTACAAACCTTGATCAAGAAGTTGGTGCTGTGTAGGTGTTGGATCGCGCATCTCAAAGGGAGAAGCTACAATCGAGCGTTCTTTTTCTGTGATTTCGCGTCATCCGCTCCGAAACTCCACGTTGCATCCTCTCGGGAATCCCTGTGTGTGAATTTACTGCCTTCGAGCATTCCTGTCCTGTCTCTTCCCAAGATTGCTTGTACGAGTTTTTTATTGCTCAAAGTTTTCAAGAGTTTGCTATCTATATTGTCTCTCGATATTTTGCGGACACGTTCTTACTTGGTACAAACCTTGATCAAGAAGTTGGTGCTGTGGAGGTGTTGGATCGCGCATCTCAAAGGGAGAAGCTACAATCGAGCGTTCTTCTTATGTGATTTCGCGTCATCGGCTCCGAAACTCCACGTTGCATCCTCTCGGGAATCCCTGTGTGTGAATTTACTGCCTTCGAGCATTCCTGTCCTGTCTCTTCCCAAGATTGCTTGTACGAGTTTTTTATTGCTCAAAGTTTTCAAGAGTTTGCTATCTATATTGTCTCTCGATATTTTGCGGACACGTTCTTACTTGGTACAAACCTTGATCAAGAAGTTGGTGCTGTGGAGGTGTTGGATCGCGCATCTCAAAGGGAGAAGCTACAATCGAGCGTTCTTTTTCTGTGATTTCGCGTCATCCGCTCCGAAACTCCACGTTGCATCCTCTCGGGAATCCCTGTGTGTGAATTTACTGCCTTCGAGCATTCCTGTCCTGTCTCTTCCCAAGATTGCTTGTACGAGTTTTTTATTGCTCAAAGTTTTCAAGAGTTTGCTATCTATATTGTCTCTCGATATTTTGCGGACACGTTCTTACTTGGTACAAACCTTGATCAAGAAGTTGGTGCTGTGTAGGTGTTGGATCGCGCATCTCAAAGGGAGAAGCTACAATCGAGCGTTCTTCTTATGTGATTTCGCGTCATCCGCTCCGAAACTCCACGTTACATCCGCTCGGGAATCCCTGTGTGTGAATTTACTGCCTTCGAGCATTCCTGTCCTGTCTCTTCCCAAGATTGCTTGTACGAGTTTTTTATTGCTCAAAGTTTTCAAGAGTTTGCTATCTATATTGTCTCTCGATATTTTGCGGACACGTTCTTACTTGGTACAAACCTTGATCAAGAAGTTGGTGCTGTGTAGGTGTTGGATCGCGCATCTCAAAGGGAGAAGCTACAATCGAGCGTTCTTCTTATGTGATTTCGCGTCATCGGCTCCGAAACTCCACGTTGCATCCGCTCGGGAATCCCTGTGTGTGAATTTACTGCCTTCGAGCATTCCTGTCCTGTCTCTTCCCAAGATTGCTTGTACGAGTTTTTTATTGCTCAAAGTTTTCAAGAGTTTGCTATCTATATTGTCTCTCGATATTTTGCGGACACGTTCTTACTTGGTACAAACCTTGATCAAGAAGTTGGTGCTGTGGAGGTGTTGGATCGCGCATCTCAAAGGGAGAAGCTACAATCGAGCGTTCTTTTTCTGTGATTTCGCGTCATCCGCTCCGAAACTCCACGTTGCATCCTCTCGGGAATCCCTGTGTGTGAATTTACTGCCTTCGAGCATTCCTGTCCTGTCTCTTCCCAAGATTGCTTGTACGAGTTTTTTATTGCTCAAAGTTTTCAAGAGTTTGCTATCTATATTGTCTCTCGATATTTTGCGGACACGTTCTTACTTGGTACAAACCTTGATCAAGAAGTTGGTGCTGTGTAGGTGTTGGATCGCGCATCTCAAAGGGAGAAGCTACAATCGAGCGTTCTTCTTATGTGATTTCGCGTCATCGGCTCCGAAACTCCACGTTGCATCCTCTCGGGAATCCCTGTGTGTGAATTTACTGCCTTCGAGCATTCCTGTCCTGTCTCTTCCCAAGATTGCTTGTACGAGTTTTTTATTGCTCAAAGTTTTCAAGAGTTTGCTATCTATATTGTCTCTCGATATTTTGCGGACACGTTCTTACTTGGTACAAACCTTGATCAAGAAGTTGGTGCTGTGGAGGTGTTGGATCGCGCATCTCAAAGGGAGAAGCTACAATCGAGCGTTCTTTTTCTGTGATTTCGCGTCATCCGCTCCGAAACTCCACGTTGCATCCTCTCGGGAATCCCTGTGTGTGAATTTACTGCCTTCGAGCATTCCTGTCCTGTCTCTTCCCAAGATTGCTTGTACGAGTTTTTTATTGCTCAAAGTTTTCAAGAGTTTGCTATCTATATTGTCTCTCGATATTTTGCGGACACGTTCTTACTTGGTACAAACCTTGATCAAGAAGTTGGTGCTGTGTAGGTGTTGGATCGCGCATCTCAAAGGGAGAAGCTACAATCGAGCGTTCTTTTTCTGTGATTTCGCGTCATCCGCTCCGAAACTCCACGTTGCATCCTCTCGGGAATCCCTGTGTGTGAATTTACTGCCTTCGAGCATTCCTGTCCTGTCTCTTCCCAAGATTGCTTGTACGAGTTTTTTATTGCTCAAAGTTTTCAAGAGTTTGCTATCTATATTGTCTCTCGATATTTTGCGGACACGTTCTTACTTGGTACAAACCTTGATCAAGAAGTTGGTGCTGTGTAGGTGTTGGATCGCGCATCTCAAAGGGAGAAGCTACAATCGAGCGTTCTTCTTATGTGATTTCGCGTCATCCGCTCCGAAACTCCACGTTACATCCGCTCGGGAATCCCTGTGTGTGAATTTACTGCCTTCGAGCATTCCTGTCCTGTCTCTTCCCAAGATTGCTTGTACGAGTTTTTTATTGCTCAAAGTTTTCAAGAGTTTGCTATCTATATTGTCTCTCGATATTTTGCGGACACGTTCTTACTTGGTACAAACCTTGATCAAGAAGTTGGTGCTGTGGAGGTGTTGGATCGCGCATCTCAAAGGGAGAAGCTACAATCGAGCGTTCTTTTTCTGTGATTTCGCGTCATCCGCTCCGAAACTCCACGTTGCATCCTCTCGGGAATCCCTGTGTGTGAATTTACTGCCTTCGAGCATTCCTGTCCTGTCTCTTCCCAAGATTGCTTGTACGAGTTTTTTATTGCTCAAAGTTTTCAAGAGTTTGCTATCTATATTGTCTCTCGATATTTTGCGGACACGTTCTTACTTGGTACAAACCTTGATCAAGAAGTTGGTGCTGTGTAGGTGTTGGATCGCGCATCTCAAAGGGAGAAGCTACAATCGAGCGTTCTTCTTCTGTGATTTCGCGTCATCGGCTCCGAAACTCCGCGTTGCATCCGCTCGGGAATCCCTGTGTGTGAATTTACTGCCTTCGAGCATTCCTGTCCTGTCTCTTCCCAAGATTGCTTGTACGAGTTTTTTATTGCTCAAAGTTTTCAAGAGTTTGCTATCTATATTGTCTCTCGATATTTTGCGGACACGTTCTTACTTGGTACAAACCTTGATCAAGAAGTTGGTGCTGTGTAGGTGTTGGATCGCGCATCTCAAAGGGAGAAGCTACAATCGAGCGTTCTTCTTATGTGATTTCGCGTCATCGGCTCCGAAACTCCACGTTGCATCCGCTCGGGAATCCCTGTCTGTGAATTTACTGCCTTCGAGCATTCCTGTCCTGTCTCTTCCCAAGATTGCTTGTACGAGTTTTTTATTGCTCAAAGTTTTCAAGAGTTTGCTATCTATATTGTCTCTCGATATTTTGCGGACACGTTCTTACTTGGTACAAACCTTGATCAAGAAGTTGGTGCTGTGTAGGTGTTGGATCGCGCATCTCAAAGGGAGAAGCTACAATCGAGCGTTCTTTTTCTGTGATTTCGCGTCATCCGCTCCGAAACTCCACGTTGCATCCTCTCGGGAATCCCTGTGTGTGAATTTACTGCCTTCGAGCATTCCTGTCCTGTCTCTTCCCAAGATTGCTTGTACGAGTTTTTTATTGCTCAAAGTTTTCAAGAGTTTGCTATCTATATTGTCTCTCGATATTTTGCGGACACGTTCTTACTTGGTACAAACCTTGATCAAGAAGTTGGTGCTGTGTAGGTGTTGGATCGCGCATCTCAAAGGGAGAAGCTACAATCGAGCGTTCTTCTTATGTGATTTCGCGTCATCGGCTCCGAAACTCCACGTTGCATCCGCTCGGGAATCCCTGTGTGTGAATTTACTGCCTTCGAGCATTCCTGTCCTGTCTCTTCCCAAGATTGCTTGTACGAGTTTTTTATTGCTCAAAGTTTTCAAGAGTTTGCTATCTATATTGTCTCTCGATATTTTGCGGACACGTTCTTACTTGGTACAAACCTTGATCAAGAAGTTGGTGCTGTGTAGGTGTTGGATCGCGCATCTCAAAGGGAGAAGCTACAATCGAGCGTTCTTTTTCTGTGATTTCGCGTCATCCGCTCCGAAACTCCACGTTGCATCCTCTCGGGAATC
This sequence comes from Pseudoscleropodium purum, assembly GCA_963969395.1. Lineage (NCBI taxonomy): Eukaryota > Viridiplantae > Streptophyta > Bryopsida > Hypnales > Brachytheciaceae > Pseudoscleropodium > Pseudoscleropodium purum. The sequence goes on from OZ017796.1 coordinate 7,388,003, forward strand.
CCTGTGTGTGAATTTACTGCCTTCGAGCATTCCTGTCCTGTCTCTTCCCAAGATTGCTTGTACGAGTTTTTTATTGCTCAAAGTTTTCAAGAGTTTGCTATCTATATTGTCTCTCGATATTTTGCGGACACGTTCTTACTTGGTACAAACCTTGATCAAGAAGTTGGTGCTGTGTAGGTGTTGGATCGCGCATCTCAAAGGGAGAAGCTACAATCGAGCGTTCTTCTTATGTGATTTCGCGTCATCGGCTCCGAAACTCCACGTTGCATCCTCTCGGGAATCCCTGTGTGTGAATTTACTGCCTTCGAGCATTCCTGTCCTGTCTCTTCCCAAGATTGCTTGTACGAGTTTTTTATTGCTCAAAGTTTTCAAGAGTTTGCTATCTATATTGTCTCTCGATATTTTGCGGACACGTTCTTACTTGGTACAAACCTTGATCAAGAAGTTGGTGCTGTGGAGGTGTTGGATCGCGCATCTCAAAGGGAGAAGCTACAATCGAGCGTTCTTTTTCTGTGATTTCGCGTCATCCGCTCCGAAACTCCACGTTGCATCCTCTCGGGAATCCCTGTGTGTGAATTTACTGCCTTCGAGCATTCCTGTCCTGTCTCTTCCCAAGATTGCTTGTACGAGTTTTTTATTGCTCAAAGTTTTCAAGAGTTTGCTATCTATATTGTCTCTCGATATTTTGCGGACACGTTCTTACTTGGTACAAACCTTGATCAAGAAGTTGGTGCTGTGTAGGTGTTGGATCGCGCATCTCAAAGGGAGAAGCTACAATCGAGCGTTCTTCTTATGTGATTTCGCGTCATCCGCTCCGAAACTCCACGTTACATCCGCTCGGGAATCCCTGTGTGTGAATTTACTGCCTTCGAGCATTCCTGTCCTGTCTCTTCCCAAGATTGCTTGTACGAGTTTTTTATTGCTCAAAGTTTTCAAGAGTTTGCTATCTATATTGTCTCTCGATATTTTGCGGACACGTTCTTACTTGGTACAAACCTTGATCAAGAAGTTGGTGCTGTGTAGGTGTTGGATCGCGCATCTCAAAGGGAGAAGCTACAATCGAGCGTTCTTCTTATGTGATTTCGCGTCATCGGCTCCGAAACTCCACGTTGCATCCGCTCGGGAATCCCTGTGTGTGAATTTACTGCCTTCGAGCATTCCTGTCCTGTCTCTTCCCAAGATTGCTTGTACGAGTTTTTTATTGCTCAAAGTTTTCAAGAGTTTGCTATCTATATTGTCTCTCGATATTTTGCGGACACGTTCTTACTTGGTACAAACCTTGATCAAGAAGTTGGTGCTGTGGAGGTGTTGGATCGCGCATCTCAAAGGGAGAAGCTACAATCGAGCGTTCTTTTTCTGTGATTTCGCGTCATCCGCTCCGAAACTCCACGTTGCATCCTCTCGGGAATCCCTGTGTGTGAATTTACTGCCTTCGAGCATTCCTGTCCTGTCTCTTCCCAAGATTGCTTGTACGAGTTTTTTATTGCTCAAAGTTTTCAAGAGTTTGCTATCTATATTGTCTCTCGATATTTTGCGGACACGTTCTTACTTGGTACAAACCTTGATCAAGAAGTTGGTGCTGTGTAGGTGTTGGATCGCGCATCTCAAAGGGAGAAGCTACAATCGAGCGTTCTTCTTATGTGATTTCGCGTCATCGGCTCCGAAACTCCACGTTGCATCCTCTCGGGAATCCCTGTGTGTGAATTTACTGCCTTCGAGCATTCCTGTCCTGTCTCTTCCCAAGATTGCTTGTACGAGTTTTTTATTGCTCAAAGTTTTCAAGAGTTTGCTATCTATATTGTCTCTCGATATTTTGCGGACACGTTCTTACTTGGTACAAACCTTGATCAAGAAGTTGGTGCTGTGGAGGTGTTGGATCGCGCATCTCAAAGGGAGAAGCTACAATCGAGCGTTCTTTTTCTGTGATTTCGCGTCATCCGCTCCGAAACTCCACGTTGCATCCTCTCGGGAATCCCTGTGTGTGAATTTACTGCCTTCGAGCATTCCTGTCCTGTCTCTTCCCAAGATTGCTTGTACGAGTTTTTTATTGCTCAAAGTTTTCAAGAGTTTGCTATCTATATTGTCTCTCGATATTTTGCGGACACGTTCTTACTTGGTACAAACCTTGATCAAGAAGTTGGTGCTGTGTAGGTGTTGGATCGCGCATCTCAAAGGGAGAAGCTACAATCGAGCGTTCTTTTTCTGTGATTTCGCGTCATCCGCTCCGAAACTCCACGTTGCATCCTCTCGGGAATCCCTGTGTGTGAATTTACTGCCTTCGAGCATTCCTGTCCTGTCTCTTCCCAAGATTGCTTGTACGAGTTTTTTATTGCTCAAAGTTTTCAAGAGTTTGCTATCTATATTGTCTCTCGATATTTTGCGGACACGTTCTTACTTGGTACAAACCTTGATCAAGAAGTTGGTGCTGTGTAGGTGTTGGATCGCGCATCTCAAAGGGAGAAGCTACAATCGAGCGTTCTTCTTATGTGATTTCGCGTCATCCGCTCCGAAACTCCACGTTACATCCGCTCGGGAATCCCTGTGTGTGAATTTACTGCCTTCGAGCATTCCTGTCCTGTCTCTTCCCAAGATTGCTTGTACGAGTTTTTTATTGCTCAAAGTTTTCAAGAGTTTGCTATCTATATTGTCTCTCGATATTTTGCGGACACGTTCTTACTTGGTACAAACCTTGATCAAGAAGTTGGTGCTGTGTAGGTGTTGGATCGCGCATCTCAAAGGGAGTAGCTACAATCGAGCGTTCTTCTTATGTGATTTCGCGTCATCCGCTCCGAAACTCCACGTTGCATCCGCTCGAGAATCCCTGTGTGTGAATTTATTGCCTTCGAGCATTCCTGTCCTGTCTCTTCCCAAGATTGCTTGTACGAGTTTTTTATTGCTCAAAGTTTTCAAGAGTTTGCTATCTATATTGTCTCTCGATATTTTGCGGACACGTTCTTACTTGGTACAAACCTTGATCAAGAAGTTGGTGCTGTGTAGGTGTTGGATCGCGCATCTCAAAGGGAGAAGCTACAATCGAGCGTTCTTCTTATGTGATTTCGCGTCATCGGCTCCGAAACTCCACGTTGCATCCGCTCGGGAATCCCTGTGTGTGAATTTATTGCCTTCGAGCATTCCTGTCCTGTCTCTTCCCAAGATTGCTTGTACGAGTTTTTTATTGCTCAAAGTTTTCAAGAGTTTGCTATCTATATTGTCTCTCGATATTTTGCGGACACGTTCTTACTTGGTACAAACCTTGATCAAGAAGTTGGTGCTGTGTAGGTGTTGGATCGCGCATCTCAAAGGGAGAAGCTACAATCGAGCGTTCTTCTTATGTGATTTCGCGTCATCGGCTCCGAAACTCCACGTTGCATCCGCTCGGGAATCCCTGTGTGTGAATTTATTGCCTTCGAGCATTCCTGTCCTGTCTCTTCCCAAGATTGCTTGTACGAGTTTTTTATTGCTCAAAGTTTTCAAGAGTTTGCTATCTATATTGTCTCTCGATATTTTGCGGACACGTTCTTACTTGGTACAAACCTTGATCAAGAAGTTGGTGCTGTGTAGGTGTTGGATCGCGCATCTCAAAGGGAGAAGCTACAATCGAGCGTTCTTCTTATGTGATTTCGCGTCATCGGCTCCGAAACTCCACGTTGCATCCGCTCGGGAATCCCTGTGTGTGAATTTATTGCCTTCGAGCATTCCTGTCCTGTCTCTTCCCAAGATTGCTTGTACGAGTTTTTTATTGCTCAAAGTTTTCAAGAGTTTGCTATCTATATTGTCTCTCGATATTTTGCGGACACGTTCTTACTTGGTACAAACCTTGATCAAGAAGTTGGTGCTGTGTAGGTGTTGGATCGCGCATCTCAAAGGGAGAAGCTACAATCGAGCGTTCTTCTTATGTGATTTCGCGTCATCGGCTCCGAAACTCCACGTTGCATCCTCTCGGGAATCCCTGTGTGTGAATTTACTGCCTTCGAGCATTCCTGTCCTGTCTCTTCCCAAGATTGCTTGTACGAGTTTTTTATTGCTCAAAGTTTTCAAGAGTTTGCTATCTATATTGTCTCTCGATATTTTGCGGACACGTTCTTACTTGGTACAAACCTTGATCAAGAAGTTGGTGCTGTGTAGGTGTTGGATCGCGCATCTCAAAGGGAGAAGCTACAATCGAGCGTTCTTTTTCTGTGATTTCGCGTCATCGGCTCCGAAACTCCACGTTGCATCCTCTCGGGAATCCCTGTCTGTGAATTTACTGCCTTCGAGCATTCCTGTCCTGTCTCTTCCCAAGATTGCTTGTACGAGTTTTTTATTGCTCAAAGTTTTCAAGAGTTTGCTATCTATATTGTCTCTCGATATTTTGCGGACACGTTCTTACTTGGTACAAACCTTGATCAAGAAGTTGGTGCTGTGTAGGTGTTGGATCGCGCATCTCAAAGGGAGAAGCTACAATCGCGCGTTCTTCTTATGTGATTTCGCGTCATCCGCTCCGAAACTCCACGTTGCATCCGCTCGGGAATCCCTGTGTGTGAATTTATTGCCTTCGAGCATTCCTGTCCTGTCTCTTCCCAAGATTGCTTGTACGAGTTTTTTATTGCTCAAAGTTTTCAAGAGTTTGCTATCTATATTGTCTCTCGATATTTTGCGGACACGTTCTTACTTGGTACAAACCTTGATCAAGAAGTTGGTGCTGTGTAGGTGTTGGATCGCGCATCTCAAAGGGAGAAGCTACAATCGAGCGTTCTTCTTATGTGATTTCGCGTCATCGGCTCCGAAACTCCACGTTGCATCCGCTCGGGAATCCCTGTGTGTGAATTTACTGCCTTCGAGCATTCCTGTCCTGTCTCTTCCCAAGATTGCTTGTACGAGTTTTTTATTGCTCAAAGTTTTCAAGAGTTTGCTATCTATATTGTCTCTCGATATTTTGCGGACACGTTCTTACTTGGTACAAACCTTGATCAAGAAGTTGGTGCTGTGTAGGTGTTGGATCGCGCATCTCAAAGGGAGAAGCTACAATCGAGCGTTCTTCTTATGTGATTTCGCGTCATCGGCTCCGAAACTCCACGTTGCATCCGCTCGGGAATCCCTGTGTGTGAATTTATTGCCTTCGAGCATTCCTGTCCTGTCTCTTCCCAAGATTGCTTGTACGAGTTTTTTATTGCTCAAAGTTTTCAAGAGTTTGCTATCTATATTGTCTCTCGATATTTTGCGGACACGTTCTTACTTGGTACAAACCTTGATCAAGAAGTTGGTGCTGTGTAGGTGTTGGATCGCGCATCTCAAAGGGAGAAGCTACAATCGAGCGTTCTTCTTATGTGATTTCGCGTCATCGGCTCCGAAACTCCACGTTGCATCCTCTCGGGAATCCCTGTGTGTGAATTTACTGCCTTCGAGCATTCCTGTCCTGTCTCTTCCCAAGATTGCTTGTACGAGTTTTTTATTGCTCAAAGTTTTCAAGAGTTTGCTATCTATATTGTCTCTCGATATTTTGCGGACACGTTCTTACTTGGTACAAACCTTGATCAAGAAGTTGGTGCTGTGTAGGTGTTGGATCGCGCATCTCAAAGGGAGAAGCTACAATCGAGCGTTCTTCTTATGTGATTTCGCGTCATCGGCTCCGAAACTCCACGTTGCATCCGCTCGGGAATCCCTGTGTGTGAATTTATTGCCTTCGAGCATTCCTGTCCTGTCTCTTCCCAAGATTGCTTGTACGAGTTTTTTATTGCTCAAAGTTTTCAAGAGTTTGCTATCTATATTGTCTCTCGATATTTTGCGGACACGTTCTTACTTGGTACAAACCTTGATCAAGAAGTTGGTGCTGTGTAGGTGTTGGATCGCGCATCTATAAGGGAGAAGCTACAATCGCGCGTTCTTCTTATGTGATTTCGCGTCATCCGCTCCGAAACTCCACGTTGCATCCGCTCGGGAATCCCTGTGTGTGAATTTACTGCCTTCGAGCATTCCTGTCCTGTCTCTTCCCAAGATTGCTTGTACGAGTTTTTTATTGCTCAAAGTTTTCAAGAGTTTGCTATCTATATTGTCTCTCGATATTTTGCGGACACGTTCTTACTTGGTACAAACCTTGATCAAGAAGTTGGTGCTGTGTAGGTGTTGGATCGCGCATCTCAAAGGGAGAAGCTACAATCGAGCGTTCTTCTTATGTGATTTCGCGTCATCGGCTCCGAAACTCCACGTTGCATCCGCTCGGGAATCCCTGTGTGTGAATTTATTGCCTTCGAGCATTCCTGTCCTGTCTCTTCCCAAGATTGCTTGTACGAGTTTTTTATTGCTCAAAGTTTTCAAGAGTTTGCTATCTATATTGTCTCTCGATATTTTGCGGACACGTTCTTACTTGGTACAAACCTTGATCAAGAAGTTGGTGCTGTGTAGGTGTTGGATCGCGCATCTCAAAGGGAGAAGCTACAATCGAGCGTTCTTCTTATGTGATTTCGCGTCATCGGCTCCGAAACTCCACGTTGCATCCGCTCGGGAATCCCTGTGTGTGAATTTACTGCCTTCGAGCATTCCTGTCCTGTCTCTTCCCAAGATTGCTTGTACGAGTTTTTTATTGCTCAAAGTTTTCAAGAGTTTGCTATCTATATTGTCTCTCGATATTTTGCGGACACGTTCTTACTTGGTACAAACCTTGATCAAGAAGTTGGTGCTGTGTAGGTGTTGGATCGCGCATCTCAAAGGGAGTAGCTACAATCGAGCGTTCTTCTTATGTGATTTTGCGTCATCCGCTCCGAAACTCCACGTTGCATCCGCTCGAGAATCCCTGTGTGTGAATTTATTGCCTTCGAGCATTCCTGTCCTGTCTCTTCCCAAGATTGCTTGTACGAGTTTTTTATTGCTCAAAGTTTTCAAGAGTTTGCTATCTATATTGTCTCTCGATATTTTGCGGACACGTTCTTACTTGGTACAAACCTTGATCAAGAAGTTGGTGCTGTGTAGGTGTTGGATCGCGCATCTCAAAGGGAGAAGCTACAATCGAGCGTTCTTCTTATGTGATTTCGCGTCATCGGCTCCGAAACTCCACGTTGCATCCGCTCGGGAATCCCTGTCTGTGAATTTACTGCCTTCGAGCATTCCTGTCCTGTCTCTTCCCAAGATTGCTTGTACGAGTTTTTTATTGCTCAAAGTTTTCAAGAGTTTGCTATCTATATTGTCTCTCGATATTTTGCGGACACGTTCTTACTTGGTACAAACCTTGATCAAGAAGTTGGTGCTGTGTAGGTGTTGGATCGCGCATCTCAAAGGGAGAAGCTACAATCGAGCGTTCTTCTTCTGTGATTTCGCGTCATCGGCTCCGAAACTCCACGTTGCATCCGCTCGGGAATCCCTGTGTGTGAATTTATTGCCTTCGAGCATTCCTGTCCTGTCTCTTCCCAAGATTGCTTGTACGAGTTTTTTATTGCTCAAAGTTTTCAAGAGTTTGCTATCTATATTGTCTCTCGATATTTTGCGGACACGTTCTTACTTGGTACAAACCTTGATCAAGAAGTTGGTGCTGTGTAGGTGTTGGATCGCGCATCTCAAAGGGAGAAGCTACAATCGAGCGTTCTTCTTATGTGATTTCGCGTCATCGGCTCCGAAACTCCACGTTGCATCCGCTCGGGAATCCCTGTGTGTGAATTTATTGCCTTCGAGCATTCCTGTCCTGTCTCTTCCCAAGATTGCTTGTACGAGTTTTTTATTGCTCAAAGTTTTCAAGAGTTTGCTATCTATATTGTCTCTCGATATTTTGCGGACACGTTCTTACTTGGTACAAACCTTGATCAAGAAGTTGGTGCTGTGTAGGTGTTGGATCGCGCATCTCAAAGGGAGAAGCTACAATCGAGCGTTCTTCTTATGTGATTTCGCGTCATCGGCTCCGAAACTCCACGTTGCATCCGCTCGGGAATCCCTGTGTGTGAATTTACTGCCTTCGAGCATTCCTGTCCTGTCTCTTCCCAAGATTGCTTGTACGAGTTTTTTATTGCTCAAAGTTTTCAAGAGTTTGCTATCTATATTGTCTCTCGATATTTTGCGGACACGTTCTTACTTGGTACAAACCTTGATCAAGAAGTTGGTGCTGTGTAGGTGTTGGATCGCGCATCTCAAAGGGAGAAGCTACAATCGAGCGTTCTTCTTATGTGATTTCGCGTCATCGGCTCCGAAACTCCACGTTGCATCCTCTCGGGAATCCCTGTGTGTGAATTTACTGCCTTCGAGCATTCCTGTCCTGTCTCTTCCCAAGATTGCTTGTACGAGTTTTTTATTGCTCAAAGTTTTCAAGAGTTTGCTATCTATATTGTCTCTCGATATTTTGCGGACACGTTCTTACTTGGTACAAACCTTGATCAAGAAGTTGGTGCTGTGTAGGTGTTGGATCGCGCATCTCAAAGGGAGAAGCTACAATCGAGCGTTCTTCTTATGTGATTTCGCGTCATCGGCTCCGAAACTCCACGTTGCATCCTCTCGGGAATCCCTGTGTGTGAATTTACTGCCTTCGAGCATTCCTGTCCTGTCTCTTCCCAAGATTGCTTGTACGAGTTTTTTATTGCTCAAAGTTTTCAAGAGTTTGCTATCTATATTGTCTCTCGATATTTTGCGGACACGTTCTTACTTGGTACAAACCTTGATCAAGAAGTTGGTGCTGTGTAGGTGTTGGATCGCGCATCTCAAAGGGAGAAGCTACAATCGAGCGTTCTTCTTATGTGATTTCGCGTCATCGGCTCCGAAACTCCACGTTGCATCCGCTCGGGAATCCCTGTGTGTGAATTTACTGCCTTCGAGCATTCCTGTCCTGTCTCTTCCCAAGATTGCTTGTACGAGTTTTTTATTGCTCAAAGTTTTCAAGAGTTTGCTATCTATATTGTCTCTCGATATTTTGCGGACACGTTCTTACTTGGTACAAACCTTGATCAAGAAGTTGGTGCTGTGTAGGTGTTGGATCGCGCATCTCAAAGGGAGTAGCTACAATCGAGCGTTCTTCTTATGTGATTTTGCGTCATCCGCTCCGAAACTCCACGTTGCATCCGCTCGAGAATCCCTGTGTGTGAATTTATTGCCTTCGAGCATTCCTGTCCTGTCTCTTCCCAAGATTGCTTGTACGAGTTTTTTATTGCTCAAAGTTTTCAAGAGTTTGCTATCTATATTGTCTCTCGATATTTTGCGGACACGTTCTTACTTGGTACAAACCTTGATCAAGAAGTTGGTGCTGTGTAGGTGTTGGATCGCGCATCTCAAAGGGAGAAGCTACAATCGAGCGTTCTTCTTATGTGATTTCGCGTCATCGGCTCCGAAACTCCACGTTGCATCCGCTCGGGAATCCCTGTCTGTGAATTTACTGCCTTCGAGCATTCCTGTCCTGTCTCTTCCCAAGATTGCTTGTACGAGTTTTTTATTGCTCAAAGTTTTCAAGAGTTTGCTATCTATATTGTCTCTCGATATTTTGCGGACACGTTCTTACTTGGTACAAACCTTGATCAAGAAGTTGGTGCTGTGTAGGTGTTGGATCGCGCATCTCAAAGGGAGAAGCTACAATCGAGCGTTCTTCTTCTGTGATTTCGCGTCATCGGCTCCGAAACTCCACGTTGCATCCGCTCGGGAATCCCTGTGTGTGAATTTATTGCCTTCGAGCATTCCTGTCCTGTCTCTTCCCAAGATTGCTTGTACGAGTTTTTTATTGCTCAAAGTTTTCAAGAGTTTGCTATCTATATTGTCTCTCGATATTTTGCGGACACGTTCTTACTTGGTACAAACCTTGATCAAGAAGTTGGTGCTGTGTAGGTGTTGGATCGCGCATCTCAAAGGGAGAAGCTACAATCGAGCGTTCTTCTTATGTGATTTCGCGTCATCGGCTCCGAAACTCCACGTTGCATCCGCTCGGGAATCCCTGTGTGTGAATTTATTGCCTTCGAGCATTCCTGTCCTGTCTCTTCCCAAGATTGCTTGTACGAGTTTTTTATTGCTCAAAGTTTTCAAGAGTTTGCTATCTATATTGTCTCTCGATATTTTGCGGACACGTTCTTACTTGGTACAAACCTTGATCAAGAAGTTGGTGCTGTGTAGGTGTTGGATCGCGCATCTCAAAGGGAGAAGCTACAATCGAGCGTTCTTCTTATGTGATTTCGCGTCATCGGCTCCGAAACTCCACGTTGCATCCGCTCGGGAATCCCTGTGTGTGAATTTACTGCCTTCGAGCATTCCTGTCCTGTCTCTTCCCAAGATTGCTTGTACGAGTTTTTTATTGCTCAAAGTTTTCAAGAGTTTGCTATCTATATTGTCTCTCGATATTTTGCGGACACGTTCTTACTTGGTACAAACCTTGATCAAGAAGTTGGTGCTGTGTAGGTGTTGGATCGCGCATCTCAAAGGGAGAAGCTACAATCGAGCGTTCTTCTTATGTGATTTCGCGTCATCGGCTCCGAAACTCCACGTTGCATCCTCTCGGGAATCCCTGTGTGTGAATTTACTGCCTTCGAGCATTCCTGTCCTGTCTCTTCCCAAGATTGCTTGTACGAGTTTTTTATTGCTCAAAGTTTTCAAGAGTTTGCTATCTATATTGTCTCTCGATATTTTGCGGACACGTTCTTACTTGGTACAAACCTTGATCAAGAAGTTGGTGCTGTGTAGGTGTTGGATCGCGCATCTCAAAGGGAGAAGCTACAATCGAGCGTTCTTCTTATGTGATTTCGCGTCATCGGCTCCGAAACTCCACGTTGCATCCTCTCGGGAATCCCTGTGTGTGAATTTACTGCCTTCGAGCATTCCTGTCCTGTCTCTTCCCAAGATTGCTTGTACGAGTTTTTTATTGCTCAAAGTTTTCAAGAGTTTGCTATCTATATTGTCTCTCGATATTTTGCGGACACGTTCTTACTTGGTACAAACCTTGATCAAGAAGTTGGTGCTGTGTAGGTGTTGGATCGCGCATCTCAAAGGGAGAAGCTACAATCGAGCGTTCTTCTTATGTGATTTCGCGTCATCGGCTCCGAAACTCCACGTTGCATCCTCTCGGGAATCCCTGTCTGTGAATTTACTGCCTTCGAGCATTCCTGTCCTGTCTCTTCCCAAGATTGCTTGTACGAGTTTTTTATTGCTCAAAGTTTTCAAGAGTTTGCTATCTATATTGTCTCTCGATATTTTGCGGACACGTTCTTACTTGGTACAAACCTTGATCAAGAAGTTGGTGCTGTGTAGGTGTTGGATCGCGCATCTCAAAGGGAGAAGCTACAATCGAGCGTTCTTCTTCTGTGATTTCGCGTCATCGGCTCCGAAACTCCACGTTGCATCCTCTCGGGAATCCCTGTGTGTGAATTTACTGCCTTCGAGCATTCCTGTCCTGTCTCTTCCCAAGATTGCTTGTACGAGTTTTTTATTGCTCAAAGTTTTCAAGAGTTTGCTATCTATATTGTCTCTCGATATTTTGCGGACACGTTCTTACTTGGTACAAACCTTGATCAAGAAGTTGGTGCTGTGTAGGTGTTGGATCGCGCATCTCAAAGGGAGAAGCTACAATCGAGCGTTCTTCTTATGTGATTTCGCGTCATCCGCTCCGAAACTCCACGTTGCATCCGCTCGGGAATCCCTGTGTGTGAATTTACTGCCTTCGAGCATTCCTGTCCTGTCTCTTCCCAAGATTGCTTGTACGAGTTTTTTATTGCTCAAAGTTTTCAAGAGTTTGCTATCTATATTGTCTCTCGATATTTTGCGGACACGTTCTTACTTGGTACAAACCTTGATCAAGAAGTTGGTGCTGTGGAGGTGTTGGATCGCGCATCTCAAAGGGAGAAGCTACAATCGAGCGTTCTTCTTATGTGATTTCGCGTCATCGGCTCCGAAACTCCACGTTGCATCCGCTCGGGAATCCCTGTGTGTGAATTTATTGCCTTCGAGCATTCCTGTCCTGTCTCTTCCCAAGATTGCTTGTACGAGTTTTTTATTGCTCAAAGTTTTCAAGAGTTTGCTATCTATATTGTCTCTCGATATTTTGCGGACACGTTCTTACTTGGTACAAACCTTGATCAAGAAGTTGGTGCTGTGTAGGTGTTGGATCGCGCATCTCAAAGGGAGAAGCTACAATCGAGCGTTCTTCTTCTGTGATTTCGCGTCATCGGCTCCGAAACTCCACGTTGCATCCGCTCGGGAATCCCTGTGTGTGAATTTACTGCCTTCGAGCATTCCTGTCCTGTCTCTTCCCAAGATTGCTTGTACGAGTTTTTTATTGCTCAAAGTTTTCAAGAGTTTGCTATCTATATTGTCTCTCGATATTTTGCGGACACGTTCTTACTTGGTACAAACCTTGATCAAGAAGTTGGTGCTGTGTAGGTGTTGGATCGCGCATCTCAAAGGGAGAAGCTACAATCGAGCGTTCTTCTTATGTGATTTCGCGTCATCGGCTCCGAAACTCCACGTTGCATCCTCTCGGGAATCCCTGTGTGTGAATTTACTGCCTTCGAGCATTCCTGTCCTGTCTCTTCCCAAGATTGCTTGTACGAGTTTTTTATTGCTCAAAGTTTTCAAGAGTTTGCTATCTATATTGTCTCTCGATATTTTGCGGACACGTTCTTACTTGGTACAAACCTTGATCAAGAAGTTGGTGCTGTGTAGGTGTTGGATCGCGCATCTCAAAGGGAGAAGCTACAATCGAGCGTTCTTCTTATGTGATTTCGCGTCATCGGCTCCGAAACTCCACGTTGCATCCTCTCGGGAATCCCTGTGTGTGAATTTACTGCCTTCGAGCATTCCTGTCCTGTCTCTTCCCAAGATTGCTTGTACGAGTTTTTTATTGCTCAAAGTTTTCAAGAGTTTGCTATCTATATTGTCTCTCGATATTTTGCGGACACGTTCTTACTTGGTACAAACCTTGATCAAGAAGTTGGTGCTGTGTAGGTGTTGGATCGCGCATCTCAAAGGGAGAAGCTACAATCGAGCGTTCTTCTTATGTGATTTCGCGTCATCGGCTCCGAAACTCCACGTTGCATCCTCTCGGGAATCCCTGTGTGTGAATTTACTGCCTTCGAGCATTCCTGTCCTGTCTCTTCCCAAGATTGCTTGTACGAGTTTTTTATTGCTCAAAGTTTTCAAGAGTTTGCTATCTATATTGTCTCTCGATATTTTGCGGACACGTTCTTACTTGGTACAAACCTTGATCAAGAAGTTGGTGCTGTGTAGGTGTTGGATCGCGCATCTCAAAGGGAGAAGCTACAATCGAGCGTTCTTCTTATGTGATTTCGCGTCATCGGCTCCGAAACTCCACGTTGCATCCTCTCGGGAATCCCTGTCTGTGAATTTACTGCCTTCGAGCATTCCTGTCCTGTCTCTTCCCAAGATTGCTTGTACGAGTTTTTTATTGCTCAAAGTTTTCAAGAGTTTGCTATCTATATTGTCTCTCGATATTTTGCGGACACGTTCTTACTTGGTACAAACCTTGATCAAGAAGTTGGTGCTGTGTAGGTGTTGGATCGCGCATCTCAAAGGGAGAAGCTACAATCGAGCGTTCTTCTTCTGTGATTTCGCGTCATCGGCTCCGAAACTCCACGTTGCATCCTCTCGGGAATCCCTGTGTGTGAATTTACTGCCTTCGAGCATTCCTGTCCTGTCTCTTCCCAAGATTGCTTGTACGAGTTTTTTATTGCTCAAAGTTTTCAAGAGTTTGCTATCTATATTGTCTCTCGATATTTTGCGGACACGTTCTTACTTGGTACAAACCTTGATCAAGAAGTTGGTGCTGTGTAGGTGTTGGATCGCGCATCTCAAAGGGAGAAGCTACAATCGAGCGTTCTTCTTATGTGATTTCGCGTCATCCGCTCCGAAACTCCACGTTGCATCCGCTCGGGAATCCCTGTGTGTGAATTTACTGCCTTCGAGCATTCCTGTCCTGTCTCTTCCCAAGATTGCTTGTACGAGTTTTTTATTGCTCAAAGTTTTCAAGAGTTTGCTATCTATATTGTCTCTCGATATTTTGCGGACACGTTCTTACTTGGTACAAACCTTGATCAAGAAGTTGGTGCTGTGGAGGTGTTGGATCGCGCATCTCAAAGGGAGAAGCTACAATCGAGCGTTCTTCTTATGTGATTTCGCGTCATCGGCTCCGAAACTCCACGTTGCATCCGCTCGGGAATCCCTGTGTGTGAATTTATTGCCTTCGAGCATTCCTGTCCTGTCTCTTCCCAAGATTGCTTGTACGAGTTTTTTATTGCTCAAAGTTTTCAAGAGTTTGCTATCTATATTGTCTCTCGATATTTTGCGGACACGTTCTTACTTGGTACAAACCTTGATCAAGAAGTTGGTGCTGTGTAGGTGTTGGATCGCGCATCTCAAAGGGAGAAGCTACAATCGAGCGTTCTTCTTCTGTGATTTCGCGTCATCGGCTCCGAAACTCCACGTTGCATCCGCTCGGGAATCCCTGTGTGTGAATTTACTGCCTTCGAGCATTCCTGTCCTGTCTCTTCCCAAGATTGCTTGTACGAGTTTTTTATTGCTCAAAGTTTTCAAGAGTTTGCTATCTATATTGTCTCTCGATATTTTGCGGACACGTTCTTACTTGGTACAAACCTTGATCAAGAAGTTGGTGCTGTGTAGGTGTTGGATCGCGCATCTCAAAGGGAGAAGCTACAATCGAGCGTTCTTCTTATGTGATTTCGCGTCATCGGCTCCGAAACTCCACGTTGCATCCTCTCGGGAATCCCTGTGTGTGAATTTACTGCCTTCGAGCATTCCTGTCCTGTCTCTTCCCAAGATTGCTTGTACGAGTTTTTTATTGCTCAAAGTTTTCAAGAGTTTGCTATCTATATTGTCTCTCGATATTTTGCGGACACGTTCTTACTTGGTACAAACCTTGATCAAGAAGTTGGTGCTGTGTAGGTGTTGGATCGCGCATCTCAAAGGGAGAAGCTACAATCGAGCGTTCTTCTTATGTGATTTCGCGTCATCGGCTCCGAAACTCCACGTTGCATCCGCTCGGGAATCCCTGTGTGTGAATTTACTGCCTTCGAGCATTCCTGTCCTGTCTCTTCCCAAGATTGCTTGTACGAGTTTTTTATTGCTCAAAGTTTTCAAGAGTTTGCTATCTATATTGTCTCTCGATATTTTGCGGACACGTTCTTACTTGGTACAAACCTTGATCAAGAAGTTGGTGCTGTGGAGGTGTTGGATCGCGCATCTCAAAGGGAGAAGCTACAATCGAGCGTTCTTCTTATGTGATTTCGCGTCATCGGCTCCGAAACTCCACGTTGCATCCGCTCGGGAATCCCTGTGTGTGAATTTATTGCCTTCGAGCATTCCTGTCCTGTCTCTTCCCAAGATTGCTTGTACGAGTTTTTTATTGCTCAAAGTTTTCAAGAGTTTGCTATCTATATTGTCTCTCGATATTTTGCGGACACGTTCTTACTTGGTACAAACCTTGATCAAGAAGTTGGTGCTGTGGAGGTGTTGGATCGCGCATCTCAAAGGGAGAAGCTACAATCGAGCGTTCTTCTTCTGTGATTTCGCGTCATCCGCTCCGAAACTCCACGTTGCATCCTCTCGGGAATCCCTGTGTGTGAATTTACTGCCTTCGAGCATTCCTGTCCTGTCTCTTCCCAAGATTGGTTGTACGAGTTTTTTATTGCTCAAAGTTTTCAAGAGTTTGCTATCTATATTGTCTCTCGATATTTTGCGGACACGTTCTTACTTGGTACAAACCTTGATCAAGAAGTTGGTGCTGTGTAGGTGTTGGATCGCGCATCTATAAGGGAGAAGCTACAATCGCGCGTTCTTCTTCTGTGATTTCGCGTCATCCGCTCCGAAACTCCACGTTACATCCGCTCGGGAATCCCTGTGTGTGAATTTACTGCCTTCGAGCATTCCTGTCCTGTCTCTTCCCAAGATTGCTTGTACGAGTTTTTTATTGCTCAAAGTTTTCAAGAGTTTGCTATCTATATTGTCTCTCGATATTTTGCGGACACGTTCTTACTTGGTACAAACCTTGATCAAGAAGTTGGTGCTGTGTAGGTGTTGGATCGCGCATCTCAAAGGGAGAAGCTACAATCGAGCGTTCTTCTTATGTGATTTCGCGTCATCCGCTCCGAAACTCCACGTTGCATCCTCTCGGGAATCCCTGTGTGTGAATTTACTGCCTTCGAGCATTCCTGTCCTGTCTCTTCCCAAGATTGCTTGTACGAGTTTTTTATTGCTCAAAGTTTTCAAGAGTTTGCTATCTATATTGTCTCTCGATATTTTGCGGACACGTTCTTACTTGGTACAAACCTTGATCAAGAAGTTGGTGCTGTGGAGGTGTTGGATCGCGCATCTCAAAGGGAGAAGCTACAATCGAGCGTTCTTCTTATGTGATTTCGCGTCATCCGCTCCGAAACTCCACGTTACATCCGCTCGGGAATCCCTGTGTGTGAATTTACTGCCTTCGAGCATTCCTGTCCTGTCTCTTCCCAAGATTGCTTGTACGAGTTTTTTATTGCTCAAAGTTTTCAAGAGTTTGCTATCTATATTGTCTCTCGATATTTTGCGGACACGTTCTTACTTGGTACAAACCTTGATCAAGAAGTTGGTGCTGTGTAGGTGTTGGATCGCGCATCTCAAAGGGAGTAGCTACAATCGAGCGTTCTTCTTATGTGATTTCGCGTCATCCGCTCCGAAACTCCACGTTGCATCCTCTCGGGAATCCCTGTGTGTGAATTTACTGCCTTCGAGCATTCCTGTCCTGTCTCTTCCCAAGATTGCTTGTACGAGTTTTTTATTGCTCAAAGTTTTCAAGAGTTTGCTATCTATATTGTCTCTCGATATTTTGCGGACACGTTCTTACTTGGTACAAACCTTGATCAAGAAGTTGGTGCTGTGTAGGTGTTGGATCGCGCATCTCAAAGCGAGAAGCTACAATCGCGCGTTCTTCTTATGTGATTTCGCGTCATCGGCTCCGAAACTCCACGTTGCATCCGCTCGGGAATCCCTGTGTGTGAATTTATTGCCTTCGAGCATTCCTGTCCTGTCTCTTCCCAAGATTGCTTGTACGAGTTTTTTATTGCTCAAAGTTTTCAAGAGTTTGCTATCTATATTGTCTCTCGATATTTTGCGGACACGTTCTTACTTGGTACAAACCTTGATCAAGAAGTTGGTGCTGTGTAGGTGTTGGATCGCGCATCTATAAGGGAGAAGCTACAATCGAGCGTTCTTCTTATGTGATTTCGCGTCATCCGCTCCGAAACTCCACGTTACATCCGCTCGGGAATCCCTGTGTGTGAATTTACTGCCTTCGAGCATTCCTGTCCTGTCTCTTCCCAAGATTGCTTGTACGAGTTTTTTTTTGCTCAAAGTTTTCAAGAGTTTGCTATCTATATTGTCTCTCGATATTTTGCGGACACGTTCTTACTTGGTACAAACCTTGATCAAGAAGTTGGTGCTGTGTAGGTGTTGGATCGCGCATCTCAAAGGGAGAAGCTACAATCGAGCGTTCTTCTTATGTGATTTCGCGTCATCCGCTCCGAAACTCCACGTTGCATCCTCTCGGGAATCCCTGTGTGTGAATTTACTGCCTTCGAGCATTCCTGTCCTGTCTCTTCCCAAGATTGCTTGTACGAGTTTTTTATTGCTCAAAGTTTTCAAGAGTTTGCTATCTATATTGTCTCTCGATATTTTGCGGACACGTTCTTACTTGGTACAAACCTTGATCAAGAAGTTGGTGCTGTGTAGGTGTTGGATCGCGCATCTCAAAGGGAGAAGCTACAATCGAGCGTTCTTCTTATGTGATTTTGCGTCATCCGCTCCGAAACTCCACGTTGCATCCGCTCGGGAATCCCTGTGTGTGAATTTATTGCCTTCGAGCATTCCTGTCCTGTCTCTTCCCAAGATTGCTTGTACGAGTTTTTTATTGCTCAAAGTTTTCAAGAGTTTGCTATCTATATTGTCTCTCGATATTTTGCGGACACGTTCTTACTTGGTACAAACCTTGATCAAGAAGTTGGTGCTGTGTAGGTGTTGGATCGCGCATCTCAAAGGGAGAAGCTACAATCGAGCGTTCTTCTTATGTGATTTCGCGTCATCCGCTCCGAAACTCCACGTTGCATCCTCTCGGGAATCCCTGTGTGTGAATTTACTGCCTTCGAGCATTCCTGTCCTGTCTCTTCCCAAGATTGCTTGTACGAGTTTTTTATTGCTCAAAGTTTTCAAGAGTTTGCTATCTATATTGTCTCTCGATATTTTGCGGACACGTTCTTACTTGGTACAAACCTTGATCAAGAAGTTGGTGCTGTGTAGGTGTTGGATCGCGCATCTCAAAGCGAGAAGCTACAATCGCGCGTTCTTCTTCTGTGATTTCGCGTCATCCGCTCCGAAACTCCACGTTACATCCGCTCGGGAATCCCTGTGTGTGAATTTACTGCCTTCGAGCATTCCTGTCCTGTCTCTTCCCAAGATTGCTTGTACGAGTTTTTTATTGCTCAAAGTTTTCAAGAGTTTGCTATCTATATTGTCTCTCGATATTTTGCGGACACGTTCTTACTTGGTACAAACCTTGATCAAGAAGTTGGTGCTGTGTAGGTGTTGGATCGCGCATCTCAAAGGGAGAAGCTACAATCGCGCGTTCTTCTTCTGTGATTTCGCGTCATCCGCTCCGAAACTCCACGTTACATCCGCTCGGGAATCCCTGTGTGTGAATTTACTGCCTTCGAGCATTCCTGTCCTGTCTCTTCCCAAGATTGCTTGTACGAGTTTTTTATTGCTCAAAGTTTTCAAGAGTTTGCTATCTATATTGTCTCTCGATATTTTGCGGACACGTTCTTACTTGGTACAAACCTTGATCAAGAAGTTGGTGCTGTGTAGGTGTTGGATCGCGCATCTCAAAGGGAGAAGCTACAATCGAGCGTTCTTCTTATGTGATTTCGCGTCATCGGCTCCGAAACTCCACGTTGCATCCGCTCGGGAATCCCTGTGTGTGAATTTACTGCCTTCGAGCATTCCTGTCCTGTCTCTTCCCAAGATTGCTTGTACGAGTTTTTTATTGCTCAAAGTTTTCAAGAGTTTGCTATCTATATTGTCTCTCGATATTTTGCGGACACGTTCTTACTTGGTACAAACCTTGATCAAGAAGTTGGTGCTGTGTAGGTGTTGGATCGCGCATCTCAAAGGGAGAAGCTACAATCGAGCGTTCTTCTTCTGTGATTTCGCGTCATCCGCTCCGAAACTCCACGTTGCATCCTCTCGGGAATCCCTGTGTGTGAATTTACTGCCTTCGAGCATTCCTGTCCTGTCTCTTCCCAAGATTGCTTGTACGAGTTTTTTATTGCTCAAAGTTTTCAAGAGTTTGCTATCTATATTGTCTCTCGATATTTTGCGGACACGTTCTTACTTGGTACAAACCTTGATCAAGAAGTTGGTGCTGTGTAGGTGTTGGATCGCGCATCTCAAAGGGAGTAGCTACAATCGAGCGTTCTTCTTATGTGATTTCGCGTCATCCGCTCCGAAACTCCACGTTGCATCCGCTCGAGAATCCCTATGTGTGAATTTATTGCCTTCGAGCATTCCTGTCCTGTCTCTTCCCAAGATTGCTTGTACGAGTTTTTTATTGCTCAAAGTTTTCAAGAGTTTGCTATCTATATTGTCTCTCGATATTTTGCGGACACGTTCTTACTTGGTACAAACCTTGATCAAGAAGTTGGTGCTGTGTAGGTGTTGGATCGCGCATCTATAAGGGAGAAGCTACAATCGCGCGTTCTTCTTCTGTGATTTCGCGTCATCCCCTCCGAAACTCCACGTTACATCCGCTCGGGAATCCCTGTGTGTGAATTTACTGCCTTCGAGCATTCCTGTCCTGTCTCTTCCCAAGATTGCTTGTACGAGTTTTTTATTGCTCAAAGTATTCAAGAGTTTGCTATCTATATTGTCTCTCGATATTTTGCGGACACGTTCTTACTTGGTACAAACCTTGATCAAGAAGTTGGTGCTGTGTAGGTGTTGGATCGCGCATCTCAAAGGGAGAAGCTACAATCGAGCGTTCTTCTTATGTGATTTCGCGTCATCCGCTCCGAAACTCCACGTTGCATCCTCTCGGGAATCCCTGTGTGTGAATTTACTGCCTTCGAGCATTCCTGTCCTGTCTCTTCCCAAGATTGCTTGTACGAGTTTTTTATTGCTCAAAGTTTTCAAGAGTTTGCTATCTATATTGTCTCTCGATATTTTGCGGACACGTTCTTACTTGGTACAAACCTTGATCAAGAAGTTGGTGCTGTGTAGGTGTTGGATCGCGCATCTATAAGGGAGAAGCTACAATCGCGCGTTCTTCTTCTGTGATTTCGCGTCATCCACTCCGAAACTCCACGTTACATCCGCTCGGGAATCCCTGTGTGTGAATTTACTGCCTTCGAGCATTCCTGTCCTGTCTCTTCCCAAGATTGCTTGTACGAGTTTTTTATTGCTCAAAGTTTTCAAGAGTTTGCTATCTATATTGTCTCTCGATATTTTGCGGACACGTTCTTACTTGGTACAAACCTTGATCAAGAAGTTGGTGCTGTGTAGGTGTTGGATCGCGCATCTATAAGGGAGAAGCTACAATCGAGCGTTCTTCTTCTGTGATTTCGCGTCATCCGCTCCGAAACTCCACGTTGCATCCGCTCGGGAATCCCTGTGTGTGAATTTACTGCCTTCGAGCATTCCTGTCCTGTCTCTTCCCAAGATTGCTTGTACGAGTTTTTTATTGCTCAAAGTTTTCAAGAGTTTGCTATCTATATTGTCTCTCGATATTTTGCGGACACGTTCTTACTTGGTACAAACCTTGATCAAGAAGTTGGTGCTGTGTAGGTGTTGGATCGCGCATCTCAAAGGGAGAAGCTACAATCGAGCGTTCTTCTTATGTGATTTCGCGTCATCCGCTCCGAAACTCCACGTTGCATCCGCTCGAGAATCCCTGTGTGTGAATTTATTGCCTTCGAGCATTCCTGTCCTGTCTCTTCCCAAGATTGCTTGTACGAGTTTTTTATTGCTCAAAGTTTTCAAGAATTTGCTATCTATATTGTCTCTCGATATTTTGCGGACACGTTCTTACTTGGTACAAACCTTGATCAAGAAGTTGGTGCTGTGTAGGTGTTGGATCGCGCATCTCAAAGGGAGAAGCTACAATCGAGCGTTCTTCTTATGTGATTTCGCGTCATCCGCTCCGAAACTCCACGTTACATCCGCTCGGGAATCCCTGTGTGTGAATTTACTGCCTTCGAGCATTCCTGTCCTGTCTCTTCCCAAGATTGCTTGTACGAGTTTTTTATTGCTCAAAGTTTTCAAGAGTTTGCTATCTATATTGTCTCTCGATATTTTGCGGACACGTTCTTACTTGGTACAAACCTTGATCAAGAAGTTGGTGCTGTGTAGGTGTTGGATCGCGCATCTCAAAGGGAGTAGCTACAATCGAGCGTTCTTCTTATGTGATTTCGCGTCATCCGCTCCGAAACTCCACGTTGCATCCGCTCGAGAATCCCTGTGTGTGAATTTATTGCCTTCGAGCATTCCTGTCCTGTCTCTTCCCAAGATTGCTTGTACGAGTTTTTTATTGCTCAAAGTTTTCAAGAATTTGCTATCTATATTGTCTCTCGATATTTTGCGGACACGTTCTTACTTGGTACAAACCTTGATCAAGAAGTTGGTGCTGTGTAGGTGTTGGATCGCGCATCTCAAAGGGAGAAGCTACAATCGAGCGTTCTTCTTATGTGATTTCGCGTCATCCGCTCCGAAACTCCACGTTGCATCCTCTCGGGAATCCCTGTGTGTGAATTTACTGCCTTCGAGCATTCCTGTCCTGTCTCTTCCCAAGATTGCTTGTACGAGTTTTTTATTGCTCAAAGTTTTCAAGAGTTTGCTATCTATATTGTCTCTCGATATTTTGCGGACACGTTCTTACTTGGTACAAACCTTGATCAAGAAGTTGGTGCTGTGTAGGTGTTGGATCGCGCATCTATAAGGGAGAAGCTACAATCGCGCGTTCTTCTTCTGTGATTTCGCGTCATCCACTCCGAAACTCCACGTTACATTCGCTCGGGAATCCCTGTGTGTGAATTTACTGCCTTCGAGCATTCCTGTCTTGTCTCTTCCCAAGATTGCTTGTACGAGTTTTTTATTGCTCAAAGTTTTCAAGAGTTTGCTATCTATATTGTCTCTCGATATTTTGCGGACACGTTCTTACTTGGTACAAACCTTGATCAAGAAGTTGGTGCTGTGTAGGTGTTGGATCGCGCATCTCAAAGGGAGAAGCTACAATCGAGCGTTCTTCTTATGTGATTTCGCGTCATCCGCTCCGAAACTCCACGTTGCATCCGCTCGGGAATCCCTGTGTGTGAATTTACTGCCTTCGAGCATTCCTGTCCTGTCTCTTCCCAAGATTGCTTGTACGAGTTTTTTATTGCTCAAAGTTTTCAAGAATTTGCTATCTATATTGTCTCTCGATATTTTGCGGACACGTTCTTACTTGGTACAAACCTTGATCAAGAAGTTGGTGCTGTGTAGGTGTTGGATCGCGCATCTCAAAGCGAGAAGCTACAATCGAGCGTTCTTCTTATGTGATTTCGCGTCATCCGCTCCGAAACTCCACGTTGCATCCGCTCGGGAATCCCTGTGTGTGAATTTATTGCCTTCGAGCATTCCTGTCCTGTCTCTTCCCAAGATTGCTTGTACGAGTTTTTTATTGCTCAAAGTTTTCAAGAATTTGCTATCTATATTGTCTCTCGATATTTTGCGGACACGTTCTTACTTGGTACAAACCTTGATCAAGAAGTTGGTGCTGTGTAGGTGTTGGATCGCGCATCTCAAAGGGAGAAGCTACAATCGAGCGTTCTTCTTATGTGATTTCGCGTCATCCGCTCCGAAACTCCACGTTGCATCCTCTCGGGAATCCCTGTGTGTGAATTTACTGCCTTCGAGCATTCCTGTCCTGTCTCTTCCCAAGATTGCTTGTACGAGTTTTTTATTGCTCAAAGTTTTCAAGAGTTTGCTATCTATATTGTCTCTCGATATTTTGCGGACACGTTCTTACTTGGTACAAACCTTGATCAAGAAGTTGGTGCTGTGTAGGTGTTGGATCGCGCATCTCAAAGGGAGTAGCTACAATCGAGCGTTCTTCTTATGTGATTTCGCGTCATCCGCTCCGAAACTCCACGTTGCATCCGCTCGAGAATCCCTGTGTGTGAATTTATTGCCTTCGAGCATTCCTGTCCTGTCTCTTCCCAAGATTGCTTGTACGAGTTTTTTATTGCTCAAAGTTTTCAAGAATTTGCTATCTATATTGTCTCTCGATATTTTGCGGACACGTTCTTACTTGGTACAAACCTTGATCAAGAAGTTGGTGCTGTGTAGGTGTTGGATCGCGCATCTCAAAGGGAGAAGCTACAATCGAGCGTTCTTCTTATGTGATTTCGCGTCATCCGCTCCGAAACTCCACGTTGCATCCTCTCGGGAATCCCTGTGTGTGAATTTACTGCCTTCGAGCATTCCTGTCCTGTCTCTTCCCAAGATTGCTTGTACGAGTTTTTTATTGCTCAAAGTTTTCAAGAGTTTGCTATCTATATTGTCTCTCGATATTTTGCGGACACGTTCTTACTTGGTACAAACCTTGATCAAGAAGTTGGTGCTGTGTAGGTGTTGGATCGCGCATCTATAAGGGAGAAGCTACAATCGCGCGTTCTTCTTCTGTGATTTCGCGTCATCCCCTCCGAAACTCCACGTTACATCCGCTCGGGAATCCCTGTGTGTGAATTTACTGCCTTCGAGCATTCCTGTCCTGTCTCTTCCCAAGATTGCTTGTACGAGTTTTTTATTGCTCAAAGTTTTCAAGAGTTTGCTATCTATATTGTCTCTCGATATTTTGCGGACACGTTCTTACTTGGTACAAACCTTGATCAAGAAGTTGGTGCTGTGTAGGTGTTGGATCGCGCATCTCAAAGGGAGAAGCTACAATCGAGCGTTCTTCTTATGTGATTTCGCGTCATCCGCTCCGAAACTCCACGTTGCATCCGCTCGGGAATCCCTGTGTGTGAATTTACTGCCTTCGAGCATTCCTGTCCTGTCTCTTCCCAAGATTGCTTGTACGAGTTTTTTATTGCTCAAAGTTTTCAAGAATTTGCTATCTATATTGTCTCTCGATATTTTGCGGACACGTTCTTACTTGGTACAAACCTTGATCAAGAAGTTGGTGCTGTGTAGGTGTTGGATCGCGCATCTCAAAGCGAGAAGCTACAATCGAGCGTTCTTCTTATGTGATTTCGCGTCATCCGCTCCGAAACTCCACGTTGCATCCGCTCGAGAATCCCTGTGTGTGAATTTATTGCCTTCGAGCATTCCTGTCCTGTCTCTTCCCAAGATTGCTTGTACGAGTTTTTTATTGCTCAAAGTTTTCAAGAATTTGCTATCTATATTGTCTCTCGATATTTTGCGGACACGTTCTTACTTGGTACAAACCTTGATCAAGAAGTTGGTGCTGTGTAGGTGTTGGATCGCGCATCTCAAAGCGAGAAGCTACAATCGAGCGTTCTTCTTATGTGATTTCGCGTCATCCGCTCCGAAACTCCACGTTGCATCCGCTCGAGAATCCCTGTGTGTGAATTTATTGCCTTCGAGCATTCCTGTCCTGTCTCTTCCCAAGATTGCTTGTACGAGTTTTTTATTGCTCAAAGTTTTCAAGAATTTGCTATCTATATTGTCTCTCGATATTTTGCGGACACGTTCTTACTTGGTACAAACCTTGATCAAGAAGTTGGTGCTGTGTAGGTGTTGGATCGCGCATCTCAAAGCGAGAAGCTACAATCGAGCGTTCTTCTTATGTGATTTCGCGTCATCCGCTCCGAAACTCCACGTTGCATCCGCTCGAGAATCCCTGTGTGTGAATTTATTGCCTTCGAGCATTCCTGTCCTGTCTCTTCCCAAGATTGCTTGTACGAGTTTTTTATTGCTCAAAGTTTTCAAGAATTTGCTATCTATATTGTCTCTCGATATTTTGCGGACACGTTCTTACTTGGTACAAACCTTGATCAAGAAGTTGGTGCTGTGTAGGTGTTGGATCGCGCATCTCAAAGGGAGAAGCTACAATCGAGCGTTCTTCTTATGTGATTTCGCGTCATCCGCTCCGAAACTCCACGTTGCATCCGCTCGAGAATCCCTGTGTGTGAATTTATTGCCTTCGAGCATTCCTGTCCTGTCTCTTCCCAAGATTGCTTGTACGAGTTTTTTATTGCTCAAAGTTTTCAAGAACTTGCTATCTATATTGTCTCTCGATATTTTGCGGACACGTTCTTACTTGGTACAAACCTTGATCAAGAAGTTGGTGCTGTGTAGGTGTTGGATCGCGCATCTATAAGGGAGAAGCTACAATCGCGCGTTCTTCTTCTGTGATTTCGCGTCATCCACTCCGAAACTCCACGTTACATCCGCTCGGGAATCCCTGTGTGTGAATTTACTGCCTTCGAGCATTCCTGTCTTGTCTCTTCCCAAGATTGCTTGTACGAGTTTTTTATTGCTCAAAGTTTTCAAGAGTTTGCTATCTATATTGTCTCTCGATATTTTGCGGACACGTTCTTACTTGGTACAAACCTTGATCAAGAAGTTGGTGCTGTGTAGGTGTTGGATCGCGCATCTCAAAGGGAGAAGCTACAATCGAGCGTTCTTCTTATGTGATTTCGCGTCATCCGCTCCGAAACTCCACGTTGCATCCGCTCGGGAATCCCTGTGTGTGAATTTACTGCCTTCGAGCATTCCTGTCCTGTCTCTTCCCAAGATTGCTTGTACGAGTTTTTTATTGCTCAAAGTTTTCAAGAATTTGCTATCTATATTGTCTCTCGATATTTTGCGGACACGTTCTTACTTGGTACAAACCTTGATCAAGAAGTTGGTGCTGTGTAGGTGTTGGATCGCGCATCTCAAAGCGAGAAGCTACAATCGAGCGTTCTTCTTATGTGATTTCGCGTCATCCGCTCCGAAACTCCACGTTGCATCCGCTCGAGAATCCCTGTGTGTGAATTTATTGCCTTCGAGCATTCCTGTCCTGTCTCTTCCCAAGATTGCTTGTACGAGTTTTTTATTGCTCAAAGTTTTCAAGAATTTGCTATCTATATTGTCTCTCGATATTTTGCGGACACGTTCTTACTTGGTACAAACCTTGATCAAGAAGTTGGTGCTGTGTAGGTGTTGGATCGCGCATCTCAAAGCGAGAAGCTACAATCGAGCGTTCTTCTTATGTGATTTCGCGTCATCCGCTCCGAAACTCCACGTTGCATCCGCTCGAGAATCCCTGTGTGTGAATTTATTGCCTTCGAGCATTCCTGTCCTGTCTCTTCCCAAGATTGCTTGTACGAGTTTTTTATTGCTCAAAGTTTTCAAGAATTTGCTATCTATATTGTCTCTCGATATTTTGCGGACACGTTCTTACTTGGTACAAACCTTGATCAAGAAGTTGGTGCTGTGTAGGTGTTGGATCGCGCATCTCAAAGCGAGAAGCTACAATCGAGCGTTCTTCTTATGTGATTTCGCGTCATCCGCTCCGAAACTCCACGTTGCATCCGCTCGAGAATCCCTGTGTGTGAATTTATTGCCTTCGAGCATTCCTGTCCTGTCTCTTCCCAAGATTGCTTGTACGAGTTTTTTATTGCTCAAAGTTTTCAAGAGTTTGCTATCTATATTGTCTCTCGATATTTTGCGGACACGTTCTTACTTGGTACAAACCTTGATCAAGAAGTTGGTGCTGTGTAGGTGTTGGATCGCGCATCTCAAAGGGAGAAGCTACAATCGAGCGTTCTTCTTATGTGATTTCGCGTCATCCGCTCCGAAACTCCACGTTGCATCCGCTCGGGAATCCCTGTGTGTGAATTTACTGGCTTCGAGCATTCCTGTCCTGTCTCTTCCCAAGATTGCTTGTACGAGTTTTTTATTGCTCAAAGTTTTCAAGAGTTTGCTATCTATATTGTCTCTCGATATTTTGCGGACACGTTCTTACTTGGTACAAACCTTGATCAAGAAGTTGGTGCTGTGGAGGTGTTGGATCGCGCATCTCAAAGGGAGTAGCTACAATCGAGCGTTCTTCTTATGTGATTTCGCGTCATCCGCTCCGAAACTCCACGTTGCATCCGCTCGAGAATCCCTGTGTGTGAATTTATTGCCTTCGAGCATTCCTGTCCTGTCTCTTCCCAAGATTGCTTGTACGAGTTTTTTATTGCTCAAAGTTTTCAAGAACTTGCTATCTATATTGTCTCTCGATATTTTGCGGACACGTTCTTACTTGGTACAAACCTTGATCAAGAAGTTGGTGCTGTGTAGGTGTTGGATCGCGCATCTATAAGGGAGAAGCTACAATCGCGCGTTCTTCTTCTGTGATTTCGCGTCATCCACTCCGAAACTCCACGTTACATCCGCTCGGGAATCCCTGTGTGTGAATTTACTGCCTTCGAGCATTCCTGTCCTGTCTCTTCCCAAGATTGCTTGTACGAGTTTTTTATTGCTCAAAGTTTTCAAGAGTTTGCTATCTATATTGTCTCTCGATATTTTGCGGACACGTTCTTACTTGGTACAAACCTTGATCAAGAAGTTGGTGCTGTGGAGGTGTTGGATCG
The DNA here is from genome assembly GCA_963969395.1 of Pseudoscleropodium purum. Taxonomy (NCBI): domain Eukaryota; kingdom Viridiplantae; phylum Streptophyta; class Bryopsida; order Hypnales; family Brachytheciaceae; genus Pseudoscleropodium; species Pseudoscleropodium purum. The sequence goes on from OZ017796.1 coordinate 7,415,545, forward strand.
CGCATCTCAAAGGGAGAAGCTACAATCGAGCGTTCTTCTTATGTGATTTCGCGTCATCCGCTCCGAAACTCCACGTTGCATCCTCTCGGGAATCCCTGTGTGTGAATTTACTGCCTTCGAGCATTCCTGTCCTGTCTCTTCCCAAGATTGCTTGTACGAGTTTTTTATTGCTCAAAGTTTTCAAGAGTTTGCTATCTATATTGTCTCTCGATATTTTGCGGACACGTTCTTACTTGGTACAAACCTTGATCAAGAAGTTGGTGCTGTGTAGGTGTTGGATCGCGCATCTCAAAGGGAGAAGCTACAATCGCGCGTTCTTCTTCTGTGATTTCGCGTCATCCGCTCCGAAACTCCATGTTACATCCGCTCGGGAATCCCTGAGTGTGAATTTACTGCCTTCGAGCATTCCTGTCCTGTCTCTTCCCAAGATTGCTTGTACGAGTTTTTTATTGCTCAAAGTTTTCAAGAGTTTGCTATCTATATTGTCTCTCGATATTTTGCGGACACGTTCTTACTTGGTACAAACCTTGATCAAGAAGTTGGTGCTGTGTAGGTGTTGGATCGCGCATCTCAAAGGGAGAAGCTACAATCGAGCGTTCTTCTTCTGTGATTTCGCGTCATCGGCTCCGAAACTCCACGTTGCATCCGCTCGGGAATCCCTGTGTGTGAATTTACTGCCTTCGAGCATTCCTGTCCTGTCTCTTCCCAAGATTGCTTGTACGAGTTTTTTATTGCTCAAAGTTTTCAAGAGTTTGCTATCTATATTGTCTCTCGATATTTTGCGGACACGTTCTTACTTGGTACAAACCTTGATCAAGAAGTTGGTGCTGTGTAGGTGTTGGATCGCGCATCTCAAAGGGAGAAGCTACAATCGAGCGTTCTTCTTCTGTGATTTCGCGTCATCCGCTCCGAAACTCCACGTTGCATCCTCTCGCGAATCCCTGTGTGTGAATTTACTGCCTTCGAGCATTCCTGTCCTGTCTCTTCCCAAGATTGCTTGTACGAGTTTTTTATTGCTCAAAGTTTTCAAGAGTTTGCTATCTATATTGTCTCTCGATATTTTGCGGACACGTTCTTACTTGGTACAAACCTTGATCAAGAAGTTGGTGCTGTGTAGGTGTTGGATCGCGCATCTCAAAGGGAGTAGCTACAATCGAGCGTTCTTCTTATGTGATTTCGCGTCATCCGCTCCGAAACTCCACGTTGCATCCGCTCGAGAATCCCTATGTGTGAATTTATTGCCTTCGAGCATTCCTGTCCTGTCTCTTCCCAAGATTGCTTGTACGAGTTTTTTATTGCTCAAAGTTTTCAAGAGTTTGCTATCTATATTGTCTCTCGATATTTTGCGGACACGTTCTTACTTGGTACAAACCTTGATCAAGAAGTTGGTGCTGTGTAGGTGTTGGATCGCGCATCTATAAGGGAGAAGCTACAATCGCGCGTTCTTCTTCTGTGATTTCGCGTCATCCACTCCGAAACTCCACGTTACATCCGCTCGGGAATCCCTGTGTGTGAATTTACTGCCTTCGAGCATTCCTGTCCTGTCTCTTCCCAAGATTGCTTGTACGAGTTTTTTATTGCTCAAAGTATTCAAGAGTTTGCTATCTATATTGTCTCTCGATGTTTTGCGGACACGTTCTTACTTGGTACAAACCTTGATCAAGAAGTTGGTGCTGTGTAGGTGTTGGATCGCGCATCTCAAAGGGAGAAGCTACAATCGAGCGTTCTTCTTATGTGATTTCGCGTCATCCGCTCCGAAACTCCACGTTGCATCCTCTCGGGAATCCCTGTGTGTGAATTTACTGCCTTCGAGCATTCCTGTCCTGTCTCTTCCCAAGATTGCTTGTACGAGTTTTTTATTGCTCAAAGTTTTCAAGAGTTTGCTATCTATATTGTCTCTCGATATTTTGCGGACACGTTCTTACTTGGTACAAACCTTGATCAAGAAGTTGGTGCTGTGTAGGTGTTGGATCGCGCATCTATAAGGGAGAAGCTACAATCGCGCGTTCTTCTTCTGTGATTTCGCGTCATCCACTCCGAAACTCCACGTTACATCCGCTCGGGAATCCCTGTGTGTGAATTTACTGCCTTCGAGCATTCCTGTCCTGTCTCTTCCCAAGATTGCTTGTACGAGTTTTTTATTGCTCAAAGTTTTCAAGAGTTTGCTATCTATATTGTCTCTCGATATTTTGCGGACACGTTCTTACTTGGTACAAACCTTGATCAAGAAGTTGGTGCTGTGTAGGTGTTGGATCGCGCATCTCAAAGGGAGAAGCTACAATCGAGCGTTCTTCTTCTGTGATTTCGCGTCATCCGCTCCGAAACTCCACGTTGCATCCGCTCGGGAATCCCTGTGTGTGAATTTACTGCCTTCGAGCATTCCTGTCCTGTCTCTTCCCAAGATTGCTTGTACGAGTTTTTTATTGCTCAAAGTTTTCAAGAGTTTGCTATCTATATTGTCTCTCGATATTTTGCGGACACGTTCTTACTTGGTACAAACCTTGATCAAGAAGTTGGTATTGTGTAGGTGTTGGATCGCGCATCTATAAGGGAGAAGCTACAATCGCGCATTCTTCTTCTGTGATTTCGCGTCATCCGCTCCGAAACTCCACGTTGCATCCGCTCGGGAATCCCTGTGTGTGAATTTACTGCCTTCGAGCATTCCTGTCCTGTCTCTTCCCAAGATTGGTTGTACGAGTTTTTTATTGCTCAAAGTTTTCAAGAGTTTGCTATCTATATTGTCTCTCGATATTTTGCGGACACGTTCTTACTTGGTACAAACCTTGATCAAGAAGTTGGTGCTGTGGAGGTGTTGGATCGCGCATCTCAAAGGGAGAAGCTACAATCGAGCGTTCTTCTTATGTGATTTCGCGTCATCGGCTCCGAAACTCCACGTTGCATCCGCTCGGGAATCCCTGTGTGTGAATTTACTGCCTTCGAGCATTCCTGTCCTGTCTCTTCCCAAGATTGCTTGTACGAGTTTTTTATTGCTCAAAGTTTTCAAGAGTTTGCTATCTATATTGTCTCTCGATATTTTGCGGACACGTTCTTACTTGGTACAAACCTTGATCAAGAAGTTGGTGCTGTGTAGGTGTTGGATCGCGCATCTCTAAGGGAGAAGCTACAATCGCGCGTTCTTCTTATGTGATTTCGCGTCATCGGCTCCGAAACTCCACGTTGCATCCGCTCGGGAATCCCTGTGTGTGAATTTATTGCCTTCGAGCATTCCTGTCCTGTCTCTTCCCAAGATTGCTTGTACGAGTTTTTTATTGCTCAAAGTTTTCAAGAACTTGCTATCTATATTGTCTCTCGATATTTTGCGGACACGTTCTTACTTGGTACAAACCTTGATCAAGAAGTTGGTGCTGTGTAGGTGTTGGATCGCGCATCTCAAAGGGAGTAGCTACAATCGAGCGTTCTTCTGATGTGATTTCGCGTCATCCGCTCCGAAACTCCACGTTGCATCCGCTCGGGAATCCCTGTGTGTGAATTTACTGCCTTCGAGCATTCCTGTCCTGTCTCTTCCCAAGATTGCTTGTACGAGTTTTTTATTGCTCAAAGTTTTCAAGAGTTTGCTATCTATATTGTCTCTCGATATTTTGCGGACACGTTCTTACTTGGTACAAACCTTGATCAAGAAGTTGGTGCTGTGGAGGTGTTGGATCGCGCATCTCAAAGGGAGAAGCTACAATCGAGCGTTCTTCTTATGTGATTTCGCGTCATCCGCTCCGAAACTCCACGTTACATCCTCTCGGGAATCCCTGTGTGTGAATTTACTGCCTTCGAGCATTCCTGTCCTGTCTCTTCCCAAGATTGCTTGTACGAGTTTTTTATTGCTCAAAGTTTTCAAGAGTTTGCTATCTATATTGTCTCTCGATATTTTGCGGACACGTTCTTACTTGGTACAAACCTTGATCAAGAAGTTGGTGCTGTGTAGGTGTTGGATCGCGCATCTCTAAGGGAGAAGCTACAATCGCGCGTTCTTCTTCTGTGATTTCGCGTCATCCGCTCCGAAACTCCACGTTGCATCCTCTCGGGAATCCCTGTGTGTGAATTTATTGCCTTCGAGCATTCCTGTCCTGTCTCTTCCCAAGATTGGTTGTACGAGTTTTTTATTGCTCAAAGTTTTCAAGAGTTTGCTATCTATATTGTCTCTCGATATTTTGCGGACACGTTCTTACTTGGTACAAACCTTGATCAAGAAGTTGGTGCTGTGTAGGTGTTGGATCGCGCATCTCTAAGGGAGAAGCTACAATCGCGCGTTCTTCTTCTGTGATTTCGCGTCATCCGCTCCGAAACTCCACGTTGCATCCTCTCGGGAATCCCTGTGTGTGAATTTATTGCCTTCGAGCATTCCTGTCCTGTCTCTTCCCAAGATTGGTTGTACGAGTTTTTTATTGCTCAAAGTTTTCAAGAGTTTGCTATCTATATTGTCTCTCGATATTTTGCGGACACGTTGTTACTTGGTACAAACCTTGATCAAGAAGTTGGTGCTGTGTAGGTGTTGGATCGCGCATCTATAAGGGAGAAGCTACAATCGCGCGTTCTTCTTCTGTGATTTCGCGTCATCCGCTCCGAAACTCCACGTTGCATCCGCTCGGGAATCCCTGTGTGTGAATTTACTGCCTTCGAGCATTCCTGTCCTGTCTCTTCCCAAGATTGCTTGTACGAGTTTTTTATTGCTCAAAGTTTTCAAGAGTTTGCTATCTATATTGTCTCTCGATATTTTGCGGACACGTTCTTACTTGGTACAAACCTTGATCAAGAAGTTGGTGCTGTGTAGGTGTTGGATCGCGCATCTATAAGGGAGAAGCTACAATCGCGCGTTCTTCTTCTGTGATTTCGCGTCATCCCCTCCGGAACTCCACGTTACATCCGCTCGGGAATCCCTGTGTGTGAATTTACTGCCTTCGAGCATTCCTGTCCTGTCTCTTCCCAAGATTGGTTGTACGAGTTTTTTATTGCTCAAAGTTTTCAAGAACTTGCTATCTATATTGTCTCTCGATATTTTGCGGACACGTTCTTACTTGGTACAAACCTTGATCAAGAAGTTGGTGCTGTGTAGGTGTTGGATCGCGCATCTCAAAGGGAGAAGCTACAATCGAGCGTTCTTCTTATGTGATTTCGCGTCATCGGCTCCGAAACTCCACGTTGCATCCGCTCGGGAATCCCTGTGTGTGAATTTACTGCCTTCGAGCATTCCTGTCCTGTCTCTTCCCAAGATTGCTTGTACGAGTTTTTTATTGCTCAAAGTTTTCAAGAGTTTGCTATCTATATTGTCTCTCGATATTTTGCGGACACGTTCTTACTTGGTACAAACCTTGATCAAGAAGTTGGTGCTGTGGAGGTGTTGGATCGCGCATCTCAAAGGGAGAAGCTACAATCGAGCGTTCTTCTTATGTGATTTCGCGTCATCCGCTCCGAAACTCCACGTTACATCCTCTCGGGAATCCCTGTGTGTGAATTTACTGCCTTCGAGCATTCCTGTCCTGTCTCTTCCCAAGATTGCTTGTACGAGTTTTTTATTGCTCAAAGTTTTCAAGAGTTTGCTATCTATATTGTCTCTCGATATTTTGCGGACACGTTCTTACTTGGTACAAACCTTGATCAAGAAGTTGGTGCTGTGTAGGTGTTGGATCGCGCATCTCTAAGGGAGAAGCTACAATCGCGCGTTCTTCTTCTGTGATTTCGCGTCATCGGCTCCGAAACTCCACGTTGCATCCTCTCGGGAATCCCTGTGTGTGAATTTATTGCCTTCGAGCATTCCTGTCCTGTCTCTTCCCAAGATTGGTTGTACGAGTTTTTTATTGCTCAAAGTTTTCAAGAGTTTGCTATCTATATTGTCTCTCGATATTTTGCGGACACGTTCTTACTTGGTACAAACCTTGATCAAGAAGTTGGTGCTGTGTAGGTGTTGGATCGCGCATCTCTAAGGGAGAAGCTACAATCGAGCGTTCTTCTTATGTGATTTCGCGTCATCCGCTCCGAAACTCCACGTTGCATCCTCTCGGGAATCCCTGTGTGTGAATTTATTGCCTTCGAGCATTCCTGTCCTGTCTCTTCCCAAGATTGGTTGTACGAGTTTTTTATTGCTCAAAGTTTTCAAGAGTTTGCTATCTATATTGTCTCTCGATATTTTGCGGACACGTTCTTACTTGGTACAAACCTTGATCAAGAAGTTGGTGCTGTGTAGGTGTTGGATCGCGCATCTCTAAGGGAGAAGCTACAATCGCGCGTTCTTCTTCTGTGATTTCGCGTCATCCGCTCCGAAACTCCACGTTGCATCCTCTCGGGAATCCCTGTGTGTGAATTTATTGCCTTCGAGCATTCCTGTCCTGTCTCTTCCCAAGATTGGTTGTACGAGTTTTTTATTGCTCAAAGTTTTCAAGAGTTTGCTATCTATATTGTCTCTCGATATTTTGCGGACACGTTCTTACTTGGTACAAACCTTGATCAAGAAGTTGGTGCTGTGGAGGTGTTGGATCGCGCATCTATAAGGGAGAAGCTACAATCGCGCGTTCTTCTTCTGTGATTTCGCGTCATCCGCTCCGAAACTCCACGTTGCATCCGCTCGGGAATCCCTGTGTGTGAATTTACTGCCTTCGAGCATTCCTGTCCTGTCTCTTCCCAAGATTGGTTGTACGAGTTTTTTATTGCTCAAAGTTTTCAAGAGTTTGCTATCTATATTGTCTCTCGATATTTTGCGGACACGTTCTTACTTGGTACAAACCTTGATCAAGAAGTTGGTGCTGTGGAGGTGTTGGATCGCGCATCTCAAAGGGAGAAGCTACAATCGAGCGTTCTTCTTATGTGATTTCGCGTCATCGGCTCCGAAACTCCACGTTGCATCCGCTCGGGAATCCCTGTGTGTGAATTTACTGCCTTCGAGCATTCCTGTCCTGTCTCTTCCCAAGATTGCTTGTACGAGTTTTTTATTGCTCAAAGTTTTCAAGAGTTTGCTATCTATATTGTCTCTCGATATTTTGCGGACACGTTCTTACTTGGTACAAACCTTGATCAAGAAGTTGGTGCTGTGGAGGTGTTGGATCGCGCATCTCAAAGGGAGAAGCTACAATCGAGCGTTCTTCTTATGTGATTTCGCGTCATCGGCTCCGAAACTCCACGTTGCATCCGCTCGGGAATCCCTGTGTGTGAATTTATTGCCTTCGAGCATTCCTGTCCTGTCTCTTCCCAAGATTGCTTGTACGAGTTTTTTATTGCTCAAAGTTTTCAAGAGTTTGCTATCTATATTGTCTCTCGATATTTTGCGGACACGTTCTTACTTGGTACAAACCTTGATCAAGAAGTTGGTGCTGTGTAGGTGTTGGATCGCGCATCTCAAAGGGAGAAGCTACAATCGAGCGTTCTTCTTATGTGATTTCGCGTCATCGGCTCCGAAACTCCACGTTGCATCCGCTCGGGAATCCCTGTGTGTGAATTTACTGCCTTCGAGCATTCCTGTCCTGTCTCTTCCCAAGATTGCTTGTACGAGTTTTTTATTGCTCAAAGTTTTCAAGAGTTTGCTATCTATATTGTCTCTCGATATTTTGCGGACACGTTCTTACTTGGTACAAACCTTGATCAAGAAGTTGGTGCTGTGTAGGTGTTGGATCGCGCATCTCAAAGGGAGAAGCTACAATCGAGCGTTCTTCTTATGTGATTTCGCGTCATCGGCTCCGAAACTCCACGTTGCATCCGCTCGGGAATCCCTGTGTGTGAATTTACTGCCTTCGAGCATTCCTGTCCTGTCTCTTCCCAAGATTGCTTGTACGAGTTTTTTATTGCTCAAAGTTTTCAAGAGTTTGCTATCTATATTGTCTCTCGATATTTTGCGGACACGTTCTTACTTGGTACAAACCTTGATCAAGAAGTTGGTGCTGTGGAGGTGCTGGATCGCGCATCTCAAAGGGAGAAGCTACAATCGAGCGTTCTTCTTATGTGATTTCACGTCATCCGCTCCGAAACTCCACGTTGCATCCGCTCGGGAATCCCTGTGTGTGAATTTACTGCCTTCGAGCATTCCTGTCCTGTCTCTTCCCAAGATTGGTTGTACGAGTTTTTTATTGCTCAAAGTTTTCAAGAGTTTGCTATCTATATTGTCTCTCGATATTTTGCGGACACGTTCTTACTTGGTACAAACCTTGATCAAGAAGTTGGTGCTGTGGAGGTGTTGGATCGCGCATCTCAAAGGGAGAAGCTACAATCGAGCGTTCTTCTTATGTGATTTCGCGTCATCGGCTCCGAAACTCCACGTTGCATCCTCTCGGGAATCCCTGTGTGTGAATTTACTGCCTTCGAGCATTCCTGTCCTGTCTCTTCCCAAGATTGCTTGTACGAGTTTTTTATTGCTCAAAGTTTTCAAGAGTTTGCTATCTATATTGTCTCTCGATATTTTGCGGACACGTTCTTACTTGGTACAAACCTTGATCAAGAAGTTGGTGCTGTGGAGGTGTTGGATCGCGCATCTCAAAGGGAGAAGCTACAATCGAGCGTTCTTCTTATGTGATTTCGCGTCATCGGCTCCGAAACTCCACGTTGCATCCGCTCGGGAATCCCTGTGTGTGAATTTACTGCCTTCGAGCATTCCTGTCCTGTCTCTTCCCAAGATTGCTTGTACGAGTTTTTTATTGCTCAAAGTTTTCAAGAGTTTGCTATCTATATTGTCTCTCGATATTTTGCGGACACGTTCTTACTTGGTACAAACCTTGATCAAGAAGTTGGTGCTGTGGAGGTGTTGGATCGCGCATCTCAAAGGGAGAAGCTACAATCGAGCGTTCTTCTTATGTGATTTCGCGTCATCGGCTCCGAAACTCCACGTTGCATCCGCTCGGGAATCCCTGTGTGTGAATTTACTGCCTTCGAGCATTCCTGTCCTGTCTCTTCCCAAGATTGCTTGTACGAGTTTTTTATTGCTCAAAGTTTTCAAGAGTTTGCTATCTATATTGTCTCTCGATATTTTGCGGACACGTTCTTACTTGGTACAAACCTTGATCAAGAAGTTGGTGCTGTGTAGGTGTTGGATCGCGCATCTCAAAGGGAGAAGCTACAATCGAGCGTTCTTCTTATGTGATTTCGCGTCATCGGCTCCGAAACTCCACGTTGCATCCGCTCGGGAATCCCTGTGTGTGAATTTACTGCCTTCGAGCATTCCTGTCCTGTCTCTTCCCAAGATTGCTTGTACGAGTTTTTTATTGCTCAAAGTTTTCAAGAGTTTGCTATCTATATTGTCTCTCGATATTTTGCGGACACGTTCTTACTTGGTACAAACCTTGATCAAGAAGTTGGTGCTGTGGAGGTGTTGGATCGCGCATCTCAAAGGGAGAAGCTACAATCGAGCGTTCTTCTTATGTGATTTCGCGTCATCGGCTCCGAAACTCCACGTTGCATCCGCTCGGGAATCCCTGTGTGTGAATTTACTGCCTTCGAGCATTCCTGTCCTGTCTCTTCCCAAGATTGCTTGTACGAGTTTTTTATTGCTCAAAGTTTTCAAGAGTTTGCTATCTATATTGTCTCTCGATATTTTGCGGACACGTTCTTACTTGGTACAAACCTTGATCAAGAAGTTGGTGCTGTGTAGGTGTTGGATCGCGCATCTCAAAGGGAGAAGCTACAATCGAGCGTTCTTCTTATGTGATTTCGCGTCATCGGCTCCGAAACTCCACGTTGCATCCGCTCGGGAATCCCTGTGTGTGAATTTACTGCCTTCGAGCATTCCTGTCCTGTCTCTTCCCAAGATTGGTTGTACGAGTTTTTTATTGCTCAAAGTTTTCAAGAGTTTGCTATCTATATTGTCTCTCGATATTTTGCGGACACGTTCTTACTTGGTACAAACCTTGATCAAGAAGTTGGTGCTGTGGAGGTGTTGGATCGCGCATCTCAAAGGGAGAAGCTACAATCGAGCGTTCTTCTTATGTGATTTCGCGTCATCCGCTCCGAAACTCCACGTTGCATCCTCTCGGGAATCCCTGTGTGTGAATTTACTGCCTTCGAGCATTCCTGTCCTGTCTCTTCCCAAGATTGCTTGTACGAGTTTTTTATTGCTCAAAGTTTTCAAGAGTTTGCTATCTATATTGTCTCTCGATATTTTGCGGACACGTTCTTACTTGGTACAAACCTTGATCAAGAAGTTGGTGCTGTGTAGGTGTTGGATCGCGCATCTCAAAGGGAGAAGCTACAATCGAGCGTTCTTCTTATGTGATTTCGCGTCATCGGCTCCGAAACTCCACGTTGCATCCTCTCGGGAATCCCTGTGTGTGAATTTACTGCCTTCGAGCATTCCTGTCCTGTCTCTTCCCAAGATTGGTTGTACGAGTTTTTTATTGCTCAAAGTTTTCAAGAGTTTGCTATCTATATTGTCTCTCGATATTTTGCGGACACGTTCTTACTTGGTACAAACCTTGATCAAGAAGTTGGTGCTGTGGAGGTGTTGGATCGCGCATCTCAAAGGGAGAAGCTACAATCGAGCGTTCTTCTTATGTGATTTCGCGTCATCGGCTCCGAAACTCCACGTTGCATCCGCTCGGGAATCCCTGTGTGTGAATTTACTGCCTTCGAGCATTCCTGTCCTGTCTCTTCCCAAGATTGCTTGTACGAGTTTTTTATTGCTCAAAGTTTTCAAGAGTTTGCTATCTATATTGTCTCTCGATATTTTGCGGACACGTTCTTACTTGGTACAAACCTTGATCAAGAAGTTGGTGCTGTGTAGGTGTTGGATCGCGCATCTCAAAGGGAGAAGCTACAATCGAGCGTTCTTCTTATGTGATTTCGCGTCATCGGCTCCGAAACTCCACGTTGCATCCGCTCGGGAATCCCTGTGTGTGAATTTACTGCCTTCGAGCATTCCTGTCCTGTCTCTTCCCAAGATTGGTTGTACGAGTTTTTTATTGCTCAAAGTTTTCAAGAGTTTGCTATCTATATTGTCTCTCGATATTTTGCGGACACGTTCTTACTTGGTACAAACCTTGATCAAGAAGTTGGTGCTGTGGAGGTGTTGGATCGCGCATCTCAAAGGGAGAAGCTACAATCGAGCGTTCTTCTTATGTGATTTCGCGTCATCGGCTCCGAAACTCCACGTTGCATCCTCTCGGGAATCCCTGTGTGTGAATTTACTGCCTTCGAGCATTCCTGTCCTGTCTCTTCCCAAGATTGCTTGTACGAGTTTTTTATTGCTCAAAGTTTTCAAGAGTTTGCTATCTATATTGTCTCTCGATATTTTGCGGACACGTTCTTACTTGGTACAAACCTTGATCAAGAAGTTGGTGCTGTGTAGGTGTTGGATCGCGCATCTCAAAGGGAGAAGCTACAATCGAGCGTTCTTCTTATGTGATTTCGCGTCATCGGCTCCGAAACTCCACGTTGCATCCGCTCGGGAATCCCTGTGTGTGAATTTACTGCCTTCGAGCATTCCTGTCCTGTCTCTTCCCAAGATTGCTTGTACGAGTTTTTTATTGCTCAAAGTTTTCAAGAGTTTGCTATCTATATTGTCTCTCGATATTTTGCGGACACGTTCTTACTTGGTACAAACCTTGATCAAGAAGTTGGTGCTGTGGAGGTGTTGGATCGCGCATCTCAAAGGGAGAAGCTACAATCGAGCGTTCTTCTTATGTGATTTCGCGTCATCGGCTCCGAAACTCCACGTTGCATCCGCTCGGGAATCCCTGTGTGTGAATTTACTGCCTTCGAGCATTCCTGTCCTGTCTCTTCCCAAGATTGCTTGTACGAGTTTTTTATTGCTCAAAGTTTTCAAGAGTTTGCTATCTATATTGTCTCTCGATATTTTGCGGACACGTTCTTACTTGGTACAAACCTTGATCAAGAAGTTGGTGCTGTGTAGGTGTTGGATCGCGCATCTCAAAGGGAGAAGCTACAATCGAGCGTTCTTCTTATGTGATTTCGCGTCATCGGCTCCGAAACTCCACGTTGCATCCGCTCGGGAATCCCTGTGTGTGAATTTACTGCCTTCGAGCATTCCTGTCCTGTCTCTTCCCAAGATTGCTTGTACGAGTTTTTTATTGCTCAAAGTTTTCAAGAGTTTGCTATCTATATTGTCTCTCGATATTTTGCGGACACGTTCTTACTTGGTACAAACCTTGATCAAGAAGTTGGTGCTGTGGAGGTGTTGGATCGCGCATCTCAAAGGGAGAAGCTACAATCGAGCGTTCTTCTTATGTGATTTCGCGTCATCGGCTCCGAAACTCCACGTTGCATCCGCTCGGGAATCCCTGTGTGTGAATTTACTGCCTTCGAGCATTCCTGTCCTGTCTCTTCCCAAGATTGCTTGTACGAGTTTTTTATTGCTCAAAGTTTTCAAGAGTTTGCTATCTATATTGTCTCTCGATATTTTGCGGACACGTTCTTACTTGGTACAAACCTTGATCAAGAAGTTGGTGCTGTGGAGGTGTTGGATCGCGCATCTCAAAGGGAGAAGCTACAATCGAGCGTTCTTCTTATGTGATTTCGCGTCATCGGCTCCGAAACTCCACGTTGCATCCGCTCGGGAATCCCTGTGTGTGAATTTACTGCCTTCGAGCATTCCTGTCCTGTCTCTTCCCAAGATTGCTTGTACGAGTTTTTTATTGCTCAAAGTTTTCAAGAGTTTGCTATCTATATTGTCTCTCGATATTTTGCGGACACGTTCTTACTTGGTACAAACCTTGATCAAGAAGTTGGTGCTGTGTAGGTGTTGGATCGCGCATCTCAAAGGGAGAAGCTACAATCGAGCGTTCTTCTTATGTGATTTCGCGTCATCGGCTCCGAAACTCCACGTTGCATCCGCTCGGGAATCCCTGTGTGTGAATTTACTGCCTTCGAGCATTCCTGTCCTGTCTCTTCCCAAGATTGGTTGTACGAGTTTTTTATTGCTCAAAGTTTTCAAGAGTTTGCTATCTATATTGTCTCTCGATATTTTGCGGACACGTTCTTACTTGGTACAAACCTTGATCAAGAAGTTGGTGCTGTGGAGGTGTTGGATCGCGCATCTCAAAGGGAGAAGCTACAATCGAGCGTTCTTCTTATGTGATTTCGCGTCATCCGCTCCGAAACTCCACGTTGCATCCGCTCGGGAATCCCTGTGTGTGAATTTACTGCCTTCGAGCATTCCTGTCCTGTCTCTTCCCAAGATTGCTTGTACGAGTTTTTTATTGCTCAAAGTTTTCAAGAGTTTGCTATCTATATTGTCTCTCGATATTTTGCGGACACGTTCTTACTTGGTACAAACCTTGATCAAGAAGTTGGTGCTGTGGAGGTGTTGGATCGCGCATCTCAAAGGGAGAAGCTACAATCGAGCGTTCTTCTTATGTGATTTCGCGTCATCCGCTCCGAAACTCCACGTTGCATCCTCTCGGGAATCCCTGTGTGTGAATTTACTGCCTTCGAGCATTCCTGTCCTGTCTCTTCCCAAGATTGCTTGTACGAGTTTTTTATTGCTCAAAGTTTTCAAGAGTTTGCTATCTATATTGTCTCTCGATATTTTGCGGACACGTTCTTACTTGGTACAAACCTTGATCAAGAAGTTGGTGCTGTGGAGGTGTTGGATCGCGCATCTCAAAGGGAGAAGCTACAATCGAGCGTTCTTCTTATGTGATTTCGCGTCATCGGCTCCGAAACTCCACGTTGCATCCGCTCGGGAATCCCTGTGTGTGAATTTACTGCCTTCGAGCATTCCTGTCCTGTCTCTTCCCAAGATTGCTTGTACGAGTTTTTTATTGCTCAAAGTTTTCAAGAGTTTGCTATCTATATTGTCTCTCGATATTTTGCGGACACGTTCTTACTTGGTACAAACCTTGATCAAGAAGTTGGTGCTGTGTAGGTGTTGGATCGCGCATCTCAAAGGGAGAAGCTACAATCGAGCGTTCTTCTTATGTGATTTCGCGTCATCGGCTCCGAAACTCCACGTTGCATCCGCTCGGGAATCCCTGTGTGTGAATTTACTGCCTTCGAGCATTCCTGTCCTGTCTCTTCCCAAGATTGCTTGTACGAGTTTTTTATTGCTCAAAGTTTTCAAGAGTTTGCTATCTATATTGTCTCTCGATATTTTGCGGACACGTTCTTACTTGGTACAAACCTTGATCAAGAAGTTGGTGCTGTGTAGGTGTTGGATCGCGCATCTCAAAGGGAGAAGCTACAATCGAGCGTTCTTCTTATGTGATTTCGCGTCATCGGCTCCGAAACTCCACGTTGCATCCGCTCGGGAATCCCTGTGTGTGAATTTACTGCCTTCGAGCATTCCTGTCCTGTCTCTTCCCAAGATTGCTTGTACGAGTTTTTTATTGCTCAAAGTTTTCAAGAGTTTGCTATCTATATTGTCTCTCGATATTTTGCGGACACGTTCTTACTTGGTACAAACCTTGATCAAGAAGTTGGTGCTGTGGAGGTGTTGGATCGCGCATCTCAAAGGGAGAAGCTACAATCGAGCGTTCTTCTTCTGTGATTTCGCGTCATCCGCTCCGAAACTCCACGTTGCATCCGCTCGGGAATCCCTGTGTGTGAATTTACTGCCTTCGAGCATTCCTGTCTTGTCTCTTCCCAAGATTGCTTGTACGAGTTTTTTATTGCTCAAAGTTTTCAAGAGTTTGCTATCTATATTGTCTCTCGATATTTTGCGGACACGTTCTTACTTGGTACAAACCTTGATCAAGAAGTTGGTGCTGTGTAGGTGTTGGATCGCGCATCTCAAAGGGAGAAGCTACAATCGAGCGTTCTTCTTATGTGATTTCGCGTCATCCGCTCCGAAACTCCACGTTGCATCCGCTCGGGAATCCCTGTGTGTGAATTTACTGCCTTCGAGCATTCCTGTCCTGTCTCTTCCCAAGATTGCTTGTACGAGTTTTTTATTGCTCAAAGTTTTCAAGAGTTTGCTATCTATATTGTCTCTCGATATTTTGCGGACACGTTCTTACTTGGTACAAACCTTGATCAAGAAGTTGGTGCTGTGGAGGTGTTGGATCGCGCATCTCAAAGGGAGAAGCTACAATCGAGCGTTCTTCTTATGTGATTTCGCGTCATCCGCTCCGAAACTCCACGTTGCATCCGCTCGGGAATCCCTGTGTGTGAATTTACTGCCTTCGAGCATTCCTGTCCTGTCTCTTCCCAAGATTGCTTGTACGAGTTTTTTATTGCTCAAAGTTTTCAAGAGTTTGCTATCTATATTGTCTCTCGATATTTTGCGGACACGTTCTTACTTGGTACAAACCTTGATCAAGAAGTTGGTGCTGTGGAGGTGTTGGATCGCGCATCTCAAAGGGAGAAGCTACAATCGAGCGTTCTTCTTATGTGATTTCGCGTCATCCGCTCCGAAACTCCACGTTGCATCCGCTCGGGAATCCCTGTGTGTGAATTTACTGCCTTCGAGCATTCCTGTCCTGTCTCTTCCCAAGATTGCTTGTACGAGTTTTTTATTGCTCAAAGTTTTCAAGAGTTTGCTATCTATATTGTCTCTCGATATTTTGCGGACACGTTCTTACTTGGTACAAACCTTGATCAAGAAGTTGGTGCTGTGTAGGTGTTGGATCGCGCATCTCAAAGGGAGAAGCTACAATCGAGCGTTCTTCTTATGTGATTTCGCGTCATCGGCTCCGAAACTCCACGTTGCATCCGCTCGGGAATCCCTGTGTGTGAATTTACTGCCTTCGAGCATTCCTGTCCTGTCTCTTCCCAAGATTGCTTGTACGAGTTTTTTATTGCTCAAAGTTTTCAAGAGTTTGCTATCTATATTGTCTCTCGATATTTTGCGGACACGTTCTTACTTGGTACAAACCTTGATCAAGAAGTTGGTGCTGTGTAGGTGTTGGATCGCGCATCTCAAAGGGAGAAGCTACAATCGAGCGTTCTTCTTATGTGATTTCGCGTCATCCGCTCCGAAACTCCACGTTGCATCCGCTCGGGAATCCCTGTGTGTGAATTTACTGCCTTCGAGCATTCCTGTCCTGTCTCTTCCCAAGATTGCTTGTACGAGTTTTTTATTGCTCAAAGTTTTCAAGAGTTTGCTATCTATATTGTCTCTCGATATTTTGCGGACACGTTCTTACTTGGTACAAACCTTGATCAAGAAGTTGGTGCTGTGTAGGTGTTGGATCGCGCATCTCAAAGGGAGAAGCTACAATCGAGCGTTCTTCTTATGTGATTTCGCGTCATCGGCTCCGAAACTCCACGTTGCATCCGCTCGGGAATCCCTGTGTGTGAATTTACTGCCTTCGAGCATTCCTGTCCTGTCTCTTCCCAAGATTGCTTGTACGAGTTTTTTATTGCTCAAAGTTTTCAAGAGTTTGCTATCTATATGGTCTCTCGATATTTTGCGGACACGTTCTTACTTGGTACAAACCTTGATCAAGAAGTTGGTGCTGTGTAGGTGTTGGATCGCGCATCTCAAAGGGAGAAGCTACAATCGAGCGTTCTTCTTATGTGATTTCGCGTCATCGGCTCCGAAACTCCACGTTGCATCCGCTCGGGAATCCCTGTGTGTGAATTTACTGCCTTCGAGCATTCCTGTCCTGTCTCTTCCCAAGATTGCTTGTACGAGTTTTTTATTGCTCAAAGTTTTCAAGAGTTTGCTATCTATATTGTCTCTCGATATTTTGCGGACACGTTCTTACTTGGTACAAACCTTGATCAAGAAGTTGGTGCTGTGTAGGTGTTGGATCGCGCATCTCAAAGGGAGAAGCTACAATCGAGCGTTCTTCTTATGTGATTTCGCGTCATCCGCTCCGAAACTCCACGTTGCATCCGCTCGGGAATCCCTGTGTGTGAATTTACTGCCTTCGAGCATTCCTGTCTTGTCTCTTCCCAAGATTGCTTGTACGAGTTTTTTATTGCTCAAAATTTTCAAGAGTTTGCTATCTATATTGTCTCTCGATATTTTGCGGACACGTTCTTACTTGGTACAAACCTTGATCAAGAAGTTGGTGCTGTGTAGGTGTTGGATCGCGCATCTCAAAGGGAGAAGCTACAATCGAGCGTTCTTCTTATGTGATTTCGCGTCATCGGCTCCGAAACTCCACGTTGCATCCGCTCGGGAATCCCTGTGTGTGAATTTACTGCCTTCGAGCATTCCTGTCCTGTCTCTTCCCAAGATTGCTTGTACGAGTTTTTTATTGCTCAAAGTTTTCAAGAGTTTGCTATCTATATTGTCTCTCGATATTTTGCGGACACGTTCTTACTTGGTACAAACCTTGATCAAGAAGTTGGTGCTGTGTAGGTGTTGGATCGCGCATCTCAAAGGGAGAAGCTACAATCGAGCGTTCTTCTTATGTGATTTCGCGTCATCCGCTCCGAAACTCCACGTTGCATCCGCTCGGGAATCCCTGTGTGTGAATTTACTGCCTTCGAGCATTCCTGTCCTGTCTCTTCCCAAGATTGCTTGTACGAGTTTTTTATTGCTCAAAGTTTTCAAGAGTTTGCTATCTATATTGTCTCTCGATATTTTGCGGACACGTTCTTACTTGGTACAAACCTTGATCAAGAAGTTGGTGCTGTGGAGGTGTTGGATCGCGCATCTCAAAGGGAGAAGCTACAATCGAGCGTTCTTCTTATGTGATTTCGCGTCATCCGCTCCGAAACTCCACGTTGCATCCGCTCGGGAATCCCTGTGTGTGAATTTACTGCCTTCGAGCATTCCTGTCCTGTCTCTTCCCAAGATTGCTTGTACGAGTTTTTTATTGCTCAAAGTTTTCAAGAGTTTGCTATCTATATTGTCTCTCGATATTTTGCGGACACGTTCTTACTTGGTACAAACCTTGATCAAGAAGTTGGTGCTGTGGAGGTGTTGGATCGCGCATCTCAAAGGGAGAAGCTACAATCGAGCGTTCTTCTTATGTGATTTCGCGTCATCGGCTTCGAAACTCCACGTTGCATCCGCTCGGGAATCCCTGTGTGTGAATTTACTGCCTTCGAGCATTCCTGTCCTGTCTCTTCCCAAGATTGCTTGTACGAGTTTTTTATTGCTCAAAGTTTTCAAGAGTTTGCTATCTATATTGTCTCTCGATATTTTGCGGACACGTTCTTACTTGGTACAAACCTTGATCAAGAAGTTGGTGCTGTGTAGGTGTTGGATCGCGCATCTCAAAGGGAGAAGCTACAATCGAGCGTTCTTCTTATGTGATTTCGCGTCATCGGCTCCGAAACTCCACGTTGCATCCTCTCGGGAATCCCTGTGTGTGAATTTACTGCCTTCGAGCATTCCTGTCCTGTCTCTTCCCAAGATTGCTTGTACGAGTTTTTTATTGCTCAAAGTTTTCAAGAATTTGCTATCTATATTGTCTCTCGATATTTTGCGGACACGTTCTTACTTGGTACAAACCTTGATCAAGAAGTTGGTGCTGTGTAGGTGTTGGATCGCGCATCTCAAAGGGAGAAGCTACAATCGAGCGTTCTTCTTATGTGATTTCGCGTCATCGGCTCCGAAACTCCACGTTGCATCCGCTCGGGAATCCCTGTGTGTGAATTTACTGCCTTCGAGCATTCCTGTCCTGTCTCTTCCCAAGATTGCTTGTACGAGTTTTTTATTGCTCAAAGTTTTCAAGAGTTTGCTATCTATATTGTCTCTCGATATTTTGCGGACACGTTCTTACTTGGTACAAACCTTGATCAAGAAGTTGGTGCTGTGTAGGTGTTGGATCGCGCATCTCAAAGGGAGAAGCTACAATCGAGCGTTCTTCTTATGTGATTTCGCGTCATCCGCTCCGAAACTCCACGTTGCATCCGCTCGGGAATCCCTGTGTGTGAATTTACTGCCTTCGAGCATTCCTGTCCTGTCTCTTCCCAAGATTGCTTGTACGAGTTTTTTATTGCTCAAAGTTTTCAAGAGTTTGCTATCTATATTGTCTCTCGATATTTTGCGGACACGTTCTTACTTGGTACAAACCTTGATCAAGAAGTTGGTGCTGTGTAGGTGTTGGATCGCGCATCTCAAAGGGAGAAGCTACAATCGAGCGTTCTTCTTATGTGATTTCGCGTCATCGGCTCCGAAACTCCACGTTGCATCCGCTCGGGAATCCCTGTGTGTGAATTTACTGCCTTCGAGCATTCCTGTCCTGTCTCTTCCCAAGATTGCTTGTACGAGTTTTTTATTGCTCAAAGTTTTCAAGAGTTTGCTATCTATATTGTCTCTCGATATTTTGCGGACACGTTCTTACTTGGTACAAACCTTGATCAAGAAGTTGGTGCTGTGGAGGTGTTGGATCGCGCATCTATAAGGGAGAAGCTACAATCGAGCGTTCTTCTTATGTGATTTCGCGTCATCGGCTCCGAAACTCCACGTTGCATCCGCTCGGGAATCCCTGTGTGTGAATTTACTGCCTTCGAGCATTCCTGTCCTGTTTCTTCCCAAGATTGCTTGTACGAGTTTTTTATTGCTCAAAGTTTTCAAGAGTTTGCTATCTATATTGTCTCTCGATATTTTGCGGACACGTTCTTACTTGGTACAAACCTTGATCAAGAAGTTGGTGCTGTGTAGGTGTTGGATCGCGCATCTATAAGGGAGAAGCTACAATCGAGCGTTCTTCTTATGTGATTTCGCGTCATCGGCTCCGAAACTCCACGTTGCATCCGCTCGGGAATCCCTGTGTGTGAATTTACTGCCTTCGAGCATTCCTGTCCTGTCTCTTCCCAAGATTGCTTGTACGAGTTTTTTATTGCTCAAAGTTTTCAAGAGTTTGCTATCTATATTGTCTCTCGATATTTTGCGGACACGTTCTTACTTGGTACAAACCTTGATCAAGAAGTTGGTGCTGTGGAGGTGTTGGATCGCGCATCTCAAAGGGAGAAGCTACAATCGAGCGTTCTTCTTCTGTGATTTCGCGTCATCGGCTCCGAAACTCCACGTTACATCCGCTCGGGAATCCCTGTGTGTGAATTTACTGCCTTTGAGCATTCCTGTCCTGTTTCTTCCCAAGATTGCTTGTACGAGTTTTTTATTGCTCAAAGTTTTCAAGAGTTTGCTATCTGTGTTGTCTCTCGATATTTTGCGGACACGTTCTTACTTGGTACAAACCTTGATCAAGAAGTTGGTGCTGTGTAGGTGTTGGATCGCGCATCTCAAAGGGAGAAGCTACAATCGAGCGTTCTTCTTATGTGATTTCGCGTCATCGGCTCCGAAACTCCACGTTGCATCCGCTCGGGAATCCCTGTGTGTGAATTTACTGCCTTCGAGCATTCCTGTCCTGTCTCTTCCCAAGATTGCTTGTACGAGTTTTTTATTGCTCAAAGTTTTCAAGAGTTTGCTATCTATATTGTCTCTCGATATTTTGCGGACACGTTCTTACTTGGTACAAACCTTGATCAAGAAGTTGGTGCTGTGGAGGTGTTGGATCGCGCATCTCAAAGGGAGAAGCTACAATCGAGCGTTCTTCTTATGTGATTTCGCGTCATCGGCTCCGAAACTCCACGTTGCATCCGCTCGGGAATCCCTGTGTGTGAATTTACTGCCTTCGAGCATTCCTGTCCTGTCTCTTCCCAAGATTGCTTGTACGAGTTTTTTATTGCTCAAAGTTTTCAAGAGTTTGCTATCTATATTGTCTCTCGATATTTTGCGGACACGTTCTTACTTGGTACAAACCTTGATCAAGAAGTTGGTGCTGTGGAGGTGTTGGATCGCGCATCTCAAAGGGAGAAGCTACAATCGAGCGTTCTTCTTATGTGATTTCGCGTCATCGGCTCCGAAACTCCACGTTGCATCCGCTCGGGAATCCCTGTGTGTGAATTTACTGCCTTCGAGCATTCCTGTCCTGTCTCTTCCCAAGATTGCTTGTACGAGTTTTTTATTGCTCAAAGTTTTCAAGAGTTTGCTATCTATATTGTCTCTCGATATTTTGCGGACACGTTCTTACTTGGTACAAACCTTGATCAAGAAGTTGGTGCTGTGGAGGTGTTGGATCGCGCATCTCAAAGGGAGAAGCTACAATCGAGCGTTCTTCTTATGTGATTTCACGTCATCCGCTCCGAAACTCCACGTTGCATCCGCTCGGGAATCCCTGTGTGTGAATTTACTGCCTTCGAGCATTCCTGTCCTGTCTCTTCCCAAGATTGCTTGTACGAGTTTTTTATTGCTCAAAGTTTTCAAGAGTTTGCTATCTATATTGTCTCTCGATATTTTGCGGACACGTTCTTACTTGGTACAAACCTTGATCAAGAAGTTGGTGCTGTGGAGGTGTTGGATCGCGCATCTCAAAGGGAGAAGCTACAATCGAGCGTTCTTCTTATGTGATTTCGCGTCATCGGCTCCGAAACTCCACGTTGCATCCTCTCGGGAATCCCTGTGTGTGAATTTACTGCCTTCGAGCATTCCTGTCCTGTCTCTTCCCAAGATTGCTTGTACGAGTTTTTTATTGCTCAAAGTTTTCAAGAGTTTGCTATCTATATTGTCTCTCGATATTTTGCGGACACGTTCTTACTTGGTACAAACCTTGATCAAGAAGTTGGTGCTGTGGAGGTGTTGGATCGCGCATCTCAAAGGGAGAAGCTACAATCGAGCGTTCTTCTTATGTGATTTCGCGTCATCGGCTCCGAAACTCCACGTTGCATCCGCTCGGGAATCCCTGTGTGTGAATTTACTGCCTTCGAGCATTCCTGTCCTGTCTCTTCCCAAGATTGCTTGTACGAGTTTTTTATTGCTCAAAGTTTTCAAGAGTTTGCTATCTATATTGTCTCTCGATATTTTGCGGACACGTTCTTACTTGGTACAAACCTTGATCAAGAAGTTGGTGCTGTGGAGGTGTTGGATCGCGCATCTCAAAGGGAGAAGCTACAATCGAGCGTTCTTCTTATGTGATTTCGCGTCATCGGCTCCGAAACTCCACGTTGCATCCGCTCGGGAATCCCTGTGTGTGAATTTACTGCCTTCGAGCATTCCTGTCCTGTCTCTTCCCAAGATTGCTTGTACGAGTTTTTTATTGCTCAAAGTTTTCAAGAGTTTGCTATCTATATTGTCTCTCGATATTTTGCGGACACGTTCTTACTTGGTACAAACCTTGATCAAGAAGTTGGTGCTGTGGAGGTGTTGGATCGCGCATCTCAAAGGGAGAAGCTACAATCGAGCGTTCTTCTTATGTGATTTCGCGTCATCGGCTCCGAAACTCCACGTTGCATCCGCTCGGGAATCCCTGTGTGTGAATTTACTGCCTTCGAGCATTCCTGTCCTGTCTCTTCCCAAGATTGCTTGTACGAGTTTTTTATTGCTCAAAGTTTTCAAGAGTTTGCTATCTATATTGTCTCTCGATATTTTGCGGACACGTTCTTACTTGGTACAAACCTTGATCAAGAAGTTGGTGCTGTGGAGGTGTTGGATCGCGCATCTCAAAGGGAGAAGCTACAATCGAGCGTTCTTCTTATGTGATTTCGCGTCATCGGCTCCGAAACTCCACGTTGCATCCGCTCGGGAATCCCTGTGTGTGAATTTACTGCCTTCGAGCATTCCTGTCCTGTCTCTTCCCAAGATTGCTTGTACGAGTTTTTTATTGCTCAAAGTTTTCAAGAGTTTGCTATCTATATTGTCTCTCGATATTTTGCGGACACGTTCTTACTTGGTACAAACCTTGATCAAGAAGTTGGTGCTGTGTAGGTGTTGGATCGCGCATCTCAAAGGGAGAAGCTACAATCGAGCGTTCTTCTTATGTGATTTCGCGTCATCGGCTCCGAAACTCCACGTTGCATCCGCTCGGGAATCCCTGTGTGTGAATTTACTGCCTTCGAGCATTCCTGTCCTGTCTCTTCCCAAGATTGCTTGTACGAGTTTTTTATTGCTCAAAGTTTTCAAGAGTTTGCTATCTATATTGTCTCTCGATATTTTGCGGACACGTTCTTACTTGGTACAAACCTTGATCAAGAAGTTGGTGCTGTGGAGGTGTTGGATCGCGCATCTCAAAGGGAGAAGCTACAATCGAGCGTTCTTCTTATGTGATTTCGCGTCATCGGCTCCGAAACTCCACGTTGCATCCGCTCGGGAATCCCTGTGTGTGAATTTACTGCCTTCGAGCATTCCTGTCCTGTCTCTTCCCAAGATTGCTTGTACGAGTTTTTTATTGCTCAAAGTTTTCAAGAGTTTGCTATCTATATTGTCTCTCGATATTTTGCGGACACGTTCTTACTTGGTACAAACCTTGATCAAGAAGTTGGTGCTGTGTAGGTGTTGGATCGCGCATCTCAAAGGGAGAAGCTACAATCGAGCGTTCTTCTTATGTGATTTCGCGTCATCGGCTCCGAAACTCCACGTTGCATCCGCTCGGGAATCCCTGTGTGTGAATTTACTGCCTTCGAGCATTCCTGTCCTGTCTCTTCCCAAGATTGCTTGTACGAGTTTTTTATTGCTCAAAGTTTTCAAGAGTTTGCTATCTATATTGTCTCTCGATATTTTGCGGACACGTTCTTACTTGGTACAAACCTTGATCAAGAAGTTGGTGCTGTGTAGGTGTTGGATCGCGCATCTCAAAGGGAGAAGCTACAATCGAGCGTTCTTCTTATGTGATTTCGCGTCATCGGCTCCGAAACTCCACGTTGCATCCGCTCGGGAATCCCTGTGTGTGAATTTACTGCCTTCGAGCATTCCTGTCCTGTCTCTTCCCAAGATTGCTTGTACGAGTTTTTTATTGCTCAAAGTTTTCAAGAGTTTGCTATCTATATTGTCTCTCGATATTTTGCGGACACGTTCTTACTTGGTACAAACCTTGATCAAGAAGTTGGTGCTGTGTAGGTGTTGGATCGCGCATCTCAAAGGGAGAAGCTACAATCGAGCGTTCTTCTTATGTGATTTCGCGTCATCGGCTCCGAAACTCCACGTTGCATCCGCTCGGGAATCCCTGTGTGTGAATTTACTGCCTTCGAGCATTCCTGTCCTGTCTCTTCCCAAGATTGCTTGTACGAGTTTTTTATTGCTCAAAGTTTTCAAGAGTTTGCTATCTATATTGTCTCTCGATATTTTGCGGACACGTTCTTACTTGGTACAAACCTTGATCAAGAAGTTGGTGCTGTGGAGGTGTTGGATCGCGCATCTCAAAGGGAGAAGCTACAATCGAGCGTTCTTCTTATGTGATTTCGCGTCATCGGCTCCGAAACTCCACGTTGCATCCGCTCGGGAATCCCTGTGTGTGAATTTACTGCCTTCGAGCATTCCTGTCCTGTCTCTTCCCAAGATTGCTTGTACGAGTTTTTTATTGCTCAAAGTTTTCAAGAGTTTGCTATCTATATTGTCTCTCGATATTTTGCGGACACGTTCTTACTTGGTACAAACCTTGATCAAGAAGTTGGTGCTGTGGAGGTGTTGGATCGCGCATCTCAAAGGGAGAAGCTACAATCGAGCGTTCTTCTTATGTGATTTCGCGTCATCGGCTCCGAAACTCCACGTTGCATCCGCTCGGGAATCCCTGTGTGTGAATTTACTGCCTTCGAGCATTCCTGTCCTGTCTCTTCCCAAGATTGCTTGTACGAGTTTTTTATTGCTCAAAGTTTTCAAGAGTTTGCTATCTATATTGTCTCTCGATATTTTGCGGACACGTTCTTACTTGGTACAAACCTTGATCAAGAAGTTGGTGCTGTGGAGGTGTTGGATCGCGCATCTCAAAGGGAGAAGCTACAATCGAGCGTTCTTCTTATGTGATTTCGCGTCATCGGCTCCGAAACTCCACGTTGCATCCGCTCGGGAATCCCTGTGTGTGAATTTACTGCCTTCGAGCATTCCTGTCCTGTCTCTTCCCAAGATTGCTTGTACGAGTTTTTTATTGCTCAAAGTTTTCAAGAGTTTGCTATCTATATTGTCTCTCGATATTTTGCGGACACGTTCTTACTTGGTACAAACCTTGATCAAGAAGTTGGTGCTGTGTAGGTGTTGGATCGCGCATCTCAAAGGGAGAAGCTACAATCGAGCGTTCTTCTTATGTGATTTCGCGTCATCGGCTCCGAAACTCCACGTTGCATCCGCTCGGGAATCCCTGTGTGTGAATTTACTGCCTTCGAGCATTCCTGTCCTGTCTCTTCCCAAGATTGCTTGTACGAGTTTTTTATTGCTCAAAGTTTTCAAGAGTTTGCTATCTATATTGTCTCTCGATATTTTGCGGACACGTTCTTACTTGGTACAAACCTTGATCAAGAAGTTGGTGCTGTGTAGGTGTTGGATCGCGCATCTCAAAGGGAGAAGCTACAATCGAGCGTTCTTCTTATGTGATTTCGCGTCATCGGCTCCGAAACTCCACGTTGCATCCGCTCGGGAATCCCTGTGTGTGAATTTACTGCCTTCGAGCATTCCTGTCCTGTCTCTTCCCAAGATTGCTTGTACGAGTTTTTTATTGCTCAAAGTTTTCAAGAGTTTGCTATCTATATTGTCTCTCGATATTTTGCGGACACGTTCTTACTTGGTACAAACCTTGATCAAGAAGTTGGTGCTGTGGAGGTGTTGGATCGCGCATCTCAAAGGGAGAAGCTACAATCGAGCGTTCTTCTTATGTGATTTCGCGTCATCGGCTCCGAAACTCCACGTTGCATCCGCTCGGGAATCCCTGTGTGTGAATTTACTGCCTTCGAGCATTCCTGTCCTGTCTCTTCCCAAGATTGCTTGTACGAGTTTTTTATTGCTCAAAGTTTTCAAGAGTTTGCTATCTATATTGTCTCTCGATATTTTGCGGACACGTTCTTACTTGGTACAAACCTTGATCAAGAAGTTGGTGCTGTGGAGGTGTTGGATCGCGCATCTCAAAGGGAGAAGCTACAATCGAGCGTTCTTCTTATGTGATTTCGCGTCATCGGCTCCGAAACTCCACGTTGCATCCGCTCGGGAATCCCTGTGTGTGAATTTACTGCCTTCGAGCATTCCTGTCCTGTCTCTTCCCAAGATTGCTTGTACGAGTTTTTTATTGCTCAAAGTTTTCAAGAGTTTGCTATCTATATTGTCTCTCGATATTTTGCGGACACGTTCTTACTTGGTACAAACCTTGATCAAGAAGTTGGTGCTGTGGAGGTGTTGGATCGCGCATCTCAAAGGGAGAAGCTACAATCGAGCGTTCTTCTTATGTGATTTCGCGTCATCGGCTCCGAAACTCCACGTTGCATCCGCTCGGGAATCCCTGTGTGTGAATTTACTGCCTTCGAGCATTCCTGTCCTGTCTCTTCCCAAGATTGCTTGTACGAGTTTTTTATTGCTCAAAGTTTTCAAGAGTTTGCTATCTATATTGTCTCTCGATATTTTGCGGACACGTTCTTACTTGGTACAAACCTTGATCAAGAAGTTGGTGCTGTGGAGGTGTTGGATCGCGCATCTCAAAGGGAGAAGCTACAATCGAGCGTTCTTCTTATGTGATTTCGCGTCATCCGCTCCGAAACTCCACGTTGCATCCGCTCGGGAATCCCTGTGTGTGAATTTACTGCCTTCGAGCATTCCTGTCCTGTCTCTTCCCAAGATTGCTTGTACGAGTTTTTTATTGCTCAAAGTTTTCAAGAGTTTGCTATCTATATTGTCTCTCGATATTTTGCGGACACGTTCTTACTTGGTACAAACCTTGATCAAGAAGTTGGTGCTGTGTAGGTGTTGGATCGCGCATCTCAAAGGGAGAAGCTACAATCGAGCGTTCTTCTTATGTGATTTCGCGTCATCGGCTCCGAAACTCCACGTTGCATCCGCTCGGGAATCCCTGTGTGTGAATTTACTGCCTTCGAGCATTCCTGTCCTGTCTCTTCCCAAGATTGCTTGTACGAGTTTTTTATTGCTCAAAGTTTTCAAGAGTTTGCTATCTATATTGTCTCTCGATATTTTGCGGACACGTTCTTACTTGGTACAAACCTTGATCAAGAAGTTGGTGCTGTGTAGGTGTTGGATCGCGCATCTCAAAGGGAGAAGCTACAATCGAGCGTTCTTCTTATGTGATTTCGCGTCATCGGCTCCGAAACTCCACGTTGCATCCGCTCGGGAATCCCTGTGTGTGAATTTACTGCCTTCGAGCATTCCTGTCCTGTCTCTTCCCAAGATTGCTTGTACGAGTTTTTTATTGCTCAAAGTTTTCAAGAGTTTGCTATCTATATTGTCTCTCGATATTTTGCGGACACGTTCTTACTTGGTACAAACCTTGATCAAGAAGTTGGTGCTGTGGAGGTGTTGGATCGCGCATCTCAAAGGGAGAAGCTACAATCGAGCGTTCTTCTTATGTGATTTCGCGTCATCGGCTCCGAAACTCCACGTTGCATCCGCTCGGGAATCCCTGTGTGTGAATTTACTGCCTTCGAGCATTCCTGTCCTGTCTCTTCCCAAGATTGCTTGTACGAGTTTTTTATTGCTCAAAGTTTTCAAGAGTTTGCTATCTATATTGTCTCTCGATATTTTGCGGACACGTTCTTACTTGGTACAAACCTTGATCAAGAAGTTGGTGCTGTGGAGGTGTTGGATCGCGCATCTCAAAGGGAGAAGCTACAATCGAGCGTTCTTCTTATGTGATTTCGCGTCATCGGCTCCGAAACTCCACGTTGCATCCGCTCGGGAATCCCTGTGTGTGAATTTACTGCCTTCGAGCATTCCTGTCCTGTCTCTTCCCAAGATTGCTTGTACGAGTTTTTTATTGCTCAAAGTTTTCAAGAGTTTGCTATCTATATTGTCTCTCGATATTTTGCGGACACGTTCTTACTTGGTACAAACCTTGATCAAGAAGTTGGTGCTGTGGAGGTGTTGGATCGCGCATCTCAAAGGGAGAAGCTACAATCGAGCGTTCTTCTTATGTGATTTCGCGTCATCGGCTCCGAAACTCCACGTTGCATCCGCTCGGGAATCCCTGTGTGTGAATTTACTGCCTTCGAGCATTCCTGTCCTGTCTCTTCCCAAGATTGCTTGTACGAGTTTTTTATTGCTCAAAGTTTTCAAGAGTTTGCTATCTATATTGTCTCTCGATATTTTGCGGACACGTTCTTACTTGGTACAAACCTTGATCAAGAAGTTGGTGCTGTGGAGGTGTTGGATCGCGCATCTCAAAGGGAGAAGCTACAATCGAGCGTTCTTCTTATGTGATTTCGCGTCATCGGCTCCGAAACTCCACGTTGCATCCGCTCGGGAATCCCTGTGTGTGAATTTACTGCCTTCGAGCATTCCTGTCCTGTCTCTTCCCAAGATTGCTTGTACGAGTTTTTTATTGCTCAAAGTTTTCAAGAGTTTGCTATCTATATTGTCTCTCGATATTTTGCGGACACGTTCTTACTTGGTACAAACCTTGATCAAGAAGTTGGTGCTGTGGAGGTGTTGGATCGCGCATCTCAAAGGGAGAAGCTACAATCGAGCGTTCTTCTTATGTGATTTCGCGTCATCCGCTCCGAAACTCCACGTTGCATCCGCTCGGGAATCCCTGTGTGTGAATTTACTGCCTTCGAGCATTCCTGTCCTGTCTCTTCCCAAGATTGCTTGTACGAGTTTTTTATTGCTCAAAGTTTTCAAGAGTTTGCTATCTATATTGTCTCTCGATATTTTGCGGACACGTTCTTACTTGGTACAAACCTTGATCAAGAAGTTGGTGCTGTGGAGGTGTTGGATCGCGCATCTCAAAGGGAGAAGCTACAATCGAGCGTTCTTCTTATGTGATTTCGCGTCATCGGCTCCGAAACTCCACGTTGCATCCGCTCGGGAATCCCTGTGTGTGAATTTACTGCCTTCGAGCATTCCTGTCCTGTCTCTTCCCAAGATTGCTTGTACGAGTTTTTTATTGCTCAAAGTTTTCAAGAGTTTGCTATCTATATTGTCTCTCGATATTTTGCGGACACGTTCTTACTTGGTACAAACCTTGATCAAGAAGTTGGTGCTGTGGAGGTGTTGGATCGCGCATCTCAAAGGGAGAAGCTACAATCGAGCGTTCTTCTTATGTGATTTCGCGTCATCGGCTCCGAAACTCCACGTTGCATCCGCTCGGGAATCCCTGTGTGTGAATTTACTGCCTTCGAGCATTCCTGTCCTGTCTCTTCCCAAGATTGCTTGTACGAGTTTTTTATTGCTCAAAGTTTTCAAGAGTTTGCTATCTATATTGTCTCTCGATATTTTGCGGACACGTTCTTACTTGGTACAAACCTTGATCAAGAAGTTGGTGCTGTGTAGGTGTTGGATCGCGCATCTCAAAGGGAGAAGCTACAATCGAGCGTTCTTCTTATGTGATTTCGCGTCATCGGCTCCGAAACTCCACGTTGCATCCGCTCGGGAATCCCTGTGTGTGAATTTACTGCCTTCGAGCATTCCTGTCCTGTCTCTTCCCAAGATTGCTTGTACGAGTTTTTTATTGCTCAAAGTTTTCAAGAGTTTGCTATCTATATTGTCTCTCGATATTTTGCGGACACGTTCTTACTTGGTACAAACCTTGATCAAGAAGTTGGTGCTGTGTAGGTGTTGGATCGCGCATCTCAAAGGGAGAAGCTACAATCGAGCGTTCTTCTTCTGTGATTTCGCGTCATCGGCTCCGAAACTCCACGTTACATCCTCTCGGGAATCCCTGTGTGTGAATTTACTGCCTTTGAGCATTCCTGTCCTGTTTCTTCCCAAGATTGCTTGTACGAGTTTTTTATTGCTCAAAGTTTTCAAGAGTTTGCTATCTATATTGTCTCTCGATATTTTGCGGACACGTTCTTACTTGGTACAAACCTTGATCAAGAAGTTAGTGCTGTGTAGGTGTTGGATCGCGCATCTCTAAGGGAGAAGCTACAATCGCGCGTTCTTCTTCTGTGATTTCGCGTCATCCGCTCCGAAACTCCACGTTACATCCGCTCGGGAATCCCTGTGTGTGAATTTATTGCCTTCGAGCATTCCTGTCCTGTCTCTTCCCAAGATTGCTTGTACGAGTTTTTTATTGCTCAAAGTTTTCAAGAGTTTGCTATCTATATTGTCTCTCGATATTTTGCGGACACGTTCTTACTTGGTACAAACCTTGATCAAGAAGTTGGTACTGTGTAGGTGTTGGATCGCGCATCTCTAAGGGAGAAGCTACAATCGCGCATTCTTCTTCTGTGATTTCGCGTCATCCGCTCCGAAACTCCACGTTGCATCCGCTCGGGAATCCCTGTGTGTGAATTTACTGCCTTCGAGCATTCCTGTCCTGTCTCTTCCCAAGATTGCTTGTACGAGTTTTTTATTGCTCAAAGTTTTCAAGAGTTTGCTATCTATATTGTCTCTCGATATTTTGCGGACACGTTCTTACTTGGTACAAACCTTGATCAAGAAGTTGGTGCTGTGTAGGTGTTGGATCGCGCATCTATAAGGGAGAAGCTACAATCGAGCGTTCTTCTTCTGTGATTTCGCATCATCTGCTTCGAAACTCCGTACTTCAGCCGGTCGGGAATCCCTGTGTGTGAGTTTACTGCCTTCGAGCATTCCTGTCCTGTCTCTTCCCAAGATTGGTTGTACGAGTTTTTTATTGCTCAAAGTTTTCAAGAATTTACTATCTGTGTTGTCTCTCGATATTTTGCGGACACGTTCTTACTTGGTACAAACCTTGATCAAGAAGTTGGTGCTGTGTAGGTGTTGGATCGCGCATCTCTAAGGGAGAAGCTACAATCGGGCGCTCTTCTTCTGTGATTTCGCGTCATCCGCTCCGAGACTCCACGCTGCATCCGCTCTGAAACTCGATCCACGCTGCATCCACTCGGAAATCCCAACTGCATCGGCTGTGAGTTCACTGCTGTAAGTCTGCTCCTGGACTGGCAACTTCGTCGGAGCGCCGAACATTCTGACTCTTGAGGAGGTAAGCTTGTGTCGAGGTTTCGAATTGGGTTGTGTGACTCTGTGTCGCGACTGTGAATGGCGCTGTTGGTGGTACGGGAAGGGTTATGGTAATGTGGGGTGGTTTGGGGTGGAGCGTGAAGATGACTGAGGCCTCGATAGTTGGGGTTATCTGGGGGTGGGAGTGACGTTAGTTTTACGTTTCTGCCATTTTTTTTTTACATTTTGTGGTTTTGTGGATTTGTGGCTTTTGGGTCTTGCCGCGGGTTTCTCCGTGCTTTTTGGAAGAGACTGCGGGGAAATTTGGCTTGACTAGGGTGTGGGTGTGGGTGCTTCACCGGGTGTCTACTGATTAGGGGAGAGGTGGTGCACGGTAGCGAGTTGAATGTTGTTGGCACGGAGAAGTAAGAAGCTATTCGTGTTGCATCGGGAGTTCTCGCGTGTTCATTCGCTTTGGGTGTTCTGGGGTGAGGTTTCGAATTGGTTTGGCTGAGTCGGAAGCTACCCCAACTCCTTTTCGTCGAGACTCAATTTTGTGACTCAAAGTTTTCAAGACTTTGCTGATATTTTGCTAACATGTTTTTGTCTGCTGTGCTTGT
Source organism: Pseudoscleropodium purum (assembly GCA_963969395.1). Lineage (NCBI taxonomy): Eukaryota > Viridiplantae > Streptophyta > Bryopsida > Hypnales > Brachytheciaceae > Pseudoscleropodium > Pseudoscleropodium purum. The sequence continues at coordinate 7,446,790 of OZ017796.1, forward strand.
GTAGGTGTTGGGAGTTATGGCTTTGCAACTCAACCATGTGTATCTTGTAGGAGTAGTCATTCCGTCTGTTTTGAACGATCCTTCTCCAGCAAAGACTGCCCGTATCCTGGGTCCTTTGCAGACAGTGGACGTGGGGGCATCCACAAACCCTAAACGGGTTCGAAGGCACTTCTGTGTGATTTTGCAGTACGATCCTGCAACGAGGATTGGCGTGATGCTGCTGGGGACATCACGGCCACGGCAGCCACATCGGTTTGTCCCTTGTTAGGGTACATTGCGTCTTCGGCATCAGCCTAGGCATGAGGTTCGCTTGAGTCCTCCCGGTGGATTGTTGAGTACAGGGTACTTTAACTTCTCCCATGCCCTTCGGGCAACCATAATCACGCAAGGAGATGCAATCTTGTCAGTTTTGCCTCCTCAAGCCTTTTTGGCAGAGAATTTTTCTGATGGAACTAACATCAACGTGTTTTTGAACCCTTCCGAAGTGGAAGCTCTAAAATCCTTGCATGGCAAGTACTGGGAGGGTCAGCGGTATGACAAGGATGGATTTCCAATCTTTGGAGGTGAGGTACTAGGAGGTGACGGGGGTTCAGGAGGCTCGGGAGGAGGCGGGGCTGCAGGAGGAGGGGCTGCAGGAGGAGGGGGTGAGGCTGCAGGAGGAGGAGGATCTGCTCCGTATTTCCGCCCCATAGGAGCCGATGGTACAATCTCTGTACCACATCCTCCTACTGGAGAAGGAGGATCTGGGGCTGAGCGGCTAGCAAGAGCATTATTGGAAGAAGATGAGCGGATGGCTCAATTGGATTTGCTTGCAGGGGCAGGGGAGCATTTCAACCTTGTTTTGCCACAGGTATTTGCTTTTGTGGAGCCACTTACCGTGAAGGCGCTTGAACTTGTAGATTCATTGTAGGAGCAGTGTTGGGGTAGCTTGGAGCTTGCTTGTTTTTGAATTAGGATTTTTGAATAGGGGTGAGGTACGAACCAAATCTGTTGTGATAACACTTTCAGCAACAAGTGTAATATTTGGTATCGTTTATATTGCTCAGAGGTACGTGTAGGCACTGGAAAGGAATCGACATACTGTACTTTTCGAACGAGTTGACAGTGCTAGCTAGATGAATGCATCATATCCAAGCCCGATTGTCATAAATCTGGTTGTTGGCAGTGCATGCTAGATCGAATGTATCATATCCAAGCATGAATCCGGTTGTTGAATCTAGCGGGACGAAAGTTCTAATTGTCGGTTGCAGTAGCCCCATGATGCAAATTCCATCAGGAGGTTGGAATACCGGTACGGTCGGCAATCTAGCTGGCTCTTCTTTTCGATCGAGCACCACCAATATTAATTCCCAGCTAATCGAACATCCTTAATCGAACCCTGTACGATGGACCTCTAAAGCTGAAGGAGGACACACCAAATGCTTGCTCAAGCAAGGAGAAACCGGTACATATCCACCCTATTTTGAGCTAAACGCCACCGGTAATACATAAAAACAAGTTCTCTCAAGTACACATCAACCATTATGTTCCCAACCTGAAACATCCAAATTAAGCCATGACCGAATGAGTAGTCCATGCCTACACAAAATGCAACGGACATGATATGGATGTCGATGAGAGAGATCAACCTTGGAGACAAGCTCCAGTTCTATTAAAACCAATAAAATTGAATCCAGTCTAACATTCCTAAGTCCGCACATGTACAACTCACAGAAGGATACATGGTCATTTCTGGTAGTTAGTTTACTACTCTAGGTTCAATCCTCATAACGCGAAATGCCCTGCATACCTCAGACGATTACTCTGTCCTTCTGCGGATCATAGCATATCGCCTATGGATGAAAGTAACTGCTGAACTGCTGAACTCATAAATGCGGAGGATACCACAACTTCACTTTCTTATCCGAGCTTGCTGTTGCCAGAATAGCGGACTTCCCACGTTCTGAAAAGATTTTCGAGTTAGAATCAATGTTCACAAATTACGGAGGATTGAAATCCAAGTATAGCAGTGACATGTTGCACTTGCAAGTCATTAAAATATGAACATAAGCTAGAATCTGATGGAACTGTATAGCATTCAAACATATGAATTAAATACGACAGAATGGATTCATTGAACTTCCACTGAGATTCTGGGTACAATAATAAGCAACACACGGTAAGTATCTAAGTTAACCTGCAACGAAATGCGTGATGTTAGAACACAAAGGAAAGGAAGCAATGAGGGAATACCCGTAGGAAGTGTCTGCGGTGCCCACTCTAGGCATGTAATGTTATCTGAAACGAATTACAAACACATCTTAAGTATGAATGAAAAACTGTGACATCAATCAGACAAAAACTTCATACTGGAGCAAGGTGATGATTTTGGACCGCATCTGGGCCTAAACCTTAAACATGGACTTCAACCAGCAATGCCCAAAGACCGAGGCAACTTTCATTCAACTTTCATATCTTTAGGAGTTGAAATAAACCATTTAGGAAACTTGAAGGAAGGTAGACAAATATATAAATAGAAAGAAAGAAATCATGCTCACATTTGAAAAATCGAAATATGTTCAAGGAATTACTATAAACTCCTAAGTGGACTTTCTATTTTAGGACATAAAATTAGATAAGACACAAATAATTGAAAACTGACAAGCCTTCCCAAAGAGCAGAAAGGTTCCAAAACAATAACAGTACGGAAGAAGCATGCACCATCATGAGCATTTTCAGCAGTGTCCAAAACTTCGCCAGAGTCCGTGCGCAACCACTGAAGCGTGCTGCCGTGCGTAACAGCCAGAATCTGGTTGTCAGGTGATACAGCAAGTCTGTCATAATGTACTGGGACACCCTTCGAATCCAAAAGTGGAATCTTCATCACTTTGATACACTTGGGATCCTCATCCATGTGGTATCTAACTGCCAACCATGACAGAACAGTTTAGAATCAGTAAATAAAATGAATTACAGTCAGCATAAGGACTTACAAATTTCTCTTAACAAATCATAAGAAAGCAGAATCTAAATTTAGAAACAAAACATGTACTCAGGCACGCTTCACATTTGATGCCAAAGCCAAGAAAATCAAAAATTCTGAACACTTTCATTTGTCAAGCTGGGACATTTCTCAGCTCCTGAGACAATGAGAGTTCTCAGAATTGTTGATTTTCTTGGCTTGGCCCTAAGTGTAACGTGCCCGTCAACCGTAGGTGAAGATACTCTTGGGATGTTAAAATTACCATCAATGTTCCATATTCTAATCGACCCATCCTTGGACGCAGTAATTATCCTTTCTGAATCCCTCGTGAAATCTAACCAGGTGACTGCACTCTGTAACCCAGCAACATTGTAACAAAATCAGCAACAGTGTAACAAAATTAAAAAAAACTAATCACGCAATCAATCACTAGAATCGTCAACCTTATTCCTTTGGAGAGCGTCACTCAGAGGTTCAAAAACTCAGCTGAGATCAGTGATCTAATCCACTAACCACAAGATTGGTATCATTGCAAAAGCAATTAACTGGCATTGTGTTGACTAACGCACAAGAGTTCAGTAACAGAAATTCCACAGAAACGTGCTGTACGATTCAATCTGAAATAATCGCAAATGTATGGAGACCAGTTCCAAATTGGTCGAAGACTAACCTTGTGGCCCTTAAGCTGCATAACCTTAGGGACTTCTTTCACTTGATTGTCCTTCCCATACACAACTTCCCAGATCTGTAACAGGACAGCTTCTATCCATAAGCAACATTGCACGAATCTACATGTACCAAAATCAAAGGTTACCGCAACAGTAATTTATGCAACCATCAGTATAAGAGCTCCCGCAACATGACCAATACACCTAGAATGTAGGTACGTGATTTTTTCTGCACCTTAACGTCTGCAGTGAAGGCTGCAGCTGCTACAAAACGCCCATTGGGAGAAAGAGTAGCCATAGTGTTTTTCAGCTGGTTGGTGTCCACTGTGCCTACACACTTGCCACTCTCGGCTACCCATAACTTGATGTCCGTTCCTGCACTTGATTATTGGTGGATTATTGACTACAGGTTGTCATTACCTCGTAGAGTGCATACTAAGAATAAACGATGGAAAAGTACAAAATTTTCCTAAGCGGATAAGCAGATCTTTTACGTTCTATGTAACGCATACTGCCCAGGGATGTTATTTATTCAGTCTTACGAAATCCGATCCTCCATATAAAAATGGAAGAAACACCAATTAAACGTGAGAAACTAGACCTTCAGAGGAAGAGGCCAGCAGGACTCCGCCATTTCCACTTCCATACGTGGCAGGGGAGCCCACAAGTGAAACAATTCCCTTCTTGTCATGAGCATTCTTCAGCTCCCACTTTATCTCCGGTTGCGCAAGTTTACCCTGCTCTTTAGCAGCAGATGCTGCTCCCCCACCAGCTGAAGCATACATACAAAGTCCCGTGCCTGAAAGATCACTAGCCACACTTCCTCAGCATGTACCTTTACAAATTATGAGTTAAAGGATCGGTAAAAATCGATCAGAATAATATGATATGGTTTAGTGTCTCAAGAAAGTTTTAGACAGCATTGTAGGGAGACCGATCATAAGAAGGCAAGGTAAGTATATTCTGGCGAAATTCACAATGTGTTTCTTACAAATGGTCATTATTGTAAACTGTACTTCAACGATAACCAGGTGAATAATTCTGAGACATGAAACTTGCTAGACGGCACAAAAGTAAGATAATGCAGTGTATCAGACTTCCTTACCAGAGATATCCTCAGTTGCAATCACGAGCTGATTTGAGCCCTGTCCAAATGCTACTTTTGTTGGACAACTACTCCCACTCGGAAGATTTATGCGCAGAAATCTGCAAAAGATAGAACGAATATGTCAGGAGGACTAGCAATCATGGCCATTCATAACCACCCTGAAAATCAAAAATCAGGGTTTTGGACAAAAGTAAAAGTGAAGTCATACTTGAAGCTTTTCCCCGCGACATCATCCAATTTGAAAACTCGTACCACTCTGTCAGCACACGCTGCAGTTCCAAGTCCCCAACTTTAGAGAAAAACACAGCATTGCAGCATCTGTCACAAAGGAAGAACTGCAGCTACAGCGATTCTTCTTCTTCGTGAATGATCCACTATTCACGATCCACTATACACCTATTCATACATTTAATTATAATTTGAACATTCTCTATTGGTGTGCCTATTTTATGCATAAAATTGAGAAAGCTTTGGATCTTGCCCTAGACACTCGTTGATTGAATGACAATTCCCTCCAAAGCTTGTTGATGGCGATCCCAAGCTCAGTTCATTCGTAGCACGCAAATTCGATATCACAACAATATATCGACGACACTAAACCTTGTAAACCTTGTAGTAGCTGGCCAGAGCTGAGAATGAAAAAAACTTAGGGCAGAAATCCAAGAGCAAGCAGTGCACCTGTAGCTAAGGCTCGCCCATTGGAAGCGAAGGCAATGGCCGTGACAGCATCCGCATGCCCTTTAAGAGTATTCAGCTCCAACGGATGGTGCGCATGGTGCCGATGCGCCTGCAAAGAAGAGAAAACATGCGATTACAATTGGAAACACGATTGCGAACCAGAACTCAACCCTAAAAGAAGTGGGAGGAACCTTATCAGCGGCCAAGGAGCGTTGCTTGGGGTGAGACGTGGATGCGGGAGTTTTCTTCGATGAAAGAGGAGCAGTTGGAGTGGTAGAAGTTGGAGGCGATTTGGAGTGCGGTTTAGGGTTTAAGACGAAGAGCAGGATTGAAAGGAAGCCGAGAAGCAAAGCGACGAAGAGAGCCCACAAGGCCGTAGTATCGGCCATGATGGTTCCAAAGTGCGTGGAGATGCAACCGGAGTGCAGGAGAAAAGAAAGAGAGCCTCAAAGGCCTGACGACTTCCGGGGAAGTCTGGTTCGAGGGCGCGGGTACCGGGGATTTTAGAGACCGTGAATTAAGAGCATCCCCAACCATGAACGGCGACCTGTAAGCCCATGTCGGTAAGAAAACCCGCCAAAACCCCGTGTGCCCAAACCCGATAAGGTAAGTACGGTACACCTAAATCGTTTTTGTAAATTTTTAAATTTCATATACTTTTGGCAATCTTCACTGGTATGATGAAGTTGTTACATCTGTAAAGATATTATTCATTCAAAAGAATGTATATCCAATTGAAGAGAGTGTTATTGTCCTAAGAAAATTTAGTCATTCGATAGAAGAAGCCATATTGGATCTTATTGGCAAGTAAAAGGAAATTTCACTGTACTTTAGCATGCATTATTTGAATACCATATGAATAAATATTGAAATTTCAAAGTGGTAATTGTAAGTGCATCAAAATTTGACACTAGACTATCCTAAGTTCTAATGTTTTGATTTTGTACATGTTTTGTCATCAACATTTTAGGTTTTAATGGCATTGTTGGTCTAAATGTAGGTTTTGCATTTTGGATAGTGATGATTACTAGTTAGAACATACCTTACTATCAAACTATATAGACCATTCAAAACCCACATAGACAATGGTACAATTGTAGATATTGGTGAATATTGAATAAAGTGCACATTTAATCTATAAGAAATCCTACATCTACATGGAGATTTATGCCAAATATCCTTAAAAGTTTATTGTCTAAGCTATGCAAGATGCATGAAGTGAAGTACATCCAATAATGTTGATAAAACAATTTTCATTGATAGAAAATCTAGTTGAGAGGAATTGATTCCAAGTGACATATATGTTTTATGTAGTGTGAAAACATCAGTCAATATAAATTTTTGTTGAATTTGATGTTTTCATATCACAAAAAATACAATTTTCATCCAAAATTTGTTTCTTTCAACATAGTTTTCAACTTGTGTTTGTGTGTTCCAATGCAAATAAACTAACTTAGTCGCTAAATGCTTTATGAATTTTAGACAAGGTTTTGAATCAAGTCATTTAGGGTTAGGAAAAAAGAAAACCTTAAAAAATCAAAGATTTTATGTCTAAATTATTCTCTTGCCACAATTTATTTTATCCCAAACTTCATATCTCCATGCTTATAACTCTTAGGGGGGTTAATGCCTTGGATTTTCTTCTAGATTTTCTTTTCAACAAAAAATAACTAATTTTTGTTTGCAATTGATGATTTCTTAGAAAAAATTTCATTTACATATAATCTGTTGTTATAGTAAATGATGGAGATTCTATTTTTTCATATACCAAAAGACTTATAATTGGTTGGAAGACAATTTAGTATATCATAAGATTCTTGAACTTCAAAGTAAGTAGTATTGTTTGTTCTCTATTCAAGAATGTTATGTTTATATAGGTGGAATAAAAAACAACGTAATCTCTAAACAAATGATATGTTTTTTTGAAATGACAAAGTTTTGCTACATTGGTGGTGATGTTTTAAAGTGACCTATGATGTTAAGGGCTACACTGTAGGCCCTAAGCAACCTAAAGTTTATATTCAAGATGATGAATGAGATGCATAAGATGATGATTTGTCTTAAAAAAGGTGTTTAGAGTGAATAATTCATTGTTTGTACTTCACCTATGGTATTTGCTTCTCCAACAATGCAATGCTTAATATGTTGATGCATGAAGTTGGTGCATGTGCATTCTAGTACAATGTTGATGGTCACTCGATATTCTTGTTTTTTTGTAGAAGGTGCGAAAATCTATGTCATGACTCTTCAAAAAAATTAGATAGGGTATTTTGGAGAAATTTTGTATAAGTACATTGACATTGTAAACATTCTTCTACTTGTTTTTGTAATCAATAGTTGATGCAACATTACTTTGTCTAATCTTCTATCCATAGAGTGTTGTTGGAAAGCTACTAGGATTTGGAGGTGAATTCTTATGTGGCATCTTCTTCCAACATAGATGGGAAATTGAAGTGTCCACAAGGTGATATCTCAATTCCTTTCAAAGTCTCTAGCTAGAATCCATCTTCTCCTAGAGAGAGAATCTCTCCTTTTGTAAGGCTTGTGCCTCTTTGGACAAGCCAAATAGTTGGGAGAAATGGTCAGTCCTATAGCCATCTGTATTTAATTAGATCCTTGAACACATCTCACAATATTGCTACTATGAAACCAAAATTCTCTTACTACCAACTCCTTTGTAATAAAATTAGTCAACTTCTTGTTGTAAGTAGGAGCTTGAATTCCAACCTTACTTTTATCAAAATTGGCACTATAGCTCTTCTACTACCCATGTTGCATTGTATAATACAACAAACATGCCTTCAAACACTTTTCAATATGCCAAAAGGTTGAGTTGCAATTGGTTTCAAGCACTCTTGTATCACGTGGTATTGGCAACATTGCCACATCAAAATGGAATTGAATGATTGATTAACCTAGACTAAAGCCCTAAACATGCTTTTTTGAGAACATAACATTTTGGGGCAATTCACTATAAATGGAATTTTTATTTTTTTATTTGAAATTTTCACATAATATGTGCCTAAGGAGTATCTTTAAGGCCCAATAATTTTCATAATTTTTGACTGCATGGTTAAAAAGTTATTGTGTGATATCTCATTTTCAGCAAAGTGTAGGTAGCTTCGGCAACTCAAAAAATTTCTTATAAAATACTTTTTTAAGAAATAAAAATTTGAAATTGGTTTTAAAGATTTATATATGTAAGGAAAGCTTTAAATCATTCCATTTTGATTAATGAAATGAAAGTTATGAGGAGTTTTAGTTTGTAGGCAATTATGGATTCTCTACTCTAAATTAAACTTCAAAGTTCTTTATTTAACTCAATTTTCAACTTTTTTGGAAAAAGAATAAAAATATAGGATGTAGATTGTTTATTACAACATTAGAACCATTGAGATTGGCATATTTTAATTCCATAACTAATTTCTTAACAATTTTGTATTTTGAATCATTCTCTATTTTTTTTTCCTTAATATTTTTTTCCTATATGTTGTACAATTCTAAATGATTTAAAAGTTTTCAAGAATGTAGTCAACTTGACTTGAAGAATAAATTCAGAGAATAACCACCATTTTAGACATTTTTTCATACAAATGTGACCTTACGAAGTGCAGTTGTCCATGTTTTCACAGGGCCTCCAAAAAGATTTTTGTCAATTTAAATACTAATGTTTTGCAATCTACATGGTGGAAAATTCTGAAAATTTTTTCCACATCTTCTCAAACCAAAATACTACAAACATCCTACAATTATATGTGTTCAACAATGTTTTTTTTCTAAAATTTGATACTTGTACTAGAAATGGCATTTTTAGAGCATTTTTGGTGAAAACATAGTCAAAAACCTTTAGGGGTTAAAGGCAAAGGTGTTGTAGAATCCAAAATTGCTTTTGCTTGGGTCAAAGAATTTGCATATACGGATGAGATTAGTTTTACCTTATCATGGATACAATAGTCATTATGTACCCTAGAAACAAGATTAAGTTTGCACTTAGTTGATCTAAAGACCTCCTCGCCTTCCAAATGTGTGATGTGGATGCTCAATCCATTTATAATTTGTAATTGGATATGCATAGTCACAATTTTCTTTAGATCATCGATTTGCCTTGCAACTTGAAGTTAGAGCTCATCTTTATTAAAGCTTCTCCCAGATTTGAAACCCTTGAGATACACATGATAGTTTGTAGTTACAATGTATAAGCACGTGTCCTAGTTTTTGGACATTTGCAACAACTAATTATATACAATATTTGTGAGGGTGCAAGATGGCATATTAATTAGATCTTTTAAATCAAGACCCCATGTGAATCAAAGGCAAAGATAGACATTAGAAGAGTTTTGGGGGGTCTAAAAGCCTGTTTCGGGCCTGTTCCCCCGCAGCGAAGGGAACAACTTGTTGTTAGAATTTTTTTTTTATAAAAATAAATAAATAGTCTCCAAATGAAAAAAAATGAATTTCTTTTTTTTTTTTTGGTCAATGACATGGCAGGGGCTCGGCCACATCAGACCACTGCGTTGAACCTGTTCCCTATGTTCACAGGCTGTAATAACTTGCAGGCATCCGGAGGCCGCAAAAATCTTCTAATGGTTAACATCTATGACATCTACAACCAAATATCAGTTGCATCTAGTTCTAACAAAGGAATCTAAGGGCACTCCAACTCCAATATATCACAATAGAAAGAAACAATATGGCGGAAATAAGGAAATTGTGACAAATTTTTGGTTCAGTCCACATGATATTCTACAATGTGTTTAAGGCTCTAAACATGTTTGGGTAATCAATTGGCCTCAAATATCACATGTGTAGCTTGTGCTGACAAGTACTAGTTTGACATGCTAGAAAACAATTTTATTGCAAGAGATTGGCTTTCAACTCCCAAAGCAACCACCCATCTCACCTCAACAATTATTTACAATGTCCAATGTTTATAAGAAAATTATTTAAGATTGGCCTATCCCTCTACACCAAGACACCTATCTTATAACTCAAAGGAGCTAGCCCATTTGATGTATTAAAAATGGTCCTACAAAACATCACAAAAATAAAAGACTATTGGTAATGTCAAAGGATCGATCTTAGGAGTAACAACTATGATCCCCTTCTCTAGATTTGGAGCTATAATCTCCCTTCAATTTGGAAATGAGTCCAAGTATAAGGTTTATTAAATCACACTTTCTATGTATTTAAAGTGCACTTGCCCTAATTGTGTTGACAATCATGCTTGTCTTGGCGATAGGTGGATGTCATCAATATGTTATTTGCAAACACCTTCATTATTTATTTATTTACTTTTGCAAGATGAACCTAATAGTAATAAAAATGAATTCATAAATGCTCAAGCTTTAGCTTCAATGAAGTGAAGTGCATACTTATTAGTGTTGATATCATCAAGGTTCTAAACAAAAAATTTGAATGTACCTAGAATACCAAAAATCTCTTAATTAGTACTTCCAATTTGAGACTAAAAGCCTTAAGTTTCAATTTACATATAGCAATCTAGAAATAACAATCTAGAAATAGCAATCATTTTTGGAGACAAATAATGTGATTCAATTGAATATTCCATACAATCGTATTTACATTTACATTTGACTTTTACATCAATTGAATTCTTGGTCTTTATAATCTATAATTCTAAGCAATAAGTTTTGAAAGGTAGAATAATAGTACATATTCTAATAAACCATGGTAATAGGTACTAAAATTTATTAAAAATAGTAATTTTTGATTGTATCTTTTGAATGAAATAAGATATTTTAGAAATTCAATTGACTTTCCTAATGCTTTTTCAGTTTTCTAAGGTCATTGCTTGCTTAATTCTTGCTCAACATTCCCAAGCTTGTACTGGAAGGCTCATAGAACAACATTTTCAGGTGCACACTATATTAAGATCAAATTTGGTCAATTTTTGCACAATAAAAACACTCTTGTTTGTCATTTTTTGCTAAGGCAAGGCAAGAGAAAAGAAAATTTCTAGTTCCCCAAAGTATGTGTGTAATTTAGTGGTTGAAGGTCCCATAATAAAAAAACTCTTTGAAAATTAAAGTGATCGATGTGCATCCTTTTGCAATGACAATGTTATATTCAAATACAATACCTTATAAGAAAATATCATAAATAACTTAAGGTATGTTCACAATTGGCATTTGGTAATAATGGTCATAAAAACATAATACCTCTCACAAAGATAAAAAAGTGCAAGTTTTATAAAATAATTGTTTTAAGTTGGTTTGGCATAATTGGGTAATTTTAAGTTATCAATCATTTAGACTTGGGGCATAACATTCAATAATCTTTGCATAGGGAACCTTTTTTTCTCTGCAATCTTCCTTTGGAAAAATCATTCACATTAAGGAGAATAAAGTGAGTATTAATACCAATGGCATTTGACCATCTACCACAATTAAATAAATTTGATGGCAATGTGAAGTGAATACTTCATTGACAATTGTGAGCATGAAAGGTGGGGACACCATTTTATAATGAAATTCATTGTCTATCATAAACCTTTATATTAGAAGGAATTTCAACAAAGGGAGGGTTGTCTCACGCTTTATTCCTTTGCTGTGAACTATCAGATTTTTTAAATAATTAAATTTAAAATTTAAAAAATATATATTTAAAAAATAATTTTTAAAATTTTAATGTGGTAGTTGTTGTACCATGTTAGGTAGCTACTAAGCCAAGTTCTCACAATTTGTGAACCTTTAGAAACTCACATCCCTCCACACAAGTTGAAAAACATTTAATAAAGGGTATGGGATAATTTGAAGATGAGAGCTTGAGCACTCATTGTCAAAAAGCAAGAATTGCATTTGAAGCAAAATTTCAGATCTCATTTAGGTATAACAGAATAAATTTTTTTAACAACATTTGAACTAAGAGAAGTTTAAAAATCAAGATAAATTTCATTTACAAATAACTATTTGTAATTTTGAGCATCCAATCAAAAGTTATGAACAAATTTGATAGAGGGGTGTTTGAAAATGTCAAAGAAAATGTCCCTTCCAACACCTCTCTAAAATTTGTTGATAACTTTTGATTGGATCCTCAAAATTGCAAACAAATTTTTGTAGATGAAAGTTACCTTGATTTACTAACTTCTTTTAGCTCAAATATTTATAAAAAAAATATTCTCCTTTGCCTAAATGAGGTTTAAAATCCTACTTCAAACGCAATTCCTACTTTTGAATTAACTATGAATGATTGACCTCCTACTAATTCTCATTTACATATCTTACATAGATTGTCTTACTTCCTACCACCCCGTATTTATATTTAGAGCTTGTCTTCTCAATTCCAAACATACCTTAAATTGTGAGTGGCCCTTGAATTCCAATAGTGATACCTCCCAATTAAAAGCCGTTGTTCTTTGTTAATCACCCATGTGCAATCCCATTAACTAACCGTGCTCTTAACAATTTGAAATCTATGTTCTTTGCTGATTGAGGTGCTATGTAACATTGGGTGAAATTTGTGAAATTTATGTAACTGTGTGAGTAATGTTCCAATTATTGACTTGACTACTGTTCCTTTCCCTTGCCAGTTAGCCATCCAACTAGAATTGGCAATAATGTGCGAGAGAGCGGAAGTGTGAACACGCACGCAATTCTCTTTCTAATAGTGCCCCAAAGACTCGGCTTTAATCCCTAAACATCCGGATCCTTCTCCACAATGGATGATTTGGAAAAAATCATTATAAAATATTATTTGGAAGAATGTTTTGGAATTGATACACAAATAAAAGTTGTAGGTTTTGGGTTTTAGATTCCATCCATATGGTTAGATTCTCCAATGCTATCACCAATATTTTCTTATTAATTATAAAAGGGAATTTTTTTAATTCAATTAAAATTCAATTACAAAAAAATATTATCATTTTTTGAGTAAAACTTATTTGAATGGATAAGAAATGAGGTTCTCTTAACATGGTGATTTTTTGAAAATTTTGTATTATTTAAATCTATGACCATGTTTTTGCAAATCTAGTTTTGAATTAGAGTCAATGCAATTTTGACTTAGTCAATCACTTGATATACTTCCACATTTGTAGTTTTTGAAAAATCATTAGATGTTTTTGGGAGGGTTGGGAGGGCCGTTTTAGGCCCATTCCCGATGCTATTCCCCCAATAGTTAAACAACAATTGCTATCAAAATTTAAAATTAAAAAAATAGTTAAAAAAAAATTGAATGAAAAAAAATTAATTTAAAAAATTAATAAAAAATAAAATGACATGGCAATCTCTTTGCTATGTCAAGAAGCTGTTGGGATGTAGTTCCTAAAGTTTGGGAACCTAGGAGATTTCGCAACCTTCTATAGGGGCTAAAAACATCTTATGATATATATATATACTCTAATAACACCAAATCCAACCATTATATAGGACAATAATTTGCTAAAATGCCTCTACAAATTAGGATGACTTTCATCTATATAGTAATGAGAAAGAAACAAAATAATGAATCTATTCATCATCTAGAAATTGGATGTTGGAGTGCTTAAGGATTAACGCCAAGTGTGAATGCACTAGTAGAGAGTTGTATTTCAAACATCAATTGAGTATATAATTGTGGACATGTAAGGTAAAAATACCCATTCCCATCCTTGCCCCCATTCATGAATCCTAGATTGTCACCAAATTTATTCATTAGAATTCATTAAAGTGTTCCGCAAATGTTTAATTCTAATCTGCTGACGCAATTGAAAGACATTTATTTAATTTTGATTAGCCGATAGTTGATTTTTTCAAAGTTTAGTTGAGGGTACACCTATGGGATACTTTCAGTGGTCTAGGGAAACAACTCTTTGAAAAATCATAGAAATTACATGCCACATCCAAAAACTCAATTTTTTTTTTTAAATTTATAATTTTCACTCGCTAATACCACAAAAATATTCTTTTCCAAAAAAAGTGCCTCCAACTATGCTGAATTGCTTAAACTTACGTTTTTAGATGTTTCCACCACATCTTCCAAGAATTGTGAGGGTAGTAACCATAACGTTGTCAAGCTCTAGCCAAATTAGTGTAATTTAGGGTGGATTTATACTTAGGGTTCAAGACCAAGAATTCATAGGTCCAAGAACCCCCCATTTTGGACTCAAGAAACTCCTTATTGGACCCAAATAGCTCATTAACAAAATTTGTTGGAAATTGGACTTGGACCCAATTGTAAACAACTTGGGTCTAATTTTGGTGTTTGTAAGAAACATATAAAATAATTTATTTTTAATTTCAAAAAATAATCATGTTAATATTTTTCAAAACTTTCAAAATAATGTTAAAATAATATTATTTTATTTTTAAAATTAAGTAAAAATTAATTTCCAATCTAAGTTCCAATTTGGTGTTTAAAAATAATATGAAATATATATTTTTTAAATTATTAAATAATAAATTTTCAATAAAATAACTTTTTTTATAACCAATAACAAAACTATTAAAATATTATTTTTATAAAAAAATAATTAAAAAATAATTAAAATTTGATGTGACTACAAGATTGCCACATCAGATTTAATATTAGTTATTATTGATAATACAAATTTAAATTATTTGATTTGATTTTTTTTGTATTTATTAAATTTATTAATTTTCGGCAATAGAAATTCACAGCCTTATTCAAGCTAGAAATTGCATCTAATGCAAATTGGACCCACAATAGAAAATTGGTTCTACAGAATTGGTGCTCTCCTTTGAGGCCCTTGAGACCAAGCCTAGGTCCAAAAATTTCCCTCTAAATCTGCGCCACGCAGGCACCATGTCATTTCAACAAATTTTGGACTGGCCTCTAGTATAAACACTTTGAGTCCAATTTCCAACTCTTAATCAATAGGATTGCTCAATTTCAAAGTTTCTTGAACTTGGACCCTAGTGTAAATCTGCCCTTGACCACTGAAAATTTTCTTGAATCATGTAAGTCTCCATCAACATAGGCCAACTTCTTCTTTTGAGATGAACTTTCAGATGTTGAATGAAATAGTCATAATGCTTGATTATGTGGGCACATTACGAAAATTCTAAGGCCTCCAAAGTATTGCCAATTTTTTATTTTCAGAAATTAAAAAAAAAAAATAGTCAATCTGATGTGGCGCTAACATGGCATTGTTAGTGCCACATCAGATTTCAAATTTTAAAAAATAAAAAATAAATTTTTTTTGTTTTTCCCTAATTGCACTGCAGTAGTGTAAGGCTGGCATCCCTTCAGAGGCCTCAAAATTTTTGTAATGAAACTACATAATTGGGCATTAGTAAATTACAAGTGAACCTAATTGCATGACAAAACTCACCCACAAAATGTACAAGAAATTTCTTGGTAGGGATTTATATATAGTGGGGTACCAATCAAAATGTCGTTTTCAAATTCGCAGTGAGAAAATTTTCAGTACTTCCAACTTTGAAAGCCTTCCGAGAGCTCAAAATTTGGTATTTTACCACAAAATCTTTAACAAAGAATTATCTTTAAGTCAGTTACACGCATACAAAATTTCAAGGCCAAAAGATCCACTGAAAAAAAGTTATTCAAAATCTACCAACATTGGTAGCTATGGAAATGTTTTCACTGCTGCCAACTTTGACAGCCTCCCAAAGATTGAATTATTTTTTTTTGCCATGAAATTCTTGGAAAAAAAACCTCTTTATGTTAATAACATATGATGAAAATTTCAAGGCCAAAAGATTAATACAAAAAAAGATATTAACAATCTACCAACATGTGTTGTTTTGAGAAACAATTGTGAAAACCGTTTCACTACTTCAACTTTGACACCCTTCCAAGGGCTGAAAAATTGCTTATTTACCATGAAATTTTTGGCACAACATGCTCTTTATGATAACAACATTCATGCCAAATTTCAAGGTCAAAAAATTTATAAAAAAGAATATTTACAATCTACCAATGTGTGTAGTTGTGAGATACCTTTTATTAAAGACATTGAAATTGTTGAAGTATGTCAGACAATCATGCTTCTAGATTGAAATTCTCCAGATGATGCAATCTCTAATCATAAATGCTTCTCAAAAAAATCAAGGATAGCCAAATTTAGTTGTGTGCACTTGTCACATCTCAAAGATTGCACTTGTTTAAAAATTGGAAACCATACATGCATGAAGAAGCTTTTTCCTCTCAATAAGAATGCTTGCATTTACAATAGAGCATTATAGGAGGTGGGATGTGGGATGATGAGAGAAGCAAGTGATGGGTGATTATTTTCTAAGCAGAGGATTGAAACTTTGTAAACATGAGTGATTGAGTGCATGAAAGATGAGTTAATTGAGTAAGTCTAGGCTATATGATAACTGAGTGGATGAGGCATAGGATGAATGTTTGAGGATATATGGAAGTATGTGAGATTTTTTTTAAGAGTGAGTGAGGTTATAACTTACATGTGGTGACTAGTAAGGTCTGGTGAATGAATAAAGGCTGTGAGGCAAGATGATGGTGAGTGATTGAGGGTATGTGAGATTTTTTTCTGATGACTGAGTGAGGTTATATATGTGCTCAACGAGTGAGGTTGGATCATGGTGATTAAGTGAAGGCTAGATCATGGTCACTAAGTGATGGCTATTTCAGATGAAACTCGTGCTCGCATAGTAGGTTTGAGTGAGGCAGGGAAGACATGAGTTGACATTGCAGCTATTGTTGGAGTCCATGTTAGAATAGTTCAAAGGGTAGTGAAGAAATTTCGAGAAGATGGAACCTATAAGTGCAAATCTTGTGGTGGAAGTCATGCTAAAAAGCTTAGTGATAGAGATGTCTGTGCTATTATATGTGTCTCAAAAACTCATCATCGCTTGACACTCTCTAAGATCACTAATATATGTTCTACTCAAGTGTCTAGATCGACTATTTGAAGGGCCTTACATGAGAGTGGCATTTTCAGTCGAATTGTTGTTAAAAACCTTTTTTTGATACATCATCACATGTCTCAACGATTGGCATTTGCTCAAAAGTATTGTGGGTGGACTATAAAAGAATGGAAGAGAGTTGTTTGGACAGATGAGTCTACCTTTGAAGTTGAAAAAAATTCTAGACAAGTTCATGTTTGGAGAAATGCATATGAGTGCTATTCATCAAGTTGTATAGTTCCAACTTTTAAGAGTGGGAGAACTTCTTTGATGATTTTGGGTGCATTTGTTGGAGGGCAAAAGTCACAATTTGTTTTTATGTCCAAAAATAGACGTTCTGCTAAGGATTTTGTTGAAGTGGTCTACAATGTCGAGTTGCTTCATTTTATGAGTAGAGTGCTACACGGATTGCTTGGGAGATGGCGCACCTGTCCATTGTAGCAAAGTATGTGAAAAATGGAGACAAACACACCTTTTGGAGAAGCTCGATTGGCTTGCAAATTCTCTCGATCTCAATCCAATTGAGAATCTTTGGAAGATTTTGAAAGATGCTATGCAACATGGTCCAATATGTTCAAAAAATATAGATGACTTGAAGGTAGTTATTGAAAGAGAGTGGAGGTTAATCAATGGTACAAAGCTCCTTCAACTATGTCATTCTATGCCCTCTAGGTTATAAGCAGTGATTGAGGCAAATGGAGGACATACACGTTGGTAGATTGTAAATATTCTTTTTTATAAATTTTTTGACCTTGAAATTTGGCATGAATGTTTTTATCATAAAGAGCATGTTATACCAAAAATTTCATGGTAAATAAGCAATTTTTCAACCCTTGGAAGGGTGTCATAGTTGAAGTAGTGAAACGGTTTTCACAATTGTTTCTCAAAACGACACATGTTGGTAGATTGTTAATATCTTTTTTTGTATTAATCTTTTGGCCTTGAAATTTTCATCATATGTTATTAACATAAATAGGTTTTTGTTCCGAGAATTTCATGGCAAAAAAAAAATAATTCAATCTTTGGGAGGCTGTCAAAGTTGGCAGCAGTGAAAACATTTCCACAACTACCAATGTTGGTAGATTTTGAATAACTTTTTTTTGGTGAAACTTTTGGCCTTGAAATTTGTCATACATATAATTAACTTAAGTATAATCCTGTGGTAAAAATTTTGTGGTAAAATACCAATTTTTGAGCTCTCGAGAGTCTTTCAAAGTTGGAAGTACTGAAATTTTTCTCACTGTGAATTCGAAAACAACATTTTGATTGGTACCCCATTGTACATGCATTACGAAAATTTTGAGGCCTCCAAAGGATTGCCAACCCTACACTAATATAGTGCAATTAGGGATTTAAAAAATATATATATATTTATTATTTTTAAAATTTTTGAAATATGATGTAGCACTAGTAGTGCCATGTCAGCACCACATTAGATTGACTTTTTAAAATATTTTTTAAAATAAAAAATTATTTATTTATTTTTCTATAATTGCACCGTGGGAGGAGGGGGGCCAAAAATGAAAAATTGGCAACCCTTTGAGGCCTCAGAAACTTTTGTAATGATATTTTATTTATATCAAAATCCTAAAATAACCCCCACTCATGTTCATGAGTTTATTGAAGTTTGAAGTGGTAAACAATACTAAGTTATTGCAAACATAATGCCAAATCCAATTTTCAACATAGATTTTTCACCATTCCATTGGATAGTTAGAAATGCATTATAACTCATAACGCAGCCTCTTTTTGTACCCCCTTAGATTTGCAAAAAGTACAAATATGGAAGTCTCTAATGAACTCTTAGACTTGACATTATGTAGTCTATAATCATTATGCAAACCATTTTTGTATACATGGCACTCAGTTATTGAAAACGAAAAGGTAGGTTATAGTTCATAATTTGGGGCTGCTTTAGCATTATAAATACCCACCAATGCAAATTGCAAAATAGCATGTTAGTTAGTAGGCCAAATTTGTACTATAATTATTTTTGAGCTCCCTTCTTGTAGCTTTATTAGCATCTACTGAAACTTGTATTGGCTATTGGACATTACTCACAAGTAATTCTAAAGTTATTTATAATCTTGGACTATGCTTACACCAAAATGATTTTAACCCCTAAAGGATTGAGGCCTTTTTTTTTGCCAAAAACCATTGAAAACTGCCATTTCTATAGCAAAGAGTAAAAAACAATTTAATTAATTTTTTTTACATCTAATTGTAGGATCTTACACCACACTAGTATAAGAAAGTGTGGAAAAAATTTCAGAATTTTTCACTACACAAATTGCAAGATATTTGCGTTTAAAGTGGAAAAAACAAGTTTTTCAGCACATTGTGGGACTGCATTTTTTGACTTTGAACATTTTTAACTGAAATTTTTTGCACTATGAAGTTTTGAGCTTTAAATTTTAAAGTGGAGAATTGAGTTGAAAGTTTGGGGAAAAAAATAAGTTCAAAAAAACTTAATTTTCGTTCTTCAAAAAAATTGTTAAGTAGAAGTAGGTACGAGATAGAAGGAAAATCTAAAATATTCATATATTTTAGATGGAATAAAAATGCACTAATCTCAATGGTGAGATTGTTTTAGAAATTAAACCAAACCATGAAAAATAAAAAAATTTGAAAAATTTGAAAAATTGCAATCAAAAATGAATCCTACAAGTTATTTTTTTCAAGAAGATGCTCTAACTACCCGAAAAACAAGAATGTTCATAACTTTCTCATATCAAATCCAAATGAAATGAATCAAAGCTTTTCGGATAGTCAAAAATATAATCTACAAAAAAAATAATATTTAAAAAAAATATTCAAATTTTTGTAATTTTTTTTGCTGCCTGGACTGCCTCTCATCCCCTTATTTGAGCTTATTTGGTCATAACTATTGTTCCTGGGCACCAATTGTGAAAAAATTATACTCTCATAAAGCTTATCAATTTTTCTATCTTCAAAAAAGTATAAAAAAATCATGACAAAAATTCAGCCCGTAGGTACTTGCCCAAAATCCCATTTGTCCCCCCAAGGGACAATGGTCCTTTAGGGGTTAAAGTACTACTTTTTAGAGTGAAGTAAAGATAGAAGACAAGTTCTTTATAGAAGTGGGTGGTAGGAGGTAAAATAGCCCATGTGAGATATTTAAATTAAGATTAGTAAGAATTCAATTGCTCATATATAGTTAGTTAAAAGTATAAATTGTATTGAATGTAGAACTTCAAACCTCATTTAGGTATAATAGAATGACTTTTATCAAAAAAATTTGAACTAAAAAATGTTTGTAAATCAAGTTGAATTTCATCTCCAAAAATTTGTTTGATATTTCAAGACTTCAATCAAAAGTTATGAACAAAATTGAGAGAGGAGTTGGAAGGAATATTTTTCTTTGACAATTTCAAACCTCCTCTATGAAATCTGTCCATAACTTTTTTTTAAATCCTCAAAATTGCAAAAAAATTTTAGAAGATGAAATTTAGATTAATTTATCAATTTTTTTTAGTTCAAATTTTTTTTGAAAAAAATTATTTTAATATGCCTAGATGAAGTTTAAAATTCTCCATTGGATACAATTCCTACATTTTGACAATGAACAATCAAATTCTCATCCTCAAATTGTTCCATATCCTTGGAGGATTCATGACAGATGGTGGCTTTCATTATAAATACAACCTCTCCATTCTTCCTATCAACAAAGCACCAATAAACTATTTCTGTCACTATATGTTTTTTAATGATGGGAGATTGTGAAATGACATTTGTTGTTTGGCTCAACTAATTGCCATTAGATTTTTTCAATTTTCAGCAATCAATCTTTATGTTAATTTGTAGATTAGAATGTTTGATCTTAAAGTCACTTAATTTTTATTAAAAAAAAGATGATTTTTTTGATGATTATGTCTGGTAATTGATATGTAGCCCCTGGTTATGGGAAACAACCCTGGGCTGGTACCTCCGTTGCTACTCCCATAGTTTGGCAGGTAACATCCTAGGGTTATTTTCGATAACCAGTGGCTGCATGCATATCAATTACTTAAGGTAGAAGCACTAGTAGTGGACCATGCCCAATACCTGCACTCTAGAGGAGAGTAGTTCGGACCCAGGGAGTCAAGAATTCAAAAAATAAATTATGGAAGCTGAGCCTAATTGAATATTATGGAACTGAGCCTAACATGTGTGTGTCTAATGTCCATAGTATGTTCATTTGATCATTGGGCTAACCAATATGTCAGCCTACATATATGGTTATCGTTGTTGCAGTGACCCCATGAACTGAAACTAGTGCCTTTCCTGATCCGAATTGTAAGACTCTAGAGTCTGCTTCCTACTGAAATGCACTTTTCGCCTCCCAAAATTCACAGTAATTTCAATTTATGGAGTTCATTTCTGAAAATTTCGCCATCCCCATATTTTGTATCTTCCTACATGGGAAAAAAATCCAACAAATTCATACTCGTCTGCACTTGGTCCACAGATGCTTAAATGATCCACTACTGCTGCTTCTACCTTAGTCCAAAACCTTTTAGCAATCATTGTACAGTGAGTTTCATTCAGTTGTATTACTTGCATGAAGCATTAAGATTTAGTTGCCATTGGTGCACAACTACGTAAGATAATTAAACCCAAATGGATTCATTTGCCTGTAACAATTTAGAAAATAATGCGTTCAAAGCACTGATTGAACACGGCAATCCATAGCGTCCCGCACATGCGGTTTCTGAGTCGTCGTGTGGAGCTGCTGCCCTGGATGAAAGTCGTCCACAGGAGCTGACTTTGCTCAAAGCTGCCCCAAAACAAGGAGCCAGCTTCAGTCTCACCAAAAGCCAATACTATTCAAATTCAAGGCACTGTTCACAGGCAGTTTTCTCCCCTTCAGTAGATGCTTGCCACCACGCTGAGACCTTTTGCGGCAGTGATTTCATCCCCAAGAGCACGCTCTCCCCAGCAGCCTCATGTGCGTGACACTCATGTTGTTGAGAACAAACATGCAGTCTGAACAACTGAATATCAATGCCAAGACAAGGAAAAACTAAAGTACATGAAGTGTGAAAATGAAACATTTTGGAAGGAACCACTGATCTTTCTTTCTCATGCAAAGAACACTGCACTGACTTCAATTTCAACACGCAAGTGCTCACTCAAGTGCTCCTCTAAGAGGAGCCAATGAGCAATTGCCCATGAATATACTTTGGATCAACATTTGGAACAGATTTTGTAGACCCAATTGACACCAGTGTGACATGGCACATGATGGGGAAGGTGACTTTACACAATTGTAAACAATATATGTTTTCAAATCAGTCCTTACGTGTATATTCTTGCCTAACCCATAAACAACTTTGTGGCCATTTTCTGGTCAATGAAAGATAGATAGAGAATCTTATTGTGTAGGATAAAAGTGCAACTATTCATCCTCCAAATTTTGTGGAAAAAGGGAAGATTTCTATAGAAGCTTGACTTCCAATGAGTGCTTTTTCCTTTTTTTTAATTCAAAAATGCATACCACATCAAAACATATGATTTTCATAGAGCCTCCACGAATCATTCAAGGGTTAAAATGTACAAACTTCATTTATAAAAGTCCAGGGTTGATTTAAAATACGCCTACTTTTTGTATTTAAAAATTGGTAGTCACTCATGTGATGTTAAAAAGAGATTCTAAAATCCCTAAGATGGATGGTCAACAAGATTCAACGAAAAAAATATAAGATGGGAGGTCTATAAATATATCACCCCTTTTAACTCCTAAAATATCACCATGCATTTTTTGGAAACATAGTAATTTTGGGCAAGGTTGGGTGTGAATGAGGATTTGCTTATTTTAGTCTAAAATTTTTGATAGAAAATGTAGACAAGGAATATCTTTCATATACACTAAATTTCATGACATTTGAAAATATGAGTCAAGAGTTATGGCCTAATATGTTACTTTCTTCATCCCATAATGATCTTTCTATTGGCCTTAATTTTCAATCTGAAAATGATTTTCTTGTTGAACTTTTGTTGTTGCAAATTGGTCAAATTTGGCTTTTGATTGCTATTTAAGATTAACAAAAATAACTCTAAGCAATAGTCCCTCTTCCATCCATCCAATCATCAATCAAAAGACAAATGAAATTAAACAATTGAAGGGATCAATCAACACTATTTGTTCTTATTTTTTGCATTTTTTAAAATATTGCACAATCGAAGACAATGTAGTTTTGGGAGGTGAAACAAAGGTCCACAAATGGTCTTAAGCTCATACTAAATGTCCACATAATGACAACTTTACATTCAACAATTAAATGCCTAGTGGTGCTTAGTCTTTGAAAATGCCCCCCAAATTCCATTTTTCAATACTCCCAAATTGCACTTTGCAAAGGGCTCCCAAACTAAGCATGCATCAAAATCTACTTATAATGCAAAATGGGTCTTTAAAATATTACTTTTAGCCTTAATTCGGAACATTTTATCCAATAGAAAGATCATTTTGAAACAAAGGTAGTATTTTTTTATTTTTTTCCCATAAATAGGCAATTTGGGGAGATTAAAAAAATCATTTTTTTCAAAATCAAAATTTGAAATTGGTTTTTTAGATTTATAAACACATGGAAAGCTTTGAATCATTTAATTTTGATCAATGAGATGAAGGTTATGAGGAATTTTTGTTTGTAGGTAGTTATGAATTTGCTACTCTAATATAATTAAACTTTGAAGTCCTTTATTTAACTCAATTATTTTCAATATTTTTGGAAAAAATAAAATAATAGGGTGTAGATTGTTTATTACAACATTGCATTCTCTACTTCTTTCTACACACTAATTTTTTCCAATATGTTGTACAATTCCAAATGATGTCAATTTTTTCAAGCACATAGTCAACTTATCTAGGAAAATGAATCTTTGAGGAAAATTAATCCAAAGAAGCACTACCCCTTTGGACATTTTTTCATAGAAAAGTGAGCTAGTGAAGTGCAGTTGCCTTATTTATCATAGGGCCAAATAAATTATTTTAGTGAATTTGAATGCTTATATCTTGCAATCTAGGTGGTGGAAATTTCAGAAATTTCCACCGCATATTCTCAAGTGAGCATACTACAAGATCCTACGGTTACATGTATAAAAAAATTCAAAAACTTGGTTATTGTACTACAAATGGGCATGGTTGTCATAACGGGCGAGTTAGGGTCATCGGATGGGATGAACGGACGGACGGTCTGGACGGCTTTAATTTTGTAACTTGTGCAATTTTGTGGAATGACACATCACCTCAGAATGCGAAATCCAGGGCACGGATGATCTCGTCTGTCCGTCCGTTCTTTAATCCACATGGCATCCATGTGGCCTATTTTTCCGTTATCAAAAAGTCAACTATGTGTTGACTGTATCGGACGGGCGAATCAGACAGATGGGCTAACCAGACGTCCGTCCACTATGACAACCATGCAAATGGGAGTGTTTGAGCGTTTTTAGTGAAAACATAGTCATGGAACTTTAGGAGTTAAGCCTACCTACCTCATTAATGACAATAATAGATATTGTTTTCAAGAAGCATATCACTCATTTTTAAATAGACTGCGAACGCATTTAGAGCCAACTATGTCCTACCTTAAATAAAGGTCAATAGTTATAGGAATCATGCTCAAACCATAATAATATGATTTTTAGACAGTATTTCTTTTTCAATGCTTTTAGTCATTTTGGATTCTCACACAAATATATCCTGTATTTGACTTGCTCTCATTTGACATAAATTTACTCAATCATGTAACTCACAGTCCATGACACAACTTTTTTTTTTTTTTTTTTTGCACAAATGAAAAGAATTCCATTGCAGAAGAAGAGTAGCCTGGCGGAGAAAAAGAAAAAAACCCCACCGGACCCCGGACACCCAGACACACGACACTCGACAAGACACCACAGACCGGGGCGAAGCGACACTGACACAATTTTGACTACGTGGGTTAAAACCAGCTTTTACAGATGCTTGCCAAAAATGTACAACTTACCTTCACTCATGAAAGTTGAGAATTGAATTTAGGTGCGCCTGCACCTCTTTTTTCGCTTGAAAATTTGTCGTCATTGATGTGGTGTCCAGAAGATATTCTAAAATCCCTGACCAATGACATATTTCCATCATTTCATGCACTTAGTTATAAGTCCGCATTCATTGCTCATGAAACTCCAGACAGTCCTACAGACTCATGCATTCCAGAATGCTGCATGTGCAACTCGATCAGGGATTGAAGCTTCAGTTGTTGGGAAGCTTGTTTCTATTCCGACCTGTTGAAAGGACCTGATCGACAGTAGTGGCGGCCGTCCTTCCTTGCAAAGGCTTCCGTACTCTTGATATCGCCGGCGTTGCACCCTCGATCGATCAGCTAGCTGGGAATGATGACTTTCTCTGCACCTGCTGGTTTTCCTGCCTTTGATGTAAACAATTCTGCTTCACTTCTGGTTGTCGCCCTCCCTCCCTCAATCCATGGTCTTTTTGTATACACTATTGATCATGTTCTTAATTATACAACCATTGATTCATGACTGAAACAAAGCTAGCTGGGGGAAAAAACAACGCCCAGGCTAATCGACTTGCTTTGACGGTGAGATTTACTTGCTTTGACAGCGGTAATAGCTAGTTACGTCCAAGAAATATATCATTCAACCCGGCGATGGTTGTGTATGTGCCTGCAGGCTAACTTGCTTTGACAGTGATCTGAATTCCTTCAATTCCTATTAATATATAAAAGCCAGGTATACGGAAGAAATCATTCAACCCGGCAATGGTTGTGTATGTACGTGTTGCAGGCAATCTCGCAGGTGCTGGTCGCGGTATTGGTGGTCCTCCTCCTGCTCTGGGGAACCTGGCGGAGAAGACAACCGGCTGCAAATCTACCTCCAGGGCCAACAGGGCTGCCGCTGCTGGGGAGCCTGCACTTGCTCGGCACCTTGCCTCACCAGAGCCTGGCCAAGCTGGCCAAGCAGTATGGCCCTCTCATGTCCATTCGCCTGGGGCAAGCGCAATACATTGTCGCATCGTCGCCGCAAACCGCGATGGAGTTCCTCAAGACCCAGGACGCCAATTTCTGCAACAGGCCCACCTGGCAGGCAGGTCAAGTCATGTTTGGACAAGGTGAACCTTCAGCTAGTTGGGAATGGAAGAACGTAATTATGCAATTTACATGATTGCACTCTGCTTGCTCCCCTGACTGTCTACATACTAGAAGTGGGGCATACCCTACAAGTTTTCGATGATGCTTCCCAACTAAGTAACAATCACGCATCATTAACTGAAGGCTTCTCAACCCCAACTCTTTAATTTATTGTACAATCAGTGGGCATGTCCGGTTGATCGAACATCCCTTCACTATATATCCATGCTGCATGTGGTACAAGCTGATGACCATTGGCTCACCATTGCAATGGGGGAAATCCAAATTGTCCAGACACCATGAAAGTATGGAATTCTGTGCAAGTAGCGGGATTTCATATCAGTCTTGAACATGGAATTTGATACTATGGGACTGTCAAGAGCCTCTTCTACAGAGTCTTTTCTAGGAACATTTGGTTTGTGTTGATATCACAGCACAGTGATACATCTTGCAATCTAATATTCATTTGTGTCAAACTACCTAGGTTTTCATTTGAAAATCTTGCTCCTGCATGCGTAGAAAGGGACCTTGCATTCTTCAGTAGTATGGAAAGCAGGAGATCCATAAACCGTTACAACTTTAAGAAAAACATGTTGTTCAAAGTAACTTTATTTTGAAAGCAACACTAAATAGAATGAAGAGCGTAGCTATCATAATGCAAAGCTTCAGTAGTACAGAACTCAGGTTTTAATGACATTTTAAATGACATTTGGATGTCATTTCAGCCACCCACAAAGGTGGTTCAAATGACATCCAAATGTCATTTTTTTGATGTCATTTCAACATACTTGTAGTGTACATTTTTAGTTCTTCAAAATCTATCAAAGAAGTAGATTTTATTTTTCAAAATCTTGAAAAAAAGTAGATTTTACTTCCCAAAATCTTCAAAAGATGTAGATTCTATTTCTCAAAATCTTCCAAAATTATAAATTTTACTATCCTAAACCTTAAAAAATGTAGAATTTACTTTCTAAAAATTTATGTCGTTTAGACATGTGTACCTTTCTTAATTTCTACGTATTCCAGAAGAAAGACGCATGCCCCAAAAGCTTTGCCTACTCGAGTTATTTATTTCTATTACTTGTCTTCCCCATGACAATTGTTATGGGATAATGTTTTCTTCTAAAATCTACCAAATTTGTTGCACAAAATGACATTAACCTCATTTTTGATTGAAACAAACATACTGGGATCAATAATTCTTCTGAAATCTACCAAATTTTCAATAGCATGGTTGAAATGACATTTTTTTGAGAAATGTCATTTCAACATGTCATTTCAACCACCCTTCTGCACTAGTGCTTGTGATTGGTGTATTAACAGCCCTACTTGGAATGAATATCCAGACATCTTGTTTCAGAACACTTCAGCAGTGTGGCGCCAGCAAAGGAAGATGTTGGCGATATGCCTCACGGGTAACAAGCGCCTGGAAGCTATTCGACTCGTGCGCCAGGAAGAGGTGGCACAGTTGCTGCGCTTGCTGCCCCGCAACTGCGAATTCAATCTGCGCAAACACCTTCGCCTGCTCGTCACCGGCATCATGTCCCGTTTGGTTGTCAACCGCAGTTTCAATGCGCATACTTTATCTACAGGTCACGAGTTGTCGTTGCAGACTGAGCGGATGCGGGAGATCCAAGACTTCCGAGGCATCATACTCGCCATCATCAAGGGCCTTAGCTCGTTCTACGTTGCCGACTTCATTCCAACTCTCAAGTGGGCACTCGGCTTTCAAGGGCTAGACAGTCACTTCCAAGAAACCAACAAGCGAATGGACGCCTTCGCCACACAAATCATTGCGGATCATCAAGCGCGGCGAACGCACAGCCCCGTGGCCAAGCACGAGACGGACATGGTGCACATCCTCCTAGATGAAGCGGAAAACTACAATGCCAATGCGGAAAAATCAGGACCCCTAATCACCATGGCCGACATCAAAGGCATCATGTGGGTACGTTGTGAATTTGTCATAATTCTACAAACCAAAGGTCTCCAAGGCCTGTGCAATTTATGGTGAATATGTGCAATGTGGAGGCCATATACATATTAAATTCTCTAAAGTCAATTATGTTTCTATTTGTAATTAAGTACGAAGAGAAGAAAGTTTGATGAGATCAAACACTTGCAAATAGGCACACTTCAAGCTAGGAAGTGAACCTGGTCCATTTATGGACTTCAAGTAGACAATCCTAAGGAGTTATTTTAGAAAAAAAATTAAAAAGAATCCATTGACTCAACACTTTATGTCATAGAAAACAACCCACTTGCAATTGCCAAATGTTCACTTGTAAATTTTAGCCTCCCAATTCTATACTAGTAGTTGAATGATGAATTCAAGACAAATTGAAAACTCTCAATGGATGATGGTCTATTGGCAATTACAATGTATGGATGCTTGTATGTTATGTACAGGATGTATTTGCTGGGGGTCAAGACACCATTTTGTTTTCTTGCGAATGGATAATGTCCGAAGTAGTGAGCAACCCAAGCATTCAAGCCGCCGCACAAGAAGAGTTGGACCGTGAGGTGGGCCGCCAACGTTATGTGCAAGAGGCAGATTTACCCAATCTACGATACATCCAAGCACTAGTGAAAGAAGGCTTGCGATTGCATCCAGTAGCACCATTGCTAGCACCGCATCAATCCATTCACACCACCAAGGCCTTTGGTTATGACATTCCACCAAACACGCGCTTGTTTGTCAATGTGTGGGCCATTTCACGCGATCCCACAGTGTGGTTGGATGCTTTGCAATTTGAGCCTAAGCGTTGGTTGGGGCATGATGAGTCTAGATGGGGCCGTGCTATTGCGGAATTTGAGTGTTTGACATTCGGAGCTGGGCGGCGCATGTGCCCGGGTATGGCATTGGGGATGGTGACAGTAGAGTATTGTGTGGCAAGTCTATTGCATGCATTTGAATGGTCAATTACGACAGATCCGGGCATTGCAGAATCACCTGCCTTAGGTGCACCACGTGCATTGCCGTTGCTTGTCACGGCCAGTCCACGATTGTCGTTGCAAGTATTTGACAACTAATGCACTAGATATCAATCGATTTAAAAAGATAAATATAAGATATATATTTTTAATTTGATAATTTATATTGAAGTTATAATAAAGCTTTTATGAGAGAAACCAGTGCTCAGATTAATTTCTAATAATTTTCAATATCTTGTCTAGGAAAGCCCAATTCTAGTAGTATGTGTTTTACTTTATATTATAGAAAGACCATTAATATCTTAAAAGTGAGATCTTTTCTATTAAAATCTAATTCTACCAATTGCTTTTTATGATAGAATTTTAAACAATTTCGATGCATTGATAGTAAATTTGGCAATAATGACAATGTCATCAAGGGTTGCAATGTCTATATCTGTGTCTATGGTACTATTATTGTCTAATTTTAATTTTTGAGGCTAGTCAATGAGTTTAATTCTTTCAACACATAATCTAAATGCCAATTGATTGTGATGAATGCAATAATGAAGTCTAATAATTGACATTGTTAGAAGGATCTTTTTAGAAGATAGTTAAGAAATAAGAAAAATTTAATAATTAATCCTTAAATGTTTTGGACTATGTTTTCATCAAAAATGTTCCAAAACTACCATTTGTATTACAAGTACCAAATTTTAGAAAAGAATTTTTTTGGATGCATGTAACCACAAGATCTTTTAGTAATCTAGTTTCAAAAGATGTGAAAAAAATTTCAGAATTTTTCACTATGTAGATTGCAAGATATTACTGTTTGAAGTTACAAAAATCCTTTTGGGGCCCTCTGAAAATTTGGGCAATTGTTTTTCACAAGGTCACTTTTGTATGAATTTTTTTTCAAAACGTTTGTGCTCCCTTGGATTCATTCTTCAAGGCAAATTAGCTACATGCTTGAAATATTTAGATCATTTGAAATTTTACAACATATAGGAAAAAAATAGTAAGAAGAAAGAAGTAGAGAATTATTCAAAATACTAAATTGTTAAGAATTTAGTTATGGACTTGAAAAATACCAATTCCAATGGTTGTAATGTTGTAATAAACAATTTACATCTTTTGATTTATTTTTTTTTCAGAAAATATTGAAAATTGAGTTAAATAAAAGACTTCAAAGTTTGTTTTAAAGTAGAAAATTTATAATTACCCTCAAACTAAAACTCTTCAAAACTTTCATATCATTATTCAAAAGGGAATGATTCAAAGCTTTCTTTGTATATATAAATCTAGAAAATGAATTTTCAATTTTTATTTCTTAAAAAAGTGATTTTTTAAGAAATTTTTGGGTTGCTTGTTGAGCATTGAAAATTACATATCATACAATAACTTGTTAATAGGGCCAACAACTATAGGAGTAGACTGATTTCTCATCACCTTTGATATCCAATCTATAGGTTGCTCTCTTTCTATAAAGTTGTAGCACAATTTTTGGAGTAGTTGTGGTGCATTATGATTGGTTGCAAGGCTCTCAATATTGCAACTAGACCTTGGTCAATTTTGCAATTAGCCTAGGTTCACAAATAGAAAGGTCTATGTCTCTATTATAGGTAAAAAATTGTAGCTTTTGTAATGTGTTCCCTAAATCCACAATCAATTATCCAACATACTATCTAATACATATTGATATAGCCAAGAAAAAATTTAGAATTCAAAAACCAAGATGATGGAAATAAGAATATGGAGGTGTTTTGAAATATGATACAGATATGCAAAATCATTAGAAAATTGAACACTGAGAAAATTGTCTCTTTATCTCTTCTTCCTCCTTGTAGCTCTGGAGGTGCACGCTACAAAGATTAACTACATTTATGAGAAAAGAACTAATCTTCACAAAAGCCTGAACTCCATGCCACTACTTAGGGGTGCTTCACACATGGACCGACCAAGTTGAGAGGCAGTGGGAGTTCATGGCCAAATTTTGGGCAAGAGTCCAAAGAAATGGGCAATAAATGGGCAATTCAATGGACTCTCGACCAAAGTTTGGGTTGCCACTTTGTGGCGACCCAAACTTTGGTCAAGAGTCTATCGTGAGGCCATTGCCACGTAGGACCTTGGGCTTCCATGCAGGCACTTTGGAGGGCGACGGACTTTGGATTGTTCCGCCTTGTGTGAAGGATTGAAAGGCCAAAGTCGGGATTTTCTGAAATTTGATTGGTGGAGGTTGACGGACTCTCAACCTTGGGCCCATGTGTGAAGCGGCCCTTAGTAGCACAAGACATGACGGAACTTTAACAAAGCTTACCAAAACAAGCTTTAAAGATTCTTTATAGAAAAAAAACCAAAAAGAAAGCAAAATTGGAAGAATACTATAGCGACAAAATCTTTGATATACAGATACCACAAAATTTCTTTAAAATTGAAGAAAATATCAAATTCCAAAAGAAGAAACAATAGAAAATTGTGGCACTCAATTCTTATAAGGTAGGAGGCTATAATTGCGACCCTCTCCTTGCAACTACCTTATAGCTGTTTGTAAAATAGATGGGAGGTGATCTTTAAACAGACCATTGTTGCTATTGAATGAATCAAGAAAATTTTATTTATTTTATTCCAAGAGCCAATCATATCCTCCATAGTTCAAAAATCGCTTTAGAAGTTGCAAGGAAAAAGATTTGTGGAGACCTATGGTCACAAATAGGTACCTACTACAGAAATCTTTGAAAATTCATAACTAATTCAAAAATGCTTCAAAAAAAT
This sequence comes from Pseudoscleropodium purum, assembly GCA_963969395.1. NCBI lineage: Eukaryota > Viridiplantae > Streptophyta > Bryopsida > Hypnales > Brachytheciaceae > Pseudoscleropodium > Pseudoscleropodium purum. The sequence goes on from OZ017796.1 coordinate 7,478,865, forward strand.
ATGAAACCACTTGTGTTACGTTAGGCATTCATTTTTCTTTCTCTAAAAAATGAGCTAAAAATATTTTTGTTCATGCAAACTTATGAAAAAGGTGAATCAACCCTTAAAGGGTCGCTTTTTGAGCCTCCTACCTTAAGCAATAAATGAAATCCCTAACTAAGAAATTGCAACCACTACAAGGAAGAAAATAGGAGCTCACACAATGATCACAACAAACCCAAACAATCTTACTCATGTAGCAAGTGGGGATGTGATTGTTCTACAAAAATATCATCGTTGTAAAGTGTTAGGATGTGAAAAATAGGTTTCATCATTACTACAAGAAAAAGTTGTCTACCACAACCAATTAAACTATGACTTACTGTTTTAAATGACTAAGGAATGACTGGAGCTCTATAATTGCACACATAGTGACATTTACAGAAGGTTAGTTATTTTGTAATCATTCTGTAGACAGTGGGATGAACAATGTCAAGACTTTGGACCCAATCTACAAACTTTGTAACAACGATATTGAAGGTTATAAAGTATTTGAAGACTACGACATGATTGACTTGGTTGGATACAAGGAGATCATTTTCACCTTTGCCATCAAGAGATTTGGCAATGTTAAAGGACAACTTATGTTCCAAGACTTGCTATAATTGACCTTAGATCCAAAGAGGTCTAATTTTCATCTTCAAATGAAACAATATTCATCTTCAAATAATTGAATTAGACATACCTTATGCAATTGAATTAGACATACCTTTGGCAATCACAAAATTGAGCACCTCGAATCCAAAGTGCTCATTTTTGGTCTTGTATTTAGATTCATAGGTACACAAAGAAGCATCCTGAAAGAGGAGATCAATTGTTGGATAGACTAATTTGGAGTAGAGATTACAATGTCAAAGCTTTGGAGTGGTAATAGAAGGGACTTATAAGTTGCATGATTGGTAGGCCAGTAGGGCCTTTAAAGTGCAACTTGGCTTGGAGTTGTACTTGAATTTTTTAATGAATTCTATGATCATACATATTAATCACTAAATTTCTATATATCAAGCACTATTTAAAAGTTTCAAAATCATCTAGCAACCTGGCTTTTCAATGTTGTTCTTTCAAATGGCAAGCAACTAATAGAATCTCTATAGTGCAATTTAGGTCCACTTCACACTATGGCCGAAGGTCGAGAGGCTGTGGGTTTCTACCAATTAGATTTCTCAAAACCCAAAGTCCGGACTCTTGAGCCTTCATACTAGGAGGCACAACCCAAAGTCCGTTGCCCTCCAAATTGCCTATATGGCAAAAAAATGCCCACATGGCGACGAACTCTCAACCATAGTTTGGGTGGGCTAGAAATAGAGACCCAAACTATGGTCGAGAGTCTATTGATTTTTTTTCATAAAATACCAGAAATTGATGTTTAATGTCAAAAAATGGTTCATGGTTCATGTTTGTTATTTGCCGCCATTGGGGTTTGAAACCTTGTCTCCACCATTGCAATAGGTATTCTTTGCATTCAATGAACCTACTCCTTCCAATGGCCAATGCCACCCTCTTATTCCACTTATATCCCTCTTGTTCCATTTATATCCTTCATGATATTCCTTATTTGATGATGAGAGCATGTGCTGTGATTGTTTTTTCAAGGCCATTTTTGACTCTTTTCTCATGTTTTTTTAGTTTTTGCTTGGAAAAATTGACATATGGGTGAGACTTAATGGAAAATTTCAGAAATTGGATGGATTAATGTAGAGAGAGAAGGATAGAAGCCAAACAAATGTTATAGGAATGGACTTTTGGCTTGGCCTTTGGAGGCTTCACACTATGGCTAGCCAAAGGCTCTAATTCCTGTTATTTATTATCCATTTCTTTGGACTCTCACCAAAACTTTGGCCACTCACTTCCATGGCCTCTTGACTTGAATGGCCATAGTAGGAAGTGGTCCTTAGCCCCGGGTTGCATTTTGGGGCCTTCTTGAAGTCCATGCTAAAACCATTAAACAAAACTTTCAAAGCATTTGTCTAGTAGACTATTATTAAGTATTGTTCTTTGAACATGTGAACTACAAATTTGGGCTTTAAAGTGAAACTTGGCACCAAGTTGCATTTAGTGCCCTTTATGAAAATCATGTTTGAATCTTGGAAAGTGAGAGCCCTCGAAATGGTTTCAGAATTGTGAAGTATATGAAAATGAGCAAGTGGGCTTTGAACATTGATTTCCACTTTTTTGAATTAGGCATTTGTGAGCATTGCTTTTATTGTTGGATCAAATACTAAATTTGTAGGAGTCAAGTGTATGCAAACAATCGATTTGGACTTGAGGCGTTCATTTTCATTCTTGAAATTGACATTTATGTATGTTAATTGACTTGTTGAATTGCACTTTGGATTGGCTTCATTATAATGGAGTGCTCAAAATCAAACAACTTTAGTTTTGAGGTGCTCATTTTCATTCACTTGAGTTGGGCATTAGTGAACATTGCTTTGTCTGTTGGAGTATTGTGTCATATATGTTTGTGTCTCACAAAGATGTTGCTTTATGCAATTTTGGACCTTCATTATAGTGCTTAGAATGCAATTTTTAAGGAATTTATCAATTTATCAATCTCAATATGCCTCCTTCAAGTGTATAAATAGTTTTTGGATGGATTAAATCCATAGATTTTATGTGAGAAGGAAATTACAAGTCACCTCATTAGAAATAAAATGAGGCCAATAGTAGGCCTTAAGATTTAGAACCTGCCCAATGTATGTGGAAAGATTGCCCAATGCACTTGAATGTGCCAATACAGTAGGGCCAGGTTGGATGATCATTCTCCAAAGATAAACGTATAGGGAGTCACAACTAATGAAAGGACTTCAAGAACCAGAATCATCATGACAAAGTCGCCCGTTGCAATTTTTGCTTTGATTTCCCAAGCTACTCGATTTCCCTCATAATCCTTATTTGTCCTAAAGGAAGATGGCCTCTTGTATGCCTCAAAAATTTTCCAGTGACCTTTAGATTCCCCCCATCCTAAAATATATGAATTTTCTTTGTATTAAATTCAAGATGTTAGTAACTACAAAGACTTGGCATTGTTTAAGGTAGAGTACGTGAAAGTATTCTTCAACAAAAATTATAATGCCAAGCAAATATAATTAATTTAGATCAAGTGGTCTAGAAATCTTAGATTCACTCCGCCCACACTTTTTTTTATCAACATGTCACTTATGTAAAAAAACTTTGCATACAAATCATAAATGACCAATATACATTTCTTTATCAAAATCCCTAAATGTAGTTGCCACTCACCTTTGATTTAGATGTAGGCAACATTCGTTGATCCTAAGTTCCTAGCAAGTAGCTTTATGACACCATATAGTGTAATAGCTACAATGACTTACAAAAGTACCTAGCCACTTAGTGTAAATGTGAAAATTTGACAATATCATTTGGACTAGTGACAATTAATTGGTAAAATTAGTCATAGATACCACATTTGTTGTCAAGAACATTTGGACAAAATTTCATGTAAAGAAAATTACATTGTAAGCAATGTGTAGCAATCATGACTAAGAACTTATGTCAATGGATTAAATATGAAATCATAATAGTACAAACTAAACTTGAAACGGAAAGCTATTATGTAGCAAATGATACATCATCTACAACTACTACAAATCTACCAACATGTATTTCCACCCTTAGCTACAAGAAGATCAATCACCCTTGCTAGAATTGTATGGATGAGCTTAGATTGGACAAATTCTACATCGATACTCTACCAAACAACTTAGATCCTCTCCCACAAGTCATCTTTTATTAAAGAACTACTAGACAACCTTAAGGGTCTATTTACTTCATTCCACAAGTGCTCAATAGGATATAGATCAAGAGATTGTGGTAGCCACTCCTTCATAGAAAGATCCTACCACCCTAGGCATCGTTGCACAAGACTAGATGTATGCTTTGAGTCATTATCATGTTGAAAGATTACTTCCGCCATGTCAAGATCTTGTCTCTAAATAGTATCCAACAATTAAAAATCCAAAATGTTAAGATGAATTTGCAAATTTATAATGCCATCAATGTAGTAGAAGTTTCCAACACCTACCCAACTTATACATCTTCATACCATAATGCTACAATCACCATGTTTAATTGTAGGTTACTCATGACAATCACAAAGAGGCTTTGCATGACTTTCCAATACTATTGACGGCCATCTAAACCAAGAACATTGAATTTTGATTCATTTGACCAAATTATGTGGCTCCAATCTCCTATATCACAATCTTCTAAAGTCATTGCCCATTATAAATGTTGTCTATGCCTTTTTGTCAAAAAGCACTAGAAGAAAACAATGTTTTCCAAAATTGCAAAATTCAGACTTGTAGTGTCTTGAATGATGTCAACAATGACATACAAAATTTGGCGTTGCTTGAGATATGACAAAAACATCCAACATCCAAGTGTTTTCATACAAACATCCATAAAGACATGGATCAATGGGACTCTAAAAATTCACCATGTGGTTGCCACCTAAGTGCCATGTGGACGTGGGCAACCACATAGAATTTTTTTCATCCATTCCTATCTATGATGTGGCATTTAACATGGTAGTGAAAAATGATGTGGCAGACTAAAATGGTGACGTGGCATGCCATATCAGCATAGTTTTATGTTGTATAGTTATTTTCATATTGTTCTTTGAGATGTCTATATAGACATCCAAATGTCTTCCAAGATGTCTTTTGAGACGTCAACATAAACATCTGAATATCTTCCAAGATGTCTTTTGAGATATCAACATAGATGTTTAAACGTTTCCCAAGATGTCTTCTAAGATGTCAACTTTGACCACTAAATGTTTTTTGAGACATCAACTTGAACATTCACATGTTTTGCAGCATCATATTAGATACCTGAATTTCACTATGCACACTTCTTAGAATGTGCAATGTAATATATGTATACAAAATAATGTCACCTTTGATGTCTATGTGTTAAGCAAAATAGAACGCTATCCAACATGATGTCTATAAAAACAATGACATCTTAAATAATGTGCATGTCATGATGTTCAATGCAAACATAATGTCCTATACAAAATGTCATATATAATATACCATACATCACATACAATACAAAAAATACCATACATAATACACCATACAAAATACATTGTTGTTGACAATTATATCCCATTGCTTCAAAAGCCACTCAATGAGATGTTTGAGAGTTGAGAAGATGAGATATTTATACAAGTAGGGTGGTAGGAGGTATGACAAGCAATATGGGATTTGTAAAATATAGGAATTAATATAATGTTCAATTTCAAATTGCATTTAAGGATAGTAGACTAATTTTATTTTTTTCAAAACTTTTTCTTAAAAAAGTTGGGATAATAAACAAACTTCAAAGTCCAAAAATTTGTTTGAGATTTCAAGTCTCACATCAAAAGTTATGGACAAATTTTCAAAGAGGGGTTGGAAGGGACATTTTCTTTGATATTTTTTTAACATCCTCTTTAAATTTTCTTCATCCTCATTGTACATGGAGTATATAAAAATATGTTATATAAAAATGGTAATCTTGAAGTAGATTAAATATTGATTGAATCCGTTTATTATTATTATATCAGCGTCTTTAGAAACATCATAGTTGCTTGGCAACATTATGGAAGACACGTATTTCTTTATCATATTGCCATACAAGATGTTCCAATAGACATATTGGTGTTGTTCATGACGTTTAAACTGAGACATTTGTATTAGTCAAGTCATATCCAATATAATATCAATAGTGAAAGAAGTTGAGCATTTTGGACTGTGCCATACATAGCCTTTTGTAGTGTTGTGTGATGTTGAAGATAACAAAGTGTGCATGTCCTTCAAGTATTATTTGTTTGCAATAATGTAAGACCAAACATTGTAAATATACTATCTTTGATAAATGTTAGAACAAAGAGAATGGGTCAATGTTGAGGTGAACATGTTCACCTTGTAAGAATTGTGGCTATTTCGTATGCAATGATTTAGAAATGAGCACTAAAAAACTTCTCATGGTGCATCATATAGGGAATACATTTTGTCTTGGATTCAACTCCAGGAAGAGGGTGAAGCTTTTCAACAGCGATTGCGGCATATGCATTTACAGAACAACATGCAATATCCATTGGAATTATGTGATTTCTATCCTTTTTCGGAGTGGTTGACGTTAGCATTGAGAGAAGCAGAGCTTTCTGAACATCCAATAGAAGACAATATCATGCACTATGTACAACCTCCGCACCAGAATGTAAGTACATCGCATCATTAGATGTATGGTCACAATATGCATTTGTGTATTTGTAGTTGTGAAGGCAACCTTCTCAAGCGTGATGTAAGTGTAGTTGCAAGTTTCACTCGCCAACTTTGATGGGGTATAGCAAACGGGAGACCAATGGAAGCCACTCAAGAATACATAGGATACATTGAAAAAATCTTGGTTTTAGATTATCGAAACCAATGTGTCAGGGTTGACAAATCTCTACATCTGCCCGAAAAAGGCGTTCGTAACTCGGACGTCCGACCGCACGGACGCAGCGTCCTTTCCGCCGTCGGAAAACGGACGCCTCAACTGCGGCGGACGAGTGGGACGGACGAGATGGGCGGACAGGATGGGCGGACGGGTGGGGCAAACGGGCGACCACGAGACGGTTGGAATAGGGCGGTTGGGGAAGCAGACGGGGGAGATGGTCAGCGGTCGAAACAGTCAAGCGGTCGAGGCGGACGGTCCAGGCAGACGCTGCGTTTGCTAGACTTGCGAATGTCAGTGGACGTTGTGGACACAACGTCCGCGTCCGGACGTCCCAGATGTTCGACCGTCCTGTCAACCCTACAATGCGTAACTATATTATTGTACAATTGGATAAGAGAGACACGTGATGCTTGATATCCCAACATTCAACGGGATAAATATGGCTTTAGCTTGGCAAACTTCAATCACACGGACAAGATGGTGCATGTTGATTCTTTCACCTTTTTTTTGCTTTGCCAATAATTTTTTTTCTCAAACAATCCACATGGACATAGTTAGAAGGTTGTGTGTTGAATTGACATTAGAGGCAAACATGGTCCTATACACACTACAAGAGCGGCACCAAGCATACTTGAATTGTGCAACAACCAAGAGTTCACTGACTTACAACCACAAGCCATGGCGTCTGAGCCTGTGTGATGTCTCATGCAAGGACTTGAGGACTATGGAGGTGTACTTGGTGACAATGTTCAATCAAAGGACAAAGATTAGCTCCTTTAAGGTCACTTGCTTTAGCACGTAGAAGTCTAGGAGGACGTCAATAACATGTACTATGTTGTCAAAGTCCACGCGACTTCGACGACATACACCGTCTTTCAAAAATTCTTTAGGGGATAGAGGTTGCAGCATTTGATGCTATCTATGACATGCAATATACATTGATGTCCATTTAGTGTCCCTAGCATGGTACACAAGCGAAAATTACTTAAGTAACTAAAGCTTTATGTTGTCTAAAACTATTAAATTTGTGTAGAGGAAACTTTGTATCTCATTTTTCTTCTATACCAAATGCACACACTACCTTCCAAAAATGTATTGTCCTTTGTCAATTGAAAGTATTGTGTAGTAGTAATGGTTTGTCTTTTCAATTAGAGAGTAAACAAGGACATGTGCTCTACTTAAGAAAAAGACAATGATATACCTATATAAGATTTCTTCTATGGATTGCCAAGTATAGTGCACACTCCAACCTTCGCAATAGACCCATGAGTGAATAAAAAGAAGGCAGAAATTTGTGTCTTCCATTGTTGGTCATGAAAATATTTGTGTAGCATGTCCGTGCTGAAGTCTTGCCTATTTATAAATGTCATGTTGTGCATAGAAAACAACATTCATGACGTTGAAGTTTGTAATCTTTTATAAACACTAAAATGATTCAAGTACTATATCTAAAAGCATCAAACATTGTGCACAAATGTCTTGTACAACATAACTACATCTAATTGTATGTTTGGCAAAACGTCTATACGTTTATGTTAATGTCTAGGAAGACATTCCGAAGTCCCTAATGATGTCTACAACAACATCCCAACGTCAACTGATGTCATGAATTTCTTCATGCAACACTTGAAACTTTAACCCGCCATGCTAATGTGTCTTGCTACTTCAGCATTATTCCAAACCACTTCAACCAATTACGACTCAAAATGCCATCTTTTAAGCCATGACATTGTTTTTTCACCAAAGCCAATCCTTTCAATTGCTCGCCATCTTTTTTTTAACCTTGGATAGGTATTTACCATAGCCCACAGTAATTTCCACCAAATTACTAATAGTGAAAATGGATCAACGAAGCTGATGTGACAATTGGTGTTTTTTTTAGACATTGAAGTGGACAATCATGCTCATGTCCACTTTGGTGTCACTAGAAATTGTGTTGGCATTGGCCACACCACCTTCATTTCATTGCCATTTTGCAATGCCAAGACAAACATCCACAAAAATCTACTCTTTTTCCAAAATGTCATTTCTGATATAGGGACATCCACACAGACAAGTCTGGCTACGCTTTAGACATTCAGTGTTTTGCTCTAGACACCACAAAAAACATAAGTTTTTTATAGTGAAGGGTTTCTTTTTCTTCATTCTTGATGCAAGCCCTTATTGCTAGAAACTTTGATGGACAATCTTGTCACTCAAATGAAGCCTTTGAGTTCACAATCCACAACATACTATTGATGCATTTTTTGATTTTAATTCATTCAACATCCTTACAACAAGTCTATCATTAGGAATGCTCAATAGACATGGTCTTCTTCATCTTGGATAATCAAGCACCTCTCTATCTTCTTTGAATCCTACTAAAATGCTTCAACTATACTACAAGGATTGTGCAAATGATCTGCTATGAAACATTGCAAAAATCCTTGCTTAATTACTTAATGCTGTGACTTGGGAACACTCATGAAAACTTGTCTTCTTCATCTTCAGGGTGATTGCAAGGAACACTTAACAATTTTGGCTCAAAATGGTTGTTTTTCAACATTATACTATTCATACTCCCAGTCCTACAAGTGCTACGTGATTTCCTGATTGGGCAAATCTAAACCAACTAATTGATTGACTGATTGGATGATTGATTGAGTGACTAGGCGAATGGGAGTGAATATCATTTCTGACTATTGTCCTGACAAATTTAACATTTATTGCAAATTACTAAGTACTAAGAAGTAGTAGTCACCGCTTTGGAGGACTCCATCGGGTGCTTAGACCAAAAAATAGGTGAAAATAGGCAGTTTCATTTGATCATTTTTAGTAATTACTAAAAATTTCAAAAAATTAAAAGAAAAAAATCTATTTTTCTAATCTTCTCTTTGGTCCCATGTGAACAAAAAATTCATCATAAAAAATTTTCCCCTCTTTATAGTATTTGCACAAATAGTGTCCACTTTCAACCCATGTGTAGCCCTTGCATTGGGTCCTTTGCCAAAAATCTCATCAGACATCTTTAAAATGTTAGCCCACCTACAACAGGTTGAAATCTTGGCTATAGAATCGCATTTTTGGTCCCCAAATAGGATTGAGAACCCCCCAAACAACCAAGGTAGACACCCAATTGGGGCCACCTTAATTATTTTTTTAAAAATTGAAAAAATTACTGAGTGTCTAGATCTACAACATGCACCTTTCCTCCAACTTTTAGCTAAAACGGACTTAAACCGCAAAAGTTATGAGGGAAAAACACCTCTATGGAGACCAAGAGGACATCCAAAAAGGACAAGTGTTTCTTGCAATCACCCTTGACTACTAAAAAATGTGACAAATCTCAACATGTGACTACAGAAGCTCTCAAAGATCTCTATGTATATAGGAAAAAGACAAATAGAAGAAGAAATCACTAAAATCAACATTTGTAGTTCGCCACCTTTAAGATCCATTCAACTACTTCCACAAAAATGTACCTCTTATATTACCTACACAAAGTCAACTACTACTACATTAAATGACACTGATTAACAATAATTAATTTGGATACTTGATTCATAATACTCTCTCATGTTACATGCCAAGTGGACTTATGCTCCGTGGTCAAGTACTTTTGTGAATCACCATAATGGCATTTTTGTTAGGGTCATTAACCCCTCACCATCCAAGGGGACCAAAAGTGTCCTCATAGAGTTTCAAGTCAAATTCAAAGTGTTGTAACTTTTGCATCCAATGTCAAAATTCAAGAAAATATGTTGAGAATTTGAATTCTTTCTTCTAATTTGTGTGGTAAGATTTCTAGATTGATCTAAGATGAATTGATTATTTTGAAGCTGATCGAAGTTCATAAGTTCAATTTGAATCCATCAAACTACATTTGATGGCTAAAACTTTGGGGGGTTGTATCTCCTTCATACAATGTTTGTTTTCAATAAAATTTGTTGGATTATATTTCCCTTTTAGTCTAGTTATTGTGGTAAAATTCTCATGTCAATTCAAGTTTCTTTGAATGTTTGGGAGCAATTTGAAGTTCAAAATCCCAATATTTTTGGATTACAGTGAACTTCGGCTACTTGTTTCTTCTCCATACAATGTCCATTTCCAATAAATATTTTTTGAAAAGTTGCGCATACTAGTCTAGTTTGTGTGGCTAAAATTTAATATCAATCCAGAAAGTTACTAGTGACTGAGAAGCATTTTAGTAGAAGGAGGTTCAACCTCATATGTGTTTTCCGCAACTTTTCTTGCCTATTTTTTGACATTTGCAAGCCATCTTACAAACATAGTGAGTCAATTTATTGATATTTTTTTTCTTCAATGTGTTTGTATGTTGGTTTTGAATCACTTTATATTTTCAAGTTTTTTCATTTGAATAAGTTTAGAAATCAAATTTTACCTCTAACTATGTTTTTAGGAAAATTTCACCATCCTTTTTCAACACTAAAACATTATAATTTTGCAATCTATGCAATCAAATGATACCAAATTTAATACACATCATTTACAACATGTACACTACAAGATTGTATGGTTGAAATTTCTATAGCTTAGTGAAATTTAGATCTATATCACTTCAAAAGCACTAATGTTTTGGGACCTAAAATGGCCGTTGGACGGTGAGGGGTTAAGGATCATTAAAGGTTACCCAAGGTCATTAAAGGTTAAGCTAGATTTTTTGTTAGAATATGAATAATTTCTACTTCTTTAATACAAAATAAACAATACTTTTAAAATCTTGTCAAACAAATTTGGAATTTTTTGGACTTCTGATTTAAAGTAATATCCTCTTGAAAATAATAACTATTATAATCTTCACTTTAAAGTGAAGTTTATAAAAATTTAACTACATAATCATGTACTTGTCAAATAAGGAATATATATCAAGGTATTTACCTAGGAAATACAACCCTCAATCCCTCACATTGTTAGAAATCCTATGGTAAGGGAGATCAGGGTTGACAGGATGGTCGGACATCTGGGACATCCGGACGCGGATGCTGTGTCCGCAGCGTCCGCTGACATTCGCGGACGCCGTCTACCCCGTTCGCCCGTCTGCCCTGTCCGCCCCGCTTGTCCCGCCCCGTCCGCCCTACCCATCCACCTTTCGACGGCAGGAGGGACGTTGCGTCCGCTGGCGTCCGTGCGGACGGACGTCCGGGTTACGGATGCCTTTTTCGGGCGGACGTAGAGATTCGTCAACCCTGAGGGAGATGACCCATTGTCGACCATTTAAGCAATTGAGCATGGTAGCAGGAAGCAAATCTTGAAGGAAAGAATTTGTGAGGATACTAAAATAGATTTGAGTAGGGTTCTGTCTTTCCTTGGAATTTTTTTGCCATAATTGAATTTTTTACAAATTTTTTCTAAGAAGATTTTGAGTGACCTATTTTGATATGTGGGCCACTGGGCCCTCTATTTTGTGACTATAGCATGGTACAAAATGGGCACTTTGATATTATTGTAACTGACAATTAGAGCACCAAAATAAGTTCTCAATGTACATTGACAAGTGTTAGACCATTAGATTATAATTTGTACATGATTACACTTCAATTCATATATCCATTGCTTGAAAACAAAATATTGTACAATGTGAATTCAAAATAGAGTCTTCTTCTTTTTACTCATGAAGAAATCCTAACTGGAAACCCTAGTTTTATACCCTAAACTTGCTTGTGTGCAATTGCTACCTTCTGCTTTCTTCCCACCATTGTCTTGTATTGGCCATGTAGTGTGGACATGATATGCTATAAGAAAGGTTTGGAAGCTTGGAATCATGTGCGATTGTGGTAGGGATTCCATAGGAGTGACATAAATCTAGAATGTATTGCTTGGAAAATATGGTGATGAAAATGTATGACCAGGGTAATGTTGGCCCTTTGCGTTCCTTGCTACTGTTGCTAGTGATGGCTTGCCTTCCTTCAACACCATAATGTTGTCGTAGTTTGGTGCTTTTGATAAGAAGAGTGGCAGAGCCTTGTCGATGTCACAAGCCAATTGATGGAGCTTGTTGATGGAGTGTCATAGGTTGGTTGGTAGAGGTTGATGAAGACTAGTTGCTGGAGCTTGCATGGTGTCGTTGACTTCCCCACTTCCTTTGCAATTTGACCCTGCTCCCTCCGTAGTGCCACCCCACAGCACCTGCAATTGGCAATGCAAGAGTGTGTGATCTTTGGTGTCGGCATCTCACACTTGTATTGCTGTAACTTGCTTTACTGCTCGCGCCTCTTTCAAAGCCGTGGTCTTCTACTGTAGTGCTTGCGCCACCACGACATGTTCCTGCATTCAAACCTTGAATGTGACCTTGTGCTCCAATGCCTTCTTCTCTCACTCTAGTGCTTTTGCCTATCACTCCCACATTTTGTTGGAGCACTCTTCCACCAACTTCAGTTGGTGAGTTTTCCTCTTCAATCTTTGGACCTCTTGCTTCGCCAATTTTCTTTTCTTTACTGCTTATCATTCCTATTGAGTTTGCTCTTTCTTTTGCGCCCTTTTTTGTTTTTCTTGTTCCTTTTGTTCTACATTCTTGATGTAGTCCTCCGAAGTTACAAATATTGATTTTGATAAATCCATAAGCAGATCTATTGTGCATTTTTTTTATTGGAGCGTGTCAATGACAGAGGGCAGTTGGAGAAAGTGTGTTATTGATTTTGAGATACTCTTTTCAGTTTGTGAATCACGAGCTCCTTCTACCATTTTTGCATCAGATGGGGTGTCCTCTATATAATAGTGTTGCGTGTTGGGATTCGCACTTCCTGCAATTCAGCTTTAATTTCATGAATCTCCAAGGCAAGACTGGTAGGTATGTCTATTTCCCTATTAGCGTCAGCATGTGATGCATGTGGTACATTTGTAGCAATGTCTTCTTTAGTTGTAGCTTTACAGGCAAATTCGTTGTATGTCTTGTTTGATTGTAGGTGCTTGTCCATTGTTGTCTTGTCCAGTGGAAAAATTTCAATGCAACGTAATCTTGATGTAATGTTGTTCACTATGAGGGCCCGTTGCAAGTTCTTAGACATCCACTATACAAGAGTTTGCCTTTGTGCTAATTGATTTAGATGTCGAGGTATCCAATAATCCTAGTATTGTTTGAAATAGGTTTTGACACTACAAGAAATCAAGGGTAAATGTGATTGGACACATGTGACTGTGTGTCTACTTTGATTGGAATGCAACTAGTCTTTCTATAATTGCACCAAAAATTTTCAATCTCTAACGTCCCAGTCATTCTGCAGTCGTTGATGTGACTATGAGATGAACCAATCATGAGGTCTGTTTTTCATCCGCACTTTTCCGTTGATAGCGTCGTCAATGGAACAACTTAGGAAGTTTTTGTATCCAACATGGAGGATTTAGTCATACAAGATGACTTTCCATCACTAATATGTCACTTATTGTGGTTCAAGGTTGCAAACTTCTCACAATTACGTTGTAATAACATGAAGTCCCGTAGGTTGAGCTTGGGCACTAGGACGTGACAGGAACATAACTCAGTTGTTACTTGTAGTAGGGTCATGGGCAGTTTGTGAATTTTTTTCAATATTTGTCTCTGCCTAGATGGGCAAGACCACATTGTGCTGTCAATTGGAACGTAACTAGCATATTTGTCACAAAGAGGGGAGTGTAGTTAAGGGGAGGGTGATATATTTTGATAAAATTGTGCAATCTTCATCATAGTTGTAGAACCATCATACTACTAAAATTTTTATCCTAAACTTCAAAATATGAAATATTAGGAAAGCAATTGCTTCATCATAGTTGTAGAAATAATTTTTTACCAAAATCCCCAAATATGAAAAATTAGGAAAATAATTAAAGGATCCTAAAGTTACCTTCTTAAAATATTTATCTTTGTATTGTTCAAAATAAATGTATTTGACTTTATGAAACTTTTAAAGTATGGATTATGTGAAAGAAGTTGAAGTCAAGGAATCCTAGAACCATTTAAGACTTTAATTATTTTGATTTTCTTGATTTAAAATTTGAATTTATGAAATTACTTCATAATACTTAACTATCACCTTTCAAAAATACAGTTTTGTAGAAAGTAGTGTATTACAAGAATATTTTAACCTATAATAACTAAAATTATTATGATTTAAAAACATTAGTGTCACTTATAGTAATAGGATAAATCCTTATAATGATTTTAATATCTACTAGTTTAGTTTTCAATTTTATATTGACATATCCATCATGTTATTTATTTGGTAAATTGTTATTGTAGTAAGTTATTGTGGTATACAATTTGAATAATTCAATATTGTTTTCCAAAAGAATCAAAGTAGGGTTGTTTACTTAGGTTTGAGTTGTTTATTGGACATAATTATACATAGAGGTGTACACTTTATATATGTGTATGCCTACAAACACCTTTCATGAAACAGAATGGCACATGCATCCTATAGAGAAGACTTTCACATCATTGCATTTCAGTCACATTGAAGTCACGCAACAAGAAATTAACTTAAAGAAGATTGACATGCAACTCCACTATGATTTAGACACTATAGACTAAACAAGTAGATATGAGTAGGATCTCCTTGACTTTTATGCTTTGTAGTAATTGGACAACATTGGCTTTATAACTTTAGATTTAAGGCTTGAAATTTCAAACAAATTTTTGGAAATGAAAGATTGTTTGTTTTCCCAACTTTTTTTAGTTTCAAGTTTTAAAAAAAGGTAATGTACCATGCCTAAATGTGGTCTAAATTTTTAATTTAATATAATTCTTATGTTTTACATATCCCATATCATTTGTCATACCTCCTACTACCCCATTTGTATATCATCTTGTCTTCTCAAGGCATAATATTCACATTAAGTGGCCTTTGAAGCTGTGTAACATAGTTGTCAAATATGGTGTATTTGTATGATGTACTATGTATGGTATATTGTATACATGTACTATGAGTCAAAATTTGTAACTAATATGAAACTATTGAATAATTGCAATTGCAAAAAAGGGCCACATGTTGGTGGCCTAAATCAACATGGTAACTAAAATGTAACTAAAAAATGAGTTGGTCCTCACTCTAAGACAATACAATACCAAATTCCGTGATTGCAAAATGACTCCACACATGGCTAGTTGGCTATATGTTCATCTATGCTGAAACACATCTAAAATGTGATAGAAAAATGACTTCCAAAAATAGTTGACGTGGAGGTTCCCGTCAACCAAATTAAGATAAGGTCATGACTAAAATGGGACTGAAATATGACTGCTGATGTGTAGTTGTGTACGTTTATGTCAGCGAAATTCACTCAAAAAATGAGTAACTACCCATGTTTTTTCCAAAATTTCCTCCTACATGTTAGTAGTCTCTCTTCATCCTCATCCATTCTTCATTGTCCTCCAAAATGGATGGTGATATTACAATGTCGTAGTCACATTCAATGACTGGTCCGGAATGACTACAAAGCCCCGAGTCACTTTCTAGTCATTTTTGTTTAGAATGACTATTTTGCAGTTGCATTTTGTAATCACATTTACCTCCAATTTCTTGTAGTGTGTAATGGTGCAAATATAGCAACATCTAGAGGCTGCATTTCGTGGAATATGTGATGGTAGGGTTAGAATGTCCAGTCCAACATTATATGTAGTTTTTGCCACTTCAAGAGATACATGGATAGTATGTCCATCCACAATTAGTAGATGCTTTTTTGTAGAAGAAATCCCACATGTTTCTTCTATACATTTGAGGAAGTGTCTTGTCTAAACTGCAAACAAAAAAGTGGTCATAAAAGCCTTTGGCTACATTACCATGATTGCTCCAAGCTCACAATGAAAGACAAAGTTATAGTTTAGACCTTGTCCTTTGAATATGTAGAAAGATGGCAATGTTGACCCTACTGCATTGATGTATACTAGGACAGTTAGCCATTCCCATTGATCTTGAATAGTCGAATGGACTTGACGTGCACCTCTTCTAACTAAGACAAGTACACTACCATTCCTTCCCACTTGGATGCCCACTTCATCACAGTTCCACACTCTTTTTGGAGGGTAATCATTGGAGGTATATATCTAACTCAAATTCTCGTAAAAACTTTGAAAATTCTCTTTACAAGGTCCTTTTGTTCTAGAAGATGATAGAGCTTTAGCCATCCTCAAACTCAACTCAAAGTGATGGTGCTTGAACCACCTCAGTCAAACATCACTAAGTATTCCATTTTTGAATATTGTGCCTAGATTCTTTGTTATTTCATACATTTTCAATTTCAGTCCTTTAAGACTCAAACCTAAACCTTTGTCACATATAGCTAAAAAATAATTCACAATTTGTTTTTCTTCTTCCATAGTTAGAAGACCCTTTATTCCCCTTCTCCTACTTGTTCTCTTACCATAGCACTACTTTGTGAAAGTTGTGTAAAAAATATAATGGTTAGAAGTAGCTTGCCTCATGTTTACACCTTTGTCGTTTTTAGCTGTAGTTGCCTTCATATAATCTTCACTCCAAAATGCATTTCTTGTCCCCTTTGCACTCCTAGTTTTCTATTGCTTTGCTTATTGTGGTTGGCTCTGTTGGTTGGTCACCTCCTCTACTATTGTCATTTCTGTAGGCTCATGGATTGGCTCCTTGCCCTTGCTTTCTACCATAGTAGATTACTATACAATAGCACCCTACTTTCCTTCCTTCACTCTATTGTGGTCTAGTGTTCCATAGTGCACTAGTTGCTCCTTACTCCGATGGCCCCTTCTTTGTTGACCTAGACTTGGAATGTTGTTGCTTGTTGTTTTCTACAACTTCTTGATTAGCCTTGCTGCTAATACTATCTTTTCTATAGGACTACAAAATCTCCAACTCCTCATAATTCTCTACTTCAATATCTTCAGGAACTTCAAGTTTACTTCTACTAGCAACACTCTTCTCTTCATGAGTTGCATCTTCTTCTTGACTACTCTCACCACTACACTATAGCTCATCACTTTCATGTTCTACCATGGAGTTTCTATTAAATGTGCACACACAAATTAAAATGTCTTAAAAGCTATGTATGAATTCTATGTGGGACTTCTACAAATGTGAGTTTTGAATGTGTTATATATTGCATTGTATGGTTGATCCCAATATTTCTAAAATCATGATAACTTCCACACAAATGAAGAGATGACAACACATTGACCAACCACAATATCATTATTACTAATCACAAAAATTAACATAATCCACCACCTTAAGTGGCCAAATCCATTAAAGTCCACTTCATTTCTCAAATGTCATTACTTTCATTCAAAAATATACTATTACAAAATATGTTCATCCTTAGCTGTCAAGTACACAAGGGTTTGTCCTATTTCTGTACATTACATGTCACCATTTTCCATTAATACATAATCGACTGCACAAATTTCTAGCAGCGTACTCTACGAAAATGGGTCCATTATCAGAACATTATCAGAAATGGGTCGGCTCCCGTATTAGGTGTTCCAACTTATATTTTCGTTCGAAAGCTTCTAAGATTCCTTACTGCTCAGTGCTCAGTGCTCACCACCCACATATTTGCAACCCCGGCAACACCTGGCATGTCTCACGGTAGCCTCAAAAGATAAAATCACACAGGACACCACGAAGAGATAGTAGCAGTGACCAGACCAAACACGCACAGGCTGGCCACTTCAGGTTAGCTAATCATCACTTTTGAGCCTACAACCTTGAGGTGAGGCTTCCGAGCAAGCAACAATTTGGTTCGGATGCTAAGCAATTGGTAAGTACAAAAGATATTGGTTGGACCTCTCAAAACTGTGCGAGACCACCCTCAATCTACTCATATGTGGCTCTTCTGTGTGACTGAAATCATAAATGTCCTAAGACACGTGTTTAGGTACATCGAAAGCAAACAAAATTGATGCCGTAAGCCGCTAAGAGGAGCCTCAGAAATAAGGTGATCTGAATATCAGACAATCTCACATGCTAACTATCCTACACCCTCAAGATAGCTTTAGTAATTACAGCAGAGTCTCAATCACCAGCCTGAAGCCATATCACTACAGGCTTTATGAGAAATCATTACTATAATCACCCTGCTAGAGCTTCCGATTCCGAGTCCTCGCTGTCATCGCTGAAATCAACAAGAAGCTACGATCAGAACATATTGAATTGAACGCCACATGAGCATCAATATTCTTAGGCAATGGTTCAAAGTTAATGGCAGGCAAAAATTTAACTACACATTGACAGAGAAATTCGTCAAATGCTGACAAAGTCTATTCCGGCGATATACCTCACTTCCGGCTGTTTTGCAATTCGGCGAGCATCTAGCCCAGTAATATACTTTTGAGCAGCTTGCACGTTCTCAGCACCTGTTATGAACAGAGTGCTGATTAGTTCAGGGTGGTACAATCGAAATGAAGATATTAGTGTAGGAATATTTAATACAGGATACTTTCATTTCCTACCAATGAAGAATTCTGCAATCGGCCTACGCACTGGAATTGAACTAGGAAATTCTGAACGTGCTATAAATGCAGTATTGTGCACATTCTTCAATAAATGATTGTGAACTCTGGTTGAATCGCAGAACTTCAATAAATTGAGAAATGGTGGACTTTTCGGACCTTGACTGAGCTGAAATAAATGAAATGCACAGCGCTCCGCCGCCAATCGCACAGGAGCACTATTATCCTTCAAGCATAAGCCAACGCCATTTCCTGCAGCTGGAACTAATCCTTCTGGGTTTACCTGCCCGACACAAACGATGAAACAATCAATTTAGCTAAATTCCAAGTTTACAATGCCCATCAAGCTGCACCTGGAGCAGTAGTAGAACAGCATGGTGCTGACCTTCGCCAGAACTTTAACAGATCTTAGAGCGCGCCTACGAACATCACTGGAAGAGTCCGTCAGCAGCGAGCACAAAACCGGTATCAATTCCCCAACAGAAGACGGAGATACACGCTCCAGGACTAGAGAAACCAGTAGCCTGGACAAAGCTTGAGCTGCGCCTTCCCGGACAGGAACCTGATAAGACATTGTGATTAGACAGGCACATGGAAAGGCAAAAACAAGTTAACAAGAAACAAGATATACATTGCACGAGAGAACAGTACACCATTTCATACCTTATCATCCTTTGCCCTAGCTTTCAAGCACCCAACTGCAGTCTGAAGCAGGGCTTGAGAGCAAGAAACACGACCAGAAGCATGTCGGAGAACAGAAGCCAAGGCCAGCGTGCAGCCGTGTCGGAGAGTCCAGGCCTGAGAAGGGCTCACTGCACACATCGATTGCAGAAAAGCGGAGAATTCCACATCTCCAACATGCTGCCAACCACCCGACACATAGGTAAGAAACCAAAAACATCCGCAACACTTTGCAACATAATTGAGAGACAAGAATTAAACAGTGTATGGAACAGTCACTTAGTGCCTGATATACAATCATAGTTTGTACTAGAACCAGCAATACAAATGACGTCATGAAAATAGGTAGGTTAACAACCTGGGAAACAATGCCCAGAGTTTTCGCGGCAGAAGTTCTGACAACATCCTCCTCTGAGGACAGCATGCCTTGCAGACTCGTCAATAAGCGCGCATTCACAGGTGCACTGACACTCTTGCCAGCGTGAGTCATAACCCCTTCTAGAGCTACTAAAGTTGCTTCCCGAACTCCCCCTTCGGCAGACTGATCACATTAAAAAAAATGTCAGGTCTCTGCTCCTAAGTTACAACATTGTGAGCCCTGCGAGAAAGTGAGCCCTGTGAAAGTAAAAGCTCAAAGCAGGAGCATTTGACGAGGAGCATTGATGAAAACCAATCAAGGCAAGTCGACAGACCTGCAGGCCCGAAAGAAGGTCTCCAACGAGAGGATCTACACGAGTACTTAGTCTGGTAAGTTTACCCAAAGCCAAAGCCGCTCTTGAACGCACAGGCCTGAGTTAAAATAGAAAAGCAAATCAGTTCTTTATTTATTTTTATAATTGCTCAGACAACATGGACAGATACAGCAAATCAAACTTCATTTTTAGGACATTTTGACAGATTTATCATTGTACATGCTACTTGCATAGGTCTTCCTAATAAGGAACGTACTTTGCAAAGTAGTGAAGAGTAGCACAAGAATACCTATTGTTATCTTGCAGGCATTTTACGAAGGTCGTTTGCAATTGAGGAAGGAAAGGCTTCAGAGCGACTCCACCCTTATTGATCAGCACCCCGAGAGTGCCCAGGATTGAACTCTTGACCTGCCAGGCGAACCTGTCTCCTATAATCCGGATCAAGGGCCTGCACACAACAAGATATTTCAAAAAAATTCCAAGCAATATAGACAGAAAAACCATGTCAAATGCAGAAGCCCAGAAATATTACCCAGTAATTTGAACAACGAAAGTTTTCAGCGAACTTTCGCTGGTGACATCGATCAATTCTCCAAGTCCATCTGCTGCCTGCTCCCTTGTGTCTGATGAGCCGCTCATAAGACTCTGCTCAAAATAGCATCCAAAAAATCAAGACCACAATAAGTTGAAGTACATACATCATTTCCCGTGCCGCCAATTATACTTTAATTATGGTTCGCAGAGAAATAGAAATCGTATATGTGGCTCTGAGGTTTTGGTCGTGCACTTGCCTGAAGATAAATTGGTAGTATAGGCTGTAAGGCCTTGGGAATGCAGAAACCGGAAATGAGTATAGGTCCCCCCTGAGGAAAGCACAGCAGTAGATGTAAAAAACAACATTAAAAAGTAGTTAGGACGAGATCACCATCTATAAAATTCACAATTCTAGATAATGAACCACATATGTTTCTCTCTAGTGAGGCAGTACTACTCGCTGTCCTGATTTCTTCACATACGAAGCTAATCCGTAAGAATCATCATAATTTATCCTAAGATGGGGATCTATTCAAGCATCAACCGTAATTTCAGGTGGAAATAGCACTACGAGTTCTTTAATTGGAAAGTGTATATTAAAACAAGAGACACCAAAGGCTCATTTTTACCAATCAATTATCTTCCAAAAAATCAGCCTAATGCATAGGCGGCAGACTGAAGTTATCGATGGAATGAGGGATTCTCACCTTGCGTTTACGACGTTCCTTGTCTCTGGCAGTCGAAACAGCATCGCGAGCAACTTTTAATAGAGAAGGCAAAGATTCCTTGGGGACAGTCCCGATAACATTTCCAAGAGCCTCCCAAGCAGCCTGATGCAGTACAATCGATATAAATGTCATAGGTGCAGTGCCCAAAGTTTTTGATGGGAGTAGAAGCACAATATGCAGAAAGCAATTTCAAATATACAGGAAGGCAATGACATGAATTTGAAGTACCTTGACTGTACTCGGATCATTATCAGTGAGCATTACTACCAATGTCGTCAGTAGGTTAGGCACTTCCTCTTCAATGCCAAGTTTAGTATTCTTGAAGAAGAAACCTACGAGGTGAGCAGATCCTCTTCTCACAGCAGGCTGCAAATAAGTGGACGACAGTCAGCAACAAAAGTGAACAGAAACAAGTGCACCAGCAGCCACTCTAGGGTGAGATATTTTGGGATTAACCAGCACACCTGTGTGTCACCCAAGCCTCGCTGAAGTTCTGAAATTAGAGTTTCAAGTCCATCATCGTCAACTGCCAACACCACTATTTCGGCTGCACGTCTTGCTAGAGGTGATATAGACTGCAAACACGGCAAAATATCCAACAACAAGGACAAACTCAGACAAACTCCACTGGTTAAAGATGTTAAATAAATTTACAATAGCTTGATCAAACAAGTAGAAATCGTTGTGGATTAGATAATTACCTCATCGTCACCTCCCATAGTCGATATCAAGGGTGGTAGCACAGTAGAAAGGTGGACATTCAAACCTGGGCCTGCTACCTCAGCCAAAGCTCCCAAGGCGTGGGCATTGAAAGCTCTGTACAAATACGACAACCAAATTTGTAAAACACAAGAATAGTCTCATCGATATTCATCGCACACCCAGCACCAAAAACAATAAACAAGACGGATAGGAAGGTGCTTACGTCAAAGGAACTTGTACGAGCTTTGGAAGGATATGAGGAAGTACTGCAGCTGTTCTCACACTGATCACAGTAAAGAACAAGAGGTGAGAATAACTACACACTTTGGGAAGGGATAGAATCCAAACAATATTAGAAATGAAAGTTGTAAGAATCATATTATTAAAATATGAGCAAAGCAATTGCTCACGAACACGCATGAATTGCACCATTCGACAGAACTATAATGAGTTTAAGCGTGAGGTTTAGAAGATCTATTGTGAAACGGTTGCAACCAACTTCATGCAGCTCGATTTACCTAAGAATCTGCTTTAAGCCATCCAGAGCAGTAGTAGACGTCTCATCATCCTCTAGTGCATGAAGAAGTGCAGGGACAATCTCATCAACCGCTTGCATTCCGGCGCTCTGTTGTCACCAGAAGGTGCTCTAGTTAGTATCTTGATATGAAACACTACTTGGAAGGAAATCCTTGCAAGATTACAGAACACCTTTTCATCTTCTCCAAGCACACATACTCTTCCAGTGGATGCAAAGCTTGCGAACAAAAAAACAAGAAATAGAATGCTACATGAAAGTATAAAAAATACAACGGACGAAGGGAAGAGCCCCGCGATGCGATAATAAAGGTCTCAGCAAGACCTATGTTTCTAAATGAACATACCTTGAATAATGTGCTGAAAGCTAACCCTCCTGCTTCACGGACTACAATTTCTCTGCAAAATAAATAACACAATCCAAATCATCCTTGAAATAATTGCTTACATAGGACAATGGATTACCCCCTGAAGATCCTTGACTATATAGTCACAAAAAGCACTCAAACTGCAATTTCTACCGCAAAGAATAATTAGTTAATTAATTTTCAAAATGAGGCCTCAAGTGTCCACGAATCAAAAGTCGTCATAATTTTATCCTCACTAATCAGTATTGAATGAATCAAAGATTCTCTTGTAGATAATAATCAATTGTACAAAATAATTTCCTTTTATTTGTTTAAATTTAACGTTATGTATATTTTTAAACTCCCTGGTGTCCACCCTTTTCCGCTTATGCCAGCAGAAGTTATTCAAAGGTCCGGTGAAAAGAAAATATACATCCCTGCAACACTAGTGCATTTTCACACTTTTTAAAGGACATAAGCCGACGTTTCAGAAAATCACAATAACAATTGGCATTGCAGGAGTCTACCCACACTCGCAATTTGTACCTACTAAGGCAAATGTTCCTTAAGGGGCTAATCAGGTACAATTTCAGTCATAGAATGATGATGCTCACGAACCTGTCACAGAGGGCTCTGCGGATAGTAGGAATTAGTTCACTCATGTAGGACACCAATTGGTGCTTGCCAGCACTTCCCATCACTTCACTTAGCCCCATGCATACACCCTGCATAAAATAAAAGTCGTTAGGAAAGACATTGAAACGCACGAGAGCTGCGACAAATAATCAAGATTAAAAATTGGCAAAGATAACCACCTGTCTTGTGCTTGGAACTGGGTCTTCGAGACCCTTTGCCAAGATGGGGATTATAGACGGAAGAACCCTTTCTCCTAGTTTCCGAACAAGCTCACCAAGTGACCGTCCAGCAACCTAAGAGAGTACACAAAATCAGCATGTTCATTTCACCAAGAACGACTGAAAGCAGCAGAAAATAGAATAAAGTATCTGAGCCTCTATTTAAAAAGAAACAGTAAAATCTTCAACTTCGACTGAGAAATTTTCAAATCTCGTTTTGCGATATTCTACCTGCCGACGCTCAGAAGAGGCGGAGGCAAGAGAGTCAATTAAAGTCCTCATTAAAACTGGCATGATCTCCTTCAAAGTTTTCGGTGTATTCGCAACGATTGTCTTCCACACATGAAGCGATGCCTACAGACGGCACAGAATGCAGAATTGCAGGAGTAAGAACTTGGAGGTTTGAATTGCGTTGCGCATATAATGAAGAACGAATCGAACGCCGTATGAAAGACTGCAGGAGTAATAGCTTGCAAGAGTGAAACGCAACAGCAACTCTAGTGGTTTACCTGTCGAACAGCAAGGCTAACGTCGGACCGCACCATATAGACTGCAGCCAAGACCTCATTCCGGCGCTCGGCACCTAAAATGTTAACAATGGCTCTACCATGAGCCTCAGTGCTTGCACCCTCGTCATCACTTCCTCCGTCAATTACCACTTTACCAGAAGTTCCTGCCACCTACAAAAAGAAAAGTATAGCAAATGGCAGTCATACAATTAATACATTTTTAAAATGAGGAACACGATAAACAAGAATGATTCCCAGCAGCAACTAACAACCAATTCCATAGTTAAAAGAATGTCCTGAGCAAACCTTGAATAGTAAGTCGCCTAGAAGTTCCACAGAACTCTGCCTAATACGCCAATTATCATTAAATATTCCCTCTTCCACAGCAGGGAGCAAGAGTGGGAGAGATCTGTCACAAAATCAAGCCCAGACGCACAAACACCAATTAGAAGATGATAAACACTAATAAATTTAGACTATCCAAAGAAAAGAAAGCTATATCCATTGGAAGCAGTATTCATTCTATCTTCCAGTATGTTTCGACCTAGCATTTTAAAATAGCAATAACAGAAACGTCAGCAGCAATAAAATTCAACACTTACGATGCTGCATAGTGTTCCACGAGAATGTGCCCAGCACTTAAAGCAGCGTCCCGTACAGATTCATTCTCATCAGCAAGACCTACAAAATCAATTACCACGCAATGTTACATAAAACCAAAGCATAACGAGACAAGTTTTCGTAGCGGCAAAACATGATATTGATATTGATACAAACCCACTCTCAGTTAAGTTCAGCAAAAGTTTCTCCTGCCCAAATCCTATTGAGCACCCCTATGAACCTCTCATGTTTTCGCACCATGATCTAAATAAAAAATGGGAACTTAATCACTCCTAAGAAGCATCCCAATGGATAGTAAGAAAGTTTTGGAAGCATCAACCCACCATCAAGAATAGCTGGTAATACTTTCTGAAGGTATTTCTGAAAGACTGGTCCAAGAGCCACGGGTAGATACTAGAACACAAAACACAGAATACAACGTCAGCTCCAATATCCTTTGAATGATCAGTTGTACCGAAAAATTTCTTAAACGCATCAAGCGAAGTGAAAAACTCACCTTGAAAAGTGTAAGATAGCCCTCCCTCACTGCAGGTCGCTGGTGTGAACAGTTCACTATAATATCTGGTAGTAGTGATTCGAAGTAGACAGTACCTATAGCTGCAAGGACCTGCAAAACAGATATATTTGAAATACCAGAATTTATTGTTTAGAAAATGTACAAAAAAATTATATATTGCGGATTCTCACAAAGAGTATGCATATCTACAGCATCACTTAAGGACTCAATTAATGTACCAATTACGCTCGAGACAGAAAACATACACTAGACAAATAGCAGCAAAGATATTTCCTATACCTCACTCAATCCTTGAGCAGCTCCAGATCTCTCTACACTGCTTGTTTCGGACTTTAACGTTTGTAGAAGCCAAGGCACCAGGTCTTTGAAATTTTCATCTCCCATGCCTTTGATCAAAGAGCCCAAAGCTCTTGACGCAACTGTCCGCACTTCTGGGATAGGGTCAACCAGAACCTACATACACAGAAATTGCAGTCAGAAAGTACTGTATGAAATAAATATAAAAATACTCAATAAATACATTAAAAAATTCCATAAAATTCGTTCGCACAAGAACCGTGAGAAATAAACCAACCTTTTTCACTTCCGGGAGTAGCAAACTAAGGTATGGTAGCATGTCTTTGTGTTCAGAGACAAGAGAACTCATGTTTCCCACAATTTGGGCAGCTTTTTTCTTAGTCTCTGCACTCCTCTCTCTCAATCCACGATGTACAATTGGAACGAGCAATGCCAATGATGGGGCATCCACTGAGTTCACAAATGTAGTCTGGAAGAAACAATTAAGATTAGCGAAGAAATAATTTACTGCAATAGATAACTCACAACCATGAAACAAACTAGATACATTTACCTACCAAAATCAAACAAACATCAAATCGCCTGTTGCATTTTAAGAGCTACTATCAATTTCATGAGGTGATAAAAAATATTCAAATTCAGATCTCTAGCATAATTTTCATTGAAATAGGACGTACGATCAATAATTCATGACACGAGATAAAGTTCTTAGAAGACTCAATCTGTAAGCATACCTGCAAAAGAAGGTCAAGAGACGTTTTCGTGTGCTCATTTGGGTCTGCAATAGAAATCAGTAGGGTAGGAACTAATGCAGCTATCTCAGGGTTCCTTATAACGCTTCCAACCTGAAAGATCAGACACCGTCAGATACAGCAAATAGCAAACTACTCTCAGAGCAGGTCAATTACACTACATAAAGTGTAACCGACAGCAACTATTCCGATATAGGTCAACTGCAAGAATAAAGCCCTGGTAAAAACAAGATGTGGTCCAAAATCAAACACGTTATTCAAGTGAAATCGAAAGAATCGAGTACCTGCTGCAATGCAGTTTGTGCAGCTGATTGTACTTTCGGATGTGTATCCGTAAGAACCTGTTCACATTTAGATACAGCCGAGGTACGTCAATGACCTAGTCGAAATCGGCCGTTACACTCGACCTATGACCTGAATAGAGAGCCTCTAGAGAATATAACTTCTGATCTGAAGCACGTATTAACTATATTAAGACTCTTTTGTACCTCGCTTAGTTTGGGAACTATCGTGGGTAAACAATGAGAAAGCTGTCGCGGAGCACAAAATGCCATAGCACCAAGAACTTGAACACTTCCTTGCTTAGTGCGCCATGCTTTATCTTCAAGACCCTGCAGCAACAGTATGAAATTGAGGCCACGTGGCAGAGACTTAAATCTAAATTCGAGAGTTCCACAAGGGGTCAGATTGAAATAAAGGCTATATGTTCACACTCAAAACACAATGCCGTATAGTTTGCATTACCGGTCATCTAGAAAGTAATGAATTCATGACGAAAATCCTAAGGTGGAAGACCCAACAAGGGGAGGTCACGACCTTCATCAAAGCTGGAAGAACAAGCTTAACACCAGGTCCACTAAGTTGAGACATAATAGCACGGGCAGCTGCATTCGTTGCATCTCGAACAGCAACAACAGGATCTGAAAAGCAGATCAAGAGGACTGGCAAGATGTGGATCACATACCTGCAAGAAGACAGTTGCCCTTATAATGGTATTAAGATACTCCAGATGTCACAACTAAGAAAGTCAGCACCCTAATCTCAGGAAAATGCAAGCAAACTTTGTGACCATAAGCAGTCCTTAATCATAAGACAACCTAAGGAGATGGTAAATGCGCACTGAAATAGGAACAATAATTTCAAAACCAGGGTAAAGGCTCTCTAATCTTAATTAACTTTGCTACAGGCAGTACTTGAACAAAGTCAGCAATGGTCGTGACACTAATTACTGAAAATGAAATATATATTTAAATGAAAGTAAAGAGGTGGCTTACGGTTCAAAGAGTCGACCCAGCTTCTCACACAAGCATTCAAAACCAAGGAGTGCACCTTCTCGTGCTTTTGCTGAAGTCCTGCATAACGTACAAAATGTGTGAATACACATGAAGCATTGGACTGAATAGAAATGAAGCATTAGGCTAAAAAATCAAAGAGCGGGTCTCTCCAAATTCCGGTAATGAAATCTTACTTATCATCAACGCCTGCTCGTAAAGCTTCCATGATTTTGTAACTTTTAATACTTGGAAGACCAAAACCCTTGACTACGCCAGCCAAACCAAAAGCAGCTCCTCTGCGCTCTCCATACTTATCTGAGGCCCTTAGTCTTTGCAAGAGACTTGCCACCAATACTGATGCATTATCCTGCAAACAAGGATATTCAGCAAGTGGTACACGAACGAAGGAGAGAAAAACCAGAGAAATGCATGCAGCAAGTTTTTCCATTGAAATGGGAGACTAGGTGAACTCATTGTAAGATGATAACACACGATTACGAACAAATATACATCTTTGAAGCAATCTCACCACATCTGAAAACCCGCTAGTAGCACGATCTCTGACATGCGGTACTGATAGATTGTAGAAATCTTGCATGAAGAATTACCCTAAACAAGCACTGCCAAACTCGAACCCAAATTGTAATGACTTGACCTAAACAACCTTTGCGGAGCTACAGATAAATTGAACCACAGTAATTGCTCATTGTACCACACTAATTCAAGTGGCAAGTCTAGTTAATGACAATATATCTGAAAGTGAAGTGCGATCTCTTAGAAAGAACAGATCAGCATGCCTTTTGAGATGGCATCAAAGCAGGCAAGCAGTCTGAAACAGCTCGCTGCACAGCTTCCGATGGTGTGTTTAAAACTTCAAGCAGCCTGTCTAAGATAATTGAAACCTTTGAAACATCCTGCAAAGCCGAAATAAAATTAACATGAGCGTACCATACTAGCAATAAATGTGTCGACAAATTTAGTCAAAATTTAGATACACAAAGTATCCGAAAATTAACCCCTCAATCTTCTAATGACCGTTTTGTTTTTTTATTAATTATGTGCCGTTCCTATTTCAAGCTCTGTATTTCTCATGGAATTTCTATGGGACATGATCTTTATAGGAAGCTTGTTTCATGAGCTTCCGATAAGTACCTCAAAAGTTACGAAGGTTCAAATATTATTCTGTGATTTCGACATAGTTAAAATTAGTCTTTTAAAACATTCAAAAAAATAATTCTCGAGTAGGATCTGTAGATACAAGTGAAGCTTTGATCAATTCCATAATTATGAATGAGGTAAGAGCTAAAAGGATTATGTTTTGCGGGCAGTTCGAAGAAAAATAACATCAAAATTCAATTTCACGATTTTCAAAATTTTCACAAAACAAAAGGTTCACAAAGTTATATGGCTTGCTAAACCATTCCTCCCGTTGGAATAATCATAATTCAATTCCATGTTAGAGCCACTAGCAATTTAGTTTTTTATTACATCTAGTACCTCTGTATACTTGATCATTTTTAAAGAATGAATATCAAATGATAACTTGGTAGGATTTTTCCCATACATTCTCAGTTCAGTTCTCCAATATATTATCAAGTTGCTGAAGTTGTGGAATACATCCATTTTTTTCCTTGAAAGATAAAAATTGCGCCTTCGGAAGGACTAATAATACTCGGTCTTTGAGCACTCTGATCTCGGAATTGGATTTTATCGGTTGAAGAGGATATACTTTAACAAGTTAACTAAAAGATTTATTGGTTGGATTCACAAAAAATAAAAAATTCATAACATCTTTGAAATTTGTTTAGAACAGGGTTCTTTAGGAGAGTTTTGGCCTTTCCGATGTGAAGGAATTTAAGAGGTGAAAACCATTTTATCAATAACAAAGACTAAATATTCTCAAAGAAAGGTCATACCAGTGAAAGATGTTTCGCAAGAGCACCCATAAAAATTACCACTCCCTCCCGAACCAAATCATACCGTTCTTCATCGGCTGCCTGAAAGACATTACAGTTTTCAGCACGTTTCGTAGCCTGTAGTCCCAAGGTATAACAAAAATATTCAATAGCTAAAAACCATGCACGTAGAATTTGACCCCCGCGCCGTGAGGTGAACCGCGCCCGCACAAATGTGGAAACATTTCAGGTAACATGAAGCAGTTGTAAACGAAAAACAGCTTGTCTCAGCTTGATGCACCTCATGTAACTAAAAGACATATTAGGAACTGTGCTCACAACACAAGATCTACTGTATCATAAATATCGTGACACTCCGACAAGATGATAATAAAGATAAAGAACATACACAAACTGCTTGAACGGAAAAAAGTCAAACCTTCTTATCGAGGTAATTCTCAAGGAGTGGCAGCAAAAGACCAACACTCTCACTGCCTTGCTTGTCTATGATAGCCACTCCAGCCTCCACCATCTTCGACCTCACTAACTGATTCGTATCTGCCTGCAGATATTGCAGAACGTGTTTAGAAATTCCCAGCTTCAAGCACGAATGCCCAGCGCCGAAACAGCAAGCAAAATGAGAGTCCTAATACCAATAGAATCACATACCAGAGCTCGAGATATAAGGAAAGTTATGACAACGGTTAAGTCTTTCTGAGTAAGGACATCAGCAGCTGCATGCAGTAATAATCCCACGCCATGCCTCCCATACCAAGTTGTATCAACTTCACTGCGTATGATAGGTAGCTCCTTGATATACAATGTAAAGGCTAAACTCAGGGTTTCCTGCCAAACAAACAACTCAGTATTTTCCCATCAATATAGTAAACCTGCACACTTTGTGGTGTTCAATAAAAATTTGAAAATATCGATCGGCGGGAGCAGGAATAAGAAAAGAAAAGATGAACCTACCTGCACAGTGGCTGGAAAGTCATACATTCCTGCAGCAATGGCTTCGGCTGCTGCTTGGCGTACATTCCCATTGACATGTGCAAGCGCAACCGTGAGCCCTTTGGCATAGTCTGATTGTAACTCATAGCCAGATAAGTCCCAAACTTCTTCTGCAACATCTGCAACTGACTATCACCACAACACAATTCACCTGGTAAGATAGCTCGCATGCAATAATTGCATAAATCCTCCCATCAAATAAACCAAGAAAAACAGACAAGGTAAGCATTCGTAAGGACAAGAGTAAGCATTACCTTGTCAGGGTCATACAATGCCATCCAGAGTAAAGTTGTAACTGCAGATTCTTCCTCGGTCTTCTTCCGCCCAAGAGAAGGAACGTGTTTGACCGCATTTAAGCATGCAATACGCACGAGGACAAACTCCGAGTACAAACCACTAAGAGCCTACAGGTCAGTCCAACGGTCCCAAAGCATGTCAGTACAATTCTAATACAAACAAAAGGTATACCTGGAAAAGAGTAATCCTGAGTCCATTAGACAACAAGCATCATCAATGCAATACCTTCGCCAGGTCCTGAGTTTCCAATCCTTCACACAGCTCGTTGAGCAAAGGTATAATTCTAGCATGATATGCTGGAACACAGCCTAGCAAATGGTACAGAACCTGCAGCCATCAAGACAGAAGGGTCAAGGAAGAGTCCAAGTTTCAATCATCAATTCCCAGACGATCCAATAATAGTACCCAAGTATGTTCACATCCTAAGTCTACATGGATCTGACCAAAATATGATTATCTATAACCTACCACGTTGTAAACATACACAAATAAAACGATTCCAGCAGACTATACACTAGCTTACAGATAGCATTTGTGTCCGAGGTAGTGGAATTCGTGGGGATGTGTGAAGAGTCAGCACAGAAAGCACATCATCATGTAGTCTTGTCTTCTGATCGGCTAATAAAACTTGCTCCAGCACCTAAGCAGAACATCGAAATCATGAGAAGGTCAAGATCCGAACTTCAATTATTCAAATATGATTCCAAGATGCCCAAAACGCATATACCAGTCTAGAAACATTCATCACCTTCAAGAATTTCACGTAGTTTCCAAATGAACTGTCCGACGTAGACCAATTACAAAGCTTTACAGCTAAGAAAACTTACAGGATAGAGAACACTAAATGATGGAGGAGGAAGTGGCCCGTTTTTACAAGCTTGCACAAGGCTAGTGACCACTCTGTCCACCACACCTGGCTTCTGATTTTTGTCCATTACGGAAGACTTCACGGGAGCTTGTAACTCAACCAAAACGGAATCTGTTGCTACCATTCTCAGAGATGCTGCAATATCTGCACCCATGTCCCTCGGAGCTGCTACACAACTGGCCAGTTTTTCTACTGTGTGATACGCCTCAGCACTAACTAGAGGTGACTTGAGTAAGGGAAAGACACGATCTACCTGCAAAATTCAG
Source organism: Pseudoscleropodium purum (assembly GCA_963969395.1). Classification (NCBI taxonomy): domain Eukaryota; kingdom Viridiplantae; phylum Streptophyta; class Bryopsida; order Hypnales; family Brachytheciaceae; genus Pseudoscleropodium; species Pseudoscleropodium purum. Next base: position 7,511,121 of record OZ017796.1, read on the forward strand.
TGAAAATGTTTCAGCCACGCTTATCCCAACGATACCATACAGGATAGAGCGGGGTGGGGTAGGGCAAAAGTGGGTTCCCTATGTTGAAACAGTTGCTTGCAATGAATACCGAATTGAAATTTCGTCATTATCAAAACTAAAGCCAAACAAACCAAAGCGAACTTATATAAACCTCACCAAAGCAGGGAGTTGTTCATGTGTCTTTGCTGGATTTGCAACAGCAACCGAACCTAGAGCTTTCAACACTATTGAGAGTTTCCCCTTTATCGCCTCCACACTTTTACGAACAGCAGACTCTTCCTGAAGTTTAAGTTCCCGTGCTTCCTCTTTTGCGGACCTGGACTTATCAGATTCGCCTACAAACCGACCATAAAATAGGTAAAGATGATTCCAGATATATGCAGTCAACATGAATTCCAGTAATTCATTTGCTTCAATTCCTAACTTTGGGGAAGGAAACTGCCAAGAAAAATACGTCAGAGCAAAAAAGTTATAAAAGTTATTCTTGCTATATTTGAAATACATTTAACAATTACCTCCAATTTTAACCCCAACAAGTGTCAGAAAATTAATAGAATTAATAACTTACTTGATTTCTTCACTGCCTTCGAGGCATCTTTCTTTCCATTGTCAAACTGTCGCGAAATGGGCAAGGGTTTCACTACGTCCTGTAATAACAAGACAATTGCAAAATAAATTGCATGGTAAGTACTATAATGTCTACAATAGTAATATCAGCAGGGTCAGATCATAGGCTAAGTCAATAACGCGTGAACAGCTAAATACATCAAATTCAAATCGACGAGAGGCCTCACGAGGCAAAGATTCACATTCGATATTGAATTCAAATCGCAGGACATCTTTACAAACAGATCACATAGACAAACAAAGAATTATGATCCTTATCACTAAAGAGATCATCATTCAAAATCAGATTAAAATATTGTGCAAAACAGATTATCACAACGTCGGAACAACTATCCTACTACATAATTCTCGGAATTGTGGAATCAAGAGGAACTGGTGCAGTCTATGCTTACAACGGTAACTCAAGCACTAGTTCACCGTTATCAAACATAAAGTTCTTGAGAATGTGGTGTAATTGAATACCGCCTTCTCTTACGCAGGTGGACAACTGGTGTAACACTAGTTCATAATTTGAAGAGGACAACATAGAAAGAGAAAATACCTCGTCATCTTCGTACATTTTAAAGCGTCCCCTTGCACCTCTGACATTTTTGTCCGTCACAGTTTCTGCAACGTAGACACCAAGCTCGGTAGATAGCGTCCCTTCCTCCGTATTGAATATCTGGAAAAATAAAGGACCATAAAGTAAACACAGAAAAGAAGGAAAAACAACACCAATCATATTGTTTAAGGCATAACCTATTACATGTCGCAATAGACACATGTATCAAGTGACAAGAAATTAGCTAGTACAAGTCGCAAAGCAATACTTCGCAAAACCCGCGCTGTGACCATAATGACATAGTGACGATTTAAACTACTAACTAGACCTCCTCAAAAACATAATTTGACATTTCAAAGAGCAAGTTACCAGTGTCACCAATCCAGCCACATGATTATATAGTCTCGGAACATTTCCAGTCTGGATTGTCCCATTCGAGTGTTATTTTGTAGACAAAGTACCACATTATAATGATAAAAAAAAATTAAATCAGGTAGACAAGCACTTGGAAAAGCTCCACTATCCTCCCAGAAATATTACAAAGGAAAGGATTTCAGCCGTCGATTGAGGATTGCAACACTATCGAAACTGAAAGTGATAATCAACATAAGCCCAGTCATCAAGATTTCAAATTCAAGTGAGTGAAGCAAAAAAACCTTGATATCTAGTGAAGATAAAGAATCATGAAGTTTGCGATCCCCAAGAATGTCCATTTTCTACAAAACAATTGCGCACATCAACATATCAGCATTTTGCAACAGAGAATTGCTAAGGACGACTTGCCGGAGCAATAAAAACAAAGCACCATAACTACTACAAATTCCTTGAAATAAACGCCTGTCAGAAATTGAAGTAATTGGGGTAAACAACAGCCCAAATCGTGAAGTTAATGTCATAAAGTCGTCAAGTTTTATAAAGGTTGCAGTCATACTTGAATAAAAGCCGGGAAAAAACTATCTGGAAGCACCCTCATGGCAGTTTCAAGAGAAAACATAGCCGCTTGCGACTCTGATGAATTTGTGCTAACCAGCCCTGAAGATCCAAGGAGGACCTGCAATCGTTCACAGATAAATCAACACTTCAAATTCATCTACACAGAACCATGAATCAAAAACTAGGACACTCTCAGAAAGAAATATCCAGGAATAAAATTCTACAAAACTCACCTCACAGACACCCACTGGATCAGAGGCTAGAATGTTGGACATATCCAAACCACGCCTCTTCATTTTTCGACAAACAGTCTGCATTAACAGGATGGCATAAGAATATAAAGATAAAACCCAGTCTAACAAGGAAAACAGGTCATTCAAAAAGGAGATTTTCACAGAAAAGCAGTAGCAATCAGGTAAGATATTCCATGATTTTATGAAAAAAAACTACCATGACATGAAAAGACAAAAATAACCCGAATGAGAATTGAAAAAAATTGAAAAAAAAAATTAATAGATGAGAAAACGTGACATTACGTTCGGATATAGATCACGTTATCAAGGGAGGAGGGGACAGACAGAAGACCCAAAAGAAGGATAACCAAGATTGTAACAAACTGGACTTACATTCCAAATGACATCTTTATAACGCCCTGTCGCGATACAAGGATTATGAGACAAGAGCAGTAGTCGAGCACAATGTACAGGTTTTCTAGCCAAAGAAGTGAATGAGACGATCAAAAGAGTCTTGGCCAGCAGATTGGGATTAGGAATAATATTCACACTAGCACCGCCCAAGGACTCTCCAGCATCACTGCCATATAGTTGCCACAAGTCAAGTATTCAGAAAAGCGGTGGCAACAACATACACTTTATCAACAGTACTGGCCAAGATTACTAACACTAGTACTGAACTCTGGTAAGGGAGAAAGAGCTGGACCTAAAGCCCAAGTCTTAATAAATAGCCCAATTGAAACACTAGGTACCAGGGCTGAAGATAGAGATTACCTGTTCTTGAGGAGAAGAAGTTGCTCTCCAAATGTGCTAACTTCCATACTCAATGCATCAAAAAGTGATTCCGAAAAGAAATCATCTGCTTTTTGAGCACGGAGTACTACACCTTCAGCGGCTTTCCGTGCAACTAATGTTGGATGCCACAGAATGTTGACCAGCAACTGCAGTAATCGCACAGCAAATACATTAAAACATCGAAATAGCAGGAGGAGCATGACATAAGTAATAAATAGGGTTACAAAATTGATCTAGGGTCTCATAAACCCTATGAATGCCATCTAGCAACAAGGGACAAATACAATAACAAATTAGAAAGATTTTCCAGTACCTTGGAAAGAGTTGTCATCCCGTCAGGATGTGCCAATATCCTGTTAACCAAGTCCCCAGATGTAGAATTGTTAAAATAGCATATCAACCACTAATCATACCTGTAAACTAATCATACCTGGAGAATTCATGTATAACGTGACTCCATACGACAACAGGCAATATAAGTCATTAAATTGTGCACATGACAACTTCACAAGGATAGTAAACCTCTCACATCAAACACGATTGTAAAAAAATGAGGATTGCAAGACCATCCAATGCGGTGCTAAGAAAAAAAATACAAAAGGTCTATGTTGTACCTGCTCGAGTGTTGAAGAAGAACCACTTCAACCAGCTCAGTGAGGATCACACAGTCTTCTGCCACGAGCTTAGCAACCTATTTAAAAAAAAAAATTTAATTAAATTTGCGATAGATAGGTAGTATTCTGATAGATGGCTCCTGATCCCTACATAGTATACATTTTTCAAATCATAGAGATCAGATAAAAAACAACTTGAAAACCAACAAACAAAATTAAACAATTTGACGTACAAAAATCAGATAAAAGATAATCGACCAATGAGTACAAGTATGAAAAAGGTAGTCACCAGTGACGATGTCACAAGAGTTGAATTTCTATCCAGTAAGAGATCCCAGATCCTCTCTTTAACGAGCTTATCACCTGAGAGAACACATGCTCCATCATTAAGGTCAGTAGAAAACCCTCGTTATTCTTGACTGCCTATCACCTAAAGTTGCTGAAAATGTGACCAATTCTGTGCTTCAGCAGGATGATTTTTTTAATCAAACGGCTTCTTTCTGCTGTGCTTGACGGAGGCAGAAAACCTAGATACTCAGGTCAAACATCATTCCAAATGATAATTTCTTTGAATTAGTTCTACCCTCCTAATACAGTGCCGTATTCAATCTAAAGGGATTGGGTAACCGATAAAGTGAGTAAAAAAGACAATGAAATTTGATGTACCACTTCAATAATAACGTCAGCACTAAGACACTTCAATCAAGCCTCAGCTGCGAGAAAACTACAAGTTAAACCAGCATTTCAAATTGCAAATAAAGAAGATGGAAACTAGTCGTGCAAGCTGCAGTCCTTTTGCCACCATTTCGTTCAGACACGACCAAACTAACGAAGGTAAAAATGCAAGACGCAACTCACTAGCTTTGGTATGAACTGCTGCAATTTTGGACACGAGCAAGAAAGAGCAAATTGCATCAACCCGCAAAGCAGGTTTTCCAGCGCCAGTCTTGATTAACTGCACTAATGGCTCCGTCAAATCCAACATCTGCACACGTGCCCACGTCATGCACGATACACAAGTCAGTGCCTATCACTGGCTGTACCCATTCCGTATCAAAAATATGAGTACATACAAAAATTGCATCAGAAAACAACTCGAGTTATTCATATTACGACGAAGGACACTAACCTCAGTCAATATATCACAGTTTTGAAATGCCAGTCTCAGACACCGAAGATGAGCTCGACGGAGGGTGTCCTTCTCTTTGAGACCAAGACAGAAAAACTTGATGCACTCTGGAGGGCTGCTGGATGCAGTCTTTGAAAGCCAGGCACCCAATGCTGCTAAAATTGCAACCCGCACCTCTTCATTACCTGGCACGTACATGACAAAGGTTATGTACTGCAAGTATTATGCACTCCAAGTTCCAGAATCACACGCCCTAAACCCACATTTACCTTAACAAATTACTAATTTCTTTCTTAAAATAAAAAATCAGACCAAGACAAGAAAACAAACAAAAACCTACCATCATCCTTATAAACGGACATCAGGTATACAGCTGAGGTAGACGCAAGTGAAGCAACAGATTTTCCGCCATGAACACTTGACAGAATTTGGAGTATGTTGATCATTGCCACTCTCTGATATGCTTGGACGAGTTTTCCTTCGACTCCTGAAAGAACAGTAGGTCGCAAAGCACATTCAAGGAGCAAATAGTCGTCTCAAATAGAAAACTCGGCTCCTATCTCGACGATCACACGTACTTGATAAACGACCTTCCCAAAAACATCAACTGTCCTAACATCCCATACACTATCATGAACGCTTTCAAACTATACGGAACAATGCTAATCGTGTGCAATGAAGAGGTAAAATCCACCTGCTAGTAAAGATTTCACAGACTGGAACATAGCTGCAATTGTGTCCAAGTCACTGGAATGGACGACCAGTTGAGTTAACAGTTGTAGAGATTCCTTTCTTCGAGTCTCATCACTGTGGCGAGCCTGAATTAAGATTGGTGGAAGTATCTCTCCAGAGTACTGACTAAGGTCTAAGTTAGTGTATGTCAACAGAAGACCAAATGCTTCCATCACCAGCTCTGGATTTCGTTTCAGCATCTTGATAGCACTGGGCAAAATAGTCTTTCCAAAATCGTCATGTGATAATTGCTCAAGCAATGGCTGAAAGGCTTCACTCAGAGCTCTCACCGGCTTCCTGTTCGTAGAAGTGAAAACCAGCTTCAAATATGACTGCAAGAACCAGGCCTGCGCGGAAATAGAGCCCAAAAAGTCAGAACCCCTCTCCAACAGCGTCCAGAACGTTCTACAACTTATACCCCAACAATTCCGGAGAATGCTTGAAATCCGAAAACAGCATGACTACTCTTCGCGTCTACGATAGCTTCTAGGAGTTGAATAAACAGACTACGGACAGTAAAAACGAATACGGATGCGGAGAACATCTTCGGACAAGATGTTATCTAGATGACTACAAACCACACTTCAACGTTCTGAAGAAACAAGATTCAAACTTATCACGTATCTTTGGAGAAAAATTACCTTGCGAGCATCTAACAGGGATTGATTTCGAGAGCAAAAAACAAGAAGTGACTTCATGATACCACAATTGCTTTCCAGAGGGAAGCTCTCAAACTCGGCAATGTAACACTCCAACGCACCTTCAACCTGCATGAAAAAATGCATTTGGAAGGAATCTGAGGGCGGTAGAAACTGCTGTACTATCAAAACTGAACAAACACAACTTCGTCCGAATAGAAGGTCGCGTGAGCAGATGGTCATATCGGGAGTACGGTGTACGCACATTGGATAAATAATGAGTGAAAATATGCCCAGTTGCTCTTCGTAATCGAACTGGACCTTGATAAAGGACTGAAAGCAAGAACCCCTGCCCGGCAGCAAGCCTGCAGAAGGCAGACTTCGCAGAGAGCAGAGTTGGCACTTGAGTAACAAGTAGGCAAGACCATCTCAGTAACTTCAGTCGCACAGCATCACTGCTATTCCTATAAGATTTTTCAATATTCTGCACTAGAGCACCTGCAAACACTTTCACGAAAGATGATTCCTTCAACCCCCTAGTTATTAAGTTCACCACAGCTGCCTGCGATTGCCGGTCGTCGTACAAAGGAAGTGTTGAAAAGATGACGTCAACTACTTCTGCTGCGTCCCTATTAAAAGTCCCTTCTGCAGTCACACAGCATAACAATCAGGTTGTTGCGGGACAACTTTACAAGAACCCTGAATTCTCTCAAGCAAAAAATCAATGATTACCGCATTTTCCAAGTAAAACAGATTGGCAGCAAAGCATCCACCAGCGCAACGTCCAGGAACATCGACATGTGCAAGCCTAGCCCGTAGGTGCAAAATCAAGCATTCATTCACCAAGGTCTTATCCCACTCGATAAAATAAACTACTTCTCTCAAGTCATTCCGGAACATCCTAAATGGCCTCCAAAAGCAGCTTGAATCCAAGAGGCAACTCAACTTTAATCATTAGAGTAAGAAGATTCTCGGAATCAAGAAGACGATCTTCATGCATCATTAGCTCGAAATTTTGTCTCAAACGTAGAATCAAAGTAATCAGAGTCAAAATCGACTTGATAACAGTACGCGCCAATTACCAGAGAGCGCAATACTTAACAATTACGTCAGTGATCAGGCCAAATTCGTATCCATAAGCTAGACAACTCCCTGTAATCAATCTGCTCGTCAATTCAATAAGCAAATGCACATACTCCCAAGCGCATGCTCGGCACAAGAGCAGGTGAACGATGAGAGCGTCCGTCCGTCCAGGTATCAGCACCGATAACGATTGATTCCAAGAAAACGAGGTAAGATTATGATAGTGAACAAGTGAATTAGGACTGCAGATTTGAAATGGAGATATAAGAGGAAAGAGGAGAGGAGAGGAGAGGAGAGGGAATGCACCTGGAAGATTGTGAGAGAGATTTTGGAAGAGGGCGATGCGTTGCTTGGTAGAGGCAGAGGAGGCATCGCGAGCAGCAGCGACGAGTAGAGGAGTGACGGAGTCATCCGCGGAGGGAGACATCGTGAACGAAGGCGGAGGTTCACAAGGAAGGAGAAGGCTGGACAACAACCATAGTCGTCGAAGGATCAATGCAGGGCAGGGGGAGCTCGGGACACGAGAGAAGAAGCCAAGGAGAAGTGCAGGCAGAGGGGCGAGCGAGGCAGAGCACGTCGATCTCTGCGTTTAGGGTTGTAGCTCTCTCCGTATGTGCTTATTGTAGTGACATCACAAACACTAGGGTTTTAGGAAAAACTCATACACTGTGACGTCCCATTCAGGGGTCCTCTGGCCGGCGTGAACCCAGAGTCCAGTGATTTCCTTTGTTCTTGGGTTGGTAACTTAGAGCATCCCCACCAGGGTGTTCTCTATCCCTAAACTCAAACTGTGAAAGAGGTCTCAAACCAGTCAGCCTTGACTTTATACAGATGAAATCTCACAAGTTTTTTACATGAGCTCCAGTATACAGAATTGAGCCCAATTTTTAAAGATATTTGTATTATTTAGGGGTGGAGATTTTGGGTTGGAACTAGTGGGTGCAAAATTCTATATCCCCATCCCCATCCCCATTTGAGGTCCTGACCCTAAACTTCTAGGAATACAGAATTCACCTGGTGGGGATGCTTTTAGAGCAACAAGCACCCTAGGATGCACTCGGGTAGGTCATAATAATCATCCAATTTGTACATTCATCTATCACTTACATCATCACATTGACTACGATCAATAAACTTCATCCAAAGTTTGGGTATGAGTATATTTATGTGAAATATATTTGGCTAATTCATCTTCCTTTTTTTAATATCTTATAATGTTAAGGGTACCAGTACTCATTAGAAATAAGAAACTGGCAAAAATTTGCCCACAATTGAACCTTTGCTAAGTACACTTCAAAGAACTCACCTCCTAAGACCCCACACATCCAAATCATCACTCTAGACTCTAGAAACTTCATATCAAAAGATTACCAAAGGCTCCACATCAATGACTCAAAAACTTGCTTTTTGTTAGGACAAAAACACTATTTAGAGCAAGCCCAATATCCTGCCATTGCTTAGGCCATCAAGTAGGCTCTTTATCTCACATTAGACTTAAATATCAAAATTATGTTAGTAATAAACCTATTGCAAAAAAAAAAGAATAGAGAGACAAAACATTGACCTATAGTTACAAAAACAGATGCATAATTATTAGATACTCAAACTAAAACAATAGCAATTATCTAAAAACACTATCTTGTAGTATTAAGGTATTTTGATATTAGATTCTTCATTGTTTTTTCTTTAATCAATTTTCATAAAAAGTAGGCAAAACACAATTGTTTACAATTTAAGCAAAGAATTCAATTCATGGAATTTAACCTAAGAAAGTAGAAACGATTGTTGGTATAATAATTTGATAAATTTGGATAAATACAATGGAGCACTTTGTTATTCATTCTTTGTAAAGAGTATTGCTAAATGATTGGTAAATCACTTTCTACAATGAGATGATTTTACATTTGAGGTTAAAATGGGATTGGAAGATTATTTGTCTTACCATAGTGCACATAATCACATAGCAATTGATGAATAGAGAAACTTAGTAACTAGCTCATATGCAACCTTAGTGTTAAGATAAATTACCTTCAATACTAGTCAAGGCAAATGAAAAAACTCAATTTATTTTTTCTCTCTTAGTTTATTACTTTATCTTTTCAACATTTGATTTCTATTTCTTCTCTATTTTAGATTGTATATATTGAAAGGCATACGGTTGGAAAAATAGTTAATTTTTCAATAATCTCTTCATAAGACAAACTTTAAAGCAATTTTTAGGGGGTGAGACAATTTAAGAAAATTACACATTTCTAAAACTACAAAATCACACAACTAAAATACATACATGGGGTTTTTAACTTCTAAATGTCTAAGACTTCTTCATTAGATGAGATTTCAACCCCCCAAAAGGATTGTGAGTTTCCTTGCACACAACTGGGTTCCCACTGCCTTGTAGCAGCTGCATGATGTGGCACAACAATTGCTACATCTCTTTTTTTTCTTTTTAAATTTTTTTTAATTTCAACTTCTTTTTGCATTTAAATTTATTTATTTTTAATTTCAAAAAAAATTCCAACAATGGCTATTCCTAGACTACTCGAGGAATAGCACCAAGAACAAGGCCCAAATAGCCTTCCAGACCCTCCAAAAAACATCTAAAGTGGATGTTTTGAGAATATATTTTGTACATTTTAGAAGACAACAATTTGTGAAATTGATTCAAGAAACTATATAAAGATATTATAACCACAAATCTTGGGCTTCAAGGCTTCAGAAGATGGAATTGCAAAAAAAACTAGAGAAATTAGATTCATGGATGTTGAGATATTTATGACACATTAGAGGATTTCTAGGGGGTCGGGAGGGCCATTTTAGACTTGTTCCCTCAACCCTATTCTAGTTGTTTTCCGCTGTCAATTTCATTTTTATAGGAAAAAAAAATTTAAACTTAGAATGGAAAAAAATTCATTTTTTTTCAAATTGTTTTTTGGTGGCCTGGAAGTTGCCATACCAAGCAATAGCTCCAAGGCTGTTCCCCTGACGCTAGCAGCCTGGGGAACTTGCAACCCTTTGCTGTTGCTGAAAATCCTCTAATGGAGAAAATGTGGATGAAGAAGACTCTTTTAATTTTTTTGCGTAGGTCTACTTGCAGTAAAAATGATGAGGTTAATGTAAAAAATTGGAGCAACAACATTTAAGTGCATATAGAACTTATCATTCTTATTTGAAAACAATCAATTCCCTTCCATAACTAACCACACTAAATTCTATAATGAGTTTGCTTTGCAATTATTTAGCAATTTTCAACTACTAAAAATAATTAATTAAGCTTTATTTTACTAAGAAAAAATATATTGTACAAAAAAATGTTCAACAATAGATGTTTTTTAGAGTACACAAGAATTAAAATGTAGTTGGAATCTTAGAAAAAGACACATTTTGATTTGTCTAAATGACAGTTTTTCAAAGGAGGGGACATCACTACCTAAGTTAGCTTGTGATCACTTTAAAAAATGGTTATTTAAGAATCCATTACCTACCTTAGCATTCCCCAATTGGACACTCTACGCATTCTAGTTTATACTATAGTGCAATGCACCTAGCATATTCAGAGAGATTGTCATTGGTAAAATAGCTCACTTAGTCTAGGACTAAGACTTTTGTTAGATTGGATTTTGTCATATGATCAAAAACATTATTTTCAACTTATTGCCCCAATTGATAATGTAGTTGAAGCTTATAAGATATTGAGGTGCACTTTTAATAATATGGCAAATTTGGGTGCAATCAAGAACCTCCCAAAAATCAATGCAAGCTTATATTATATGCATGAAATTCAAATTGGGTGTGGAAGTAGACTTTGTTTTTCACCTTCATGAAATATTAAAAACTGAAAATCATTGATTGAGAATTTCCTAAATACCCAAATATGATGCCTTCGACATTTAAAGATGAAATTTCTATCAAACTTTTGAGACTTATTTCGACTTAAATTTTAGCTAAGTGCCTATTTGAGAATTAAAATGGCTTGTCTAGAATAATTATAGCCAAATTCTTAGGAAAGATGTATAAGTAAAATTTGCTATCAACAATACAATATGCTCTACAACAAAAATCAAAATCAACCCATTTATCTCCTAGGTAACATTGTGACATCACCCAAGTACCACCTACATATACACTAATATCAAAGAAGAAAAATGATAAGATAAGCCTTCTTCACTATCCATGATTGACTACTTCCTTTAAGTATGATTTTTAGTTAGTTTATAAAAACCATTATAACATCTATATTTTAAGTTAGGCTTTTTGTTTTGTTTTGTTTGTTATGGTGAAATCTCTTCAATTGTGCATCCCTTGGTCATACGTACAACATATAGGGGAATAATAGTAAGTAGAAAAAAGTAGAGGATGATTCAAAATACTATATTGTTAAGAATTTAATTAGAAAAGAATCCATAACTACCCATAAACTAAAACTCTTTATAACTTTTGACTCATTGGTCATTCAAAATGAAATGATTCAAAGTTTTCTACGAATTTAGAAATCTTGAAAACCAATTTCAAATTTTTGTTTTTGAAAAAAATGATTTTTTTTAATGTGCCCAAGCCGCCTAAGTTAAAAAACAAACATATTATGCAATAATTTTTTACTCTTATTTCCGAATGTCATCAAATTTAGTGCTTATGAAAGATATTCCTTATCCACAACTTCTATTAAAATTTCAGCCTAAAATATGAAAATTTCTAGTCACAAATACTTGCCCAAAATTGCTATGTTGCTAAAAATAGTAGATTGGCCTTTTAGGGGTTAAGGCCAAAGGTCTTCTTACTGAGGAATCCATCAATAGTATTCCAACAAAGTTTGTTGTTCCAACGATTGTGTTCAACTATTTTTGAAAGACATACCAAATTAGAGTTTTACAAGAGTGCATGTATTATTGATAAACATCCTATTAACTCTAATACCACATGAAGCTTGATGTTCACATGCAAATTCATTGTATCCCTTAAGGCAAGAAGGTGGTCATAGTGGAGGGTATTGATGTTTGCATGGTTGCTTGGAGGCATATTGTGAAGGTTTCTAAAGCTACTTTCTATTGTTTTTAAGGATATGCGGCCCAAGGTCTACATTACAAAAAATTTCAGCCCTAAAAAAGGCTGCAAGTTTTGAACCTCCCTTTAGTGCAATTAGAGAGGAATTGAACTATTTTTTTATTTTTTAATGAATGCTACTGATGTAGCACTATTTGTGCCACATTAGCACCACATCAGATTTTCATTTTTATTTTTTCAAACAAAAATATTTTTTTTATTTTTTTGTACTTGCATTGTAGGGCGTTGAAAAATGAATCCTTAACGGCCCTCCGTAGGGTTCAAATTTTTCCTAATGAATGCCCAATCCCACTAGGTTGTAGCCCTAATAGCAAATTGAACAAGCCATTGCTACTTTAAAGTGCATTCTTGAGAAATTCGTTGATGATATGCCTCATTGTATTCACACTCATAAGTATGGTGAAGAGGTTGTCTCCACGATTCTTTTAGTGATATGGAAATGAAATGAAGCCATTCCTAAAAATAGCTAATACCACAAATACATTCTTTGGATTAAAAGACATATTGCCTCTTAATTTGAACAAGATCAGGAAGGTGAACTTTTGTGAGTTTGATGCCAAGAAACCTAAAGACATTTTTGCACATTGTTTCTTCTATAATAGATACCATTCACTTAAGAGAGGTCCAACTATTTGGTCATAAAAAGCTCTAAAATGGGCCCAAAAGTTAGATTTGCATTTTGTTTTTGTTTAAATGCATAGGGAATTGTATTATGCAAACCTCTACAAGTCAAGTTTTCATAATCTCATGAATGCTTGACAATCATCTATGATAAAATATATGGATCACACTAAGACTACTTCCTTGGTCTTCTCCCTAAAGAATAAAGCTCTAGGATTGACAAATTTGTTTATAATCAACCATGGTCATAGTGATGTTCATTATGCATATTATTTATGGATTTGACATCTTCTCTCACAACTTCAATTACATTGTTGACTCATTTGCAAAGTTGTTGCAAGATTTGGAATAGCCATTGAAATTCTCCTCTAGATAATTGTCTGTTGATTCAAAGTCAGTTGTCCTTTCGATGCAATTTTGCAAAGAATTGACATTTGTAAAATGTCTCTTTGACCATCTCTTGAGATCTTGATTATAGAATCATGGCTCCCTTCCATATATTTTGAATTTTTGGATGGACAATGCCACCAATGACAATAAAAATAGATATGTGTTTTGTTTCTAGTCCCTTCTTATTGCCAAAAAGTCTTCCATAAGATGCGTGTCAATTTCATGTTGGTGGCCGTCACACTCACAATGATATGAATGCTTTTAAGGAGGTGGAGCATGTCATTGAAGAAATATAACTTCCCTATCATTTCTTTGATTCTCTTGTGAAGCCCTTTATAGATGAAGAATCTGTTCCTATAATTTTGTCATCTAATAGAAGAATTGTTAGATTTTAAGTCCTTCATTTAGGAAGGGTCATTACAGAAGGAGACAAGTCAATCCTTGGGCATACCAAGGCTCAACAATTCAAGTTTTATCTTAACCCCTAAAGGTCAAAACTATGTTTTTTGGCAACATAGCAATTTTAGGCAGCTCACTACAAATGGAGTTTTTATTTATTTTTGCTGAAATTTTCACACAATATATGACCAAAGAGTAGCTTTAAGTGCCAATAATTTTCATAAATTTTGATTACATGGTTCAAAAGTTATTGTATGATATGTAATTTTCAATGCTCTACAGGTAGCCCAAAAATTTCTTAAAAAAACACTTTTTTCAAAAATAAAAATTTGAAATTGATTTTTTAGATTTATATATATATGTGGAAAGCTTTGAATCATTCCATTTTGATTTACAAGATGAAAGTTATGAGGTCTACTAGTCTGCGGGTAGTTATGGATTCCCTACTTGAAAATAAACTTTCGAGTCCTTTATTTAACTCCTCTTTTAATATTTTTTGAAAAAAATAAAAAAATAATGATGTAGATTGTTTATTACTACATTATCATGGTTGGGATTTGAATTTTTCAAATTTATAATTAAATTCTTAACAATTTAGTGTTTTGATTGATTCTCTACCTCTTTCTATTTACTAGTTTTTTCCTATATGTTGTGCAATTCCAAATGATTTAAATTTTTTCAATCATGTAGACAACTTGACTTGAAGAATGAATCCAAAGAGTAACTACCATTTTGGACATTTTTTCATATAAATGTGACCTTGTGAAGTGCAGCTACCCTTATTTTCACAGGGCCAAAAAAGTGATTTTTGTCACTTCAAATGCTATTATCTTGCAATATACACAGTGGAAAATTTTGAAATTTGTTACATATATTTTCAAACTAGTTTACTACAAGATTCTATGGTTGTATCTATCCAAAAATGTTTTTCATCTAAAATTTGGAGCATTTTTGATGAGTGTTGAACAATGATTAATTTTAGAAAATCTTGTGAAAACTTTAATATTTTTCACCATAAGATGCCTATATCTGTGGTTTAGGATAAATATTTATAGTTATAAATGAGATTAAAGTGAATGAATGTGGATGAATCAATTTAGATGAATTTTTTGTAGTTGACTTTGTTGGATGAAATACATTTGTTGTTCATTGCATTGAATGATGAATGTTTATTGAATGGTATTAAAAACTCAAGTGTTTAAAATAAGAATTGATGTCCAAGTACCTTGAATTAAAAATAAAAAAAATTGTTTAAGGACCTTCCCTTTATTAATTTAGAAGTTTATATAAACTGAAATTGAAATTTCAAAATTAATTTCTTCAAAAGAAAACATGTATTTTCAAAAATTAAAAATAATAATAATAATAATAATATATATTTTTAAAATTTAGTAGATGGCTCTTCAAATTTGAAGAACATTTTTTTGTTGCTAAAGGCACCCTCCCCATATTAATTTGGTGAAAATTTAAACTACTAATAAAAAAAGAATTCAATTTTTTTCTTAAATTTAAAAAATTTAATATATATTTTTTAATTAGGGCTCCTCGGATTTTGAGGAGCCCTTCATTGCGAATGCCAACTATCAAGAGAAACCTATTTGATTTTGAGGAGCCCATTTTTGGTGCTAGAAAAAGTCATTTGGGAGTTATTTAAAGGTTTGAAGTTCTTTGTAAATGTCCCTTTGTGCCAATGAGGAAGGCTTTTTAGAGCCCAAGGAAGGCTCCTTGGATTCTGAGGAGTCTTAAACGAAATAATTTCATTTTTTGTAAAATAATTCTTTTCAAAAAAAATTCCAAAAAAATTAATATACATTTTTTAAATACGGCTCCTCAGATTCCGAGCAAGCCCTTTTTTTCCAATGTCAACTACCAAGAGAAGCCTATTTGATTTCAAGGAACCATTTTTTGGTACTAAAAAAAGTCATTTGGGAGCTATTTAAGGGTTTGAAGTTCTTTGTAAATGACCCTTTGCATCAATGGAAGGCTTTTTGGAGCCTAAAAAAGGCTCTTTGGATTCAAAAGAGTCTTGAGCTAATTACTTTTATGGTTTTTAAAATAAATTTTTGCAAAAAAAGATTTTGAATTTTTTTTAATTGCAGTTCAAATATTCTCTAAACACTACAAGAAAATGATTGTTTTATGACTGCAAAATATGACTACGGTGAGTCACAAAATCAAGAAGAAATCACTATAGATGGTCACAATATGACTGGGCAGAATCATGGTTGAGTCATTTACTTTTAATCATATGACTAGTGAGTTATATTTGCAGTCATATGGATTTGGGAGTATAATAAACCATTTTTAGACGTATTTTGCCAACATGGCGTATATGTTGACCATCCTTGGAGGCTTGAGTTTCTTATGAGTTGCCTAGGCAAAATAAAAAAATCCTATGTGGAATGTGACTCGGCCCAATCATATTTTGGCTAATGTGGAATGTGATTGTGGTGAGTCATATTTTGAGTGATATAGAATATGACTAAAGTGAGTTATATTTTGAGTCATATTTTAAGTGATTTGGAATATGATTGTGGTGAGTCATATTTTGAATCATATTTTAAGTGATATAGAATATGACTACGGTGAATCATATTTTAAATGATATGAAATATGATTGTAGTGAGACATATTTTGAGTGATATGAAATATGACTGCGGTGACTTATATTTTGAGTGATATGGGATATGACTATAGTGAGTCATTTTTTTATTCAAGTAAGAACTAAAAGATAGTAAGAAGTAAAAGCTAAGATATAACAAGAAGCAACAAAAACTAAAACTAAAAACCAATAAGAAGCAAGAATAAGATAAGTTAAGATGCAACTAAAAGATAATAAGAGGTAAAAAATAACAAATAGTAGGAATAATGTCTAAAAGACAACAATTAAGCAAGAGTTAAGATCCAACTTGAGGCAACAATTTTGAAACAACAACCTTGAAGTAATAATTTTGAAGCAATAATTAAGAGATACCAACTAAGACACAATAACAAACTAGCAACAACTTTGAAGCAACAACAAACTAATAACAACTAAGAAGCAACAATAAACTAACAACAACTAAAAATAAAAAAATAAAAACAACAACGAAGAAGCAACAACTAACTAAAAACAATAAACTAACATCAATTAAGAAACAACAACAAATTATTTAGCAACAACTATGAAACGACTATAAAGCAACAACAAACTAACAACTAAGATGTAAGAAGCAACAACATATTAGTAACAACTAAGAAACAACAACTAGAACCTCAATAATTAAACAACAACAACAATTAAAACACAACAATACAACAATTAGAACTTCAAAAAACAAAAGAAGGAAGAATAAACAAGAGTTAAAAAAACAAAACTAAGCAACAACTAAACAACAACTAAAATACAACAACACAACAATTAGAACTTCAAAAAACAAAAGAAGGAAGAAGAAACAAGAGTTAAAAAAGCAACAAAAAACAAAGAAGATGAA
Organism: Pseudoscleropodium purum; assembly: GCA_963969395.1. NCBI lineage: Eukaryota > Viridiplantae > Streptophyta > Bryopsida > Hypnales > Brachytheciaceae > Pseudoscleropodium > Pseudoscleropodium purum. Next base: position 7,528,408 of record OZ017796.1, read on the forward strand.
GCAAATGAAGTGGTGGCTAGGATTTTAATGGAGGCTAAGATTTCAAGATCCCCAAAAAACAATGGCTAGGATTTTACAATTTTGAGCAATAATTTATTTACATTTTTTTTAGGTCGCACAAATTTTTAGGAAGTTGTCCGAAAAAAACACTTAAAAACAAATGTGAACTTATAAAGATGTGACTATAGAATATGACTACATGTAGTCATATATGCATAAGTATGATTGACATATATGACTAGTGTTCTTGTAATACATTCTCTATGGTTCTTTAAGAAATATTTTGCTGTTCCCCATGCATGTATACTATACACCCATGAAGTACAAAGGCAAAATATGACTAACAGTCATATTTGCAATCATATTTTTTTCAAACATTTTGGAATTCCAAAACATGATTGCGAGTAATCGCCAGTTATACTTAGTCATATTTTTGTAGTCATAAAACACTCAAATCCTAGTAGTGAAATTAATAGATGAAAGGTGCCTCTAGCAACAAGAAATTGCTCCTCGGATCCAAGGAGCCATTTGCTAATTAAAAATTAAATTAAATTTGACAAAAAAATTAACTTGAAAATAGTATTTATTTAAGATGAGAAAAAGATGCAATATTGCCATTTTTAGTTATGAGGATGCTAGTTCTATGGTTTAAACTAAAATAAGGTAGATATCACATAGACTCTTCTTCTAATGAAGGCATTTATAACTAAAATCATAGAGGAGACAAATTGCCTATTATAAATCAACGAATTATAGTTAAAATGAACTAATCCCATAGAAAATTTGGCTTGTAGGCAATGCAAAGTTGATAGTACTAGCTCTCAAGGTTTTACATTGTGGACACAATCCACAAATGTAGAAGCCTTCCTTTCATATAGATTTTATATAGAAGGACCAATCTCAAGAATCCACACAATACATATACTCAACCAGAGTTTGAACCTATTATATCTGTAGTACTAAATGCATCATTGTTGGAGTTTGATTCACTCTCACTCTCATAGCTATCTTCTATAGCCTCCATGTCCATATACTCCAAAGCCATAAGACATGACCTATGTCTCTTTAGTGCTACTATTGGTGAAACCTCTTCTACAGTAGCTATAGCGATTGCTTCAACATAAAGAAGTAATCACCACAACATGAGTGGACTCTCAAACAATCTCACCAACCTGTACAACAAAATAATACATTATTACAAAAGAGATGATTCACTACCAAAAATTAACTTATTTACAATTACACTTGAAATACCATGATGAGAAAAGGGTTTGAACTTACGGACCAAAACAGTTTGGGGCAACTGGTACCGGGCTTTTAGCACCATCATCATTGTCTTTGCTTGATGATTCACAATACTTCCTCTTTGATCAAACAATATTTGCTATAGCCTTAGGGACAATGAGAGGGGCAAGAATCCCTTGAAAAATATTTGCATCTAACTCAATTGCAATAATATGCTGGCCAACTTTTTTACATGCATGAATGCTTGTTCCTAATGTAGATAGAAACCAAGTTAGGCAGATTTTGGCATTTCAATGGCATAAACATTTCAATGGTAAAAGCAACAATTGAACTTGAATATGCAAGTGAAGACAAAAGAAACTATAGAATTTAGATTTCAAGTTAGAAACAAACATGTGGATGCATTGCAATCTAATACTATGTCACCAAGTTTTGAAGAACTCTCAATGAGAATTTGAAGAAACAAGGGATCCTTTTTGCGAGCACCTCTCCATGAAACCCCATCTTTTTGAAGTTGACTAGTGACTGTCGTAAAATTATGCAATAGTCCTTCTCCTATTTTCAAAAACAATGACAAAGTCAAATAAACACTCACTTGAACAACATTAGAAGTTCAAAGTATATTAAAAACCACAATTCATAACCAATGAGATTCTATTTTGCAAACACCAAGTCCATGTAAGGAAATAAATACCAGTTAGATCTGTACCGTGTCCACTTTGCTTCTGGTTCTCGTTAATTGAAGAAGCCGATTCCACCTCTTTCCCCTTGAACAAAACTCAAACATACAACATAATCCAGAAACGTTTTGTCTATAAAACAATAAAATATAAGTTCACAAAATAGAAAAAATCAATGTAATCCATATAAGCACATTAAAATGACATTATGAGTTAAATCACCAAATGTAAATTACCGTGCTGTTGATGTTCTTGTAAGAAGTCAAATGTAGCTTATTGACTCCCCAATAGGCGTGAGCGCACTCAAAGCCATAAACTTTAGGAAGTTTATCCACAACACGTTGTGTCTTGGGATTGTCTAGAAGAAAGAATATGACCACCCCATCATCTTGAAGTGTACCACAAGCAAACTCAAAGATCAATTGGATAAACTCTAGAGTGTAAATGTTCCAAGGTGGAACAACAAGTGGAGGCTTAGACACATTTGGTACTGGAAGACCATCATGCACATTAGCAAGAATCAAATTGAAAGAAGCCTCCACTTTGTTGACTCCTCCAACTGAACGATGCCGGTCTTTCCCTAGCTGTTGACATCAAAGCACATTTTTTAATAAATGTATATTAAGTATTAAGAATATCAATGTAGGAATCACTAAGCACATATATGGTTACATGATTACCTTTTTAGTAAAGTCCAATATTTAGATTTGCTAAGAAGACGGTTGGTTGTTCTTCACCAAGTACTCAATGGCATTATGAATGGAATATTGCAAGATAAAGCAAGTAACTTATACATTTGCAATGATAGAGCAAAGAGTGCTCGCAATTTGCCATTGTGAAGGTGCAAAAACTGTTGTTAATAAAGATTGGAGGACGGGTGGACCCTGTGATAAAGCAATTGGAACTACTTCCACCTCTTGATGTCCACATGCGACCCCAGATGCTTTCCCCTTCCTCGCCTTCTTAGCAATTGGCTATACTTTTGGAGCTTCCTTTTTCTTTGCCTTCTTCTTGGTGGGTTGTTCCAAAACTTCTTCCTCTTCTTCATCATTAGACAAATCTTCAATCCCTGTCTTCATAGCATCTGTCTTCTCTGATTGCTCATTTGCAGGTGCATACGATTTTTGGCACTCCAAATACCATAGACAAGTTGTTAACTCTTCAGTATAAAAAATCCAGATCTATCTAGCTGTGAATACATAAGTAGGTAAGGTCTTATCAATCCATGCTCCAAATAGCTTAGGCATTGCCCTTTTAGCAATGCCTCCCTTTGGTGCTAACTCTTGTATAAAGTACCTGAATAAAAAACAAACCTTAAGAATGAGCATAGTTTTTTTATAACCAATTCTCCAAATGGCTTACAAAATCAAAAGTGAAATCAAAGTAAGGGCTAATGAAAGTACCGGTAAACACATCGTAGTATAACATGCTCCATTCCTTCTTATCCAATGAATGGAATAGTATGTAAGTACTTGGATTTCTTGCCAAAGAAGATATTGAAGGTAAGATCCCGTATAATGATTCAGTAACATTCAATGTAGTCCCCAATGCGATCAAGGGAATCATCAAAGTCCCATTTGATAATAATGTGCTCCAAAGTTATTGTCCCGTTGAACCATGTGGTAGCAGCTTCTTCTAACTACAAGATATTTAGAAGAAAGATTAGTTTCATGTAAAACTAAAATATTAGAAGATCATAATATTTGACAATCAAGTAATAAACATTAAAGTACCTTCAAGCCAAAAGTTTTAAAGTAGAAACTGAATTAGTCACCTCAATTCAAAAATAGACTTTGGGCAACCAATTTTTTAGCTTCTTTTCAATCACTGTAGGAATTGGAAATCAAAGAGTCGCTTGGTTCATGTCACTAGAATTCCACCATGAAAGCCAATGATTTAAAAAAATAGATGAGACAATGGTTGCAGCCAGATGTTGGAGCTTATCTAAAGTCATGTCTAGACGTTCATGTTTGCTCCAATGAAGGTTAATCTACAAAAGTAGAGAGAGAAATTTTTGAATTTGTCAACTGAACACCTAATGACAAACATGTTCTACAACTTGGAAAATAAATAACTTGTTATCAATAAGAGCTAAAGGAAAATAAGAGACTTACCTCTTCTAACCATCGTGTCCCATGCTTGGAATTTCCAACTACATTGAGTTTGTCAAACTCAAATCAAAGGGACTTGACTTTTGCATTTGCTACCGCTTTCATAGCATCATGCAAAGCTTTGGCATTGCAGTCTTCTTCAAGAATTTGCCCCTCATATAAGCTAGCAACTTCATCTACAACAATTGACATTTCTTGCTGCACAAATTGAAGTGAATAAGTCAAAATGTATATATTTTAATTGTACATCCAATAGAAATCAAGTATAGTTGAACAATTATCTTATTTGATATAAGAACCTAATGAAGACTTCAAAGGTAAGTGGATACCAAAGATAAGGTTTTATCCTCACCTCACAACTTTGGTATTCTTCTTCAATAAGAAGGTCTTTGAAGTCTTCCAGCTTCAAGGATCTGTATGTGTTCACTCAATGAAGCTGGTGAACCACATTGGTCTTCATGTGTGTGTTCTTGATAGATTTGTTTGAAATTGAGTGCCAATTTAGTATAGACTACTAGAACTTAAATTGGGCATTTTATACAATGTCACTCAAATTTACAAATGACAATCAAATACAAAAATGAAATACAAATTTTAGTGAAACAAGGCAATGGATTTTACCTATTGATATCATTCATAGCATTCATCAAAACTCCTATAAAGCCTTTGGTCTCAAGCAAAATCGAATCCACAAAAATATGCCATGCTTGTTCATTAGAACGTATATTATTGATGTAAGTAGTCCATACCATTAGGCGGTGGTTACTATCCCAAATAAAAAACAGAAACCCAAATAAGGAAGACTGGTCCTTATGGCATTGCAATTGCTCCTCAAAAAAAGCATTCTCTGCAATCCAATGATCATTCCATCCACTAGAGATCTCTTCTGTGACCCTTTGGGTATGCCCTTTGTCATTAGTGATTGACATATACATCACTCAATTGCCTTTTTGGTACCCATGTACGAATTTGGATTGAAGCTGAACTATATTGGTTTGGAGAATCGGCCTCACTATAGAAAGTGATATTATGTGGCACAAAGGAATTTTGAAATGACATGACTCATATGGCTTAAATCGCAACTCTCATATGATTGAGTTGGAGTCAAGTCTCTCCTTCATCTGAAAAGCATCTTTGGTCTCTTCACATGTCAACAAAGGTGGCTTTTGAAAATTTACAATCATAGTTTTCAAGTAAGTTATGCATGCCCAAAATATAGTAAGTGAATACAAGACTATCTTCAATATACTCACACAATAAAACATGTAAATGAGCTTGTAGACCTCTTTGATTTTGAGGAGTGCTGGGCTATACAAATTCCTAATACAACATGTCACTATTAACGTAGGCTCAAGAAAATTAAGAACATAAACATTGAGACCTAAGACAATATAATTCAATGCTTTTCTTAAAGAGTTTTAAATGCCCCAACAACCCTTTTTGATTTCAAGGTCAAGCCATTCAACATTCAACATGTAAATGTTACCATCTATTGAAAGTACAAAACACTTTAAAGACAAATATGATGAGATTTGACATAATCTAAACCAACGCTAGCCTCATACTAAAAAGTTTTGGACACCTCAACAACCCTTCTTGATTTCAAAGAGGGTCAGGCTATGCAACGTTCTATTTGTAAGGGTCACCATTTATTAAAAAAATCAAACAATTTAGACATAAATCATGTAACCTAAGACAATATTAATTAAGGTTGGTATTGAAATAGACACTTGTAGATAGCCTTTTAGCCCTCCTTGATTTCAAGAAGGTCTTAGTCATGCAACATGAAATCACAATATATCCCCTTACTATTAGATCAATAATTACAAACTAAACAATTAGGTGCTTGTGAATAGGCCAAGCATCAGAGGACTTTGAAAATAATGGTAGTTTGGGCAATCTAATGAACTCTTGAATATAAGTCACAATCCCTATTGGAATTCAAAGAAGGCTAAAGCAAACAAGTAGTTGCCTGAAAAAAATCCCATCATATGGAGTTAAAAAAGGTATATCTATGATCAGTTATTAGACTTTGAATAATGGCTATGAAGATAAGCATTTTATTTTAGATATTGAAAAAAGGCCTGAATCCCTCTTCGATTTTGAGCAGCACAAATATATGCAACTTTAAACCTCCAAAAATTCCTTTTTTCTAATAAACTGATTCAATTTTGAATATGTTTACAATCCAAGCCTATATTACTCAAAAATCAACCTTATGTGCTTCAACCTAGATATCTTATGGGCAAACCAAGACCACTCCTTGATTTTGAAAAACACTAGGGCACTATTTACTAGAACATGATTCTCTAATGCGAGGCAAAGAATAACTTCTTGTAATCCAAGAAGGGTCCTAAAGTCCCAAGCTTCCTCGGATTCCAAGGAAGCTCTTGTCATTTAAGGAGCCTCCTGTGGTTCCGAGGAGGATCCAAAGACCTATGACTGCGGTTTTAATTGACTTGTAACTACAATTTTAATTGATAGATCAATACATTATTGTTCAAATTTTTGTCTTCAATAATATTTGAGATTCTATCTTGCAAATTAAAATATTACTACATTTTATATTTAAAAAGTATCTTATACATTATGAAATTACAATTGAATTTTGGTGGCCTTAATATAATGTAATTGGTGAAAGAGTTAAGTTAATTATAGATTGAAAGTATAGTTATCTTGTCATTAATCTATTTATTACATGAATACAATAAGATAAATAATTCATAAATAGGTTATTATTCAACAATGAACTAACTAATGTACTAATACATATGTCTATTATTTTTTGAAGAGGAGATAACGGAGCCTTTTGTGGATCAAAGAGCCTCCAATGGTCTTAGAACTTTTTAAGATACAAAAAATTAGATTATCAGTATTCTATCCCTTAAGCAATTAATTTCACAAACTTTAAGAAGGTTTCGATATTCCAAATCTAAATCCAAACCTAAACTTATTCTTGCTTTCTAAAGCTAAGGGTCTAGACAATAAATCTAATAAATAAAGATAGAATGTAGCAAAACCCAAAACAAGTTTGGTGTGATAAATTATAATTTAAGTAGCTTGTATGAAGATCAATCCATGAGCATTAGACTCATAGAACTAATATAATGAGCTAGGTGTCAAGGTTCTCAAATATTATGAAAATTAGGCTATTGTGGTTCGAACAGGGTCAAAAGATGATTTATCTAACTTTTGAGAAGACATCCAACTCAATTAGTAGTTCCCTATAGTGGACTTGAAACCTATACACTTTTATAAACAACCAGCTCCTCCTTGATTCTAAAATTCACTACATATTGTCTAAGATCAATTACCTCCTTTGAATTTGGAATAGGAGTGGAACATGTGACTTGTTGATCTGTCTATCCAAGCTCTGCATCCTCAACATTTGCGTCATTGCTGCTTCCAAAATTCACTTGCTAACTGTAATGAATTGGATTGGGTTTTCCATCACATTGTACAACTCCTATACCCTACAATAACCATTGCAAAACCAAAATATGAAAGAAAATCCATTTGATAACACATAGGATGCAATTGATCAATCATCACAAGGTTTTATCTCTATGTTGACTAGAATCAATTAAAGTACCAACAAAGAGCTTGCCTATTGCAAAAAGAAAAGAATACTACAAACTCACACTAGATGCAGGTGCAATTTGATCCTTGTTAAGCATGATGAGCTTATCCGCACCCCCTTTATCAAGCTTGACCTCTCTCATGGATGCACTATCTTTTTCATACATTGTTTGCATATGACAATATCAAAATTTCAGAGTAGGTTAGGTCACATAAACCAAAATCAAAGAGTTTCAATAACAATTGCAAGTTTGAGCAGATTGAAGCAAATTAAATTTCAAAAACAATTGAACAATCAAATGAGGCAAAGTGAAATCAAATTTCACAAACAGTTGGACTGAAATTGAATTGTCCAAACACTTGGAATTTTTCAAGTAGTCAAATTCTACAAGCAATCAAATTTCACACACAATTGCAATGAAATCAAATTTCACAAACAATTGGAACAGCCAAAATAGGTCAAAGCAATGGGAACAAGTCGAAGCAAGTTGGAGTTGGTAGAGCAGGTTATGTCGTCTTTCCCAAAAAATCTATAAATTTTCCCTGGTCAAGTAGCCAAGAACTACTCTAACCCAAAACTTTATAAAGAAACAAGTGTGCTTGAGATTTTTATTGATCTTGAAATTCTTATACACCTCCTCAAGACTCATCGCAAGCTTTTCGGAATAGCACTCAAGGTTCTGGATTCCGAAGAGGTGGAACAGGGATTAAAAAGGGAATCATCTTTAAATTAGTATTGGGATCCTTGGCACAAACATTGAGCTCCTGTGGTTGGAGGAGGGAGGAGGGAGGAGGAGGTCTACTAAAATTGGCAACAAGCACACGCATGGACGAGCTCCACAAGCTCATCAGAGCTCATGCCAAGCAAGGCATCTAGATCCATGCCACAGAAAGTGAGCTTTTTGAAAAGTTGCTTCTTCAATTACTAAACCTCAACCTCGGGATCTGCCATGGAGGAGGAAGGGCAAGAGCTGAGCATGGAAGGCCAAGGAGATCTAAAAGCTCAAATGGACCTGATCTCGAACTACTGTGGTCTGAGGACGTATCAAAGCTTAAATTTTTGCTTAAATTTTCCACTTCTAGAAAGGAATTGACTCTAGTATTTAAGCTTTAGTCCAATTAAATATTTGTCTAGAAGGCAGTAATCGCCAAATGGATTGTTCAACCGTGATATATATTCAGTATCTGCTCTGAACATGATACATTCTTCGAGCTTTATCGCCATTGTTCATCCTTGATGAACTTCGCTGCACGTTGGAAAGCTAAAAGGATGATAGATCTTAGAAATCATTGCCAAACTTTCATTTGTGATCGCACTGCACTTGAATATTGCGAATTGTATAACAATGCCTTCTTCTCTTAAGCCCTTGTGAACCCCACAACTATAAAAGATTACGATGGGAGATCTGATGCATCACAACTACGGACAAGCAAACTAACAACATACCTGCATTAATATAGACGTTGCTTTGTATTTCCTACCATAGTCGATGCCTCTACTTCTTGAATCTTACTCTTCCCAAACTCTACTTCTTATTATTTGCAATTATTGAAGCTCCTGCAGACATCACTTTTGATTTCCTACGACTATGCAAGGTAGACGTTGCTTTTCCTTTCCTACACACCATTTACGTCGCTTCTAATGTTTCTTACTCCTAGTGTAGCTGTGAAATCCTTAAAATAGAATGTTGGTTCAAATGGAAGGTTTGAAAAGCAACTGGACTTTCTGTTTGAATACTAGAGTTGGTTCCTTTCTAGAAGTGGGAAGGACCTTGACCTCCTATGGTCCAAGGAGGTCTTAAGGATGGAGTATCCGCCAATCTCGAAATCCAACAAGCACACATATAGACGAGCAAATGAATTGGAAAATAGAGCTAAAGAAAATCTTACAATTGTTTCTTATCCACCACCTTCATCGCCTCCACAATGCTTGACCCCTCTTTTGTTTCCTACCTCTCCCAACATTGCGCCTATACCAGCTTCCATTCTTCGAAGCAGCAACAGTCGATACGATGAACAAACAAGAAGAGAGGAGAAGAACGCAAACTAGGTGCAATTAGGATTTGTTGGGGTTTGATAGGGGGTATAGTGCAATTAGGGTGGGTTGGTCCAATTAGTAGAAGGTCACGTTCAACTAAGGGGGAGCTATCAATTTTCAAAGTATTCACTCCATCATGACACAAAAGAATTTGTAGCCAATCAAATCTGAATCCATAATGCTCATTTTACTCACCAAAAGTCCAAAAGCAATTATAATATTTTTTGACATGGAAGACCTATAAAATGAAATCTTACAATGAATTCATACTAAGTAGTTGGAAGCTCCTCAAGAAGTTATTATTTAAACCATCAACGTAATGTAATCCTTGATGGTAGCACAGATCTGACAAACTAGAAAAAAACCATGATGGATCATTCTCTAGGTGTTCATCATGGATCATCTATCCATTATAGGCTGATTCACCTTGTTATACAAAAATATTGTACACATGAGGTCATGAAAAGAATGATGTCTATTTTTAAACAATTTCTTTGTCCTTGATTTTTGTTGAGGAAATAGCTTGGATAGATGGACTTATCAAAGATAGGCTTTTGAATGACTTGTCATTCTTTGGTGAACTTGAATGGAGTATGCCCTCATTACTTTCATCCACATTGTTAAACTTGGTAACACAAATTCCATCACTACTTTGCCCCAAAGTGCCCACTCATTTGAAATTCCCTATTTCAACTCCTTGATCCTTATAAGGCAAGGTCTGAACAGTGCTACTAATCTCAACACCATTACTCCTCTTCAATCACCTAACCATCTTTGATTTCTCTAACTACTTTCTACTAGACAAACGAAGACTACCCTTACGTCTCTTCCTATAAGAACCCTGTAGCATCCCTCTAATCAAAAGCACTTCATAAACACTATTTCAACTTCTTTGTTGGCAACTCTGTAATCTCTCCAATATATAGGAATACTCAATTGTGATGAATGTATTTCTAGAGGATCAATTAGGGCTTCTTGAAATTGAATGACATCCAATTAGCACAACATGAATGATGATTGAAATCATGCCTTGTTTGATCAACTATCTGAAAATCACTCTTTGATTTGAAGATATCAATCCTATATTAATAAAGTATTCATTTTGGTGACTTCTGACATGTGATCATTTGTGATTGCGGCACTGTCTGCAATTAATCATTACATAAATTTTATATATAGTAAATGAAATAAAATCTCTCAACAAGTGTCTATACAAGAAATCCCAAAAAATCTTCCTCTTGTAATTTGAATTTCAAACCACTTGAATCTCATATACAACACTTAAATATATACTTGCTATTTAATAGTTACTTATCTACTATCACTAAGAAGCTTTAGAAGGTCTCTCTTGGAAGCTACAACATTGAGTAGAAGTTTGAGCATGAGTTTGTGGATTGCATGCATCTCCAACTATGGAATTGGCAATGGTTAGTGGTGACAGGTTTAGCGTTCCAATTTCCTTTCCTTGTAGAGATGATGGAGTGGCATGGGTACTTGCTTTACTACTTAGTGTGAGGTTCAATCTAGACTTGACGTCCATATGGATGGAAGAAGAGCTATTCAATTCCGAGGGAGTAGAAATTGTTTCAAGTGTCATGCAAATGAAGCTCCAAAATGACATAGGAGATGTTTAAAGACTTTCCCTAGGCAAGTACCATGCATTTGGTAATCCTAATGTTGTTAGGTCAGTGTCAACAGATATTCTTACACTTGGGTCTGCAACTTCTATTGTACAGATGTCTTAGGGAACTCGTGTCAAAGTAGAAACCATCGATCATAGTCACATTGATCTTATTGAGTCTTCAAATGACGACATTGTTCTTATTAGTGAAACAACTGGAAAATGCTCTCCTATACTTGAGGTTGATAGCAACCAAATTGTAGTAATGAACCAAGGAGTTCAAAGTAGCCCATTGCCTCTTTTGCGTCTCCAAAGTGCATCGCAATTCCAAAGTGTCTTGGAGTGCCTAAGAGATATATAGAGTCGACCACATGTCCAAAATGAGTTAAAGTTTGTAAACTTGAATAAACTTTGTTGTGAATTTGTACATCAAATTCCTCAATCATTTAATGGAGACGTACTTCTTGAGTTACCTCCTCTTCCTTTTCCGACATCTTATTCTGTTGGTTTGTCAAGGTCAACATCTTCATTCTTTGTACATCGCCAACTTGAAGGCATGAACCAAAGATATGATGGCCATAATTGGACACATACACACACTATGAACATTGCAAATGATTTTGGACTAAAGTTTTGTTATTCATTCTGTGTTAGACATCTAGTTTGCAAGAATCTCAATTGCCCTAGAGTTCGGCAAGGGGAAAGCCAAAATGAGACTGAATGGGAGGGATCATCACCTATTATCTTTGTTGTAGGAACCCAATCTCCCGCAAAGTCCAATCTTGTATGTCATATTTGTAAAGTTTCCCTTTCATGCAAGTCAATGTACCCTTGTCGTATATATAGGATCTTAAACTGTAGTGATGTCTCGAGAGCTTGTATTCATGTTGGTCATTATAATCATCTTGTAGGTTGGGGCATTTGTTGTAATTCCATTGAGCGGACAACCTTTTTTATTAGGCAAGAGATCTCTAGAACATCATGTACCAAAAATTCTACTATAAATCTTGTTGCTAGCAAAGAATTTCTTGCTTTTGAATTATTTCATGAGGATGGATTCTAGGGTGACAAAAAACCCTGTAGAGGGGTAGCTCTAGAAGCAATCATGGAGAAGTTTAGGGTACTTAGTTCACCAAGCATTCGAAATACCATCTCTAGTTTCTGTCATAGTACAAGCAGGGGACCTATTGATAATATTATTTCATTGAAAATGAAGAGTGCATATTCAAATATTCAAGATAGTGTATTTTTAGGCCAAAGTAAGGATAAGGTTTACCTTTTCAAGATGTCTGAGGAAGGTCCTGAAAGCAGAGTGGATTTGGTGAAGCCAATGCAAGTTGGTAGAGACTTACAAAACTCTTGGTGCATGTTCAATCATGTAAAGAGGGTGAAGGGATGGACGTCAATGGTTGCTTACATGTATGACTTTGAGTTTTGTCGAGTCCAAACTATTTGTATTTGTGACATGATGAGCAAGGATGCTCAATTTCAAGAACAAATATGGATATCTTTGAACTCCATCATAGCATACCACAGGATTTCTTCTCCAAATTTCAAGGGTTTCATGGCTGATAATGGAATGGCCAATTGGCATGTTGTTTGTGTGGTGTATGGAAGTGGCAACAAGCAAGAGCCAATGCAAGATCGTGAATGCTCTTGTCTACTTCATTGGACAACATCGCTGAATAAACACACAAAGAAGCTCATTTGACCAGAGTTCCAAGAAACTTACAAAAGACTTTGTAAACAATACAAAGATGCAAAGACAATGGCGGAAGTTGAAGAATAATACTTTGGAATTAAAGGTTGGTGTCTTTCTTCAAGAGTTGCATTAGAAGACTCTCTTTGTCAATTAGATAATTGGCTTGGTTTTTGGCACTTTCAATACTGACAGTGGGGTGGATTTCTAGAACTAGTAAGTCACACACTTCTCCAAATTTGAATTCACCTTTTTGATGGATGAACTTTTGGTCAAGGACAAGAAAACAATTTTATTTAGTGTCTAAAATGAATGTGGTTTCTGTTTAATTATTTTCCTTCACATCTACAAAAACTACACAAATTTGAGCTAAACCTACACAAAATTTTGTACAAAAATAGGCATTTTGGAATCAAATACATTTATTGTATCTCTAAAATTTTTTGTTGGTGGTGTAGAACTTGAATTTGGAAGAGCTAACTGAAATGCCTTCATGCAATTTGGTAGAGACTGTTCATAATAAGTGGCTGCAAATGTCTGGGAAGAAGGGGACCTATTTGTACATGGCTACTACAAATGACATGATGCGAGCTATTCAATAGTCAACTAGTTATTGGGCACACCTCCAAGGGTATGCATCTGGGACTAGTTCGTATTTGGACGAGCTTTGCCTTCAAGCTACAAAATATACTAGAGATCCAATGAAGTTTTTCGAGGCAGTTGCCTAACTACCAAGTCCTAACCTCTTCACCACTCGCGCATTCCCCACTTAGAAGGTGAGGAAGTATTTGGCTCCACCAAGCACAAACTAAATATGACACCTAGGTCAGATAGTGACTCTCACTGCCACAATACAATGAATTTTTTTGCACCCAAAGTTCAAACACGATCAACCAAAGCATACATGGAAGCAGGCTCATCAACACCAACATTCACACAAGAAAGAAGACCTAGCATAGTACATCCTCACGCTACTAAGATACTTGAAACAAGTTGCAACCCTTCTCTTTGGCACATTGCTAGGTGTAAGAAAGAAGGAAAAATTTGTCATGGAGTTTAAGTTGGAATGAAGATGAAATGTAAGGCCAAGATAAACAAATCCAAAAAGAGTAGAACAATAGCACAAACCTATAATGGCTATATGACAAAATACAAAACCAAGGCTATTATCAACTTCGATTTTTGGTTTTGTGCAGATGACCTTATGCATTGTGTAGGCAACTCTAAGGTAAAGTGGGTTCACAATTGGCCCCCTTTTCCAAATGTTTGGTCCATTGCATGTGGAACACTTCTCACTAAATCAGAGGTCCTTTCTTTAGAGGAAGCAGGTTTCCAATTACAAACTGAAGAGGTAGGTGAACAAGCACTTCACCTCTTTAATAAAGAGAGCATGGTACGAGGTGTATCTTTCTTGCACCCAAAGCTTTCAGATAATGATCTACAACCATCTGACAGTGACATGCACCCTACAAAGCAATTGGGGAGGACCATTTGTCGAAACCCTACTGCACCTACAATGGACCACCACAATAAATGTGGGACAGTACAAAACCTAAAAGTTATTGTTGAATCTATAGTTGTTATTCTATACCTTGGCTATGGTAAAGTGATAATTCTTATGCCTAGTATCATTCCCTATCAAATCACAATTTCGGACTTTCCAACTTGTACTTGTGAAGACTTCATTACCATAAGTACAACTACACTTGGTAGTAAGAAATCATGGGTGAATTGTAAGCATTTGTATTATGTCTTTAGGTTTCTTTGTAAGGCAAACTCTAAGGATGACAAGTATATTCATGCACCAAGTCTTAGCTTTGATGAAGTGAAGCTACTTCTTGTAGGTAGCAATCTTTAACATGTGGTGTACCTACTTACAGTAGGTAGTGAAAACACTTATATTTAGAGGTGGAGATAAAAAGGTCCATTAGACTAGTTGCCACATGCCTTGAAGGCTAATTATTTGAGGGTGGAAGTAGTTTATGGCACCCAAAGGACCCCTCAACTCATTTGTAAACTCAAAAACATCAAAAAAAAAAATATAACAAAGGCTAAATTTAGCCAAAAAACAATGTGTGATGAAATGTTAGAATTCTACAAATGAATTTTAGAGTTGCTATTTGATTTTGAAGAGCCCTAAACTAAAGGCAAACAACATTGTAGGATTAGAAGTTTTTGTTTATCCAAATAAACCTTGAAGGTGCTCCTTGGTTCTAAGCTGCATTAATTCAACTTAAAAATATTGAACAAAGTTTTGAAGTCAATAATATGATTTTTTTAAATTATAATTTTTGAAAAATAATGATAAATAAATTACACTCAATTTTTTAGAACATGTACAACAACGTGCAAATAAAGTCTTTCTTGGATGCATGATGAAAAGATGATGGATGATGAATGGATGATGAATGGATGATGGATGAATGTCATAGATGAAGTTTAGTTGTAAAATAAATTTGTAGTGGTGCCTCTGTAGTTGTGAGAAATGCTAGTCTGTTGTTGATCCCCTTTTAGGCAATAAGTCATTGCAGAATTAATTATTTTAAATGAAATATGTAAATAAATAAATAAATTTCAATCAATTTTCAATTTATGACATTACTATTTTGGGATTTGACAATACTATTTATTACTCTAACATTTTTATTAAAATTATCCACATTCAACGTTCAAATCTAGTCACTTGTCACTCAATACTCAACACTCATTGCTCCCCACTCACACTCTAGCATCATTGAGTCTCTGACCTTCAAAGGTTAATTTGAATAACTATCCAACCATGAAGTATAAGATTCTTGACACTAAATAAATGTGAACTAGCTATCTAAAGAAGGTGATGGAATCAAATTGTGGCAAGAGGATTTGGATGGTTGGAGTTTGTGACCCTGTAGAGAGCAAGCCCTTGTTGCCTCAAGCCCTATGAAAGGTATTGTTGACATTTTCAAAGTGCTATTTGGATTCATCAATCACTAAAAGACTATGTCTAATTCAAACAAAATTAAAGAATATAGAAGACGCTATAAGCATTTGGTGCACTATTGGTGAGTAGTGAAAACAACATTGCATGAATCTATTGAACCATCAACTTCTTTAAAGGACAACTTCTAGCCATCTATTCGTGTTGCACTAATGATTGAAGTTCAATTTGGAGAAAATGGTGAAATTTGTGAAGCTTTTGTAGAGGATGATGTCTAGGCGGGGCAATTATATATAGAATTTTGCACTACAATCCTTTTGAGTGGGTTGTAATTTGTTTCAAGACTACTTTGTTACTATTTGTTCCACAAATGGCAAAGCAAAGTCCTTCTCAATTGCAAAAGCGTTGTCTGATCCTAACAACACTACATCAACCTAATTTTATGTTCATTTAGTACTTCCAACTCACATCAAGAGATGATAATGTTTAACCCCTCACCACCCAAGGGAACCAAAAGTGTCCAGATAGAGTTTCAAATCAAATTCAAAGTGTTGTAATTTTTGCATTTGACATCCAAATTCAACAAAACTTGTTGAGAAATTTGCACTTTCTCTTCTAATTTGTGTGGTAAGGTTTATAGATCAATCCAAGATGAACTAATTAATTTGAAGCCAATCGAAGTTCAAAGGTTCAATTTGAGTCCAACAAACTCCATTTGATTGCTGAAACTTTGGGGGGTTGTATTTCCTTCATCTAATGTTCGTTTTCAAAAAATTTGTTGGATTATGTTCCCCTTGAAGTCTAGTTATTGTGGTAAAATTTTCATGTAAATCCAAGTTCTTTTGAATGTTTGGGAGCAATTCGAAGTTCAAAATCCTGACATTTTTGGTTTACAATGAACTTTGATGGCTTGTTCCTTCTCCATACAATGTCTGTTTCCAATAAATAAAAATTGGAAAAGTTGTGCATACTAGATTCGTTTTCGTGGCTAAAATTTCATATCAATTCAAGAAGTTACGAGGGACTGAGAAGCATTTTAGTAGAAGGAGGTTCAACCTTAGATGTGTTTTTTGCAACTTTTCTTGCCTATTTTTTGACATTAGCAAGCCATTTTGCAAATACATTGTTAATTTATTGATATTTTTTTTCTTCAATGTGTTTGTATGCTGGTTTTGAATTACTTCATAGTTTCAAGTTTTTTCATTGAATAAGTTTAGAAATCGAATTTCACTTCTAAGTGCATTACTAGGAAAATTTTGGTTTCTTTTTTCAACACTAAAACATTATCATCTTTCAACCTATATTGTCAAATGACTCCAAATTTGATTCACATCATCTACAAAATATTCATTACAAGATTGTATGGTTAAGATCTTTAGAACTTAGTGACATTTACATTTACATTGCTTCAAAAGCACTGATATTTTGGAACCCAAAACGGCCTTGCGCGGTGAAGGGTTAAAAGTTATACATTGTGTAGGACTCCACAAGAGGACTGCAATGGAATATTGATGAAATTCAACTTCATGTAAGGGAACATACAAATTCTTTAATGATTGTGTAGAAGTTCAAGATAAAAAAAAGGATACAACTAAGTGTATGTTGAAGATCTCATCTACTAATATCAAAGTCATTACTAAGAGTCTAGCTTCCTTTAATTCTACTTGAGGATAATCACTGCTCTATTAAGTTCAATCTAGAATATTTGTTGTTTTATATCATATTCCTTTAATTATACAAAAATCTCCAAATTGGTTCAGGGTTAGTCGAACTATAAAGGTTCCATTTATTGATTTCAATTGTTGACAAAGAGATGTAAAACACATGGTGGCCAAATAGATATGCACTTTTTTTGAATTCGTGATCGCTTACTCAATAATCAAAAACAATAAATGGAGTGGATTAGAGGTACAAACCCTAAATAGGTTTGGTGATTTTTAGTGGGATTAAGGAAATAGCTTATATAGTTATTGATTTCAAATTTGAACAACATAGGGTTATGTATTCAACGTTGTATAGTAGACGTAATTTATATATGTGTATCAAGTGTTTTAACATTTTATATTTGCTTTAGATAAGCAATGAAAATTTTATATTGCATGGTATACAATAGATATTATGGTTTTTTATGTTTTCATTTGATTCTTTTGGTTTCAATTGAAAACATGTTTTCAAGTGTAACATAATTTTTACAAAGCAAGTGCATTTATATTTGATATAAATATATTTAATCTTACATTCTACATTCTTCTCTTTCATGTTTGATGTCATTTTTTCTATTTATTGACTTTGTAAATTTAATTTCAAGATATATAACAATTTAAAATATCAACAATGCTCAAAACTAATTTTTAATTTATTAGCACATTATAAGCACTTGTCACATTTGGGGTATAAGGTTGGTCATTGCTACAACTTTCTTGCAGCACCAAGTCATGTATTTTTCATAAGTGCTCATACAAATTCAATGCAAATGCGACTTGGACTAAATGAGATTAAAAACCCCCCTTTAAAACCAACCACTCAGCCCAGGACTTGGAGATCAATAAACGAATTACAATAATCACTTGTGTGACTTGCTATAACAATGAACCACAATTGTCACAAACAATTTCACTCACAAAACTCTCAATTTAATGCAAACTATACCTTAAAACTAATCAATTCAGTGTCTAGGATTCGCAGGCCCCCCTCCGCCCTTTCCAATTAGGGTTCCGAAGAAATCCTCCACGGCAGTCGTCTCTCTCCCCAGCACAAGCACCAGTCAACGTTTTAGGGTTTAGCGCTGTCCCCCCTGGCTCCCTTGCGCGTCCCTTGCCCGACTTGCTCTGTTTTGGGGTTCCTGCGGCCTCTGCGCAGGCCGAGCATCCCTGTCGTCTGCACAAGTTCCCTCTTCCTTTCGTTTGCTGAGTTCTTTTTCTGCGTTTCCATTGGTGTTGTTTCCTTCTTCGCCATGGCGTACGACGGCTCTCGCGATTACGGGGGCGGTTACGACGACTCCTACGACGATCGCCCGGAGTTCCGCGACGGGCTCCGCGACCTGCAGCCCCCGGAGCCCGGCTTCGACAGCGCCACGTACGTGCCCGACGTGGTGAAGACGTTCGTGGTGTACCTGTACCGCCACATTCGCGAGAAGAACGTGTACGAGATCCACCAGATGTACGAGGGCAGCTTCCAGAAGCTCAGCGACCGCCTGTTCAAGCAGAGCAATTGGCCCGCCGTGGACATGATCGCTCCCTACGTCGAAAACGACCACGTGTTCTGCCTGCTGTACAAGGAAATGTGGTTTCGTCATTTGTATGCGCGTCTGCAGCCCACTCTGGAGCAGCGGTGCGATTCGTGGGACAACTATTGCAATCTCTTTCAGGTCATCCTCCACGGAAACGTCAACATGCAGCTGCCCAACCAGTGGCTGTGGGACATGGTGGACGAGTTCATCTACCAGTTCCAGTCTTTCTGCCAGTACCGCGCCAAATTGAAGCAGAAGAGCGACCACGAACTCGCGGTCCTTCGACAGATCGATGAGGTCAGTGAACTGATTTGGGGTCTCTTAGACGACTTGGGTCCATAGGGTATGTTTGGGATCGCCTCGCCAGCGGCATGTTTCTGTTACGGGGTCATTATTGGAATCTGAATACGCTTTGGGGTAATTATGGAAAGAGGGTCCGGGGCTCCTGCACTCGGTGAATAAAATTTCCAGAATTTTGCCCCTTATGCCGAACGCAAGCTGTAGTACCGTGAGTGAATTCTTGGGCCCCTCCCACTGAGGTTTTCTGTAATCCTTTCCAGTATTCCAGTAGACGATACGTGTTGTCATTCTGGCAGATTTTTCGTAGTGAGTTTATTAATTCGTGTCCTCGAAGGATAGAATTAGGGTTCGTTCTGCTGCTGGTTCTTTTGGAGCATAGCGCCTCGCCGATCCGTCCTTTCAGCGAGAGTTTCGGATAAGAAGCCTGCCTTGTTTGTCGTGCATTGGTCGGGCACTTGTTCGAAGTAGCCCCGCATTGCACTTGTTGGCCATTTCGTCTTGACGAAGGATTCGGTGTGCATGAGCCCTTCTGAGAGGTCGAGTATCAGGGTCCAAGGGCTATGCATAGTGTTGTCCCTTGTTGCATTCTCGTTATTTCGAGAGATAGCTTGCATACAATTTTGGAGATGTCTGCCGTTCATGAATTCCCAATTCATGCCTGTACGTCTCTCAGGAGCATAGACTGATGATTTCCGTTCCTTGCCGCGACCTTGGATTCGGTTTTTCGACTTCATTCTGTCCGTCTAGGTCTTTTCTGGATCTTGATCGAGTGCTTGAACAGGTGTGGAATGTTGTCGGAGTGTTGAACTACCTCCAAGCACTGATCGAGAAGTCGATGATCCTCCAAATCCTGGAGGAAGAGAAGGAGGGAAACGTCACTTTTACGGCTACGGACGGTTATGATTATCATGGCGGGACGAATGTGCTTAAAGTTTTGGGGTACTTCAGTATCGTGGGTCTGCTGCGGGTCCATTGTTTGTTAGGTGATTATCACAGCGGTTTGCGCGCGCTCTCCCCCATCGATACCAACCAGCCTGGGGTATTTAATACGGTAATCGGGTGTCAAATCACGACGATCTACTACTACGGATTCGCCAACCTGATGCTGCGGAGGTATTTTTCCATCCATTTCTGACGGTGTTTGTTTCCGTCGGCGTGGTCGTACCTAGTTTTGCCTTCGGCCACACTCGTTTCATACGAACACCTTGACATGGTTGATCGCCTCTTTTCAGAGCGTTCCAACTATTCCCTTCTTCGCTCACGGATTCTGGATGCGTGACCCAGGTACATGGATGCCATCAAATCTTTCAATCAAGTTCTCCTTTACATTTTCAAGACCAAGCAGTACCACCAGCGTTCATCGCAGTACGACCAGATTTTGAAGAAGAACGAGCAGATGTATGCTCTCCTGGCCATCTGTTTATCGCTCTGCCCGCATCCGAAGCTGGTCGAGGAGAATGTGAACAACCAGTTGCGGGAGAAGTATGCTGAGAAGATGCTGAGAATGCAACGCAGTGACGAAGCCATGTTCGACGAACTGTTCTCCTATGCCTGTCCTAAATTCATCACCCCGTCGCCGCCGAACTACGATGAGCCTCTTGTCAACTTCAATCAGGTGTGGAATGAGTAGGACTCCTGGCAACGTATGCGTTCCAGGAGGTCAAATTTTGTTAGTTTTTGGTATGGGATGTTCGGTGCTACTGAGTCAATTGAACTTCTGCTCACTCGTATCACGTGCTTTACAATGAAATTACCTCGGTTTCTTTCCCTGGCTTCTTTCGCAGTGTCGCTGTTCGCTGAATAAGTGTGTGAATTGGGTCGACGCAGGATGCTTACAGGCTACAGTTGAAGCTCTTTTTGTCGGAGGTCCGACAACAGCAGCTTCTTTCTAGCATCCGGAGTTTCTTAAAACTGTACACCACCATCTCCATTGCTAAGCTTGCATCTTTCATGGATGTCGATGAGCCCACTCTTAGGTATGCGTGACCTTTCCTACTGGCCTTGAAATGGTTTTCGTTTGTGGTGCTGGCTACATGTGTAGTGCATTCATTGAAGCACCATGCAGGATAGGCTATGTTCACTTGGGAAGAATCTCACGGTAATATCATTGGATCTCATTGGCTGCAATCTGTGATCAGGGTGGCATTACTCACATACAAACACAAGACTCATGTGATAAACAATGATGGCAGCGTTCTCTCGAACGCGGATGTAGACTTCTACATTGATGATGTAAGTTTCGTCGACTGCATGGACACTTTCTTGAGAAATGAAAGTTGGACTATGTGTGAGATACGAGTGTTTTCGTTCTCTGTTTCTAATATAAGCCACCTCTTTGCAGGACATGGTTCATATCGCTGATTCTAAAGTTACAAAGCGATTTGGTGATTACTTTATTCGTCACATTCAAAAGGTTTGTACACTCTCGTACATGTGGATGGTCCTTTCGATGCTAGGGTTCAGGTACACTGCACAAAGACCTAGTTGTGACCTGGTTGTATCTGCAATTGCTGGCCTCATTGTCCCTGAACCTTGTTTTGTGTATTTGTTTTGGGTGTCGGGTGACAGTTTGATGAAATTGTAAGTGAGTTGGATCGCACGCAGCTCGAATGAGAAACGATCTCCTTCCTCGGTTCCAGGTAGTTTTAGCGATGTGGTCCCGACCGGCACGTTCCTCTGAAACTTCTTGACGTCTTTTTGGACCAGAATAGCACTGTGGCGTCAATTCCATCTTTTGGAGCAACAGTTTCAATTCTACAGAGATTTTTCCTTCACAGCTCTCTTATGTAGTGGAATCGTGCGACTTGGTTTGCTTGCCAATTCTTTGTTTCCGCAGGTGATTAATGGGTACTTTCTTTTGCGCATAGGTCCCGAATGAGGAACTTGACCTTGTTTGCGCAGGTGTATGTTATGGCACAGTCAATGCACTAGGATTATTCTGGGACGCATTTTGGAATCTTTATTTTTGAGCTGTTTGAGCTGTTGAACTAATGCAGTTGCATTGATCTTTGGTTCTTATATCTTGAGAATACGGGATTCTTTCCGTACGAGCAGCAGCTGTTGCAACGGTGTACTATACAAGAATGAATAAAAGACCACATTCTGTATATTATATGATGGAAGGTAGCAGCACCCATAAGCACGTTTTTAAGCAATTGGGAATATGAAAAGCAATGCACTAAGCTTGAAAAAGATATAGTGAAGTAAAGAAGAGGAAATGAAAATTATCGGCATGAATTCCAGAGTTCGAATCGCAAGCATGTGTTCATGCGGATTTTTCAAAGTCCAAAATCGCTGAAAATGTAAAGTAGCGTGTAGGGGGGGCTAAAATAGATGGTTACTGAATTCTTTGCTGGGTTGATGTGCTCCAAATGCTATCTGGGATAGCTAAAAAGTAGTAATATCTGACAGTCATGGCCGTCAGTAAATATGAGAAAGCACCACGGTTACGGTACTAGATTGGCGTTGATGGTGGTTTGGAGCTTGCTACAATAGGTTGGTTGTGTGTTGGGAGTTGGTTTTCTACAAACTATTTGCACTTGGTTGCAACATTGTCCAATTCTACCTCCGACTGTATTATCGGCAATCATGACCCCAACATCGAAGGCACTGGATCCACCGTCCACTGTGTGAGGCTTACATGCGAGCACAATATTGACCCCAGAGAGCGGTTGTGCTCGTCGTTGTAGGCACCATTGGAGCTCGAGGAGAAGCCGCACTTCTTGAAACCCCACTAGCAATTTGACTTGTGTTTCCCCTGCTAATGTTTTGGTGTTGTGTGACTTGCAGTTCCGAGTTCTTTCGTGCTCGCTCCAATGCTTTCCTAGCCCGCTCTCGCTTTCAATCCTCTTTTTTTTTGCTTGGCTTGAATTCGTGGCATGATCTTTTCTACTTTGTTCCGTGCCTTTTGTTGTTCTCGTTCAACCTTCCTCTGCTTAGCCTACATCTTGCGCTCCTCTCGTTCCTTGGCTACTACTTCCTTTCTTGCATCTTTAGCTATCATGGCTTCGATGTAGTTGTCCGACGTCATGAGGATTGATTTTGAGTAATCAATGAGAGGCTCCCCATCTTGTGCTACTCTACGCCTGCTCATTTCTACTGGTGGCAAGGGAAACAAATTCCAACAAGAAGTGTTGCCTTCTCCTCCTCCATCACTTTCAGTGCTGTTGTCACCGCCAGAGAGCTCTGACGCCGATCCAGAAATATTCCAAGGATTCCAAAGATTCCAAAAAGATTCTTGAAATATTTTATATTCAACAAAAACTTATGGATTTGGTTATTGCACTATCCAAATCAATAGAAAGAATTTGCCATTCTGTTGATTTTCATAGAAAGTTACAAAATGGTCATTCTACTATCCTAAATAATATAAATTAGTTGAATTTTTGTTGTTTTTGTTGTGCATTTCTAATAGTGAGCTAATTGCAATAATATTTTGGTGGTTTCTTTTGTCAAAAATCTAGTGGTATTGATAAAAAAATATAACTAGATTTTTGTTATCAGTGATTGAAACTATAGAAATGTGATTCTTCTTTATGGATGGTATATACTTGACATTGTTAAGCTCTATTTCGGGGGCATTGGTTCTAAAACCTTTCACTATGTCGGACTCTCTGCCTCCAATTTTAATTTCATGAGTTCTCATATTTGAAGCGTTTCGGTGAGAATTATCTAAAATTTGAATTTCTGAAGCTTTATGTCATGATGCTCTAATAACCATATAGTGGGGACTATAGTTGTCCAAATGTTTTGATAGTGTAGCACTGAAGAATTCTGTTGAATTTGTATAAGTAGGTCTCTCATTAGATCGATGAAAATAATAGATCTTAATTGTTACAATTAAAAGCAATGTGACCAAGCTTACCACAATTGTAGCACGTTGATGGTGGTCACATGTAGAAGGATGAAAGTATTTTATCTCTACCCTTAAGATAAAACACAACTAGATTTTTTGCTAAAGAACTTTACTATACTTTGTAATCCACCCCCCTCCACATATATATAGTTAGGTAGGTATATGTGCATCAAAACTTTTTATTTGGAGGGCTATGTAGCTATTATTTCACAATAGATATGCCTATATTTCCTTAATTCTACTTTATATCCATTTTCTTACAGCCTTGGGTAGTTAAAATTGAAATTTTAGGCATTTAAATGTATTCCTATTGGAATTCAAAAATTTACATGTGGTTTTAGATTTGACTAGTGTGTCTTGTGCCATTGTCATAGTCATTGGGATGTCAAAAGCAATGATTGAATCACCTTTAATCATCTTCTTAAATATAAATATAAAAATAATTTTCTAAGTTTTTAATTCATAAAGACTTTGAAATTTGATATCTTTCACACTTTAGGTCAAAATGCCATGAAACCAAGCATGTGCATTCTTCTTTATAGAGGGCTTTCCGAGGGTACCAATAATGTGATCAAGTGAAGCACTGTTTAGAAAGACTCTTTATAACATACAAAAATAAGCTTATCTAATAAAAGGTATGAATTTGTACAATATGTATACTCTAACTACCGTTCTATACAACCTATACAAAAGAACACATATACAAACATCACATGTCAAACAATTCATACAAATAAATCGTATGCCTACAATTAAAAAAACCCACAAAAACTAAAAATTCCACTAGCAATAATATATTGAAAAAAACTTGACTTCTACATGTTATGAAAAACCACCAACCTACTCAAACGCAATCAATCCAAAAACAATCTACAAAATTTTGCACAACTAGGTATTGAAAAAGCTCCACCAATCACACAAATTTTGTAAGCATAGATACAAAATCATATCCCTCAACCAAATATTCCAAACCATTCTTTTAGAATCTTTCATTTGTAATAATTGAATGTGTAACCCCACAACTATTCTTTGCAAATCAAACTCTACAAATATATATTAGTGCCAAATCCTAAAAACATTGGATGAAAAAGAACAATACTCCATCTATAAAGCCAATTTCTAATCATCTAAATGCTACTTTGTGGCTCCGTTTAAAAATTAACTCCTAAAGCTATTGAAAATTGAGTTAAAAAAATGAACACATTTTTGAGAATAAATGTCATGACTACGACAAAATAAAACTTGTCAGAACATTTATTTCATCAATCGGAACAGAATTATTCAATGCTTTCCACACATACAATTACTTACGAAAAGAAGCAAAATTTCATTCACCGTTGAAGGCTAGAGTTTGCTCCTGAAACAAAAAACCTTCTAAAATGAAAAACCTTGTATCTTTTGCAACACTAATTAGAATCACACAAAGCAAAGCACAAAATGAAAAGATGACAATTAGGAGCTACCCTAAAAGATCAGAAAATGAATAAAAGTCCTCAAGTTGCAAGAACCTGCAACAAATGCAAAACCCATTTTTTGTAAACAAAACGATTCAATTGGACAGGAGATCGCAAGGACCTCCGGAGATAAAATATTCCAACATACACCCCAGATCCGAAGATGTTCTTCATGACACTAATTTTTTACAAGCAGCATCACTCATTTTCAGTTAATATGTTCTTGAGGACATCTAAGGTAGCAGCACCCATAAGCATGACTATCTCCATAGGCATGACCTATTAATGTACCCATGTCTGTGGTTGAGGGTCCCATGGTTGACAGCAACGAAAAAATGTTGGTGATGGGTGCAATGTGTAACGGTTTATGATGTCAGTGGATTTGGAGATAAGCTCATTGAATGCTGGATCTTAGTATTGCACTGCATCAATGAAAAAAAATGGGAAGGTGAATGGGGTGGCGGCCATGGATCTCTTACATTTAAACGATTAATCTGTAGTAATCAAGGGTAGAAAAGGGGCAAGTATAGGATGCACCCTGTCAATATTACATGCCATTTCTGCCATTATTTGCATGTCAAAGTGGAAACTGGGTATTAATATGCATCCAAAAGTGTCGATTGTGAAATTAAAGCCTACAAATTTAAACTTACAGGCAAAATAGTTTGGTGATTAAAAGATTGGTTTAAGATTAACTGCATAAGCAACTCGTTAACTAGAAGCATTCACTGAAGCTTCAAAGCATGAGTGATTGCAGTGCAATTGTATTGCGAAATCAGATCTATTCTAGTTCGTCTGTATGGAAGAGCGATTTACTTCATGAGAGAGAAGTTCGTCTATGCTTGGGTGTAATTTAGTTCACTATGATTGGAAGACATTAGTCTCTGTCACGAAATTGACAAACCTGTATAGTACCAAGTAGCGATGTCTAGTGGAAGTCGAGAAGCTCAGTGTTACTTTGAGAATACTCGAGACAACATTGTGCCCGAGACATGGGCCACAGAACTGCAGTATGGATTTGGCAGAACTGTCGCATGGTCTCCCTTTCAGCAACGCCACAACACTCAAGAAATGAACTTACATCATGAGATTAGTAGACCAGTAGCAACACTATCTAGATCTGCAAGCTTCTACCATTGGCGGGGAACTAGACAAGGCAAAAGCTGGAGTCCAGATGGTGGATGCGGCACCACTCACGGGCTGGAGGTGGGGAGTTGCGGGGCTGTCTCCGATCCAGCCGATGTTGGCGGGAGTGAGGGAGCGCTTCGACGGACTTCAGCACCACTGGTAGCTTCCATGCCTGTGGGTACCGAAGGTGCGCCTCCTCCTTTGACTACGATCCACAGTCTGAAGAGGGTCTACACAAGGTTGTGGTCTGACTCCCAGCTCGCTACTGCAATCAATGCTGACTGCACAGTTGTTGCTGCGGTAAGGAATTTCGAGATTCTACAGTCCTTTCTTAGGGACCATATCTTTGGGAAGGTGGTGAAACGAAAGAAGGGGCGCCAGGGCGTCCTCTCTATGGAAGAAGAATCAGGACTTCTAAAATAGATGTTGGAAATGCAAGATCATGCACATCCAATTTCTTTTCTAGAGCAAAGGAGGAAGGTGACTAAGATTAAGCAAGAACGCTGGACGGCATCCATGGATGCGTATGGTTTAGAAACCGACACCTAGAATTGACCTTGAGATCTCCACAAGGGTTGGAAGAAGGCCGTGCAAGGGGTTTAACCCTAGCAATGTTGCGTCCTATGACAACCTACAAAAAGCATATGAGCGCAATGGCTACTTGCCCTCTCAGATCTGGAATGTTGATGAAACAGGAGCTCAAGCACGGAGGAATGGAGGAAGGACTCTCGTTTTTGCAAGATAAGTGAGCAAATCTGTGCACACACCAATTCCAAATAGCAAAGAGCACCTCACCGTCTTCCCATGCATGAATGCAACAGGGTAGCAAATCCCAAATTGAGTCGGGGTCGACGTTGGAACTCTCTGGCGGTGACAACAGCACTGAAAGTGATGGAGAAGGAGAAGGCAACACTTCTTGTTGGAATTTGTTTCCCTTGCCACCAGTAGAAATGAGCAGGCGTAGAGTAGCACAAGATGGGGAGCCTCTCATTGATTACTCAAAATCAATCCTCATGACGTCGGACAACTACATCGAAGCCATGATAGCTAAAGATGCAAGAAAGGAAGTAGTAGCCAAGGAGCGAGAGGAGCGCAAGATGCAGGCTAAGCAGAGGAAGGTTGAACGAGAACAACAAAAGGCAGGGAACAAAGTAGAAAAGATCATGCCACGAATTCAAGCCAAGCAAAAAAAAAGAGGATTGAAAGCGAGAGCGGGCTAGGAAAGCATTGGAGCGAGCACGAAAGAACTCGGAACTGCAAGTCACACAACACCAAAACATTAGGAGGGGAAACACAAGTCAAATTGCTAGTGGGGTTTCAAGAAGTGCGGCTTCTCCTCGAGCTCCAATGGTGCCTACAACGACGAGCACAACCGCTCTCTGGGGTCAATATTCTGCTCGCATGTAAGCCTCACACAGTGGACGGTGGATCCAGTGCCTTCGATGTTGGGGTCATGATTGCCGATAATACAGTCGGAGGTAGGATTGGATAATGTCGCAACCAAGTGCAAATAGTTTGTAGAAAACCAACTCCCAACACACAACCAACCTATTGTAGCAAGCTCCAAACCACCATCAACGCCAATCTAGTACCATAACCGTGGTGCTTTCTCATATTTACTGACGGCCATGACTGTCAGATATTACTACTTTTTAGCTATCCCAGATAGCATTTGGAGCACATCAACCCAGCAAAGAATTCAGTAACCATCTATTTTAGCCCCCCCTACACGCTACTTTACATTTTCAGCGATTTTGGACTTTGAAAAATCCGCATGAACACATGCTTGCGATTCGAACTCTGGAATTCATGCCGATAATTTTCATTTCCTCTTCTTTACTTCACTATATCTTTTTCAAGCTTAGTGCATTGCTTTTCATATTCCCAATTGCTTAAAAACGTGCTTATGGGTGCTGCTACCTTCCATCATATAATATACAGAATGTGGTCTTTTATTCATTCTTGTATAGTACACCGTTGCAACAGCTGCTGCTCGTACGGAAAGAATCCCGTATTCTCAAGATATAAGAACCAAAGATCAATGCAACTGCATTAGTTCAACAGCTCAAACAGCTCAAAAATAAAGATTCCAAAATGCGTCCCAGAATAATCCTAGTGCATTGACTGTGCCATAACATACACCTGCGCAAACAAGGTCAAGTTCCTCATTCGGGACCTATGCGCAAAAGAAAGTACCCATTAATCACCTGCGGAAACAAAGAATTGGCAAGCAAACCAAGTCGCACGATTCCACTACATAAGAGAGCTGTGAAGGAAAAATCTCTGTAGAATTGAAACTGTTGCTCCAAAAGATGGAATTGACGCCACAGTGCTATTCTGGTCCAAAAAGACGTCAAGAAGTTTCAGAGGAACGTGCCGGTCGGGACCACATCGCTAAAACTACCTGGAACCGAGGAAGGAGATCGTTTCTCATTCGAGCTGCGTGCGATCCAACTCACTTACAATTTCATCAAACTGTCACCCGACACCCAAAACAAATACACAAAACAAGGTTCAGGGACAATGAGGCCAGCAATTGCAGATACAACCAGGTCACAACTAGGTCTTTGTGCAGTGTACCTGAACCCTAGCATCGAAAGGACCATCCACATGTACGAGAGTGTACAAACCTTTTGAATGTGACGAATAAAGTAATCACCAAATCGCTTTGTAACTTTAGAATCAGCGATATGAACCATGTCCTGCAAAGAGGTGGCTTATATTAGAAACAGAGAACGAAAACACTCGTATCTCACACATAGTCCAACTTTCATTTCTCAAGAAAGTGTCCATGCAGTCGACGAAACTTACATCATCAATGTAGAAGTCTACATCCGCGTTCGAGAGAACGCTGCCATCATTGTTTATCACATGAGTCTTGTGTTTGTATGTGAGTAATGCCACCCTGATCACAGATTGCAGCCAATGAGATCCAATGATATTACCGTGAGATTCTTCCCAAGTGAACATAGCCTATCCTGCATGGTGCTTCAATGAATGCACTACACATGTAGCCAGCACCACAAACGAAAACCATTTCAAGGCCAGTAGGAAAGGTCACGCATACCTAAGAGTGGGCTCATCGACATCCATGAAAGATGCAAGCTTAGCAATGGAGATGGTGGTGTACAGTTTTAAGAAACTCCGGATGCTAGAAAGAAGCTGCTGTTGTCGGACCTCCGACAAAAAGAGCTTCAACTGTAGCCTGTAAGCATCCTGCGTCGACCCAATTCACACACTTATTCAGCGAACAGCGACACTGCGAAAGAAGCCAGGGAAAGAAACCGAGGTAATTTCATTGTAAAGCACGTGATACGAGTGAGCAGAAGTTCAATTGACTCAGTAGCACCGAACATCCCATACCAAAAACTAACAAAATTTGACCTCCTGGAACGCATACGTTGCCAGGAGTCCTACTCATTCCACACCTGATTGAAGTTGACAAGAGGCTCATCGTAGTTCGGCGGCGACGGGGTGATGAATTTAGGACAGGCATAGGAGAACAGTTCGTCGAACATGGCTTCGTCACTGCGTTGCATTCTCAGCATCTTCTCAGCATACTTCTCCCGCAACTGGTTGTTCACATTCTCCTCGACCAACTTCGGATGCGGGCAGAGCGATAAACAGATGGCCAGGAGAGCATACATCTGCTCGTTCTTCTTCAAAATCTGGTCGTACTGCGATGAACGCTGGTGGTACTGCTTGGTCTTGAAAATGTAAAGGAGAACTTGATTGAAAGATTTGATGGCATCCATGTACCTGGGTCACGCATCCAGAATCCGTGAGCGAAGAAGGGAATAGTTGGAACGCTCTGAAAAGAGGCGATCAACCATGTCAAGGTGTTCGTATGAAACGAGTGTGGCCGAAGGCAAAACTAGGTACGACCACGCCGACGGAAACAAACACCGTCAGAAATGGATGGAAAAATACCTCCGCAGCATCAGGTTGGCGAATCCGTAGTAGTAGATCGTCGTGATTTGACACCCGATTACCGTATTAAATACCCCAGGCTGGTTGGTATCGATGGGGGAGAGCGCGCGCAAACCGCTGTGATAATCACCTAACAAACAATGGACCCGCAGCAGACCCACGATACTGAAGTACCCCAAAACTTTAAGCACATTCGTCCCGCCATGATAATCATAACCGTCCGTAGCCGTAAAAGTGACGTTTCCCTCCTTCTCTTCCTCCAGGATTTGGAGGATCATCGACTTCTCGATCAGTGCTTGGAGGTAGTTCAACACTCCGACAACATTCCACACCTGTTCAAGCACTCGATCAAGATCCAGAAAAGACCTAGACGGACAGAATGAAGTCGAAAAACCGAATCCAAGGTCGCGGCAAGGAACGGAAATCATCAGTCTATGCTCCTGAGAGACGTACAGGCATGAATTGGGAATTCATGAACGGCAGACATCTCCAAAATTGTATGCAAGCTATCTCTCGAAATAACGAGAATGCAACAAGGGACAACACTATGCATAGCCCTTGGACCCTGATACTCGACCTCTCAGAAGGGCTCATGCACACCGAATCCTTCGTCAAGACGAAATGGCCAACAAGTGCAATGCGGGGCTACTTCGAACAAGTGCCCGACCAATGCACGACAAACAAGGCAGGCTTCTTATCCGAAACTCTCGCTGAAAGGACGGATCGGCGAGGCGCTATGCTCCAAAAGAACCAGCAGCAGAACGAACCCTAATTCTATCCTTCGAGGACACGAATTAATAAACTCACTACGAAAAATCTGCCAGAATGACAACACGTATCGTCTACTGGAATACTGGAAAGGATTACAG
Organism: Pseudoscleropodium purum; assembly: GCA_963969395.1. Classification (NCBI taxonomy): domain Eukaryota; kingdom Viridiplantae; phylum Streptophyta; class Bryopsida; order Hypnales; family Brachytheciaceae; genus Pseudoscleropodium; species Pseudoscleropodium purum. Next base: position 7,560,063 of record OZ017796.1, read on the forward strand.
AAAACCTCAGTGGGAGGGGCCCAAGAATTCACTCACGGTACTACAGCTTGCGTTCGGCATAAGGGGCAAAATTCTGGAAATTTTATTCACCGAGTGCAGGAGCCCCGGACCCTCTTTCCATAATTACCCCAAAGCGTATTCAGATTCCAATAATGACCCCGTAACAGAAACATGCCGCTGGCGAGGCGATCCCAAACATACCCTATGGACCCAAGTCGTCTAAGAGACCCCAAATCAGTTCACTGACCTCATCGATCTGTCGAAGGACCGCGAGTTCGTGGTCGCTCTTCTGCTTCAATTTGGCGCGGTACTGGCAGAAAGACTGGAACTGGTAGATGAACTCGTCCACCATGTCCCACAGCCACTGGTTGGGCAGCTGCATGTTGACGTTTCCGTGGAGGATGACCTGAAAGAGATTGCAATAGTTGTCCCACGAATCGCACCGCTGCTCCAGAGTGGGCTGCAGACGCGCATACAAATGACGAAACCACATTTCCTTGTACAGCAGGCAGAACACGTGGTCGTTTTCGACGTAGGGAGCGATCATGTCCACGGCGGGCCAATTGCTCTGCTTGAACAGGCGGTCGCTGAGCTTCTGGAAGCTGCCCTCGTACATCTGGTGGATCTCGTACACGTTCTTCTCGCGAATGTGGCGGTACAGGTACACCACGAACGTCTTCACCACGTCGGGCACGTACGTGGCGCTGTCGAAGCCGGGCTCCGGGGGCTGCAGGTCGCGGAGCCCGTCGCGGAACTCCGGGCGATCGTCGTAGGAGTCGTCGTAACCGCCCCCGTAATCGCGAGAGCCGTCGTACGCCATGGCGAAGAAGGAAACAACACCAATGGAAACGCAGAAAAAGAACTCAGCAAACGAAAGGAAGAGGGAACTTGTGCAGACGACAGGGATGCTCGGCCTGCGCAGAGGCCGCAGGAACCCCAAAACAGAGCAAGTCGGGCAAGGGACGCGCAAGGGAGCCAGGGGGGACAGCGCTAAACCCTAAAACGTTGACTGGTGCTTGTGCTGGGGAGAGAGACGACTGCCGTGGAGGATTTCTTCGGAACCCTAATTGGAAAGGGCGGAGGGGGGCCTGCGAATCCTAGACACGGATGTTTTCGAAGTTGAGTTGTGGTCTATTTGAGGTCATAGAGACCAGTGGGGTTTTTTTTTCGTTTGAGGTTGGGTGCTTTATTCTTGCCGGAGAGCAAGTAAGGAGTGGCCATGTGGCTTTTTTCTGGGTATAAATTTGAAATTTTTGCCTAGAACTGACGGGCTTCATAGTGAATTTTGACCTCAGTTTAGGACTTAGACAAGCTACTTTTGAATTCAGGGTGTCAAAGGAAGTGGTGAATGGAGATTCACATTTGGTGGAAAATAGGCTCCCAAGTGTGTGTTTTGAATTGCTTTAGGCTTCCTTTTTACGTATAGACAGAATTTTGCAGAAATTTCAGCTATTTGATAGAAATATCCATTACAAAATGGCAATTTTATTGAAAGAAAAGATCACAAACAATTTGGCAAAGAAGCTACTTCACAGTCAAAATCACAATTTAAAGAAATTGTTCTAATTCTCCAAGCTTCGCAACTAGCACAACAGGACCTGCAAAACAAACTCAAGCACTCCAATGTTTGATTTAGTACAATACTACAAAGATAGGGAAGTTTACATTAGCATAATTTAAGCAACCGACATTAGCTCATGCAAGTAGAAGTAGTAACACAAATTAGTACAAAGTTTTTTCAAAATCAACTCCCTTGAAATTAAACATTTTTGTCATCAAAACCTGTAAGCAACACAAGTGGGAACTCCGATGCCTAAGTTAGTATTGAATTTGAGAATGGACACGTAACATACTAACAACTAACATTATATACTAACACCTAACATAACATAATAAGAGTAGAAGATAAAACATGCTAATAAGAGGACGATAATGAAGTTGTTGTCCAAATTCATCTTGAATACTAGTATTAGCACAATTTCAAAGCCCTCACATGCCCAACACTGCATACATCATTTGGCATAGCATTGTAGAATGTGGATACTTAATATTTATTGAAAGTTAAAAGCCATCACATGCCACTGAAATTAATGGCAATGAACAAGTAAAAGCAACAATGCATAAATATGATACTGCAATGTAGACATGCCCTAAGCTTGTAGCCAAAATTGAAGTGAAATTTGAAACCTATCACTTGCTATGAATGGCAATCTTGCACCTCTGGATTACCTCCATCTACAATAGGTATCATGCAATCACTAGATAACGTTGCCCCTCAATGGCCAGCATCCACTACTTGAAACAATCATCATAGGGAAAATTTGTCAGAGTAACTATACACATTTTGACAATGCATGCCCACAACTACACCAAGGTGCTAATCTAGCCTGTTATGTAACCTATCTTTAAGAAAGGACAAGGTAGAGAAGGTGTGTTTGTTCTTTCACATTGCCCAACATATGCATCATAGCAATCTGAGCTGAAATAAAATAGCCCATCATGGTCAGAATTTCAAGTTTGCATACATGCCATGGCTGAATTTTTTAATTTTTTCCCCACATACAGACAAGTGTAAGAAATAACAACAATTGAAATTATATTTTTTCATATAAGTATGAATTTTCTATGATTTTTTTAAGTGATTAGCCCAAAACGGTTTGTAGACTATTCTACAACTAACAAGACATGTATCCATAATGCTCACCTTCTTCATCTAAAACAATTAAAATATTTTCTAACTTGATAGGCCTTGAAAAAGTCATTTTCAGCAATGATTTACATTGAAAAAGCTACGTGTTCCTAATGATGTCACTAATCATTCTAATAGTGTCAAGTGAGACATTGATGGTAGCCCAAACTTTCAGAAATTGAATAATAACTATCATGGGGTCATCTCTTAGGTGTTCATTATGGGTCGTTTGACCATGATAGACTATTTTACTTTAGTTTGATGTATTCTCCAAAATTCTTGCCAAGAGAAGAGTTTGCAAGCAAGGTCCGCCATAGTTTTGTCAATGGGTTCACCAACTGATGTGCAGGAGCATTGAGTGGAGGTAGTTCCATCGCAATGTGCAAGTTGGCAATCATAGCAATCTTGAATAGAGGTTGCTTCAACTCCAAAAGATATTTGTCAAGCACAGTAGGGACAAAGCTCTTACTCTCACCCTTGCCAATCCATTTGGGCTCTCTGTAGAAGCTCTTTATTATGTCCAAGTGCTTTCGGAAGGTAGTAGCACAATCCCTTTACATCCAATATTGTGGATATACAATACCTAGTGCATCCATCAACTTGTGATTAGAAAAGGGGCTTGACATCTCGTCCATCAGCTTAGTAGTTGCCTTTACACACAATAGAGGTGATAGTTAGAACTTCAGAAAGAAACCATCATTCAAATGACAAAAGTTAATACACACACAATAGGCTAAGAAGAGAAGCAAACATATAAATATAAGTTACAATAGTGAGGCTAATATTGAAATAGGTAAGAAGAACACCCACCTTTGCAATCAAATTGTACAATGGGAACAATAGCTGTATATCCCTCTTGAGTCACCATATTGCTATCATGCAATGCATACAATGATTCTCCACCCACCACAAACATTAGAGTCTTACAAGGCAAATTCAAATTCAAATTCTACTTTATCAAAATTTGCTCATGAGAACATTGAAGGACTTAGTTGTATGCATGGAACTTGTCCTTTCGGAAAGCTGTGTCAACATTCAGGTAAAATGTGTAAAGGCTAATCAAGCATGTGCTTAACTTCCCGACAAAGTTGCAGATGAAGGCATCTCTTTTCTATGCCCACTGCATTAGTGTATCCACTACCTCTAATATTGGCAAGAATACCATCATGCCCAATAAGACATAAGGATCCAACAGCAAGGCCAAATTTTCTTGTACAAATTGCACAACCAATAATGCTAGGCACTTTACCTATACTAGTAGAGTACCAAAGTGCTACACGTATTACAAAGCAATTAAACCTTATAAAAAAAAATTTAGAATGCAAAAACACTAAGGAACTCACCTAAGCCTTCTGTCCCCACTCTCTATTATTTTTATCCGCATGCATGAGTGCTATAACGCCCTTGTACTTTGCCAACAACCTTTGAATTGGTGACAAGCAACTGATCCACTAAGTCTTAAAATTCTTAAGCAACTTTAGACCTTTTGACTCTTGTTGCTGCAACAAAGCCTTGAATTTAGCAACTTTCTTGGAAGAGTGAACAAAGTATTTGTGCACTACTAGAAAATTCAGTGGACACATTAACAAAAATTCAACAAAAAACTATTGATTTAAAAAAAAAAATTGGATGTGTTGATTTGGGCACTTGTGAATATAAAAGTATTGGTTTTTAACACTAAAATGTTGATTTCATAACAAAAGAGTGTTGATTTTGAAATAAAACAATGTTCACTTTGAACAAGTGAATGTGAACAACGAAGGCAACAATTTGTTGACTTCATTGTTCACTTTGTCAATTTTGTGTTGGTCATTCATTTCAATTTGTTATTTTCATACATAAATAGGAGAACAACTACATTGGCCAAACTTCATGAATAATTTCATTTTATTATTGCAACATTATTAATTTCAAAATTTCATTTCCTTCAGAGGAAATTCTACATAGGATAGTGACTAAAACAATATTCTCTTCTAGTTTTCTATACATACACTATTGATGTTTAAAACACATCAAAAGATATTGATAAAGCGATTCTATTCTACACATCATTTGTCAACACCACAGCTTCCACTCTCACTTGCACACTTCAATGATATGTAAGCAATCTCCTTCACTGTTCAACAACACATTCATATTCCATTGCACAACAACTTCCACTTCCTTTCTTAGAAGCAACTTCAAAATGCATTGCACTGCATGCATCCCTGCAGCACATTCAGAGTCTTCACATATGACAACCTTGACCAAAAATGATTGATATTGCATATTTCTTCATTTCGGAAATTTATAACTTCCATTTTTTCCTACCAAAATTTTGACATGACTTCCTCTTCTATACTAGCAATGTGAAATCAATGTGCAAAAAAAAATCTACATTATAGAGATGTCTCTGACTTGAATTACAATTGTTTGAAAATGAATGCCATAATTTTCACTTCCACTACAGATTATCCTACAACTTCAAATTCTTCATCACAACTTTTGAATACTGTCGCAGCTTAGAATTTTGGTTTTCTTAGTATACACCAAAATAGGAACGGAAACTATTCATTAGGGAACCGGACCTGATTAGGTGGGGAAGGAAAACTCAAAATTAGCACGGAATGAGAAGTAGTGGGCCTCTTGGATCTAATCCGGTCGGGAGTAACTAACGACGGAAACGGAATGCAACACGGATTAGGTCTAGGACCGGATTATGATGGCAAACCGGATTATGATGACCAAACCGGAAAGGGTCCAGGGACTATAAAAGGAGGAGCTTTCACTGTTGCACCCCCTTTTAGAAACTCGACCTTGAGCGTGCGCGGTTGAGTTTTTGGAGTTTGTGCGTTTGTGTTCTATTCGTTTTGATTCCGGTTGAGATCGGAGAGAGAACGTGAGGAACGGGACATGCGGCTAGGAGAGAGTGAGATAGATTGGAGAGGGAATGCCGCCGCTACGTAGGTCGAGACAAGCGAGTCCCTCTGGAGGCGAGGTGAAGCTTCGGAAAGTCATTCCGGTTATTCCCTCCACAGAGCCGGAAAAGTCTGAACTCATGGATGATCTCAAATCCATGGGTTGCCTCGGATTTGCCGAGAAACCCTGGGGTTTTAGGGAGGAGAGAATGGTCAAGGAGCTCCTCGGAAAGCTGTCCAACCAGTTTGACAACACCGTGAGAGGAACTCCCGTCAGCTGGAACGAGGGAATGTGGAGAGCGGTTTATGGTTTCCGGGCAGGAGGTTTAGGGATGGCGAACCGGAAGGATGAGTTTGTCCGAGGGAAGTTCCAGGGAGCCGTCAACCCGAAGGACGGATACGCGGTCGAGGATTGCGAGGATGACCGACACCGTCGGCTCCTGCAATTCCTGATTCCGGTTCTTCACCCAGAAAAGCCGACCAGGGTGACGATCACCCTCGGCAACACCATTTTCGGTGCCCTCAGTGGTACCCGGAAAGTGGACTGGGCACGGATCATTTCCGATCTCGTGGCCCAGCTCGTTAGTAGGGTTGGGAAGAAAAGGGCCACTCCAGTGTGCCCTTACCTCTTCCACCTCTATCGAGAACACTAAGTCCTGACCGACATGGAGGAGAAGGTGTGGAAAACTCAGGAAGTCCTCCTGAAGTATGGGGAGTCGGAAACGGATGACGAGGCCGAATCCGATTCCGGGTCAGACCGGGAGTCCAGCAAGGAAGAGGAGGAGCCGATGCCGCCGATCAAGCGACAAAAGTTGACGCCTCCACACAAGCGCGGGACGCCTCCCGGTCAAGACAGACCGGCCCCGGAAGAGAAACCGGAAGCCGAGAAGACTGTTTCCGGGGGAGACCCGGAAATGCAAGATCCGTTCAACGGTCTGATCAACGTCCTCTGCAACATCAGGGCGGATTGGGAGGTCAAGCACAGGACGATTGCGGCGATCGGCAAGTTGGTAGGTGCGCCACCGGACAGCAAGTTGGCGGAACAGGTGGCGGAGTGCATCACGAATCCGGAAGAGACCCGGAAGCAGGAAGCAGAGATCCGCCGGTTGCAGGAGGAGGTGGATAAACTGAAGGCAACTCTTTTTGCCTATCAGTAAGACGTGACGGCCGCCCGGGAGATGGTGGAGGAGACTCGGAAGATAGCCGAGCAGATCAAGGCGGTCCTGGGAGAGACCGGAACGGCCGCCGCCAAAGCGAAGCTCTTCGACGAGAAGATCCACGAAGAGAAGAAACTATCCGGTTCCCGGATGGTCCGGATTCTCGCCGACTTCGCTGAGCAGGTGGAGACGGCAATGGTGGAGGGGCGGAAGGCTGCGGACCGGATCGAGGAGAGCAGCCGGAAGCTGACTGGAGCGACGTGCGACAAAGGTATTCATCTTTCAGACATCTCTCTACCGGATCTCTTTCCGGACGCAACCATTCAGAAGGATAGGAAGGATTGGACTCCTGAGTCCAAGAAGTCTGCACGGACTGGGACTCCGGGCACGAGACCGGATATCACCATCGACCTAGAGTCTCCACCCGGATCGAATCCTATAGAGGGGGAACGGGTCCGAAATTTGAGTGAAGTCTTCGAGGAGCTGGTCCTGGAGATTGGAAGCCCGACCATAGGATCTAGAGTTGTAGGGTAGATAGGATTTTGGATTTCAGTTAGGAGTAGGAGCGGATCCGGCTCAACAGTATTAGGTTAGCCGGAAGTTAGATTAGGATGGCGGCGGACCCCTACGGGTTTTCCGCTCCTTTTTGTGCTTTTAGGGTTTTTACCCTTTGTATATAAATCGGTTCTCGCGATGGGAATTGGGAGTTGTTCATTTTGCAAACTTCTTGTACTTTTCTATTCTCTTCATTGTGTGTCTCTCTCCAGCGCGACAGGATTGTATGATGTGGAGTTAGGATAGTACGAGTTGGTTTGCGAGTGATTTCTCCCCTTGGTGTTTATTTTCCGATCCTAGGTGCATATGAGTAGGTATCGAAGAGTTGGGAGTGAACTTAGTTCCTCAGCACTTCTAGAGTTTGTGATTCTGGGTGAGAAAGCCGTTATTAGGCTAGGCGGGTAGGGAGGGATTCCTTAGCTGCGCTAGAACTCCCGGGTGGGAAATCCGGTTGAGTGTCCGATCTCCTGTGAGGTCTCACCACCCGTATGGGTAACGGAAGAACTTTAGTTGATGTTGGAACGGACGGGTGCACTTGTAACCACCTGTCTTCGCACGGATCGGAAGTAGCATCAAGGTCGTTGTAGTACGAGAGGGTCGAGTGTGGGGTCTTTGTGTGACCTACAATCCGGATTGCTATCTGGGTTGTTGTGAAGGACCAAACCGGATCCGGATTAGCTTAGGATTTTAGGAAGTAGGACAGTGGGTCTTCAGCCACTATAAGTTACGGAAGGAGTGGTGGGCCTACCACTCTCAAAATTAAGCGGCGACCCCTCTGATGGTGAAACAGAGGCAAAACTAAACCGGATAGGATTACGGATACAGGATGACCATCCCGACCGGATTGGTCAGGACGGATTTCCAGGATCGGAAGTTGTGAGATCCTGGGATTTGGGTATTTGTATGGACCGGATAGTAAGTAGGACCGGAAGAAGGAGTAATCCGGTCTGTAGTTATCCGGTGTGGTGGTATTTCTGGTTCTAGATCTAGGACCGGAAAGTAAGATTGGGATACTGACTTAGCTTAACTGCTTAATAGAGCTAGATACTTCACAGGATCTCGTGGGTTCGATCTTTAGAGTCACTTAGTTATACTCTAAAGCGATTTTTGTGAGTATAATGGGGAATTGACCTACCCTGTGCTGCGACAAATACCTTCTTTCCTAGCAGAACAAACAAAGCTCAAACTCCACTTCAATGTGCACAAAAATAACTCCATAACAAAAGACTTTGTTTGTATTGACACTTTCCAAACATGCTTCTTCCATTTCTTGCTTCATAAAATTGCTAGTACCACTATTTGAGTTCTAGAATCGTTCTAATTTTTCCTTCACCTCTCAGCTTCCACATGCCTATTCCAACAGACCTCACCAAGTACAAAATTGTAACCATTCCATTTGTACCCATCAATGCACTTACAATTCTAGTCATTTGGTTGACATTCTATAGACCATTTCACATGCTATTCATTTTGAAAACAACGTATATAGTATTTGGCAATTCAAATAACAACCATTTCATTCCTCTATACTTCACAGAAGCACTATTAATGCTACAATTATAAAACTACTCTTTTTCCTACTAACATACACTCATAATTCAATTTCAAATAGTCCCTTCAATTTGTGTCTTCAAATAACATTAAAAGACCAGCAACAAGAAAAAAAAAATACCAAGTACACAAAGGAAGATCTCTATCACTACTAACATCACACTGAAATTCTCAAAATTCATAAATGTTTTTTTCCTATTCTATTATTTGTTTATTACCTCCCTTTGATGACTTATATTATGCAAGTACATACAATAATGATTGGCATCCACCATATACTAACTTTTTCTACACTTACATATTCTTCTTCCTTCGCTTCTATTACATTTAAGCATTCTTGGTTCACCGTCTCACTTCCTACTTTGAAATTGCCATTACATGTTCCAAAACATTCAAAAAAACTTTCCTACTTCTATTTATTTTTTATGGCGAATTCTCCACATGCTCCTACTTTCTGATGTCTACTATACTTGTCGTTAGCTTTGGACTATCTTCATATCAAAACACCAATTGCCTATTTCCAGATCACAAAAGGAATAAAAAATTAAACTGCTAAAAAAAAGCTCTTCAATATGACAACAGTGAACTGGCCCTTACAATGCGCTTCATAATTTATTGTAATAGATCTTCATTCGGAAAATATATGCTGCACATCTCTACATTTAATCTAATTTTAAATTTGGCAATACTATAACCATCTTCAAACAAAACTTCTTTGACAATCTTCGGAAAATAACTTAAATGCACTATTTCTTCCTCAATTACAAACCACTAATTGCATAGCTACTAAATTACCATTCACATATGTTATCAATAATGTCTACATCTACTACTGTTATAGCACAATGTAGCACTTCAAATTTTTCAAGAACTACTAATTAAGTAAGGGCATTCAAGAATAACTTTAATTCATTATGATTCCAACTTTCTTCACAAGTTTTTAATCACTACAATATACATAAATGAATATGGATTTGTAATACACTAGAATAACAAACTTAGCTAAATCATTTCTCGTAAAAAAACCTCCACTACAAGCATGCACTCATAAGCCTTCATTTGCTGATACCCTCCCAATTAATCGGTATTCTTTTATTAATTTTGTTGATATTTCTCTTCAAATTCTAAACTGCTTCAATTTTTATTGTCCTACCTCTCTAAATTCTCCTTGAAGTTATTCTATGCTATAATTCTTCATTTGCAATGCATTGCCCTCTGCAGTCTAAGATAATTACTTGCTCTTATTCAATTATCTCAATAAAGAAGTAGTTAGTTTTAACAACATAAAATTAATGCATAAAAATTTCATGAACATTATATTTTTATACTTTATAACCAAATCATAAACTTCATTTACGATAACTATCATATTGTATTTTCTTTTCTTTTTACTGAAATTTGCGAAAAGTACATTATTGTACTCAATCATCACCTCTATGTAGACATACACAACATTCCAACAATGTCGTTTGTTTTACAAGTCCACATTCCAAACTTCCTTGAAAAAATTACGTTATGGTAAGACGTTGCCGTTTCTCTATTGCATCAACAACTTCAAGATTATCAATCAACACACTACCTTCCACTCCTGCACTTCCTCATTTGTACTACCTTCCCTTAGAAACAATACTAATATTTGTTAGCAACCTGAACATTTTAACCCCTAACTGCCCACGGCATCAGATTCTGGTGTTTACAATAATTTGAAGTTAAATAAAATCCAACCAAATTGATATTTTTAGTAGTTTGTATTTTTGAAAAACTCTATTCAAAGTCTAGTTCTAGCATCAAAAATCCGATCTTCAAAATGATTGATTATGATTTTTCTATTCAAGATTTTGTGCAAGGGTACCCATTGCAATCTTGGCTTCCCATAGTGTAGAGGGCTCTTGGAAATGAGCCTCAAATACACTAGGCCATGGAGGAAAAATCACATTAGAAATTCATTAAAAAAAATTGTAGAGTAGATTTTGGAAAGTTGTAAATTGATTAGAGTTGTGCATGTTAGGCCCTATAATCTCATATTTTTTTGGTTACCAACTTTTTAGATCTCACATATGAAAAGAGGTTTGAAAGATTTTTTTAGTTTTAACACCCTTGTGATCAAACATTATAATCTTTCAATCTATAAGTAATATTGTTGTATTTTCTTTTCCTATGTGATCTCTAACATCTCTAGTTTGAATTTGTATAGTTACAATTTTTTTGGAATGATACAATTTATCAAAATACTAGCTTTTTGTTGGATTTCAAGCAAATTCCAAGAGCCTAAAAACAAGCCTTGGGAAGTTAGAGGTTAATCAACATGTCCTCTTTGCCCGAAACACATAAATGACTTTGTTCATTGATTACGAAAGAGTAGCATAAGATTCAAGAATAAACAAAGAATTTTGACGAACATGAGGTTAGTATTCCACTTCCAATTCCCCAACTAAGTACTATAAATACGACATTGTATCCGCGTCCTGTCCTAATGTTTCATTTTGCATCTTCAAATTTGGACACAAGTTTCTTGGACATTGACAACTTTCAAACATTTGCATGAGGACTTACATAGTGAAATTATACTCCTTCAAGCAAGGTAGGTGACGTTACCTTCTACAAAAGGGCTTGCAATTTATAAAACTAGATTCAATAACATAAATACAAAAGGAAGCCAATACAGCTTCCATTGGATTCTTAAAATGTTTGTAACTTCCTCCATCCTATGAACAACATGTGCACAAAAGTATTCAATGACTACATAAAGCAACTGAAGTAGTCAAAAGGCAATATGATTCATCACTTTCACAAACATCTCAAATTTTGCAGAAAGGTCTATAAGTCATCAACTGTAAGAAAGGTGTCAAATACTTCACATGAAAACTTATTACAAATAACAACATTGACTACGGAACTGTATTCAACTAACAAAAACAAATATTTGGCATCCACTAAAAAAATGAATGCCATCCCTATTCAATTTGCACACCTTCTTTGTCTTCAGTCTCTTGCTTTGGACTTCCGCCATGCTCTATTTGCTTGTACAACTCTATATGCCAACATAGTTCTCAAAACAAATTCCTTGCCCAATCATTTGTAGTAGGCCAGCAAACTTTGAAGCCTTTGGAATAGTAGTTCCTTAATTCATGCACATTCTTCAAAAACACAATATTAATCACTTAACTTGTACTTCACATGGTCGTCTTCTTATAAGGATTTCACTAACATTTTAATGTCTACATATGTCTTGCTTTCAAAACTTACTAACATTTCGTACCTCACAATTTTCCAAAATCACCAAAATAAGTGAATTCATTATCAAGAAAAGGACAACCAATTTTTCATCCTCATGACAAATTCGCAATGCAATACAGAAAAAAATGAAGTGAATCTTCTTTTTCAAACAATCACCAACTAATCTTCAAAAGAAACACATTAATCTACTATGATTACTCTTGATTTATTGAAGTTGACATCTTCTCTCTAGGTTCCATTACTCGAATAAATTGAACATGGAAATACATAGGATTGGAGACAAACTGAAATCTTCAATGCATGAAAACATTAAACACAATTCCAATGCTCTAACAAAGCAAACATCCATTTAATAAATGCAAGAAGTAGTGAGGAATTTCTTTGGAGTAATTATTGATTTTGACAAGCTTCCTACCTATTTCACTTTAATATTACCTACCTCCAGCTAGAACAACGACTTTGAAGGTAATGGGTAAGGAGCATAGTCATCATTCATCAACGAAGGTAATTCATTAATGCAACATTCCATATGAACCTGTTGAAATTTTCTTAGACTAAAAGAAAGGTTTAAACTATCTTGAACCTACAATAGATTCAGTTACTACATGAACTTGTCACACCTCAAACTATACACTTCTCCATTCATAATATAACATGATGAAACATATAGAAATAACAGTATAACACTGAAACTCATTGAACTTACATTTAATCTACTATATACTTTGATTCTCTTTTAGTGACATCTAAAATAGACGGCAACTACTTCCTACTTCCATGTGACATATACATTCAATTCCTACATCAATTCCTATGGTTGCTCAATTTATATACAACTACCACTCATAAACGAAATTAACTTATAAATAACACATATTCATGTGCTATTGTAATGCCTTTCTACTACAAATCCTTTATCACTTACCCTTTGGGTTATTAAATTTCATGATAACAAAACATCCAAAAGTACGTCAAACAATAACATGACAACAAGGACACTTCATTTTACTAGAAGTTCACATAATACGTGTTTCATTCACATATTTTAGAAACTACACAACATATTTGAACAAGCATGTTCATTACTAGTTCCGTGTCAACATTTACCTAACATTAACATTGAAACACAAAATAGTGAATCGACCACATCTCCATAAACTATTTCCTTATAAAATTCAATTTGCATTTCTCTTCAAATCTGTGTTGTGTCCCCTACTTAATCTTCAGGAAAAAAATGCTTCATTGCCAATTAAATATGCAATAGAACAAGTTTCCTGTCCATTTTTTACTCCTTTAACTTAGAGATTAAGAGGAAAACAAGACAAACACAATACATAGACGACTAATGCAAAGGAATTTAGCAACATTCATTATTACATAAGACATTCTTTAGTATAGCAGGAAATACAAGACATACAATGCTCTCACCGCACAAAAACATTCATTCCTCTTAGTCAATCTCTATAAACTTAAATAAATAACCCAAGGTGCATTACGTAATTCTGAATTGACATATATCATTGTTTTTGACAAAATCATATTGTTAGAGAAACATATTTTCATTACAAAATCAAATTCTCCATTGGCAACTACTCTTTCTATATATTAGACATTATATTCTCTTAGTAATCTCCATTCCACTACTGCATGAAGTACACTTCATGCTGGCCCACTTATATGAAGAGCATTGAATTTCAAAAATTAATTACATGACCTTCAATCTTTTATCCGATCTGACAATTTGCATAAGAAGCAAGAGGACCCTACAGAGGAATTCATGACAAATGACAATTATTTTCGAATAATGAAAACTATACACTACTCCTTTAGGTTAAAAAATTAGCATCAATGTACAAAGAAGATTCACAACCGCCTATACATGTCATTTGTAATACCAATGTGTTATACAAGCAATGTCATTATCTAAAAATGAAAACATAAATTGGTTTCTTCATTTCACAATTCTTGTATACATACCTCTTTTTTATAACAACACACACGTGGCAGTAACTACTTTTTGGCAGATATACCTCCAGTTTTGTAAGAATCTTCAAATACGGAAGTCAGGAGGTGCATTTGCAAAGCACCCCCCTATGTCACTCGATGAGTTCATGAAAAAGGCCATTTCTTCAAGAAGGACTTTGTTAATATGACGTTGTCATTTGTATTGAAGAAGGAATTGCACAACTTACTAAAAATGTAACTAATCAAACATAATATGTACTAAGAATGAAACTAAGAAGCAAACAATTAAAAGAGAAAACAATATATTAAACAAAGATAGTCTTTTACATAAACTTTCAAAAAAGTAGTCTATTGCATTCTTGAATTGTTAAATAAGAAAAACATCTTCAGACTTCGTGAACTTGTCCACTTGCATGAAAATAACAGAAGTCGTCAAAGACACTCTCCATCAATCTTGTCATGTTAATCAATGGCGGGTGGTTGGTAGGCTCTGTAGAGCATGTCGTAGGCTTAGTATTGTCCAAATGGTCATGTATTGGTCATTGGGGGCCTATATTAGAGTTTTGAGATTGAAGGAGGTGTGAACAGAGCTATTTGGGGGCTCCTTTAGGGTGGTTGTAACCCTAGGCCGCCCCTTTGCTCCTTCACTCTCTTCAAGTCTTGCATATGTGTGTAGTTTATGAGTTGATAGGAATTGGAGCATGGATGTAATGATGATTGGTTGTTATACCAATCTTTACTAGTGTTATTCCTTGATTCATCTCGGTTTGTAAGACTAATCCAATTGAGACAAAGTATAAGCTATCTTGGAGTGTTAGGGAAGCTTATTATTTGAAGAGAGTGAAGGAGGTGTTGATGTGAGAGCACTAGAGTTGTTAGAGACGTTTGAATTGCTGTATTAGGGTTGCTGGCATTGGTGGTAACGTGCGGAAGCGCTGGCAAAATCAAATCTTGGAGCTTTGGTGTTGGAGGTGCTGATGTTGAGGTGGAGGGTGTTGGAGAGTTTCCAAGGGTGACAAGAAGATCTAAGAAGAAGCTCTTTAATGTAAAAATTCCATAGAAATAAGTTTCAAGCAATTCCGACACTTTTTGCAAAAGTTGTGTGAGTTTGAGTAGAGTGGTGAAAACCCTCATGTGTGCTGGACCAAACATGCAAAAGTGCTGATTTAGGGTTTGAGGGCCATTAGGGTGACTTTTTAGTGTTATAAACACTAGAAGTTGTTGTATTCCAAAAACTGTAAAATTGTCGAAAACTGTCAATTTTTGAAGAAGTTATGGCAGTTTGAAGTTTTGGAGTTGAAGCCTTGTTTTGAGAGGTGTTTTGTGAGGTTTGTTGACGTTGTTCAAGCTTTGATAGCTTCGAAGAACGAGAGAGACGAAGACCAGTTGACTTTTGATAGTTACCGGACCATTTACTAGAGTAATTTTGAATATTACTGGATCAATTATCGGGGTAACTTTTGGAAGTTACTAGGGTAGTTACTGGGGTAATTTTGAAAGTTACCAAGGTAATTTCTTGGATAACTTTTGAGTAGTTTTTGAAAATTACCACAAATTATTTTAAAAAATAAAAAATAAAAAATAAAAAATAAAAAAAATTGTGGTAATTCCCTATTATACTAGGGGCTGATTTTAGTTTGGAGGTGTAGAAGGAGGCCATTTAGAGGGGTTTGGAGGGCTATTAGTGGGTTACAAATTTATTACTTGTAGTTGTGATGCCCTAGCCTATTTTGGAGGCTTTCTTTTATACTTTGTGCATCATTGTTGTTGCGGGCAGCGTGGGTTACACCATTGCTTAGCTCCATTTCTTGTTACGGTGACGAAGTGGGAGTTGTGACCCACATGGTCGAGACTTGCTTGTTCTCATGGTAAGGCTGGAGTTATGACCAGCAGACCGTGATTTTGAAGTTTAGGATCCATTTTCACCGACAGTATCTCGTGGAATGCCGTCGGTTCCACCTATCCCATATCCCGTGGTTTTCTTATCCCTACCTGGATACTTGAACCAATCTAGAGCTTCAACAGGATAGGCCAACGGGGAGCAGTTTGACAGTGGTATAGAAGATTCGACATTCAAAGGTCGTTTATGGTTCAAACACGGACGCGTGACTACGTTGCAGAGGAAGACCAGGAGGTCGCAGTTCACGTTGAGGAGGACAGAGAGGAGTCAGCTCTACCCTCCGTGATAGTTGATCCCCTTAAGAGTTGGAGAATTAGCGTTTTTGACGACATGGAAGACCATAATGGTGGATCCATGGTTCGTGACCGCTACTCCGGAAGAGCTGAGGACGTGGCCTTTAATGATTGGAAGACCAGGTTTCGATCTTGGCAACGCACACAAAGACAACACAATGTTCTTTTCAATGATTGGTGGGCTTTTGAGCAGCTACCCACCCATCTTGAGTTTGAGGCGTTGCAAACCTATGATTCTTGGTTTGAGGATCATAGGGTTGAGCTTGAGGAGGTGGAAGACTATTGGGCTCGAAGGGTGGAGTTAGTCACGGCGTTGAAAGAGGGAGATGCATTCCCAGCAACTCAAACTTCAAAGACTAGTGATGGAGATGAAGAGAAAGGCGAGGAAGCTACCTCGGGCCCTGATGCAACACGAGCTGCGCGGTTGCTTTCTAAAGCTGCTACGAGTGGCGCTAGTGGGACTGCAACTACATTCATCTCTCGGTTGGCTTGAGCTTCAAATGATGCAATAGCCACGATGGGCCCTCTTCCTCAGTTTGATCCACTCCGATTGTTTTTTGAGCATTTGGAGATGGAGTTTGGAGGCATTCGCCGCGATTGCATGCGCCACATCCAGGATTTCAAGAAAGAGATTGGAGACACTTCCCGCATTATGTATGCAAGACTCTCCAAGTTTGCTCGTGATAGCGGAGATGCATTCACGGAACGCCAGTTGGTGGAGCTTTATATGGGGAAGCAAGACAAGAAGATTCGTGATATGGCACACCCTCACATGTTGTTGGCATATGATTGGAGGTCGAGCTACTTTAGCTCAAGCTTTTGCTATTGTGGAGCAATTGGATCGAGGGCTATGTGTAGAGGAGGTTGGAAGATTGTCATCCATTATGACTTCAACACCCAGCTAGACTAAGATTGTTGTTGGTAGTTCTAGCAAGAGCCAAGGGAACCCCAAGGTCTCCAAACAAATTGCTATGGCAGCTGAAGTGGAAGTGACAACCAATTCTCGTATGCGGTGTTGGAATTGTGGATTGCTAGGCCACGGAAAGAGAGATTGTCCTACAGATACATCATCTGAGGGTAAGAATGGTGGGCAATCAGTTACCAACAAGGGCAATGCAACCACAACAAATAGAGGCCCACAAAAGAAAGTACAAGGTGGAGGAACACCTCCAAAGTGCACTTATGCACCTTGTAGTCGGGTTGGTCATACGGAGGACAAATGTTGGGTGAAGAACCCGCAGTTGAGGCCTCAATCTTTCACCCCACAAGGTGCTCAAGGGGGTGGATCAAATTCTGGGGGCAACAATCTTGAGGCACGCATGGGAGAGTTGCAAAATACCCTAGCATTGCTTATTGCAGCGACAACAAAGATCACACCAGTTCCTTCTAATTCAAAGCCTGGACCAGATAGGTTTGAATATGGAGCATTTGGTGAGGTGGTTGCAGCGGTGGCTACGAGATCACAAGCCAATTCTTTACCAGTTGCACCCATGGTGGAAGGAAACTCAACTACTCCAGGTGGGCATCATGTGCGTCACCAAGGGCCTCCTGATAGTATTGGGCAATCAAGATTGCCAATGACATTTGGCTTGGCAGATGTGGTGACTAGTCCATCACTTGAAGCTAGCCCTGATGGAAGAAATTTCCCGTAGAAAAAGACATGATGGTGAAGAGTTTGGCTGTTAAACTCTTAGAAGTTCCATTGTTTTCAGGGGTTTAGTTGCAGAGCGACAACTTTGATGCAGCTGCCGTATATCATATGGCAGGGAAAATAATTCAAGGAACGGTCCAGATGCCTGCCAATGTGGCCATGAGGGAGATGGAAGAGTCTTCTTTGGCTGAGGGTGATGTGTGCACAAGGAAGGATGCTGCTAAAGAAGCAGCGAATGCCTTGCGATGTTGGAAGGGGTGGCTAAAAGAACCTCCTTCGCAAGCAAAGTTTGATAGCCACTTGAATTCAAGTGGAGAAGCTGTTGAAGTTGCCACAAGCTATTTGGCAACGATACTAGCTCGTGCAACTCGTGAACGCTTGCAAGTCAAGCCTGGAGTGGTGCGTTTGGCCAATTCTAGCCATGTCTTTTCTGTGGCTCGAGGTGAAGCACCTCAAGTGTTTCCACAAAAAATATTGCTTGATACAGGAGCCCAACCAGTCATGCTAGGCAAGTTGCTAACTCAGAGTTTGGGGCTTCTTGCTAGTGACTTGGAGCCATGTCCTTTCACCATAGCAACATCACTAGGGGGCACAAAGCAGCCTACAGGGATGATAAAAGAGCCCCTACGACTTCGGTTCAAGGTGGGCACTGATGCGTATACTCACATCTCTATGAGGTGTGTTGTAACAAGTGCTACGAGCTATGACATTCTTTTGGGGCAGCAAGTTTTGTACCCCATTGGTTTTGGTCATGATTCTTGGACTGAGGAGGTATGGTTTCGACCAGGGTGGTCACAAGGAGATGGACGGAAGGAGGTGATTCCCGTCATCTTTGGAGCTTTTGCTGGCGTGGTTGAGGGATTGGTGACAGTGTATGGGTGTGTTGCAGAGTGGTTGGCAACCGGAGATTTTCTAATGGAGGGCAACATGTCTGTTATAGACTCGCCTCTAGAGTTAGATACGCCAACACAAGGCAAAATCAACTCATTTGTAAGACATCCCAAGGATCCCATACCACCATGGATTTCACCAAAAGCTTTGCCTGAGAAATGCCATGAATTAGTGGAGAAAGTAAACCAGCAGCTATGGCAACCACAACACACACTACCACCTCTACAACAACTGGTAGATCTTTCTGATGATCCTAAGGGTATAGTTCTTGTGGAACTATTTGCTGGATTTGGTACTGGTTTAGCTGCAGTTTTGGAGGCAGGATTGTCTATACAAAGTTATACTTATGTAGACAACAACATAGTGGTGAACAGAGCTGCAAAACATCATTTGGACCAGTTAAGAATGAAATTTCCAAAGCAACTACCTGCAAGCGCTATTCAAGGTTGTATGTCTCGAGTTCCTTCAGACATTGCTTTGATTGGAGAAGAAGATCTTTTGAGGTTGGGCCAAGTGGACCTTGTGATGGCTGGATGGCCTTGCCAAGGGCATTCCCGGGCTGGTTCTCGCCAAGGACTCCAAGACCCACGATCAAGTTTATTTTGGGAGCTCTTACGGTTGTTGCATTGGTGGCAATGTAGACAAGCTACAAGTGTGGCTTATGTTCTTGAGAATGTGCCTCTATTGGGAGATGTTGGAGCTCAAGTTCATGAGGATGCACGATTGGTATGTTAGCACCTTGGTCAGCTAGTGGTAGTGGATGCTGCAGCCCTTGGTTCTTACGCCCATCGTTTACGGTGGAAGTGGACCAATTTGGCTCATATGCAAGGGATTTTTGCGGCAGTACATCGCATTAGTCGTCCCGAGGGCAGACATCTTGATGACATCTTGGAGGAGGGGCGATCGGCCCAAACAGTGGTGCAAGAAAATCAACCACCGTTAGCTATAATCAACTGTGTAGGAATGCCTCGATTGGCATTTCCTACTTTGATGAGTTATCCTCGGTCTTTTGCTTTTTGCAATGGCGGACCGGGCTTGGTATTTGACAACACTTCTATGAGATTGGAGGAGCCGAGTGCTACTGAGCAGGAACGTGCTATGGGTTTCCATACCGGCACCACTTCTGGGCTTGGATTGACAGAGTCTCAGCGGCGTCATTGTCTTGGACAAGCCATGGACTTGACATCCATGGTTTGGTTTCTTGGGATATGCCTAGCAGTTCAACGGCACAAGAAACTTGGCCTTGAAAGCCATCTGGGGGCAGATGTTTCAGGCCAGGGGGCAAAGGGTGTTGTGCCTCTAGCAGTGGAGAAGATGGCTACTCTAAATGCCAAAGCATGGCATGATAGTGAGCAGGCTTGCAGTCAAATACTTGAAAAGAAGAGAGACCAAGACTCTGTGGAGTGGCTTGTAGAAGATGAATTGCGAGGACAACGTGTATTGGCAGCATTGGCTCAAGATTTAGGAATGGAAGATGCCAAAGAGAAGTTCAAGAGGGTTTTTCTTACAAAAGAAAATCCATTTCTTGTCACATCACCTCACTTTGTAGTTGGTGCTAATGTTGGCATTAATGGAGGTGATTCGGTTGGAATGATTGAGAGTGATGATGCATCTATTGTCCTGCAAAAAGGCAATGGTGTAAGCTCTTCCAACTAGCAACCAAAGGTGGTGTCAGCACCATTAAAGGGGTCCCTGAAGGAGGAAGAAATCTTGCCAATTTACAAAGATTGGGAGATGGACATAGGCATGGGACTCACTGGTGTAGAGGCACGGAAGGTGCGAGCATTCATACGCTCGTACAAGGCTTGCTTTGCTTTTAAACTCACTGACTTGGAGGGTTATAAAGGCAAGCCTGTGAGAATTCAATTGGAAGATGATCATCCAGTGTTTAAACGCCCGTATAGGCTTAGCCTTTCAGAAAGAGACGGGGTGAAATTGAGGTGCAAAGAACTTTTGGACGCCGGATTGATAGAACTTTCAGATGGAGAGTATGCATGTGCTACAGTGATGCCAACAAAAAAAGATGTTCTTGGAAATTGGACGGAGAAGAGGATGTGTGGAGATTACCGTCATGTTAACAAGAAAACAAAATCCGATCGCTATCCCATGCCAACACCTGAGGAGTTATTTGATGCAGTTGGAAGGGCAAAAGTCTTTAGCACTTTGGACTTGAGGTCTTGATACCATCAATTGCCATTGAGACTTGAAGATAGGGTGAAGACGGCATTTTGGGGAGTAGATGAGGATGAAAGAGATATGCTTTTCCATTGGAAGTTCTTACCTTTTGGCTTGAAGAATGCCCCAGCAGAGTTCCAACGTGTTATGGATCAAGTCTTGAAGGGGTTGCCATTTGCTCAGTGTTACATAGATGATGTGATTATCTTTAGTGATACACTGGAGGAGCATGTACAACACTTGCAGCAAGTTTTTGAGAGGCTGCAAGCTTGGGGTCTTCCCTTACATTATGGGAAGTGTAAATTCTTCCATGATCAGTTGCCTTACTTGGGACATATGATTACACCAGGAGGCTTGGGAGTACAAGAGGCGAAGGTGGAAGCCTTGAAGAGGATCCCAATTCCTAGAGATGTATCAAGGTTGAGAGCCTTTATGGGACTAGCAAACTATTATCGACGATTTGTTCGTGGGTTCAGTCTCTTGGCAAAACCTTTGACTCGATTGACTCGGGTTGATCAAGAGTGGATGTGGGGACCTGATCAAGAGAAGGCATTTGAGGCTTTGAAAGGAGCACTTGGTTCAGCACCAGTGTTGAGGCGGCCTGATGCTCGACGACCTTTTCAACTCCACACAGATTGGAGTATGTTGGGGATTGGAGCTGTATTGACGTAGAAGGATGATGATGGCAAAGAATATGTTATTGCGTATGCTTCACGAAGCAACAATGATGCGGAGGCCAAATATTCATCTTATGAGGGGGAGTGCCTAGCTGTGGTGTGGGTAGTTGCACATTTCCGTCCATACCTCTATGACCAGAGCTTTACACTTGTGACTGATCATCAACCTCTAAAATGGTTGATGGAGTCTGATAAACTCACAGGGAAGCTTTCTAGGTGGGCCTTATTGTTGCAAGAGTATGATTTTGAAGTAGTCCACAAGGCGGGGTTGCAAAACTTGGATGCTGATGGCTTGAGCCGCAATCCAAGTCCCTTGGAGGAAGATGTGACTGGTGCTCGGTGGCATGGCTCATGTGATCAAGAGGCAGTGCCAGGGTGGCATGCTTCATCTTATTTGGCTTGGATGGAAGGAAGATCCAGCCAAGATTTAGGAAAGACTCGATTGAATGTTGTTGATGAGGACTTGGATGAAAGAGGACCTCAAGTTACCACTGATGTGTGGAAAGACCAAGGGGTTCTACATCGTCTTCAACATGGGGAGTTTTTGCCTAATACTATATCTCAAGAAAGGGACCGGATAGTCCATCGTTTGGCTAGGTTTCATTGGAAGGGTTGCCTTATATTTCGTCGATGGCCGGATGGAACAAGGAGGGTTGTTCCTAGGCCTAACCAACGTCTTCAACTGATACGTCAGGTTCATGAAGAGTTGGGTCATTTTGGAGTGCTTCGTACGTATTCCATGTTACGTGGTTTGTATTGGTGGATGGGTATGCGACAAGAGGTAGCAACCTATGTAGGGAGGTGTGAAGTTTGCGATCGAGTTAGATCAAGCTTCAATACTCTAACTCCCCAATTACAGCCTTTGCCAATCATGGGTTTGGACTATAGGTGGAGTCTTGATTTTGCCGGGCCATTGATGACTACATCACGAGGTGCTAAGTATGTACTTGTGATGGTAGAGCATTTCAGTAAGTGGATTGAGTTGGTGGCACTACCACAAAATTCCACGGAGTTAGCAGCAATGGCCTTCCTTGACCGTGTATTGGATAGATTTGGAGCTCCAGCTGAGGTGTTAACTGACCAAGGAAGAGAGTTTCTTGGGGCATTTGAAGAGCTTTGCACTAAAGCTCTAATTGATCACCGTACAACATCAAGAAACCACCCAAAGGCTGATGGATTAGCAGAGAGGGTGGTTCAGACGGTGAAGCGCAGTTTGCGCAAGTACAGGTTGTTGGCAGGCAATCACCGAGATTGGAATTTGAAGTTGCCATGGATAGCAATGGGTTATTGTTTCAGTCGACAGGCATCTCTTGCATCTTATAGCCCTTATCAGCTATTGTATGGCAGAGAGCCAATGTTACCGTCGGCTTTGAGGGAGAAATTAGATCCAGTTGTAGACTTGGATGACCCAAGAATTTGGGCACAAGTACTACATGATCGAGCTGAGTATTTTCAAAGGGCCATGCCAATGGCTATGGAAAATTTGGCAATAGCGCAACACAGAGATACTCTCAGATATGCGCACATTAAAAGTGGGACTTATAGGCCTCAACTTCGACGGTTCAAGGTTGGAGATTACGTGTATTTACAACGTGAGGCACCAACAACCTTGGATGTACGGGCTGGACGGACCATTTTGAGGGTCAAGGCAATTTTGCCTAGTGGAGTTCTTCTTTTGGAGGGGAAGGATGGACAAGAGTGTAGAGACAACACAAAAAACTGCGCTCCTTGTCATTTGCCAATTGAAGGGACTGTGGATCTAGAGTTGGTAGTGGTTCCACTTGGATTTAAATGTTTTGTATGTGGTGAGAGCAAGGGTGTTGCAACCATGTTATTGTGTGATTCATGTCAACGAGGTTGGCACATGGCATGTCTTCGACCGCCATTGATTGCTCTTCCTGTTAGATGTTGGACTTGTCCTCGTTGTAGAAGTGATTAGCTAGTACTACTTTTTCAAGTGGTTGCTGATTACTTTTCTCATTGACGGAAGATGTACTCATTTTGTAACATTTAATGTTGGAGTATGAGCGGTGGTTCTTGATATTGAAACTTGGATGGAGATTTCGTGGAGTCCAACTACAATATTGGAAGCGATTGAGGATGGGGCTCAATTGTACCCAACTTACCCCCTCACTTATGATTGATTCAAGCTCAGCAATGGATGGGGGCCTTTCGCCTATCTTCTTCAACATATTGATTACATAGTGAGTGTAGGGAAGTTTATTTCATTGGACTTCTATTGTTAGCTGAGTTGCAAGGGCGCTTTACTCAGCTAGGGGGGCAATTGAATGGTTGTTTATTCATGCCTTGTTGTAGTGTGGATTTGCATGTGGGCATGTGTGTATGTAGTAGTACATGTAGTTTACGACACTTACTGTTAGCGATACGGAGTGATACGACAATCTGCAAACCCTCAATATCCTTTTGTCAACCAAGCAACTACTACATTTAAAAAAAATAAATGCGGCATCGAAATCAATAGTACAGAAACTTCTATGTGTACTAAAAATGCCAACAAAATTTAATGTATATTCTTTTATTTTTAAAATCTTCCATTTGTCATTGGCACAAACAATGGCTGTAGATTCAAAGGACACCATAAAATGTTCTCATCAATGAAGAACTTCAACATTTTGAATTACAATTGAAATTTCAAGAATTTGAAAGCATACATAATAATCAAAAAAATGACCAAAGCAAGCCTCCATTGAATGTTAACTTCATTCACTGATATGTGCTACCCACTTCAAGTTACTTTCGCTCTTCAAAGGACATTGTCAGTGCAAATAAATGGTTAAACATATGCAACATTACAATTCCTATCTACATGTACTAGTTGAAGTTACAACAACAATATCTTCTTCTATACATAGTCATCTAACTTACCTATAAAGAAGAATGTCTTGCGCACAACTATGAATATCTATCTTCCTAGACTTACCTTATGATTGAAAACTTATTAACTCCATTAGTCATTCTTCATATTCAGTTAACCAACAACTAGATTAGCTACCATTTAATCAGATCAACAAATATTTTGTTATATGATTTCATGCTATGAAACTACACAATCCAACTAACATTCACAAAACTTCAATGAAAATTATTTTCCAATGCAAACTCGAAGCTTAGTCTGTAACAACAAAGAACTTAAGAGAGTTGAACTCCAGTCTAAAATCACATTCCTAATATGTGCTTCTCCACTCACTTAATGGCATTTAAAACTGAACATCTAAAACATAACTTTTGATTATCTACTTCCAGCTTAGTGGGATTGAAAGTGTTTCATACATTAATTAACATGTCCTATTAGAATTTTTCATCTATAATAGACATTTCTAAAATCCTTTAGAGACCCAACGTCTTTTTTTTTTAGAAATACGTATTTCATAGTAAAATGATATGTGTGCACATGAATAATAAAAAATTAAAAACAAACAAACAACTGGACATGTTTTAGTGAGATGTAAAAATGCACTTTACAATGCAAAAATATATTTTACTGTAGTACATTATGACATTTTTTGGGACACTTCTTACTGAAATATGAGAGCCCTTAAAAGTACAACAATATAATGTAAAATTCTAAGCACTTCCTTGCTCTTCAACATGAAAAATTTAAGTTACATAACTAACAAACAAACGGAATGAAACATGTACCGAAACTTTCTCATCAATTAGAAGACAAGAGCTACCACTTCCTAAACATTCCATAAGACTAAAATTAATATATCATTCGTAAATAGCATTCACTTACAACAATGTCTACACATTATTGTGGTTTTTATAGAAATCCGTAGATACAAGCAGTTTTGTATGACATGTCACTTACACATCTCTTTCTTGGTTCATGTCCTATCATTTGTGCCAAGTTTGGAAAGATGATGCATAACTAAGTTCAACACACAATGAAACAAACATGTAAACATTTTGTGCACATTGTGCACTAGATTACAACCAGGCATGTGGAGTCTTCATTCCACATGTTCTCATACAATCACCCTTCACAACGTTTTCCTTTGCAATTTCTCGCGTTCATTCTTCCTTGACTTGAAGAACTCAAGTGTATATCCAACCTTAATACACTTCATTAGCCTTCAAGTGAAAATGCCATGAAACAATGATAACAAAAATTAAAAAATATGGAATTTAGCACAAAAATCTATGTTGACTTAGAATTTGAAATAACTTTTCCTTCTTCCACTAGATCCAATTACTAACTACACCTCAATCTATGTCTCCACATCTCACTGCTTTAGAATGAGACATCATGATCGTTCCAAATGAAGAGCCCTTCCTAGAAACACCTTTCAAGATTCGAAATTCAACTTCAAGTCGTTTTATATATTCTTTGGTAGAAGTCTTGCTTGTCTTAGAAATTATTCATTCAATGTTGTCTATGATAGATCCTTGAGGAAGCCCGTCTTTGCCTTTGTAAGGAAATTCAACCAATTCCTTATTCACCTTCAAAATTAATAAGTATTCTACTAAATTCATTAGTTACCATCAATAAACAAGGACACAATATACAATTGAAATGCGGAAGGTGATTATACAGACCTATACATCCATTCTCCACACCACTATCCCCCTTTCAATGTCGATGTCTTCATTGTTGTATTCTTCGATTGGATATTCCTGCAATGTAGAATTTCTTATTTTATCCTCCATGAATTGCTTGCTCCCTCCCTCAATTCATCTTCTGGCAATTTTTCCTGATTTAGCTTTTTCTTTTCCAAACCCTTTTTTGTGTTGCCTTTCATCTATTACCTTGTCAAGATTGGGTGACTGCCATAAAATTCACGAAGTCTTTGTCGCACTCCAGTCTTGCCTATTAAACTGGTCCTTCCCACAACTTGATGACATCTATTAGCATATCTTCCATGCTCAGTTTTGTTTAACCTTTGTTTACTTTCTACAAGTTTTTCAAGTCGAAGCTAGATATCCTCGTCTATATGCACTGGAGGACTTTTGTTTTTCCTGATACAAGATATCAATTGTATCCTCTTCTTGGTTACTACCTTCCCAAATAAGCCTCTTAAGTAGTCTTCATTTAGATCTCCTGAATACTTGAAATCATCGTTCAGGTGGTCCTTCAAAATGCACATACTTTCGTGTATTTGCTTATGGATATGTGTGCAAGATGGATCCAGCTCCGCAACTAATTTGTTCGCCGTTGCTATCCATATTGCTCTACCAAGACCGTAAGGTTTTCCTTTGGGACACAGAGTCACGTAGAATGGCTTCTTCCTTCTTTTTCTTCTCTTAGATTTTGCTTCCTCGCGGATTGCTTCTTTATATCGTCTAGTTCTTCTATCCATCAAAGAAGTTGAAATAACATGACGATCTCTTTTTATGATGTTATCTCCACTATCATTATTCCTGCCTCATTCTTTTGGTGATCGCAACTAATATATAGTAGGGGATCTAGATCTCGAGTACCTTCTAATCCTTCTTATTGTCCTATATGGAGACAACGACTTGTCTTATCTATAACGGATGTCTAGCATTAAGGATTGTCTACTTTGATGATTTTGTCGGTCCTTTCCATTGTCCATGTCAAGTACTCCACCATCTACAATTCGAATATTAGTTTTTCTATGTCTAAGCCATTTAGAAATGCCTAATTTTGCTTTGAATTCTGTGTTTTTCAATAATTATACTTTTAGTTTGTGTTGCTTAATTAAAATTAGTATCACTTGTTCTTACATATATACAAGGTTTTAAACAATTTAGAAAATAAATATACCACATCACGATTGTAGTATTCTCACACTTAAATTGTTGTTGAATCATAGAACTTCCTATGTATGATTCACTGTCATTGTTTAATGATATTCAATAAAGTCCTATACAATAACATTACAATAACATTCTTATTATTTAGAGGAAACACACTCAAAATATAATATCATGTTCATCAACAATAAATAAAAATAAGGTTATAAAATTATGAAATTCGTAATATCCTTATTTAAATTACAAATGCAGTGTTATCCAAAAAAAAGGACCTAAGATCTATTCATTGGGCAAAATGTTTTGAATTACGGACCAAGATGAATTCTATGAGGAGTCATGCACTTATTGTTGTCTTTCTTGTAAATCTCAGTCTTGCTCCACTCCTGTCTTCTTCTATGGTATGTAGGACTCCTTGAATGTGGTAGACTCGTAGAGTCTCCTCTACAACTCCTCTATTGTTGATGATGTGAAGGACTCTTGCGGATGTAGTCCAGAGAGGCATAGATTGAGAATGGTATTGTCTTCTTCTATCTTCTGGAGAGACATTTACACCTCCTTCTTTTCTTTCAGACTTCATCAAACATAATTACAATCCTAAATTACTAAACAACTCAATTCTGCAATGTTTAATTCGAAAATAAAATATGTTTGCTACATTATGACTTCATGTTGTAGACACACTTCAAAACATTGAATACAATAGTTAATAAAGAAAATAAAAAATGTCTAATGAAATTCTTAGTTGCACATGAAGAATGCAAATATGTGTGCCATACATTTTTTAAAAACTCCTATTCAATGGAAAGGCAACATGGACAGACTAATTTACTAGAATCAATCCAAAATATTTTAGTATCATATGTCCAATAAAATATAATTGAACAGAACTCCTATTTGTGGGTTTCATGTGTCGTTACAAGAAATAAAATTTTGCACTTTCTGAGTTACTTACAATTTTCTTTGACTTGCACTTACAACTACGCTACTCACATAATTCACAAGAAAATGTGGTTTGATGAGTTTGTCGCTTTTTAAAAAATGGTTGAACATCAATGTTGAGTGCAGTCATGTACACTTTGGACACCCTCTCAAAAGTAAAACATACTTAATAAGCATTTCTGAAACTATAAGTGCTCTAACAAGTTTAATTCCTAGAGAAATTTTTACCTTGTCATGGTTGTGTATTGCTGGAGAGGGACTCTGCACATATCTTCATTCACCTTCAATTGGGTGCAACTCTAGGTGCAAGTCCTTCAACTACATACTGTTGTTTACTACTCTCTCCATCTTGCTTTGTGATGTATTGGTTTGGCTAGCTTTTGGAGTTGAATTTGGCTATTGGATATTTAATGAACTCAAAATTTCTGGACATCCTTGTGCATGTGGTTCCTCTTCAAGTACATTGCAATCCTCCTCAAAATCTATAGAAGCCTTTTCTTTTTCATTAGGAAACTTTGCATTATATCAGAAAATTAATAATAAAATCTACATTAATTTAAAAACTATGTAAAAGACGATTTCAGTGGGCAATCACATTCAATTTTTTTGTTACTATAATAGACCTGTCAAAACCACACTTAAAAACATGTTCTAAGATACTTTTGCAGATTTGGAAGAAATGCTTGTTATCTCGGATGCTTTCCGTAATGTATTCACGTCTAAAGTAGAGGAGGACTTGTATCGTAAATGATTTTGAGTCTCCACATTTAGGACACTTTGTATTTGTCAACCACATTTCAATGCATCTTGTTCTCATTTTCGCTTGAGTTATTCTATAGTAGTCTACAATAGTCTTACAATAGTCTTACCATTTCCAAAAACAACATCCACCACTGTAGGAGAAATTGTTTTTGAGTGTTTCTTCCCTTTTGGATGATTACCTTCTTTGGGGACATTCTTCCTGTGGACATGGCTCCTACTAGGCTCGCCAAATATGTAGTGACAATTGACATTTTCTTCAGCAGTAACTATTGCCATTACTCCTCTAGTTTTCCTCCATTTCTACTTTTCTACTTTCTCCATTTGCACAAGTGGTTTTGGTAGGTCGGCACTCTTCTTGGAAGTCACCATCACGTAATCTTTAATCTGTTACAATGCACACACAGTATTGAAGTTGAAATTGACTCTACTATAAACGCCAATAAAATACCATACTTTTGAAGGCCTGTTTTTCTACATGCCTATTGAAATAATACATGATCTATGTCAATATAGAAGAAAATGTAAACATCAGTTCTGTTTAAGCAAACAATACTACATTTCACCATCAATGCTTAGGAATTAACGAAACCAAGTCATTTACATTGATAAATAGTCTTCAATCCATAGATGAGTGTGTGGTATACTATACAAAAAATAATTTTAAACTTTACGATTTCTTTATAGTTTCAACGAGAACTCACTTTTACAATCTACAAGATAAGATCACGAACTATCAAATATTTTGAAAGACAAGAATATGAAATCCCTTGTCATTGTGGACTGAATTATGAGCAATTGACGTTGGTTATTTTTTTCTAACACTAAACTAAGTAGTGTCGTTTTCAAGTTTGGACTAACTTGAATGCCTACTACATTGTCTTCATTATGCAATGCAATCCCTTACCATGTACTATAAACATGACTATAATCATATTTAAGCTTTTGAAATCTAATTCTCCATTTGCAACGACGTCCACTTTTCTCACATGATGAGCATTTAAAAAAAAATCGAACCTAATTGTTAAAGGAAGGCTATGTATGATAATTTTACTTGTAATTTTTCCAACAATGTGCAACAAGTCAAGGATTGTACAGTTTTCAAAATTTTTATGAAATGTTGCACTAAAGGAACTTGAGGTTGATAATGAACTTACTAGTTCTCCTAGAGTAGATCAGTTATAGTCTAATGTCTTCTCTCTACTAATACAAGTTCTGCCACTCAATAGAAGTGAAGGTATCGTGGTAGCATTAAATTTGGCTAAGATTTCACCCTTTGTCTCCATGGATTGTAGTATTGCCACACTTCTATTAGCAATTGCTTCATAGTCAATGCGGCCTGAATGGAACTTGTTCTCCCTACTCCTTCTCAAGTGATCAATGCATTTCAATGGCTTTGAATTCTCTAGTGATTCTCCTTCAGGTCAATGACATTCGCAGATATCATCATCTGTGTCGCTAGAGAGCAATATGATGACCTTTGATGAAACTAAGTCCAAACCTTGCTTCAAGTTAGCAAATTGCAGAAGTTCCTCTTCTTCCATTGCTATCAAGTTATCTTCCATTTCACCTTTTAAATTTTCAAGAACATAGTCATCTAAGTTGGAATAAGGCAATGGTGATGGAGTCCTCACTCTACCCGTTCGGGCATACAGCTTGGCGTCCTCGAGGGCCCTTTTGTTTAACTACACATATCTTCATTTTCAGAAGCAACAAAGAATCAGATGGAAGAGTGCATAATAATTCTACATTAACATTTCACATGGCCAACTTACTATTACGTAAAAAGCTGACACATCATGTAGACGCCATATTTGACATTCCATTAAATGAGTGCAAACAATTCTAGCAATGACAAAAGAAGAAATAAGCAATAGCAATGTCAATCAATGAGTATGGCCGGCAGAGATTGATATCATTGTACACAAAAGACATCCTTGAGGTAGCGTTACAAGATAAGCAAAGGAGATTTCCACGTACCGCTAGAGGAACACTTTTTCATCCAAAAGTTTGAAATTAGGTTTTTCATAAGGTACAAGTACCGAGACTTCCTAGAGAATTTCGATACTTCTATTATTACCAACTTGTCTTTGGAATTTCTTTTTTGCCACATGAAGTTGGCGCACCTATTCTACAATTTATGCTATATACTACAACTCATACTGCCTAAAGTGATGGTCGCCATTGACTCAGGTACATGCATTTTTTTTCTATTCCAGAGTCTTAGGTTAAATTAGTATCAGAATACAAGTGGAAGCATGTGATATGAAGATAATTGCGTATATACTAATTCTATGGAATAACTATAGCATCCATTACTTTTAGCATGAATCTCTCTGAGAGTCTTGCTCAATTTGGTGGCAATGACAGGCGCAATGAAGTCGATGATGTCGCTTGCATTGGCAAAGACAACTTCTCTTGGATAGTGAGCTATTCTTCTCCCTCTCTTAACTTAGCATTTTTAGCACTCATATTTTCCTACGGCTTGTTAGAAGATGAAGGTATGAGATACTATATTAGAAATTACTTACACTGAGTTTTTGTGGTTGAGAGCCTCTTATAACTGCTGATTGTTATTTGCAATCACTTGTAAGTGGAGAATTTCACATTTTGTAGGAATTGGCATTTCCTCTGTCTGAACATCAACCTCTATAATAATTCAAGCAGAAACCTGTGAAATGATCTGCAATAGTTTATAAAGGAGTGCTAATTCAAATACAATTGTGATGGCTCCAAAGCTTGAGGTAGACTGAAGAACACATTTGTAGGTAAGTTCATTATTTCCTAGTCTACAGAACTACCACCGTCTCTAATTAAATTGTAAATTTGAGAGCAAGTTATATACATCAATAATGATGTTCTTTGCAATGAAGTTGTCATGTCTTCTAATATCATTTGTGATTTTGATTTTGTTTGATAATGACTAGGTACAAATGGCTAAGCAATTGGCTTTTTAAATATTAACTGCATATTAATGTCAGCTGCATTAGTCACGACTGTTAACTTACGGCAATAGTAGTATATTGCTATTTACAATTCAAATGAAATTGGCAAATGATTATTAATTCAATGTTTGCAAGTCAAAATTTTGAAATGTGAAGTTGTCCTCTGCTCATGGACATTGAATTGTAATTCCAAAATGTAATGTGCATAGTGTTGCTTCTTTGGACAATATTTTTTTCAGAAAACAAATAGGAAGTGATATCAGATTGAAGAACCTCCTTTTAATCACATTTGAATGCGGAATAGGATGTACTGTTGCCTTTTTTATATTTTTGGTATTATTTCTTTGCAAAAATCTCTAAAATACATGCAAAAGCTCTTGTTAGAGAATTTTTTTTAGTTTGTGCTCTTTTTCTTTAATTCCATTCTACTAATGTATCCATTTATGACCGTTGCCTTCATCAAATTTCCTGATGGTCTCATATTGTGAAAAAAAATGGAGTGAAAAATCAAACTTCATAAATCATTAGTCATCCAATTTTTATTTATTCAAATGACATATTTATGTGAGGACATCCTTCACTAAAATACGTAAGTGAATAGAGGTGGGGGAATTTTGTCATGATTTCACAGGTTCATGAAGAGGACATCAAGAACTCTGTGAATTTGAGAATGTTGTTCTTCTAGAAGAATATATGTCCCATGACATAGATGTCCTCAATCTTCAGTCTACTTGAAGATTTTGTTCTACTTTCAGTATTTCAGCTATTGAGTTGGAAAATCTTTAATACTTATTGCAATTTGTTGGTTGAGATTTGCAAATGAGGAGTAGTTGTCAACGTCAAGTCCGCGTCTAATACTATAAGTGTCCACTAAAAATGCACTTTGAATCTTGAATATGGAAGTCCAGTTTTTTATTGATCCTTTTTCATTATTCAAATCTTTTACCACACATTTGTTTTGGAACTGTCCATGTTTATTTCTTCCTTCTTCATATGAATTGGAGCTTATAGAAGTAAGATTTGGATGTGCAAAAGTTAGAAGAAAGAATACCAATTGGATACGTCTACTTTTTGTCCCTTTTTAATGATTTAATTATTACTATTGAATGAATTACCTGCACAATATGTGGACAAATTGAATAAGACATTCTGCATTCAGGATATTTTGGTTTAGTAAAAATACAAAATGTGATCATTTGTAACTGAAATACCATTTTGGAATAATCTAATTAGAGAAGACATATTTATTTGTAGGTAGCTTGAACCATTAATTCTGCAACCTTGAAATTATGTGGGTGTCTACAAAATTTCATTTCAAATTAGTCATATAAGGTTCTACACTACGAATGGTGCCCTATACTGTAAAGAGTTCTCATTATTTTGTGAACTTGTATGACATTGGTACTACGACTCTATGCATTTTGGCCATCTTCATAACTTGAAACCATAATTACTTGAAAACTCCAAAGATGGATTCCATTATGTGAATTTGTAAAAATGATTCTAATTAGCGATAAGTTTTTCATATATAGATGTTAGTTCTGACTCACTCATTGTAGTATTGTAGGTTCTATTAAATGCCACATAAGTTGCATATCTCTAGCATGTCTTTAATTTTGTGAATCCTTTGACTTCAAAAGGTACAAAAAATCATGGAACTTGAATGGAAGATTGTTGTTATAGAAAAAGAGGACATTGAAAATGTAGTGGTAGAGGGAAATGTACTGAAGGCCAAGTCGTAGTGCGTGGGAATATGCAAATTTCCACATTCTCAATGTGCCCATGAGCGATACAGTTTACTGCTTCAAAAGAACGGTAGTGATGGAGGATTCTATGGGAGAAAACGGTCAAAGTAGTAAACTCATGATTAGGAAACAATTGCTTGACATGCTCTTTGATTCACAAACCATTTTTCAAAAGGCAAATTCTCTGAAAGAGAAATGTGAACCTCTATTGCAAGACGATGTAAATGAGACAAAAATAGCTACTCGTGGTAGGGAGAAAAAAGTGAAATTTAAGTTGTAATAGTTTTGTGGTTCCAAATTCTAGAATGCACAATATTATGGCTTGAAACATAATATATCATTCAAAAAGTTGGATGTGTATATGTGTATGTGTAGACCACTATTTTTTTAACTATGTAAGTCTGATGAATTGTTTCCTCTATTTGTTATTTTCAGGGATTGTGGTTCCAAATTTGAAGACAAATCTTGACATGTCATTTTACAATGCAATACCAAGAAACAAGGTATGTACCGCCACTCCTACAGTGGTGCATAAATGTTAAGGTTATTTTGAGTATTGCTCCCTTAGGGAGAACAACAATTAAATATTTCTACTCATATAGGGATTGCATAATTTAAAGGCTTGCAGTTGACTATGTATTCAAGCAATACAAATTAGGAATTCAAATGACTATTAGTGAAAAAAAATTCGCAAGTAGCTTCAACATTTAAACAAAAGAATATGATGTCTTGCATGACATGTGATGCATTTAATGCTAGGCTTTTTATAACTAATCGACGTTTACAATGGTTACTATTATTCATTTTTATTAGTGCAAATAAGGATGTAAGATAGATGGTCAATTTCCTAACATGTAATAAAAATAGTCCTATGAGAGAAATGTAGCAATATTTTATGTACTCCTAAAGTGAAGGACTAATGTATTCATTGTAATGTACTCATTTTCCAAGAAATATAAACGCAAATTTCATTGATTCATAATTAGTTAACTGAAGATGTGCTATTTTGTGCAATTTGTCTAAGAAGGAATATAGACTCTAAATTAGTGGGCAATTTTTTCTTACATGTTGATACAAATTTGTTTTAATGACCTTAAGTTTTAGTTGTCACCACTTCTTAGACCAGAGAAACACGTGTGTTTTATAAAGCTCATTTGCAAAAACCATTTGCAAGAAACTCTTAATCTGAAGTGACGGAAAACACCAACACAAAGTGGCTACTTTTGGCTGTCATCAAAGAGGTGAGCATTGAAATAGGAAGTATTCAGTCTAACAAAATATTTTTGTTGTGAATGTGTCATATCCATTTGTTAGGATAATTTCTTAAACCTGTATTTGTATAATTTCATTTAAAGTAAAGAATATGTGAAATGTTATTAAGATATCAACTATTATTCATATTTGAATATGTAGTTCTAACTCATATTTGTAGTTTGAATGTTATTTTTCTATATTTGTAATTGATTTTGAATTTGGTAATAGCATGTCATCTATCCAAGTGCATAAAATAATTGTGTATTATAATTCTAGATCGACAACTTAGGATTTTTTTCTTCAAGTACAAAGTTTTGGTTTGACATGAATGTGATGTATGATTAATAAATATAAATGGAGGTTTAATTCTAAGTTAAAAAAATGCATAATATAATTTTAAGGACTTTTTGATTGACATTTCTTCAATGGTTTGATACGAATAAAAGTTTTAATAGTTTGCTCAATTGTTGAAAATGTTTTGTAGGATGGATTTAGGATTGTGTGCGGCCTACCATATTGACCGTTCAATAGTAAATAGATTGGGATTACCGAAATATTCCTATGCCTGCAATCGATGCAGAGGTGCCTATGTTAAAAAAGTGACAATAGTGGCACAACATCACATGAGGCATGGCAGAGATCTTTACTTGTTTTATCCCGTAATTGTGAGTTTCTTGAATCCCATTAAATTTGTCATTGCCACTAATTATTTTATAAGCAAATCTTCAAAATCCAAAAATTAAGAGGCAATAAATTGTAGGCATGTACTCATTATCTATTTTATTCAAGTCATAAGTATTGTCTTTTGACTTGATAAAAGAGTAATTTAGATTGTTTTTTACAATGTGAAAATTGCATAGATAAACACTCCAATGAGCATTGATTACTTATGTCAAATCATCTATGGAAATGTTTGTGTATTAGAGGTATTGAAATTTGTTTTTGATGTTGCTACACAAACAGTGGATGGAAGGAATGTTTAAGGTCCTACTCAATGGGTGGATAGACAAGAAGAACCATACCATCATCAAGAATATGAGAATGTGGACAACGTTTTCACATGGCCTTAGCGAAATTTTGTGGATGTTGAAAACCTAGCTCGAGATGCTTTCTTTAGAGTTGTTGAAATTCACGACATCATGAATGAAGCACAGGAAGCAACAGGTGATGGCTACAACATGGACAAGGAGGACAAATTTGATGAAGCCAATTTTCAGAGGTTGGTATGAGATTTTACAACAATAATATTTGATGGAAGCAATTTGAATTGTCTTCAATGTAGCATAGTTCTATTTTTGTTGTGCAGCTTATACTCAATTCCCTATACCTTTGCGGATGCTCTATTGACGTGGATAGTAGGAGATTTGCTACCAAGATCAAATTGCTTTTTGAGAACCATATATGAACTGAGAAGCATGTAGATGAAAGTTGGGTTGAAGCACAAGCAAGTGCATTTTTGCCTTGAAGGTCATGTATCATATAAAGGGGAGAATGAAGACCTAGAGCAATGCCCAACTTGTTCGCACCCATGTTATGTTGATGGTTCAAATAAAGTGCTTCAACGAGTAGTGTGATATTTTGATGTCATTAAACATTTACTGCACATGTTCAAATGCCCAGAGATAGCTAAGCATATGACATGGTACCATACTCACAAATCAAGGGATTCCAAAATGCGGTCAATAGTAGACAGTGAGCAATGAAAGACTATAGATAGAACTTACATTGATTTTGTTGAAGTTCTAACTAACCTACGTCTTGGTTTGGTAGGAGATGGCATAATCCATTTCAAAAATAATGCCAAGGCATAAAACATTCTACATTCATTTTGCTTATAACAATTTACAATCTCCCATTGTGGTTGTTGACGAAAAAGTTCTTCATATTGCTTGTCATTTTAATTCCAGGGCCAAAGTCACCAACATCAAAGAATATCAATGTGTTCATGGCTCCTCTTGTTCAAGATTTACTTAAACTTTGGACAGGAGTATCGGTGGTAGATATGTCTAAGCCTGTTAGTGAGAGATCATTCACACTACAAGCCTTGTTAATGTGGACAGTGAATGACTTCCTAGCATATGGACTTTTGTCTGGCCAATAAGTACATGATTTTTAGGGGTGCTCATTATGTGGTCCCGAGACTTGTGCAGAGCATGCTGCACTTCTTCAAAAAATGATATTTTTAGGTGGTAGGCTTTATTTACCTACTGATCACCGCTTTAGGAGGGAGAGGACTTCCTTCAACAACTAGTAGGAGTGGCAATTGCCTCCTCAAAAGAGCAACAAGAGATGAAGTGCTTAGATGGAGTGTCCAAAGAGTACAATTCCTTATGGATGGTGGTGTAGAGAATTTTGATGAATTCTGTAAGGCTACATGGTGTCAAACATCACAGTATTTTATACGATCTTCCTTATTGGAAGGTAAGAAATTAATTTTTGTTTTGTTAAATTAGAATGTTCATTTTTCATATGTATTTATGAGTAGAATGTAGAGTATCTTTATTCATTTTTGTAGTTGAGAAATTGAAGTTTATATGAGTTAGTGTTTACAACGTCATGGAAGTTGACATAAGTTATTAATTGTTTGAATAGGATCTATTAGTTCATCATGTACTTGACGTTATGCATTGCAAGAAAAAACTATCAGAGAATATATTGAAGACAATATTTGGTGACAAAGACACTTTAGCTATACGAGTAGACATACAAGCACATGGAATTTGTCTACATTTGCACTTGTGACCAACCGGCCCTAACCATAATAGATTGCATCAAAGTACATTGCTAGATTCACAATTCAACCTAATAGACATGGTATTGAACCTTAGGCTCTAATTTTACCATCATCAATTTTTGCAATACTCAATGTTAAGGAGAAGATGGGGAATAATGCATCAACATGGAATCAAATGCTTCATTTTGTCCCAAAAGTAAGGTCTATGTTCTCTAGCCTTGTTATGATTAATTTCTTTCATTTCACAATAAGTTATTAGCATGATATAGCAATTCATTCATACATCTAACTTATAGTGTGCATTTTTTATTGTCAAGGTTGATAGGGACCGGGTGCGAACTTTTGGAGGCTTTGTGAGTCCTATTGTATGCTTTGACTTGATTGTTGCCGATATTCCAGATGGACTACCGGTCCCCAATGTTTTCATTCCACCTTCTAATATTCTTGCTTGGAACATGTTGAATCAAGAAGAGGTTATTGAACCCATCTTTGAATTTGCTTCAGAGTTTGTTCATGATGATGGAACAACTTTGTTGTTCCATCTAGAAAATAGTAAGGTAAAGGAATTTACCCTTGAGCGTGCCAATACGTATGGTTTTTGTCTACTTGACTCTTGGACGGATATCAATGAAATGAAGCTTTCGAATTTAAAAAAATCCAAATGTTGGGTGAGTTTCACTGAATTTTTTTTCATTTGTAGTTTTTGATGTTTTGAACAACTTCTACACTATACCTAAATGTGGTAAAAAGAACCGTAGTCAAAATTCATTGTAGTTTTTCTTTCCATAGTGTTGTATATGTTGTTGACTATTGCTGCAACCTTCTTTTTTCATTTTCTAACTTAGATTTTGAAATTCGAAGGTATGTAATGTACTATAGGAAAGGTATTTTTAGTACCTTTCCAATGATACATTACACGCCATGAAACTCTAAAAATTCAATTCAAAAACTGAAAAAGAAGGTTGTAGTTGTAGTCAACAGCATGTATAGCACTGAGGAGAAAAAAATTGCAATGAATTTTGACTCTGGTTCTTTTTACTACATTTTGGTATAGTGCTAGTAACACTGTATTTCTCAAATACTAATTGTCATCCTTGTTTATCCCTCGTAGTCACAGCATTTCAAATCCTCTTATTTGTACAAAGACAATGGGAGGAAACATCGGTGGTATCTAAGTTTTCTATCACTATAAACCAACAGCTTAGTGATGCAAGTACAGTGGGGTACCAATCAAAATGTCGTTTTCGAATTCGCAGTGAGAAAAATTCTAGTACTACCAACTTTGAAAGCCTTCCGAGAGCTCAAAAATTGGTATTTTACCACAAAATTTTTAACAAAGAATTATCTTTATGTTAATTATATGTGTGACAAATTTCAAGGCCAAAAGATTCACCAAAAGAAAGTTATTCAAAATCTACCAACATTGGTAGCTGTGGAAATGTTTTCACTGCTGCCAACTTTGACAGCCTTCCAAAGATTGAATTATTTTTTTTTTGCCATGAAATTCTTGGAAAAGAAACCTCTTTATGATAATAACATATGATAAAAATTTCAAGGCCAAAATATTAATACAAAAAAAGATATAAACAATCTACCAACATGTGTCGTTTTGAGAAACAATTGTGAAAACCGTTTCACTACTTCAACTTTGACACCCTCCCAAGGGCTGAAAAATTGCTTATTTACCATGAAATTTTTGGCACAACGTGCTCTTTATGATAACAACATTCAAGCCAAATTTCAAGGTCAAAAAATTTATACAAAAAGAAATATTTACAATCTACCAATGTGTAGTTGTGAGATACCTTTTATTAAAGACATTGAAATTGTTGAAGTATGTCAGACAATCATGCTTCTAGATTGAAATTCTCCAGATGATGCAATCTCTAATCATAAATGCTTCTCAAAAAAATCAAGGATAGCCAAATTTAGTTGTGTGCACTTGTCACATCTCAAAGACTACACTTGTTTAAAAATTGGAAACCATACATGTATGAAGAAGTTTTTTCCTCTCAATAAGAATGTTGCATTTACAGTAGAGCATTATAGGAGGTGGGATGTGGGATGATGAGAGAAGAAAGTGATGGTGATTATTTTCTAAGCACAGGACTGAAACTTTGTGAACATGAGTGAGTGCATGAAAGATGAATTAACTAAGTAAGTCTAGGTTATGTGATAATTGGGTGGATGAGGCATGGGATGAATGTCTGAGGATATATGGAGGTATGTGAGATTTTCTTCAAGAATGAGTGAGGTTATAACTTACATGTGGTGACTGGTGAGGTCTGGTGAATGAGTGAAGGTTGTAAGGCATGATGATGGTGAGTGATTGAGGGTATGTGAGATTTTTTTCTGATGACTGAGTAAGGTTATATATGTGCTCAGTGAGTGAGGCTGGATCATGGTGATTAAGTGAAGGCTAGATCATGGTCACTGAGTGATGACTATTTCAAATGAAACTCATACTCGCATAGTAGATTTGAGTGAGGCAAGGAAGACATGAGTTGACATTGCAGCTATTGTTGGAGTCCATGTTAGAACAATTAAAAAGGTAGTGAAGAAATTTCGAGAAGATGGAACCTATAAGTGCAAACCTTGTGGTGGAAATCATGCTAAAAAGCTTAGTGATAGAGATGTCCGTGCTATTATACGTGTCTCAAAAACTCATCATCGCTCGACACTCTCTGAGATCACTAATATATATTCTATTCAAGTGTCTAGATCGACTATTCAAAGGGCTTTACGTGAGAGTGGCATTTTCAATTGAATTATTGTTAAAAAAACTTTTTTGATACATCATTACATGTCTCAACGATTGGCATTTGCTCAAAAGTATTGTGGGTGGATTATAAAAGAATGGGAGAGAGTTGTTTGGACAAATAAGTCTACCTTTGAAGTTGGAAAAAATTCTAGACAAGTTCATGTTTGGAGAAATGCATATGAGCGCTATTTATTAAGTTGTATAGTTCCAACTTTTAAGAGTAGGAGAACTTCTTTGATGATTTGGGGTGCATTTGCTAGAGGGCAAAAGTCACAACTTGTTTTTATGCCCAAACATAGACGTTCTGCTAAGAATTTTGTTGAAGTGGTCTACAATGTCGAGTTGCTTCATTTTATGAGTAGAGTGCTATACATATTGCTCATAGAAGATGGCGCACCTGTCCATCGTAACAAAGTATGTGAAGAATGGAGACAAACACACCTTTTGGAGAAGCTCGATTGGCCTACAAATTCTCCCGATCTCAATCCAATTGAGAACCTTTGGAAGATTTTGAAAGATGCTGTACAACATAGCCCAATATGTCCAAAAAATTTAGATGACTTGAAGGTAGTTATTGAAAGAGAGTGGGGTTAATCAATGCTACAAAGCTCCTTCAACTATGTCATTCTATGCCCTCTAGGTTACAAGCAATGATTGAAGCAAATGGAGGACATACACGTTGGTAGATTATAAATATTTTTTTTTGTATAAATTTTTTGACCTTAAAATTTGGCTTGAATGTTGTCACCATAACGAGCATGTTGTGCCAAAAATTTCATGGTAAATAAGCAATTTTTCAGCCCTGGGGAGGGTGTCAAAGTTGAAGTAGTGAAATGGTTTTCACAATTGTTTCTCAAAACGACACATGTTGGTAGATTGTTTATATCTTTTTTTGTATTAATATTTTGGCCTTGAAATTTTTATCATATGTTATTATCATAAAGAGGTTTCTTTTCCAAGAATTTCATGGCAAAAAAAAAATAATTCAATCTTTGGAAGGCTGTCAAAGTTGGCAGTAGTGAAAACATTTCTACAGCTACCAATGTTGGTAGATTTTGAATAACTTTTTTTCGGTGAATCTTTTGGCCTTGAAATTTGTCATACATATAATTAACTTAAATATAATTCTTAGTTAAAAATTTTGTGGTAAAATACCAATTTTTGAGCTCTCGGAAGGCTTTCAAAGTTGGTAGTACTAGAATTTTTCTCACTGCGAATTCGAAAACGACATTTTGATTGGTACCCCATTGTACAAGTTTTGCACTAAGGGATTTTAAAGCTATTTGTAAATTCATTTTTTAATCAACTTAAATAATAGTTTTTGTGGCACAAGTATTTTCCTATTCTTAAATTATCTTTGTATAGCAAAATTCTAACATATTATTCCTCCAAATTCCAATGTTCATAAATGTTAGATTTTGCATTTGTAGATAATACTTCACATTATAAGAAGATGCAAGATCTAGCTTGTAGCGATGGGACTAGCTC
Source organism: Pseudoscleropodium purum (assembly GCA_963969395.1). Taxonomy (NCBI): domain Eukaryota; kingdom Viridiplantae; phylum Streptophyta; class Bryopsida; order Hypnales; family Brachytheciaceae; genus Pseudoscleropodium; species Pseudoscleropodium purum. Next base: position 7,602,065 of record OZ017796.1, read on the forward strand.
TTTGGTTGAACTGTGATTCAAAGCTTCATTAAATAAATGAAATGAGACAAAGAAAGACTTTAAGTAGACACCAGAAATATTAGATGTCAAACAAGAGTGGGGTTTAGGTGTGGAGCTAGGTTAGCTTTGCCTCTCCAACAGAAGCTCAGGACCTAAGGTTCGCCTTAAAAGAAGAAGTGTAATTCATATACACAAGGCTATCTAATCTAGATCATTGAGATTAGGTGGTTGAAAGATCACTTAAGCAATATATATATATATATATATATATATATATATATATATATATATATATATATATATATATATATGAAGTGTACTTATTGTGCATGGTTGGCCTAATTGGAATATCTTACTTTTCATTGTATAGATTTATTTTAGGGCATATACATTTTTTTTTCTTTTTAGGGTATGAAATGGGACCTCCTTGAATCTTGCAAATGTATACAAGGCGCGTAACTTTTTTTCTCACTTTGTTGTCTATTTCTACCTATCTATGTACTACATGTTTGTCTTACACAACATAATTATATATTGTAGGATGCATGTTGGACCCTGTGGTTCAATGTATAGCAAAAAGTAATTCAATATTACACACCACTTCATCTCAACAAACAACCCTAAACTATTAACTTAGTGTCTACCTCCCTTAATACTTTTCACTAGAAGCTTTTGTAGCTATTGATGACTTGTAATGCGCACATATGTATTGTTGATTGTCTTAGCAAGCTGGTATTTATTGATCTATTGTTATTTCTTAGAATCAAATATTAATTTGCAACTTACGCTCTAAGAACAACATTTGAGAGGCTTTTGATGCTTGGTGTTGTTTATGCTAAAAGAATGCTCCATGTAAAGCAAGCATTGTTCATGGCAACCCATCATTAGTACATCAAGTAAATATTCTCTATGAAAAAGTAACAAGATATGGACAAATACACTCCAACAACAATTTCCCAAAATATCATCTTCTACTTCACTTCTTTCAATTCAATATGATGTCTAGTGAGGTTTGACCTCTTTTTCTCAAAATTAGCCTTTTGGTTCTTGAGATCTACAAAATTTGTGGTCAATATCCTATTCTTCCTATAGCAACATATTTATTGAAAATGTTGAGCTTCTCCTATCAACTTGTTGATTGTTTATTATTAACACCTCTATCAATATTCAACCAATATTTGAAAACTTAAACTAGTATTTTGACTATGAATGTATGAATTTGCATTTCAAGTTTACAAATATCAACTAATTGTTGAAATATATACATAATATCAATGTTACTTTAAACTATGAATGCATGAATTTGCAACATAAAATTAGTTAGGAGTAGACTATTAATACTCTTGTTATCTAAAAATACTCTCAATTTAATGAATATAATGTTATACTATATTGAACCTAATAGCACCATTTCTCTCAATGAAATGTGGGTTGGAAAAAACATGTATTGCAAGTGTAATTCCAAGAATAAAACAAGGCTTCAACACCAACCAATGAGATGTAAAGAGTTCTATGACATAACCAATGGGAGTTGAGGTACTTTGTACAACTTCAAAAGTTTTTAAAGAGAATTTAGTCTCACAAGTAGTCAACTATAAAAAATTCATAGAATATTGTCTAAGTGAGAAAACTACAAAACAACTTGGGTTGAAGCTTGACAAAGTTACAAGAAAGCTAATATTCTTATGAAAATCATCATAAAAACAACCAACGTAATTGGGGCAATAAAGTGATGGTTTTGGATGCTTCTACTGTACTTTCCTTTGATTCAAAGATTTAAAATTCAATGCTCACAACTTTGGGAATGTGAAAGAACCTCAACCTCCTTTCCATTGACCATGTCCCAGTGAGATCAATATTAAGAAATGCATGACACTTGTTGGGATCAAAAATGTAAAAGAATACCAATGCAAAAGGGCAACCAATGAATTGAAGACATGTAAAGTCGTTACAGTACTAGTATCACTTCAAATGGGACGAGGGTTACTTAAAAGCTTGGTACGAAAAAGGGTAAGAGATGATGCACACTCACACGACTGCAACGCAAGATTGGAAATTGGGGACACTTTGCTTCACAGTGCGCTCTGAGAGTGTATCCTCAAATGCCTCAATAATCCACCAAGTTGGCTCTAGTGTCTATCATATGCTTCAAATAAGAACTTCGTGTAAAATACATGTCAGTCAAAACTCATGTTCACTTTCACACCTTGTGCTCTATCCAAGTTCCACTCGCTCTTCGCGGATCTGCAACATGCAGTACCAAGTGCTCCTTAAAGACAGCAAATAACGCAGAACTTCACAAACTTGTGTTCAAATGCATGGCACAAATATCTTGCTTCATTCACTCCACTCAAGGGTTGCGAAGGCATATTCAATCCCGCTGTCGACAGTTTGCGAAAATAATTCTCAACACCGATAGGTGAAAATGTCTGGTGTTATGTACCTTGGCAAGATAGGCGGCTAGAGCTCTTGGTTCCTCGCGAGCTTGGGCTTGTAACGCCTCTCGCTGCAGCTTGAGCTGTGCAACAAGCTCTTCCTCCTGGGAAAAGAACGATGAACTTGACACTGAGGAGACTCATGACACATTAGTGAAATAGGGACCACTACATTCCCGACTTGACAACTAGATCATACATTCCTTTGCAATAGATCAAAGAAGACGCAAAATGTTAAAATATTAGACATGGTAATTTAACACTTCTTGAGAGAATCGCGGAGATTCGAACCGTCACCAATGCAGTCAAGTATGCCAAGATAATGCTGTAGAAATTGGAAAAAGTAACGCTAAGATCACCTTTGGAACCAGGAGATTAAGTCTGTCCACCTCCTCTTGCTTAATTTTTGTTGTCATTGCTCGAACATCGTCTGTCAGAGGAGCGGACCTGAACGAAGAAGCAACCATGTCAGGGACCACAGCAATGCCCTACTGAGATGAAGCGAGAAGCCTTCATGAATTCGGTCTCCATCTCCATTGACTAAGCACCACAGCACTTTTCAGAAAATTTTCTAAAATTTCATGCCTAGACCTCATTCTCAGGGATGACATGTGCATAACAAAAGAGGCACGTGATAATCATGACTGCAATATCAAGTGATAACACCATCCAGCGATGTTGGAAGTCATCTAATCAACAAAATCCGATCACTGACAGACCAAGCCGAAATAAAAGCGTACCTGAAACTTAATCCACCACCTTCCCTATGCTGCTCGACAAGCTCCTGTAACTCTTCAAGTACCTCCTTCAGCTGGTTCATACATCGTTTCCTTAATACAGGTGCAGATATTCTGCGTCACTAGAGCCTAAGCCACTATAACATATCAATGAAAAGGAAAATCAAACTTCGAAAAAGTATCCAATAGAGAAGATGAATGTAAACCTCCCAAGCTTCACATCGAGCCTTAAAATCCAACTGCAAAATACAGAAGTGGCACGAATGAACGTCAAAACATCGAGGTTGCTCATTTAACTTCCATAACCTGTGTATAATGTAGATAAATGAGAAGTACACAAGAATCGATTTCAGCACGACAATAGAATTGAACAGTAGCTCCTTCGTACCACTCGTCAGTGCATCATTATTGCACTTAAAAAAGAATAAGTATCAAAAAATTATCACAACAGTTGGTTCCAAAATTCTGCATCCTTGAGCGATCGACACATTATGGATATTCCATTCCGAGAGAAGCTTCAAAGAGCTTCATATCTAACTCAAAGACCGACCCAGCAAGGTTAAATGTGCAAATGAAGTTGGCGGTGCCCTCACCATAACATGCTCTTGCATCTTCGCCACTACCTGCATACACAACCAATGTGCCAAAAAAATAAGAACTGGCCAGAATTTCGAGAACAAGCCTGAAGGAGGAAATTAGTTAAATTAAAATCACAATTTATGCACAAAAAATTGGCTATGGCTGTTTCCTTACCCGCGTGTATATAAGGAAGAGCTTGTCTTTCTCCTTGGCCGTGAATTGCGGAAAACATTCCACAAATTCCTACACAACGGCCCCCCAAAATAGATTCAACAAGAAGTAAACCATTGGACGAGCCCAAAATCACCAGGCTTCATATACACGAACCAATTCAAATAAACCTTAAAAAAATTCACTCTTTCATGGAATGGAAAAGGCAGAGGAACTACGAACATTTTTATCAACTGCGTTTAAGGCGCCACGGCTTGCGACGCTCATACGATTCCACAAAAGTTCGTGCCGCAATTTATTCTCTCCGTCGGTGCCCATTGCCTGCTAGCACCTAATATCATTTCCCGTCCATGATCCCGTATCAGACCCAAACTCTACAGAACCTAAAGAGCTGAAACTTAAAATCGACAGCTCAGAAAAAACTCCAATTGCAGCAGTGTCTCTGTCACTGTTAAAGAATGAGAACCGTCTCTGTTTCAATGGCATCACAATCTCGAAGATCTTCCTAATCAAACCCTTTGATAAAAACTCTAACAAAACCTGGAGGTAAAAATCTGAGGGAGGGACAAAAGAATGCTCACGAGGTCTGTGGTTTACGGAATGGAGAGGAGATTTTCTTCACTAAAGATGACACTCGCAAGCTCGGGAAGCCGGTGTCAACCTATTGTAGTAATTGACTGCCCCGTGCGCACTCCATCGTGCTCCTTCACCTGAACCCCAAAATTGTTTTGTGAATCATCAGGGTTTTTCTGTGCTAAACTCAGTCGACAAGAATATAAAGAATCGTCAGGAGTATGCCATTTTCACACACATCTGGCACATTCGCAGTACTAAACATAAGGAAAGAAGCTACAAAGGTTTATGAGGAAAACTCCAGGAACCTTGCACTAAACCTTGAAGATGAAAGCATCACGAAATTCGACAACACCGCAAGATTGAATCTAATCTCGGAAGGAGAAAATTCACTAAACTCAATGAAGAAAAAATCTCAAAAACAATCTGACTCCAAGAGCAATGCGATCGGACAAAACGAAAGTCACGAAGTTGCCGGTCAAATCGTTTGAACAAAGAACCCGCCCCCGCGCAAGCGAAGGGCATCATAACATGGTGAAGAAGGAGAAGAAGGAGAAAAAGAAAAGATAAAGAAAAGATAAAGAAATGTAGCAACTCTTGATTTCACCATCTTGATTTTTCTGTGTTGTATTGGTATGAGGTCAAGACCATATCCAAACCAACCCCTCAAAATGGTATAAGGAATGTTTTTTATTCATATTGAATCTAAATTGGAAAAGATTTTAATTGAAAGAATTTTTTTTAAATCACATAGAATAAATATAATTTTATTTAATAAAACTTGGACATGGGATGATCTAAATAGTCCTAAATATCTTCAATGCAAGGTAAAGAAAAATATTGGTTATATCATTATTTGCTAAATTCGCTAATAATCCACAAATCATCCAAAATTCACTAAGTCCACAACAAATTTTAGCAAATTTTTTTAATGTGGACACTATTTTCTTTACTTTTACATTAGAAGGTCTTTAGGGATTGCTTGATTATGTCATGTCCAAGTATAAAAAAAATTTGGATCTATTTTAGTGTGCTTCTAATTGAAATATTCTCAAATTTTGATTCCAAACATATAAAAATACTTGTTTTTTTGTTTTGGAGGCTTGGAGTGGAAATATTCTTATTCTATTTTAGCTTTAAGTTTTGTTTCATAAAATTGCATTCAAATACTGAGCTCCTTTAACCCCTAAATTCCCAAGGCCAATTTTCTGTCAAAAACCACTCAAAACTGCTATTTTTGCTGCATTCATTCAAGAATACAAAAAAAAATCATTTTTTTAGAATCTAACCACAGGATCTTGTACTTTACTTGTCTTAGCTCACATGGTAAAAATTTCATGAAGTTTGACCTTATAGATTGGAAGATATCAGCATTCAAAGTTGAAAAAGAAGGTTTTTTTGAACACTAGCGTGTAATTTCAGATGACTTTGACCGCCAATTGTGAAATTTTTTTGCACTACAAACTTTGAATTTAAAATTTTATATATTGAAAAATTGAGTTGAAAGTCAAGAAAAAAAAATTAAAAAAAAACACACTTGATTTTCATTCTTTAAAAAAATGCTAAGTAGAAGTAGGTCCAAGATTGGAAAAAAAACTAAATTGTTAATAACTTCAAGATGGGATTGAAAGACAATAATTCCAATGGTGAGATTGTTTTAGCAATCAAACACAACATTCTCAAAAGAAAATTGCGAAAAATTGTGAAAATTGCATTCAGAAATGAACCCTACAAGTTATTTTTTCAAGAAGATGCTGAAATTGCCCAAAAAACAAAATTGTCTTTAACTTTCTCATTATTAGTCCAAATAGAACGAATCAAAGCTTCACATGTAGACAAAAATGAAAAATTTTAGGGAAAAAAAAATTAAAATTTAATTTGATTTTTTGCAATTTTTTTTGTGCTGCCCACCGAATTTAGTTTCAAGCTTTTTGTAGTATAACTTTTTCTCCCAAGCACCAATTGAAATAAAAATTATATTCCCACTTAGATAATCAGTTTTCCTATCTAATGGGAAAGTTTCAAAACAATTCATCAAAAATTGAGATCACAGGAACCTGCTCGAAATCTGATTTGTCCTTAGAGGGGACATTGGGAATTTAGGGGTCAACCCCTAAAGGACTGTGGTATTTCTTAATTCAAAATTATTTCAAAATATTTGTATCCAACGCAAAGCTATAATCTTTATCTCTATGTATTCATTAACAAATCCATTCATAAGATCCTCTAGTTAATTTATTAGAATACATGTCCCTTCTAAAATTTTAGAACAATAATCTTTACCAATTGTAAAATCATGATGCTTGAATTTCAATAAGAAGTATCTTCGACTCTTCCCAAATGGTTAAGTTTCATCTTTCAAACTTTTTACCTAGAACTATGTACATCCTACAATTTACATCTCTCCATAGTATGTTGGAAAAAGAAGAAGTTGGAAATACATGTAAAATTAATTAATTAATTAATTAATTTTTTAAATTTCATATTTATGCTTCAAAAATATTGATTAGAAAGAGGCAATTGAAGGTATGATTAAAAGTACTAAATTGTTAAGAATTTAGTAATAGAATTATGAAAATTTCAATTCCCATGGTTGTAATGTTGTAATTAACAATCTACATCCTAATTTTTTTATCTTTTACAAAAAGTACTAAAAATTGAATTCAAAACAAGACTTCAAAGTTTTTTCAAGGGGTAGAGACTCTATAACTACCTACAAACTAAAACTCCTCACAACTTTCATCTTGTTAATCAAAATAGGATGATTTGTCAAATATAGAAAAACATAGGAAATCAAGTTCAAATCTTTTTTTTTAAGGTATTTTTTTCAACTGTTTGGATTGCATGGACTTCAAAAGAAACTACATATAATAGAATAACTTTTTAACCATTTAGTCAAATTTTATAAAAATGGTTGTGCCTTAAAGCTACTCCTTGATCACATGTTGTGTGAAATTTTTTTTAAATAAATAGGAGTTTGATTTGTAAATGAATAACCAAAAATTCTTTGTTGTCAAAGAAATGTGCTTCATAGCTTAAGTTTAGAGGTTAAAGTTGTAAATACAAATGCAACACTCAATAAGTTTTTGTAATTAACTATTGAATTTAGTTCCTAAACAAAACAATTCTATTGTTATATGGTCAAACACCATTTCTAAGTTCAACTTGATTTGAAGTCAAATTTCAATGTTACATTTCTATTATATAAGTCTATATGTTTTTCTATCAATTTGAAATATTTCTATTAGTTGTGTGAAAAATTATCATTTTTTGGCAAAAAGTGAAAATAGATTAGTAAAAAGAACAAAAATATCCAATTAATTAAAATTTCTTCATATGGTACAAATAGCCATAAAGAATAGTAAGAAATTTTCTAGTCATTATTTTTCTTTTCACCCTAAAACACCCTTAGTGATGATCTTTGAGTCAAATAGCGACTATTAAGCCAAATTTATTTTGAATATAATTAAATGACAAAATTTTGGCAATTTTTAAAGGTAGAAAAATCCTCTTTGCTTGATGTTGATTTTTCTAAATAATTTGGAGAAAAATTAAGTTATTGTGATTTTCTCAAAAACAAAAATTAGAACCTCAAGTATGCAAAAAAAACTTTTGATCTTCTCTTTTTGCAAGGGTAGAAGCTAAACCTCTATTTACAAAGAAAACAATGTAATGTGATGAGATTGCATGCAATCATATCCATGATCATACCTTGTAGTCATTCAAAAGAAATCATTAAAAAGTCAAATGCAATTTAGAATTATAAGCAAACTAAAGACCAAAAAAAAGATGACTTTTAAGACTTTTAGAATATTAACTCTAATGTAGAAGTAAAATTATATCAAATATAGTATATATTTGAATAATTGTAGATATTGACCAAAAACAAAAATAAGAATGGGATAAAAATATTTTGTAATTAAAGCTTTAAAAAAATTTATATGTAAAAATTAGAAATAAAAATCATACAACATTGCATACCAATAATTTGATTTTTAACACAAATGACATGCAATTGCAATAATTCATTGAAAGTTTGGATTAAAAAAATGAAAAAAAATTAGAAATGAAAAAAACCCAATCTTTATTTTCTTAGTTTAAGCCAAATATCCAAAATGGATATCTTGGAAGTTTCAATCAAGGTTAACCAAAGATCATCTAATTTTAGGATGTGGGGATGTTTAGGGGTTAAGCATGTATCAAAGTCAACTTTAATGCAATCTAATTGAAATAAGATAACTATAGCTACAATCTCATGAAGAATCATTTGAATGTGATCTCTAGTAATCATTAAACAATCTTTGTTTTTCATGGGGCTTGTTGGCAACTAAAAGATGGAATTTTACATTCTTTTGGCATCTATTTTTTGGACATCATATGAATAAGCAATGAATTATTGAAGTAATGATTATAGGTATATTAAATAGTGATATAATCTCTTAATCTTAGTAATAGAGGAATAGAATACAATATTCTTACAAATTCCTCATGGTGCTATTTTAAAGAATTTTTCATATAAAATTCACCTTGTATTTTGATTCACACTTGAAATTGAATTCATACTCAATTTCAATCATACTTTCAATATCAACGTTAATTTTAAGATCCAAATTCTATTAAATTGAGCAAGATCATAGATGGATTGGTTTCAATAACTAGTTTCAAATTATGTGTGCTTAGATGCAAAGGTTAGATCATTATTCAAATTAGTCATTTAAAGAGTTTTATGATAGTTATAGAAGAGAGAATTTTAAAAAATTTGGTAAATTTTTTGGATATTAAAATAATACTTAATTTTAAAAGTATTCTTATTAATAAATGAATAAATTTTATAGTTGGCTTCATCATTGATTGAAACTTTATAGATGCTTCTTTATTTGAAAGATCATCAACCACTTCATTGACAACATCTTTTAGCATGGTAGTAACACCATTTAAGATTCATTTTTGTAATCACAAGGATTGAAATGATGAAACATTCAAAATTATATAAACTATAACAAAATGTAGAAAACATTAATAGCATGGCATTTGGGGATTTTTCATAAACTCAAGGATATTGGCGTCAATTACTAATAACTATGAATACTCTATTGGGTGTAATTTTAATTGTTGTTGCATTTACTTTGAACTACAAAATTTCAAAAAGTACATTCAATGTATTCATTAATTACTATACAAAGACATATTTGCACTACCACATTGAAAGCCACCATGGAATTTTTTTGACCTCAAATTCTTAAAACCATAGACATTGGTCTAGATAAGGAATTATAGATAGGACACTACTTTTGAGAATTAGTCATAAGTAAATTGAGGCAATTTTGAACAAAAAATATGTGAATTTGTAGTATATTTTTATATTAATTGTTGATTGGCAAATAAAGTCATGAAATTATATTTGGTTGCAAAACATTCATAATGAGTTGAAAACTTCATAAGCTTCTTATATTTGAACTTGGTCATAATTCTATATTAAAAATATATAAATTCCAAGAAATCACCTTTGATGGTCAAATAGGCCACATATTTGGGTATTGATAAAACTTTGAAGTTAAATAAAACCTTAACAAGTTACTAATAAGCCACTATATTTTGATATCAATAAAACCACGAGGACCTTTTGTTAATGCAAAGTCTCTCCTTCCCTTTGGTCCAGAGCTAACTTAATCCTTAAACACTTAGAGAAGCCCAAAATGGCCTACAATTTTTTATACAATATAATATGCTTGGTCTTAATGAAATTCACTATTCACTTTTTCTGCTTTCCATTAATTGTATAGTAAGTCCACCCTTGTCTTTGCCGTATGGTCTTAGTTGGACAATTATAACTAGATGGCTCATTTGCTCATTCACTTTGGATCCTTTTATGGTCTTAGTTGGACAATTGTAATTGGATGGCTCATTTGCTCATTCACTCTAAATCCTTTTTATTAATGCAATTTATTGTTGGGATGCATGGCAAAAAGACAATATTGTAGATAAAAACAGTAATCACTTGGTAGAAATTTGTGCAATGTTAGGCTTTCATGCCATGTATATTATTACCAAACATAATGTATTGTACATGGATTTTAGTATTTGTATGCCAACTCTCAAGCGTTTAAACCTTCACCACCCAAGGGGACCAAAAGTGTCCTTACAAAGTTTTAAGTCAAATTTAAAGTGTTGTAACTTTTGCATTTGACATCCAAATTCAATAATACTTGTTGGGGAATTTGCGCCCTCTCTTCTAGTTTGTGTGGTAAGATTTAAGGATTGACCTAAGATGAATTGATTAATTTGAAGCCAATCGAAGTTCTTAGGTTCAATTTGAGTCCACCAAATTGCATTTGATGGCTGAAACTTTGGGGGATTGTATCTCCTTTTTAAATGTTTGTTTTCAATAAAATTTGTTGGATTATGTTCCCCTTGAAGTCTAGTTATTGTGGTAAAATTTTCATGTAAATCCAAGTTGTGTTGAATGTTTAAGAGCAATTTGAAATTCAAAATCTGGACATTTTTGGATTACTATGAACTTTTGTAGCTTGTTTCTTCTTCATAAAGGGTTTGCTTACAATATTTTTTTTGGAAAAGTTGTGCATACTAGTCTAGTTTGTGTGGCTATAATTTCATATCAATCCAAGGTGTTATAGGGGATTGAGAAGCATTTTAGTAGAAGGAGGTTCAGTCTTAGATGTGTTTTTTGCAACTTTTTTTGCTTATTTTTTGACATTTGCAAGCCATTTTGCAAACACATTGAGTCAATTTATTGATATTTTTTTTTCTTCAATGTGTTTGTATGTTGGTTTTGAATCACTTTATAATTTCAAGTTTTTTCATTTGAGTAAGTTTAGAAATCGAATTTCACCTCCAAGTGTGTTGCTGGAAAATTTCAGCATCTTTTTTTAACACTAAAACATTATAATCTTTCAATCTATACGGTCAAATGACTCCATATTTGATCAACATCATCTACAACATGTTCACTACAAAATTGTACGGTTAAGATCTTTATAACTTAGTGACATATCACTTCAAAAGCATTGATGTTTTGGAATCCAAAACGGCCTTAGGTGGTGAGGGGTTAAGGGTTAATTCAATTGGGTCTTGTAAAGGAAATTTGGCAAGTCCATTAGTCTCATGTAAAGGACTCCAAACTAAGGTAGGAATACCATAAAGAGTGCCAATCCATAAATGGTTTCAATGTACCTGCTCTTGTCATTTATGCCTTGAAATAAGAACAACAGATTCATTGAATTTGTTTATGGACTGGCACTCTTTATGGTATTCCTACCTTAGAAAGCTCAGTTTCATCAGTATCAATGCCTTGACAAAATTTTGCACAGTATCAGAACATTGCACCATTGGTTTGCAAAATTCAATCTTCACCTGGAGAGAGAATAAGGGATAATACTAGTAAAAATCACATGAACAGGACTATAAGATCACAAAGTGAACCATAACCCCTTAAGGACCAGGGGTAGTCCAAAATCCAAAATTGTAAAGTATGATCTAAACTAAGCTTTGATCATAACCTGATACAGTTGAATTTACAACCATGCTAACCAGAGTTTATGAATGAAAATTTCATCTAAAATTGATAGTAGGTTCATTTGTATATTCGTAGTTGTCACAAGAGTTTTTTCTTAAGTTCAAGATGTTCCAATCACAGTGACATTTTATGAATTTGTTTATTTTAGTTTTTTATTCGAGTCATTACTGAAGGGTCATTTTTTGAAGTGGAACAACAACAATACACACTTGTACCCTTTCAATTATAGAATATTTGCAAAAAATATTTTTGAATCTAAATAGTACTCCGTGCAAGTTTTCTAGAACTAAAGCAAGAACATACAAACATTTAGATGGATAAGAAAGCTTATGTGTGCTTGGGATGTGTTTGCATTCATTAGCTGTTCACAAATTGAACGCCTGCAATACTTCAAGGGTTAAAAATCGGCTCACACTTCAAGGCTTAAAGGCTCACAGAAAGTAGACTTGAAACGGAAACAACCACGACGAACTGCTCATAAGCAATTCGTTTGCACTGATATAAGCTTACCCAAGCAAATGAGCTCTAAAATCCAAATCAACAAGCTGAAATTTAAAATGGGTTACCAAAATCAGTTCTAAAAAAAAGCAGGGACGGGAACTGGCTTAGTAGCATTAATAATGCAATTCCACCGAATTCAAACAGGTCCCTCAAACGGACACCAATGGACACCACGACAACCTTTGATAATACATACATATTGAGAATGTACAGAACGTCAACATCAAACTTGTGTCTGTTTTCGGTCATCTACAAAAAATACATTGAACTCTTCTAACTATTGCACAGAGTTTTTTAAAATACAGCTGCTCAGCTGCGATAGAACTTCCTTGTAGCTGCTGACAATGAGAAAAAGAAACTTGCCCAGTCTAGTAATAATAACAATAGGCATTATACTGAATTAGACTAAGTTACCTTAACCACAGTTTGTCACTTGAAACTTGTGTTGTGTCTTCAAGCTAAAATTCTCGTCATTGTTTGGAAGCCCGATCAGCAGTAATACCGTTAGCCACTCGTTGCCGCATTTCGAAAGGAGTGAGAAACTGTCCCATCATGAGGTGCTGTCCTTGGCAAAGCATAGCCACATGTGATAGAGACAATATTCGGCTAATCAGCGATTTCTGTGCGTGCGAAGTCACCATAATATGCAGTGATGGTCTTCAATTTTCCATTCACGAAATTCTTCTCCACCTGAGACGTGCGAAAGGACAGAACAATAAATCAGAACGTGACACATGAGAAATGATGAGAATCAAGTGCAAAATCTAGACTCTCCTAATTTATCGATGTGTCAAACGCGTCAGAGCAAATACTTATGCATTGCTTTGCCACAGAACATTGTCATCATCAAGCTCCGAAACAACAATACAGGAAGTGTACATGGTTGCCAAATGCTCTGACAATTTGTTTCAAAGTAAAATGACAATGATAAATGTCAACACTTTAGTATGCCTTGGTGTATTGCTTACCTCGCATGCAAGTGGAGGACTTTCAAGCCAGGACAGTTCCGCCAGCTGATCAAGGTCCACATTCCGAGGAAGAAACAAAACCACGTTTGGGGATATAGCTAGCGCTGTTTGGAAAAGCTTAAACCTTGAGATTCCAAAAACATCATGCGTAAGCGAAGTGATGGCTTCCTTGTAGCAAATTAGATATGGCGAGGGAAAAGAGTGATGTGCATTCTCTCAACGATGTTTCTCTCCTAGAGTATTTATTGAATTTAATAGGCGCCAATCAGCTATCATACAGCCAAAGAACTCAGAAGCATAGAAAACAACAGATCAGAAAGCAATGATATGGGTGCACATGAGGTCACATAAGGTCACGAAGGATTCAAGTGCTTCAAAAGGAATGTAGTAGTTACCCGTCCAACGGCTGAATCATCGTATGAAGATCAAATTTATCTACATACATGTAAGCAGGTCCACCCCATGGTGGAGAAAGGAAGACCCCAGATGCCTGTAAAAAATTCCACATAGTTGTTGAAAAACACTACACCGCACCAGCTGCCATGCTCTTGTCAGCGTCTAAACTACTTCGAGCAGTCTAGAATAATTAAAAAGAAATTACTGCAAGAAAACAGTACAGAAGCAATTGTATTTATATAAAGGGATAAGAAGAGACAAACCAATGCAAATAATCCACATGATGAGAATTAGGCGAACCTTACCTTCAAATTAGGCGCAAGTTTGAAGAAATCTCCGACTATAAACTCGATATTATCCGCTACACCATAAATGGCAGCATTGTGTCGAGCACAATCAATTTTAATTGGATCGATATCAATAGCTATGACACGATCGCCTCTGACACAAAATCAAGCAACATTTCAGGACTGATTCAAGAATAGTTTGGACGAAGCACAAAATTGCAACGCGAAACATGTTGAAAGGCAGCAGCCAAAAACTGAGTGAAGTCTTACCGCAAAGCAAACTGAATGGCATTACCCCCAACGCCAGTGAAAGCATCAATGATTAGTCCCCCAGAACACATTCGTGTCGCTTGGTGTTGAGCAATAGACTCGGGAGTCACAGAAAACCAACCTTCTTCATCCATCTTGATCCCTTCGTCATATCGCGAAAACAACCGGTACCGCTGAAACCAATACTTCGCAGTACGTTCGCTCATTTTTTGCACCAAATTGGGGTTCAAATGTTCAGCTAATCCAGACCCTGCATCATGCACAACCAGTTCCAGATCCAGATCCAGATTAGGGTTTAGGGTCTTATGTTTCATGAAGAGCTGCAAAGAATCTGACCAAGTGCAGATGGTACCACAAAGCCAAGAGCCATCAGATCCAATGTGTAACAAGGAACAGACATCGTCAATGACAATGACCTCCACATTCCATTCAAAAGAAGAACCACTGCTATAGATCACAAACTTAAAAGGGAAGACGTACAAGCTTCTGCCGGCATTTTCTCTATAATCCGTATAGTTTTCCGCTTAAATCGCCGCTTTTTTTTGCGGTCTTCGAGAATTGTGATGACCTCGGTCTCACCCTCAATAACTTCGGAATTCTTTTCTTTCTCCGCTTCAAAGACTAATGGGAGATCATCCACAAGACAGGAGTCGTCTTGAGGACCTCTCAAATTATCTTTTGAGCCTGTGGTTTCACATGAAGCCAATGTTGCTATTCCTTTGTCTTTGTCATCATCATCATCATCGCTGTCTGGAAATCGAATGTGCGTTCCTTGTGACAAGCTGCAGCGAGTCAGTTAATTAAAAGAAACCATTCACACAGGTGTTTTCCATCCAGTAATCTCACACATATTAAAGACGTTCAAACAAACAAGTGAATGTCTCATTTACTATGCAAAAAATCCATCGTCGATGACAATGAAACACGTTCGATGCAAGCGTTTATATAAGTTAACCCCTCTAAATTCCATACTAGGCTAGGTACAACTATCAGGGTTTAGAATTTATGCAATGTTTGTTGAAATTACCCTGCTGTATAGATGAACGTATGAACCTGGTTAAAATCGTAAAGAGAGGAAGTGGAGAAGGGCATACCTGATTGTAGTTGTGGTTTTGACATGAACGCTCATATCAGCCTGCGTGCTTTCAATCGACATCACAACGGATCCCACTTCCCCAGAACCAGTATGATCTCTTGAAGAATTTGAGGTTATATGTGCTTCCTCAATCATTCCTTCCGCTTGCATTGGATCTGCGCTTACTGCTATTTCATTCGGATACGCACTGATGTCCTTGACACACTCAGGAACTTCCCATGTGGTCTCCAATGTATGGATGTTGCAATAGTAGTATTGTTGGTAATCGGCATCCCAAACAGGCTCCCAGGCCAAAGGGTTGGAATTTTCATGGTGACCTTCATTCACGATGCTGCTGTCTTGGATCCCAGACACGTTTGAAACGTCGCCATCGTTGTAATCTTGCGGAGGAATCTCAATACTCACGGTTTGTGAGGTTGGATCAATCACTCTCTCCGAACCATCATGCTCCACATCCACAACTGGAGTACCAACAACCCTTGACGCGCCAGTCTTGATTTTTCTGCCCTTCCTAGAGGATTTCACCTGTACATCCAACGCACCACTGCCTTCATGAGAAAAACGAGATAGCGAGAAAAATAGCACTTCAAAAGACCGCTGAAAACACCTCACGGAAGGCAAAATGATAATTTCCTGGCATCTGATTATGTTCTTTTCATGCAAAGTATCAAATTATCAATTATAATTCACCGCAATAATCTCCTGTGACACATCAATGACCGAAAAAATACTGGATCCAACTGTGCAAGCACTCGACACACTCCATCTAGTAAATTTGTGAGAGATACTTAACTCCTAAAGAACTAAGAGGTCCCGTATTAGACCTCACATGTGCAAGCACTCAACACACTCCATCTAGTAAATTTGTGACACATACTTAACCCCTAAAGAACTAAGAGGGCCCGGATTAGACCTCACATGTGTTTAGTGCTTTGAGTGGGACTTCCTATTGCTCAACCTCATTTCATTTTAAACCAACGAATGCAATGTTCTTCCTTGATATAAATTTTTACCATGTCTGAATTACTGAATTCTCACACCATTGGTCATTTTAAAACCACAAAACCTCAGTCCTTCAGGAGTTAAAAAAGCAGGATGACAAAATCAGGCGATCCGCTCAAATCTCTACTTTCCAACGAAAAAAACAAGCAGACTACGATGGATGGCAACAAATTGCAGAATCCAAGCAACGAGACAACTAATCAAGGTTACCTCCGAGCTCGTACCAAAAGTAGTGGGAAGACCCAGAGTGGCCATCATCGAAATTAACTCCTGGTCAGCATCCGCGGGGACAAACTGCTCCTCTGCTCCCAAACAGTCGAATTTTTTTTAAATCAACGGGGATTCAAAGATCAACCAAAAATGAGCGAAAGCAAAAATTGGTCAGAAATTTTGGGCGATGCAAGTGGGAGAGGAGAACGCAGAAGCTCACCTTGCGCAGCAGCTGCACCTTCGGCAATTACTGCTGCAGCAGCAGCAGCAAACTCCAATTTGGTCTCATGATCGTTGCTCAGAGAAAGGGAAGGCAAGGAATCAAAGAAGGAAATTGACGAGACCAAGAAGGAAGGTGGAGAAGCATGGAGCGCCATAGAAGGCACGGCTTCATCAGAAAAAGGCACAGCGGCAGATGAAGTGATTCGCACAAACAACAGAGAACTGGGGAAGACAGAGTGACGTGCAGACAGAAGACAGATAGAGTAGCGCGGGGTTTAAGACAGAGTGACGGGCAGACTGAAGGCAGACAGAGTAGAGTGGGGTTTAAGCTTCACTTAGGGTTTAAGCTTCATTTAGGGTTTAAGGACCTTCTACAGTGACCTCATAGAATGAGTCAACGTACATAGTCAACGTTGGAATTATGTACTCCGTATTTTCTTAATTCTAATAATGGAGTTTTTTTTCAATTTTCTTGGGCTTGTGTGTTACTTCATGCTCTAAAATTTTATGTTCAAATTCTATTTTTTCTTACAATAGATTTTTTATCACTTTTCTAAGTTAATTACTCATATAGGCTTATTTTTTGAGGTCATTGTATCTTCATTTTTTGGGGTCATTAGTATTTTTCTAATTGGACATTCTCATTGAATTTTTAAAAAAAGTGGATACTTTGACATAAGATCATAACATATTTTATTTAACTAATACATGATATTATTAATTGAATGTGTTTTCACACACTTAAGGTTCTTTCCAGAAGGTATAATCCTCCCAAAGATATGTGAGGAGATTTCAACATATATAAAGTATTATTTTTCTTCACAAGTTTGCAAGTTCCATAAAAATGGTATCAACGTGAATCTAAAAGGGACATCTTGTAATTTTCTTTACAAGTTTGCAAGTTCCATTAATGGTGGTAGAGGCGCAATGTGAATCTAAAAGGGACATCTCCTAATTTTCTTCACAATTTTGCAGGTTTCATTAATGGTGGCAGAGGCGCAACATGAATCTAAAAGAGACATCTTTTAACTTTCTTCACAAGTTTGTACCATAAGTTCCATTAATGGTGGCAATGCGCAACATGAATGTAAAAAAGACATCTCTTAACTTTATTTGCATCTTTGTAGGTTCCATCAATGGTGGCAAAGGTGCAATATGAATCTAAAAGGAATCGACATCTTTTAACTTTCTTCACACATTTGCAAGTTCCATTAATGGTGGCAGGGCAAATTGTGAATCTAAAAGGGACATCTTCTAACTTCTATGCAAGTTTGCAAGTTCCATCAATGGTGGCAGATGGGAATGTGAATCTAAAAGGAACATCTTCTAACTTTCTTTGTAAGTTTGCCAGTTCCACCAATGGTGGTAGAGGCACAACATGAATCTAAAAGGGACATCTTTTAACTTTTTTCACAAGTTTGCAAGTTCCATTAATGGAAGCAGTGCGCAACATGAATCTAAAAAGGACATCTCCTAACTTTATTTGCAAGTTTGCAAGTTCCATCAATGGTGGCAGAAGCGCAACGTGAATCTAAAAGGAACATCTCCTAACTTTCTATGCAAATTTACAGGTTCCATCAATGGTGGTAGAGGTGACATTTCCTAAATTTCTATGCAAGTTTGTAGGTTCAATTAATGGTGGCCAGGCACAATGAGAATGTAAAAGAGACACCTCCTAACTTTCTTCCCAAATTTGTAGGTTCAATCAAATGGTGGCAATGCGCATTGTAAATCTAAAAGGAACATTTTCCAACATAGGTCATAGGTCAATAATGTATTACACATATATGAGAGATTGGATTTCGTTGATAGGAATGGGTGGAGGATTTATATAAATTTTAAGACCTTAAACTTCATTTTCTTATTGGAGAGATTTTAAGTTATATAGCTTTTTTCCAAAGTCTAAAAGTTCAATTAATAATAAAGAAGGGGGGGGGGAGGGGAGGCATCTTGATTTTGAAAGGGACCTTCCTCCAATACATATGGTAGGTGAATAAAACTATGTACCACATATGGTGGTGTCCTTTTTGTGTAAATGATTGGATTTGGTTAGTATAAATGGGTGAGATATTGACGTAAATTTTGAGACCTTTGACTTCATTTATTTATTGAGGAAATCTAAAGTGAATATAGATGGATGAGACATTGATGTGGTTTGAGTATTGATGTAAAGTTTAATACTTTAAACTTCATTTACCAATTCAACTAGCAATCAATGTGAATGTGGTTAAAAATGAATATACTAAGAATTTATAATATTTGTAGGACTCATGCCAATTACTAATCTAAATTTTAAAGAACCTACATCATGATTTATAGATCACATATATAAATAAACAATTTGAAATGGAATAAAAAAAATTCAATTTTTTCAAATAAAAAATGGAATAAAAATAACGATTCACATATATATATATAATTAAAAAAATCTAAATAATTCCAATCAAGAATTGTAAGTTTCTAATTCATCACTTAGGACTCACTAGTTTTTTTAATTTTTTTCATATCAATTTAAAGAGACGTTTATTATGCAAAAGTCTTTAAAAGAGTGTTGAATTGAATCAAATATGTCTATTTTAAAAATTGAATGTTACACTATAAATTGTCCAAAATCCTACATGTGGATAGACTAGAAATTATAATTTGTAGAAATCGTAAATATTGATATAATATTTGGTCGAAAATAGAATGTTATACTATAAATTGTCCAAAATTCTACATGAGAATAGACTAGAAATCTACACAAAATAGTGAAATTAGGTTGCCTTCCCAATTAGGTTGCCTTACTTCACATAAATTACCTTATGGGTCAATGCTTGTACACATGGAGCCATGGAGGCACATGTAACTATGTCAATGGAGCTTTGAACTTGGTGCACTAATTTATGCCATACACATGGCTCTAGATTGAATGCATCATTGTATAGTAAGAGTGAATATTTGTATGGTGTGGATTGTTGAGAAATTAGTGAGGGGCAACCTAATTTCACTATTTTGTGTAGAATATGTAGAAATTGAAATATTAAGTGAATAGTGCCTTCCAAATTGTCTAAACCTACCATGCATGTGACTCTTTTGGATTAAATTGGTTCAAGGGAACTCTAATAAGATCTTTAAGCCAATTTTTGAGGATAGGTTTAAGTTTCCTAGTTAAATCCCCCAAATGGTAAAAAACCCAATTGTTAACTTACAAGTGACACAAACTCAAGATGAATTAGTACTATAAGGTATCTATGGCCAGAGTATAAAGTTTCCAAGTTGTCACGTGAAGTAACATCAGAGCCATTCTACTTTGAATTGTATTGTTAGATGGACTGTTTTAGGAGTTCATCTTAGTTTTGGATGGATTTCATCCAAATGTTATAATACATCCACCTAAAGGTTTGAGTGTTTAGATAGAGAAAGCTTCTTGACTTGACATTGTTGTCAAGTCAAGTTTTGTGAGTGTTTTGGAGAGAATTGTGTGTTTTGCATTGCTTGGAGATGATGGATTATCATTTAGTAAGAGCTTCACTTCTTTTCTTACGTTTATCCTCTTCCATTCTCTCTTTGTAAAGTGGGAGTCACTTGACTTTGTGTGTATAGATGCAATAATTTCTCACTTGACAACAATTTCCTTCTTTCTTTCTTATAGTACTAATTTCTAGTGGAAAGACAAAATTTCAACTCTTAGATTGTTGCTAGTACTTGTAGTAAATTAAAGATGCTTTAAAAAATGCAAGATTTCAGTCATTTTTGAGAAAGTTATAGGGTTTTGAAGTTTGCTGAAGTTTTTGTAATGAGTTCCTTAAGTGGAGTGCAGCATTGTGACATCTACAAATTCTGAAGGTATTTCAAAATCTAGATATTTTGAAGATTGTTTGTGAAAATCTAAGATATTTGAATATTTCTGAAATCTAGGAAAATTGAAGATTTTGAAAACTAGGACTTAGGAAGATGTCTAACATGTTCCAATAGTATACATTTTGCAAAAATACAGAATCTTGCATATTTGTAGATTTAGAATTTTTTTTAAAGAAAAAAAAAGAAAAAGAGTAGGGTGCAAACTTTGAAATTCAATTCTAGGGACATATTAGCTTGGATTTGAGTGAAATTTGTACCTATTCTATATAAAAATTTCCAAGGAATTTGATGATATACTTAGTTTAGCATTTGGACTTGTTATTCAATCTATATTAGTGTTTTTCATAGGCTTTATGGTGTTTTTGAACAATGTCAAGTCAAGGAGCTCACTCCACCTAAACATTCAAACCCTAAGGTGGATGAACTTTAACATTTAGATGAAATTCTTCCAAAACTAAGAAGAATTCTTAAAAAAGTCCATTTAACACTACAATTTGATGTAGAATGGCTCCAATGTCACTTCACGTGACAACTTCTAAGTATTCAATTTATCTCCTATTAAAAAAAATTCATTAAGGTTTGGCTTAGGCTAAGATTCTACGGATTTACTTATTCTACTTGTGTCTCTAAAACAAATTTTTTCAATGAAAAATAAAATATTAGCCTCAGAAAAGTAATTAACGAGGGATAAAACTTTGAACAATCAAATGAATCATTTGAAAGAATACAAAGTATCTTTTGAGAAAAATAGTTTACAATAAATTGATTAAACTATTAAACTACATTATTATTTCTAAAATCTTTTGTTTTATCAAAAAAATTGAATCTTGGTGGTTGCAAGAAACATTAGTCTTTTTATTTTTTAATTCCTTTAGCTTCAAATGGGTGGTTTCTTGGCTATAAATTTTGTGGTGTATATCCAATGTACACGAAATTTGAAATGTAGGTATATGTGTTAGTTTTAGAAGTAGAATAAATTTTTTGCATTTAAAAAAAATTAATCTACTATTTTTTAACTGCCCTCTAATTGAATGTTTACTTTTGCCATTTTGGAGGGTTTTAGTCCTATTTTCAACCTAAAAATTATGCAAATTGAAAGCCGAAACTTAGGAAAATTGTTGTATTTAGTTTGCATGTAGTGATTATGAGGTTTTATACAAATTATGACATATGGTGTGTATATAGGCTTAAAGTGTGCATCCTTTGTGTAAAGACTAAAATTAGAAAAAAAATTCTTTCAAAAGTATTTGGTATAATTTGAGCACATCAAAGTGTTAGTAGAAAAATGATCATTTTTCATTTTTTTTATATTTAAAAGAAAATTACTATATAAATCAAAATGTTCAAGTACTCATTTTCTATTCATTTTTAGTCACCTATTTCTAGTAGTCCACAACTGTTAATAGTAGTAGTGCATAATATTTTACTTATTATTAATTCATTCTTAATGATTTCAAATTTTCTTCATATTCTTTATTGAATTTTTACTGATTTGTAGATTTCATTTGGAATGTTTTGAATGTTTTGTATAATTTTGAATGATTTTTCTAATTTTTACTAAATTTTGCTTATTTTTCAATTCTTTTTTTATAAAATTTAATTTCTTTTCATGATTTGAATTACATTGCTCTTCCACCAAACTTGTAGTAGTGACAATCTTATGGCCTAAAACAACATTCTTGAGAGAAAAACATTTAAGTGTTTCTTGTAATAGCCATCAATGTCTCAAAATTATTTTATTTGAGAACTATTTTCCCCTAACTATTTCAAAATAATCTTTTGGTTGAACACAATGTTTAAGATTAAGGTTGAAAATAATGTTACTTCAACCTATTTCAAGCTGTAAGTAGAATTGAGTGCACTCCTATCATCTTAAAATTTTGAGTTTCAAAAGTACTTTTTAAAATGTAATTTCAAAGATTGCTTAGAAGTAGAATTTTGGGGGCATATTCAAAGAACACTTAAGCAAGCACTTATTTGTTGAATGTGAGGTTGTTGTTTTGTGACCCCATGACTATGTAACATCAATCATGTACTATCTACTGACCTATATTCTACCTCCTCTAAAGTTCTTGAGCTTCTTTTCCTCCAATTAGGCAACACTCAACAAGATGCAAAAAATAGAAATGATTCTACTCATTGACTAATGTTTATATTACACAAATAGAAGGGAACCTCGATTGTTTCTACACACATGATGCTTGTTGATTACCACTTCAATCATTTCATTTAGAACTAAGGTAATTCTGTCAATGATAGTCCAAATGAGAGTTAGTCCATCACATGCAAATATATTGCAATGGTGCACATTTCACAAGTTACCTTATTTCTAGTCCTTTTTCTCCCATAGTTCTACATCACAAGGTGCAATCGGAAGATCATTTTGGGGCAAAGACATAAAAGAAATCAAAAGATCATTTTGGGATTGAGGGAGTATTAAAGAAATTCTGGATTCAAATCTTTACTAGCTAAATCCTTGAAAGGCCATTAGGGTCCCTCTATATATATGACTTGTATTTAGCCTTATTACTCTTCAATTATAATTTAATATATGAATTGTGATACACTGTTATTTACATATTATCATGATCATTAATTTGCATTAAATAGAAAGTATTTGGTTAGTATTTCTTTGATTAAATATCAACAAATTCATAATATACTATACACCCACAAAGAGCTTTTTGACCCATTGGAAGAGTTTTGGGGGGTCCAAAAGCCTGTTTCGGGCCTGTTCCTCGCAGCGAGGGAAACGGCCCGTTGTTAGAATTTTTTTTCATAAAAAAAATAAAAAAATAAATTTGGTCAATGACATCGCAAGGTCTCGGCCACTTTAGACCACTGCACTGAACCTGTTTCCTGCATTCACAAGCTATGATAACTCGTAGGCATCTAGATGCCCCAAAAATCTTCTAATGCTTTAAGGATTAAAAACTAGACTTCTTTATGAATACAACTATAAAGTGTTGCAATGCAAAAACTTTTCACTAGATTTAATTGAATTACAAATGACATTACAACCAATAAACATTGTAGTTTGGGAAGCGGTCAAATTCTTTGTACTATAAAGTTTTTCAACCTTTTTATTGTTTTGTATTCTATTATTTTATTTTAAGAATTTCATAGGATCTCAAATTTGAAATGTAAAGTTTAGCAAAGATTTTCAAAAATCTATTTGTTCATGAAATTGGGGTTTCAAAATACTATTTTGCATTTTTGTCATTGAAAATTTAGTGATTGTCATTGTATTGGTGACTTGTAGCCCTAAACATAATATTAACTCCTAAATGCCCAAAGCACCAAATTTTGGTATCAAGCAAAACTTTGAAGATAGATAAACCTTTACTAAGTTACTATTTTTAGTGGATTATATTTTTCAAAAATTCTTTTTGAAGTTTAGTTTTAGCATCAAAAATTCGATTCTGAAAATAATTTATTACAATTTTTCTATTTTAGATTTTGTGCATGGCTGTTCATCGCAATAAAAATTCATTTAAAAGAATTATAGAAGAGATTTTGAGATTTTGATTAGGGTTTTGCATGTTATGTCCTTTAACTTCATATTTTTTTGATGGCCAACTTTTTAGATTTGACATGTGAAAAGAGGATTGAAAGACTTCAAATCACTTACGTAGTTTTAACATCCTCATGATGAATCATGATTATAATCTTTCAATCCATAAAAGATTTTGTTGTGTTTTTTTTTCCTATGTGATCTTTATCATATCTATTTTATATTTGTACAATTACAATTCAAAAAAAATTAATGCAACTTATGAAAATGTTAGCTTTTTGTTCAGTTTAGAACAAATTCCTAGAAGCTCAAAAAAACTCTTAAACATTTTAGGGTTAAAGAATATTAAACTTATTTGTCTTTCCTAATTAAATTTTTTTTAACTTCCACTACTCGAAAACTTGAACAAATTCAAGTAATGCATCAACCTCCCGATTTTCGGAGTGATACTTTACTATATTTGAACTATCTTTAGGAAAAAAGAGAACTGTTGGAAAATGTTCAAGTTGCAAATATCGTTTTGCATACTCTTTGTAATCGCCATCTGCTCTGAATCTGCCAACCTGAAATTTTTTAAATGAATATATTACAATTATGATACATTATTTTTATAATTATTTACAGTTGAATCAAGTTATTTTAAGTTAGAACAAAAGATGTTCCAACTAATGTGCAAGGATGCCATTTTGAAAACACTCTCGTATGCATTTATATACAGATTTCATTTGAAAGAAGGAACTTCATGAGTAAAATCTATAATAACATGTGAAATTATTTACTTGTAAATCTTTTGAAATTATTTCATTTGCATTATAGCATGCATGAGTAGGACATCATTGATATAAACTAATATAAAAATGTGTATATAATTTTACATAAATTCATGAAAATTAAAATCTTACAATTTTGTTACTAACATATTATTATACCATTGTGATTCAATAAATATATTACTAAAAAATATTCCAGTTTATCATCTAAAAGATAAATTTCAATGCATTTCATAAATATCAAAAATTTGGTAAATTACATGGTCATTTTTCATATTATTGAAACACTCTCTAAGAATAAAATCAATAATTGGAAAATAAACTTTCACAAATTATCGATTCAATTTGAAAGCTTTCAACCACTTTAGGAAACATGAATATAGAAGTTTCAATCATTTTCACCCAGTTAGCATGTTTCA
This sequence comes from Pseudoscleropodium purum, assembly GCA_963969395.1. NCBI lineage: Eukaryota > Viridiplantae > Streptophyta > Bryopsida > Hypnales > Brachytheciaceae > Pseudoscleropodium > Pseudoscleropodium purum. Next base: position 7,627,592 of record OZ017796.1, read on the forward strand.
TGTCTAATGTAAAGCATTTGAATAAATTTATTGAAATATCTTTGAAGTGAATTAGTCAAATAACTCACATAGACATTGGAGTTCTCAAGGTGTCGGGCCACCCTTTCAAAGTTTGGCTCCATAGCCTGGCAAAATGGTCTTATTAGATTTTCAAAACCATCATAATATAAAATTGGAAAGACTTGTGATAGATATATAGACATAGACATGTCACAAACCTAACTTCAAAATTGCAAAACTTGCAAAGCCTTCAGGATTACAGCATGAAATTAAATAACTTGACAAAGCAACCAATCTAAACAACATTACCCAGGGAAAAATGAATGCTAGACCTGACAAAAGCGGCACCAAGGGGCATACAAAACCACCAGCCAAGCGCGAGAACGATGAGTGCGGGCAAGCGCATCAATCTCATCGAAGGTCAAATTCACAACACTATCACTAGTGAACAAATCGGTTCGATTAGAAGCTTCATGTTCATGTCCAACTTCATGTCCATGTCCAGAGGTAGGCGGAGGAGGAGAGTGGTGTTCCTGCCGAATCTCATACCCTGCACTTGAGTCATAACCTTCATCATCTCGATAATGAGCTGATTGCCTTGCTGGGGCATGAGCCATGTTGGAGGCGTGGGTGGGACTTCCATAAGAGTTGCGGCCATCACCTTGGTCATCGTTGGAATCATGCCACCCATAGCTTTGTCGACCCCTGTCTTCTTCCCCGTTGGACTCACGCCCACCATAGTTTTGTGGATCCTCATAGGACTCATGCCGCACGCCGTAATTATGACGGGAAGGGCTGGCTCCAGGCGATCGTTGGCCGTGATAGGAGTGTGCATCATCTTGCTGATGGTGGTGGTGATGATGATTGTGGTTGTGGCCTGTGTGACCATGGTGGTGGTGATGGCTATGGTCTCTGTAAGATTGATGCGCTCCACGGTAATCAGAGCTTCCACTATGAGATGCGTATGGGTCACGGTACTGTTGTCTGTCCTCAGGTGGGTAGGACTCCCCTTGCTCATCCCAGTCCCACATTGACATTACAGCTAGCTGCCCCAAAATAGCGTTCACAGCTAGTTTTCAAGGTACTCAGAGTGCACATCTTCTGCTTCAGTTGTTGAGACCCAATGCCTGCAGCAATTAGCCAAGGGTATTCTCATAGTTCGCTCCAACTACCTGCTTTCCATTCTGATCATTAATGAAGCAACAATCCAATTGGCCGTACCATAAAACCTATCAATCCCAGTTGCTCCCACAGCAGCTTGAGAAGTGAAGCAATGTGGAGAAAGTGCGATCACTCGCCAGCAAATTCAAACGCTGGATCTCCTTTCGACTTGCGGCACCTGTTGTGCCCATAAAGGCATGTAACGCGCATCAACGATGACAGTCAATGCCACATAGAAGTGCTGTTGGGATGAAGATTCCACCTATCATGTACCTGTTGTAAGCGACTGGAGAGCCTTCTTTATCTCAAGGGGAAAATCGTCGTCAGGGTTTAGTCTCAATAAACGATCAACAGAAGCGAAAATTTCAAAATCACACATTCCAGCACTGCCCAAAAATCACATAAAAATCTTTACAAATTGTGATAGCAGAATTGGGTAAAAATTCCGGAAACAGAATTAACACTCCCTGAATGCTTCCCCTGGTCGATTCGAGACTGAGGATTCAGAGGTCTGAAAAGGTGGTGGCGCTTCAAGGAACACGAAGTGACTATAACCCGAAGCCCTCTTCAAGCTTAACCCTTGTAGGGAAGCTTAACCTAGCTTCTTTCATTGCTAACCCCTGGTTCTCCAAGTACTACGTTCTCTTGAGCATCCTCAGTTCCTCTATTCTCTCCGCCTCCAAGCGCTCTAGATGAACTGGGATTAATATGATACGCCGAAGGACACAAACAAATGGAATTGCTCAAGAAACATGGAGAGTTGGAACTATTCTACACAATCTACGAAACTAATTCCTCATTTGCTTGTGATGTTAGAAAATAGTACATACAGCAATGATTCTCAAACTTAAATCCACCTAGCTAATAAAACCAGATTATATCCTAAGGCCTTCAGTCTAGAAATAGAAACTTTTTGAATCATATGTCTTCAATGTAGCTGCTTCTCTTCTAAAACGTATCTCTGTACCTAACGCGGAGGAATATTGTAGCCGAGAACTGCCACTGGAACCACCAGAAAATAGGACATATCAAAATAAAAACATATACTTTTTTATACATGAATGTAACTTTCTTGACATAAGAGAAAGAGAGATACAACATGCCACCAATTGCATTTTTCAAATTCGGGAATTTGCTGATGCCCCAATGATCGATTCAAAATGCTGGATATCTTGAAGTGCCTCCACAGTTGAGCAACTGAATGTAGGGTTTAAATCAACTAACCCTTCTTATGTAAGATCTTCTTCGTTTAAGTTGGTATCACTCGATTCCCCTGGCAAAATAGCTTTAAGCTCACCCATCGGCAACTGCTTAGCCAGCCTTACAATCTGCAAAAGAGACCCACGAACAAAGGTTTAGGTTATGGCAACTATCTGCAATCAACAGTAAGTATCATAGAGCCTACAGAGTGGACCATTTAGTCAACAGCACTTTACTGGTTATATTGAATTCTACAAAGGCATATGTTGTTTAACTACAGTAATTCAACTTTATTAATAAATCAAGTGAAAAAAACTAAGTAGTTACAAAAGACCCTCCCATTTCTATGACGGAATCACCCATAGGATAAATTAGTGTGATTTTGATGAGTCAAAAATACGGTGGGTTTAAAACTTTGAAAATGCACACGATTGAACTGCCAAGGCATGGGTGCATAACCTAATTTAACCCTTAAAGGACATTGCAAGCCTGGCAGGAATTTCAAAAGTCAAATCTTGAATTTTCACATAGTTCTTGATTTTAAATGTTTTCAATCTTAACAAAGAAAATGTAGTTCTATAAATTTTTTTCGAAATTGTTAAAATTGTAATTTTAGTGACACTTCGAAGATAGCATCATAAAAGCTCTAAATACACCACTTTTGAAGTCTTTCTAATAAAATTCTCTTGGTGTGAGCTCTAGAAGCACATCAATTACACCATGATGTTTGTCACTATTATTTCTATTTTTTATAAAATTTCCATACTATTTTAAGCATTTTTGTAATTACTATAATTTTTACAAAGAATTCTCTTAAGAAAATCATATAAAATTCAATTTGATGTTTTTAATTATGAAAAAATGAGATTAAATTTTCAGACATATATTATTACACTTTTAAAACATCAAAATTTTGAAATGTATGTTTTAATGTAGAAATCTAACAAAGTTTGACCAAACCCAGACAAGAAATGTCGTTTAAGAATTAACCCTCATCCTAGATTTTCAGTAGATGTCTGACCAATAATTCTCATGATCAAAACGATTGTGGATACTAGATTACTTCTCCTATAATCAGTGTAGTTGACTGAATACGCACTGATATGGCTCCTGTACCTCTGGTCAGCTACCACTTCCAGATGTCGACCACAAGTTGCTGGAGTATTGATAGGGGAAATGGGCATATTCACATATAAACATGCAAAGGTGAATATATACTTGATTACATCCAAGGAGCGATAAGCATAACGAACATGTCGAGTTTCTATCGGGACTCACCATGTGATCTAAATGGGGAATGACATAGCTTGACCCGACCACGTGCCTTATCTCATCTGCACTGCCCATATTATATGCTGATAGAAGCTTTTCAGCAGTTTCACCTTGTTCGCTTCTGTAGAATGCATCCACCCTGCAATCTCCCCCATCTTAATGACTACATCTATAAAATATACTTTGCAATTAAAGTTTGCAAACTAACCTAAGACATTATAAGCAGGTTGTTTGCGCATACGAAATCCCCAAAATCATTTGATCAAGACGACTGAGCAAGTAAACCATATGATGAGATAGCCGGCTTATGGCATTAGTGACAAAGATGTTGACAAACCAACAACAGATTCACAAGATGAATGAAGTGCATGCAGGACAAAATCTTCAGAATCTGAGAAGAGAGAATCTGAGAACGTACTGAGAACAATCATTATAGCATTGTTGTGCTTGCTTCAAATCTTCATCGTACAAATGAACTATGATAGCACTGAGGTAAACCTGGATTCCACACCGCAAACAAATTTCAAGGAAGGAAACTAAAAAGCAACTCCGCTAACAGATTCAAAGTCTTTTCACACAGCTCAAATGGTTATATACACACACAGAAACTTCCACAACTATACAAACTGATTTTTACTTGCAGAATTGAACGGGTAAGACAAACATGTATTCTTGTATATTGATCTTTCAAGAAGCACGAAAATGACCATTTCGGCGAGAGAAATATCGCTACTCACTTTACACTGACTCTGAGTGGCATGACATTTGTCTGCTGACTGGCCCCATCTCACAAGCACAGCTGCCGCATCCTTAAACCTTCAATAAAGAAGATCAGCTGTTTTTACAGAAGCCCAGGGAACGAAATATGGACTAGTTAACACGAATAGAATGCCAAGATGCGACCCTAATCAAAGGTGAATGTAGAATGCATATTGATGCACTATTCAGATCCTAGAGCAAAGATCCCATTCTTCAATGCAGTAGTAAGAATACCTATGAAGCTTGATGTAAAGATTAACTGCTGCACGATAAGTGTCGAAGGCCATCTGCTCGCGACCGTCCTCCTCAAGCATCGCACAAGCATCTAAGTACATCCTGACCGCAACTTCCGGCTTTTCGTCTTCCACTGCCCTGGACAAGGGACCAATGTAAGCCAATTCAAATCACGCCTCAAACAAACTGAGAAATCATGCGCATCAGTTGCAAGGAAGGTAAATACCGGGCGCCTCTGCCAAGCACGTCAGCACTGGGCTGTACTTTCCCACTATGCAGAAAAAGTTCGCTGGCTCTCCTGTAGGAAGCAACCGTCTCATCAATCAAACCAAGCTCTTTAGCGAAGCCTCCTACCGACTCCATATGCTTTCCTGCAGACCAAGGTCTGAAATGATCCGCCGGTTAAGGGCATGCTCCCATGAGAAAAAGAAAGAAAGACGTTATTAACCCAGATCCTGCAGTCTCAGACTACTCACTGCAGTTCCTCACTCCAGACATAAGTGATTATTCCTAGAAGGCAAAAATAGAACGCAAAAGAAATCGGGATCGTAGCCAAGGTTAATAGAAAAAATACTAATACACAATTCGTAATACCTGGAACTGTAAAACGAAGCAATACAACTAAATCCTCTACTCTTCAGCTGGTAGTTGTGCGTCAGTACGTATGCTTGCAAAAATTGTGCGGCCATGCCAAGTATCTCACAATCATCTTAGAGAATGGACCCCTAAAATCGATCTTATGAAAATTGCGCGATGAACGCTGCACGGTCTCGCAATATGACCAGTGTAACATAACACCACAATCCAATTAACTCACCACTTTACCAAGATGAATAAAAATAAACTGCAAAGTGGAGGATACGATGATAATTTCTCTTGACCAGTCGCCGCTTTCTCGTAGCAGATCTTTGCTTCCTCGGGCATCTTTGCCAGTTTAAATGCAGAGGCTGTCCAAAGGCGGTCAGCAGCAAAAACTCAGATGAATTTGACAACACTTAGATTGAAAGAGTCGACAAAAACGAACCAAGAAAAACAGAGAGCTCCAGGAGAATTTACATTCTGTTTTCAAAGACACGCATGACCTAATCAGGAGATCCGTCTCTTGCCTGCTTGTTCGTAGAGGGGTGTGGCAGCAGCCCAGTTAGGCGACCAATTGAACAGGCTGAGCTTGGTTCTGCGCAAACAAACAGGTGTGAGGCCACGAATGTCCGAGTCAGCAGACGCAACAAGACAGAACAGAGGCAGGGATGGCACTCACAACTTGTCGGCTTGGCGGAGGAGATCATAGGCGGGGAGAACGCGAGAATCTTGAGACGACGAGGAGCCCGTCTGGGAGGGCTTGCTGTAGTCCGCCATGGCGTGAATGCGCACTCGAGAACTGCAAGGAATGAGAAGTAGTGCAGGTCGGGAAGCGCCGGCTGCTGCTGCTTCTTCGTGCAACAGCACATAAACTGGTGACCTAATCTGGATCGGACGCAGAAGGTGTTAACCCTTGAAAATCAAACCAAGCCCCCTCGGTCTGATTTCTCAATGTATTTTGAAAATCTCTGTCCGCCAAGGATTCTCAAAGGGTTCAGTTCAGCTATTCTTCTTCGTCGCCTTCGTCGTCGTCGATTCCTGTGCTGCAACAGCACCTGCACCCCGCTCTGTAACTTAGACAATCTCTCTGTTTCTGTCTGTCTCTGCCTCAACAGGGCCGAGGCACGCAAGAAGAAGCTGAGCACGCCAGGGCCGTTCTCCAGAAGGGCTCCAATGCTCCTCCTTTTCCCTTCATCTTTTTCTTTCTACTTTTCCTTCACGGGTAGTACTTTTATTACACGGGTACTTTTTTTAATAAAGATTCTGTGAGCTCATTTTATCCAAGAATCTTCAAAAATATTTTTCCTTCGAAAATCTTATTTTAGGCCTAAACAAGAACAGTGTAGTGAGGCTCTATCCCAAGTGAACAACAATATTAATTTATTAATTTATTAATCAGTCAGGTCCCACATCCCCACTCTAATCCAACCCTAACCGTTTTGTGTAGTGTGAGTGTGGTTATAGATAGGATTTGGAAACTAGGATTCAAAAACCAAAGAGTCAATGCCATAGTTTTTGTTCAAAGGACACACCAATGAAGTAGCCTAAGGACAATCCTAGACTTATAATCTTCTTTAAAGCACCCTCTCCAAGATAAAAATGAAGAATAATTCACAAGGTGACCTCAGGGTCTTATATTATTGACCTCATTTTTAACACAATGTGCCTTGGCCCTCACTATTGACGTATATATAGATAGGCTAGATTGGAAATGATATTCGAAAACTTCTAATGAATTTAAATGAAATTAAGCATGAAATTGCTTATGTGGAGATGTTCGGATGGAGATTCAAAAAGTAGAGCCAACATATTCTACAATTGTGAATGAATTAGTTGATTTAATTGCTAACTTCAAAGGATTGGAGTGCATAATTCTAAACATTAAGCCACCCAAAGATATGTCCAGATTGAATATGGAAATTGAAACTTTGAGCAAGAATTGTAAAACCTTGAGCATTCATGATAGAAAAATAATTGAAGTTGGTAGTAATTTTGTCAACGTCACTAAAATGTATATTAATCAACATTTTGAATTGAAATGTGCATATACACATTATGCATTACACTATAAAAATCATGCTACATATGAAGAGGCTTCAAATTAAAATGAAAAATGTTATAAAATTTACAAAGAATTCCATAGTGTATTTTGTATTGAAACTACTATTGTAAAATATTTTTACTCTTCAATCTTAGCATATCCATTTTACATCATCTTCCACAATATTAGAAAATGTGTACATCACATAGCAAGCAAGCATATCATTTGGTAGTAAATGCAAGTAAAAAATGTCTAAAATGATGTATTAAAATACTTAATTAATATTTCAATCATTATAAACACACTTTATGTTTTGACATAACTATAAAATCTTGATTCAAAATTACTAATTGACATTTGTAATATACAACTAAGATAAAAATCACATTTTCTTTAAGAAAAATAGTTTATTATGCTGATTTTGATTTGTAAAATAATTGGATTATACAATTTGATTGCATTTATATTTATTATTATAGTTAATGAATGTGAATGAAGAAAATATTATTGAATTGATAATGTTGTATTTTTTTGGAAACTCAAACTCATTCATATAGTAGAAATATATGATCATGATTGCATATATATGACAAACTTCAAACTATTTTTACAAAATTCTAACATTATAGATATTGCAATCTATACAAAAAGCAATGAAGGTTGTTATTATGTGAGTCTAGGAGCATGAGTACATGAGTTTAAAAGACTACATACCTATGATATAGGTATCTATATTGTAAAAATTCTTCATAATTATCAAGATAATTATAGTTTAATTAAAATATAGATACCGATATTATAGGTGTTTATATTATAAGCACCTTCAATGGTTGTAGTATATCTATATATATCTATATATCTATATAGATATGCTTTAAGCTCACATGCTCACATACTAGCACCGTTGGGTGTTCAAATTTCTGTCATTGACATGATTTAAGTCATTATGTGATGGCCATTTGAGTATTTTCACTATTCTAGAATTTATTCTATATAGCAACACATGAAATTTAATTTTGTTCTTTGTGTAATTGAAGTAATGAACATTTGGGATTGTAATTGTGGTATCCTTAGGGTATTCAAATGAAAATTTAAAAAGTGATTAAGTAGTTATCATTAGGTCACATAGCTTTAGAATGAAGAAAATCAAAGAATATGGTCATTTTAGGAACTTGGCATCATGACCACTTCAAACCATATATGTGTTTTGGAGAGGATAGTTATCCAATGTATCAAAATGTCAATTAATAAAATTAAATACCTTAGTTTGTTTGTTTTTAATATGTTTTTTAAATAGAAGAATTGAAATACTAATTTCAACTTAGATTCTTGACAAAATATATGGAATAATTGACATTCTTATCAACAATTATATATGTACCTTGTATCTATACAAATAGACCTTATATCCATATTTGTATCTAGTCTAGCTCATTGTTGTCATCTTGTTAGATTTCTAATTTAATGTTTTGTACCAAATCCAATAAGTCTACTTTTTGAAAAGGGTTGGCTAGTGTTTTGAAGAGACAATGACTACTTCCAAAAAAAAATTGCCTCGTGTCTTTCACTTGGTGCCATAGTCACTATATGTTGAATGCTTCTATTAGTAAATACAAACCTTAAATTGAGAAATTAAAGAAGAAACACAATATTTGCTAAAAATTCAACACATATGAAGATGCTAGAAAATAAAATAATTAAAATAAAAAGGCTTAAAAATAACTAACTTGTTTAGTTAAAGAAGTGATAGAGACTTCATTAGACTAGAAAGAATCTAAAACACTTAAAAACTATTAGTATACAATAAACTTTATGAAAGAAAAGATATAATTTTTACAAAAGTGATTATAAAAATACTTACTTTGCCTTAAGACATATGTTCTTTTATTTTTCAAATGTTAATTTTTTTTTTTAGAATTTTTTCTATTTTTTACTATTCAATATTTTTTTGAGAGAAAATAATTACATATAATTCCCCAAAAAAACAAAAGAATTAATTCTTTGAAACAAAATTTTAGCAAAATCTTTAAAAGGCCAAATCTTATTTTCATTCTTATTTAATCTTGTAAGCAAAATGAAAGACAATAGAACAAAAACAACTTTCTTCAATTAAAAGTAATGTTAATGAATACAACACATCATCTTTTGTACATTCAAATTAGTCATCCTTTTTTCTACCCTTTAGTGTTCATTATTGAACATTTAACACTTGAGTTGCACAAACTTAGCTACAATCATTTCTATTGTTATTGTCAAAAAATTTGTAATAACCTTTCAAATTTCTTTTTAAATACAAAGAGACTATCTTCTTCTTGAAAATATAAATGGCTTCCAAAGGTAAAAGTCATCCAAAAAGTTGACATAGTTTTCTACCTTGCAGAAAATGGCAGTTAAAAACTAATTATTTAGGACAAGACAATTGAGTTTAGACAATTTTTATTCATGTTTGGAATCAAGGCCCTTTAAAAATTTGCATGACAATCAAGAGTATCAACCACTACAAAATAGCAGGAAGGTTTTATATTTATTTACCCCCTTGAAGGAAATTGGAATTTTACACTTCACCTTTTGAAGTCCAATATAATAGAGATAGAATAGAGATAAGTCTACTTTTATATGAACTAGATATTTGCTTTTGTCCCTCAAAGATAAAGTGCATTTGGTCCCAATGTGCAAAAACTCCCAAATTCTCACCATGCAAATAAATGTCAAAATCTTCCTTTTATTGTTGGTATTTTTGGAATCAAAGAGGACTTCTTATTAAATTTCCAATTACATACAAAATATTTCACAACTTCAAATTCTTCAAAGAGAATTACACTCTAGGTAAAATTTTGAAATCTATTGGGTACATATATAATTTTTAGGAATTGATAGTATCCAAAAACTTCACAACTTTACAATAACTACCTTGTAATTTTTTATTAAAATTACAAGTACAAAAAGACAACATTTAAGTATTTTATCCATTGTAAGGATTCTCTTTTTGTTGAGTTTTGGGTTCTATGCCAAAGAGGTTGAAATTACCATCAAAAGACATTATAATGAGATATTAGGATGTAATCCTTTTTTGTCTTTGAACAAATTGGAGGCCTTGTTGAATTCTTTGAGTAGTTGAAGTAAGTATCAAACACTACTAAAGTAAAAATGTGCCACTGTGGCTTTAGTTCTTGCCATCACTGAAGCCATAGTTCTAAAGTTCTTTTGTTTTTTTGGAAAGAATAGTGACCATCACAATACTAAAGTTGTTGTACCGTAGCTAATGAATAATTTAAATACAATTTGTTCATATGAATTTTTGATTCCATCAAGGTGGTATCCTAGAACACTTTGCTTATACAATAGGCTAAAGTCTTCATGAGCTTTGTATTTGATACTATGAAGTGAAGTCTTTCATTTTCATCCAACGAATGTGCAAGTTCTTGAAAAAACTTCATGTTGATTGAGTCTTCGTCCCCTTTGTTGATGGAAGCAAAAGCATTGCAAGTTCTTTTTGTTCCCATTTTATCTTTGAGTCTTTTATCTCTTGGAAGTTCTTTGGGTTCATTTGGATTGCTCTTCTTCCATTTGCGAGTCCTCAAAGTCAAGTCATCATTGCAAGGAGAAGAAATGCCATTTCTCCTTTTCAATGCTTCAAGTTCTGCAACAAAAGAATGTCCCACCCATGGAGCTTTGTATAATCAACTACAAAGTCTATGAAAGAAGGCATGAGGACATTAAGAGAAACAAGTGTACTGGTCGTCATTGATAGCTAATCAATGGGCAACTTTCAATCTCTATTTCCAAATTTTTAGTTAGCTAGCTAGGGTCCCTTTCAATCTTCTTCAAGAGATGAGAACTTTAGTGTAAATAAAACTTTCAATTTGTGTTGAGAAAATTAGACAATGATGCAATCTATAGGATTTTCCTTGCTAAGTTTCAAAAAGATGTGTGAGCCATTCCAATGTTGAAAGCACTTTGAGTTTTTGATTGAAAATCAAAGATCTCTCTTATTTATAGGTAATGGCTTGAGCATGCCACCTTTTACATTTAACTTTAACTTTAACTTTAACTTCCATGTTTTTGATCTATTTTCCATTAATCTTTTACAATTCATTTTCCATTGATCTTTTAATTTGAATTTTCCTTTGGTCTTTTACATTGGATTTTCAATTGGTCTTTTCCACTATGTTTGCCCTGACCCTGTCTCTCGCCAAGTTCTGCGCGCACAGCTTGCTCGCCAAGTTCCCTGTCGCAGCTTGCTTGCAAAGCTCGCACGCCATCGCCATCACAATTGCAAAACATTCAAGTCATTCCTCCAGCCTGATGCTCTCCACTCGCGCTGCGTCGTCCTTCCCTTTGCCTACTCGTCTTTGCAAATTCCCAAAGATCTTCTCCTTCCATGCGCACTTGCTGCCGAGGGCCACTGGCGCTCACTTGAACCCTGTGCCCTTTCCCATGGCGAAGTCCCTGGCCTCGACCTCCCCCGCGTCCAAGCTCGGGCGCCCCTCCACCGGCGCCTTGGAAATCGACGGGCGCTTCGTCGAAGGGGTCTCCATCGGCGGTCAGGAGACCTGCATCTTGCTGCCCGCGTACAAGGTTGCGTTTGATATAGGACGATGTCCGCAACGCGCCGTCTCGCACGACTTTCTGTTCATCTCGCATGCTCACATGGATCACATTGTGAGAATTTCCGTCTCGCCATTCTCTTCCTCGATTTTTTATTGGAAGGGTTCAGGGGTTTAGGGTTTGGGATTTTTATAGCACTTTCGGTTCTGGTTTTCCTAATGGCATGTAGACGATAGAATATAGAACCGATGGACGGCGGTGTTCCTTCGAGATTTAGTGGCGTCCTGACTTTGGTGAATTATTCCTTTTCAGGGTTTTAGGGTCCCCAAATTGATCAGTATGTTTGTCTTGGCAGTTTTGAGTAGGTCGTGAGGAAGCTTTGTTCTGTTCAAGGTTATAATTTCTGGGCCAACACATAAACTTGACTAATTCTGGTGACGTTGAATTTGTCCCCATCCGCATTGTTATTTTCGTAGCATGATGAATCGAATTGGTAATTTTCGATTAAAATGGTCAATCGAATTGCTCGTCACATGGGTGGCTTGTTGCGCAGGGAGGCATCTGTATGTATGTAGCGACCCGCGGTCTTTTCAAGATGAAGCCGCCCACAGTTATTGTGCCTAAGTGCCTCAAAGCCACAGTAGAAAAGCTTTTCGATATTCACCGAGAGCTTGATGGATCGGAATTAAAACATCAGCTGATTGGCTTGGATGTAGGTATGCTCTTTTTATTCATTCTATTCTTTGGATCAAGTCTGGTGATCGGAATGCTGATTAGTTGCTCCATATTAAAGAGCTTTTCTCTTCCATTTGCCTCATCTCTTGTTCATCCGCGCAACGCTGGCTTGCAGATTGGTGAAGAATATGACATGGGCAAGAACTTGATTGTGAAGGCTTTCAAGACGTATCATGTCGTCCCAAGCCAGGTCATACCCTTTTTCAATCTCTTTCTTTCTAATAGTGCCTGGGAGTTCATGATTTTCCATTCCATAATTTACTAGGCTATTTTATGTTATGTTCCTGAGAACTATACGCTCGAGTATGACTATTGAGAGACCTTTACTGTCTCGTAAGAGCAGACGTATTCGCTTATATATATATATATATATATATATATATATATATATATATATATTTACGTACACCCGTTACTAGATGCTCGATTTAAACCTGTTGATGAAATGGCCCTTATGTCTTTCTAGATGGACATTGTGGACATTCCTGTGTCTTGCTGACGGTTTACCATGTGCGATGCAGGGATATATCGTGTATTCGGTGAAGAATAAGCTTAAACCTGAATATATAGGTCTTCCAGGAGAGGAAATTAAAAATCTGAAAATGTCAGGCGTGCAGGTGGGTTTCTTGACTAAAATCTCGTTACCTTTGGGTCTCTGGAAGTCACCTTAAATTTCTTCTTTTTGCTTCATGAAATAGATGTAGTAGGGAGTAGTAGTGTCGGTGCCAGGTATTTATGGAAGGCTTTAAGCGTTTTAAATTATAATACTGGAATTTTGTAGATTACAGACACCATCAGGGTAGCAGAGGTGGCGTTCACAGGAGACACGACACCCGATTTTATATTGGACGACGCCAACATTGATGCTTTGCAAGCCAAGCTTCTCATTATGGAAGTGGGTATTCTGGCACCCTGCTTTCGTATTTGGGCCATACGTGTTTAGAAGTAAATATTTTCATAGTCACGACGATTTTGACGTCAAGAATACGACCCTTGTTTGTGTATATGATGTCCGGTGCGATCCCAGTTATTTCCCTTTTGTGTTCTGGTATGCTTACCTCCAATTGTTATTCTCGCTGGAAAGATAATCCCTCAAACTTAATTCATAAGATCTTTGAAGACTAATATTTGATCTCAGTAACTGCCTTCATTATCTAACTAAAGTCAATGGAATGGACAGCCGCATAGGAAGGGTGGTCGTTGGCAGCAAGTGTCATGACTGGTATTTCTGAGGAATAAACCTTCAGGAAGCTCGACTGTGGTCTGATTGTTGCGACTGTTCATCTTTCTGATATTGAGTGATGAATCTGAACTTTCGTCAATGCAGACCACGTTTTTGGATGATTCTGTCACAATCGAACATGCTCGAGAATATGGACATACGCATTTATTTGAGGTACGATTTCTTTATATTGCAAGATTATCGAGCACTAGAAAGTTTGGTATCATGTAATTTTCTTTATTGCGTTGGTTTGTTCTCTTAGGTTACATAGACGAGTTTCTGGAGTTAGGCTTATCATCTCATGCACCTTGATGAGTCATATGTTTTAGTAAATTTTTAGTTCAGAATTGTGCGTTGTTTTCACGCAGCTAACAGACAAACCTGATGAGCAAGGTAGTTTTTGTACTGACTGTAGCTCGTTTGGGGATTTTCAGGTTCTGAAGTGTGCTGACAGGCTTCGAAATAAGTCTATTCTTTTTATACATTTTTCAGCGCGTTATAAACAGGAGGTAGGTAGTCTTTGCCTCCTCCTTTATCCGATGATGACTCTGTCATGTCTTGTATAGGTTGTGCTTGTACTTTATGTTAGTTTTCCACTGCAATATAACGGGAACAATGTGCATGGATTGAGTTTGTATATGTTTGTTTCAGGACATTTTGAAGGCTGTTGAGGAGCTTCCATCTCCATTGCAAGGTCGTGTGACAGCTCTCACAGAGGGCTTTTAAGCGAAGTCTTCTTCTCAGAAAAAGATCCTGACAATTCACTTTGTTCAGTCTGTAACTGCACTCTGCTAACAGCAAAATAGAAGACAGGGTTTAGAATTACTTGTGTCTCTGTTCCTTCATGAAGTGTTTTAGTAGCCCCCGGCCCGAATGCTGCATTATCCTGGACAATTTCCTCCAGGGCATCTCAATGAGAATGTAGTTCGTGGGAGTTCAGAACATTGCAGGAGGGGTGTCTTTGGTGAACAATGTATCGAAGCAAGGTTCAACAATGTATTAAACCATTTTAGGGTTGGTTTATACTTTAACGTAAGAACAAGGCGAGTTACGAATCTATCATTCCTGTTGCTCATCAATACGTTGGCGTTATCAACTTTGTCACGAAATAATTATTTATTCTAGTTTCATGTCGCATTTCGTCACAACGTTGGCTATGAAATGTTAAAAGAAGTTGATTTTATGTAGAAACGCTTAAATATTTTGTTTTTATGTGATAAACTCAAAGTGCAGTTTAGTTGTCCCTTTTGTAAATTCCAAGTCAAGAGAGTTTAGATCCTCAAGTGAAAAGAATAGAAATTATTTTCCAATCTTTTAAAATACATTAGGGGGCATTAGATTTGGGTTTAGAATTGGTTGTTGAAAATTGAATTTTTTTTCGTTTTCATTGGAGTTGACTATGTAGCAAGGAATATGTCAAAAAAATTTGGTCATTTTGGTTAGTTTTTTGAGGGTTGGATTTTGAAAATAACTAGAATTTTTTGGCATGCTCTTTGTTACATAGTTGTTCTTTTTTGGAAGGGGGGGTCAAAACTAGGTTTGAACTTTGGGTTTAAAATCCAACTTTGATATCCCCTATTGTATCAAAATGGTCATGTTAACCCCTAAAAGACCATTGTCCCTTTGGGGGACAAATGGGAATTTGGGTAGTTACCTATGGATTGAAATTTTTTCTTGATTTTTTCAAATTTTTTTGAAGATAGAAAAATTGATTAGCTATATAGGAATATGCATTTTTTTCAATTAGTGCCTAGGAACAAAAGTTATGCCCAAATAAGCTCAAAACAAAGGATGGGGGACAACTAAAAAAATTTTAAAATTTAAAATTTGTCTTCTCATAAATTATAATTTTGTCTACATGTAAAACTTAAATTCATTCCATTTAGATTTGTTATGAGAAAGTTATGGACAATCTTGTTTTGGGGGCATTTAGAGCATCTTCTTGAAAAAATAACTTGTAGGATTCATTTTTGTTTGCAATTTTTACAGTTTAAAAAAAAAAGTTCTATATGGTTTAATTTATTTGCTAGAACAATCTCACCATTCATATTAGTGTATTTTAATTCCATTTTAGAGATATTAATAATTTAGATTTTCTTTCTATCTCGTACTTATTACAATTTGGTAGGGTAGAAATTCAAAATTCAAATAAAAAATGAATCTATTTTGGGTGTCATTATGATTTGTTCAGTCTTCTTTTGAAATGTATAATTCATTTGAATTTGCAAGGTTGCAACTAATCTAATGGAAAATATTACATCTTGTTTCTCATGCAAGTTTTAGAGATGGACTAATTGATGATCAACTTCCAACTTGTGTATTTCTTACTAAATCTCTTAGTGTTAGTAAAACCTCTTCTATAGATTCATCTTAATTGAAAAGGAAAAGATGAAACTGTAATTTGGTTTAGACATTTATCATTTCCATTGCATTATTAAATATATCATTGATAATACAAATTATTGTTCTTAAAAATTAATTAATGGATATACTTTAATGCCTAAATTTATTTATAATAATATATATTGTTTATTTATTATAGTTTTAAAAATTGAACAATTTGATTGTATAATTATTTTTATTTACATCACATAATTCTTTATTCAAATTAATGTCATTCAACTTAATTTTTTTATGACCCAATATAACTCAATAAGTTGTTAAAATCAAGTATTTGAAAGTTTCAAGCCTTCTTCTAAAAATTTTCAAAGAACAATTTGTACAATTAATTCCTTTACAACAATGAATTGCTACCTAGAAAAAGGTATTTAATAAACAATCAAACACTAATAAACTAAAAGTTGAACTTTACCATTGATGTTTAGTGTTTTTTGCTCATCAATACTTTCAAGCTTTAGTAAATTCATTATATATATCTATTACCACATCCAAATTGAAATTTGATAGAAAATGGGCTAAGATTTTTATGTTTGAAACTTGAAAGTATCCACACAACTTGGATTGATATATGAAGTCAATGAAAAGATTATTTGAATAAAACAATGAAAACCACCATAGAAAAAAAAATGAATAAAAAATTTAATTAAAATTGATAATATCTTCATATAGAACTTATATTTTATAATATCATTTAATTTTATAAGAATAAATATTCTAATATTTGTACAAAAATCTAATAATTAAATCAATTCAATGTATTGATCATAAAATCTAATTTTTTATTATAATTTTCTTACAATCACATATCTTTTATTTTGAAATGTATTTTTATATTAATTTAATATTAAAAAAAGAATTAATAAATAATGATCACATTTTTAGTTTATTGATAAAACAAAATTGTAATAATCATTTGAATTTGTTTATTAAAAGTGTTTTCATGTTTGAAACTAGTGGTATCATTTATTTTTTATGCTAAGGCATGTATACTTCAAAACTATCATAGTTGCAATTTTTCAAAGGGATCATTAAAAATAATACTTCCTCCTTCTTAAAATGATCTTTTGGTTGTACAAAATGTTCAAGATTCTTTTTTTGTTGAAAATAATATTATTTCAACTTATTTTGAGCTGTAAGTAGAGTTTGGTACACTTCTATCTTCTTAAAACTGTGAATTTGGAGATTAAATTGTAGGCATTTGTTGAAAACCATTGGGAACTAGTTTGTTGTAAGTAGTAATGTCAATAGCATTGACTCGAGCACCAGGTGGACCTTTTCTACATTTCTCCACCATACTTTCAACTGCAGCTGATTTACCTGAAAATACAGCTTCCACTGTTCCATCTTGTAAATTTCGCACCCATCCATGTAGTCTTAATTTATTAGCAGTTTTGACAGTCCATTTTCGATAAAATACTCCTTGGACTTTGCCTTGAATGTTTATACATACCTATTTTATTATTATTCAAGTTTTTTTGAGATCTCTATTCAAATAATAATATTAAAATTATAAGATTATTTTCAACCAATTATAATTAAAATGATTTCAATAGAATTAAAAAATCATGATCTAATATAGTAATCAAGTATCTATTGTCCCAAAAGGATATAAACATCGGTATTAAGTTATAGTTAAACTAATTACATCATTCAATTACAATTATACTTTGTTAAATGTTAATTAAGTATTATAAAAAATTTAAGTGATGATGTCCAACTCCTTTGATGTCTGAGCCAAAATTCATGTTGGTGGAGCAATTGTGATTAACAAGAAGAACATCATTTACATTTTTCATTTCTTTGAGTTCAGAACCAAGATTAATGATAGGTGAAGTATTGACTTGAACCCCTACATCATTATCTAAGTCTACATTATTTACTTCATTTTCATTTGTCTTAGCCATAAAATTCAATTAATACTCACATACAACCTAATCAATAATTATAATTTTTGTAATATGCAAAATTAAAACATAGTAATTGCAGATAGAAAATAATCTTTTGTGATTAAATGCTTCAATTTCAACAATTTTTTAAAATTGATAATCATTGTCATTGTGCAAATGATTTCAAATAAACAAAATGTTTTTTTTTAAAATCTTTCCAATTAAAATACTAAACCTAATTCTAAGAGTTCTATTCTCATACTAAAAACTGAAGTGCTACTACTACTAATTATCAATTGAATGAATGAAAGGATTCATTTATTGATAGTCAAAAGTGAAGTAACTCTCAATTTTTTTTGGAATAATATATATAACATTACATCCCACTTAGTGGTTAGGGTGGGCAAAACATATTTTTTGAAATAAATGCCAATAGATTAGAGATATCATTTTTGCCAACTTCAATTAAAATTTTAACAAAAAATGTTGAACTTAACCATTATGTACAATCATCTTCAAATATTTCAAATTTGTGTCTCACAAAAGGTGAGCCATAGTAGATTTCATTTTTGTACTAAAAATTTTTACAAAATTTTACAAATATATTCTTTGAATTTTGCACTACTTTGAACTTTGAATGGAAGTTCCAATTTTTTCTTAATATTTTGATATTGGTTAGTTTTAATTAAACTTTTGTAATAAATTTATAATAGTTCAGAATTTCAAAATTCATAAAAATATAATGGATAAAAATGCATTGGTTGCTAAAACTTAATTTCAATTGGATAAATTAGAATGCATAGGTTATAACCAATTGCTCAAATTTATTCAATTTTTCTACCAAAGTTTTTGAAAAGATCAACATCCCTAAATATAGGATTTTCTCACATATTTGCAATTTCAAAATTTTATCAATCAACTATATAAAAGTTAAATTTTGAGTCATAGTGGTAATTGAACTTTAAGGTCTTTGCCAAGGGTATTTATAGTATGAATAAGAAATAGTATTTTGAAAAAATTATCACACTATTCTTTATTGTTTCTTGTACCTTCAGAAAAAATTCCATAAATTTGGATTATTGTTGTTATATTTATTGATTTATATTCATCTTTTTTTAAACTTCACAAATAGTAATTTTTACAAAACAAATAGAGATTTTTCACATTGATAGATAATACCTACAATTACAATCATGCTATAATAAAAAAATAAAATTGAAATCTAAATATGATTTAAAAGGCTAAAAATTGAACTAAAAAATGTTGTATAATCGTACTTTTGGTCAATTTGTAAATAATTAAACAAAGTTTAAAACATTTCCAATGTTTGTAAAATTTGTAGATAAAAATTTTAAAAATAAAGAAAAATTTATTCTAAGATTTTAAGTTTGTGAAATTTAAATGCTAGAATTACTGGCAAATTGGAAATCAAAAAATGACATTTAGTAAGGTCCAAATTTCAAAAGTAATCCATTTCAACATACAAGTGGTATGAGAGTTGTAAGTAGTCTTGAGGTAAGGTGTAATCCTAAAGTACTTCGATGTCCAATTATTGGACAACAAACAAATTAAAAATCATTTTTCTTTCTCATTATTGCTTGGATGAAAGTCATCTTAATTGGTGGAGATATTTTATTAAGTTGTTATCCTATCTAATGCATTAGAAGAAATTTGGAGTTTGTACAAGTTATCATCCCTTATGAATGTCGAAACTGCTATGGTAAAGCAAATCTGAAGTGGTCAAGAAAATGCCACATCATCAATTTATTTTAAAATTTATTTTTTGCATTTCAAGACAAAAATTAATTAATTAATTAATTTTTATAATTACTAGCCTAACAACAACCAACAGTATTGGAAATAGTTTCAGAAACAAAATTGAAACGACCTTGTGGAGACCTCAAATTTCTTCTATTGGTTGGATTTGGTGTTACTAAAATACATTATTTTTCTGAAATTACTAAAGCAGAAGTGTGTCAAGTGGTTGACTAAGCCAAAATTGCATTGATTCTTGTTCAAATCTAGATTTGCAAAAATGAGGTCATAGATTTTTAAAATAGAAATTGAAAAAAAAATCACCATATCAAGAAAACCTCATTTCAAATCCGTTTCAACAAATTATATTCAAAACATGACAATATTTTGCTTGAAATTGATTTTGAAAAGAATTTTGAAATTTTTCTTCCAAAATTTGTAGAAAAATATTGGTGATAGCATTGTTGAATCTAACCATATGGATGGAATCTAAAACTCAAAGTCTAAAACTTTGATTTGTATATCAATTCCAAAATATTCTTCCAAATAGTTCCCTCTCATGATTTTTCTCAAATCGTCAATTTAGGAGAAGACTCTTGGACGTTTAGGGGTTCGGGGTTTAAGGATTTTTAGGGTTATGAGGGTGAACAGTAAAAGAAGAGGAAAAGATAAAAAGAGAAAGAGAAAAAATATACATATACTTTATTATACGTTTCGAGGCGAACTGAGGAGGCTGCGACTCAATTAGGGTTTAGGGTTTAAGCCCTCTGTTCAGTCTACCTTGGTTTACTACTGCAGCTGCTCGTGCTCGCGCACCTGCGCGAACCAGCTTGAGCGTTGTTTTGAGTTTAATTTCGCAGTCGTTATACCCGTAAGATTCTCTAGCGGTATTGTCTTCTTCGTTCTGGAAGACACTTTGTAATCTGTACTTCTCTTTGTTCGAATTTTGCAACGCTGGAGCAAGCTCTTGATGTTTGGAGATTTTTGGAACGCTGGAGCTCTTGATCGTCAAGCTTTGAAGATTCTCAGTGATACTGCGTGCTGCTGAATGAGCCGTAGGTAGCAATGGCGATGCCTGGATGGGCGCCCATGTTTGGTGAGGCACCTCCTCCAGGAGTTTCGCCAGAGATGTACAGCATGCCAGCGCCGCCGGTCATGGGGATGCCAAGCAGCAGGCCCTCGTTTTCTCCTATGTATTTGCCTTGGGGTGCTCCTCCTGGACCTCAAGGAGCTCCGTGGCCCGTGCAGCAAGGTAATTTTCACATGATGCCGATGCAGCAGTATCCAGTGCATGCAGAGATGGCGGCAGCATTGCCGAGAGAGGCTGAGAGAGAGCGACGAGGGCCAGAGGGCAGCAGGAACTGTGACGATATGGTGCAGAAGGCCGAGACAGCTGCGAGGCAGGCGTATGAAGAATTGGTGCGCGAGGAGAAGCACATTTCTGTGACGAAGCTTTCGCAGCGCACTCTGTCCGCTCTTGGGGTGTCGTCTTTCGAAATGCTAGGGTTTCGAATGCAGGATGTTGCGTGCTTGCGCAATTTGGCGCTTGTGGAAGGCAAGGTGGGCCTCTCAATTTCTCAATTGCGTATTTCTGGGCTTGAATCATTTTCTCAAGCGAATTGTAGACCTCACACTGTGTATTAATACTGACCGCCGTCTTACGGTGCATTCCAGGTCAATGCCAATATTCACTCTCACGTTGCAGCGAAGCGGATTACTACTCTTTTTGACCTTGGCTGTGAGATATCGCAAGAAGAAGGGGTCTCAAATTTTGAGGACCTTGGTTTAGGTCCTCTACATCTCCACCCTTTGGTGGTGCGCTATTTCTCTCCTCTAGATGAAGTTTTTTCTATCACGGCGGCGGATGTTATGCAGGATCTTGCCGACTACATTGGTGACACTGATTACAACCGTGTTGAATTGGACGATTTCATGGCTCATTTACAAAAAATGCATAAGGCATCCACAAAGCGTCACCTTGGCGTTCGGATTCAAAGTCTTCGGTAAGCGTTTATTGAGAATCTCTGGATTTGTGGCAGCTTCACTACAAAATATTTGTGTCTGAAATTATAGCTTTTGAACTCTGAACGTCAATAGTATGCTTTGAGCGTTACGTCACGTTTTGAAATTAGTGGAACGCGTCGCAATTTTTATTCACGTGAGTTCTGGTGTTTGGATGTTACATGAATCCGTAGCATCGCTGATTGTGTGATAAATCAAAGAGTAGGAAACTTTTGAAAGATCTGAAATGAGTTCACACTGAATAAGTGCCTTCTGAATGTGGTTTTTTAAAGGTTGCATGTACAAGCCGTGGTACGTTCCAAGAGAGCAGAAGCGCAGTTCATTAAGGAATGGGAAGCCCTTGCAAAATCACGCACGACTCAGAAGAGGATCAACGTCGTAGCAAGAGTTAGCGACTTCCTCTCTTCTCAAAATCAGGACGGAGGCCACAAGCGTAAGAGGAATCACATACACTTTAATTCAGATGATGAGGATGAGACAGAGAGGCCAAGCAAAACGTCTTCTGGTCAAGATAGTCTAGCAAAGATGGCTAAAATCAAGGAGACTTATGAGCAGCTAGATAATGCAAACAAGATGAGAGATGCCTCAAAGACTTTGCCTTACAGCACCGACAGAATTGGCACTGTTCTCGGGCCGCGGACTTGCCCCTATCCATCAGCCGCAGAGGAGCGGCTTCGGACCATAAGTCGAACGCAGTTGAAGGAAGAGCTTGAAAATCAGCGCCGTGAGGGTTGTGACATGTCGTGGTCGGAGGTCATGGACTTTGTGAAGATTTTGAAGGAGGCTTGCAGAAATTGCACAGTATTGCAGGTCGCCTCATACTTCTTCTATTCTGAATTTGACCTTGACCTTGACCTTGACCTTGATCTCTTACCATGTATCGGCATACTTACTTCTGTGAATCAATCTGTCGCTGCAGGTGCTGGAGCACTTGGTGGACTATCCGTGGTTGCATGGTAACACCAAGAAAAACAGAAAGCGTGTTCTGAAGTCGCTGAAATTAAAACCTGGGATTGGCTTGCTTTACGTTGCGGTCTGGTCCTCAAACCTGAAGTCTGTGTATATAACCAAGTAAATGTTATGTTGTGTTCTTTGGTCAGTGAAGGTTTGTTTAGGAGGGATGATTGTCTTGGTACTAAGCTTTTATTCTTGTCTACGTCGTTTTTCAATTTGAGGACTGAAGTTCGAGATGCAACATGATATCTGCTTCCATATCTTTGTATATGGAGTTTGGGTAATATCTCTATTGTAGGCATTCTTGAATTTCACGAAATGATGTCCCTACAACTACATTCAGTGGCCGTGAAGACCAGATCTGGAAGATTTGATTCTTTCATCCCAGATTTCATCAGTCTCATGGTCTCTGTGACATTTATCTTCACCAATTTAGAATTGCGCTCATTATGGAGAGACTTGCGCTTATATGAATTGCTTTCAGTCGGACAACTTAGCACATGAATTTGCCCCCGAAAATGTGAATTGTAGGTTATATCTATGAGGATGGGGCATTGGGACAGCACTTATGACGTCTTACAAGACATTTCGCGTCAGCAACAAGAAGAAAAAGCCGCAGCTCAGACAGTTGCCACGACAGATCCCATAACTATTGAGTGCAAACCAAGTGCCCTAACTGATACTAATGTGACAATGGATAGTCCGAAAGGTACACCTATTTCCCTTAACAATGCTTGGATTGAAGTTCTTCTGAATATTCTATTGCCTCAGCATATACTTACCAATAGCAACAAAGTGCAAAGTTTTTCTGAGTGAATTTGTTACGCATCTCTGTGCAGTGTCCGAATTGAATAATGATTCAGTGAGCAAGTGCAAAGCGTGCAGCACTCCGAAAGTTCCCTTACATAGAGTGCAATCCTTTATTACACAGGCAACCCATGCATCTAAACTCAGTAGCTCTCCCAATGATCTTGAAATTCTACTCTGCAAATATTTCATTGTGAAGAGATTTGAAGAATTGGGTCTGGGTTCATTAGAATCAGTCGTTGAGAAATGCCATTCTAAAGGGAAAACAGGATGGTCAAGCAATTCCGTCTTTTACTTAGGGGCATTGATTCCTGCCGTGGAGGGTATTCCGGTCTCGAACTCGTCCGTTGCAAGCAACGAGGCTGTCACTAGTCTGAGAGTGGGTTCTTTGGGTCCCAAGACTGGTGCTGATGCAACACAGGCTCTGATGAATTCGCCCATGCTTGTCAATCTCAGTGAGTGGTTACAGTGGGACACCATCTTTGCTCCGACTTTAGGACCTCTTCTCAGCTGGTTAGAAAGGGATGAATCTAGCAGTAGTATCTGCACATTATTAACAGACAGTGGGATAATCCTGAAAATTGATGGGACAGCAACTGCTGATAAATTCCTGCCTTCAATTATTAGTGAAGATCCAATGGCTATTGCCGTGCAGCTTCTTTCCATTATAGTGTTGTACGGTGGTGTGAACCATGCTCCATCAGCCCTCCTTACGACATATGCTACTAAAGCCTTGAATGTGTTAGTGTTCTCTTTTGATGGTGAACCCCATGGTGAGGCCAAGAGCAAGGTAGCCGCGCTTTTACTCGCCGTATTATGCGCCATACCACAAGAGCTTCATCTTTTCGCCGCTAAAATTCTTTTGCCAGCTTTTTCTTCGACAGTAGAGCACTCTTCCTCTATCTTACTCAAGGGTTGTATGCGTGATGAGCACCGTCTGGTGCTTCACATGCTAGGCCTCGCTTTAGGGGTTGAGGAATGGATGAACGACTACAAGGTTCGTATTCTTGCACCTCCGACTGATGAATTAGCGATACTGGATGCTTCCAGTGAAGAGAAATCAAGCCTCTCGAGTGTTGCGGGATTACTCTTAGAGCCTGCTACCGAGGGTATCAAAGAAGCTGAGCCCATTACTGCTGAAAGGACGTCAGAGACATGTGAAAACCCTGGGAAGCTGGTGAATGCTGAGCCAGAAAATCAAGAAATGGAAACAGATTTAAGAGTCGAAGAGATTGTTTTTAATCAAGCGCTCCCAAGTCTGGAGGTGATCGGGTCCTTGGATTTGGCTCTAGAGGCCCCTGATTTTGACCTCAGACAAAGATCAAGAGGGATTGTGGAAGCTATTAGGCGTGACGAATTCGGGATTGGGCAGGACCTTAAGATCCAAGAGCAGGATTTACTTTCGAGGCAACATGCACGCATGGGGCGTGCCCTTCATCGTCTTTCGCAAGATCTTTATTCTCAGGACTCTCACTTCGTTCTTGAATTGGTTCGCTTTCACCACCTTTACTAATGACTGCTCTAGATTTTGAGAGTGATTTTTAGTAGAGTAGGTTGTTCTGGTGAATCTTATTTCAGTGTGAGGGCACTAAATATGCTCAGTATTTCAATTCTACGAATGTCTATGTATTCTAAGTTCTCCCCCAAGTGGCTGATATCCTCCAGTTCTTTCAAGTTGAAACACGAATGATGTAGCGATATATTTTGAGACTTCGTAATCTTCTTTCGAAGTAGTAGTTGTAGCAGCAGCTTATTTCCGTGTTCGTGCCGCGGCTTACAGAATTGATTTCTTGATGCAGGTTCAAAATGCTGATGACAATTTATATGGATCTAAAGTGAAGGCTGCTCTTGTGTTCATTGTCCAATCCGGGCATGTCACGGTTTTAAATAATGAAGAGGGTTTCACATCTGCCAATCTACGTGCCCTATGCGATGTAGGCAATTCTACCAAAGCGGGCTCGAGCAAGGGTTATATTGGTCACAAGGGTATCGGCTTCAAGTCGGTCTTTCGGGTATGCTAAGTTTCTCTGTGACGAACCACTTATGCTTACAGTTTGAGCGATGTGTTGATGATTTAGTTGGATCTTGCTGAGCATGGACGGAAGTCGGTGACCTTAGCGAAAGACTCTAAATATTCCTAGCATTCGGTTGTGTGCTTTTCATTTTACCTTGCTGGTGAGGCTGGTTTAGATCCTTTTGATCTGGTAAACGCAATAAGAAGTCGGTAGTGTGCTAACTTGACTTTCACTTCACTTTATTCTTGTTTCCTTTAGAAGGCAGAAGCAAAGTCAATTTGTTTGTAGTGGTTCTGTTTAGTGCTGCATGTGACGAAATCCTTCTCTTAAATGACCAATTTGTCTTGATTGCAGGTCACTGACGCTCCAGAAATCCACTCTAACGGTTTCGATGTGAAATTTGACATATCAGAGAGCAATCTCGGTTTCATACTCCCAACGATCGTAGAAGCAAGACAGGATGCCAATTCATATAATGATATTTTAGAGGTGGTAGGCAGGGTGGTTGGCTCACAGGAGAATGATGTACGTTGGAATACACGGATCGATCTTCCAATTAAGGGATCTATCAGCAATGGGAAGGGGATGGCATCGCTCGCAGCGAAATTTGATGACATCCACCCATCTCTCCTGCTCTTTCTTCATCGTCTGCGTTGTATTGCTGTTCAAAATGATGTTGTCAGTGCGACTAAATTTATGCATCGTGAGGACCTAGCCAATGGGCTGGTACGTGTTGTACATGACAAAGGGCATGCTACTTGGTTGGTTGTTCGGCACCAAGTTTTGGCTGGGGTTCCAAGGCCAGGTATTTTGGATACCGAGATTGCTTTAGCTTTTCCTCTAACAGACCTTTCAGGAGGGAACTACAAAGCCTGTGCGGAGCAGCAGCAAGTCTTTGCTTTTCTTCCTTTGAGATCTTATGGTCTCCGGTTCATTTTACAGGTATTGTTTTTGCTCTTCTGTGTGGAGAATATTTCTTTTGAATGTAAATAGCGTTTCACCTCTCAATGTATTGTATGACAATTGTGGCTTCGAATGAGTTTACCATCGTGTTTCATGCATACGTGAACTCATGTGAAGATGAATTCCAAATTGTGTTTCAGAGTGATTTTATACTACCTTCATCAAGAGAAGAGGTAGATAGCGACAGCGCCTGGAACCAGTGGCTGCGTTCTGAAATCCCAGACGTGTTTATTAAGGCGGCTGAGACATTCAAATCTCTACCATCTTTTGGAAGTAGAGGGGCAGCTATAAGCAACTACCTGAAGTTTGTGCCTCTAGAAGGAGAAGTATTGGGCTTCTTTTCTGCCTTACCGCGATTGATCCATATGCGCCTTCAAGCCAGTCAATGCCTTCCCGTTGAAGGCAGTGATTCATGTTGGTCATTTCCATGTACGATTTTAAGTGGCTGGAGTGAATCTGTCCGCAAATTGATACCGGATTCTCTTCTGAAAGAGCACCTCGGGCTTCAGTATCTGGACAAGGAGGTCGAGATGTCTGATCCAGTAGCCAGAAGTTTGGGAGTACAGAAGTTCGGCTCAAAGACGCTTCTTTCATATATGAAATCTCATCTACAGAAGGGTAATGGAGTGGCTGGTATGGAACTTGGATGGATACGAGATTGGCTGATTGCACTGCATGATTGCCTGCTAAGTGAGCAGCAGATGGCCAAGTTTGCTAGCGACTTGGTTAGCGAAAGTTCTCTGATTCAAGAACTCCAGACATTGCAGTTCATTCCCCTAGCGGGGGGATTATTTACGGCTATAAACGATGGCCCAGTCTGGTTTGCTAATCATCCAGCTGAATCGCAAGACGGTGGAAGCAAGCCAGTTGTTTGTTTCCCATTGCTCTATGCAGAACTTCGAACTGTGCATCCTACTTTATTTCACGGTACTCGTGTTTCTGAGAGTGATGTCGCAGATGATCCTAACGTATCTGGGAAAATAATTTCGATGCTGCATCAACTAGGAGTCAGGCCTATGTCAGCACATCATGTGTTGAGAAGCCATGTGTTGCGAGCAATGGCTAATGAAAATTGCATGGCAAGAGATACACTTCTTTTGGTGCAGTATCTAGGTTTTGCCAAGTGGCATCTCGAATCGGGCTGCAACCAGTGCATCAGTGACGGGCCAATGATAGTGAAGGAGCTGAAGCAGAATGCTGTTATCTCTACGAACAATGGGCTTCTTAGAGCTGGTAGCGAAGAGCCAATTCATTTCGGGAAATCGATGGGGAGTCCGTTTAATTCGCAAGAAGTTCTAGATGGATGTTCTATGAAGTGGAATGAAGTGGATGAAAGCTATCTTCGTCTCACTTTGCCAGGGCAAGCCAGTCCAAATGTTGAAAGCTGGCGAAGGTTTCTGGATGACCTGGGTGTCACAGACTTTGTGCAAGTTTTTCCTGTGAAGAAGACCATCAGCAACAAAGCAACAAGTCTCTGGAAAGATGAGAACTGGGAGGGTGTCGATGAGGACACATGCTGTGTTCTTGAAGATTGGGAGTGTCATGAACTTCTGGAGTTGATTAATGCAGTCTGTGTTTCCATCAAAACATCGGGGCAAAAAATGACTAAGAAGGCTAAGCGTTGCTCTGTGATATTGTCGCTTCTCGACAAATTATGGCCGAGTAAGTATGCCTCTTGTTGGAGAGCAGCATTTCGCACCTCTGATGAGAGAAGGAAACCGAGGCAAGGTTTCACACTTGCATCTTGGGTTCTGCAAGTGAGAAAGCTGGATTGGGTAAAGTCCAGCTTGGATAATCGGTTGCATGCGTCGGCTTCACTTTTCCAGCGGTGTGACCCTGTTAGTAAAATTTTAGGCAATCATGCTGCATACGCACGGACTCAGGTTCGTTCTCTCGGGCCCTTGTCAAGGTTGATAGGGGCCTATCCTGGTGTAGTTTTCACCTTTTGTTTTTGCCTGGGTATCGCAGTGCTGATAGACTCTTCAAATTTTGTTGTCCGGTTGACCCTTACATAATTTTATTGCGCCCGTTCTAATTGACGTTTTCCCCTCTTCGGCAGATTCAAAACGTGGACTTGATGAAAGCTTTGGGATTTAGAACTGCAGTCACAGTTGATGACTGTCTCTCTCTGCTCCAATACTGGGGTTCAAATAACCAGGTTCTTGAAGCCAGGTGCGAAATTACTGCCGATTGTATTGTATTGCTGCCGATAACATATATCCTCGATCATTTCTAGAGCAGGATCCTTTTCTGAATTGACTACTGGCTCGAGCTTTTACATTTGCTGCATCATACAAACGTAGATGGCAATATTTAAATAGGAGGTAATTCAGTTTCGCAATTTCGCAATTTTGCAATCGGGGATTAGAGGAATTACATTTGCAATTCGTCTTTTGCTGACGCTTTTTGTTCGCTGATTGCTCTGCAGTGTGGCTCAAATGGCAAGACTTTATTTGTTTTTGGCCGAGCATGGAAATTCCAAGACAATTTTGGAAACATTCAGGGCCCAACCTGCTGTATTCTTTCCCTCGCCGTCAAGCAATGCTCGGGAGGATGTATGTCAAGGAAGCCTGTTGCCTTTAGATAATTTATTCTGGGATGACCAGACAGGGGTTCTCACCATGCTGTACACCTTGAATGCGTCATCTCGTAAAATGAAGTCACCTGCTCTTAGAGTGCACAATAGTATAAAATCCGTAAGTAGATACTATCCAGAATTGCGAACATTCTTCGTGGAGCAGTCTCTAATCAGGGAGAAACCAGACTTTTATGGTTATACTAGTATCTTGAAGGAACTTGCTGCTCTCACTTCGCCAGCGTCTGTTTTGAAGCAGGTAATCACATGCGATGTTTACGTTCCTTACATTTTTATTTCTTTCATCCTGATGCACGAATTGAGCCTCTATTCAAGCTTCTTTGGGTCAGTCTATTCTGAGCTTTGAATTTTTTTGTTATTTTTATAGTATGAGACATAATTTTGGAAGGTTCTACTGTAGGTTCTGGAAGTTCTGGCCGCGTTGTGCTGCGAAGTCGATTCTGGCAAAGTGACCAAGGCGGAGCTGCAAAAATGGAAAGTTCAGCTTCAAGAAGCTGATTGTGCCGTCTTACCCACTACTAGTGACCAGTGGGTGACTCTTGGTAATGATGTAGGTTTTGTCTGTGTTTGTGATGACGAGAAAATCAGCAAGGAATTTGCTGAAAGTTCAAAGAGCGTCCACTTTCTGTGCCTGAAAACCTCTGGTGCAACAGCTTCCATCGGCAGCTCTTCAGATCGTTGCAGTCTTGTGAAGCGTTTCTACGCCTATTTGGGTATTCCACTACTGTCTCAGGTGGGTTACGGATGCTTTGATTATGTAAGTATGATGTGATAAGTAGAGTCTCTGTCTATAATTTGGATCCATGAGGCTTTCATCTGTAATTCTAGGTTCTGACTGTCATGCTGAAGATTGTCACTCCCCTTTGTGGTTGTGCCAAAAAATGGAGATGGTTTAATGTCTTTCTGGAGTTGCTCGCACTGTTTTATGCTGAGGAGTTTGTAATTTTCGTGATATTCTCTTTCTATTATTTTACAATTCGTACAGTACTAAAAGATAAATTACGTGTCATTCAGGCAATAAAACGTGAAGTTATTGCGTATGGGTCTCATGACGCAGCTCAGATTGAAGCTTTGGTTGCATGGGCTTTACCGTATGCTCAACGCTATATAAGGCAGCATCACATGGACGTTTTTAATGGTTCAGGCAAGCGTATCAAAAAGCAATTGAAGAAGTTGCGTTTTGTTGTTGTCGATCAACTGTACTTCCGACATTGCGTCCAGTCTGGTCAAATACACTCATCCGGGAGAACTCAATGTGGGTGTTTACTTGAGGTATGTCTTGGAAATCTCTTCATTCTCTCGCTTCACTGGAAGACATATGAGATACAAGACAATGCAGGTTACTAGGTTATTTTACCTCTTTTGATGATCTGTTGACCTGTTCTTCATAGATGCTCTCTGCTTTATTATGACTCAATCCCAACATTTACTAAAGGCTCTTGCGGTGGACAGGACAATACATTACACGTTGCAGCCGCTCGTTGCGAGGACCACTGTATGATCTACACCGAGCTCTCTCGGCTCTTCTTTTTTGGCGAAGTCAACCTGCAGTTAGCTAATTTCTTGCATCTCATCACCATGATGGCTTCTTTAGGATCTCAAGAGGCCGACGTGGAGTTATATATGGTCAACACACAAGGTGTTCAATCGCTACCTGATGGGGTTGCTCCATGGAAGCTGAAACGGAGGCGTGAAGAAGCCAACCCTGTGATTGAGGTCACCGCGCCTGGGAAGGACAGTGCATCACTTGCTGAGGTTTATTTGAAAAGGCACGCTAAAGAAGAGGAGTTGTTACCTGCCAGGGGGAAGTCCAGTCAATCATATTCTGGGTGGCCACCCCGTTCCTGGGTTCCCCTTCCCACTGTGAAGGCCACTGCGATGTCCTCCGTCGTGGTGAAGCCCGAATCTGGTCCTCTTGTAGCTGGCAGTAAGTTCGATCGAACCTTGGCAGCAACATTTACTACAGAGATCCATTCAAGCGGAGTGTCTACCAGCCCTAGAGCAAGTTCCTGGTATACAACTGCATCTGAGGTGGGATTGGTGACTGACAGTCGAGACCCACGGATGTTTGGCGCGACATCATCTGGAAGGACTTTTCAGCAAACCACGGTAAGCAATTTTATAGCCTTTGTGGAATTACTTGATTTCATAGGTGGAATGTGTTTGTGAAGCACTAATGATCTAGTGACTACATTTCTTTTCCTAGAATGTTTACATTTACGTTCATATTTATTTTTTGGTTACATTAAAAATGATGTTCGGTCTAGCAAACTGTTTAAGATTCATTCTTATTGGTGGAACAAGTTCATCTATTTTATTTTATGGCTGCTCCTGGTTACATGGCTTATCTTCCAAATTAGATTGTTTCATGACTTTTATACTCTATTATAAAATAGAATCTTCTCCGTGATTCATGGGGAGGTATAACTTTGGATACAGTGATGCACCGCCACCGTCATAACAGGGAGGTCTATCTCCGTATGAATCATGGCGAAGATTCTCTACGATATCCGAAAGTCCTCGGAACAGTCCAATTTTACTGAAAACCCTGTTGAAGCGTTGCATTCTTGCCGACTGTATGCTGTATTGGTTTCTAAGCCGTCTTGATGTTATGAGCTAGGATGCGTGCAAAGCAAGGTTACTGATATGATCACGTCACTCATGTGCAGGCACGGGAACAGTTGGTAATGAATCCCACCACCGAGCAACAACAAATCACCGGTCGGACAGGCGAGGAAGTAGCCTATCAGTATCTCATGAAGAAGTATGGTGCCAAGCATGTGAAGTGGGTCAACGAAGATGGGGAGACGGGGGCTCCTTTCGACATGACAGTGCAAAACGAGTCTGGGAAACAGGAGTTTGTGGAGGTCAAAACCACGCGCTCGCAGGATAAGGACTGGTTTGAAGTTTCAGCTCGTGAGTGGGAGTTTGCACAAATTCATGGGGATTTGTACACTGTGCTTCGTGTGATCCTTCCGAGTGCGGACAAGGCGTTCCAAATCATTCGATTCTCGAATCCTGTCCAGCTCTGTCGAGACCGTGTTATACAGCTCGCCCTCATCCTCCCCTTCAATCATAATACCTTAAATGCGTCTGGAGCACCGTCTCCACAATGCATCCAAGTAGCTACATACACTCCAAGCTAAGCTGCCCTTAAACTAGTCACGTTTCACTTTTGGTAGGGATACATTCCTTCTGTGCATTTCATCGCTTTATGTCGCATACACAGTAGCCAGGTTTTGATATTTGCAAATTTAAAATCTACCTGCAGCGATTTTGATTATAGAGGTCATTGTTTTTTGGTGTCAACCAGTAAAAGTATTGGTTGTCAAAAGCCACAACTGGATTCGTTGTGCTAATTTTTATTGTTATAGCTAGCTAGCTTGGACTTGGGGCTTGCAGTTGGAGGTGTAGTTTTAGAACAGTCTCATGCTAGCCAGGCCACGCAGACTTGGACTCAAGTCTATGTGAAACCCGTTTAAGAAAGATTCTGAAATTCAAGTTTGGGTAGTCTGCTGAGCCTCCGAGGACCTCAAATATGTAAGGGCTAAATTTGTATGTAGTATGAGGGTCTTTTAGGGAAATGAAACCTTTGGAATTTGAATGGTGTAGTATAATTGGTGTTTGGGTCTCAATGGAAGTAAAATATAAATTTTATTTTTGCTAGTTAGGTTGTAATTGTGTGCATATTTATCCTTATCAATGACATTCTTGTTGAGTGCTATACCTAGTAGTGCATGAAATAATACTTGACCAGGTTCACAACTCCATTTGTTAATTCCTAAAAGGATGGAAGCACTAATAGTCTCCAAAATGTATGGAAGCACTAATTTTTTTCATGGTAAAAAGATTGTTTTGGATATTGGATTGAACTATGAAATACTTGCATTTTGTTATAATGAAAATTGTTCATTTTTTAGAAAAAAAACACATGGCTATGAAATGTCTTTTGTACTTCAATTTTGGGTAAAAGATAGTTTAAATTCCTTGATGTACTTGAGATCATGTCAAGCTTGAGTTTTAGTATGAGAGTTTTGGAACTTGTATCCTACTCGTAGAGTAGGTTGGTTTGCATCATCAGCCATAATTTTGAACAATGTTAAAGTATAATGTGCATCACAACATTATTCTAGAATTGAAAATTGATTTCATATCCTAAAACAGTAAATTGATTTCATATTTGAGAATTTCTTATTCCTTATTTCAGCAATTCATTTCAGACTAACTTTCATATTCTTCTCCTACGTGATTTAATCATCACTTGAATCAACCCAATGATTAAACTTGAACTCATGTGGCATTCCAATTGTTCCTATATAAACAATTCCAAAGATGTTTGTGCAAATGCATGGGAAATCTTTACCTAGGAGTATGGTAGACTTAGAGGGTGTAAGTGGGAAGGTATGGCTTCTAACCTTAGAAAACTCTTCTATAGGAACAATAGCCTTTGGTTGGCATTTTTTCACCAAGGACAACGACTTGAAACTTAGCAATGCAATTCTCTTCACTAAGGTTGCCAAACACCACTTCACAGTTTGCATCTTCAACCAGAATGTGTCATGTGAAGTACCATTGGAACCATTCTACATCCAATTGTAGTATTAGATGGATTCGTTTAAGAGTTCTTCTTAGTTTTGGATGGAATTCATCTAAATTTTAGAGTTCATCCATCTTAGAATTTGAGTATTTAGGTGGAGAGAGCTTCTTGACTTCACAACAAGTCAAGTTTTGTGAGTGTTTTTGGAGAGAGTTGTGTGTTTTGCTTTGCTTGGAGATGATGGATTATCATTTAGTAAAAGCTTCACTTCTTTCCTTACGTTTACACTCTTTGATTCTCCCTTTGTGGAGCGAGAGCTACTTGATTTTGTGTATATAAATTCAATTGTTTCTCACTTGACAATAATTTCCTTCTTTCTTCTTATAGTACCTATCATGAGTGAAAAGACAAAATTTCAACTCCTAAATTGTTGCTAGAACTTATAGTAGTAGTAAAGGAATTCCATACAAATCCAATGCTTCAAAAAACGCAAGATTTGAGTGATTTTTGAAAAAGTTTTAGGGTTTTGAAGTTTGTTGGAGTTTTTGCAATGAGTCCTTGGAGTGAAGCAGCACATTGTGACATCTACAAATTTTGAAGAATTTTTAAAATCTAGATAATTTTAGAGATTTTTTTAAACTCTAAGAATTTTAAAGATTTTCTATCAAAATCTAGCATATTTGTAGATTCTTGAAATCTAGGAAATTTAAATAATCTGAAATCTATGATTCTAGAAGATTTTTGAAATATTGCATGAAGATAAATTTTGAAAAATATAAAATCTTGCATTTTTGTAGATTTAGAATTCTTTTTGAAAAAAATGAAAAATGATGAAAAGAGTCAAAATTTATCTTCATGCAACATTTCAAAAATCTGCCAAAATCATAGTTTTCAGATTATTTAAATTTCCTAGATTTCAAGAATCTACAAATATGCTAGATTTTGATACAAAATCTTCAAATTGCTTAGAGTTCAGAAAAATCTTTAAAATTACCTAGATTTTGAAAATTCTTTAAAATTTATAGATATCACAATACGATGCTTCACTCCAAGGACTCATTGCAAAAACTCCAACAAACTTCAAAACCCTTTAACTTTTTCAGAAATCACTCAAATTTTGCATTTTTTAAGGCACTGGATTTGTATGGAATTCCTCAACTACTACTACAAGTACTACTAACAATTTAGGAATTATAATTTTGTTTTTCTACTCAAGATAGGTACTACAAGAAGAAAGAAAGAAATTATTGTCAAGTGAAGAACTTTTGAATCTACATACACAAAGTCAAGCAGCTCTCAATTGAGACGATTTTTTTGAGGTGATTATGTGTATCTCCAACGTGAGGCATTTACAACTCTTGATGTGAAAGTAGGGTATACTATTTTTCTTGTAAAAGATGTATTGCCTAATGGTATTTTGTTACTTGAAGGCAAAGATGGACGAAAATGTTGAGAGCACTCCAAAAATTGTGCTCCATATCATTTTTTTATTGAAGATTTTATACATCTAGAATTTGTTGTGTTAGATGGCCTTCCATATTATGTACGTAGTGAGAAGAAAAGGGCAACTATCATATTATTGTGTAATCAATGTTAACATGGATGGCATATGGTATGCTTGATACCACCTCTTTCAACTCTTATTTCTAGAGATTGGATTTGTCTTCATTGTAGATGGTCTACTCATATCACATCTTTTGACAGGGATTGAGGATTTTTCTAAAGTTGGCCTTTTCTATTTAGTGATGATACTATCATTTGGGTAATGGGTACAAGTTATGGATTCACAATGTCAAGTTCTGATGAGGTTGACTATAGGCTTCAACTTCCAAAAACTATTGAAGGCTAGAGCTTACATTATATTAAAGATGGAGCTTATATAGCACCTAGCTTACAATCCTTTAGTCACTTCCTCATCGACTTGATGTGCCTATTTATGTACCAATATATTGACTTGAATATGTATAGTTGTTTCAGCAATATCACCAAAGGTCATCTCCGACTACATGTGTATTTGTTCCTTGCTAATTGGAAGGTCTTCTTATCTAATGTGGGGGGCATTTGAGGGTGTGTTTGTTATGCATTCTTGTTTAGTTTCTAATTGCAGATTTGGTGTTACTTATGGCACTTGATTTGTTGTGTACTATGATCTTTATCTACACAACAAATGGCTTAGAGCTTTTGAACCTTACCAACATTAACCATGACTTTACATTAACTCTCTCATTTTTTTTCTTTGCATTAAAAAGTTTCCAAAATAATTATATGATTCTAAGAACATGATTGTAACACTTCTTATTGATAGGTATTAATGGGATTTTTTCTTTGTAATTTTCAAAGAGTCTCCAAATAATATAAGAAATTGAATATTTTTAAATTAGATATAGTCTTTAAGGATTCAAGCCATAGCTTCAATTATTTTGTATATGATTAAAAAATCCCCTCATTCAATGCTTTTGTTTTTTAATAGAGATTTAAGAATTCAAACTATCAAATTTAAATTGTAGTCATCTAAGTTGATTGTTGCAGATGTCATGCTCTTGTGGCACATTCTACACAACCATGGTTCAATGTTCATTGGTCTAGCAAAAGTTTAAGACCACCTCCTTAGTTTCCTTATAAGGAAAACCCAATTTCAAACTTAAAACACAATTCTTATACTATTCTTACACCATTTCTTTCTTGCACAATCTCAATCAGTTGTATCAAACTTCAATTTCAAAAAAAACAAAACATTATTTGTAGTGGATTTTCAAAATTTTAAGATTTTACATGATAATGGATTCAAATACAATTGCTTACGTATGTCGTAAAACAGCTATAGACACATCTCAAAAAAGTTTCAAATTCACACGTCAAAGAGTTCAAAGCTGGGGGGTCATACTGAATGCCCGAATTTGGTAAAATAGATCTCATTCTAAGATATTTGTTTCAATATACAGATATCTGTTTTAAATAATCCAAGATCAATTTCGCATTGATCATGAATGAGCGCTTGTTCATGCTTGAATAAAGTCATCACAAAATGCCACATCGTGTAATGTAGAAAATATCCGAAATCACATACCATTTCACTCAATATTGTCATTTGCGAAATCCAATGGACAGCCTTTGCATTGCAAAAGTTGATTTGATCCCTTTGTACGGCCATTTCTCAAAACATAGATGTTGCAATTAGGGTGGTGTCATAATCAGGTGAAGAAACCTTGATAATAAGCATCACATGAGCTGTTAATTACCCAGCAACTCGAGCACAATGAAGGGGCTAAATAAACTACAACGCGCAGCCTAGCATATGTTAGCCTAGGATCTTAAATCTCAATCCTATATTCTGTACTCCCCCTGTGATTAGAAGCTGGTTTAACTAACGCAACTCAAACGACTGCAAGACTTTGTCACAACAAATGCCGGACATGAATATGATCATGATATTGGTACAAATTCACTTTTTCTGCTGAAAAGGTTTAGTCCCGTTAGTGTCCACCTGAAAGGCAGCTCAGCTGCAGAGTGGAGTAATCCATGAGATTGGTCACTAACCTGCACATTGAAAAGAACAGGCTCCTATCGAAAAATTGACACTAGCCTAAATTACCTGGTGGTCGACGTATACTCAGCTCCTGCTTGATACGAGGTACACCTTCGAGACCGTGGAAAGTGCGTAGAATTTCCTTCACATAGAAACAAGAAATAGGTTTTCACAGGAATCAGTCACCCATCTCAATACTTCACTGTCAATCTTTCTGTTTCATTATTACAGACGGGATACTATGTTCAAAAACAACTAGGAGATTCAGACACTACCTCCTAAAGCACTCGTTCTACTTAGAAATCAGAAACTGCACGCGCATACCTCAGCAGCAGCACGTGCACGCTCTAAAATTTCCCCGTCTTGATCAAGCCTTGCGATGCTGAACTCTGGAAGATAACCCGACTGCCTTTTTCCTAACATTTCCCCAGGCCCTCTCTGTTTCAGATCTATCTCGGCCAAGTAGAATCCATCGTTAGAATGCTCAAGGAGCTGCAGACGACGTAAAGACGCCACGGAAGATCCCAATAATATACATTTGGAGTCCCTGCTGCCACGTCCTACACGTCCCCTGAGCTGGTGAAGTTGCGCCATGCCATATCGTTCAGCGTGCTCGATGACTATCATGGATGCCTCGGGAATGTCAATTCCAACTTCAATAACGGTTGTGGAAACCAGAATCTGGGATTTACCTGCCTTAAAAAGTTCCATTGCTGTTTCTTTCTCATGGGCCTAATCAAAAGCAGAGAGCACTTTGTCAGGATTTTCCGCATGAACTTTAATTGCACACACGACGAAAAATGCAACAATTATGTTTGGAAGGAGAAATTGTAATGGTAATGTCAAAACCTTCATGCGACCATGAACAAGCCCACATTGGAAATTGTCAAACTCTTTCGTAAGTGTGTCAAACTCTGTTTCAGCCGCTCGTAGTTCTGGTAACTCCTCTGACAGTCCAATTACTGGGTACACCACAAACACCCTCCCTCCGCTCTCCAGCTCCTCCTTCATCATCTGCAACCACATATCACAACAAGTGAAAACGAGAATTGTCCTCTAATCAACCATAGTAACATACTAAACTACAAGAAATTTCACTTGACATACTAAAGAGGTGGCTCGTTCCTTGATGATTTTATAGGAGCTCCATGCGATCAGATTGCTAAGCTTGCAATTCCATGTACACTGCAATAAATGCAGTTACTGCAGGATGTGCTCCAAATAGAAGAAAACAAGACCTTATACACTTGCAGACGTCCTTTCTCGTTGCCCTCAAATGCCATGGTGGTTGTCTTCGGCCGTCCAGGTGGCAACTCCGTTATCTGAGCAGAAACAATTGAATATGTTCAAATACTCAACCAACAAGTATCGCCCAGAATACACACGTATGGATAAAATGAAGTATTTCCAAAAGACCTTTGAAAACCGTGCCTACCAAATTTCAATACCCCTCGTAATTTTGAATCACGGACGCCCCTTGTTAATTGTGAGAACACATTCAAAAGCGTATTCCTGAACTGACAGTCTTCCACATAATGACAAGCACATTGAAGAAATTAAGGGCCAGTAATAAACCTGACTCATTGACATGTCTCCATGCATTGCCAATGCTAAAGTGCGAGGAATGGGAGTGGCTGACATTGCCAGAACATGCGGGGCAGTCAATAGGACATTCGAAGGTCCCTCCCTCTCACTGTCCACACCCTCAACCGACTCACTGTTCTCGCCACTGAGCACCACTCCATTATCTCGAACCTGGGATATCAAGAAAAAAATCAATTATCAATGCTCAATAATAAGGCATTAACACATGAAGACACTAAGAGTATATTCAGGTATGGAATGAAGCTATGAACGTCAAAAATGTTCTTCTGAAAGATTGTTCTGAGTAAATCTCTTCATTGTAAATTGCACAGAAGCAAAGAAATCGAGAAGGTAAATCAGGGAACAAAAGTTTGACCTTGCTATTTAGTCGCCCACGCTGTGCAACACCAAAACGGTGTTGTTCATCCACAACAGCTAAGCCCAGGTTTGCAAACTTAACACTCTCAGAAATGAGGCTATGGGTTCCAACTGCAAGTGTTATCTCCCCGCTCTCCAAGTCCTGTAAAAAATTAATTCAACCACAAACATGTCATCTCAATCACAAAGACACAAAGAGGTAAGACGTATCGTCTTCAACATACAACGTAGATAATTGAAGATGATATCCGATGCAAGTATTGATAAATATCGATATCTGAGTGACCAAAGATGAGTGCAGTAATCCTGGAGTGCCTAAATACCCAAGAGTGGCCGCATTCATAGGAATTGAAACTCCGTTCGGGAAATTTCCTTGAACTAAATTGAAAGAAGAAACCATGCCCTACATTTTTTGTAATAGTAAAAATATGTTGGGAAAGTTACTAGAATTGGCAATGAGGTTCCCAAGTTGACTTTCTATTTTGAGTTCAGACACAAAGGGCTGAAAGACTACTAAAAATTGCTTCAAACCAGTTCTTCACTTACATCGTGCAGTGAGCACCTATTTCCCAATGCCTTCATTTCCACAGAAGTCCCGTGGCCGTGGAAATTAGCATGCATTTGTTTTAAAACGACGAGAAAACAAAAACACAAGCGACGTAGACTAGAATTTTTCGTAGTTTGGACACAACATGATTCTTCAACAAGAACTCTGGAATATCGACGTAAGAAGTGAGGACCTTACATTTCGTATACTACGAGCTTTGGCGGTTGGAGTGGACCCAGTCAGTAGAGCTACCCGTGGTCGTTCATGGTCTTCTAAAACGTCCAGCCACCCCATTATCCTTTGATAATGTTGGATGGCTAAAAATTCAGTAGGTGCCATTAGAGCTCCCTGCACCAGTGTACAACTCTGTCAGCAACTCAGCACCACGAACGTCTTTCCTTCTTACTACATTTTTCTCCCATGATCCCCATAGCCCAGTGTTTGCAATACCAACAGAATTAATATTCATAAGCATCATGAATCACTCTCCTCAATACGCAGAAAGAAGAGAGAATGATGTCAAAATTTTTGCCTCACGGTTACTTATCACACCTCACCACCTTTTTTTTCACTTCTTCCTTGTAAGTGGCAACAGCACGTCCCATTCCACAGAAAATCTGTTAATAGAACCATTTAAAACTTGAAAACGGAGGATAGACATAACCTGGTAACCAGCATCGATCACTTCTATAAGGCCAAGAAAGGCAACCACAGTCTTTCCACAACCCACATCTCCCTGCAAGCAAAAAAACATCCCCAAAAATTGAAGAATACATTTGTTTACCAAAGTGGACTACCGACGTGGACTGAAAGAAAGCACAATGTAAGCTTGTAGTATTTCGGATCACAGAGATCACTCTAAATATTGACCCTCCATATAACTGATTGCATTTGATACTAATGAATAAACCCTGTAGTTCCTCAATCGAACGAGGTAAAGGTTTTCATACTGGGGTGTGCGCTACACAAAAAGGCAACAAAAACGATCTGATGTACATGTAGAGTGGCAGATACATTAGGCAATTCCTTCAAAGCCTCTCATAACTGACAATCAATCATATCTGACTAGATCAAATTGACGAGAAATAAGCGTTTCCAGGATACCTGCAAAAGACGACTCATCGGAACTGGTCTTTGAAGATCCCACATTATTTCAGATGCTACCTTCTTTTGAGAGTCTGTCAACGTGTAGGGCAGTGAGTTCAGCAGCTTCAGGGTCAACGGTGACCACTGCTCGATGTCTAAAGTGCCGCATTCTCCACCAATTGATGGCCCCGAAGATCCCAAACACTTGGTTGCCAAAGGCTGTCTTTGAAGAAGCAATCCTAACTGCACAAACACAGCAGTACATACGCAGTGTTGGGTCCAGCTTCGAGGAAACAATTATGAAGTGCGACTGATCACCCATGCCGGTACAACCTTAGTCGAAAACCATCTAGAGCGTCCAAAAGCTTCCGTGCCAATCTAATTGCAAAAACCTGAAGGTAGAAGAACTCATCAAACACAAGTCTCTGGCGAGCTTGTTCAGCATCTTTTGTGCCCTGAGGAGTGTGTATCCCAAAGTAGGCCTGCAATCAATTTTACAATAAAGTCAAAAGAGACAAATAAAATATCCCCAAGAATGTATTCTAAATTCTTGTACATATCTGATGCAAAATAACCATCGTACAGTACGACACTATAGAAACTTGGCATCACTTTGTATTCGAAAGCTTTGGAAGAGCTAAGGAAAATTCTTCGCTCAGCAAATTAGAAACGTGCTTCTAAATTTAATGATAATAGGACCCTCTTCAATACCTGTCGCAATTCCACAAACTCGTACTTTTCCCGGATGTCTTCCGGTAATGGATCCAGATTCAATGGAAGGGCTGGCAAAAGTCTGCGACAGCTCAGAGTAAATAACATTTACAACTTATGAACAATAACCATATATGAGTATGTAAGGATGTATATAAGCAATCTCGCACCAATGAAGCGCTTGAATTCCACATCACTGGCATACTCTAGCTTCAGAAAGCAGAACTCAAGGTAAAGAAAAAATAGCAGTCTCTATTCTAGATCGCAGAGTAGCAAAGATTCGGAAAACCATTGGCTAAATCGAACGTTAATTCCTTCGTCGTTAGAATCGCTGGAGTTATACCAGTTATACAAAGTAGAACAGGAAGAAGTGAAAAATTACCGCTGAATGCAAAATTCCAGTGTTTTGGGTTGCAACCCACCCTTAGAAGGATAGACAGGGTATGGTTTTCCACTCATCTCAAGCTCAGGTTTCATCTCGTCACCACCATCCACAGCCGAATCATTGGAGCCCTGATCCCAGAGTTCCAGATTGTATTCCCTTATTTCAAAGTGATCCTCCAGAGGCAGCGCTTTTACCTATAACAGTCCATCTCGGTGAGCTCCAGGATTGGTGATCATTAAGCATGGCAACACACGTTTGGACTCGAGAAGAAACTGTCAAACATAAGAAAAATATACTGATGCAGGTCAAAGCGACAAAATTCCAGATTAGAAGTCATTAAGTTGTAGAAAACTTAAAGGTTCACCTTGCCACCCACAGCCACCGGTGCATATAAAGGATATTTTGCAGCCATCTTGTTCAAAAACCACGCATTTGTAAAGCGAGCACCCCTGAAAAACTTCTTCAGATGGAGGAACACTGTTTTTCCTTGTTGGGAATTGTTTTCATCAGAAGGCTCGCCTGAGGCGACCTGAGAATCAACCTTACTCTTGACAACGACTTCAATGGCACTCAAGCTCGCTCCCAAGCGAAGACCCCTGCAAGCGAGCACACAGGTACATTGAAAACTAGCAAATCCTCGCAAGTAGCAGAAACTGCAGCAATTTTCTCTTAAGGTCTTCAGAATGTAATATAAACTGCTAGGAGTCGTGAACCACCTAGAATGCAAGAGTGAGAAGAATATTCTGCAAAATATATTGATGATGAAAAAACTGCTGAGATGACCATGTTGATTGTTGCACACAATAAAAGGTATATTAGCACTGTCACTGAAAAGTACCTTGATGACATGATGGTTCCAACAAAACTTAGATGCTGCCCATCTTCAACTCTCTGCCCGGCCTGCTGGAAATTCACATATGTCCTGGGAAAGTGCTGAAGTAGCATCCGCAACTGATAGCCCAAATTGCGCTCATTAGAACGGGAAGAATGCTCAATTCCCCTCGTTAAACAAAGACACCTGCTAAAGAAAAGCAGGGCGCAGTGGTAGAATGTCTATCATGTTCATCTTCATAGGCCATCCTTGGACATTAAATGCAACTTCAACAAGGCACTATTGGAATATCCAAATACTTGTCAACTTACCGTGTGAAAACCATTCTCCTCTAATCGAGAACGTTGATATGCTGATAAATTCTTCACGAATCTCAAAGGAATATCAAGCACACAGTCTCTGTACTCCGCAGCTCCCCTCATGAGCTTCAGTTCCGTATTATCCTCTTCCACATACGAAGAATCGAAGTCAGAGACTTGATTGTGAGTTTCAGAATCTGCAGGAGATTGAGTACTGGCTGAAATTCTCGTATCAAG
The DNA here is from genome assembly GCA_963969395.1 of Pseudoscleropodium purum. Lineage (NCBI taxonomy): Eukaryota > Viridiplantae > Streptophyta > Bryopsida > Hypnales > Brachytheciaceae > Pseudoscleropodium > Pseudoscleropodium purum. The sequence continues at coordinate 7,670,863 of OZ017796.1, forward strand.
CTTTGGAGCAACTGCCACTGGACTTTTTGCAAGTTTTTTCCTTGTCTGAAGCCCAGCTTTGTCAATGACCGACTTTTTCTGACTCTCGGTTGTCTCAAAGGGGTTGGCAATCTCAGGACTGAATTTCGAAACAGTTGTAAAGTTCTTCCCTTTGTAAAGTTCAATCGGCTCACTGCTTCCAAATTTTATTGCTGAAGGGATGGATTTGGAAGACGCCACCGCTTCGTTCTTGACATCAGATATTTTGTCCTGAATAGACTCCCCTACCTTGACTTTCAATTTTGAAGTTGTAGGAGCTTCTGACGAATACCTTGGCGTGTCTTGGAGGCCAAAGCTTGCCTCCCGTAAGGCAACATGATGAGCAATTAGATCCTGGGTGTCGAGAAAGCCCATGGCTTGAGCTACCTAATCAGAAAAATGCATTGTTAACACTCCACACTCACAAAATTCGGAAATAGAGATGAACTCCAAGTGCTTCCGCAGGCAAAACGATCCAGAACCAGTGAAGAAGTGAAGACCTCAAATATTAAGATGAAACCACCCCAGAATCACAACGGATAGAATGATAAATCAATCAACTCGAAATTACTTGATGATATGCAGGCATACTCTGTCCAGAAGTTGGGCACGATTCAAGGAATCCAATCGATCATATCTTTTGGCATCGTTCTCCAAGGACGAAAAGACATTATCAGCTGTGGTCGACTTGAGGGAAAGTTGTGCATACAAGAACTCCCCGAACCTGAACATCGTAACACAAAGTACTTGAAACAATCACGATTCGCAAACAGAGAGAAAAAACACTATCTTAAGTTACACCCTAAAAACTTTCACTCAATAGAGCTGATGCAATACATAGAAACCTCAAAATTGAATATCTTACAACTTCTTATGATGTAACGTGCAACTTACCGAGAAGCAACGCCGGAAACATTTGAGAAACCATGTTGAGCTTCATATACCATAGCTTTTAATAGCTTCCCATCATCCACTACCTGCAAGAGCCGCCACCACATAAGCTCCGGACCAGACCCGACATAAGAGCACGAAAAGCAAGCAAGGCTTTGCATCTTCATATCCTGACAGTAAAATTCTTACCATAGGCTGCCCTTCAGAACTTGTACAAAAGTGAGAAAGAGATCTTCTCCTAAGAGACTTGACAGCGGTTCCAAAGGGGATGGAGGAACAGACTGGAGGGCAACTTCGACATAGACAAGTACCTGAGCATTCAAGAAGTAGAAACTGGGTAAGCTACAGCTGAAAGATGGCAGAGCTCCATCATAATCATTCAGTAGATGGAGCAGCTACTGCAATGAAGCAAAAATATGGTTAAGAGTGACCATCAAGATAAGCCTAAGTTAAATTCGTTGAGCCAATACAACAAAGACGACACTCCCAGAACGAGATGCAGAGTGGATAAGGAGGGAACCTACAAAACTCGAATTCTCTCAAACGGAAAAATTCAAGACCATCTCCATCAGTCAAGACCCCGTGTTAGGGTTTAGGGTTTAAGGTAAGAACAAAAAGCTTCATGTCAGTCTCAGAACGGGAATACTACTACTTCCTAAAGAACGCTAAGGCGACCAGGTGGTATCGTCTGACAGTTATTTCGATAGTACAAGTGCATACTTAAATGGTTGGAATCACCACTTCAAAAACTAGGCGAATCTTGAGGAGTGTCGACTTAGAACGTCAGCCAAGCGTTCTCCTGCTCATGGAAGAAAAGGAAATTGTCCTAAAAGTGTAAACAATCAGCTCATGAACTTCGAAAACCCTAACTCACACACTCAGGAGCGGATTATACCGCGTTCCGTGCGACTCCAATTTCATGGAATTAATGGACTAAAATCATAGTCTCCCCGGCAGGCTTTCATAACTCCTCACTCCTGCTACATTTATTCCACCTCTCGCCGTTCTCCCGATCACGTCAATGACAGCGTTTCAACAGAACCACGAGAATCTACTCATCAGCAAGAATTCAAATCCCAGGACCATTAGCAGATTACACACCTGAAACAGAGTCACAAAACGAAAACCGCGGCAGCGACGAATTCGAAATCAACCAGCTCGACGTGAACGTTCCGTTTAATTGCTGATTCCCGTGCGTCACGAGAACACGAAGCATGGGCACCCTGACGGGCCGTATCGTGGGAGAATGCAGCGACGGAATAGAGCAGCAGGAGCAGTGGCGGCATCGCCAACGGTGTGGCGGGGGACGCATAGAGGGAACCAGGGAGGCCATCCGAGCAAGCTTCATCTGCCCTCGCAACTGTAAACCAAGACCATAGCGCTGGGAAATTTCACATCAAGTGCATTCACAGACGGTGCTTCTCCTCCCCTGCGCAATCTGCACAGAAATTGCGACAAAGATGTGTCCCGGCACTCCCGCAATTGCCAAGGAGAAGCAAGAAGTTTTGCCAAGGCGTGGTCAAAGAATTTGCCGGGTTGAGTCCGCGCATCTCCACCCAAGGGTACAGTACCCTTGCTGGGGGTGATTGGAGATTAGGCTGGCCGAATTGAGTTTCCAAGTGTGCATTTCAAGGGTGCTGGCCGATCATGTGTTGCCATGTGGAATTTTCATGTGCAAAAACAATTGCTCTCTCCATCTTTAAATAAGTGTTCATAGTTTAGTTGAAATTTTTTTATACCAATTTCATTGATCTCACTTTGAAATGCATCAATTCATTGATCTTATTTTAATTTCCGTCACCAGAATTAACCCTTAAACGTGCAGGCATCCCAAAAGTGGATGCGCCTTGGTCAACCTCAATTACAACCTCTAAAATAACTATTTTTGAAATTTGATTTTAACTAAGAAAACAAAGCTTGACAAGTTTTGTTTTTATTCCATTTTAAAGTTTTGGAAAATGTCAAAAATTAAAAGAGTTATTGCAATTGAAAGTTCCATGTGTTAAAATCCAAATAACACTATATGGTGTGCTTTTCACTCATATTTTTTTTTTAAATGTATTTTGAACTTAAATTATAAAATTATGTTTCTCATTCTACTCTTCATTTATAGTAAAAATTATAGATTATTCTAATATATATTGTAATTGATATAATTTTATTTCCACCTTTAGCTTTGAAAAATCACAATAATTTTATTTTTCCTTCAAAACTATTGAAAAAATAAATAGAAAATTTATTTTTCTACTAGCAAAAAATATTAAACTTTTATTAACTCAATTAAATAATAGGATAAATTAGCTTAGATAAGAAGTTTGACCATTTCACAATGAATCAAGTCTTTAAGGAGTTAATTGCTAGAATTAATGATGAACATTGCAAGTGTTCATTGCAACCTAAGGTGAAAACACCCAATACCATATAAATAAACAATTTAGTATAGTAGCAAGTTGTATTCAGCTAGGGGAATTTTTTTTTCTAAATAGTAAATGGATATTATGAAAGAAAAAAAGAAAAAAAGAAGTATATTTTAAGACCACTTAAATGTGTAGACTAATAAAATGTGTAGAAAAATGTATAGACCAATCAATATTACCCTAAATTTGCCTATTTTTGACCTCATTCAATGCCACTTGTTATGTTATTTGATGACAGGTAGCCGGTTGGTTCTCTAGGGCTTTGTAAGAGGTGGTAGTAGACATGTTATAGCTAAAACAGCCATGTAATGGCCATTGGGGGACTAAACTAGTGTTTTTAGATTGTTTGAGGTGTGAACGGAGTTGTTTTGGAGGCACCTTTAGGATGTTTATAACCCTAGGCCGCCCCCTTGCTCATTCATTCTCTTCAAGTCTTGTATATGTTGTTGTTTTTGAGTTGAAAGGAGTTGGAGCATGGAATGTAATGATGGTTGGTTGTTATACCAATCTTTACTAGTGTTATTCCTCAATTCATTGGTTAGTGTGATTTTGCAAGACGAATCCAATTGAAACAAAGTAGAAGCAACCTTGAGTGTTTAGGAAGCTTATAATTGGATGGTTGGTCATTCATGCCTTGTTGTAGTGTGGATTTGCTTTGAAGCATGTATAAGTGTTCTAGTGCTTGTAATTTACGACATCTCCTGTAAACGATGTGGAGTGACACGACACACTCATTACTTATAAAAAGCCAAAAAGGATTATAATAGAGCTTGCTTTCAACTGTACCAAAATGTATTACAATTTATCTTCAAGTAATTAAAGATAGGCCATACTAACAATCTATGATGACTTAGTTACCTTAATGATATGGTGAAAATTCACTTAATTGTCTCTAATATTGTCTTAATTATTGGCAATTCTATTCAATAATTATTTTGACATATTCCTATTGTGCCCTATGCATGGCTTCAAATACTTCCTCACTATATTCCAAACATTAAATGATGGTTTCTTCTTTGGTAACTCTACTCCACAATCACTTGGACATATGTGTTCCTATTGTACCCCATGCATAGCCTCAAATATGTTCTAATTATACTCCAAGCATCAAATGACAATTTCAATGACAATCTATTATTCAATAAAAGTATTTTTAACAGGCATGCCAAATAGTATATGGATGTTCTTAGGTGTTTTTACCTTAACTAAAATTGGATACAAGAAAGCCTCCATATGACTTGTTAAAAAAAACCTAACCTTTGAATGATGCCATAGATATTTATTGTCCAATGGATGACAAAAAATACTTCTATGTAAGATAGAAGTACACGTGTAAATCCTTGGAATTTTGTGTGAAAAGGAGAAGGTTTTGTACAATAGTTTGACTTCCAATAAATATTCTTGAGTTTTTTAAAGCCAATGATTCACACTATACCAAAAAAGATGATTTCCAACCCATTTAAGGATTAACTCCTAAAGGACAAGCTGGTGACCATAAAAATCATCCCTATTATTATAATGTGAATCATCTACTTAAAAATCCCAAGTACTCATTGAAAGTCAAACTATTATAAAAGACCTCTCTTTTTTATAAAAAATTCTAAGGATGAATAGTTGCACTTTTGTCCTACAAGAAGGATTCTCAATCATCCATTGGACAAAAAATATCCACCATACCATCTATGGATTAAACAATATGAAATTTAAATAGGACCCTTGTTTTTTTTTGGAAACACATGGAATACGACTCTTGTTTTTGAATGGAGGGATTTTGTTATGCTTAAGGTGGAAGCACCAATAACCAATCAAATGACCAATTTGGGAGCACATTTTGTGTAGTATGAGTTGGTGGATATTTTCCCCATTTTGGAAGATAGTAAATGTGAGGATTGCTAAACTTTCAAATTTTTATTCAAAAAATTGAAATCACAATGCATTTCAGGAGGCAAAAGGACTCTTGACCCATAAGCAATGTCTAGAGTCTTCTAATTCTAATCATTCCAAACATTTCAGGAGGCAAAAGAACTCTTGACCCATAAACAATGTCTTACTAGAGTCTCCTAATTCTAATCATTCCAGATAGTACTTTCTTGCTCATTACTATAGGTAATGAATCATAACCTTATTAGTTGCAAACTTGAAAAGGACAAAAAAACAAATTTCAAGCTTCAAATTTGACAGATCTGACCTAAGGTTGGAATTAACACCCGTTCCATGCTGGGTACTTTGCGTGGTAGGTAATTGGTTCCTCCACCTTACATTGATATCAATATAAGGTAACTGCACCAAAATGTGCAACATGTGCAAAAGCAAACATGTGCAAAAGCAAACACGTGAGAGTAACGCTTTTTGATACGGAGTACAAGACAAGCCTGTTTACCACACGGGCACGAGCCCTCTGGCCTTGAAAACCACACGGACTGCGTGGGCTGCTTGGTTTGCTTCGATGGTTCAATGGGGGAATTCAGAAGTGAAACATAGAGTAGGTAACCCCAACGCTGGAAAATGAACCCTGCCAGTTGATTAAGCATCCTTTCAAAGCCTGGTCGCCACGAGGCCACAAATCCTTTCGCAGTGATTCTCAAGCTTGCAAAAATGCAACACTCATATCTACAAATTTTTATCCACATACTAAACTGCTTTGAATGAGCGACTCTGTGACACATTGCTATGAAAATTAAGGTAGGGAAATGGGAAATTTCTATCACCCTGCATTCGCAGTGATTAGTCCCCATGCAATGCAGGTTTTCAGCTCGTGGTTAGAAGAATGCAAGCGACAATCCTGGAGCTGCAGAGCAGAGAGATGCCAACATTCCTGTAGGAAAAAAGCTCTGCAATCCTAAACTGAAATCCCAAATTTGAGACTCTTAGAGCATCGTCATGAGTACGGTTTCTTAGATCCATAAACCAAATCACAGATACACAAGGAGAAACAAACGTAAATCCACAAGATCTTAAGAACAGTAGTGATCGGGACATAAACGACCCTGACCCCTCCGAATTCACAATCAAATGACAAATGTTCCGAGGACAATACATTGGTCACAGTACAAGTAACCCGCTCTCTCATCCAGACGACCCAACAAGACGTGAATGATCTCCATCAAGAAACAATGAAATGAAAAGTTTCAAAAAAACTTATTTTATTTTTTACATACAAATACAACTTCAGGGTGCTGATGAAAAGCGTTATTGTCAATACTTCCTTTGACAGACATAAAGGTCGGTAAAGCTCATCCCAAATATATTTGAGGTCTACGACCACTTCAAAGAAGGTTGAGGTAGAAAGTGATCAGGCGTTTCGAAGTTACTGATATGCATAAAGATGATAATATCACTCCATCTAAAAAACGTGTATCACCAGGAATACAACTAAGTCAGAAGGGATTTCATTACAGATTTGACGTTGAGCTTCTTCAAGTCCGTGTAGTTCTGACCACAGCCCACGAACATGACAGGAGCACCCGAGATGTAAACCATGGACAGTGCCGCTCCAACCTTGTCATCAATGGTATCAAACTTGGTGAGTAAAATTCCATCAATGCTCTGTGTTTGAGTAGAGGTGGTGGACAAGTCGGCCAGTTTCTGGTTGAATTGGGTAAGCTGGTGGACACCATCATTGCCAACCAGAGCTTCTCCAACAAACAACACCAAGTCCGGGTCATTCATATTGATGAGCTTTGACAATGCCCTCATCAGAGGTTCATTGTCCTGCATACGCCCAGCAGTGTCCACAAGGACGACATCCTGCTTAGTGCGCTTGGCTTCATAAATAGCATCCCTGGCAACCACAGCAGGATCCTTCTCGTAACCTCTCTCAAAGATAGGAATCTGAAGCCTGCGGGCATGCGTGCGAAGCTGCTCCACGGCACCCGAACGAAACGTATCACACGCAGCCATCATGACCTTAATGTCATGCTGTTGCAACCAGTAAGCCACCTTGGCCAGGTTGGTAGATTTGCCCACTCCATTTACACCCACGAAGACAATAGTGTAGGGTCTACCAGCCTCCTTAGCCCGGTGAACATCACGCAGAATATCGACTGAGCGCTTCGGGGTCAATATCCGAACTAGTGCTTCTTCCATGGCCGCCTGGACAGTGGTAGAAATACGCGTAAAAGACCCCTGCTTCTTCCCAATAAGGCTAGCAGCAACTGACTCACACAGCTTCTCGGCAATATCTGTCGCCACATTCTTTGTCATTAACCGCTCCTTGAAAATCTTGAGAGCCGGCTCCAGATCAGCATGCTCCAGAGCTGGTTTCCCTGATACAGTCTGCACGAGAGAAGACAACCAACCCTTCTTAGGGGCGGCTTTCTTAACACCAACATCTTTCTCGATCTCCTCATCCTCCAAGTCTTCAACTCGGAAATTCTCATCCTCATCGTCTTTGTCCATTAAACTCAACCCTTTCTCTCCAACAGCAACATCAGCTTCTACCCCGCCCTGATCAGAAGGCACAGGGTCCGTAAAATCGAGTTTCGAGGGAGGGGGAGCGTCACCCCAAACCCTTTTCTTCTTCGTCGGCTTCTTCGATCCCGCATCCTCCTTGGAAGCCACCTTTGCAACTTCCATACCAGATGTGGATTTCTTCGGCTTGCCGGTCCTAAGCTTAGCTAACTTATTTACATCAAACGCATTTTCGCGAGCCACCTTGCCTGCAGCACTCTCATCGTCACTGCTGCTCCCACTCGCACTGCTACCATTAACCTTAGTACTAGTAACCCCATTAGCTTTGACGCCGTTGGCGTGCCCATTACCTGTTGCCTTGGCCCTGCCATTAGCTTCACCATCTTCATCGCCTCCATTGTCCTTCGACCCTGAACTCTTCTTCCCCCCCTTCTTCTGCATCTGTCCATTTCGTACCTGCGACTCGGAACCTTTCTTCGAATTCTCTATAGGCCGTTGTTGCCCACCACGCTTATTCTGCGAATTCGCTTCGGCCTCTTTCAAGAGGTGCCGGTACGTGTCATCAAACTCGGGATAAACAGTAGACGTGGGAACAAACAACTTGGAAAACTCGCGCATGACTTTCTCCAGAAGCTCATCCACGTACAGCAGATGCAACATGCGCTGGTAAACAGCCACAAACACCAAGCCGAGTTCATTGTGGAAGCGCCACTTCAAGGTGTAGCCCGCGCCCGCGGTGTCGTACTGGAACGAAGAGTCACCGGCGCGCTCTTCCAAGAGACATGTGCGGATGAGGGCGTCCACGGGGGAGCCCTTGAGCGCCTTGCCGACCTCCAGGCACGACCATAGCACCAGGCCCCCACGGGTGAAGATGAGAAATTGCTCCAACATGGTGGATCGCGCAAGAGACACACAAGGACGACAGCAGCAGCAAGCAGCACGGCAGCAACAGAGATGGCGGTTGGAACTCTGAAGGAAAAAAACAAAAACGAAGCTTAGACTAACACTCGTGAGGACAGAGATCGGTGTAAGAGAGCATCGACACTCAACTGAAGGACGAGACACTCTGTAAGAGAAGAAGAAGGAGACCAATTTAGGGTTTACTCGTCGCTCCAATGGTCTACGGTCTCCGTCCCTCCGTGTGAGTGAGTCTTTGCAACTTCAGTCAGTCGCGGTGGTCTCCGTCCGTCGTCGTTGCCGGTGTCCGGCCTTTCTTCGTTCGTTCCGCGAGTGCCACTTACTTCTTTTTTTTTTCTAAAAAACTATAAGTTAAATGATTTGGTACTTTATATTTTCGATAAAACTCTATTTTTTTACTAATTATAGTCTCAGATTTTCGTTGATTTTTTTATAGTAATAAAATCCTGAAGTGTTTTGTGGTTTAAGAATGAAGAATCTTGTCTTAACCATCATTTATCTTGGACTTTTTGGAATAAGTTCTCTAGCATGGAATGAGGAGATTATTCTGCGAGTTTTATATATTTATATACCAATCTTAATTGTCTTGCTTTTTCATTAAAGTAAAAGTACACTTTCACTTTGAATTCAAAAAATTTAACCATAAAGTACTCTGACGTCTAATTTTTAGATGATGAACAAATTCATTGTCTCATTTCTTTCCCATTATTATTTCGATGAAAGTCATCCTAATTTGTGGAAATAATCTATCAAGTTCTTGTCTTATGTAATGGTTGGATTTGGTGATACTAGAATACATACTTACAAATGTGGAAGTTTGTCAAGTGGTTGACCAAGCGATAATTGCATTGACTCTAGTTCAAAATCAAATTTGCAAAAATGAGGTCATAGATTTAAAGAGCACAAAAATTTCAAAAAAATCACCATGTCAAAAGAACCTCATTTCAAATTCTTTCCAACAAGTTTTACTCAAAAAAAATGATAATATTTTGCTTGTAATCAAATTTAGAAGGAGTTTTCAAAAAAACTCTTTCAAAATTTATAAAAGAAATACTGGTGATAGCATTAGTGAATCTGATTGTACAGATGGAATCTAAAATCTAAAAACTACAACTTTTATTTGTATATCAATTGCAAAATATTCTTCCAAATAGTACTTTATGATGATTTCCCTAATTGTAAATTCTAGAGAAGGATCTGGATATTTAGGGGTTAAAAGATATAGGATCTTTTTCATTTTAGAAAAAAATTTGCAAATGTTTGTTAGGAAATACAATAAGGAAGAATATTTCGGAATTAGTTTATGAATAGAAGTTTTAGATTTTGAATTTTAGATTATACGGTTGCATCTACTAAAACCATATTTCTAATATTTTTAATATAATTTTTGAAATTGAGATTTAAAAATTCCTTCCAATTTTGATTTTTTTTAAATGTTGATAATCTTTGAGTGAAATTTTGTGGAATGAATATGAAATGCGATGATTTTACTACAATGATTGTTCAATTTATTGTTGTTGTTGTTTGAATCTATGAAATCATATTCAGAATGCAACTTAAAAAATAAAAGTCAAAGTCTACTTCCACAATTCTCTTAAAATATACATTTTGGAAATGCCAAATTTATCTAATTGTTGCATAGTATATTGCTTTTGTTGATCTATTTGAAAACTACCAAAATGCATTATTTTGAATATGAATGATGAAAGTTTGAAATCATCCATCAACTCAAATCAAGTAATGGCACTAGTAAAAGACTAATTTCATGACTTTAGTGAGAGCACTAGTAAAGGCACACATCACAAAAATTGAAGATGTCTATCATAAAGCCTTGAAGATGTATTCTTGAGTCATTTTCAAAATGACTCAAATTTTGTTATTAAAGACTTTATTAATTTAAAGCCTTGTAGTTCTATATATAAAATTGAAGTCATGTATTGTAATAGTTTTCGATCATTATGGTAATGGTTTGCCTCAAAATGTCCTATATATAGAAGGAAATGGAATTGACATTAGAGGATTTTCTAGGGTCTAGGAGGACTGTTTCAAGCACTTGGCCCATGTAGTTCCCTTTGTAGCAAAGCAATTGCTACGTTGTCCAAAAAAAATTTGAAAAAAATATATATTAATTCATTTCTTAAATGTAAAACAAAGTTGAAATTTGTTTTTGTTTTGGAAGTCGATATGACAGTCGCATTCCCATGTCAAGCAACAAGTTTCGGCTAGTGTCCAAAGTCCAAGAATGGCTAAGAACTCACAACCCTCTCAGACCCCAATAAATCCTCTAATGGTGTCTCTACCTTAGATAGTATGTTGAATAGTGACATTCAATATAACAATGTAAAGCTTCATTTTGTAATTTTTTATTTGGGCATTTTTGCATTGAAATCTTTTAAATGAGATTCCACATTATATCTCAATTTAAAAATAGAAAGTACACTTTGGAAGTTCTTAGCAATTTTAGTAACTTTCAAAATCTATTTTTTCTTGCTAAAAATTGCATGGCATTATTTATCCCTTCTACTCCTCCTTCCACTCCAAAATGATCTTCATGTTGGACAAAATGTTCCAAATTAAGGCTAAAAATAACAATTTTAAAACCTGCTTTACACTGTAAGTAGAGTTTGATGCACTCTTAGTATCCATTAGAGGATTTTTGGGCTCAAGGAGGGCCACTTCAAGCAAGTGTGTTGGGAATTGCCTTCCCCTATAGTTTCAAGGAATGTCTGTTCCCGACAAAAGAAAAGAAAAAAGAAAAAGGAAAAAATTTACTCTTGAAGTGCAAAAAAAATTATTTTTTTTGGACGTGATAGTCACCATGCAATGTCAATGAGTTGCCGTGGCCCCTTGTAGGGCTATTCCCACAATGTGTGAACCCACAACCCTCCTAGGAGTGAAAAAATCCTTTGATGCTTAGAAACTTTGAGTTTTGGAGCCCTTTTCAAAATGTAGTTTGAGAGTATTGAAAAGTAGAATTTTGGAGGGCATTTTCAAAGAGCACTATTGGACATTTAATTGTTGAATGTGAGATTGTCATTTTATGGGCATTTAGTAATTATAGGCCGAAAACCATGTGTAAATCTTTGTTTCACCTCCAAAAGCTTCATCTCCTTCAATTGGACAATATTCCAAGGGATGCAAAAAATAAAAATGAACCTTTTCAATTATTTCATTTGTTTTTTGATTGATAATTGCATGGATGGAGAGTGAATTATTGCTTAGACTTATTATGTTAGTCTTAGATAGCAATCGAAAAACAAATCTAACCAATTTGCAACACTACAAGTACAACATAAAGATCATTTTGGGACAGAGAATTAAGGCCAACACAAATATCATTATGGGATAGAAGAAATAGTATTTTTGCTATCTTCTTTGACATTTTTTTAAATGATTCATTTCAAATTTTATAAGTTAAAAAGTAATCACTTTTGGATGTTGAAGCATTGACAAGCATTAGTTTTGAGTAGATATAAGAATTAACATTTGAATAGAAGGCCTTACTAAGTACAAAATAGAATGCAAAGTACTTCTATGCACCTAAAAATTCTCTATCCAGATGATCGTTTTGTCACAAAACAAGTCTTGATACAAAACTCGGGTCAAAAATAGTGATGTGAAGAAAAATGAAGGTAGAAACAACAAGCGAATAACAAAGCAATTAATTAGGAAGTAAAAAATGAATCATTACAATTGTCAATTGTACATTCTATATCAACTTTGATCTATGCATGTTGAATGATATGCAAGTCGTCGATCCTCTACACCTTTTAAGAAGATGAATCAGAAGTAGTATGCCATTGCCTGCACACCCTAAGTTTCATATGGCTGAGCAAGTTCAGGCATCCAAGAATCTACACTGTCCATCAAAAACTCTACGAAACAAATTCAACCATCTCAAGCTCCTTGGATCCTATATATATTTGAAATGCAAATTTCGGACAGATCCCAAAGAAAACATTAGTCCAATTTGAAATGTTTCAAAGAAGTAGTACGTCTTCATGTAGATCTTTGACAAACTTGAGCTCTTCAATTTGACCAGACTCCTTCACACCACATGTGACGGCCTTCTCTCCTGCATGTCAATCAAGGAGTTCACCTTTTATGTCCAGATCAAGGGAGCGATCTCTTTGAGACACGGCGTTGTTATACTGAGTGATAATTAAACAATCCAGTGCCTCATATATTAGAATGACAATTGAAGCAATGCGAGGTTTGAAAGAAAATTTAAACCCTGAACCCAAATGACAATTCTCTCTACTCGTCCATTTATCAAGACCTTGAGCACATTATTGACTCGCACCTTGAGGAGGGTATTGGTCGTTCTTGCCCATAGCCGACAACACAATGATCGGCCTCTCTTCCGGAAAGCTCAAAATCAAATTGTGCTACTTCTCGCATTCTGTGAGCGGACGCAACGGACGACCCACCAAACTTCATGACGTACTGTCGTGAAAATCCTGGACTTGCTCCGTCAACGGTCGCCTCTCTCGCTCCTTCACTAGGGCGACACCAGCGTCACAACAAGCACGGACTGTCCAAGCAATGCCTCGCATTTTCTGCGAAGAATTTTCAAAAAATACCCATCCACTTCCACCAGAAAAATGCAGCGAAGACGGTGAAGACAGAGAGGGCGATTCTAAATGCCGCCATCGGGATATCGAATGCGCAAAGCTCAAAGCTCTAGAAGTGAAAGTAGAACAACAACAAGAAGGAGAAGCAGGAGACACGGCAAAGACAGGAGGAGTCATGGCTACGACGGCCTCCATCCTCGAAAAGTGACGACAGGGGCAAGAGAGCTAACTTAGAGTTTAATAAGTTAACCCCTCGATCGCGACGCATGTAGATTGCAGAGCAATAGCAACAACAAAAGCCCCGACAGCTGCAGTACTAAGTTAACACCAGCACGCAGACATGGCCGAAGCAACTCCTTGCAACGCATCCAGAATGCAGAACAATATAAACAACAAAAGCCCCGATTCTAAGTTAACAGCAGAACGCAGACATGCAGGCGGCGCCTGGCGCACACATTGATCGAGTTCTGAGAGCGTATTCGAGGGGAGGACGCCAGAGAAATTGTAGCCAGAATATGGGAATTGCATTGGGTTAAACATGCGGCCGATCGGGATCCACACCCTTACATTGGAAGCCTTAAGTAGCAATTTTGAGACCATCAAAAGAAGTCAACCAAATTGCAAACTTGCACTCAGAGCATGTTACAAATGCATGTCTAATTCGTCGAGACTTCGAAACTGGGTTTCCTTTTAAAATGCTCTTGATCTGCAACTGTGTGCCACTTGGAGAAGAGAACTGACTGGCATTATGTGTGATGATTGGAAAGTTTGGAATCTGATTCATTGCTTTTATCAACATATTGTAGTGTGAAGAACAATGTCAATGAGGAAATTGAGGATATAATACCCAGCTATGGAAGGGACGTACGCAGACGAACTTGATTCAAGTCCTATCATACTACCTCATGACTACCGTTATACATGATTGATAAAATGAAGGCAAGTGTTTCTAGACAAGTAAATTATGCGTCATCAAGTTTCAGTGGATGTAGCTTGTGCCACAGCAATTGACATATGAAACTCTTGTGAAGGTAAGTGATCTGTGCCTGGTATTCAACTCGAATTCGAAGTCCTCAGTCTCCTGTCCAAGAGGTTCGAATGGTTACAAAATATGGTTGCCGCTTCCAACACACTGTACATTACTTGTCGAGTTTTCAAACCATTAGATGTTCCTCAGAATATTCTTGAAAGTTGCTGCGAACTCCTCGGGTGCAATTTCTCGGACATTGAAGATGTAAGTTCAAGAATGAAAGTGTTGGTATTCAAGCTAAAACATTTTATGCAAGTGTGGTTTCTATCAACCACAACGCAACGCAGGTGAGCTTGACACGAAATTCTCACTACATTAGTGGGTGTCACAACCATCAATTCCTCTCTCAAAATTTCTTCACAAGTGCTCCGTAATGCTCCCTACATCGTCGCTTGGGGTGGTTCGGACAGTCTTTCATTTCAACTCCTGGGCTTTGCGAAATCCCACATTCTTTTTCAACTCCCAAGACATTAAAAATTTGGAAATTCGCAAATAGATCCGATTCTGAATATTATGTTTTTTTCATTGAATTGGAGGAATTTGTTTCTGGTCTAATCTGAATATCTGACTCGAAGCTTGCGGAGAGAACGATCTGGAGAGTCAAATGCGAGCAACTGGTAAGTTAGGTGATGCACTTGGTGGGGAAAGCGCTTCCAAGTTATGATTAATGCTGAGAGCTCACTATTTTGTCAAAATAAATACGTTTCGAACTTTTTCCCATGCATTCATCCTTACATTTAGTGGAGAACCCAACGTGGCATACCGAGAAATTCAGATTTTAACACAAGATTTGTGGTATTTATAACGTAAATCTATGCATGTAACTGCCATCCATGAACACAGTTACTTTTGCGTCATTCCATAATAAATTATAATGTAGCTCGACAGGGGTGTTGGAGCTGGCCTGCAGGAAGGCAATGTCAGAATCATGATGTTACAAATTTTCTACAAGGGACAGACAATAGTTTGAAGAAAGAAAGATGACATTGTGTCCAATTTGGCAACACATCTGCAAATCGCAGTCACGAGGTCAGACAACATCCCTTACAACACCAACATCTAGCCTCACACAAATCAGGCTTCGGCCTCGTTGGAATTCGAAATTAATTAATGAAATTGCCCCTCATGTTTTTAAACTCCAGTGCTGCATAAACAATAAAGAGACCATTTGCAGCTTAGGAAAATTTCACTTAATAGTGCTGAAAACTAGTTCTATAAAAGTTGATACAGACACAAGCGATCACTTTCAACAACTATTTCATTTCATTTGCACAAGAAGCCGGTCAAACTTGTGGCACGCTTGGGAGGCTACTTTTACGTTAAGGGGCAGCTGTGCACCCACTCCTATACTCGTCGATCTTCTAACAGAAGCCCGATATCAGCCCGAGGACCGCTTCACACAAGGTTCAGTTCCGAGAAACCCACTGGCGTTACTACATAGTACAACTTCTAAAATTTTTACAGCTCACATCACCTGAATCAAACATCGGTGGAGCAAAATGCTGACATCGACGTCAGGGATTGAATCGCACAGCTCCTAGAGAAACAAAGCAGCATTCCAACCTCAAGATGTAGTAAACATCAATGTCGAACAGTATATCTCCAAGTGATTGCTCCAAAAACAATAATACCGGCCATGGTTAATGCTACCTGCAGTCCAAATAAGGCAGGTAAGTAGAGGAACCGGAATAGTCATCTTGGGCTAAAGTTCGAAACCATGCCAGTCAACTCTCCACATTTGTACACCTTAGATCGTAAGACTCCTAATCAAGTGACCAATTCCCACATAAAGGGTATATTTAATGGACCCTGCAAGATATGCTAGCAGACACCAGACACGAATTATGCGCAGAAATATCAACTACACATCAAATTCTGCAAGAAGTAGCAATGGTTAGCAAATTTGAAAATATCAAATATGGACCAAGAAGTTTCAGCTCGAGACTGCAGGGCATGCTTTTTGCAGATTCTGGAATGTCGGAGACGCTGGATCCATCGAGTTTACCTTGGTCTCTTTGCTTAAATTCTGCTCTGTCCTAATAAGGCTTGTGAGAAGCTGCTGCAACCTGGGAGGCCTCGGTATCAACGCAACTGCAGTGTGATGTTCGATGCATGGTACTGGAAGTATGCGACAAAGTGCCTCTTTCATAGTGACATCTGTTGCCTTTGACCTTACTGCATCTCTCCATTGTTCCTGAGCCTGCATATAGAATTTTCATCAACCCTTGCACAACCGACCAGCATTATCTGACATATCCAGTAAAAATCAATACTGTGGAGTGTGGACTACTGACATGTCCCTGAAACGAATACATGTTGCAATATGCTTTCATGGATTTCGAGACGAGCAAACACATAAACGAATGATTAAATACTCACCTGCATGGAGTAGATGAGATCCCCAGTGTAAGCTCGAGACTGATAAGCGCGCACGAGACGGTCTAGCCAATAGCCATTCTCCTGAACACCACAACAGAGACACCAAAAATCAGCGTATTGGAATAAGAAGCAATGGTTCAGACATGCAGAAAAGAAAGCACTATTAATGCATCCGCTTCTCAAATGAGTATCTCATTTATTCAATTGCAAAGAGGCAGGACGTCGAAGTCAAAAGGAAAAATGTCAAACTAAAAAATCACACCTGCTGTCCATTCTCATATGTACGCTGCTCAAGTTCCAAGATTGTTGATACATCTTCAGAAGTAGGCCCCTGATCTTGAAGCCGCTTCACTTCATCCAAAGAAAAATCCACCTGAGAAAAACGTTGGCTGTCAATACCCGACCTTGCCTCAAAGAAGAGGAGGATCATTATTAAGAAGGCAGAGACTCACAGCAAAGTAAAATCAATACAAGAAAACAAGAACCGGTTCATCCAGAATACACCCCAGCGAAGTGTCACCTATACACACCAAGACCCTTTTGACCATCAAAAACAGGGCGTACCAATTTCCACGCAACGTCAGGATCACAAGAGAAGCTGACAGCGACGTCACCACGCACATTTCCAAATCTTGACGGTTTACTCCCTCCAAGAAACGCTGACACAGCGACGGTGTACACCTGCAGATGCAATTAAAGAAATTTCTGTGTTTACACTCATTCACGGACACGAATTATTAACAGAAAAAAGAACTTAATACAAAAGTAGAGTACAGCTACGGAGGTCCTAGATGCGGTTTCAGACACCCTAAAATTTGCATATCGCAGCAAGATGGTCCCAATTAAACAGTTGAAAGCTTCGCTAAGACATCACAAGTCTGGAGGTTACATATTACACACCTGGCCATGTTTGAAGCGCAAAACTTGCATGATTTTTGTCTCTAACAACTTGCAGATAAAACTTGTGTAGTGCACCTCTTCCATCTGAACAGAAAGAATTCCAGAAATGCTCAGCACTGTTGCTCTATGAAAAGAGTATTAAATATCCAACATTTCCACAGCAAATAAATTGGAATTATTGCAGTTGAATGAAACCTCACCACATTAGGACCTTTCAATTCTACTGGAAATGTAATCTGAACTGAGCACTGGGCTTCCACCATACTCTTCCGTACTTCTTCCCTGACAAAAATAACACAATCAAGGTTCAAAAGTCAAGATATAAAAGTTGAAGCACTCTCGTGTAACAACTATGGTATTGTTTTGGAGAATCTCCTGCAAATCTTCTGGAGAATCTGAAGCCATATTCTGTATTGCAATAATAGATGGGACAATCCTGAGATTCAATGACGTCTGACTTCGTACCTCACTACTTCAGCAGGAAAGGTGAACGGAAGGGCTGACAGTTCATCTCGTGTGTACTCCATAACCGGAATTTCTGGCTTCGAAATTCCACCCTACATTCAAAACTGGAGGTTTAAGCATAGGCGTCTTCTCAGTCACAATAGATTACAACACAAATTCTGGAGAACCCTAATACAAGAAATGGAAAAGAAATGAACACAATCAATGGTGTGGATTTATTTGTGATAGTTCACCAGATACTCAAGTATGAGCGGCAAGGCTGTTTCAATTTCAACTTTTCCAACTATGGCCACTGTAAATCCAGATGGATCTTTAAAACAACTGTTAAAATACTGGCACGATCGTTTTGGATCAACATTCTTCAGATCCTTTGCTGTTATTGGCTGCACAAGTGGCAAAAACCTTTCCATTAGTATTTATGCACCACGCGCAACTTGCGCTCCAAAAACGTGTTATGAAGTACGCAACAAAGTCAGTGGAGTTGTGTCCACGGAAAAATAATTTGCAGAGAAGTTCCCTTTGCAAAAGTGAGAGAATGACACCTTGAAATAATACGAATTCCCATAATTTAGTTCACGAACTCTATTTGCGTAAGTTGTAAACGGATCTCGTTCTTGGGCTTTGATCCCTTCAAGTGTCATTTGCATCACGAGTTGCACTTCCTCATCAGCAGGTTCCACCTCTGCTACGAAGAGCTGGTACACAAGCTGCAAATAAATGACGAATAAGCATGTCAGTCGAGTTCCCAGGTTGCAGTAAGATGCCATTCGTTGAACCAGCAGACAACGCGATCACATAGAATCATAAACGAACTGGGTGAGCACAGAACGAACCACAAGAATACACATTGGGAACTACGATTCAAAAGTTTCAATGCACAAATTCAGGAGAAGCTATAACCTGAAGAGCTGCATCTAGATCAGTTGGCGAACAATCGCCAGAGAAAGTACGCATATAGGCTCCTACTTTGGTGCCTACTTCGGCACGTTTCCCAGCTAGCAGGTCCAGTAAAACTGAAGGTTTATGCCCAAACGCTCCAATTTCGCCAGCTATAGTTGAACCCATGGAACAGGAAAGAAATTCGCTTTCCGCAACCTCAGAGAGACCACCATACGCGTAACCACTGATAAGCACCTGAAAAACAATGTAAATTTAAGCAGCACAGCAAGGCATTATCATTAGTAAGAAAATATACTGCAGGCTTTTAAAACATATTAGGAAAAGTCCTCAATGATAAGACAATTCGACATGAACGGCAATTGGAAGTGGCCAATTACCTGATCGTCAAGAAACTCTGTGCGCTTGTAACAAACTCGCATCCCGTTGCTCAATATTAATTCCGTTGCTCCAATATCTGGAAACTCTTTGGAATGAACCACTAAACTGGACATACAACCACAAAGAGTCAAACAACTTCAAAGGCCAACAACAAATTAAGTATCCTGAACTGGAAAAACAAGAAATTATGCTAAAAACTGAGTAATATCTCTGGCATACACATATGCACCATATCTACAAGACTAATATCCACAAGATCCATCATCAGGTAACCCTTTGTCAGGTGCCTTCGGGACTCCAAATGAACACCACAATTGTGAACTGCAAGTTTCTAGAATGAACTTATGCACTGACTGTTGAAAAGATCATACCCTGGTGTCGGCAATTTATCCACAATCGAGTCAGGAAGTTGTTCTTCATCCCATGGAGAAATGTCTCCACCCTCAAGAGCCTGAACCTTTGCCACGACGGCCTTCAAGTCCCTTTCGGTAGCGCGTGCACGCGGCTCGAGAGTTTTGATTACACAACTGCACTTGGTGTGATAATACTCAGCAATTCTTGTCACTTCAGCGGCTGAGATGTCTGGCATAAAAACATCCAAAGTCAAACCCACTGCTGTATGCTGTTTGAAACTCTCTTCTCAATAAAGAAACTCTCTTATTGTAGCAGGGCACGTCAGATGAATAGGCCGATCAACCGCCAAGAGGTGATCAAAGTACAAACCTGGTATCAGGGTCTTCTGAAGCTGTGCTTCATACTCAATGCCTAGTACTGGCTCGCCCCGCAGAAAATGCTGGAACATAATTTTATCAGTTTATCAAATCAAAGATTCGTCTGTGAAACATGAAATCACAGCAACCACTAGAAAATGACACTCCAGCATTAATCCATCCGACAAAAATCAGTTGATAAGGTTCAGGTAATCATCTCCTTGAGCATGTCAAAAAGAAGGTAAATCATTAAACAGAACCTGAAGCCCTTGTATGATTCTATGCTGAACCTCAACGCTCTTGTTACTAATAAACATCGCCGCATGCAAGAACTTGTCTCTTAAGAAAAGACAGATACTTTTGTAGGTATAGAAGGATGAATTTTTTGGCCATGGAAACATGACCATAGAATAACATTACACGAAGATACTCATACCTGCAAATACTCCTCACGCAAACTTGTGGACTGCATCTGGTCCCTTTCTAGATATGCCGATTCGATGTCTGCCATCAGGAAAGCACGCACTAAAGCTATTTCTCGCTCAGAAAACCCGTGCCGGCGTACTCTTGCAACCTTAAATTACAAGCAAATCGCACAATTAAAGTTATGCATTCAACATCTTCTGCTTCGAATTTTAAATAGAAACAAATTATTAAAAATAATAAAAGACCATTAAAAAGATGCCACTAACGACCAGCAGTTCTTTAATGAAAAATAGAAAATCTTGAGTCACAAACAACGTAGTCCCGAGGTAGACACTAGATCTACATTCACTTGAGGCTCTACCGTCAACATAGTCGTAATACTCTTCAAAAGTTGGACTCAAATGTTCTACCTCTGTTAGCATTTGTTCCAGTGCCTGAAGTGTGCCGCGCTCTTGACAGTTGGCAGACATGATATAGGCTTTAACCGGACGAACCAGATTCTCGCTAGATGAGCTGCAGGAGAAAAACGGAGGGTTCTTATTCCTTGAAATTTTGAAAAACCGCTGATTTAGAGCACTGTGAAACATCTGCTCTACAATCAAGAACCGATAATCCCCAATTGTGGTGTCTTGCTTAGCAGGAACTTTGCAGCTGATCATAACTGCAGACTGATCACAAACAGATACAAAAGCTCAGTGGTTAGTTCTATTCCCAGATCTGTCAGAATGACATACTTTCCTGAGTAGAATTGAACCAATACCTGATTCAGCATTCAATGGAAACAAAAACTATTTTCTTCAACAATTCAGAACAAGAAAGTTGACCCTTACCACACCAGCTTCTGTTTCACCAAAACACGAGAAATGAGGTTCCTCATGTGGGGGCACGGGAAACGTTGGAATTGTGGACAGACTCTTGTCTTCAGAATAAGGTTTCCGTTCCTCAAAATGCTGTTTGATGAGCTTCACAACTTCCTGTAAGGTATCAAACAAGGCACCCTTCCAATCGATTAGGACGAAGATAATAAATACTTTGTTCGAAGGACGACTAAGGGAAGACAATACAGTCTTCAAACATGTAAAACAGGGTACTATATTACACAAAGATGCTAACATTGGAAAATAACTATCAGATAATGTAAAGAGGTTAGCGACACACCGATATAATTGAACCACATGAAACATGAAAACCAAAATCAGGGAACTAAATCAATTTAAAAGAAAACACCAGATCCCAAAACAATACCAGATCTCAGAAGTGCACAAATTATTAGGGAGGTCGACTACTGATAAATACCTCAGTATTTGGGAAGTCACCAACTGCTACAATGGCCATATGTTCTGGCCTATACCAGCGGTGATAGAAATTTTTGACACGAGCCGCTGTGACATTCTTTATAACTTTCTCTAATCCAATTGGTTGTCGGTTCGCATACTGTAAAATTTAACGCATAGCAAAGCATCAGAACTCCAGTTATCGGGGAGTTGTAATGAATATTCAGTCTGCAAAGTGACCTATAGCAGCAATGCAACGCAAGACATAAACAAGGTAACCGATGAAGGATAATCTAAAATATATCTTTAGCGGAAAACCAGATGTATGATTCATTGAGAAGGACTCCTTTCCTTGATGGTCACATCTATTATATAGGCATTCTTTGCATAAAGGCCAACAGTTACGAACAGTATCAAATTAGACAACGCAAGTAATTAAAGAGAGACAACACGCTCCATGGTAGGCAAATAAGTATACAGACATAATCATCAAAGACAATTGAGTAAACATACCTGAGAGCCTTTCATCAACAGCATCCAATGCGCTTCTTGAGTGCGACCCATTGCATTTCTTCCTCCCCTCAATTCCTCTAATACAGCACCCCTTTCTTTCTCAAGATCCTCATCAGATATTCGAATCTGAACAAGCCACTTTCATTGATAAACTGCAACACGAAGAAAGTCTGACAACAACAAGCATTTATACTTTTGCAATGAGCGGAAGAATGTACAGTACACCAGCATTGTGAACTTTTATATTTATAAAAGAACATCTGTACAAGGTGAAAATCTATATTGGATCCATGTTAAAGCCTATTTCAGAAAAAAAAACAGAAAGTCCAGGATAAGTCGAAAATTTACATACCTCGGTACTGAACTCAGCCAGGATGTTAAGGGCTTGAGATAAGATTTCGGGTTTATCGATTGGAACCATGAGTTCGTATATAGTCTCATCGGCAGAAGTCGATGCATTTTGACAGGCTCCAAACTCAGCACCGATGCTTTCCAAAAAACGAATGATATCATGATTCGTGTGTCTCCTTGTAGCACTAAAGGCCAAATGTTCCACGATATGCGCAACACCTCGCTCCTCCTCGTCCTCCAATATAGACCTACAATGACAGCATTGAATCCTCAAAGTCTAAACGACGAAGGTACACATAACCAAGCATTATCTGTTGTGCTAAGAAGATTACTGAATTACAATGAAATTTGCAAAAGCAATCTCATTAAATTTAACCAACCTAATGCAAAAATACGTTCATCGCCACTTCCGACTGGCAGACATCAATTCCCGACTAGGCAGACTAGAACCTCCCGTGTTCAAGCGAGGGATATAGACAAATTGCATAGGTAAAATAAACGAGAGAAATCGGTACCAAACTCGACAATCCACCAAGCCACACCAACGTATCGACCAAACACTGCTCAAAAGCAAAAGACGAAACACAACCAGCACAACTACAGCAGAGCTTTATAGAGTGTTGATCAAGCTATGCATATACTTGCCTGATCTTTTACAAAGTTCATGAATTGCTTACTGCTGTTCTTAGATCGTCGAATTCGTTAAAATGACCAAACTTCAAGAAAAGAGCATTTTTTCAACGCTCGTCTGGGACCTCAGATTAGACCAGTCCTAGATTTCAGAGCCCTGCGAACTTAAAAGTCACAACTTTGGACCATTTTAACGAAGAAAGACACCATTTTGATCGAATTCTTCTGGACCGGGTAACCCTATTTCCGGCAATTAAATTATTTACTTCCTGACCAAGAATTTCAATAAAGGAGCTAACGAAATAGGAATTCATCGCAATTGCTCTTAAGTTAATCCACGCACCCGACTTTGACACCCAGCGCAAGGGCAGCCCGCTCCTTCGGTTTCGCATTCTTGCGCACGTAGTAATGAAGTCCATTCTCTAGAACCCCATACTCCACTCCCACTGGACCAGCAGGAAGAAGATCATCGGAGTCCACGACCAGACGCTCCAGAGCACGGAACGTCGGTGCGGGCCCCGTCTTCGTCGTCGTCGTCGTCGTCGCCGTCACATTTCGTCTCTCTGCGTCCGAAACCAATCCAGGCACCAACTCGGGCTCCGTTTCGGTGCCAGCGCCAGGATCATCTCCATTTTCGGAGCCGGATTTCGACATCGCTCGCGAACTCCGCCAACACTGAAACGATTTCCCACGGCCAAATATAAACTAAAATTAAGGACACTAGAAAATCGGACCACGCATAGCTCGGAATGGAATCGGGCACAAATTCCGAAGCGAGAGAGAGAGACGAGCAGCTCAAGAGTACGGCCGTGTTCAATGTGATAACCGAAGTTCAAAATTCAGTGCAAGACCAACTTGTTGAAGTCTCCCGTGTCTGGTCTCGGTCGTGATGCCCGGTCCCTGATGTTGTGGCACTACAGTTAACTAGTGCTACAAGCTCCAAACTACAAACCCTAACTGAGCTCCAAGCCCTAATGACAACATCTCCAATCTTCGTTCACAATCGGCAAAGTCGAGGCCCCGAAACCTCATTCCACTGCACCACATGGGAGCCTCTCCCTCACCAAGAACCGGCGATCCTTTCACTCGGGTATATGCCGGGTATTAGGTACGTCACTCCAACTCGCTCTCGAAAGATGCAACAAGATTTGGATGTTTGTGGGAAAACTAAACATCCATATTTTGGCCTCCAATGGCCACCCATCTTCAACCTAAACCACACCAAAGATTCAAGAGTCAATTGATGGAAGTTGAAGCATTTCATGCTTCAATAATAGTGGTTGTTTAACCTCATAAGAATAAGGCCCTATTATCAAGGAAGTCAACCAAGAATTATCAAATTCCATTATGAATTTTGTACTTACATGTCACAAATATCTAAAATCGATGCCATTTTTTTTTCCAAATTGCTTTTTAATGTATCTAACTTTTGTTGGATATGGCGCAAAGTCAATAATTATTAGGAGATTTCAGATCCTCTTCACAAGCATTTTGGGGACAGCACTCATTTATAATGTGAATTTTTCAAAGCTTCATTAAAAATAAATGTCCACAAAAGTCGACCATATACTCCTATGTCTAAATTGTGTACATTTTACATGAGAATCTAGATAGGATGGTATAATTACAATCACTTCACAATCACTTCACAATCACTTCACAATCAGGTTGAAGTACCTTACAACAACATTGTGCACATCAATCATGTCCTAAGAGTAACATCCATGATACCATAAGAGGTCTCCAAATGCACTCTAAATGAAGCCTTCAATGCAATTAGTGGTGCATTTAGAATTCCTTTTCCTCTCTTTAGATTCTCCATTCACTACCCCCCAAAAAAACGGTTATCGATGGCGTCTTCTCATGCACAGACAGCCATCAACACGATCGACTCTCTGTCGTTGCAATCAACATAACTTAATCTTGTTGAGACATGTCCGAATGTAAGTGATCCAAAATGTTTTTACAACCCCGACCCACTAATCGCCATAGCTGGAGAATGATAAGCTAAGAGAGAATCCAACAAACAACTGCAGATCGATCGAATGGAGAGCAATGCGGAACCAGATCCGATTCCGTCGTTCTTACCGTTTCCGGTGCCAGCAGCTGACACGGTAAGATCGACAAAGGACGTACATGCATCGAGTCAATTCAATCTACTGCAACTCTTACGAGAGATCGATTCTACAGACTCTCTCTCTCTCTCTCTCTGTTCGGAAGTTTTAATTCAGTTTAAGTGTAAACTTGATAAGCACTCACATGTGCAAGAATTTGGTTCAGTTTTTGATGGAGCAATCTGTGTCATATGAAGGATGCATTCATCGATGAGCTCTACTTTGGATCAGACAACGCGGAGGGGTGCTTGCCTCCGGTACGTAAGCTAAGTTTAAAATCGATATCGATATATATAACTTTGGTTCGTTCAATTCATTGTTGCCGAATTGAATGATTCACTTGAATGTAAGCTTAATTAATGCTTGATGAATCATGCATGTTCGTGCATGCTTGGCTTGTACTGTAATGGAATGGCGACATTCAACGAATTTCTAGCTGTTCTCTCTTTTTAATGATATTAATTAAGTAGGTGACTGTCTCGATTAATTCTTAATTTGAAGGACCTTCATCGATGTCATTCAGATCTTGCATTGCCAATTGAGCTTTTGCTTCGTGCAGGATTCCGCTATGAATGAATTGAATGAGTCAAGGACAGAACTCTATAATCGTGTGCAAGCACTGAAAAAGGTGAGAGACACTGAATCAGCAACCTTTAGAATTAATTAACCGTTGACGAACCATTGAAAGTTTCGATATTGGGGCCTCTGTCATGTTCTTAGTTTTCAATTGGCAATTTTGAGTGGGTCAATTGTGGAATTAATTCATGTGCAATTAATTCATTATCTTCAGTGATTCTAGGGATATATATATATATATGACCGATCAAATTCGTCATTTAACTCCAAGAGATTGATGACTGTGCTCTTTTTTCTTAAAAACTTAAAAACTGCCGATTTTAGTGCATATGGTATTCAACTGTAAAACCCTGCATGAGAATTGCATAAACTGAAATGGGTAAGAAAAAATTTAGAAGCTTTACGCACGTAGATTGTAAGATGTTAGGGTTCAAAGTGAAAAGAAAAAGTTCTTTTTGTAAAAAGAAGGTGCAAAAAAAATATTCTTTTTACTTTGAACCTTTTTTTTACCATTGTTTTAGACTTTGAATCTCACGAACTTCAACTTTCTGCACTACAAAGTTTTGAGCCTGGTTTTGAGGTTTAAATCATCATTTCAAGAAATTGAGTTGAAAATCTAGGAAAAAAATCATTTCCTTTCATAATTTTCATTCTTAAAATTGTTAAATGGAAGTAGGTAGAAGATGAAAGGGAAAATAAAATTACCAGTAGTTCTAAAGTGGAATTGAAACATGTCAATTCTAACAACATGATTGTTATATCTAAATTTAGTGGATGTTTTTATTCCTAAAAAATTGTGAAAATTGAATTCATTTTTGGAAGAAAATACCCTAATTGTCCAAGAAATAGGATTCTTTATAACTTTCACATTATTGATTCAAAGGGAATGAATCAAATCTTTCCATGTACATATAAATATACATAAAAGTATAAATATGAGTGAAATTTTTTTAAATAAATAAATTTTAAAAATTTTAATTTTTGTTTTTTGTTTTTTGTCGCCTTCAAACCAAAATTTTGAACTTAGAAGGGCATAATTTTCCTTTCAAACACCAAATGTTAAAATCATATTTCCAAAGAGCTAGAACATTCCCCTACCTTAATAGAAGATTCAAAAACTTACAGAAATTAAAATTTGACATTATAGAAACCTACTCCAAATCCTTAATCCTAGAATGGCTTGACAATCTAAAAATAGCCAATGGTTGACAAAAAAATCCTTCTAAGTAAGACAAAAGTACAAATGTTCATCCTTGAAATTTTGTATGAAAAACGAAGGTCTTGCACAATAATTTATCCTCCAATAAGTAATCGTACTATTTTTCAATTAAGCAAAAGTTTCACACAATATCAAAAAGGATGATCTCCACAATAACTAGCACACCGTTCCAAAGTTGAAAATCCATTCCAAGACTTTGAACCTTTAGAGTTTTATTATTATGAAATATGTTTGACAATCTATATTTCAATTTTCAATCAATTGAGCTCTTATGTTATGTTGCAACTTGGCCTCCTTGATCGTCTTCCTTTGTTTTGCACTTGTCTATGAACCAATCAATCATGTGCTTCATTTTATAGGATCTCAAGGATTGGCGAGGGATGCTTAACTCCCAAGTGAAGTCGTACCGTGAGGTTAGTCAAAATCATGTTTCCACACTTAAAAGGCAAGAAGCAAATCATGAATTATGTAGTTGCAAGACTTTTATATTCAATAAACACCCTAACCAAATAGGAGGCAAGAAAGCTAAAATGTACTTTTGCTATTTATGAGAGTCTATGGTTGGTTTAGGAGTTAAATTGCTCATTTATCTTAATTAAGACACAAATAAACCTATAATCAATTTTAGGTGTATTTATCTTAATTAAGGCACAAAATACACCTACAATCATATAAATTAGCAATTCAGCATGGCTTCCATTATTATATTGAAAAACATTGTGTAATGTCTTTTTGATAGTCACAAGGGGATTGTAGATTCTCTTAGAATATATTTTTGAACACTATATGAATAAACTACAAATTTCCAAAGTGTTAAAAATAGGAATTCCTATAACCGACCATAAACTCTCATGAATAGCAGGAATACATTTTAGGCTAGAATTGGGATAGTGATTAGTTTAAAGAAGTGGTCCAAATGAGGTGTAATACGTACCTTACATTATTTGTCAAAGATACTTCATTTGCATAGACTAGGGAATGTGAACATAGAGCTTTTATTATTGTGAGAAATCATGTGACAAGCTGCATGCCAAAGCTCTCATTTCCATAAGAAGACTATACTTTCACATAACCAAATGTAACCTCCACTAGTGAATCTTGTTCAAATATTGCTTTAAGAAAGAAGACATCATAATGCTAAGTTTAGTTTTGAAGGCAAATTGAGCACCATTCCATTGGATAGTTAGCAAAGCATTATAATTCTCAATGCATCTTGGCTTTTTTCACCCTTAGATTTGTAAAAAGTACAGATATAGACATTTGTGAAGAACTATAAGGTTTGGTATTTGTCCTAACTTTCAAGCATTATCCTAAGGTGAAAACACACAAAAATGTCAAAATAAACAATTCAATGTAGTTTAAGGAACTTTTTGCAAGAAAAAACATTTTCGTAATATTAGCAATTGAAAATCATGAAATTTCACATTAGAAAAAGGATTATTGAATAAAACATGTAATTA
Source organism: Pseudoscleropodium purum (assembly GCA_963969395.1). Lineage (NCBI taxonomy): Eukaryota > Viridiplantae > Streptophyta > Bryopsida > Hypnales > Brachytheciaceae > Pseudoscleropodium > Pseudoscleropodium purum. The sequence goes on from OZ017796.1 coordinate 7,699,416, forward strand.
CTTTGAATTTTCAAAGAAGAAGCTCCCAAGACCACTAAAACCATAGCATAAGTTAGTCACAAATCAAAAGTTAGATAATCAACAATTCACCAATCACAATTAAGTATGGAAATGATTTAATTGAACTTTTGGAGACACTTTCAAAAGAAGCCTACTTATCAAAAATGGGTCCGCATATAGGTTTGGGTGTTTTTCTCCTTAGTCCATAACACTAATTAAAGAAGTCACATGTTTTAGAGAATGGAACATAACATGTTTTTCCATATCTAGTGAAAGACTACCTAGACAAAAACAAATTGCATTGAGTTCATAAGTTAATAATTTCATGATTAATTCAATTTCCAACTACTCTCATGTAATCATTGGATTTCTTAAAAACACCTTTTTAAATGGCCAAATGTCAGCTCTTGTGATTGAAGAGAGCATCATGTGGATACATTCAAAATTGCACCCTCTCTAAAACCATCATCACCACTTTGTACACATCTCCAAAATCTATATGTATGTATATTGAAGAAACAATTTTATAACATTTTACTATTAAAAAAAACACTTTGATCCTTTGTAACTTTTGCATATGATATCAAAAGGTTGCATTCTTTGGTGTATTAGAACCTCCTTTCACTTGCCAACAAGAATATGTAAAAATTTGACCAATATAACAATAGTAAATAGATTTTGGGGGTATCAACCTCACTACAAGTTGGAGTCAATTAATTCTTTTGAAAATTCCCAAACTTACAAAACTATCTCCAAGGGTGTTAATTTGATGTTAACTTACATGTGAGTGATTAATTGTGCAGGAGATAGGAGGTTTAAGAGACTCTCTGAATTCTGAGGTGGAACAATTGAAAATTGTATGTTTCCAAACTTCTTTCATAAGTTATGAATGCTCGTCTCACTATTTTAAAATGGATGCAATGAGCATGTTTTTGGGGTCGATTTATATCTTGATTTATATGTATTTTCAAATTATTTTTTCAACATATTATGGAGAGTAATAAATTGTAATATCTAGACATTTTTGTGTAAAAAGTTTGAAAGATGAAATCTAACCATTTGGGAAGAGTTGAAAATACTTCTTTTTGAAATTCAAGCAACTCAATCTTGCAATTGGTAAGGGTTCTTATTTTGAAATCTTTAGGAGGGTGGACTTGAAAAAGTTAACTAAAGGAGTCTAAGGTTGGATTTGTTACCCCCCTAAAGGTTAGAGACTACTATTTTACCAAAAATGTTCGAAAAATGTCATTTCTAATACAAGTACCAAATTTTTTGGATAAATGTAACTCTAGGTTCTTGTAGTACATTGGTTTGAGAAGACGTGGAAAAAAATTTCAGAAATTTTCGCCTTGCAGATTGCAAGATATTAGCATTTGAATTGACAAAAGTCCTTTTTTGTCTTTGCAAAAACTAGGCAATTGAACTTCAAACATTAGAGAATTTTCAGCAATTGTAGAGGGCTACAAGTTCCCTAGGCTGCCAGCATCGGGGAAACAGCCTCGCAACTGTTGCATGATATGGCATGGCAATTGCCATGTCACCAAAAAAAATTTCAAATTTTTTCTTTCTTTTTTTTCTTTTCTAAAGTTTAACTTTCTTTTTTTAATTTTAAAAAACAATCCTAAAAAACAAAATTGACAATGAGAACAACAAGAACAAAATTGGGGGAACAGGCTCGAAACGGCCCTCTTAATCCCCCCAAAATCCTCTAATGAGGTCTTATTTGTGTATAAATGTTTAGAATGGTGGTAACTCTTTGGATTCATTCTTCAAGGCAAGTTGTCTACATTTTTGAAAAAATTTCAATCATTTGGAATTGCACCACATATAGAAAAAAAATAGTAAGTTGAAAAAAGAAGAAAATGATTCAAAACACTAAATTGTTAATAATTTAATTATGAAATTGAAAAATGACAATTCCAATGGTTTTAATGTAGAAATAAACAATCTACATAATATGTTTTATTTTTTTCAACTAATATTAAAAATTGAGTTAAATAAAGAACTCCAAAGTTTATTTTAGAGTCTAGAATCCATAACTACTCGCAAACTAGAATACTTCATAACTTTCATCTCATAAATCTTTGGAAATTGTTGGGCCTTAAAGCTACTCCCAAGGCACATGTTGTGTGAAAATTTCAAAGCAAAAAAATTTCATTTGTAGTGACTTGCCTAAAATTGCTATATTGTCAAAACACACAATTTGGTCCTTTAGGGGGTTTATGATTGGATATAGATGAAGATTTTAGTCTTGATTTGGGTTTAACCCTAGAGCACTCCAACATTCAAATTCTAGACGACAAACAGATTAAAATCTGGGTTTTTTTCCAATACTACTTGGATAGAAGACATCTAATTTGTGGAGATACTTTATTAAGTTGTTGTACTATCCGTTGATTGGATTTGATATTACTAGAGCTCATATTTTTCTAAAATTACAAATGTAAAAGTGTACCAAGACAAAAATTGCATTGATTTTAGTTCAAAACTAAATTTGCAAAAATGAGGTCATAGATGTAAAGAATACAAAAATTTCAAAAAATCATCATATCAAGAGAACCTCATTTTAAATCCATTCCAACAAATTTTACTCAAAAAATGATAATATTTTGGTTGTAATTGAATTTAGAAAAAAATTTGAAATTTCCCTTTCAAAATTTATAAAAGAAATATTGGTAATAGCACTAATGAATTGAACCATGCAAATGAATGTAAAACTCAAAATCTACAACTTTTATTTGTATATCAAATCCAAAATATTCTTCCACATAGCACTTTATAACAATTTTTTTCAAATTGTAAATTTTTGGAAAAGGATCCGGAAATTTAGAGGTTAAGTAAGTTGAAGTAATTTTAGGCCTAAAAACATCAAATACCTTTAGGGATTAAACAAAGAGAGACTAGCAAATTGTACTAGAATTAGCTTTACTGATATATCCTATTTATTAGTAAGGTTGCAAATTAGTAGCACCCAAAAAATTTGTTGTCCCCATACATTATAGTTTTTTCTAAAAAATAATTCTATATGATATTTTTTAATTTTCATTAATTTAGATATGATATAGATGGCATTCATTTGGATTGATTATTATCACATGCACTAATAGGATGAAATCAATGTACATTTAAAAAAAAATCTCTTTATGGATGATTTATGAGTTTTGCATTTACATGCATGCCAAGACTAGACCTAGCTACCTGTCTCTCTAGAATGACATCATTCAATAAACTAAGTTATGTTACTTTCTAAGAGAAAAGACAACTGAAATGATGTTTTGCTTTACCATTACAGAAAATTGTAGGCTTCAACTAAGTTGTTTAATTGCATAATTGTGTAAATAGAGAAAATATCAATCAAAACTATCTCACAAAAAAATAGTCATCAAAAGTGAGGTTTTGTGTCCCGTTGAATTTTTGATTAAATTGATTTGTTTTTTTAATATTTTTTGATATTTTCTGTTTCTTTCACACATCCACCAAAAGTCCAACGGGCCTCTATAAGGCCCAAGACTTTCTGTAATGCAAACTTTGGTCATTATCTAGACTTTTCAAACCAATATTTGGAAGAACTGCCTATTCATTCATCATTAACTGGTGCCTTGGGAAAATTAACTAACTAGAGTGTGAAAATGGAGGATCTAAAACTAAAAAAAATACTAGTAGGGCTAGCAACCAACTAGTGTGCAAAAAAATTTTAAAATGGATATGTAGTGACTACTTTTATGAAAATTGATAAATTTTAGCTGCTTGCTATTTCAAATCCAAGGCTAATATTTGGATTGCTAGAGGTAGGTTAGTTTCTTGAACAAGGTGAATATCGCCTTAGAATTAAATGTTGAGGAGCTTGAAGTGTTCAAGGATAGGGCAAGAGCATGTATTGCTTTAGGATTGATTGTAGGAGCCAACCCTTGTTCCACCATCCATGTCTACCTATATAATGAAATTTGGAGTGTAGTTTCAAACCAACATCTCTTTGAAATAGGAGGATTTAAGACTTTACAAATTTGAAGTTGAAGGAAATTGGCCAGTGAGAATTTGATACTAGAAGAAAGGAACTAGGAGATTTTGATAAGCAAAGAATGCAACTAGTGCCATTAGAAAAATTTCAACTCTTTCTATAAATAAGAAGCAATTTAACACATAAGCAACTTTAAAAACTTTGTGAACGTTGTTCTAACTCTATAACATAAGAAAACATGTCACTTCCAAGGAATTCATTTTTGGATAACATTCTCTAATAATGTACTTGGTAATGTGTGTATTGAAAAGTTCCAAGAAGTTAGGCTCGAATCAAAGAGTCATCTTTGATGAAAGCCTAGGAAGTTAAGCCACTTTATTCTTTAAAAAACATTTTCTACATATTTAGTTTTCTTTTTTGTGTAATAGAGCCTTTTACATTTGGTGAAGAATGTTATGTGTAGAGGTGCCAAATGCAATCAAACATTGGATATTCATGACATGTTTAAATCCCATAATCTTGTCCTTTTGAAGCATTTTCATAAACTTAATAAGTAATGTAGGTAAGTGTCTCTTAGAAACAATAGAATATGAAAGCTTGATTTGATTCTAGGTCATTTTTTAACCCCACTATTTTGCATTTATGTGATATCTAGGTAATGCATTTTTAGGTGTCTTAGTAATCTTCTTTAACTTACTAACAAGAGTATTTCAAAATCATTGTAATAATAGAAATATGTTCAACAATTAACCCTTAAGGCCCAAGTGATCATTCAACATACACAAGAAATCTTGGATAGTTCTGAATGAAGTCAATTTTGGTTGGATGTTTATGGAATTTAGACATAAAGTGTGAACATGCGACCACTTAGTGGAAATTACATTTTTTTTCAATTGGATGCCCAAATCAAAAGTTATAGTGCCTTGAATTTTTTGAACAATGTAGGCAACTTAAGGTAGCTTGTGTAAAAGTCTTCCCCTATTTTTGAAATTTGGTAGGTATGAAAATTACATGATACAAGATACAAATGTAAAAAAAATCCACCATGGATATAGTAAAAATCTCACTCTAGCCAGAGTTAAAGATTGTTGGCCTTATCAAGCAAGGTCAGAAAAAAAATTATAACTTCAAAAGTTAAAATCCTTCAATCCATGTAGTCAAAGTTTTTGAACTTTCTCCACACATTTTTTATTTAGTCTAGTACAAATTTGTATGGTTAATTGAATGTTGGAAAGAAAAAAAAAAAAAAAAAATTCTCATTGCCCTTAAAAGTGACAATTTTTCAAAATTTCTACCACAAATATACCTCAATCTTTTCGAGATTAAAGTGTTGCATTTAAAGTAGAGCCACCTACAATTTACCAACCAATACTCCATGCACAATCAATAGGAGGGCTGAAATTCAAGAGAAGTTATGATTAATTTCCAACCATCAATTCTTAGTTTTTGACCATCAACTCTTTCATTCTTGTCATAACACATGTACCTCGTTTGGGGAGCCAAAGTGAACAACAAGTAGTTTCCTAGATGAGTTGTTTTGAAATAGGCAAAACATTGGGGATGGGTTCAGACCAACTTTTGCCTTTCAAAATTCATAGTTATTTTAGTTTAAGCAATAAAATTACCAAAATTTCTACAATCCTTGTCATTTCTATCAATACACCTCTGAAAATATTTGATTTGCTTTGTACTACTCAAAAGTACGTTCACAATTGCTTATTTGATCTCTTATGGGTGACTCTTCTATATGTGTTGCATACACAATTTGATTGAATTAGTCTTTTATGTTCCCTCCAGGAATTCAAGAAATTGAGAAGTACGGTGGATGACCAAATGCAAAAAGCTTCTTGCAAGCTAGCTGAGTTGGTATGTGTCCAAACAATCCTCCGCTCTCTTTCTCCCATTAATGAATTTAAACAATATTCAACATTGTCCCAAATATGACACCTACATTTGCTCCAAATAGGTTTACAAAAATCTAGATATTGATTATATAAGATGTATACAATCAAAGCAAGAGAGTCTATGGGAGTTTAATGTTGGATTTTGGTAAGGTACTACACCTAAAATGAACCATTCCTTAAAATCACCCCCTATTTATGGATTGAAAATAAATAGGGAAAATATTGAAAGCAATGCATATAATAAGAACAAATATTAGGTGAATCTTGAATAGTGTGCAACTCTATTAATAAAATTGTGAAGATGATAACTTTACAAGTGGTCCATTTTGGGTGCACTTTGTCTTGTTTTAACTTCTCTCCATTGTCATTTCTTCATGTGCATCAAATTTATTTTAGCATCACCTAACTACATGACATTTTTAGCACCCTATATCTTGAATCTTTGAAAATTTGTAAATGATTCACAATTCATCCAAAAATTATGAAACCACTTGCAATTTGATTTATTATCCCTTCGTAATGTGAAGAAAATGTTATTCATTTTCTATAGCACATTGCTTATGCTACAAAGCTTGTTCAGTCCATTTTAGGTGTAGTTACCATACACCTAAAGATAATACTTTGAACATTCATAACTTATTCATACAATGTTCAAATAAAGCATGTCAAAGTGCATTGGAATCATCCTAGTAATCTTCTTTTAAATACCAATATTTGTTAGAAACTATTTATTTTTAATAATAGTAATTATATTTAGGAAGATTGCTATTATGTGAGCATAAAAGTGTGAGTCCATGAGCTTAGAATACTACACACCTATGTTATAGGTGTCCATATTATATCAACCTTCTAGGATTATAGGATATATATGTTACAAATATTCATATTTTAAGTGTTTATAATACATACACCTTCTATAGTGTGTAGTGTTTATATTATAAGTACCTATATTGTAGGCTCAATGCTCACAAGCTTGCATTCTTGGGCTCACATATTGAGCACCATTCTTATTTTTAGTTGTAATAAGTGAAGATTATAGGTATACATATTTTATGTTGTTTTCTAGTTTTCAAACTCATAATTGAATGAAAAAAGAATACTTTGCTTTTGAGGTTCTTTTATTGAAGAACGTTTTAAGCACAAATAGGTGTAGAGGATGACCACAACCTCACATTTATAAAATAATAGATTTCAATGAAATTGGCAAATTTTTAGTCATTTCTTCCACCTTGGACTACCAAAACTTTTAGTCTTTGAATTGTAGACATCTAGTCATTGGATCAAAGTCCCAAAGTAATATCAAGCATTTGGCACTTCAAGACATTTAGTTCCTTCTACTCCTTAAATCACTATTGCACAATTCTTGGAGAACTTTTATTTGGTGGAATTATTATTGTTTACAAAAACTATAGTGTATGACATTCGATACCTTATTGACATGAACTTTGAATCTTATTAAGCATTATGAAATTTTGACATGTATCTTGTCAACTATAGAACCAAGGGGCCATGGAAGGATTTTGATTCTTTTGATAAGGCAAAGCATTCAATTTGGTATTCAATTTGTCCTTTGCAAAAATCATAATGAATTGTCAATTAGTTCAAAGGATGACAAAAACAAATCTACAAGGGACCTCATTTACAGAAGTAGCAATTAAAGATAAAGAATATCCAATTTTGATGAATACAACAATTGTTAGTATATCAAGTCATTAACTTGACCATACATATAGAAAGAGAGAAAAGTTGCTAAGTTATTGCATGCCAAATATGAATCTCACTTATTTTGTGATTGATGTTTTTTTTATCTAGGATGAATCTGAAGAAATTGTCTCTACATCAAAACCTAATAACACAACACAAACTTTACCAACAAAGTAAAAGTTAATAACAACTCTACATAGAATTGACCTTACCAATGCAATTTAGACAATCATTGTCTTACTTGTACAATTGCACAATATTACATAGTTTGAAAAGCATATATTGTATGGCATTGACAAATCTTGTAAGTAGTCAACTACAAAATTGTGTACTATTTTAGCTATTGAAACAATAATACATTATGATAAAATACATTGGTTCTTTTTTCAAAAAAGTTTGGATGGTCCCATAGACAATGATTAAACAATGGCATGAACATCAATGAAGAATAGGAATGTCAAGTAACTATGTCGAGTATGGCATTTAATACAACAAATTGACCATGTTCAAATCCCATTTGTAGGTTATTTTTCCTAAATATTGTTGTTTCCAATAATGAGAATACTTTGATATTCAATGTCTTGTATGATATTGGTTCACATCTTGCAATACTAGCAAAGGCACTAAATCCTCAAGGATTATTCAATTGCACTCTGAACTCCATTGTTACTCCATCTAATTTACTGATCTAAAAAAAGATAGTCCATTGCTTGGTTTATTGTCATTAATGATGCTAATGTGGATTTAATAATTCCCTACACCACTACAATGATGATCCAAGAATGTCTTCAAAGAGTGTGGAAAAAAAATAATCCCTTTCATTTTGTAAACAACCTCATGCCTCTATGCATTAATTCATTGGATCACCCAAGTCCAAACTTTTGAAGCCCTATTCCACTCTCAAACCTCCAAATGCTTCAAACTCATTACACCTTTCATTACAATAGGATTGAATAGAGTGTAGTTGCATCCAACTATAGGGATCAAGCAAGTGGATACCTATCTTATGATTTGGATCATTCTATGGAGCAAGGTAGGAACACCATAAAATGGATAATTTTCGCATTTTAGCATGTAGAATACAAAGAATTGATTCAGAAATTGAGCTCAATGTGTGCAAAATAAGGATGAAGAAGAACACCAAAAAAAAGATGAATCAAGAATGAATATTTTATTCAATATGAATGAGAATTTTTCATTTGGACCCAATCCAGTCTCGTATTTCAGGACACCTTACTATGCCATTAGAGGGAACCTCTCCATACATGGTTTTCCTACCCTATACCATTCCATTTCTGAGTCAGAGAAGTGTTATAAAGCATCTGAGCTCTAGAACGACTACAGTTTCAGTCATTCTATTGTGTGGTGGTGTGGCCTCAAAATGAAGGAAAATTCAAGGCCCAAGGGCTGAAATAAAAAGCATAAAATGGACTTAAAAGAAATTCAGCCAGAAAAAACTCTCAGAAAACCGCATGATCCATGTTAAGACCACATAATTCACTCTGTTACAATTTTTTGCCCATTTTGCTAGCAAATTTTCTTTTTACACTTGTATCCTAAAGTAATCACTGAAGCCATTATTATGCACATCCTAATGTCCTGATAAGTGGAGCACCACTTCTGTACAACCGAACATAATGATGTGTGCTATGCTTAATTGATCTTTTGATCAGAAGAAAGAATCATGGCTACAGACGTAAAAGGATAGCTCTAGGATACTCACTTTTGTATCCTATCACTCTTGTATCTCACGGTGCCTCATCAATGCTGTTTCCTTTTGAATCATCTCGGTAGAGAACCAGATGTCAGGGTAGTCCATACCAGTTCTGTGGCAATCAAACTGTGAGGACATTTCTGGCAGCCATTGGGGAGATTCAATGTCACTATGTACTGTAGACTAAAAGTGAAAATTAAGACTGAATCTTAAATCCAGAAGTCTTCATCCTGGGTCATAACAGGTTCTTGAACATAAGATGAGCTTTGACAGGTCGATGATCAGAAGTCTTCAATGAATCGATGGCATCATAACTCCGAAGCTCGGCCTTCACGGTAGTGGCTTTGTATAGGATTCTGTCAGTCCAGGAAGGTACCCGTTCCTGCAAGAACACAAAATCAATTGAGAACCTTGTGAAAAATCAAGATTCAAGGACCAAATACACTTTGAAAATTGCAAAGCTGAAGTCCTACGCATAACTCTGACACGTTTTGAAAACGGATATTGCAAACAGTGTCCAAAACAAACCTTGACGCTCGTGTCATAGTTGTCGGTGCCAACATCGTACTTGAACGTTGGTGGGAACAGGAGCGGGCCTTCTTGAAATCCTTTGAAGGCATGACCCTTACGCAGTGCTGTTGATAGTTGATCTTTGGCCCATAACTGCCAAACGAATGCACAACAATCATTAGATTGAGACCTCTCATGTACCGGTTTTCTAGAATTCGTAAAGGAATGTCAATTCAGAAGAAAACGGAGAAATTCATGAAAAGATGAAAAAAAGCGGTGTACGAAGTGAACAACGTACTTCCTGCAACCTATTGTTCTTGATCGCGGTTTGAACTGAACTTCTAGGCAGCTCCACGCGGTAATTCAAATCACCGAGCCAGATTACCACGTCGGACTCCTCCACAACGTTGCACAACGCGCCAGGAACCCGACAGTTCACATCATCTGAGATCTTCGATGGACAAAAACAGGAGAGTGCTGATGTTGACTTTGCGAATACAGTGTGACATATGTGAGCACATTGAGCATTGCGAGCCTTCACGTTGGACTCGTGAGCTGCAATCAGAAGCATAATCTGAGCATAATCAGTCGTTTTCAAAACACAATTATTAATGCCATGTCACCACCGCGAAACAGGGATCTACACAATCTCGAATTGAATCTTGCAGGAGCGACTTGATCCAAATCGTTCAACACACTTAAGAACATGGTGAGTAACATCCATCATATATGTGAAAGACTTACGAGCCAGATGGGAAGTGATGAAGAGCAACGACTTGTCGTCGAATTGTAACCGAACGGCTGCAGCACCCTTCTGTTTACCTACAACACCACTCAGACGCTTCTCCCACACTTTGTCCACTTTCACACCTGCTTCCAACAGCACGCAATCAGGACCTCTGCCGAGACGAGCATATGTTTTTGACACCAAAAAATCTCTTGAACATAAGAGGAGTTCTCAACGTGTTCAGACCGAATGAAAGGAAGATACTACTGCTGATAACGAAAGCAGGTACTTGATAAAAATGGAACATACCTGTGATAAATGGCTTGAGGGCACGCTTGGTAAAGATAAACAGTTGAAGGGACATCAGAACAGATGATTCTACCAAACTGTAGGAAGAGAGACACACGAACAATAAGCACTACGAATGCAAGTTTCCAAATCAAAAACTTATTATTCAGATACTTAAAGCATTAATAAATTATCTAAAGAACGGACATGCCAGTCCCTGAGAAGGTAAATCCAAGAACCTCACCACACGAAGTATCAAAGTCCAGAGAGCAAGATTCTCACCTGTACTTGTCGCCCAAAACTTCGGAAATGGAAGTTTTAAAATCGCAGTGCGGTGCTTCCTGAAGACCGACTACGAAAAAGTCATATCCTTCTCCAGATAAATCGAGGAGATCCGCAAAGTTGCTGCTTGTGGGAACCTGCAATTAAAAAAAATGTAAGCTTGAATGGTCTGCAAATAAGGAGCATTGCAGCCACCGCAGAATAGTGACAGATACCTTGAATAATAAACCAGAAGCATACATCTGCCGCTACACACAATGCATTAACAAAATTAACATGACATTTCCCTCCTAGTATCATTCCACAAATGTTTATTACCTTGCCATTCATATTCCAGGTCACCACGTAGACATTGAGATCGGCAGCGGTGCTTTGCACGGTTTCGCGCTTCCAAGAAGACGACTTCTCCTTCGCTGACTTCACAGACCGCACTCCCGTTCGATTCAACTCTCTTCGGCTCCCCTTCTCCTTCCGAGTCCCAGGCGGTCCTGTAATCTCAGGAGCAACCGCAGCTGCTTTGGATGACTTCCTTTCAGCCGCAAGCCTTTCAACAATCTCGGGATCGATCAGTTTCAGCTCCGATGGCAATGGGAAACAAGGTTCAAAACAAGTGGTACATAGATGTTTGTGACAGTACAACGCTGTATTGGTGGCAGCATGTTTTCTGTTGAATGGCAGTAAATTGCTGTTCCCGCAGTCTAACAAACCCCTCGCCACCTGCTGACCATACTTGGCAATCCACGTGTGTCGGTCGTGGGGAAGAACAAAGTCGTCAGCTCTCCCCACGCAGTTCCCCATCGCACTACTAACCTTCCAAGATTCTATCTGCTACTATTCAGGCAAGGCAATCGAAAAGCCTGAGAGCTCACAAAGCTCTCAGTAATATCCTGAAAAAAGCAAACATTAAATACTTGTCAGTCCTCACAAACTGAGGCAGCATAACAAGCTTTTTTGAATTATGCCAATCCCAAGTTTCGAGCAACTGTGCCACGCAATAGTTCGCTAATCAGAAGAAGGAAGGATGCCATCACCCTACTTCAGAAAGTAAACACTCTGAAAATTCAGAGCGTTCCTCAATAGCACCATAGGAGTGACGATGTGAGATGCCAATCTAGCATTGGCTTGAACGGCACTCAACGTAAATAAATCACTCTCTGTCTGTCAACACCTCAAATACTCCCACACATATACTACAAAATAAACCCTAAAATTCAAAATAAACATGACAAAGCAATCTTGCATGCCCTAAATCAGAAACCACCAATTCCCCGACCACTCGATCTCCAAGTTCACCGAACACATAGGGATGCATTTTCCAAGTCGCCAGCAGAAACATACAAACCTCGACCCGCCTCCACTCGCTCGTTTCCTTTCCATCAAACAAACTTCAAAATACAACCGCCACAGACACAACATACACCCAAACAGCCGACCCTTACCACAATTCACATCCTCAACACACACGAGTCGACACCCAATCAACTACCAATATGACTCCCCAAAATCCGTAACGATCCCGAAGCGCACTTCCCAAAGAAGCAAAAAACTCACCGAAGACTCGTCGTGCGCCAAAGCTCCATCGAAAGGGAGCTTCGTCCGACCGCAGAAAACCACCAGAGTGCACACATTATTCTCGCACACGTCGGTACAGAAGTCAATAAATAATGCAAACTTCACTCCCCCACTCACTCAGCCGATCCACACCATCGCGGAATCCGTCCTTCCAACCAACCAACCAACCAATTCCCCAGACCGCGTCACTACAGGCAGGATAACAACCGAGACTTCTTCCCCAGGAAACGCTGGCCGGCTTGGCTTGGCTTGTCTTCGATCCCAACTGATGGAAACTGCTGCAATCAGACGCGGCGACGACGGTAACTGACGATAGTCGAGACGTCACAAGCCCAAAAGGCTACTAGCAAGGTGTGCCGGTCTGTGTTCTTTATGTTGATAGAGCAGGCTGCGACAATGACGACGAGTCTTCTGGTGCGTCGCCCGAGCTGCTGCTGCTGCTGCCAGCGATGGCGGAGCGGCAATTGCTCGTGAGCGCGGGGCGGGCTTTCTAGGGGCGTGGCATTGGGAAGGGGGAAGGCAGGGTCGCAGGGAAGCGGGGGTCGGGCGGAGTTGGGGGGGACGGACGGGAAGGAAGCGTGGGCGGGCTGGGCCGCGTCGCAAAGTCAAATTTCAAATGTGGCATGGGAGCAGTTTCCGAGGCGATGCGTTCGTTGTGGGACTGACTGCAGTTCGTAGGGCGCTTTAAGGGACTAGTTACACTTTGGTAGGGGTGTCAGAGAGGCTCAGTTCAACATTTTCAGTTGCCTTTGCCTTGGGATTTGGGAATGGCGGGGCAATTTTTTGAAAAAAAGGGCATGGAAATGGATTCTTTACCCGGAGATTAATCCTTTTGAGGCAACAATTCTCGCCTTTGGTGGTGTGTGTGTGTGGGGGGGGGAGAGGGGAGACTGGACTAGACGGGAATTATGGCAATGAGTTGATTTTGTTGTTTTTAATGGCTATGGTGGTGGGAATTATAGGAACGAACTAGTGTGCCATTGCCACGGTCAAAACAACAGAAAAAATATTTTTCTAATTTTTTTAATTCATAAAAACTTCAAAATTCAATAACTTTCATGCCTTAGGTCGGAATGCAACAACACCAAGCCCATGCACCCTTTCTTGATGAGGGTTTTCAGATGATATCAAACATGTAAACAGGAGATGCACGGTCTGGGAGATCTCAATGTAACAATCGAACACAACAAAATAAACAAATAGCCTAACTTAATAGGAGGATTGAAAGTAGGCCTTATATACACAAAAACTACATTCAAGACGACTAAAGGAGAAGCACCCAAAAGTACCACTTTTTTTGACAAATTATAGTTATTGTTACTACTCCATTACTAAAGTTTTTCACTGTTGAGATCCAAAGCCAACTTAATGATGAGTGTGAATGTACAATTTATTAGAGAATCTACCATGTGGATTTTCAAGATTATAATCTGTGATGAATATGGTATTTCACAATTCTTGGTTTATCAACGTCCAAATAATGTCCACTTTGCCACATAAGGATTAATTGGGTGTACAACTTGTAAGAATGAAGATGGTGCTTTAGAATTAATGGTGCATTTGAGAGTCCCTACCTCACATCTAATTGTAATCACCACCTAATTGCTTCACAATGTATATAGAGTCAAGGATCAAATCAAAGATCCTTTCTTCACTTGGACCTTTCTTACAAAGTCAATTCTTCTCCAAATTTAAAACAAACTACATATTTTAATAGTTTAGAAAGGGGGACAAAATGCATTAAAATTAGAGGTATAGACTATTGTTCTATTGTCCCTTTAACCCGTGCAAAGCATAATTTTGCACCTACAACTCCCAAGGAAGGGTGCCACCCCCAATAACATTTACCAACATTATTTTGGCTTTAGATTGCTCTTTAGAACCTAAATGTGCTTCAAATCTAAGGAGCCTCTTATAGATTGTGACTAGATTATTGATAGCTTGGTAATAGGTTGGTGGTAGATTTAAAGCAACTTCTAGAGTCTTCTAATTGTGATTGTAATTTATTGTTTCTAAATTTTGTTTATTACTAATTCTCTTTATTTAATACATGTACACCTACAAATTTAATGCCTCTTGCCTTTCTTCCATAGCTTTTAGAATATGTAGTTAATTTTGAATTTGGTCAAGAATTTATTATGCAAAGAAGGATCTTAGTGAGGAATGAATTTTTTGGTTGTCAATTATATGTATTCTTTAATCCATTACCTATATCTAAGATAGTCATATTTGTCTTAAAAGATTTTTGTTATATGAATAAAAGAAGAAAGACATACATAGATTTAGATTCTTAAATGAAGATGGGTTCCACAAAACATATAGGTTAAAAAAATTGGGACATAAGTCTAACTTCTTCTAAAATTGGAGTGAACTAAATTGCATACCTTCATTGCCTAGAAACTTGAGTTGAAAAAAAGTCCACTTGGTTGCTAATATATCATATTTATTGCAAACTTGTAATCCAATCTTACAATGATTGTAAGATTCAAATCCAAAGTCAATTGTAGCTTACAAGTATTTTTACATGGATTTTTCAATCACCAATGAAAGTACTCATTAAGACCATCAACATTTCTTTATTGTTCTCACTATTGTTGATTAATAACTATTGAACCTCCTTGTTTGTTGAGCTAATACAACTAAAAAGTGATATTCAAACTTGGATTTTCAAACTACTCCATGATTCCTTCCAACTCTTTCGTAAGTCTCATTCTAAAAAAATTTAAATTGGTCTTTTGTATTGGGGCTTAGTTGGAGCCATTAGCAAAGAGTATTTGATGTAAGCTGTTGATTTGAGAGCAAAGAGAATTTATTTGCTTGTAAAGCTATAAGTAGATACATCTTCCTATTTTCATTCATGCATATAATTATGCATGAACAATGAGTAAGTAATTATGTAGGTATGATAATCTACACATATTTGGTTGTCATTGTAGTACAAAAAGAAAAACCTCTAAGGAAGCTAAGCAATACTATCTTTTAACTCATACTCTATAATAAAGCCAATTAAAAACATACCCTTAGTTAGTCCTTTTAAATTGAGTTATGTAGCTCCCATGCATCAATTAGAGGTCATACACAAATAGATTGTATGACTCTTTTGAAACCACATACAATGAAGTAGACTTTAAAGTCAAATGGGAATAATAGCTCATCAGAACTAATACTCATACTTAGTTGAGTATTCAAACTCAAAGTTTTTTTTTGCATATATAGGGAAAAACCAATGCAATTAACTTTGAAATGCTAGTGAAAATACAAAACATCCTTCAAATAACTTCACCTAAGTTTATAGGATGAGAAAAAAAAATTAAATTTTTTTTTGTTTTTAGAAGTTGCTTGAGTACATTTTCAGTGAATAATATTTCAAATTCTCTCATTATGGTTTTATTGACTCTTCTAAAGAAAAAGATGTTTAATCGATGGATCACCCTTGTAGTTTATTTTGGCCATTTCTTGCTATATATGTACTCTTGATGTGACTTTTAGCCATAGAAATGATATTTTTTGAATTTGAGTTCAACTAATGAAATGAAGTTGATCAATTTTTTTCTTACTCCCATTAAATTTTTTTGAAAAATTCATACATTTAAATATTTTATAGCAATATAAACTTTGGGCCTATAATCATAGTTTGTTGATTTTCTAATTTTAGACAAAATAACTTTGATTCATACCAAGATGTTTTACACTTCAATATACATCTATGATGAAAATTTCCAAAAATTGAATATATTTTGTATTTGATATGAATTTACTTATATTTAAAAAAAATCATAGTAGATTTAAATTTTATGATTGGTAGTAGGCACATGATTTCACTTTTTAAAATTAAATATAATTTTTTTCATTTGTATCTGATTACAAAATGTCAACAAACAAAGTGATGAACAAAGAGGCTTGAATTTAGTGGTCATGGGCTTATCCTTAAAGGATTAAAAGTCATGGTAGAATACAGCCCGGCTCTAAAATGGAGCCATGTGACAAAGACCTAAGTAGGTAAAAACCTTACCTACTACCCATGGCCCCTTCTACGATGGCTTTTAGAAAACTCAATTGACTTGCATTTGCATACACAAGATGAAATTTTAGAAATCAACCAAAATCTCAAACGTAACTAAGGCAAAGTACCCCATTCTAAGCCAAATGAAAACAAGTCCATTGTGGGCAAAATTATTTTAGCAGTGTACATTTGAAAACTTGAATTTAGAAGTGAGATTAGGGTCATTGATGACATTTCAACAAAATCCTATTTTGACGAAATTGATCTGGGGTACACAAAATCAGGTTTTGTTGCCTCAAAGCATCCCGGCCTACCCGGCCCACCCTTGCCCTGCATATGAGGCCAAGATGCCATATGCCAAACTTGGGAGCCTAATTGCCTCCAACCATAGCACATTTGACCAAGTTTCAAGCACCAATTGTATGCCAAGTTTTGTTGTTTTTCTTGCAATTTTTGGTTTACAATGAAATTTTGGTAGGGTTGGAAGTTGACTCCTTTCTCATTACTTTTCAAAAACATAGCTGCTTACAACGAGTCATTCCTGCATTTAATTATAAAAACACCCATACGCCATCATTTCAAGGAGCATGTTATTAACCCTTGAATGACTAGCCAATCACACCATTGAAATCATCTATTTTGGTACTACGTGCATTTTTGGATTGAAAAAATGAAAAAAGTACTCAGTGGAAGTTGAGCTATATATTAGAGGATTTTCAACAAGTTTGGAGGGCTATGAGTTCTCCCGACTGCCAACGTTAGGGGAACATCCTTGGAGTTGCTGTCTGACATGGCATGGCGACTACCATGTCACCAAAAGAAATTTCAAAAAATCAAAACTGACAACGGGAAGAGGGTCAAGAGAATAGGCCTAAAACAACCCTCCCGACCCCCAAAAATCCTTTAATGTTAGAAGACCTTTCCTTTTCCTATAAAATTTGGAGGATGAATAGTTGCTCTTCTATCTTGTATGGAGAGATTCTTCAATGTCATTCATTGGCCCAAAAACATCCATTATTTATAGGTTAATGACTCATGCACCATTGTTGTTCATTGTTGTTAGGAATGATGATTTGCCAAGTCCATGTTGGGGTCCTTCTTGCGCAACACTAAGCATGCCAACAACTATTGCCATGTAGATTTGACTACCCCACGATGGCAATGCTCTTATGCCATTGTTCGTATTCTTGACGTGCATGCAACCCGGCTTTCCCCTCCCCAGGTGCTACCAAGGTATTTTATTAACCCTTGAATGCGGAGACAAACATTTTGAGTCAAATTGTATAGGACAAAAGTGCAATTATTCATCCCCAAAATTTGTTTTTGGAAAGAGAAGATCTATAGTAGTTTGGCTTGCAATAACTACTTTTACAATTTTGGAGGCTAGTAATTCACATGATAATAGAAAAAGATGCTTTTGAGGGTCACCCCTTTGGTGTTTAAGGGTTTAGCTGATGTGAATTCAAAGTTGCAATCTTTTGGTGTGCCAAGTCACAGAATCAGAAAATATGATTTCGACTTTGGGGAGCACGAAGACCGACAAGCTCTCTTGGACATCCTCATCATCTGATCTAATCTTGTAATCCAAACTCTCCTGGATCTTCCTTTTAAATAGTTGGTGAATGAGACAACCTGCTGAGTCAATTGTGGACTATTAAAAGTTTAAAACCCTACTAGAATCCGAGTTTCATTTGTTTAACATAACATAAAATAAAATAAAACCCCACCAGAAATTGTACTGTTATCACCAAGTCTTGAACTTGTCTCATCTCAATAAGGATCCAGCAAATCAATCCATCACACTTTTGAAAAGTGCCGAGATTCCTTGGACATTCCAACGATGCTAGTGTATGAGCCTAGAAATGCAAGCCTACGAGTCTTCCTGTAAATAGGTATTTTGTGACCATGGAAGGTGCCCATAACATAAATACTTTATAATAATTGAAGGTATTTATAAAATAGATAGTATCTTATAACCATGGAGCGAGATGAAAATATAAGTATCTGTAGTACATATGTTCAGGTTCCTAAGCTCATGGGCTCAAGATCTTAGGCTCACATGCGACGGCAACCCTATTTGATAATGTTTGAGAAGAACAACTAAATAATTAGTTCATTGTTAGTCAATGGAATTGGAAGAAAAAAAGACGTTTGCAATATGGAAACATTGAAAGTATACTAGTGAAAAGAATCTATAAATTTATATTTCGAATAAAAAATAGTAGAAAAGTCGAGAATTAAAAAAAAAATAGCTAGTAAAATTCAAGCAAATTCTGAACAATGCCCACTTAGCCCCTTTTATCAAGAAGGGTAGAGAAAGTTCAAACATAGTTTGAAATATATCATTTACAATATTTTATTTTTTGGTTTTATTTTATCATAAGTAATTATGTTTTCAATACAATATGAATAGAACTTATCTATTATTTTAAATTTGAAAAAACATTCAATAAGAAATTCAAATCAAATTTTAAAGCATGTCACTTTGACAATTTACTAAAAAATTAAATTAAATTTTTACCATGTGATTATTTTACTAATTGATTGAAACCTGACCTTGCATTGACTGGTACAAAATGGCTAAATTTTTTTATCATGAACATATCATTACTTTTCTTCAATTGTAAATTTTCAACACTAATATAGTATAGTGTGTGCTCACCTATTTATAAAAAAAGAAAATACTTGGTAATAACAATTTCAATGTGTAACATGACTCTTTTTTAGTATCCATAAGTATTTCTTTTAGACTACGGCAACATCCACAATACAATTGCAAGGGTCATTGATGGTTAAGATTATTAAATGTTAATAAAAAAAATAATAATAATAATAGAAATATTAACAATGGCCTAATGACCATTGTAAATGAACAATACTTTGGAGAGTTTTGACTAGCCAAGCTTCATAAATGTGTGTAGTAGTTGCTACTTTAATATTTCTTTTTGAAAAAAGATTCTATAACAACTCAAAACTAGTATGAAGTCATTTTGAAATCATTACACCAAAAATCATCCAAATAAGAAATTGAGCATGAGTGGGAGTGTAGTTCATGTTCAAAAATGATCTACTTTGTATTGTATGTAATTGGCAATTGAAAAAAAATTCTAAATTCATTTATCATTTAATTTTTTAGACACAATACAAATAGACTATAAATTTTTTGTAGATAGTTTATAACTCTAACTTGAAATCATCATACATTGTCATTTTCTTTTGAAGCCAATCAATTGTTGGCATCATCTTCATCAGAAGCCTTATGAATTTCATTGTTGATGGTATGTCTACTAGTAGTTTCCTACTATAATTTCCTCATATAATACATCAAATAGATTATAGAGAAAAAAAATAGGAGGGTAACTCTAATCTTAAAGACCAATGTGAATGAAGCATTTGTTGTAAATGACTCAATTATCCAATTATCATAAATTTAGATGGCAAATTCCATCCTTGATGCTGTCATTAGGAGTTAGACCTTGTAAATAACCAATATGATTCTTCACTTGAGAAATTCTTTGATTTCTACATGATGCAAGGTCATTTGACCCCCTACCATATTCGGAATGGATTACAGTGGTAAGCACCTTGCGAATGTCTGGGTTTAAATTTAGAACCACCTCACTAATGTCCTAAGGCTAAGCCACTAAATAAAGGCTGCAAGTGCCTAAGTAGTGTCATATGCTTAGATATAAAATAAAGATAATATTTTTTTTTGTCTATTATGTATACGAATCTGTAAGACCAATAAGTGCTTATGCAATATATTCATTGAAATTTATATTTAATTCAATGTATGCTTTTCAAATTTGCAAGATAAGTAAATATTTATTTAATATTATTGCAATTTGTATTCTATAAATTTTTGAGATAAAGTAGTCTTTATAAAATAGTGTAGTGTTACAATGAATATGTCTTCAATACGTATATTACTTCTATATTATTACATCACTTCAATAAAGTTGGATTGCCTAGAATTGAACAAATTTCTTTTGCAACTATGATTGTATGGTAGTGAGTCAGGTCTAATTTTTAGTCACATGCATAACATTATTGATTAGTGTTAGAAGGATCCTTTTTGCCATCCTTAACCCCTAAAATTCTATGACTATGTATTCACCAAAAATGCTCCAAAATTGCCATTTCTAGTACAACTACTAAATTTTTGGAAAAAAACAATTTTTCACATATGTAACTATAGGATCTTGTATAATGGTGGCTTGAAAACATATGGTAAAATTTCAGAAAATTCCATTGTGTGCATCGGAAGATATAAGCATTCAAATTCATCTAAACCATTTTTTCAATTCTGTGAAAAATCGGGTAGCTGTACTTCACAAGCTCACTTTTCTATGAAAAAATGATTAAAATGGTGGTGCTTCTTTGGATTCTTTTTCCCAGACAAGTTGGACAAATACTTGAAAATTTTCAAATCATTTGGAACAGTACAACATATAGGAAAAAAAATAGTAAGTAGGTAGTAGTAGACAATGATTCAAAATACTAAATCATTAAGAATTGAAATATAGAATTGAAAAATGTCAATCCCAATGGTTAAAATGTTTTAATAAACAATTTACATCCTAGGATTTTATTTTATTTTCAAAAATATTGATAATTGGGTAAGATAAAGGATATTAAAGTTTATTTTAGAGTAGGAAGTCCATAATTGCCCGCAAAAGAAAAATCCTCATAATTTTTGACTCATTGATCAAAATGGAACAATTCAAGGCTGCCCTTGTATATACAAGTCTAGAAAACCAATTTCAAATTTAGGTTTCTGAAAAAAGTGATTTGTTTTAATCTGCCCAAACTGCCCAGTTATGAAAAAAGTAATATATTAGGCTATAATTTTTTACTCCTATTTCCGAATGTCATGAAATTTGTTGCATATGAAAGATATTCCTCGTCCACGTCTTCTAGTAAAACTTTAGCCTTAAATATGCAGATTTTTGGTCACAGTGGCCTGTCCAAAATTTCTATATTGCGAAAAACCGTGGTCTGGTCCTTTAGAGGTTAAATAATATACCACTCAACAATCAAATAATAATAATAAATCAATTTGATTCTATAGTGAGTAATTTTAAGCTTGCTACATTTCTTGTTTTTTTGCCCAAGTTGCAAAATATATATTGTGCAATATAACTCTCCACCTCCTAAGATATATAGGCAAGGATAAATTGGATGGAAACAATATTGGCTCAATTCCTTATCTTAATGCTGAAGGTATGTTCACACTTGGTATTAGGGGTGATGTTTGCAATGTGAATCTGGTCAAGAAGTAGGTCTAAATTTGTTCCTAAGACCCTTAGTAACAACATTTCTTAACACCAAGTGCAAATATACCTTTAATAGTCATAGTGGTTCTTGGTTTGCTTATTTAGCTACTATTGATTGTTGCACTCCTTAGTGGTGTGAGCAGAAATTGCTAAGGTTAATATTACATGCATCTAATTTCTTATGGTATAGAATAGGATCATTTGGAAGAACATTTTCTCTCATCTTTTATCTTTTTAAGTGTACAAATCTGAGTTTTATTATTTGTGTTTTTGGACAAGCATTTTTATAACCACTCCCATCATATTCATAAGTTTTGTTTTTTTCATTTATTTTGGGCAATACAGACATTACAAGAGATCTAGACATTGTAGTGGGTTGTTTGACTACATGATACATTAGGAAAATTTTCAAGGCACAGAAAGATTGTGATTATAGAGGAAACAAAACTATTTTTTAAAATTTTATTATTATTTTTTAATGAAAGCATCTAATGTGGCACTATCAATACCACGTCGGCATCACATCAAGTTTACTATTATTTAATTATTAATTATTTTTTAAATAATTTTTTCTTCAAAAAATTATTTTAAAATTATTTTTGTATTTGCACCGGGGGGTCCTGAAAAAAGGAAGCTTAATGGCCCTCCCAAGGGTTCAGATTTTTCCTAATGTAATTATGCATTTATCAAAAGAAATTAAAAAATTAAAAAATTAAAAAAATATTTAGCCTACATGATCATAGTTTGTGCCACTATTCCCACGCATAACTAGGACCAAAAAAAATTTAAGGAAATTCCTCATGGATTTGCACAATTGTAGAAAGTGCAATGATCCACAATGAGGGCCAAATTTTATCTAATGAAGCGATCTTTATTGGAATGATGAAGCTATTTCCATCTATGAAAATAGATGAGATTTGTATTACATGGATAAAATTTCATTTTTTAATCTAAAATAGTGTACATTCATCCAAAATAGAACAATACCTTTTCAATATTTGGTAGCAATTTAGAAGAAGAAGAATATATTGCCAAATATTCCCTATTAAAAAATTGCATTAGAAATTTTAGTGAAAATTCGCTCAAAACCATCCTTACTTGATGGAGCTTCTCCAAGATTTTTGCAATGGTTAATTAATTTGGTGAACACAAGGTCTTTGCTAACCTTAGCAACTTCTACAATAAATTAACATTACCTCTCACCAGTTCTCTCTTTCTTACCAATCCAATCTTTGCTTGCTATCCAACTCTTTTTTAAACTCTCATTCATCTAGATCTACCTCCCACAGTTTCCACCTAGGCATTCCTTGCTTCAATTTTTCACAATCCATCTTCCCTTTTATGTACAATACTTTCTTCTTGTACTAGAAAATAGGCTTGCAACTTCAAGAAAGTAGAGTCATGGCAAGATCATATACTAGCTAGATTATGCTATCTCTTGAACAACACTAACTACAGTTAAGAAATGGAGATCGATCAACATACAATCAATTAAAGTTATGTTCCAAAGGGCTAGAGGCCTTGCATGTAGAGGACAATTTTGGTTCGCGATTCTCAAACCAGATCGACATCAAAAGAAGATGAATCTAATCGCAATACGCGCCGGCACTAGGTGAGTAGATCAATAGTAGAAGAAAAACAATCAAGGTTGATCAAAATCACATAATGTGTGCAAAGAAGAAAAAGCAATGGCACTACTTCGTCTTTCTGTCATGCGAGAGATTAATTATGATCAAATAGAGCCATGATTGATTTAGGATATGAAAGATCTAATACATTCAACAGAAGCTTGACCACATCGAGGAAAAGCTTTCAAACACGATCATTGATACTATCCTATAGTCGTTTTCAATCGATCGTTAGGAAAGACTCATATGTTATGCTTGAAAATTGATGAGGATGCTAATAGCTAGTTTCATGTCTATTATTCTAGAGCACTGAAAGAGCTAAGAATAGACATTCATGCATTGGCCATCCTCAAAGTGACACAGTTGTGGTACTCAAGTTAGATTACCATGATGCATTTTGCAAATTTCTCTCATTTGCAGTAGACAAAGAAATAAATGCCCATTGTTGATGAATAGAAGTCAAAGCCAACTTCTTATGGAAGTAGTGATTTTTTTATATCATTATTGGTAGAAAATTTAGCCAAACTCTATATATTAAGTTTCTTTTGTTAACAAGATCATCCATCTACTTCCATACGTCATCCAACTTATCTAGTTGCTTGAATGTATGTATCAATTCTTTTTCAGTTATGTAGCTTTTATTCAATTGAACTCATGTATGATCTGTACTTGTTTGAGTTGTGTCTATTGTATGTTTAGGTCCTTATCTTTATATCATTCATACATGGTATCAAAGCAAAGTTTTCTTAGTCTTGTTAAGCTATAAATAACATGTTATAGAAGCTCTTTCATATTCACCGCATTGTATTGAGAGTACAAACAATATTTTATAGTCACTCAGAAAGATGTCAAGAAAGAGTAGATCCCAGATGAAGTAAACTCGTAAGATCTTCTAACTTCCACTTATGGAGATATATGGTTACACACATTGCTAAGAAGGAGAAATTAAAGTCACTTTTTGACTACACCGCCCATCTCTTCTAGCACGATCCTACAAATTTGACAATGTCCAACTAACAAGAAGAATCCAAAGAGTTAGTAGAGGAGAAGGTGGAACTATTGATGTATATTTTGACTATGTCTATCAAACCTTCGCTTTTAGCACAACTGACTAAATATCAAGAATTGAAATTCCTTTGGAATTTCTTGTGTCAATCCTTCGAGGTTGATAATGATAGTTGGAAGTTTGAACTTAAGAACCATCTTTCTCACCTTTCTTTTATAGAGAGCTTGGGAATGGAATCATATTTTTTGCAGTTCCAGTAGAATCTAGCTCAACTATTTGTTATAGGTGTTAAGAATGAACTATGTGAACTTAATCTAAATTGTAATGAAAGCTTTGCTTGATAGCTATGACTACTTTCTCCATAACTACACGAGTGCAAGTAGATTCTTGATGCTGGACCAACTACAAATACGCCTATTGCTAGAAGAGAGTTGTTGACAGTCAAAGACGAGAGGTAAGAGCACTATTGATTCCAAGGCATTATACTTTCGAGAAAATTCACAATTTCAATATAATGTGTAGTAACATCACAATCTAGGAGGACAACCCAATTGAGCACAAGGAATGCCAAATAATTTTCAAGGTAACTCAAGTTCATTTGTCAATTTCTATAATAGATAGATCAAGTGCTATTATTATAGTCAGTATGAGTACACAAAAGATATGTGTCTAGAGAGGGTAGTTGATATTTGTAAACTAGAAACTGAAAGCTCAATCAAACTTGGTAATAAATCAGTTTTGGTGAATTTAATTCAGGAAGAATTACCCTAGACAACTCCCAATCCTTGTATTTTAAACAATATAGACAATGTAGAGAAGTCCAATGAGCAAAATTTTGACATGTTTGAGGCAGTTATATCAAGTCTCAATCTTCATGATATAGACTTTGGTTGGTACCATGACTTTGGTGCGACACAACATGTCACTGGAGAATGAAGCAATTTTTCTAGTTTAGATCAATTTAGTGGTAATGTAAGAATTACTAGTCGCTGGAGCCATGATATTGTAAGAAAAAGGTCTCTATAATTCATGTTGCCTTCTAATGAAATAAAAGATATCAATGGTTTTTTGCATGTGCTTGGTTTAGGAAATATCTTGTTATCAATTGGGTCATTGACAGATAAGAGGATTGTAGCTTGCTTTGATGACCAAAGATGTCTCTTTTACAGTAAGGAAAACAAAAAATTATAGCAAAAGGATTACACAACAAACGCAATGGATTATATCAACTCTCAGCTTTGAATATAGACATTATAGTGAATTTGCTTCAAACCGAGATTGATGCAATACAACTTTGGCACCATCGATTAGGCCACATCAATTATGACAAACTTCACATGCTATCAAAAGGCCTTGCAATAGGCTTACCATATCTTCTAGTATTCAACAAGGTTTGTGATCAATGCCAAGTGGAGAAACAACATAGGGAGAGTTTTCCAAACCAGAGTCTCACGCAAGCGTTAGAATCGCTTGAACTTTTATACATTGATTTACGCGGGCTTCTTTTTGTCACTTTCTTGAGAGGTTCTAATTATTTTATGGTCATTGTTGATGATTTTAGCCGTTCTGTTTGGGTGAAATTCTTACACAAAAAATCACGAGTATTTGAAAAATTTAAGACATTCAAAACTATGATTGAACTGCAATCACAAAGAAATATTCAAAAAATTCAAAGTGACCTTAGAGGTGAATTTCTTTCTACTCAATTTCAGCAACTTTGCAAGGATTCTAGCATCTAGCGTCAATTGACAAATCTAGAATTGCATGAATGAAACGACATTACAGAGAGAACAAATTGGAAGTTGCTTGAAATAGCGAAAAGTATGATGGTGACAGCTTCCACTCGACGATTTTTATAGATTGGAGCAATAAATATAGTTGCTTTCATCACCAATCGATGCCCAATAATAGCCAATTTCTAGGTAAGACCATTTAAAAAATTCTCTGGCAAACTTCTTGACGTTTCTTTTCTTAGAGCCTTCGGATCTAAAGTACACATATGGGTAGAGAAAAATCAACAAGACAAGTTGGACTCTAAAGTAAAAATGGGTTTGTTTGTAGACTACAATGAACTAACTAAAGGCTTTAGAATTTGGCTCCCTATTGATAGAAAACTTATCATATTTAGAAATGTAAAGTTTGATGAATCAAGCATCATGACAAAGCTTTACCTCCATTGTATTTAACACCTGTCCCATGCTCAGATATTATTAGCCCAGATGAACAAACCAAGTCCAATGTAGCCTCCTCTATAGACCAAACAACTCACCACAAGACTCTAGATCTTTGCCTTGGTTTGGCTAGATCTCTAATTTAGACTCTAGTCCTCCGTTACAAAACATTCCAGCTCTAGATCAGGACAGTCAACTAGATCAACACCCCACCAATTTCTTTGTATCGGAAATTAGCTTAGATCCACCCTTAGACAAAAAATGTTGAGTTGTGCCTCTATGCATTAGAAAATCATCCATTTATTTAAGAGATAGCTATACATATTCCATTGAGCTACCTAATTTTCTACCGCCCTATTATATTGAGCTTATTAAACCATTCAAAAATTGTTGTTTCTTTGGCATTATAAAAGAACCATCAAAGCCATTGAACTTTACTGAAGCAAATATACATCCAGGTTGGAAAGTCGCTATGCAGTCAAAGAAAAAGCTAGTATTAAAAAATCAAACATGGGATCTCTCTGAACTTCTACCTAGTGTATAACCAATCACAGCTAGATGGGTTTACAAAACCAAAGTAGGAGTCAATGGCAAGCCTTCAAAACTCAAAGCCACACTTGTAGCAAGAAGTTTTTAGCAAACCAAGGGCATAGATTTTGATGAAGTATCCGCATCTTTTGCAAAGTGGAAAGTTGTGAGGATGGTGGTAGTTCTAGTAGCGAGCAACAATTGGGTTCTTGTTCATGTTGATGTCATTGCAGCTTTCTTAAACAATGACCTCAAAAAAATTGTATACATGGAGCTCCCTAAGGGATTTCAAAATTCCTCAATTGCAAACAAAGTTTGCAAATTGAGAAAGTCACTTTATGGTTTGCGGTAGTTGTTACTTACATAGTTAGATAAAATTATTGGTTTTTTGATTGAGTAAGGATTGGCCTATATCGAAGTTGATTATAGTCTTTTTTATATAACAAGCTCCAACCAAGGTTGACAAAGTCCAACGTTCGAGGGAAAATCACATCCAAATCGTGGACGACGGGATGTTTGGACTCTATCTCTGCTACATCCAAAACGCCATCAGAAGGCAAACGAGTGAATGGATGGTGCGAACAGATCTACGTTGTCCAATCAAATAGATGCAGTTTGATCAACAAACATGGACCATTAGATCTCACAACGAACAGGGCAGATGGCATCAACGGATGTTAAAAAATTTCTAATATTACGAGACTCTCCAGACTTGGCATCCTCATCCGTGTCCACATCCTAGCAACCGTGACTCCAACGGCATCAGTATACTCATACACTATGTGGACGATCTTTTGATAATTGGTTCACATACCAAAGGTATTCATAGCTTGAAGAAAAATCTTATGAGTTGTTTTGAAATGACAAATTTGGATAATGTGAATTATAACCTTGGTGCAAAATTTCACCAATCAAGTACCAACATTTTTCCCTCTTGAAAAACATACGCAATGTAGATACTTAAAGAGTTTGATATGTTATCAAGTATACCAGCATCTATTCTGATGGCTAAAGGATTGAACCTCATTATTGAAACAGACTCACTGCATATTGATATTCAACGTTATCAAAGGCATACTTATACACTTAATAAACACAAAAGCTAAAGATTATTTTTACTACTAGTGTATTAAATTGCTTCATGCATGACCTACAAATTCCACACATGGAAGTGGCTAACCAAATTTTGAGATACATTAAAGATTCACTAGACTTTGGTGTACACTATAAGAAAGACATTGAAAGTAGAGAGTGGAGGTCACTATCAGCCAACCACCTCTGGTGAGCGATTGAGAGCAAAAAGTAGAGAGCTCTATTGCACGTTGAAGCAAGTTATATTGCGCCACTATCCTCGTAGGATTTTTGTTCTCATAATTTGCTCTTCACTTGCCGCTTTTTTCCTCTCTTCAAAGGGCAAAGCAAGCTTTTGTGAGGAGGTTGTCAACAATAGTGGAATTTCACACATGATGAGCCTATGCAAGTAGCAACCTCATTGTTGGGAACATGACAAGGAATTGAGATCAGGTAAGTTAGTACACTACAAAAAAGCCATGTTTAAAATGATAAATTTAAGGTGACATTCAATGCAACCTATGATTTTATGTCAACAATAACATCCACTATAATGTCAAAATGTTATGGTAGACATTATTATTGACATAAAACATGGGTTGTTATATTGAATGCCACTTAAAATCCGTCACCTAAAACATGACTTTTTTATAGTGGTAGTAGTCTAATAAGTTCCAAATGGAGTGTAATCACCTATGATAGGATACACAAACGCCGATTGGAAAACTATAGGATGGACTAAAAATCGATTACTCAATGGTTTTTAAATCCGCTAGAGGCCTTATTTTGCAGTCTTCAAAGAAGCAACAAAGAATTATTGTTTCATCAACGGACACGACGCAATGGCGCTTACAAAGGCGCTTACAAGAGAAGCCAATTGGCTACAAACTCTATTTTCTAAAATACATGGAGTTATACCAAATCCTATTAGTCTATTTTGTAATAATCAAAGTACCTTGAAAGCAGCTAGAAACCCAATATACCTCAAGCAACTCAAACATATCAAACTTTGGTTGCACTTTATAAGAGAAAATGTCATAGCATGCACAATCAAAACTATCTATATATCAACTCGGGATCAAGTAGCAAACATTTCCTTTAGGAAAACAAAGATTTATTAAACTTATGGACAAAATAGATGTACAAAATATCAGTTCCCTACTAGAAAGCTAGAACCTTTGCAAGTGTTGCTTAGCTTCTTGTTGCAATCAAAAGATTTTGAACTCAAAACCACTAAAATGCTTAACCTATTGTTTACAATCTTTCTAGGAGAAATAAAGTCCGGGCTT
Organism: Pseudoscleropodium purum; assembly: GCA_963969395.1. Classification (NCBI taxonomy): domain Eukaryota; kingdom Viridiplantae; phylum Streptophyta; class Bryopsida; order Hypnales; family Brachytheciaceae; genus Pseudoscleropodium; species Pseudoscleropodium purum. Next base: position 7,729,047 of record OZ017796.1, read on the forward strand.
GTAACCTCATCAAACAATGTAGAACTTAAAAACTATTTAATACACTTGCTTGGCTTTCCTTGGGCAACCTCTTAGTCTTATAAAAAAATCCGAAGCTTGCCAATTATAGACCAATAGCACGGCATCAATACATTGACTCAACAGACATTGGAGTATCATAAGAATGAATACCAAAAAAATCCACTCAAGCTGCAAGACATTAGTTGCTTGCATTAGTAATATGAATCTTGTTCCCTCAACAAAATCAAACACAAGAGGAGAAAGATTTGTCACCATTGTCATTGATGAGGAATCTTGTGGAAGAATACTCTTGCCTATTACTACTAGATAATCCATTCTTTTAGATTGACAAAGTGTACAGCTCATTAGGTTCTTGTACTTTATATTGTTATTGCAATATCTTAGTGCGAGGGGGTATTAATAGTATCATTCATCCACCTCCATTCATCATTAAGCTAATTTGGTTGCCTACATATATGTGTCGACTCTCTTTCAGTTATGTATCTTTTATTCAACTAAGTTCATGTATGATCTATATTTGTCTAAGTTGTGCTTGTCATATGTCTAGGTCCTTATCTTGATATCATTTGCACAATTTTCTAATGTTGCAATCTCATCTTGGAAACGAAAGTGTTCCCAAGTTCCCAAGATTAGATTCATCTTTGGAATCAATGTGGTGCACATGTTGATGTCAGAAGTAACTCTCGAACTTACGGCTACTTAAGGGTTCAATTTTCCTTTTAATATTTGGAGGTGTAGAACTTATGTGATACTTGGTGATATGTATATCAAAACTAGGTGATATGTTGGCAAATTTTGGCTATTGATCTTAACCCTTAAAGATTTTTTATTATGTTTTCACCAAAACTCTCCAAAACTGCCAATTCTAGTACAAGTACCAAATTTTAGGAATTTTTTTTTTTGATATACATGTAACCACATGATCTTGTTGTATACTAATTTAAAATTATGTGGAAAAAAATTCAAAATTTTTCATAGTGAGATAGCAAGGAATTAGCATTTGAATTGATAAAATTCTTTTTTGGGGCCCTCCCAAAAAATGGACAACTGCACTTCACAAGGTCACATTTGTATGAACAAATGTTCAAAATGGTGGTGCCTCTTTGGATTCATTCTTCAAGGCAAGTTGGCTACATGCTTAAGAAAATTAAGATCATTTAGAATTGTACAACATATAGGAAAAGAACAATAAGTAGAAGAAAAAAAGAATGATTCAAAACACTAAATTGTTAAGAATTAAATTATGGAATTGAAAAATGCCAATCCGAATGGTTGTAATGTTGTAATAAACAATTTACAACGAACATGTTTATTTTTTTATAAATATTGAAAATTGAGTTAAATAAAGGATTTCAAAGTTTATTTTAGAGTAGATATTCCATAATTGCCCGCAAACTAAAACTCTTCATAACTTTCCTTTCATTAGTCAAAATGGATTGAAAAGTATTGGGCCTTAAAGCTATGCCTCAAGCACATGTTTTGTGAAAATCTCAAAGAAAAAAAATAAAAATTTCATTTGTAGTGAGGTGCCCAAAAATGCTATGTTCTAAAAAAAACATATTACATTAGGGGTTAAAAAATGGCAACAACAATCTAGCTATCTGGACCCTCCAAATTGAAAATTTCCTTCACAAAAAATTGCCAACATCTTTTGGTTGTAGCCAATTGGTAAAAAATTGTGCATAAAAAATATTGCATGGATGAAATAATTACAAAGCTACAAGTTTCATTGATAGCTGACAAGGATGGATCTCTCACCAAGTTCCAAGATAAAATATGAAGTTGGATTAAAATTTGTATTACTTCATAAAACTAAAGTTCTATCAAAAGGATTTACATAGGATTTCATTTAATAACCAATTAACTACCCTAAAACGCAATAAAGGTGTCAAGCACTACTTCATAAGTGTAGTAAAGCTTGGGCATTCCTATACTACCTATAGTTGAAAATTCTCAACTAAACAAGACTTTATTATATAAAATCTTTTACAAGAAATTCATATTTCTATTAAACTTGTATACAAATGCATTCTTTACCTCTGCTTCATCAAATTGGTCATAATAGGTTAATCTTTTCATGTGCAAAGGATTAAGAAGCCTATATAAGGTTTTTCATTTTTAGGATAGGTTATTGTAAAGTAAATAAATTTAAGTAAATTTTTTACAAGGGAAAGTTTGGCATGCTAACAACTTTTTAGAAGACTCATTTTTAGCCAATTGTGAGGCAAAGTGTACATTTGGTCCTAAAAAAGGCACTTTAAGAAAATACATTTTGATTAATACAATCCAACTTTAGCATCATATATCTACTTCATTGAGTATATTGTGTTAAAATTTCAAAACTATGAAGAAACTCTTTGATCAATACTAATTTTGAGCAAAAAAACATTTGCAATGCATAGTTCATTTTTCAATTTTTTTTTCTAATGAAATGGATATGTCTCACAATACATGCAAGTTAGTGACATGATTTGAATTTCAATAAAAAATCCATGAAAAAAAATCATTTGAAAGAAGTACACCCTCAAATATTAAAACATTTTCTTTCTTGATTAACTTGCCCCCTTTGAGAGCAAAGGATTAATTTCAACATATTGATTTGTGGCCACTAGATTCGATAGAATTTGTCTTATAGTCAAGTCAATCTTTGTGTGTATCTATATGCAAAATTTAACTATAGGATCAAATAATTGAAATTGAAATTTTCTATATTTAGAATGAATTAAAGTCCACTAAACACTTTTAGAGGTTGACTTCTAAAATTCCTTTACATTTTGATCCTCTAAAATGCAAAAATGGTCACTTAGTGTCAAGATTTTTCAATGAAAAAAAATAAAAAGAATGATCATTGGAACTAATAGATCTCCATTTCACCTTCATATAGAATATATAATAAACAGTTCAAACTCAAATACCTCACCATTTGTAAGGTCTATAATAACTCAAAGTAGGTGGGTAGGAGATATCCCAACTTCAAGATTGAATAAAATTAGAGGATGTTAAAATTTAGTTTGAATTTTTTACCATGATATAAATGCTAGGTAAGGAATCGAGTATACCAAAAACTCATGACTTGAATCCACTTTATAGAAAACTTTTGTGCCTTGCCTAAACACCACAATCCCATTAGAAAGATGAAAACATCCAAAAACATCAATAGATTCATCAATTTAACTTCAAAAATGTCTTCTTCAACATTCTAAATAATGAATTGTTATAATATAACAATATGAAGTAGAAGGAAAATATAATTTTTTTTATAATCCAAATGATGATTTTTTATACCCTTGAACTCAAACAAGAATGCCCTCAAGTGTTAAAAACATTATTTAGTGGAAATTCCTCATAAGTCCTTCAATAATTATAAAAAATGAGTTTTTGGAGCCAAACCATTCAAAAAAAATTAGAAAAATAATCTCAACTTGCCCATTTCAACAAATTATAATTCTAGATATTGAAAATTTATGTATATCCAATAATATGAATTTCAGGTGTATGAAAAGTCAAACAACAATAATTGACCAAACCCCTCAAAATTCACAATTTGATTATAAAGAATCATTAGAGGATTTTTTCACCCCCAGGAGGGCTATGGGTTCCCACATAGTGAGAACAGCCCCGCAGGAGGCCACGGCAGCTCATTGACATGGCATAGCGACTTCCATGTCCGAAAAAATTGATTTTTTTTCTATTTTTTTTTTGCATTTCAAGAGTAAATTTTTTTTGTCAAGAATAGCTGTTTCCCAAAATTGCACGGGAGGGCAGTTCCTGACACACTTGCTTGAAGTGACCCTCCCTAAGCCCAGAAATCCTCTAATGATTAGGGGCTAGGATTAGGGGTTAAGATTTAAATATTATTTTGGATGATGAAAATTTACTTGGATGAAACATTTCTATAAAAGAATCTATTTATCATGAACTCAAGAATACTAAAGAATCAAACTCATCCCATGTACGTTTTATTTATGGCTAGGTTGAGGAAGGGTGATTGCAAAAAACATTTGTACTATTTGTTGCATTTTGAATTTTTTGTTAATTTGTAGTATAGGTACTACAAGTATTGTGAGTACTTTTAGAGCTATAGAATACAAAATTTGGACTAGCCATTGATGTGATTGTGGATCTATTGCCCTAATGACACGTTTGTGTTTATCATTCATTTGCATGACAAGGATAGATGACAAAGTTTGTTCATTGGTCTTCAATAGGGAAATGCCATCCATTTTTCCCCTGCTTGCACTATTCAATCCTACACAATATGGCCCTTAAAATTTTGGGATAGAAACTATTAGTTTCATTGGAAATAAAGACTTCCACAATTTCGTTTAAAAAAATTATAGAATCTACTTCAAAAATTTATGATAAAAGTGGCCATTGTTGCCATTTCATTGGAGAAAGTTAAGGTAAGTCCTAAGAAAACACTAAATTATATTTCTTAATTGTTCAAAAATTCATATTGACTAAAGCACACTTTAGGGCAATGCACAACAAGAGACTTGAAGCAATTTTGTGGAATCCCTCCTCTAAGAAGGTGTAAGTTGCTTAGAGAAGCAAGCTCTTCCAAACTACATATGTGATATATATATTTGATATTCACTTTGACCTACTATATTAATTTTGAAAAGATAGAAAATATTCAAGTACACTAGCAATTGCTATATAAACCTTCTTTATGAATTTCATGTTCATTGAATTATTTTTGCAATACTTATGCTAGAAATTAAAACCACTTCTACATTCAATGTGTGATGGAAAATAGTACAAGTTTTTCTTACAATCACCTAAAACTCAACCGAAGTCATTGAACTTAAGTCTTTAGGTAACAACATCAAAAAGAGACACTTTCTGCTTTGAGAATTTTTGAAAAATAGGCTTGAATGAACATTTCAAAGACTCAAAACTACTACAACTTTCCAAGAAGCAACCAATAAGAAGCAAGGAGTTTTTATGAAGCAACTAGTTAATGAAAGTTGAGACATTTTGCACTTCAAAAGTGATCATTTAAGATGAGTTTGTGATAAGTATATGGTATCTTATATTCTCAACTTTGTAAATCTATAAAATATCACAAGAGTATTAGAAAATTACTAAAACCACTTACGTTACATTTCTCATGAGTTTGCTAGTAGTACTATCAAATTTTTTTGTTATCCAAGTCAAGTAAATCAGCCCATGACAGTCAAATGACCCTTGACAAATACTTAAGAAATGACTCATCATAATTTTTTTTTTAGTTTGTGAAATTTGGGCAACCATCAATATCTTATTTGGCAAAATGATGGAGTGATTAGTAACCTCCTTTAGAGCTCCCAATTGTTTAGTGTGAATTCTTCAAAAGATTTGATTTTTTTAAGTTATTCATGTTAGAAAATATTATGATTGCTTTAGATGAATTAAATGAGCATTATGGATTTAAATTTTGTTGGTTATAAAGTAGTCTAAAGACTCTTTTGGTTCATGATGCATTGAACCCTTTAGAAATTAATAGCTAATTTATACTTTATCAAAAAATTACAATTTCAATTACCCTCATTATTTCTCAGTCTTTAGGTGCGAAAAAAATTGAAAAATTTCAGTAACACCATGAGACCAAACTCCTAATTCTAGAAAACTGAGTGTCTCTTTAAGTTGAGGCTAATTTACTCAACCTTCAAAGTTGGACCAAAAACTGATTTTCCGCTCTTGAGCTTGTCACGTCCGTCGTCGCGCGCAGTTGTTGAGTCTCCCGATCCAAGCTTCCCGATCTCCCGTGCAATCTTCCCAAACATGAGACCAAAATTCGGTTGCAAGCCTGAATAGGAAGTTTCAGCATGGCGTAGTTTGCCGCACTGATTTTCTGCGTCATCTTTCGAGTGCAGAATTCGATCATATGGCGTTGTCGAAGTCCTGGTCCGCAAGGCAGCGGACCTTGTCGTTGGGCGCCATTTGCGGATTCGCTTTCCTCCTTCGCATGCTGTTGTCGCTGCATCCTTATTCCGGTACACAAGTATTCAATTGATATAAATTGATTCACATTTTTTACGCTCAGGGTCCGAGCTTTTTCTGATCCGCATTCTGTTTTAGGGTTTTCTGGGGGCTTTCAGGTTCTTTGAAATTTGAATTCGTGCTGCTGCTGCTGTTGTTGCAGGAGCTGGTGTCGCTCCCAAATTTGGCGACTATGAAGCGCAGCGGCATTGGATGGAGATTACTGTCCACACTCCTGTGAAAGAGTGGTACTTGAACACTACCGACAATGATCTTCGCTACTGGGGACTGGATTATCCGCCTTTGACGGCGTACCAAAGTTGGCTCCATGGACGCGTTCTCCATTTTCTCGATCCTGCAGCAGTGGCTCTCAATTCCTCTCGAGGATACGAGGATGCCAAAAGGTACTACGTTTTGTGAATTTTGAAATCAGAGTAGGCTCTGTTTAAAGTGCGTTACTTCTCTCTGAAAAGTTGCGCTTTGTTCTCCTTTTTGCAAGCATGTCAATCCATTTGTCATAGAATTTCTGAACAAGTGTAAGTATGTGTTAGCAAGCACAAGTTTTTCAGCTGTCATGTAGTGTCGTATTAAGAACTCCTCTTGCCTATATTGCGTAATTTTGATCACCGTGACGTGGATTCTGCCTAGTATTCATCATCTCTTTAGTCCGTGATGCGTGATTGCTTAGTGATTGCTAAGGTAGAGTTACCTAATTGCGAAGTTGCGGCACGTTACTAAATGCGACACCCTAAGATATTGGACATTGAGTACTTATTTGATTTTGAGAAATTATGTTTTTTTTGAAGGTCAACTTCTAATAGAATCTTGAACTTACAACTTTTGCATAGTGTATCCAAATAAGGCATACTTTGGTACATTGGAATCCCCTTGCAATTGCTAACGGGAATCAATAGAAACTTGGTTAGGCTAATAATTGAATATATTCTCAGCTCGTCAAGTGTTGCTTGTAAGTGTGATTACTTCACCTCATAATTTATGGATCAGGTACAGGCAGCACATGCTGCATATAACACTATGAAAGAAATGATGGTGATGTCTTATAGTGGAGGTAATTGGAAACGTTGGGCGGATGTTGCAGCAAATTCTTGATGCGATGGACGGTATTGTCATCAGACGTTCTGGTTTTCTTTCCTGCAGCCATCGCGTTCGTGGCGTCTTACTATAAGCCGAGAAGATTTGAAGAACGGGCCTGGGCGTTGGGCATGATTCTTCTCCAGCCAGCTCTTATGCTTATTGACCATGGCCACTTTCAAGTTTGTCTTTGACCCCTTCACGATTGAAAGTCTCCTGTAAAATTTATAATTTTCTGGTCTTAGTTCCTCAACCAAGTCCTTGGAGGGTTGTAGTTTGGATTTTGAGAGCATAAGCTATTCTGTAGGGACAGTCTTTCGAAGTTGATGGTAAGTTTTGGTTATGGTTTCACCAGTTCAACTGCATCAGTTTGGGCTTAGCAGCTGGAGCCGCTGTGGCTGTGGCCTCAAGGCACGAGCTTGTAGCCTGTGTGCTGTATTCTTTGTCACTCAATCACAAACAGGTGCTCTTTAATTTCCTGTTTTCCCTAAGCATTTCCATTGCTAATAGCACCTTACATGATCACTTGACCTTATGACACTTGCAACGAACTGCTGCAAGTGTTTTAACACAGTATAACACATTGATTTCACGTCACTTGCTAATCGCTTATCTCTTCGTTTGCTGATTAGTCGTCTCTTAGCATTGTTAATCTTACTTTGGTGCCATTTGTAATGGGGGGGTGTTGATCAGATGAGTGCATATTACGCACCGGCATTCTTCGCTCATCTTCTTGGAAGGTGCATTCAACGTCGCTCTCCAGTTTCTGGTGTCTTGAAACTAGGATTCGTGGTCCTGATTACGTTCACGATCTGTTGGTGGCCTTTTTTATCGTCTTTGCAGTCTGCTGGGCAGGTAAATGTTTCGCAATTAGTTTCTCTAGACTAGTTTTGTAGGCTTACATACCTCCGCATGTGTAATCTAAGTGTATATAACTCCAGTACTAGAGCGGAGCAAGCTATAAGGTTTCATTGAGTAGCTCTTATGATGGCAGTAGGATTTAGCAAGACCATATGCATGAAAAACTGTACGGATGAAAGCGGACAAAAAAATGAGACGGGACCCAGTTTGCATTTAACATAATACTCCCTCCATCCTGAAATACATGTCCGCATTGGAACCTCGTGTGTTTTTTATTACCAATATTCATTAATCATATTGTAAATTGCATAATTTAGAAAGATCCAAATTTTTTATCACTGGAATCAATGAAGAACGTTGTATGTGTTCAATGCAAAATATATAAAAATCAGGTCCCAGAAAGTCTCCATACAACCTACTCAAAACTACTGAAAAAAACACGAGTTTCCAATGCAGACACTTATTTCGGGACGGGAGGGAGTAACAGATAATAGATGTTCTTGTGTAAAACATGCCACTAATGTGATTTCCATTGTTGCATTTCTAACACTTGGAAATTGAATTCATTGTGCAAACTCAAGTTTATTGAGTTGACACATATTGAAAGGTCTCTGTTTTATTCTGTACAGGTTTTGAATCGATTGGCCCCATTTGACCGTGGGCTTTTTGAAGATTATGTTGCAAATTTCTGGTGTGGTACTTCTATGCTTATCAAATGGAAGGAGTTGTTCTCCATTCTAGTGCTAGCGCGGATGGCTTTGGGCGCTACTATTACAGCGGCTTTGCCATCTATGTTGCAGCAGATCCTGGCTCCAAGTGTTCGAGGCTTTCTTTTGGCCATGCTTAATGGCTCTTTCGCATTCTATCTTTTTGCTTTTCAAGGTACTTTTTAAGCACTTTGATACGGACTTGTTATGGTTTTCATTTTTCACTTCTTGATGAGACTCCATTCTGATGATCAATTTCAATATGTTTAGTAATAATTTTAAATGTGAAAGGATTACACGATAAGCAAGTTCGTAGTAAATTTTCTTGTGGTGACCTGATTTTGCTCAAATTTATGAATGAAGTTATTTCATGGATGATAACCATTGGAGCACCCTCGCAGTTTTGTAGTGTAATTTGAAAATGAATCGATCTAATTGCTATTATAGTGATTTCAGCTCTATTGTGCAACACAGTAGGCTTTATTGTACGGAAGCACTTTCATTACAATTTGAGAACTTAACAAAATTACTTTAGGCAAGAAATATTAGTTTCTAGATGTTCTGGTCATTGAATACATTCATTTCTCTTACAAGACTATTGATCTGATTTTCTGATCATCTCTTGTTGTTGCAGTGCATGAGAAGTCAGTCTTGCTACCACTGCTACCGGCTACTCTGTTAGCACTTGAGGAGCCTGGGGTGTTGCAGTGCCTTGTGCCTTATGCTGTCATTTCAATGTTTCCCCTACTCCGACGCGATGACCTTGTTTTACCCTACTTTGCCCTGCTGGCTCTCTTCTTCCTCTTACCCAAGTGTCCTGCACGTGCAGAGGCAGCAAGAGACACGCCATTCAAATGGTGGAATGGCTCCATCTTGAAAATGTGTTCCATTATAGGAGCAGTCATTCTTCATCTCTTGTATCTCTTCGTTCAGCCACCCTCTAGATACCCATTCCTGTTTGAGGCTTTCCTCACTTCGTATTCCTTTGCACATTTTGTAGTGTTAGTCATTTACACAAATTACAAGCAATGGTTTGTGCCTGCTGATGACCAGTGGATGTCATCCTCTAAGAAAAGCAATTGACCAGAGACATTACAATTGAGTTTCTACGGTGTATTGACTGCCACCTCATGTCAATGTCTACATTCCATTTGATTTTGTACCAGAATTCAGTGGAGGCGGTGTTCACGGAGGACGAGTTCTTCCAGTGGTGGAATCATCCACTTACAGGCAGCAACAGCAACGACAGCTATAGGATACTAGTCATCTACATGTAGAATATGGAAAGAGTGCTGTCGGATGCTCAGTGCTGGTCCTGTTCAACTTGTACAACTGTAGTAAAGCTGCTCTCTAGCATTCTGGCTATCCTAACAGCTATATCTTGGCAGAACATCTCTCACTGGATCTTCAACGGAACGGAAAGCGTCAGTCAAACACCAACTCTGAGTGCTCCAGGAAGGTAGGTGCCATCTGACCTCTAAAATCAGCTTTACAAGGGAGTCTAGATTCTGTGTCCGTCCTTTGAGAAGGAGAAATCCTATACACCTTATGGAAGTCGTAGAGCGTGATTAGTGCAGGATGGAGCTTGTTGCGAACCTTGTGATATGTATAATTGGTGAGCAGTCTTCCAGACGGAGTCATTTTACATGATTTCATTAGAAGAAATGCAAATAGTTCGAGAGGGACTTGAGGCTACACTTTGCTTTTCTCTGCTTACTAAACGCAAGTGACCTAATTCCCCCAAAACTTTTACATTCTAAGTATCTTTCATGTGACCATGAACTAGAGAATGCTTCGAGAGCCAGGATGCTCGAGAGAAGTTTTGGACAAAACAGCAAGTTGTTCTACTCGAGGAGCTGGAGAAGTGTTGGGTTGTATAAACTGGGGGCTTGCAGGTTGAAAATCATTTCAACTGAGGACCGTACGTAGAGACTCATTTCAGTAGTGGACAAAAACTTCCAGGTTTGGTTCCCTTATGGTATTAAGAAACTGCACCAGTTCGTTCAATGGTGTCAGCCAACGTTCCGAAGGTGACGATGACGTGGTCTTCTCAAACTCTGATGACTAGTCATTCAAACAATTGACTTTTTCCCAAGCTCACGTGGCTGCAGAGCGTGTGCTTGGCTGATCATGTTAATCAATTCATGTAAATTTTACTGCTTCGGTTGCAGAATTAAATGATGTTTTTTCATAAAGGATAAGGCCATTTGGCAAGTATTGGATACGAGAGATGATGTACGCAGACACTGACCACATATACCCATTTCATACGTCATTAAAATCAACATCAGCGTGAGAGCAGTCATTGCTCATCTCATTGCATTCCCTGCAGCTCGCTTAATTACATATACTCCATGTTCAGAATCAAGGAACTGACCTTGGAAATGTACTGTACTCCGCGCTCCGGTGCCGTGTTCAGAATAACGACTCAATTCAGTTGGTCAGACTTAACTCAATGGATTGCTGCGAAATGTGCTCGATAACGTGCTGTTGTTTTTAAGGCTGACTGACGTACATTCTCTTACATAATCAGCAATGGAAATAGCAATATACGCAAACAACTGTACTACAGGATGTATTTGTTAAGTACAAAATGAATTAGGTTACGCTTCTATGCTCCTAGCTAAGGTGACTACGAATGCAATGCACCCAACACTTGAAGAATAGTGCACAATGGAACAAAGCACAACATCCATTGTCAAGCAAGATCAAAGGCAGCTGCAAGTTCGAGAGATTTCCAAACGCAGCGACAGAGAGAGCGCAAGATCGAGCTGGAACGACAACGAAAACCTAAAGGGAAGTCACTATTGGAAAAGCAAAACTTGAGAGAAGATATGTATGAAGGAGAAGAGGAAGCTCATAACAATCTGGATCGACACCCTTCTTTAGAAAAATGCCAGAGACTTCACAAATGGAACCCAAGACAGTTGAAACCGTAGATGGGTTTGCAAGGACTACTGTCATCAGTTCAGATTGCGTCCGAAAAGAAAGGCGACTTTATTTCTAGTGCCCTTCTAAGAAGAGGTGTTGCGAAAAAGTCCTGAAGAATGTCACGGAGGGAGGGCACGGAGGATGACGTTTGAAAAGAGATTGGCAAGGGCAGGGAGGCGGCAAACAAGCAAACAAGGAGGACTCACTACTCCCTCAGCAGTGCGACTGGTGCGAGAAGAGTGCAAAGTTTGAAAAAGCAACGAGGAGCGATAAACAGGTGGCCTGCTTTCCGGGCCGATAACCGTTGAAATTTGAATGCGAGGACTCGGTCTCCCCCTGCCCGAGGCGGATTTGAAATTTCAGCGGGGCTCTGGGCAAATGGGAGCTTTATCTGAATGCCTCGGCGAGGGCGGCATTCTCAAGGCGGGCCGGCTAGCTGCTACTGCACTGATTTGGCTGCAACTTGTGATGATGTGGCATAATTTCCGGGCTGACTTAACTTACCGCTTTTTTAAGGTAACTCGGAGTCCTAATTTAGAGTAAGATCACGTTGATTCCTTTTGTTTGGGGAACTTATTTATGAGTTTTGAAATAAATAAAATAATTATATATAATGGGGGTTCTGAAAATGTTCCGCTACTTCCCACCATAAGTAAAAATGTTTATATTGCTTCAGTGTGATGAAGAATTTGATGTCATTGTACACGTGAGATTGCTTCGAAACACTTTAATTTAGAGAAGGGGTAATTTTAGCAAGATCCCCGTGAAAAATTTAAAAATGCCTTTCCCAGTGAAACCATAAATAAAGAAGAGTCCATTCATCCATTCCCTCCAGAAACTCTTTGTCTTCATATTCAAGAATTAGTAGGCCAGGAAGGTAGGACTGAGGTCCATGAAGAGCCCATTCAAGACCTCGATAATTCATTTGGGGAGGTCAAACTTCTTGAAAAAAAATTTAGTAAAATTTCCTTGAAAGAGAAATGGAATTGACATCTAACCCAAGTCATTTCATATTTTTTGGAGTTTTGTGGAATTAGTTATGAGCTTTTGAAGTTGAAGCATAGTGGTCACTAAAAGCATTCATGTCTTGAAATGTACAACGTTGGTACGTTGTTGGTGCAATGAGAAAGCAAAATGTACCTTTGTGTTATAGGTTGCTTTTAGAGCAAGAGCATTTTGTAGACTACCTACCTTACTCATTTGTGTACTCCCCACTCCCTAACGCATGCCACTTTTCACTAGAGCAAGAATAATTTAATGTAAAGGTTTGTTTATCCACTTGTCAAAGAATTCCAAATGAAAGTCATAAAAAATTTCATAATTAGATACACCTTAAGTTTGTGTCTAATTTTCATAATGTGTTTTTGTCTTTTAACTTCCTATTAAAAAGAGTATATACTTATCAATAGAGTTTATTCCACCGTTCAAGAATAATAAAATGCTTTTGAAATTAATTTTATTAGTCAATTCAATCATTAGAGGAATAGAATAAAAACATGGCGGTTAGAGGTTGATCATGAGTTCATTCAACTTTGGCAGTTAGATGGAAACAATGTGAAATATATTTCATCAAACCAACTCAAAGCCCAACTAGAAACTTTATAAATTTAAATGTATGTTCAATTTGAAACTACTTTTAGAAGTATTGGAATCTTTTCTAATCCATCTTATGACCAAAAAAAAAAAGATTGAACAAAATAAAGCATGAAACTCAAAACTCTAATCAAATGGAGCCATTACCAATTATTTGTTCTATTTGATTCTTTCTTCTTCTTTGTTTTGCACAATGAATTTGGAAATCGTCCAATTGTAGCTTTGGAGAGGTTTGAAGTTGATTTAAAATTTGGATTTGTAAGGTTTCAATTAGTTTAATTTAATGTATTTTCCTTTGTTTCTATATAACTTATAAAGTTTGATGAACTCATTATCAACTTTCAACCTCTATACTTCTTATCCTACACATCTAATACTCAAATTGACTAAATAATCATTAGAAGAGTTTTGGGGGGTCCAGAAGCCTATTTCGGGCCTATTCCCCTACAACAAGGGGAACGGCCCGTTGCCAGAATTTTCTTTTCCATAAAATAAAAAATAAAAAATAAAAATTGGTCAATGACATGGTAGGGTCTTGGCCACGTCAGACTATTGCACCGAACTTGTTCCCTGCGTTCGTAGGCTATAATAACTTGTAGGCATCTGGAAGCCCCAAAAATCTTCTAATGTTACTATGCAAGAGTTCAAAACTCTAAGACAATGAAACGTGCTTTGTTGATATTTACTTGCAGTTCAAAAGGTCAAAGAAAAAACACAAGAAAACAAGAGATGGACTAGGAATGACAATTGACTTAGATAAGACATCTCAAAAAATTGCCTTATTGGATAAATGTAAATAACTTTATTTATTTTGGCATTGATTAATCTTGTATTTATTTTTATAATTCAAACTAAATTTGGGGCTTACAAATTCAAATGATTTCTTATTATTCTAAGTTCAACATTTAATAGTAAATAATAAATTCTAAAGTTTTCCTTGATACAAAAATTTCAAAGTTGTGCACAAAAGAAAATGATTTCTCATTGCCCTAGTCAAGATAAATGTTAAAAATTTAACCTCTATTTTACCATGGTTTAATTTTGAGTTGTGGCACCCAAAAAATAAGCCTTCATTGCCTTGAACCAATATCAATGTATAAATGTGACTTCAATTTCATTATGGTTAATTTTGTATTTCTAAATTTTATCTATCTAATTTCAGGTCAAGGATTCTAAAAATAAATTAAAATTTTCCATATTTTATCATCCATAATAATTTAAAAGATTATATTGCTTTCCTTGTAGACATAAAGGGGCAATGAAAGGGGATGTTTTCTCTAGCCTAGCAAGGACATTTTGTAGTATAAGGAGTATCTTGTGCACAACATTCTTGAATCAAGAGGTTGGCAAGTCCTTCTACTAATAATGTTTTGATGTACATATAATTTTTGTTATAGTGGACAACACAAAGTATGAACCAGCTTGCATTTAAGATTTTGTACATTGAAAAGGAGCCCTTGATTTATTTGAAGCAAAAAATCACTTGCTTTGATGCTTAAGAAGACTCATGTTGAAGTATGTAAACTAGAAGCTCTTAAAATAGTATATTAAGTATATGCCCATGAACCTTGAGAAGATTATACACCTATGTTATAAGTGTCTATATTATAGGAACCTTCTATCATCATAGTGTAACTATGCTATAAATATTTACATTATATGTGTTTATATCACAAGCATATTCAATGGTTGTAAATTGATATCCACTTACGTATGTGCTTGAGACTCGTATGCTTGCATTTTTGTGTTCACACACTACCATTGTTGCACTACAAACATTGATCAATGTCTGCTAAATGATTTTTTTTTTCCCCATTTTGTACTCCCCCTCAGCCTATCTAAAAATAAATCCACGGTCTCTAGTGAGAAACTGTGGTAGGTACATCCAATTGTGCACCCACTGATCTTAAGCTGCCATCTATGCTATGTGTACATCTCCCAAGTCAATTTTGTACCTATATATATATGGAAGAAACGCTTTTAGAACCAAACTTTGTTCCTTAATAACTTTTGCATGCAGTATCCAAATGCCACGTTCTCTGGTGTGTTGGAACCTCCTTTCACTTGCCAACAAGAACATATGAAAATCTGACCAGTCTTATAATAGCAAATAGGCTGAGTAGCAAAAAGTGGCAGTTTTGGGAGTTAACTTACCTCCCTTAGTGGGAGTAAGGTACCCCAGATTTCAATTTCAACACAGAGGGAGTATTCTAAATGTAACACTTGTATGGAGAAGTTCAGTCAGTAAGATACAGTTCTTCCAAATTGAAAGGGCGACTTCCTTCAATTTCACTGTTATAACTTTTTAACTTTCTGCAAGTTATGTATCATGTGATGAAAGGGATTGATCCTTCACTTTCATGATCCTTTTGACTCAACACGAGTTAATATGTATCATGTATCAAGCATGGGTCTTTTTTTTTCTTTTTCCAGAAGCAAATGAAACAAAAAGCATGGACCTTTCAATTCTCAAAGTGATGCCCCATTTTGGCAACATAGATTGTTCTCTTTCTATGCAGAAGAGAGATGAACAGTGATTAATTATGGCACAGTTCCCACCACAGTTGGGGTGCATTGTGATTAGCTTCCAAGACTTTTGATATTGAGAGTGTAGGGTCAAATTTAGAAACACTTATGGGTCAAAGCACGCTAAACTAGGCACAAAATCGGCAAAAATCCGGAGTACTTTTGAGCTTACATTTATTCCTCTAAGTACTTGAAGTACTTTGGTGGAAATATCATTAGGACATGAAGAAATTTTTAATTAATGATTGAGGAATGTTATTTTAAAAAAATAACATACTTGGAGATTAAAATAAATCGAAAATGAAAAAAAAAATGGAACTAATGTTGAAAGTCTAAAACTAAATGTACCATAAGTACATTTTCGTAAATAGGGACAAAAAAAAGTCATAAAAATACTCAAAATTTTGGAGATTCAAGCACCAACCATCCTACAATATGCATATGTGGTGCTTTCTTCATCTAAAAATCATTTGAAATAATGATTTTTCAATCTTTTTTCCTCAACTAAAGATAGTATCCATTCAACTTCCAAATTTCAACAGTTATTGCAATTGTAGTCTCACTACCACCAAAAATCCCTTACACAGTACATACTCTACCATTGTGCAAACTATTATGACTTTTTTAAAGTTCATTTGGTCTCCTCAAAGTACTTTGTGGTTTTTTGGCAAATCTAACATATTTTTTTTGGTTAGTAAAGTATTGACTAGAGGATGATTGAAACATTGGATTGAGTTAGAATATAATAGAATACCTTCTTTACAAGATTATTTACAATTGATATCAAATAAAAAGCCACAACAATGGTTTTTAAATTTTTTAAAAATACTTTCATATAAATACATCTTCTAAAAGTACTATTCTAATGCACTTTTTAAAGGGGGCATAGTATACTCATACCCTTATTTTCAGCACTTTGAATATTCATAGTTTATTCATATGTTGTCCAAAAAATGCATTTCAAGAGAATCTAAATTCCCCTTTGGAGTACCAGCAAGACCCCACAAAAAAACAAAATCCAATATTATAATGGGAACCACATTGAATTGCTTAGTCAATCCATTTTTAGTGTAGTTACTTGAAGTGGGTCAAAAATAGGTTGCCTCACAAGAAAGGTGAGTTTCTCGGTTCTCATTGCGGCACACATTCTTGGTAAGAGTTAAGCTTAATCCTTAAATGTTGAAGGAGTGACTTTTGAAATCGTCCTTTTTCTGTTACTGTGTGAGTCACTAGCCTCCGAAATTGCAAAAGTAGTCGTTGCAAGTCAAACTACTATAGAAGAACTGTTCTTTTCAAAACAAATTTTTGAGGATGATGAGCTACACACGTCTATCGTAGTCAGTTTGATTCCCTATCACCCACCAAACACAAAAACGACCGCCTCGGCATTCAAGGGTTAAGCTTCCGTTCCGTACGAGCGAGTGAGCGGCCTTGTTTTTATTTTGTTTTTGTGATGATGCCGATTGCGGGGGCGAGAGGCCAGAAGTCCCGACCTGCAAGTCTGCCTGACTGTCTGTCTGTCAACGTGGAAACTGGCATCATATATGGCTGGGAGGGAGGGAGTCCTTGCGATGCAGACAAACACTGGTGGAGGCAAAACCGTACCACTAACGCAACTCTGACTCTGCAGACGCAGCTCTTGCTTGATCGATCGATCGAGAGGCAGCCTTGGGACATAACATAAACACTGCCAGTTGCGTAACGCACATTGCAGAATGAATGGCAAAATCACCGACTCTCACGGACTTGTTTAATTGGGTAACAACTACTGTGGGAATTAAAGTTTAAAATGTATATAAGGTAACTCTTCCTATGACAGTCCGAATGGGAGCCAGCCCATCACAGGCATAAAATTTCTAGTGATGCACATTTCAAGAACTAAAATGTACACCATTAGTACAATTTTGCCTGTGATGGGCTGGCTCCCATTTGGACTGTCATAGGCAGAGTTACCTTATTTCAACTGTAAGGAAGGAGGAGGTTCATAAACCGACCATTGAAGAGCTGGAACTGATATTTGGGGGAGGTGAAACTTCTTCAAATATTTTGCAGTAAAATTTATCTTGGAAGACAAGTAGAATTGACATCTAGCCCAAGTCGTTTCAATTTCTTTTGAGCTTTGTGGAATTCGTTATGAGATTTTGAAGCAGAGTGGCGTGGGGCTCTAATAACGTAAACCTCCTAAAATGTAAATTGTTTGTACATGGCTAAAGGCTACAAAAAAAAAGCAATATGTACATGCAATGCACATTAAAGGAGGTAGACACTTTTAGAACTTGTGTGTGTTTTTAGAACCTCCTATCTCTACTTACGAATTTGTACTAAACTATTGTGAAAATGTGTGAAATTTTTTTTTGAAACTTTGACTACATGGATTGAAAGACTAAGGTAGGAATACTTGTAACCATCAATTTTAGCAATTCAACATAGTTGAGGGCAACTTTTTCTAAAAGAAATGTTTTTTTAGTATTGGCAATTGAAATTCATGAATTAAAAAAAAAATTGGATTTTTTGGATAAGGCATCTAATTTCTACAAATTTTCAAAGTAGAACTCCTTAAAGTACCCATAACCACATTCTACTAAATTTGTCTCAATTTAAACACCAAAACCTAAAAAAAAACCAAAGCCAACCAACCACAATTAAGCAAGGAGATGATTTGAAGATACTTTGGACACGGTTTTAAGGTACTATTGAGAAACACTTTATGGTAACTCTACTATTAAAGTATGGGTACACTAATGGTTATATGTGTTCCTATCTTATAAGGGAAATCCATCAATAGTCATCATTTAAGCAATTTTGGAGTAGATCATGTGAAGTATGAGGTGGTAGAAATTTTCCCCATGTAGAAAGATAGGAAATATGGGGATAACAAAATTTTAATAATTTTATTCCCCAAATTGAAATTATTGTAAATTTTGGGAGCCATAAAGTGCATCTTACTAATTGCCAATGTCTAGAGTCTTTTAATTCTAATCATTCAAGAATTACTTTCCCTTTCACTGCTCCATACTTTCTTGCTCATTACTTTGAGACATGTTTGTCATAACCTTATTAGTCCCAACTTTAAAAAGGCCAAACAACAAAAAAAACATTATGAGTTTTTGTTGAAAATCTATTCCAGCCTTGTTTGGAAATACTCTACCCTATATGTTGGGTACAAAGTGTGGTTGACAATTGGTTCATTTACCTTAACCATTTGAAGTTAGAATAATTTTTTTTCAACCTTATATGGGATAGCCAACAAACTTTAACTCTTCCTACAATGAGATTTTTACACTATACATGGTCATTTTTTGGGAACACTTGCATCTTGTATCTTGTAAGTTATATACATGCCAAATTTTAGAAGTAGAAGAGGAGTTTGGCACATACTACCCAAAATTGCATGAGTTGCTTAAAAACTTAAGGCAAAATAATTTTTCATTTGGGGACCTGATTGAAAAAATATATATATTTCTACTAAAAGAGTACATATTCACACCTTGTAATAGAAATTCAAGAACATTTGAACAAAATTGACTTTGTGTGTACATTGAACAATCACTTGGACCTTTAAGCGTTAAGAATTGGAAACTAGAAATTGTGTGGGGGATGGATATGTTGACATGCATTTTTTATCAAGTCTAATTGAGTTTGCCACTTGAGGTCCATAGCATAAAAATGATCTATTTGGGTCATAAAATGGTTGTCATTAAATTTTTAATTTTCTTCTTTCACCCTACTTTGTAATGCTCTAATATAACAATTGAACATTTGAATTGTAGAACAAGTCATTTAAAAAAAATTGTGAATCTATTGACATTTCTATGTATATTACACTTTGCAAAGGGATCATGGTAATGCAAGGGGTATAAGGTAAATGAGCCCGTTATAGGCCAAATGTGAGCAAACCCAATCTAGGCAAAATTATATCAATGGTGTACATTCAAGTTCTAAAATGTACACTACTAATATAATTTTGCCTACGATGGATTCACTAACATGTGGCTTGCAATGGACTTATTTATCTTAATCCCTAACTGTTCAATCGACCATTGTGGTTGAACTAAAATTTCTAACTTATTTTTATGTAGGTAGTTAAATTCCTTTGACCAGTTGAAAAAATTTCCAAGCAATTTTAAAAGTAACTTGTTAAAAAATTCTATGTTTCATATATATATTTGATTTTTGAGAGGTCTTCAAAGGTATATATATCCATTAGTGGAAGTGTAAAGCTTGTGAACTTTACTTCATTTTCCAACTTTGAGCAAAGTTTGCCAATTTCACTTGATTTGAGATCTAAAAACTTGTACTTACCCGTATACTTTGAAAATAGTCATCAAGAGGAAATTGAACCATAAAAGAGGCTATTTTGTAATACAAAAGCTTGGCTAGAAAAAGAGCCTTCTCAACTCACTAATAAATAAGCTTAAAAATTCAACATGATTATCCAATCCATCTCTATGATCTTACAATTCACACCTCCCATAAGTACCTATACAACAAGAATAGTTGTAAGATAAACATACCGTTTTCGGCTCAAAACAGCCTTAATATTGAAGTATAGTGGCTTCTGAAATTTAAAAAGAAAATTAAATATGAATTATTTATAAATCATTGAAAAAAAAATGTGTGTAAAAATTCAACCTAGAAAAATCTATCTTCAAAAGTTATACATGACAAAAAAAAGTGATGGAAAATGCAAGAAATTAGATATTTTAGAATTTGATTTTTAGAAAATAGTAAAAAATTTTGAATTATTAAAAAAATATATTTTTTCTTAACTTGAAGGTGCTTCTTTTCAAACATTTTTGTCTTTGGGAAATGAAAATTATATTCTCTACATGTGTACAACATTGAGTTTAAGTTGAAAGTAGATACTTTATAATTTAAAAAGAATTCTTATTAGAATTGTGCAATTTTTGTATAACCTCTTGTATCCAAATTTTTGAAATTCAAATTTTTGTTTTGGATTTGAAAAAAATACTAAAATACCTCTAAAATTGCTAAGGTTGACATCTAATTAGGGGCAGTTTAAAAAAAATTGGGAAAAATTGGAAAAAATAATTCAATATCTAAAACTACTATGAGTATCTTCAATTCAAATTTAATAGAAAATGGACATACGACACAAAAGTTAGGAGCCCCAAACCACCTATTTGCGGCCAAAGGGACAAAAAAAGAAGAAGTGTATCTTGCAATGACTCTAAGTGGCTACTATCAACCTTTAGTATTTGTGTGTGGTGGTTTTAATGACAACGTGGATACCCCCATACTCACCCCAATTAATACAAAAATTAGTAAAATAAATCAAAACCTCTTAATGGTTCAATTTTCTCCTAATGCTTGATGGAAAGAGTAAGTGTTTTCATGATTTTCACAATTGAAAATTTTTAAATGCAAATGTTGATTTGGAGTTATTTGTAATTTATACGTATAAAAATTTGTATTTCAACAATTGCAAGGTAGATTGGATAATGATTTTGATAGCTCTTCGTTTGAACTTAAGGTTCTTTGAAGTACATTTTTAGTGTGCTAATATAAGTTTTAGTTGTTCATGTTACCTCCAATTCAAAAAAACTCTTATACGCAATTTCTCAAACATTATCTAGAGAGACAACATACTAAAAAAAATATGGTACGTATCAAGTTCTCTTGTTATCATCTCACAACTCCTTTGCAATTTCATGTTCAAAATTGGTATGCTCTCTAATAATCAAACTCTTTAAACAACTACACAATTACATTTTGAAGAAAAAAAAAGATTTGTTGCAACAACGATATCTATAAGCCCATGTTCTTTTTTCTTAGGAAAAACACACTTGGAAAGGCTTGTGCATTTAGGGTTTAAATCTTTCTCGAAAAGGATAAGTTCAACTTCAAGATGTATTAGTTCCTAATCTAAGTAAAACATCATATTGTAAGATGCAATCTAAATTCCAAATCTAATCATTTGTCATTGGAATTTTGAAGTTCAAAAACAATTGGATACAATCATATGAAAAATAAATAAATAAATTTTCCTTTAAGCATTGAAATCTTACGAATGACAAAGAATTAGATTGTGGAACTTTTGATACATACTATACATGAAGGTAGGATCAAGATGTTTTGGTTGCAATTTTCATCTTTGGTCATTTTTTCCATCCAAATTTTTTAACATACTACTATATAAGTTTTGCATTCAGGGGCTCAAAATAAGACCAAAACATGATCATTAGATGACTTTTTAGAATAATGTAGAAATCAAGAATACAACTATTGGTAAAAAATCAAATCATTTTAGCAAAGTCCCTTGGTAATGATCTTGCCCTTTCAAGGTTAACCCAAGAGAGACACTACACTCAATGTCTAATGAATGACAAGCATTATAAGAACCCCATGTTTTTTGAGACAATATGAAGAAGTTATGGCAGACATTATTATTGACATAAAAACATGGGTTGTTACATTGTATGGCACCTAAAACATGAATTTCTTATAGTAGAGAATCCTTCTATAAAAGATACAAGTTTAAATATTTATCATTAGAATTTTGTGTAATTAGGAGAGGTCTTGCATAGCACAAAGGTTCTTGAGGTTTTTTAACCTTTAAAGCCCGATTGTCCCCTTAGGAGACAAAATGAATTTTGGGTTGATTTCTACAATTTTAATTTTCATCATGATTTTTCAAAACTTTATTTTAAAATAAGAAAACACTACAAATTTTCAAGAATAAAATTTTTATTTAGATCAATATCCCGAAGCAAAAGTAATGCCACTCTAAGCTTAAGAGAAATCAATTTTAAAATGCAAAATGTTATGCCATCCTAAATCCAAAAGAAATCACAAACGGTCAAAGAAAAAAAGAATTATTTTATTTCATATAGAAAGTATTTTTGTTTGTATAGAAAAATTTGATTCATTCTATTTGGATTGGTGATGAGAAAGTTACATACAATCTTATTTTTCAAGCAACCTAAGTATTTTCTTGCAAAAAAACCTTGTCGAATTCATTTTTAAATGCAATTTTCACAGTTTGAAAAAATGGAATCAAGGATTAAATTTGCATGCTACAAAAATCTCACTGTTAGAGTGCTTGTGTTTCAACTCCATCTTAGGGCTCTTATTGCATTAGTTATTTGTTCAATCTTGTACAACTTCCACTTATCAATATTTTAAGGAATGAAAATCAAGTGTGTGTATGTTTTGAATTTTTTTTTGTATTTTCAACTCAATTCTTCAACATAGTGTTTTCTAGTTTGATATGTGTATTTAAAAAATTTAAGCTAAGAAGATTCAAAGCCTCAAATTTAGGCAAGGAAGGTGCCATTACAAAAAATTTCAGGCCTCGGAATTTTGACTCCAAGTTTTATATTGTCCACAACTACCCCAAAACAATTAGAGAGGAATTTCACTATTTTCTATTTTTTAATGAAAGTTGCTGAGGTGGCATAATTTGTGCCACATCAGCGCTACATTAGATTTTCATAATTTTTTAATTTTTTTAATTTTTTTTTTCAAATTTCCTGTGATTGCACTGCGGGGTGCTGAAAACTAAATCCTTAGCAATCCCCTACAAGGCTCAGATCTTTTCTAATGCTAAAAACAGTCTTCTTTTCTTCAAACACACATATCTTATAATCTATGTGGTCAAAGCTTCAAATTTTTTTTCATACATTTTTAACTCCTAAAGGTCAAAACTATGTTTTTTTGGCAACATAACAATTTTGGGCAGCTCACTATGAATGGAGTTTTCATTCCTTTGTGCTGAAATTTTCACACAACATATGCCTGAAGAGTATTTTTAAGGCCCAAAATTTTTCATAACTTCTAACTACATGGTTTGAAAGTTATTGCATGATATGTAATTTTCAATGCTCGGCGGGCAGCCCAAAAATTTCTTTAAAATCACTTCTTTCAAAAATAAAAAATTTGAAATTGGTTTTTTAGATATATACATATATGTAGAAAGCTTTAAATCATATCATTTTGATTTACAAGATGGAAGTTATGAGGTGTTCTAGTTTGTGGGTAGTTATAGATTCCCTACTCAAAAATAAACTTTGGAGTCTTTTATTTAACTTTTATATATATATATATAATGTAAATTGTTTGTTATTACATTACCACCTTTGGAATTCGAATTTTTTCATTTTATAATTGAAGTCTTAACAATTTAATGTTTTGAATCACTTTGTACTTCTTTCTACTTACTATTTTTTTCCTATATGTTTTGCAATTCCAAATGAGCTAAAAATTTTCAAGAATGTAGCTAACTTGCTATGAAGAGTGAATCCAAAGAAACACCACAATTTTGGACATTTTTTCATACAAATATGACCTCATGAAGTTCAGCTGCCCGTATTTTCACAAGGCCACAAAAGTGACTTTTGTCACTTCAAACGTTAATATCTTGTAACCTACACGGTGGAAAATTCTGAAATTTTTTCTCAATCTTTTCAATCCACTTCACTACAAGATCCTATGGTTAAATGTGTCCCAAAATGTTTTTCATGTAAAATTTTGTGCTTGTATCTGGAATGGCAGTTTTGGAGCATTTTTGGTGAAAACATAGTATCCGACCTTTAGGGGTTAATTATACCAATTTAATACAAGCCCCTACCATTAGACATGCAAAAAAACACAATATGTCATGTCTTTGTACTTTGCCATAGAAATCATAGTTGTAAGTAGAATTTGATAAAAGAAAAAAAAAAAAAAAAAAAGGCCTTGGGACTATAATGGGGTAATCCCTAATGACCCAAGGGATCATTTTTTAGTTACGGACACTCTTTTTTGAATTGCCCATCCTCAAATTTTTGAGTTTTTTAATAATAAAAATTATTTATAGAAACAAAATTGTGTTCTAATTCCAATGGAGGTAATCTCATCAATTTCCAAGTTAAGCTCAAACTTGTGAAATTTATATAAGTTGAACGGTGTAGTATAGTTTATAGCTCATGTTTTGTGTTTCAATTTGGGCATGGATTGAAAAGTCAACCAACCAATGCAACAATTATTTACCTTAGAAAGCATACATCCAAAGGACTCAAGGAATAGGCAAGTTCTACCAAATACTGCAAAATGGCCAAAATATTGTAAAGTTTTTGATGAGCATTCTCACCTCTTTAGTCCTTCATTGAGCACAAAAAGGTCATCTTTTCAAAATATTTTTGCAAAGATATGCTCCTTTAAAGTGTGTTGCCTTGTCATCCATCAATCCAAATACGACTTCAAATTGTGCAATTTTTTTAAAAGTGCTCATTGTCAATGCAAACCACAAGATCCTACACTTACATTCTATCTCGATCTCAAGAAAAAATGGGAAAACAAATTGCTCAAGTTCTTCGCAATTTTGGATCTATTTTGAAAGTATCCCCTTCTATCATTCAGGATTAAGCAACTGATTCATATGGTACAAAAGAGGATGATTTCCATAGTGACTAGCCTATCTTTCTTGGATTAATCCATAAACAATGTGGTAAACATTTTTCAACTAACGAATGACGAAGAATCTCTCTATGCAAGACAAAAATGCAACTATTCATCCTCCAAACTTTGTGGGAAAAAGAGAAGGTCTTTTCTAGTAGCTTGATTTCTAATGAGTGCTTTTTTTATTTATTTATAATCCCAAAATGCATATGATACCAAAATAAATGATTTCCACATCCATCATTCAAGGATTCTAACTTTCATCCTAATGTTTCAATGAATATCATCCAATTCTATATTACATATAGTTGACTCATATATAGGGCCGTATGGTCCGCTTATTATTGCAAGGGTATTGTATTGCAACCCCCCCCCCCCCCTCCCCCCGTTAACTTATATATTGATCATGACCAAGTTGACTGCACTTCTTGTAAGTAACAGTAGATGAGTGAAGTAAGCTCATGTGGTGGTGTGGTGGCGCCTTTGTAACTGATGGGCACATCAGGTAGTGGACCTTTTAAGAGCCGATTGCACTTGGGGGAAAGTTAAATTTCTTGAAATAATTTCCAGTAAATTTTTGTAGGAAGATGAATGGAACTCACATCTAATCCAAGTCGTTTCATGTTTTTTGGACCTTCATGAAATTAGTTACAAATTTTTGAATGCGATCATCTCCTGAAATGTACACTGCAGGTACATTGAAGAAAGCAAAATGTACCTGTGTGTTAATGGTCTGCTTTAGAGCAGGGTGGCTTTCAGAGCACCCTACTGTAAGAAGGTTTAAGTATCACATGAACATTGGAACTTTAATGTGCATAATGTCTTGGGGGCATGATTGGAGGAAGTTATCTTGAAAAGGACTCTTTTAATAAAGCGGCCATGGGGCCTTCTTCATCAGCGATTTTTTTTCAGAAACGGCAGTGGCATTAAATATGATTCCAGCTTACTCTTGAAGTCCCTTCTGGACAGGGCAGGGTCCGCAGAAAATAATTGTAAAAACAGACAGATGCCAATGTTTTCGGGGGACATTATTTTTATAGGAAAAAATGGTATTAAATGGAGAAAAAGAAATCTCATTCCAGAACTACTGTAAAGATATTTGGGTGTATCTCAATTCTTTCTTTTCATAAAAAATAAATATTTTGCACAGATTTACAAACCCCACCATTCATGTGAATGCAATTTGTACCAATATTTTTAGTTACATGTACATACCTTAAATTGTTAGAGATTGGTATTAGAAGCTAATAAGGGTTGCTCACATGGGACTTTTATTTACATAACCCTTGGTACATTTGTTTGGTGCTCTAGTGATTGCTTTTTTGCTAGTGCTTTTATATTGAACATTTTGAAAATTTATAGTTTATTCATATTATGCCCAAGAAATATGTACTAAAATGTATTATAATATCATTCAAATTTTCATCAAAGAATAAGTCTCTCCAAAGATCTTTGTTCATATTTGTATTTGAATCTTTGGATGTCGAAGAAAACTACATCTAATTATGACTAGTTCCTAATATTGTCCCCTGCATGTTCTTGCCTAAAATGTACACTTGCTATTAATGCAAGTGTAAGGTTGATTTTGGATACATTTATTTTTAGTAATTTAAAAATTCACAATTTACTCATTTAGCATCTCCAAAAGGCATGTTAAATAAGCAAATCTCCTTTGGCTTCCAACACCATCGGACTTTCTAATGAATGATTTGCTAATGAAAAGCCTATATAATTTGACAATCTTTTTGCTTGCTCTTATTGAGGCTTAATTGGGTCACTTGATTATCAAATTCAAATTTTATTTGACTTCAAGTGAAAACACCCAAAACTATTCTTGTACCAATTCCTAACAAGTAGACCTCTATGGAAAGTGTCACCTAACATGCATTCAATTTGATTTCACATTTAATTGTAATTAGATGACTATTTATCCTCTAGATTTAAGTTTTATAACTAGTTTATATGATGGTTTCAATGGCTCAAGTGTTTCAACTTTGAAAATTCATAGTAATTACATATTTTGTCCAAAAATTATATTTTTGTTTCTAAAATTCATGATTTTCAATTGCTAATACTCAAACACTATTTCTATCTTGAAAAAAATAACCTCCAACTATGTTGAATTGCTTCTCTTGATAATTTTGCGTATTTCAAACTGTTGTTTGAAATATTTTTTTATGCACTTTCAATAATACAATATTAATCTTAAGTTCTAATTCTATATAGTCAATTCCCAAAACCATGTCATAAGGTAAACCAACCTACCATTATCAAAGTTTTTTTTTTTTTTTTTTTGAGAAGTGTTTAAGTAGCAATATACAAGGAAATGATGTAGCCAAATATTTTAGTATTCATCTATATTTTGGATAAAATTATCTTCTTATTTATATATTTCGATAAATTTCATATATAATTAGCAATTTCATCCCAATCATTTTCAAAAATTAGAACAACTTGGCATCATCATCCAGTTTTTCTTCAAATTCATTCCTTAAAGTTTGGTACTCCTTGATTATTTTCTATGCTTTTAGACATTTCAAATACCTTAAAAAAACAAAAAACCCTAGCCGATAGCACCACCCTTCTTCTTCAATTCCATCTTTATGCATGTACATATCGTGTACATTTTTCCTCCAAATTATACCATCCTATGGATACATAAGGGGGCGGACGATTGAAAAGAGTGATGCTAATCGTCTCGTTTTCGTCCCCTTACTTTAAGGTAACTCTGCCTATGACAGTCCAAATGGGAGCCAACCCATCACAGGCAAAATTGTACTAATGGTGTACATTCTAGTTCTTGAAATGTGCATCACTAGCAATTTTATGCTTGTGATGGGCTGGCTCCCATTTGGACTGTCATAGGCTGGCTTATATATGGTATGGACCCATTAATTTGCACGGTTTGTAACTTCGTTGTACAACTACACTTGAAGGGGGACACGGAACTTCGACAAGTGGGTATTTCTATTGCAGTTCCAAAACCACGCCGTGCCAGAGGATGATGGCTCGAGATCAAGGAAAGGCAGTCGGGGTCAGTAATTGTCAGGTGTTGCGAACATGGAGATGTGGAATCGTGGCAAGCACGACAATCATATCGGTGTGCCAGAACAGCAGCAGCGGCAAGCCCGCCCGCCCGCCCGCCCTGAACTACGGATTCAATGGCCCATCTCCCGATCCCCAATGGTTTAAAGCTTTATATCATAACTGGCATTACTGTACGTATTATACATGGTAAGGTCGGATTTGGGTGCCGGAATTTGACGTTCCACGTCCGATTCTCGAGGGGTCCATGTCATCTCATATACCATTTTCAAGATGACATGTGGAATTTTTTTTTTAATACAAATTGACTTCATTTTATGTCAAATTTGATTTTCATTTAGGTTATTTGTGGTGGGTCTAGAGAGTTGCTAGTATGTGAGCTTAAGAGCCGGAGCATATGAATCTAAAAGACTAAGCACCAGTATTGTAGGTGTCTATATTATAAAAACCTTCTATGATCATAGTGTAACTGTAATATAAATACTTGTACTATAGATGTTTATATTATAAGTGATTTCAATGGTTGTAATATTATATATATACCAATACATATGCTCAAAGCTCACATGCTCACATACTAGTACCATTGCTGGGCTTGGGGAAACCAAACAAGTGTATCATTTTTGTTTCATTGGAGTTGAAGTAGGGGCTAATGCTAGCATGTGAGCATAAAATTGATGAGCCCATGAACCTAGGAGTTTATATTAAAGACACATTTTATAGTTATAGGAGTTTATATGATAGGTACCTATATATGTTATAAACTCTTTTTATGTTACATTGTACTTAAGTTGTAGATAAGTGTGTTATAAACACCTTCAAATGGTTGTAAGTACATACCTACAACAGGATTCAAGGCTCATAGGCTCACATCTCTATGCTCACATGCTAAAATCATTGCAATGGAGTTATGTACGTCAAAAGTTTGTGCTCGTGTGCCACCTAGGTATCATTATTAAACTAGTCAAATTTACATTTTTTCCTTATTGGTAAGTAACACGAGGTTCCAACACACCAAAGTAAGCAACAATTGGACACCTGATGCAAAAGTTATGAAGGGTCAAAGTCTTTTGGGTAGATGCTCTAAAATCATTTCAAGAACATACATACATATTGATTTTGTATACAGAGTAGTGATGATGATTTTCAAGGCAAAGTGTGATTTTGGGTGTATACACCTTACATCAATATGAATGGAATGAAACTTGAAAATTTGGAAAAAACTTAAATTATTCATCTTAAAGAATGTACACTCATTCTCAAAAAAGTGATATTGTCTTTGTATTATGTAATAAATCATTGGTTTTGTTCATTGAAAATAGAGGAATATATCACCTAACATTCCTTCTAAAAAATTGTATTGCTTTTGAGCAAATTATCAATCCCTCCTCTTCCCCCCATTGGTGAATTCTATGGGAATGGTCACTCACATTGGCTTCTTAACCCTAATTTTTCCTGATCTAAATTTGATCGTCTAAATTTTTCCCATGGAAAATTGTGGAAGGTCACTTTTAAAATAAATATCAACCATGGAACATAGAGGCCATGAATATTGCAATTCAAGATGCATATGAAGGAGACTTTAACAATATGATTGATATATACATGTGCACTTGGGGTATAGACTACTATAAATGTTGTCTTGAAGCTTAAATTGGTAGTACATATTCAATGGTGGACATGAAGCTAAAAGGAGCCAAACAAATACTACATAACTTCAAAATATTGTCTCTAATTTTTTCCTTTCACTTTATGATTCTCATTTTTCTGAAATTTTGACTTTCCGAGACTAATACCAATTTCCCATCTATACGAATATTGGAGACTTAAAAAATGTATCTCCAAACATTCATTACTTGTATTGTATTGTATGCTATCGTATTATGTGAACATGTATGGCTTCTTTCTAATCTTATAACATAATTCCATCTAATTATAACCTATGTTTAAAATTGACCCCTATAGATTCTTGCCTAAAATGTATAACCTTTATATATGGGAGACAAGGTCATTTTGGATTCAACTTATTTTTAATCCTTTCAAGAATCCATACTTTATTCGTACATTGTTCAAAATATTCATGTTTAGGAAGTCTAGAAATCTAGTTTGACTTTCAACAATATCGAACCAAAACTTAGATCCATAATTTATAAATAGTAGTAGTTATCAATTGTTTATTCAATTGATTTAAGAAGTTGGTTCTTTATCATCAAATTTATATCTTCCTTTAGGTATTGTGATCAGAATTTGTCTAACTCATATGTTCTTTGTAATCCTACATTATTAATCCTAAAACACCTTGGTCACTAATTCATGGCATTTGGATGACAATGGATGGAAATGAGAAGCATTTTTTCATCAAAACTTTTCCTATTGACTTTTCATGGTGAGTTATAAAGAAAATGGAATTGAATTTGTAAAAAAATGGATTACAAAATATGCTATTTTTATGTATTTTGGAAAATTGTTGCTCTTTGCTCTAAATTTAGAAATTTCTCAATAAAAACAATATATTTTGAATTTGAATCCAAAAAATGAAATGAAGTCCATCTACTCTAGTTTCTACCCCAAATTGAATTTTTCTTAAGATCCTAAAATTGAATATTTTATTGCAATTTGAACTTTGAATGTATGATTCTAATGTCTATTAAATTCTAATTTTTAAAATGACACAGGAATCATGTTTATACTATTATGTTCTTTACTATAATATACACATATGGTGAAATTTTCAGATTTTTGAGATGAGTTTTCTTTGACCTCTGACTTTGTAGTCATAGGCAAGGCATTTCAGAATTAATGATAAAATCATGTTTAGTATTACCTTATAATAACGTGGCGGCCTAAAATAATTTGATAGATGACAAAAAAATCCTTCTATATAAAATACAAGTGTAGATGTTCATCCTTGGAGTTTTGTGTGGAAAGGGGAGACCTACACACAAAATTGATTTTCAATTAGTAAATTTCTTTTAAGCAAATGTGTACATAACAATGGATGAAACATTTATCCATTTATCAAAATTTGTGCACACTGATTTGAATGTGCCAATGTCATTGTAATTAGAAAATCTCTGGATGATTTTTGGCGATGTCATCCATTAATTTGCTTTGAGCATCAAAATTTTTCATCAAATCTTAAAACCATGTTCACTTGCATAATAAGACAATATGCAATGAAATTCAGGGTCAAATCAATAAAGGCTACTTATGTTCTAAAGAGATTATAGACAAATGTAAAATATGAATTGCCAATAAAAATGTATAAGACTTTTAAAATTTGGACATCTGAAGACAATGACAATGATGTTCTATAACTGAACTTATTAAGAAAAAACTCATTGGAAATTGGATGTGGTTATTTTGACCACTGTTTTGTTCAATGCCTAAACAATTGCAAATATATATTTTTGGTTTGGGAGGTGCAATTTTGAGAATTTGGGGGAGTTTAATATATTGTTGTAAAGGTCTTCAAAATTTTCAATATTTTTTCAACCCTTTTTCAGTTCTTTTTCAATGGTTTATTACATGTCTTGAAATTTTCAAAATTGCATTAACAAAATAGAAAAGAAATATTTACAGCTGTTTAGTGACTATGTAGAATTGTGGTCTAAAAATTCACACCAAATTTTGAGTGCATTTTTTTTTGTAAAGTTTTGTTATAGTAATGTCTCCTTTATTTAGTTCAGAAACATTAAACCCAGAGAAAACTAAAATGATTGCTTCCAAAAAGTTCAATAAAACAATGTGAAACCAACAAAGAAACAAATTCCAAATTGCCTCCAATCTAATTGCATTCCCTTCTTTTGAACACAATAGTGTCCTCTTGAATCCTAATATAGTCAAAGTTATAAACAATTGCCATATATGTAAAATAGGGGTTGAAAGAGTTGGAATCGGTTTGAAAATCATGTTTATAGAACTTCAATGAACACTACCATGTGTTTTTTGCATATGGATAAAGTGCATTCATTATTCCACAATCTTGAAGGGCACTTTTCTATTATCCTTGCAATTGCGTAGAGAATTAAAAAACCCACTTTCGAATCCAAATCAATGTAAATAGTTCCACATAGGAACTACAATAAAAAGCTACATGTTTTGACCACCTATAAACATGTCTCATTTTATTCAAAAGTGAGTTGACAAATGGTCTATACATTTGGAAAAACCTTTGATTTATTGTTCTATAGCCAAAAAATAAATTGTAGATTCAACCAATCTCAATAAGTGCAATGACAATCATTAGGAAAAAAATGAGCCTTGAAAGGGGCTATGAGTCTCGGATAGCAGGGAACAAGTATGAAAAAAATGCAAGTCGAAAAAAAATTACATTTTTTTTTTCAATTCTTTTGGCCACCAAATTGCAAAGCTTCATTCGTGTGGGACAATTGAATCAAATTATTTTTTAAATATTATAAAAAGTGTTTCAAAAGTTGATATTAAAATTAATATAAAATTACCAAATTTTTAGATCTAATGTGGTATTACTGTAACTACATTAGATTGCCTTTTTCCAGATTATTATTTTAATATTAAATTAATTTATTTTCAAAATTTTAAACTTTAAATAATAATTTTTTGTTATATTGATTTTTAATAAATTTTTAATATTATTTTAATGTTGAATTTTGGCCACTATTTTCCATAAGGTTGTGAGTTCCATTGATAGCAATTCCTCAAAGGGATGCAACCCCTTTGAGGGCTGATTTTGTTCCTAATGAATGGGTTACCTAACTTTAATCCCATAGTTGTGCAATGTGTAGATTGTGAATGATGAACAAAGAGACTCTAGGGGCTTTTGTGACCATATCACTTTTCGCTCACCCGAACCAATGCTTGACTTTAAAAATCACACTTTCTATTATTTATTTGGTGAAATTGAGGTGCATAATATATATTTATAAAATATAAGCAAAAATATGCAAAAATTCAAAAAAGGATTCTAGCCCTATGGTAAAAGTACCTATTTTGGACAACCTCCTGTGATTCCTTTGTAGGTTGATCTATTGTGAACAACATTTAATTGCATTGTTCATTAAAAAAGATTATTTGTTTGTACCTTTTCATCCACTCGTCTCTCTTCCCTCTTGGCTTAGGGAGAAGTGCCAAATCAAACTATAATAGGTGAATCTATGAGATCAGAATGAGTCTGGATTAAAAATCCACATTTACATTGAATAAAATATTCATTTTTGTTTTTATTATTTATTTATTTATATTCTTCTTCATCCTTATGTTTGCATACTTCGACGTCAATTTCTCAATGGATTTCCCATATCCTACACATTGAAATGCTTTAGTTATCATAAATAGATACTTCTACTTTAAGTGCTAAGGAATCAAGGGACACTATAAACCTAAAAGTGGAACCAATCTGTTGTGTAAGAAGCCTGAAATCCTCACTTGTAATTACACCAAAGGCTGAAATTTGTGCAATTGGTCTGAAGGGAAATGGCCCCCGGCCTCTAGATGTAAAGCGTCCCTAAGCATATAAAGCCTCCATTCAAACATCCCAGTCTCTGAGACCTCTTCATTCATCCATCCACCGACTTCGTCGTCGTCTCTGTCGGTCACAAGAGCGGGCGAACGAAAGCAGAGACGTCCAACGGGCATCTGCATTTATTTCATTCATCCGATCATGGGCATTCATGGACATGCATGTAGGAAAGGATGGGTCCATCCCATGGCCCTGAAGGGAGATGAGAGAGACGAGGTTGAAGCTGCGGGACCATAAGCTTAGCATTGCAAAGCTAAGCCAAGCCAAAGAAGGCCGACGCCTGTCGGGCACAGTCAGAGGAATGCAGCGCCATCGCCATCGCCATCGCCACTTGCAGTAACAACATTGCCAACAACGACCTGCATTGCAATACTTCTGCATCGCATATCTGTTTTGGCCCTTTCTTGCCTTGTATCCCCTTTCCATGTCCGCAGTTTGGTGCAGGTCGCTCCCGTTGGGATTGAGTGGGGTGCGAGGAGCTTCGCGGTGCGTACCGTTGGCGTCTTGACCGGAATTCGCAGGTCCTGCGGGGTATGAGCAGCTGGTCGGATGGCCCTGTTGGGAACGCGCGCGTGATCGCAATGCGGGTGCGCGGGGAGGAACATGGTCGCGGTTTGGGTTGGAGTGATGGATGTGAGTGGATCGTGTGTTTTGAAGTCCGTTTCGTGCGAGTTCGTTTCTCTGAGGTGATGCTCTTGGACGTCGCCAGCTGAAAAATCCGTTGAGCATTGTTTTGAGGACCGTTTCGGGCTTTGAGTTCGTTTTTCTGGAAGACTGGGTTGTCAAATTTGGTAGTCATGTCGTTCGATGCTTCCAGAAGTTCCTTGGAGGTAATGCTGGATTCAATGCGGGGGGAAGGAATGGAGGATTCAATGTGGACTGCAACAGAAGAAGAATCGTCACCGGTGGACGACCTGCTCCTGCCGCTCCCGCTGCGGCCGACCTCCAGGGCGCGCCTCCCGTCGTCGATGCGAGCTAAGAAGGCACTGGGGGCGTCCTTGGACAATCTGGCGGTCCCGAGTAAAGGCTCCTCTGCTTTGTTGAAGGAGAATATTGCCCTGGAGTCTCCCATTGCTAACTTGATGTCCGATCCCAAGTGCGTGGCGAGACCCGACCTTGCACCGGAGAATGGCCACACACCTCTCGCAGAACGAGACGTCGTGGCGAACAACGGCAGCTTCTCCTGTCTGCAGTTTGTCACCTCTCCGTCCGCTATGTTCACGCCGGCGAGGGGACACCGAGAGCTGGAGGGAGGAGACCAATTGCCGTCACGCAATTTCGACGAAAGAAGCAATGGTTCGGCTGAGCGACTCAGTTTCAGTTTTCTAACGGTTCAAGAATCCCCTATCACACCCGCAACAGAGAATTTCGCCCTGCCTGCGACCACGACGTCTCCACCGTCGGTCAAGAAATGGAAGGACGACGGGACATTGCGACTGAAGAAGGTGCGCCTTCCTTCCCGCTCATCAATCCTCCTCTCAGCTAAAGGTTGGAAACTCTGTGGCTTTGCTGACAAGATGAAAGCACGCCATGGATCACTCTTAACTGCCACCGCTGATCGTTGGACACGACCACTTGGCCTGGTCGTTTGTAGTGACGTGGTTGGAGATGGCATCATGACTTAGGCTTTGCTTGTGGACGGGCAATTGTGTGGCTCATTTTGTTGTGTTTCTTACGGAATGTATGGCCTGCTATTGCAGAATCTTCGCGTTTGGTGCTTATCTTCCGAATACACATGGGTCTCTGGAACGATACTTTCTGCCGAAGAGACAGAGGCCATGGTCCGCACCTCCGATAAAGAAGTGAGATTTTGCACACTTTCAACGCGTCAATTGGAAATTTCTCAATTCGATGGATTAGTATTAACATTGCACAGAAATTGAAGATTGTAGCTATTCTTATACTCCGTAATAAAGAATAGGATTCATGTTTGTTGTCTTGAATTGATGCAGGTGATCAGAGTCAACGCCACCAGACTACAACCAGCGAACCCTGATATTTTAGAAGGAGTGCATGACCTGATCAAACTGAGCTACCTGAACGAGCCTTCAGTTTTGCACAATTTAGACTTTCGATACGCGCAAGACAAGATTTATGTAAATCGTGCTTTCTCTTTGTGGATTCGTTTTCCTTCCTGTCAAGCTCTCATGTTTTTGAAGAGAGTCGCTGGTATCATTATCTCTGAGGTCATTTCACGAGGCCTGGGAATTCGAAGTTCAATCCTCGTTCAGTTACGACCTTGCCTATACTGAAGAATTGTTGACTGGGATTGTTGCTGTGCAGACCAGGGCTGGTCCTGTTCTGATTGCTATTAATCCTTTCAAGAAAGTTCCCATCTATGGTCCCGACAATGTGCGAGCGTACCAGAAGAGAACTTCGGAAAGCTCTCACCCTCATGTGTATATGACAGCCGACTCGGCTTTCAAAGCCATGGTTCGAGGTACATGATCTCGATTCGTGTCGTTAATTCTTATTTTGCTAATTTGCATTTCCTGTGGTCCCGTTATAGGTCATGCATTGCTCATTGATGTGATAGTCTAGTTCAATCTGAAACTATGTTGAAGATTGACTTGGCTATAGAGCTCTCTAGTCATATTTGGCCTCAAGTTGTTGAAACCTCGGATTGGCTTGTATGTCTGCAGATGGCACTAATCAATCCGTCATTATCAGGTATGATACCAAACTTCGTTTCAAGCAGGGATATTCCTCTTGAATAGCCCTCTTTTGCTCATTTTGGTTTAAGTTATCAATATGAGAGTGAATGAGCACAGATCCTTACCTGTTTTCTGTTTTCTTTTATTTGGTTCTCTTTATTTCCCCTCCAAACAATGGTAAAGCATGTTTCATTTATGGATGATGTTTCGGTAATTTTAGCAAGGGAATAATATTTAAAATTGAAAAAAACTTAATGAACGCGTGCG
Organism: Pseudoscleropodium purum; assembly: GCA_963969395.1. Lineage (NCBI taxonomy): Eukaryota > Viridiplantae > Streptophyta > Bryopsida > Hypnales > Brachytheciaceae > Pseudoscleropodium > Pseudoscleropodium purum. Next base: position 7,765,607 of record OZ017796.1, read on the forward strand.
CTTCTGACACATTTGCAGTGGAGAGAGCGGTGCGGGGAAGACGGAAACAGCGAAAATCGCCATGCAATATCTTGCTGCACTTGGAGGCGGTGGTGGACTAGAAGATGAGATTTTGCAGACGAACCCTATTTTGGAAGCATTTGGCAATGCCAAAACGTTAAGAAATGACAATTCCAGTCGTTTTGTAGGTTCCGTCTCCTTGTCCCTTTCATCAGGACTAATCATCACAGCTCCACATCCTATTTTAACGGTTTTTAACTACCAAGGTCTTGCGGATCCTCCGAGATCGACAATAGGATTTCTCGTCTTGAAGTATTGTGTTTGTACTGTTGGTGACACTGTTCTTCGTGTTTACAGGGCAAGCTGATTGACATACATTTTGATAAAGTGGGCAATATATGCGGGGCCAAGATTCAAACTTGTAAGTTTCATCAAATTCCATACTTGGAGATGCTATTTATTATTGGCTTATTTTCGCCAACTACGTTCTTGTTGCATCCGTTATTGCACATTAGCCGTTTCTTTCTATAGAACTCGGTGTTTTATGCTTCTAACCTTAGTTGAATTGCTATGGTTGTTCGCAACTCTTGGATACCTGCGTGCGTGAAGATTTATTAGAGAAGGTAAGCCATCTTATGCTGGAGCAATCTACGAGTGGCAGCTGTTTCAGCTTTAGAATTAATGCAGTCTGTTCATGGTTTGGTGCATCCCCTACGTAGTGGAGGAGAACAATTATCTTTTCTGATTACATGGAGTCGTAAGCTTATGAGAGTACATTAGAATATGTAGCTGTTCGGCTAATGAAGTTGTATTGCCTGAATTGTGTCGTGATCTCAGTCACGAGTTGTACAGCAAGCTATGGGGGAAAGGTCTTATCATATTTTTTATCAACTTTGTGCCGGAGCTGATACAGATTTGCGAGGTGACATGATTTACTTCGCCTAACCGTTTCAACTGTCTCATTGATTATGCATCTATTTTTATTCTCGATTGTAATCATGGTACCCGTCATTCCGCAAGTGTTCCTACCGTATCGCTGACCTGAATCCGACATGGAACAGAACGACTGCATATAAAATCTGCGAAGGACTATCGGTATCTGAATCAAAGCAGCTGTTTATCCATCGATAACGTCGATGACGCAAAGGAGTTCCAACTTTTGAGGGTGGGTACTGCACTTAGTAACTTCCATTAGGGCTTGGTGTTTTCCCTGTATTGACTTCTTTTACACGTTCTTTGAAACTCTTGAAGTTCAACTCGCTAATAGAAAAGTTTCCCCCCACTGGGATTCCTGAAAACCTAGCCATGTTAAAATTGGTAGGGATTTAGGTAAATACCGCTCTGATCGGCGTTATAATTGGCAAGGTTTAACACGACTAGAAAGCTTCTCGGGGGTCGGTTTTCTACCGAGAGGGTCTAGCTGTTTAGTCACTTCCATACCTCATTGTGTGGCATCATGCTTTATTTGGTGATTGACTCTTCTTCTTCGTTGGGGCCTTGCAGAATGCTATGAATGTGGTTCAAATCAGCAAGGAAGATCAGGAGCAATCCTTTGAAATGCTTTCGGCCGTCTTGTGGCTTGGCAATATCACTTTCCGCGTAGTAGAGCATGATAGTCATGCTCTTGTCGATGATAATGATGGTATACACCAACCGTTGTTTCTGCAGCGTTGGATAAATTCAATGCAGCTTGAGGTTTTTTTTTGACAAATTTGTTGTTGAGGTCTTGTTCATCACATTGAATGTTGAGATCTAGTTTATATCCTTTGTGTGCAGCCGTGGAAGTAGCAGCAGGGTTGCTTCACTGCAAGTCCACTGATCTCGTGACAGCTCTTTCTACACGACGGATCCGTGCCGGCGGTGATGACATTGTACAAAGATTGACCTTATCACAGGTATTGATTAATTTCCTCCAATTCTCTTAGTGTAGTCCTAATCCTCCATCCCAAGGACACTTTATGGAAGAATATTGTAGTTTGCGCACAGGCGTCTGTCTTTTCTGATTCTCTCTTGGTTGCAGGCTACTGATTCGAGGGATGCTCTTGCAAAAGCTATCTACTCAAACTTGTTCGACTGGTTGGTGGAGCGGATCAACAAGTCTTTGGAGGTTGGCAAGCAGAGGACAGGAAGATCGATCAGTATTCTTGACATTTATGGTTTTGAGTCTTTCAAGGTAATAGGGATGTCCTTTAAATTGTGTCCAAGTGAGGGTGCTGAACCTCTGTCAATAAGCAAGTAGGTGTCAATCCCCGATTGAATTTGCGTGTAATGACAAGTCATTTTTTGGTCAATTTTGCCATTTTTTTGTGAACTAGGGTTGCATACCGTAAAAGTTAAGGGATAACTCTACTATTTTCGATGATAGTGTTGAGATACTAGATGCCATGACTCGCTTGCGTTCCATAAGCATTTTCTGCTAGAATTTGCTCCTTCGTCAGAACTAGTCCATCTCAAAGTGTTTTGGTGTGATTGCAGAAAAACAGTTTTGAGCAGTTATGCATTAACTACGCAAACGAAAGGCTGCAGCAACACTTCAATCGTCACTTGTTCAAGCTTGAACAAGAGGTAAATTGAGGACTGATTTATTTGGTATCCTTTATTTTTCCCAAGGTTTTAACTGATTTTGCATTTTCTAAAATCTCAACACATTTTCACTTGCGATCAGCACATTTCTTGTTCATGACAATACCTTTTAATTGTCTGACCTAGAAACTGATAAGAGTTCCGGTTATTGATGTATGTTTTTTTCAGGAGTACACCTCTGAAAATATTGATTGGACAAGAGTGGATTTTGAAGACAACCAGGAGTGCCTTGATCTTATTGAGAAGGTACATGTACTTAATATGACACTATCTAGATCCTCAAAGTGAATCATCTTTCAATTCCCACAAGCCATACGGCAATTATTGATCCCCTCGACTCGACCGGCAGTGTATTTATAAGCCGGTTATAAGATCAGATAATCTCTGTGATTGTAGTCTCTTGCTCTAGAGACTGTCACAACTCACAAAGCTAACAACGTTTGGAAAATATGTTTCACAGAGACCACTTGGATTGATTTCATTACTCGATGAGGAGTGCATGTTCCCACGAGCTTCAGATTTAACTCTTGCCAACAAACTAAAAGAGCATTTGAAAGGCAATGATTGCTTCAAAGGTGAACGAGACAAGGCATTCAGAGTTTGCCACTACGCTGGAGAGGTATTCGTCTTGCAATTACTTCTTCCTAGCGCATGAGAATGCTCTATTTGCTACCCTGACGCATTTTTTCGCTCTCATAGAATATTTTGTGTTCCTCAAGTATATGTGTAGTTCGGCTGCCAACTCGAATTTAATAATTCTAGACCAAACTTTCTATTAATTTTTTTAGTTTGTGACCTGTTGTTATCAGTTTCAGTTAATTAAGTTGAGGCCCTGGTTGCAGGTGGTATACGAAACAAATGGGTTTCTCGAGAAGAACAGGGATCTGCTTCATGCCGATTTGCTGCAGCTGCTTGCGTCCTGCGATTGCGCATTACCGCAACTCTTTGGTGCCTCTATTGGAGAAGATGCGCAGAAGTTGCTCAGTCCTACTCGTAGGGCTAATGGCGGTGGCACAGAATCACAAAAGCAGAGTGTGGCAGCCAAATTCAAGGTGTGTTCCGGTTACCACTAAGTTCTTCTATCTTTAGGATTCATTGTCTAAATCATCCCAATTTCAATGTGTTTATTTTCTTCTAAATATGATATTGAAGCTACATACACATCGTGGGTATTAATGATTGATTTGAATAATTAACAGCTCTTTTTTTATCATTTGGTTTTATAGGGTCAATTGTTCAAGCTGATGCAACGATTGGAAAGCACTGAGCCGCACTTCATAAGGTGCATTAAACCCAATGCATCACAGCTTCCAAATATTTTCGAGCAGGAGCTGGTGTTACAGCAGCTACGGTGTTGTGGAGTCCTTGAAGTTGTTCGAATATCACGTTCTGGCTATCCAACCCGCCATTCACATGACGAATTTGCAATCAGGTAGAGTAATTCTATTTGAGTTTTACATGATAAGTAAGTGCAGCGGAGGTATTGAGTTCTCAAATTGTCAATGCGATTTCCGAGCTCCTAGATTGTTGCCACCTTCATGGTTCTTTTTTCATGTATCTCAAATACATAGTTTTCATTTTCTGTCAACATGCGAGGTAACCATTAAGGCAAGTATGCGTAGGAAGCATATCGTCCAGTGATATTAAAACACTGCACTTATGAATGGGCAGATATGGCTTTCTTCTTCCCAGAAGTCTGTCTAACCAAGAGGACATGCTGGACATCTGCGTTTCCGTTTTACATCAGTTTGGCATATCTCCAGATATGTACCAAGTTGGTATCACGAAGCTGTTTTTCCGTGCTGGACAGGTAAGATGTGACCACTGACAACAACGAACTTCTCGTTTCCTGCCTGATATGCTGATTACTATCGTGGAGTACTTCTCAAGGATGCTTCATTTAATTACTTTTGACATGTCGTTAAGTTACTAATGCATTTTATTATAATATGAGGATCCAATGTGGCATCGAAATAAGATTTATACTTGGCTAACACCTATCGTGAAACTGATATCACAGATAGGACATTTGGAGGACGTTAGAATGAGAACCCTTCAGGGTATTACTCAAGTTCAAGCATTGTACAAGGGTTACAAGGCCCGCTGCATTTACCGAAAGCGACGTGCGACCACAATTTTCCTGCAATCTCGTAAGGCGTTTCCTTCAGTGAATTTTAACACCGTGTCACATGAAAGATGCTTTTATCAATTTGTGCAGCTTGTCGACTGAATTTTTGCAAAGCATTCAGTTTTCTATTATAAGGTTTTCGTTTATTGACCTTGATTATTTTAGAATTAGTCTTGAATTGTGTGCCACTATTGTTTTCCCAGCAAACCATTGCCCTAGCAGTATTTTGCGTTATTATTGATCAGGATAATTGAATAGTGCTTGAGTGGAATTTCTCTATTGGGAATTTTTCAGTGGTGAGAGGGGCAATAGCAAGACGTCGATTTGAGGTTCTGCGAGAGAGGCATCGTGCAGCTATTGTGATCCAAAAGTACGCACGAAGGCAGGCTGCCTGCCGTAAATATCAATCATCAAAGGAAAAAATTGTGTCTGTTCAAGCAGGTAATATTTCTTTCAGTTCAAAATGTTTGTGTGAATCTCTTGCGTTATTTGCAACTGCCCTGTAGTTCTTTAATGGTGTACTCTCAACTTTAACTCGGGAATGGCATGCTGCAGTCGTTCGCATGTGGCTGGCAAGGAAACAGTTCCTTGCTCAGAAAAGGGAGGCTGAACAACAGAAACTGGCAGCTGAGGCCAAGCTAGAAATGGAAGCTCGTGTGAGGGAAGAACAGGAAGCTAGGTTAAAAGAAGAGAAACTTAAGGAAGAAATCAGAATCAAAGAACAGGAGACACTTGCTGATGACGAGGTTGATGCAGTTGTGGAATGCATCAAGGAGGTGTCTAACCCGGCACCTGCAGAAACTGTGGCAGCAGAGGTGGGTTTACATCTACCATTCTGCGCACACATTGTACTAATGTAGAGGATACTCGCTGCATCACTTAAAAACATCTAACCAATATGAAGGATTGTGCTTTCTAAGAGGTCAGGTCAGAGTTGTGGAGGGATCCAAATCTTTTGAAATCAATTTTTATCACTATTTATGAATTTCTTCTGCAATTTCGAAGTAGAGGTTGTAGACCACTATTGAAGGGACAGGAGACAACCCCATGTTCATTCAATGGTCAGTGACCATAGACATTACGTACTAAACTTGCTAATTGAGGCCGACCATATGAACTGTTCCGAACTGTTGGTATCGTGGTCGGTCAATACGAAACGGGATCAAGTCTCCAATGGTTTTATTATTCTCTACCTTATTGCTTCAGAAACCTCGTCACACCCAGACCCCATAACTGTGGGATTCACTTCCTGTTTCAAACATCTTGCAGGAAATGAAAGAGGCCACCATCAAAGTGCAACCCTCGTACCTTCTGGAGCTCCAGCGGCGGGCGGTCATGGCTGAGAAAGCGCTGCGTGAGAAGGAGGAAGACAACGCCATATTGCGGCAGAGACTTCTCCATTACGAGGCACGCTGGATGGAGTACGAAGCCAAGATGTCGTCCATGGAGGAGATGTGGCAAAACCAGATGTCCTCGCTGCAACTCAGTTTAGCAGCCGCCAAGAGGAGCTTAGCAACGGATGACTCTTTGCTGCAAACGCCCCTGAAGGATGACGGGCACTTCAATGGTGTCGGGAAGCACCACCGTACGAAGCGGCAACTACTGCCCCCTGATGACGAAGACTTCGATTGGGATGATGCCACAAGCAACGGCACCAAGAGTCCGGACCAGTATATTAACAAGTATTTGTTAACAGGTCCCGAGTATGGCACGCCACGGGGAGACGTGGATGCTGCGCGCTCTGTTGTCAATCACCTCGTCAGAGAGTATGATCACCGAACTCAGGTGTTCAACGACGACGCTGATTTCCTCATTGAGGTGAAGTCAGGTTTAACAGAAGCCCAGTTGAACCCCGAGGAAGAGCTGAGGAAACTGAGAATTAGGTTTGACACGTGGAAGAAAGACTTCAAAGCCAGATTGCGAGAGACCAAGCTCGTGATGCACAAGCTGTGTAACATGGATTCGGCTGAGAAGGAGAAGGACAGGACGCGCAAAAAGTGGTGGGGAAAGAGAACCACCCCTTGATATGGCCAGGTATGGAGCCCCATTTGTAGCATACACCAGATTGATCCCCACTCAATGGCAGCATTCATGGTTTTAATTGTAAACCTTGGAAGTGGCCTGGAATTCTGCAACTAGAGACCTGACTGCTTGTCAGGGATCACGTGACCTTTCTCTCGAACTCTGAGCCACATGTATGACCAAGTGCAACCCGAGTGCAGTCTAGGAGCATTCCCGGCATGGGACAGTGATGGCGGAGTGATGAGAGAAAAATCATGTCCTCGTGGACATTTATCGGAGCTTGAGCTGACTCGTCATCATGACCATTGTATATAACGGTACATTCACGCTCTACTCAGAGAACACTATTCGTTCCTGTCATGAGACCCATGTGAGATGGGTGGTCACACGGATGATGTACTTTGAGGTGTAAAAGAATCACTTTTCAATTTTTGTGCCTACTCTTCATTGTTCCTGGTTTGGTCTTCCATGGAAAGAAGCCTTTTTTCTTTTGGTGCCTTGGATTGTATGTACAATGTCTCGCAGAGTACAGTAGAAAATCATAGTGCCACCAATTCTTACTACCGTCGAAATATTGGTCTCATGGGCTACTTTGGATTAGCCCTCAGAATAATTCTTCATTATGAACCGCACCTGAATAATTAGTTTTTTCGTAGATTTGTTTAATCTTATGCGAAAGATCATTCCAGTCTTAGCACCCCACCTCCTAGGGGCTTGTTCAGTCCATGGATTTTATATAGGATAAACCCTAACCTTGCAGTCTCTCTTGCTTCTTAAATATTTTCATTTCATTTCGTCAGTGAATTCTTCTCTATTTTCCCCCTGGCATGAATACACTGCCTATTCATGCAAGTCCTCTAGAATCTTGTGTATGCACTTCATGTGGTCTTGAAAGTTGTAAGAGACAAAAGGAGGGTCACTACGGCTGATATAAAATGGCATGATATGCTCAATGATGGGGTTGCATTAACAACAATAGATTTTAGTACATGGGGGTTGCAACACTTGAGCAACCCAAGCCCTGTAGGTGTGGATGGAAAAATGCTGTGTTCAACATGAACTCATACCGACTGCCAGCCGGGTGCAAGAGCAGACTACTGTCGAAAATACCAAGTTACATGAAAAGATAAATATTACGTAAAATCCGAACCAGAATTCAGAATTGTTACTGAACACTATTTTTGGCAACTACGTCCGTCGCAGTATGTCTAATATCAGCTGGTTACAAGATTACTCCCCTGCGACGTCCACAGTCGACAGACTGCTGCTGCGCCCGCCATAATCACTTGGATTCCAAGTCATCATTTTCAACCTGGATGTTGGTTGCATTACAATACCTGACCTGTTTTTTCATCGTCAATGGAAGTCACGCTCAAGGGACAGTGAAAGTATGCTTAACCCATTGTTGAGAAGTAGCAAGGCTTCTTCACATTCAGCTACCAGTTTGACCAAAGAGGATTCCTCAGTTGTTGCCACAACCGCATCAGTAGCTACATCAGATCCCGCAGCCACAGCGGAGTACGAATCGCGCATTTTTTGCAAATTTCGCAAAAGCTACAAGACCCCACAATTATAGATGAGTCACAATAATATGTCACAGAAAAACTAATAATTCAAACACAGTTGCATATGCTGATGTTAAAAAGGAAAATCACAAAAATCACTTCCTGTAGCGAGTAATTTATGGCCGAAGTGCTTTTCCCGTGTTGTCCTTTCAAGGGTTAAAGCCTTACCCTCAATAATTGGCCGTAGGAGTCCAGCAAACGATTAGCAGCAGGTCCAAGTCCGTGAAGCTGGGGCACGTCCATCATGTGGGTCCATGGTCGAATTTCCTGCTCAGCAGACACTACACGATCACAACCTAATGATATGCCAATTAGGAATTGATCATTCCTCGCATTCCCTGTTCAAAGGGGTGATATCTCAAAAATCAAATTTCGAGCATTACTAGAGATTCACGGCACCTTCACTGTACCTTTGCATAGATAACGTTGAAAGACTTGGCTGAGTCTAGGAATGTCGCAAGGCGAGCTCGCAATTCGATCTCCGCATCAGTGTAGTCCTCATTGGGGTTATAACTTTGCTGCAAAATCCTCTCTAGGCCTTATTCTAACCCTTCATTGGATGAGGTGAGCTTCATCGTCATAGACAGTAATAAAATACAAGATTGCTCGCCAGTTTGAGATGATTATGACAGACTAATATGAGCGTACCAAAAATGACCTCCATAGACCGCTTGCAGTCATACGAATCACGTACCTTGGCAGACAGTTCAGCAACTGAGGCTTGCAACTGCTCCACGGATTTAACCTGCTCTGAGAGCTGACGTTCCAAGTCTATTATGTCATGCCTGCACGGGTGCCAAATAAAGATCATGTTCGAGGGGGAAAAACCCACTTCCTAACGATCAGATGATACCAAAGACCAGAGTTTTAATGCTTAGTACAGATGATTGGTAGCTTGACTAAGCTACGAATCCGGTTACTGCATGGAATCTACTAACTTGTGGACATGTATCCTCTCGCATCGCAACTTGGGCCACTCAAATAATGGCAAATTACTATCTTCAGAAAGAATGGCTAAAATAGTTTTTAAAGACAGGAAAAAACGAATTCTGTGAATAGTATCAGATGCTCTGAGAATCGAATCGCTGTTTCAGGCACTAGATGCCCTTGAAAAAAGAAGGTAATGAGGCCAAGTATACATACGTTGTACCGTAGGATATGATTGGTACGTCTGCAGGAAAGAGTTTGCATTCATCCGAGAAGACTTGAGTTTGTTTTTCAGCGATAGCATCAACAAGCAGGATGTCCTTGGCCACTTGATCATCAACGCTGTTTCCCCTCCCACGACCAGTTCAACAAGGTCACAAAATATCGCTGAATAAGGAACCAAAAAGTAGTCAGAAGACCATAGGAGCAACGCCAGAAATAACAGGGGTGAGAAACATGTACCGAACAAGCAAATCGGGCATTTCATTGCTTTCCGTGCAACGGAAAAAAGAGCTCAAAGAAGCTATCTAGAAATAAGGGCCACTTACATTGCACAAGCTGAAGCAACAAACTTAAAATAACGAGAAACCCTACACCTCAATAGATGCAAAAAACATTTTTATTGCTTTACGTAGTTTTGTTCAATGTATTGTATTTACACTACTCCAATGAACAAAAATGAGCACGAAATAGTGGTGCTTACGTGTCTCCTATGTGGCATGCTAAAGATACTTGAGACAACAAGGTTTCAAGCTACCTCTCTGAGGTGGATTGGACCCTCGTTACCTCAGTTGTGCAATAAATGCAATGGATTAACCTTGTATCTCACTCCCGGTAGCATTTAGCGTTGATTCAAATAATAGGCTGGTCCAGCTTTAAGTGGCCCTAATAGCCAGCCATTCCATCAATTCATCAATAAAACAAATTTGGACCCTAAATGCCATGTAGTAGCCTCACCTCCACTCAGGGTTGTCAGTGACGGTGCTCGCTTCCACAAGCTCCACGATCAAGTGAAGCATTTCTGCTCGACTTTCATAGCTTCCTTTCCCCTGCATCCGTCATTGGATAATCAATTGACTATATGAAGAATATACATTGACCACAAATCAAGCAGAACGAGCGAATTGGAAATGGTGTAAACAACTGCGAAAATACTAATGTGGATCAAAGAGACATGATCAAACAGAACGACAATGTACGCAAGTCCAGAAAATCTAACCTGGATTGCATCCGGGTCTACTGAGGGGGTCAATCCCAGGTACTTGGCAATTTCAGCTAAATCTGCCAATTGCAAAATATTGCGGTTAATCACAAACATCTTTTCTGAAATGGTTTTGTGAAATGGTTTTGTGCGTTGCTACTGAGAGGGTGCTAAAACTGCCCCCACTCTAAATGATCACCAAGTAAAATCTAACACAGTAAGGTAATATTGAATACTATAATGCAGCACTGGTGTACACATCAGGGCGACGGCGCTTTTAATGCACTATGCCATCAACCAACTTCAAAACTTGTAACTAATTCCAAAAGAGTGAAAATATGACTTAAACTAGATTAGATGTGCATTTCATTTGTCTTCCAAGAAAAATGTTACTGGAAAATGATTTGAGACGGTTTCCAGTGTTGGGATGGACACGTAACTAAATGTGACGATCCAAACTCTTGCACAATGAATAATGATTTCGACTCATCTACAAATAAAAACATCGATCCCTTATAACCTTTTCCATCTGGTATCCAAATAACGCATTCGAATTCTCTTCCACAAACTAAGAAAAAATAATTTTAAAATTCAAGGCAATGCTGAGCGCTTAAAGTGTCGCAACCAAGTGTCGTTTCCTCACAACAACGCCGCGGCATTTTTCTAAGCCAAGGTTCGGAAAAGCTACCCCTCGGAGTTGATCGCAACTACATCAATTTAAAATCTGAACAATGCTGAGCGCTTCAAGTGTCGCAATCAAGTATCAAATCCTTTTCTTACAACAACGCCATTGCATACAACCAAGTGAATTTTCGGAAACCTAAACCTCAGAGTTGATCGCAACTTAGAAATTAAAGCGCACAAGGAAGGGAGAATGGGAGGAACGAACATTGAATGCGAGCTGCCTCTTCGTCTCGGTCCGCACCTTCAGTGAGAAGCCCTTGCTGGCTGGTGAACGGAGACTTGTCGCCAAGCAACCTGCAGAGCTAGAACGCGTGCATGAGCCTGCGAGACGGCAGAAGAGAGGAAGAAAAGGACAAAAGGAAAAGGAAAGGAAAGATAAAGGAAAAGACCTGAAGAAGAGCCAGTCCAAGAGCGCGTATCGTTCCAAGCCGGCGTAGAGCAGCGACTGCGAGGGCGCGGAAGATCGCGGGTAGTGCAGCAGCGACAGCTTGTGGTGCACCTCGTCCATGGAGCGCGGCACGCTCATGGCGATGGCGGACGCCTGCAACTGGGGCGAACAAGGAATGCGACGCAGAGGCAGGGACATTCCCAGAAAGCAAGGGGGAAAATATGAAAACTTAGCGAGTTACTAGTAAGATACTAGTAAGATACTATTGAGATTAACTTACTGAGTACTTAACCTCTAAATGCAATGCCCAAGGTCTTTAGAAAGTTTGCTCAAAACTAAACAAAAAGCTAAAGTTCTGATTAGTTTTATCAATTTACAAAAATTTGTAACCATATGAACTTAAACGGCTAGACATGTTAAGGATTACATAGGAAAAGAAAATAGAAGGATATCACTTATGAATTGAAAAATTATAATGTTTGATCAAGAAGGTGTAAAAACTATGAAAATGATTTGAGGACTTTAAATCTACTTTTTACAAAAGCAAATCTGAAATTGAGGTCATGACAATAATGTCAGGCTAAAGAAAATAACAAGCATAACTATAATTGATTTATAACTCAAAATTTACTCTACAATTTTTTTTAAATAAATTTACAATGTGATTTTCCCCTCAAGGTTTAGTATATTTGAGTCTCATCTCCATGGACCTTGAATATTAAAAAAAATGAAGATTTGTAATGCATACATGTATTTTTAGTAAAATTTTGCTAAAAATCTCTTTAAAGGTCATTACTTATAATCTTGTGTCTAGACCTATACTTAAAAACTCACTTAAAACCAAGTACTAGACACTAGTTGTATTGGAATGGAAAGACTACACAATTACGTTTATAGTTTCACACCAAAGGTGAAATAAAAGTTGGACATAACTTATAACTAACTGTTTTAACTTGTAAGTATTTGAATGAGAAATAGTAATATTACTTTGAAGATTTACAATAAATATTTGAAAATCTTCCAAAATATATGCATCACTGATTCATGTAAAGCATTCAATCTTCTTTCCATTGAAGTTTTGGAAAGCTTTCTCAATGAATATTATGTGGACGAAGTGCACTTTTCACAACATTCATCCAATGGATGGTTGAGCACATAGAAGTTACCTACCCCCCCGCCCCAAAGGTCTAAGAGGACACAATATGTCTTCTTAAAAATTTCAATGGCAAATTCTTGGTTTAGTGAAAAAATCTTAATATTTTGTAAATTAGGGACTTGTAGAATAACATCTTTCTATAGTTGTTTCATTTTTTATTTTCAAAATTTCAATGTGGGAAGTATTTAAAATTTTATTAAGGAAATGTAGTCTAATAGAAATAAGGAGCAAACATAATTTTTTTACTACAAAAAAAATAGTAGAAATGAAAAAAAAAACATTTTTTTGACATTTCTAGTCTTTACTTTGTACAAAAAGATTGATCTTAGAGGAAAAAAAACAGACTAATTTTAATTTTTAGCAATTTAAAAAATAAATAGAATGATTCCAAATTTTTAGAAGATATTCCTAACAATATACTAATAATATCCATTTTAAATTTTTAAAAATTGATGCATATATTTTAAAAATTTTGTAGTATCCAATTTGGTCGATTTTAGTTTTCTACTTCTATTGGAAAATGTTTATAAATTTGAAAGAATTTTTCATTTTTCATTTTTTGAAATTAAAAAATGCTACATTTGCCTAAAATTCCAATATAATCTTTTTAGGTGTGTGAGTGTGTGTTAAAAAAACATTATTCAACATCTTATAATTTTTCTTCTCCAAAAGTTGCATTTTTTGTCTATAAAATTGATCATCCAAAATTGTCATAGTCTAAAAATTCAATGGGCAATATTTTCCACAATTAATTCCATGTATACTAGACAAATTAGTCTTTATTTTTGTTTAGGTAAAAATTTAAAAAATTCAAGCACTTCCATTTGCAAAAAAATATGAAAGTGGGATGATCCATTGAAAACCTCCATTGTCAAAAAGTTGTTAGGACTTGACGGGTTAAGAGGAGTTTAAAATGTAATCCATGTGGAGATGAAGATTCCCTCTTCTCATGGAGATTAAGTACTTTCACTATATCCTTTGATACATCTTAGTAGCTTAAAAAATATAATTCCATGGTTGCAAATTATAAGCTTCAAGTGATTAAGATATAACCTAAGCCTAATGTTGTGTGTCACATTAGATGAAGGTGAATAATAGCCCATTTCATTGGTGAAAACACTTTAGTTCACTTCAAAATCATAAAATCTTGAATTTTATATTTTTTCTAAGGTGTCAATGAATATCCTAAGAAAGCTTAGTAGGAAGGAGATTTGGAGCTTTAAAGACAAAATAAATCATAGATTGAAAAGAATACCAAAAAAAGTCTCATTTGTTGCAAGTTTTGATTTTCATTCCATTTAGACATTAATTGATTTAGAATCTTGTATAAAAATCATGAGGTAGCAAATGACCTCAAAAATCACATCTTATAAGAATAGAGAAAAATACCTTTTTTTTTGTACAATTTCTTGCTTACTAAAGCATCGACATGTTCCTATTCTATTCTAGAACTACTTCCAATTTTATTTCTTCCTTAAACTTATTATTCCTATATAATATATTTTCAAAATTAATTTCTTTGATTTTGGACTCCATTCACCAATATATTGAATTTCTAATTCAAAATCCATAGTGCAAGTATTTTAAGTTTCAAAATTCAATGTGCAATGACCTATTATAGTAAGATGTAAAATCAATTTCTTTTCACATTACACTCTAATTTCTTGTAAACTATTTGAATCGGACACCTTTCCAAGAACCATTGTAGTGCAGTGCATGTTCTAAAAATAATTTTGCATATTCTCATGCAAATCTAGTGCAAGATCATATGGTTCAATGCACCAAAAATACAAATCTTTTCTACATGCATTTTTGGATTTGTACTTCTGGAAAAAAAAGTCACGGAAATTTAGGGCATAATGCAATCTTTCTATCAATATGTGGTTGAACACACTTATTGATACATGAAACTAGAACTTGGTTAAGACAACAGCAGTACTAGAGCACAGAAGGCAAGAGAAAATCGGTTTTGCACAAAAGTTCTTACCTTGTACCTTGGTTTCGCACAATCAAGTATCATATTAAGAAATAGAAATGGTCTTTGCTGTCTTTGAAATAGAACATTCACGTAATCTTAATTATTCAAATCTATTGCATTACTGTAGTGTAGAAAATATATGAGTCTAACAAGCAATGCATTAGTCGTCCAATAAATTGCCCAAAGTGTCTATGTTCCCATTCACTTCTAACCACTACAGTACGCAGAGAGTGCCTGGGCAGCTTCATCTGATAGCTAGAATAGAAAAAGAAAATAGTTTCTCATTCACAACAGCTTGCTTGCTGCTTACAACCTAATGCCCTCTGATCAATTAGACGTTTGTGTGACAAGTCTCCAAAGAATGAAATGAATGGTCTGGAATGAATCATACCAATCAGAAATGCACAGGGAGCCTCTCACATTGAGGTTTCAGAATCTGCACCCAAAAGACCGCACTGTAAGTAACATTCAAGAGTAATCACCAACTGCTAGAAAAAAAATGACTAGAATAGATGTGAATAACGGAGTAAACTCACGTGCTCTAAGGTGTTTCTTAAACCATCTGATGGCCTTGTCACCCATTTCCTGATTCACGGCGTGTGCGACTCCTTCCTCCGCTATGAACTGCAAGCCACTCAATCAATCAAACCTTTAAAAAAAATCTCTACCAGACATCAAAACGAGTATCTAAAACTCTTTTTAATCTCTTGTTACTTAGTGGTACGCATTGTCACACAAAATGTATACAAAAGGCGACCAGATAGCCCATGAGACATTAGCCTAAAAGGTGCCCTAATGAAGATCACGTGACTATTTTGACCATTACCCGGAAGTACAGCTTTTCCCTTCAAACATAAAAATCCGAAGTGTGCAGGGCCAAAGCACACGATGATAAAAACCAGAATTAAATCTCACCTTGAAGTGTTTTGGCACTCCGGCTTCCTTGTACCTCTCAGCAGTCCTTAACAACACCGTTCCCAATCCCTGAATTGGACATCGAGGGTCTTCTTGTCCTACAAAAAACAAACTCGGTTGTCACCAGCAATGACACGTAATACTCTGTTGAAACTAATACATCCCCTTTCTATTCTTCGCAAGAATATACAAAAGTTGATAAACAAGTGTTTTCTGGTCTATGCGTCAAAGACAATTATAGGATTGCAGCATTACGTTTTGCGGCAGTACAGAAGGATAGTTTCCAGTAATATATTGCAATTATAGAACTATGACAGGACAATAACACAGAGAGCGCACATTTCAATTACGTACCATTGTAAACGAGAAGAGGACGAGGTGCGATTGCCGGAACGGAGAGTGGAGAGTCTAAGAAATCCATCAGTCCCGGTGCTAGTCTTTGCCATACCTTCAAAATGGATGCAATATAGTCAGATACTCATACAAAAAATCTAACGAAGTCATTGTCTAAAGGGATGTTCAAGAACCATGTGACATTACTTCAAAGCTTAGTATAAAGGGCGGCATACGAAAGTCATTCAAAAATTGCAGCACGTATATAAGAGCGTCGTGCATTGATGAAACTAGAAACCACACCATGACATGATACATTCAGAAAACTTACTGCGGCGACGGTCTCAGAATCGATTTCATGTTTTCCTAAATCTTGAGCTGCAACTGCAACCACCCTCGTCACAGTCCAAGTCACAAGAAGTGTCAGTAATGAATTACAAAAGTTTGCAGAGAAACCCAATTGATGGTCATTCAGTGATTCAGAAGTTTGCTCGGTTCACTAACAGTCCAATATTAGCAACAATTACAGGCAAGCTCACATCAGCATTATAAGTTCAAAACTAAGCGCTGATTGAGAGAAATAAGTGAAAAAGCAACAACAGGGCGATAGGTTCACAAAGAATTCGCAGACTTGCTAACCTAGGAATAATTCAAGAATGCTGTATACCCTGCCTTGCCAATGGTCATTCAAAACCGCCCAGCCGAAATTCTGCTTTGTCAGAGGCACAAAATTATGACCTCGAAAAGAAATCACGAGCCAGGGTCATGTACCAAGCTATTAAAAAAAATCACAACGCACCCATGGCCCCTAATCACTAAAATAATTTCAGTACGAAAATACATAGCATTTATCACAGACTGTCATCATAACATTCACGGAGAAATTAATTACCTGAACCCCGATTAACGGTAGTGCTGCACTAATTCGAGGATCTGCAACCGCTGTGAACCATGTGTGCATCCCTGAAAGCAGGAAATTATACAACACAGTTACAGACCAGGATTGAATCCAGAATTGTTAACTTCAGACACAAAATCTCAACCTATTGATGAGTTGCACTGAGTGTGACTGTACCTCCAAGTGAGATCCCCATCATCCCAATACGTTCAGGATCAACGTCAGGTCTTCCTGTGAGGTAATCTACAATTTTAATTACGTCCCAGACCTAACCAATGGGATGCCCACCACCTTCATTAAATCTCAATTACAAGCTTGAAACTGAAACAAACGTCTCAAAAAGGCAATATATAAAATGAACTGTTAAAAGGAAATAAAAACACGATCAAACATAAAGAAATGATCCATACCGTGTCAAAAACGAAGGGCATGTCCAGACCAGTCTTCCATCCAGCAATTAAAGCCTATTTCAGAATTGCATATCCGTCACAATCAGACAATAGACGCCAAGAACGAATAAAGCTTAGCGATTTTTGGTTCAATGAAACACATGTCTGATCCAGTTATATGCATGTCTGTGTCATAAAGAAAGTTCATAGATAGAAGTTCATAGACAGAAAACTGACATCCATATAAGCATGTGGGCCACGCCCACGATCTCCATGATGCCGTGCGTCCACAGCCACAGCCACAAATCCCAGAGCAGCATATGCCTGTTGCAGTGAGCAAGCTTAATTAAACTCAAATGATGTATAGTAAGTATGCCGATGACCAAGCAATTTTCATTCCTGGACCGTGCACCAAGCCTAGTTCACTTCAATTGCAAATTCTTGCAACAACACGGCGAAGAGTTAGTGTTTGGTGAATGGGATGTCTACGCTATATGATCGGCATAAACCAGCGATTGTCCAGTCAGGGAAACAAGGGGATTTAACAGAAACTTTCAGATCTGATTCCATAGGTATCGAGCCTTAAACCGTGAGAAATCACTGAGAATACTCCAATCCCTGCATCCTCAGGGTAAAATTGGATCCAAAGAGGAAATAACAAGAAGAGGAAAGACAATTCACCTCCATGAATGGCCGCATCGCTTCCTTGTTGTGTCCCGTACTGTGCATACATATCACAACGGGTCTTCGTTTCTTAGAGTGATGCCACTTAGGGCGAATGATAAGAAAGGGGATTTTCCCTTGCTCTCCAGTCTGCATCACTTGCACGTATTACGACGTGAATAAATGGCGACACCCAGCAAATGCCAGCAGCAATCAGAATTCTTAGTTTCGGAGAAGTTTCAAAGTAATACTCTAAAGGGCATTACATTCGAAGTGCAATCGACTCAAATTTCAAGTGAGTGATGATTGCGTCACAACATGAGTTAGCATTCTCTACAGCTTCTACTATACCTCTACTCTTAAAACCCTGTTTTCCGCCTCGATCTCCAGCGTGTTGTGATGCCGGGCACGTTCGGCTTTCGGGCAAAGCGCCAAAACCTGTCAAGGTCAATCAGCATGCTATCAGTATTCGATGGACTAACTCTTCGTCCATGAAATTCAGGATACAGGGAATCTACGCAGTGAAATGGCTTAAGAAAAAGAAATCCCCGCAAAAGATCACAACCCAAGAATGAACCATGGATTCAAAAGTGTAGACAACCTAGCTCAAAAATTCAAAACACGGGCTAAAATTTGCGATCCAATTGAGCTGCCACGAAATAAATAAATAAAAACCCTGCTCTATTCCAAACAATGCTTAAACCCTTCACCGAAGCATGCAGTCAAAATTGAATCAGAGCAAGGCTAACAAACCCGGGGATCCATAAACGCTGCAGCTTCCTCTTGGAGGTACGGGCGGAGTTGGGGCTCAGCAGGCAAAAGTTCGGGCGGCTCCACTGCACCAGGGATAACCGTAAGTAATTGAATCCAAGCACGCACACACAACCCAACACAACCCAAAGCAAGAAAATCGACATTCACCCAAGAATTACCGGCTTGGCGTCGCCGAGACGCGAGCACTTCCAGGAGCTGCTGTCGCACTTTCTCCCCCTCGACATTCTTCCAAGTCGACGGCTCGGACTGAAATTCGAATCCATGAGGTACGGCGTGTTCATGCACAGCGTGGAACGAAGAAAACGAAGGCGCCATGATGTGGTGCAGAAGAAATGAGAATGCGAGCCCCAGGGGAAGAACCACCCCACCAACGAAAGAACTGAGAATAGGCATGGCTGCTGGCTACTAGTACGTAAATCGCAAGTTCCGTTCTGATCACTTCAGTTAGGTAGGGGTGGGGACAACAACAGGTGGGCGGGGGAGAACGAAACAGGTGGAGGGTCTGGAGGCTGACGCTGTCGAAGATGGGCTTGCAAGGTGCATGTAGAAGACTACTGCAAGAAGAGTGACGATGCAACAGGACCCCTCTCTCCAAGCCTGTGACCCACCCCCGACCCCAAAACTCCACAAGATGAGCAACAACTGAAGATGATGAGTACTTCGAGCAAGATGATGGTGATTCCCTTAGTTCCCTTATCTTATTATAATACGATTTTCCGTATGCTTTCTCATCTGGGATCCCCCACTTGCACTGGGTTGCTAAGTTTGGAAAAATAAATAAACGGGCAGATTCGTACGCGTTTGCCATGAATGCGCGCTACAGGAAGTTGGGTGGTCGGGTGCGCAAGAGTCCATGCCTCCAATCCCTCCACGGTCACGTTACTTGTGCATGCCCTCGCATTCTTCAATCTTCACTGCCTGATGGGGTGCTTGACTTGCATTCTTCAAGTGCTCACAAACTCCTCCCGCCTCGGGCCGTGCGATGCAACTGACGGGATCTCGCGTCGAGTCTACAGTAGTTCAACGAGCCTCTCGCGCGCGGAGCCGGTTTTGCCCCCTGGAAAAACGCAGGAACCTGGCATTTGGTAGGCGAATTTTTTTTTGCAAATTTCGAGTTCATATTTGCAACAAAACTGGCGAAGGACTCAAATTACGTGCCAGAGGACTCGAATAGGAGTCTTTTTTTTTTACATTTACCCTTGGCTGGACCTCGCACAAGAGTCTCGTTGCATTACAATAGTCTCGACCCTGACTCGACCCTGACGGAACCACCGACGGTCCGACTCGACATCGGTGCCGTGCCGTTGTGAGAATGTTCACTGGAGGGTCATTGGCCCACTGGCCATCAATCAGGGCCTGACGCGTGTCAGGTAGTTGGAGGTCCGGGGGTCTGGGGTCTGGGGGTCCGGGGGTCCGGAGGTCCGTCTTCGAGTCTGCAGCTCAAAACATTCTAACTTATCCCAAAAAGAAGTTGCACTTTGGACCAGTTTTATTTTATTTTATTTTTTATTCATTCATTTAAAGCAGTGCAGAAAGCGATAATCACTGGAAGGAGGAAGTTATTTACATCCATGGAAATGAATGAAATTTGCAATCTATGGATGAATAACATTTATTCATTCAAAATAATGTACATTTGTTTGAAATAGAGGAGTGCCGTCCTAGATTTGGTAGCAAGTTGGTGATTTCATCTCTTGAAAAGTGAGAGTATTTCATCCAAGATTTTGTAGAAAAAAAATCATCGCTTTCCAAGTGAAATCACTCAAAAAAGCAATCTCGCTTTGGACCTTGATGTTTCGATATTGTTCATTGAGTGGAACCTCCCATAGCCAATCACTTAAGTGATTTTTTGCATTGTTTGGAATAGTATAAGGCAATCCTAAATTCTCTACCATGTAGAAAGATAAAAATCACTGGGATTACAAATATTTTGGTAATTTTATTATTTGAACTGAAATTACTATGAGTTTTGAGAGACAAAAAGTATTGAGGACCGGTAGCCAATGTCTAGACTCTTCCAATTCTGATCATTCAAGAACTACTTTCTTGCTTAATACTTCCTACCTTCTTGCTCAACACTTTGGAAGATGTGTTCTGAACCTTACTAGTTTCACCCTTAAAAAGGAAAAAAAAACAAAACATTCCAAGCTTTGGTTGGAAATAACTACATCCAACAAGTTGGGTATAGGTCCTAGTTGGGAATGGGTGGTTCTACCATATTCACCTCTTCACCTCCACCCCCCTCTCATTGCCCTAGCCAAGGATAATTGTAAAAAAGTGCCCCCTATTTTGTGTTGTAATTTTTTTATATTTATCACCTCTTCTTTTTAATATAGAGCATTTAATTTCCAAATTTTATCATATGCTGCAAATAAAAAATTCCCTTGATTTTTCTATTGGTAAACTAAAGGGCGATGAGGGGCAATTCACTCTAGCCTACAAAGTGATAAGTGTCTTGGTGAACTTTTTTTGTTGAGATTGACAAAAGTTCTTAGATTAGGAGAGGATAAGGTAGGAGGTCTTTGAAGTGTTTGGGCTCTAAAAGTGTTTTCTAACAATTTGAGGTACATTTTGCTTTCTCACTACACCAACAATATACAAATAGTATACATTTCAGGAGGTGGACCCTTTTTGTGACTACTCCATTTCAACTTCTAAAACTCATAACTAATTCTTTAAAGCTACAAAATATAAAACAATTTAAATTAGATGTCAATTCCATTTGTCTTTCAAGAAAAATTTACTTGAAAAAAATATTTCAAGATGTTGAAACTCTCCAAATTCATTTTCAACTCTTAAATGGATATTTTATGAACTTCTAACCAAAGAGTAAATGTCTATGTTGCATAACATTCTTAATCCTTTGAAATGGTCCCATTTGCAAGCACACTAATAAGCAAGCATCTTGCAAGAATACATTAATCTTGTAGCACCACACGAGCCAACAAAAAAGGGTCAATGGATGACTTTCAAGAGTATAGTGGAGATGAGGAATGCACCTAGTGGTCCATAAATTAGATCACTTTTGGCAAAATACCTTAGTGAGAGGTCTTACTCTTTCAAAGTTAATAAGAAATCAATATGATTTTAAGGTTAGATATTTGTTCTCTTAACTCTTAAAGGACCAACATCCCCATAGAGGGATTTAGGAGAGTTTGAGTAGGTACCTACAGTCTCAATTTTCATCATGATTTTTTGAAAATTTTTTAAGATAATAAAATCCATCAATTTTTGAGAAATATAATTTTTTCTTTCAATCGGTACCTAAAAACAAAAGTTATGCTACCCTAAGCCCCAAAAGGAGGTTGGTGGGTAGCATAAAAAAACCCATAAAAAGTAAAAAATGTAATTTTAAAAAACAAATTTATTCTAATATTATATTTTTTAAAGTAAAAATAATTTTTATATAAAAGAAATTCATAGACTTTCAATTTTATTTTTCAACCAAAAAAATTTGATTCAAAGTTTGTAGTGCAAATTTTTTTTTCAAATGGCAATCAAAGTCATTTGAAATTGTAGGCCAAAGTTCAATAAAGTTCTTTTCCAACTTTGAATGCTAATATCTTTCAATTTTTATGGTCAAACTTTATGAAATTTATACCACATGGTCTAAGACAAGTGAAGTATAAGAATCTATACTTAGATTTGATCGAATGAATTTTATTTTCTATTTTCTTGAGTGAAGGTAGTAAAAGGGGCAATTTTGAATGGTTTTTGATAGAAAAATGACTTTGGTGTTTTAGGGGTTAATGGTTGTTGTCTTAACATGTAATTCCAACAAAGTATTTTAGTTAAAAATATACCAATCTTTTTGAGATCAATAGGGTGTTGGAAAAAATAGAGTTAAGAATGTTATATGAATTGAAATAAAAAATGAGTCAAAATTGCCTTTGTCAAGGTTCTTGATGCTTATATAAGGTAAACCTGCCTATGACAGGCAGAATGGCTGATCTGTCCTATTGTCATTGACAAAAAAAATCTGATTTTTTTTTGTACAAAGACAAATGTGAGAAATGAAGGAAGCAACTAGAATTTTATTTTTTCGACAAAATATGAATTTTTTGTGAATTTTCGAAGTTTGCTGTCCAGTTTGCCCAAAAAAGTCTGTAGACTACCCCAAATCAGCAGAAAAGTGTTTCCATGATGGTCATCTTACCACCCAAAGCAGTCATAACATTCTTTAACATGGTTACAAGATTTCCTAACATGGATATGACATAAAGAAATTAAAAAATAACTTTTTACTAACAGTTTACACTAGAAAAGTGTCAATGTTCTATCACAGTTATTAATAACTCCATAACCATATTCCAAGGCTTTGATGACAACTAAAAATCAACCTAATGTAGTCTTAATTCTATTTTTAAGAAAAAGTTTCTCATGGGTTGATGGAAGACTGTAATGGGGGAGTTCCCTAGGTGCCTGTCATGGGAGATTTGCCTGTCATAGGCAGGTTTACCTTACTTCTGATGTGAATAGAGAGAAACAACTTTTTGTAAGTCAAAAACTTGTCTCTCCTACTTTAACAAGCCTGCCTAGAAAATGATATAGTCTAAAATTTTTTATATCTTTTTTACAACCATTGCACACTTCTATGATGAAATTTGAATTTTTTTTCTTCATATAAGATTTGGCCAATTCTCGATACATGGAAGCCTCTATCCTTTATGAGTTTTGACTTTAGACCAAAGTAAAAAGGGTTTGTATTGACAATAGCTTAAAACACCAAATTAGACATTCTTGCACTTGGCCAAGTGCAATGACCGCATGTATTTCTATCCATTGAAAAAGGTTTAAGACAAAAGTTGGACATCCCCAATTTTTTCAAAAATATCTTTTTTTCTTTTTATTATCATACACTTCACATATGCATGTGATTTTTTTTTTATTAAGATGCACTTTTGATTTTTGTACATACAAAAAACAAGTAAAGAATACACATTTTTCTCATATACATTACTTTTTTTTTTTAATATTTAGTCCTCCAACACCATGCATTACAATTATATTAATATGATATCATTCTTATGCCAATATCAAATGTATGACAAGAAATCATTATAATGATATGAAGATTTATTTAAAAAATCAAAATGAAATTGAAGGCATATCAAATACCTTCTCATTTCAAATTTATGGTTCACACAACACAAAAAATCCACTCCAATATTTACAAACACTTTGAAAACAAATGCTTGATGTCTACACTTCCACACACCTTACACTATTGTCACATGTACCACAGTTTTCCTTCAATTACTATGCTACTTCATTTGGTGTCTCCAACACTCATGTAGATGATTGTATCAAGACTTCTTCTTCTCCTCTACCAACTACCTTAGTTTCTTCGTTTATGTTTGGTCCACCAATTGGACTCAATGGTGGTGGAAAGGCGTATTCTAATGTCCTATCCACCATAGCGCTTGTTAGAAGTGTTCATAAAGTTAGCGATAGAGTAGATACTTCTAAGATTGAAGTGACTCTCATAAGTGTAAGTTCCTGAATATCAAGCTGAATATATTGTACATATTCCCTATCATAAAATATCCATCTTCATTTAGAAACAAGCTCATTGAATCTAGAAAGTCATATGATAACATTGTTGACATGGGAGGCGTTATAGCCAATGTACCCTCAATTTCTTCCACAATCATATTAGAAGCTTGCATTTTTTAATTCTCCACATCATTGGTATTTTCTATTAGCACATAAGTAGGGGCAACTTCTACTTCCAACAAGTTGGCTTGGTCCCTGTAAACGTCACTTATTGCATCGATGTCAAGAGGTGTCGTTGCCGATGTACCTTTGATTTCTTCCACGTCAATATGAACACCTTGTGATTTTTCATTCTCCACATTATTGGTATTTTCCATTGGCACATAAGTAGGATCAGCTTTTACTTCTAGCAAGTTTGCTTGGTCCCCATAAGTGTCACTTATTGCATCGCTATTAATAGAATCCAAACTTCGGCTACCATTAGGTAAATTGTCCGAGTGTCTCTTATCTGAATCACTACCACCATTGCTTGATGATGAAGCTCTTGAATCTATTGCACTCTCTTGCCTCTTACACTTTCCCTTACGAATCACTTCAATTCTTTCTTCTTCATCTGATGATTCTCTTGGTGATCACGCTACTTTTTCATGTGGTACACTTACATTTGAGTCGAAAGAACCATGATTAGGTCATCGGTCTTCTGTTTCCAACACTTGCGAAGATCTACATTAAGCCACCATACTCATATTGTTCACCATCACCATTTTATCTCCATACATGACCTACAATGCATTGTACACAAACTCTATACGAGCTGTTTCACCTTCCATAATGATTACTTCATCACCTACAAACCTGGTTTCTATAATTTCTAGCATAGCCATTGTAATGCCCAATGTCACCAATCCCCAATTCTATGGCAAATACATCTGTATCATCCTCTTCAACTCCATTGGTGTCTTCTCTAGCTTGTTTGCTACTCGCGGCATTACTTCCTTACTCCAATAGTCTTGAAAGACTATATCCAAATTATTTGTATTCTTTGGAAGTTTTTTTGTAGCTCTTGAATCCCTAGGATATTGCATGATAATAGCAATGTCTCCCACTGCTTGTACACTGTAAAGTTATTGCTCACTATAATGTAGATCATGGACATATGAAGAAACTATTTGTGATTTAAATATCCATGAACCACTCAAGCAATGTAAACTCTCTAGTAAAGCCATTTTCAATTACACTGTTTCATCAAAATCTACTACAGGTGGAAAAAAAAATATAACAGTCCAATGTAAGATTGAAGACATCCACCTTTGAAGTTGCTGCAGAACTTTGTTGTAGTCCTCACTTGACCATTGTTCATCCACACCGTTTGAACCTCCACGTCTACAATCAAAAACCCATTAATACGGTTTACCGAGTTCGACATACACTTCCTCAAAGAAACCTCCTCTGCACCTCACGTGAATTAATATTGTTCTTTCTTGGTGTTGCATTGTTGAAAGTGCAATTTGCCAATCCCATTGTGCATTTGCTACGTGCTCTACGTCTCGACCATAATCAATATATTTTCTTCAATCTACTTTAACATCAATAAAGTGTTACCTTTCAAACAGTGGAATATGTTTCTCGATACTATTGAGTGATTGAACTGTCTTCTTAGTAAGCAAACTTCACAATGTCTTCGTATCATTACTAAATATCTTCCCCATCAAGGTGAACTGCCTTCCGGGATCACCTCCATATTTGCTTACATTTATAGCATAGAAATCATTCATAGACAATGGATTTTTGTCCCCTTCTTGAATCATCAAATAACGAATTTGATTCCTCACCGCATCTTTCTTTTGCAAACAATCCATCACATATACTACAGTACCTTCGGAAAGATTCATAGAAGTAGCATTATTGAAGTAGTATTCTTGTTGATCTTGCTTCTCATCAATCACTTTTTTTATTGCCATGTATTTGACTACATGTAAATAAATTTATTTTGAAACTTTGGTTAATGGTCTCAACCACGTTTTCTCCATCCTCTTCCTTGTAGAATTTGCATCCAGTGTAACATCGAGATTCTTCTCCCTCGCCATTTTCTTCCACTTATCCTCTACCATTTTGCTGGAAAAATAACTTTCCTTCTTCATAATCCAAGCATATCAAGTGTAGTCAAGCATCTTTTTTAACAAATCTCCATACAACATATGCTTTGGTAAACCTTTGCTCCAGTGCAATGCGCTTGTTGCCATTGTCAATGCCTTAGTTTTGTGTGCATCATCAATTTAAGAAGTAGCACTTGGATTCCCACAAGCTCTCCAAATGTCACAAAGTTTCACAATATTTTCGTAGCATGTGGTAAAAAACTTTCAGTCAAACTCCTTCGCATTTATTTTGACTGATGCTTCAATATAGAATTGTGGATTATCATAAAATACAAACTTCGCTTTCCTCCTCACAAAATGCTTCATGTACTCTTCATCAGACATCTTACCTTCTTCATTCTTCTTTTGGACTCATTTACAAGTAGCTACAACATGTTGTCCATCCATTGACTCCCACACAATATTTTGTTGCAGCCATCGGATCTTTACAATACCAATCGGAATAGATGGACTCTTAGTATTGTAATTTGTAAATGCAAACTTGAACTCTTAAACAACACTTTTATGATTCAATGACACTTCCACCAATTCTGTCTCCCTCTTGTCATTCATACTTTCATATGTATATGCAGTAGGATGAAGTGTAATTACACTCACTCCATTTGCTTTGTATCCTTTTAAACACTCATATATTTCATCAACTCTCCAATCTATGAGTACTCAATGGTTTATTTCCGCATTCACAATGTTTTGAATGCTATCAATCTTTGCATTAAATATTGTATCATACCCCCAAATATATCCATCTTTGTATTGAGTTTCTGTCGGAAAAACTACAATTGGTTTTGTGATATTAATCACACGTTTATTTTCTTGTTTCCGCTCAAGCTCCCCATCAGAAGATTCATCATCTACAAAAACATCTTTGCCATCATTGCCTTGTGGAGGAGGTCCTTTTGTAGCTGCTCTTTGACAATGTCGTTGCAGTGTTGAATGAGTGTGGATGCTTCCTTCTCCTTGTGTCCCTCTTTCTACTATGGGGCCCTTTATTTCTTCTTCGGTCATGTCAGATTCTCTTGAATGGCATTCTACAGTTTCAATATGTATTCTACTAGCACCACGTCTTCTACCTCTAGAAGGTGCTCTAGCATTCTCTTTTGCAAGAACAACTCACAATCAATATTTACGTCTTCCTAAGTCAACTCTTGGAGGCCTTGATCCGGATCCAACTTCAGTGATTGTAATTGCATTTCCAATTGTTTGTACATTGTGAACTTTATAAGGAAGTACTTCTTCACTCTGCATAGCAGTTTGAGACAATGTACGTTTAGTTTAAACCTCTATGTTTTTAAATGGTTGCATAATTGGTAATAGTGTACTCCGTGCCATTGCCATAGTCAAAACAAAAGAAAAATATATATTTTAAAATTTTTTTAATTCGTATAAACTTCAAAATTTAATAGTTTACACACTGTAGATTGGAAAGCTATGAAATCTAAGTCCAAGCATCCCTCCTTGTTGAGGACTTTTCAACGATACCGAACACAAGAATGAGAGACGCATGGTCTGAGAGATCTCAACATGATAAATAAACAAACAAATTAACTTAATAAAAGGATATTTTTTTGTACCAAAGCTTCTTCATACTGTTGATTCTCACTCTGAGGTAAAGGTTGAACTATATCATCTATTGATGTAAATTGTAAATGTTGACGATGTGCTCTTTGCCTTTTAGAAACCCCCCCTTCTTCCAAATCTTGTGTTGTTTCTGATGACATAGCAACACGTTTTTGACTCTGTTCGAATACAAAAATCCAGTTTTCTTTCAAAGGAACTGCAAGAAGCTGATACATTTCATCTGTATCTTCTTGTCTTCTAGATGAAGCTCAATCTTCAACAACAGTAGGATCATTGATTCAAAGGTCTTCATAACTTTGAATCTCTATATATCAAGCACGTGTTTGAAGTACTTGCTCACGAGTGGATTCTTTGAATTTTTAAAGACATATCTCTCTTTGAACCTTCAATTCTTCAAGCATAGTCCTCCAAAATTTCACCAAAGGCTTCAAATCATGCATTAGAGATAGAGCTAGAAAAAGCTTTGTTGGAATTGGTGACAGCATGAATTTCTTCTTTAATTTGTGTTTTTTTAACACTAATTCTATGTTGCTCACCGACATTGTTTGTCCTCCATTAGCAGTGCCCATCAGGCCCTCAATGACTCCATATGAAGTATCCAAAGCAACCTAGTAATGGCCTTCCTCAATTGGGAACTTGGTTATCCAAAGAGTAGGTTCTTTGGAGTTGTCTACAACTATCCACCATCCATGGTCCAACCGGTTCGAATGAACTTTAGGTGCCATAAGGCTCTACAAGAGAAAAGAAAAGTATTGTTTATTAATTGAGAATTTCTTCTAAAGTTATAACAAATACATTTATGAATTTGAGACTTCTATTGTATTACTCTTAAAAGATGTGATAATGTTGTTATGAAGTTCTTGATTAGTTCAAAGAATCATAACAACTCATATCTACTATGGATTTTTCTAAAAGGACACAAAATACAATTGATCAAAAACACTAAATTATGTAGCCAAACAAACTTGTTTTTTTCAAATCAATTATATTTTCCAACAATTCTTTAGCAAAATTGGTAGTTAAATAGATCAATGCAATATTTGTATAGTACTATATTTGGCCTTTCATGTTTTCATTTTATGTCCAACATATATTTACAATTGAGAAAATTAATACAAGAAGTTATAAAAATAAAGATATTCAAGAAGGATTTGTTTGAAAAAGTAATGCCTCTAATGATTCTCTATGTAAATTAGAGAATTATAATTGGAGTCAAAGATGCTTCTGATTGTTGGAACAAATCAAACATTCAATGAAGTGACAATAGGGCACATATCCCCAAAATCTTGATTTTTTCATTCAAAAACTAGCAAACAACTTTCCAATAGTTGCAAAAGCCTAAGCAAGCAACTTATAATTTGAAATTAGATATGAAAATCTGAATTCTTTTTTCATTTTGGGTTGAGACTTGAAACTAAAAACAATAAAACAAAATTTGAAAACCTTTAAACTATCCTATGCTTTTACGAATTGCAAACTATGATTATAATATAACATGCAATAAGTATACAAATTTTTATGAAGTTTCATGTGCTTACTAAAAAGTTTGACCTCATTCCCTGAATTTTCAATACTTTGACCGATGTCCTTCAATCCATCAAAACTACACGCGTAAGGTGCTTCACTAAAAATTGAGTTCTAAGCTTGGATAGCTTGAAAAAGAAGCTTACCTAAAAGAATTTTTCACTGAAGTGTTTCTTCTTACTCTACAAATGTTTTTCTTCACACCTATACAAATAGTTCGGTAATTAGCTTATTGAAATAGGGCAATTCCTTCATTTATGTGATATTCCATTACGATTTTAGCTTTTGATCTCACTCTTTGAAAAAGAAAGATTAAAAAATTTCTAGAAATTTCTTGCAATATTCTCAATCTTATAAAATTCAAACAAAAAAAAATACTTTCTCTATGTACCAACACTCTAATAAATCCTATAAGACATATTTGGAATGTAGAAAAAAAATCAAAACTAAGTAGATCCTACTAAAATGAGGTCAACAAGGTGAATGACTTTCACAATGTATACAATTCATTATAATTAACATCATATGCTTATTATTATGAAGTTCATGTTCGTGTATTTGTATTTATAAAATAGCAATGCATTAATGAAATTCATAGATTGAAAATTGGTACAAATGGACATTCATGAAAATGTTGAAGAACTAAATATATTTGGCATTTATCAAACAATGTCATTGTGAATCTCAAGCTTCTTTACACATACTTTAACAATGAACCTTATTGTTGCTTACTTTTAATAAATAAAGATTAAATATTTGAAATCATGTATTTTAGAAGAAAATTTCTATTAAAACATTGACTTCCGTTGATGCCTTGATGGTATACATTTGGTGTTTCACATCGTCCATGATACTTATTCCAGTAATCAAATTTTTTGTATAAACACTACTAACAATGTACAAATATTTATAATGTGAAAGACATGCAATATTTTTTGTAATTGAAGAAATTCAAATGAAGAAATGTATAATTAATTTAAATAATTCGCATCCAGTACAAAAACAATGGAATAAGATGCCAATTCCCATTTTCGTCATTGGAAAAATCAATAAAATATATCAGGAATAGTTTAATGTATCCAACTAGAATTTCAATTTAAACTTGGTTGCATTATAAACCATGTACCAGAACTCTAAATGCAAATGGAGTTAAAAACTTACTAAAACTATAATTTAATAGAAATTAATAGAAATGAAAAGACATGAAAAGACATTGAAAGACATAAAAAGAGATTAGAAGACATTAAAAGACATTTAAAAAAACAAAAAGAAACAAAAAGAAATGAAAAGAAATGAAAATAAGATAAAATAAACTGAAAAGAAATGAAGAGAAATAAAATAAAATAAAATAAAAAAGAATGAAATAAATTGAAATAAAATGAAACAAAAAGAAATGAAAGAAAAGAAAAGAAAATGATAGAAAATGAAATGACTAAAAATGAATCAACTAGAGACACAATCCAAAATTCTATTTAAAAGATTTTGATTATGTTGAAGAGTTTCATCTAAATTGAAACAAATCCACTAAAGCTAAACTATGCTAAAGTCGACAAGAATTTGCCGACATTGAACAACAACCTTGATGTTTATATGCCATTCACCTACAAACATTGACACCGCAGTTCTCTACTAAAGTTTTGCACTGAAGGTACTTGCCAAAATTTTGATACAAATTATTAGTTTGTTGCAAAGTATACGATTTTTTTTATAATTCTTTTTTGATGATTCTCTTAACTATGGAAGTTCGTTCATGAAGTTCACTTGAAGCCTCATCTTTACTGAGCTTTCCTTGATGTGATCTAGAATGTGATTTAGAAATGAAATACTCAAGAATTGGAATTTGAGATTTGAATGTACTTTTGACAGGAAGGAGATTTTAGTAGCAGTGTAGCAAGAAGAACGCACTTCGAAAAAGAAGCAAATTTGAGCCACGATGACAAAGAATAGAACAACGGCGGTAAATTGAGATCCAATCAATAGCGACATAAATTTGAGTAGCAATGAAGGAGGAAGAATTGTATTCTCCTACAAGGATTGTCAAGTGGAACCTCTAAATCCAAGTAGTGCGAGGAGTAAATCTAAACGGTTGAGGAAGCAAAGCCAAAGAGTCAAAGAAGTAAGTCTAAATAGTGCACAGCAAGGAACAATCGTCAACATCAATCCAGAAGACACATTGGACACTCAAACTCAAGAAGACACGTTGGACTCCCAAAGAGCAAGTTAAATCTACGAATCTAAGCTCTCAATTAGTCAACTAGAAGGTCCTTTTCAAAAGACAATTGTTACACATTTGACCAGTGAACCCCCTCATGTGGGGGGATTTATTGTTTATAAACTCCAAAAATATCGAGACATCTGTGAATAGTGAACCCCTTCACGTGAAGGGGTTCATTGTTCATAAACAAATTGAGTTAGGGTTTAGAATCTATACCGAATTCCATTTTTTCAATGTTTGTTGTTACAACCTTGCACACTCGCCGCAATCCACCTCCAAGTTCTCCCATTCTACACCAACGTAGCAATAGCAGTTCACAGCTCCAATGCATAGATTCAGTGTTGAACATCGGCGTAGCAATCCGACACAAAATCTAACGTTTAGTTGCAACAATCCGACATAGAAGTTAGAAAGAACCTGAGAGAATGAAAGGAAAAGGAAGAAAAGAGAACTACTACATTGAAGACTCATGTGACAAAGACATACAAATTGGCTAGTGGAGACAAATATAGAAGTCAAACGGTTTGCTATGAAATTTCTATGAAATTTCTTTTAAATCTTTATTAAATTTCTTTTAAAATCATTTAAAAATATTTTAAAAATTCATTTCAAGTCTTCATAAAATCCTTTTAAAATCCTTTCAAATTTCTATTAAATTTCTTTTAAAATACTTTTAAATTTAAAAAAAATTCTATTAAAATACTTTTAAATTCCTTTTAAATTCCATTTGAATTGCTATTAAATTTCTATTAAAATCCTTTTAAACTCCTTTCAAATTGCTATTAAAGTGCTACTGAAATCCTTTTAAAATCCTTTTAAAATCCTATTAAATTGCTATTAAATTGCTATTAAAATCTTTTTTAAATGCTTTAAAATTCTTTTTATTTCTTTTTATTTCTTTTATTTCTTTTATTTCTTTTATTTCTTTTCATTTCTTTTAGTTTCTTAAAGAACAACTTGTTTTCTTAGAGAGGTCTTGTTCTTATGTGGAACAATATAGGTTTGGTTTGTAGCTTCACACTACATGGGCTGATCAGTCTTTATAATGTATTGTAGATGCCTAAAATTATTTTTCTTTATTTTTCACTTAAAGTAAAGTTCATGTGGAATCTAACCAAAGTGGTTTTATACTTTTTGGAGCATTTTTCAATTACTTTTGAATTTTCAAAGAATTCTTAGGCAACAATAGGCATCTATTGAAGAAATTTGAAGAAATATCATTAGCGCATTGACATTATGAGCATTCCAACTCACGTGTAATAACTATGTTCACTTTACTTTATGAGTTCATTTTAAAAAACAAATGGAATTGGAATTTTTTGAATTAGGCCTTTAAATATGTCCATCTCCTAAATTGCATATTGTTTATGTAGTGTTGGATGTATGGAATTGTACATGGGAAATTTAATCTTTAACCTTGTTTTTTCATACTTGTTGTGCACAGAGTTTATAAAAAGAATAAAAAAGATAATAATAAAGCATTAGGAGGTGTCACTAGCTAATGCTTTTTAGTGAAGCAATTTAGTTTTGAACTTTCTTGAATTATTTTTAGTATGTTATAAGACATGAGGGCCATATTTTAAATTTTCAATATGTATGTGGAAGTGCATTGAAGACATTCGATCGCAAACAAAAGACAAGTGTGGAGTTTATGACCATGTGAAAAGTGTTTAAGCACAATTGGAGTGAAGAAAATGGTAGCAAGAGCATTTGGAAGTTTAGTGGTTTTCAATGCCTTAGGCACTTCGGTAGTTGCAATAGAACAAAGGAGCGTAGGAGAAAGGCTTGCACGTGTAGTCAGAGCAAGACTTTTCCAAGAAAAAAGAGCATCTACCTATCAATGGAGTCTCTCAAGCTGCAAATGGGATGGTGCAACTTCTTATGGACGATGGTACTGTAGTAGGAGTTGGTATGGTGGATAGGAGTTTTACATGTAGTACCAAACTTTACCAAGTGAAGATACATCCTTTTGAAATTGCAGTATGTCTTACACATATTGCGAAGGAAATAGAATGGGTTGGTGAGGTGGTGGGAAAGTTACTAGGCAATTATTTAGGGAAGGTCATACGATGGTGTCAATCTTTTGTCCATTGGGCACATCCTTCATAAATGAGGACAACAACTACCTTTCCAAGGGAGGAGCCAAATTTCTCCTTTTTTCTTGTCCCAGCACCACAATTTGATTTTCATGATGTAGAGGAGAACACTAGCAATTCTAATGTGGCACTGCAAAGTTGTGGTGAAAGAAGCATATCTAGAAGAAGTTCTCCTATGACGCAAGGATTTGAAGCCGATTTTCCCGATGTAACAAGAGTAGAAGGAATGCTAATAGATACACCGAGGAGGAGGTATTCAATGAAAAACCAAAGGGCTAGAGTGAGAACTTCAAGAGAGCGAGGTGAGTCAACTAGTCAAAAAATAACTCTTAGAAGTGTTTTGTGTGCGAAGGAAAAAGGAGCATGTAAACACAATTGTTTACGTGATGTTGATGCAAAATATGTAATAGATCAACGATATATGGCTTGGGGTCAAAAGTATGAAGCAAAGGCTATGTAGATAATACAAATGCTCAATGCTTTTTACACTTGAACAGAGGGTCCAACAAGAGACAAGTATGTAACAAAGTTAGATGGCATAGTGGTTTGCAATGCATGCTATGCTACAGCATTGGGGTATTCTCAAAGGCATTTCAAGCAGTTGAAGATAGCACATGTTGTATACGGTAAAGTGGTAGCTATTCATAGAAACACATGTCAAGGGAGGAAAAATACAAAAATGTCACTTGCTAGAGAAAGCCTAGATGTTTTTGTAATGGAAGCTAGAGATCAACAACTCCATAGGTCGGTATGAAGGAAAATGGACAATAAGGTATTACCATTGATTTGGTTGCCTATGAATACAAGTAAGTTGGATGTCTTTTGGTATGTGAACAAAGAAGTGAAGAAACTAGTGAATGGATCGGAATTATTGATGAACTCATTTTGTTGACTTTGGTGGAAGGAATTTCCGCACGTGCAAATCCCACCATATTCTAGATTTTCAAAATACTATATTTGTTGGGAGTATAAGTGTGGAATGGAATCCACGACAAATGCAACAGCCAAGGAGAAGACAAAAGAATTATTCATTGTACACATTTGAATCCAAATGGAAGAGAGGCGAGATTATTGGTTGCTCAAGAGATCTGCAATTATCACTCCTAATATCTTTATGTGTTTGATTGTAGATGGTATGGATCAAAATACAACCATAATTCCAAAAATGAGGCAAATTGTAAAGAACATTGAATCTTGATATGAGAAGACTCATTTGTGCGGCATACTTGTACATGGAGTTGGCTTCAACGCAAATGTGTGGATAGACGCTCACTACAAGCATGATAGCAATCAAATCATAATATCAGTGATGAACATAATATGCGACATAAAGCAAAGGAAAGAATCATTGCCACTGACATTGAGGATTCAAGCGGTTAATATCACAAGGGAGAATAAAAACATCTACATGTTTGTCATGTATGCCGCATTAGTTGGGCTTCGTTTCTTCAAAAAAATGTGTCTTTGTTTTTTGATTGTAGGGCATACTCATGAAGATATTGATCAAAGATTCAATGTCATTTCAAACGTGTTGAAGAGAAAAGACATAGATACATTGGAAGAGATGTTGCGGCTAGTAGAGAAAGGGACATCATATACAGAGGTTTTTGTTGAGTGCTTGAAAACTAGAGCATGTTTGCAATTGGAAGTCATTTATCACACCTCATTTGCTACAAGGGGGAGAGCAATTGATAGGCATAACATTTCCACAACATATGAGGTTTTACGTCGAGGATGGATTGGTTCGTGTTCAACACAAACATTTTAGTTCAGATGAGTGGAGCTCAATAAGAAGACATTTGTGTTTGAATTCACTACCAAGTGTAGCAAAGAAGGCAAGGCTTGTACAAGTGTTTGCAGTTGATCAAAGAGAGTTGAAAGTAGTTGACAAATTCATTGCATATAAATGAAAGTTGGTGTTGAGAGGCACTGATCCAATTAAGAATATTGAAATTGTGGACAAAACCTCAAAGTTCGAAAATTATTTAAAGGATTTTCCACAATCAAATAGAGAGGGCATCTGTAATTTACCATTTTGGCCCAACGATATTTTGAACCAAAATGAGGATGTCAATACTATTTTAAATGGGGAAGAAGAAGGTCCAAATTCAAGTGTAGCGCCCAATGTGGATGAGAGCAAAACAAGTAGTGCAATCATTGACTTGATAATGTCAACAATGCCTAATCTAGATAGGAGGGGGTATTTTGAACCTCACAAGGATAGACCACCACAAGAAGTATCCCAAAGAGCAATTGGAAGGAAGAGAAGAGGCGCAAGTAGTCAATTGGCATCTAAAGTAGTGAGAGATGCAAATGAAGATTTTTTTTCCGCCATTCAATCTAGAGA
Source organism: Pseudoscleropodium purum (assembly GCA_963969395.1). Classification (NCBI taxonomy): domain Eukaryota; kingdom Viridiplantae; phylum Streptophyta; class Bryopsida; order Hypnales; family Brachytheciaceae; genus Pseudoscleropodium; species Pseudoscleropodium purum. Next base: position 7,801,623 of record OZ017796.1, read on the forward strand.
ATGACATCATCATTGGCCAGTTTGTAGCTCTTACTGTGGAATTGAAGGAAATAAGAGGAGGAATACCTTTCTATATAGGGAAGGTGTTGGAATTTGGTCAAGGGAGGTGGGCTTCAAAGATGAAAATCTTATGGTATTGACCTACTATGAGACTTAGAACAGAAGAAGTTGGTAGTAACAGAGTGAGGTACACAAATTGCATAGAATTTACGTGGGAACCGTCTAGTGAGAGGTTTGTTTGGATTGAGAAAGAAGCCGCAATATATTCATAGATGGATGTCCCTCGTCAAAGAAGAAGTGGTCATGTAGTAGGTTTAAACATTACAATATATGGTGTACAAACTAAAGAGATAGTAGTAATTCTAATGGAGGCTAAACCGCATCTTCTAAAATACTTAGTGATGCAAATGGAGGACTTAGATGATGAACGTTTGCATACCAATTTGAATATGTATTAGAAAAATATCATGTTATACCATGTGCTTTGGGCCATGTAATTGTAGGTGTATAGATGTAATTTAATGTGAAACACATAGTAACATGCCTTAGAAGCAGTGTGGAGTAGAAAGTGTACAAAATTTTTGTAAAGTAAATCAAAAGTTTGCACCAATATAATGAACATTCCTAACCAAATTTCTCTTACAAAGAGTGAAATGATGCTTTCAAAAATCTGCCCCCCCCCCCCCGCCCCTCAATATTTGTATTTCTCAATTTTAAATGGCGTACAAGCTAAGTGCAATGTTGCCCCCCTCAAGTGCAAAAATGTCTAATTTGGTGTTTTAGTTGACTTTTAAACAAATGAGAGTAAGCTTAAAAGAAACTTTATTTGTGTGAATCAATGCAATATAGACAAAGTATGTTGTAGTATTGTTTATTTTATTTATGTTGGTTAGTTAGTATGAAAAATAATCTTCAATGGAGTAATGAAGCTATTTATTTGTATTCATGAATATATGGGTGAAACAAAAAAAAGTATAGATGAAAATTTAGTTATTCATCCAAAAGCATATTCATTCATCACCAAATGTAACACCACTAAAGACTTTGTAGTAATTCAACAATATCATTGGAAAAATGGAAGTATCTTGACAAATGCTCCTTAGAATTTTTTAACCCCTAAAGGACAAAGGTGCATTTTTTGGCAACATAACTTTTTTAGGCAAGTGCATGTGAGTGGAGATTTCCATATTTTAATCTCAAATTTTAAGAGAAGGTGTAGACAAGGAATATCTTTCATGTGCACTAAATTTCAAGACATTTGGAAATATGAGTCAAAAGTTATGGCCTAATATGTAGTTTGTTTTTTAATTCCAACAATTCAAGCAGATCTGAAAAAATCACTTTTTTCAAAAACAAAAATTTGAAATTAATTTTTTTGGTTTATGTATACATAGAAAGCTTTAAATCATTCCATTTTGATCAATGAGTCAAAAGTTATGAGGTATTTTAGTTTGTGGGCAGTTATGGATTCTCTACTCCAAAATAAACTTTGAAGTTCTTTATTGAACTCATTTTTCAATATTTTTGGAAAAAAATAAAAAATTTAGGCGAATATTGTTTACTACAACATTACCACCATTGGAATTAGCAATTTTCAATTCCATAACTAAATTATGAACAATTTAGTGTTTTGTTTCATTCTCTACTTCTTTCTAGTCACTATTTTTCCTATATGCTGTACAATTCCAAATGATTTGAATTTTTTCAAGCATGTAGCCAACTTGCCTTGAAGAATGAATCCAAAGAGTTGCAACCATTTTCGACATTTTTTCATACAAATGTGACCTTATGAAGTGCAACTGCCCGGTTTTTCGGAGGGCCAAAAAAAGATTTTTTTGTCAATTGAAATATTAATATCTTGCATTCTACAAAGTAGAAATTTCTGAAATTTTTTTCCCATCTTTTCAAATTATCATTATACAAGATCCTAAAGTTGGATGTGTCCAAATTTTTTTTTTAAATTTTATTGGTACTTGTCCTAAAAATGGTAGTTTTGGATTGTTTTTGGTGAAAACATAGTCAAGGAACTTTAGGGGTTAAATAACTCATTTGAATCAATTATCACAAAAAATCTTACCTTACTTGTTGGCATTTTTTCCTTTAAGGTTCAAAGTCTAATAACTATAAATTATTCTACAAATTGTTCATTAAAAAGGAGAATGTCTTGATTTCCTTGAATATTATGCTTATATCAAGTATATTGTGGGATTATACTTATAATAATGTTCGAATTCCTTCATTTTACAATTGATTGAATGAGAACATTGAAGTGGAACTTGAAGCTTTATAATAATTTCCAAGTTCCAAGGTTTAATTTTGTTAACCTTTACAATTTCATAATGTCCCAAATTAGATCAAATGCTCTCTATCAAAGCTAAATTAAAATTGTCACTTGGATTTGTAAAATTATGGTGCTATTCTAATAGGAATAAGTTATAATGATTTGAATTCTCATCCACCTTTCAAAATTGGATGGACTTCCAATCTCTATATAACTTCAATACCACTAATATTTGAATTGATTAAAAATTGAATTCACAAGGATTGAATATTGTGGTTTAAATGGTGGTGTGTACACCATTAATTGATTTAGATGTACATGTATTTATGCCTGGAGATCAAAGAAAATCCACATCATAAAAATTGAAGTTGGACTTTAATTAAAAAAAGATATGATCTCTATTGTGTTTCTAACTCATGAATCTTGTAATTTGTGATAATTCAAGTGAATTAAAAAAATTGTAAGTCACAATTAATCTTGTAACATCTTTGTAGGCACTAAGTGTTTATTGGAGGCAACCCATTTCTAATTGTCAACCCCATTTTGGCAATGTAGGCTATTTTTTTTCAATGGAGACAAATGAGTAGCAATTAATTATGGCACAGTTCCTGACATAGCTCTTGCACATTATGATTGGCTTACAAGACTCTAAATGAACCTTGGTTGGAAAAAAGAAGGGATATATCACCAAAATAAAAGCAAGTCCATCTTCTACTAAAAATTTTATAGAAATTTTATGTTGTGGAAAAGAATTTGGAAAATTATGCATACCTTTTGATGACTATTTCTACACATGCATTAATTTATACTATGAAAAAATCCCTCCTTGTAGATACCACAAACTATTTAAGTGGTCAAAAATGGGTTGGCTCCTTTAATAGATGACAAAGAGTCCTTCTATATAAGCCTAAAGTGCAAATGCTCATCTTTGAAATTTTGTGTGAATAGAAGAGGTCTTGTATAGAAGTTTAACCTCCAATGAGTGCTCTTGTTTTTTTTAAAGCAAATGATTTACACAAAATCCAAATAAGGTAACTATGCCTATGACAGTCCAAATGCGAGCCAGCCCATCAGAGGCAAAATTGTACTAATGGTGTACATTCTAGTTATTGAAATGTGCATCACTAGAAATTTTATGCCTGTGATTGGTTGGCTCCCATTTGGACTGTCATAGGCAGAGTTACCTTAGATGATTTCAAGAGTGACTAGATACAATTGACATTGTTTCTAAGAATAACTCCGTGATCATCAATTGAAGAGTAGTACTAAGGTGCAAAATGTTACGTGGTATATATCAGTGTTCATGATATTTTTTGAGTTTTATCAACTATTTTCTTAAAATTCCATATTGAACCAATTTTTCAAGCTCCTAGTCCAATTGTTTTCTCTATATTTTACTCTAATTTGAAATAATGTAGATTTTTTTTTCAGTGGTTTTTTTGTTGATATTTTCAAATTCCAATCAAGAATTTTTACCAATTCTTCCAACTAGCTGCTAGTTTTTCCCAAACATTGGTATACGCTTGGTATAGTGCCTCTAATTCTGCAGTGGTTTGTGATGGCAAATGGATTTAATGAGGTTGTGACACAAAACTATGAAGTATGCCATGCTAAATAGACAAACTTGCCAAGATAATAAATTAGTAAGGTGGGAGGTCCATAAAGTGTCCATTTAGGAGTTGGAAAATAATTTAGGAAGGTTAGACTTTTTGAAATATTTTTTAGTAAGTTTCCCTTGAAAGACAAATGGAATTGGCATCTAATCAAAGTTGTTTCATAATTTTTGAAGCTTTATAAAATTAGTTATAAATTTTTGAAGTTGAAATGCAATGGTCACTAGGGGCGTTCAATTCCTGAAATGTGCACTCTTTATACATTTCTGAAACAATGAAAAAACGAAATTTACAAATAGTATACATTTCAAGAGGTGGATGCTTTTAGAGCCTAAGTGCTTTATAGACCTCTCAACTTAGTACATTTCAATTTCTTTATGTGACTAGGACTAAAGATTGTACCAATTTTAAGACTTACTAGGGTAGTATACAATTTAGAGTGTACAGTGGGGTACCAATCAAAATGTCATTTTCGAATTCGCAGTGAGAAAAAATTTAGTACTGCCAACTTTGAAAGCCTCTCGAGAGCTCAAAAATTTGTATTTTACCACAAAAATTTTACTAGAGAATCATCCTTAAGTTAGTTATATGTATGACAAATTTCAAGGCCAAAATATTTACCAAAAAAAAGTTATTCAAAATCTACCAACATTGGTAGCTATGGAAATTTTTTCACTACTGCCAACTTTGACAACCTCCCAAAGATTGAATTATTTTTTTTTGCCATGAAATTCTTGGAACAAAAACCTCTTTATGTTAATAACATATGATAAAAATTTCAAGGTCAGAAGATTAATACAAAAAAAGATATTAGCAATCTACCAACATGTATCGTTTTGAGAAACAATTGTGAAAACCGTTTCACTACTTCAACTTTGACACACTCCCAAGGGCTGAAAATTGCTTATTTACCATGAAATTTTTGGCACAACATGCTCTTTATGATAACAACATTCATGCCAAATTTCAAGGTCAAACAATTTATACAAAAGAAAATATTTACAATCTACCAATGTGTGTAGTTGTGAGATACCTTTTATTAAAGACATTGAAATTGTTGAAGTATGTCAGACAATCATGCTTCTAGATTGAAATTCTCCAGATGATGCAATCTCTAATTATAACTTTTAGTTCCAACTTTTAAGAGTGGGAGAACTTCTTTGATGATTTGGGGTGCATTTGCTAGACGGCAAAAGTCACAACTTGTTTTTATGCCCAAACATAGACATTCTGCTAAGGATTTTGTTGAAGTGGTCTATAATGTCAAGTTGCTTCATTTTATGAGTAGAGTGCCACACGGATTGCTCATGGAAAATGGCGCACCTGTCCATCGTAGCAAAGTATGTGAAGAATGGAGACAAACACACCTTTTGGAGAAGCTCGATTGGCCTGCAAATTCTCTTGATTTCAATCCAATTGAGAACCTTTGGAAGATTTTGAAAGATGCTGTGCAACATAGCCCAATATGTCCAAAAAATTTAGATGACTTGAAGGTAGTTATTGAAAGAGAGTGGAGGTTAATCAATGGTACAAAGCTCCTTCAACTGTGTCATTCTATGCCCTCTAGGTTACAAGCAGTGATTGAGGCAAATGGAGGACATACACGTTGATAGATTGTAAATATTTCTTTTTGTATAAATTTTTTGACCTTGAAATTTGGCATGAATTTTTTTATCATAAAGAGCATGTTGTGCCAAGAATTTCATGGTAAATAAGCAATTTTTCAGCCCTTGGGAGTGTGTCGAAGTTGAAGTAGTGAAACGGTTTTCACAATTGTTTCTCAAAACAACACATGTTGGTAGATTGTTAATATCTTTTTTGTATTAATCTTTTGGCCTTGAAATTTTTATCATATATTATTAACATAAAGAGGTTTTTTTTCCAAGAATTTCATGGCAAAAAAAAAATAATTCAATCTTTGGGAGGCTATCAAAGTTGGCAGCAGTGAAAAAATTTCCACAGCTACCAATGTTGGTAGATTTTGAATAACTTTTTTTCGGTAAATTTGTTGGCCTTGAAATTTGGCATACATATAATTAACTGAAAGATGATTCTTTGGTAAAAGTTTTGTGGTAAAATACAAATTTTTGAGCTCTCGGGAGGCTTTCAAAGTTGGCAGTACTAAATTTTTTCTCACTGCGAATTCGAAAATGACATTTTGATTGGTACCCCACTATACAATTTATAGGTAATTTAACCATTACACAACATTATATGTTCCCACTTAGTCAAACTTCATTATTTTTCTATATTAGAACACACTTTTCAAGAGTTCAATATTTTTCTCATGTAGTAATATATATCCAAAATTTAAATTCAGTTTTTTATAATTAAAAATATGAAAATGATTCTTATATGATTTTTAAATTAATGTCTTTGTAAAAATCATAATACTTATAAAAATTCTTAAAATAATATGAAAAATTTAGAAACAATGAAGAAAATAAAGATAAACATCATGGTGTTATTGGTATACTCCTTTAGCTTACAATAAGAGAAATTTGATAGAAAGTTCAAAAGTGGTATATATTAACCCCTAAAGTTCTTTGACTATGTTTCACCAAAAAACTCTAAAACTGCCATTTTTAGGACAAGTACCAAAAATATTTTTAAAACATTTTTGAACACATTTAACCATAGGATCTTGTATTATGATAATTTGAAAAAATGTGAAATAATTTTCAGAAATTTCCACTATGTAGATTGCAAGATATTAATGTTTCAATTGACAAAAAGCCTTTCTTGGCCCTGTGAAAAATTGGACAGCTGCACTTCACAAGGTCACATTTGTATGAAAAAATGTCGAAAATGGTTGCAACTTCTTGGATTCATTTTTCAAGGCAAGTTGGCTACATGCTTGAAAAATTTCAAATCATTTGGAATTGTACAACATATAGGAAAAAAATAGTAAGTAGAAAGAAGTAGAGAATGAATCAAAATACTAAATTGTTGACAATTTAGTTATAAAATTGAAAAATGCCACTCTCAATGGTTGTAATGTTTTAGTAAACAATATTCACTTAATATTTTTATTTTTTTTCAAAAATATTGAAAATTGAGTTCAATAAAGAACTTCAAAGTTTATTTTGGAGTAGAGAATCCATAACTGCCCACAAACTAAAACATCTCATAACTTTTGACTCATTGCTCAAAATAAAATGATTCAAAGCTTTCTAGGTATATATAAATCTAGGAAATTAATTTCAAATTTTTATTTTTGAAAAAAGTGGTTTTTTCAGATCTGCCCGGACTGCCCAAGTTGAGGAACAAACTACATATTAGGCCATAACTTTTGACTCATATTTCCAAATGTCTTGAAATTTAGAGCACATGAAAGATATTCCTCATCCACACCTTTTATTAAAATTTGGGCTTAAAATATGGAAATATCCCCTCACATGCACTTGCCCCAAAAAGTTATGTTGCCAAAAAAGGCACCTTGGTCCTTTAGGGGTTAATGCTACCTTGAAAGTATTACAAAATGGCAATTTTAAGAATTTTAGAAAAGAAACCAAATGGAATAAATAGTAGATTATTGGAGCTAGATTCTTTTAGTCAAACTTAAAGACATTTAAAATCAAGAACTATGTGAAATTATATTTTGATTTTTATAATATTCAATAGCCTTCATGCCCATTGACTTTCCTTCATGCACCTTGCTCATCACATTGAGTCTCCACTTGTCCACTTAGGTATTGATGGATGTGGAAAATTCCACACCATCTATTGAAGAAACAAAGCAATGAAAATGCATGCTACTGAATATTATGTTTACCATACCATGCGACCTTGGATGTCCTTTACATTGCTCTTGTAATTATATGTTCTTTAGGTTGAAGGTGTTGAAGGTCTATAGCCTTTAATCCTTAGGTGACCAAGTGTGTTCAATAGATATTTGAAAACTTGGATAGAATCATACAAAGTCAATTTTTAACAAATTTTCTCAAAATTTTGAAAGAAGATGGAAACATTCATCTCCTGCATGGTAATTCTAAATATTCCAATTAGGTGTTTGGATCAAAAGTAGTACTATCTAAAAATATTTATGCAATTTTGGCATCTTTTGCTAAATTCCTTATTTACTTTTGAAATGTGGCATAAAGGTAACCAATATGATATAATGTTCATGATGCCATTGTGAAAAATCACCAACATTAAGTACAAAATTCTCAATCCAAGAGGAGTCAAACTTTATTAGTTTCAGTAAGTAAGTTTGAGAAAAAAACATTTTCTTCTAACTTCAAACACTAATCTTAGGTGAAAAACCCTATTTGTTGTAAAATTTTCATTTTTTCCATTTAAAAGATTGGAAAAAATTAATTTTATTATAGATGTATAAGTGTAAGGGAAAGTAATACCACTTGAATATTTATTATGGCTTTTAGAGTGATCAACCTTTAGAGTTCATAAAAGCCATTGGGTTAGTCTAGAATTGAGAAGAAATACCCTCATAATGGTCATCTTATTTGCCTAAAATAGCCGCAATATTATTCTAAAACTACTACATTGTTGAGGCCCTAAAGTGGCCATACCCATTGGTAGATTACACCCAAAATGAACAACACTATTAATATTAGCCTTTAAGTCACAACATAGCATTGCTTAAACACTCCAAATATGCCCATTAGTTCATTTACTCAAAAGTAGTACGTTCAAAATTTTTACATGGCCATAATGGAACCTCTACTAGAGTGTCACAAATACTCAAGTGTCACAAATAGGGTCAGTAATCTTATCTTGAAATTTTTTATTTCAAAATTCTTCATTGCTATTGTATTTTACTATAATTATTTGAAAACATCACCCCCCCTCTAACAATACGAAGTTCTAACTTACCAATTAAAGAATGAGAAATCCTACTTGCTTTAAGGATAGACATGCCAAGTCTAAATTTTGTTAGCTTTATACCCAATTCAACTTTATATTACATCAATTTTTTATTTTATTGGATACTTTTGGTGTATAGTAATGGAAGACAAGAAGTTAGAGGGCTCTTCAAAATATAGATGTTAATAATCACATGTCAATATGACTACTTAGGAACATGATAAGTTGTTAATCAAATGGAATAGAGAATTATTTGCTACCTTATTTACCAATGTCACATTATTTTCAATTAGTACATGTTGAAATATTATTGTATTATAATCATTTCTAAAGAAGTGTTTTTTTATAATGATACTAAATTAATCCTTATCAATGTTACATTATTTTCAACTTATATACGCTCAAATATTATTGCATTATACTCATTTCTAAAGATGTGATTTTCTTGTAATGACACTAGGTTAATCCTTAAAGGATAGAAGTGATTTTTTGTAATTACACTAAATTAATCCTAAAAGGATAAAATCATATTTTTGTAGTGACACTAAGTTAATCCTAATAGGACAAAATCTATCACCAAAGTACTTTGCCAAATGATTCGATTTTCAGACCAATAGGTGCTATCTTCATTTTTATAATAATCTTGAAAGTCATTCATTAGCTACTTTTCAACGTCAACGTTCTTCAAGGGTTAACCCTAAAAAATCATTCATTGACCACATTGAGGCCCCAATGTCCTTTCTAGGTTAATTTTGTATGTTGTTGTGGACACTAAGTGTCTAATAGATAACTTCACCTCATATTGTAGGATGGAAAAACATGTTTTTTCATCCAAATTTTTATATGAGTCCAATTATTAGGGTTGTTCTTATTGCTCACCTAGTTGAGTTGAGATGATATTTTATTCCTTACGAGTGGTTATTGAATGTGAGGGTTGGATGCATTTTCAGGGTTAAATATACTTATCTAATGTGGGCTCATATTTCCTTATATCATATTCAAGTTTTAACCTTTAAATATCCAAGGTACCAAATTCTAGTGTCAATAATACTTTATAGTAAAATAACACCTAACCAAATTGCTATTTTTAGTAGTTTATATTTTTGAAAAAAACTTTTTGAAGTCAAATTTTAACATCAAAAATCTGATTTTGAAAAGGATTTGATAATTTTTCTATTCAAGATTTTGTGCAAGGATGTACATTGCAATTTTGATTTTCCATAGTGTTGAGAGCTCTTGAGTGTTTCCTTTTCCTACGTGATCTTTAACATGTATGTTTAGTTTGAATTTATATAATTAAAATTCAAACAAACCTGATGCAACTTATTAAAATGTTGTCTTTTTGTTCAATTTAGAGCAAATTCCTAGAAGCTCAAAAAACAACTTAGGCATTTGGGGATTAAACCTTAAACGTTGATAAGGATGTTTGGCCTTTGATGGATAATAAGGATTTCTTCTAATAGGACAAAAGTTCAACTATTAATCCTCAAAATCTTGTTGTGAAAAGATGAAATCTTCCATAGTAGTTTGACTTCCAATAAATACTTTTGTAATATTTTAAGCCAAAGGTTCACACGATAATGAAAAAGGATGATTTCCAAGGTCACCCCTTCGTCCTTTAAAGGTTAAAGGAGTTCAAACAAACATTAGGATGGTTGTTGGACACTCAGTTCCAAGTTCCTCCTTCGAATTCCCTTGTGATAGTTATTGGTGGACCTAGTGGTGTCGGCAACGATGCAATTGATCATGCCCTATGCGCTACTAATGCCCTACTATAGGAGCTGACCTCTTCCTAATCATCCTTTCATTCTAGTAGTATAGGGTGGTTTAATTTTGCTTAGTTCAAGATGAACAATGATTAATTATGGCACAGTTCTTGGTGTAGTTGTAACCCATTATGATTGGCTCCAATACTCTCAATATTGTAACCAACCTTTAGTCGGAAATAGAAAAGTCTATATCACCAGTGTGGAAGAAGCATAATCTTCAACTCAAAAATTCTTAGTAATTATGTTTTGAGAACTAAACTTTTGAAAAATCATGGAATCCTTCTACACTCTATTGTTGTAAATGGGAAAATTTCTACATTCAAGGAAATCCACCATTTTGCCATTTCGCATTTGCCATCCCGTCATTCCCGCCATTTTTTCCTTCTCCTTGTGTGTCAATAGTTTTGTGATGTTCTCGTGAAAGAAGTGGCTCTATAGAGATTGTTAGGTTGTACAGGCCTTTTGGGAATAGAAGTAGGTGTAAAAGAGCTGACCCATTTTTGACCAGCATCCCATTTTTACAACTTAAATTGTTGAATTTCCGATCAGTTGTTTTGTAGGTGACAGCTTAAGTACAAGAAGAGCATCAGAAATGTTCAGGAGGTATACATTGAAAGTATAAAATGATCACATGTACATTGAGGGCGACAATGATCACCTACATCGATTTTGTAACCAATCTATGGTTGGATATTGGTTTGCCTATAGATCAAGAATGGGACAAATAAAATCTTCACAAAAAGAATCTACAATAATTTTGTTTTTTAGGGAAAAATTGTGAAAAATTATGAAATACTTGTTCAATCTATTTCTCTACACGGGGAAATTTTTTCCTCAACCTTCCCCATGCCGCAAATAGGCTAAATTGCTTAAGTGGTTGGAAATTGATAGCGTTGCGTTGGATGGTTGCATCTGCATGGATGGGTGACAGCCCAAGAGGTGGAGGTTTAGGCTTTCGTGAGGTTCGAGATCATTTCGTGATCTGCTCGTGAAATGAATTATTTTTTTCCAAGTCAGTGAATCTCTGGAGATGCTCTGTTGCATCACTGCCTACCGGGAAAGTATGAAGTTGGAGCGGTGTTTTGGATGATCGCAATTGAAGGGGAAGCCCTGCGAAATTCGGGTAAACAGTAGGAGATTTGGGCATGTGGGGATTTAGGGTTTCTTGACGTCCGTCCCGATTCTCGATTGAAACCATTTTCCGAGTGAGTAGTTTGTTGGAGGGGCTCTGTTGCACAGCCTGTTAGGGGACGCTGTGATGGATGATTTCATTATAGCATCCTCAGTTCGTTCAATGCAGACGCGCTCAGGTTGAACAGCCCGTCTCAGAGTTGGCATATTTTCCTCGACTTCTGTTTTTTCACTTGTTTTAGGTTTTAGGTTTTCTCAGGGTTTTAGGATTTGGGTTTTGTTTTGTGATCGGAGGAGATGGCGATCAAACGACATGCGATGCACTTCCTACGACTGCAGGGATTCTCGATCCTGCAGCAGTTGCAGCTGGAAGAGCGTCTTCTGCGGACCACGTCCCTGAACTGGTGCCTCATCAATCAGGGCACTAGTCCCCCCGCCATTGTCATGGGCATCTCCGGGTATGCCTTTCTCACTGTCATTTTTTGTTCATGATTTACTGGCGATGACGACGCTCCGTTCACGTGCAGCAGAAGCATCAGACTTACGTAGGTCCTACTTCCTGGCCTACAGGAATGGACAATGGAAGAACCCATGACCAACATTTGCCGCATTCGGCTCCTGGTGCAGGAAGCCGGAGCAGCTCCTGGACGTGAAAGCGGTGATTCGAGATGGCATTCCCGTCATTCGCCGCTTCAGCGGCGGGGGCACCGTCATCGTCGACGATGGCACGGTATTTGTAACCCTAATTTGCAGGAGCGATGCCGTCCCTGTTCCGAAACTGTACCCTCGACCCATCATGGATTGGACGGAGCAACTTTACGTCCCTGCTTTCAGAGCAGTGCGAGGGTTCCACCTGCGAGAGCATGGTGAGATTTGCAGAGAGCTGACCTCGAGGGATTTCTCCTTGTTTTACTCCTTTGGTTCTAAGGTTTTAGGAAAAGGGTAGGGATACTCCAAATTTGACACTCTGCACATAAATCTCTTTTATTAAACTGGTCTATTTTTTTTTTATATGTATGTTCTTGGTAGCAAATGAAAGAGGATTCCCACCGCACCAAAGAATGTATCATTTGGGTACTTCATGTAAAAGTTTTGAAGATTGAACACATGTCTAGGTGGTCAGACATCCTCTTAATCAATTGGTATCCATTGTCTACGGTTTTAAGGCAGTAACAACGACCTCCGGCCGATTTACCCTAAACCCTGAACCTCAAAAGTATCGCTGTTTTCAGTACACTATCTTGAGTGAATTCACCTGGATTTTGTCGCAGATTATGTCTTCGGAGATAAGAAGTTTGGGGGCAACGCACAGTCAATCACAAAGGAACGTTTTCTTCACCACACATCCTTCTTGTGGGATTACCGAGATGCTCGCATGGCGTATTTGAGACATCCAGACAGGGCTCCTGCATATCGACTCGTGAGCGCTTTATCTGCCTGGCACCTTCAAAAGTGTTGCCCTCATCTAGATAGCCACCATCTCATGAAAGCTCTCATCTGTTTGTTTCAGTCCTTTCTGATCTATCTCCTCCCATGTTTTACAGGCTCGGCAGCATTCGGACTTCATCTGCCGCCTCAAAGACCACTTCCCGTCACGGGAGGCTTTTGTGGATTCTGTAGTGCAGGCATTCGAGCAGCAATTTTCGCTACAAGAGACCGACTTGGAGACCATTGAGAGAACACAACCAGATATGCCTCATCTTAGTAACACTTACGTGTTGAGCACTAACCAACTTGTCGAGTCGTTGGAAAAGGTGTTGCCACAATAGCTATAATATACAACGTCCATTTAGAGTGACCCTTTCTGTTGACTTGTTTTTGTCACTGCAGCCTGGTCTGAATGCCGGATGAATATCAGGTGTGTCGGAGTTCAAGCTTGTGCTCTAAGAATGGAGGCTATACAAGCAAAGCAAATTGGAGCTTCACTGGGGCTTGCCTAGTGTTTTGAGATGAGATTTGGAAATAACAATAGAATTTCAAGCGTGAAATTGCAAAACTCTGATAAACCCTTTTACCATTCTCACTTTCCCACATTTCCACACTCCTTGAATGGACATTTCTTTTCTTTTCTTCACGTCTGAAAATAAGGAATTTTTTTTCTCGTATCTCGTGGAATGCCCAAGGTAGATGTGCCAATGACTGCAGATGTGAAATTCAAATACTTTTCCAAAATGTTGTAGGAACTTGCAAGCTCTAAAACTTGGCATGATTATCAAATGCCATGTTAAGATTCACTTCCCCCCAAAATGCACAAAAAGTTTTCCCTTTGCAAAATCTTTTGCAACTTAAAGATGGTGAGCTAAAAAACTAGTAAAAAGTAGCTTGCAGCTCTTCACCACACGGTGTGAAGTATTGTGTGGTTCCTAGCCTTTCCTAGCCTTTCCAAATTTCAGTATTTGTACGGTGGATGTCTAGTAGGTGTCTAGATTGAAGTTGTGTGTGGTCAATGGCCTACTTTACCTTATCTATTTTGGAAGCTCCACTTGGGACTAATGTCAAAGTAAAGATTAAAGTAACTATACATAAAAGTGTTTGAATAAGTTATTGAGTATTGTTCCTATTATTAAATTTCCTAATTTTTGGTTGAATCATATTGGAAGTTAGAAATGTAGTTTGGATTCTCTTCATTTGCTTCTTTTGGATATTGTATGAACAATAAACTATGTATTTTCCAAGTGGTAAAAATAGGTACTCCTTAAAGCATTCCTAGATTCTCATGAATAGAAGTTGTATATTTTAGGCAAGAATCATTAGGGATTAGTTTTAATATGGGTCACAATTAGGTGGTGTTACTTCATATATACCATTGCATTCTATTTTGATGATGGATAGTAATTATAGCGATTTTAGGCAACTTACTACAAATGGAGTTTTTACTTTTTTTTTGTGAAATTTTCACAGAACATGTGCCCACGGAGTAGCTTTAAGATACAACATTTTTCATAACTTTTGACTACATGGTTCAAAAGTTATAGCATGATGTGTAATTTTCAATGCTCAACGGGCAGCCCAAAAATTTCTTAAAAAATCACTTTTTTCAAAAATAAAAATTTGAAATTGGTTTTCTAGATTTATGTATAGATAGAAAGGTTTAAATCATTCCATTTTGATTTATGAGATGAAAGTTATGAGGTGTTCTAGTTTGTAGGTAGTTATGGATTCCCTACTTGAAAATAAACTTTGGAGTCCTTTATTTAACTCAATTTTTTATATTTTTTGAAAAAAATAAAAATATATGACATACATTGTTTATTACTACATTACCACCATAGGGATTGGAAAATTTCAATGGTATAATAAAATTCTTAACAATTTAGTGTTTTGAATCACTTCGTAGTTCTTTCTATATACTATTTTTTTCCTATATGTGTGCAATTTCAAATGATCTAAAACATTTCAAGAATATAGCCAACTTGACTTGAAGAATGAATCCAAAGAGTAACCACCATTTTGGACATTTTTTCATACAAAAGTGACCTTGTGAAGTGCAGCTGCCCGTATTTTCTCAGGGTCAAAAAAAGAATTTTTGTCACTTCAAACCTTAATATCTTGCAATTTACAGTGGAAAATTATGAAATTTTTTCCACATCTTTTCAAACTAGTTTACTACAAGATCCTACAGTTATATGTGTCTAAAAATGTTTTTGATCTAAAATTTGGTGCTTGTATCATAAATGACCAATTTGGAGCACTTTGGGTGGAAACATAGTCTCTAATCTTTAGGGGTTAAGCCCTAAGTGTTGGAAAGTTCATTTCTTAAATAGAGTGCATTTTAGCTCCTAGTTCAAAACTAATTTATTGATTTATAGAGTGATCTTTGGGATTTTTGTATTGATATATATGGTCCACTTTGCAACTGTAGAGTGGCCTTTGGAGCCACAAACCATAACTAGAATGATAAAATGAAGCCAAAATAAAAACGGTGGAATGAAACTAAGGCAGGAATGGTGGAATGAAAGAATGGAGAAAAATGGTGAAATTATATTAGGATAAAATTGGTGAAATGAAGTCAGGACAACATTAATGGAATTTTAAAGTCATAAGATTAAAATTGAAGCCCATAGAGTCTTTTCAATTGAGGGAGTTTGAAGGATTTTTTAAAGAACCCATGGAAACCTTGGAGGTTCAATAATCTTCCGAAACAAAGGTTGCAAGAATTTGGAATTTAAAAGAAAAACTACAAGAATTGACATAGATAAATTTTGCAACTATAGAAAATTTAGTGCTTTAAGTTTTTAATTGAATTCAAAGTTGAATTTTTCATTTTAAAAAGCTAGTAAAAGCCTTTGGAGTGCAACTAATTTTTGGAACAAAGACTGTAAAATTTAGGCTAAATTTTTTCTTAAATGAGAGAGTTGAAAGGATTTTGCAGCAACTAATAGAATTTACAATAACAAGTAAGACCATGGGGTTGGATCCTTGGCAATTTTTTATTGACAAATATAAATTTCAACACCAATTATTGTCAAATATGTACCTCTAAAGTCCAACAATAAGAAGTTCACACTAGATAAGACTTCTGCGGCAACTAAAGTATTTTTACCACATTATTCAAAATTTAGAAAACAACACTTGTGATGGGTAAAAATTCATTTTTCTAAATTATTGGTCAATATTCAAAGAATTTTCAATATTTTAAGAAAAATTACAAAGGAATAGCCAAAAAATATCTATAGAAAAGTGATTTCCAACTAAAATCTAATGCTTTCCAGACTTCAATACCCGTATTAAAATTTCCATAGTCAAAGGCTTCCAACCTAAAAATGGGGCTTTAAAACCTTCATTCAAGTATTACCGATAGTACTGGTATGAAGAGTAGCAAACCCTAGTTTTCTTTGGTTCTTGTATTAGTTGAATAATACATGAATGATATAGATTCCAAAATAATTTATTTCTAATATTCTAAAAATTAGTGATAGCAAATTTTTTTTCCTACTTTTGAACTTTGTGTTTTAATTATTGAAAAAGTTATTATTTATTGTAAGAAAACTTCCTATAAATATCTTGGAATAAAAATATAAATCATTTGATTAATAAAAGTCCACTTAGGCAGCCTCTATTGACTTTGTAACTTGAAATTTTTACATGAATTTCTTAGGATGGATGCTACTCATCATAATCTACATGTGAAGCTTTGTTTCATATCATTCTGATAAATATTGCAAAAGTTAAAAGTTTTTTTATTTCGATGCCAAATTAGGTAGCAAAAAATATTTTCTAAGAAAATGTAATTATTCATTTTTGATTGTATAGATTGATACCTACTCAAAAAAATTGAACCATTCAATTTTGAATAATAAAGTCAAGGCTATGAAGAGTTTTATTTTACGGGAAATGAAGGTAGAAAAAACATATAAAGTTGTTGCTTGTGGCTCTCAATTTTGAAAATTTACAAATAAAAATAAAAATAAAAAAGGATAATAATTGTTCAATAAAACATTTTCACATTTCAGACTAAGAATTTTTAATTTCTTGTAAAAGTGATTAGCATATTAGTTTTTTCTTTCTTTCAATACTACCTTCTACTTTACAATTTTTTTTTATAGATGAATATGAAAGTATTTCTAGTTAGAATTTTTTATATATATTTTCAACCCATTTTACAACATATTGACTTAAATGCACAAGTTCTAAGACATACAATTTTTTTCTAAAAAAGTTGAAAGACAAAACTAATATGCTAATAACTTTTACAAGAAATTGAAAATTCACCTTTTAGAAGGGCTAGAAAAGCCTACATTTTGAAGTTTAGGCACATTGAATTTGTAATTGGTGTGGATATTCATTCTAAAATTTGGGGACAATATACTTGAACAAGTTAACTAAAAGATAGTATAGTGGAATTTGTTAAAAAACAAATATTGATGAAGATTTCGACCTTGCTTAGGGGACAAGTATTTTGAAGTAGTTTTGGCTTCTAAACATGTTGGTCCTTAAGTTTTACATTTCTAAATATTATTATTTATTTGTAGAGTTGAATTGCAAGATATTGTTTTCAAATTTGAATATAGAAGACATCATTGGATGTCATTGTACCAACATTTGTTAAGAAATGATCCAAGTTGGTCAAAATTGAATATAGAAGACATAATTGGATGTCATTGCACCAACATTTGTTGGGAAATGATCCAAGTTGATAGCATTGGAGTAGTCTCATCACCTTTTTTCAACATGCACTACTTCACTGTCAACTTTTATTCTTTCACACCTAATAGGGTTCACTAGAAGCTACAATAACTATGCCATTTCTTGAAAATAGGAACAACTCACATGTTAATCTAGCCATTTCCAAGAAAATACAAATTTATTTCAGAATAGAAGGAATACATTGCAAGGTGGGGTGTCAAAAATTTTGCATACAATTGAGATTATAAGACATGAGAAGTCAACGTCAATAGTTGTTTTCTACTAGATTTGCATACACTTTGCAAAGCATGCATTTTCACAATGCTTTGAAACTATGTTTGCAACTTCTAGCTTTGTTGACATTGTGTCCTTCATCCTAGAAAGATAGGGGCTTGGACAACAAACATTGGAGCCCTGACAATACCAACTTGTTTCTATTGTTGGTGCTCTTCCCTAACCCCCTCAAGTGCTAAAGGTTTTAGAGAGTTTTAAGGTAGTCTAATACTCTTAAAGCAAACATTTAAGCCCACCTAACTCATCATTGATAGTAATAGATATTTAAAGCAACATGTCACTCATTTCTAAATAGGGATTGCATTTAAAACACAAAGCACAACAATAAAATATAGGGCAACTTGACATGTAGCTCTCAAATATGTTCTTTACAATTTGAGTTTGCCCATATTCCCTCTCAACATTATTAGAAGAAAAATTTTAAGGTGCAAATGAATGTCTCAAAAAGAGGTAAATACTTCTTGAATTCAATTTAAAAAGTTAACCAAAAAGAATCAACACTTGTCACCAAAGTACTTCACTAAATGATCTAATTTTAATTTTCAAACCAATTAGTGTACTATTGCCACAACCAAAGTAAAAATAAAAGTAATTTTGAGATTGATAATTTAGGATAATTCAAAATCCAAAAATAATTCAAAAATCCATGACTTTCACACCATACATCCAAACACCACAGAAAAAATTCCATAAAGAGCTTTCCAATAGTACCATAAATGCAACTAGAGGACCCATGATTCCAAAAATCTCAAAATAACAAACAACCTAATTTAACATATAGATGTATAAATAGGTGCATTATTCATTTCTCCAATAATTTTGAAAGTCATCCATTCACCAATCTTCAAGTCTCATCATCCTTTGAGGGCTAACTCTCAAAAGTCATCCATTAGCCACTTTTTGTCCTTCCTACCTCATGAACAGGTTAACTCTCATGAACAGGATAAATCAATGTAAATATAAAGGTATGTTTGCACTTGGTGTTAAAGAGTGTTGTTACTAAGGGTTTCAACCTTAACACCAAGTGCAAACATACCTTACACAGTTGAAAGCCCAAAGCCCAACAATTATCGAAAAAAACAACTTGAAGATGTCTGACGTGAGAAGCACCACAAAACCATTTCGAAAAATATAGGACCCTCAGATTATAAACTGTAATGTTTCATCCCCAAGAAAACCAATGGAAATGATACTACCATAAAGTATCACACTACCTTGGATTTGTGACAGGCGAAAAATTTTAAAAAACTTAGCAACTAAAAAGTGAGAAAATTTTCCACCCACAAGCTAACACCAACGATGGACACAGTCGCAGCATCCGAGGCAATTAAATAAGTTCTTAACCAAGAGATTCATGCCCTTGCACCCAAGTCACCCAAGTCAGCCCCAAGAATCACTACCGCTACTGTACAGTATAAGTGTTGTCTGACCAGGAATTTCGAAAGAAAGACTGGACACTTTCCCGACCTCTGCTGCTACTTGCAAGCAGTTACAGTTACATAATTGGCATAGAATAGATTGAAGTGACAAAACTGTCTACACATTAAGCTTAGAAGAAAAAAACTGCTCTGATCAGCAAGCCAAGGTACTAAATAAAAGGCTCGTTACCATTGGAGGATCTGCCTCGTCGTGCCTTGGAATGAGCAAGGCACGAATGGCTGTATAAGTTACTGACCTTTCACATAATGTGGACACCCTTCGACTTCGTAGGAACGGTCACCAGCTCCATGAAAACATGCCCCCATGGAAATGGCACGTTAATTTTCTCCACCATCTGCTGCCAAAAGAGATATCTCCGCATCCCCACCTCATCTACAATAGCTTTGATGACCCCAGTAAACTAAAGCACCTCCCTCATTGTTGCTCTCGCTTGCACTACAACGGTTTGGAGATACATCAGAAACCTTCAAGTCCACTGAAGCACACTCAAGCCGCCTTCATTGAGGCCACTTACTAAACACAGCCGACGATGACACAAAAGTTTACATGACGCCAGCCTTCTTTGGACCTCTAGAGTCTAGATTTCCCCTCTTCCAATCGCAACTTCAGTTCCTCTCCTTTACATGATTTCCTCCCGCCGACACTCAGCGACTACTTACCCAGCTCCATGTTAGTCCAGTCTTCCCACCATCAATGAGATTTCAGAATGTGGAGCCTGCCCTTTACAGCATCCTTGGAACACGTCTCCACTGACAAGGCACCAATCAGCACATGCTCCTAATAATGTCCATACCCAAGCATCCTGCAGTAGAAGCCACTGGCGAACACGTAAAAATTCTGAACTGAGAAGACGTCAGCGAGAACACACCCTACTATTGCTGAATGTACAGCTCTTGCTTTGAGATGTAAAACGACCCCATTTGCTCCCCCGGTTCCATGCAAAATTGTTCGTTGAAACTGCCCATTCGCCGCTTCTCAACATCCATGCATGGACTGCTCGGAATCCCTTCCACTTGGACGCCATCACCTGTATAAACCCAGGCTTGCATAAGAACAGCAACTTCCAACCTCCTCAGAACCAACATAATCCACTCCCGTTCATATCCGCGCAAATACCAGAAACTCTTAACATCATACAGCTACTTTCTCAAGCAAAAGACCAAGGTGGCGGTACACATGCTCCCAGAAAGACGCTCCCCATAATCAAGCACCCTCACGTGCAACACCTTGGGGGTGTAGATAATCGAACCTGTTGGCACAAAGTGAGTTCCGACCACGAAGGTTCCCGACACGCGAATCATGACTCCGCGTTTTGCAAATGCACAGCACTGCAAATTTTCCACCACATGCACTAATCTCTCTTCCGCTCGTTCACCAGCTAGCATGCTCCTGATGTTGCTCAGAGTCGTAAATATCTCCTCCGCTCCCGTCACCGCCTGGTTTGAAAACCTGCGACACATAAACCAGGAGCATCGAATCATCGACATGGACAACACTCAGGAAAATTAGAGAAACTACTGGCGCTACCTGGTATTTCTGGCGAAGCTCACAAAATCAAACATTTCAAAAAAATGAATAAATATGATTGAGCCTAATAAGCCTTCAAGATTCGGACGCTTTGACCAAACTCGCACAACAGAAGTGAAAAGTTCGCATGACTTTCAAATATCCATTCTTCACAAAACCGTATAAATAACCAAGATTCCTTGAAAATGGAGGAATCTAAGCTACAGCTCTCAGCACTTCCATATATACAAATGAATTTTCCAGTTAAATTTACGCAGCTACTACAGCCTTCTTTAAAACAAACTGGTATCAGTGGCTTGAAATCGCAGCTAGAACTACAACCACTTACGAAAGGGTGGAGTTCGACGAATAGAGACCCTTCATGTGAGGCCACCGCACATCAGAGCCATCAAACAACATGTAGTAGTGCACCGTAAGCATCTGATTCACACCCAGAACCCAACTCTTAGAAATTAGGACTCGGCACACCACTTCTTCCAACCTCGGGGACATTAAGATCGCTTTTAAGGAATTTAAAGAAGTACAACCAATTCAAATCGTGCACAATTCACGCCATCACACCACCCAACGTCTCACAGAAGCTTACGTCTGATAAATCTTTCAGTCGTTCGGTTGGATCGAAAACGCTTTGCACAAATCCCGCCAGGTCAACCTGTTGCTCCTCGTACTTCTTGATAAACGGATGAGACATTAACTACATACACAAAACAGGACATCGCCACCATTTCAAAGTTATCACACGTCTGTATGAGCAATTCACTACTTTGCACTCAACAAATTGTTCCAGACCGCCAGTGCAAATATAAGAAAGATCCCCAATCACCAAACAAAAATCCCGCCCTAACTACTTCGGGAGCACCAAGTGTAAAACGCTAACATTCCGACATTAGTCTATCCGCTCCACGCCATGCACTCACATGATCGTGGACGACCGAACCAAGGACTAGAACCAAGGATCTGCATGCATACTCAGTTTCTCTAACTCTGACGGGAAAGTTTGCCATCATCCATGCTGACACAGCGCTGTCCAAATACGTAAACCACAAGAAAGACACACAAAGAGCGCAGGCCAGGACAATCCTTAACCGCACTCAGAAAATCATCGACTGAAGCAAGCTCTCAATTCAGATCAACAGCCTACTTAGCCTCACAACCCATAGCGTCTTGCCCTCTCTCGTTGCACATTGAACACGTCTCGTGTGTGTATCATCCGCGAAAACACCAGGCACAAGTGCCCGATTGCACAGTTCACTTCTTAGCACAGAAAACACAGAAAACACTATGATGCCAAAAAAGGTACAGCTCACCGCTTGAAAATTACAGAGTCCAGTAAAACCTCTCCATGAGACCGAAACACAAATAGCAAATCCCACCTGCTCAGCCGTTGGACGAGCCTCCGCCTCCTTCAGAAGACAAGCGTCCACAAACGAACGAAACTCCCATGAAAAACGATCGGCAGGCGGTGATGGTGACGGATCGTACATAACCTGTATGGCACAAATACACAAAGCGGTAAGCACTCTTCAGATTCCACGAAACCGTCACGTCAATTTTGAAGGACATCGAACCCGCCCCTCATCAACCAGACAAATCAGTAGAGCATTGTCTCATCCGCAGTTCCAAAGTACGGCAACAACGCATTCACTCCAATCCTTATCAGCTTGCATTCACAGAAAGCGGTGGTGCCCAACTGTTATCAACCCCGTCCCAGATATACATACTTCTCTCCAATTTCTCACCCACAAAATTCTCGACCTACTTAGATAACGTACATCGAGAATTGACTCATGATTTTCTCATTCAAACACCGCACATATTGGGAAATCTCAAAGAACAAGATATCCTACTTGAAGCATCAGGTTGACGGGCCCTTTGTTTGCACTGTACGGAAATTCGCCAGTTCCGCACTCCAGCAATGCTAGGCCCAGACTCCATATATCTGCTGGGTAGGAATAGCACTCGTTGTTGATCCTCTCAGGGGACATGTAAGTCACCGTTCCTACAAACGTAGCACACTGCACACCCAACGTACCAAGATATCACTCTCTCACGTTGCGCTCAACAAGTGGCAGCCACACTGACACCAATGCACATACGATGCATCAAACGATCTACGTCACAATCACATGTCTATCGGTAAGTCCAGCTTTCAAGTCTAATCTCTTGAGAAAAGTCATGACAAGGAGGGAACCAACATCCAAGTACTCCAGGGAAACCAGGCACCCTTACAGACCCTTGAATCATTAGCTAAGAACAGATTACTCACCATAGCAATAGAATTATCAAGCCCTGAGCTGATTCCAAAATCGGTTATCTTAGGCTCTCCATTCAGATTGATCAGCAGGTTCGCTGGCTTAATGTCTCGATGGACCAAGTGCCTTACGTTGTGCAGGAACACCAAACCCTGATCACCAACCCAGACACCATGTAAGTAGCTAAAACATGCCTGCCGCTGCAACTAAGTCTAGTGAAATGATACAATACTGGGAGTCTGGTTTTCTCACTCCAACCTCAAAACTTTATCAACTCACAAGAGCATGCACTACTTTCCGTGCATGACCTTTCACCTCATTAAAACAGCTTCGTCAGGAACCTTCACCACTAAAGTATTGCTTCTGAAAACAACCCTACTCTGACCAGATTGTGCACGAATCACAGGATGCGGATTTCAGTGCGGACATTGATACTTACCTGTAACACTTTGCGGGTGATCACAGAAAGAATAGGTTCCGGTATGAACTTCTTCGTGCGCACAATGTCCGCAAGGGACCCACCATCCATATACTCCAGAGCTATGCTGATTTGTCCACTATCCGGAGAATAGAAAGCTCCATAGAACTCTACCAAACCCCTAACTTGCGGTGCCTCGCAAAGGGTTCTGATCTCGTTCAGCAACTGCTGCCTTTTTTCCTGAAAAACACCCACCGCCAGAGGGTATCAGACTCTCTGCACAAAATCCTTCTCCTGTAGTCACACATGCATAACAAACTCCTTGCGGGCCATCGCACTACCCTCATAGGCTCCCACTGCTCAATCAATAGTCTTCCCATCACAGCGACACCAAGCCCGTATCACTCCACTTATTCCCAGACACATACGAGAATCACGTCAACCCAGGACTCCAACAATCGTACCACAGTGCTCGATAAGGTGCAATGACTATGAGAAATTGAGCGAGTGCTTGCTTGCCTTCTCAAACACATTGATCTTCTTCAAAGCCAGAATACGATGGGTTGGAATATGGATGGCCTTACGGACAACGCTGCTGGCTCCCCAACCAATAGCCCCAAACACGCACATCTCGCTGGACGCACACTGATATGTCTTCTCTTGCTCCCCGCCATCCCCAGCAGCATCCAGGGTGGTTGATCTGCGCTTTTGTAACCCCAGCTCATTGATATTGTACTCGGCACACGACCTGCTCAGCAGATTCAGTGAACCCCCATCGGTCACCTTCATCACACCACAGAAGACCAAGATCAGACGATTGCCTCCATCATCGGCCACAACGCGTTGTAAAATTCATCTCACAAGCTAACCCAAAGCCAACAGGATGCGCATGATCACAGATTCTCAGTACTATAAGCAATCGCATGAATAACACTAAGCATTGTTTTGTCTCTCATCACAGGCATTGTCGAATGCACGATACCACCATGCCATTCACAAATCGAGATTTCCACGTCTAATTAATGCGGAGCAGGCACCAGATCTTCAACAAATAACCTTTCGTTACTAGTTCAGGAAAACCCGACCACAGTGAACCCTAAAATACGACGTAAGGACGATATTCTCCTTGATAACAGGACGATCATCCACAGAACTCAGACACAGTCATGCGCGATCTGGCCTAGAACGTATAATCTCAGGAAAAACCTCAAATTAAACCCATCGAACAGTCCAGCGACAGCAAGCTGTTCCCCAAGGGTATTGTCGATTTCAGGGCATTGTATTAGGTGTGCCCCTCAATCGACCCCATCGCTGTTACACTGAAGGCGCCGCCTTCACCAGCAAAGTAGTTCTAAATCTCTTTGATCGCCCAACACAACACAGCTGCCCACACAAGTGAAATGGCTGAAGGTGGGTATCTTCACACAATAATTTGACTAGCGATCGCAGAAACAGAACAACGGCCGTCGTCTGTTTTTCGTCAAACTTCACCAACCCCTGGCGAACGTCAAGAATCGTCCCCAAAACTACAAAAAAAAGGACCAAGTTTGGGGAAGTGGTAATGCAATGAGCCATTCAATAACGCAAGCCGGGACTTCTCGAAGCCGATTTGTGCTTCTCCGTGAAGGCTGAATTCGCCCAAGAAATCTAGACCAGGAAGGTGTGAAGAAAAACGGACCCATGCAAAGTGGCCATTTTGAACTTCATGCGCGTTTCACTACGGAAATTATGATACTGGTGACCATTTTGGACTTCATCAACACAACAATGAATGAGGACCAGAATCCCGAATGCACGCACGGATGTGAAAACCAGGCAGACAGTGATCCACCTACCTTGTACGAGGCCGATGCGTCGATGGACATTCCCGGCGCAAGGCTCGAATCCATATTCAACAGTGGCAACAGCTTCTTCTTCATCTGTTCCACGCCCGCCATGTTTCCCTCCCCTTTCTCAACCCTACACCCTATTCGCGTTAAAAGTCTTGATTTACACTCCAAAAATATACACAACTAAATAGGATTACCACAGCACACAATTCTCCGCCCGATTTTGAGATCTATATGACAGCCAACTCGATAATTCAATGCCGCCCAGACATTTCAAGTTATCCTTCACCGCTGAGAAGTAAACTCAGCAGCAAAACCTATAATAAACCGCAGGCGGATCCTAAACCTGCCGAATTCTCCCCAGTGACCATCCACCCCCGTATCCTCGTCCGCGCACAGGCCCCAAACCGCTTCCGAGTTCCAAAACGGCAGTGGGAAATGGAGTGCAAAATTGAGGCCGGAAATCGAAGCTACCCACGATTTCACTGGTGAAATCCATGAACCGCTGCCAATGAGAGCAAGGGCAATAGACACACGTCGGATCCCATCGAAGCTAAATGCAGACGACGGAACGGCATCCAACACGGCCCCGGCGTCCTGCGCGTCGGCCCGTAACCTGGAATTGGGATGTCAAGGCGAATGTTGATGCGGAATCGAATCCCGACCGGATGGAAAGGAAAACAAAAGGCGGCAGAGAGAGAGGGAGAGGGCCGGAGAGAGAATAGTGTACACAGTGTCGGTCAATTGGAGAATGGAGACAACGGCGATGCGGGAGAAAAAACAAACCACGAAGAAACAGTCTGCAACAACTCGGGAAAAACAGAGTGTGTGAACGAAACGAAGAAGCGGTCAGGCAGGCAGGCAGGCAGGCAATCTTTCCTTCCTCCGTTTTAACGAAAAGTCGGTCTACGACGACGACGACGACGACATTCTGAACATCGCATCCTGCATCTTGAGCGCTCAGGTCGTGATTTGCGCGTGAAATGACACCAAATGGCAATCACGCCCAACTGCGTTACAGTACTTTCGGTTGCGATACTCGTGCACAAAAACAGCAACGGCGACAACGACAACTCCATCGCGCCGCACCACACTCGGGGCAACACCACTCACGCTACCGGGGAGGGCTACCCGGTTCCCGTGGACAAGGCCCGTGGATCAATGAATACACCTGGTTTGGATGGATGAAATGGAGGAGACGTGGATGAATGTATGGACGAATGTATTCAAATCCTTGAATGGGATGGATGGATGAATGTGGGGTGTCTGTCTGTTCGGCCTGCACGAAGTATGGCACGAGGCTGAGTGCCACCCTGGTTGGCATCAGTCTGGCACTCTGGCTCCTCCGTCCTCCATGTTCCCCCATGTTCCCCTGTTCCCCTGTTCCCCCTTGTTCGAAACTCTGTGGAGCTCATGCACCCGTCTTCTTCCCAGTGGGAAATTATAACTTAATAACTCCCGACCTCGGCTTTATACAGGGTGGCATGACTAAAGGGGCACTTCACATAACATTCAGTAAGCCTTTAGAGAGACTGCCTTTTTCCTTTCATGAATCCTCATCCACGAAATTCATCCACACATAAGGTTCAATACTAGCTTTCTAAGAGACTGCCTTTTCTTCTCTTGATTCCTCATCTACACATCATGGAGACTCCACATAACATTTAGTGGCCTTCAAAGAGATTGCCTTTTTCCTTGCTTGAGTCCTCATCTATGAAATTCATTCACACATCATGGAAATTTCACGTAACATTTGGTAGCTAACCTTCAAAGAGACACCCTTTTTCTTTACTTGAGTCCTCATCCATGAAATTCATCCACACACCATGGACGGAGAGTTCACATGACATTCAATAGCTTTCAAAGAGATTGCCTTTTTCCTCTTATGAGTCCTCATCTACAAAATTCATCCACACATCATGGAGACTTCACATAACATTTAGTAGCCTTCAAAGAAACTGCCTTTTCCTTCTTTTGAGCCCTCATCCACAAGATTCATCTACACATCACAGAAAATTAAAGTAAGCTTCAGTATAGTGTGCTTCATTTCTTTTGCTAATTCTAGGACAACATACAAATTTATAAATAAATGTAAATATGGTTTGCAAAAAATATATTGAGAATTTTATACACCAATGTTATTTGACCATCTACCATCAAGAAAAATTTTGATGGCAAAATGAAGGAATTGATTCATTGATATTTGTAGAAATGAAGGGTGAAGACATGATTTTTATAATGAAATCACCATTATCAAATGATGATTTAAAGATGAGAGCTTCACCACTCACTATCAAAACATAGAAATTGTGTTCAAAGTAGAATTTGAGACCTCATTTTGGCATAGTAGGATAATTTTTTTCAAAAATATTTGAACTAAAAAGAATTGTTAAATAAAGATGAATTTCATCTCCAAAAATCCTTTTGAGATTTAAAGCCTCCAATCAAAAGTTATAAATAAAAATTCAAAAAAATGTCCCTTCCAACCCCTCCAGAGAATTTGTTCATAACATTTGATTCATTAGAAGACTTTTGAGGCCAAAACAAGACTGCAAGTTCTTTAGCCCAAAACAAGCTCTAAATACAACCAACAATGCAGTCTAATGTGGCCAAGAGAGTGCCACGTCATTTCCCTCCCAATTTTTTTTTAAAATTTCAACTTCTTTTTGCATTTTAAGAATTAATTAATTCATTCATTTTTTTTAAAATTCTAACAACCGGCCATACCCTTTGCTATGGAGAACAACAATGGGAACAAGCCTAAAATGGGTTGTTATTGCCTTCAAATCTCCTCCAAGGGGAAGCTTTAAATCTTAAACTTATTTTTTAAAGATGAAATTTAACTTGATTTTCGAACTCTTCTCAACTCAAAGTTTTGTGAAAAAAATTATTTTACTATGCCTAAATGAGGTTTAAAATTCTCCTTCAAACTCAATTCTTGCTTTTGATTTAACTACAAGTGGTTGAATTCCTATCCAATAATTTTAATTTACATATCTTACATGGGTTGTTTTACCTCCTACCTCCCCCCACCCCACCCCCCCACCCCCCTATATGTATACAAAGAGCTTTTAATCTCTCATAAAAACTCAAATTGTAGATGGCTTTGGAAGCAAGTTGAGGTGGTTGTTGAATTTATTTAGTTCTTAATGAACTAAATATTGATTTTTAAAGAGTTTATGTTAGAATTTATTTTGATCTTCAATTATTTATTTGGTAATACAATGTTAAAGTTGCAAATTGGATACAACACTCACAAGGCTCTTGTAGATTGCCACTTGCTCATATAGCTACAGATGGAATAGAGGTGGAATATTTTACATCATTCCATCTAAGGGATGAAATAAATATGGATTATTCCAAATCATTCTATTGGAAGAAAGACAGCCTAGGTGACTAGTTTGATTGTTATGCATACTATGGCTAAAGGCCAAGATGCCATCAATTTTCACTAATTAAATTGCAAGAAAATAAGAATTTGGCAACAAGAAATAGCCTCTCAACCTTTGGCTATAGTGTAAAGTGCCCTCAAACCCTTGAATGCTTCAAAGTTCATATTCTAGATGGTGATCAAGTACTTCACATAAGGTAAACCAATCTATGATAGGCTAGAATGACTAATTTGATGTTAGTGATGTTCAAAAATTCTAAATTTTTCCTACATAAAGCCAAATAAAGAAAATAGAGAGAATACTAATCGAAGTTTTATTTATGGATAAAGAATGAATTTTTTATGAATTTTTGAAATGTACTTCCCAACTAGGCCTAAAGGATCTCTAGACTACCCCCAAATCAACAAAAAAACACATCCACAATGGTCATCTTACTAACGTAAAGCAATCACAGTATTTCCTAACATGGCTACAATATGAAGGCCTAAAATTGTCACTTCCTATGATGAATTTATACTTAAAAGGTTGAAGTTTTTATTGCAATCACTAATCACTCCATTACCATCATACAAGACATTGATTGTAGCCACTAACTCAACCTAATGTAATCCAAATTTCATTCATTGAAATATATTGTTATGGGTTGAAGCAAAATTGTAATGGATCATTTTCTAAATATTTGTGTTGAGCCTTTTGCCTATTATAGGCTAGTTTATCTAATGCAAACCTATAATTGATACTACTATAATTATATCTATTACATGATATTTGGAGGCAAGAGGGGGTTGTTTTAGGCCTATTTCCCTTATATAGTTGTACTCTCAAAAAAATGAAAAAAAAATGTTGAATTTTTTTTGAGAAATGATGTGGCACTCTTTCAGCCACGTTAAACTGTGTCGTTGGTAGTGTTAAAGCGTTTCTAGAGCCTGTACAACTTGTAGTCTCGTAAAGCCTTCAAATCTCATGTAATGTAAGCATAGTTCATATTATTAAATATAAATTGTCAATATTATTGGATTCTAATTCCTTAAAGACCAAGTGGTTGTTCAGAGTATGCAAAACAATTCAAGTAGTTGCACACAGAGGTAATAAGGGTGGACATTCACAAAATTTTGACAAAAGGGTGAACATATCCCCCCTTGGTGGGAATATAATTCTTTTTCTATCAAATACCTAGTTGATCAAGAATTACATTGCCTTGAAATTTTAGCACAACTCAAGCAGCTAGCTTCAAGTAGTATATACCAATCTTCTTGTACTCTTGAAATTTGGCAAGTACATAACTAACATGATATAGGATGAAAATGTAAAAAAAACATGTAGAACAAAAGAATATCATTCTAGAAGTTAAATTCTATTGGCTATATTAGGCAAAGTTGGAAAAAAGGTAACTTCTAACTTTAAATGTTATAATCTTTCAATCTATGCAATCAAAGTTTCTAAATTTTTTTTCCATATTCTCATAATAGTCTAGTACAAGATTGTATAGTTGAAGTTTTTAAAATTTCTTTCTTAAATCTTTTTTTCATTGTCTTTAAAAAAGTGGAAGTTTTTAACAATTTCCACAAGAAATGTCCCTCAATCCTATAGGGATTAATGACAATTGAAGGAGGATTCCAATGCATGCATTATTTGACCATCATATAAATAAGTTATGATAGAAACTTCAAAGTAATGTCTCTAGCTACATCAAAAATCAAGAGTAGGCTTGAGTAAACTTTCATATTTTGATTGTGTATGTCTTGTATAATCAATATGTAGGATTGTGACCTTTTTTCGTCCAAATGCAGATGTTGCAATTTGAGCTTTGTTGATATACAAAGTATGATGGTTTATCCAAAAAGAGCATAATGTGTTATAATAAAAGATTTCTAGAGTCAAAATTGCATTAACTCTATGGAGTGTCATGATGCATTCTCTTTTATGTGAGTAGAGAGAAATTTCATTAGTTTTGCTATGCATTGTTGTTAAAATAAAAGCAATCAAAATTTTTTAAGTCAAACCCTAAAAACAATATTCTAGAAGTTCAAGCTCCTTTTTTTAACTTGAATTATTTCCTTCTACCCATTGGAATATAGTTGTAGTTATTTTCTATAACTTATCATCTTTTTAGATGCTTGTCCAATTAAAATATCAAAAAATTTATCAAGGAACCCTCATATTATATTCAAAGTTTTTCTATGTAGCAAATACTCCAATATTCTTCTTGCATTGTACTAATCTAACTCTTACTATGATAGCTTTGTGTCCTTTTTGAATCAATTCTAAGCTTCTTAGCATAAAGGTTTTAGTTTTTGTAATTTTTAACGTTGATGGTTTGAAGAGATATTTTTGACTTAAAGAAGTTAGTTTTTGAGGTGAACTATGATTTGTGACACACTTTGCACTATTGAATATTAACAAAAGAGAGTTTTGAAAATGTGAATTGTATCAATGTTAGAGATCGAACTAATACAAGAACCTATAAATATTTTTTTCAAATGTAAGAAGCAAGTTCTAGGATGAATGGGACACATTTGCATTCATTTGTTGTTCAAAATTTGAATGTCTAGCACATGCCTAGTTAAATTCCATTGTTGTAGATGAAGAGATTTATGTCATTTTAATAATGGTCAAAAATGAATTACATATATATTTAGCAGTTGCAAGATCTTTCTACTTCGGCTTTTAGAAAATGAAAATGTTGACATACAACATGTCCAATTTAGTACTTGTATTTAAAAATAGGAGTTAATTAAACTTTAATTTATATTCTTTATCATTTCTCACCAATTTTGTGAAATTTTCATAAAAATGATTAAAAAAATAGCTTTTCATGATAGGGGAAGTCTTTAGAGTATAGGTTAGAGAGAGTATTGCTAGTTTTTTTAGTCTTTCTAGATTGCTCAAGTAGCAATCAAATTTTGGATTTTTCACCCATCTAATTATTGTTAATTATTGTGTTAATTCTCTATCATTTGTACAATGTATATTTTCAAATAATTTTGGCAAACATTATGTAATATAAAAGTTACAAGTTCTTGAAATTGTTTTACTTCAAAACTTTTTTTTTCCATTAAAAAATGACCCTTAAAATTAAACTGAATTACTCTAGATGAAGGTCAAATTCAACATAAATTAAGTCATTTATTAAGAAAGTTCCACTTATCATCTTGTAAATGGTATAAGGTGACATGAACCCCTAAGAATCTAATGTGAAAATTCAATTCTAGCACCTAAGTGTCAAATCAAAATTCATTAGACTCATTAGAAGAAATTTTGGGTCTCCAAGAGATTGTGAGTTATTAAGCCTTAAAAACATTGGTGCAATTTGATGTGGTTAGAGAGTACGATGTCATTGCCCCCAATTTCTTTTTTGCATTCAATTTTTTTTTGCATTCTAAAAATTAATTATTTAATTTTTTTTGGGAACAAACGGTTGTATCCTTCATTGCGGGGAAACATCAATAGGAACAAGCCTGAAACGGACTGTTGGAGCCTTCAAATTTCATCTACTGCTTAATAATTTAACCTTATAAGGACAAAACTCTTACAAAATTATTAAGATTCAACTTATAATTAAACATAGAAAGAATTTTTATTTAAAATTTAAAATTTTATTGAAAAACATGGATTCGAATAGTATCAAGTCCAACCCAATAGTACTAGTATGCGAGCATGAAAATGCAAGCATGTGAGCTTTGAGCATATATCTGAGTAGATATATTACAACCATTGAAGGTGCTTATAATATAAACATCTAGAATTATAAAAGGTTTTTATAATATAGACACCTATAACATAGGTTTATAATTTATAGGTTCACAAGTTCACATTCCTAGACTCACATAATGGCAACTTTCAGATCCAACCAAGTCTTTTTTTTTTATTACTTTTTGAAAAGTGCTAAGATGATTATTATTTAAACATTGATGGAGTACTATATTTCTAAATTCATTCATTTTTTAGACCAAAAAATGTTTTTCAATTAGATTCATGCACTTTTCATTCAAATTTGGTAACTTCATCTACACTTTAAATAAAAATGGATTTTTTTGGTAAAACAAGACTATTTTTTTATAGCAAAAAGTAGAGATTTATTTTGAAATGGTGCAATATGGCCCCATGGGCCCTCCACCCACCCACCCACCCAAAGGTTTGGTGCCAACTTCATAAATAAGACTTACATTTTACTATTTTTATGTAATACATGTTAAAGTACTTTTTTCTTTGCATTTAATAATACATCTTCACAATTTTTGAAATTTGAACTACCCATTGTCCTTAAAAATATGAAAAGGATAAATAATCACAAATGTTATGTTTTTAGAATGGAATGTGGTTTTATTTTATTTTTGTGCATGAGTGTTAGAAAGGATTTAATTTTTGATATAGCCAAGTTTTCAACTTTTATAATAATTATAATTTGGACTAATGCAACTAATTATTTGATACATATTTACTACACCTTTTATTATGACATCCTAGTAAACTAAAAATATTTATGACATAAATAGTCTTTGTGATCTACAATCAATAAAATTATATGAGTGTGGATAATATATTGAATATTATAAAATATCATTTTTGAGGAGGTCTTGTAATTATAGAAATACAATTATATTCAGTTGTAATGAGTACCCCCAAAAATCAGCATCAATGACTAGTAATTTATATAAAAGGAATTTTACTGAAAAAATTGAATAAAATAAACAATATTCAAATATAAAAGTTGGATGTATTTCATATAGAATTGGATTTTCTAATTTATTTTGATTAAATGAATAAGCAATAGGGAATTGTGAAATATATTATATTTATATAGAATCTCTTTGTTTATGGCATACATATCCTTAAATATAAATCTTAGATGAAAAGATTCTACATTTGTTCAATGCATCTTATAAAATCATCCTAGACTCCACCAAATAGATATCCTAAAGATGAACTCCCACCGGGAGTAGCTTGAATTCTTGTAGATGGTCGGCCCTAGCACATTACAATCCACACAACCACAACATCCCATTTTTTTTACTTGTTCTTCCACACAACAATACATAATCTCTAAATAATCAATGATGTTTAGTTTGATAATAAGAATGATAATTTATTGATTCAAGAATCAGTTTGTTACAATATATTAGATACTTATTATTAATCCTTCAAAAATATATTATTTATTTAAGCATGAGAATATGCATGATTGCATGCATTAACAACAATAAATAATGTGAATATTTTTTATACAGATTTGGTCTAAATAATCAATGCAAGAATTTCAAAAATACGCATGAAAAAGACTCTAAATACACAAGCTAATATTCAACATTCATTTAAGTGCACATGTATTATTAGAACTTTCTAGTGAGGCATAAGAGCTCTAAATCACAAACTCAAAACTACTATAAAAAACCATTGAAAATAGATTCACAAATTCAAAACTAGTCATAATATAAACCTACATTGTACAAGGTAAACAAATAGCAATTAGAAAATGGATGATATATAATTTATTCAAGTTCAACATATATTTTTCTAAATGTTCACATTGAGCAAAATACTCATGCACAATGTTTCCTAGAAAACACAACATTTTCTTTCTCAAAAATTTTGTTGCTTTAGATTGTAGTTTTCTTTAATATGTTCTTGAAGGTTGGTTCAATGATGCAAGTATGCATTTAATGATTGATCAACATTAGAAAAAAAATTAAACTTGTTAATAAATAATCCCCCTTTAAATTTGAGTATTTTCTTTGTAGGTATAGCCTCAATTACATTTTATTTATAACCTTTACAATCACAATGAGCAATCAATCAAGGAATATATAAGAAAGAGAGAAAAAGAGATAATTTATTTAACTAATTGCTTCAAATTTCAAATTTTACATTATCTACAACCCATGTGCAAGGGGTGCCTTTGATGAACAATGTAGTTTAAACAAATTTAGCTTATTGGTCTCTATTGACATCAATCTTTAAAGTCTCAGGGCCATTTGGGGGATCAAAAGCCACTCAAAATTGCCACTTCTCCTACATTCATCAAAGAAAATAGAATTTGTTTTAGAATCTAATCACGTAATCTTGCATTTCACTTGTCTCAAATCATGTGGTAAAAATTTCATGAAGTTTGCCCATAAACCTTGGAAGATATTAGCATTCAAAGTTTAAAAAATATTTGAATGCTAGCTTGCAATTTCAGATGACTTTGAGTGCCATTTGTAGGAAAAATTCACACTACAAACTTTGAATTAAAGGGAAGTGTATGTTCAAAGATTGAGTTGAAAGTTTAGAAATTTTTTCTCAAAGATATTTTTTTTTATTCTTTAAAAAATTGTTTAATAGAAATAGATCAAAGATTGAACAAAAAAATAAATCATTAATAGTTGTAAGATGGAATTGAAACACAATAATCCCAATGATGAGATTATTCTAGGATAAGCTAGAAAATATAACCACAACAAACAATTATTTTGGAAAAAATACAAAAAATGGAAATGAATCCTATGAGTTATTTTTTCAAGAAAATGCTTAGATTGCCTGCAAAACAAGATTGTTTATAACTTTTTCATCACTAGTACAAAGAGAATTAATCAAAGCTTCACAAGTAAACAAAATATAAAATTTGAGGGAAAAGTATATTATTTTATTTTTATTATTTGTGATTTATTTTGGTTTTGTTCATTGACCCTTGTTCCCTAAGGTGGCATAGCTTTTGCTTTTAGGCATTGATTGGAAGAAAATCATATTCTTATAAATTTGATATATTTGATTTGACATTCTATATTAAATAAAAATTTTAAATATCACAATGAAAATTAAGACCATAAGAGCCTACTTGAAATCCATTTTGTTCCTCAAGGGGACAAAGGGACTTTAGGGGTTAAGATAAGAAACTCACAAAATCATTTTGGCATAAGCCAAAGCCATTCAATTTTGTAAATGTCTAACTTGACTTGTATAATTATGTTGTAAGAGAGATGAGGTGCTAACAATGATACAATTATTACAAAACCCTAAAGTTCTCGATCTTTCTCCTTTCTTGTCCCATAATCATGGAAAAAAAAAGACACCATGCTACAAATGAGGGTTGGTACTTAGAAAGACAATACAATAAAACACCATTAGTAAAACATATTTATATCTTTATTAGGTAATCAAACCTAGTACAATTTTGAACAATAATTGTAATAGAAAAGAACTTTCAAATGATCAAGCCAACAAGATATAAGATAAAACAAAATAAAATTTTCTAATTGAGTTGATGTGCATAGAAAGAATTAAAATTCTACATAGGATTTTTTCTTTACTTATGAACAAAAAATCATAAATTTCCAAAAAGCATAAAAAAATATAAGAATTTTTATAATTTAATAAATTTTCAAAATCAAAACTTCAAGAAACTTTAAACTATGATATAATTGCATCAATTTTTTGGAGTGCCTTAAAAAAAACCAAAACCATTCACTAGAGTCTCTATTGTTTATCAATCAAATTGTGTAGTGTGTAATTGAAAAGACATTCTATAAAGAAATGTCTAAGGTTCAAAAAAAGACTTACAATGCACTAAAAAGAGGTGTACCACCTTGGTTTGCATTAGTTGCCCCCCCTTCTTTCTCAAAAAATTTATAAGCCATTGATTTCTCAAAAAATCACAAGCCATTGATTTTGTGAGATTTAATCTAAGTTGTCCAAATATGAAATATTGGAAATGGATACAATACCGAATACAAATATGTATACAATACATATACAATACCACATGCAAATACATACTAAATACAAATATTGGATACAAATATAGTATTGGATACATATACAATATCGTATACAATCATTTATTGAATATTGAATACAAATATTTGATATGGATATAGTATTGGATATAGATATGGGATGAATTGTTCCATATTGATTGTTAAATAAGTTGGTTTCTCAAATTATAAGAGAGGAGAGGGGAGAAGGTTGGTTGGAAATAAGGTGGCAACCATGCTACATTCTATAAACTACTTAATAAAATTTGAGACTTGATAGAATAAGTACTCCTCCCAAAAGACAATGCCAATTGGAGAGAAATTTCCTTTGCAATCATTGCTTAAATTTAAGAAATTCTTTTAGCATTAAATACAATGACTAGGCATTTTTATGAACTTAATAGAATTGATTTTGATTACTTTCAAGATCATTGAAGAGGGATTTTGTATTTGAATAATATGAGAATTCATACTCTTCTCAAGGCTGCTAGTTATTTTTTTTTTCTGGGATGGAGGAGATATATTATTAGGTCTAGTTATATGTTGCAACAACAATTATTGTTATGAAGCATTAGAACATGGGCATAATATGCTAAATGAACTATTCCTTCCATTTTTTAGATGAAAAGTGTTTAATTATTGTAGGCTCCTTTTAAATTATTTACTTTGGCATGTCAATAAATACATTTTTGTTGGGGACAGATAAGCAACCCCATTAAACCCATTTTTTCTTCAACAATAATGGAGTTTGCTTTTGCTTTATAATAATATTATGGGAGAATTGTGATTATTTAATTGGTAGACTTATAGTATAGTAGTGCATAGATGAGGCCAATAAATAATCTATGTCATAAAACATTGCCCCTGTATTTTGACATATAAGATCATTTCTATGACTACTAGTCATATTCTCAAAGGATCACCAATAGTCTTTGGAAAGTGCATCTTCACAAACAAAAAATAAGTGTTTTATTGCAAGAATTTCTTATTTACCTCTGATCCATAAAACTCACCATTTTGCCTTCCATTCAATCTTAAATCTCCTAGAGCTTATAAGCAATAGCATTCCCTATGACTACTAATCTAATGAACTATTTACAAAAGAAAAAATAGTTTTGGTGAAGTAGACAACCCGCACAAATGTGCCATTTTGCCATGTTCCAAAAGAATATTTGGTGGAGTCAAAATATGATTTCATTATGTGCTTTTTGTCCTAAAACACCAAGAGTAGGCTTAGTTATTTGGTGTACCGCTAGCCTCTTCTACCAACTACGTCAACAAGCTTTTTTTAGTGATATTTTGTTCAAAAGCAATACCTCAAAAATTGAAGGATTATCAAATCATATATCCTCCGATTTTCAATAGATGAAATTGCTGCTGTACTACATATTCTAAGGACAATATCATTCTTTCAGGGATCAATGTACACTCTTTTGGATGAAAAATTTAAGTTTAAAAGCCAAATTTTGTGTGTTTCATCCATCCATTTTTATTATAGAGGAAAATGGGAGGAGATGACTGACGGTGATGAAGTTCCCGGAGTTTTGGCCGTCGGCCCGGAAGTAGTTATTGTTGCCCCCCGTGAAGCTGCCGCCCGACATGTCCAACGACACGCCGCCGCCGCCGTTGATCACCTTGCCGGCCGCGCGCGTCTGCGGCAGGTAATTCCGCGCCGCAGTCGCTCCTGCTCCTGGGCTGCCGCTGTAGCGATTCCCGTCACTGCTGTCCGTCCCGGGCGTGTGGTAGCCGCTGGGCGTCTGGTACCCCGAAGGTGTCTCGTAGCCCGTGGGCGTCTCGTATCCTGTCGCGTCGGAGTCGAATTCCTCGTGCTTTGAATTACTCAATCCTGTGTACATGTTGCTGTCGCGATTGCTGTCCCGACTGCTGCTGTTGTAGTTTATGTTTTCGGGTGGCTGCTGCGGCCGTGGCGGCGCTCTGTTGTTGGGCCGCGCCAGCGTTGTGGCTTCGGATCCGAACAAGTAGCCCAAGGAACTGGCGCCTCCGCCGCTGCTCGTCCCTCGTCGACCACCCATCATCTCTCAATCTCAACCTTATTAATCTCTCTTATAATTTTGGCACTGGATCTATCCTTCGAAAATTGCAATTAATTGATTGCGGGAATTACCAGAGATCGGCAGGCAGTAGCAAGGGGAATGCGAATGTGACGTGAGATTGCGAAAGCGTCTTGAGAATGATCTCCTGGTGTACTAAGCAGAGGAGAATTAGGTCGGAGATGCCTGTATATATCCCGTCGTCAATTGTCACACCAGAAAAACGGTCAAGACCTCTGCGGTTATTAAGTAAGATCGAATTCGATAACCAAACCGAAATTTCGCACAATCTAACCGAGGTGGTCTCGAGGATTAGCTTTTTCATTTTGGTTCGGGTTTAGGTTCGCAGTAGTACAATGGGGGGTAGTACGAGTTACGAGTGATCCATCGAAGTGCTGCAACAGCGTCGTCAGGGCGGCCGTCATCGTATGCATTGCAATGTCCTGGTGTTGCTACATATATTTGCCGACATTGAAACTTTTTGCGCGCATGCGTCGATCGAGCATGCACCAGCAGCTTCGGCCATGAGTCGTAGTACATTGTGTCAAGATCGACCGAATTGACAGTGCCATAGCAGATTGAGATTCGAGACGAGGCCCTGCAAGGAGCAATTGAACGCTGGAGCACCAGCACTGTCTTGGACGAAGAAGAAGACTTCGTTGTTCTTGGGAGCATGGGGCTCGCGCCATTGACGCCGCGGAAGTACGTTCTCTTGAATTCAAGCAGTCCGACTGCGTGCCACGCTATGAGAACCTCGAATTGGGCGTTATGATACTCCTCCGTCATCACAATGCACTATCTATCTCACTAATTTTACTCACGACTCTTTTCTCCGTTTCTTTACCCCCACCCGCCCAATTGCCCTAGTCTCCACATTAACGTCTATTCCAAGCGCAGTCATTGCAGCACCATAGCAGCCTCCCACCTGCTTACCCTAATTGCTCTCTTCCTTCTTTTTGGCTTCCAGGTCGGGGTCCATCAATCTTTTAGCAACAATACCCACGCCTACGTCTCTCCATCAGGGACACAGGCCGTTGTTGCCAATCGTCCTCCTGGTGCTGGTGCTGTTACTGCTGACACCGCCGTTGCCGTCTTCATCGCCTCTCCCTCCCCCAGACATTTGGTCTCGAACATCGATCCGCTGTGTCACCACTGCGTAGTATGGCAACGTTTGGAGAAGCCCCCAAAGGCAATGGCAAGGCTGGTGAGAAGATCTTCAAGACCAAATGCGCCCAGTGCCACGGCATCGCCAAATCCGAAGGTCACAAACAAGGTACGTCTTCGTGATCTTCCGCATACTTGTTCTGATTGATTCTCTCTTGCACATGCGCGGTTCGTCCCTTCAATGGCGCTGTGTCCCACAGGCACGAGAGCAACGCCTTCACGTTAGATCAGAAGTATTACGCAAGGGGCGTGATCATGCTCTCCAAGACACGAGAAATACCTGTCTCCAGAATGATTGAAGAGATGCTGTAGTCTGCGAATGATCACTGTGCCCATAAGGAGATCGACCTTCGCATGAATCATAAGGTTCATTGCTTTCGACATTACGAGGATGATTCTTTCAGAGATATATATCCAGTTGTTGATAGTTCCAGATCAATAGATCTCCGGTGCTTTGATAGCAACAAAATCGTTGTCATTACAAGAAAACTCTTTAGTTAGTCATGTGGGCTCCAAGTCTCTTAATCCCTTGTATTCACTACCGCTCAATCCGTCGAGAATTTTGAACTTTGATAACAGATGTGCTTTGAGATGAGCCAAAACAAAACAAAAACTCGTTGTTGGCGAGCCAGAGAGTGTGAAGAAAATGACTTTTCGGCACATAAATGGTCACGTCTCGGACGTTATGGGACTCAGCCAGGGACCAAGTCTTCCAAGTTTTTTTCTATTGCGTCATCATCATTGTAAAACTAATTTAGAATGACGTATCTTTGACTGCGAGGTCGACTTATTAATAAAAAGAGTGTACTTCGTTGCAGCACATAGCTTTTGCAGCTCCAGACGTTCACGTATCGTACTTCGTAACATTTCCCCATGGCTTACAAATTTTTCTTTATTCACAAAAGGCTGAGCTTAAGATAACGTTTTCTCTTCTTTACAGACCGAGTAGCACAAAGTCCAGCTCATTGTGAGCCTGGTTACAACTGTGTGTGCCACTGCAGGTCCCAACTTGTCAGGGTTGTTTGGGAGGACGTCAGGGACTGCCGCAGGATTCTCCTTCTCCGCTGCCAACAAGGCCAAGGCTGTGAATTGGAATGAGAACACCCTCTACGACTATCTGCTCAACCCCAAGAAGGTGTGTTCTATTGCCTTAAGATTCTTCATTGATTTTCCCTTCCTGTCCCTTTTCTTCTTCAACCTTCATCTCTATCAATCTTCGTCGTTTCAGAATGCCAAGTCTAGTGTTCGAGGCAACTCTACTACTCTCTCATTAACTAGTCAGAAGAACCAGTAATCCTTCTCTTTATTTTCTTCCTTCTAAATGTGATACGTTAGATTTAACTAAAACAAGCATGTAAAGACAATCTTCAGGGTACTATGTACTTACGATAACAATTTCAAGCATAATGAATCACTTCCTGCCCTAGGTTGGCAACTCACAAATTAGAGACGTATTAGGCATTTTATTTCATCTTATTACTTCTAAATTTCTTTCTAAATTCTATATTATCATGTAAGCTGCTTGTTACAACAACTTTGGATAGATTACAATGAGAGAGGTTCATTGAATATTTTTTCTTTCGAAGTTTAAGAAAGAAAATAGGCATTGGCAAGTAACTCTAAAAACTTACCACAAGATATTAGGTACCATGCCATTCAGACTCCTACAGCTATCACATGCTGAACTTAGATGTGGGAAGAAAGCTTAAATTGGTGTATATGAAGCAATAAGAACGAAGGAGAAAATAGTGGAGAAGACTAAACAGTCATATGATCAATTGAAAATGAATAACTTCGAAGAGCCCAAACAGGTTTCTCTAGGGAATGGCCTATAACTTATGCCATTCAAGAATGTTAAGGCACTAATTCATTTCGGTGATGATGATGCTTGCCTTGCAGTACATTCCCGGCACCAAGATGGTCTTCCCAGGATTAAAGAAACCCCAAGACCGAGCAGATCTCATTGCCTACCTGAAGAGTACCTCTTGACTCTTCTCTCTGAAGAAGGCCCATTGTTTTCCGCTCTTGAGCCGCAGCACACTATGCACACGAAAACATTCTAGACCCCCACATGGGAATGAAATTAGATAGAATTCTGTGCAATGACTCTCTTCATTTGTATCAATAGCACATGGTTGTCACCGTACTTTCGAAACTCAGCTCCTCGAGTTTGGCCTGAATGGCTAATTTTCTAAAATCCCTAAACTATTTTCTGAGGCCATATGTGACACCTCTCTAGTGGATGAAGTATTTCACCTCAAGATTCTTGGGCAGGAATTTTAATTATAGCGTTCACTGACAACTCCCTCACAGGATCTCTAGTTCTGTAATAGACAAAGGTGTTGGTTAATAATGTGATGCCAATCAAGTGCAGGTAGACCTCTCATACTCTTGTAAAAACGTGTGACCAAGTACATTGATAGTTGAAAAGTAGGACTATTTGGCAGAAGTTCACTTGAACGCCTGCAAAAAGTCAAAAAACGAACAGGTTACAACTCACAGCACCTGCAGTCATTTCGCTCAAATGCCCTGACAAATGAATTAAACTCTCCATGATGTTACATTCATGTACTTTCTAGTCTCTTCAGCAGCGACACACATTGCAATCAATTAACATAAATGCCTGCAACGCTGGACCTTCGTCAGGTGTCACTGGGTTAGGATGATGTCGTTGTGATAGATGCTGCTTCACCTACCTGTACAATGCAGCACATGCCTCGGAAAACACCAAGTTATCACCATGAAGGTTGGTTGCTTCCCATTCCCATCAATCGCTTCTGTACAGTAGAACTCAATCAACGTATCTTTATCATCTAGGGACTCAATCTAAAACTCTACAAACTATGTTTAAAATGAAAAGAAAAAAAGCCCTAATTAATAAAGAATGCACGATAGTAACTCTTCCGGTACATGCTGGAAGCTAAACTAATGCAGCTTTGGCATCTATTCTCAACTCTGCGATCAATCTTCAAAACGATAATCCGTTTGAGGCACTAAAAATAGTGCCAGTGTAAACAAAAAAATCCTCAGATGGTGACCAAGCATTCCTATATCTCTTGATTTCCAGTGTAAAGCAGTGAATCGCCCTTGTTAGTAGTCGGAACAGCGGATCTCAGAATCAATCCTGGAAGCAACAATGCAAGAGGACAAAGGACGTGGCATCGAGCTCTTAATCCTGCTCCATAATATCAGCAGCTTC
Source organism: Pseudoscleropodium purum (assembly GCA_963969395.1). Classification (NCBI taxonomy): domain Eukaryota; kingdom Viridiplantae; phylum Streptophyta; class Bryopsida; order Hypnales; family Brachytheciaceae; genus Pseudoscleropodium; species Pseudoscleropodium purum. Next base: position 7,844,666 of record OZ017796.1, read on the forward strand.
TTCTTGCCGGCGCTTCTCCTCTTCAACTGATACACGCATAATCAATGCAAAAAAATAAATTTAAATCCACTCCTGATCAGAAGAATAACAGTATTTCAAATTGTAAATCCTTGCGTACCATGGTGCGAATAGAAAACCAATGGAACGTACAACTGTGAAACCATTGAGCAACGTCATCTCAGCAGAATATGCCTCTGCAAGCTACTAACTTATTACTAGGAGAGAGCTACTCCTAAAGAGACTTACATACACCTGTAAAAAGTTATGAAATATATACCCACAACCGTTCTTCGCAATATTTGCATCACAGGCATTCAAAGGATTCTTCATTGACAGACACTAGTCCACAAGTCTCCCATGTCACGTTGAGATAGAAATCAAGCTCATGCTCGGGATACTTACTCATGAGCTCAACAATAGCTCGTTGCGTACGCCGCTCTAATTTCTCCAGCTTCTTGGCTACATCTCTCCTAAGGTCCCAATTTGGTTTCTTAGGTGCAATACTTACAATGGGATCCTGCAGACACAACGTAAGATACAGTGGAGTATAAGTACTTATATCCACGGACGAACAGAATGTGCAGAGCTCAGATGATGACAAATAGACAAGTTACAACAAGGAAAGAAGCCACCCCGTTCCGGCTAAGTAACGCTCCCCACGACGACAGTAGAATCATCAGATACTTCGAAAAAATACTACGATGAGAGGACCCAATTTAAAAATTGCAATCTGATACAATACCTCAGCTCCAGCGACTTGAAGTGGGTCTGTAGCTACGGGGTCCTCAAACTTGGGTATAACAGGAGGTGGGTGCTTGGCTTTCTGCAGATCGCCGTCCCTCGGAAAATAGTTGCGAAACTTCATCTCTGCATCTTCCCTGCGAACAGGTAGAATCACTTTCTCAACAACTATATAATTGCCCTAATACTTAAGTTTGACGAAGTATTACACCGAAAAAACAAAGAAAGTCGAAAAACGGAATTTCGACTATTTCCAAACGACCAAACATTAATTTGAGAACGTAAACCAGAGTATATACCCCCATGGCCATGCAGCTGGCATACTTCGAGTGATCTAACTAAACCCTAAAACCATGAATGGCATGCTTCGAGTGGTTTAACTAAACCCTAAAGTCATGAGTGGCACGCTTCCGCTGGTGCATTACACAATCGTTATACATTGTGCAGTGATTACCACGAAAGTCAGGGTTTCAGTAAATAATCAAATAACATTCTGTGACCTAAAATGCCCAAATCAAAGTGGCATAGGAGAAAGCAAACACTCTCACAATCTGCAAATCTGTCCGAATTGAACTTGTGAGAGGCTATCATTCAATTTCCAACCGCCTCTTCCGTCTTTAGACAGAAAGTCCTCGACCTAAACTCGCAGACCGCCAAAACCAGCACAGAAGCGCAATCACGAACAGGCGAAATTCGCAGATAAACAGGAACAGGACGACTTACTGTCCATCGTCGCCGTCTCGGTCTTGCGCGGGAGCGGGTGGGTCGGCGTGCTGACCGTTGGAAGGGGGGCCCTCGGGCGCGTCAGCAGCAGAAAGCTCTTGGGCAGCTCGAAGCGCACGCAGACGAGCGCGACGCTCGTCACTAGATTCAACCATGTCCTCGGCGGCCATGGCGAAAGGGCCGACGAGGGAACGGGAGGAGCAGAAAGGTAAAGAGAAGGGCAGAAGAGGGCTAGCAAGCGCACGACGGCAAGGAGCGAGCGCGAGGGAGGAGAAGAAACAACAACAACCACAATTAGGGTTTGGAAAATCAGCAACAGTAGAAAGGGTAATCCATTTCCCAACTGTGGTTAAGTTTACGTAACTGCACCAAATTGAATATTGTTCCTATTATTGAATTTTCTAATTTTTTGGGGTTGGATCTTGTTGGAAGTCAATATAATATTTTAGATTCTCTTTTTGTGCATTGATTGGACATTGTAAAAATAAACTACAAAATTTTTAATTGCTGAAAATAGATATATCCAAAGACTACCTTAGGCTTTCATGAATAGAATTAGTAATACTCTAAATAAGAATTTGTAGAGGGGTGTTTCAAAAAAGGGTCAAAATTAGGTGTTGTTGCCTTAACTACAATTAAGTTTTTCATCTGGGACAAACCATACAGTACCTAGTGGTTGATGTCAATGAAAATTATTTTTTAAAATAAATGCCAAATTTTTTCATGGAAAAATGAATTTGTCTATTTTAAAGCATGTGCAAAACTACATAACACATATGACTTTTATTAATTGTTTAGCAAGGAATTTTGATTTAACACCTTGATATAGTAGTAATCTTTACACTTGGGGGGGCATTAGTTGTGAGGTATTTATTACATAATTGTGTTAAAAATTGATTGGATGTGTGATTAGTTCTGTTGCAAACTCTTGAGCAATGCTCTGTTTTTGAGAGACTTTTTTGTGTTTGGATCTTGGCCTATTTTTGGTACATTCTAATCGTGTGGGGATGATGGAGGGTTGAAGGATTGTAGGTGATTGGAGACATAGCCGATGAGAAGGTTTTGGAGAGTGTCATCACCAAAGATGTGCGCAGGTATGTGAACTACTATTGTGGTAGAGTTGGGGTTTGATGGATGGCTCAAATTGTGCTACAAATGCCCTCCGAGTCTTGAGACCGAATATCTTGCCAGAGGGATCACAATCTAATCGGAACTGCAGATGCCGAGACTTTAGTTTTTATGGACTCCTGAAGGTCCATGGGGTCCAAATGAGGCCTATTGTTTTGTTGTAGCAATTTTTAAAAGGTTATATTGAGACATTCTTTCATCCAATTTTCTTTCTTTCTTGACCTTGTCTTGCGAGGTTCTTCAATGTCTAGTGGTATGAACTAGTCCTGCCTGACTTCTATTATTTTTCCAATATGATCAATCCAATTGTTTATTTCCAAACTGTGAATCCTTGGTCCTTTAGGGTTTGACAGAGAGATTTATGCTTGTGCAGCATATACCACTTGGCAGCACTAGTTAGTTCTGGTGTAGAAGTGAATTATGAGTTGGGTTTGAAGGTACAAATCTCCTCTTGACGGTGAGCACTTGGTCTTAGGATTCACCTTAGGCACCCCACATCACCTCATTTACTTATGGCTTTTCTTGGCTACTTGTTCTGCCCAGGTGAACATCGATGGAACAAGGGCGATTATCAAGCGATGTAAGGATTTGGGGCATTGCCCACGTTTGGTGTTCACCAACTCTGTGGCTATGTTTGGTCCACTGCCAACAAGTGTTGTGGTAATGTGGAAGATCGATGTCCGGAACTCTTTAACCTCTAAAGGGCCAAGAATCCCAAAATTGGGCTTCATGTTTTCTAGGTTGTGTGGGAACTTTCTGTTTTCCAATATTATCTATTGGTTGACCAACACGGGCACCGTTTTTCACTGATTGTGGTGATATTTAGATTGGCCCCATTTGCCTTATGTTTTTCTCAACTTGACAAATTGAATTGTTTATTTTAAAATCATGGATCCTTGGTTAGTATTCTCGCTTTGTTTCATGAATTGGAATTCTACAATTTACTGCTGATAGAGTGTCCATGCCCATGTCGTTGTTTGTAGGAGGGAATGGATGGAGGAAGGGGACTTCACGGACACGACCACTACATATCCCCAAACCTCATATGGCTCTCAGGTACCTCTCAAGAGCCTCTCAGGCAATATTAGGGTTGTCATTTTTTTCGAGCGATGCATTTTTACAACACCCAAGCCTTGGAAGTTGGAACTAGGGGATGCTTAGATTCGAGCTTCTCAAAGTAGAAATGGTTGATATTGTATGAATGCTTTTGTGACTGTGCTCCCATTCTCGATGGTCTGAATTCACGACCCATCTCGGTGCATGTGAACAGAAATTGATATGCGAGCTCCTGATATCCGACGCCATCCGAAAGGGTTTCGTTGATGGAAGGAGTCTTAGGCTTCCAACAGTCGTTGTTTGACCCGGCATGTACGTGCTTATAGCTAATTTTTCAATCCGTTCGTTCTTCAAGTTTTACACTAGCAATACTCCAGTGAGGTCTGATGTCCCCATTGTGATGAAAATTTGGTGTGTCTCGATTGCAAACCCAATACTGCGGCATTCTCCTTCTATTCCTCCATCATTCGCGAGCCTCTGAATGGAAAAACCGTAGTGTGCCCTGTGGATCCAAACTGGCCTCTTTTTGTGCAGGTATGTTCCGGCTCCATTTCAAGTTGGTGTTGTTTGTGTCACGGTGTAACATCACCTACTAAGTTTTGCAAATTTGTGATGTGTGCTACGTTTTCCAGTCTCCGCGAATGATGGTGCGCAACCTCGTGTATGCAATGAGCATCAAGAGTTTGAAAGGAAACGAGAGAGCCATCACTTTGTCTGGCTTGACAGTGAGATTTTGTTTCCCCCACTTTGATCCGAACCTTGTGATTATTCCATGTGACTTTGCAAATTTGCGCAAATGAATTGCAAGCGACCTTGGATTGAACTGTGGTGATATACAGACAACTTCCAAGGAGATGGTGGAAGCATTGGGTACTGTTGGTGGTGACACCAAGCTGGTGAGTACACTCCAATTTCCACTGAGATGAAAATGCTGGCCTTTTGAGTTTTCACGAGATCTTAGCACGACAGATTCCGTTTTTCCGAATGCCATCAAATGTCTGAACTTGATTTTGGTATTTTGTGAGCACAGGTGCGGTGGGAGCTTGACCCTGCCATCTAAAAGCTAGTTTATACCTGGCCAGGATTCGTGGACACTCCTTTTGCCAAATCTCTCGGTTTCCATGTAGACAGGTAAACAAAGTCATGTTTGTGTGATGAGCCTTTCATGTTATGCCGATTCTGGAATTGAAGCGAATGGCACGAATTTATTGAGCTAAAATTTGAAGTCGCCTTTGCTGATAATCTAGGAGCATTAAAGACATTGTGACTGCTTACATCGAAGACAACCAGACACAGTGAGTCTGAGGTACTTAACACAACAAGTTGCTGCAAGAGACCGACCGCAATATGGAGTTCGAATTGCAAGCGACCTTGGATTGAACTATGGTGATATGTAGACAACTCCCAAGGAGATAGTGGAGGCATTGGGTGCATTTAGTGAAGAGCAAGTGTAGTGGTTTGCACACTCATCTATAGTAAGGTCGAACATCCCTGTGCCATGAAACACCCAACATCTATTATCGGAATCTTAGTAGTCGTTTAGCATCATGACAAATGTACTTAAGGAGGGGACACTTCAACATATGGTTAAGCATATTTCACCAATTTATAATCCCAACAAACTTTGAAAAATCTCAGAAAATTCATTTCTTGTTGAAATGTTTTGATTCGACTTGCAAAACCACTTCTTTCAAATTGCACAATCCCTATCAAAAAAAGCAATAAGTACCTCTACAATCACTTATGAAAAGGTAGTAACTACCTATATAAGGCTTCTTTACTACCTTGTTAAAAGAAGTAGTAACTACCGACACACTCACTTGTCAAAAGTTAGTAATTTAGTAACTGCCTACATAAGCCCTCTTCATTGCCTTGTCAAAATAGGTAGTAATTGCTTACACATTCACTTCTTTACTACCTTGTCATAAGAAGCAGTAACTACCTATACACTCACCTGTCGAAAGGTAGTAACTACCTATATAAGGCTTCTTCACTACACTGTCAAAACAAGTAGTAATTGCTTGTATACTCAGTTGTCACAACATACTTTATTGATGTCATATCAACAAAATGGTCACACTTTCATCTAAAGAATCTAAACATTATTTCTCATGATTTCCTTGATGTACACACTCCCACACGGCAATTCATGGTTGTCTTGCTAAATTAGTTTTGGGTCATTTCAATCCAGACAACATCCGCTTCAAACAATGTCATTTTGAACATTTTGTGTCGTTCACTAAATATTCTTGTAGACCGTTTACACTATGTGTATTTTAAGAATTTGATTATTAAACACGCATAATCTCATGATGACATTGTGCTAATTAGAAAGTTGTAGTATCTAGTAGGACAACCATATGTAGTATAGAAATCTTCCATTCAAACCCTTTTGTTTGGAATTTACATTAGTTTAGATGATGTTGTAAATTTTGGAATAAGTTATGATAGACTATTAATTTTCATTAATTTGAAAATATGAAATTATAAGACATTGACCAATTCCTATAAGGAAAATTAAATCATGTAGTATTTAGGAAATTATATTATATTTAAGTAGAGCCATTTAACTCTTTAGTGCTCCAAAGTCCATATTGTGGAATGATGATGAAAAGAGAAGTATTAGACAATGTTTTGTTCAAATAATCTCTAATTCATCCAAAGCAATTGTTGAATCTTTAAAATTAAAAAACTTTTCCTTATGACCAAATTGATGAAATTATGGTGAATAATATATTTGTACAAAAATATAAGTAAAATTGTGCCAAAAAATAAAAAATAAATGTAGTTGTGAAAGGATTAGTTACCAATTGTAAACTTAAATATTTAATTTTATATATACTCAATGTTGTGCTATAATTACAATGCCCTTATAGAAATAAGCAGCAAGAGGAAGGAGAATCAATCCAATACTTCTAAGGAAGGAGGTTCTAAAACAAACCAAACTCTAAGAGTGTCCTCTAATGCATGGGTACATTTTTCATTCTTTAGTGTATTAATACTATACATTTGAAGAGTTGGATGCTTAAGTTTAGTGTCTATAACATTTCAGCCTCCAAAATTATGTAACTAATTCCACCAAGGTCCAAAAAATATGAATTTTCTTGGTTCAAATGCCAATTCCATTTTTTTTTCTATAAAAAATTATTTCAAAATATTTCAAATAGTTCATTTTCCCCATAAATGCAATTAGCTCTTAAAGAATGGCTTTTTAGACCTCCTATCTTAGTATGTGAATTTGGTTTAGCTACTTACAAAAGTTTTCTTTATAAGCTTGGGGCTTTTAGTAGACAATGGAGATTGCAACCACAATTACTTACTTTCGTTTGTTCCCTTTATATCAACAAAATGACAAGAATTTATTGTAGCTAAATTCTTGTAGATTCCTAATAGTTCAAAAGCTAACCCTTTCTTTGGTAACTAATTCTTTTCTATTTATAGATTGAATTTGAATTTTCTTCATTCAATCTTTTATTTTGGAGGGATGACAAGAAAGCATGATTGCATCTAATTAATCTAATCACTACACAAAATAGTGAAATTATGTTGCCTTACATCAAGAAAGTTACTTTACAAGTCATCAAAGTGAAAAAATATTTCAATTTTTTTTTCCATTTGTACACGTGGAGATTCAAGAGTCCCAATAAACACAATATGTAATTCAAAAGTAATGCATTTTGGCACAATAACTTAAAAATATTTATATAGTGTCAAAAGTTGAGAAATTAGTATGGGGCAACCTAATTTCACTATTTTGTGTAGAAGTTGTCCTCTTCCTAAATTGAGGTGTAGGTCTCCACTTTGCAAATAGAAGTTTTTGCACTACTTGAGGTGATAATTTGTGTTTCATCGCCTCCGTCTCTTCTTTATTTTTGATGAAAAAGTCTTCACAGTTGTCAAAGATGGAATCAACAATAAAAAAAACTTGTAGTCAACAAGAAGTGATTCAACAATCAAGATTTGTGAACTCTAATCTAATCCAAAGATAGAAAATTACAAGCTTTTATATCCTTTGTATATATGATGCCTTTAATGAAATCAGTACATAAGCTACATTTTTTGCATGCTTTTTTTTATTTTATTTTAATAATGAAAAATGAAGGCCATTGGAAAATCAAATGTTCACCGAGTGTTCACCAATGAAAAAGTAATAATTTGTAAGCTCTTCTACCTCTACCTTTTGGAGATAGATGAAGCTGGAATCAGGTTGCGGAGTGGAAGTGCGCAAGCGAGTTCAAGGTTTGTGCGTCCTCGTTGCGCGTGGACGGAGGTGGGTGATGGCAAGAGTTTCCTGAGCGCCACAGGTCCTGAAGTGACGGTGAGCGCGGTCTCAAGTTTAGGGTTTTCCGAGGTTGGTAGTGAACGAGGTTGCTGATCTTGCGAGTCCGGTGCCCGACCCAGTTTGTGGAGCGTTGGAGGTTGCCGAAGGTACGTCGCTAAGCGTTGGAGGTCCTCGCCGACTCGCCGTTGATTCGATTTTTAGTTTTCTTGTTTGTTTTTTTCCTTGGGGAAGAGGTTTGATGGTGTCGAGGTTATAATGTGAGGGTGCTTTGCTTTTTAATTTTTTTTTTGCTCGTTTCAGTGGTTGTACAATGTTGAAGTTCTACTGTGATGGTGCGAGTTTTCTACGTTGCAGGAAGAGGACCTTCTCTGCAGACTAGCTTGTGATTTGTGAATTTTTGGGAGAGCATTCGTCAGTATAGGTAAACCCTATAATATATCTTCTATTGCTTTCACAAATATACCGTGATGTGAGGTTGCTTTCTTTTGCTCTGATTTTTTTGACCTAGGGTTTGGTTTTGTTGTTTTTTGTGTGAAGCTAGGTTCTAGGAGCACAATGAGGACCATGGACACAATTGTCTACTCTTTTGATGATTCCCCTGTCAAATTGCCCGCGGCAGGGTTGTTAGCACAAGGCGATATTTCTACTGAAGTCCGGGAAGTCTCACGCCGCCTGGTCACGAAGATGCAGCTAGGATAGCCTTTCAAGGAAGGCACGGTGTTAGTGACAATGAAGGCTCATGGCCATGGGACTAAGCCCTTGAAGTCATGGGTCAAGAAGTTGGAGTTTGAGTTTGATGGCAAGCCCTCAGGTATGGGAGACACTATTTTTTGGCAAGAGTACTTCACGTATTGGAAGGATTTCAAGGGTTTCAATCCCAAGTTGCTAGCAGTGTCGGATGTTCTCGAGACTCTACAGATGCGGTTGACATCCTTTTACGATGATAGTTTCTTATGGAGACAGTTGGGGCAAATTTTGTGAGTTTTGGGCCCTTTGAGGGTGGTTTGACGACATTGTCCTACCAAAATATCATCTGGTACATGACGAAATTACAGGCAGATGATGCATGGTCTACTTGGGAAAAAAAGTGGTGTAACTGGGCGTTGAACTTTGCTGAAAAGAAATATATAGACGAGCTTACAATAAAGGGATATGAGTTACCTTCAGACCAGGTTGATGGAGCGGCAGAAAAGCTTCGACAAGACGTTGTACTATATTTCACGAGTTTGAAAGCTTCTTCTCAGCGGAACAACATGGCTCACGTGTTTTCAAGTACCATTCAACAGTGGGTTTACACCACAGAGACTGTGGGGAACAGAAACCATACTCTTTGTAATTTTCTAAAGACGTCTCTGGATTTAGAGACGAAAGGAAATTTACTAGCCATGGTAGAAAACTTGTTGGACCTTTCCAAGATCCCTGGAGGGTTGGGGGCCTTGACAACAACGCTTCCTATGCAACTATTTTTTTTGAAGCAGTTGATCACACGTTCTAGGCCTCAGACTGGACACTTGTAGAATGAATCAACATCATTTGTAAATGACAGGTTTTGTAGCATTGACTGGTATGGTCTCTTGGAGAGTGAATCAACATCATTTGTAGAGTATATGAGTCATCAGATGGTTAGTGGGTGGTCATTGGGATCTAATGTGCCAATGTGCAATTCTCAATCTCTCCTTGTACCCTTTTGATTTGATTTAGATTTAGCCAGATAATCACAACCTTAGAGATCATCATGTACCACTATACAAAAAAGACATTCACATTTTGCACTCTTGCACTATGATTGCCTTCTCTCGTAACTTTTGCACTCTTTCAGTTTGGAATTTAGCTCATTGACAACCAGGTTTTGATTGAGTGTTCTTTCCCTTTCTTGGATGGGTAAAGATCATAGTTGGAACCTGCTTCAGTTTGTAAATTGTTTCCCAGTACTGTCGTGAGCGCCACATCTCCTTCCCTTCCCCTCTGATGTCTTTCTGTGCGTCCAGCACTTCACAAACATCAAGCATCTTGACCCACAAGAGAATTTGCCTTTGAATTCGTCTCTGCAATATTTGCGTTCTGCGTGGTGCACTTAACTGCTACAGTTCTTGGTAAAGCACTAGGTCTCTCCGAGAAATTCAGGCCGTGTAGTGTGTGTGTTGGTGATTTCATTTGATTGATACTCATCGTTGTTTTCAAGAAAGATGCTGGTAGTTCTTTCTCAAATGTGGTCATAGCTACCCTTGGTAGCCATCTTATGCATTTTTTTTTCTCAGTTGAAGAGTTTACAGGTCTGTAGTTATGATTACGGTGATATTCATAGAACTACGAACGTGTACATTAATGTTCTTAACGTTTAGGTGTAGGTAACTCACCTTCTTGATTTTACCATGCTGCCATGATATTTAGTTGAATGTGAGTGTGGAGCATGAGTGAATCTTGCTAGCCTTGGGGTTGAAAAAAGATCATTAGCGTTTTGTTTTCCTTGGCGGCATTTTCTCTCAACCCTGTATGAAATTGACATAAGTTTCATTGATGCGTTCATAGGGTATGAATTACTTTTAAATCAAGAGAATTCGTTTTGTGGGGCAGGTGTGGAAAGATGTTGACGGCGTCCTAACTTGCGATCCCCGAGTTTTTGCAAATGCATTATCTGTTCCATGAGCAAGGTATTGATATAACTGTTGTTGATCTTAGAGTTGTCTTCTTGAGAACACTTTAAAACTCTATCAGTGGCAAGTCTACTCTTGTCAATTAAGCATTTGCTCTTCATTTGTAAATTGTAAATCATTTTAGTTCAATTGAGTTGGTTATTTTCTATGTGGCTCCTCACACTAGTGCTATGTGACGTTTTCAGGCAGAGATGACGAGTATTGTTCTAAAAAAAGATATAACAATGTTGGACATTCAAAGCACATGCATGCTTGGGCAAGTTGGGTTTGTGGCGAAGGTTTGGAAATCCGGGCTGCTTCTCCTACTATTTGGACGTGGTCGGCATGTGTTTTTTCAGGGTAGCTATTTATAATGGTGTGTTGCTAACCTTGTTACAACATCTGATAGTTATTTTTCCAATGTTAGCATCTGTGTGTAACATAGTACCATGTTTGAGCTACATTATAATTATGGAATGGCACACAAAAGTAACTGTGTTCATGGATAGCAGTTTCATGCGTTGATTTATGTTATAAATACCACAAATGTTATGTTAGAATGTGAATTTTTCAGGATACCACGTTGGTTTCTCCAATGAATGTGAGGATGAATGCATAGGAAAATGTTTGAAACGTATTTATTTTGAACAATGTAGAGAGTGATCAGGAGCACCGAAGGACTTCAGCTCCGCCAGCTCCATCACCTCCTCCACAAATCGCTGCTCAAAAGCATCCAGCCCACGATTTCAATTTGACTGATGCAAAGTAAAAAAACTTGACAAAAGTTCTCCTGAAGAAAAGGCTTGAAATGGGAACTTGGTAATCAAATTTTAAGAGCTCTTGTTGAAATGGGTTGCTGCTGAGAATTGCAACAAACAATGCAAATTCATGTATTGATTGATGAATGCCAGAAGGAAAAGATTCCATTGAAGGGAATCTTTTTTTGTGATTCTAATTCAAAATGATAATTATGTAATGTATAGTGCCATGTAGTAAGTTCATTGAATTTTCCATTTACAACAAAAAGAAAAGTGACCTTTACAGTCATTTCTCATTGGATTAACAAAAATTCATGAATTTTTATGGAAGGGATGACTATGTCATATGCCTAATGTATTTATTATGTTATGTCTAATTCAAAAATGCATCACAATACACATTTGTGAGAATAGCACAAATGGACACAAATGGACTACGAAATGATCTTACCTCATGAACTTCGGGGATTTAGTTCATAATATGCTCTTAAGTGTAGCAAAACTGAGAGGTGGAAAAGTCGTATAGGGTAAACATACCTAATTGTATCATAACACATACCCCATTCTTTTCTTATTCATATGGCACAAATCTCAAAAGATCAAAATGACTATGATCCTAAATTTAGGTCTGGAAATAAAGAAGGTAATGTAATTAGGTGGGGATTGCAATTAGGTGCACACTTATTGTAGAACTTGTATAACATGACATCCTTTTGTAAAGGTGCAATCTTCTTGTTTGCCAAAATAATAGATAACAAAGAATGGAATAATATGTTGTATGTCAGTACACTCATAACTATATTGAATTGAACCACTTACTTAGTAAGCTTTCTAAAATTCATATTCTTGATGATAAATAGAAGTGCTTCAACTCAAGTCTAGTCGAGGTGATGGATTGAAGATTGAAAGGCAAAATGTTTTGTCCAAATAACTCCTCTTTCATCCAAATCAATACTTGAAATGGTCTTCAATAAGAAGTGGCATTAGATAAGGATAAGAATCCTATATCAAAAAGTTGAAACTACTCATGTGCTCAAAGAATATTTCTATATTTCTATAGCTCCATCACATAGGACATGAACAATTTTCAACATTTCACTACTGGTATAGATTATAGAAGCTTATGTAATATATATATAATGGTAAGTTATTACTATATTCCTAAAAAAAATACAATGAGAACTTTTCTTTGGTGGCTTGAGTACCAGAAGGGAAGCACTGTCGAATAGCTTGAAGGATATTATTATTAAAGATTTGAAACTCCTTACCTAACTATTTTTAATTGGAGATGATTTATTTTGTTCAATTTTGTTGAGGCCATCCTTCATAATTTTCTTTCTGACATGTGGCCATCACATTCACTTGCATCTGCTATTTCAATGAGTAAAGAGTTGTATGTGGATAAGATTGGCAAGTTGTTCATACAACACTTTTGATACTACAGAGTAGAATGGATTGTATGTAGATTTTTTGGTATATAAAGTGTAGGCCAATTCGAACATTTTCATGGGATTAAGTTCAACTATAAACTATAATATATTGATGACTTTCAAGAAAAAATTGTAAACTATGACACATTAAGATGACAATCATATAATTGAATCCACCATTGTTTCAACAAATGATTGATTTATCAATAGAATTTGAAACCAAGAATTGAGTATTGAATAAATTGAATAAATTTCCTTTAAAACTTGATTGTGGATTGAATATTAGTGATTTTCAAATTTTAATCTAAATAAAGATTCAAACTAATTTAATACGGAGTATCTCACCTATCCATATTTATTGATCCAACTCTTCTAGTTTTGCATCCTTTGAGTAAGAAAACTATTCAAGGGTTAAATAACTCAAGACTTTTTGTTTTTGTTTTATTTTGTGTAGGCAGCACAGAAGGCTTCATTCAAGTCATGAAGCTCTTTCAATCCACATGAACGGATGAAACACTCCAAATGTGGATGAAGCTCATTTCTTCATCCAAAAGTGTGCACATTCATCCCAAATTGGTCGGTACGTTGAACATTCTTCTGCGATGAAACGAAGGGCGCCACTCCAGTGATAGTGAGTGTGTGTGTGTGTGTGTATCCAGCGCCTTGAGCAATTCGTGTGTTGTTGTTCTAATTTTGCAAGCTGCAGTGGGATTCATCTGTACGCGGAATTTTGTTAGCGATTTTTTGAGCCTTTTGGCGGCCAGAGAATCAAACGAGCAATCAAGGAAGCAATCCATCAAGCGAGCAGCTGATTGATGGCCATGGACGGATCGGAGAACAACAATGATAACAGCAATCACGTCCGTTCTGTGACGGGCGCTTCGGGCGTGGCCACACCAGAGCACATCGACGTGGAGAATTACGCCTCCCTGTACACCGGTCACACCAAAATCGCACGCCTGCATTTCATCGCGGACCACTGCCACTCGCGCAATTTGGAGCTCGAGGCCCTGCGCATGTCGTTGGACGAGATTCGCAAGGGCGACAACACGATGCTATTCAAGGAGTGCGTGGAGAAGATCAACAACCGACTCGGGCCGGCTTACGCCTTGGACCAGGAGTGGATCGACATGGTGGACCGCCGCGCTGCGCAGCGCCAGGAGAAGCTCGAAATGGAACTCAATGGATACAAGGTGCACGCGCAATGCTCTCCGAATGAATTTTTAGGGTTTCGTGAAAGTTTCGAAAATTTCGTCTGTGTGAGGAATTTTTGCAGGTCGTTCGATTTGTCGTTTGAGATGAAAGAATCGTTAAGGAGATTGCAGTGATTAGTCATTCTGAGCTGACGAATCCGATCAAGGAGAGCATCTTCTTTCTCTCTCTCTCTCTCTCTGGCTGGTCGAACGAGGTTTTAGGGTTTCTGAAATTTTGAGTGTGTCGAAGGTTGTGAATAAGAATTGATTTTTCGTTTGAGATTCAAGAATCATGGAAGAATTTGCAGTGTTTATTTCCACGGTGGTGATTAATCATTATGTCGTTTTGAGTAGACCAATCTGATCTAGGAGAGGATCTCTTGTCTCTCTATCTCTCTCTGTGTCTGAACGAACTTTTAGGGTTTCGTGATATTTTCCAAAGGGGTGGAGTGGGGACTCTTGAGAATACAAGAATTATTGAGGAGGTTGTAGTGTGGTGATTAATCTCGCATGTCGTTCTGAGCAGACTAATTTGATCAAAGAGAGCATCCGCATGGGTTATAATGATTTGGGCGATTTTCATTACGCGCGAGGTGACCTTCAGCAAGCGTTTAAGTGCTATGTGCGGACTCGCGACTATTGCACCACCTCCAAACACATAATCGCAATGTGCTTGAATGTTATTTTGGTTAGCATTGAGCTTGGCCATTTTGTCCATGTCTCCAACTATGTTTCTAAAGCAGATCAAACCCCTGATGTGCAAGACCCCGTCGTGTTAGCTAAACTGAAGTGTGCCGCCGGTTTGGCTCACCTTGAGAGTAAGAAGTACAAGCTTGCTGCCCGCAAGGTACATCTTCTATCGCTATGCTTTTTCATCTTAAGGATTTGTATTGCTAGTCAAAGACACCATGACAATGGAACTAATAGTTGGTAGCTTGTTATGAGATTTGAGTTTTCAAGCTTCATCTGAAATTACAAGACGTTCTGCTGTTCGCTTAGGGTGGATTAGTTCCACGAGGGTTGCGAAACGCTCAAGGATGTACATATGCTCCGTTTTTCAGCTCCCTGAAAAGAGAATGTGAACTACTAGTTTTAGTTGCGGTCCAATTTGAAGGCGTGTAGCAGCTCATGCCAGGGTTTTGTACGCAGTTTGTTGATTCAAATTTCGAGTTGGGAAGCAATTACTCAGATGTTATAGCCCCCCAAGATGTTGCAACATACGGAGGCCTTTGCGCGCTTGCATCGTTCGACAGAGCAGAGCTTAAGGTAAAGGAAAATGCGGTTATCTTTAATGTGAAGTGCTGTAGGGTTTTGTTTAGAACAGCTTCGAGATTGTTTTGGTTCAGTTTTATCACTTTGAACCTGAACTCAATCTCTGATTAAAACCTGTTTGTGCAGAGTAAAGTGATTGACAACATCAACTTCCGGAATTTTTTGGAACTTGTTCCTGAAGTGCGAGAGCTGATTCATGACTTCTATGCAAGGTGAGGATTTTTATTTAGTACCAGCTTTTCTTCTTACATCTGCACTAGAAGAGATTTGGAATGCATGGTCCATGTTTTTAGCATTTATTATTAACTGGATGTTAGATGTTAGTCCGAGTAGTGGTTTATTGATTTCCATGGGTCTTGAACATGAGCATCGTCAGGACATTTGGTGTTCTGTAATTTTGTGGACATGCTCGTTTGATTCTGTCGCTGATTATGTATTGTTTTGGCAGTCGGTATGCTTCTTGCTTGGGATATCTGCAAAAGCTGAAGCCAAGCCTATTGCTTGATATTCACCTATACGATCACGTGGAGACATTATATGAGCAGATTAGACACAAGGCCCTCATTCAGTACACAAACCCCTTCATCTCAGTAGATCTCAATACAATGGCCAGTGCGTTCAAGACAAGTGTAGCAGGGTTAGAGAAAGAGTTAGCCGCCCTGATCACGGAGAACCAGATTCAGGTGCTTGTCATGTTCTTGTGTGGATGCATCTTTTTTACTTTTGTTTAATGAGCGCATATCCATTTATACTTGATTCTGATATTTGACACAGTGGCGGTGGGATAGTTCAAGATACGTTTATGATTCTCTCTCTTAGGAAATAGTTGCTGTTAATTATATCCGGCTTTCTGGCTAATTATTAATTTCTCTTTTGCTGTGACAGGCTCGAATTGATTCACACAACAAAATTCTGTATGCTCGGCATGCTGACCAACGGAACACAACTTTTCAGCGAGTACTGCAAACAGGCTCTGATTTTCAGAGAGAAACCAGAGCAATGCTCCTTCGTGCAAATCTTATGCGTCAAGACTTTGTTATGAAGGGAAGTCGCAAACAATCCTGAGTAAGTAGCACACCCACTCCAGTATGAGGGTTAGTTTTTAATGTGCTCTGGTTGATCTCCTAAGTCTCTACCGGTAAGGGCCCCCTTTTGGGTTGTGATCGACTAATGATATGTTTCAGGAGGGAGGCTAGTTATGACCCTTTGATAATACTTCAGCATACATTTTATGCCATTTTCCTTGCATGGAGTAGGAGCAATGGAAATTCTGGTGTCTGTTTACAATACGGAATAAATTAGTTTTCAAGAGTGGAAGATAAATGACTATTTCCTAGTAAGCTCTTTGCGTGGCAAGAGAGTTTGCGAAAACATTTCCATTCTGCCGTTTGTTACATTTTATAATACATTGTATCAGTAATGGGTCTCATGTCTAGAACTCTTTCTTTGTCTCTAAGAACTCTCCTGGGTGATGTTAAGGTTTGTCCACGGGGAGATACTTGGATAATGACAGTATATCTGTCTCCATAATGCACCACTTTCTGAGTTTTTTAAGTGCAACTCCTTTTGTCCTTTCTGAAATGTAACACTTTCTTTGTTTTGCAAAGTTTCCCTCGACTGTGAGCAAATGATCTATAGAAATTTCCGAAAGCTTAAGGTGGATAGAACGTTCTTGATCAGATGTCTTTGCACCCTTGCACAGCATCTTAAGCTCGTTATGCGAAACTTTGTCAATATCGACAGGTTCTTACTCGATTCACCCATGGTTCCTAACGTTTGTTACTTTACTATATGATTAAAATGGCCACATTGGTGATAAATGAAATAAAATGAAGCAGTCGCTAATACATATTTTGTTTTCTTGTCCTTCAATTCTTCAATTTTCATGCTTTATTTCTTTCTTTAAGAAAAATTAAGTATTTCATAATTATTAAATCGGCACTTTTGAACTATTAATTTGGTGTCTTTTCTACAATTCAAATTTTTGCTAGTAAGATGTGTCATTGAAGACAAGTATGGATTTCATCCTATTCTACAATCCTTTGAAAAGTGACAAAATAAATAAATATACAAATTATCAATACCATTTTGGGAATTTCTACATCCATACTTCCCATTAAATAATGTTGGATTGTAAATATGATCTAGTGTTTCTTCTCATAGAATTTATTGCAGACTACTTCATTTTGAAAAGGCATGCTATAAAGGAATTGGATTTATCTTCAAAGATATATAATGCCACTTTCTCCTTAATCTTTAAAGGATGGGTTGGCATCTATGGAAATCATCCCTTTTGGTATTATGTGAATCATTGGTTTAGAAAAATTCAAAAGTATTCATTGGAAGTCAAACTATTGTACAAGACTTTCCCTCTTTGCATAACTATTCAAGGATGAATAGTTGTACTTCCATTCTACATAGAAGGATTAGACTCTATCATTCATCAACTAAAAAACAATAGTGGCATCCTTCATGGGTTAAACTTAACAAGTCATAATAAAAATCATGTTCATATTTCTTTAACTAGTAGACTAATTTCTATTAGTATTATTAAAAACATTAATTTTTTTGGTTAATCTAATGTATCATCATGTAAGAAGACACCTATTTTCATAAGACATTTTTAAATAGTTTTTATTAAAGAAATGAATATTTTTGAGGGCCTTGTTTGTATTTTCAAGAATATTCCTTTCAAACTTAAATATGTATATCATTTATATATCATATAAATTAATTATGAATTTTCAAAGATTTGGTTCAAATGTCTTTATAATTGTATTCAAACTTATGCTACTTATTTATTCAAAAACCTACATACACTATCTTTTTATTTGTCTTGTTTTTTTTTAAACTCTTTGACAAAGCATGGTTAATACTAAACATGTTTTCACTACATTACAATTGACAAAGGTGTTGACTATTTCTAATACTTGTTTTGATAGTTTTTTCTTGATGTTGTTTTTGATAATTGATAGTAATGTGTAGAAAAATAGCTTTTTTGTTTCTTGTAACAAAAAATAGAAAACATCTTGTAGATTGTATTGACTTCAACGAGGTTTTCTTTTGGTGATTTTTAACATAGTTATTTTTAATATTAAGTATATTTTTGTCATAATTTTTTAAACAAAATAATAAAGGAAAAGACAAACATAGAGTTGGATTGAAAATTTAGCTTTTCCTTGGGTTACAAATCACTACTACTTGATGGTTATACATGGAAAGTTATTTCAATTGTAACAAAAAACTCAACCCTAGTTCCTTTATTGGATTGAAAAAATACACTATTTTGTTCAATACACCCTTTTCCTCTTCTCCTTCCTCACCCCTTCTCCCCTTGTATATAACAAAACTTTTCAAATGCTATATATATATATATGTAGCAGTGAGGATTTAGTTAGCTCCACTATCAAATAATTGATATAGAAGAGAATTTTTTGGCAATTAGAGACTATCAAACATTGTAGCCTCGAATAGCTCTCACTTATCTTGAGAAAAAAATACTTTCAAAGTTGTTCATATCAACGCCAAGACTTGATTTTTGAGGCTTACTTGGAAAAGGTATTGTATGCCATTGATGTAAGCAACGAGGCCATGTTGCCCAATTTTGCCCAATACCAACTCTAGCTCAACCAGCTTTTAGTATTGTACCACACAAATAAAGCTCATTTCATAGACTACATGCATCAAAACTACATGCCTTCAAATGATGGTTTCTTATTATCAAGCTTATTCAAATTTGCCTACTTCTAAGTTTGACTTCATATCCACAAATGGTGACATTGACCAAGCTTAAATTGTTTTATAAATATTTGATGCATTTGAGGACAAAAGTTGGATATTATTTGACTTTAGTGCACTTAGGCAATGTTGTGGGGCTAGTGAAGTTTTTATAGTTATAGTGATCTCTGCCTTAGCCAAAATCTGAATACCACCATATTAATAGGTGGACAAAGACATAAAATAGCTAGCCATGTCACAAAAATGTTAATATGTACGTGTATACCTTTTGGTGGGATCCAATATATAACCAACATTAAATAAGTCCTAGATTTGCATATAAATTTGTTATTTGTTGAACAAATAGTAAATTCTAGCTCACTAATTTTTATTAACTTGAATAGACAATGTTTGGTCTTGACAATCAAAAAATAGACCTCTTCCTACTGCTTCATGAGGAGCAAACTACTTTATGACTATAACAAATGACCTTCATGGACCAAATGTACCTTGGATTTAAATTTTCTAAGAACAAAAGATTACTTAGTTTTCTTTTAGATTCAAACAATTTAAGAATATGTTAGAAAAACAACCTTGTGTATGATTCAACCTATTTAATTTGATCAATTGCAATTTTCCTTGATGATTTATTAACACAACCATGGAAAAAATAGGATGAGACATGTTCATTCGTCCAAACTTGAATAAAGACAATACTGTAGTTCTTTCAAGTCTATGTAAAAAAAATAATAGGAAGGATTTATAATGCATTAAGATGCTAACTAAAAAGAGGAGGGCCCAAAACATGATATTTTTTATTTGGAAAGGAAACTAGAACATTCAAGAAATTGAAGGACATATCAATTGTTCTTCCACACAAACTCACATTTTCAAACTATAGACTTATTATGCCTTTTGACAATGGACAGTGTAAAGATTGGTCATAGAAATAATCTTGTCCCTTTAAAAATGCAAAGACAAACTTCATACATACATATACACACACACTCTAAGGGCCTTTTTATATTACGTCTAGAATCCCAACTTTTAAAGTCCCGGTTCAATGCCAAATCTGAACATTTTGGGACTGTAGAAGGTGAATAAAAAATAAAAAATGTAGAACTTAAGACACATAAGGTAACTTTGTCTATCAAGGAAAATGGGAGGAAGCCCATCACAAGCAAAATTATTTAATGGTACACATTTCAAAACTAAAATGTACACCATAATTAGTATAATTATATCTTTGATGGGCTTCCTCTCATTTTGCATGTCATAGGCAAAATTACCTTAGTATGAAGGTTGAAGAGTCTCAACTCTACGTTTCAGCTTGTCTCTTGTATAAATAAAATATATCAACTATCAATACTCCAAAAAGTCAATATCCCATTTTGGGGGGCATTTTTAGCATCAAATCAACATTGGGCGGATTTGGAGAAAATTTTAACCCACTAGGATGATATTCTTATGTGATATTTTTCTCCTCAATTTTATATTAAGAAAATTGTTGGGACTTGGATGAGTTGGGCGGGGTTGGCGAACATCTGTACCAGGATCCAAGGGCACTTTCCAGATGATCCCATATTACGTTAGAATTCATCTGGATGATTTTCATCTCTGAAAGCGGCAACCGACTGAAAGTCAGAAAATGTTCATCGTGAAGTCTCCGTCGCAGGCTGGCCCGCCGACGAACTGAGTTTCTTCATCCGTACCATTCATCCATCCGGTACTTGCCAGCTCAGTCGTTCCCACTCTTCGCGACTGATCCGCCACGCGTCGCCACTACGTGGCACGCTGCCAGACCCCCTCGTGTCTCTCCTTGTCTTTCTCACTTTCCCCCTTCAGCAGATCCTCTCTCTTTGTTACAGGCACTGCCAGCAGACGGGCCAATGCTGCTGGCTCGGTGATTCATGAGCCTGGCTGAGTTACCAATTCCACTTGCACTTTTCGCTAATCAATCGTCAAACTTTGGCACTGGGATTGGATTTTCTGCCAAGGGATTTTGCCATTTCTGCCTGTTTCTTTTGTGTCCTGGGTTGCGCGTAGCTGATTTGAATTGGTTGGGTGGCGACGGGTGAATTTTCTTGGGATTGGATTGGCGATTGCATGAGCTTGCGAGCGAGTTCAGTGCTGTGAAATTTGGGGTATCGAGGAAAAGGCGGCGGTAGCGGAGGAGGAGGAGGAGTGTTTTTTTTTGGATTTTTTTGAGTGTTTGATTGGGACTGGAGGACGCGCATGGGGGCCAGGGGGAGGAGGAAGGCGGAGAAGCTCTGAGGAAACACGATGTTGGAAGAGCAGTTAGCGTTTTACCTGGATAAGTACCTTGGCGAGTATGTCAAGGGACTTTCCAAGGAAGCGCTTAAGGTCTCCGTGTGGGATGGTTAGTTTCTCCATCTCTTGTTGCTTTTCCCCTTTTTGAGATTGAGAATTTGGGTCACTGGATTGGTCGATGGACTGTCGGTATGAGCCTTGACGATCGCCATCGAAAACTTCGGAGATTTAATGTCGGAATTCAATGTGCACTTTTGTTGCTTCGTGGTTGGCTACGATCAGTAGAATTGAGGTTGTGGAATGTGAGGAATTCTTTACTATTGGTAGATCGTTTTGTATTGAATGTAATGAATTTTTTTTATTGTAAAGGAATCAAATTGAGTGTTAGGAGCATCGGGGAATCTGCTGATTTGCACGATCGTGAAAGGCGAGATTTACTCACTGAAAGTTAAGGGAAGAAATGTTTAAGAATTCACTCTTGGAAGATAATCTAACCTCGGGATTGAGAGGTTCGCTGTACTCAATAATCGGTATGGGGCTGATCAATGAGTGCTAGGTATCCAATGCTGAGATTGAAGGGTTTAGTCGGATTGTGGGGTTTAAGATACTGGGGGACAATGTGACATTCCTTATCAGTTGCTTTATCATCTTTGTTTACGCGCAGCATACAGATTATTTTGATTCATTGACATTGCTTAATAAGGTCCATAAATTTCTTAATGTAAGTACTTATGCCAGTAGCTTGCTCATTTTAGGGCATACTTTTTATTTGAGCAATGCAACGACCCCGCTATGAGGTGATCTGACCACACAGTTCTGTGTAGTCGCAAATTACAAACACCTACAAGAGAATCACTGTGTCGATCTACGACGAAAATTATCAACTGACACGGTTCTTTGAATATTTGTCAGTTGCCAGTTACGATCGTCTCAAAGGATTTTCTTTTGGATCATTTTTGGGGTGCAGGAAATGTGGAGCTTACGAATATGCAACTGAAGCCGGAGGCTCTCAATGCTTTGAAGTTACCAATCAAAGTCAAGGCGGGATTTCTTGGGTCCGTGAAGCTCAAGGTATGACATCTTTTCTATGGTCCTAGGAAATGCTCAGCTGATCAGTCCGGACTCACAATTGGCTGCGCTCTTCGTAACTAACGACTACATCAAATGTAGGTCCCGTGGAGCCGTCTCGGACAAGAGCCAGTGGTAGTTGAACTTGACCGCATCTTTGTATTAGCTGAGCCTTCTACGAACGTGGAAGGTGGTGAGGCTGATTCTGTGCAAGAAGCAAAGACTCGGCGAGTGCGGGTATGTCCTATTCTATGTGCCTCCTTGATTATTCTTTTAGAGGGAGAGTTCTTTGCCTTCTTTTCGTGACATCTGATTATGTCATCATTCTAGATATATGAACTACTTGGAGATCGAATATGAGAAGCTCTGGCAATCTCATGAATTTGTTCGGCACTTAAACTTCCAGGATCCGTGACCGTGTTGAGTCGTCTTTATTTGTCTTTTGTAAAATCAGATGTTATAACTGAGCTAGCTTCAGAGAAGCCTATTGGCAGTTTGACCCCCTGATTACAGAGTCAGAAACTTGCTCCACGTGTTTTGCTCCCCACTTTGATCTGATCATTTCTGGCCGATACGAGTACTGGACATTAGTAATTTGACGTTTTGGGATTCAGTCTCTCCGAGAATAAGTTGAATGCATAAGGAGGCAGTCGATTCAATAGTAGCCTGAAATTTGCCTTAATATAGGTGTCGTACATAAAGAGCTAGATAGCATGAATGAGAAGATGGACTTGTTACTGATGTACCAGGTTGGCTCTGCAGGAAGAGGAAGAGAAGATCGTGAGGGGCAACGCAGATGATGTCAAGAAGCCTGAAGAAACGGTACATCATCTGTCATTTGGTCTATGTTTTACATTGGGACTTAGTAATAATCCTTACCTGCTTTAAAGACCTGGAAATGTTTTGGATGTAAATTTTCATTTTGTCTCTATTGTCGTACTCTGATCTCTTTCCTCTGTTTGAATACTAATAGTCTAGTTGATCACTGTTTAAATTTTTTGTTGTTAATCACATGTTGTCTACGGCTCAAGTGCTAGTGAATACACCCTTCTATTCAGGCGATAATGTCATGATGAAGTAATAAGAAAGTGTGGGGATGTTGTTGGCTTGCAGAGCAACTCCTCATGGCTGTCATCATTAATCGGTACAGTTATTGGCAACCTGAAGCTGTCAATTACTAACGTTCACATTCGGTACGAGGACGAAGAGAGGTATGAAATAGCCATGTATTTGGTTTTCATGCTTCTTTAAGAAGATTGTGACGCTAATAATAGGAACATTTAAATATCTGAATGCTGTAAGTTGGTATAACGTAGGATGTGGGGGGTTTATCTTCTCTCTATTCTTTATATCTGGCAACTTAGGAGTTCAGTGTCTGTATTTGGTTTCCAAGCAGGTGCATACGTAGGGTGTATGCGAATTTATTTAATGTTGATGACGTGCTGCAATGAAATAACAACTACTTTTACCATCGCAGCAATGCTGGGCATCCTTTTGCTGCGGGATTGACTCTAGCTAAGCTAGCTGCTGTCACAGTGGACGAAGATGGCAAAGAGACATTTGTCACTGGTGGAGCACTTGACCGTGTGCAGAAGGCAAGTGGTTCTTGCGATGCCATTGATTTATGAACATCGTTATAATTATCTTTATACTGGTACACTTTAGTGTCACCAGTCCCATTAGTATGAAGACTTTACGCATTAGAATTTTCAAAAAGGGGTGTGTATGATGTATTTTTGTCTCTGGCCCTCTTCGACCGTGGTGGGATGATTCCTCAAGAGTTTGATTCAATTTTTCTCTTTTTGTTGGTCTGATTTCGTTCAACTTGGTTTTCTCTCTTTCGTCAATTTTTTCTAACTGTATAATTGACTCTTTTTTTGAGTTTAAGTTATTTTTACGGATTTTTTCGTCCAGACTATCTTCTACAGACATTTCTTACGATGTAAATTTCAATGGTTTCTCCTTTATATTTAGAAGTAGCATGTCCATTTATCGTAGGTTTTTCATTTCTCTCTTCTGTGTCGGACCATTTGTCTTCATGCCTTCTCTTTGTCGTGTTTTCTGCCATTATGTCATGGAAATTATACTTGTCGAACTTGCAATAATTAGAAAACTCTACCCGATTGGAGGTAATGCTATGTGGCAGAGAAGATTTTATGATTCGAGGATGAAATTTTAATCAGGATTCTTGCGCTCTACAGTATGATATCTACTAATCATGTTGTAATTATGCAGTCTGGGGAGCTGAATCGATTATCCTTTTATTTCGACACAGACACCAAACCTTGGCCCATGGAAAAGTCATGGGCGGAGCTTGTGCCGCAGGATTGGAGCAAGGTACGTACTACACTTGCATATGCGGTTGCTATAGAGCATTAGTGATGCGCATACGATTTTTGTCCCTTAGTCGGCCTTTTATTTGATTAGCTTTGGCACGGATTTTGTTCAAGTTCTTGACCTATAATCATGATTTATGAGGCTCATAGTTGTGAAATGAAGTCGGACCGAAGGGAAGATTGAGTTTTGCTGTGTTTTATTTCATTTTACCTTTCTTTCTGTCATCCTATGTCTCTGAGAATTAGTAAAAACTGTATTGTTTGTGAGGATCGACTTGGCATTTCTGTAATGATATTCCTTCCGCACTGTGAAGGAGTATTTGATTTCCTCCTCCATGACAAAAAGCGTTATCCTCGTAATCTGAGTGAAGTGAAAATGAATACAAATTTTTGTCGCAGGTTTTCTCACCAGGAATTAAGGAAGAACCATCTGCTTACCAGGGAGAGAAGCCTGAATGGATAATGGACCATCACTATGTGCTTAAGCCTGTAGGTGGCATCTCGAGGTACTTCAAACTTGGGCAGAAGGACAAACGGAGTCCCGACAAGCCTGCACAAAAAGCCATCGCTATACTTGATGATGTTACAATCAGTTTGACTGAGGTATGAGGTTTTCCAGCGTTCCTTTCAAATTGCACTTGAATTCGGAAGTAAAATGCGCTTCTCTATTAATACTTATTTCATGTGCATCAGAATAAAATCCTTTTTCGGATTGACCATTTTTTGTGGAATTTTTTTGGGTGTGGCTTGATCAGCATTTTCCACGTCAACCAAGATATTCATCTACTAACAAAAGTCTGAATTTGTATCAGATTTGAATGATCTAATGGTGCTCCTGATAATGCAGAAACAATATCGAGATGCTTTGAAACTGGCTGAAAATATTTCGACGTTCAGTAAACGTATCCAATACGCTCACCATCGTCCTCTTAGAAGTATCAAAGAAGATAGGAAGGCTTGGTGGGTGTATGCATATACTGCTGTATCGGAAGACCAAAAGAAAGCCAGGTGCGCCCTCATCCATTTGTCGTAATCTTTTTTTATTTGGACTGGGTATGTAATATTTGTTCAGAAGCATATCGCAATTTGCATCACTAATGCTCGCAGTAATGGGCATGAACTTCCTATAATGAACATGCTTCTAAGGCATTAGATAGTAAGTGCAAACTTGTTTTGTAGTCAAAGAAATGCTTGGGAATAGCGGCTGCAGGTGTCTGATGATCGTGCATAAGTCATTTGATTGTACTCTTGGAGCTTTGCATCCTATGGGCTTTTGTTGGCGTATTTCGAAAGTTGTTTTCTCGTGCGGTTTATTTTCTATCATGGTAGGTGGTGTAATACTGCTGTTTTGCAGTCGACATGTGTCGTTACTGGTGCTCGCTTTTCACTAAGTGGAAACGTAAATAAAATCCGGAACACAAAGTAGTTCAAGCCTTGATCAGCCTGTTCGTGTGCTTAAGCAGTTCTTAGTAACTTGTTGTGGTGTTGTTCTTTAGTGGCCATCTTTCATGGCAGAAGATCTTGACATACTCGAGAATGCGCAAACAATATGTGTCCAAGTACATTGAAGCTCTTCAAGCAAATTCAAAGTCAATTTCTGTCAATGACAACAAGAGCATTAAGGAATTGGACCGCCAGCTTGATTCTGAGATCATCATTCAATGGAGGTACACGCCTCCTCTATGTACTCTGGTGAACTGTGTCTCGGCTCTCTGTCGAAATTGATATGTACATCTGTGTTGATTTATGCGCTTTCATGATTCTTATTGGATTTCCTATCCTACTAACAGACTTTGCAACCATGCATGGATGAGGCTAACATTTTCATTTCATTCTCGGTGTTTCAGAATGTTGGCCCATACATTTGTGGACCAGGAGAGGAAAAAGGGTGAACAAGAACGACAAGCTAATCGAAGTTGGTGGTCGTTCGGATGGTAAGATACGTACTACCTGTATCATCTGATATACATTGGTTTGCAATTCATTTACTTGTATTTGTCTTGCACGGTTGAACTTTAGTGTTGCAAATTCTGTCCTAACGAAAGTATTTGCACAAAATCTTTCAAATCTGTATCTGACCTTATTATGAGAAATGATCATTTGAACGATCTAACATTTGTACTAACATCTAGGTAGATAATATTTTTGTTTACTGACATTGCTCTCCCATGAGCAGGGGTGGTGGTGATGATAGTGATACTGGCAACAAAGAATTCACAGATGATGACTGGAGTCGAGTCAATGAAATCATTGGCTACGAGGAAGGCAAACCATCTCCTATGATTCCTGGGTCGGATCAGCCCAATATGCTTCATACTCTGGTGGAAGTCCAAATGAAACATAATGGAACAAAACTGATATCAGCAAGTGGAGAAAGCATTCTAGAGCTTACAGCTGAAGGCCTTGGGTGTGGGATTAAACTCTTCCCTGAAACTAAAGTGTTCAATGTTATGCTGGATTCCTACAAGATTTCTACGCCAGAAGGACTTCTTGGAGAGGTACCTATGCAACAATTTCATTATTATTTTTATCTTCATCATTATTTGTTTAATCATGTTTGTTTGCAAGGTTGAGGAAAACGCGCCGAATTTTGGTGCAAATATTTTTATTGGGCTGTTTCATATTATCCTTGATTTCGGATGGCTTGATCCGGTATTTTATTGTCAGAGGTTTTCGCGGATACTTCTTGTTTTGTTGTTATTGGAATTCATTTTACTTCTTTTGAATACGCCTTGTTATCTTACACTGGATAATGATGCCAGTTTTGCATATTTGAATTTTACTTTCCTATTTAACCCTTGACAGTAGATGCGTTAAGTTTTCTCTTACTAGTTTGTAGAATTCTGGTTAACGCTTTTCTTCTGCCCTGCAGAGTGCGAATGAGGAGAAATCTTTGTATGGGACATTTACGTTGTCCCCATGGGATAAAGACTTAGATTGGTCTTTGGAGGCTAAGGCTGCTCCTTGCTATGTGACTGTATGTTTTTTAACGTTTCTCTCGTACTTCCATTCGGTGTAGCTTTAGGACTTGCTGGGGGTCAGTCTTAAGCTAAGAGTGTTTCGCTGGCTAACTGTTATCGGGGTTGTGTTCTAAATATCACATGAAACCGTTTCTCTGGGAACGCTTCCTCATTTACAATTTTTCGTTTTTTGGATTGTTTAAAGGTGCGGATGCGAAGTATAAATAGAATTACTCAGTTCTTCTCGAATAAAGAAGCTGTAAGCCGAGATGTTGCACTTCAGACAGCCGCAGCATTACAGGTTCGTATCATCTTTTGTAAATTTATTTGGCTTATCCTGCACATAACGATATGTGCACCTGCATATGGCTAATTTTCCTTGCATCATTTGTTCACGTTCTTCATATTATGAAGTTTTAGAGGTTTGCCTCCTTAAGCTCCCGATTAATTCAGTTTATGGCTTACTTGGTGTTTGTTGCCCTTTGCAGTCAACTGTGAATGAAGTCTCCAAGAACGCCCAGCAACAACTGAACGATGCTCTCAAAAACAAACCCAAGTAAGGGAAATGTTTCTGTTTGTTTTCGGTTAAGCCAAATCTTTGTTGGGAAGAACATGGAAAATGAAGATTAGAAAATCATTCTATATCTCATTGTTACGACTAGAAGTTAGTGGTGAATTTCTCTTATGTATGGTGTGTCATACTTTTCATCGGCTTAGCTTTATGTAAAGAGTAATAGTGTTTTTTAGTAGTTATATTAAAGATCTCTTAAAAGAAGAAGTAGATCTGCCACTCTAAGCAAGACAATTTTGGATCTTCCATGAAAGAGTATCGTCAGACTTGACCATTGTCTTAATTGCCTAGTAGGGTTCTAGTGAGCAATTTTTTTGGTACTATATGTTGCATATTTTATTCCCGAATGTTCTTATGGCCTGAGGTGTGGTATTTATCCAGGTTTTTCTTGGACCTAGACATTGCTGCTCCCAAGGTCACTATACCGACAGATTTTTACCCTGACGGTCGACATCAATGCAAAATGTTCCTTGACTTGGGTTATTTCAGCATAAAAACGTTACCAGTATGATCTTTTCCTTTTTCTTTAGTTGTTACATTGTGGTTTTCGGAGCTTAATTTATTGCAATTCGTCATGACTGCCCTCCAAATATCCTCTTGTGTTCTAATTTTTGAACATTGAGATCTCCTGAGATCTCCTTTCTAAGACAATTGTGCGCTTCCTATGCCTTTGCACACAGAATTTGTTTGAATCTTTATGTCATACAATTCGTTGTACTTGTAGACGGATGGCTCGACGGATGACTCCACTGAAGAAAATCAGCTGTACATGCGGTTCCTCATTGGTCTGAAGGACATCTCAGCTTTCTTAGTAGATGGGGATTTCGATTGGCGAAAGCAGTACAATGTGAACACTACAACTGGCAGGCTTCACGACGAAAATACCAATTTGCTGAAGGACTCGGAAAGTACAGAGAATCCTGGAGATACCTTGGGGGGTTTTGAAGGGAAGGAAGGAGGCGCTAGTGATAATGTGCAAGAGGTGGATACTAATTCAAATGATAGGCAATCACAGGAGAAGTCTAATAACGAAGTTGATTCAGGTGAAGGAGATTTGTACTTCTTGCCCATGCTGGAAAAAACTGGAATGGCAGTTGCGCTTGAGCAGGTGACTCTTACATTACTTCTGGGGATATGAACCTTCTTTGCAGTTATCTATTTCCCCTTTTATTTCTGATTTGATGGCCAGATATGAGTATTGTTGATGTTAAAATACCTTATTAACTTTATCTTCAGCAGTCTTTTAGAACGAGATATAGCGATTACTGTTGTATTAGTTTTGTTGATTGCTTTCGTAAGTTTTGTTCATTGGTAGTGAATTATTACGTATATTAATGACTTTCCATTTGTTTTAATTTCATTAAATATTTAATAGATTACACGGGTATTGTGCATTCATTGACGCATCCAATTCGGTGATGTAGATTTGTGTGCCTCACCCGAAATACCCAACTACAAGGGTTGCAGTAAGGTTTCAGTCTGTCGGATTCCAGTTCTCTCCTGCACGATACCATCGAATCATGCAAGTAGTTGAGGTATTTTCTGGTGGCTCTGATGAAGAGGATACCCAATCAGCATTTCGACCATGGGACTCTCCAGATTTTGATGGTCAAATGTCAGTTCTCTCCTGGAAGGTGTGGTCACTCACTGCTAATCCTCTGATGATGCCATTATTTGTAACGTTGAAATCGTCCTTTTGTAATCTGGTCTATTTCTGCTACTCAAGACTTTGCGTGGATTTCCAAAATTCAACTTTCCTATTCTATTCTCTTTTGCTGGGGTAATTTTGATAATTTGATGACCGTAATTATGTGTAAACTACTGTTTCTAAATTGGTGAGTCGTCGGTGGCAGAATTGAAAGCACTCAGTGACGCCTTTCGGGCTTCATAAGAATCATATGTTGTAAACATCTGGAGAGGCAGAAATAAGAATTTCTGCGTTCTCGTGTATACGTAAACTAGTATGTCAAAATTATCACTGTTGTTTTGACTATAAGCTTCATGTATTATTACGTGATTACTCTTTGTTGTGATGAGATATCAGTAGAGTTCTGAACAGAGGGCCCTTTGAATCAAGTTTGATATCATTAGCAAGTTCTAGAATTTCTTGTCTGAAGTGCTAGGAACCTTTGCCTCAAGAGTCTGCGGATATAAAAGCACACAATCATGTACCTGGTGATCCTCGTGTAGGATGTGACATTGAATCAAGTGAAATGAAATCTGTGCATTTGAATTTTAAATAGTGTATTGGTTAACCTTGGCTTAAAGCTGCGAAAGTTTGTGGTCAATCCTATGATAGTTCTGTAATATTTGTGATGAGATTGTTGTGAAGAGATCTAGCAATCTTGTTCTTATAGTCTAGTGTTCATTATGATTATTATGTACTTCTGAAGCTGGATTTTGAAGTAGTTGATTCTGCAAACCTGAAGATTTCTTTACGAGAATATTAATTATCACATTGGTCACACGCATTTTTAGGTTGTTGGCTCACTCTTGTTGTACTCGCAGGGGGTGGGGCACAGAGAGGCGAAATGGGAGAGCCGATATGGTGCATTGGCAGGGCCATTTCTTTATTTATTGGATTCTGATTCGTCACGCAGTTACAAAACTTATCATTCGTATGCCTCTCACTATCTCGGCATGGTTTTTGCGTTGCATGCTGCTTAACACATATTTTTCTTAGAGAACTTCACTTTCTGGTGTTTAATGCGAAATCAAAGGCTAATTTCATGGTTTTATTTTTTAGAATTACTATTGAAATGTTCACTTTAACCCATACTAACTCTCTGTTATTACGTTCGTAGTTTGATTGGAAAAAAGGTCTTCAATGTTCCTGAAGAATCATTGGACGGTGTGGAGAATGTCCTTGCAATTTGTGATGCAGGGCAGCTTGATAACAAGGTGCGTTATACTGTATATTCAAGGGTCAATAAAACTCTTTATCAGTCCTGCATACTCAATCCAGTACTAGATTTTCATGGTTATCTAATGTAACAACTCATCTGGTTTTCTGGATTTTTGAGCCCAGGTTGCAGAATCTGCAGGAGCGCTCCTCCTGCGATTCGCGGATGAAGATGCAAGAAATAACTGGCAAGGACGATTTGCTGGCGCCATATATCGGTCTTCTGTAAGTTACAGTGCTTTTTTATGAAGATTGTCCTAAATTTTGAGTCTTTATCCACCTTTTTAGTTAATTGTGTTCATATTAAATCTTTGTCTGCTTTTGAGAAGCCCCTTTAAATTATAAATGGGTTTAGAAATATAATTTATTCAGCTCATACAAATGGGTTCTCGATCTAGAGTTCAGGAAATCCAAAGGGGTTATAGGATAAGTGAGCCTAGCGCCTTTCTTGTATCTGGTTATGGTCCGTAGAGTGAATATAATTTTTCAATCCATGGCTTAACGAATTCGAGAGGGGTCTTTAAGGAATTTGGCCTCAAACTTTCCAAATTTGGCTTCAATCTTCCACACGTA
This sequence comes from Pseudoscleropodium purum, assembly GCA_963969395.1. Classification (NCBI taxonomy): domain Eukaryota; kingdom Viridiplantae; phylum Streptophyta; class Bryopsida; order Hypnales; family Brachytheciaceae; genus Pseudoscleropodium; species Pseudoscleropodium purum. Next base: position 7,876,280 of record OZ017796.1, read on the forward strand.
GTGCATTAGATGTTCCAAATGATCTATGTTGTCTAATTTGCTCTAAATTCTTCAAGAGTGGAAGTCCTCTTCGTCGCAGTTGTACGAAGGCTTGGATTTATCTGCTCATATCAACTTCGTCTTCTTTCAGCTGCCTTCTTTTTCTGATGAATGTTTGCTGATCATATGGAATCTTGGACTAACACACTTGTGTCGCTGCAAACTGTAGACCCCTGCTGCAGTTTCAGGGCTTCTAGGTGGAAAGGGGGAGAAGAACGATTCCGAGGGGGATCAAGTTGCGGAATCGACAGAGGTTGACGAAACGAAGTTGGCTGAGCAAGAAACAATCTTCTTGACTGGTGTCCTTGATGAACTGAAAATTGTCATAAGCAACAGCCGTGATGTAAGCTGACTACCTTGACCCATTTCTCTGTACGCGAATTTGTTTCATAAGCCCATTGTTTGGAACTTGAAGCGTGCTCTTTGCAAATGCGTTTGTGATTATTTTGATGCGAATGAGATTGTGCTTCTGGGGTTAGGACTTGTTTGAAGAGTGTCAATTTGGTCGAATTGATGGAAATTCACGACTTCAGCACGTTTCATGGCGTGCGGTTTGAATGAAAATCTATGCATGTCCTAGTTTTTGAAGCTTTGTGTAGATGAATGTCACAGAATCACGTCAATTTAACGAAACTGATGATTGAAGGATGTCATAAATGGTCACCTGGTGACTGATGACTTCATCTCAGCCTTCTGTGTTTAGACATCTATACTTTTCTTGTTTCATTCGAAGTCAATGCCAACAGCTGAAATAATGAAATCGTCAAATGTGCTCTGTCCTTTGCAGATTGATTTCGCATCAACCAAGCTGTTATTGGCCTCTGAGAGTCCACTCTTGGAACTCCGAGCCATTGGGACCAAGGTAATCATATTCTAGACTTGCGTTCGAGGATATTCGGTTAGCCCTGTGGACTTCATAATGACTCCTTCACTGATCGTTGATCAAATCTGCTTGACAGACTTCAGATTTCATATCTCGTGTCTGGGCCATTTTTCAATATGGTGGCAATTGCTTATATAATCTCATGATCTTGTTCGTATCAATGAATAGATGCAAACCACTGAATTAATGTACAAGATTATGTTTTTGAACGAAGACGATTTTATTAAACAAATCTGAAGTTGATTTTAGTGAGTGGTTGCTCTATGTCTGGTTTGGGCTTTTACTTTCTGAAAGTTTGCACATTGATCCTGGACAATTACCTCCTGCATCTGAGCACTATGGGAAAAATTGATCAACTAACTCGAGATATATTTGTAGGTGGAATTTGTCATGAGAAAGAACGACATGTTAATCGGAGCTGTCTTACAAGCTTTAGAGCTTGAGGACAAATTCCATGGGCATGTTTCACCTTCCTGTCGCTACTTGGCTCGGTCATATATCAAAAAGGAAAGGAATGGAAAAGGAGGGAATGATGGAGAAAGGGCCATGTCATCATCTTCATCCCATTCTAGCAATAAGAAAGGGGAAGACCGACAGCTTCAGAAAGAAGGAAGCAAACGAGGAACGAAACAGCTCACAAAGGGACCTGGTAACAACTCTAGATCTGCAGGCTCTTCAAAATTGAAGCTCAGTCAGTCTGGAACTTCAGGAGATGAACGCTTTTTTGATGCCAACGATGAGAGTGGTGATGAAAGCAGCTCAAGTACCTTTAGTTCACATAGACACGGCAGTAGCTCGGATGCTGCAGCTAAGTTCTATGATGCTGAAGATGACGAAAGTGCACCACCTAGTTTTAAGAGAGAGGTCGGTCTATTGCCGGGATCTGCCTCACCAGAGCCAAATAAAAATGATCGGGATGTGACTGATAATGAGGAGCTCAAAAGCTTCGTGAAGGCCCAAGTTATCATGACCTCACCAGAGTCACCTACGTATGCGTCTATTGACAAAGAGGTAAGCAATCAATGTGTCAATCGATATTTTGATGCAGACCTTGTATCGTGACCACATATGAATTGAGTAAGCACTTTGTGGCCTTACGAATATAATTTTGATTTGTATTGGTTTTAGTTGATATCAGTTTGTTACTCTTTGCGAAAATATCTGTGTAAAAGTGAAGTGCGTTTCTAGTACATTTCTAGTTTGTGAGTTACCTTTGATGCACAATTATGGCATTGATTCATCTCCGTTAAAGTAGGTTTTGAATAATCGTGATCATGAGTTTGACAGGTGCGAGTGTCACTATCAACTTTGTCATTTTACTGCAATCGGCCAACAATAGTCGCTGCTTTGAATTTGGTGACTGCTATTACTGCCGAGGTCCAGCCAAAGAAGGATGAAGATGGTAAGGAAGATGCACTACCTTCCTCAGAAGACACTAAAGTTTCCTCTGAATCATCAGAGATCGACAGGAAAGAGAAGCATGGGATGGGTGAAGAGGCCGACAAAGAGAAGGATGGTGACGAGAAAGATTCTCCGTCGGCATCTGCCAATGCTGATGGGGTTGTGACTACAATCAATCCCAAGGTTGTCGGTAGTGTAGATGCGAAGGGTAACCCTAAGATTGCTCCGCAGAAAAAAGACTCGGTTGTTAAAGGACTACTGGGAAAAGGGAAAGATAGGGTGGTGTTTTTGCTAGTACTAGACATGGAGCTTGCAGAATTCGTTCTCAATAAGGAAGATGGTTCTCCCCTTTCAACCCTTTCTCAAGACAACTTTCACACTGACGTCAAGGTACTAGGAAGGCCTCATAATATTCTGTTTGGGTTCGTTATGTGTGGGCCATCAGTTTATCACGACATTCCTATGTCCATGACCTCCTATATCAGTTTGTGAGATTTGCATGTTGTCAGCGAATGTCGTTAGAGAACGTACTAGTTGATGACTTGGAGAGATTTTTGGTGACCAGATATATCCAGCGTCGTGGGGAGTGAAAGCTAATCTAGGGAATCTTCGCATCAGTGACGACAACACCGACAGTCACCATGGAGACATCCCTTATCAGTACATTTGTGACATGCGGGATCCAGGCGGTTCTTCTTTCATTGAGGTTAACATTCCCTGACGCTTTTGATTTACCTGTAAGAAAGAAGTCTTTCATCTATTGGGGCTCTATGCGATCTTCCCTCTGTAGACAACCAAACTCAGACTCTGAACTGAAAACTCTTTCTATTTTGTTGTTGGTTTTCATGTGAGGGAGCACTGTTGTGCACGCTCAAAGACCAGCATTCTAGTTTTTATGCTATTTTAAAATATCAGTTTTCATGTGCGTTCACATTTGTGTTTGCAGTTAGAGTTTGTGTCATTCAATGAAGATGACCTCGACTATGAGGGTTACGAATTCAGTGTCACCGGGAAACTTTCAGAAGTTCGGCTCGTGTTCCTCAACCGTTTCATACAGGAGGTGATTCTTCAGTTACTCTCTTTCGGAGATATTCCAATTCAGTTTTAAAAGTTCCTTGAGTGTGATGGGAAGTGATATTTTGCGGTAAGAGAAAATCACAATGCACCGGAATTTGTAGTCCTGTGACTTAAGACTTGTTCGTATCTGTACGTCTGCTGTAATGCCATACCTGTTCTATCGTTATTGCAGCTCACTGCTTATTTCATGGGTCTTGTCCCTCAAAGTTCGGGCTATGTAATGAAGCTGAAGGATCGTGCATCCGACTATGAAAAACGTTTCTCTCAGTCCGAGATACAGGGACAACCCTCACTGAAGTTGGATATTTCTCTTCTGAAGCCTATCATCATCATGCCTCGTGGAACTTATAGTGAAGAGTGAGTGCAATCTACTCTCAGTCACTTGGTTAAAACTTTTGAATCCTATTTCAATTCTTTTATCTGCCATTCCTCTGCTATTTTCGTTCTGAAGTTAGAATGTCTACCATCCGTAATCTTTTTGCACGCTTTGTCATGTGAACAGTTTCATGGAACTTGATATTTTGCACATCAACATACGTAGCAGCTCTGAGTGGTTTGGTGGTGGCAAGGAGCAACTTGGAGCCATTCGCTTAGAAACAATCACGCTCGATGTATAGTTTTCACCTATGATTTGTTGACATCGATTGGATTGTTGCTTCTAAGTATGAAGTTGGAGTTTCAGTTGCCCAGGTGGCATTTCGTGAGAACTTGGATATGTTTTCCTTGTCATTAAACCCTTGTTCTAAGTTGTTTCTGAATTTGGCGATGCAGGTTGAAGACGTAAGTCTGACAGTTGGAGTTAAAGGTAATGTTGGGAGTGAGATATTTGATCGAGCGAGAGGGATCGGCCTCGTACTCAGGCGACCCTTGCGTGATCTTTGGCACAAGGTCCCAATTATCGAAGCAACAGTCAAGGTGATCCTCTCCCCTCATCCTTGAAAATCAGTCACTACTCAAACCATTTATAATCAAACTGATTGATCTCATGTGGTAAGGTTATTGCCGTATATGGCGACGAACGTGTCTTTGAGGTTCTTTTTTTCTTTTAAAAAATTCTAATTTCGTCTTTACTGGCAGATTGAAGAGCTTCGGGCATCACTTTCCGACAAAGAATATCAAGTGATTACCGAGTGCGTAACACAAAACATGGCCGAAACGCCGGACTCGCCTCCTACTCTGTATGGTAACTCACCTTCAGAGGAGGAAAAGTCAGGTGCAGAGGACGAAGCTCAAAAGTTAGAAGGTGCTAGTGGTGCAGATGTTGTTACTGAGGATCCCCAAGAAGAGACGGATCAAGGTCAAGAAGAGAGTCACTCATCAGCTGAGGAGCCCTACACTACGATCAAAGTTGGAGTAGCGATTGATCTGGTGGAACTGGGCTTGTACGTTGGTGGAACCAGGGACGCATCGCTTGCTACTGTCCAGGTTAGAGCAGAAAGATTGCTTGAGATCATTGAAATGAAACAACTTTTGCCTGAATACTAATTTCAATTTCAACGTTCATGTGGAATGGTAAACGGACAGAATCTGAAAGAAGAATTGACTGGACTAGGCTGTATGCAGCGACGTCTTGACATAGATGCTGTCGGCAATTTGACGCATGTTTGCCTAAAACTTGCAGGTACTTGGCGTATGGGCGTCATATAAAGCGAATAATATTGAGGAATCAGTAGTGATGGCATCACTGGAAAGACTTAGTCTCAAAGATGAACGTGAAGGAACCGATCCGGAGATGCAGTACATGATTGGGCATGCAGATGATCAGGCACCGAACACCTTAGAGGGTAACTTTGCTCATGCTCAGAGAAACAAGAAAGAGAAGAAAGAAAATGACTCGGCAGTTGGAACCTCAAGCTCAAGTCGTGGGTGGGGGTACGATTTTGTCACCTAGCTACTGTCTGCCCTCTGACACGTCTTTTCTGAATGTCATCGCCCTGTCCTGGAATTTATATAAAATAAAAGAACCCGGAAATATTAGGAGAATAGTCTTTGGTCAATATCGCATGGAAATCAGAAACAAAGTCGGCTTCCGCTTCGGTTGTTAGGAACCTGTTTGTAAGTGTTTATATAGTTATACATGATGGTCGTCCTAATAATCTTTCAACATTGAGCGTGTTTCCTGTCTAAATATCAAATTGGGCTGCGATGAATGGTTGCTGGTCTGAATTCTCGCCCATCTTTTCACTGTTCAGACTCTAATAATTTAATGTGCGTGAATATTTCTTAACTAAACAAGCTTTCATGCACAGATCCGGATTGACAATGCTTGTGGTTGACGCACAACTTAGTCCAACTCGTCAGCAAGTTTCTCTTCGCATTCAGCGCCCGCGGTTGGTAGTTGCTTTTGATTTTTTGTTGGCAGTGGGTGAATTTTTCGTCCCATCGATGCATGCAATGCTGGCGGAGAAGGGAGATGAGAACCCCCTAGACATGAAGAATGGGATATTTTTGAACGATCGTGTTTACAAGCAAACAGCAAAGGAAGTTCGGATTTCGCCAAAGAAGCCTCTAGTTGCTGATTTCGTAGGTGTTCAAGAGTACATATACAACGGTCAAGGAAACACACTGAGACTTTTAAACCGACATGACGAAGATCTATCTATGTTTTCCCCAGAGGCCTTAATCTTTGTAGCTGATGGGAAAAGACTTATTTTCAGGAACGTAGTCATTCAGGTATTTTCCTAGTGTTCTTGTACGAATCATCTTTTCTATTCCATTGTGCTTTTATCTTCAACAAGTCTAGACAGGAGAATCGGTTCAAGAGGACCAGGAAGGGGAGGATGTACTTTGGAGATAAAGTAGTCATTCTAAGCATTTTACTTGTGTCAGAATGGTGACTACTTGGATTCGTCAATTTACCTCGGCAGTAACAGCAGCTATTCAGCATCTCGGGACGATGGAGTATTTATGGAAGGGCCCCCTGAGGAGTCTGACACGTCGAGCATCGCGTCATCCCATGAAGAGGATAAGAAGGACAATAAGAAAGAAGAGGCAGACAAACCTCCTGTGGAGATGGTCTTTAACTTGCAGGTGCTATACTGTGTACCCAAAGCCACCACATGATGGCATTTTTGTTCTTGCCACCTAAAGAAATTAAATAACCTAGAGTGGAATTTCTATGTTCGTTTCGAAAGTCTTTCGATGGAGTCTTACTTGATCACATCTCTAACTGATTGTGGATTCAATGTTGTAAAAAATGTAGTTGTATTTCCACTGTTGCACATTCTTTTGCATTGAATTTATCTCCTCTGGAATTCTAGGGTCATATCATAGTACTCTCAGCATCTGTCTGAAGGTCGGATGCTCCGAGGTCATCATTAAGTTTTTCTACTCTTCGTGTGTCCCTTGAAAGAAGCTCTAACAGGCTGTGTATTTTTTTTAGGCGATTGGTCCTGAGCTGAGCCTTTTTGACAGTATTAATCGACCATCCGGTCTTGTCCTTCCCGAGAGGCATCTTCGTGCTAAGCTGAATGCTTTTGCAAGGTATTTATTCAGCTTCCGTTTTTATGCTTGGTGAAGTGCTGTAAGTGAATGATAGTTACGAGCATTCAAATCTTGACATTTTGCAAGTTCCAGGTCATTCGTAATTAATTTCTTGATTCTGGAGCTGTATTTCTGTTTGACGTAGCTTTGGATATTTTCTACGGGGAGATGGCTATTTTTATGATACTTTGTTATCTTTTTTGAACCTTGTCAACATATCCCGGAACCATAGTAGTCTCGTTATATTATTGCTTCTTGCTTTACAACAGCTTTTAAGTAATGTGTACACTGGGCTCCACTGCTCCATCCGCTCATAAACAACAAAAGCTCATTTAAGGCCGTATCAAGTCCCTCCCTAGTATTTCTTGAGGTTCATATTGCTTTCAATATGCAGATTCTTGTAAGAGAGGTGCATTTAAAAAACAATAATTCGTCCTGTTTGTTGCAGATTCTCAATGAAAGGAGATGATATGGACCTCACCGCAAACTTGAATGGTTTTACGGTGGAATCAACAAGTGGAATGAATGTCTTGGAGCCTTTTGATGTTTTTCTAACCTATTCGCAAGTGACAGGGAAACAGAACATCCACGTTGGTGTGACAGAGATTTATACCAACTTCTCCTTCAGTATTCTTCAACTTATTTTACGCCTACAGGATGATGTCATGTCTATCATGCGTATTACATCTGAACAGATTACAATGGAATGCTCCGAGTTTGAGAAGATATGGGCAGATGATAGTAAGCTTGCCAATCCACAAGTTCATGTTACGAATTCAATTTATGCCTGCCTGCAATTTGCTTAATTCTGGCAGGCCTTAGATAATGCAATCCGTAGTACGATGCAGCTCTTTAGCTCGGTGTTGTAGATATCCTGCTTCGAATAGCGGATGCGAGGCAAGTGCTGGGTTGTGAAATTTCATTGTCCGATGCATGTGCTCATTTGAGCTGCTTTCATGGCAGATTCTGAAATTGCAGCAGGTGGATCGCATCTAGCTTTCTGGCGCCCTCGACCTCCACCTGGATTTGGAGTGCTTGGTGACTGTGTAACACCCCTGTATGTCTTTCCTGAAGATTTCATGGAGCCAGATTTAGATTATCTTTATTTGCAATTTCTATGCATTGCATTAGCCAGTAGTGAAGCTCAGCTCATCTTTAATAGCACATTTGAGTCCGTGCCATCAAACATAATATAATCTTAAGTGGACTGGGATTATACTGTTAGTGTTCCTTTTTGTGTGAATGCATTGTCCAACTCTTTCTCAAGCCCGTTGGCAATTTTACTGAAGGGAACGTCAAGCACTGTTGAACAATATTATTTGTGCTATCCCTGTGTTGTGTATTGATGTGATCATTTTTCCGTTATTGTGATATGTATTGTAGGGATGAGGCACCAGCAAAGGGCGTGTTGACAGTTAATATGGCATTAGTGCGAGTGAAGAGACCCATTGGATATAAACGCGTTTGGTCATCAATCGACCTTGTTCCTAAGGTTTCAAAGAAGTCTAACGTAGATGGGAAAGCCATCCAATTGAGTGAAAGTAATAGTAAGCAAGAATTGGATAATGCTTCGACTAGCATATCTGATGATGAAGAGGGTGAGGAACGGAGTTGCTGTGTCTGGTTACCGAGTCCACCAGAAGGGTACGTCGCTCTTGGTTGTGTGGTGTGGAAAGGACAGGAAGAACCTCCGAAGTCTGCAGGCTTGTGTGTTTTGGCTGCACTTGTATCACCATGTTCAATGCGAGACTGTATCAATATTCAGGGACGTCCGAGGTGAGTGCAACTCCTTCCAGCAATTGTGCATCTTTTTAGGTGTCTAGTGGCAGTTGGTAGCATCGTCAGGTCGCTGTTGTGAGCAGTCGAGTGTGTTCTTCCAGGTCGAATGTCTCGGGGGGGGTGCACCAGATCGAATACCTCGAATAAGTCGTTCGACTGTGGGAGTATGCAAAGGCAATTCCACTTGAGTTTATATCGCACACGTAATAGCGTTGATAAAAGAATCTTCTCAAAATTATTATTTTCTTATTCAAGTTCATACAATCAAATGGATTGCAGGGAAGCCGGAATGGATTCTCAACAGAAGTGGGCATTTTGGCGGGCAGATAGCTCGATTGGCACTTTCTTTTTGCAAATAGATCCAAAGGAATTGGTTCAACCCCAGGCCTATGACCTTCGTCTTGCTATCTCCAATTATGGGATGTTCACTGTCGATGAAACAGTTCCAGTTGGCTCGGACAAACCACAGACGAAATCATCCCTTCGTAAGTTACCGAGGAACACAAGGATCTTTGGTGTATGTTTGATGTCATTACTTTTTCTTCCCGTTATTCTAGCTTAATTTCCCAATTTTTACTATTCTCATTTTCGGGGAAAGATGCTTTCGTCCAGTCAGCTTGTGAGATTCAGACTAAGTTGCGATTTGAGGGGAAATATTGGTGGGAAGATCAGCAGATGCCTTGCGTCAAATTTTTATCACGCCTCTTACTGACTGGATATAGGTTGGACGATATGATAATATTTGGAATGTCGATCGTCTTGGCAGGTGAAGAGGAAGGTGACACCGCTGGATTATTGACAGAGGTGGTCTCATCGGGTAGGATATACGAGAACGTGGGCAGGTTCAAGTTGGTATGGTGGGACAAGGGCAGCGGATCTGGAGAAGGTATCTCCATATGGCGACCCAATGTGCCATCCGGGTGTGCCATGGTGGGGGACATCGCCGTGAAAGGGTACATTCTTATCTTTTATCGCATATTACATCAAATTATACATCAGCCGTCTTCTTGTACATATGTATGAATTGGAAGGAAGTCTGAAAGCAGTGCCTTTAATATCAATGCTGTTCTTTGTGTGTAGATATGAACCTCCAAGTACAGGCCTTGTGCTCCGTGATACAGAGGAAGGTGATTTAATTAGCAAACCAGAACGTTTCCAAGAATTGGCTCACATCTCTAAGCAAAGACATCTCGACGGTGTTTATTTCTGGATCCCAGTTGCTCCCCCCGGGTATTCAGTCATAGGATGCATAGCTGGCAAGAGCTCCAGTCCTGACAAAGATGCCGTGGAGAGTATTCGTTGTGTGCGGAATGACCTTGTCAGCGGTGCTAATTTTGTAGGCTCCAGTCTCTGGAGCACTAGGTCTCTGAAACCGGGACAGCAGCAGCTGAGTATTTGGCCCGTAGAAAATGAGGTGAGTTATTACGAAATAAAAATCTTCTCTAACAGTTCGTGCAGTTCGTGTCACTCAACTTTTTTCTTTATGTGATTCATTTTGATTCTTTATCCGCTTTCTGTACTGTAAGGTCTAGGCAATGTAACCGTTCTTCAGTTACCTTCGATTGCCCTATAAGATTCCAGTTCTGCATCATATCATTTGTTCTCGTCAGATATTCGCAATGTTCGCTTTTGCTGCAGGCAAACTCCTTCTTTGTGAAACCTGGAAGCTACGAAAGTCCCTCACCTCAAAGTGCTCTTGGCTTGGCGGATTTGAGAAGGCAATCACAGCCAGACAATTTGACTGTGGCTATGGAAGTCAAGGGTGTCTCTGCGACAATCTATGATGATTTTGGCGGCTTCGTAAGCTCTTTCATTCCTTTGTGACTATCTAGTGATATCTTATTGAGATCATAGCTTAGAGAATCACTTATTGATTTGGCATTTATTGATTTCTTTTATTAACATTGTATTGTTGGTATTGTTACTTGCATATGTTATAGTTTCACATGGCCCGTATCCTTCTACAAAATATATTTGTAACTATTATCACAGGTTGTGGATAATCTGATCTGACCATTACGTTATCTCATGAGTTCTTATCAATCAATCTCAAAAAATGTCCGATTCGTTGGTTGTTGAGTTCAGATGACACCGCTTCTGGACTTGTCAATTACCGGTATACAAGCAAGCTTGCACGGTCGTATGGAGGCCTTTAGCACATTTGTCAATTTCTCCTTGACAGCCACAACATTCAACAGCAAGTTTGACGCATGGGAGCCTCTTATCGAACCATGTGATGCGTTTGTCAGGTGTGTTCCTGCATTTTTGTGCTGACATCCTTCTTAGTCGATTGTTGTCAGCTGTCGCTATCGCAATCGGAATCTTAGACGTTGCAACACTAATTAAGCAAATTATTTTGGGAATTCGTGGGGACGTAACACTTAGTTTAAGTTCTTGAAGTCATATTTTTGCGATATGGAAATATAAACGTCAAGTCTAATTGAATTCTTTTGGTGGATGACTCAGATACGAATTCGAAAGCGATCCACAAGACAAAGTTCGACCTACTGTCTCAAGAGTTCAATTCAATACGCAGAGTGACTTCAATGTCAACGTTTCTGTCGCCAACGCAAACATGTTGTTGGAAGCCTACTCTAGTTGGATGAATCTGAGTAAACTTGAAGCTTGCGATAAGAAACGGGAATTGCAGGTAATTTTCATATGAAGTAACTTCTGCCATGATTTGTCGTCTTGTGCGTTTTGGTCACCGACCCTAAGTTGGTGTGCTGATCAAAATATTTCTTTTGACTTTGATTTTCAAAATACATTTTCTGGTTCTAATCCACCTAACATAATGTATGGAGAAACGATCATTTTCTGCAGTGTTTACGCTTGTAATTTGTCCGTTCCTCATGTTAACATTCTTGGGAATTGTACAGGATAAAACTGGAAATTCACTGGATCTTAGTCGAAGACTTTCTAGACTCGGTACTGATATGTCCATGGACGGTAAGGGTAATAAGAATTCCTTAATAATGGTCCACAACGAGGTAGGAGAACAACTCTGGGTGAGAACTGCGGAGGGAAGTGGCAAATATCAAATGTCAGCGTTGCCATCAAACGGAACGGCGCCGATTAAGTTGCCAGTCAATCGCTGCATTCAAGATTCAACTCACAACGAGATGGCGCAGGGACGCTCTGGGAAATTTGTGGCCATCAGAATTGGTGATGCTGAGGTAAAGTTTCGAACTCAATGTTGACTTGGCGATGTGTTAGACATGATGTTCGTCAGTGGTATAATTGATCACTTCGTGTCCTACTAGACCCCATCAAACAATCACAGACCGTCGGAAATTGTATATGGAACTTTGTGTGGAGCGGCTGTAGGATTGAATTATGCTACGCTTTGTTGATTGCATTAGCATCCTTCAGTGTTTTCATAAACTCGTATTGGTTACAGTTACCACAGGTTCAAGGTATCGGAGGAAGGGAGTACATGGCAGCAATCCAAATTGTGCCTGTGCATGCAGCCTCTGATAGCAAGCAACTACAATTCCAGAGTGCTCGTACTCGATGTGTGAATCGCAGCGAAGATAATAACCGCCAAGTGCGAGTCTTCTGGGATGAAGTTTTCGTATTTGAAGTCAAATCTGGAGTACGTCTGCTACGCGTCCTCTTTTCGGACCAATTTTGTTGATTTTTTGACAATTTGATGTTTTCGGCCGCCGATGAGTATCTTCCTTTTTCGCTTAAGTCTTATATTTCCTCTCCTTAGGCCAAAGGAAGACGGGTACATTTATGGATTATAAACACATGCTTCTGTGTAATCAAGACTGAATGTACTCGTCCTGCAGGAAGTAAATCGAATCGAGATTGTTGTGAATGACCTCTCTAGAGGTAAGTTTGCTTCTTGCCTACTCATGAAGACCGATATATAATGGTTACAGAATTATTATTAGCCTGAGGCTGGGCAAGATTTCGGATTTGAGGACACACGAACGCCCCTCAAAGTTTTGCCGACTTTCCACCTGACGCTGGTTTCGTGCCGTTTTTGGTAACTGGCAGGGTCGCCTGTGGGGTATTGCACGTTTGAGCTCACTGATAAAGGGAAGAATAGATCGAGAAAGGACGAAAGTGATATTTCTGGTTCTTCTTCTCTTGAACTAAGACCTCAAACTCTCTATCCACCTAAAGAAGTTAAAGAAGAGGTAATTTCCAAGTTTTTGAAGCCTTGGTTGGCTAAGTCTACTGTATTTGGACGGTTGAATCCTGAATTGAATTTAGAGTTTCAGTGCTTGTCACTATTACTTAATGTAATGAAGTCTTTGGCGAAAAATATCCTACTGTATGGATGGTTTCTGTTCAAAATCCGCTATGTTCTTATCGGATATTGCAACTTGCAGGACGATGGTGATCCGCATGGTGAAGCTGGTGAAACTGGTCACGTGACGCTAGCGGCACATTTTTTCACCGTGTATGGAGAAGACACCGATGATGTAGATTCTGAGGATCTAGAATCTCGAAAAAGTGTTGGCTCTCAGAACTTGGGCGCAATTGAAGTATCCGGGTCGAAAAAGGGGCCATGGTCTCCAGTGAGGTTAAATTATGGACTTGGTCCAGCACCCTGGCACTTAGGAAGGGATAGTTTGGCTAGTGAAATGTTTGTAAATGACGGAGTGAAACATCTCTTTGTTCGTACCCTGGTGACGCTTATGAACGAGACGGAGTATCATCTGGAAGCTCGCCTGTGTCCAGATTTCCTTGTGAGTCAAGAAACCGAGGAAAACACAATGGATGACGATAACGATTCGGAGAATTCCGTGGAGGAAGAAATATTTGAGAACGAAAGATGTCAATCCGGGAAAGGATGGGGTCATCCGTCGTTGCCGAATGATCCAGGTCATTGGTGCTCACGAGACCTGTCTGAGCCCTCGAAGGTACCTTTACCATTCTAATCAATTACTATATTTGTCAAATCTACATATGCTTCACATAGTTTGCTTCCACCGTAGTAGCTAGTCGAATCAATATCTACACAGCCATTATAGAATGCACCTCAAGCATGGTTGTCAACTGAAGGTTTTTCGAATTCTATGTTGTAGGGAGATGATCTATTGCCTTCATTCATGCATTTTACATAATCTAGTTTAGTTGTCGCCTTCATATTTTATATTAATATTTGTTCGTGCATGACCATTGTAAATACTAATTTATTCGTAATTGCTATATCTGTATTATGCAGGAGTTCCCTAAATTTCCACTCCCTGAGGGTTGGGTTTGGATGACCGACTGGCGACTTGACAGAACCGGAGCAGTCGACCGCGATGGATGGGCTTATGCGAATGACTTTCACAGGCTGAAGGACTGGCCTCCTAGTAGTAGTAATGAAAAAAGCTCCATGATCGTACGACGTCGTCGGTGGATACGCTCAAGGTTATGCAAGGACACTTCGAGGAATTTGGTGATCTCGCTTGGAATTTTGGAGCCTCATTCTACTGTTGCCTGCCCAATTGCCAGTCTACGGTCAGGTGGACTGGATTACGTTGTTCAGGTACTGATTTCTTAGACAGGCACAAATATTATTAACTCGTCATGGAACCGCTTCTGGATTGGTGAGTACATGTTTTCTGAAAGTTTGCTTGTATCCAGCTGTTACTGGTACTAAAAGATCTCTGTGTCTCGCAAAGAAATCTCATAGTTTTAGTTTAGCTATTTCTGAAATTCTAATCTCTCGTATATATATTCATGGAATGTTCACCAAAGCTAACATTCACTTTTGGCGACAAATTCTGTAGGTGAAGCCTCGTACCGGATCAGTGAACTCAGGCTTGGCACATAACTGGAGCTCAGCTGTGTCATATAGAGGGAAGCCTGAGCCGGGTAGGGCTCGACAATCCTCAAAAGAGATTCGAATTCGTGGGCTTCAAAACACTGAAGACCTCTTAAATTGCCCTGTCTTGGCAAGCAGCAGCAATGAGAAAGATGTCTGGCTTTGCCTCCAAATCAAGGCAACTGAGGTTGGCAAGAGTAGTCAACTGGATCCTATTGAGGATTGGCGTTTAACTGTCTCTGCACCACTTGACCTTGTGAACTTTTTACCTGTACCATGTAAATATACTGTCTCTGAAAAGGCCAATGGGAAGGGTCTTGTGGAGCTCCAAAGTGGGTTAGTCGAGCCTGGGAAATCGAAGGCCGTTTTCCTTGCTGACTTGCGCAATCCTCTCTACCTGAAGTGGATTCCAGAGGATGGCTGGCAAGCCCAGGGGGTAGGAACTGTACTATCAAACCTGCTTTTTCGTTCGTATGTTTTTCAGAAATCTGTCGTGTAGTATCTTGGAATCTTGGAGATTAAATCTGACTGTCTTGATTATGGTGCTCTTCACCTACTTGTTTCACTAAAATTATGTGTCTATGATGCTTGTATTATGCAGGAGGACGTCCTGATCTCGCAGTCGGGAAAAGACGCTGCGAAGGTAGTGGTGGTCACGAATGGAGTGAGGTAAATTGATCAGTCTCGCTCACCTCAGTGTTTCGTCAGTCTTTGGTTGTCATTTCGAGATTATGTTCTCCTTTGTAAGTGTGCCATATTTTCTTTCAATGCTGTTTATGTGTGCTTGGTAGAAAACCTAATTCAATTTCAAGCACAGTGTCTTCCAAGTAAAAGTCTATTTTTATGGTTGCAGGTTATTTTCGTAGAGAAATTTCTCTTAGATTTAGTTTGTTCCATTGTTACCGTGCTCGCGGTAATTTGGAAGGAAATTCTTTCTTATGTCCGTACATGTACTTGATTTGAGTCCCACCTACGTTTGAGCGTGAATGAAGTTCTCTGTCAAAGGAAAAAATTCAATAGAATTTCAAGTAGTTATTTGGACATTGTGGGAAAACAACCGCTGTCATGATCGATTTGAGTCATCCTTGTGATAAAATAAGTCGCATATGGAGGTGCTGACAAATTTCAACATTATACTGCTTGGTACTGAAAATGAATTGTCGCCATTGAGACAATATTCTGAAAGTACTATCGGGCTTTGAATGCTGCAGGGATTTAGCCATTCACATGCAATACGATAATGGGAGCAATGACTTATCAGCCCGAGTTATTCAGTTTTACGTTCCGTGCTGGTTGGATAGTGCTGGTTGTCCTCCTTTGAAATACAAGTTGACTGGGGTTGAGAATCAGGGGCGGAAGAAGTCCAAGAGCGACAGAAGTTGGTTTAGCAAAAAGTCCATGGAGGAGATTTATGAAGAAGATATGCATCAGTTGCCAACCATGATTTCGAATTTCGACTGCAAGACTATGGGACTAGCGGTGGCTATGGCAGGGTCTGAAAGCACTCAGTTTGGCGCTGTTGCACTCTTGGACCCTCTGGAGGATCCTGTAAGTACTCATTGTCTACCTTGTATAAATAGTATTGGAAAGCTTTAGTTGGAAATTGAGAATGTGATTTGTGACACTTAGAATGACAAGCTGCCAGCTGCATCCCGATTCCAGATGACAGTTCAAACCATAGGATCAGAAACGCTAAAAGGAAAGCAGAGGATTTCAATTAGATCATGAATTCAAGCAAGCGTTGGAAAGTCATGGTTATGTTTTTAAACCACTTTACAGGGCTAAACTTGATGTATTTGGTGATTTCAATATGTGCAGGATGGGAATGTAGAACTTCGAGTCGTTGATAATAATAATTCGCACTTCAGATTCCTCGTTACAACAACATCACACCCAGATGGATTTGCACAAACACAGGTACTACCATCCGGTCTTAAGAATCAAAAAATGCTGTCCAGCTGCATCATCTGTGTAACTGACAAAGATCATTGAGTTTCTTTTATTCCAAAGAACTATTTTGACCTGTGGGATGTGGATCAGGTGGTCCGTTTACGTCCGTACACATTGTTCACAAATCGACTTGGACTACCTCTTGAGTTGAGGCAGGCGGGTGGAGATCAACTGATGACTTTGAATCCTTGGGATTGGCGGACCACATTTGCCTTTCCAGCGGTCCAGGAACCCCTTCATTTGCAGGTGAAAGGACACACTCTCTGCAATGAATTATAAAATATAAATTGAATACTGATGCTGGATGTGCACCATAATCTGATTAATATTATGCTGGAAATGGAGTTCAAAGTGTTCAATGTTCGATATGGACTTTTATTGTTCGATATTGAGCTCACCGAAATACACCTGTGATACATTTCTCTTTCAGATTCGATTGGAAGGATCAGAATGGTCGTTCCCATTTCCTATGGATAAGGAAGAGCTTATGAACATTACTGTGCGCCATACTGATGGACGAAGGCAGTCAGTACGACTGGATGTCCGTGGGTATGAGGATGGATCTCGGTTTATTTCCACCTTTCAGTTGGGTTCAGGTCGAGGTCCTTACAGGTATGTGGAGATTCTGCTTCCGAAACCATGCACGTTTTTATTCAGATCTTATGTGAACGCTGTTATCGATCATGTAAGGTGCTTTCACATGCCGGATGTATGTAAATCAATATTGTATTATACTACGATCCGCAGTAATTGAGATTTCTGTTCAAGGTAGTTTCTACTGAATTCTCTACAAGGTACATTTTCCAATACGATCTCTTAATATATACAATTCACCCTAGACTCATATTGATCGGTGGTCATCGTCTTGCAGGGTTGAAAATAGGACGGGTAGGGTTAAAATCAAATATCGTCAGGTCGGTCTAGATGAAAATTCATGGAGGAATGTAAGACCACATTCGTCAGCCACCTTTGCTTGGGAGAATCTTCTAGGTGAAAAGCTTTTGGAGGTTATCCAAGACGGAAGGGATGTCGCACAAAGTGCTAAGATAGATCTTGACAAAATGGGCGATCACCCTATGATTTCTGGTGGCGAGTCTGATTCTTTGAATATTTGCGTTCGGGTATGTCAGTCTAAACTTTCTTTTCATCTATTTAGAAGATAGCAGAAGTGATTACCGTGGAAACTGGAAAGCTGTTACTGTATTTACTTATGAAACGGCTTGGCACGAACTCGGGATGTAGATCGTTTCTGACTCTATTGAAATGTTTCTATTATTTGTTCTGAATTTGTCGCAAATGAAATTCATGCTAAGCACTGGTATATTTTCAGGTGCTGGATGCTCCAGAGGCCAAGGTAGTGAGGTTCTTTAATCCAGAAGTGGAGATTCAAACCAAAGAAGATGTTGAAGGTGACGAAATCGAACAAACGGTTCCAAGTCAAGGTGCCACGCAACCCATGCAAAATGACCAAGAGAGGCGCCCGGAAGCTCCGTCTCAAACGCAGATCACTGTGGGTATTAGCAAACTTGGTCTATCAATTGTTGACCATCAGCCACGGGAATTAATTTTCGTTGTTATTGAAAAGGTGGACCTTGCCTATGCAACTGGACTAGGCGAGGACGTTAGTAGGTAAGCCCAAGATCTATAACGCCTTTCCTGTAAGACTACAATCATGTTTTCTAGCTTGGCACTCTATCTATCTTGGTTTTGTCTTCCCTTCATTAATTTTGCAAGGTTGTACAGGTTCACAGCCACGATGGGATATATGCAAATAGACAATCAGCTTCCTCATACACCCATGCCCGTACTACTAGCCCCTGAGCTTCACGAACATGAGGGGTTTGTTATCAAGGCCATTGCATCCATGAAGGCTGAGACTGATGAAGCCGTTAAAGTTTATCCATACCTTGGTTTGCAGGTGCGCTGTTCTGACTTTCAATTGCCATGCCCCTGCTGATCTCATGACCACCGCAGCTGTTTTCAATGTTGATAGTGATATGCTAAGATCTCTCAGGAAAGAATGTCTGGGCGTCAGCAAGTAGACACTTCATCTTATTCGAATTTTGTGTTATATACTGTCATGTTTATAAGAGGTGTTTCATGATGCTTTTGCACATGAGAGAAAGTGCGGTATTGAAGCAAACCAATTGAATGATTGCAGTTAACTAGAAGCGCATGGCGTATCAATGCACACGAAGCGTTAATATGGGCATGTTTGGAGATGTATAACAAGCTACATCTTGATCGTCTCGCATCGGATTCTCCGGCAGTTGTCCAAGTGGACCCAGAGATTCGCATAGAGTATGCTTATATTTCGCCTATCTCTTTTCTTGCTCTGGAAATCGTATGAAAATCATCACCAAATAAAAAAATGTTTGGCAACACTTTTTTATGTGTTGCAACACATAAAAGAATTGAGAAGCACCATTTCTCTGTACGCCTATTTTGTATTTGAAACACGTAGAATTGCTAGTGATCTTTCCTGTTTCACATCGTAGTACAATGTAAAGTGCCCTAAAGATTGCGATTGGTTTCAGAAGCACTTTGTAAACGAATTCGAACAAGTATTCCAACTAGAATTCAATGAGGTTGTTTTCAGGATATTTTCAAAATCAGATTTAGTAAAGTGTGGTTATTTTCAGGACGTTGAACGTGTCTGAATTGCGGTTGAAGCTCTCATTGGAAACAAGTCCAGATCAACGACCGCAGGGAAAACTTGGCATCTGGGGTCCTGCAGTTACCACGCTAGGAAACATTTCTAAAATGCCGGTGAGTATTTTCATCACGATGATCTGTAGTAAGTACTGATAGTGTTTGTTGGTGCTGTATGATTTGTGCCATGTCCTGCTTAAATCCACTTTCGGCAATTACAATATGATAAATGCAGACTGATCAGCTAAAGCACTCAGCAAAATATAATTGACTGAAAGCACTGTGGCATTCAATATGCATCATAATAGCGGGTGGAAGGTCATAATTGGTGATCCACATCAGCTTCAGTAGGTTTTATATTTTTATTTCCAATTTAGAGGGGTTATTAGTGGATATTATCTCAGTCTATCCTTGCACACCCATCATTCTATTTTGCAAGTCACTGTCGGATTATCTTTATTTCTCTTTGATAGAGCTAATCGAGTCCAATCATGTTTGATGTCAGATCAACTTGCGCCCTGTATTTCGGGAAAATCGGCGGATGCGAAACAGTCAGGTACAAGATCAGATATTGAACCGAGTGAAACGGGATCTTATTCACCAACCTCTTCAGCTTCTGACAGGTGTGAACGTCATTGGCATGACGAGTTCCACACTTGGCACTATGAGCCGAGGAGCCGCAAGTTTATCAAAAGATGATGATTTCGTGCGCGTCAGGACTAATCAGGTCAGGCTGTTGATTCATGCCATCTTTTCAAGTGGGCATTTGAATCCTATGTTTCAGATAGAAATGTCACCCTACATGAGGTTTCATAACTTTATTACCGTCATTTGAGTAGTTAAAGGGTTCTTCTGCTCAATTCGCGTATTTGGCGGCTCCTGAGGAATGTATATGTCTTTCTGATGGTTGCAGGAGACCGCGAGAAAAGTAACAGGCGTGGGAACTGGCGTGGCCCAAGGGACTACATCGTTGGCCCGAGGTGTGGGTTATGGAGTTAAAGGAATCGTGACAAAACCCATCGATGGTGCTCAAGGTAGGGGAGCTGCGGGATGTATGCAAGGGGTGGTTAAGGCCTTGGTTGGGGTGGTTGTGGAACCCTTAAGTGGGTGTCTGGACTTTATGGCTTTGAGTGTTAGTGGCATAGGCACAAGCTGTTCAAACTGCTTCGAAGTTTTTGATCACGACCGGAAATTTGAACGATATCGCCTTCCTCGCGCTATCAAGGGAGGTGGCGTTCTCACTGCTTATGATGTTCATGCTGCCCGAGGCCAGGTATGGTTACAACTGCAGTTTAGCCATTCCTCCGCAGGGGTGCATTGTGTACAACCAGATAGTGACTGGTGATTTGTGTTACAAGTTTGAATGAGTGCAAATCTTCTTGAAAAGAGTTATGTCCTGCTAAATATTGGTTAAGGAAGTTGCTCTATAAGATTTTTTCCTACCGTGATATCTATTGAACTCCGCTTAAGAGCAGGTTTGCGATGTTGCTGAAGAGTGTATTTTGACCTGCTTCAGCAAAGTAGGTTGAATTCAGAGGTTTTTGGTGATTGCAGGCTGTTTTACAGCTAGCTCAAAGTGGAGGCACAATTGGGAGCAAGGATGTGCTCAAAACTGCAGGAGCTTTTGCCTTTTCAGACTTTTACCAAGATCATTTTTATCTCCCCAATAACTGTATCCTCATGATAACCAACCGACGCGTTTTGATGCTACAGGTTAGCAACTCTGTTCTTCACGATTTTTGATCGAGGTTGTCATCTTACGTGAAAAAATCTATTTTGTGGAGTTGTCAATGAGTAATGTACAACGAAAACACATTTTCCGTGCCCTGCAAATCTGGGCTTGTTCTCTTAATCAAATATGTTGCTCATAGTTTGACGAAGTTCTAATATCGGATGAATTTTTTCGGCTACTTAGCAACCGATCCTTGTTTGCAATGAATGTTATTGGTCACTGGATTGTGAAACCTGAGAAGTGGTTTTACATAATTTCTGACAGAGCCCGTCCTCACATACGCGAGACAAGAAAAAGGAGCTATCAGACCCATGCACAACTCAGTGGGAAATTCAATGGAATAATTTGCTGGCCGTGGAGGCTAACGAGCAGGTCCTCCTTCACATCAAAGATTCCGCCAAGGATTTTACTAAAGCCATACCGTGCAACCCTTCAAATGGTTCTGGGACCCCTCAAGTCACTGAAATTTACCAGGCCATTCACCAGCAATGGCGGGAAGTTTGTCCAACTCCTGAAGATCCATCGAAAGTTAAGGTAATGAGCTGATCCCGGGACTGAAGCAATTGCATGAGCCCTTTTATATTAGAGAACTACTGTGAGCAACTTCATCGTAGTCAAAATGGCACCAGCTCTGCTTAACATATTCGACATATTGAAGAGGAATGTGTGACGTTATCAATGACAGAAATCCCGGAGGTTTGGAAGAAATCCCAAGTCAAGACCGGCACATGATAATGGAAAAAGCGGCAGGAGTAGCCAATCAAATTCTAGCCGATTGCTTGCCGAGGGGGGTGATCCTTCAGGTTTTTCAGAACGAGGATGGGATGAACAGGGAGCTCCAACAAGTGGAGAGGATGACGAATTTCGGATGGAAACCTCTTTAGGCACATCAATCTGGAGTTGTAGAAATACGAACGGTTCTTGCACGGTATAAACTATGACTTCTCATATTGTCAGCATCTCGTCATTCTTAATAATAAGTATGGATAAGCAGAATTCGATACCTCAGTGTATAGGGTTACTTACTACAGAATCGTAATTCGATCAGGACATCGTTGATTTAGTTATGAATGTTTTATGCACTATTTTATCAACTACGGTTATTACGGTTCATGAAAATGAGCTTATGAAAATTATATTCTTTGTGTTGCAGGGGTCAACAGAAGCTGATAGCATCTCATTTTGGCGACCTGATCCACCATCTGGGTGAGTCCCTTTGACTTGGACGCATTATGTGGTATTTCACGTGTGAGGAAATACTGGCAACTTGTATACGCACTTACACTTGCGATGCTCCAGTGTTTCACATGAGTTGTTGGAAATATTCGAAAAATTGTTTTGAAATTGATGTCAAAATTTCACCGACAGAGCTGGTTTCTCTGTTTGTGGCGCGCGCTAAGCTCTTAGTTTTCATTTTATCTATCTGGCAGGTACGTATCTGTTGGAGATGTGGCATACGCTGGAGACTATCCAGACAGTCAAACGGTCGTAGCCTACAGATACGACGAGGGTCGATTTGAGAAGCCTGTGGGTTTTGATCTGGTATGAACATCTACATTGACCAAACTATTCCCTCTTCGATCAAGTTTGATCATGTCCTTCGTTGTAATTAGAGAAAGCGCTCATGAGGCTTCTCACATCTTATACGTTCAGCTCTCTCCAGTTGCACACACGACATTTGAATGTTTTCCAATAACGTGTGAACATAACTTGACAGATTGTAAAGATATGCTGGGAATGTACAATTGTATGGTTGTGAACACATGACGAGAGTTTATTTGTTTCCCTGAGCCAGTACAATTAGAGAGGGTACAGGGGAAGTCTTACCAATCTTTCATGAAGACATAATTTTTCTTTTGCCGCACAACTTTATCTTCTTTTCGGATCATTGAAAGATGATCTCCCCATTGCGCAATTCGTATCTGTGATTGATGTTCAAATCTACCCTTTCTGAAAGCCCTTTTCTAAGCAGTCTAGATACTTTGGGACAGGTATGGAGGAACTGGAAAGATGGATCTGGCAGTCCCATTTCCATTTGGATGCCGAAGGCGCCAGAAGGTTATGTGGCACTCGGGTGCGTGGTGTGCGGTGACTATCAAGAGCCGCAACTGGACGTGGTTTGGTGTGTAGAGCGTGATTTGACGGAAGACGCGACCTTGGAGGAGACCGCGATTTGGAAGGCCCCAAGTGAAGCTCCCTGGAAATGTTTCATCTACCCAGTGGCAAGTGAGGTCAAGACCTTCATTGCGCTGCGAGAGGAAGCGAATGAGCACACGCCCAAGCCTAGGAAAATTGCTGCTCCTGCTCCTGCTCCTTGAATGGCAACTCGCATTCTAGGTAACATTTTCAATCTATATGTTTGAGGTCTTCAGTCTTTCTAGAGGTTCTGAGATCGTACTACACAACTTTTTGTCGGCATAGATGATCATTGGATTTGTTATAGTAGAGATATTTATTGGTGTTGATAAATAAGTGTCTTGGATCCCGTGCAGTAGGGCACCAAAGTGGATCCACCGGATGGGCACAATGTAAATTTTCTCAGATTACGTCAACTGTTACTCTTGTGTAATATAAAGTATCAAAAGTCGAATTGATTTTGAGTTGATGATCAAGTCAGTGTGCTTGCATGTTTGAAGTACACTCAAAAGTGCACCACTCCACAGTTTCATCACGATTCAACAATGCAATCTTGAGTTTATAATGATAATATTGACCATAATTGTCAAATAGAGTTGTCCAACAGAGAGCAACGGTCTTTAAGCCCAAATTTCTTTACAATATTGTGTCAAAAGTTTGTATCAAGGAATCTATGATCTGCTTAGAACACTCTCAAAGAATTCCGAAGAATCTGGAGTCTCAACCTAGTAGATCTTTTCTTGTTAGTGAGGGCTTTAACTTACGTCGAAGCGGTTTGGAGAACGAGGAATAGGAATTTCATTATGCTTCATGAATCTGCTTACTTTGGCATCAAAATATACTGAATTTTACGGGTAGGATACCTTTGCCGCACACAATGCGGCCCAGTTTTTCTTTGATCTGTGTTTGCGTTGTAAACAAGCTTAGGTTTCTATCATATTATTTTATTCATTACATTACGAGAAATACAAGTCCTCGTAGAGGCTTATGAGTAAATTTCATGTGCTTTGAAGCTTCTCATATGCTTGAGTAGGACCATGAAGAATATAGCCACAGTGACCACATTGCAACACACTGGCACTCTAGTGAGAGGATAGTCTTACATTGAGTTTGACAAGCAATAAGGATGGACTCTTGGGCTTTGGGCAAGCTGCAAGGCGACCATGAGAATGTGAAAAGTTTCAGGGCTTAGGTAGTGTTGAATCCTCGGGACCTAGGCAAGCTGATCGCACAATAGAGGCAACGAGTTGCATTGGGCAAGACAACATATGACCCTCTAAATTAGTGCCTGAATCCTTTCTTGAATTTTTGCATATTTTTGCTTAAATATCATTATAAATATACATTACTTGCCTCAATTTCATGAAACTCATCATACATTATTATGTATGATGAATGTTATTTTTTAAATTCAAGCATTGATTTGGATGAAATCAATGAGAAATTATGTGATAAAAAAGTACCGGTCCTTGGAACCTCTCCATTCATTATCTAGATTTCGAATGTTGGAATGCTAAAGGGTTAAATGATATCCAAGGCGTCTTTGAAGATTACATTTTCCTAATGAATAAGCTAATTCATGTTTGTATCTATTTTCTATGAAGAAAATAGTCCAAAGTTTGTGCTCCCATAATATTGCTTAGTAGTCACCAATGGTGCCTAGTACTTGCAACAAGGCATGTCTCTTCTTTGGGGAGGCACATGTATGAGATCTATGTCATCATCAAAGGTTGAGAATGTACTGCTTAGTTGTTGTTGAATATCTTTCAGTCAAATTGATTTGCTGAACTGATGGTGGTACATCAATGGTGACTCCAATTTCTGTCTAAGTATAAAAAATAGTAAAAAAAAAAGTACACAATTACAAGAAACATTTGTTGTTTACACACCCATTCCAAAAGTTATGAAAAAAAAAACACCCTCACCTTGAAACCAATGACAAAAGTAGGACAAGGTTAGTAGTATTTCTTGCATGTGCGGTGGCTATAGCTTGTCAAGCTAGCTTGCTCATTCACTACAAGGGAAAGGGGTGCTTTAAGTGAGTCGTTAAGCCAATTGTCCACCCCCACCTTTCCCATTTTCCCAATAACATTGATGATTGGATGACTTTTGTGAAAAAAATCACTGCATAAACGTTTACACTTAATGTGGACTTTTCAAATTAAATTCAAGTGCAAAATTGAAGCAAGTGAATAAACTTGTTGAATTGAACATCAACAGACCCTGTATAACTGCACTTCTAGCAGCATTTGAGACTAATAAAAGTGTCACTAACCATAAAAGCTTTGCATTGGTTTCAAAACACCAGCAGTTCTCACAACTAATAAGTCCAAAAGACCCACCAAAAGAATTCAGGGAGTTTTTTGCAAAACTTACAGACAACAAATTCTCAACAACTGAGGTTTTGAGAATATTAAAGGACAAATATCAAAATTTTCAATTTACCATTATTTTGAAGTATAGAGACAATGGATTTCAATTTTTTTTAAATGCTTGAAAGATTTTTCTTGTTAGTTTTTAATTTTAAAATTCCAATTTCTATTAAAAAATTAATTTTGCAAACTTTGGTGCACTTTAAATTTTCATGGTTCTTAAAACTTTTGAATATCTAAAATTTATAATTCAAAGGTGAGCTTCAAGGTTTATATTAACCCCTAAAGTTCTTTAACTATGTTTTCACCAAAACCACTCCAAAACTATCATTTTTAGGACAAGTATCAAAAACAAATTTAAAACATTTTTGGACACATCCAACCATAGGATCTTGTAGTTTGATCATTTTAGAAGATGTTAAAAAAAATTTAGAAATTTCCGCCGTGTAGATTGCAAGATATTACCATTTGAATTGACAAAAAGTCTTTTTTTGGCCCTGCAAAAATACGGGCAGCTGCACTTCACAAGGTCACATTTGTATGAAAAAATGTCCAAAATGGTTGAAACTCTTTGGATTTTTTCTTCAAAGAAAGTTGGCTACATGCTTGAAAAATTTCAGATCATTTGGAATTGCACAACATATAGGAAAAAAATAGTAAGTAGAAAATAGAGAATGAATCAAAATACTAAATTGTTAATAAGTTAGTTATGGAATTGAAAAATGCCAATCTCAATGGTTGAAATGTTGTAATAAGCAATTTTCACCTAACATTTTATTTTTTTTCAAAAATATTGAAAATTGAGTTAAATAAAGAATTTCAAAATTTATCTTAGAGTACAGAATCCATAACCCCCTGCACACTAAAACACCTCATAACTTTTGACTCATTAATCAAAATGGAATGATTCAAAGCTTTCTATGAATAAATAGATCTAGAAAATTAATTTCAAATTTTTGTTTTTGAAAAAAGTGATTTTTTCAGATCTGCTCACATTGCCCAAGTTGAGAAATAAACTATATATTAAGCCATAACTTTTGACTCATATTTCCAAATGTCTTGAAATTTAGTGCACATGAAAGATATTTCTTGTCCACACCTTCTATTAAAATTTGGACCAAAAATATAGAAATCTCCATTCAAATGCACCTATCATTTAACATTTACATCTATTTTCTTATATTTTTAAAATTAATTTTCTAATTTTCAAGTGCTCCAAAAAAGTTTACATATATTGGACCAAATTACATCAAATAGTAATAGTGTTTTGTGGAATCTCCCAAACATTTTTGAGGTCCTAAGTCATTTCAACTCCAAAACTTTACAAATATTTCAAGAAAGACTTCAAAAATTATGAACTAAAGTGAGCCATTCGTGACTTCCATTCTTTTTCCAAAAAAACCTTACTATAAAAGATTTTGAGCCATGCAATGATCAAAAAGGCACTTTTAATATCCTTATTAGTAACATCCACTAATTTAGATGGAATACAAAACTTCTCACAATCATCACTACAAGCTCCTAAGGCCTAAATCCATGCAACATCCTACCATACAAAATATTCCCAAATCATTCATATTCAAGTTTTTCTAAAAAAGTAACCTAGAAAATAACCAAATATAAGACCTACACTAATCTTCCTTGGGTTTCTACCAATACATCTTTACTATCTCACTCAAATAATTAAGAAATTGGATTAAAAAGTAGAAAAGACTCTTCCTTCTCACGAAGGAAAATAATGCATTAAGTGTCAATTGTGGAATTTTAGATGAGCAAGCTCTCATTTATATAAACCTCTTAAGATTGGAATTTTTTTCCTTTAGAATATGGAAGGTAATGGAATTTAGAACATGTATGAAATGTAGAAAATGAAAGTAAAATGAAAAATAAAAGACAATAGTATAAAGTAAAAAATAAAAGACAAATGTAAAATGTAATGTAAAAGACTAAAGTAAAATGAAACATTGAATAAAGATGGTGAATGAAATGCAAAAGGTGAATACCCAATGGATGTAGAATACAAATGTTGAAGGAAAAGTAAAAGTAAAATGTAAAAGGTGGCATACTCATGCCATTACCTATAAATAAGAGAGGCCTTTCTCAATTATCCCAAACTCAAAGTGCTTTCAACATTTGAAAGGCTCATACATCTTTTGGTAACTTAGCAAGAAAAATCATAGAGATTGCATCATTCTCTAAATAATTTTCTCAACACAAATTAAAGTTCCATCTACACTAAAGTTTTTGTCTTTCGTAGAAGATTGAAAGGGACCCAAGCTACAACATTGAAAATAGAGATCAAAAGAACTTGTCCATTGATTAGCCATGACATTTGGTACACTTGTTTCTCTTAATGTCCTAATGCCTTCTTTTGTAGACTTTGTAGTTGATTACACAAAGCTCCATGGGGAGGGGCATTCTTTTGTTGCAAAACCCGAAGATTTGAAAAGGAGAAATGGCATTTCTTCTCCTCCTTGCAACAATGACTCGACCTTGGGCATTTCCAAATGGAAAAAGATTGACAATCCAAATGAAGCCAAAGAACTTCAACAAGGTCAATGGCTCAAAGATAAAATGGGAACCAAAAGATCTTGCAACGCTTTTGCTTCCATAGACAAACGCCAACGGAGAAAACAAAGACTCAATCGACATGAAGTTTTTTGAAGAACTTGGATGAAAATGCTCAACTTCACTTCATCCTGTCGAATACAAAAACAAAATTCATTAAGACTTTAGCCTAGAAGGTGTCCTAGGCTGGATACAAACTTCATAACAAAGTTTTATCATTTCTAAAAATCCATATCAACAAAGTGTATTTAAATTAGACATTAGCTTTCAAGTTATGAGCCAATGGCTCCAAAAACTATGACTCTTTTCAAGGAAACAAATTTAAAAAAAACTCTGGCTTGTATAATGTAGTCTGTTACAGTATGTTTTTCAACAAAACATTACTTGATACTCTGTATTGCTTTATCTTATACTTGAATTACTCAAAGCCAGGGGAGTTGCTTGGCATCTTTAGTATTAATATTGTGTTAATTAGGAAATCAGTATTTTTTGCAAAAAAAACCCAAAAGGGGGGCTTCCGCCAATGACTCAGATGTTATACACTTGTGTTTTAACATCAAAATATTAATTATTGTATATTCACAATTGCATATGTTCACAATCATCATATGATTGTATAACTGAAGACCAAATTGAATAATCACATATTTGTATAATTGACTATGACCGAATTAAATAATTATGCATGGTCAGGTTTTAATGCTTAGGTTTTTTGTTCTTGTTTTTTTGACAAAATTGAAGGAGAATGATCATTTTACTGCATGAGATGATGCTTAGGATTTGTATATGAAAACAATTGACTATGGCCAAATAAAAAATAGGAGTGCATGATCAGGTTCGATGATGCTCAGGTTTCATAATTCATATATGACAATATATGGTCCCATTCATTAATTTTAAAATTATATAAATATGTGAAACACACTAATAACCCCCAGACGTCCAGATCCTTCTCTAGAATTGATGATTTAGGAAAAATCATTCAGTAAAGTACTATTTGGAAGAATATTTTGGAATTGACATACAAATAAAAGTTGTAGATTTGGAGTTTTAGATTCCATCTTTATAGTTAGCCATTTTGAGTTTTAGATATCATGTTTATAGATAAGTTTTGAAGGGAAAATTTTAAAAATTTCTTCTAAATTCAATTATAAGTAAAATATTATCATTTTAAAAAGAAAACTCACTGGAATGGATTTGAAATGAGGTTCTCTTGACAGGGTGATTTTTTGAGTTCTTTTTGTGTTCTTTAAATCTATGACTTCATTTTTGCAACTTCATTTTTGAACTAGAATGAATGCGATTTTGGCTTGGTCAAATATTTGAACATACTTCCATATTTGTAATTTTAGAAAAAATATAATAATGTACTTTGGTAATACCAAATCCAACCATTAGATAGGACAAGAACTTGATCAAGTACTTCCACAAATTTGGATGACTTTCGTCCAAATAGTAATGAAAACAACAAGAATATAAATGAGTTCATGGTCTAGAAATTGGATATTAGACTACTTAAGGATTAATATATGGAAGTTTGCACTATGTAGGTAAAATCAATAAAGTATATCTGTCTTTAGTATTTTTATACTATCTTAAATAGTACTTTGTCATCTAATCTTCATCTACTTTCAACAACTTTCACACAACTTTTAAGCTACTATCATCCTAATTTCATCCAAATATTCATTCACTTAGTATGAAGGATCTCATACCATTCAAATTTATGCACTAATTGAATTAACTTGAGTACCTATTATAACACTAATTAAAAAGTGGGTGAATATATAGATTAAATTATCAAATTCTTCTCCCCCAAATTAGATTTGAATGTATTTTATAAAATCATATAATATAAAGTAATGTTGTGGGCGAATACATATAATACTATTAATTTTTACCTTGAGTGCTTACAATTTTAAGTACATTTCTTACAAAACAATTGCAATTAGTAACCTATACTCTACTAGAAATCTAGCACTTGCAAATAAAATTTTGAAAAACATTATAAATCCAATGAAAAATTTAATGACATTATGAAAACTTTGCACAAAATAGAATCTGTAAATATAGAAAATAATCAACCAGTTTATTGAAATTGACACCAAATTGAAAGAAATCAATTTAGTTTTATTCAAATTTAAGTAGTATTTATTAACCCCTAAAGGACCAAGGTGTGTTTTTTGGCAACATAACTTTTTTGGGTAGGTGCATGTGAATACAGATTTCCATATTTTGGGCACAAATTTTTAAGAAAAAGTGTGAACGAGGAATATCTTTCATGTGCACAAATTTCAAGACATTTGGAAATATGAGTCAAAAATTATGGCCTAATATGTAGTTTGTTTCTCAATTCGGGCAGTCTGGGCAGATCTAAAGAAATCACTTTTTTCAAAAATAAAAATTTGAAATTAACTTTCTAGATCTATATACACATAGAAATCTTTGAATCATTCCATTTTGATTAATAAGTCAAAAGTTATGAGGTGTTTTAGTTGCAGGCAGTTATGGATTCTCTACTCTAAAATAAATTTTGAAGTTCTTTATTGAATTCAATTTTCAATATTTTTGGAAAAAAATAAAAATATTAGGTGAAGATTGTTTATTACAACATTAGAACCATTGGGATTGGAATTTTTCAATTCCAGAACTACATTATTAACAATTTAGTGTTTTGATTCATTCTCTACTTCTTTCTACTTACTATTTTTTTCCTATATGTTGTACAATTTCAAATGATCTCAAATTTTTCAGGCATGTAGACAACTTGACTTGAAGAAAGAGTCAAAAGAGTTGCAACCATTGTGGACATTTTTTCATGCAAATGTGACCTTGTGAAGTGTAGCTGCCCGGTTTTTTGCAGGGTCAAAAAAAGGCTTTTGGTCACTTTAAACACTATTATCTTGCAATCTACACGGTGGAAATTTCTGAAACTTTTTCCACATCTTTTCAAATTATCATAATACAAGATCCTATGGTTGTATGTGTCCAAAAAAACTTTGAATTTTTTTGGATACTTGTCCTAAAAATGGCAGTTTTAGAGAGTTTTTGGTAAAAACCTAGTCAAGGAACTTTAGAGTTTAAACTATTCATGCACAAAATTAAGCTTGCTCTAAAGGAATAAAAAACTTGTGTCATTTTCAAGGAATATTAATCCTATATAGACCAATCTAGCCAATGAACAACAAGTCAAATATTTGACATAATTTCTTTTTTGAATTCAATTGATGAAATTTAGAGACCATCTTCTCAAAAAGTGAATGGAAGATGGGATAATGAGTGTAAACCACAACTTCATTTTTTTCCAATTGCCCTATTCCAAGTGGCAATGAAAGTAACAAGAAAAGGTTATGCATTCTTTTGTGGAATAGATATTCATTTTAATTTGTGTGTAATTAGACATGCATTAGGATCATTTAAGCTTTCAAAGTGTTTACTAAGAGTTGGCATGATAACAAGTGAAGCTATCTTCTCTAGCCTTTAATAAATGACAACCAACAATATTGTGAAAAAGATTGAAAAGAGCCTATGAAACATGCTTTCCAAAAATAAAATCAAGGTGCTTGTAGTTAGACTTAAAGCAAGTGAGTCCAAACCTAGTGTCCATGTCCATATGTTAGTGAGTATAAAGCTACAAACATAAAGACTAAGGTAAAGAGACTTGTGCTTTTCAAAACTCAAAATTCGAAGTCATTTTGTTAGTTGATAGTCAATAACCAAAAGTGTACAACAATCCAAGATTTGGTTTTCTATAGATCTAAGAGCATCTCTATTTTTTCACTAAGAAAATGCTTCACCAAATGGCTTTTTGTAGGCTCAACTCTCCTTTTGGACTCTACCAAGGAAATAATTTTACTTGCCTCTTCTTTCTATATCTGACATTTCCAATGGCTTTGCATTTTCGTGGGTGGGAGTTGTGATAAGAGTAGTTGCAAGAAACACTTGCTAGTTTTGGTTGGAGTACTATGACTTTTGAATAATTTTTTAAAAATGAAACAAAATATTTATAACTTTTAAAGCATTTAAGGTAATATGTGTATGATAATTTAGGCCAAAAATTTTTATCTCTAAGAGTTATGCACAAAAAAAGAATGATGGAAAATACAAGAAATAGACACATTGGAATTTGATTTTTAGAAAATAGTAAAAAAATTTTAATTTAAAACTAAATTCTTAAACTTAAAGATGCTCTTTTTCAAACATTTTTATCTTTAGAAAGAACAAATTGTGTTTCTACACTTACTCAAAGGTAGTGCACTTTGAGCACATGTAGAAGGTGGAAAATTTATCATTATTTTTAAATCTCTTTGTAGGCTTGTGTAACTTTTGTGGAAGTCCTTGTATTCCAATTTTAAGCTTCAAATTCTCATTTCCAAGTTAAAATTAGTACTAAAATTCCCCCCAATTGCTAGAGTAGACATCCAATTGAGGGATGTATAAAAATAGCAAAATATTTTAAAGAAATTATGCAAAAAATTCTTCAACATCTACAAAT
The DNA here is from genome assembly GCA_963969395.1 of Pseudoscleropodium purum. Classification (NCBI taxonomy): domain Eukaryota; kingdom Viridiplantae; phylum Streptophyta; class Bryopsida; order Hypnales; family Brachytheciaceae; genus Pseudoscleropodium; species Pseudoscleropodium purum. The sequence continues at coordinate 7,908,617 of OZ017796.1, forward strand.
TTTGTATGTATTTTGTTGTCAAATTTCATAGAAAATGGACAAACAATGCAAAATTACAAGCGAAAGACCCTCTATCCAAAGTAAGGGATAAAATATAGGACAAGTAGTTCTTGCAGTCACCTATAATTGTTAGACTTTTCAAAAAGTGTTACAAAAACATTGTCAAACAAGTGGTATCCAAGATTGGAAAAGAGATAAGTAGGCCTATGAAGATGGAAGGTTGAGTGCTTATTTGGATGGGGCCAAGTTGATTTTAGAAACTTTTGTATTTGTAGTAGGAAATGTTTTGGAGGGCGCGCTCTGCACTAACCGGGCTAAGGTCTCCCCTGTTGAGAGAGTGGAAATGCTCTAAAATAGAACAATCCATTAAGGTTGAAAGACCCATGATGCAACATTTAGGAAATGACACCATTACTAGGGGTTTTCAATAAATAAGAGTTGAGCCACAATCAATGTCTTAGGTAACAATAACGGAGTGATTAGTGACTCCAATGGGAACTTCCTACTTTTGAGTATAAATTAATTGTAGGAAATGATTTTTTTAGGTCTTCCATGTTAAAAAATATTGTGACAACTTGAGGTGAGTAAAATGACCATTATGGATATACATTTTGTTGTCTTTGGGGTGCTCTAGAGACTCTTTTGGACCATGATGGGCAACACATTTAAAAAATTCATAACAAATTCATACTTTATCAAAAAATGCTCTTATTGTTTCTGACTCTTGTTTTCATGTGGGATTTAAAAAATATATATGTGTACCCTTTGATTTATAGAATGTTGATTTTGCGAAGTAAAGTCTTCACAATTTGTCGTGCTCAAAATTTTAAAGAACTAATACATATATCTTCAAAAGAATCAATGAATGAAAAAATGCTTTTTGTGTACTTGAGATGTGTTTGCATTCATCCAATGTTCAAATTTTGAATATTTAGTCTTTAAAGGGTTAATCCTTAAGTTTAATTCCTTATGGATCTAGAGTAGTCAAAATTTTCAAAATTTTCAAAATGTATTATAAAATGCAACTTTGAGAAAAAAAATTTAATGATGACTTTCAAATATTATAGTAGTTGTAAAATATGATTCACAAATCATATCCACTATTAGAGGCAAACTTTGACCCTACATGTCCAATCTATATAGAGAAAGTCCACATTTGGGAACTCAAGCAATAAGTCAATTCTAGTAGATGAGTCAACTCTAGTAGTTGAGTCAATTCATAACAGTTACAGTTCAAAAACATCTTCTTTTTCATTCAAAAATGTAAGAATTCAATTTCTACTTTTGATTAGCACATTTGGCAACTTTTCCTTAACTGTTGTATTTCAACTCCTACAGATATGAAAGAGACTAAATTTGACAATTTGGGCACCAAAGTTCTCCTACCAAGTTTCACAGTGACTGCGGCATGCTTTCCAGGGTCAATACTAATTAATTAATTAATTATACCTGTAAGCTTTGTAGTGCCTTGGATGTTCAAAAGATAAGAAAAAGAAATCCAAACTGAATATTTGGCAACGTTACTGCCCGTTTCTCCATGGATGGCATTGTTTGTAAGTTCTGGGGATAGTATTGTGCCACTATTGCTCTTTCTTGTATGTACAAATGCACATGCTTTGGGATATTTAAGCAATTGTCAGAACTTTCATCAACATTTTGCTTGTTTCATCCATGTTTATGCCAGTGAAAATTGCTGTCTGCATTACACAAAATAATATTAAGAAAAATTGGGAGAGCACCTGTCCTAATCCAGGAAATCAAATTGATTGTCTTGCCATTGTGTATTGAGCACCAGTGAGGTCACTCTCTGCCAGAATTGAAGGAGCTTTCTATCGGTGAGACATAGTCGTCAACAATACAGTGCAACCAGTAAAAAAATAAGAGCTCTACAGTCGGGGTTAGAAACAGCTGGCCATCAGTGTCGGTGACATTTCAGGTTGAATGCAATGCTCCGTGAAAGAGTGTTAAGAAATTGGCAATACAAGTGAGCTAACAAGGTCACTGAATGCAAAAGCAAAGCAAAGCAAATGAATTCACCAAGTCAATGAACATAAAAAAAAAGAGATTTCAAAACTTCCTAACAATTGACTTTGCAATGACTGCGAAAGAATACCAAGAATCGAAAACCAGACAAAATTGAATATAGTATCCTAACCAATGCTTTCTGGAAAAGGGAAAAGGAGTAAAAGATGATGTGATACCTCACCGTCGCTATTAAATGTTGTGGTGGGTTCGTCCTTCCACGTCTGCCAGCTGCTTCCCCCCCAGCCTGCTCTGAGTTACAGTATAATTTCAGGTGGAGCAGCATGCTGATTTCATAGCATGGTGGTACCACCCCCGACCAGAAATAGCCTCTTGGAAAAATCACCATCTTGTTTCAGAATATTGGAGGATTGTGCAGAAGGGAGGGCGCCATCACTCACCACGCGCGCTGGCTGAATTATAAGGCATTCAACTGTCGAACTCAATCTGGCGTCATGAAGATGAATTGCTTGACTTGAGCCATTATTTGGACAGTCACCAGGTTGATTACTTACTTTGCTGTTGGCCTACTATGAGCGGCATAGTTTCCACTCAGTCCCTGTGCTCATTAGATTGAAGCCAATTGCCAAGTTAGCATGAAAGGCACAGAAGGCTTTCCTTGATATCTAAGACAGGTATAGGTAAGTTAAGCAATTGCACTAAGCATTGAGAGCGCCCTGACATGTGAAGATATACGAGTCCTAGTTTTTAGAGCTCTGTGCAGTTGAAAGTCACAATCTTGGCTCAATTCGCAACTCTGAACAATTGCGCTAATATACAGATATTGACGTTTAATCAGCAAATTTCCATTGTAGTGGAAATGGAAATGGAAATGGAAATTCCTATGTAGATTCCTCACCACGCTCTATTCACCAAACACGGCAAGCCCAAACTCTAAGATTAACAAAATTTTGCAGAGATTCGGTCATGAAAAGACTAATTGAACAAATATTCCAAAAAAGGGCAAGGGTCGATGTATGCAAAATGAAAACTAAGTAGGTCGATCGCTGTTGGCGTTGACCGCGTCATTCACTCTTTACCGCTTTTGAGTTGGGCACAACGTTCAAATCAAACTTTCAGCTGCTTTGCACTCAGACACGCTTAAACAATAAACTTTCGATCGTTTTCTCAGTGAACTGAGCCCGAACTAATTAATTATTTTAGACCTACGGAATGATTCAATCTGACTGGAGTTTATGTGCAGGATTGGCTGTATCGATCAAGAATGTACATACCGTCTGTGGCATGCATGCGGATGGCTTGCTAGCTCAGCTGGTGGCCTGTTGCTTTATTCGGACGTTCAGCTTAAGTAACAATCTCTGCCAATAATGGTCCCATCACGGCCAAATCAACAGCTGCAGCAGCCTCTCCACATGACTTTTGGAGCAAGAAGCTAGGTACCTGATCAATAAGAAGCTCATCCCGGAATCGACGCCCTCCACAATTTAGTCGTCGACCTTGAATCTCCAGTGTCTGTCACTACTTGCTCCTGGCTTCTACAACACTAGATCTAGCAGATCAAAATGTCCAGAGGAACATATGACGTTGTAGTCAGATAGCTAGTTCTGAGAGAAGATTATACTTCAACTTACATGCACAAGAACGCTCCAACTACAGCAGAAATTGATCGATCAGTCACCTAATTGTTTAGGACTTACGTAAAAGTACTGGATGTTATATATCATTGCCCGATCGCCGTTTTGTATGGCCTCTTCATGAATTCATGAAGCAGCTTTAGGTACTTCACACTCAGCACAGTTCAGATCACCATCACAACCCAGGAGAATTCGCATTCATGCTGCACACATCATCGATCACAAGGTGAAACATCGAGAAACAATCATGAGGGGGCATGTGCATGGGATGCGCGCTGGTAATCGGTGCAACGAGATAATTCGAACAAGTTTCAATATGAGAGACCCAGTTATCATCACGAGTCTGATTCCGACGTTGCTGATAACCATTCTCGTCTATGAGGCCCTGCACACACGTCCCGCCATGGCCGCTCCGATCCCTGCGCCCGACATCCCCAACCACTGCAACAGCCAGGAGCACTGCTGCATGCCTCTCCCCTACACAGGAAAACCAGTTCGCCAATTCACCCCCAACGCCACTCTGCCCCTGCGCGTCCGCCGCCCCATCCACACCCTCCCTGTGGACGCCATCACCAAACTGGAGCGTGCTTACGCTCTCCAACGCGCTCTTCCCGACACAGACCCCCGTCAGCTCTTCAACCAGGCGAAGCTGCACTGCCTGTACTGCGACAACGCGTATTCCTATCCCGACATGCCCTGGCCGCTGGAGATTCATAACGGCTGGCTGTTCCTGCCTTACCACCGTACGTTCATGTACTTCCACGAGCGCATCCTGGCGAAGCTGCTCGACGACGACACGTTCGCGTTGCCTTACTGGAACTGGGACAACCAAACGCCAGAGGCGCCTTTTGCGAATACGCTGCCGAATGTCTACGCGGTGAATAAATCCTCGTCATTGTGGAACCGGAATCGGAATGAATGCGCGCAGCCGCCGTACACAGTGGATCTGAATTCAGCCGGCGGGTGCACGACCAAGACGGCTGAGGAGCTGAGGGTCGAGAATACGCGATTGATGTATACGCAGATTGTGGCCGGCTCGCCAGCGACGAATTTGTTCTTTGGACAACCGTATCGTTATGGTGATTCTGGTGGCCATGGCCCCGGGACGTTGGAAGACACGCCCCACGGGAACGTGCACTTGTGGGTGGGCAGTCCCGACGCGGCGACGGCGTTCGACGACATGGGCAACTTCGGACGGTCCGCGAGAGACCCCATCTTCTTCGGCCATCACGGGAACGTCGACCGGATTTGGGAGCTTTGGAAGACGCTACCAGGGGAGCAGCGCCGGGAGCCCGTGCACCGCGACTTCCTCGACGCGCAGTTCACATTCTACGACGAGAACGCGGATCTCGTGATCGTGAATGTGTCCCAGATGTTGGACACGAAGATTTTGGGATACGAGTACGAGGAGTCGACTGCGGCGTGGATTACGAACGGGGAGAGAGCTGGTGAAGAGCAGACCGTCCCGTTCTGCAACCCCACGAATCCATCTCAGACGCGCGCCATGATTTTCACCACGCCTGAGCTTCAAGCTAGCGATGTTTTGACATCGCAGCCACTCACATTCCGCGTACCTCGCCCAGAACAGAGTAGTGGCGGCGAGGAGGTTTTGGAGATCTCGGGGATTCAATTAGACCCCTTCTTGCAGGCGCACTGGGAAGCGTATCTGTTCTACCCGTCTGCCGATACGAGCACGTCCGTGAGCTGTCCTGAATTTGTGGGCACGTTCAATCACATTCCGCATGTCGGGCAGGCGCAGCTGAAAAATGAACGCGAGTGGCGGGTGGCGGTGCGGACGAAACTGGAGACGCTGGGGAAGCAGAATTACACGGATGTGGTGGTGACGCTGACGCAGTTTGGGCCTAGTATGCAAAATCTGGGGTTCGCGAGAGCACGGATTGTGTGGGATACCAGTCCTGGTAATTCTACCTCGCCTATGGTGTGATCATGGGGATGCTGCTCCTCAGATTTCCGATTTCTCAGACTTCGATTCGCGATCGGTTGCAGTGGGGCGGAATTTCGATCTGGTCATACCAAGCTGCATCCATGATCGCAGTGCGTAGTTCTAAGAGACTGAGTCCGGAGGTGAATCTGTTCGTGTCATGAATTATGAATTATGATCTGTCCTGGACATGACGGTTGGGGATTTTAAAAGTCGGTTCTCGTTGCAAACATTATCAAGTATTGAATCACGTGCATATATTGGCTGTACGTCAATTAGACGTGACTGACAATTCGAGACAGAGAATTGTCCGTTGAACTCGGTGGAATTGAAGCTTGGAAATTCAATAAAATTGCAGCGACGGCGGGTTTTGTCCATATTTTCCATTCTTTACACTGTCTGCATTGTCTGGAAACACAGATTCAGATGATGACATAGCACAGGTGTGTTGTGCTTTCCAGTTTAGGGTTTATCAGGAAGCATATAAGGGCAATCACTTTGGATCAAGGAGAACGTTTTGAGAAACACCATCTGCCCACTAGACCTCTTAAATGCCACAACCAAGGCGCCGAAAATGCGCACCATCGAATAAAATCCAACCCACACGGTCAGCTCCTATCCAAACTAACTCCATGTCCTTTCGACAAACTCCTCTGCAGGGCACCAGCTGAAATGCTGAAATCTTCCAATGTGTAGTCCCGGTCAGATGGTAAGGTATTTCCGACTCGTATGGTCCATCAGCATGCACAATTTCTTGAACATCGTGGTCGCGTGCAAAGATTCCGAAGCGTCTAGAAATCCAGTATCAAAAGTTCAAATGAAGGCAGCTACTTGTCATAGGAGAACCCCTCGTGATCTCGACTTCGTATCTTGCAAAACCCATCTACTCGTACACAGGGTAGATTACAGAAAGATCACAGGTAGAGCTGAGACAGATGCACTTCCTAGTTGTCGAGAGCTGTGGACATTGTGGAGTCAGACATCACCGAGAGAGTCCACATTTATCTGCCAGACGGGTACAAAAAGTTACAACCAAGGGTGGTTGTGTAACATGGACATTCTCTAATACGGATTCCCATTAACAAAAGCAATTCACTATGGCCTACGGTAGTTGTGATGAATACACCCTCTAAATAACGTCGTAGAGCCTGGTAATCCTGTGAGTCCACTCCATACTCTACAACTGAGGATTAGAACAAGAAGCACAGCCATCTAAAGCGACAATATTTGCCACTTTCATATTGAGGAGACACATCGGTGAATGCACAAATTAATCCAGAAGCAGAGTCTTCCAATATCTTGAGAAGAGAAGTCAATTAGAGGATCTAACGGAAGACCAATTGGCTACGAGTTACAAGTCCTAATGTCATTGACTGGATTCGGGTATTTACCGGTAATTAACACATAGAAGAACATCATTTAATTAGCTTCAGTGAGGCAAAGCAACGGTCCCTACACAACCCAGTACACTGAATACTGTGACAAGAGTAACAGTGTAGAAAGTTTAAGCCAATATGCTCGACATTTTTAGAGCATAAGCAAGCGAATAGTTAAAAACTCAGGAAGATACATCTGAAGTCCACCTCCAACCATGATCTTCCTGTTAGAGCCTCGGGAAGATAATGCAACATACGTATCCACTACGGCAAGAGTGCAGACTAAGTGACTCACCCAGCCTTGGCTGGATTGCACACACCTGACAGTAAAACTCACTTCTCTATTCCACTATTTTTCCGGGAAACCTTTTCACAATTTGCTCCGTCAATTCTCAGCCTGGACTGGTGCTTTCATGCGCAAGCTTTTCCTTATGTCTACACGCTTGCCTCAAATGCTATTAACCTAATTACAACGCAAGCAGGACCGCTCAATATTAAAGCTCATTCAGTGATCAAGAGCAAACTCAAACCCTAGAAATAAAAGACGCAAGACAGTCCATAATCGTGATAAACACTGATAATCTATTGCAGCATGTTATCTTTTAAAATTCATACAGAGAACATCATCTGTGTACATGTAAAACGACTACAACCAGAAATGTAAGCACCTCATCCTGAATAGACACCGTATGCCAAAATCGAGGAAAATCATTTTTCTGTCATAAGGGTGAAACATATTTAAGCATTTCCGCAGCTGGAGAATTCCAAATAACCTGAGATTTGCAGACCTAAAATTTAGGTCACCTAAACCTAAGACCTCAAGTACCTCCCCTGCGCGGCGAGCACAGCCATCGCCACCACAACCAAAACGCCAATCGCCTCGCCGTTTCTTAACGGTAAGACTTCTGGAAACGAGAGCGGGCACCACGACCTCCGAACTTCTTGGGCTCGCAGCGACGGGGGTCGGCGACCAGCAATGTCCTGTCGTACCTCAAGAGAATATCCTTGATCTCCTTCTTGGACTGCTCGTCCACGTACTTCTGAAAGTAGGCTACAAGAGCCTTGGCAATGCTCTGCCGGATGGCGTAAATCTGCGAGGTGTGGCCTCCACCCTTCACGCGAATACGCATGTCGACACCGGCGAACTTCTGCCTCCCCAGAAGGAGCACGGGCTCGAACGCCTTGTAACGCAGAATCTCGGGCTCCACAAGTTCGATGGGGCAACCGTTGATTTTAATCAAACCCCGGCCCTTCTTGCAATAGGTCACGGCCACGGCCGTCTTCTTGCGACCGAAGCACTGCACGGATTCCGTTGCGGTAGCCATGGTGATACAACACGACGTCGCGCGCTAGCGAGCGATAGACCTGTGGCGAAGACGAAAAGAGGGCTTTCGCAGCGCTCGCGCGAGAGGTTGAAGCCAAAGAGAGCTCCTCCTTCGCGCCGCTCGCCCTATTAGGGTTTCGCTGCACGCTACCAGTTGATACCCTGTTTGATACTAGTCCAGGAGTTCGTTCCCCGATGAGAACACCCGAAGCGGCCCATAATCCTCACCCAAAACAGACATTTTTTTTTTAATCCAGCATCTCTGAACCATTTATTGATGAAAAAAAAAACACCAAGATGTTAGCAAATGAAAGTGAAAGTAAGTTAAATGCAATTGGTTTGAGAATTTTCATAGAGTCTGCAAATAAATTATAAATTTTCAAAGTAAAGATCACAGGAACATCCACTAACCTAAACCCTTGAAAGATGTGGACCCCCTTAACCAAGGTAGTCATCAAACCATGAAAGATGCAACATTCATGTGGTTGGTTTGGCACAACGCAGTCACAGTTAATTCCTAGAGTGCGAAGATCAACCCTAGCATTGACACCGAGTGCAGTTGTTGTGAGCAAGGAATGGAGGAAACTCCTTCTTACAGGTTTTATTACTATCATTGTACCCAAGACATTTGGGAATTTGCCCAATCAATTTTACTTCACCTCATAGATACTCCTTCTAGTGTTTCTCACCCTAGATTTGATCTCCTTCAATGTGTATTTGGTTCACCACTACCTAGACATTTCTAGGCAATCAAGACCAGTGATCTCAAAACTAGTTCAAGGTTTTTAGCAAAATGTTCATTTTTAGAAGATTTAAAAAAAAATTTACACTAGGGGCATGAAAAATTAAGTTTAGATCCATGCAGCTCAAAACTCAGATTCGTACCTGCCATCATGCACACAAGGCTATAGATATTTTAAAATCATTTGACAGCCTATAGATTCACTCTCTGTGTTTGGCGCTTAGACACCCCTTTGGTATCACCGAGAACTAGGTCCCTCCCTCCATGTTTCAATTCATCTAGTTCTTGGTTTCCGGTTCTCCTTCTTGTTGTCCAGCCCTTCTGGACTTGGTTGTTCTTTCTTGTTCTCTTTTTAATGCAATGGCTCTGCCAGTTGTTCCAAAAAAATGCTTTGATTATTGAATCAATTAATGCATACTTTGTTTCTACAATCAAGTCATTAATCAAATGTTTTTTTTACTTTAGCGTTGTTTAAAAGTTATTCAAATATCCTTGAAATACAAAATGCTTCAACTTTCTGATTGCTTACTCTAGACCTTGAGTAGTCCATATATAATTTTTTAAATTCTAATTCAATTCCCAAATCAAAAGTTATGCTCCCAAAACTTTCTTGGTAGCCCAATCAATTTGGACACCTATAGGGCATCTTTGCAAAAGCACTTGTCAACTTTTGAAATTAAACATGTACATAACTAATAAAATATGGCACAAATCATCTAAAAAATATAGTTTTCAAATGACATTCTAATTGTAGTCAAACTTTGTTAGCTATATCAGATTGACTTCAAGAAAAAACATTTTCTTCTAACTTCAAGCCCTATTATCTTGCAATTTGTGAAGTCTAAGTTCTTCAATTTTCACCTACATTTTCTAATCTTTCATCATTTGAATTCCAAATATAAAAAATTCTCATTGCATAAAAAATCATCAAAAAATGACTAGTGTTAGTATTGCTAATGCACTTAACCTCCTTTCATTGCAAGTTAATTTAAAGTAAACTAAACTCATATTTGCTTTTGAATTTATTTTCATAAGTGAATCTAACAACAAATACTTATGAATGGTCGAAATCATCATTTTGTATAGAAAAAAAAAATTTCACTCCAAAAGGGCTCAAAGTCTATTTACCCTATTTTGTAAGAATAAAAAAATTCTCACTTCAAAAGTTATAATCTTTCAATTCATATGGTTAAATGGGATGAAATTTTTTCCACACATTGCCTTATTTTTTCAATGCATTTTTATATTGTTGGAATTCAAAAAAATAATAATTTTGTTGGACAATGCATAAAAAATTGGCAATTTGGGACCTTTCTTCTTTTGAAATACCTTCTTTCCTTTAGGAGGTAATAACAAGTTTATTATTGAATACTTCAAAATCCCCATTGGACCTATTCCATGAACATCCCATTCAATATGAGCTAATTTAATACATATGACTTCAAAGATTGAAGCTACATGGACTATAAACTCTATCTTCATGTTGTACAGTTTTTAGTTCATTGAATCCACTAAGGTAAACCTCTTATTCATGCAATATGACAATTTATATCACTTGTAGTCATTGTCTTACAATTACACTTCATTTTTCGATCTCACTCAAGCATCTCTAACAACATTTCAAAGATGGATGAGAAAATTGAGAGGAACCACTATTGGGAATGATGATCAAGGTTGGTTGGAGATGACACATACACACAAATAAATAAATAAATATATATATATATATATGTATATATATGTATGTATGTATGTATGTATGTATTTGCTTATTTATATTTGAGGAACAAAATAAAAATTCTGGTTTGAGTTGAGAGTTGGATACTAATAACCAACTTGAGAATCCAATATGGTAGAATCACCCATTGTCAACCACTTAAGTGTTTTGCATATGTTTTTAAGTAGTAGAAGGTAATGTAAATTCTTTGGCATGTAGGAAGATAGAAATCATGGGAATTATCAAATTTTCGTGATTTTATTCCTTGAATTCAAATTACTATAAATTTTGGAAGTTGGTAGGTAGTCCAAATCTATAGCCAACATGTAGAGTCTTCTAATTCCAATCATTCAAGAAGTTTTTTCCACTCACTACTTTGGAACATGTGTCTTGATTTGATTAGTCTTAATTTTGAAAAGGAGAATAAGAACATTCAAAGCTTGGGTTGAACATTTATTTTAGCCTTGGTTGGAAATATTCCACCTTCTAGGATGGGGATGGGTTTAGGGTTGACAACAATGGGTGATGTTTTGAATGTGGAAGTTTAGCCATGTACAAAAATAGAGTTTGGAAGGATTGTATATTTTTTTTTAAATTTTATTTTATAAAACATAATTATTATGAATTTTTTAGTGAAAGATTATTTTTTACCTATAATGGTGATATAGACCTTTCTAACTTGAAGGACAATTTATTACCTAAGCTTCTCATTTTTTTCCCCATAAAGTGCTTGAAGGGCAATTTAATTTATTGGCTAGCTATTTTTTCCCCATAGAATGCTTGAAGGTTGATTTAGTTTATTGGCTATCTATTTTTTTCCCCATAAAGTATTTGAAAGGCAATAAAGTGGCTATGCTTTCAATTTCTTTTCTTTAGTTTTTCAATTCATTTACTTATCTTTGAATTTTTTTCCTCATAGTTTCTCATTTCTTAACAACTTGTACAATAATGTTTATGTCACCTTCAATAATTTTTTGTTGCAACCTCTACAAATTTTTTCAAACCTTCTCAATTGTTTTCCTTATTTTTCAAGTTTTTTGCTTATTTAGAGTAAGTTTTTTTTCACACTCTCTATTTGTTTTAGAGACGTCTTATATATATTTTTTATTTTTTATAACTTTTTAGTAAACCTTTAGTAATTTATCCCTTATGTTTGGTAATTTTTCTTCCACTTTATTATTGTTTTTTATCCTCTACAATTTATGGGCTTCCTTTTATAATTGTGTCCTAATCTTGAGGTTTACCTCTAGAAACCTTCTATCCTTTTTCAATTTACCTTTACAACTATGTCAAATATTTTGACCTACTTTCATAATTGTGTCCTAATCTTGGAGTTTTCCTTTACATACCTTCTATATATATTTTTTCCTTATCTTTATAATTGTGTTTCATTTGTTAAGCCTACCTTCATAATTGTGTCCTAGTCTTGAAGTTTACTTCTAGAAACCTTCTATGATTTTTTTGCTTACCTTTATAATTGTGTCATAATTGTTTTGGCCTACCTTCATAATTGTACCCTAGTCTTGAGGTTTACCTTCATAAACCTTCTAATTTTTTTGCTTATTTTTATAATTGATTCCTAATTTTGGGCTTACTTTCATAGTTGTATCCTAATCTTAGGGTTTATCCTTACAAATCTTCTATAGTTTTTTTGCTCTTTTATAATTGTGCCTTATTTTTTTGGCCTACCTTCATATTTGTGTCCTAATTTTGTAGCTTACCTTCTTAAAGTTCTTTATTATTACATTGACCAATGAAAGGCCTATATCTAGAAATATAAAAATTTGACCACTTCAATAGCCCTAACTAATTATTATTTGGTATACATTTCTAAACACAAAATGCATATATGTTCAGAATTCTTTAATAACATTGACCAATAGAAAATTGGAAAGCCTACACCTAGAAGTATGAAAATTTGACCATTCTAATAGTCCGAATTATTTATTACTTGGTGTACGTATAGGCCTAAAAAATAGGGTAGAGGGTTCTAATTTTTTATTTATTATATTTTGTTATTTGAAGTCCTAAACTCTAAAATATGAAAATTTGACCATTCTAATAGCCCTAATTAATTATTACCTAGCATCCATCTCTAAAGACAAAATGAATATATATATATATATATGCAGAATTTTCATAATATTGACCATTAGAAGGCACACACGTAGAAATATGAAAATTTGACCATTCTATTGGTCTTAACTAATTATTACTTGGTACATGTCTCGAAACACAAAATATACATATATTCACAATTTTGTTTATAACATTGACCAATAAAAGGCCCAAAACTAGAAAAATGAAAATTCAACCACTCAAATAGTCCAAACTAATTATTACTTGGTGTACATGTAGGCCCAAAAAATAGGACATAAGTTTTCCAATTTTTTTAAAAAATATTTTGTTAATAGAATCCCTAAATTCCAAAATATAAAAATTTGACAACTTTGATAGCTCTAAGTAATTGTTATTTGATATACTTCTCTAAACATAGAATGTACATATACTCACCATTTTTTTATTACATTAACCAATACAAGGCCTATCTTTATAAACCTTTGATAATATTTTTCCTTACCTTTATAAAATCTCCATAAGGTTTTTGCTCACTTAGATTACATTCTAATTTCATAGTAAACCTATTTATTATATTATAATAATACACAAATGAAACAAAATTTGATAGCAAAAGGAAAAATATAATTTAGAGAGCAAATAGAGTTATCTTGACTAGGAACAATCCTTACTGTGTTATCTTTGCTTGCCTTCGTTTTATTTTTCATAAAAAATATGAACAATTTCCATTGTAAAATAGTACAAGGAGCCTAAAGACTATATCCTTGATGGGAATTCTTACATTCTCTAAAATAATTTATAAATTTTATATGCTTATAAAAATAAAATTTTAACATTTTTAATTATAAAATTTATTTTAAAACTTTTATATTTATAAATATAAATTTTAAACTTTTACATTTATGAAAACATTTTTAAAAGTTATACATTTTCTAAAAGAATTTATGAATAAACTAAAGTGAGAATTGAGAGCCACTCAACAAGGAAATAACCTTAGTACCCAACAGGGTAGAGCCCGTTTCCATGGGCATCCAAGCTTTGGACCTCCAAACATTTTCTCACTATAAGAAACCAAAATTTATTGATGTCAAAAGGAATGGATTCTAGGTGACATTGAAAAAAACAAAAATTCATGTTTTTATGTCCAATATAACATCAATGGACATCATTGTTGATATAAAAACATGGGTTTTTTTTTTTATGTCACCTCAAATGTCAGCTAGAATCTGTTCCTTTTGATGTCAATTTGTCACCTAAAACAAGGTTTTTTCATAGTGTCTATAGTATGGAAGGAGGGCCCTAGAAGTCTAAGAGGCCTTCCAAGCTCTAGTCTTCAAACTCCACGAATATAGACCTAGAGGGTCTGGAGGCTATCTTAGACCTCCTTATTTTTAGTTATTTGAAAAAAATGTTGGTCAATATCTGATACTAGCTAGTGCGTATGGGTGGTCTTTTTTAGCATGATTGATAGAGAAGGTTATTTCTGAGAACATGTTTGGTAAAATTGAATTCAAATATTTGATAAAATTAAAATGAGATAAAGGCCCTCAAACTTATCCAACAAACCCTATTTTCTCCCTATAATTGGGCTTCAAATTTGGAAGCTCTTCTCCGCTTCACCTCTCTAATGCACCCATGGAAAGCTCATGTATCTATATCTACCTTTAGATGCTCTTACTAGTCTTCTCCAAGAATTGGAGGTCTATTAAGCCTATGGAAATAGGCTCTAAGATACAACTTACCTTCAAATTCAGTTATATCCCATTCCACATGTGGAGACTTCAAAATACCCTAGAGATTTATATTTTTGGCTTAGAAGTATTGCATGTCATAGCATAGAATATAGAGGGTGGAAACTCACTTTTTGATTTTGGGCATCACTTTTTTATTCCTACTTGGCACCCATCATGGCCTCAATTTCCCCTCAGTTTGCCATTTTTAACATTTCAGATTTTATTAGGAACCCTATACCATTTGGGGCCTTGACTCACATCGTATCTTTGAATTTCTCCATTGTAGAGCACTTGTCATTGTTTGTACTAGGCATTTGTCAAGATTTATTAGAGCCTTGGGAGTGGGTTGAAGAAAATAATCTAGTATTGGAAAGCTGTACAAAACTCTAGAGCATATATATGAAGTTGTGACTTAATTTTTTGTCTTATATTTAGAAATTTTCATGATTTTATTAGGAATGTTGATTTTTGTGGTAATGTAGGTATATGTCATTGTGTTCACCATTCAAATTTTTGATTGAAAGTGATTTGAAAGAGGAATTCATTCATGAAAAAATGCTAGTGTTCACTAGTAGTGCTAAATCTATATTTACAATGATGTTGTTTTCATTCTGTTGTACAAGTTCAATCACTTTTAAATTTTTGGGGCATGTTCCTAACTTATAAAGAATCCTAATTCAAGGAGTAACCATCAAAATGGAATTGTATACATATAGAATTTAGCAGTCTAAGTGTAGTTGCCCAAAAAATTTGTAGTAAAAAAAATTCAAACTTTAAATCCTTGAATCTCACTCAATTCAAGGAATTTATGATTGAAAATTGATAAATCTATAGCTAAATAGTGAAGATAGGTTTAAGATCTTATAGTTGGAAACTAAGAAAAAATTGTTATTTACTGCCCATTCTCACATTCAACAAATACCCCTTTTTTACTACTTTCTTCAAAACCGCTCCCCAAACCTTTAGGGGTTAAGAGCCTTGCAACCAATCATAATGCACCACAACTACTCGAATAACTTTCCTACAACTTCACAAAAAGTGAGTAACCTATAGGTTGGAAATAGGGGGTAATTAGAAATCATTCGACTCCTATAGTTTTTGGCCCTGTTTACTTCCCATAATTGATTACTTATAAAAACATGGGTATCCAAATGATACCTCTTGAGAGTCTAAAAATCCAACTTATACAACTCCAAGTTTAAATACTTTGTCGACTTAGTACAACAATCCTTGCTTTGTCAAGTAGAAGAACAAGTCAAATCCAAAGATGAAGGCTTGGAAAGAGCTCTAACAAGGCCAAGCAAAAGTCAAGATGAAGATGACAAAGGTCAATGACTCAATATCCTATTTATACCATATCACTATTTGTGCCACTTTGTAGCCACTATGTATCAATAAAGTACATTTAAAAATTTACAACGTGCACTATTGATACATAGGTCAAATAGGTTGGTTTTCAAATTGTGGCACAAATAGGGTGTCTTAATTTGATGGCTTTTAATGTAGGAGAAATTATTTGTCTTAACTATAATAGAAGAATCCATGATATTAGTACATTGATTGATTATGATAAGGGTGGGTTGGTTCATGTATATTGCAACATATAAAGATGACAAAGATGAAATTGATTCTAGGCATGCCGCACTACAAAGTTTGTACCTCAACCAAAACCTAATGTAAGATGTGAAATTGCTACTTGAAAATGCATCGTATTGGATGAATTTCTAGCTCATGAGATTAAGAAAAAACAAGCTTAAATGATAAGAAAGAAAAGCTTGAAGTTGAAAAGAAACAAGAAGCACCTACAAGAAAGAAGATTAAAGTTGAAAAGAACAGAAAAGCCACAACACTTCAAACTAAAAAAATGAAGAAGCCATGAGAGGAAATTCGGGGTGAGATAAGGGCCCTTTTTAAAAAAAATTCATTAGAGTAAAGTGTAATCATGAAGCTATTTGAGGTGGCATGGGCAACTGTAAGTTGGAACTCCCTCCGTTTGAGAGACCCTTGTATACCAATCAAAATCATGTACTTGAACATTTCTTGGAGTGTACTTCAACACTTCGAATTACCTTGGCCCTATATGAATGTGACATGTTGGAGTAAAATGTACAGAATTCCACCTAGCTATTTGCATAGGCAAAGCCAACTGTTTTCATAATCACTCCATCTAAATGAGTGACCCCAACAATTACAAAATTGATTAAATATGTTTACGCATATCCACTCAGTTGCAAGTGCATTGTTTCTAGAACTCTAGTTCAAGATTAGGTTAAATTGTAATAAAATTTTATTTTATTTGTATAGCAATCTCCTATATTTATACACATTTTGCAAAATTCACTAGCAACCCACTCTCCAGTGTTGTAACCTTGTCCTTATAAGTTGCATCTACTCCCAACAATTGTGTCTCATGTATTGTTCTTAGCTCCTCCAATTTTGTTGTCAATTGCATTCTAAATTCAGTTTGTACCCTGATGTTTGCATCCAAAAGTTCAACTTTTTCTACTTCTAAATGAAATACTTATTCCATGAGACGACCTCTCTCCACATTCCATATATCAGTACTAGACAAAGCCTTTGTGTACCCAAACAATCCAAATTCTTCATGACAATAAAATTCTATAAACCCCTTAAGGTTTCTAAACCACAGTGATTCACTTGTCAATGAATTTGGAGGGTATATTTTGCCATTAGTCTACAAGTCTATATTCTTGCAACCCTTGGCATGTTTGGTAGCAAATGCAATTGGTTTACATTGTAAATGTAGTGCAACACCCCCCTTATTTTTATCAATGGAGCATATTGTGCATCTAAAGTCACATGCAAATCATACAACTTTCTAATTATTCTCACACTAATATTGGTCTGATCCTACAAAGCCATATTCAAAACACCGCAACTATAAACAACAATACAATCCCTGCAACAACATAGGCCCTCATACATTGTAACCAACACAAGCCTTCATACATGGCGGATCTCAAGCTCACCAACTTTACCATAGAAAATTACCTGTGTCATGATTTCTTCTTGCTCTTGGCAAGTCACTTCAACTTCGCGTCAGAATGACAACCAGACACTTCAACTTCTCTTGCCCATTACAAGAAAGAATGATGGATCAAGAAGTCGTAGGAGGCTTACTTAGAACTCCACTAATTGAATTTTATGCCGTCATGATTCAATTTTAAGCAAGCTTTTAAGCTCATTTCAAACCATCTCAAGGGCCCTTTTCTCACCCCAAATTTCCTCTAATGACTAGCAATCAAAAACTCAAAAAGAGAAATAAGGGCTCTTTCAAAGTCAAAATTTGGAGTTGAAAATGCCAAAATATTTGCAAGTCTTTCAAAATAATTTCTAAATTTAGAATGAATGCGTAATGATAGAATATACTGTGCAACTAATGTGCATAATGATAGATTCTCATGAAATTGGAATCTAAAAATACTACATCCAATGGTTTTCAACATTTAAGGCACTTGAAATTTCAAAATGAAAATTTCAAAACTGCATTATGAAATACACTTAATTGCATCCATAGAATTTAAATTATCTTGTAATTTCAAAACTATGTTAGTGAAAAATCTTGAGGAGTAACAACTGATAATTATAGTGAGGTTGGTGTTTTGACTATTTTCTTAACTTTTTTATTCCATAAAAAGGCAACCCTCTTTTCATTATGTTAGTTATAAGATCATAGGAGGAAGGAAGACATTGAGAAGAATCAAATGGTATAATTTTTATATCAATCACAATAGTTTTGGACACTTAAAAGTCAACTTTAAGAGCCCATAGTAAGAGAGTTTTTTCATGCAAGAAGAGAAATAAAAAATTGGATGCTTTTTTTAATTATGAGATTCTTATTTCTTCATTATCTTCTAAAAAGATCCTTCTAATAGTGTCAATTATCAGACTTCATTATTGCATTCATCGCTAACAATTGGCATTTGTATTGCCTATTTGTGGAAAGAATTAAAGTCATTGATTAGCCTCACAAAATCAAAAGTAGGCAAGAATAGTATCATAGACATAGGTAGGGACATTGCAATACTTGATCACATTGTCATTCTTGCCAAACTTACTATTAATGCATCAAAATTATTTGAAATTCTATCATGAAAAACAATTGGTAAAATTAGATTTTAATAGAAAAGTTTTGATTTTCAAGTTTTTTATGTTTGTTATGTAACATGAAGTGGAATACATACTACTAGAATTGGACTTACTTAGATAAGGTATTGGAATTTATTAGAAATTAATTTGCACCCTAACTTCTCTCGTAATTGCTTTATTACAACTTCATCATAAGTTATCAAATTTAAAGTATCTAGCTTATTTTGTTCTTCTTAAATCGATTGATATCCATTGCATTGCCTAGCTATCCATTACTTGTCACAACAATTGCGGAGTGGCTGTGACAAGCAATGGTAGTGCACGTGGTGCGCCCAAGCCAGATGCTTCTACGATGCATGGATCTGTTGTGATGGACCACTTAAATGCTTGCAATAGACTAGCTATGCAATGCTCTACCGTCACCATCCCCAACGCCATACCCGGGCACATGCGCCGCCCAGCTCCAAATGTCAAACACTCGAATTCCGCAATAGCGCGGCTCCATCTTGACTCGTCATGCCCCAACCAACGCTCCGGTTGAAATCGCAAAGGATCTGACCATACGGCAGGATCACGTGAAATGGCCCATACATTGACAAACAAACGTGTATTTGGTGGGATGTCATAGCCAAAGGCTTTAGTGGCATGAATGGATTGGTGTGGTGCTAGCAATGGCGCTACTGGATGTAGTCGCAAGCTTTCTTTGACTATTGCTTGAATGTAGTGTAGGTTGGGTAAATCCGTCTCTTGCACACAATGTTGGCGGCCCACCTCGCGGTCTAGCTCTTCTTGTGCAGTAGCTTGAATGTTTGGGTTGCTCACAACTTCGGACATTATCCATTCGCAGGAAAACAGAACAGGGTCTTGACCCCTGGCAAACACATCCTGTACATAACATACAATAATGCAATGCAATTGCCATTGCAATTAGGTACATAATCAATTGCCTCTTTCTAAATTTTTTTCAAAAATAATTCTTTGGGACTCTGTATTTGACGTCCATATAGATCAAGTTCACTTCCTAGCTTGAAGTGTGCCTATTTCCAAGTCTTCAAACAAACTTTCTTTCTTTCAATCTTTTTTAATTGTAGATAGGAACATAATTGACTTTAGAGAGTTTAGTCTATTTATGGCCTCCATGTTACTTAAATTCACTATAAATTGTACAAACCTTAGAGACCTTGGTTTGCAAGATTATGACAAATGTACAACATACCCACATGATGCCTTTGATGTTGGCCATGGTAATTAGGGGTCCTGATCTTTCTGCATTGGCATTGTAGTTGTTTGCTTCATTAAGAAGGATGTGCATCATGTCTATCTCGTGCTTGGCCATGGGGCCACATGTATGTTGTGCTTGATGGTCCGCAATGATTTGTGAGGCGAAGGCGTCCATTTGCTTGTTGGTTTCTTGGAAGTGAGTGTCTAGCCCATGAAAGTCAAGTACCCACTTGAGAGTTGGAATGAAGTCGGCAAGATAGAATGAGCTGAGGCCCTTGATGATGGCACGTGTGATGCCTCGAAAGGCTTGGATTTCTTGCACTCGCTTGGTTTGCGACAACAACTCGTGGCTTTCACATAAGGAATGTGCATTGAAACTACAATTGACAACCAAACAGGATACAATACTGGTGACAAGCGCATGAAGGTGTTTGCGCAAATTGAATTCGCAATTGTGGGGCAATAAGCACAGCAACTGTGCCACCTCTTCTTGGCGCACATGTTGAGTAGCTTCCATGCGCTTCTTGGTCATAAGTCCCATCATCAACATCTAAACCCTAAACCCACATTGCCGAAGTATTTTGAAATATGATATCTAGCAATTCATTCCAAGCAAAGATGTTAATACACCAATCATAAGCTTGCATTGTAATAGGTACACTCTTCATTCTATTGAGTGTTGCTTTCAAAATAAAGTTACTTTGAACTACATGTTTTTCTTAAAGTTACAATTTTGTACTAACTAAAATAGTTCAAGCAATAATTAAATCATGTTATTAAACTATTATAAAATAAAAACAATTGAAAAGATATAGATTACAATAACCTGGTTTTGGAATGAACCTGGTTTTGAGTTGCTAATCAATTTCTACAAATTTAATTGCCAATTGAGTCCTTGTTGACACTTGACACCTATAGCATTTTGACTGAGTTGCATCCATTATAAGGTAGAAGGTTCATCAACTAATTAGGTTCCAAATGTGTCCTCTATCTCAGAATAAGTAACATGTTCCTTGAAATATTTGGGGTTGTCATAACTAAGTGAGGTAGTTAGCTAGACTTAAAGGGATTGATGGTTATGGACCTTCTACCTTACATCAATTGCATGCTACTATAGAATGCAAGGTCCCTTCTTGCACAAGAATAAGATTAATCTTTCAATTAAAAACCTAGCAAAGGTAGTTTACTCAAAATGTGCCCATGCTGTAAAAGCGATATTGACACAAAGGAACATTTTGATTTCTTCAATTTACAAGAGGTGTACACCTTAGGAGGTGGTTGCTTTTAGTGACGACTATGTTTCAACTTCAAAAATTTGCAACTATTCCATGAAGGCATGAAGGTCCAAAAACAATATGAAACGACTTGACGGGGTTAGATGCTAATTCCATTTTTCTTCCTACAAAAATTGTTTCAAAGAGTTTAGCTTCCCCCCCAAAAAAACAAAACAAAAACAATCAGCTTTTCAGTGGTTGCTCTAAACTGAGCAAGACTACCTTAGATTGATTGTAACTTAAGAGTTAACGTAAGTTGTGCCTGTGAATGATATGAACGCAAATCCAATGTTCAGGAAAGAGAAGTCCTCTATAATTTAGAAGAGCTAAGCTACACAGTCCCATAGACAGTCTGTTCCCAATTCCATACTTAAGTCAGATATGAAAGCCCACCATAGTTGCAAAAGCCCATGACTAGTCTCCAGATTGGCACGAATTGAATGCTGTTCAAACAGCCTCATGAAACAATGTTGAAGGACGGACTGGTGATCATAGAAATCATCCCTTTCCAAAATGAATGATGAGCATAACGTCTTGAAAGATTTTGTTTTGTACCAACTTTTGCCTTTGTCATTAATTTCCAACACTTTCAATGCATCAATTGACTCAAAATCTCAAATGCCATGTATAGGAAAGAGCTGGAGTAACAAGCCTTCTAGTAACCTTGTAAGGATGTCATGAACCTAACTATAAGATCCTATGGATGACTTCATTGTTAATTCTAGTCTAAACAAAGAATGCAGCAAATGGTCCAATAATGAAAGTATTTCAGTGACTACCTTGGTCGTGGAGGGTCACGTCCCATTATATTTTTCTTGTAGCCATGGAGCAAGTTGATAGTTAGTGCATGTGACGTGCATAATTGATATTTTTCATTCGGACCGTTCATTCCCGAGGATCACGTACCTTGTCCAAACATGACTTGGGCAGCCTTCAAGGGAGGCCTGTTGCAGAAATTGGCGTCCTGGGTCTTGAGGAACTCCTTGGCGGTTTCCGGCGACGAGGCGACGATGTACTGCACTTGCCCCAGGCGGAGGGCCATGAGAGGACCATACTGCTTGGCCAGCTTGGCCAGGCTCCGGTGCGGCAAGGTGCCGAGCAAGTGCAGGCTCCCCAGCAGCGGCAGCCCTGTTGGCCCTGGAGGGAGATTTGCAGCTGGTCGCCTTCTCCGCCAGGTTCCCCAGAGCAGGAGGAGGACCACCAACACCGCGACCAACACCTGCGTGAGTGCCTGCAACACGTACATACACAACCATCGCCGGGTGGAATGATTTCTTCCTTAGAATTACCTGGCTTTTGTATATTAATAGGAATTGAAGGAATTCAGATCACTATCATAGCAAGACAGCTAGTTAGCCTGCAGGCACACACACAACCATCGCCGGGCTGAATGATATATTTCTTGGAAGCTATTACCACTGTCAAAGCAAGTCGATTAGCCTGGGCGTTGTTTTTTCCCCTAGCTAGCTTTGTTTCAGTCATGAATCAATGGTTGTATAATTAAGAACATGATCAATAGTACTTGTATACACAAGGACCATGGATTGAGGGAGGGAGGAAGGGTGACAGACAGACAGACAGAATTGAAGCAGAGTTGTTTACATCAAAGGCAGAAAAACCAGCAGGTGGAGAGAAAGCCATCGTTCCCGGCTGATCGATCGAGGGTGCAACGCCGGCGCGCGTACGTGGTGAAGAGTGCGGAGGCCTTAATTTGCAAGGAAGGACGGCCGCAACAACTGTCGATCAGGTCCTCTCAACAGTGAGGCCGAAATGGAAACAAGCTTCCCAACAACTAAAGCTTGAGTTCAATTCCTGAGCTGCATGCATGCATAGCATTCTGGAATGCATGAGTCTGTAGGACTGTCTGGAGTTTCACGAGCGATGAATGCGGACTTATATATAACTAAGTGCATGAAATGATATAAATACGCCATTGAGGAGTGAGTTTAGGTACACTTGCACCTCTTTTTTTCACTTGAAAATTGGTCGTCATTTATGTGGTGCCCAGAAGAGATTCTAAAATCCAATGAATGATGGTTGTACATTTTTGGCAAGCATCTGTAAAAGCTGGTTTTAACCCATGTTGTCAAAGTTGTGTCATTGACCGTGAATTACATGATTGAGTAAAGTTATGTCAAATGGGAGCAAGTCAAATATAGGATATGATTGTGTGAGAATCCAAAATGGCTAAAAGCATTGAAAAGGAAATACCACCTAAAAATCAAGTTATCATGGTTTGAGAATGGTTCCTATAACTATTGACTTTGAAGGTAAGACGTAGCTAGTTCTAAATGCGTCCGTAGCCTATCTAGGGGAGTGAAATGTCTCTTGAAAATAATATCTATTGTTGTCACTGATGAGGTAGGTAGGCTCAACCCCTAAAGTTTCATGACTATGTTTTCACCAAAAACGCTCAAAAATTGCCATTTGTAGTATAAGTACCAAGTTTTTGAATTTTGTTTTACACATGTAATTGTAGGATCTTGTAGTATCCTTACTTGAAAAGATGTGATAAAAATTTCAGAAATTTCCTCCTCTTGGATTGCAAGATATAAGCATTCAAATTCATTGAAATCGTTTATTTGGCCCTGTGATAAACAAGGCAACTACACTTCACTCACTTTTCTATGAAAAAATGTCCAAAAGGGTGGTGCTTCTTTGAATTCATTTTCCTCAAAGATTCATTTTTCTAAACAAGTTGGCTATATACTTGAAAGATTTGACATCATTTGGAATTGTACAACATATTGGAAAAAAATAGTAGATAGAAAGAAGTAAAGAATGATTTAAAATACTAAATTATTAATAATTTAGTTAAAGAAATGAAAAATGTCAATTCCAATGGTTGTAATGTTATAATAAACAATCTACTTCCTATGATTTTATTTTTTTCCAAAAATATGGAAAATTGAGTTAGATGAAGGACTTGAAAGTTTATTTTCGAGTAGCAAATCCATAATTACCTGCAAACAAAAACTCTTCATAACCTTCATATCATTGATCGAAATTGAATGATTCAAAGCTTTCTATGTGTATAATTATATATAAATCTAAAAAAATAATTTCAAATTTTTTATTTTAAAAAAAGTGATTTTTTTAATCTCTCCAAATTGCCCATTTATGAAAAAAGTACTACCTTTGTCCCAAATTGATCTTCCTATTGGACAAAATGTTCTGGATTATAGCTAAAAATTATATTTTAAAGACCTCTTTTGCGTTGTAAGTAGACTTTAATGCATGCATAGTTTTAGAGTCTTTTGCAAAGTGTAGTTTGGGAGTATTGAAAAGTGGAATTTTTTGGTTATTTTCAAAGACTAAGCACCACCAAGCATTTAATTGTTGAATGTGAAGTTGTCATTATATAGACATTTAGTATGAGCCTAAGACCATGTGTGGAGCTATGTTTCACCTCCCCAACCTTCATCTCCTTCGATTGTGCAATATTTAAAGAAATGCAAAAATAAGAACAAACAATGTTGATTGATCCCTTCAATCATGTATTTTCATTTGTCTTTTGATTGATGATTGCATAGATGGAAGAAGAACTTTTGTTTGGAATTATTTTGTTGGTCTTAGATAGCAATCAAAAGTCAAATCTAATCAATTTGCAACATCAAAAGTTCAACAAGAAGATCATTTGGGGATAGAAAATTAAGGCCAATTGGAAGATCATTATGAGATGGAGAAAGTAATATATTAGGCCATAACTCTTGATTCATATTTCCAAATGGCATGAAATTTAGTGTATATGAAAGATATTCCTTATCCACACTTTCTATCAAATTTCAACTTAAAATATGCAAATCCTCATTCACCCCAACCTTGCCCCAAATTGCTATGTTTCTAAACAATGCATGGTGGTCCTTCAAGGGTTAAAAAGGGTGATATATTTATAGACCTCCTACCTTATATTATTTTTTCATTGAATCCTATTGGCCGTCCACCTTAGAGATTTTAGAATCTCTTTTGCATATCACATGAGTGACTACCAATTTTCAAGTACAAAAAGTAGGTGTACCTCAAATCAATCCTAGACTTTCATAAATGAAGGTTGTACATTTTAGCACTTGAATGACTTGGGTGGGTGGGGGTGGGGGGCTCTATGGAAATCGTCTATTTTGATACCGTGTGCATTTTGGATTTAAAATAAAATGAAAAAACACTCGTTGGAAGTCAAGCTTCAGTTTGTAGAAGACCTTCCTTTTCTCCACAAAATTTGGAGGATGATTAGTTGCACTTTTGTCCTATACAAAACAAGCTTCTCTATCATTTATCAACCAGAATACGGCCGCAGCGTCATTTATGGGTCAAGCAAAATAAAAAAAATAAAAAATAAAAAAAATAAAAATAAAAATAAAAAAATAAAAAAAATAAAAATAAAAATAAAAATAAAATATATATATATATGTAAGGACTGGTTTTAAAAAACATATATTGATCACAGTTGTGTAAAGTCACCACTTTTACATCATGTGCCATGTTAAAACTTGAGTCAATTGGGTCTACAAAATCTGCCCCCAAGTGTTGATCCAAAGCATTCATCGGCAATTGCTCACTGGCTCCTCTTAGAGGAGCACTTGAATGAGCACTTGCGAGTTGAAATTGAAGTCAGTACAGCGTCCTTTCCATGAGAAAGAAAGATCACTGATTCCATCCAAAATGTTTCATTTTTCACACTTCATGTACTTGAGTCAATTCCACGCACCCAATTGATTAGTTTGTCCTTGGCTTGGCATTGATATTCAGTTGTCCGGGAATCCCAACAATTTCATGCCTATTTGGACTGAATGTTTGTTCTCTCAACAACATGGATTGCCATGTTTCAATCAGTGCTTTGAACACATTATTTTCTGAATTGTTAGTATACAGGCAATCCATTCGGGTTAAGTATCTTTCTTAAGCTTAGTTGTGCACCAATGGCAACGGAATCTTAATGCTTCATGCAAGCCATACAACAGAATAGAACTCATTGGTTACGACAACACAAATATTAGTGTAGAGTACAACGATTGCTAAAAGGTTTTGGACTAAGTTTGGAGGACATTGGTGAAGTGTACACTGCCTTGAGCAACCTACTTTGGTATTTCTAAGGGTGCAAGATCTTCAGAACTAATAATGTCAGGATTTACCAAAAAAAAAAAAAGAAAGTTGGGCCAGTGTTGATGGGGGACTTATATGATTCAAGAAATTTTCAAGTGGTTGAGCACAAGCTTAGATGGCCAGAGCTTGACAGCGTTATGGTTACTACCCTCATAGTTCTTGAGAGAACGGTGGAAACATCCAAAATTGTTAGTTTAAGCAATTCAGCATAGTTGGAGGCATTTTTTTTTTTCTCTGAAAAATAATGTTTTTGTATTAGCAAGTGAAAATGATGAATATTCAAAAAATAATAATGAGATTTTTTGATGTGGCATGTAATTTCTATGATTTTTCAAAGTGTTGACTTTCTAGACCAATGAAATTGTCCCGTAGGTGTACCCTAAAGTGAACTTTTAAAAAAAATCAGTTGTTGGCAAATCAAAATTAAATAAATGTCTTTCAATTGTGTCAATGAATTAGAATTAAACATTTGTAAAGCACTTTAATGGATTCTAATGGACAAATTTGGTGACAATCTAGGGTTCACGAATGGGGGCAAAGATGGGAATGGGTGTTTTTACTTGACTTGTCCACAATTATTTTCTCAATTGATGTATGAAATACAACTCTCTAATTACGGTACATTCCCACTTGGTGTTAACCCTTAAACACTCCATGCCAACGTTGAATTTCTAAATGATTATTAGATTCATTATATTGTTTTTTTCTCATTACTATTTAGATGAAAGTCATCTTAATTTGAAGAGTTACTTTATCAAGTTCTTGTCCTATCTAATGGTTTGATTTGGTGTTACTAGAGTACATATATCATTAGGTGTTTTTCAACCTTTGTAGAAGGCTGCAAGTTCCCCTAGGTTCCTAGACATTAGGAACTGTGTTGTAGTACCTTCCTAATGTGGCAAAGAGAATGCCACTTCATATGATTTTTCATTATTTAAAAAAAATCAACTTTCACTCAATTTTTTTAATTTTAAATTCTAACAATGGACATTCTTTAACTGTTAGGGGAATAGCATCAGAAATGAGCTTGAAACGGCCCTTCCAACCCTCCAAAAAACATCTAACGATTTTTTTTAAATTACAAATGTAGAAGTATGTCAAGTAATTGACCAAGCCAAAATTGTAGTGACTCTAATTCAAAATTGGATTTGCAAAAATGAAGTCATAAATTTAAAAAACACAAAAATTTAAAAAAATCACCATGTCAAGAGAAACTCATTTCTTTTTTATTCCAATAATTTTTATTAAAAAAAATGATGATGTTTTGCTTATAATTGAATTTAGAATGAATTTAAAAAATATCCTTCTATGATTGATAAGAAAATATTGGTGATAGCATTGGTAAATCTACTCGTATAGATGGAATCTAAAACTCAAAACTACAACTTTTATTCATATATCAATTTCAAAATATTCTTCCAAATGGTACTTTATAATGATTTTTCCAAAATCGTCAATTCTAGAGAAGGATGTGGACATGTAGGGGTTAAGGCTAAGCCTTTGGGGCACTATTAGAAAGAAAATTGTGTGTGTGTTCACACTTCCGCTCTCTAGCAAATGCCAATCCTACTTGGATGGATAACTGACAAGTGAAAAGAACAATGGTCAAGTCAATAATTGAGGACATTATTCACACAATTACATAAATTTCACCCAATGTTACATATCACTTCAATCAGCAAGGAATATAGATTTCAAATTGTTAAGAGCACAGTTAGTTAATGGAATTGCAAATGGGCAATTAACAAAGAACAACGGGTTTTAATTGGAAAATACCACTATTGAAATTCAAGGGCCATTCACAATTTATTTTTGGAAATGAGAAAATAAAATTTATATTTAAATATGGGGTGGTAGAAAATAAGACAATCTATGTGAAATATGTAAATGAGAATTAGTAGAAGCTCAACTGCTAATAATTAATTCAAAAATAGGAATTGTGTTTGGAGTACAATTTTAGGTCACATTTAGGCATAGTAGAATATATTTTTTCATAAACATTTGAGCTAAAAGAAGTTGGTAAATTAAAGCAACTTTCATATCAAAAAATTCCTTTGTAATTTTGGAAATTCAATCAAAAGTTATGAACAAATTTCAGAGAGGGGTTGGAAGGGACATTTTCTTTGACATTTTCAAACACCTCTCTTTGAAATTTGTTCATAACTTTTGATTGGGTTCTCAATATTACAAAAAAAATTTTGTAGATGAAATTTATCTTGGTTTACCAAATTTTCTTAGTTCAAATATTTTTGAAAAAAGTTGTTCTACTATATCTAAATGAGATCTGAAATTTTTCTCCAAACACAAATCCTACTTCTTAACAATGAACCTTCAAGTTCTCATCTTCAAATTATCCCATACCCTTCATTAGATGTTTTTTTAGCTTGTATGGAAGGCTATGAGTTCCAAGAGTTTCCCAAACTATGGGAACTTAGCCTAGCAGCTACTTGACGAGGCACAACAATTGCCATGTCAGATAATAATAATAAATTAGTTTTCAAATTTTTTTTTTGAAAATTTAAAAAAAAAATATATATATATATATATATATTTGAATAAAATTTTAATTCTTAAAAAATTTGTCAATTCACAATAAGGAAAACATGTCTGAAATAGCCTTCTTTTAGCTGAAATTCTTTCTAATATGAAGGTTTATGATGGACAATGGATTTCATTGTAAAAATGGCATCCCTATCCTTTATGGTCACAATTGTTAATGAAGTATTCAATTGACATTGCCATCAAGTTTATTTAATTGTGGTAGACAGTCCAATGCCATTGGTATTAACGCTTATTTTATTCTCCTCAAAGTGAATGATTTTTTCAGAGGACAATTGCAGAGAAAAAAAGGTCCCCTCTGCAAAGACTATTGAATGTTATGTCCCAAGTCTGAATGATTGATAATTTAAAATGACCCAATGATGCCAAACCAACTTAAAACAATTATTTTTATAAAACCTCCACCTTTCCATCTTTATGAAAGGTATTATGTTTTTATGATCATTGTTACCAAATGCTAGGTGTGAATATACCTTAAGTTATTTAAAATATTTTCTAATAAGGTATTATATTTGAGTATGACATTATCATTGCAAAAAGATGCACACCAATCACTTTAATTTTCAAGGAGTTTCCTTGTTATGGGACCTTCATCCACTAAATTACACACATACTTTGGGGAACTAGAAATTTTCTATTCTTTTGCCTTGCTTTAGCAAGAAATGACAAACTAGAGCATTTTTGTTGTGTAGAAATTGACCAAATTGGATCTCAACACAATGTGTACCCAAAGATGTTGTTCTATAAGCCTTCAAATACAAGCTTGTGAACATTGAGTAGGGATTATGTGAGCAATGACCTTTGAAAAAAGCATCAGAGAAGTCAATTAATTTTTTTTTTAAAACATGATTTCATTCAAAAGATACAATAAAAAATTATTATTTTTAGTAAATTTTAGTGCCTACTATCATGGTTTATTAGAATATGTACTATTATTCTACCTTTCAAAATTTATTGCTTAGACTATTGGAAGTATAAATTTTGAAGACTCAAGGCTTTTAGTCTCAAATTGAAAGTACCAAGAGATTTTTGGTATTCTAGGTACATACAAAATTCTCATTTAGAACCTTGATGACATCAACCCTTATAAGTAGGCACTTCATTTCATTGAATGTAAAGCTTGAGTACATATGAACTTATTTTTATTACTATTAGGTTCATCTTGCAAAAGTAATGAAACAAGTAATGAAGGTGTTTGCAAATAACATATTGATGACGTCCACCAATCACCGACAGTCATGATTGTCAACACAATTGGAGCAAGTGCACACACTCTAAGTACATGGAAAGTGTGATTTAATAAACCTTGTGTTTGGACTCATTTCCAAATTGAAGGGAGATTATGGCTCCAAATCTAGGGAATGAGATCATGGTTGTTACTTTCAAGATCGATCCTTTGACATTATCAATAGCCTTCTACTTATTGCAATGTTCTATAGGAGCATTTACAATATGCAAAATGGGCTAGCTTCTTTGAATTGTAGGATAGGTGTCTCCATGCAAAGGGATGGGCTGATTTTAAACAATTGTCTTAAAAACTTTGGACATTGTAAATAATCGTCTAGGTCAAATGGGTGGTTGCTTTAGAAGTTGAAAGCCACCTCTTACAACAAAATTGTTTCCAAATGTGTTAAATCAGTACCTATTAGTACAAGCTACATGTGTGGTACTTGAGGCCAATCAATTATCCAAGCATGCTAAGAGCCTCAAACACATTGTAGAATATCATGTGGACTGAACCAATTTTTTTTCATGATTTCTTTATTTCTACCATATTGTTCTTTTCTATTGCAATATATTGGAGTTGGAGTGCCTTTAGATTCTTTTGCAATTTGTGCAACACATTGGATGTTCTTTCCTTGCTATTAGGTGTGACATTTGTAGCTAGACTTGTAGGAAATTCTCACAATATGCTATTGTAAAGTGTCACAATCATTCTCCAATGCAATCATAATGTATGGTGTATGTGCCTAGAATTAGCTTTTGATTTTCTTTATAGAAGTTAGCTTCTTGATATAAGCTATGTAGTATCTCATACTTACTCTAAAAGGTAGTCCGGTCAAACTTTTATTTGTAAGGTCAATGTTCGTTCTAGTCGTATTAGTGGTAGCATATTAGGATAATGTTTGGCATTTAGAGTTAAGCTGACAATATTGTTAGAAAGAATGCTCTTCAAGAACCTTCTCACATTCTAGGTCAACTTTGACTTGAGCATTTTTTCAAGTTTCTCCAATTCTATCAAGAGGTTACAACTCAAAAATACACAATATTGATACAAAACAAAAAAATGTTGCATTTAATTACTAGACTTTTGAAAGTTTAGAATTAATGATTATCAAGAGATAATGCAAAACATTGGGAAATCAATACAAAACATCCAAAGATCTATACAAACATCATGGGATCTTTTGATGTTATCATTGGAGGACAATTTGGTCCCACAATCTTTTGTCTAGAATTCACTAAATAGTCCAAAAGTAGTTAAATATGGCATAAAAATGCAAAACTTGTTACCAAGAAGTTAAGAAAGTAGTCCAAAAAACTTGAAAACTTCATAGATTGTGCAAATAGATTACAAATTAATTAGACATCCTTGAAATACAAAATGGTTTTCAACTTTCATTGGTTGTCTCAAAGAACTTTTCATCATCCATTGGTTAATTTAAGAAATTAGTATTGACTCAAAGAAAATAATTTCTTGAAATTTTTAATACTCAACTAGTTTAAATTAGTTTTGAACTCTAAATACTTAGTTGTCTCTAAAGGGGTAGTTCCCTACCCTAGATGGAACTATGGAAGGGAAGGAATTGGAAATTGGAAATTAACTAGAAATATAGAAATATGCTTTAGATAGATGATGAATGTTTTTGAAAGCTTACTTAGAACTGTTAGAAGCTATTTGAAATGAAAAAAGTACATCCAATTTCACTTCCAAAAGACATTTTTATCTATTTTTTACTCATGAGATTACACAAATAAATTCAAATAGTGTGGGATGCACTAATACACTATCAATTTTTTCTATTTGGACAAAGTTTTCATGACTTTAAAGAATATCTTCTTGTAGTGTTCTTTGTTGAATACTTTGCTTCTAATTTATATAAATAAGTCCAATTCTTTTATAATAATTCATAATTCATAATTCAATTCATACAAAAAAATTCATAAAAAATAGTTCAAAGTGATAAAATTGTCAAAGTAGCTTGCTTTTGTATCTATCAAAAAATCTATATGAATAGAATTAGAATCATTTGGAAAGCTTCAAGAAAGAGAACAATATGCATTTATAGAAAAAAATAATCTTGTTCTTACTATATTTTTCAAGGATTATTAAAATAAATTTTGGAAGTTACTTAAATCAACCCTGGACTTTTAACACAATGACTTTTGAGGGGCATTTGAAGGGTAACATCCTACAATGACAATCTTAGTGTTGAGAAAATGATTTTATAATGACTTCTTTAATAGTAAGACTACATAGCTCAAAAAACGTGTTTTTTGTAGAATTGGCTAGCATAAAAAAAAGTAATGTTTTTAAGCCCCAAAATGCTAGAGATTGTTGGGGGATTAATTCTTCTATAATATTTATAATGAAACCACATCAAAGTCATTTCATTCCTCAACCATTGAAAGAATGTTTTCATGAATTAATAGATTGATTCCCAATTGATTGATTAAGCCTTTCTATGTATCTCTCTACTTGGGTGTATATTTACAAATCAAAAACTAGCAATTTTACAACTGCAAAAAGAGAATTGGTTCTAATTCAAGAACTGAATTTATAGAAAAAATTTCTTTTTTTCTTTTATTAAATATATACATTGAGGAGGAAACCACCCTCGAGTATTAGCATATTTTTAAAATTGATTCAGTACTGGTCTTTTTAAACTTCTATTTCAAATATGCTTCAATAAGAACCTAATTCTTTTAATATTCCATAAAATTCAAAAAAACATTAAAGATACTATTCATAATATTAAATTTTTTGAAAAATCTAAAATTGATATAATTTTTCTTAACAAACTTAGGAGTTATGGCACATAGAAGTATTCTAATCCAATTACTATTGTATGATTCTAAAATATCCTTAGATATATTACACAAATACACAATAGTTATAAGGATTTCATTATCCAAGTTTTGAATGCTTAGGGTGTGTTTTCTAGCTATGGATACACCAAAAAAAAGCAATCACAAATTGTCAATTTGGCAAATTTGGTAGTGTCTATGAAATTTTGTTTTTTTGAAGTGTTTATTTTTTTTTGTATTCTATAATTAGATGTTAGTTTCTACATATTTTCCAAACCAGATAGTTTTTTGAACTAGAGAACCTACCAAATGAAGTCCTTTTGTAATCCGTGACATTTATTACAATATATAAATGGAATAAGAAATCATATTTGTTTTCATAATTTAGTGCTAAGAATTCACTCATCAATATTGAAGGAAAATAAAAATTTAAAGTATTTTACATTATTTTTATGGAAAATTCAAACATATAAACATAAAAATAAAGTTTTGGGCACCTTGTATCTATATTGAGTTTTTTCAAACAATTGGATCTAAAAGTGATCTTATGATGTAAGGTCTAAATGTAAGACACTTGGTAAAAAATTCACCCTAATTACATTTATCCTATTTACTAGTGATTTAATTCATTTTCAACTTCTAGTCAAAGCTATTTTGAAATAGTTTTGAAAAAAGGTTTCTAAGTCTCTAAATCTTTTAAGTGAAACTTTTTTTCAATTGTTTTAGAAAAGGTATAGAGCTCTTATATATATATATATATATATATATATATATGAGTTTCTATAAATCAATTCTTAAGTTCTTATTTTTATAAAAATTCATTACAAAACTTCTTCTAAAATTATAATTATTGTAATAATTTTTTTATTAGCAAAATGTGCCCTAAAAATGTAGTCTTAGTTCCAAAGCCATTAGAATATTGGCATTGTATGAAATTGCCCTTTGACAAAATCAAGAAATATTATAGTTAAATTGTTTAAATTGAAGTTTGGAAGTACAAGTTCAAAATATTTTGTTAAATTTATTTTCCATTGAAATAGAATTCAATGTGTACCAAATATATATATATATATATATATTTATTTATTTATTTATGTAAATTCAATAGATAATTATCAAATTATTCAAAATATAGATATCAAATAAATATAATTAAAGTAAATTTTAGATTTGAAAATTGATTTACTTGACTTTAGCATTCATATCATGTAATTATGCTTATATTTAGATAATTCTTGCAACAAGACCTCTACATACTATATGTGATATAATGTCAAAATCCTATTTTAGTTTTGACAAAACTCCCAAAAGTATTGTTGCAACTTACAATTTCAAGGCATTGATACATAAATCTTCTCAATTAATCAATTAGCTCACAAATCAAAAAACCAATTATTTTATACATGCATGATATATGGCATACATACAGAGGCACATGGGTATGATATATGAAAATTGGATGTGTTGTATGAAATATTGATATAATATGACATATATATACAAGATATGAGATATGGTTGTTAATCCCTTATAATCAATTGAAACCTATCATGTTTAGAAAAATATACATATGAAGGATAATGAAAAATTCATTTATAAGGTGATTGCAAGAAACACTTGTCTTTTTTGGGTGTCCCCTTAGTCTCCATGGAGGTGTTCTTCCCTCATAATTTTTGCGGTTTAAGTCCGTTTTGGCTGAAATTTAGAGGGGAGGTGCGTGTTGTAGATCTAAACATTCAATAATATTTCAATTTTTAAAAAATAATTTATTATTTTGAAGGTAGTCCCAATTGGGTGTCTACCTTGGCTATTTTGGAGGTTCTCAATCCTATTTGGGGACCAAAACTGCGATTCTAAAGCCAAGGTTTGGACTCGTTGTAGGTGGGCTAACATTCTAAAGATGTCTGATGAGGTTTTTGGTAAAGGACCTAGTGTAAGGGCTGCACATAGGTTGAAAGTGGACACTGTTTGCACAAGTACTATGAAGAGGGGAAAAATTTTTATGATGAATTTTTTGTTCACATGGGACTAGAGAGAAGATTAGAAAAATGAATTTTTTGCATTGAATTTTTTTTAATTACTAAAAATGATCAAATGAAACTGCCTATTTTCATCTATTTTTTGGTCCAAACACCCAATGGAGTCCTCCGAAGCGGTGACTACTACTTCTTAATACTTAGTAGTTTGTAATAAATGTTAAATTTGTTAGGAAAACTGTCAGAAATTA
Organism: Pseudoscleropodium purum; assembly: GCA_963969395.1. Taxonomy (NCBI): domain Eukaryota; kingdom Viridiplantae; phylum Streptophyta; class Bryopsida; order Hypnales; family Brachytheciaceae; genus Pseudoscleropodium; species Pseudoscleropodium purum. The sequence goes on from OZ017796.1 coordinate 7,943,667, forward strand.
TATTCATTTCCATTTGTCTAGTTAATCAATCAATCAATCATCTAATCAATCAATCAGAATGTCAATCAATCAGTTGGTTTAGGTTTGCCTAGTCAAGAAACTGTGCAGTACTTGTGGGACTAGGAGTACTAGCAGTACAATGCTGAAAAATAGCTATTTTGAGCCAAAATTGTTAAGTGTTTCTTGCAATCTCCCTATAATAATTAACTCACTTATTATGAGGGGGTGAATGAAGTGAATATACTTGCTATCCATTATCCCTTCAAAAGAGACTCAACCTATCTGCCATATTATTTTAAGACCTAAGAATCTAGGTATGAATAGCGTTTGATCACTAACTTGGATGTACTGTACAAAGATGTAGGGCTTGATTGCAGTTTGATTGCAAAGTGCATGGAATAAGTTGCATTCTTTGATCACATGATCCTACTATCAAGTGCTCTAAGTTCCTCAATTTTATGCATCCTTGTTTTTGACACTACTATAAGGGCTCTTGTTTTCATCCTTTTTTTCATGTACACAAGTCTTCAAGTTGGAGGTTTATTTGAGATTCTTGAGAAATGCACAATACTTTGACACAAAAATGTCATAAAATAGTGTCAACAAATTGGATACATATGAAATGGAGATGAAATAGGGAATTTAAAGGTTCAAACTCTTATATTTAGCCCCATGAAATGAATAGAAAACATGTTACAAATTAGTTGTAAATTGCCTAGAATTGTACTACAGCTCCTAAAATCAATTGAAAATTATTATGCAAATTGATCACAGTTGAACATTAGCCTCAATCAAATTCTTTGAGCCTTTGAGCCTTTGAGCCTCCAAAATCTAACCCCAACCCCAAAATGAAAAATAGGAATGTCAATGCCAAGACAAACAATTAAGAGATTGGAGGTACATAAGCCTATGTACAAATAAAATAATTCACCAATGATAAAATTCCTGTTTTTGGACATTGAAATTTCATATGTTGGTTAATCTCTAAAGATTTTTTACTTTGTTTTTACCATAAATGCTCCAAAATTGCCATATCTAATATGAGTACCAAATTTTAGAAGACAAAAAAATATATTTGGACACATATAAACATAGGATCTTGTTATAGACAAGTTTGATAAGATGTGGAAAAAATTTCAGAATTTTCTAGCTTGTAGATGGCAAGATTTTAGAATTTGAATTGACCAAATTCATGTTTTTGGCCCTTTAGAAAACCGGGCAGCTGCACTTCACAAGGTCACATTTGTATGAAAAAATGTCCAAAGTGGTGGTTATTCTTTGAATTCATTCTTCCAAGCAAGTTGGCTAAATGCTTGTAAAATTTCAGATCATTTGAAATTGTACAACATACAAGAAAAAGATAGTCAGTAGAAAGAAGTAGTAAATGATTCCAAACACTAATTTGATAAGAATTTCATTATGGAATTGAAAAATGCCAATCCCAATGGATGTAATGTTGTTATAAGCAGTTTACAACCTATGAATTTTTCTTTTTAAAAATATTGGAAACGGAGTTAAATAAAAGACTTCAAAGTTTATTTTGGAATAGAGATTCCATAATTGCCTACAAACTAAAACTCCTCATAGCTTTCATCTCATGAATCAAAATCAAATGTTTCAAAGCTTTCCATAGATATAAATCTAAAAACCCAATTTCAAATGCATATTTCTTAAAAAAGTGATTTTTTAAGAATTTCTTGAGATGTCTGTTGAGCAATAAAATGACATATCATGTAATAACTTTTTAACCATGTAGTCAAAAGTTGTGAAAATTGTCAAGCTCTGAAGCTAATCATTGCTAAAATATTGTGTGAAAATTTCATCAAATAAAAATAAAAATAATGTTTGTAGTGAGCTACCCCAAATTGTTATGTTGCCAAAAAATGTAGATCAATGCGTTACGGGTTAAGGTTCTATAAAGCAATAGATTTATTAGAATAGTTTTGATTGGATATTTTTTAAATGAAGTCAAAAAAGAAAAGTTTGAAGGACTTCATAGAGTGGGGTTGCAAGACTTCTTAGAGGGTACCAATACAATACAGTAAAGATTAGCATAATCAATGGTCTAAAACTTACATAAATGATAAATTCTTCAAAACAAGCTCAATCACTAACAAATTAGTCAAAAATCCATGCTATCAGAACTCATGGTCACAGTCCAAAACTAATTGCATCAACTATGGACACACTCAATCCTACTCCAATTTTAGTAGGTTGAAGCATCATTCTATTAAATTAGGCTATTTGTTTGTTTTGTTTGTTATGTTGAGATCTCCCAAACCGTGCGTCTCCCATTCACGTCTTTGATATTATAGAAAAGCCCTCAACAAGGAGGGGTGCACACGCTTGGTTTTGTGACGTTCCAACCTAAGGCATGAAAGTTATTGAATTTTGAAGTTTTTATGAATTAAAAAAATTAGAAAATTATTTTTTCTTTTGTTTTGACCGTGGCAACGGCACGGGGCACGCTAACTTAGTTTGATTGAAGCCACCTCTTCTCAGATTTTCAACCAACTATTAAAGAAACGATGCCATTTCGTATCCATTGATCACCTCATACACACTCAATGTATGCATTGTTGACACTCTGTCATGTCACCCCGCGGGTTTCATGATGTCCTTTACAGCAACGATATTCTCGATATTCCCGCTCGCTAGACGAGCAAGATTGTCCAGGATTTCATTTACTGCTTATAAGAATCAAATGTCACAATTTCAGATTATTTCTTCTTTTGGAATTTGGTGTTTCCTTCAATTTTAAAGAAAATTTTGTGGTGTTTTGTAGGTCAACGATTTTGTCGCAGTAGTATTGGCTTCCACTTTTTGCTTTCGTCTGTTTTGTTTTTTGTGAAGAACAGTTGAAGCTTGTTCTGGTAAGCTTTTGTTAAAGTTCCGTCATATTCTATGCTCTACTAAGTAGTGGCATGGAATGGAGTTCACTTCTGTCACGATCAGTTCTTTTCTCAAAAGTGTGGTTGATCTTTGTGGCGTGCACCTCTAGAGCTGCGGGGGAGGAAGAAGAGATAAAGAAATAGTACTCTCGGTGTTCCATTTTTCTGACAATCCTCCATGTGTGTATCACATTACAAAACACCTCCACGTTCTCGTTTCCATCATCTTGGTTTTTGAATTCTAGATTTTTTCTTGGTTATATCAATATGCGTTAGATAATATGTTGGATTGTGGGTTTAAGGGGAACATTGCAAATGTTACAATTTTTGACCTATAATGGTGATATAGACCTTTTTATTTGTGAACCTAGGCTAATTGCAAAATTTACCAAGGTCTGGTTGCAATATTAACCCCTAAAGGATCAAATGTTGTTTTTGGCAACGGATCGATTTTGGGCAGGTGCATGTAAGTGGAGATTTTCATATTTTTGGCCCAAATTTTAACAGAAGATGTGGACAAGGAATATGTTTCTTGTGCACTAAATTTCAAGACATTTGGAAATATGAGTCAAAAGTTATGGCCTAATACATAGTTTATTTCTCAACTCAGGTAGTCTGGGTAGATCTGAAAAAATCACTTTTTTGCAAAAACAAAAATTTGAAATTAATTTTCTAGATTTATATATATGTAGAAAGCTTAGAGTCATTCCATTTTGATCAATGAGTCAAAAGTTATGAGGTGTTTTAGTTTGCAGGTGGTCATGGGTTCTTTTCTCCAAAATAAACTTTAAAGTTCTTTATTGAACTCAATTGTCAATATTTTTGAAAAAAAAAATAAACACTAGGTAAAGATTTTTTATTACAACATTACAACCATTGGAATTGGCATTTTTCAATTCCATAACTAAATTATTAACAATTTAGTATTTTGATTCATTCTCTACTTCTTTCTACTTACTATTTTTTTCTTATATGTTGTACAATTCCAAATGATCTCAAATTTTTCAAGCATGTAGCCAACTTGCTTTGAAGAAAGAATCTAAAGAGTTTCAACCATTTTGGACATTTTTGCATACAAATATGACCTTGTAAAGTGCAGCTGCTTGATTTTTTGCAAGGCCAAAAAAGGCTTTTTGTCAATTTAAACACTAATATCTTGCAATCTACATGGTGGAAATTTTTGAAAATTTTCCCACATCTTCTAAAATTATCATATTACAAGATCCTATAGTTTGATGTCTCCAAAAATGATTGTTTAAATTTTTTTTTTTTGATACTTGTCCTAAAAATGGTAGTTTGGGAGCATTTTTGGTGAAAATACAGTCAAGGAACTTTAGGAGTTAAGAGCCATGCAACCAATCATAATGCACCACAACTACTCTAGGAACTATACTACAACTTCAAAGAAAGAAAGCAATCTATACAATCATTGGAAATGGTGTGTGTGTGATCAAAAATGGGTTGGCTCCTATTGTTGTTGGCATTATTTGCTTCCCATGATTGATTACTTGTATGAACATGGGTACCCAAATGACACCTCTTGAGAGCCTAAAGATCCAACTTGTACAACTCCAAGTTTAAATACTTTGTCAACTCAGTACAACAATCCTTCCTTTGTCAAGTAGAAGAATAAGTCAAATCCAAAGATGAAGGCTTGGAAAGAGCTCTAACAAGGCTAAACAAAAGCCAAGATGAAGATGACAAAGGTCAATGACCCAAGTCACTCAATGTATGTCATGTGAAGTAGAAGACCCTATTTATACCATATCACTATTTGTGCCCACTTTGTAGCCACTATGTATCAATAGAATACATTTGAAAACTTATAACTTGCACTATTGATACATAGTGGCTCAAATAGGGGGGCTTTTGAATTGTTGCACAAATAGGGTGTCTTAATTTGATGGTTTTTAATGCAAAAGAAATGGTTTGCCTTAATTGTAATAGGAGAATCTATGATAATAATAGATTAATCATGATAAAGGTGGGTTGTTTCATGTATATTTCAGCATGTAGAGATGACAAGTTGAAACTAATTCTAGGCATGCCACACTACAAAGTTTGTACCTCAACGAAGACCTAATGTGGGATGTAAAATTGCTACTTGAAAATGCATCATATCAAATGAATTTCTAGCTCATGAGACTGAGGGAAAAGCAAGGTGAAAATGATGAGAAAGAAAAGCTTGAAGTTCTAAAGAAACAAGAAACAACTATAAGAAAAAAGGAAAAAAAAAGGGCTCTCTCTAATTCAAAATTCAAAGTTGAAAATGCCAAAATATTTGCAAGTCTTTCAAACTTCCAAATTTAGCATGGATGTGCAAGGATAGGTATATTGTGTACCAAGGTGTACAATGATAGGTTCCCAAGAAATTGGTATCCAAAAAAATATATTCCATTGTTTTCAGTATTTGGAGCACTTGGAATTTCAAAATAAAAATTTGAAAATTGCAGCACAAAATAGACTTGATTGCACTCATAATGCTCAAATTATCTTGTGATTAAATTCAAAACCATATTAGTGAAGAATCCTAGGGATAAGCAAGCTTGGAGGCAATTGACAAGTATAGTGAAGTTGGTGTTTTCTTAACTTTTCTAATCCATAAGAAGGGAACCCGCTTTTTATTATGTTAGTTATATTAAGATTATAGGAGGAAAGAAGACCTTGAGAAGAATCAAATAGTATAATTTTGATATCACGCACAATAGTTTTGGACACTTAAAATTCTACTTGAAGAGCATGTAGTTAGTCATACAAGAGTAGCAACAAAAAAAACATGTTTTTTAAACCCTTAATTGTCCAAACTACATTTTTTGGCAATATAGCGATTCTGGGCAACTCACTACGAATGGAATTTTTTCCTTGAAATTTTCATACAACATGTGCCCCACGAGTAGCTCTAAGGCCCAAACATTTTTATAACTTTTTACTACGTGATTAAAAGTTATTGCATGATATGTCATTTTCAATGCTCAATTGGCAACTGGCAACCCAATTTTTATTTTTAAAATAATTTTTTAAGTAATGAAAATTAGAAATTGATTTTCTAGATTTATATGTACATCAAAAGCTTTGAATCATTTCCTTTTGACTAAAGAGATGAAAGTTGTGAGGAGTTTTAGTTTGTGGGCAAGTATGAATTCTCTATTCTAAAATAAACTTTGAAGTCCTTTATTTAACTCAATTTTCAATATTTTTTTAATAAAAAAAATCAAAGGATGTAGATTGTTTATTACAACATTACAAACATTGGATTGATATCTTTCAATTCTATAACTAAATTATTTACAATTTAGTATTTTGAATCATTCTCTACTTCTTTCTTCTTACTATTTTTTCCTATATGTTGTAAAATTTCAAATGATCTAAAAATTTTCAAGCATGTAACCAATTTGCCTTGAAGAATGAATCCAAGGAAGCACCATCATTTTGGACATTTTTTTCATGCAAATGTGACCTTGTGAAGTGCAGCTGTCTAGATTTTCACAGGGCCCAAAAAGGATTCTTGTAACTTCAAATGGTAATATCTTACAATCCACACGCTGGAAATTTATGAAATTTTTTCTACATCTTTTGAAACTAGATTACTACAAGATTTTATGGCACATGTGTCCAAGAAAAATTTCTTTTCTAAAATTTGGTACTTGTACTACAAATGATAGTTTTGGAGCATTTTTGATGAAAACATGGTCTTAAAATTTTAGGGGCTAATTATTAGATATTTTTTATTTTTTATTTCTTAATTATCTTCTAAAAAGATCCTTCTAATAGTATAAATTATCAGACTTCATTATTGCATTCATCACAATCAAATGAATCATTTGGCATTTAGATTGCATATGTCTTGAAATAATTAAACTCATTGATTAGCCTCACAAAATTGAAATTGGACAATAATAGTATTGTGGACAATCATGGACATAGACATTGCAACCCTTGATTACATTGTCATTCTTGCCAAACTTACTATCAATGTGCACATCAAAATTGTTTTAAATTATATCATAAAAAGCAATTGGTAGAATTAGATTTTAATAAAAAAAAGATCTCACTTTCAAGATTTTAATGTTCCTTATGTAACATGAAGTGGAACACATACTACTAGAATTGGGCTTTCCTAGATACGGTATTGGAATTTACTAAAAACTAATATTAACACTAGTTTCTCTCATAAATATCCAATGCACTAGCTATCCATTACTTGCGATGACAATCGTGGAATGGCCGTGACAAGCAACGGCAATGCACGTGGCGCACCCAAGGCAGGTGCTTCTTCAATGCCTGGATCCGTCTTCACTGACCACTCAAACGCTTGCAATAGACTGGCTACACAATGCTCTAGCGTCACCATCCCTAACGCCATACCTGGGCACATGCGTCGCCCAGCTCCGAACGACAAAAATTCGTATTGTGTAGTAGCATGGCCCCAACTAGACTCGTCGTGCCCCAACCAACGCTCCGGCTGAAATTGCAAAGCATCCGACCACACGGCAGGATCGTGTGAAATGGCCCACACGTTGACAAACAAGCATGTGTTTGGTGGGATGTCGTAGCCGAAGGCCTTGGTGGCGTGAATGGATTGATGTGGTGCTAGCAATGGTGCTACTGGATGAAGTCGCAAGCCTTCTTTCACCACTGCTTGAATGTAACGTAGGTTGGGTAGATCTGCCTCTTGCACACGACGTTGGCGGCCCACCTTACAGTCCAGCTCTGCTTGTGCGGCGGCTTGAATGCTTGGGTTGCTCACCACTTCAGACATTATCCATTCACATGAAAACAAAATGGTGTCTTGACCCCCAACAAATGCATCCTGTGCATAACATACAAGCATGCATCATAATTGCCATTGAATCATCATCCATTGAGAGCTCTCAATTTATCTTGAATCATTCAACTGTTAGTAGAAAATTGGGAGGCTAAAATTTACAAGTGAACATTTGGTGATTGCAAGGGTTGTTTTCCACAACAAGAGGTGCAGAGTCAGTGGATTCTTTTTAAATTTTTTCTAAAATAATTCCTTGGGACTCTCTATTTGACATCCATAAATGGACCAGGTTCACTTCCTAGCTTGAAGTGTGCCTATCTTGCAGGTGTATGATCTCATCCAACTTTTTTCTTTTCATACTTAGTTGTGGATAGGAACATAATTGACTTTAGAGAGTTTAGTCTGTTTATGGCCTCCACATTGCTCATATTCACTATAAATTGCACATGCCTTGTTTTCTTTGGTTTGCAGGATTATGACAAATACACAACTTACCCACAAGATGCCTTTGATGTCGGCCATGGTGATTAGGGGTCCCGTTCTTCCCACATTGGCGTTATAGTTTTCCGCTTCATCTAAGAGGATGTGCACCATGTCCGTCTCGTGCTCGGTCACGGAGCCGAGCGCTCGCCGCGCTTGATGGTCCGCAATGATCTGCGTGTCGAAGGCGTCCATGCGCTTGTTGGTTTCTCGGAAGTGCTTGTCCAGTCCTTGAAAGTCCAGCACCCACCTGATGGCTGGAATGAAGTCGGCAGGGTAGAACGAGCTGAGGCCCTTGAAGATGGCATCTATGATGCCTCGGAAGGCTTGGATCTCCCGCACCCGCTCAGTCTGCAACGACAACTCGTGACTTCTAGATAAGGAATGCACATTGAAACTGCGGTTGACAACCAAACGGGACATGATGCCGGTGACGAACAGGCGAAGGTGTTTGCGCAGATTAAATTCGCAGTTGCGGGGCAGCAAGCGTAGCAACTGTGCCACCTCTTCCTGGCGCACGTGTCGAGTAGCTTCCAGGCGCTTGCTGCCCGTGAGGCCCATTGTCAACATCTTCTTCTGCTGGCGCCACACTGCCGAAGTGTTCCGGAATAAGATGTCTGGCTATCCATTCCAACCAGAGCTGTTAATACACCAATCACAAGCTTTGCATCATGGTAGCTACACTCTTCATTCTATTTCGTGTTGCTTTCAAAATAAAGTCACTTTGAACATGTTTTTCTTAAAGTTGTAACGGTTCATGGATCCCCTACCTTTCATGCTACTGAAGAATGCAAGGACCCTTTCTACGCAAGAGCAAGATTTTCAAATGAAAACCTAGCAAGATTGGCACAAACGAATATTAGATCGCAAGATGTACCATTGTGCTGTGATATCAACACAAACCAAATTCTCCTAAAAGAGACTCTGTAGAAGAGGCTCTTGACAGTCCTATAGTCCCAAATTCCATGTTCAAGACTGATATGAAATCCCGCTAGAATATAGACAGTCAGGGGAGCAAGCAAAGTGCAATCATGTGAAGTGTATAATTACGTTCTTTCATTCCCAACTAGCTGAAGGTACGTTCACCTTGTCCAAACATGACTTGGCCTGCCTGCCAGGGGGCTCTGTTGCAGAAATTGGCATCCTGGGTCTTGAGGAACTCCATCGCGGTTTCCGGCGACGAGGCGACGATGTACTGCGCTTGCCCCAGGCGGATGGACATGAGAGGACCATACTGCTTGGCCAGCTTGGCCAGGCCCTGGTGAGGCAAGGTGCCGAGCAAGTGGAGACTCCCCACCAGCGGCAGTCCCGTTGGCCCTGGAGGTAGATTTACAGCCGGTCGTCTTCTCAGCCAGGTTCCCCACAGCAGGAGGATCAACGCTGCTACCAACACCGGCATGGTTGCCTGCAACACACAACCATGGTTGAAAGATCACGATCTCTTGTAGACTACCTTTGATTGGAACTCAAGTAATTCTCACAGTCGAAGCAACTCAGCCTGAGCAGGTTCTTATATTCCTAGCTTGTTTCAGACATCAAAGGTTGTATAAGAACATGATAGTCTATATATATACACCATGCATTGCAGCACACCTACTAAAAGGAAGGGGGAGGAAGACAGACAGACAGACAGAATTGAAGCAAAATTACATCGAAGGCTGAAAATCCAGCAGGTACAGAGAATGCCATGCAGGCTGATTGAGGGTGAGGCCGGCGTGGTCAAGAGTGTGGAGACCCTTTCCAAGGAAGGATGGCCACAACTCCAACAGTCAGGTACTTTCAACAGGTCGGAAACAAGCTTCCCAACAAGCTTCAGTCCCTGAGCAGCTGCATAACATTCTTGAATGAGTAGGACTACAGGAGTTTCATGAGCAATGAAAGACTTGGAAGTGCACGAAATGACGGAAATCAGGGATTTTAGAATCTCTAACTTCTGGACACCACATGAATGAATGCACATTTTCAAGTGAAAAAAGAGGTGGACTCAATCCTCAACTCAATCCTCAACTTTCACGAATGAAGGTTGTCCTAACATTTTTGACAAGAATCTGTAAAAGCTGGTTTTGAAAACATATCCCAATTGCGTAAAGTCACCTTTAACATGTGTCAATGACGTCTGCAAGAGTTTGTAAAGGGGGCAGGCCAAAAATAATAATCCAAAATATAGTCTCACATTCATCAGCAATTGCTCACTGGCTAAGTCACTCATGCCCCATTGATTCCTTTGTCCTTTGCATGGGTCAGTCAGTCAGGGACCCCCAGTTACAAGCCAAATGAATTGGGAATGTTCAATACATTTGGGGTTACTCAGTTATGCAGCAATGGCTGCATCTCCATTACTTTTCCTTGGAAATTTTTTCACACAACATGTGGTTGAGGAGTATGTAGCTTTAACACGCAACAATTTTCGTAACTTTTGACTATGAGGTCAAAAAGTTATTGTGCAATATATAGTTTCTTTCTTGATCTAGGCCCATGGGCAGTCCTAGCAACTAAGAAAAAATCACTTTTTTCAAGAAACAAATACTTTAATTGGTTTTCTAGATTTATATGTACATAGAAAGCTTTGAATTATTTTATTTTGAGTGACTAATGAGATTAAAGTCATGAAGGGTTTTCGTTTGTGGGTAGGTAATTATGGAATCTTTACTCTAAAATCAAACTTTGAAGTCCTTTATTTAACTCAATTTTCAATATTTTTTGAAAAAAAATAAAATCATAGAATGTAGATTGTTTATTATAACATTACAACCATTGGAATTAGCATTTTTCATTTTCATAATTGAATTCTTAACAATTTAGTATTTTGAATCATTCTCTACTTTTTTCTACTTATTAATTTTTTTCAAGCATGAATTTTTTTTTATAAATTTTTTATATGTATTTCCAACTTATTATGTATCTTCAACATATTATAGAGAGTTGAAAGTTGTAGGATCTTTGCATTTGGGGGTATAATGTTTAAAAGATGAAATCTAACCATTTGTGAAGATTGAGTTGAAAATACTTCTTTTTGAAATTCAAGCATCATGATCTTGCAATTAGTAAGGTTTTTTATCTTGAAATTTTAGGAAGGTGTACTCTAACAAATTAACTATAGGATCCTATAGTTGAACTTGCTAAACAATAAATATAAAAGAAGACTTTAGTCCTACTTTGGAAACTAGCATTTTGAAGCAATGTCGGACCTCTAAACATGAAAGGATATTTAGGGGTTAAAATAGCCTTGCTAATAGATTTAGTCACAATGTAATAAATCTTCTACAACTTTCTAGTGGTGGGGTAATTTCTTTTAGAATTTGTACATATTTTCTATATTATGTAAGATACTTGGATGCTAGTTTGTGTAAACATGGGACACTTTTAGAGTTTCTTACAATTTAGATCGAAAATTAGATTTTTGGAGGAGACCACTTGCAAAAGAAGGCTCTACAAGAAGCTCCCTATCCTTGAAACAACTTATGAAAAATGTAGCTTTCTATGGCATCCTCCCCCAATTATGGCTTTATATCAACTTGCATGACTCTAAATCACCTACCATTCTATCAATTGTTGCTAAAGAAACTCTTTGTTGTCCCTCTTGTTCTTGGGCAAAAGGAATTTTTTGGCCTTGCCTTGCCATCGGATCCTTGACTTTGCTACTCTCCCCTTTGAATCCCATCTTGTAGGCTCAAACCAAGAGGGTTAGACCAAATGCTCTTAATCCTTTATGCAAGTGATACAACTATGATTGCTAAAATGATTTATTATAGTATAGTAGGAGGTCCCCTTCCACTGCGTTAAGCTCGTGAGAGTGCCCCGGTAATAGTGCTTGGCATTATTATTGCGCCCTGGTACTATAATAGTGCTAGGCACTATTACCAAGGCATTGTGCCTTATAATGTAGTGAATTTTCTGAAGGCCCTCACCTCCAAAATGTTTAATGACAACACAATATTGTTTGACTTCTAGCTTCAACATGTAAGCATTAGTGGGGGTTGTTTTAGGAAGATATCAAGTATGATATGAAGGTCTATACCTAGGATTTTTCATTTGAAATACTTTAAATAATATTTATTTAGTGTATGTGCTATGTTTTTTAATATATAAAATTTACATGTTAACCCTTAAGTGCTCCAATGTCTACATTGGCAAGATTGCTCATATCTCACAAAATCATTGTCAATCTTTTCCATTCCTCCATTTTTCTGATGACCTGAGGATAAGTTTTTGAGTACTTTAGTACAATGTACATTGCTTTGAGCAACATTGGTATTTTTTTTAATGCAATTCTAAGAGTGTCCATGCTCTAAAAGCAATCATGACACATAAGTACATTTTGCTTTCTTCAATGTACCACCACTATGTACATTTGAACGTCAAAAAATTCGTAACTAAGTCCATGAAGGTTCAAAAAATATGAAATGACTTGGGTTAGATGCCAATTTCCATGTTCTCTTCCTAAGAAAATTTATTGAAAATTGTTTCAAGGAGTTTAGCTTCCTCAAAAAGGTAACCAGCTCTAAAATGGTCGCTTTTAAGAGAAGACTACCGACCGGCTTGGTGCAAGATCTTCAGAACTATAAGGATTTACAGAAGAAAAAAAAAAAAGCTGTCCAGTGCTGATGCGGACTACAACGCCATGGTTGCTGTCCTCCGAGATCGAGATGCTTGGATCCACCTTACTCAATTGACATATGAAATACAACTTATCAAAATTAAAGGTAGTCTGCTTTTAAAGCGACCTTTTAAGAGAAGTTTGCATTTGGGGAAGCTAAACTCCTTTGAAACAATTTTCAGTAAATTTTTGTAGGACAAAAAAATGAAATTGCATCGAACTCAAGTTCTTTCATATCTTTTCGATTTTTGTGGAATTAGTTACAAATTTTTGAAGTTGACATGTAGTGATCACTAGAAGCAACAACCTTCTAAAATAGAAAAAGAACAAGGAAGAAGCATCACTATCCATGAAGAAGAGGTAGCTCAAGATGCGGTGCACAAAATTGTAAGGAGGGAGGCGAGGGTTGCACAAAAAAGATTCAATGATCAATGGGCACCACAAGCAATCAAGGGAGGAGGAAAACTCTTCAAAGACTAGTAAAAAACAAAGGGCCCCCCATTGCAAGGATGGTAAGCTTTTTATTGTAGCTTCAAAAATTTACAATGCAAGGTAAATCATTCAATAGTAATGGCATGGTTGAAAGCTAGAAAGGATAGAGACACACTTCCTCTTCACTTCCCTTACATGTCCTTCCTCTTCAAGAATTGCCATGGACGTGGGCTTAGGAACAAAACCAACTAGCTATACAATTTGGAAATGCAAGAAGAGTTAGAGTTGTACCTTAATCACATTGGTATCCAGCTTTGCACCTACAACAACCTACTAAGCTTTAAGCAATAGAAACTTGATGAATCCCAAGGGCTACAAAACTTGTAGCAATAAGGAAAAAGACCCTTAGAAAGGTCAATGCTTCGTTTTGGGAGAGTGGCTAAAATTGGATTGGAGAAGGATTGGTAGCATTCTCCAAAGGGGTAGCAAACAAATTGTCAACAATATAAGTTTACTAAAGAGGGAAGAGCATTGCAACCATGACTTCTAAAAGAAGAACCAACAACAAAGAAAATAAAGCATGGGAGGAGAATGCTTGGGGTCCCTTAGCATCGTGGAGCTAGACATATTTTAGAAGAAGTGGTGGACAATGGTGGATGGCTTCAAAGCAACGCAAAGAAGCGGCTACTATTTGAGTGAAGATGAGCCCTATATCTTGAAGTTTGTAGGGAATTGAATTGCAGAAGACCCTCACAAGACTAGATTCTTTGGATACACTTCAAGTTGAATGCTAGAGCAAGGGAGGAGGGAAGGAGGTTGAAAAGTCATCTTCAAGTGATCCTGAAGGCTATAGGGATTTGTGTTGTGACAAGGGAACAATTGAGGGTATGTGGTTTAGATGCTACTTCAATACCAACACATGCCATAGTACTAAGGTCTTTTATAGACAATATTTTGTTTGGAAGGCAATTCATGGTCATTTTTTTCCATGGTTGGGAGATGTGTTTGCCATGGTGTGTGACAATTGCTTATACAACTTTGTACCCTAGCTTTACGTAATTAGATGGCAAAGTTTGAGGAGTTATTTATGATCCTAAGATTGGTTGACTCCAAATGCAAGCAAAAGTAGCCAACATATAAGTAGCATTTTGACCATGATTTAAACCCTACCCACCCACAATTTTTGTTTATTAGGTGCATAACTTTGAAAAAACAAATCAAATTGATGCTTAGCTTGAATTGGTTTGCTTGGATTTATCCATCTATTTCTGAAAAATGCATGCAAGTACTGACCAATTGGCTAATGGTAATACATAGGTTACCATACATAGGTCATAGGAGATAAATATTTGTCAACAAAATTGAAGAAGATTTCACTATGAGATGTCAAATCTCACAAATGCTTGCTCCAAAAAGTGCAAATTGTCCCTCATTGTTTTTTACATTTCACTTTTTTTTGATAAAAGTCATGATCACTATTTCATCTCCACTATTTTTGACATTTTAGTGTAAAAATATTTTGAATTTCAGTAGTACCTCAACCGAGTATTAGAATACATCCTATTTCAAGACTTACATGTCACAAAAAAAAATGACGAAAACAAGACCTCTTGCAGTTCGATAGTGTCAAAAACAAGACCCCTCAAAGTTGAGCAAATAAGAACCCTTCTATAGAGCCAAGTGATCAAATAATACCACCCATTCCATGCTCTTTGCAATGAAGAGGCCAGTATTTCTGGAGATTCCAACCGGTGATCAAGCCCTATTCGGAGCTGGATAACCTGCTCCCAATGCCCGTTATACTCAAGAATGGCGTGATACAGGTAACAGGCCCACTGCCTGATCAAGGAACCCATGAAACATTTATCAATGGTGTCTTCTGAGGTGTTGGGATGGAGGTGAGCAAAATGAATACATTTGCCACAGGCAACCAGGGTCCATGTGTCAAGTCAAAACCCTTGGCGTCTCTTGTACATGAGTATATACACCTATCCTCTTTGGTATAATGCCAAGGCAACAATCCATGAGTAAAAAAAAACAATATTAGCCCATGACTCAAACCCAGGCAACACAGGTTCCTCCTTACTCTACATTCGCCTGGATTTATTTGGAGGCTGAAAGTGGCCAGGGTACCCCACGTTTGTTTGCTCTTTTCTTCTCACACCTTGCTGCTGTTGCGGTTGCTGCTGTTGTTGCTGCTGCTGAAGCGCTGTTGCGTTCCCTCTTTGGACATACATATTCCCGCCAGAGTTCATCCCATGCATTGCAACTGGTTGATTGACACCTAAGTTGTTTGGGTTCTGAACCCGGTGTTGTTGCATGCCCACGTTCATAGACTGGTGCATCTGATTTGACATGTTCGAGGAGTTGGGCATCTGTGGAGGTGGGGCCGATGTGCCGTCGAAATCTGCCGAATAATCCACGGGGCGTTGAGGATAAGGAACCACCTGACAACCACCAAAGCCAGCATATTTGTAAATAAGAAAGAGTTGGAATGCAGACAAAATAAGTGACAAACGAATAGGCATATCTCTATTAAGTACATAGATATGTCCCACTTCTACTTCAGAAATGTCTCCCATGTGAATATCCAAATCTGCTGCTACATGTCCCGTGCTGGGAATGGAGGATCAGAAGAGCAATGTCAGAAATAGAAAGTCTGTTAAGAAAGAAAACCAATCGAAGCTCTCACAGGTTGAGAAAGAGTCTAACTAGTTTTGGCCCGAGTTACCAGCAGCCCTGCTCGACCTGGTACCGTATTACTCGACAAGTCCGAGATAAGAACGGAATTGGTATTTACGTATTTGCAATAAGATTAAAGAGGGAAACGAATACCTTGTCCGCTGCATTGACTGGAACTAAAGAATTGCGGCCTGGAATTGGATCATTCCGAAAATACTCGTGGTCTAAAGCTTGGGCAGCCGTAATCCGTTTGATAGGGTCGTACTCCAGCATCCTTGACAATAAATCAAACCCTGGGCTCTTTGGTGGCAACTGTACAATGCTGTAGAGGCCTGGGTTGTCAAACTTCCGAGATTGAATTTGTTGACGATTCGAATGCCAGTGTGGTAGAGTGGTGAGCGTCGGCCATTTATCCGCAGTAGGGTTGCCGAGCACTTTAAAAATCTTGTCTAACTGATCCAACTGGAACGGATTGGGGTTACTTTTGTCTTCTATTCCCTGAGAAAAAAACATACGATCATGAACTACTGATTCGCCCTAAACGCAGACATAAAGCGGGTGCGGACAGAAGCATAGAGGGTCCCCGTGCAGACCCGGCGTTCTAAAGGGAATGAAAAGCGACGGAAGTCCTCTGCAAAGTAAAAAGGACTCTGATATATGTATAAAATCTAGAAAGTCCATGAGATCGACCCATATTTTGTGACGAATTTATTAGACCCTACGTGGGATGGTCAGCACGGCGTGGGCATTCAGGTCTTATCACAAACCCCACTCGCTCTGCACCATAAGGTTTGTGATTGATGAGGGCCTTCGAAGAGCACCCTGAAACCAGGATCAGGGGGTCGTCATCTGCAGGGTTTTATCATCGAACCTGGAGGAAGAAACTCTATATTATTCAGGGTTTCATCCTACAGGTCCTTCACAGAGAAATCTAGCATGCGGGTTTCTAGCTGTCACAGTGACGGACGTTCGCTTGAAAAAGGTCAAGATATCAAGCAGTTACGAACGGATAAAATAACAATGCAGCTCAATACCTGAAAGAGGGGTTTAAGAGTGAGGAGTTCCGCAAATATACACCCAACTGCCCACATGTCCACGGCGCTGGTATAATGCTTACTTCCAAGCAAGAGCTCCGGGGCCCTATACCAGATAGTTACCACCACCCCATTCTCACTCAAGGGTTTGAGTGGCGCTTGAAAAATGCGAGCTAGTCCAAAATCACCGATCTTCACCACACCTTGCTCATCCCCTTCTCCCATCACAAGAATATTGGAAGGTTTCAGATCACGGTGAACAATCCAGTTGCTGTGAAGGTAGTTCAAGCCATTCAGAATCTGCCAAAGCAATGACTTCACTGTGTACGCGTTGATGTTGCAACTGATCTTCTCCCGATGATGACGAATAATCTCGTACAGATCATGCTCGGCATAGTCAAATGCCAGATACAATGACATGTCGCCATGGTTGATATGCACATTCACCAGCTTCACAATGTTCTCGTGGATGCACTCTCGCAGGAGCATGATCTCCCGAATGGCTGTCGGGGACACCCCATCACCCTCCTTCGACTGCTTGAACTTCTTTATCGCAATTTTTATACCTCTGCTATTAGCACCAAACCACGAAATGACCATGTCACAACCGGAATTTCTACACATAATAAAACAGAGAACATAAGCCCTAATCTTGCTTCGGGCGAGTTTCGTTGCATGCCCTAATTTTCGACGTCATCCCTCCGTCTCGTCAAAATCGTCACACGAATTACGACTAGCCACGAATTGCAAAATCACTTTCACACCGATTCTACACTTCAAAAACAGATAACTGAAAACCCTAATCGTGCTCCTGGCGCGTTTCTTCGCCTTGCGAAATTTCTACGCCATTGTTATACCTCACCAATCGAATTCCCAGAGAAAATGGACTATTCAGGAATGAGAAACGCACCTACGCGCCGGCTCTACACCTCAAACACAGAGAACTGAAACCCTAATCGTGCTTCTGGCGCGTCCCTTCGCCTTGCGAAATTTCTACGCCATTGCTCCACCTCACCAATAGAATTCGCATAGAAAATGGACTAGTCAGGAACGAGAAACGAACCTACACACCGGCTCTACACCTAAGAAACAGAGAACTGAAACCCTAATCGTGCTTCTGGCGCGTTTCTTCGCCTTGCGAAATCTCTACGCCATCACCAACCGAATTCGCAGAGGAAAATCACTAGTGTGGAACGAGAAACGCACCTATGCGCCGGCTCTTTGCTCTTGGCGAGGTACACCAATCCATACGTGCCTTCGCCAATCTTGCCCACCAATTCATACTGCTGCAGCCACTCCGGCCGCGTGCGCTGCTTCCCCGATCCATCTGCCACCATAGCTCTCGCTCTCTCTCCGCTCCTCCTCCTAACAGTCGAACCCTCGCAGTCTACACTTAAGCCCGATGGTCGAAACCGAAAGCTGCCGCACCAAGAGCATCGACCACCGCCATCCCCACTGGAGAGCAATCACATGTCCGAACTGCGATTTGTGAAAACAGAATTGCTCAATGATATGTGCCCATCGTCACAACGCGAATTGCTTATTCTACAGTAAAGATCTAGGATGCTGTCGGAGTGCAGCAAATTGCAAGAATGGGTAGCTCCGCCGCAGTTGACGACGATGGTGATTCTGAGAATCCACGAGGAAATTGTAGACCTTGAGTCACTTGACGCATCATGCTTACAGTACGTCAAAGGAAAGGCACCAGGCCATTTCTGACTTCCTGCAACGTGACTAGTAAGTTACTCTTAATAATTGCATCCAATAAGGAATTGAACATTGTTCCTAATTCCTAATATTAAATTGACTAATTCCTTGTTGAATCTTGTTGAAAGTCAATTGAGAAATGTACCTTGAAGTAGATTGTTATGCAGTTTTGGGACCCGAAATGAATGAAGTTTGAATTTTTAAAGTGCTGAAAATAGGTGTATCAGAAAGAGACCCTACACTTCCATGAATAGATAGAAGGAGTACATTTCAGGGAGGAATCTGGCAAGGTCAATTAGAGAAAGGATTCACAATTAGGTGTAGTTACCTTGACTTATTAAAGACTAGTCAATGACTTTTAGGTTGAAATTGACACTTTTTCATTGGTATTCAAAGTTTTAGAATGAATTTGGATTCAAATGAAAGGAGATGGGTGTTAGGAATTAAAAACTGAAAGCATTGGGACAAGGATCAAGACAATCTAGGTTGGTATGTGTTTTGGGGGTTGAAAAAGCAAAGAAGATGTTAGTTGAAATATGGAAATTAGTACAAAAAACAATGTAGAATTTGTCATGCATTTATTGCAAGCCCTAAGCATTCAAACCAATTCCATAAGTATGGTCAAATCTCCAAAATGCTTCATAGTTTGGTGTTTTTTTTCATATTCAACTTGGGACTAAAAAATGCATTGCCTGTGCCTCAAATCAACTACACTCTTAATGGATTGAAGTAAGGGGATCTTCAATGCTTTGTCAATAGTTCATCTAAGTAGAATACAATGTTTAAGATTTGGAGAATGAATAGTTTCAATAGTGCCCTACTTGGTGAACTTAGTATTTAAAGTTCCAACTGATGGTTAGTTTCTCAATTTATGTGCAAAAATGAAATGAATCTCATAATTGATGGATAGCAATCTACTATTTGAAAGTAAATAGTTGCAATTTGTGAAGTTACAAAACATAGCAAAAATTATATCAATTTTGTTGCATTAAAGAGAATATTTTGAGTGGACTACACATTTATTGCTCACTTTTTGTTCCCAAAATATTAAAGTGGATTTGAAAGGGAAACCAATAGAAAATGTCCTCCCTACATCTACGTACAATCATTCAAATAAGCATTTTGAGTATGGTTTTCATTATTAATCTATCTAAATTTTTGTAGGATCTTGTTGGGAGTCACAAAGAGATTTGAGATTCTCTTTACATATATTTTTTGAACAACATATGAATAAATGAGGAATTTTCAAAGTGTTGAAATAAATGCATCAATTAAACCTAGGTCTCAAGTTCAAAAGACTTACATTTTAGGCAAGAATTTGATTGGAACAATCTTGCAAGTAAGTAACAATTAAGTGCACTTACCATACTTGTGACACTTGCTTCAAAAGATGAGGCATAAAACTCCAATTTTTCACCTCAAAGAACAAAGATAGTAAGTAGAAAGAAGTAGAAAATGATTTATATTACAAAATTGTTAAGGGTTTAGTTATGGAATTGAAAAATGTCAATCCCAATGGTTGTAATGTTGTAATATGATACACAATCTACATCTTATGATTTTATTTTTTTCAAATAATATGTGAAGGCCCTAAAGAATCTCCTACAAAAAACAATATTTTACATCTACATCAAAGAACTTGTTCTTGCAACATATAGATGGGGATTATTCCTAGGAATTGAGTAATATTGTTGGTAAAGCTTGGGGGATCACTAACACATTTTTTTTGTAACCACGTATGTGAAGAGGGTATTTAAATGGGGGCTATCAAATACTTGGGATATTTGAGGTATATTTTAAAATGTTTTAAGCATATTCTAATAATATGCTCAAATTATTCTTCTTTTTAGTTTAAAGCACCCTTCATTACATGTAAAATTTTATAATTCTATAGAAATGTTACCTTTCATGAATAAAAAGGCCTCTATGTTTTAACTCTCATGGTTTTCTTACTTAACACAAGTGTCTCCTTCCAAGTTGTAAAGGAAGTGATAACTTTAGCATTGAAGTAGGTGAGGTACTTAGAATATGAAAATTGATTGTTACATAAAGGACTTCAAAATTTATTTTAGAACAGAGAATCCATAATTGCCCATGAACTAAAACTCGTCATAACTTTCATCTCATTAATCAAAATGGAATGATTCAAATCTTTCAAACATATGTATATATAAATCTAAAAAACCAATTTTGATTTTTTTTTTTAATGAAAAAAGTGATTTTTCTAATGTTCCTAGACTACCTAGGTTGAGAAAAAAATAAAAAAATAAAAAAATAAAAAAAAATATATATATATATCATGCAACTTTTTAATTGTGTAATCAAAAGTTATGAAAATTGTTAGGCTTTAAAGAAAATCCTTTTTTACATGTTATGTGAAAATTTTAAAGAAAAAAAATAAAAATTCCATTTGTAGTGAGTTGCCCAAAATTGATATCGGTTGCCAAAAAATGCAGTTTGGTCCTTTAAAGGTTAATGTTTAGATTGTAGATATTTATAAAATATTGAAATTAGTAGAAAGAGGTTAGTTATTTTTTAGATTTCTTTTGTAAAGAAGAATGTATGTGGCATATTTGATGGCAATGTTGATATTGATTATTATGTTTTTGATGTCTATTTTTGAAATTTTGATTTTTATCTTGTATTTTGGAGATGTATGGAATATAGGTGGTGCCACATATTTTAGTTGTAATCACTATTAGTAGTTGTACATTCTAACCTTGAAGTGATGTCTTGAATGTATATATGTTTGGTATTTGTTGATATTCAAAGAAAAAAAGTCTTGTAAGAAGCCATTACAATATATGAATTCAATAAATTTGATTTTTTGATTTTTTGAAGGAGTAGTATGTGGTGTAGTGCATATATGTAATATATTTGGACATAATTTTTTTGGTTATACATGAGCAATTAGTAACATTTGAGTATGTACATGGGAGTAGCCAATGGTATATCATTTATTCTTGTTGATTGTTGTCTAAATTTCTAAAGCTAGTGAGAAAAAAGCATCTTGAATTTGTGTGAGAATGGAGTAATTTTCAAATTTCTTCTATTTCTTTGTTGTATTTAATGACACAATAATAATAAATGAATACAAGTTCATAAGATTATCAATTATTTTATAAGAATATCAATTATTTCAACATAAAAAACATCTATAAAATTGTGAATTATTTAATATGATTAAAAAATATTTTCATCCAAATAAATTATTAAATATTCTATCTTAATGATAAATTTAATATAATTTTTTTATTGTAATGTTTAATTAAAATATTTTATAATAGATAATATTTAAAATATTGTCTATATATTACAAATTAGTATTTTTAACCCCTAAGGACACGAGATGTTTTTCAAGAAAAACTATCATTGAATACATTTACTATTAAATTGACCAAATTTGAAAATAAAAAATTTCTCTTTAACTTAAACTATACAAAAGAGTATATGATCATTATGGAAGCATGTGGAAAAAAATAATGAATCTTTGTTTCACCATATCACCCTATGAAATGAAGAAATTAAGTAAGGTAAACTTGCCTAAGATAGGCAAATCTTTTATGACAAGTACCTAGGGAATTGTTCATTACAATTTAATATCAATTCATCATAGATTTTTCTTAATAATTGGGATTAGGATTACATTGAAGTGATTTGTGGCCATAATCAAAGCTTTGGGAGATGGTCATGGAGTTATTAGTGACTGTAATAGGACTCTTATACCTTTTTTTAGTGTAAACTGATAGTAAAAAGTTTTTTTTTTATTCTTTCAATGTCTTATCGATGATATGAAATCTTAGGAAATGTTGTGGGTGATTTAGATGGTAAGATGACCATCATGGAAACACTTTTTTGCTAATTTGGAGTAGTCTATAGACTCATTTGGGCCAATTGAATAGTACACTTCAAAAATTCATAAAAAATTCACTCTTTGTCTAAAAAATAAAATTCTAGTTGCTTCGTCCATTTTTCACATTTGTCTTTGTATGAAAAAAATCTGAATTTTTTTAGTAATGCCAATTGAATAGCACACTTCAAAAATTCAAAAAAAATTTATACTTTGTCCAAAAAATAAAATTCTAGTTGCTTTGTTCATTTTTCACATTTGTCTTTGTATGAAAAAAATCTGAATTTTTTTAGTAATGCCAATTGAATAGCACACTTCAAAAATTCAAAAAAAATTTATACTTTGTCCAAAAAATAAAATTCTAGTTGCTTTGTTCATTTTTCACATTTGTCTTTGTATGAAAAAAATCTGAATTTTTTTGGTAATGGCAGCAAGAGTGATCACTTATTTTGCTTGTCATAGACAAGTTTACCTTAGACCAACAATACATTAGCCATTTTTTGATGACTTTTTGTCCATTGATGATTTTTAAGAAAATAATCGAAATGGTAAAATAACAAAGACAAACAATTAGCATATAATATGAGGAAATGTTTCAAAAACTTTGGTACATTAATTGCAAAATTGTAGTGCTTGAAGTTAGAATTTTTTTCTTTTTTCTTTTTTCAATTGAGTTGAATAGGATTAGCAAAGTTGTCTTCTTGGAATCAGAATTTTGTAGTAAATATAGGTTTGTTTTTGATAATTGTACGCTATATCATATTAGTCATATACTGGTACATGCCAAATTTCAGAAGGAGAAGGGCAATTTGGGCAACTTGTACATAGGACTGGTCAACTTAAGCCCTGGAAATGTCGAAGAAATTGAGACACAGACCCCAAGTAAATATTTAGTACAAAATCGTGTGAACTGAAGCAAAACGACTTGATCGTTGCGGAGATTTCAGTGAGACATTGTAAAAATGACGGCAAAAATATGCCTTACATTGAGTTGAGCCAAGTAAACTCCTGCCCATGCTAATCACACTCCGCAATGCAATCTCCATTTCGTTCGTTCAGAGTTCTCACAGGTAGAGTCTGGTTCAAACTACTTGCCGAAACAAGGATGAAAGAATGAAAGAATGTACAGCAACCATCCCTGAACGTCTAATATCTATTTGATTGCCAGAAACACAATAGTCCCAACAATCTCTACCAGTGGACCAATACATAACGAAAAACAACTTCAATCTAAATTCTTCTAGAGTTCTCAGCTTTGCGATCCCGTTCATATAGCCTATACAGAAATGATGATTTTGACATCTGTGGCTCCCTCTCCAGGAGGGCTATAACATCTTTCATTGCTATTAAACGGGGTAGCCTTCCTCCCTGTGCTGCTCCTATCCTCCGGACACCGCTGCTCCTTCCTGTTCCTGGTCCAGGCCCTGCATGTTGTACCGAAGCACTGCTATGTTACACCTACGTTTCACACCACTGAACAGTTCCACGACAGAAACTCGAAGGAGAAGCCTCGATACACTATTGCTAACAACATGAACGAACCAGCAATGGCAACAACTAGGCAGCACTGGTCATACTTCCCTCCCCGACATTGTCCCGAAACGAATTCCTCAAAAAGAAGTCAGGAATATGGGCAAACATGCGCCTTGCCAGTACATCAAAAAACCAGAACCAAAATGCACAACTGACCTAGAAAAGAAATAAATCGAACAATTGTGTCACAGAAACCCAGCTGTACCTAGTGGTCTGCCAGCGACTGCAGATCCAGGAGGCCCATCGCCATCTGTATCCATTCGTCCAGATCCTGAAGTCTTTCCCGCTTCACCATTCTCCTGTCTCCGCTCTTGCTCCCGGCTGCCTGTCGTTTCGTCCACGTTGCCTATCCTCGCAGCGTCGGTCGCTGTATTCACAAGACCCACACAAATCAGCCGTGAAACCAATCTCAAGATACCATTCCATTGATCAAACAACGTCGTCCGTCCCACACCACCGCTCAGCACCTCAGCAAAACTGGCATTAAACAAAGCATGATGCAAAAGATTTCATCTACGTCAAACGCCCACCTGCGTCTCCACCCTGCCGTTTTGCAAGCCCCTGAGCTGCCATCATTTGCCATTTTGACAGCATATCGGTTGCTCCAACCGCAGCTCTTGCAGCCACATTCGCTGCCTTCGCCCTCATTTTGTCATCTTCTTCTTGTTGAGCCTTTGAGATACAAGCAACCCCAAACATCAACCATCGCAGAGACAAAACAAGTCCGTCTATCCACCAACAATCAACTTTACTCTTCACATGAAACAAGCACTGCATTTTTTACTTTTCCTACTCCAGCCGTGTAAGATAAACGAGAATAACCACCAAAGGCCACCCCGACAGAACTATCAAGTTGATTTTTTTGTCAGCAAAATTGAAAATGGCCACAACAGACAAACATAGTCTCGACATTACCTTCTGGGCCTTCAGTCTCAAGTCTTCATTTTCGCCATCAGTAAGAGCCCCTTTATCCTTCTTCTGAGAGCAACATGCAAACCATGTCAGCTGTTAACAAACAACTCCCTCTCCCATGGATACAACCTGTACCTGTGCAAGCATGAAAGTTCATAGAACATTCCAACAAATTGCCATTCAGGACATGATAAAACAGTCTTAAATAAGAGCACTAAGCGTGAGCTCATCTACAACCAGGAACTCACCATTGGCAACTACTCGTCTTAGAAGAACAACCACACCACCAACTAGTTAGAAACGCAAATGTCAGAGGACTTAAAATTCCTGGGACAATTCCTGGCTCACCTCATTCAGTTTGCGCAACCGTTCATTCTCATCTGCTTGCTTCTTCTCCATGGCCTCCTTGGCCTTTCGCTTCATCAACAAAACTTGCCTCCTAGGGTCGTAATTTACATATACACTATGTGCGTCTTTTTCCACATCACAACGCTGCATAAATCATCACTTTCTCTACGTCAATACTCGATCTACATTGTTCCGGAATTAACACATTTTCGTATCCAAAGTACTTACATAAAAGAAATTACTTAACTAATCCTTCTCCACACATCCAGATATGGTATGACACCCCTGTTCGAACTAGCTTAGTCCCCACCAGATGCATAGCTGAACCAAGCACCGCTTGAATCATTCGTCAACAGATATCAAAACAGGAAAAGATATATACGTAAAAATCAGACATACCTGTTTTGAATACTTTATCAACTTATACAGCATAGACCTCAGTCGCTCCTCAGCAGCCTGCAAACCCAAACCATCAGTTCCTAGGTGAACAAGCTCCCATTTACAAATTTTCAAACCACACTTCTCAACATTGCCGACAACCATTCTAAAATAAAATTTTGTTTTCAATCCCTATAATTCAAACATTGTTCAGATACAAGTAATCCCACGTGCACTGACAAGGAGTGCGTACCATGGACAGACATCTCTCCACGTCTTCACTCACGCTCCTCAACCCACCTTTCGCAGCTGCAACCATTTGCACAACACCACATGACATTAGTGTGCATCCATCACATCTCCCGGATGACAAGCTGCATACAAATCCAGTCAATACACCCGACATCGCTCCCAACCCTGTCCCAACACCGACTGTAAGATCTTCAGGTCTCAAATCGACATTGATGATCGAAAGCATCATAAGGACAGGTTGAAAAAAACTAATTTCAAGATGAACATCATGAAAAGCCCCCAAATAATAAACCCTACCGCATACTCGCTCTCCTTCACAGTTTTGAAGGATTTCATCACCTCCAGAATGACAGAAGTACCCAGGAGAGGGCACAATGTGTACACACGCCCATCCAGAAATTCTCTATCCTCCAAACAAACAATGAGGCGGTAATCCAGAAACATCGGCTAAGCCAACTTCCTGTCTCATAAGGAAGAGCGTACCAACAGCCTGAGCTTTTGCACGTAATGGACCCCTCTCCAGAAACAACCGCTCCTCCTCTTCCTGAACAAATTTGCGCATTGCTTCTGTCGTTCGGCTTTCCTCCTTCGGACCAGCCAGCAATTGCTCTTCCTCTTCCTAAAATGTACACACTAGATGTCAACAAACGCCATTCACAACCCCCACGCTAACCACACGACCAGCAGTATCATGCAGGCAATAAAAAAGCATTGTGCAAGGAAAAAAACCCGTCAAACAACAGCTCACCCAGTTCTGCAGATCTACACTAACTCGTCAACACTGCACCACTCGAGCAGTAGAAAAGACTCAGAATGAAGCAACTGCAAAACATTCGGAAAGGTCAATCCCTCCAAATCCCATCAGGAGGAGCTCATCGAGCTAGGATTCCAACGTACCCTTAAATTGACTCCACTGACAGCCGTTACATCATTCAGCGCATCGATGCTCTGGTCAGCGTCTGTCCCTTGCGTCTTCTGCTTCTTACTGCAGCACCACCCAACATATCAGCACAACTGTTCTCGATATACTGACTCAACAAATTGCACATAATATGTCCGATGGCCCTATTCACAACAATTGTAGCGAGGACGACCGTGTATCTTGCATCAGTTAGGAGCTTTATGGTTAATCTGGGGAAATAGTGACAAAGTGGCCACTTATGAATAGTTCATTTATAGATTAAAAGTCAGAACTCTAGTAGATTTGTCCATCGGAGTTCTTGAAGTGGGACCCTTCCCTTTCTTCTTCAAACAGGTTGTTCCATCTTTGAAAAATATAACTCAAGTCGTAAATTTATAGCTATCACTCATGGGATGGTTCCCTTACAGTTTAGGAACGAAACCACCCTCCGAAACCCCTGTGATAGGCCGAATCTATTTTCAAGACAAATCATACCTCCTGAGTCCCGACTAATGCAAACCCCTCTATTAATGACTATCACACTATCCTCTCTATTGGACAGTGCCAAAAAATAAACAAATAAGAGCATAACCAAGAAGTATAATTACCAAACACAAAACCAAGTAGCAAAGAAAAAGAAACCCGTTTAATGCATCTAACGAAGGCAGGTAGCAAAATTAACGACTCCACCCCTAAGATCATCCCCTCCAATCCAAAAGATCTCTGTACTAACATCAACATCAGAGCAGGTCCAAATCTTATACCCGCATCATATCCACTACAAAGATATAAAATATAACGGAGACGAACCCGCTGTTGAATACACAACATAGTTTCCACAACTCTTCGACTCTGTCTATAAGAAACAAAAAAACACTTGCCGGACAGCCAGCTAGTTACCTGGCCGGTTGGGCAGCCGCAGGCATGGCTTCGCCTGGCTTTTTCTGACCCACAGCAACAGCTGGTTTCTTAAGAGGCGTTTTCACACCAACATTCAGTATCTGGGCTCCAGCAACAGCAGGAACT
This sequence comes from Pseudoscleropodium purum, assembly GCA_963969395.1. Lineage (NCBI taxonomy): Eukaryota > Viridiplantae > Streptophyta > Bryopsida > Hypnales > Brachytheciaceae > Pseudoscleropodium > Pseudoscleropodium purum. The sequence goes on from OZ017796.1 coordinate 7,971,455, forward strand.
CCACTCCCACTACTTGTTGCATCCTTGGTAATTGATGCCGTTCCTGTACTAAAATTCATTGCAGGACTTCGTGACTCAGACGCAAGAACGTAAGGTGGTCCCTGCACATGGTCAGCAGTAGTCATCCAGTCAATCCATGTCCTTGACCTCAGCGCTTTGATAAAAAGAATTGGTAAAAGTGGATAGAAAAACCGAAGTGCATTCAAATGTGAACAATTATGACCAAACGACTAACTCCGGCTTTCACTGTAACACAGACCCATCCCTTCGCAAGTGAACGTGATCTATACAAAGCACCTGTCTGACGGGTCCACCTGCCTGGGGCGTATTGCTCCCGGTCGCTGTGCCTAAGCCCGCACCTGAATGCGAAGGATTTGGAAACACAGGCAGACCTGGATACCGCGACATTGGACTCGCTGCTAGTGCAGAGGTCACTTGGTTCTTCTCAACTGCAGCGGCTACACCGGGGTCTTTCGCCACTGTGGCAGTTGCCTGAGGCCCTGCTACCTCAGGAAGTTCCACTTGGCCAGGAGCTTTAATGCCCACCTGACCAGCGAAAGCAAAGGACGATTAGACGCAAAGCCAAAAGCTAAACGAATCGACTAACTAGGGCAACGATTCCAACCTAGACAATCCCACGACTCGAAGTCTTAAGCAGGACACAAGATGGGACGCTGTACCCAGTGCAAGTAAAGGTGTACATGAGAAATGAAGTAAAAGTGAAAGAAAAAGTAAGAGTAAAAGAAGTTGGACTAGAATGTAAAAACTGCGCATCAGCTGAGAGTACCAAGTAAATGCAAATATAATTTGAATAATGCGATACTACCTGACCCAGTTGTGTGGTAGTCACGGGAGCTCTCTGTGAAGCGACTCCTGGATGCTGCTCCACTTGTGGCTCCTGCTTGATCGCAGGAACAGTCTGCACTCCCTGCTGTTTGCTCTCGAGCAGCTTCGGGTGTGGCTGCGGTACTGCCACCGGCATCGACAGAGACTGTGCTACTTGACCCGGTGTTTGAGCATGAGTGTGTACAACGCTAGCACTTACTTGCTGCTGTCTCCTCAATCTTTCATCTTCATGAATTTTCCTCATTCTTTCTTCCTCAGCTTTCTTCTGTTCCTTCTTCAGCTTTGCTTTTGCATACTTCGTCAAGGGTTTCTGATCTGACTGCTGACTAGAATCAGACATCGCCGCTGAGAATCCAGGCCGCACCTGACCACCCTGTGCTAACCCACTGAACTGCAACGGAGCAGGCGCCTTTGGAACCTGCAGACACCAGCTGCTTGCTCCCGTCAGAAGAGTCTCACAACGACACCCAGTCGTCACTTTACATCTGTGATACATGGAATCAAAGGATGTACAATCAAAGCAGAGAGTTCTTAGTATCGGCACAATTTACCAGGCTCTCCGAATGCAATGACGCCAATGATGTCCTAGGAACAGTCCACACCACCAAATCCAGCACATAACAGAATAGAAGCCATCACATTCACATTATCAGGCACAATCAACCCGTACCTGTGCAGAGAGCCCTGAATGCACTTGAACACCAGCAGTGTGAGGTGTTGAAGGTCGAGCTTGGAAACTACCAAAAGGACTTGCCGCTGGCACTTGAAGAGGCCTTCCTGCCTGGGCTGGCCCCACTGCCTTGTCCACCTCGTTCTTCACTTGCTGTAAAATGGGTGGAGAAGGACTTGATACTCCTTGACTTGACGCATCTCCCCCTTGGTTTTGTCTCGCCAAGGTCGTAGATTGAGATAAGGCGGCGACCTTCGTTGGACCAGATTGAGATGACCCTTGGGGTTGAGCTTCTATTTTAGACTGCTGGGGCCCTGCCGGACCAATCCCTGCATGACTTGAAATCTGTCCCTGATTCTCACACATGAGACACACTTTAGCACTCCAAGACCTTCCAGTCATCTTCGCAGATAGTGGAAGCATACCTACTAATGCCTATGAAGCTCATGCACTGACTGAGATATCCTTCAAATTGACATTTTCATTCAAAACAAGGCCATCCAACGCCACCAAATGAGTGAACCTCTATGTACCTGCTGCTGCTGAACTTGCTGTTGCTGCTGTTGTAGAGATTGAGCCTGCACAGCCACAGCGGATGACACAGCAGGAGCCTGCTCAGACCCTGCTTGTGCACTTTGGGACTCAGAAACATGCACAGTAGTTCCCGCTTCAGTGTTTGGGCCAGCAGGAGTAGCTGCTTGACTAGAACTTCCTGATGGTGGCGTTCCAGTAACTTGAGAAGAGTTATTCGATTGCTGTTGATTCACTGCTTGATGAGACCCTTTTTGTTGTTGCTGCAGCACAGAACCAGTGCCACGACAAGGTCATTGACACGACAATCTGCGAAATCCAGGTCTAATGTCCACAGTAAATTCTCTATAGTAGGCAAAGTTTCTATGGTGGAAGACAATGAAGACCCAGGCCCAAGTAGTGGCATTTGAGCTCAGAACCCGCACGACAACAGTATATTCTCATTTATTCCACAACTTTGTTACTTAAAAACACGGGGTAGTATCTAGTAGGTGCAATTCACACAAAATGTCACATGTGAAGATCCGACGATGGAGGATAACGCAGCCTCCATCGGCGGACCCCGGAAAGCAAAGTACCTTCTGGTGCATCTGCCGTATAGTCTGCACCAAGACTTGATCCCCTACTATGACTCTTGCCCCACGAACAAAATCTTCCCTCGTGATATCATTTTGCTGCCAGACAACCACTGTCAAGTCGTTAGTATTCAGAAAACACACAAGCGTTTTAAAGAAACTTATTCGGTAACGAGGAATAGGTTATTCCGCTCTATTTCGCACCTCGCAGAGTAAACCGTTCTGGACTGAATGATGGCAACACTATGTAAACCTTAAAGTCATTGAATACACCCAATGGCTACCATACAACAGTTCCAAAGCACTTCTAAAGCACAGGCGACGTCTTTCAAACACTCCAAGTGAACAACCAACGCTACTAAACTTGCCTTAAATTTCTGGTACAGCGCGCTTAGCCGGTCAGACTGCTCCGCAGGAAGATGAGGTTGCAGCAATGGCATCAACGCCCCAAATGAGATGCCTTGACTAATATTGTTCGGTCGTCTCTGGGCTTGCACCCCGACACCTGGTGCTGCCTGCTGCACTCCTGCCTGCTGCTGCTGCCGTAGTTGTTGCTGCTGCTGCAACTGTTGCTGTTGTTGGCGATACAAGAGCTGTTGACGGTAAACCTGCTGTTGCTGTGGCGTCAGCTTCTGCCACTGGGCTTGCGTGATCTGTACCGGCGTTGCGTGCGATGTCGGGGTGGCTGTCGTGGTGGTCGCATTCCCTGATATAAAGGGAGAACATCAATAGCCTTAATGATCCTTTCCATTCAGGCCAGTAAGACACCTTGAGACTCGCGCCCCCGGATCCTCCCAAACTTCTCAAAACACGACCCACAGTTCAACTACACACGCAGAAGCCATCACACAAAAGCTATCAAACCAGATAACCTCAGCAATGTCAACTGGTGATGGCATAAAACCTGTGGCAGGAGGAACGAACGATTGAGTCGGGGCTTGAGGAGGAGTCGGAGACGCTATGGGCTTCAGGCTGCCATTGCCTGCCCGTGCAAGACCATAAGCAGCGGCAGCAGCTCGAGAGCCTCCGCCACCTAAGTCCCCTTTCAATCTCTCCGTGTAGGCATCCACGGCGGCTCCTGACACAGGCGGTCCGCTCTCGTCCTCCTAATCAACCACAATCACAATCAGAACAAAATATGTTGAAGACGAACTTTCAACTCAATTCGAAGCAGTCTGCCTCGCATAAAATCAAAATTCACACTAGAAGTTCACCACTACTACTCTTATCAAGTCACTAGCAGTACATTATACGGAACATCGTGTCTTTCCAAAGAAGCGACAGAATTCATAATCCCAGACTTGCAAGACGATTACGACCAAATCATACAGAATTCTCCGAAAAAACAGCCGGGAGCGACGGACGTAACAATGGTCCTGGTTCGGATGGAATACAGAATCGAAACGCCGCTTTGATCAAAGAAACAACTATCAAATCCGCTCAAGATGGGGAAAAAGAAACTCCCAAATTAAACTGCAAAACTCATAAATCTCTAATGTCTCGTAAATCCTAATGACATGACATTTGAAAATCACAGCGCTAATTACAAGACGCAGTCAAAAAAGCAACTCAATCTCTAATGTCTCGTAAATCCTAATCACATGACATTTGAAAATCACAGCGCTAATTACAAGACGCAGTCAAAAAAGCAACTCAATCTCTAAACCCTAAAAACAGAAACCCGCAATTAAGAGACTGCCAACAAAGCAACAATTCTCACAAGGCTCGAGATTCAGGCTTGGAACTTTTCGACAATTCCAGGCCCAAAAGGAGGACGATTGTCATTCCGTGAAGACCAACTACCTCGACTTGTCGCAGTTTCGCCTCGATTGAGTTACCACAACCCCTACAACTCAATGCCGCAACAGGTTGTCGCACGGTAATTGAACCTGCAGTGTCTACCATCCGCTAGTTCGATCAAATGCACGTTCCATGAGAAAGAGGATTCTGTCACCGCAAACTGTAAGGTCAATGGTTTTTGGAAACAACCAATTCGCACTGAACACGAAGTCGGTTTTTCGGGTCGTACCAATTGCTATCTAGCTACCGTCCAAACGTAGCCAGCAAGTCAAAATCTCCACGAAAAAACCCAGGTCTCCTTCCACGCACAGTGCACAATTTCTAGTGCTAATACGCGAACAAAATCCAACTGTAATCAAACCAACGCCACTATTAGCGCGTACCGCACTCCGCACAAAGCCAATTCCAAGTGCAATGGTCCAACGCCTCCACCCAATTGTAATAGAATGCACTCAATCCCAGACAGCTGCACATGATGCGAGCAAAGAGAAGGGGAGAAAAGCGGAGGTTCGAGACGAAGCGTCAATCAATGAAACATGAAGCCAACTTCTCGGGGCGCAAACAAGATGCTCCTAAGATACTCTGAACCGACCGTCCAGAACTACACTCCGATTCGAAACCTCCACAAAACACTCCAAGTTATCCCTCTTCAATATACAGTTTTAGGGCAAACATACGAACGAAATCCGCCCGTAATCCTACCAACGACACCGTTAGCCGCACCGTCTACGCACAGAACCAATTCCCAATGCATTGATCCAACGCCTCCACCCGATTGTGATCGAATGCACTCAATCCCGCACTGCTGCAGACGAGGCGAGCGAAGAGAATGGGCGAATAGCGGAGGTTCGAGACGAAGCGTCAATCAACGAACATGAAGCCAGCTTCTCGAGGCGCAAACAAGTAACCAGATGCTCTTTAGCTACTCTGAACCGGCCGGCCAGAACTAGACTGTAATTCGAAACCTCCACGAAGCAATCCCAGTTATCCCTCATCCATATACAGTTTTAGGGCAAATACACGAACGAAATCCGCCCGTAATCCTACCAGCGGCACCGTTAAGCGCACCGAACCAATTCCCAATGCATTGATCCAACGCCTCCACCCGATTGTGATCGAATGCACTCAATCCCGCACTGTTGCACCCAAGAGAATGGGCAAAAAGCGGAGGCTCCAGACAGAGGAAAGGCCTGACGCGAGTGCATGGAGTCCCGAGCATAGCAGAGGAGAAACATTTACCTCATCGTCTTCAAGCAGCTTGATGAGGCCGGGATCCATGGCATGGCCCGGTGGCAGACAGCCGGAGCGGCGATGGCGTGGGCAAGATGAGTCCGAATTCGGTGAGCGGGGAGATGTGTGTGAGGAGGGCTCGGGCGGAGCATACACGAACCAAGAGCTCCAAACCCTAAACCCCTTGCCTCCCTCACGCATATGCACCTGCGAGCCTCGCCTTAAGAATGAGCCAAATGCCTCAGACGTTCATCTGCTCTTCAAAGCTGCGGTAAGTATGCGGTAAGTATCGGGGCGTCGGACGGCGGCAGGCGACGGCCGTCTGGTACTAACACTATTTTTGAATCTGTCATGTTACAGAAATGAAGGTGCATTCTCTTAAAAACAAAGAAAAGAAAAAGTTATTAACTTAGAGTCAATCGTAAAGTGTAGGCAATGAGGGACTAGGAGTCAGAGTTTGAGAAAAATATAGGAATAAATTCCTTGAAGTACCAAAATTTGGTCTGATGGAGTTTGGTGTTGTATTTCTTTCGTACGATTCTTAATTATCTCTTAACTATTCCTACATCCATTTTTTGGATGATGAACAAAGGGCTTACAAGTGTTATTTAGTTTGACCAACTTCACATTCATCCAACATAACACTTGAATCTTGAAAAGACAACCTTCTTTAATGACCATTTTCATGAAATTCCATTAAATGATATTTTATAAAAAGATATAAGCAAAAATGTACAAAAAATTTAAGAAGAATTGGGGTATGAAGGAGTTAAGCCTTCCTTTGACATTGTACCCCTAGTATAATCTAGGAACTTTCTTACAATTAACTCTATTGTCATATCACATTCATATGATTTTGGTAATCATCTTCAATACTACACCAATTGTAACTTTTATATAACTTTCATATAATAGACCTTCATCTAATTTGAAATTTCAAGAGCTTTTTAACCCCTAATGCACAAGGCTTTTTTTGAGCTTCTAGGAATTTGCTCTAAATTGAAGAAAAAGCCAACACTTTGATAAGTTGCATCAATTTTTTTGAATTGGAACTAAATAAATTCAAACTAGATATGTTAGAGATCACATTTGAAAAGAAAACACAACAATATCACTTATGGATTGGAAGATTATAATGTTTGATCATGAGGGTGTTATAACTACAAAAGTGATTTGAAGTCTTTCAATCTTCATTTCATATATTAAATCTAAAAAGTTGGTCTCCATAAAAATATAAGGTTAAAAGACATAACATATATAACCCCAATCAATTTGCACCTTCTCAAAATCTCTTCTACAATTTTTTTTAAATGAGCTTCTAATATAAATTTTCTTTCAGCATCTAGTGTATTTGAGGCTCATTTCCAAGAGCTCTCAACACTACAAAAAGTCAAGATTGCAAAGGACTCCCTCAAATATTGACTGGTGTGGCCAATTTTTGAAGGGTCTTTTTACTTTTTGATTACTATAAAGTCATTGGTGGAAGGCTTTGATTCGTGTGGCCCCTAGGATGGATGTCCAAACACTAAGTTTAAAAGATAGGTGTAGATGCTCTTATATGTTTTGAAGTTGAGGTGAACAACCACAATCATTAAACCATATCTTTGCTTTGTTGTCAAAAAAGGGCAATGAACCCTTTACTTTGCGAATAAAACAAAATATTAGTGGAAATGAATTTGTTTATTTTTTGAAATGGAATCATGTGCTTGTCTTTAATATGTTCTATAAATTTAAAAAAAAAATTAGTATAAAACTTGAAATTACTGTGAATTTTTGAAGAATAAGTGAAAATATAATTTAGATTATGTACAAAATATGCTTTAAAAGTTTGAAATTTTTTCCATCAATTGCTATATATTGTAGTGTAGAACATCATAGTATAAACTAAAATTCCTTGCTATTTTGTAAATAGAAAATTAATAAATTGTGGTTATTGGTTCAAAGTTCAAATTAAAATAAAATAATCAATTTTAGAAATATTTCAAATTGGAGTAGAAACTAGAGTTCATAAGCTTCATTTTATTAAGAATAATTTTTTTTTAAATTTAATGGATAAAATTCAAATCAAAAGACATAATTGCTATTAGAAAATACACCCAAAATGACTAGAAATTGTCCAAAATGATTGTAAATTAATCGTTGTAAACAAACATTTAGAATATGTTTTTTCTACTAGTGAATGAACAAATCATCTAAGCACACTCAAAAAACATCATTAGCCCTCTATTTTTTGAGCATCTTATTATTATGTAAAGAGGTCAATTATACCTCAATGAGTAAATTTCCACCACCATCTATCATAAAAACATTCAAAAAATCTAAAACAAAATTGAATTAAAATTCAAAATTTTTCATTTGAAATCATTTACAAGTCATTCTTTGATTCCAAATGTATTTAATTCCTAAATTCTCAAGGCAATATAGTTTGGTGTTGATTAAACTTTGAAGTTAAATAGAATCATAACCAAATATTATTTGGGATACTTTCTTAATTAGTAAAATATCCTTTATAGTCTATTATAAGCATAGCAAAAATCTAATTTTCTAAAATATTGGTCATGATTTTTCTATTAAAGATTTTACACAAGGGTGTACATTGTAAATCTCGATTTTTTGAGTCTCTAAGGCTCATAGACATGAGCCTCAAACTCAGCTTCAAATAAACTAGATCCTTGAAGGAAAATTACATAAAAAATTCATTTAAGAAAATTGTATAGTAGATTTTGAGAAGCTATAAAATGGATCATGGTTAATATGCACATTATGTACTTTAAACTCATATTTTTTTCATGGCCTCAATTTTAGACTTGACATTTAAAAGGTGGATATATTGAAAGACTTTAAATCACTTTCAAAATTCTAACACCTTCTTAATCAAACATTATAACCTTTCAATCTATAAGTAATATTGTAATGTTTTTTTTCTATATAATTCATAACACATCTAGTTTGAATTTGTACAATTATAATTTTTTTTAAATTGATAAAACTTACTAATCAAAACTTAGGTTTTTTGTTTTTGTTTTGAGCAAATTCTAAAAAGCTCAAAAAAAGCCATGGGCATAAAAATAAAGGGCAAACAATCTCAAACCTAACCTCACAATTATATCATGCAAGAGTCCTTTGAATTATAGTCAATATGAACCACAATCTTCATTGTATAATATCTTGAATTTTCTCCATGGTGCAATATAAATATAAAATAATGAAGCCTTTTGATTGCAAAAATATTCATCCTAATCATGTGGCCCTCTATTCTATAGCCAAACGAAGGGGACCACTATAATCCAATTATTAATTGAGTATCTACAATCAATCAAGGAAAACAATTAATTTCTTGAAAACAAAGTCAAATTTGATAAAGAAGACAAATTTAAATAAAAAAGACTAAATATTCATTTATAAACCATGTATATTTCAAAGTACAACTCAAAATAGTTGTTAAAAACATAACAAAAAAAATTCTTTGAAATATTTAATTTTGAATTTAACAATTGTATTTTTTTAACCTCTTCTTGCACAAGCACTATAAAATTATACCAAAACTTCACAACATAATATAAATCAAAGTAGAAAAAGTCACTATAATACTCAATGACATTTTCTTTGACTTTTACTATATGTACTTCTATTGTTAATAAACATGACTTAAATTAACTACTTTCAAATTTTTCCAAATTTTTATGAAACTCAAAAATTTATTAGCCAAACATAAATTTCTTCATCACTATTCTTAATTATTTAAAAGAAATTAGAAAGAATACTACTATATATACTATGCAAGAAGTCATTGGTCTTATATTAAACGATTGAGGTTAAATTAAAAACTCTTTTTGAAATAATATGTGAATTTCAAATAAGTCATTTTCAAAATGAGTTTACTATGTAATATTTTCTTCCATGAGCTTACAATGTAAAATTCTAATCCTCATAAACTTTAAAGAGCTTTATAATTTTCATTTTTTGAAGTCATTAATATTTGAAGGAATACTTTTTTAATTGAAAAAGTTAGATTTAAAGATGAGATATACTTGTATCATTTTAATAATAAATCATTTGCATACAAGATTTTTAAAAATTCATATTGTACAAATGTGTGGAAATTAATAAAAGAATCTTAGAAAAACAGACAAGTTTTGTAAAACATAATGGTATTTGCAAGGACAATAAAGATCCAGAGTAAAATGCTAGGGTGTTTTTATGGTTAAGAGTATGTTGAAATGTTTTGAACTTGCACTTTGATTCTAAATATATTCTAGAGTTAATTCTAAAGTCATCTAAGAACCTTCTTTATGTGGTGCCTCTTTTAATGCACATTTTTAAAAGCATTTGAATTCTTAGATTAATTGAATATGAAGTTTTCTTGAATCACAAAGTATGTTTTTTTCCACTTGATTTTTTAAGGAAATAACATGGCATTGTTACATGTAATCTAATCATATTAATTTATCTGCCCTCAAGTTTTGCAAGTTTGAGGGGTGCTTCACACATGGGTTGACCAAGTTGAGAGGCCATGGGAGTTCATGGCCAAACTTTGGGCAAGAGTCCAAAGAAATGGGCAATAAATGGTAAATTTGACGGACTCTCAACTAGAGTTTGGGGCACCACAAAGTGGCGACTCAAATTTTGGTCAAGAGTCCGTCGTGAAGCCATTGCTACATAGGAGATGGAGTTGCCATGTAGGCAATTTGGAGGGCGACGGACTTTGGACTGTGCCGCCTTGTGTGAAGGGTCAAGAGGCCAAAGTCGAGGTTTTTTGAAATCTAATTGGTGGAAGCCAACGGACTCTTGACCTTTGGCCCGTGCATGAAGCGGCCTTGAGTTTAATGCCTCAAGTGCAATGATGCCATATCATATATCCTAAGAGTCCAATTCTCATTTTTGGGTTTAAACAATAATGTGTAACTGCTTCATGGTGGATGAAACACAGGAGTTTCATCCATTTAGTAGTTTTTCTACTTTGATTTGAATATCCTGACTTTTCTCATAAACATCCATGAGAAACTTAAACAACTCATCTTATCAATCATAGATATATTCCACCTAAATAAGTAAAAAACACATCTTCAATTGTTCAAAAGTTTATATTATAGCTTGATAGAAACCTCAAACTAAAAATAGAAGATTTAGAATTTTTTCAAACATTGAAACATAAATAATTAGACATGGTTGGTAATGTTTCAATGCCATCTTGTTGTCCCGTTCTAATTGATGAATTTTGGAAACATTTATTACATGATCTCATTAACCATTGTTGTGAAATTTCTAGTTCATTTTGGAGGCAAATTATCATCTGTAGGTAGGGTTGGCCCGCATAGCACCGACATTATTAAAAAATTTTCATTCACTGAAAATTCTGTTCATCCAGAAAATTAAATTTCTCAGCGACCGTTTACGTCGGGCAATGTGAAAAATAATCGCCCTTTTTCGCTGGGCAATTGTTTCCCTACATTGATAATTTTCCACCAGTGGGTTACAAAAGAGTCCCAAACCCGCCAACCAAAGGCAACGGTCCCGCCCATTCCCGCGTCACCACCCCAAACCCGCGGGAACCCATGACCAAATGGACGCCATCCGACCGTCGCAGAAGGCAATGGCCACGATGAGGGGTTCGGTTTGCCAGCCCGCGATCATTTGCTTCTTCTTCTTGCCACAAGAAGGAAGGAAGGAAGCAAGCAAGCTCACGACCGCAGCAGCGTCCAATTCACGCGCACGCCTCGCCCAGATCATCGCATCCCCGAATTGTAAGTCTCCCCGGGACGTCCTTGTGTTCGATCTCACCCCTGCGCGTCGCAGCAGGAATTTTTCCGACACCGATTTGGATCGATTGCTGGAGGGCTGGAACGAAGAAGCTCTATTTGGTAAACTGTTGCTTGAATGGTTGCGTGTGAGGTTGACTGGATACCTGTGTCGGGCGTTTCGCGGTTGCTGTGCAGCTGGAGGGGTTCTCGGACAGGCATTGGGTCGTCATGTGCTTGGGGCAATGCTGGTGACTAATCCTGCAGTCACCCTTTCTTGTCGCTCACTTTTCTTCGTGTAGGGCATCTTGGGACGAGTGTAGTCATCTTGGCGAGATTTCAGACATATTCGATGCGATCCATCACAGGATTGCACACACTTTTGAAAATTTGTTTCTGTTTTTTTCCTTGGCTAACTAAGATTCGCTCTACGAGGTTTCAATTTCAAATTGGTCCTCGTGCTCCTATTTGTCATACGCTTCTTGCACTGATTGGTGATTCACATCCGTAGTTCATTATTGAACTCATTCAATTGCTGACAGACATCTTGATTGTTCGTGGTAGAAGAAGTTGTTATCCGAAATTCTCGTAGAAGAATGTGTTTGGCTTCTGAAGTGAGGGATTGGGAATGGTGAAATTCGCACGGCTATCAATGACTGTTGATGATGAGTCGAATCCGTGGGCTTTGAACCGTCACGTTTTCGAGAGGATTGTCAATGGAGGGGATATTAAGAGTAGCTGTGGGATAAAGGGGGTTACATGCCAGGGCTCGAAGATGAGGGCACTGTAGCAGACCGTCGTCTTCCTCTGCTATGTAGTTCTTATTTCAGTCGCCTTCACATTGCGCACTATCCTAGACGCAGCTTCGGGTAACGCTTAGTTGAACTGACTCTTGAAGATGCACCAATTGTTTTCAAGGATGGCGGGTTCGGTTGGCGTTTTTTTACTGTCTTTTGGACATTTGCTGGTGAGGCGTAGCCAGAAAGGAAATTGATTGAATTTTGTCTTATGAGATATAAACGATGCTGCAATTGGGTGGCACTTGGCACCTCCTACTTGTGTGTTTCCTTTGGTGCGATACTCACAGGAGTGATATCTCTATGTGATCGTTTGCCAGTTAGGCACTTTGGGCCGACGTTTAGTCTTTAAAGTTTTTAAGCTGCTCTAATGCTGCTGACGCTTTGTGAAGATTGCTCTTTATGCTGGTTCTGATCTTCTTATATCCTCGCCTTTTTGTTATCTGAAAAAATTATAGCATGTACTGCGATGTGAAATCAATCCGTCAGCTTGCTACTTCTTCCGAGCGTTCTATTCTGAAAACTGTAGGGTTGGGTGATTGGTGTTTACCTGGATCACTCTGAATCATTAGAAAGAAAACACTGTTGCCCACAACCTTGCAATTAGGTGAATTGGGTTCGCTATTCTCTTTTTGTAAATTTAACCAGTAACTTCTCCAGCTAAAAATAGGAAATCCGATTCGGTAGTTAATAATAGTTGATTGCAGTAACTTTGTCAACATGGGGGGTATGGTTTCTTCTTTCCATCGGCACATTTTGTTATCTTCCTTGAAGCTTTTTAATGATTTATTTCACTCCTGTAGCTATGGCAGCGGCCTCTTTTGGTCATTGGGACACTGATTTGGGATCAACCTCTGGAGATTTATTATTCTTGAGCTTGTCAAACGAACTTCTTACAAAATTCGGTGTTGTGATTAAGTTTTGCATCTTGGCACTGAATTTTAGTGATCAATCGTGTGTTTTTATTTGAACATTTTGCCTTTTCATCATCTTGTCTGTTACCTGTTCTTTTCTTGGTTAGTCGCTGTTTTGGACGAATTGTATCCCCTTCGAACGTGGAAAATCTCGATTAACAGCTTGGTGATTGATTGCGTTTAGATTGCTATTTACTACCTACAGAAAGTTAAGCGTTTTTTACATTCCTTGAGAAGATGGAGGTATCTGTGCATGGATCAGATGGCAATCTCGCCTCAGTGTACCTGGCTTCCTTGGATCGATGTAATTATGAAGCCTAGGGTTTAAATAGTTTTCTCTGAAATACAGCAGAGCGAATTGCATGACGACTAGTCCATGCATCTGGTCTTCAGAACTTTCCTCTGAAATTATTCGTGAGGACTTGTGAGGTAGTTTGAACAATTATTTTTCCAGTTTTGCGAATCATGTGAATTCTGCTACCAAATCGAACCCCTCTATGTTATCTTCCATCAAGAGAAAGGTGGTAGTGCTCAATCTGTTTTCGTTATTGCGGTTCACTGTAAGTGTTGAGAGTAAGAAGCTGTTGATCAAGAAAGTGCTATGTCTTTTTCAGGTTTGAGGATTTCTTTTCATGTACTTGAAGTATGACGAAAGGAAAGGGCCAGCCTCAAGCCTATGGAGATGAATCATACTGGGACAACAGATACAGTCAAGACGTTGGCTCGTTTGATTGGTACCAGCGGTATGCTGGTTTGGCCCCTCTTATCAATATGTATCTTCCCAAGACAGACAATGTGATGATGGTTGGCTGCGGAAATGCAGGTTTGTGCCAGTCCAAGTTATATTTTCAAATTAGGGAGATTATTTTGTACAGATTGGCGTTATGCAGCACGCCATTGGAGTGAGTCATTGTGAAACCATTTTGTTTTTGGAATAGCAGTTTGGGTTCGTAATGAGTACAGGAAAGGTATGATAGAGGCAGCTATTGTCATTTTCCATCCCGAAACTGGGTTTCAGGCATTTCATTTACATTACATGAATTACAATTCGAGGTTTTATTGAAGGAAACGTTTACTCAAGAGTCCTTAAGGTTTCTTCCAAGAATAGGACTAGTGGACTTTATTGCATTTCAGTCCTGCGTACATTGAAAAGTATCATTTCATGAGTATCACTTTTTTAAACGCTCTTGGGGTGCAGTACATGACCACTTTCTTAGGCATGTCGGGTCACGCTTGTGACTGGTCTTAGATACGGTATCTCTTTAAGAGTTCTCAAGGGCAGGTGCTAGCTTGTGGTTGTGGGGACAGTCATATCGGAGGACATGGTAAACGATGGCTATCAAACTATTATGAATATCGACATCTCTCAAGTTGTGATTAACGTTATGATTGAGAAGTACAAGGACATGCCACAACTTCAGTGTAATTTTGCTTCCACCTTACGTCGGGTCGTTCATTAGCCTTTGCTTTACGTTACTTGAGACTGCAGCTTGTCTGTTTCAGAATTCCTGTTGTTCAACTAGAAGTACAAATGGTAATAGGAATCTTAGGTTTTCGCCTTGCATCAGTGTCCTTGATTACTTTCATCTATTTTTTCAAAATGGATATAGTAATTTGGCAGAGGCGCTTACATGTTGCACATTTTGTTCCTGTGCCTACAGACCGAAGGATGGATGTTCGACAGTTGGCTTTTAATGATGGAGAATTTGATTCTGTCCTTGATAAAGGTGCTTGCTTGCTCACGCCAGTCTATTGTTTTTCGCATTCTAGGACTTGTAAAAGACGGATGAGTCAATGAATTGTCCATAAGTTTGAAGAGTGTATAACGTGGATTTGTTATTAGACGTGACCAGTTTACAGAGGGTTCTCTCAACATGAAGTTCAATATTTGTTACGTCTGTTCCATCACCTTATGATTGACACCACTATATGTCATTAGTCTTAAACTGACGCTATTTTCTTGGCAATACGTGCAGGCATGTTCGACTCATTGATGGTAATGGTCTTTTTCCTTTGTATCAGTTTTCCTAACCAACTAGTTTTTGTATGCGTTTGTGCTTACTGCACTGCTTTGCGGTTCCTATCAAGGAATGTATTCCTGATATGTCAAATGATATCATGGCATGTACAATATAGCAATCATGTTTTGCAGTTGACTGCTTCACGGCTGACATGTTATTATGAAGTAGTGCGTGTAACTACATATGATACATCTTATATCGATTTTGTGGAAATTATGGGTTGTGAACTACGAGCTTGTTGCTAGTTGTATAGCAAGACCCTCCATCTTATAGCATGCACTGGTCTGTTGGTCATAACAGTGCGGATCGAGTGCACCAACAAGTGCTGCATCCATGATTAAAGAGGTTCGCAGGTACATAATTCATTTTTGTTATATTTCTGTTATAGATTTTGGTCTGCATGTATTCCAACACTACTATTGACTTGTAGTTTCTACTATTAATTTTTTAGGATTCCAAAGGTCTCTAAATAAAACCTATGAATAGTCAAGGAGTTGAAGATAGACGTTTCTGCTCGTCTTGATGTTCTGTGTTACATTGAATTTTGATTATCTACTTGCGTATATGTGACGAGTGTGGGAATGTCCAACTGAAAGTAATCCTATTCTGCTTGAAAGCTTTTTCAAACATAATTGTCCTCATACGTGGTTCTTGTGCACCCACAACATTTAGCTCACCGGTGAGGCTGGTTGCAGGGTGTTGAAGCCAGGAGGTGTTTATATGCTTGTAAGTGTTTTTTGGATTGCTAAGCTTCTTAACATTCAACATGTGTATAAGTGCGTCACTTTTGTACCAGAGACTTGCCAATGGCAGTCACGCACCAAGGTGCTTCTGCCGGTCCATTGTGTAAATATTTTAAACTTTTGTACATTCGCTTAGTTTCTTACATCGTTATCTTGAGCAGATTACATATGGTGACCCACGGGTTCGATTCCCTCATTTGAAGAACGAGGAAGCTCCTTGGGAAATCAAACTGCATGTAATACGTATGTTTTGCATCTTCTCTTGAATTTCTAATGTGCTCTTCTTTGTTCTGTCCAGCATGATTGAATGTATCTGATTAGGACACTTTTCACTAGACAATGCTTGAAGGATCTGTAATCAAGACTCCAGATCTCTGGGTTTTTGATGTCTCACTATTTGGTGACCGTGAACTTTCTGAGGTTTATGTTCTTGGATAGGTACGATCAGACATTCTGACGTGTAGAACCACAAGATAGTCATAGAAGAGCTGGTTTGCACATCTCTGGGTGTATTGATCTTATACCGGATACTAGCAAACATTCGATTTTCGCTTAACTTGTTTCATAGTTGATGAATCGTGATTTATGTCGCTGCAGCAAGACCTGGCTCCAAGAGGGCAAATGAGGGTACATCCCGACCCATTACTGAACCTGTTCCTCTTGGAGATGACATGGCAATTGGACCGACATTCAACCTTGAAGATCCTGATTTGCATTATGTTTATGTTTGTATTAAGGTGAGAAACCCATACCTTTCAGAGGTAAGTTCCTGTATGCTGGAAGGTATGCAGCTTTTACACATGTTTTTAAGAGTATTATGAATCGTTCTATCCTAATCAATTTCAGCCAGAAGAAAGTACAGAAATTAACCCTGGAAAGACGTGGCCTATCCTCAGGGTTAAGTGTTGTAACCGGAGGCTCTTGTGCTTCATATGTCATTTAAGTTTCTTAGAATTCTCTTTAAAACAAACGAATGTTCACACATGGAAGCTGAAAGGGTTTAATTTGGGAGATTTGCTGCATAACGTCACAGGAAGGTAGCGCTGCTGCAGCTAAACGCCCAGAGGAGAGATTATCAGAAAAGAGGCCGTCAGAAAAGAAGTAACCAATTCAGTGTCTCCGAATGGTGAGCACAAGCACAAGTACTAACACTAAAGCACCTTATCAATCTGTAATAATGAATGGTTCGAAAGCTTAGTTAAATTGACACTAAAAGTATCTGTAAAAGTATCTGTAAAGGAATTAGCATATACAATTTTATCCGCTACAATATCATGATTAGCCCTGTTGAGGAACGTAGTTTATGGTTATTCCATGCGAAGCCCGTTCTAATTCTTTCTCATTAATTTTCCACGCACAACGTTTGGAGAGAAAATTGGAGTTCTCTTAATCCCGAAATTTCTACCGTTTTTGGATTTTCTATAGTTCAAGAGAGCATGCCTTGGTGCCGTAAGTAGCACTGTTAGAATGCCAACTCCTCGATCTGGCGATATCCTATATGTCTTCTAAATGCTTCGTGATGGATGATAGCAGTGGTTGAATGTGATGATGTGACGTATATGTCTTGTACGGCATTAGGGGTTATCTTGACATGCACGCTCGCAGTTATTGTGTGAAATTTCCTGTGCTTTCCACATGGGACAGATTAACATCAAATAGGTGAGGAGAGCGACTAAAAATACAGGGATTATTTGTATGAAATTAACCAAGGTCGAAGGACTAAGCAACATTGATTGACCTTATCATGTGGTCCAATTTCCAAGCCGAAGTAATCATGAGTAGGATTAAATGTTGTGGCAGAAACCTTTGAATTAGCTACTTTCTCTTCAATAATTATGCATTTCTAGCCATTCCCCTCCCCCTGTTGAGTTTCGTTTGAAGAGGACTGTTTGCTTTTTTCTGTTTGTTGTCATTTTTTTACTGCTCACAATAACTGTTGTCTTTCGCTGGACAGAAGGGTGAAAAAGAGACTAAGATGCAGTCAGGTGGCGCTAAAGGTAAATTCAAGATGGATTCGGGGCAATTCAATTTATGAAAATGAAATTCTCCATATTCATTTGACGTCAAGGGTATGGCATTGTTGCATGCCCTTTTCAAATTCGTGGGAACTGGCTGTGACGCAGTTGTGCCATGGGGATATCACTTGAGCTACTACTGTGTCCAGCGTGTGAAGTGGATGTGTCAAATGACCACACTTGTAGAATGAGGTCGTTAATAGAATGCCATTTTAGTTGCTTTGTGATTTGGTACCTGTTAATTTGGGTTAGGGAGCAGGTTAGCGTAGCAATGCTAGAGCAGTGATCGTGTGTGGTGCCCTGCATATTTAAAAGCATTGCTGCAGATCGATGCATCCAAGGTTATTGGAATCTATTTTCACTGGAGCATCATGATTTGGTGGACATTTTGCAATTGAAGGGGTTTCGGAAGAGTGGACTCGTCGTTTGGTTTGTGTCCCGGAGTCTAACTTAATTGCTTGGCACTGGATGGGCATGTGCCTCTCGTGAGCATACTGTGTTCAGAATCATTAGATTTGATACTTCATCAAAGGATATATCAATAGAAACTAGTGTGCCCTGTGCTGTTGCCACGGTCAAAAGAAAAAATAATTTTATAATTTTTATAATTCATAAAAACTTCAAAATTCAATAACTTCCATGCTTGAGGTTGGAACACCACAAAACCAAGCTTGTGCACCTCTCCTTATTGAGGGCTTTTTGATGATACCAAACATGCAAATGGGAAACACATGGTTTGGGAGATCTCAATGTGACAAACAAAACAAACAAACAAACAACCTAATTTAATAGGAGGATTCATCTTAGGGACTCCAAAAGGATTCCAATGTATTGTATAATGTTCAATAGGAGAGTAAGGTCTTATGAGTTTTTTGCAAGAACTAGCATGCATAAAGAGTGTTTGTTCAAGGTTCTACATCAATGTGTATACTATACAATAAATACTTCTTTGAGGAATGTTTTGGTAATTTGAAATATTTAAAATGTTGATTATTGAGTCAAGAAGTATTCATTACAATCATCATTGCTCCACAAACTTTTTAACCTTAAAAAGATGAGACTTAGGGCATCAAGGTAGGGAGCTAGAAGACAATCTAATTATTAGATGATTAGGTATATCTATTGTTTTTATAGTAATTGTAAAAGTCATTCATTGAACTTTTTTTTGTATTCCTTGACATTATAGGTTCAACTTTCGATTGCAATTTGTCATTTCTAATCTTTAAGGATGAGTTGGTTATTGTTAAAATCATTTGTTTTGGTGTGTTAAGGTACCATGTGAATTGTTGGTTTAAAAAAATGCAAAAGCATTTGTTGGAAGTCGAACTACTCTAAAAGATTTCTCCTCTTCACACAAAATTCCAAGGATGAATAATTGCACTTATGTCATATATGGAGAGATTCTTTGTCATTCATCAGCTAGAAAACAACCTCAACGTCATTTAATTTATGGACTAAAGAATGTCAAAGATTGAAGTATCCAAAGTGAAAAGAGAGTTTCTTAAAGGTTAACCATGCACTTTTACTTTCTAAATAAAGCATCATGAAAAGCACTTGGATAGATGGTGAAAAGGAGATTCTACAGAGAGATGAAGATCAATGAAGAGACTCAAAAACAATGTAAAATCTAAAACAATGTAAAATTTGACTCTAAGTGACTATCTACACATTACCTTGGCATTCTTTGTCCCATTGCTTTGAGTGTGCACCTTTTGCTTTGAAAATGGAATCATTACAGATCCATTTCAAGACATTCTTCATCATGATTGGCTCGCGTTTGAATTTCAACTTACTAAGCATTGTTCTATTCCCATACAACTGTTAGTATATCGAATGCCACGTACCCTATGAATGACTCTTTTTTTTATTGGAAAAATTGCAAACCAACGTACAAACGTCACACAAGCATTTGATAACGTAGAATGCACCCGAATGATGAATTTATATCCTAGTGCGGATTCCAACGAATGTCATGAACAGGTATCATAAGTACTGCATGTCAGGGTTTCACGTGCCGTAGAGAATGCTACTTGTTGTTCACTCAGAGAATGTGCTTACACAGTGTTTCGAATTGTTTATTGGCACAACGGCATGATCATGGTTCCAAGTGATGATTGCGGTGAGTCTGACTAACCCCAATAATGTGTCACACTAAACGCCGAGAAGTGGAATCATTTTTCCTTTCCTAAAAGATCGAGTGAGTAACAGGCAGTCTGATTTCAACAGATTCAACACTGTCTGATCGACTCCACATCAAGTGTATGTTTACAACAGTTCGGGTCACCAGGAATCCCGAATGGGCACAACATTTACAACCACACGGAAAAAGGTGGTGCTGACTGACTACAATCTAAAATTCTAAATCATGGAGACAACAAATTTCTCCACCTTGCAAGCCTAGAAGTCGGTACACATTACCAAGGTGGAACCTTAAGTAAACCGTTAAGAGACACATCGATCGGGAATGGGAGGGCAGGAATTATCAGCATTTGGGCTGAGGCAGCAGACTTGTGAGAGATTGAAGCAGTCGATCGATCGGAAACCACTTGGAAATAGAGTCCGGACGGGCAAAATTGGTGGATAAGAGCTTCATTTGGATCGCTTCGATCAGGTCACAGTGCCAGAATTTTTTTCTGGTCATGTGGAGAGGTACGTCAGAAGAATGACTGCAGTAAAGACACTGAAGAGGTGGTGGGGTTGCCAGGTCTCTGGGGCTGCGTTGGGACTAAGGAGTGGTGCTCCACTTGGTGATAAAGGAGAATTAGCAGGTGGAGCCCCAGGTGTTGTACTATTCAGTGTTCTGCAAGGCCAGTGACAAAACGCCAACATTTTCAGTCAGAAGATGCGCCTCTGAAGTCCGGCACCAGTTGAACTTAGCAAATTGAAAATCCAGACAAGATGGGTCGATAGCGATGGCACCCATTTCCCAGCAATGCACCGATTCTGAATTTGCAATTCGTGTTTCATATGGGATGAACCGCTACCTGGTGAACTACTTCCGGCCGCGAGTGCGATCAAAGCTGTACATTCAATTCTCTAGTAATGCAGGAATGAACGAACTGATTACGACTACTGGACGCAATGAGACTAAACCGGAAATGACACTCAGGAAGTGACAACACTTACACATTCGATGGTGAGAATACACAAGTCCCTGAACCTGTTTGCACCAAAACAATAACCCAAATCAGTTCAAAAATACACCACTTAAGTAACAAAACCCCAGGCAAAAGTAGGCCATGGAATTGAGCAATACTAGACTTCAAACAGACACCTAGGTATTCACAATTAGGTCTCAAAGTGGATTCCCTGGTGGACTCGGTCTGCAATCCCCAACATGTCTCACATTCCCCATAAACCTCAGCTTTTGTGACCTGTTCAAACTTTCCCTTGAAGCAGATGACCTAAACCGAAGTCCCATCGACATTGCAGGGAGACGGTAAAGACTCAAGGGCACAGGGAATCACAGAATTTTGCAACCCTCTTAAATGACACTTCCTCAAGAGACAAATGGGCATCAACGATGCACTTCCACATCTAATATTTCCAAGCAAACGTGTAGAGATTCTGACGAATGTGATTTGGGACGAAATTCCGGATGCAATTCTGGATCGTCTCAAGAAAAGAGGGTAAGGTAGAGGTTCCATTGACCATACTGTGCTTAGCCATTGACCATACATGTGAGCTTGAATTCATGCGAAGTGTGAAACTACTTAACAGTCTATGGCCATTTAGATTTTTGCAATTGATTTTTACTTGATTTCCAACACAAAATAAATACGCAAAACTTAAGATGGTGCAAGTTTCTCGATTGATGTAGGAAAAGGTTTTTTCCTTACAGTATCGTGAATGGAGCCTGTACATTACATCAAACTGGAAAGATCAAAACTTGGCTGTGGGGAGGAGAAGGGAAGGGGGCCATACTAGGATCGACGGAGACTTGCTGCGCAGTGCCACTGAAGTCACAAGACTCCGGAGTACCATTCATCCGGAGGAAGTAAGCATTGAAGGCCCAATCGCAATGGTGAGCCAGAGTGTTGGGATCGTAGCAAACCCCTCCTTCGTTGATAGGTCCGCAATTGA
Source organism: Pseudoscleropodium purum (assembly GCA_963969395.1). Lineage (NCBI taxonomy): Eukaryota > Viridiplantae > Streptophyta > Bryopsida > Hypnales > Brachytheciaceae > Pseudoscleropodium > Pseudoscleropodium purum. The sequence continues at coordinate 7,993,418 of OZ017796.1, forward strand.
TTTGCCCTTGGTTTGCAAGTGGGCCACACGCCCAGTCCAGGGAGCTTTGTAACGAGACGTCGGAAGTGCCAGGGATGGAAATGCACCACACCGAGCCAGTGGCCAGGCGCCGTGCACGCGGCCTGCTACTGTTCCATGTCCCATTGATCGTTACCATGGGTACGTCCTCCAACTTCGCCGTTTCCGTGGTGACTTTTCCTTCTCCTGCCGCAGTCCCTGCCGTTCCACAACAGAATCTCAGCACTTGGAGTAGCTAGCTAGGGCTTCTGGAAATGCACCAGGACTCGAGAACTACGCTCTGCTAGAAGCTCCCCATTCTGAACCTTGCTACCCGCCTACCCCTAGAGAGCGTAACAAGTCAGGATCCAAATAGGAGGATCGATTTGCAGACTGAGTGTACCGGCGATCCTGTCTAGGCATCCCTTCTCTCAATTCTTCACTGTAAACCTTCACTTCCTTTCCGATTGAAGCTCTACTACTACTTTCTCCTCGCTCGTCTAACTCCGAGAAGCCAAATCCAGAAACCTAGCAATAGATGGAGCCTCCGCAATTCAGAGGAGTCTCTGTAACATTTCAGCAATGATACCATTCCGCTAATTCTCCACAAGCTAAACGAAAAAATTGAGGTACTTGCTACCCGGGACTCCCAGTGATTCTACGAGCTTCATCAGCATTGCTCCAAGAATAGGGTGCGACGATCCAATTCCAGGTGAATCAGTCAAGGGGCAACCCAAATTGAGGATCGACAGCAAAACCACTTACGTACCTAGCAGGAGGGGCGCCACCAGAAACAGAGCCACGACAGTCGAGCACTGCTTCATCATAGCTGCAATCCGAGTTCTCCACCTGCCGATCGACGATCACAAGCTCGCAATACCCCAACCTAGAAAGCAGAGTTCAAAGCACCCACCATCACTCCCATTCTTTCAGATACACCTTCCCCTCCCACTTCCAGCGCAAAAGCACCTCGAGCTGCACAAAGGAATTAACCCCCGTTCCGTCAATCAATCAATCAATCAATCAATTGCCGCTGTCAAGAAGCACACTACCTTCTAGACACGACGTAAGCAAGCTAGAGCGAAGGATCGGCAGACACAGCAAACTAGCTGTACTCACAGCCGGAATCTCACAACTAGCATGAGCGAGATGGGATGAGAGATCCGGTGCGGCGAAGCTAGCCAAGTGAAGACAAGGGGGCCATGCGTGGTGTGATATGTGTTGTATAATGGAGCATAGGACAGACGTACTGGTGGAAAATTTTGGTGCCCGCGTTCTTTGCAAGAACCCACAGGCGGAGAATAGGTCCGCCTAGGATCCTCCATGGATGGGCTGGGCTGGCCTGGCTGGGAAGATGCACGAGCCAGGATCTGCTCCCTTGTACTGCCCTGCGCCCTCCATCTGGACTCATCTCCGCCTTCGATTCTTTCCTGAACCTGTATTTCTGTAAACCCTTGCCAACCCTGGCCTGCCTTTTCAGTCCAAGGCACGGCTTTTCCTAATTTGCTTGACGCTGTGTCATTCCGACATCATAAAAAATCGGGTTTCGAGATGCCCTGCCTCAGTTGTTGGTGCTCCTGGAGTTCTGGCTGGCATGGGCAGCCGTTAGCCACCAAATCTAGTAAGCAGCCGAACCTATGCTCCTGCACCAGGCCAGAAATCTTGAGCAATTACCGGAACAGTGACCGTGTTTGAGGAGCAATTACCGGAACAGTGACCGTGTTTGAGGAGCAATTACTGTAAACTATGTGAGTTACTGATCATCTTATATCTTGCAGAAATTGTTACTTGTGCCACATCTCATATGATCCAGCACTGACCTGACACTACCCCATTTTGATTTTTACCTGAATCGTTTTGATGTTTCAATGGTAATCGCAATTGAGATGTAGCCCAATCCAAAGCAACTGAAATTCACTTTCTGGTGTACTCGTGGTCGCACTTGGCCGCGGCCAAGTGCAAATATGCAACACGTGTAGTGAGGGAATTTGGTATTGCGTGTAAAAGCTGATTGATTGACTGATTGATTTCGTGAAATTTTGGTAAAATTTACATCTGTAGTGAACCTGTTGAGAAGAGTATTGGAAGAGTATTGACAATCAAATTGAACTTAGTTGGAAGCGATTCTACAGGAACTCGGATATTGATGAGTATTTTCAACGGTGTTGTATTTTTTATGTTTATTCAACTTCACTAAATACAATACAGGTAGAACCTCTCTTAGTGCACAATATGCAATAACAGAGTTTGCAAAGAGTAGGTGGACTTGTGCATGCAGTCAAGATGGAAAGACACGTGCTTTTGTGGCCTCTCTAAGTGCATAGTCCTGGCACCATGCACTAAGAGGTCCTACCTGTGGTTCATGTGTGCATCACAAATGGAATGGAAGGAACTCAGTTATGGCCACGTGAAAGCCACTAATCTTGAAGAGCAAAATGTAACTTATGTCCATCCCATGTCGATACAGAGTGACTCTTTGCATCGCTTTTTACTTCTAGTTTTGTATTGATGAAAATATTGAACCCATTTTTTTTTTCTTCAATTCCCACATCAAACCCGTTTTTCTAATACCAAGTACCATTTTCTGTTCTTTTACTTTTTCTTTTACTCACAATAGAAATTTCATAGATGTTTTCACAGGTGTTTTTCAGATGTTTTCAAAATTGCAAACATTATTTTCCCCAATTCCACCAGCTACCAATGAACCGCCTAGCGATTGGATTCTCCCCATTGCATGGTCAGTACCCCTAAATATTATCCATTTCATTCGGTGGAGGGTTTTTTTGCATACTGAAAAGTCAAACTAATTGGTGAAGTCAGTCTATTTCACGGCTCTGCCACTGTGGCTAGCTATTTGCAGGGCACTGTTTAGCCAGCCTTCCGGAGCTACAGTCCTTGGTCAACAGTAGTGTCTGCTCAACAGAACTACAGTTACAGTTGTCCGTCCCAAACTTGACAGGTTCAGTTGATAGAAAAATTACTTGGTTCAGTTCATGCCACACCGGCCCCTTCAAATATTTTTGTAATCGACATTACCTACCACCAGTTGCTTTAGCTTTAGCATCTTCACCGTGGAACCCTAAGGTCGCACTGTAAATCGTACCGAAATAGGGTGCTGATTGCAACAGTTACTTCAACGCTTTAGGGGAACTGTTAGTACTTCTCTTCAGCAGACTCTGATGTTTTGTATTCTTGCGGGCAGTGTGAAAGGGGCCAGGGAGGATTGACCCCTCTATTGCCATGCTAGAGGGTAAATGTCAAAAATTGCCCCCTATTTTGTGCCGCTGAAATTTTATATTTAATCACATTGCCTAGCTAATTTGAGGTCTTTGATTGCACATATGAATTCAGAATTTGCCAATTTTATCATAAGTGGAAACGAAAATTTTTTAGGGTTTTCTACAAGGATAAAACATGGGGCAATAGAGGAATCAACCCTCCCTGGCTGTGTGAACGGGGAGTTTACGAGGTGACTTAGCTTTTTGACCTTCTTTTCAAGTGTCATTGGGTGGTTCTCCATGGTCATTTGGTTGGTTGCCTAAACTAAGACATTTGATTTATTAAAAAGACTATTTTATTTTTGGCATTCCAGTCATTTCCCTTAAGTTTGCAAAAAAAATTGGTCAAAAAATTGACAAATAAAATTACAACTTGGTTTGGATACTAAGTTGAAGGGGAGGATGCATGGTTGAGTGGACCAAAGGCAGCATTTGCTCCCTCCATAGAACTCACTAATTTACTGCCACAGTGGATGAGTTTCAAAACTAGGAGCATATAATTGGTTCAGAGGGGATCCGTGTATTAATTTCGCAATATCTGTGTCAATACATGCACAGCCGTGGATGCAGGGCTTGTTTGGAACAGGCGGCCAAGATGCCTTCTGCGTTACAACGAGGTGAGTGAAGTCCCGCCGCCAAAGGGCTTAGGGTAGCCGTTGGATGTACAGCAATGGTCCAGATGCTCCCAACAGCGGATGAAGACAAGGCCGTTGATCTGCTTCCGCCCGAATGTGCGGCCGGGATCGAACCCGGGAACTTCGTCTCTCTCAATTCCCTGCGCCTCTGTCCCTCTCTCACACTTGCGTTTGTTTGAACTCACTCATTGAGCAATGACACTCACATGATTATTTTTGGACAGGGTTTTGTAAATGTGTGTGTATTATAGAGCTCAGAGCTTGTGAGTGGCAATACGTGTGCGTCATACCGGCTTCTAGGGTTACTCGAGTGCAAACAAAATATATAGTACAAACAGGGGTTTAGGGTTTGAGAATGAGCGATTCAGAGAGAGACGTCGAGGAGGTGCGTGAAGGGCCAGACTCAAAACCAACGAGGAAGAGGGTGAAAGTTGAAGGAGGAGGATCTGCAGCGTGGGTCGACCCCTTGTACGCCGAGCAGCCTTTGATTACGTGGGACAGAGTTTCAGTGCTGAAGCGGGATTACTTTGAGAAGACTTTCGGGCTTTGCAACGAGGGTTTTGCACCAAAGCGGCTGAGATTTGGCGTGCATTTGGAGGAAGGGGATGTAGAGGGTTTGTTTGGGCCCAAGGTCAACGCTAATGGGTATCGTTACTCAATGTCTGAAGACGTCGCCTTTGTGGAGAGAGTAGAGAAGTGCTGGATGATCACCCACCAATGCACTAGTGTGCCGAACTCAAGGTTAATCAATGTTGCTGAAGCGAAGGGCCATGCATACGAGATAGTGAAAGGGAAGAAAACGAATTGGTGCCTCTACGCTGAGTGGACCTGCCGTGAGCAGCTACGCAGGTTCAATTTGGAGAGAGAAGCGGCCCAACAACAAAAGAAGGGTGCTGATTTCGAGAAGAAGCCAGGGGAGAGCGTGATAGTCACCGAGGGAGGGGAGGGAGATCCATCGGACATTGCTTTAACACAACTGATCAATAGTGGGGTTGGATTAGAGCACAAGGGAGATCACCTCTCAATGCCGATAGGGGAGTGGCAAGAGTACCTCTCGCTCTTAGAACGAGAGGCGTCCTCGTTGGAGGCGTTGGTTAAGGTTTGTGCAGAAAAAAGGGACGCTGCAAGATTGGAGCTTGTCAAGGTATCGACCCAGTCTGAATATGGGCGATCTCTTCTTCTTGCTGCAGAGACACGACTGAGATCGTTGGAGGCCGAAGTTTGTGCAGCTGATGCTAGACTGCAATTGCTGAAGTCTGAAGCCGAAGAGAACCCTACTGCCATCGAAGTGGCTGAGGAGGGAGTTGGAGAGGTGAAGCGCAAGGTGGATGCTCAGACAGGGGTTATTGATCAAATGTGGATGCTTTTTGGATTAGGAGAGTCTGGATACGAAGAAGCCAGTTCAAGGTTTCAGCTTGCTAAAGAAGCTTATGTGAACACATCTTCGAAGCAAGAGTTGTGGAGACGACATAGAGTTGTCCTCCTCGGTCAACTGAGGGCTATGAAAGTTGGTCTAGGGCGCCCAGCCTGCTTTCCAACACCATTACCGTTTTTATATCTTGATTGTGACCAAACTTCTATAGATTCAGTGACAGTTCTTCTTGTTGCTTGCCCGTTCTATGCTAGAGGATTTGATCCCTCCTAGGATTGTAAATTTGCCAGCTGCCAGCATGCCTATCATTCGTGGTGCGTATATTCTCACTTTTCTAGCTCCATAAAGTGTATGTTCAAGGACTGCAATCAGGAGATGCACGAGGACTGGTGGACAATGGCAGGGATCAAAAAACCGAGTGCAGAGAAAGGCAAGGACGAATTGGCGGGCTTCTTGGGGATCTACAAGAATGCAAGCACGGACTTTCCAGGTGTGAATACTTTCTACAGAATGAAATGTAACTAATTTAGGGTTTACCGATAGTAGCATTGTGTTCAGTTGAGGCTTTCAATGTTAAATGATTTGTTCAGTAGGGTTCAAGGTTTAGGAATAGTAATTGTTGAGGGTTGCTGTAAAGTACACAAGGTACCAGTAGATGTCCAATCTAGTGTACAAGGGCTCTACATGAAGTCACTGAATCTTCACAACGTGTCAGCAGACGTTTTTAGGTGTCACCGAATCTTCACAAGGTCACAAAAGATGTTCGTAGGTGTTGTTGAATCTTAATAAGCTGTCACTACATGCGCCTAGCTGTCCATATAAGTTCATAAGTTGTCACTAGATGCTTGCCGGTGTCCATATAGCTTCGTAACTTCTCTCTAGATGTTTGTAGGTGTCCACATAGCTTCACAAGCTGTCACTAGATGTTCGTAGGAGTCCATATAAGTTCCTAAGCTTTCACTAGATGTTTGCAGGTGTCCATATAGCTTCGTAACTTCTCTCTAGGTGTTTGCAGGTGTCCACATAGCTTCACAAGCTATCACTAGATGTTCGTAGGAGTCCATATAAGTTCCTAAGCTTTCACTAGATGTTTGCAGGTGTCCATATAGCTTCATAATCTGCCACTACGTGTCTGCAGGTTTCCATAGAGCTTCATGTGCTAACTATTGATTGTTCCCAATGTTGATGTAGCCATTGTAGGCGTCAATATTTGTTTGCAAGAGTCATTGGGTGTCACTAGGCCTTTATGTATTTCAACATTTGTTATAGAAATGCTGTTGTACAGTCCGCGAGTAATTACTAATAGTTCCTTTGGAGTCACATAGTAGTTCTCTATGTCAATTATTTTCCACCAGAGTGTAACTTGAATTGTGGTTTTTGTTTCTTGACAGTCACAACTTCTAGGTCATATTCGACGGTGGGGATATGTCCACGTTCCGGCACAGTTAGTCCATCAACTGGAAGTTTTTGTACCCTTGGGATGCGGACGTTCGAATCGAAGGATGGCTTTCAAAGGGTGCTTGAAGAGTCCAGGAAGGAAGTCTCGGGGAAGGGGGAGCAACATACAGGGTCTCCACATCCATCGTCCCCAAAGCGTAAGAGGCAGATTCAGAAGAGTGGCGGGCCCGAGAGCACCGGAGAAAGGGGACCAAAGATAGGTACTACATTGGAATTCGATAAGGGTCATGCGGGTTAACCAAACCAATTGCCTGACCCTGCTTCGAAAGAGCACATTGAGCTCTTGGCTGCTGAAAAGGACGTTATGCAGGTTGTAGGGGATCGATCTGAGGTAGAGAAAAAAAAAGGAGGAGCAAGCAGAAAGACTCCCTTGGATGCTGCTGAGGAAGATGTGTGGTTGCGGAAGTCAATGGATGAGTTGCCTGGAGAGAGTGAAGATGATGTAATCAGCAATAGTGTTTCTGGAGATGACGACTCTGGAAAGCAGAGAGACGTTGATGGGGATGCGGAACCTGAAGAGGCTCAAGATTCCCCTACATCCAAAAGAGGACGGCCACGAGGTCAATCGAAGAAGGAAACAAAGGTGAAGACACAAGTCCAAAAGCGAGCCACTGTATCTAGGGTAACACGATCAGGGTCAAGCAAGAAGCCCAAAGCAAATTAGAACCCCCTCGTGTGAATTTTGGTACCATGATAGAGTCATTAGGATGCTACATCTAGAGTCATCAGGACGCCTTGTATGATCATCAAGTTGGACGTTGTCATTGCTAATTCAGATGCTCTATTATCCACAGTGCGGGGAACTTGGTTTGAACTGGTGACGCCCGATTTCTATTTCAGGTTGGTCTCTTTGCCAGCCTCTATTTCGTCAGGGTACAATCACAAATGTGTCTCCCATAATTTGTGAAAAACTGTTGTCAATTTGTTGTTCCGATGCTTTGAGACAGCCATTTCCAGTGTGTGATCGATGAATCAGCACTAACTATACTATTTGTGCAACATATTCCTTCAGTGGAAAGCAGCCACTAGCCTCTTCGTCTAATCCGCATGACAGTGTTGCACATTCCCCACTTCACATCAAGAGTCATATGATCTGGCTGATTTGTGTGATGACAATCTTAATTGCTTCCTATTTGATGGGCTGAGTTCTTATATGGAGGATTCAATGAAGTGATGGGAATGTGTATCATGAAACGTGTACCCTGGCAGGGCATTATACATGGCCCCAGTAACCCTGGTTCATGCAGAACGTCGTGGTTGGGTTTGTGCAGTGGGCAACAATTCTAGAGGCTCACGTGACTATGAATGATTTTGAAGCTGGTAGCATGTCTCTCGAGTCATGTACAAGAGAATTTACGAACCACTCCTGTCCTTGGTTAAGATGTGCTTCACTCACTAACTTGAAAGAATACATGTAGGGCATCAAAAGCTACAAAACCATTTCGACGCTGTCTACAAATTAGCATACATGAAGCTTGCAAAATATTTGCTCCAACTGAGTTTATTTCCAGACGATCCGACTGTACAAGGTGTAGCACATTCATTTAAGGTAAGCCTGAGGGAGTACCCATTACAATATATCTAACAAGCCTTATCCAGAGACCATTCAAGAGACCATAACCTTACCAACACTGAAAAATTGCACCCATGTCTCGACACTGTATACAATTAGGTCCTCGTTACTTGTCACTTCCTAATTATCAATTTTCCCTGCTTGGAATCTTCGACATGCTCAGACATATGAGTAGAATATCATCTCCGCCAACTCCTGCAGGCATCAAAATCTGACTATTAGGAGATTATTCCTCGACAAACAGTGTCCGACAAATACAACATGATACTACAACCTTGAAAGGTTGCAAAGGGAGTTAAGAAAATGGCACAAAGCATCTCCTCAGCGTGCTAATGATCTCAAGCTCCAGTTTTACTTCACGACCATGCATGAGTTCAAGCGACATATGAGCACATTTTCATTGCATCAAATCAATTGTACATAGCTTGGAAGACATCAACATTGTCCTAAAAGCAAAAATTTTCAAAAGCTTGCAATTTTGTACAAAAAGGAAAAAAAAACGAGCCCGGGACTAATCCAATTTTAATGTTATACTGGAGGGTCCCGCACGAGGCAAGACCCAAAAAAAGGTGCCTTGCTATAATTTAGGTAGGGCATGAACTGTTCAGTTCAAACATGCAGTCATGCTGCATACTCCATAATTGCTTCTTCGACACTACAAGGCAACTTATACACAGGCTCGTTTCCTGAAACCCGGTGGTCAGCAATGATCATTGGAAATTTTGTAGCTCTGATGTTACTCACATGCAAGTGAGCCTTCTGTGATTTCTTCAACCATACGTAAGTATCAACCCTAGTCCCATACTTTTGATAGTATCTACCCTGAATCACAGAATCTCCAGGTTCAAAATGCTCACCCCATGGGCATGTAAATGCCTTCCTGCAAACATACACCTTCTTTGTACATAACAGAAGGTAGAAATCAACATTTTCTTCATTATCGGGTACAGCAAAGACGGCAAAGTTGTCCCCAAGCTCGGTAATTGAAGCAAAATATTCTCCATTTAATCCAAATTCATCCCAGTCATCTTCTTTGAACTCCACATTTACAACACCCCGAACATATCCAGGTGAATTAACAATCAGTACCTCTACCTCCCAATCCCCAGTCCAAGCCTTGTTCTCACAATCTCCCCAATTACACCAAATGCAAGAAGCACAGAAGCATGCTAATTGTCGCTTCAACAATTTGTTAACATCCATGGCACCTACTGACCGAACCGAGTGGAAATCCCAGCAGCCAACTATGGGGTCACACTCATATTCAGTCTCCCTGTCAACATCACCATTTTGAATATGCCAAAAGGTTCGACTTACCGGCCTTCTATCACCATATGACGTCTTTGGCCTTTTACTGAGCTTGGATCTCAAGAAGTCTACGACAGTCTGAGCATCCTGCAAACAAAGGCCATTCACGTCGAGTTGTGTAGTTCGAATGTATCTCTTCAATACAGCCCCTGCTCCGTCATGAGGGCCCTTTCCATGACCGGATCCCAAAAAGCTCCACATGCAATAACAACCATCAGTAATCTCTGGGTATCGACTAACAAAATACCATGGAATTCGGCTTTTAAATTAGCCTGCGCAGCCATCAGACCAGATCCAGTGATTTTTAGGTGTAAATCCACCACCCACCACACTATCCCAATGCAACATCAAGCAATGTTGAACAAAGTAGCTATCATGTTTCTTATCATCGTTGATATAGAAATGATACTCCATTATGTTCCTTGTACTTTCATCGGTAGGATCAGGCGTAGGATTTCTCCTCCACGTAATATGCACCAAGATTGTGATCTGGTAGCTGTGCCAATGCATTGATTGGACTTCGTTTTGGACCTCAAAAGAATAATTCTCAGCAAAATCAATCACAGACACAATAGTATCGGCAGGAAAGTTTGTGAAGCAGGTTCTGAACTGTTCATCTTCCCATTTTGCAACAAAGGTATGTCGTACAAAAGCTTGCAATTTTGGTTTCAGGTAACTTACCAGCTCAACAGAAGATGTTTCTTTGTACACCAAAGTCAACTTCTTTTTTTCAACTCCTTTTTGGGTTCTTATAGTTTCCATTGCAAACCGCTTCCATTTGACTTTGCAGGTAGAGCTTCCATCTTCCTCAATGGGGCACACAAGGAGGAAGTCTACTCCACAGTTGTCACAATTATCAAAAATGCAATCCCTTGCGTGCCATTGGCTCTTGTCACTTTTGGGGCACAAAATAGATTCGGCCATGGCCGTCACTCCAGCGAAAGTGGACATTTGAGCACAGCAGTTACCATCCCCCTTCACAGACTCACACACCTCACACTGGCAATTGCATGCATTCTTATAATGCACCCCAGATTTTTCCCGCATGTAATTAAATCCCAACCTAAGCTCTTCTATCTCTACATGATAAATGCAACAGCAGACGTTTCTATCTTTCAATTTTTTGACAAAATATGGCTGGAATGAATCGAAGATTCGCTTACCAACAATTACCTCAGGATGTGCAGCCTGAAAACGCAGGTAAAACTCCATCTGGATATAAAAAAAAACACTATAAGTTCACTATGCAACTAAGTGGACTCCCTAGTAGTACCTACCTACTGAGTAGTACTCCACCTACTCGAACAATGTCAAAAATAGTCCCTATTAGTTGTTGCTGCAACACCACATATCCCTCGGAGTTACACTAGACTCACAAGGAACACCTATGTAGCTATAGCGTATTCCATTTTAGTACATACAAGTACAATTTTGTTGCATTCCAGTACATATAAGTCCAAACAAGTTCCATTCTAGTACATATAACTATAAGCAATTTCCATACACAGTACATATAAGCACAAACACTTTCGGTTTTAGTACATATAAGTACAAGCACACTGTACTAACTATCGATTCAATTCCTGTAAAGACCATACTCGTCTCGAGGAGTTCCATGAGACATAAAGATTCACACACTTATACCCCAGTCAAGGCCATCAGAACATAAGAAATCTTCCTAATATTCACCATAAACCCTAGTTGTCACTGTAAAGACCATAGCTGCCTTTGTTCTCCTACACAAGAATCATCTCTTCCACCCTAAACGACAATGGATCAAAACAGCAAACTTCGTAAAGGTTCAGAAGAATTCATACCTGTGATTCCAGTAGATATTGAGTGTGGTGTTCTTCATAAACACCTGGTGCGATCCACTACCTGACAACCTCCTTCCAATTTGGGCTGGGCCTTGTTGCTGCATTCCACCATGCAATCACTTCGTCGCGCACAACATCGCTAGTAGCATCACTCCTTCGTTTCCGAACAGAGAGTGTCCACATTACGTGCTCACCACTTGACATACTAGTCCGCCGTTGCACAGCCATGATTACATTCCAGTGATGAACCTTCAACAAACAGGTTGTCTGCCTTGCTGAACCACTCGCCCCTGAACTAACAACGGCCGTGAGGATTGCATGCTTCGCTACTAACTGTGCCCTAGTCTTTGTGCTCTTCACCTCCGAAAGTGATTGAGCCAGACCATTAACAATGTCATCTTGAGTTTTTGCCTGCACTGACATTCTTCTTGATAGCGGCAAGGAAACTTTGGTGACATGACTAGACCACACCGCCTGCAAGACTGCTTCTCTATGGTGTCTATTCGGAGTTTTAGCCAAACATGTCGACACACAATCCAGAATCAACGCAGCATCTCGCCGCACTTCTCGCCGGTTAAGCACTTCACAAGAGACACCGCATCGCTCTTCAACTATACGCTCATTTTCAGCGTACACCAATTCTTCTGCTTGCAATTGAGCATTTCTCTCTTGCCTAAGACGCCTGCTTTTGCGTTGGCGCTCTTTTCCTTTTTCTCTCAGGACGGCCAATCTTGCTCTTTCAGCAGGACCAGGGCGTATAACACCAGCCCACCTTGCTACTACTCTTCCACTAGCCATCACAACTCGAAGCACTAATCCCAAAAACCCTGAACGGTCTCCAACCCCTTGTACCCCTCCTTTAAACAAAGTCACACCCCTCACACTGCCACACCAACTTCAGCAATAAAAACGACAACAAGGGGAAGAAAATATGTACTAACTGCATGAAAGACTCCCTTGCAGAAGCCTGAATGCCGCGCCTCTTTGCCCACTCCAAACTAAACCGACGAAGCTACCAACCTCAAATGCAACGCAGACAAAAGAACCCTAAAGCAGGGTCACCCTAAATGACCGCAAAACTCTACCTTCAACGAGACAAACCCAAATCCGCCATAGCCACACCAAAACTCAGAAAAACAAGCGTAACGGAAGAAAGTGAGAGACAACGCTGGCGGCGTGGGCAACGGAATGCACAGCCATGCTCTGAAGCATCCTAAGAAACCCCATGTCTATCCATCCAACATGTACATCGACAGCATCCATCCACTAGGTGAGGTCACCCAACTCATACATCACGTCATCCACCTGGCAATATCCTAGACGCCTTGAATACTAAGATCCTATGGATCAATCCAATCTTTTCCCGCTTCATGTGGCCCATCATGAGAAGTAGAAAACATTTATTATTTCAAAAAATAAATATGGAAAAAACATGTTTATGACCCTTTTATGGACTTTTCTAAATATCAGTCCATTCAAACCCTTCAAAAGTCCATAACTACCATTTTAAAAAAACTATCATGTTACAAGACATCAATTCTTAGCATTTTAAAGTACACTACATCAATAGGTGAGTCACTAACATAACAATGAGATCAGTTTTTTATTAAATGGGCACATATACAATTATATATGGAGTTGTACAAAGTCCATACTCTTAGTTTCAAAGTCCATAGCTCTTTAATGTGACAAGTTATGTTGTATATGATTACATAATTTTCTTTGTATTCAAGTTAAGAATCTATATTTGGATTTATTGCCATAGTGGATGAATAGGTTATCTACAATGAGCCTTGCAATGAAAATGTCATGCAGAAATCAGCACTGTGACAGAAAAATTGGTCCACTCAACCTTGCATTCACCTGAAGGCAAATCATCAATTCAAGAAAATTTATACACTATTGTATTGTACTTGCATAGCAAGATCAATTTAAATTAATTACCAAAAAAATTTGTCAAATTTTTTGGTTAATTTTGGAACCCGATAGCCAAATCTACAAATAAATGTAAAGATGGTTTGTCAAAAATCCAAGGAATCCTATAACAATCCATTGAGTCAAATACCGATCTATCAGTTCACCATCTACCATCAAGAAATTTCTTAATTGCAAAATGAAGGAAATATTTCATTGACATTTAGTGAGAATGAAGAGTAGAGAGGTCATTTTTGTAATGAAATCTATTGTCTATCATGAATCTTTCAAAAGATGTGAGACAACTTGAAGATGAACGTTTCACTGCTCATTGTCAAAAACACAAGCATTGTGTTGAAAATAGAACTTTAGACTTCATTTGGTCATAGTGGAATAATTTTTTTCAAAACCTTTGATTTAAGAAAAGTTAAAAAATGAAGCTAACTTTCATCTATAGAGACCTATTTGTGATTTTGAGTCTCTAAAAAAAGTAATGGACAAAATTCACAAAGGATGTTTGAAAATGTCAAAGAAAATGTCCCTTTCAACCCTTCTTTGAACTTTGTTCATAACTTTTGATTGAAGATTTGAAATTTAAAACGGGTTTTTGGAAATGAAAGTTGGCTTTATTTCCCTACTTTTCTTAGTCCAAAGTTTTAAAAAAAAAGCTATTCTACTATGCCTAATGAGATTTGAAATTATACTTTGAATACAATTTAAGCTTTTGACTTAACTATGAGTGGTTGAGCTCCTATTAATCCTAATTTATGAATCCTGCATGAATTACTTGCCTATTGTGTCTCTACTTGTATAAAGAGCTTGTCTTTTCATGTCTAGACTTTCATAATAAATGGCTTTTGAAGCTATGAGAGATAGTTCCTAAATACTTTTTATCTTTAAATTTTAAATATGAGAACTAGTTCTATTTGGCTATACATTTAAACTACTTAATTAGGAACCATTGGGAGCTTGTGTGGGGTAATTAAATTTTTTTTTTAATGGAGAAACAATGAAGAGTTGTTGTTTCTTTTTTATAAGTTGTTCATTTCTTGAACTCCTATACTCCTAGTTTACCATTTGGTTATGTGACCTAAAACATTGAAACTAAGATAATAATTTACTGATTTCACTTGGCTAATTTTATAGTAGCCATTGGACCGCCCCATTCATTACACGTAAGGTAAATCAACCTATGACCACCTAGATTTGCTATCTAGGTAATTTAGAGAAGCTATTTATCAATTTATATATTGTTCAAGGATTGAAAAGTTTGGGAGAAGTTTGCCACTTGCAAGTAGAATTGAGAGATCTTGACAAGAAATAAATTTTCTATGATTTTTCAAAGTTTTTTGGGACTAAACCGCATGTTGGTGTGTACCCTACCCAAGTACATTGTCATGATGTTAAAGGGTTGCTAAGATTGTAGTAATGGGCGGGTGACTACCTATCTCAAATGGAAGGGTCTAATAGATGTTGGAATTAGGTGAAAACAACATTGGGTTGATCTATCTTAATACTTATTTATTAAAGTCACACTAATCTAATTTGTACATGGTAAAATATTATAGTATTGTGCTAATAACCGATTAAAAAATATATTATAATGGCAATCCACTAAAAATTGTATTAAGTGTCACCTACATTAAATACTTACTCAAAGCTAAAACTTTTTACAATAGATAAATCTTTTATCAAGAGGAATAGATATCAATAGTATTCAAAGTGAAGGATCTCTATAAACATAGTTCACTTGGTCAAAATATTCATTAAAAATAAAATTTTATAGTATTTTTAAATTAGTTATTGTAGGTGACACTAAATACAATTTTTAGTGCACTTTTGTAGGTACGAGTGTAGTGCAAAAAACCTTCGTCAAAGCCCAAAATGCAAGTGGTTCATTTGTATACAAGGTGGGTCACTTGTTTATCCCACTTGTGCAACTCACTATATAAACTTTCAACCAATCGGATGTCTCCTTATATGGAAAAGTGCAAATTATATGTACTATTTACACAACGTGCTAAGTGTAGAAGAAAAAAAATTGTTGAAAAGAAATGTTCATCTTGATAGAAAATAATTAATTGGAAGGGTATAGAAAATCCCAAAATGAATGTTGTGCTTTATACATTCAAAAGTTGATAATGTTGGGGATTTGCCAATTTGCTTGCCTTTGGTATAGATGGTTTAAAATTCTCAAAGAGAGAAAATTTCAATAAGACAACTTCATCTTAAAGTGTCTAAATAAGATTGTGGTTACTATTATTGATTTATTCGAGTCTTTTGTTGGTGTTGTTGGCAATTGAAAGAACTATTTAGATTTTCTTAGCACGTATTTTTTGTGCATCATATGATAGATTCTCAAAAATTTAATTACAAATGTGGTCAAAGTAGATTTTAGATCCATATGTTTAGAAGGAATTGAATTTTTAAAAACTCATTGAACAAAAATTAAGACGATCAAATAGTAGAAGCCTTAATATTCACATGTCTATAGTTGGTTTTGGATGTGGTTAGCTTAAAATATATTAGTAAAGCAAACAATTTCCTTATTTAAGAAATTAAATTTGAACTAGGAGGTGCTTTTTAATTATTGGTTGAGAGGATGTGACCTATATCATTTTCAAGTTCAAATGGTCTCTTTTCCACCTTTTCAATCTTACTCAAATATTTTACCAAGACATTTTTCTTTTTCATCTCCTTATAGAAATTCACTCTTTGTTGAAAACCTATTGAAAATAGAATTAATATTTATTATAAAGAATAATGTTTTAGACTAAGGTTTATTCAAAATTAAAAATAGTATAATAAATATTTTTTAAATAATAATCTTTTTTTTTTTCTCAAAATACTATTGCCATTGATCTTGAGGTCAAATAACCAGTAGATCATGCTCAATACAACCTTATAATAATTACTTAATAAAATTTTGATATTTTGAATATGTGGAAAATTTATTTTCTAGGAAGATATAAAAATTTGGTGGAAAAACCAGATTATTTTAAAAAATAAAATAAAATGTGTAAATTAAACTATATCAATTGAAACACATATAAGAATAATTTGAGATTTTTATTGAAAATTTAGAATGGAGATTAATATATTTATTTGAAATATAAAAAAAATATATATATATATATAATAATATAATAATGAATAAAAAATACACAATATTGTGTAGTTTGGATTTCAACATGTAGAGCTTGCAATTGCAATAATTCATTGCATTTCTTAAAGTTTTAACATTACTAGAAACAAAAAAAAATTTCTTTCATTTTTTTTTTGTCTAAATGAAATATTAAAAATAGTTGTTTTAAAATTTTCAATTTCAATCAAGTTTGACTAATGCAATCTAATTTTGGATGATGGGACCTTAGAAGTGAAGGTTGTCTTTAGACCCTTAGAATTACCCCTATGCATCCAAATACATCTAGGTGCATTAGTTTTGAACCTAGTACACCAAAGGTAGAATGACATGGCTACTAAAAAAACATGCCTCAATTGGCTCAATACAACCAACATTGGTCTTATTTTATTCTTGGCCTTGCTATTTTTCAACCTTAGTCTTGTAATTTGGCAAAATATTAGGAGACCATAAGGTTGCTCATAATAGGAAAGTCATAGTTGTCATACCTTTTTAGCCTTTGTCATGTGTGCAATAAATTAGAACTTGAGTTCCATTTTTTGTATGAAAGACTTATTTTAAGGTAAATTTTTTTTTTCTTTTTATAATGAAGAAAAGTTCATTTGAGGTTCAAATTAGCAATATTAACTTTGCATTGGATTAGTTTTTTTTAAAGTTGCTGGAATAGAATGAAGTTCACATCCTTGCACTTCAAAAATCTCCATATTGTTCTTCTTCCTCTCTTTACATTGAAGATGGTCTTAGAGCATCATTGTTGTGCCATGGTAAGGTGTGTAGGCAAAGTAGGTGAAGGACCATTGTTGTGCATATGCTACAATGGTACCTTTCTCTCTCAGTGCATTTACCTTTGTCCACACCAACATTTAGAGCTTTGGCAAATTCTTCACCAAATCCAAATAGCAAAAAATCACTATCTCTATTTTGTTGTAATTGCTACATTTCCAATGGGAGAGCTTGATTATAGTTGAGATTCACATAGATTTTTTTTAAATTAATGAATTTGCTTTCAATGGGGACCAGTAATATCTACATCATAAAATAGACACAATGAACCTTCTAAAGCCTATATGGTGTGCTATATATAGATGGTAGATCACAATGACTATGCTTTAATATTTGAAGGCTTTGAACAAAATCTAAATGCGCTATGATATATTTCATAAAGTTTGCATTGAAAGAAGAGATGTTAAACAAGAAATTATCTATGTTGTCAAATTTGAAAAAACACTTGTAGACCTTTGTAAAATGAATTTAAAAGCATTTAAATTTAAAAATTAATCAAAAATGTATTTTTCTATTTTTCTTACTTTGAATTTGGGTATAATTGATTAAATTGATGAAGTTATCAACATGGTATAAAATGAACAACCAATTTTATTATTTTTATTCAAGGTAAAACTTTCAATATAAAGTAAATCCTTTAACAAAGGACAAATGTCATCTCTTTAAAAGTTTGTGTACTTGTATCCACATAGAGAGATATGGCATTAATGTGCAATGATTTGAAAGCTTAAAAGTTATGTAGGCAAGTGAAAATGAAACGTGTATTAAAAGCAATAGTGACATGTTGGGGCTCATCATTCATTTTAGATGTCTCTTAGAACTTTGATATATAAATATAAGTAGTAGCATTTTAAGATTATCACATAGGGATTTTAATGTTTTCAATAAATAAAAATCGATAAAGGATTGTACTAAATATCAAATGAAAATAGACATGTAAAAGGAATATATAATTATATATATAGGAATAGTTGTGATTATCTACTTGTTAACCTCTAAAATGGTATAGTGTTCTGAATTCCAAAATCTCTTCAAAATACTCATATCCAAAGCAAGGCTAAAATTTTCATCTACATGTATTTGTTTAAAAAATCTAATAATAGTATCTTTAGTTAACTTATCTAACTTGCATCCTTTCCAAATATTTTTGTGAAAATTCCCACCTATTGAAGGTTCAGTATGCCTAAATTTCAAAGAATGTTTTTTCCTAGCCCTTCCCAAAGGTGAAATTTTGTCTTTCAATATTTTTAGAAAAACATACTTGTGTCACATAACTTCTGCATTTTAGATAGTATGTTGGAAATTTAATTGAAAAGAAATGTAAAAATATTATGAATTTAATAGACCATGCTTAAATATTAAAAAAAAAATACAAAATAGGTTCTTGAATCTTTGAGGGATTATTAAACCATCAACATTTCATGATAGGTATATTCCATGTGCATTCAATAATTTTCATTACTATCTTCTAAAGAGTTTCTTATTGAATGTAATATGAATTTGAAAAAAATAAATGCCAGACATGTAGCATTTTGCAATAAGAGGTTAGATGAAGGTTTAATCCCTAACTACCTAAATGACCATATATGGTTGCTTCAAATTTCAAGCTCATTTTAGTGTAGGTAGTTAAATTCCTTTGACTATTTTGAAAAAATTTATAGGCAATGTTGATGATTAAATATTGGAAGCTTTTATTTTTCACTACAAAAGGTAATTATTTTATTTTTGAAAGTTCTTCAAAGGTATATAGTATACCATTAGTAGAAGAGTAAAGCTTGTGAATTTTACTTGATTTCTTGGCTTTGCTTGTCAATTTCACTTGATTTGAGATCTAAAAAATTGTAATCATCCATTTGCTTTGAAAATAGTTCTAATAGAAAGTATAAAGGGTTTTATGAATTTCACTACTGAAAATTTAAACATGCAAGTGTTGCTATAAAAGTTATTTGTGATTTCTACTTATAAAAAAAATTACACTTTAAGTTTTCAACAATTGCAAGGTAGATTCTGTAATGAGTTTGATAGCTCTTCATTTGAACTTAAGGTCTTTGGAAGTGCATTTTAGTGTGCTAATATGTTTTCTAGTTGTTCATGTCACCTCAAATCCCCCAAAATTCTTATATGTAAATTTTTAAAATATTGTTGAGAGAGATAACATATCATAAATAGGATATGTACATTTTTCTTGTTATAATATCACAACTCCTTGCAATTTCATACTAAAAACCTTGTATGCCATTAGAAGAAATTTGAGGGCAAGGGAGGTCCATTTCAAGTGTATTTCCCTTGCTAGAAACAACAATACTATTGTTAGAGTATTATATATATGTGAGATGGCAAGGTTTTGACCATGTGAAAATGCGGATGTGGAAGAGTTTTTGCAAAGTTCCCATGATCCAAGAACTCATAGTCTTTTGAAGCCCTTAAATCTCTTCTAATGTCACCAATAAGCAAATTCTTTAAACATCTATATGGTTAGATTTTGAAAAAAAAAAAAATTTTCTTCATTGGAAATAACTATAAGTCCATGCTCTTTTTACTTGGGAAAAATACCCCTAGAAAGGCTTGAGCACTTAGGGATTAAAATAAAATTGAACCTAGAATAAAGCATGTTCAATGGATAAGAGTAAATATTGCCTTAGTTGACTTAAATATACCCTACAAAATTTAGAAACTGTCAATATAAATTTTTAGAGTTTGTGCAAATTGTTCATAAACCAGTCATTTGTAAAATGAAGTTGACCATTACAATATTTTAAAACTCTATTGATCCATTTTGAATTGACAAAATGCTCTACAAAAACACCTAAAATTCTTATATTGTTATTGAATTGCTAATGTCTATATCAAGTTTTATTTGGGTGACAAATTGCCAAAAAAATTTATACTAGATTCCATCCATCCATGACACCTACATTTGTGATACTTTAGTCCTTAGAAAATTAGACCTGTTGCTAAGATATTTTGCCAAAAATGATTTAATTTATTGGCCAATAGATGCATTCTTTATTTCTACAATAATCTTGAAAGTCGTTCATTGGCCACTTTTTGGGTTGTGCAACATTTCAAGGTTATTGACATAAATTAAATTCAAATTAAAAAATTAAAACTTGTTTTGGAATAGTATAGGGCAATGCTTGAGGACAAGGGGATTATGCAAAAAAAAGCATCAATGAGGAAGGTGAATCTTGACTAAAGAGGCATTTTTTTCTTGTGAAATCCTTGATGATGAGCAACATTACCCGATGTAAACCATGGGGTAATGAACAAAACTTGATTGGACAAAAAACACATAATGCCCAATTATGATAAAACCACCCATTCCCAACCAAAGACCCATTCCCAACCCATATTGTTGAGATAGTTGCAACAAAGACTAGAACAAATTTCCAACCAAAGCTTAGAATGAGTTTTTTCTTCTTTTCAAAGTGGGACTAATCAAATTATGAAAATTTACATTGCAACAAAGACTAAAACAAATTTTCAACCAAAGCTTAGAATGAGTTTTTTCTTCTTTTCAAAGTTGGGACTAATCAAGTCATGAAAATTCACATTGCCTTATACTGCTCCAGAATATATGTAGAATCCGTAAAATGGTCAACAATGGGTGGTTTTACCAAACATGGGCAAAATAGTGTAATCGAGCAAGAACCCCCAATTTGGACATACAGTGCAGTACAGTACACAGTCCTTCCTATGTACGTTTCGGCCACAATAGAAACATTTGGCCGGTTTCTGAGCTCGTCTTCTCCGTCTGTTGCATCTCGTCTTCTCTGTCCGTCTCTGTGAGCATTCAAGGATTGGATCAGGGTTTGTTTGGATGAGGAAGGAGGCGAGCATGGCTTTGTAGTTGGCGAAATTCGAAATGACGGAGCGACAAGGAAGGCTCCTTCAAGTATATGGCCCTATCCCATATATGATTGTCAAATGCTTCCAACTTTTGTGGCTTCCTGCAGTGCATATCATCTTGATCTTAAAAGTGTGGAATATCTTGTTGAAGGTCATGCTGGAGCAGAACCCCAAGGCATCTTCAATGAATCTGCTCTGCTCTTCATCTTAATCTGGAATTCTTCTGTGCCCCTTCCATGTTTCAGTGAAGTTTCTACAACAACGTTGAGAATATCTGCTCAACTAGTTACTGTGAACCTTCGAATGTCAAATCGTTCACATTCGAATCTGTCTTGGGTTAGGGTTTGGCAATTTCGAGCTCTAGAAAGAAGCTCACAGAAAAATCACAAAGTCAGTGCATGAAACCAAGAACCTTCAATAAATAAGCTCGAAATTGTCACTTCACAGTCCCTGAAAATCCACACTACCTGTATTATTGTGGGGTTTCCAAAGCTACTACCGTATACGGTAAAATAGACCTCTTCAAAAATGCTGTGGCCCACAGTGATTGCAGGGTTGAAAATGGAAAACAAGTTTGACGTTCAACACTTCAATGTCCACACAAACATTGCCCTGAGCACGTCCCATTCAGCATTGAATGCCTGCATTGTGAAATGCATCTCGATCCATCAATTCTCCAAGATTCAATCCACATCACATCTGGGAATCAATGATGCTCAGATGGAAAGTTTAGAAAGTGACCGATGACCAATGCAAGGTATTAATATACGTCCTACACAAAATACGCTACAATGCGAAACCAGTGAAACTTCAGATAAAAAAGACTAGCTATAGGCAAAACATAACTTCCATTCCCAAGAAGTTCCTCCAAGATTGTACAGTAATTCAGCACCATTACATTACGGCATTGTCGGTTAGGTCTCTGAAACTACAAGAGCATGATTCATGACAATATCAGGTCTCCCAGGATAGAGTGAACTCTGCAAAGTTTTCAAATGGACCTGAAAACATCCAAAAAACCTAACCTCAACGTTTATACGAGCAAATGATCACGACTCAAGCAACTCGACTCCTCTTCCGCAATTCGGCTGATGATGACCCTCTACTACTCCCACAAGTTTCAGCAACACAATTCAGTGACCTTCCAAAAGGGCATTGTCGAAAGAGTATCCAAAATGTCGCTTACACGCAAAAACCCTTGACCTACGAATGCGCCTACCCGAGCCTACCCGGATGCAATTTCAATTTCGAGATTTATTTCAAAACCAGGTCAGCGTGAACTCCACAATGATTACAAATGGACCTGAAAAACATTCAAAAAGCAGCTCTTCACCTACACAAGCAAGAGCAATTCTCCAGCGACTCGACACTCCTCTTCAGCAAATTTGACTGAAGATGATGAACCTCTACCACTCACAAATCTTACACCGCGTCGCGTAGCACCCTAATCGTCGTCCTTGTACTCGCGGCGGTCGAGGTATCGCGGCTGCACTCCAGTCCCCTGGCACGTCGTGCACGTCAAGGAGCCAGAGCCCTCGCAATTAATACACCTGGAGACTTCCCGCTCGTCGCCTCCAAGCTCCACCGTGATGTTCCCCGCACCCACGCAGAAGCGGCACACCTGCGAGCCCGTTCCTTTACATGGGAAGCACGGCTGGTCATTCTCCCGCTTCTCCGAGCTTTTCACCTGCGACTCGTAGAAGATCGGCACGCCGATCCCGACTGCGACGCCTGCCACGCCCACGCTGATTGCGAGTATCGTATCCTGGTCGAGCTCCAATGCGCGCACCACCAAGCTCTTCCTGCTTCTCGACGAATTTTCCACTCCATTCTTGGCCAAACTGGCTCCCAATGGGGGCAAAAAAGAGCTTGAAAGAGAAGGCTTCGACGAGGCAGGCGCAATTGCAGGCAGCGAGGGTGTCGTCCAGCAAGGGCAGCGGCGAAGAAGAGACGACGCCATGGCTGCGGGAGCAGCGATGCTGGCAAGGGAGAAGAAGGCCTTCGGATAAGGGCCCCACGGATTCGCAAGACGGTTCTCACGGGTATAGGGGGTTGATCAGGGCCCCACGGAGCTTATCCCTCGACCCGAATGATATGGAGATCTGTTATGAATTTCAGTTTAGGCTACGTGGCAAATGGAGAGGGCCTCTTGGTACTTTTGCTTGGGGTCCTTATCTCGTATAAAATTTGAGAAACTTATGGCCGAGAATTGAATCTGTGAAGCTCGAGGGTATAAAACGTTTTGGCACTACAGAAATGACATTCAATGGTTGCACTTAAATTTTAATTCAGATTTTGAGTGCATTTCCCAATCAAATGTTCTGAGTGATGTCTTGTTGGAAAGCTACTAAAAATGTACTACTCATGAGCTATAACAGACCCTCTATGTCACAGTATTGAGATCACAGAAAGAAATTGAAAACGGACACTATTAGATCTTTTAGGAATAAGATACTATGGACTTCAAGGATGTTGAAGCTAAAGTAGATAAAATTGGGTAACTTGTAAGCAACACAAACAAAAAATGGACTGTTCGTTTGTAAAGAAACCATTTCAGATTCAGTTGAACTTAGAAACCAGGATTACATTCGGTTTCAAATACCAGGACAAACGAAACTATCTGAAATGCATCTCATTTACACAGATGGCCTGTATATCACTCCAAATCATTGGAACTCTGTAAATGTACACGTTATACTAAAGGCAGGACTGTGTTCTGGCTCGAGAAATCTCTGTGAAATGTACAAGTGCTTCCTACCTAGAGCTGGGTTCCTACAAAGACCTCAGGAGAGGATATTTGCGAAGAAGCTCCCTCTCCGACAGCGTATCATTCTCATCTTGCGGAGTCCATAACACTTCCACAGCCTGCCAAAATACGCAATTCAATGGTTCATGCAAGCCCAAGTCAAAAGTACTACAGAAAAAATCCTCGGGACTGTTAAATTTTTTTTTTAAATCCTCAGGACAGCACAACGAATAAAGATAAGACAATAATTTGATAAGGCTGAACCAAGAAAATTACGAAATAAACACACCTGTATAGAGCTTTCTGACAAAGAGCCCAACTTTTGAAGAGCTAACTGCAAATCTGCACTACTAGAGATCGCTGAAAGCTTATGTTCTCCCTCCACAGCTACTAAAATAGTCACCTGTAACAAAGTCAAGAAACTCATGAACAGTCCAAATGAAGGATGAAATTGCCATGGCTACGAATGTGCAATTCCTTTGAAACTAAATTGTAAGCCATCAACTAACGCAAATGACGATGGACAATGAAATGAATTATATAATGTACTCACCACAATAAACTCATTGCTAAATCGATTGGCTTTAGATGCCGCCATCATGCGCTTCCGTATACTTTTCACATTTATGAAAGTTTCCTCATCAAACTTTCCTCGTTCCTCCAATGACAACTGATTGAATTGCTCTTCAGTGTCGCTTTCAGTGCGCTTCACAAAAGACTGCTACCAATGCATCTTTCGTTAGTAGCCCGTACTATGTACCAATGTGCTATAATCAAAACTTGTTGAATCTTTAAACTTTACAAAAGTGTTATGATGCAAAGGCACATGCAATTTGAAAAAATATATAGCAATGCCATTGCAAATATCACTATAGGCAAACAAAAACCACAGAAATGAAATGAAATAACAAGATATTGAAAAGGACTTAGCTAATGATAATAAACACGCAATAAAAAGGAGGATAAAAATGGCGAACATACCGAAGAAAGTCCAGACATACAAAAATCTGGATGCCTCAGCAATGACAGACATGCCTCTGCAACAAAAGTAATAAACACAGTCCTCATCAAGTGTACAAATTTTCTAGACAACAACACCTGGTGTAGACGATAAGTACGTACATCAATTAGTTTACAAAACGTTACCTGTCAAAATATTGTGCAATCCTTTCGTTGTCGTAGTGTCAGCATCCTCAGCAATCCGGTCCAAATCCTGCTGTAGCGTTCTCGCTAGCCCTAATAACCCAACCTGTATTTCCGGCCCAAAGGACTATGATTACTAATTCCAATATTTATGAGTACCCTTTAATCCTACCTGCGTTATCAAGTACTTTAAATTGCTGAGACCAAAGATCTGTTTGACAGTTCTTAAACAATTCATGTCAGCTCAAAACCTAAAACAAATAAATAAACTGTCCAGCATAGGTTGAACGCAGAGGTACCTGAAGTTTAAGAACGCTCGAAGTTCGTGTTCCAGCTCGTAATGAGCCACCAAATGTCTTCTCTGAGAGAAAACCGTTCACTGAAATCATAGATGCGCATCCCATACAAAAGGCAATGAAGAAGAGGGAGCTGGAACCAAGTCCGAAGCTAGTTGCAGGACCCATATAGTGACTGGGAGCTGGGGCTGAGAGAGGAATGGTGGTGATGTACTCATTGTGATAGGTTTGAATCGATGGTGCACTGTAAATCGGCGCACTTGGTCGTGAATAAGATTGCCTTGGTTCTGGCGATGGCCTGGCTGGTGCAGACCTAGTTTGCCCACCTGCTGCAATCCAAAGAGACATGCAAAAACTTCAGTAACCTATACGAAAGTATGCACCCAAGACAACAAAAATTGTTATCAACAAGAACAATCAAAACGCACATATGATGTTGCGAAGAATCCAGATATACCCAGTCTATTTGACACTGTAATACTAAGTGCTTCGAAATTGAAAGCCATTCTTATAGTTAACAACTACATCTTCAAATTAGATTGCAAGATTGCTACAGGGAAAATATACAATCATAACACAATCTCGCAGAGAGTAAGAATAATAACTTCGAAACGAGTTGCCACCGACTCGGCCTCCTGAAGCCGCGACTGCCATCTCCGGGCCCTGTGAGACCAGCAAGCAGAAAAGAAGAGCCACCATAGCCGGCTGTTTCACCAAACAAACAGCCTCCAGCACCGACTTGGTTACGCCCTTCACCAAGCCTAACCTAGTTGCGTCCATCTCTGCTCCCTCAGACATTTCCTCCTCCTCCTCCTCCTTCTCCGCCCTCACCGCCACGAGTTGCATCTCCTTGCCCTGAATTTGACCTACTTTCGAAGACGTAATCCTCAAAAAACAACGCCCATGCAACGAACTGCCCAGACGAGGAAACCCACGCAACCCTAAATTGGAGCCATCCCAGGGCTTCACATTTGGCTTCGATTGCCGTGAACCAAGGCTGCTTCTCGTTCTGTGAAGATGAAGCAGCATCCCATGAGAGGCGAAAGCTGCCATATCTACTAATCACCCGCTGCGTGGAAATCTAAAATTATTTCTGTCCAGAGTCGACACAAAGTGCGAGAACACACAAAAATCCTATCAACTGGGGACTGAGGTGCGAGCTTCTGGAATTCAGAAGTGCAAACATTCTAGTATAATGCATAACTCAGCTATCAATGCAGATCGAAGCTTGGCAATACCAGACGAGTTCCTCCAGAATACGGAAAATTCACCGCTTAAGGGAATGAATCAGAAAGTCCTGTCACGGTGGAATTGGCCTGGGGATTCTCCGTGGTGATGGACTGGACTAACGTAGCACGGTGCGAGTGCATCCTCAGAAATAGGCTTATCTACAGAAACTTTGGATAGAATCATCGATTATCATACTTTCATCCACAGTCTCATCTGATCTACAGTAACTGACAGTCTATTTTTTCTTTATTAGTAGGGGTTCAATTATGGAAATTTGAAGTATTCATCCACTGGAACATGAAACCGAATATTCTATTTGCTTTTCCAGGTGCTCCGTAAGATTTTGCAAAAATTCACCATGGAAGTACTGTACCGGTATTACCAGTTTGGACTTTGGATTGCTGGTCGGACCAGCGCAAAGGATACTTGATTCGCTGTTGCTTGTGGAGGGGGTGCCTGTGCCGGACGTTTAGGGTTTGCTGTGGGGCTGGACTCTTGCGTGGTGATGCTCTGGCATTGTGTCGTTGTAATCTGGGGCAATGCTGGGGCGCTATCCCGCAGTAGCTTTCTCTTTTATCACTCTTTCTTCGTGCAGGGAATTCTTGAGCCGGTGTGGACCTGGAGCTGATGTTGCTGCCATTTATTTCCAGGACTGCTGCTTGAGTTCCCACGCGATATTTTCTCGCCTTCCAATTCCAAAGAGATCTGCGCAGTGTGATACACCCTTGTCGCAATGAAATTGTGAGATTCTCCGTCCTTCCAGAATTCCTTTCATTTGCGGGGATAGGTCCGTAAATTTTGAATGTTACAATTGCTCTTCAAGACTGTTTGGGTCTGGAAATTTGGGAATTGTGGAGTCTATTGGGATTGAAGAGTGATTTTTGAGGTGTGGTTGATGGGGTTTCAGGAAAAACGGAAACGCGGGTTTGTTGACTAACTTCGAGACCATGGACTTGTTCAAGTCGCGTGGGGCTGATCGAGGGGTGGGCGCTACCGGCAGTCTCTCAGCTGCCGAAATTAAGGTCTGTTCTACTGTTTTCCAGGATCTCTGTGTTATTCAAATCTTTTTGGAGTCTTTTGACTGAATTTTCATGTGTTAATTTGATTGCCATGGTTGGTATGGGATCCTGGAGAGTACTTTCTGCAGGCGTTGGTTTAGGATTTAAGGTTTTTAGGGTTTAGGGGCAAGTTCAAGCCCCAACTGACCAAGGATCCCAAATTGATTTTTTTTTTTTTTTTCTTGAGGAATAGATCAAAGGAGAATTTCGTTTCATTTTGTTTTGATCAGCACATGCAGTGTTCTCCAGTGATTTTTAGTGGTATAATCTTTGCCCCTTTCTGTATTTTATTTCTCACAATATGATCAATCAAATTGTTCATTTGTAAGCCATGTACCCTTGGCGCTTGAATGGTAAATTGGCTCATATAAATACTAGGTTTTGTATGCTCTAGATACTTTGATAGAATAGCAGCAATCAAGGACTGCAATTGTTATTGGCGATGATTTCCACATTGCCTTGTTGCTAACGAAGATAGCGTTGTTAATGCAGGTTTATGATTATTTGGTAAAGACACCTGCTGGCCAACAGACAAGAGAAAATATAGTGGCATTTTTTAAGGCTACCGAGGTGTACAAGCTTACTAAAGCCGAGTGTTTACAAGCCAGCAACTTGCGTCCAGCTTCTGCTGTTGAAGTCCACCTTGTACGTTACCGTCCTCTGCGCTATTTGATGTATGGGATTCAGTCGCATTATCGTAATGATATTTCATTAGCTTTTAGTTGAGAGAATCACTGTAGAAAATGTAGTGGCGTATTTCCAGCGAATTCATTGAATTTCATCCCTATTCTGCTGCGCTTCATCACTATTTCTTGGCACAAGAAATGGAGGCTTAGGTGTAGTACCATTCATGTTTGTTCTCCTCTTCCTTGAAGTTCCGCTGGTGTTGAGTATGTGCTGACATTCTCTCTCTTTGGTGATGGAACAGATCGTGGAGGATTGTGACGAACGGTTGTCAAGTGACACGGTAGACCAGTTTTTAGCTAAAATAGAGGAAATTTTACCGCCAATTCCAGAGTCCGAATCATAATAGGTCCAGGTATTGCAAGTTCTAAAATACATGATTACTCTCTTTGGAAGGGACATCAGTGAGCAACACTTGTGGACAACAACCTGAAACCACTGGTGCAAGTAAAGAAGGAACTGATTTTACATGCTATAATTGTAGTTGTACAGGCTTATATAAGTTCTTTCAATTGCCAGCGACATTGCGAGGACTTGTTGAATGGATTCAGTAATTGGGACATCAACTTCACTATGAATTGTCATGTCCCAAAAATCCTTTCCAATTAAGCACTAAAATGATTCTTTTGATTTTTTTAAATGATTATATTGTGCCAATATGGTTCTTTTGAAACCTCCAGTGGAGATGTTGTGCACAAGAGCAGTATATTTCGTGTTGGCTGCGCCTTGCGCTTGGGCTTTGGGAAGAGGAAATTGGGGCATGCCAACAAGCTGGAAAGGGAATGAGGTCAAGGAAGTAGGCTCACTGATGTAGTTCTGCGGCTTTAGTTGTACAAGCTGGAGTGATAGGATTGGAAAATACGGGTTTGTGTTTAGGGTTTAGGGTTTAGGATAAAGCTAAGCTAGGATTTCACTTTCAATTTGCTCTTTCATTAGAACTAGGAAATTGAGAGAGAGGATCAAATAGATAAGGAAATGTTTGAAAAAAAATAGATTTCTAAGTTTTGTTCATGAGGTGACACTTTACTTACTTGGAGAGTTTGAAGAGTTATAATGAATCTTTAATTGTAGCTCTAAAAGTGTTGGAAGGTAAATTATGAAGTATTGTTAAGGTTTAAAAGTGCTTGGACTAGGCTTCTAAAGTCCTTTTATGTAAATTCAAGATACACATTTACAACTACATCACAAGTTACCCGGATGTGAACTTGTTTTACATTGCACAACATCCATCTTCGTGGGTTGTGGGGCTATGGGGTCACATCAATTTCTATTACATGAATAGTTTCCTTATCTTGGTGGTTGTAGCGGGGATTACAAGTGTGTACAAGTAGGTCTCTTGGTTCATGAGGAACTTTGTAATCTTGGAGACAAAGGTTCGATCCTCCCCTAGGTGCTTGAAATTGACCTCCAGCCTATTCTAAGATGAATTCAAATACTCTTGATCGAATTGTGGGTTTGAGGATACTTAAATTTACTTTGGTGAATTGGCCGGATGACTATTTAGATTGATTTATTTATTTTAAGAATTAAAATTTTTTATTTTGTAAATTATTTTTAAATTCTTTAAAAGCACCTAATTGGCATTTTTTTATGGGCTTCTTGTGGAATTTTTTTGACACATACTTCTAATTAAGGAAATAGATTACATTAAAGCTTTAAAAGATCTCTTTCATATTGGTATTTAAACACAATTGTATCCCATCTAGAGTACCATTACACATTATTCAATTCAAGTTCTATTGCCTTGTTTTCAAGTTTTTGAGTCTTGCATCTTGAAATAGGATAGGATTTAGAATATAGCCTATACAACCAATGCTTTTTAAATAATCTTCAAGTACCTTTTAATATAAATGTTAGTATTGCCTATGCTATTTCCACAACCAAAATAAAAATAAAAGTATTTTTAATTTTTTAATTCAAAAGTTCTTTGAAATTCAATATCTTTGACACAATAGGTCCAAACACTACAAAATAAAGTTTGTGCAATCTTTCTAAAAGGGGACAATGGACAACATTCAAGGAAATTGTAGAAATGAAGATGTGCCTATTCATCCCTAAAAATTGGTAAATTGGTACCAATTTTCTTAGTGATAGGATCACATCCTTCTAAGGCAAATTTAGAAAGACCTTGAAGATTGACGTAATAAATTAAAAACTTGCAAGTACCCAATAATTTTAGAAATGATTGACATTTATCACCAAAACATTGAAAAACTCATTTTACATACTAAACATAAAATACAAACAAATAACAAAAAACTAGCTTGAATTGATAATATGAATCTTTTTAAACAACCTTCATAGGGAACCTAAATATGATCTAAAACAAGGAGTAATTTTAGAATGTATTTGGATTAAGGTGAAAAGAACCTCCTAAGAGACAATTTGGATACTCTTTTCATAACCAAAAATAGAAAAAAAATAAGTCCCCATACCTTTAATCTACCTTGGATTCTTTTACATTTGACTATATCTCTATAATTGCAGAGTTTGTAATCGTACAATTTTTGAAAATTTGTCTCCTTGTGTGCAAATCTAAAGAACAATCTTTGTATGTCACATTGTAAGCCTAATTTTGTACTGCATAATTTTCAAAAATCAATTGCATTGTATACAAATCTAAATTAACAATCTTTGCATGTCACATTAGAATCCTAGTTTTGAAGTTGCACAATGTTGGAAAGTATGTCACCATATCTAGAAATTTGAAAGAATAATCTTTGCATGTCACATTGTTCGCACGATTTTGTAGTTCCATAATCTTTGAAAATCCATCACTTTGTTTCACTTGAGAAACTATTGCATTTATACACACAAAGTCAAGTAGCTCTCACTCCACAAAGGGAGAATCGAAGAGTGTAAATGTTAGAGAAGAAGTGAAACTTTTACTAAACAATAACTCTTCGTCTCCAAGCAAAACAAAACACACTGCTCTCTCCAAAAACGCTCACAAAACTTGACTTGACAACAATGTCAAGCCAAGAAGCTCTTTCCACCTAACTACTCAAACCCTAAGATGGATGAATTCTAACATTTGGAATATGAACTCTAACATGAACTCTAAGTATAACTTCTAAGAGAATTCGACTAAGACTACAATTCAATGTAGCACAACTCCAATGTCACTTCAAGTGACAATCCTCTTCACTGTTTTGGGCACTTCTGTAGAGACGGTTTTTAATGCACTAACAATTGTTGAGCCCTCTATTGTTCTACATATATTTCATATCAAAGTGGTGATTATAGCTTCTTTTCCATTCAATCATGGCAAACAATAGTCTTTCATCAATCAAAATAGGTTTCACTTCCCTGCTAAATCTCATTTCTAGAAAACAAAGTTAAAAAAGCTAATCTCCAATGAACCATAATCTTGCATACATTGGAACTTTAAGATATGAATGATGAACCCCTAAAGTCCTATGACTATGTTTTCACTAAAAATGGTTGAAAATTGCCATTTTTAGTACAAGTATCAAATTTTTGAAAAAAAATCCTTTTTTGACACATGTAATTGTAGGAACTTGTAGTATGATGATTTGAAAATATGTGGTAAAAATTTCAAAAATTTCCACTATGTGCATTGCAAGATATAAGCATTCAAATTCATTGAAATCATTTTTTGGCCCTCCAAAGAATAAGGCAATTGCGCTTTACAAGCTCATGTTTTTATGAAAAAATGTCAAAAATAGTAGTGATTTTTAGGATTCTTTTTCCTAGACAAGTTGGTCACATGTTGAAAAATTTCAAATCCTTTGGAATTGTAGGACATATAGGAAAAAAATAGTAAATAGATAGTACTAAAGAATGATTCAAATTACTAAATTGTTAAGAATTTAATTATGGAATTGAAAAATGCCAATCCTAATGGTTGCAATATTTTAATAAACAATTTACATCCTATGATTTTATTTTTATCCAAAAATATTAAAAATTTAGTAGGATAAAGGACTTCAAAGTTTATTTTAGAGTAGATAATCAGTACCTAGCTACATGTCGTGTAAATAAAGATTGTAGCACACAACATATTGAGTGCCATAACTAATATCAAATATGCAATCAAAAACTAAATAAGAATGCGTAACAAACACACCCTCAAATTTGAAAAATCATATCTTATTCATTCCAAGTCATAGAATTAAAATTAAAATTTCCACTACAGTGTTCTTCATTTCTCTTTTTCCTACAAAAATGTAAAAACTCTTTACGTCCATCCAATTCTACACAAGGGGTTTCCTTCTCATAGATGCATGCCTTCTAAGCTTGTTATCTTAGAAGGTGTGTTCTTTTACTTGTACCTCATTAACAATTGTCATGAACTTGTTATTATTCCTAAATAGTGGATGTTTTTTTAGCTAGGGCAATTCCAATAGAGTCTATCTTAATTGGACATATATTCAAAAGAAACTAGCACATTATACATGGTCAATAAAAAAATACTTTGCTCATCATATTGGATTATAAAGAAGGACTATTTTTGTTCTTATAACCTCTAAGAGAGCTAATGTTCAATATTTGGATCATGATTGTTTTGAAGAGCTTATTACCAATTGGAGCTACATGGAATGGATGAATCACATCCATCAAGCGCATCGTAAAAGAGTTTTTTTTGTCTATTTTTTACCATCATTTCTTATGCCAACATATCTATTGTAAAAGAAAATGTAATATTTGAAAGAATTGTCCACAAATTGCTTGTTTGTTGTGGTAAAGAAAATGTAAAGGCAGTCCAAGATTTAACCTCACTCTTTTCATTCATAATTAGCAATATTTTGACATATGGGTGTTGATGCATTAGCAACCATTTGGTTGACCCCTCATAGATTTGGAATGGTAAATCACCTACACAAAATAGTGAGATTAGGTTGCCTTGACAATTAGGTTGCCTTACCCAAAAAAGTTACTGAATTACTCACCACTTATCCACGTGGAGACACTCACAACTCTCTAAACTGCCCTAAACTGAAGCACCAATCCATGCCACATGATTTTGGGTTGATGAAATTACTGCATGCATCCTTGTACAGTATGGTAACAGTAAATATTTGTACAGTTTGGTAACAGTGTAAAATGCACAGAAATCAGTGAGGGGCAACCTAATTTCACTATTCAGTGTAGTAAGTCTCCAAAGACGTTGTGAACTTCCTGAGCTGGGGCGAAGGCTGCGACGGTCCTCCCATTCTTACCAAGAATACCTTCTGTGTGTGATTCGGGAGTTGCTGGGACTTATAAAGAAAATGGGGATCGTCTACTCGAGATTTGCAACTGCAAGCTTTGTCATCACTTGGGTTTTGGTGAGGATCTGCGACCTCCGTGCAAGGAATCTTCCTGATCATGTATTCTGAACTTTCATTTCATTTATTGCGTTGTCAGTACATATATGCGTGCTGAACTCATCATTTCATATGCTGCAATCATATGCAGCTCGTGCATCGATCCGGTTACTTGAGTATCCTGGATTGTTATCTTATTTTTTGGGGTGAAAATATGCACGTAAGGCATAATTGTCCTCAAGCCTAAATGCATCTGCTCCAGTAAGTGATTTTGGCGAGGAGGCAAGCCCGCCATTCTGTAGTATGAATGGCAGTCTCTATGGCAATGATGGTGGTAGTGTCATTAGAAATTTTGTTCATGTCTGAGACATTGTAACCCTAAGCACGAAAGTTGTTTGCATTGTGTAATCAGGTTGGTTGAAATAGCATGATGGAGAGTTGATTTAATTAACATGTGCAAAGATTGAGAGAACACTGTAGTCATGGCTCCAAAAGCACCGCCTCTTCCTCCCCCTCCTCCGCCTTCTGAAGCAGAGCCTGAGCCTGAGCTTCCAGATGGAATTTACCGCAAGGAGATCTCGGAGGAGCAGCTGAGTGGATTTTACAAGGCGGCCTACGCATCTCATGAGGAGATGCTCACGTCCGCTTCCCACCTTCTCTTTACTGTCTTTGTCAATATTTGTTAAAAGTCTGACTGTTTCTTAGGTCAGCTTCAAACTTTTGGTTGATTGAAGTGAGGCGAGATCATGCAAATTTCGAGGCAGATGCTTTTGTTGCAGCTAGCAAACATTAGAAGATTTGGTCCATACCATAGTCCCTGCGCAGGCTGACAACTGATTCTAACCCTAATTTCAATCAGTTTTTTAAGAAGTCAATGTGTAAGACGGGTTCCAGAGAAGCTGATTGTTTGAGGCTAATTGAGATTATTATGATGGCAGATTCTTGGCAGGCGTGCTCGGGCTGAGAGACATCTCATACAAGGCACGCAATGCCATCATCGTCGACTATTTCTCTGGGTTCCTGTTGTACGTTGTTCACCTTTGCTTTCACACCCTGTAATTCTCAAAGTTCTGACATTGTAGAAATAAATCAATATCCAGAGTACCCAGAGTATAGTAGATTATAGAGCGTCATGGGACTGTATGTTGTCAACAGCCTTATCTTGGAACCACATTCGGTTACACAACAAGCTGAGATAACAGGAAATCGTACACCTTGATTGGTGCATCGATCTTCTTCTCTTCTCATTGTACCTGGACACTCGTTACCTCAAATTCGTCATAATGTGTCATGAATGCAATGGCTTCTCTTAAGTTTGTTATCTCATACCTAGTTTCTCGTAATGTAGGTTCAAATATTAACCTTATTGTTCTGAGTGGTACTTAGCAGACCGTCTTTTTTGTAAAAATCTCCTCAGTCTGAACACAGCCTGATTATGGCTTAGAATTTTTGCATCTTTGCTTTCTCGGTTTACCTTATCTGTTTGGGTGCTGACACGGAGTCACAGGGGTGGGCAGGTTTTCAAAAGAAGCTGGATTGACAAAGGAGGTGACGTTCCATGTGTGGAAGTTGAGCCACGACATGCTAGACTTGATCTTGGGTAAGGTATCATGTTGTGACTGCAGTGCATACTCTGGTGGCACTTTCATATTCCTTGCGTGACTTTACAAACTCCCTCACGGACTTTAATTAAGCTCGGGATTTTTTCCACTAAGACTTCTTTACATATGTTACTGTGAAGGCGTTGGGGGTGATACATTACAATTGTTTGCCCTAACAAGGGAGAGGAGACTGTTTGCATCATTTCAAGTATTACTCTACATATATGGGACGTAGCGTGATTTTTGGTAGATGTATAGACCTGCAGAGAGATATCTGTATGCAAGTGCCAAATCTGTGGAGATCAGTATGACTAAACATAATTTTCTTGTACAATTCCAAAGTGCGAGATTGTAGACCACTGCAATTGGCAATAGACAACCCTCATTTCCATTCAAAGATCAGTAGCCATAGACATGTAGCCAGTTCATGCTTATGCCTCTTGTTAATAATTTGGACGAAGTGAATGAATTGATGATGTCCTATTGGTATGATGGGTAAGTGTAGGAGATGGGATCCGGTCTCTAGGATTTTAGTATCCTCTACCTTATTGAGTCTAAGCAATCTATGGAAGAAAATGGTCTGAGTGCTATCCCAAAACAGAAAGAGCGATGATAATTGAAGGAATTTATCAGGGCATGTTGGGTGCAGAGGGTGCGAGCTTTGTGGATGCGGAGAGGCACTTTAGAAAGCTGCTTCTAAAGCTGACTATCTTACAACATATAGAGGATACTCCACCGCTCACTGTTTTGGATTGCCAGAAGATTGCACCGTTTTTCACTACCACGTAAGCCTCTCCACATTGAGATCACTTGCTCAATGTCAGACTTTTGCAGCTTGAAATACCTAAGAATCGGTTGAAACAGGTTTTGGAAACCGTTAAGGAATTTAATGATTTTTGAGAATGTTTCAAGTTTCAGAACATTTGTCAGCAAAATGAAACTATAGTAACATATACGCAATCTTGCACCAACTAGTCACACTGCAGGGTTTTCCAGCACTACACTCTGTTGAGCTACTGCTTTCTACATGACCATCAACATTGGTTCAAACCGGAGCAAGTATGGGTGCAAACGCCTCTCCTTATACCTCTGAAAGAGGCTAGCACACAAAAGGAATTAGATGACGAGAAGGTAGACACTGAATACCCTTCAATTCTTATTTGCAGTTTTCATATGAGTGGATTTAGACTTAAAGCATAGCGTTTTTTAGCATTTGACGCACTGCACCCTTTGAATTTACTTCACAAGTGTTGAGATTTTGCACTGACAAAGTACTGTTCCTTGTTGGTTCTATTGCCACTCATATGCAACCTTGTGCATCTATATTGCATCTCACTTGTTAGCGATTTGACACTGTAGACATAAAAACATTTTAGGATCGGTAATATGGAATCTTTGTCATGGTCCTGCAGGCCGCATGGGAAGCGTACGAAATAGCCTGTGTGGTTCATCAGTTTCTGGAGCACTTCACGTTTTGGGCAATTGAAGACATAATGGCGATTCCTGACCCAAATGATATCGACTTGGACGGCTTGTCACCAGACGATTATGTGAAAGCCAAGCCAGAAACACTGGACGAATGCATTGAGCGAGCTTGTCGGCACAAGATTGAGGAAGCAACGAAAGAATTCCACGACATGTATCAAGGGCGCGAGGACAAGATGTTGTTAAAGCTCATTGCACTGGAAGTGAAGGCCGGCCTTGCGCCTCCAAGGTTGTCTGAGATGAAACTCCCTGTAGCACCTGCTGCAGGTGCTCCTCCACCGGCAGCAGCAGCAGCACGAAAGTGATCACCTTCAGTTTTTTTCACGTTGCATTCTTTAGCAGCTGTGAGTGCTTATCTTTCTTCCTACAACGTTTGGTACTTCCCTCTTGCTATGACTCCAGATTGCTCACAAAAGAATTTGGATTCGGTTTCAGAGGGTTTTGAGGCAGTCCTTAAGAACGTTAGGCAAGTTGAATGAATGAGCACTTGGTTTGAAGAAATTTAGAGTCAAGAAATGCATCGAAATAATTTGGGTTCCGGAAACACAAACACTAGAGAAGACTTCGTAAAGTTTTATTTACAACATAGCTTCGGTTCCCAGAGGTAGACGAGGGATCCTCACGTATGAACGCATAAGCTTGACTGTCGAACTATTAAAAATGATGTTAGTGTAACTAATCTCAACTATGATCTGATAACTTAAAAATCATCAGATTGGTAAGTAGAAATATTGGTGTAAATCTGGCAAATCTACCATGTAATTTCCAGCGTATACTACTTTTCATTACTCTCGTGTGGCAATCATCTCCACATGGCGCGTTGTGGTTGGAGAAGCGGAGGGTTAAGTCATAATCCCCATCTTCCCTTAGCCCTAGTACATAATTCATGGCCCTAAAAAGATTGGCCGACCATTTAATGGCTGAACTGGTCTCTGTATCAACAAGCACACGAATGTAAGGCACTTAGGGTGAACCAGAAATGATAATATGAACAGTTGACAGAGTTTGCACAGCTGCTAACGTGGCAAATGAGAATTCAACTACAAAAGAAGGAAAAGCAATTTGAGTCATACAGAATTGAAGGCCAACGTCTTGTCGCCGCCCACAAACTTCAAAAACTCCAACACTTCGTGTGTTGTTACTACCAAAGGCTTCTCTGCGAATTGCAATAAAGAGGGTTAACAACAAGAGCTAACTTCGAGTCTTTGCCTCAGTTTTTGTGACTTGGGAAACTTTTTGAAGAATTTAATGCAGATATCATCGACTAGGAATTATTAAATGAAACATCTTAGGAAGATGGAGATCAACTGCTATGTGCTTCTATGGCCATTATTGTCTGGTTCCATGTTTCCAGGAATAAATGTAAAACTACAAGGAAGG
This sequence comes from Pseudoscleropodium purum, assembly GCA_963969395.1. NCBI lineage: Eukaryota > Viridiplantae > Streptophyta > Bryopsida > Hypnales > Brachytheciaceae > Pseudoscleropodium > Pseudoscleropodium purum. The sequence goes on from OZ017796.1 coordinate 8,031,437, forward strand.
TAACAAAATGTACCATAAGAAAGAAGAAAATCTTACATACAATAGATTTATTTTTTTTGAAGTTCAAATATTTGACTATTAGCTTCCAAGGTGGATTCTATAATTTTAGCTACATCAAAGAGGAATTAATCCCTAAGTGCTCATAAGTCTATAATATGGATGCTGAACAAAGTACTTCTAGGTAGGTAATGTTCTGTCTAAATAGCCTCTTGTTCATTCGAAGTAATATTGTAATTGTCAAAAAAGAAACCTTCCTATACCGGTATGACCAATTTGATAAAATTGAGGTGAAAGATATATTCATACAAAAGATATAAGTGAAAATCACTACTAGAAAATCCAGATTTTCTGTTGTTTTGGTTGCACTGATTTGGACAGAAATCTGGTGATTTGAACAGAAATCTGTTGAATTTTGCCCCTAGATCAACGCGACCAAAACAACAGAAAATCTGAAGTTTTCTAGTAGTGAATGTGCAGTTTCAAGAACAGATTTAGGCATTCCAAGGTTGATGATACTCACCCAAGAGAAACCAGTCCACGGATTCCTCGCAAGTTGGTGTAGTGAATGAGCCTGAATAATGTACATACCGTCTGATCTCATTCTGCAAACACCCGTGGAAATACGAGCCCCTCATTTGTAGGAAAACTATGACTTCTTTGATGGACTAAGTGCCAAAAAATTTATCAAAGAATGATGTTTTTTCAAGCTTACATGAACCCTGTTCTGAAAATATGACTAGAGAGTTAAATTTTTTGAAATTCTGCTTTATCAACCACACTTGAATCACTGCAAATTCTTCAAGATGTGAAGTAAATTTAGTAAATGGTACCTTCGTCGGGGGGAGAAGGTCTGCAGGAGTGATCTGCACGTTCTTGGGCAATCTCCTGCCGGAATTCAATGCCATTCTTGATCAGTGTTAATCTTGCGTTTGCATTTTTCAGGACAATATAAGAAGAAGAGTGGCAGTGACTCTACAAACATTGTGAAGACGGAGTCTATTGAGGTAGTTTTACTAACCGTGCCACATGGGTATACTTATAAATGCACAAAAATAAAAAAAGACTTTGCTTGCTCTAATAGGAGTGACTGCAAACAATAGAAAATTCTCATAAATGATCGACTTCCCCATTGACAACCCCTTGGTGATTGAAATATTCTTATTGAATTTGGATCTACGGTGGAGGAGGGTTGAGAATGTTGTGATTCCAAGCAAAGATGAAACAATATGTTTGAGCCCAAATTGATAGCGGGAGCTTACAAAGCCGGTTTTCCATCTTGCAGGGGTGAGTACTGAAGAGCTGCTGTAAGAGCACCGTTAGGTTTTGCTTCAGGTTTGGCGTCGAGCATAACTCTGCAAGTCATGAAAGTCGTTTAATTACAACAAATACAAAGGGACATGAAAATTTCCTAAAGCAAACGACTGAAGTTAGAATGGAATAGCAACCCTAAGTCCTAAGAACATAACCAATTCTGCCATGGGTCCATTCTATAGTCACGACATACGAAACGCTCACCCAACAACTGCAGTAGCTTTGGTGACTACATCTTCTGCACAGCAACAACAAATATTAATCATGCTCCCTAAAAATGGCTACAGAAGAAATTAATCACGAAGTGCAAAATGATTTAAAGTAGCAATAGAAGTTGAAGAAAATCAGTTAAGAACTTCAAGCAAGGAAGGTGACAAATGATCCAGAAAAGATGGAATCCTTTCCCACATTTTTGAACGATAGAGAAGAGTTTTGACAGTAACTGTACAATATACTCGTGCTTCTAATGCTGATTTCTATTTTCAGCTTTGGCACAGGTTTGGGGTTCAGAGTAAATTTGCATTACAGGAAAATTGCAGCAAGAGAGATGCAACTGTAAAGTGTAAAAAATGTAATGAAATACACAAAAAAAAGTTCCGCAACGTGCAAGAGATTGCATATTTACTTACGGTGCACCAAGTGAGCCTCCATAGGAAAGCGAAATCCGTCAAATGCATGCTCGGATGGAGTATGAAAATGAAACTGCACCAAATTAAGCTCCCTTCCATTCAACCTCAGCTTGTTCCCACCTTCCGGAAAATCAACCTGCCAGTCACAAACTGAACTAAGTAAACCCGAAGCATTACATCAATAAACTCCAAACATCAGTTCCTTCAAAACAAGGATATACACCGGCTTGAACTTCGAAGTCGACCTCCATAGTGCCATGGCCAGGGTTGGTGAAAACAGGGCTAGACAACTGGTAGTCGAACATCAGCTCTCCAATTGCCTCCCCACGTTGCGCTTGTTTCCACGGCACATCAACAGGCGATTGCTTTCGCCCGGTAGCGCAAGTACCGGTCCACAGAGGAGGTCCAGAGGGCCCTCCATAGCTCCACTCCTCCGAAGCAGTTGCTTTAGAACAGCAAGCGCAAGCACTGAATCCAAAAGATGCCATGGATGCCACCATCGCTGCTCGCCGCTTTACCACCAGCTTCTGTGAACATCGTCCAGGTTGCAAATCGTAAGTGTTTAGTCTCCATTCACCTCACAGTAAAGGACACGTCTCCTTCACCTCGTACACAGGTAAGTGAACTTTGAACCTTCCTCTACGACAATCTAGAAACTTGCAACATCTACCATTTTGCAAATTTATTTTGTGGTAAGCTAAGAATCAATTTCCTGAACCGAAATGTCAATAGATTAAGTATTCTTAACACTTCGCACAAATGAAAGCTCACCTGTATGGTCAGTGGAGTCTCTACGTACCTTAGTTGTCGACTGATCTGCACTTGTGGCCTCTGTGGAGGAGCATTTGACCATGTGGTGCCATTTCGATCCACGATCTTGTTGGCGCAGGTGTAAGAATTTCGAATTCGTAGCCAGTTCCTGCAGATTCTTGGAGTTGGCATCGCAGATGGAAGGCGTCAACAAGCTCGAGGGACCTACTGTTGCAGCCATAACTGGTATCTCCTTGCTCTAGATTTGACAAATGTAAACGATTCCAAGACGCTGCTCGATCGATCTACACAGACATGCACTCTCAAATCACCTCCTACTCGGTTCAGCAATCTGTTTCTCCTACGGGCTCCTGCTGTTTTGTACAATAGTTACGATGGACCAGCTGCGAATTTGTAGTTAACGTACTGAGCTGTGCGCGCGTCTGTGTGTGCATGTGAGGGAGGGAGTTTCAGCGAATATGATGATGGTCTTCAATTCTGGTATTGGTCTATGGAGGAAAAATGCGTCGTGGTACTTGTGTAAAGTTGGTCGATCCATGTGCTTCAAGAATCGTGAAGACTATTCTTTTTTGACCATCCAGTAAGAGGAAGACTGGAGGAGTTCCCAGACGCGAATTGAACTTATGCATAACTTAATGTGATTGTGAGACACGAGCTACCTTAGACTTGGAGCTGGCGGCCAGGCCGGCCACGCTAACTATTAATTCATAACACTGGCGGAATTCCCGACACCATTGGCCCGCTTCCAGAACTGGGACGTACTGTCTGGAAATGAAAGTCCTTGCGCGCTGGATTTGTGTGGTAGATGGGCGATCGACACGTACTCTGTTAGTAGCGCCAAAATTGTCTGTAGAGAGTATGGAAACAACCGCAGGGTGTTACGCGCGTGGAGACGTCGAAAGAAACTGCCGAGAAGTTGCTGAAGTAAGTTGCATTACCATAAGTTCGTTTCGAGCTGAGGTTTGTGGGTTGTCGTCGTCGTCAGCGAAGGTGCAGTGCGCACGTCATTGCTGTGTCACGCCTCGTACGTTTGGAATTGGTATAGCCAGCCTAGCCGCGCTTCATAAGTTATGATAAGGTAGGTACTCCCCAAACCGACACTTTTTGCTACTGAGTCTATTTACTATTCTTTAACTGCTACTCAGCCTATTTGCTATTCTTTAACTGGTCAGATTTTCATATGTTCTTGTTGGGAACTGAAAGGAGGTTCCAACACACTAGAGAACGTGACATTTGGATACTATATGCAAAAGTTATTAAGGAACAAAGTTTGGTTTTAAAAGCGTTTCTTCCACATAGGTATGTGTACATAGACTTTGGAAATATACACATAATATAGATGGCGGTTTAAGATCAGTGGCACATTTGGGTGTACCTACCATATATCATACTCCATATATACTATTTGGGAGCTGAGTCCATTCAGATCGACTGCTTGCAATTGGGTACGTATCTGTTTCAATAATTTCTCCTGAATTTCTATTTTTGGTTTTGCAATTGTTCCTTCTTCGAATGTTCGATTCCCCCCAAGCGCAAGTAAAATCGTGTTTTCCAAACTCCAGTGCTCACAACGTTATATTAAATGGGCGAAAGGACGTCAGTTGGGTCATGCACGGGAGATCTGGAGCTACCACCCCTACCAGGAACCAGTGAGGATCGTTTTCTGCAAGTGGACGTGCTCTTGTGATCGAGGCCCTGGACAACGGCAGCTCAAAGCAATTTCCATTAGATTGGAAAGTTTATGATTGCTGAAAATGAGATGCACACTGCTGCCAAAAAGAAAAATCGGTTGCCAAACGTCATCCTCACAACATTTGGATGTCGTTTAATGTCAGGTCAACTGTGTAGATTTTAATTGTGAAATCTAATCAAAATGTAGACTTTAGATGTGAAATCTACCCAAATTTGTAGAGTTTTAGATTCTGAAATCTATAAATCGCCCTTCCCTTGACAACGTTATGGAAGAAAAGAGAGAAAAGGAAGAACATAGAGAATAGGAAGAAATTCTTTTACAAGATTACAATACTACTTTTCAATCATCTATATTTTTCTTTTCAATGTTTTGGGGCCTAAACCAACATTTAATACTTTTCATTCATAACACTTGAAAATGCATGTTATAGGTTGTAAGTTGTCATATTTCGGGGAGCCAAAAGGTTGACCATCTTAAACTTAAGGTGTTTTGACTATTGGAAAGACACCAATGACCATATTTCTTGTACTTCTATTTTATTTAGGTGTTAGGTGCAACTAGAACTTTTCTTTTTACTTTGAATATGAATATTTTACACTCTACTTAGTCAAAATTTCTAAAATTCTTTCATCCCATTCTCAAACACATCTAATGCAAGATCCTACACCATGATATGCAAAAGTAGGATTTTTTTAAGGGATTAATACATATTTAAGGTCAACCCGCAATGAAGGTCTTCACTAAGAAAGGGTCCACTCATTACTCATTGAAACAACTTACAAGTTGCATTCAACCATAATGCAAGCAGAAGAAATTTTTCGTTAGGACCAAAGCCTAAGGTTGACCAATTCTCTTGCAACAATATTACCATTAGAAGTTTCCTCGGCAAAAACTACAACCAAAACAAAACATAGAGATTTAAGCTGAAACAAAATAATAGAGTGAGAAAATTGAAAACATTTCTAGGGTATGCTTTCTCATGATTCCAACAATTGCCTACAATCTATCAGTGCAGGTCAATATGAATTTCTTGTGCAACTTCAAAGTGGGAGGTTCTAACTTAGATCATTACAAGTAATTGTAGATAATCTCATTTCCATTCAAAAGTCCGTGGACTTATTAGCAAAGTCATGCTTACACCACTTGCTAATAAGTCCAAGACAGTGAATGAATAAACGAGCTACTGTTGGGCAGCAGTCAACATAGGAAACGTGATTAAGACCCTAAAGATTCTAGTATTTACTTTAACACAGAACCCTTACAGGCAATGATTCATTACACAAATAGAAACCAATTTTCCGAAGTAGCAGCTCGGTAAAATCCAAATGGAAGGGTAGGAAAAGATCTATTTCATAGTTGCCAGAACATGCTGTCACAAGCACTTTTGCATTTCAATTTCAGACGATCATGGAGACAAGGTATCCTAAGTGGTAGATTAAAACTGCTTCAAAACGTGATAACCACCACTATCAAGTGTTGAGTTGACAACTGGGAGCACTTTGTATCATGGCTTCAGAACAGTGATAACTAATTCGGCATTTGTGTAAAGCAACATCACGTTTCTTCTGCTGACAGTGAGAAAATTAATCCGCTTGATTAAAGTACCTGGTTAACCAGCTGCAATTCCCGCATTCTCATTAATTTGATCTGAGCCAGGATAGGAGCCGCTATCCAAGGGAAGCTGATTAGAAGACGTGCTCCAGCGTCCTCAGAATCATCCAGCAAAGCCACAGCCTTCTGTTTCCACTCGAAGTCATATGTTACGTGGTACATTGCCGAGGCCAGCTTAGCTTGGATATGAAATGCAGCAGCTATTATATAGGAATCGTCACTACAACTCGCAGAAGCGGCGGCGGCAGCAGCAGCAGATTTGTAAAAATCAGCTTGAAACTCCTTCCTCAGACCTGCATGAGCATGAATCATCCTCTCTTTCATATCTGATTTTTGCCGGGAGGAGCCACGAGCTTGCAACTGCATTCTTCCTGTGATGATATCTGCCTCACGCTTCACATTGAAATGTGACATTAAGCCCCGGAGTTGCTGATCATATGATACTTTGGTTGCCCAAGCGTCCTCGAGGTATTGTTCGTATCCAGGCACTTGCAAATCACTGTCATACACTGGATCCAATTCGGCAGCGTGATCTGCATGGCGATGATGCTCAACTTCCTTACTCACAAACTTTGTGACCGACCTGTAGAGTTCTCCGATTACTTTGTCAGAATGGTACGTCGCCGCTTCGTCCTTCTCCATGAAATCTGGAAACTCCTTTGTCCTCAAGCTATGTGGCATAATTGCCACCTTCCCAGTTTTGGGGAAGTCAACCGCAGTAGTAGCCAAGTGGGCAAGATGTAAACACTTCTCATCCAAAGCACCAAGAGGACTCCTGTCTGCATGGACCAGATGCGCATTGCTAATGATTCCCAAGCTGTCGTTGATCATTGCTTTCACAAAAAACTCCATGACATCCTGCAATCAAGATCTGGAATCTCAGACACTGCAATGTATGCCTACAAACGAGTCTGTCTGAACCAAAAAATGTGAGGCAGCCAGAGCACCAAAGCACCGAGAGGATTCAATATAACATCATAAAAGACTTCTCACTCACCCCCATCCCCACCCCTCAATTAGATTGACAAAGTTTTAATGTTAAGTAATAGGCATAAGTTTCATGTTGGCTTCCTGTTCAGTTAATAATAATGTAACACAAATGATGCTAACTTAATGTGAGTGAGATGTGTCCTAGGCAATAACTAGATATTATATAACATTGAGCCAACAATAATTTGGCGTTCAGTTAACATTATCTTAACATTGAACTAACGTTCTGGTAAATTAGCATAATTTACAATTATTAAGTTTCTGAATCTCATAGGGGATCTTCATTCGATAACTTCTCTGCCCACGATGAGAGACAAAATAGGAAAAGTGGAAGATGTTGCAAAGATTCCAGCATATGAAATGAAGTCAGCATGCACCTTGTTATTATACGCAGATCTTCAAGCACTTACATAAAACTACTAGAACAACCGTTGCAACATTGCACTAACACCCTCTTGCACACGGAAACGTAGTATTTCTTTCGTTGGTTTGAATTGAATTATAATCTCAATAGTGCTTCCGAATTTTGGATAAAATTTGTAGGGACGTGAACGTGAATATCCATTTGGACGAGAACGTGACAGTGGATCGTGACATTGTGCACTCAATATAACAGATGGTAATCCACAGACAAGACTATTAAAGCACAGCCAGCCACAGAATAAGCAGTCAGAAACTGATGTTTCCACAATGTGCCATTACCTCAATCTTGGCAGGCTTGTTGAGAATCCTCTGCTCATACGCGTTGTAGACCATGGGGTCCCAGCTCTTTCCACTTGGCGGGATCAAATCCTGGTCCCAGCAAGTGAAGTATACGTCTCCATCTAGATCACTGCCAGAAGCTTCGTTTGGATGCGGTCTCTCCCCGTTCTGTGGTACTACCAAGCAGTCAATCATGCTATGTAGCTGAGGCACATCTACTGCTTCAAGGATGCGGATATCTCCAGGGTGCAGACACGGATTCTTAGCCATGACGACCTTCCCTGTAATCACCTGTATCCAGCGGTTCACATAGAAATTAAAAGAAATACTCACATTCATTTCTCAAATGAGCACTATCATCAACTCGTCCAAATTTCTCTGAAAAGGTGATAGACATTGAAAAGTTAAATGCAGTTGAAATTGCTCCTCCAAAGCTAAATAAACTATCGTCTTACCTGCAGAGGTCCACTTCTGTGTCCCTGATTGAACCCATCTCCTCCAAGGCTGCCCTTGTCTACAGGACCCGATACTCGAATGAAGCATTGTCCATACTTCAACAATGCAGTTTCATCCATACACCCCATAAGCCACCTTCCATTAGGTACATATATTCTAGCCTTGGCAACCAGATCTTCTAGTTGGCTAGTCCTGATTGACAGCAGCATATCATACAGGTGAGGTTCTCTCCTGGGGTGAAAACCGCCTCGCAGCATTGTCGCTGCGGTAGAATGTACGTCCCCCGTGCAGCTCGTGGTCAAAACCTCGTAAGCTAGACCCGGGTCGTCAAGCATAGCCTCCAATCGTGCAACCTGAACGTCTTGCAGTCGTCTAAAAGGAGCATTCTCTACTTGCAGAGTAGACAGCAAACAAATGATCTGTCGATTAAGGTAGCACGGAAGGTACTTAGACCAGCCTATCACTTCCAGCTCAGTATGATCTGAAGAAAACTTGTTCATGCTCATACGACATCCAAGGTCGTACTGATGACCTGAAGAAACTTCTATAGGCCATGCAGCTATTACGCCTTTGCATCCGGCGTACCGGATCTGATACAAAGAGGGCGTATGGTCCAACTTCAAGGTATCAGAAACTTGTTTTGCAAATTCAGGGGCAATCCTTCCGCATCCGTCGCTAAAAACATACCCATTCCTCTCCACGTCGGGCAGCATCATAACTCTCTTTTTCGGTACAGGGAGAGTCAAGAAAGTCGAGGAAAAACATTGGCCCATGCGGGCAGCAAACTTTGCAACATTATGGGTTGGAAACTGACCCATCCATCGTCTAACTAGTGTGGCGTTCAAACGATTATTGCCTGCAAAGAACCAGGCAGACGCGTCTCTAACCTGGCTGGAAGAAAAAGCCAAGAACTCATATTGTCGACCACAGAGGTTAAAACCTCTCTTAACAATGCTAAGAACCCTTCTGTAAAGTTCCGTGCGGTTGCACTCATAAGCCGAGGACAAGGTGCGTACTATGGGTGCCACAGGCACAATTAGTGCTGATGATGGCAATGGATGCAGATCATCGTCCATGAAAGACACTCTCAGAAACCGATCTGACAGCACGTGGAAATGGCGGAGCACTCGGTTCGACATCTCTCTCACCGGCATAGCGCAGTAAGCTCTGGTTGGGGTGATGATCACTCGGTACACCGTCATGTTCCCACTGGGCAGTATCTTCACCTCGTCTTTTTCATACTTCCGTGCCCACTCTTTCACCTGCTGAATTCGATGCACAGCATTGAGGACAGGGTGGGTGTAAGTGAGCATGTGCTGCATCGCATACCTTGAAAGAGGTTGATCTTTCAGGATTGTCGTGTAAAACTCGTCCGTAAGGCTTGTCGTGTTGACAATGTCTCGATTGACAAGCGCATTCACCAAATACATGAGAGAAAACGGGACGCTGTTCCGATCGGGAACAAAGAAGAGACTCCTCTGCACTACTACTGGGTCACTAATTTCTTCCCATGGAAAATTCAGACGTCGTGGAGGGGAACGATCGAATATTCTTTGCATCCTGAAATACTCAAGTAGCTGTCGAAATGGAGTCCCTTCGCTGGGAGAGACTCGCATCACGTACGCGAGGCATCTGCCAATGCTCCTGTGCGGCGTGAAGTCCAATGTACGAATCCATGGGTCATCGTCATCGGGTAAAGGAGAATGGGTGGTGCAGTACACATCGTCACCCTGGGCTGTTCGGTAACTGATAAGAGGTGGCGACCACAGCTGCAGTATCATCATCAACTCTGGCATTCTCCCTCTCTGCGTCTGCACTTCTGTAACTTTCCTAACGTCCCTGACTGAGATCTCGAGCTTGAATTCACAGAGCTCTTTATCTTGAACGTTTGTTGACATTACCACCTCGTCAGTGAAGAAAAGAAATATCTTCCGCTGCTTCCGGATCACCCGCAGACTGCATCCGTCCTCGGGAATCCTCCAGCTCAGTAGTAGCTCGTGGAGGCCCGTAAGCGTTCCCAGTTGAAGCTGAACTTTCCTTAGTTCAATAAGCCCTGCTGAATTTCAGATCAGTACATCGATTCAGAGCCTAGACTGAAGAAAATGTGTCTATTTCAAGTTCTTGGCACTTGCATAATATCGTTTCTACATGGTGAGATATGAAGAACGACAATATACCTTCATGAGATAGTTTGGACTTTGCTTGAAAAGTGCATGGGGCAATTTTGAGCTCACAGCCTTGAAAGTTAAGTCTTCCACTGTCCGATTCACTACAGGCCTCTCTAGCTACAGCAGCAGACATGAACTGCACAAAGGCATGTGGAGGTGCGTTCCCATAAACACGCTTCACTTTACACCTATCCACAATGCCCAACGACTTCTGCAGATACGCAGCCAACTCCTGCGCTCTCAAGTGCGACGGGAAGTTTCCCACCATTACTTGAGTTTGGTCCATCTCGATTATAATTCAATTCCTCAAGCGAAGGGTCACATCCAGCACCACAAATGTGATTCTTACTGCTGCCACATGAATGCCAAGATGCCTGCACCAGTATATTAGTCTATTGAAGTAAAGAACGGACAAAATGAAGACTTGCATTGCATCGGCGTGCTACAAATGAGAATGCTGGTTCCGTACTCCCCAACAGAAGGAAACAAAGTCAAAAAAGAATTACAGTACACTTGCATTCAGTAGACATGTCGCTCCAAGGCACTGAATATTGCCCCTGGGCCGACGAGGCAAATAGTTATTGACTAAAATTCCAAAAATGTCTTGGCGTCCAATATCTGACTGGTTCACTTATGTCTGATTAAAATTTTACCTGCTTTATCACGAGTTCGGGACAAATGTCAAGAATAGCTCACGGGGAATAGCTCCAGGATGGATGTCAGACTCCTTCGCCCCTTGGTGGTCCCTGGCACCAGCCGATCACCTGCAAAACCAACTCTTCCAATTAGCTCTTGGTGTAAGAATGTCAAGATCATGATTCATGAAGCGTTAGCCAGAATTTATACCTTAAGAATGCAACACAATGGATACATAGAGCATAGAATTAACCACACCCGATGTAAACTGCTGGGTGAGCGAAACACTCCTACTTCAGTTCAGCGTGTCCAGGTTGCTACACTGCAAGATCCATTCTTGCGTTTAAGATATGACATGTCCATCCTTGATACATTGAAAATTAAGCTGGTCGTCTAGATTATTCAGAGATACTCTGCAACAGACGCTCACATCCGCTTGTCACTGCAGCATTACAGTAACATGAAGCTGCCTCGGCAATCACAAGGTGCCACTTCGAATCAACTAACAAGACAACGTGTAATGCCAAGAGCTGCAACTGTTATTGACATGTATCCTCATGTCACCCTCCAGAGACTCTATTTGAGCATATCCACAAACTAAGATAACACGATCACGACTTGCACTTCAAGGTTCAAGACCTTGTATGATGCATCTGTGCTTCAATGACTACAGTAGTCAACTAGGGAATTGCCTCGACTCTAAAGTTAGATTTGGGTAACTCCGAAATAAGAATACTAAAACCTAAAGATTACGTGATTCTTCGGATAGAAACGCCACAAGCTTCAAAAATAAATGAGCCCGGTGAAGTTTCTCAAGTGCAGCTGGCCTGACGAGATCATTATCCATCGTGATAACAAGTGCACAATTCAAAGCGCGACAACAAATTGTAGTTTTCGGACTTCCTCTCAGCAAGTTCGAAAGCGAGGGTTAACATATGACCGAGTACAGAAGGTGATCCGCATTACTTCCAGCACGGAGCTAGCTCTCAGGTGACAGAGGACATACATCTCTAAGGAATTCATAAACCAAACTTCGTCCCTCACAGTCTCCAGTTAGACACACCGCCGACATTCATTTGTAGGAGTAATCCAAACGCTATGCTCATAATGGGATCGGATCCTAGGATGGAATTTGGCACTCGAATGTTCTTCAAAACACTGTTGCACGTAGAAAAAGATCTCTCACAAGTGCCACGACTAACGTCGTGAACGTCAGGAAACTGGGCAGAGCTCGAGCCCCATGAGGAGACAGTGATTCACCAGTCCTAGGGCCAGAGCAATGTTGGGCCAAGTACAGCAGCTGGGACGCTGATAAAAATACAACAAGGCCTGTAACAATAAACCAAGCCATAGCACGCCTTTTACAACGAGGGGCTTCTGCACCCCACCATTGTTTAAATTCTGCCCTCGTCTGGGTTGCCAAAACTCGCAGAAAATAGCAACGACATTCAAAAGAAACAGCGATGGTTAGAGAGTACATTTTCCTCATCCCCTGTCCTGCAATACAACTGTCCCGTCCACCCAACACCACTCACGCACTCCCGCCGGAGAATCTTGGTCCAGTTCCTCAGTTCAAAAGTAAAAGACTATCTTGCACTAATGGCCCAACTGTGCAGCTGCTCACTGCCTTCTCATAATCGATCTTTGGTTGTTGGCTCACCTCGTTGCGATGAAGCCTGCACTGTGGCAGCTGGGTCATCTTGGCATGACAGCCGCTAGCACACGGGAAAAGTGGCGGTCCGCATTCTCCGCTCCTCCGCCGAAGCGGCGATGTCCGAATTCCCACTCGCGGACCACTCATCCCTTCAATTTGTCGCCTTTGCTTGCCCAGACCACACAACCCTACAGCCTCCGCCACCCCCACAAAGTCTCCCATTCAGTGCCCTAACTTAAATTACACCCCTGATTGCACAAAACCAGCAAGAAAATCTTTCATAGCCTGCTTTCGATCCCAACAAAAACTCCTGCACAAGAACCGATCAAGAAATCAATCAACACATCGAAAATCCCAACAGATCGTCACAACCTCGAGCCCCGCTCTTCTCCCTCGCAACTCCAATTCGCAGTCCATTCTGGCAAGGAGACGTGCCACGCTCCTCCGGTGTCCTGCAATGCCATGAATTCTATTCTGACGTCCATGAGAGCGCCCCCTTCTATACCACCCCATGACCTATTTCATACCCCGCATTCGTGTACATTTCTACAAGAAAGCTATACAAGAAAGGTGTACGAGAAAGGTGTACAAGAAAGCGATATACCAATACAACCATCGTAAGCAGCTTAGGGCCTGTGCCAAGAAGCCGACGGGGACGATCAAGTGAGCAGTAACAGAAGTCATCATTGGACAAGTAGGAAATAGGTGAAATGGTCAATAGTCCACTGATTCTCTTTGGGAGAGCGTGATGAACTTTTTATGAGGGCGGGGCTATTAATAACTCACCAAGCGCAACTGCGCAAGTGCGAAACGCCGGCCGATCTTGGGTTCTGCAACTCTGCACCACCCGACACCCCCCGCCCCTTCCGCTTCTTACATTCGCTCAGCCGCCAGCGCCATTACACCATGATATAAAATTGGGGATACGATAGCCTCTAGGCAGCTGCTGGGAATGCTTCTTTTCAATTGAACTTATTAGTGATGGCGAAGCAATACTATTAACACCCGCGCCGTAAATTACTGGCTGGAACACAACTAATTAGGGCTTGTACGAGAAACTCCTGCCTCGTTCTTTCCGTCGACACGCACTGCGTCTCTCTCAATCCTCTCGCTCGCTCTCATTCTCGCTTGAAAAGCGAATGTGGAATTTGAAAAAGCTGGCTACCCATATCCACGCTCTGTTCTCCCACACTCATTCTCTCGATCTCTCTGTTTGTGTGTCTTTCTCCTGGGCAGGCTTTAGGGAAGGGGGAAAGGGAATAATATATCTTAGTCGTTGTTGGTCACTTCTGCAAGGAACTGGCTCTCACTACAAGATCTGCTGTTGTGCAGTCACGCCCAAGCCTGCAAATGGCAGTGATTGTGTTGGGTGATTGTGTCTGATAACTGCTTGTGAAGTTGCGATCTTCTGAGCTTTTACTGCAGATGAGTGTTGACCCAAATTTTCGTTCTGCAACAGCAATAAAACAGAACATGAGTTTCACGAATCTCAGGCCCATTATCATATTCCTTCCCGTGTTTTGAATTGGATCATTACAGCAGACCACCGGTGGAATATCATGCTGAACTGTGAATTGACTGGAATATTAGACTCTGACCATCTCTGTTTTGTTTTTTCTTGAAACACATGGACAATTTCCATTGCAGGGGAAAAAGTGCACAGAATCACTGCAAAGGTCTTCACTCTTCAGTTCTCCTGTTCATCACTGGAACAAATACAGGAATGAAATTTCGACGTTTTACAGTCTTCAAATCCACAGTAAGTTTGAACAACTTTTAACAATTGTGGAGGGAATTGAATAGTCGTTTCAAAATCACTGTGGATTGGAAGACTTTCAGTTGCCGTTGAGTAAGCTTGTGTCTCGTGCACATGGCCAAATCTTGCACGCATACGAATCAGGCAACAGTACCGAAATGCTCAAGTGGAAGGACTTTGACCTCATTCCGTCCTGCTGACTTTTTTTAGAATTGACCCAATGCAAATGCCGGCAATCCAAAGGGAAACGTTAACCCCATAAACTATGCCCCAGCCATTTTCTAATCAATGAATGACAAAGAATCTTTGAATGTGGGGGACAAAAGTGCAACTATTCATCCTCCAAATTTTGTAGGAAAAGAGAAGGTTTTTTACAATAGCTTGACTTCCTACGAGTGCTTTTTCATTTTTCTAAATCCAAAAATGCACACAGTATCAAAATAGATGATTTCCACGGAGACCAATCTATCATTCAAGGATTAAATGCATTGCACAAAGTGAGACCATTAGGGTAGATTTACCCCAGAGGAAAATACAAAAAAAAATCATTTGCCATACATGAAAAAAAATGCAAATTTTGAATTCATATTTGCAATCAAAGATCCCAAATTAGTTGGAGGAGGTCTATGATGTAACCTAGACATGGCACAAAATAGAGGGCTTCTTTTACACTTTTATCCCTAGAAACGCAATATTTACGAAGTGAGACCAATAAGGTAAATTTTGTGATTAAAAGCCATGCTAATCCAAACTTCAAATGGACATTTTCACATTGTAAAAAAGAGAGGAAAAGATTCTTACATTTAAAGAAAAGACTTTTTAGAGGCTCTAATATTTTAATATTGTAGTTCAATATCTAGTTTTAGAATTGTCTTTTGGTCCAAATGTAGGTATAATTGTTTTCTTTGTAGTGATGATTACACATGAGTGTACCTTGGAAAAAATGTCTTGGAGCACCAAAATTGAGTGCTCAAGTATCCAACCTTGATACCACACAATTTTTTTTCTAGTATATTGAATTTATCATAATAGTACACATAATTCTAAATTATCAAAGTCACGCTATTTTTACACCTAAAAGATTACAATATTTTGAAACCCAAAATGTCTTCCAAATACTTATACTCAAAGCAAAGCTAAAATTATTATCTTAAATTTTTCAAAAAAATCTAACCAACAGATCCTTTGACTTATTTATTCAAGTACATCTTCCAAAAAATTTAGAGTAAAAATCCCTACAATTAAAAGTTCAATATGCCTAACTTCAATACGTATTTCTTTTATTCTCTCCACTTGTGAAGTTTTGTCTTTAAATGTTTTTAGTAAAATAATGTGTATGTCCTATAACTTGTATGTTTTAGTCAATATGTTGAAAAATGGATTGAAAATACATATATATACATATATATACATATATATATATATATATACATTTTTTTATTTTTTTTTATTTTTTTTATTTTTATTTTTATTTTATTTTTATTTTTTTATATTCATATTATTCAAATTTATAATGTGAAAAGTATAATTGGATGAAAGAAAGAACTAAATTATTGAATAACTTTGATAGTAATTTATTGAAAATTATAAACCCTAATTATATAAATACTCTAATAAGAAACATTTCTTCCATATAATTTTTTTTATTTGTAATTTTTCAAAATTGAGTTCAAAAACCACTTTATAAATTTTCTCTATACTCATTGCCTCCAAAATAAAATTCTTCATAACTTTCATTTCATTGATTGAAATTATGTAATTCAAATGTTTTTGTATACGTATCAATATAAATAATCAAATAAATTTAATTAATATTTTTTAGCATATATTTTTAGCTATCCAATTTGACATTGAAATCCAAAAAATACTAATAAATTTTGAAATATTTATAGGAATAAGAAAAATTAATTATTCAAAATTGAATTGACCATCAAAATATAGAAGTACAAATTAGTACGTAAAAAATATGATAGTGGACATCACACTTTTGTAGAACACAAAATAAAAATGTGCGTACTACATCTCAACATTTCAGTAATTGTACCATTTCAATATTGAAGACGTAATGGCAACAATATAATAATATTCTATTCATATCAAATAGACTAGTATTATTTTGATAAATGATTATGAAATGATTATTACTTTAATATTTTAATATTAAAAAATAACTGAACCCCTAATGCCCCATGTGAACCATTTTACAATTGTTGCCAACTTCTAGTAGCATTTTAGATTATATTATTTTCTCTAAATTCTAATTTATTATGTATATTAAATTGGATTATCTTTAGAAGGATCAAATAAAATTTGAAATCACTGTTGCCACATTTTTATGGAGGAAAGAACACAAAGTGCTGAATATTCTCCTAATGTTAAGAATATACTTTTAGGAGAAAGTAAAGATGCTTTTATCATCAAATCTTGTTTTTATGCTTATGAATGTAAGATGAAACTTTAGCCATGATAAAATTCATACGGAAAAATTATATATTGTATTTTTGGTGAATTATCAAAGTAATTTTTTAAAAATTGATTTGATAAATATCTTTAAATACATTTTTTTAATTTGGCCCAAGTTGAGCTTGTAGATAGAGATTAAAAAATTGTTGATATTTTTTGTGTCAACATAAATACATAATTTAATACTTTAATCAAATTATATTTACTGAGAATTTCTCAGAGTACACTATAGTATGATATAGTGTCTTTAAATGTGTTCATTTTGTTTTGTAAAATTCCTAAATATTCAAAAGTATCCATTTATTTGAATGGCTTATGCTTGGCATTCCAATTCCAATCGAGATCTTCAAGATCTTTTGTAAGCTTAATACAATAAGCTGAAAATTGACTCCTAATTTTAGGCTTCCAATTCCAATCAATATTCAAAATAATAATTGACTATTGCAAACCTCCTATCTTCTATTTAATTCAATTATTTTATAATCCAACTTCTAATGGTTTAAAATGCTTCTATTGGATTTCCACCTAGTCCTTGATTGATTACAACTTTTTAAACACCTCTTACTATTCTACTAGTATTGGAAAGACAATTTTAAGTTTGTCAATCTTCTACCTTGTTTTGCATCATATTCTTCCTTCCCTTTCAACTAGTTAGCTTATTATCATTTCAATATTTTTGTTGTAGTATTGGAGATTTTGGCAATTTGATTATGCTTAATTTCCTCCTATTTCCTTACTAATCCTATTTCCTACACTATGTTTTGTTTATTCCCAATTACGAATTGAATTTCTAACTTTTCATGAGAATTTGGTGATCTCCAACCTAGTTAGAACTTAGAGCTACACTAAAATTGGTATATAGTGTTGGCTACACTAATTGTCAACAATAACACTAATTATGATTTGCAAGGTTAGTGTTAGAACACTATTTACCCATTCCAATACTATTTTAGCTCTATAGTAAAATTTGGTCATTTCAACATTTTTACGAGAGTGCATTGAGCATTAAATGGGAACAAAATATAGAAAGTGGAATGGTGGGGAAAAAGAGGTGTATGAAATGCCGAAATAGACAATGAAATGCTAAAATAAACAATGAAATGCTCAAATGCTCAAATAAATAATGACATGCTAAAATGATGAAATAGACAATGAAATGTTGAAATGTTGGAATTTTTCATAGTGTATGTATAAGTTGCTAAATATAGCAACAACCAAAAATACAATATAATAATTCTAGTTGTAGGCCAAAAATTTGAGGAAAAAAATAGTAAAATATCACAAAGGATTTTTAAACTACCCTATTGAAATTGGGTAGTTTTTGCCCTTGGAAGTATTGCAAATGTTTTGCAATTAATTCTTGGAGATGTCAAAACGATTGTTTTACACTCCAAGATCCATCAAGCTCTAATGCCAAGCCACAACAAATCATTGTTTTTCTATCATAGAACATGTTGTCACAATCTACCTCTCGATTGATATCTTCTACACTTTCAATAGCCAATTGTAAAAAAAAACGTTTCGAAGATTTGTCGACTTTCCTAACCATTATCTATTTGCCCAAGGTGCATTTTGCCAAGCATTTTGTTGTATCGACTCAATTTTCTTGGCTTCCCACTGTCTTGTCCATGCATCTTTGATTTTTGAAACAAGGAATATATATATATATGTTGGTTGGCAAAGGTGAATAGAACATAGAGGCAGAAATTTGAAAACTGTATTTTTGGTAGCTAGGACAACAGTCAATCTAGAAGTTATAGTATGGCCGCTACAATTATCAAACCATACGATCTTCATGTGTTGATGAAGATCGACTTGATATGCACGAGGTTCTAGAATGTATTCGGGGAAGATGGTTTGGTCAATCCAATCTTTATAGCCTATTCTATAAAAAATCTCAAGAATATTATTAATCAAATCCCATATAGGAGAGCCCCTAGTTTCATTTGAGAAAATGAGCATAGGAGCTTCTATTGTGGCACAACGGCCACTTGAAATGCGAACTTCCATAGTCATGGACTCCCCACCCATGACAACTTCAACGCATTTGACAATTGTATCTCCCCCAAACCCTAAAATTCGGCCATTGTCAAAATTGACAACAAAATGCATTTCATCCAAATTTTCTATGAGATTCTCATCGAATTTGTTGAATGAAAATCTCCTTTACAAGACCTCCACATGGTAGGCGGTTTGCATTTCGATTTGAAGCTCTTTTTTAGGGCTACAAGTCAAACAACCATGTTGGGATAGAAGGATTATATTGTGGTTATCTATGAACTAATGGATCCAATTCGCTATGATTGTGTTGATGGACAAAATATCATCTTTGGGATCAATAGAATGAGCTGTGAAAATAGACTTAGAAGTTACAAAAATGCAATTCACAAAGTAGGTGAGAAGAACATTTGACACTTGATTTGTAGAGGCAGTTGAATTCTTCAAGTAATATAGGATATAAATATTGCACCCATTTGCTCTTTTTTTGCCTCGACCTGGTTTGGATTTTTGAGAATGGTGCCTCCTATTGCCCAATTGGCTTCGGTTATAAGAAAATAGAGTGATGTAGCTCGCAATATCTTCATGGAATTGATAATGTTGCTGCCACCAACGGCTGCCTTTTATGAGGTTGATAGGGTGTTGACCACGGAAGTGTTCTGGAAATGCTTAAATGACCCGAAGATAGAGGCTAGCAAAGCTGTAAACAACGACATCTTTGATTATCCAAAAAGTAACAAATTGGCAAGTAGCAAGGCTCAAAACTTGTTGAAGACAACGTGAAGAGGTATTGGAAGAAATCGGAGTAAGTAGGAGGTGATCCATCGTCGACTACAAAAAAAAAGTAAAAATGTTGTTGTAAAAGAAAATAGTGACAGAAAAAAACAATTTTTTTAGAGGAAATAGACAAGAAAAAAACAAATTCAATGGTGTCATCCAATATTCAATCTCTTACTCCAAGAAAAAGATAGCGGTGGGAGTATTTGAAATTGAGGTGGGAAACCACAAAATATACCCCTCCCCCGCGGCCGGGGAAGGAGTGATGGACCAGAGAGCTCTCCACCTCACCTCCCAATCTCTTCAAGGTGGTTACTGAACAAAGGAAGAATAGGGCAAGGAAGCAAGTTAAAAGAGAGTTTTCTAAGGAAGGGAGGCAAAAATAGAGTTTTCCAAAGAAAAGCTAGAGTTTAATAGTGAAGGCAAAAATTGAGGTTTCTAGGGAAGTGCTAGAGTTTGACGATGGAAGTTAAGTGCCCAAACACTATTTGCACATAAGTTGAAAAATAGTGTTGGGGATGAAAAACAAGGAACAATACTAATTATCACTCAATATTATTTATCAATTTCAGTGTCGTCATGCAAGTATATTACAGTCTAATAGTATTGCACAAACCAACAATATTGCACCCTTAGATTGGCTACTTAAATGTTACCGCTTAGCTAATCATGATCTTTATTGGCTAAGTAGCTAGTATATATTATGTAGCAACTCTTGACTATTTGAGACTTAGACTTTTTAATGACTAAGCTAGCTTATTATATAGCAGGTCCTAATTGGCTAGGATCCCTATGGCTTTTTTTTTTTAATAACTACTTGTTATTGGATTGGTTAACAATTAATTTTTTATTAGAATTTTGAATTTCCAATGTTGGATTTTTTTTACCAACTTGAACTTCATTTTGGAGGCTTTTTACAAAAAGTTCTTTAGTGTCATATTAATTTGTGCATGAAAAGAGTTGTTGATTTTTTTGTTTGATTTTCTTTTTGTTCTTTATTTTTATTTGTTTTTGTTACATTTGTATTGCCTTCCCGAGTCAAACCAAGCTACTTATATCTAACTACTAAATGAAGAAAAGATTTAGATATGTTTGTTCAATGCTTTTTTCTTAAATGAAGTAAACTAAGAGGAAGTTTTTTAACCACAAGAGTAACAAATAGAGGAGGATAAGACCGCATACCAAAAGCGCATGTATAGGAAGCAGACTTTCCACCATTTGAATGATAGCCATGACCTTGTTCAAGCTTCAAGTGTGGAATACTTTAAATTTTTAGAACTTCAAGAAAAAGAACTCTAAGCTCTAAAATTTTTTATACCAATAGCTATTATTGTCAAAAAAATATGTCTCAAAAATTAAGGCTAAAAAAACAAGGAATCTACAAAATACTTTTGTGGTAGCAATTTAGATCTCTACTTGTTCAAACAATTACAACTTTTACAAGTTAATTCAAAATAAAATACATTTTAATTTGTAAAATCTCAACAAAATTATACAAATGCTCCTAAAAATTTCAACTACAAATTAGTTGTATACAAGAAGTTGTGTAGATTCAAAGTTTGCTTTCTTCATGTATAAAGGCAACTACCTCTCTTTCCTTCAACTACACACAACTCCTACATACAAACTCCAAATCAAATAAATCTTAATTTTTTGAAAAGCTAACAGCAAGAAAATACCACTTTTGAAATTTCAAACTTTAAAAAAACTTACTCTAAACACTACAGGTGAAAGAAGTCAAGGGTAGAATATGAAGGTGTTTTTCTACTATTATCTTGTGTAACTTTTGATAAGTAGCCTAAAAATGTGAGAGAGAATGAAAAATCAACAAGTAACTAAGTTTTTAATATAAATGAGGAATGTGTTGTAGAAGAATTGTTATAGAAGAATTTTTTGTTGCTCCTCATAGCTCTTTTTTATAGCTTGTAATCTTCATCTTTTTTTTTTTCACGAGTTTATTCTCTTTTTCTTTATGTTTTTTTCAACTTAGACTTCAACCTTTGTTTTTTGACTTTGAAGTCAAAATTCACCTTACATTTCACACCTTTTTCATACTTTTTACATCTTATACAACGTTCACCTACTTCTTACATTTTACACATAATAAACTTTTAACCTTGACCCCTCTATTCTTCCACTCATTTGCTTCTATCCACTTACACCTTTTACATCTTACATCTTACATAGAATTCAACTACCTCTTACATTTACACACTTCTTGTACACCTTACATCCCTTATACTTTACCCACCCTAAAGTTTTTAATCAAGTACTTCTATCCCTCTAACCTACTTTTAAGCTAAATTTTTCATAAAATTTACATAAATTTTACACAAAAGCTATTATTGACTTTTAGAACTACAAAGTTTTTAATACTAAAATACTAAAAGATCCCTAATTCATTTCAAATAACCCTTTAAAATGTCTCAAAATGATAAAATGATAAAATTAAAAAAATACAATTCTAAGCAGTGATGATAAGATCTCATGCCCATAAATACTAAATTTAAAAAAAATAATTAAATTTGGATATTCAAAAATTCTATTTTGGAATCTAAATTTAGAGAGGAGAAATTTGGATATATTTGTCTAATTTTGGGAAGTTTTTAAAGATATAGAAGTTCAAAGCTTCGCCATTTAAGGAGTTTTGTAGATCTACCAGTACTTTGAAGACTTCTAAAA
This sequence comes from Pseudoscleropodium purum, assembly GCA_963969395.1. NCBI lineage: Eukaryota > Viridiplantae > Streptophyta > Bryopsida > Hypnales > Brachytheciaceae > Pseudoscleropodium > Pseudoscleropodium purum. Next base: position 8,053,734 of record OZ017796.1, read on the forward strand.
TCAAAGTTCCACCATATGGGGGAAATTTTACCAACTTAATCAACACTTTTTAGAATCCTAAAATTAAAATTTTTGCCATATAGAGAAAGCCAAGAAAAATACCACAAGTCTTGGAAATACCACTAAGACAAGAATTAGTACAAAACATGTGTTAAAACAAAACACGAGTTAGTACAAAATATGTGTAAGAACAAAAAAAAATATTAGTACAAAATACATTAAAAGATATTTGAGGCCAATCGGAGCCTATTTTAGGCCTATTTCTTTTGCTAGTTGTTTCCCTTGCAGTGAAAGAATGGTTAGTTGTCAAAAATAAATATAAATAAAAATTTGATTTTTTTAAATTTATATTTTTATATGATGTGGTAGGGTCTCAACCACATCATACTACTGCAATGGCACAATCCTCTTGTTCTTTATAGCTTGAGAACTTGCAAGCTTCCGTTAGTCTCAAATCTCTCTTCTAATGTTGCTTCAAAAATCAACACTAGAGGTCCTCTTAAGCAGCATCATTAAGATATAGAGGGGAAAGTCTCTAGGATTAATACAAAACTATAAGAGCACAATATACTTAAACAAAATACACTAAAAAAATCAAGTAAAACATATAACAATTTGCAAGAATCTTAACAAGTGCAAGACTAAACTAGGTTTGAAGAGACCCCAATATCCTTCAAAGCTTGCTAGAACACCAACAATGGAGAAGAAGAAGCTTTAAAAAATAACCATTTAAGTAATTTGACTTAAGAATGACCAAAATCCAATTGAATGGATCCAATAGAGGAAATCTTTCGATTTTCTACTTTCTACATATATCCAAAATTCTAACTTTTGGAGAAAGATTCCAAATCACTTTAAGATTGCACCATTTGCTTCTAAAGGACAATTTTACTTTTCAAAGTATCCTTGAAACTTTAACCATTGCCAAAAACTCATCTATACCTAGTGTTAATATAATACTAGAAATGGATAAAAATCCAACTTTTGTAATTTATATTTTCTAAAGAAAATAACTAGCACAAGCTCTTTGGAAGGTATGTGGGAGTAAAAAAGACTTTATTGTGACCTTATTCCAATTTTGTATGCTATTGAACCACCAGCCTACCACTGGTTAACTTCACAGATCATCTTTAATTTCATCAATTTTGAAAAATCATGCCAATTCAAGTACTTTTAACTTTTGGAATGTTATGAAATTTGTCAAAGCTTATTATTAGTATAAAAAAAGCTCTTCTAATTTTTAGTGAGATTTTATCATACCCTAGATAACTTCAATCAATTTTCTATGGTAAATTTGGACAATTGACCATTTTGAAAAGGTTCTTCTGCAAATCAAAAAACTCTAGAACTTTTTATGGAAATTCTCATAGAATTTCACAAAAGATGTACAAGCTCATATTTTTATTTTATAGAATTGTCAAAGGAGAATTAAATCCTATTATTTCCTTTAATTAATAGTGGATAAGAAATCTTTTATACAAAAAAGAATCTTGGCAACTCGATTTCACTATTGAGTTTTTAACATGATTTCAACCTTAGGATATTATACTTTGATTGTAAATGCCCTCTATTGGTCCATCTTAAATTCATAATATTTGTAGGCTAAAACTTGAAGTTTCTACTATTTCACAAAATTGACTAGGAAGTTGAAACCTCTCTTTGAAAATTTATTAGGGTTTTCACATAAATTCCCTCAAACCCAATTTTATCATAATTTGTCACATATACTACATGTTTAGGCTATAGGAACATGTTTTCATTCATTATCTACAATTTACATAAATTTTAGGTTTTAATACTATTCACGTATGGGATTTGAGTTTATTTTAGAGGAAATACTCTAATTAGAACCAAATGTTATTTTGGCATGTAACATATCTAATTTGATTTAACACTCTTTTTTGAACTTTTTGCATAATAAAACTATTTCAAAATTTCAAAAACAAAAACAAACAATGAATTCCAAGTGACAAATTCAAAGCTCACAACGTTAGAACAATGATTTGGGTTATCCATTAATTTACCTCTAAATGTACACAATGGATAAATCTCATACACCCCATTATATAAAGCTTTGTCAATACCTTCTCTTCATCTTTTAACCTTATTATACTTCTTCTAACTTCAAGCCTTAATGTAATCACACCAAGATAAAATTTGTTGATTATCCCTTCAATACAAATTCTTGCCCTATTTACCTTCCCAATCACTTATAATGGACTACCAATGGATATACTAACAACATAATGTTCTTCAAAGTACCTGTGGATATGGCTCTAGCATGAATACTAGGTTTTAGACAATGATGGCTTTAAGGTTGAAAAAAATTCTAAACTACTAGTAAGGCTTTGGCTTGACTATTAGGATTTAAAGCCCATCAAAGTAACAAAATATCCATTATAGAGTCTAAAATAAAATGAATTATATTTGTGAGTTCCAAGTATTTGTGAGTCCCAAGCAAGAAATGATGGATGACAAATTAGCTTGCTAGTAAAATAAACATCAGAATCACACCAAACAAAAGGTCATATAAACATCAACATTGTTCAAATCAAGCTTGTAAACTAAAAAATACTCACCACCAAATCCCTATTCCATAATTATAACTTGGAAACTAGACAAGTGTGAGCTTCTAAATCGTCACTTAAGACTTATAGTTTTTCTTTTTTTCAAATATTACAATTTAAGTCGTAATTTAATGCCAAAAGCCCCCCAAAGTGTAAAACACCAAAATAGGATGTAACATACCAAAATCGGTGTTTGGTCTAAAATAGAATTTTATATCTAGAATACCTTAGATGCCTACTTGTACATTGGTTTAAAATCTCAAATGGTTGAAATTAGGAGGTTTGAGAACTATTGTTCAAAAGTAGCCTAAACCTAATGTGAACCTATTAGTTGTCACTTGGGCCTCGGAATTTTTTTTACTCATTCTTTATAGTTTTTTAAGTCCAAAAGACTGAAAAAGTGTATTAACATTGTATTAGTAGAAGTCCTTGCAATTGCGGTGTGTTATTTTTTGAAAGTCCGGAAGTGCTCCAAGTACTTTCATTTACCATTATCAATGTCTAATTAGGTGTTTGGTATGTTGATAAGGAGTTTGAGATAGATTAAAGCCCTAGTAGAAGAAGTCATAGAAGATACTTAATTTAGATTGCTACCCTATTTACTTAATCCCTAAAGGTCGGAGACTATGTTTTCACCAAAATCGCTCCAAAACTGTCATATGTAGTACAAATATCAAATTTTAGGAAAAAAAAAGTTTTTGGACACAAGTAACCGTAGAATCTTATAGTAAGCCTGTTTGAAAATATGCATCAAAAATTTCAAAAATTTCCACCATGTAGATTGCAAGATATTAGCACTTGAAGTGACAAATTTCTTTTTTTTAACCCTGCAAAAAAACGGGCAGCTGCACTTCAAAAGGTCACATTTATATGAAAAAATGTCCAAAATGGTGGTTACTCTTTGGATTCATTTTTCAAGTCAAGTTGGCTACATGCTTAAAAAATTTCAGATCATTTGGAATCATGCAACATATAGGAAAAAAATAGTAAGTAGAAAAGAATAGAGAATGATTCAAAATACTAAATTATTAATAATTTATTTATGGAATTGAAAAATGCCAATTCCAATGGTTGCAATGTTGTAATAAATAATCTACACCCAAAGTTTTTATTTTTTTTCTAAAAATATTGAAAATTGAGTTAAATAAAGGACTTCAAAGATAGTTTTAGAGTAGATTTTCAATAACAATCCATAAACTCCCACAAATTAAAATTCCTCATAACTTTTGACTCATTGATCAAAACGGAATGATTCAAAGCATTCTAAGTATATAAAATTCTAGAGAATCAATTTCAAATTTTAATTTTTTTTTTAAATAATTTTTAAAGAAGTCTTTTTTATTGTTGAGCTACCCCTTGAGCATAGAAAAGTATATATTATACAATAACTTCTTAACTATGTAGTCAAAAGTTATGAAAATTGTTGGGCCTTAAAGCTATTCCTTGGGCACATATTATGTTAAAATTTCAGCAAAAAAAATAAAAACTCCATTTGTGGTGAGTTGCCCTAAATTTCTATGTTGCCAAGAAATACAGTTTGGGTGTCTATTGGTTAAATCGACCGATTCATGAAGACACACACCAAAGCTTGGAGAAAGGTGTTTCTAGCATATAAGTACACTAGGAGCTCAACGGTGAAGTCGGTTTATGAATATTCCCTCGTACAAGAGTGATTCCTTTTTGGAGGAATTAAATACAAGAAGTAAAGAATTTAGATCTCTCCACAATTAATGCAAGAAAGCATATAAACTTGTTATTAGCATTTGGAATCTTCTTAGAGATTGCCCAAAAAGTTTTGTAAATTTTTGGATTGCAAAAGATGATTCCATGGGAAGTCAACCGCGTTTATTGACGATTGAAAATTCATTAAGTTGTGACCTCTTGGTAGAAGTAGATGCTTGTTGGAATGGGCCCAAAGCTAGTACGATGCTTGGCAGCTATATATGGTTTTGTAATGTTTGTAGGATGTACGGAACCTCTTCTCTTCATTGTATTTGTCTTGGGTTGTATACTTGTAAGTTAGTACTTATGGAATTGGGCCAAAAATATCTTCAAGGTTTCTTTCTACAACACACCCATGGTTGAATGTATCTTTGTCGATAAGTGGCCCACTACGCTTCAAGGATTTATCAAATGACATTAAATGACAAAGAGGCCAATTTCTTATTTTTTTTGATTTGGAGAAGAACGTGTGCTTTTGTTTTCTTTGAGCATTTTACATTAACTACTTCTAGTTGAAAATTACGTGCTATAATTACCTTATTTCCATCCAAACCTTCAACTACTTGTTGAATTAGAATGTCAAAATATTGTACACCAAAAAAAAGTATCTTACAGCTTTCCCTAGACCAATCACTGAGAATTTTGTCAACATCAACTTCTTTTTTGTTCCTGATATAACATGCTCATATATTAATTGGTGATATTATTTGAACAAGCTCCTCCATCCTTAAATTCTTGTTCTCTACTCTACTGGACTAGCACTTCATTTTCACTGTCGATAGCATCAAATTTGGCCATTTTAAGGAGAATTAGAGGATCTTCTATTTCAAGTGGGACCTCTTCAAAATCCTTCTTCCTTTGGGATTTTTCAATCTCCAAATTATCTCCTATGATAGAGGAATCATTGATTGAAATACATAATTGATTATTTTTAATCATTGTCTTCTTTCACTCCCATCCAATAATGGCCATCTTGCAAACCAAACAAGCCTTTAATTCTTGCATGTAGGCTCCACAAAACAAGTTGTGTCCACAATCCTAGAAAATACTTGCAATATTAGTTGAAGGGTAGTTGCAAGAAAGGGTATGAGTCCATTTTTCATAGCATTTTATAAAACCGGTTTTTGTCCAAGCTATAACTTTTGAATTTTAAACCCAATGCCAAAGCAAAAAGCTTCTTTGTAGATTTTTCGATTGCAATTGTATCACTTATTTTTCAAAAAAATTCAAATTTTTTTAAATATTTATAAGTCAAATTTTCTAATTTGTCACACTTTCAGTGTTTTTGTTTTTTGTACTAAAGAATACCCAAATTTAATGATATAGAATTGGAATTTTGGTGGTCTATTTCCACACTAGTTGTACTTGTTCTATGTGAGGGGCATCAAGAAATTCATTATTTTATGTCCTCTACGTTTGTCCAAATAGGCCAAAAAAGGGATCCATGACAAGTACACTATTGAACATAGAAGATGGTTTGAAGTTCATTCTTTTGGTGAAATTTCATCACCATCAAGTCCCTACTAGTGTCTAATTTTTAGATTTTTAGATTTTATTATAATTAATTAATTAAAAATACAAACATTGAAATAGCCTTTTTCTACTCACAACTCTTCAAGTCCTAAAAAGGGGTATTTCAACTTGGGTCTACCTCTACTCCTTCTAACTTCAATAATATGAACTCTGCATAACACTCTAGCCCATGGCCTACTAGTTCTCCATGGAAAATAGAAGTATTGATAGTTGTCAAGAATTGCTTCCAACTGTAATATGAATATTTGGTCCTAAGATTTGAATTGGTTAAATATGGGGCTTGATGATAGAGGATATTGGCTCTACGGTTAACCAAATGATAGTTGGGGTTGAATATGCTATATTGGAAAAGATGCCAAGCTACTTGTTTGTTGATGCTAATTTGGCCTTATCAATGAGTAATGAGAGTCAATCATGAAGAATCTGATTTTTTAGAAAAAACTAGTAGTGTTGTTCCAATTTTATAAGAGGGAACTCTAGAGATATCTGAATCCATGATTCCAAGCAAGAAGTTGAAATTTGATCCAATGAAACTAGTCTACCACAATAAGCTTATCCTATGAACTTCACCTTTATTGGCTGGGGAGGAGAGTTCAATATATTTAACCATGTTTCTCAATGCCACAATAATTCGGTTCCAAAACTTTGATCCTTTTGTAGCAGACAATTTGTGAACCATAAAACCATATTTAATTTCTTTACTTAATTTGAATACAAATATCTTGCAATTAGTCTATAATGTTAAAGTTTTCTTCCACCCATTCTCATATTTTAGTATTTAAAAAGATCATAGGGTTAGATATTTAAAAAAAAGATTCTTTATGCATTAGAAATGGCACAATTTTAAGTGATTTCACTATAATACAACATGGTAAAAAAAAACCACATTCAAAATTGAGTGCAGTTTTTTTTGACACATTTTTGAGTAAGTCGACTGTGAGGGTAGGTAGTGCTTTTTGCAGTTTTTCACTACAATTTTTAGAGTTTGGAAGAATATAATATACCATTGGAAAGATATTGAAAATATCTTTTCAATGGTATATTGTACATTTCCAAATTCTAAAAATTGCAGTTAGAAATTGCAAAAGAAGTTTGTTGTCCACTATGAGTGCATGTACAAAAATGTGGCAAAAAAAACACTCAATTTTGAGTGTTTTTTTTTTACCATGTTTTGTTATAGTATTTTTAATTACAAAGGGCTTTAGGACTCTAAGATTCATTGACATATTTCTTGTCTAACTATTCACCTAAATTAACTAAGCAACATTAATAAATTCTAAATCAAATTCCAGTCCAAATTTTCCTTGATCTAAACACAATTATCATTAGAGAAAATAGAGGAAGATAATCCAAAATGACTTCCTTCTTCAGAGTCCCTAATAAGGAGATGAAGATTTATAGTTTTTCAAGCAAAATAGTTTATGGCTTAACAAAACTACAAGAAAAAGCTTCAGTATTTCAAATAAGTTTTAAAGTATAATCCTTGACATGGAATTAAAAGTAATGACCTCTAAAGAAATTTTCAGTAAAAATTTAGTAAAAACACATACATTTCAATAAATATAAATGCTATACCAAAGTTCACAGCTGTGCCGATCGGAAGATTTTCAAAAGTACCAGACACCCGGACTCCTCAGCATCCAGGAAGCTCGATTTAAATGGGGATCCACACATCGACCACATGGCAGGTTGGCATGGCCCATTAGGAGAGGACTTTTTTTGTTTTTTTCCACCTGAGTGTTGAGTGTAGCTGGTATGTAGTTTTCACTGCATGGTGCTAATTTTCCATCCCCTGGCAGCTCCACACTGCCAGGGAGCCATGTTTTTCCATGAAATATGGTGCATGGCGGATGAAGACATGCTGCAATGTCATAGGAATATGAAGTGTTAGTAAGCACTATCATTGCCATGTACCCTGACAATCTAGCAGTGAGGCTTTCAACCCATGATTAATCATTTGAAATAACTAAAGCAGGTTGCTAGTGCTAAACATCTGCTATGCTTATTATTAAACTCTCCCATAATTTTTTGCATATGTTATTCGAGTATTGTCTAGGGAGCATCAATTCCATCAGAATGAGATATCACTACCAGTACATGCAAACTGGGGTTATAGAAAGCTACAGTGGAAAGCTAAGTGGACCAAACAAGCCATGCATTCCCATGTTATCCAGGCAAGATTCGAAGCCCAAGCTCCACATGGAAACAGGAGCTGGCTCTTGTATTTGCATGATGCTTCACCTTATTAACTGGGTATTCATGGGGGCAGGAGTTGAGGCCTCTTTAGAATTCTATTTGCAGGCCAAATCGGACAAAGAGGGTTGGATGGTGTGATGCAAGTCAAACCCTAGTTGCATTGGCTGACATTTCGGGAGTTTGGGACACTAGCTGGAAGAGCTCTGCCGCAGTACCAGTTTCGTCAGGTAACTTAACCGTGTAAGGATGGGCTGGTCTCCACTAAAATCATCATTTTCTAATATTGTGGGAATCAATTGCTTAAAAAATGGAAAAGTATTCACGACAAAACTATTGTAGAAGATGTTCCTTTTCCACGACAAAACTGGGAGGACAATAGAAAGCTAAGTGGAATCGGTCAAACCGCTGCAATAATTTCAAATGCTCAGATGTATCAAACGTTGATACCGCCATGAGCACCTGTTAGCGATACTGCTCTTTCCATATCTTCTACAATTGACTTCCTGAGGGCATCATCACGTATGGTCCAAATATGGATAAAATGAAGGTGAACAATCTTCTCTATGATTCTATTCAAACCGTGCAAAGTGCAAATATGCACTCTATCTAATGGAATTGCAAAAATTGGTCTCCATCGTTGTTTTGTGGCTTCACCCGTCAAAGGTTTGGCTATGATTTTTTTTGAGAATAAACCTTCGTTCCAAGAGTGCTTGCATCTCTTAAGCCTTGCAACTTTAGCATCTATTTGGGAGCCAGTCGTTGATTTCACTCGCTCTTAGCAACAATAGATACACGAATGTAAGCTGTTGGCACCGTGTTTCAATCCGTAAACACGCTTGATCGTTTTCATGTCTCCGGCAAGATGCCACTCGACAGGGAAATCGCCGATTCTTGGAACATTCAGCAACGGACCCTCTCCTTGTAACTTAATCAAACTGGGGATTTGGGTTTGATCCAATACCCACTTTAAGATCTCGTATGACTCTCGTGGCACTTGAAATGATGCGATAGGCCAAATCTCTCTCTCTGACTGCACAGAAAAATACCGCTCACTATCAATGTCGATGCTGTTATCTAAAGCTCGGTTCATCAACGTGATAGACACCCTTTCCATTTTTTGTGCGTGTATGATCTCTGCTTCGTCAAGTTTGAGTACGAAGATCAAGGGCTTTCCATTCAATTCTGAAACAAGATCAATCACTAAATTAGAAAATGAACGTAATCAACGTCTGCATGCATGAGAAGAAAAACTTTTGATGATGGATACCGAGAAATTACTATACTCCCGTGGCTTTGAACGGATGTGGACAAAGTACTTCAATTTTCGCTAACATTTTTTTTTCAATATCGATGAGGTTCCGAACAACAATATGATAGGGCCCTCCTGGCAACTGGCAAACGAGACAACTTACACAAGACACAAAAGACTCTATCATATTTCACATGAAAACATTTAACTTACAAGCTCTATTAACTGATAGATGTAATACAATAGATCTCCAGTCCCCTCCAGTCCTCCGAAAACGAAGTTGACCAATGTAGAAGCAGTTTGCGTCCCTACAGCACTCGAGACTTGACTGGGAAAGGGACTCAGACTTGGGAACGAAACTGGCTGGCACTGAACCACTCTAGCCAGAGTTGGAACTTATTAACTTAAGCTTATTAACTTATCATAGTGTTGTTCCGAAGAGCCTCCGAATCCGAATGGTTCCCTAGGAAAGAGAGCAGCAAGACAAGGCTGCAACCAGCTCCTCCCCAGTTCTCTTAGCTAGTCTCAAGTACAAAGGGCAGCAGATCAGGCATGGGAACAGAAGGGAAGGAATCGAATCGAATCTCAGTGGTGATATGAAGATATGAAGTTCACAAGAGATATGAGTCCAAGCGACGGACTGCAAACAGAGCATATTCACTAACTCACTGACAGGAAGGTCTTTTCAAGTAGCTTTGAATTGTAAATGGATCGATTCATGTAAAGAGTTACGATTACAAAAAAATTGAGAAAAAATAGGTTTGGCGGTTACCTGATGGCGTTATCCCATACAGCTCCACCATACAGCTCCACCATAGTACGTTGCACTTGTTCAATATCAACAAAGATTGAGTTCATTTCGTTGAGTGAAACCCTCACAAGATCCGTAGACTTTGATTTTGGCATCTTATCCAAATAGAAATTTGCCATGCGGATGCCGACTGCACTCAATTTTGAAGTCTCGCACATTGATACTACTTCCGTCTCTGAGAGTAATGAGGCCAGGACTTTACCGGTTCCAGTTTGCATTGTTTTATCACCACGCAAACGTTTTCGTGATCCAGTTTCTTGGTTTATAGTTTGAATGAGACTTGATGTTGTTGGGGCAATGACAAATCGCAATGATCTCAGCCTGCGCTTTATTTGACCTCTAGTCGGTGCTAAACAAGATAAATCCTTCCTTAGGCGAATGGTGGTGCGGTATCCGTAAGGCGACTTTTTTAGATTCTACAATCGCAGCTCTCTCTCCGCCTCAAAGGTATTAGTCACTCTTTTTAAATTAGATTTAATCGACCTGATTTTACCCTCATACCTCTCACGTAAGGCTTCAATCTCAATCCAGTAGTGGATTTCTAACTGCAAAGAATTTTCTTCGTTTTGGCTTGACCAGACGTTCATGCGGCGCAAATACTCCTCAAATTCAGCATTTAAGCGTTGGCATTCTAGTTTTACAGATTGGACTTGGCTCTTGAGTAACTCACTGGTTGCTAAAGTTTGTTGGTTTTCTTCTTCAACAATTTGTCTAGTGTGTAACTCATCGGTACCGATTTGAAGTAGTCGATTCTTCTCTTCAATGTTTTTTGTCAAAAACCTTACGCTCTCTTGCAGACTACTAATTTCTCGCTCTGCTTCATCCAATCAAAACTTGAGTGTACTATCGCTACATGCAGACAAACTCTAAACGTATCCTCGGAGCCCTCGTTTGCCTTCTCCAACAAATTCAAACAAGTCACTTACATTGCAGAAGCTTGGGCGTTTTTTTGAGCTAGGGTGATGAGGATATATAGATCCGTCAATCCATACGTCAACGTTTGTTGCACCACTCTGGCGCAATCTAGGAAATTCAGATTTGGGATTCCAAGCACAATATGGATATCACTTCCCGGACTATCCAGACTTTAGAAAAACGTCCTTCCAGAAATGAAAACAATATTGGAAAATTACAAAATTACATGGTGTTATGGAAGGCATGTTGGTACACCACAATCATGTTCTATATAGGTCAAATTCCAAAATTGAATTTTCTCCTAATTTCACATATTCAGCACCTGATTGCATTATAATAGTGAAAGGATTATGTATTTAAGTTTTTATTATTAAAATAACTAAGCATGCATCTTAGTAAGTTTGTATTTAAGAATTTCATGTGGTTTTAAAAAGAAATTGTTATGAAATTGTAGTCCTTTTAAGTTGTGTAAAAATTTGTGATTTTGAAAAGTTCCCATAAATAAGGATATATAGTAATACATCAAATTAAGGATTAAAATTGAACATGGATATGACTCAAACATTTTTTTAGCTAATTATCATGTTTATAAACATTTTTTCTATAAATTGGTATTTGGAATTGTTCCTTTTGCCTCCAATCTGGAATGGAGATAGTTCCAGAATTGACAACAAAGGAATGAAAAGGAATATCAAAATTATTCAATTTTATTGCTCAATAGTGTTGTGGATGGAATATTACAACTTTCTCATGAATTTGTCATCAAATTCATGTAAATAAAAAATGTCTAATTTCTAGTACACATTGAATGAGTCAAAAAATGATAATGTTTTGTGGAGACGGTCCTTTTCGGAACCAATATTGTGCACTTGCCCTTGGGAGTTTGCTCGTGGAGCATGCGACTTCGATTTCTAATTGGAGCATATTTTCTAGCAATAGTTAATATTTTCAATCTTTCTTCCATCATAGGTAGTGACTAGTGCAGCAGGACAATTCTTTCTCTCGATTATCAAAAAACCAATAAACTTGGAGCCTAAACTAAAAAGAGTTGTAACTTGCTATCCTATTTTGTGATTCATCCGTGGATTATCGTACTTTCTCGTATTTTACAAAGTAATTCTGAACAAAACACTAAAGCCAAGGGAGCAGTGTACACATTTGAGACTGTATCATAAGCCAGTTGAAAGCCCCTCTGAATTCTCTACTCACTCAGCACATTCTGAATTGCACCAACAGAATTCAGTATCCAAATCTAAATAAAAAAACAAAATACTTCAAAACGCATGATCAAAACTTGAACAAACGAGAAAATAGGGAGTTAGAAACAAAGCAAAAAATCAGGGAGTCAGAGAAGCCCCCCCGAGAGAAGCGCGCAATAGGAGGGTGACACGTAGGAGGGAATTTTGGGAGGGAAGGAACTGTCGTTTTCTTTACAGGGACAACGCGGGCTCCAGCATCAGTTGCCCGAGTTTGAACTTTCCATAACTGCCGCCCGATGAAGTACACCTGAGCCACTGATGTGATTTGGACTTTGCCGCGTCAGGCTTTGAAGTTCAAGCAAGGGCGGCCGCTTTTTGGCCCGACTTTGTTTCTAATGGCACGGGCTCACTTTGCTTCCCAATTATTAGATTCATCGATCCACCCCGACGCACTTGAATCCTCTCTTGCACCTCTCGAGCTAGGTAGATCTCCACTTTCTCATTCTAGCAGAGCCATCGCTCAACAGTCAGCACAAGCTAGCTGGGCCATTAATTTTCTCTGAATTGCCATCCTGCTTCGATCACAGAATTGTACAGTAGTGTTGCCAACAGGAATAATTTTGTGTCACTGAATTTCCTCTGCTCGGCACTCTGTTCCCTCGTCCCTAGAGCAGAATCGATTCATCTGGAAAACTTGTGATCGATAAATCCATGAGTCAGGGAAACGAGGATTTTTACAATCTTCGTGTGCAATGACAGAGTCGGTGGATTGAAGGGATCGATCGACATGGCGGTGTTGCGCTTCGAATGCATGTGGGCTGATGAAGTCGATGATATTGCTGTTGCTGCCGGGAGCGAGTACACAGATCACCAGCAATTGCACCACGGCGGCCAACACGTTGGCTCCCTTCCTTACGTACGTCACGGGCACAAACGCCACCGCCAACCTGCTTTAATTTGCTGCTCCGCCATCGTCATCCTCAGCACCAACAATCCCGACTGCTTGTGCCAAGTGGTAGTCCAGGTGATATGTTCTCCTGGGAGCTTAATTTCTTATAATGTATTAAGGCTTTGACTTCCAAAGATTGAATGAGTCGCATTACCTCAAAATTGTGTGAATGCGCTGGTAAAGACATCGATGAACAATAGAAATAACTATTATATAGATGAAGTTCAACAAAGTTTATAATAGTTTCAATAAACTTTTGTGCCATTTTGATCAGAAATTTGTTGAAAACCTTTGCTATGGATTTTTTCCCATTGGGTTTTACCATGAGAACGGATTGATAAAGGTGTTGTACTCTTTTTTCTTTGTCTGTGGTATTGTCCTTAACTATAGTCAAGGTTTTTTAGGATAAGGTTTTAATGAGGCAACTTACTAGATTATAGAAATTATAATCCATGACATTCCATAAAATTTTATATAAATGTTATGTCAAGCAAGGAGGAATGTTCTATCAATACGCTCTCCACTTGTAGTTCATTAAAGTTTACTTTAGTAAAAGGATCCCCTAGACCAATAGTAGAGGAGGAAAATTATTTATAGATTCTCTCTCCTTGGCATATATTTACTTTATCTTGAATATATTATGAACGCTTTTCTTCTTGCATACATTGGTTATATAATACTTTGTAGTTTCATTTCATTTACTATTCTCAACATTGTGTTTCTGTTTTGTGTTTTATTGTTCCACATTTGCTTCAGCTTGTTTGTCTTACCTCCCCCTGTAGGTACCGTTGCTCTCTGTGTTGTTGTGAGTTCTATGCGTTCCAGTGAGTTCTGAGTGTTGGGTGTGTATGCTCATCGCGCATTTGAAGCTACAATTGGGCGCTCTTTGTCTGTGACTTCGCGTCATCCGCTCCGAAACTCCACGCTGCATCCGCTCGGAAATCCCCGGCTGTGAGTTTACTGCCTTCGAGCATTCCTATCCTGTCTCTTCCCAACATTGCTTGTATGAGTTTTTTATTGCTCAAAGTTTTCAAGAGTTTGCTATCTCTGTTTTCTCTCGATATTTTGCGGACACGTTTTTACTTGTTACAAACCTTGATCAAGAAGTTGGTGCTGTGTAGGTGTTGGATCGCGCATCTCTAAGGGAGAAGCTACAATCGGGCGCTCTTCTTCTGTGACTTCGCGTCATCCGCTACGAAACCCCACGCTCCATCCGCTCCGAAACTCGATCCACGTTGCATCCGCTCGGAAATCCCAACTGCATCGGCTGTGAGTTTACTGCTGTAAGTCTTCTCCTGGACTGGCAGCTTCGTCGGAGCGCCGAACATTCTGACTCCTGAGGAGGTAAGCTTGTGTCGAGGTTTCGAATTGGGTTGTGTGACTCTGTGTCGCGACTGTGAATGGCGCTGTTGGTGGTACGGGAAGGGTTATGGTAATGTGGGGTGGTTTGGGGTGGAGCGTGAAGGTGACTGAGACCTCGAGAGTTGGGGTTATCTGGGGGTGGGAGTGACGCTAGTTGTACGTTTCTGCCATTTTTTTTACTTTTTGTGGTTTTGTAGTTTTGTGGCTTTTGGGTCTTGCCGCGGGTTTCTCCGTGCTTTTTGGAAGAGACTGCTGGGAAATTTGGCTTGACTAGGGTGTGGGTGCTTCACCGGGTGTCTACTGATTAAGGAAGAGGTGGTGCACGGTAGCGAGGGTTCAGGGTTGAATGTTGTTGGCACGGAGAAGTAAGAAGCTATTCGTGTTGCATTGGGAGTTCTCGTGTGTTCATTCGCTTTGGGTGTTCTGGGGTGAGGTTTCGAATTGGTTTGGCTGAGTCGGAAGCTACCCCAACTCCTTTTCGTCGAGACTCAATTTTGTGACTCAAAGTTTTCAAGACTTTGCTGATATTTTGCTAACATGTTTTTGTCTGCTGTGCTTGTGTAGGTGTTGGGAGTTATGGCTTTGCAACTCAACCATGTGTATCTTGTAGGAGTAGTCATTCCGTCTGTTCTAAACGATCCTTCTCCAGCAAAGACTGCCCCTATCCTGGGTCCTTTGCAGACAGTGGACGTGGGGGCATCCACAAACTCTAAACGGGTTCGAAGGCACTTCTGTGTGATTTTGCAGTACGATCCTGCAACGAGGATTGGCGTGATGCTGCTGGGGACATCACGGCCACGGCAGCCACATCAGTTTGTCCCTTGTCAGGGTACATTGCATCTTCGGCATCAGCCTAGGCATGAGGTTTGCTTGAGTCCTCCTGGTGGATTGTTGAGTACAGGGTACTTTAACTTCTCCCATGCCTTTCGGGCAACCATAATCATGCAAGGAGATGCAATCTTGTCAGTTTTGCCTCCTCAAGCCTTTTTGGCAGAGAATTTTTCTGATGGAACTAACATCGACGTGTTTTTGAACCCTTCCGAAGTGGAAGCTCTAAAATACTTGCATGGCAAGTACTGGGAGGGTCAGCGGTATGACAAGGATGGATTTCCAATCTTTGGAGGTGAGGTACTAGGAGGTGACGGGGGTTCAGGAGGCTCGGCAAGAGGCGGGGCTGCAGGAGGAGGGGATGAGGGTGCACGAGGAGGAGGATCTGCTTTGTATTTCCGCCCCATAGGAGCTGATGGTACAATCTCTCTACCACATCCTCCTACTGGAGAAGGAGGATCTGGGGCTGAGCGGCTAGCAAGAGCATTATTGGAAGAAGATGAGCGGATGGCTCAATTGGATTTGCTTGCAGGGGCAGGGGAGCATTTCAACCTTGTTTTGCCACAGGTATTTGCTTTTGTGGAGCCACTTACCGTGAAGGCGCTTGAACTTGTAGATTCATTGTAGGAGCAGTGTTGGGGTAGCTTGGAGCTTGCTTGTTTTTAAATTAGGATTTTTGAATAGGGGTGAGTACGAACCAAATCTGTTGTGATAACACTTTCAGCAACAAGTGTAATATTTGGTATCGTTTATATTGCTCAGAGGTACGCGTAGGCACTGGAAAGGAATCGACATACTGTACTTTTCGAACGAGTTGACAGTGCTAGCTAGATGAATGCATCATATCCAAGCCCGATTATCATAAATCTGGTTGTTGGCAGTGCATGCTAGATCGAATGTATCATATCCAAGCATGAATCCGGTTGTTGAATCTAGCGCGACGAAAGTTCTAATTGTCGGTTGCAGTAGCCCCATGATGCAAATTCCATCAGGAGGTTGGAATACCGGTACGGTCGGCAATCTAGCTGGCTCTTCTTTTCGATCGAGCACCACCAATATTAATTTCCAGCTAGCAACTGGATCCATTCGATCGGCAAACATCGATTACTTGTGACTTACGAGCATCCTTAATCGAACCCTGTACGATTGACCTCTAAAGCTGAAGGAACACCTTTAATGGCGAAGATTCTCTACACCAGCAATATTGCAGAGAATGTCCACCATGATTGCTCTGCTTCACAGGATGTTTCACTTTACCTGACAGTGTGTCAACTAGAGCATTTTCTCACACGGGATTGCAACTTTATTTGAGACCATGGGAGGTTTGGGTGTATTTCCGTGTAATCGCGTGGGAAATTCATATGCATGCCCTTGTTATCACACTAAGAATTTAGTTGAATTCCTGTCTCACTTTCCCGTGCATAAGACTTCTCCTGTGCAGGGAAAAGTGTAGAGGGTGGCATGCATTGAGGATGTTTCTGTCTGCGATTGGAGTCAACTTTCTGAAGGTTACAAGTGAATTTCTGAGTGAGAAAATCTTATCAAACCAGAAAATCGTGTTTCAATACTGAGTCACCGATATTTCCAGCTGGACGGAGCGAGACAGGTTTCTGACTTGAATTGGAGTCAGATCGTCAGTGAAACTGCATGCAGGTGCTGGTCTAGCTTCCAGGAACTTCCCGACAGAAGCAAGCCAGGTGAACACTGAACAGGTTCTGTGCACTCCATGACTTCGTATTAACTTCCGATTCATCACAAATTTTAAACGGTCTATCATTGGTTAAATTATCAAACACTCAGCATCGGTCGTCATTGTGACGCATGTTCAACTGTCGACTTGTGATCTCAGCTGTGACGTCTACGTTCAGCTGTGATTAATTCTAGATTAAAATTCCAACACGGGATTATCTTTAGTTAGCCTTTTTCATTTGTTTCAGAAAAACACACAAAAAACAACAACACGGTGGAAATGTTGAGAGAGTTTTCTCAATCATTTCCTCCTCCGTAATAAGGTGACCACACAATTGCAGTTGGGATATAATACGGTATAACTCATTATTGAAAGAAACAAGTGTTGGAAAATCCAACACTCATAAATGAGTTCAATCACTAAGGGCTCTAGGAAGAAAGATGGACTTTTGATGATCAAATTGAGATTTGAGCTTGTGCTAAAGCCCATTAGGGTTTTCAAGTTCTAAATACTAATGTTGTAAAGAAGGAAGTAGATGATGAAGGAGCAAAAGCAATGCTTTGTAAGAACTAGTAGTGAAAATTGATGTACTTATAATAAAGAGCCCGTTAAACATTATACATTGAGATAACTATTCTGCAAATATATACATTTTTGTAGTCTTCACCTATAGCAAGTAATTGCTCCCATCAGCTATTAGTTGTAGAAATAGAAGTGGTTGAAGTCTTGGTGTCTCAATATTATTAGTAGCCACCAAGATCACCATAGATGTAGGAACAGATGGTGTTGAAGTACTCATGGTGGAAAAAAGAAAAGATGGCAAGAGGAAGGTGGAAGCCAAAAGGCGGAAAAAGGAATAGAAAGAAAAAATATATAAACAATCACAAGTTCAAAATTTTTTTTTTAAAAACACTAAATATCAAAAACATAAGAAAGTGTGTTGATAACATGTTGAGAATAGAAAACTAGACAAAACTATATAATATCATTAAGCCAAAGATTACAAGTAGAAAGTAATATATTAACCAAAGAAGTATCAAATATATACTAGAAAGAGAAGGTGAGTCTTCTCTTATAGGTTCAAGGAAATTAAATATAATCCCTAAGTATCTGTAGAACTAAAGTAAACTATAGTGGAGAGCATATTAATAGAGGGTATATCTTCACAACTTCAAAAGCAATGATACTTTTAAACCCGAAAATGTAGAGGTTAACCTTGGAATGTCTGGACTCATTGGCGAAGTGCCAGGAGGTGTGAAAAGTGGTCAAATTTGTAGGAACGCTATGTGAAGCTAGTGAATCTGCGTTTTGGAAGTAATTGTAGGATCTTGAGGTATTAGGGAGACCATGTATGCAAATCAAGTTTCAATGTTGTTTTGTGTAATTTGCACACAGATCAAGAGGTTTGACCAGTTCTGAAGAGAGTTTGACTCTCCCTGGCAAGTGCACTATGTTTCATAGAACTCAATGTAACTATCGCAAAAAAGGTTGGAAAAATAAGACAAAAACCACAATGAAGAGAGCAACTTTCCTAGAGCGTTTTCTCGAAATAGAATCAGAAAAAAATGCACCAACATGGGTGCTATGGAGCTTGCAATACCCAAGTCTGTGCCAAGCGAGGCTGAATAAAGAATTTTAGTTTGGATGCCCTCATCTCAAACACTTGATGTGGGCTACATTGTACAAGCAGCTGATAAACATGCCCTTCTTGACAATATGAATAAACAAAACAAAAACCTCCTAAACAAAACAAGCATTTGCATTATAAAACGAGAATTTTTATAGTCCTGAAGAAGTGCCGCATTCCATTTTCTACTATTTTAAAAATGCAAGTGCTGGGTCTGATGACATGTGTAATTCTTTTCCCGCTTGCACTTATTGTGCACACTCTCCAAACTGATAAACAATTGTGCACACTTTCCAACATGATAAACAAGCTTGTGTGTACCCTTTTTCAAATTGACTTCAATCATTTTAAAAATTCAATGAGAAACTTAGGACGGGTACCCAAACACAGTGGCTTGCTAGTAGTTTCTGGGCCTCCAAATTTCCTTTCAAACACATCTGTCACTCTGGGCACTTGAAAATTTCACCCAAATCGTTATATGTTGCACTTCTAAAATTCATACAATACATGCACTCCCACTAATTCACATTTCGTCTTTACCAACATATGAAGAACCCCTCCCGCACCTCATAGAAAAATCGGTGGATGAAAAATGTCTATTCTTTGTCGTCTGCAACAAATCCTTTCTGCTCATCGTCCAGATTTTGAACATTGGAGCGCTCCATGGTTAAGCCCTTCCATTGTAACGAAAACACATGCACCACCCCCATTTTAGCCCAGTCCCTAGCCTTAAATCCCAGATAAGGTAGATGGCTGTAAAAGCGACCCTTTAAGGGCTGATCCGGCTTTTTCATAGGTTTGCATGAAAAGAAATATTTTTAGCTCATTTTTCAGAGAAAGAAAAATGGATACCAAATGTAATACAAGTGGTTTTATAAATGTAATACAAGCATTTTTTTAATTAGTTATGAATTTTCAAAGATTTCTGCAGTAGTGTACCTATTTGTGACCCATAGGCCTCCCAAAATCTGTCCCTTGCAACTTCTAAAGCGATTTCTGATCCATAGAGGAAATGATTGGCTCTCGGAATAAAATAAGTAAATTTTTCTTGATTCATTCAATAGCAACAGTGGTCCGTTTAAAAATCAGCTCCCATCCATTTTACAATCAGCTATGGGGCGGTTGCAAGGAGAGGGTCGCAATTACAGCCTCCTCCATTAAGGCTCTCACCACCCCTCCTCGCCTTCTTTATATCCCAGGCACATGTTCCCCGCCACATTCATCCCCAAACCCGACGACAAACCGACTTTCATCTCATCTCGTCGTCGTCGTCTAAGCCTCCGTCTCAGCCTTGAGCTTCCTCTACTTCACCAATTCTCGCTAATTCAGAAGGCTGTTGATTTGGGAGCAGTTGCAATTGAAGAGTGAGCAAGGGAATCGATTTTGGGCGCAATCGTAACTGCAATTTTGTGTAGCGATGGCATCGAGGCAACTGGCAGTGCAGGTGCACAATGCGGGCGGGTCGTTGCGCGTCGTCAGCACCAAGCCCATGCCCGGCACGCAGTGGATCAAAGCGCTCGCCAGCGTCGGATGCCGAGTTGAAGTAAGTTCCATTCAATTGTTCCCGAAATTTGTGTGAATTCCGAGTATTTTACGACGTTTGTTGCGTGAGAATTTTACTGTGGAGTTTGCTGTGATTCGAGGACTGTCCTTTTGGTTTTGTTGGAGTGGCTGAGCTTCTTGGGCTTGCGTTGTTTTGAACGTTTTGGCACGAAGTTTTTTTGGGGTTTTGAATTCACTTTGCAGAGGCTCTGGAAGTGAATTTTATCCATAGTTACGAAGAATTCCCTTTTTAGCTCAGTGACATTTTGAAAAAATTTCCAACATTTCGTAGGGTAGAATGTAGAATTGGCACCTCTCCCTGCAGTATACGCAGGAAACCTGGGATGTCTGCAATTCAAGATGTCTCTCGTAGAGATCCTGGCAGCGAAGGTTCCGGATTCTGCACCTGTCCCGTTTTTGAATTACATTGGAGTGTTTGCAGCTGAAATCGACAGGATGTTGAAAATTTAGAGAAGAAAATGCAAAACTAAGTACCAAAAATGAAGTCGAAGGAGGTGAAGTGTGGAGTATTCGTCCATTCTTTGCAACATGGATAGACCATCCTTACTGGAATCCTTAAGAATAGTCGTTTCACTTATTTTTTGGCTGTTACAAGTTCTCCTTCATTCTCGTCCTCTGCACTATTCTGTTCGTATGGCTTCACGTCAGGCTACGCATGTTTTTTTCTTCCCGACGAAGATGGTATTCCAACTGGTTCGCAAGAATGTTATGACTGTTACATTAGAAGCTGAATGCCTGCAGGCTATAGACACCATAATCTTAATTCTATTTAGTGTGGTCTACAGTGGACTTTACTATCTGTTTTACATCATCTTTATATGTGAGTATTGAAAATAGATTCAAGTATGCGAAAATGTAAGAGCTTTCATACTTCCATTCTTTCTCCCCTATACTTGGATAAGAAATACTACCTTCAGAAAATGTTTTTGTACATTAACTCGGGCCACAGCAACTGGACTAAAGTGTAGCTCTTTATGTGTGTAAATTCGCAATTCAGACGGACTACATCCCATCACCCATATCTCCATGTGACACCTCAAGTATTCCAAGTACCAGTTGTTTAGTATAGGGTGGGACTTGGTACATGAGCTAATGGTAGAAAATCATACATTAGAATAAGTGATATTTTTGCCTCCATGGCAGTTAAGTTTCAGATTGCCTAAACCGCATAAGCTTTTGTGATGTCGAATTAAAAAAGCACTGAGATTTTCGTTTTGATCCCTCCCTTGTTTGGATTTTGGATTGAGTTTGAATGTTACGCCGTTCTGTGGTATTGGAATGCCAGGTTTTGACAAGCTTCATCTGGCCTCTTTTCAACCATCCATCACGAGGTGGTTCTAATACAGTTTGCTAATGCAGATATGCACAGAGAACAAGACCATACTCAGCGTGGATGACATTGTGTCTCTCATTTGAACGAAGTGCGACGGTGTCATTGGGCAGGTAGGCTAGGATTTTTGTATGGAGAACCATTATTATGTCCCATTAGTTTATTGGCTACTGGACATTAGTCCGAATAATAGAGTCTATCTTCGAAAGGAGACACCAAGTGTAGCACTCGCTATCAACGTCCATAAGGTGTAGTTAGTAGAATTTTCCTTCAGAGATTCTTTATTTACATTGGTTTTGGATCAATGTCATTCTTCATCTCTTTTTTTTCTTCTCACAGAGCTTTTTTCCCTTCTCAGTTGTGTCCTAGAGACTAGTCAAAAGAGACACCTAGGGTAGAATTTGCTATCTGCGTCCATGTGGCGTAGTTAGTAGCAAACTTTTCATTCATGCTCGTCTTGGTTCCTGAAGTTTCTTCCTCTCATTGGTTTCAGTTACTTCTTTGTAGATGGTAAGTGAATGGTTGTGTGTGCAGTTGACAGAGGATTGGGGTGACACCCTTTTCGGGGCCCTCAAGAAGGCTGGTGGCCATGCCTTCAGCAACATGGCCGTAGGCTACAACAACGTGGATGTGGAAGCAGCTACCCGACATGGCATTTCGGTTGGCAACACTCCTGTATGTATATCCTGCTCCCAAATGCATATTATTCTGAGAGCATGTGTGTAAATGGGACTAGTTTCTTTGCTTGACTGGAATCTTCATTCTTTTTAGTCCAGGCTTTTACTTCCTGTTTTACATCATACTAAATTTCTTTACTGGTTTCTTGACGTTTCAAGTATCAAACATACTGCGTGGTGTAAAACAAGTACAAGTTCTTCTAGGCCATACCAAGTAGAATGAAGAGGGTGTTACTGTGAAAGATATGCAAGATAGTCAGTGGGCTTATGAATTGGATGAGGCAGCTGACAACAGAACCTTCAAAAGGCGTTCTCCAGTAATGGATTGTCTTTTCACTGCATGTCAGGAAAGAAGTTGTAAAGATTTCATACGATATCAGAGGTATGATTTTCTACTGGGTGTGCTCTCCAGGGTGTACTCACGGAGACAACAGCAGAATTGGCAGCAGCTCTGACTCTTTCAGCAGCCCGGCATGTTGTTGAAGCCAACGACTTCATGCGTGCTGGCAAATACGATGGCTGGCTTCCTACTCTGTATGTTCTTACTTTCTAGAGTTCATTGTTAATCCCTTTAATGTCCAAGAGCCCCAGATTGGGCTTCATTTTCTTTTAGCGCCAATGATTTTTAGAGTTACCTTCACTTATTGATTTTAAAATGATGTAAGTTTTTTCTCTCCATGAATATTTTGCCAACTATGTTTATAGAGATCCTCCTCTTTAAAAAGTATTGATATATGTGCTCGTGAAACCTTATAGAATTTAAGTCAAGTTGTGTAGTAAACACTAAATATCATTAATAGTGTATTGCGTCCATCATATGGGAACTTCCTTTTGCTCAATTTCATTTTTGGCCAACGCTGATCCTGGGGATACAAAACTTGATCCTGTTAGGATTATATTCTTCCACATTATGATCAGTCAAATTGGTCATTCTGAAATCATGAAATCTTATTCCTCTATTATGGATATGGATTTGACAAGCTTGAAATAGAGTTCATGACAAATGCTGCTCTACAGGTTTGTGGGAAATCTACTCAAGGGACAAACGGTGGGCATTATTGGTGCTGGAAGAATCGGGACTGCCTATGCACGTATGATGGTATGTTTCACTTTCATTATATTCTCGAGCACTGTTGACCGCACTTCCCTATGCACTGTAGCTGCACTATGGTTAATAATGACTGCATTTCTCTATAATAGTTAGCTAAGTATTAGCACTTGAATTTTTGAATTCAAGATATGAGAATCTGTGTAAATTTTTTTATCAAAGAAGCAGAGCATATTGGGCACCTTGATTCTTCCTTGAATTAGCAGTTGGTCCAACATCCCAACTTTTTTAAATTGGCAGTACAGTACTGCCGTTTGGAACTAGGAGTGCCAAAAAATAAAAGAGTATGATTGATTTTGGGGGTTCCATTGATGTCTGCATTCAGCAAGTGAGAACCAGCGAAGCCACGAGGCGGAAGCGGGGGAATAGGTCAACAACAATCAAATCAAAATGCACGATTGTTTTTGGACTTTTGGAAAAAAAGAGGACCCCATTTTTCAAGAAGAAGAAGTGAAACTTACGTGAGAGGCCCTTGTCGCTTTTGAGGATGTAGTGTAGTAAGGAGGATATAGTGTAGGAAGGTAGGAAGTTCTAAAAGTTCATGGGCTCTAAAAGCGTCCACCTCTTTAAATGTGCACTACATGTACATGTTGCTCTTTTGTAGTCTTCAACCATGTACAAACAATGTACATTTTAAGGAGGTGAATGTAATTAGTGCCCTATGCCATTTCAACTTCAGAATTTCACAACTAATTCCTCAAAACTCCAAAAAAATATGAAACAACTAGGATTGTTTTAGTATTTTAATACAACTCTTTTTAAGTCCTTGATTGAGCACACTTGACTAAGATCCAACCATTCAACATTGAAGTTATGTCCAATAATGCAATAGCATAGCCTTATTATTAAAAAAATAACATTTGTTGCCTCTCCAAATGTTATTTTTCATCACAAAGCTTTATTTTTGCATTACATAGTTGATAACGTAATTCTAAAAGTTACTAATACATATGATTGGTTACATACTAAAGACCCCCCAAATTATCATCTTTATTTATTGACTAGCATAGATGGCAGGTTTTAGGATACGAAATTAATCAATTAGACTCCAAAATGTTGTGCCATTCAACAAATTTAGGGATTTGTTTTTGAAAGGTAGTCTAATACCAGTTACTTTGAGAACATCCTATGACTCTTCCAAATGGAATTTTTTTGACACAAGTGTGTTAAGGAATCACATTGTAAGGTTTTTTTGTTAGGAAGAGAGGATTGATTTGAAGTTAGGTAAAGAACTTGTTGCCATTAGATATCAAACCCCCAACCACGCCATTTGGTTTGAATACCTCACTACCATCACCTAGTAGTTTAAGGTCATCTCCAACCGATTCCAAATGGATTTGAATCCACCTTTACATCATCCAAACTGGGCATTTGCATTTCTTAAGCCACATATTCTACTTGGCTGATTGTTGTGCATAATTGTATCCAATCAATTTCGACACTTTTAAAGTATTAAAGGATAATTTTCATTCTTTCTTGATATGGCAACCCTAAGAATTTTTTCATGAAATTTTAGGACACGATAGTTACGAATAATTGAGTAGGTCAACTACTAAATAAATGAGACTAAATAGCCAACCTTGTAAGGCAAGGAAACAAGGGGAGTTTTTTCTCAATCATGTTCCTTTCTCTCTCTTACACACAGACCAACTCAAGGCTTTCCATGATTCAACCTCTACACCAAACAATCTCCGTTGACAAAGTTATACAAATTTAATCACTCAATTTGAATTTGAATTGTGGTGCACCAATGCAACATACATGATTTGCGCTTTTGCAAGTACAAATAAAACATACACCCGGGTGCACAATCAAGCAACCACATTGACTGACTACAACATTGACAATTCATATGTCCTCAATAATTCTGATTATTATTCCAACCAGGGCTCGAAAGGTCCTTTCCTTTTTAGGGCTAACTTTTTTTTAGTTCCATTGGTTTATGCTCCCTTCAGTTGTAAGCTTAAGTTGAGGATATCTCCAATCCTAAACCCTGATTGATATTGATTTGACGTCACTGATGTTGAAGTTGACTGATTGTTGAAAACCAGGACACCCAACCTTGCCAGAGTGGCAGTCACATGGTTAATTGCATAAATGGGTACTTGGAAGTAAAACCAAGGTAAGCTAAGGTGGAAGCGCCAAAAACTGTCAGTTTAATGAATTAAGCATACTTGGAGGCACCATTTTTTTTTTAAACTAATATTTTTGTGGTGTTTGTGAGAGAAACTTGTGAATTTAAAAAAAAATAGATTTTTTCGGATGTGATATGTAATTTCTATGATTTTTCAAAGTTGAGTGGGTCTCTAGACCACTAGATCTGTCTTGTAGGTGCACTCAAATTTGAACCTTGTCAGCAAAAATCAGCTCTTAACAAATCAGAATTCATTGTGTATCTTTGAAATGTATTAGCCTTTAAGAATCAAACATTTGGAGGACACATTCATGTAAATGGAGGGACACTTTAAGTGCATCTCCACCAAGTGAGTTTTGTATCCCTAAAATTTTAGGGTGAGGACCTCAGATAGGGTTGGGGATACATAAACTTGCTCCGACTAGTTTCAACATAAAATTTGTACCTCAAAATTATATATAGTGGAAGGCTCAAAAACAGTTCAGGCATTAAGAACCACCCCATAAAAGTGTTGAAAATAATGCATGGGGGTGTAGAAATCGAAATAACTTTCTGTGATGAGAAATTGCCATCCCTTGTGGGTGATTTCAGATTATTGAACAAGTGACATGGTTCACCATCATGTGTGATTTTACACATACTGAGAACCTAAATTTAGTGAGGTCTGAAAATAGTTTTGAAATGTCCAAAAATTGCAAGAGAAATTGCAAGACACACATCTGTAGCTAAACCTCCTTTCACTAAAATGCTTCTTAGTTACTCATAAATTCTTGGATTGATGTGAAATTTTAACCACACAAACTAGACTAGTATGTGCAACTTTTCCTAAAACTTTATTGGAAACAAACATTGTATGAAGAAGAAACAAGCTATCAAAGTTCATTGTAAATAAAAAATGTCGAGATTTTTTTACTTTGAATTGCTCCCAAACATTCAAAACAACTTGGATTGACATGAAAATATTACCACAGTAACTAAACTACAAGGAAAACATAATCCAATAAATTTTATTGAAAACAAGCTTTGGATGAAGAAGATACAAGCCCCCAAAGTTGCAGCCGTCAAATGCAGTTTGAAAGACTCAAATTGAACTTGTGAACTTATATTGACTTCCAAAAAATGAGTAAATCTTGGATTGATCTGAAAATTTTACCACACAAACTAGAAGAAAGAATGCAAATTTTCCAACAAGTTTTTATTGAATTTGGACATTGGATGCAAAAGTTATAACACTTCAAATTAGAGGATGTGGTTTGCATGATTATTAAAGCACTAGAGAATTTCAGAATTTCTGACTTCTGCTGGATGCTTTCAAAACTTTGCATGAATGTTTTTCCGATCCTATTAATTGGTTTTTGCAATCACTTGGTCAATTCCAGCACCTTATCTCTTTCATTATTCCAGTATCCAAGGAACAAGAATAGAGACCTATTAACATTAGCCTTTAAAAATTTGCTAAAATTTCATTCCGACTCCAAAAATTCTGAAAAATCACCAGAGCACCATCTTCCATTTCTCTTCCACTCAAAAGAGGGCAAAAAAATCTGGGTCCTCCAAGTGCTCCAGAAAGGCGTGATTTCCCTTAAGTGAGTGCTTTCTGAGGCCTTCTACCTTAGATATCTGTAAAAGTTGGGCCCAATTCTCTATACTAGAGCTCATTTAGAGAACTCATG
This sequence comes from Pseudoscleropodium purum, assembly GCA_963969395.1. NCBI lineage: Eukaryota > Viridiplantae > Streptophyta > Bryopsida > Hypnales > Brachytheciaceae > Pseudoscleropodium > Pseudoscleropodium purum. The sequence continues at coordinate 8,080,867 of OZ017796.1, forward strand.
AGGTCTCATCTCTATAGAGTCAAGGTTGACTAGTTAGAGGTCCCAAGTTTAGAGATAGAGAACACCTTCGTGGGGCTATTTTGAGGGCACTCTATTGGATAAGGAATACGGACAGGGACGGGAATGCATATTTTCACCTTACATCATGTACACTTTGAGCAATTTAGAAGCCATCGTTCAAAAGCCAACTCATAGTGATAGTGAGGACCTAGGTGCTACGAGCCACTGTATTTTTGGCCTTTTCCAAAAATGGTACCAAACAAACGTAGTGCAGCAAAGCCTTCCTACTAGCAAATGCCAAATGGAAGTAAGAGTTATACAGAGCTCTAGGACTTTTTTTTGTAAGTACTTGTACCCAAAGGATAAGCCCGAGAACACAAATTTTATTGGCTAAAATACACACAATCCAGTTTTGACCCTTTAACCCCTCACATTCCAAGGGGACGAAATGTGTCCCCTCTGAATTTTTGAAGCACTATTCCCTACACTAGGCACAGGCAATGAAGGTGAGATAAAAAAAGAAAAGTGGATGGCTAAGGGAAGCCAATTGAACGGGTAGATCTAGTTGAGCTTGTGATGAATTCTAGAAACGCAATTCTTCATTTGCATCAACTTGGTTAAAAATCGGATATGGTAGTTGGTGCCATTTTTTTCTAGTTGGTGATTCATTGTGTCTGGTCAGAGGCCTTTGAGCCTTAGATTTTCACCCAAATTATTTGCAAAAAACAAAAATGTGACCACCTATGAGTTGTTGAAGTTGCCAGTGGAGCCAATCATTGCCGACAACTGCCTCTCCCAGCTTCTGATATCTAAGCATTTCCGAACCCTACCAAGCATCAATACACCTTGCAATTTTGCATGTGCCTTTAGTAGGCGCAACCCTTCGATTGCTGAAAGTTTTGTATGGATTTGTGGTTCCACTTGCTTGAAATGAGCCAAGAAACCTCAAGAGCCATGAAGAAAAATAGTGGTTTTTTAAAAAGTGGGCCCAATCAAACATTGTGATGTCCGAATTCGTCATGTAACTTTGAGGGATAATTTCCTTCAATAATACCATTCAAATTTTACAAAAGTAGGGCAAAAGTGGTAGAAATGAACACATGATTATTCTCCTTCGCCAAAATTTAAAAAAAAAAAAAATACTAATAATTTCCTTACCGTGCAATGTGTACTAAATAAATTAATTATCCTCAAAAGGTAACTTTGTCTTTTCCATGGTGGACGGTGAACCTGATTGACCTGAATTAATTAAATAAAATGAACCCACTGCATAACTTTTCACCCAGAAATCACTGATAAAGGTAAATCAATATTCCGTTTTGTTATCACTGTATTTTATTATAGTTTTATAGTTTTATAGTTTTATTTTTATTTTTATTTATTGGGAACAAACAGGGAACACCGACTAACTGCATGAGAAAGAACTGAATAAAATACAACCACAAAGCGGGAGTAGGGCCCAATTGTTTTTTAAAATAAGAAAAGGAGCCAAAGTAGTTAAAAATATAGAAAGAAAAAAGGTGATGGAAAAAGGAGAGTTGATAGTTGCGTGTACGGTACAGTAGTTTTTTTTTTTGAGATAGAAGATCTGTGATCTCCGAAAAGTAAGTTCCCAAATCAATATGACAGGTGGCTCAAGAAAACACTGTATTTTTTAAACACATGGATCATTTTCATAAAATACTGTATTTTTTAATTTCCACAGAAAATTCTTAAATCAATGACACCCCCAATCATCCACTTTTTGCTTCTGGGCCTAGTTATTATTATTATTAGATTAGTCAGATTTTAATATTTTCTTGTTGGGACTTGAAAGGAGGTTCCGGCGCACCAAAGAATGGGACATTTGGATACCGCATGCAAAAGTTATGGCAAAAGTACCTATTTATAATAATTTAAGCATTTCAGCCATTAGGATATGGGAAATTTATTGAGAATTTGAGCTCAATGCTTACAAATACAAGGATGAGAAAGCATGCAAAAAAAATCCCAAGAAGCAAATATTTTATTCAATATACATGTGGATTTTTCATTCAAACCTATCCTAGTTTAATAGGCTTGCCTATTACAATTTGTTATGGCACATTTCTTTTGGCAAGGAGATGAGAGAGATGAGTGGATGGGATTACTATGGAAATTGAAAGATTTGACTGCACAATTTGAAAATTAGAAAATTAGTTCTTTTGTGATCTTGCCTAAGAGAGCCAATAAAGGTTAACTCCCCTCAAAGTGAGATGTTTACATTATACATGGATAATGTTTTTACATTTGCATCTCGTATCATATAAGTTACATATCTACCAAATTTCAAAATTATAGGACGAGTTTTGTTTTGCACAAGACACACAAAGTTGTTCAAGCTATGCAAAAAAATTCAAGATAGCATAATTTTTGATCTAGACATCCAATTGAAAAAATATACTTTTTTCCACTAAAGGAATATGTGTTCAAACCTTGTGTCAAAATTTAAAGAACATCCATTCAGTAATGACTTCATACGCACCAATTGAAGGTCACCTAAATATTATCAATAATCATTGAGTTCTTTAGGAGGTAACCTCTTATATATAATAAAAGAAATTCATCATATAGATATTATATTCTTACATGTATATTCAATTCTCTCCAAACACTATATGTATGATTTACAAGAATGTACTCTAATTTTTGTGAAAAAAATGCTTCTTAATATAATTTTGAGATATAAAATTTTCATACATTTAAAAATGTATGAATAAGCAACCATTAAAAAATTCAGATTTTCTTGAATATTCTTTAAATAATAAATTACATGTTTATATATTTATGTATATTAAAATATGATCTATCCTAATATATTTGTTATGATTTTTTTTTAAATACTTAAAAACATCATTTTCAAAGTGAAAGTTTTATTGAATTTTGAATTTTGAAATCTAATGACAATTCTTACAAACAAAGTTTGGATAGAAATAGTACAAACTAATATTAAAATGGGTGATTTGAAATTCAAAATCATTAAAGAAAATCAATTTTTCTAAACTAAAATTAGATTTATTAGTTGATATATAGTTTGTATTTAGGGTTAGGTTCATTTCATCTTTTATTATGGCAATGCTTTATAATTTTGAAATTAGTTCAAAAAATTAGCATTTTTGACAAAATGCACAATGTGCATAAAATATACTATCCTTTGTGGAATTTATGTTCAGTAATTGTATGACTATTGTATGCATTTACTTTTAATCCCTAAAGCCTTAAACCCCATTTTTTGGCAATATAGCAATTTTGGGCAGCTCACTATGGATGGAGTTTTTATTTTTTTTCTTTGAAATTTTCACACAACATTTTCGCAAGGATTATCTTTAAGGTCCAACAATTTTTATAACTTTTGATTACATGGCTAAAAAGTTATTGTATGAAATGTGATTTTCAGCATTTGGTAGGCAGCCTGGGCTGCAAAAAACTTTTTCCAAAATTATTTTTTTCCAAAATTAAAATTTGAAATTGATTCTTTAGATTTATATCTACATGGAAAGCTTTGAATCATTCCATTTGGATGGATGAATCAAAAGTTATGAGGAGTTTTAGTTTGGAGTAGTTTGTGGATAGTTATAGAATCTCAACTCTGAAATAAACTTTGAAGCCCTTTATTTTACTCTATTTTAAATATTTTTGAAAAAAAATAAAAATTTTATGTGTAAATTTTTTATTTATCACATTTTAATCATTGGGATTGGAATTTTTCAATTCCATAAAGAAATTATTAACAACTTAGTACTTTGAATCATTTTCTACTTCATTTTACTTACTATTTTTTTCTTATATGTTGTACAATTCCAAATGATCTAAAATTTTTTAAGAATGTAGCCAACTTTCTTTGAAGAATGAATTCAAAGATTAACCACCATTTTAGACATTTTTTCATGAAATGTGACTTAGTGAAGTGCAGCTGCCTGGATTTTTGCAAGGGAAAAGAAAAGATTTTTGTAAGTTCAAACACTAATATCTTGCAATCAGCATGGTGAAAATTTTTGAAATTTTTACCACATATTTTCAAAATATTTTACAACAAGACCCTATAGTTACTTGTGTCCAAAAATGTTTTTTGTCAAAAATTTGGTACTTGCACTAGAAATGGCAATTTTAGAGTGCTTTTGGTAAAAACATAGTCAAAAACCTTTAGGAATTAAGTATAGAATTTTCTATATTCCTATCTAAATAAAGTTTTGAAAAAACATGTAAACAATGAGATTGTAGGTACCAAAGTCCAAACTTTCATCTATCCCCAAAGTTAACAATGGTCCTTCAGAGATTGATCATTAATTGAATATAGTTTGTAGTCTCTATTTGTATACATTGTTATCGTCTCTTAAGGGATTCATTTCAAATCCATTTTTTAAATTTGAAAGTTTAAATTTGTTATTCTGTGAAAAAGAAAAATGAATTACTTGAATGCCAAATTAAATTTTATGAATAGAAATCTAAAATGATGCAATTTAATATAATAAATAGATATACCTTTTTTTTCCACAATACTAGTATAAAATAAAAAAGATCTTGGCTAAAACATTTTCTCAATGATATAGATATATTGTTATTAAGGTTTATACAAACTTCAATGAAAATCATCTATATTTCACAATAAACAAGAATTATTTGGACATTCATATGTTATTCATTAGAGGATTTTTGGGCTTAGGGAGGGCCGCTTGAAGTAGGTGTGTCGAGAACTGCCTTCCCTTGTAGTTTCAGAGAACGGCTATTCCTGACAAAATAAATTAACAAAAAGCAAAAAAAATTACTCTTGAAATGCAGAAAAAAACAAAAAACAAATTATTTTTTTCGGACACAACAATCACCATGCCATGTCAAGGAGTTGCCATGGCCCTCTGCAAGGTTGTTCCCACAATGTGGGAACTCACAACCTTCCTGGAGGTGAAAAAATCCTCTAATGTTTTAGCTCATATGATTGTACAATGTAAACCTTAAATTGTTGCAAAAGCCAAAAGTAGCTTACAAATGATTTCAAATGAATAGGTTTAAGTGAGAATTTACAATATTTTATTAGATTTCTAATTGAGAAGTTCTGAAGTGTGGTTATATAGTAAGAGCATGAAAGTGAAAATTCCCCCATTTACTTATTATTGATTTTTTTGCAAAAGAAGAAAAATATTAAAAAAATTCACTAGAAAATTTTTTTTTGTAGTGTATTTTGGAATTTTGTCAACTTATAACTTCTTGCTCTTGACTTCAATTTCATCTATATTTTTTTGGGAATCTAACTAATGACATAAATTCTACCAATTTTAATTTTTGAATATTTTTAAACATTACAATTTTATTTCAATTTGGAATTTGGACCTATAACCATGGTCTAATCATTTTATAAACAATGAATGAAAGTAAATCAAAGCATAAAAGCCATGTATATCAAAATTGATTTATATATAGTCATATGCTTTGTCCTTTAATTCTTTAAAAATGAAGACTTTCATTAAATGGCACCATTCTACAACTTTGGCACTATCAATGGTTCAGACTATACAGTTTGAAATGTATACCTATCCTAATTGATACTTTTATGGTTTAAACCATGCAACTAGTTTGAAATGAATATATGTCTTACATGGCATTTTTACAACTTAAATTGCAATTTAAAATGGCATATGGAATATGACATTTTAATGAAATTCCCAATAAGTATTAATTCTATTTTTTTAATTGTTTAATTTTAATTTTAACACACGTTGAATTTTATTTGAACAATGAATAAGTCAACTTCTAAAAGATAGTGCCAAAATATATTTTACCTTATATGCTCTATTTTAGCACTAAATCTAAATAAAATATACATGTTTTTTCATGGATAAAATCAAGTGTCTTTTTTAAGTCAAATTTGAATCTTTCCAAATAGTGAAGACTTAGAATTTTCATGAATTTTTGTAAAAACATTGTGGAAACTCATATCAAATAAAAAATCCCTCCATCTTAAAATTTGCTTAAAAGTGTAAATTATTCTAAAGAATATCACATAACAAACCAAATTTCCATATTCATTTAAATTAGAAAATGAGGAGACTGTAGTTATTGTTCCAACTAGAAAATTTCAAATTAATATTCAATTTTTTATAATTTGAAATTTACAACGTAGAAAATGAGCTAGAGCTCACTACAAGAGAAAGGGGCATTTTAAGTGAGTTTTTAAGTATAGTCTCAAATATAAGATTTTAAATAATGACCTCTAAGGAGATTTTCAGCAAAAATTTACTAGAAATATATGTATTTCTAGTAAATTTTTGCTAAAAATCTCCTTAGGGATCATTACTTAAAATCTTATGTTTAGGGCTAATGAACTATACTTAGAAACTTGCTTAAAACACCCCTTTTCTTATAGTGGCTGATGTGATGACTGTCATTTTATCAACAAAGCTCAGATTTAAGAGATTTTTCTTATTTCTAGAATTTATAGTGGTAAGAAGAAAGAGCTAAAGATTTTCAAAATACATTACAGAAGTCTATATGACATAAGCACCTCTTTTCAAAGAAAAATTAGGATATTTTCTTAAAATCATGCCTATACTAAAGCATAATACTAAAGCATAAGGAAGTATTTCACAAAATGTTTTAGAAATCACACCTTGATAGAAATAAACTAACTAAGTTTACTAATGTGCACGATTCCATGAAGTGATAAAAAAAAACTTCATTGTTTTATTACTAATGTAATTTCCACTCCACTTCTTATTTGACTAGTACCAATTATATTAATTTACCAAAGTGATACTCTTTTGAATCAGCACAAGTCATATTATATTTTACCAATTTCAATATAAATGAAATTTCGCAAGTAATCAATTTAGTACTTCTCCCTATTTGCTATTATGACAAAATCAATGCATAGTAAGGTAGTCTACTCTAAAAGTGCCCATATTCTTAAAGCAAGCATGATACAAAGGTACATTTCCTTTCTTTAATGAATAAATAGTGTATATGATTCCGAGAGTAGTTGCTTTTAGTGACTAGTGCATTTCAGCTTAAAAATTTGTAACTTATTCCATGAAGGTCTACCAAATATGAAATAACTTGAATTGAATGCCAATTCCATTTGTCTCCCTATGAAAATTCATCAAAAATCGTTTCAAAGAGTTTAGCTTCTTTGAAAAGGCAATCAATTTTTAAATGGTCGCTTTAACCCCTAAAGGTCACAGACTATGTTTCCACCAAAAACACTCCAAAATTGTCACTTATGATATAAGCACCAAATTTTAGATGAAAAATATTTTTGGACACATGTAACTGTAAGATCTTATAGTAAACTAGTTTGAAAAGATGTGAAATTTTTTTTAGAATTTTCCACCATATAGAATTATAGATTGCACGGTATTAATGTTTGAAGTGACAAAAATGATTTTTTTGACCTTGTGAAAATATGGGTAGCTACACTTCACAAGGTTACATTTGTACAAAAAAATGTCCAAAATGGTGGTTACACTTTGGATTCATTCTTGAAGGCAAGTTGTCTATATGCTTGAATTTTTTTTTATAATTTGGAATTGCAAAACATATAGGAAAAAATAGTATATAGAAAGTATAAAAATAGTATATAAAAATAATATATTGAAAGAAGTACAAAGAAATTCAAAACACAAAATTGTTAAAAATTGAATTATAAAATTGAAATTTGCCAATCCAAACAGTGGTATTGTAATAACAAACAATCTACATCATATATTTTTATTTTTTTCAAAAAATATTAAAAATTGAATAAAATAAAGGACTCCAAAGTTTATTTTTGAGTAGGGAATCTATAACTACTTGTAAACTAGAACACCTCATAACTTTCATCTTGTAAATCAAAATGGATTGATTCAAAGATATATATATAGAAAATCAATTTCGAATTTTTATTTTTGAATAAGGTGATTTTAAAGAAATTTTTGGTTGCTCATTGAGTATTGTAAACTACATATTATACAATAACTTTTGAACCATGTACTCAAAAGTTATGAAAATTTTTGAGCCTTATAGTTACTCTTTGGGTACACGTTGTGTGAAAATTTTAGAAAAAAAGAAGTAAAAATTTCATTCATAGTGAGCTGCCCCGTAATTGTTGTGTTGCCAAAAAACACAATTTTGACCTTTAGGGGTTAAGAGCAAACAACCTTACACTAAAATGGTCATGATAGATTGTACGACTTGAATTTACCAAAGTCACTCTATTTCTGGATTAGTGTAGATTGAAATATTCTTCTTTTGACCTAATTTCTGGCAATTTCTTTTTTTTTGTGGTGACACTATTTCTCTGGGTAGGTGACGCAAAATTCCCCTGTCACTAGTACGGCAAATCCATGCAGTGCTTGCAGACACATTCCGAATGTCACCTCATACGGCTCATACGCTGCAGACCAGACAGCTGAATGACAACTGATCGCATCCCTTCATCTCGCTTCTAGCAGTATGGCTCCCCTCGTAAGCCCCATCCGGGCTCCGTATCGCTTTCCGACGGTGCCCCTTCAGTTCCTTCTATCCGCCGCACTGCCTGCTTTCTGAAAACCAGGCTTTGAGCAAAGCTTCCGGCATCCAGGAATTCCAGGCAATTGACATTCTGGCGCGTGAGGGCGGGCGGGCCTGCAGGAGTGCAAAAGCGAGTGGGTCCTCGGAAGCGCACTCAGCTTTCCAGCGAGACACTGAAACTGCTGCCAACCTTTATTATCTGCAGGAGATGGGCACGGCGGGAGGACTTTGGGACGCTTACGGCAGCGGACGCGGACGGACGGTGACTTCGCCATCGAAGGGCCATCGACTGGCTGTCGAAGGGGAATCGACGACCGTCGACGGCCGTCGACAGGACCCGATCGAGTCCGCCAACCAAGATAAAGTGGGCCACTTGCCACTGCAGTAGCCTGATCAGCCCAGGGCCGGCCGCTCCGTCCGTCATCCTCTGTCCGTCAATCGTAAGCTTTGGATGCAACTGAACTTGAGGTGCGCATGGGAAACGGTTCCTGCAGATCCCACGCTAGCCTGGCCCCGCATGCCATGCTGCTCCCTGAAGCTTATTATCATTTTGCCTTTCCACACAGAATAACTTACTTAAGTCAATACCTGGCAGCAATCCAAAAGTCGCCGTGGAGGGAACCAGCCAGTCTGCAAAGTGCGCAATTGAACCTGCCCCCTGAAACGATGCTGAGAACATGTTGGAAGACTTTCTCTGGTATTGCAGAAAGAGAGAATGCACCTACGAGTCCAAAAATTGAATCGTACTTGAGTGAGTACCCATATATATATCACGTAAGCGATGTTCTTCCAGGGTTAATATGATCTCCAAATGGATATGTCTTCAGTTGGACCATGCAGTATTGAGTGCACGGTCCCACGATAGGTGAGTAAAACCATGTACGCATTGTGTATTCTTTTAGTGTTAGACTGTGATGTGATTGACTAATTGTGTAGTAGAAAGACGGTGGAACAATAAATTGGTAAGGAGAGGATGGACGAATCTTGTAGGAGCCGACAAGGAGATGTTCAAAAAGGTTTTCTAGGGGATGGCCTGTACATCCATGTAAAATTGTTAATGTTTTCCCTTGCGACGTTGCCGTCTGAATCACAGTTATCAAATATTCATTAGAGAATGCAAAGAGTTTGAGACTAATAATCACTAATGCTATTTTAGAATTTATAAAATGCTACACCGGAATTCTTATCATCTTATTAGGAGTAGGTAGAGTAGCACTCACTACCTATGTGGTTATGCCTTTATGACAAAGACAATAAAAACTACTCCAATAGACTCTTTATTCACTTTGACAGAAAAAACTTCTTACGTCTCTATCTTTTTTACCTCTTCTTTCGACAAATACCTTGTGCGTTACAAATTACTGTGGGCTATCCTGCATGGATGTGTGTTGGCACGTTCTTTTGAAAAGTGGAATTCAGTGTCCTTCTCAGATAGGAGCTCAGAGACACACAGGTATGTGGAAAATAAAATGGCCCGACCAATTGAGCACTGGGGTGAATGATCGTACTTTCTGGAAATTTTTTTGGGGACGAATGGCAGGGAGCGTCGGTCACTGTCTCATTGCAGAATGCGAGAGAATGACAGCACAACTGAAAGCCACCGCAGCCTGCGAATGAATATTGTGAGGACAGTCAAGCAAAGCCGGCAGAAACTCGCAAAAGCTGAATGGCAGAAGTTGCAAAGTAAGCAATGATGATGATCGCAAGTTAATGCAATCCCGGTGCACGTGAAAAGTAGGAATGGTTGAATCAGTAGCAAGTTCGACTGATTTTGGATCAGATGGCGCCTTTGCATAGGCCGCGACGCCGGGGTTGCGATGGGCTTCAGCGCCGAGGTGAAGTGTCGCCGGAGTTCAGTTGAGGCCATGATTACCAATAATTTTTCAATAGGAATTTATGACCTCGCAGAAACAAGTATCACACGTCCAATTACTTTCGGCAACGGACTTCTGCAGCTGACATGTGGCAAACTCAACGGAGCAGTTGATGGCAGAGTCAGCGCAAGACAGGAGATCCCTTTTGGACGAGCAACCAACAAGGGCATGATTCGTGGCCTGCCTTCCACCCAGACGACATTCATCCAGTCACATAAAAACATTCATGCAGCCAGCAAAGATATTATAACGACGAAATTGCCTGCAAATTCATCACCGGCCTCTCACATGATCCACATAAGTAACGCCTCGCCAGAACCGAAAGCCATTGCACCTCGCTTCGGTCTCTTCGTCCGGCCTGCCTGCCTGCCTGCCTGCAGCCTGCCAGCTAGTACAGCGTGGTCGTCGTCTTGGACCAGCCACTTCTGAAAAGCTCACGGTTGTCCTGAGCTTCACTACCATAGGCCCCAGCTGGCGCGCTTCATGATAGGAGCTCGCACCTGTGGGTGATATTTATGCACGCACTTCACATCTAGGGCTGGACTCTGCTGAGTCATTCGTTCAGTCTGCTGGCTAGCTTGTGTGATTCGAGTGATCTACTACTACCTTAGTTCTCATGAAGTCTGGAATTGCCTTGGTGATCAACGGAAGGATCGGAATTGAAGCCCACGCAGGTGTGTGTTCTTCTCCCTCAAAGGCTTCCAACAACATCACCAGCTGTTGGACGTCATGGTTTGGTCCTTGCGGCCGTGACGTTGCAGTTGCAGTTGCAGTGCATTTCCTGGTGCAGCTGTTGGATGCCTCTGTGGGAGATGAACATACTTCTGCCATTTCGACCAGCGCGCGTGAACGAAATTTCGAACCTAGACACGCAGTCTTCGTCGCGTTGTTACAAGTGTAGCCCCTGCTACCCTAGCCTCTACTTCGAGCTGGATACTGATGGCACAAACTAGCTGTGCGGCCGCTGACCGTACCGTGCCATTTGTGGTGATCGGTCGAATTTGGGTTTTGAATTAGTTACAATAGCATTCGTTGTATGCAGTGGTGAGTTTCAGAGCGCCAATATTGTGAAAACTCGGACTAATGTACTTTCAGTTGGGTCACTGAAACTGCTACAACTTGCCCTGAAATCCGCCATTTTAACGAATATTTGATTAGTTTGGTGTTTCATTGCCGATCATGAGAGCTACTTCTGACTTTTGATTCATCGCAGATTACTAGATCTTACTGGCAGTAGGTTGATACTAGCCACTCTGTAGTTCGCGCATACAGAATTGTGTCACTAGCTCGTCGCTGCTTCAAATTCGAATTCCCGGATAATTTCTGTTAATTTTTCAGTGACACTCGTGTTTAGTTTTCCCGTTCAGTTTGTCAAAATTCGACGGTGTAGCTCTTGCTTATGGTAAGTTTTCTAGTTTGAATTAACGATACTTACTGCAACAAACTCGATGTCTGATCTAGATGTCGCAATCTTTCAGGCAAGTGTACATGCCGGACCCTCATATATATCAACTGGTGAGAGTTTGGAATCAGTTCTTGCATCGCCTACACCCGCATTGTGCAACTCAATTTTGCGCAAGAGAAAATACGTACTGAAATCGCTAGCAACATACGATTACCTGTAATATGCCGTCGTTGTCGCATTTCCTCGTCACGAGCACGTACAACATCCCCGACGATGGCACCTCTTGTATTGCAGTTAATTGTATAGAATACGAGAGACAGACCCGTCTATTGCTCTAGCACCTGAGAAATCCAGTTCGTTACTCACGGGTGCAGTTTACGAGGCAGACAGTGCAGTGGAGCTAGCCGATTAGCTAGCTAGATTCATCACGCGGAGGAACATTCATTTGGCAGCCGAATTGTTTGTCAACGAATTCAGCAACAGTAGAACTGTTGCTACTAGATCCAACAACTTGAGCGCGTACATGCCGTGGTAACATATATTCCGAATAAGCTTTTTCCCAATCTTGAATTCTCGTACGTCTTGCAACTTCAAAACTTTCAAGCATCAGCTGACCAAGGTATGGGCATACATGGTGAACGGGTAGTAGAAGAAATTAATGGTTGATAGTAATTACTGAACGTGTGCAATTCTATGAGTTCACCATTTTGAATGACTGTTCATTAAGATATATGGTAGAACCACCCATAGTCGACTACTTTAGCGATTCCACATATGTTCTGGAATCAGGAGCAGTACAAGTGCACAAGGTAATGTAAATTTTCTACCATGTCGAAAGATAGTAATCACGAGGATTGCAATTTTTTTGGTAATTTTTTGCTTTGAATTGAAATTATTGTGAATATTGGACGTCATTAGCGAGTCCAAATCCATAACTGATATGTAGAATCTTCTTCATCTGATTAGTTCAAGAACTGCTTTCTTGTGAACTACTTTGGAATAGGTGTCATGACTTCATTAGTCTCAACTTTTAAAAAGAAAAAAACAACATTCTAAGCTTTAATTGAAAATTTGTTTCAACCTTCGTTGGAAAGAGTACATTTTGCAGATTAGAAATGGGGTTCGTAGTTGGCAATGGGTGGTTCTACCAAATTTTTTGTTTCATATGTTTTTTGCTTAATGTATGGGTGGTTGTATTGTGCTACATTTGGGAAGAATCAACGACTAGTTCAAAGTGAGCTTGTGGAATTGAAAAATTAGTTGTAATTTGGAAATATAGGCAAAAAAAAAATGGTAAAAAGATCTTTACAATTTCTATTTAGAATTAAAAAATAGAAAAAATAACCGAACTTTATACTCAAAAAACTTCTAAATGCTAGTATTGTGTATGTTAATTTCATTCAAATGGTTGTATTCTAATACTTTGCTACCTTAAGATGCAATTGTTTTGATGTACAAATCCATATGTATCTTGGATTTTAGGCCTTTAATTATTTGAACATATATATCACAAATTCTTATAAAATTTTTTGTTACTTCATGAAATTGACTTTTGTGTCAATTTTTGGTGCTATTTCTAGATAAACTTTGGAAGTGAACACCTCTTCAAATTTGCACCAAAGTCTTTTTGTTTCTTATAGTTGCAAAGAAATGCATTCTATTCCATCATAGCAATCTTGGACAATAAATTTTTGGTTAATATTTGACAATAATTGGAGCATATCATGATACTTGGAAATGTCCAATCCATGATTTGACACTCAAGTTGCCAAAATTTTCACGTCAAAGATCCACATCACTTCACACCATTCACAAGATGACATGTGGCCTTCTTTTCTTTTCTTTTTAAAAATGACTTATTTATTTGTGCCGAATCTGACCTTCACGGAGGGTAATGGCCATCAGAATTGTGCAGAACCTGCTTTTTCAAATCGGCGTTCAGGTTTTGAAGGAAGCAAGCTCGTAACAGACTGGCCAGCCATATATGCCGTGCAGCAGTGGGTTTTGTACACGCGCTCAATCCGCCCATTTAAAAATAAATAAAAAAACCTATCCTAGAAAGTGAATTTTGTGTTCTGCAGGGTAACTAAAGGTAGAAACACCTATAGTCTTCCATATATAATCTATAGTAGTAGAAGGTAATGTAAATTTTTGACCATGTCAAAAGATAGAAATCATGGGGATTGCAATTGTTTTGATAATTTTATGCTTTGAATTGAAATTACTATGAATTTTGGAATTCGGTAGTTGGTCCAAACCCATACCTGATATTTAGAGTCTTCCAATTCCAATCATTCAAGAACTACTTCATGCTCACTACTTTGGGACATGTGGCATGACTTGATTAGTCCCAATTTTGAAAGGAGAAAAAACACATTTAAAGTTTTGGTTGAAAATTTGTTTTAGGAAGTAGTACCCCCTATAAATTGGGTATGGGTCCTTGGTTGGGAATGGGTGGTTCTATCACAATTGTAAAACAAAGTCTCCTATTTTGTGCCATTTTAATTATATATTTTTCACTCCTCCTAGCTAATTTGGGGTCTTTAATTGCAAATATGAATTCAAAATTTTTAAATATGACAAATATGTGGCAAATAAAAAACTTTTGTATTTGCCCTAGGAAGAAATGCACCCTATAAGGCCTTCTTTGTAGGACAGATTTAGCGTCATGCCTAATTATTTTTGTTCATAGTTCAATGTTCACAATCTAACTTATTTCACTACAAAACACAAGCCTCTCTTTTGAATTTATGGCGAATTTGATTAAAATGGTGGTATTCCATGTGCCATTTTCACACCCTAACATCTAAGACAAGTATACATTGCTAACATCTAGACCGGTTTTAGATTTCAGAAATCTAGGACTAAGATAGTCATCAGATTGAGCAATCTGAAAAAATCTAGGATTGATCTAGATTTCAGATATCTAGGAGGTATGTATATTTCAAAAATCTAGTACCAGCATAGATTCTAGTAAAAAAAAAATTCAAATTGTACGCTCTAAACTACTAAAAATGCCAATTTAACATAATACTGCCATTTTAATGAAATTGGCCATATTTGTGCAATTTATATGATGATATTATCCCCTAAATGCCCAAGGCACAATATTTGGGTGTTCACTAAATTTTGAAGTTAAATAAAATCATACCAAAGTATTATTGGAATACTTTTTTAAATCGATGTATCCTTTAACCCTATAAAGATGTTGTGGACCAAAATGGACCAATGATGACAAAGAATTCATGTAAGATAGAAGTGCATATATTCATTTATGATATTTTTGTGAAGATGGGAGGTCTTGCATGGTATTTTGACTTCCAATGAGTATTTTGGGTATTTTTTTTAAGTAGATGATTCATATTATACCAAAATGGATGATTTCCATAGTAAATAACCCATCCTTACGAGGTGAAAGTCTACTTCAAGCATCAAAAATTTGATTTTGAAAAAGCATATTTATAATTTTGTCTATTGAAGGTTTTGTATTATTGTACAAAGGTGTCCATTGCAAATGTTTTTTAGTATTAGAAACACTTCTTCTTTTAGATATGAGCCTCAAATACACTAAATCATGGGGATAAATCACATATGAAATTCATCAACTGTTAAATTTTTTAGCAACCCAAGATGGGTCAATCCATTTTTAGAATGTCTATTTTTTGAACTTAGAATGTAAAGAGTCATTTGAATTTAGACTCATTCTCAACAGAATTAAGTTAGCTATTTAGTCTCGTATCTAGCGATGTTTTCAAGTTTAGAAGAAAAGTCACTTTTGAATTTACAAAAATTTACAAAGCATGGGTAGTTTGGGGGCTATAGCAAAGAGTCATTGCCTAAGGAAACTCTAGCCAATGAGGTGGGGGCATGTGTTCATAGGCAAGCATGGTCAAAATTGTACCACCTAATATTAGCAAGTCTACACCCAACTTTTGAGATGCATTTAACTCCTTTTCAATGTGTTGCCCGATAGTAGATGAGACCTAGAACATCATTGCATTCTCCCTTTTTTTTTAACTCTGTCTAGTTCATGGATATAAACAACGATTGGAATGCATATTTTGTACTTAGATTTGAGCTATTTTTCAAAAAATTCTCCTATTGTGTATCTTTTCTTAAATTCCTTCATTCTACCATGCTTGATTTTAAATTTTGGCTCCAAATTTGTAACAAATCTTCTATTTTTCTCATTAATTTTTGAAATTTAACAATGAAGTGATCACTATTATAAGACCATTTTTTCACTCATTTTTGGTCCAAAAAATATGAGACCTATTTCCATATATGACAAACTTGGTTACTTTGAGAATTATTATAGGATACCAACTTTTTTAATTGTCATGTGTCCAAAAGAGCTAATCAAAGCACAAATTTGGCTACTCAAAAATATGGAATTCAAAAATTACTACATATCAAATATACATTTAATATGTAGTATCTTTTACTTTTATGTTATAATCTTCCAATTAATGACTTGGATTGAAACTAAACTTTGTATAGATGATAAGGACTTGGCTTTTTCTACAAAATCCTACAATTCATTTTGCCTAAAAATGACTCATGTTACTTTACAAAATTGAGATCCAAAACACCTATTAAATGGCTGAAAATTTTTAAGAGGAAAAATAAATTCTAGAGTAGATTTTGAAAAACTATAGATTGATCATCATCATGCATGCTACATTTTTTAACCCCTAAAGGACAAAGGATGTTTTTAGGCCCAAAATTGCTTCAAAGTACTTCAATCAAAAGCAAGGCTATAATCTTCATCTATATTTATTCATTAACAAATCCAATAGTAAGATCATTTGGTTAATTTTTTAGAGTATCCCATCCTAAAATTTCAAAATAAAAGACTTTACCTATTGAAAGATTGAGTCACTTGAATTTCAAAAAGAAGTATTTTCAACTATTTCCAAAAGGTTAGATTTTATCTTTCAAACTTCTTACACAAAAATGTATAGATCCTAATCATCCTACAACTTATTACTCTCTATAATATATTGAAGAAATAAGTTGGAAATACCTATAAAAATTTCAAACAAAAAATATTTCATATTCATCCTTGAAAAAAACAAATTGTAAAAAGAAGTAGAATATGATTTAAAATACTAAATTGTTAAGAATTTTAGTTAGGGAATTGAAAGTGTCAATCCCAATGGTTGAAATTTTGTAATAAAAAATCTACATGCAATGCTTTTCTTTTTAAAAATTTTGAAAGTTGAGTAAAATAAAAGACTTCAAAGTTTATTTTAGAGTAGAGATTCTAGACCTACTAACAAACTAAAACTCTTCATAACTTTCATCTCATTAATCAAAATGGAATGATTCAAAGCTTTCCATATATACATGAATTTTAGAAAGCAAGTTCAAATTTTTATTTCTTAAAAAAAGATTTGTTTAGAGCTACCTAAGTTGCTTGTTGAACATTAAAAATTACATATCTTGCATTAATTGTTTAACCATGTATTCAAAAATTATGAAAATTATTGTACCTTAAAGCTATTCTTTAGGCAAATGTTGTGTGAAAATTTTAAAGAAAAAAAATAAAAATTTCGTTAGTAGTAAGCTATCAAAAATTGTTATGTTGCCAAAACAATGACAAAATGTAGTTTACACATTTAAGGATTAACCTTATTAATATTTTTCATGACCTCAATTTTATTGTAAATGCATTTGAAATGGTCATCAAGGATTTGCATTAATTATATTGCAAATTGAGAATTTTTTCACTCTAATACCAATTAGATAAAACTTTATACCTTAATTAAATGGAAACTATAAAATAATTCTTAAAATCATGTTTGGTCCTTTTTCCACCTCATTTACTTTCAACATTATTTTGGAATTATATATATATACATAAATTGTGTTCTTTATCTATAGTTTGCAATGATTTTGATAATTCTTTTAGTTCATTAGAGAAAATTTAGACTCTCTAAAGAGTTGTCATTACCAAAAATTTCAAGTCTTGAGTGGGCTATTTGACACTTTGACTTTGACTCCATGTCAAAATGTGCAATTGCAAAAAAATATTAGGCCAAGCTAGCTCACAAAGAAACTATTAGTGAAAGTCAACTTGCATGCCATGTTTGATTTTTTATTATTTATTATTATTTTTTTAAATATTAAATTTTTTTGCTATATTTGCACATTTACCAAAAGTCAAATGGCCTTCTCCAAGGCCTGGACTATCTCTAATGTTTTTTATTGACTAGATGTACAAATACAACAAAGAGTGAAAATTAAAAAATCATATTTTGAATTTAAAAAACAAACAAAAAACAATGCACCACAAAATTGCTTTAACTCTTTAAATTCTTATCATTTTTTGACAATGGAGGTTTTCAATGAATTATCCCACTTTGATATTTTTTTGCACATGGATGTGCTTGAAATTTTTAATTACAATCTTTTGTGAGCCCCGTGAATGTCACGTGGGTCAAAATGAATTAGAAAAGTGGATTTGAAAGAACCCCTATGCTTATGAGTTAATGTTCTAAAAATCCTAGAAGTTTTATAAACACTTCATATTGTTAGTTTTAGAGTCTAATTAGGGTTTGAGTGTTGATTTAAAGGTTTGAGAGTAGTTCTGGCCCTAGAACCAAACATCGTAAAAACACTTCGTTAGATTCTATAAGGAATTTGGCCAAACAAAGTGCATGTGACAACATAGATTAAAATGAGTAGGGTTGGGATCAATCTAACTTCCCTAGTATTATAGAAGCTCATAGTAGAAGACTAGATAAAAATTGCAATTCAAATGTGAAAGTTGAAAATTTGCCATCATGTGTGACTTTGCAGACCAAATCCACGAATATTATATGTAGGTGGTTGTTGTAAGAAAAAATACATTTTTAATATAAAAACATGCCAAGAGTGTAAAGGTGAAGCTAGACTGCCAAGATTTCCTTGTATGAAAATGATTCCTCCCGAAGGAATTAAAATCAAAAAAAGTAAATTTATTTCTCTTATGAAAAGTGCAAGTTGGATTTGAAACTTTGCATAGAGGATTTGAGGAATTTTTAAAATTTATCCAAAAAGTTTCATAATTTTTCAAATTACAAAACATGATTCTATGGGAAGTCAACCAATATGACCAAGGATGGAAAAATTCATAGAAATTCATCTCATGATGGTAAAATCCTACTAAAAATTAGGATAATATGTTTAAGTTTAAATAAGAGTCTAATCAAGTTTTGCAACATTCCAACAATGGCACTTACCCAAACTGGAGGCGCCAATGGATTTTAATGGAATTTTAAAACATTCCGCAAGTTTACCATCAAACCCCAAGCATATGAAGGCCAAATTGAGTCATCTTGAACTCTATTCATACTTTCTTGGACCTTCAAGACAACCTTGTCTAGTCAAAATTAACAAAAAACATGAACTCCAAAACTTAGGATTTTCACCTTTTCCATTAAGATGAAAAACATTGTTTTTTTGTAAGGAGTTTTGAATTGAAAGTTGAAGGATAAGGGTCTTTAGACTAATTTGGATCTTTTAAAGCCAATGGCACAATCCATTTCTCATTTGGAGTTTTCCTTCAAAAGATATAGGATAATCAATGGTAGGATAGAATTAGGTGAAGTAAAAGTTTGTATTAGTAGTTTTTGATTTACTTAGTTAATAGTTAGAGTAAAAGGAGGAGGCAGAGGTCCTTGGAATTGTATAAAGGGGCTCTCACCAACTTCCTTTGCACCCCTTTTTTTTTTAATATTATTCACTTGGTTTTGAGACCAAGCCACTTTGTGTTCGGCCAATTTGTGGCCGTGTGTTGGAGTTTTGGCTATTTTGCCCAAAACTCTTGTTTTAATTCATGCGTAGAAGCTTTGGTTCTAAATATTGTCTTGGAAGATCTTGGTGTTCTTTTTTGAGTCTATTTCAAAAGATGTGAAGGTCCCTTTGAAATGCTTGCTAACCCTTATGTTTTTGAGTCATTCTTGAAATCTTTGTTGGTTTTTGAGTCTTTTGTACTAACTCCAAGGACATTCAAGTTGAATTCTAGTGATATTGTTAGTTTAAATACCTTGGAGCTTGCTTGTTGGTGGTTTAAGTGGAGTCTATACACTAACAATTCTCTACTAAGTTTTTTTGTGTGAGATTTCACGACCTTGTTGTAGAAAATCCTTCGGGGATCTATATGTGAAAGAATACATGGTCCAAATGGAATTTTTATTGTCTTTAGAGAAACTTTGAGTAGGATTCAAAGTTCTCAAAGTTCTCAAAGTCTTTGTTGTAGTCATTTACCATCTTCTTTTTAGGAATTTGAAGTTAGTCCTCAAATACGGTGAAGTTAGTACCAAAATTTTAACGTTGATGCTAACATTATACTTTAAAGTATTGGAAAATTGAAGGTAACCTCTCTAATACGGCAAAGCTTTTGTCCTAGATAGAATTTTTCAAATTCCTTTTGAAACAAAGACATTTCTTTGTGTTTTAAAATTCAAGCCTAAATCCTTTGAACGGTGAAGCTTCGTCCTTGGATAAAACTTTTGATCTTTGTTTTGCTAAAAAAAGATTTCCATTAGGAGACTCCGGTGTTAGTTTTAATTCCAAATTTTGGAACTAAAAAAACAAAAAATTGGCGAGCAACGGCCAAGGAGTTTAGAAGTCCAAATCAATGAATTTAAAAATCTTTGGAACAAGCCAACCAACAATCACCTCCAACCACCTAGCAATCACCTCTGGCCAGCTAGGTCGAAGGGACCTCAGCCAACAAGTCACGAGGTCGAACCACAACACTATTAGGAAAAAGGGTTTCAAATGACAAAAGTTTAACAGAAATTTGGCTCCAATGACAACAACCGGAAATTGCAAAGTTTTTCTGTCAAAATTAGATGAACTTGTCAACTTTTTGTCGAATTTGTGTCAATCACACTAAAGATTGGGACTTGTCAATTACTTTTTCACGTACTCAAGCATGGAGAGCTAAACAACTTTTCCACAAAATGCATACACATTATACACAATAATTTGGTTGCGTTCAAATTGGAATGGATTCATCGACATGTCTCTAATTGACGAACTCATTCACCCTCTAGTGAATGTAACACTACCTTTGCATGCCATCACATTTTCTTCTTCATGTGAACTACTTACAAAAAATGCATAGCATATTCTTCCAATTTAGACTACTGAATGCATGCATTTGTGGCTGAACAAAAAAAGCATGCAACTAGCATCATCAACTAAGTACTTTGAGGATTAAGGGAGTGTGCATTGTAGTCGCTTGTTAGGAAACTTCATCCATGTTCACCAATATAGAAGTTCAAAACAGTGAAAACACTGCCACCTTTATCTTTTTTGTTAACAAAATGACCAACACAATAGCTACAAAACATATATATTCTACAATATGGATTCAAATCTTGAAATTAAGAGAAGACTTGCATCTTTACATTTTATTTTCAAAGCACTGAAACTTTGGAAACCAACATCACAACAGTCATAATGCATCCTCGCTACTGCCATCTACACTGTTGCTTTAGTCATCTGATCTTTGTGAAACTCTAATTCCATCTCTTCTTACAGATACGATATTGGCTATCTTTGAAACCTATGACACAAGTCATACATATACGCTTATTGTTCTTCTACCGATTCTACACTAACATGCTTAGAACTTTCCCAACAAAAATTACATTGTGAAGCTCTCACAGTCTTCTTGAAGCTCATAGCTTGGGGAGAACCTAACATACAAGGACCAAACACTACCATGAATATGCATTCAGTTAGAGTTTCTCTACTTCCCCTTTTTCTCAAATACTACGCATTCCTTGCCTTCAAAAGGTTTTTTGTGCAACTTACATTGTTTACTTTGCTCATTGAACTCAAAGTCCTCTATCTGAGCTTGCAATCCCACTGTAAAGGCAACTTCTGATGTACGCAGGGTGCATTGCATATTTCTTTCAAAGACAATTGTTTTCCTCAACGCAAGCTTCCATGCATGCTATTGATTCCCTCTACCTTAGAATGGAGTATATGCCTACTTCATTGAGTCTCGGAACTACATACAACAATTAAGTTTCAGTAATGGCATTCCTTTCTTAGTTGAGGTCCTACGCCTATGACTTGCACATGATGGTCCCCATAGAAAAAAGAATGTGGTCAGTCAACAAGCAACCAAGAGAATTGCTTCTGGGTAAGAAACTACTATTGCGCACTAATGATGTCAAAGTGCATTGCACTATGAGATTTTTTTGTTTACAAATGAAACATAATTCACAAAGTCAGGCACTAGAATCTGAACTACTTTGACTAAGAATTAATTCTTCTCCTCCCTTATTCACAGATATGCAACATTATAATTTGTGATAATTCAATTTTTCACTTGAATACGCATTATTTGTCTTCCATTAGTTGCACATATGGAGCACACTCATTATTGAACATATGCATACACTATGACAAAATTCAAGGGATCATTTGCATTCCCATCCACTCAATTACTTTAAGGTAATCATCACAAATAGAGTAATAGCTGCCATTCTTGAGTTTCCTTCACTTGTTCGGAAGCCATTGACAAAAACAATGAACTAGAAAATTATAAAGTAAGTTCTGCCTTACTTTGGAGTTTCCAAGACATCCTACAAAAAATTGTATTATTCTTTAACATTGTAGGAATATTGAACTATGCTGTGACACGCTACTATGATAAGAATTCACTGATGAGGGCAACAACTTCTTCCTAACTAGAAGTAAGGACCAGAAGATGAATGCTAGTCACTGCATTATATACAAAGGAGAGAATTTGCACTGGGTAAAGACATGGACGCAATACCTTCCACACTGACTTCATGCACGTCATGCACTCTTTTCCATTCCCATCCTCTAACTGTCTACAAACAAAAGGCTGCCTTACAATAAGTCATGTAGGCAAAAAAAATTCAATGAGAACATTAACTAAATTGGAAAAAAAGCATGCACGTACTCTTCTCTAATAACAATGAATAGTCCACTTGCTCTCATAATCTCATGCTTCACTGTTACCATCATTAGAATCAAACGTACCCATTTTCAGTTCGAAACTCGTTAGTAGTTATACACTTTTGTCAGCACCGTTTGTTCCTTGACTTCCTTCACATTGTCTTCCATAACCCACACAGAACTTCATCACTACAACTTCTTCATTTGAAGTTGGATGCTGAATAATTTTAATTTCTAGACCTGCACACTAGTGTTCCTTATAGTCCATAAAAGATATCCAAGTTTCTTGTTTCCAAGTATTCCTTCCACCATCCACATTAGAGCATCCCTATTTTAGCACCGAATTTGACATCTACTCGAGTATAATCTCCCTGAGCTCGTACTTGCTGGTCCTAGAACTTCTCCAACTATATACATAGTTGCATCTTCAGACGTCCTTTAATCATGTACATCTTATAGAAATGTATGAGATGGTTTAAAATGACAAACATTATCAAACATGACATATGACTCCTTCCACTACAAGCCTACTCAGTCTTCACTTCTAAAAACACACTTTCTTGCACATCCACATTGCAAGTATGTCGATTTCAACGTCCATTGCTTTGTCCCTTGAGAGGTCTTTCCTAAAGACCATGAGAAGATCTTCTTTTGTATCGCTTGTGAGTTTCCATACCTACATTGTACTTTCCATTCTTTTTTTTGTCTTCATCCTTCTGATAATTGCTTCTTGCTTTTCTACTTTGCAGACTTTATTTCCTTGTTTTGTCATTGCACACAGAAACATGTTGCATAAAAGGGTTTGACTTCAATATGCAAATAGTAGATAGCATTCAAATGTTCACATAGATGTCACCTTCCAAGGCAACATCATAGATGTATCTTTCTGCTCTGGTTGGAGTGATTACGCTATCTCCCACAACGTGTACGAAGGAAATTAGTTGTGGTTTGATTTGGTTGATACATCTTCATTCATCGTCTCGCATGTCATCTCCATTCAAATTATGACACCATTGATGCCACTAGAGGAAGTCTACAGCAATGAAACCTAATTCTCAATTAGTCCTCGGTTCATGGTGGCACAGCTCATAGTCTTCTCACTAGTCCTCAACTGGATACGAGGACACTTATTGAGGGTCCTTCTACTCCAACGACTGCTGTTGTGAGCTTTTGCACAAAATTCTGTGTTGACAACAAAAATTGCAGAGAACAACCCGAACATGTATTCACACTTCAAGCAGTTATAAAGGAGCTCGTGAAGCTTCTTGAAGTAAGCAAAGCAATTCAGTTTATGTTCAGTTATTGTCGCTACAACCCTTCTTCATACTTCAACTACTCTATGACAATTACCCAAATTTTGCAATTTGATAGTGAGGTTTCCCTATTACTTTTGCGCTTTCAAAGTCTAAAGGTGGAACATTTTACATAGTTTTTGGATAGAAAACCATTCTTTAAATTCAGTTTGAATGGATTTTTGTTAGTATCGCAGCACAGGGCAGGTCAATTCCCCATTATACTCACAAAAATCGCTCTAGAGTATAACTAAGTGACTCTAAAGATCGAACCCACGAGATCCTGTGAAGTATCTAGCTCTATTAAGCAGTTAAGCTCAGTCAGTATCCCAATCTTACTTTCCGGTCCTAGATCTAGAACCAGAAATACTACCACACCGGATAACTATAGACCGGATTACTCCTTCTTCCGGTCCTACTAACTATCCGGTCCGTACAAATACCCCAATCCCAGGATCTCACAACTTCCGATCCTGGAAATCCGTCCTGACCAATCCGGTCGGGATGGTCATCCTGTACCCGTAATCCTATCCGGTTTGGTTTTGCCTCTGTTTCACCATCAGAGGGGTCGCCGCTTAATTTTGAGAGTGGTAGGCTCACCACTCCTTCCGTGACTTATAGTGGCTGAAGACCCACTGTCCTCCCTTCTAAACTCCTAAGCTAATCCGGATCCGGTTTGGTCCTTCACAACAACCCAGATAGCAATCCGGGTCGTAGGTCACACAAAGACCCCACACTCGACCCTCTCGTACTACAACGACCTTGATGCTACTTCCGATCCGTGCGAAGACAGGTGGTTACAAGTGCACCCGTCCGTTCCAACATCAACTTAAAGTTCTTCCGTTACCCAGATGGGTGGTGAGACCTCACAGGAGATCGGACACTCAACCGGATTTTCCACCCGGGAGTTCTAGCGCAGCTAAGGAATCCCTCCCTACCCGCCTAGCCTAACAACGGCTTTCTCACCCGGAATCTCAAACTCTAGACGTGCTGAGGAACTAAGTTCACTCCCAACTCTTCGGTACCTACTCACATGCACCTAGGATCGGAAAATAAACACCAAGGGGAGAAATCACTTACAAACTAATTCGTACTATCCTAACTCCACATCATACAATCCTGTCGCGCTGGAGAGAGATACACAACGAAGAGAATAGAAAGGTACAAGAAGTTTGCAAAATGAACAACTCCTAGTTCCCATCTCAGGAACCGATTTATATACAAAGGGTAAAAACCCTAAAAGCACAAAAAGGAGCGGAAAACCCGTGGGGGTCCGCCGCCACCTAAATCTAACTTTCCGGTCTAACCTAATACTGTTGAGCCGGATCCGGATCTGGATCCGCTCCTACTCCTAACTGAAATTAAAATCCTATCTACCCTACAACTCTAGATCCTATCGTTGGGCTTCCGGTCTCCGGAACTAGCTCCTCGAAAACTTCACTCAAATTCTGGACCCGTTCCCCCTCCGCAGGATTCGGTCCGGGTGGAGACTCCAGGTCGATGGTGATATCCGGTCTCGTGCCCGGAGTCCCAGTCCGTGCAGACTTCTTGGACTCAGGAGTCCAATCCTTCCTGTCCTTCGCCATAGTTGCATCCGGAAAGAGGTCCGGTAGTGAGATGTCCGAAAGGTGAATACCTTTGTCGCACGTCGCTCCCGTCAGCTTCCGGCTGCTCTCCTCGATCCGGTCCGCTGCCTTCCGCCCCTCCACCATTGCCGTCTCCACCTGCTCGGCGAAGTCCGCGAGAATCCGGACCATCCGGGAACCGGATAGTTTCTTCTCTTCGTGGATCTTCTCGTCGAAGAGCTTCGCCTTGGCCGCTGCCGTTCCGGTCTCTCCCAGGACCGCCTTGATCTGCTCGGCCACCTTCCGAGTCTCCTCCGCCATCTCCCGAGCGGCCGTCACGTCTTCCTGATAGGCAAAAAGTGTTGCCTTCAGTTTATCTACCTCCTCCTGCAACCGGCGGATCTCGGCTTCCTGCTTCCGGGTCTCTTCCGGATTCGTGATGCATTGCGCCACTTGTTCCGCCAAGTTGCTGTCCGGTGCAGCACCCACCAACTTGCCGATTGCCGCAAGCGTCCTGTGCTTGACCTCCCAATCTGCCCTGATGTTGCAGAGGACGTTGATAAGACCGTTGAACGGATCTTGCATATCCGGATCTCCCCCGGAATTGGTCTTCTCGGCTTCCGGTTTCTCCTCCGGGGCCGGTTTGTCTTGACCGGGAGGCGTCCCGCGCTTGTGTGGAGGCGTCAGCTTCTGTCGCTTGATCGGCAGCATCGGCTCCTCCTCTTCCTCGCTGGACTCCCGGTCTGACCCGGAATCGGATTCCGCCTCGTCATCCGTCTCCGACTCCCCATACTTCAGGAGCACTTCCTGCGTCTTCCACGCCCTCTCCTCCGTATCGGTGAGGACTTGGTTCTCCCGATAGAGGTGGAAGAGGTAAGGGCACACTGGAGTGGCCCTTTTCTTCCCAACCCTACTAACAAGCTGGGCCACGAGATCGGAAATGATCCGTGCCCAATCCACTTTCCGGGTACCACTGAGGGCACCGAAAATGGTGTTGCCGAGGGTGATCGTCACCCTGGTCGGCTTTTCCGGGTGAAGAACCGGAACCAGGAATTGCAGGAGCCGACGGTGTCGGTCATCCAAGCAATCCTCGACCGCGTATCCGTCCTTCGGGTTGACGGCTCCCTTGAACTTCCCTCGGACAAACTCATCCTTCCGGCTCGCCATTCCCAAACCTCCTGCCCGTAAACCGTAAACCGCTCTCCACATCCCCTCGTTCCAGCTGACGGGAGCTCCCCTCACGGTGTTGTCAAATTGGTTGGACAACTTTCCGAGGAGCTCCTTGACCATTCTCTCCTCCCTAAAACCCCAAGGTTTCTCGGCAAACCCTACGCAACCCATGGATTTGAGATCATCCATGAGTTCAGCCTTTTCCGGCTCTGTGGAGGGAATAACCGGAATGACTTTCCGGAGCTTCACCTCGCCTCCAGAGGGACTCGCTTGTCTCGACCTACGTAGCTGAGGCATTCCCACTCACATCTACCTCACTCTCTCCTAGCCGCACGTCCCGTTCCTCACTTCCTCTCTCCGATCTCAATCGGAATTAAAACGAACAGAACACAAATGCACAGACGCACAAACGACAAAAACTCAATCGTGCGCTCAAGGTCGAGTTTCTAAAAGGGGGTGCAACAGTGAAAGCTCCTCCTTTTATAGTCCCTGGACCCTTTCCGGTTTGTCATCATGAATCCGGTTTACCATCATAATCCGGTTCATCATCATCATCCGGTCCTAGACCTAATCCGTGTTACATTCTGTTTCCGTCGTTAGTTACTTCTGACCGGATTAGATCCAAGAAGCCCACTACTTCACGTTCCGTGCTAATTCTGAGTTTTCCTTCCCCACCTAATCGGATCCGGTTAGCTAATTACTAGTTTCCGTTCCTATTTGGGTGTATACTAAGAAAATCAAAATTCTAAGCTGCGACAGTTAGTACAATGTGGCTTATACTAAATAGAAAAAAACATATGGATTTGTTGAACCTACTTCTCCTTCACCTTCTTCATTGCTGTGTCTTTACTACAATTTGTCATGTACGTATCTTTGTTTTCCAACAATGTCTAACACCTTCTTTTCACGTACATCCACTTATAGTTGCAAAAATAGCATCCTCTCACCTTGGAAGTCTTCTGAAACCTTAACATACACATGAAGACAATTATGCTTTCAATTTTTACAAAACTTCTTGACACACTAGTCTTTTCAGAGCAATTATAGACTTCCTTCCATCACAAATGATAGTCATGTCCACCACAATGAATGAGATCAATAGGAAAAAGGACTTGTGGTGTCTTCATTTCTTTCATATGATAACTCATCCCCAGAAATAAATTATTAAACATGCACAAAACATTCCTGCAGACCTATTACATGCATTTCTTCCTAACACCTTCTGTGACGTTCAAAGGACTCTTGCCTAATATTGTCGCATACAATACTTCTGTTGTGCTGCTTTTTGTTAGAGATTCTGTACATACTAGCGTAGACCATGTACAGTTAGCCTTAGGAGTAGCTTTAGACACTTAGTTAGTATTAGAGTCCATGGGTATTGCTCGTAGTCAAAGGCAGCCCAATGTAGTTAGTTATCCCACATGGTTTGGGGATAACTAGGAAAGGCTTCTAGCTTAAGTTGAGCCCACTCATGTGGCTTCGTATCGTTCTACCATCTAAGTAAAGCCTTTCTCTCATAACATAACTTTGTAATCTCAATAGGTTATGGGCCCACGCACTTGGAGTTGCGCTTGAAGGAGAATTTCATATCATTTGGAGACGATCTTGGAGCTTGGAGGAGCAATCAGCGTTTTGTGTCTTATTCACCTACAAACCATATGGTGTGAGTTATTTGGGGCTTTTGTTGGTTGGTTTGTGAGGTTTTGAGTGCATTTTGGGTGAGAGATTGCTTATGGTAGTAATCACACCTTGTGAGGGCTGGTTGCATGCTCCTAGTTTGAGTTTGTGCTTAGAAGAGTACATTGAGAGCCCATTGAGGGCTGATTATGCATTTGGGTGCATTGTTGATTGTGATTGTGGCAATTGCAATCTAGTGAGAGTCTTTTGTGAGGCTTGGAAGCACCTTTGGGTTGCTTGAGGTATTTGCTATTCATTGAGGGCTGATTTGTGCCCTTGTGAGTGAGTGAGGCAAAGGAGTGGAATTTGCCATCCATTGAGGGCTGAGTTGTGAGCCTTGTGGAGCCATTGAGAGGCAAGTAGGCTACTTTGGAGTTTGGGTGATCCAACTAGGGGTGTTGGAAGCCATTATTGCCCTTGAGGTGCTGATTGTGAGTAGTAGCCTCCATTTAGGGCTGATTGGAAGTTTGGGGCTTCATTAGGGTCTGAATTGGAGGTGGAGAAGATGTTTGGGAGGCCTCAGCCGGGTTTACTGTTTTCGGACGGGTGAGTTGGCCATGGCTTGGTTTCAAGAAGGTAGAGAATGGTTTATTGATTTCAGGACCAAGGTATGGTAGAGGATGAAGGTCATGTCCAGGTGATGAGCCATGCCTGTGGACTACGATTGGATTTGTATGCCTGCGTGGGCAGCTAACATGAATGTAGAACGCTTGGGCTGCTCGGGCGAAGTGCCTCTTACTGTAGCGGACTTCTTGGTACTTAAGGCCATGTAGTTTTGTATTGTGCACAGAAGTGCAAGTGTAAATAATCGGAATTGTTTTCCACTCATTTGAACGCTGCATTCAGCGCTGACTTTAAAAATTTTTTTTTTTTTTTTTTTTTTCATCTGTGACCACTTGTATCGGCTGCCAGCCGACACTAGCAGAAGAAGACCCTTCCAGTGAAATCCAACACAGTGGGAGCTGCGTCACCATGGCATCCAGTGGAGGAGAGGGCGTGCGCATCATCGACAAGTTTGATGGAGAGAACTTTGGCATGTGGAAGTTCAAGATGGAGATGATCCTTGCGGAGAAGGACTTGTGGGACGTGGTGGATGGGAGTGAGGAGCCTCCAAGTGAAGATGCGGATCCAAGGACCAAGAAGGCATGGGAGAGGAAGGAGAAGAAGGCTTTTGCTCTCATTGCCATCAACCTTGTGGATCGCCAAATTGCACACATTCGCCATTGCAAGGGACCAACCCAAGCGTGGACCACCCTTTGCAACATCCATGAGACCAAGAGCCTCTCCAACCTCCTATTTCTTTGCCGCAAGTTCTTCACTAGCAAGATGCAAGAGGAGGATGATTTGTTGGATCACGTCAACAAGGTCAAGGCTCTTGCGGATGAGTTGGCTTGTTTGGAGGCGCCCGTGACCGAGGGAGATGTGGTGATGACCTTGTTGGCAAGCTTGCCATCGTCTTATGAGTTCCTCATCACCGCATTGGAGACGAGGCCCACCAAGGAGCTGACCATGGAGTTTGTGACCGTACGCTTGATGCATGAAGTGACCAAGTGCAAGGAGAATGAGGCCCAAGGGGAGGGATCAACGCTTGTCTCAAGACATGGAAAAGGTGGCAACACCAAGGCGTTCAAGGAGACAAGGAAGTGCTTCAAGTGTGGCAAACTGGGCCACATTGCTAGGCATTACAAGATCAGCCAAGGCAAGGACAAAGAGAGTGCACACCCAGCTTCCAAAGAGGAGGAAGAAGAGGGTTTCGCCTTTGCAGCCAATGGAGGAGGGGAGAAGGCCAACATGTTCACTTGGATTGTGGACTCGGGGGCCATGCAACATATGACCAGCCATCGAGATGCCTTCCACACGTATCAGCCCATTTCGGGGAAGAAGATTTATTTGGGAGATAATGGCATGGTGGAGGCCCTTGGCATGGGGGAGATCCTTGTGGAGGTGCAAGTGAAGGGGAAGACCAGGAGGATCCAAATCCAAGAGGTGCTCCATGTCCCCAAGTTGCATGCCAACTTGCTTTCGGTGAGCAAATTGTCTTTGGGAGGTTTGAAAGTGCATTTCAACATGGTGGGGTGTGTGGTGCGTTCACCAAGTGGAGTTTTGATTGCATCAGCCCCTCATGAGGGCAACTTGTACCACCTCCATTTCTCCAAGGTGAATGGCACTTCCTTGGCGTGTGTTGCCCATGAAGACCTTGTGGAGCTTTGGCATAGGAGGCTTGGGCACTTGAATGTGACGAGCATGAAGAGCCTCCAACACATGGTGAAGGGTCTGAACCTCTCTTCTTGCAAGCATGATTGGAGTTCTATGGTGTGCAAGGGGTGCATTGAGGGCAAACAAGCGAGGCAACCCTTCCCCAAGGATGGGGCAACGCGCGCCACCAAGCCATTGCAGCTTGTGCATTCGGATGTGTGCGGGCCGATGAAGACCACGTTCATAGGAGGAGCAAGGTATTTTGTGACCTTCATTGATGATTTCTCTCGCAAGATTTGGGTGTATATGTTGAAGTGCAAGAGTGAGGTGTTTGGGCGTTTTGAGACTTGGAAGGCCCTCGTGGAGGCTCAATCGGATTGCAAGGTGAAGGTGCTGCGGTCGGATAATGGAGGGGAGTATGTGTCCAAGGCCTTTGAGGCGTACTTGAAGGCCCATGGCATTGAGCACCACACTTCCGCACCCTACACCCCTCAACAAAACGGCGTAGCAGAGCGTGCGAATCGTACCATTGTGGAGATGGCAAGGGCCATGATTTATGGCCAAGGTTTGGAGCTTGAGCTTTGGGGGGAGGCGGTATCCACTGTGGTTTACACGAGGAACCGGTGCCCCACCCAAGCATTGATAAGCAAGACACCGCAAGAAGCTTGGAGTGGGACAAGGCCCCACGTGTCTCACATGCACACCTTTGGGTGCATTGCCTATGCATTGGTCCCAAGTGCCAAGAGGACGAAATTGGATCCCAAGGGCATCAAGTGCCTTTTCCTTGGTTATTGTGAGGGAACCAAGGCTTATAGGCTGATGAATGTGGAGACCAAGGCCATCATCAAGTGCCGAGATGTGACCTTTTTGGAGGATGGAGGAGCTGATCCCAAACTCTTGGAGATGAGCCCAAGTGGGAGAAGTGGAGGACCAGCCCAAAAGGTGGGCACAACTCCAAGAGTGCACATAGAAGATGGAGATGAAGATGAAGAGCAAGGTGCTGAAGATGAGGACTTTGTGGAGCCCAAGAAGAAGGTGACCACACTTCAAGTGAAGAGATCAGCGGCGGCTTCTCCAAGCACTTCACCAAGGGAGCAAGAGCATGATCAGCCCTTGGAGGAGCAAGATCAGCCCATTGGTGAGGAAGATCAAGGCACGGAGGAGCCACGTTATCCAACGAGGACCCGCAAGCCCCCTGGAGATTGGTGGCTGAATCACATTCTTCCCCAACAACAAGAAGAACAAGCCAATGTGGCTTTCCTTGGAGATCCATCCACGCTTGGAGAGGTGTTGTGTTGCGAAGATGCAAGCAAGTGGGAGGTGGCCATGCAAGAGGAGTACAAGGCCCTCATTGACAAAGGGACATGGGAGCTTGCAGCCCTCCCTCCCAAGAGATCAAGTGTGAGTTGTAAGTGGGTTTTCTCTACCAAAAGGGATGCTTTGGGTCACATTGTGAGGTACAAGGCAAAGTTGGTTGCTAGGGGTTTTTTCCAAGTGGTAGGGGAGGAGGTCATCTACATGGATCAGCCCCAAGGCTTTGTGCAAGAAGGCCAAAAGCATTTGAAGTGCAAGTTGAAGAAGGCACTCCCCGGGTTGAAGCAATCGGGGAGAGTTTGGGATCGAGATATTGATGGCATGTTTGTGAGGAAGGGGTTTCGAAAGAGGCCACGCTGATCACTCTTTGTACACCTTGCAAAGTCGTGAGCATTTGGTGATTGTGATCCTCTATGTGGATGATCTGATCCTCCTTGCAAGTAGTATGCCCAAGATGCTTGAAGTGAAGGCGATGCTCAAGCAAGAGTACAAGATGACCGACCTTGGAGAGTTGAAGTATTGCCTTGGAGTGGAGTTCAAGAGGGATAGAGCTCAAGTATGTGCCTACCCAAGCTATGGTTGCTGATGTGCTGACCAAGGCCCTTGGGAAGCCACAACACCAAAGCTTCATTGAGAAGATGGGGCTTCGCGCCTTTGCCCACTCTCAGAGTGGGAGTGTTAGAGATTCTGTACATACTAGCGTAGACCATGTACAGTTAGCCTTAGGAGTAGCTTTAGACACTTAGTTAGTGTTAGAGTCCATGGGTATTGCTCGTAGTCAAAGGCAACCCAATGTAGTTAGTTATCCCACATGGTTTGGGGATAACTAAGAAAGGCTTCTAGCTTAAGTTGAGCCCATTCATGTGGCTTCGTATCGTTCTACCATCTAAGTAAAGCCTTTCTCTCATAACATAACTTTGTAATCTCAATACTTTTTGTATGTTTACAATATAACACTTCAATTATTCAATGCATTAGCTAGACATTTCAATTCTTCACCAAATTTCAAATATAGTGAATGTATCGTTTAGGATTATAAAACTACTATGCCTAACTTGCATCCAAGTTTTCTTCAATAATGAACACGTTGTCTTACCTTTATTGTACCGTAGTTTCTTCTTGTGTGGCACATCTATGCTTGTGTATACAACATAGTATTTTCATGAGATTTTCATTTACAGTAAACCACGGTCGTCCATTCGCACATTGCCATACCTTCAACAAAAGACAGAAAATACAATGAAGACACTCTCATTCAATGGACCTCCGGGAGGCTTTACAACTCCTTATGAAGCAACAATTTCTTCACATGCAGTTCACCCGCTTTCTTTGCCTATGTAAGTAACACTTCAGTTTTTGCAAGTCTACTTAGTTCCACAAAACTATTGTTTCATTATTAGCCATAACCACCCACTACTTCACCAATAAAAAAACTCTGAAATAACTTTAACAAACAATGCAAAGGATTGCTGATGTTTTCGATAAACATTCACTGTACTTCTTAATTAATATAGATGTCTTCCGAAATGGGCAACATCTTCCTCTACGATGCACATACATTATCATAGCATGCTGTTAATTTCAAAAGAATTGCAGAAAACACATACCTATGTCCACTTGTGCAAAGGCCCCCTCACAATGACGACTTCAATGACTTGCTTCTTTGTGTCCATAGAGTCAATATTGAACTCACTTCCATTGAATTTAGATTTTTACAAAGTCATCATTATTCTTCTCTGTCTCCATTCCTCTCATATGCTAGCACATGACACTACTCCATTTGAAGCATATTACATTCTCATCTTCCACATACATAAGACAAACTCATTTTCGATTCTCTACATGAGGTATGCAATGTCATCCACATAGAAAAAGTGTGGAGAACCCACTCACAATGTCGCATGAGAAGCTATACTTTCAAATATAAAAAAGAAATTGAGAGCAATTGCCATTGGGGGCCAATACTTTCGTCACATATTATCTCCACATGACAATGAACCTAGAATT
This sequence comes from Pseudoscleropodium purum, assembly GCA_963969395.1. NCBI lineage: Eukaryota > Viridiplantae > Streptophyta > Bryopsida > Hypnales > Brachytheciaceae > Pseudoscleropodium > Pseudoscleropodium purum. The sequence goes on from OZ017796.1 coordinate 8,114,795, forward strand.
TTTGTAATGTGGCCAACATTGGAAGTCGTTTTTTCTACTATGCAAATTATATAGAGAATGAATTGGAAAGAAACTTTGTGAATATGAAAGACAAAGACCAACGAAGGCTAAAGAGTTTCAAGAACCTTAGAGTCCCTAGCACATAAAAAAATTAAATGTACAATATCACATTCTTAAGCTCCAGGAATAGATTTCTAGAACCAAATGTCAGCAACACAACAAATAGTAGGCATGAGGACATTCTCATAAAATAACACCAGTCCTTCAATGTAACAAGTGCAATGCAAGCTAAAGAAATTCATATAATGAATACAACCTACTACACATTCACCTATCATTGATAGAACTTAAATTCCACAAAATATACTTCCCTTTGATTTTTTTAAAATTAATCAAAGGAAATTCTAATTTCGGCTCTTTGGAGGTCTTGCATCACTTGTATCAACGACAACAAGATGCCAGTCTCCTATGTGCGAATTTGTCTTTTCAATTTCCATCAACTTCCTAAACATGCAAATTGACAAGTAGATCATTCCCCATGCATATTTACCTATGACATTGCATTCATCTAAATCAAAGTCTATCCCTATGCTCTCTCACTGAATATTACGGCAGTCACACTATTCTTCTTATCTCAAAATGAGTATTAACTATGCTTGGTTTTATAATGACTACAAAACACATATATCCGTGGATGATGTGAACACTCTATTTTGTCGTCCTACACATTACATACAACACATATTGCAACTTACTACTCCCCACAATTCTTTAAAATTAAAATAAGGCTACCAATTTTAGAGCAATTCGATGAGAACAACATCCACTCCTACATGCAGTGTCTAAAATGATAGAATTTGCTTACAACAGATTCACTACTGTCGCTCTGCATTCCAGTGTTGGATGAAGATGAATTTGACAACTGTGAATTGTTATTTTCATTCTCTTCATTTGACATGTGGTTGACACCACGTACAGTTCCTTGTGAATTAGGTCTTGGCACGAACTTATCTTGAATTTTCATTACTGCTTTGACATGTATTTTTTTTGCAACCTCGTTCCCCTGTATCTACATTATTTCTATACATCATTTCTTCTAAGTCTCTGTCATCTTCTTTTCCAGAGAATTGATTCATCTCTTTATAATCAACTGATCTTTTTTGTTGTGCTAAATCCACTGGTGTAGCATTACTGCTCATCCGACCAAGTCCTCTGTTATGGTTCATTTGTACTACACCTCCACCTGAACACTTGCATTGTCTACAGACAGGTTCAATAACCACAGTCTGCCCAATTCGTGCTATAGGAACCTCGCCTTCACCTACTTTTCTATCAGGCCTCAGTCCATCGAATTCGTTGTCATCTCCCATTTGAAACATATTTGGCTCCATGTCTTCTCTGTTGTTTGGCAACACTCTCCTTCTTCTAACCTCTTTCTTCAAAACAACTTGCCAACCAAGGGATTCCACTACATCAGAATAAAATACTTGTCAGAGTGGACTAGAAATGCAAAACTATCTAGACAAATGTTTCCAAAGGTAAAGCCCCATTTGTCTTTTTTTATTGTTGCATTATCTCCTATATAGTTAGCTTTGACAAAATTACAAACAAAAAGTATTAGACAATATTGTTTGTAATTCAATTCCAAAATCTCTTCAATGTCGCCCACGTACTCTATATATGCATTAACCAGGTTGGAATCTCGGATTCCATTTCTGTAGACCTGCTTGAATATCGCTGCTACTCCATTATCTGCAGTCTTGAGTGATTGCTCCAAATTCTTGACTGTGAAGTGATTTCCATAAGCATAAATTCCTTTATAAGTTGCTGCGACAAGGAGTAGTCCTCTAGCAGTGTCAACTACTTGTGGGTTGACGCTGACACTTTCTTCTCACTCTTGCCTAACCTCTCCCAATATCCAATTGGCGAATTCAGGTAATTGCCTTAGATTTTCTAGATAAGAGAATTGATTTCGACATGCACCTCAACATTGTTGTCGACGGTAATCCTCTCTATCTTATTGCTGTTGGAGTACACTATCCTCATATCTCCTAGAAAATATTGCGTGACTTAAAACAATAGACAATCAATTTTAAAATAAACAACAAGATAGGCTTGAATATCATGTATTGTCATTTTGCAGACGACAAAGACCTACATGTACGCACGAATATCACATATCCAAAAATCTAGAGCTGTACGTGTTGTTGTCATTGCAAACTTACATTCTACTCCAAAATAGTGAATTCTATTTCTAATAGTCCACATCTTTTTAATGCAGTAAACAAAAAGAGAAGTTCACAGCATGTTCAATATCCTTTGTTAAGAAACACTCAAGCATTACCATTTTCACTACTATGTATCACTGAAACAAAAAGCCACCATTGTGGAATGAAATTGATATCGTAATTTTAAGGTACTTACTTCCTGTAAGGTTCCATGTGAGATGGATTGTCTAACACAAAACTGTGAACGAGCTTTAGAAATTCTAGACATAGGGCGGTATCGCTTCTGTCCTAGGTATTCGTTATACATTGTCACTTCTTCCTCATCATCCCATGCACGCTTTCTTGTGGCATTATACTCTAAGAGGTACTCGTTTATGAACCCTATTGATTCTTCCCTCATGTACCCGTAAGCTATACTACCTTTAGGCCTTGCTTTGTTTTTTACAAAACCCTTAAGAATTTTTATAAAACACTCAAACAGGTACATGGGCCTCGTATGAACCGGACTACATATGAATAATTCCTCAACTAAATAAATTAGAAGATGCATCATAATTACAAAAACAAATGGTAGAAGTTCCTTCTCTAAGGTACACATTGTTTCCGCTACATCGTCTATCATTTTCTCCCTTTGATTCATATCAACCACTTTCAAAAAAAGTTTATGGAAAATTTGACTTACACGCATTATTGCTCCCACAACCTTATCGTCACAAATGTTCTTCAAAGCTAGTGGAAGTACTTGTTGAAGCAAGATGTGAAAGTCATGCGTTTTGAGTCTACGAAGTTTGCCATCATGTATTCTACTACTAAGGGTACCAACATAATTCGTGGAAAACTTCAAGTCCTTGATTGTAATCAAGAATTTTTGCCTATCGTCTTTGTTGAGGACATATGAAGCGTTCGATATGAAATGAGTGTGACCATCCGCGTTGGGTCTCAAGTGGAGATGCTAATGAATGCCTCTTGCTCGCATGTCTTCTTTGGACTTTGGACCATCTGTTTTGCCTAGTAGAGTCCTCAACAATATATCAGCAACATTCTTTTCACAATGCATTGGGTCAAGTATATGACGAATTGGGAGTTCTTGTTGACATTAATTTATCAAAAGCCAACGTCAAAGAGAATTAGCCTCATGCCCTCATGCATTGAAAGCCTTCTTCTATGCTTATAGACTTTTAATGACTACAAATTACTCTGAAGTTGCGAAGCACAGCAACGACGGAAATAAAAACATAGTTTGCATGAAGAATGATAGCAATTGGAAAAGACTCATGCGGTCAAAGATACAACCATGAATAATTCCTTCATACACATGAGGACATTTGATAAAGAATCAAAGGAAAAAAGAACTATGGACGTCAAACTACCTGCATTGACAATATTGATTAATCGAAAATCGGCAACTCAGTAATGAATATTCAATCGATATTGTCGTAGTCCCTTTCTTAATGCATTTACAATTTGAAGGCATGATACAATTAATCCATTATTATTTAGAGACAATTTAGGGGAGCAATGATTTTCTTTTTATCCTTTTCTTTCCATTTTTTTGCACTTCCTCAGCCATTTTTTTTGTTTAATTCCAAAAGAAATTTGTCGTCATTCCATAGAGCCTTTGTTATTGTAAAATGCATTATAGATGGCATTGCTATTACAAAACAAGATTTTCTTTACTTTTACCTATCAATACGAGAATTGGAAAAATATACTAATTTTTTTCACTCCCGTTCTCTTCACTGGATTAGCTTTAGAATTTGGACATCCACCATACTGTAAGAAAGACTCCCTCCATTTGCCACGTTGAATAATATTGAGGTTTGATTGACGACATAGAGGTGGATCATGGTTCCTTTGTCCGTTGAAAGCAGCTCATGCATTTTTCCATCCATGACTACTACACAGCCACCTTTGATTCCCAAGGAACAATGTTTTGTTTGCTACGCTAGAGTGCTTCGCAGCGCTGCCATCTCTTCAAATCAAACAGCCAGCATATCCTTTACCAACTTGACTTGAAATCAATGTGTAGGTTGGGAAGTCATTAATTGTCCACATGAAAATTCCACACATTAGGAATTTCTAAGTTGGACTAGGTGGTTCAGACATATCCATTGCTTGAACTCCTACCCACATTTTCTTCAACTTTTGCACCAAAGGTTGCATGTGAAAAATCAATTGTGTATTCTAAAGGAGAGTTTGGCCTTGGAATGATCATCGTTAGGCAAATAAAAAAACGCTTAGTCACCAAATATAGTGGCAAGTTATAAAATACCATCATCATAGGCCAAACGGAATGTTTTGAAGATTGTAGATTATGCGGGTTCACTCTGTCTAAGGCCAATCCCATTCTGAAGTTCCTTGCTTCTTTGTTGAAATGTGGGTGATACTCTTCAATGAAGCACCACTGCCCGCCATCCACCACTGACCTCATTTTCCCATCTGTGGAGTAATTATTACTATGCCACTTCAAGTGTTTAGCTAGAAAAGGACACTTGAACATCCTTCACAATCTTTCTATGATGGAGAAGTATCTGAGGATTCTAATGGGTGTATTATGGAAGCCTTCTATATACCTTGACTTCTTGCAATGTGGACAACTGTCTAATGTTACATTTTCTTGCCAATATAATGTTCTACCACAAGCACAGCTATATATGGTCTCATGGGAAAGATCTAGTTTGATCAATAGAGTCTTCATTTCATGTGAATTTTTGGGGTAGTTGTTAGACGGAAGCACATCATGGTTGAAAAAAGTGAGAATCTCATCAAAGCAATGATGACTAATTGAAAACAAAGAATAGAGGGACATGAGAATGACATTGAATTGTAACCTACTTGTGCTTGAACCATCAAATAGAGGTTGAGCTGCTTGGTACAGCAATTCTTCCAAGAGCGCAGTATTGTCTATTTCTTCATCTTCAAATGGCATGTCATCGAAATCCAAGGCAACATCCGCATCAGAGAATTGTTGGTGAATTTTGTCCACCCATGAAAAATAGTTTTGGGCCATCTCTTCGAAATTGACCTTTATATGCAAAGCGGTAGCTTCAAAAATTTTTGAATCATGGGCATCAAAGAAGTCATCCTTGTTGTCTAGGTCTCCTGCATTAGGTCCCTGTTTAGTAGGGTTTTGATGTAGAGTTTCGTTTCCTTGCCATGTAAGATGACAAAGTTCAGCTACATAGTATTAGTTGTAATAGGTATTCAACAATTGTAGACAACTAAATTTTTTCGGCATTGGGAAAAATAGGAGTTGGTTGTCTATGCTATGTTTGGAAATTTAGATTTATAATTGCAAAGCACAACAATGAAGCTTCATATTCAATGCATTAATTGACCAAATTCTACGGAGAATCAATTGCTCATTGAAATCAAAGAATGTTTTATGACATGAGAGAGGAAAATAACAGTTTTGAATGTTACTAGGAGAGGATCGACCAAGGTACAGTCTTGACTGTACTTGCAATGGTGAGCTTCTACAACTTGAATTGCTATGTTTTAAATCTGTAACACTTTTTGCAACCGCATAGGTATCTATCTAAACCTTGGCGTGTAGTGAAGGCCCTCTCAAAGTGATATGCTTGTCTTAAATCTCTTTCTATCATTTCTCTAGACAACTAGTCGTTCTAGAGTCATGAAAGTGAACAACACTTTTTAGTCTTTCAAAATTCAATGCACTTTGAAGTAGAATGTAGAACTGCTTTCAAAGTAAATGAACTTCTAAGGCAGGCATTATTGTAAGTTACTACAGAGTTCATCTTAATTTTTTGTAGGAAACTAAGATAACAGAACATTGTAGTATAGAAGATTGGGAAAGTAAAGGACAAGAAATATAAAGCATTTGTTCATGAAGTCCTAGATAGGAGAAAAAAGAACACAAGAAGTGCAACAATAGACATTACAATACTCTAAGTGGTAGGACAAATGTCTTCCTAACAAGAAAAAATGATCTTAATCAATCATTGCTATTTTTTGAAAATGTCTTGACATGAATGAATTGAGAAGCTCATTTTCATTTGAGAAATTTGCTAACAATAACACTACTTCACTTTGTCATAAACGTAGGTCATTGCTTCCAAGAAAGTATATGGACGTCCAAACAAGCTACCGTATGTTGTATAGAATGATTTTATTCAATGCATATCGGAAAGGAATTTACATAGTTGATTTATTGAGTACAAAAATTGTACCTCAAATGTCAGATATTTGAAGATATTTTGAATTTGATATGAGTTTTGAAAGAAAGTATTTGTCCTCTTAGTACAATTTAGAAGTCATTGTTTCTCAATGAATGTGGGCCAACTCTAGAACCACGTACATGGCATCATCTTTTGCAATTGTAAACAAAAGTACTGAAGCCACTCATTTTGCTTCTACCATTCTATAGTGTCATCAAGGTCAAGCACTTCATTATTTTTTGATGCAATTATAGAATAGGATAGCAGGGCAAATAGGCATTGCTCTACAAATAAGTTATTTCCTAATTAATTTGTTGTATTTAAAGAGTAATTGTGCTGTGCACATTGCAGTGTTTGAGGAATTATAGGTTTCTTAAGTATACTTTGTTCATTGCTACAATAGTAGTGTGTATCATGTGTAGAAATGAAAGAGTTATATATGTCTACAACTGTGGAAGCGAGACATTTACAAACCCTAAACCAATTTTTCATTTTCCTTTATTATAATAACAAGGTTGCAAATGTCACACTATCAAAGACAAAGTTGTAAAATTCATTGAACATCGATGGCAGATAAATGAAAAGAATAAGGAAAATGTAGAGTGTTATCACCAGAAGCTAAAACAACTATGTGTTGCCTACATGATTAATGCGTGAATAGGCTACTTCTTTGTGGATAAGTTGGTCCGTCTTGCAAAATACATCTTTGTTTTATGGAATAATGTGCATGGCACTTTTGCATTACAAATGAGGCTGCAATATAAATTCCAAGCACGCATTTAGTATATCTTAATTTGTATATCACTTGCACTAAATGATGTTCAATTGTATAATGAAGACTACTAAAAAAGGAAGAACACAAAAATGAGTGTGTAGAGGAAGTGGCATCTGTTTTCTATATATTAAATCTAGAAAATGAAGGCAACGTATGGAATATGCATTCTTTGCTACAGTTTATTCCCATTCAGGAAGAGCAAATGTAATAGACATGTATGACAATGGAATTAGAGTACAAGACAATGTAGGATAGTTTATGTTTTGTAATAGTAATTGGTGCATAAAAATGTTGTCCTCTTTGTGTGTACTGAAATACTTTTGAGAGAACCCTAAACCTAGGAAAAAGAATTAGGAAATTGCATATTTCACATAAAAAAAACAAAAGGAGAATTAGATTGGGAAAAGAAGCACTTACATATGTTGAAGGACTTCAAGTTCCCAAAGTAGTTATAATTTGATATTGAAAACATGGAATTTGTTGCATGTGCATCTTCTCTTTTGCGCTTCAAATTCTTCTACATCTCTCGAATTTGTCAATGATGTTGCACCTAGAAATGCTGAGGAATCCGCCTTGATTTGTCCCATAGTTTGACAAAGTGCTTTTTTTTCTGGACAATGCAAGACTAGATGTAGGAAGCACTGCATTCATGTGCAACAATTAAAATAGAAAGAAAGTTTCATTGCTGAGAGTTAGTACTTCCATAAACAGTGAACTTCATGATTTAAAATGATGGCTACTATTAATTGTAGGACATGATGTCAAGGCAATCAATATTATATCAGAATGTTAGACATCAATAAACTTGTCAAAATTGAGTGTCGTGTAAATAGGATTATAGAAGTCACCTACGTTCAACAGACGTTTTGATGAAGATTGTAGCCTATGACATAGCTCAATTTCTCTCACTTGTTAAATGCATTTGTAAGCAACATGCAAATTGTTTTGTTTCATGAACTAAATTTGTGGCAGAGAAGATGGCCACATCTAGGAAAGTCAAGTGACCTGCATCGATAGAAGAGTTCAGTGTCACCTTAACCAAGGAGAAGCTTTCTAACTTTTTGAATGAAGGGCAGATTAGTAGATGCAATGTCTTTGACTGACGAAGGAGAGGGTAGTCATGTTGGCTTCATACGAAAAGTAGGTAAGTTTGTTGGGAAGCGGTAATTGTCCTCTGATGAAAGAAAAGTCATTTTCTCATAAAGTATAGGTAATTAGGGTTTTTTGTAAGTCGGTTAAACTTGACAATTTAGACATGTATGTGGTGAAATTTTTTTACTAAAATTGTAGTTATTACTTAAGGCTAAAGTCATATTACATGAACGTGTTGAAGTGGAAGGACGATGATGGATACAATACTGGAAAACCTAACTATCTTCATATTAGTGCAGTAATTTGCATGCCAACATAAGAATGTCCAGTTGCAACACAGCAATAGAGAACCATGAACTTTTGCAGAATTAGTGCAGAAAATTTTGTAGTGTCCATTAATGTAGTGTAAAATTAGTTAGCAAGTATGGTACTTGACAGCCAAGTAGGTCACGTTTTGGGGATACCTACCTTAATCATAGTAACTATGCCGTCTCCTTTTTTTGGTTTCTATGAATTGGACAGCGACAGCTTCTGTCATTTTCACAATTTCTTTTGTCGGGAAACATGTGTAACACTCAAACCTTCTTTAGTGACTCGAATATGTCTTTAGGCTTTGGAGAAATATGGAGACTGCATAGTGCAAAATAGATTTTAAGAAAAGGGAATTTGATAGGAAATATGTTCGAGTGGAAACAAGTTTTAGGAGGATTAGGAGGAAGAGAAGTGTGGGGAATTTTTCTTCGGTTTTGGTGTTGTTTTCATTGGTTCATCTAGGAGTTGACCAATTGTTTTGGTACACATTTTGAAGAAGTGTCATTCTATCTTTTGTGTTGTGTGCACATTTTATTTTGTGAAGTAGTGGTCTATTGCCATGTAGGTTGAGAGGGCATTGGAAGAGGGAACTTGGGACACTAGCCTTCTAATCGACCAGCCCATGAAGCCATTGGTATTGGTGAGTGTCAGTAACTCATTGTTGTGCTGTAGAGGAATTTGATGAAATTGAATATTGGACTCAATACTCTCTTAAATGCATGCTCTAGAGCTACGAGTTACAAGTAATAGCACATGCTTGAGTCAAAACTAAATTGTGAATGGAAACGTTTTAAGCATAATGCCAAGGTCTGGGAGATACAGAGAAGCTAACAAACATTTCAGCATTGAATAAAAGTGTACACGCTTAAGTTGAAGTGAACATCATGTTGTCATTAGCTTCTTTACAGTGACAAATAGAGAATCGTGAAAATATACGTGGGGGTGCATGCACTAAGGATTTTAATATGGAAATAACTTAGAGTTCATTGTTTGTTTAAAGTCATTCTAGGTATGGATAAGAATTATAGAATGTAGCAAAGTTCTAGTTGACCAAAGGAAAAAAGGATTTTCTTTTATGAAGTTTATGGTTTCAGTTGGTATTTAGATTCATATTGTGCAAAGGCCCCTTGCATGAAAACGACGTGTATAAAATTATAGAGTATATCATGAAAGGAATAGGATAACATAAAATTTAATTTATGCAAATAAACACAGCAAATGCATGCACTGAAATTATAATTTGTGAATGGATGATAGTGGAGCCAAAGGAAAATTAGTTTCATGCCAGTTAGTGACCTCTGTTTTTTTAAAAGAATTTGAAGTGGAACCAAGAATGTAGTTTGTGTACGCGCGTTGTTTGTGTAGTCAATAAGACAAAAGAAGAGGTTGCACATATCATCTATAAATAAAGTCTATGGTTTCTAACATTATTGACAAGCATACTAAAATCGTTGTTTTCCTCTGAAGACAGAGGAGTTTTTGAGACAACCTTCTCCAGACACAGTGAGTTTGTAATTTCCCCGTAATTGTAAGTTTCTTGTTGAAGTTATAGTTATCATTGGAAGAACACATACTCTGTGAAAACATGATTTCAGTTGCTTGAACTACAAATTTGGATTTGTAATAGTGAACAAATTGAAGGGCTTGTTCATAGCTGTGTTAGAAATGACATTGAAGAAGTTAGATAATAAGTAGCAAACGGCATCTATCATGGTAACCACTAAAAAAGTGTGCATATTAGACAACTTTTGTCATTGATGCCAATGCAGGACACAAATTCCTGTCATTGATGCTAGTACAAGACAGAAGAGTCATGAAAAAGGCAAAAAGTAGTAAAGATACATTCAACTAAATGTGCTTTTGAGAGAAGGGTTTGTCAATTTTGTGTTCACATACGGGATAATACTGTCATGTACAAATGCAATTCATTGATTGGCAGAGTACAAGAGTAGCATAAATTTGTTTTTGCAATGGATGCACTTAGAAGATGCAAGAGGCTTCCATGGCATGTATGCATTTAAGTATTGTACTATTAGTTAATGAAATCATATACATCATTATTATAAAGGGTAGAATGTTAACGTTTGTCACTATTGTTTTCTAATTTGTTTTCATTTGTGATTGTAATATGCCTAAGTAAAAGAAAGATGATGTAATGGTAATGTCCATGAAAAAAATGATTGTAGTGCTCATGTATTGTACATTTGCGGGGACTGTAATTTATAGAGAAGTGGCCATCAAAGTTGAATAACTATAATGCATGAAAAGTTGTTAACTACAGAAATGCTTTCGTATTCTAAATTAGAAGAGTTTTGCGTTTTTAAACTTCTAATGTGCTTCAATAAAAATGATTTACTATTTTGCAGAGGTGGGGTGGGAAAAGCGTAGCAAATGGTATGGAGGTAAAGTTATTGTCTTTGGCAAAGTTACAAGGAAAGGCAGTTTAGATCAGGGTTGACGAATCTCAATGTCCACCCCAAAATAGCGTCCGGACGCAACGTCCCTCCCGCCGTCGGAAGGCGGACGGGCGGGGCGGACGAGGGAGGACTGGGCGGACTGGGGCAGACGGACGGGGCGGACGGCATCTGCGAATGTCAGTAGATGCTGCGGACATAGCGTCCGCGTCCGCATGTCCTGTCAACCCTGGTTTAGATTGTGAGTACAAAAAGTCTTAAGTTGTTGCCTAATCATGGTGGATTTAAGTTTCATTTGTTAGACAAACTTGCTCTTCTGATTTTCCTAGGGTTTACTGAATTAGAGAACACTGGAGACATTCTATGCATGGAAGAAGACAACAAATGCGGAAGAAGGTTCTCCAAGCGGGAGTGATGCACCAAAGGCTAGCCGTGGGATGCATAATTTTAGAGGGCAGTCAATTTCTATAGGACTGTAGTCCAAAAAATTAGCATTAGTTGGAAATTAGAGAAGGTTTGAAGGAGGACATGCAAACAATATTACTAGAAAAGGGGGAAGACAAGCATTGGAGACAACGTCTTCAAGGCAAGCATGAAAGAATGATGAGTATATGAATTCAAGTAGTTATGAAGGTAACAAGCATTACATGATGCTAAATCATTCAAACCAGGGAGTTCATTTATCATGAACTTGAAGGTTAGAAGTGACAATAAAGGAAAAAATATATATGTAGTGAACTACTAATTGTGAAGGGTCAAAGGTAGGTGTGTTTTGCATTTGATTGATGTTCATGGCATTTCAAATCAAATAGATGTGGAAGATTGAGAAGGTAAGTGAGTAAGGCATATGAAGTCGTTAGTAAGAACAACGTGTGCTGTGATAAAGAAAGGTAGGTACAAAAGACATCATAAATTTTTTTGAGATAAATTAGTCAGAGGTAAAAAATATTCTTCAACATGGCAAGTATTGTTTGATATTGCATTTTCAATTTTTACTATATTTTTTTTCTCATTGTTCAATGCTATAGGTCAATCTAGTGGAACTAGATCATTGGGTACATATTTGTCTAGCCAGAATATTGAGAAGTAGGCAAGGAAGATAGAATCAACCGATGTCGGGTAGAGAGGAGCGCGCTTTAGGAACACACGGGGTGTTTGGCTGCAACTGTTGGTTGTACACAGGGTGTCTTCTTCAATCTTCAGTCTTTAAACGGTGCCCGTTGGCCTATCCTGTATAGGCTCTAGATAGGTATAAGGGTCAAGGAAGGGATAAGAAACCACGGGATACGGGACGGGTAAAACGGGACAGTAGACACGAGCTACCGTCCGAATGATAGGATCCTAAACTTCAAATTCACGGTCTACTGGCCAAAACTCCAGACCGTGAGAACAAGCAAGTCTCGACCATGTGGGCCATTAATCCCACTTCGTCACCACGACAATAAATGGGGTTGGGTCTTGGTTTTACCCAGACCGCCCGCAACCAGGGTTACAAAGCAAAAGGAAATAAAAGACAACGAGCCTCCAAATCAGGCTAGGAATAACAAAGCCACATCCCACACATACATATAAAAAAAACCCAAAACATTCCTCTTCAAGTCTTCAATCTTCAAGTCTTCAATCTTCAAGTCTTCATGTTTTAAAAAAAACAATGAGAAATCTTCAAAGCCGTACCCTAAAGTAGCTGCGACCTTTTATCTAGTGCCACAGATGGTTCACAACTCCAAATGCTAAGTGCAATAGCATTTTGGAAAGCTAACCCAGTAACCTAACACCTCTCCAAATTTCACTTCATTCTAAACTACTGTCCAAAAGTTATAGGCAAATAAGGTGGCGGCTCTTCTTCTCCTCGCCAATCAACCACTGCCTCTTCAAACTTCTTATAACTTTTGACTTACAAACCCTGAACACAAGTGTGATAGCAATTTGGAAAGCTAACACATCAGGCTACAACATGTAAAAATTTCACTAAGAACTAAAACTCTGTCCATAAGTTATAGCCCAACAAAGTCTCGGTCTCCTATTTTGAGAATCCACTCAACCTCCAAACTTCTACACTCTATAATTTCTTCAATAAAACTCCAAATAGCTCGTGTGATAGCTATTTAGAGAGATAAATAAACAAACTAGCACTCATAAAATTTTCAAAAGAAATCCTTACACTGACCAAAGGTTATGGCCCTCCAAAGCTTCGGCCTTGCTCTTCACAAGTGGCAGCCAACCTCCAAGTCATCACACCTCTATAACTTCTTCCTCCAAACTCCAAATCTTAAGTTTAATCACTCTTTGGAAAGCTAAGATTAAGATGAACACGCTTCCAAAATCCTTCTTGCAACTTGATGGACTGAACGTCAGCTATGGCTTGACGAAGTCTCAGCCTTTTCTTCATGAAAGGCACTAAACTCCTCAAATTCAAATGCTCATAACTTTTTCATCCTAAATCCAAATCAAACTTGCAAACTCATTTTGGAAAGGAAATTTCATAAGGAACAATCTCACCAAATTTCATTACCAAAGGCCTTATACAATGAGAGATATCACTCCTCAAAGTTTCGGATTTTCTCCCATACTCAAGTTTCTCTATTTTCTCTTACACACACACATTAAGCATCTTTTTCCCTCTTTTCCTCCCTATCTCAAGTGAGGGGTGGGGGCACATCAGCCCATGCCCCTACCAAGACCCCACCTAAGATGCCAAACTAAATCCCCATTCACACTCTCCCTTTATTCTAAAACCCAAGTTAACTTTTAAACACTAACTTCTCATTAAACGTTTAAAATCACACACTGTGATTTTAATAAAATACTCAAAGTATGAAATTAGTAACTAACATATAATAAATGCTCACTAGAGATAAAAAACTAGAGTTCCAATCACAGCTTCATTCCATCTGTAGAAAGTCGAGAATGCGTTTGATGGTGGCAGCAATGTAATTTGTACGCTCGGACTTCATCAATGGGTTGACTGGACCTTCCAACCAACGTTGGTGGCCACGACTACCCTCCATCGGCAGAGCCATACAATAATAATGATCGATGTTTTTGCCCTCATAACTCGCTTCAAAAGTCACTTCTCGAGTGCCTGGCTCAACACACCCAACTTGGAGCAGGATTACCAAAACACGAGCATTGGTATCAAGATTACCGTGCCATCGCCGCTCCACGCGAGGTTGCTTCGGCGGTCTAGAAGGCCCAGCTTCATCTCGAGGATGCCTAAGTGGCAAAGCAAGATCCCGTTCCAAAAAGGGTTGATCTGGCAGTTGTGACAATGAAAACTCGAATTCAGCCTCTGGTTGAAGCTCTTCATCTTGAGACTCAGAAAAAACCCTCCAATTCGACATTCTAACTCTTAAAGTAGAAAACAAAGTCTACTAATCGAATGTAATGAAGTTCTAAGGCAAACTACCCTCTTAAATAGATGTCAGAGCGGCGTCACCTTGAAGCTATTCAATATAACATATTATAATATGTTTTTACCTAATATACAAATCTACAACAGGACACCGAGAAGATCAATACATTGCCATTAATGTGGTCAATACCAGCTAAAATTTATAATCAAAATATTGAATGTCGTTTTGCTTACTTGAAGGATATGTGCAAGTTAGAGGAAAATCCAAACGAAAGAACATTGATTTTGGAAGGAAGGTCATCGATAAAGGCGATGAGGTCCTCGTTGTGTTCAAAGACACAAGTGCTTGAGAGTCATGGAGGGAGTAACAAGTTTACTTGGAATTCTAAAGTAGAAGACGAACATGATGTGAGTAAAAACTGACACCTCGTCAGTAGTGACTTTAAATTCACAGAATGATAGTAAATTGTATGAGTTTGCTTTGAAGTTATTGACTTGCAAACTAGCTTGTGCCTGTCTTCAATGCACTCATATTTAGGAGTATGAAGTAGAAGTGAAGTCAATGACACTTGAAATGTGAATTATGTACATTAGGTTCAAGGAGATTGTAATGAAAACTATGGTGAATGCATAGTATGAACAAACAAAGTTCCAGTCAGAACAGGAACTGGAACATTGGCTTTGTCCGTTGACAAAGGGAATGTGAACGCCTTAAGCGACACTGAGGATAAGGGGGATGTGTCATTAGCAGCATACAACGAAGGTAGTGAAGATGCACATGATGATAGGGACATGGAGGGATTGTTGTATTTGACCAAAGCAAAAAAAAAGAAGGAAAGAAGGCAAGAAAGAGCCTAGTATGAAAAAGAAGGGAATAGACATTGAAAGGAAGGTCTACCATGGAACTTATTTTGGGTGGATGAGTACTCAAAGAAGCCATATGGCGTGGAAGTAGGAGATTGGAGAAAAGAGTTTATGCTCTTGTCAAGGGATTTGGATCCCGCAATTGGAAACATTAATAGACAACCAGAGGGAGCAATAGCCAAAATTGCTAAATGAATACAACATACTTGGGAATATAGCTATCCAATGAAACATGAATATATGAAGGAAGTTATTGCGCGCACTGTCACCTTGAAGCACATTGAATTGTAGAAGAAGATTCGAAATGGTGAAAGCAAGCCTAGCGGACTATCAGACAAGTCGTGGCGCACATAAGAGAGGTAGTTAGAGAATCCTGCTTCTCTGAGAAAGTCAAAGAACTACCATAAAGCGAATGCTAGCAGAGTTAATTTCGGAAGAACAGGTCCGTCTAGTGAGGTTGGAGTACGACAAAGATTAAGAAGACTTCTATGAAGGTTACTGAACCTAGAGGAAATCATGTACAAAATGTCTCACGACAAAAGGTATGGTGGTCATCATATGGACAAAGAAAACTATGACAATGTGATGCATGACAACCGTGCTACAAGAGGAAAGAATGTAGATTTGAAGCACATATGTGAAGTGAGTGACAATGTCATAGAAGATGCAAATGATGAGGAAGCCGAAAAAAAGCTATTGGAGAATGCAAGTTAAAAATTTAATTTGGATGATTTAGCAAGTGGAGGCCATGGAAAGGAGGTTGCTGCAGAAACATTGTCTTCAATGTCAATAGACCTTATTTCACAACATCCCTTCGTTGTGCAGATGATGGAGCACTTGAAGGCATTAGAAGATAAGAAAAGTGAAAAAGAGGTCATAGATAGACAACAGTCAATCGAAGGGATTCGCAGTATTGCAAGTCTTGAACAAAATGAGGGGACACAGCGACAGCGAGTGCTTAGTGAAAGAGAGGTGAGACTTTACTAACATTGTTATGCATTGCGATTGCAGTTTAAGAATCCTATGTGACATGGCTAGCATTACGGGAATTTCAATGAGGAATTCAGATGGTCACAGTGCTACATGTCAAATATAATTGCGAAATGTGTTTTTACTTGAATATTGAAATAGTGGTGCACATTGCACAGATTCGCAATAACAAGGAAGGGAACAACACTTATTTAGTAGAGAAGGCAAAGAAGAAAGGGAAGAGAGGTTGAGTAGTTTTATTGGGTGTCGTGCCTTTCCTAGGAAATGTGGATAGTAAGTAGTATTTCTTGTAGTCCTTACGAATTGTAGATGTTGCAATAGGGCTGCAATTTTAGAACAATTACAAGAAATTCAAATGCTATGTCAAAAGTTTCACTCGTACGAAGGTATATAGATTATGGAAAAAGTTGGTGTTGTTGGAAGTGAGTGAATGTGTGATATGAATATGTTAGTATGAAAATAAATATGTAGATAAGAAAACGGAATTATAATTCAATCAGCATGTGTTGCTTACTCTGAATGTGGTTGAACTTGCATTGAATGTTGTGTTCTTGGGTATAGAAGAGGTCATTCTCTGTAGTGCACCAAATTATGCAATTGACTACATCGATTCTACAGAAGCCATAAAGGGTGTATTGGTGGCTCACTAAAATGATTAGTATGTGTGTGTCATGTTCTATTTACCTTTTGCATGTATGTTTGTGAACAAACGAATGAGAAGTTTGAGTATTTGAGAATGGGAGAGTACAATGTGGAAGCTTTTCAGAATTCACAGTTTCAGTTCAACATATGATTTTGCAAGGACTACACTGGATATATAAAGCTAGAGAAGAAGGAAATCTTTGTATGCATTAGAATGTAAGAATAGTACTTCTTTAAGTGTACAATGGAATGCTCTAGAAATGAAGTGGAAACATGTCGTAATGAAGGTCATTTCATATGATGCATATCCTACATTGTTGTTCAAATTGACAAAGAATTATTTGATTTTTATCAAATAACATTGTAAATCAACAAAAAGATGACAAGAAGTTGACAAAAATCTATCAAATAAGTGGTCAAATCAACACGTTCCCAATGACAAGACAAATGAAATTTTTTTGTTAATTGTTTGTCAATTTAGATTTTAGACACATATTTCTTCATAGTGCAAGGTTAGTACACTAATTTGGCAAGTTGCTTGATTGACTGGTTAACGAATGTGTTAACATACATTTGGTTCATAAAAACTCAAAACACTAGGATGATGCCCAAGGGTCCCATTCTTGATTTTTATATTGAAATTTGAACCCATTAAAAGCCCTTAAATAACTAGACAAATCCAAAAGTGAGAAATTTTTTAATTTTAAAGTATAAAGGTTTATTTAAAGCTAGATAGTGAAAGGAAAAAATTGTTAGTTTTAAAAAATAAATCAAAGTTCAAAGAATAACCTAGTGAGTCTAGAAAGAGCTAGAGAAGTTTGAGAATGTGAGGAATTTTTAAAAATTTAGTTTGAGAGGCTAAGAAATTGGAAATTCCAAAGGTCTAGAGAGAACAAAGAGAGCCAGAAAGAGCCAGAGAGTGAGAGAATTTTAAAAATATAGTTGAAAGGCTAAGAGAGTGGAAATTCAATTGAGAAAGTTAAGTGAAAGGAGAGGCCAAAAAATCAGATTATCAAAGTCAAACCATGTTGACCAAAGGTCCAAAGGTTCAAAGAAAGCTAAAAAGTTAGAGAATTTTAAAAAATTCAATTGAGAGGCTAAGATAGTGAAAATTCAATTGAGAAAGCCAAATGAAAAGAGAGACCAAAAATCAGATTATCAAAATGAACTGCAATTGACCAGAGGTTCAAAAGAAGCCAAGGAGCAACCAGGGAGTATTATAGAGAGCCAAAAAAGCCTAGAAGTGTAAAGAAATTGAAGTTTACTTTGAGAAGCTACGAATGTGAGGAATTTTTTAAAATTCAATTGAGAAAGCTAAGTGAAGTAGAGAGGCCAAAAAATCAGATTATCAAGTCAAAATGTGTTGACAGAGGTCTTGAGTCCAAAGACTAATCAAGGGAATCCAAAGAAAAGCTAGAGAGAAGCCAGAGAGTGAAAGAATTTTTTAAAGTTCAATTTGAGAGCTAAAGGTATGTATGCACTTGGGCTTAAGGCCAGTGCTTATCTGTGGTCTTAGAAGCAAAACTTGGTGGCATCTACACCTGCAGTGTTTAGCAAATGCCGAACCAAGTTGGAAGTCGACTTGGCATAGGATAAAAGTGGTGCTCAGATAAGAATACTTGGGTACTAGAGCAAAGTCATTAATGGATCTTTCAATTTGTATATACTCCAATCAAGCTACAATAAATATTTGAAGAACTTGACTATACTATTACATACGGGGGCCCAATCTTAGGAATTAACAAAGAAAGCTAGTCCTACCAAGCAAGTTTTTAGGGAGTTTATAATAGATCACTCACTAAAAAATAATAAAAGTAACTTATACAAGAAGTCCAAAATCAGGGTTGACGAATTTCTACGTCCGCCCGAAAAAGGCGTCCGTAACCCAGACGTCCATCCTCACGGATCCTAGCGGACGTAGCGTCCCTCCCGCTGTCGGAAGGCGGACGGGCGGGGCGGACGCCCAAATCATGCGGACCAGATCAGTCCGCGTGTCGATCGGATGGCCGTGACCGGGCAAACGGCCGTACCGGGGCGGACGGGTATCGGGGCGGACGGGGCGGACAGCGTCTGCGAATGTCAACGGATGCTGCGGACACAACGTCCGCGTCCGACCGTCCTGTCAACCCTGTCCAAAATTAATACAACATTTCCATTGATTGCGAAGCTTCATGCATAAATCAAGGAACTCATCTTTTCTATCTCTGTCTTCATCTGCAACTACTACTCATTGCTCTGATACAATTCAGATTCCTTGCTACTGTATGTATATGACGTGGATCTTGTTGTGTACAGTACTTGACTTGCATTCTACAATCACAGTACTGTTCTTCAATAGCCACATGTTAATTTATTGTCTTCTCCACATTACTAACTTGAAGTTGTCATTGCTATGCAGGATAATGTAGAATTTGCTAGATGTAGCCACGTATGGATATGGTCCACGTGATCATGCAGGCTGTGGACATGGTATAAATTGCATGCCTGAATTGTCAGTTATTTTATTTAGCACATATTGTTAGCATCATGTGTTAAAAGAAAGCTTGAATGGTAGTGATTCTTGATTTAGATTACAGTTTGAATGACTGTTATTCCGTTCACTGAATTTGAAATTTGGATCTTTTGCTTATAATCATCATTTTTGGCAGGCTTGACGACATCAATCTGTGGAAGATCTGTTCCACTTGCTCAAAATGGTCTATACTAAAATTGCTCATGCACTATAGTTTAATATTCCTTGTACGCATATGTGGTAATAGGTGTCATGTGGTCCTTTTTCTAAACTGCAATTCTAGAGTTTCACAAGTCTTTAATTGTTATTACAAGTCTTAATCAATATTGCTTGGGACAAATATAGTAGGCTCTCCGTGCTCTTACTCCTCTCTATAGAAGGAGAGACAAGATTTGTTGGTGCTCTTCATATGCATCGATAGAAATTAGTGCCTTGTAGTGCCAACATGTGCTCTATTACATGATAAGCAGATGTAGATACAATGATGTATACAAACAAAAGAACACTCCAACGAAGAAGTCAGTTCCCATGTGAAATGTAATCTATCAGTTTTTGTTGAGTTCCGTTAACAAGTACCTTAATCAGTAGTCGACAAACCTTAGCTCAGAGGTTACGATCAATTGTGCCTACAATTGCTATTGCACTCAAAGCTAGAGGGTCTAACAACCAAGCAAAGCAAGTAAAGAAAGGAAAGGGACCAAATTGGCTTGCCCAAGAAGTTCTAGCACTTATTAATGCCAAGCATGACATGTGCTTGGAGGAAGAAGAAACTACTGACGCATGTGATCTTATGGCGCCCAATGTATCAAAATGGCAACGCATCAATGTCTCCATTATGCATGCCGGCTACTCTCCTTGTCAGCAGGATGGGCCGGTGTGTAAAACCAAATGGAACCAAGTAGTTCCAGACTTCAAGCGCATTTCAGATTTCCTCACCCTCAATGGTATAAATGCTGCTAACTACTAGAATATGGCATCGACTAACCGGAAGCTAGAAGGACTACCGCAGTCTTTCCCTGAAGAAATTTTCTCAAACATGAAGGAATGGTATGGTAGATGTCCAAGCATGCAACTGCCCCATACAAGAGACTTCTTATCAACTGAGGATAGTAACTACTCGACACTAAAGAACGACTTCAACAAAGGTGCTTATGTTCCGGATCATGACAATAGTGAACCTTACAATGAAGATCCCATGGACATCACAAATGCAGCTAACAATACTAATGACTTCACAATAAGTACTTCGCCACCTTGTTAGAGCCCCACTTTCACTAACAACTCTCCTCATGCTTCTCTTTAGTGCCCCATTGCCATTCCAAGTTCCAGGCCTTGGTACACCATTCCACCTAGAATTACTATACACATCATAAGGTCCAACAACACAATGGAAGCAATGCCACCATGAAGGACAAGCAACACAGGAGTTCGTCAAAAGCACTTGTCAGGATACAATTTGATAGCAGAAGCCACAAAAGCAAGTAGAGATGTCATGGCAACCCAGATGTGTGAAATGGCAACAGCTAGTAGAGAATTGGAGCGCACTAAGATTCAAGTTCAACTACAAGTTTTTGGTGAACAATTGGAGTACCAATGTGATAGGGATCATCGTCTCTTTGATAATGCACAACTTACAAATGAAAATGCAAAACTTTCAATTGAAAAACAAGGTGAAGTAGTCATATGTCTTTCAAAATTGGCCTCTGTCTTAAGTACTAGCTTGCAATAGTTGAGAAGACACCAGACTGATGAACTGCCAATATAAGAAACTAAAGCTATCATCGATGCTATAGATCTTGACTAACTATGCTGTAGCTCTAAGTTTTGATGTACAAACTGAATAGGCGTTGATATTTTGGTAGTGTTGATTATATATTGTTCCTACATAGTGTACAGCAAACATTTCATACTTCAAGCATTTACTTCATATGTACTTAAAAAAACTGAGAAATGTAAAAAAATAAGTTTCTTTCTGACTTTTGTTTGTATTAATAAATTTCCGTCAATCCTATAAGGACAAAGAAGAAACCACGATGGATTGACACTTGCAAAAACATAAAAGAAACCATAATAACAACCTGAAAATGAAATATCACTTAAATAAATACTGAGATCATAGATTAATGACATAGAAGTTTGAAAATCAAATATCAAAGGAAACACAAATGCACTTTCTCACCTTCCACAATTAACCTTGTACTTGATGCTGAAGTGCAAACCATACTCCTAAATCACTCCGTTTCTAAACTCCCACAACAGCATTGATGTTGTCTAGTGCACTGTCTATAGCCTCGAGAACACTGTTTTCCTCTTCATCAACCTCATTGTCCCAACCTTCTTGCCTCAAAACATCCAGTAATCTTTCCAAGTCTTGATGTAACTGGCCCTATAGAATGTTATGAAGTATGGCGCATGTAACAATGACATCAAGCAAAAAAGAAACATAGAAGTCAAACTTCATGAGCAACTCATGAAAGGATTGTTTGAGCAATCCAAAAGCATTTTCAACAACATAGCGAGCCCTCCTCAATTTTTTGTTGAAAAGAATGTTTGTCAAAGGGAGGTTGGGGTGTACTTAGTGAGGAACTAGCAACCACGGAAAAAGTAGTAACCCCAAATCACCAACTAGAAAGGGAAGAAATCCATCGAAAGAAAAAACCTATTTCGCATATTCTATTCTGCATTGGTTTGTGGTATAAAGAAGATCTTTGTAGCATGTGCAAGTCATTGGTGGAACCAGGCATTCCCAAAAATAAATCCAAAAATCGCTTTCGATTGTCTGCAATAGCTTAGCAATTAAAAGAATAGCCACTTGACTTGAAGTAATAATAGTCACTAGCACCAAATTAGAGTTTAGAAATGCTCACTTGGGTGCCGTCAATGGTGCCAACAACTCCAGGTTGACCACTAAGACGTCTAAAATCTGCTTCAGTCTACAGTAGACATTCACTAGTAGGCCACCCAATTTCAACATGCAACACAAAATTTACTACGTGTAGTACATTACACAAGAACATGAAAATGATATTCTAGCCAACTACAAAAAGTTTGCTACAAATTAGTAAACTAGCACCACTACTAAGTTTGAATAGCGTGCAAGCCACTTTGACTACCATGAGAATGGCTAATCGATATCTAGTGTCATAGCAATGCATTGTAAGTTTGAGGAGTTCAGCCAACAAAAAGACCGTTGTTTTACTCATCCTGAACATTTTCACCCAATGAGCTTCATCATATTGGTCTAAGAAGAAGCAGAAAAACTAGGTAGTTCATCTTGGCTTGATCCAAAAGCCCAACTCGTCACCCAATAAGGCTACAACATTACTCAAGCAGAAATTGTGGAGGGCAATGCGCGTTATTGAGTTCATTTCCATCATGGCATTGGTATTGTCTAGTACTCGTAGGAGACCAATGTTATGAAATTCATCGGAAACCTCTTCAAGAATCGCCACATCCACCACTTGGTTACTTGTGAGCAATAGCAATAGAGCTGCTAATGCTAAGACCATCTATTTAGCATCGGTAGCTAAATTATCCATATTCATTGAACGCTTGGAAAAATAGAAAAAAAGGGCAACAACATTAGCCTTTGAAAAAATAATGTTAGAATTTTAACACATGAAATAACGAAGCAGCAAGAAATGAAATTCATAACAAGATCGGCCAAGACAAATGACAAGGAAATTGGAAATGGATATAGTATTGTCCCTAATACAAATAAGTTGTATATGAAGAAAGAGAAAGAGCATGGGATTATATAAGTGAAGCACTCATAGGAAAATTGCGATGTATACATGTCATCAATTTTCAAATCAATCATCAACGCTATGATCTCTATGATACTTGCTTTGGGTAAATGTACATGCTGCAATGGCAGTCTCTATTGCAACAACGTCTCAACCAAATTCAGGGCACAAGCTACTGTACAAACCCTAGGTCATACAGTCTTCAAGAAAAGTAAGTATAGAAGTTTGTTCAATAGATGCAAACACAAATCGGGATATAAAAATACGACAAACTATTTGTGGGCACTCTCTACTTCCAATCATTCACATAAAATCAACAATTATTGAGAAAGTAAGTGCAGTTCATACACTGAAAATTAAATGAGCTTTTGGATGTAGAAAAAGAATGGCATCGATTCTTTGTTGTTGCCCTCACTCCGTTCTACTACGACACTTTCTAACAAAGTCGAGCGAGCGGAAGGACAATTTAGAATTTGAAACATTGCTAGAGGAACTTGATATTTACAACCATCAAACCATGCACCCATTCACAGCAAGAGCTCCTCACACAAACGTCTTCCCGACGAGGACTTGCTTCAGAAAGGAGCTTTCCTTCGACACAGATAGGAACTACATCAATGACAACTACCTACTATGTACATAGGGCCCATTCACTTAAAAATTCATAGGCTTAAAACCTCAAGTCTAGTGGAACAAGGCGCTCCACAATTTTAGGTAATAACAACAACGACAAAAAAATTTCCTTTTTCCAAACCCAAGTGTAAACAACACAACAATTTTTCCACTCAATACAGTAAATTTATATCATGAGACACCTATGTTGGAATTTCAAGATGATTGCAATAGAGCTCCATAGTCCATACAAGGAACTCAACTTTTAACTTTAACCCACGCTCTTTCGAAAGCCCAAGTGCAGACATACCTTAAGAGAGTGAAATTAAGTTGAGAGGCTAAGTGAGTGGAAGCCAAGATCAGATTATCAAGTTAACTTGAGTTGACCAAAATCCAGAGAATAACCAAGGAGTCCAAAGAGCAACTAAGTGGTGAACCAAAGTGCAACCATTGCAATTAAATTAACAAAAAACTCAACTTAAAGAGTTTGAGTCCTTATAGAGTAGGTGTTGTATTGCAATTATAGACTAGATATCCAAAATTTTCCATGTGGTATTCATTTATTGCATTCTAGCAATTGACAGAACTTGTGTTGAAGACTGAGCAACAACATAATCCCTTAAATTCCATGACTATATTTTCACCAAAAATGCTCAAAAATTGCCATTTCTAGTACAACTACTAAAGTTTTGGAAAAAAACAATTTTTGACACATGTAATCATAGGATCTTGTATTATGATGACTTGAAACCATGTGATAAAAATTTCAGAAAATTCCACCGTGTAGATCGTAAGTGGTCAACTTCACCAAAACCATTTTTTCAACCCTGCGAAAAATCGAGCAATTGCACTTTATAAGCTCACTTTTCTATGAAAAAATGACCAAAATGATGGTGCTTCTTTGGTTTCTTTTTCTAAACAAGTTAGCCAAATGCCTGAAAATTTTCAAATCATTTGGAATAGTACAACATATAGGAAAAAAATAGTAAGTAGGTAGTAGTAGAAAATGATTCAAAATACCAAATTATTAAGAATTGAAATATGGAATTAAAAAATGACAATCCCAATGATTGAAATGTTGTGATAAACAATTTACATCCTAAGATTTTTTTTTTTAATATTGAAAATTGGGTAAAATATAGGATTTCAAAGTTTATTTTAGAATAGGAAATCTATAACTGCTCGCAAACAAAAAATCCTCATAACTTTTGACTTGTTGATCAAAATGGAATGATCCAAAGCTTTCTTTGTATATATAAGTATAGAAAACCAATTTCAAATTTTGGTTTTTGAAAAAAATGATTTTTTTTTAATCTACCCAAATTGCCCAATTAAAATAAATAAATAAATATATATATATATATATATATATATATATATATATATATATATATATATATATTTGGCTATAACTTTTGACTCCTATTTACAAATGTCATGAAATTTGTTGCATATGAAAGATATTCCTTGTCCACACCTTCTTTGAAAAATTCAGCTTAAAATATGAAAATTTTTGGTTCCAGTGGCGTGCCCAAAATTTCTATATAGCCAAAAAATGTAGTCTGGTCCTTTAGAGGTTAAACAATCACAAAGCTCACAAAACAAAGTGCAAGAGAGGAACCCAAATGCTCAAGTAGGAGACTCAAGAGAAGGAAAGACTTCCAAATTGCATGTGCCAATTGCTTATGAAATATCTATCCATCAAACAAGGTTGGAGTTTTCTTATAAGACAAATAGAAAAAACAAATGGAGGGAATAGTTGACCTACCAATATTCTAGAGGTTAGTTATTAGTTAGTAGAAGTCAGAGTGGTTTGTCTTCAATCATTTGTCTTATTCTTGAAGAGATTAGTTAGTATTTGAAAAGTAGATTTGATAAGATTTTTTTTCCACAAAAAATCTTGAAAGGAAAAGAAAACAATTAGAAAAAAAAAAAAGGGAAAAAGAAATTGATCAAATGAAAGAGCTTTGGAACTCTCCAAATACCGATAGAGGTTTTAAAAAATAACAACACATTAAAAAACTTTGGCATGGAGGTGGACTCTGCATTCAACAACTTAGTGGCAGTATCAACAAACATGAAACCAAAACTAAGGTTAGTAATTGAACTTCTTGCTCAAAATTATTTGCAATTTCACCAAAAAATTCAATCCAAAATTGACCTTCGAAATTGAAGTTAACATTAAGATTAAATCATAGTAGGTTAGAAAACTCACAGTAGGTTAAGGTAGTTTTAAAATTACCAGAATAAGTTCCAAGGCATTTTTACCATTGTAGTTACGATAATTTACCTCAATTTATCCATGAAAAAGTAGCGATAAAATTAAGGGAATTATTCAAAAGAATCTTTGAAGGAATCTTAACATCTAAAGTAAAACATAAAAAATAAAAATAAAAAGTAGAAGTGATTCTTTGAATTCAAAGGTGAAAAGATAGAAGTGTAAATTTTGATAATCGATTAATGATAAAAAATTATCATAAAACTATTTTTATTGGAGGATAAAAATAGATAACTTTACCTTAAGAAAAGATAAAATCAAAGACCTTTAAGATAGAATTATTTAGACAAAAGTTAGAGTAAAAATCTAAAATCCTCCAAAATAGTGAAAATTGCTAGAGAATTTACCAATTAAGTCAAAAGACAGTAAAAGAACAATTTAAAAAGGAGAATCTCAAAGAAAATATTTTTGAGATTCCAAAACCACCTCAACCTTACAAATTGGGTAAAAGACATAGAAGTTAGACTAGAATGAAGTTTCAAGTCAAATTAGGATAAAATCAGATGAGAGCCAATCAAAGTTGACCAAGTCAAGCCAAATTCAGTATTTAAGTAGAAATTTAAAAATAAAAAACAATCAAAAAATAAAAAGTGAAATTCAATAGTTGGATAGCTAAAAATCAACAGATGAAGTTTTAGGAGTTAATTTTAGTATCAAATTTCATCCGTGAATAATTCCTCAAAAATCCAATCAATCGAGATTTTTTTATCATTTCAGAAAGTGAAAATTCAACCTTAGAATATAGGACATTCAAATCCTCTTTTGGACTTATGATATTTGAACCTTAATGTGGTCATTATCATCAACTCTAGCCAAAATCACTAATAAATCGTTTATCTTGCATTTAAGCAATTTACAAGTGAATCTATTAGAAATAGGAAAAACAAAGCTCCATTGTTTGAAAAGTAGCTTGTTGCTATAAACTGAATCACCTATAAAAATTAGATCAATAGAACCTAATTGTGCATGTTTGGTCTCAAAGGTAGAGATCAAAACACTCCCACCTTCCAAAAGTAAAAAATACTTTGTCAAATATGCATAGAATTAATTGTGGAAAATATTGACTATTGGATTTTTAGATTATGACAATTTTGGGTGATCAACTTTAAAGACAAAAAATTAAACCTTAGAAGAAAAATTTATAAGAGGATGAATAATTTTTTATTATGCCTTTGCCACTGCAAAAAAAATTGTATTAAAATCTAAGGTCAATTTTTATTTTTTATTTTGAAAAATAAAAAATAAAAAACTCTCTCAAATTTGTACACATTTTCAAACAAAAGCAATAGAAAGCCAAATTCAATGACATTGGATCCTATAAAAAATTTAAAAAATTTATATATGTATCAATTTTTGAAATTTAACAATTGATGTTATTAGCATATTTTTTTGGACAATTAAAAAAAATTGGAATCATTCTAAATATCTTTGGTAATTTTAATCACACCAAATTGAACCTTGTAATTTTAAAATTGCTTGAAATAAAAATAAATTTTTTTTTCTCCAATATTAGTTTGTTTATTGCTAAGTGAAGACTAGAAATGTTCCAAAAAATATTTTTTTCATCCCTATTATTTCAAGATTCATTGTAAAAAAATTTATATTTACTCATTTTTTCTAATAGACTAAATTTCCTGTTTTCTTTAAACACTTCCCACATTGAAATTTTGAAAATAAAAAAATGCAACAAGTACGTAAACTTGTTACTCTACAAGTGTTTAGTTTTCAAAATATTGAGATTTGTTTCACCCTATTGAGAATTTACCATTGAAAATTTGAAGAAGACACATTTTGTCTTCCTAGTCCTTAAGGACTTAAGAGCCACATCACATTGCAATTTTAAATGAATTTTTTTTAAATATATATATTTTTATTTCTAATATTTACACATTGGAATGACATGTCTAATCCTTCTGTAGAATCTAAATTTTCTCTAATGTATAATGTTGGCTTCATTTTCAATTTTAGTTTCACTTTCAATATTTAAAAAGTTGTCAATTATTATATTTATCAATAAGAAAAATAATCTCAAAAGGGTTTACAAAATTTATAAAAAATTTTATATTCCAAGTTGGAATATGTTTGTGACATATTTTATATGGTCTATCCATATTATTTACAATATCACTATTTTTTAGCTCTTCACCTTTTCTTATATTGTATGATGCTTTTGAAAATGATTTTGGGGAATTTGTTGGATGTAATGAAGAACCTCTTTTGTGATGAATATTTGTCACATTAGTTTTTAATTCTTTAAGCATTTCATTGAACTACAAGGATTCAATAAAGTATTCAATATATATGGGACATACAAAGATTCTTGTATTTTTTTCAAAATAAATATCTATATGAAAGTTTGTAGCAAAAATGCAATGTTTCTTTTTAGCAAAATAATTCCTTTCAATAAAATAAATAATAATGCAAATTACCTAATTTGAAAGAAGGCAACCACACCATGACAAATATAAGTTTCATGCATTTCCAAAGTTGTAACTTACACATTTGAATACCTTGCAACCAAAGATCAATTATACTATATATCAATCTACAAACTAAGAATATTGATGTTATGCATTTGGCAATATTCAATCCAATATTCAAATTTCATTTATGTATTCTTCAAGTCTTCATATAAATCTTTATTAAATGTTGAAAATAGATCCTTATCCCTTTCTTCAGTAATCTCATCAAAAAATTTCTTACAATTCAATTTATGTGATGGAAATGTTTCATTTGAATTTAAATTCTTACAATGTTATTTAATTCATGACTTTGAATACCAAGAAATATATATTGAGAAAATGTTCCTTCCATGTGATATTTAGCATCTACAAGATGAAAATGCATTTGATTACAATTTCTTTTTGTATGGCAATGCTTTGATTAAGTTCATCCAAAATCCAAATGTATAGGTTATAAATCTTTACCATCCAATAATTTTGGATTTGTATTAGAATATTCTTCATCTTTATTACATTTTCTATTTTTATAGTTGCCACAAAATCATGTATTCTTATTATCATGTGCAATTTGATTTGGAGTACCATGTCTTATTGTGATTTTTTTAAATAATGTTTTTAAAAATTTAAAAATTTATTTTATTTGCACTATTGTCTATTGGTCTAGCTATGGCGAACATTTTGCGACCCCATCCATTTTCTAATGCTTGTGGATAGTGTACAACATTCTTTTCAAGCTCCTTTTACCTCTTTTCCTTACAACTTGTACTACATTTAACAAATTATCATCATTTTTCAATGAAAATTGTTTAATTAGTACAAGCAAATTGTTATGAACTTCTTGCAAGGATTATATCTTCAATTTATGAAACTAAGTGATCATCAATTATTGGCTTATACTAGCCATCTACAATTGCAAACATTCCAACATATTACTATTCTCTTTTGTAATATTCATCTGTATTATGGTCATGAGTTTTAGGGTGATTGCAAGAAACAATTGTACTATTTTTTTGTCACCGTTTTAATGCTGATTTGTTTTGGGGCCATAATTTTTGCATTTTAGCTCCAAATGACCTAAGATTCATAAGTAAGGTACTCATAACTATTATACATCTTTTTTTTGGTTCTTTTTTCATTTTTCAAAAATGTTTTACTATCCAAAAATAGTCCTTGATTTTTGTTACATTTGCTAATTTCAAGGGGGCTTAGTACTATTTAGTACCCAAAAAAACAAATTTGGAGCTGAAATTTTGAAGGGGGATGGTCTTTTAGTAGACTTGTAGCTACCATTTAAAGAAATTTAGAAACAATTAAATGTATATCATATGGAAGTTTGCATATTGAACTCCTTTCTTTTTGCATTTCGAAATATGTCAATATTATTTTGGTGGTTCTTTTGGTGAATGACCACTTCAATAGAGTTGTTAGAAATGGCCATTTTTATTTTAAAATTAAATTATTATTTATTTATTTTTCCAAATTTAAGCATTGAAGTATCTATTTTCTTGAGATTTTGCATTTGGCTAAAAGAATTTTTCTGTACTTTATCTTCCGAGGGTATAAATGTATAATCCCTTAAAGATGAATAGATTGGCTACATACAATTTTAATTATTTTAAAGTATTCTAAAATACTAAGTATGAGTATTGTAAAAACACAACGAAATTAGCTAGTTGATTCCTTGCAATCACCTTTCCAAATGTAAATTTTGAAGTTGTTGAAAATGATGATTTCAAAATGTTTTAAAACTTTCCATGCCTTTTCAACCTCACTAATCTTATCAAAAAATTACAAAAACAAGATGTTTCATAATAGAAAAAATATATATTTATAATTATGTTCATATTATAAATGAAGAAAACATAATAAAAAAAAATGAAAAGAAAAACTAAGTGCCATATTATATTATACACAAAAGCTTTTAGCTCCAATTGCTCCACTAGTGAAGTGTATAAAGAATGGATGCTTAATATAATTAGTGGCTCTGAATTTTAAAAGATTTAAATTCAAAAAATTAAAATAAACAAACTATTTAGGTGGCTTTGTAATTATTGAGTTTAAAAAAAATTTAAAACTATTACTAAAGCCATATTCAAAGTACATTGTTGTATATATAGAAATTAAAGTGTGTTTTCATTTATCACATGGAAGACAATTTTCCATCAAATGGGCAATTGAATATTTTGATGATTTCCAATAAAGTCAATTATGAAATCATATCTATGAAATTTTTGACAAAAGTGCATATACTAATGATTACTGCAAAAAGAATTTTTTTGATCAGATGCCTAAATAAAAAGTTATGCAACCTAAAAAATTTCAATTCATGTAACTCATGTAGTTTATGTAGTTGAGACATCTTTGGGGCACCTTTTGCTAAATCCCTCATCAACATTTAAAATTTGGCATGTACTTAACTAATATGATATAGCATAAAATTGTTAGAAATCAACAACATTGGTTTCAATTTTAAAATCACACTCTAAGAGGAATCAAACTTTATTAACTATGCTAGGGCAATTTTGAAAAAAACAACATTTTCTTCTTCACTCAAAAAATTTCCAAATAGTGTCCTATACTTCAATCGAAAATGCACAAATACTTCTTTAAAATTTTAGACAAATATTTCCTTAAAATTGAGATGTCGTTTCTTTGTTTTTCTTCAATTCTAATACTATTACAATAATGTTTTATATTTTAGATAGATACTAAATAGGAAAAATTAATAATTTAATTTTAGACTATATACATTTAGTTTTAGTTTTTATACTAGTAATGTTTTAATGATTTAATGATTCCTAGAAGCCTTGTCACAAATAGAAAATAAAAGCATCATAAATAATAGATTTTATGTCCATCAAATAAGTAATAAATATTATTAAAATAATATTTAGATTAAAAAAATGATAAAAAAATAATTTAGAAAAATATATGATTTAATATAACCTATTTTTACAATGTTATTCAAATTTTGAATTTCAAAATTTATATTGGTTTGAGATAAACTTAGATGTATTGTAGTGCATATAATTATATATAACTTCATATAACCTTCCAAGTCTTAGAAAGTTGTCAAATCCAATGAAATCATTCATTTAGTTAAATTTTAAAACTCATAAATTCATAAGTGAATTTGGAAACTCAAAAAATAAAAATAAATAATCAAAAAATATTTTTAATGATTAAATTATTATATAATGAACATTTTTATGTACTTATTCTATTCAAAAAATCATGAATGTCTTATATTTTGTCTTCCATGTTTGAATTTCCTACTTCAATATCATTCTCTTAGCATATCATTCTAGTTAATTTTATAGCCACTTGCACAAATTTAGTTGAATATATTGAGGCACATCTTGCTAATGCAACCATCACTAAAAAGTACAAATATTGTCATTTGCAGTGAATCCTATCAAACATATCTCTATCTAAGACCATCCAAGACCATCTCTAAACAATATCAAAATACTTCAATATTTTCATCCAAAATTTTAAATATTCAGAAAAGACTTTAATATAGAAAAAAAATTAATCATCTAAAAAATAGAATAATAAAAATTAATCAATATAAAAATAGAAATAAAATAATTTTAGTTTACATTATTCTTGATTGGAAATTTTTTGAACTAAGTTCCTCTTTTCTTTTTGTTTTTTTGTAGTTTGAAGTGCTTTAACTGAAGGCTGTGGGGCCTTGCATTGGTATTTTAATGAAACCTCATTCAAACTATTAAAATTTATTTTCTTTCAAAATTTCAATTTTTTTTAATAAATGATATCATGTATAAATCAATTTTTGGCAAAATATTTCACCACAGTTCAATAGGTCATAATTTGAAGATTTGAAAATCCTAAAAATTATAAAAAGTAGTGCATTGTGATATAAAAACTACTATTTTGTACCATGCAAATGCCTCCATTACCAAATTATTTCTACAATTGTTCTTAACAATACATCTTTACAAAACCTCAAATTAAATTATGAATCAATGCAACAAGGAATCAACAGTGCTTTCAAGCTCACCCCTAATCACTTAAATGTTCTTAGCTATTGTTTTCATGATAGTGTTAAAGAATTCCAACAAGCTGTGATTGAATGCTTCTATCATCTTAATTGTAAGTGCCTATACATGACTTGAAGCCAATGGAGCCAAATCAAATTTGAAATGTTTCAATTAAACAATATTGGTATATTGATACTTGATATAATCATGTTCTAGAGCTATATATTATGCTTCTGCCAATCCTAAAAGTAACATGACATAGGAAAGTAGATATCACAAACTTGAATCCAAAAGGCCTTGCTTTGGTAAAAAGTATACAAAGAATATGATCATTCTACATAATTTTGTCTAAAAAATGCATCTACAATGTACTTTGCAAATGTCGCAATATGAACCAATTCAAAGTGATACTTAAGAAGTGATTCAAGGATGAAACATGGCCACACCACTTCCTTAAGTTCATTTTTCAAAAATGAAATCATATATATTCTAGAAGTCATATATAAATAATAAATTTTTCTATAAAGATTTGAAATTCTTGTGAATTTTTTAAATGAGTGAAGAAAATATATATCACATTTAATGCATGGTTCAATTTTTTTGAAAGTTCACCTTAGGTGTAATTATGCAATTAATAGTTTGTAATACCATGGCATAAACCAAATTTTCTTGAAATTTCACCTTAGGTGTAATTATGCAAATAATAGTTTGAAATACCATGGCATAAACCAAATTTTCTTGAAATTCCATCATTGAAAATCAATGTTAGTAGTGGTCATAGGTCCAACATTCAAATTGCTATAAATTGTTTCATTTTAGAATATTTTCAAATTTTCAAATTTGCTTAGAAATAAGACTTCATTAGTTTCATATTACTAATTAGTGAAGTTTGAGTTGTTAGAAGTCCTCAAACCCACAATTGGATCAAGAGTACTCTTATTCACCCTAGAATTGGCCGAAGGTGTTTTAAATGCCCAAGGGAAGATTGAACCTTTGTCCAAAATTATAAAGTTCCTCATAAACTGAGAGACCCACTCGTGGGCACTTATAATTCCTATTGCAACCACCAAGACAAGAAAACTATTCATATTATAGAAACTTATATGACTCCAAAGCCTCAGAGCCCACAACGATAGGTGCTCATAGGTTCATAGTTGGCTAGGGTGCTTGTGATGTAGTCATAGATGTGTATCTTGAATTTACATAAAAAAACTTTAGAAGCCTAGTCCAAGCCCTTTTAAATCTTAATGACACCTCATAATTCACCTTTCAACACTTTTGGAGCTACAATTAAAGATTCATTATAATTCTTCAAAATCTCCAAGTAAACAAAGTGTTACCTCATAAACAAAACTTACAAATCTATTTTTTTTCAAACATTTTCCTATCTATTTGATCCTCTCTCTCTTTTCCTAGTTCTAATGAAAGAGCAAATTGAAAGTGAAATCCTAACTTAGCTTTATCCTAAACCCTAAAACCCATATTTTCCAATCCTGTCATTCCAGCTGGTACAACTAAAGACGCAGAATCACATCAGTGAGCTTACTTCCTTGACCTGATCCCTTTCCAGCTTGTTGGCGTGCCCCAATTTCCTCTTTCCAAAGCCCAAGGCCGAGCGCAAGGCGTAGCCAACACGAAATATATTGCTTTTGTGCGAAGCATCTCCATTGGAGGTTCCCAAAGAACCATCTTGGCACAATAGAATCATTTAAAAAAATCTAAAGAATCATTTAAGTGCTTAATTGGAAAGGATTTTTGGGACATGACATTTCATAGTGAAGTTGATGTCCCAATCAACTGAGTCCATTCAACAAGTCCTCATAGTGTCGTTGGGAATTGAAAGAACTAATATAAGCCTGTACAGCTACAATTATAGCATGTAAAATCAATTCCTTGGTTACTTG
Source organism: Pseudoscleropodium purum (assembly GCA_963969395.1). Lineage (NCBI taxonomy): Eukaryota > Viridiplantae > Streptophyta > Bryopsida > Hypnales > Brachytheciaceae > Pseudoscleropodium > Pseudoscleropodium purum. Next base: position 8,149,160 of record OZ017796.1, read on the forward strand.
CACCAGTGGTTTCAGGTTGTTGTCCACAAGTGTTGCTCACTGATGTCCCTTCCAAAGAGAGTAATCATGTTTTTAGAACTTGCAATACCTGGACCTGTTATGATTCGGACTCTGGAATTGGCGGTAAAATTTCCTCTATTTTAGCTAAAAATTGGTCTACCGTGTCACTTGACAACCGTTCATCACAATCCTCCACGATCTGTTCCATCACCAAAGAGAGAGAATGTCAGCACATACTCAACACCAGCGGAACTTCTAGGGAGAGGAGAACAAACATGAATGGTACTACACCTAAGCCTCCATTTCTTGTGCCAAAAAATAGTGATGAAGCGCAACAGAATAGGGATGAAATTCAATGAATTCGCTGGAAATACGCCACTACATTTTCTACAGTGATTCTCTCAATTAAAAGCTAATGAAATATCATTACGATAATGCGACTGAATCCCATACATCATATAGCGCAGAGGACGGTAACGTACAAGGTGGACTTCAACAGCAGAAGCTGGACGCAAGTTGCTGGCTTGTAAACACTCAGCTTTAGTAAGCTTGTACAGCTCGGTAGCCTTAAAAAATACCACTATATTTTCTCGTCTGCTGGCCTGCAGGTGTCTTTACCAAGTAAACATAAACCTGCATTAACAAAGCTATCTCCGTTAGCAACAAGGCAATGTGGAAATCATCGCCAACAAAAATTGCAATCCTTGATTGCTGCTATTATATCATAGTATCCAGAACATACAAAACCTAGTATTTATATGAGCCAATTTACCGTTCAAGCACCAGTGGTACATGACTTACAAATGAACAATTCGATTGATCATATTGTGAGAAATAAATACAGAAAAGGGCAAAGATTATACCACTAGAAATCAGTAGAGAGCACTGCATGTGCTGATCAGAAAACAAATTGAAATGAAATTGTCCTATGATCTACTCCTCAAGAAAAAGAATAGCCCCAATTTGGGATCCTTGGTCCGTTGGGGCTTGAACTTGCCCCTAAACCCTAAAAACCTTAAACCCTGAACCAACGCCTGCAGAAAGTACTCTCCAGGATCCCATACCAACCATGGCAACCAAATTAACGCATGAAAATTCAGTCAAAAGACTCCAAAAAGATTTGAAGAACACAGAGATCCTGGAAAAGAGTAGAACAGACCTATATCTCGGCAGTTTAGAGACTGCCGGTAGCGCCCATACCTCCGTCAGCCCCACGCGACTTGAACAAGTCCATGGTCTCGAAGTTAGTCAACAAACCCGCGTTTCCGTTTTTCCTGAAACCCCAGCAACCACACCTCAAAAATCACTCTTCAATCCCAATAGACTACACAACTCCCAAATTTCCAGACCCAAACAGTCTTGACGAGCAATTGTAACATTCAAATTTCACGGACCTATCCCCGCAAATGAAAGGAATCCTGGAAGGCCGGAGAATCTCACAATTTCATTGCGACAAGGGAGTATCACACTGCGCAGATCTCTTTGGAATTGGAAGGTGAGAAAATATCGCGTGGGAACTCAAGCAGCAGTCCTGTAAATAAATAGCAGCAACATCAGCTCCAGGTCCACTCCGGCTCACGAATTCTCTGCAAGAAGAAATAGTGAGAAAAGAGAAAGCCACTGCTGGATAGCCCCCAACATTGCCCCATACTTACAACGACATAATGCCTGAGCATCACCACATAAGAGTCCAGCCCTACAGCAAACCTTCAACGTCCGGCACAGGCACCCCCTCCACAAGGTCCCAATCGTTTTTAATGAAATGCCTGTGGCCCACTCCCCCCCCCTGTGGAAACCCCCGTCTCTGCCCACCCATCCTGGGGACAAGGAAAACATTATTGCTTTTTGAGTTACATTAGTTGGAATGGATTTGAAATGAGGTTCTCTTCACATGGTCATTCACTGAAAATTTTTGTGTTCTTTAAATTGATGAACTCATTTTGCAAAATCCAGTTTTGAACTAAAGTCAATGCAATTTTGACTCGATGAACTACTTGAGAATGATAAGCTGAGGACTGATGCCCTACCAATGACAGTACATCCTAAATCCCACAATAGCATGTATTAATGTACTAAAGTTAATTTGGCTTTAAAAAAAACATAGGCATTTTCTAAAGTGATTACAAAATTTGTCTCAACAACTTAGTCTATGGGGTGGTTCACTTTGGAAGTCATTTACTACCCAACCATAATTGCTTTTTGCTTCAAGTTTTTTTAGAATTGTAACGTACATAGGCTACTAAAGTATTTATGTTTGCCCATTTTCTCTCATGATTTCAACATATGGAATATAAAGTGAAATGGAATGGAGCGTACTTCCATTTCTTTAAGTCAACAAACATTGGAAATTGCATAGACTTAATTATTCAATGTATAGGGCAACATATAAAATGACTATGTGAATATTAGAATTCATTGTCACATATGGAAAAAAAAACATTTTTCTTCACGTACATTCTAGAAGTTTGTCACAATTACAGCAATGCACCACAAAATCTCCCTTCTTGATCATGCTTTTAGTAAAGCATGCATCACAAACCACCTTGGGAATTCTACGGAAAACAGTCCTTTTCCATTTGGATGTAGACACCAATCTATGAGGTGGAGGTGCTATAATAGGTCATTCTTGCCCTAAGAATGAAGTCTTTTCTTTCTCTATTGAATTCTTCTGTTTTGAAGTCCTTCTATGTTCCATTCTACTACGTTGTACATTCTCTTGAATAGTTGAAATAGAACCTTTGTTTGAAAGTGTAATATGTAAAGGTCTCTCAAATGTGAAAGGCTCTATCATAGAATGCATGTAGCGCTTCATGACCTGAATTTTATACTTTATCTCTTCTTTTCCATAATTTTGGATACTTGTCTTCACTTGTACAAACATAGATTCCATTTTACGGATGATTTTTAATAAATCTTCACTATCACCACCATCACCTTCACAATCATTTATAGAGTCTTCAATTTGGAAGTCTTCTATTGGGAGTTGAATAGTTGGTTCCATATTTGCATTCAAAGATGAAGCTCCTTCATAATTCAAATCTTGATAATACTCTTTAACAATCAATTGCACTACAAGAATATGCTTGCATGTGGAAATTGTGAAGGTACAATCATAAAAATGAGTACTAAGGGATACATTGTACCTACTATTAGCCGAAGTCTCACTTGTAATACAGAATATCATTTGATTTGCATCCATTGCCTCCAACATATCTTTTGGTTGACTTTGATATTTTTGAAAGAGTCTTTGAGCACTTGCCAAATCACGTCAATGAAGTTTATCATTTGCTCTTCTAGAGAACCTCCTTGAATCACCTATAATTTAACAAAGTACAAATTAGAATGTCAGTTACAAATTCAATAGACAAAATTTATGATTCATTTCAAAACTTTGCTTGTCAAAGTTGAAGAACTTTTACAAGAGTGCAAGTACCCTTTAATAATAAATTGCATTACATTTTCAGAAAAGAAAACATCAATCCAATAAAATGTACTTACTTATAGCTTGTAGTTGTTAAAAGTGGTCTAGTAAGGTAGGCCCTCCAATGCAACTTCCATTGGCTGCACTTCCAATGATGGCAACTATCAAATCCCGAAGTGATAAATTCACCTTTTTTTATAATAGGATATATTTTATCCATTCCCAATGCCTCTCTACATAATTTATAGTATCAACTCCACCATATGCATAGAGTCTTCCAAATTTTGGCCACATCCTCTTCCAAGGCACTGTTTTACTTGCCCTTCCAAATCTTATGTATTCTTTCATTCCAAAAATGTGTCCAAAATCTGTATAAAATTTCCTTAAGTTCTCTTCAAAATGATCTTCCCTTGGACAATTCAAAAGTACATGAAGGCTTTGACAAACCTTATCTTTTTCTGATATAAGTATACGAGTGAAGAGATTCTCACTCCAAGCCTTCATAACATGAAAACAACATAAGAAAACCCGTCCTACAATTTGTTCTTGTCCAAGTCTTCCATGTTCCCAACAATGAATGTCATTGTTGACAACATGTTGTATAGCATTCAATGATGTCTTGTGCTTATCAATGATGAATGCTAATGGTCTCACATCTCCAATGTTGGAAAAGACATGTATAATTGCAAGTTCTATTGCTATTCCTTTATGCCCCCCTCTTCGTCTTTAGTACATAACATGTAGAAAACAGGCATGGCTTTCCCATCTTGGTTTGGAACAACTGTGGCATATAAAGGCAAATCATAGCACTATAAGAAAACAAGGGGTTTTGCAACTATAGTTTGCAACTGGTTTTGTAGTTGCATCAGACATTTGCAATTGGGTGATAATTTGGAGACTATAGTTGCATTGGACAAGTCGCACTAGTTGCGAAATAGTTATAAGTTTGATTTCATTTGATATTCTATGTGGAAGTTCATCGATGAACTCTTTTGACGTGGTTATTGATGTGAAACTTGCTTGAGTGCAACTTGTTTGCAACTCATCAAGAACTTGTCTATAATTTGTAGATTTTGGAGTTTCAATCTCAATGATTTGTAGATATTAAAATTTTTAAATCTGGCTTCTTTTTTAAATTATCAAATCCAAAATATTGATATTAAATAGATTTCACCAATTCACAAAACTTTACAATTTCCTCAAGTTCTAAAATTTTTTAGACTTTAAAAACTTGGTAATTTCTATAGATTGTAGAAATCTACAAATTATAGAAGTCTATAAACTGTAGAAATATTAGAATTTTGTAATTAGAATTCATTATGTAAGAATGCTACAACTTACAATTCTTATATGTCCAACCTAATGGTACTCTTGACAATTGATGTGGGACAATTGTAATTGTTTTCTAGTTTAATTCTAGTTGTAGTCTAGTTGTATTCTAGCTGCTTTTGAGTTGAATTCTAGTTGAATTGCAATTGAATTTTGATTCTATGCAATTATAGTTTGACTCACTAGACTCTATAGTATAGAAAGTTGTCCACGTTGACAATTGTAACGAATGTTGGATGTAGAATACTTCACATCAATTCTTCTCATACATCCTTGTAATCCTAAACTTCACCTTGCAACTACTTTGCGACTACAGTAACATATAACTTTGTTCATGTCAACTTTGGTGCAAATATAGAGGGCTACAATTGCAAGACAATTGTATAGGACACATAGTTGCATTGTAGTCGGTTGTAGCGGACACGTTTTTCTTCTAGTGTAGTGATTGGTTTTGAAGGTTGAATAAAAAGCCCATGAATTACCCCTTGAAAATTGCTTAGCATTTGTCTTCATGAAATCATCTTGTATGTCAACAATAAAAGGTCAATGTTTGGATCTTCATGCTCTAGAGAATACTTTTAGTAGAATACCACCTTCCCTTGTTCTTGTAGTTTAATGACTTCTACATTGGCTGCGTCCTAATTGTCTATTTTCAAAGCATCTACAAAACAAACCCACATCTGCATATAAATATAAAAATCATACAATAGGTATAAAATAAAGATCGTAAGGAAATGGAAAGAAGGTAATTACCATTTAATTTGTTGAAATATGATAATTGTTCAACTTCCTTTGGAATAAGGAAAAAATGATAGGTTGTACATTTGTTGTCTAGAACCATGGCTTGTATTTTCTTTTCTTCTTGAATGAATACCAATGAAATAGTAGATGTAGATATCATATGCTTTAAATTCTCCATTGCAAAGAAAATAACCAATGGATGTACAAATAAGAACATCTTATCACCATTTGTATCTGGATGATGTCCATTGTGCTTTGAATGCACAAATATGTTTGCTTCCATAGAGTTTTTAGATTCCATTGAACACTTTTTGTCTACAAGAGGCACCTTCACTTTAATTTGAAATTCATGTTGACATTTTATAGACTTCTTCTCTCTTCTACATGTAGGAGTGGAAACATCCCCTTCTTTTCTCTTCTTTCTTGATCTTTTTTCCCCCCTCTATGGCATTGGTAATAGGAAATCTTATAATGCTTTGTAAGTTTCGAATGAGAAAAGTGTCTCACTACAATATGAGCCTTATATATGTCATTTAGTTTGTCATTAACAAGTTCAGAAGGGATATTGTCAACTTCATCCAAGAATTGATTTTCATGACAAGTTGGACAAGATTTAATGCAACTCTCAATGTATAAGAAAGAAATCCCTCCAATACTTTGATCCATGATCCACTTGCTCCATATAGCAGAAACAGTGGCATGCAATGGTAAATGCTTCCCATTGGAATCAATATGTAAGGTAGACACTAGAGATGACCAAATGCCTATATGAGGGATTTTTCTATCTTTTGAATCATTAGAAGTTGAAAGACCAACTCCATGAATGGTTTCTATCAATTTCAAACTATTCTAAAGTTTTACCCATCGTTCTTGAGTGTGGACAAGATCATCAACATGTATAGATCTTCCATGACTTTTGAGAAGCAATAGGAAATTTCTATCTGCTTCATGAATCTTATGGAAGGTAGGAAATGCCTACCTTTGTAAACATTGAATCATGAGGTTCCTACTTGCAAGAGTGAATTGAATGGATTTTGTAAAAGGCTCTATAGAAATATGATGAAAAGAAAGGTTTGAAGTCTCATCTATGAAATGTGGTAAGTCATCAGTCATAAAGTTTGATTCCCCTTCAACATCTCCTTCTTTTGCATGCTCCTTGTCTTCATCAAAACCAGATTCTAAATCACATGAATAGAAGTAGATATCTTCTATTGTTGAAGAAGTGAATGGATGACCTTCTAAAGATCTTTGGAATATATCTTCAACTCCTACTACATATTCCTCATCATCCTCAAAATCACTAGGATAACAATGATCGTTGTCGTTGAAGTCAATATCTTCCTCCATGATGAAGCGTTTAGACCAAACTTGAAAGTATGAAAATGAAATGCTAAATAATATAAACCCCCAAAAGAAAAGATCACAAAGACCTCTTAAGAAGTGCTTAGGAAAACACTATCTTTATAACTTGAAATTTCTAAGGTGTTACAAACCTCCTACAACTTGTAATGTCAAAACACAATGCACTGTAAGTATGAATTTAAGATGTATTAATTACAAGAATGTTACACAAGAGCTCAAAGCACCTGACCATAGAGAGAGATCAATCTCCAAGAAGAGATTGTCTCATCAGCCCTAAGCTCCATCTTATATCTTTGAGACTATCAATAAAGACTATTAGTCCTTAATATAGACTAAGACTTCTTTTCTACTTATAGCCTTCTATCCATGGTTCTTTCCAACCCTTTTTGGGGGATTTTGGAAAAAAGCCAGAGTGGCTCTACTAGACTACCTTTCTAGGGCCCACATGGCAAGGAATAAAATTCTATCACTGAATCATATTGGCGATGGTTTGATTTCTACATTATTTTTGTAGCACCAACAAGCTAAAGGAGGAGACATTTTTTGGCACTTGGTTTATACATTTTAAAGCCAAAAAGGCAAATATTTTTGGATGTGTTGATGTCATATGGTACTTCCTAGATTAAATTTAAAGGAAAAAGGCGAATTGGTCTATACTTCTAGTGCAATTAGGCACCATTTGACATTATGGAGATACAATAATTTACATCCAATATGTGAATAGTATCTCATAATGAAAAAAACAAACCATTTCATTCATCAATTTTCTTCATGGACACAAATGGTCAAGCTAGGACCCATCCATTGAAGAGGAAGTGGTAGATCAAGCATGGCTCTTTCACTCCACAATTTTCCATGTCCTAGTGTCTTCAAAATTGAACTCAAAGTCCATATCAATGGTCTACAACTTCAAGCCATTGGTTGTAGGCATTAGCATATGGAAATGTCTCTAATGTGAAGATGCTTTGTAAGTACATACCAACAACACATTCCAAATGGGTATCTAGGGCATTCTAGAGTTTGTTCTTCAAAAATGCCAAAGAACTGAAACACTTTTCATCTTCAACAGACCCTAGGATTTGGACAATTGCTATTTTGGCCAATTTGTAATATTTTGGGAATACCTTGACTCTAAGAATAATGCAAGAATCTAAATAATATGACAAACGGGAAGTAGATTTAGGTCAAAAGGAGGTTCCATGTGTTTTTTGGAATTGGTCACCAAGGCTAATTTAAATAAATGTTGTTGAATTTCCAATCTATAACGATCAAGTATAGGAGGGATGAGCTTCTTTACCTTCTCCACTTCAATTAGTTTTGGTTCACAATATTAGGACATGAGAATTGAAAGATATTTGGGGAAACATTCTTCTACTTCACTTTGAAGCCAATATTGAGGATACACAATACCAAAAGCATCCATGATGGAGTGGGAAGGAAATCGTAATTCTGGCTCCTTCAACAATTGACGAGCTGCCCCATTAGAGACCAAAGACAATGTGGTTACCAATGTCTGTAAACAAATAGATTAATAATAAATAGAGTCACTTCACAATTGGCCACAGTAAAATTGTAAGAAAGACCTTAACCTCAAAACTTCTAAATCTGCCTTCACATTAGCATCATACCTTCCAAAATCCATGAGAGCATCCTAACAAGTGCTAAGCCAAAAAAGATGAAGAAGATAAAAGTCCAACACCTGCACATTCTATCTTTACTGCAGTCACCAATGTGGCAAAAACTTCTTTCTCCATAGTTGAGTCTTGATGCATTGCCCATACTTTCTTTCCATTTGCAACAAAAACCAATTGTGATGAGTCATTGTTCAAATCCGACACCCACTTCATGTGGATTTGACTATGAGAGCACTCAAGAATATTTTTGAATGCCCAAAACTCATCCCCACCATATGTTGTGGTTTTATTAACAAACAATGTGTACAATTGCCTTTTTGAAATTTTCAATGCAGCAACAAAATCACAGATGTAAACATTGCATTTTTGAGCAAAAGTTACAAGTAAGTCAATTGTTTCTAAAAGTAGCATGAGTGCCATCATGTCCAAAAGAACATACATATCCAACAGGAGGCTCAGACATTTTTGCAAAAGACAAGAGAAATCTCACATTAGTTGTCTATATAAGAAAACAATAAATTTCCAAAATTCACAAATGACAATAAATAAATTCATAGAGCACTCCAATGATGTGAGCATGCAAACATGGAGCTTGTGAGTCTAGAGCCCTCAACACTTTTTTTTTTCAAAAAAATTTCAAAAAAAACTTTTGTCCAAATTTTTGTCCAAAAATAGAAGTCAACTTACTATTTATAATAAATTTAAAGACCTATGACTGCTATCCCTATGGCTGTAGATTTTAAAAAAATTACTTGTCATTTGCCATTGCCAATGGCAAAAGGCCTTTCAATGTCAATACATACTTCAACATTTTATTCATTCACTACAAAGTATCATGAAAGAAGCATTAAAAAAAAAATGGAAATTAAGGAAAAAAAAGAATGGAAAGTAAAGAAAAAAAACATAATGGAAAGTAAAGGGAAAAATAGGATGGAAATTAATTTTCAAAAATAATGGAAAAAAAAGTAAAAAATGGGAAAGTAAAAAAATAATAATAATGAAAAGTAAAGGAGACAAAAGAATAGAAATTAAGGAAAAAAAAGAATGGAAAGTAAAAGAAAAAAATAACGGAAAGTAAAGGAAAAAGAATGGAAAAAACTTATAATTATAATGGAAAAAATTCAATATAATCCCCCCCAAAATAGGAAACAATAAAAAAAAATATAAAAATATTCTCAAAAATGATTTCTCGTTTATATGATTGTTATTAAATTATTATAACATTATTCTTCTAAACACATGACTCATAATATGTACTTCATACTTTATAAATGCATAAACATTTTGCTTTTCATACACTTTGAACCATTTCAATTGTAACAAATATAAATCCATAGAATACAAATGAAGTATAAAAAAGAATGAGGTTATGCCTATTCTAGGATAGTGATGATCCTTGCTCAAACTAGAAGAAACACAAGCTCATTAAAGCTATAACTAGGTGCATGAATGAATATATCATCATGGATGTCCATCTTACAGAAGTACTGATACAGGTAGTACAAGTACTTGCAATTCACATATTGTTGATAGCCATTACTAGTGAAAACAACCATATCCGCAAAGTCCGGGCATGTGCATGTCGGGAACATACCCATTGTAATTCAATATACATTTCTATCATGGTTTGGCCCAGTTTCTATAGACACAATAGCACCTAGCCTTGGAAAGGGAAACAATGTCACTCCAATTATTTGTCCTTTGATGTTGCTAGCACTCTCCTACTTATTCCGTTGTTCTATAGTTGGTGCATTTGTAATTCACCTTATAGTGCGGTTGTTTCTAATCCTTGGATATGCATCTACATTCTCTCGTGTTGTTTGATTATATAACACTCTTTCAAATATCTTTGACATGTTGAAAAGTCGATGTGGCAACAAAATAGGATGCTCTTCGAAACAAAAACCCACGTGTTGTAGCAACAATATTTTTTCTCAATTGAGATTTGTCCCAATCAAAATATGCCATATGTCTGGCATCTTGGGCCAATCTATAACCCACTTGCACTTGGGGCCTTTCATACATCGTTCAATGTCATCCCAATAGAACCAAAAGTCTGCTACAACTTCTCGCTTACTCCCATAATCTTCCTTTCTTCCACGATAGGTGAGAGCTGAGTTTTTCCTTCTTTCCTCTTGCAATCTTAGGAGTACATTTGATATTTGACCTTCATTGTTGAGGTTGACATTTTGCATTCGATTTGTAGCTAATCCTTCCAATGTGCCACTTTGATGTGTCATAGTCACTTTCAAATGCAATTGTAACATGGCAAGATGGGTTCACCTCAAGCTGCTTTCCCTTGTCCTACAAACACTTTTTAAGAGTTGTAGTGGACCTTGTCTACCCACGAGGTTGAAAAAAGTTTACTTTATCAAGTCTATGTGAGTCTCCTTCATCACCAATGGGAACGTCCAACTTCCTCTTCGTGCTTCCAAAGATCTCTTCTCCTTCCAAATGCGGTATGCAAGTTCCAACACCTTCACATCCCGGTAATGTATTCAATGCCTTTGTCATTTTTTTAGGGTCTCCACTTCGGCGTGCAGCTCTTAATTTCAACTCCCCCCTTGATGGACTAGAATTACATGAATGTCCTTTCAAATAAGCACAATAGTTTATCATTTGCATCCATGCACCGATACTGTCATCATAAGTAGCATCAAACAAATTGTTTCCTTAGTTTCCGAACATTTGAAGCCACTTCTTATAAATTATTTCAAACAAATTGCACAAAGGCATGTCCACCATCTCATCCAAAGTCAAATCCTACAAATCCATCCACCAAAATAGTTACTTTTTGCATTAAATTTTATACATCACACACTACTTGATTTGTGAACTGAAACAAATCAATAAACATGTACTACACATGACAAAAATACATTCAAAGACAAAAAAAAATACATATAGTATACCCCTACATATAGACATTGCTAAAACTATACTACTTTATTCTTCAAATGACTTCAAATTTTTTTTTAATACCATCTATTTTTTTTCCCATGGACCGAAATTAGGGGTACTATAGGGGGCACAAAAAACTTATTTGGATTTGACTAAGGTATTTGAGGTAACTTGTGGTACTCTTGTTTTGGGTTTTTGGTTTGAAAAAAATGGACAAAAAATTGAATGTAGAGGTACTCCAAAATCCTATTTTTGAATTTAGACAAGCATAATTCAAAACTAAAATTAGAAAACATCATTTACATAATACAATTTCACATGAAGATAATAAAAGTATACATTCAAATGACAAATGCACTTACCATTTGCATGAAACCTCCCCATTGGTGACAACGGAAATACCAAAATGCAAGCCAATGGTCCAAGTGATGAAGTGCATCTATAGTAGTAGCTCTAGATGATAACCACCATGACCAAATTGCATGGTAATGAGTCTCTGCTTCCTCCATAATGTTGGAATCTTTGTATTGCTTGCAAAGTGAATTGTGTTGTTGCTGAAATGATTCTTTGATGTGTTTATGAGTGTGCTTTTGAAAAGAAGTACTCCAATGCAACAAGCATGTCCACTCATGGTTCTCCATTTTTCATTGGCAAAACCACTCCTATAGACAATGCAAACCACATTCCAATTGGCTATAGCACTATCTGCCATGAATCCCTTGAAGTTCAAGTGCTCCACTCTATTTCACGACATAACTATGTTCATGCACTTCCAAAATTGTACTTGGATCTTCGTATCTTCAGATTGCATGTCACATGTTGAAATGGTCATTATCTTTTTGTACTAAGGATTGTACATATGGCAAGCCATTATGTTCCACTCCTTCACACACTTCACGTGGTCAAACATCATCCAACCATTTTGAAGATCACCCCTTGATTGCATGTGCCTCATAAGGTCCACTCCACTTCCAGGACCTTTTGTGAGCATTTTGAAAATGTACACTTTCTCTTTGCCTTCTCTAAGGGTCTTCAACATCTCTTTCTCTCCCTCTCCATTGTGAAACCAAAAATTTGTTAGGAAGTCTTTGTTAGTAGAGAGAGTGATTGCAGAGTTGGTGGTTGTTTGTGTCTTAGCTACCTACTCTGTAATGAGTCTCCAAATCTTTTCTGTAGAATCTCTATACATGCCCTTTGCTACTGGGTGAGTATGATCTCCAAAATGAATAGCAGCCCTACTCATTTTGGGATTCTCACTATAGCAGTAAAAAATCCTAGCATCACACGTGCTAAGGCACATAGGTATTGTTTTGTAGAGCTTACAAACTAGAGTACAATCTTTAGGTGGACCACCTCCCATTGCAAACGATTCACTAGAGATGATTTTAGAGAAACATTACACTTCAAACGATTTGCCAGAGATGACTTTGGAGAAATTGCAAATGGTTGCAATATGCAACACCTCCGTTGCTCAGAAGACCAAGTTGTTAAAGTGGTGAAACCTTTCAAACAACTCAAAAAGAGCTAGGTGGTTCCCAACGAATCTGGTTTCTAAAGACAAACTAGGGGCATTTCTCAACAAATTTGTTTCGTAGTCAAAGAAAAGTACTTTTGTTAATTGTATTTGAATAACTTCCATCAATAGTGTTTGTTTTTAATTCTATAAGTCGGCAATGATTTTCAGTTTTCTTCTTATAATTTTTACAAATATAAAAAAATATTTGGATTTTTCATACAGATTGAGGATTTTGCTCTGGAACACTTCGAGAATGTTGTGAAAAAGGACAATTTGAAAATCAACTACAATTCCTATTTCAGCTAGAATATCTTGCGGAGTACATCAAAGGTTGGAGAATAAAATTCTAGGATCACGTGTTTGGACCTACTTTGAGGGAAATAAATACCTTTAAAAAGTCACTCTTTTGTGAATTACAACAGATTAGATCAAGTTGTTAAATGAGTTATTTTTTGGTAATAAATTTAATTTATATTATGTGCATGATGGTTTTTTCAATTGATGAATCAAAAATTTGGAATGCTGTTCTTTAAAATGCCAAGTGGGAGTACTAGTAGAAACCCCTCCCCCCCTTGACCTAAGTCGAGTCTAATTAAAGTTTAGGGAGATCCCTATGGTACTCAAACTTTTGAACTTCTCAGAAATAGAGAGCTTGATTTGTGTTGTATTTTGATGAATATATATTTTTTCCTACCTACTCTTATGTATTGCATTTCAAAGACTCTTATCTATATGTGTTCATTAGGTTGCATACATTGTCATTATTTATTGTGTTCTTAGATTGAAATTTTGAATTTGCATTTCATAATTATTTCCGTGGATTGGGTCAATTACTACAAGCTTGAGCTTCTTGCGAAGAATGCTATAGCACGAGGGGATCTTCCTCCATTTTTGTCAACATAGGTGGACCGCAGCTCAATGAAATATATGTATACCACTAGCCAACTCTGAACATTTACAACGGCTCATCTTACTGGGGGAGTGTGGTATCTTGATTGTCCAATGACATTCACTCATTTTTTGAGAGTGTTTATTGTAAGTCTTTTGATGGACTCGGTGTTATAGACTTGGAGGTTCCCAAATTTTATGAGATAACTGAAGCAAGGAAGAAGAAGGCCATTGCAAGGAGGATGTTAACAAGAAAAAGAAGAAAAAAAAAAAGAGATTCAAGCAACAAAAGAAAAGAGAAAAACTAAGTGCTTGCAAAAGCTAGTAGAGAAAGAGAAGGAGGCAAAAGTAATGGCAAAAGGCAAAAAACAAGTCAAAAGAAGTGGCCAAGTTCCAGCATCTTCTATGATGGATCAAGGCTCTCAGCTATAGAGTGGACCTTGTAGTGGAATGAAGAAGAAGGCCATATTGCAAGAATTCACGGAGAACATGATAACTCAAAGTACACAAGTCATAATCCTTGGTGATGATGATGATGTCACCTCGGAAGAGTTGATTCTTAATATATTGATCATAGACATTCAAGATGACATGGAGAAAGAAACACCAAACAACTACACCAAAATCATGGACTTCTTGAAGAAGGTAAATTTTTCCTATTTGAATGTTTTGAACACATAATATAATTGTATGATTTTATTGTATTGAATGTCCAAATTATAGAATGATGTGAAAATTTAATGTAGTAGTTATTGATTGATGGAAAATTGTCTTTTTCCTTTTTAGATGGCGCTAGGGAAGGCCCAAACATATGACGATAAAGTTAACTATCATCCGGGAGTAGACCTCATCCTATTCGATTGCCATGAAAATTTGTCAGTTCTGGAGGTGTCCTTTCTAATGCATGCGATGCCTAGATGGAACTCTGACTCAGAGTATGAGGCCCTCAACAATGCATTTCTCTTTGCAAAAACATATTTGTAGGATAATGGATGCATGATTATATTCCATTCATGGTGCACTAAATCAAAGGGCATCATTTTGGGATTGTGTGAGGCTTATCCTAAATTGATGGTAGAGGCCAAGTGGTTGGTCAGCAATCGAATGCACTTTAGCATCTGCAGTGGACAAAAGCACAATGGTATGATTTTTTGGCTTTTTAATTTATACTTGAAATCATTTTTCAATGTACATTTTGTAATTTCTTTTGATGTATATTATTTTTTATTGCATGCAAACTATGAAGTTTGGAATCACTGTCTTGGTGAAGGATCTTAGTGACAAAGGGAAGTTGAAATTTTCTTACAATTTCATGGAGGCACACAAGAAGGCAAAAGTTGACCTTCAACGAGATGACATGTATTTGAACTATACTACGAAGGACACCATGTTAGTAAACAAGGCAACGTTAATTCCATGGTGGGGAGCTTCAAAAAAGGATGCAAGGTTTCTATAGTTCTTCATTGAAGGAACAACAAAAAAAAGGAGATTTAGTTTTGGACTGCACGGCATCTACGAGTTAGTTATTTCTATTGGATTGTGCTTTCAATTGTCGTTTAATGTAATGAATTCTTAAATTGATGATTCTCATATTTCAATATGACAAGTTCAAGCATTACAACATGCCGTGGCACTAGTCGCCACATTGTCTCACTAGAAAAGCAGAAGGACCTTTATGACGCTGTACTTCTACCTATGAGGAAGCCTATTGTGGCTTCAATGATAGCTAAAGTTACACAATTGCCTCCTCCAATGGTGGCCTCATAAGATCTGGATGCCATGAATGTGGTGCCTCGGAAGTTTATTCAGAAGGATAGACCTAATAAGTAAGTTTCCACAATTTTGACTTGTTTTTCTGTATAAAATTCTTTATGTTCTACCTGCTTGACATGGTTTCACTTACATTTGCAGGTATGAGGGAATGACGCGTGGACTTGTATCAAAGAAGAAACAAAATCTTTTCTTGAATTCAAAAAAGTCTTTTGATCTTCCAATGTATGCCGAGCAAATGGCATCAACATTTACAGAGTTTGGTATTCTTAAACCAAAACATAGGAAATCTATATATGTGTTGAATGTTTTAAATTTTATAGATGGTTTAGCATCCAATGGTAGAGAAATTTTTGATTCTTCTAGCACCGTGGATTTTGCAACTCAGTCTACAGTGACTTAGTTACATGAGATATATATATCTTTTGAGCAAAACTATTATGTGTTGATTTATATTATAATTGGATTTGTGTGTTTTATGGCTATAATTCAAATGTTGGGTATTTTCCTTTTCACTTTTGCATTTCTTAATTTCTAGAGAATTTGTTTATAATTATTTTTTAAGGCCCAAGGCTTTTTCTCCATCCAAAATCACTACTAAATGCCATTTCTATAATTGTTTTTCCTTAAAAAATTTAATTTCCTTTAGACATGTTTAATTGTAGATCTTGTAATAAATTAGTATAATAATTTGTGGTAGAAATTGGTGTAACTTTGACTATATTCATTGCAAGTTATTTGATTTAAAAAAAATTTATACTTAAATTGACTTAAGTGACTTAAATCTTTTTTAAATGAACTAACATTTTGTAAAAAAAAAATTACATTCACCCACGGTCATAGGTACTTCATCCATTTTTTTGAACAAAAAATTCCCGCTCATAGGCTCACAGGCTCGCACCCTAGCAACCCTATAGAGTACCCTGTTGCTAAATAATCATAGCTGAACATCCAGTCCCTATACAAAAGTGTGAAGCATGAATAATTAGCAAGGGATCACTAAAAGCGTGGTAAGGCTAGAAAGCCAAACGACCAGCAACATCACACATTAGAATTCAGTGAGAAACAAAACATCCACCAGCATAAGTGAGTACCATGAATAACTACCAACATCTGACATCTAACTACTACAAATAACTAGCTTCCATTGACAAGCCAATGCATCGATTAACTAGCTACCATCGACATTCAACAAATGGGAATAACTAGCTACCATCAACAAACCAGTGCATTGATTACACTACAAGAATTTCAGCGTTTTATGACTACGTTTATGACTGCGTTTTCAGTTGTTTAGGACAAGAATGACTGTGTCCATTTTTCAAGAGCCCTAGTTATAGTGGACAAGTCGTTTAGGACAATGACTGGGGATTTTATATCACCAACAGTTTGTGGGGATGGATGAAGTTTAGGGAATTTTTTTTTAAGAAGGTTGGGCAGTTGCCCATTTTTTGAAAAATTTGTTTGCCCACTACTGACGTGGACTTTTGCGTGAGTCATTCTGTAGTCATTCAGTAGTTGTGAAGGAGTTAGATGACCAATGCAAGGCTGACATGTGTCTAGTCATTTTGTAGTTGTGAAGGAGTTGGATTGACCAATGCAAAACCGACACGTTTCCAGTCATTCTGTAGTCATTTTGTAGTTGTGAAGGAGTTGAATTGACCAATGCAAGGCCGACACGTGTCCAATCATTCTGTAGTTATCTTCAATGTACGAATGACACTTTGACACATGTCTAGTCATTTTACTATTGTTTGTAGGATGTGCTTTCAAGATTCTCCAGTCATTTTTAAGTGACATGTAGTCATTCTGAAGTATAGATAAGGACCTGTCATTCTACACACATATGAATACATTCAAAGTTTTATAGCAATACACCATATACAAAATACAATACACCATACACAAAATACCAAATATAATAAACCATACACAATATATGAAATACAATACATCATACAATATACACCATATTTGGCTTATGTCTTGCATGAGTGGATAAGTATTTAGAGATGAAATGACAAGCCTTTTATAGAAGTGGAGTAGTAGTAGGCAAGACAAATGATGTGGGATATGTAAAATGCTGAAATTGTGTTACAAATAATATTTCAGACCTCATTGAGGTATAGTAGATTAATTTTCTTCAAAAAACTTTGAACTAATGAAAGTTAGGAAATCAATTTCACTTTCATCTCCAAAAATTCATTTTACATTTTGAGCCTCAAATCAAAAGTTATAGACAAATTTGCTCAATAGATTGAAAATGATTGCTTAAGTATGGTAGTTCACAGTTGGGCTCTATAGTCATTTATGAGTAATGTCATAGTCATTCATGGAGGTACATGCAATCACTTGGGCTCTAGAGTCATTTATGAGTAATGTCATAGTTGAAGCACAACTAATCTACGACTAAGACGGTGTACCATAGGGCTTCAGAGGTGCATGTCACTCCTTTGATTGAGTTACCTCTAAAAAACATTCAACAAAAAAAATATAATTTAAATTATAAAAGTGCAAATAGCTTTGTCTTAATTTCCATTTTTTTCATTATTCCTCCATCATATATTCAGTCCAAAAAATATCTAAGAAGAATAAAAAAATATGAAATTTAAAGGAAAAAAGTGAAAAAGCCTTTGTCTTAGTTTCCATTTTTTTGCATTACTCCTTTATCATGTATTCAGTCAAAAAAATATCCAAGAAGTATGAAAAAAATATGAAATTTAAAGGAAAAAAGTGAAAAAGACTTCGACTTTTTTTCATATTTTTTCATTACGCATCCAATAATAATTCTATCCGAAAATATCAAAGAAGTATACATGAAATGAACCTGAAATAAAAAGGTAAATAGGGCAAATATAGCTTTCACTGCATTAGTTGATTTAAAAAAAATGAATCCTACAAATTTAATGTATGCACGCCGATAAATATGAAAGATGCATGAAAAAAATATGCAATAAAAACAAAAACCATGCTAATGGCTTTCACTTAGTTCCCCTTCTTTCTTCCCTTTACATGCTCATGTATCCCATAATGATTTTAGTATTTTAAAAAAAAAAAATGTTCATCCAAAATTAAAATAAATTTCAAGTACATTTACAACTGCCCAAACCTTTCTCTGAATTTCTATTTTTTTTTCCTATAGTCCTCCATCATTTATTCAATTCAGAGAAGATGAAAGACTATTCCAAAAATATGAAATTAAATGAAAAAAGGGAAAAAAATATAATGTAGACAATTCCTTGTTAAACTTCTTTACAAAGGGAATTGAAAATATACGTCCAGTAATATTCTAGTCATTTATTAGAACACACATAGTAGAGACCCAATTACGACCCAACTCAGAAATGACTGCGCCCAGTTGCATGGATAGGTCATCGTGTCCACGTCACTACATCCAATTCTGTAGTAACTAAAAAACTGTCGGATGAATTCTCCCGGCCATCTCCCAACCTTGCCTCTCATCCATGCCACTGAGAAATGACTGCACAACGACTACTGCCTTTATCACCTTGGGCTGCCGGTGCAATTATAGAGTTGTAGTCGTTTTTCAATCGTTTAGGACACCCAATCATACTTCAGTCGATCACATAGGACACGTTTTTCTTGTAGTGTTAACCCTTAACCAACGACATTCAGCATACGAGAATAACTAGCTTCCATTGACATTCACCTCTGATAGTGATTTGGCGTTAATCTGACTACCATGAATAAGAGCCCAAACTAGCTAGCAAGACAACTACCTCATAATAAAAACAAACAAGATAACTAACTAGCATTAGCATGACTAAATAGCAAGAAACAAAATATCCAAGAAAGTTTAGATCGACGATGCCTTGATCAACAAAGATCAATAAGCCCGTGATCGACAAACCCGTGATCGACATCCAGTGCCACATACTCATTGCCTCTAAGTCCACGCTAAGCACCCTCTTGATTAGAGTCACGATGAAATATTGATCTCCATAGATGAAGTGTTCTAAATTATTTCTAGTAGTCGATGACACTCACCTTGGTAGTTCCAATTCAAGGTTGTAAATTCAAAATTATTGCTTTAGTGCGATCAAATGATCAATAGGATCAATCCAATAGTTCATGAACAGTAGTGGAAAGATTGTATCGTATACATTGTAGATAGGGAGTCCAACCATCTAGCTTCAAGTAGTCAGTACTCACTAGCAATTAACCAAGTTGCGTAGACTCACTAGATAGACACAGAACATGGCATACTTCTCACGAGTGAATTTTAGTCTACCGGGTGAATTTTTGACTACAAGGTTGCAGAGTGAATTTCAGACTACTGTCAAGATAGCGGAAAAGATGAAGTACCACCGCATTGAAGTATCAACTATGAACAAAAATAATTCCACTAACCTTCTATTAAACAAATCCAATATTATAATCCATCATACGAATTCACTGAACTTGGGGTACCATTACATGGATTGAGACAGAGGTTCTTGAATCAAATGTTGGGTGACAGTACTTGAATATTTAAAATCTAACGCTTAATTCAAATCTAATGCCAACAATCTAGTGATCCAATGCAAATGATCCAGTGCTAACCACAGAAGATGAAACATGGCCTGAACTTAGAAGAACCAAAAACAAACATGACCAGCATCATGAAATGGTCTTACCTCGGCAGACTCGTCCTTCATTGTGTCAACCTTCATTTTTGCCAGCAAAGTGCGGTATTCCACCAACAACCTCCTCAGTGACTCCAACAACGACATCCAACGAGTTGACACTTATAGGAGAGGTTTTTATCCCTTTGTTTCCATAACTTCAACCAATTTCTAGTACTTAGACAACCATTTTGGACTTTTGTTGAAATGTGAATGAGTTTTTTGAATAACTTGTTCAACAAGTGCAAATATGGATAAGGCAGATAGTGATTTGGCTGCCAAATTGCATCTATGGGCCATGCAGTGGATTCCAGTGCAAAAAAGAGCAAATTTGGATTTGATTTGTGCTGTCACTCCATTCCGAATGCCTTGGAAGGTGTTCACGCCATCAACACCAAAAGAAACCAATTTTCTTGATGTTTTTTCAAAAGTGAAGTCACCACCATTTTATAAGGCCTTCATGATGACTAAAGTGAGGTTGTTTACACCACCTCCTTCCACTAAATGTTACAAAAAGATCAGTAGTGGAATTTGTACATAATTCTCCACCACATATGGATGGATGCACAGCTAGCTCCCATTATTCATAGTTGTTACTTCATCACAAGTAATAGTCACAGAGTGAGCAACAAATAATTTTTTCTTGATAGCTTGTTTGACTTCATAGTATAAGCAATCAGCCATCTGCCGTCCAGAAGTATCACTCCAATGCATTTGTAGTAAGTTAAGAACATTGAGGAAAACATATAATGCTTGCCTTCCTCATACTCCAACATAGGGAAGCCACTTGTCAAAATTTGGAAGACTGTGCAAAATTGCACAATTTTTTTAGAACTTGCCATTGAGATATAGTGTTGTTCACTTGCTACAGCACAGAGGTAGGTTGCCTAGCAACAAAATGCCTTAAGTTGATTTGATGCTGACTTGTTTTTGAAATGTACCATTCTCCCTTCTTGACCTTGTATTTGGGCATATCAAAGGCAACTTTTCTCCTCCCCTCATGTTTCTATAGAGTATCTTACTTAGGGCCCAAAATCTTTGGATTTTTTTCAAACGTTGAATATACTTTGCATTTCACAAGGTGAATAGAGCCATCAGTCCCTTAGATTGGCTCAACCCAAACTAATTTGGCAACCCACTCATTTTGGAATTGCTGTGTTCGGTCATAGTTAACCTTTACCTTCTTCGATGGAAGGGGGATCTCTTGGAAGTGGTCATCGGATTCTACTTCTTCTCCTCCATCAAAAATGTGCACCAAATCATCTCTTAGTTCACAATGAACCTCATGTGGTACTACTAAATCAAAAGGAATACTACTACTGCTCCTCATTTAGGATTGAATGATCGGATTGTTCAATAGCCAAGTGTTTACAAACACTGAGTTCAGTGAAATGGTTTGGAAAGCACTTGCATAATTGAAATTCAAGGAATCGGATGTTGTCGACTCTGTCTCGACATGTAGGGATAGCGGGTGGCTAAAGTTTTGGAAACTCTAGAAGAACTTTGAAATCAATTCTGATTTTTAAGTTGAATACCAACCTAGGGTATCTTCTTTGCAAATCAATTTGCCTTTCAACTCACGCCTTCAATCAGCAAACTCTTTGGCTGACTTCTTTGCAACTACATACGTTGCACTGGTTGTAGCAACTAGAATGGAACACTGAAGTATTGTGCCTGGATGCCTTTCAGTAGATGTACAAGTTAGTTTAGCACGATCATGTGAGAACTAGGTTGAGCTCTTTCAACTTCGATTGGTGAGCTTCTTCAACGGCTATTTGTCTACATTCTTCCTGCAACTTGAGATTTTCAAAACTTTGCACCCTCACATCCATACCCATTGCAGCCTGTCATAATATCTAGCCTTGTACAAAGTACAAAAATGGAACTCTAAGGTCTGAAAGAAACTACTGTCGCTGAGCCACCCTAAACCGTAGAGTTTAAAACATGAAGACTACAACATTGATAACCACCTTTGGCAATGGTCTATCAAACCATGGTGTGGTAGAGAAGATATACAATTAAAAACAAAGTTCACACAATAAAGACAATGCAATGCATGTGTACTTCAAAATAGACCTTATTGAAATTACAAAATAGAGAAAGAGATAGCTAAAAAACACACAATTGAAGCATACAATAATATTGGCTCGAAATTCTTACTGCCTCCCATCCTGAATCACATGATCATGAATAAGGAATTGCAATGTCACAACGGATGGAACTGCAGGCCTTGCCTAAACTCCATCGAAAGTTAGAGTTCACATCTGCAAAGTTGTAGATGGTGCCTCCACTCTCTAGCAACGCCACTTCTTCCCTCTCGCAATGAAGTCCAATTCAAATCGCGCATTAATCATGCTTTGCAACGATTGAAGTGGATGAGTACAAGATGTTACTACGATGAATTTCAATATTGGGGAGAAGCTCCGGCGACTCTACACCACTAATGTATGAACAAGGTTGGCGATGACGTCCTACACTAGGTCCCAAGAAGGACGACACGGTAGAGGGACCCGATGCAAATCAAGAGAGGGCAATAGAAACAATGTGGCAATCAGGCTTTCGGGATTCGAAAGTTGCTGCGGCCTAATAGGAATGGAGGGCATTAATGGCGAGGCTTGTTGGAGTATTAGGGCTGTACGGAAGCCCCCGTTGACGGCCATCTGGCTCTTTTTTAATTTTTTATTTCTTTAATGCTTTTTCGCCAACTTTCTACTTTTAATGCTTTCTAGCACCATATCACCAAAAAAAAGGACAGGTTCTTTGTGAGTGTTTTTAACACCACCCTCTAGAGTCAAAATGTATACAATGGGTTCTAGTGTGGTTTAAAATAAAATCTAAAGAAGGTGTTAGATTTGGTCTAATTTCTAGTCTTCCAAGCAATGGACTCTTTTTATGTTTCCTAATCAAATTTGAATACTTCCAAACTATGAAGGACAGACTAAATCTAATCTAATTTTTATGGATTTTTGGAATATAAACTTAACTTAGTCATTCTATTTAATGGGTTGGAGGTTGGAATTCTAGTCTAAACTAATTAACAAATTAATCAAAATAAAGCAAAACTAACTAGCTAATGTTTAGGGATATTTTTTCTAACTAATCTAACAAGTAGGTTCTAAACTAAAGTTCCTAGCAAATTTTAAGACAAAGGTTTTGAAAAGAGAGGGATATCAAAAGAGAGTTCAAAGAAGAAAAAGAAGGAAATTAGTGGTATTTGAGATTAGACAACTTCTAACAAATCAAAACTTGTTAAATATTACTTTTCTCAAGATTTCAAGAATAAAATCAAAGCTTCGCCGTGCAAAAGTGACTCCAAGCTAAGACTTGACAATAGAAGTTTGAATTGTTAATTTCTAAAGGAGGTACACATGACAATGTTTAAACCAAACATTAAGAATCAAAATCAAACCAACACCATTATACAATGTGAGTTGATCAAAAGTTTAAATTAAAATCTTTTGGCAAAGACTAGCTTTGCCGCCTTAAGAATTTTAAATTAAAGTACCTGTTACAAGTGACACAATTAATGAGTTTGGGAAGCCAACTCCCAATACTCTAAAAAACAACAACAAATCAAGCAAATTTAAGAGCCTCACAAGTTTGTTAGCAAGCATTGTTAGTTTTAAAGGAACCCAAAGTCCTTAAAACTTCCTCCACTACACAAGAACAACAATTGACCAGAAATTTGGTCACCTAAATAATGATGGTGTACCAAGAATGAATTTGTGTTTGAGAAAGTATAAGTATACAAGAACAAGTTTGTCCGACAAAATATTGATACAAGAAAATGAGATGCAAGAATGGGTTGCAAAAAACAAAGAAGGAAGGCCCTTATGTACCCATGGGAAAGGGCCCACCTCTTCATTTACCATGAGATATTTTGGTTTTTCCTACCTAAGTAACTTCTTAACTAACCTAAACTATCCTAAGATATTTGTCCCACAGAGCTTTCTTTAATAAATGGGAAGGTTCTCAAGCAAATTCCTTAAAAGTCTCAATTAGCCCTAAGAATATTGCCTAAATAATATCCATTGACTTTTGAAAGATTTTGGAAATCAAATCCTAACTTACTCTAGATATTTTGTATTTAATCTAAGGTCAACTCCTAAATAACCCTTAAAAAGTCAAAATTGACTTTTTAAAACGAGATTTGAGAATCTAATCAAATCTAACTCTTGCTTCTCCCTCAAGTCTTTTAGGAATCTACTCTAATTTACCACAACTTACGTTAAGAAAGTCAAATTATGCACTAATCCTCACTATCTTTTAGAGAACAACTCCAAACACAAAACAGATTGCGCCATCATATTCAGAAGGCTCAAATTAGTTTGAATGACTCTTTCCCCCTTTTTCTAAACCATTCTTCAGTGGAAAAACCACTCACAATAATTCCAAAGAAAAGTGAAAACACTAACTTTTGGAATTCGTAATTTTTGAAGAATTTGAGTGGCTAGGGTTGTTCAAAAGGTTGAAGAAAGCAAGGAAAGGCCCTTTGTTCATGCAAATTAGACACCATTAGTTCTTGGTTCGCCGGTCAACCTGCCGCCATGTTGTAAATTTTTGTAAAATTCGATATTGTTGTCGATTTTGGTACTTCTCCCTATCAGAAAGTCTTCAAACTTTGTAAGGTGCTTATTCAATACACAAAACACTAGTCTGATTTTTAGTGGGATTTAATCGCACTCCAGGTAATTTCTATGAATTTACCAATAGCTTCAAATGTTGTTGACTTCCCATGGAGTCATCATAGAAGCTTGTAAAATTCCGAAATTTTTTGGGAAACCTTTAGGAAATTCAAAAAACTTTAAGTCAAAACCAAAATTTCATTTGCACTATTCATAGAATTTTTAAAATTAGTAACTCTTTAATAATTTCCACCTAGAGGGAAAATTATTCTAGTGTTGAGGTTTGTCGTGGATGACTGGCTCCTTTGTTGATCTCGTGGCATACTTTTACTCTAAAAACACCTCTCTATAAGCTCCAATCTCCGTCTTCACCATCTACTCTTGATTTTGGTTGATATTTAGCAGTTTTCTACAAGACTAACACAAAAAAATCAAATTCTCTACAAATTGGACTCTACATACTTTTAGACTTTTTAGACCTAAAATTAAACTACTATGCTTAGTTAGATTGTCACATGTACCTTAGTGGTCATGGATAGGACACTAAGTTTGACTAACTCTCATATCCTCACTTTTCACTCAAATATACTATTTTAGCCTTGCAATCTCTCAACTAACATTTAAAAATGTAGAAACATGTTGAAAAGCATATTTCTTACTTCTAAGTAGATTCCTAATTTCATTGGTAGGGACTGCTATCAATTTCACTCAAATACTATAATTTATGCATATTTGCATAAATATTCGCTGAATGTTATAAAAAATTCATGAAAAATATATCCAAAATTCCAAGTGCCAACTTAAAGGCTCACATTCTTTCTAAAACTATTCACTAAAGTAAAAGTCCTAATTATACTTCTCCAATTATATCTTATTTAAATCTCTTATCCATATCTTGATCTTCTACTTGGAGTTATGTAACTCCAAGTTCCATTTCCTTGTCTTTGTGTAGGAGTTGTCTAACTCCAGTGGACTAGTCATCCAAGAGGAGTTGTCAACTTCATTGTATCTATCTCCAAGCACTTTAGTGCCCTTGTCATTCAATTAGAGTTGTCTAACTCCAATGCATAAATTCACCATGTAAAGATCTCTATCTCTAGGCAATCTTTGCTTATCCATTAGTATACATTTCATCATGAATTAGTTCATGATTCATAAATACATTTATCCATCAAAATTTATGACATAAAGATCATGACACAATCATCATAGATTCTTTCATCTACCACTGCATTCATCCATCAAGGATTCAAGGTTTGAAGGTGTCACAACGATCATGACAAAAGTCAACAATAGTAAGTGTTGAAAAAAAATGAGGTGCCTAGAAGGATTCAAACAATGACATGCTCAAGATTTTAAACTTTAAGAAGAAAAGGTCATAACAAACACTTTACAAGTATTTAGAAGAACACTCTTTTTACAACCCTAAATTTCGAATGCAAGATGAACAAGTGTTCAATATGAAATGAAGTACCTACTAGGAATTTGAAAACAAAGTGCTCTTTACTATAAACATGTAGCTCTAAATATCATAACAAGCATCCTAACAATACCAATAGAGATACATCCTAAACCCTACAAGAAATGCATTCATGTACACAAGTGATTTTGTTTCCAAGAAAACATAAGCATTTTTTGAACTAAGATAAATCAACCAATTTTGAAAGCTAGAAATCCATTTTGGAAAATTAGACTTCTTAAAATATATGTTTTAGTACATTTTCCTTGAAAGAAAAATAATATTGGCATCAAATCCAATCATTTTGTATATGTGTTTTCCTAAGAAAAAAAGAGCATTGGCTTATAGTTATTCTCAATGAAGCAAATTATTTATTTCCAAATCTAATTGCATAGATGTTTAAAGAGCTTACTTGTTAGTGTGCACTCTAGTTTTGAGTGTGAATTTGTACAAGAGTTGTGAGATTATAACAAGAAAAATGTATATATATATATATATATATATATATATATATATATATATATATATATATATATATATATATATATATATATATATATATATATATATATATATATCCTATTTAGAGTATGCCATCCCTCTCAAAAATGTTTGAAAAATTTGCATATAAGAGTTTTTTGGAATTGGAGGTGACATGAACAATTAGAAATTGTATTAGCACATTTACTAAAATGTACTTCAAAAAACCTTAAGTTCAAATGAAAAACTATGAAATTCATTACACAATCTACCTTGCAATTGTTGATAGCAATATGTTTTTATAAATAAAAATTGCAATTGACTCCAAATCAACACTTGCATGTTTAAATTTTCAATGGTAAAAATCATGAAAACACTATATTCTTTCCAATGTAACTATTTTCAAAGAAAATGAAAAAGTACAATTTTTTATATTTCAAATCAAGTGAAATTGACAAGCTTTACTCTTCCACTAATGGCACATATATGGTTTTGAGGACCTCTCAAAAACCAAATGTTTCTTTATTTTAGTGAAAAATAAAAGCTTCCAATAGCTAACCTTCAATATTGCCCATAAATTTTTTTAGAATGTCCAAAGGAATTTAACTGCCTACACAAAAACAAGTTTAACTCATCAATTAGTGTGGTAACACAAAATTTCATTCTTAGTGTAGTTAAGTTATATGGGCAAAAGTATGACGGTTACGTTTAAACATATGATTATTTCATGTTTCTCTGTGGTCAGTGGAAGTTCTACACTCTGCAACTTCCTCCTTCAGTTCCACTGCTGTGCCTAAACAACATGGACTGGCATTGAATATTGAAGAACTGACTCATCTAGGAAGCAAATTATACCATTGAATGTCAAACATGCGATCATCATCAAATGTGACAACACATGAACACACCAACCGAGGATTGAATGAAATGAAATTCCATGACTTTCATTTTCTCTCATTTCCGCACATGAACTCAAAGATTATGCACAAAAGAAATTTGGATTCCAAGGATGTTCAGATAACTCCTCGGGAAAATTTGAAAATCCTAGCTTCATTTCCACTGAAAAGTAATTGATGAGATAGGTATGCAGTGAAATTAACAGTTCCCGTATGTAAGAGCACTGTTAATGAACACAATGTCAAAAATCCTGGTGGAATTGCATGAAACAGTTCATGCATTAGCCAGCCCCAAACTTGAGGCACATGGATGGAAAATCAACAAACCAATCATACCTGTCCAAGTGAGAGAACCTTCACAACTACACCAATGATTCAGAGTGAGGATAGGAAATTGTGTGATTTTCCAATGACATCATAGTTCTCATAATGATGTATTGGCCTACCACATAATTCTTCTCATAAATAAGAAATGTCAAGAAGTAATTCCATCCGCAACTCGGCAAATACGAAATATACATCCTCAAGTCTAAGAAAACAGCAAGCTCTGTATTTACTCGTTCAGGATCAAAGATTCAACACTTCATGTAACGAAATAATAGAAAACAAACGGATTTTTGTGGGAAGAAGCCACAGAATTTGAGTAAGCTAGTGATAATAATCACCCCGACGCATCTGCCGGTGCAATTTCAGTGGACAGCCTAGAAACACGCGTCCTCTGCAACCTCATCGCCTGAAATTTTCTATCAAACAACAGCAGGCCTCATGAGCTCAAAACTTGGATTCTCCTCCCAAACTGAACGATACTGGTTTAGACTTCAATTCGAATCATCAAAGTCAAGTTCAAGACTCTCATCTTGCTTTGAGAGGAGGGCAAAAAGATAGGACGTGGCCCTAATAGCGCATATTATACCGAGGTATGTGAGGTATGTGAGGTGCTTCTTGAGCGTTTTCTGGGACTCGGCCTTGTCCGGCCTTCGTGGCTATACCACCGAGAAACATGGTTACTTCTCTCTTTCACGGATCCTCCTGCAAGTAACAGACCCATTTTCAGAAGCTGAGATTCATACTAGCGTTTGCTTTCCCCACCAAAGAGCTCATAGAAAAGGAATTGATAGTGCCAACTCTCAAACTTGTAAAAACTTTAAGCATGCGATGATGCAAGAATACTCACATAGAATAATCATTGAGATTAATTAAGCGCATGATATGTAAATTAGAAAACTCCCAAGAGAAAATCTAAGTCGGTGAAATCCCATTAACAATACGTACCAGTATCGCACCACCCAAAAATTAAAGAGAGATCGATCTAGCAACACAAAATCCCCAAACCCAGAATCGAAATCTCAGAAGAAGGCCTGGCGACGTCGGAGTGCGATGGCAAATCCTCTGCCTGAACACCCTGTTTGAGAACCGGGGGGTGGGGTGGGGGGTATGAATGGTGGAGGGCAGGTGGGCGAGGCAGGAGGGGGGCAGCGGGCAACAGGGGTTTCCTCAAAAGCAACTGGGACTTAGTGCCGAGGGCAGACCCCTCAACAAGCAACAACGAACCAAGTATCCTTTGCGCTGGTCCGACCAGCAATCCAAACTGGTAATACCGGTACTCCCATGGTGAATTTTTGCAAAATCTTTGCTTTTCCAGGTCAGATGAGATTGTGGATGAAAGTGTGATGATCGATGATTCAGTCTACCCAAAGTTTCTGTAGACAAGCTTTTTTCTGAGGATGCACTCGCACCGTGCTACGTTAGTCCAGTCCATCACCACGGAGAATCCCCCGGCCAATTCCACCGTGACAGGACTCTCTGATTCATTCCCTCAAGCGGTGAATTTTCCGTCTTTTGAAGGAATCCGTCTGGTATTGCCAAGCTTCGATCTGCATTGATAGCTGAGTTATGCATTATACTAGAATGTTTGCACTTCTGAATTCCAGAAGCTCGCGCCTCAGTCCCCAGTTGATAGGATTTTTGTGTGTTCTCGCACTTTGTGTCGACTCTGGACAGAAATAATTTTAGATTTCCACGCAGCGGGTGATTAGTAGATACGGCAGCTTTCGCCTCTCATGGGATGCTGCTTCATCTTCACAGAACGAGAAGCAGCCTTGGTTCACGGCAATCGAAGCCGAATGTGAAGTCCTGGGATGGCTCCAATTTAGGGTTGCGTGGGTTTCCTCGTCTGGGCAGTTCGTTGCATGGGCGTTGTTTTTTGAGGATTACGTCTTCGAAAGTAGGGCAAATTCAGCGCAAGGAGATGCAAGTCGTGGCGGTTAGGGCGGATTGCTGAGGATACTGACACTACGACAACGAAAGGAGTGCACAATATTCTGACAGGTAACGTTTTGTAAACTAATTGATGTAAGTTACGTACTTACCGTCTACACCAGGTTTTGTTGTCTAGAAAATTTGTGCACTTGATGAGGACTGTGTTCATTACTTTTGTTTGCAGAGTCATTGCTGAGGCATCCAGATTTTTGTAAGTCTGAACTTTCTTCGGTATGTTAGCCATTTCTATCCTCCTTTTTATTGCGTGTTTATTATCATTAGCTAAGTCCTTTTCAATATCTTGTTATTTCATTTCATTTCTGTCGTTTCCGACATAATGCCTCCACGTTCACTGCATTGGAAGACCATTGAAGTTTAAATTACTTTACTACCCTTAGGTGACATGTTCAGAGTGTAGTTATAAGTCTAGCTTGATGTAGTTCTTGACAATTTTGTGTTGCATGGTCGGACAGTTTTGCAATTTGGTGATTAGGTTAATCTAAGAATCCCCATTGCTTACGTGTTTCGAAGTAATTTCGATCAATTTTCATGGGTACTTTAGCTTGCGGTATTATTTCATGAGACAATGAGATTGCCCGATCAAGTATGGATGCTTTGAACTAATAGGTCTTCGAAGTTCTCAGTTTTCAAGCGGCAGTATTTTTGTTTGCTCATACTGCCTGGGAGGCACATGCAATCGGATGACTAAATTTTACATCAAAAAATCATACTATTATCGAGCCTGAAGTCCATGCTTATAACCGATAGTCGCCCAATCTTTGATGCAAACACGGGTCACAGATATAATTATGAAAACCGCACGACATAGATTAATAGACTGAAAATACCTTTGTGGAGTTCTTTCCAGTAACCGTCCCTGACAGAAGGGGAATAGAGAACTACAGAATATTGCATGTAAGTTACTAAACAATATCGCATGCACTGACTGCCGAAATTCAATCAAGATATTGACAGATATCTGTTAGAAAACCTGTCTTTTCCCTAAGCAATAAAATAAGGGGTGCTTCACACATGGCCTGACCAAGTCGAGAGGCCATGGGAGTTCATGGTCAAACTTTGGGCGAGAGTCCAAAGAAATGGGCAATAAATGGGCAATTCGACGGACTCTCGATCAAAGTTTGGGTCGTCACAAAGTGGCGATTCAAACTTTGGTTAAGAGTCTGTCGTGAGGCCATTACCATGTAGGAGCTTGGGCTTCCATGTAGGCACTTTGAAGAGTGATGGACTTTGGATTGTGCCGCCTTGTATGAAAGGTCGAGAAACCAAAGTCAGGGTTTTCTAAAATTTGATTGGTGGAGGCCAACGGACTCTCAACCTTGGGCCCATGTGTGAAGCGGCCCTAAGTGCAAATGTTGAGGGTTCACATTTTTCTGATGTCAGAAGAAGCCACAGTCATTATGAGCCACACACTCAGCCGCAAAATTTCCACCAGTACGTCTTTCCTGTACTCCATTATACAACACATGTCACACCATACATGGCCTCCTAGTCTTCTCTCGGCTAGCTTCGCAGCACCGGATCTCTCATCTCATCTCGCTTATGCTAGCTGTGAGATTCCGACTGTGAGTACAGTTTGATGTGTCTCCGACCCTCCGCTCTAGCTTGCTTACGTCGTGTCTAGAAGGTTTTGTTGTTCTCGACAGCGGCATTTGATTAATTGACGGAACGGGGGTTAATTCCTTTGTGCAGCTCGAGGTGCTTTTTCGCTGGACGTGGGAGGGGAAGCTGAAATTATCTGAAAGAATCGGATGGTGGGTGCTTTGAATTCTGCTTTCTAGGTTGGGGTATTGCGAGCTTGTGATAGTCGATCGGCAGGTGGAGAACTCGGATTGCAGCTATGATGAAGCAGTGCTGGACTGTCGTGGCTCCGTTTCTGGTGGTGCTCCTCCTGCTAGGTATGTTAGTGTTTTTGCTCTCGATCCTCAATTTGGGTTGCTCCGTGACTGATTCACCTTGAATTGGATCGTCGCACCCTATTCTTGGAGCAATGCTGATGAAGCTCGTAGAATCACTGGGAGTCCCGGGCAGCAAATACCTCAATTTGTTCGTTTAGCTTGTGGAGAATTAGCGGAATGGTATCATTGCTGAAATGTTACAGAGACTCCATCTGTTGCTAGGTTTCTGGATTTGGATTCTCGAATGAGTTAGACGAGGAGAAAGTAGTACTAAAGCTTAAATCTGAAAGGAAGTGAAGGTTTGTGAAGGATTGAGAGACGGGGTGCCTACGCAGGATCGGTACACTCAATCTGCAAATCGATCCTCCTATTTGGATCCTGACTTGTTACGCTCTCTAGTCCTGGTGCATTTCCAGAAGCTCTAGCGCTCTAGTCCATATGCTAAGATTCTGTTGTGGAATTGAACTGCAGGGACTCTGGCAGGTATAAGGTAAGTACACCCAAAACCGACACTTTTTGCTACTGAGCCTATTTACTATTCTTAAACTGGTCAGATTTTCATATGCTCTTGTTGGCAAGTGAAAGAAGGTTCCAACACACGAGAGAACGTGGCATTTGGATATTGTATGCAAAAGTTAATAGTGAACAAAGTTTGGTTCTAAAAGCGTTTCTTCTACATAGGTACAGAACTGACTTTGAAGATGTGCACACAGTGTAGATGGCGCTTTAAGATGGCGCTTTAAGATCAGGGGCACATTTGGGTGTACCTACCTTAGTGGGAGGCCTCCCCGCCGAGGGCCCCGCCGTTGCGTTAAGCACGCGGGCAGCCGGCCCTGCTCCAAAAATTATAGTGCCAGGCACGATATTTTAAAATTATAGTGCCTGGCACCGTAACCAGTGCCAGGCTTCATAATCAGGTCTTTGTGGCCTATAATGCGAAGTATTTTCTACAGGGACCCGGATGAATAGTGCTTAACGAGAAGGAAACGTCACCACGGAGACGGCGAAGTTGGAGGACGTACCCACGAGAACGATCAGCGGGACATGGAACAGTTCCAGGCCGCGTGCACGGCGCCTGGCCACTGTCTCGGTGTGGTGCATTTCCATCCCTGACACTTCTGACGCCTCGTTACAAAGCTCCCTGGACTGGGTGTGCGGTCCACTTGCGAACCAAGGGCAAATCAATTGCGGACCTATCATCGCCGGAGGGGCTTGCTACGATCCCAACTCACTGACTCACCATTGCGATTGGGCCTTCAATGCTTACTTCCTGCAGATGAATGGTACTCCGGAGTCTTGTGACTTCAGTGGCACTGCGCAGCAAGTCTCCGTCGATCCTAGTATGGCCCCCTTCCCTTCTCCTCCCCACAGCCAAGTTTTGATCTTTCCAGTTTGATGTAATGTACAGGCTCCATTCACGATACTGTAAAGAAAAGGCCCTTTCCCACAACAATTGAGAAACTTGCACCATCTTAAGTTTTGCATATTTATTTCGTATTGGAAATCAAGTAAAAATCAATTGCAAAAATCTAAATGGCCATAGTCTGTTAAATAGTTTCACACTTCGCATGAATCAAAGCTCAGATGTATGGTCAATGGAACCTCTACCTTACCCTCTTTTCTTGGGACGATGATTCTCAAACACACTCTGTAATCGCATCCGGAATTTTGTCCCAAATCACATTCCTCAGAATCTCTACACGTTTGATTGGAAATAGTTGATATGGAAGTGCATCGTTGATGCCCATTTATACTGATTTGGGTTATTGTTTTGTTGCAAACAGGTTCAAAGACTTGCGTATTCCCACCATCAAATATCTAAGTGTCCTCATTTCCAAGGTTTCACTTCCAGTTTAGTCTCATTGCATCTAGTAGTCGTTCCATTAGTAGTTCCAGTAGTTGGAGGAACTTCTTGGGAATGGAATTGATGTTTTGCCTATAGCTAGTCATTTTGATCTGAAGTCTGACTGGTTTCGCATTGTAGCGTGTTTTGTGTAGGACGGATATTAATGGGCGTTCGGTCATTTGGTCATCAGTCACTTTCTAAACTTTCCATCTGAGCACCATTGATTCCCAGATGTGATGTGGATTGAATCTTGGAGAATTGATGGAACGAGATGCATTTCACAATGCAGGCATTCAATGCTGAATGGGGACGTGCTCAGGGCAATGTTTGTGTGGACATTGAAGTGTTGAACGTCAAACTTGTTTTCCGTTTTTAACCCTGCAATCACTGTGGGCCACAGCAATTTTGAAGAGGTCTATTTTACCGTATATGGTAGTAGCTTTGGAAACCCCACAATAATACAGGTAGTGTGGATTTTCAGGGACTGTGAAGTGACAATTTCGAGCTTATTTATTGAAGGTTCTTCGTTTCATGCACGGACTTTGTGATTTTTCTGTGAGCTTCTTTCTAGAGCTCGAAATTGCCAAACCCTAAGCCAAAACAGATTCGAATGTGAGCGATTTGACATTCAAAGGTTCACAGTAACTAGTTTAGCAGATATTCTCAACGTTGTTGTAGAAACTTCACTGAAACATGGAAGGGGCACAGAAGAATTCCAGATTAAGATGAAGAGCAGAGCAGATTCATTGAAGATGCCTTGGGGTTCTGCTCCAGCATGACCTTCAACAAGATGTTCCACACTTCTAAGATCAAGATGATATGCATTGCAGGAAGCCACAAAAGTTGGAAGCAATCGACACATATATGGGATGCAGCCATATACTTGAAGGCAACAACACTAGCATGTGAGTGTGAGCCTAAAAACAATGATCTAGGATTGTGTGAGCATGGAGTCTAGAAATTTAAAATATGATGTAATTTTTTCTTTTTCTTTTTGGTTTAAAAATTAAAAAATTAATGTTTTTTCAACAAAATTTACTAAATTTAAAAAATTTCACCTATTACCATATAACCTATGGCTGTGAAGTACAAATAGTTTAGGATCAAATCTAAGAATGAGAGGAAGACAAATCTAATAAAAATATCATAAGATGTGGAAAATTGTGCTCCTAATAAAATATCCTTTCATTGTAGAAGGGAAAATACATTGGAATATATATATGAGATTTTGTTACTGAAATTTGAAGATTTTGAAGATAATATTTTGATACTATGTATCTACTTCATATTATACTAATATTTGTCAATTAACTTACTCACTAGTACATCTTGATGATTCTAGCAACAAGAAGCACTTATTTAACTTCATCTAAGCTAAGGGTAGGAGCATGAATGAACATGTCTATTTTATAATCTAGTTTGTAGAAGTAATGAAAGATGTAATAAAGGTGTTTGTAGTTTATATACATGCCATGCTTTCCAATGGAGGTTCTATTTATACTTTCATAATGGAGACAAATATAAGATAGAAATTTGCAAAGTGTATTGGTATAAATCTTTTGGTCGGGCACAATCCTAGACAAAAGTGTAATAATAGCAACAAATTCAAGGTAAGGAAGGAAGTTCACTCCAATTATATTTGCAGTAACATTCCTTATACTTTTTAACTGATTGTGATGATTTTTAGTAGGGGCCTTATTGCTCCACCGAACTTATTTGTCATTCTAAATGGAAGAGACTCTTTTGGCATGTGCTAGTCAAGGATGAATCCAGAGTATAGGCTCAAATATCTTTAATGAGGTGAATAGACGTCAAAGTGACATTAGCACATTAAATTGCAAGCAAAAATCAACTTCTTTAAGCTCTATGATTTCAACATGAGTAAGGTTGGTATCTATGATAATAGACTAGACTTCAAGGATCTCAAGTCAAGTAAGAACATAAGAACACCTAGGTCCCATTACACATCGTGCAATTTGGTTAGCACTAAATCAAAAATCCTCGATTTGAACAATTATATCCTTATATTCATGCTTATGCTCTTTGTAAGTAGGGGTAGTAGTGGATTTACCATGCCTTTCAATTAATAGCTTGCATTTGGCTTGTGCCTTGTGTGTACTTTTGAATGGCATAACATTGTTTTTTTTACTTGCGTGAAATTTTCACTATATGTTATTCTAGTGTATCGCAATTTGTTTCTACTATAAATCGAATATAGAGCATGACTATGTTAAACTTCTCAACATTAGTCCTGAGTTGCACTTTAGCAATGGCTGATCTAATTTGAAACCAAAGATGAAAAAAGTTAACCTTGTCAAGTTGATGAAAATCACCTTTAGAACTAATTGGAAGATCTAATTTACTTTTGTTAGACCCAAATATGTCTTCTCCTTCCAAGTGTAGAATTCGAGTGTAGATGTCTTCCGCTCCAAGCATCTCATTGAGTGTGTTTGTAATTTTCTTTCCATCTCTACATGCCATAGCTCTCTTCAATTTCAAATCTTTTTTAGAAGGATCTTTTCCAAAAGGCCCTCACAAAGATAAGCTCTGTAATTGTTCATCTACGTAAAGGCTTGAATTCAATCATCACACATGGCAACGAACAAATCAAACCCATGTTTGCTAGAAGCTTGCATCCATTTGTTGTACACTGTTTCTGTCAGGTTCCACGTTGGGATGTCTACTAGTTCTTTTGGTATCAATTTCTACAAAGATGATCAATCATCAATGAAGTCATTATTCAAATAGTTTGTTGTTTAGGATAAGAAATAGGTAAAAAAAAATGAGAATAGAATAAGGGTCATACCATTTCTATGAATCTACCTCACTAACAATATTGAAAGTGCCAAAATGTGAGCTAATCCTTGAATTCACAAATTGTTTGTTCTGATGCAACTCTAGAGAAGTACCACCAAGCTTTAATTTTTAGATACATCTTGTCTACCTCAGACATTGATGTTGCATCCTTATACTGCTTGCAAAGTCGGATATGTTGGTTTTGGATTTCTTTGGCAATTATCTTCTTTTTGTACTTGTGCATGCTTGTTGTTAAATAGAACAAGCAAGTCCTTACACAATCCACCATTGGAATAGATGGATCCCCTAACCCATATACAATGTGAAGTGTATTAAAATTGGCTTAAGTACTGTCACACATAAATCCCTTGAAGGTTAGATTTGACCCTCCATTTTATACCATAACTTTATTCAGACAACATCAAAAAATGATTTAGCCTTTGGTACCTTCAGTTTGCATATCACAAATAGCAATAGTCATGACTTTGCAAACAAGTAGAATAATAGCACTAGTAGAAAACACAAAAATTCTAATAGAATTATGTAGATTTGGAAACATTGTTCTAATTATTGTTTTGTTAATTTCAAGAGAAATTTGTTAAATTCAATAGATTTTTTTATTGAAACCAACAAAACAATGACTAGGCCAATGCATCCAAATCAACATAATTCTATTAGAATTCTTATGTTTTCTACTAGTGTAGATGTAACAAACAATAGTTGTCCATAATTTAATACTCTTTGCATGATCAAATATGACAAAGCAATTCTTGAGGTCACCGCTTGATTGCATTTGTCGTACGAAATCAACTCCACTTCCAAATTTATCCACAAGCATTTTGAACAAATAGACTTTCTCTTGTCCTTGTCCTAGGAATATACTATTGTGAATATATCCTATTTTGGTATATCCTTTTATGTCAAAAATCCAATCAATCTTGCCACTACCCTTGTTGTTCCAAAAAGAAGATATCATGTTACATACATTGGGTGAGCTAAGGAGCTAGAACTTATCCATGACATTTTCTAATGCATCACTATAGAGTATCTTCTTTGGTCCCATTCCATTATAAATAAAGAACTTATCAAGGAATTCTTTGCTTGCCACCATGGTAATGGCGGAAGTTTTGGCAGTTGGAATTCTAGCCACTTCGTAAGCTATCAATTCAATGATTGCTTTAAGAGACTCTCTACATTGGCCATCAACAACTAAATGCGAATGGACACCCAAGTGGATGCATGCACGTGACAAATCTCTGGTTCTAAATATATAATAATTTCTTGAATTACATGGATTGAAGCAAATAGAAGATTATCTACAAACTTTACAAAGTACAATAGAGTCTAGTGGAGGAATCTGACTTAAGTTAAAAGGATGTTTGGTGGTCCCAATCCACTCAATTTTATTACTTTTAGAAGCTTGTATGTGATAGTTACATCTTAGATTCTCACAAATCAAATGCCCAACACAAAGCAACTTTTTAAATTTTAAACCTAGGTCATTATGGATGTTAAATGCCATGGTGCAACACCATTTGTGACTTTCATAACACTTATCCATACCTTCCATGCATTTAGTCCCATGTGTAGATCCATGACATGGGGGCAATTCAAAGAGAGCATTTCCATCAAATCTAAGTAGAAGAAACCAGACCTTTTGATATCTAATGGCATCAAAATCAATTTGGGCAAATTCATTCCGTGATCTAGGCATACAAGACAATTTGTAAAGATATTGCAATACACTTAGAGAATCATGATGATTGGAAGGGAAGACGGGACAAGAAAATCCAAACAATGTAGAATTACTATGAATAATACAAAAGGTAGTAGGAATGAATGAATCTATTATAAATGGCAAAACAACATTTGAAGAGGAAATTTGAGAAACTTTATATGACGTTTCACCTTCGAAATCACTAGATAATTCTATGAATTCTATGACTAGTTCTAAAGACTCGCGTTTGACATTGTTGATAGTGAATAAAATATTATTTTGAGAACATCCACTACCTAGAGACTCCACTTTTACTAATCGTAATAAGCAACGTTCAATATTGAATTGATTATAAACAAATATTTGTATTTCAATCAAAACTAGCTAAAACTCAAACAAGAGACCCTAAATTCTATAGCATCCTACAAGAAGAAACCAATAGAATTCTTCTTGATTGCTACATCTTAATCGCAAGATAGTTTCCTTAACAACACCATGGTCATCTTGGACTTCTTCTTCTACAACAGTAGGAAAAGGGGAGAATTCAAAGCGGACATGAAGGAGATAGGCGGACACATATATATAACCTTAAATACTTAAAGATAAAACAAATAGAACCTCGTGACCTCTAGCGACAATATTAGCCATAGTGAAGCATTAAAGAAATGAATGAACAAGCAATAACACTAAGACGGAAGAAGAAGTAAGCAATGATATTTGAAAGTGTAGAGTGTGTGAATATAAAGAAGGATCATTCCAAATGGATGCATTGAAATTTGAATTTGAATTGATAACATGAAGGCTTGTTATTACGTATCATATAAAGATTTGGTACATACAACTTAAGTATATGAAGAATGTCTAAAATGGAGGCAAGTAAGGCAGCGTATTATGTGGCATGAATTATAAAAGGACATATCAATTTGTGTGAGACCATATTAGTAATGTATCAATGAGCTATGACAAGAGATGATGATCCACAACATGTTTGCAATAATAATTTTATATTTGGAGACAACTTATGAATCTTGTATTTGATGATGTCATCAATAGCAGACCAAAAAACCCGTCAGTTAGTAATGAAATAGGACTTAAATCTTGTAAAGAAGAGCTTTTAAAGTCTCACAAAATATAAGAGCTTGCAGAATGGAATGAAGTAGTATGTAGAAATGCTTGTTTTAAAGAGTGTCATTGATGTAGTCTAGAGGACATTGATATTGTAATGCACTAGTAGTTGATTATTTTAGATGCATGAAAACTTGTGTCCTCCATTATTAGCATTGGACACTTTAGTTGAGGGTAGGAGAAATAGGAGGATGAAAAATAGCTTTCATTATTCAAGTAGAAGCCAATTGTTAAGGACTAGAAAGATTAGACAATTGCCTCAAATCATTGTAGTTGATTTGTTGGGCATAACATGGAATTTAATGTATGGAGGTATTGTTTCATGTGAAGGAACCAAGGAGGATATTGTGGAGGTTGAACCCATTTCGTGTGAAGTTCAACCAACTATTGCCTCTAGCTATAGTGATTGAAATCAATATATTAACAAAAAAGAGGAGGAAGAAGAAGAAGAAGTAGATAAAGAAGAAGAGCAACAACAACAAGTGCTTCTAGTATTGGAAGTAGAGGCAGATCTTAGAAGTACATACAAAATGATAAGGAAATAATTACTCTAAATGATATAGCCTTTGAATGTATGTGAAATTTTTTCTTAGATGCAAATTTTGCAACTTTGCATCATATTGTGCACATCAAAAACTCAATTCCAATGATGTATATTATATAAAAAATAGATACATATTGAAATCTTTTATGACCTAAAAACTTATTTAGCATCTTGAAATTTGGCTTGAAATCTTCAAGTTTTGATGAATTTTAGTTGAAATCTAGCACTTTTATTTTCAACAGTTTTTGCTGATTTTTGTAAAATCTCTAGAGTGTCCAAATTTTTTTGAAAAAAAGTGGGATAAATTTTATGCATAGAATCTATGCGTATAAATTTTTTGCTTTAAAATCTTAAAAAACCAAGAAGTTATTCAAAAGATTCCTTTGAGGTATATCTACCAATCTCTTCCTTCAGTTGTTTTGGAGACTAGTTTTAACCTAAACCTTGTGTTGTCTCAGAAGGTGCCAAGGCAACATTCAGATAAGAACCGAGGAAGAAAAAAAATCAATGGAGGAAGGGGACGCTACTATTATGGAGGAGGGGGAAGCTGCGATGGAGTCTGAGCAACGAGGAGGGCATGGAGAAACCCTAAACAAAACAAACAATGACATGGCAACTAGGTGGATTGAAGAAAATCCAAGTACGTAACTTGATTTTGGACTCCCTTCTTGGACCCCAACCATTACCAGCTATGCTTTTCAAGCTTTAACCAAGATCTATTGTATAGGTCATAGTTTACAAATTTGCTTGAAAGTCACAACTAAATTATTCCTTTTAGTTGAAATTAGTTTCCACAAATGTATACATGTAGTAGATTTTGAAAAAATTATTAGCTTATAGATGAAAAAATCTTCTACTCTTGTTGCAACATTTTTAGATATGTGGGGTTTAACTAATTTCAACAATATAGTTTTAACTCTTTAAAGACAAAAGGATAGTTCAAATTTCTAAAATTGTAAATATGTATTATAAATGTACCTTAAAATTGTAATTTAATTATGGCTTTCAAGTAGGATTTGTAAAATATAATCCATTGATCACATATACATAGTTAAATGAACTATTACACAAAGGAATATTTTTCAATGAAATTTGTAGCCAAAAATAAAAAAATTCCATCTAAAATCAATTATAGATTGAATATTCGTGATTTTCACCAAAAAATTTCAGTTCAAAATGTTAATTTCTAATAATGATTTTTTAAGACTTTTATTTTACCTCTTTATTCAAATTATTTTGAAGGCTCATTTTTTGAATTGGAAAAGTGATTTTTTGAAGCCAAACCTATCAATATTTTTTGAATTATAGAATATTTTCAAATTAAAATCTTTAGAATCTATTATATACAAATATTAATGAACTAACACAAGAATCTTCAAAAAAATTGATGAACAAAAAAATACATTTTGGTGTACTTGGGATGTAATTGAGTTCATCTATTGTTTGAAATTTTGAAAGCTTAGTCTTTAAGATGTTAAAACCATGATTCAAAATTTTCATTTGTGATACATATTTAAATTTCATTCATACAATTGGATAATCTTCTTATGTTTAAAAGATTTGTTTTTTCAAATACATTGTTAAAATAGTTTCTTTTAAAACAATATTTCATTAACATATTTTGAATCCATTTTTTATTTTAAATTCAATTGTAAATTTGATACCTTCAAAATTTAATACTTGCAAAGTACTACTCTTTCATGATATAAAGTATTTATAATAGCATTTACTTTCTAAGTCCATTTATGTTAGAATTATCAACGTCAAAGTTTGGTATTTATCAAAAATTTGACTACAATAGATATAATATGTTAGAATTATCAACATTTATATAAATAATAACAAGATAAAAAAAAAATTAGCAATGTTGAAAACTTTTGTTTCTTTTTTAATAGCTTAATTTGAGATAACATTCTTTTATGTGATTGTGCATAATTATGCTTTCTTTTTAAAACATTTTGAAAGTGGTACAATTATTTTTGGAAAATTTATAGAAAAGAGAATAAAAAACTATATCATATGATTTATATTTAGTTGCAATATGTTGTTATTTTTTACTTTCTAAATAAAAAATCTTCAAAATTTGAGGTCTATAAACTCATCAGAAACTAATGTTTTCATTCCAATTTTTGTCCCTAAGTATATTTTTTACACAAGAAGAGTAACTTTGGTCTTCATAATTGATGTTGTATGAAGTGTTCGTCAATGAAAATGGTTCAACTATCTAAGCCTCATGGACTAATTAAGATGGCAAATTCCATCCTTGATGCCTTAGTTTAGAAGTAGATCCTATAATAAAGAATTGACTTGTTCCTTCTCCCAAGAATTTTTTGAATCCCCATATGACAATAAAGTAGTTATAGCACCACCACTATAAGTGGAAGAACTATGGTGGTAAGTATCTTGCCAACACTTGGATTTTTTTTTTTAAAACAGAGTTTATTCCAAGAAAATCATCCAAGAACAAAAGGCAAAAGCCGAGGGTAGAGTCCTAGAGAGGAATTTACATAAAAGCATAAAGAATCAAATGAGCAAACTAATTTACATAAAAGACCCCCAAGTGGGTTTCTTCAATTGCTAGCTAATTTTGCATCCTTGTCTAGAGCCAATGAAGGGTGTCCAGAGCCAAGTATTATTAAATTGTTGAAGAAATTTTGGAGCCTTGGTGGGGACTTTAGCACATAGGTAGGTGGACTTGAGCCAAACTGTCCTAAAGTGGTCCATAGCGGCCTCCCAAATTATCCTTTCCATCTTGACGTGTGGCCAAGTTTTGTGATTGAAAACTTAGCATTTCTCCCTAGCTAGCAATTCTAGATGATTGAGCCATGGAGGAGAGACCATATTCTTGTACTTGGTAGGAGTTTTTTGGAAAGACTAGAGCCTAGAAGGCATTGATGCTAGGTCAAATTTGGCCATCTTCTTACTGTTGGTTGGATTTCCTGAGAGAGGTAGAAGACAAAGAAGGCAAACTACCATGCTAGCTAACTAGGTTGGCACTCCATAAATTGGTCAATGATATTCTCTTCTAGTCCACGGATGTAGCATGGACAAGTTATCCCATTATTTATATATGAATTCATGACCATCTCACTAGTGTATTAATGCCAAAGCCATTTGAACCATTTAGTGCCTATATTTTGACACAACTAATTTGATAATAGTAAATGTTGCCCGGAATAAAAAATAGTTTATGCATGACTTTATGAATTACTGTAGAAACAAAGATTACACTTATTCACTTAAGAATGTGATGAGGTAGAATCATCCATTCCCAACTAGAGTGTCAGAGTTGGGACACGGGAGACAGGTTTGCATTCAACAGGTAGCCGATTCATGTAAGTGGAAAGAATGTGCAGTGGAGGACATGCCCCCCCACAGGCAAGATATAGGCTGCTAGGAACGGTTAGCTCAACGACTAACTGCTAACCGTTTAGTCAGCCCTACGGACATGGGTTCCATGGTAATAGGTCCGAGTCCTAACATTACCCCCCCTTCTAGGTCTAGTCGGTGAGCGGTGAGCGTCCGGATGTAACTGGTGGAATTCCCGAACCCTGATAGGTGCATTTTGGAGATGCTTGGCCGGT
The DNA here is from genome assembly GCA_963969395.1 of Pseudoscleropodium purum. Classification (NCBI taxonomy): domain Eukaryota; kingdom Viridiplantae; phylum Streptophyta; class Bryopsida; order Hypnales; family Brachytheciaceae; genus Pseudoscleropodium; species Pseudoscleropodium purum. The sequence goes on from OZ017796.1 coordinate 8,192,594, forward strand.
TCCCATGAGTCCTTCTCCGGGCTATAATCGTCCCAAGAGACCAAATATTGCAATTGTCGGTGTCGTCCCGAGACTCGGGAGTCGAGTATTCGGCGGACCTCCGACTCCCTCTCGCCCACTGGAGTAACGACTGGGGGTGGTGGAGGTCGTCGCCGCCCTGAGATGGTGTCCGGTCGGTACTGTTCCAAGACCGCTACGTGGAATACATCATGAATGCGGAGGGTACTTGGCAACTTGAGACGGTATACCAAGTCCGATAGCTTGGAGATGATCCGGAATGGCCCTAAGAACTTGGGACCTAATTTCTTTGACGGGGACGTTGTGCAATGTGTTCACTACGTAGAAGGACGTGATCACCTACCTTGTACGTCGGTTGCTTTTTTACTTGTCGGTCGTAGTATTTCTTTGCATGTTCTCCAGCGATCTGGATCATGGTCTTAATCTCCTCATGCACCTGGTGCAATAACTGCACGCGCTCCTCAGCTGCAGGGACTGTGGAGGTCGATGGCGGGGTAAACGAGAGAGTCGGGTGATAACCGTAGGTAGCATAAAATGGTGAGTATCCAGTAGCCGAGTGAAGGGAATTGTTATTTGCAAACTCTCCCACCGGAAGTAGGTCCGCCCAGTCATCTTGGCGTTTGGTCGTAAACATACGAAGAATCTGTTCCAGGTGTTGATTCACCCGTTCAGTCTGGCCGTCTGACTGGGGGTGAAATGCTGTTGTTGGGGCCAGTTGGATGCGCAGGAGTTCGTACAACCGGCGCATAAACTTTGACACGAAAACCGGCCCGCGATCAGAGATCAACTCCATAGGGGTCCTATGAAGTTTCCAAACGTGTTGCAAATAGAGAGTTGCTGTACCCGCTGAGTCCGTGGCCTCTGTGGTTGGGATGAAGTGGGCTAACTTCGTGTTTTTATCCACCACCACCATGATTGTGTCAAAACCTGCACTGGGCGGAAGTTTTACGATGAAGTCCGTGGTAACCCGCTTCCAAGGTGCGTCCCCCGCAGGAATCGGCTGCAGCAACCCGTAGCGAGAATGTCGAGTTGGCTTGGAGCGCTGGCACATGTCGCAACCATCCACATACCGGTGGACGTACTGGGTAAGGGACGGCCAGTAAAAAACACGGGAGACTAGATCAACGGTCTTTGCGCGACCTAGATGGCCAGCAGCCAGAGCGTCGTGGCGGGAGCGGAGTATTTGCGACGAAGATCCTCGTCGTCTGGAACCATCATCGCGTCTTTGAAGAAAATCACCCCATCACGGAAGGAATAATCCTGCAACTAGCGCCGTATGTGGCTTGGTGCCTCCCCCACGCTTGTCATTAGAAACGTGCGTACAGGTGCCAATGTTTGGTCGGACAGCGTGGCCTCCTGGAGCCGCTTTATGATATGGTCGTCGTTCCAAACTGGCTCCACGGCCTCAAGCATCGCCAACCGGAGTAGGGGTTGTGCGTTTCTGCTACCGTCCTTAGGCGTGTCGAAACGGCGTGAGAGCATATCCGCGTGGCCGTTAAGTACCCCAGGTCGGTGCTCAGCAACAAAATCATATGCTGAGAGAAGTTCAGACCAGCGTGCTTGGCGACAGTTGAGGGTTTTTGTTGTCAGGAACTACTCCAAGTTTTTGTGGTCGGAGATGACTCAAATCCGATGGGGGGATCCTTCTAGGTACACTCGCCAGTCCTGAAATGCAAGAATGATGCTAAGAAGTTCCTTGTCGTAGATGTCGTAGTTCTGTTCCGTAGCAGACATCTTCGAATTGCGATAGGCACAAGGGTGTAACTGGCCAACGGTGCCATATTGGGAGAGTATGCCCCCAATGGCGGTGTCGGAAGCGTCTGTCTCGACCACAAATGGCTGATCAAATGCTAGATGAAGTAGGACTGGAGCTTCAATAAACCGCCGTCGCAATTCATTGAAAGCGCCCTCTGCCGCTGCCGACCACTTGAACGGCTGATGCTTCCGCGTTAGGTGGATCAGAGGAACCGCAATATGAGAGTAATCCGCAATAAATCTCCTATAAAAATTGGCAAACCCAAGAAATGCCTGGACCTTCCGAAGGTTCTTGGGGGGTGGCCAATCTTTCAGGGCAGAGACCTTATCAGGGCACATCTCCAAACTGCGACCCGAGACAATCAGATCCAAGAATTCCACTGAAGTGCCAGGGTTGACACGACGTCCGGACGTCCGGACGTGAACGCTGTGTCCGCAACGTCCGCTGACATTCACGATCCCCGTGGATGCAGCGTCTGCCGGGACCGCCCCGTCCGCCTGTCACCCCGTTCGCCCTGCCCGTCCGCCCCGTCCGCTTTGACGGCCCTATTTCCCCCGACCACCCTACCTAAACTGCCCCGCGGTCACTCCCTTAATCTTTAAACAATTTAAAAGATTATAAAGTTTGACCATGAGTCCATGATAGTCTTGAAACTATGAAAAAATTCCAATTCATTTTCAGAAGGCAAACTAAAAAAGTTTGTGACTTCAAATATATATATATACTATTTAAAAAATCGAGATCAACACAAATACAAACATAATCAATATGGGCAAAATGTATTCAATTTAATGTAGAATATCATACATTGTGCACATTTGGCTAATTGCACATATAATTTTTTTCATTCCAACTCTATATTTCTAAACTAATTTTTAATGCCTATATAACCTATTCAATTACTACTTCTGCACTACCAATCTAATATAAATGGCGAAAATGTTCATCTGGCATCGGCCAACGATATGTATTAGAAAATCGCATAATCACATGGGCCAAACTAGTATTTTCTTCGTCAGTCTTCGAAGAAATGTGCTTCAAGTAAGCATAAAACACTTTTGCAAAGTCATGAAAGGCAAATTGTGTCGCACTAGGTGTTTTAAGTAGCACGTTGAAATACGCCTCTGACATGTTGTTTCCATTCATCCGCCGAGCAATTTTTCGAATGGCATACTCTTCCGACTTACGTGAATACATCGGAATGACTTCCACATCTGCACCTGCTTTATGCAAATATGCAATACGTGGATCCACCCACCATCTCCTCTGCAAAGTTTGTTTCATCTCATTTGCTGATGTGAATGTGTACAAAGACTTCATTGGCTGAGAAGCTAAGGTGGTCATGCCCCAATCGCAAACTCCAATGTACACACGTGACTCATCCTTTGGAAAATGCAACAAGATGTTGTCCGGAGAAAGATCATTGTGCAAATGTCCAGCAAGATGCACTGCATACATTATATGCATAAACACCTATGTCAGCTCCGTGCGCTTCTTCCGATATCGTCCTAAATGGTGAGCTTTTACAACCTCCTCTTTGGTTGGATTCGTATACATCAAACGGATTTGAATGTTGTCTGGAAAGTCCTTATCCATATTCAACATTTGTCGAAGAGTTCCACCATTCCACCAATACGCATAATCTTCACACGTCGTTCCGTGCACCGTAGCAAACCGTATCACACCCGCGTGTGGAATTTGAACAGCCATTGATTCGTTTTGATGTTCTAGCTTTGCAAGATCGGGTCGAGTTTGGTGGTGAATGGATTTCTTTGCCGCAAACTCCCAATGAAGAAGTATTCCTAAACATCCTTCAATACGAACCTTTTGAATCGTTGCATATCCACCTCTCATCGTTCTATCATCAACAGCAATCACGCGTGCTGTATCTGGAAGTGCTATGAGGTGCCGTTTGTTTCTTTCCGCTTCAGCAACTCCATCATTGTTTTTCCACCAACCGATTGAACCAACTCGATTGTGCGTTTTGGCGAATGGAGCACATCACCCCCTAAATAAGTCCGCTTTCAAAATCACTTCTTCAAACTAAGCGTCATTGGGTCGATATTCCTTGCCATATTTAACCAAAATGACTTTGGAATTCCACAAAGCGTCATGAATCTTGTTCTCCAAACATTTGGTGAAGTACGTTTTATGCATTTTGTCATGCTACTTCGCCACATTCAATGCATCCAACAACATCTGTGTCATGTCTACCTTGAATTTAGACACGCACTCCTCTTGATATCTGATGTACTTATTGTCTAAAGACAATGTTGTTTCCGATTCATAAAATTGAACGATGCACTCAATCATGAATTTTTTGCATTCCTCCGAAGGACTTTGGCGAGCTACCTCCAAGTTTGATAGTCCCTCTCCATGTTTAAGCTTCGCAACCTTCTTCTTCCCCTTCGTCATCATGATAAATGAAATTGATATAGATCAAATTTTTTAATTTGAAATTGAATTCACGCGCAAGTGTCCAAAAAATTGGCAACAAGGAGGCCCCAATAAACCACTCTTCCCTTGCCTCAGAAAGGAGCCAATGGAGGATGAACCACCAAGCTCTCCGCTCCACCTTGCATTCACAAGGGGCAAAGCAAAAGTGACAATACGGATGGCCCGTCCGCCCCTCTTATAAGGGCGGACGGCCCTAAACCGTCCGCACGATCGGACGGGCCGGGGGTGGCGGATGGATCGGCCGTTCGCCTCCCCGAAACCCTAGAGCCCTGTCCGCCCGATCGAACGGTCCAGGGGGGCGGACGCATCGCCGTAACGGGGCGGACAGGTATTGGGGCAGATGGGACGGACGCCGGATCCGACGGACAGGACGGACGGAAGACGGCGCGGACGGGGCGGACAGGGCAGACGGCGGACAGGTATCTGGGCGGACGGGGTCTGGGCGGACGGGGCGGACAGGGCGGACAGGGCAGCTAGGGCGGACGGCGGACAGGTATCGGGGTAGACGGGGTCTGGGCGGACGAGGCGGACAGGGCGGACAGGGCAGTTAGGGCGGACGGGGTCTGGGCGGACAGGGATCTGGGCGGATGGGACGGACGGGTATGAGGGCGGACGGGGGTCTGGGCGGATGGGGTGGATGGGTACGAGGGCGGATGGGGCGGTTTGACCCTAAAGCGACCCTAAACCCATATTTTGCACGATAAACAGAGGTCTTCATGGCACTATATAGTTCAACTAACTTTTCATTCATTCAATGTAAACTTTGAAATTAAAAAAGGTAGCCTTCCTTTATGACCAAATTTATGAATTCTTAGTAAATGATATTTTTGTACAAAGATATGAGCTAAAATGTGCAAAAATTCACGAAAGGATTGCGACGTTTAATATATATACCCAAATATTCACGTTGCATTGTGTATAAAGCAATTGTAAGAAGATAGTTGAATAAAAATTCTACTATTAAATTGAATTAGTTGACGTCTAATCACTTAGTAAAGCGCTAAATGTTCAAGTCCTTGCAAGTGTGTTTTGGCTATCTAAAAAGAACATGGACTTATAGTTATCCTCAATGAAGCAAATTGTTCTTTTTTCAAAATCTAATGGTATAGATGTTTAGCCCCTAAAGTTCTTTTCACTAAAAACACTTCAAAACTGCCAGTAGTAGTGCAAATACCAAATCTTGGAAGAAAAATACTTTTGGGCATATGTAACCGTAGGATCTTGTAGTAAATTAGTTGGAAAAGATGTGGAAAAAATTTTAGACAAATCCACCATTTGGATTGTAAGATATTAGATATTGAGTGTTTCATTTAAGGAGGCTACTCAATTATGTCTATTAATGAACAATTGGTAGGCTAACAAACCTAACTTAGCATGTATTTTAATATTTGTTGCAATTGTTTTAGGAATATTATAACATAACACTATTATAATATTCTTATAAATGATATAGTACTAAATCATTTCAAAATCAACAACATTTGAACACAATCTGTCAATCTTGTCTTCCATACTCTTTTAATGATATATATATACATACATAAAATATATTAGATAAATCAACATGAACAAATCAATGATTATATATTTCATAAATCTATTCTTCATCAATCAAATAAGAGTGCATGTGCAAATATAGACAAAGATGGTTTCTCCATTTGTTCCCAAAAATTAAATAAACAAATAGAGAAAGATATGAAATGAATGTTACTTGGAGAATTGAAGGGAAAGAAATTGAAGTACTCAATTGCATTTTATTAAATTGGAAAATTGCATGTGGATGGCATGAATTAATCTTCATAGATGCTAAACTCATACGAGTTGCATTTCAACATTTATGATTTATGCAATTGATTGAATTGAAAGCTCTTGTAATTACATTTTCAAATTTTCAATTCAATCATTCAAATTTGTAAGAGTGATTTATGATAGATTTATAACTTTAAATGTGAAAGCATTGAATGCCTTTATGCGTTTGTTCATCAATATATTAATTTTAAATAAATAATATATATTTTTTATAACATATGCATAAACCATTGCATTAAAAAAAAAAAAACTAAGAGCCAAGCCAAATAGGCTGGTCAAATGAAGAGAACAAGAGCCCTATGAGAAAGCACAGGAAAAAAAAAAATATCCAAAGGATTCAAAGGAAGGAGCAAGATGCATTCTTGCAAGACCGTAGAATACATAATGTGATAATGATTTCAAAATCCAAACACAAATATATTTTCTATTTCAATGAGAGCCAAAAATGAACTCCCCTGCTCTCAAAGATTGTACAAAGTACACGTTATACAAAACGAACATATAACAGAAAGAGTAGAAGACATTGTTTATCATGATTGAAAACTGAAATGATTTTTTCTTTCTATGTAGAATATTTTATGAAATGTAACAATGTATTTAATTATCATAGTAATTGGTAGAAATCTTTGTGCAATACATAGAAACATTTCATTCATGTGGAATTTTTTCATTTATTTAGGATTAAAATTGAAGTATTATACTCTACAAAGTACAAACCGAAAACAATATCATATACCTAAGTTCAAAAGTTTGCAACTATTTCGTGAATTCATTTTGAAAACTCAAACAAAGAAATATTTTATAATCAATATCTTGTTCATTTGAATCATTTCAAAATTCGAATTCCAAATTCAATTCCTATTTATAATAGAAATTATGTTTGTCAATTTTTTAGATCTTTAAACAATGAAACCTCTTTTTTAAAATTAATATTTAAAAACATCTGAAATAAGAATATTGGAATTACCCTTCAAAATAAATATAGCACATGTATAAGTGTATAATGTATTCTACTCAATCAACTCAAGTAACGAATTTTTCTATGTTTTTAAGGAAAAACATAGCCATATATGATTTGAAAGTTAAAACATTGATTCTTTTTCTTTGTTTTCAAATCTAATCAAAATTTCATTAAAAAATATGAAAGACTCGATGTTCATTTGAAGATCGTGATGCACTTCTAATTAGAAAACACAACCTTTTATTAAATATCATGAGGTTGAAATCCATTAAACTGTTATTCTAATTATGTATTGGGGCCTTTTTTTAAAATTTCATTTGCTTATGATGAAAAAGGAATTGATTATTTCTGCAAAACATTTGATTTCCTAATGAACTTTAAAAAAATCCCCACCATCTTCAAATCTTCTCAAAACCTATTTAGAAGGATAATGTGAGTAAATAATCCAAACATATTCAACTTAACCACATTCCCCTCATTCGTAAAACATTTTAGGGGAGAAAAGAAAAGGTTTAGGATAATTAGGGTATAGGATTTAGGGTTTACATTTTTTTTTTTAAAATGATAAATCAATTACATTGATCCTTATTTAGCAGTGATTATTAGGCTATTTTTTTTTGGAAATGTTACCGCTCTTTTTGAGTAATATCGGCCTCTTAGGATGCTCCAATGGACAACTGGGCGGACGCCGTTGGCGGTCAGTGTTTAAGTGGGGCGGTCGGCGTGTCCAAAGCGTGGACGGCGTTGGAAGGCGGACAATGCGGACAGTCCCGTCCGACCGCCCCGTCCGCCGCGTCCAACCGCCCGTTCGACTCGTCTGGCCTGTCCGACCGCCCTGTCCGACCGGTCCGTCCGCCCGCCCCCGTCCGCCCAGTCCGACTGCCCTGTCCGCCCTGTCCGTCCGCTTTAGCCCCGTCCGGGCCGTTTCTTGTTTTTGAATGGAAACCCTAAAAATGAACCTTTAATTTTCTAGAGGGGACTATAAATGTTAGAAGAGAAGCTTTGGTATTCACTCTCGAAAAATCAAACGCTAAGATTTCCAAGGGCTATGAGCTTCAATTTATTGAATCTCTTGCTTGGTAATGCATAGTTCGGTGAACGGAGGGGCTTTGATTTTCAAAGCTTTGTGTGACTAATTTCATTGATATTGTATACATTGTCACGTTGTAGGTTTCAAATTTAAAACATTTTATTGGTTTCTTTTGAAATTGAGGTAAAACATACACTTGTCAGTATGGTGGCCAAACCGATGGGGGATTTTTCTCCTTGGTTTAGTATGCAAGAGGGTGGTAAAGTAAAATGTAGGCTTTGCAAAGCGAGCATGTCAAGAAAGCTCAGCCGTATGTTCAGCCACTTAGGCTATTCTGGGCCTGAAGGTGTACGTGATAAAGGGGTGAGCCTTTGTCCACGATTATCAATGGCAGTTCGAGATTTATTTCGGCATTGCAAAGGAGTTTTTCCAAAACGTGTTGTAATGGACAATGTGGATGGCAACCCTGGCCCTTCAAATGTTCAAGAGTTTTCGGCCGGAAAGGCTGTGTCGCATTCTGACCACGAAGACTCTTGTCCAGCATCCAAAGAATTGGTATCAATGGTATGTGCCACAACTGAAATGACTTTGAGTACGGAAGCTTTTGGTGAATGTGAACCCCCGAGGGCATCAAGTTCTAGGCCTCAGAGGCAAGGCAGCTTAGTGAATGGGTTTGAAGAAGGTCATAGACGCAAATTACATTTAGTGTGGGCAAATTTTTTTTACTCGGCGAACATACCATTTTCTATGGCTCGAAATCCAACTTTTAAAGAAGCAATGAAGAAAACGGCTGCGTTTAGTAGGATATACATTCCTCCCTCATACCACGACCTTCGGTACAAATTGTTGAATGAGACGAAGACCAACATTCAGACACAGTTGAATGCACGGACTGAAGATAGCATTCGAAAATTTGGAGCAACATTGTCTATTGATGGATGGAGCTCAGTGAATAATCGACCTCTCATCAATGCCATGCTTGTATCATCCGCAGGTGAAGAATTTCTTGGATCTGTGGATACAAGTGGTTGTGAAAAAAATGCGGAGTACTTGGCAGTTGTGTTGGAAAAGTTCATTGAACAAGTGGGGTCCATGAACGTTGTATTAATAACTACGAATAATGCTCCCGTGAATCCGTCCGTATGGGATGTAATATCTGCAAAATATCCTCATATTTTTTACCAAGGGTGCGTGGTACATGCATTGAATTTGTTGTTGAAGAATTGGGCTGCACAGAAATGGATTGCTTCCAAATTAGATAAAGGAGTTCTTGTAGCTAAATTTATTAGGAAGAAACATATGCCGCTAGTTCTATTGCGAAAGTATTCGCCAAATCTTGGTCTCTTGATGCCTTGAGATACAAGGTTCGCCTCTAAATTTATCATGATGGAGCGTTTGACAAAATTGAGAGGAGCATTGGAACAAACGGTGGTAGATCCGCAATGGGTTGAGTATGTACATACTCTCAAGAAGAAACGTGGAGCCAAAGTCCAACCAAAAGACTTGACCTTAGCGGTGAAGAAAATTGTTTTTGATGACCATTTTTGGAATCGGTCCATTAATTATGTGGAGATGGTTGAACCAATCATATGTGCACTCCGCGATTTGGATTCAAAATCACCATGCATGGGGAAGGTGTTGCATATCATGAGGAAGTTAGAGAAGCACGTGAACGGATTACAAAGTCCACTATTTTGTTTGCTAGAAGAACTTGCAATTCCATTGGTACAGTCTTTTTATGCTCGAAGAAAAATAGTGGACAACGATCTCCAATCAGCCGCAACTCTTTTGAATCCATACCTTCTTCATGACAAAGAGCTAGCGGATGACGCAGATGCAATGTCAGGATGTAAGAAAGTTTTGGAGAGAATATGTAAACCGGATGAATATGTAGTAGTGGTGAAGGAATTTGTAGCTTTTCGACACAAGGAACCTCCATTCCACAATATGTTGAATCCGGGAGATCAAATGTTGTCCGCACATGCTTGGTGGGATTTTGAAGGTGCATGTGGCAAGTTTATAGCTCCATTAACGAAGAGGATATTGGCTCAACCAGTGTCATCATCTTCATGTGAACGGAATTGGAGCAACTATTCTTATGTTCACAACAAATCTCGAAATAAATTGAAGCCGGAGAGAGCAACGGATTTGGTGTACGTGTATACCAATTCCAAAGTATTAAATGCATCGAAGGAAAAAGATGAAAAAAAATGGTATAATGATAATGTGGATCCGATGGAATCAGAGAATTCAGATAGGCCGACATTAGAAGACGATGATGACGAGGATTTGGAAAGGGCCCTTTCAGATGTAGATGGCGGAGATGACTTCAATCGTGCGACAGCATGGGGAAATGAAAACGTTATGCAAGACTTTCCCGATTTGGTGAATGATACGCATGATTATCATCTAAACCGCAAGGATGTCGTTCTCGACAATGCAAACGAAACATATACCTTTTGTGAAGACGAGGACAATGTAGGGGGAGAGAATAATCTACCTTCTTTAGCTGCATATTGCAATAGAACGGGATATTTGAATAGCGAAAACATTCTATCGGAAAAGGCAAACGCTATTGCCAAAGAGGTGAAAATCAATGAGAATGCTATTGGTGATGATGGGAGAAATGAAGAAGTTTTAATTTCTCAATCTCCATTTGTAGCATTAAATGTAGTGCAAGGAAACGACAAAAGAGAAGATGCGGTCATAGAGGTGGACGTTCCAAAAGATGTGGGCAACAATAGTGGTGATGAGGAGGAACCAAATATTGCGGTACAGAAAAATAATGATTCACTTGGGATGGCAGTCACAAATTCGGCAATTGTGAAGAGTGATAAAGGAAAGGAGGCAATGAAGTCAATTTTTGAAGTACCGAGATCTCGTGCTCTTCCACCAATACCATTGAAGTCTGTTAGCACACGATTGAATGATTCTCAGAGCTTTGGATATGGAAAATGCCTAATGAACATTTCCAAAGAAATTTCTACAGGCGGTAATCTACGGAAAGTAGCGTCATCATCTACAAGCCTAAGTGAAACGGATAGTGATCGGATGCCATTGGCATCTTTGCGTGCTCGCATTTTAGGAAAAAGAATGGCACAAGAACCCATCAAATCAACAAACGGCACTCTATTACTTCAAAAGAAAGCCAAAGTGGAGATAACCGTTCATGGACATGTCGACCCTACATCAAAATTGATGGTTCAAGAATCGAGTAAGGTGAAAGCGAGAAGAAAAATGCAACTTTTTGCTATCTCTCCAGTGAAGAATAGGACCCCTCTTGATGAAAATGTTGCTACTTTGTCAAATAGAAAGAAAAGAAAGGTTCCTATTCAAAAAGCCTTTAATCGTTCTGTCAAAGTAAAAAAAAGAAAAATTAAATTCGAAATAAGGGAGTAAACCTACTTCGAGAGAAGACTTGAAGGAGACAACGATACTTGATTCCAACAATGAAGATGACTCCGACAATGAAGATGACTCCGATAATGAAGATTTCGAACGGAGAGCTGCAGGAGAGAGTAGTGGGGCTGAGGTTAGAGGAGATGTGGATTGGCATCCATAGGAATTGTGGAGATGTGAATTTAGATGTTTGATTGTTTAGTTGCTTATGATATATGGAGCTCATGTTGACAAATGACAATGGTTTCTTCAATCATTTTATTATAAAATTGTTTGCTTATTGATGATATACATCTCATTGGATTTTAAAGTGATTTTGTTTCTAAATCAAAATGAAATTCAACAAAAAAAAATTAAAAATATATTTCATATTTTAGCTTTTACATAAATAGTGATATACAACTCTATTGAATCGCAATTGCAATATAAGAAAAATCAAAATCAAAAAGACTTCACTCTCAATCTCTCATTGGTGAAAACAATCAAAACAAAAAACCCAAAACGGATTTTCTAAGCCGCCCCGTCCGGCCACCCCACCCGGCCGCCCGGCCCCGCGCGTCCGCCTTCCAACGGCGGGAGGGACGCTGCGTCCGCTAGCGTCCGGGTGTCCAGACGTCCGGAAAACGGACGTTATTTTGGGGCGGACGTAGAGATTCATCAACCCTGTGAAGTGCGGTGGAACTCACATTTTGACAATTTGGCGTAGAGGCCGTACTGTTGCAAGCGCCGTAATACTTCCCGGACAATTTGCCGGTGCTCCTCGATTGTTCTGGAGAAAATAAGGATATCGTCCAGGTAGATTACCACAGAAACGTCAAGTAAATCCCCAAATATCGTTTGCATGTGCGCCTGAAACTGGGCTGGAGCGTTCGTGAGACTGAAAGGCATGATGAGGTACTCATAGAGGCCATAGCGGGTCTTGAACACTGTCTTATACTCATGGCGTGCTGACATCCGCACTCGGTGGTATGCTTGTCGGACGTCGAGTTTAGAGAACACTGTAGCCCCGACCAGTCGGTCTGTGAGCTCTGGGATCAACGGAAGTGGATATTGGTTCCGAATTGTGACTCGATTAAGGTTCCGGTAATTGATGCATACCCATAGGGTCCCGTCTTTTTTCTTCGCAAATACAATCGGGGCTGACACAGGGGATTTTGAGCGACGGATCCAGCCTTTTCCAAGGTGCTCATCCAGGTAACGCCGCAATTCCTCTAACTCTACTGGCGACATTGGCCACAAGCCCATATTCCGAGGCTCCTGACCCTCCTTGAATTCTATCTTCATGTCAGAGGGACCGTGAAGGGGTAGTTCGTTGGAAGCCTCCTCACTAAAAGCGCTCTCCAAGTCGACGTACTCTGGAGGAATAGCTGTAGTGGTGGTTGGTACGGCCTCCGCGAGCTCAGAAACCTCCATCATGTATATTTCCGTCCCCTTGGTGGTTTGTCGGAAAACCGGTTGAGATACTAGAGTATGTCGATTTGTTGTTGAATAGGGCCCGTTGATGGGGACGGTGCTCGCTCGTCCAAGAGTCCTATCCTGGGAGGAGCACTAAGTCTGACAGAACACCGATGTGAAGCGCACCGCCCCCATGGTCCAACGAATATCTGGGTCATGGCGTGATAGCCACAAGGTATCCAGAATGCAGTCGTATCAACCGGTATTCGTAATATCCGCCGTGAGGGTCTCCTTGTGGTCCCCGATCACCAGCTGGAACGTCGCCTCGTGTGTCACCAAACCGGTATTAATCACCCGCCCATCTATCACGTGCACCTCCTGAGGTATTGCTTTGGCTGCAATCGTGGATCTACTGGAAGTGGCAAATGTCGGGTGGACAAAAACACCCGTCGCTCCGGAGTCCACCATCAAAGTGGCTGGCCGGCCATTGGCAACTCTTGCTAGTGTCAAATGAGCGATAGGGTCAACGGTAGCCCGGAGATACAATGGTTCTTCTTCCGAGGTGCCCATGGCCAAAGCTTCTTGTTTATATATCCTAGTCCTTGCTGTTTGTGGTGAGCCCGGGTACTGTGTGGGGTATATCAGTCCCGGGCCGAGTCTTTTCCCGGGTCCATGTGTTCAGTATCTATCGTAGCGGACAACGATAACGGTCGGGAAGGATTGGTCGGGCACCTTGAACGGAGGTGGCCCAGCTACCCACAGCCCCAACACTTCCCCTGTCGTTGATACTCTAGTCTCTCAGCTGGCGTTTTGGCCATCGTTGTTGACTTACGGGGAACGGGGCCGAGTGCGTCAAGTTCCATAGGTACCGGAGACGGGGCGGATCTTGGGAACCGTCGACCCTAGGGAGTCGGCGTGAAAGTTGGCCGTCCCGCTTGCCGGCGTAGGGCCCATATTCGCTCGTCAATCCGCGAGGCCCATGCCATCCACCCCTGGAGTGTCGTGGGGGGCTCGTCGCCTGTAGCCACTGAGTAAAGAATGTCATTCTTGAGACCATGGCGGAATCTCGAAATGAGGGCCTCTTCACACCAATTGACTTCGGATGCAAGTTCACTGAACGTTGCTATGTAGGCCGCCACTTCGGCTGTCTGTCGTAACTCTTGCAGTCGATCTTGGGCATTCCCCTTACGGTCAATTTCCCCAAAAACCGACACTACGGCGTCTCGGAAAGCGTCGTACAAATCCAACAACGGGTGACTGTTGCGTTTTTCCAGAGCCTGGCAGATAGTCATCGCCCAACCTTGTGCTGCCCCTGTCATGTATGAAAGAGCGCAATTAATCTTCTGCCGCTCCATCTTGTAGCCCTCTGGGTCAGCCTCAAACTGTAACCGGAGCTGTGCAATCCAACGGTAGACCTCTCCCCCCTTTTTCCCCGCGAAGTCCTTGGGGCGTGCTACCCTTCCCGCCTTGATGGGAAGTGTACCCCCGCTTGACTCCGCCCCCACTGGCGCTGGTGTCGGGGCTGAAAATGGTTGCGTATTCCGCTCGCCTGATTCTTGGTGCCGATATTCCTAGATAATCATAGGGAGAGCTACATGGAGCCCAGATTGGATTTGTTGTTGGAGACCCGTTTGCATTTGTTGGAGTTGCTGCTGAAGATAAAGCGCCCAATCCCCCCCACTAGAGGGCGCACCTGGTGGGTCCGTAATTGGATTACCGCCGTGCTCCATTGGTCCCGTATGTGCTCCGCTTTCTCTACTACCTCCATGCTTGGAGGGCGCAATTGTGGTTACTTGGCCCTTCACTCGCGGTCCCCTGGCCTATGGCCGCGCCCAGTCTATTGCCGTAGCACCTTCACCCGTGCTGGCTACTGTCGGCCCTTTCAACCGCGGTGACTCTACCGGGCCGTGCTGGCTGCTGTCGGCCCTTTCAAACGCGGTGACTCCCGCCGGCCCCTTCACCCGCGCTGCCTGCCGTTGGCCTCTTCACCAATGGGGCCCATGGCCGTGGAAACTCCACCTCCAGCTGTTCGTTCGCGCCCAGTGGCCGCTCCGCCCGCCCGCGCCGCTCCGCGCCAGTGCTCTGCGCCGCTCGTTGCCGCCGCTCGCGCCGTGCTCCGTGCTATTGCTTCGCGCCGCTCGTTGCCTACATTGTTAGTTCACCGCCTGCCGACCACCTTCTATTGGACTTCTGCGGCCAACAGTTGCATGGTGCCAATGAAATGGTCTAATGGCGAAAAGTTGATCCCATCGTCGGTGCCGAATTTGTCGCTAAAATTGAAGTCCACCGCTCGTTCCTCCTCTATCCGCAGGAGTTCAGCCTTGAACATTTGTAGTTCCGCCAATATGGTACTCCCTTCGATCATCGATTGCGCGATTCCACAGTAGTAGTTTTCGAACCAGTACCTGGTGAGCTTCCCGGTTGCCTCATGTACCTGCCCGCGCAGGAGAGCCCTTCGAAACGCCGTCCGCAGCTCTGTTATTGTGAGTTACCGCCCCGGCATTGCCTCCTCCACGCGCTGATGATGGGAAACGTGGCGTCCAGAAACGCAGCCACCGGTGAATCGTGAAGCCCGGATGCCCAATCCGTTGAGGAATTACTGACGGCCGCCTCCCTCTCCCCGCGGTGCCTCAGTACCTCCTCTAGGATCATGTCTGCATCAATGGCATCGCGGCAGTCCTTGACGATCGCCTCGGCGAGCTTGAGGTCCCTGGACTCACCGCGTGAGAGCCGGCCTTCTCCTTCCGCAATCGTGGCCCTAATCAGTGCCGCCCGGAGGTGCAGCCTTCGATGGTAATTGTTGAGTCGCCGTCCCGGCATGCGCCTATGCGGAGCAGGTGGGCGGTCTTCGACGTAGCTGGTCGACCAAAACCACCAAACCCGATCAGACCCCGATCAGACCTGGTCGTCGAAGGACTGATCAATGCTCCGCGAGCGCCGCGGAGGCTGCTGCCGCAGGTGCCGAGATGGTGGAGCATCGACCGGAGGCAGGAGTGGAAGCATTGGGGCCTGCAACACAACGACGAAGTGATCAGAGACTACCAAACCCGATCAGGCCGCCGATCAGATCATACCATTGAGGGACTGATCAATGCTGCGCGAGCGCCGTGGAGACTACTGCCGCAAGTGCCGGGATGTTGGAGCATCGACCCGAGGCAGGAGCGGGAGCATCGGGGCCTACAGGGCGGCACTGAAGTGGTCGAACCACCAAACCCGATCAGTGACCACACGGTCCGCCGAGGTAAAAAATGGTACAGCAACCTGTCATCACGTTTGGGATGTCGGTCACGGACTCGGCCCTTCTGCTGTCCCTCCCGGACAAATCCGACCTGCGACAGGCAACTAAAGTCTATCGGCCTGTTCGCAGATACCTCAAGAAACCGTAAAGTTCGAACTGCGACAGGCACTCATCACAACCGATAGGCAGGGATGATCGAAGAAATTAAAAACGAACTTCCTTGTTGTGACGCCACCGTACTCCAATTCATTGCCCCGATCAGAACAGTGCGCCTTGCGGTGTTCTAAATTACTCCGACACGCTGAAATTGTTCAGAGCTTCCTACTTCCGACCACCCCTGAAACACCTCCCGTTCATCCATATGGAACACCGCCGCCTTGAACCCTCCAGACCGCCGATCGTTAATCATCTTGATCCCTCGCCATCCTCACTCAATCTGTATGCCTCTACCTATCGAAAAAAACCTCAAGGACTACACATAATGTCAGAGTTGGGACACGGGAGACAGGTTTGCATTCAACAGGTAGCCGATTCATGTAAGTGGAAAGAATGTGTAGTGGAGGACATGCCCCCCCACAGGCAAGATATAGGCTGCTAGGAACGGTTAGCTCAACGACTAACTGCTAACCGTTTAGTCAGCCCTACGGACATGGGTTCCATGGTAACAGGTCCGGGTCCTAACATAGAGCCCTATGCCCAACTTGTAGGGTGTAGTTATTTCCAACCAAGTTTGGAAGAGATTTTTAACTGAAGCTTGGAATGGTTTTCTTTTCTCCTTTTCAAGGTTTAGATTAATAAATTCAGGATATATGTCCCAAAATAGCAAACAAAAAAGTAGAAAGTAATGAATGGAAAAGTAATTCTTGATCGATCGGAATTGGAAAAATCTAAACATTGGCTATGAATCCATAGGACTTTTTGCCTCCTAAAATTCATAGTAAATTGATTTTAAGTAATAAAATTACCAAATTTTTGCAATATCCATCATTTCTATCTTTGTACATAGGAAAATATTTGCTTTATCTTATATTGCTCTAGATCATGTCTAGAATTGCTTAAGTGGCTGACTATGGGAGGTTCTACCTTAATTTTTTACTAACTACTAGGACCTATGACAGAGGCCATGCCCTTTAAGAGTTAATTTTCAAGAGTTTACTTTTGTAGGCAATATAATGCAAATACAGCCTCATGAAAGTGAGTTTCATTCTTACAAAGAAATAAGTATCATAATTAATTGACAAACTTTTGTAAAGGCCTTGGCCATTTGGTTTGAACAACAAAAAAAGCACAAGAATATGTAAAGACCCAACAATGATTTTACTAAATGAGAGAATGGCACCTTATTTGACGTGTCAAATTGCCTCAAGCAAATGGTGCATTATACTCAAAAAAAATTTAGCTTCATTTTTTTCTACTCTTCACGTAAGCTTTTAACGCATTGAGTAAAAGAAATAGTCATTGTTGCGTCTTTATGTTGGGCAAAGACCTTGTGGAAAGGCCTTATGCAAATGAAGGATCCACCCTTGACTTGCCGGCCTTAGTGAGTCCTTCATGTGAGTAAGGCCTCCCACAAGGTCTACATAGAAAAGTGCAACTAGTCTAGGTACGGGGATACAAATGTATTGGTAGTGTGGATTTATAAACTCTTGAAGTTATGTTTAATATTAATTAGAAGATTTTCAGCCCCTTTGGAGGGCTATGAGTTCACTAGGCTACTAGCGTTGGGAAAACAACCTCGCAGCAACCTACAATTGTTGCTTGACTTGGTAGAACGACTGCCACATCACCTAAACTCACAAATTTTGTTTGGTTCAAATAACTCTATTAAATATCCCATGAGAGTAAGTATTTCAATTTTTCCAAACACTCATCTTTTTCATCTGTATCTTTTTTATTGTGGGTTACGAACGTTGGACACCATGAAATTGTTGTCTCTCATTCTGTTGTGAATTTCTTCTACTAGAAGAAAAGTGGTTTTTTTAGACATCTATAGTAATGTATGCAGATGTCTAGTGAAACATTAGGCATGTAGACTATGGATGCACAAAAAAATCCATCAAGATCAACATGGAAAAAACACAAAAAAATCTAAAAAAACATGCCATGTTATTAGAGAAATGTTACAATAAACATGGTTAAAAAAAAGTGCTCAAAGTGTGCCATATAGCAACCACATAAGCGCCACGCAAGCAATGCCACATAGGATTTTTTTCATCTAGCCTGAAAATAAAGTGGCAATTGATGTCATGTTTTTAAAACAATTTCACAGTGACATCAATTTAGACGTTCACAAGAATTTGAATACTGTTTTTAGGAACATCAATTTTGACCTCTAGACATTTTTTGAGATGTTTTTTGAGACATAAATTCTGATGTTAGCTTAGATGTATTTCATATACAATATATTATATACCATACATTATACACTATACACAATATATTATATACTATATACAATATATTATACACTATACACAATATGCCATACATTATACAAAATACACCATACATTGTACACAATGCTAACAATAATATTGAATGACTTGAAAAGCCTTGTTATGAGTATTTTGACATGAGAAGGCAAGTTATTTATCCAAGAGGGGTGGTAGAAGGGAAGACAAACTATATGAGACATCCAAAATGTAATTTTTTTATTATTAAAAACAAAATTCAAATCTAAGTATTATATTGAACATAATGTTGTCTTGCAAAAAACATCCGGACGTTACAAAGGATGTCTTAATTGACATCATGAAAAACATCTCGATGTCACAGAGGACATCTCTATTGACATCACAATAAATATCTACATGTGACACATGACATCTTAGCTGACGTCTACTATGACAATGTTAAAATTCTAAGATGGCATTAAAGCATGCAACTTCATCTTCTTTGGGTGCCATATTACTCAAATGCCAATGCAAGTGCCCTTTTTTGAAAAAAAAATGCTATGTGGTTTGCTTTCACCTATTTTTTTTACATGTGGTCACTGTTTTACCTTAGCCCCCGAGAATTTTAAGAAATTCACTTGCAATCAAATCTTAATCCCTTGTAAATGTTTGCTAGTCATTTGTAGTCTTTCTATCATTCATTTGTCCGAGGGCAAATCCAAAATGTTAGTACCAACTAAAATTGTAAGCTCCAAGAATTTCTTTAAATGTATTATATATCTTGTAATATCTATCTTGTAGTACATTAAAAATCAAATATCTATTGTGATTTTTCCTACAAGATGTATTTTACATCACACTAATTTAAAAGAGCCCTCAACAATAGAAAATGAAGATTTGTAGTGAATACCTTCGCACAAAATGTTGAATTGAAAAATCATGATCATTCATCATCAAAATCAAATGTTCAATGTTGAAGCAACACTTCAAAAACACATCAATCTTAAAATAATTAATTAAAATAGTGAATACTTTAGAATTTATTTTATTTTAAAATGTAACCAAAAAAATTTGTTTTTTTCCACATGCAACATTGGACCTCACACCTAATTAATATATGTGCGTGGATAATATTTAATAATTCATGAGTGCTCATTCTACAAAATATTTGCATTTGCTGTAGGGAAAACAGTTTTCTCTACACAATGCGGGATTAGCTTGTTTGACTTTGAACATTTGTAATTTTAAAGCTAATCCCACACATTACAAATGTACAAAGTACTTACAAATTTTAAAGCTAATCCCACACATGTGTAGTACTAAGTTTTGAATTATTAACCCCTCAAGGCCCAGGCCTTTTGGATTAAAAAACATGGTAGCTTTTGAAGTGCTATAAATATAAATTTGACTAAGTTATATAGATCTTAACCATAAAATCATGTAGTACACATGTTGTAGATGGCATGGAACAAATTTGAAGTCATTTGACCATGTAGATTGAAAGATTATAATGTTTAAGTGTTGAAAAAGAATGTTGAAATTTTCCTAAAAACACATTTGGAGGTGAAATTTGAATTTTGAACTTTCTCAAATGAAAAAACTTTAAACTACAAAGTGCTTGATAATTAGCATACAAATACATTGGTGAAAAAAATATCATTCGATTGACTCATTGTGTCTACAAAATGGCTTTGAAATGTCAAGAAAAGTAGCCAAGAATTACATCTAAGGCTGAACCTCCCTCTACTAAAACGCCTCTAAGTCACTCATTATTTCTTGGATCGATATGAAATTTTATTGATACAAACTAGGCTAGTATGTGTAACTTATCCAAAAATTTTTATTGAAAACAGGCATTGTATGAAGAAAAAATAGGACGCCAAAGTTCTCTATAATGAAAAACTATTAGGGTTTTGAACTTCGAATTGCTCCCAAACATTCAAAACAATCTAGATTGATATGAAAATTTTACCACAAAAACTAGACTTCAAGGGGCATATAATCCAACAAATTTTATTTAAAAAGACATCTGTATGAAGGAGATACAAGCCCCCAAAGTTTTGTAAACTCAAATTATACTTGTGAACTTCAATTGGATTTCAAGAAACTAATTCATCTTGGATTGATCTGAAAACTTTACCACATAAACTAGAAAAGTATTTTCAACTTCTCCAACAAGCTTTATTGGATTTGGACATTAGATGCAAAAGTTACATTACTTCGAATTGGACTCAAACTATGTGAGGCTACTTTTGAGCCCCTTGGATGTTGAGGGGTTAATCTTTATGGTATAGAATTTAGTTGAGTCTTAGAAGAAAAAAATGAATTCAAAAACATTAAATTTTTATGCATTTGAACATTATTCAATAAAAGAAGATACGAGGTAGAAATTTAATCCAAATTAATAGTATGTTTAAAATGGAATTAACTCCTGAAAGATCACTATCTCTTAAGGAGACAAATGGAATTTTGGGCAAATACCTACAAGCTCAAATTTTTTCTTTCTTTTCTGAAACATTTTTTTGAAGACATAGAAATGCATTAGCTTTGTGGGAAAAAAACTATGCCCAAATAAGCTCATAATAGGGGACGGAAAGTAACAAAAAAAATTCAGAAATTTAAAAAAAGTCCTTTATATATAATATTTTTGTGTACATGTACATTTTTGGTTCATTCTGTTTGGATTTTTTATATGAAAATTACGGACAATCTTGTTTTTGAGCAATTAGAGCATCTTCTTCAAAAATAACTTGTAGGATTCATTTCTTTATGCAATTTTTACAATTTTTCAAAAAAAAAAAGTGGACATGGTTTATCTTGCTTACTTGAACACTCTCACCATTGGAATTCATGCAGTTTAATTCCATTCTAAGCTATTAATAATAGAGATTTTCTTTCTAACTCTTACTTACTTTTACTTAGCAATTTTTTAAAGAATAAAAATGAAGTTTTCTTTTTATATTCTAGATTTTTCCTAAACTCTCAACTCTTTTTTATTCCATAAAGATTTAAAGTGCAAAATTGTGTAGTGAAAAAAATTAAAGTTAAAAATGTTCAAAGTCAAAAAATCTAGTCCCGCAACATGCTGATAAGATTGGTATAAGATCCTACAATTAGATCCAAAAATAAAACAAATTTTAAATTTTTTTACCTTCTGCTATAAAAATGGCAGTTTTGAGTGTTTTTTGGCAAAAAAAATGCCCTTGGTCCTTTAGGGTTAACTCAATTTTTAATATTATTTGGAAAAAATGAAGATATCTGATGTTGATTGCTTATGACTACATAACCACCATTGGGATTTTAATTTTTCAATTTTATAATTAAATTCTTAAAAATTTAGTATTCAAAATGATTCTCAACTTTTTTCTACATACTTGTATTTTCCTATACGTTGTGTAATTCCAAAAGGTATAAAAATTTTCCCTACATATTCTAAAATTAGCATCTTGTAGTTCTTAAAGTATGTAAATGGGCAATTTCACCCATACTTTCTCTTACTATTAAAAAAAACTTCTAGACTCATTATGTTGAAAAAAATTGCCACCTCATATGTAGTGCTCGTATTGGACATGGTACTATTAAAAAAATACCACTTGCAAATATTGTCCCTACCTAATATGACTTAATAGCACTATCAATTAGTGAAGTGATTTGAATTCCGATGATTTTAAACTTTGGTCCTAGTTTGCAAACAATGTTCTCTTGTAGACCTCAATTGTTATTGCCTCATACAAACACAAACTACTTTTCCTTGCACATACTCTCTATGGAAACTAATTTATGTTTAAAACAAAAATAACAATACATTCTTCACCTTTACCAAAGTCTTCTTCTTTTGTCCAAGCTAATTCAAAATTACATATATGCACTCATTCTAAAAATGTTATTGAAGCCTTATTGTTGTATCCCTCCAAGCATGTGTTCTGGAATATTATATGCAGCACTTACCTTTCCTTTATGTTTTCTAGTTGGAGGTAGCATTTTACCTAGCTCCAGTCCCTTTTTACCAGAGTTATCCACAGTGAAAACAACCCTAACTGCTAGTGTGGCAACAATGCGTTACTGAGGATGTTTTAAATAACACAGATATGTCCTTTATCATGTCGAATTGAACATCTCCACTACAGGCAACATCAACATGTTATCACTGCTACTTCAACATGCTTTTTGCTATGTCCTCTTCAATTTCAACTACAACTATCAAAACAAAATCATAGCCTTCATGTTCTTCAAAACATGCTTGTTATAGTGACATAAAAAAAACCCGGGCTCCTACTAGTATTCAAGTCTAGTAGCTTGTACATCCATCATTTTCTTGTAATTATTCCAAGGTCAGCGACCTACTTCTTTGTCTCTGTCTCCTACCCAAGCTGATTTGCTTCAAGATTTTCAAAGAACTTCACCAAAAGACAAGTACAACATCTACCTCTACTTCTTTTGTAGCAAGTGTTGTTTAGTATTCTGCACTTTTTCCTTCTCTACTCTATGCAACATGATTGAACTCAAGATTCATACCTTCTTTTGCTTTGGTGCAGATCTAGAGTTGGTGGCTCTTCTAGCCAATGTACGCAAACTGCTTACACTTGTAGCTTTTTTAGAACTCAAACAGAGTGTTGCAACTTGCCTCAAATTGTGCTCCATAGCTTCCTCCAATGAGTCATTTGAATTTGATGCACCATCTTCATTTGTATTTTCTAATTCAACCATGGCTAAAATTGTTGGATCTGATATTGTTGGAAAGAGTGGTGTTGTCATATTTTCCTTCACTGCTTAAACTTGAAAATCTTTGTCAAATGCACTTAGTAAACTAGCTTGCTTCCAACCTTTTCATATCATGTCTATTTTTTCAAAAATATGCATCCATGCCTTGTGAAGCCAGCTGCACAAAAGAGGCTTAATGGTAGACATTTTGAGATCCAATGCTACATCTTCTCCATTGTTTAGTTGCTTAGTGATGTTGTCCATGGTCCATGAATTAAATTGCAATATAAAGGCATACTTTAGAGGTCATTGAATGATGATGTCAACTGCTTGTAATACACTTGTGCAATTTTGTTGGAATGAACAATACTAGAATCTCAGGATGTTTTATCTTCACCCATGTAAGGAACTCCTTTGATTTGTGCACTGACCAACAATCTATTAACCATATGAGTTGTTGGCTTTCTTGTAAGCCTAAAACTTTGGATTGAGCAACCCTATAAATTTGTAAGACTTTCTCCACAAAATCTTTACAAGTTTGGAATGTGGACTAATGGTTGATGTTAGTTGTTAGATCCCATCCAAGTCCTTGGCAAAGTCGTTGTCCTTCATTGAGTGTTGGTAAAGATCAAAAGGTAGTGCCTATAAAAACAAATTGTAATGGAAGTAACACCCCTTTTGCTATAGATGAGACAACAACAATAATAGCTTGTCTTTTATCCTCCTTCCCATGTATAGTAACTTGCTTAGATCCTTTCTTTTCCCATATCCTTGAACCTCTAGTTGGAACTAAATGAATCCCTATTTGGTTTGAATTTACCACAAGAGAAGGAAGAATATCATGTAATTTAGACAAGTAAGCTACTCTTTGAGCCATCTTTTTTCCTTCTTCTTTCCAATCTTTATGTACCTTTCCTACTGTTGAAGTTGATGCTCGATAACTCCAATTAAGGGTTTTCTTGATAAAGCTCCTTGTCCACTCAATAGAGACTTTGAATCCCGTTTTGGAAGAAGAATCTAATAAGTGTGGCACTCTCTTTTGAATGATTGCTTTTATCAAAAGTTGTATGGTAGTTCCATAAAGTGGTTGCCCAACTTCACATTATTTCTTTAAGATAGAAACAATCATGTTTTCTACTTCAAGATACTTAGAGAGAATTGGTGCATGTTGATCAACCTTTGTAAAGCTTGTTTCATCTTGCACACATTTTGGGTACTTCTCTCTAAGTACCCTAGTAGATGTAAACCACCCATACAATGTACTCCTCCTTAAACCATCATAAACACTTGTAATTTTTCCTAGTTTCTTATAAACAACTTGTAAATAAAGCAAAACAATATAATAATTTCAATACTTCTTCATAGCAACGTGAATTGGGCCCCAAAGAGAAGAGCAAAACCAATTGGTACAAGAAACTCAAACCTTTACTTTCTTCATTAGTTTCTCTAACTTGGACTAAAGCAAGTGTAACCAAACCTCTTTTGGGGGGCGACCAACTTTCTTTTTGGATGTTGGTGCCTTTGATATTTGCTCCTTCTCTACTTCAACACATAATACCTCCAAATCATGTGAAATAGACACAAATCTCTCATCTTTGTTTATAGAGCTAAACATATGATTGATCATCAATTGCTTGTTTGCCATTTTGCAACTTCACCTCTCTAAAACACAGAAAAAACATCTTCTAACTCCCAAGAACCTCCATTAGGAAAGGCAAAAGTTTCTAACACAAGACAATCCCTAAGTGAATTTTGGCATTAAATTTGGGTCTTAAAGTTTAGCTGCCATAGATGAATGGAACAATAAACAAATCTTCTTAAAGTCAACAAAATCTTAGGCATAAATGTCGAATTAAACATTTTATTTTTTTGAAAAAGTCTAATTTTTTATTATATATATATATGACAGTGTTGAATTAAGTTTTTCCAAAAAAATATTTAATTCAACACTTGAGTGTTGAATCTACTCCCAACCTATAGTATGTTTGATTGAGCAATGGTAGGGGGATAAATTTTTCTAGTCAAGAAATAGAAATAATAAAGATTGCTCTATTTTTTTGATAATTTTTCATTAAATTTGAAATTAGTAAAAATTACAAAAGTGTAGCCTATAGTCTGACTTCTTCTTAATGTATAGGTAAACCTATTTATGAGAAGTGCAAAACTAGAAGGTCTTATTAAAAGGTCTCAACGTGTTACTTATCAAACATTCAACAATGAAGTTGCTAAACCACGTCATATTGCTTGCCATCATTAATGAAAATAGGTCACCCAATATTGTGCAAATGGGGCCATTGTCTAAAATAGGGAATATACCTTACATAAGTTTACTCTAGTGAGGTTTTTAGAACAAAAATCTCTTTAATTTGTAGTGTTCACACCATTTGAGCTTTTTCATTGAAGTTTATATTCTACATGATTTTCTCCCCCATTGTACTCTACTTAAAGGTTGCATTTAGCATAAATTAAGTCACTGTAGTAAAAAAGAAGTGCCACATGTCATCTTGCGAATGGTGAGAAGAGACATGGACCGTGAGAGAATCTGATGCGGAAATTCAAATTTGGTGTAGCCCGGTACTGTAGACGGTCCTTGGGGGGGGGGGGATTGGAAGATATTTCTCTGTTGCCAAAGATAGGGGGACTCATAAATGTGGGGCTCATCACAGTCAAAATAATCCTGATTTGACAGGGCTCAGTGCTGATTGATGAATGTAGTCCGTCTGGAAATGCCATGGATGAAATAAATTTCAACGGATGCTTTCCACCTCAAAGGCAGGGCCCGCAATCCCAGCCAGACGGTACAGTAATTCTTTTCTTTTTCTGAAGGCCACGGTTATAGGGGGCACACGACACCTGGGTCCCCCCCAAAGAGGAAAAGTGGCGTGCAAAAGCCTCACCTAGGTCGTCGGGCCCACCTTTTGGCCTTCGGCACTTTATTCTCTTTCTGAAAATTACAGTAAAGTTGTTTTGGGGAACAACAACACTCGTACCAGGGCCCTCATAATTGAAAGCCCACTCACCATTGAAAACCTACGAATGAAAAGCTGCTAGAGACCTCTCTGCCAGGCATGATTGGATGATATCAATCGGATTCTGTGGATGGATGATAGTTGGGTTGGGAACGTTGCGAACGAAATCATACGTCAGCGTGTTGTCGACGAGGAGACGCGTCATCTACGGTGGTGACAGGTGGATAGAGTGAGTCAGCCAAGCAACGTGGTAGGGGGATGAGGGATTAGTCGAGTTGACTGATGGTATCGACGAATGACAACGGGATGAAAAAGGGATGATCGTCCTCGTTCGACTGTGTTGGTGGTGTCGACGAACGACGATTAGACTGTGGACGGACGATCGTCTTCGTTCGGTGTATTGGTGGTTCGAGTGAGACGGGGTCTCGGCTGCCCTAATCGCTCAGTTCGGGGTTGAAGCTCCGGCAGTGGAAATTGCTGCGTTCGGAAGACGACGATGGTTTGGCGAAGCTAATTTTAAGGCCGCGGGCTTGATTCCGCCACACGGAGGAATGAATATCCATGGGGCTTGGTGGTAGAATACTTGGATTCGTGGATTCACGGCGTGGATTTTGGTAGGATATGGATTGACCAAGGGTTGGTGTGGCCCCCTCGCCCGGCTTATCGGTGGAAGGGGCAGTTGGCGGGGTGGACAGTGAATTGATTACTGAGGATTGGATTAGGGTTAGATCGTGAGAGGTGAGGTTTTGAGTGATGGAGCAACAGGGTGCGAGTGGCTGGTACGGTGGATCGCAGCAGCAGCAACAGTATAGCGGGCATCCGCATCCGCATCCGCATCCACCTATGCAGTGGCAAGTGCGTCCGGAGACCACGCAGCTTTATAATCAGCCTCCGCAGATGCACCCTTCGCAGCAGCAACAGCAGTACCAGCAGGCGTATTCAGCAGCGGGTGGTTATTATGGTCAGCCTGCTGGATACTATGCGTCCCAACAACAGCAAGTACCGCATTCATCAGCTCCCCAACTTGCCGTGCCTCCGCCGCTTTCGCAGCAGCATGGTATGATGTATGGGCAAGCAGAGCAGGTGCGCTGAATTTAGGTCTTTCGAGTCAACTGGGAAGTGATTGTGGAGAGTGCCTGTTGTGGAAGTTTAGGGAGTCATATTTTTTAGGGTTTTGAAGTTTATGACAAGTTTTATTGGTTGCGTATCGATTTTCGAATTTTGCTTCAATCATGGTGCAGCAGTCAACAGGGTTTGAAACCCCCGGCAATGGTCGATAGTTCTCGTGATTTTGGGGACTGTAGTTACTCAGGTCAGAAAGGACTCGTGATTCCTACGCCTTACGATCTAGGAGTTTAGAAAAGCGGGGGAAACCTGAAAAGATTTGTGATATGAATTGTTCGTGAGAAGCCTTGCCGAAGAGTTATTTTTGAATCGATGATTGGTTAGTAGGTGATTCATGACTTTGACAACAGCGTCGTAGCGACTGTTGCATTCGTATGCAGTGTTTGAATGTCAAGGTCGTGACTTCGTAGAGATGCTGTGTTAGGGTTTCGGTATACGTGACGTTCCGAAGGAGGTTTGTTAGTCAGGGCCTGTCTCTGAATATGCACTACATTACTGTACTTTGAGACGGGTATCACAGTGTCCACCGTGAATTTCTCGAAGTCTGTATGTGTAATTGTTGCCAGTGTTGGTGATAAAGGGTCTCGAGACACGGGAGTTCCATGGGAACCTTTCTTGATCGGTTTCTGTCAGTATGGTTGAGTAATTTAAAATCAATTCTGGAACTGATATTGTATGCCCCTTTATCTAGGCATGTCATATTAAGAGTAATAGAGATCAGACTTGTTGCAATGTTCGATGAACGTTTTGTTCTTGGGTATATCTATATAATACGAAATAGAAAACAGTAATATGATAGTCATTATACTGAAACAGTTTTGTGGCACAGGCCTGGCCGTCGAGCAATGGGTGGAGTCAGCAGCAATGGCCTTCGGCTGGTATGTTGTCACCATATCAATTTCGGCAATTTCTGGAGTTGTTACATGTAATTAGATCAAGGCTTTCAGTTTTCTCATTTTCTTATGCATTCGATGAATCAGAGGATACCCAACCAGGAAATTCAACCGCAGGTCTGAGCCAAGAGGAAGAATGGGCAGCGAAGGCTAGAGCTTGGGCTGCTTCGAAAGCCGCGCAAGACGCTCAGCAGCATTCCCAGCAACATTCCCAGCTCCACGTACAGACACAGCCTGATCAATCTAATTTACAGCAGCTACCGCTTCCACCTCCCCCTCCTCCACCCCCACCCCAGCTAGTAGACATGTCTCAACAGTTTGCCTACCAAGCACATGAAGCTGGAGCACCAGCATATGGCCATGATATCTCTCACAAGTACGGTCAAGACTCACCAGGACTATTTGGACGGGATGCTTCTTCTAGGATTCGGGGGGAGGAGATGAAGTCATTTGCATTGGAGGGGTCAACGTCAGGCTCTGGACTGGCAACAACTCCAGCTCCCCCTCTCCCCCCAACGCCAAGAAATATTTCGGAGCTCGGTACGAGCAGCTATTCCCAAGATATGTCTTCAAGTCATGGTCAGAATGTTCCGCCAGCAGGTACATTTATGATTACCTCTTTCTCAAAAAGGAAATTTATTTAGACGCTGCTTTGTCCTAAATGGATGATGTGTGAAGTTTCTGACATGCAAGTTTATTTTCTTAATGAGTTTTCTTTATATCCTACCAGTCATGTAAACGTTCTCTTTTTTCAATGGGGGTAATCTAGTTCAGTTGCCGTTTGAGATTTTAATCATGTGATTAATGTGTTTTGTATACATTTAGTTCTAGCTTTTATATACTCTTATGTCAATAATTTAGATATGCAGCTGCGACTTTGTGCAAAATATTAGTTTCTAATACTTCGAAGTTGGACTAGACGTTACAGTACCACCCGGGATGGAACAGTTGGAAACACCGCAACCACCTGCCCCTCCCCCTCCCCCTCCCCCTCCTGGTGCTGCTTCCCTTTCGCATTTGCCTCATCAACAGCCACCACAATTAGCTTCTCAGATTTCACCGCATCAACAAACAGCTCATATACAGCCGCATATGCCTCCCTCCCAATTTTCATTTGGAGAACCTTCTGTACCAGCTCCTTACGACTTCCACCAGCAACCACCTTATGAGTTTCAGCAGTCTCAACCTCAGGAGTATCCACATCCGCAGCCCTCGCAGTTCAGTATGACTCCAGATGTTTCTGAAGCGGGTGCCTATGGTGGGTTGCCGCACCCACAGACTTGGCCTCCGCAAATGTCTTATCCTGCAAACAATATGGGTCCTGGAATAGGGGCAGGTCCTGGTTTGGGACACCAGGTAATTGGAATTTAAGTAGTATTTCTGCTCTTATTTATATACTTTTTTTTGCAAGGTATTTTTGTCAAATCCTTTTAGTTTGTTAAATGTTCATGCATGTTTGTTTATCGGAAGTTTGTTTTGAAACAGAAAAGAACATATTTTCAAAACAAACTTCGAATGGTGCTTCAAATATGCGTTAGACATTCTTCGAATGGTGCTTCGAATTGGGTGTGTGATTTGTAACCTCTTCTTCTAAAGCTCGAGTGCTTTCTGCTTGATATACTATTCTGTATGAATTGCAGTTTGATTACGAATTTGAGCACATGCACCCTGGGCATCAACATCCCCAACATTTGCAGGGTAACACTATGTTTTCTCGGCCGCCACATGGGCCAGGATTTCGACCAGGTGGTCCACCTCTCGGACATTTTGGCTTTGGCAATAATCCAACATTAGGACCTGGTGCTGGTACGGGGATTGATTTTTCCATGTTTACAGATAATGGCCATGGCCATAATGCTGGGCTCGAGCGGCCCAAGAAGGTATGAAATTCTGCCTTGCAATATGTAAACTTGGCACATATAATACCGTATATTGTGTGAAACTCCTCCTAGCTGCATGTCCTTGTCATCCCTACTTACATTAAGTTGAGAGTTTTAGCTGGCTTAATTTTATGCAGGCATCAGTCCCTAACTGGCTGAAGGAGGAATTGTTGAAGAAGAAGGCCGCTGTTGGTGGTAGTGCTCAGCTGACTGCTGCTGAAGATAATGCTCGTGCTAATGGTGATAACATGGAAGCGTCTACTCATAATAAGTTCGAGTTCTCAGACCGATCAAGAAGTGACTTGTCTAGAATGAGCGACTCTGATGACGAGGATGAGGAGGTAAGGTTTGGAAAAAATTGGATTTCATATTAAGCTTTTTGTATCTCCAGATTCATGCGCTAGTGCTGATAATCAGTGCCATATATATTTAGCAATTGGTTTATTGGCGTGGAAGATAGTAGTGTTTCCTCTGTAGGTTTTAGCTATTAGAAGGTAATTGGGTTCCAACTTCTGTATTAGTGAATTGTTGGAATTGCCGTTTGTTGATGATGGTCTTATCGAATGATGATACTACCGAATCTCGTTCTAAATGACCATATGATAGTTGATATCTGAGACTAACTCGAGCACACTCGCCAGCTAATTATCAGGTGTTAACTAGCCAGCTAATTTTCAGCCGTTTT
Source organism: Pseudoscleropodium purum (assembly GCA_963969395.1). NCBI lineage: Eukaryota > Viridiplantae > Streptophyta > Bryopsida > Hypnales > Brachytheciaceae > Pseudoscleropodium > Pseudoscleropodium purum. The sequence continues at coordinate 8,223,303 of OZ017796.1, forward strand.
GTGATTCAATTTTGTTTCATTTGTTCTTCTAGCCCCATTTAAACTCTTGCTCATTTAAAGCTCTGTTTCGTTAACTATTGTGCCCTCTGACGATTTAGGATGACACGGAAGCTGCAAGGACTGCAGCTATGAATCAAGAAATTAAACGCGTGCTCACAGAAGTTTTATTGAAGGTATGGTATTCTCCACCGCATGTAGTGATTTGAAGCTTGTTTGAAATATTTTTGAATGCACTTGGACAGTCATAGAAAGTAGGCAAATTTTCCTATTGAATTTCATAGTGTGAATGATGGTTTTTCCGTCGAAGATTCAGAAATTATAGTAATTATATCCGTGTATTACATCACCTCAGAAATTTGAGCGCCTTTTGCATTCGCTATGACTCATTTTGTAAGAACAGACCTGTCAATAATTAAGCTGTTCTTAGCTTCAGCTTATTCAGCCATCGTTGGCAATCAACAGACAAATATGAGATTAGACTAATCTATTATTAAAAGCCACAAATATGGAAGTGGAAAACTGAACACGATTCAAGTTTGCTTTTAGAAAGAAGGGTCAGCGCTGAAGGGTTCACATGTTGGTAGACTCTGCTTTGCAACATCTTTGAAGACCTTTAATTCTTTAGAGTTGCTTGGTGTCGTGCAGGTGACGGATGACCTGTTTGATGAAATTGCACAAGAGGTTATGGATGAGGATGAACAACGACTACTTGAAGGTTTGACAATTGCTAATGGTTTTATTTTGGAATGCATGCTCATGCCGTCATGCATTTACATATCCACGCGCAAGACGCTTCTACTTACTTCATGGCACTTTTTTTCTGTGCTGGAAAATTGAATTATTCTATTTCGAATTTCACATTTTAACCGAAATTTGAAATCAGAATTTAAATTGTGAGGTTTTCTGGTTGCCGTCTTCATTTGTCATTCTTGATGGATCATTCAGATTTTTCTGTGGAGGAATTTAAAGTCCATTTTTCTTGGGTTTGTGTATGGCAGATCCAGGTAATAAGGCTCCACTTGCTGAGGATTTTGTTGGAACAAAAGTAACATCTTCTACTCCTCATGCTCCTATCCTTGAATCTGCTCCTGCACTTGCGCCAGTTCCCGTAAGGGTACATGTTGCGCCTGCTGTGAAACGGAGTGAGGATGATAGTGATGACGACAGCGAGAGCCTGAGTTCCGGAGCTCCTGCTGGCAATTTGCTAGGGCTTGCGAGCTATGCATCTGATGATGAGGATGCTGGTCGCAACAGTCGGCAGGTGACCGAAAGTAAGTATGGTAACGGGGGAAATTCTGACACAGAAGCATCTGAGTTGAAAAGCGTTGCTCCAGAGAAGGGCGGAAAAACAAAGTATGTAGATACAGAGGATCAGGTAGTGATTGCAAAGGAGGTTAAAGGCAAGAAGCGGTTGAGTGAGGAAGTCCTAAATTCAGATCACTCTGGACGTAGCCCGAGACGAGCACGACACTCAGAGATATCAGGTGATGAAGTTGGTCAAAAAGACCTTGCTGCTTCGATAAATCCAGGTGTTACTGGTCATCAACTTAAAACTGGAGTGATAGCTTTAGACAATCTCGATATGGGAATAACAATAGAAGGTAGAGGTTCGCTGAAGGAAGTTGCAAGTGAGAATAAGTTGAACCATAAAGCTTCTCCCCACAACGCCTTGTCAACAGAACGCAGAAAATTGGAAGGTGGGTATGATCATTCAAGCAAAGGGAGAAGCGGTGAAGATTCATCACACCTCAGGCGTGCAGGAAAGGAGGTTGTTTCTTCTGGTAAACACAACCAGGAGACTGATATAGATCTAGGAAAGACGATCAAAGACAGAGATTACTTCAATGCCAAGCAAGGTGCTAAGGAGGCTGAGGGTGATAGTGATCACAAGAATGGCATTAAACGGGAGAGAGATTTAAACAGGGATGAAAAGGACAGGGTTAGGGAAAATAAAGAGAAAGTTAGGGATAGAGAGAGCTTAAGAGGTAAGGAGAGGGAGCGTAATGTACAGAAGTTGAAAGAGCGTGACAGGGAATCAGATCTAGAAAAACAGAAAGAGAAAGATAATGACAGAGGAAGGAGCACCAAAGCAAGGGCACGTGATTCTGACAGAGAGAGACGGAAACCCACATCTGAGAAGTATGACCGAAAGAGCACAGATTACAAGAAGGTGAAGGAGAAAAATTCCAAGAAGGCCCGGAGGAGACGCTCTTCATCACTAAGTAGTCGGAGTCGGAGTCGGAGTCGAAGTCGGAGTGAAAGCAACAGCGCTTCTGGAAGTCGTAGTAGCAGTCCCAGCCCGAGACGAGGGTAAGAGTTCGATGCTTTATGTTAGTAATTAGAGTTTTTTTGCTGGTGGTGGTGTTCAGCGTTGTCAGTTATGTTTTGAAACTACTTCAATCAATATTTTTAACGCTGCGCAGGAAACAACAAAAAGAGAGATCAAGCAAGAAATTAAGCCATTCCTCACCTCCGTTGAGATCTCGAAGGTATGCTACTAATTTCCAGCCCTCTTTGAGTCTCCATCAAATGCAAAATCTGTATTCATTTCTTTCTTTCTTTCTAATGGATAATTTATATGCTTTTTCTGGACTGGGTGCTGGCACATCCTTGGTCTTTTTTCTGTACTTGGAAAATATTTTGTGTATATATCGAAGGTCAGCGACTGAAGAGCATCAATGTTTGACAGCTTGGTCTTTTCTGTTTTTCCTTCAATTCTCCTTTTCGTGTAATTGAAGGCTTGGGACATCCCAGTCGTTGGGTATTCTCATCTGAGATCAGGGATATGGTTGCTTTGTCGATGTACTTCCTGTTAGGAGAGTCACTGCTGATTGATTCGAAAAATTAAGACATACGTCGGACTAGATTTGAAATGCTTTTTTTCGATTGTGAGAATTTGTAGGGGCATTTACATATGCTCTGCACATAGTTGCAAAGATATGCGTTCTGGCATTTCGGGCCTCCATTTCAATTGGGTAAATTTTCAAAGTAAAACCATATTCGGAGACATGAATGGGTACTACAATAGCACCATCGGGTTGTCATAAAGTTCAATTCCCGAGGAGCCTGACCTCAATTTGAACCTTCCTCCAACTACTGCAGAACCATAGTTGCAATAAAACACGTTTCCTAAAATTTCGGGGGTTTGTTTTATATGGGATCCGCAGTCAGTTTACCAGTCGTTGCATCCACTTCATGAGATACAAGAAGTGCATTCAATTCACGAAATCGTTAGCATTCCGGTCTTTTTCTTGCTTCCAGTTGCTGATTTTGGAGATATAACATAATGCGTTCTCCATTGATCAAGCAGCTTGTTTAAATTAGAGTTACGCTTACAATTAATTATACAAACCGTAGCAATTGAATCGTTATGAGATGTTCGGCTAGCGGATCTAGTCCATTCCAAGAGGAAATTATGTTTCCTAGGTTTAGTCGTATAAAATCTAAGAAAACAACATCTAGGTATGGTTTGCGCGCATAATGTGGGTTGTAGGTTTCTACTGTTTATGATGCGCCTACGCTTAATGCTGCACCTAGCTTATGAGACGGTACTGGCCTAATTCTCTTTTAAGGTTAGTGATGAGGATAAAGGCACAGTTGGATCCTGATGTTATAGATGGCCTAGTGCAACCTGCATACGTGTTAATACCTCAAGACTTATTCATGAGTGTGAGTAGTGTTCCTGAATATTACTAATGTATTTTAGAGGAAACAAGTAGGCGTCGTGGTTGGGTTAATCCCAATTTACTCGTTCGTGGAAATGGTGAATCGTTGAGAATGTGCTTGGCATATTACCAGTAAAACAAGATCATGATTCTTTCGGTGGGTCTGTACATCTTAGGTATTGCTTCTGATACTAACCTCAGATTACATAGTAATCCCAGCGCACCCCAGCATACCCCAGCACAGAAGTATCTGCACGATTCCTAATGCTCAGTACCAGAATGGGGCGCGCACATTCTGGGAGTTGTTCACCGCATCCCAAGGCATGGGCATGTAAGTACATACTACTGGTTCTAGTTGTTGTGCAGGTGCCCTACTGAGGGCAGATCAATGCACAGCTCTCAAGGGAAGAGGGTCAGCTGAGTAAGACGAGAGTGAGTAAATATGATTTGACTTACATGGCAAGTGATGATGATGATGATGTGTTTATCTCTAGACGAACTTCGCGCTCTCCTTCACGCTCAATGCCACATAGCAAGGTCTCTCATCGCAGGCATTCTCCTTCTCTTTCCCGTGAGAAGGAAAGGTACGATGCGCCACCCCCTCTTAATTCCAACTTTTTTCTGTTCTCTTTCCAATGACATTCAGTAGTCTCCATTTAGAATGTGAGCAAGTTTGAAGACTTCTGTCTGTTCTAGATTTGCCACGGAAACATCTGAGAACGATGATCTACTTCGGATATGAACCTCTTAACCTCTCAAATGTGCAGATCACGATCTTCTCCTTGTGCACTTCAGTTGGTTAAGAGGTCTTCACATTTAATTGACGATGATATTAAAATGTAGTCGACGTTGAATTATTCTGTTTAGGCTTCGTGTTACTGGAAAGTGGTTGGCCTTGCACTTCTGCCAGAATATCTGGAACTCTTTGCTGATGGTCTTCTCTGTTTAATATGAAGTGGAGATTTAACATGTTAGGATGGGGCACATTCTGCTTGGGGAATCAGAAACAGGAAGTCGAGGTCAGCATCACCAGCCCACAAGAGGAGACGGAGCTGATGGTGGATCTGGTGTTTTCGGCATTACTCGCATCCTCGGTGTTCTGTGAACTGTAAGAGAACTGGGTCATTGGAGTGTTATAGGATGCAGAAGTTCCTATACCTTGTCTTCAGGACGCTTGTGCTGACTTTCACGAATAGGAGGTTGATTCTTCAGTAGATTTTTGAAAGTTGGAAACGGTCCAATGTACTTGAGAAGTGTTAGATATCGGCCTTGTAGAATGGGATTGACATATTTACTCATGAAACCCATTATGGATCTGTCAGTACGTCGTTGATGTATCATGCAATCGATTTTAATCCATTATGATGACCGCCTCAGTGTACCCTACGCTTGAGTCAGATTCGTTCAATAATAATTCAAAATACATTATATTTGGTATGTAATGAAATTTTCAGAAATTATAACATGGCAGAATTGAAATGTGTAGAAAATATTAATGAGAATATAATTTGAATTTTAAAAGAGAACTGATGAAAAATGGAAAATGAAAAATAATGTACTTATCAAGGTGATCACTTTGTAAAAGTAAAAAATCCAAAGAATACATAAATTTAGTCTTCCCCCCCCCCTTCTCCCTTGAAGAGAGATTGTATTCATTAGAAGGGATTGGAACCTAACTAGTCCTTTTGCTAATTTACTAAGTTGTGAGGACCCTACTACTAATGGTCATGAAATATTCTAAATCTTGTGAAATGAAATTCTAAAAATTCTAAATCTATTTAATGAAAGATAATTCAACCTAAACTTAAATGATTTCGTATGGGGTTTAATGAATTTGATCCTCATGTATAGTAATCTTGCAATGCTATAGAAGCCAAAATGTGGCTGATGAATGGTCAAACTAAGTTCATTCTCATTGAATATGTATGATTTCATCCAATGTTTTTTTTTCAAAGCTCTTTGAGTGTGTTTTCACCACTTGGAGGTGGAAAACCTTCTTTGAGCAATTGCAGAATTTTAGAGAAAAAGATGCCAAATCTCCAAATCATAGAAGATGGCTTTCTATATTTTGGCAATTTCTATCTTGTTCTTGATATGGATTTTAGCCATGAAAATGATTTCTTTTTTAAAATCTATGACTAACTTATGAAATAAAGCTTATTAACCCCTAAAGGACCATTGTCCTTTTGGGGGACAAATGCATTTTCGGGCAAGTACTTACAGACTGAATTTTTGTCTTGATTTTTTATATTTTTTTTGAAGATAGAAAAACTGATGAGCTTTATGAGAGTATAATTTTTTTCGCAATCAGTGCCCAAGAACAAAGTTATGACCAAATAAGCTCAAACGAGGGGACAGAGGAGAGTCGGGGCAGCAAAAAAAAATTGGCAAAACTTTGAAATTTTCTTAAAATATTTTTTTCCTTATAGATTATATTTTTGTCTATCTGAAAGGCTTTGATTCATTTCATTTGGATTTGTTATGAGAAAGTTATGGACATTCTTGTTTTTCGGGTAGTTAGGGCATCTTCTTGAAAAATATAACCTGTAGGATTCATTTCTGAATGCAATTTTTCAAATTTTTCAAATTTTTTTATTTTGCATGGTTTAGTTTACTTGCTAGAACAATCTCATTATTGGGATTAGTGCATTTTAATTCCATCTAAAATATATGAATATTTTAGATTTTCCTTCTATCTTGTACCTACTTCTACTTAACAATTTTTTGAAGAATGAAAATTAAGTTTTTTTGAATTTCTTTTTTTTCCCCAAACTCTCAACTCAGTTCTCCACTATAAAGATTGAAAGCTCACAACTCTACAGTGCAAAAGTTTTAAGTTAAAAATGTTCAAAGTCAAAAAATCAAGTCCTACAAAGTGCAAAAAAAACTTGTTTTTTCCACTTTAAATGCAAATATCCTACAATTTGTGTAGTGAAAAATTTTGAAATTATTTCCACACATTTTTATACTAGTGAGGTGTAAGATCCTATGGTTAGATGTGAAAAAAAAACAATTAAATTTTTTTTTACTCTTTGCTATAGAAATGACAATTTTTAGTGTTTTTTGGTAGAAAAAAGGCCTCAGTCCTTCAGGGGTTAAGTTTGGTTTTATCCTAATTGAAAATGTTGGAAAATTCTCCAAATTGAATAGTTTATAGCCATTTAAATTTTGGGCCTACTACTATGGTCTACTAAGTTTCTAATTTTAGATTGACATAGAAATTTGGTTTACACCATGATGCTCAACACCATAATATGATAATATATGCCTACGTTGAATTTTTTTTAAATTTTATTTTATTTTGTATTTAATATGAATTTTCTTTATTATTTAAAAAAAATTATGATAATTTCCAATTTTTAGGACTTTTAAAAGACATATGAATTCATCTCTAAAAATAAAGAATAAAATATTCCTTTCATTTTCATTGGCAAACTAGAGTATCTAGATTAGAAGATCTTGAAGTTTGACCATTTGACTACATGGTCATAGGCTCTAACTAGCCCCTTTTTTTGGCACCATGGGGCTAGATTGTACCATTTCAAAATAAATTTCTATTTTTTGCCAAATAAAAGTAATCTTTTTTTGCCAAAAATTTTCCATTTCTACTATAAATGTGAATGAAATCCCCAAATTTAGGTGAAAAAGTGCATGAATATGATTGAAAAGTGTTTTTTGGTTCAAAAGATGGATGAACATAGAAGTTCAATATTTCACTAAATTTTAATTAGTCGCCGCTTTGGCACTTTCTTAGTTTCTAGATATGCGATTAATGTCTTTTGTGGTTTGTAAAAATTTCAAATTGTTTGGTGACATTTGAAATTATTGTGAATTATTTAATAAGAAGTAAAAAAACTCATATTAAATTAAAAAAATACTTAATCATTTTAATATTTCAATTGTGTTAATTCTTACATGTGTTTGAAACATTAATAATTTAAATGCATCTTACATGATATTTATTTACTTTTGTTGCTAATTTATATGAGTGGTTGAAATACTATAAAATTTAAAACAATTAATTATTATTAAATCTATAATTTATTTATTTTGTCAATTATATTCATCAACAAGAACTTTGAATCTTTGAAGTTGAGAATTATAAAATAATAAATATCAATAATAATAAATGAAATTATAATAAACTTTAAGAATTTTTAATTTCAGAGTATCTCAATTGCGTATGTAAGTTGGTTGACAATAATAATTTATTTGTAGCACTCATTTGTTTAATTTTCTAGAATTTCAATTGAGTATGAAAGGTGGTTTCAATTTTCGCTTTATAGAAGTTTTCATCTATTTAATTTTATAAAATTTTAAGCAATTATGTGAAGTAGTTGCAATATTAGTTCTATAGAATTTTTCATCTATCTACTTTTACAATGTTTCAATCAACAATGTGAGCAAGTTGTAATATCCACTAAATAATGTTTTAGACCTTTTTATTCAAATCAAATTTGCAAGTTAGTAGTAATACTAATTTATTAGTATTTTAATTCTAGATTATTTCAATCATTTTTTAACATTTCAATAATTATCTTTAAATGTACACATTTCAAATAGTCTTCTATCAATCTACCCATCTTTGTAAATTTGGTTTCAAAATTATTTTTCTTTATGAATTTCATTAATTGAATTATATGGATCCACCATGTAACATCTTGTTATAACTTAGTCCATTTTTATTGATTAATTTCATCCACTTGAATGGATTTATAAAGATTTTCAAAATTCATAGATGTTAGAAGACCTCAAATTTTTGAAGATATGAGAAATTTTAGATTTCTGTAGTTTACAAAATCTTTGAATGGAAAAGATATGAGATATTTTTTGATACTTATTTCTCATACATTTTCTTGATAATGAATATGAGATTGTTACTCTCAAGGGTCAGAGATTACAAAGGTTGCAAAATCACACAATTCTAAACATTCTCAAAACAATGGTCTAGTCCTACAATAGAACACTATTCAATCTTGGAACATTGCTGCTTACACGTAACATTGTCAATTATTGATGTAGGAGTTATTATTGACTAAATTTGGAGGCTCACTATCAAATCGGCATTCTGAACAAGAAGAGCATTCAATTTGAGGGTGATAGTGTATGGTCCTTGAACCCAATTTAAACTCTATTTATAATTTGTCCAATATTCGACTCTTGAAATGTTAAATAATTGTAGATAGGGACCGAATTGCATTTAGAGGTCATAGTGGGTATACTTATCTTATCAAATTATGTTAAATTCTTGGTGGAATTTTTTTAAGTTGTTTTAAAGTTGAGTGGTGAAGTATAGTTTGTGGCTCTTTTTTTTGGAGGGGGGAGGGGGGGGGGGGGGGGGGGCAGTTTGAGTATAGAGTGAAAAAAATCAACCAATCAATGTGATTGTTGCCCACCTCAAAAAAGGTAGATTCAAGAATTCAAGTAGGAGAAAAGCTATGTGCCATTAATCTTATTTTTCTTACAAATACTACTTTCATTTCAGTGCCCTAGCTCCTATGCACTGCAAGCTTTGGCACCTCCAATTGCAAAATGACCCAAATGTTGTGTGATATTGTAGATGAGCATTTTCAATGCTCTTGTCTTGTCTTTCATTGAACACAAAAGGTTGTCATTTCAAATTATTCTTGCTAAAATGTGCTTCCAAATGCACTACCTTGTTTTTTCCATCAAATATCCAAATCAAACTTCCTTATCCACTAAGCTCTACTATCAAATCATCTAAAATGGCTTTTTGAGGTGCTCACCCTTTGTATGTGGGTTAGGAAGGATTGACCCTATATTGCCCCATCAAAGTATGTAAAAACTGCCACCTTATTTTGTGCTGCTTAAATTTTGTATTCTGTTACATCTTCTTAGTTACTATGGGGCCTTTCATTGCAAATATGATTTCAAAATTTGCAAATTTTTTCATATGTGGCAAATAAAAGATCTCAGTGTTTTCTATAAGGCTAAAACATGGGGCAATGCAAGGGTCAATCCCCTTTGACTCTCACTACTATGTGAGCAATCGGGGTAAACTAGCTCCTTTGCTCGTCCCCTCCAAGTCATTCTACAAGGTGCAAGTACCAAAAAAATCCCCCTACTTTATGCTTGATTAAATTACCCAATGCACCTCTTTGAGTTAACCCCTAAAGGACCGAGGCCTTTTTTCTGCCAAAAAACACTAAAAATTGTCATTTCTATAGCAAAGAGTCAAAGAAATTTTAATTGTTTTTTTTTCACATCTAACCATAGGATCTTACACCTCACTAGTATAAAAATGTGTGGAAATAATTTCAAAATTTTTCACTACACAAATTGTAGGATATTTGCATTTAAAGTGGAAAAAACAAGTTTTTTTTGCACTTTGTAGGACTTGATTTTTTGACTTTGAACATTTTTAACTTAAAACTTTTGCACTGTAGAGTTGTGAGCTTTCAATCTTTATAGTGGAGAACTGAGTTGAGAGTTTGGGGAAAAAAAAGAAATTCAAAAAAACTTAATTTTCATTCTTCAAAAAATTGTTAAGTAGAAGTAGGTACAAGATAGAAGGAAAATCTAAAATATTCATATATTTTAGATGGAATTAAAATGCACTAATCCCAATAATGAGATTGTTCTAGCAAGTAAACTAAACCATGCAAAATAAAAAAATTTGAAAAATTTGAAAAATTGCATTCAGAAATGAATCCTACAGGTTATATTTTTCAAGAAGATGCCCTAACTACCCGAAAAACAAGAATGTCCATAACTTTCTCATAACAAATCCAAATGAAATGAACCAAAGCTTTTCGGATAGACAAAAATATATTCTATGAGGAAAAAAATATTTTAAAAAAATTTCAAATTTTTGCCAATTTTTTTTTGCTGCCCCGACTCTCCCCCGTCCCCTCATTTGAGCTTATTTGGTCATAACTATTGTTCCCGGGCACTGACTGTGAAAAAAATTATACTCTCATAAAGCTCATTAGTTTTTCTATTTTCAAAAAAAGTATAAAAAAATCAAGACAAAAATTCAGCCTGTAGGTACTTGCCAAAATCCCATTTGTCCCTTGAAGGAGCAATGGTCCTTTAGGGGTTAATTTAGGGCCTCTAATTGCAAATATGAATTTGTACTTTGCAAATTTTATCATGTGTGGAAAGTTAAAAAAATTCGGCACTTTCTTGGGGGGTGAGCGAGGGGGTCAATTCACCTTAGTTCATGTGAGCTGCAAGATCCTAAATTAACCTTTAAACGCCAAAAGGGTGACCCTCGAAATCATCCTTTTCTATTATTGTGTGAATCACTAGCCTCCAAAATTGCAAAAGTAGTCATTTGGAAGTCAAAATACTCTAGATGAACTTCCCTTTCCTAAACAAATTTTGAGGATGAATAGTTGTACTTCTATGCTATAAAGTTTGATTCCTTGTCATCCATCGGACAAAAAACGGCCGCCTTGACATGCAAAGGGTTAAGTTACATCGGTTGTTTCCATTCTACTATTCAATCTCCATAGAAAATGAGCCAACAAATTAAATTACTCCAGTTCTTGGCAGTTTCAGTTGGGCCCGTTTGGAAAGTTCAGTTCACCCCCCTCGAGTCAGTTGGGTCATTGCTTTACCGGTAGGTAGGGTAGGGGTTAACCACCTTCTTATTGTTGTACAGTCAGCATAACCGCCTCCACCAGTAACACTGAGTCCAAATGCAACGAATCAATGGGCCACGCAACATCAAGTGGAAAAAAGGAATAACAAATAAGAAGAATTTTCTGTTTTTTTAATGCAATGGTTTCTTCCATTTTAAATTTAAAAATAAGTAAATTAATAGGTAAATAGGTAAGAAGCTCCCATAACTTATTAATAAGAGATGGGAAGCAGCGGTGGTGAGGCATGCAGGACCAATCCAAAGACGATAGTGGAATTCAACAATCAAGCAAAAGCCCAGCAACGTGACAAATCGCCCGCGCCTATAGGACCCCGAAACAGAAAGATTCCGATCCCATCGCCGGGTCACGACCGGGCCACGTGTCCGTCTTACCGACAACCGTCTGCCAGCATGGCTGGGACGGGCTGGTGCCGGTGACCTGTCCCCGGTGGCCCGCGCTGATAGGGAGGAATCGGAAAAGCGGGTGGGAGGGCGGGCCGAGTAGCTGGCCCAACGATTCTGGGCGAGCATAAGTTACTACAGGAGAAAGCCCCTTGGGAAGGCCAGCGGCCAATGGCGCACACATGGGACGCATGTTCCAAGAAGGAACGGGTCATGTGCCCATGGGGGAGCCATCCATGGGCCATCCATGCGGCCATGCCCATGGGGGATGGGGAATGGGGGATGGGGGAGGGGCGCTCTCACCTACAAATAGGGGCGGGGGCTCCCGATGTGATCTTTTCCAACCCTCTTCTTCGTCTTGCTCGCTCGCTCGCTGGGGGTGGTGTTGCTTTCGTGAAGCCCTGCTGCTGCTGCTTCTGCGATCGATTCGCGTGCGCCAGGCTGCTGTCGTGCTCTGCCGTCGGTTCTTCCCGTCCGCGCCGTTCTCCCGACGCTCGGATCGTGCTTTTCCGTTCCGGATTGCACGAATTGTCTGCTTGGGACGCCGGCAGCGACCCTTTTCGCCTGCCGTGTGCTGTTGTCACGTTGGTGCTGTCGTTGGCAGTTTCGATCGGTTGGTGGTGGCTACTCTCGGCGGCTGCTGTCGTGGAGGCTGTGTGCTGTGTGTGCGGTTCGGGCTCGCGTTTGATTCCACGGAGGCGGCTGCTGCTGCTGAGTGGGTCGTGATTGCCGGTTCGGAGAGTTTCGAGGTGCCTTGTGGGCTCAATTGAACGTGGTGTTCTGTCGATTCTGGAGGAAGTGAATTGTGGCGTCGTAACGGCCGTTCCTGGAGAAATTAGACTGTGCGTTCTTTGAAAAGCCGTTCGCCTGGACCTGGAGCTGTTGTTTTGTCGGGAGGAGACATTCCGGTGGGGCTACTTAGCTATTTGTTGAGGTTAGAGGAGCAGTCGAGCGAGTTCTAGTGAGTATTCGTTTCAAATTTGTATCTTAGCAGCGAAATCCTCCATCCGTAAAGTGTAATTTGGAAAAATTGTTCAAGGGGTTGTACGCAGTCGCAGAAGGCAGAGGTGTTTTCTTGTCGTAGTCAGCTGCACTCGCCATTTCCACTGTTTAGTAGTGATTTTCGTTTCTGTCTATTCTGCTTTCCTTGCGCGTACTTTACTCGTGCTCTTTTTAACTGTTAGTGGAAGCTCTTCGACTAGTAAGTTTATTTCTCTGAGATCGAAGTATATATATATATATATATATATATGTTCTGGCTTTTATTGCCGCTCAGGTTCTCCTTTTCCTGATTAGAAGTTTTAACTGCCTGTCCGCATCGTGGCCCCACCGTGTTTTGGTAGAGCTGCTTCTGCACAAGCCGTTTTTTCCAACCCTTGTCTCTCTGTTTCTGTGATTCAGTCACTGGCGGGTGCTTTACTCTTTCCGAGTGTTTAAATGTCCAAAGAGTAAAGTTGCAATTGAACACGTTGTCGAGGTCGATAAGGCCTCCCCTCTGTCATTCGGAAGATACTATGCTTGCTCGTGCCATCGACTTTCGGTGAGCGCAACGGAGGCGGTTGCAAGCCGTCCTCGTGACTGCTTTAAAGAATTCCTCTTTGCATCAGTTTAGTCGGCCATGCTGCGTGCGCCCCTAGACTCTCGTCACCGAACCTGGTTGATTTTAGTCGAGGGAGTAGAAGATCTTTTCCGATAACAGCGAGGGGAAACGGCCGTCAGCAATACTTGCCGACCAAGCGCTGCTGCGAAAGGCACGAATTTATCTTCACGCGTCCAAGTCGTGCGTCCAAGTTGCTGGCAAGAAGCAGGGGCCGTGCAAGGTACTTGAGTTTTTGTGGTTGCCTGTTGCGGGGAGTGCAAGGCGAAAATAATCGGGGCTCTGTTGAGCGTGGCTGTTTGGGAGGAGGAGTTTTGAGGGTTCCGAGAATGGTGGCATTTGTAGCCCCAGCAGCTCTCACAAAGAGTGAGCAATCCTGTTCGCTCATGGCAGGTGATGATTTGGCTGCTCGCTCGGAATGTCAGAGGTACAATGGAGGATTCACAGTGAATGAGTCTAGGAAGCGGACGGAAGACCCCATTCATTCGGAACTCCCTCCACTGACTGTTCCCAAGCCGGAGCGGCAGGTGTATCGCGAACCTGAAGAGGAAGGCGGAGAGTATGATTTCTATCTCCATGGCCGCAAGCGAGCGAAGCTGCAGGATTCAGTGCCTTGCCCAGTATCACAGGTAAGCATGGAAGACGTTGGGTTTCTGGAGCATTTAATTTCGTGAACTCTTCCTTGAATGCGGGTGATGTCCATGTTAGAGACCTGCCCTGCTGTTATCTTGGATCATGTCCAAAAGCAAGCCTCCGTGTGAAATGCACGGGAGCTTAGCTGATAGCATGGGAATCTGATGTTGTGGTCCTCCTGTGTGTAGCAGAGTTCTGGTCGTCCATGTGACACGCCTTTTGTGTCCGCCGGACTTGCACATGGCATCGGGGGGAGCGCTGGTCTGCCGAGTAGATACCCACCTGTGCCCATGGCTATGCCCTCGTTGAGGAGAAGCAATCCAATGTTGCCTCCCACGCCGGTGTTGGTCTCTCAAGCTCAATGCAACCCACTCGAGGAGCCGAGCCCGTTGGGCTTGACGTTGAGGAAGACTCCGTCACTTCTGGACCTCATCACGTTCCAACTCCAGAACAATGCGAGTGTGCAGGCTGTGGAGTCTGAGAACATTGGCCAAGGGTTGCGGAAGTCGAAGATTGGGAAGTGCTTGGCCCCAGCTGGGTCCGGAGTTCAAGACAAGCTAAAGGCATCGAATTTTCCAGCTTCGACGTTGAAGATCGGAACTTGGGAGGTAGGTTTTTTGTGGCATTATCATAGTGTAGATGTTGAAGTGTGCGTGTTATTTGAACATGGAGATTTTGGAGTGGTGAAGTTGCATATTGTTTGGTATTTGAGGATGCTCTCTCAGCAGTTGGAAGGGATATACTAGCGTGAGTAGTATTGTTGTTGGTACTGATAATAGTCGTTGGACTTTTGCAATTCAGCGCACGTCTCGGTATGAAGGGGATCTGGTGGCGAAATGCTATTATGCGAAGCGCAAGTTGGTGTGGGAAGTGTTGGATAGCGGTTTGAAGAGCAAGGTGGAGATCCAGTGGTCGGACATCTCAGCAATGAAGGCCACCTGTCCAGACAATCTTCCTGGGTCTTTGGAGATTGAGGTATGTGGAGTGATGGGAATTGTGGGTTGGTTAAGTGGTGAATTTTGTGGAGTGCTTTGGTTGCATGTGTGTGCACTTGGATCTGATGGTGTTGGGTGATGTTTTAGGTTTCTCGTCCACCTTTGTTTTTCAAGGAAACAAACCCGCAGCCTAGGAAGCACACCTTATGGCAGGCCACAACCGATTTCACAGGGGGCCAAGCAAGCATATGCAAGTAAGCTCTTCTCTTAGGTCGTGGGTGGAAGTCTGTTTTTTGTTGCACGTGGATGGTTAGTTGAAGGGGACTTGCATGCGATGTTGGTTTGGTAGTGTCTATGTGGTTGATAGGACGTGGCATGATGTTGACGACGTGGTTGTTGATGTGATAGGGTTCATTACTTGCAATTTCCTGAGGGTGTGTTGAACCGGCATTACGAGAAGTTGGTGCAGTGCGATCCTCGTTTGAAGGCCCTGGTGGAAGGAACGCTAAGCGGATCCGTAGGTTGTCACGACACCAACAAATCTGGCGTGGATGTTCAGCTTGGTAAGCCTTGGAATGTCATGGCCCCAGTGTATGATGGGTTGAATGAGCAACCGCACTCTCCTTTGTCACCTGTGTCGCCGCGTTTACACATGGCAGGGGGAGGAGGTTGTTCGGGCCTGGTTGCTGAGCTGGAGTCGGATGCGATTCGTAGGAACGAGCAGTTGTCCCCTAGCTCTGGTAGGCCCCATTCTTGTCCCTTGGTTCTTTTATATTTTTCTCATTTGGTATTGGTTTCCATGGCGACTGTCAAGTAAAGGTGGTGGTAGACGTGATTGTGGATATGTAGTGGATTGTTTCTTTGATGCGTTAATGGGATGGGAAGGAGTTTGTTTTCGACGTGGCAAGTATTGAAGGTTTGTGTTTTTTTGTCGATGATAGTGATGGAGCTTCGCAGATGCAAGGAGGGTGGCGACAGCGATAGTGGGGAGTATTACATGAGAGAGGATATGGGGAGCTTGAGCCCTTATGCGGTGGATTCGGGTTACTCCCCCGTGATGGAATATGATATGCAAGAGATGAAGGCGGTGGCGAATATGTATTCCGGGGGTGTCAACGTTTCCGCTTCCAATCGACAGATCCTGGATGAGATTGCGCAATTGTTGCTCGGTGACTCCTCAGCTTCATTGTCGAGCGAGCAAGCAATCCTCTTGGCGGCTCGAATGGGTTCAATGCAAGCTGCGATAGGCAGGGACATTCAAAGCGGCTTGGTTCCTCAGCTCGATTTCGACATTTTTCCCACAGCGGAGGGTCATGGTGTGTACTATGGCACAACCGTTGGGCGAAGCATGGTCTCGGGCCATGGCCAGGCCGACAACAATTTTGACAGTCATAGTAGGTTATCGAAAAACTGTACGAGTATGTTGGAATCCTCATTCAACTCGGTTGTTCAGGGCCTGCCGAAAAACTATTCTGCAGGTGATCTGCTAATGAATCTACCGCGAGTGGCGTCATTGCCTCAACTTTTTGAGTCCACGTCACAGGTGCCATTGTCGAGATTCATGGGCATCCAGTGAGGGTTGTGTGCTTGCTTGCATGCATCCCGAGCAGGTGTCTAGTCTTGAATGGGTACAATTGCCGGACCGCCTTGAATCGTTTGAGCCGCAACCTGGTCGTGAGTGGGGGTATGGTAGCAGTCAAGCTTGTGTTGAACCCGGGTGACGTGTGGGGTGGTCATGCGGCTCCAAAAGTATTTGTTATTGGCCCCTTGTTTAGTATGGGGTGCCGCCGGATGTATGGATCATGGTGAGGGCGAGCTGACGACATCCGTTATGTTATGTACTATGTCCATTTCGGAACCTTCCATTGCAGACCACATCGGGAGAACATGGGGATTGTGCGTCGTTGCCTTGTGCAACCTCGTGCAGGTCTGTTCTTGATAGGGTGTTAGTCAACATGGGAAGGTTGTATCGCTTTTTAATACACAAAGTGGGATGATCTAAACTGGTTAGAATGCATGATTTGTATGTGGGATGGTCTAAACTGTATGAAATTGTTGGGTGACGGTATTTTTCTCTGTGGGGCTTGTTGTGGTGGTTGGCGAGAGTGGACTTGTTGCGGCCTTTTCTGTGGTAATGACCGTTGTGAACAATATATGACTTACCTTTTTTGCGTGGAATGTCATCGTTTTCGTTTTGGATGGTGTCATTGGCGTCTTAAGTTGCTGTGTGTAATTGACCCACGTACATTTGGCGGTGTGCACAATGAAGCTTTTCATATTACGTGAAAATTGACTTTGAAAATTCAGAAGGGAACTAGGGTTTATTGGCTTTGTCTTTCAGCCCTGGAGCAAGACTACAGTCTCTGCACTATATCCAATTTGTTCGCAGTCAACTTCCTCTAGTAATCCCCGTTCACGCTGCCTGAAAACGGAGAATTGCATTTCTTGCGGACTGAACTTCCCGGTTCTTCCGTCCTCTTCGGAAATTGATGTGAGGTGTGAGTTGTGAAGAGTACAGATCCGTTTGAATTTGAAATATTATATTGAATATTTCGTCCCATCCTTCGGAAGTCATTTGAATTTGAATTTGGCAATACTGTCGGGGAAATTGTGTTTCCTTGGTAATTTGTTGATCTCATTCCCGAAATTGAAGCATGTGACGTTACCGTGAATGAGTTCCCCACAGTAATTGACTAGTGGAAGGATATATTCTGCAGTTGTTGGACTTCATGCCTGCCAGCATGGAGCTGTCAATTTGGTTGCGAAACGCATGCAAATCTTACTTATTATTGGCTCTGAAACGAAGGAGGGGAGGAGCTCCGTGCAGCGGTTTGAAAGCTTCATGTGAGAGGACGGTTGAGGAGGATCTTATTCCAAAACCGAACTCGTGCTACAAGCGCAGAGCCTCTCAGAGTGTAGCTTTGCTTGTAGCTGCTTGTTTTGTTTTGTTTGAATTGGTGGAGTAGTATTGTTGAATTCCCTTCGGCTTTGCAGCCGACTTTGGCATGTGAACATTCTGAATTACACAGGTTCCCCATCGAGGATCCCATTGATCGACCACGGAGCCTGGAGCTTACCTCGGAGCAAGGTCATGTGTAGCAGAGACTGCTATCATGGGAAAACATGCTTGAGCCCATCATGCTGAAGGCTTTTTCCTGTTGATGAGCCTATTGATGAGCCATTAAGGGAGTCGACCCCTTTCCAACTACTTAACTCTTGAACAGCAAAGTGGTGACCCTTGAAATCATCCTTTTCTATTACTGTGTGAATCACCAGCCTCCAAAATTGCAAAACTAGTCATTGAAAGGCAAACTATTGTAGAAAATCTTCCCTTTCCAGAACAAATTTTGAAGTTGAATAATTGCACTTATGTTCTTTATAGTTTGATTCCTTATCATCCATTGAATACAAAACATTTGTCTCAGCATTCAAGGGTTAAGCAATTACACATATTTGAAGTATAAATTTTGGGAGTGCAAAAAATTTCCTATGTAAGGTAGAAGTATCTATGTTGGATAGCTCAAGCATTTCAACATGTAGGATGTGAGAAATTCTTTGAGAAATTGAGGTTAATGTGTGCAAAGAGAAGGATGAAGAAGAATGCAAAAAAAAAAATAGAATTTTTTTATCTAAAAATGAATATTTTATGGAATATAAATGTGAATTTATCATTTGGATCCATTCTAGTCTTATAGATTCACCTATTATGGTCAACTTTGGCACTTCTCCCTAGGCTAAGAGGGAAGAGAGATGAGTGGAAGAAAAGGTAAAAATAAAGAATTTTTTTCAATGACCATTACATTCTGTTGTTGTCCACAATAGATTAGCTTACAAAGCCATGACAAGGGGTCTACTATTCTATAATATAAAAATAGAGCTTAGATGGATTTCATAATTTTTCAAATTTTAGTTTTCAAAATAGAATTACTATAAATTTTTTAGTTGAAGATTTTGTTCCTCATACATTAGTGATATAGACCTTCTTTTCAACCAAGGATTGGTTGCAATATTGAAAGTCTTCTTAGCCAATCATAATGTGCCACAAATGCGTTGGGAATTGTATTATAATTAATGACTATTCATTGTTTTTGCACAGAAAGAGAATTGTTGGTCAAGATTAGGTGAGCTCCTATAAAAGAAGATGTGCATAGAGAGAGCAAGAGAGAAGATCTATGTTGAGTGGTTTACTTGTTTTCAATGGTCTACAATTGTCAAAGGATGTAGGAGGTTCATAAAACTCCTATATAAGAGCTAATATATAAATTTGAGGAGGTTAAACTTCTTGAAATTCTTTTCAGAAAGTTTTTGTAGAAAGACAAATGGGATAGTAGACATCTAACAAAAGTTATTCCATATTATTTGGAGCTTCATAGAATGTTATTTAGTTATGAAACTTTGAAATAAAAATACAATGGGCACTATAAATGTACACTTCTTGAAATGTACATCGTACATTTCTGGTGCAATGAGAAAGCAAAATGTACCTCTTCTAGAGTTTGAGTATTTTATGGTTAGGAGTATATTTGCGATCTTTCATTTTGATTAGCCAATTGTCAAAAAATATTCACTAGCATGTATGTAACTAAAGGTTAGTTTTCTTCACATATTCAAAAGTGCCAATGAACATTGTAAATCTTTACATATTCTAAAAAATATAGAATGATACGTATATAGTATATTATAGTTGTAGCTTACTGAAGGAAGGAAATACACTTAAGCAAATTGCTCAATGTTTCTTTCATATAGTTGAATTGTGAATTACATATTCACTATTTAATATATTTGTTTTCATATATTTGAACTCCTAAATGTCCAAGGTACCATCTTTTGATGTCAACTAAACTTTGAAGTTAAAATAAAATTTGATCAAAGTACCATTTTTTGGATAATTAAATTTTAATGAATATTCTTTAAAGTCAATACTAAGCATCAAAATTCCAATTTTGAAAAAAAAATGTTTATGATTTTTCTACTAAAATTTTTGTAGAAGGGTATGTATTGCAAATCTTGATTTTTAAGTATTAGAGGCTTATGGAGATGAGCTTGATATACACTAATCAAAATATGGAGGAAAATGACATTGGAAAATTATTTAAAGCGATTGTTGAGTAGATTTTGAGAAGTCAAAAATTGATTATAGTTATGCATGTTATGTCCTTTAACCTCATGATTTCATGACCTCAATTTTAGATTTGACATGAAAAAAGGGGATTAAAAGACTTCAAATCACTTTCATAGTTTTTAACACCTTAATCAAACATTTCAATCATAAGAGATATAATTGTTGTTTTTTCTTTTTCTATATGATCTATATCATATCTATTTTGAATTTGTACAGTTATAATTTCCAAAGTTCACAGTTGATAAAACGTATCAAAAATTGGTCTTTTGTTTAGTTTTGAGCAAACTTTGTGAAGTACAAAAAGGGCCTTGAGCATTTATGGTTAAAAATGGTATAAGTAATATTCTAGCTAATTTACAAGAAATTTCTAGCAATCAATAAGACGACACTAAAGAAATCGGATTGCAAAAAATAAAAGTCTAACATGTGCCTTTTGTAACACAACAATGGCAAGTAAATAATAGTGTGGTGCTTTTGAGGAGAAAAAGGAGATTGTGAGAGCTAGTTTGGTCATTGTGTACTGTGATTTGCACATAAAAACTTTTTAAAATAATCAAATGCTTGAAGTATTCATTCATACTATGATTCAAAATTAGGGAGTCTCAAATGATATGGGATAATGTTAGTATTCAATGTATCTATGTATCCGTTTTGTCATATTCATATGGGACATATTGAAATTTTTTTCATTAGTGATATTTTTTAATATTTTAATCCTTAGCCAAACTTTTTGAAATGTTTGTTCTAGTGTTTTTGAGAAGATAGCCATTCTTATAATGATCATAACCTTGTGATGAAGTTATAATCTCTGTTAGATCTTAGTAATTTTACCCACTAAAGATGGATCTTCAACTACAAAAGTCAAAAGCAAGCTTTAAGTTTCTTCACCCTCTATGCTCCCATTTTGTGATTTTTTTTTAATGTATAATTTTATAATCATTTTTTAGAGATGAAATCACATGACTTTTTTAAGTTATAAGTTTTTAGATTTTTTCATGAGATTTTGAAATTACTATAAATTTTCGAAGAGGAAATGAATAAAATTCATATCAAATATGAAATAAACTTCAAAATTTTGAATATTCACAATGGGTGTATAATATAGTTTTGAACACCACAATAAAAAAACAAAATTCTATGTCATTCTATGATGAGAACATTCCTAGACCATAGTTATGAAACCAATGTTCAAATTGCAATAAAATATTTAGTTTTAGGAATATTTCAAAAATTTTAATTGGAAAAGGAACTAAATATTACAAGTTTCATTTCATTAGTTGGGACCAAATTGAAAAAAGATTATATTTTTTTTCTCAAATTCAAATCAAAAGCAAAAAGAGACAAATTCACAAGACACATTGAGATGACATGATTTGGTGATTTATTTTATTAGCATTTTCTTCTCTACACTAAAAGACAACAATACAATAATAGGGATCTTTCAACATCATTAGCTCTAAATTTGTTCTTAAAGCAAATTTCTAAAAGAATTTGGATGAAAAATACTCTTTATTTCCATCATACAATACTTTGAAAAAATAATTCTAATACCAACAACGCCAATTTTTGGCATTGGCGGTGTTCCAAAGGTTAATTCCTAAAAGATTGTGGTGTTTAAAAGTCCAAAAGTACTTCAAAATGCTTGTACCCAAAGCAAAACTAAAATCTTCATCTATATTTATTCTTCAACAAATCTAACCAAAGGATCCTTTAGTTAACACCAAGTGGTTTGTAATTTTTTGATGCTCTAGTGATACTTTACAAAGTTTTCAAAGTTTGAGAACATAGGACATTTATACATAACAATAGAATCACCTTGAATAAACACCCTTGAAGCACAAAATATCTCAATTCTTATAGAAGCTACTTTTTGAAAAGTTGTAGTAGTCCCAAGTCATGAAAGTATTTCCATTTAGGTCTATTTGGAGACATTAGAGAATGAAAGGTGTCACAATTGGGTGTATGTACCTTTTGAGATTCAACACTGAAAATCATATAAATGGCTTTGAGTCCTAAAAGTGTTTGTTAAAATCAGTCCCGGCCAATTAAAGCCAATTCGAGAGTTGATTAGCATGCCAAATCTTCCAAGGGTGTTGATTCTACAAATAGGATGTTGATTCTATCACATGGGGTTGATTTTGTCGTGGAAACGTGAAGAAAAAGTTGCAGGAACTTGATTTTGACATTAGGGAACACACCCTCCAAGGCGCATTCTGCCCTACTCATGGGTCAGGGCTCGCCCATGAGCTCGCTTGCAAGGCAAAATGTGCCTTAGAAGATGCATTATCTAGTACATTCAAATTCATTGGGGGTGTTGGAGAATCAAAGGTATCACAATTGCGTGTGCGTACCTTCTTCAAATCCGACGCAAGAAATCACATCAAAATGTCACATGACATTGAAAGGGGACTTTTATGAGATGCAAGGAAACAACCCATGAGTCCACCCAAAGGGCTATGTAGTCGTTTCCTTGGTCTACACGTGGCAACCTAGACCATGCGTGGACTCCGAAAATTGGAGGTAAGGTAATCGGACTCAAGGCCTCAACCAGACAGGCAAGCAAACTGAAGCTCCTTGCGAACCCACGAAGCAAATTCAATGCAAGAATTCCATGGGTAATGGATGTCCTCATCTCCATCCCTGCCAAAATCGTCGCACCCATCCCTCTCGATTGACCTCCTACTTTAAATGACGTTGCTAGTCCCTGCGAAGAATGCGTGCTTGCTTGCTGTTTTGCGATTGCTCTGCTTTGGAAGATCCGGGAGATTCTTCTGAAGGAAGTGGTGTTCCCTCCACGCGCGAGGAAGTCTGGACAGCTCTTGGGTTTGGTCTCCGGCACCTGTCTCTGTGTTTTCTGTGTTTCTAGTTTGCTGCGCGCCTTGGAATCGTCCTCTTGCTTGAATTGGTCTCAATGTTTGCAAACTCTTAATTGGAAGCCTGTTACGAAGAATGGACGATCGATTACTCTTGCGGCAATTTCGTGCTGCAATTTGGTTACCCTTTTGGTCCCTCCTCATGTAGTGTACGATACAACACTTTATATAGATTCAACAGAAGAAAGTTACTAAAAGGCACACAGCACATTTGAATCATGTATAATCACTTGTTTAAACAGAGTCTGTCTAGGATAGGGGAGTGGCCACGAGAAGACTCACAACTGGTCTAATCGTCATTTGAATCTTCTCGTGGATCATTCCCCTGGCTAAGCCGACCATGTTTTCACTCACATGAGCTATGCATCATAGAACCCTCGAGTCTGATCCATCTTTTTTTAGAAGGAAAGATGAAGCGTTTGTATTCCTTCGTGGTCAAGGGCGTATGCAGAAAGTTCGGCAAAATCTTGTACGATTCCGGGTCATGGCTGAGGTGTGCAATGTCTGAAAATGGTTTTGCAGGGGGAGAATTTGGCTGACCGAGGGATGGCGCAATCGAAAGCACCAGGCTCATTTGCAACAGCGGGAGGGGAGGGAGAAGGGAGTTACAGTGACCAATCGAAGGTATGGAGTGGAATGGCATCGATGCTACAGCCGGCGCTGATGGACACTCTCTTACACCATTTCTCGGTATATGATTCTGGGCCAGTTCACTACGCGGATTTCGGATGTTCCGTGGGCGCCAACACCCTGGGGTTCGCGAAATTCGTGATCAACACACTGAAGACGAAGCCCGAGATGAGCGGGAGAGACTTTGTTTGCCATTTCGCCGATCTACCGTCGAACGATTTCAACACGTTGTTCAATCAATTGCCGCCGATTGTAGGTGAAGGTGGCGGTGATGGCGATGGAAGCGTGGAGGAGCGGACTTGGTTTGCCGATGGCGTTCCCGGCACTCAATACGGACGCATGTTTCCACGTTCGAGTTTGCACGTCGCCACTACCACACTCACGCTCCATTACTTGTCCGGGGTATAGGTTCTCCATATTCCACGTCTGCCTTCCTCTGTCAGAACATAAAGATATTGTCAATTGTATGTCAAATGTATGTGTGACCTGAATTTCCAAATTTATCATTCTAACACATTGAGGCCCACTCCCGGGCCTTGTGGTTCTTTAGGGTTAATGGACCTTAGAATGTCCAACTTATTTTGAAGCACTTGGTCGTTTTCTCGGGGTTGCAACAGATCCCTAAATCGGTTCAAGACAAGAGCTCGCCCGCCTACAACAAGGGGCGAATCGGCGTGCAGGGCTCCAGACCAGCAACGGCCGAGGCGTTCGCAGAGGCTTCAAGGAAAGATTTGCGAAAGTTCTTCGAGTGTCGGGCGGAGGAGATGGTATCTGGTGGAGTTCTTGGACTTTATTGCCCTGGACGCTGGGATCGAGCGCATCCAGAGAAACAGTTGTTCCACCTCGAATCCGTCAATGCTATACTTGATATTGAGAAATCGTGGCATGAGCTTGTGACTGAGGTAATTAGTCCCTCCTGATCCCGTATATCTCACACTATTCTTAACATTCTTGAAAGAAACTACTAACCCATTATGCGCCAATTGCTCATGCAAGGAAGAATCAAGTGTTGCTTCGACATCTTTCATTGAGATATATCGTCTTATTTCTTTGACTTCAAGAATTTTGGAGAAAGAAACCCAATCATAACATCAATCGCTTCAATAGATCCTTGACATTAGCTCCAGTAGAAATAGCGTGCTCTTACATTCCATTCTCAGTCAATCCAAATCATAGCATACTAAATCTCAGGAAATGGTGAATGTGGTAGTTTCTTCTTATTAGCGGCTATATATGGATGATGCTCTAGCCCTTCTTCGTAATGGATTTACAGCTATGCTTGGCATTATATGTAGCATGCTTCCCAAATTGGCATGGTGTTCCTAGGTCTTGCCATCTCCGGAAGCCATGCTACACACCCTTCAACCACCATTTTGGTGAGCTATAGACTACAAATCCTACGTTTGCGTATGCTGTCCGACGAAACAATAAGATGGGTGCATTCATAGAACAACTTAAGAACGTTACGTTCAAAATATTGCTTTATTAACGGTTTTCCGGCTGCAAAATTGTACAACTCGTGCATTGCTCTCATCATTTCTGTTACCCTAACAATTCCTTGCAATTGCAGGGGATCATTGCTGAAGAGCTTCT
This sequence comes from Pseudoscleropodium purum, assembly GCA_963969395.1. NCBI lineage: Eukaryota > Viridiplantae > Streptophyta > Bryopsida > Hypnales > Brachytheciaceae > Pseudoscleropodium > Pseudoscleropodium purum. Next base: position 8,248,359 of record OZ017796.1, read on the forward strand.
GGACTCTTTCAACGCTCCAATATGTTTCCCTAGCATTGACGAGATTCAAGAGGCCATTGAGCATCCCACCTCCAAATTTCATATCCAGAAACTGGAATTCGTTGAAAAATTTGGGTTCGGACCCCCAAATGCTGAGGAGACCTTGTTCAAGGATGCAGAATCGTACGGAAAGTTCATGTTGAACATGTGCAACTCAGGAATGGGACCAATGGCTAATAATCATCTTGGATTTAAGCTCACAGAAGTACTGTTCGAACGAGTTCGCCAGAACAGTGAGAAGGAGTATCCCCTCAAGAAAGCTGCGGGCTTCTCGATGGACATGAGCTTCTGTGTTGCGGTTTTGATTAGAAAATAACTTATACTAATTTGATTCGAGGAATTGGCATGAGAACGTCAGTACAGCCAAACCTCGGTACTCGTTGAAGAACAATGTACCTGTAAGTGGTTTCGTATTGTGATCCTCCAATGTTGTACTGCGGCTGAAATAAACACAATAAAAATTTTAAAACAGAAATCTAAGACCTCAAACTTCAAACTATCTCAAGTAAGAATATGCTACTCTAGTTCATCATCAGGAACCAAGAAAGATGACAGGCTGGATGCCATGGGCCTCTTGGGAGTCTGGGTGATGTTGTTTAGTAACAAAACATTCCTCTCTCCGTGCACGGCGGTGTCATCATGCCCGGAATGGGTCCTGTCCCTCCAGCTCACTACACTCGACAAGACGAGTACTGGTAGTTGACGTGAGATGGTCAAGAGATGACAACGTGACGTTCACAAAGTTGCTCTTCCGACTGTGCGTTGCATGACTCTAAATGCATTCCTTATTTCAGGTACATTAATAAAAGCGTGGGAAGTAATCACCGATTCGGATGAATTCATTGTTACAGTGAAGTGGACATAACCCAAAGTCCCAAACCAGCACAGCACCTCAAATCAGCCCTATAGGCTAGGTGTCCTGAAAGGAGAGACTCGTTATGAGACATTTCAGGCTGAGACGTTTTCCATAACAAGGCTCTACTGTACATTACTTTCACATCATGGGACATAACGACATAAGCTCGATGGTTGGCTCCTATTCAATCGTGCTCAATCCAATATCAAGGGTTTGAAATGGATACCATAATGCTGAAGGACAGTATTATGAGATCTTATCATGCACTCTGCAGATATGAGCTCCATTGAGTTAGCGACTTAGCGTATCATGCATAATTACGTGACTGGTGCTGTTGGTTTAACACGTAGGTTTGGTACGGGTTTCGTGTCCGAATGTCTACTTCTATTGATTTGGATTGTTTCGTTACGTAATGTTCGTAGCCTATGATGTCTGGTTTTTCGTCCGAGGATGTTGTTCAGCCTGTCTTTGGAGGTTAGGAATACAGTTCAAAATTTTCAGAAAGGTGAGGTTTTTCAAGTATTTCAGTGGGATCGTAGAAGGCACACCTTGATTGTGGCAGAAGTCTTGTCAGTCGATCCGTTGCTTCAGGATTTTGTCATTACCGAGTCTTTGCACAGCCTCCTTAAATTTTCATTGGCAGGATCAACGGAGTCGAATACTGTCATGAGTTTCGCTCTACATATCACTCTGGCTGCTCAGGATATAATGAGAAGCACAGATGCAGTACAGAAAACATCCTAAAGAGAAACTGGATCAAATGCTATTACAAATGCAACACACATACAACATGATGCAATACTAATAATAGAAAGTCACTCACAGAGTCTGCACTGGGGAGGCCACCCTCAAACTTCAATCCACAGTAGGCGGGAGCTGGACCTAGTCCATGACGATGTTTAACAAGCAAAGCGGTACGCAGGTTCAATCTCACGCGTGGAATCGTCACAAGCCGTGGCAACTTAAAAACTCGTGAAATGCTCAACAATCGGACAGCGTCCGGCTACTCAGAGGCTCCAGATCAAAATGATGTAATTTAACAGAGAACCAAAGAAAGATTCACAGGAATAACGAAAGCTCAGTGAGCACATGTCAAACCCTTCAATAAGTCACTAGCATGTGCTATCTCAACAGTGAACATCAACGCTGCCTCAGTGCTAAAATTCTGTAGGGAACAGGCAAAGATTCTGTGTATTCCTGTCTACCATGAATCAATGCAGAATACAGATGCAACTTATTAATTTACCAAGAGTCAAGGTTGGAGGGACATCCGGCTCATCATTTCCACGTAGTAACCATCCTCGTCAGAAGAATACAATGATCAACAATGTCACGTTGATTGTCCATAGATTGGACTGGTGAAGGTTAGAAGCTTCAATATGAAAAATTGAGATAAGCTCTTGGGTGCTGATCAAACCTAAAGCACGTGTTAGAGTATGTACATTTTCTAGCCGTGTCAGAGACCCGTTGAATGGGGAGAGTTCGCTACGAGTCTTCAAGACCACCGCGAAGAATACAGATCTGACCATCTCGAAGTAGTACATCTTCATCAAGCTGGTGAACGCGTCTACGTAAAACCTCCACCTCCACACTGGTTCGCAATGCTTCCCTGCTCATAGCCTCTGCTTCTTTTTGCATCTCGTCTCTCTCTTGCTTGACACGACTCAATTCGGTCCGACCTTCATCCAACTCCTTCCTGAGGCCCTCAAGCGTTACGTCTTGCAATTTTACGGTCTCTTCTTTGTCAGCCAACCGATCCTCGAGATCGGTGACCCTAACAGTGGCGTCTGTAAGCGAACGGTGAAGATTTTGAGTCTCCAAAGTCCATTCGTCCCTCTGTTGCAGGAGCGATTGGATCTGTGGCTGGCAATGCTCCAAGTCTGCCTGTAAGGCGTCCACTCTTTCCCGCAGCAGTCGAGTTGTCAAGCCCTGTGATTCAAAATGTTTTTCATAGTCCTCCAACCGTTTTCTTGCAGCATCCAGTTCCTGCTCTTGTTTGTTCTTACAATCCAAAGCGGCCACAACCTGAGCCTGCAAATCTTCTATCTGTCTTGCCTGAGACAATGTGACCCTAGTAAGGTCCTCGTTCTGTGTGGAGAGGCGCATGATACGCGAACTTTGGGAGTCCACCGTCTTGGCTAAATTGTTCAAGGTATGTTCTAGGCCAGCGACAACCTCGTCCTTTCCAGTAATGTCCGCCCTTGCTTCTTGTAATTGAAGATCACGCTCACAAAGCTTATCCATCAACGCCTCGAGCCTACCATTCATGCTGTACAGTTGCTGTGCAGCCGCCTGCAGGCTCTGACGCATTTCGGTTCCCAAGTGTGAAGCGTTCCGCGGTTCTCTATCTTTCACCTCTGTCGTTGCAACGTCATTTGCAGAGGCCTTCTCTTTCAACGCCAAAGCTGTCTGAGCAATCTCTTTGTTCTGTATGGAGCGCTCCAGTTGAGACTCTAAGTTCTGAATGTCCATCTGCTTAGCCTCCAGTGCACTCTCCACTGTAGATATCTCTTCTTGTAGACTTTGGTTCTCGTCCTCCAAATCTGATACTCTGTCGTTACAAGATCTCAACGCCTCTCTCGTATCATGTCTCTCCCTCGTCAGTAACCTCAACTTTGCAAACAGGATATTATTTTCATCTTGGAGTTCAGAAACTTTCGCTTGGCCACGATCAATTTCAGCCCTCAATTCCTGCTCCATTTTCTTCATATGCATTGTGGTCTCCCTCTGTTGATTTGCGGACCTCTCCAGTAAGCAATTGATGTCTCGCCGCAAGGTAGAATTCTCAACTCGAGAAGCCTCGAGATCGGTACGAAGAGTAATCTCGACACCGCTCAATCTTTGCAATTCTTTCTGCAGCCTGCTCATTCTCCCTTCTTTATTGCCATCCATGCCGTTCTTCAGACCCTGCCTGAGGCCATGAATGCTTTTCTCATGATCCATACATAGCTGCTGCAATCTTTCTACTCTGCTCTGCATGTCCTTTTTCTCTCCGTCATTCCGCGCAGAAAGCAACCGAAGCTCTTCGACCTCCGCCTCCGCTTGCCGCCCTTGTTTATTACTCTGAGCTAACGCTTGCCGGAGCTCTATGATTGTTCTCTCCGCTCTGTCTACTCTCTTCCTGTGACTGTCCATTTGCAACTCAAATTCCCTAACCTTGTCCCTCAGAATCGTCTCCTTCAATGTCATTGCCGCCAAGTCCTTATGCAATTTACATTTTTCTTCTTCAAGAGCCCATACTCTGTTTCTGAGGCCACGCTCCTCAAGCTTCGTTTTCTCTGAGTCTGCTTCGCGTTGGGCCGACATCTCAATTATGTCGCTTGCATTGGTCTCTTCTCCAAGGTCTTCCGGCACATTCGTATTCTCCTTCTCTTCGTTCTGTGAGCTTCGCCTTCTACATTCTGCTGACCTCCGTACCCCTTCAGAAGACAGTTTAAATCCATTTTGATGCAGAGTGCCACCGTCCACCATTGGACAATTCCACCCGCTGTCATGAACGCGTTGAACCTCACTGAGGGCCATAGCATGCTCACTGGCCGCTGGCGAGACCTTTCCCTTTGGATCAAGAATCGCGCCGCTCTTCAGGTCAACGATACTACTCATTGTATCGCTGTCTTCCTATGACACCTCCGTTTAATGAGCTTCTACGACCGGTCTGAGAGCCGGTTGGTCCCATACTCCTCCACGCGTCATTGCATCTGTGCACAGTCTCACCCTAAGAAATCTCCTGCCGAATGACCACTTCAAAACCCCAAACACCACAGAACCTTGCCAAGTTCTTGGCTGCATTCTCACCTCGATCTCAGCAAATGCCCTAGTCGCCTCGAGCAGCAATCCTGTCAACATACTCCAGGCACGACCAAGGCGTCACTAAACGTCACGATAACGTGAACGCATTACGATGTTTTCTTTCTGACAGTGGAATAAAACGTCCAGTTGTTTCAAACAAAACAAACAAAAAGGGACCAAAAGGGATAAAATTCAAAATCAAAAAAACGCAAACGCAACCAAATCAAGAAGACATCGCCTACTTACATTGCACTCCTCAGCTCCACTACCACTCCCCTCACCCCTACAGTCTCCAGTCTCCACTACCACAACCCCCCAATCCAGCTCCCACTCACACAACCCTTGAAAAAGGAAAATTACCAACCCGCCGCCCACACAGACTATCACAGGAAACCAAATCCAGAGCGGAACGGAACGCAAGAACCTCGCAACACCGCCAGAACGTCACCTCTCAAGCAAAAAAACAACACATCAAAAAAGCAAGTCAGATGATCCCAATGCACCAAGTTCTCGAGCACATCGAAAAACTATAGCAGCGAGCAGCCATAGCTGGGAAGCTCACCCGCTCTTAACAAGGAGCAGGGAACGATTTGAAAGAAAGCGCTGGATCTTTCTTGGTCCGAGCGATTTTTCGAATGCTCGCTTCCCACCTCGCATTGAATGGAATGGAATTTGAGCGCCGGCACGTCAGTCCACGGGCGGGGTCTGCAATTGGGACCGAGGCTGCTGTCGAGAACGACGGACTGGGACTCTCTGAGGCCTTTGACGAGAAAATCCCGGCCCGCCCTCGGGGCTCGCTACCCGGAGCATTTCTTGAACTTCAACCCGACTCGGCGGGAAATATATGTATTTCTGTAATTGTTTATAATTTTGGTAGTTTCCGTCAAAGAACACGAAAGCCCACTCTCCACTACCTCTCAAAATTTGGCACCGTAGCATTTATTGCAAGAAAGGACGGACCCAACTGAGGAATGCCAATTTTTATTTATTTTTAAACAAATGGGAAACAATGCGAATTTTATTTGGAGGACACTAAATCCTCCATTCGAAGTGGGACCAGCAAGGTAAATTTACCCCAGGGGAAAATGCAGGAATTTCTTACTAGTCACACATGAAAAAATTTGAATTCTTATTTGCAATCAGAGACCCCAACTTATGTATGTGAGGCATAAAATATAGAATTTATATAGCTCAAAATAGGGGGCATTTTTATTACATTTATCCCGGAGAACACAAAATTTACATTGTTGGCCCTATTTTGAATGGATGATTTAGTGTCTTGCATTTTATTTTGCCTTTCAAAAATAAATGTACTCAAAATTGTGAAATTACTACAGGTTGTCTTACCTCCAATGCGTCCTAGAGAGAACAATGTAAGTGAGAAGTTTTTTTTTGTTGGATCTATAAAACTTGGAATAATTTAAGAACTACTTGATTATTGAAATTTTACAATTGAGATTTGAAGCCAACTTGTTGATGAGTGTGAATTTGAAATTTATAAGGGAATCTACTATGCAAATTTCAAGATTATAATATTTGATGAACATGGTATTCTACAAATCTTTGTTTCATAGTGTCTAAAAAATGTACACTTTGACTCACAAGGGTTAACTTCTAAATGTCTAGAGTCTTCTCCCAAATTGACAATTTGAAAAAAAATCATTATAAGTTACTATTTGGAAGAATATTTTTGAATTGATATACAATACAAGTTGTAGACTTTCAATGAATTTTAAATTCCATCCATATAGCTAGATTCACCAATACTATCACCAATATTTTCTATAAATTGTAAAAAGAAAATTTTCATAATTCCATCTAAATTCAATTAAAAGCAAACTATTGTCATTTTTTTAAAAACAATTTGTTGGAATGGATTTGAAATGAGGTTCTCTTGACATAGTAAATTTTTGGAATTTTTTGTTCATTAAATCCATAATGTCATTTTTGCAAATCCAATTTTTAAACTAGAGTCAATGCAATTTCGGCTTAGCCAATCACTTGATACACTTCCACATTTGTAATTTTAGAAAAATAATAAGTATTCTAGTAACACCATATTCAACCATTAAATAGGACAACAACTTGATAAAGTATCTCTACAAATTAGAATGACTTTCATTCAAGCAATGTTGAAGATGAAATTGGAATTTCAATCTATTCATCATCAAAAAGGTGAAAACTTTTAGAGCCTATTGACTTTATGAACTTCCTACATTAATCTTGTGATGTAAGCTTTAGTTCATTTTATCAACCATTGATATAAGATAAGTTAGCTTACTCTTGGAAGGATGAGGTCCCTATGCTTTAAATTATGGAGGAGTTAACAAATCATAGTTTGTATAGCACTTTTCACTCCAAATTTTCCACCTTAAAGGATTTGAGATCTTCAATAATAGATTAAAATATGCTATATTTAGTCTCAATACAAACTCCCTTTTTTGGAAATAGTGTATCCATTTTTAGTGATGATTGCACTAACAATGCATACACTATTTTTTTTTTAAAGTAATATTTTATGCTAGCTAAGGCAATTCCCTAGCCTACCTTAGTGCATGTTTCAATTTCAAATATTTTATCCAAGTTAGAATTCAAATTCCACCATATAGTAACTAAAGTAATTTATGCTATACACACTTACAAAGTAGATAAGTTATAATCAAGAACATGACTTGCAAACCTTAGAAAATAAGCTTTGCAATCCAAGAGTTTAGAGTTTGGATTCAAGGTTAGCCCCTAAAGGTCAAAGGAGTTTACTTTTAATTTTCTTCTTGGTTTTCTTAGGCAAACTCTATTGACTTCATAATTTGAAATTTTTGCATTAAATTTTGAGGATGGATTTTAATCATTATAATCTACTAATTGAGCTTTCAATTGTTTCAAGATCATTTTGATAAATATTGCAAAAATTATAAGTTTTTTCATTTTATTTCAATATCAAATCAAGAAATTCAAAATTATTTTGAAAAAGATTCATTATTTTTATTTGATTGTCTAGGATGATATCCATTCAAAAACATTTGAACCACTCAAATCTAAATCTAAAAGTGAAACTTTATGGGAGTTTTATTTTGCGGGCAATGAAGGCAGAAAAAACATATTATAAACTCTTTGTTTTAGCTCAACTTTGAAAATTTCCAAATTAAAACAAAATAAAAGAATATATGTTTTTTTAATAAATTTCTTACTATAATCAAGATTAATAATTCTCAATTTCTTCTAAAAGTTATGAGCATTTTAGTTTTTTTCTTTCATCAAACAATACCTTCCTTTTTAAAAGATGAATATGAAAATTTTTTTGGTGTAACATATATAAAGTAGACATGCCAATTACCCCACATGCAAAATCCAAATCTTTCTCCATGATACAATAGGAACTTTCAAACTATGAAACTTAGCACAATTATTCAATGCCATGTTAAGATTCACTTTCCAAAAAATATGCAAAATGATTCTTCTTGCAAATCTTATTCCAAATTGAAAGTAACAAGGCAAAAATCTTCTTAAAAAAACCTTACGGTTCTTCACCGTACACTGTGCAATGACTGTGCAGTAGTGCAAATTCACGTTAGACGTCTTAGTTGTCTGAAGCTTAGTTGGGTGCAGAAACTGTGCAGTGTGTATCCGGTTTTAGGAAGTGTATGGTCAATGGCACACTTACCGTATATGGGGGTAGGGTGCACAAGTTTCAAGCATAAGTTTTTTCTCTAAAACTGTTGAAAGACAAAACTTCACCTTTAAGAAAGTTTAGAAGAATGTTCTTTTTTAAGTTTAGATACAATGAAATTATCATTGATTGAAATTTTTAATTAAATTTTTTGGGAGAATGTACTTGAACAAGTTAACAAAAAGATTATATGGTTGAGTTTATAAATGAATCATTATAAATGAAGATTTTGGCCTTCCTTTGGATATTAGTGTTTTAAAGCACTCTTAGGCTTTAAAATAGAATAGTTTTCTAAGGGCTAAAAGAAGGAGATTTTCCATGTGGTTTTCAATCAATCCTACAATAATTTATAAAAATCCACAAATGTGGTTAAAGGTTGCACCAATCACCATGATGCAAAGAGATTCAACCAACATACCACTCATAAGTTGGTAAGAATAATTTGATTCCAAGTAGAGAGAAAAGAGAATAAATGTTTTTTTTTTTTAATCCCTTGACATCAAGCTACTATTGCAACTAATACAAGTTTGCATCGATGGCCGCAATTTAGAAGGAAGTAGTGATCTATAGAAGATACAAAAGGGCATCAAGAAAATCAGACTAAAATCTTGCTGAAATGACAATTAACCCCTAAATCTCATTGCAACCTAAAATGTTTTTTGAAAAATTTGGGCATCGAAAATAAAGTATTAAGTTCTATTTTTTCTTTTTCATTTTTTCTTGAGATTAGAGAATGAAGATAACTTTTAGGGAACCACACTTTCATGACAATCCAATAGTTGAAAAAAAGTTCTACATTTTAAATATTTTTGGCCCAAACTTTGGCATGTGGAAAGCAATATTGTAATTTTGCTTTGAAAATTTGTACACTTCTTCCTAATTTGAGGCCCTATTCAAATATGAAGTCCCTCGATCTTTCCTACAAAGAAAATTTGAGATAGGGGGCTTAAAAGCCCAACAAAGCCTCATTGTCGAAAGCCTGGTTAGTCTTAAAAAAAACATTTTGTATACTTTGCAAGCTTATTCTCACACATATATTGCCCTTCAACTCTACTTTTTTTCATATGTGACCTCAATAGTAGTCAAGAATAATATTCTATAGTTATGAATACTAAAAAATGAATAAAATTTGACTTATAGTCCCTTTCCTAGAGTTAAAGTGCTGATTTTGGGTAGTTTTGAAAGTGTTTGTTGATTTTTAATCCATGTATCTTTAGGAGTTAAGGTGCTCTTATTGAGGTCTTTGGGACCTAACATAATCAAAGTCTTTTCATATAATATTTTTAGGCAATGCAAGAAGGGATATTTAGTAGAATGATGAAATATTTACATTCAAAGTCAAAGGTGAAATTTGCAAAATATAGATGTTACATAAGAAGAGTTTTGAAGGGTCCGGAAGCTTGTTTCGGGCCTGTTCCTTTGCAGTTGTTCCCCGTAGCGAGGAGAATGGCCTGTTGTCAGAATTTTTTTTTCATAAAAATAAAATAAAATAAAATATTTTAGTCTCCAAATGCAAAAAAAAAAATTAAAAAAAAAAAAAATTTGGTCAATGACGTGGCAGGGGCTCGGCCACGTTAGATTGTTGCGCCAAACCTGTTTCCTACATTCGCAAGTTGTGATAACTCGAAGGCATCTAGAGGCCCCCAAAATCTTCTAATGATTCACATATGTATTCAAGAAATGTACATTCATCATCTAAAAGAGATACCATGCCAAGAGTTTTTAGCAAACTAGAAATTCCATCTACTAAAATTAACTTGCCAAATATTTTCTTCAAAATTGAAACCATTTTTATATCACTTCTTAATGATTTTGTGTTTAAAGTAGACACTTAGTCATAGTAATTTCTTTGCAATAAGTAATACCCAAAAAATCAAAATTTTGGTTTATTATTTTTTTGCATGTACATAGGCATAAGTAGCTGCAATGACAATGATCATTGAATATATAAGTGCTAAGAATATTCTTCATCTTACATACTTTTATTGTTTTTTTTGCAAAGAAACTTCACTCCAAATATGTTTTCAAGTAGTATTTGCTAGGATTTTGAAAATGAGTTTGAATACTTTTCTAAGAGCCAATCTTAACATTAAGTACACACATCATGTTGAATTAACATCTAAAACCACATATCTTCTTTCCCCCCTTTTTTTAATCGCATGATCAAAGCTCTTTGAAGTGCTTCCAAGAAAATAAGTACTCTTCATTGTGTCCAAAAAATGAATCAAACAATTTTTCTATTATGAAATGTCTTACTTTTATTTGTTGGATCATGTTGGAAGTCCAAAGCATATTTTTAATTGATTTTTTAAGGATAACCATAAGAATAACTTTTGGATTTTCAAAGTTCTCATACCCTAAAACAAACCATAAGATCTCTCCTCATGAATAAAGGCACCTTTGTAGATTTTAGGCAAAAATATTGTAGACTGCGTTGATACCAACTTGGTTTTATTCAACTAATAGTTAAGTTCGTTCCAAGGGAGGTTATTAAATAGGATTGCTTCTAATTATATCTAATTGGCCTAAACAAACACCAAGCATAGACTTCAGTTTCGATTTCTATTTCAATTACTTTAATTACCTAAACTAATTTTTAACATTTTTTAAATTTTCATTCTTTCTTAATTATATATTTTTTAATTCATACTTATCTCCCAAATTGGATCCAGCATTCTCTTTTCCTTTCGGTCCCAGTCTTTCCCTATTCGGCTTCTTCACTGCAACTTTTCTCTCACCCCGACTTGGCTATCGGGCTACGGCCTCCTTTCTCCAATTCGGACTAGGTACTTATTGTTGTGCTTTCTCAATCAACTTCGTTCTGTCAACTGACACCGTCACAATTGCTACTTCTCTCACCAAATTGGAGCTTTGTTTCTCAGTTTCACACCTTAGTTTCGCGTAATTTTGACATTGACAGAATTTGCATTTCTTTTTATCCGACTTGGGAATTTCCTTACTCTCCATTTTTAAAATTCTTTCTTGCTCAGTTTACTCACAGAACACTTCTCACACACCTGTTAACTATGTAATTTCAGTTACCACACTTCCCGACTTGGCAACTTCACAGCAAATTGAATTCACAGACCAACTCGGCAAATTACAACAACACACCAGTTACTTCCCAATGGTTCTGTGATTAAAATTCACCATTTCACTCCTAAACTCCAATTCGGATTTGCAAACAACATCGTAGATCAGGCTTTCAACTTCCGACTTGGGTTCATACAACAATCAAAACAATCAAAATACTTCAAATAGGCCCAGATAAATCACACACACTGCATCAATACATTCCTGACTCATTGCACGACATCTCTCATACACGCAGAACACCAATTTGACAATTAATTCTTCATATTGCTGAATTGGTGAAAACATCACCGTTTACAAAGACTTGAGCTCACAGCTTTAAAATTTCCGACTTGAACTATTTCTGCTGCTCTAAAAATCTCTAAGTCCTTTCTGCCGATCTCCAACTTGATTCCATTCTCATCTACTTGGAATTCCACTTTAACTTCCTGCAAGTTCACTCTCTCCAAGTAGGAATTGCTATCACTTGTTAAACTTGCCGATACACTCAAACATAAATCAAGCATTCTTCACTTCATCCTGATTCTCCCACTTGGACTCATTCTTCACACTTCACCGAACTCTTCCTGCATAGCACATTCTCTGCACAACCAACTTCTTCGACTAGGACTGACTCTTCACCTCGACCATCTCAGTTTCCAAATTGGGACTCGCACAAACAAACACACATTCACACAAAATCACATACGCACAAAACAAACACAGAAACATACACAGCCAACTCGGACTGGGACTCGCAGTGGACACTCTTCAACACTGGGTGCAAACCAAATCGGAATGACCCCCTAAATAGCACAGTCCAGCGGTTCCTCAACCAACTTGGCAGCACAACTACCTACAAGTTCACTAACCGAATCGGCAACTACCCACAAACAAACAAACATCCATCTGGATGTAAACCACAAAACTCATCACTGTCCAGACTTCCATTCAGTCACCTTGCACACAACGAAACTCCAATTCGGTTAGTAACTTCAGCCTCCTCACTCATCTGACCTAGCCAGATCAACAACTTCTTCAAAAAAAACTACTTGGAAATAAAATCATGCCATTCAAACACCCCTAAAAATGACCAAATTGGTCAACAAATAACACAAAAAACCCACACAAAATACAACAAATACCTCAAAATGACACATTCAAAATCGCAAAAAAACTGACCAACTAGGCCATCTACAAATATCTATAGTAGCAATGACAATTGAATAGAGTTCCTTGAGTTCTAGGGTTTTGTTTCCAACCACTAAATTACACTACTGCATTGATTGAATCAAGAAATTTTTTTTTAACATATTCAATATCTAAATTTTATATCTTCTTCTCCCCCTTCCTTTCAATTTTTATCTTTTGGGAGTGCTCGCAAGAAAATAATTGCACTACCCCATTGTGTTTGAAAATAGAATCAAACAATTTTCTTGTTATTATTAAATGTCTTACTTTTTGTTGTTGTTGGATCTTGATGGAAGTGAGAAGCGTATCCTTAATCATGGTCAGGGTAAACTAACTGCTGCACTTGTCCCTCCAAAGTCATTTTAGGGGTGCATGTGAAAACACAGCCTCCCTATTTTGTGCTTTAAAAATTTATGCTCTACACTTCTCCTAGCTAATTTGGGGCCTCTAATTGCAAATATAAATTAAAAAATTGCAAATTTTATCATATGTGGCAAATAAAAAATTTCATTGTTTCCCTACGGGATGGGAGAGGGGGTTAGTTCAGCATAGCCCTTAATCATTAATTGCATAAAGCATTTTGTAGATTGCACCATAAGATTATTAACTTGCAAATTTTCATAGTCCATGTATTTGAAAATAAGTTGGCTAGGGTGGATTGACCCCTCTATTGCCCTACCAAAGGGTAAATGTCAAAATTGCCCCCTATTTTTTGCCACTTAAATTTTGTATTTCAACACATCCCTCCCCAATCCTAGGTCTCTAATTGAAAACATGAATTCAAAATTTTCAAATTTTATCATAGGTGGCAAATAAAAAATTTCAGTGTTTTTTATAAGGGTAAAACGCAAGGCAATAGAGGGGTCAATCCTCCCTGTCCAAAACAACCCGTAAGTAGATCTCGTCTCATGAGTAAAGGCATTTGTAGTTTGTAGATTTCAGGCTAGAATATCCACAGAAGGGATGGCAATTGTCTGTTCCCTGAGTGAGTTCTAGTGTTCTATCCGTTCCCAACGTACACCGAGTTAAGGTAAGAGGCGCTCGGTTGTGCTGGTGTCGTATGAAAAAGCGGCTCCATATTTACCCAATATCGTTAGGCAGTTCGTCCGTGGTCGTGTATAAGACAAGAAGCTGTCCCTCAATTGGCACGACTATACTTGAACAGGATCTGTTCTATAGTGCGTACATCTGATCTGTGTTTACCAACATAGACAAGACCTTCAACCCGGACGATGCAGCAAGGTCCTCCGTTCTGAGCGCGATTACCGCGGCAGATTCCGAGCTCTCTGGAGCGGTGAATCAGTCGGCTAGATGAACGTCCCGCCTGGACTTTGTTCTGGGCGGTGATGGACGGATGGCGTTCTGACGGGTACACACAAAACACTTTTGCTTTTCCTTTTGCTTGCTGCTGCAAAGGTCGCAGCATTGTTGCGCTGGTATAGAGTGCAGGCCGCTGCAGCGCTTTCGTGTGCGCAAGTTTTGGAGCAACAATGTTGTGTCCTCATTCGCATCACATCGTTCTCTGTTGAATTGCAGGCGAGGGCATACAAGTACGTAGCTGACGATGGCGGAATCGATTGCCCCTTGGTAACAACCATTCACTCTGGTAACGATGGGGAATGCTTGCTGTTGTGGAACAGGCATCTGAAGAGGTTGGCGCACTCCATGCCTTGGCCATGCCCGATCGCTTTCCTCTTCTCTTGAGCCGATTGCAAGACCTCGTCCAGATACCTCAGTCTACAGGTCCGTGCACTCTTCTACCTACTGTAGAGATCTTAGGGTGCGTTCCTCATTTTGAAATGAAGTCAGGATGTGTGCCTTGACGCAACTCATGTTGATCGTGTGAATTGCAATTCATGCATTGATGAATGGGGCTATTAGCGAACATTTTTATTTCCTGGTCGTTGTGGGTTGCATTTTAGTGTTTAGGGTAGAGATCGTGGGGCGCCTTGGTTAAGATTCTTTGTGATACAGTTGGTGAGATTAAGGTAGGGCTTCTTTTGACGTAAGTTAATTCGAGATGATCGTCTGAATTTTTTGTTCATTGATTGCAATATTAAAAGAAAAGTAGAAAGTTTTCTTTCAGGCAGGGTTTTGGGTCGATGTGGATTGCATTTGAGAGTCAAGGGCGTAGATGCTCATGGGTTGGTACAGGAATGTTCGAAGATTATTTTTAGTCTCAAAATTCTCTTGCTACTTGCATTCACTTCAGCTTTCATTACCTTACCCGTAACTTTCTTTCCTAATTGGCTTTGCAGCTGCCGCGTCACAAACAAGTGCTTTCAAATTTTGTTCAAGATGGGGTTGCAGTAATCTTTTGGACAAATAATTCGGCACTGCTTTCAATACGGAAGTTCACACTGATTTTGACGTGGATTAACATCACGTATACAAAACGCTAAAAGTTCATGCCGAAATCATAACTGCACCAATGTTACAAAAATAAGCTTTCGGCCTCTGATTTGTGATCACATTTGTACTCATTTTAAGGACATCATCACCTGCTCGGTTCTAGTAGACCTACAGTAGCCACCCAGCGAGGAAAATTATGGCAGGCGGAGGAGACGACGATTGTGTGTGCAGCATTCAAAACCTCTCAACATTGGTGGCGCTAGGTTGGCTGCGTTTGAATAATTAATACTGTCAACGATTCCAATTATCATGGCCACTCTTCTCCGTCTCAACATCTTCGAGGCTCTAGCTGCAACAGGTGAGAGTGAACGGTTGATCGCTAGGGAAGCCCATCGACGCCACTTCCTCCGGCTGACAAGCTGCAAACAGATTTCAAGTGAAGAGGTTACAAAAAGGCATGCTGGCCAAAGCCGTGCGTCGCTTCTAGCTCGGAAGTGATGAGTTCTATCTCTCATTATCTCTCCCTTTGTAAAGTACATTTACCTCGTGCTTGTACGCAGTTCTGTTTTATGATGTAAGGTTTTGGAGTCTGATGGTGTGATGGAGAATCTAGCCACACTTTGCTAGACAGACTTGCCTGTTTTGGTCTATTGACTCCCTGCCTAGTTTTTAAATTTATGTCAGAGTTGTATTTTCTGAGCTTGCCTTCAGTTTAGATTTTACCTTTGATGCAGAACGACCTCCAAAGCCCTATCTACTGTGCTCCAACGATGCAGAGTTTTGGAAATGTTTCAAGCAAGCCATGGTGCTTTCTATACAACATTGTAGCAACAGAAGTAATGAAAGACAATGAAGTAGAACTAAGGTAAAATTTTTCTTTTTACATTGGACTTTGTATGAATAATTTATGAATTTTCAAAGTAATGAAAATAGGTGTATATAAAATCAATCTTAGGTTCTTAGGAATGGAGGTTATACATTTTAGGCAAGAATTTGTGGAGGTTAGTTTAGAATCTTGTTTCAATTAGGATCAATTATCTTAGTGTTTGTACTTGTGTCTTATGAATAAGAGGTCTACATGTAGTAAGCCTAATCCACACAAAATAGAGGTTTGCATTGTGTTTTACTTTTAGTGTGTTTCACATTCACTTTCTATAGATTATTTGAAGTGTTCTAATTTAGTGAGCAATAAATATATAGGAGAATTTTCAAATGAAATTATGAACCTCTTCAACTATGAG
Source organism: Pseudoscleropodium purum (assembly GCA_963969395.1). Classification (NCBI taxonomy): domain Eukaryota; kingdom Viridiplantae; phylum Streptophyta; class Bryopsida; order Hypnales; family Brachytheciaceae; genus Pseudoscleropodium; species Pseudoscleropodium purum. The sequence continues at coordinate 8,264,566 of OZ017796.1, forward strand.
TGTATTTGATATCTTAAAAATGACATATTGTAGATGAGCTCTTGTATTGTACAAGGTTCCCAAGATGTTTTGTCATTATGCTTGTTTAGAGCATGGAGTGATTTGTAAAATATGATTCATCAAACAAACTCTTTTTAGTTGTTGAGGGTCAAGATTAGAGTATGAAGAATGGAAGATTTGGAAATATATAATAACTTCATGAAATAGATTTTTGAGAACAACTTTTCAAAATTTGATTACAAAGAATAGTCATAAATCAAGTCAAATTTCACTTCTAAAAATAATTTTGTGATTGGAAGTCTTCAATCTAAAGTTATAGTGAAAGTTTAAAGATGAATTGGAAGGAACATTTTCATTCCTTGTCTTTGAACTTATCCATAACTTTAATTTGATTAGAGACTCTAATTAAATCACAAATGGTTTTTAATGGTGAAAGTTAACCCTTGCATGATTTTCCAAATTTTATAGAAGATCAAATTTTGAAAAAAGTTGTTTTAATTCCTTAAATGAAGTCTGAAAATTTGTTATAAATACAATTATTGTATTTATTCTATGAGCAATCAAGTAGTTAAGTTTGTACCTTGCTTCAAATTATCCCATATCTTTTAAGGAATAGTAAAGAATGAACTTTATTATAAGAAAAACATCTGGATCCACATATCTTACAACTTATCAATGGGATACTTCATTCATTTCACCATATAAAATCATGGAGCATTTGATACTTGATTTAAAATTATTAAATTTTAGACATGATGTGATTTTAATCTTGAAAGGACTAAGTTGCATTTTTTGGCTATATAAATTTTTTTCGTAGGTGTGTATAAATAGAGATATTCATATTTTTGACTCAAATTTTAATAGAAGGTCAAGATGAGGAATATCTTTTTTATGCACTAAATTTTATAACATTTGGAAATAGGAATCAAAAGTTATAGCCTAATATATTGTTTTTTTTGGTAAATAGGTAATTTGGGCAAATAAAAAAAAATTCCTTTTTTAGAAACAAAAATTTGAAATTGGTTTTCTAGAGTCTTATATACATGAAGATCTTTGAATCATTCCATTTTGATCAATGAGTCAAAAGTTTTGAGGATTTTTTGTTTGTAGATAGTTATGGATTCTTTATTCTAAAACAAACTTTGAAGTAGTTAATCTTATTCAATTTCAATATTTTTGAAAAAAAGTAAAACCATAGGATGTAGATTATTTATTACAACATTACAACCATTGGGATTGGCATTTTCCAATTCTATAATTTAATTCTTAACAATCTAGTATTTTGAATTATTTTCTACTATTGTCTACTTACTATTTTTTTTCTTATATGTTGTACAATTCCAAATGATTTGAAAATTTTCAAGCATGTGAACAATTTGTTTAAGAAAAGAATCCAAAGAAGCACTAACATTTTGGATATTTTTTCATAGAAAAGTAAGCTTGTGAAGTGCAACTACCTTGTTTTTTGAAGAGCCAAAAGAATGATTTTACCGAACTTGAATGCTTATATCTTGTAATCCACATAGTGGAAATATTTGAAGTTTTTACCACATATTTTCAAGTTATCATAATACAAAATTCTAAGGTTGTATGTATCAAAACAAGTTGTTTTTCAAAAATTTGTAACTTGTATTAAAAATGGCAGTTTTTGAGCATTTTCAGTGAAAATGTAGTCATTGAACTTTAGGGTTTAATTTCACTTGATTTTTCTTGTTGCAATTTTTCATTTCCACAAAATATAACTTCATTAGAGTCAACCATAAAGTGAGAGGAAACTGGAGTTTCTTCCACTTTGAATAGCAAAAAATAGAGAACTTGAGATCAAACTCCTTTTGCTAAAGCAACAGACGAGGTAATCCTTGACCAATCCATTTTTTGATATTTGAATTATACTCGTGAGATTCTCAAATTGAAACGTTTTCATTTAAAGAGCTTGGGTTGCAAAATTGTACTGTCTCAAAATAAATCCAGGATTTCCAAATAGAGTTGTTGCAAATTAAATTCAAAATTGACTCTCTACTACTTGATAGACAACAATTCAAGCTAGTTTGAGCACCTTACAACAAAAGAATCCATAGATATCATGCTTATGAGACTATATAGCAAATTGTTCTGTGCAAAGAGAATCAAAATGCAACCTTTAAGCAACCAAAGGTGAAAAATTCAATTCTAAACTATATAAAGACTACAAAAACTACTACTAACAAATCTCTTATTGAAAATTTATTGAAGATGAATCAAAAAACATTCTTAGAATTGAATACAAGGGACATCAATGGATATCATTATACCAACGTTGCTCAAAGAATGATAAAAATTAATACCACTAGAGTAATTTCAAAAAGGGAAAACATTTGTCAATTTTATCATTTATTTTCAACATGCACCACTTCACTATTGACTTCCATTCTTTCTCACCTAGTGGGGTTTAGTAAAAGCTATGATAACTTCACAATCTCCTAAAAATAGGAACAAGTCACACATTAATCTTGCCATTTCTAGGAAACCCCACATTTATTTTGAGACAGAGTGAGTAATATCTAGTAAGCTACAATGTTGGAAAAAATTAGCATTGATAGTTTTCCCAAACTCTACAACATAGAACCAATGTTAATTTGATATGAAATTAATGCTTGTTGAGTGTCACATCATCATCAACTTATAAGCTCTGAATATAGCAATATATCAATCCCAGTAAAATGATGCCATTTGTACCTGGGTAACCATGTGGTACATGTATTGCAATTGGGATAATGGAGGTATTTATTTGTCTGATGTAATCTTCAAAAGTGGTGACATCTACCTTGTATATTTGTGTACTCGCTCTCCTTTGTTAATTGAGAGAGACCCTGTGCTTGTACGTAGGAAGACCTCCTGAATCATGGGAAAGCTTGTCTTTCTGATGTCTCAAAGATCCTGAAATAGTACTGAAAATCACTTGCACCAAGAAGGCACAAGTCATTGAAACTAAAGCATGAACAGCTTTTGTTCTTTCAAGTGCGTTTCCAAGGCGTTGCCGACACACGGCGAAGTGATTGTTGTTCATAGCAACGGCTTCAAAGGCGGCGATTCTCTCCAACCGAACTTCCGTCCCTTTACAGTTCGCCAAAAGCTCCAAACGATTTCCCGGTACCCAGGGATGGCATCTCCGTATGGACTCCACTGTTTGGACGATTCGCAAGCCGCTCGTAACGAAGGCCTCTATCCATGTCTCTCGGGATTGCCAAGACGGCATCACTTCGCGGATAGGAATTTCCGTCTTCTTCACAGACTTCGAGGACAAGCTGGCGGATCACGCCAGGAAGCACTCCATCGCCTAGAGCTGCTGTCTGCACCTCCACTGCAGGGTTCATTGCCACGGCAAAGAAGTTTGTACTTTGAACCGAACCTTCCAGAAGTCCATCCCCATCGTTAGACAATAAAATCTCAGATGCACCAACAGGCTTCGCCTTCTCCAGAGATTCCCGGGCGCTTGACCACGCGGAGTATTCGGTGAGGGGGAGGGCACGCCCACAACCTAGCATTGCTACTGGCGCAGGGGAGGGCGGCGATCTTGCGACGTAATTCGGCAAGTGAGCACTCACGTTCCAGTTGAGCCTGGAAGAATGATCATCGGGGGAAGCCAAAATGGTGACGCTGAGCTCCTCCCCAGATCGTCGCAACGGCAATGCTCTCTGGAGCCCAGCCTGCCACTGCCAGTCCGATCTGTCACCCATCTCACGCCCTCGACTCTCAAATGCAATCCACATCGACCCAAAACCCTGCCTGAAAGAAAACTTTCTACTTTTCTTTTAATATTGCAATCAATGAACAAAAAATTCAGACGATCATCTCGAATTAACTTACGTCAAAAGAAGCCCTACCTTAATCTCACCAACTGTATCACAAAGAATCTTAACCAAGGCGCCCCACGATCTCTACCCTAAACACTAAAATGCAACCCACAACGACCAGGAAATAAAAATGTTCGCTAATAGCCCCATTCATCAATGCATGAATTGCAATTCACACGATCAACATGAGTTGCGTCAAGGCACACATCCTGACTTCATTTCAAAATGAGGAACGCACCCTAAGATCTCTACAGTAGGTAGAAGAGTGCACGGACCTGTAGACTGAGGTATCTGGACGAGGTCTTGCAATCGGCTCAAGAGAAGAGGAAAGCGATCGGGCATGGCCAAGGCATGGAGTGCGCCAACCTCTTCAGATGCCTGTTCCACAACAGCAAGCATTCCCCATCGTTACCAGAGTGAATGGTTGTTACCAAGGGGCAATCGATTCCGCCATCGTCAGCTACGTACTTGTATGCCCTCGCCTGCAATTCAACAGAGAACGATGTGATGCGAATGAGGACACAACATTGTTGCTCCAAAACTTGCGCACACGAAAGCGCTGCAGCGGCCTGCACTCTATACCAGCGCAACAATGCTGCGACCTTTGCAGCAGCAAGCAAAAGGAAAAGCAAAAGTGTTTTGTGTGTACCCGTCAGAACGCCATCCGTCCATCACCGCCCAGAACAAAGTCCAGGCGGGACGTTCATCTAGCCGACTGATTCACCGCTCCAGAGAGCTCGGAATCTGCCGCGGTAATCGCGCTCAGAACGGAGGACCTTGCTGCATCGTCCGGGTTGAAGGTCTTGTCTATGTTGGTAAACACAGATCAGATGTACGCACTATAGAACAGATCCTGTTCAAGTATAGTCGTGCCAATTGAGGGACAGCTTCTTGTCTTATACACGACCACGGACGAACTGCCTAACGATATTGGGTAAATATGGAGCCGCTTTTTCATACGACACCAGCACAACCGAGCGCCTCTTACCTTAACTCGGTGTACGTTGGGAACGGATAGAACACTAGAACTCACTCAGGGAACAGACAATTGCCATCCCTTCTGTGGATATTCTAGCCTGAAATCTACAAACTACAAATGCCTTTACTCATGAGACGAGATCTACTTACGGGTTGTTTTAGTTGAGGTTCACAGACTATGAAAATTTACAGGTTTCTCTTAAGGTGTAGTCTACAGAAATGCTTCATGAAGTTAATATTTAAGGATATGCTTCTCACTTTCATTGAGATTAAAAAAAAAAAGCACGACATTTAAAAATTATAGGAAAATTATTTGATTCCACTTTCAGACACAATGATGTGTAATTATTTTTTTTAAAACACTTCAAAAAGCTTTGACCATGCTATGAAAATTAGAAAAAGGAGGGGAAGAAGAAGATATAGGGCTTTAGATATTGGATATGGGACAAAGTTTTTTCTTGATTCAACTAGCACAATACTGTAGTTTAGTGGTTGGGAGCATAATCCTAGAACTCAAAGAACTCTACTCAATTGTCATTGCTATTGTGGATATTCTTGCCAGAAATCTACAAAATGTCTTTATTCATGAGCTCTATGGATTGTTTTGGGGTTCACCAACTTTGAAAATCAAGATGTTATTCTTGCAATTATACTTAAGAAGTCAATTAATGATGTGCTTTTGACTACCAATAAGAACCCAACAAAAAAAAGACATTTCATAATAGAAAAATTATTTGATTCCTTTTTTAGTTGCAATGAGGTGTATTTTTTTTCTTAGAAACACTTTGAAGAGCTCTCACCATGCAATAAAAAAAGGGGGGGAAGAAAATATGTGATTGTAGATATTAATTCAACTTGATGTGTGTACTTGATGGTAGGATGTTAGAAGTTGCTAACTTTGTAATTGTTCCTTTAATATATATTTACAATATGTTCTTCAAGTTGGCATTAAAGTAAGAGTTTGGATGTTGGAGAATGCAAGATTCATTGCAAATCTAGCCAAATCTAAAATTAATCAAAACAGTTGAGAAGTTCAAAGATGGAATAAAATTTAGTTTTCTAAGGATTCCTATAACTATTCAAGTCCAATGTTTTGAATTCTCTAAAGACTACGAGAGACTACGCCACTAACTTATTTTGCTAAGTAGCTCATACATGTACATACATATTACAATTTGAGCTTCTTAGTTTTGCTCTTGGAATCCTTAGAGAAAACAAAGACAATATTATTTTGAGGAAATTCCCATTGGACTATTAGTATAGTAGGCAAATCTTGTTTTGTAAGAGTATATAGTTGTTGTAGAGTGGAAGAAAGGTGAAGCCATACACGCACTATAAGAAAACAAAGATTTTTGTAATGTCAAAACTAATGCTAAAAAACATGGCTTCGTGTCATCTATGATGTCTAAAAAAATTTGTTATAACTGAAAGGCAAAAAATGTGGACCAAAATGTGCTCTAATGTAGCTTGTTTTTGGTAAAACATGGATGAAACAGGGGCACCAAGGCATTCCAAAAACATGACACTTGGAGGGGCAACCACTACCACATAAGCCTTTTTGGCAGGCAATGCCACATAGGACACTTTTTTCATCCATGACATGTCTATTGACATGGACCCCTTATAAATCCGACGTGGACCTCTTATAAATCTGATGTGATCAACATATTAGTTTGAAAATTTTAATGCTACTTTTTGAGACATCAAATTAGATGTTTTTTGAGACATCCATTAGTACATACGATACCTATAGGGCAAGACTAATAAAAAATAATTAGTTAAAATTAAAAAAATAGTAGAATTCTCCAAGAATTAAAGAAAACTTACCATTTACCATCAAGAGAAATTATGATGGCAAAATGAAGAAATTTCTTCATTAAAAATTAGTGAAGATGAAGATTACAAAGGTCATATTTGTATCTATTCTCAGTTCATGGTGACACAAAAAATATGGGATAACTAGAATATGGAAACTTGGCCATTGTACTTCTCGACATTGTTTCAAATGTTTAGACATCCATTCAAATATGCTGATGTTGTTTTAAGCATCTCAATGTTTTTTCTAATATCGAGATCATGTTGTTTAAGATATCCTATATAGATTGTTTCACTTCCTACCACTTTACTTGTATAAAGGTCATGTCTTTTCATCCATAGTATTCATCCATCCATTTCTTTTTTTTTGCAAAGTATGCCACATGGCTGCCCCTTTCCTAAATTTTCACATATGGTCAATATTTTACTACGGACTGTAGTAATTTTATTAACTTATCCATAATCAAAATGGATTTATTTGATGACATGGCGCAAGCGTGTTTTGGAGGCATTACAAAAAAACGCGAGGTGTTTTTTTGGACATGAAAACAAACACGTGTGTCAGAAATGACATTCCTACGTTCTGCACTTTCCGTGACTGTGTCTCTTCAAACATCACTCTCAATTCAAGCCATTGCCTTGCATTTTTGGTAAAAACATAGTGACATACAAAAAAACATACTGCGTTAGAGCAAAACAAGGCAAAAAACACATAATTCTTATAGTAACAACATCACCAATGGGAGATAAAAGCTCATGAAGCTTAAACACATACACTAGCTTATGGATAATGAGTTCCTTCCGGATTGGCACACATTCACAATGCAATTATCTACAACTTCATCAATTTATGGAACTAACCAAATTTTACATATATGGTGAGAATAGTAAACATTGGTATTGAATTTTGCTTGAAATTTTACTCAGGTGATGTTATTCAATTATGATAAGGTGCATACACTAATAAGAATTAGGATTTGTAGGAAAGTATTTACAATAGAATCTCCTTCAAAGTTAGTCAAGTACTCATTGTTTTGCCTATAAATGCCTCCAAACAACAACATTGATGCTAGATTCTTGAGTCATTCAACAAATTGAATACCACAATATAGTTGTCAAAGTATGTTTCCTCTACATCAATGGGAATGTCTTTCTCTTTAATAGGTGATGATGTCCATCCGTCTACATGAACAGTTGCAAATGTCAACAAGATCTTAAAACATTTGTGCCAAAAAAGTGAAAAATGCTTGGTCAATTTCAACATGGAATCTCTCCTACTCTATCCTCTACCATTATAGGACATGCATAGCAATGGATGTGACTAGATTGCCAATTTTTTTAATGATCAAAATTTCCATTGAGTTGGTTAAGAGACAAAATAAAAAATTTGAGCTAATATGTTTTATAGTACATAACTACATTATGCATATAACAAAAATATTCAAGTCATTTGGATTTTTTGGATTTTTCATAGGGTTGCAAGTGGATTTTATTAATGGGTTTGCTAAGTGCATTATATGCAGTATTAAATTTTTTGTTGCTCCATATATTTAGTCTTGAAAATGATTTCAGTTGAATTGAAGTTCAACTACCAATAGAAGGTTTACGAAGTTCAAAGACATGCTATGTCTTCATTCTTCAATTCTAGCAAGTTGGGAAGCTTCAACAAATTCAAGGAGTGAACTATGATTCCCCTTATTACTCTGATCAATTGGATTGGTTCTTAAACAAATCACTAGAAGAAAAACATGTCTAATACAACCGACTATTGTGCAAATAGTATCCTATACAACTATCATGCAACTAATTTCCTCTCTATTAGCACCAAATCTAATGTAAATGTTTTATGTTGTTCTTTTACAATATTTCATACATTGTTTTAGTTGCAAAGTAGTCATTTCATAGTTGCAAAAAACAACTAGGGAACAACTAGTGTCCTGTACAACTATCATGTAACTAGAAAATGACCATAGTTGTTTCCTAGTTGCTTTCAAAGTTCATTCCCATTTGTCTTATATCAATTGTCCCATATCAATTGTAAAGAATACCATTAAATTGGACATATGAGACTTCTCCATTCAACTCTAATACTTTTCATAAAACACCATGAGCAACAGGATGTTGAGGTCCAAAATTCAAAGTAAAATTATCGAGATAGATTTTGTTGTTCCCAACAAAGCTCCCCATAGAACCCAATGAGCTCCTCTCAAAGCACTAGGCTCTTTGCAGAATATGCCTATAACCTCTAAGTTGATGTAGTCCTTAACAATGAATTTTTTTTGATAGAATTCTAAGATTTCTACAATTTGTAAAAATAATAATTAAAATTCAAGAGATTTTAAAATCTACAAAATTAAAATTTTGAAATCTAGGAAAAAGGTTCATTTGAAATTTTAAAATCTAAAAAAAGGTAGATCTAAAATTCAAAAATTTAGGATAAAGGTAGTTCTAAAATTCTAAGATCTAAAAATGAGATAGATATGAAATTTTGAAATCTACAAATCATTGAGATTAATATTTTAAAATCTACAAATCTACAAGTTGCATACAAAGATGAAGTTCTCCGCATGTTGTCGGATGACAAAAAACCCGCAACTAGACTGCAATTAATGCAACTTGTCCATTGCAACTACAAACTCTAGATTGTCACCTAGTTGCAAATATCTTATACAACTACGAAATGAGTTGCACTCTATAGTTGCAAAAACCCTCATTTTTTTATAATGAGTGAGGCTCCAAATCCTTATCCCTAAGTATTGGCAAGGATGTATCCATCTAATCCATCTCTTTGAAGTCTAATTTCATTCATTTGAAAGGTTCTATAAAACTACATATGGTTTCATTAGAACCAAAGTAAAGTTGACTTTGCATCTATATAATTAAAAATTCTACTAAATACTCTCCCAAATGATGAAAAAACAAAATACTCATGTATGCATGCTAATTTTCCTACTACACATATTAAATTTTATAATAAAAAACACATTTATCAAAAGTTTCGTGAATTAATTCTACCATGTTGATGTGTTAAAAACTTTATCCTATCACATTGAAATTCATATATTAAAAATAGAAGTTATATATTTCTTAAAATTTTCAAAGTCAAATGCTTCTAAATTGGTTTGCCATACTTCGATTATGTTTGTTACAAATTCAATTATACAAATAATTTCAAATCATTTTGCTTTACATTTTTTTTGAAGACATCAATTAACACTGGTAGGAGTCCATATTTTTTCTTATGTTTCAATGTGACGAGCACGTTTTGAAGAACATAAAGGTGACGATGTTGTTTTGGCTGGGGGAGGCTAAATTGAGGAGTAGGTATCTTAAAATGTGCTGATATTACAATTAGAACAAGGGAATGTTGTTTGTTGCAGGAATGTTGAAAGGAACACGACGGAGAATATGGTTGTGTATTTTGAAACGTCCACAAAAATGCAACGCTACCACGTTGGTAGTAAAGGGATTTTTTAGGTAGGTAACTTTAGAAAAAAGCAAGTGAGGTCAGGTTAAATGCTACCCTGAAATAGAAAACAAAAGCAAAGGGCAAGTCCTTCCTAAACATTTCATGAATACATGTATGGAGGGATGCTGAAGTTGTACTTCTGTAGCATTTCCATAATTAGTGCATATATATAACAAATAGATTAAAGAAGAATGAAAGAGTCTTGTAATATAGAGTACTTGAATGTAATTTTACTTCTAGACGTAAGTTAGTGGCCACACAGAACACATGGAAGGAAACTAACTTTATGTTCAAATTAAGCAGATTTGGTTGTAGTGAACGTTTGAAATGGACAATTTTTTTAAGTTTTATATCATTGAATTTGAGATGACTATTGTAATTGGTAGTTTAAGTGCTAAAGGGCCATTGTTCCTTGGAGAGACAAATAGAATCTTGATTAGGTATCCAAAGGTTCTTTTTTTCCCATGATTTGCAGACCTATTTTTTTAACATTGATAATTTCATTATGTATGGGGAACCTTTTTTCTTTTGGATTGGTGCTCATGAACAAAAGTTATGCCCAAATAAGTTGAGAACAAGGGATAGGTGGTAGGTACTTCATATTTATAAAATATAAATTTATTGTTTTATAAAAAATTTCAGCTCATGGGTTAAATTTTTGTGTATATGCAAAGCTTGAATTCATTTCATTTGGATTTTCTATGAGAAAGTTTTGGTCCATCTAGCTCTTTGGGCAATTAGAGCATGATTTTTAAAAAAAAATTGTAGGATGCATATGTGAATGGAATTTCTACAATTTTCCCAATAATATAGTTTGATTTGGTTTATCTCATGAACTAAAACAATCTCCCCATTGAATTGACTGCATTTTAAATCCTAAAGGACAAAAGCCTTTTCTTTGCTAAAAAACACTCTAAACTTCTATTTCTATAGCAAACAGTAAAAGATTCTGAAATTTTATTTTTTGCCCACATGTAACCTTAGGATCTTATACCTAACTAGTATGAAAATGTGTGGAAAAAATTTCAAAATTCGTGACCACCCAAATTGCATGATATGAGTGTTTCAAGTGGGAAAAACAAGTTATTCAACATATTGTGGGCCAAAGATTTTTTGGCTTTGAACATTTTAAAGTTTAATTTTTTGCACTACAAAGTTCTGCACTTTAAATCTTTATGGTATAAAATAGAGTTGAGAGTTTATAAAAAATACAAAATATTAAAAAAAAACTTAATTTTTGTTCTTTAAAGAATTGTTAAGTAGGAGTAAGTATGAAATAGAAGGAAAATCTCAATTACTAATAGGTCAAGAATGGAATTAAAATTTACTAATTCCAATGGTGAGAGTATTTTAGCAAGCAAGATAAACCATGTGGACCTTTTTTTGAAAAATTGTAAAAATTGCATTTAGAAATGAATCCTATAAGTTATTTTTTGAAGAAAATGCTCTAATTGCTCAAAAAACAAGATCGTCTATAACTTTCACATAAAAAATTCAAATGGAATGAACCAAAGCTGTACATGTACACAAAAATATTATGTATGAGGGAATTTTTTTTTTAAAAATTTGTTGACTTTTGTTCCCCATTATGAGCTTCTTTGAGTATAACTTTTTTCCCCATAAAGCTAGTCCATTTTTGTATCTTCAAGAAAAGTTTCAGAAAAGAAAGGAAAAATTTGAGTTTATATGTACCTATCCAAAAATCCATTTGTCTCCTTAAGGGATAGACGGATAGTGGTCCTTCAAGGATTAATTCCATTTTAGACATATTATTAATTTGGGTTAAATTTCTACCTCACACCAACTTCTATTGAATAATCTTCAAATGTATAAAAATTAAATGTTTTTGAATTAATTTTTTTTTTCTAAGACTCTCAATTGAATTCTATACCATAAAGATTAATAACTCAAAACTCAATACTGCACAAAATTAAAATTACAAATGTTCAAAGTCACACAAGCTAATCCTGCAATGTGTAGAAAAAATTGTTTTTCCTACAACAAATGCGGATATTTTGCAGAATGAGCATTCATGATTTCAAAAAATTTATCCACACATTCATATATTAATTAGGAGTGAGGTCCAACAATTGTATATGGCAAAAAAACGAATTTTTTTTTGTTACATTTAAAAGTAAAAGAAATCCTAAAGTACTCACTATTTTTAACTAGTCACTTTTGAAAGTGATGTCTTCTTCAAATGTTGCTTCAATATTGAACATTTGATTTTGATGATCAATGATTATGATTTTTCAATTCAACATTTTGTGCAAAGGTGTCCACTTCAAATCTTCATTTTCTATTGTTGAGGGCTCTTTTAAATTAGCGTGATGTGAAATATATCTTGTAAGGAAACTCACAATAGATATTTGATTTCACTAGATGTATAATACATTTAAAGAAACTAAAAAATTTCTTAGAACTTACAATTTTAGTTGGGAACAACATTTTGGATTTGACCTAGGACAAGAAGAATGATAAAAAGACTACAAATGACTTGCACACATTAGTAAGAGCTTAAGATTTGACTGCAAGTGAATTTCTAGAAATTCTTAAAGGCTAAGGTAAAATGGTGACCACATGTAAAAAAAATAGGTGAAAGCAAACCACTTAGCATTTTTTTTCCAAAAAAAGGCACTTGCATTTGCATTTGAGTAATATGGGGCCCAAAGAGGATGAAGTGGCATGCCACGTTAGCATGCTTTTAATACCATTTTAGAAATTTAACATTGTCATAGTAAACGTCAGCTAAGATGTCTTATGTTGCATGTAGATGTTTTTTGTGATGTCAACTAAGCCATCCTTTGTAACATCTGGATGTTTTTTGCAAGACAACATCATGTCTATTATAATATTTAGATCTGAAATTCTGTTTTTTATAGTAAAATATCACGTTCAGATGTCTTATATAGTTTGTCTTCCCTCCTACCACCCCTCATGCATAAATAATTTGCCTTCTCATGTCAAAATACTTATAATAAGGCTTTTCAAGTCATTCAATATTATTGCTAATATGGTGTACTATGTATAATATATGGTGTATTTTTTACAATGTATGGCATATTGTGTATGGTATATAATGTATGGCATATTCTATATGGTGTATAATATATGGCATATTGTATATCGTGTATAACATATGGTGTATAATGAATGGTATATAATGTATTGTGTATGATATATAATGTATTGTATATGGCATACATCTAAGCTAAGTGAACATCTAAATCAATGTCTCAAGAAACATCTCAAAAAACATCTAGAGTTCAAAATTGATGTTGCTGAAAACAATATTCAATTTCTTATGGACATCTAAATTGATATCACTAAAAACAATATGAAATTTTTTACAAAACATGATGTCAACTGCAACGTCAATTGCCACCTCATCTTAACCTCTAAAGGACCAAATTGTGTTTTTTGATAACATAGTGATTTTAGGCAACTCACTCCGAATGAAGTTTTTATTATTTTTTGCTGAAATTTTCACAAAACTTGTGCCCAAGGAGTAGCGTTAAGGTACAACAATTTTCATAACTTTTGACTACGTGGTTCAAAAGTTATTGCATGATATGTAATTTTCAATGCTCAACGAATAGTCCAAAAATTTCTCAAAAAATCACTTTTTTCAAAAATTAAAATTTGAAATTGATTTTATAGATTTATATACATGTAGAAAGCTTCTAATCATCCCATTTTGATTTACGAAATGAAAGTTATGAGGTTTTCTAGTTTGTGGGTAGTTATGATTTCCTACTTAAAAATAAACTTTGGAGTCCTTTATTTAACTCAATTTTTGATATTTTTTGAAAAAATAAAAATATATGATATAGATTGTTTATTACTACATTCCCACCTTTGGGATTGGAATTTTTACATTTTTATAATTAAATGTTTAATAATTTAGTGTTTTGAATCATCTTGTACTTCTTTCTACTTATTGTCTTTTTCCTATATGTTGTGAAATTCCAAATGATCTAGAATTTTTCAAGAATGTAGCCAACTTACCATGAACAATGAATCCAAAGAAGCACCACCATTTTGGACATTTAATCATACAAATATGACCTTGTGAAGTGCAGCTGCCTATATTTTCAAAGGACCAAAAAAATGATTTTTGTTACTTCAAACATTAATATTTTGCAATCTACATGGTGGAAAATTTTGAAATTTTTTTGACATCTTTTTAAAACTAATTAACTACAAGATCCTACAGTTAAATTTGTCCAAAAATGTTTTTCAACTAAAATTTGATGAAAATATAGTCTCTGACCTTTAGTGATTAAGGTCAGAAGAAAAAAAATCTTATGTAGCATTACCTGCTTGCGTGGAGTTTATGTGGCTTCCACATGGCACACTTTGAGCACTTTTTTTTAACCATGTTCGTTGTGATGTTTCTCTAAAAATATAGCATTTTTTTTCAAATTTCCTTGTGTTTTTTCATGTTGATCTTGACAGATTTTTTTGCACATCCATAGTACACATGCCAATGTTTCACTAGACATTTGCACACATTACTATACATGTCCAAAAAAAAAACACTTTCCTTCTAGTGTAACTTCTAAATAATTGTAGAAATCATATTTAATAAGACAATTCAATTTTTTCAAAAATCCTCAAGCATTTATAGGTAAGTTGGCCATAGCATTGTTACGTTGGGGAGTGGTTGTCTTCTGCTTTATTTACATTCAAGAAGAGTTTGGAACTTGCTTATCATATCATGTCTTCTTTGCCACATTTGCCATGGTCCACATTTCTATTTGAAGTTTTTGAGTGAGGGAGTAGTGTCTTTGTGTATCAATGGCTTTGTTCACAGTGAGCATGGGACAATGCACTCAAGGTGTATACTCCCCCCCCCTCAATTTTTATTTTAAATTTTACCACCCCCACTCACCCCCACCCCCTCTTGTAATCTTCAAAATCAAAGTTCTTGACAAACAATATGGGACAATTGATCCCGTATCCAATACTATATCCGTATTCAATACACGTATTTAGTACTCATATCTAGTACCCGTACTCGTATTCGTATTCATATTCAATATTTGTATTTTATATTTGAACAGCTCAGATTAAATTTCACAAGATCAACATCTTGTGATTTTTTGAGAAATCAACGTCAATTTTGAGGATAAGCATTTTTTTCCAAAAAAATCAACGGCTCACAAATTTTTTGAGAGAGGGGGGGAACTAATGGGAGTAGCAAGCGAGTTTCAGTGTATAGTGTCTTTGTGTATCAATGGCTTTTGTTCACAATTGGATGCAGAGAACCTTATAATTTCAATTCTAGTTTTAAGCTTCTTTGGCTTGTTAGACACAATTCTTCTCAATTATGGTGCAAAAATTAAAGGATTGAGTTATTGATGTGATACACTTTATCATGAGATTGGGCTTGCAAGACCCTTATTTGTCTATTCATCTAAGATATTTGGGCAGGCATTCAACATAGGCATTCATTGATAGTTCTTTTTCATTTACTATTTTAATTTCTTTTTGAACTATTTTGTGCCTTTTTGTAGCTTTTGTATTGTTTCATCTACTTTTGTGCCATTTTATCTTGTCTTTTCATCACTTGTCATTTGTTGTCCATTCCCTTGTCACCTTTCCATCTTCCAAATCTCATTTGTTGCAAATTTTAATTAATAAAAAAATTCAAAAGAATTCACAATTTATGCTCTATTTTTTCATTATATATAACTAAATATATTTTATTTTATTTAGAGATGAAATCATTGGTTTTCAATAAGCCATCAAAATTTCAAAGTATTTTATGAAGATATGAAAATTGTAAAGACTCTCTTTGAAAAGAAAAGTCAAAAGGATTCATATCAATTATACAATATACAATTTTCAAAATTCCACCTTTGGTATAGTTTAGTATAAAACATTTTAATAGAAATGAAGAGTGTTAGCATGTGAATATAGAATCTATGAGCCCATGAGCCTAGGAGTTTATATTTTAGATGCCTTTGCCTTTTATGATTATAGATGTCTATGTTATAGATACTTATGTTAAAGGTTATTTTCATGTTATAGTTATAGTGTACGTATGTTATAGATATATATGTTATAAACACTTTCAAATTGTTGTAGGTACATACCTACAACTACGTTCAAGGCCCATAGGTTCATGTCTCTATGCTCACATGCTAACAATGTTGCAATTGAATCCTATTTTCTACATCATCCATTATTTTGAATCAAGTTTGTAGGCCTTAAACTTCAAAATGTTATAAAAAAATTATTTTTTTGGAAGTTTCAAAGTTTTTAGATGGAATAGAAACTTGGCTTGATAAGTTTTCATTTAATTAGTTTTGATGAATAAACAAAGAATCATTTTGAATGTTGTGGTCAAGTCTTTAGATTGAAAAAGTTAAAAGTCATTCCTTGGACACTTTTTGTCCTCATATTTTAAAGAATGTTTATGACTAACTCCAATGTCCTCGTAGTGCAAATATTCTACAACTAACAAATTTATGCATAGGTGATTGATTCATGCACTATTCACCACGGAGTTGATTTTGACAATATTGACAATGATAAAATTAATTCTTTTAGATTTGTTGAATCAATTGTGTTTATCATGAACTCTAGGCTTTGGACAAGAAGGTTGAACCTAAAAATGATTTATATGACTATAAAATATAAATTAAATGCATAGTTCAATTCAACAAATATTTCAAATGTAAGGGCATTAAGATGTATCAATGGTCTACATAGCAACCTATACTCTCTTTACAATGGCCAACGCTATCCCTTGCTTTCAATTCTAAAAAAAATTCGAATATAGTGAGAACCAACATCATTTGCATGTTTGTGAATTTGTTGATATTTTAATTCCTATAAATGTCAATTTCCTTCAATTTTTGTGTACAACAATCTAAAATGATGTAAACCAACATGCCAAGGCACAAAGAAAAAAAATTTGAAGTTATAAGAGAAAGTTGAAAAAAGATAAAGTAATTCCAAATCATAACTGAAAACCAAGTTTAGGACATAGCCAACCTTTGAAATTAGTTTTTTTTCAAATCACAACTTATTTTTTCTTTAAACTTCTATGGTAGTGTGTAGTGTGTCACAAACTACAACTTTTGTATATCTACTTTCAGACTTTGTCCATTGATATTTATGGTATAGTTGTTTGAATGAAACTGTTTCAAATTTGTTCTCAATTTTGTTCATCACTATAGCAAGGTGGACTTAAGAATAATTATTTCATTTGTCATAGCTGAAATTGCCTAGAGATTGAAACTAAGTTAACATTTTCAAAGTAAAGAAATGCGTAACATGGACCTTCAAAGTGTAACAAGGATTATTGTGCATTATTGCATTAGAATGGATTTGAAGGCAACGGAAGCATGTTTCAAGCTTGTTCCCTTCACTATTCCCCATGTAGTGAAAGAACAACTCATTGTTAGAAATGAAAAAAAATTTAATTCTTAAAATGAAAAACAAAATTAATTAAATTTTTTTGAAAAAAAATAAATTTATATGATGTGGTAGGGGCTCAACCATGTCATATTACTGTAGTTGCTTAGTTCTCTTGTTCCCTGTAGCTTGGGAACTCACATTATTTTGTTGCCTTCAAGTCCCTTCTAATGAATTCTTATTTTTCTACCTCAAATTCAAAAACCTAGTTACATGCATTGTGGGTGGAGAAGTACCTGATGTAGAGTAGATGTTGTAATTAGATGGCTTGCATTTAATATTGAATTTATGATTAAACAAATTATAAGGTGAATATCCTCCAAATTGCTACTATGCCTATTTACTATTATTAGATTGGTCAAATTTCAAATATATTTTTTCATTGGCAAGTGAAAGGAGGTTCTAATGCATCAAAGAATGCGGCATTTGGATATCATATGCAAAAATAGTAAAGTGACAAATTTGAGTTCTAAATAGTTTCTTCTACATAGGTAGATAATTGCTTTTAGAGATGTGCATAGAGTGAAGATGGTGGTTTAGGGACAATGGTGCATTTGGGGGGCTTGTCTCAAATGTGTATTCATAAGTCTACAAACATTTGGTAGAAATAGTCATTACCTATTTCTTACCTTTGAAATTAAATGTTTTTTTGTAAACCAAAAAAACCCTCTTGGCTTGGCAACTAAAAATTAATCCATAAATACTCAATTTTATTCAAAGGAGTTCTCACATCCATTGGTTGTCAATAGTGAACCATTTGGCAAGAGCTTCCTACGAGAGTTACATGAGATGGATGAATACAACCATTTGCAAGTGTGTAGAGAAAACAAATTTTGCTTATTCTTCAACTATATGTCTAGAGTGGTCACTTGATATTTCATGATTTTTGTTTCAGGTTTTGAATAAATTCATGTAGGGATAAGAAGAATAGAAAATACTTTTCAAAAATGAAGATTTTAAGTCTAGAATCTTCTTAGGCTATAATTTATTTTTGCCCCAAAACTTTAGGTCTACATTCGCCTTTTCCAACCATAGACTCTTAGGGATATATTAATTAGATTAAGTGTGTTTTAACAACATGCATCATTAAGGATTAAAATGTAAGGGACAAGAAAGATGACAATTATAATACATATCTTTATTTAGCAATGAATTAGGGACAAATTTTTTGAGCTAAAAGAGCTAAGTAAGAAGTATCTTAGAGATGCTTTCAAAGGTGTAATAATTTTAATGTTTTGGCACTATGTACCAAATCATCATACAAATGCTTGCCAACTTTCTATTTTAAATTCAATTTAGTCTAAGAATATGAAAAACCACTTTTTCAATCCTTAAAAAATAGTAGAATTTCTTTTATCATTAAGAGGAATAGAATAGTGTATCTTCATTTTTAGTTCGATTCTTACATGGAAACAATCAACCTTGAGTACTTATAGTGAATAACATTATAATTGTAAGACATATTATTTCAAATATATATATGGTTCCAGAAAATGCCATCATGTCATTTTTTACAATAAAAATTATACTACATGCATTTGCATTTTTACTTCAATCTTTTAAGAAAAAATAAAATAATACTAAATTCACCATCCACTACTATCAAAGACAACAATAAAGAAATTGTGTTTTTGCAACTACTTTAAAAAATAGGTGGTAGTCTTTTATATGTGACATAAACTATATGAGAGCCATTATATTGCACTCACCAAAATTTAAAAGAAATATGATTGGTTTCTGAGAGGTTATTTCACAACTCAATAATTGTAAATGACATGGACCAGTAGTTTTCCAAATTGATCCCTATCATTCTTTGCAGGGATAAAACTAAACTCCAAATTTATCACTTTACTAAATAAATGTAAAAACCTAATGCTATTTTGTGATTTTACATATTTCTCCAATTTGCAATTAATTTGGGTCTTCAAGTTGGAATATGAATTCAAATTTGATCCTCTAATAAAAAATAATAAGATAATATATTTTGCTACAAGGTAAAAAATTTGAGCCAAATTTTAACCCTTGTCTAGTGTAGGCTAGAGCTACTAGAGTGCAATTAGAGCTATAGCCAACAACCAAGCTTTTGATATTGTTCATACCATTTTTGTAAACTTAAAAGTGTTTTTTTTATTAAGGTAAAAATTCTAAGCCAACTCCACCTTTCTATTATCTACTAGAGTAAAACTCAAAGTTAAGGCAAAAAGTTGGGCTCAAAATATTATATATACCAAATTATGGCTGTTCAAGATGCACAACTCCAAATTTTTCACCTTGGTGGATAAATCATGTAGAAATTTACCTTTAATTTGGCCCCCCTTTTTGTTGTTGGTTAATTCTATATTTTTCACCCTTGTGTATTATTAAGTAGAAACCTTTGGATGGACTTCTAGGCACGTAGATTTGGTCAAACCTTGTATAAGAGACAAAAAAGAAGCTTCAAAATTCTACATGGATTGAATGTGCAATAGTTGTAGGAAGAAGATAAAAAATGATTAGTTGGCAAATTTTTGAGGTAGGCCAATGAAAAGTGAGGGGAGGCAAGTTCTTGTCTTCACTCAAAACTACTTCTAACCATTAAAGGATTTTGGGGGGCTGGGTGGGCCATTTTAGGGCCATTCCTATTGTTGTTCCCTAGGTAGTTAGAGAACAATTGCTATCAAATTTTATTTTATTTTATTGAAAAATTTCAAAATGAAATTTTTTTAGTGATGTGGTAGTCACTGTGCCACATCAGGCAGCTAGTGCATAGATTTCCTAAAGTCTGAAAACCTCAAGGAACTAGCAACCCTCCAAAGCAATTGGAAATTTTCTAATGCATTGGGCTTCAACTTTTGGGTTGCTTTTCATTTGACAACAAAATGGTTCTCATCATAGAATGTAGTTTCTACCTACTCATTCAAATAGAAGTGAAAGCATTATGAAACTCTGGAAGCCAAAACAATTTGGGTTCCAAAAACCTTGGAAATTCATTTCCAATTCCGATACACCATAAGAGTCCTCCCACATGCCTCCCTATAACTTAATAAGTTGAACGTACTCTTTTTTTTTCTTTTTTTTTTTCCTTCTCAAAGTCAAAAAGTTGGAGTCATCACCCCGGGTCCACAAACTGGGCTGGTATGTGACCCAAATCCGGAGCTCCAAAGGGGATCGCGTAACCGACCACGACGAGCAATGGAACCGCAGCCGCAGCTTCGGACCATCCGCGCTGGTAGGTTAGCAGGAATCCGTAACGAGTCGTAACGTAGCAATTGCGTGCAGCCAATCCATCCGAAGTATCCCCAGTTGTACAATTTTGGATTACACGGAGAACATCTCCAATTCAAGTGAAGGAAATTTGCAGTGATGATGTAAGTTTCGTCGGCGTTTTCTTTTCTTTTCTTTTCTTTGGGTTTCGTTTGGTTTTGCCGCGAGGGCAGCAGAGTCAGTCACAAGGTCGGGATAAGTTTAAGCCCAGGCCGAGGTGGAATAAGGACGGACGGACGGACGGACAGACGGAACGGACTGACGAACTCTCGGAGTTTAGTTCTGGTGGGTCTTTCTCTCTCGCACGGAGGAAGAGGAATCCCGGCATCTATTTCTGCGCCGCATTCTCGTGCAGCAAGCACACACACGTTTCGTGGGGATTGCCCAGCGGCTAGTCCAATCTTTCGCCTGCCTGCCACCAGCCCTTCTCCCTCTGGTGCCTGTTCAGCTTTCCCTGTCCTCAGAGCTTCACTCCAACCATTTTCGTAACGTGCCGCACAATCCGCCACTTTCTTCGCACCTCACTGCCTTTCCTGGAAGCAGCCGCGCTCAGACCATCTCTTCCAGTCGTCCCAGAGTCGTCACTAAGCTTAAGTCTGAGCTCACGAGTCGCGATCTCTGCAACCCCAGCAGCGCGTCTCGCGTCTTTTGTCGGAACAGACTTGTTGCGTTTGGAATTGAAGGGGAAGGGGGACTGAGAATGGTGGCAATTGTGTTGCTGCCGGAGTGCGTGTATCTTGCAGGTGCGAATTGGGGTAGGGAGAACAGCAGGGGAACTTCACTTAGGGTTGTTGTGCGGGAGAGAAGTAGTAGCCGGGGTCGGTTGATGGTATTTTTTGGCTTGATTTTTGGTGTTCTTGGTCGGTGGTGCGTTTCTGTTTGGGGAAATCCTGAAAAGGTTGTGGTTGTGGATTATGCCTGGTGCCCTAAGGTGGTGATTACGGTAGAGTGAGCGGAGGTCGTCTGGATTGGTTCTTAAACTGGAGGGATTGGATGCTTTCGGTGTAACTGCGGAGGATTTTGAGGTGACTCGTTTTTGGAGTAGGTTCCGATTCTAAAACTCGGAAAGAAATCTCTGGAGAGGTCAGTTTGGGGCCTAGATTGCTTAACTTTTCTGGAGAAGGCTTAGTTTTCCTCTTTTTATTTTTAATAGTAGCAGCGGCTTCGTGGTTCGGAAGAACGCTTACGAGTTGTGTGGCGAACTATTCGTTTGTATTTTGTATTTTTTGTGGTGCTGACAACTCCCTTTTTTCGCATCAGATGTTTGAGCCGAGTTTGATTATTGTTGTTTATTCTCTGTGGGGATCTCACGAAGGTTGTTATTTTCTTTATTGGAGTCTTCGCATTCATGCTCAATTTGCTGTATGCTGGGGCTTTCTACTGGACTTTGGCAGCAGGTGGTTGCTCTAGCAGCGGTATGAATCTTTTTTGAAGTGTCGGTATTCTCGACTTGATCTCAGAACCGCTCTGTTCGTGTCCATGTGTCTGGAAGTGAATTGCGTCCCTGGCTTGCATATTAGATGAACCCTTAGTTTTGCGGGGAGGGTGTTACCGAAAATCTTTGCCTGTATCGACATTTCCATGTATTGAAGTGGCAGATTTTGTATTCTATCTTACCTTTAAATTGAGATTGATTAAATCATCGAAAGGCTTGAATGGATGTCAAGTTCCGTGAAAGCATTACGCTTTTCCATTATCAAAATCTTTTCCTTTATTGAAATCTAGCTTCAAACCTCGATTCTTTTGAGTACTCTATGATCGTCTCACAATTGCTTGTTGGTATTTGATCCAGGTGTAAATCCATTTATCTGAGGAGCCAGAATTTACGTGCACAGCGGAGTTCAACTTATGGAACAAGCAGGTGATTAAAGTGAAGTTAAGGTCATGGGAAATAAGATAACTCGCCGGCGCCCCGTCATTGACGAGCGCTTTACTCGTCCTCAGGGCTTATACCCCCACCGCGATGTGGATCAAAGGAAGCTTCGCCGTCTCATTGTTGAGGCGAAGCGCGCTCCCTGTTATCCTGGTGCAGAGGAGCCAGCTACTGATCTTGAAGAATGCCCCATCTGCTTCTTGGTGCGTCTTGGTCTTGATTAATCAGTGAGCAATTTAATTGGTCAACCTGACAGCTTTTCAGTTATCGGTACTTGGAATGGCTTTGCCAATACATTCTCTCTGCGATTTTCTCATTAATGGTCATTAACCCTCACGTGCACAATCTAAATATAGAAATTTCACTTTCGAAGCTGTAGTCTATTTTAGTTCCGTTAATTACGTCGTTCAAAAATGTAGGTTATGATTTCTTCTTTCTATTGGTACGCCTTTATTGCCTTCCTTGAAACTTCCTAAATGATTTCCTTATAGATTAAATGATTTCCTATAGATATGGAAGCGGTCACTTTTGGTCGTTTGGCACTTAAGGGATTAATGGACAATCCCTTGGACCTTTGACGTTTATGCTGAATAGAAATGAAAGGTCTCTGTTCTCTTGCAAGCATCGAACTGAACTGATAGGAATCGGAACTGGGGTGTGGATGGGGTCAAATGGCAGCATTATCCAAGCTTGAACAGATCCAAGTGTTGCACCAAAGGAATATGCACTGGTGAGTATTTCTGTAAAGTGTTTTGTCTGGGAAATCGAAACAAGGGATATTAATCGTGACTTCGAACATTACAGACGTGTGGTCATACATATATTATGTATTTTTGCGCCATCTTCCCAGTTTATCCTAACGAAGAGAAGTGGTCCGGTTGCAGAGTGTTTCCTGCAGATGAAATCTCCACATTGCGCGCGGCCAACACAGTGAGTGACGTCTTCTCTCACGTCTTCTCTCACGCTTAAAATCAAAACTCTGTTTCATTCCTGGTTTAAATCAGTTTTCAGTAGAGAAGGGCTCCAGAGTCGGCACATTGGGTAAGTGAGAAGAAATTTCCTATTGATAGCTTGTTTTCGACTGTTTAGGTGCCCCTTTTGTAAGACTCCCAACTATGATGTTGAGTATCGAGGAGCCAAGACAATGGAGGAGAAGGGCATGGAGCAAGCGGTATGGATCTTCACTTTTCACTTATTTCTTATTCACGAAAACTTCAGGCAGGAGATCTGGCACTGGAGAAACTTGGAACTGTGTAGCCAGCTTCAATGAAAGACCAATTTCTGATTGTGTATCTACTACTTTCAGGAGGAGCAAAAGGTTATAGAGGCCAAAATCCGCATGCGTAATCAAGAGCAACAGGATGACGAAGAACGCAAGCAGCGCAGGGAAGAGGATATTCGTGCGGGTCGTATTCGAGTGCAGCCACCTCGAGTTCAGCCCATCACTAATCATCAGATCGTGAGTGCACCCGTTGATGAAATCGATGGATTGAATTGGCGATCTGGCTGGGGTAGTGCTGATCGTCAATCACAGGTAAGGGTTTTCTTCATTAAAATATTATCCGGATAAATTCGTCTTTCCTTAAACGTCTGGATATCAACTTGAAATGCCAGCGTTTTTTCCTCAATTTCGAGTGTCGTTTTGAAATCCTTAAGATTGAAATTTCTTTTTGCACGTAAACGTAATAGTAGACACCTAAATGTAACTAAAGTTGTTACACCCGCATTGACCAAATCATCAAATTTGGCCATCTCTGCAAAGTTGGTTTGGGGTTTTCAAAGACTGTTCTTTTATTTTTTGTTTCTCCTGATTTTGAAATATGGGACCAGCCTAAATTATTATTATTATTTTTACAAATATAAGAATATATGCATTTGACACACTTTGCATTTGAAAAAAAAATTTGTTGACTTTTAGGAAGTGACATTTAAAAAAATGACATTTCCCTCCCGATATTTTTAATTGCGTACCTATGGGAGTTCAATAGGAGATTTTTGATGGGGATTTTAATTTTAAAGATTGTCTTGGCTAATATAGATATTTTGCTAGCAAGTCGTGGATACGGATTTCATCTTGTGATAGATATTGTTGTTGATATGGATGGTGAAACTTTAGCCTGAAACACACTGATTAAGGCTGCTTTGGAAGAAATTTTATCCCTGTTAATCATTTTCTCATCCTTTTTGTCCAGGCGCTGACAACGTCTGCCCCTCTGGAAAGACTAGACCCTTTTTCCTTGTGGGTCGATGAAGATTATCAGAGAGCGGACGCAGCTGCACCATCTCAACAAATAGCTGCTTCACTAGTATCGAATACTTCTTCTCCCATAAACCGGCAGCAGATCGAAATAGGTTTTCCTACCCCGCAGGCCCCACCGGGTGCAGCCAGAGGACGCTACAGGTGTGAATACTTACCTTCGTTGCCTCCAAATAATTTACCAATTTCTGGCATGGAATTTGAAATGTAATTATGGATCCACTTGAGCCTTCTGTTCCTTTTGTGTAGATGGAAACGTGACTTTATTGGGGCGTGCACTTTAGACGTAATTCACTAGTAGAAACATCCCTCGCAGAGAACCTAGCTGGTTAAAGTTCTGCCAATTGTAATGTCATTTAAAGCAGTGTCCAACATTAACCCTGCCAATCTCAATGGGGCTTGGTTTTCTAGACCTCTTGAGGGTGGATTTTCTACCTATAGTTGGTATAGAGGAATTTGGTTAATCCCATACGTAATCTTAGCAGAATCAGTATAAGGTTTTGGTTACTGCGACTTTATGGCACATCTATGTATTGGGGCCTGACATTATCCTGTGGTTATGTTAGAGAGGATGAGTTCGATATTGATCTTGAGGATATCATGGTCATGGAAGCAATATGGCTCTCTATTCAGGTTAGCTCATTTTCATCTGGTCCACTTCTTTGGGCGAGTACTTCTTCTTTGCAATCTGTGTTCCTCATATGGTCGCATTTCGTAATTTTACGGAAGCCTAATTGATAATAACCCCACCAGATTTTACATCGTGATATGTGCCTTCAGTTCTAAGACCTATGCGTACCTTTAGTCAAGCACATTAGAGCTATCCTTCAATTTTTTCAGAATAGATGTCACTAAAACAGTAGGGCTCAATGTAAAATCGTGCAACAAATTGATGACCCTGATTGAATCTGCCAGTGCTAAAGCCTTGCATGGTTACTTTTAAATCCGTATGAGTGAAAGTATAACTCCATTGTCGTGAACTTTTGAATGTATCTTCTCAATGACTAAGACGTACTGTTGAATTCAGGAGCAAGAAGCACGGCGCCGGTCTTCAGAGGGAGAAGCCACTCAATCTCGGCCTGCGGAGCTCTTGACAGAAATCAGCCTCAGCCCGGAGGCAGATGATGATCCTGTCATTGTTCCTCCTCCCCCACCCCCAGCAGGAGTTGAAGGGGAACCGTGGGATCAGCGACAAGGCCTGGCAGCAGTGGGCCTCGCCGGTGCCATTGCCGCTTTGGCAGAGCGGCAGGCTGTTGGGGGAGACGCTACCGCTCAAAGCTTGCCTCCACCTCATTCAGAAGGCTCTAGATTAACTCTGCTGTCGAATGTGAATGAGGAAGCCTTGGAAAGCACTGATGCTATAACCGAATCCGAGAGGCAGTCGGGATCATCGCAAAGGGGTGATTTGCACTTAATGGCTGAAATAACGCCATCCGTGTCTGGGAGAGGGGAAGAGGATGCAGAAAACTCAAGCAGAGCATCTGAGAAGCTGGCCAATTGGGTGAGCTCAACTCAGAAAGAGTACAAAGGGTCTTCGACATGGCTGGGCGATCAAAGCTCAGAGCAAGTGGAGGTGGGCACCAGCTTTTCGAGTAGCGTACCGTCGGCGTCGGAGTTACCCTGGGAAGCCCCGGACAATGGGGAAAGCAGTGGTGCCAACAACGATAAGGTGCTAGTGCCGGACAGCTTTGAGGAGCAGATGATGTTGGCCATGGCTCTCTCTCTCGCCGATGCTCAAGCTCAGGTCCGCCAAGGAGGTAACCGTTCCGGACCACTTCCTCTGTCCACTAACCCCGAAGCTCTAGCCAGGGTGCAGCGCCAGGGGAACAGCCGCTCGGGTCCTCTTCCTCGGCCTACCTACATTGGACACTAATGTTCCGCTCGTTAGGGGGTCTCAGAGTTCACGCTTTGCTGCTGGAACTTTTCTCCGCTCCCACCAGCCAACGTGGCCGCATTTGCGTGTTTCATGATGGTGAGAGTTGCGCGACTCCAAGTCATGCGTAGGAAGCAAGTGATCTAGTGACTTGTCACCCCCTTCGAAATGCTATCCCGCTTTCTTCTTAAACCTGTACAGATTCTCCAGGTTTAATACTTCGTTTAGGTGGCTCAGACATTTTCGTAGTCCAGATTCTCAGTTTATGCTTTGCCGGGCATTCCAGATTTTCCTGCCTTGCAATTGTCATTTCGCCTCCTGTCATTCGGGACATGGCTTGATGAGTGTGAAGTCATCACGACCCGGTGCCTTAGATTTATTGTGTACCATCGCTCCTTTACAAAGGTTAGGAAGTGCGAAAAGTAGTACCGTTACTCATTTTTAAGTATCGATTTGTAGATACTTGATCTGTAAGATATTTAACGCTGGGTTCTTCCATCTTGCGCACGCTACTCCTCTGATTCGTAAACTTGTGTGTCAGACTTTTTTGTGACCTCATTCTTTGTTACTCCGTATTTTTTTTAATTATCATGGCTGTACTCTGAAGGTAGAAGATCCTATTGTGATAAAAAAAAAAAGTCGCTCCTTTCATGTTGCTGTCACTTGAAACTTTGATTTCTGCAATGATTACATCCCCTGTGACCCAAATCTCATTTATTCTAAGAGTCATTGATATCAAATGCATGCTGTAATGTAGCTGCTCTTTCCAGTCAACGGATATATTATGCATCAAAAGTGTAGAGTTGGCTTATGACATGTAAATTCAAGGATAGAATGAGGAGTAGCTCTCCACAGAATTGGCTATGTCACATAACTCGAGTAGACTTTCATCAGAATATGACCACCTCCGTGAGACACTTGGTTTAGACTATGAAGTATTACTCCCAGACTGGCCATTTTCATTCACTGAGTTGATGGAGCTTCCGCAGTACTTCTGCCTCTTGCTTCCAGATGAGCAACAGCGCAAGGGCAACCTGCACATGGGGCAAGTGTCGTAACCCGCACGCACAAATTCTTTCGCACTCCCCTGGTGCACACTGTGGCCGCATTTCGTTGCATCCTAGTCGACTCCCCGTCGATTGCGCTTCTCCAAAGCACAGAACACAGTCTGCCTCACTTGCAAAGTCCATGCAATCCTTTCCATGGTCAGTCGACCTTTCCAGACTCCGAGCCGTGATATGGGGCTGCTCCACTCGGCAGTTTTCCGTCCTCTAGCGTCATCAAACCTCTGCAAGTCTTCGTCTTGTGTCACAGTCCACTGGCTCGTCACGTCACTGGATGCCCCCATTTTTGAGACCCTCAAAACATCCACTCGCAGCCAATGAATCCTCATGTGATAGCAGAGGATTTGAACACGATGTATAACTCAGAACATGGCGTGTTTCAGAATGCCAACTCTGTGCACACAGCTCTACAAACTCGGCATGGTGTAGATGTGAGGTTCTAGGCGGACAACAGGAATAGTGTCAATGTCTTGGAACTTTGCCATTTTAATATGTAGTTATGATTTGTTCATTAAACTGAATTTTTAGGGATAACTAGCGGTTGGTGCTTGCTTTGCTAAGCATTAAATATATTACTTTCATCAATTTTTCATGTGATAGAATGTAGATAAATAAAGCATGTATAATCTTTAAATGAAAACATTGACATCTTCATACAATATTCTTTGAAAAAAAAAATATATATATATATATGTAGTACAATAGAAAATAATTAAAGAAAATCTTTATATCATAATTTTTACAAAAAACCTTTGTAAAGATGAAAACATTGCAATAAAAAGAAATTAACCAAGTGAACAACGTAAGTAAAATCTTCACATTTGAATAGGTAGAGCAATAGTTTCAATTTCAAGAAAATCTTCAATTAGAAAATATTAATCTTTGTACTAAGCCTACAAATATATGTATGATAAAATGTAAAATAATTTTAAAAATTTTGAAATCAAAATCTTTACAATTAAAGAATATGCAAAATCTTCACCTATAAAAATGTAGAATAAAGATTTTAATTTCAATAAAAGATTCAGATAGTAAATTATAAAAATCTTCATAATCATTTGAATATATTGCAATCTAAAATAAAATAAAAATATATATATTTAAAATAAAATATATATATTAGAATCTTTGCATATTTGGCTATTTGCATACTCTCAAAGAAAAGTAATGAGTTTTATAAGTAGATTGCATCTAAAGATGCATGCTTTGAAAAATCTTTCCATTGACTATAAAAGATTGTAGCAAAATGGCTATAAATATCATCTTACCATATTTATTCATATGGTAGGCTATCTCAATTGAGACAATATAATAATAATAGACACCAAAAAAATACAGTTGGATGGAAGGGGACGTCGCTAAAGCGTGCATGAACCCTAAACATAAAGAGTTTGGAACAAACTCTTAACTTTTCCATTCACCTGATTCAGGTGTAAATACATGTAGAAATCTCCAAGACAATGTCATACAAAACCTCATGATAAACCACATTTTTTACTGTTCCCATGGCTTTTGAATTGTCATTAGCAACCTTAATGTTTGCAGAATGTTTACCATGAGACAAAGCCACATATGATTGACCATGGCTAAATACTTCATTTTGAAGATAAATGCCGACTCAATTATATGATTGGCCCTACGATTTGTTGATTGTCATTGCAAAAACACCAGTGATAGGAAATTGTCTCCGACATAGTGTAAATGGCAAGCGACTATCATTGCAATGATGTGTGATTTTTCAAATCAACACTTCTTGGCCATGATGATGCCCTTTCACAATTTCACACAATAATATAGATGGAGATACTTGTAACAAACGTAAGTGACCACCATTGCACAAACCTTTTGTCGGATTTAAATTTCTTAACAACATTACATATTGACCACATTTAAGATTTAATTGATGAGGTGGCAAACTACTAAGATGTAGAGAATTTAAAAACTCTACCAGATAATGATGGACATGTTCATCATTTTCATGAATAAAATTAGCACTAAAACATTAATGCACATCACCAGGCATATGGTTGGTGATTTTATGGTTGATTTCTTGGGCATCATCGTTTCAGACAACTAAAATTACACGCTCAGAGAAATAAATTGAATCATCAAAAATTGCATCAATAAGTCCATTTAGAGAATTTTCATGTACAACCATTTCAAGTGGTAGGTCTACCTCTAAACCGGTTTTGCCTTCACCAATATTTTATAAAAGTTGTTGAAAATCCGGTTGACTTTGTAAATGCATATTAGTGGTCAAATGAAAATGTTGCATTATGAAAACAAATATGAAGGTCGCAAGCAAGCCTCAACAGTTTACTTACGACTTCCACCTACAACGATTGGTAACGTTTGGCAAAAATCACCACCATATAAAACTACAAGACTGCCATTCGGAGTATCAATACCTTGAATATCTTGCAATAATCAATCTATTGCTTCGATCATAAATCTTTGTCCAATACAAGCTTCATCAAGTACAATCAATTGTACTTTACGTAAACTTTGAGCTAAGGATGATTAGGCACTAATCAAACATGTTGATTTATCATGCAATTGGAATGGAATGGCAAGAGATGAATGTATTGTTCGTCCTTTGTGCAAAAGACAAGCAACAATTCCACTTGTTGCCATTGCCATATATTTAATACCACGACCTCGAAGATAATCTAATATGGTATTGTACACAAAAGTCTTACCAATATCTCTAGGGCCATCCAAAAAATATTACTTACATGAAGGATGAGGTTTTAAATGGCATTAATAACTGTATTGAAAACAATGCGTTGTTCTTTATTTAATTTGTCCACAACCTCTTCTGTAAAGTTAATGTTTAAATTATCTAAGTTATTGTTGTTATTGGCATCATCACCAACATCACCAATATTTGGATAGCCAAATTCATTCAAATCTTGAATGTCAAAAAAATCTTCAATGCATTTATTATTAAACAGCAAATGTTCATTAATGGATAGAATTGCTTTGCTATAGCAATTTTGGTCATTAAGCCAATCATTAGACATAGCGTCAATATGTCTCTTTAAGAAACCAAGATGATTCAATGGTTGTCTAAACACAAGAAGTGTTGCAAGCAATCGTCGAATTTGTTTAGGCAATGAAATGACAATTGCCTCTTGGAGACAATTGTCCCATTCACCATCATCTTGTAAAAGTCCTCTTGCAATGCAAGTGACCTTGTACGTTGAATGTACCATATTTTGAAAACAAAATAGGTCATCAAACAAAGTTGGTGCCTCAACATGAGTTAACAACAAATGCAAGTAAAATAATTCGGTACCTACAAGAACCATGTTTACTTTACCAAAAACTTTTATCTTGCGTTGTCTTCTTTCTCATAAATGATTTTTCTCATTCCACTTATAGTGCAATGCAAGATCCATATATTGAAGAAGCATATGATTGCCTTGATTTCTAAAAGCAATCAAGGCACAAATGCAACGATTGAGTTCAAAAAACTCAGTAAGTTTGATTTTAGTGTTTTAATCAATCACTGATTGTAAAGATGTTCCTTCTTTGAAGGTAACATATTGTTGATCGGGAAGATGAATGGGTAAACGACAAATATTATGACTCTTGTTGTTGGTTTCAAAACCAAAAAGCCTCCAACATGCTTCTTGCGTAGCAACATAGCATCCCTCTAAAAATTCCTTAATCTCATCGACAACCTCATCTATTTCTACAACGCCATGATTTGAATCCTTAAAAATATATTTATGGAGGTATTTCACAGTTTTTACTGAGCTGCAAAACTTCACATTAATATGACAATTAAAACAGCTTAATAAGTATGGATTGTATGATACAACCCATCGATTGTCCAAATGGACAACTTAACCACGCATACGTTTTTTAACATAGTGATTGTCATTTCGATGACAATACAAAACATGACTATCACTATCCATCTCGGTGGTATTTCGAGATTGCATTGGATAGTGCTTGGAGCATTTTCCATCTTCCATATATAGACAATTGGGATTATTCAAACCACATGGACCATGCATCATGTGCTTAGCAACTGCAACATAAAGTTGCGGTTGCCTATTCAAATGTTGAATCTCAACACATACAACTCTATCTACAAGGTTACAATTGTTGACCTTGTCTTTCAATCAAAGAAGAATGTGAGCGTGAGGTAGACTACGCTTTTGAAACTTAATAGTATAACAAAAAACAATTGTCTACTCCAATACATTTTTCTTTGTGATTTCATCCATCATTGCTTTTTAATTTGAGTTCAAAGACACGTATTACAACATTTAGACGATCGAGAGGACTTTGACCTTATTCAAGCTCTCAATGATCTCAGACCAATTTGGATTACATGTCATTGTAATAAATAAATCCGGTTTGCCTAAAACTCTAACTAAGACCCTACTATTGTATAAGAGTTTCTACATGTATTGAGAAGATCCAGTGAATGTAGTAGGTAAAACAATGAGGTACCCAATGCGTCCTCGACTGTCGTCATGCATAGCATCTACAATGCCTCTATAACATTCTACTCGAAGATCTGTTTGATGTTGTCTAATGAAAAACAAATTTTCATGTTCTACATGCAAATATTGATCTATTACGTATTGTTGAAATAATCTACCGGCCCTATGCAATATATTAAATTGAGGTCACTTATGAAGCATATACTAAACAAATGACTTTAAAGTCATCCTAGTATCCGCTTTGAAAGTAGGTGACCACCCATATCGACCATCCAGAAACAACAAAGGGTAGGATAAAGCATCATAAGCTAGATGAATTTCTTTTGTTCATTGTAAATTTCCACCATGTTGGTGAAGAATAATATCTCGACCGGATTCTAAATGTTGTTTGTCAAGAACAATAGCAGCAACCTCTAGAACTATAGGGTGATTGTATTGATGATGATGTTCACCGGTAGAAGTCTCACCGGTGATACGAAGTCCCATATTATGTCTTCCCAAAAGAACATGACGTGAAGACTTAAAACTATGAACTAATGCATTGATTGATTTAAAAACCTTTTGAACATTATTAACGGTCTCATGGTTAAGATCATCAAAGATCTCTATGTGACAATTGGTTTATAAATCATCATTTAAAAAATAAATTTGTACAAATTTTGAGCCGTGATTTATTTTGGGTTCTAAATTTCCAATGTGATGACATAAATCTCTATTTACATGAAAAATATATACCCCTTGACCCTCAACTTGGCCAAACTGAAATTTACTACGCATACTTATAAACGCAAACGCTTGATTATATTTTCTAATGAATTTAAAAAATCCTCGAGAATTGGGTGTATTATCTATATAAAGCTCATTGAGCATGGAGTGGATGGTAGGATGGTTAACATGTTCACTACCAACTTTACCATTGTAACAACAAATTGTTGCTTTTTCTTTCCTAAAACAAAATGCTAAACTTTTTGGACATTGGATGGACATAGATGCAAGACTAGTGATATTAACATCTACATAGTCATCAATTATAAACAAAGCTCAAGCCATAGTCTACAAAAGATGACAATCACAAATCCTAAAATTCGCACTTTAGGAAGTGGAAACAAAAAATAATGGTTTTGAAATTGCACCTTTATAACTTGTGTTCCAAAAATCTTCATTTCTTGAATATACTCCATTTCACTCTAGCTTTTGCTTCCTACATCCATAACACATTAACATGTATTCAATAACAAAATTTTGGATATTAGCACCTATTTCAAAATATAGGTTAAATTTCGCCAAATTGATCAAATTCAAATTCTTGTGCATGACATTGCTCAAATTAAATCAAACCATTAAAATTGTATTCAATTGTTCATGTGTGCCTCAAAAAATGCTAAAGTTATTCAAATTAAGTTTTAAATAGGTCAAACTATTGACATTAGTTTACATAGCATAGATAACATTCAACTCATATTATTCAAATGAAACTCAAATTGCCCAAATTAGATCAAATGATGTTCAAATTGTTCAAATTAGATCAAATTATTGACATTAAGCTCAAATTAGGTCAAATTCCTCCAATTTGGCTCTAATTTCATTCATTTATTGGAATTAAGTTGAATTGAAGCTCAAATTGCACTCAATTTGTTCAAATGAAGCTCAAATTGTTCACATTAGGTCAAATTGTTGACATTAAATTCAAATTAGGTCAAATTGCTCTCTAAGAATGCTCTAATTGCTCCAATTTGGTTCTAATTATATCATTCTCTTGGAATTAAGTTGAATTGAAGCTCAAATTACATCCAATTTGTTCAAATAAAACTCAAATTGCTCACATTAGGTCAAATTGCTCCAAGAATACTCCAATTGCTCCAAGATTGCTCCAATTGTTCCAAGTGCTCCAATTTGGCTCTAATTACATCAATCTCTTGTATGAAATTAGATTGAAACTCAAATGACATTCAAATTATTCAAATGAAATTCAATATTCAAACCACTATTCTATACATGAATTCAAATTTGCTCAAAACAAATGTGAAGAAGATACCTTGGAGGTATTGTTGAATTCAAGAACACCACTACTTGATAAATTTCTTCCTTCACAACCAATAGTGACCAAAATTGAAGAATTGAAATGCAAATTTCCCAAATTGCAAGGACTTGGTAAAGACTTTGTTGTAGAATCCAAAATTGCTTTAAAATTGTTTCAATCATTTGATAGTAACAATAGAACATTAGAATCAAGAACACTTAGAAAATCATAGAATCGTGCAAGTAGAATGAAGTGTGAAGCCAAAAATACCTTAACATCCATAATATCATTGTACCTCTGTAATATCACATTTTACCACTATGTAATATTACAGAGGTGCAGTGGCCGTTGTAACTTTGTATTATTACATTGTGTTAAAATATGATATTACAGAGAGGTCCGACCTTTGTAATATCACACAGTGTAAAAATATGACATTACAAAGGACCCTGTGATTTTAGTACCGGAGTACTTCTTCAATTTCGGCAAAAATTAATTGTTTTTTAAGATATCGTAATTTTAGAGAATCATAATGATAATTGCCGAAAATCTTGAAAATCTGCAGCACTGATTTCCAAAATCAATGGAAATATGTCACTATCTACGGTTTGATAATCTTGCTAAAATCACAAAAAATTAAATGATTAGGTTGTTTTACATAAAGAAAATAATCACAATCAGTAAGGTACATTATAGAGTTTAATGATCATCAACCATGTATACCAACAAGATCATTAATCACCACAAGGCTTATTGATGAGAACATCGAGGAATGTCATCATTGTTTCTAATATGGAGTCGGAAGTGGAGAGGTTGTTTTTATAATGAAATTCATTCTCTCTCATAAACCCTCAAAGGATATGGGGTAACTTGAAGATGATAGCTTGACCTCTCATTGTAAAAAAATAGTACTTGTGTTCAAAGTAGACTTTTAAATCTCATTTTTGCATAGTAAAATAACATTTTTCAAAAAAACTTTGATTTAAGAAAAGTTGAAAAATAAATATAACTTTCATTTTCAAAGATCCTTTTGTGATTATAAGTGTCCAAACAAATGTTATAGACAAAATTCAAAGGAGATGTTTGAAAATGTCAAAGAAAATGTTCCTTCCAACTCCTCCTTGAAATTTGTTCATAACTTTTGATTGGAGGATTAAAATCTCAAAAGGATTTATGGAGATGAAATCTAGCTTCATTTTGCACAATAACTCAATTCAAATTCTTTTGAAAAAAGTTGTTCTACTATGCCTAAATGAGGTTTGAAATTCTACATTGAACACATTTCTTATATTTGACTTCACTATGAGTGGTTGAGTTCTTACTAATCCTAACTATTTACATATCCCACGTGGGTCGTTCTACCTCTTATCACACAATTTGTATAAAAATCTTGTCTTCTAACACATCATTCCTATCAATGAAATGCTCATTGAAGCTATATGCCGAATTTTTAATTAATCCAATATCTAAAATGATGAAAATTGCACTAATCAATTTTTTTCTGCCGAAATTAAAAAGTAAAATTTTATTAAATATTCGGCAGAGGGTGCCGAAATTGAAGTGGTACTACGGTAGTATGATTATCAATGAGATGCACATATGAATTTCCTCTAATAACGAGGCTACATCAAGATTCAAGTGACTTAAGCTGAACAAATCCTTGCCATTTTATGGAAAATTCCCTTGCATACGTTTTCCCGCAGCTCGGGCACTCTACGGGGGTGTAATATACTGGCACCCGATACATGACAACCAAAAGCTTTACAGTCTTCATTTCGGCAGATACAGCGGATGTTCAGGCCATACTTGACCATATTCCAAACTCGAGAACTAGGAGTCGCTGTCTTCATGGATGTGAGTTCGTCTCTCGCTTTGACTTCGTCATGTTGAATGGTCCCACTATTCTTTGAGGCAGCTTCAACGTCAGCAGCTCTATCGTGTTTAAGCTTTGCCGAAGAGGAAATATACAGCTGGCATTAAAAAGCAATGTCGTTTCTAGTTCCAAAATTGCGGTAGAGGCTCCTTGGTTTCGCCGTCGAAAACAATCACCACTTCACCACAAGTTCACTACAGTTCTATGATAGAGACTGGCGGTCCTGTGCATGTCTAGAACTGGAAATCGAAAGCCAGATCTGGACAGAGTTACGGGTCAAACGTGTACTTGAATTATGGCAACAGAACTCAGAAGTAGAACTCTTCCTTCACTCCTGAGTGCAGACGTACAAAATTGAACCATGATACAAGGCAGTCCACTGAGGTACTATGCTGTAAGGGAGTCACTGAAGTAGAATTCC
This sequence comes from Pseudoscleropodium purum, assembly GCA_963969395.1. Taxonomy (NCBI): domain Eukaryota; kingdom Viridiplantae; phylum Streptophyta; class Bryopsida; order Hypnales; family Brachytheciaceae; genus Pseudoscleropodium; species Pseudoscleropodium purum. The sequence goes on from OZ017796.1 coordinate 8,301,173, forward strand.
TTAATAGTAGCGATTTTGGCAGAGGGACTCCCCTTGTTTTGCCCATGGAGGCATCAGGCAATGGCCAGACTCGCATGTAAAGATGTAAAGATTTAATACCATATAACCACTACAGTTACCCAAACAGGTACGTTCTATCTAAACTGCTAGACCAACTTCCTAAAAGAATGATTAAAAAAGATTCATCCAAAAGTTGAAGGCTGAATTGAAGAAGAAGCTGAGGAAATTGAACTTTATTCAAACGAGTACAGCATTCTGCACAGATTTTATTGACTTACAGCACCTACAGAGAGGAGCAAAAGCGAATGATCGGTAGATAAACTATCTACTTCAGAACAGTGACAGCAATCGGGCTGTTCACAATATGTCTCCCATCTGACCACTGTATTGATCCAAACACCATCGTAGAGGCACGAGGCACAGCTGCATGAATCAAACTCTTGGAAACCATAACCGTCAGAGTAAAGTGCTGCTTCTGATTCACCTCACTAAAGCTCAGCACCTTTGGATGCACAGAAATCGAAACCATGTTCGGTGAATGAACAGTGGCCTTGTAGGTAGAATTAGTGTATCCGACGTTTGTCACCGTCCTCTTAAACGTAATAGGTGATGAACTCTTATTGAAAACCGCTGAAAACGAAGGATAATTCAGATCCTCAACTCTGGGCATCACAAGCGGACATTCGACACCTTCGCCAGCAAACATCTTGATTTGGTAATACGAGTAATCCAAAGCACACAGGAACTGCACGTAATCCTCAACACCCATGTCATAGACCAACCCTGGACTCAACGCTAGCTCGGGTCGCACATGCCCGGAACCAAACACAAACGGATCTGCCGGTTCATTGGAAAAATCGTCGGTAATAATACCGTTGCTGTTGTCCACAACACTAGCGGTGGTCATCATCGCAGACTTGATCGCTGCAGGGCTCCAGTGAGGATGGGCGCCTTTCAATAACGCTCCCAATCCGCTAATATGTGGACACGACATCGAGGTTCCAGAGATCATATTATATTCCACCTTCCTGTTGTCAAATTCCAAACTAGTCGGACCTATAACACCAGTCCACGCCGCAAGGATGTACACTCCAGGTGCAGTAATGTCAGGTTTCAGCACTTCCGGAGTCAAAGGACTCGGTCCTCGTGAGGAGAACTCAGCTACTGCAGGTGCAGGCTTCGCACCAAATTGCGTCCCACTGAACTTGAACTTGGCAACAGGCTCTTTAGTCGATTTAACATAGTCCATGATAATGGCTCCGGCCTTGGCACCCACAAGCATAGTAGGCAAGAAACCTGGATCAGGAATCAGGTCTTCTCCAAACTCAGCACTATTCACGATCAACATGCCAAAAGCTCCTGCGTCCTTGACTACCACACCTTTTTCAATACGGCTATTTATTCCTCCTCGCACACAGACTACAATCTTCCCCTTCACAAGCTTCGGATTCAACGAACCAGTTTCACAATGGGCGCCATCGGACACGTTTTTCAAGGCTGCATGACCTCCGTAAACCAAAGCATGAATCTTCTCCGCTTCGGGATCTTCAGTGCCATAGAATGACGCTCCGGGGAATGCTGAGCCATTTCCGAGTATTACGCTGGCGGGGAATTTCCTGTCCACGGTGCTAGCTCCAACAGTGATGATCCAGGGCGCAATGTTTGTAACAGACATGGGTTGAGGGCCGTCGTTTCCAGCTGAGCAAGACACAAAGATTCCTTTCATCATGGCTCCAAAAGCACCAATGGAAATTGCATCCTCAGCGTAGTCAAGGACTACACCTCCGACGGAGAGGGAGATGATGTCCACTCCGTCTGCAACGGCCTGATCGAAAGCGGCAGCGAGGTCGGAGTCCGCACACCCTTGTTCCCAGCACACCTTGTACATTGCGATCCGGGCTTTAGTTGCCATACCTCGGGCAGTCCCCTCGGCCAGTCCATTCAAGCTTGCGTTACGTACCGCAGCGCCAGCTGCTGTCGACGACGTGTGACTGCCATGTCCTTCAACATCTCTGACCGACCTCGGCTCTTTCAATTTTCCATGAGCTTGTTCATACCCAGTGGAGTAGAACCTAGCGCCAATCAGCTTCTTGTTGCATTGAGAGGTGTTAAAATTCTCATCGGCCTGGCATATTCCTTTCCAGCGAGATGGAATGGGTCCCATACCTTCGTCGTGAAAGCTGGCACTCTCTGGCCATATTCCCGTATCCAAAACGCCAACAATGACATCGTTTCCGAAGTCACTCGCTGGCCAAAGGCCCTTCTTGTCACTCAAGTCGAGAAACTCGGGAGTGTGGGTGGTGTGCAGTTGTCTTACTCGATCAGGGTGCACCCCAAGAACTCCCTTCAAGTTTCGGAGGACCTTGGCCTCCTCATCCGTCAGTCGGGCTGAAAATCCATGGAGGGCGTGGCGGTAGACATGCACCGGCTGCGCTGTTGATATATCATACTCTGAAATGGTGTTCATCTCAAACTTCATACCCCGTAACAAATTGCTGTACATTGAGAACGGCGTCGTAAGGACATTCTTTGAACCAGGAAGCTGAGAATTGTCCACATGAACAATGTACATAGAGTCCAAGCGAATCTGCCCAGTTGAAATGGCTCCACTCCACCCAGCTTCTACGAACATCCATAATCCCAACAGGGCCAACAAGGCTGCAAACTTCCCCATTTTCGTTTTGCAAGGCTAGCTGAAACCAAAACAGAAAACGTTAATCACCCCGTAGATTAGCAGATCAATTAACTGATATTGACTGAGCAATTTCACTAAATCATGGCAACTCATTACTTCACCGACTTCAGGAACGAACAACGTAGTAGATGATCTAGACAACACATCTAGACAACGCAATAATGAAATAAAGATTCAATAATAAATATTCAAGCTCAAGTATGTTCCGAAGAGAATAGATTCGAGCAGGCTATTAAATGAGATCTAAGGAAGGATCGAACAATGAGATTGAGACAATCGACACTATCCATCTCTCCTTCCGAACAGACAATCATAAATACGATACTTGTATTGGAAGACATAGCGTTCAGCAAAACCATCATCACATGCGCTTAAACTCTGGACCAGATTTTCCTTAGAAAATCATTCGGGCCATGTACGTTACGAAGGGTAGCGTAATATCCTGTACCCTATTTCCAGTGCAATCAACTGGTACGGACAGGTTACGGGGCACTAATTGTAACTGGCTTGACTATGACCCTCCTAAACTAGGACACCCTCCAAGAAGCAATCAAGTATTAGTTGAAAAATCATGGTCTACAGAAGTTCTCCCACGGCACACTTGCTAGCCTATCTCCTGCCTTCCAAATCAATCACTTTTGAGATCACGTCACAAGCAGATATCTGAAGACTCAAAAGAACATAAAAAGCAAGCAAAAAGAAACAATTCAAGCCTCCACGTTCACAGATTCGAAATTGCGAATGCATTGAGAATCGCATACAAGGCCATTTTCAGGAACCTGGTAACACACACCTTCATAGCAGAATCTTAGCACTGTACACTACTCGCTCGAAAAGCAGATATAAATGCGTAACAAGCTAGGCACCTGTGAACTGACTGATAAAAAATTCACTTCCAGTAAGGAAAAAGTTCACTACCTTTTTCACCATGTCATAATATCAATGTCTCTAAAATCCCCTCCTCAAGGATTAAAACCTTCACGAGCACAAGTGAAACGAGATGGTGGCGAATTCAGCCCATCACAGTTCACTACCGGCATTCACGCCGTTTTCAAGAGCAACCTTGAGAAAGTAATATCCTGCTAAATAGCAAAACTGAAACTAAAACGAGGCGTTTATACTCTAAAAGTGACCATCGTTTCGACTGAGCACATGAGTAACCCTGCGGATTACACATTTGTGCCTTGCAAGACAAACCAGCTTGTACAGAGCCTTGGTCTTGCATGCAAAGCAACGACGATAATTGTACTTCACTTGCTAGAGATTTCCTTCTCTTTAATGAATAATTTCCACATTAAGTTTATGGATTCTACAACATGGAGACTCTGCTCGAGAAAAGCAAGCAGCTCCTGGAGATTCAAAGCATAATCTTTCGGTACTAGCAGCAAAAGCAATCAGCTGGTGGTAGCTGGAGTGATAGAACCTTACAATAAGCTGAGAAATCTTCTGCAGCGAACGCAAACTATGTTGAGAAAAAAATTTACCTCAGAAAAAACAGACTAAAACAGCGACGGCATGAACCTGAGACCCTCAAAGGAATAAGACTTCTACAACGAGGGAGAGAACCTGCTTTCTGTTTTCACGATACAGGGATGTTAGTCGTGGAAAACAAAAAGCAGATTATAAGCTCTCAAAACAAGGGTACACCCCAACGATACCGTTGAACGGATGTTACCCACCTAAATACAACACAAAAAGCAAGACTTCTATTGAAAACAGATTTTCTACGAAGTGCTGGAGGCGTTACCTGGCCAGGGGTTGGAGCTCCTCCGCTTGTAAGAATGAGCTGCTGAAGCTCAAGCTGCAGCGCAAAAAAATGAATGAAGTGCCAGACAGCAAAGAACTAGTTCCCTAGATCTCTCTGTACACCTGCTGTTACCAGAACGCTTACCAGAACTCAGTTGAAGTAGACAGAACCCTAATTCCAAGGAAAACAAGAATCTGTATATCAGAGGGTTATCAGAAAATTACCAAAAGACGACAGTAAACTACGAGAGCAAGGGCCTCACTTACAAAAAGGGAGAAGGGCAGTTCTCTATACTGACCGTTTATGGAAGGAGGCCACAATTCATTCCTCAGAATACTGTAGCTATGAAACGCGTTCCTTAAAATTTCTGAACTCACATGAATAATGCTCTACTTCTCATGGGTAGTCAACGACAGAACGATAGATACTGAATAGTCAGCAGTCACAACAACTGGTCCTGAGGAGAGATCACAAAGCTTATATACAAAGGATTGGTCATACTACCGAGGCGTTGCCAGTAAAACCTACTTCCGAGGCGTTCCAATAGAGAAAAGAAGAACAGCACTTTATTACATGTGGCCTTACGTACATACAGGTATGATACAGTAACCTTGAGGATCAACTTGGTGGGAATCATCACCAAACTTGTGACTATGTCAGGTTCAACCCGAAATGAATAATACGGCAGGTAACCTGCGTCTACAACCTTTCACCCAAATTTTCAGCATTATCAGCGAGAAGAAATGTTCATAGACCCCCAAATTCTCCGGCTGTGCACTTGCACGGACAATGGTTTAGGATTCCTTCACAACTTGCACATGACATGATCCATACCATCAACCAAGAAGTCTGCAAAACCCAATCAACGAAACAAGCATCCAATTGATTAAGTACCTGGCGAGTATTAACAAGCTAAGATCATAATTTCTAGTATATAGGCTAAGAGCTCTGGAATGAGAAATTGCAGGTGCCCATGATAAAAGCACAGAGGTAAATCAAAACAAAGAAACATACTCGGACAGAAAATTGGAAAAGCAAATCTACCTGCATCTTCCATTGAGAAACACATAGGTGGCTTGATTCTGAAGACGTTTCCATGAAGCCCTCCTTTCCCAACCAGAATTCCAAGATCTGCGATAGCAATAGACGTCACCGAATAAGACAATGAAACTCACTGAAGAGCTTTACTTTCCCACAATGCAGTGCAACAAATTCTTCGTATTCATAAAATTATGTCAAGGCCACAGATAAGGTGCAACTTTACCCTTCAGTTCCTCAAAAAGATGAAGAGTTTCTTCTTTTGCTGGAGTCTTTGATTGACGGTCTTTCACTAGCTCAACGCCAAGCATAAGACCCCGTCCCCGGACATTACCAATAACTGCACCAAGTAAGCCCATCCATAGTAAATTATCACCCCATTTGGGGTAACACAAAGGGAGGGACACGAAACAAAATGCTCAGAAAGGGAAAAACATGATGAGCATGACTCATTGTCAAGTAGTATGTTCAAAAATAGAACGAGATCTACGACTGCATGCACTCAAAGCTAAGTCAAAACATTTCACTTGATTCTACAACTGGCCAAAACCAGGGTACAAAATGAATCCACAACTCTGCAAATCTCCCACATTGCTCTAGAAACTTTAAAACAAGCGTGAACGTGGCATAACGACAGAGATGAAATTTCCTGCAGACACTTACTATCATGCTTCTCTTGTAGTGCTCGCAGACGGTGCAGGAGATGGTCCCCAACCGTGGCACAGTGCTCCTGCCTCTTCTCTTTGTCAAGCACGTCAAGCACAGCGTGGCCTGCTGCCGAGCACACTGGGTTGCCTCCGTATGTGTTGAAATGCAAACGTTGTGACAGCACTTGTGCAATCTCTGGTGTGGTTACCACAGCAGCCAATGGCAGCCCGTTGCCAATTCCCTGGAATTTAAGGCCACAAAGTTATGCAAGGGAGTGTAAAGTCATCGCAAGGGCTCCTTTTAACCCCACTCTCAACAACCATTCCAATATAGCGTAGCATGTAGCGTAATGGAAAAAAAACAGGCTTAACCCCGAGCTTTGATTCGAACTGCAGATACCCACAGCACCCGTTCCTTCCAAATTTATGTTGCACTGTAGAACATGAATAGTAAACGTAGAATCGAACGTTGCTGACCTTAGCAAGTGTAACGATGTCAGGAGTTACACCCTGATTCTGGAATCCCCAAAAATTACTACCTGTCCGACCAAAACCGGTCTGCACTTCATCAGCAATGCACAAGCCACCTGCTTTTCTCACGATGTCATATGCAGCTGGCAAGTATCCAGGTGCAAGTTCCACAGCTCCACCCACACCCTGCAGCATCAATTATCATAAAGTTAAAAAACTAAAAACTAAGAGAGGGATCCAGATCCTCCAATTTCAAAGCATCTGTATATGAAGAGGATAAAAAAGAAGAATATAGTCTCACGAAATAAAGCAGACCTGAATTGTCTCATGAAAGAAGCCAGCAATGCGACCAGGTGTAGCAGACTCTAGAAGATTGGCGAGATCGTTGGCATAGAGGTTTCCATCTGCACCAAAGGGGCCTCTGTAAGGGTCGGGATTCATTGCGTGGTGTACTCCAAAACCCTGCACCAGATTCAATATGTGATGCTTCGTCTTTGCATTCCAAGCCAGCACAAGATACTTTTTTAATCAGAAAGTAAGGAGTGGTCCTGTTTATGCTTGACGAGCTCACCATAAACGCAGGCTAGATGCACCGGTGTCAAAAACAAGAAATTTAAAAGCCTTCAAGCTTACTAACTTGAGCAACGTTGTACTTCCATGTGCTATGCGCTGTTAAGCCCATGGTGGAGGGGCTCATGCCGTGATAACAATTTCGGAGCGCAACAACATCAAAGCTTCCAGTGTAGAGACGAGCCATCATCATGGCCATGTCATTCGCCTCGGATCCCGAGTTGACGAAGTAAACAACCTGCTCCACTCAAGTCAATCAATTATCATCCACGTTTTCGACCGAGTTTGACGTGAACACCGGAACAGAGAATGCTGTACGAAATACAGAATTTGTACAAGGTAAACAAAATAAAAAATTACTAAGGTATATGCAAAATTCTGTAAGAACCACAGATGAAGCTGTTGGTTCTGCATTCCAAAATAACAGTTCCAAAACTCATATTCAAAAGCACACAAAATCAAGAAGGACCATTGTGGAACAGAAGGTGCACCTTGAGATTGCCGGGCATACGCTGAGCAAGAGCCTCGGCATAATCAGCAATGGCGTGGTGGAGGTAAATGGTCGTGGTGTGCTGCAACAGTTTCGTCTGTTTCACGACCGCATCCACCACTGCAGGATGGCCATGACCTACCGAAACTGTCACAATGCCTGCAAAGGCGTCGAGGTATCGCCGACCGCTTTCATCAAAAAGGTACTGCATCTTCCCTTCCACGATATTCAGCTGCAACCACCACATCAAAGACGTCACCACTCCAAATAGTCCGATACCACATCTAGACAACAAATCCATGATTAAGATCCCAGCAAAGAACTAACATATCCATAATCAAGACGCATTGTAAACCCTAATTTGCGGCACCCCATCCACCATTCCAACAAAGGTAAAAAACAAAAATAAATTTAATACACGCGCATTACACTCTCCAGCCAAGCACCACAACTCACATGCTTCTTGTAGTACAAGAACAGTGCAGGGTTGAGAAACTTCTTCCGCTTCGCCAGAATCTCGTCGGCTTTGGGCCCATCGTACGGCTGAGGCGTGAAATCGAACGAAGGCATCTCGGGCGCCACCTCCTTCCTGCTCGCATCAGCAGCCAAGGACATGCTGCGACGGCACGCCGAGATCGCCTCCCATTTGGGCAACAAGAGCCTCCTCGCACCAGCGATCAAACCCACCATCGCAGCAAATCACACAGCCCAAATCTAGCTCCAATTTGACTGCTAATCAATGCACCAGAGATGGATTCAGCTGCCAAATTTTAAGTGGGTTGCGAGGGGAGAGGACGACAATTGGGTTGGAGATACGTGAGAGAAGAGGAGTCGTCCGTCGTCACGAGACTTGGGCCATGCATGCGATCCACGCCAAACCCACGACGGCGAGCGAGTGGTAAGAGAGCCTGCATTGACACTGGAAGCACAGGCTCGATGCAGAGAAGAGAATCATGTTGGGACGGCTGGAGCAGTGATGTGGAGCTGAGTCAAGAGTCAAGATGCTGTTTGCCTGTTTCACTTAAGTTATCTGTTCTCTTATTATCCACATCAGTGATAAGTCCCTTTTTTTTCATTTTGAAGAAGTGCCAAGATGGTGATCACTAATGTATTTGTGATTGTAAAGTCAAGAAAAAAAAAAAAATTATGTTGTGCCTACTGCACTACTTGTTCTAGAAAGCATTTGATTCTTACACTACTTGTATGCTTTTAGGAATGACAACAAGGTACTGAGACTTAATCCACAAACTAAATTTTTTTAGAAATGTCAACAACTGAAGGAATGCTTAGTTGGCTTCTTCCTAACCGGAAGGTTTGGTACTACCTTTGCAAAAAGATAGGATGAAACACTAATGAACACCTCTTTCAGTGATTCCTAAAAGCATACAAGTAGTATAAGAATTCAAATGCTTTTTAGAATAAGTATCAAAGAGGGTTTTTAATATGACTTTATAACTAACTCTAATGTATTTGTAAATTTGTTCTCGTTTTTGATAAATATATATATATGTGTGTGTGTGTGTGTGTGTGTGTGGAGAGAGAGAGAGAGAAAGAGGGAGGGAGGGATGGATGGAGTCATGCACTTTTTCATTCAAATTTTTGGTAGAAAAAAATTTGGCAAAAAAAATTACTCTTTGAGTACTAAAAGTGGAGGATTCATTTGAAGTGGTGTGAGCTCTTCACATATAAAGCTATGTCTTAACTTTTTAGCAAGGGCCTCCACAACCTATCAATTCTTTATTGGGTCTCCAAAAAAATGCGAAATTGTAGAAAAATTCTTCATATTTTATGCATGAATTGGACTATAGAAACCAAACTAAGAGGTCAACAATTATTGCCTTTCTTTTTTTACCTTCTTTTTTGAAAAGCCACTTGATTTTAGAGAATCTTGAGAGAAATTTTGTTATTATTAGATCTTGTTGTGAGTAAACACATACAAATTTCCCATACAAATTTTTCCATGATTGTTTTAAAAGACACTCAAGAGTTATAACATTGAAAGGACAACATTGAATATTAAGGTGGCAAGCATTGCATAATTTACCCAAGGTTTCCATGCCATTTCTAGGATTGTGTGTTATTTGTATTACAAAATGTCCAAATATTATTCAATTAGCAATGAAATTTTTTTGTAAGTGTACAAAATATAATGAGAGCCTATATATGAAAACATTGAGTGTGCCATTCAAAATGTAAAGAATGTTATACAATAATAGAATTTATTCCTCGTTTCAAAAATTATTCTTAAATTCTTTCAATTTTATAGTTACTTACTAGTCTCAATAGGTTTGGTTGTGTAGTAATTTGATAAGGTAACTATCTAAATCAATCATTATAACATATGATGTTCTATAGGGAGGTTATAAAATAAAATGAATCTTTTTTCATACTAGCAAATCCTTATAAAGACAAATGTAAGTGGTAGTATAAATTGCAAAGGTAGGGGAATAGTTTCAAAAGTCTATAATTGTAACCTATACAAAATGAATCAAAAACTGATCTCAAAAGATGGTCATCATATTCAAAACATTATCCAAAAAATAGATTAAATGAAAAGAAAGTTTATCAATAACTCTATCCCTTTACAAAGTTTCCACCTCCACAATTTATTTATTATAAACGGACCTTGTCATTACCTAATTTTTTTTCCAAGTCCATTGATCTTATTAACCTTCTACTAATAATTTTGAATATTTTGATTGTTATATACCTTCCAAAAGCAGGGGGCAATGACATTTGGTATGGATTGATCAAACACTTTATGGATGAAGAAATCTATAATTAGCTTCATGTATTTTTAACACTTTTGAAGAATTTTAATAGAAATTATTATTCATTCAATTTTATTTTTTGAACCAACATAAGCATTTTTTAATTAAATGATATTAGGATTTTCCCCAAGTAAATTATGCTTTCTATAATTTGATAAATCCAAGTGGTTATTTTACAATTGAGAATCATGTATTTTAAAGGCTTCAATTGTGCTTGCCTTACAAGTCAATGAGGGCTTTCATTCCTAACTTATGGTTGTGCCATTTCTTATACTCATAGCATTGATACCTAGTATACTCAAAAGTTCTCCATTAAAAACTAGTTTAGATAGGAGGTGCTCAAAATGTCAAGGTTCTAAAAGAATTTCCTAATACAAAGGTGCATACATATTGGAGAGTTTTGAATGTACCAAAGAGGAGCATAGTCTAACACTTTTCAAGCCATATGCCATTTTTGCTTCAAATTTTCATATCTAATTTCTCAAAGGTTAAAAAAAATGAGATGACTTACGTTAAATGTTAGTTCTATTTATCTTTTAAAAAAAAATTTAGAAACAATATTTCAAGGAGTTTTGCTTCTCTAATGATGTGATTAGTTGGTGAATGTTTGCTTTATGGTTTATACCAATGTTGGATGTGAATCAGATTTTGGAGATACTAAATGGGTTATGAGATATATATATATATTCATTTTCAAAGGGGTTCATTGAGCTTGAGATCATTGGTTCCATAATGTACTCAAACAAAGAAACAAAGGCATCCATAAAACTAGGAATGCCTTGTGGTCATCAATATATTTTTATGAATTTTAGATTTTGGAAATGCATACTAGATTGGTATGTCCAATGGTATCAACTAAGACTACCCAATTGTTTAATGATTGATGGGTATTTTTAATTCATGTGTATTGACATTCAAGTTAATGCATGAACCAAGCATGTACAAATTGCAAATTTTTTGGTTAGTATATTGCAAATAGGAATGAACTTCATGACCTTGTGCTTTTTTAGAATCTCAAGCATTACAAATTTTTATTTTACTCATTGCAATTCCCCCATTCTAATTGAAATTCATGAAGTTGCAATTGTTCTATTCAAAACCACTAATATAGCTACTACCAATAGTAGATTCTAAATTTTTTAAATACGTTAATGATATTCTTATGGGATTATGAATTGCACTCATATTTATAGTAATAGTATGAAGTTAGGTTTAAAGAAATTATTGAAACCTCAAAGGTTAGTTAACAATCATGATCCCCTACACTTGGGTTAAATTTGTTATAAATTAATTCAAAATATAAATAAATATGGCATGTAATGAAATTTTCAGAGATTATAACATGGCATATTTGAAATGTAGGAAAATGTTAATGAAAATAATTTGAATCCTTGAAAAAAAATCAATGAAAATGAAAAATAATATACATATCAAGGTAATTGCTATATAAATGTAAAAAACCCCCAAAATACATAATGAATGTACAAACAATACATCTCTCCTAACTTATTTGGGGCCTTTGATTGCAAGTATTGATTATCATGCATGGAAAATAAAAAAATTTAGTATTTTTTAGAAGGGCTTGGCTAGAGGTCTAGTCCAATATCAAACAATTAATGGATTCGGTTTTATCTAACCCTTTCCTTACATGTCAAGCTAGCAAAGTTGTTTTAAGGTCTCTAGTGTCAAGCTGTCAAGTTGTTGCTTTAAGACCTTGTTCAATTTTTTTATTCTTTTAAAACACATGGATAGTTTTCATTGAAAAGGAAACAATACAAAGAACCAAAGAATACCTAAAGGAGAACTAGAAAGCCCTCTTACCCAAAATGAGAGGGCCTTTTGCTAAAGTCTTACACAATATTTCAAAGCACATCAATTGAAATTCTGGAAATTCTAATGGCAGTTAATGAAAAAGAATTCCAAGCAAAAGGAAAAGATTTCATAATAGAGTTTGATGAATCTGACCCCAAAGTACGGTACTTCAATTGAATGTTACTACTGCAACATTTATGTCAAAGGTAGTAAGATGAAATTGATACCCGGATTAGGGTGATGCCGAGCTCTGGTTTATACCAGGTAGTTTCGGTCGTCAACTACGAGGTCTGTGTCAACCCTAATGGACATGAAGGAAACTGTGAAGGCAGGCAGGCATGGCTTCAGCAAGAGTCTAGGGCTGAAGAAACTCGCGGCTATGTTGGCAGAGTGAAAACGGCCACAATCCAGTTGCCTCATTGCAGGAACAGGCTTGCAGGAAGTGATTCCCTACAAGATTCATTTGTTGCATTGGATTGCAGCCGAGTCCTCTGTTTGTGTTTTCACGGTTCCTCCCGAAAGCCCTAAATTCTTAAACCCTAAACCCCGGTTGAACCCGAACCTCCTTAAACCCTGAGCCCTGTTTAAAACTTCAATCCTGCCGCCCCCGGGTTTTGTTGTGCTGGTTTGTGGTTTTGTTGCGCAGGTTGAAGACGGAGCTGATGGAGTTGGACAGAAATCGAAGGACTCGGACCACGTGAGTACGAGGATTGAGCTGAAAGGATGAAGCTCAAGGAAGAGTTTGATTGTGGCGTGGCGTTCAGGAGGTTGATAGCGAGGCACCCGAGTTTACGCGATGATTCCGAGGTTGCGACGTTGCTGGCACAGAGAGGAAACGAAATTGATGAGAATCGTGTCCTGGAATTGGTCCAGGACCTTGTAATTCGACCCGATGTAGGGCTTGCGGCGCTGGGTTGCTTTCGGCCAATTCTAGCCAGAGTTTTAGATACGTTGGTGCACTCCTTGAGGCAACTTTGGAGGCACGGGAGAGGCTCTCCAGGTCGAGAGGGCGAGGGGTTGGTTGGCATATCTACGCGGTTGCGAAATGGCGGTGGATGGGACCTTGGGTTGCATGAGTATACATGTATTTTGTTCAGCCGAATGCTGGACTTGGCACCGTACTTGCTTAGGTGCGTGTTCGCTTTGCTGGATTGCAGTCTTGGAACTCGCTGTCGTAATTTGGGTGCAAGTCGAAGTCTTGACTAGGTTTGTTAGACCTGCTAAGCCCTAAGAGCGATAAGAGTCGGTGATTATGTGTGGAAGAGCGTAGAAGGCAACGCTTTCGTCGACGCATAGAATTGGACAGAAGTTGAAGTATAAAGTTTAAGGGTCAAGGTTTTACGATTTAAGGGTTTAGGGTTTAAGGGAGCTCTCACTGCTCTTCTTCTTCACGACTTCTGATTGCACAAGTCTGACGTTAGAGCATTGGTGTGGGCTTATGTTCAGTTCATTTCTCCAATACTTCGAGTTTGCTCCACCTCCTTTTGAGCGCCTTTTGCACGGAGGTTCAGAAAACTACCAGTCTATGATAGGTGCTGGTGAGGAGCTACCTTCAACGTCCGGGGCACCTGCATTCAGTGAAGTTGTATATGCATCTTACCGTCTTCTGCAATTGGAATCTACAGTATTTCGGGAACTTTGGGACTGGAGTCCATTTCTAGATTTATTACGATCTTTACCTAAGACTTTAGATGAAGCAAGTATAGATGTACGATGGTGCGGAGTACAAATTGTATCACAAATTTTGCAAATGAGCGACAAGGCTACTCTGGAATTTAGCCACACAGTGGCAGGGCTGAGTGAAGAACATAGTTTTGGCTCTCACCTTCGATGGAGATGTCGCTGCCAGAAGACGGCTGTCGAGAAGTTAGCAATGTATTTAGAAACACCTGGTCGAGCACAAGACTTAAATGTAGTTGAGGACGCTCGTCCTGATTGGAGTTTGAGCAGCGTTAAAAGTTGGAAAGGGACGAATAGCTTTCATTTGCAAGTTTGTGGAATTGACCTCCCGGTTCGGCAAGATTTGCGAGAGGGCAGGTTTGTCTTTTCATCCATACAAATTTCAATTACTGGAGTGTCCGTGAGGGCATACAGCTATGGTGCTAGTGTGTTCACCGATCTGTTGGTGTCTTGGTATTTTTTTGGACGGTGATTAGATGTCTCTGACGCTGACTTTTTCATTTTTTTCCAGGGCATTGCCACCGTCAGGTGAGTCATTAGTTTTGACACCAACAGTGAAGCGGAACCTGGAGGCTGTAGTACTGGCATTGAGCCAACGATGTCCAGTGCTTTTAGAAGGACCTATAGGGTCTGGAAAGTCTTCTTTGATTCAGGAGCTGGCTTACGCTACTGGCAATTTGGATCTCCTTTTCATTCACTTAGATGACCAGATGGACAGCAAGACACTGCTGGGAAACTATGCCTGTACTGAAATACCGGGAGAGTTTAAGTGGCAGCCTGGAGCGCTTACTCAAGCAGTTGTGAGAGGCATGTGGGTTGTGTTTGAGGATATTGACAGGGCCCCTTTCGAGATTTTTTCTGCTCTTATTCCATTGCTCGAGGATCGAAAGTTGTACATACCAGGACGTGGAGAGATGGTACCGGCCGCCGACAATTTTCGAATATTCTCAACCGTTACCAGGACTAGGCACAGTGGTGCATTCGTAGGAGGGAAAAAGGAAATGCTGGGCAATCTTTGGCGGAAAGTAGTAATTGATGCTCCTAATGACGAAGAACTTGCTGACATAATCCGCATTCGGTTCCCGTCTCTTTCACTCGTAGTCCCAAAACTCATTGGTACTTTCAATCTAGTCAAGCACATTGCTTCGCAGTCTGAAAGTCCAGCTGAAGGGTTACCAGATGTTTCAGTGTATGTTGGCCGTCAGTTTTCTACTCGAGATTTGTTTAAGTGGTGCACGCGGATTTCATCATTAGGTTCTCAAGTCTTAGGATCGTCGGTTCTGTCGAGCTTTGCTCGAGAACGGATTTATGTGGAAGCTGCCGACTGCTTTGGTGTCTCGATAGCAAATACTTCAGATCGTCATCTGGCTCTTTCAGTTATCGGACAGTTTTGGAATGTTTCTGTGGACCGTGTTAACTTCTATTCATCACTCAATAAGCCCTCCACCCAGAAGAATATGTCTACATTGCAAGTGGGAAGGGCCAGTCTGCTATGTCAGCCTAGAACGGGGAATCCTCAGGCAACTCGCCTTTTTGCAAACACTGGACATGCTGTACGTAGCTTGGAAGCTATATCTATGTGTGTGCAGCAGCAGGAGCCAGTTCTTCTCGTAGGTGAGACAGGGACTGGGAAAACCAGTGTTGTGCAACATCTTGCTTGGCAATTGGGAATGCCACTAATCGTGTTGAATATGAGTCAGCAGACAGATAGTGCAGATTTTCTTGGAGGGTACAAGCCAGTTGAAGCACAGGGTGTATGCTTACCTCTACTTGAGGCCTTCAATTCGCTGTTTCGAGATAGTTTTCCAAAGAAGAGGAATGCTGATTTACTGGAACATGTGCAGCGCTTTGCTGAGAAGAGGAAGTGGGATAGGCTGTTGAAGTCGTTTCGGACTGTAATGGGGACAGTGTCGACGCTGTTGGGAGCATCCTTTGAATCTGATGGAAGTGTATCCACTGAAAAAGTGAAGGAATCAGCAGCTAATGGGCATTCTGTAGAGGAGCAGAGCCCCAAAAGAAAGCGTCCTCTCAACAGCAAACTTTTAAACCGGTGGCGAGCTTTCTCATCGGAGTTGCGAAAGGCTGAGCGGCAAGTGGAAGCTGCCAATACAGGCTTTGCTTTTTCATTTGTGGAGGGAGTGCTAGTGAAGGCTATTCGAGAGGGCCATTGGCTTCTGCTAGATGAAGTCAATCTGGCCCCAGTTGAGACGCTGGAGAGATTAACAGGTGTTTTGGAAGGGGCAGCAGGCACATTATCTCTCATAGAACGTGGTGACGTGGAAAATGTGTCCCGCCACGCCAACTTTCGCATTTTTGCGTGCATGAACCCAGCAACTGACTTTGGAAAAAGAGACTTACCAATCTCTCTACGAAATCGCTTCACGGAGTTGTACGTCGATGAATTAACTCAGAAAGAGGACTTGCAAGCTTTGGTATTTCATTATCTCGAGAACTCTGTTCCTTCTCCGCCTGTGGAAGACATCGTCAATTTTTATCTGCAAGCTCGACATGAAGCTGGGACCAGGCTCTTGGATGGGGCGAATCAGAAGCCTCACTACAGTTTAAGGTCGCTTGCTAGAGCACTTGAGTATACATGTGCTGCGATGTCTACATATGGTTTCTTGAGATCATTGTATGATGGTATCTGCATGTCTTTTCTGACTCTCCTTGATCAACCAAGCGCTTTAATTATGGAGCAACTTATCTACGTCGCTTTGTTCAAGACTACGGGACCTGCTGCGACAAGAGCTTTGAAGGCTCTTCTCAAAGTCCCACCTCAGCCAAGTCCAGCCCATGTTTTAGTTGAACATATTTGGGTAGAGAGCGGTAACGCTGAGCCCTCAAGGTCAGCAAGTAACATCTTCTGTAGATTGGTCGAGGCTGTATGCTCTAGTATTAGTCGCATGGACTGCTTCTCTTAGTCTTTTAGTAAATTTTCTCATTTGCATGGTTAGTATTCCAGTTTGTGTGTTGATATTGCATGTTGAGTGATGAACTATTTTTTCTATTTTCTAGTTCTTTTCTAATGTGTTACGTTGACAGGTTGTCATTGGAATCTCGAGAACGGTATGTGCTGACGAAGACTATCACAGAGCATCTCAAGAATCTAGCTAGGGCAGTATTTGTTCGCAAGTATCCTGTTTTATTACAGGGACCTACTTCAAGTGGAAAGACAAGTCTGGTTGAGTACCTGGCGACCATAACAGGCCATCGGTTTGTCCGAATCAACAACCATGAACATACGGATCTTCAAGAATATCTTGGCTCGTATGTGACTGATTCTTCAGGAAAGTTAGTTTTCCAGGAAGGAGCACTAGTCGAAGCTGTGCGGAAAGGCTACTGGATTGTGCTGGATGAATTGAATTTGGCACCTTCTGATGTCCTAGAAGCCCTCAATCGGTTGCTAGATGACAATCGAGAGTTATTTGTTCCGGAAATCCAGCTGACAGTTAAGCCGCATCCGCATTTCATGTTGTTTGCTACTCAAAACCCTCCTGGAATTTATGGTGGTCGGAAGGTGCTTTCTCGAGCATTTCGAAATCGGTTCATGGAACTTCACATTGATGATATTCCTGACGACGAGTTGTGTATGATACTGGAGAAACGTTGTCAGATTCCAGGAAGTTATGCCGCCAAGATGATTGAGGTGATGAAAGACTTGCAGCGGCATAGACAAGGTAGCAAGGTTTTTGCTGGCAAACATGGCTTCATAACTGCTCGTGATCTTTTTCGATGGGCTGAACGACATGGGAACGGGTACGAGGAGCTAGCCAGGGATGGATACATGCTATTGGCAGAGAGATTGCGGAATTTAGAGGAGAAGGAAGTTGTGCAAAGAGTTCTCGAAAAGCATATGCGCGTGAAGTTGGATGTGAACCGGTTGCATGATATGGAAGCATCCGAGACGTTTGAGGCCGTTAAGAAGTTGGCAGAGTCACCAGAGCATGTGTCTATATTTGGTAGGATCGTTTGGACGAAGAGCATGAAGCGACTTTTTAATTTAGTTGAGCATTGCATTAGGCATTGCGAGCCTGTTCTGTTAGTAGGGGAGACTGGATGTGGGAAGACCATGGTATGCCAGCTGCTTTCTTTGCTGTACAATCAACGTCTACATATATTAAATTGCCATCAGCACTCAGAGACATCGGACTTTCTTGGCGGTTTACGTCCAGTTCGGGATCGAGACAGCCTTGCTATTAAGTTCCAAAAAGCTGCCGAGAGAATCGCCTCCATGGACTTGTTCCAAGACGTTTGTCCTGGTGAGTTGCCGATGAAGGTAGAAGACTCTGGGACGACATTGACAATGGTGAAGAATGCTCTGTCAGGTATGTTTAATTTATTATTCCCCATTCGATGCCCTTCATCCTCTTCTATTTTGGGTTGTATGTTCATTGTATCCCTTGCGTTCTGTAGGGTTGTTGACCAGCTTTTGTTAGACTATGCAACCAATAACAGATTTTCACTAGCCGATCTTGAATGATAGCTCTCGATGAAATGCTTTATGGACTTAGATCTTCAGTGTTGATGTTCTTTTATTTTCAAGGGACTACTAGTAGTTTCTCAACTTTTATTCTATTGAAGCCCTTTTCTGCACCTGACAGAATTGAAGAAAAGAAAACCAGACAAGAAGGGCAAAGTGAACAAAGCAGCAATGATTTTGGAAGAAGCTTTGAAGGAAATTTCGACGTACCACAAAGAGTGGCAATCTCTTTTTGTGTGGCATGATGGTCCGCTCGTTCAGGCTATGCGCAATGGAGATATGTTTCTTGTTGATGAAATATCTCTTGCAGAAGACAGTGTACTGGAAAGACTGAACAGTGTGCTTGAGCCCAAACGCCTATTGGTAATTAATATCTTTTCATTTGGCATTTATTTGTCTTTATTTTGTTCTGTGGCCGATTAACTAGATATATTGTGACTGTTTGGTGCTGATGAAATATTACGCGAGAATTTCTTTGTCCATTTCCTTTGTCAATGTTGTAAACTTCGGATCATCATTTCACAGGTTTTAGCAGAGAAAGGAGGTCCTGATGTAGAGGAGCTGATTGCTAACTCAAGCTTTCGTATCTTGGCGACAATGAACCCTGGAGGAGACTTTGGCAAAAAGGAGCTGTCTCCTGCTTTGAGAAATCGTTTTACTGAGATTTGGGTTCCTCCAATCAACGATATAGGAGACCTAAGAAGCATTGCTGTGGATAGATTCTCAAGGCCTGACCTTGTCCAGTTAGTAGATCCCATGCTTGAATTTTGGCAGTGGTTTCAGCATCATCATGAGGGCGGAAGGTCACTTTCAGTGCGAGATCTTTTGTCTTGGATTACTTACATCAATGTTGCTGAATTGGAGATTGGCGAAATTCCTGCATTTATTCATGGCGCTTTCCTGGTACTCCTGGATGGAATTGGCTTTGGGCTTGGGCTGTCGAATTCTGCTACTCAACAGGTGCAAACGGAGTGCTCAAAATATTTGTTTGAGCGGTTACCTGAACATCAGAAACAGGTTGCAGTTGAATCAATCGAATTGGGTGATCACACCTTTGGGTCAATGGAATTGGATCCAATGGAGGTCGACACCGCGTCTGGAAACAATTTGTTTGGAATGCGCCCCTTTCATATAGCTCGAGGTGATTACAGGCCACTGAGCATTAGCTTTGCATTGGATGCACCAACAACCAAGCGAAATGCATGGCGAATTTTACGGGCCATGCAGCTGCATAAACCAGTCCTTATTGAAGGAAGTCCCGGCGTCGGTAAAACGAGCCTGGTGGCAGCTTTAGCAGCAGCTTCTGGTCACGCGTTAGTAAGGATCAATCTTTCTGAGCAGACAGATATAATGGATTTACTTGGATCGGACATGCCAGTTGAAGGAGGAACTGGCGCAGAATTTCAATGGTCGGATGGAGTATTTTTGCAGGTCTGTCATATTCCTTGTTTCTCCACGGCGATATGCTGTTTTGTATCAATTTCATGTCAGCTTTGCTGTTGGTGAGTTTGGGACGTCAGCTAAGATGTAGGTTGTGAGAAACATGATATTTTGTCTAAGTGTGTTAAAAATTCCGACTTATGGTTTCTTCCATATTCATACTTCTGGAAGTGTAAGGGAGCGTTTAATGTATTTCCATGGGACAGTAGTAATTAAATTTCTCACTGCTTTGTACTCTTTTTATAGTTGCAATATATTTGTCTGACAAATTGCTCTCTGGCAGGCTCTCAAAGCCGGACATTGGGTGCTTCTCGACGAGCTCAACCTAGCATCACAATCAGTTCTAGAGGGTCTGAATGCATGCCTCGATCATCGAGGAGAGCTGTTCATACCTGAACTAGGCCGGACCTTTAAATGCCCTTCCACATTCCGTGTGTTTGCATGTCAAAATCCATTGTCTCAAGGAGGGGGTCGCAAGGGGCTTCCAAAGTCATTCTTGAATCGGTTTACTAAAGTCTATGTAGAAGCCCTCTCTGAAGACGACTTTTTAGAAATTGCAAGCATCTTGCATCCTTCTCTTTCAAAATCTGTTCTGAAAACCATGATAGAGTTCAATTCTCGTTTACATCAAGACACAATGGTTCTTCGTAAATATGGTCATTCTGGCTCTCCTTGGGAATTTAACCTTCGGGATATTTTACGGTGGTGTGAACTAATGGAGAGGAACAATTGTACTTCATCGGACGGTGAAGCGCAATCATTTGCACCTGAACACTTCCTCGATGTCATGTATCTGCAGCGTATGCGAACTGTTGGTGACAGACGTCGAGTGCTGAGCCTTTTCCAAGAGGTGTTTGGTTCACATCTTGATCTTGAAACTTTCCCGGCAGTTTCTGTTCTTCCTGAGAGGTTACAAGTTGGGCTAGCAACTCTTCCTCGTAGATATGGACCACGGTTACAAGGCGACTTTGATAAGCAGCTTCAGATTTTGCCAGGTTCAGCAAACAGGTTAGTGTTTTGCATCTATTTATCGACTTCTTTGTTTCTTTCAATGCCTTCAGTTGTCGATTTGCATCATGTAACTTTTTGTGAATCGTGTCTCATAGAAATTTTTTGTTCTATGTTTGTATCCTAGAACAGCCTTTTTTTCTCGCCCATCTTAGAACCCACTTATCTATACAGAGCTTGATGAGCTGATTGATATACTTTTGTCGAGATGAGTTGCTTATAGATCCAAATTTATCTTGTCGATTTAGTCCTTTCTTGTTCCTGAAAAGCCATGTTTGGGAGCAGGTTAGAAGCCGCCATGCACTGTGTTTCCAAAGGTTGGATGTGTATCCTAGTTGGACCCCCTGCGGCAGGGAAAACTTCCCTTGTGCGTCTGATGGCCGCTCTTACTGGTAATTCTTTGCATGAGTTTACCTTATCAAGCGCAACGGACACAACTGAGCTCCTCGGTTGCTTTGAACAACATGATCTCTTTCGGCAGTGGCAGGAGATTGTGAAGATGAGTCATGACTCTTTGAAGACCGTCTGCAGCTTCTGTTTGTCAGGTAGTGGAAGCATGTTGCATTTTCCTCCTTTTGATGAGAATGACTTAGTGTGTGCTTGTTCTGGCCTTGAGAATATCATGCGGCCCATACAAGAATGGAAGTGAAGCCTTTTTAGAGCTTTCGAATAGGGTACATGCGTCTTACTGTTCTATGCCACATACAGTTTGTGTTCAATATGTATATTTTGGTAGGAGACCCAGTTTGACCCAAATTCCATACAGAGAGATTTTTCTTGCTAACCCTGGTGTCTCTTTTTCAGAAGGTTCCTTGCAGGCCAATTTGAAAATGAATATGGTGAAGAGCCTCCTTGGGTCTTGGGCTGCTTTTCAGAAGATATTTGGTGGCCATGTGGCCACTATTGAGCAGGAATTTGTTCAAGGTGTGGTAGACCCAGTGGCTGTCAACATGCTACTACTGTTTTTGGACCAGCTGCGCCAGACGGTTACATCCTGTGGCGTGTCGATGGACGATCCGGAGTTGGACCCAAATAATTTACATGAAAGAGTAGCACTTTTGAGATCTAGTCTTGGACAGTTGGGAACTGCTGGGCGATTTGAATGGGTGGATGGAGGACTACTAAAAGCTATTGAGCGTGGGGAGTGGGTAGTTCTGGAGAACGCAAATTTCTGTAATCCAACGGTACGTCATTATTTATACATCTATGAATATGAAGTTGCTGGTATATTATTCCTGCTGTGTGTTAGGTTAAGAATTTTGTTCAAAGCTTTTACATAGGATGATCGCTCTGTCTTTGCTGCTTTGGGGAGGGGGGGGTGGGGTCCTGTACTGTGTAGTCCTGCAACATTGCCGTCTTTACGAGTATTCTCAAGTATGTCGTCTATTCATTGAATTTTTGCAAATGAAAAGTTATTGTATACCTTCACACCTTACCGTTGGTTTACATTTTTCTGGATATTTCCCGACAGGTTCTTGACCGGCTGAATCCCCTTCTTGAACCTGGAGGTAGCATCATGGTTAATGAACGCGGTCTCGTTGAAGGTGAGGCTATGGTTGTTCATGCCCATCCCAATTTCCGCCTCTTTCTCACAGTGGATCCAGCACATGGTGAAGTCTCAAGAGCCATGCGCAATCGAGGGGTTGAGCTGTTTATCCTCCAACCTGATTGGCCTCAGACTGCAGCAAATGAATCTCCAATCTTGGAAGAACTTTTGGGAGGATCTTCTGGATCTGACCTTGATAGCTTGAAAGTTCTTACTCAGGCTGGAGTTCCAGGCCCTGCCTTGCTGCAAGGCATGTGCAATGCACACATTGACGTTCAAATCCTTACAGAGGTCACTCACAGTGGGTTACCTGTGTCCTTACGAGAACTTTATGAGTGGGTGTCATTGCTCCAGCAGCTCCTCGAAAGGGGTGGCACCCTATCATTGTCTTTGGCATGCAGCTGGGAGCAAGTGTATTCGCGCCGTCTTGATAATGTGGAGGCAAGACAAGAAGCTATGGGGAAGTTCCAATCCAGACTAGGATCCGTAAACCTTTTGAGCGCTGGTAACTGGAAACAGCTTGCTTGCAGTATTCCAGGAGGTTGGCCTTCTCCTCTCACTTTTGCAGAGTACTGCCTGGCCTCCAAGGAGGCAATGGTTTTGCGGGATAGTGCACTCATAGAATATCTGAGTGCTCAATCATTTGCCTTCAAATCTTCGAGAGGGTGGCCGCTGATGGAGGATGGGCTGAGTGAGCTATTGCAACGTTTTGAAAACACAAGAAATATAGCCTCATATGTTCCTGCAAGTCTTCTCCATCGCCTCTTGAATCCAGAGCAAGCTCTAACCATCGACAGTCCTGTACCTGATGTTAAAACAGAGGATTTGGACCTTGCACTGCTTTTTGCCAGCTTGTGGATGTTGGAGCAAGGAAGCTATGTGGATATCAATCTCCGAATTCAGTGGCTGAGCCATTTGTCAAAGTGTTTGCAAGGTTCGCTTGATGGTGTGAAACGTGTGGTCGCCGCTATCGAACGTGAGACTGCTCATCCACTCTCGAGGAAGCTGTCGTTTGCTTGGGAGGAGCACTTTCAAATGAGAGAGAATCATGATATTAGCTCGTTTTCCTCCCTTGGATCAGGTTTTGTCAGCCAGGTGTCCAAACCGTCATCTACTCTGAGCAATTCGAAATTCTCAGGACAGAAGGGCAGTTTGGGAGAGTTGGTTTTTATGGTAACCAGATTACAGGTTCTGAGAAGAAGTTTGCTTCAATGGGAAGAAGAAGACGAGCAGTATAGAATGACTGAAAAGCTGGGCTGCAATTCTTCGAGTGGAGCAATCATGCAGTCATTCCGGCAACATAACCACCGGGAAGAGCGGTCTCGACTTTCGCATGCTAAGTATCCGAGAGCGATGCTGCTTTATCTATATCCATTATTTACTGCCCTACGAGAATTGGAGAACGTAGTGCTACTATCAAGCAGTAGCAATAGTTGGGATAGTATAGTAGTTTCTTTCTCGAGTGTGCAGGAGTGGCATGAAACTCTTTGGAAACACCTGAACAGACCTAACTTCGATGTTGAAGGCTTCCTTTTTCACTGGGGTTCACTGAAACGCAGTCTTCAGGTCCTTGTCTCTAAAGCATGCAGGACTTCTGAATCTATTGTGAAGGCGGTTGATGAAGTTAGGGGCCTTGTCAAGTTAATAGACGAGCCGTTTTCTTTAGGGGAGAATCCTCTCGCAAAGCCACTCTTATGGAAGTATGCTGGTCATCCAGGCCTCCCTCACTCTAGAGACGTTTTCGATTTGGAAGTGAAGGTTTTGAAGATTTGCGAAGACCTATGGCAGTGTGGAGGGAATGAAGAGATCATCTCCATTAGTACAAATGGTAGTATTCGTCAGCTTACCACCACAGGCCTGAGCATCATACGCTGGCTTGGTCAGGACGCTGTACCAGTGACAGAAGAGAGCATTAATGTCATCAATCCGGATGGTGGGGCTACAGCTAGCGCCAGCTACTCTGAGTCTCTTGCAATCTATCAGATGCTGAAGGAAAGAGTTGAACTCGAAAAAAAGGATATTACTCCTTTGTGCGATCATGATATTATACCGTTACCGATGTCATCTGTTCCTATTTCTAAAAGTGCAAGAAAGGATCTCCAGTGTGTTTCGTTTCCCAAAGAGTTGCTGCGATGGCCAAGCGCTTGGGCCCTTTGGGCTGAGCTTTTACCTTGGCTGAGCAACATAAGTATTTGTCAAGATACAAGACTTATAGCTGAAGTTTCACGTCTGGCCGGAGTTGAACATGCGACTGAAGAAAGTTTGCTCGGGATGCTTAAAGACAGAATCTCGGAGGATGATTTGAAGAGAATGATTGAGTTTGCCATTTCGTGTTCTTCGAGGTCTCCGGCTGACCTAGTTCCCCACCAACATCTTCTGTGGCTACTGGACGGGACACATCCTTCAAAGTGTGGGATCCTGCCTGCATTTCGAGAGGTTAGTCACGAGTTGATGTACAGGTGGCATTCGTCCTTGTGGACGAACAGTCTAACTGTTCCGAATGCCTTGGAGGACTGGAGTGGAATGATGGGCCCTGCACGGATTTTCTATGCTTCACAGACTGTACACTTTGCCAATTTACTTGGTCGAACAGGTGCAGTAAGGGACCATTATGCAAAGCTTACCCAGCTCAGGTTGGCATCAGTACACGTCTGGGCTCAGGCAAAGCAGAAGGCTAGTGATGTCTTTGTGTCTAATGTGTGCAGTGCGAGTGCTATTTTCCAGCAGATTATATGTGCTCATGGGAAATCTTTCCGTGAAGATGAATACAGGACGCTCGTAAGTATGTTCTCTGTGTTACACTCGACTGTTGTAGAAAATATGTCTGGGATCGAAATTGAAATACTTGGGAGGCTTGCAACCGTACTTATGCAATCACAGCATGCCGAGTTTTTGAAACTTGTTGAGCCTTTGGTACTCCCATGTATGAAACTCTTATATTCCACTATTTGGAAAAACCTGAGTTTTAGCAAGTGCTTGATGAACCTGGGAAGAGTGTGGCTTTATTTGGGGGAGCTCAGGCTACATTTGCTGCTGCCATCAGACGGTTGTGACCCAGTTGCTAAATACAGTCATAAACATGCCCATCTCACAACCCAGTCTACGCGACTGGATTTGAACATAAAGGTGCGGCAGGAGAGTGAATTTTTAGTTAGAGGTAGCAGATATTCACCCAAGACTCGGAATCTTCTACTGAAGCTGGAGGAAATGAAACAGGAATTGACGTCTCTGTCTTTGAAGTTGGTTCCAAGGCCTGATCCTCCACAGTTTAGGAATTTCTTGTCTGAAGTTCTTCAGTTCATCAAGTCGTCAGTTGACAAAGGAAGGTTGTCTGCTTTGGCATCCGATTTATTACTGGTTGGAGGCAAAGGTGCACGAACACTTCACGAAGTTGCCACATGGCAGGAAAATGCCAAGCAATTTATTAATCGGTTGGCTTTGGAGTTTCCAGCATACAGGGATGTGGTACAGCCTGTACAACTGTCGGTCTACGAGCTGAAATTTGGGTTATCTCTGCTACAAGCTGGTTGCGTGCAGGGGGAGCTTTTCGATAACAATGATGTGGGTTCTGGAGAGAACAATTTCGTAGCGCTTCTGAGCTCCCTCATGCAGTTTCCAACTGCGAGAAGCGACGTGGATCACAAGATTTCAGCATCTTGCACTGAGCTGGTGACAGATACCACAGAAGCAGTCATCAGCAAGGTGGCCCATTCTTTGTTATCTGGCCCCGTGCACAAAGAGGTCCTGGATTTGGAGCTAAAAGTGATGGTCATGCGAGTTGCCATTCTGCGTTGTGGCATTGATATACAGCAGTCAAGAGTCAAGGCAAAGGACGTTGTGAAGGCTACAAACAACATATTTTCTGCCTTGGCCTCTCTGTGGTCCGAGATTCGAGAAAGACAAGTGGCGAGAGACAAGGAAGAGGAGGAGTTTATACGTTTCACTGCGCGAACACACACTCTGGAAACTGAGGATGAAATAGAAGAAGCATCCTTCCGAGAGATGTTTGTAGATTTTAAAACTGAGTTCCCAGGGTACGATGACGATGATACTGGGATGCTGAGTGCTGAAATGGATGATAGAAGGGCAGAAGCAGCTTTGAAAGAGAAAGAGAAGGCTGCCGAGGATGCAAAGCAAAGATCCGACAAGGCATGGATGAAAATCCAGGAGCCTCTTATTCAGGATGTTGTGTCAGTGCACAGGCACATTTTTGGTCGGAAATCCGCAATCCTGAATATTGAGCGAGGAGCTGAGGGTCCACTGGTGTCCGATAGGGAAAGAGAAAATGCCTTCTCACTTGCTTACCAGACTGGAGTACGCTTACTCGGAGCTGTTGGTCACAGAGTTTCTGCTCAGGTGGAGGATGCACTGATGGCATCTCATATGATGCAAGTTGGTGTGGAGCATAAAAGAGTTGGAGATTTGCGTCAATCCTGTGAGACTAGAATTACTAAGCACAATATTTATAAAGATCCCAATCCCCCGGAGATGGCTCTGATGTTGGAGCCTTTGAGACAGTTTTTAGAGCGTGTCAGTGGTTTATTAGCTGAATGGCCAGATCACCCAATTTTGATGCAATTTTTGAGTATCGCTAAGGCCCTGGTGGGTATTTCTCTAGAAGCCCCGATCATGAAGTCTCTTACTGGAATTGAGCTGTTGCTTTCCAAAGCCCAACTCTGGGAGGAGAATTCAGCCAAACATGTCTCGTTAGCACTAGAGATGAGTGAATTGATGAGGTTGGTAAGACGATGGCGCAAGTTGGAGCTCGAAAGTTGGCCTGCTTTGATAGAATGCACTCTAGAAAAGCACGAGCAGAGTGCTGAGAGATTGTGGTTTTTCCTTCACGGGTTACTTCACAGGCAGTTGGGTGAGGATTTCCACAAGGAAATGGAAGCCACAATATCCAGTTTAGAAGAGTTTATGCAAACCTCTCCCTTTGGGGAGTTCTCAAGACGACTTGACTTGTTAAGTTCTTTCTATGGGCAATTTCTGCTGGAAGAGGTTTATGATGACCCTCATCCTGGGGCATCGAGAACTGCCGTGCAGAAGCTTTGTAATATTCTGTATAATGTCCGAGAGTACTACGCACAGTTCCTCCCCGCTGTGGAAGAGGCTGTGACGGTCGGAAAGGCTCCCATTGAGAAGGAGCTGAAGGGCTTTGTGAAGTTTACCAAGTGGGAAGATCGAGGTTATTATGCACTAGCTTTGTCAGCAGAGAAGACGCACCGGAAGCTTCACAAGTTAATTCGTAAGTATGACGAGCTTTTGAAGAAACCTGCAATGGAGGTGTTATCAAAGCAATCCTTACGCATGGGTTCTCAAACACTTGCGACGTTGACCAACCCATCGGAGCCTGCGCAAGCTGACGAAGAGTCCACAGAAAAGTCTGTGGACATCGACAACAATCCTTTACTTGCGCCTGTACCTGTACCTGTACCTGTACCTGTAGAAGAGCTCTCTGCAAGTAGAGGAAGTGCTGTCATCACTGAATGGAACAAGTTTTGTGGATTAAAGATTGCAGAGGTGACTTTGATGTCCTCAGGAGGTGGTCTGGAGCTTCCAGAGTTTCAGCGGTTACCATCTCTGACATCAAGGATGGGTGACTTATTAGGACTCGGAGTATTTGCACCGGATAATCGAAACATGCTGGAAGGCTGCGTTAGTACTTTGGAAGACCTTAGTACCGCTGTTATCCAACGATCAGCTGAGCTAAGGAAGGGAGAGAAGAGACTTGCAGTGAAGAAAAAGGCTCTTATTGATCTTCTTAGAGCACTGAGAGACATTGGATTGTCTCATCACAAGTCAGCGGTTCCCAAGGATGAGAGAAACGTGAATAATTGGTTTCAACAGCCAGTCTCTGATTCAGCAGAGTTATTGATGTTGTTGACACATCTGGATGTCAAAGTTGTCGCGGGATTATCGAGTATTGTTTCTATTGACACTGTTTGCAGTGTTTGGACACGTGCCAAAGCTTACTATTTCCAGAATGTTGCACTTCTTCAACGGCTTGGACAGAAAGCTCTTGACTTCAACAAAGCCTTGAGTTTGCGTGAAGTAGAGATTTCTACTAAGTATATGGAACATTTGTTGTTTTTACAAAGAAAACAACGACATGCTGCTTTTGAATTTTCATCGAAGCTCAGTGCACTTGTCCATTTGACTAGTCTCTTTTCAGGTACTCTCTTTGCTCTTTCTCCCTTCTGCTGTTGCTTCTAAGATACTTGGTACCTTCGTTTGAGTCGTCACTAATATTTCCATCTTCCAGACTTTGCAGCTGTGAACAGTAAATTTCCTCGGCAGGGGAGAGTGAGGAAATCGATGTGGCTACAAAAGGGTCTTCTGGACTCTCTGTGCCATGCCACTTCAGAGTTGACTCTCCTCTATAGAACATCAGAAGCATCACAGAGATCGCTTGACGCTGACTGTACTGAAGTTGCGCTGCTTAGTAAAGCCGTTATACAAATATCAAGCAAACTGGACGTTTGTAAGAATTCGCTGGATCAGTTACTGGTTCCTCGAAGTGAGTCAGTAGGCTCTAGACCTTTGGAAGAGTCGTGGCCGGTGTTGATCACACCAGGCATGCAAGAAGTAGTTGTGAAGAATTTTAATACCCTGAAAACTACAAATAGTCTTTTGCAAGAAGCATGCAGATGTGTGGGTGGAGATAAGGTACCAGGGTTGAGTTCCCTACAGCTTCTTTTCTTTCGAGCACTAGAGATGGCCAATAATTTTGAGGAAGAGTTCACGAGTTCGAGTAGTTCGAATTCTCTCGAAGAGAAGACATCTTTGGACATTGCGCCTTTCGCAGAGCACTACCGTGAGATTGTTACTGAAATCCTCTTGGCGGTTCAGAACCTGCGAACAAATACAGCGAACACTTCTGCTGCTCAAGAAGTACTTGGATCACGATTTGGAGAGTCTGAGCTTGCAGACACTATTCAAGATGTGGATCTATCTATCACCAAAAAAATGGCGGCCTTACGTTTAGGAAAGATTTACGACGTATTGCTGAAGGCAATCCGTGCAGGTGAATGGAATACTAATCTTCTTGTGACTTGTACGGCTAGTTTGTTTTTGTGTCTTGTTAGTTTTCTTCATGATTGCTGAGCTTGTTATTGTGCACATTATGTAATTGAGCTTCCTGTTCATTATTTCCTTCTAGAGGAAAGCTTGCATGAGGAACATATTTATTTTTTGCGCGACTCTACTGGAAATGACATCTCTAGAGAGGTTTTTGCTTCAGGTGCGGAGATGATTGATTCAGAACATGCCATTGGGGTCCGGACTGGTTCGGCATTGGGGAAGCTTTTTGGTTGCATATATGCTCCGTTACAGATATTGGAGGCGGCTGGGACCCAGTTACTTGCAGACTACGTTGATCTGCAAAAGACCGTATCCAAACTTGGCTACATATTGTCCAATTTGTTTTGTTCTTTATACTCGGAAGGTTTTTGCCTCACTAAGGAGCAGGAGGGTGAAGCCGGTGGAACGAAGTTCGAGGATGCGGATGGAACTGGCATGGGAGAGGGTGAAGGACAGAAGGATGTCAGTGATCAAATCGAAGAAGAGGATCAGCTTCTCAACAGCACTGAAAAGAATGAGGACATTCCAAAAGATGACGATACAGGAAAGAAAAAAGAAAAGGGTATTGAGATGGAACAGGACTTCGATGCTGACATGCTTGACCTCAGTGACGATGAATCTGATGAAGAGAACGAGACAGAGGAAGAGAAGGACGACAAGTTGGAGTCACAAATGGGAGAGGAGGGTGAAAAGAGTGAAGTTGTAGATGAGCAACTGTGGAAAGGTGAGGATGATAAGGAGTCGCAACAAGGGAAAGAGAAGCAAGAAAAAGATGCAGGGATGTCGGGTGCGGCGGAGGAAGATCTGGAGATGCGGGCTAAGGAAGAGAACAATAACGATGCTAAGGAAGACAAAGGAGGGGAGAAAGAAGAGAAGGAGAAGACTACAGATCCAGCAGCCATTGAACAAGAGAACAATGCAGAGAATGGAAAGGATGACGAAGAGGGGTTGAAGGAAGATGAGGCTTATGAAGATCCTACGGGAGCCAAGCCAAGAGTAGAAGAAGAACTGGAGCTCCCTGACGATCTTAATTTGGATGGAGGTGCGGAAGAAGAGGGCCAGGAGGGTACAGAAGAAGAGGGAGAAGAGGAAGGTGGACAGGAAGCTGTCAAAGAAGATGATAGACTGAAAGAATCGGAGCCGATGGATGTTGATGATGACACGAACAAACTTGATGAAGATGAGGGTGGTGAGAATAAGAATGAAGCTGATCAGGAAGAAAACATCGCAGAAGATCAAACTGAAGCGGAAAACGACCAAGGAGAGCAAGAGACTGGGAAGTCCGAAATCGAGGATAATGAGCGTGATTCAAGTAAGAAGGACCAAGAGGACATGCAGGTGGATGGTAATGAGTTGCAAGGTGAAGGTCCATCCCACGAGGAGTCTGACAAGCCTGAGCTCCCGTTACCTGAAATGTCAGAAAACGCGGCTTCTGATTCCAGAGCCTCCGGAGGTGCTGAGGCTATTCCGGCAGGTGTCTCTGGCAGACAAGGGGACCCCATCAAATTGGGTCAAGATGATGAAGATCAGAAGATGGGGGATGCTGATACTCAGGTTGATCAGTCTAAGTCTGAGCTGCAGTCATCAGCTGCTGAGGATCTACTTGGGGACAAGAGGTCTGCAGATAAAAAGTCCATGCTGTCTGACGACAAGACTAAGAAGCGTGACAGACCAGAAGCAAATGCTAACCGAAGCTTGGGTGATGCCTTGAAGAAGTGGAAGGAGATGGTCCAGATGCTGGATGATAGTTCTGCACCTGAAGTAAATGTTATAGAGGATAATGAGAGTTTAGAAGAAACTGCGGGTGCGGCTTTTGAATATGTTCCCAAGGAGGAAGCAGGCAGTGCACAGGCGCTTGGAGCTGCTACGGATGACCAACTGACAAATACGCAGGGTTTGGAGCCTGAGGATGAGAAGGCGAATGATGATCCGGAGTCTGTGTTGCCCGGTATTGAAGAACTACAACTTGAGGACAACAAGGAAGCACAGGATGATATGGAAGGAGTGGAAACCACTCACTATCCTCTGAAGAAGGGACTGGCCGCAGATTCGAAGAAGTCAATTACTGAAGACCGTGAAGATGATGACATTGCTGCCATCAGTCCTCCAGAAGAGGATTTCAGTTCTGAGACAGTCGAGAGAAGTAAGGACAATGAAAGTCTTATTTCACTTCGCATGCCACAAGCGTTGGAAGATGGAGGGTTTAGGAGAATTGAAGAAAAGCTCTTGACGGAAGAGGAGCTGAGAGAGATCAGGAAGGATTTAGAAGTGAAGATTCACGACGGGGATGGGAGTATGGAAAGTGCAAGAGTGGTGTGGCAGAAATTGGAACAGATGACAGTACGATTATCGCAAGAGTTAGCAGAGCAACTACGCCTTATTTTGGAACCCACATTAGCAGCGAAGCTTCAAGGTGACTATCGCTCTGGTAAACGCATCAACATGAAGAAAATTATCCCTTATGTGGCAAGTCAGTTTCGGAAGGATAAGATATGGTTGCGGAGAACCAAGGCCAACAAGAGGCAGTACCAGATCGTGTTGGCCATTGATGATTCGCGCAGTATGTCAGAGAGTCACTGTGGTCATATGGCATTGGAGGCTCTCATTACCATCTGCAAAGCGATGTCCCAGCTTGAGATTGGCGAGATGGCGGTTGCAAGCTTCGGAGAGAAAGGGAATGTTCGTCTTCTTCATGATTTTGACCAGCCATTTTCAACGGAGTCTGGACTGAACATGGTCTCACAGTTTACGTTCAAGCAAGACAATACTATCGAGGATGAGCCGATTGTGGATTTGTTACACTACCTGACCCGCATGCTAGACTTCAAAGCCAGACATTCAACTGCACCTTCAGGAAGGAATGATCTACAGCAGCTGGTGCTTGTAATTGCAGATGGCAGGTTCCATGAGAAAGAGAGTCTGAGAAGGCGCATAAGAGAGGCAATGGACAGGAAGCAGTTGCTAGCTTTCCTGGTGCTGGATAACCCACAGGAGTCTATCCTTGACATGCAGTCGGTCTCTTTCTCGAATGGAGCCCCATCCTTCACCAAGTATCTAGACTCCTTTCCTTTCCCTTACTACATTCTTCTCCAGGATATTGAATCACTTCCTCGTACATTGGCGGATCTATTACGACAGTGGTTTGAGCTGACGCAGCGGTCCTAGTTCAACAATTATGACTGCGTCGAGACTGTCATTTAGCTGGAAAGAGCAAGTATGAAGGTAAGATGATACATTTCTTTGGTTCTGCTATTTCCCTTTTTTTCCTAGTGGTCATGTGGTCTGCCTCGTCTGCCGATATTTGACATCAGATTCTAATTTATTTCTATTATGCCTTGCAGACGCTCTTCACAATCGGGAGCAGTTTTAGAAGTTCATGCTCAAGGGAATCATCTCTAAAAATGAGATGTTGTAACATACTTCAGTAGTTAGGATTATTGTTTACCAAGCATGGTACTCATTCGGATCAGGTTTTAGTTAAAATTTTGGAGTAATTCCTAAGTTGTACGATGACGCATCCCTCATTTTTGTCAGTGGGTTCTCATCTGAGACCCACATCAATTTTGTTTCTGTCTTCGCTGAAATGGAAATGCATCCTTTTTACTTTGATCGAGAGAACTGACATTTTGGAAATATTCCTCATCTTTGTTTCATGTTGTACTCTTTTGTGACAGACTGAACCTATACTGCAATCTCTTTTGGGCTTTGCTTCATAAGAGTTGAAAGTTAAAAAGATGCACACACTATGAGTGCTTAACCCCTAGAGTTCCTTGACTATTTTTTCACCAAAAATGCTCCAAAACTGCCATTTTTTATACAAGTTTCAAAATTTATAAAAAAAAACATTTTTGGATACATGCAACTGTAGGATCTTGTAGTACATTGGTTTGAAAAGATGTGGTAAAATTTTTAGAACTTTCCATAGTGTAATTTGCAAGATATTAGCATTTGAAGTGACAAAAATCTTTTTCTTGTCCTTGTGAAAAACCAGGCGGTTGAACTTCACAAGGTCACATTTGTATGAAAAAATGTTCAAAATGATTGCAACTCTTTGGATTCATTCTTCAAAGCATGTTGGTTATATGCTTGAAAATTTTTAGATCACTTGAAATTGTATAACATATAGGAAAAAAATAGTAAGTAGAAAGATGTAGAGAATGGTTCAAAATACTAAATTATTAACAATTTATTTATAGAATTGAAAAATACCAATCCTAATGGTTATAATGTTGTAATAATCAATTTTCACCTAATGTTTTTATTTTTTTCCAAAAATATTGAAAATTGAGTTCAATAAAGGACTTCAAAGTTTATTTTGGGGTTGAGAATAATTGCCCACAAACTAAAACACTTCATAACTTTTGACTCATTGATTGGAATGAAATGATTCAAAGCTTTTAATGTATATATAAATCTAAAAGACCAACTTCAAATTTTAGTTTTTGAAAAAAAATTATTTTTACAAATTTGCCCGGACTGCTTCAATTGAGAAACAAACTATAATTTAGGCTATAACTTTTTACTCATATTTCCAAATGTCCTAAAATTTGTGCACATGAAAGATTTTCCTCATCCACACCTTCTATCAAAATTTGGGCCCAAAACATGAAAATTTCTAGTCACACACACCTGCCCAAAATTTCTATGTTGTCAAAAAATGAAGTTTGGTTTTTTAGGGGTTAACACTTAAAGGTCCAAATTCCTTATAATATGGTCAAACATCATGCTTGAGTTAAATTTAGCCTTTAAAATTGTGTTCAAATATTAGTCTCATATTTGCAATATGTGATATTATAAATTGTCATTGTAAAAAATTTCAATTTACTTTGTGAAAAATTGTCATTGTTATCATTTTTGTAGCTAAAAGTGAGAATAAATTAGTGAATATAGCTAAAAAAATCCATTTAATTTGAATTTTTTTCAAGATTGGGTATAAATAGCAATGGAGATTGGCATGAAAATTTATCAATTAATTATTTTATATTTTACACTCAAAACATCTTTGCCAGAGGTTTTTAAGTCAAATGACACTATCAAGTTAAATTTATCCATTTACATAATTGATGTGTAAAATTTTGGTCTAATTCACTTGTGAAAGAATGTATCATCACTTTATGTTGATTTTTTTTAGAATTTTTGATTGAAAAATCAAATTATTGTGAAATTTGAAAAGTATATCAATTATAATGTATATTAGAATAATAAATTTGAAATATTTATCAAAATTGAAGATTAGAATTAAAAAAAAAAAAATTTTAATGGAAATTTTTAAATCATTTATAAAGAAGAAAATATGAACAAAATACACACATATTGTACAATTTGAATTTTAACACATAGAGTTTGTAGTTGCAATAAATTTTTTTGATATTTGTATTTTTGATATTTTCAAATGGAGTAGAAACAAAACTTGTCAAGCTTTATTTTTTGAGTTTAATTCAAAGACCAAAAATGATTATTTTGAAAGTTACAATCAAGTTTGACCAAAGTACATTCACTTTTATGATATATAAACCTTTAAGGGTTAATTTCTCCTTGGGCATTGTAATAATTAAGTTAGTCTAAAGTTATTTTTACACTTGAGGTCACTTTTGGAGGGACTCTATTATTTGGAAAGGGCCTCTATTACCTTAGGTCCAAAATCAACCTTGATAGTAGTGAGATGCACAATTTTAGTGGGTTCGTAATAATATGAAACTTTCTATGTGTACTTGTAAGGTAGGTATATCCAAAATCATCATTGATCAAAAAACATCACATCTAAATTCTTACTTAGAAATACAATATTAATTTTGAAGATGTTCAAAGTTTGAACATTAACTTTTCAACTTCTAAATCCTTTTTTGAATTTATGCATTTTTTTTTAATATCTTTATTAATATATATTATTTACCTCAATCTCATCAAATTCATCATACCAAAAGTTTTTTTTAAAAAGTCAAAAAATGGTTTGGATGAATGAAAAATTTTGTAGTAAAAAGAACCTTTGGATCTTCTTTGTTTATTGTCTAAAATTGAGTCATGAGAGCACTGAGGTATTAAAACCTAACATCAATTTATAGAACACTATCATTGGCAATTTGAAAATTCATAACTTATTCATAAAAGGTAGTAGTCCCTATTTGCACCACAATTTAGTCCCTAAATTTAATTGATTGCCTTTTAAGATCAAAAATTGGTTCAAATTACTTGTACCCAAAGTAAGATAAGCTAAAATCTTCATCTATATTTATTCTTTAACAAATCCAATCGTAAGATCCTTTAGAAAAGAACTAATGGCTAGAGCCTACTTTGGATTTTTGAAGATTCCAACAAGTTTTGTTGACTTTATAATTTGAAATTTTGGCATAAATTTTATAAGATGGATACTAATCATATATGGGAAGCATTTTTTTAACAAGTAAATGCCTAAGGCACCAAAATCTAGTGTCTACAAAATTTTGAAGTTAAATAAAACCTTATCAAGTTACTATTTTTTGTTTGAAGTCTAATTTTAGCATCTAAAATTCAATTTTGAAAATGATTGGTTATGATTTTTCTATTTAAGATTTTATGCCAAGGTCTCTATAATTGCAAATCTTGATATTTTAGTGTTGAGGGCTCTTGGACATAAGCCTCAATTGATTACACTAGATTTCAAAGAGAAAAATATATTAGAAATTCATTTAAAAAAAACATAGAGTGTCCTCCCGTCACTCCACTATAGGAGCTCACCTATTTCTAATCACCCCCTCATTTCCACACTATAAGTTATTCTCTTTCCGATCAAGTGGAGATGTTCAATAATTAATTATGGCATAGTTCCCAACACAGCTGTGAGGCATTATGATTGGCTATAAGATTCTCAATTATATTGCAGCCACCCTCATGGTTGGAAATAGGGAGACCTATATGACTAGTGTAGGTTGAATGTAATCTTTGACTAAAAAATTTATAGTAATTATGTTTTGAGAACTAAAGTCTTGAAAAATTATGGAATCCTTCCAAACTCCATTTTTGTACATAGGAAAAATTCCCCACTCAGGAAAACCACACTCCAAATATACATAATTGTTTAACCCCACATCGTTGAAGGGGACCAAAAGTGTCTTGACATCTTATCCCAAGTGCTATAACTTTTGCATCCAATGTCTAAATTCAATAAAACTTATTGGGAGAGTTGTGCTCTCTCTTCTAGTTTATGTGGTAAAATTATGCTCCCACTTGGTCGGAAATGGGTTGACTCCCTTAGATCAGCCTTGGATTGAAATTATTGGTCATCACATCTCCACAAGGCTGTTTGGTGAGGCGTCGTGGGCTTCACACCAGATTTCAGATCTAGCAACCCATCCCACTTGGTCTTCAA
Organism: Pseudoscleropodium purum; assembly: GCA_963969395.1. Classification (NCBI taxonomy): domain Eukaryota; kingdom Viridiplantae; phylum Streptophyta; class Bryopsida; order Hypnales; family Brachytheciaceae; genus Pseudoscleropodium; species Pseudoscleropodium purum. The sequence continues at coordinate 8,337,996 of OZ017796.1, forward strand.
CAAACGTACGTCCTTTGCGAGTTTCAGCAACCCAATTGCAAGCCCCATCTACTTCTGTGTCATAGGTCCCTATTTATGATCCTAGGTCTTTCATAAAGTGTTCACTGCAACTTCTGAAGAGAAATGGGAAAAGCAAGGAGACTGATTGTCTCTTGCAATAATGAATAATATTTTTTTTCGATTTTTTCAAGACTATGGAGGCCAATTTAAGAACCACCTGCAATCCATTCCAGTGCCATTTATAGGGTCGGTTCTAAATGCACGATCGGAGTTCGAGCACCGTACCTTAACAGCTGCGCCAGTGGTGGATCAAGCCAGCCCAGACAAATTAATTAGCGGAGGAACTAATCCCCCGCAATGGATCCAATCTTAATCCACACAAGTACAAACTGTATTCCATCTCCTCCAAAATTTCGATGTGGAAGCATCCAACATCATGAATTGAAGGTGCCATAGGCACGCGAATTGAAGCTGCTCTTGCTTGCCCTCGCCATGGCCATGCCCCAGTTGAAGAAAATTGCCGAAGCCAACTATGGAATTGACGTGACCGAGCATTGCGGATTGAACTTGCAAGCAGTGATCGATGCGACGTCGGCACGTGAATGGAAAGCGGAAGTCGTGGTTTGGCAGTGGAGGCACATGAATCGACGCGTGGGAAGCCGCAGGGACGACGTCGACACATACGACTAGCAGGCTGTTTTTTCTGGCGTTACTGGTTGACTGAAGCGCTCACACTTATTGTCGCTCTTGCTATCTTTGCTTGCTGTGGGTCCTGCCCTATCTCGCCAGCTACAGTCATTACCGATGAAGCTTGCATATTAGATTTGTAACTGTACCCAGCAGCTCCCGCTTCTCTCTAATTGATGCCGCCGGCAGCTCGGTGAGCTAGAACCAAGAACCAAACCGAAAGCATCCTCTAATCTTTGAGCTCTTTTACAACTTTTGCGTATAAAAATCAAACACCTTCAGTTGCTTGGACTTCACGTACTTAAGCTCGTCGACAATTGACTTGCCGACGTGTGACCAAAATGTCAGACCTCAAGTGCACACAATCATGGCAAAAAGTAATAAAAGTTTCTTTGGAAATAGTTTATTCTATTGTAATCGCAAGTGGGAAAATAAGACAGTTCTTACAGCATTTACGTCAATTTCGTAACACGTTGGCACGGAACGATTCAGAACGCCGAAATTGTGCCATTATTCATCTGCACAAGGCTCAAAAAACTACGGAAGGACTTGCACAAATTTAGGTTGGCTAGGACCCATATGGAAGAATGTCAATTTCTGTGTATTTCCGCCAATTCAATCAATACATTTGAAGTTAACTTCTGTAGTACTTGTCAGAAAGACACACTAAACTAATATTATTATTATTATAGTGGAAATTGCTCTAACACGTGGGGACTACATTATTTGATGTCATTTCAACGCGTCACAATCACAATGTTGTAAGGGCATCCGGATGTTGTTCTAAGAAGCTCTCCCCTCTGCTTCAGTGTGTCGTCCTCCTCAGTCTTACAAGATAAAGGTATATGCCCGACATCCGACAATGCCAAGCGTTTTAGCATATGTCCAACTGAGAGAAGATGGGGGATAATTTTATCCACTCGAGGAGCAGAAATAATGAAGATTGCACTATTTTTTGCTAATTTTTCATCAAGTTTGGAATTAGTAGAAATTAAGGAAATGTAGATTATAGTGCCACTTGTTCTCGATCGATCTCTAAGCAAACCTAGTTCCTTGATGCACAAAACTTAAAACTGATCTTAGCAACTTCATTAGGTTTCGTTGTGTTATTCATCACACAATAATGAAGGCCCTGCTTGAAAATAGGTCACCGAAATGGGACCCAGGTCGGAAACAGGTCGTATACCTTATTGACCTCCTGGAATTAGCCAAATCTGCATTAAGTTAGCGACGTTGACGATTCAACATGTGCAGCCATGTTACGTTCCTAGCTGCACGATAGTGACGATGCTCTGGAATATAAATATATTTACATATGTGTGTGTACTTGAAATTCTGGAAAGCAATGAATCTGAGTGTTTTGAATTGGGGCATCCTCTGGGCAGATAATGTTGCTTCAAAAGTGTGCCTCTTTAGTAGGTGATGATTGATACGCGCCACAAAGTCGGCCTGAGTCAGACTCATCATGGGAAGTTTGGTGTGAAACATTGGCAAGCGAGACCATTTCACAAGTCTGCGGATAACTCATATCTGCAATTTGACAAAATGCTCGCCAACAGGTCCGTATCTTCCACATAGGCAGTCCTTTTCCCAACCAGCAAGGAAACGTATGCCCCACACATATTCCTTGTTCCATGGACGAGCTGCAAATTTCTATAAATAAATGCCGTAAAGCAATTACAGTAGGACCACCCTTTCGCAATCAGCTCTAGCTTACCAACTGCATGTATACATCAGGGTCGAAATTATTGCGGTGTCAATGGATAGTAACAAATGCGAGTACATCAGATCAAAGGGTAGATTACGTACGAACAAGACACACAGTCAGTTTCGCCCCAAGAGAACTACTGTACCTTCGTCTGAAGGATAAACTGGGCGTACTCGAAGGGTACGCCGAGTACTGCAAAGTGGTACCCAGTGTGTGATCGAGCACTCATTGTGCTCAAAATTCAGACACTGGCCGTCGGTGCATCTTCAGGCTTGAATTGGCTTCCCCGCCAACTGACAGATCTAGATATCGATGCACCAACGTCTGGCCCGCAACCTCCTTTTTACTTTTGCATCCCAGAAGTGGCGAGCAAGTTTAAATTTGGACAGGTGGTTTGAAAAACACTCTTCTTGTACGCGTGTGACCATGAAATGAATCTTTCATGCACCCCAGTGACCATGAATTAAATTAATCTTGGTACAAATTGAAAATCCATCACTTTATTGGGTTTTGTTCCCTTGGGGATAGAGGCACTGGTGTAATCTATGGTTGTTTCCCGGGGTAGAAATTAAACATTTGCAGGTCAAGAGAACCTTGTCACTATCCATTGACAGAATCTTGCGAAATTGTACTTTAGTATAGTACTTGAATGCAATTCACACCTTATGTCTTTCTATCCAGGGGTACAATACAACCGTACCACAAATCACAAACAAATGATACCTTTGCCGTACATGCAACAAAGACCTCAATGTATTACACTTTTTTTAAAATGCAATGTTGGCATTCTGTGATGTGTACTTCATACATTCAGTTGGTCAAGAATGAAGATCATAAAATTAGATGAAATTAAAGGTAAGCACGTGAACTACACTTAGCGATGAGACGTGTGAAGAATACATCCAGTTCAAATCAGAAAATACTCAAAAGACCTATCACCTATGCAATTTTTAGCGACAGACAGAGATCGACTCAGAGTCTCAGAGTCTTGTCGCGTCGTTGCTTGTTCAAAATCCATGCAGCTCGTCTGGTGGTAAGTCGACGACAAATTCACATATACAATTAGTCTCTTGGTGCACCAAACGCTTTTCGAGAACACAATTCGCAAAAATGGCATAGTGCATAAAAAGTATATAATATTCTGAAACCAATTCAAGAGATTGACATAACCAACTCGGTAAGTCAGCTAGCCAAGGATCGTAATTGCAATTGGCCCCACAATCATTGTCACCCCTAAGCAAGCTTGCCGAGCAATCATGCATTTACACGACTATATAACCCTTCCGCACTTGCGCAGTCACAGAACTCACATCGATCGATCATCCATCTCTCACAAGTACCTGAATTGGACTAGCTGCTTCTTCAGTTGATCAAGATGCAGACCTCCTCGACCCGTAGCTGGCCAGCTGCCTTTAGTGTGGGCGCGTGTCTGCTGGTCATCCTGCTGGCATGGCCCCCTGCAGGAGTACGAGCGCAGAGTGGCATGTTCACCGATCCCTTCCGGACCGCCAACTGGCGAGCAGTGGAGTCCAACTTCATGCAGTGGGTTGAGGAAGTGGAGCAAGGCCACCTGCAGAGCGTCAAGGCCGGCGAGGCTGCTCTGGGCTACAAGGAGCACAACATCCTGGCTGCAGGCAACACTCTGGTGGTCGGCAATGGGGGATATAAGAAAGTGCAAGACGCCGTGAATGCTGCGCCTTCAGGAGCTCGCACAATCATTCAGATCAACGGTGGTACTTACAGGTATGTATATCGATAAATGTCGGTCTTGTTTCAGCTAATTAAAGCGCCTACATTCTGACATATATGCTCGTTTACAGAGCGCTCAGAACTGGTATGAATCAAAGGTTTTAGACGTCGCATGTCTAGAAAATTGCCAAATTCGCCATTTCAGAGAATTACATGTAGGACAAGTATTTGCTTGTTCATATTTGTCAATTGGCATGGCTTAGAGCGCCAAGATTGAGACACTCAAGTGTCCAGAGTTCTAACACTAGGACTGGTCTATATCTTCAGGCGCCAATTTACTGAAATCTGCCATGTAAACGAATTTGAGATTCTGACCGAGCGTGTATCAAATTGAATTTGCTTTCAGAAGAATTCCACTGGAAAAATGGACACAACAGAGTATACTATTTGTTTAGTCATGTATATTTTCTTCAATTCGGGATGCTCCGCGCAAGCTGCATTGTAATCTGATTGCGAAATCTGAACTTGGATTTGTGTACATGTAGAGAGAAGGTGACTGTGCCGAAAGGGAAGATTCTGACATTCCAAGGGGTTGGGAACCCTGTGATTGCGTACGGTGATACTGCGGATTCGTCAGGAAGCACTTCAAACAGCGCGACTACAGTAATTCTGGCAGATAACTTCATCGCCACTGGAGTCACTTTCCAGGTAAAGAATGAAAACAGAGTTCAGGACTGAATTTGGCCATTTGTCGAGATCATCTGATTCAAGCATTTTAAGCAGAAACTTCTAACTTCAATTTTAAATTGTATTCGAAAGGTTTTTGTTTGAAGACTTGAGATCGCTGAAGTTTGCATGAATTGAATGGAGCCCTGACTGCGTAATTGACGGGGGAACGTTGATGTACTTCCTTTGAGCAGAACACTGCCCCCGCTCCTCCAGGTGGTGCGGTTGGAAAACAAGCAGTGGCTCTTCGAATTACAGGAGACAAAGGGGCGTTCTACGACTGCAAGTTCCTAGGGGCTCAGGATACCCTGTATGATCAAGAAGGTCGCCATTACTTCAAAAATTGCTACATCGAGGGGTCCATCGACTTCATTTGCGGCGATGGTCAATCTCTTTACCAGGTTTGTGAAGAGCGAGAATAATTCTCTATCCATTTGTACACTTTTAATTATGTGAAAAATTCTAAACTATGACCAGCCGCTTTAGTGAATTTTTCAGTTTCTTTGTCGAAATTCTGAACTCATGCCCTCCTCATTGTTCACAGAATTGTCAACTGCATTCTATTGCACATCCCGGAAGCGGATCCTTGACAGCGCAAAAGAGAACCGGGAATGAGAACACAGGCTTCTCTTTTGTGGGCTGCTCAATCACTGGCTCTGGTCCTATCTATCTGGGGCGGGCTTGGGGGCCTAACTCTCGCGTCGTCTTCATCTACTGCAAATTTGAGGATCTGATTCTTCCAGCTGGGTGGTTCAACTGGGGCGACAGCAGCAGAGAGAAGTAAGTGCTTCCCCTCTCTGCATCTCTGCAATATATTTTTGTACCAGAAGAGCGTCAATGAGTCCATTGTGGCGTGATTCATAAAAGCTTCTTACATCATAAACACAATCTCACTGAAATTGGCGAGTTTGGTATTGCCAAAAATGAGATGCAGACGCGGTTTTTCCTTGTTAACTCCAGTGGACAGATGATAGTTTGCCAGGCCAAAATGGGTTACAGTTGATTCTAATGAATTTGTTTTCTATTTCACAGGACGGTGTTTTACGGACAATACCAGTGCTCTGGTCCTGGAGCACAAACGAGTGGACGTGTAGGTTGGTCCCATGAGCTCTCAGCTGATCAAGCAGCGGCATTCTCCAGTGTGAGCTTCATCAACGGTAACCAATGGCTTCAAACATGATTTGGTGCTGCCATCGACAGAGCCTAATCAATGGCTTCAATCACATCGTATGTTGTGGATAACCAGTACATCTGTACGTTGTATACGGCAGTTGATTAATTACTACAACTGCCTTCCTGCATGTGGATTAATTAACTAATTTTCGTGTACATTTGTGGAAAAAATGTACGAGAGAATTTAGCTGTGGACCTGGAATCAGACTCAAGCCATGTGCTTGTGGAATTTGGTGAAGTAGTCAACTCAGTGTGATTTTGGCAAGACCTGATTCTAGCTACTACCTAGCTCTACAATTTCTGTTGTAAGTTATCAGTACATAACTTGCTTTTGTATATCAGAAGAATCAGCAGATCTTCGAGTGTGATTGTCAGAAATGACTAATAAAGCAATCTATATATTTGTTTCTTCCTATATTCTGTATGTACAGAGATGTGCCGAAATCCTTGAATGTGTATCAATACTTGCAAATTCTAAGCCCTAAAATTTCGACTGCCAATGTATGTTCGCTGAAACACAAATTAACAAGCACTGAGCAGGAAGTGTTCGTATCCTCATGTCCATTGAAGATTTAACTTTGAACAGCAATGTACTCTGGCAGTTGGGCTCAAAATCCAATAAGGATGAAGTACAACTAGAACAAAATGACTGAATGAGGCTCTGTCCCAGGTAAACAACAATATTAGTTCATTGGTAGTGGATAGTGGGGAAATTAAACAAAGAAAAGCATACAATCAATGATATGCAAGTGAATATAAAATGTAAAATAAAAAAAATTAGACCCCGCATCTGAACAGTTAGATAAAAAGGTAGGGTTTGACTAAGTTAGTCAGAACCACCCTCCAACCAAAGCCTAACTGCATTGTGCAGTGTGAATGGGGTTGTAGATAGGATTTGGAAACTCATATTCAGTAACCATTGATAGTCAATGTCATAATTTTTTGTCCAAAGAACAAGCCAAACAAAGTTAACAAACTAAAAAAACTGACACTAAGTACAAGTACAAGATTCCTACATTTCGGTACCCAGTGTCGGTTTGTGTTGAACAATTGATTTGGGGTACACTTATCTTACAACTACACGTCAGCCGATTCCAAACTTTCATGCCACTAAACAGTTTGTTGAACAAGCGTAGCACTTGATCAAGACATTGGATTGCACTGAAAGGTTCAAAGTGCAAGTTTGACTAATTATAACTGGAACCATTACTTTCTCATCTAAATAATGTTTAAATTCATTGAATCAAGCTTTGTGTACGTGGAAGGTTATCAAATACGGTGCATGTCTTCTCCTTTTTATAAGTACATTATTTCTCAAAAATTAAATGGCCTATAGAAAATTCAAGTTTTACATCAATTACATGTGAACACCTGATACTCTGTCACATGTGTTCTGAATGAAATTTGACTCGATGTTCAAGATTGCGGTGATTTGGTGTTTAAGAGAATTTTTCCTTAGTTATTGCTCCTTGCATCTAGTGCGAAAATTATAAGTTGATTGAATGTATTCAGGTTATTTTAATCAATGTTTCTTCATATTCAATTACTAATTGTTACAATTGTTATATCATGTTACTAATTGTAATATGTAGTAATCACACATGAAATACCTGAAAGTGTCTATATTCATGGAAACCAATTGACCCCATGTGGCAGAGCTACAAAACTAACTGAAAATCCACAGAATTTTTAAGGCCAAATTGCACGTGAAAACAAGTGCTTCGTGAATCTGGCTCTGGCCATGTCTCTCGATTGCCATACCCACATCATGCGGTGCCGAAGTTAGCTGCTAGTTCACGTCCATTGCTCTAATTCAACCAGACTAAGTATCTTTTTGAAAGAATTCAGTAATGTAAATCTTTGTTTTTACAAGTTACCAAGAGCTGCAAGGGATCACCTCTTCAGTGTAGTTCGGAGTGCAACTGCTGAAGTGTTGCATTGTAACTTTTAAGTTACTGCAAACAAGCGGCGCCTGCTAGTGTTGCAACACCGATCGAAGGCTTGCCATACTGCCTGAACCTGATTCGAATGGTGATTAAGTTGGGCAATAAGCGAAGGCGCGCCATAGCTTCTAGGTCACCCCGAGGCTAGCTAGATACCCTAAAGCATTTCCATGCTGCAATCAACTCTGCAATAATAATATAAGCAGCACAGCTCCTCATCATTGACATATATGTTGGCTCCGATCCGGCCTATGGAGTATAACGTGGGTTGTCCCAGCTAGCTAGCGCGTCTAGCTATGCGCAGCTCGACATAATACACTTGAGGACGCGCTTGCCGCGCAGACTTATTCCATGGTGCCACTAGAATCCGCCACAGAAGTCTTCTAGGGAGCGAGTTTGGCACTGTCTGAGATCGATCTGGACCTGGACTCATCTGTCGTCGTGTAGCTTACTGTGGCCTATTCGATCGACGCTGACCACGTACTGACACAATAGTGCCTCCAGGGTAGTAACGCAGAACCCATCGATGGGAAATTTCTGAGACTCAGCAAAAAGTTCCCCAAATGAAATGCCTTCGACAATCTCATGTGCAGTTCGCCATTTCAGTCAGTCCTGCTCCACCGGTTTTCGTCACTGCCAGGCTTAGAAATTGTGCCAACTCCTTTCAAGCTGCAAGGGAATACTGAAGGCGTCTCTCAGGCCGACGGGCAGGCCGATCTCAAGCTCCCGGGCTCACAAAATAGCACTCTTGTCGATCACTTGATGCTTTGCTTCATGGGTGACAGTGATGAAATGCACACCCTGGGCTTAATACAGTATGAGATGACTAAAGAAGGATATCCATACAGTCACTTCAAAAAGGCTAGGGAGGATTGACCTTGTAAAAAACGGCCTTCAAATTTTTTATTTGCCACATATGATAAAATTTGTAAATTCTGAATTATTATTTGCAATCAGAGACCCCAAATTAGCTAAGGGATGTGATAAAGTACAAAATTTAAGCAGCACAAAATAGGGGACAATTTTTGACATTTACCCTCTAGCAGGGCAATAAGAGCATGGTTGTCAGAATGGGCGAGTTAGGGTCATCGGACGGGACGGACGGACGGTCCGGATGGCTTTAATTTTGTAACTTGTGCAATTTTGCAGAATGACAAGTCACCTCGTCCGCGTCCAGCATGTTCTTTAATCCACATGGCATCCACGTGGCCTATTTTTCCGTTATCAAAAAGTCAACTATGTGTTGACTGTATCGGACGGGCGGGACCTCTAACGGACGGGCGAACCGAACGTCCATCCACTATGACAACCATGATTCCAAAGCTAACTGCCCCATTAACTCAGTTGTTAAGGTGCGTTTCATAATCACTTCAAAAATCACATATGCTTCTTTCTTTGAGCTTTGATGATTTTAATATTTTATTGAATATTGGAGTACACCATTTAAGACTCACTCCCATTGGTATTGCAAAAATTGACTTACATTTGCATCGAAAAAATTATATATTGCAAAAAATGTAGATAATTTTAATGTGAATGGAATTTGAAGTTGAAGATCTAATGTTGTTGAATTCTAAATGATTTCTAAACAACTTGAGATATCATTTGCAATCATAAATGATCTATAAGTTGCAATTGAAATTGTTGTAGCATCTACATTCAATAGATTCAAAGATATTTGTCATAATACACTATAACACTATTAATTTAAATCATTATCATTTGTATTTCAACTTTTTACAATACCAATGGGAGTGGGTCTTAATTCTTAAATGGTATACAACAACATCCAATAAAATATTCTAATCATAAATCATCAAAGCTCAAAGAAAAAAGTTTATGCGATTTTTAGAGTGATTATATGAAACGAACCTCAACAATTGAGTCTATAAGGTGGTTAGCTTTGGAATTCATTTACTTTCAAACCATAATTGCTTTTTGTTAACCCATTATGTTGTTCTTTGAAAGGAAGGAAATATTATTAATTGGCTTACTTTAGCTTACTTAAAATAATTATTCATATTTTAGAAATCTCAAGATAATGAGATCAAAAGATAAAATATGCTAGACTATAGGAAACAAGAATATTCACATGTATAAAAATATTAAAATACAAAAGTTATTAATTTGTAAAGATGACAAAATTGTATCAATTCCTGTATTTTTTAGCACTTTCCAAAATTAATTAAAATTGGTAGAACATGAAGAATTGGATTTAATAATAAATAATATTAAAGTATATACTTTGAACTACAACATTGACAAATTAATAATGAGGAAAGAATCTTAGTTTACAAGTTATTAATTTTACAAAAGACTACTTCAGCCCCAACAAGGAAGACCAAAGCGGCACTACAATCTACTTAGTAAATAGAGTTACTAGGCTAATTATAGGAAAGAATTAGTTAAGAAAAAATTAGTTAGGATATTATAGGAGGAATAAGTTTGGTCCTATGACCAAAGGCAAAACGGTTAGAATTTTTCCCTTAGTTCTCCTGTGACCGCGGGAAACTATATAAAGGAAATGTTTTCTATTATATGGATATTATTAATAAAAAGATCAACAATACAAAGATCAACATTACAAGATCGATTTTTCCAAAGATCAACTTCAAGCAATACAACAAGAAGAAGACAATATACAAAACAATAAAAGAAGACAAAAACTATACAACTACAAGACTACAAAGACTCAAAAACCACCATAAAGACAAATTCTCAAAAAACAATAATAGAAGATCAAAAAGACAAGATTGGGTTTTGAGACATATAAAAAAAATAGAGTCTACAAAAGAACAATTAGGAAAATTATACCTCCTTTTACAAACAATAGTAAGTAAAAAATAAAGTCTTGCATTTGAAGTGGAAAAAGTTGTTTCTTTTTTAACTTCAATTTTTGGGGGATTGTAGTACACAAAGGATACTATAACATTCACATTTGCTCATTTTGATTTTGTTCACTCATTTTCAACATATAGCATGGAGTAAAATTGAACATAACATAAACACAATTTTTAAAGTAATTGTATATGGGTGATTGCAAGAAACACTTGAATTGTACTAAAGATTTGTAAATAAGGTACTCATAACTATCATACACCTTGTCTAATTTAATTTTAATTTTTCAAAAAATAGTTCATTGTATATTATATGAAAGGTCAATCCACAATATGAGCTTCTTTTTAAACACATTTTGAAACATATAAAATATTATTTGAGAGTGGTTCTTTAGTGAATGACAATCTCTAAAACGTTGTTACAAATGGCCAATTTTTTTTCCTATTTCTTTACAAATTAGAACATTGAAGTATCTATTTCCTTGAGATTTAGCACTTTTTCACTGCTCCTACTGAGAGAATTTTTCTATGCTTCATCTTCCTAGGATACAAAGATGTATACATTGACCATTTAAAGAAAAAATTTAAAGCACTCCATAAACTATTGTAAGCATATTACTATGAAAACGCAACAAAATCAGCTGTCAACAAGTGTTTCTTGCAATCTCTCATGAATACCTATCGTCACAAATACATTTTGCCACATGCTGCGCTAACTGATATTTTGATTGCCATCTTGCTGACTTTCTTGGTTGTTCAAAAAGTACCCTAATTGATTGGATCCATATCGTCCATCATTGCTTGCTTTTCTTGGAAGGTGATAGCGGACAAATCCCCAGGAGTTGAGTCTTGTAGAATCAAGCATATACGGAACGCGCAACACCGCTGTAAGCTCATAATCAGTAAAACGAAACAATTTACGTTTACATTAATTAGTTGTGGAGTCCGAAGGAAGTATACACAACGTCATTGAATTGCTTTCTCATGTTTGGAATTCAACGGCTCGAGTTTTTTTGTAGTAACAAACATTGGGTATATATATATATATGAGCCTACTCAAATTTTCTCACTTCACTGCATGAAGATCGATGTAGCTTGAGTTGAAGTCATTGGCCTGATTCCCATTGATCCAGAGCCAACAAACTACGCATTGAACGTGTTTCAAGTACTAGACGGTATCATCGATCCAATTCTTGTCCTGGGAATCTGCAACTAACCGCAATCGTTGCCCAAATTTCACTTCTTCATCGAACCCAAAATGAATGATCGAGCAAGCAGGCCGGCTACTTACCCCCCGAGTTGGAAATTTGTTGAATGTAAAGCAGGGACTAGGAATACAAGATAACCACTCGTAGACACCGATGTGGCGTCGTACCCTCGTGACACCGTTTGATACTCTAGAAAGTCAAGTATCAAACCCCTTGACCTTTCTGCGTTGTCACACAGCTTGTCCTGTTCTTGTAGAAAGCAACAATCGGTGAGCCAGCCAAAAGCTGTGCTAGCTGTGCTAGCACGCAAGCAATGATTGGCACTTCCTGTTTCTCTTGCGACTATATATGTGGATGCACATGTTCACTCGCCTGACAGGTCTGACACACTCCCGAACACACTTCGTTGTTGCCAGAATTTTCGTGTTTTTCTCCAGATCATTACACTTCCAGGTACCAGTGAAGATCGAGCGGCACACATGTATGGTCGAAGCCAAGTCTGTCCAAGCTGGAGGATGCATGTCCGGGCTATGGTCGGAATCAGGTTGCAATGTATGAATACCTGAACGAAGATCGATGCTGTCAGTCCCCATGACGACAATTTCAAGTGAAAAGCTAGGTACATGTAAACAATTTCACATCCTCAGTCCGTCCATTCTTTCATCGTATCTAGCTTGCCATCTGCAACGCTGGGTGATTTGATTCAGCTAGCAAGGTACATCGACTGAAGGTGATTTCACCTGAAACTGACACCAGGCTGTCCTCCAATTCTTACCCTGCAATAGCTACCAATCTCTAGTTGTCGAAGAGAAGAATTAGGTACTGGTAGGAGGGTACGTGCAGGCTCCAAGATTGTGAAAGAATTAGGCAGAAAATCGAGGGACCTTCAGTAAGTGTAGCCAATGACTTCAACCATGACCACTGCGTTCAGATGAAAGGTGATGAAATCGCACTGCTTTCAAGTGACAAAAGCACACCATAGCTGTGTCCCTGGCAGGGTTAATTGAGGTACTAGCATGACATCAAATGACTTGCCATAGACATTTTAGAGTCGATAACTGCTCTAAAATGTATTGATGGCAAGGCATTGGATCGATCGAGACCTTACAAGTGCAGTAATTCTGGTGTTCATTAACTGGAGAAGAGATCATGATTGAAGCCATTGATTATCCTTGCAAAGACTCGGCTAATTGGCATTGATAGATCGAAACGTTCGGGTAAGTATGTAAGTACCCGCCTCTCTCAAGTTGCAGACGAATTTGTCACGCATCCATTCAGGCAAAGAAAGGTAGCAAAATCTTAGGGTGAGGGAACACGGCAAAGCGGATGGAACATGCAGTGCAATTTGCCGTGTGCAGTGCGAAGTGTAACGGGCGATCCCCTATCTTAGGGTTTTTTTAACCCTTAAAACGTCGAGGTGGACGTTTTGTGCACGATGGATGACAAGGAATCAAACTGTATAAGTAGGACAGAAGTGCAAGTATTCATCTTCAAAATTTGCTTTGAAAAGGGAAGATCTTTTATAGTAGTTTGACTTGCAATGACTACTTTTGCAATTTAGGAGGGTAGTAATTCACATGGTAATGATTTCTAGCCTGGTCACTCTTTCAACATTTAAGGGTTAAATAATTCCTATCTCTCACATAAGTACGTTGAGGAGGTTGGTTTTGTTTATTAATGTTGTTTTTCTGGTTGTTACATGTAGAGTTTGAAGCCCCTTTCTTTCAACACTTGTTTTACAATGTCAAAAATTTTATATTTAAAGTAAATATTAAATTATTTGTATTTGATTGCATAAATTGATACCTATTCAAAAACATTTTAGCCATTCAATTTCAAATATTGAGATTAAAGTTATTAGAAGTTTTCTTTTGTGGACAATGAAGATAGAAAAAACATATAAAATTGTATTTTGAATTCAATTTTAAGAATTTCAAAATTAATACAAGAAAAGATACATACAATTTTCTAGAACATTCTAATTGTTGGAAGTAATTCTCAATTTCTTGTAATATGTGTTAATTAACCTCTAAAGACCTATTGTCCCTTTGGAGGTCAAATGGGATTTTGGGTAGGTACCTACGGGCTGAATTTTTGTTGTGATTTTTTTATACTTTTTTTGAAGAAAGAAAAACTGAGAAGCTTTACAAAAGTATAATTCTTTCCACAATTGGTGCCAAGGAACAATAGTTATGACCAAATAAGCTCAAACAAGGGGATAGGGGGTAGTTCGGGCAGCAAAAAAAAATTGCAAAAATTTATATTTTTGTTTATCCAAAAAGCTTTGATTCATTTCATTTGGATTTGTTATGAGAAAGTTATGGACATTCTTGTTTTTCGGGTAGTTAGAGCATCTTTTTGAAAAAAATAACTTGTAGGATTCATTTTTGAATGAAATTTTTCAAATTTTTCAAATTTCTTTATTTTGCATGGTTTAGTTAACTTGCAAGAACAATCTCACCATTGGAATTAGTGCATTTTAATTCCATCTAAAATATATGAATATTTTAGATTTTCCTTCTATCTTGTACCTACTTCTACTTAACAATTTTTTTAAGAATGAAAATTAAGTTTTTCTGAAATTCTTTTTTTCCCTCATGCTCTCATCTCAATTCTCCACTATAAAGATTTAAAGCTCAAAACTTTGCAATGCAAAAAATTTCAGTTAAAAATGTTCAAAGTCAAAAAATCCAGTCCCACAATGTGCTGAAAAACTTGTTTTTTCCACTTTGAAAGCAAATATCTTGCAATTTCTGCTGTAAAAAATTCTGAAATTTTTTCCACATTTTTTTATTCTAGTGAGGTGTAAGATTCTACGGTTATATGTGAAAAAAAATCTATTCAATTTTTTTTTTACTCTTTGCTATAGAAATGACAGTTTTTAGTGTTTTTTGGCAAAGAAAAGGCCTCAATCCTTCAAGGGTTAATAGCTTAGTTTTTACTTTCATCTAATAGTACCTACTACTTTAGAATTTTTTTTGAAGATGAATGTAAAATTTGAGGGGTAAATTTTTTTAGATATGTTTTCAATTTATTTTCAAAATATTGGTTAATTAAAATGCACAAATTTTGGACGTACATGTTTTTTTCTAGAAATATCAAAAGATAGAACTTCACCTTTAAAAACAAGACTTGAAAAGCCAATTTTTTGAAAGTGAAGGACATTGTTTAACTTATAATTGGTGGAGATTTTAACTCTAAAATTTTGAGAATAAATATAGATGAAGACTTTGTCCTTGCTTTGAATATGAATATGCTAAAGTAATTTAAGACTTCAAAAGACTATAACATTTTAGAGGGTAATTGTAAAACCAAAATTCACATGTGTGAATTTCTAGTATATATAAGGTAGTTATTGCCTCTTTTTAGTGCATAATAACGTGTTGTGAATTTTATTTATGCTTAAATAAGATATTTTTACTTTGGTACACATGTCTTTTTTCAAGTTGTTTTTAATTTCTAAGTTTTTGGATCATGTTATAGAATAGTAAGAATATTGTGGATAAATACCTAAAAATTCACTAAATACATGATGAATTCATCAATTTAGTACTAGTAAGAACTAAGAAGTTCCAAGTTCAATTTAACCTCCTAAAGATGCCCCCTAAGGCCTTATAATCAACCTCAATATATATCTTTTGTTTGGTATGCATGTTGTATTTTGCTAGTAAATATAAGTCAAAACTATTTTATTTTGTTGTCAAACTTGAAATTACACATTTTCTACATATCCTAAATTTTCAATTTTCTCTATAAAAATTTGAAAGTATCATGAATATTAAAAAAAAAAAACATTAAAACTCAAAATTTTAAATTAGATTATTTAGAAGCAAGACTTGGTAAGCTTCATTTCATTAGTTGAGCTCAAATATTTCCTAAAGAACTTTTTTGGATAAACTTTAGGCTTAGAAAAAGGAGAAACAAATTGCACATATGCAATGAAAAGCATTTTTTTATTTATATTTTTAGTATCTTATTCAATAGAGAAGACAATAATATCTTAGTGATGATTTTTTCACCACCATCTACTACACAAATAAGTACATTCAAGGAACTCTCAAACAAAAATTGGATAAAAAATCATAGTCCTACATCAAATGTTGTGCATTTCAAATCCTTCATAAGCCAATTTCTAGCTCTCAAACCCCCGGGGATCATTGAATTTCATCCATTTCGCAATTGGATGAAAGTAATCTAAAATACTGTAGTCATCGACGATTTCAACTTCATCCATCGAGTGTGCCTCGAAATCCGTCTGTTCCCGCGATTGTCAAACTCATTCTGCTTCTTCGCCTCCTCGTCGCTGTGCCCCGTCCCTCCACTGCTAGGTGATTGTTGTCGGTTTGATCGGCGCTGCTGCATCTGCCCGCCATAACCAGCAGGTATTTCATCTTCTCTCATCATTTGTCTTCCAAATGAGCTCTTCTCCTCGTGTTTTGAGTCAGTATTGAATTTGACCTGCACTAGAATAAATGATACTGCATGTTTTTTATGCGGATTGGTGGTGGTTCGCATTTGTGTGTTGCATTCTTTTCGGGTTTCGTTACTTTGGATTTTATTGAGTGGAGATTGCGTTCTGTCGCGGTTCATTAGGGCTTTGTAGATTTATTGGTAAAACCCTATTATAGGGTTTTAAGGTTTCTGTGGGGTTTGCAGTGGGAGGATTAGGGTTGGAGGAGTTGGAAGAGAAGAGAGTGTCTGAAGAAAAAAATAGTAGTGGTGGTTTAGAAAAGTCCGTCAAGATGGCGATGTCCAAGACTTCTAAGATGTTACAGTACATAAATTGGCGGATGCGGGTGACTATACAAGACGGGAGGCTACTGGTTGGGAAGTTTATGGCATTCGATCGTCACATGAACTTGGTGCTTGGCGACTGCGAGGAGCTCCGTCGTGTGCCACCGAAGAAGGGCAAAACGCAGGAAGAGAGGGAAGAGAGGAGAACTTTAGGTTTGCTCCTTCTCCGCGGGGAGGAAGTGATTTCGATGACGGTAGAGGGGCCTCCACCACCTGATGAATCGAGGGCTAAAGCTGCCGCTGCTGCTGCTGGAGGTCCTGGAGTGGGACGAGCTGCAGGTCGTGGAATACCAACGGCGCCTGCTAATCAAGCTCAACCCGGGCTTGCAGGACCTGCAAGAGGAGTCGGTGGCCCTGCTCCAGGTATGATGCAGCCGCGGCCGCAAGTATCAGCTGGGCCTGTGACCTATACGCCCCCGCCTGTTGGGCCGATTCCGGGAGTGAGACCTCCTGGCCCCCCTCCTCCAGGGCAATATGCGCCCCGTCCAATGCCAGGTCCTCCAGGTGCACCTCCTCCGGGCATGCGTCCTCCCGGCCAGATGATGCAAGGGCCTCCGGGACAAGGACCCCCGCAAGGCTACGGTCAAGGGCCCCCTGGTGGACGACCCATGCCACCTCCTCCTGGTCCTCCACCAGGCATGTATGGACAGAGGCCCATGGGCCCTCCTCAGATGATGCGCGGACCTCCTCCAGGCATGGGTGGCCCTGGTGGTCCGCCCCGACCTGGCATGCCCCCGGGCATGCAGGGACCTCCAAGACCTGGCATGCCTCCTCCTCCTGGGGCTCCCCCTGGCATGTATGGCGGACCACGCCCTGGCATGCCCCCTCCTCAACAACAGCCACCACAGTGAGGGCTTGAATTTGGTTCTGATGAATTTTGTAACACGTGCTGCAACAGTCTTGTTTGGGGATCAGGCTTCCAATTCCAAGGCAAGGAGAAGGTTTTGTCAAGGTGAAGAGTGCTCTTTTTTATTGCACATTCGAGATGAAATGCAGAGTAAAAAGTAGGGTTTTGTTTGATGTGATGGAGAGAATACTCTTAGCAAGTCATATGCAATGTCGACCTTTATGTAGGTTATTCTGCGCTGGGTTAGAATTAGGCAAAGACATGTCTCAAAATCTCAGTAAAGCGGTTCTTGTTTCTTCTTTGTGCCTACATTATCATCATTGATTTATTTAAGTTTGATTCTGAGATTCTTTTTTTTAATGATAGCTTTTGAATTCATGAGACCACTGTGCGATTGCGGCTAATGAGTGAAGGGCGAAACCATATTTTCACGACCTGTGTTCCTTGTGATGGGGCGGAGGGGAAACATTACTACGCCGATTCTTTTACTCCTCTAAGGCCACTCATGCTTGGCGCCACTGGTATGCCATGAGACTTCTTTGTGACGCATATGACATTGACAAAGTTGATAATTGTAGTTCAGATTTCATCTGGCATTCATGTATTTTGGGTTCTCGTTTACCCCGCAGTCTGAACGAGGCAATGGCCCGTCACGCAGTGCGACCATGGTAACTTTTGCTTAAGTATTTTATGCTACATCTTGCGTTCTGAGATCTGGGTATGGACAGGGAATCTTATCTAATGAATTGCTCAAAATATTTCCAACTGCAGCTCACCAAATTTTGGAGGATTTGCACCTTCAAAGAATCAATATATCATCAACCTATAAGCCGTGCCGTTGCATTTACGTGGTCTGGAACACCTTCTGAGCAACTGAGCAACTGAGCAACTAGATCTGGTCCGTAAATTCTGAGCAAAACTCGGACTGGAGTGTTACTTGTCTAATTATTATGCAAGAGAAGAGAAGAATAACTCTGGTCTTCATGAAGAGTCTGTTGGGAGTAATTCTACTCTCTTCCGGCTATTTGAACAATCTTCTCCCTGTCATAGAGATAGATTGTATCGATGTTTCTCAAATTTTAGTCCAGCTCTAGCACTATTTGTGACGTTATGAACGTGGTTTTGGCGTCGTGCAGTGTTGTCAGAAGCGGTGTTGCCTGGCATCCTCAAGTTCTTTACAATCAAAAGACAAGAACTTGCCTACTTGCCATGTTCTCTGCCGAGGTTGACAAAGGCGATGGGTTTCGTCATCGGTCAATCAGATACCGACTTTTCTAGATGGCGGTGCCATGAACTGGTTGTTTTCTGGGGATAGGGAATTAGCTCCACGAGCGATTAAGCACGCGATAAACTAGTGAACCATTGCCGAACTTATTTTGTAAGATAGATCAGCAGAGCAGTGAGGAGAGCAATGAGCGAGCAACCCTCACACAACCTCAAATGTTGTATAAGGGTTAATTGTGTGCAACACTTATAACTTCAATTTTCTTCATGGGATAGCATACCACTGCAGCTCATGCAGCATAAATTCGACCATGCCATGTAAATCTCAAGCCAATCACAAACAAAGTAAACAGATGCAAACAAGTAAGATTGCTAATTAGGCCAAGGAAACAATCTTACAGCTCCGAGCAATTGAGTTCATCAATCCATGCATATTGTCATAGGCCTCAACACCTTAAACCTTAAATGCCCCAGGTCTTTTTTGAGCTTCTTGAAGTTTTCTCAAAATTGAAAATAAAAAAGCTCAAGCTTCAATTAGTTTTATCAATTTTTAAAAAATTGTAACTATATGAATTCAAACTAAACATGTTACATATTACAAAAGAAAATGAAACATAATAATATCACTTATGGATTGAAAGATTATAATGTTTGATTCAGAGGGTGTTCAAATCATTAAAGTGATTTGAAGTCTTTTAATTCAATTTTACCATATCAAATCTAAAATTGAGATCATGAAAAAAAAGTTAAGGCTAGGGGACATAACGTGTACAACCATTATTGATTTGCAATTTTTCAAAATCTTATGTACAATGATTGTAATTGAATTTCCAATATGATTTTTTCCTCAAAACTCATTGTATTTCATCCTCATCACCATGAGCCTCTAACACAAAAAAGTCAATATTTACAATGGACACCCTTGCAATAAAAAGATCATAAACAATTTTCTTCAAAATCAAATTTTGGATGCATAAAATAACTTCAAAAGGGTATTCAACCAAAAAATTGTCAAAAATACAATTTGGTAGGATTTTATATAAATTCAAATTTTAGTTGGCATCCAAATATGGTGCCTTAGGCATCTAGGAGTCAATCATAGAAGAAAACCTTAAAGAAATTTTAGGTGTGTAAGATCATCTTGCATTATAATATCCTCAATTAGTAAAATATTACCTCAAAATTACATTCAAATGATGCCATGTAAAGTGGCTCCTCTCCTGCATTTGCCGAAATAAGTTGCCCTCCACCTTTGGCCTCTCTTTGAAATTGAACACAACGTAATTTGGCAAAAAAAAAGTGCAAAACCCTATACATAACTAAGGATTGTTTCACTTAAACACCAAGACTAGATCCAAGGACTACATACACTTCAAGGTACCCCATTTTTCTAGATGTAACTATGGGAAACAAGAACCTAAGGCAAAGAATAATAATGACGTTTTTGGCATGATTTAGGAGTATTAAATCCAAGAGAGGCCATAGTTAGTTCTAAGACAAAAAATAATAATGACACTTTGTATGATCTAGGAGTATTAAATCCAAAAGAGACTATAGTTTATCCTTAATTTTTAAGTCTAATGTAGTAAGCAACAAAATTGATTAAAAAAATAAAATCTATGGTTGTGAGAGTTTTATCCATCATGGTTTCCTAGAATTCCATTAGGCCTACATCAAATAAGTGGTTAAAAAAAAAACTCCTAGAAACTGGCAAAAACTTATCTACTTTGGCCATATATGATTCAAAATGGACTTCCATCCATGAAAATGGCATGGACCTTGGCTAAAGTGTAAACCTAATTTGGACCATACCTATCTCTCCACCAATCACTCTTTTCATGATTCAAGAGGTCCTTCAACCTAGCCCAAGTCTAAATTGACGCTAAGGTAGATTGACCCATTGTATTGACAATCCTAATTCAAACGCATAGTACAACCTAATTCTACCCTAATTTTGTGAAATCTATACTAAATTCACATTGATACATGTTGTAGAATAGGAGTTAAAAAGTTTTGAATTGAGCTTCAAAATGACCATTTTATGCATTTTATGAATGGAATTATGAAATTAACACATGGTATAGAATTTAGTTGTTTTCCACAATTTTAAGGGATGATTTTGAATTATCATTGCAAATAAAGTTGGAATTTAAAGAGAGCCTTTATAAGCATCCAAAAGGACAAGAATAGTTTTCCCTATGATCTACAATGAAAAGCTACATATTTTTGTTTTGACTACCAATAATTTGTATTTTTTTCAAAATTAAGTTGACCAAAAGATATGTGAAATGTTCCTCAATCTACCATTTTTTTGCAAGAAAATTGTCAATTTGATAAGTCTATACAATGTAAAACAATCAAAATAACAACCAAATGGATCTTCCTACTTTTGTAAAGCTAATTGCATCTAATTGTAATTCCTTCTAAAATTAGACCCTATAGATTCTTGCATAAAATGTACAAATTCTATTTATAGGGCATGAGGGTCAAATTTAGATACACCTATTCTTGGAACTATAAAAATTCCTAATTTATTCAAAGGATTTCCAAAAAATGAAATCTAAGAGAGTCTAGAATACTATATTGACTACCAACAAAATCCAAAAAAGAAGTAGAGCAATTTCATAATAAGAACAATATCCAATTACTTATTTGGACATATTTTGATGAATTGCAATTACTTTAGAATTGTTTGGGCTTAGAACATCCACATTCTTACTTGCCAAACTTCGTACAGTTACATTCTACACCTATTTTTGAAGATCCCTCAAATTCCTAGTCTCCTACCTTTGTTTACCAAATGTAATCTATAAATAGTCAAATAACTAATCAAAAAGTAGAAAATATGATAAAGCATCTAAACTTAAATAAACAATGATTTAAAGGGTCATTGCTAAACACACTAGGATTGAGTGTCAAGGTAATATAATGAGGGTCATGGACCATTTATCATCCACATGACCATATGTAATAAAAAAATGTATGACTATTGGTTGGCAAAGATGATAATGCTCTTAGAGCACCCTCAATCAAACTAGTTCAAGACTTGGCAACTTTATGAAACAATATGGAAAGAGATTTCTTGACCTAATCAATCCTCAATTCTTCACATTATCATCCGGGGCTCTATAATGAGGCCCTCACTCGCTACTCTACTAATTATGATGAACTTATTGAACCCTTCAACTTGCAACTTGGTATACCACAATAAATGATACATGTCCAAAATCCCTCTAGCATTTTTCAAATCTCTCTAACATGCCTCTATTTAATTCTCTTTCTCATTTTTGCACCTAGGTGAATAAGGTATGTGCACCTAAATGTGACATTCTTCTAATTGCAACACACGTCTACAATCATTCAAGATTTCAAGTTTGAAATCTTCGACAATTGTAGATATGTGTTATAATTAGAAGAGTGTCACTTTTAGATGCCTAATTGGAGTGATACAAGTTGGGAATGGTCTATGCATATTGGAGCTCAATTAGTTGTCTTCAGCATCTGGCTTTGTACCATGCCTTCCACATACCGATACAAGGTTCCTATATAGAGTCCTATAGTATGAGAGAATTATGTTTATTATAACAGATTTTTCTAAACATCCACCTATTTTCTTGTTAACAACAACATCAAACATAATAGCAAAATGTCACATTTAACATTGTTGTTAACATGAAAACATGTGTATGTGAAAAAAATCCATCATAAAAAACATGGGTTTTTTATAGGGCCAATTTAGGATGCTTTGAGGGAAATTCCAATGCGACCTAAAATTAATTTGTCCAAATCAACTTCTAAATTTTGAGTAGAAAATAAGTAGAATTTGAATTTTTTTTCCATTGGAAGTGCATTTGATAGTACTTTGCATAGGTACAAGAAAACTCAAATTTAGACATTGGACAATGAAACTTAACCACTTTAAATTTAGTTAAAAGACAAAATTATACTCCTTCTGTCCCAAACTGATCTTTTTGTCAAATGAAATGTTCTAGATTGAGGTTAAAAATAACATTTCTTCAAAAAAAATTTGACACGTAAATAAAGTTTAGTGCATTTATATTACCTTAAAATTTTGGGTCTCAAAATCTTTTTTAAAGTGTGGTTTTAATGTACTTGAAAATTGAATTTTGAGACCATTTCTATCAATCATTGGTGGCCACTCAATTCTTTCCAACAATACAAGAATATGTAGAATTGGCCCACTCAAGCAAAGTTTGCTTTTTGTTAGTTGCTAATTTAATGAATACAAGAGTCACTAATTTTAACAAAGTATTGGTTTACGAGAGGCCACCCATACATGATGATGACATGTTGCTGACTTGGTATAGTAATCAGAACTCTCCCATTGGAGCAAGTTCTCCATTCAAACCCACATCTTTGGAATTGTCCCTCAAAAGTTGCATACAGGAGAATTATATATAGTGGAAATGGAAATGGAAATGTGACCTACTTTCATGGATTTGAGCACTGCAGAATGAGAAATTGCCCACCAATCCCCTTCTTTTCACAACAAGATCATTTAAGAACAAAAAATTATAGCCAATAGGAAGATCATTGTAGGAGGGAGGGAGTAGAGGTGTTGACAAATTATGATTACCAATGCACTTTGTAAGGTAGGAGGCTGTAATTGTAACCCTCTCCTTGCAACCGCCCCATAGCTAATTGTAAAATGGATGGGAGGCGATCTTTAAATAGACCACTCTTACTATTGAATGAATAAAAAAAAATTATTTATTCTATTCCAAGAACCAATCACTTCCTCAAATTGCTTTAAAAGTTGCAAGGAGACAAATTTTGGAAGACCTATGGTCACAAATAGGTACCTACAACAAAGATCTTTGAAAATTCATAACTAACTCAAAAATGCTTCAAAAAATATGAAACCACTTGTATTATGTTCGGCATCCATTTTTCTTTCTACGAAAAATGAGCTAAAAATATTTTTTTCATGAAAAACTATGAAAAAGGCAAATCAGCCCTGAAAGTGTCACTTTTAGAGCCTCTTACCTTACACCAAATTGCACTAATTTCTGGGCTCCATTTGCAATGCCCTGAAGGTAATAGCAGCAACCAATGTCCGGGAAGAACCGGCAGTTAGTTCATTGTTAGCCGGTACCTTTGGGAAAATAACTGGTTGGAGTGTGAAAATGGAGGATGGAAAACTGGACAAAATATTGGTAGGATTGGCAACCTACCAGTGTGCAAAAATAAATGGGGGCTATTTAGCCGCCACTTCCATGAAATTGTCGGATCTTAGCCGCTTGCAATTTAGAATTCAAGGCTAATACTTGGGTTACTAGAAGTCGGTATCTTCTTGGACAAGGTGGACACTACTTTTTCTTAAATTGACTTTCAAGATGTATACAAAGATTGAGGCTTTGTCTAATATTTGAATCTTTCTTATTGTAGAGGTGGCTTGGTGGTAGAGCAAGAGTATTACATAGTTTTTGGAGTAATCATGAAGAAGTTGTCAAGTTTTTTGTAGGAGGTAAATTTCTCGAAAATGAAGATTTTCATTGATTCTTTGTGGTATTACAAATTGATATTTATTTGTGCCTATCACTTAGAATTGTCATAGTTATCTAGTTGTATTTAGGATTGTTTGGCACCATCACTAGTTGCTTGTTTACCACACTACAATTAGTGATGATGTTTGAGGGTTGATATCAAAGTTGGATTTTGGCACCATGACAAATAACATCAATGATATGCAAGTTTTACAAGTAATTTGTGCAAAAGTTGCATATCAATATTCAAGCTATGTTGAATCAAGTTATTGCATCAACCAAGAAATCTTGCTCATTGACATCAAGTTGCAAATACTTTGATCAATGAAGAGTTGATAAATTTGAGACATGCAAGAACAATACATACTTAAATGACAATTGCAATAGTTTTGAACCTAATTGCCATGAAAAATAGATTATTTCCAACTTATATGGAGGATGCATTGCAACCTTTATAAATTTGAAGTTGAAGGAAATTGGCCGGTGAGAATTTGATACTAGAGGAAATAAACCGGAAGATTTTGATAAGGAGAGGATGCAACCGGGGCCTCTAGGAAAAAAAACCCGGTCCCTTTGTAAAGAGGAGGAAAATTACCGGCGCAACTCAAGAAACTTCCAGAACGCTCGCCGCACCCCAACACTGGCCTACAGTAGTTGGTCTACACACATACAGTGTCAACAAAAATCGGTACAGACAGTTCTTGCAGACAAACTAACAAGTCTTCAAAATAAATACTTGGTCCGTGGGAACTAATTGACAAGTGAGACAGATGAATGTATTTACTGTACACAACAATCAATCGCAACCGCACGATTGGGAGACTTGGACGGTGGCAGACAAACAAACGGTGACAGACAAACAAACGGTGACTGTCAAGAATTATCAGTCCTTATCTCAATCCATAGTAGGGAGAGATTCCAAAGCACCTAAGGTAGGAGGCTCCAACTCCGTTTGGGCATTTACAACCGCCCCTATAATGGCACTAGAATGGATTGGAGCCGGTTCTTAAATTGGCCTTCATAGTCTTGGAAAAATAAATAAAAAATATTACTAATTATTGCAAGAGCCAATCAGTCTCCTTGCTTTGCCCATTTCTCTTTAGAAGTTGCAGTGAACACTTGATGAAAAACCTAGGATCATAAATAGGGACCTACAACACTTCTCATTTGAAAATTCATAACTAAATCAGAAATAATCCAAAAAATATGAAGCAACTTGGACTAGTTGCCAATTCCTCTTGTCTTTCAAGGAAAATTTATTGAAAAATATTTTGAGAAGATTCACTTGCCCACAATTTAGTTCCAGTGCTTAAGTGGTCGACTTATGAGCCTCCTACCTTAATGGAGCGCAAGAATTCGATCTTTTCCTCCCTTTCCTTGCTCTGAGTTTCCTTGCTCACCTGACCAAGGTAGGTACATCCAAGTATGCTATTGACCTTAAACCGCCATCTACATTGTGTGTACATCTCCAAAGTCAAATCTACACCTATGTGAAAGGAACACTTTTAGAACCAAATTTTATTCCTTAATAACTTTTGCATACAATATCCAAAATGCCTTACCCTCTAGTAAATTGGAACTTGCTTTCACTTGCCAACAAAAAACATATGAAAATCTGACTCGTCTAATAATAGAAAATAAGCTCAGTAGCAAAAAGTGGTAGTTTGGGGAGTACCCACCTTAAGTACTCATGTAATTTATCTCTTGAATACCTACATAGTCACAACACTCAGAAATGAGCCTCTTAACCCCTAAATTTCCATTGTCCCCTCAGGGACAAATTAGATTTCGGGTAGGTTCCTGTGACCTCAATTTTTGGTGAATTGTTTTGAAACTTTCCTGTAAGATAGAAAAATTGATTATCTATGTGGGAATATAATTTTTATTTCAATTGGTGCTTGGGAGCAAAAGTTATACCACAAAAAGTTTGAAACTCAACTCAGTGGGTAGCACAAAAAATTGCAAAAAATCAAAATAAACTAAAAAAAAATAGCTATTGAAATGTTTCATTTTTGTCTACATGTGAAGCTTTGATTTGTTCTATTTGGACTAATAATGAGAAAGTTAAGACAATCTTGTTTTTCAGGCAATTTCAGCATCTTCTTGAAAAAATAACTTTTAGGATTCATTTTTGAATGCAATTTTCACAATTTTTGACAATTTTTTTGGAGAATGTTGTATTTGCTTGCTAAAACAATCTCACCATTGGGATTATTGTTTTTCAATCCCATCTTGGAGTTATTAACGATTTAGTTTTTTTTCCAATCTTGGACTTACTTCTACTTAGCATTTTTTTAGACAATGAAAATCAATTGTTGTTTTTAAAATATTTTTTTTCCTAGACTTTCAACTTAATTCTTCAATATAAAAAATTCTTATTTCAAAGTCTGTAGTGTAAAAAAATTTCACAATTTGCGGTCAAAGTCACCTGAAATTGTAGGTCAGTGTTAAAAAAAACTTTCTTTTTCAACTTTGAATGCTAATATCTTTCAATCTGTACGGTCAAACTTCATGAAATTTTTACCACATGAGCTAAGACAAGTGAAGTGCAAGATCCTAGGGTTAGATTCTAAAAATATGATTGTTTTTGTTTTCTTGGGTGAACGCAGCAAAAATGACAGTTTTGAGTGGTTTTTGACAGAAAAACGGCCTTGGGAATTTAGGGGTTAAGTTACTACCAAAGTGCTGATTGTTGTAAAATTCGAAGCAGGTACTCAGTCAGCCCTTCAGTTGCTCTGTTAGTTTCTCATTCATCCGGCCTTTGGAGGGCCTGGCTCTGTCTTCTTGTGTTCATTTGCTCGCTCGGCACTTGGTAAATTATCTCTGATCAATACAATTGCTCCGTTTGAACTTAGCTGCTGTGTGTGTTAACTAGTCAGTTTGTGTCAACACCAATGCAACACGTCGTCTTTTGTTTAGATTTGATGATCCACAGCTGAGTCCCTTCCCCTAGTAACTCGATCTGCAATCAAGGACTTGGCTTTACTGCTGTGCATACCGAGATTCCTAGCAACTCGATCTGAACGATCTGTTGTGACGACATCCTCATCGGCGACGAAGCTCACAAGATCGGTGCGGTGCAAGTGTCGGAACTTCGTTGTCAGCTCTGGTGCTTTCGCTCTAATGATTTCATGTAGGGAATTAACTTGCTAGCTCTCCAACTGAGTCCTCTCGCAACCCTCTTGTAATGTTTTTTTTTTTTCAAAACCTCTTGTAATGTTTCAAACCTGACCTGGTAATCGTTACTCCTGGAATTTTAGTTTTGCATTAGCTTCCTCGGCGGGTTCCGTCGATGGCACAGACTTCGTCTCTACAAATATAGTTCGATCTTAATTACTTGTGGACCGCCAGGTCACTCCACCTAAGATCTTTGGCACGCACGCCGCGCCGGAGGTAGTTGAATAAGTTCTATTGCGCCAAGGAGGTTGAGTATCCACAACATGGGAGACTTTGAAGGGGACGGCGGTGATTGTCTTTATGATGCACGATTCATTGTGACTGGGCCTAAAGGTGGTAGCCGATAGAATCAAGGAGGAAGGGATATTGATGACGAGCGATGTAAAGGGACAAGATCCATTGACTGCGATTCTCCTCCAGACCCAAACGTAGAGACACAAAGCTCACAGGGATCATTCAAGGCAAGTATAGCTAGAGTCGGTTCCTTCTCAAGTACTTCTCGTTCTATTTAATTGCTGCAATACTTCAATTGCTTTTGCCATCGTCTCGGTTCCAACTTATCACTGATTGTTTGATCGAATTTGTTGACTGGCCAGGTCACTAATACATACACACGAGGACGCTATTCCCAAGATCTCGCGAGTGAAGCGAAGGCTAGTTACGTCGGGGGGAAATTTAGTCACCGCCACTAGTGTAAACTCGGCGCATCAAGGAGATGAAGTATCACAACTTGGGAGAGGAGTGTGATACTGGAGGTCAAATATTGTTGCTAGTGACCAAACTCTTGGCGGTTCGAGGACCGAAAAGGATGATTGTCGATGAACCATGTGCAGAGACAAAGATCGTTGGCTGTGATTCTACACCAGACCCTCACTCAGAAACCGAGAGTTCGTAAGGATCATTGTTGAGAGCGCAAAAAATTTAGTTCTTCCCAATTCCCTCTCGTATACTTTCACCTTCTGGTAGGACTTTTCAGAAGAGGACCAGGCGTTATCACCTGAAGGCAGATTCGTGGTAGCAGGAAGGCAGTTCGTTAGAGTTTTGGTGCTAAGTAGTGAAGGTTCTTGGGTACTTAGAAATTCGCGTTAAACGGCAGCCCTTCATGGCGGAAAGCATATTGGAGATGGTTCAACTGCTCAAAGATGGAAACCATCTCAAAGCAACTCTAGTGGTGGATTTGCCAGAATGTTCCATCTTTGAGGTCCCAGCGCCCTTGCGAGCGCAGGCCCCGGCAAGTTTTGAGAACAAGGGTTTGGAGCTCGGCCTCCACCGTCGCACCCTGCAGAAATCTCAGACCGAAGTCTTCAAATTTGAATTAGCTTGTATTGTGCATTCAAAGCTTGCCATCACGCAGAGTTCCTGGGACCAGTTTGCATGTGATGTCGTTGGTGATGTGAACAAAGCAAGGCGTGCATATTCAACAAGCTCTGCTAGATTCACTGATGAGGAAGTGCAGAACCTCTTGGCATTGGACGCACTTTTTATAGTGGTGCTATTCAAGTACATCAATGGCCGGGGATTCTTTTGGAAAGAGTTTCAAGCCTTGGCTGAATGGTTGAATGAAATCCTTGCAGTGATCGTGAAGAAGGATTTCTATCTCATAGAAAATCAAGTGCCCATGTATCTGCTCCAATCTGCCATCAAGCAATTGTACAAGAATGACGAAGAAACACAATCGAAAATTCAAAATGATCCTACTTTCAAAATCGAGGAACTCGTCGAAGATGAGCTAGAGAAGGTATTGAACGAAGCCGTCCTTGCCCTCAACCCTTTCACGTACCCGGACAACACTGGAAACGTCCTTCCACGCTCTCACAACAGCAAATCCAGGCTTCACAAACACTTAATCAAGACCTACCCTGTTGTCCCTTTAGAGAAATCCTTGATCAATTGCCAACATCTTTTGGATTGCATCTATAGAGTCCTCTGTGGCCATTCCCTTCCTTTCAAGGTGAATCCTAGCGTGGAATCAAATCTTCCTCTAGAAAGCATTCCCTCTGCCTCTCGCTTGGAAGCAGTTGGAATTCAGATTGTAGGCACTGTACCAACTGTGAGTGACATCAAACTTATTGGTAGGGGGTACTTGAAAAGTGCAAAGTTGCAATTGCCCAGCATAGAGTTGTACGATTACAGTGAGTCGGCGTTCCAAAATCTGGCACTTCATGAGCAACAAACTTTCGGGGGCTTGTGTGGGGATTTCAGATGCTACCTCCATTGTATGGCCTCTCTATGCATTGATGTGGCAGATGTGCAACTTTTGGCTGAGCAAGGAGTGATCAACAACCACATGGGGAACGACATTCTTATGGGGATGTGGAATCGAAGTTTGCGGGGGTTGATCGCGCCATTCCCTTCAAGCACATGGGAGGAATGCTACAGTCGTATTCATCAACATCGGAATGCAGCATTCAAGAAATGGCGGCAGGAATGCTGGGTGCTGTTCTTTGCGAGACCATGGAGGGTGGTGAGCGTGTTGGCGGGGATCTTGTTGTTGTTTCTCACTGCTATGCAGACATGGCTCACTGCGTTTCCTCCTAAAGGTACTAAACTTAAGGGCTAAGCCCAGTGACATTCTTTGATCTTCGAAGGTAGATGCAGGGAGAGAATTCCAACCTCTTTTTTGAGGTTGCCATAAATTTCAAGTCTATTTATGCAGAATTCCTCATATATAGTTCTACATATCTAGTCATGAAGAGACTCTATACTACATATTGATAGGATGGCATACATAAAGAGACTAGTTTGTAGTTCATTGAATATATTTCATATTTCAATTTGCTATGTAATATGTGTTTGAGGTATAGAAAGTGTATTATCTCTGTAGTTGCTACATATGCATCAATATGTAAACTATGCATTATATTTGGTGATTCTCAAAGGTGTTGAACCTGTCCCATGAAGTAGTACTAACAAGCTGAACTTATCCCATGGAAAAATGCAAGAATTTTTTTAAATTTTTCACATAATTTATTTTTTGCAAATATTGAATTCATATTTGCAATCAGAGACCCCAAATCACCCAGGAGAGGTCTTGAGAA
Source organism: Pseudoscleropodium purum (assembly GCA_963969395.1). NCBI lineage: Eukaryota > Viridiplantae > Streptophyta > Bryopsida > Hypnales > Brachytheciaceae > Pseudoscleropodium > Pseudoscleropodium purum. Next base: position 8,368,554 of record OZ017796.1, read on the forward strand.
CATACCCTAAACACGGCTTTCTGCAACACAGAGTGGCAACAGGAGAGTTGCAGCACAGGATTTGCCAGAGCTTTCTTGTGTCACTGTCTACGTTACAGTACTGCATTTACGGTACTGTATACAATATATCAAAAAATTCCTAAAAGGTTGAGCACCCATTGCTGCTTTTCTGCATGTTATCTCCAATATTCGGATAATTCCCACCATTTATTTATTTTGGGTCAAATATCGCCAGATTTCATTAAAAGAATTTGGTCTAGCTACAAGCCGAAAGGAAAAACGAGTAAAAATAAGGAGATAATATACAATTGATTGTCGGAGAGTACATTAATTAGCATAATTGATCTGTGAGTTGATCTATCCACTTAAAATAGTTATAATATTAGTTTTTTTTTACTCTAACCAAGTTTACTCCACACGGTGTGTTTCAACAATTGTGGGGTGGGGTGGGGTTATACATGGGGCCGGATGGAGGGTTGGTTGGAACTCTCCAAGTTTGAACCAATAGGATGACTCCATTTCTCCAAATCCGGCCCAAGGTATTTATACTTGGGGTTGGATGGAACTACCACTCATCCTACATGTCGCCTTAGGTGGCATGGTTTGGGCACCAAACCTTCCAGCCCCAAAGAAGCAATCAAGCCAAGGTTTTTGGTGGTTAGAACTTCCATTTAGGGCTGGATTGGGGTCGGATTGGGCTCCATCGTTTGATTGTGCAAATCTCCACCATCTACTCAAGTCTTTTTTTTTGGATAATTACTTAAAAAACTTCCTCCCAACTGCTCTTGTATTTTGTTTGGAAGCTCTGGATGAAGTGGGCTAATGTTGAGAGCATTGGGATGCACTGGAGTAATGCTTGCTGGGAGCATTGGGCCATATATTATAATTATATTTCTTGAATGAATGTTCTGTACAGTGGGGTACCAATCAAAATGTCGTTTTCGAATTCGCAGTGAGAAAATTTTTAGTACTGCCAACTTTGAAAGCGTCCCGAGAGCTCAAAAAGTGGTATTTTACCACAAAAATTTTACCAAAGAATTATCTTTAAGTTATTTATATGTGTGACAAATTTCAAGGCCAAAAGATTAACCGAAAAAAAGTTATTCAAAATCTACCAACATTGGTAGCTGTGGAAATTGTTTCACTACTGCCAACTTTGACAGCCTCCCAAAGATTGAATTATTTTTTTTTTGCCATGAAATTCTTGGAAAAAAAACCTCTTTATGTTAATAAAATATGATAAAAATTTCAAGGCCAAAAGATTAATAAAAAAAAAGATATTAACAATTTACCAACATGTGTCATTTTGAGAAACAATTGTGAAAACCGTTTCACTACTTCAACTTTGACACCCTCCCAAGGGCTGAAAAATTGCTTATTTACCAGGAAATTTTTGGCACAACATGCTTTTTATGATAACAACATTCACGCAAAATTTCAAGGTCAAAAAATTTATACAAAAAAAAATATTTACAATCTACCAACATGTATGTCCTCCATTTGCCTCAATCACTGCTTGTAACCTAGAGGGCATAGAATGACATAGTTAAAGGAGCTTTGTACCGTTGATTAACCTCCAGTCTCTTTCAATAACTACCTTCAAGTCATCTAAATTTTTTGGACATATTGGGCCATGTTGCACAGCATCTTTCAAAATCTTCCAAAGGTTCTCAATTGGATTGAGATTAGGAGAATTTACAGGCCAATCGAGCTTCTCCAAAAGGTGTGTTTGTCTCTATTCTTCACATACTTTGCTACAATGGATAGGTGCACCATTTTCCATGAGCAATCTATGTCATGGTTGTCATAACGGGCGAGTTAGGGTCATTGGACGGGACGGACGGATGGTCTGGCCGGCTTTAATTTTGTAACTTTTATTCCAAAAAAGAATCTCGTCCGCACCCTGATGATCTCGTCTGCGCCCAGCATGTTTCTTCATCCATATGGCATCGACGTGGCCTATTTTTCCGTTATCAAAAAGTCAACTATGTGTTGACTGTATTGGATGGGCTGGACCTCTAATGGATGGATGAACCGAACGTCCGTCTATTATGACAACCATGATCTGTGTGGCACTCTACTCATAAAATGAAGCAACTGGACATTGGAGACCACTTCAACAAAATCCTTAGCAGAACGTCTATGTTTGGACATAAAAACAAGTTGTGACTTTTACCCTCCAGCAAATGCACCCCAAATCATCAAAGAAGTTCTCCCATTCTTAAAAGTTGGAACTATACAACTTGATGAATAGCGCTCATATGCATTTCTCCAAACATGAACTTGTCTAGAATTTTTTCCAACTTCAAAGGTAGACTCATTTGTTCAAACAACTCTCTCCCATTCTTTTATAGTCCACCCACAATACTTTTGAGCAAATGCCAATCGTTGAGACATGCGACGATGTGTCAAAAAAGGTTTTTTAACAACAATTCGACTGAAAATGCCACTCTCATGTAAGGTCCTTCGAATAGTCAATCTAGACACTTGAATAGAACATATATTAGTGATCTCAGAGAGTGTCGAGCGACCATAAGTTTTTGAGATACGTACAAACATCTCAATCACTAAGCACAAACATCTCTATCACTAAGCTTTTTAGCATGACTTCCACCATAAGGTTTGCACTTATAGGTTCCATCTTCTCGAAATTTCTTCACTATCCTCTAAACTATTCTAACATGGACTCCAACAATAGCTGCAATGTCAACTCTTGTCTTCCCTGTCTCACTCAAACCTACTATACAAGTATAAGTTTCATCTGAAATAGCCATCACTCAGTGACCATGATCTAGCCTTCAATTAATTACCATGATCCAGCTTCACTCACTGAGCACATATATAACCTCACTTAGTCATCAGAAAAAAATCTCACATACCTTCAATCACTCACCATCATCCTGCCTCACAGCCTTCACTCATTCACCAGACCTCACCAGTCACCACATGTAAGTTATAATCTCACTCACTCTTAAAGAAAATCTCACATATCTCCATTTATCCTCAAACACTCATCCCATGCCTCATACACTTAGTTATCACATAGCCTAGACTTACTTAGTTAACTCATCTTTCATGCACTCAATCACTTATGTTCACAAAGTTTTAATCCTGTGCTTAGAAAATAATCACTCATCACTTGCTTCTCTCATCATCCCACATACCACCTCCTATAATGCTCTATTGTAAATGCAAGCATTCTTATTGAGAGGAAAAGCTTCTTCATGCATGTATGGTCTCCAATTTTTAAACAAGTGTAGTCTTTGAGATGTCACAAGTGCACACAACTAAATTTGGCTATCTTTGATTTTTTTGAGAAGCATTTATGATTAGAGATTGCATCATCTAGAGAATTTCAATCTAGAAGCATGATTGTCTGACATACTTCAACAATTTCAATGTCTTTAATAAAAGGTATTTCACAACTACACACATTGATAGATTGTAAATATTTTTTTTGTATAAATTTTTTGACCTTGAAATTTTGCGTGAATGTTGTTATCATAAAAAGCATGTTGTGCCAAAAATTTCCTGGTAAATAAGCAATTTTTCAGCCCTTGGGAGGGTGTCAAAGTTGAAGTAGTGAAACGGTTTTCACAATTGTTTCTCAAAATGACACATATTGGTAAATTGTTAATATCTTTTTTTTAATTAATCTTTTGGCCTTGAAATTTTTATCATATGTTATTAACATAAAGAGGTTTTTTTTCCAAGAATTTCATGGCAAAAAAAAAATAATTCAATCTTTGGGAGGCTGTCAAAGTTGGCAGTAGTGAAACAATTTCCACAGCTACCAATGTTGGTAGATTTTGAATAACTTTTTTTCGGTTAATCTTTTGGCCTTGAAATTTGTCACACATATAATTAACTTAAAGATAATTCTTTGGTAAAACTTTTGTGGTAAAATACCACTTTTTGAGCTCTCGGGACGCTTTCAAAGTTGGCAATACTAAAATTTTACTCACTTCGAATTCGAAAACAACGTTTTGATTGGTACCCCACTATACAAAGTAAAAAATGGCTATATAAATTGATATGAACATTTTTGTTTATTAATAACTTAACGAGGTTTTTTTCATTAATAATAATCACTTTACACTTTCGAAATTGCCTCTAAGCATTAGTTTGAATGTAATGAAATTATTATTATTATTTATTAAATATAAAAATTACATTAAATAAAATTAAATATAAGTATTTTCAATATTTAAGTTAAAATAAGAAAATCTCCATATTAGAATATCTTTAAATTTTTTTATTAGAATAAATAGTTTTAATATTAGAATATTAGAATAAAAAATTGTATTACAAACTATTGATCTGTATAATAGTTCTCACAATAACATGAGATGCTCAATAAAAAATTTGATACATTTCTTGTTTTGCTTGCCTAAACATGTGATATTAATTTGGTTCCATTTATTATTTTGTTTTCTTTACATGAAATGTTTATTTGGTTAAGAACAAGGGTTTTTAGGTACAATTTTTTGGTACATTATTTGTTAGATACAAATGTGTAAATAGAAGCCATTGTTGAAGTTATGCTATAGATTTTAACATTTATGAGATGATTTGTGAATTTACCAATTCTAATGATAAATGCTTGAAAAAAGAATATGATGGAGAAAGATTACAATATTAGAAACAACATGTACAATAAAACTTGATTTACATTTATCATTGAATTTATTCAAGTTCTCATAATAAAAAAAATTGTATTTTAATAAATAAATAAAATAAAAAATGTAGATTTAAAAAAGAGATAAAAAGGAGGTGTTTTCTCAAATTGTGTATTTAGTTGTGTGATTATTTTCAAACCCTTCTAGTGACAAGACCAAAATTACATATTTTTTGAAATTCTTGAAATTCTCATAAAAATAAATGACAACTACTCTTAGGATTCAACTCTATTTTCAATGTCAAGCAAAAAGAAAAGGTTTAAAAGAAGTCCAGGAAATCCTTCTTTTTCCAAATAGAAAAAATAAGAAGAAAAAGGAAAAGGTTCCCCAAAAAAGAAACATTCTCTCTTCTAATTTTGAGATAGAATAAATAGGAACAAAAAGGAAAAAGGAAAGAATTAATTAATTAATAAAAAATAAAAAATAAAAAGGTAAACATGCTTCTTTTTATATATATTTTTAATTGAACATAAAGAAAATCCAAAAGCACATGAATTGAAAATCCAGCCCTAGAATTCAGCCCAAGGGGTTTATAGTAACATGGGTTGGATGGAAAAACTGGGGCCGGATTGAGGGCTGGATTGAAGGCAAATCCAGGCGTAGTATAAACCCCCCCAGTCATGATGTTGAATTATCTGGCCAAGAACCACTGTAAGTAGGATATATTCCCACCACCAGGCAAACCAAAGTTCCAGTTTAACTAGCAATAAGCAAGTTCTCAGAGTGCTTCACACAAACCTTGATCTTGAGAAACTGTTGTGATGAGAAACGGAGTATAAGATACCAGTACATGCACAGTTTACAATTTCACAAATCTGAAGTTATTCATTCATATAATTCATAAAAGGTTTAGTCATATAGGTTCCTATGAATAACTTCTAAACATACATGATTGATATCAATGAGGCAAAACTAGTAGCAAAAGCAAGAGGAGCCTTAAAAATGAGCTCCTCAATTTCAGCAACCAATATCTCATGGGGAATGTTTTGGGCGAGGATGACGTATTGATTATGAAAAAAAACATACGATCTTGAATTGGAAATATGTCATCTACCAAACAACAATGAACCCTCATATAATTTTGTTGTGCAGTATCAAATGATACATTTTCTGGTGCGTTAGAATTGTCAAATAATTTCATGCATGTGAAAAATCTGCAAGTATTCAGGTAACAACCTCAGCGCTCAAAGTCAAGAGTTATGAACTCCTCTCGCTTTAGCTAGTCTACAACGGTTCATATGCTCTTTTGTGATCCTATCCAGAAATAAGAAAGCTATTAGCCATAGCTCGATCATTTACACCTCCATCCAGGTACCTTTCTCCTTGGAACCGGAAATAAGAAGAGCTTGTCGCTTCAAACGAAAACGAGGGAGACGAGGAATCATTTGCGAGTGTCTAAACCCACCTTGTCGAATTCCAACGTCAACGTAAGGACCGTCGTAATAGATATAGCCCAACCGTTTCGCACATGCAGCGCACATGAACTCGGTGCACCGTCTTTGAATGCACCAGTAATCCAGCGTCTCGACCAAAGAATGGGAAGCATTGCGTCTGCTCTTTCTAGCAAAACTCGCCCTTATCAACCGCAGAGAATCGAATGACAGTGTGCCTTTGTTGCCAGCATCGAAGTATGCGTCAGGTGGGTATAAAAACTCGTCGCTGAGATTTTGACACCGGTTGTGCATCCATTGCAGCTAAAGAACGTACCAGAATAGGGATGTGGATTCACATGAGACTCAGTACTATTGAGGTATGATAAGAAAGAAAGCATAGAAATTCATGAATAGCATATCTGTAGATGTGTTCTCTCGGAAATAGAAGTATGCTATAAAGAATCGAAGCAGGGAATACATTGACTAGTAATTCTCCATCCTTCACTCGATCGATTCTTGTTCAACGAATACTTGCCCTGTTCAATACCTACACAATTGCCCAAACCGTGCATAGCAACAAAGAGATACGAGTGTCGCAACATAAGAAGGTCAACAAAGACTGATTTGGAGTACTGTCAAGAGAATCAAAAACAGGATCATCGTAGTGGAGAGACAGGCTAGGCTCTGCAATTTCAGTGTCAAATTGCTTCCATGGCAGGAGACAAAGTGTGGGCCTGAAGGAATTAGAGAAACCTGCCCAGTTTTTCTTCTCCGGATCGTCTATTGTATGAACTAGGCAAAGAAAGAAATGTGATCAAGCTTTCCGTCGGCTATCAAAATTAAAAATCACGACTTGAAGATTATAGCTTTCAGGTGAAAATATGATACTCAACCCTTAACTAAACTAGAAAACTTCTGATTTGCGTGTCAGCGTGTGAGAAACAATTACCTACTTTAGAAGAAGAATCTGCTTCAACAATTCGGGATTCCACTAAAGCAAACGTAGCAAATGATTAAGGGTTAACCCGTAAAGTTCCTTGACTATGTTTTTGCCAAAAAACACTCCAAAACTGCCATTTTTTATACTAGTTTCAAAATTTAGAAAAGAAAAAAACATTTTTGGACATATGTAACCATAGGATCTTGTAGTTCACTAGTTTGAAAAGATGTAGTAAAAATTTCAGAAATTTCCATCATGTAAATTGCAAGATATTGGCATTTGAAGTGACAAAAATCATTTTTTTGTCCCTGCAAAAAACCGAGTAGTTGAACTTCACAAGGTGACATTTGTATTAAAAAATGTTCAAAATGATTGAAACTCTTTGGAGTCCGTGTTCAAGGCATGTTGGCTACATGTTTGAAAATTTTTAGATCATTTAAAATTGTATAACATAGAGGAAAAAAATAGTAAGTAGAAAAATGTAGGAAATGGTTTAAAATACTAAATTATTAACAATTTATTTATGGAATTGAAAAATACCAATCCCACCAATTGTAATGTTGTAATAAACAATCTTCACCTTATTTTTTTTCATTTTTTCTAAAAATATTGAAAATTGAGTTTGATAAAGGACTTCAAAGTTTATTTTGGGGTAGAGAATTCATAACTACCCACAAACTAAAACACTTCATAACTTTTGACTCATTGATTGAATTAGAATGATTCAAATCTTTTAATGTATATATAAATCTAGAAAACCAATTTCAAATTTTGGATTCTGAAAAAAATGATTTTTTCAGATTTGCCCAGACTGCCCGAGTTGAGAAACAAACTACATTTTAGACTATAACTTTTGACTCATATTCCCAAATGTCCTGAAATTTGTGCAAATGAAGGATATTCTTCATCCACACCTTTTTCCAAAATTTGAGCCACAAATATAGAAATTTGTAGTCACACAAAGTTGCCCAAAATTTCTATGTTGCCAAAAAATGCAGTTTGGTCCTTTAAGGGTTAAGAAATCTTGAATCCCTGTTATATATAAATTGTGATAACACTAAACTCAAGCATTGCCTTACCTCTCTAGAAACCCTCACTAGCCTTGATTTAAAGAACCTAGTGTGCCCTATGCCATTGCCATAGTCAAAACAAAAGAAAAAATAATTTTCTAATTTTTTTTATTCACAAAATTTCAAAATCCAATAACTTTCATGCCTTAGGTCGGAACGCCATGAAACCAAGCCCATGCACCCCTCCTCACCTAAGGCTTTCCGACAATACCAAACACACGAATGGGAGACGTACGGTCCAGGAGATCTCAATATAATAAAAAAAAAAAAAAATGTTTAAACAAAACAAACAACCTAACTTAATAGAAGGATCCTAAATTTGGGGCTTCTATCTTATTTACAATAACAAATTATGCCCTCAAAACATTAAGTACATACTAGAAGGCAAGAAGTTTGTAAAGCGGATAGGTTCAAAAAGCACTCTCTAACACAGAGGTACATATTGTTTTCTTCTATGTACCAATTGCACTTGCCAATATACTAAAGGTGAGCATATATGGGGATGCATGCTTTTAGGTGCTTTCATAACCTTACGTGATATCAACTTCAAAATTTCATATCAAAATTCTATAAAGGTTTAAAAATATGAGACCTTTTGTATAAGATGCCAATTACATTGTTTTTCAAGTAGTCAAACTCCCCTAAATTGCAAATCAACTAGTAAATGATAATTTTATAGACTTCCTACCTTAAAAGAATCATGTGCAAGGACATTTAAGAAGGTAGATTTCTCAAGGCAAACGATCTCTATACAATAGCCGGTTCAATGACCTCAAAAGTTGTACAACATGAGGATAGAGTTTATAGTTCATTTAACTTCAATTTTTGGAGCCATATGTATTAACCACACTCTTATCAAATAGCATTAGAAGAAGTTTACCTATTCAAAAAGCTTGCGAGTTATTAGCTGCAGGAACTCTTTGAGAATGTGACTACACAGTGACAATGCAACGGTGTAATGTGGTTGAGACCCTTCCACGTCATTGACCAAAAATTTATTTATTTATTTTTGGAATTTTTTTTTGATAGCAGGCTACCTCTCGTTGCGAGGAATAGTTGTAGGGGAACAAGCCCGAAACAGGCACTTCGAGCCTCAAATTTCTTCTAATGGATGTTTATAGAATAATTTTAGTGGGGATTTTAAAGTATTCAATGGTGAACTTGTTGAAAATCCATGATAAATGGAAGAGGAAAAGTTCAAAACTACTCATTTTTGATGCATAGTCCAGATTTATTTATTTTAATTACAAATATATGAAAATGTATTAAATAAGAAAGTCAATGTGTGAAAAAAAAATTTAGACCATTTGAACACATAGATTGAAAGATTGTAACTTTTGAAAGAAAAAAAAAAAAAAAAAAACTTTTTTTCAATCCTAAAAAACAAGATAAGTAGACTTCAAGTCCTCTTGGAGTTAAATTTTTGCTCTATACATAATGATGATTTTGACCATTGATATTTATATGTTTTTTGGTTCACTCATGAAAAAATTCAAAAGCAAACATAGAGTTTAGTTTACTTTAAATCAACCTTCGACTTGAGCTGAGCTTGAATGGTATGGCATTTGAATAAATTAATACAATTGCTTGTATTTAATTTTTGGCCTCTGTGCATGAGGGTGATAGAATTGACAGCTCACATATTGCCATATGGGAGCCCCATTAACTTTTTAACCCTAAACCCTTAAATGCCCAAGGCACCAAATTTCTGTGTCAATAATATTTTGAAGTTAAATACAACCTAACTAAATGTTTATTTTTAATATTTAATATTTTTGAAAAATGAATTTTGAAGTCTTGTTTTAGCTTCGAAAAATCTGATTTGAAAAATGAATGATTATGAATTTTTTTTTCCAAGAATTTGTGCAAGGGTATCCATTGTAAACCATAATTTTTTTACTTTGAAGGTTCTTGGAAATGGGCCTCAAATATACTAAATTTTGGAGAAAAAATCGCGATAGAAATTTGTTTAAACAAAATTGTAGAGTAGATTATGAGAAGCTATAACGTGACTAGAATTATGCATATAATTTTCTTTAACTTGATATTTTTTTGGTGGTCAATTTTTTAGATGTGACATGTAAAAAGAGGATTGAGAGACTTTTAACATTGATGATCAAACATTAGCATCTTTCAATCCATAAGTGATATTCAGTTGTTTTTTGCAATGTAATCTCTAATTTGTCTAGTTTAAATTTATATGGTCACAATTCAGTTTTTTTTATGAAATTTATTAAAACATTATCTTTTTGTTCAATTTCAAGAAAATTTCTAGAAGTTCGAAAAAAGCCTTGGGCATTTAGTCAAGTTAAAGGACAAATTAAACAAGAAGGGTATGAGTAATAAAAAGCCAAACCTAAATTTTAAATTTCTTTAAGCTTGACTACAAAAATATAGCTCCAATAATCTACTTTTAGTTCCATTTTCATTTTGTCCAAAAATTTTTTAATTGTAATTTATGTACTACTTAAAGGTAGCATCCTAAAAAATTAAAAATATCCCACTTTTGAACTTTTCTATTGAATTTCTCATAGTGTGAGATCAAAGAGTATATTAATTACACCACTATTTTTATTATTATCATCTTTTTTTTTCTAATAAAATCATACTATTTAGTATTTTATAATCATTATATTTTATATATAGAAATTATTTTTTTAATCGTATTAAATTAAATTAAAATTTTCAATTATAAAAAATGAAGTTAACTTTTAGATATAAATTACAATGTAAAAAAATTATCAAATTTTTGAAAGTTATTTTTTATTTAGAAAGTTAATGAAGTTTAATCAAGCAAGAGGCAATATGGAATGTCTTTTAAAGGTTAATGAGACCAACATGAAGAACACCTTAGTCAAGTCAAGAAAGGGGTAGATGGGATTTTCAAGAAGGTAGATTATATGAGCCTAGAAGCATGAGCAAATGAGCCTAGATTCCTAAAAGACTACACACCTATGATATAGATATCTAAATTATAAAAATCTTCTATGATTATAGTAAAACTATAATTATAGATATCTATATTACAGGTGTTTATATTATAATCAATTAACCACCTTCTATAATTGTAATATATCAACTTATGCATATGCTCAAAGCTCACATGCTTGCATTTTCATACTCACATACTAACACCATTGGTTCCTTAGTTTGCTTCTCATCCTAAGTTGCATTTGAATTTGTTATCAACTTGTAGTTTGGGGGGATGACAACAAGGCATGATTGCATGCTATTTAATCACATTGGATTGTTTTCTTCTTAAATGGAAGTTCAACTTCCATCCTTGCAAAAAAAAAAAAAATCCAAAACTCATTTTTATAGTGTAAAAAACAAAGTAACTCTTAATGTGAAAAGAATTGAGAAAAAGTTAGGAAATAGAGCTTAGTAATTCACTTCATAGAAAATGAATTAGAACAATGACATCTAGAAAATGCAATTGCATAAACACTTACGTTTGTTTAAACATGAGAATATATTTGCAAGTTTCTTTATAGTTTATGGAAAGGAATGCAAAAGAAGTATTCATTCTTGAGCTATTGGCATCTCAAATAGCATTCAAGTGGGGTTTTATATAGAAAACAAAGGTAGAGATGGTACAAGCTAATAGACCCATACATTGTTTGGAAATAAGGTTGCCATTAAGAAATATGCGTGGCATATAAAAATGTTAATAGCAATATTTTTAGTAATTTCATGTATTATGATCAACAATAAAAAATTTCTAGGTCTTCTTTCAAGTCTTTTTTCCACCTTCTATTTTAGACATTGGCTTCAACTACCCTTATATTCTATGTGTTGATTAGTCATGAAAGAAGCATGATTGATTTTGTGTCAATTTCAAGTAGAAAAATGCACAAGTAGTGTAGAATGTACAATGAAGGTGCAGTATGCGTTGAACAAAAATGTAAGAGCAGGACTTGGGATGTACCAAAATGGTAATGCAATAAACAGGGTGAGAGTGAGCTCCAAAGCAATGAAAAATTCTTTAACAAAAACTTCTATATGCCCATTTTTCACTTCCAGAGCAAAAAGAATGGCCATTTAGAGAATGGAGCCTTTGCAAGCTATGGAGAGCCAACCAAAGAGTGCTACATCCCCATTCTCTAAAGATTAATTGAAAATGCGATGAAGAAGGTGTGACTACCCTTAATGTCTATTGGATTTAGAATTCCTCAAAGTCAATCTTTTACAAGGTTGATACTGCTATAGTCATGTATTTGCATTTTGTACATTATTTTTTTATACATTATCAATGTTGATCTATATATTATTATGAAACTCTAAGTTTTTGCAATGCAAATGGTGGAATGTCCTAACTTTTGGTCCACCTATCATGTATCACTTGTTCTCCAATTTAGTACGGTTACTTTCTATTTTGGCTCCTCTATCTTCCATAGTCCTACATTTGCTAAAGTTTTTTGTCTATATTCTCATTCTCACTAAAAGCAACTTTGCAATTGTAACCTAATTAAATCCTAAATGCCTTTTTAGAGCTTCTGGGAGTTTTTTATAAACTAAATTGAATGTCTAAATTTTGATTTATTATATCAATTTAAAAAAATTATAATTGTATGCATTCAAATTAGACAAATTATAGATCACATAGGAAAAGAAAACATAAGACCACTTGAATGTAAATTGAAAGATTATAATGTTTGATCAAGATGATATTAAAACTATGAAAGTCTTTCGATATTTTTTTATATGTCAAAAGTCAAGTTGTGGTCATGAAAAAATATGAGGCTAAAGGACATGATATATATAACTATAATTGATTTACAACTTTTGAAAATCTACTATAGAATTTTTTTTCATGAATTTCTAATGCAATTCTTCTTTCAAGATTTTAGTGTCTTTTAGACTCATCTCTATAAGCCTCAAACACTAAAAAGACAAATTTTGCAATGGACTTTGTTGCACAAAATCTTCAATAGAAAAATCATAAACAATTTTTTTTTCAAAAACAAGGTTTTGATGCTTAAAATGAACTTTGAAGAGTACTCAACTAAAAAAAGAGAGTACCAAAAATCTTATTTTGGAAAGATTTCATATAACTTCAAAGTTTAATTGACATCCAAATATGGTGGCTTAAACCCAATTAGGCAGGGTTGACGAATCTCTACATCCGCCCCAAAATAGCGTCCGTTTTCCGGACGTCCGGACGCTAGCGGACGCAGCGTCCCTCCCGCCGTCGGAAGGCGGACGGGCGGGGCGAACGGACGGGTCGGACGGGCGGGTCAGACAGACGAGGCGGCTTAGAAAACCCGTTTTGGGTTTTTTGTTTTGATTGTTTTCACCAATGAGAGATTGAGAGTGAAGTCATTTTGATTTTGATTTTTCTTATATTGCAATTGTGATTCAATAGAGTTGTATATCACTATTTATGTAAAAGCTAAAATATGAAATATATTTTTAATTTTTTTTGTTGAATTTCATTTTGATTTAGAAACAAAATCACTTTAAAATCCAGCGAGATGTATATCATCAATAAACAAACAATTTTATAATAAAATGATTGAAGAAACCATTGTCATTTGTCAACATGAGCTCCATATATCATAAGCAACTAAACAATTAAACATCTAAATTCACATCTCCACAATTCCTATGGATGCCAATCCACATCTCCTCTAACCTCAACCCCATTACTCTCTCCTACAGCTCTCCGTTCAAAATCTTCATTATCGGAGTCATCTTCATTGTCGGAGTCATCTTCATTGTTGGAATCAAGTATCGTTGTTTCCTTCAAGTCTTCTCTCGAAGTAGGTTTACTCCCTTCTTTCGAATTTAATTTTTTCTTTTTTTACTTTGACAGAACGATTAAAGGCTTTTTGAACAGGAACCTTTCTTTAATTTCTATTTGATAAAGTAGCAACATTTTCATCAAGAGGGGTCCTATTCTTCACTGGAGAGATAGCAAACGGTTGCATTTCTCTTTTCGCTTTCACGTTACTCGATTCTTGAACCATCAATCTCGATGTAGGGTCGACATGTCCATGAACGGTTATCTCCACTTTGGCTTTCTTTTGAAGTAATAGAGTGCCATTTGTTGATTTGATGGATTCTTACGCCATTCCTTTTCCTAAAATGCGAGCACGCAAAGATGCCAATGGCATCCGATCACTATCCGTATCACTTAGGCTTGTAGGTGATGACGCTACTTTCCGTAGATTACCGCCTGTAGAAATTTCTTTGGAAATGTTCATTAGGCGTTTTCCATATCCAAAGCTCTGAGAATCATTCAATCGTGTGCTAACAGACTTCAACGGTATTGGTGGAAGAGCACTAGATCTCGGTACTTCAAAAATTGACTTCATTGGCTCTTTTCCTTTATCATTCTTCACAATTGCCGAATTTGTGACTGCCATCCCAAGTGAATCATTATTTTTTTGTACCGCAATATTTGGTTCCCCCTCATCACCACTATTGTTGCCCACATCTTTTGGAACGTCCACCTCCATGACCGCATCTTCTCTTTTGTCGTTTCCTTGCACTACATTTAATGCTAAAGATGGAGATTGAGAAATTAAAACTTCTTCATTTCTCCCATCATCACCAATAGCATTCTCATTGATTTTCACCTCTTTGGCAATAACGTTTGCCTTTTCCGATAGAATGTTTTCGCTATTCAAGAATCCCATTCCATTGCAATATGCAGTTAAAGAAGGTAGATTCGCCTGTACCCCTACATTGTCCTCGTCTTCACAAAAGGTATATGCATCGTTTGCATTGTCGGGAACGACATCCTTGCGGTTTAGATGATAATCATGCGTATCATTCACCAAATCGGGAAAGCCTTCCATAACGTCTTCATCTCTCCATGCTGTCGCACGATTGAAGTCATCTCCGCCATCTACAGCTGAAAGGGCTCTTTCCAAATCATCGTCATCATCGTCTTCTAACGTCGGCCTATCTGAATCCTCTGATTCCATCGGATCCACATTATCATTATACCATTTTTTTTCATCTTTTTCCTTCGATGCGTTTAATACTTTAGAATTGGTATACACATACACCAAATCCGCTGCTCTCTCCAGCTTCAATTTATTTCGAGATTTGTTGTGAACATAAGAATAGTTGCTCCAATTCCGTTCACATGAAGATGATGACACTGGTTGAGCCAATATCCTCTTCGTTAATGGAGCTATAAACTTGCCACATGCACCTTCAAAATCCCACCAAGCATGTGCGGACAACATTTGATCTTCCGGATTCAACATATTGTGGAATGGAGGTTCCTTGTGTCGAAAAGCTACAAATTCCTTCACCACTGCTGCATATTCATCCGGTTTACATATTCTCTCCAAAACTTTCTTACATCCTGACATTGCACCTGCGTCATCCGCTAGCTCTTTGTCATGAAGAAGGTATGGATTCAAAAGAGCTGCGGCTGATTGGAGATCGTTGTCCACTATTCTTCTTCGGGCATAAAAAGACTGTACCAATGGAATTGCAAGTTCTTCTAGCAAACAAAATGGTGGACTTTGTAATCCGTTCACGTGTTTCTCTAACTTCCTCATGATATGCAACACCTTCCCCATGCATGGTGATTTTGAATCCAAATCGCGGAGTGCACATATGATTGGTTCAACCATCTCCACATAATTGATGGACCGATTCCAAAAATGGTCATCAAGAACAATTTTCTTCACCGCTAAGGCCAAGTCTTTTGGTTGGACTTTAGCTTCACGTTTCTTCTTGAGAGTATGTACATACTCAATCCATTGCGGATCTACCACCGTTTGTTCCAATGCTCCTCTCAATTTTGTCAAACGCTCCATCATGATAAATTTAGAGGTGAACCTTGTATCCCCAGGCATAAAGAGACCAAGATTTGGCGAATACTTTCGCAATAAAGCTAGCGGCATATGTCTCTTCCTGATAAATTTAGCTACAAGAACTCCTTTATCCAATTTGGAAGCAATCCATTTCTGTGCAGCCCAATCTTTCAACAACAAATTCAATGCATGTACCACGCACCCTTGGTAAAAAATATGAGGATATTTTGCAGATATTACATCCCATGCGGACGGATTCACCGGAGCATTATCCGTAGTTATTAACACGACGTTCTTGGACCCCACTTGTTCAATGAACTTTTCCAACACAGCTACCAAGTATTCCGCATTTTTTTCACAACCACTTGTATCCACAGATCCAAGAAATTCTTCACCTGCGGATGATACAAGCATGACATTGATGAGAGGTCGATTAGTCACGGAGCTCCATCCATCAATGGACAATGTTGCTCCAAATTTTCGAATGCTATCTTCAGTCCGTGCATTCAACTGTGTCTGAATGTTGGTCTTTGCCTCATTCAATAATTTGTACCGAAGGTCGTGGTATGAGAGAGGAATGTATGGCCTACCAAACGCAGCCGTTTTCTTCACTACTTCTTTAAAAGCTGGATTTCGAGCCACGGAAAATGGTATGTTCGCTGAATAAAAAAATTTGCCCACACTGAATGTAATGTGCGTCTATGACCTTCTTCAAACCCATTCACTAAGCTGCCTTGCCTCTGAGGCCTAGAACTTGATGCCCTCGGGGGTTCACGTTCACCAGAAGCTTCCATACTCAAAGTCATTTCAGTTGTGGTACATACCATTGATACCAATTTTTTGGACGCCAGGCAAGAATCTTCGTGGTCAGAATGCGACACAGCCTTTCCAGCCGAAAACTCTTGAACATCTGAAGGGCCAAGGTTGCCATCCACATTGTCCATTACAATGCGTTTTGGAAAAACTCCTTCGCAATGCCGAAATAAATCTCGAACTGCCATTGATAATCGTGGACAAAGGCTTACCCCTTTATCACGTACACCTCTAGGCCCAGAATAGCCTAAGTGGTTGAACATACGGCTGAGCTTCCTTGACATGCTCGCTTTGCAAAGCCTACATTTTACTTTACCACCCTCTTGTACACTAAACCAAGGAGAAAAATCCCCCGTCGGTTTGGCCACCATACTGACAAGTGTATGTTTTACCTCAATTTCAAAAGAAACCAATAAAATGTTTTAAATTTGAAACCCACAACGTGACAATGTATACAATATCAATGAAATTAGTCACACAAAGCATTGAAAATCAAAGCCCCCCCGTCCACCGAACTATGCATTACCAAGCAAGAGACTCAATAAATTGAAGCTCATAGCCCTTGGAAATCTTAGCGTTCGGTTTTTCGAGAGTGAATACCAAAGCTTCTCTTCTAACATTTATAGTCCCCTCCAGAAAATTAAAGGTTCATTTTTAGGGTTTCCGTTCAAAAACAAGCAACGGCCCGGACGGGGCTGAAGCGGACGGGGGCGGGCGGACGAACCGGTCGGACCGGTTGGACAGGGCGGTCGGGCGGATAGGCCAGACGGGTCGGACGAGGCGGTCGGACGAGACTGTCCGCACTGTCCGCCTTCCGATGCCGTCCGCGCTTTGGACACGCCGACCGCCCCACTTAAACACTGACCGCCGACGGCATCCACCCAGCTGTCCATTGGAGCATCCTAAGAGGCCGATATTACTCAAAAAGAGCGGTAACATTTCCAAAAAAAACCAGCCTAATAATCACTGCTAAATGAGGATCAATGTAATTGATTTATCATTTTTAAAAAAAAAATGTAAACCCTAAACCCTATACCCTAATTACCCTAAACCTTTTCTTTTCTCCCCTAAATTGTTTTACGAATGAGGGGAATGTGGTTAAGTTGAATATGTTTGGATTATTTACTCATATTATCCTTCTAAATAGGTTTTGAGAAGATCTGAAGATGGTGGGGATTTTTTTAAAGTTCATTAGGAAATCAAATGTTTTGCAGAAATAATCAATTCCTTTTTCATCATAAACAAATGAAATTTTAAAAAAAGGCCCCAATACATAATTAGAATAACAATTTAATGGATTTCAACCTCATGATATTTAATGAAAGGTTGTGTTTTCTAATTAGAAGTGCATCACAATCTTCAAATGAACATCGAGTCTTTCATATTTTTTAATGAAATTTTGATTAGATTTGAAAACAAAGAAAAAGAATCAATGTTTTAACTTTCAAATCATATATGGCTATATTTTTCCTTAAAAACATAGAAAAATTCGTTACTTGAGTTGGTTGAGTAGAATACATTATACACTTATACATATGCTATATTTATTTTGAAGGGTAATTCCAATATTCTTATTTCAGATGTTTTTAAATATTAATTTTAAAAAAGAGGGTTCATTGTTTAAAGATCTAAAAAATTGACAAACATAATTTCTATTATAAATAGGAATTGAATTCGGAATTCGAATTTTGAAATGATTCAAATGAACAAGATATTGATTATAAAATATTTCTTTGTTTGAGTTTTCAAAATGAATTCACGAAACAATTGCAAACTTTTGAACTTAGGTATATGATATTGTTTTTGGTTTGTACTTTGTAGAGTATAATACTTCAATTTTAATCCTAAATAAATGAAAAAACTCCACATGAATGAAATGTTTCTATGTATTGCACAAAGATTTCTACCAATTATTATGATAATTAAATACATTGTTACATTTCATAAAATATTCTACATAGAAAAAAAAAATCATTTCAGTTTTCAATCATGATAAATGATGTCTTCTACTCTTTCTGTTATATGTTCGTTTTGTATAACGTGTACATTGTACAATCTTTGAGAGCAGGGGAGTTCATTTTTGACTCTCATTGAAATAGAAAATATATTTGGATTTGGATTTTGAAATCATTATCACATTATGTATTCTACGGTCTTGCAAGAATGCATCTTGCTCCTTCCTTTGAATGCTTTTGATATTTTTTTTTTCCTTTGCTTTCTCATAGGGCTCTTGTTCTCTTGTTCTCTTGTTCTCTTCATTTGACCAGCCTATTTGGCTTGGCTCTTAGTTTTTTCTTTTTTAATGCAATGGTTTATGCATATATTATAAAAAATATATATTATTTATTTAAAATTAATATATTGATGAACAAACGCATAAAGGCATTGAATGCTTTCACATTTAAAGTTATAAATCTATCATAAATCACTCTTGCAAATTTGAATGATTGAATCGAAAATTTGAAAATGTAATTACAAGAGCTTTTAATTCAATCAATTGCATAAATCATAAATGTTGAAATGCAACTCGTATAAGTTTAGCATCTATGAAGATTAATTCATGCCATCCACATGCAATTTTCCAATTTAATAAAATGCAATTGAGTACTTCAATTTCTTTCCCTTCAATTCTCCAAGTAACATTCACTTCAGATCTTTCTCTATTTGTTTATTTAATTTTTGGGAACAAATGGAGAAACCATCTTTGTCTATATTTGAACATGCACTCTTATTTAATTGATGAAGAATAGATCTATGAAATATATAATCATTGATTTGTTCATGTTGATTTATCTAATATATTTTATATATGTATATATATATATATATATATATATATATATATATATATATATATATATATATATATCATTAAAGGAGTATGGAAGACAAGATTGACAGATTGTATTCAAATGTTGTTGATTTTGAAATGATTTAGTACTATATCATTTATAAGAATATTATAATAGTATTATGTTATAATATTTCTAAAACAATTGTAACAAATGTTAAAATACATGCTAAGTTAGGTTTGTTAGCCTACCAATTGTTCATTAATAGACATAATTGAGTAGCCCCCTTAAATGAAACACTCAATATTTAATATCTTACAATCCAAATGGTGGATTTGTCTAAAATTTTTTTCACATTTTTTCCAACTAATTTACTACAAGATCCTACGGTTACATATGCCCAAAAGTATTTTTCTTCCAAGACTTGGTATTTGCACTACTACTGGCAGTTTTGAAGTGTTTTTAGTAAAAATAACTTTAGGGGCTAAACATCTATACCATTAGATTTTGAAAAAAGAACAATTTGCTTCATTGGGGATAACTATAAGTCCATGTTCTTTTTAGATAGCCAAAACACACTTGCAAGGACTTGAACATTTAGCGGTTTACTAAGTGATTAGACGTCAACTAATTCAATTTAATAGTAGAATTTTTATTCAACTACCTTCTTACAATTGCTTTATACACAATGCAACGTGAATATTTGGGTACATATATTAAACATCACAATCCTTTTGTGAATTTTTGCACATTTTAACTCATATCTTTGTACAAAAATATCATTTACCAAGAATTCATAAATTTGGTCATAAAGGAAGGCTACCTTTTTTAATTTCAAATTTTACATTGAATAAATGAAAAGTTAGTTGAACTATATAGTGCCATGAAGACCTCTGTTTATCGTGCAAAATATGGGCTTAGGGTCGCTTTAGGGTCAAAGCGCCCCGTCCACCCTCGTATCCGTCCACCCTCATACCCGTCTGTCCCATCTGCCCAGACCCCGTCCGCCCGGATACCTGTCCGCCCCGTCCGCCCAGACCCTCGTCTGCCCAGACCCCGTCCGCCCTGTCCTCCGTCCGCCCTGTTCGTCGGATCCGGCGTCCGCCCTGTCCGCCCCGATACCCGTCCGTCCCGTCCTCTGTCCGCCCTGTCCGTCGGATCCGGCATCCGCTCCGTTTCGGCGATGCGTCCGCCCCTTCGGACCGTTCGATCGGGCGGACGGTTTAGGGCCGTCCGATGGGGCGGATGGGCCGTCCGCATTGTCACTTTTGCTTTGCCCCTTGTGAATGCAAGGTGGAGCGGAGAACTTGGTGGTTCATCCTCCATTGGCTCCTTTCCGAGGCAAGGCAAGAGTGGTTTATTGGGGCCTCCTTGTTGCCAATTTTTTGGACACTTGCGCGTGAATTCAATTTCAAATTAAAAAATTTGATCTATATCAATTTCATTTGTCACGATGACGAAGGGGAAGAAGAAGGTTGCGAAGCTTAAACATGGAGAGGGACCATCAAACTTGGAGGTAGCTCGCCAAAGTCCTTCGGAGGAATGCAAAAAATTCATGATTGAGCGCATCGTTCAATTTTATGAATCGAAAACAACATTGTCTTTAGACAATAAGTACATCAGATATCAAGAGGATTGCGTGTCTAAATTCATGGTAGACATAACACAGATGTTGTTGGATGCATTGAATGTGGCCAAGTGGCATGACGAAATGCATAAAACGTACTTCACCAAATGTTTGGAGAACAAGGTTCATGACGCTTTGTGGAATTCCAAAGTCATTTTGGTTAAATATGGCAAGGAATATTGACCCAATGACACCCAATTTGAAGAAGTGATTCTGAAAGCGGACTTATTTAGGGGGCGATGTGCTCCATTCGCCAAAACGCACAATCGAGTTGGTTCAATTGGTTGGTGGAAAAGCAATGATGGAGTTGCTGAAGCGGAAAGGACCAAACGGCACCTCATAACACTTCTAGATACAGCATGCGTGATTGTTGTTGATGATAGAACGATGAGAGGTGGATATGCAACGATTCGAAAGGTTCGTATTGAAGGATGTCCAGGAATACTTCCTCATTGGGAGTTTGCGGCGAAGAAATCCATTCACTACCAAACTCGACCCGATCTTGCAAAGTTAGAACATCAAAACGAATCAATGGCTGTTCGAATTCCACACGCAGGTGTGATACGGTTTGCTGCGGTGCACGGAACGACGTGTGAAGGTTATGCGTATTGGTGGAATGGTGGAACTCTTCGACAAATGTTGAATATGGATAAGGACTTTCCAGACAACATTCAAATCCGTTTGATGTATACGAATCCAACCGAAGAGGAGGTTGTAAAAGCTCACCGTTTAGGGTGATATCGAAAGAAGCGCACGGAGTTGACATGGGCGTTTATGCATATAATGTATGCAGTGCATCTTGCTGGACATTTGCACAATGATCTTTCTCCAGACAACATCTTGTTGCATTTTCCAGAGGATGAGTCACGTGTGTACATTGGAGTTTGCGATTGGGGCATGACCACCTTAGCTTCTTAGCCAGTGAAGTCTTTGTACACATTTACATCAGCAAATGAGATGAAACAGACTTTGCAGAGGCGATGGTGGGTGGATCCACGTATTGCATATTTGTATAAAACAGGTGCAGATGTGGAAGTCATTCCGATGTATTCACGTAAGTCGGAAGAGTATGCCATTCGAAAAATTGCTCGGCGGATGAATGGAAACAACATGTTAGAGGTGTATTTCAACGTGCTACGAAAAACACCTAGTGCGACACAATTTGCCTTTCATGACTTTGCAAAAGTGTTTTATGCTTACTTGAAGCGCATTTCTTCGAAGACTGACGATGAAAATACTAGTTTGGCCCATGTGATTATGTGATTTTCTAATACATATCGTTGGCCGATGCCAGATGAACATTTCCGCCATTTATATTAAATTGGTAGTGCAGAAGTAGTAGTTGAATAGGTTATATAGGCATTAAAAATTAGTTTAGAAATATAGAGTTGGAATGAAAAAAATTATATGTGCAATTAGCCAAATGTGCACAATGTATGGTATTCTACATTAAATTGAATACATTTTGCCCATATTGATTATGTTTGTATTTGTGTTGATCTCGATTTTTTAAATAGTATATATATATATTTGAAGTCATAAACTTTTTTAGTTTGCCTTCTGAAAATGAATTGGAATTTTTTTATAGTTTCAAGACTATCATGGACTCATGGTCAAACTTTATAATCTTTTAAATTGTTTAAAGATTAAGGGAGTGACCGCGGGGCAGTTTGGGTAGGGCGGTCGGGGGAAATAGGGCCGTCAAAGCGGATGAGGCAGACAGGCGGGGCAGACGGACGGGGTGACAGGCGGACGGGGTGACAAGCGGACGGGGCGGTCCCGACGGACGCTGCGTCCGCGGGGACCGCGAATGTCAACGGACGCTGCGGACACAGCGTCCGCGTCCGGACGTCGTGTCAACCCTGCAATTAGGGATTAAAAGTGTTAATCTAAATTGAAAAAAAAGAAAAGGGTTGATTACCTTCCTTGGTGCTCATTCAAGGTAGGCATTGTAAGGACCTAGCTTTAGGTTTTCCATTCAAAACAAGAGCACCTAATAATCAAAATTATCCCTTACAAATTGGCCTCAATCCTAGGGCTTATCTTGTGTAAGGCACCCTACTCTCAAGCTAGCTTTTTTGAAAATAAAGTACCCTCAACTTTCGGGCTCTCTCTTCAAACTCAAGGCACTTTATCATTTTAAAAAAGCCCCTTAAGCAAGCACCTTACCTTACAAAGTAGTAGGCACCCTCAAATATGCAACTAACTCCACTCCGCCATCATCTTCAAAATCAATTTGTAACTTGAAATTTCTCAAGCCCACTTGCCTTGGGTGTTGTGGCATGTCAATCCAACTGCGGCCCTTGAAGACAATATGTTTCCAAAAAAATAAACCAATATGTACCTATGTCGAAGAAATGATTTTAAACTCATGCTACCGAAAAAAAAACCCTTGGTCCTTCATAACTTTTGCATATGGTATCCAAATATTGCAATCTTTGGTGCGCTGAAATCTTCTTTCGGTAGCGAACAAGAGAATACGAAAATTTGACCAGTTTAATATTAGTGTCCAAAAGTGTCGGTTTGGGGGGTGCCTACCATCTGGCTCAGGTATGGGAAGGAAAGGTCTGGCCGTCTGGGGCGCCAAGCGCGACTTCCGATTGAGCGGCACCAGCGGCCTCCAGCGCCGGGCAGGCAGACTTCCTCTACCAACCGGGTCCCGACGACCCGCGGCCTGCGGCCTCAGCCACCCCAGGCCTCATCGCGGCCTCGACGGACTTCATCTCCATCTCCATCTCCTCCTCCCTGATGTGCGCGGTGCGCTTGTCGCTCCTCCCCATTCGCGATCGAGCCTCGCGTCATCGTCTCCCCCATTCTTCCAGGTTTCCATCGAGCCCTCTCGTTCCCTTTTCTCGACCCTTAACGGCGGAACATTCAGGAATTGTTCGACAAGCCGGGCGACTCGGAGTACTGTTCTTCATCTCCCCCCCTTTTTTTTTCTTCCTGCTTTTCCTCTTTTCCCTTGGTCTGCAACGACGAGGACTTCTTATCCGACAAAGTGCAGGATAGGAATCGCTACTGGCCTCGGAGGAGTGGGTAGTGTACATTTAGGGTTTCCTGGGGGACTGTGAAAGCGAAGAAAGAGATGGTATTGCTGTAGCACGTTGAGCTTTTGGTGGGGGGAGTTAGTGTAGGAGAGAGGATTTGGAGTTTTTTGTGTCTATGGTTGTTAAGTTTTTGTGGATTTGATTAATCGAGGGCTTGGTTGTTTTCTGTGGTGGCTGTGTGTTCGGGGAGGAAGGGATGTAGCTTGGTATGATTTTCTTGGAAATGAGTGCGAGAGAGAGTAACGATTTGGGTTTTTTTCTGGTTTGATTAATCGAGGTCTTGGTGTTTGCAGGTCCAGGTTTTGGTTTTGGAGCGGGGGTAGTGAAGAGTGTCGGCGATGGTGTGACCTCGGGATTCGAATTTGGATGAAGCAAAGAGTTCCTTGTTAGGTTGAGCTGTCGGTATGGGTTGGTACGACATTAGTTTAGAATAAGGAGCTGGATCAGGAAGCAAATCGACGAGGGTTGGGGTTACGCCGTCGTGGCTGAAATTGTTTTGTTCTTTTGCGCAGTTTGACAGACTGCGAGTTCCCCTTCTGATTGGGTTGTCGGTAGGGTGAATTTTGATGATCAGTGTCGGTTAGGGTTCCTTTCTCAATGGGTTCGATCACGAATCTGGTATACTATGCATCAGTGGCGAGGGGGAGCACAGTGTTAGCTGACCATAAGAAGCCGAAGGAAGATCTCGGAGACGAAGCAGTGGAATGCCTGGAGAAGGTGCCCCCGTTCCACAACCAGTTCACGTACACCATCAAGCAGCGCATGTTCATCTTCCTCATGGACGGCCCTTTTACGTACTGCGCAATTGTGGACGAGGCCTTAGGGAAGATGAAAGGCATACAGTTCCTGGAGCTAGTGAGGGATGAGTTCAAGCTCCTGCTTCGGTCTCGCGGCTTGGATGCTTCCCGACTGGAACGGAATGCGTTGGTCTCCGACTTTGCAGGTAACCCCAAATTCGGTGAACTCCGAAGTGCTTGAACTTAGAACAGTTAATTTGTTTTCAAAGTTCGTGAAAAACCAATAGGAACTTCTATTGATTCATGTAGAGCATGCTTTCTTCTTTTCATTGATATTTAACTCGATCTTTTTTAAAGCTTCTTCTATGAATATCAATTGGACAAGGTGAACTTCTCAAAACATTTAGGGGTTCAATGTGCTGAAAACATTGTGCACCTTTTTTGCCTCATTATCTCATTCCACCTATAACACCTTCATCCATTTTGCGTCTAACATGGTAATTGAAGCTATGCAGTTGTCCACTCCCATTTCCAATATCTTTGATGATTATCTGAGTGCGAAAATAGCGTGGTAAAAATTCACGCTCAATGTGCTTTTATCAAATGCTATGTGCACTTTTCACAAATTCGGTTTTCAGGTGTGTTTAAACATCTGGTGAAGCCACTTTTTGGCGTGCCCCAGAAAGAGGTCGATTTGGACAACGAGAATCATTTGGACTCGAAAGATGACACTGCTTTGAGTCCACCACGGGAGCACCACCCGACACCGCTGACTGCAAATGTCGGTCATTCTAAGTTTGATAAGAAGTCGACCAAACAGCAGCAGGTGCATGTAATGCTTCACCTTCTAACGCATTCTTGCCCACTTTTTCTTTAATTTTCCAGTTTTAATTTCTGTGGTACTGCAGATCAAGGTTAAGCTCGTGCATTTCCTTTGATCTCTGAGGATGTTGTTATCAATGAGGTCAAGGATACTGTATGCGTCTTTTTAGCATTTTTACCAATACAGTAGAACCTCTCTAAAGTAATAACCTCTAAAGTAATATTAATTGCCCAGTCCTGGCCTGGGCTGCATACAGTGACCCTCCTAATGTAATAACCTCTCTAATGTAATATAGTCAGCCCAGTCCTGGCCCTATTACTTTAGAGAGGTTCTACCGTATGTGGGAGTGTGCTACATTGGGAAATTATTAAGAGTCTGTAGAGACTACTTTGGGTTCAAGAACCAAATTCTCGAGGTTTAATGTTTATGAATCTCTTATGCAATCAGTCAATAGTGGTCGAAAATAGACCACTATTAAAGGGGTAAATAGAAAACTCCATGTCCATTCAAAGATCAGTAACCATAGACATTTGGTTAAGTCAAACTCTACTCCTTATGCTAATTGAAGGCCAACAGAGTTTATTGGAAGAAATCACTTGTGTGGGTAACAAGAATCAGTCAACAGGAGACGCGATGAGGTCCCTAACATTTTTTTGTACGCTCTACCCTTGTGCTAATGACTCTTGTATGTGGTGTATCCAGGGGGTTCAGATGAAGGAAATCATGATTACGACCAGTGGGAAGGCTCAGAAACTTGAAGGAGGTGGGACTTCATCCGACATGGATGGTTGTGGCTCCTCTCGGAAGATGAAGGGGCGACAACTGGCGTCCCGCATGTGGTGGCGGAATGTGAAGCTT
Organism: Pseudoscleropodium purum; assembly: GCA_963969395.1. NCBI lineage: Eukaryota > Viridiplantae > Streptophyta > Bryopsida > Hypnales > Brachytheciaceae > Pseudoscleropodium > Pseudoscleropodium purum. The sequence continues at coordinate 8,395,091 of OZ017796.1, forward strand.
GTGCTTGTTTTGGACCTCGCCGTGTGTTGCATTCTCTTCGCTATCTGGTTGGGCATCTGCAAGGGATTCAAGTGTGTAAAAAGCAATTGATGGGATTTTCTGTGGGATCATTTTTCTTTTTTCTTTCTTTCTTTCGCAAATAGCTTGATCTATTTTATCTAGATTTTCTCCTATCTGGAAAAACAATAGTGTTCACTTTGTTACTTGCAGCTACCAATTGTATTCGGATACAAGATAGAAATTAAGAGTGCTGTTTCAATCCTCAACCTCAAATTTGTTGGTAGTTGAGGTTACGTGGTCGTTTGAATAAGCTGGACGGGGAAGAGTGTGTGTATAGACATGATAGTTCAGGTTACGGAGAGCATTATTAAGTAGTCCCTCATTTTCCACTTTGGAATGAATCCATTTCAGTTCCTGGAGTTTTCTGACTGTTGTTAGGGTTAGTTGTGTACATTCAAAGACTTGGCCATCGAACAATTGGCTAGTCTTGTGGGCTACCATGTTTTTTTGTTTCGAAATCATTATCTTGCAGTAAATCTTTTCTCGTATACATTGAGTGACCTTTTGCCAAGTGATTCCTGCTTTGGAGTGCATTGTAACGTGTACTTATCTGAACTGGTTGCCAAGTTGGGTGGACTCCCTGGTCGGAACAGGACGTGATTTCTGCTACTGGTTTTTACTCAAATTCCTGTAAGAGCTTGGACATTGAACAACTGGCTATGTCTTACGGTCTACCATTTCTGTTTTGTTTCAAAAACATATTTTGCAGTAAATCATTTCTAGTGCACATCGCCAAGCGATTCCTGCTTTTAAGTACAATCCTTTGGGTATAATGTGACGGTACTTACGTAAATTGAGCATAAGTGACCAATTTAAGCCAAGTTGGGTGAGCTTCTTGGATAAGACTCATTTCTATCCAGATATTTGGGAGCTTGATGGCAAACTCAGATGTGGAGGGTGAGGACTGAGGACATATTAATCCCTAAATGCCCCAAGGCACCAAAATTTGGTGTTTGCAAAACTTTGAAGTTAAATAAAACCTACCCAAGTTGCTATTTTTAGTAATTTATATTTTAAAAAGATTCTTCTTGAAGTCTAGTTTTAGCATCAAAAATCCAATCTTGAAAATAAATGATAGTGATTTTTCAATTCAAGAGTTTGTGCAAGGGTATCCATTGCAATCTTGACTTCCCATAGTGTTGAGAGCTCTTGTAAATGAGCCTCAAATACATTGGGACTTGAAGAAAAAATCACATTTAAAACTCATTTAAAAAATTGTAGAGTAGATTTTAAGAAGCCATAAATTTTTGAGGTTATTCATGTTAGGCCCTTAAACCTCATATTCTTTTGGTCATCAACTTTTTAGGTTTGACTTGTGCAAAGTGAATTGAGAATTTTTCATAGTTTTAACACCTTCATGATCAAATGCTATAATCTTCCAAATTATAAGTGATATTGTTGTGTTTCTTTTTCCTATGTGATCTCTAGCATGTCTAGTTTGAATTAGCACGGTTACAATTCAAAAAAAATTGATACAACTTATCAAAATGTTGGCTTTTTGTTCAATTTAGAGCAAATTTCTAGAGGCTCAAAACAAGCCTTGGGCATTTAGGGGTTAAGGTACACAAGACTATGACAAGCAAAAGATTGGCATAATAACCTCATAAATGATCCATGATAGATTTTTTCAAAAAATGAGATTTGGACAACATTAGATTGAGTTAGTGGCTTTGGGCTACATTATATTGAATTAGTAGCCACAATTAATGTCTTGAATTAATTGCCAATGCCAGCCCTGAGATTTATCCAATGTTTAAAATCCCCTCTAAAGATTTAAAAATGATATGAATTTTAGAAGGATATACTTGAATAAATTAACCTCTAAAGTTGCAAGGTCTTTTTAAAAGAAATAAAAACACTACCATTTTCATTTGCAAAGAGCAATACTTTAAAAAATAATAATTTCCTTTGTATATCTAATCATGGAATTTTGCACTAGACTAGTGGAAAATGTGTGGAAAAAATTTCAAAAACATTGATCACATAGATTCTAAGGTGTTTGAGTTTCCATTAAAGAATATAGATTTTCATAAACCTTACCACACTAGATTATTAGACTTTGAATCTTCTTGGCTTAAAATAATTCCACTACAAATTTTAAATTACATTTCTTCTAAGTTGAAGAATTGAGCTAAGAGACTCTAGTTTAAATAACTAAAAAAACAACTTTATTCCTATTTCTTTCAAAAACTATTGAGTAGAGGTAAGTATGAGGATCAAAATTGCTGATGTGGGATGCACTAGGTACACTTCTGTGATGGAAACCACCTCTCATCTCTTTTGGGAATATGAAGGCACCCTAGACTTATGGCAAAAGTTCAACCTCTTGGTGTCAAGCTCACAAGGGAGTCCTATTGATTCACTTTAGCAAGCACTCCTTGAAATTGTGACCTCTTCTACTCAAAGAAACATCACCAAATTTGTATTTCGACAACAACCATGGGACTTAATGTTTAGCTTTTTGTTGTGGCATATTGGATTGATGGTACTCCAAGAAGTATGCTAATCAGGACATTAGTTCTTACAAGATCTTAGGATTGACTTGGCTTTCCATGGTACATGCCGGCATGGAAATGTAGAAACATATTCATGCTGTGGTTAGGAGTGTAGAGACCTTAGCTATCATTGAGGTTGCTTTTCATGTGGATTGGACCCCGCTATTTTGCTCCTTTGGTTCTTGTACTTGGCACTTCACTATGCCAAGGATATTCTCTTGATTGTGTATTCTTTAGATTTTAATTTAAAAGGGGCTTTTGTCCCATGTTGACCTCTTCTGGTCTTCAAGAGAGGTAAGTATGAGATTGGAGAAAAAACTAAATTGTTAATAGTCCAAAGACAAAATTAAAAGACATTGATTCCAGTGATGAGATTGTTTTAGTAAGCTTCATAACCTTTTAAATTATTATTTTCTATTCATAAATTGAGAAAATAGATTATTTTTTCAAGACATCAAGATGCAATGATTCTTGACAAATGAAGAAGCTCCATTATATTTACATTTATAATCCAAAAAAATGAATAAATATTTTACTTCTCTATAAAAGAAATACAATCTATTGGAAAGTTGTTCAAAATAGTAATTTCAAATTTTTGTAGGTTTTATTGTTTCTTTATTTTTTGTAGGTTTGACCTCCCTTTTGTGCTTAGTACTGCATAACTTCTTCTCCTAATCATCAACATTGAAATAAAAATTGTATTTTCAAAAAGCCAATGTATATTTCTACCTTGAAAAAAACATTTCAAAAAATCTTTCAAGAATTGAGATCATAGGACTATGCCTAAATTTTCATTTGTTCCTTAGGAGGTCAATAGTATTTTATGGATTAACTAAAGAATTATGCATTTGAATTTGTGAAAAAATAAATATAGATGAGAATTTAAGCCATGCTTTGAAGCAATTTTGAATCCCAAAGTAGAGTGTTAGAAACCACATTCTCATATTGAATGACAAAGAAAATTTGTTTTAGCTTAAAATATGTAAGTCCACTAAAGATTTTGGATTTTTATAGCATAATTTGTATTTGATATTTTGATACAAATTTTCTTCCATTATATCAAAGAATTTACGTCAATTTTAAATTTCAAAAAAACATCAAAATTTTTTATGAATTGTGGAAAACATACAATTCTACTTGTAGAAAATCAAAACTAAAATTGTAGATTATTTTTATGCATTTATAGTGGCAAAATGTAGCATGCATTGTAACAAATTTTTAAGCTTGGTTGGCAAATCATAAACTTGTCTATACATGGTTGAAGTGATTACTTCGAATACGCCTCATTTGTAAGGTCCCCTTGGTCAAATTTATTTGCAAATTTCGAAGAGAATCATTATTTGTGTTTGATAAAAATTCAAAAGATTAATAAAATTAGTTCTTGGCTATTTTTCAAAACTTGAAAATTTGTAAGAAAAATATTAGTAGGTGAATTTTTCCAATTGTAAGCTTTGCGTACAGAAGCCTTTGAGATTTTTTGAATTGTATTTTCTGTAAATTTTAATAAATTTTAATTGCAAGTGTTTTTTCTTCATTAGAACCTTCATTCTTGAAAAGAAATTCAAATTTTGTAACTAACATTATACATTCACTTTAGAGAGCTGACGAGTTCAACTTTCAATGAAAAGAATCTAGAAAACTAGAACTTAGAGAAAAAATATAATTCATTTATCTACAAGATCTTACAATTAGGTTTTAAAAAGATGTTTTTTCTGCTTTCTTAGGTGAAAGCAAGGTAGCAGTTTTGAGTGATTTTTGATAGGGAATGGCCTCGGTCCTTTAGGAGTTAAACTCATAATATCTCCTCCATCCAGTATTGGACTTCAGAGAGGGACTCTCCTTGCTCTAAGATTGCCCTACAACGCTTAAGCTCGTCTCTTACTCAGACGCCATGAATTTGGCTCATGGTAACGATCGTAAAGAGGTTCAATTCGCTCTTGTCGTTTCCTCTTGCTCATTTTTGTGGGATCAGCAACCTTGAAGAAACGTGGAGCCAATTCAGCCAACCATTTTGGGTCCATCAAAGTCACTTCCCGCATGTACTCCTTTGTGGTCATGACCAACTCATGGTAGATAACCCAGTCAGGTTGACTCTGAAATAAAGCACTACCTGGATGAATATACACTGTCTGGTTATCTAACAGAGTCCGGTAGCCCTCCTGGGGGTCCTTCCGTGCAGCATGGAAGAAGAAGCCCGCTGCTATTGCTTTTCCTATCCTTGTGAAGTTCCTGCCCGCACTCACCACGTCCAACTTGAACCTGTCCATGAATGTAAGAAGCTGTTTCCGCACATCTTGTGCGTTTCTCAATGACCGAGACTGCACAAAGTTCTCAAAACACCAAGGATTTGAAAAGTTCTTCGCCTTCCAAGCTTCATACACTGCCAACAGCGTCAAATGATCACCCTCTACTTGGAAAAGCTTGGCTTTCTTCTGATCAGCTTGCGCTTGTTTCTCCTGTGGTCTGTGAAAAATATTCTGAGTTTGCAACATGGAAATTATGGTCAGGATCTCGTCACTGCAACCCAAGTCTACACTGGCAAGAAGCATCTTAGAAAGAGGCGGCTCCAGAGGAAATTCCGCCATCATCCTTCCGAGTTTCGTCAGAAGTCCCTCCTCATCCAGAGCTCCAAGACTGTACAGCTGTTCCATCGCAGAGATAAGTGCTTGAGGTGGAGGGGGATCCATGAAATCAAATAATAGAAGATCATTGAATCCCATTGCTTTCATTGTTAGGGTCGTTGAACACACATTAACCCTTTGAATTTCAGGTATAGTTGTAGGCAGCATCTCATTCCGATACGCGCTTTCTGTGTACAATCGGTAGCACTTGCCAGGTCCTGTTCTTCCAGCACGTCCAGCTCGTTGCCTTGCAGAGGCCTGTGATATAGGAGTGATCACCAAGGAGCCTAAACCTAGCTTCGAGTTGTAAACATTCTGCTTCGCAAATCCAGGATCCACGACATAGTGGATTCCATCAATGGTGAGAGAAGTCTCAGCAATGTTCGTTGCAATGACGACCTTTCTTGTACCTGGTGGTGGGGCCTCGAAGATCCTTGTTTGCATTTCACTCGGCAAAGCACTGTAAGCTGGAAGAATGATGAGTTCCGGAACATTAGGTCCCAGATCCTTCATCTTCTTAAACAGACTTTGGCATGCGTTGTCGATCTCTTCTTGCCCTGTCAAGAAGATAAGAACATCCCCTTCAGGCTCTGTAAGGTGAATTTGCAAGGCAGTAAGCACAGCAGCATCCAAGTAGTCACTCCATGGTTCCTTCGTGTACAGTATTTCCACATCATAAGTTCTTCCAGGAATGGTAAAAATAGGGCAGTCGAAAAAGTATCTCGTAAACTTCTCCGCGTCCAGCGTTGCAGAGGTGACGATGAGCCTCAGATCAGGCCTGCGTTTCACTAGCCCTTTCAAAAGTCCAAACAAGACATCTGTGTGGATGGTACGCTCATGAGCTTCATCAAGCATAATGACCGAATACGAAGCACACATCTCGTCGATCAGAATCTCTCGCAACAGCGTGCCGTCTGTCATATATTTGATCACCGTCTCAGGTCCAGTGCAATCCTCAAAACGGATAGCATACCCTACCTCCTCCCCAAGTCGGCATCCAAACTCTTCCGCTACTCTCTTTGCCACAGACATAGCAGCGACTCGCCTGGGTTGCGTGCAGCCTATCTTCCCCCTGGTAGTATACCCAGCTTCTGCGAGGTACTGCGTCATCTGCGTTGTTTTCCCCGAACCTGTCTCTCCAATCACCACCAACACTTGATTTTCGTTCACAGCCTTGATGAGTTCATTCTTGAGTTTATATATAGGCAAACTCTGTCTCTGTTCCTGAATCGAAAGCTTGGACTGCTGCCCAAATGTTGGAGCCTTCCCAAAGGCGTCCTTCTTCCACTCCGGCACATCGTACGCCGACAGAGCCACTCCCCTCAGCTCCTGGGCGAGATGTCGCTCACCAGTCTCTGGCATGGGATCCTCCCAGGGCCTATTCAAATCCTTCGGTATAGAATCCAGCATCGTGCGTTGTTGCAGCTCTCTCAACTCTCGTCGCTCTTTCGCACGCGCCGACTGCGTCATGGCAGCTCTCTGCAACGACCCGTCAGGGTTTTTCACAATCTTCACCGGCGACACATCAACCGAATACCTTGTTTGACCGCGAAGAAAAGCCGGTTCATCTTCATTCAGCTCAATCTCGAGCTCCTCCTCCGCTCCTTCATCATGATACAACATTCCTCCCCCATCATCATCATTCATCGGATAATCCTTGACCCCCAATACACCTGACGCAATCAGCTGCTTGACCTCCCACCACTCAGGAGAACTCATCCTCTTCAAAGGCCTCCTCTTCGACGTGTTCTCATCTTCTTCGACAATCGTAATCCCCGAAAGTCCCTTCCGCATTTCAGGAGCCAGGCTACAGCTATACGGATTCGCACGAAATTTCACTTCCTCGGCAGTGATCCGTTTCATAGAAAGCAAATCCTCTCCAGTCTTCTGATCCACATCTAGCATACTAAGACGAATCTTCATTTCACTTACAGACAGCACCTTCACCCACACTTTTTGGTCCCGCTCCACAGCATCCTTCGCATTCACGACACGCCGCGACGCGATGTTATGCACGTGAACCAAACCCTCTCTTCGATCCCTAAACCCTAACAACTGCACAAAGCAACCATAGTCCATGATCCGGGAGACTCTGCCTCGGTAAATCGCACCAAGCTCCAGCTCGTCCACCCTCGGCGTCCTAACGACTCCCCGATCTCCATCCTCGATATCATCGCCTCCACCTCTCCCTCCACCACTTCCATACCTCCCATTCCCTCGTCGCCTGACTACATCCCTGTCCCCGCGCTCGGAAGCCCTAACCTGCTCTTTCGATCGTGTCTTGCTCGACTTTTCCCGGCTCACCGGCGGCAAGATGGCGTGAACGATCTTCAACAAGGTCTTGACAAAGTACTCCGGTATCTCCGTGCCGTGGGCTTTCAAAACCTTCCCGAAATCCTCCTGCGTCTCGCATTTCTGCGCCAAGTCGATGATAAACTCCGACAAGGTTTTGTCGCTGCACCCGAGATGCGCCTCCAACTCTGTGCACACCTTGGCCACCAGCGACAGATACTCCAACTTCTTGAACCCCTCCATCGCTAAACCCTAGCCCTAATCCAAACCCTAGAGTACATTCTAATTATATTCTCCTTGAAATTTTAGTGGGTCGATGATGTCATGCAGAGTTTTTTTCTTTGGTTTTCAGACTGTTTAGATATATTTTTTAGAGAAAGAAAATTTATTGAAAAGTATGTCTATAATGAAAATAGTATTACATTTATACTATTGTGACTTGTATCCATGAAAATGAAAAAGTAAAGTAAAAGAAAAGTAAAAGTATTTTTTATTTTTAATTCAAAAAAATCCCCAATAGTTCAATATCAATATGTAAATTAAAACTAGTAGCAGCTAAACTGCTCATTGTTAAATCAAAGTAGGAATTGTGTTTAAAGTAAAATTTCAGACCTTGTTTAGGCATAGTAGAACAACTTTTACTAACAAGACGTGTGGGCCCTTGAGAATCATCTTCAAAATCATACATTGAAGAAAGTTGAATTTATTAAATTACATTTTATAATACATCTCCACAAATTTTTAGAAATATGGACTACCCTTGATTCTTGAAGGGGATTTAATTGATTGGTTCAATTAGTCTTTGTACACTACAAGTGTAATTTATTCACACTCATTTGGGTTTAGATACTACTATCAAGATTGAAACTAGTTTGAAATTTTATTAACATTTTAAATTTAAATTATACATTTCAAGTGAAAATTTTAAATATTTAATATTCATATTTTTGAAAATTTTAATATAAGATATTTTAATAATACCAATTTACTATATTTCTTTATTAATTTCAGACAAAAAAATATTTCTAAAAATTGATGACAAAACTTTGGAAAAATATTTTTGATGAAATTAGAAGAAATATTAAAAATATTGTAATTCAATTTTTAGCATTTGTCTAATCTTTGTTTCTAGGAAAAATTAAATATATAGTAGAAAAGTGTCTTGTGTTTGTGGTAGTATATAATGAGGTATCTCATGCTTCTAACTTTGAAAACTCATAGAATATTATGTGAATGTGAGAACTTTATTAAATGACTAAAGTCAATTTTTTGTAGAAAAGCTAATTCTTTAAATAACACATCATTTGGACTACCCATCTAGTAGGAGCAAAAAATGTTGTGGTTTTTAGTGCTAGTTAGAATTATTATTAACTGCTAAAGTTTCCTAAATCCTTTTTCACCGAAAACGCTTATAAACTACCATTTTTTGTACAAGTACTAAGTTTTTGGAAAAAAAAAATTCTAGACATATGCAATCATAGGATCTTGTAGTGTGTAATATCAAAAACATGTGGTAAAAATTTCAAACATTTCCACTGCATGGATTGCATGATATAAGCATTCAAAATCATTTTTTTTGCCTTAAGAAAAGCAGGGCAGCTACACTTCACAAACTCAATTTTCTATGAAAAAATGACCAAAATTGTGGTGTTTATTTGGATTAGTTTTCCTAGACAAGTTGGCCACATGCTTGAGAAATTTTAGATAATTTGGAATTGTACAACATATAGGAAAACATTTAGGGGTTAACTTCATAAAATTTTTATTTACATCATATCTTGAGAAGAATAACTCTAAAGTGATGTTGATGGTCTTCATTAATCTAACAAATTGCTAAGAAACATGAATCACTCTTGGCCATAAGTTCTCCGTAAAACAACCAATCTACGCACTCCACATGATATAATTCAAGCATTTCAAGTGCACCTTGGAAGAGAAAACAAGTGCAAAAAACTAAAGCCTGAAGAAAGACAAAAATTCAAATTCTTTCATTTTACATACAAGAAAATGGATTGGATAAAGTGAAAGTAGAGCCATATTGCCTAGGGATGTTATTTTGATAATGTTGCTCAACATTTGTGTTAATATTGGATAAACCCTCAAAAAGTTAGGTCCTCTTCAAAGATGAGAAGGGTCAAAAATTAGACATTGTAATGATAACAAAGGACATAAGATATGAGATATAACCAAGCTCTCTATATCCAATGCTTGGTTGTTGCTTCCAATTACATGGGTTCTATTGACGGTTTCACTTAGATAAGATGAAAGAGAAGTAAAAGGATAATGAGGGTTCTATTGAGGCTTTCACAATATTGAACACATCTATAATAGGTGATCTTGTTCTATCAAAGGGTATGAAAAGAAAGACAAAAAGAAGTGAAAGAAGAAAAGATTTTAAGATCAAGGACCATGCTCACCAAATATCTATGTGCTTGATTGCTACTTCTATAGAATTGGACTTCATTGTAATTAGAGCACTTTACTAGTATTTCTTTTGTTGCTTTGAATCAAATAACCTTTGACAACCAAGAGACTCAAGTTCTACTCTTGAATCATAGATGTTGAGAAGGCAATTACAGAACATAATGCTAAGCTATAATGTTAAATTAATGATGTTAAGTAAGGTAGATTTTGTCCATCAAATCAATAATGTCAATTAATGTAGATTTCATTCATCAAAGGGCTCACATTCAATTCAATATTTTGTGCTATCACCTTCTTTTTTTTCAACCAAAAAACACTACTACAAAATTCAGCTTTTCTATTGTTTTGGTCATGTTGATCCAATCAATTTTCTATTGATTTTGACAAAAGTCTATTGAAAATTGACCGGATCAACGTGACCAAAACAACAGAAAAAACTGAATTTTCTTGTAGTGTAACCCACTGTCCAACTTAGTATTATGCTAAAATAAACATTCAATCCGTAATATACAACTACTAAAATCACTCTACAAATTTCACCTACATCAAATTAATGGCCACTATAATAGCATCAAGGCGGCGGTTTTCAACATGCCAATACACGTTAAAATCCAAAGCTCCATACTCATTGGAATTGCACACACCAATATACCATGGTCCTCGTCTAGGTACTGAAATTGGAATAAAAGCAAAATTAATAGCAATTCTATTATCACCTTCATCTAGTAAGACCCTAAACCCTTGAGGTAAATGCTCCCATTCCTGTTCTGTTTACCCAGACCTACAACCTCAAGGAAAACTCAGTCACCTCCAAAAGCAAAGTATTTCCATTTGTTGCTAGGACAAAATGTTGGGACTTAAGTGATGCCTACATTCTTGCAATAATGTTGAAAATGCCAAAGGTTTACAATGATGTATCCTAGCATTTCTATGATCTGATGTCAAGATGCCTTCAAGAGTGGCTTGTTGGGAAGGAATGGAACCCACAACTAGAATAGCTTTAGAGCAAAGTAGCTTGGATGTGACATTGCAACCCTAAAGCCCTTGAGGTTAGAGGACTTGCATATCAATAGGTGAAATAGATTTCAAAGGTGAATAGTGAATACACTACCATGCAAGAGCTAGCCGGGATACATTGTTGATTGAAAATTAGAAAGGTCATGTGACCCATGAGCATATACTTGCACAGAGACTCACTACCACTATGAACGGATCCATCCTCACTGCTAACTTGTTTCTACTAACATTTCAATTGATTGAAGCAACACTATTTAATGTTGTTTTAGTATTGCTATTCATTAATTTCTAAAGCAAGAAATCCTAAATCCTAGAATTCAACGAAGCAAGCAACCTTATAGTGGAGTTTCAACAAAAACAATGTACCAGTGATGAATTTAAGAGCAACCAAACAAAGGAAAGGAAAGTGTACACACTGTGATATTTGTTGAGGTCAAAGACAATCATCAGCCGTGGAGCTCTTGTGAATTCCATGGTGACTAAATTTCAGATGCTCACACTTTACCAATCTTTCCAACCATGAGCTTTGAATTTCCCAAAAGAATAGGGACAATGCCCAATCTTACTTTCTAAAGTTGTGAATCCACTCAAAATTGCATCTAAGTCAAGCTCAGGAAGCTCAACGTAAGCTCAACGTACACCATTCACATCCATGTGTTTGCTTGTAGAGTACTGGTGACTACTGTATAACAAGTTTTTGTTCCCCAATTTTGCTTCATTGCATTCTCCATAAGCACGCGACAGTTCCCATCATTGGAGCGTCATCGTCTCTTTATAGGGCCCTTTATAAATTAGAAATTTCCAAACACATTATTATTATAATATTGAGTAAAAAATATAGAAAAGTAATTCTCTAGTGAAAGAAGTTTCAAAGTTTAATCCAATAGTTGTATGAAAGTTACAACTCAAACTCCTAATTAAATACTTTTAATACCTAAAATATCATTGACCCTAAACCCTAGAAAGACAAATTGGATTTTGGACAAGTAACCAAGGACTCAATTCTTCCATGATTTAAAGCTTTTTTATAGACCTTAAAAAATGATTGGCTATACAAAAATATACATTTTCTTATGTATTTGGTGTTTAAGAACGTGATTCAGTAATTTATATCCAACTAAGTCCAATAAAGGGGAGACCAAGAAGGAAAAAGAAATTTCATTTCATTTCATTTTTTTGAATTTGATTTCCCATTATAAATTATATTTTTGTCTAAATGAAAAGGTTTGATTCATTTCATTTGGATAGGTAATATGAAAGTTATGGACATTTTTTTTGTTTAGGCAATTTCTAAACCCTAACCCAAAAAATAACTTGTAGTGCAATTTGTAGAATTTTCTTACCTTAATCCCTAAAGGCTAGGGACTATGTTATTACCAAAAACACTCCAAAAGTGTCATTCCTAGTACAAGTACCAAAATTTGAAAAAATGTATTGTTTGACACATATAAACATAGAATCTCATAGTATTCTGGTTTGAGAAGATGTGGAAAAGATTTCAAAATTTTCCACCATATACATTGCAAGATATTAGTGTTTGAAGTGACAGAACCCCATTTGGGGGCATTGCGCAAAAACAGGCAACTACACTTTACAAGCTCAAATTTGTATGAAAAAACGTTCAAAATGGTGGTTACTCATCGGATTCATTTTTCAAGGCAAGTTGTCTATATACTTGAAAAGTTTCAAATCATTTGGAGTTGTACAACATATAGGAAAAGGATAGTAAATAGAAAGAAGTAGAAAATGATTCAAAACACTAAATTTCTTAGAACTTAATTATAGAATTGGAAAATGCCTATTTCAATGGTTGTAATGTTGTAATAAACAATCTACATCCAATTTTTTTCCCCTAAATCCTAAAAAGATTAAAAATTGAGTTAAATGAAGGCTTTCAAAGTTAGTTTTAGAGTAGAGATTCAATAACTACTTGTAAACTAAAACACCCCCTTAACTTTCATCTCATTAATCAAAATAGAATGATTCAAAGCTTTCCACATATACATAAATCTATAAACCAATTTCAATTTCTTTTTGAAAAAAGTGATTTTTTAGGAATTTTTTGAATTGCCTGATGACTTATGCAAATGACATATCATGCAATAACTTTTTAACTATGTAGTTCAAAGTTATGAAAATTGTTGGGCCTCAAAGCTACTCCTTGGACATATATTGTGTGAAATTTATAAAGAAAGAAAATAAGAAATATGTTTGTAGTGAGTTTGCCCTAAATTGCTAGGTTGCCAAAAAAAATGGTGTTTGGGCCTTTAGGAGTTAAATACAACTCTTGTAGTCTGATTTTGTGTTTACCTTTTTGCCGATTGGTTGTTTGGTTGTTAACTTGTGGCTTTTACCAATAGGGAGTGTAGTTGTGCTGGTTAGTAGTGTTAGTTACCAATTGGGAGTGAAGTCAAGTGAATTGAGATCTTAAAGGTTAGGATTGATGGGTAGTTACAGTGGTTGGCTAGGTATTTAGGCAGGTGAGAATCAATCGGTGTTTCAGTTGACCTTCAAGCAAAGCAGGCACTCTTTCCGAAAAAAGGAAGTAAAACAATTATGAATTTTATGTTTTTGTAATTTTGTCTTTGGAATATAGCAAGATGTTTTGCAATTGTGTGTGTAACTGTGTATGTTGTGTGTGCGTTTGACAATTGGATGTGTGTTTGAGGAGATCAAATGGGAACTGTGGAATTATTTGTGATTGAATCTGTGAGCAATTAGGAGTGTTATCGTGTGTTGTGTGTGTGGGAAATTACCGATAGGGATTCTGTGTGAGACTGGAGTGTTATGAACAAGTGATAAAATACGATTGTGTTCAATGTTTGAGTGAGACTAACAGAGAGATTAATACCGATTGAGAAGAGAGATTATGAAAACTGCGAGTGAATTGAGAGGAATAATCCAATTGTGATAAACATAAAGTGAATTAATTAATAATGAATAACCATTGGGAAATCAATAAGAAACATGAATCAAAGTAAATCTAGTGCGTTGAGAGACAAGTGTAAATACTGTCATAAAACCGATTGGAGTGAGATCAAATGCCCAAGCCGAGTTGGTGCAGAACAATCGGGGAGGCAGTCGAAGCACAGTGAAGAAGAAAAGGAGCAATCGGTGAAGGAGAAAGACTTGTTGGAGAACAAACCAAGCTTCCCGGAGTGAAGACTTAAGCCACCAACGATTGGAAGTTGATAAGTGGTCCTTAAACTGGGAACTATTGATATGATAAAAATAAGAATTAAGCAAACTTTAAATCATGCAATTGGGCTCCTTTGGTTATTATAGGAATTTCGGTTAAAAATAATTTACTTCCTAGAGTTCGAACTCTAAAAACCTTCTACAACTCTACATGGTATAGTTGTCATTCTTGAACATCTTACTATTGGAGTTACTACATTTTAATTCCAATTTAGAAATATAATGAATTTAGATTTTCTCCCTTTCTTGAACACAATTGTACAAAACAATTTCTTAGGAATTAAAGTTAGGTTTGTTTGCTATTTTTTTTCCAAGCCCCTCAATTGAATCCTCCATCCTAAAGCTTTTAACTTCTAAACTTTGTAGTGCAAAAATTTAAGTGAAAAAGGTTCAAAGTCAAAGATCTAGTCTTGTAATGTATCCTAAAAGGCTTTTTTTCTACCCTTTAATTATAGATAATTTGCAATCCATGTGGGTAAAGTTTTTAAAAATTTTTCCACCTATTTTCATACTACTAGATGAAATAATTTAAGAATAGGTGTGCCAAAAAAAACAGTCAAATTTTCGTACTTATTGTAATGGAAATGGCAATTTTGAGTCCAAATGGTTTTATATTGTTATTTGGTCTTTTTGATTTAGCATACCTACAAATATTGATTTTTAAAAATAAATATGCTAGATGAAATTATACACATTTGTAATGTCCTTGAATCCTTGAAGTAGATTGTCATGTGTAAGTCCAAAAAATAATTACCTTCTAAAGGCCTATCTTTCAAAAAAATAGAATTATAGGATGTAGATGGTTTATAAATAATTTGTAGAATAGATTAAAAATTGAACTAAAATGGCATGTTCTTCAAATCAAACTTTTATAGAGAATACATTGGGATGACCATTGCATCAATTTTCTCCCCCAAATGAACTTACAATAGGAAGTTAATCCTAGTTGTTTTTTGTTCAATTTTTAGACAATTTTTTCTTATCTAATATAGGGAAGTGAAAGTTATTTTTAGCTCTACAATGTATCTTTTAACTTCAAAAATTTGTAACTAATTAAGATCAAAAAAGAAAAATTTCAATAATTCATAACCTAAACTTTTGAAGTAGACTAAACCATTCAATTTTTGCTCTAATTTCTTTCAATTAAATTTCAAGAAGTAAATAGAGGGCCAAAAATCTTATTCACATGGGATTTGTAAAAATATATAAAGTAAATTCTTCAAGGATAGGTAAGAAAAATCACTTTTTGAAGAAACCAAAATTTGAAATTTGGAATATACTCAGAAAGCTTTGTATCATTCCATTTTGATCAATGAGTCAAAAATTATGAAAAGTTCTTGTTTTGGGATAGTTATGGTAGTAGAAAATAAAATTTGAAGTTATGGGAAGCTACATCATTTTCAATGTAGATTATGCCAAACAATGATTTGCAATCACACATTCCTAACTTATACACACTTCAAATTTAAACGTACACTAATTCCATGACCATACAAAGATGATGAAAGAGGTTTAGGGTTTTTGAAAAACACTCTACATTTATAATGTAAGAGCAATTGTATAGAGACAAATGCATGTGTTTCAAAAACATAGCTAAAAGCATTTACAAGCTTTGTAAATTTGAGAGCTGCCTTGTCAAAGACTCAAAGAGTTTGTATGTATACATTTGAGATGCCAAAAGAAGATCAAAATTTGAATCTGTCTTTTAAAAAAAGAACCACAAAACACTAAACACTAAACCTCTCTGAATGTTGCAGTGCATGAGATAATTCTAAAGCTTGCACCAAAAGAGTCCTTTTAACAATTGCACTAAACCACATGAATAAAACAAAATTGGAATTAGAAGACTAATTACTTAAAGGTTTAAGACGTATCTTTCCCAAGGCAAGTACCTTAGTGACTTCACTACTAGAGTTGTTCAAATTCCATAATGCATCTATGTATACAAACCACAAACAAATTTTGTGAATGAAACCATGGAACAACAATTTCATTTCAAAACTATAAATTATGCAACACAAGCTTGTAGTTTAGGGTGCATTACCTCACCATAATGTTGGGGTCACCCAAACATGTAGACACTTGGCTTGCCCATCTCCATGTAAGAATTTCACCTCCACCTACCATCCTTTACAAATCAAAGACTAGAGGTTGTGAAGTTCTCTAATATGTAAGGTAAACCTGCCTATGACAGGCAGAATGGCTGATCTGTCCTATTGCCATTGACAAAAAAAATCTGATTTTTTTTTTGTACAAAGACACATGTGAGAAATGAAGGAAGCAACTAGAATTTTATTTTTTCGACAAAATATGAATTTTTTGTGAATTTTCGAAGTTTGCTGTCCAGTTTGCCCAAAAAAGTCTGTAGACTACCCCAAATCAGCAGAAAAGTGTTTCCATGATGGTCATCTTACCACCCAAAGCAGTCATAACATTCTTTAACATGGTTATAAGATTTCCTAACATGGATATGACATAAAGAAATTAAAAAATAACTTTTTACTAACAGTTTACACTAGAAAGGTGTCAATGTTCTATCACAGTTATTAATAACTCCATAACCATATTCCAAGGCTTTGATGACAACTAAAAATCAACCTAATGTAGTCTTAATTCTATTTTTAAGAAAAAGTTTCTCATGGGTTGATGGAAGACTGTAATGGGGGAGTTCCCTAGGTGCCTGTCATGGGTGATTTGCCTGCCATAGGCAGGTTTACCTTAAGTCATTTCAGTGCCTTTGTCCAAAGAGTATTGGGGAGCTTGTTGTCAAACTCCAATGACTTATTGAACACCTCTATGTTCTTGTCAAATGCTCATAGTAAATGTCTCACCTTGCGCACCATTGACCATCTCCCCCCTTGAGTATGAATACTAACATCATACATAGCTAGTCACAACGTTGTCCATTGAATAGTCTATAGAACTCATTTCTTCCCCAAACAATTAACTGCCTGAATCTCTAGGGACCACATGCAAACTAGGTCTACATAGAATCCAAAAGCCAAAACATCTGCAAGCAATGAACATCATATATCAAAGATTGAAGCATGTAAAATATAGAACATTGAGCTATACACCTAAATCTCATTGTAAGTTGCAACCCTAATTCTTGGAGGACATAGGCTCAATGGCTCAAATTGGAGGATACAAATTTGATCTAGACTCCATTTATGCTAAGTCAACCTTCATTATTAATCTTGATTTCTTGCAATGTTAGTATAAATCTAAAATGGTCTACAACACTTAAGATGCCATCATTGGATCCTATAACAATACTATATTCAAAGTATTCTCTAAAACTTTGAATTTTGGAGGAAGATTTTTGGCTAGGCTACTTTAGAAAAAAAACTAGGTAAATTTTAGTATTATTTCCTACCCTTCATTTTAAATAACTTTGAATATGACATTATGATGATGCCCATTTACTTCAAAAAAATTCCAAAATTTAGGACCAAGGTAATTAAAGTGAAACTTCATTTGATCGCATGCTACCAATAAAAAAATTGAAGTGCACCCCTTGAAAATGATAGAGAAAACTACTATTAAGGATCACTTGAGAAATATTAGCTTTCTTATTGGTCAACTAGCAAACATTGAAATAATAGTTGTCAATGACAAATTGATATACTATATTTGTAAGCCCTTAAGTTGGTAATTGGAACTCTAGATTCTTTTTTTGTGATTTTTAGTCAAAAATTGATGTGTTTTTATGCAAATATGCATAAAATAAGTATTTAGAGGGAATTGGTAGAAGTCCCTACCAATTTAATAAGGAGTCATCTTAGAAATAGGAGATGCATGAAATATGGCCTATTCTTATTTTTAACTCTTAGTTATAGGTTTAGAAGCTGTAAAATTCAATTCTAAAAGGATTTGGATTTATTAATAAATTCTACAATTAACCATGCGAAATTCATCAACGAAGTAGTTACAATGAAGGAAGAGGTGATTGGAGCATATAGAAAGGTGCTTCTAAGACAAAAGCATGCCAGGAGGTCAAATAGGAGCTACTCATCTATGTTTTCCCCCAATACCAAAATGATTTCTCCCTTAGGTGGAAAATATAAAGGAATTGCTAATTTTAGCATCCTTACAAATCATGCAAGTAGAGATTTGGTTTTGCCCTTAGCTTTTAAGAACTTTCTAGAAGTTGTATAAAAAGTTTTAGGATTTTACAAAATTCCATAATGACTCTATGTAAAATCAACCACTCATGGCACTTCGTTGGAAGGTCAACCGGGCACAAGGAGGGCAAGGTGGAGTGAGGAGGCATTTAGAGGGTGTAGTCGACATTCCAATATGTAGTGATGCATGTCACGTGGAAAACGCAATGCGCTCAGTGACTGGCCTAGAGCTCCAAGCCAAAGCCGACGTGCAACTGAGGGGAGGGCTCCCCTTGCTGCAGCACCTATAAGGTGGCTTCCACCCAAAATTGTACTAGGATAGCGTAGTTCCATCTTCCTAAGGCTATGGATTGTGCGTTCAGCAAAAACTTTACCTATAGTGCTAGGCAAGGTTGAATTCGATGCAAACATCAATTCTTTGGGCGACACTGAGGACGAGACCATGGTCAATGTTTTGTGCAAAGACCTCCGCTATTTTAATCCTAGAACAAGTCCACTGCATTCCCTGGTTATAATCCTAGTACACTCCCCTATCGAACATAGCTTTCTAGATAAGTGTGCATTCACCAAAGCACTGTACGTAAAGGTAGCACTTGAGACTCTAGACCTGGACCCGAACCTTGTAGGGGACAAAGATGGCGTCACTAATGTCGTCATCAACCGATACTATGACCATGTGATAAGGACTCCTATGTTTACGGTGGACTTCGGTGGTGGCATTGGTGCTTGGTTTGTGCAAGTGAGTGATGCAGTAGGTGCGGTGGATAGATACACATTTGAAGAAATGCAACACGTGTTATTCTGTAACCAGGAGAATCCGTCAACGAATGGTGCAGGACCCTTTGAATTGACAACAAAATATGATTCGGATGAAGACCATGATTGGGAAGTGGAGTGTGAGGATTTCTTGGAGGAACTAGCGGGGGGGGGGGGGGGGGGAATGCCAATCTGACTTAGAGGCTCCCTTTTATACAGAAGACCCCCTCCAAAAGCTCTATTTATACCAAGATAGTGAAGATGTGTCCAGCTAGTCGTTCAATAGAATTTTTGTCGACAACTAGTGGCAAGAGTAGGCCATCACACTCGTCAACAACACAAAGAACTTCACTGGACCTGAATTCGGCCCCACATCGGCAATGGCAAACCGAACACGAGAGTATTTCATGCGTTTCTAGCCTCCAAATGCGCTTCAATGGGTCATAGATGAAACCAACAGGTAAAACCTAATTCATCATTCTTTTTTCTATTTTCATAGTTCCTCATTTGTAACACTATCCTATCTCATAGATTGCTTGCTTACCTTAGCATGGCCCTCATGGATGTTGTATGTCCAACGAACTATAGGGTTGTTATTGCCTGTTGTCATGTACATGTTCTATTTGCATGTTCTCATGTGTTGTGCTTTTGATGGCTTGCAGATATGCCATGTAGCCCTTGACGTTGAATCCAAGCAAGATGAATGGACGTGCTAAGTGGATGCCACTAGACAACGAGGAGTTGCTTGCGTGGTTTGGCATCCTCATGCTCATGGAACTTAAGGAATTCCTCTACATTTGTTGTTATTAGGACTGAAAGCCATTCTACAATTGCCCCCTCATCTTTGTGATAATGCCGAGGAAGCGCTTCAAGGCCATCATTCAATGCTTGTACTTGGTGAATAATGAAGCACTTGTGAGTGACGGGGAGATGCATCAAATGACAAGATTGCAAAAGTATGTTGGCTTTGTGAGTCATTTGCCTCCATGTCGCAAAGCCTATACAACAACGAGTGTGTCTTCATCGTTGATGAAATCATGATCCTATAGAAAGGATGATTTTACAACATCAAGCAATACATGAAATCAAAACCTGTGAAGTTTGGCATGAAGGTGTGGGCCCTTGCTAATTCAAAGAGCTAGTATGTATATTGTGAACCCTGTCAAACTTATGCTTGGTTCATGTCTTACTTGTTGTACCGTATGTGCTATGGCTTAGGACTGAGTGTCTCTCAGTCTGTGAAGGGTTCATTTTCAATTTGTAGTTATAAGCTGTAGAAAAACTTGCCTTTAGTTTTGGCCTTACACGATACTGGGACTTCCATTATTTTAATGCCATGGTCTGTCTTGCTATGGTGAAGCTTTTCCTTGACTGGAAAGGGTATCTCAATGAGCTTCCCCTCTTCAGAAAAGGTGGGAGAATGTGACTATTTTTTATGCAAATGTGATTCCCTTCTCTTCTAGTAACATGGAACTGATTATGGCCTACCTTGCTTGTCGTGATGTGTACCATAGATATGTCTCCAACATCGTTGTGTATTTGAGAGTAGATGATGTACAAGCGGAAGGTGAGTCAGTGGGTGAAGATGTAGTTTTGACGGCGGTTGGTAATCTTAAAGGGCATGTGATAATAACTGACAATTTTTCACATCCCCACACCTCTTCATAGAGATCCTAAGGCGTGGGATTTTTGCAATAGGGACTTGCCAGAAGACCCGGAAAGGGTTTCCATTGAACCTTACTCGTTTTTCAAATTCACAATTGCCTGAGCGAGGACATTTGGTGCTCAAGATGCATCAGAGCCATAAGATGTCCGCCATTTGCTGGATGGATTTGAAGCCAGTGTATCTGCTGTCCACTACATGTGATCACATCAAAGAAGACTCATATGCAGGACGTTGGGTGAGGTGGGAGTGAGTTGATTTTCCAACGTCTTTGATTCTTCTTTAGTACCAAGCCAGGATGTAAGGTGTGGATCTTGTGGATCAACAACAACTAGAGTACAACACCCAACTTTACTCCCACAAGTAGTGGCATAGGGTGTTCATGTTCATTTTAGATTCACAACTGTTGAATTCCTACATTCTTTACACATGTGATGGTAGGGCATTGGGACTTCCCGTGTATTCACGCTCCATGTGACACTACGTTGTGGCAAAGGACCTCATTGAACCCAGGATGAATGCGGGACACATACGAGGTCCTATAAGGAACTTGGCAGTTGGTAGATTGCATTTCAGTTCCAACCATATGGACATGCATCATACTTATGTCGTTTGTGATCGCATGACTCGGCGGATGTGTCCAAGGTGTGGAGAAATGTTCTAGTGTGAGGGGGCGTGCTACTACACAGTTCACACCCAATACGGTTACCAAGCCCATATGCACCACTTCGCAGTGTAGCAAGTGTTGTAGATTGTCCATGGTCTACATTCGGAGAGTCCACGGGGTTAATAGTGATAGGTGTGGTGACCCTAAACCGTGCTTAGTGGCTCCTTCATGCTTGTTGGGGGCAAGTGCCTAGTTCTGTGGATGGAATTTTTTAGATAGTATAGGAGGTTCTTGTGTGTGTGGTACAACCTCCATAGTGGCAAGTAGTTTCAGCCCTTCCTGTAGAATGCAGCTTGATTTCAAGTTCAATTTTGGATAAGTGCATCTTTTACTGAGCTAGAGGTTTGTAGGCTTTCTAGTTTTTTTTGCTTTCTCTGTTATCTTGTAGTGCATTAGGACAAGGTGGTGTGTAGGAGACCTTGGAAGTAGGCCAGTTCCAACACACATTAGAGAAAAAAGGAGCCTAATACAAGGCCCCTTTAGAACTTGCAAAAGAACCCTTAATTGCATTTAAATTAGTACTTGCATGTTAGGACAATGAATTAATCCCCTATATTTGCCCGAGTAAATAAACATGGGCAATCATAACTATACAAGAACGAAGACAATTCCCATTGGGTGGCAGAAGTTATGTACTTGATATGAATGCTTTCTTTAATCAAAGAAAATTATAACTCCATGTACAGTTGGGATTCCTATTCTGAGCAGAAAATTATTGTTTAGTGCAAGCAAAATGGTTTTATATGTAACTCAAAAGTCAACTTGACTAGGGGCCAGGTATGATGGATGGGATGGTATTAGGCTATTTGTTGACTGAGAACCGGCGTGTGCAAGCTGTGCAAGATCCGTTACCAGGCACATATGAATGGGACGTATTAGGCTGTGGGTTGATTGAGGCCCAGCGTGTGCAAGTGTGTGCACGATTCGGAAGAAAATTTTGGAATTGCTATGCAAATAAAAGTTGTGGATTTTAATGTTTAAATTTCATCTGTATTGTTATAATTCACCAATGCTATCTCCAATATTTAATTATAAGTTTTGAAAGGGGAATTTTCATGGTTGTCATAACGGGCGAGTTAGGATCATCGGATGGGACGGACGGACGGGCAAACCGGACTGGATGGACAGACAGTCCGGACGGCTTTAATTTTATAACTTTCATTCCAAAAAAGAATCTCGTTCGCGTCCTGACAATCTCCTCCGCGCCCAGCATGTTCCTTAATCCACATGGCATCCACGTGGCATATTTTTCCGTTATCAGAAAGTCAACTATGTGTTGACTGTATCGGATGGGCGGGACCTCTAACGGACGGGTGAATCGGACGGACAGGCAAACCGGACGTCCATCCACTATGACAACCATGGGAATTTTAAATTTCCTTCTTAATTCAATTACAAGCAAATTCTCTTATTAGGCTGATGCCCACTTTATCTCAATCTGTTATTGGCAAAAATATTTTCAGTTTGTTCTCGTCTGCTATCAGGGCAATGCCTTCTTCATTTCAGTATTACTGGGAACCTGGAAATAAGTGAAGTCTATTGTTGAGGTTTATTTATTTAGTTAGCCTCTAAGGGCCCAGGATGACTTGTTTGATCATTTGATTTGAATACGCAAATGATGTTTCATGAACTGCAACATCTATACCCCCGGCTGCAGTGGAATTTTCTTTGAAATATATTGACAAAGTCCTTATCAGATCAAATATTTCACATTGGAAGCTACTTTGGTGGTTCATTCTTTGCTTCAAATGCATCAATTCTTTACTCAGAAAAATACTTTTCTCCAGGCCCTCTATGTTATAGTTAATAGACTTGTAATGTCAATCTGTGGAGGCCCTTTCGAGGGGGTTCTTTTTCCTCTAATGAGCCGCGACTGCTCCTTCGACGCCTGTAGAACCTTTGTTTCCTCGCAGGAGACGTGATATACAATTACACCTCGATATTGTGAATCCGATTTGGTTTGGAATTTATTGGTCGTGTCAATGAAAATTGTGATTGCCCTGGTAAATTTGTTTTTTGGAGCAGGTACGGCTACTGTGGTCGCTGTAGTTCAGGAAGCAGTTGGACTTGTCGCTCTTCTCGGAAGCTTTTCCCGACAAAAGCCGTTAGCTTCCCGGTCTTTGTCTTGCCACCCTGTCCTAGAATTCGGGCGATAAGAAACGCGCGGAAGTCCACGGGGCAGTTGGCTTCGAGTCGCATTCTCTCCGCGGCCTTGGCATCTCCGGGCAACCCGGCTTGCCACGCTAAGATGCCTCGAACGGCGAGGGCGCTGCGTTGTTACCAATCTTGCGTCGCCAATTTCTGAGAACGTTCCTTGTATCGTTGGAAGGGAAGCCACCGCTGCGATTTGGCACAGTCCACTTGCAGAAATTTTGGGAAAAAAAAGGAGCCGCCTCAGAAAGCGCGCCCGTCCTGTTTACTTTTTCTCTCGAAATTCTCCGAAATCCAGCTTCGCGGGGTCCTCCCAACTGCACGATAGGTGAGCGACATCGGAACGGCTGGAAGCCCGATTTCACGGTAAGAACTCCGTTCTTGAAATTCGGACCAAACCGTATGCACCGCATACAGTGCCGTATCGGCAGGCCCTGAGGGCCATTCAGGGGTTATTTACCGACAATGAACTGTACGTCGAAGTTCAAGTCTGGCTTCGGCGAACTTTGGCGTCGCCAGATTGGAGACGTGCATCCTTCTCCCTTTGCTCGGCGAATCGGAGGCTGTGAGGTTTGATATTCTTTCTGTACCCACGCAATCTGGCTGCTGCTGCGCGCTGTAGTGTGTAGAGTAATTTCCGTTTGTTACTTACTTATGGTTTAAGCTTTGGCTGGCAGGATTTGGTCAGCCGCCTCGTTATGTACGCGGAGTTGGTTGGGCATAGATACGAAGTAAATACATTGTCATTCAATCCAAGTGGAGAGCTTCTAGTGTCCAGTTCAAGTGATTGTGATATAAGAGTGTGGAATTGGGCCAGCAAAGAGGGGGTCCTTACCTATCGTTTTGGTCACCGAATCAACGTGCTCCAGGCTCGAGTGATGCCCTATTCTGATGATCGCGTCATTGTGAGCTGTGGATCTGATGGCCAGGTCTGCTGAACGAGACTTTACTCTGCTGTATGTTATGGAACACGACTCTCCTGTACTGTGGGGATTGGTGTAAATAAGTTATGAAGATTTGAGTCATGCGATAGACTTTAGCAGCACTCTATCTAGTTTTACTTGCTTGTGTTGGCAGTAAGAGTAGTGACCTGGAGCTTGTTTTTAGTTGTCATTGAATCTTGTACTATGTCTTGGACATCTCAAGTTCTTTGTATCTCATCCTTTTTCTCTTTTCTGGAGCGAGCCTTTGGATGTGTATGTTCAATGGGTTGGCTGCACAGATGCTGAGTTTGCCGTGCGTTCTTGGGATAGGTGAGGTCTGGGACCATTCTGCAAGATGGAACGGTGAGTACGAAGAACCTCACGCAGCACAGTGGCCGTGCTGACAAGCTCGCTCTTGAACCCGGCAACAGTCATATTATTTACAGCTGTGGACAAGATGGCGTGGTCGTACATGTGCGTGTGGCTTTCTTCCAGCTTACTTTATTTTGCAGATTGTGGTTTGCTTTTTGTTACAATACATTTCAGTCGTCAGTAACCTATGCACCTCCACTGGGCGATTACTAAATAACACAAGTGCTTTTTCTGTAGGATTGAATACCAGCTTTACTTGCAGATTGTTGACGATTTTTGTGGAAGCTATACAGTACTGAGTATCACCTCTTCTGTCGAAATCGTGTGTGAAAAAAACTTGCTCAAATCAAATTAGGAGGCCTTATTCCAGTATTTAGAGTTGTTGAATTTCTTGAGTGAGTAAATGACAACTGGTTCTTTTTCGTTTGTTGCTGTTTTCAGTTTGACTTGCGGGAGGAGAAGAGTACGAAGCTTCTGACTTGTCATCGATTTCGCACTTTCAGCGGTACACCCAGGCGATCGAGAATGCAGCTAAATGCCATTGTCATGAACCCCGTAAACTTGAACTACTTTGCAGTCGGGGGTTCTGATCAATATGCACGCGTTTATGACATTCGGCGGGTAAAGACTAATGGACCCGAAATGGAGGACCAACCTGTCGAATGCTATGCCCCCAAACACTTGCAAGAACCAGGTATATATATCTCTTTTCTCAAGCATTGAACCTTTGAACATGTAATGTCCTCACTGCAATCGGGTTGTCGGAAAACTAGTACATGCCTTAAACACTCTGCTCACAATTTAATTGCTCATGTAGGTTTAAGTGATCTCTCTGCCCTGCTTTAATCAGTGAAAGTTTTATTAGTTTCTCTTCTTGGGATTCATGCCATCTTTCTTAGATATCGGTGGTTACTGGCCGCTGCAGTTATCAGTGTCTAGAAAAGTTATGTACTTGTATTTACCACTAAGAGACCAAGAGACACAAATTGAACCTCGTGTTCTTTTAGTGGTTTTGAGTACAATGGTCGATCGGGAGCTTTGTTTCGTCATAATCGTTGAAGTTTCGACAAATTCGTGCGATGCTCTTTACTGGTGCTGGTGATCGATATAAATCTGGCCCTTTTTTAAATGTTCACAATTTGATCAGTCGAATTGATCATTCTGTGGTCATCAATCCTTGGTCCTTTCGGGTTGAAAAGCCACTGGACAACTGCCTTCCTAGCGTGTACTGATACGTCATTTCCGAAACGAGGGGTGGATTTGCAGGTCAGGGAGGATACATCACTTGTGTTGCGTACTCACACCGAGGGGAGCTTCTTGCTTCCTACAATGAGGAACTCATTTACCTGTTTGAAAAGTCCATGAGCTTGGGTTCGGACGCAGAAGCTTCCCACCAGGAGGCTCCGGAACCGCAAGTATACAAGGGACACCTGAATTTCGAATCAGTGGGCACTCCTCTGTTCGGTTTTTGGAACAGTGTCAACTTTTTCGGCCCAAGTTCGGAATATGTGATCAGTGGATCAAGCTGTGGGCGAATCTTTATTTGGAAGAAGATAGGGGGAAATCTCGTGACCACGATGAGGGGAAATGTTTGCAAAGTGAGATGTGTAGAACCCCATCCTCATGCCCCGATTCTGGCTACCAACGGCAATATATCAACCGTAAAAGTCTGGACCCCAGTGTCACCCGAACCACCGGATTCTCCAGTGCGTCCCTTTCTGGCATTGACTTCGATTTTTGAGATGTGCTTAGTTCAAACCTTAATTCGAACCTGCGCGCGGTCGCCGACTCGCCGTCAAGTTCTTAGCCTGTGAACATCACAGTTGGCTGTTTTTTCAGTGTGTTTTCATAAGCTATGACGTTTAAGTGTTTATTGATGCCCCTATTGTGCTCATGAGATCGATTGGCAGGTTCCAGACGTGGAGTATTCGCGGCCACCCTTTAGATACTATGGTGAAGACTAGGTGAAAGCCTTATCAGCTGAGTACATTGAAGAGACGATAGCTGTGTCTCATTTCCATGAAGAACGCAGATCCATTTGTTAGAAATAGAAAATGTGTCAACCAACTTTGGTAGATAGTTGTTATATCAGCTTAAGCTGTGTACAGAGGCAAGAACTCTGGGCGGGTTTCCAAGGGGATGGTTGTCAAACGTTTGCAGAGATTTTTGTAAAGTGCAGGTCCGTGAATATTCATGTCCTGTTATCCTTGAGAAATGTGAACCTACTTCCAGAGTAAAAGCTTATTTTCAGCAGCTAGCAATCGTTCTAATACCAAAGTTTTGGCAACCTCAGTGTGCATCAAACAAGGCCTTGCGTGCATTACTTAATCGTGATTCTTCTGCTTCTTTCACTAGTCATTTCTCTGATACTTGCATTTGTAGCTATTTACGAGGTAGTTGTGGCATTTGTAGCATTCCGAGATTCAACATCCGTATCATACTCCTGGATCTATGACTTGGCTTTATATCAGTCATCGTTCAGGGTTAAGAGTTGCCGTCATCAAACGAGTATGATCACCACATCCACTTCACTCGGTCACACTTGGATTGATAGTCTCTGAAACAACGCCAAACGACATCAATTTCGAAGCGCCTAAATATCTCCACTTGCATGACAAGAGCAAAAACAATGTCGGTACCATCCAGATAGATTAAAAGGTTCTCACAAAAATATCAAATTCCAACTTCTACGATTGAATTAGTAAATCGTTGTTGGTACAGTAGCGTTTGTTTGAAGTGTCGTGGTACACGTTTTCAGAAATAGCTACGGTTACGCCAGTTACCACAGAACGATGGCGCAGTAGGCAGAAAAGGAAGCCCAGATGAAGAGTGAACAGGTGAAACCTCCTATCCTAGATATGTATAACGTAAGGTACTCTACCTTATCATTCAAAGATTGAAACACTACCGTCCCAACCACAAGTGGCAACAACTGAAGGGAGAAGCGGGTGGTACACGGCATCACTACAGACCCCTTTGTGCGATGCATACTTCTTTAAGAGTTGGGCAGTCCGGAAATTGTAAAAGTACACGCAGCCATCTGCAGAGCCTGTCACCAGAGACTCTCCGTCGGGACTAAAATTGCACTGTACTCGATATCCTGAAACGTGGTGACCTTGAAAGCGCTTGAGCTTGTTCATCTTGAAGGGGACACGGCCGGAGAACACTGCGATGTAATCTGCATTGGACTGAGCAATAAAACATTGTTCGTAGGGGTGGAAGCGGACGCTTGGGCACGTGTAGGCCTCCAGGTAGACCTGCAATATGACCTAAATTTCAGGAGATGATGAAAGCAAGCGCCTAATTGCAATTGTTTCTACCCCAAATAGAAACTGCACAATTTTCATATGCCTCTTTCCTCTGTAATTCTCACTGATTGAAAATCCGATTTGACAATCCCAGAAAGCTAATATTCCTACAACCACATGGCACAATTCTACTCGTTAAGGTACTATTGCTTTTTAACACATATCTCATTTTCTTTGGATACCATATCTTTCTACGTCTTAATAGCCTCTTCCCTTGGGGGTACGGACAGTAAAATTATAAGCAGAAAACTGACCTAAGATAATGAAAATGAGTCACAGATATGTCATTCAAAGTTCTACAGCAATGCGAAAATCGAAGGACTTGAAATTTTAAGGTCAAGAGGGACGATAAACTCACTTGATTGGAAAGGGGAATCTGTGTTGCAAAGTTCCACACCACGATGGACTTGTCGCTGGAGTTTCGTTTGGCAATGTCTGATGTGGTAACAAACCTGCTTCCATCAGGACTGAAGTCCACATCCATCACCTGACCAAGTGCTTTGGAGTATTCCGAGACGGAGCTTCCTAATCGGATGTCCCAGAGCTTCACGGAGCCCTTTGAGCCCCCTGTAAGAAACAAATTATGCTCAGAAGGATGGAACCTGACCACATTTACAACTTGGTTCTCTGAAAACACCTGCACCAATTTCACAAGCACGGGGATGAGAATCACATCCAACAAAAATAACAAACAACACTGAACGAGGTTTTCAATAATATTAGACATTTCAGTAATTTCTTGGACATAAATCATGGGGAGGTGTGCAATGAGGAAATGATTAATCACAGAGGCACATCCTCATTCACTTCACTGAAATTTTAGGAAGATTGTGATCTAAATATTTCTGATAGTAACATACGGTAAGCACCTTGCAGGAAGGTACAAGCAGGTGATCATAAGGAGGCCTCCACATGAATCATGATGAGGTTTCCCTACGAATTCCATTATGCTTGTATCGCATCCCCATGATCAATCTTCCTATCATGTTGTCTTGAAACAGTCTTAAATTAACTGAAAACCATGTTACTGGACCTCAGTAATCACAATAGCTGGTACAACTCTAGTCTCAAAGTTCCAAACAATCCAAATTCTCTCACCGAAAATTCAGAAACTAACTTGTGTCTGGGTGCCCGTCTCCACATCGCTTAGCCTTGCTGTCTGATCAAATCCACAGCTAAGGACTGAAGCGCCATCCCCGGACCATTGAATATCCTTGAGAGCATGACTGTGGCAGCTGAGACATCGCGCCATCTGGTTCCCTGGACTTGCCCATGCATTCCAGATGTAGGCTTTCGCATCTAGTCCACCGGATGCAAGCAACGCCCCTGTCCGACAACACTGCAAGGTTATCACTGGCATTGCAAGGCAGAACAAGTCATCTCTTCATGATCAAAAGCAAAACCCTAATTGGTCGAGGAAGAAGCTCATGCACAGCAAAAGGTAGCCTACTTAAATCATTCCCATTTCTGAATAATTCTGAGAGTCTCCACAACATTCTTATGTGGTTCTATGAGTGCACCCATCCCATTTTCCATCTAACAACATTTAAAAACAAGATATGATTTGGATTTAATCAATATGGCTAACATTGGTGTGCAACAACGAATGCTACTCCTGGAACTGATGTATGTCAAAGAAAGAAGTGGATCATCTATCTTGTATACCTTGACTCTTCCGCCATTTAGTAGATGAGCTCTAATGTGTAAAAAGCTCCTTTTATGCAAATAAGGAAAACCCTAATTAGTCGAGGCAGACGCTCATCCCCAGAAAAACCATACCCTAGTTCGAATCTTTTCCAATTCTGAGAGTCTAAGTTCCAGCCCTCGCGTACCGTGTGTGGGAGACCACCGGACAGCGACGACAGCTTTGCTATGGCCCTCCAGCTTCAAAGCCCGTTCTTCCTGAGGACACCGATTGCGAGCTCTGGCGGCACTTTCCTTGGCGCGATCCAGTTTCCTCTGGACGTGAGGAGGCAGCTCGGCATTCAAAACACTCGGAAGCTCTGCACACTCGGACAATATTAGACGAATGTGAACCCAACGAACAAGCCCCATGAAAAGCAGACTCGGATGGAATGGGAGCAGGTGAGAGTACCAGTTGGTGGGGGGAGCGGAGGAGGGGGAGGATATGCGAGGGAATGGTCAGCCATGGCGGCACGTTCTCTTCGGGACACATATCTGCCCAAAACCCCTGCAAGAAGAACCTGCGGTGCGTGAGAATTGACCAAAGGATTGTTGGTTCAAAAAGTGAAGAAGAAAGCGATCGAGGGAGCAAGAGCACCTGTCGAAGGAGGAGGCGCAGGAGCAGGCAGCGGCGTGGCAGGAAGCGGAAGGGGCTTCTGGCGCTTGGGGGGCGGCACTACATAGTGGTGGTCGTCATCATCCTCGGATTCCGGGTAAGCGTGGAAGAGAGCATCCATGGTGAAGAAAGAGATGATGGAAGCATAAGCATGGCGGATAGAAGGATGAGAAATTCGAAACCCTAATTGCGGACACCGATTGAAAAGTCCGGCATCGCTTGCGAAGTCTGCATTGCAGTGGGTGCAGAAAGGGGACTTGAATGCGAAGAAGCGACCTGAATCGATCGCCACTGATCATGCGGGCGAGGAAACCCTATTCAGAGTGTTGCGACGACGACGACGGTAACATTCTTGCACAGCTAGAACGAATTTCCTTCTGGAAAATTTGAACCCAAATGCCTGAAGGTTTGCCTCGTAGGTTCAGCCACCACAATAAGCACAAAACATGGAGAAATTTTCTTTTATCATTCGTTTAGAAAGCTTTTGCAACAGTAGTCTTGTATGTGGTATGTAATGCAAACAACCGTTGATTGCCATTGCAGGGCAGACCCATTTAGTCTTTTTGCAATGAAAGAAACCACAATAAGAAGTCATAAAGCCAAAGTGCGCAATGAATCCAATGAAAGAACTTCTTGGTTATCAGATTTTCAAATTTCTATCCATCTTTGGAACATTATTTGCAGAGTTTGACATGCTGTTTCTCAAAATACACTTCTCATCTTCCTGAGCACAATCTGGGTAGGGCATCTTGATTCAATTTACAGTTCTAGAACAACAGTCGGCTTCAATGGGAAACTGAGAGGACAGCCACGGTAATACTTTTGCTGCAAACCAAAGGAAAACAGAGATGAAGTTAATACAACGGGTTACCCATCAACTAAATCATTTCTTAATATCTGCTCATCAGACAGAGTGGAAGTCTTAGGGTCGCTTTAGATTGCGAAGTTCAGAGCAACAAGTTAAAAATTTGGTGATATAATAAGCTTAGAATATTTTTTGCATTTAGGACGCCTTAATGATGCATGAGGTAACAAGTTTCCAAGATGGTTTTTCATCCATCAATTGATCAAGGTGAAGGATTTCTTATTGTCTTAAATTTGTTGTTTCAACCAGTGCAATGTAAAGTGACCAGTATTACTGTTACCAGTAGTTCCCTTGAAAGATTTCTAACTCAAGCATAATTGCAACAACTGTTCATACCATGATTCCTCAGGATCGAATTGCCACACTATTATCGGTCGGTGGTGCGACTGCTTAATTCGTCTTTGATGGTGGAGGTGGTGGGTGGTATTTCTGAAGAAGAGCCCTCCACATTTGAAACTCCAAGCAATGGATACAACTCGCCAGACTTGCTTTTCTTCCGACCACAAACGACCTGCACTCAAATTACATCAATAAGTTTTCAAAAGAAACACGTGAAACTCAAGGCAATTTTATAATTTCCACTGCCACTTTACCCTCACTAATGTTTCTTCATTCTTGACGTCTCTAATCCAGTAACGAGAAGGTAAAAGTCTCTGTCCACCCGATTGATGGAATCTTTTGTGCAATTATTTGTTATCTTTAGATTCTAGTTATGACAATTACTTGGTTAAAATGTGTCCACAACCTAATCCAACAGGTACAGACCAAAATTTTAGCATAGAATTGTGTATGCATGAGAGAACCAACAAGGTCGTCCTTATTAACATGTTTCGTAACTAGAGGAGTTTAGAAGACAAATCCATGTCGAGAATCATGGCACGTCTTTGATATATTTCGAAAGATATATTTCGACTCCTTGATGCTAAGGAGGAACAGGAGGGACATCGAAGACTGACATCTGTTAGGGGATTTCTGCAGAAGCTTACATAACCAAACCTTCAATCACATACATCACTTGTAACACTTTTGCTATAAACATGTTTTTTGATCAAATTAGACTACATTTTCCAAGAGTTTTTAATTAAATATGATAGGGAGATTGAGCGAGAAGGCAAGATAAAGGTGATGCGACTCATGGAGAGTCCTCCCTACGATTACCTACTTAGAACGACCTTTAGACTTAGAACTAATTGCAACTAGCTTAATTGTTTCAATATTATCCAGAAACTTACTAGCTTTTTACAACCATCTTCATACACGCAAAACATGTCATGTTCCTGCAAGCTGTGATACTTGATGAATTCTCCTGCAAGGGTTTATCAACGCAGCAAGCGAACATTGAAACGCAGTTCTCATCTTGCATGAATGTTTCCGTAACTTGTAGCTAATCATATATACAAAAGTAGTTTGTTTCTCTTCACCTGAATTGAGAAAGGTAAAATCACAAGCTTGCACGTACCAGTGTTTTCCATGACGTACATCCTACTCTTGTTGTTGATCCAATACCTGTCCCACCCAATTTCAGGAAGTGATTAATGCATGTCAGCCTTCGTAGCCTTAATTACGCATCTTCCTTTTGCCTTAAGAAGCAATCAAATGCTATCGTACGAGTTCTCCTGTGCAAACATCGCTTATTCTGGAGCCCCCGCAAAAGGGTCCTACAAATTGGACGTACTTGAATCGAAAGTACCAACGTTTCGACACGGAGTAATCATTCAATTCCAGCACTGCGCCTTCCTTGGTGTCTATCTGAGGGAATGACTGATTTTCTGCATCTTTCTGCAAACAATGAATACCATTAGGTTTCAGATCGAATGATCACGGGCTTCTGAGCACGTTCGAACTTAGCCCACACCAATCTGGTGATCAGAGTCGTTAGACCCCTCCAATGTATGCCTAGCTAGGTGCGGCATAAACCTCAGTGTATGCAGTGTGTTTAATTACGCAATTTACGCAATTGCTCATGCAGAATATGCAGAACATGATTTTAAGCCTTTGTATAATCGTATGTGCACTAGCTCTCCAGGTGCTCCGCTAATATTTTGGACTCTTCGCTTTCTTAACAGAGATATCCTCTACGGACTGTTGCCAAGTCCCACGTGAAATACAAGTGTTCATCCTTTAATTGTATCAAAGTCAGGAATGCCAACCCTGTGTCAGTGAAAAACACTGAGGTGGATCAAAAAATATTCAACAAATTGGTTAACCTGATTGGATCTGCAGGAGCTTACAAGTTGTTTTTTTATTTAGGGTTGATTACCGTATGAGTTGAAGGATAAATCAACTTTGAACAAATCTCTAATTTTTTATTTGTAATAAGGATATCCTCTTCGTCTGGAAAACGGGTCGTGGATTCGTGCTCACTTCGACGTTTGAAATATTTTTCAGCAATATATGCACTTTAGGTTTGAGCAGCAGCCATGTCTATCGTCTCCGCAGTCAGGGTTCATACATAACGTGATCTTGAGAGAGGGTGTAAATTGAATTAGTCGAAGCTCCACATGCAGTCATGCAGTTCACAAATCGACGTGCACCCAGTGAGCAACTTTAACTTAGTAGCAGCTAGACAAGATTCATCATTCTTGCCTTTGGGATGATGATTCTGCCCAGCTCCCCCACGTCTGACAAGGTGAGCCCCTTGCGGACGAGCAGCTTCAAAGGGTGAATCCATCCACACTCCACCTACAATTGCAAACCACGTACAACCATCACAGCATGAAGTTAATTAAATAGCCCTAACTTCAATATAATTATGTCCATTTCGCAGCTCGAAGCGAACATGCACAAAAAAGTTCCGAATTCGAAACCCTATAATTTTAAAAAAGAAGACATAGCTGCCTCTGTCTCCCCACCCAGCCCCACCTGACCATCCGTCTCAGAAACTGCTGATCGTTGCCGCTTGAGCTTTTCACCCTCACTGGGCTTCGTCAGCTTCTCCCCGGAGCTTCCCGCTTTTGCCACGTCAGAAGTACTTTCGTTGACAAGCGCGGTTATTTCTTGACTAAGCGACGACGACGTCCGCGACATCAAATTGGAGAAATGATCAGACACCGTGCGCGTGATTTGCGACTCGAACATGGTGAGCTCCTCGTCCAGCTTCAATTCCGAGCATGGGGTGTTGTCGAACCGATAACAATGGCGCTGCGCATCAGTCTTCCCCTCCTCCCGTGTCGAGGTGGAGAATCGCTTCCAGCCCTGGCGATGCTGCAACTCTCCACCATGCCCTGGTCCAGTTGCTGCTGCACGCTCAGGAACCAAGCGCTTGAGCGCTCCAGGCGCAGAAGGAACCTCCAAGCCGGAACTTGGAACCAGGCAACCTGTCGCCGCCACGGCCCACGACGACTCGTCGCTGCTCGCAATGGGCGTCCATTGATCCGTCCCTCGCAAACGCCCTTGATGTTGTACGTGATTTGGATCCGGCCGGCGGTGGCCACCGTCCGCGACGCGCGCGCGCGAGGGTTTCAGGCCGCTCCACGCGTGCTCGGCCATCCACCTTCCTCGCTTCTCTTCGAATCTCTACAGTTTAGCCAATCCACCCCAAGGGTAACGTCACAGTCCTCACCAGTGTCATAAAAGATTAATTCCTCACAGCACCACTAGTATCCAATTTCGCTGACCCACGTACCCACTGACCCAATCTATGATAGCTCTTCCATACGAATCACGATCAATAATGAGCGCGACTCGCAACCTCCAAGCTGCACTAAAAGAACAGCAGCAGCAGCGAGAGCGCGCGCGAGGCCGGGGTCCGGAGGCCGGA
This sequence comes from Pseudoscleropodium purum, assembly GCA_963969395.1. NCBI lineage: Eukaryota > Viridiplantae > Streptophyta > Bryopsida > Hypnales > Brachytheciaceae > Pseudoscleropodium > Pseudoscleropodium purum. The sequence continues at coordinate 8,430,086 of OZ017796.1, forward strand.
GAATACTTTATCTACCTAACGAACGAGTAAGCTAAGTTCGTACTGCAACAACGAGTTCATTTTGAGACATGGTATCTATCTATCTATCTACCTGAGTTCGACGAGCCGAGCGTGACGCCGTGCGAGGGGGAGCCTAGTTGGGTGTTGCCAATTGTGCAGGAGCTATGGAGATGCGGCACCAACATGGCCGAGATCGACAGAGAAAAAAAAAGATCAGTGTCCAGTGAAGGAGAAGCAACGGCGACCGGCGTACGGGAGGCTGTTGCATGTTGGCCTGGGTCTGCGGAAGGGCCTCTCTGCCTGTCAGCCTGCTTGTTGGGGGACGCAGTGGGTCCAACAGGGAAAAATATCTTGCATTCTCCATGTCCCAGTTTGGAAAAATATCTTATTTCAAAAATCTCTTGTTTCTCAGTTCACTACACACACTTACTTAGTTAGTGCTGGCAGCGCAGTGCAGTCCTGGGCACATTTCTCAGCAAATTCTAAGAGAGGCTCTCTGTCAGTATTTAAGAAATGGATTATATATTGCTTGAGAACAAAATGGGACCTAATGTCAAGTCTAATAGTTCATCATAAACATTCGGATCTGTACTTTTTGCAAATCTAACAGTGTAAGGTAGTCTTCTCTTAACCCTATAATGTTGCCGTGGACTCAAAGTGTCCGATGGATGACAGATAATTCTCTCATGTATATGACAGAAGTGCAACTATTCATCCTTGGAATTTTGTTGTGAAAAGGTAACATCTTCTGTAGTAGTTTGACTTCCAATGAATATTTTTCAATTTTTTTAAGCGATTTATTTCCACAATATTAGAAAATGATGATTTTTTTGGAGACCAACCCGCCTTTACAAGGTTAACCCTTAAATGTTGAAGGGGTGACCCTCGAAATCATCCTTCTCTATTATCATATAAATCACTAGCCTCCAAAATTGCAAAAGTAATCATTGCAAGTCAAACTATTATAGAAGATCTTTCCTTTCCAAAACAAATTTTGAAGATGAATAGTTGCACTTGTGTCCTATAGAGTTTGATTCATTGTCATCCATTGGACACAAAATGTCGGCCTCGCCGTTCAAGGGTTAAAGTGACCATTTAAGCCTACCTAACTCGATCATCATTGACAATAATAGATATTTCAAGGAACGTGTCACTAATTTCTAGATAGGGATTGCATTTAGAACAAGGTTGCTTTTAACCCCTAAAGGACCATTGTCCCTTCAAGGGACAAATGGGATTTCGGGCAGGTACTTACGGGCTGAATTTTTGTCATGAATTTTTGATACTTTTTATGAAGATAGAAAAACTAATAAGCTTTATGAGAATATAATTTTTTTCACAATCAGTGCCTGGGAACAATAGTTATGACCAAATAAGCTCAAACAAGGGGATAGGGGGCAGTCCGGGCAGCAAAAAAAAGTTTGAAAAATTTTGAATTTTTTGAAAAAAAAGAAAATTCCTCATAGATTATATTTTCGTCTATCCGAAAAGCTTTGATTCATTTCATTTGGATTTGTTATGAGAAAGTTATGGACATTCTTGTTTTTTGGGTGTTAGAGCATCTTCTTGAAAAAAATAACTTGTAGGATTCATTTCTGAATGCAATTTTTCAAATTTTTCAAATTTTTTTATTTCTCATGGTTTAGTTTACTTGCTAGAACAATCTCACTATTGGAATTAGTGCATTTTAATTCCATCTAAAGTTTATTAATATTTTAGATTTTCCTTCTATCTCGTACCTACTTCTACTTAACAATTTTTTTATGAATGAAAATTAAGTTTTTTGGAATTTTTTTTTCCCCAGATTCTCAACTCAATTTTCTACTTTAAAGATTTAAAGCTCAAAACTCTATAGTGCAAAAAATTTCAGTTACAAATGTTCAAAGTCAAAAAATCCAGTCCTGCAATGTGCTGAAAAACTTGTTTTTTCCACTTTAAACACAAATATCTTGCAATTTGTGCAGTGAAAAATTCTGAAATTTTTTCCACACTTTTTTATACTAGTGAGGTGTGAGATCCTATGGTTAGATGTGAAAAAAAATAATTGAATTTTATTTTACTTTTTGCTATAGAAATGACAATTTTCAGTGTTTTTTGGCAAGAAAAAGGCCTCAGTCCTTTAGGGGTTAAAGCAAACTACCTTAGAAAGAAGCTCTACCTTATAAATTAATAAAAATTAACACTTCTCTGACTATCCAATGGAATGGTGACAAATCTACCTTGAAAGCAAGACTTGGCATTATGGATAGAAAATCAAAACTATAGAAGGTGGAAACACCCAAGATTGTCTAAAGATTGACCAATTTTGCATAGCTAGAGGCATCTTTCTCAAGAAAAAAATCATTTTTGTAGTATCAACCATTGAAAATCATGATACCAAAATCTAAAGAATCAACAATCAACCAATTGGAATAAAGTATAGAAGTAGTTTAATTGTACAATGGTGGAAACTTTCAATAGGAGTCTACTTGTCAGAAAGAAGTATACAACAAACAAGTTTGGGTGTATTCATCTTACATGATGAACTTCAAATGTCCAAAAGCTATAGGATAATGAGGATCCACATTTGTATCCATGTTATTACACACACACACACACACACACACATATATCCATAATTTACATCATATATCGTATTCACATAGATTTTGATATATGGAACATGGACACTACTTGGTTAATTGGGTAGTGGGAAGGGATAGTCCTAAATCTTCATTGTTGTGTTTTATGGTAACTATATCAATCTAATTAACCATGTCCCCAAAAGCAATTGAGCAATACTATGAGAATTAAATTAATTGATTTTTTGTTGGATATTTTTGGAAATCAAAGAGGATTTTAAATTATTGTCTTTTGTGACTTACCATGTGAATAAGAGCAATCTTTTGTTCTTGTTTTGGAATTGAAAATGAATTTCCAATTGTTTTTTAAAGTTTGAATTGCCTTGGATGAATATCATGCACTACAAGAGAAAGGTGTGTTTTAAGTGAGTTTTTCAATATAGTCTTAGACATAAATTTATAAGTAGTGACCTTTAAAGAGATTTTCAACATAATTTTACTAAAAACATATGTATTTCTAGTAAAATTTTGCTATAAATCTTGTTGAAAGTTATTATTTATAATCTTATGTTTAGGACTATATTTAAAAATTCACTTAAAACACCCCTTTATCTTGTAGTTAACAAGGCTTTTATTTTTGGCAAAATTTTGCTAGACTATCAAAAATTTGACCTCTTTGGCTTCATCCCTCCAAGACCTAGCCTCTGGAGTGAAGGCAACAAAGGGGACATTGGTCCCAAAAAAAGCCCTAGTAGTGATGATACTTTCACTTCTTTGTGAGAAGGAAAAATTTATATTTTACGAGTGATTTTGCCTTGTGATTAAACTAAAAGAAACCAAAAGTTCAAGTCTAATGTCAAAAATTAGTTTTTTGGAAGTCAAAATCTTACTTTTTCTAAAAAAGTATTTTAACTTGTAGATTTAAAACAAATTTAAAATATAACCTCCATGAATGTTGTTATTGTTATCAAAATTGAGAGTTTATTCACATGAAAAATACATTTTGATCAAAAAGACACATGTCAACTCTAAGAGGGATAAAATAACTTCCCAACCAATTATGGAGTATTGAAATACCAATAGTTCAAATTTTTTGCCCCTTTGGATTTGGTAAGTTTATTTTGTCAATTAAAAATAATATATTCCCCTTTGGTGTGAACGTAACAAAATGGAGGAAATATCACCTTCAAAGGAAGAAGTGGTCAATTTAGAAGCAATCATTTATACAATTTGTACATGTAAAGGAGATGGGTTTCTTTCATTCTAATTTAAGCAATACTTGGAGCCTTAATATTGATGATAGAATATTCAAATGGTTATAAGAGAATAGAGGTGTTAGAATTGGCCTAGACATAGGCATTTTGGAAGAAAGTTCCAATAAATTTATTTAATTGGGCTAGTATTTTGAAGAAAGTAACAAATCTCATAATTAATGTTAAATTTGGTAGTAAATCTCAAAATTACACAACATAAATAAAGAAGTGATACATTCCATATCAAACTTGTAATAATAAAAAATAAACATCATTGAATTCAAAAAGATAGAATGGTATCTATGAAGTTTGAAAATATTCAAGGCCACTTCATATAGAAGGAGATGCATGCCAAAGGAAGACAAAGGGCGGGTTCAATGTAGAAGGTTAAATAAAAAAGATTAATTTGTTGTCATTTCTTCCATAGACTAATTGAAAGTTCCCTCTTTCAAAAACTTCCAAGTTGTCATCTTATAAGCACAAGTGGCAAAAAAATGCAATCCAAATTGGATTTTAAGTCATTTATGATAAGCTATGTAGGATTTCTTGTGATTCAATGTTGATAGAATAGGTCTAGTTGCCAATCCAATGAGAGTGAAATATTTTTGGCAACCTTGAAAGTTTTTGTAACCAGTCCTTTAGAGACTCTATAAACAATGTTTGTCAATAGAAGTGTGAAGAGACACTAAAGCATCATCAATTGGCCTTGACTACAAGAGTCAATCATATTAGTTTGTGTGACAAAAATTTATCAAGGTCATACAATCTATAATATATCTCATATAATCATGCAAAAATATTATTGTATTGTAGTTACTAATTTATACACAAATTTATAATAATTTGTAACAACACTTATTTTCAAAGGAAATATTGTACACTATATTCACTATGATTGGCTTGCGAATAAGGTTTCAAAGATTTCAACAAGGTCTCCAAATGTTTCTATTATCTTTTCACTTCCAAACATAGAGCCAATTGGAAGTTTTGGAAGATTTTTTTTTATCTCTGTGGGATTGTGACTATTCAATCAATGTATATTATTTTCCATGCACCCAAACTTGTTGCACTTGTCACTTTATAGCTATGCGTTTGTTTGGTCATAGAGTTCAAATTTTTCTTTGAAAAGAGAGAGGATATATTGCCAGTTTGTAGTGTTCAAATTTTTTTTCTACTATTAGGAAAGTGTGATGTCTTTACTTTAAGTAGTTGCACATTTATTGTTTGTCAATTGTAATTGCAACTTGAAATTGACAAGAACACTTGATTTTATATATCTTCTTCTAAAGAGGGCAAAAAAGTTCAAATTTAGATTTGTAAAGCAAACCTTGCGAATTTCAGTTTGGAAATATAGAAAAAAAAAAAGAGTGTAGTAAAAATAGTGATTTAGGATTTGTGAATATTTTTTTCCAAAATTCATTTTCCATTCACAAATCTTGTACTTTCAAACAATTACAAATTATTCAGAAATTAGATATAATGACTCTAATACTTCTACACTTTCAAATGTCCACATGATTTATATTTCCCCAAAACATTCACCTCTTCTCCCCCCAAAGCCCAAACCTTTGCTTTTAGAAATGCATCACCTTTTTTTCCCTTCCTTCCTTCTTAACTTAAAAAATTCTCTTGTACTCCTTGAATATTGGTGCGGACACAAAACATCCAATGGATGACAAGGAATCCTTCTAGTGAGACAAAAGTTAAACTATTTATCTTTGGAATTTTGTTGTGAAAAAGGAAAGGTCATCTATAGTAGTTTGACTTCCAATGAAGACTTTTGCAATTTTTTTAGCCAATGATTCACATAGTAATGAAAAGGGCTGATTTTGGAGTTCACCCCTTCTTCTTTTTAACCCCTAAATGCCTGAGGCACCTAATTTGGTGTTTGCAAAACTTTGAAGTTAAATAAAACCTTATCAAGTTGCTATTTTTTGTAATTTATATTTTTGGAAAGTTCTTCTTGAAGTCTAGTTTTAAGACCAAAAATTTAATCTTAAAAATAATTGATAGTGATTTTTCTCTTTAAGATTTTGTACAAGGGTATCTATTGCAATCTTGACTTCTTGTAGTGTTGAGAGCTCTTGGAAATTAGAGCCTCAAATACAGTAGATCTTGGTGAAAAAATCACATTAAAAAATCATTTAAAAAAATTGTAAAGTAGATTTTTAAAAACCATAGGTTGATTGGAGTTATACATGTTAAGCCCTTTAACCTCATATTTTTTTGGTCACCAACTTTTTATATTTGACTTGTGAAAAGTGGGTTGAAAAACTTCACATCACTTTTGCAATTTTAACACCCTCATGGTCAAACATTATAATCTTCCACTCCATATTAAGTGCTATTATTATGTTTTCTCTTTTCCTATGAGATCTCTAACATATCTGGTTTGAATTTCTACGGTTACAATTCAAAAAAATTAATACAACTCATCAAAATGTTGGCATTTTGTTCAATTTAGAGCAAATTCCAAGAAGCTCAAAATAGGCCTTGGGTATTTAAGGGGTTAAGGGTTAACCCTTAAATGTGCAAACATCCAAAAAGTAGATGTGACTTGGTCAACCTCAATTACAACTTTAAAAATAACTATTTTTAGAATTTGATTTCAACTAAGAAAACAAAACTTGACAAGTTTTGTTTCTATTTCATTTTGAAATTTTGAAAAATGTCAAAAATTGAAAGAGTTATTGCAATTGAAATCTCCTTGTGTTAAAATCTAAATAACACAAGATGGTGTGCTTTTCATTCATATTTAAAAATAAAAAAAAATTATTTTGAATTTTAATTTATAAAATTATGTTTCTCATTCTACTCTTCATTTACAGTAAAAAATTATAGATTATTTTAATACATATTGTAATTGGTATAATTTTATTTCCACCCTTAATTTTGAAATTTCACAATAATTTTATTTTTCCTTCAGAATTATTCGAAAAGTAAAAAATATATAGAAAATTTATTTTTCTATTAGCAAAAAATATAAAAAATTTGTACATCAATTAAATAAAAGGATAAATTTGGTTTGATAGTTGAATTTGACTTCAAGGTGTTTGATGTGGCTATTTTAGATGTAAAAAATAAAATAACCAATTGAAAATTTTTCATGCTAATTTCCATTGCCCCTTTTACCTTCCAAGAAAATTTCAAATAATTGAATTGTTTTTATTAAGTTTACTTCTTTATGTTCATTTTTTGCAATAAAAATGATAACAATTAGAAATTTTCACAAAACAAATTGCAATTTGTCAAAGTGATATAGAATTCAGAGTTTCAAGTAGTAAAAATATCAGATTGTTGTTTGAACACTATTGAAAAGGCTAAAATTAGCTCAGATAAGAAGTTTGACCATTTCACAATGGATCAAGTCCTTTAAGGGCTTAATTGAATTGATCAGTCCCTCTCCCTCTCCTTGCCCCTCTCGCATTGATTATTGCCTCTGCAACACACTTTAGGGTTTCCCAGTACAGGACAGCACCGCATTCATTTATTTGTGCCTATCATTTCTTATTTGTGTCTTGGATGCGTCGTCTGTTGAATCGATGAGAGAATTGCGCTGGTTTTGGTGGTGCCAGCTTTCTTCGTCGAGAATTTTCAATTTGCGCTGTAAGTTGAGGTATCCTGAAACCCTGGTGGCATGCGGAATTGGTGTGAATGAGTGTAATGGCCGGAGGAGCTGCTGGGCCGGGGGGCAATTGGATGATTCGTACAACTGAGTCGCGTTAGGATTGATGAGGAACTCATCGGTCGATTGTTTTGCAATTTGACTAAATTCGAGTAGTTGAATTCCCTAAGCTTTACCTGCAGTTGGAAGCGCTACGAGATGAGTGGAGAAAGGGAATTGCCGAATGCTAGGATTGCATTTTGCGCTAGCTACGAGTGGCCTGAAACCCTAATCCGTTTGGTGGCATGAGTGTACTGTACGAGGTCAAGTGGTCAATCGGATTTTCGTACAATTTAGTGGCGGTAAATAATAGTTGAGGAACTAATCGGTCACTATGCTTTTCGATTGCCGAGATTCTGTTTGTTGATTTCTGTATAGCTCCAGTTGGAAGTACACAGAAGTTAGAGAGTTGCTTAATGTTAGGATTGTGGAGTTGAAAAGAGAATCTGAATGTTTCAGGTGGCGAATAAGAGTGGTTCAGGGTTCCTTCGAAAGTGGGATGCCTGTGATGGATTTTGAGTAAGAGGACAGGATGCAGAGCCCAAACAATCGGCTGGATCAGGTGCGTGTTGTGAAACGCCTACTTCCTGATATTGTACCTTTTCCTACTTGCTAGGCATTGGGCTTCGGAGTGTTGTATTGAGCCCCCAAAGTACCAAGGACTCGTGGTTTGAAAATGACCGACCAATTCGACTGATTATATTGTGAAAACTTAATCGAGGTGGTGCCAAATTTTATATTTCCTGAATCAGTGAAGAACATTGCACGTGTTGGTCAGAATTTAAATGAAATGGAACAAAGAAAATCCCCGCATGATTACTCAAAACTGCTGAAACAAATATGAGACCAATTTGGACCTCTTGGTCTAAAGACTTGTTAAATTGTTACGCCATGCTTGTGATAAGTAAAGACTTGCGGAGGGGAAGTCAAGACTGGCGCGACAGTTTCTGCAGTTTGTTTGACAATTAGTCAAGGGTGGATCAAGGTTTTACTCAGGGCTAACAAAACCAAAGTTTGGCTAAATATTCCAAAACTTTGACACTATGTTGATCTTTTGACCTCGGGCTTTAATCTGTTGAATCTGATGTCATTTCAGGATCATTACAAAGTCCTTGGCGTTGATTATGACGCAACGGATGACTCTATACGCACCAGCTATCTGCGCCTCGCTCTGGTCGGTGAAATAACATTTAGTCATGCTTTAGGAAGGTCTCCAAGTTTTATGTAGAGATTAAATGCCATGTATTTAAATCTCTAAGGTGCTTGATCTGTGTCTGTTCTCTGGGGATTAGTATCAAACGCTTCATTTGTTGTGATGATTTCATTTAATTAAGATGAGGCATATAGGCCTTATCTCTTTACCTTGTGTTCCTCTACAGAAATGGCACCCCGATAAACACAATGGTGCCAGTGCAGCCACTCTCAAGTTTCAAGAGATTAGTGAAGCATATCGAGGTTAGCTTTTTCTATGTAGTTGTTGGTACTGCTTTGTAGAGAATTGGTGGATGGTCCTACACTGAATGACTTGCATCAAGTTGTGAAGAATAGAACGCAACTATCTTCTTATTTCTGACCGTTGCGCATTGAACTTCATACCAAGCTGCTTTCCTGGGTCAAGCTATGTGTATTTGAATCAAACCATGCAGACTTTATTGTGTGGTTCTAGATTATGATTTTACTATGCATTTATATCTTCTCGCCCTGCACAATCTAATTCTGATTCGAACCATGTGTTTTCATGATTTGGTTTGTCAAGGACAGTCCTAAGTGACCCACTCATGCGACACGAGTATGACATCCAAGGGCATTACGGCCTTCAGGATTACAATTACACCGTGAGTAACAACTTTTGATTTCTTGTTTGTATCTTTATCGACAATTGTTCATGATTTTCTGGTCCTCTTAGCAGTTGAATTTTCTAACAGAGTACGTCTGATGCCTTTTTGCACCCTTTTGAGCGAAAGACTCCAAAATTGGTGGCATCGCTTTTTAATGAGACTGAGAATGGATCATTTGCTTGTGATGACTGCAGGACTATCTTAAGCGATTTAAGAGCTTGATATTGACCTGCAATGGGCTGGGTATTAGCAGTCGCGTGGACCGGTGATAGTTATAATAGAAAGATCAGTACCTGGTTGGAGGCTGAAAATTGAAGCATCCCTTCCACATGAAGGTGTGGAGCTGAGAAGGGATCATTGAAGTATTTACCCTTTAAGCTTTGAATGCTTACAGTTGGATTACATTGGATTACATAGGCAGCTACATGCTGAAACTTAGTCGTTGATGCTAAAATGTCATGGCATCACCAGTGGTTTTGGTTTTTGACATGATTAGATCGATGAACTGTCATTTCTTGTGCCTTCTTGAACCCACGAAAGGACTGAAGGTTGTTTTATTAGTTTTAACCACATTTGGATTGAGATTAAGCCAACATTCAAGTGCAAGGGCTACGAAGGTCTTTGTGTTCACAATTCTGGAGTTGTTTAGCTGCTGTTGTAACTTAACCCCTACTGCCCTGATTGGCCCGTTTGGGGCTTTGGGGCAGGCCGAATGAACAAATTTTTTTGATTTTTGCCCAAGTTAAGGGAGCTCTTGATTGTCACACTTTCTACGTTCAGCTTTGTTTCATGTAATTTCAATAAGTATTGCAGAAGCTATAATTTTTTCTTCTTCTCTGGACACTTACCTGGTAATTCAACTTTGTAGTAAAGTAGTCCACTTTATTTTACCTTGGACGGACAAGCCCCCCATGACCAAAGAAAAGAAGGAACCCCAATTGCATCAACAAAATTCTTCCCATCCTTGACTACCCATGGAAGAAATCTAGAAGTTGATAGGGGAAGTGCTAAGGTCATCTTGCATAGGCTTGTGGCAACAATCAAATGGAGGAAGGTGAGAAAGCTCATTCAACACACAATTAGTGGTTGAAAATTTGAAATTATGCATGCATGCATTAGTATTGTAGCATGTTGGTTGGCAATGGACAAGGTATCAAAATTTAATCTAAAATATAAAGGACCACCAGACTTCCCTTTTGAAGATGACCAAACTTCCCTTTTGAAGATGAAGGAGATGCTCTAAGACCATCTTCTAAAATATACAACATATTTTTCACCAATGCTCCATTTGTATAGAAGAGGATGGCCTATTTTCATGAATGATGGGAATATGATGCAATCTAGTAACTTCATTATTGTGTGATGAATAATACATTGGCACCTAATGAAGTTGCAAAGACTAGGTTTGAATTTTGTGCTTCTTGGAAACAGATTCACTCATACATCAAGAACAAGTTAGACTATAATCTTTACTTCTTTAATTTCTAAAAATTCCAAACTTGATGAAAAATTAGCAAAAAAAATAGTGCAATCTTTGTTATTTTTATTCTTCAACTAGAAAAAATTATTCCACTATACCATCAGTCAATCAAACATATGTTAAAATGTTTAACATTCTTGGAAACAAGTTATATATCTTATGCTCCTTCAAATGGATGCTTTGAGCACCATTTTGGTAGTCTTATGAATTTAGGGAAGGAATTTGACCCCCCTACCTCTTGCTAACCATTATGCCATTATTATGGGCTTGTTGAATTTTAAGAACTTTGGTGCTACATTGTCTTTTTTTGGCAAATGGAAAGATAAGGCAAATATATTTCCATAAATGATTGTTGACTTTTCAATGCTAATTTGGCACCATTCCATTCACAATTTGTCAACATTGCTATTACAAGTTGCAATTCATAACCTTTTTTTCTTTCAACCTGCTTCCTATACCCTTGGATTATGAAGATTAAAGATTGTTGATTGAAAAATGTACAACCAATTATGTATTAGATAACCAATTGCACATTGGATTATCTTATTGTGTTGAATAAATCTAGTTTCCTACTTTCATCTCTCATTGTCGACAAATTAGTTTTTTGGGGTCCTTTTTGGACAAATGGTTATATAGCCTTTCTTTCAAGAAGGTTTTGAGTTTTGTGGCTCCTTTATTATGGGGGTTTCAATTAAAAGAGACCAATTTAGAGTATACAATTTTTGGGTATGTAATTTTTGTGTGCAAATTTTTTTATGTGTTGGTTTTGTATAGTGGATGAAATGAGATTTTAATGAAATGAAATGAGGCTCTGCACATTGTGGCAATAGTGTGTAGGGCTGTCATTACAATTTATTGTTTTATAAGACATTTTCCCCCTTTTCTTCTATAGGCTTGAAGTTGCCCATTCTTTTTGAAGAAATTGGGTATTTAACCCCAAAATGCCCGAGGCACCAAACTCTAGTGTTGACAAAACTTTGATGTTAAATAAAACCTAACCAAGTTTCTATATTTAGTAGTTCATATTTTTGAAATTTTTTCTTTGAAGTCTAGTTTTAGCATCAAAAATCCAATTTTGAAAATGGATGATTATGATTTTTCTATTCAAAATTTTGTGCAAAGGTATCCATTGCAATCTTGACTTTTTGTAGTGTTGACGGCTCTTAGAAATGCAGGGTTGACACGACGTCCGGATGCGGACGTTCGGACGTGGACGCTGTGTCCGCGGCGTCCGCTAACATTCACGTCCGCCTGTCCGCCCCGTCCGCCCGCCCGCCTGCCCGCCCGCCCGGTTACGACTGTCCGATCGACACGTGGACTGATGTGGTCCGCACGATCTGGGCGTCCGCCTCAGGCTGTCCGCCCCGCCCGTCTGCCTTCCGACGGCGGGAGGGACGCTGCGTCCAGATGTCCAGACGTCCAGAAAACGGACGCTATTTTGGGGCGGACGTTGAGATTCGTCAACCCTGTAGAATGAGCCTCAAATACACTTGATTTTGGAGGAAAAATCACATTCAAAATTCATTAAAAAAATTTATAGACTATATTTTGAGAAGCCATAAAGTGATTGGTGTTATTCATGTCAAGTCCTTTAACCTCATATTTATTTGACATGTGAAAAGAGGGTTGAAAGACTTCAAATCACTTTTGTAGTTTCAACACCTTCATGATCAAACATTAAAATCTTTCAATCCATAAATGATATTGTTGTGTTTTCTTTTCTAATGTGATCTTTAACATGTCTTGTTTGTTTGAATTTATACAGTTACAATTCAAAAAAATTCATTCAACTTATCAAAATGTTGGCATTTTGTTCAATTTGGAGCAAATTCCAAGAAGCTCAAAACAGGCCTTGGGCATTTAGGGGTTAATTGCTAAAAAAAACCACTGCCACAGACCCTTGTAGGACGGCCGCATTTGAAGGGCCACAGGGTATGCTCTAAGAGCATCCCCACTCCAGCTTCCCTATCTGTATCCCTATACATCTTTTTCCATCCGTGTTGCTTGCAGTAGGGAACCTCACTCACACTGAGCATTCCCTAAAATTCCCACTTTCTGTATAATATTAACCTCGAAGTTACTGATCACTCTGGAGTGGGGATGCTCTCTCTGAACGTGACTGAGCTGTCAGGGTAAAAGGATGCCAATTTTTCCTATTTTTAGAATACAGGTTACCAGTACCCTCTTTCCCAAACGCGAGCCAGTTTACAGAATTGGGACCCCCTCTCCCCAAAATTTTACGGATACAACACTCCAGTGGGGGTCCCTTCCCTATCCGGATAGGGATACAGCAGCCCCCGAGTGGGGATGCTCTAAGGCCCCTCTATCTCATACTTCGCATGAAGGAGCCTGGAAAAATCTTTGTGGGCAGCCCACGAGAGTCAAGAGGGTACGTGTTTTCCCTTGAATTTGGCGCGGCTTCACTTCCTAGCCTGTGCGCACACTAAATTTCTGTTCCGCTAGCAGAGAAGATGGCGCCATCGCCAGCCCAAGCCCGTGAGCTCTACCGAGCGCTTGTGCGCGAAGCTCGCAAATTCTCCAACTACAACATCCGGGAGTATGTGAAGCGCAGGACGGTGGCTGGCTTTCACGACCAGCACGCGGATCCTGCAGCGGCGTACGCCGTCGGAAAGGAGCAGCTGGAATTGGCCAAGCGTCAAGCGGTTGTGTACAATTTGTATGCGCCACGGATGAAGAGTATCATGGACTTGAGTTGAATGATTTTCCAGGGCCAAGGGCCAGGTGTATCCGTGTCAAATTCAATCTATCTTATCAAATTAGGGTTTAGCATCATATGGACTGATACGCTTTGTACTATTATGTAGGGTGTGTGGACATTCGTACTGCATTTAACCTTTGCCTTGAGGAGATTGGACATCCGAAGGACAAGAGATCTTACTATTTGAGACTTAAATTTGTGTGGTTGTTCTAGCCGTAGTCAGTGTTGGATTAGAATGCAAGAGGAGAGTCTGAGAATGGCTCATAGAATTACTGTACGAATTTTATACTAGGACTGTTTCTTTTGAGTGAGCCTACTGGGCAAGAAATTGGCATTCATTTGGAGAAATCTAGGGTAATAGATCTTTCACATTCTTAGGAGAAATGGTTACCATTTGCACTTTTACAGACCTCCGAATGTTGGCAGTTGTTTCAAATTTCTGCATACTGTAATTGGGGCACTGGCTCTCTGTTGTGACGAGTGCATTTGTTAAATACTCGATCGAAATAAGTTAATGATACCATTTCAGGGGACAGAAGTAGGATGGACGACCCACCGTTCACACGAGCTTTCTTTAAGGTATCAAGGGCAACGAAGTCCTTTCTCATGTATAGAAGATCCTAGAGTATTTATAAGAACCAAAGGTCATCTTGAAGCCGGGATTAGGATCTTCTTCTGCGGGTTTTTCAAAGCATCAGACCTGGAGGAAGAAACCCTGCAGCATGCTGGGTTTCCTCCTCCAAGCCCTCTATTTTAGTAAAAAGTAGCCCCTTTTCTGTTCTGTGCTTTTGTTTTGTTGAATACAATTTAAATTTATGTAGACGGATGTATCAAAGCTTAGAATGACGAGTCATAATATACAAGGTAGATTATTATGTCACCCAAGTTACAGATTTGGTTGCAGAATCTTCAAGAGTCTGACTCCGTTTAATTCAGATTGTCACTCTTCCGTTCTTCTAAAATTCCACAAAATCAAGCAAATTCTACAAATTGAAACGCTGTTGATTACCCCTGGAAGCACGTCCCTTGCAGGAGAGGTGATCTTACTCCACGGTTGCGCGGACTACGCAACGATTTCAGGGCCAGCTTCTTCTTAATCCTTCGGATTCGGCGAGGAAGGCTGTAGTAGTAGTTGCACGCCACCACTGCACACACGGCCGCCTTGAGTCTCCCAAGTCGACTCTTTACCCTTTCCTGCAACGTCTGTTTCCTGGAGAATGTGAAGCTGCGCAAATACTCTTGCCTGCTGCTGCTGCCATAGTTTCGTCTCGCAGCTGGGTACTTGATTTGGTCGTCGTCACTGTCTCCAAACTCGTTCTGGAATGGCGAGAACGGGATTTCTATCAGCTTGAAGAATTGACCATCACCATTGTCCACATCTGACCACCTTCTGCTCATTTTGTTGCTGGGATATGTTTTCGTATTCTGTCGGGGCTGAAACAGCTGGCCTGCAGAAGAAGTTGATTTCAGCATTGCGTATGAAAACAGTGCGGCGGGACGAGTAGTTCGAGGAAAGAAGAATTGCGTTGAGTCCAAACCTGCAAATTGTGGAGCCGGAACCGTGAGGTCTGACACCTACTTCACAAAAGCTTCATGGAAACTCCAAAACTTGAATGATTACAAGTTACAACGACGAACTAATCCGGGGTCGAATTCAGTTGTGTGCTCTTATGTCCCATCTGCAGGAAGTGCAATTACCCAGTCTCATTAGCGATTCACACAAGAATTCTCTCTACAGGTATACCGCATTCTCTGAAGTTACACTGCCCAAGCAGTGTTGTCTACACGTTGGCTGTAGGAATTGAACCTCTTCATCATGAGATAAAGAAGATAGTGGATACTGCAAGAATAAATAAGTAATCTAAAACTCTCCACCACGCTCATACCACTGCACAGGTCTCTAGTTTCAACTTCATTGTAACACAAAAGTATGGTCGAACCCACACGAACAAGCTGCACCCTCGTTTACTTAAACATATTACTCATGAACGCCCACCTTGATGAAATTCTGTAGTACTAACCAGTGTCTTATGTTGTGTCCATAAATTAGCCATTGATGGCGATGACCAAAGGAGGCTCTGACCAAAGGCAACTCGCTCAGGGACGGAGAGGGAGAGAGAGAGGGACTCTCTCATTAGCCAGTCAGCAGTCAAGCTATTCTGGGGATTCAACGCCAATAATGAAATGCAGACTACTTAATATAGCGTAATAAATAATGAGAGAGGCCAGAATGGGTGCCACGTGCTTACCGATTCAGAGCCTTAATACTCATTATTATTATTATTCCTCCTGGACTCCCGGGAGCTTTTTTTTTCTCTTGGAGTCTGCGCAATGGAGCTGCCACTCAACTTTTTCCTCTTCCATCGTTTCCACCTGATCACCAGGAGAACCTCGATCTTCCATTTCTCACTTTCAGGCTCAAATCATTGCACAGGGACAAGGAGGATCACAAATTCAAACCGTGTAATTTGGGGTTACCAGGATCTTCTGTGCATATACGGAATCAGCAATTCGTCAGGCTCTGACTCTTTTCCGGGAAAGCACTACGCTGCGTCAAGGCAAACTGCACTACGGTGAGTAGAAACCCAAAACCAGTAAACTAAGAAAATTGACACTCTGTAAACTACAACATGAATACATTGTGTTGGTTTTAGGTGCACAGTTGGGGTTAAGGTATAGCTACCTATTTATTATTCAAGAGCAAGGTAGATAATTCAAGGGGCAGAGCATTATCCAACATAATGTCAAGTTGTTCAACACAATCAACAACGTTCAAACTTTTATGTTTAGGTTGATCTTCGGGCTTTGAATGAAGAGAATGATTATGAGTTATTATCAGATACGAGACAATTATAGAGGTAATCTAATAATCAACTGCCATTTCATCCTCTTTGTTTGACAATAGTGGGTGTCAGTGTTGGTGAATTCTTCACTCGATTTTAAGGAAAAGATAGCATGTTGCCGGGTGTCTTTTCATTCATTGGTGAATGCTAACACCCACCTCACCTCAGGGAAGTGAAGATTTTTGATCGTTGATTGAAAACTGATGTCGCCCTGTCTCCCTCTTTGTAGAGTCTCTTTTCCGTCATTAAAGGATTCCATCAAGTCATTCACCAAGTCATTCTCCTATCTTGACATTCCACTAAATAATGTCAAATGCAAACACTGCTATAAATGCAGCTTTGGTAATGTGCAGGTACAGGTACTCTGGAAGTGGTCCAATATGGTCTGGCGGATCTCTCAGACTAACAGTGTCAATGAATTTTCATTGGCAAGTTCACTCTTAGGAGGGTATTTCTATTTCTCATGTTAGCTGCTCAAAGGAGTTTAGGCCAGAGTTTGCACAGATTTCCACTCTGGAAAAGGTTTCAGATTAACTCGAATGACATGATTGCTTTGAACATTTATTGGACTTGGTTTAGGGTGTTTTGTAACTGCATAATGCTTTTCAGTTTTCACTATGGTTGAAGCCGGTAAAGAGTCAGTACAGGTGAGGTAACCATGTTGACTTGAACACTGGCTACTGGCTCAGCCTGTAAAACGAAATCTAGGAAATTTCAGGAGCTCAGTGCGGGCTCGTGGGAATGTGGGTAGGACAAGTACTTGGGATGCGTACTGAGCATGAGTATTAAAAACTAGGTACTAAATGAAGTGCCTGTTAATACATGTTGGGTGGCAAAGAATGTACTATTTTCCAAAACTGAACTATTTGTTGAAGTTACCTTAGCATAATTCTATGAGAATCTTATAATCGTCGGGTAGATCAAAGATGGGATTAACTTCTCTTAAGTGTACTTTTTCACAGGTTTTCACAGGTGTTTTCATTGGGAGTAGGGGACCTACAAATGCACAAAATATAATGGGGGGAATTTACACCGTGGAACCTGTGCACAAGTAGGAAGTACAAATTTCGAACTGCCATCCCAAGAATCAAAACACAATCTGAAAACGGTGTTTCAAGGGCATATCTCCCATGCCGTAAACACAGTAGAATCGGGGATGATCTGAAGTGCTGGGCTGCGTTGTCCGGAGTTCAGCCTATGTAAGGAGCTCGACTGCATTTTTGAGATGGAGTTAAAAGCGGATAGTTTCGAAACCATGGTTGTTGCAGTTGCACAATGAATGCATCGTAAGAAAACTAATAATTTCTCTTGAAAGTCATGCCTGTTGAGTGTTAATTATGTATATCAACACACACAGGTTCCATCATGTCGTATTCAAGGCCTCTAAAAAGTAAAGAAGGAATCTGACAGATCTTATACAGGGTGTTTTGTTTATTACCGCAATCAGGGCAAGAATCACTCGACAATCCATGCCTGGCTAGAACACGCGCACACCGTCTGTCAGGTCATGTAAGCGTCCCATGCCAAGATCACAGACAGTCCTTTCATGTAAACCCTAGAAACCTTAATTTGTCAGAACTACACAAGTGTACTTATATGAACTCTCAAGAAGTGATAACACATGAGAAGATGATCTTTCCTTTGATTTATTGCAATGGCGCTCCACCATTCACGCCTCGTGCAACCTTGATGAACACATCTTCCAAAGTGGTGTCCGACAAGCCCCACGCTCGGATACGCAGCCGCCTCTTGTTTTCCTGAATAGCAGAGAACACCTTGGCGACAGTGACTTCGGACTTCGGGAGCTCAAACTTCTGTGTGCCTGAGAGGGCGTAAACTCTCTTGGCATTTGGGGTGAGAGACAGGGCCAACTCCATGGCGCCTGCCTCCTCCTTTTCGGGTGTTGTCATTGTGAGCATGTAGAGGCCTCCGTATCTGGCAGTCAACTGTAGTATGGTACCAAAATCCCCCATTAGAAGAATTTCCCTCGACTCCCAACACTCATTAAGTTAAAGCATGTACATTCAAAAGCGTTCTACTAGACATCTGAGCATGGTTCCTGTTATTAGTTTCGTTGAGACTTGTTGGTACTTGAAAGGGGATTCAATGCATCTTAGATTGTAGTTTATGGACACCATATGCATATCAAACCATGAATTTCCAAAGCGCTGATTCCTAGATGTTCCCAAAATCACATCATGGCCATCCATGACTTTCTTTAGCAATGAGGGTAATAGTTTTCCCTATTAATTAACCCTCATGAGGCTAACATCCAAAAAATTTAAGAAATTTAGATGAACAGATCAGAAATTTACCTCCTTAGCATTTCCAATGCAATGCAGTTCACCGTTCACGAAAATCCCCAGGCGGTCACACAAAGCTTCCGCCTCCTCCATCGAATGAGCTGCAACCGTATCAAGTGAAATATTAATTAATGCAAGGCCAATCTCCCGTTCCAACATGGTATTTCCAGAAAAATAGACCCGAGGCAACAAGAGGAAAGAATTAAAAGCAGGAAGAGTGCGTGTACTTGTGAGGATGATGGCACGTTCTTGCTTGGACTGCTTCACCACACTCCAGAGGTTATACCGAGACGCTGGATCCAGCCCAGTGCTCGGCTCGTCCATATACACCACCTGCAAAGATTCAAAGCTTAAACCGCAATAAGTTTTTTAAGAGAATGGAAAACGAATCATTGGAGGAATTAATTGAGTCTTTTAAGGTTTCACTGTGTTTCAGAGTTTGGGGTTATTACCTTCTTACGAAGTTTGAGTTGGCAGGGAATAATAATAAGGCAAGGACTTGGAAAACTGAAGAAATAAAGAGAAAAGGAGATGTGGGTTTACCTGTGGGTTTCCAATCAGGGAGATGGCAACGCTCAGCCTTCGCTTCATCCCACCGGAATACTTCCCGCACTGCTTGTCGGCCACACCGTTATCCCAAAGATTCACGTTTCTCAAGGAGCTTTCAACAGCCTGTGGAAAAGCAACAAATCTCAAACAATTCTCAATGATTTTGTTGGCAAATATCTGGGATAACAAGAGAGTCACAAGTTCAAAATAGAGCAACGATAGTTACTACACTGATTTATCCTATTAGTGCATGTGACACTAGTTTACCAAAGCCACACTATTTTAAATCAGTGCAGGGAGTGATGTTGCATGAAGAAATTTCCTCAAAACAATTTCCTTTCTTTGTAGTGACACAAAGTTTGCAGGGGACACAAACTCAAAGTATTGATAAAAACTAAGATGAAAAATTAAACAGAATGGACTAGAGTTTTAGCAATTTCGGGACCTCGCTGATAATAAAAAATTTCAAAATACAAGAGTTTTCTCAACGGCTTACATTGTTCAGTTCTGTTCCCATCAAGTTCTTCAGGCGACCATAGAACAGAAGATGCTCCCGCCCAGTCAATTGTCCCCATAGCAAACTGCCCAGGAGCAACAATCACCTTATTCATTAGACTGACAAGACCTGTAATAAATCATCTAAAGACTCATACTGTAACATGAAAGGAAGGGACAGTGAGGCAAGGAAAAAAAACAGACGACGTACTCATGCTGAGGGCAAACACCCATGCAAGTGTAAATTTTATCCATATCTGTAAGAATGTTCATCCCTTGAATGTAAGCAGTACCAGATGTCGGCTTCAGAAACCCAATCATCTGCAACCAATTTCATGAAAGTGAATCAGTGAAACCAGCCAATTTGATATCTCTAATACCATTCAGAGGTTGTGATTATTATATCCCAAAGACCATGATTATTTGGCTTCCAAGAACAACCACGTTTCAAGGTCAATACCATATTAATGGCGCTCGTCTTCCCTGCACCATTGGGTCCAAGAATTCCAAAACATTCACCCTTGGGCACTGCCAGAGAGAATCCTTTCACCGCGTACTTGGGAGGATTGCCATCCCGGGCAGGGTAAACCCTCTTCAGATTGTCGCACACTATTGGGTACTCCGTGCTGGGATTGCCAGCTAACTCCTCGACTTGCTCCCTCTGACACATTTTCAAACAACAAAATTTTAAGAAAGAATTCGTGAGATCCAGAGCGCTCAAAGCCATGTGCACTATTTCTCTCCAAGTTACGTTGTCATACCATTCACCAAGAGAGTCTTCAACATTGCATTCCTTGCGCTTCTAACACAGCAATTAAAGATGATTGAAGCTAGAGGGATTAATAACCACCCACCCGTATTCTTACGATTGTTGAAGATCAGTGCAATATTGTTGATTTGCACAAAAGTCACTTTATAAGAAAGAATTCAAGCTTGATTTGCGTAAAAGTAACTTCATAAGAAAGAATTCATGCTTCATTTTCACTTTTCAAAATCAAATGCACTTTAAGAAAATTCAGTTAATGTGCTTTAACTGGTGTGCTCTTCAGCAAATCTGGTTTTCATAACTTAGCTCAAGCTCCCCCAAAACACTCACCTGCTAGTTATTCAATGTACTAAAAACTCCAATTTGAACACTAATATTCACATTTTTGTAAATCAGTGAAGCCAACATAATTGGTAAGGGAGCAGACGTGGAGGATGATATGGCTGACCTCTCTGGCAACATCAGGTCTAACAGCGACCACTTTGTTGTCTTCAGCATTCATGTGCGACAGAGATTTCAAACTGCCAGATAATTTGCGAGAGATGGAGCGGCCATAGTTGTTGACTGCAGGAGCGGTGGAAGTGTTGTTTTTGCGCTTGAAGTTCAAGAAAAACAAAGGATGCCTGTTGATTCCACCCGCAGATGATACCACTTGATCCAAGTACAAGGTCAGCGTCATGAACACGATCCATTCCACAAACAAAATGACCAGAACGTCCGACATTCCATTTTTCTTGTCCTTCAGGTTGCTCCACTGCATGCCTTTGCTGCCCTGAGCCCAGCCAAGATTCAAATTCATCACAATCCGCAAATTACATTAAAAAAAAACAGGGTTTTCAGTAACATTACACAGTTTCCAGAACTTCTAGACAACAAACATCACGGGGAGGTAAGTTGGGTACTCCCCAAACCAACACTTTTTGCTACTGAGCCTATTTGCTATTCTTAAACTGGTCAGATTTTCATATGTTCTTGTTGGCAAGTGAAAGGAGGTTCCAACACACCAGAGAACGTGGCATTTGGATATTGTATGCAAAAGTTATTAAGAAACAAAGTTTGGTTCTAAAAGCGTTTCTTCCACGTAGGTACAGAACTGACTTTGGAGATGTACACATACTATAGATGGCAGATTAAGGTCAGTGGCACATTTGGGTGTACCTACCTTAAATACAAGTACGATACAATTTATGAAAAAACCTTCCTATGATCACCTACTTTTTTAACAACCTACTATCCAAGGAGCTTATTTCACTATCCAAAATATTCAGATCACAACTTTTCAACACTTTCAACGAAGTGAATGAGGATGTCCTTCTCTTGATTGTCCTACTTATTTATTTATCATCTCCTTATTGTAGAATTCCCATGTTTGAAGTCCCAAAACCACTTTACTGTTATGAACATATGTGTGCACTCAAACTACTGCCATAAATATGTTCACACATTGTTCATTTGATTGGTTTTTTTTTCCCTTTTATTTCTGTTTTTTTTTGTTTAGTAGTAAGAGCAGAACACATCATTAAATAGAAGGGAATTTCAATATTGAAATGCATTTCTAAGTGAATGAAGAGGACTATCAAAAAGTGGTATATAACTGTGGCTCAAAACCAGTTGCTGGTTCAGGTGTTACCGTGTACACAGCCTTGAATGAATACTGTGCAAACTCCCAAAGACCACGATACGTTGCAAATGGGGGAATGATCTGTAATGCAGTGACAACCCTCCCTGCCAGAAACAGAATGTTGGATTCCTTATATCAGCATATTTTGAAAAATAAAAAATAAATCCAACAATGATAAAAGTTGACCAACACAACAATGATGTCGGTGTGTGAGCATGAAAATGCAAGCATATGAGTCTTAAGCATATGTGTAAGTAGATATCCTACAACCATTGAAAATGTTTATAATATAAACACCTATAATACAAGTATAAATAATATAATTACACTATAATCATGAAAAGTTTTTATAATGTAGACACTTATAACATAGCTATACAGTCTTCCAGGCTCATGTGCTCACATTCCTAGGCTTACATAATAGCAACCCTCACCAACACAACAACTTTATACAAACCCTTATTCTACTTCTGAAAAGTGCAAGTTGCAGAGGAACTTTTTTCATTATAAGCCAAACAATTCTCAGCATGGAGTACAAAAAGAAAAAGCGAAAGAAGAGTCAACATACTGCTAGTGTTCAAGTCTATAACAAAATTCTGGAAGAGGAAGCTGCTGAGTAGTCCACTTCCAAACACGTACAGATAGCCCACCACTGCCACCCAAGTGTCAGAAAGCATTATAGCGTGTGAGTCACATACTAGAAAAGCGGTCAAAGATTCAAGATGAAATTGAAAGCCTTTTCTTTCAATTCCAAAGAAAGGACAAAACTTTTCAACTAAACGAGGTTATCTAAGCGATCACGTTTTGACAACCAAACAGAACTTGTGGAATGAAAATCTATAGGTATTGAAACAATTGCACAAAAAGTAGACCTGTACTTGTTTGGACAATCCAATCTCACATCCCATTATATTCAAACACAAAATCTTACCCACTGGGTACTGAAGAGAATAAAGTTGACAAGCAAACCTGTAGCAGTTTTGACACTCCGGAAAACATTGGACACCAGGAAGCTGAACGAAATAATCATGTTGACATAAAGAAAGTAGAACACAACTTGTAAGCTGTATGAGTTTTTTGTAAAGAAATTCAGCCCTGCAAAACCATTACACCAGCTGCAGATAAGCTTGAAGCAAAATAGTAAATATCATGTCGGTAGCAGATTTGAAGGAAACAGGTCAATGCACGATGTAATTAATTGCAAGTACAGGTCCTTGGATGAAAAGATACACTAAAAGAGAATTTGATTGAAAAAAACAGCAATGAGCAAGAAAGAAGTTATAATTCACTTACGAATGATGGAACCAAATATGATGAAGCAGATCATATAAAGACAGAAGATACTCAAATAATATAAGTAAGTGATTCCCCAGTAAGCGCTATCACCGAGGCCATGCATTTTCATCATCATCCGGAGATGATACTGCTTCTCATACACCAGTGCAGTTAACACCACCTAAACCATGTCAAACACCAAATTTTGTCATGGTTGCGCATTAAGCGTAAATTCTTATCAACCCATTTTTGCACAAAAATAATATTAAGCAACCTTCTACCTCCTCTAAGCTCATATTAGAACCATAGTGAATGTATTACCATTGACAGTTGTATAAGTTCAATGGCTTTTGTGCCCACCAGGTTTAGAAGAAAATGTTAGTTTCTCCTTATTTACGTATTTCAGAATTGAAGTCAGTTTCGAGCTTCTTTGAGAGAATAATGTGCCCATTTCGAATCTGGAAGCATTTCAATTAGATCATTAGAATTCTAGGTTCTACTGTCTAGCAGCTTCATGTTACTTTCATTCAAAGAAATCAAATAAAAAAAATTAAAAAAATGAATTTTCAGGTAAGGGAGCTTACAGTAAAGAGGAATCCCAAAACCCACATATAAAATAGGGGTCCGATTAGCGACGAGAAATCGAGCCTCAAATCTGTGCTGGGTTTAGGCATTTCTTTCACAAACAGTAATGGTAGGTCTGTCACTGGCCCCGCCTTCAAGCGGATGAAGGCTTGCGTCGCCTACAAACCCCCACAAATATCCAGCAGGTTGAATAACTTGAAAACCAACATACATCAAAATATAATAACTGAAAGAAATTCTCCTCTAAATATCAAATTTTTTTCTCCTCTAAATTCTCCTCTAAATCTTTTTCCATTTAAGCAGTGCAGTCTTCCTGTTAACAAAAGCTAAGATACTACACAGACAAAAGTTGACTATTACTACTTGGTTCTGTAACCACTCGTATGTGCATTTATGTTTCCATCACATGCTCCTTTTTCATCCCTTAATCTTCTCTCATTGTATCTTTATGTAAGAATGGAAAAAACGGGCACCATCCGCAAGTACCTTATCAAGATTCTCTCATAATTCTTTAGCCATGGCAGCCAATTGCTCGCTTTCTATTTACAGGTGAGAAGAAAGTGCAAAGACAAAGTCAAAAGTTCCGGTTCGTTTCTACAACCACTCGTATGCACTTCATGCTTACATCATTTTTTTCTTTTTGCATGTCGTTGTATCTTTATATAAAGAATGGGAAAAAGGGCATTGTGGATAACCCAAGACTGACTTAAGCATCAGGGTCAACAAGGCCATGAAAAAGTAGGAAACATTTCTTCACCGATCAAAGGATAGACAAAGGCGACTAACCATGTTCAAGGCACGAGAGATGCGGATCAGATTGGAAGGGGCTTGCCCAGTTCGGTTGGCGTAGGTATCATTGTACCAAATGTTCACATCAAACAATGCTGCATTTGTGTTCCCAAAGTCATAAGCTGCAACAATCCAACACAAAATTCAGTTCACCCAATTTGATCAAAGTGCACAAAGTCATCCACACTGGCTTCTTTCTCGACTTGTTTCTGCTCTCATTATCCGATTCCAAGTATGCAACCTTCAATAGTACATCTATTCATTCCATTGTGCTTCTGACATGGTGATTACTCACAGCTCCTTTTCACTCTCTTTGATAATCGTTTTCTTCCTAAAAAACGCTTTAAGCAAAAACCAAATCATCAGAATTTAAGCTTAATGCACCTCTAGCGAATTCGGTGGAGTTCTGTGAAGCTAGCATCAACTGGAAGGATTGTCGAATTTGTGAAATTGGCACAATTCTGGGCACCAAAAATGGTGACATTCATAATCACAAAACTCTGCAAACTAGGATACATTTCAAGCTGTGCGCCCTAAACAATGCGAAAGTCATGCTCTGGCACTATTATTCCTTGGTGGCCAAAGACCACCCTTTCTACGAGTGGTTGCTAATGGTGGGGTTTAGGGTTTAGGGTTTATCCTTTGCAAGTTGCAACCGAAGTGTGGATCACATCAATTCAAGCCCTATCAACAGACGCAGAAACAAAAAGAGATTTACCAACAGGGACTTCGTCGAATTCTCCTTGACGATTGCCCTTTCGATAGCCTTTGTACAGTGCATCGTTCACCGAGGAAGCATTGCCGCGCCACAACGGTTTTGTTTCCAAGCATGTAAAACCTGCGTACAACTTAATGCAAGCTACAGATCAATTCTGAAAAGTCCTAAGAAACTGGAAAAAAATGAAGACCTGTGCAATAAGAGCTGAACATGGACTCGAAGGGTCGATCGAAGATACTATAAACTAAGGCTTTTAGAAAAATTAGGAAATTCTAGAAAAGTTTAGAGAATCTCATAAAGTGAATTTTCCTCACGGTTCATTAAGAGGTCTCTCAAAGCGGTCCTAATGGCCTCTTCTTGAAAGACTCTCTTCATGAAATAATTTTCGTTTACTGAAAACCCTGTTGTAAGCTTGGCTAAACATAAAATAATTCAAGATCAAGAGCAGAAAGGAGCCGGTGGGTGGACAGGGGTAGACCTTGACTGAAAGAATATCCTGGGCCAGCACTGAATGAAACGTTGAAGTCACTCAATCCAGAACATGTGGGTCGAAGGATGTTCGTCGGCTGGGAGGAAGTAAATGCCGACTCGATCAGAAGATTCGAGAACGTAATTGTATCTGAACCCTGTACGGTAAATACATAGTCAATGCACTTCATCTAAATTCCAAACAAAGCACTCCTACGCAAAAGCAAGGAAATGACACAACATGAACCCTAAACCCTAAAACATTCACTCGTGAGAAAAAAAACACTTTATAAATCTCCACAACAAGTTTAAGCCTTCCAGCAACGTGAACCCTCTAAAATTGGGGACGAGGGAGGGAGTCGGTTCACCCCGGCTCTAAAAATTCACTTGAGAAGGGCCAGCACACGCAGATTTCAGCTATTCAAACATTTCGATAGAGAAAAAACTTACCACCACGACCGAAGCAAGCGAATACAACGGGTCGGAGATGCTTATGTTTCCACCAGTACCTAACAGGTAGCTCGCCATAGCTAGGCATCACAAAAAAATTGTCAAAACAAACAGCCAAAATCTTCCTGCACATGAATATCTTAACCGCAGTAGTAAAATCCATCGCCAGGGACTCTCAGAGTTGGAGACTTGGATGCAATTTCACAGTTGATCAAAATTCGCAATTCCTGCAACGTGACTCTCCCTCTCGTTCGAAAATCTGTCCATACCGACCCAAGAATCACGTCCGAAAAGCACTAGACCTCTAGTAATCCTTCCTGTTACGTTGCCGAAATCCACAGGGAGAATGTTCTCTGTTCCCGAATTGCCATTCCCAGTTTACACTATTGCCAACAAAGAAAATTCGTGCCACTCAACTTCACTGTACCGCTTATCCCTGATTTCCCCGTTCCTAGTGCAAAATCCTCTAAGAAAGTTCTGATATTTCCTTGACGGAAGCAATGATAATCTCCTTCTGATCGTCTCCTTTCAGAGCACAAGTCAGCGCTACTAATAAGTGGCAATACTTCGCGACGATATTCTAGGGCCGAATTTGGGATTTTTACAACAGAGATTCGTGACTGATATCGTAAACTGTGACACACCTACAGGGCCATTTTCTATCCAGATTCCTCCGAAATGCTAATTACACTTGCGCTGAGTGAAAGAGACGCTTACCATCAGCGGCGGTGCGGTTGCTGCCGGTGTACGGAATGGTCACAGCGCACGTCCCCGCCTCCCTGCAAGTGGAGTCGTCTTGCGTGAGGTCCGGAAACGCGTCGCTGTGCGTGGCGCGGTACTGGGGCCCTGGGACTTGCAGAACGGCAGGCCATGGCGTGGGGTTGGCAATCCCGCAGAAGGGCGCTTGGTCTGAGGTCGAGTACTGGATGCCGCAAACCTTCACGGGCGCGGGTCCGCCGTTCGGGTTGGGCTCGTTTTTGCACCCGCACTTGAAGTCGTCGCCCAGGAGGTTGTTGATGACGATTTGAATGATCGCAAGAAGGACGCAAAGGAAAATAGGGAAGAACACCAGGCAGCAATTGGTTCGCCAGTTGCGTTTCTGGAAGGTCAGGTTCTTCCGGAACAGCGCATTCGCTTGCGTCTTCTTCGCGGTGACTCGCTCGGCTCCTTCGACGGTTCGGCCGCTCTCCGGATCCGCCGAACGACCATTCATCGCTACGATCGCAAATCCAGACAGACGAAACTAATGTCTCCGATTCTTCGATTCTAGAAGGCTAGACATGTTCTAAAAAAATCTAAAACAACGTACACCACGAACTCGACATGAGTTCTTCACTTAATCCTTGAAGCTAGCTTTTCCGACCTCAGGCTCCAAAGGACAATAAACCGATCCCCTAATTCCTGCTCGTCGACTAAGTTAGATGCGTCCAGAGCTCCAGAATGCGACCCAACATCTGAAAACACGTGCCGACACACAAGTGCGAATCTAAACCTGAGTCAAAAGTTTCGACACAATGCAACTGTCGAATCTATGCATGGAGAGATTGTCGTTTCCCGAGTGACCCGCTTAATGTGCGAGACGAGTCCTGCAACGCCTTTCTGCGAGGTTGGCGATCGCCGAGTGAACAGTGGAATGACATGGGATCGGTGTTCATGGATGCATCACTGCTTTGCTGATGCAACCGAATCCCGAGGTGGGTCCTCGAATAATGTAACATATGAATGCCAGCTGCGTGTCCCGACTGAGGAATCCACCAAGAATTTCATTAATTGAAATAAGGAAGAGTTTATTGTTGCTAAGCTAGCTAGTCGGCAACGATGATTGGGGAGTGAGCGAGGAATTGAACTGAAGGCAATCAAAACCGAGCGGGCTTCCTGGAAGTTGGATTCCTCGATCGGTTGTCCGTCCCCAGGCACATCGCAGATGGAATTGTGGCGGTGAAGACCGCCGGGATGGATCAGTTACTAAACTTATGACTTACACACAGGCGCAACGGAAGCACGTCATGGGACAAGATCGAGAAAGTCGCACAGTCGCTGAACCCAGATCCTCTGTTTTCTCACTGGAAACTCTGGAACAAACAGTTAAGGGCAACCCTTAAAGGACGCCGTGGCCGTTTTTTGTCCGATGAATGTGACAAAGAATCCTTTTATGTAGGACTGAAGTGCAACTATTCATCTTCCGAATTTTGTGTGAAAAGAGGAGGTCTTATACAACAGTTTAACTTCCAATGAGCACTTTTGCATTTTTTTTCTAAGTTATTGATTCACACTGTAGCAAAAGAGAATTCTTTAATCCTTAAACATCGACACAGATGTTTGGTGTGTAATGGATGACAAGGGAATTCTTCTAGTAGGATAAAAGTTCAACTTTTCATCCTCATAATTTTGTTGTGAAAAAGGGAGGTCTCTTATAGTAGTTTGACTTCCAATGAGTGCTTTTGCAATTTTTTAAGCCAATAATTCACACGATAATGAAAAGGGATGATTTCCGTGGTCACCTGAAACCAAGGTAGTTACTAAAATACTCTAATTAGTACACCAATGGATACATTCTTTATTTCTACAACTAACAACAAAGTCATCCATCAAACCTTCTAAATAAACCTAGTAACGTTGCAACATGTCCATTGGAACGACTTCATTTCAGATTGCAAGATGGAAAAAAAATGTTTTTCTATCCAAATCTATTTTTGAAGTTGCTTGAGTACATTTTCAATTACTAGTATTGCAAATTTTCTCATTATATTAAAAGATTTTTTGTTGCTTTGGAGGGTTGTGAGTTCCTTGAGGTTTTTAAACTTGGGGAACTCATTGCACCTATTGCCTAACATGGCACAATGAGTGCCACATCATTAAAAAAACTTATCAAAAAAATTCAATTTTTTTTTCATATCAAAACTTTAAAAAAAATAAATTTGACAAGAGTCATTCTCTAGTTGCCAAGGGAATAGTGATAGAAAAGGCCTTGAAACGGCCCTTCCAACACTCCAGAAATCCTAAAAATAATCAAATGTGGTATAATTGACTTTTCTGAAACAAAAGATGCTTAGCCCTAGAGTGCTCCAACAACCAATTTGTGGATGACAAATAGATTGAAATTCCGTTTTCTTTCTCATTACTGCTTGGATGAAAGTCATTTAATTTGTGGAGATACTTTATTAAGTTCATATAATTGAATTTTGAAATAATTTTGAAATTTTCCTTTCAAAATTTATAAAAAAAAGTATTGGTAATAGCACTAGTAAATCTAACTACATAGATGGAATTTGAAACTCAAAATGAAGAAAATTTTATTTGTATATCATTTCCAAAATATTCTTCCAAATAGCACTTTTTAACAATTGTTTCCAAATTATCAATTTTAGAAAAGGATTTGGACATTTAGGAGAAAATCCATAGATCACTCTAGTAATTATATTTTGGCCATTTCTTGCTATTTATTCTTAATGTAAATTTTAGAAATACAAATGATATTTTTAAAATTTGGGTTCAACTAATGACATGAAGCTTATCAAGTATAGTTCAGTTTATTCCAATTGGAAATTTTGAAAAATTAATAAATTTCAATAGTTTATATAGCAATATGAACTTTGAGTTTATAGCCATGGTTTGTTGATTTTCTAATTTTATGAAGATACGATAACTTTGGTTTCTACCATGATATTATGCACTATAATGTACATCTACAATGAAAATTTCAAATTTTTCAAGTATATTTTGTATTTGATATGAATTTTCTTCACATTTTTCTTAAAAAATTGACAATAATTTCAAATTTCTCCAAAAACCCTAAGAAATTTTATGACTTCTTTGACTTCTTTTTGAAAAATAAATATAAAATTTTTCCTTCATATCAATCTAGATGCAAAATGACAACAAACAAAGTGGTGATAATGAGGCTTGAAATCAATGGTCATAGGTCCCTCTTTCTAAAACCTTGGAATATTGGGTTGATCACCATGGACATCATCCTTGAATGGATCATGTGAATCATTTGCTTAAAAAAAACCAAGATAACTCATTAGAAGTCAAACTATTGTCCAAGCCCTTGATCTCACCTTTTCACACAAATTTCTAAAGATGAACATTTGCATTTCTATTTTACATAGAATAACAATATGTCATCCATTAAACACTTTTATTCAGTACATCATTTCAAGGTTAAAGGATTAAGGCCCAATTGTTGACATGATTTCAAAACAACCAAAATCAGCCAATAGGAGTACTTAGATCTTTAAAAAAAAATCATAGAATGGAAGCATAATGAATTAACCCACAAAAAATACAACAAACAAACATTCTATATCCAATGAATCATAGTGAGAATCTTTTTGCATAAGACAAAAGTACAACCATTGATCCTCAAAATTTTATTGTGAAAAGAAAGAGATCTTCTATAGTAGTTTCACTTCCAATATATACTTCTACATTTTATTAAGCCAATGATTTCCACAGGCATCAATCCATCCTTTAACCCTTGAACACCAAGGCAAACATTTTGTGTCTAATAGATGACAAGGAATCAAACTACACAATTATTCATCCTCAAAATTTGTTTTGAAAAGGAAAGATCTTCTACAATAGTTTGACTTGCAATGACTACTTTTGCAATTTTGGAGGCTAATTCACATGGTAATAGAAAAGGAGGATTTTGAAGGTCACCCCTTCAGTGTTTAAGGGTTAAAAGTTAAGAATTTTGAAGTTAAAATCTGTGGTCATAGGCCCGTCCTTGGGGGCGTATCTTGTGTACGGATACACAACGCTCCTTCTATGAAGCTGCAGTCAGTAATTCTCAGCAACTTCATGTCCAGCATTCTGAGAACATTTAAGAAAATTTTGGGGACACATTCCTGTTTTCACTGATCCCCCAGACACCCCACTTGCTTCCGGCGGTAATTGGCTTCGTGCTGTTCCTTGCAGCATCTCCAGCGTTGGGAGGCAATGGAAACGGTAACACAATGTTAAGGTCGAAGTTAGTGCTTTGGCATGTCCAACAACACTACACTACGTGCTCCCACTACTTCTACAGTACATATATAAATGCCAATCAAGTAGATCAAACACTGTGAGGGCGATTCAACATTTTGAACCCTACAATTCCTTAAAATTATGTTGCGGTTATTTGAGATTTCGATCACCTCCTGCAGTTTGACCTTGAATGATATTCCCGTGATATTCTCCTGAACACTGTAAGAAGACTAATGGTCAAAAAATGCCAAACCAATCTGCACTACAGCAAGTTTATAATCGTTATCAAAACCTTTTCAAGTCCTTCACGAATCAATGAAACATTGCAATTTTGAAATGGAAATTGCACATCAGTGCAGTGCACTTGGACTCCAGAAAAAGCCGTCTTTCGGCTTCTGATAGTCTCCAACGACCATGTACCAGTTATGCCTGCAAACAGTCCCAAACAGGTGACCATGTGAGGTTGTCATCCTCTTCTGGAATTGAGATGATTCCAACAGCCCCCACCCACAAACCATGAAACAAACATCCCCAGTTACCACAATCAATCCAATTGCCACTTTGAGAACATTTTGGATGTGAATTTTTCCCTTGCGAAAACAAGCCTGAAAGGCAAATTTGATGGAACTCCAGCTGAGGCTTTACCTTGCAAGCACTAGCTTTGCAGCGAGTGCCCAGTTGATGAGTCGAGGATAGTAAACACCTGGGATGGTTACGCACGCAACCACTCCAGCTTTCGCTTTGATTGCTCCGCTGATGACTGCCACCCACGCAGCTTCACTCGATGCCATTGCGTGACCAAGCTGGAACAGACCAGTAGTGTAACCCCTGCATCGTTTTCAAGGCCAAAAGTGTTGAAGTTTTGTACAGTACATGATGTCATAGTGGACTCAATTATGGAACGTTTTCACCATGACCTAGAACAGTATCATTTAATGCGTGGCTAGTTTGCACCATACAGGACCCGGAGGAGGAAGCACAGCCTATACTACAGGTTTCTTTCATCAAGATTTAATGCACTGAAAACCCTTGCAGATGAAGACCCTAAACCTCAAGATAAAATAAGGTACTCCGTAATAAGAATATCTCTACTATTTGGACTCAAGTTGTGGAGCACTTGATAAAAGACTGATGGAGAGACTTACACAATGGCGTCGTCATTAGTTGTGGCCACCCAACACCCTTCTGGCCATCTTGCGAGCATTGCTCTTATATCGTTCTCACGCCCATACCCCATACCCTTGCTAAATAGTTCTCCACACGCCTTTACATCAGCTTCCTCCATCTGTCGGCTGCTAAAACCTAGCCACATAAAAAATAAAAAACTTAAAACTCAAAAATCTACCCACAGCTGAGCACTTTCAGGCCCCAAGTACTAACAAGAATAGTATAATATCCATAGGAAACTCGATTGTCTGAAAACTTTTTGACGAGAACAGAAAACAGACCTTTCATAGGGAGGGCTCCTTACGGTCATAGTGATCATATGGAGGCTTCCGTTGCTATCTGAAGAGGCCTTCACGTGACCATAAGGAGATCTCCTTACGAATTACGGCAAAGATTTTCTTTACGATGTTGTCCACAGGTTTTGAAACGCACTACTTTTACTTAGAAAACAGCTTAAGGCTATCTCCGGTGAAGTGAGAGGTGTGCGCCATTGCAATTACATGATCCTCGAATTATACTTTCACCGACTAGCTTGCGATTACTCTACAGATTGCTGCACAATACCTAAAATCGATTTTTGGAGGATTTATGCACACAACAGGAGTTTATACCCTTCTTGATCATTCGAACCACTGCTGAGGGATGGGACACTTGGATGACTTACCATCCAAGGAGATGCCTACGGAGGATGCAGCTTGCATTCCAGCATCAGGTTCGACTGTACCAAAGAAGGATGTTGTGCACTCGACAGGTCTGAACCCTAGGCTTGCATAGAGGCAAAAGCTCGCCCGATTTGACCCTGACTACATGCCAATAACCTCAAGTTAGAAATACTAACAATCAGATCGAATGAGTATAACAATTCGAGGTAAATTATCAAAGTCGATTTGTCCATAGAGGATACTAAGGATACTAAAAACGTCAGGGACCTGATCCCGTCTCCTACACTGTCCCCTCTTACCAACAACTACCTAATCTCTTCCAATACGCTCAATTGGCCTTCAATTAGCAAGTGACTTGGCAAAATAGCTCGAGTCACAGACCATTGGATGAAAATGGGGCTGTCTACTGTTCCTTCAGTAGTGGTATACAACCTCCCACTTTGCAATTGCATAAGAAATGCATACATATTTGAAAAAAATTGATCTCAAGAGAGTTTAGCTCTAGTTTGAAGGCAAATTGATCCCGGACTGATCTCGCCACGGCTCTATAGTGATCTCCCCATGAAAGCACACTCCTACATATCGGTTTAAATGCTTAGAGATGGACGCAAAATAGGTTGGGAAGATGAAATTGTACCGTGTTGAGGCGGATGGACGATGATTTCCTTTTCAGCGCATGCTCTACGATTGCCTTCATGAGCGATTTTCCTACCCCTCGGTTCCATGAGTCAGGGCTCACAGCAACGGGTCCAATTCCATTAGCATAGCTATCCCCTGGAGCACATCATTAGTGGGCATCAATCACAGTTGGTCACTGCCATGAGTGATTGACATTTGTGCAACCATGGGAATGCAAGCTGTGACCTGAAACATCCCACCTTTGAATCTTTGATACCCTCGAGAACGGAACGGAACGGAAATGCTTAACTAGCTTTTCACAAATAAAAACAAGCACATACTCTTTAGCGGCTTGTTCACAGCTAGGTCAAGATCCACAAAAAATAAATTCCAGTCTTCCAACAAAAATGGATAAAAATCCCCCACATTGGAATCCTCCGGAAGATGGCAAGGATGGTAGTAAGACGTTCCAAGCTTCTGTTAAGTAAAGAGAATCTGCTCATCTCTACGCAGAAAATAAAAAATTAAAAGCACTGAGACAAAACCCTAAGTATTCCATGGCCCAACGTTCATGACCAAATGGCACTCTTCGTGAAGGTAAGCTTATGATTCCCCGAAGATGTAGTTGTAATGCCTGGTTAGCAAATCATGGAACCTGGATCAGTGCTCACCCATGTCGATGATCGCTAAGCCGATCACTTTACCCTCGCCATCAAATGCCGCCAGTTTGTAGTTCGACGGATGGGCCACCATGGTGGCGACCAAGCTCCGCCCCGCTTCCACCGAGGGCGCTTTGAAGGCGGGCGGAACGTCCGAGGCGAGGCAGTCCACGTAGAAGGCGCGGTAAAAGACTTCGCCGGCATCGTGCACATCCTCCACCCGCATCTCGCGGATGCTAAACCCTGGCCCCTCGACATCGGCAACCGCAGGAGCCATGATGTATCCTCGAACAATTATTCCAGCTCTCGTCGATCCAAATGCACTAAAATTGCGAAAAGCAATTGAAACCAATTCAAAGCAAAAGACCACTAGGAAATCTCAAACTGCCGATCCACTCAAACACCCAAACCCCATCAATTGCAAAACTCTCGAGAGTGAATCCGAAATGGTGACCCCAGCGGACAGATTTGGGAAGCATCCGAGAGGCTATGCCAATGTAGGTCAGAGTCAACTGTACAGTACCAGGCAACTCTCAATCGTCCACCCTATGCAGCCATTCAAAAAAAAATTTATAATATAGAATATAAATGACATTTTTTGTCTTGCATTATGCACATTCAATTCTCATGCAAATACAATGAAACATACCAAAATTTGGATTTCAAAAATGCAAAATTTCATTTCTGGTGAATTATTTCATTTAAAATTCATAGTTTTACATGATGATTGATTGAAAACCATTAGTGATGAAATTTTTTTTAATTCAATTGTTTAGATATGTAGGAAACCTCCATACATACATCTCTCCTTCAATCAATATCTCCAAAAAGTTTTAGAATTCCCTCACAATGGTTTCAAAAGTTGAGGTGGCAATGTTCAAATTTTGAAAAATTTGATATTTCTTTATATTGTGATTAGATTTTGCTATTTGACCTTCACGTTGTTACTAAATTTTTTACATTTCACCACAAAGGTACATTTGCTTTGCCAAAATCAAATTATAATGAAGAAATATCAATTTTTCAAAATTTGGACATTGTCACCCCAACTTTTGACATCGTTGTCAAGGAATTCTAAAAACTTTTTGGAGATGTTTATTGAAGGAGAGATGTACATATAGAGGTTTCCTACATATTGCTGAAATCAAATTAAAAAAATTCATCATCAATATTTTTCAGTGAATTCTTGTGTAAAATCATAAAAAATTTAATGAAACAATTCATACAATATGGAGTTTTGGTTTTTTAAACCCAAATTTGATATGCTTGATTGAAATTGCTTATAACTTGAATGTTGATTATGCAACATGAAAAACGTAAATCATATAATACATTCTGCAGTTTTTTTTGGAATGGCAGAATAGAGGTAGAGGATTGAGAGTTGCCTGGTACTGGCCAGTAGCGTCGTTAGGGATTGGTCGAGCACCTCTTTCGCTTGCACTGGCCGGGATCGGAAACTCTCCTAACAGAACTAGGGTCATCCTTTCTGCCAAGCACTAAACCCTAAACCCTAAACCAGGTTATTTTTTCTACTTCATTGTTTTTGTTTGTTTGTTTTGTTTTTGTTTTGTTTTTTGTTATATTTTTGCATTAATTTTGCATACGCCTAGGGGCAGCAAGCTGGAGGAAGAATTCTCTTCATCCGCTGCATGAATATATTATTCAATATGGTATTCATCTCAGTATCTGTATGTGAAATTCACCCAGACCCACTGCCGATTACATAGCCAAACTTTGCACACAATTTCTAGGTTCTGATGGAGAGGCAAATAAATAATGAACTAAATCTTTTTCTAGCTCACATGCTAATTGATATTCTTGTTACTGTCACCAGATTTCTAAGTAGTGCAAATGATCTATTGGATAAATAAAATTGGGACTCCTATGGGTTGGGCGGTTGCAGAAGTCTGGGTCTGACCCAGTTTATAAGGTACATGTAGTCAGCTAACTGGCTGTAGAAGTGCGAGGTGGGGTGAAACTATCCCAGAATATGTGCTCACCACTGTAGCGTCGCTGCAAGCTGACACAAGTCCGTTGGTTGCACAGAACCGCTGCTTCCGTAGGTCCCCGGTTACACAACACCCGTCCCTTGCATATTTGAACCCGAATTTGGGAGGGTCTTGGAAGGCATCATAAATGGGGTTGAAGATATCGATGTAGATTAACCTTGCTCCGGGGGTAATCTTGTTCAAAGTCCTCCACCAACTTGATTGACAGTCTTTACATTCTGGGCGAGAGCAATGTCATTCATAAACTTCACACAGCCTTTTTCACCCACTTTCCCGTGCAGTGTTATCTGTGAGGGAACGCAGCCAAGCGGTGGCATGCAGGCCCAGAACGAAGATGTTGCGACCGCCCATTTCATACAGCTCCATTACATATTTGCGCATGTTTAGAACGAGGAAGTCAATGTATTTGTCTGCGGGAGTGGGGGGTACTTGTTCTGGAGAGAAAAGTTGATGTAATTGATAATTGTTGACCCAATAGTTGGTTCCAGTGCTGACTGAGCGCATACAGAGCGTGGCTGATGAAGAAACTGCCCCTTTCCGGCCCTGCAAGGCTGAGAACCTCGGCCTTTTAATTTTTGTACCACTCGTACTGGACACTCACAGAACCTATCACATTCCAGTGTTGACAAACTATCCGGAAGCTGACGTACGAAGCAAAGTTGGTGCCAGTGAGAATCGCTTGTCCGTGGGCTTTCGGGTCCAAATAGGGGAGCTGCAGCGGGAGATCAAGCCTTTGAGAAATGAAATCCGTGACAAGGAGTCCATCCGTGAGTAGACACATGTCCAGAGAAATTCAAGCCTTAGGGAGCAAAGTCGACCTTGATAACTGTCGCCAAGTAGTTGTTGTTCCCGGCATCCACCGTGGAGTCTCCAAAAATCACCGACGCCGGCACCAACTTGTTGTCCCCTACTTCCTTGGAAATCTTCCAATCTCCCGAAGTCAAGTTGCGAATTCCCAAAATTCCCCGTTACGAAGCTGCTCACCAAAGCCACAGTCACAGTACTGGCACCAAAGAAGTTCGCCATTAATTGCTAGCTAGCTAGCTGCTCATTTTGCAAGAATGGCCACCACTCCTTCAGCACTTTTGTATTCTGACTAGATCGAGCTGGCCGCTGCTGTACTTCGTACGAGGAGACTTAGAGACAGCTAGATGGACCATGTTGCACTCAAAATTGCAGTGCAATCAGACACCGTCTGCTTTGGAAATCAGGATGGGCTTGTTGGAGGAGCTAGCTAGCTAATTAAGCTAAGCTAGATCGACACGACATGAATGCGGTCTGGACTCCATTCGTAACACAGCTAGCTCGATGAACCTTCAGATGGCATCTGCGCCTGATCACTTCCGAAGTGATCTCTACTTCATTGTTTGATCTGTTCATGTCTGTAATGTTTGTCAGTCGAATTTGCACAACAATAAGCTCCAAATGTAACGCATTGATGAATCTGTATTAATGAATTCCGGGCGATTCCGAAGATTTCCAGTGCGGACATTCATGCACTAACTGCAGCTAGCTACACCTCGTAGTCCCGATATCAATGCACGGGGAGCGTCCTTTCAGGCAGATTGTCGAATACTCCGTCATATTTTTCTCTGAAAATTGCCAATCCTTGGTAACAGTCGATTGACCTTGGGCGAAAATCAATGATTTTGCAAAGTCCAGCTAATTGCAGATCGAATCATCTCACTAATATCGTCACTCAAATACCGGTATGTCATGCAGTACTTACAGTTTCTCCTGTGATTGGACTGAAGAGACTCTGGTAACACTATTGTAGTAGCCATAGATTAGAGTTACGGTAGTCCACAAATCCACAGTAGATAGAAAATGGAAGTTTGGTATGTGCTCCTGTTCCACTAAGGAATTCAAGCATAAACAGTCGGCATGGGTAGTACCATTAAGATGTACTTCATTAAAGCTATTTTGGCGTACTGTAGCTCTTGAAAGAAGTCCCATGTGCTGTTGTTCAAAGTGTTGATGTATTTAGTGTATGAGCATACTTTAATATCATGAAAAGCTTTTCTTTTTTCTGGAAAGAACTCAATTCTTCCTCAAATTGTAATTCCTCTGACTTAACATCTCATTTTTATTCAGCCGGGGTGGGTGGGTGGGTGGTGGGTAGGTATCATCTTTTCAGGAGATAGGGAGATAGTTAGAGCTTGGTTAACTTTGTGCAAAAATCAAAGGTTCAGGCAAGTATTATGTGGTTTAGAAATGGGAGATAAAAATTGACCACTCTTTGAGACTTGGAGTCATAAACGAAGGGCCTAATAAAAACTCAATTAAAGAAGAAGACAACACAAAGTGATAAGATTGCATGTAATCATGTTTTATTGTCAATCCCCAAAAGATACAATTTGAATAAGAGTTTTAATGCAATTTAGAAAAAATGGATTGCATGAAGGATCAAATGGAGGGCAACATTTCATAAAGTTTAGGATAACTTGAATGGCTATCCAAGTTTATCATCTTTGCCTGCACAATCTAAAATGAAAACACTTGAGACATTGAAACC
Organism: Pseudoscleropodium purum; assembly: GCA_963969395.1. Classification (NCBI taxonomy): domain Eukaryota; kingdom Viridiplantae; phylum Streptophyta; class Bryopsida; order Hypnales; family Brachytheciaceae; genus Pseudoscleropodium; species Pseudoscleropodium purum. The sequence goes on from OZ017796.1 coordinate 8,469,064, forward strand.
ATGATATAATTAAACCCTCAACGCCCGTGAAATATGAAAAAATACCCCTCAATTTTTCAGTAGCAACTGCTCATCCAGGATTGAAAAAAATTAAATATTACATTTGTTAGGCATTCCCTCCTGAATCACTGGGCATACCTATTGGAACAATTTAGGAGATTGGAATTGTGTGTAGTGTGATATAGTAATAAGCTCTTAAATTGACCAAACATTTAGAATTGCCCCCCTACAAAAGGGCTTGAATCAATGTAGATGGTTTAGAAAATGGACAAGTTTTTGTGAGGAGTGAGAAAATTTCATTCCAAGTGCATGGTTTCAAGATAATGAGCACGCAATAGGGACTACCATTATGTGTAGTTTATAACTTATTAATATGTATTTGAGTCACCTATATAAAAATTTAATTTTAAAAACATTGTATCACTCTAATTATGAGGTGTTGAGCTTTAGAGAATGCAAACAATAAACATGTGTCTTGATCCATTTTTAACATTCTCTTCGCACATGAATGCACTTTAATGAACACTCACAACATCTTCTTATGGTAGAAGTACATATTTCAAATAGACCCTCTACAATGGCTTTGTAAGTTGACCTATTGTAGACAACAATTGAATGCACTATTCATTGAAAAAGATTCATTGTTTGTACCTTCTCATCTATTCATCTCTCTTCCTTATTGACTTAGAAAGAAGTGTTAAAGCTAACCATACAATAATAGGTGAGTCTATGAAACTATAATGGATCTAGATGAAAAATCCACATTTATGTTGAATAAAATATTTATTCTTAGAGGAAAAAAATTGTTCTTTTTTGCATTCTTATTATCTTTATTTTTACACACACTGAACTCAGTTTCTCCACCACTTTTCCACCACATACAAGCTAAAATGCTTAAGTTATCCAAAAGAGATACTTCAACTTTAATCAATTTTTGGACTCTCTTGCTATTTTCAAAGGCACAAACCAAGTGACGACTACTACTGTCTATGTGTATATATATCAACCTATGCACCTAAATAATTTGCCAAAATAATTGTCATTCGACTGTTTTTCTTTTCTCTATCTACCCAAAAAATTCAAATGTGTGTAGCCTCTACAGCAGATTTGTATTTTTTTTCTTAGATGGTCAATTCTTGAACCTGTATCCAAGTACAGTGCCAACTGTACAGGCTCTTGCTTCTCAACTGCAGTCACCATGAAATTGATTTCTCTCCAACACAATGGTACCTTTGCCAAATTTGCTAAAAATTGTTGCAGGCATTAAAATCTACTCAAAGTAGGAGGTCCATAAATGGACCATTTAAGAGCTGGAACTGATTTTGGGGGAGGTGAACTTCTTGAAATATTTTTCAATAATTTTTCCTTGAAAGACAAGTGGAATTGGCATCTGACCCAAGTCGTTTCATATTTTTTGAAGCTTTATAGAATTCGTTATGAAATTTTGAAGTTGAAATGACATAGGGCTCTAAAAGCGTCCACCACCAAAAATGTACATTGTTTGTACATTGTTGAAGGCTACAGAAAAGCAACATGTGCATATAGTATACATTTGAGAAGGTGAGTGCTTTTAGAGCCTATGCACTTTTAGAACCTACTACCTTAGACCACCACATCTCCAATTTGGGAGGTATCATACACATTGCTTCGTTTGTCACCTCCCTCCAAAGTGCACAAAGTGTGAAAAATTGACCCCCAAGCTAAGGAGCTGAGACACTATTGTTTGTTACAAATCTCAAGATCACGATATGGTAGGAGGCTCAAAAATAGTGTGGGCATTAAGAATTGTCTATAGAAAAGGGCCTAAAAGAGTGCACTCAATAATTGAAATGGAACAAATTGTCTTTATTGAAATATTACAATCATTTATGCTTGATTTTAGGACTAAAATTGTTTGAAAGAATTGAGTAGAAAGTGTGTTTTTTAGGAAAACATGAGTTGCTAATAATGAGATGCAGATTTGTCATATGCTTATTGGAGCAGTTATTTGTTCATGTTCTGACAATAATGTTGAAGGCTTTCAATGCATATTTGTGAATTAAAGAGTAGCAGTGAATGCATTTTGAACTGTCATGCACTTTCTAAGCATCATTTTAATCAAAATGAGGAACTATGTGCTCATTTTAACACAAGTCTTCATTCATTACTTATATAGTCTATGAGTTTTTTTAATGACCAATACAACTTGTACTTTCAAAATTCATTGCTAATTCATTTAGACTCCAAAATTACTGCAAATTTTAGGAGAGCATTGTCTAAGATTCTTCTTCTAACGAAAAATAGAAGGAAAAAAATTTGAGCGATGAATCAGGTCCAACCAGGGCTGATTTCGCATAAGTGCACCATTTTTGAGCCTCCTACCTTAGTGAAATCAGACCCCAACAAATTCTCTCAACCAAAACATAACAAAGGCCAACCTATTAAGGTGGAAGCACCAATAACCAATCAAATAAGCAATTTGGGAGTAGATTTTGTGATGTATAAGTTGGTGGATATTTTTCCCAAATAGAAAGATAGGAAATATCAAGATTGCTAAATTTTCAGATTTTAATTCAGAAAATTGAAATTACAATGCATTTCAGGAGGCGAAAGAACTCTTGACCCATAAGCAATGCTTAGAGTCGTCTAATTTCGATCATTCGTGATAGTACTTCCTTGCTCATTACTACAGGTAATATGTCATAATCTTATTGGTTGGAAACTTGAAAAGTAAAAAAAAAAAAAATTTCAAGCTTCAAAACTAACAGATCTAGCTTAAGGTTGGAATTAATACCCTTTCGACATTGGATACTAGGCGTGGTTGGTAATTGGTGCCTCCACCTTACTAACCTGAGTAGCAATCTAAATATCTTAGGAACAACTTCAAGAGCAACGGATATTTTTCACAAAGCACGCTTGTTTCATGAATCAAACTTGAGTAGGATTACAATTTTCCAATTAAAATTACAGTTTATGTAAATTTTTGAAGTAGTTTGCCTTGAATTACAAAACCGCCCATGGAGTGGAGTAATATAAATGTTATATTAACAACCTATAACCACCATAGAGTGTATCTATTAGCACTTTAATATTCACCAATTGAAGATTGACACGTCATCCAAGTTGGAATTAATGCTTTGATTTTGTCAAAAAATAAAATGGGTTTAGATGAGTTTTGTGGTGGTAATAGGGTCAAAAGTAGGATGGTGGTAATAGGAAGATGGTGGCTATGGATTGGTCTACCTTAACTGAATTAGGAATGCAAATCAATGGTGAAATGTGTAGCAAGCTTCTACGTTTCTAAAGAAATATAGTATAAGGGACTTTAACAATGCTACAGATACACCATCCATTCTACACCATCCATCCAACCTGGAGCATTGAGATGTTAATTACGCCTCAAGAAGCTTACGACCCATTTCCAACCACTTAGAGAATTGTATATAGTTGCTAGCTAGGTTTGGTGATGGAAAAAATTTCCCATGCAAGGAAATAGATTTTAGACGGATTTGAATTTTTATTTTTTTTCATTTATTTTAGCCTAGGAATAAAATTATTGTTAATTTTTTTCATCAAGATTTCATTGAACCTATTCTTATTATAGGTCATTTACCTTATTTCCAACCATAGATTCTTACAAATTTGATGTATTTAAGTGATGATTGAGGATTTTAATGTACATGTTTGTGACCATTCTATGCTTTCAATGTACAACTCTTAGACATTTTTGTTGTTTCTATTGGTTTTGCTCTGTGTAAGCTATCACCTAAATAGCAGGTGATCAGAAACATAACAATCTAAGTTACACTATAGAAATGGGAGAGCGATCATGAACATGTTGGCTCCTCTAATTCCACCGTAAATTTAAAGAGACTGTATATGACACAATGAAAGAGACTACCACTATAGTAGATGGCTCTAATTTAAACCTTCTTCTTCAAACCGTTCTACGAGTGTTTTCAAAAGCAATAGTTAGTAGATGTGAGTTGGAATGCTCATAATGTCAAAGCATTAATGAGATTTGTTCATACTTATTTAATGGATGGAATAAGAGCTGAGGAAGGGTCATTTCAAAGCCAAGGTATGTCCACTTAATTTTTTTAAATGGAAATTGATTGCCCAATTGCCTTCTTACACATGTTAAAAGAATGAGTAGGGTTCGTTTCAATTTAGTAAGGGTCACATTTAGGAACCTTGTGTATTACTTTTTGAATGCTTCACTATTTGTTTTTGGTCTAGCCATATCTTTTTTCAGATAGCACGTGTATGGGTTTTGCAAGGCCTAGGATCACAAATAAGTGTCTATAGCAAAATTCTTTGGAAATTCATAAGTAATTCATAAATGCTCCAAAAAATATGAAACCACTTGTGTTAAATTTCACATCAATTTTTTTTTCGAGTGAAAAATAAATGAAAAATAATTTCAGGCATCTAAAATCCATCTCATAGGCTGACCAACCCTTAATCCCTTAATGCCCAAGGGACTCAAAAGCAAACTCACATAGTTTGAGTCCAATTCAAAGTAATGTAATTTTTGCATCTAATGTCCAAATTCAATAAAATTTTTTGGAGAAGTTGAAAATATTTTTCTAGTTTGTGTGGTAAATTTTCAGATCAATCCAAGATGAATTAGTTTCTTGGAATCCAATCAAAGTTCACAGGTATAATTTGGGTTCACAAAACTGCACTTGATGGCTGCAACTTTGGGGGCTTGTATCTCCTTCATATAGAGTTTTTTTAAAATAAAACTTAATGGATTATATTCCCTTTGAAATCTAGTTTTTGTAGTAAATTTTTCATATCAATCTAGGTTGTTTTAAATGTTTGGGAGCAATTCAAAGTTCAAAAGCCTAATAGTTTTTCATTAGTGAACTTTGGTGTCCTATTCCTTCTTCATACACTGCCCATTTTCAATAATGCTTTTTAGGAAAGTTGCACATACTAGTCTAGTTTGTGTCAATAAAATTTCATATCAATCCAAGAAATAATGAGTGACTTAGAGGCATTTTAGTAGAAGGAGGTTCAACCTTAGATGTAATTCTTGGCAAATTTTCATGACATTTCAAAGCCATTTTGTAGACACAATGAGTCGATCAATTGATATTTTTTTTTTCACCAATGTATTTGTATGCTGATTTTCAAGCACTTTGTAGTTTAAAGTTTTTTCATTTGAGAAGGTTCACAATTCAAATTTCACCTCCAAATGTGTTTTTAGGAAAATTTCAGCATTCTTTTTCAACACTAAAACATTATAATCTTTCAATCTACATGGTCAAATGACTTTAAATTTAATCCATGCCATCTACAATATGTATACTACCTCATAGTACTCCCAAGAGGTGATAAGGTATCCAAAGGAGGGAACCACAGAAAGTACAGAAGATCACAATTATTGCAATCTCTTGGAACTTTTTTTCAGTGTCATCCCTCCCATCCTCTCAACTGACCTCTTTTTGTTTCTACGTACAATTGATCCACTCAGGTGTTCCTTTCTGAGCACCATCACCATATTGGAAACCAGAGAGACGGAAGTCTTGCAGTAAGTTAAAGGTACTCCTTTCCTTGTGTTATTAAAAAAGAAAAAGAAAAATTTAAAAGAGGAAAAAAAACGAAAAAAACCCACAGATGGAACAGTCCCACGGATGGAACAGTCCCACGGATGGAACAGTCCCACGGATGGAACAGTCCCTTTGCAGCAGTACAAATTAACAGCAATTGGAGATGGTGAGAACTCGGGCAAGAAACAGTTCACTCTAGTAGGAGGCTTGAAAACAGTTCGGGCATTAAGAACCACCCCTGTAGAAGTCTCTAAAACAGTGCATACGGGATGTAGAAATGAAAATGACTTTATGTAGTGACAAATTGCCATCCCATGTGTGTGATTTTAGGCTATCAATCAGGTGACATGGTTCACCGTCATGTGTGGTTTTATTGATAATAAAGGCCTGAATTTGGTGAGGTTTGCAAAATGACTTTGAAATGTCAAAAAATAACAAGAAAAGCTGAAAAACACGTACATGAGGTTGAACTTCCTTCTACTAAAATGCTTCTCAGTCACTCATATTTTCTTAGATTGAAGTGAAATTTTTACCACACAAACTAGACTAATATAAGCAACTTTATCAAAAAAAAAAAATTTAAGAATGAACATTATATAAAGAAGAAACAAGTTGCCAAAGTTCACTGTAATCCAAAAATGTGGGGATTTCAACTTTAAATTGCTCTTTAACAGTCCAAACAACTTGAATTGATATGAAAATTTAACCACAATAACTAGACTTCAAGGGGAACATAACTCATCAATGTTTTGTTGAAAATGAACATTAGATGAAAGAGATACAAGCCTTCAAAGTTGTAGTATCCAAATACATTTAAGTGGACTCAATTTGAGACTGTGAACTTTGATTGGCTTACAAATAATTTGTAAAATCTTAGATTGATCTAAAAATTCTACCACACAAACTAAAAGAAAGAGGAAAAAATTTCCAACAAATTTTATTGAATTTGAACATTGGATGCAAAAGTTATAGCATTTTGAATTCAGCTTCAAACAAAGTAATGACTACTATCTGTTGACAGTGGACACATGACACATCCTTATGTTGTGATTTGGACATCAAGTGAACATTTTCAGCATTGACATGAATGTTGATAGCATTTTATTTCTCATTTTTTGTACTCATTTGCTCTATTCAAAGACCCATCTCATTTCATTACTGTTATAGCCTAAAAACGTGTATAGACCCCTAGGCACATGCCACTTCTAAAATTCGTATTAAATTCATCTTGACTCCGATAATTACGAAGAAAATCTGAATTGAATTGTTCCTCACTCGTCTTCTTACAAAAATATTGTAAATTTTTTTTAAATCAAGAGATTTTTCCACAAATGCATTTTCTCCCTTAGATGAACTATTTTCAAGCCTTCTACCTTATAAGCCATTGGCAAAGTGATTAAATTCAATGATCATACCTGAAGCCAAGTTGGGATAATGGGATACTAAGGTAGTCTACTTTTAAAGCTACCATTTAAGAGCTGATTGTATTGGATCTAAACTCCTTGAAATAATTATCAATAAAGTTTTGTAGGAAGAAAAATGGAATTAAGCATCTAATCCAAGTCATTTTGTATTTTTTGAACCTCTCTAGAAATAGATACGACTTTTTGAAGTTAAAATGCACAAGGGTCACTATAAGCAACCACCTCTTGAAATGTACACTTTTCATACATCAAAGAAAGAAAAATGTAAGGGAGTCAATCCATTTGCAACTACTTAAGCAATTATGGACATATGGAGTGTAAATTTCCTAAGTGTAGTAAATGTTCCCTAGTGTAGAAATAGAATTTAGAAGGATATTAATGTAATTTTTCAAAAAAATTTAACTCAAAATATAATTATCATAAATTTTTTAGCTGAATTGTAGTGTACGACCTATACTAGTTATATAGACTTTTCTATTTCCAACCATTGGTTGGTTGTAGAATCAACCGAGGATAAATTGCAGTATTGAGAGCCTAACAACCAATGATATTGCACCACATCTATTTTGGGAACTGCACTACAATTTCGTAGAAAGAAATCACTCTATAGGTTGGAAATGGTGTGTATGATAAGAAATGGGTCAATTCCTATATCCCCTTGTTGCGATTGGTTTTAGAACATGGGCACTTTTAGAGCAGACTACCGTAACCCTAGAACGCCCAAGGAGCCATTTCGTGTCTTCTAGATGATTTCAGGTGGTCATAAGAAGACCTCAACAATAGACTTTCATCCATTCTTTTTTTTAATGACATTGTATGTTGAGTTACAAAGAGTGTCCAATGGAGTTTTTAGTCTATTTGATGTTTATTTCCATATAATTGAGAAATAATGAAAAAAAATGGATGGCAAAATTTTCCATTTTAGTGTATTTTGGGAAATTGAGTAAACCTGAAATTTCTCCTTGAAAATGACTTTTTTTGAGTTTCATCCAACTAATGAAATGAAGGTCTTTTATTCTAGTTTCTACTCCAATTCGAATGTGGGAAAAATTCATAAAATTGAATATTTTATTGTAATTTGAACTTCAACTGTATTTTTAATGAGAATTAAATGAGAATTATATAATGACACAGAAACTGAATTTATACCATGATGTTTTTCACTGTAATGTACACACATGGTGAAATTTTCATATTTTTTGAGATAATTTCTTATTTGATATGATTTATTTTTTTACTTTTTCTTCAAAAATTTGCATAAAAAGAAAAATTCTCAAAAAAATTTAAAATTTTCATGAACTATAGAAAACATGTAACTTCATCTCTAAAAAGTAAAAATAAAAATTTTCATACACATCTACATACAAAGTAGCAACTAACTAATAAGATTTCACAGCTGGCCAGTATGGAATTGGCCAATGTGAGATATGGACTTTTTGGATTTTTTTAAATTTATTTACACAAATGAAACAGAATTTCATTGCAAAAATAAAATACATACCTGCCAGCCAGCCAGAAGTGGCCTTTTTTTTTTTAGTTTGCCTTTTTTTTCCACCTTTTTTGCCTTCTCTAGTATGGCACCCACAAAGATATTTTAGGTAGATTGACACTCAGACAATGGATGTCACTGTGGATACTATATACTAAAACTCGCCTGCCACCCCAGTTTCCCATTAGTTCCCCCCCTCCTCTTTCAAAAAATTTGTGAGCTGTTGATTTTTTTGAAAAAAAATGCTTACCCTCAAAATTGATGTTGATTTCTCAAAAAATCACAAGATGTTGATCTTGTGAAATTTAATCTGAGCTGTTCAAATATATAATATGAATACTTGATACAAATACAAATACGGTACGGATATTGGATATAAGTACAAAATACGTATATTGAATACAGATATTGAATACGGATACTAAATACAGGTACTAAATGCAGGTACTGAATATGGATACAGTATTGGATACGAGATCAATTGTCCTATATTGTTTGTCAAGAACTTTGATTTTGAAGATTACAAGAGGGTGTGGGGGTGAGGAGGGGTGAGATAAAAAAATTTAAATCAAATTCTAAATGATAGGTGGGGGTGAGTGGGGGTGGTAAAATAAAAAATTTTAAATAAAAATTGAGGGGGGGAGTGCATAGTGACACAAAGTGTCACTATACACCTTGAGTGTCTAATACATATAATATAACACTTTATATGGATATTGTACATGATGTAAATTCAATTCAATGCATGCGTGCATTTAGTTGAGTCTCTTTATATTTTAATTAGCTACCAGACATCTTTGAAGACCTACCCAATATTTTGATGCCTAAGGTAGTCGACCCATTTCCAAGCACTTAAGCAATTACGCATATCTAGAGCATAGGTTTTTTGAATGGGGAAATTTTCTTGTTCACTACAGAAAACACTTCTCAATCATTTTCATGTATTTTTTCACCCAAATCATGCAACTCCATCCACATTTTTAATAGAAATGAAAAATTTATGGCAAAAAAGATTACTTTTATCTAGTGAAAAATAGAAATTTATTTTGAAATGGTGCAATCTAACCCTATGGTGCAAAAGAAGTTGATGAACAATGATTAATTATGGCGCAGTTCCCAACACAATTTGGTGCATTATGATTAGCTTAAAAGACTTTCAATATTGCAACCAACCCTTGGTATATTTTGCAACCATCCCTTAGTTGGAAAGAGGCCAGTTTGTCTATATTATCAGAATGGAAGAAAGTCCATCTTCCACTAAAAAATTCAAGTCATTCTATTTTACAAAAAAAATCAGAAAAATTATAGAAACCTTATGATGTCCATTTCTACACATGCAAAACTTTATCCAATGAAGAAACCCATCTTTCAAATATATGAAATTATTTAAATGGTCAAAAATGGGTTGCTTCCTTTAGAGTTTTGAAGGATTCCATAATTTTTCAAAATTTTATCTCTCGAAACATAAATACTACTAATTTTTTAGTTGGAGATCTTCCTACTTGTCATATTGGTCTTCCTATTTCCAACCACATACTAGTTGCAATATTGAGAGTCTTGTAGCCAATCATAATGTGTCATAACTGAGTTGGAAATTATACTAAAATTAATCATTGCTCATCTCTACCTAATTGGAAAGAAAGAAGCCTATACAACCAAAATAGGAGATGATCATAAATGAGTTGGCTACTATAGACCAAGCTAAGCCAAAGCTTTGTTATAAGGTAAAAATATAGCATGAAAGATGTACCAAAATCCCAAAATTCAAACCACGTATTTTTTCCAGTCAAGGCTCAAGGGAGGCTTCAATTAGTGCCTACAATCAACATTGAAGTAATACATTAGAAGATTTTTGGGGCCTTTGGATGCCTGCAAGTTATCACAGCTTGCGAATGTAGGAAACAAGTTCGATGTAGCGATCTGGCGTAGCTGAGACCTTGCCACGTTATTGACCAATTTTTATTTTTTATTTTTTTTTGCATTTGGAGACTAAAAAAAATTTATTTATTTATTTTTTATGAAAAAAAAAATTCTGATAGTGGGCCGTTCCCCTCGCTGCGAGGAACAGTTGTGGGGAAATAGGCCCGAAACAGGCTTCTGGACCCCCCAAAACTCTTCTAATGCTATCATTCTAGCATAGTTATTATTATTAAAACATAACTTTGAATATGAATTTTTACTAAATCTTAATTTTGAGAGAAGGGATGAACATGTTATAAATTTTCAAAGTATTGTCTTTAGGTGCCCTAAAAACCATGACCAAACTTGAATAGTTTCTCATTCTTTGATTGCATACATCTTGTAAAATCAATATTTACACTTTTGTGATGTTTTTTGGTCCAAATGTAGGTGTGGCTTTTAGACCAATGTTGATTATGTATGGATATAAATACCTTAGTGCAACATTGTTTCTTTTCATCACTTCTGTGTGTTTCAAATGTAGTTGATAGATTTTCTTTGTGAGATCCTTGCGTTTAACAATGGACTTTGCATACCACAGTTTTTGATATATTTTTTGCATTCTATAGCAGTTAGAGTAGGAAGCTTGAACTCCGACTAGGCATTAAAAAGCAAACATGATTTAGAGGTACATTGTGCTTTCTTCAATGTACCAGCTATGCACATTTTAGGAGGTGTTTGCTTTTGATGACCACAAATGACTACTTTTTTTTAACTTCAAAAATTTTCAACCAATTCCACAAAGCTCCAAAAAAATATGAAACAACTTGGGTTAGATTTCAATTCCACTTGTCTTTCAAGGAAAATTTACCGAAAAATATTTCAAGAAGTTTCACCTCCCCAAAATCAATTCTAGCCCTTAAATGGTTGGTTTATGGACCTACTATCTTAACAAATGTTCTGCAATCTCTAAAATTTCTTACAACTATTACAAATTCAAATAATCTGCCCATTCCAAGGAAGATACATTCAGTTGCTTCAGTCCTGTGCCCAGGAATGGATCACCTCTGACTTATAAAAACATTTCAACAGTCTCTGAAATTTGCTCATTTAAGACCACGTTAATTTAATTCCTGAGGGGGAAAATGCATGTAAAAATGTTGAGTGACTTTAGAGTTAAGATACATCACATTGACTGCACTTTTTTTTTCCCTTGAAACACATGGACAATTTCCATTGCAACAGGGAAAAAGTACTTAAGGTAGGTACTCCCCAAACCACCACTTTTTACTACTGAGCCTATTTTATATTCTGAGACTGGTCAGATTTTCATATGTTCTTGTTGGCAAATGAAAGGAGGTTCCAACACACTAGAGAACATAGCATTTGGATACTGTATGCAAAAGTTATTGAGGAACAAAGTTTGGTTCTAAAAGCGTTTCTTCCACATAGGTACAAAACTGACTTTGGAAATGTACACATAGTATAGTTGGCAATTTAAGGTCAGTGGCACATTTGGGCATACCTACCTTACACAAAACCAAAGGCCAAGACAAACTAAGTTACACAACTCTAGGTAAAGCCTTAAAAATTTGCTTATTTAGGTCCCTGAGGATTTTTTTTTTCTACTACCACATAGCATCTATTTTACATCCAATGAATGACAACAAATTTTTCTATGTAGGACTATGTAGGACAAAAGTGTAATTGTTCATCCTTGGAATTTTGTGTGAAAAGGAGAGATCTTACACATTAGTTTGACCTTGAATGAATATTTTTTTTAAAAGTAGATGATGTCATACAATACCCAATTCAAAGGAGTGATTTCCAAGGTCACCAATCCAATGTTAAAGGGTTAACAAGACCCCAGGTCCAATAGGAAGGCCCTACCTAGAATTTTACATTTGTTCTACTTTAATTGATTTATTTAGTGTATGGTGTTTTCCAGTTGGTATTGAAAATTTTCATGTTATTACGAGAAAAAAGAAAAATGCACTATATGGTTGATGTAAGAAAAGGTGGTTTGTTTGCATTCCTCTTCAATCCTAGCATGTTATTCTCTAAAAATGAATGGCATAACCACCAAACAACCTCACTATACTGGGAATATGTTAGAAAGATTGAAACAAATTCAAAACAATTTAATATACTACAACAACATTGCACGGGGAATCCCAATTTCCATGCACTTTATCTACACAACCGCTAAGGTAGAAGAAAGCAAATGGCTTAGCACAAAAGCAAAAACAACTCTTGAGCATTAGGAACTTCAAAAAGGTGCCACAGAAACTACCTAATGAATATATACATTGATATGCGCAATTCTAATTGCCATAGATTGTAACAAAGAACAATTATATTCAATGACAAGATTGTTTTTATTGCATTGAATTGGTAAATGAAAAGGGATTCTAGCATTGTTTATAATGCATTATTTGGATAATATAACGACGAGTTATGAATTTCTAAGTGCTACAAAAAGGTGTACCATAAATCATTACAAAATCATAACATTTAAATATAACACGTCTTTAAAATTAAGGATGTGGTTGGTTTTGGTTAATGAAGATTTTGAATGCACTTACCTTCCAAGTAGATTTAGAAAGTTTTGTGCTAGTATAAAATTGGTAGAACTTTACATTGGAACAACATTGAATTCAAAAAATGACCCGTAATAATTGACTTGAATAAATAAGTAAAATAAAAATCTTCAAAAATCACTATAATTTGAATCCAACATTTTAAACTTAATGGAACAAAATATTGTTGAAAATTAAAAAAATATCAATCTACAATCAATTTGAAAAAGAAATTTCAAATTTTGGTTTCAAATTTTATTGAAAACTATTGGTTTGTGAAGTAGCAAATCCTATATAGATATGATCTATAGATCATATTTTACAACTTTTGTTTGAAAGTCATCATGAATTTATCCTTCTAAATTGCATTATAATATACATTTTGACAATTTGGGAAATTTGGACTATCCCCTATTATTAGAGAATTACCAAAAAATTTAAACAACATTTTTCACACTTTAAGTCTACATTTTGAATTTCATAACATTGAATCTAAAAATAATCTTGAATTCAAGATCAATGTGTATAAACACTCATCTTTTATATATAGTCAACTTCAACACAAAAACAATTCTAATATATTTTGAAAGACAGGTTAGAAAGCCAATTTTAAAATCCCTAAATCTTTACAATATAAAATATTTTTTAAGTATTTTTTTTAGCTTCTATAGTATACATAAAATTTCCTATAAGTCATCTATATTTTATGAACTTCATACAAAATCATTACAAAATTTATTTCATTTACACAAAAAATTATTACTATAAAATATTTTGGACCAACAACTTCCAAAATTTACTATAAATATCTTTTATTTTTTAGAATTCAAAAAATTTATGACTTCTAAAAATATATTACTTTATAAGAAGATATATTGTCAAAATTTGTATCCACTTATAATGGCTAAATTAAGGTTAAAATATAATTTTGACCATTTGATTTTATGAGTTACCAATTTTCAAAAGACATCAAGGTGGTTAGGCATTACAACCACTCATGTGTATTTCTATTTCTCTATTTTAGTAGATTTAATAAATTTGAAGAAAAATTGTGAAACCACAAGGAAATTATGTCAATATTCCATTGAATGATTGGTCACAAGAAGGTTGTGACCTACAACACTTTTTGTCTATGCAAATCTTTAGAGAGTCCCCCAAGTGATAAATTAATGTAGTCATTCTTTAGGCAATATATAGAAAAAATTGGCATCACATCCAAGGTTATATTAGTATATAAAGTACTTCACCTTTATTAAGTTCCACTACACCATTAATGATATTTAGTATTGCCTACACTAATTGATTTCAAAAGATTTCAATACTCATAAAAAAAAAATGAGGGATCTCAATAAATATAGTTGGTAAGAATATTCATTGAACTCAAGGTAAAAGTTTAGTATTTTCAAATCAATTAGTGTAGGTAATACTAAAAATCATTATTAGCTACCTTTATTACTATATATTCTTTGTTAGGAAGTTCATCAATCAATAGGAAACATGTTTTTTTTGTTTGCTTTCTAGTGGTAGATTGCACAAGAATAAATAAATTGACTAAAAAATGGCAACCAACCGTGAAGTTTTTCAGCATGAATGTTGAAATTTGGAACACCACTGTAACATTTTATTTTTCCACTTTTCCACTTTTTTTAAAATAAAAAAAATAAAAAACAATAGAAAAGATATGAGCTAGAAGAACATCAACCACGATGTACACCGCATTAAGAAATACAAAAACCACTAGTATGTTCCATGTTGTTGCCATGGTCAAAATAAAAGTAAAAATAATTTTCTAATCTTTCTAAACCAAAATAACTAAAAAAATTTATAACTTTCACACAATAGGTTAGAACATCTTGGAATGAAGCTTGTACATCCCTCCTCACCAAGACCAAGAGCTTTTTGATGGTACTATGAACATAATCAGGGGAGGCATGGTTCGAGAGATCTCAATATAACAAACAATCGAAACAAAACATGTTGAGGTATGGATTGAAAGGGGACTTTTTCTTTTCCTATGGTATGCACATGAAGATGATGTGGCAATGCAACTAACAACTAACTTCATCATCGAAAGGCAGGCCACGATAAGGGGAAAACAAAGAACTTTTATACATTAATTAATCTCGCCCCATGTGGACTTGGCCAACAGTACTGTGGTAACGTCCCTAACTGAACATCACACACTTGTCAAGCATTGTCACTCCACACACATTCCATCTCAGTTTCGTAGACCTGGACAACCTCAGAATTGAAAAACACTCATACATTTGCGGCTGCAACAGATGCTTTTTCTTCGTTTTTTCAAAAAATGGTGCTCCGTACTTTTTTTATATATAAAGAAATGGCGTACAGGACAGTGAATACAAAACCCAGATGGGGAGGGATAAGAATTAGTATGGATCAACATACATATCCAAAAAAATGGTGTTAATAATAAGTTTGCTTGGTCAGAAGTTTTTTAGAACTTGGCGAGGACAGTGGGGGGAAGGTACTGACAGTCTCCTCAAAGAATACTATTATACAATGGTGGAGATAACTTAATGGCAAAACTCAGGCCACCGAAACTCTTCTCCTGCCCAAGGCAGCGTTTGATGGAGACGAAGGCTCCTCCATCTGTCGTGCCACGCGAACCATCTCCAAAACATGGTCCACTATGACACCATCGATGCCCCAACTTTGTTGCTTGAGAACAGCTTCCCCAACATTGCTGCAACCATCAATCACAACACGGCTTGATATCAGTGTTTCTTTCTTATAATGATAGTCTGTTAGAAAGCTTCCAAATGAATGGCAGCCAACTATGGAAACCTTTTCTCTTGGGGTTCAAAATGAAGTATTTTTTTCATCCTTTTGGTGGCACTGCATATTTGGGGTATTTTTATAGAATGATTCAGTCTGCACTGATATAAAATAGTGAGACTCAGGCTGATGTTTTGGTTTTATTTTTCTTGAAGGATTGGCTTCTTTGAAGAATTCATTTAGGCTCCTGGAGATATGAAAGAGACCACTTTTAGCCATTCAAACACCTCAGGGATAAACCTGTGTAAGAAAGATACACTTTTTATTTTATTTAAAAAAATTTGGAAAAAGGAAAACAACAATAACAACGTAAGTGAAGAAAAACGCTTACTTCAACTCGCCGTAAGTGAAGAAGAAGAGTCCATGTGCCTTGACCAGGGCCACTTTGTCCGGATGTTGCAACACGGCTTTCACTTCGCTGACCATGCCTTGCAAGTTGCCGCGGCGGCAGACGTCCAGAGCGGCGTCGATGGAGTTTCGGCGAGCATCGTTGTAGATTTGGCCGCCTCCATTGGTGAGGAAGAACACGGGATACACCGACATTTGGGTGCGGAGAATTTGCACGGCGTCGGGGTGGAAGCTGGAGAAGTAGATCATGCGTCCGTTTGAAAATTTTCTCACATCTTCCAAGGTGGCGTCAATCACTCGGTGAAGCTCAGCTTCGGTGGTGGAGCCGTCGTCGTCAAATTTCAGTTCAATGTTGAAGCCGGTGGTGGATTGCACTTGTGCAAAAGCCTCCTCGAGGGTGCACATGCAATCCTCCACATCGGCTGTCCAGAGCGCGATGGAGCCGTCCACCGCTTTGCGGTAGAGGGAGAGACCCACTTGGGTTGGGTCGGATTGTGGCCCCATGGAACGAAACTCTTCCAGCGTGAGCTCGCCGATGTGTCTGGGCCTATTGTTCTCTGAGAGAATCACGTCGTCGTGGAAGATGATGGGCACGCCGTCTTTCGTCACTTGCACGTCGAACTCCACGAACTGGGCGCCGTTACGGGCTGCCAAGTTGAAGGACGTGATGGTGTTCTCTCGGATGGAGGGTCTTGCTTCCGGCGCCATGCCTTCTGGGAGCACTTTGTTCTTGCCACAGCCGCGGTGACCCACCACCAGGAACATGTCGCTGGCGGCCTCCGTGCTGCTGTTGGATTCATCTGTTACATTGAAACACGCGAGCTTAACACTCGATAAGCCCCAGGGGCTTCTCTAGCATCAATGACCAAACTTTTCGCATGTGCACTGCTAGGGGGACGGTGAGTGCAAACAGACGGACGGCTCACCACTAGACGAGATTCCAAACGGACTCATCTGAGGAGGAATCTCCAAAGCCAAGCTCTGGCTATGGCCAGGCAACGCAGGCAATGCGGGTTCATCTGCTGCACACACAAGAAAGAAAACCACCATATGAGAAACGGTCCCAAGAGCAATTGTTCTCAGCATCAAGCAATGCACACAACAACGTTCACACTTCACACAGTCATCAGGGACGACTTGACTTCTACCTCAAAAGCGCGATCACATCAATAACAATTAGTGTGGAAGTAAAAAGTGCAGAGCAATCAAATTCTCCAACTCACCGGCGATCATCGCCATCGAGTGTCTTCCTCAACCTCGAGCACTTACGTCCTAAAACACGTGAACCCTTCTTCCCAAACTCCTCTAATCTCCAAACACGACCTCAGGACACAACCGACCCAAAAGAAAATTCTCAATGACAAGAGGGCTCAATAATCCCACACAGCACTCCCACCAACAAGTCGTGGACCTTGGCAGCTCGCGCACAATGCAAGAACCCAACAGAGACGACGCAAATAGACAGAGAGCGAGGTGAACGGGGCGATCGGAAAGGATGTGAAAGAGAGAATTGGAGCAGCCATTTGTAGTCCGTCCTGGCGAGGACAGGATGAGGCCGAATTGTTCTGGGCGAAGCGAGGCAGAGCGCGTCGACGAGCGGGGGCGTCCCATGATCCCATCCCCTTCGGCCCTTCCAGTTCATCCCGTCCCTCGGACCGTCCCCGTCAGTCCATCGCCGCCGTCCTTAGTCATCCAGGGACGTGGGACAGCGCGACGACAAACGCTGATTTACCAGCAAGCCAGCGAAGAATCGTTCCTTGGGAATCAAGGCATCTGGTTCAATTCCACGGATCTTCTGAATACCGGAAGTGGCATATTCCGCAAAGCATCATCCGCTTGCCGCAGAATGCCACTGCAAGCACGCCTGAAGGCTGCTGCCGGGGGTGCATCCGGTCGAATGAACTGATGAACAACCACTCCATCCAGCGCTGCTGGCTGCCGTGGTCTTCGCGGGGCTCCTTTCATCGCCACCACCGGGGGCTGACCTGCTTCCCACACAAGGGAATTCAAGGAAGCAGCGTAAATTTCTTGGAATTGTCCATAGCGCTGATGTGGCAATCAAATATAGGATGACAAAGCCTACTAGAGCTATTTTAAAACTCTACCAGCGTGCCTCCTGCCGTTACGACAATCAAAATAAAAGTAAAAGTAAATTCTTAATTTTCTAATTAAAAAATAACTCAAAAATTCATAACTTTCATGGAGTAGGTTCCAGTGGCCTCTTTGTCAAGAGCTTTTTGATTGTACCAAGAATGCAATTAGGAGGACACATGGTCTGGGAGATCTCAACATAACAAGGAAACAAAACAAAACAAACAACCTAACTTAAAGGTATGAATGGGATGGATGGATTCATTGAAGTTACATAATTTATTCTAATAATAAAGATTTGACAAATTCTAGGTCTAAGCTTGGGAAGAATTGAAGACAAGCTACTCCAAAACCCTCCTCAAATTTCCTATATACTTGTCACTTGCCTTTAGAAGAAGTTCGTTTACATATTAGACTACCAGTGAAGAGGGAGGGAGAATTAACATCACCTTGAAAATTAGTGTCACCACAAAATTTTAATTAGTTTTGTGGAAATTGGTACAACATAGGAATACTTCAATCCACACTAATTCAAAATAATGTGACTTTGTTAAAATAGTGTCGCATGGACTATTAAGACTATAAAATTAATGTCATTGAACTAATAGGTGTACAATAGTGATTGATCCTATTATTGCATGTGCAAGCAATGAAGAATCAACCCTCTCAATTATTTTGGAGGTGACACTAATTTTGAGCCCTCTCCAAGGTTGTTTTTTTCCGTCTATTTTGGACAATTCAGAAAGTGATCCTCATTCAAGTTCTGAAGCTATTTACACCCATGGAAATGGATGAAATTTATAATACATGGATGAAAATTCATTTGTTCATCTCAAGAAATGTACATTCATCCAAAATAGAGTGATATCCTCTCAAGATTTGATAGCAATCTAGAGATTTCATACACTAAAAAAAGAAAAATATCTCACCAAATATTTCCTATCAAAATGTTTGGAGCACTTTTTAGCAAAAGTTTGCAACCCCACCCCTAAAATCCGGTCCTCTTTGATGGGATAAAATACCATAGTGTAGAGTTACTAGTTTACAATACTGCTCCAGGGTAGTTGTGGACCTCAGTCTATGCTTTCAGTTAACGTTAGTTTCTCAACTTCCAACTGCCCCACCTACGTTTCCACTTTCCTAATAGCTGCCACGTGGAATTCAGTGGTACACTTAACCCTTAAATGATGAAGGGGTGACCCTGGAAATCATCCTTTTTCATTACCGTGTGAATCATTGGCTTAAAATATTGCAAGAAGTACTCATTGGAAGTCAAGCTACTATAGAAGACCTTCCCTTTTTCTACAAAAAATTGGAAGATGAATAGATGCACTTTTGTTTAAGGCTTTTTCTTTTGACTTTATAGTACCAGATTGCACCAAAAAATAATAATTTGGCTAAGAAATGGCAAAGAAACATGAAGTTTATTGCTAGAATACTTTGAATTGCAAAAAAAAATAGATGAAATCACTAGATTGTGGATGAAAACATAATTATGAACATGTGATATGTTCTAATGTGAAGTATTCTACCCAATATGTGGATGAATGTTGACATTTAGAGAACCACTTTAAAAAAATTTATTGCCACTATAGCACCCTATCAAAAATGAAAAAAGCCCTGCTTTTGTTTTATACAACAAGATTCTCTGTCATTCATCGACTAGAAAACGGCCGTTGTGTTGTTTCCAGATTAACTTTGTAAGGGTATAACCCCCCATGACTAAGGTAGTCACCAAATTTTTTTGATTGCTAGATCAATAGGTGCCTTTTCTTTTTCTACAATTAGTAGTGAAATCATCCATTGGACCATTTTGGTCTGCAACATCTTCATAGGATTAAGTTAAACATAACAATTTTTTTTCTTGAAAACACATCGTCAGATTCAATTGAAAAACATAAGAATTACAATACATGGATAGCATTGCAAGCCCCATTGGCAATACTAACCTTGGAAAGATAGGCCTATAACCACAAATTCAATCTTTGGAAGAAAGTCTCCACTTTCTTCGCTACCATTTTGCAATTTGATATGAATGAAAAAAATCTATATTTATTTTTCAGAGATAAAATTACATGTTTAGTAGTAAGATTTTCATATCTTCTTTGTGAAAATTTGAAATTATTGTGAAAAAGTGAAGAAAGTTCATATCAAATGCAAAATATGCTCAAAAAATTTGAAACTTTCATCACTTGTGCATATTATAGTTTAGAATGACATGGTATAAATCAAAGGAACTATGTCAATCTAAAATTAGAAAATCAATAAACCATGGTTATAAGTCCTAAGTTCAAATTGCAATAAAATATTGAATTTTAATATTTTTTCAAAACTTCCATTTAGAATTGAAATGATACTTGATAAAATTCATTTTTTTAGTTGGACTCAGATTCAAAAAATATCATTTTTATGGATAAAATTCAAATCTAAAGTAAATAGCAAGAAATGGTCAAAATACATTGCAAGGGTGATCCATGGATTAAGCATCTTCTTCTTTAAAAAAATCAATAATACCATAACGAGGAAATGCGCAATATAATTATCCATAAATACATTCAAGAGAATTTTTTTAATTGGATGAAAAATTGTTTTTTCCAATATACAAACTTCCTTCATGTCATCCAAATGACACACAATGTCTTCAACAGTGTTTTAGGGCTAAAGTTAAATATTAAATTGTCATGGAGTTTTACAATTTAAATTTAGTTGAGCTTTACAAAGAAAATATACCCTCCAATCATTTACTTTTTTAATTGTTTTAACAACTTCTAAAATAGAAATTTGTGTAACTCCTTGATGAAAAAGTGTTTGACTAAATGAGGAGCTATATTGGAAAATGAAGTTTGACCAATTGAGGACCTAAATAAGGATATGATATGTTCTATAATCTTTGAGTACCCTAGCAATTCTAATATAGTTACAATAAAATTTCAAAAGAAAAATTCAAGGATATAAAAATATCCAATTCAAACATTTTTAGTATCATTATATACTAGTATTTGAGTCTCTTTTGTCCCCTAGTAGTTGACTGAAAGAAAATATTCTTACTTTATAGATATGCTCATTATAATAGCAAAAGGTTTTAATTTCTTACATATATTTGATTTTCTATTATTTTTAAACTAATTATAGAATATTGTAAAGGTAGAATTAATCTTTGCATTTAGATCATAGACTAAATTTGTAGAATGAAGTTCTAAATCACATCAATACTACTAAATTCAAATTTATGATGATGTAATATAAAATATAGAATTTCTAAGCATCTCAATTTTCAAAATATATTATAAAATAAAATAGTTTTACTTTTACTTTTGATTCAAATTTGGATTGATTTATTTAAATTACAAATTTTTTGGCATATTAAAACTAAGATGCAACATTCTTCTCATTTTAATCCTAGAATTTCTTTATTTATTACAATATCAGAAATTGAATGTTTCTTCAAAATGAACATTGTTTTATGCAATCAAAAAACAAATCAACAAGTTTTTAAATTATTAGTTGTTTAATTTATTTTGGTAGGTTTTCTTTTAAATTTTTGTTGTGAAAAATGTAAAATATCTTATGAAAATCCACACTCATAAACAACATATCCAAATCACACTTTATTCTTTTTGCTTTGAATTGAAGTTCAAAATAGCTTTAAAAACCATATATGATTGTATATAGTTTTGTTAAAAAAAACTAGCCATTTAAGGGTGAAGGGATAATTCATGTTGCGTTTAGAAAATAATGGAATTGATATATGTAGAGCCTGTTCATCTCTAATTGTTCAAACTTGAGCTAACTCTTAAATGTCCAACATGATCTTTCAAATCATTTCATTGAAAATAAGAGATAAATTTTTGAGAAAATATTAATTTCTAATATTATAGAACTAAACTAAAATCTATATGATTTTCTTCAACAATGAATTAGGGATGACTTTGGAAGTCATATGTCTTGTGATTAATTTTGTTGATCTAACAACTATTGAATGACTATGGATCTTCACTCTTCATTCTACTTAGTATTGCTTTTCAAATAGTATTACCAATATTCTACAAATATGGAGTCACATTGAATAGAGCTTTTCTCATCACTTACTATACACGATATTTCAGTTATTGCCACTTTTCAATGCATTGAGACACATTGTGTCACACAATACACTAAAATTTCAAAATTTCACATTTAAATTTTTTTTTTTTTAAATTTCTACCCCCCCCCCCCCCCCCCCTCTTGTAATTTTAGAAACCAACTTGTTTGACAATCAATATGGGACAATTCATCCCATATCTGTGTATCTGATATTGTATCCATATTCCATATTTTATACATATTTGTATGCGATATTGTATCCATATCCATATTCAATAATTAGTATTCAGTATTTTAGTACGTATTTGTATGCAATATTGTATCCATATCCAATATTTTATATTTGGATGGCTTAGATTAAATCTCACAAGATCAACGGCTTGTGATTTTTTGATAAATCAACGGCAATTTTGAGGGTAAGTATTTTTTTTACAAAAATTAATGGATTGTAAATTTTTTGAGAGAGGGGGGCCAACTATTGCAAACCAGGGTGGTATGCTTCTTTTCAATGCATTGCCTTTTTAGTGCATTGTCAAGCCAAAAGGTTGTCAAGTATTCCCCAATCCACACTATATAAGTTAATTGTAATACTTTTTAAAGAACAAATTCGTGATTGCTAAATAGTGTGAATTTATTAAATCATGGGAGCAATACTAAAAAAATTATCTCAAATACTATAATGGTATCTATTTAGCATTGACCACATTAAATAAAATGAAGAATGTAGTAGTGAACTCCTTTTAGTCTTTCACGTTATCCTAGAGTTTCAAATCCAACAAAGGTCACTTTTTTTAATCTTAGAAACCATTTTTTGTAAATTTATCTAATAAAACAAGGCAAAGTATTCTACTTTTTTTTTACTCAAACAATGCTTCATATAATAGTTATTTTTTTTCTTATTTCTACTTTAAAATATAAAAAATGATCAATATTTGGTGAAAAATGAGTATTTCAATTTTTGAATGTAGCACTAGTTAACAAAGCTTAGACATTCTAAAATTAAAATAAAAACAAAATTTGACTTCTTATATCAATTTTTTGATGAATTATTTCAGCCATTTATTCTATTGGAGAGTAATTTATATTTTTGGTCCCATAGTCATAGATCTATATATTTAAGAAGAACTTAAAAAAAACTAATTACAAAATAGAGCTTCTACAACCATGTAGTCAAAATCCAATATCATTTACTGTATTTATTCTAGATCCTACCACTTTGTATGAGAAACTAGCCACTAAGTTAATTCAATTCATTAAAACTAATTGAAAAAATAGTAGTTTGATAATATATTTAATTAAATTCTATAATTAAGGTTATTTAGTTTGAATTCACTGTACATTTAAAAAAAACTTATATATAAACATAAAACATTACAAATTATTAAATTTTATATTGAAAAGTTACAAAATATATAAATATACAAATTATAATTTCCAAATTTATGATTCAAAAACTACTAATCTATGAAGTAGCAAATTTTTTTCAAACCAACATTAAAAACTTTCAAACTTTCAATTAGTCAATAATGGTAGTGTCCATAAATGGCTAACTTAAGCCTATCTAACTCATCAATAACTATAATAAATATCTCAAGAAGCATGTCACGCGTTCTTAGATAGGAGACACATTTAGAACTTACTCCATTTAAGGACCTCTTACCCTAAATTTTTATTCATATTCTGTTGAAAACAACTCTTGAGATGGCTTGTCATACAAATATGGTAATGTCTTGCAACACTAGGATTGATATTTGAATGGGCTATCAAATTACCTATTGTGCCATTTAACGAATTTTGCATAAAATTGGATACAATTGGCATTTTTTGTCTTTCATAATCAACATTCGATTCTTACACAATTCCAATCAAGTACACCAAATGTCAATTTCAAAAAAGCAAAACTTCATTTTGGGTCAAAATTTTTTCATATTATATTCATGGTACTATATGATATTGAAATTTTTTATTTTGCATAGATATTTTGGAAACATCCATATACACATGTTAAAAAGCACCCTATTAAGTAACAAGGATATGATCTTTGAAGAGTTCATTGTGAGTTGTTGCATGACCAAATTTTGTAAAATAGATCTCTCTCTATTTTAATGAGATTGTTTTTCCAATTAGACTTTATCTACTTAGACTATGTTTTCTACAAAATGAGCAAGCAAGATGGTCATTTAAACATTATGAATTCTTCACCCTTAAAGGTTGCCTAAATATACATGTTAAAATACAGTCTAGTTTTTTAAAAACATATTGCAAATTTTTTAAAACTAATAACTCATAACTTGCTCCCATGGTATAAAATAACTTTGGTTGAATTCTTTTTCATTGTGCCAAAAACATGAGAATTACGAAACTCATTTCCATCACATACATATGCATCATATTTTATAAATGATATATATTGTCTTAAAAATAGAAAGTGATTTGACTTTATGTATTTTAAGTCCTATATAAATCATATATCTAATACCATTCTTGAACTTCAAAGTTGAGTGTGTTTGCCTACCATGTATTGTGGCCCCTATTACTAATGAAAAAAATTAATCTTTTCAGAAATTGTTGAATTAATATTTGCCCATGAATCCTACAACATTGAAAGAAGGGACTCCGCAATCTTTATATTGAAGAAATTTATGCTTGTCTACTACAAGTTAGACCAACCTAATTCCATTCCTTGCCCAATTTTGTCATCCTACTTATGACTCCAATTTTGTCCAAATTAGTTCATTTTTTTTGACAAAATCAATGCCAGTAAGGATTAATGTGTCAATCCTTAAATGGTAAATACTTAAATACCATTAGATACATGAAAAGGTAGTTATGGGTTGTACCATTAGAAGATTTTTGGGGCCTTTGAATGCCTACGAATGCAAGCATCAAGTTCGGCGCAGTGGTCTAACATGGCCGAGACCCTGCCACATCATTGACCAAAAATTAATTAATTAATCAATTAATTTTTGTATTTGAAGACTAATTTTTTTTTTAATTATTAATTTTTTATGAAAAAGAAATTCTGACAACGGGTTGTTCCTCTCACTGCGGGGAACAGCTGTGGAGGAACAGGTCCAAAATATGCTTCTGAACCCCCCCCAAAACTATACACTGAAACTTGCATGCCACCCTAGTTTCCCATTAGTTCCCCCCCTCCTCTCTCAAAAAATTTGTGAGCTATTGATTTTTTTGAAAAAAAATGCTTACCTTCAAAATTGACGTTGATTTCTCAAAAAATCACAAGATGTTGATCTTGTGAAATTTAATCTGAGCTGTTCAAATATAAAATTCAAATATTGAATACGAATACAAATATGGGTACGGGTATTGGATATGAATACTAAATACGTGTATTGAATAAGGATATTGAATATAGGTACTGGATATGCGTATTGAATATGTATATTGAATATGTATATTGAATACAAGTACTGAATATGGATATTGAATACAGACACAATATTGGATACGGGATCAATTCTCCCATACTGTTTGTCAAGAACTTTGATTCTGAAGATTACAAGAGGGGGTGGGGATGAGGGGGGGGTGAGATAAAAAAAATTTAAATCAAATTCTAAATGATAGGTGAGGGTGAGTGGGGGTGGTAAAATAGAAATTGAGGGGGGAGTGCATAGTGATACAAAGTGTCACTATACACCTTGAGTGCCTAATAACAACATTCATACAATTAACTCTTCTAATGATAAGATGTTCATGACTCCATTCTATGAGTAGTTTTGTAATTTCAGGGCATACCACTTCAGAAATTCATAGAAATTACAATTTCAACCAGAAAATTATAATTCTACTTGGGTTTGATTCATGAAACCAGCGCAAAACTCTGAAAAATCAATGCGCCCCTCTTAGAGTTGGCCCCAAGGTATTCAGATTGCAAATTAGGGTGGTAATAGGCTTGTCTGACTACCTTATACAGAAGTCATTCATATGACTTTTTCATAGCCACTGGAAGTCTAGTTGACAGCCATAGACTTCATCTTCAGGAGAGTCTTTGTCTTGTTCTTTGTAGTTGCTGATGGAAAACAACATTTCAATGTGTGCCAATAACAATAAAAATGAAAACCAAAGCTTGAACTCTGTTTAAAAAAACAAAAGAGCTTGTACCAGGCCACATGATTTGTACATCACAGTTGGTTATCCAAGTTAAAGCATCCCTTTTTTCCCATGCTCCCTTTTGGGGTACTTCAATGGATTTTGGGTACTACAAAAGGACTGCTAGTCACATGTATACTTTCTGCGACAAAGGACGGAGAGTCTATCCATTCAACCCTAGAAGACATCACCCTACCCAAGTTGCACAAGATGTAAGACACACATGGGCCTCGTTTCAAGGTTGGATTTCTTCCTGATAACAAGAAACTTCTAGATCTGCTTGCATTACGGTAGGAGATCCATAAATGGGCCATCTAAGGGCAAGAACTGGATTTTGAGGAGGCGAAACATCTTGAAAAAAAATTCGGTAAATTGTTTTTGAAAGGCAAGTGGAATTGACATCTAACCTAAGTCGTTTTATATTTTTTGAACCTTTGTGGAATTAGTTATCAATTTTTGAAGTTGGAAAAAAGTGGTCACTTGTGGTCATCAAAAGTGACCACCTCGTGAAATGGGCATAGCCAATTGCTACATTGAAGAAAGCAAAATGTAGCTCTGAGCCATGATCACTTTTGATGCCCTCTTAGAGTTTGAGCCTCCTACTTTACATGTCTTTTCAATGAATTTGTTACTTAGGTAGGAGGTCGATAAACCAACAGGATTTGGAATGTGTTCCCTATCTAGGAATGTCTCGGAACAAGTGACATGTTCTTTGAATTCTCTAATATTCTACACTGTTGTTGATGAGGGAGGTAGGCTAAAAGGAACGTTTTATTATAGACCTTTTACTAACCTTATTTGTGTAATCAATCTAAATACGATGGAGAACATACTAAAGTAGGTACACCCAAATGTGCCACTGACCTTAGATCACCATCTATACTATGTGTACATTTCTAAAGTCAGTTTTGTACCTATGTGGAAGCAACATTCTTAGGACCAAACTTTGTTCCTTGATAACTTTTTGCATACAATATCCAAATGCCACATTCTCTGTTGTGATGGAACTTCCTTTCACTTGCCAACAAGGACATATGAAAATCTAATCAATCTAATAATAGCAAATAGGCTGAGTAGCAAAAAGTGACGGTTTTGGAGTACCTACTTTAATGGAAAACATTTGGGTTGTAGAAAGATAGGTCTTTGTGTAGGAAAATGTTAATGTAAATCAATAATTTAAAAAAAAAAATTATCTCTTTTGTGAAATTTTCAAAGTGGATTTCTTGAAATACTCAAAACTAGCCGCAAGGAGGGGCCATGAACATCTGGAGAGAAATCTATACTCAAACACTAGCTGACTTATGGCTCATGAATAAGTATTTTTGAATCACTAAAAATATTTCTTGAAAACTATTATCTTGAAGTCCCTTTTTACCTCTAAAGTCCCATTATTCCCTTTGGAATAAAATGGATCTCGGGTAGGTTCATGTAATCTCAATTTTTGAGGTGATTTTTTGAATTAAAAAAAAGAAAACAGAAAAATATATTAACTTTCATGAAATATAAATTTTATTTCAATCGATATCTAGGAGCAAAAGTTATACCACAATAAGCTAAAAATGGGGGAGACTTGGCAACAAAAAAATTTGCAAAAACTTGAAATAATAATAATAATAAAGCCTAAATCCAAAATAATAAAATTTATAACATGCTATTTTTCTCTCATAGAATATATTTTATTTTATATAGAAAGCTTAATTCATTATGTTTGAATTAGTGATGTGAAAGTTATGAAGCTTGTTTTGCAAGCAATGATAGAAACTTCTTGAGAAAGTAACGTATTGGATTCATTTTTGAACTCAATTTTCACAATTAAAAAAAAATTTCACAAGATTAAATATGCTTGCTAGGACAATATCAACGTTGGAATTGTTGTGTTTCAGTTCATTTCAAAGCTATCAATGATTTTGTTTCCCTTCAATCTAATACCTACTTTTACTTAACAATTTCTTAAAAAATGAAAATCCCATATTTTTTGTTGAACTATTTTTTCTGGACTTTCCTTTCAAATCTTCAATATAATTTTTTTAATTCAAAATCTATAATTCAAACGAAATTTAATTAAGAAGATTTGAAGTCAAATAATTTAATCACAAAATATTCTCAAAAACTTATTTTCTTCACTTTAAATTCAAGAATATCTTGCAATTTACTTGGTAAAAGATTCTAACATTAGATGTTTTTTTAGGCTTCAAGAAGATTGTTTCAGGGACAGTTACAAAATTGTGAAGAAGTGTACTGTACTATTGTCCAGAAATTAAATGTTTTATTTTTATAAAAAATTTAATAATTTTTTTACTTAAATAATAATAATTTTAAAATAAAATTTAACTAATTAATAATATTTGATATGGTAGGGTCTTAGCTACATCAGATTGTTGACTTGTTAGAGTTACCAAGTTGTTCCCAATTATCTAGGAACTCGTAGTCTTCTTTTGGCTTGGAAAATCTTCTATTGATTTTCTTCCACACATTCTTATCTTAGTTGTGTGCAAGATCATATGGTTAAATATGCAAAAAAATAATTTATAAAGGTTTGTTTTTTTGTAATAGAAATGGTAGTTCTGAGTGGTTATTGATGAAAAAATGGCCTTAGGACTTTATGGGTAAATGAATGCAAAATTCAATCTAGATTGTCAATCTCAAGTGGTAATTCATGAATTTTTTAGTTACCACTAAATAAGCTTCTTACCATCCATTGAGAATTGAAAGACTTGCTATAATTGTCTCCTATTTCTTTGGCTCACCTTTGTTAATTTCATTCTTGACTTTGACTAGAATAAACATGAATAAGGATGAAATTGGAATGGTTGAATGATAGAATGTGTAGAATTTTGTCTCTAATAGATTTAGACATGTCTACAGTCTACTTTGTACCTTTGAAAATTCTTTGTCATTTTAATTGATTTCCATATGTAATTATGCCTAAAACCATTTTTATTAGCCCTATACATGCAAAAGAAAATGATGGATAATTTTCTCTATTGTAAGATGCTCATAAAGCAAAATATAAAAAGCTACATAAATTCTTGATGCACAATGCATTACTTATAAAATTGCAGAAACGAAAGATGTACATGCTACAAGTATATCCTAGGTCCTTCCAAGATCAATTTAATACATGCTAAGGAAAATATCAATATATTGCTCAAGCTAGAGGCATCCTCCACATTCCACAAGTAGACCCATTCATTACTCAAAATGGCCATGTATTCCATATTATTATTGCTTTTCAACTATTAATCATTTGGTCATTCTACTTGTTTACTTTTTATCTAAATGTAGGAATAAAGTTTTTGAGGATTGAATTAACCACTAACTAGCCCCACAACTAAAATCTATCCATGAAAAGTATTATAAGGACAAGTGGAAGTTGTACACCATATATTAGTCTTTATATGCAACAACAAAGGTGGGGACAAAGTAACAAGGTTACCCCGTGAAGGACAATAATTTCCAATAAAGCTTTTTGAATATTGTGGCAAGTTATATGAAGTCAATTTTGATCATTTTTTGAAACTTTTTGAAGGGTACATGTTTGTAGTAGCTTCTCCATGAGTAGAAAAACATGTCCTAAATGATTGTTTACAACAATTGGATAATGTTCACATTGACTCATTATAGTCATTGTGGACAATTTATAATCATTTAGGACATGTTTTCAACTATTCCTTTGGAATGTTATTGTTTTTAAGCAATCTAAGCATCTTCTTGAAAAAATAACTTATAGAGTTCATTTTTTAATGTCATTTTAACAATTTTTCAAAGAAATTGTTAGATAGGGTTAAGTTTGCTTACTAGAACCATCTCTCTATTGGGATTATTGTGTTTGAATTCCATCTTGGAGCTATTAGCAATTTCGTTTTTTATTCAATCTTGAAACTACTTCTCCTTGACAATTTTTTAATGAGTGAAAATTAAGCCTTTTTTTGGAATTTTTTTCTTAGACTCTAAACTCAATTCTTCAATATAAAAAATAAAAAATAAAAAATCAGTAGTGCAAAAGAATTTAGTTAAGAAAATCCAAAGTAAAAAAACTTTAATCAAGCAAATTGCAAAAATTAAACTTGTTTTATTCACTTTAAATGCAAATATCTTTCAATCTACATTGTCAAAGTTTTTGAAATTTCATCCACACATTCTTAGAATATAGTCTAGTGCAAGATCCCATGGTTAGATATGGAATTTTTTTTTAAACTTTTTTGCTCTTTGCAATAGAAATGGCAATATGAAGTGTTTTTTGATGAAAAAAAGGCCTTGGGACTCTAGTGGTTAATTTTTACTAATTCTAAACTTGATGAAAAATTAGCAAAAAATAGTGCAACCTTCATTTTAATGTTATTCTTTGACTAGAGAAAATTATCCCCACCATTATCATTCAATTGGACATATGCTGAAACGCTTAACATTATTGAGAGTATTTTATATATGATCCATGCATCCACTGAGAGGAAACAACTAACTTTCTTTTTACCATTTAGATGTTCATTGATGAAAAATGAAGTTTACAATAGAATGTCTTTTTGAAAACTTCGGATAGTGTATTGGTATTTCTTGGGACATGATAAAAAGAAATTGGGGGTGGGTTGGAGGAATTGATGTAAATTCACTAGAAAGAAATTGTGTTGCAGTCAACACAAACTAGCTAACATTTTTGTAAACTACATTGACTGCAACATAGTTTTTTTTAAATTGTGTTGTAGTCAATACAATTTACAAAAAATATCAACTAGCTTGTGTTGATTGCAACACAATTTTCCTCTAGTGATTGTAAGCATGCAATTCCTTTCAAACTTTACTTGACACATGTACCAAACATGATGAATTATAGGTTTCTATTTCTATGAATTCTCAATTTTCGTAGTGCAAAAACTTGAGCTTGTGAATGGGCAAAGTTTGTTCATCTTGGTGGACAAGGGCCACAAAGCAATTTCTTCCATTTTCGAATGTTATAGTCTCTCAACCCATGTGGCGAAAGTTGCTGAAAATTGAAGAAGACATTTCTACATTAGTGTACTTTGATTTTGTACAGTTGAGTAAGAAAATATCTCTCTCATTTCTACAATTTAAGTCTAAAGAGCTAAAATTGGAAGTATTTGAGTGCTAAACTCCAAACATAGTCAAAGAACTTTGCCCCGTAGTTTAGTAATTTTTTAAAATATCAATTTGAAATAGAGTGTGTATTCCATGATACCTTCAAAGCTAGTAAGACCTCAATTTTATATTACAATTAATTGTAAAGCGCCTACAATGCAAGACCTGTAGCTAGAGTTTGAGAAAAACACAAGACGAAACTCCTTGGAGCACCAAAACTAACTTAAGGTTCTGATCAAGTTTAGTGTTGTGTTTCTTTCATACTATTCTTAGTTAAACCTTCCTATGACACCATTGTTACAACTGAGGACAACCTTTGCGATTAACTCTAGCATATTCTCTCGTAAGAAACACAAATACAAAAACACTTCCTCACGTGCTCAGTCCTTCTAAAATGTGTCGCATTACGTGTTTCTTCCTGGCATGGCACGGCTTGTGACTGATCCGAGATCTCATGAGTTCCCAATTATGGAAGGAATGGATGGATAGACGGGAATTGCGAATCTCCTCTCCGTCCGTCCGTCCGTCCTGTGAGACCGGCACTCACGCCACTCAGTTCAATATTTTCTCTAACTTAGAGCAAACAACGCACCAAACTCAGCTTCAATCTAACTTATTACTGTACAAACAAAGCATTTGAAAACTGATCAATCAGAACCAAAAATTTCGAATGCTGCAAACGACAGACGGAGCTTCAATCTGTTCCACTGACTCCACTCCATTCCACTGACTCCACTCCATTCCACTGGGAGTTTTACTTACCCAGAAAAGGCCGGAGTGGCATTATATATAGGAAGCTGATGATATTATCTTAAATTACGCAGGAGAAAGGCTACCAAAACTGGACTTTTCCAGGTAGGGAACTGAAGAGAGTGCCGAGTTGCCACGCCCCATCTACTTATCCCGATTCTCCTCGTACACTGCTTATCATTTAAGTTTGTTCATTCCCGTTGCCAGCCAAGGCTCCAGCGGAACCATCCAAATATAGAATTAGTTCTGTTTTTTCTCCAGTTCTTCTTTGTCTTTTGCTTTCCCTTCACCGCTTCAATCCACAGCCCTTTTCCAAAAGCTGCCGGGCTGGCTGTGTGCAGAGAGTTGATAGTTTCGGTGTCAGTGCGAGCTCGAGGCAGGCACAGTTTTTCCCACGCGTATGTCGTGACAAGTTTGGACGAAATCGACATGATGAACGAGTACCAGGAGTCGATTATTTAAAGAGTTTTGGAGCAGAGTTTTGGAGCAGAGTTCATGTGCAAGTATGAGGTGGTGGAAATTTTCCCCATGTAGGAAGATAGGAAATATGGGGATAGAAAATATTTCAGAATTTTATTCCCAGAATTAAAATTACTGTGAATTTGGGAAGCCAAAAAGTACTCTTGACCAACTGCCAATGCCTACATTCTTCCAATTCCGATCATTCTAGAATTATCCTCGTGCTTGCTACTTTGTACTTTCTTGCTCACTACTTTGAGACACGTGTCATAATCTTATTAGTCCAAACTTTGAAAAGGACAAAAAAATACATTCCAAGTTTTAGTTCTAGGCTAAGGTTGAAAATAGGGAACCCTACAAGTTGAGTATTGGGCGAGGTTGACAACTGGTGCTTCAACCTTAGTGTGTGTATCTTTAATTGTGATTAATTGCAACTAAGCATACTTACTAATTAATGTTGAGATTTGTTTCTATCAGATTGAATTGGTAAATGAATAAGCAAGACATGATGTTAAACCCTCCATTCAAAGGTAGGCCTGAGTGATGTAGTACGCAAATTAGAACACAATGCCTAGCCAAGCACCTAGGTGGCTAAATGTAGCCATAGGATTGTGGCCCTGCTAAAACTACAAGAGTAGAATACAATTTCATTGTTCTATGAATCTTGTATGGATTTGATACAACAACGGTTTTAGGATTTTAGGACGTTGTTTCAGGGTTTAGGATGGTAGGTTAGGATTTGGATGTCTTCTTGTATCCAACATATCCCACATGGGTTGTTTTACATCCTATCATGTGAATTCAATAAGTGATATGAACCAAATTCTATTAGTGGCATGAATTTTCTCTTGGAGCATTTGTGAGCACTTACTCTTCAAAAATGTCCCTGCATTTTCTTACTTTTCAAAGAAAATTTTGGTAGATAATATTCACAATATTATTTTTTGAACTTTGCTAAAACAACATTTTGTAAGGCGATTCAGCCAACATTTTTTGAAGTTCTTGTAGGACATAGAAGCAATAGGTCTCCCAAAATGAAATTTTTGATGATCCTAAAATGGCTAAAGTGTTTATTATGTGTAAGACCTACAGAATGATGAAATTCTATTACAACACATATTGCTGGGAAGTACAAGGGATTAGGGTTTAGAAAACAATATTGTGAGCATTGACTACCAAAATTTTCTGTAAAAATCAAGAAAACAAAGTGACATTTTTATAGAGGAAGTACTCACAAGTGCTCCAAAAGAATTCATAACACTTATTGAATTCAACATCTACCTCACTTTGCTTCAAAAGCCATCCATTATTTGCATTTAGAATTGAAAAGACAAGCTCGTTATATACATTTGCCATGATAGGAGGTAAAACAATCCATGTAAGATATGTGGCATAAAAGAAGACATCCAAATCCTAACCCGTTGCCTAAAACCCTAAAATCACTACTATATCCATTCTATATAGGACCTGTAGAACAATGAAATTGTACTATGGTCCTACAATTCTATAGGGGTTGTGGTCTAATAATTTTGTTGGGGCCATGCCTTGCAATTGCTTTTAGCCATTTATATACTAGGACGGGTACCCCTGTCCAACCCTTACACCATGTTGACTGGCCCCACCTTTGAATAGAAGATTTTGTGTCTTGCAAAGAATAGGGATTCTAACACAAGTTAGTATCTAAAGTATATGCAACTATAATTTACAATAATTGCACATAAGTAAACTAACTTTAATAAAACATCATTTATTATTATTGCATTTTGTTGCACTAGTAGAAATGGTAGTTATGTAGACTAAGGAAAATGATCCACAAAAAGACACCATATGACAAACTTGACAATTGGTGGGTCATACTAGGTACATTTCTCTAGTCCGTGAGACCATCATCTCTATTAGTATTGGCAAGTGAAAAAATCTTCAACATAGTGTATTGAAGCTTGAATTGTTTGGACATGCACCTTCTAAAGGAGTTATAAAATTACAAAGTATTGTCTAAAGGTGTACCAAAAATCAACACTAGGCTCTTTTAGACTCTCATGGTTTGATTGAGTACATCTTGTGTCATCAACATACACTGTAGATTAAATAGTGTCAATTTTTGTTATAAATGTAGATGTTGTATTTGGGGCAAGGATCATTTTAAGTGCACATACCTAAGTGTTTTTCTATTCCACTTTCAAATTGGGAAACTAAAAAGATATTCCAAAAATTGATTATTGAATTAATTTTATTTGAGTGTTTAGATTAATACTTGCACAAAAACATTTGAACCATTCAATTCCAAATAATAAGATGAAAGTTATGAGTTGGAGGAGGGGACATCTCTATTGTTGCAAAATGTACAATTCTAAGTTACTTTCTCCAACTTTATAAATAAATTCATTATTTCTTCTACACCTCATAGATTATATATTAGTTCTATATGAAATTTAAAACGAAGATACATATAGTAGTTGTAGATTTTGAGTGATTTAAAAAATAAAATAAAATTTGTATACACAATTTTTACACTACAAATTGGATGTCTACTTTTGCTATTTTATTTTGGGGGGGAAGTACTATTTTGACTTGATAATGAAGATTTCAAGGTTGAAATTGGGAGATGTAGACTTTTATTAAATTTACACAAGACCACATAGAGATTTTCTAAAAATAATAAAGTGTCTAGCTTTCACATGTGCTCAAGGTGTACTACCTTTGAACAAGTGTAGAAAACACAAATTTTCCTCCAAAGATGCAAATGGTTGAGAAGGAGCATCTTCAAATTAAGAAAAATTAAATCTTTGTAGTTTTGTTTTTTTTAATTTTTAAAAATTAATTTAAAAAAATAAAAGATCAAGTACATCTTTATTTTTTAATATTTTCCATCTCTATTTTTAAGTGCATAAAGTTTAGAAATAAAATTTTCTAGGCTTGAATTATACACATATACTATTTAGAATGCTTTACAAATTATCCACATTTTATTTTATTTAAAAAAATTTAGTCCAAAAATCACATTACTCACTAAATTAGTCCTTTTTGAGACCAAAATGGTAGGTGTTTCTTGCAACAACCCTAAAAAAGAAAATTCACAAGGTTAAGATAATAAGATCTCTTGCTAGAACAATCTTACCATTGACATTTGTGTGTTTCAATTCCATCTTAGATCAATTAACGTTTTTGTTTTCCCTTCAACCTTGAACCTATTTCTACTTAAAAGAAATAGTGAGTAGAAATTGAATTTTTTTGTTTTCTTTTAATTTTTTTCCTATACTCTCAACTCAATTATTCAACATTAAAAAATTAAAAATTAAAAATAATAAGTGCAAAAATTTTCAACCACAAAGATTTACTTGAAGTCAAAAATTCTAGCTAAGTTTGGTGTACAAAAACTTGTTATCTTGTCATTAAGTGCAAATATCTTGCAATCTATGTAGTCAAAGTTTTTGAAATTTCTTCCACACATTCTTATACTAGTCTAGTGCAAGATCCTACAATTAGATATACAAAAAGAAAAAATAATTTTTTAACTTTTTTGCTCTTTGCAATAGAAATAGAAAGTTTGAGTGGTTTTGATGGAAAAAAGGCCTCGGGACTTTAAAGGTTAAACAAAAATGTCATAATTATTGGGATGAAATATTTTGTAAAGTAGGTACCCTCAAAATTTCTACTTTTTGCTATTGTGCCTAGTTACTATTATTAGGATAGTCAAATTTTTGTATTACCTCGTTAGTAAGTGAAAGGAGATTTCAACACACTAAGGAACACAACAATTCAATACTATGGAAAAGTTATGAAAGGTCCAAATTTTTTTGGTATTGGTGATCTAAAATAATTTCTTCAACATATGTACATATTGATTTTAGAAATGTACACATGGTGATGATGGTGGTTCTTGAGAGTCAAGATGTAGTACAAAAGCAGTACTGAATGTGGGTATGAAATTCAGACTTGGTGGGTAACCGTGATAACAGTCAATAATTTTGGAAACCAATGAACCGACCTACAGGGATTCATTACTTCAATGCTGAAAGAGACAAATTCCACTTTATGGATGGAAAATCTATGTGTAAGTAAAGCCACTACTAATTAACACTAATTCGTGCATGTAACATTAATTATCAGTCACAATATTTTAAATTAGTGAAAGTGGAAATATCATTGTATTATATTAATTTTCAAAAAAATAAAAATTTAGAAGGTCATATTCATTTATTTTTGCAATGTAGCAATATACCTTGTAGGAAATGGAGGATGGTCCCTCCAAATTTAAACCATTGTGATTGTACCACGACATTGGAGTTTGGCACCATGGTGCTAGAAAAAACCTGCTAGTCACACTAAGTTTTTGTCCTTACTAATTGGATAAAATAATCAATGGAGTAGAGTAGAAACAAGGATTGTGTACATCAAAGAAATAGCTCATGAGGGGAGCTACATGGAAAATTAGACCACTTGTTGTGCATTTTCTTAGTCATTTCCTTGATCTAAGCATACTATATTTCTACAAGAGAGCATTTAATCTATTAGTATCCATTGTTGAAATAAGATAACCACAACTAAATGTGTTCAAATAAGCTTTGTAGACAAATGGATATGTTATAGCAGTTGGCAATCAATTATTGTAGGTATATACTTCCAATTGAATCATAATAGAAGTAGAACTTCCATAAATTTTGGAATCACTATGAATTAGTTACCAATTTTCAAAGATGGAAGGTACAGGAGGCTATAAGTGTAACCTAAGTGATGCCAAATTCTATTTGATGCACATTAAGAAATGGCAACGACTAGTAATACCAGAACATGTCATAAAGAAGAAGTTAAAATGAAAGAAAGTGCATCCAAAATTGCCCCTCCTTGTAAGGTCACCACCTACAAGCTTGAGTGTTGGTACCTAATGGAAAGAACAACCAAGCAAGTGGCAAATGGCATATCATAGTCGGATTCCACATCATTTTGCACCGCACTCATGCAAGTGGAAGTTCCACCGATTCAAGTAGCGTTGCAAAATATTTTACTCGATCATGCCGCGGTTCTGCCTCTTCACTCTCGCATTCTTAAGGACTTCTTTCCACAGGACTTGAAGCGTAAAGGCCGGTCTCTCTCTCCAGTCCACAGACGTCTATATATATACTACTCCGGAGTATCATTTGCAGCACTTCCGTTTGTGTGTTACAATTCAAAGCACATACTGATGAGAGATGCACTGTTGAGGATCGGATAAAACGGGCCGAGTGTGCAGATGTCACCAGAAGCCTGTAGGGCGCTAGCTATAGCTAGCTAGCTAGCTAGCTACTGTAGAGAACCACCGCTGTAGCTTGCACCTGTGCCGGTTGTGTTGATTGTCGCTTGCAATAGCTTGGCTCTCTTTTTGTTTTTTTTCCGGTTACTGAATACTGTGCGAATCGAAACTCGAGCTCTCACTGCATTGGGTGGGTCGGTCAAGGGGCGGAGCTGCTTCCACTTCCACCTTCGAAATGACTTCAGAAATGGAGCTGCAGGTAGAAGAAACGTGTCCGATTGTGAATGTGTTTATGATTGCTGTAAGTTGTGCAAGTGCCTGGGAGAGTGATTCTGTTGTATCTTAAGTTATCGACTGAAGGAGTCCAGGCGCGCAGCACTGGATAGGTCGGAAGTGCTCCATCAGCTAGTCCAAGTGGAGTTAGGCTTGGACTGCTTCAATTCAAGGCCGTGAATTCGGTGGCGACTTGGTTCGATTCTGTCCTTCAATTCGATCTGCTGTGCATGCATTAACGTAGTTCCCTTGTAGCTAGACACTAGCTCCACCTCTCGAAGCACACGGTCTGCGGGGACATTCAACCAAAGGAGCGGCACATGGAACTCTTCTCAATGCGATCTTCTTCTCAACTATCCGACATCAAATGCATCCAATTGGTTCGCCCCTCAAAATTCTAAGTTATCGTGTAGGTAGGGGTCTCTTTAACTTAGTATTAACGGATATTTGATTAAAGTGGCGGTATTCCACAAACTTGGCACTTCTAAGTTCAGAACGGTCTGAATTGTATACCTGTCCTAGATTTCAGGGTTTCTGGGTCTGAAATCTATACCAGACTTAGAAAATTAATGGAAAAATGATTGAAAAAAGGTGCCACTTTAACAAAATATATGTTGTATTACTATTTATATGATTCTTACAATTAAAATTGTTTGTGTGGAATGTTTTGAATTTTACACCGGTGCAACATGATTGTAATGTATTAGCAAAGTATTTGGTGATTGGTTTGTCCGAGTCTTTTTAGAGACAATACAATGATTCACGAGTATGACACTTTAACCTTAGATAGATGATGTGGATACTAAGTGTCCAAAAGATGATAGAAAAGAATCCTTCTATGTAGAACAAAAGTGCAAATGTTCATTGATTCCTTGGAATTTTGTCCGAAAAAGGGGAGATTTTGTACAATAGTTTGACCTTTAATGGGAGCTCTTGGAGTTTTTTAAGCAAATGATTTCACACAAAACCCAAAAGGATGATTTCAATGGTGATCCATGCATCTTTCTGGGATTAATCCTTTAACCCCTAAAAGACCATTGTCCCTTCGAGGGACAAATGGGATTTTGGGTAGGTACCTATAGGCTGAAATTATTTCTTCATTTTTCAAATTTTTTTTAGAAGATAGAAAAATTTATTAGTTTTGTGGAAATTTAACTTTTTTTCCAATCGGTACCTGGGAACAAAAGTTATGCCCAAATAAGCTAAAACAAGGGATGGGAGGCAATCAAAAAATTCCAAGAATTTTAATTTTTTTTCCCTCATAGATTATATTTTCTTTTGTACATGGAATGCTTTGATTCATTACATTTGGATTCTCTATGAGAAAATTATGGACAATCTTGTTTTTTCGGGCAATTAGAGCATCTTCTTGAAAAAATAACTTGTAGGATTCATTTCTGAATATAATTTTTACAATTATTTTTAAAAAAAAGTTTCACATAGTTTATCTTGCTTGCTAGAACAATCTCACCATTGAACTTAGTGCATTTTAATTCCATTTTAGAGATATTAATAATGTAGATTTTCCTTCTATCTCACATTAGAAGAGCTTTGGGGGGTCCAGAAGCCTGTTTTGGGCCTGTTCCCCTGCAGCTGTTCCCCGCAGCGAGGGAAATGGCCCAGTGTCAGAATTTCTTTTTTTCATAAAATTTAAAAAAAAAAAAAAAAAAAAAAAAATTAGTCTCCAAATGAAAAAAGAAATTTTAAGAAAAATTTGGTCAATGACGTGGCAGGGTCTCGGCCACGTCAAACTGCTGCGCCAAATTTGTTTCCTGCGTTCACAGGTTGTGATAACTCGCAGGCATCCAGAGGCCCTAAAAATCTTCTAATGTACCTACTTCTACTTAACAATTTTTTAAAGGATGAAAATTAAGTTTTTTTGAATTATTATTTTTTTCCTAGACTCTCAACTCAATTCTATACCATGAAGATTTAAAGCTCAAAAATATTTAGTGCAAAAAATTAGAGTTCAAAGTAAAAATGTTCAAAGTAAAAAAATCTAGTCTTGTAATGTTTTTTCCACTTTAAACACAAATATCTAGCAATCTATGTGGTCAAAAATTCTGAAATTTTTTCCACACATTCTTGTACTAGTTAGGTGTAAGATCCTATAGTTAGATGTGGAAAAAAACAATTTTTAATTTTTTTAAACTTTTGCTATAGAAATGGCAGTTTTGAGTGTCTTTTGGCATAAAAAAGACCTTGGTCTTTTAAGAGTTAACTCATAAATTCATTTTTGAAATTTTTTTGCATATATTTTTGTACAAATATGATATAAAAGTCAATTTCATCAAATAGGTGAAAAAGAAGGTTGTATTTTTTGCGATTCAAACATTACTTTGGATGAAAGAGAAGTAAAGAAAAAAGATAGCTCTCAACTACTTTATTTAACTTTCAAAATATAGCCTTTGGAATTTAGAATGCCGGGTTGTTGCAAAAAACACCAGGGTTTTTTTATAGACACGTAGTGTTTTGTTAAACTAGTTTCTATCCAATGCTACAACTTTTGAATTATAAACCCAATGCCCCAAACAAAAAAATCATTTCTAGAGTTTCCATTGTAATTGTACCCCTTTTTTTAAAATTTAAAAAATCATTTCATAGTTAAAAATCAATTTAATTAATTAGTCATACTTTCAAATTTAGTTTTTTTTAATACTAAAGATCAATTCAAATTAACGATTTTTGGTTGAAATTTCTGTAGTATACTTCTATAGTAGGTAGACATGTAACTTCTAAAGGGCATCTGAAAAAACATTATTTTAAGTCCTCCACACTTGTGCAAATAGACTCCCTTGTGCAAGCACTTGTGAACACTAGAAATGGTTTTGACCTCATTATTTTGGTCAAATCTCATCACTAAGAAGTCCTCCCAAATGCCCAGTTTTTATTTTTGTTGAAACTTTATTTTTCTATTTTTACATATTTAAATGTCCACATCTATATACTCTTCACCATAATTCTATGTCCAAGAATACATCCTAGAACATTTTATCTTGTAGAAAAATTAGAAAATCAATTTTCAACAAAACTAAAATTGACTATTGGAAAAGACTTCATGGTGATGAGATTTAACTAAAAAAATGAGGTCAAAACCATTTCTAATGTTTACAAGTTCCCATGCACTAGACACTTATTTGCACAAACGTGGACATAAAATAATATTTTTTTAGATGCTCTTTGTTAGAGATATGTCTATCCATTATAGGAATATACTACCAAAATTTCAATTAAAA
The DNA here is from genome assembly GCA_963969395.1 of Pseudoscleropodium purum. Lineage (NCBI taxonomy): Eukaryota > Viridiplantae > Streptophyta > Bryopsida > Hypnales > Brachytheciaceae > Pseudoscleropodium > Pseudoscleropodium purum. The sequence goes on from OZ017796.1 coordinate 8,510,465, forward strand.
ATCATTAATTTGAACCAGTATTTAGCATAAAAATCCTTTAATTCGAAAGCATGACTAATTAACATATTGATTTTAAATGTAAAATGATTTTTTTATAACTTCTAATAAATAAGAGGTATGATTGCAATCAAAAATTCTACAAACAGATTTATTTTGGGCATTGGACTTAAAATTCAAAAGTTATGGTGGATGAGGAGAGAATCACTTTCATTATGACAAAAAAACAAGTTGGTGTTTCTTGCAATGATTTTGTTTAGGGGGTAAGATTTCTTCAAGTTTTAAATTGATAAAAAAACTCACAAAAAAACAAAAAGGTTCTCCAAAAATTATAAAGTTCTTTTAAGAATTTGTGATTTCTATTTGTATACAGGTAAAACCAAACCTCTAATTGTAACTTTGACTTTTTCTATGCACATCAACTTAATTGGAGGATTTGAGATAATTCTTCTTAATATGCATTCAAACTTTGAAATGTGGAAAAATAATGGAACTTCCCAATCACATGAGTATATAATATGACAAATTTTTAAGAAATATACAAAATGAAAAATTATAGAAGGTGTCATTAGAAAATATTGAATGTTGTACAAAGAAGGGGATATAATGTAATTCAACAATCTTTGATGTTCCCTACATTCAATCCTTAAGATTTAATATTTTTCCATTGTCAAGTGTTGAAAATTCAACTAGAAGATGAATCTTGTAAGAGAAATCAACATAACAAGTTGAATCCACTAAGCAAAAGGGTGCAATAACAATTTTAGAAAGAACTAAGTCATGAAGTTATACACAAAAGAGAAAAATAGTAACAATTTGATCTTTGCTTAAATTATATTTTCATTACATGGACTCAAATATCACCCATGTTCCATTGATGAATATTCTTATGGAGTTACAATTGAACAAGTTTGATGTTTTTAAAGGTAACTTTGTGGATAAAATGAATATAAAAGATTTCATAATTTCTAAATGAATAGGTGCAAGTTGGATGTATTGGATATAAATATCTGTTAGGACCTAAGTTGATTATGAATTACCAAGCATGAAAAAAGATGTTGCCATTGTAATTATCAAGAAAAAGAAACCAATTTTTGTAAAATTGTCCATCAGGTTTAAAAAAAGAACACATATATGAAACCCTAGTTAGAGTGAATTCAAAAAAATCTTTTTAGTTGTTACATCAATGCCAATAGAAAATGGTAAAATTTTCAACAATTTTAATTGTAGTCATGCAATTTCTCATTTTTACACTTGGCCATATAAAATCGCATTTATTAATTTACAAAAAAATTTGTCTCATTACCAATAGGAGGGAACTTAGCAAGTACACCACTTGGTGATAGTGCACCCCTTACACTTTCATAGCTCTTTGGCCGAGTGCTAGTGGCAAACAAATTATTTTGTGGGTTTGTTGCTTCACATACAATGAGTATACTTTGCTATGTGAAAAAATGATGAAGCACTATCACCCCAAAATGCCAATTTTTGTATCATGGAACATTTGATGTGTAGTGTTTTCTAGCAGTGTTTTACTTAAAGGTACTACAATTTTTTGGAGGGAATATTAGATGATATATTCTTTCATTTTTATCAAATAATTTTTTTGAATTGCTACATATTCGACTATAAGATAAAGGGGTGTTTTATTTGATTTTTTAAGTGTAGTCCTAAGCATAAGTTATGAGTAATGACCTTTAAGGAGATTTGCAATAAAAATTTACAAGAATCTCCTAAAATTTACTAAAAATTACATGAATTTCTAGTAAATTTTTCCTACAAATCTCCTGAAAGATCCTTATTTATAATCTTATGTTTAGGACTATACTTAAAATCTCAAGTAAAACACCCCTCTCTGTTATAATGTTCTTAGGACAAAAGTCACTCTTTTTTGGATGAATAATTTGAATTTTATCTGCATTCTACATGCTTCATCCATATATAAAGAGATGTAAACAATTGCATCTAAACTCTAGTAGAGATTGCTTCCTACGATGCCTAAAATAAATGAAAAAAATTCTACTCATGTCATCAAATGAAAGGAAATGAAAAAGTCAAATGGTGTGAGTTAGGTTTTTCTTGAAGGGTCCATGATTCTAGGATATGGATAGCCAAAATTGGATATGCTATAATATATGGCTTCTTCAACCTTTTGATGTTGCATCAATTAACAAGATTTAAGTATAAAGATTAGAAGTTATCCATAGAATTGAATAATAGATCTATTTCAAATTAATTTAAAAGAATTTTCTATTGAAGACAAAAACACCAATACTTCTTTGAATGGTAGACTTTTCAACATTCAATAAAAAGATATTGCTATTTTCCTTTGAAAAAAGTTTTTTTTTGCCATGGTGATCTCCATTTTGAGTATAAAACTCAAAGATGATTCAATGTAGTATGCACGGAAAGAATAAAATTTTGGGGAGCTTTTTACTACTTGAAAAATTACTAGAAATTGGGCATCTACCATAAAATGGTGGATTGGATAAAGATATAATTAAAATATAATTAAAATTCCAAACTGTATTTGGATCTCCTTATGACACCAATTGCAAATAATGTAGGAGGTCTGTAAAGGGCTCAAGTTCTAAAAGGGTTGGACAACTCCTGAAATGTATACTATTTGAACAATTCTTTTTTCATTGCTTCAGCAATGTATAAGTGTAAATTTCAGGAGGTGGATGCTTTTAGTGACTATTATGTTTCCCTTTAAAAATTCGTAACTAATCCCTCAAAGCTCCAAAAAATATGAAACAACTTGGGTTAGATACCATTTCCATTTGTATTACCATTTCAAGGAAAATTGAATGAAAAATATTTCAAGAAGATAAACTTCTCCAAATTAATTTCCACCTCAAGTGCAACAAACATCCGAGTAACTGCTTCACTAACTTCCTTCGTAACTCTCTCAGTTGGATTGGATTGAATCTCTAGCTTGGGATTTCTCCTCGGAAGTCTCGATTTTCTTGGAGAAGAAAGGGAGGTCACTAGGTTGGTATTGAAAGAAAGTTATGTGAAGGACCGGAGGCTTTGACTGGCTCAAGGGTATGTGTTCCATTCAGACTTCGTTTGTTGTGTATCATTTGAACTAAGCTTAGTGTACCCTGTGCCGTTGCCACAACCAAATTAAAAGTAAAAATAATTTTCTAATTTTCTACTTTTTAAAGAACTTCCAAAATTCAATATCTTTCATACCATACATTCAAACGCCACGAAACAAAGCCCATGCACCCCTCCTTGAAGAGAGCTTTCCGTTGGTACCAAGAACGCATGCTCCAAGTGATGGCTTGCCGAAACAAACCAAACCAACAAACTGCTGCCTAACTTAAGGTATGGATTTGACACTGACGTGCTCACATGTGCTTACATGCCGGCATGAGTTCCACGAAGTGCCACGAAATGCTCCGCAATGCTGTAACCGCTTCAGTTCAGTGGAGAGCCACCTTGCATTGATTTCGTTCCAGAGAGACACTTCAGCTTAACTTATCTTAACTAAAAGTGAAGTTAAGGACCAAACCATTGTTCTTGTTCCTGATTCTCGATAAGCTTCGTGAGCCGATGGAGGCTGAAGCAAGATTCTCATGACAGACAACAACATGCCCCAATCGACATTTGTCAATGCTAAAGTGACGACAGCCACGGTTCTCTCCTCATTCACGGCAAACATCAGCAATTCAAAAGCTTCTGCGGAGTTCCTATCACTGGAGACCAGGGCAGGGCTTTTATTTTTGGCGAAATTTCGCCAAACTATTGGAAATCTGACCTCTCTGGCTTCATCCCTCCAAAAACTGGCCTCTAAAGTGAAGCCAGCAAAGCAAGGGGGACACTGTTTCCATCTCCTATGGTGGCAGGGGGAGGAGTCTATTCTTGGAGGCCTGAAGCCTTCGGTTCATTGACCATTTGAAATTTTGCTGTGTTTTTGGTAGCAGTCCCAATCCTCCTCTTCATGTCAAGCTTTGTTTTGTGAAATTCTGATAAGTATTGCAAAAGTTATAAGTTTTTGTTTGTTATTTGGAAGTAATGTTGAGAAGGGGGGAGGTAGAGAAGAAGTATTGCCTTTTTAATTTAATTTTGGATTTGGGTTTAATTGTATAGGTGTATACTTGTATGGAAAGCTTTGAATCAATCTATATTGATTGATAAAATGAAAGAATTGAATAGTGTTATTTTGTGAGCAATCATGGTTGTTCTTCACTAAAATATTTCTTGGAAAAATCCATTTTATAGAGTGTATGTTGTCTACTAAAACATTTTGACCATTGGGATTGAAATTTTTGAGTTGTCTTTTGAATTATCAATAATTTGGTTCTTCTCATCAATTTGTACATTCCAACTTCCACTCAAAAACATAATAAAAAAGCGCAAAATACACATTATTTAAAATGGAAAGCATTATGTGTTTTCAACTTTTTCATTCAATACGAGATTATTTTCTTCCAATTTTAGGACATAATCTTTTTAAATAAAATATTGAAAGATAGAACTTCACCTTTGGGATGTGTTGAGAAATCTTTGTTTAAAAAGTTCAAACTCAATGATATTGCAATTAGTTAGGGATTTTTTTAATCTAAATTTTTTGTAGATGTATTTCAAGAAGTCAATTAAAAAATCCTACAATTATTGGATTTACCAAAAGAGTAATTAAAACAAAGAATTTAGCTTTTTTAAAGATTGTGTACCTTAGAATAGTTTTTAACTGTAATCCCATAAGCACTTGATCTATTTTGAAATGGTCAAACTTCTCATCTCAGCTAATTTTTGCCTTTTCAATTGTGTTCAAACAACAATCTCATAATTTTACTATACAAAACTATGAATTCTATATCACTTTGAAAAATTGCAATTTGTTTCTTGAAAATTTCTAATTGTTATCATTTTTGTTGCAAAAATTGAACATAAATGAGTAAGAATAGCAAAAACAATCCAAATTCTTTGAAATTTTCTTGAGAAGTAAATATAGAAATGGAAATTAGCATGAAAATTTTCAATTGGTTATTTTATTTTTTACACCCAAAATAGCCACATCAAACACCTTGAAGTCAAATGTGGCTATCAAACCAAATTTATCCTTTTATTTAATTGATGTACAAAATTTTGATATTTTTTGCTAGTTAAAAAATAAATTTTCTATTTATTTTGTATTTTTCAATAATTTCGAGGATAAAAAAATTATTGTGATTTTTCAAAGCTAAAGGTGGAAATAAAAATACATCATTTACAATATATATTAGAATCATCTATATTTTTTAACTGTAAATGAAGGGTGGAATGAGAATTATAATTTCATGATTTAAATTCAAAATACATTTAAAAAAAAGAAAATATGAATGAAAAGCACACCATATTGTGATATTTGGATTTTAACACATGGAGCTTTCAACTGCAATAACTCTTTCAATTTTTGACATTTCTCACAACTTTAAAATGGAATGGAAAAAAAACTTGTCAAACTTTGTTTTCTTAGTTGAAATCAAATTCCAAAAATAATTATTTTAAAAGTTATAATTGAGGTTGACCAAGGCACATTTACTTTTTGGATGCATACACCTTTAAGGGTTAAACAAACAAATACCTTTATATGTATGCTACAATATATATTTCAAAACATCCATGAGCTTGATTTTCTTTAAAGAAACTTTTAATTATGGAGAAAGTGAATTTGAAGATTTTTTTTGGCGATGAACAATTTCAATTACTACCTTGTATAAATCATGAACAAACATTCTAAATGTCTATAGCATCATGTCTTTAATTACTTTAGTAGGTAGTCTCAATGACAGCATGAAGTGTTTGTTTTAAAAAAGAAGAGCCTATAAAGGTTATAAAGTAATAGGATTTTCTTACAATTCCTATTTCAAACAAGGTAAAGCTTAATGTACAGTATTGAATTATATATTGACTAATATCCATGCACTACTATTACCTTGAAACCCAACAAATATGACTTTAAAAAACAAAACATAGCATCTCTTGGATGGTATACAAAACCTCTTTAGTTTTTATTATTACAATAAGACTTAGAGGTACCCACACATACCATCCATTTACATCATGCATTCTATATGTTCCAAAAGATGTATTACTACTACCTTAAAACCCAACAAATATGACTTTTAAAAACAAAATATAGCATCCCTTGGATGGTATACAAAACCTCTTTAGTTTTTATTATTACAATAAGATTTAGGGGTACCACACACATACCATCCATTCAAGCTTTACATCATGCATTCTATATCTTCCAATAGAACATCAAACAAAAACTATCAATACTCAACCATATTTCCATCTAATATGTTTCATACATGCTCCTTACCAAGCGATTCATAGAAAATAATCAGCCTTCAATCTTCATCATTATTAATTCCCTCAAACTACCATTCATACTTATACAAACCAATCACTTACTAGCTATATACTTACTTCAAAAACATCACATCAATCAATTCCTCACATGCACCTACCATGACAATTATAATATGACACAACACATAATAATGTAGACTAAAAATGCAAAGCCTCATTTTAAATCTTAAAATATGGCTTACCAAATTACTATAGAAGCGAAGAATGCACCTATTGGTCCACAAATCAAATCATTATTGGAACAATACCTTGGCTATAGGTATCATACTTTCAAAGTTAACAATGGCATACAATTTTGGTATCACTTGGTTTAAAACCAATGAGACCCAAAATGAACAAGCCCTTAATTTACATTAACTATAAAGGTTGAAGTTATTTCTCTCTTGAGACTATTGGATACTTCTTGTAGTCACTTGGATAACTTGTTATGCTCATTTAGGTTAGTCTGCAATGCCTATCACCCTACTTGGAACTCACTATTAGTGCTGTTGTACTCATTTCAAATTACTGAAATTTCAAGATGGAAAATTTCTGAAAAATTTCTGTACAAAATTCAAATAAAATATCATTTCAAGAACACCAAATATTTGAAAAGTTCAATAAGAAATGAAATTCTAAGGAGATGGTCTAAATCCAATATTGCGTTCTGATAGTCACCAAGTTGAAGATCACTAAGTCTCCAGCACTCCCCTAACTTTTGCTAGATTCATCCCTTTTTAGTTCTAGGATACATGCAGCTACACGACTAAGGCATTGTGCAAACAATTTGGAAATTAAAAAAACAAAACTCAATTAACAGAAATATTCAAAATTTATTTCTTGACTCGCGAACCTCATTGCACCCTACGGTAGACGGTCCAAACACAAGTACAAAACTAATTATTGAAGATTAACAGTTTTGCAGACAAGTACGAGCAAGGTAAGAAGCTGTGTACATCATTGTATGGAGTTCTTACCTTCAGATCATTTTGGAAACTCATGTTGCTTTTAGAATGCAGGATCAACGTTCTAATCAAATGATGTTGAAGACACTAGCCCATGTCTGAAAATCCAGAAGAAAAAAAGAACCCAGAGATCTTATCAATTACCGACACCTTGAGATCTGTAGTACAACACCAAGCTACAATAATTCGACTTTCCAGCTTCTCGGTTGTGGGGTAACAGTTATTGTTTTTCACTTCGGATAGAAGGGACGCTCGTCTGCCAGTTGGATGTTCCGGCGATTCCAATGCAAACTTTCCCGCACACTACGAAGAAAGTCACCACTTGATTCCTTCTCACACACTGCAGGAACAGGCCATTCCGACATACGGACAATCAAGGCATCACCTCCCCATAACTGCTGCCGTCCCTTGCCATCGAAACTCGCCCAAGCTTGACCCCTACAGTGTATGGGCAACTGCAGCATAAAAAACTAGTAAGGAAGAGGATACTAAACCGTTAGGAAACTGATCCCGTTTCCTACACTGACCCCAGTTACCAAAAGAACTCATCTATTCATTTGTTAGGTACGTCATATATCAAGTACTGTAACATGACTTGGCTAATGTCTATGGCCACTGATCATTAAATAAAAATGGGTTTGTACACTCTCATTTAAAAACGGTTTATAACCTCACTTCGAAATTTTGTCGAAAATTCATAGAAAGTGATAAATGTTTATAAGAAAAATAAAAAAATGGCTCTTGTGCCCAAAGACCTCTCGGCAGCTCTATACATCTACCCAAAATCACACTCGTAAATTTTGTTAAAAGCTTGAAGTGACGATAACAGTATCCTCTACCTGCTGACATGATTTACAGATTAATATACTTTCCAAGCGTTTAAGAGCGGAGTACCGATTGGGTCTATTAGTAGTAACTGAAGAAAATAATGATTCTACAATCTATCTACTCAATCAAGTGATGAAAACCCACCTGAACTCGCAGTGTTACATAATCTGGCAAAATCAATGGCCTGAATGATAAAGAATGCGGACAAATTGGTGTGAAAAGAATGCCTGGGACCTGCACAGATAAATCTCTGTAAGTATTCGATCGAATCCTCCCACTGAAATAAACACCCATCTCATCTGTTCTTTTCAATATTCTAGTTTCACGGAGGTTGATATCCACGAGTTCGATCTTAAGGCCCAGTTCTTAAGGTGTGACCTTAAAGTCAAGACTAGAAAAGCCTGATGTGATTAGCAAGGTTTCACAACAGAATCCTTCGTTAGTTTGAGAACCGCGTGTAACCTGAACGCAGACTTCAAGGCTACAGAATAATACCTGAGGGTGCACCACAGAGCCTCCAGCTGCCAAAGAATACGCTGTGCTTCCTGATGGACTTGAAATTACTAAGCCGTCACCTTGCACAATAGTGACGAAGTGACCGTCACAAAAGCACTCTAAGTTTGAAAGGGCCGATGACATGCCTCTATCAATGGAAACTTCATTAAGAACAAGAAATTCACTGGAATCTGAGCTCATATGGTCGTTTGCTGCAGAACTGTTGCGAATAATCTGGCAATGAAGTCGGTGTCGCAGTGTGATGTATGTGGGACCTTTCATTATGGCTTGTAAACTTTCTCTGTACAGACTGCTTTCTGTGGAGTGCAAAGTTAAGAATTTGATTGCAACTAATACAGGAGTACATGCAGGTTAAGTGCCATTTTCTTTGTGAAGGAAAAAGGACTAACTCTTGCCAGAAAGAACAAGCTCCATAAGCTCAACATCGACAGGAAAAGAAATTCAACCTACGGCAAAGTGATTAAGTGGATACGGAATTGCGTCATGAAGCCCAGGGAGCCCATCGAGAAGGCTACCAACGGAGGCATAGGACCTTTGAATAGAGACGCCGCCTGCAGCATAACAGTCCACGTTGGCCAGATGGACATAAATTAAGTCAGGGCCATCGTGCCTGAACCACACCCTGAAAAAACCATCATATTCAAAACCCAAATGTGATCTATTTCCTATTGTACAATGTTGTTTTAGGGATCACAGCTCTATATACACAAACAAATAGTAACTTCAGTTGGGCTTTAGTGGACATTTGAACAATCATTGAGACCTGAAATTATTAAAAACAATTGGAATTTCACGTAAACCAAATGTAACTAAATCCGTATCCACTCTGAACATCGGTTTGAGGCAAACACAAAGATTAGTTTTTACTTAGTGATGGATTCTAAACTAAGCATGAGCAGAGAAAAGTAAGCTTGCCCAGAGCATCGTTCCATCACCACCTAAAGTGATGATCAGGTCCAGTCGCTCGTCGATGTCCATCAGTTGATCCTCTGCTAACACAAATTTACAATGTATAATCCAATTCACTTAATTGATGATATTCTGTCCTATTCTACTGAATTAGAAATAAGCTGGACAGACATATGTGGCTTCCATGTCATCAACGTGCATCGATAGTTCCAGACATCAAAACCAGGTCAGAAATTTCCAGACGTACAACTTAGGTGATTGTAAACGCATTGTCTTGGGGTCTTCGGGGATTGAAGTAAGATTCACTATTGCATAATGTTGAAAATATGTGAACCATTAATGCTGCATCATAGATGTCTAAAAGCAACTTCAAAGAATATACCTGTCTCATATGTCTGGATGAACTCAAAGTCGGTACTACCCTCCAGCAATTCTGCCTTGACTTTTGCTTCCACATAAACATTAGCAATATTCTGTTCTCTGAGCCACCTGCGGATCATGGTTGACGTGCTCAGTACAGGAGCCAAGACCATATATAGCACTGACTGTCAAACTCCACTCGCGGTAAGAACTCTCCGCAGAGATGGAAGGCTTCTGCACAATGTAAAATATATGCTAGAGTAAACAAAATAAGCAAGAAGATACGTTTGAAATTCGATGCACATACTAGAAAAAGTACGAAAATTTTCAAGACGCCCCAGCTGACTATTCTATAAGATCTGTAATGATTCACCAATACCACAAGAAAAGAAATTCACTTACCAAACCATTTCTTTACAAAGCCTCTGCACGGCTGCTGCATTCGGCTTCAAGAGAATGAACACTGATTGAGGTGGAGACTTCCAAACCAAAGTAATCTATCAAATAGAAGGACGGCTTGTGAGAGACTCTATCATACTGACAAGAGAAAACGGTGCACAGGAAGAGGCCGCGCTTGGTTGAATAAAAGCCATTGACACGTTTGAACGAAAAACTACAGGACAATTCAAATGCATCAACATCGCAAAGGAGAGTACCTGTTTGTTGCTTCGGATTTCTGCCTTGATGTCGCCAGATTCAAACGAGACAAGGTCGTGATACTGCGTTTGTCTCCTCTCGTCGGCGGGATCCCATGTGAGTGTAAATGATGCCTGCGTTAGAAAAAATACACTGGTACGTAAATATATTGATCGACCGCCAGTGGTTACGCATAGACGAACTGCGAATATGTAAAACAAGGGGCATTTCAACAATAACACAGGCAATGTGGAAGTTCTGGAGCCTTGAAACCAAGTAATAGCAGCTTGGGAGCTTCAAGTACATAAAGATCCAGGTACCAGGTAGATCTAGACCAAATATGCCAGCTAAATGAAGCCAAAAAATAGGGAACTCAAGGATGGGCAGTTTACCCAAAAAATAACCTATTATGGAGACAAGTAACAGTGTCCTTATTCTCACCTTTTCAGGTACGTCGCCCTCCAGCTGCGTATCCAAATATAGGCTGTTAAAAGAGTCAGCACTATAGTTCAGAACTTCCTGGTTGCGAGTGGTTTCAATAGATTGGGAAGAACCATTTGTTGGTGGCTTCTGTGTTGACAAATTTGATTCTATTGATTCGTGAGCGTCAGTCTCAACATTAGACATGGATGAGGATTCAGCCTGTCTTGGAACGTCTGCAGCATTGTTGAACACTTGTAAGCTATATCAGCAATGCGAAGAACTGTCTCATGCACACAAATAAAAAGTCAATCACCAGTACCAGAAAGTCCAAAAGGATGAACGGCCAACCAACAAAATATTTGACAACCAAGGAGTCTGATCAAACAAAAAAACAGAATCCTCCAAACAGGCTTGAATGCATCATTCAGGAGAAAATTATTACCAACAGCTGCATTATCAGCAAGAAGGCGCTCAAGATGGGAATTTCGGAGGACCTCCATTTCATACTTATGCTTCCATTCCGCAGCCTCATCTAGAGCAAGAGCTCTTTTCGCTGCAACTTCCTCGAGGGCCTTGGCAACGGCTGTCAACACGTGTGTTACAATTCAGTCGATCAGGCTCAGTCAGCAACATCAGAGGGCTTCTATGATTTCAGGACCATAATTTTTAATGCCAACATATGTAATTATATACACGAAGAATCAAACCTGAATAAACTAAAAATTTAAGAACCTAAAGCTCTGGTCTACGACAAGAAACAAGAGAAAGAATAAACAAAAATCCATATACTGAATCTCTGGCATGCGACGTGAATGTGCAACGCCATAACACACCTATCCATGAATTGTCCACAACATTGCTTCAGCAGACTGTAGGCACGTTCGTGCAGGTCACAAGAGAAACCTAAGCGTTCGTAACCCTCGAGAGTACATCTGATCCAAGAGTACTATGAATAGTTCGCAAAAGAAATTGTAAAAAGAGAGCAAAGACTTGAGGAATTTAAGAATGAAAACATACTCTGAAGAGCATCTGAGAACTCAATAGAATTATTTCCCCCGAGAACCATAGCCCGAACTCCGTCAGAACCAATACTTTGAGATCGAATACCCCCACGTTTAACATTGAACTCCTTGCCATGATCGAACTCCAGCCGATATGGAGAACTCCTAGGACCAAATCGAACCTGCATATTGTGAAAGCATCAAATACTGAAACCTAAATCACTTCTGATGTATCTGACAAATTTGAATGTTCCACTGGGGCTTCAGTTCAAGACATCATACTAAAAACGACTGAACAATCATTCATAAACACAAGTAAATAATCACTCGCACCAAGTTCTGTCAGCCATCAGCAAGTGCTACACGAGTGCCAAGTATCTCACCTTCTAACGTTCGTCCTTAATCTATAAACTAGATATTTTTGGTGCAACTGTTTGAAGAGGAAAAGCTATCGATGACGTACTACGTGCAAACAAGACATAACTACATCCTAATTTACTTTTTTTAAACTTCATTTTTTCTCCAAAGCTTTGCATATTCCATTATCATGATTATAGTTTCTAATTTGAATATACAAATTTGAAACAAATTCTAGATATGGTTGAAAGCTTGAACTATACTAGTTACTTTTTATATTGAACTATTATATAAAATATATTCAAGTGACAATGTCTTCAAACTTTTTGGTGCATGAAATTAAACTCAAGCATTGAATTGAGGAAATCTTTTATTGTAGTTAATTAATGATTATTTTAAGAAATATAGGGTTTGAAGTTTATTTTGAACTATAAGGTAGTATGCTCTAAAATGGACCATTTATAGGTTGTTCCACCTTTTCCATAGGCTTCTATAGATCATAAATTTTTTGCGTATTGATAAATTCAAAGAAAGATAAATACAAGTGATTTCATAATTTTTCAAGCAATATTGAATTAGTTATGATTTTTCAAAGTTTTTGGTCCCAAGCACCTCTTTATAGTAGTAGATTTGGCAAAATTAATACATATGCAACCTATAAAGAGAGATAAAGAAACCAAGAATAAGAATGAAAATTTGCAATAAATAACAAGCTAGGGTCCTTAGAGCAACCATATTCGTATCCAATCAATTTTCACATATTGCATTCTACAAGTAAAATAATTGACATGTCAACTTCTTAATTAAATAAGTAAATATCCACTTATCATTACATTTAAGAATGAACCCAACCACATGCCTTAACCATCCACATTTAACTTTAAAGTGATCTTTTAACATACTTTAAGTTGCTCTCACTTTATCTTCAACCCATTAAAAGTCTATCACATATCTATTTTAAGACCACTTGAAGTTCATTTTATACCTAAGTTTAGGACTCATTTAAAGAAGATGAACATTTTCAAAACATACTACTATATAGTGTATCTTTTTACTCCAAAAATTTGTAAGAAATTTATAATAGTAATTTAAAATTCAATAATAAGTCATAAAGTAGAAGTAATGTGCAATCACAAATCTTTCTTAGCATTAAACAATGTCATGCAGGGGTAAGAAATGTGTTCACATGTGATTGTAAATGTATTGCGAACACAAGACATTGAGATTACGGGAAGAACACTCACCCTCTTCGATATCTTGAGGAAGTGCGGTCGCGCATACTGACGAGGCAATGTCACACAACCCCGCAAGATTGATTCACGAGCTGATGGTGAGAGCTGGTGCGTCCCCAAGCCGTAAGTCAGATAAATATTCCAAACACTCCCCTCAATGTTGCTGACATCCCAATAACTGCTTAGCAAATACTTTGGGCGCTACAAAGATGATCGGCAGCTACAACTGTGATTACCCGAACACTACAGTACTAGAATACACTCTGCGGTGTGTAGTAAGAGGCAACACCTGGGATAGCAGATCCATTATCGTCGAGAAAGACGATTTTCCCACCACGGCAAGAATCTCCAATTACTCTTTACCCTGTCTCCAATTCCATGGCTACTTCTCTGCATTCAGAATTCAGACACTGCCAAGTCCATTCATCAGACTCTCTAAAAACAATCCGCAGCTCCGTCAATTCTCTTATATTCAATCACATTCCACGTAAAAACGTCTCGGCGTTAACACTGCGGGAATGACACAATTAAGCGTACTTACTGTACCGCCATTGCTTGCCATACAGCGAGGTTCTAGAAAACACAGCTCTACCATCGATCAACCTTACCTGGCGCGAAAAGAGAAATTCAAGCCAGAGCGTCGTACAACCGCAAAGAGCACGACGGCGATGTCCTACAGAAGAAGCACAAGAGTTTGCGACGAGGAATCGAGAGATGGCAAGGCGGAAACCGCAAAACCCTAATTCAGCAATGAGAAGCGACGCAAACAGAGTTCCAGAAGAGAAATGGCGACCGGGATGAGCAAGCCAAGAGAAAGCCAGACCACAGCTTGTTAGTGAGTTGGTGGAAGTCACGACTCACGAGTGGATTGGGACTCAGACTCCTTCGCTTGTGGCAATGTGACCATGAGCTTAGCCCTGTAACGATGGGCTGGTCTCCGAAGAAATCATCATTTTCTAATACTGTGGGAATCAATTGCTTAAAAAAATGGAAAAGTATTCATTGGAAGTCAAACTATTATAGAAGATGTTCCCTTTTCACAAAAAAATTTGGAGGATGAATAGTTACACTTCTATCCTACACATGAGAATTCTCTATCATCCATCGGACACTAAGTGTTGACGGCAATGTTACAAGGTTAATCTACAAATAGCGTCGCAGTTATTTTCTGGTCAATGAATGAAAGAGAATATTGTTGTGCACTACCAAGACACAAGTGTAACTATTCATCCTCCAAATTTTGTGGGAAAAATAAAGGTCTTCTACAATAGCTTGACTTCCAATGAATGTTTTTTCAATTTTTTAATTCAAAAATGCACACAATTTCAAAACAAATGCTTTCTACGAAGACCAACCTAACATTCAAGGATTAAACTTAATTGTCATTAGTCCACGTTTTACCTGTTAGAAAGTCTCATCTTGGAATTTCAGGAGTTAGGAACAATTACAATCGCACTTAGTTTTTTAAAATGTATGCACAGGAATAAAATATGTAAGTTTTGTTCATTTAAATCATAAACAACTCAGTGAACTTTTTTTTATCCAATGAATGACAAAGAATCTCTCCATGCAAGACAAAAGTGCAACTATTCATCTAACAATTTTTGTGAGGAAAAGGAAGGTCTTCTATAGTGGTTAGACTTCCAATGAGTACTTTTGCATTTTTTTTAGGCCAACAATTCACACGGTACCAAAACATATGATTTCCACGGTGACCAACTTGTCCTTCAAGGATTAAGTTCATAAGCATAGATAGAGTTTATATGAAAATTAGGGACCTCTTAGTTTACTTTAATTATTGACAAATGGAAATCATAATTTTTGGAGAGTATTTGTAATTTTTGTGAATTTTCAAAGTCTAGACTTGAGGGTAGCTTTAAAGTGTTATTCAAGTGTATCTTTGAATCATCTATATAAGGATTCAAAACCATTCACTTAAGGCTCTAGTACTTGACAAATATGTTGTATTGCATATAAAATTGAAGACATTCTACAATGATGTTTAAAAATACTATCAATTATTCATCAAATAGTCATAGCCTTTATAGCATAATTAGTGGGGCAAGGAGTTTTATATATTTCTACCTTATACCATTTGACATGTGGAGTTTGTCTAATAAGATATGTAGACACCATATGAGAATTTTAGAATATATGTATATGAAATGTTCAATTAAAGAGGATTGAATATTGAATTGTTTAGCACAATTCATTAAGTGTGTTGATCCTAGTGTAGATTTATCAAATAATTTAATAACTTCATCTTATAAGGATGTAGAGGACAAAAACTGTCTATTGAATGACTTCATATTTTTGTAGGATATAAAAGATCAATGTACAAATTCCTTCATTCCTTCAATGGATAATTAAATAGCTCATGATTGTAGTGATAGGTTTGTTGTGTTGAGGTTGAAGTTTGAAGTCAAAGTGTATTTTTTCAAGATATGATTTTCTTAAGAAGTTCTAATATTTGGGGTTTATATTCTCATTACATCATATTTGGAGGCAAGAGTTGGCCACTTCAGGTTAGTTCCTTTTGTTGCTCTCTCAACAGGGAAAAAATGTATCATTTTCAAAAAAAAATTGAAAAAAATTTTAAATGAAAAAAAAAGTTGAATTTTTTAAAGAAATGATGTGGCATTCTTTTGATCGCGTCAGACTGTGCTGTTGGTAGTGTTCTTAGTGTTTTCAAAGCTAGGGAACTTGTAGTTTTGTAGAGCCCTTAAATCTCTCCTAATGCATTCAAAGAAAGATAAAATATCCAAGATATTTCAATCACTTAGTCCAGGTCTTTCTTTGAAATATATCTAAAGAAACATTCAATTACATCTTGAGTACAAATTGTTTGAAGATGAAAACCACTAATTAACATCAATCACTTCATTAGCCTTCTAATGGAATTACATTGATACTATTTGAAGATGAAAGTCAATAATTTACATCAATCATTTCATTAACAACCTTCTAATGGGGTCACATTGATATTTATTAGTAAGCAAAAGTAAAAATTATGACTTTGCATACTAATAAAACATTTAAGAGGGTTGGGCTTGCACCTTTTTGAGTATGCATTAAAGATCAATAGAATATCTATTATGGTTGATGACCAAATTCATAAAATATGCATCTTGCTAATTCTTAGCTTGCATGACTCTTGAGTTGGATTATAGATAATAAAACCTTGAATTAGTCACTCACAACTTTAGCTCATATTATTAATAGTTATCCATCAAGTTAAGTATAGAATATACTAATCAAAAACTCTTCAAATACACTTTTAACAATATAAAGTCTAAAAACACAAGAAGACTCCAAATTCTATTGCTAAGAATTAAAGAAGGGTGAGAAGAATATGTAAAATATAAGAAACATAGAGGATAGAGGACAAAGGGAAGTTGCGATTTCAAGGCTTGAAATTCTTTCTAATGCAAGACAACTTTAGAACCATGAAGAATTATCAATCTTTGGATTATTTGAACTTTGTTTTTAAAAGTTGAACTCAAAATATTAGTGGAAGAATGTCAAAAAAGGTTAACATCACAAGACATTAGATGAAACTTGAGGCCAAGGGAAGGTTGTTTTAGGTTTGTTCCCTTAGCTATTCCCGTGGTAGTAAAAGAATGTGGCTTTGTCAAATTTTTTTTTTAATTTAAAATTTCTAAAATACTAAAAAATATTGATTTTTTTTTCCAAAAATGACTTAGAATTGTCTAGACCACATTGGACTACACAACTGACAAAGCTTCTAAGCGGTCAAGATAGTTTTCACGGCCCAGGAACTCGCAATCTTCTTGAGCCTTCAAATTTCATCTAATGCTCCTAAATTTTGAATTCTATTATTTTCTTTTTAATAGTAAATGAACCTAGGATGTGAAGAGTAGAGTAACTCCTTCTAGTATCTAAGGTAAGAAGTCCATTGTGGCATGTTTAGTCATTGAATATAAATACAATTATTGGATTCACCATTTATTTTTTGCAAAAGAAAGACAATAAAATCTATTCCACATGTATTTTTGTCAAGTCAATTATGAAGAAAAAAGATACACTATAAGGAGTCAAAACAAAAACATATAGCTTCTCATTTTAGACCCAAGGGGCCTATTATTGTCCTTTTGGATTCAATTGTGACTCTTGCTTCCCTACATAATTCCAATGGAAATCCTAAAGTACCCTTGGTATAGTGAAACACTAAATCATGAACCTTTCCTAGGTGTTGAAACCACACACACTATAAGAAAATAGTGTTTCCTAGAATTGCAAAATTTAGACTTGTAGTGTCCTAAATGATGCCAACTCTGACGTCCAAAATTTTGCGTTGCTTGAGACATGAGAAAAACATCCAAAAAGACATCATACATCCAAATGTTTTCATGCAGACATCCAAAAAGACATTGGTCAACGAGACTAAAAATTTGCCATGTGACTGCTACCTAAATACCACGCAGACTGAAGTAGCCACATAGGATTTTTTCATCCATGATGTGGCATTTGATGTGGCAATGAAAAAGAAGTGATGTGGCAGGCTAAAAAGTTGATGTGGCATGCCACCTCAGCATAGTTTTCTGTTGTATGGATATTTCCATATTGTTTTTTGAGACATCAACAGAAACATCCAAATGTCTTTCAAGATGTTTTTTGAGACATTAATATAAACATCCAAATGTCTTCTAAGATGTTTTCTGAGACATCAACAGAAACATCCAAATGTCTTTCAAGATGTTTTTTGAGACATTAATATAAACATCCAAATGTCTTCTAAGATGTTTTCTGAGACATCAACAGAAACATCCAAATGTCTTTCAAGATGTTTTTTGAGACATTAATATAAACATCCAAATGTCTTCTAAGATGTTTTCTGAGACATCAACATAAATATCCAAACGTTTCAAAAGACACCTTTTAAGATGTCAACTTTGATCGCTAGATGCTTTTTAAGACATCAACTTCAACATTCACATGATTTGCAACATCACAATAGATGTACTATACACACTTCCTAGAACGTTCAATATAATACATGTGAACAAAATGATGTCATTTTTTATGTCTATGTGTTAAGCAAAACAAAATATTATCCAATATAATGTCTATAAAAACAATCACATGTCTTATATAATGTGCATGTCATGATGTCCAATGCAAACATAATGTCCCATACAACATGTCATACACAATATACAATACATCACATATAATACATCTTACAAAAAATACCATACATAATACACTATACAAAGTATATAGTACATCATATAAAATACACCATACAAAATACATTATTATTGACAATTTTATCACATTGTATCAAATGTCACTAAATGAGATATTAGAGAATTGAGAAGATGAGATATTTATACAAGTGGGGTGGTAGGAGACTAGGAGGCACAACAAAGAATATGAGAATCATAAAATGCAGGAATTAATATAATGTTCAATTTCAAACTGCATTTAGACATAGGAAATTGACTTTTTTAGAAAATTTTACACTTAGAAAAGTTGAGATAACAAACAAACTTCAAAGTCCAAAAATCCGTTTGAGATTTTAGGACTTACATCAAAAGTTATGGACAAATTTTCAAAGAGGGATTGGAAAGGACATTTTTTTTGACATTTTTTTAATGTCCTCATTAAATTTTGTTTATCCTCATTGTATATGGCGTACATAAAAATATGTAATATAAAAATGGTATTGTTGAAGTAGATTAAATATTAATTGCATCCGTTTGTTTCTATTATATCAACATCTTTAAAAACATCATAATTGCTTGGTAACATTATAGAGGACACATATTTCCTTATCATATTGCCATATAAAATGTTTCAATAGACATGTTAGTGTTGTTTATGACATTCACATCAACTTTTGTACTAATGAAGTCATATGCTATATAATATCAATAGTGAAAGAAGTTGAGCATTATGGACTATGCCACATACAACCTTCTATAGTGTTGTGTGATGTTGAGGATTACAAAATGTGCACATTCTCCAAGCATTTTCTATTTGCAGTAATGGAAGACCAAACATCGTAAATTGACTACCTTTGATAAATGTTAGAACATTGAGAACAAGACAATGTCGAGGTGAATATGTTCACTTTGTAAGAATTGTAGCTATTTTGTATGCAACAGTTTACACATTAGAAGAGTTTTGGAGGGTCCAAAAGCTTGTTTCGGGCCTATTTCCCTATAGTGAGGAGAACGGCCCGTTATCAGAATTTTCTTTTTCATAAAAAAAAAAAAAATTAGTCTCCAAATGCAAAAAATTAAAATTAAAATTAAAAAATCAAAAAAAATTTGGTCAATGACATAGCAAGGTCTCGACTACGTCAAACCGTTGTGCCGAACCTATTTCCTACATTCATAGGTTGTGATAACTCACAGG
Source organism: Pseudoscleropodium purum (assembly GCA_963969395.1). Lineage (NCBI taxonomy): Eukaryota > Viridiplantae > Streptophyta > Bryopsida > Hypnales > Brachytheciaceae > Pseudoscleropodium > Pseudoscleropodium purum. The sequence goes on from OZ017796.1 coordinate 8,530,421, forward strand.
CATCCGAAGGCCCCAAAAATCTTCTAATGACTAAGTCCAGAAAACCCTCTCATGGTGCATCATATAGGGAATACATCCTATCTCGGACTCAACTCCAGGAAGAACGTAAAGCTTTTCGACAATGATTGCAACACATGCATCCACAAAGCAACATGCAATATCAATTGAAATTATGTGATTTCCCTCTTTTTTGGAGTAATTGATGTCAACATTGAAAGAAGCAAAGTGTTCCGGACGTCCAATAGAAGACAATATTATGTACTATGCACAACCTTTGCACCAGAATGTAAGTACATCGCGTCATTAGATGTACAGTTACAGTATGCACCTGTGTATCTACACCTGTGAAGGTAGTCTTATCACACGTGATTCAAGTGTAGTCACAAACTTCACCTACCAACTTCGATGGGGTGTAGCAAATGAGAGACCAATGGAAGCTACACAAGAGTACATGGGATACATTGAGGAGATCTTGATTTTAGATTATCCAAACTACTACGTGACCATATTGTTGTACAGTTGGATAAGAAATATACATGATGTTTGATATCCTAGTATTCAACGGAATAAATATGGCTTTAGTTTGGCAAACTTGTTCAATTAGAGGATAAAGATTAGCTCTTGTAAGATCACTTGCTTTAGCACGTAGAAGTCTATGAGGACGTCATCAATATGTAGAGTGTTGTCAAAGTCCACGTCACTTCGATGACATTCATTGTCTTTCAGAAATTCTTTAGGGGACAAAGGTTGTAGCATTTGATGTTGTCCATAATATACAATATACAACATTGGTGTCTGTTCAATGTTCCTAGCATGGTATGCAAGTGAAAATTACTTAAGTAACTAGAGCTTTATGTTGTCTATAACTATTAGATTTGTATAGAGAAGAATTTGTATCTCATTTTTCTTCTATACCAAATTCATACACTACCTTCTAAAAATGTTTTGTTCTTTGTTCATTGAAAGTATCTTGTAGCAGTAATGGTTTGTTTTTTCAATTAGAGAATATGCAAGGGCATATATTCTATTTGAAAAAAGACAATGATAATACCTATGTAAGATTTCTTCTATAGGTTGCCAAGTATAGCGCACATTCTAACCCTTGCAATAAACCCACAAGTAAATAAAAGAAGGGCAGGAATTTGTGTCATACATTGTTGGTCATGAAAAGATTTTTGCAGCATATCCATGTTGAAGTCTTCTCTATCTATAAATGTCATGTCGTGCACAAAAAACAACATGACATTGAAGTTTGCAAACTTTTATGAACACTAAGATGATTCAAATATTGTCTCCAAAAGCATCTAATATTATGCATAAATGTCTTGTACAACATGATCACCTCTAATTGCATGTTCAACAAAACATCTACATGTCTATGTTAATGTCTAGGAAGACATTCCGAAGTCCCTAATGATGTTTATGACAACATCTACACATCTATATTAATGTCTAGGAGGACATTCCAAAGTCCTTGATGACATCTACGACAACATCCCAACATGTGAATTGATGGCATGGATTTCTTTATACAGCACTTGAAGCCCTATCCCGCCATGCTGACATGTCTTGCCACCTCAGCATTATTCCAAACCACATTAGCTAATTAGGACTCAAAATGCCAACTTTAAGGCCACGTCATTGTTTTTTCACTGAAGCCTACCCTTCTAGCTGCCCGCCATCTTCTTTTTTAACCTTGGGTGGGTATTCACCATAATCCACAATAATTCACACCAAATTACTAGTAGTGAAAATGGGTCAACAAAGTTGACGTGGTAGTTGGTGCTTTCTCAGACATTGAAGTGAACCCGTCCATGTTCACTTTGGTGTTACTAGAAATTGTTTGAGCAATGGTCACACCACCTTTATTTTATTGCCATTTTGCAATGCCAAAGCAAACATCAATAAGAATCTATGATTTCTCCTAAATGTCATCTTTGACACAAAGACATCCACATAGACAAGTCATGCTACACTTTGGACACTTAGTGTTTTGCTTTGGATACCACAGAAAACACAAGTTTCTTATAGTGATAAGTGTACTCATTGAATTCACTAGATGGTGCCACTTTCCAATAGAATTCCAACCCTTTCATCTCTAATTCCAAAACTTTGAGTACTAATTGCACACTCAATGCAATAAAAACTACACTAGAATGCAATAGAATCAAAACAAATCCAAAAGTACTGTAATGGATGTGCTTACTTTATCCCTATACCTTTGTTGTAGACATAAACTATCTAATAGATGACTTCACGTAAGATTGGACGATGAAAAAAAATGTTTTTCCATCCAATTTATTCATTTCTAGGGTATTTTAGTATATTTTTAGTGGGTAGTAATGCAAAGTCCTTCATTATGATCTTATTGACTTTTCTAAAGAAGAAGATGCTTAATCCATAGATCTCCCTTGTAGTGTATTTTGGCCATTTTTTATTATTTACTCTTGGTTTGAATTTTAACCATAAAAATGATTTTTTTGAATTTGAGTCCAACTTATGAAATGAAGCTTGTCCACTGCACTTCCCATTCCATTTGAAAATATTGAAAAAAAAATTTGTTTCAATATTTTATAGCAATACAAACTTTGGACCTATAACCATGATTTGTTGATTTTCCAATTATTAAATGACATGGTAATTTTGGGTTTGTAACCTAAATGCCCAAACTGAGTTTTTGGGTACCATAGAAAATTTAGGTAGCTCACCACAAATGAAGTTTTTATTTATTTTTGATGAAATTTTAATACAACATGTGTTCAAAGAGTTGCAACCATTTTGGAAATTTTTCATACAAATGTGACCTTATGAAGTGTAGTTGCCCGGATTTTTGTAGGGCCACAAAAAAAAAATCCTTTTTATTTTCTCCATAGAGTGTATGAATCCCCTGGAATATACATGAACTAAAAGCGATAATAAAGAGGTAAAAATAGGTATTATAGTACCATAAGAAAAAGGAGCACCTATGGGAAATCTCTACTTACTAACCATTGAAATGTCACTTCAAATGCTAATATCTTGCAATCTATATTGTGGAAATTTTTGAAATTTTTTCCACATGTTTTCAAATGAGCTAATTACAAGATCCTATAGTTAAAAGTGTCCAAAAATGTTTTTTTTCTACAATTTGGTACATGTATTAGAAATGGCAATTTGGAAGTAGTTTTTGTGAAAACATAGTCAAAATCATTTAGGGGTTAAGTCACATTGATTTAAACTAATCAATTTTGATGAGTCCAACTTAACCCTTAAACATTGGGCTAGTAACCATTTAAATCATTTCTTTTAGTATAGTGTGACATCATCTATTTTAAAAACCACTACAATACTCATTGGAGGTCAAACTAATATGCAAGATCTCTCATTTTTGGACAAAAATTTAAAGATGAAAAATTGCACTTTTTTCCTACATAAAAGATTCTTTGTCATTCATTGACTAGGAAATGGCTATAGTGTCATTTAATGATTTATAAGGCTTGGGGAGAATATTGAACTCAAATGTGATGATGATACTCTTTACAATTCTTCTATGAAAAGATGGTACCATCATGAACCAATAAAGACAGTCATACTTTCTTCACCCCAAGTTCAATCCTCAAAGAAATGAGACATGGTGCTTTTTCATTGGTTGTCCATAGCTTGCAAACCTCCTGTTCTCTGAGAATTGAAAATGCCCATTCTTTTCCTCTTGAAGTGAAGAAATGGACTTGATTTTGATCTTGTATTCCGTAGTTTCATCCCTCTGCTACCATACTTTCACCCCTCCATTGATTTCATCTTGATTGTTGATTTGAACTTCACCATCATCCAACTTTGGAAGACAAAACCAATTCTCTGCAATTTTCATTCTGTGAATTCCACACACCAAAAAGAGGTGTCACACCTGCTTCCCGCAAAACAACTCCCCATTGGCTCCTCTTTTCTCTCACCAACTTCTCTCATCCTTCATTAGAATTTTGCTTCTTCGAGAAGGTGTGACAACCCCTAAATGTAATGTATCTGCGCTCCTCCTAATGTTCCACGCGCACTTGCGTCACAATTGTAGCTAGAATCTGCCAGGCTAGCTTCCCAACGATCCCAATTGCAGCAGCTTGCCCTCAGACCTTGCAAGCGCCGAACTTTATTCACTATTACAGATCACATCACCATGTCCTCCTTGCGAGCTCATCTTCTGCATATCTCGAGTCCGATTCCAGATTCACAGACCTTGCAACCATGGCGGTGTTCGGGTTCGAGGTTCAGACATGGAAGGAAGGCTTGCTGCTCAGCCATGTCGTCGCAGGTCTTGTAGCTGCGTACTGCTACTATCTCGTCACCAAGCTCTCAATCGGGCTCTCTCGCTTCATCTCGTGCATTCCCGTTTTCGTCCTCTACGCGTATCTCCCGTTCATCTACAACCGGTCGACGCACATCTTGGGCGTGGCTAGTCTGTATTGCATCCTCACCTGGATCGCCTCCTTCAAGATCCTGCTCCTGTGCTGGGGCCATGGGCCCGGGAGTGAGTGCTCGTCCTTCCCTCGGTTCGCCATCGTCATGATCTACCCCGCCCACGTGAAGAGGACGGGGAAGGTCGTGAAACGTGTGGAGTACGACCGCTTCTCCTCATGGTGGGAGCACGTTACGAAGTCGGAGGTTTGGCACGTGCTTGTGTTTCGCTCTCTGGTGAAGCTCGTGGTGTTGGCATTGCTCTTGTATTTACTCTCTTATCGAGACGCGCTTCCCGGGATGATTCTCCATCTTCTCCTCTCGTTTCAGCTTTACCTCTTTGGAACGATTGTGCTGGAGCTTCTGGCCGCGGTGGCGAATGCCCTGTTCGGGGTCACGCTGGAGCCCCATTTCGATAACCCGTTCGCTGCCGATTCGCTCGAGGAGTTTTGGGGTCGTCGATGGAATCTGCTTATAAGTAATTGCCTTCGGGAGACGGTGTACAATCCGGTTCTCTCTCTCCTTAGAAACTCACCCCAGGAAATTAGGGGTTCGGGAAATGTAGGGTTAGCGCAACGATCGAGACGCGCGTCGTCTTCGGAATCAGTACCTGTCGCCCAAGAGAAGGAGAAACAATTGGGACGCGCCTCTCCGGAAGCCGAATTCGTCGGGAAACAACAGATGGGCGGACGACGACGTCGCTTTGATTGGCCGAAACTGGTGGCGATGCTGGCTGCGTTTCTAGTGTCGGGCCTGTGCCACGAGGGGTTGGTGTACTACTCGACCTCGGAGGTGACGTGGGAGATGATGAGCTTCTTCCTGGTGCAAGGCGTGGCTCTGGCTGTCGAAGGGGCATGGAAGCTTTCCTACCCTGCCACGCGACCGCCGAGAGGGGTGGCCGCGCTGGGGACGCTGGGGTTCGTGTTTTTGAGTGCGCATTGGTTGTTCTGGCCACCGCTGGATGGCATTTCGGAGCAAGTGGAAGTGGAATTGCGGAGAATCCTGCACATCTGAAGGAACCGAAATGCCTGCAGTTGAAGGCTCCAGCAATCTTAAAGCCTCGTGGAGCAATTCTCTGTCCATTGCGCACACAGACTTCACCCAGGCTCCATTGCCCTATGGCCCAAGCACACCGACAGGTTTTCAAATTGTGCGGGGAATCATCACCTCGCAGTACTGTACCGTAGTAAGTTAGCAAGTTAGTAAGTTACGCACAAACATATGCATGCTCCTCTGATCCAGGAATTTTTCTTTCATTTATTTTGGGCAGTACATTTGTTAGAGTGATGCAGTTGTTCACATGCACATAGATGGATGAAACATGTCAAATGTGAATGAAACCTAAAGTATTCATCCAATAAAGTATGCATTCATCCAAAAAAGGACAATATTGACTATAGAATATGTAGCATTTACATAATACTAGTTTCATATATTGAAAATGGGGGAATATAGTACTTTATGCTCCCTCAAGTTTCTTTTGTACTTCACTTGTGAGTGAAATATTGCTAAAAGAAACATGTTGTTGTCCTTACCATTGTGAAGACTAAGTTTATATCAACCTTGCCATAAGTGCCTAGTGGATATGCTCAGTCTACATTGTTGGAAACTTTATGAAGGCCCTATTTGGGTGGAATGTTCGGTGATTTATTTTGTATTTGTCTTCTCGTTAAGAAAATCATTGCACATATCAAGTGTTCATTGTTTAATCCTTAAATGTCGACAAGAACATTTGGTGTCTGATAGATGACAGAGAATTCTTCTAGTAGGATAGAAGTTCAACTATTCATCTTCGGAATCTTGTTGTGAAAAAGGGAAGTTTTTTATAGTAGTTTGACTTCCAATGAATATTTTTGCAGTATTTTAACCTCTAAAGTCCTAAGACCATTTCTTGGCTAGAAATCATTCAAAACTACCATTTCTATTGTGTTCATCCAAAAAAACAAAAAAAATATTTTTTTCAAAAATCTAACCATAAGATGTTGTATTGAACTTGACAAAGATCATGTAGTTAAAATTTCAACAAGTTTGACTGTACACATTGGAAGATAATTGCATTCAAAGTTTGAGGAAAAGATTTTTTGGGCATTGCCTTAGACTTACAACACTTCCAAAAAAATCTTGCAATGCAACTAAGTTGTAAAAAATGACAATATAATATTTTTTCTTGCAATGAGATTTTTTGCCCCAATTTTTTTCTTTGAAATCTCACAAATTTCAATGGTAGATTGAAAGATGAAGTCATTATTTACAAGATCCCAAAAAAAATTGGAAAAAACAACATTTCTTAAAGTCTACGTAATTTCAAAGGCCTATGCTATTAGCTAAATGGAAAATGCCATTGGGTGAAACAAAAAAAGGGTCTATTATGTTCCATGTCAAACCTAGCATGTTCCCACCTACGTTCCCAATAGAATTTCTATCATTGGGAACGTCGGAGTTCTCTGCCTTCATAGAAAGTCCTTTAACTTATCTATTTCATTCAACTTCCACCTATCTTATTTGATTGTAAATTTCAACATATCATCTTTGTGGAGTTGAAGACCTTATAGGGGTCACCTCACCAAGCACGGCCCTAGTCTATTTACCTACTGCCCACTCCCGGTATTCGGTCTAAACTACAAGCCCTAATCCCTTCCAAAGTCAAGCAAATAGTGGCTAACCAACCTACGCCTCGAGTTCAGTTTCATTAAAAAAACACCATAACTTCTTCATCCGGCATTAGATTGGAATAAAAATTATATATCCATGAACCTTTCAAAAAACTATACTTCTTCAAAAAGTTCCAAAAAATCACAATATGAATTGAGCTCATAGGAACCTACTTGAACTCCAAATTGTCCTCTAAGGGGCATTGGGACTTTAGAGGTTAATTGGTGCTTCCAACTATAATACTTCTAGTAATACTTTCAAAGTCTAACTCCATGTGAATAATTTATATTCATATTCTTTGTGAAGGTAAGATTTGGTAGAAATTAAATCATTTTGTAAAAAGTGCCATGTGTCATCTTGTAAATGGTGTGAGGTGATTTGGACACTTGAGAATCTGATATGGAAATTCAATTTTGGCACCTAAGTGCCGAATCAAACCTTCATGTAAGCTAGTTTTTCATTCTAGAGTTTGGAAGGGTTGGAGTAGAAGTGATTTTAATTCTAAAAGGATGTGAAGGATGAAAAGTGGTCAAATGGATGACTTTCAAAATTACTCTGGAAATGAAGAATGCACCTATTGGTCTAAAAATTAGATCATTTCAAGAAATCACCATATTAATAGAATTCATCTTTTCATAGTTAGGTTTCAATAGTATTTATAGCATATTAGGAGTGTAGTTGAGTTCAAAATAGATAAATCCAATAGTGACCCCTAGCTTAACCCAATTTCCACTACTTTGCTTCCTAATATAGTGAAAATTGTAAAAGATTTCCAACCTCTACTAGTAGAGAATCATGTTGAGAAAAACAATATTTAGGGGACTTTTTTTTCTACAATTGACTTTAAAATATCAAATTTAATTGCAAATATTGTTTCTTTTAATTGGGCTTCTATGTGTATTTGGAGTGAAATTGGATTTCTACACGTGACAAAAGGATCATTATTATTCAACAATTTTGAATGATGAATTTGAATTACCATTGCAATTGGCCAATCATGTAAGGAATGAAGAAAACCATATTAACTCCTTAGAGTCATTGGTAGAAAAGGTAGATGTAGATTTGAAGTTTTAACCCTTGAAGGTTCATGACTATATTTTTATCAAAAAAACACTCCCAAATTTCTATTTTGGGTGCAACGAGCTACAATCAAAACAAAATACTTTGTATAATTATTTGACCATAGGATCTTGTATAAGCCTTGTATGACAATGTATGGAAAAAAATCTCAATCACTTTGACCTAGTAATCTTGAGTTTTCAAATTTTGAATCCTCTTAAATTAATTTTTTGTACTATAGAGTTTTGAGGTTTAAACCTTTATGGTAGAAAATTGAGTTGAGAATTTTGTAAGAAATTAAAAAAAATATAACCTTAAAAAAATTGTTAGGAAGTAAATACATAATAAAATAATAAAATAAAATCATGAATAGTTCCAAAATAGAATTGAAACATGTCAAATTTGATGGTGAGATTGTTGTATCAAGTAGTTTATAAATGATTGAATTTTTTGTTTTGAAAAATTGTGAAAATTCAGTTCAAAAATGAATCTCATGCAATACTTTTTCAATCAATGATGCTAGGATGTGAGCATGTGAGTGTAAGTCTAGAGCCTAAAAATTTAAAACATGATGTAAAAGAGTGATGTTTTTCAACAAAATTTATTATATTTAGAGAAATGCAACCTATTACTATAGGCACCATAATTGCAAATTTTAGATTTAAAAGCTTAGCAAGTTGATGCTATTGCATGATTTGGAATTTAACCTATAAAATCCTAGTGTACCCTTGAGGGACAAAATGAACTTGAGGCAAATTCCTACAATTTCAATATTCATTATGATTTCTTAAAACTTTTTGTGAATACAGAAAAACACATTAGCTTTGTGGGAATACAATTTTTATTCCATTAGGTGCCCATGAGCAAAAGTTATGGCACAATAGTCCCTTTTTTTGGTGTGTCAGGTAGAAAATCCCTAACACAATTTTTTTTTAAATTAATTTTGTTCTATTTCTTGTAGATTGTAATTTTATCTACATGGAAAGCTTTTATTCATTCTATTTGGATTTGTTATGTAAAAGTTATCGACAATCTCATTTTTCGGGCAATCAAAGCATTTTCTTGAAAAAGTAACTTCTAAGATTCATTTTTTAATGCAATTTTCACATTTTTCAAAAAAAATTTGTTTGATAAGGTTTAGTTTTCTTGCTAAATCAATCTCATTATAGTGTTTCAATCCCATCTTGGAGTTATTGGCAATTTAGTTTTTCTTTCAATCTTGGATCTATTTCTACATACTTAACAATTTTTGAAAGAATGAAAATCAAGAGTTTTTTTTCTTAAAAATTTCTAGACTTTCTATTGATTTCTTCAACATAACAAAAAATTTAAATTCAAAGTTTGTAGTGCAAATAAATTTTATAAATAGTGGTCAAAGTCATCTAAAATTGTAGGCCAACATTTAGAAAGACTTCTTTTATCCAACTTTAAATGCTAATATCTTCCAATCTATATAATCAAACTTCATGAAATTCTTATCACATGATGTAAGACAAGTGAAGGGAGGATGCTATGGTTAGATTATAAGAAAATTATCTTTTCTTAGATGAATGTGGCAAGAACTAAGAGTTTTGAGTCCTTTTTGACAAAGAAAATGGCCTAAGGACTTTAGAGGTTGATTTTATCGCGTTCTAAGAGGCCATCCCCAAAAGGGACTAATCAAGTGAGAATAAAAATAACTTAGAGGCAATTCTAAGAATGAAAGAAAGACAAATGTTGTGAATTTATTGTAGGATGTGGAACATTGTCTATATAATAAGCTATTCTTTCATTGCAGTAAGGAATACAATTGGAATATGAATATAATATTTTTCGGATAGAATTTAAAAATTTCGAAGATAATGTACTACACTGGTACTATGTATCTACTTCATATCATGCTAATATCTATCAACTAACTTGCTCACTCATACAATTGTATAATAACTTGATTCCATTAGCACAAGGTGAATATGTAAGGTAAGAGGCTCAAATTCAATAGGGCACCAAAAGCGATCATGACTCACATGTACATTTTGCTTTCTTCAATGCACCAACTACAAACTTTTCAGGAGGTGGTTGCTTTTGATGACCACAAATGACCTCTTTTTTTTTCCAACTTCAAAAATTTGTAACTAATTCCAGAAAGGTTCAAAAAATATGAAACGACATGGGTAAGATGTCAATTCCACTTGTCTTTCAAGGAAAATTTTCTGAAATTTTTTCCAAGATGTTTAGCCTCCCCAAAACTCAATTCCAGCCCTTCAATGGTCCATTTATTTATGGACCTCCTAACTTATTGTACAAAACGAGAGCTGATGTGTTTGTAGCCGTGGTCCCTCGTGACACAGGGAGGGACAAGTTGTGGATCAAAAAGAAAAAAAAAAGAGTGGTGGCTGAAGCCAAAGGCCAAGCCCAAGCGGTTTTTAGGGTTGTATCATAACACGGTAGGTCTAGAGAAAAAAAGGTGTGTGTGTGTGTGTGTGTGTCGTACATTGCTACTCATGAACCGCATTGGGCCCAGCCGCTGGGGCTCCACCGAGTGCAGTCATTGATCCAATTATTGGGCACTGGGCTAACTAAGGTAGTCTGCTCATGAAGCGACCATATAAGAGCTGATTGCCTTTGGAGGGAAGCTAAAATCTTTGAAACAATTTTCAGCAAATTTTAAGAGGAAGAAAAATGGAAATGGCATTTAACCCAAGTTGTTTCATATTTTTTAGACCTCTGTGGAATTAGTTACAAATTTCTGAAGTTGAAATGCAGTGGTCACTAAAAGCGATCATTTCCTGAAATGTACACTACTAATCTATTGAAGAAAGTAAAATATACCTGTGTGTCATGATTGCTTTTAAAGCATGGGTGCATTTAGAGTAAACTACTATAGTTGACTTCAGTTGTTACTGCCATGGTAGCAGTAACTTCGTTTTGGTCTTCCAATTCTATCATACTGAATGCGCTTGCTTTGAAATGGTTGAGACAGTTTCATCTGCTTCAAAAAAAATTGAAAAAAAAAAATTGAAAATTGAAAAAATGGTTGAGACAGTTTCGTTTGCTTAAAAAAAATTGAAAAAAAAATTGTAAATTGAAAAAATGGTTGAGATAGGGAGATCCAGTGGAAGTACTGAAATTGATATTTGTAAATGAACATCAATTGCTTTGAGTATTCGTGAGATACTTATATTCTGCTGACTCCCAGAAATTCGGAGAGGTGACACCTAGCTCGATTGACTTTAAGTCCTTCACGGACAACTTGGTGAAAGTTCAATGGGAGGTTTGGGTAGGTAGGTTCCTACAAAGTCCATTCTTTGAATGCATTTTTTGAATGTTTGGTATAAGGTGTGGACATGTATATATGTCCTTTCAGGAATAGAATTGATTTTTTTTTATCAGTAGATCAGATTAGGTGTCATGGTCAAAAATTATGATGACCCAAAAAAAAATGGGGGGGCAAGGAAAGCAGCTTCTAGCACCATGTGTAAAACTAACTCCTCTGTTTCTCCTCATTTTCTATTAATGTTTGGCAAGGATGTAACTAAAAATTGCTTTTGTTGTTCAAGAATCTTACTTCAGACCGAAAGACTTAGAGTCTCAATTCATTGACTCTATCAAGCAAAGGTAAGGAAAAACTTCTTCAAACTTCAAATGCTATAATCTTTCAATCTACAAAGTTTAAGTTTCTAAAATTTTCTTCACATGTTTTCAAAGTTGTTTAGTATAATATTTCTATTTTAAAAGACAAATACAAATTCTTGGTCAGTCTGGATTCCCGAACAACAAAAACCACTAGAGTATTGAGGTGAAATCCAAATTACATTGATTTGTTGAGCCGCAACCTGCTGAATCCTACATTATGATGGCACATTGGAAATCGAAGAAACTGCACTTCCTCAAGATCCTCCACATCCACTACGCTACTCATTTTTTTTATCCGACTATACAAAGACATTGAAGTCCATAGATGAGCACTAAAACTACAGGGTGTTAATGGTTCTTATAACCCAAGCTTTTGGAGCACATTCCAAACAAGAGCTTGCCAAGCTTTTGACCAGCATCAGGTATACCCACGTGCGGGCAAACTGACACTTCTCTTTTTCTAGCTACTTGATGATAGTAAACAACTTCGAAACCTTTGCTGTAAAGAGAAAAAAAATAAACCACGTTGAACAAAAGCCTATCCATCGATCCCACAGACCGACTCGTCCCAACTCCGTCTAAAATACTCTTGAAAGGAAAAAAAACTTCACCTTCGTCCACACTCCACACGTACAGCCGGACCATGTGCCAGTCCGTAGTGGAAATCATGAGGAAATGTACCTCTCCCACCCGTAATTCAAGTCGACATTGTCCCCTCGACACTGCAGGAAGCTGTTGTTTCCGTTTCCATGGTGGTTTTGTTCCAGTGGATTAGCTTCCACTTTGACAGGCTGACTATCGTGCATGGCGACCCCAGATCTGCCGAGCTCTTGCCCGTACATGTCATGGAAGCTTGAGAATCCCGCGCTGGAGTTCAAGGACCCCCTCATCCTCTCCATCGCCATGTTGCTCACCAGTTGGTTGGCGTTATTTACATGGTCGCTGGGCTCGGACAGGACGACGCTGTTGTTGTTGATGGGCGAAGTCATGTGCTGGAAGGAGCTGGTGGACAAAAACATGGGGGAGGAGTGGGAGTGGTGGTGGTGGTGGTGGTGGGGGTGGTGGGGGGAAGAGGACGAGACGACGCCCGCTGCGGCTGCGGCAAGGCCATGGACAAGGTGAGCTTGGCCTGCTTGGACTCTAAAATTGCCGGATCTCTGCGTGTGCAGGCGGTTAGCACTCATCTCTTCTTGAAACTGTGTGGAAGACTCCTGCCCAACACCATCCTCATCCTCTGAACACGAGTAAGACCACTTCAGTTGGCGGCTGCCAGACCCGCGGATCTCTCGACCGACATATAACATAAGCGCAACCACACCTTTGCAAAGATTACATAATTATCGGGTTTTACGTCAGGGTTGTTGTCTCTCTAGGTCATACATCATATTCAAAAATGATTTCAAAACGGCTGCATTAAGGTATTTATTACTGTTATAAACAATCACGCTCCCCAGTGGGATCAGTGTCACTCTTTCAGAAACGAACAATCAATTTACAGTCAATTCAACATCCTTTCAACCAGTACACCTAATTCTGAACAAACTCCACCCCTCCAGATTCAAAACCAGATGCCAAGTTCAGCGTTCAAGGCGACCACGTCACTGTCTCCTTGGCCAGTCAATTGAGGATTATAACTCACGTCGTTCCAAGCCCTTAGATTAACCAAACGGTACATCTTTTTTACGTTCTTGGTTACATATAACGACTTAACATTATAATCAACAATGCTCCCAACCTCCCAACTCTCAAACCTTATCTACAAATCATGTCTTGTTTTAGCCAGGCAGTCCATCCAACATGATCGAAACTGGTCAAGTCCACAGCTAGAACAGGACACGACTTCCACAAGCGGTTAATTAATTCAAACTTGTTTTCATGTTCTGTGTTCACGTGAAGCTTCGTAAATCAGTTGGTTTGTTCAAATGCACTTAAGTCCAATGGAAGCTGACGAAAAAAGGGCATTGCCAAGCTCGCTCTCCAGACAGGGACACGGCTAGAACAGCATTTCCACGATTTCCAGTTGTAAATGGTTTATTCAAACACGGGTTCATGTTCTGGTTTCATGTTTTGCTTCGTCCGTTGGTTAGTTCCTATATAATTATGCATGATTTGAGTACCATGGACGCTGATGACAAAAGGACATTCAAGCAAACTCTAAGCTAGCCAGGGCACCTACCGGTGGCGCCATGTGGCTCCGGGCCACTTCCGGACACGCCTCCGCTGTCCTCGGCGTTACCCGTGAGATTGGTGAGGAAGCTTTTCTGCGACGAGGAGTCGGAGTTGCGCGACGGCTGGCGCGCGGGGGGCAGCTGCTGTTGCTGTTGCTGTTGCAGCGACGACAGGAGGGCGTTGTCCTGCTGCTGCTGGGTCATCCCCGGCGGCATCCCCAGCTGGTTGTTGGTAAATCCGGACTGACTGGCCATGGGTTGGATCATGCCCACGGTCGTCACTTTGGACGCCAACTCCGTCAGCTCCGCATGTGCCGCCTCCAGCCCTGGGGAATTCGATGTGTGCACCGCCAGCGTCTCCTTCGCCTTCTCCAGAATGGACTGCAAGTACCGGCCTTGCGCCTCGATGCGCATTTGGAGGTGTCGCTGCACCTACATAACAGAACAAGACGCACACGAATTGATCGAGGGTTAGAGGTCTAAGGCCAGGGGGAGGGGGGGTCGTCGGGCAGATCTTAGTTGCATTTCAGTCGAATGCTTCATCCTTCAAGTGTGTATGCGTGCCTTACAGTCCTTACTATGGAGTATGGACGCTCTACATAGATATTAAAATTGTTAAAATCGAAAGTTGCTGAGCCCCAAAATGAGGACCTTCAAGTCCCAAGAGCTCTGAAAACTAGGACCGGTATACTAGTAAAGATCGGAGGTTTCAATTCGGGGATTCAAACTCTGCGAATTTCAGTGAAATTGTATTACTCAATAGAGATCGACCATAGTGGATTCCATGCAGTGTGTTGTATCATGTAACATGTGCACATCACATCTAGTCAGGGAAACAAGCAAGTGGTACTCCGTAAGATGTACCTACCACAAGATCTAGTGGACTACATGCACGATGATCTATCTACCATTCGCTGCCCACAAAATAGCAGCAATTGTTAGAAATGCGCTATGGACTGTTTTCGTTTAGTGTGGAGAAAATGAGGCTGTGCCACGCACACAGATAAGAGGAGATAACTATGGAGAGAGTGAGTACTGTACCTCTAGTTGGTCTTGTAACCGCTGCTGGACATCCAGCTGCAACTGTATCGCATCAGTCATTTGCAAGCCACTGCCAAACAATTACAACATGGTCCACTTCGATCAGTATCTGACGAGCCAGAGCAAGTTGCAGGCAGCTTAGACCCATCACCTCGCTCTGATATGGTCTTTTCTGCTCAAAATATTGGAAATACAATGGTCAATTTAATGATGGAATGGACTAGAATATGCTCGAGAGCTGGACAATGCTTGAAAATATTATCAGACATAATACCAAGTTTCTCTATCTCTGTACATTTTAGTTGATGCAAGGGTTTAGATGAGGAATTGAGGAGTAAGATTATGGACTAAAATTCTCAACTCTCAAGCGACTAGCATATGAGACTGAAACACAGTTGCCTTTAGCACCACACTTGCCATTATGAACGATGGAAATCTAGAAAAGACAAAGCTATGAAGATTCTAGTCATAAATTATGGAGTGCACTTACTCTTGAGACTTGGGGGTACCACCATCTGAAAGAGAATTTTGTCGAGGAGAACCTGTTACAATTGATGCAAGTTAGAAAAACCGGTTACACTAGTCTCTTTCTTCCGACCAATGAGCTCTAATATTGACCAACGGAACTCCAAGAGTAGTATATAACTAGAATTTTCTAATCATACGATTATAATTTGCCCGAAATGGTATAGCTACATGACTTACCGTCATCTCTATTGGATCCCTGAAGATGTGGATCCTTGTTGAGTTGCTTTCCAAGCCTGAATTTCTGCACACCCACTAACACTATTAGCCATGAACTCCAAGTCATAATTCTCGTCAGAGCGACAGACACAGTGACCATTTCGTACGCTATATTAGAGTTCAATTAACCCGTTAGGCCAAAGACCAATTCATGATACACAAAAATATACTTATAAAATTACCTGCAGGTGGCTCTTCAAGTGATAAAGAGTCAGCCCTTTCACGCCCATGATGCGCATCACAGACTTGGGAGTAGCCTCTGCGAAAAGGAAACAAGATTCTCTGAATGAATGGCGTCTTAAAAAGTAACATATTATGCAAAAAATATAAGGATGCATAACACACTTCAAGAGCAGCCTGTCGGTAACTTGAATGATGTATCCATTGAGTGATATACCCTCTCACTACGACAGTTCAAAACCAAATCACTCTAGAAACCTCAAGGGCGGTTCTAACTTCTAAGAAGCTTTGTGGAAAGAGAGAGTGATTTGACAAACTATCTACTAGTCACATTCACTTTACTCACTACCGACCAAAACAAACCTCGATGCGTGGATGCACGATGTCCCTGGAATCTCTCATGTCACTCCCAAAAGAAAACTCGCTAGCCGTACTCTGAGATTTTAACCATAAATAAACTCATTATCCTACTAGTGAGCACGTTGCAAACTGGCGACTTTCATCAAATGCTAGTGTTCCAAAACGTCGACCGTTTCCCAAGTCGGTGCTAGCGAGGATTCTCTAACAACTTCTCCCGAATACGTCAATTGCCACACAATTAGTTGTACTGAGAATATTATCCACTGGCCAGTACCAAACACTGCTCGTGATTCCACTGGATGCACGTCTGGTACTCAGAAGAAAGTACGAGTGCTCCTTTGAGATGGGAACTTTTGCGTTAACTGGTAACGCCACGGGGCCGCAACCCTTCAAGTGCTCTTTTCTAGAAAGGAACCCTATATTCGCTCACCCAGTCACGGAGATTCTGCACATCACTTCACCGATCCAGAAGTGATCATCGAACTGACTGGTGGTCCACCGAAATTCTTGCGAAGAAATGAAAGAAAATCAAACTGGTAGCGAGCAGTGATCACCGAAACTCGTCGCTGGAAGCTGGCCCCGATGGAATTGCAGGCAAACACGGATCACTACGAGTCGGTCACAGAATTAGTGCGGGTGAGGAATTGTCAACTAGCTAGCCGCGGGATGGGATGAGACGAGACGAGACGAAGGACTCACTGTCTGCGCCTCCCAGCTGCGTGACGGCGTCGACGAAGCGTTCGTGAAGCTCAGGAGTCCAGCGCAAGCGCGGCTTGGGATCGCCAGACTGGCTCCCTAGCGAGCCCCCCATGTCGCCTACTCCATTCATGGCGCTCCCCTGAGGCCCGTAAGGTGATGGTTGCAGCTTGTCGGGACTGAACACTCCACCGGGTCCGTCGGGACCCCCTGGACCTCCTGGACCTCCTGGTCCACCTGGGGGCCGTTGCTGAAGCAAACCCGGACTCATCCCCGGACTCATATATTTCTTCATTTGAAACATCTTGCACAACCCTCTCCTCGCACAGAACACGGAAAGCGAAATCCACACAACCGACACACGCTGAACTTCCCCTTCCCCTTCCCCTTCCCCTGGGTCCACGTGCACTACCGCCTGAAACTCAAGACCCCAAGTGCTACAACGTCTCTGAACTCCACGTCCCACCTCACACCTCTTCCAACTCTCTCCGCCTCCCCACCGGAAACACGGATCCACCCTCTACACGATGTCCATAGCTCCAATTCCTAGAGTCGTTCCACGAATTCCCCGAAACCTTCCTGCACACCCCACCAGTGGAACCCGAAATCAGTGAAACCGTCGACGATTACACTTCACCTGGAGTGCCCCCAATGCGAACGAAAACCCAATCCTCCCAATGAGATCAACTGCAACAGCAGGCTCACCGCACCCCGTGGTCGGAATCGTCGGCACCCTGAACCAGAAATGGCCCGATTGATCGAATTGGCGGGGGAGACCGGTTGCAGTGCAGAGGTTACTGATGAGAGGTCGAGGAGGAGAGCTGGGTGAAGGGGCACTCACTTCACTGGGGGTGGAGTTAGCACGCGGGACGTGACGACCTTGAAGAGCGAGCGAGCGAGCGCGAGAGAGAGACAACAGCCAGCCCACGGCGCAGGAGCGGGGGCCGGGGGGAGGGGCCGAGGAGGAGGGGGGAGCGCAACTGAAGGAAAGGGGTACTGGGGCCGTGCCCGCAAGAAGCGACAATGGGCTACAAACTATAAACTAAGTTTTTAAGTTAATTAGTGAGGGACAGTCAAGGAAGCTAACAGTCCGCAGCGGTGGGAGCGAGCTAGATTGAAAGCTTTGTGTGGGAGAGGAGAGGAGAGAGCTGCGACAGACCCTGGATGGAGCCCGGACCTCGCGCTCGACGACATGATAAAGCAAAAAGATACACCAAAAGAATCGGACCGCAAAAGCAAACTGGGTTATCAGAAGGGGATGCAATGCGCTCGGGTACAGTGCGTCGGTTTCTTTGGTTACTGTCGATTCTTCACGACACGGACTTGGCTCAACCCTGGAAGGATGGCCACGGAGGATTGGCTAAACCCCTCTAATGCCCCATGTTTTACCTCTCTTTAGAAAACCCTGAAATTTTTTACTTGCCACATATGATAAAATTTGCAAATTCTGAATTCATATTTGCAATCACAGACCCCAGAACTAGATAGAGGATATGGTGAAATACAAAATTTGAGCGGCACAAAATAGGGGGCAATTTTTGACATTTACCCTCTGGTGGGGCAATAGAGGGGTCAATTCTCCCTGGCCTAGAAGAATGCGGCCCCTTTATAACCAAGGTAGACACCAAAGCACTCTGATTAATTATTGAATCAACAGGTGCATTCCTTATTTCTAGGAGTGCATATATTCCATGCCATTGCCATGGCCGAAATAAAAATAAATGTAATTTTTTAATTTTTTAATTCATAAAACTTTAAAATTCAATAACTTTCACATAGTAGGTCTAAACACCATAAAACAAAAGTCTATGCACCCCTCCTCGCAAAGAGCTTTTCATCACTACCAAGAACACAATTGGCAGATGTGCGGTTCTAAAGATTTGAATATAATAAATAAAAACAAAATAAACCATCTAATCAACTTAAATTATGGACACTTAACAATGAAGTCATCCATCAAACCTTATAGATCCTCACTAGTCAATCTCCTTGTACAAATAAAGGATGAACATGTACAAGTGTCGATCTCCTATTTCTTTGTTGTGAAATTGTAGAGACTTCCAAAACAATTCAACTAAACTAGTTCTGTGATTTTCTAATATCTCAGTAATATTTGGTGAATTTCCTAAGCTAAAACTATATAGGATACCTACCATTTGCCCTTAATTGTCCTCAATTCCCAAAATTAGCTAATGGATAATTTTTGACAATTAATATAGAAATGAAGAATGCACCTACTAAATCAAGAATTGGATCATTTTAAATTTTTAATGGATGCCCTTAAAATACAAAATGCTTCAACTTCCATTGAATTACTCAAAAAATTCCACTTCAACGCCCATTTGAATTGCACTTCAACTCCCATTAGTTGTTCTTGAAATTAGAGTGAATGTAGGTGACCATTCAAAGGTGCAAATTATTCATTTTAGATGGTATAAAATGGAAAGACATGGACATTCAATAGGTGTAACTACCTTATTAGTAAGCTAGGGTGCAAAATTAGGGTTGCTAGTGTAGTAATAAGAAAGCAATATTTAATACAATATAGTAATATTTTAGCATGAACTAATTTAAAATAAATTACAAATAGTATGACTTTGGTAAATTAATATCACACGTTCAAATAGAAAATACCGGTGTTCAAAAACTAATTTATGCTATTGATAGCCTTACATTAGCTTGGAAAGGAAGTCCAAGAAATATTATAAGATATTATATTACCAAAAAAAATCTTTGGGAGAAAATTAAGATATATTTTCACAATTTAGAAGGGAAAAAATCCACCAAATACTGAATAATACTCTTTTCAAGAATGTCATATTGGAAAATGAAAATCACTCTATTCAATTGATGTGTTTTTCAATTTCATATGTAGTCCATTTAGCTACATTGATTTGCCTTATTATTATGTGTTACAAAATGAACTTACATATATATAATTATAACTTTTTCATGGTAGGAACATTTTTACCCATTTAATGTGTATAAGGTAAAAACACCAATTTTTGTCCTTGTAACCATTCATGTATTCTAAGTTTTTTATATTTAAGTACTCTTGAAAAGCATCATTAATCCCTAGGTGCCTCAACGACCATATATGGTTGATCTAAAATTTCAAGCTTGTTTTGGTATAGGCAGTTAAATTGCTTTGACTATTTAAAAAAAAAAATTGGGGCAATTTTTTAGGAATAACTATTTAAAACTTTCATTTTTCACTAAAAAAGGTACAGATTTGATTGTTGAGAGGTCTCCAAAGCCATATATGTCTATTAGTAGAAGAATAAAGCTTGCTAATTTTACTAAATTTTCCAACTTTAAGCAAAGTTTGCTAACTTTACTTGATCTGAGTTCTAAGAACTTGTACTTATCCATTTGCTTTGAAAATGGTCCCAATCTAAAGAGTAAAGTGTTTTCATCATTTTTTCCATTGTAAATTTAAACATGCAAGCATTGAGTTGGAATTATTTGTGTTTTATACTTTTTTTAAATTTGCATCTCTACAATTGCAAGGTGGATTGTATAATGCATTTAATAGCTTTTCATGTGCAATTAAGTTTTTCAAAAGTGCATTTTAGTGTACTAATACAAATTGTAGTTGTTCATGTCACCTCCAATTCCAAAAAACTTTTATATGCAAATTTTTGAAACATTGTGGGGAGGGGCAAGGTCCTAAAAATAGAAAAATTACATTTCTCTTGTTATATTCTCACAACTCTTATGCAATTTTGCACTCAAAATTGGTGTGTATACTAATAAGCAAGCTCTTTAAACATCTATACGGTTAGATTTTGAAAAAAAAACAATTTACTTCATTGGAGATAAATAATTATAAGCTCGAGCTCTTTTCCATAGTCAAAACACACTTGAAAAGGCTTGGGCATGTAGGAGTTAAACCATCCCTATACCTAATTGTGATTAGTTGACTACAAATTTGATTTGATTTTTGTTTCAGATCCACCTACATGATGATTTCAATGGTCTAAGAAACTTCCACTTTGAAAATACATAGAAATTACATGTCATATACAAAAACTCTCTCTTTTTTTTTTAATGATTTTCAATTGCTAATACTACAAAAATATTGTTTTTAGGAAAAAGTATCTCCAACTATGCTCAATTGCTTATATTGATGATTTTTGGTGCTTCCAGAAGTGCCATATTGCTGTTTGTCATGAAGAGTCTTTGAACACAAATATCATTGGTAAAAATATTTCTCTGCTATATAAAGTTATTACCATAATATTATAAGTTAATTTTTGTAATACGCACAAATAAGACAAAAGTGTACCTTCCTTCCATCCGTCCATCCACCATCCCCAATGGGCTACAATTAAAATGATTGATTATTCTACTTCAACAGTGAAGGGCGGATGGGATCAAGTCAAACAAGAAGGGCCCAGCCTGGACCCCCAAAATTAAGCCTGCTTCCCGTCTCCGGCCCCCCTTCTGCAGGGGCTTGTGAGTACAGTACTCCAGTCAACTGGGGATTTTAAAACTAGAAAAAAATAGAAAGGAAAAAAAAAAAAAAAACATTAGAAAAAAACTACTGTAGTATTTAATATTAAGGTAGGAGGTTAATAAAGTACCCATTTAAGATCTGGAAAATAATTTGGAGAAGTTAATAAGAATTCTTGAAATTCATTTTTTCAGTCAATTTTCCATGACAGATAAATGGAATTTGCATTGAACCCAAGTTGTTTCATAGTTTTTGGAGTTTTATTGAATTAGTTATGAATTTCTGAATTTAATACACAACAATCACTAAATTAAAAGCATTCACCCACCTCCTAAAGTATTCACTATTTGTACTAAATGTTGATGCAATGAGAAAGTAGACTGTACATATAATGTACATTTCACAAAGTGGACTATGCAAGATAAGTTTTGAACTCTAAAGGATAATTATGGTAAAAAAAAATGTCTCCTATTATGTGTTGTGTTAATTTTGTATTTTTCACTTCTCCGAATTAATTTGTGGCTTTTGATTGCAAGTAAGAATTCAAAATTTACAAATTTTATCATATGGAGTAAAATAAAAAATTTCCTTCCTTTTTCTCCAAGGGTAAATTCACCTTGCATGGTACACTTTGTAGAATGGGTTTAACACCTTGTGCAACGCTTTTTTATTTAGGCAATTAAATGCCCAATTTCCTCAACAAAAAAATGGGCAACTTTAAGCCTATAGAAAAAAAGGGGATAAATGTGTTAAAAAAATGCCAAAGTGCAATGATGGCCCTACACATTGTTGCCACAATGTTTCCAAAACCTCATTTCATCCATTGTGCAAAGCCAACATATACAAAAATTACATACTCAAAATTGTATACTCAAAATTGACCTCCTTTAATTATACCCCCTATAATGAAGGAGCCATGAACTTAAAACCTTTTTAAAAAAAAAGCCACATAACCATTTGTTTGAAAACCAAAAAAAACACCATGACCCTGCGTCTCTAAAAGCATCCATTCACCTCATGAAAACATCCACTAAGGTGGAAGCACCAATAACTGATCAAATAAGCAATTTGGAAGCAGATTCTGTGTAGTATGAGTTGGTGTATATTTTTCCCATGTAGGACAATAGGAAATATGAGGATTGCTGAATTTCAGATTTTTATTCAGAAAATTGAAATTACATTGCATTTCGGGAGCCCAAAGAACTTTTGACCCATAAGCAATGTCTAGAGTCTTCTAATTCTGTTCATACAAGATAGTACTCTCCTGCTCATTGCTGCAGCCAATGTCGCATGGCCTTCCTGTTCCAACCTTGGAAAGGACAGAGAAATCAAATTCCAAGCTTGAGAACCGGTTAAGGTTGGAAATAGCTCACCTTATTTGTTGGGTACATGGCATGGTTGGTAATTGGTGCCTCCACCTTATTTGTATTGATTGATGATGGAATGAGAAAGCACTCTCAGACTATACAAATAATGTACATTTTCAAGAGGTGGACACTCACTTTTTAGAGCCTGAGTGCTTTGTAGACCTTGGTTGCAAATACCCGGGAGTGGGGCCTGTGATTTTTTTTCAGTTGCATGATTCTGATATTTCTGATCCATCGAACTGAAGAGACAAAATTTGGTGGTTCCATCAGCAGGATTTGGGAGCCGAGAAAAATGAAATGAATGATGGATGGGGAAGTGTTTTTTTTGTTTTCTTTTGTTTGTCAAAAGAAAAAATGAAAAGGGGATGAAATTGTTGGGAGGAGATGGAAATCAATGATCAATTGGTGCATGTATCAAATCTGAAAGTAGGGTAAGAAAAGGTAGTCTGCTCTAAAAGCATCCATGCTCTAAAAGCGAAACAATCATGACGCAGAGGTACATTTTGTTTTCTTCAATGTTCGAGATGTGCACATTTCAGGAAGTGATTGCTTTTACAGGCCACTACATGTGAACTTCAAAAATTTGTAATCAATTCCACAAAGGTCCAAAATATATGGAACACATTGGGTTAGATGCCAATTCGAATTTTCTTCCTAATGAAATGTATTGAAAATTGTTCCAAAAAAGTCTAGCTCCTCCCCTTAAATACAATCAACTCATAAATGGTCCCTTTAAGGGCAGACTACCGTAACCCCTAAAGTTCCATGACTTTGTTTTCCCTCAAACCACTCAAAAACTGCCATTTTCAATAAGAGTACCAAATTTTTGGAAAAAAACTTTTTTTGACACATAAAATTATAGGAACTTGTAGAAAACTGATTTGAAAAGATGCAGAAAAAATTTAAGAACTTTCCATTGTGTGGAGTGCAAGATTTTAGTATTTGAGTTGACAATAATCCTTTTTTAAACCTTGCAAAAGAATGAGCAGCTGCACTTTACAAGCTCACTTTTCTATGAGAAAATGTTCAGTATGGGTGGTGCTTCTTTGGATTCATTTTTCTAAACAAGTTACTTATGTGCTTGAAAATTTTCAAGTCATTTGGAATTGAACAACATATAGGAAAAAATAGTAAGTAGAAAGAGATAGAAAATGATTCAAATTACTAAATTGTTAAGAATTTAATTATGGAATTGAAAAATGTCAATCCCAATGGTTGTAATGTTCTTACAAACAATGTTGTAATGTACATCCTATGATTTTATTTTTTTCAAAAAATATTGAAAATTGAGTGAAATAAATAACTTCAAAGTTTATTTTAGAGTACAAAATCAATAACTACCCACAAACTAAAATTTTCTCATAATTTTTTACTCATTGATTGAAATGGAATGATTCAAAGCTTTCCACACATATAATAATATAGAAAATCAATTCTAAATTTTTATTTATGAAAAAAGTGAATTTTTCAGATCTGCCCAGACTGCTTGAGTTGAAAAACAAACAACATATTGGGCCATAACTTTTGACTCCTATTTCTAACTGTCATGAAATTTGTTGTATATGAAAGATATTCCTTGTCGACACCTTCTAGTAAAATTTTAGCCTAAAATATGAAAATTTCTGGTCACAATGACCTACCCAAAAATTCTATACAACCAAAAAACATAGTCCGTTCCTTTAGGGGTTAATGTAGAAGTCGTAAATCTATCTTCATATTAACCTTTGAAATTTCATTGCATTTTGAGACAAAATATGGAAGAAAAAAATGGTCTCACTTTCATCATTTTATGATAAATTGACAAATTAGATCAATTGTGAGTTTCTTTAAAACTTAGTCTATATGGACTATGTGTCTACTCATGCATGCAAACAACACAATGGAGATGAAATTTTTAAAGTTTTGTTTTATTTGAGATCATCATGAAATTGATGTTGAGTTATTAGAATTGACTTTAAGATCTTGTAACCATCAAGTGAATAAATTATTGCCTAAAGTATGCTTGAGCACCTTGAATGGTATATGGGTTGTGTTAATTTTTCAACTTTGAAATTCAAAAAAATTAAAATTAAGACAATAAATTGTAGGAATAATTGCTATGCTAAATATATAAGCAAGTGGCAATCATATTTACTTCATAATATCATGACTTGGTCTTAAAAAATTAGAATAGGTTTAAATCCCTAAAGATGTCCCAACAAAGACATGCACATCATTCCAATTATTGATTTTTATTAGTTTATTTGGATTTTTGGATCTTCCAATCAAAAGATATTTTCAAATTCATTTAGCATGAATTTTGGGGATCATATTGTATAAAACAACTATGATGTTATTTTATTTGTTGATTATGGATATTTCTAAAACCAACTCTTGGTTCTCATGTCGAAAAGGCATTATGAAAGTTTTGAGGCCTCTAAAGGGTTGCCAGCTTTGCATTGTTGCAATGCAATTAGAGAAAAAAATATTATTTTTTATTTTTGAAAATTTTGAAATATGACGTGGCATTAGTAGTGCCACATCAGCTCCTCATCAGATTGACTTTTTTTTTTTTATTAATTTAAAAAATTTCCAAAAATTTTATTTTATATTTTTTCTATAATTGCACCATAGGAGGTGCCAAAAATAAAAAACCGGAAACCCTTTGGAGGCCTCAAAACTTTTGTAATGGTATACATTTTAGGCAAGAACCTACAGGGATTGTTTTATAAACAAGCCCTCCAAGTAGAAATAATTTAAACCATGACCATAGCAAAGATCCACTAAAATTATTCAACTATTGATTGACCAATATAGAATTTTTAGGTCAAGTGGGTTTATACTTCGACCCAAGCCCATGCCATTCTTTACAAATGAAAAAGTCTATTTAAAATTCCATACAACAAAGATAATAAATCACTTTCACAGATTCCAAGAACATAATTCTTATCCCATCTCTTTAATATACTAGACTTAATATAATTCTAAAAGACCACGATCCCTCCCTTTCCAATATTTAGTTTATTCAATTGATCTTAGAATCCACATTGTCAAATCCAAAAACAATCAACTAAGCAATAAGGTGAGTTCTTTGTCCCTAATTGTAGTAGCTCAACAAATTGCCATTAATGTCCTACTCTTTACATGCAACTTTAATTAGTCAATACAAAGCTTCTTTCCCTTTAGGGCCTCCTTAAATATGTATTTATGGGTGGGTGCAATCACCAATACCGAAAATATAGAAAACACTTTGAATTTCCTTCTTTAGAGTAGAATACTCTAATACCAGTCAAACTCACTCTCCTAGTACTTTCACGCATACCAATGATCTGTGGAACTATTCTTGTCTCTTTTAGACATTTTTTTCTACCCATCAAGCGCACATGTAAGCACACCCTTTAGTCTCATGGCAATAGCTCAACTATAACCTTCCGCTAGGATCACTCTTGGGTCTTACACCAAGACCCTACCAAGTCCCATTCCATGTTTTTTTTGCCTTGAGCCCGGCTTCCCTCGCGTCTTCACATGGTTGGTTCCTCTCATCCAACTAAGGGTACCACTAATTTCAAGTAGTTCCTTGGCCTGGTCTTCCCACCTGTAATTTACTTAACCCACCACTTGAAGTACAGACTTGAAACTAAAAAGAAATATTAAGAAAGACTTGGCCACATGTGCTGCTACTGTGTTGCTAGTAGGCAGCTCAGTAGTCTTCAGCTGCGAAGTCTTCAACTGCTGTGGAGCTTTGCTCCCATGTGGCATGGAATGGGGTAGTTCACCTTAACCCATAGATGACACGACTGACATTTTTAGGCTGATGAATGCATTACAAGAGTTTTTTGGGGGGTCCAGAAGCCTGTTTTGGGCCTATTCCCTCGCAGCTGTTCCCCGCAGCTGTGAGAATGACTCACTATCAAAAAAAATTTCATAAAAATAAAAATAAATAAAAAATTGATCAATGACATGGCAAGGTCTCGGCCACATCAGACTGTTGCACCAAACCTGTTTCCTACATTTGCAAGTTGTGATAACTCGTAGGCATCCAGAGGCCCCAAAAATCTTCTAGTGACAAAGAATCTCTCCATGCAAGATGAAAGTGCAATTATTCATCCTCCAAAATTTGTGTGAAAAGGGAATGTCTTTTACAATAGCTTGACTTGTAATAAATGCTTTTGCATTTTGTTTTAATCCAAAAATTTACACGGTATCAAAGAGATGATTTCCACAAGGACCAATCCAACATTCAAGGGTTAATGAGTGATCAAATGCTTTCACAATGCGGATGAGCTAGGAATAGGAAAAAGCAAGGGTTTTTTTCATTTATTTTAGGCAATGCAAAAATCAATAATTTCTAGAGGGATGAAGCTCTTTACATCCATCGAAATGGATGAAACTTGCAACCTATGGATGATATTTCATTTATTAATCCAAAATGATGTACATACATACAAAATCAAGTGATACTGTCCCATGATTTGGTAGCAAATTAGCAATTTCATCCACTAAAAAAGCAAGAATATTTCACCAAATTAATTCCTTAAGAAAAAAAAAAAACGCTTCTAAACAAAATTTCACTCGGAACAAACAAACTTGAAGAGAGAGCACTCTCACAAGCCTTTTTTCCATCACCCTCTAATGGAACAAGGGCATGTCTTTATTCAAGGTAAAGTACATGTAGTGTGCTCTTAAAGTACCCTTGCTCTAAAAAATGTACTCACACAAAGGTACAATTTGTTTTCTTCAATGTACTTATAGTGTACATTTCAAGAGGCGGGCCCTTTTAGTGACCAACCCTTCCAAAAATTTCTAACTAACTCCACGAAGGTCCGGAAAATAAGAAAAACGACTTTGTGTTCGACGCACTTCTGCCCCCTACACATAGAAAAGAGTATCTATCATCTATGGAACAAAAAACATGTCCGCCATGTCGTTGTTTGTGGGTTAGCCTAACCTTAACATCCCCACACTACTACGCAGCCACCAAGAATGCAATTCTGCAACTGGGTTTTGATTTGTTATTGTTTCCAATTTTCTCTCTCTCCAAGTTGACTTCCGTGAACCTCAGTTGTTGCATAGAATTGTGGGTACCTTTTGTCGTCGACGACGTTACCCAAACTCCAAGGGTCGGACTGGCAACAATGTCCAAGCATAGATTTCATGTGCACTCAGCCCCCCAATAGGGATAAAGAATTCTAATAACTTCCTCCCGGAACTGGTATCTCATGGGCTGGGGCTGGAACTCATGCCTTGGGAACTGGGTCCCATCCCACGGGTACGGTATGGAAACCATGATCCACTCTCCATTACTTTACTACCCAGCCTTACCCTCCCAGCCAAGGCCGCTTCCACTGGCCCTTTGACGCCTAAATTCCAGGGTGAAATCAATTCAAATTTAATATGTGTTCTTTGCAGTGAATGAATTAAACTTCTCCACCCTTGTGTGCAAAGTAAACTTATCTTAAATTACCTTAAGGTGGGTACTCCCCAAACCACCACTTTCTGCTACTGAGCCTATTTGCTATTCTTAAACTGGTCAGATTTGCATATGTTCTCATTGGCAAGTAATAGGGGGTTCCAACCCACCAAAGAACATGGCATTTGGATACTATATGCAAAAGTTATTAAAGAACAAAGTTTGGTTCTAAAAACGTTTCTTCCACATAGGTACAAAATTGACTTTGGAGATGTACACACAATGAAGATGGCGGTTAAAGGTTAGTGGCACATTTGGATGTACCTACCTTAATCCCTTAACTCCTAAAGGACTAGCCTACATTTTTTGGCTATGTAGATTTTTGAGGCAGGTTATTATGATTAGAAATGTGCATATTTCAGGCTGAAATTTTAATAAAAAGTGTGGACAAGGAATATCTTTCATATGCAACAAATTTCATGACATTTGGAAATAGGAGTCAAAAATTATAGCCTAACATGTTACTTTTTTTGTAACTAGATAGTTTCGGCAAATTAGAAAAAATCACTTTTTTCATAAACCAAAATTTGAAATTGGTTTTCTAAACTTATATATACAAGGAAAGCTTTTAATCATTCCATTTCTGATCAACGAATCAAAAGTTATGAAGATTTTTTGTTTGCAGGCAGTTATAGATTCCCCACTCTAAAATAAACTTAGAAATCCTTTATTTTACCCAATTTTCAATATTTGTGAAAAAAAATAAAATTTTAGGATGTGAATTTTTTATTACAACATTTCAACCATTGGGATTGTCATTTTCAATTCCATATTTTAATTCTTATTAGTTTAGTATTTTGAATCATTATCTACTGCTACCTACTTACTATTTTTTTCCTATATGTTGTACAATTCCAAATGATTTGAAATTTTCCAGGCATGTGGACAAACTTGTCTAGGAAAAAGAATCCAAAGAAGCACCATCATTTTGGTCATTTTTTCATAGAAAAGTGAGCTTCTGAAGTACAGCTGCTTGGCTTTTTGTGGGGCCAAAAAAATGATTTTAGTGAATTTGAATGCTTATACCTTGCAATCCACGAGGTGGAAATGTCTGAATTTTTACTACATGTTTTTGATACTACATAGTACAAGATCCTACGGTTACATATGTCAAAAAAAGCTTTTTTTCAGAAATTTTCTACTTGTACTAAAAATGGCAGTTTTTGAGCTTTTTCAGTGAAAACATAATCATGGAACTTCAGGGGTTAATGCCTCAATTCTTTTTGATTTTTTGCACATTTTGGCTTATATATTTTTACTTAAATATCATTTAATGCAATTTCAAGAAATTGGTCATTAAAGAAGGTTTTCTCTTCAAGATTCAAGTATTGGGTTGAAAGAATGAAAAAAGCTTGCTAGCATTACAAAAGTTTTGAGGCCTCCAAAGGGCTGTTAACTTCTGATTTTTGACACCCCTTGCAGTGTAGTTATAGAACAATAATTTTTTTTAAATTAAATAATAATAATAATAATAAATTAATTATATATATATATATATAATAAAATTAAAATATTTAAAATATTTAAATATGACACAGCACTAACGTGGCACTACTAGTGCCACATCCAATTTCAGATTTCAAAAAATAAAAAATAACTATTTTTTCTCTAATTGCACTATTGCCCTATAGGTTAGCAACCCTTTTGAGGCCTCATAATTTTTGTAATGACTAAACAACATGTGGAAGCTCTTTGTTCATTGTCCAAAATATGGACTTCGGAGCGCTTCAAGGTTTAGCCTTATGTGCTACAAAGAAAA
This sequence comes from Pseudoscleropodium purum, assembly GCA_963969395.1. Classification (NCBI taxonomy): domain Eukaryota; kingdom Viridiplantae; phylum Streptophyta; class Bryopsida; order Hypnales; family Brachytheciaceae; genus Pseudoscleropodium; species Pseudoscleropodium purum. The sequence continues at coordinate 8,560,392 of OZ017796.1, forward strand.
CAATAGCTAGAAGTCAAGCTTGTTGTTGTTGGATCTAGAAAATCCAAAATGATTTGAGAACTACTATGTTACTGAAGTTTTAACATTGGTTGAGATTTGAACCCAACTTACTGGTGAGTGCAAATCTGCAATTTGTAAGTGAAGAGATGATCTACCACGCAGATTTTGAGATTATAATCAATTTGATGAACATGGTTAGGAAGGTAGTTTGCTCAAGAAGCAACCATTTAAGAGCCGACTGCCTTTGGAGGAAGCTAAACTCCTTGAAACAATTTTCAGTAAATTTTCAGAGTAAGGAAAGTGGAAATAGCATCTAACCCAAGTTGTTCAAATTTTTTGGACCTTTGTGGAATTTGTTACAAGTTTTTGAAGTTGAAATGAAGTGGTCATTAGAAGCAACCATCTCTTGAATGTACATTGCTAGCACATTGAAGAAAGCAAAATGTACCTCTATGTCATGATCACTCTTAGAGCATGGGCGCATTTAGAGCAAACTACTATTTATTCCACAACTCCTCAGGTTTTTCACGGTGTCCAAAAAACATCCACTTTGATGCACAGTTTTTTTGGGTTTTTTTTTTTAAACAAATGGACAATTTCCATTGAAAGGGGAAATAGTACACAGATCCAAAGGACTTCATCCCCAGCGGAATTTTTTTGGATTTTCAACGCCTAAGAAAAAAAGACACACAGGGGTTTGAGTTAATAGTCCCCCCAAAACACAAGTTCTATAACTTATGTAACCCTAATGTAAGTTAGCTGCACCGCTACCCTTCTTCTTCTTCAGCCGAGTCTCTTTAGAAAACTACTTAGATTATATAGCATAATCTGGTTGTCATAGTGCCAGGCACTATAATTTTGGGCCGGCTGCCCTCGTGCTTAACGCAGCGGAAGGCCTCCGGGGGGAGGCCTTCGGGGGGAGGCCTCCCACTATACTTCATGGCGGACAAGACGTGAAGCACCACATAAGCACCACATAAGCAAGACTGTGATAGTGCAACCCAAGCGAAGGGGGGTCACTCCCTGTTTGTTTGTCCACTTGCTCTTGGCTTGTCACCCACTGCGTCCAGTCCAGGCAGGCGAACTTGGACTTGGGGTGGTGTGTCCTCTCCTCACGGTACGGTACTCCTCCCGTCCCTGTTTTGTTTGGGTCCTTCTCCGGATGATTGGGGGGTGACCCCTCCACGCCACGCCCTCTTTGTCTTTGTTTGTGCACCCTGCATTTGGAATCTAGAGTCACAGCCCTCGCTAGGGGCTACCTTTCAGCAGGCTCCTCAACAACAGTGTCGTGAGTTGGGTGGGTAATTGGACATATGAAATTGGGGTGAACATTGCACTATGTAAATGTAGTTTCTAAAATGTCCATTTTTTTGGATACATTTAGTGGATATCCACTTCCAAACAATGCTCTTAATCTCCCCATGGATTCTAATTAATTGCATACTTATTGGATTGTCCTTTGAACAAAGACTATGGGACTCGGTTTTCAAATCCCACTTTCCAAATCCTATCTACAACTGCATTCACTACACAATGTGATTAGGATTTGGTTGCAGTAGGGATGTAGGGTCCAATTGATCAATAAATTAATCGACTCTTATTTACCTAATACATAGCCTCGGAGTTACACCGTTCTTATAATATGTATACTTCATATTAGCTTGTTTTGCTCCTTGCTATGGATTTGACTTCATATCGCACAAGTCCAATTGAGGTCATTGAAATCTACACGAAAAGACCTTTGGCCTCACTATTTGTGACATTTCATCGAATCAAAAGTTCATTTGTTCTAAGTTTAAACTTATAGCCTAAATAGATATGTTGTATAATATAAATATGTTGTTTAATTCCTTAAAACAAGGGGTAGTTCAAATTTCCAAAATAGTGTGAAGATGTATTATAAAATGCAACTTAGAATAATAAATGAAAAATGACTCTCAAACAATAGTTGTAAAATATAATTTGTAGATCACACCCATACAATTAAATCAACTAGTATACAACCTGATATTTTTTCAATAAAATTTAGAGACAAAATTTGAAAATTCTTTCGTGATTTTAACCAACGTTTCCCCCATTAAATACAAAATGTTAAGTGGTTTTTGAAGATTTTTATTTTTATTTTTTTATTCAAATTGTTTTGAAGGGTCATTTTTTGAATTAAAAAATTTACTTTTTGACGCAAAACCAATTAGAATCCTTTGAATTACAAAATATTTGCAAAGCAATATATTCAAAATCTATATTGTGCAAATGTTGAAGAACTATTTGAAAAATCTTCAAAAAACTCAATGGATGAAAAAATATATTTTTGTGTATTTAGGATGTATTTGTGCTCATCTATTATTTGAAATTGGAATAGTTAGTCCTCAAGGAGGTAGACATAAAGGACTAAAGAGGTCAAACTTTGAATTTTTTTTAAAACTAGATAGCTAGGCTCTCTTGACATTATAAATAGGAATTTTTGCATGAAATCTTAGCTTTGCTTTGGGTTTAAGTATCTTTGATTCGGTTTTAGACCTCTAAACACTGTAGTCCTTTAGGATTTAAAATAGAAATATTATTTACAATCTATTGAAACAACATGCTTTGAAAGAAACCCAAGCATCTAATTTACTTCTGCTTCAATTGGTATCTGTTTGGCACTCACATAACATAAATTCCAGGCATTGGATGCATCCTTGAATTTAGTTTTTACTTCTAACTCAAATACATTTGAAGATAAAAAATGACAGAATATATACATGCTTATATGCACTTAATATTTATAGTAATTCAATTAGTAAGGACTTTCAAACAAAATTTGTAAACAATGATTAATAAATCATATATTTAGTTGGATTTCCCCATTAAATTTAAACAATATTTATAGATATTATTTGAAAACAAAATTAAAGCTCTTTCAGAATTGACTGTAAATTGAAATTGTAGAGGTTCTTTAATCATTTTTTGAGTGTGAAATAAAAATTCAAAATATAATGCTTCATTAAAAGTTTTTTTCAAGTATTGACTCGTTGACTGCATGTCTTTAAGTCATTTTGAAAGTCCAATATTTGAACTTGAAAAGTGTTTTTTTTGAAGTAAATATACTTGCTCTTTCTGAATCATTGAAAATTTCAATTTCCAAATATAAAGCCCATTTTGTAAAATATTAAAATTCTAACAAGAAGAATTTTAGAAAATTAACCCCTAAAGTTCCATGGCTCTATTTGCACCGATGATGATAAAAAACAACTAAATTTTTGAAACTTTTTTTACTGGACACAAGTAGTTGTAGAATATTGTAGTACGATGACTTGAAAACATGTTATAAAAATTTCAGAAATTTTCACCACATGGATTGCAAGATGTATGCATTCAAATTCACTAAAAATTTTTTTGGGCTGTGCAAAAAATAGGATAGCTACACTTCGCAAGCTCAATTATCTATGAAAAAATATCAAAAATGGTGGTGCTTCTTGGGATTTTTTTTCCTAGACAAGTTGTCCACATGCTTGAAAAATTTTAGATCATTTGGAATTGTACAACATATAGGAAAAAAATATTTAGTAGATAGTGGTAGGATATGATTCAAAGTACTAAATAGTTAAGAATTTAATTATGGAATTGAAAAATGCCAATCTAAATGGTTTCATACGATTGCAATAAACAATATACATCCTATGATTTTATTTTTTTCCAAAAATATTGAAAATTGAGTAAGATAAAGGGCTTCAAAGTTTATTTTAGAGTAGAGAATCCATAAATACTTGCAAACAAAAATCCTCATAACTTTAGATTCATTGATCAAAATGGATTGATTAAAAACTTTCCATGTATATATAAATCTAGAAAACCAATTTCAAATTTTTGTGTTTGAAAAAAGTGATTTTTTTCATTTGTCTAGACTACAAATTTGCAAATAAAAGTAACATATTAGGCCATAACTTTGGAATCATATTTCCAAATGTCATGAAATTTAGTGCTTATGAAAGATATTCTTCATCTTCACCTTCTATTAAAATTTGGGCCAAAAATATTGAAATCTCCAATCACATATAACTGCCTAAAATTGCTATATAGCCAAAAAAAACTCATGCTCATCTTTTAGAGATTAAGGAGATAAAATTGTACATTTTTGTAGAATACAATTTGTAAAGATGAAAAAGATGATAACAACCTCAAATGAGACATTTGGGCAATCTATAGACAACATATAATTAAGTATTCATCATTTAATGCTCAATTGTAACAAATGTTGAGGATTTAGTTTTATTAATGTTTACTTATATTGAAGACTTGTAATTATAGTTTGAAAGATAATCATACAAGGATTTTAATTTTTTGGCAACTTGAATTTTTTTTAACAAGCTTAAAAAGATTTAAAGAATTTCATTAACAATGATTGCTTTAAAAATCAACCCTATAGACAAAGGGACAATGAGTTCTTTAAAGTGACAATGAGACAATGAGGCATTTGGGTAGGTTCCTACAAAGTCAAGTTTGAATGAATCTATTCAAAAAATTGATACAAATTTGGAGAATATAGTTATTCTTCTTATGAAATTTTTTTCCCAATCAATTGTCCATATCAAAAGTTCTGTTGCCTTCAATTTTCCAAACAAAGCAACAAGCTTCAGTAACACATGAAAAATCACCTTAATTCCCTGTGAAATTTGGCAAGTATGTAACTAACACAACATGATAAGAAATGATAGAAGATTGTATGTGTAGTTTAAAAATTTCACTTCAAGAGGAGTCAAAGTTTGTTGACCACGTGACCAAGCAAGATTGAATATTTATTTCCATCTAATTTTAAACACTATAACCTTGCAATCTAAGTGGTGAAAGATCCCAAAACATTTCTTTACATTCATGTAATAGTCTAATGCAATATTATAGGATTCAATTCCAACTTAATTTATTAAAATGTAATATAATTAACCCCTAAAAGTCGGAGACTATGTTTTCACAAAAATCGTTCCCAAACTGCCATTTCTAATATAAGTACTATAGGATCTAATATAAGCTTCCAAATTTTAGAAGATAAGCATTTTTGGACACATATAACCATAAGATCTTGTAGTACACTTGTTTGAAAAGATGTAGAAAAAATTTCAAAAATTTCCACCCTATAGATTGCAAGATATTAGCGTTTGAAATGACAAAAACCCTTTTAATGGCCTTGCCAAAAATCAAGCAAGGCAGGTGCACTTTAGAAGGTTACATTTGTATGAAAAAATGTCCAAATTTGTGGTTACTCTTTAGATTAACTTTTCTAAGTAAGTTGTCTATATATTTGAGAAAATTTAGATCATTTGGAATTACTCAACATATAGGAAAAAAATAGTAAGTCGAAAGAAGTAGAGAATGATATAAAACACTAAATTGTTAAAAATTTAATTATGGAATTGAAAAATGCCAATTCCAATGGTTGTAATGTAATAATAAAAAATCTACATTGTACGATTTTATTTTTTTCAAAAAAATATCAAAAATTGAATATTATAAAGGACTTCAAAGTTTATTTTAGAGTAGGAAATCTATAACTACCCACAAACTAGAACATGTCATAACTTTCATCATTAGTCAAAATGGAGTGCTCCAAAGCTTTCTACAAAAATATAAATCTTGAAAATCAATTTCAAATTTTTATTTTTGAAAAAATGTTTAAGAAAAAAATTGGGCTACTCGCCAAGCATTGAAAATTACATATCATGCAATAACTTTTGAACCATGTAGTCAAAAGTTATGAAAATTGTTGGGCCTTAAATTTACTCCTCGGGCACATGTTGTGTGAAAAATTTAAATAAAAAAATAAAATTTTTGTTGGTAGTGAGCTACCCAAAATTGCTATGTTGTAAAAGAACCCACAATTTGGTCCATTAGAGGTTAATGAAATAAAAATGGCAAATCTTGGCAATTCTTACCCAGAACATACTTTGTCATTTAGAGGTTAATTCTCATTGGCATTGCACTAGTCATGATATTTGGTGTTGCTAACCGCCATTTGAAAAATCTTGGCCTTTTAGAAGGTTGTCTGATTGCACACAAATGTGCAAATGGAGAAAAATAAAGCTCAAATCTTGTCAAAGATAATCTTACTAGTTTGTGTTAGCTTGTGTGTCCCTTCATGGAAATAATTTTTTTTTTTTAAATTTCTTCCTATTTTTTCACTCTATTTGCACATTGGCCGAAATTCAAACAGCCCTCTGCAACACCTAGATTTTTTTAATGAAGAAATTCAAATCTTGCTCACGTAGCTCATGATTTTTGAACATCCTCTTTGTACAAGATGATTTGGTATATATTAAACACCTCCATTGTCTTAGAAAGTTGGCATGCAAATAACCAATATAACTACCTATCCAATAGTTTGAGTTCACAAAGTTGGATAGTACCTCCTTCTAGTGCTCCAATTGTGGGTGAATTTTCATCAATTTCTTATTTTTTTTGGGTACTATCTCTCTTTACATTAGAAAAAATTAGAAAAAAAGTAAATGAAATTACCAAAAACATCTTGGAGAAATATATTATTTGCCAAAATTTGGATGAAGTTTACTAATTGTAGTTGATGTGATGATGAAAGTGATAAATGAATGTAGAAATTAGATGATTTTTAGGAATTGCTTGTTTCCGAGTATATGTTGCTTTACCAACACAAAAACAAATCACTATAGGAGAAGGTTTGAAAATTGCAGAGGCTTTAGAAAGCACCCGTACAGAAAGGCTTGATATTGTGTAGAGGATTCTAGAAATGAAACGAACTTGGAGTCAAGAGAGACATTAATTTTTACTACATGGTTTTGCAATAGGAGAAGGCAAACATGAATGTGTATGCTTTGTTTATACAAGAGTTCTTAATTAATAGAATAAAAAATTAGAGAATAGTTATTGCAATGCAATTAAATTGTATTTTGAGTGGGGAGTAAATTGAATGAAGATGTGAAGTGGCTAATTTTGGAAGGCCCAAGATATTGAAATATTGATTTTTGAACCTAGAACATTGAATAAAGTGAGGACTACAAAGGTTTTATACTTTATGAGGGCGTGTATGTATATGTAGAAGTCGTGGCTTTATGGAAGTGTAGCGCTCAAGTATATTAACCCTTAAAGTCCCAAACATTGTTTTTTGGAATTATAGATATTTTGGGCAACTCTCTATGATTGGAATTTTCACTTTTTTTCTTTGAAATTTTCATAGAACATGTAGTCGAGGAGTAGCTTCAAGGCCCAACAATTTTCATAACTTTTGACTACATGGTTAAGAAATTATTGCATAATATGTAGTTTTCATGCGACACAAGTAGCTCAATAAATTCCTAAAAAATCACTTTTTTAAGAAATAAAAATTTCAAATCTTTTTTTTAGATTTATATATACGTGGAAAGCTTTGAATCATTCCATTTGAATTAATGAGTTGAAAGTTATGCGGAGTTTTAATTTGTTGGCAATCGTAGATTCTCTATCCTAAAATAAACTTTGAAGTTCTTTTTTTAACTCAATTTTCAATATTTTTTGAAAATAAAAAAAATAGTAGGATGGACATTGTTTATTACAACATGAAAACCGTTGGGATTGGCATTTTTCAATTTTGTAATAAAATTCATGACAATTTAGTACTTTGAGTCATTCTATATTTTTTTGTACTTACTATACTTCTTCTATATATCATACAATTCCAAATGATCAAAAACTTTTCAAGCATGTAGCCAACTTGCCTTGAAGAAAGAATATAAAGAGGCACAATCATTTTAGAGACATTTTCATACAAATGTGACTTCTAAAGTGTAGCTACCCATGTTTTCATAGGGCTAGAAAATGGATTTTATCAATTCAAATGCTTACAATTTACACAATGAAAATTTCTGAAATTTTTTCCACATCTTTTCAAACTAGTGTACTACAAGTTTCTACAATTTTATGTGTCTAATTTTGTTTTTAAAAACAAAATGTGGTACTTGCACTAGAGATGATACTTTTGGAGCGTTTTTGGTGAAAACATAGTAAAAAACCTTTAGGGGTTAAAAAAACTCATAGGAAATAATAAAAAATTTAAATCAATCCATAACATGGCCATTAAGTGGCTTTCTTCAAAGCTTGTCCATAAAGAATTTAAAGAATTTTGCAATTTCCAACTTGCAAGTATTGAGTTCCAAGAAGTGAAGCACATCCATCAAACACATATAGCAATTTTTTGCAAGGCCAATAATCCTCTTCAAGAATTCATGTCACATTTTTTAGCTCTAACTTACTTGCACAACATGAGTGATAGTAGTAGTAGTTCTGATGAGGAAAGTGATAGAGATGGAGAAAGTTGGCACAGGCAAAGGAGTTGGGGAAGCAGTCAATTTCACTGCAATAAAGAAAAAGATTCTAGTGAGGAGGAAAATCAAGAGCTACTTGTATAGCCGAAGGTGATGAGCGTGACTGGTTTGAGGCCATGGACGCATATGAATGAGAGGAAACCTTTAGAGCTTATTCCAACCTCGGTAGTGGAGTACCAACTAAATTGAATCAAAAAGTTATATAAAGGCAACCCATGACATGCTTGACACAATAGGAGGAATCAAGCTTCATCCTACAACAACCTCCAAAAAATGTATGATATTTATAATTATTTACCCCACCAAATTTGGAATTGTGACGAGAGTAGGGCTCAAGCTAACAAGGATGGTAGAGGGTTTGTATTTGCTAAGAGAAGAAGTAAAGACATGCACATAGTAGAGAGAATGACTTCCACTATTAGCTTGCATCAATGCAAAAGAGGAGAAAATTCTAATTTTTTTTATTTTCAAAGAGAAGAAAAGAAGAAGGAAATTTCTAAGGAAAACATGTGAATTTGGAGTTGTATGGCTATATAAAGTAAAGCTTCAATGACTATTTAACTATTTCGAGCCTAAATATCCCATTTCTTAAGGACAATATTAGAATTATATGGAATATCTCCATCTAATAGACACCTCCTAATTTTGGACAATCATAAATCCATGTGCCATTGGATGTCATAAAACTAGCAAAGGCAAGGGGATTAGATATGCTAACTTTTCCTTCACACACATCTCAAGCTTTATAGCCTCTAAATGTAACATATTTTTAACCATTCAAACTATCTTTCAAAGCTTATAGAGATAAATGGACTTTGGATCATAGAAGATAGATGCCAACAAAAGAAAATTAGGCCTAGTGGGTCTCTTATGGCCTTAGAAGAGCTTTGTCTTTTTTAAACATTACTTTTGGGTTTCAAGCTACATAGATCTACTCTATCAACTCTACTGGTAATGAACTTGAAAATGGGTCTTAGTGAAGCATATAGAAAGAGAAATAAAGGACCAGCCGATATTGATAATCAAGGTAGCCCATGTGAAGTGTAAAAGATATTTCAACTAGATCCATGGAAAATTTAAAAAATTTAAAAAAAGTACTATAAGACCTTTTAAACTACACTCAATACTATATGGGCATAGATGGAGTAAATGACAAAGTCTAGGCGCAAAGAGGAGTTCACAACTCTTCAAAAGAAGACAATGGTAGTCCACTAAGAACTGAAATCTATGAAACCGGTGGTGTATAGGACAATAGTGCTACAGCTAGTGTAGAAGTTTGTACTGGAGCAACAAGAAATTATTCAACAAATAATAGATTCTTAGAGTTTTTTACAGCTTCCATGCATAGAGTTACCATTCATATGCCAGGCATGCAAAGAAGCACAAATTGATTCTCAACAATCAATACTTTTAATTGAAGAGGACCATGTGTGCAATTTGGAAGAGCTGTCCACAAAGAAAGAACAAACTGTAGAAAAGGAGGGAGAGACAAAAGTTAGAGAGGGAGGCTACAAAATAGTACAAGATGCAGTATAAGATTGAGAATGTGAAAGTGAAGCAAGCTAAGGCCAAAGCTATCCAAAACCCAAAAAAACATAGAATAACATGGAGTGCTAAAAATGTTTAAGCTTTAGTGGATAAGCTATACAAGGCAATACGATTGAATGCCCCTATCCAAGGATACCAAGCAACTTACTATAGAGTAATACCTCAAATCTATAAAGACAATCAACACATAGCTTTACAATAAAGACAAGCAAAGAGGAAAAGGGAAGATAGTAGTAACATATTTCCTTTGCAGGAGGTCAAAATGCAGCTCATGAGTGCTACAATAGATCCTTAGCACATGTGACAATTGTCACTTTTTTTATTGACCATGATGCCACACATTTCCAATATACTATACCAAAGTAGCTTTTGTGTAGGGATGGGGTCTATGCCATCGACCACGACGCCACTACCTATTACGTATTGTAGAACGTTCAATTAGTTATGTTCAACTTGTTATTGGATTAAAATGCATGAAGAAATAAGAAGGTTTGTACACCTTGCCTTTCTCTTCGTAAAATATTGCTGCTGAGGAAGCGCACCACTACTGCACCCCTATTTTTGCACAACAAGGCAATGAGCAACATCATTAGAGGGAGCTACATAAGTTGATACTATATTTAGTAAATTACTTGTATAGTTTTGGAAGGCGAAAGGTGCTGCAAACTGTATGTTGGAGGAACTTTGATTAGATTATCACCTCACTTTGGAGTTCAATGAAGGTTGTTGGGATTAGAAATTCTAGGTCCATTGTTGATATTTGAGCAATAAGGAATGTTTGAATTACGTGTAGACTTTTGGAAACTGAAAAGCCGCTAGAAAAAAGCAATAAATTGGCTTGGGAGGGCAAGTGCATGAGCGGGGAGGGCAATTTCAATTCAAAATCATAAGAGAGGCCTTGGTGCTTCCTAAGTTTTTGGTGCCACGAACTAAAATTTTCAAATTTCAAACAACACTAATGGCCTGGCACTACCTAGTTGTGCAACTTAAAGATGTGCTTAGTAACAAATATTCTAGATGATAATATAATAAGTTTTGTTGGTCATGTTTGGAAAGTGATGATGAACATTTAATGCTTGCTTTGGTCCATTTTGGGATTCTAATGAGGTTATTACATATTGTCATGCAACTACACAAGCGTACTTTTAGTTCACTTTCAACTTCATATGTAGTTCATTTTGTTAGAGTTACAAATGTACTATTTTGAATTGTCAAACCATAGAGTTTGTTGTATCAATGCAAATGGCATCATTTGGACATTGACTTTGAATGCTTAAAGAACTTCTATGAATTGAATTAGCATAGCCTTAATTGTTATGTACTTTGTCTTATTCTATTTAAGCACTTCCTTGCTTTCATTACTGTTGTAAGCTATGATCATGAATAGAGGCCTAGCCTTGTACTACCAATAACTGTAGTTAATTCATACTAAGTACGTGCCAAAAATCTTATCAATATCAACACAACATTGGTGTCCATTTCTCTTCTTACCTAAAAATTGGGGAAAAAATTTGGATTCATAGATTCCTCTAAAAAACCACCATCTACTTAACCCCTTTAGGATGTTAAAATCCATATGGTTTACAATACATACATACTCAACTACTTGGCATTAAAGGGTTCTGCTAAAATCTTTATATTGTTCTAACAAAGTTTACATGAACATATGACTATCTTATATTTTTAGAAGAAAGGAATTAATATTAAGTTAATCATGATGTGGTAGCTTCTAAACTATTGCATCTTTGTGAATGACTGCAACTTGGAATAAATGGACTTGGACAATTAATTACCAAGTTAGTTTTATTGGATAGTCTTACTATTATATAAGAGGATAGGATCAAACTTTTGAGGTTTTTTATTTTTATAGAGGATCATTGAATGCTCTTCATAGACATTGAGAGCTATGTAGATTTTTTGGTATCCAAAATCATAGACCAGTTTGGGCTATTAACATCCTAAAGTGATTAAGTGAACACTTTTTGAGCCTATTACCTCAATTCCTCCAAAAAGTTGAGTAAACTATACTAACCTAATTAGGTAGGGTCCAAAATTTCCTTTCTTTTAACTTTAAACAATATAATCTCACAATCTCTTTTGTCAATCAAAAAAACTCTACAAATTTCTTTAGTAGTCTAGTTTAAATTTGAATGGTTGAAAGTTTGAAAAGTATATTCCTATATTTTAATTATGCTAAGTGCACTAGAAAGTGAAAATAATCAAAGAACTTTAGGGGTTAAATCTTTTTACAAAAAATTTAAAATAAAAAGGCTAAAACTACAATTGTATAATATGCACATGTATAGATGGACCATTCATCAATTTTACAGTACAAAACAAAAATATATGTAACTATATAATTATTAATATAATATTTTGGACTAGATGTATTATATGTTTGGACTCAACATTTTTTGGATCTTCTTTGTGATCACTATGTATGGTTGTTGTGGTTGTTCTAGTCTTGGTTCTAAGGTCTCTTTACAAAGTTTGGGTTTTAAGGAGCTCACCATTATTCCATGATAATGCCTACATACAAATTTTTTTGAAATTTTTTGGGATACACAACTCTTATATTATACACAAGGGTCATTGACATTAAAAAGACTTAGAGGATGGCTTTTGTGAAAATTGTATCAAATTAAAAAGACCAAAAAGTTAGGTGAAAACTAAATTAATCATAAATTTAATATAGAAAATGTGTGGTTCTATACATATTGAAAAAAAATTCACAATATATACAAAGAATTGAAGCACTAATGCACAGTTTTAAAAATTTATACAAAAAATTTCCCCCAATTAAAATTAAAATTTTATTAAAAAGCCCTCAAAGTTGGATAGCTCGGCTTGTTGATACAAGTATTAAAAAAACTCATATAATTAGCTTTTTACTGATAATATTGTGCTAAGAATGCTCATTATATGTATATAATTACATGTTTGGATTCCTTGTTGAAAGGGCTACAAAAAAAATTCTACATTAAAACAAATTATATTTTTTGAGATTGGACTAAAATGCATTATATGTGATTATAATGGAGGCCATATAATAGGGGAGTGGCATACCCAAGGAAATTTTAAATACTAAAAAAGTATCCCTCAATAGAAACTAAAGAAACTAGTGAAAATACAAAACAATAAAATTTAGGAATCCTTACAACTCTTTTATTAGAATTGAGATGTTTTTTCAAGAACTACTAGACCAATATTTAATATGAATCAAGCTCATATCACTTCCTATTGGAATCTTCTTTTAAAACACTTCACCTTCAATTATACAAGGTTGTTGGAAAGTCTTAGAACATTTTTCTATTTGACAATAAAGGCTTTTTTTTCATTTTTTATGAAGTGACAAAGTGGCAATATAAAATGTTATAGTGGTACTCCAAATTTCAACATTCATCTACATATTGGATTGAATGTCACATTAGCATATATTACATATTCATAAATATAATTCATCCACAATCTAGCGATTTCATAGAAGATGTTATTTAATTTGAAATTTTTTTGGTGAAAAACTTCATGGTTTGTTGTCAATTTTAAGCCAAATTATTTTTACTAATGCTATTTGGTACAATAAAGTCCCAAAAAAGCCCTTTCGACAATGATAAAAAATTTATAAATTGATTATAAAAGGTTCATCCACATCTTGTCAATTCCAAAAGCATGTTGTAGAGGCAAACAACATAGGAAAGCAATGACATGTCAATGTTAAAAAAATCAAATTTTGACAAATTTTCAGAAAATAGAAACTTCTAAAACTTTCTAAGAAAATTTTCCGTTTTTGTGAGCCAATCCAACGACTAGATGCATTTAGTTTAGCAACTTCTCAACTAGTGACTTAGAATTATACAAGCTACTTTCCAACACAATCAATTCAACCAGAGAATCAAGAATAGCTACTTTTTCTATTTGAGACTCCATTGATCCATTTATGCAATTTACTATACTATAAAAGATTTGGCAAATTATAGACTAGGGTTTGGATGGATTTGGCAAAAAGTTGCTCCAAAAAAACAAAAATTTCCTATACCCTTGTTGTTGGTCCATGGGCTAAATTAGTTTGTAGTGACAAATCACCAAAAATATTTACAATACTTGGGAGTTGATCAAGTGCAACATTATGAGTTTTTGGAATTTCAAATATATTTATGTACTTTGATTGGATAGATCACTTTAACCCCTACAATCCCAAGGCCATTTTTCTATCAAAAACCACTCAAAATTGCCATTTTTATTGTGTTCTTCTAAAAAAATAAAAACAAAATTATTTTTAAATTTTTAACCATATGATCTTTTACTTCACTTGTCTTAGCTCATGTGATAAAAATTTCAAGAAGTTTGATCCTATAGATTGGAAGATGGTAGCATTCAAAATTGAAAAAGAAAGCTATTTTGAACATTGGCCTACAATTTCAAATGATTTTGACTACCAATTTTTAATTTCTTTTTGCACTACAAAATTTAAATTAAAAAAAAATTATATTGAAGAATTGAGTTGAAAGTTTAGAAAAAATCCCCCAAAAAACACTTGATTTTCATTCTTTAAAAAATTGTTAAGTAGAAGTAGGTCCAAGATTGAAAAAAAAACTCATTTGTTAATAGCTCCAAAATGGAATTGAAAGACAATAATTTCATTGGCAAGATTGTTTTAACAATCAAACAAAACATTTATTTTTTAAATTGTGAAAAATTGTGAAAATTGCATTCAGAAATGAATCCTACAAGTTATTTTTTCAAGAAGATGCTTAAATTGCTCAAAAATTAAGATTGTCCTTAACTTTCTCATTTTTTAGTCCAAATAGAACAAATCAAAGCTTCACAAGTAGACAAAAGTATAACATTTCAGAAGAAAAATTTAGAATTTATTTTGATTTTTTGCGATTTTCATTGTGGTGCCCATCAAGTTCAATTTCAAACTTTTTGTAGTATAACTTTTGCTCCCAAGCACGAATTGAAATAAAAATTATATTCCCACATAGCTGATTGGTTTTTCTATCTTATGAGAAAGTCTCAAAAAAATTCACCAAAAATTGAGGTCACAATAACCTACCCAAAATTTGATTTGTCTCCCAAGGGGACGATGGGACTTTAGGGATTAAGAAGAAAGTTTTAGGCAACTACATCCATACATTTTATTCCATTTTGAAGAAATATGACAATTTCATCCATTAAATACCATAGAATTTGTGTCAAAGTAACCTCTTAAAATTTTTATCAAATTTGCTTGGGGAATTTTGAACAAGAAGGCAACTACACCCAAAATTGTCACATTAGTAGGTGTTAAGTTCAAAAGATGACATGGTGAATGGAATCATTGAAACTTAAAAAGGTACCAAAGAAACCCTACAACAATGGAAATGATACTACATCTCCTCAATCACAAGCCATTTTTTGTACAATTTCCTAAGTGATGGAATCTTCTCAAGTTCTTAAGTGGATCTTACAAACTATTGATTCAATCTCTCCATCCATTTGCAATTCATTCACTAACTCTCACAACTACTCTTCATATTTGTATTTATTTATTTATTATTGGATTGACTTTTTGACATTTGTTTGTATCCAATGTACAGTACATCACTATCATAATTAATTCGTATATAAGAAATTACAAAAGTTTTTTTATTCATAACCATCTACATATGTGAAAATCATCATGATTTGAAGATTTTATAACCATCATGTATTTTTAGCCTATTCATCCCTAAAATTCAAAGTTGTTTTACCATAAACCATTCTAAAAATGCCATTTCTAGTGCAAATTATAAAAGTGACTTATTTTTACTATTGGCGCACGCACACACACACACACAAATATATATATATATGATCTTGCGTTAGATATGCATGAGAATGTGTAAAAGAAATTTCAAAAGCTTTGACAAAATAGATTGCAAAACATTAGCATTTAGAGTAGAAAGAAAGGCTTATATTTGAACATTGACATACGAGGTTTCCAAACTTTGAACTCTTTTAATTAAAAATTTCTCCCTATGAACTTTTGATGTAAAAAACCTTTATGGTATAAAATCAAGTTGAATATCTTAAGGAAAAAGTTCAAAAACTAAACTGGATTTTCATTTTTTAAGAAATTGTTCAATAGAAGTAGGCATAAGATGGAAAGAAAACCTAAATTATTAATAAATATAAGGTGGAATTGGAATAGTTCAATTCTAATGGTAAGATGATTCTCCTAGGCTACACTTTGTGAATCATCCCCCCTTCAAATTGTGAAATTGTAAAAATTGATCTCAAAAACAAATTCTAGTAGTTATATTCTTTATAAAAATGCCTAGATTACTTGAAAATGTTCAAGACTCTTTGTAACTTTCACATCAATATTTCTAATGGAATGAATCAAAGTTCATATTAAAAATAAAAACACATTCTATGAAAATCTAATTTTTAAAACTTTCATTTAAGGTATTTGTAATTATTAATTTTACCCTACCTATACTATTTTTATTTTGAGTGACATAACTTTTTGCTCTCATTTACCAAATTTGTTTGATAGAATATTGGAATGAAAATTTAAAAAGAATTTATTTCAAAAGAAATAACAATTTTGTTTACAAATTAACAATGGAAGCTTTGTTTTTTCCTTACAAATTAGTTATTAATATTTGTGGTGGGGGAGAAGTCAAAAGTGCGTAGTGCATATTATAGTAATTTCATTGGTTTCTCAACGTTTGGGAAGAGAAATTTCAATCTTTTTAAGATATTAACAATTTAGTATTCTTGTCAATGTGTATAGCCTTCCATTTATAATAGAAATTCAAGAATGAAAATTCATTGTCAATTTTTTTGGCCACATATCATCAAATTATTTCTTCAACATGAGATTTCTTCTTCAAGTTATCAAGCAAATAATATTTAAGATAATAATTTAAAAGATGAAACCTCACCTTTGAAATGGCTGAATGGGATTGAAAAAAACTCATTTTTGAAATTGAGCTAGTGTGGTTTTAATTATTCTACTGAAGTTTCAACGAATTTTTTGAGTGCAATTCTATTGTTGACATTTTTATTCTAAAGTAAGATTCTTCCATGCTATGTTGGAATAGAAAAAATAAATTTTGAGTTTTCTAAGAGTTAGAATTGTCTTCACCGAGTTTCATGATGCTTACACTTTCATGTGAGTAGAAAGAAATTGCATTTGAAAGTAACTTTGCCTTATTGTCAAACTAAAAACAACCCAAAAAGTTATTGTTCAATATTAAAATTAATTCTTCAAAAGTTGAAAAAGTTATTTCCTTCGTTTTTTACGAGCCTCTCTCTAAAATCTTGCCAAACAACGGTTTTGATTTTTTTTTTACAAATGTTCTACACTTCCAAATAGAATTCTAGAATTCCATATGTTTTTTATTCAAAATAAATTGCCAAATTTTGTACATGAAAATTCACCTTGATAATACTTCATCAAGTTACTAAAGTAATCTTGTAGATCATATTTGCTAGTTACCAAAGTTGTAACTGGCAGTTACTACCACTTTTTAGTATATAGTTTGCGTCACTATACATTGAGATTTTAGAAATTATGATTTAAAAATTTTCATTTGAACTTCCCTTACCCCTCTTGTAATTTTCACAAACCAACATGGCAACAATCAATATGGGACAATTCCCTGTATCCATATCCGGTATTGTATCCGTATGTGGTACTATATCCATATTAGGTAATGTATTCATATCTAGTATCTATATTCAATATTCATCACGTATCCATATCTAATACTATATCCATATTTGATACCTATATTTAGTATTTATCCTATATTTCTATTTGATATTGTGTACATATTTGGTATTTGGACGATTTAGATTAAATCTCACAAGATCAATGGCTTGTGATTTTTGAAAAATCAACAATAACTTTGAATGTAAGCATATTTAAAATAAAAAAATCAACGGCTTATAGATTTTTTGGGAGAAGGGGGGGCAACTAATGCAAGTACGCCTCTTTTCAGTGGATAGTCAGTGGATAGTATGACAAGCACATCCAATTGTGATTAACACCTTCCACTCCCCTGCATCAAAAAATGAACATGGATGAACACTTTCATGACTCAAAACCAACATAGTTTTTCAAAAGCAACCAATGAATATTGAAAAGTTTTTTTTAAAAAGAAAACAATGAGATTTGAAACATTTTGTATTTCAAGGGTATCAATTGAGGGTGAATCTGGTCTTACCTACATGGTACCTTAGTTTTCAACTTTGAAAATTTGAAACATATTCCTAAAGCATCGAAAATTACAAAACTACTTGGGTTGCAATTGTCTTGGATTCATTATTTGATCCTCTCATCCAATTTTGTGGTTGTTTGACAATTGAGATAATGGGACCAACAAAGTGTTGCATTCATGTATTCCTACTAGTGTTTGTTTTTTCATTTTGGAAAAGGAGACAACTATTTCTTCAATACTCATGTGATACTTGGATGATACTTGGTAATATCTCTTTCAAAATTAGGTGATACCTAGGTAAAATTTGGCAAATGGTCTTTAAATACTACAATAATCTAGCTATTTTGACCTCCCAAAATGTTTACAAAAAATAGCCAACATCTTCTGGCTTTAACCAATTGAAGAAAAATCATGCATCGGAAAAACATTGAATTTCCTACCTTCCGGCTAACAAAGACAAAGGGGCTAGTTCTAGCATTGTTTCCGAAAAGGGGGTTATGGAATCAATTTGGCTTGATATAGCCCCTGAACGAACGAACATTAGGGGATCCTTTTGGATGAAGTGACGGAATCCTGAACCAATGAGAGGCCATTTCTGTTCATCCCTGGAGAAGTGGGCCCTCCAGCCCGCCGAACGGAAACTGGACGGAAACTGAACGGAAACTGGACGGATACTGGACGGAAACTGGACGGAAACGCCGACCCCCCTGACACGGCTGACAGTTTCGAGAATCAAATGAAAGAACTAATAATACGAAGCTAAGCTTCAAATTAGTAACTTACAGTTGGGTTTGGCGGGGCCCATCCGAGTCTCCCCAATCGGAGGCCGAGGCGACGCAGCGGCGTTGAAGGTGTCCACGGCTTTCCGTCGCCAAGTCCCGCCCGGCCGGGAGTTCGTCGGTCAACCCTCGGGATGGGAGCCTCCACCCGTGCCCACTGGAGCAGACCCTCCGGGTCTTTCCACCACTCAGATCGGGTTCTTTTCGCCCCCGGGCCCCGGGGCGGGCTACATCCCTTTTCTTTAGTATTCAGACTTTCTCAGCCCCCAGTATCGAGATCAGGGTATCAATCACCGTATCAGGATTAGGGGTATCAATCATCGGACCAGAATCAGGGTATCAAGCACCGTATCCAGCACAGGCTCTTCGTCCATTGGTTCATTCACTATTCCACAATCTGAAGTTACTCCCCTTGCACACTGAAGAACTTACACCTAAATGCGTTCCAATCTGAACGAGGGTTTGAGGAATGGGGACCTCACTCATACTTCCCTGTTTTTTTTCCCTAGGGATGCATGTTAAAAAAAAAGACTCCCTATTTTGTACTTAATCCTTAAAGTTCCTTGACTATATTTTCATCAAAACACTCCAAAACTGCCATTTTCTTGTACAAGTTTCAAATTTAAAAAAAAAATCATTTTTGGACACATGTAACTATAGGATCTTGTAGTACAATAGTTTGAAAAGATGTGAAATTTTTTTGGAAATTTCCACTATGTAGATTGCAAGATATTAGCATTTGAAGTGACAAAAATCATATGAAGTCTACACTTTACTCAAGAATCTAATGGGATGGTCTTGCAAGCAAGACACAAGTACAAGTTGTTACTTTACTAGAACTTGAACAAGCCTTCATTTCTACCTTGGATCTTCTTTATAAATATTACGAATTTAGGTGAATACTTTTGATGTAGATTCGTTTATTCATTAGTTGGTTGGTTTGAATTAACCCCTAAAGGAGCATTGTTCCTTGGGGGGACAAATGGGATTTGGGGCAAGTACCTATGGACTGAAATTTTTTTCTAATTTCTTGAATTTTTTTTTTCACATTGAAAAATTGATTAGCTTTGTAAGAATATAATTCTTTTTTCAATTGGTGCTTGGAAACAAAAATTATGCCCAAATAAGCTTAAATAAGGGACATAGGGGCAACAAAAAAATTTTCAAATATTTAATTTTTTGTTTTAAAATTTTTTTTCCTCATAGATTATATTTTTGTGTAAATGGAAAGCTTTGATTCATTTTATTTGGATTTTTTTATGAGAAAATTATAGACAATCTTGTTTTGGGGGCAATAAAAGCATTTTCTTAAAAAATAACTTGTAGGATTCATTTCTCAATGCAATTTTTACAATTTTTCCAAAAAAAAGTTCCACATGGCTTATCTTGCTTGCTAGGAAAATCTCACCATTGAGATTAGAGTGTTTTAATTCCATTTTAGAGATATGAATATTTTAGATTTTCCTTCTATATTATACCTACTTCTACTTAACAATTTAAAAATAAATGAAAATAGAGTTTTTTTTAATCTTTTTTTTTCCTAGACCCTCAACTCAATTCTATACTATAAATATTTAAATTTAAAAACTCTATAGTGAAAAAAATTAAAGTTAAAAATGTTCAAAGTCAAAAAATCTAGTCTTGCAATGTGTTGAAAAACTCATTTTTTCCACTTTAAATGCAGATATTTTGCAATCTACAAGGTCGAAAATTCTGAAAATTTTTCCATATATCCTCATACTAGTTAGGTGTAAGATCCTACAATTAGATGTGAAAAAAATTTCAATTTTTTTTACCTTTTGCTATAGAAATGACAATTTTGAGTGATTTTTGGCAAAAAAAGGCCTTGGTCCTTCAGGGATTAAGGTATATGTACCCATTGTCATTGCTATCCAAAATGAGATGCCTATGTGTGGACCAAAACGCAACACAAGAAATTGGATATTGGTGACACAAGATGTACACAATCAAAACATAAAGAGTTTAAGAGAGCTAATGAAAGGCTACAAGTGTATTTTGGTACACTTTTAGACAAACAATGCTTTTAAATTCTATAACATATTCAAATGATGTCCAAATAATGCAGACTTTAAGTGCATTGTAATCTTCTTTTGTTTGTCAATAATATTCAATTAAAAATAATTTATGTATAATTTTAACTATGCTTGAGTGCTATTAGTGTCTATCAAGGGTATATTGATCTTATAGTTCTTTTGTGATGGAGTTGATCATTATTTCAACGCTAACTAGACTCCCTTGATGTTGGGTGGAAGATATATTAGAAAAGATATACAAGGTAGAAGCACCCCAAACTACCATTTTTCTTTTGTCCCTACTAGATGGATGTTGTAAATGATTTTTTTTTTTGCTAGAATCTTAGATTCTTTGAAAGAAATCCAACCTCATGCATTCAATACTTTTTTAGACACTTAAGCAATATTCTATGAATTTTCAAAGTTGAAACCTACATGTAGAATTTATCCAAAAAATAATATTTTTAAAATAAAAGTCCAACTAAAAATTATTTTTGATCAAATTTAGATTTTATTCTAATTTGAAAATTCCAAAAATTATATATTTTATTGCAATTTTTTATTTATTCTAAAATTAATTAATCAATTACAAAATATCATAGAATTTTGGTTTATACAATGATGTTCTATATTATAGTTAATAATAATGGTGAAATATCTAGGTTTCTAAGCCCTCATGGAACACTTGGGAATTTGAATAGGTTCATATATTCTCAATTTTTCAACATAAAAAGTTTTAAAACCCAAGTCTTTAGTGCAAATTTTTTTAATTAATAGGATTCAAAGTCTTGTAAATCTAATTAAGCAATGTGCAATAAGTTCAATTTTCTTCATTTTAAACATGAATATCTTGCACTATGTATAGTCAAAGTTTTTTAAATTTCTTCCACATATTCTAATACTAGTTTAGTGCAAGATCCTATGGTAAAATGTAAAGAAAAAATGATTTTTTTTGCCATTTGCAAAAAAAATGACAATTTTGAATGATTTTGATTGAGAAAGGGCTTGGGATTTTAGAAGTTAAATAAATTTTGTACTTGGTATGAATTTTTAATAACTTTATCAACAAAAATTCATAATTTTATTAAAATTTTCATTAAAAAATTTGAAAAATTTGAAAATTATCATACATACAGGGAATGTTTGTTTTCATCTTTGGATAATTGATTTCATTACTAAATAGTAATATAAAATAATTTCTATGCATATTTAGTGGCTAAAGACAACATATAGAAAAAAATATATTTGAAATTGATTATATGACCTTAGAATATACCCTTTTGGTTTTTACCTTGAAAAGACAAATTTATAACTATAATTTTGAACTTCAAAATCCTTCTTTATGTATATTCTCATTTTGTAAATTTTGATTAATGAATTTTTTTTTTCAAATTCAAAATCATGTATTTTATATAAGTTACATTTCTTATTTTCCTTGTAAAAATATGAGTTTATGAGGGAAAAAAATAATTTAAATTCAATATACACTTTAAAAAAATGAAAAGTTCTCTGTGGATGTATGTAATAATATAAAATATGATCTTAAGAGCCAAATATGTGTATTTTTCTATATTTAGAAAAACAATAGGCCTTAATTATAGATCCAAAGTTCAAATTACAATAAAATATTTAAGTTTAGAAATTCTATGAAGTTTCAAACTGGAATTGTAAGTAGAATTGATAAATTGAATTCATTGGTTAGACACTTGCACCCAAGTTTAGAACAAATCAATTTTATAATTAGAATTCAAATCAAGAGGAAAGAGCTAGAATTTGATATTGTGTACTACATGGTGATTTGTAGGTTAAGCATCTTAATTTGTAGATAAGTCAATAATATCACACTAGGAGATTATGGTGTTCATTGTTGACTTGCACATGCAATTTCATTAAACAAAATTTGTTCTATAAACATATAAAACACATTTTTGAACCTATTTAGGTGTAAAAAAATTTCACACTCACCTCTAGAGGGTTGTTATTATTTGAGCCTAGTAGCATGATTACATGAGCCTGAAAGGCTATACACCTATATTATAGGTGTATATGTCATAGAAACCTTCCATAATTATAATGTAAATATAATATAGGTACCTATATTACAGGTGTTTATATGATAAACACTTTCAATGGTTGTAGTATATTTACTTATATTTAAGCTCAAAGCTCACATGCTCACATACTAGTACCGTTGGTCACCTCCCTATGTGCATATGCATCTTTTCTAAGTAAAGAAGAAAGTCTCAAGGCTCACACATGTTGACATAAGTCAAGTCTATTTATATACTTTAAGTATAAAAAATGCATAATAAGTGGAAATACAATGTACAAGTACGTCTCATTCCATCACATGAGAGGCTCAACTTACAAAATATTAGCCTCTAAAATACAAATAGAGGGTATGAACTCTATAATTCTTAATCAAGGTGTTAGTTGACCCTATGAAGACTTAAGCCAAGGCTTTGGATCAAAACCCACCTTGAATAACTTCTTTCACTATCCAAACTTTTTTGAGCAACTTCTTGCCTCCATACAACTTGCTATCTCCTCAAAAACACCATGAGGTCTTTTACACACCACACACCATACAATTTTATTCATTAAAAATGCATATAAGAAAATTCCAAAAATAATTATTTGTGGTTTGAGGTTTAGGGGCAAAACCTAAATGTCTTGTAATATAGGACTTCTTCAATTTATTAATTTTGTATTAAAATAGATGTTAAGCATGATTTACACAAATATTCTATATGGTCAAATTTTTGAGTAAGAATGTATTAATTATCTTTCCAAGAATGTGATTTTTAACTTCAATGGCCATTGGAAAAAAATTATGTTGCCTAAGAAATGTCTTCAATAGAATAGATCAATATCTGTATCATTCTGTCAAAGTTCACTTAGTTTATATTACTTGAAACAACATTGTCATATTTGGGGACTTATATTTTATTATATTATTGTAGAGTTATTTGCAATTTCGTTTTTCATTTGATCTCAAATTTTGTTTTATTTAATTACTTTTAAAGAATGAATATGTAAATATATATAAACACTTGTAATAATAATCCAACATTTTACACTACAATAGGTAATTTCTTTTTATATTCAACTATGTTGATCATGAGCTTCCTAAAAACTTTTAATTGGAATGAGACAATGACTTGAAGAGAATGGGTGTGCCTTAGAAGTTGCATACCAGTAGCAAATTTAAGTTTTAACTTTAGAAATATCAAAGTTCCCTTAGGGTGGTTTGTTTTGCAAGTAAGATTTGAGTTGAGGGGATATTCCATAAGGTTTGCAACCCCTATACTCCCTTGTTGGCATTTATAGGTCAAAAGTTGAGGTTTATGTTCATTGTTTTCTAGAAGCTATAAGATCTTGAAAATGCCAAACATTGGTGTTGCCGGTGTAGAAGATTGGCTTAATTGAAGTTATATTTTCTATTTGGATCCATAAAGTGTGAACTATATGGAATCCAATTTGTAGAAGTGTATTATCAAATTGCTTTGCATTGAATATACTTTTGGATATTCCATCATGTTGAATAATTAATTAAAGTTAATAAATGTTATTCAACAAATCACTAAAGTATAAAGATTTTTTTTTCTATACAAGGTTTTTGGAAAAAATAACATCCAAAAATTCCAATTTCTTTTTGCCAATTGTGCCCACTAGGTACAATACTAATACAAATTCCTACAATCAAAAGCCTTGTGTTTGTTTATTGATAGGCAATAAACTTTACAACATTGTATAAACAATTTACTTTATTTTCATGAAACGTTTGTAACAAAAGTAAACCCATGGCTACTCTCACAACAAACATGTCTAGGTTGCAATGCAAAAGTTGGCAAGTAATTTGAACCTTCTTTCCACAATATATGCCATAGTACAATGAAAGTATTAGAAAATTGCACATTTTTGCTTCATCTATGAATACAACATCTCATGAAAATTTCACAGCAAAGTCCAAAATAAATTAGAAATTATATATATATATATTTTTATCGATACTTTATGAATTTGCACAAAAAGAAGAATTCAAGTTCATTGGAGTTTTGTTGCACTTTCAATACATTTGTATATTCTGAATTGTTCACATATTATAGGCAAATGCTTTCAATCCCCTTTAGAATTTAAAGAAAAGATTTTAGATGATTCTATACTTTTATTTTATTATAGAAACTTCTAAATTTGCTATTGCAATTGCAACACATGTATATATTTACATACTTCTTCATTTTCTTATTTGTTTATGAAATCTTGGCATACACTTCATGTTTTGTACCACAAATAGGTCAGCACAACAATTGAATACTCATACCTCATCTTACATACAAAATAAATACACCCTTAATCATCACTACCCACAAAACAATACCTACGTACAGTTGCATCTCAAGGCATCTACAAAAACTAGACATTGGCTATGTCCATAAGATGCACACATTGAAACATGAAAACCTATTAGAGTTGGGAGTTGATTTTTGGTTCGCCAATAGATAATACTTTGAAACTTCATGACTTCATCATATCGTATCCATACAATCCTTCTATTAAATCAGGTTGTTTGTTTTGTTTTGTTTTGTTACTTTGAGATCTCCCAAACCATCCGTCTCCCATTCACGTGTTTGGTATTGTCACAAAGCCCTCAACAAGGAGGGGTGCACAGGCTTGGTTTTGTGGGCATGACCGACAGTAGCTTTCGCTCCTTGCGTCGTCATGTCTTGCCACACGTCACGTCCTCCGCTGAACCCATGAAGGAGCAAGCGGGGGTCCTTGCTAAATGAAGAGGGGTTATGATTTGCGAATTCCAAGACGGTATTGGAGCTTCCCCGGGAGAAGAGAAAACTTGGGATTGGAAAATCATAAAATATAGTTAGCGGCCATTGGATCACTGGCTTGTAAACAATCCGACTGACCTTTTCATATCGGTACTTGAAATTGGGTATTCAGTTGTTATTAATAACCCTGTGAGAGATTGACCCTTGAAATGAGTCAGCAAACTGAAAGGAGAAGGAGAATTGGAGGTTTCGCGTGCTCTTACATACAATTGCGAAAGCAACAGAAGCTCGTTGTAAATTGAAAGCACTTAACATGACATGTTGGTCAGTGCTGTGTAAATTGATTCACAGAGTTGGTAGATTCTGTGACATTCAGTTCACAAGTTGGATCAAACCTATTGTACAGTACAATCCGACCCGTACGTCCTTGTACCCATTCTTGACAAGTAAATTTTTCTCTAGAAGTGTAATTAAATCTTTCCCATACTTAATTGTGATTGTTTGTCTGTTGATTCTTTAGATTTTGGATTTTATGACTGGGTTATATGATGGTTAGTTTCACCTTGTGAGGATGGGTTAGTCTCCGAAGAAATCATCATTTTCTAGTACTGTGGGAATCAATTGCTTAAAAAAATGGAAAAGTATTCATTGGAAGTCAAACTACTATAGAAGATTTTCCCTTTTCACAACAAATCTCTGAGGCTGAATAGTTGCACTTCTGTCCTATACAAGAGATTGAATTCTCTGTCATCCATCGGATACTTAGTGTCTCTGGGCAGCGTTACAAGGTTAAGTGGCGTAGTAAGCTTCGACTAATGTCTTGCTCCCCCTCCTTCCCCCGGCGCGTGCAGCTGGGTTGTCTTCCTTTTTCTCTCTTGCAGTAAAGGAATCTTTACTTGTGTCCAAAATAAAAATAAAAATCATAATAATCGCATGTCTTATCCAAGAAAATTCAAAATAAAGTTAGTCAAAATTTTTGGATTCATGATTTTCAATTGCTAGTATACTACATGTGGAGTATTGTTGTTGTTGTTGTTTTTTGTTGAAAAAGGTGCCTCCAACTGCTGACCGAATTGCTTGTTTTGACTGTTTGGTTGGAATGCTTTGTTAGAGTTCTGTGTAAGGTATGTGCAGGCCGGATCGAGGGCTGTTGATCGACGTGGAGCCGGTGGTGTCAATGCAAGGTGGAAATTAATAGGAAGCAGCGGATTGACGCAGACTGAGTTTCTGGGATTTGGAAGGGAGCATCTCAGTAAGTGAGCGTTCCGGCATGGATTCGATCTCCTACGGCACCAGGTATGTCGAGACCGTGGTCGGTGTTCGAGTCCTGGAGGAGCTAGCTTCAATCTCGTTCATTCGAGCTCGGAGGGAGGTTCCCCGGATCGAGGGCTGTTGATCGACGTGGAGCCGATGGTGACAATGCAAGGTGGAAATTAATAAGAAGCAGTGGATTGACGCAGGCTGAGTTTCTGGGATTTGGAAGGGAGCATCTCAGTGAGCTTCCCGGCATGGATTCGATCTCATACGGCACCAGGTATGTCGAGACCGTGGTCGGTGTTCGAGTCCTGGAGAAGCTAGCTTCAATCTCGCTCATTCGAGCTCGGAGGGAGGTTCCCCGGATCGAGGGCTGTTGATCGACGTGGAGCCGATGGTGTCAATGCAAGGTGGAAATTAATAAGAAGCAGCGGATTGACGCAGGCTGAGTTTCTGGGATTTGGAAGGGAGCATCTCAGTGAGCGTTCCGGCATGGATTCGATCTCATACGCAGCACCAGGTATGCCGAGACCTTGGTCGGTGTTCCGGTCCTGGAGGAGCTAGATAGCTTCAATCTCGTTCATTCGAGCTCTGAGGGAGGTTCCCCTCACGGCTGTGACGCTGTGGCCTCACGATGAAAGTGTACGTGCGGGACTGCGGACAAAGGGGAATGCAAAGCAGGTAATGAGCTTCCATCAAGTGAGAAATTCCGAAATCCAGAGCAGCCCATGGACGATGACGTTCCTGGGTTTAGGGTTTTCTGGACTGATGGACTGATGGGGCTCTTCTCTTCCCAGTCCAGTGTTCAGTTCAATGTTCGGGGAGAACTGCCGGTTAGTTCATTGTTAGCTGGTGCTTTGGGGAAAATAACCTGTTGGAGTGTGAAAATGGAGGATTCAAAATTGGACAAAATATTGGTAGGATCAGCAACCAACAATTGGTGTGCAAAAACAAGTGGATATATGTAGTTGCCGCTTTTAAGAAATTGTCAGATTTTAGCCATTGGTAAGTTTGAATCCAAGGCTAATACCTAGGTTGTTAGAGGCATGTTCTTGGACAAGGCATGTTTCACTTTAAAGTTGTCCATTGAGGGACTTAAAGTGCCTAGGCAAGGGCCTAATATTGCTTTAAGGTTGGTTGTTGTGACTAGCCCATGCTCCATCATTTGTATTTGTCTGATGTAATGAAATTTGGAATTTAGTTTCAAAATTGATATGTCTTTGAAACAAGAGATTGTAGCCCTTGCAAATTTGAAGTTGAAGAAAAGTGGCAGATGAGAATTTGAAATGAACCAAGAGATTTTGATAAGGAGAGGATGTAACCGGTGCCCTTCGAAAACAACAACCTAGCTCCTTCTACAAAGAGGAGGAAAATTACTTGGGCAACTCTGAAAACTTCCCGAACGCCACCCCATCCACTAGTAAGTCCCAAATTGGAAAAGCTATGTACTAGATAACCAACAAGCTGGGACATAACCGGTTGTCCATGTTTCAATCACAACCTTTGATCTTCATGATACAAAGGTGTAGGAAGCAAGTTGAAAGGAAAGAAAGTTATGAGTTGCAACTTGTGATGGTGATGGGTTGCCAATGGAACGATGCCACATGAGCATCTAAAAAACAAAAACCGGTTATGATGAGTTTCTCAGAGTGAGACTCATAGCTCCAGCGACGGAGTAGGTCGGCCGGTACGTCAATCCGTTATTATTCGAAGCGAGCAGCCCCGTCCGAGAGTCGAAACCCCTCGTCCTTCCCACAATCAGAGGAAGGATCTCAGACCTACGTACTCCGCTTCGCATTCCACGAAGCTCAGGCTGAACCGGTGCGTCACATCCGGTGATCGAAATTAATTCATTCGACGCGCGCTACTGCTAGTGATTCGAGTAAATCGAGTTCTATACTCTTCGTTTCCTCGTCGGTATTGGATGCTTGACCGCTATCCCATGCCATCCCTGATCCCATCCCTTCAACTGATCCCGTATTGTTGTTCACGACTGGTGCTTGAACAGGCATTTCGGTCACCTCTGGTGCACCAATCAAGACGTCTTTTGCAAAAATCTGAGAAGGGGGTAGCGACGGGGCCAAATTGTGGGCCAAAAGGAGGGAAACGACCGCAACTGCTTATTGGCACGCTTTGTGGCTTTGATGAGACCGAGCGCAATGGAACTTGGAGCTGCTTTGTACACTTGTAATTTAATTAAACACCTTTCGACCTCTTCGATGTCCTCCTCCTGCAATGCAAACCATAAGAAACCATTAGTCAATTAATGGTACGTATTTTACTAGGAGGATCAAGGGTGAAAATCGAATGAATTAATTGTGCTCCATTGAGGAAATATCCAGCGACGTCTGTGAAAGTTGAACCTTCTTATGGAAAGAACATCCCTCATCACTCCCGTGGCTTGGTATGCTATTAAGTACTCATAAGGAGACTTCGCGCATTTTTCACGCTATTACGAAGCTCCAGTGACATTAGCCTTCCTGCGATCTCCTCGTTCAGTGAAATCTCCGTTAGGATTTCGAATTTCGTGGCCTTGCCTGATTTAAAAGGTCTGCTCAGCTGCCGACAGATTTGGCTGCGAGGGGATCACCGGCGTCGCCAATGGCAGGAACTCATTCCGAAGCTTGGCATTCTAGTTCCCCACCATCTTCGCTTTGCTGCAAAACAACTGCAACGATGATGAAGGCTTCCTTTGCCATGGCCGGGCGAAAAAGAAACCCATCGCCTCCTCTGGATTCCTCTACATGGAGAAGTTTCCGGGTGAGCTTCTGAAATACGTCCTTGCTGGCCTGCTCACGGAAGCTATACATATTGCTCGCCTGCGTGCGAACCCAAGGATCGGAGGCTGCGATTATCCTCTGCTTCCACAGTCACGATGCAACGCGGAGCATTGCAACCAGATTTTTCCACAGTTGTTGAGCAGATCGCTGGTCGAGACAATGTTTGAACCATAACAGCGTCCCTGCAGCTTGTTTCACGCCCTTTTCTCAAGACGCTTACAGCAATGCCGACTTTTTGAGGTTTACCGATTTGCATCAGTATTTCTAAAGCGTTTTGAATGATCCGATTGGAAATTAGACTTGAAAATTCATTGATAGAAAATCTAAAATTCACGGAAGTAAGATGCTTGACTCATGAGTAATTATTGGCAGCCACAAGCAAGAGCATTAGCCGAAAAGGAGGGCTGCAAAGTCAGCGTTGCTAGCTAAGACCAGCTTCAAAGCACAACACCAAAGCACTTGCAGAGAATGAGGGTGACGGATTAGTCAAGGTAACCCTACTCAATATCTTGCACTAGCTATCTGGTTTTCCATTTCCATCGCTTCTAGCTTGAGTGATGATGTTAAGATTGGTCGATCATAGAAGGGATTGTTGTGTTGTCATATGCTAGAGTACGTTGTTTGCATGGTGGTGTGAAGATATTGCAATTTTCTGGTAGGTATCGGCCAGAAAAATTTCAGAATCGTATTCATGAAAGGTTTCCTCATGCAATTAAGGATTGTAGAGGACATGAACTTTTGTCATCACACTCTCTGTGGAAGTTGTGTAAAGTCCATGGAGCTTCAGTATTGAAATGTAGAGGACTTATTTACGCATAAACTTTGTTAAGTTAAGTTGTCGGCAATTGATATATCGACCTGATATAACTGGAGAGAGAGATCTGAGGAGTTCATATCCTAGTTCTCCACGCTGCTCACCTTATTCATGAAACTTCAAATGCTCAGTATAGGTATGGGCAATACCATCAAGCTCAGAAATTAACAGAGTTCACAAGCCCTCTTCACCATGCCGAGGAGGCAAATTTTATTGTCCATGTGGTTTTAATTTTTTTAAATAGCGGCATAGATAACAGTAATTAATTTTGCAACCTTCTGTCCTTGTTCTTGTGCATTCTCTTGGTTCCCGGATCCTTACGTTTTCTATTCCAAGTCATCCTTAGCTAGTTTTATTGCCTCTTGAATTCAGAGGATATCAAATTTGTTGCGCATGCCCATCCTACTTTCACTACAAGAGAAAAGGGTGTTTTAAGTGCGTTTTTAAGTATAACTCTAAACATAAGTTTATAAGTAATGACCTTTAAGGAGATTTTCAACAAAATATTATTCAAAATACATGGGTTTCAAGTAAAATTTTAATAAAAATCTCCTTAAAGGTCATTACTTATTATCTTATGTTTCAGACTATACTTAAAAATGCACTTAAAACACCCCTTTCTCTTGTAGTGCTTATCTGAAGTTTTGGATGAGCTGCTCAAGTGTGCACAAGCCTAATACCATGATACCACACCATCTTTGGACCATTTCTTGTTGGAGCCATGAAGTTACAAGGCCTTTATTCCATAAAAAAAAATAGTCAAAATTGCCATTTCTATTGTAAAGAGTAAAACTTAAAATTAATTATAAATTCATATCTAACCATAAGAGCTTGCACTAATGTATTAGACTATTGTAAGAATGTGTGAAAGAAGTTCCAAAAACTTTGAATTTGTAAATTGCAAGATATTTGCATTTAAAATTGTAAAGAAAATAAGTTTTTTTGTACCCTATTTGATTAGAATTTTTGGCTTTGAATCTTCTTAACTTAAAAAATTATTGTAGTACCCATTTTATTTTTTTTATGTTGAAAAATTGAGTTGTAAGTCGGGGAAAAAATTCAAAAAATACATATTTGATTTTCATTCTTTAAAACATTGTTTGAAAGTAGAAGTAGATTGAAATGCACTGATCCCAATAGGGAGATTGTTGCAACTAGGAAAGTCAAATATATGAAACTTTGTTTTTTGACAAATTATAAAAATATCTTTCAGAAATGAATTTTATGAGTTGTTTTCTCAAGATGATGCAATGATTGTTCATAAACCATAAAGTTTCATAACTTTTACATCACTAATCCAAATGGAATGTATCAAAGCTTCATATATAAACAAAAATATAATATATATGAGAAAAATAATTAAAATTTAAAAAAATCAATTCTATGTGATTTTTTTTGTATTGGCCAACAAATTGCTTTTGGACTTAGGGTGGAGTAATGTTTGCTCCTAAGCACTAATTGAAATAACATTATATTCTCCAATATCTAATTTGATTTCTTATCTTCAAAAAAAGTTTCAAAATATTATATAAAAAATTGAGGTCACAAAAGCCTATCTAAAATCCCAAAAGTTCTCCAAAGGGACTTTTGACTGTATGGGTTAATTGTAATGATGTAATGATAAGTTCTTGAAATGGATAGTAGTATAATATCTATTGAGGTTATAATTTATTGTAATGCTAGACAAGGTCTAGTTACCTCACCCATCATCAAAATTGATTTGGTGCTTGTTATGAATTGTTCAAATTATAAAAGTGGTGCTCATTTCTCCACAATGAAAATTTGATTATTTCAATCATAGTAACTAGTCATAGTAGTAAAATAAGGTAGTTTGGAGGATCCCACTCTATGGTCGAAAGTAAAATTGGGTGATTGCTTCAATTAGTGGTTGATTTTGGTGTCACCTGGAGAGTGGTGAAGCTATTTTCTGCTATAACTTTTGAAGGATGGATCCAATGTTCAAACTCAAATTTCCATTGAAGATGGCTAACTTCATTGTAATTGGATTCTTTAATTTTTATAAATTTAAAAAATAATTTTATACTGAAAAGTCAATTTTGCTAATTTGTCACACTTTGAAGTTTTGGGTTTTTTTTGTACTAGGGTGACCATTTCAAATTAATGATCCAAAGCTAAAATTTTTGTAGTCAATTTCCATGCTAGGTAGGCATATTTCTATGAAGGTGCATTAAAAACTATATTATTTTACGTCTTCTACATTCTTGCAAAGAGGACTCCTTTGTGCATGCACTTTTGAACACTAAAGATGGTTTCAAGATTATTCTTTTGGTGAAATCTCATCACCATTAAGTCCTCACAAATGGAAATTTTTTAGGATTTTTTTTGTTTCATGATTTTTTATTTTTTATTAATTTATACCTTGTATCTATTTCTTGTGATAGACTATCTTTTTTCATCTAATATTGTTTCAATACTTACAAGTAGTCCATAGAACTTGCAACAATACTTTTAGCAATTGATTTTTCCAATCAATGGTTGAGATTATTCTGCTGCAAAGTACTTATAATATTGAAAGCAAAAACTCCAAATTTTGACAAAATGTTAAAGAATCAATTTCTTGCAAAGACCCAATTTAGGAATTCTAGGTCAATGAAAAAATTGGATGTGTGAATGGTAGCATTCTCATTCCATTTAGATACAAATTCTCTTTACGCCCCATCTACTAGGTTCTAGCTCTTTAACCCTTAAACGATATTGAGGCCAAAAAATGTTTATTGGATGACTTAATTGTTTTATTGTAGAAATGAAAAATTTACCAATTGGTTCATTAATCAAAGCATTTTGGTGACTACCTTGGTCATAGGGGCTGCATCTTTAGAATTAATCCTTGAACAATAGATTGGTTACCTTGAAAATCATTTGTTTTGGTATTGTATGCATTTTTGGATTAACCCCTAAAGGACCAAGACCTTTTTTTGCCAAAAATACTCAAAACTACCATTTTTGTAGCAAAATGGTAAAAAAATTAATTTTTTTTTCACATTGAACAATAGGATCTTTCACCTAGCTAGTATGAAAATGTCAGGAAAATATTTCAGAATTTTTGACAACATAGATTGCAAGATATCTACGTTTAAAGTGGAAAAAACAAAATTTTCATCACATTGCGGAACTAGATTGAGTTGAGTTTAGGAAAAAAATTTCAAAAAACTTAATTTTTATTCTTTAAAAAATTGTTAGGTAGAAGGAAAATCTAAACTATTAGTATCTTTAAAATGAAATTAAAATGCACTAATCCAAATGGTGAGATTGTTTTAGCAAGAAAGATAAACCACATAGAACTTTTTTGGGAAAAATTTGTAAAATTGCATTCAAAAATGAATCCTATAAGTTATTTTTTTAAGAAGATGCTCTAATTGCCCTAAAATAAGATTGTCCATAACTTTCTCATAAAAAATTCAAATGAAATGAATTAGAGCTTTCTACGTACACAAAAATATAATCTATAAGGAAGAAAATTTAAAAAAAACTAAAACCTAAAATTTTTGAAGTTTTTTTTTGTTGCCCCCCATCCCTTGTTTTGAGCTTATTTTGGCATAACTTTTGCTCCTAGGCACCAATTGAAAAAACAATTATATTCATGTGAAGCTAATCAATTTTTCTATCTCCAAAAAAAGTTTCAAAAAGTCTTAAAAAATTTTAGCCTATACGTACCTGCCCAAAATCCCATTTGTTCCCTAAAGGAACAATGGTTCTTTAGGGGTTAAAAAAATGAAAAAGCACTCACTGGAAGTCAAAGTACTATAAAAGACTTTCCCTTTTCCCCCAAAATTTGGAGGATGAATAGTTGCACATATGTCTTGCACGGTGAGATTTTTTTTTGTCATTCATTGGCCGCAAAACGTCCGCTGTGACGTTAATGGGTGAAATTGGTACCAAACCCTCCAGTTGGGTCTGGTACCAATTTCATCATGGTTCGCGCTGTTCCTCGATCTCCTCCGTCCGAATTCGTCAATTTGAGGCAGATTCTTTGAGTGGTTTGAGCTTTCAAATAGACGATGGGATTCAGCTTTCGAAATGTTGTACGTAATGAAAACACTTCCATTTCAACAGTTTCTCATTGTAGGTGTGGAAATCAGATAATGCACTAGTGAACCAGGCTCTGACATGACTGGAATTGCGTTTACAAAGCCTCGTCCAATGTTGCTGTGCAGAATGTTTTTGGAAGTGAGAAAACAGAATGTTTAATGCAGTCACACATCTACTGTCTCTCAAGTTATTGATTTGATTAGATACCCAAAGAAATCTATCATTCAGTTTTCGAGGAATCTTTCTTTAGATGTATATAAGATCTTTATGGTATCATGTTTTCTCCGTTTGCAGTCAATTTTGCGCGAAGGGATAATTTGTCAGACACAGACAAGCATTCGTCCAATTTTCGGTGTTGGTGTTGATGGGCCCTGAGAAGAGCAATCCAAAAAATCGGGTATGCCGGAGAGTGAACCCAGCGCACGGTATTCTTTAGTAAAAGGCGAAAGAATAGAACGATCTGCGCCGAACACCCGACTGACTGCGAATGCGACGATTTGATGCAGGATTTTATACAGTCAGAGTGTGAATGTCTGCAGCTACGCATATGCGATAAAGAGAGTCTTATATCATGCTCGGGCGGTATCAACTTCAAATGCTGAGTGTGGCCGGAGTTCCGTGGTATCTCTTTTTTGCACAAATTGAACTGACTGATGTACGTAAGTCTATTCCTCACAACTTCATCATTTCATCACGTCGAGAGTAGTGCGTTGCAGTGGCATTATCACTTGCAGACCGATGGAACATCCAATTGCAAACCCAACTAAGCAGTAGTTAAAAAGGACCCAACTAAGCAGTAGAGATATGGCGCTTTCTGTGGAGTTTAAAACTTCTGGTGTCCTAATTAGGCTAAAATTGCACTGGTATTTCCCCTTTTTCCAAGAAGAAATGAGCTCCCACTCTTACCTTCTGTCTGAATAATCACAACTAGTACATTTTCCGTACGACTGTAGAGTTTCAAAGCCAGAAAAATCAAGGAATGATATTTGAGTGACCTCTAGAAGTGGTGAATGTAACAACCCTATTTGAGGAACACCTTTCTCACAAATCATATTTTAGTAGCGTACCTTGAGGTCGGGTTCGTCATAGCCAATTCAAAATCATTTCTTTTTCAAGAAAAGCTCTTTTGTTAATAGCTTTTAGAATTTCTAAAAAATTTGTTATCAAACAAGAAGAATATTTCATTCACTTTATAGCTTTATGGACATGTAGACATGTGTAGTATGGTAGCTTGAGTTCTGAAATTCTTAAAATGGACAGTTAGTTTCTAAAGCACCAGTCATGCCAATCTTTAGAACGCTAATCACTATAACAATTCCTAGTTGAAAAATCATGATAAAGGCTTATTTAGAACCTTGCTATCAATGTTCTTGTCTCTCCAAATTTTATAAGTACCAAAATGAGATTTTATTTTTCCATCTTCAAACCAGGACATGAAATTGATGTTTGTTGAATTCAAGGATTAGAACAAATACATGGTTTAAAACCATGAATTTCTTACATTTATAAAGCAATCACCTTGATATTTTTTATTATTTTTCATTTTTCATGAGGTTCTTTTTTCTAAGATTCAAATTATTTTCATAAATATTTCCTACACTTTTCAAATATTTCATGATAGAATTTCTAAATAATTCATCGTAGGCCATATTCATTAATTTTTATTTTATTTTTTAACGAATCTGACCAGAGCGTAGGGTATTGAATTTCGCTTTGGTTGAGGGCCGCGCGAACACGATTCCCCCGCTGCCACAAATTATGACGTGTACGCCCCGCTTGGGAAGATACTGTCGCTCCGACGTCCGAAGTGCGATGGACACAGTTGCCGTAGGCCATCCACCATGCGGATGTTGGATAGAGCGCGCCCAGGCAAGTGATCACTCGACAGCAGACTGGAGTATTTGAAGGTTTGGTCAATCCATGATCTATCCAAAGCTGTGGGACATCTCTCTCACGAGACCAATATCACTGCATTGGATTGCAACTGCAAAGCTCCATGTCTCCAAATTCAAGGAGATGATGAACAAGGGGATCTACCGTCAGTACGTAATTCCATGATGATTTTCAAATTGATCATCCAAGGCCCTACAGAGAGTCGATCGAGGCAGCTCTCAGATTGAATCAAACAAGATCTGATTGATTGTAACGCAGAAGACCTGGACCTAGTACCATGCCGGGCTGAAACAATTTCACACATTAGTGTGATCACCTACGATTTAACTAGCTTGAAACTCGCTTGAACCTAGCTTGAAACTCGAGGAGGGTTCACTAGCATTCAAATCCTCACTTCCCCCTCCGGACGCATTTCCGAACAAAAAATACGAAATAATCTTAGATCATTTCAGTTTAGCAAATTCACATTCGTTGGCCCTGTGAGAGGCAGTCCGAAACGATGGGGTTTGCTGGTAAGTGAACCCAGCGCACGGTATTCTTTCATTTAAAGGCAAAAAAATAATCCGCTGCGAGCTGAGCACCCGGCGGAAAGATCGAGAGGGGTGGAATATCCAGAAAGTTATAAACACGGAATGGAATTGCGTCCAGCAACAAGTATGGGTAAAACTGAAACCCTTGTCCGTCTGTCGGGTCTGTCCTTGTTGTCTGTCCGTGGTCCCTTGTTTTCTCCCTCGCCGGGCTACCTGTTGCTGCCGGTCTTGTACCTTGCCCCTTGCAATGAAATTCCGTCTCAATTGCTTCAAAACAAAACAAAAAACGGCTTGTAATTTCGTGACCACGACTTCGTGTCTTACAAAATCAGATTGTGCTCCTTAGCCTGGTGTATCTCTCTCCCTGACTATCCCATCACCTTCGCAATTAAAGTGCGGAGCATGTTAATTGCATTATCAATTGCCGGCAGATATTACAGTCAAATTGAAATAGCATATCGTCAATTTCGTTAAATTGCTGTGATTCCGGATCCATAGATTGCGCCTCAAATCAATAGGAAGCTCTAAAAACTAGAATTACGTTTCAGGCTGCACGCACTTGAGTCCCAAAGTTGTTTAAGCCTCAACTTAACGAAATTGAAGTTTCATCCAGTTCAATTTGCTCTAGTTCAACTGAACACCTTGCAACATCACTATCGGTAATTGAATCTTTTTGAGGTTGTGACACCATCTATTCGGTGGCTCCTAAGGTTCATACAGTGACATCCCAATGTAGTGTCTTGTCGGAATTCAATCTAAGCATATTACTCGCCAGTAGAATTTTGAAGTTCAAAACCAAAAAGTTTCCACTTCCAGAGTAACCCAATCATGTAAGTTAGTATGCTCCAGTACGTGAGGGTTCTGGGCACTGTCGCAACGATATGAGGTCTCAGATTACTGTTTCCACTAGGGTTTGATTCCAGTGTTGGCTTTCGGGGAGAGCCGCGCGGACGCGAGACCCCTCAATCATACATTACGACATGTATGCCTTCATCAGGAAGATACTAGACTTCCTATGTCCCGAGTGCAATGGAGACAGTTGGCCTAGGTCATCCACCCTGTTGATCGAGGATTGGTCCCGCCCAGGTAAGGGCAAATTGCCTCGCACATTGGTGTATTTGAAGTGCTGGGTTTACCTCTGAGTCACCCTAAGGTATGGGACATCAGCCAATAATCAGAATACTCGCAAGGGTCAATCTTGTTCCAAGCTGGCAATGAAAGGAAGTGAGAGAAAGTATCCACAAATTCGCAAGGAATGTTTGATTCATTACCGGTATGCAGAATACAAGGACTCGTCTCATCCTCTGCCTGCTTGAGAAGCTCGGTTCACATTCTTATTGGGATTCACAAACACTAGTCTGTTTTTTTTCGGGTGCAATTAAATGATGAATCCATTAATTTCTATCAAAACCAACGTACAGGGCTTGCCTAAACCAGAGTGTCTGGTGACGGTCAATATGAGAGAGTTCAAACATGTCTCCATTCGATGATGGTGTGGCACAAACGTGAGGACATTCCAGAAATGTCAATTTAGAGGACGTCATAAATAATGTAGACAGAGGTCCGAGTGTACGAGATTCTCTTTAATCGGACAAAAAATACTGTAAGCTCTCAATCATAAGCCAGTCATACAATCAGGATTGTCCTTAGCAACGGTGTAAACCATTCTAGAGAAGCTAGGTCCTACAGAACTCCTCCACAAGTACTTTGAATTTCTGCACCCCATCTGCTTCTTCCAACCTCACACACACAGAGATCGTCTGCTAAATGCCAAGTCATGTGACCCCAAGCCTTGGCCATTCATTGTCACGGTGCCAGCGGAGATGGCGTCCAGGATCGATGGTGATGGTAATTAATCCCATTCACGACACTGGAGATCGAACAGCAACCACGCGGGCAACATGGTTCGAGCCAGAAACAAGCAACGGCGCATCCTTAAACCAGGCGCCATAGCTGACATTTACGGTGAAAAATTCGGTTCAAATCTGCACAATGCGGTGAAGCTAGGATGAAAGATCGAAAGAGAGAGAGAGGAGGATTACATTCAAGCTGATAAGGCTTCTCTTATGCAAATGTGGTCGCAAATTCCGGGAGACTCTGTGCCTGAATGGGCTCTTGAATAGCTATTAAAAGAGACACTACATAAATTAAATTTTTATATGAACTTACAATTAACTCTATTGTTTATTAAAAAAAACTCAATATTTTCTTAATAAATTGGTAAATACATAATAAAAAAGAAATGACAATACTAAAATAACATCAAATCAATATTGTAGGTAGATCATTCTTGTATTGTTTAAATATTTTTAACACAACATTAAAATTCATTATTGCATTGTTTCCATTTTAGTATTCATAAAAATATAATATACACTAAAATGATGTAACTTGAGGATGTAACTACAATATTGATTTAGCTGTTGTTTTGACAATTGTATTATAGTTTTTCTTAATTATACCAATTGATTTTGGCACAAATAAAAAGCAATACAACTATAATCAATAGATTATCCTATCCGAGGAGTGACCCTCATTTGTCATTAATTAAAATTTAATTTATAGAATAGAAAATTTGAAAGTATATAAAATCTTGCGAACTTCAAGGTGAATATTTGAAAATCCAAAGTTGTGACATTGAGACAAAAAATTAACTATATTGTCAAGATACTTCTATCACTTTTACTTGAATTGAAAGTTACTTATTTTCAATGCATTTTTTAACAAGTGATGAAATTTTGACAAATTTTGAGATATGCTTGATGAAAAGCTTTCTTCCAAATAATTAATCAATTCATCACTAATTCATAAGCTGAGTCATAAGTAATTGATGAATTAGTTTCACACCTACAATATACGTCATGAAATGTTGCCCTTTAGTTTTACTCTTTTAGGTGATTGCAAGAATGAGTGTTCAAATTTTGTTTCACTTTAGCAAAAACTAGGATCATGATGATGAATACTATAAATACTAGAAGGGAAAGCCCTATGGTTAATTTTGGGCTATTGATCATATTATAGATTTGTTGTACCATCAGCAAGTGTCTTTTGGGAGTATTACATAGTTTTTAGTTCAATCTACAGTACTATGTCCAAAACTATGTCCTAGTTTTACTTGATTGTATTAAAAAATCGTACACCTAAAACTATTATAGATTACAAAATTTAACTTTTCAATATAAAATGATACTTAATTTTTTTGAAAAATGAAAATACAATTACAATCAAGACATCCATCTCTACTAAAAAAATTCATCTTCATCAAATTTATGCTTCAAAAGTTATAGTCAAGGACAACTCTATCACGTTCTATGTAATATAATTATGGATCAATGTTTCCCTCTTTCAATTCTTATTCAAAATCTCTTTTAATTAGAATGTTGAATCAAATTGTTATTATTTGTGAATAACAAAGAGTCATGACTACATGTAATATAATAAAATTGATTTGTCTTTTTTCTATTTTGAGCTTTTGGGCAACCCATGCAACTTTGAGTTGCCATAGTTGCATGCAACTCTTACAATTCCAAGACATGAAATGGAATTGAAAGTTTTTAGTATTATTTAAAGTTCCAAAGAGTTATGATTCTTTTTGCATCTTAGAGGTGCAAAAAGTAGGACCAAAACCTCAAAATAGAAAAAAAAATCAACATGATTAGAGTGTATACAATCACAACAATGCTAGTGTGTGAGCATCAAAATGTGAGCATGTAAACCTTGAGTATATGTTAACCCCTAAAAGACCAAGCTATGTTTTTGGGCTATATAGAAATTTTCGACAAATGCGTGTAATTAGAGTTTTTTATATTTTTGGCCAAAAATTTTAATAGAAGGTGGAGACAAGGAATATCTTTCATATGCACTAAATTTCATGACATTTGGAAATAGGAGTCAAAAGTTAAAGCCTAATATGTTACTTTTTTCATAACTAGGCAACTTGGGTAGATTAGAAAAAATCCATCAAATGTTTTTTGGGGGTCTAGAGGGCTGTTTGGGCCTATTCTCAACGTTGTTCCCCCAACAATCCAAGAATGGCTGCAATAAAAAAAAAGTGAATTTTTTTTTTAATTTAAAAATGCATAAAAAATTGGAAAAACAAAATTTATTTTTATTTAAATAAAAATAAAAATAAAAAGTGATGTAGCAATCATTGTGCCACACCACACACCTACTGTGGGGCAATGGGAATCCAATTGAGTGCAGGGGAATTCTTAACCCTCTCGAGGGCTAAAATCTCATCTAAATTAATGATCTTTTTCTGAAACAAAAATTTGAAACTGTTTTTCTAGATTTATATTTAAGGTAAACTACCTCATTATAGACAAAATGGGAGCAAGCCCACTGTGGGCATAATTATAATGGTAGTGTACATTTCATAATTTGATTGTACACCACCATTACAATTTTACTCATAATGGGCTTCCTCCCATTCTATCCATAATGAGATAGTTTACTTTACATGGATATCTTTGAATCATTCTATTTTGATCAATGAGTCAAAAATTATGAGAATTTTTTGTTTGTAAGTAGTTATGGATTCCCTACTCTTAAATAAACTTTGAAATCCTTTATCTTACCTAATTTTCAATATTTCTGGAAAAAAAATAAAATCATAGGATGTAGATTGTTTATTAAAACATTTCACTCATTTGGATTGGCATTTTTCAATCCCATAATTAAATTCTTTATAATTTACTATTTTGAATCATTCTCTACTACTACCCC
Source organism: Pseudoscleropodium purum (assembly GCA_963969395.1). Lineage (NCBI taxonomy): Eukaryota > Viridiplantae > Streptophyta > Bryopsida > Hypnales > Brachytheciaceae > Pseudoscleropodium > Pseudoscleropodium purum. Next base: position 8,602,080 of record OZ017796.1, read on the forward strand.
CGCTACTACCTACTTAATATTTTTTTTCTTGAATGTTGTACAATTTCAAATGATCTGAAATTTTTCAAGCATGTATCCAAATTGTCTAAGAATAATAATCCAAGGAAGTACCACCATTTTGGTCATTTTTTCATAGAAAAGTGAGCTTGTGAAGTGTACAAAAAATGATTTTGGTGGATTTAAATGCTAATGTTTTGCAATCCACATCGTGGAAATTTTTGAAAATTTTACCACATATTCTCAAATTAGCATACTACAAGATCCTATAGTTACATGAGTAAGAAAAAAATTTCCAAAGATTTGGTACTTGTACTAAAAATGGCAATTTTAGAGCATTTTCAGTGAAAATATAGTCATAAAACTTTAGGGGTTAGGTACATATCCTACAAACATAGAACTTAAGGTGCTTATAATATAAACACCTATAATATAGGTATTTATATCATAGTTATACTATGATCATGAGAGGTTTCTAAAGTATAGACACCTATAACATGGGTTTATAGTCTTTTCGGTTTAGAGGCTCATGGTCGTAGGCTCATATAATAGCAAGTTAACAACCCTTGAAGGTCTTGCATAGTAGTTTGACCTCCAATAAGTATTCTTGGGTTTGTTTGAAGTAAATAAATCACATAATACCAAAAAAGATAAGTTCAACAATGACTAGCCCATCCTTTAATCCTTAAAGACCTTGTGACCGTTTTTCAACCGACGATAGAGAATCCTTCTATATAGGACAAAAGTGCAATTATTAATCCTTAGAATTTGTGTAATAAGGGAAAGCCTTATACAATATTGATTTCCAATGAGTGCTTTTGAATTTATTTTTTTAAATCGATGATTTACATGGTACCAAAAGGGATGATTTCCCTGGTCATCAACCCGTCTTTTAATCCTTAAACGCTAAAGCCGACATGTGGTGTATGATGGATGGTATTGGGGTTCTTGCAACCCTTGGAAATAGTTGAACTCATGATGGTTGGTGAATCAAGCGAGGCTTGGAAGAAAGTGGGCGCGCAAGAACAAAAGTGGACAAGAACAAGGAAGTCAAGATTGAGGGGCTGCGACACGATGGTGAGGCGTCAGTAGATGACCCTTTACTTGCCTTGGCCAAGAAGGCTAGTGTGAAGGAGAAATCCAAAAAGGCAAGAAGGTAGAAAGGCACCATGATGCCGGATGTGGAAGTGACGTTGGGTTGGTTGAAGTAGTACCCAACTTCCAAGTTAGACAAGTGGCTAAAGTAGTGGCCGATGCATCTAACAAAGTAGCAATACCTATGGCAATGTCAACGCCTAGAAATTGGGTAGGACTTAGAGTAGTTTGGAGGTTGTTGGCAGTGACCAAAAGTGCCAAATGCCACTAAAGAAAGCTTGAGCAACTCAAGCCACTTGAAGGAGGTGGCAACAAAGCAAAGTGTGAGCATTGCGAAGGTGGACTTGGACTGTGTTGCTCCAAGTTGGCGGTCCAAGCCGGTAAAGCCACTACAAGCAGATCCAAAAATTTCTACGTTGGCATATATGCTCAAGGAATTGGTTGAGCATAATCAACAATTCTTGAGTGCATTGGTGATAAATGGTGTGAAGACACCGAGGGCAAAGCAAGTGTATATGAAAAATGTACACAAGCCTACGGTGTACGATACCAAAGACCAACGCACAATGGGAAATTTCATTTAAGAATACTAAACCTATTGTAAGGCAGGAGGGTATTTAGGCAATGAAGTGATGGTGCGTAGTTTTGGCTCTTTTTTCAAAGAAGGAGCCACTGCGACAAATGGAGCTTGGAAAAGCTCATGGGTGGAACTGGTAGATTGGACTAAGTTAAAAGAGTAGATTTGCACCACACATCAATATCTTTTGGACATGACAATGTTGGGGGCTATGAAGTTGAAAAACAATGATAACCTCACCAAATTTGTGGAAGAGTACAAGACTAAATATCTTCAATGCAAAGTGGGAGAAAACCCGCAACTTGGAATGATTGGGGCATTCTTAGCTTACCTCAACAAGTTGATGCAAAGGAAGGTGTGAGAGTATGAAAACCTCCCAAAGATAATGATGGAATTATTTGATTTGGTCACTTGGTTGAGGGATGCCTGTGATGTGGGCAAACCGGAAGGTTAAGTGAATAACAAAGATAGAGATCATCACGATTACCAAAATGGTCACAAATGGAAGTTCCACAAGGTGAAGCCAAAGGTTCGTGACAATGCCAAAAGGGGAATAAGCATCCCTAAAAGAAGGCTAAGTGAGAGAAAGTGGATGTTGAGGCGGTGAAGGAGTTCCGCGCTTGCTTTAACTACAGCGAAGGAGGGCACTAAGCTTAGATTGCTGCAAGGGAAAGAAGAGCGCCAAGCCTTCTATTGTAAGTGGGATTGAATCTTTTGACTCAAAAGTTAAGGTACTTGCTATGAGTCTAAGTGCCAATGCTACTCAAGGGGGTGACACAAATAAAAAAAAAGTGTTGCTAATGAGCCTGGAAGCTTTGGATGGGGACTTAGTCAAGTTGCCATTGAAAATATGCAACAAGGTGTTTAAGAGTTGAAGTCTTAGGCAAGTCGTGTGAGAGGGAGGTTTTGAAGCCTCTCTCTCCACTATTATTCTGGGTTCAAAAATGTTAATGTATTTGTGGGTGAAAATAAAGGGAACTCATGTTGCCTTATTGTTGGATACATGTGCAACCAACCAACCAACAATATAGGACAAAAGTGCAACTATTCATCCTCAAAATTTATTTTGGAAAGAAAAGATCTTCTACAATAGTTTGACTTGCAATGACTACTTGTGCAATATTGGAGGCTAGTAATTCACATGGTAATAGAAAAGGATGATTTAGAATGTCACCCCTTCGGCTCCCTTCGGCTTTTAATGGTTAAGAATTACCGTCCTCCCTGCTTTTATCAGGACGTCCTTCGTTGTGACTAGAAACCGTCCATCGTCGCAAGGGACGGGAGCTCTCGTTGAAAGTTTCGCTTTGCGTAGAGATGGCACTCGATTGACCTAACCTTGTTGCGGACGCTTCCAAGATTCAGTTCGAGGCCTGACGGGCATGGAGTGCTTTGTCGATTGCTGCAGCACTTTCAGACTAACTTAGTTGTTACTCTGTGCGCGTAGTCGAGTTAGCCAGATTCATGTCCTCGCATATGGAGGTGAAGGTCCGCATTTGAAGCATCGCAGACAGAGCGGGCGGCCGCTGCGATTCCATTAGGTTTTCTCCTCTCTCTTGGATGGCGTCTCTCCTGATTCCGTCGCAAGGAACAGGGTTTTAGGGTTTCTGTGTGTGAATTGTTGAGTAGCTCGCAATTGCATGTTCTTCAATGTGATATCGATTTTAGTTTTATGTGCTTGGAAATGCTAGCTTATGGAAGCTTAAACGGGAACGACGGGTGCAGGAGTGTTGCTGACGTTATTTGAACCCTGGCCAGCAATCTTTAGTCAGTCGTTGTGATTTCAATCCTTTGATTTAGGTGCCATAATATATCTCATTACAATCACATTTTTAATAGCTGTCCAACGAGACTTTAACTCGCGTGGTCTAATTTAGGAATGAGTGAAGAAAATGCAAAAGACAACCTGCTTATTGGGTCTGCGCCGTGTGTTGTTATATTTGCTGCGCACCGTTGATTGAGTGCGTGCTGGGATTTCAATACCTTCATTTAGGAGGCGAATTTCTTATCATTAGAACTACGGATGAGAAACAGAGACCGTGCGGAAATTTTGACGCATCGGGGCTGATGTTATGGTGTTTTGGAGTTGTGAAGGTTTCCAGGGGAGGAGAGAATGAACTAGGGTTTAGGGTTTGGTGGTTAGAGCACGGCTGGGAGGGAGGGTCACCATGAAGCTGGTGTGGCAGAAAATCACGAAGAATGGGGCGGGGAGCGTAAAGCTGGTGCCGGAGGAAGCGGAGGACATGTGGCATGTGTACAATTTGGTGGCGAAGGGGGATCTCGTCTCGGGGATCACGGTGCGGAAGGTGATGCGCGAGACGGCTTCGGGAGGCGGGGAAGCGGAACGCGTGCGACTGAAGCTGGAGGTCGAGGTGGAGACCGTGGAGTATGACAAAGTGGCGTCGGTGCTGCGAGTGCGGGGGAAAAACATGTTGGAGAGCGAGCATGTGAAGCTCGGGGCGTATCACACCATGGAGCTCGACCAGCAACGGCCTTTCGTGTTGGCCAAAGTGGTTTGGGACGCGATGGCCATCGATTATCTCAAGCAGGCTTGCGATCCCGCCGCGAGTGCAGATGTAGCCGCCGTGATGATGCAAGAGGGCTTAGCCAATATCTGTCTCGTGGGGGCCAGCATCACCACCGTGAAAGGACGAGTCGAGACTTCCATTCCTCGGAAGCATGGACCTGCCATTGCGGGGTACGACAAAGCGCTGAACAAGTTCTTTGAGAATGTGCTTCAAGCTGTTCTACGTCATGTGAATTTCTCCGTCGTTCGCTGTCTTGTCATTGCTTCTCCAGGTTTCACCAAGGACCAGTTCTTTGATTACATGATGTTGGAAGCTACGAGGCGAGATTTGCGACAGATTATTGAAAACAAGGGGAAGATCGTGTTGACGCATTCTTCCTCGGGCTACAAGCACGCGTTAAAGGAGGTCTTGGCTGCTCCTCCTGTGATGGCACTCATCAAAGACACCAAAGCTGTTAAAGAGGTCAAGGCGTTGGATGACTTCCATGCTATGTTGTCTAACGACTCTGCGCGAGCCTTTTATGGGCCTGGTCACGTCTTTGCAGCACACGATCGCCTTGCTATTCAGACGCTTCTTATTACTGACGAGCTTTTCAGGAGTGCGGATATTAACACGAGGCGGAAGTATGTGAATCTGGTCGAATCTGTGAAGGCTGGAGGTGGTGAGGTGTTCATTTTTTCTGTTATGCATATCTCCGGTGAGCAGCTTCAGCAACTGACTGGTATTGCTGCCATCTTGAGGTTTCCGTTACCAGACTTGGAAGATATGGAGTTGTGATTGTCATTGTCCTTTATGAGTATCTGCAACACCGTTTTGTATAGTGCGCCTTTTTTATTGTGGAGCCTTGCGAGTTGCCTTTAGATCTGTGCTTTGTAACAATAGAGAGTGAGGTGATGCGAGTTAAATCTCGTGATATAGCAATACGATATTCACATTGCAGCTCCTACAATTTTGCACATTATCAGTTACTCTTTATTATTTGCAGTTATTTGTGCATTATCTATTATCCTACACCCTATTAGTGGTGAGTGTGCTCTATCGCCTCTTTACGTTTTGATCTGTGTCAGTTTAATTCGGTATTTTGGTTCGGATGGGATTTTTTTCCTCTAATACTAGAGTTTACCCCTGCCAGGTGTTTTGAAGACTTTATTGTTTATTTTGTTGATTATGTTAATGTCTCCCAATTTTTGATGAGTGGATGGCTGTATCCAGGATTGGGAATAATTTCCAGCTGCATGATTGCCTCCCGCGTAGACCGTCTTTGAATTACCAATCAGCCTCTGGTTGCGAAGTGTCTTGTTGCTGCTGAATTGCATTGTCAATTACCGTGACCGATCTTCATGTTTCATTGCCTCCAATCCTCTTCAGAGTCTAGTCTCATTGCTTTCCCACCTCTGCCATGTTGCGCTGCTGACGGATGAATCGTGAGTTGGGCATTGCTTTACTAACAATGGCTTGTCTTGCAAATTCAAAGTTGCATTACTGAACCTTCGGAGATGGTTTCATGAAGGGTTGTTTGTTGTGGTAGTTTGAGGTGAATCGTCCTGAGTTGAGGAGTGTGAGTTGAGTTCGGTTTATGAATTGTGCAGAAGAGGATGTTTTGATTTATATTGTCGGTGGAACGTCATGTTTCGTTTTGCTGCCTGGCTTTGTTCTGGATTGGATTGGACTTTAGGGTTAAGGTTGGTGCGGTGACGGGAGATGGTGCTTGGAAGGAAGAAGGAGAAGTTTGGGAGCCATGCCCCAGCAGTTCCACCTCCATCCTTCTGAAATCACCCGCTTGCCTGCTCCTGGTGACTCACGGCCTTTCCTTGAAGTAGTTTCGTGTAGTGCTTATATGGTTATGCAAAATTTCCCCGAGTAAAATGCCTGCATCAATAGAGATAGTTGATAAGCCTGAACCCTAGTTTTCACATTGTGTTGCACTTTGACTCTCTCTGAATGAGCTTAATTAATAATGCAGTGGAATACACCCTGCTAATTGCTCCCCTGAATACAAATCCCTAATCAAATGTGATAAGTGATATGACTTGAAAAATGAAATCAATTCATCCCCACATTTTCACTTGCTCTTCCTAAACTATATGAATGTAATTGATGATTCAATGGAGTGTTTTGTAGTATAGTACACTGATTGCACATCTACAAACTCATATTTAATCAGATAAACATCAGAGCTGCACAACATGAGAGGTTGGGAGATGAAAGTGAAGATCAATAGTGGAGGTTTGACTCTACTATTGTCAAGAGAAATTGATGTTTGTTGGTCAATAGTTGTTTAGGTTTTTGTAGACAAAGTTTATTATGTAATTAACTCATTCTAGTAGAATGAAATTGATCAATAAGTGACTACTTTAAATGATAAGCTATTTGAATGCAAAATTGAGCATGTTGCAAAACCAACTCTATTGATCCTTGTCTAAAACGTACACCTCCTAATCATGAGAGCCTACAATCTATTATAGGAAAAATATATTTATTACCTTGAAAATTCATAGTTTATTAATATGTTCTAAAATTCATATAAAAAGAATCCTCTTTCAATTGCCATCAACACCCATAAAACTATAATGGTTTTTTTTATAGGAACCATATTTAGAAGCTTATAGGGTTGATTTAGGTGTAGTTGGATTTGATGTAGCCATCTTAGATTTCATAGGTTATAAAGATGAGTAGACAAGTACTTAATTGGGTGTGATTTAGTTGTAGGTGCTTATATGAGGAGAATTGACAATATAATACATACTAACATCTCACACCCAATTCATGTAGGTATTATCATTGTAGGTTCATGTTTTCTTTTTCTTTAATTTCTCTGAGAAAAACACAACCACTCAACTAATGCATAGGAAAAAGATTACAAGGTGTCAATCATGATGTTCATGTTTTCAATAATAGTGTCCTTACCATTTGAATATTAGTGATGACAAAGTCATATTGCTTTAACCCTTTTAGAAGACCATACAATCACTTTGGAGTTGCAAAAGGAACAATTAGGAGAATAAAGTGAGATGAGTGATGTACTTGGTCTCAAACCCTATAAGGTAGGTACACCCAAATGTGCAACTAACCTTAAACCACCTTCTATACTATGTGTACTGTGCATCTCCAAAGTCAGTTCTGTACCTATGTGAAAGAAACACTTTTAGAACCAAACTTTGTTCCTTAATAACTTTTGCATACAATATCCAAATGTCATGTTTCTTAGTGTGTTGGAACCTCCTTTCACTTGCCAACAAGAACATATGAAAATCTGACCAATCTAATAATAGAAAATAGGCTCAGTAGCAAAAAGTGGCGGTTTGGGGAGCACCTACCTTAAACCAGATTTGTGGATGGGAATTATGCATCCAATTGGACAAGTTTATCATGATTTGGATTGGTGACCTAGTGGAAGCCAGGGAGCTTTATGCAACTTGTTTTTTTTTCATCACTTCACAAAAGCTCAGAGCTTCAATTCTATTCTTGGCCGATGGTTTTGAAATGATCGACTCACTCTTACTGGCCATATTTGAAGACATGACAAATCGGGAATGTCAGCAGCGTGGATATCAGCTTGTCTGGGTCTTTAGAGACCATGTGCATTCGGAGTTTTACCATTTGCACAAGATGCATGGCGAGATTACAATGATGGGATGTCTGTATGAAATGATTTGCACGGCACCACGAAATTGATCGATACCGTCCATGGGTTGGAGATTCTGATTCAATCTGCTGGTTTGACTACCAAGAGTTAAAACCTTTTGATCGGAACGGCATCATTGGGAGATAGTTCAGTCCTACTTTCAAGCCCTTTCCGCATTTATGACTTAACGTCCGTTACTAGGAAGAGTCTTGTATAAAGAGTATTGTGCATGTGGGGTCTTCTTCTGCAGTTGATTCTGTCATTGGTTTGCACTCGTGGTTTTAGTTTGCACTGTATGTTTAAGTTTACTTACAATGCTGGTCTCAATTGGTGCTCGCCCTACAAAACATATCCTGGCAGGTCTACTGAATAACCATGGAACCTGACGGTAGAGTAGCTTTATTCTTCCATTTGCTTAAGAATTCTTGTTCTCGATATTTCATCTTTTACTACTTGCTTGGTTTTGTGACTTTTGTCATGATATTTTGAATCTTGTCCGTTTGGATAGAACTGGAAGTGCGAACATTCTCTTTGACAAGATGATAAAGAGCCAAATTGAAGCGAGCATGGTACAAATTTTAGTACCCTTTTTTTGCACTGACACTGAAATTACCTTGATTAAATTATTTTCAATGTTTTCTCATGACTTCGATTCGAATTAGCAAGGGTCAATGTAGTGAGTAGCGACTGTCACAAGTTCAATTTCTCCTCCTTAATTTTTTACGTCACATGCAGCAGATTATATACGAGCCAAGTTTCTCTACCCTTCACTAGCTCTTAGGGCAGTAGGCATAATCTTATTCACAGTTTTATGTGCAGGAGCATTTTCAGTGCCTACCATTCTTACGTAAGTCTCGACTCTGAAGATGAGGCATTGAAGTGGAACTTTCGTGAAAGCCCTAATGGAGATGCAATTTCACATTTTATGTATTTTTCGAGTTCTGTTGTAGGTCCTTTTTTCATTAAAAATTTTCTAAGTCATCAAATACGAAGAAAGATGCTTCAAGGTATTTATCCAGATTCTGAACAAATATGCTCTGCTGTCAATATCTGGAAAGATTAATACTCCGTGACTTCTGAACTTGGAAATGAACTTCAAAGCAGGGCTCTTCACCAAGAGCATTATGATGTACTCAGGTGGAGTTGTGGCGTGTATTATCGGAGTAGGATTCACTTGACTAGTAGGTCTGAGAATTAATTTTTGTGATCAAACCCTAAACCCTAAACCCTAAATTTTTAATTTTGGGGGTTTAGGTGGATTACTTCCAGGATATATAGTTTTCAGGCGCATTAATGAGACATTTCCATTTCAGATTTTCGAATGCATTACAGATATTATTCATAGAGAGAACCCTATTGAAATTCAAGTTGCACAGAACATCCATGCACGTACAGTACCTTGGCAAATCGGGGTCTTGAATTTTCAACCTAGGGGTCGGTTCAATTTGTACAATTGGGTGGAGGATTGTCCATGGATCCCACGATCCATCCACAGCCATCAAAAGCAGTAGCGTTGTTGGATTGAAACTACAGGAAAGCTATGATTTAGGGGGAAGGAAGGAAGGAGATTGCGTTCGTGAACTCTGCTCGACCCAACATCTGAGGGTGCTCATTCCACCGGTTGTACGTTACACAAAGGTATCACCAGCTTGAACATTCAAAGTGGGAAGACTGCCCTTGAGAGCTTAGCCCAATAGAAGAGTACGAATTAGGAGCATGCAGATGTCAAAAAGCCGTGCATCGCCCCTGGAAATGTGCATGTGCTAAATTGTTCCATGACCTTGATCTTTTGATATGATTATTAATGGACCAGGAAGCATCTCTTTTCAAGGGAAAATGATATGACTCAGCTACTTCACACTCAAGTGGTGTTCGTATGATATCATCGACTTTTGTCAATCCTCAAATCGGTCGATCTTTATTCTTGTTAGATATTTCGAATATTCTTACTCACATTATGAATATACAAGGGAAGCAATCATCAGTGTTTTACTATAATCAGGAATATCTCCAACCTTGTGGCTGGAAATTGATAGGAGAAGTTCAAGCGGGAGTGTATTCCAGGACAGTGGCAGTCTCAAGCTGGTGATGAGGTCTTATACAGGACGGGTTCATCGACCTTCGTGGAGGCAATTGATAACAATTATTCCTGCGAGCGTACACTTTGTGACTACATCTCCCATTCTATTGAAACAATTTCACCCTAGAACTCCTGTAGACCACATAGACTGCTTTGTGGCAAGCTCACACAAGAAATTGTAGCAAGGAAAAAGAGCCTGTCTTGTGAGGTGACGGGTCTGGATCATGTGACTCCGTGCTGGTAGAATCGTTCTAGATCTTCAAATCAAATCAAATTTTGAGAGTTTCTCACTGTTGGATGCCAAGTGTCTACAAGATTAGACTTATCCTTGATGCAAGGCTATAGGGATTGCTAAAAAGGACGGAGGAGGGGAGTCTACCTTAGGGGAGAAAATCTCTTATATTCAGAAATTACAAAAGGACCATGCCAAACGTCAGAAATTACGAAAGCACCATGCCAAACCTTTCGGTTTTCGGTGCATGGAGCTTTCGCCGCTAAGTTATATATACAATGCAAGCTGTGAGCGGAGAATCGCGCCTCCCAATATGCAGGTTAAGACTTCTCGCTTTTCGAGATAAATTGGCACTATTGAAGATAATACCAGCGCTTCTTTTTCATCCCCTGACAGCGGGCATCACCACTTTCTACAGAAAGCAGGAGCGAGACAAGTCTGAACCAGCGATGGAAGGGAATAAGTGATGATAGCCTGGCCCAGGTTACTAGCAATTCTTCCACCAAAAGGTGCAGAGACCAACCCTAAAAGACAGTAGCAGATCTTGGTGAAGCGTACCCAATATACACCCTTGATTCTGAACCCACCCATCATCCTAGATCCAGGGGATAACTGAGAGTGCCTGAGTGGGTTGTAAGGAACCTCTGTGGGCCAGAGAATTTCCCTGAATCATTTCATAGCAATATCATCAACAACAAGGTGGCTCCACAGATGCCTTCCGTAGCAATAGAATCAAACTGATGTACCCTTTTAAGGTCTTGCGGATTCTCCTCTTCCTTTCCTTTCCTTTCCTTTCCTTTCCCCCGCCTGCACTCTTTTGCTGCTTGTTGACTGCCTTTGTTCATCAGTGTTATCTTGATAGGCTTCTCTGGCCTTCCATACAATAGTCAGGCTTCAACGGCAAAAACTAATGATATTCTATCAGCTGGAGTGCATGATGTGGGTGACTTTAGGTGGAGCTAGTGAGCTGAACCAGTCCTTTGCACATTATAAGAAAAGGATGCCTGGAAGATACTGCCTGCATGGGCGAGGTGATCAAGTGTGCGCTGGTAGATGTTCGATTGAATCCCGAGACTTCTAGTCCTTGTGTCGAGATTCTCGGATGTAAACTTATCCAGAGGCAGGTACCAACAAACCTCATCTTAATTATTTATTTATTTATTTACGAAGAAATGGTATGCGGTCCCTTGCGAAAGTTTCCTTCCAGTTAGATGTGCTACTGCGAGATGCTTGCTGAGAAACCCAGGATATGCTTCCTGAGAACAAAAACATGCATGCAAGCCTGCAGACCATTCTTGCTTGCAGTGACAGAGGGAGAATAAGAAGAAGGGCTATGGTTATGAAATAGCTAAGATCACATGGAATGTCCTGAGCCCAAGCCCCGCCTAGCTGAGATTGCGCTGGCCTTTGGGACCACAACTTCTTCACTTGTGTGTGCACAACGCCAAGTCGCATCCCCCTAAACAATACACATGTGCACTCCCAGCGAAACAAAGGATATTTCAATTCAGGGGTCCACATGCAAAGCGGAACAGTACAAAGTCAAACCAATTGTTGAATGATCTCTCCGGCCGCTCAAAAGTGGTACGTTAAGGTAGAGGACTTTCAATTCTAAAACCTAACTGGAGCCCTGAAAAAGGGTTTATTTTACTTGCGCTCAGCTTCCAGATGGCGGGTTGTGCCCATGTGATTGATTCCGCTTCACATAAACTTACGTACGTTAATTTAATCCACAGCAGCTGGACGTACTGAGCTTCATCAGAAAGAGGGCTGCCTGCCTGCCTGCCTGGAGTTCGGCTTTGACGAAAGGAAGCCTGAGCTTTCGCAAGGACGAAGTAAGTTAGTGTGCATCGTTCTGTGGCCCTGTTGAAGCGGATGGATTGATAGATAGATAGATTAATTAATTGATGCGGTGGTGGTGCAATTTCCCCGTTCTTATCATGAGGAACAGAAAAGGGGATGATCTGATCGATCTACGTTAACGTAGGTTCATGATTTGCAAAAGGGCTGGGTCAATAGATTGAAGCATTCCACTTCGGTAATAAGACACAGGGATGGACAAATGGGTGAACCACAGTGCCCCCTGGCTGCAGTTGAGCTTATCTTTGAAACCAGTCGCCCGCCAGCCTTGCTCTCTCTCTCACTCCACCTTGATTGACGAGGAGCAGTTATAGTTGGGAGTCCGTAGGCATGTCTGTTCTTGAGTTGTGGACCTAGCTACCAGGTTGAAGGGCGCACTGTGTCTGTTCATGTTGGTGTGCTTCCAGTACGTAATACCTGGATTCTTTGCAGCCCTATGCATGCACTTGCCAGGGAGGGAGGGAGGAAGGGAGGGAGGGAGGGAGGTAACATATCATAATAACAAACCACTTCAACAGGCAGGCAGGCAGGCAGGCCCTGCCTGCAGGACTGGTACCATACTACCATACCCGGCCTTTCTTTTCTCAGGACAAATTGCACTGACATTGCACTGTTCAGGTTTGGTCACAAATGGTCATGAAACCACTCCTGTGCAACCATGTGCAGGTGTGCTTGCATCAGATTCCTTTCCTACAGCCTTTTCACTGCTTTTTTTTATAGAAAAGAAGGAGAGAATAGCTGAATAGGCATCATGAATTCCCAATATTCAGGGCATGGCAACTGATTCCAAAGTGATACAGTGTTGTACTGTACCCTCACTGCTTTGAGAATGTGATGTGGTACTGGGACACAGTGGCAAACAAAACAGGGAAAAAGGCTTGGAAAGTCTTCCAGAAACCAATTTTTAAATAGGGGAAAAAGGCTTGGAAGTGGGAAAAACACTCGCCCCCACTTTTCCATGAAACAAAAAGGGGACCCGGGGGATACTATACTACTGATGCCTGAGCTTTGGAAAAGGAACTTTAGCCAGGGAGTAAGATAATAAAAATGCACATCCAGATATTTTGTCTCCGTCTTCAAGAGCGCTCAACTACTGATTAAGTTATTAAGCTTTGTAAGAAGTACAAAAATTCGATTTAATTTTGAATGGACTCACTGTTGTTTTTGTATTCCACTAGTTCGAAATGAATTTGTTTAATTCATTTGCATTGTATGGAGTATCAATAGACTATTGTTGTTGTTGTTTTCTTGCGCACTTGAGGATTTTATTCCCTTGCGAAGCTGCGGGTGTACCTTTCAAACAGTAAACCCAGGAGAAGATTCCCAAGCCCCAAGTGCTTTGGTAAAAGCCGGGAATGCCATTGTGGAAGGATGGACCGAGCTACCCCAAAAGCACCCATTTCCTTTCCGTTCATTGGACTCGGCCCAAAGTCCAATTGACCTAGCACCGAAGGTGGAGATTGGACCCAACTCACCCAAAAGAGTTTCTTTTGTTTCTACTTTTTAAAACGAAAAGAAATCATGAATGAGAACAATGAAATTTGCCACCCGAAGGAATTCTTTAGGTTGGATTTCCAACTTAATTTACATTATTGTTTGCACAGCAGGTCGGCCTTTTCAGTTTTCAGGAATCAATGGAGGCCAATAGTATAGCATTGCGAAGTACACACAACTTGGGCAATCAGATACTCACTTGGAACCAAAAGAAACGGTCAAATGAACAACCAATATGTGTTGTGGAATACACACATAAGCTTCGAATGTTTGTCCCATGCTGCAGACAAAATCATGAATTTGGGGTGCGTCCACTTCCCTTTCTCTGATTGGAATCAATCAGAGAATGTCATGACACTCTTTCATTCTATTTAGTGTGGTCCACACGGAATGCATACCACTAGATGATCATTCGTTTCGTTTCACTCCCATGATTTAAGGAATCCACACTATTCACTAATCAAGCTTTTTTTTTCTTTTTTAACTTTGAATAATTAGCCATGTTACAAGTACATGAATGATGTGGGAATCTTTGTCATTTTATGGTCTTTGCAATGTAGGTTTTAAAGTAGAACACCACTATTTTACTACCATAAACCCAGGATGAAGTATAGTTTAGAGTAATTGATGATAGAAACTCTATTTAGAGTGGCCCCATGTTTGTAGGAGTAACACATGAATTGAGAGGCAATACTAATTTAGAATGAAGAGTTGGTAGTTTCCAAAAGAAATAGAGAAGAATTGCTATATAGCCATAGTAAGGTAAACCAACCTATATCAAGGTAAAGGCCCATGGCAAACACATAGGGAATGCCTTATTACAATCTTTCATCAACCCTTGACTTACTTTTTTCAATAAAAGTGAAATTTGGGCTACATTAGATTGAGTTTATAGCCACAATCAACGTTTTAAATGATGGTGATGGAGTAAATAGTAATGACGACAAAGAACTTTTGCCTTCTGAGTGTAAATTTATTACAAAAAGTGACCTTTTTAGTCCTTCATGTTGTAACCATATCAGGTTATATTGTGACTTGCTTTCAATGAGTAAAATGACCATTTATAGATGCCCTTGTTGTTGATTTTTGGGGTACTAGTCCAAAGACAAGCTCTTGGGGGAGGAGAAGGGGAGCAATTGGAGAGTACACTTCAAAAATTCATAACAAATTCATTCTTTATCCAAAAAATAAAATTTCAATTCCTCTCCCCATTCCTCCCATTTGTCTTTTCTGTGGGAAAAAAAACATTAAAAAAATGCCGAGCAGGACAAATCTATAGTCCCGTCCTTCTGCCGCTGTAATAGCCTGGTTTACTTACCTTCTTTGCTGCAAGCCGTGAGCCAGCTTCTCAACCCCGCCGTTCAGATGTGCAGGAGCGCAGGGAGCATCACTCCACTCCACTCCACTCGTGTCATGGGTGCAAGGACAGGAACGTAATTTCTGCGGGAATTTCCACTCTGAACATGGTTGCAGACTGACGGACCTGCCGAATGAAGCGCCTGACTGCCGCGCCTGACTGACCCGAGTATAAGTATCCCGGCTTTCCGAATTGCATGATCGATATCCTACTTAATTACGAATACTAGCTGTGAGCTAGCTAGCTAGCTTCTGGGGATCCGTCCGTCTGTGCCGTGCTAATCATCTCGATCTAAGTTACTAGTCCGGATTCCGTCCCCCGCCATACATACAAACAATTAATAATCTTCCCTTTGATGGCCGGGAACAAGCTAGCTCAGTCAGTCGATCACTCACTGACTCCTGTCTGCAATTTTGGATTTCTGGGAAGTGATCGAGTGGCGGGGTCGGTGCTCGAATATTCAGCGACAGTGCTGCGCATATTAAGTTTTGTGCCTGCTGTTGGAATCAAATGCCACTCAGAAGAAGGGAAGGTAGGCCAACGGGCTCAACCCAGTCACCTAGCTCCCGTTCATGAAACCAAAGCTGACTGATCGAGAATGTTGCTCAAAAATCGGGGCCTCAGCTGCTCGCTCAGGGATCATGTGTGCTGTGAAAGAAACTTACTTCGGACTCCCACTGCAACTGTAACTTAGTGATGTGTGCTGTGAAGGAAGTTCCCACGGCAACTCTAACTTAGTGATGTGTGCTGTGGAAGAAGCTCCCACGGCAACTGTAACTTAGTGATGTGTACTGTAAAAGAAGCTCCCACTGCAACTGTAACTTAGTGATGTGTATTGTGAAATAAGCTCCCACTGCAACTGTAACTTAGTGATGTGTGCTGTGAAATAAGGTAAGCTAACTTCGGCCTCCCACTGTAACTGTAACTTAGTACTGGCTCTTCCCTGGAGTGAAGAGGCTTTCAATCCTAGCACGATACTCGTTGTCTTAAGCATGTTTGGGGTCCACAGTCTTGGAATGCCCCGTTTCAGGAATCCCTCCATTACTAAAAAACCATTATTATTCCACTGTATTAGCCACTTGCCAGGTTGCTACCCACACTAATTTCAAGTGGTCAGCTGGGTCAAGACTCAAGATGGGAGTAGTACAGTACACTCAGGGCACAAGTTCAGGCTCAGACTTATATGATATAAAAGCATGCCCACCGGGCTTGCAAAATGGATGACCTTCTGGGAGCTGGGTTGAAAAACTGCCCCCATCAGGCTTGCAAATTGGATGACCTCTCCCCTGCACCCGCCTCAATAGCCTCAAGATATATAGTTCATGGCTTGAAAAAATGCAACTATTTTCAAGCCCAGTGCCTTGGTTTGCAAATGAAGTAAGACAAACTTTAACCCTTGAATTATGGACTGGTCACCGTGGAAATAACATCTGTTTTGGTACCGTGTGCATTTTTGGATTAAAAAAAAATGAAAAAGCACTCATTGGAAGTCAAGCTATTGTAGAAGACCTTCCTTTTTCCCACAAAATTTGGAAGATGATTAGTTGCGCTTCTCTCTTGCATAGAGAGATTCTTTGTCATTCATCAGCTGAAAAACGTTTGCCATATTGTTTATGAGTTAAATCACTTTTCCACAACTATATTGAGACTTACCGAAGTTGAAGAAGTTAGTCTAGTTGATCACCTAAATTCAAGTTGTGAATTTCTAGAGTTGTTTGATTATATTTTCCATCTTCACATTTTCATAGGTGAGAATGCATGTGGTATTGTCACTGGGAGGGGCACTTACTGTGGAAATGGGTTGAATAACTTTTGTGATTGCAATTAAATCATACCATTTGATTTCTTTTGCTTAATATAGAATACAATTGAGTTTTTTTGGTCTCACACAAGTAATATTCAATTCTTGCATAATCCCATTAAATTTCAGTTTCGAAAAAACAAAATTCCATTTAATTTTCACTACAAAAAAATGAGGGAAAATGTGACTGCGATAAATGGCTACTATTCTAATGACTACATGATTTCTTTTGCTTAATATAGAATAGTAGTCATTCTGAACATTGACAACTACAAGGGGACTAGGGCCTCTGCAATCATTTAAGTTTAATCATTTTTATAAATGATTGCAATTTTATTATCACCATCAAAACTAGTGTTGGATGACTGTTTGGATGAAAAGAATAGTACATGAGGATATAAAGAAAAGAAGTTAAAGAAAATGGAGACTTTGCAGCCATCTTTCAAGCGATTTTTTTCTTTGTCGTGATGTGGACATCTAAGTCACCAATCATTGAGTAGTCATTTTGCAATTAGGGCAAACCCATTCAAAATTCGATGTGGACATCCACATCAACAATCATTCTAAAGTCATTTTGAAGTTATGATAGACCTATGAAAAATCCAACATGGACATCCATATTAGAAGTCATTTTCAAGTTATAGCTATAGATCATACACAATACATTACACCATATACAATTTGCACCATACATCATATACAATATATCATACATCAATTTTTGCAAATTTTTGCATGGCTTCCAAAGCCACTTAATGTGAGTACAAGGAAGAGAAATAACAAGCCTTTATACAAGTAGGGGGTAGTAAGCAAGACAAACCATGTGGAATATGAAAAATGTAGGAAATGAGTTACAAATAATATTTCAAACTTCATTTAAGCATAGTGAATTATTTCTTTTCAATAAACTTTGAACTAAAAAAAATTGGGTAATCAATCACACTTTCATCTTCAAAAATTCATTTCAGATTTTGAGTCTCAAATCAAAGTTGTGGACAAATTTTTTGAAAAAAAGATTTGAAAAGATTTTTTTGATATTTTCTTAACATATAGAAGAGTCTTAATCCTCTATCAATTTATAGAAGTTAGTATTTTTGTCATAGAGATAATTGTAATCTGCTCATGCATTCAGTACCAAAACGGATTGCCATGAAGATGTTTGAAAACACAACTACAACAATCACTGCATTCATTGCTTAGAAGAATAAGTCAACTTTGTCTTCACTAAGAAATGATTTGTTCGTGACAAGGCAAAATCCCACACTCTATGCACCATATATAGTGAATCCCTGTAAAGCCAAAATATCAAATAATTTAGCCAAGTTTGCACATGCTTCTTTTGAAGAACTATTCAAGTAGGTCATATTCAATTGATCCTTTCTTAATGCACTTCTGTCATACAATCCACCCTCAAAAAGCTAGAAGAAAAATTGGAGAAGGTGATACCTTAAAGCACCCTAAAAATCATCTAAGTCCATTCCAGGTGACACATTGTGGTCAATTCAACAAATAAGTCATCTCTGAGTGATACAACAATCATTCTACAATCATTCTAAAGAATGTGAAATCACGACAACTTACACCATGTTGAATTTCTTTTTCTTTATTCGTTTAGAAAGAATTACTTCCTTGACCTGCCATGCCTTCCAACTACTAGTCAATTACCAGTCATATATAAATCAGCAAAAGTCACAAAGAAGTCACAAAATTCACTAAAAAATGATTGTATTGTTCAAAACAACAAAAGCCAGGTCCACGTCAAGAAGACATCAACGTTCCAGATGTAAAATCATGGATGAAGCGTCACTACCGTCTTGATGTCATCCCCTAGTTGTGAATGTAACTAACAATCAACTATGGTGATTGACATCTTCTGGTATTGGTGCAAATAGGAAGCAATAGTCATTCTGTAGTTGTTCTGGATAGTCAGTCATTCTTTTGCAATTGCATTTTTGCCCATTTTCTTGTAGTATTTCATGGTTTTACATGATAAATTGATAATTTAGTGAAAAACATTGGTGATGATATTTCCTAATTTGATTGCAGAGATATGTTATATGTAAGAAACATCCATACACATATGAACTTCTCTTTTTTTGAAACTAATTTCACTTTGATGGTGATTTCTTAACCCTTAATAAGCACCCAACACATAGACCCTTCTAAACTCATTCCAATCAAACTATCATCTAAAAAAAAATTCACATAAATTGATTGTACCAATTGGTAGAAGAGACAAGCTTGAAGCTCCATGTAGAATGACATGCCCTTTAACATCATATTATTGAAAAGATTATAATAATCAAACAAGAAAAATTTTCAATTTTGAGAGGCTAGATTTGAGGCGTTGGGGCACTCAGGGGTTAAGAGGCCATGAATGTGGCTCTCTACTTTTCTACACTCACATAATTAGATGACCAGCCTTTTTTCAATCCAATATTTGGCCTTATTTTTTTAGCCTAGTGGTGATGCTCCTATTAAACAAGGAGCGCTCATATGTATGTGAGCATAGAATCTATGAGTCCATGAGCCTAGGAGTGTATGTTATAAACACCTTCAAATGGTTCTATGTACATACCTACAACTAGATTCAAGGCTTGTAGGTTCAAGTCTTTGTATGCTCATGCACTAGCATTGTTGTTATTAAGCTTGTTTGGTATGAAATTGAAGATAGAGAATACATGTCTACACATAGTTCAAACTTAACGTGAGTGAGGGATGAGGGATGGGGCATTCATTCCATTTATAAAATAACACATTGGATTAGCCATAAGGTAAAATAGTCCAAAGTGGTCATAATTAGGAGTTTATCCTTATGTCATTACTAAAATTTTATAATTTGTTTCCATATAAAAATAAGTGTGAGAAATAGAAAGAGAAATTGAAATAATATTTTCTCAACAAAGTACAAATTTGTTCAAATTTTTGAAGTGGATTGCCCAGAAGAGTCTCTAGACTATCCAAAATCAACCAAAAGTGTTCATAATGGTCATCTCACTCACCTAAAGCAATGACAATATTTCCTAATGTGGAAGGACAAAAAAAGCAACTTCCTACAATGGATTTACACTAAAAAGTTGGAAGTTCCTAATGAGGTCACTAATCACTTCTTATTGTCATCTAAGACACTGATTGTAGCCCAAATCTCACTTATTGAAAAAACCCATGTAATGGGATCATTCTTTAGGTGTTTACTATAGATCTTTTGACCTTAATGGGATGTTCTACCCTATATTCAACCACCATAGCAACTTAGGCAAGCTTTGCCTAATAATTTTTGTTTATACAAAATAGCTAATTTAGGTACATTGTTTTCTATAAGGTTAGGCAAATGTGAAATTATTTTTTTCTTGTTTAGGCCCATGATATCTCCACCATATACAAGGTCAAAATTATCTCCTTCAATATATCTTTAGAATGTAGTATTTTTTAAATGATGGGAGTGAAAATATAATAGGTCGAGATGATGAATAAAATATGATCATATGGAAGACAATGTGCTAAACTTGGAAATTGATCTAAGGGGTACTCAAAGAATTGAAGGAGAATTTGAAGTTGTATGGCCTTCCACATCTATGAGGTGTGACTAGAGAAACTACTCAAGAGACTTTTTTTTCACTAAGGTCTTGAGCCCAATGTTATTTGTACCAAAGACATGCATGGACAATTTTCCCAAAATGGTTGCATAAGTATTTATGGAATAATCCCTAAAGTCCCAAAAGTCTCCCAAAGTTTTTGGTAGGTATATATGATCTCAATTTTTGTCATGCTTTTTTAAAATTTATGTGGAGAACTGTGGAGGAACATAATTTCTTTTCAAATCCAACTCATAATTGAAAAGTTACAACCATATTTTTTAAATGGGGGAGAGGGAGCAACATGGACATGATAAATGTCATTGACTTTCACCAAGGTTGCTAGAATGGGCAAGGATTGCTATAAAAGAAAGGGAATCTACTAGTAAGCAATTGTTGGACAAAAAGCACAAGGCCATAGGATAAAGTAATTCAATCATATGAAGCCATCAAGAATGGAAGAAACCAATTGCCTTAAATTTGGCAAGAGAACACACTAAAGTATATTGGGAACATTCAAGGACCTTTTGTAGGAAGGTTGCCAACCATCTTTGGTGTTGGAGAGTTCACATTTACCAATAGAAATTTAAGATCTATTTTTTTTTTTTTAAAGTTTGGCTTCTAAAGCATGAATATAATTTATATTATCGGATTCTAAAAGTATGTTGTGGAAAATTTTATTCAATTCTTGAGACATTATTTGCATTGCAAGATTTTATTTGATATGCTTAATGTCTTATATTGCCTTGAAAATTGGTGTATATATGACTAACATGAATTTGAACATATGAGAATTTTAATATCAAAGTTCATACAATAAAAGAATTCCACAAATGGTGGGCAAAGTTGCTTGAAAAATTCTTTGGATAGGTCCCAAAAAAAACACTTGCACTTTGAATGCAAATACCTTTCAATCTAAATAGTCAAACTTCCCAAAATTCAACCATGTCATTTTGTACAAGTACAGTACAAGATTCTTTGGTTAGAATCTCAAAAAATTCATCTTGTAAGTGTTTGGAGGCAACACACTTGAAATGGTAGTTTTGAGTGGATTTTGAGGAAGAAAATGTCTTGAGACTTTAGGGATTAAAGCAATCCAACCATCACTATAAAGGATGTTTGATTTTTTCAATTTAAAGAGCAAAATAATATCAATAGACTCCAAAAGAAACTAGAGTGTTAATAAAAAAAACTTACTAATAAAAAGGTCTTTTGGCACAAAACTACAATATGAGAGTTTGGTTACTCAAATCAACAATATTATTATTTTTTTCTTTTTCCAATGTCACCATCACTTTTTTATAGAAATAAAATTGACACACTGTATTTTTTCTTTCAAGAATAATTACACCTAAAATTCCCTCTATTTGATTCCATTCCTCAAAGAAAGCAACTTAATAATGTATGTAGCTCTTACAATTCTTCGTTTTGGATCTATGTATAAAGTGGGCACCTCCAAATGCACCACTCATTCTAAACCGCCATCTTCACTTTGTATGCTCTCCTATTGGAATTATACAAAGAGGCACAAAACAAAAGACAATATGCAAGGTAAGGTGGAAAGAGATAATAATCTCTTCTGAAACACTTTGCTTATACTTTACAAATGTTGCATTACCAAAAAACGCTTTTGTAACTTTGGCAACAAGCAACCAAGGTCATTTTTTACTCTAACTACTAAGTCAGCAATGCCATTAATTAGAGATTCTACCTACTACAATTTGTCTCTCAACACTCCTACTTTGCAAGTTGGCAAAGTCATAGAATCCCATGCCCTTGACCAATCCTTGATGTTGATCCATGCCTAGTGCTTGTCAAAACATTTGCCACCATGTACTTTGTTGCACAATATTTAAACCCAACCTTTTGGTTTTCCATCTTCTCTTGAATGAAGTGGTACAACATGTCAATGTATTTGGTGCTAGAATGATGTTTGGGGTCCATTGCAAGTGCAATACATCCTTCATTGTTACACATAATCAAGGTGACTTTCTATTGTATATTTTCCACATTTGCAAGAAGTTGTTGCAATCAAATGGCCTCTCTTATACATGCGGAAGTGGACATGTATTTGGCTTCTGTGGTAGATAATGCAACTCGGAATTCCACAAAATGGCTCCATTTCCTACAAAAAATATACTCATAGACCTTTGTGTGTTGACGCCACCTACCCAATTGGCATTACATAATCGTTTCACAACAATGTCTTGGCCACAAAAAGACAACTCTTAACCTTTTGTGCCTTGCAAGTATTGCAAGATCCTCTTCACCACAATCCAATGTATAGAACATGTACTGGCTTACCAAATTCATGGGATATGCAAGGTCCAAATGTGTCCCAATCATTATATACATCAATGACCCACAACTTGCTTGTATGGCACACCTTGCATTTCCACTTCAAATAGTTTCCACTCCAAATTTGTAAGTTTTTCTAACTTGAAGTTAGCATCGAGTAGCATACCAATGGGCTTACAATCTTGCATATGGAACCATTCAAGCACCTCTTTGATGTACTTACTCTGGTTCAAAGTAATTATACAAGAAGTCCTATCTTATCACAATTCTCATCTTGAAGTGTGTCCACGCCACCTAAGTGAACAAAGAGGACGTTGGGGTGATTCCTCAAGCCTTGCAAGAGATAAGGTGTAAGGAACTAGGAGCCCCAAGCAATCAGAGCATTGTAGTGCTTTGCTTGGGACAAATAAGGTAGCATATTGTACATACTTGGTAATCTTATGAGAAGATGCATCTATAGGTATAAAAAAACACAAGGATCCAAGTTGGTAGTCAAAAGTTATGACTCCTCAAAGTTCGAAGTGTCCTTGCTACATCCCGAGGTGTGGGACATGGGAGTAGGGGCTTAGAGTCCAATTTAGGGATGATTTCTTGGGCCAAATAGGAAATGTTGAATATTGTTGCAAAGCCTAAGATATCAACTTTCTAAAATGATAAGAATCACAAACGGATCAATTGTAAGCTAAAAATTATAGGCATCCAAAAAAAGGAGAGTCCCAAGGAACTACACTTCGAGGGGACTTGGATCTTTGGAGGGCCAAAACTTCCTTGTAACTTGTTGGATTTTTAAAAGTGAATAGTCGAAGATGTTCTACAAAAGATTAGATCACTAAAACAGGCTTGCACTTTGGATTTGGAGGCCGGGGTGAAAAGCTATCATGATAGAAAGATTGTACTTTGTACCTTGTTACATGGCTTGATGCATCCTCCGTGGAACAAAACACCCATTTGCATCCTACACTATACTACCTAATGGAAAGGGGAGTCAATTTCCAAGTACCAATAGCCATAAAGAACTTATATTCTTCTTTCATGGCCTCCTCCCACTTGCTTGCATCATTGCCATTCATTGCATGTTACAAAGTAGATGGGTCGCTTGTAAATGCCATATTAGCATGGTCTTCTTCCAAATAAGGTAAAGTGTAGATTATCCGCCATTCACTTGGAGGTCACCTTTTTCTTTTGGGATACCTTGACTCATTTGGAGGTGGCATTGCTTCTTCCACATTTGGTTCTACATTAGGCACTCTACAAGTCTTTATTTTAACCTTCGGAGTAGCACTTGTCTACAACTTTTTCCTTTTTCTTTTCCTTTGGAAGATTCATCCACCAAAACTTCATTCCTCCCATTTATGCAAACCTCCAAAGGTTGCACTTCCTCTTCCAAGAATTTAATGTCATCATTCTTAACAATCTTCTTGATCTCCAAACACATCAACTTGTAGGCCTTAGTACCTATACAATATCCAAGAAATAAACACTTGGTACCCTTAGCATCAAGCTTGGAATGGCAAGCATTGTGCACCTTGGCATATACAATACTTCCAAAGATTCTCATGCATGCAATGCACGGCCGTTTGTCATGCCACACTTTCTCAAGTGCAATTACCACCACTTCCACCGAAAACTCAAGGTTTAAGCCTTGGGCATAGATTATGCATCTTGCCATCTCTACAAGAGCACGATTGGCACACTTTGTCACTCCTTTTTGTTATGGAGTGTAAGGGGTTAAAGTTTGACTTGCAATGCCATAGCTCTTCAAAGAGTCATTGAATGGCTTTGATATGTACTCACCTCCATTGTCCAAACAAAACCCGTTGATCTTTAGCCACAATTAAGTCTCCACAAGCGCCTCGAATTCTCATTTTTGGCCTTCAATAGATACACCCACACATTTGTTGAAAAATCATCGATGAAGGTGATAAAGTAACACAAGCCACCTATAGATGTCATCTTCATTGGACCACACACATATAAGTGGACTACCTCCAACTTTTTAGTTGCACAAGTTGCTCCATCACTTGGAAATGCTTTGCGTTATTGCTTGCCTTCATTGTGAACCACACAAAGTGTAGATTCACCCACATTCTTGCCAAGAGCCATTCCCATCACCATGTGTTAAAGAGCTTTGACACTCTTCAAATCCAAATGGCCCAAACACTTCTGCCAAAGGTCCATCATGTGGCTTTTGGCCACAATATGGGCCAAAAAAGTCACTTGAGCATCGAACAAACATTTAAAAGACATTCATTAGAAGTTGCTATCTCTCATGGTTGTAGCAAACAAGTCCCTATTGGATACTCTCACAACACACCACTATGTTGAAGCTCCCTTTGTACCCATTTAACGCTAGCTTACTCACCAAAAGCAAATCAGAATGCGACTTGGGCACATGGAGAACTTCTTTGATAGTGAATCTCATTCTCTCACCTTTCTCCTCCACTTCCACAATAATCTTGCCTTTGCCCATAGCCTCTACTATATTTTTGTCCCCCATGAACACTCTCTTTTCTTCCACAAGCTCATAAGTAGCAAATACCTCTCTACAAGGCATCATATATTGTGTATCCTCTGAGTCTACAATCCATTGTAACATGGAGTTAGTACCAAGTCCATCATTGGTCATGAATCCATAGTAATCATCCTCTTTGTTGCCTTTCAAATGATTTGCATTCTCACTTGTGTTAACCTACAAACACTTTGCAACCAAGCCTTTTGCTAAAAATATTGCACATAAGTGTTGACCCATAATTTATTGGAATTACACAAAGATGCTAGACACAAAAGGCAATGTGCAAGGCAAGGTGGAAAGTGATAATACTCACTTTTGAAATAATTTACTTATACTTTATGAATGCTACGTTACCAAAAAACACATCCAAGACATCTTTGGAAACAAGCAACCAAAGTCATTGTTAACTTTGACTACTAAGTCAATTATATTACCAACCAAAGATTCTACCTACTACAACTCATTTTTCAACATCTCCAAAGTCAATTATGTACCTATGTGAAAAATACATTTATATAAAACCAAACTTTGTTCTTTCCAAATTTTTGCATACAATATGCAAATGTCACGTTCTTTGGTGAGTTGGAACCTCCTTTCAAGTGCCAACAAGAAAATATGAAATTCTTACCAATCTAATAGTAGTAACTAGATTTGAAGCAAAAAATATCGGTTTGGGGGTATCTACCTTAAGGCAGTTTGCTCTAAAAGTGCCCATGATCCAAAAGCAATTGTGACACAAAGGTACATTTTGCTTTCTTCAATATATTAGCAATGTACATTTCAAGAGGTAGTCACTTTTAGTGACCACTGCATTTCAACTTCAAAGATTCATAACTTATTCCATAAAGGTTCAAAAAATATGAAATGACTTGCCTTAGATGCCAATTCCATTTTTCTTGCTACAAAAATTTATTAAAAATTGTTTCAAAGATATCAACTTAGTTTCTTTGAAAAAGGCAATTAGCCCTTAACCCTTAAAGGACCAAGTTGCATTTTTTGGCCAAGTAGAAATTTTGGACAAGTGTGTGTGATTAGAGATTTCCATATTTTTGACCCAAATTTTAAGAGAAGGTAAATTTGATGAATAACTTTCATATACATTAAATTTTATAACATTTGGAAATAGGAGTCAAAAGTTATAGCCTAATATTTTACTTTTTTGTAACTGAGCAGTTTAGGCAAATGAAAAAAATGACTTTTTTTAGAAAAAAATTTGAAATTGGTTTTTTAGAGTTTTATAAATATGGAAAGCTTTTAATCATTCCATTTTGATCAATGAATCAAAAGTTCTGAAGATTTTTTGTTCACAGGCAATTATAGATTCTTTACTCTAAAATAAAAGCATAGAATGTAGATTGTTTATTATAACATTTCAACCATTGGAATTGACATTTTTCAAATCCTTAGTTAAATTCTTAGTAATTTAGTATTTTGAATCATTTACTACTATTACCTACTTATTATTTTTTTCCTATATATTGTATTCCAAATGATTTGAAAATTTTCAAGCATGTGTTCAACTTTTCAAGGAAAAAAAATCCAAAGAAGAACCACCATTTTGGTCATTTTTTCCATAGAAAAGAGAGCTTTTGAAGTGTTGCTGCCCTATTTTTTGTAGGGCCTAAAAAATGATTTCAGTGTATTTAAATGTTAATATCTTGCAATCCACATGGTAGAAATGTTTGTAATAATTACTACGTGTTATCACATCAACATATTACTACAAGATCCTACGGTTACATGTGTCAAAAAAAAATTTCAAAAATTTGGTACTTGTACTAATAATGGCAGTTTTCAAGCATTTTCAGTGAAAACATAGTCATGGAACTTTAGGGGTTAAATGGTCACTTTAAGAAGAAACTACTTGAATACAAGTATTTTTTGGTAATTAGAACTTCTCTTCAGTATGTGAGATTCATGCTGGCAAATCAAGCTAACCATTCCAAGTCTATGCAAGATAGTAAATCATGCCCACACAATGGATCCTAAGAGGCTAGATTTACATTGGGGATAACACAAGAATTTTTTTATTTTTCACACAAATTTTTTTTGCAAATTTTGAATTTATATTTACAATCAGAGACCCCAAATTGGTTAGGAGGGGTCTAGAACATATTCTAGACACGACTCAAAATAGGAGACCTTTTTTTACTTTTACCTCCAATGAACCCCCCAATTTAACCTGTTGGGTCCACTTTGTAGGCATGATTCAAGTTTTGGCATGTCTACTTACCCTGTAGCATTCCAAGTTGATTGTGTGTTAAATTGAAAGTTTGTCATGAGAATCCACTTTCATTTCATTTGAAGATATTATTATTACTTTTCATACAAATGAGTGTTTGTAAATTGCAAGAGTAAAATATAACTAAACCCAATCTACTACCAACTTAAAAAAGTCAACAAGTAAAATGAAACAAAATTGAAGTATGACAACACTCATCTAGACTTATTGGCAAAGACAACACCACAAGGCACTTCCCGCAACTACACAAGCACTTAGCTCAATGCAAGCAAAACACGAAGCCCTCTATTGGGCCAAACAAAATCCACTTACGCTTTCTATCAATCACAATAGCAATGATATTGCTCCTACACGACCTTTCATAGAAACTTTGGATTAACCTCTATAAATTGAGGAGCCCATTTGGGATTTTCAATAATTTTGGGTAAACAATTTCATTGCTAATTTTTTGATACCATGGTTAAATTTTCTTATAGATGCATGCTAGAATTATCTTAATAGAATTTGGCTTAGTGCTTACAAAGTTATGTCTAGGTTAGTCATTTTTTTCTCAACAAGGACTAGTTGGCAATTTTTTTTTAAATTAGTTTTTTTTTTTTTTTTTTTTTTTTGAGGGGGGGGATTCCCATGAATTCCTGACTAAATTTCAAAAGATATCATCAACTTGAATTTTGAAAGATGAACTATGAACTTACACAAGCATATTTAAAAACTTCTCTTTGAATTTATGCATAAATATCTAATAATGAATAGGGTTTAGCACTTCAAATAGGACATACTCCAAAGGATTAGCTAAATGATCTTAAAGTTGGATTAAAAAAACAACTTTAAATCTTTTGAAATTCTAGTTGCTTGACCTCCCTTTGTTGAGAAATAAAAAAATGTTTCATGTCATAATTCCATGAGTACTTAGTCAAATTGCACATAAATTAGTACGTTGAAAAGATACTAATGTGGTACACATTATCTACTCCAAAAAATAAAAAATTAATTCTTCTAGCTTTTCAATGGCCCCTTCTAAAAATGAGAACATCCAAAATGAGTTCTTTTGTCCTTTAGGGGTTAATTTAAATAATTCTTTTGTTTTTTCTTCCCCTACACTTTGCACATTTTTCCCAAGGTCAATAAAATTCAATTTAAATTGTAATTCTCAAATCGTGTACAACTAATCACTAAATAGTGGTGACTTTCTGTTGTAAATGAAAGTCAATTACCAAATTTTGTCAATTTCATGATGAATAATAATTCCTATATTTATGTAATCCATCTTAGAATTATACTAGCTAAGTTTATCAATCCTTTTTAACCCCATGATTTTGGATAAGGATTTTGGGGTTGTCCAACAAATATGTCCAATTTCATTCATTCTATTTTTGTAATTGTCTTGCAATACTTCCTAACATTGATAATTACAAATTTTCAAAAATTTTCTTTGCAAATTTCTATGTAAAGAGCACATGTATGTTTCACCTCAAAATTGGCTTTTTCAATTCAAATAGTTGACTGCTGAAATGATTTCAATAAGTTAATAGTATAAAATTTTAATTCATCAATTCATATGTCATTTTACATTTTAATCTCATGACAAAAAGATCTTGTGAAAATGACTATTGTTCAATTCATAAATATTTTAGAAAAATTTAAATTTTATCAACTAATATTGATTTGAATAATGGTAGATCTAATTGTATGGATATTATCTATATATAATTGTAAACAACTTTTCTAAAAGGCTAATACTAAATTATTATTCTATGTGGCACTTGATAATACAACTTGCATATTTGGACCCTACATCAAGGTCTTTTAACCTTGGTGACCCATAAAGTTATTTTGTAGCTACTTCTTGTAAAATGAATATTCATAAAAAAGATTATTAACCCTCAAAGGACCAAAGGGTAGTCCAAATTTCCAAAATTGTGAAGATGTATTACAAATGCAACTTAGAATATTAAATCAATGATAATTTTTAAATAATAGTTGTAAGAAATGATTCAAAGATCATATCTATATGATTAAATCAACTTGTATACAAACCAATGTTTTTCTATTTGAGCCCAAAATTAATAATTCTTTCTAAAATCTATTGTAGATTGAATATTTGTCATTTTCACAAGAATTCTTTTCCACTATATCAAAGACACTAAGTTCTAATCATAGTTCTTATTGAAGATTTTATTATATTTTTTTTATCCAAGTCATTTAAAAAATATCATTTTTAGAACTAAAAAAGTAACATTTTGAGGCCAAATCTATAAATGCCTTTGAATTATAGAATATTTTCAAAGTAAAATCTTCAAAATCTATATTGTACAAACAATAATTTACTAATATAAGAATCTTTAGAACAATTGATGGATAAAAAAAAATATTTTTGTGTACTTGGAATATGTTAGTTGTAATCATCCATTGTTCAAGATTTGAATGCATATTTCTTTCAGGCTTAAGCATAGCAAAATATATTATCTTTTGATAGGTATTTTATATTTTCTAACTTTTACAATGAATTAAATGAATATGCAATATCATAGAAGTACTAATAATTTTCTACTGGGAAAAATAATGATGTATTCAAGGTAAAATGTTTGCCCATTTTTTTCTAATGAAAGTATGCTAAAATTTTAGCTAATAAAATAAAAATATTTAAATACAAATATATATCAGTAAACTGTCAAAGTGAAATGCTTTAAAATTTATTTGATCATTATTTATAAATATTTTTTGGATTCTCTATGTAGATGGTTTTTTTTATCATAATACATAATATAATTTCTTTTGATGAAAGACCCAAGAAAGTAGTAAAATACATGTTTTTTAACCTTTCTAAGTTTGGCCAAGTCCCCTAGGAGCATTTGAGTATTAAACTCAATTTGTTGCTATACTAAAATTTATATTATAGTAGGTGGAAAAACAAAAAATTTATTCAATTTTTTCTTTTTCTTTTTCTTATTACAAATCAAGTCATCTTTCTATTTTATGTTGAAATTAGAATTGCAACAATCAATCTTTTAAATGAGCAAATGAATAGGAAGTATTGAACATAAAGATAGAGTTAAAGTTCACTATTTGAGAAAAGTTTAAATGAGTTTTTAAACATCAACTCTTTTTCAAAATTCCACTATTATAAAATCTATGATCTTAGATATTCATTGAAAAATTAAGTTTCTAAATTTAATGAAAATGGATGAAAGTAGAACACTCACAATTGAATGCCTTTAATTTGATTTGGTATGATGATGATCATGAAGATTTTTAGAATTTTACAAATCTGAAATAATTTCAAAACATTATGCTTTACATCTTTGCTTTTGATCCTAATTTCAAAAAAGTTTAAGAGGTCATGTTTTATAACAAATTCAAATCTTATTTTAATCTATAAATCAATAAATGAACAAGACACTACATTTTGGCATTGACAAAACTCTTAAAGCAAATATAAACTCTACAACTTATTATTAATAATATTGTAGTTTTTAAAAGTTACTCTTATTCTATTACGTGGTATTAAATTTACTGATAGTCACAAAGTTCATAGAGTTTTCAAGTGATTGCTTTAGATAATAAAACTTCAAAATGTGAAATTTTATAGGACTTTGTTTTAAGGTTCAAAGAATAGTTGTAGGATATTTTAAGCCACTCAATCTATTTTTTTAAATCACATAAATATGACCCCAAGAGGCTTGTTTAAAATCCAATGTACAATGGTGGCAATGGATTTGGCATATGTATTTCAATTCTTATTGCATACTTATTAACAT
The DNA here is from genome assembly GCA_963969395.1 of Pseudoscleropodium purum. Lineage (NCBI taxonomy): Eukaryota > Viridiplantae > Streptophyta > Bryopsida > Hypnales > Brachytheciaceae > Pseudoscleropodium > Pseudoscleropodium purum. Next base: position 8,633,108 of record OZ017796.1, read on the forward strand.
ATTAAAATTATAAAATTGACGTATTTATTGCAATTTTTAAATTTTTTTTTTTCCTTTATGAATTATATTTATTGCATTTGTAGTTATTTTATGTTTAATTGGATTTGATTGCATTTCATGATGCTTAGAAGCATGTACAAGCAATATTAATGCTCTATTTCAAATATCAAATTTGAACTTTGGACTTTTGTAAAAATTTGGTAAGAAATGATGTTTTTAGCACAAGATGACTTTGGCTACACTTTGAGTGTGGGTTAAATATTTAGATTTGAAATATTTGAATTCTCTATTAGGTATACATATGCTACAAAAATAGACTCGTAAATTAAAAACTCAAAAACAAACATATTTTTAAAAATATAGTTGAACTCTATAAGATTGAATTGATTTCCAAAATTTTATATTTGAGTTATTTGATAATCCTTCTAATTACAAAATGAATTCAAAATGTTTCCAATAACAAAAGAAGACTTCAATTCTTTTATCAAATTTTTTTATTGATAGAAATCAATAGCGCCAAATACTTCTTTTTTAAACGTTTGACTAAATGTATATTATGGAAAAAATTGGCAAATATGTGCCAATCTTGTCCTTTGTTAACTATAAACAAGTCTATTAGAGTCAAAAAAAGGTTTGAAATTGCCCCCCTTGTCACCTACTTTCTATATTAACCAATTTCATTTCATTCTCACTTAGATGGAAAAAGATATGAAGACAATGAATGTAGAGTGGTTCAAACATGTGGTATTGGATGTTGAATGGAATTGAGTATGTGTATTTTAGAATGAGTAGAGAGAGTGTTTTTGCCTTCATGCACTTCATGTTGTTTTCCCTTGCTTCTATAAATCCGATGGGAGCACATGGGTTATATGATGGCAAGTGACTAGTTGACTTTCATGCTTTGCTTAGCAAAATTATGATGTAAGGTAATTACACCTAAAATTGCACAAATGAGCTTTGTGACATAGCTAATATGCTTTAGAAAATGAACAACAATTTTTGCACATAAGTGAACAACTTTGAATCAAAATGCAAGTGATTCCATCATTTTTGGAATCAATGTAATTCAATTATAAATTTTCAAAGATTCAAGGTGTAGGATACTAAAAGTGTGATGTAGGTGATGCTAAAATCCATTTTAATGCACATTAACCCATAAGTGATGTGGGGGATGTTTTTTGGTTAATGGATGACAAAGAATTTTTCTACATAAGACATAAGTGCAACTATTCATCCGCATAATTTTGTATGAAAAGGAGAGGTTTTCTATAGTAGTTTGACTTTCAATAAGTACTTTTGGATTTTTTTGAAGTGATAATTCACATTGTAGCAAAAAGGTTAAAAGGATGGTTTTCAAAGTCACTAGCCCGTCTTTTAAGGGTTAAGAAATGATACTAGTAGTATCAAAGCATGTCATAAAAAAGAAATTAAAACATAAAGAAGAGTACCCCAAATTGACCATTTATAAGGCCATTACCTCTACAATACTACAAATAGAGCTACTTACAATCCAAAATGGCCTCCAATTCCACCTTACACTTGTCCTTCTAATGCTCACCGTTTGGTATTTCCTCTATTCCCTATTCAATTTTCCTTCAAAAGTTAGGGTCAATTTTCATTTAGGATTGGTCAATTTTACATTGGGTACCTTAAATCAATTACTGGTAGTGGAGCAAAAAACAAATAATTATCTACTTATACAAATCTATAAGAAATCTAGATTATAACTTTGTATATATAATGGTACACACCCACTTCTTCATGTTCACACATTCAAACAACTTCATGGAAAAGGCTCACTACCACCAAATTTGGAATTATGTCCATTTCATTTGTGAAAAAATGAAAAAATGAAGAAAAGATGGAATCATTGTACAATTCTTTCAAATATCTTTAACCCCTATAGGTCCAAATAGTGTGTTTTGGCAACATAGCAACTCTGGGTAGCTCACTACAAACAAAAAAAAAATTCTTTGAAATTTCTATAGAGTATGTGCCCAAAGAGAAGCTTTAAGGCACAACAAGCTTCATAAATATTGTCTATAGGAGGGGATTGTAATTGCAACCATATTCTTCAAAACAATCCCTATAAAAAGCTTTGAAATGGATAGTAAGTGGTTTGAAGTGGACTATTGATTATGTGAGAATTAATAAGATCTGTTAAATATTGGTTCATACTTTGCCAATAGATGAAATAAGAGTTAGGGTGGGTCCATTTTAAAGCCAAAATGTGTTTAGTGAAGTTTTTTAAATGAAAATTGATTATCCAATTGCCTTCTACAAGTGTCGAAAAAAATCTAGGGTTTGTTGAAGTTTAGGATTAATCACATTTTTGAACCTTGTATAGTACTTTTGCATGTCATTGTGTTTGTTTTTGGTAAATCCATATCATTTTTCAAATTGTGCATGTATAGGTATTGCAAGGCCTATGGATTAAGAATAGGTGCCTATAGCATAATTTTTTGGAAATTCATAAGTAATTCACAAATGCTCTAAAAAAGACTCGTGTTAGTTTGCTTATAAAGTATCCCTTTAAAAACTAGTTGAACTTTCTAATGGGATTTAGATGCTTAAAAGTATTTTTCCTTATTTTTCACTTGAAGAAAAATTGATGTAGAATATAACACAACTTATATGGTTAAAAAATTATTGCATGATATGTAATTTTCATTGCTTGGTGGATAGACCAAACAACTCAATTTTTGTTAGATCACTTTTTGAGAAAATAAAAATTTGAAATTCGTATTGTAGATTTATATAAACTTGGAAAACTTTTAATCATTCCATTTTTATCAATGAAATGAAAGCATTTGAAGAGATTTGCAACAAAAAGAGGGCCATTATAGGCTTGTTCACCTTGCCCAAAACCAACAATACGCTGTTAGGTTTTTTTAATAGTTTTTTTTTAAATTCAATTTTTTTCAATTAAAAAAATTATAAAATTTAAATATAATGTAGTGGCAATTGTTGTGCCATGTCATCTAGTTTCAATGGCGGAGTTCCAAAAGTTTAGGAATGAGGGAACTCATAGCCCTACAGACAAGCTAAATTTCTTTTAATGTTATAAAGAATTTTAATTTGTGGGTAGTTATAGAATTTTTATCCTAAAATAAAATTTGAAGTCATTTATTCAGCTAAATTTTCAATATTTTTGAAACAAAATAAAACCATAGGATGTAGATTGTTTATTATAGCCTTACAACCCTTGGAATTGGTATTTTTCAATTCCATTATAACCAAATTGTTATCAATCTAGTATTTTAAATTATACTCAAGTTCTTTTTATTTACTTTTTTTTTGAAGCATGAACATGAAATATTTTTTGTTTGAAAATTTTTAAAGGAATTCTCAACTTATTTCTTTGATATATTATGAGAATAATAAGTTGTAGGATCTACTCATTTTTGTGTAAATTTAAAAAAAGATAAAATCTAACCATTTGGGAAGAATTGAAAATACTTCTTTTTGAAATTCAAGCAACTTGATCTTGCAAATGGTAAAGTTTCTTATTTTGAAATTTTAGAAGGGTGTACATAGTTTAACAAGTTAACTAAAGGATCCTACATTTGGATTTGTTAATGAATAAATATAGATGAAGATTTTAGCCTTGTTTGGGGTTTGAGTACTTTGAAGTAGTATTGGCCAAAAACATCAAAAATCTTTATGGATTAAGAGAGACAACTAGAAGTTAGAAGGTCAACTTCTATCTAAAAGATTTCCATGAATGGAATGTTGGAAATTTTTCAACTATCCAAGCCTCATAGCCCTAGGTGATGAATTCCATCTTTGACACTTCTATTAGAATGTAAAGCCTCATGAACCTAAAGTAAACCAACCTATGATAGGCAAAATGATTGGTTGGCATTGGCAAATTTTTTTTTAAATTGAACAAAAAAGACGGATTTGAGAAATAGGGAGAGTATGTAATTGACATTCAATTTTTTGGACAAATTATGAACTTGTTGTGAATTTTTGAAATGTGATGCCCAATTAATCAAAAGAATTTTAGAATATCCCCAAACCAATAAAAAAAAGTGTATCCATAATGGTTACCTTATACACCTTAAAGAGTCACAATATTTCCTAATATGGTCACAACATGAAGGCCTAAAAAAGTCACTTTCTATAATGAATATATATTTGAAAGTATAAGTTCTTATTGCAATCGCTAATCACTCCATTACTATCATTTAAGACATTTGTGGCAACAAACGCAACCTAATGTAGCCCAAATCTCATTTATTAAAAAAGTTTGTCGTTGGTTGATGCAAGACCATAGTGGGTCATTCCCTAAGTGTATGTGATGGATTTTTACCTATAATGGATTGGCTTATTTTAGGATTTAAAAAAAATTTTGACAACCCTTCATTGTGTCAGACAAACTAGGAAGGAACAAAAGAGATGTAAAAAAAAGAAAGCAAAAGAGATTCTCAAATTTTGAAGATTCTCAAAATATCCCTTCACCTTGCATTTAGAAGAAACATAGAACTTCACTATTCATGATGACTTCAGTTGGTTGGCCTTAAATTTAAGAAAAAATAGAAGTTGAAAACTATTCCAATATACAATTGTAATGCCCCCTAATGTCACAAGCAATGCCATGCTACACATTCTAATAAAGATTCTACAATCAATAAAATTGCATATCCATTATGGACTTGCTTTCCAATTGCATCCCTATCTACATCAATTTGACATTTTCATAATTAGAATGCTGAATATATGATAGTAAAAACAAAATTGGGAAGAGAGTGTCTATAATGGTGTAACTACCTTATACTTTATGCCATTCTCTAATCCATATAAATCCTGTAATGTTCAAGTCATCGTTTTAGTTTTTGCATAGTGTTGCTTGCATTTTTATATAAATATAATGTTTTCTTCAATTTCATCAATTTCGTTATAAAAGAATGGTTGTCTTGGAATATTCAAGCACTAGATTGGATGAATGAAAAGTTATTTGGACAATCCATCATTTAAAGTACTTTGTTTATCATCCAAAATATGACCATTAGAGCACATTGGGGTATATGTATCTTAGCTTGCAATTGTACTAGACGTAAATTGAATTTGAGGTGGACAAATTTTTTTTGCAAATCACCTTTCTTCAATGAATATGATTTGATAGTCTACTCTATGTTTTTAAAGGCATGTGGATCAAGCTTGTCTCCCTTTTAATAAAGATACTAAATTTAACAATCCTCTATTATGACTCCCCTTATACAACTATTTGAGTCCCTGTACTCATTGATTTCACGATGCTTTGAGCAATCTTAGACTGATTTAAGAGATAAATTGCTCAAAATAATCGGAAAACCAAATTTGACAAGGCAAACAATTGTATTGGATATTGGGTCAAATAGTAAATATTTGCATCATGTCAAAAAGCAATTGTTCAAATTCAAAAGAAAAAAATGACTTATAAATGTATTATATAACCCATTATGTAAATTGAAATTGAAATTTTGAATTAAACATAATATAGTTCAATGAAGCATGTTGGTTTATACATCACTTCTATCCCAAATCCAATTGCAAGTAGATTTCTCAAGAAAATTGCTATTACACGAGCCTACGAGCGTAAGCACAAGAATCTAGAAGACTATATACCTATGTAATAGGTGTTTATATTATAAAAACTTTCCATGATTATAGTGCAACAATAATATATATTCCTATATTATAAATGTTTAAATTATAAACACCTTCAATAATTATGTATATCTATTTATGTATATGCTCAAAGCTCATATACTTGCATTTTTATGATCGCACTAGCGGTTGGCGCTTGCTATGCTACACATTCATCATTCGAATTTTATAAGAATTTTTATGTATTAGATAGAATGCATAACAAAAATTACCCTAAATCTTCAAATAAAAATGACTAAAATCTTTGTATAATTTTTTTCCATAAGTAAGCATATATTAGAAATTCATTGAATGATGAATGAAACATATGCAATGGTGAATACTATAAAAGATACACATACATTAGAATGCATTAGAAATTTGACTCCATTGTTACAAAAAATGGCAACCCAAATTGAAGAATTGAAAAGAAAAACTTATAAATCTCAAAAACTTTGTGAATAACTTAATTGTTGTGGAATCCAAAATTGTTTCAATTGAATAAATTTCTCAAAATCATTTGGTAGTAGCAATAGAAAATTGAAATCATGAAAGCTCAAAGCTCACAAAAGCACAAAATCATACATTGCAAAGAAGTGTAAAGCCAAGAGAAGCAATGGATTTACTACCTCTATAATATCATCCTATGGATCCTCTTTAATATCACCTTAATTGCAACAACTACATTATTTCTATAATATCACCCTTTGTAAAAAGTGATATTATAGAAGTGATTGCAAACTGCTACTCTATTTCTGTAATATCACATTGTGTGAAAATACGATTTCTATGTATGCATGATTAAAAATATTTTTACAAAATATTTAAAATAATTAGTTTAAAGACTTACTGAAATCATTATCATGCATTCTATTCAAATATATCAAAATTTTACTAATATGTAATACAATGATTGTGTAGCATAGCAAGCACAAGCGTCTAGTATTTATGGTAGCATTTGTGATATTACACAAGGAGTTATGATTTTAGTAGTATGATAATAGCACCATTGTTGATCTCATGTACTAAAAAAATGTTCTAATGTTGTATAAATAATTTACTACATATCTATGCAATGTTTATTACAAAATCTTATGCATGGCCAATTTCACCACTAATATATTTATGCAATACAAAAATTGGCAAGTGATTTTGATATTCTTCACATCATTCACATTTTAATGAAGTGATAGTTGTATTAAAATCTCATCTATACATTTCCAATTCATTTCCACAAAACATTAAATTTAGGTAATATAAAAATGTAATCCCTAAAGGACTAGTGGTGTTTGCACAAAAATAACCAAAATTGCCACTTTCTAGTGCATTCACCATAATTAAAATATTAAACATTTTTCAAACTTTTAACTATACAAATTTGTACTAGACTTCCCTAGAAACATGTGAAATGATTTTTTAAGACCATTTGACCATGTAATTTGTGAGATTATAATGTTTTGAGTTAAAATAAAAGAAATTTTGGACCATGTACAACAAGCCCAACATAGTTTGACTCAACTTTGTAGAAGATGCACTATCCAACTTTGGAAACTTAGACCACTGGGTAGGTTCTTACATAAGTTACTTCTATACAAATTTTTAAAGATAATGATGGTGTCTAAGATATACAAATTTTGCATTGAGAAGATGTCCAAAAATTAGCAACTACATGCACAACATTTCAAATTTTCTTAGAGAACTCATTTTTTTGAAGAATCAAAATTCCAATAATCAACATAAAGATTTCATTCTTTTTAATCAAGTGCATATTAAATAAAAAAATAAATCTCATGAAATTAATTTAGAATTTGTGCTAATTGTTTTAAAATATTTCTAAAAGTGCCATTTTTTTATGCATTTAGTGAAATTTGGAAAAAAAAAAAGGTTTTATTTCATTTTCAATTGCACATTATTTTTATTTATTGCTATGAAAATTTGTAGAAATTTTTTAAGCCCATTTAGCTCTATAGATTGCAAAGTATGAGAATTCAAAGTTAATGAAAAAAACTTTACACCATTCTTGACTACTTGCCCACTGTACTAGCATGCTACCCAAGCTATCCCTAAACTTTTAAGCCCCATGACTTTTGACTTAAAGACCCCATTGGGAAAAAAAATTATATGTTTTGGAAGCTTATAGAAATGTGCATCTTTAACCCCTAAATGCCCAAACTATGTTTTTTGGCAACATAGCCATTATGGGCAACTCACTATGAATGGAGTTTTTATTTATTTTTCTTTGAAATTTTAACATAACATGTGCCCAAGGAATAGCTTTAAGGCCCAACAATTTTCATAACTTTTGACTAAATGGTTAAAAAGTTATGGATGATATGTACTCTTCATTGCTTAGTGAATAATCTTAGTAGCAAAAAAACCTTCTTTAAAAATCACTTTTTTAAGAAATAAAAATTTGAAATTGATTATCAAGATTTACATATACTTAAAAAGCTTTGAATCACCATTTTGATCACTGAGTCAAAAGTTATGAGGAGTTCTAGTTTGCGGGAGTTTGCGGCTTGTTATTGAATCTCTACTCTAAGACCAACTTCGATATTCTTTATTTAACTCAATTTTCAATATTTTTGAAAAAAATAAAAATTTGAGGTGTAGATTGCTTAGTAGAACATTACAACCATTAGAATTGGCATTTTTTCAATTCCATAAATAAATTTTTAACAATTTAGTATTTTGAATCATTCTCTACTTCTTTCTACTTGTTGTACAATTCAAAATGATCTGAAAATTTTCAAACATGTAGCCAACTTGACTTGAAGAATGAATTCAAAAGATAACCACCATTTAGGAGATTTTTTCATACAAATGTGACTTTATGGAGTGCAGTTGCCCGATTTTTTGCAAGGCCAAGAAAAGTTTTTTTGCCACTTCAAATGCTAATATCTTGCAATCAATATAGTAGAAATTTCTGAAATTTTTTGCACATCTTTTCAAACCAACATATTACAAGATCCTATAGTTATGTGTATCCAAATTCTTGTTTCTAAAACTTGGTATTTGTACTAGAAATGGCAATTTTGGAGCAGTTTGGATGAAAACGTAGTCAAAATGATTTGGGAGTTAGTGAAAATTTCATTTTCATTTGCTCAAAATTGACTTCCTAGTTACTTACCTTATTTTCCAATGCCCCATTGAATGGACGATACCCCTCTAAGGGTTAAATTAGCTTCCATTGAAAAATATATTTTTGTGATTTAAAGCCTCCATTGAATAATTATGGCTTGCGGGTGTAGTTTGTGAAAAAAATAAAAATACACATGCAAACACCCACTAATTTACAGGTGTTTTTTTGTCAACTATTTTTTTGGCACTCTATGATTATATAATTTTTTTAATTTGGATCATTAAAAAGGGAGAATAAATTAATTTTAATTTCCAAATGTCATGAATATATCATATACTATCTTTCCATTGTAGATTTTTTCATCCCATTTTTTTTCCAACCCTATTCTTTTCCAATCCCATTGTAATTCAACACCTTTCCAAATGAAATTAGTAATGGGATTTGTAATCTAAACTAGAACCCTAAAAACCATAAATGCACTTTTGTCGTGGCATTTTGAAAATTTCTAGTACAAAATTCATATAACAAAATGTATTAGGTTGAATTTGGAGCAAAATTTATTATTTTTGGTCACTTATTGCAGCAGCATTTAATACATTTGGCCAAAGAAAAAGGTAAAAAAAGTGGATATCCTAGGTCTTATTTTTTTCTAATTAAACCTATTTTTCTATACCCTATAGTAGTTTGAAGACATAGCATAGCATTTTTGTATCCTATAGTATAAAAAAACAAATTATGATTTTTATCTCAAATGTTTTCTAGGCACCCTATCATATCGCTTGTAGTTTTCTATTGCTACCACTCACTACCCCTCCTGGATAATCATGGACAATTTTTTTGATAGATAGCATGAGTTACATTTTCATAACTCATATTTGAATTAGATTGTACATAAAGTTTGTATGGAGGTTCAAACCACAAATATATATTGTTGGGTGTGAAATTTAACTTGATTTACAATTTTTTTGAACTAATTTATTTCTTGTGAATTTTTTATCCAAGGGGACATTAACTTCAAATGTGGTATAACTCACTATCCACTGAAAAGAGGTGTACCACCTTGATTTGTATTAATTTCCCCCCTCTTTCAAAAAATTTACAAGCTGTTGATTTTTTTTACTTTAAAAATGCTTACCTTCAAAATTGTCCTTGATTTCTCAAAAAATCACAAGCCATTGATCTTGTGAGATTTAATTTGAGCTATCCAAATATGAAATATAAAATGAACACTAGATATATATACAATATCAAATATAGATATAGGATGAATATTGAATACAAGTACCAAATATAGATACAATACTATATAGAAATACATGATGAATACAAATTTTGGTTTCAGATATGACTACAATATTGGATACAGATACGAGATGAATATTGAATACGGATACCGAATATGGATACAAGAGGAATTGTCCCAAATTGATTGTCACTATGTTGGTTTCTGAAAATTACAAGACGAGGGGGGGGGGCCTGCTAATGAAAATTATAAAACTTTTAAATCATAAATTTTAAAATCTTAGTGTACAGTAATACAAAGTGTCACTATACATTGTAAAGTGGCATTAATTGCCACTTACTACAACTTCAAATGTGATATAACTCAGTTATATGAAGAATTTGTTTGTTTAACCCCTAAAGGACTAAGGAGTTCATTTTGGATTTTCAAAGAACTCAGACATGCTTTGTTGACTTCATGATTTGAAATTTTTTCATGAATCAAAAATTTATGATGGATGCTAGGTAATCATTCTACTTTGCAAACAAAGATTTAATTCACATCATTCTAATAAAAACTGTAAAAGTTAGAAAGTAATTTCAATTGCAATGTCGAACTAGACAACTAAAAATCATACTACTAAAATCACAAGGTCCTCTATAATATCACACAGTGTAAAATGTGATATTACAGAGGTAAATTGAAGCAATTTTGGTTTCCACAACAAAATGTTTACAAAGTCTTTGAAATTTGAGAAATTTCAATTTCAATTTTTCAATTTTGATCACCATTGGTTGTGAAGGAAGAAATTTATCAAGTAGTGGTGTTCTTGAGCTCAATAATACCTCCAAGGTATCTTCTTTACATTTGTTTTGAGCAAATTTCGATATATACTAAAAATATAATAAATAAATTTTCTTGGATTCTATATATGGATATTTACTAAGAAAACATTTGAACTATTCAATTCTGAATAATAAGGTGAAAATAACAAGGAATTTTATTTTGTGGATAATGAAGGTAGAAAAAACATATAAAGTCATTTTTTGAACTCAATTTTGAAAATTTTCAAATGAAAAAAAAATCGGGGATATCAATTGTTTACTTAAAAATTCTCACCATTGGAATTAATAATTTTGAATTTCTTGTAAAAGTTATTGTCAATTTAGTTTTTTCTTTCATTCAATACAACCTTCTACTTAGCAATTTTCTTAAAGATGAATATAAATTTTTTTTTGGTTAAATTCTTTTTATATATGTTTTCAACTTACTTTCTAATACATTGACTAAGATCCATAAGTTATGGGATAAAAGGCTTTTTTTTCCTAAGAATGTTGAAAGACAAAACTTCATCTTTTCAAAGGGCTAGAAAAGTGTACATTTTGAAGTTTAGGCACATTGAACTTGCAATTGGTGAGGACATTCATTCTAAAATTTTGGGAGGATTACTTGAATAAGTTACTAAAGGATCTTATGGATGAATTTATTTAAAAAATCAACATAGATGAAGATTTGGCCTTGCTTTGAGGATGAGAATTTTGATGCAGTTTTGGACATCTAATCATGAAAGAACTTTAGGGATTAGGGTCCTATGAGTGATTTTGAGAAGATAATACAAGTAATATTTAAATTTCGTATCTTTGTTAAAAGGGAGACTCTATTTTACCAAAAGTAATTAGAGAAGTTTTGATTGGATCTAAGAGGTGTGGATGGGGGGGTTTGGAAAGTGGTAAAACATGGTATCTCGTGGTTTGTTTGCCAACAAATTTGGACAATGAAATTTTAGGTTATGCAATCGTAGAAAGGTCTATAAGGTTAGATAGAGTTTAATTGTTTTCCAGTGTACACATGAACCATAAGACATGGGTCACATATATGATTCCAATGCTATTAATGTTGATTAATGTGGAAGTTATGATTTCTCTAAAGAATTTGAATTGTTGATAAAGTATAGTAAAAGAACGGAGGCATGTTGTTCCTCTCAACTGAGTTTTTAGAATTATTAGTGGTTATGAGTTCCATCCATAAGTTTAGGCGTTGTTGATAAAGTGCAATATTTATTAATTTTCAAGTTAATAAATTCAAAAGATAATCTGAATCACTATAGGAAGTGAATTCAAGGAATTGTATTTTGGTTTTGATGGATGGTACATAGGGGTGCAATGCATGTGGATGTAAAGAATTGTGGAAATGCATCCGATGTTTGGGAATATTTTGGCTTTACATGAATTTCTTTCCCTATATTATTACAAGGTTTGAAGCTCTTGTTTAATGTATATTCCTAACATTGTTGAAAAAAATGACTCTACATGAGGTTTAAAGTTCTTCAATAATTTGTGTTCTTTATATCATTGAAGATAATGACTTGATGGAATGTTTTTACTCTGTACTTTCATCTAAGATTCACGATTGTAATGTTTTTATCTTTAGAGCTCATTGTCATTGTTGTATGACAAAAGAAACATTCTATCAATTAATTTACTTTCAAAATGTTTAAATTGATTAAAATACATTTTGTATCCCCTCTCCCGGAATTATATATATTTTTACTATTGTTGTGATTGCAATTGATATGGGATATTGACACCATATCCCATATTAATATTTATATACATACATCATACTATATTGATATACCATATATTATATATCCATATGTATAGTATATTTCATATTCCAATCCATTAGTATCATATTCAATATATCATATCTTGTATCATAATTACTAATCTCAATAGTCAAGATTGCCAAAGATGGCATGATCAATGGATACATCTTTTTCCCAAATTAATAGCATTGGAGTCACAAGAGGCGAATTTTTATCTCACCTACATCAATAGCTGTGGTTTTTTCTACTATGGGATGCTAAATGGTCCTAGGCATGTGTGTTTTGCATTTTTTCGCCACATTGCACATTGTATGTTGAATAAGGCAAAGAAACTGTGGCTTTCTGAGGAAACCATATGTGGAAAATTGATGAGGTACACAAGTCAATTTTTCATTGGCAGTTAAACTTCTAAAAAAATCTTTGAAAGGGATACACATCTCACTTTTCCATTGGTTGAGAAAAAGAGATGTGTGCTTGTGACAATTGAACCCCCACTCCGCCCTCATATCTATATTTCTTTGACATTTGTTTGCTTGCAAATAATATGAGATATCTAAAATGTATATTGTATGGCCATATAGATGTCTATATAATTCGTTTGGATATGTATATATGTTATATGTTTCCATTTGTATTTTGTATGTATTTTGTATTCTACATCAAATTTCTATTTAGTATCTCAGAGCATCAATGATCACAATAATTCCTTGATCCATTACATCACCGGTCCTCATTTCTTTTTAACAATTTTTAACATGCAGGGAGTTGCTAATGGCGGGGGTGTTTGCCTCCTTTCACCTCATTGCTGGCACTTAAATTTTCAAAAATTTCCAACTCACTAATTCGAATTTCCATTTTCAATATCTGAAAGTTTATTCAGTTTTGGACCCCCCAGTCAACGGAGAATTAAATTAATTAAAATTAAAATTAAATTACAGTCAGCATGTTCCCACTTCAGTTCACCGCAATTTCAGGACAAAAAGTGCTGTGAAAAGCCACGAGGAAGGGGCCAGCAGAAGGGCATGTAGTGCGAATCATTCCTCACGAGAAGAATCTGAGTGAGAAGATTCGGAGAACCTACGGTAGCTGCGCAGTCAACCTCAGGTCAACATCAGTCCTAACTGAAGTTAATTAAAGTTACTCTGATTAGTTTACTTTACCTCAATTAGTGAGGGCAAGAAAGTTACTTATTCTTCCACGAGACTAAGGAAGGCGGGAGGTCCATAAAGCGCCCATTTAAGAGCTGAAACTGAATTTTGGGGAGGTGAAACTTTTTTGAAATATATTTCACTGAATTTTTCTTGAGAGACAAGGGGATTTGGCATCTAACTAAAGTGGTTATATATTTTTTGAAGCTTTGTGGAATTAGTTATGAACTATTGAAGTTGGAATAGGAATGAGGCTTTAAAATCACCCACCTCTTAAAACATACATTATTGGTACAACAAACAAGCAATGTATACAAATAGTGTACATTTGAAGACGTGGGCAATTTTAGAGCCTGAGCGCTTTAAGAATTTTCTACTTCCATGTCACTACAAATGATATTCTTTGGACTAAAGATGAATACAATGTATGAATATTTTAACTTGCACTTCTAACTTTCATTAGTTGAAAGTAGTGTGACATCAATAAACTATATACATATGCTTAAATAGGATAAATCATTATAACTACATATTCTTGAAAAAAAAAATTAAAAATTACAATACAAAGTGATTTAGTATATACTAGTGTACCCTGAGCCGTTGCCACAATCAAAACAAAAGAAAAAATAATTTTCTAATTTTTTTAATTTGTACAAATTTCAAAAATCAATAACTTTCACGTCGTAGGTCGGAATGCCATGAAAAGTGACAAAACCAATCCCATGCACCCTTCCTTGCCAAGGGCTTTCCATTTAATCCAAACATACACACAGGAGATACACAATCTAGGAGATCTCAACATGACAAGCAAATAAGTAAGCAAACAAACAAATAGCCTAACTTAATAGAAGGATCACACTATTTGGCAACATGGGGTGGCAGTGGGGCTTTTTACTCCCCAAATTGAAAGACTTCTTCAACGTTTTCATTGGAAGAGTGCTTAACAACTATTGTAGAATGGAAATTTATAGCCTATTAAGCACTATAAATTAGATTGAAGTCATAGTAGAAGGTATATTGGTAGAAGGATATGCCTTCTACCCATAGGAGGTCAAAGAGGGAGACGGGAAGCAAATGTTATGTATAATAGATTCTCCAAAAAGAATTATAATTCTTATTGTAGGGCTTTGATGTTCATGAAAAGATTATTGTTGGCCAACTAGAACTAGTTCCTTTGATCTAAAATGCATTTCCACCAAAGTAATTGCAGTTTGTCTAGCTATCAATGGTCATTAATCCGCACCAATTAATCATGGAAAAATGTCACAAATTAGAGAATATTATTAGATTTAGTAAAATGTGTTGTTACAAGTTTAGAAATGGATATTTGATTGTTGAACTACTTGTGATGCTTCTATGGTAATTGTTCACTGTACTTCATAGTGCTTGAAGGTCCAAAGAGTAGAACATCAACTTTTATTATAGTATAATAAGTGCCATTACAAGAAGTTAACTTGCATTAGAGGATTTTTGAGGTCAAAACAAGGTTGTAAGTTCCCCAACCCCAAAAACATTGTGAACACAACCAATAATGTAGTTTGACGTGGCCAAGAGAGTACCACATGATTTCTTCCAAAAAATTAATTTTTTTTCAACTTCTTTTTGCATTTTAAGAATTAATTAATTTAAAAAAAGATTCTGACAGTCGTTGTACCCTTTGCTACAAGGGAACAATGATGGAAACAGGCCCAAAATGGCTTCTTATTGCCCTCAAATCTCCTTTAATTTACATAAAAGAATTGTTCTTGTTGGCCTTATAGGATTCTAACTATTCTTTTTGTTGTTACAAGATCAATTGATAAACACTTGAGAAGTTAGAATTGAGCACCATGACATATATAATGTTGAATACCAAGGAAAAGAGTCACATTGTGGTGATGCATGAGGGTGGGATGAAATGCAAGGACATTGGAGTAGTCTCAAATGTTCAATTCCTTACTCAACCATTTCCATTGTTTCAACAAATTGGAAGGTCTATCAAAGTGTAGAGTCCTTGAAAAATCAATGTGGTAGGCATTGAAAAATGTTTGATTATAGTGCTAAGATGTTGTTGAGTTTGTTACCAACAATAGACAACCATTATCAAAAATATCAAGCCACTTGAATGTATGTTGTAATACAATATGTCATACATGTACGTGAGATGGGCTTGCATTTGACCAAGCTCATGGAAGTTTGACTTTTGAAGATTGGTGCAATGTGATTTGGTCAAATGAATCATCATTTGAAAATGGTAAGAATTCAAAGCAAATTAGAATGTGGCAAAAATCATATGAAAGATACGAATGGGATTGTATAGTGCCATTTTTCAAATCTAGTCTTACTTCAAAGATGGTTTGGGGTGAATTCAGTGGCTTTGATAATTGCCATTTTGTTATTATACCTCCTAAGAGAATTTTGTGACTCTTGTTTACAAGAGAACATTAATTTTGTTTTACTTTTTTGCACTACCATGTTCGGTAGTTGGCACTTATGGAAGATGGCACTCTAGTCCATCACAACTTACTTCTATTGCTATAGAGACAAACTTGTGGTGTGACAAAACCAATTTGCCCTACAAACTCTTAAGATTTGAACCTAATAGAGAATGTATAAAGACTATCAAAAAAATTTTGCAATGTTGTCATAGACCAAGAAACAAGGAGGATTGAATGGTGCAAATTATTTCAGTGTGTGCAATTCAACATCTCTAGAGCAACTCCACACCTTCATTAAAAGTATGCATGATAAAAATGCAAGCAATTCTTTCATCAAAAGGAATGGCAACACTACTTAGATGATAGACATTGTATTATTTTGATTTTTTTAATAAATTTTATCATTGTATGATACTGTTATCAACATCAACAATACCCTTAAGATAGGTTGTTTGTTTTGTTTTGTTTGATATGTTGAGATCTAACAAACTATAAGGTATTCAATAGTGTTCCTGGTACCGCTTAAAAACTATTTGCTCAAAGGGGTGCATGGACTTTGTTTCGTGGCATTCCAACTTATATGCAAAAGTTATTGAATTTTAAATTTTTTATGAATCGCAAAATAGAATTAAATTATCCTTAATATTGGAAAATTCTTTACTTTTGCATTGCATATCCAAACACCATGAGACAAAGTCTTTGCACTTCTTTGTGGCTAAGGCTTTCTATTCATACCAATTTCATGTCATTTGGACCTAAGGTGTACAAGTTATGGATTTTTTTAATTAAAAATTTGAATTATTGAATTTCAAAGTTTTAATGGATTAAAAAAATGAAAAAATTACTTCTACTTTTATTTTAGTTATGGTTTGAGGGACACTAGTCCATACCCTTAAATTAGGTTGTTTATTTTATACGTTGAGATCTAACAAACCATAAGGCGTTTGATGGCGTTCTTAGTACTCCTCAAAATATCTTTGCTCAAAGGGATGCATAGACTATGTATCATGGTGTTTCAACTTTTAGGGCAATAGTTATTGAATTTCAAATTTTTTATGAATAAAAAAATAGAATTAAATCATCCTTAATTTTGAAAATTTTATAACTTTTGCATTGCATGTCCAAATGCCATGAAACAAAGTATTTGCACTATTTTGTGGGTAAGGCTTTCTATTCATGCCAATTTTGTGGCAATTGGATCTATATTGTAGAAGTCATGAATTTTTTTTCAATTAAATTGAATTAAAAAAATTGAATTATTAAATTTCAAAGTATGAAAATTTTATTACTGTGGTTGTGGCAATGGTACAAGGCACACTAGTCCATACCTTAAAGTAGGTTGTTTGATTGTTTTATTTATTTATTTGTTTGTTTGTTACAATGAAATCTCCTAAACTATGTGTCTCCCGGACGTGTTTTTGGGAACCATTAGGCAGTTGGAAAGCTCTCTACAAGGAAGGGTGCTTAGACCTTGTTTCGAGGCATTGGGACCTACAAAGTGAAAGTTATGGATTTTTTTAAAGCTATTTTTGGATCTTAAATAAATTATAAATTATACAAAATAACTTTTACTTTTATTTTGACCGTGGCAATGGAACAGGGCACACTAGTTTAGTGATGAAAACATATTATTTATATTGTATGACCATCTTTCCAACGCACTTTACTTTTTCTTTACAATACAGATTGTGAATTGCTGCATTTCTTTTCAGCCTACCTTTAGGAGCTTTTCATCTGAAGTTCCTCACTGGATATCTTTATTTTTTGGGGGGTTCTGATTCACCTTGGGAGATTTGAAATTGGAATAAATTGGGGATCCTACTCCACTCCACTCCACTCCACTCCACTCCACTTTACTCTACTAGTCTACTGTCGAGTCCAGTGCAGTGCAGGGCTAGCTCCTCCAGGCTTCAGTTGGGACAGTTGGTGAAGTCCATCATGACCGTCTGTCTGTCCATACGTACATCGGTAAGTTAATATGAAGTGACTCCTCTCACTCACCCCACTTCCAGACTTCCAGGGCTTCCAGGGCTTCCAGATTTCCGGACTTCCAGGTCTGGCATGCACTGGTGTGTCCTCAAATAGCCACCCTAAGTTCCTTCTTTTCCTGCGTCCCCCAGGTACCCAGCTTGCCCCGCTTGCCCCGCGCCAGTACCAGTATTATAATAATAATAATAAGGTACAGCAAGAGTATTTCCCCACAGAATAAGAAGCTGAATTCGTGGCATGCTTCTCCAGAATGAGTCACCAGGCTTTTATCGTGCACTGAAATCCAGTACAGGATGTGCCCCTTGAACCGGTAGTTGCCCCCTATTCTCGGGCTGCTTTCTCCAACTCCCATCACTCTCACCAGG
This sequence comes from Pseudoscleropodium purum, assembly GCA_963969395.1. NCBI lineage: Eukaryota > Viridiplantae > Streptophyta > Bryopsida > Hypnales > Brachytheciaceae > Pseudoscleropodium > Pseudoscleropodium purum. Next base: position 8,651,570 of record OZ017796.1, read on the forward strand.
GAGTGTCTGAGACTAACTTACCGCAATGGAGGAGAGATGAATCCCCGCCTGTATAATATATACAACTTGTTATTACATCCGTTGGTCAGTCCTGGCTTGGTGGTGCATGGGAAAGTCCGTGTCCGAACATTGATGTTTTCGACGAAAGAATAAAACTCTCGAGACGCAACTTGCAGCGAGAATTGAATCTCTCCGTCTTCGACAGAAAGGAGAGGCACTGGGCGAGTGGCGTACATACCCGAGCTTGGTATCTGAAGACCGACCTCCGTCATCATTTCAAGCTGAGCTAAGCTAAGTTAAGCACCTTTCCTTGGTATTGGCAAATCCCCTTTCAGACATTCTGCTCGAGTTCAAGTGGTAGGGATTGGTGGTAAGGTTGAAGTTATTACTCTGCTTCCATTTGCTCAGTCACTCTTGGTGAAGCTGATCGATACGGGATCCCTCCCTGCCTACCTGAGATAAATAATACGGAGTAGTATTTTTCATTTGGTGTCAGTATTCCCGTGCACTGTGCAAAGAGTAGGAAGAGATTCCCCTCTCGCCCAACCATGTGAAAACCCCAGCCAGTCGAGTCGAGTCCAGGCTAGTAAAAATATCCTTTTATTCTGCACTATTCGCATGCTAAACAGAATCAAAGTCTCCCTCCCGGCCGTCCTGCCCCTGCTCCTGCTCCTGTCCTGAACTGTAGAGGCCCTCCATCACTCTTACTGCCTGTCAACGTAATAATAATAAGTCCTGTATCTACCCTAAATCCACCCTAAAATAACAATAAGAAGTCAAAGGGAGGGAGCTGATCTGATGCAGTGATGAGGCAGCTGCCAAAAGGAATGAGGCTCTGCATCACGCAACTGATCAGGTGAGGAAGAGTCAATCACCACCGCCCACATGGCGTATTCCAGGAGGACAGCCTGCCCCAGCAGGCTCCTCACTCATGAGATCAGGGAGGGAGTCGCCGCCCCGGCGGACGGACGGACTGACTGACTGACGTCGCCGCTGTAGCACGAAAGCCCAGTTCAGTTCAGTTCCAGTTCAGGTCGTCAGTTCAGTTTCTTGTTCCCCTTTATAATTGTCTGGGAATTGAAGACCCTGCAAGTGAGTGAGCAACTGAGCATATCCCCCTCACGCCCCTGCACATGACCCTGCATATTCTGCTGCCCACTTGATGGGGATCCCGGCATCATCGTACTGTACGTGCTCATTCACACTGCTCCTGGAGCCCTGGACCCCTCCAGGGAATCTCCGTCAATCATTTTCTGGAGTGGCGTCGTGGAAGGAAGGAAACTGCTGCCGTGACGGACGGACGGAGGGACGGAGGGAGGGCTGTGAACTCCCTCCCTCACTAAACTCACTCCCCGCGCCTGCTGCTGCGGGGGTCGTGACGGAGCCCAAATGAGGCTCGGCGTTCAGTTCCGTCACTGGAAGGAAGGAAGGAATGTGGCTAGGCAAGAAAGGAAAAAGAAAATTAAAGACTAAAATTGAAGGACCAAGCTTTTTGAATTTAAAAAAGAAAAGAAAAAGAAAAGAGAGAACAGAGAGAACAGAGAGAGATGGTACTAATGACCATTTGTTTCCAAGAAATAAATGAATGATGAGAGTGACTAGCTATTTGAATTATTTTGTAAAAAATGATGACTTAAATGATTTAATGAGCCCTAATATTATGATTTGATTTGATTTTCCTTTTCCTCTTTCTTTGAAACATCAATAACCTTCAATTAAAAGTAGGGGAGAAAGAAGAGAAGAAAAAAAAATCATCAATTGGAGAACACCTAATAGAGCTAAATAAGGAGGCTTAGACCGGACTTGGGCAAATTGATCACAAGTTGACAAGTGTTTACGTGGGCAATCTCCTCATTGTCAAAAATTTTAACAAAAAATAGGTATTCCTCGTAGCGCTTCCCCTTTCTAGTCAACTTGTTTTTTTTTGTAAGGAATTCCCTCCACTTCAATGATTGCTCTATACCAAATGAATCCTTTAAAAGACTATACAAAACCAAAAAACACTCTAATTTTTTTTTTGGTACATGTCAAAGTAGTAGAGGACATGATTAGTGTGAGAATGAATTCAAACACAACCCAAGCATACAAAATGGAAAAGTTGTCCACTACAATGAAGATGGCATCTACAATCTTAATTGGAAGAGTTGGCTACTGAATGCAAATGAATGGGCTTGGCTAGGCTATTTTTTCTACTACACTATTTGTTCACCAACTAAATAGAAATGTGGAATCCTAGCGAGTGCTATCTTTCCATACCATCCAAGCTACCTAATTTGGGATTTGCTGTTGAGATGTCTCCATTCCAACAACTTTTTAGAATCGTGGCCAGTGCTATCTTTCTATGTCGCCCAAGCTACCTAATTTGGGATTTGCTATTGAGATGTCTCCATTCCAACAGCTTTTTAGAATTGTGGCCAGTGTTGTCTTTCTATGTCGTCCAAGCCGCCCAATTTGGAATTTGTTGTTGAGATGTCTCCAATCCAACAACTTATTAGAATCTTCACTAATGTTGTCTTTCTATGCCGCCTAAGATGCCCAATTTGGGATTTGGTGTTGAGATGTCTCCATTCAACAACTTATTAGACAATGATAGCATGAATAGTAGACAACTAAATAGAAATGTCAACATCCTCACCAAATTCTGAACTTGGCACAGAATCTTGGTTAGTGTTGTCTTTCCATGCTGCCCAAGCTACCCAAGCCACCCAATTTGGAATTTGCTATTGAGATGTCTCCATTCCAACAACTGATTAGACAAATGATAAGAGTAGCATGAATAGTAGACAACGAAATAGAAATGTGGACAGGCTCTCTAAATTATGAGCTTGGCACAGAATCATGGCCAATACTATCTTTCTATATTGCCCAAGCCACCTAATTTGGGATTTGTTGTTGAGATGTCTCCATTCTAATAATTTATTAGAATCTTGGCCAGCGTTGTCTTTCTATGCCACCTAAACCACCCAATTTGGGATTTATTACTAAAATATCTCTATTCCAAGAATTGATTAGACAAGTGATAATAGTAGCATGAATAGTAAACAATTAAATAGAAATGTGGACATACTCACTAAATTATGAATTTGGCACGGAATCTTGGCCAGTGCTGTCTTTTTGTGCCATCTAATTTAGAATTTGTTGCTAAATTTTCTCCATTCCAATAACTTATTAGAATTCTTTCCATTCCGCCTAAACCACCCAATTTGGGATTTACTATTGAGATGTCTTCATTCCAACAACTTATTAGACAAGTGATAATAGTAGCATGAATAATGATAAAACTTGGAAAATTTGAATTCGTATTTGCAATTAGAGGGCCCAAATTCCATAGGAGGGCTGAAGAAATTTAAAATAAAAACAAAAAAAACACGGCATCCAATAAGGGGTCAAGTTTTTTTTATATATTTTTATTCCTTAACTGGGGTCATGACGGAGGTATATGTGTTCAAATCCCTCACTTACCTTTAATCACAGTGCAAACTCACGCCTTCCTTGAGATTGGATTCTTGGTGATTTTCTCATGTACAAGAAAAATTTCGTGCCTCCTTTTTTTTGCAAATATCTTCCAAACTTGGAGCCCCAAACTCAAGCTGGCTATATTTTGGTTCCCATTTCTTTTGAGTGAGTGAGGGGAATAAAGCCCCCCCCCCCCCCCCCTGCCACGTCATATTCCCTGCCATTCAGTTCCCCCAATTTTACATTCCTTTTTCCTACTATGATACAAAACCGGAAAAAGAAGAAGAAAGGAAAAAGTAGTATCATATACTTCGGTAAGCCTGAACCCTAAAATTGGAACCCGCGTGCTCAATAATACACAGTACCACTCGAATGTGACACTCAGTTTTTTTCTTTAGACTTAGCCATCGTCCCAATTTCAGTCTTGACGTACGTTACTGGTTAATTTTACTAAGATTGACGTACGTTAACTTATTCCTGGTTAATTCCGCCACTACTCAGATTGACGTACGTTAACTGACTGGTTGATTTTATTATAGGGAATGAGCTAAGAAAAGAAACCCAGCATGGAATGATTCCAAGAAAAATGGAAACCTGTCCTTTTTAGGGGAAAAAAGAGAGACGGGTGGCTAGTGTCAGTCCCCCCCCCCCCCCCCCCCCCTATGCTACTGTTCCCCGTCAGATCCGTCCACCACCCGTTGGCGGGCACTGTACCCAAGTTGCCACATACTCAGGCAGGCAACATAACTTATTGGCCCCCCATTATTAGGAGCACTATAGTAAAGGTAGTACCTTAAGGTAGTGTGGGGCGGTAAACCCGTCGTACGAACTGGCTGGCTGGGCCCAAGTGAGCGGCCAGGGAGGATTGACCCCTCTATACTGCCCCATGTTTTACCCTCCTAGAAAACCCTGAAATTTTTTATTTGCCACATACAATCACATTTGCAAATTCTGAATTCATATTTGCCGACAAATACCCGAAATTTGCAAGGGGTTACGATGAAATATAAAATTTAAGCACACAAAAATAGGAGGCAATTTATGAGCAAGGAGAATTTATCCCTTGGGAAAACACAAGAATTTTTTTATTTATTTGCCACACATGATAAAATTTGCAGATTATGAATTCCTATTTGCAATCAGAGGCGCCAAATTAGCTTACCCAGAGCTAAGAGAGGTGCAGAAAACGAAATTTCATTCACCTTGTTGTGCCCCCCATTTTATAGGATGGGGTTTAGCATACTTTGTGTGGGCCAAAGGAGGACTGACTCCTCTATTGCCTCGCTAGAGGGTAAATGTCAAAATTTCCCCCTATTTTGAGCCACTTAAATTTTGCATTTCATCACCAATTCTAGCTAATATGGGGTCTTTGATTGCAAACATGAATTCAGAATTTGCAAATTTTTATCATATGTGGCAAACAACAAATTCCAGTGTTTTCGACAAGGCCGGTAAAACTTGGGGCAGTAGAGGGAAATCCTCCTTCCCTGGCCCTTTGGTGTGGGGCTAATTCACATCCTTCCTTCCTTCACTTGGTTGTCCATAAGTTACCGTGGTTTGCAGTCCACAGTGAGGCTTGGGCCTGGCTTCGTAGCCAATTGCCATTGAGGGCCCAACTCTTTAGCAACTAGAAGGGGGCTTCCAGCAATCTAGATGCTCTAGGTGGGACTTCACGTTTCCATGGAGATTGTTGGACAGTCTTGGACAGTCTTGGGCCTCTTCGGCATTGGCCCACGGTCTTAGAGCATTGCTATAGCCCATTCGCAGTGAAGCTTGGCTCGGTGTTGGGTGGGGCCCCACTGGATTCTTTTCTAGGAATGACAAGAGCTCATCGACGCCAAGTGCCATAACAAGGGGTGCTAGTTGTGATTTGTCGTGGTGCAATTGGCATGCAATGGCACTTGACCAAGGTTGTCACATCGGGTGGTTTTGAGTCATTGGACAGGATGAACAGACGGATAGGCAATCCGAATAGGCAATTGGACAAATTTAAGAATTTAGGATTTTAGAGCTTTAAATTTGACCATAACTTAAAATAAATCCACCATAATTTATGATGAATTCAAGTGATTTAAAATAAATTAAGGTAAATTACCATGATTTTAAGATAAATTACCATGATTTAAAGTAAGTTAAGTGTCATTAAGGTAATTCCACGTTGGATTTTTTACCTTCATAATAAATCAATAACATGTTGACTACTTTGGACGAGCAACATGTCTTCCGGACACACAGGTAGGCGGTTTGTCTTTCCAATGTGACAACCTTGCACTTGACTCCAATGACAAGGTCATGAAGCGAAGATGAGTAGGGGAGCAACAAGTACAACCACTAAATAGAACTATGGAAGTCAGAGATTACAACTTTAGCAAGTCCAGTCGAGTGTAAATGACTCCCAATGCTCTTAAGCTTTTTGACGTCTTTGCAAATTTGTCCCTACATACATTCTTTGGTGTCGTTTTGGTCTCTTTGCAAATTCTATACAATTACATTCTTGTATCTCTTCTGCAAATAACCTCGTTCAAGTTTTTGTCCAAGCCTTCCAACTTTGAAAAGTTGAAATACAAGAGCCAAAACCTAGAGGTCTAGTTAGAAGGGAATCCAAAGTTTGTATTGCAATGGAGAGTGTCTATACCATCTGGTTTAGGAGGTCCAAGAGCACAATGACAAATGGCTATTATTCCTACCCTTGTAATAGGGTTGCAAAGCAAAACATAGATTCTGGTAAAGGACAAGCATATGATGTCATGTTGTGGAGGTTGTTGCTTGTCTACGATGTATTCAAATTATTGGTCATAGACTAGTAGAAACATGAGTAAGGTGAAAACACCAAAAAATCATCTATGTCAATCCATTCTTGGCAAGTAGAATTCTATTGAAAGTGTCCCCCAAAGTGTAATGAAATTCTAAAGTTTTCGGGGTCAAAAATTAGAAAAATATTCTCTAAATGGTCCAAAGTATAATCTTCTAAAAATAGGTTTAAAAAAAAAAAATTTACATGCTTTTTAGAATTTATAACTATAGGATCTTATTCTTGTTTAGTACAAGGGCTTGCCTTACAATAATGGGGGTCTAAAAGTAGTATCCATATGTGTGAGATGCAATTGAGTAAGAAGAATACGATGTTTTTTTCAAGGTTGCCCAAACATTTGACAATGTGCCTTTCAAATCTTGTAACTCAAGTTCCGCTTTGCAAAAAGATCTAAAGACTTTCAAGAGTTGAGTAGATCATTGGATTAGGAAAAACTATGCAAATTTTCAAAGCAATACAATGCTCTACTCTACTTGCCTGAATTGGAGGTTAAAAAGAGAAAAACATAACTTTTAAACCAACTATTGGATCTTTGTAAAAATTAGATTTCCAAGAAGGTCATTTGATTTTCCAATCTGAAAAAAAAAATAAGAGAGAAAAAAATTGACTACTTCACTTTAAATGCTCCAAACACTCAAAAATCATTTTAGATCTAAAAAAGCTTTGTGGATTAACTTCTAAGGGACCAAGGAAATGAGCATAGCTCTTGTTTTCTTGACTAGCTCTTGTAAGAAACATAATCCCTCATTTCAGTGGAATAATTTTGATGATCACTACCATTGAAATGAAAAAAGATTTATGGAAAAAAGATTCACAAAAGTGCACAATTTTTGTGGAAAATGCCATTGTGGACAAGACTGATGAAAGATGTTTAATTAGGTTGTACTTTGTATATGTGTTGAAATCAAAATTTTCTAAAGTGCACCCAAAGGTTTGATTTTTTTTCAATGGGTGCATATCATCATGTTCTTAATGTTTCATTTTTTCAAATCATTTTGAATTGTGGGAAAAAAATATGAGAATCTGAAGTGTTGCCCCAAAGTATCTTATCCATTCACCCAAATTGCACAATTGATCATTTCTTGATTGGATTGCACCAACAGATTTAATAGAGAAAAACTGTCAAAAGTCTCTTCATTATTCACGAATTGTTAGTGAAGTTCACATTTTTAGTTTTTTGCAAATTGTAGTTGCAAGAAGCCACTTGGGAGTGGCCTTACAATCCTTTAGGAGTTAAATTGTTCCTAAATTTAATTATAAGTGGTTGATTATTAATTCTCAAGACTTTAGTTTTATAATTAACTAGTCTATGTGGTGTTTTCAGTGGTCTATGGAGCTTTTAATTTAAAAATTCATAGTAATTACATGTCTTATCCAAAAATCCTATTCCCCCCCCAAAAAAAATTCATGATTTTCAATTACTAACACTAAAAAAATATTTTTTTTTCTTGAAAATAAAAAAGGTGCCTCCAACCATGCTTAAATTCCTTATTTTGACACTTTCAAATGTTTTCAACTTCAAATACAATTTTTTTTATTAACCCTTAATGACCTTGGAAATCATCCTTTTTCATTACTGTGTGAATCATTGGCATAAAATATTGCAGAAATACTCATTGGAAGTGAAACTATTGTAGAAGACCTTCTCTTTTTCCACAAAATTTAGAGGATGAATAGTTGTACTTCTATCCTACACAACAAGATTCTCTACTATTCATTGACCAGAAATGGCCACCATGTCATTTTTGGATTAAGGTGAACACGCCCAAACCCATCTATATAAAACCGGTTATGACAAGTAGAGTTCTATTGAAAGTGCCCGCCTCAATAGTGCAATTAAATTGTTCCCATCAACTTAACAATCGTTGGTTGATTGTTGATTCTTTAGATTTTGGTACTATGACTAAGCAACATGACAATTTCCATATTCTAAGTAATTTTCCCCTTTGAAAATTTGTAGTAATTCCTTGTCTTATCCAAAAATCATCCTTTTTTCCCCTCAAAATTCTTGATTTTCAAGTGCTACTACATACCATACGTGAAGGCAGTCTAATCCAACAATTAGGTGCCAAAATTGAATTCCCATGTCAATCCACGTCGCCTCACACCATCCATCTACAAGATGACATGTGCCACTTTTATTTTTATTTTTATATATCACAAAATTGACTTAATTTATGCCGAATCTAACCTTCACATAGGGTAAGTTACTACCCCAATGTTTTTCTTTTCTTCACAATGGGGATTCATAGTAGTCAAGGCTGTAAGTAAGCTTGGTCCATGTAAATCCAGCCTGCTGTTGCTGTTGTTGATTGAGGAGTGCCGTAGGGATCAACTAACGGCTGGCCCTCGGGAATCTTAAGGGTTAAGCATGAACAATGTGAACTAGTGTAATATTATAAGGTACGCTAGGTTCGGCAGGTCCTGATAAGGTAAGGTAGGTTCGGCAGCAGTGACGGAGGTCCTGGTAAGGTAAGGTATAAGGTGCGGTTTAGTCAACTGACTCGGGGGTGGAGTGAAGCCAGGGTTCATCCCCCTCCACAATGAATGTTCTGTTTATACCCTACACGATCCAAAGCATTTTCCAAACATCCAAAAGCAACCAATGAAAGCGTTGCACCCATTATGATTGGCAAGCGGGCTAGCAGCTTCCAAGAGGCAGCTCCAGCGGGGACGGCGGGACCGGGACCGGGACCGGGACTGCAACCGCAACGCAACTCCCTCCGCTCTTGGGAAGGCGGAAGGGGTAAGTTCAGTTTAAGGGACTGCTAACGGGACCTACCTAATTGTGACTTGTTTGCAAAATTGGTTTGTCTCATATAGGAGCCAACCCATATCTGATGATTACCCCTCTATTCTAATTATATAATACACAAGTTCCTCTCTGTTTTTTCCAATCGATTAAGGGGACATGAGCAGCGATTAATTATGGCACGGCTCATGATGTAGTTGCGGTGTGCATTATGATTGGTTCTAAGACTCTCAATATTGTTGCAACTAGTCCTTAGTTGATATTGCAACTAGCCTGTGGTTGGAAATAGGAAGGTCTATGTGACTAGAATAGGTTGAGAACTAGAATCTTCAATTGAAAAATTCATAGTAATTATGTTTGAGAAGTGAAATTCTAAAAACTTATAGAATCTTTCTGAACTCTATTTTTGAAATTTCTACACTCAAGAAAACGACACTCGAGATATGTGTAATTGCTTGAGTAGTTGGAAATGGATTGGCTACCCTAGAGAGATCCTTGTCAGAAATATAAGCTATGTGAAACATGATAGCCATATCTTTTAACCCCTAAAGTCCTAAGTGTCCCCTTGGGGGACACTTGGGTGTTTGGGTAAGTTCATTCAATCTTTATATTCAACATGATTTTTTCAAATTTTTTGTCAGCATGTAATTTCTTATAAGCTTCGTGTGCATATAAATTTCATAGAATTCTGACTTATAGTTTAGAAGTAATGAGCATTTTTGTGAAAATTTTAGCTCATTGGGCAGTTGTGGGCAAAGGAATTTGCCTTAACTATGATAGGGCAACAGCATGGGGCATCGAGGGGAGCCTGAAAGGAGGGCAATAGGTTCCATGATGAAAGGTTTGTAGTTTTAGATATTTATAGTTCCTTATTGGAAGTTCAAGATAACTCAGAGCTCCCAATAATTAGAATAGACTGGGAACATATTAGGAACACACCTTGATCCTTTTTCCATGCCATGCCCAAAGCCATATTCCATTATTTGTTCAAACAATGCTTCTAAATTCCATAGGTAATAGAGTATTTTTTTTTTTCAAATTTCTTTTTTGGAGATTGCAAAGTCATACTATATATTTCAATCCACCGTGTGGATTTTTGAGTTTTAGATTTATGTAATGGAAAACTTGCTCAAAAAATTATGTGAGGCGTTGTGAACTTTTGGACACTGTTGCATTGCAATATTTTTTTGGACGTGTTCCATGTCATTTTTTGACTTGAAATTTTTTCGAGACATTTCTAACATGATCTAGAATATGATAGATTTTTAAATTTAGGTACCCATAGTAGAAACTTTTTCCACAATCAATGGTCAAAGACAACTGAAATTGTTGGGCACAATCAAAAAATAAATAAAAAATGACTTCAAATGCTTATATCTTTCAATGTGTGCGGTCAAATGTTACAAAACTTTTGCAACTTCTTCTTCTATAAGTCTAGTACAAGATCCTTTGGTTAGATTTCTAATAAAAACATTTTGTTAAAGATTTTGATAAACACTGTAGTAGGCGTAGTTTTGAGTGGTTTTTGATAGAAAAATGGCCTTGGGACTTTAGGGGTTAATTGAAAGCTCCAAGAACAATTTGATTTTTTGTTCAAATATGCACCTTATAAAGTTGCAAGATTTGAAGTGACCCTTAAGTAAACCCTTAAACGACATTGTAGCCAAAAAATGTTTGATGGATGACTTGGTTGTTCAATGTGAAAACAAAAAATACACCAATTGGTCTAATAATTGAAACAATTTTTAGTGACTACATTGGTCATAGGGGCCATGTCCTTAAACCCTTGAAGGATGCAACCCCCCATGACCAATGTAGTCATCAAATCTCATGCTTTGATTATGTGACCAATTGGTGCATTCTTTATTTCTACAGTGAACAATGAAGTCATCCATTGACCACTTTTGGGCCTCAACATCTTTCAAGGATTAAATGGAAGTCCTATGAGCATGAGAACTATGTTTCATCTTCTTTTGCAATTACTAATCTATTGTAAACTTCTAGAGGTGTGCAACAGTAATTTGAGAAGATCATATGAGAAGTATCTTTGACCTCAATTGTAATTTTTCAATTCAATAAAATGGCCCTTTCAAAAACAACTTGAAAAAATAAGTAAAATAAAATTCCTTAAAAATCACCATAATTAGAACTTAATGTTTTGAACTTCAAAAAATAAATTTTTTGTGGAATTGCAAATAATCAATTTGCAATTGATTTTAGTAGGAAAATATTGATCAATGTAGCAATTCATTTAATTGTATGGACATGATCTATGGATCATATTTCACAACTTTTGTTTGGAAGTCATCATTAATTATTTTTCTAAGTTGCATTCTATAATACATCTTTACAAATTTTAGAAATTAGACTATCCTCCATCATTAACCCCTAGAAGCCCAATCAACAATTTTATGGTTGTTGCCTAAGTGTATGTAGTGATTTTTTTTCTCTTTTCAAGAATTGAATTTTTTTCTATACAAATTAGGTTGGATTTTCTTCCTATTTTTACATTCAAAACTAAGATCATTATAGTCAAAAAATCTTTTAAAAGAATATAGCTCAAAGTGTTTAATCTTCCCCTAATTTTTTTAAAGTTTATTATTTGAAAAAAGTGTTGATTTTTTCATCACTAAATCTTATGTTGTCTTTTACAAATCAATTGAAAATAAAAATTTGACCAATTATACACTTGTTTGAATACTAAAGATAGAAATTGAATTTTTGGTAAATTTTTGAAGTTCATTTGAATAGAGTCTGAACAATTTAAATTTTTTGACAATATGAGTATATTGTACTCTTTATGCCTAACATTATCTCATTTGATGCAAACTTTAAAAAAATTATGGAACTCATCTTTATACCACATTTGTGTTTTGTCCAAAATCTTTGAATCTTTAGGTGTTATAGGTTTATGTAGTTTAATAGAACTATTTTGTATCGTTAGATTGTTTTTACATTCATTAAAAGTCTTCTTTTGCCCAAGTAGAAGTTTACACTTACTTTGACCACCAATCTAACTTGACTTGTTTCCAACCTTGATCGTTTACCAATGTTGCAGGTGTTACTTTTGGCATCTTTTAAAATGAAAAGCATCCTTCAATTTCATTGGTCGACACCTTTGAAAAGGACATTGTACAATTTAACTAAAGGACTCTTAGTATCTTAAGGAGCATTAGAATTCCCCCCTCATATTGATGGACAAAAGGAAAGATTTATAAATAATGATACGTTGAATTGAATGTTTATTTATTTATTTTAAAAATAAAATAGCTAGGAACAAGGTATAAAAGAGAAGTGTAGTTATACTAATTTGTTCTATTCGGAAAAGAAGAATTATTATTACGTAGAAAACCAATATAATTATCAAAAAATTTATACAAATTGGTGCAAAGCAATATTTTTATGTAACTAAAATGATTTAATTACTTGATACATGGTATGACTTTGATAAATTAGTGTTACAAGCAATAATGAAACAAATCAATATAGTTGTATACAGTCCAATTCATTTTCATAAGTAGGCAATTTGAAATGATAGACTTAGGTAATTATTGATCTACGCTTCAAAAAACTTACGATTTTATGTAAGAATGAATTCAATAGCCAAATCCTACCAATGAATAATGAAGTCAACAACAATAATTTGAGATTTTGGCTAGTTAAGCTCAAATTTTTCTTCGTGGATGTTGGGTTGGTAACTTAAATTATTGTTACATGTTTGTAAAATTTGTAAGTTATTTGTAAGGAGTCTAAAAAAAATACAATGTACGATAGGAAAAATCTAGAATCCCCTTGCAGCTACCACGAGGATGCAGCCAAAGCCTTTACAACTCTATGATATGATAGGAAACCATGCTCCAAACCTTACCCGGGATACAGAGCATTGCATTTAGGTGTTGTTTCGCATGTTGTTACCTTTCGTTAGTGGGGGGTTTCACGGTTTCTGCACCGAAGTGAGAATGGAAGATGCCGAAGGGATGAGCAGACGCGGCTACCAGGCAAGAATCCCCAATCCGTAGATCTCACCGCAACTCGCATCTCGGAGCGGGAGAGCGGGAGAGCGGGAGCCGAGACAGCGACCCTTGGCCCCTTAATTCCGTCGCTAATCCCAGGGCTCCCCCTGGGCTAATGAGGATTACGAACCTGCGCCTTATCTACACCGTGCGTAGATGCGGGGTCCGGCACGGACGCCGGGCCTGGTGAGCTCCGGAGGTGGTGTCTGTTGTGTTGTCAGGGAGCTATGTAACTGAAGTATATTGCCGTGAGAAGGCGGGAGGATTGTGTGCTGGAGTTGGCGATAGTTGGGAGACGTAGATTCGTTTGTGCTGGAAGCGATTGCAGCGCTGACAAAGCACGCTGCCTGTAGGAACTGCGCCATTGGTGTTTTTTTTTTCTTTCTGGCAGTTGTGTGGAAGTTTTCTGGACGTTTTCTGGGGAGTTGGAGTGGAAGATCGAGGCGGCCGGAGGACGGAGCCTGCGGGCTGGGCTGGCTGCGGGTCTGTGGTGTAGCAGAGGACGGGGGAGGGACGGAGCGACGGAGGGGGCATTGAATTGCGTGCACTGTGGACGGCAGGCGGTCAAGTGTGATTTCGCGGTTGCCGCGTTGGTTCGGGAGGTGCACAGACAGCGCGAGTCTGCGGAAAGGAGTGGCTGGCGGGCTCACGGGCTGGCAAGCATTCGGTGCGGACTGTGAAGTCAATCATCGCGACATGCTGCCTGAATGCTTTGTTGTGCCACATAGAGCCAGGACTGCCTGATCTTTGACGTCCACTGACGAGCGCCTCTGACCGCAGTGACGTGACGAGACGAGCGTACTCGTGCTCTCGGTAGTCGGCCTGGCTGTTTCAGTTGACGCTTCGACGGGGATCGAGGGAGTATAAAAAGACGCCAGTCAGGTTGAGATCGACTTATAGGAGCCCTTCTTCTTTCTCTGCGTAAGTCGAGGTGCTCTGCGCTGCCTGGACCTGGCGTCTCTGCTTCAGTCGAGTGAGTGGGAAAGGAGTGAGACAGTTCGTTTGTTCGAGTTGAATCCCCGCCTTCTCGCGTGCGTGTGTTGTTCTCTGCGATCTGCACAATTGCGTGTCACCTCTCGGCCTCAGGGGGTTGCGATTTTTGGACTCAGCATTCCATGCGTTGGTAGGTACTTTTCTTGATCTGTGCTGTAAAGTCCTACACCTCCGCCCCGGCGTACCTTAGTCATGAAATAGTAAGCGAAGCAACCACGTTCTCTTCATTCTCCTCGGTTCGGGATTGTCTCACAGGATTCGTCGAGGATAGATTACTCTGTAGTGTGAGAGTGGAGGAAATACAATGCCTGAGAAAATTAAAGATTTGGAATCTGTAGCCTTGCTTACACAGTTTCCAGGTCGTCTGCAGGAGTTCCTCTCAGTTACTGATGCAACCATTGATCGGATAGTGTATTTTCCGCGAAGTATTTGGGATGTGAATTTCATCTATGGTGCCGTAGTGGTCTCATGTCTGCTAGTTTTTATCACGAGGCTCATCTCCGGGATGTAGCGCCGACTCTTTAAGTTTACTGTTCTTACTTTTCTGTGAGTGTGCTGAGTTTCTGGTAGCGCAGGAGAAGGTCTAATGCATGCTTTTTAAGAATTTGTTCGAAGTCGGTACTAAATTTTATGTTTCCTGATGTTTTAAAAGTGGTTCCCTCAGAGAAAGGTATTTTGGATATTCGAGATCTGACAGTTTCTCTTGACAATTCGATGACATTTAGCATATCTAGTAGTGGTATTCTGAAATTTTATTTTCATTCATGGCAGTGATTCTTCTTGAGCCTTGTAAGTTAGTGGTGCCTTTGAAAAAGGAATGTGACTGTCGAAGAGACACGTGGTGTCTTCTTTTTCCTCTCCTTTTTTTTTTCCTTTGAATATTTTTCCCCTATTCACGGTTGAAGGAGCGCATGTTGTGATGACCCTCCCCTGACCATACATTTCGTGTCTGTGCTACAGTTGCCCGTCTGTTGCTTGGAGATCTGAGGACTGACATCCACGACCAATTTTATTAAGATAGAAATAATAAGGCCTTATTATTTCTTTAGGAACGGCATCTTTGCCTATACTGGTTCTGCTCTGCAAGTCAATGATTCAGCAGTTCCTTGTCTTGTCTGCGTTACGTGCCTGCACATCTTCTGCATACCTCTCGACTGACAGGGGTTCGTGTGTCATCTACGGACAACTGAGAGTGTCGCTATGCAGAGCGGCGAGAGTTAATATTTCCCTTCTGAGAACTTTCTGACTATATTTAGTTAGGTAGTTGGGAGCGAAGCAGTGGTAGTCAGCTGTACAGTTTGTCCGGGCACTCTGTATCTTTTTTGGAGCCGAAGGTGACCATGGTCTTCAATGTGAGCGAGGTTAGCGGTAGCCTGGATAGATACCACGGTGATTTTGAAGGCTCGGAAGGGTTGCTACGAGCAAGCATTTCCAATTTAGGGGAGAGCTTCGTCGGAGGTATGGCGGTACGACCCAAGCGTTCAGCAGTGTGTTCTGAGTCTGCATCCTCTTCTTGCGGGTCCACGTCTTTACATCCCCATCAAATGTCTTCTATAATCTCCACGTCCCCTTCGAAGTCATCGGTTCTGAATTCGAGCTCAAAACCAATTCCTGTAGCCCTGCCGAAGAAGCACAAGGGTCAATTTCATACATGGATCGATGCAATGAGGGCTCAATCGCCCCCTCATACTCATTCGCTTCACGGGGACACACCTGAAGCTTATGATTTGGAAGCTGCTCATTATAAATCCTGGCTTGTAAGCACCTTCGCGTTTTATTGCCGTCATAGCTATTTCTCGTCTAGGAGCACTGATTTGGGTTGACAAATTGTTGGCTCGGCCGTTTTGGGTTTGTCCCTTCGAGATGCGTTATTTTTATATATCGCATAAACTTTTTGCTCTTTCTTTATGAATGTTGAATAGCACATCTTCCGAAGCTTATAGGTGCTTAAATTGTATCTTCTACCGCAGGATCGACATCCCTCGGCTCTGAACTCGTTGGACAGAGTGATGAAAAACTCTCAGAAGAAGCAGATTGTGGTTTTTCTCGACTATGACGGAACTCTTTCCCCTATTGTGGAGGATCCTGAACGGGCGTACATGTCAGCTGAGGTTAGTTCATCCCGAAGTATTCTGGATGGGATTTAGAATGAACGACGCTGTGACCCATTTAGTCAATCGCTTGTCCCTCTGAAAATTCTCACGCTTACGCAGGGAATTATTGTGTAGTGATTAGTAGACTAGTGGATAGAAGAGCATGTTCTCTTTTGAACAGAAGAGGGCGTCACTAGATCAGTGATTTTAATATGACAATGTGGTCGAATCTAATTGATTTGGTTTATATGGTCATCAGATGCGGGCGACTGTGAAGGAAGTGGCTTCTTGTTTCCCAACTGCAGTGATCAGTGGAAGATCTCGTCCTAAGGTATTTATGTCATTTTTTCTGTGTTCTGCCTCTCCTGTTGTACTACACGCTCTTGGAAGAACACGGACTTGATTTTGTCGCATGCGTTGTACTTTGTTGTATGTAGTTATTAAGGTATCATGTAAGGATTCGCAGGGTTGAGTTTTATTGGATCTGAGGATTAATGTTCCTGATAATGACGCTCTAACAATTCCTTTGTATCTGGAGCAGGTGTATGAGTTTGTGCAATTAGCCGAACTGTATTATGCTGGCAGTCACGGGATGGATATCATGGGACCTGCAAAGAGCTCTGATGGTTTCCGAGTGAAGGGAACCAAATGCAGAGATAAGAAGGTACTTCTACTTTTTATGACGTTGAACCTTCCTCTTTCTGAGCTACGTCACATCAATAATTTTATTTGCCTGGTTTTAGATTTTCATTTTGAGAATTTTACATTCTCCACCTCTAACTTTATTTGCCGTTTTCTGCAGGGAAATGATGTTGTTTTATTCCAGCCGGCTAGCGAATATCTGCCCTTGATCAACAAGGTATATTTGATGCATCCGTTTGAGACCCTCTATATTTTAAAATGGCTATCATCTGTAGATGGATCTTCTTCGCTTAAATGACAATTATTGCATTTACTCTTTATATCTGTCATGTTCTACGGACGCTTGACTTATTTGTTGGGACTTTCTTCAGGTTACTACTGCTTTGCTTGAAAGTACGAAAGTGATCAAGGGTGCTAAGGTGGAGAACAACAAATTTTGTGTGTCAGTCCACTTCCGGAGAGTGAAAGAGGAGGTATGTGGGAGTGTATTATGACTCTCAGTATTATATCGTTGTTGAATTCCATGAATATAATCTCTTAGTTGTGCTATTGCATCTGTGTTAATTGGAAGATGTGAAGCTTTGATCCAGCGAATCGTACTCATAAATGTATTCTCAATTTGGAGGATCTTGTTTTGATTGTGGTGCAGCTTTGGGAGGCGCTTGCAGAGCGTGTGGGAAATGTTTTGAAAGATTATCCGACTTTAAGCCTGACGCACGGTAGAAAGGTAGGTACTTTTGTTCTTTGTTATTTTTTTGGAAAGTGACGGTGAAAATTATGCTCTTTGTATTATAGGTACATGCAGTTCTGAAATTTTAGCATTTATGTTCGTTGAACTTGCTCATTTTTTCCACCAAGACATAAGAAATGTCTTCAACAGGTTTTGGAGGTTCGTCCATCCATTGCGTGGGACAAGGGCAGAGCTGTCGACTTCCTTCTCAAGTCTCTGGGTGAGTACTTGTATTAATTTTTACGATAGCAGTTTGTATCTCCTTTTGGCCGAATTATGATGCTGCGTGCAATAGAGATCCTTTCTTATTCGTCTCTTCAATTTTCAGGTTTCAAAGACACGAGCGATGTGATTCCTCTGTATCTTGGAGATGACAAGACTGACGAGGATGCTTTCAAGGTGGGCGCCATCTCGTATTCTACTCTTTTAAACTGTTAAATGGTCATCATCTGTAAGTCGTACTGGTGGAAAGGTTTAGGATAGCTTGTATTGTTCTTATCTTGAAATTAGATTATCAATGAGTATAGTATATCATCTTTATTATAAGACTACAAAGGTATTCGCTAAGGCATGGTGCTACATTCACTCTTGACACTTCTTAATGACTTTGTTTGTCAGATGGTCAATGAAACGAAGCATGGTTGCAGTATTCTGGTATCTTCTGTTCCGAAACGAACTGCAGCGAAGTTCTCCCTTCAGGACCCACCGGAGGTATTTATTGTCTCTATGCCAATGAAATCATTCGATTTTCCCTTTACGAAATCGCATTAAGACAAGTGGCTTAGGGTACGAACTTTATGCTGCGACTTTGCAGGTCATGGAGTTTTTGCGCAGACTCGTGCACTGGAAGCAGTGGGGCTTTGAAGACCAAAGCAGTGTTCCAGTGCCTTCCATACCATAAATCCATCACATCTTCCCGGCCAAATCTTGCTTTCTCCCCCTCCCACCCACCCCTCACCCCGTTTATACAGCCACCTATTATGGTCACAATGACCTCGAAATGCTCCCACTTAGTCGCAAAGTCTATCTGTAAAAATATCTCGCCCGTTCAACCCACCGTTAATCGAGCTCGTGGTTCTAAACCCTGTACTCCACTATGACCGATTATCACCCGAATTGAAGCCTTAGCAATCCAGGTCCTAAACGATGAAGAATTCAACACCGTTCGAGGCATAGCACAAGAAACTCCGGGGGTTGACGTAGCAGTGACATAATTAAAATTGGCGGAAATGAGTGGGAGCGGAAGTGGCAGGTCGCAGGCTAGTTTTTGTAACATTAATCGGAAGGATCGTTATGCTGACGAGGATCAAACCGCGAGGAAGATTGATTCAGATCGAGCAAAAACATTCCTAAATATATATGAAGAAGTATATCCCTGTATCTGGCGATCTGGAGGGGAGTCGTCACGAATATTATTCTTAGCCCGACATTGAGGCTTAAATTTGCTTTGACATATTATTTTGTCGCAAATGTGACGGTAGCTGAAGTATCCGTTTCAGAGGTCTCTGCATTCAAGCGAGACGTTTTGGGAGAGTCCTTATATCTACAAGATATATATCTGGCCGTTAGTGCAATTTTTGCCGCCCGCTGACCACTCTTCTACTCACTTCTTACCTATAGTCTCTCGAACGCTAGTTTCCGAGTGTGATCATATTCCCGAAGTTTTTTTGCTTAATTCTTTCGAGACCACTCTTCCTTGCTTTAGCTCCAAGTACATTACCTGTTAATGACCTCCGTTTATGTGAAATATCAGCATATTTGACATTGAGAGTAGAATGATGCTTGAAGGGAACAGGAAATGGTTGTAAAGCCTCGCCTTGACACTATTAATTAAATAAGTGCATCATCCTCTTGGTCAATTGAGGACAAGCTCTACGTTGAGTTTCCGTCTTGCTTTGCGCTCACTGTCTCTTTTGGTTTTAGCAACGTATTTGAGTCCTCGTTCCGTGCTCGACTTCCTCCCTTACCGTTGTGTAACGCTCATGTGCTTTACAGTACATTCACTTTCTGTCTCGTCAAAATCATTGAAGCAGTGACATGACTTGCTGTTTTTCACATATTCTGTGGGCTTGAGATGGACGGTGACGAAATGGTAATGGAAAGCATCCCCAATTCATCCTCTTCGTGCATGTTACAAAACGAGCTTGCATAACGTACGATTTACAAGGAATAATTTTAACCATGGTGCGTGTGGGTAGTACGTGTAGCGATATGTAAGTTCCTTGCCAAAAGTTATAGCCATTTGTAAGTTCATTTTATAACACAATTAATAGGACAAATCAGTGTAGCTCAAAAAGCTGTAGAATATCTCACTGAGTAGTAGATCGTAGGTCCAATTTCGTGGCCTCACTTCTGTGGCTTGTGAAAATCTCCCAAATCCACAGATCATTGACCTTGCACTGACGCGAGTGCAAATTCAAGCCGGTTGCACTCACTCATGGTGTGAAATTGGCCTTCGAGTAGTAGCACATGGACTTTCTGCCTTCGCATGAGACTCCCGCAGAAGCTTCGTTTTGTCTGGAAGACTGCTTGACTAGAAGGCACTTTCTAATTGGATACCTTCAGTTATGAAGAGCATTTGCCATTTTGAACACAGGATGAATGCAGAATTTTCATGAATAATACTCCCTCCATCCTCCATCCTGAAATGATCTTCCTATTGGACAAAATGTTCTGAATTAAGGCTAAAAATAACATTTTCAAGACCCATTTTGTAGTGTGAGTAGAGTTTAATACATTCCAAATGTTTTAGAAACTTTGAGTCTTGGAGCCATTTTCAAAATGTAATTTTGGAGTATTGAAAAGTAGAATTTTTGGTGGGCACTTTCAAAGAGCACCACTGGACATTTAGTTGTTGAGTGTGAAGTTGTCGTTTTATCATGGGCATTTGGTATGGGACCAAGACCATGTGTGAACCTTTGTTTGGCCTCCTAAAGCTTCATTTCCTTCAATTAAGCAATACTCAAAGAGATGCAAAAAATAAGATGAACAATGTTGATTGATCCCTTCAATCATTTTATTTGTCTTTTGATAGATGATTGCGTGGATAGAGGGGGAACTGCTATTTGGAGTTGAATTGTTGGACTTAGATAGCAATTCAAAAGTCAAACCTCACCAATTTACAATGCCATAAACACAATAAAAAGATCATTTTGGGATAGAAAATTAAGGCCAACAAGAAGATCATTATGGGATGGAGGGAGTATTTGCAAGTTTTGGCACAAAGACAAAGAAGCTTTTCATAATTATGGGTTGTTCAAACCTAATATTAAGGGGGAGACTTGTGGGTTGTGATAGAAGAAATGGTTAGGTAGTGTACATTTGCACTTGCGGTCTTCTATAAATACCAATCCTACTTGGACATTGAGGTGGCCTAGAAAAAAGTAGTGCTCAATTGAATGGAGGAAAATTATTTTTTAAAAGTGGAGTGCTTGACAATAGGATTTAAATAGCATCACAAACAACCAAAAATGAAGATTTTAGTAGTTTTATTACAGATAGTGTTACTTAATCCCTAAAAGTCTAAGACCTTTTTTTTAAATTTCTAAATCTACTCAAATGAAAAAACTTGAAACTATAAAGTGATTCAAAACTAGCATACAAATACATTGGTGAAAGAAAATTTCATTCAAATGACTCATTGTGTCTACAAAATGGCCATTGAAATGTCAAAAAATAGCAAGAAAAGTTGCAAAAAACACATATGAGGTATTGAGGTTGAACCTTCTTCTACTAAAATGTTTTTTAGTCACTCACAACTTTTTGGATTGATATGGAATTTTAGCCACATAAACTAGACTAATGTTCACAACGTATGTAAGAGAAATTATTGAAAATAGACACTTTATGAAGAAGAAACAAATTGAAGTTTATTGAAATCCAAAAATGTTGGGATTTTAAACTTTGAATTGCTTCCAAACATTCCAAACAACTTGGATTGACATGAAAATTTTACCACAATAACTAAATTGCAAGGGTAACATAATTCAATAAATTTTCATTAAAAAACAAACATTGGATGAAGGAGATACAAGCCCCCAAAGTTGCAGCCATCAAATGTAGTTTGGTGAATTCAAATTGAGCTTGCAAATTTTGATTTAGTTACAAAAAATGAGTACATCTTGGATTGATCTAAAAATTTACCACACAAACTAGAAAAGAGAGTAAAAATTTTCCAACAAGTTTTTATTCAATTTGGACATCAAATGCAAAAGTTATAATACTATAAATTGGAGTTGAAACTATGTGAGGACAAATTAGGTCCACTAGGACATTTAAGGTGTTTTGGGACATCAAGTATCCAAATAAGTAGGAGTGACTTGTTTCACTTTTAGTTATTGTGGGCATTCAAGCGTAGAGCAAGCTCATATAACATTGACAATAGAGTAGTTGTGGAAGGAAAAAATTAAATGACTACAATAAGAAGATTCCAAGTTTTTGTTTTAAGTTTGATGTTAAACCTTTGCAGTTAAAATCAATGAACATCATCAAAGACGATTCTTGAGCTCAGCTTTTCTATTTCAATAGGAGTGCAATCAACTACAATATATTTACTTGCTTTTGCATGTGGTGCATATTCATGTTCCAATTCTATGCTTGAATTGTTGCGAGGTTGTTCAACCTTTTGACGTCAATTTGTTTGGCAATGCAAGTTGGGAGTTACAAAGAACCAATTGCAAGCTTAATCTCACGACACTCCAACTACGCATATTGGAGCAAGAACTCAAGGTTAGTTTTGCTTTGCTAAATTATTGTCTCCTTATAGACATAGTGTGGTTCATGTTAGACAAACGAGCAATCATACGATGTAGTAATTAAGTTTTTGTAGAATTATGAATGATAAATTTTGAATTGTTAGTTGTCTATAAAGCTTATATGATCCCTGGGGCGATTGGAAGAGCACCTTTGACTACAATGGCACAACTACAAGGTGAGTTTATGTATAGTAGATTGGTGCCTTTTTACCCTTTGACTAAACAATGGACATGTTAGAGGAGCTATTGTACATACAAATTACATGTGATGCAAAATCCTTCACCATATATATGTCCCATTGAAGACTTATTTTGCTTCTTGTACTTTGTAGGTACTGCGAACATTGTCTAGTGAGATGTTAGCCCCCTCTCGTGCTTATTGGTAGAAAGTCTACAACCAACAAAAATTGTCCTCAATGGCAACATGAGCAATTTGGGCAAGTATATGTGCTCTAAAAAGATCACATACCAAATTTATTGTTGATTGTTTGCTACACCTACTCCAGTGACAACAACTCTATCATAGCTTGTAATCAATATAGCATTATTTGGTAGACAAGACACCCTCAACAATAATATTAAAAAACATATAAGGAGGTTGTTCGTTGGCATGGAGCATGAATTCCACCTACCTTTAGATGTGCTTGTCCATCACATCTATAGTTCAAATTATACAATTTGATTATGGACATTTGCTTGGAGACAATGGAGGTGTTAATACAATGGAGGATCTTAACACACCATGGGAGGACTCGTACAATGGAAGTCCCTTCAAAAAAGGCACAATACAATGTGTTGTTGCAAAGAGGTCCACAACAATATTCAAGAAGTCAAGAACTGGTAGACATTGGAAGATTCTTTTACAAGACATATAATGTGCAAGACCAAGTACAAGTGCCTTTTCTAAATCCTAACATGTGTAGTCATGTGCATTTTTACATCATCTTACATCTCAACTTCAACATTTTTTAGTGTAACTATTGTTTTTCAACTTCAATGTTTTGTAGTAAAATTGTTGTTTGGTTTGTTTTGTATCTATAGGTATGTCTTGGTTGAATAGACTACAAGTGGCTTTTTGTACCACCTTTGGTTGGAATTGTAACATGGTAGGACTTGAAGACAAAGTTGCAAGGAGTGCCTCCCATCTACATTTTGAATTTAGTAAATGTGATTGATGAATGAGAGATACCGTAGTATAGTCACTTTGCAAATGCATCACTTTTTCCAATTCTCTTGGAGATTTTTTTATCTTGGCACTATCTCGCAATCAATGCTAGTTGTAATGCTTCTTCCTTTTGCCATCAACCATCTATGGATCCATACCTCTCTTTAGACGACTTCATTGATGATCTCATCAACAACCCACAACATCTTTTGTTGATGAGTGTGCCGGTATAGTGAGGCAATTTGTCATCTAATGATTCTTATTCTAAATTCCAACGTCTTCCAAGAAAACAGATTAAAGTCGTTTCTAGGAACCATGATCATGTGAACTTTGAGGGCTTCTACTTGAACTCTCAATGCTTGCCAACAAATCTAACAAGGGTCAATGTTGGGAATCACACCATTGACGGCTTTAATGCCTTAGCAAAACATGTTCAATATTGGGACCCTTTAGTCTTAGACAACACTAGCAAGGATGTATGTGAAGGCAACCAAAGTCCAACCTTTCTTTTAGATGCTGATGTTTCCGATTCGGACAACTACATACAAGTGAAATTAGTCTTTGATAGAATAGTAAAGATGCCTTTGATTAGCTCAGTGGTTGGTACTGTAGCTTTTATTGGTACATTTGTGAGGCAAGTCACCAATCCAATCTCTTCTAGCATGCTACCACAAGTCATAATTTTTTAAAACCTACATCTTGAATTTTTTTGTCATTGTTTGAATATTCATCTTATATACAATTCCATCTTATACTACACCATGCCAAATGCCTTCGTGGCAACTGCCTATTCTAAGGACCCTAATACCAATTTTGTTGTATGTAGGATTCTCCAACCACCCCCACATGCACACCTTTGAGTAGTCAACGCCCTTGTTTAGTTGGTTTTTTGAACTATGAAGGTGTCGGTGCTAATTGTAGCAATTTAGGAATCTATGATTGCCTAGTGGTTTTGTCCCTAGAAAGATTAGATGAGTTTAGTTGGAATGTAACTAAGGTGAATGTTCAACTAGCTACCACCCCAAATGCCTCTTCATATCGCGCTTGAAAGAATATGTTCAAGATTCGTGGAGCAATTGGACAAAAAATGAACTAAGGCTATAGTTGCACACTCTGCAATCAAAGTGTGAGTTGCCTCTCTATTCCATTGTCCAAAGACACATTGTCAAAGAACAATGTGGATATGAAGTGTGATAAATTTTGGACAATATTTGATGAGTGCCACCGAAGTTACTAACTTAAAGAATCGAGAACAAGCTAAGGCATTCTTGACTTTGTAGCAATGCCACACCCATAGCCGAGAGACCATTGACAACATGATACAAAACGAGGTTGCTTGCATTATGCAAATACATCCTTTGCATTTTCAATGAAGTTTGATCTATCTTGACCGGTGGTCATAAGACATTATTGAAGTGTAATGTGCAAATGATGATGCAAATATGACCAATTACCTATATGACAGCTGCTACAATTTGGGACTCACTTCTCGCAATTGGCCATGCAAATGTGTCTATGTTTTCAACTAAAACCCTCCAAGAAATGGTTGATCAAATAAAAGAATGGAGGGTACAATGCATTGAGCAATAGCCCTTGCAACATGAGGCATCTCTAGTTGCATCTCTATGGCTGTTGGAAGAACTCTAGAATAATTATTGCCTTGCATTTTTTCATTTAGTTACCTTGACAAAGTACATTGAGGCAATGAACAAACTACTAACAACAACTAAGATGATGGTGAGCATAAATAGTATGCATTCTATATTGACTATGATTTGTTTGCAATGCACTCTTCAATTCTAAACCACTACAAGAAAATGGGGGTAAAATTGATTGCAAAGAATGACTGAAAACAAGTAATTTCAGCAGAAATGACTTCAAGGCTTTGAATCATTGTGGTCAAGTCGTTTATGTAAATGACTGCAATTTTATTATGACCATCTACTTCTACTAGGATGGATAGCAGATGATATAGAGGATTATTTATGGCTATCTAGTAAGTGAGGTGGATAGGGTGTGTGTGTGGCACATGCCTTGTCTTGAACGACGTGGCAATCTCTCATTCATTCAAAAGGTACAAAGGTATAGTCATTTACAAGTCATTCATCAATCATGAGATGTTAAAAAATGATTGAGGTCGATTGCCACATACTCAGTCATTCTTAAGTCATTTAGAATTCATTTGAAGAGGGGTTGGACTAACATGGATTGCCATGTATATAGTCATTTCGTTGTTTTGCCAAAGACCTCAATAACTGTGCTTGAGAGGATCGTCTTTGTGAGGTGTGAAGAAGTCATGTTTCAGTCAATTACAAGTCATTTTCTAGTTGGTCATAAGTCATTTTTGTGTTGTGGTTTTCTTGCCACTTCCGACTTCTAAGTCCTAAATCCTTAAACTAACTATTTGGCAGTGACTCCATTTTCTCAAACGCTCCACGTGATCCACACATTGCTTGATCAAGAGTTGGCAAAGTTTAGATTCCTTGGCGCCATCAGCAACACCAGATTGCCCAAGTGCCAAGTCATGAGTGGAAATTGCTTGCTAAAAGAGCAATGTAGTGCAAGTCTGCAACATTGACACTCTAAACCGCTATTGGCAAAAATGGAATTGCTTTGGATTTAGGCAACATATTGAAGTTGTTAAGATAGTGAGCAAAGAGAGGTGGTGGGAATAGTCATTAATTTTTTTCCAATCAAGTGCCTAGATCAAAAGTTATCAGTTACCCTAGATTTTTTTTGTAGCCTAGGCAATTAGGCATCATTTGCTAAAATAGTCATCAACTTTTGAAATTTAGCATGTATGTAACAAATCAAATATGGAATATAATTCTCCAAAAAAAATTCAATCCTCAAATCACAATCCAAAAGGAGTCAAACTTTATTAGCTATGTTGGGGTGGTTTCAAGAAAAATCATTTTCTTTTAACTTCAAGCCCTATTATCTTGCAATTTATGAAGTTAAAGTTTTTGAAATTTTTTTTTGCATATTACAAATGCTTGTCTTTAATTTTTCACTAATTGTATTTCAAATAAAAAATATTTAGATTGCACAAAAAATCATTTAGAAATGACCAATGATAATAACAATTCACTCCTTGCATTGCAACATGATTTAGAGTGAGCTAGACTCTATATTTGCTTTTGAAATTTTTATTCAATGAACCTAACATTATATACTTATAAATGGTGAAAATCCTCGATTTTGAATAGAGAAAAAAATTTATTCCAAGAGGGTTCAAAGTCTATAGACCCCATTTTGCAAGAATAAAAAAAGTTTTACCCTCACTTCAAAAGTTATTATCTTTCAATACACACTATCAAATAGGATTAAACATTGTCTAACTAGCCCATTTAGTACACTTTTAAATGTTTGAAATTAAAAAAAACGTAGTTCATGATTTTGGACAATGCATTAAAAATTGGTAGTTTAGGACTTTTTCACTCTAAAAACACCCTTCCGCTCCTATATAAACGAAATAAAAGCCATCCTCCGCTACATTTGTTTTTATTAGTTGAATATTTGGCAATCTTTATAAAAAAGAATTGGAAAAAAATAGGGCCTAATTCAATGGAAGTTCCAAGGAAGATACTATGGATTATTTTTCCATAATTACTTAAAAGGTGTCCCAAGGTTCCTCAGGTCCCTAAAGCATCTTTAGAGCCCTAGGAGACTTTTGCCAAAATGTCAGCTACTATTCATAATAATTTAAAATTCCATATTATCCAATCTAAGAACAAGTTTCCATTTTTTTCTATTAATTGATTCATAAATCATGAATCATGAGGTGTTTACAATTTTTTTTTAATTTTTAGAGGGCATTTTGGTAAGAATTTTTATTGACTAATTTTCATTAGTTGGTCTTGTATTAAAATGTAGAATGTAAAATTATTGTTATTTCCTAAAATCCCAAGATCATTTTTCTATCCTAAACCACTCCAATCTACCATTTCTATTGCATTCATCCAAGAAATAAAAGAAAATATGTTTTTTAAATATAATTATAGGATCTTATACTTACTTTAGAGCCTATGATCACCAATTTCAT
Source organism: Pseudoscleropodium purum (assembly GCA_963969395.1). Taxonomy (NCBI): domain Eukaryota; kingdom Viridiplantae; phylum Streptophyta; class Bryopsida; order Hypnales; family Brachytheciaceae; genus Pseudoscleropodium; species Pseudoscleropodium purum. Next base: position 8,679,025 of record OZ017796.1, read on the forward strand.
GATGTCTAACTATATAGGTTCAAAGATATTAGCATTCAAAAAGAAGAAAAGTTTTTTTCCAAGAAGATGCTTTCATAGCCTACAAAACAAAAAGCTCTATACCTTTTACACCACTAATTCAAATGGAATGAATTAGAGATACTTATTTAGAAAAAAAAATACAATCTATAAAAAAAAAATACTAAAATTTTTATTTCAAATTTTTGTGGATATTTTTGGCTAGTTGGTTTCTCATGTTTTGAGGATATTGTAGTATAATTTTTACTTTGCTACTTTGGGGTACCAATTGAAATAAAAATCATATTCTAAAAAAGCTAATAAGTTTTTCTACCTTATGAAATCTTTTTTTTAAAAGTTTCCCTAAAAATGGAGCTCATGAAAAACCTACACCAAATATATTTTATTCCCTATAAAGATAGTCAAACAATGGGACTTCAAGGGCTAAAGAACAATACAATAAACAAATTGCCTAATTTCTAGTAAGAGTACATTTAGTAGCAAAGTTTATGCATTCCATGTTCAAAAGAGTCATGCAAAAATGGAAGAAGAGAACCATAGGATTGTATGGCATGTATTGCAATGTGCAAATAAAGCCTTCTCTAGATGGACAATGAATGAATGTTATGGATGAATTTCATTTGCATATCATCTTTATGGTAGTACCTTTTTTGTTGTGAGAGAGGCTAGGCTATCAATTTTGGCCCTATTTACAACATTTGAATGGTAAATCAACTACCTTAAATAAAAAATTTTAACAACTTGACTTTTTTAAATTCTATTTTTTATAATTTATATTTCAATAATTTTACATTACTATTTTTAGATCTAACATCATTGTTTATGACTCTAATATGCTTATTTTTTTAGTAAAATGTCTTAATGAGCGCTCAAATTTAAACACTCATCACTCAACATTCATTGTTCATTACTCTCTACTCTAGCATTGTTGTCCAAGGACATACATATTCTCAAAATAATTAACAAACCTGCATCTTGAACAAAATAAAATTTAGATTCCAAAGAGGCTCATTGTAAGAAAAAAAATTGAACCTAATATATAGAGGGAACCCTCTTTAATACTAGAGGATCATCATGAAGTGAAAAAATCAATTTGGTCTTTAAAGTCAATGTTCTAGATGAAAGGTTTGAAATGACAAAAATGAATTAAACAAACCATTATAGAATTAATTGTTACATTTCTCCAAATAAACCTTCACAATATTCTTTGGTTCCAAGGAATTCTAAACCATAGCCAAACTACAATGTAGGATTAGTTGTTACATTTTTCCAAATGAACCTTGAAGGTGCTATTTGGTTTCGAGGAGCCCTAAACCATCCTCAAAATAGTTAATAAAGTTTTGTGGTCAACAATGTAAATCTTAATAATTTTTGAAAAAAAATGGAATTTTTTTAATTCCATTCTATTTTCTAGAACATGTACTATAATATGCAAATGAAGCCTTTTTTAGATGGACGATGAATGGATGATATGAATGAATGATATAAATGAATGGATGTCCCTTCATGCAACATTTAACTACAACATTGATTATTTTAAATAAATAAATAAATTTTAAATTTTGGTTTCTAACATAATGCTAGTTGCTCCCTACTCACACTTGAGCATTGTTGCACGCAAATGTATTGAAGTGTATAGTCACTCCAAAAGCAGGTAAAAAGACCTATCTTTGTAGGCATACATAGGATGGAAAGTTTGATCTTGCAAGTGGACCAAATGACTTCAATGAAGAAAACAATGTACATCATTCATTCCCTTATCACCCCCTTTGGACTTCCCAAATTGTGGATGAAAATGTATTTGCCTTTGTTCCCTAGGGAATTCAAAAGTCATTCATTGGAAATTGTGTCATCCTTCTAGGGTGAAGTTTTGAGATTCAATTGGGAGATTTTGACACCTCTCTACATTCCAATAGCTTATCACCAATCTCAAAGACCACCTTGTTGAATTTTATAGCCATTGATATTTGAAGCTAGAAGTGTAGATCAGGGTTGATGAATGTCAACGTCCGCCCCAAAATAGCGTTCGTTTTCTGGACATCCGGACGCTAGCGGACGCAGCGTCCCGACCGCCGTCGGAAAGCGGACGGGCGGGGCGGGGCGGATGGACGGGGCAGACGACCCGAGGCAGACGCCCAGATCGTGCGGACCAAATCAGTCCGCGCGTCAATTGGACGGCCATAATTGGACGGACGGGCAGACGGGGGGCAGGCGGATGCTGCGTCCGCCGGGACGCGAATGTCAGCGGACGCTGCGGACACAGCGTCCGCGTCCGGACGTCATGTCAACCCTGGTGTAGATTGCAATTGTCAGAATTTTTAGATGGATTCAATGTCCTATGTCTATAGACCACTTGGTGTTCAACTTCATTTTCTTTATTATTACATCATGGTATTCTTAATTTGAGGTAAAAAATAATTTTACATTGATTTTATGATGGGAGTCAATGAAGATAATAATTTATTTTTTACTTTACAAAGAGAGATTTTCAAAGAATTATATGGTTAGGATGAAGACTTTTGTCACAAAGTTATGTGCAATGCAATATAATGCACCTATAGCTCTTATTTCTCATATGCCTAGTCTTGGATATAGAAATATTTGTCAATAGTTTCTTCTTTTGAACATATATTGCTTACATTTCAAAAATTTGATTTGAGGAGAGGCCTAGTAGAAAGAGAATGGCAACAAAATATGGTAATGAAGGTCGAATTAGCAATTGATTAGAGTGCATGACTAGTAATAGCATTACACGTATGGTTGCTACAAATGTTACTACCTATAATAATGTGCTTTTTAAACTTGATAGGACAAGCTTGTAACCATGGATTCCAGATTCAAAATCCTTTATTGTGTCCCGGTTGTTGTCATTTTGTAACATTATATGAATAAGAAATTTAAATTCATTTTTTAGAAATGAAATTAATTGTTTTGTATTAGGTGTAAAATTTTCAGATTTTCTTTTAAAAATTTGAAAGAACCAAGAATTTTTTTTTAAGGCAATTATGAAGAAAATTCGTGTCAAAAACAAAATATGCTCAAAAAATCTGAAATTTACACCACGGTTATATTATAATGTAGGATATTATAGTATAAACCAAAATGATTGTGTTTTTAAAATTCTAAAATCAACAAACCATGGTTATAGGTCCAAAATTCAAATTATAATAAAATATTGAGTTTCAATACTTTTTCAAAATTTTCAAGTTCAGTAGAAACTAAAATTGATAAAAAATTTATTTCATTAATTAGGATCAAATTCAAAAAATTCCATTTTTATGGCTAAAATTCACATCAAGAATAAATAGCAAGAAGTGACTAAGAAATACTAGAAGGATGATGTGAAGATTAAGCATCTTTTCCTTTAGAAAAATCAATAATAATATAATGAAAGAATTTGCTATACTATTTACTAAAAATGCATTCAAGCAACTTCAAAAAAAATATTGGATAAAAAATTATTATTTTCATGATGTAACCCTCTTTGAAATCATTTGAAGGATACAAAATGCTTTCAATAGTGTTTGAAGGTTACTCAGTTAGTAGGACATTGACTTGGAAGACACTTCCTAAATATACTCAATCTAATTGGAAGCATAGTTTTCTTGATTCATCCCATTGTCCTCAATGTTTTTCATATACATGAGAAGATTACTTTGATGTTTGGAGATTGAATTCTTATGTCTAATTGTCAAATTATCAATTGCTTAAGTTCAAAGTTTGTATTACACAAGTTAATTCAATAGGTACACCTTACAATAACAATCCTAAACTTGTACTAATTTGCAAATTTTTGCAAATTTTCAAGGTGCATGTAAGGTAACAACACCTAAATGTGATCTTATTGCAAAACGAACCTCTCCCTTTTTTTAACTAAAATGTAGTCACACCTAATATTGAAAATCTAAAGTCAAATTTGAATGGCACTATACCCAATTGCTAGAAAACTCATTTTCTATTATTTGATGTCAAACCAGACTTACTAAAAATACATAAAACATACCTTTCTAATAGTGTCAACAAGACCTGACAAAAACTAAGATAGTTTAATAGTATGAACCATGTTTTCACTTTGAAACACTTAGAATATTCATAGTTTAGTCATAAAATATCAAAAGCAAACAAACAATATGTTAAATCCTCAATCATTCCTCAAAAAGACTCAACAAACTGAAAGCGAAAACCTCGTTGAGATGCTTATTTGGGTACATTCATACCTTATTCACCTACGCTAGTACCAGGCAACAACCCCTTTGCACAAGACGGATTAAGCATATGATCTCTACATATGACTGATTGCTCACCATCTGCTTGTACTGCTGGACAAATAGAGAAGCATGCAACTGCGATCAAACAGCCAGACATTGCTGCACAGAAGGATGACTTCATATTGAAAATTCATTCACAAATCTGGTAGTGTCATCTCTACGAGATACATTTTAGAGGAACGTCAATGGAAACGTGTACCAAGTCTTTCAAAACAATTCTGAAGGTGACTAAATACCATTACAGGAATCCTATACAAACGTCACGGCTACAAGAACCGACCTCATGAAATGGCGGCAGACAGCCACTTCACGGTGCAAGAGCCGAGAGCTTCCCAGCTACAATGAAATCACGAGCTGCTCTAATCATGAAGAAAACGAAACTGGTGAACATGATGGATCCATCAAGTGGGTTGATAGCCAACACTGATCCATTTCTTCCTCTATTTCCATTTGTGCTTTCCGCCCATGAATCCCTTTCCACCCATGAATCCCTTGCCTCTCTTACCACCCTTGTGCTTCTTGCCACCCTTGAATTTTCCATGACCGTATTTGACATTACCATACCCACCGTGCATTCCGGGCACACTGTGCATACCGGGCACACTGGACATTACACCATGGGATCCGTGTTTGCCACCATGCGAACCGGATCCAGCTTTGTAAACACCATAGGCACCTGCCAATGCTGCAGCTCCAGCCACAAGACCGCCTGCATAAACAATGGTATCACGTCAATTCCACACACAGCGTTGCAATCAAGATTCTTTTCGTCGAAAGAATTCCAAGCAGCAAGAAGTCGTTCGATCATCCAAGTCTATGCAAATTCAAAGGCATGCAAGAGAAGATCAGCAATCATGTGACAATATAATCAGTACGTACCAAGTTGAAGCTTCGAAACTCAAAGCATCAGAAAGCAAGTCGAAGTGCAAACTACAAGTGTTTCATCCTAGAAACCAGTTGAAATCAAATTGAACAAGCTCTTGCTAGATCTATTCTGCCAAGAGAGTTTACTTCATGTGTCCTTTACGAGTACTGAGTGTACGCGGCTACTTCAGGTTCACAACAAATAGAAAACACAATAACCCTAGAGAACCCGTTAACAAAATGCAAATCTGAGTCGAAATTCTAAAAACACAGAGTGCAGAGTATGATTGAGCACATACCAACACCAGGTCCGCCAGAGCCATGAGAGCCACCTTGAGAACCATGGTGCGGGGCTGGGTACCCAGAAGGAGGGTAGCCAGCGGGAGGGTATCCGGCCGGAGCATAGCCTCCCTGAGGGGGGTAGCCTTGCGGCTGCCCATACCCTTGGGGTGCGTATCCATGCTGGGGGGGATACCCGCCATGTCCACCATACTGTCCACCATGCTGTCCACCATGCTGTCCACCATGCTGTCCACCATGCTGTCCACCATGCTGTCCACCTTGCTGTCCACCGAACTGATGCGCTAACCCTTGCACCACATGGCCGATATTGCCCAGTCCTTTCTCACCAGTCTGAAAATCATTAAAACGCAGAATCTCATCAGAACAAATCTCTCCTGTCAACAACAAGAAGGGGTGTAGAGCTCAACACTTGCACTTCCTCAATGTACATACCAGCGATCAAGGTTTGAGCAATGAGATTTGAAATTTCTAAGCCGAACAAGATTCACGCAGAGCCATATTCGGAAAAGAAACGAGAGTCCGGAAACCCCTATTTGGTTTGGAAGAGAAACCTTCCACTCATATACTACACACTATACTAATAGTCAGGGCGAAACTTAAGGATACAACTTCCGTGTGGGATGTGACAGAGCTAGGGCAAGGGCAACGCATGGCACGACATGTTACGAAAACACGCCAACCCACATCTTCCCCTTCCAAAGCAACCCCAATTTGCACCACAAAACCCAAATTCGTTCACAACTAGTTTCCTCGCGAGTAATCAGCAACAGCCCCATGTTTTCAGGAACTCAAGGATGCAAAACAAGAATCAATGTCACAAAACAGAGGTGATGCGCAAGATTATAGAAAGACATCAAAGCAAAAGCAATTCATTCATACTCTAAACCCCAACGTACCTCTCCGGCAGGCGGGTAGGAAGCAGCGTTCGGATCTAGTGGAGGGTAAGGAGCGTTGGGATCGTGAGGCGGGTAAGGCTGGTTAGAATTGTGAGGGGGGTAGGGCTGGTTGGGATCCATCTTCGGCAATAGCACTAGTACCAACTTTGCACACAAAGCTCCGCAAGCAAGAACTAAAATCTTCCCAGCAACAAAACCCAAGTCAAGCTTATCACTACTGTTTCAAGGCAATGCAACCCGTCTTCCAACACTGACAAAACTTGGTATATCGTTGCCAAGAGTGGAGGCGCTCTACTTTTGTATGAGACAGGGGAACGCGGTTTACGCTATTTTTTGGGCTGCACAAGACGAGTGACAACGCGTCCTGTGAAACCGGTCGTTACTGTGCCTCATTTCAACTTCCAGGAAACTCGATCACGGGCAAGTGCCGGTCAGCCTGTTTTCCGTGAATTTTCACAAGTGTGTTACTGTACCTCAATTTGCGAAGAGGGCAAGAACTCTGTAGGTATGCGCACCTATAATCAACAACTGAGTATAGGTACTATTATGAAATATAAGTTACTTTTATAGGATCTTATTGGCAATTGAAAGAGGATTCCAATGCAATGTAGTGTGCATTAACTAAAGGGAAAAGGTTCCAAAATGGTATAGGTCATCATTTACATCCTAAAATGATCTCAATGGAAACATGCAATGAACTTTATTAGAAATCTATCCATTTTTGTGTCTATTTTACCACCCTCTACCTTATTAGATATGTAGGAGGGAGTATTATGAGGTGGTCAATCCTTAGTGGCCTATGCTAAAAATAATTCTATTTTTTTAACTAAGATTTTGTTTTTGTTTCAAATTTTTAGATAGTAAACACTTTGTTTAATTTTGTAATACCTAAATCCTTTCTTGAAATTTTTGTACATTTTTTATTATATCTTTATAATATGTATAAAATATCTCAATTTCATCAAATACATCAAACAAAAACTGTGATATTTTAGTACTCAAGCATTCATTTGGATAAATGAGAAGTTTCATGATCGAGAACACGCCCTTGGAACGTCCTTGTTTATCATCCAAAAATTGGAAACGTCGGCGCACCAAGGGAATAACAACGTTATGTTGACTATGGGTGTACACACCAGGCGTAACTTACAGCACCTTGCATCATTCGAGGGGTTTTCCGATGCTTTGAAACCGAAGCAACCCGTGCTTCTGCCGTCGGTTGCCGTCGTGACGGCACCTCCGCGCGCGTTACCGTCCGGCGTCAGAAGGGCAGTGACGACGGAAGCAGTTTTGACAGATTCCGGTGAAAGGATCGTGGCATCCACCCACTTGTTGACACCTGCTATCGTTTTGTCAAGGCGGGGTCGTCCCGAAATAGTGTTCTAAAGTCCAGACTCAGGTTTCTGCAATTATCTTAACTTAGGATATCATTGTTCTCACCTTTGGCAGTACTGTACAGTAGATCTCATCGATCATAACTTATTGACAGAATTGGATTGAACCCTATAGAAAAACGCCGTGTGTAAGTAAGTCAGGTCCTACGGCGGTAACACAGTGACACACATGTAAGTTAAGCTACACTTCAAGTCTTGGATGACGCAGCAAGTGCCTGTGCTGCATATCCATCTGTCAGTTTCTTTCACTTTCCTCTGTCAGTCCGTCTCGTGAAGCTTTTGAGTTTTTGACTGGTGGGTCTCCGTCTCTTGCAGCGCAAGTGTGGATCGTTGTTATGGCATTCATTTCGTGCAACTTCCGCATTGGAAAGTCGAGGATGTTGGAAGTTTGCGGGAGCTTGCGGCAAGGAGCTTGTGATAAGTAGGGACTCCCTGCGACCGACCATTCTGTGGAAAAACTTTCCACTGGACTTCGTAAGGGAGTAGTCGACCCATTTCTGATCACTTTAGCAGTTTGTGGTGTCGGCAGGGCTGATTTTTTCACAGGATAAATTTCTACATGTGTAGAAATAGGCATCGGAAGGTATGCATAATTTTCCAGATTTCTTTTTCAGCAACATAGAATTATTGTGAAATTTTTAGTGGAAGATGGGCTTGCTTCCATTTTGGTGATATAGACCATCCTCTTTCCAACCAAGGACTAATTGCAATATTGAGAGTCTTATTAGCTAATTAAAATGCAATATGGTTGCATTGGGAATTGCACCATAAATAATTGTTGCTTGTTCTTTTGCGTAGGGAGAGAATAGCCTACATATTCAGAATGGGGTTGACAATCAGGAAGGGGTTGTTTTCTATACACTCTTCCAGCTCCTGAAAATGGGAGAACATTGAATGAATCCATAAGGTTATAGCGACAGTGTTCTATATGCAATCACTATCTAGGAAAGATTGACATATTGTTTGAAATATCTATAACTGCCAATGATGAGTTAGGTAGGCTTTGATGGTTGCTTTAAGAGCAAACTACCTTACCTTAAGTTGGATTGGTTGGTTGTGTGTTTCTTTGTTATAGTGGGATCTTCATAATTGTGTGTCCTTTGGTCACGTTTCCGGTATAGTTGGGAAGCCCTTAGTGAAGAAGGGTGCATGGGCTTTGTTTTGTTGTGTTGAGACCTATACTATGAAAGTTATTGAATTTTGAAGTTTTTATAAATTAGAACATTAGAAAATTACTTTTACTTTTATTTTTTATTGAAGCAATGGTGCAAAACACACCAATGCTTTTCTAATGTTACAACACCTAAGCTAAAGGGATCTTAATTCATTTCCTTTTCCAATTCAATTACCAATAGAACGCACATGAATCGTTTCTTTTAGAGTACTTTCCAATCCCACATCTAAATTCATTGACAAATCAGATGCCTGTTTTTTGGTGATGTTTAGATACTCTTGAAGGTCAATTATAAGTATCAATTCTCAACTTTCTTGAATATAACTTTCTTTTGAAAATATGTGTAATAGGTTACAATAATTTTAGAATACAAACTGCTTATTGTATCATTCAAAGAATTTTGTATAATATAGAATACAATTGTCATTTTTTGTCTTGCATAATTAACATTCAATTCTTATGCAATTCCTATCAAGCATACCAAATTTCAATTTCAAAAAAGCAAAATCTCATTTTTGGTGAATTGTTTTTTAATTTAATATTCATAATTTTACATTATAATTTATTGAAAAACATTGGTGATGATTTTTTTAATTCAATTGTGTACATACGTAGAGAACATCTATAAATGCATCTTCCATGTTAAAAAAAACCCCATGAAGCAATAGAAGTACGACCATGAAGATGGTTCAATGTAAGGTGTTCTATGACTCCATATTGTAGAATAGATATCTCTATATTTTAACTAGATTCTGACAAAGTAATCATATCATGATTCTCAAAGTTACAATACTAATCATGGTGTAAGCAAAATCTAGTTGAAATACAAAGATATTTATTCTACAATATTGGATAACACAACACCTCACATAGAATTACATTAGAGGATTTTTGGGGGTCCGGAGAAGGCCGTTTTATGGTTGTTCCCCTAGTAGCGAGGGAATGGCAATTATCAATTTTTTTTTTTTTTTTTTTTTTTGAAAAAAAATTCAAATTTTAGAATGAATTTTTTTTTCGGAAAAAAACAACAAATTATTGACATAGTAGTCGCTATGCCATGTCAAGCAATAGGTGTGGTAAGTTCACAGAGTTTGAAATCTTCAGGGAACTTACAACCCTCCAATCTAATTGAAAATCTTCTAATGTCTTCATAAATTATATTTCTATTGCTTCATGGGGTGCTTTTTAAGATGAAAAATTTGTATAACTATGGATGTTTCCTAGTTATGTATAAAATCAAATTAAAAAAATTCATCACCAATGTTTTTCAATCAAATACCATGAAAAAATTGTGAATATTAATTAAAAAAAAATATCCAAAAATAGGAATATTTTTTTGAAATTGAAATTTTGTGTGCTCGATAAAAATTGTAAAAGAATTGAATGCTAATTTTGCAAGACAAAAAATGCCAATTATATTCTATCTTATGCAAAATTCTTTAAATGGCACAATAGACAATTTGTAAGAATATTGTATCCTATGGTACAATGGATTTTTTAAAATTTATTTCAAATGAAGGGCAATCATCTTTCAACTCCTATGTTGCATAAAGTTTTCAGATTTATTATGTTAAGATTTCATGAACAAAATTCTTAAAGGTTCCGGATTAGGTCCCTCAATCTTAACTACAACCTCTTTCTAAAATCCACTTCTTCATACAGCCTTTGTAGGTGCACTCATTAGGAAAATTTTGAACCTTACAAAAGGTTGTTAAGCTTTCATTATTGGTACCTTGCTATGCAAATACAGAAAAAATAAAATATTATTTTAAAATATTGAAAATATGTATATATCTTTTTTGGAAAAAATAATTTAAAAATATTTAAATCTAACATGGAGCTGATGTGGCACTAGTAGTGCCACATCAGATTCCAAATTTAAAAAAAATAAAAATAAAAAATAATTTTTTTCCTCTATAATTGCACCACAAAGGTGCAAAACTCATAGACCTCCCAAGGCTTGAAATTTTTCCTAATGTTGAAATTTGCTTTAGTACAAAAATTTATTTTCTAGAATTTTTTAGTCCTAAAAGCAGGTTTCTATGTAATGCTTGCCACTTCATTTTAGAAGGGAGAGGGTTATATATATGTCCATTTTGATTTCTAACTAGTCATCAAGATGATGGGTCTTCTAAAAGAATACAGGCTTGTCAAGATTGAGTGGCAAGGTCTTCCAACTTGATGGGTTTGCTTTTTTATTTTTGTAAATTAAAAAAAAGAGGTCAATAGTGCTTGCCTTTCATCTTCAATCTATCTTCTTTGTTGAAACTCTCTTGAAATTTAGAGAATCTTAGAGAGTCATTGAGGGTTTGATAATACATTGTATAATATATAGATAAGATGTAATGCATTTTCAAAATCATTGTGCCCGTATGCAAATTAAAAAGTTGATGAAGACAATTTTTTATTCACATAATTCTCAATGAATTGTGTTGTTAAAAATAAATCACAATCCAAAACTTAGAAAAATGAATGAAAATCATTTTGGTTGTTGAGTATATCAATTTTGATTATCACATGAGAATTGTGAAGTCTTTGATAACATAGGTTTGTCTTTGCAATGAGGGATTATATATAAAGCACTACCTCTAAACAAAGACATCGCTTACTGCAAACAACCGTCAAGGACTTTCAGAAAGAAAAAGAAATCTTCTAAACTACACAAAGTAGTTGCCCATATCACTGCTTGTAGGTTATTCAACATGTTGCTTGTAGTTTCCTACAAGTTACCATAAGTAATTGACATTGTTCCTAGAATGTCCCCATTGCAACCACTATTTATATCATTATTGAGTGTAAGGCTAGTTAAAACCAAGATATATTCTAAGTTATTTCATGAATTAAAATCAATTTGAAAAAAAATATAAATTAAAAAAAAATCCTAAAATCAATGGATTCTACAACAAATCAAAAGTTTTCATAAGAAGAAATTTAGCTTGTTTGTAGGATTGTGAGTTCTCTAGGTCCTCGGATGTTAGGAAATCCACCACTACATCTAGCTAATGTGGCACAACAATTGCCACACCAAATTATAATAAAAAATAATAATTGAGTTAATATTTTTTGTTTAAATTATTATTTTTTAAATTAAAAGAATTTTAATTATTAAAAGAATTTAGCATCATACTATTGGTTCTTGGCTAGGAAAATAAGCTTCAAATAGCCCTCCTCTTGTTGCAAATATCTTTTAATGTAGGTTTTTAGAATCATAAAGTTATTATTAACTAGTTATGCCTAGTTAATGACTGCAAATCTTTAGCCAAGTTTTATAAGCCAATCTCCAAGAGCATTTGTTAATAATATAGTTTAATATATTTACATTAACTAAATATCACCAAATTGGTGATAAATAAAATAGTTTGGTAATATTTTTTTTATTGATTTTAGTATATTGGATAAAATTAGAAAATTCCAAACAATAATAGATGAAGCTAAAATTGTCATATGATTTTCAAATAATTATGATAGATGAATAGTGATTTTTAACAAGATCAATTTGATTCTAGAAATTTGTTTGATAAATTTCATTATCTCAGAGAATTATTGGATGAAATATACAATATGTAGATGAATCTAAAAATAATAGATAATATTGTTGTAAGGTTGATGAAAAACAATTTTGTAGATGAAAAGATTAAAAGTGTGAATGTATTTTCAAATATCATAGATGATGAAAAAACAATTGGATGAATAAATCATTCTAGGGTTATCCAATTGTTTTTTTTTAATAAAATTCATCCAACAATTATCAACTACTTCATCTTATCCTTGCTTATTCACTTGTAGACTTTTATAGAAATCTTGGTTATATTGGGCCAATACAAATTTGGTTCTTCACAAATCAAATGCAAACTACATACATTTTTGAGTGATATTTTGCTCAAATTATAATAATATTATTATTTATTCATGAAAAAAAACATTTTTATTGAATTATACAATTTTACATGTAATATAGGCTCTTTGAGACTCAAAAAAGGAATAATTTAAGAATTTAATTAGAATACACTTAGAATATATCTAAAGTATACTTCTAATATTTCAAGTAAGAAAGTAATTTTCTAATTTTTTTAATTCATAAAAGCTTTGAAATTCATTATTTTTTACTTCTATGAGCTAGAATACCACAAAACAAAGCTTGTGCATTCCTCCTTGCGGAAGACTTTTTGATAGTACTAGGAGCAAGACCAAGAGATGCACAATTCTAGAGATCTCGCTATAACACACAAAACAAACAATCAACTTAATTTCAAGAATATAACTAGGGTAGGGCTTGAAGTTAGTCTAAACACCAAGAACATCAAGCCTAACTCCATGTTACTAGGACATGGTACTAAGAACATAATTAGAGGATTATTGGTTTTGAAGATCATACCATAATAAAAATAATAGCCTCATTTAAGGTATATACTAATATGCCTTGTGTTGTTGTCATAGTTAAAGTAAAAATAAAAATACATTTTTAATTTTTCAATTCATTAAAACTTTGAAATTCAATAACTTTCATACCATAGTGGGGGGAGCCATCTTTTGAATGGATAGTGAGGAGAGGTACCTATTATCCACCTAAAAGTGACTCCATTTTTGTGCTCATTTGGGTTTTAAAAATTTAAAAATTTTCATTAGCAACACCCCCCCACCTCCCTCTTGTAATTTTCAGAAACCAACATAATGACAATCAATATGGGATAATTCTTCTTTATTTGTATCCAATATTGTATTTGTATCTAGTATTTGTATTCAATATTCATCCCGTATTCATATCCAATATTGTGTACATATCCAATATTCATTTCATATTTCATATTTGAACGGCTCAGATTAAATCTCATAAGATCAACAGCTTGTGATTTTTTGAGAAATCAACGGCAATTTTGAGGGTAAGTATTTTTTGAGAGAGGGGAGAGGGGGTCAACTAATGCAAACCAAGGGGGAGCCATCTTTTGAGAGGATAGTGTAATCGGTTGTGTTCTTAATACAAATAGAAACTTTTTTGCACAAAGGAGTGGAAGGACTTTGTTTTGTGACATTTAGATATGCAATGTGAAAGTTACTGTTATTGTGCCTGACAACTTTGCCACCTCAATTACAACTGCCTTCAACTTCAATTTGTCTATTTGTATTTCATATTAACAACCCTTTTTAAATATGACCTTGGCAATTGACAACATTGTTAATGCATTCTTCTACTACATTTTCATTGATTGATCGTGTCAATTATTAATTTTTGAGCATTCATTTTTATTGTTCCAATGTCAAAGACTTTTTGCAAATTCCAATGGCAAGGCTTATGCATGGCTTAAACACTTCATGCATGCATAGAGGCACTTTAACAAAATGGTACAGAGTATTTGTTTTCACTAAATCAACCACTTAGTACATATCTACTACATGACACACACACACACACACACACACACACACACACAATGCGCTTATAAAAATACATATGAAACACTTATGAAAAGTACATAGCTCCTAAAATTGACTCATCCAAAATACATATGATCATCTAGCCAACAAGATGCATACAAATGAAACATGGCTACACAACTTGATAGTCTACATTGTTGCATCTATAAAATTATTATTATTTTGAAACATATGGCCTTTGAAGGCCACAATGGGATTGACACAACATAACATCTAAGGCAACCCGACTTGAAAAATTCCAAGAATTACACACTTTGGGTATCCCTGTCAAAAACAAGTGGAGGAAGAAAATTCCACCCTATATGAACAAAGTCAACATAGGGAGCCCCCATGCAAACAATGTCAACATGGAAAGTTGAACTAAAATCCTTGTGAATTTCATTTGAATTACCTACCACTTGGCCATCATTAGGGGTAGTTTTAGGTCATTTCAGAATCACTACATAGTTATTTTCAATGTTTAGAGATAAAGACTATAAATTAAAAAAAAAATCCATTAATCTTTACAATAAAGCCAACTTTCTTCAATACATTATTTTGTAGGTAATTTTCTAAGGCCCACATGTCTTGTTTGCTCAAAACATAAACTATGCATTCCCTAGATGTACTATATAGGAAGGGGTTGTAATTGCGACCCTCTTCTACAAAACAGTTCCTACAAGAAGCTTTGAAATGGAAAAAAAGTGGTTCTAAAGTGGACTGTTGATAATGTGAGAACACAATAAGATTTGTTAAATATTGGTTCATACTTCACCAATGGATGGAATAAGAGCCATGGTAGGTCCATTTCAAAGCTAGGGTATGTTCAGTTAATTTTTCTAAATGAAAATTGATTGCTCAATTGCCTTCTTAAAAATGCTAAAAAAATCTAGGGTTTGTTTAGGTTTACTAATGATCACATTTTTGAACCTTGTATAGTATTTTTTGCATGTCATAGTGTTTGTTTTTGGTCAATCCATATCATTTTTTAGATTGCACATGTATGGGTTACGCAAGACCTATGACATAATTCTTTCAAAATTTATAAGTAATTCATAAAAGCTCCAAAAAATATAAAACCATTTGTGTTAGGTTCCGCATTAGATTCCCTTCAAGTGAAAAGTGAAAAATAAGGGAAAATACTTTCAGGCATTTGAATCCCATCAGAAAGGTCGACCAGCCCTTAAAAAGACCCTTTATGAGTGAGCACACTACCCTAGTGTCCGCAAGTGCAAGGCGTCTGGGCCAGTGGGATTTACGGTCTGCTTTGGGCTCCAGTCGAAGGATGATAGAATCATCCGAAACAGGCATCCATTATTATTCATCCCCGAGGTTGGCCGTTGGGCGCCACCAGATTCAAAAATATGGAGGGAGCCTTTTGCCTTCGGAGCTCAGCGAGCGGGGCTTGCACGCAATCTTTTTCCAATCTCTTGCAATCGATTCCTTGTTTGGGAGATGTTGAATGTGCGGGCGTAGCCACGGTTGGGGCTGAGGAGAAGGCCCCGTCGCATGCCACTGCCGTTGTTATCCTCTTCTCATTCTCAGTGGCCCATGCCAATCCCCCTTTGAAATGAAAATGGGACAAGTCGCGCCTTGGATCTCGCCAGTTTGTTGCTGAAAATTAGGTTGTAGGGTTGTGATCTGACGGGAGGTTTGATGTAGAAGCGGGAGAGGTGAGAGAGGGGCATGGCGTTGAAGGAGGTCCGAGGTTCGGACGGGAAGGCTGCGCAGGGGAAGGCGCGGAAGGATTTGCAGGGGAAGAAGGCACCGGCTGGGGGAATTGATAATGGCGAGGCACTCTTGGAGGTATTGCTTGGGGAGGATGTGACGGGATTGAGCGAGCGGCTGAAGGTGTTTGTGGCCCCGCTCCAGGCGATTAGAGGGAAGGAGAAATTGTCCCGGACGGAGCTGCACAAGATTGCGAAGCAGTTTGTGCCGTTTCTGGTGCGGATTTTGAAGCTCTGTTTTGTCAATGCGGCCAATGTGCCATCCGGGGAGGCGCAGGGCAGAGGTGACGAGGTCTTCGCGGCCGTTGAGATTGCGCTTGATGGCCTGGATTCGTTGCGGTCGTTTATCGTGGGTTTTCCTTTCGAAATTGAGATGCAGAGATGTTCGTTTGTGCGGCGCCTACTGGCCTGGAGACGAAATTCGGCGGCCTTGGTGCAATGCAGGAAGAATTTTAGCAGCTTGTGCCTCATTTTCGATGCTTCTGTTGAGAAAGGTTCTTGCAAACAGGTTATTTTTCACTGCAATTTTGATGCTAATTCTACAGATTATTGGGGACCAGTGTGATGTGGAGATCAATTCAATTCACCTCTTACTTGTAGTATTTCTTATCTCTAATTTTCAGTGACTCACCGTTGAGAGTTCGTCTGGGACCTGTCAGTTTGCAATATTTGTCAACTAGATGTTTGTACGATACTCTTGGTGGTCTCAATTTTCTACATGTTTGTCTTCTTTGTCTTTCCTCTTGTTCAACTGCAATTTCCCCTCGGTTTGATCTTCAGCGGGAGCATCTTTTGTGTGTTTTGGTAGAAAATAATTTTATTGTATCCGCGAGGTAATGTAAGCAACTAGAGCCTTAGTTGACTGTAGATGATTTCATTAGAAAAATGTAACTTTAAATCATGTTACTACGAAATTACATTGCGAATAGTGGTCTTCCTCCTAGTTGCGGACTTCATATTTCCTTTTTAGGTTCACTGGCTCCAGCTGGTGATCCGTTCTGAGTCGAATCTTGTGGTCATTCGATCTTTATCTTAACATTAAAGTACTTCTGATAAATGCAGAGATTAGCCGGAGCAGGGAAAGGTCAGAAGTGTGCCGTTGCAACTGTGACCGAGAAAAAGGGGACGGGGCAGACTTCTGTGCTTCCTCACCCTCAGGATGTGGAGCTCACACCCGAGCTTGCTTCCTTGGTTTCCGGAATTGTGACTGACCTTATATGGTGCACTGGTGAAAGTGCTCCTACCTCCGCAGAGAGTTATCACGAACTCCTGTCCCTTCCTCGATTGCTAGAGCCTTGGTTGATGGCACTGGATGCAGACGCTGCTGGGAAACAGAAAGATACCTTATATAAAGGTCTTTACAAGTGTGTTTCGGTTTTGGTGTCAAACCCCTCTCTTTACGGCGATCACCTAGTGCGTGAATTTTCAATGCTTACCCTCAAATATTGTGCTGCTTCATCTTCATGGAAGCAGTATTTCAAGGTAAAGAAACTTCTTCGGCATGGCGACATGCATGTCCTGATCATTCGTCCTTTCTTCTTCGCACGCTGTATCATGCTTGCTAACCGAGCTTTCCGGTTCTGTTGAATGGACTGGCATAGACGGTCAGGAATAATTCAATTTAAGCTCGTACATTCTGCAAGCAGTGTTCTACTCTCATTGTATGCGCAGGTCTTGTGCCTCTGCCAATTCAGATTATTTATCGTTCGATGTGACATGTTTCAGTTTCTAAAGACAATTCTAGGAATGATTTTTGACTAACGTCTTGATGTACAGGTTGCATTCAAGATTTCTCACTCCTTGAGGTACCGCGGCGCAGACTGTATCCGCCTTGGCTTGGACTTGAGTCAGGCTGCCATGAAGACCAGCCATGACAATATTGAGCTCCAAAGTTTATGGGTCGATACTGATATGTTAGAACTCGTGGATTGCTATGCATGGCTTTGTCAAGCAGGAAAGTGTTCAGTGGAAGGCTGGGCCTACTTATGTGATCTCGTTTATCATGTGAAACTGTTATTTCCTACTATTGCCGCTATTATAGGATTCTACGTCATTGGATTGAAATTTTGTAGCGACATACTCGATCTTGACAAGGCATGTCACGACTTGCTTCGTGACGGAGCTGCAATCATGGAGAGTTGCCTGCTGCCAGAGATAGAAGATGACAGAAGAAAGTGTATCTTCAATCTACTAAAAGCTTTTGAGATGGTCAAGAAAAATTCAGCGAAGTATATACAGGGTGCATGGGGATCTTCAATTACTGATTGGAAGGCTGTCACAACAGTTTCTGAGACAGTCACTTTTAATTCCACTTTGCGAAGAGTCCTACATCTTTGGTATTTGTTGCTAAGTAGAGCCTCGGACTTCAAGAAATTGACTCGTGGAGAAGACAGCATTGTGAAACAAGGTTGGAGTCTGGCTTCAGCCCCTGTAGTATCACTTCTTCGACTATCCTTAATGTCGCTGCAAGGAGTACAAGACTGTGCAACCTGTATGGATGATCTGCTGGAAAGGGGCAACATGCCGGTCGATGAACTACGATGGATTATGGCTTCTGCATCGAACATGGGGATTCAAATTTATAGTAACAAAGATTATGAATCTGCCTGCTACCCTTTAAAAGTCGCCTACAAAGCTGCATGGGCAAGGGTTGAAGTGGCCATGGTGAAGAGTTACTCACCACCAGCTGATAATCAAATCGATGATTTCATAATGGATGGCTGTGTCAAATGTGTAAAGCTTGCAGATTCTCTCAAGCGCAGTGGTAAGATGCAAGCAGGTTTCGATGTATTGAGCGATGGGCTATTGCGCTGGGCAAGAACTCATTCAACATTGCAGCCACATTCTATTACTGCTCCCAGTTCCCTTGTGCACATATGGGTCAGAACACTATATACTGGGGATTCTGCAGTCCGTAAGTCTTTGACTCAAGATTATATATGCCTGTACAGTTTTTTGAACACTAGATGTCAAGCCTTGCACCTGCGCACTATAGGTGTCCTACTGGAAGAGGAGCTCGTGGTTCTCCATGATTTGGAAGACCAGGGATTGGATAATATGCAATCGGTGAAGGAGCAAAATTTGCAAAGTCTTCTCGATAATGTGTACGTGGTGGATGAATTTCCAGTCGAACGATGTAGAATTCTCTTGGAGAAAGGGAGGTTGGCCCGTTTGAGGGGTATCTACGATTTCGCATCCTTTTCCGAAGTCGTCACTGTCTTATCCAAGACCCTGAAGGAGGTGCTAGAGAAAGTTGCGAGTGAAACACAGATTGCAAGCGTTGAAAATCAATTGGCAATGGCGTACTGTGCGCACGCCTTCTGTGCGTATGAATTAGACCCAGCTGGACAGGAGTATCTGCAAAGTATATTTTCAGCTCTCTCTGTCTGGGAAGATTCAGCAAGAGCGGGTCGGACCTGGATTGGCCTGGACGCAAATGGAGATGCTCGAATGTTTGGTCAGACTGCATGTTGTGGACTTTCACTGCTACGTTTACTTCTCAGTGTCAATGATCTTTTGGCATTGAAAGGCTATTCTCTTGTCCAGGATAGGGTCCAGGAACTGATTGTGTCCTTTCTCTCTTCAGCGCGTACGGATTCGAGTCCTAAGCTTTTTGCATCCTTGTGGGCGAACACACGTTTTAGTCACATTTTATGTCTCGCGCCGTATCCTTCCGGGTTCTTCGCCTCCTTAACACAAAAACTAGGAGTCGCTGGCAACTCCTTGCAATTTTGGGAGGATTGTGCACTTCTATGTCCAGGGACTTCCCTAAATGCTCAACTGCGGTTCATGCATCCGTATTTTCTGAATGAGGGATATGATACGAAAGCAGAAGGCTGCCGGGCGTTCGAGACTGTAGAGCGAACTGCTGTATCTATACTTCGGACAAGCCCAAAATCATCTGGAGGTGTATTCAAGCTGGCAGTTCTCTTCCATATTCTGGCGGAGTATGCACTGGATGAAGGGAAGCTGGGAGTGGCATGCAAATATGCTAAGGAGGCATTGAATCTGAGACTTCGGCTTGTGAGGGAGTACAGGAGAGGTGCTCCCACTGAGTCTGATAGTTCGGAAACGGAAGCTGTAGGTCAGAGCAAGAAACAAGCAGGCAGGCTTCACATTTCGGCCTCGGTTGCTGCTCGTGCGTGGCCTAAACTGTCAACACATGCGAAACCATTGGACTTTGAGCCAAACCCTTGGCGAGTCTTGGGTGATTATGTTGAAAGTCTTATGCAGATGGGTATAATCAGTGAAAAAATGGGGGCTGTGGATGATGCACTGGCCAACTTTTCTGAGGGCTACACTGTCTCTTTGTCTCAGAACTTGCCGTTGGCGCTAGCTGCTTTCAAATCTTGCTTGGGTAGGTTAGCAGATCATTATGCTCTACAATCTTTTGTGTTACAATTAAAGTATGCTGCTTTTCTTTTTCATTTGCGAACTGCACTTTATGTTTGACTATTTAACTGCTCCGAAACATATCCATTGTTTTCATTAGCGTCCTTATTGAGGCCTTGGTAACTTTCAATTTTGTTTTACATTGCATTTGCTTAATTTTATTGCATTGTGTCTTGTATTTTGATTTATTGACGATTTTCTCTGGAATGATGACTTTCTAGCAGTTCTGAAGGTTAACATGTTCTGACGATGACCATTGCAGGCGAGGTACGACGCAAGCGACACCAGTGGGAAGCAGCACAAAGCGATCTTCTTCTTGCCAAGGAGGCGTATGAGAACTTAGAGAGTGCATTGGTATGCAGCTGCTGCTGCCTTACTGGAAGGGCTGTTATTTCTCGCAGGCTTGGTGACTTAGCACGACGGTACAAACAAGGTGAATATCCTGCACTCGACGGAGTAATATATCATCGTGATGCCTTGCCGTTCTACGTTGCTGCTCAGGAATCGCTTAAAGCCGTTTTGAACAAAGTCAACGAGGGCTGCGAGTGTGCTGCCTGCGTATATCCTGGACATACTGCGGGTGACAACGATAAGATGCCCTTACCAAGAATGCCTGCCACGGTCGGCAGTAAAGCCGTGACGGAGTCCCAGAATCACAATCTGATCTGCATTGGCTCCAGGCCAGAATCAATTGTGGTGGATTTGACCGCTACTTTTTCGAATTTGAACCTGAAACAGACTGAAGGAAAAAATGACGATATTAAAGTACCAGTAGTGAGAAAAAGTAGGCGGAAGCCTAGTAATGACACTGACCCTGTTCAGCCAAAGAAGATAGAGAAGCGTTCAACCAGGAGTGCCAAACTTAAAACTCAGGATACTGACGAAATGCAGCATGATGCATCATCGGAAGTTGCACCTGTGATGAAATCGGAAAATGCAGGGAAAGTCATCCGAAAGAGAACGGTGTTAAAAAGGTCTAAGGTAGAGACTCAAGAGATCATCGTCATCGACGATGACCCAATTTCGGACTCCAAGCAAGATGGAGTAGCTACCGCTGAGCTAGGTAGACAAATTTCAAGCGCCCCGTCGACTTCTGGCAAGGAGTCAATGTCTTGTGTTGTTAGAGAAGCTTCCCTTTCTTCCATTGATAAGTGGACAGCATACAAGTGGGTTAAGAATTGCCACCATCAACTGGCTCGAGTAATTTTGCAGATTGGAAAGTTTCATGCAGAAGTGGGAGATCCTGACCATGCGGTGGAGATATTTGAGCCTGCTTCGTATTTTCTTGGTATTCAGGCATGCCTGCTAAATCCGTGTACAGATTATGCGTCCTATTCCTTTGCAGGCCTAAGGAAAAGCTTCTTTCCTTTGGAGGAGGCTGCACTCTTCTATCACAAGAGTCTTCTGCATCTACGGAAGATTCAGTCGAATGGAAGCGAGGGTATTAACGTGGAGTTTGTCTTGCCAATGAACTGGCTTGTTCATGCGTATAGTCTCTCGACTCAAGCACCACCCCTGCTGCGTAAAATTTCGGGACTTCTTTCAATTCTGCATGTGCCAATCGTATGTGGTGGTCTTGGCCTGCTTCACAACCTGGATTCTTCTTGTATGAGGGAACGAGCGGCATACTTTCACCAGATCTCAATTGGCGCGGGAGGCAGGCAGCAGCATTTGGCTGTGTTAGATTCAAAGCTGCTGAGCCTTGTCTCCGTGACAGAGGAAACTGGACATACCTCTCTCACGCAATGCATTTCAGAAATGCAAAAAGCACTTGCTGTAGCACCGTTAGACCTTCCTGCCGAAGATTTGTCCATCAGCCGGCTAGTGAAAGGACTTCCTAGCAACACCCTCTGCTGTGTCAGTCTCGTGGAAAGGGAGCTGGCTTCTCTCTTTAAACAGAGAGAGCTTCTCGATGGATTCAGTTCCAAGGAGACTTCAGTGTGGATCCTTATTACCCGATATACGGACACTGTCGGACCATTGTCAGTCTTACTGCCAGCTAATCCCCTTGTAGATGGTGAAGAGCATCTCTCAGAGACCTCAGGAAGTAGTTTATCTTGTCCTTACAATATTGATGAACCACAGGATTTGAAACTTCCTTCAGCTTCATCAAGTGCCAAGGTGCTTTTCAATAGCGGACGGAACAGATTTCAGACATCGTTGCAAGACATTGCCAGCGCATTCACCTCAATTTTGGAAGAAAGCAGGTTGTCAACCTCAGGTGATATTGATATTGATACAGTTGAGGAAAAAAGGCAATGGTGGCGATGGCGTTTGGCATTAGATAACCGCCTTCTGCAACTTCTCATTTCAATGGAGAATACATGGCTGGGCCATTGGAAGTGTCTACTTGTTGCTGAACCAGTTTCATCTCCCAGTCAGGAAAGTTTGCAAATCTACTCAGAAGAACTTGGATCCTGGCTAAGATCTTCGTACGGAATGCGCAACAGGGGTGAAGATCACTGGAATACCTATGATGCTCTAGTGCGAACGCTGCTTCAAGGCCTGGGAAGCCTCAGTGGTGATCAAGTCAAGGAGGGTATATTAACACTACACAAATGGATGGAAGCATTTCTTGACCAAGTGCAAGGTTCAAAGCCTATGCCAAAGCTTGGTCGCAAGAATCAAAGTATAGATTCAATTATCGGCTGTGAGGGTGTGGACCGGTTCTATAAAGCATTTGTCAAAGTCATGCAATCGCAGAACCTCAAGAACCTTCAAAATGGAGAGTGTGCGCTTGCTGCTACTTCTGGAAGCAGGCGGACACGAAAGCTTAGAAAAGACTTCTCAGTGACACCTATTGTAGAATCTGAGGGTAATCCAAGTGAGGCTTGCTCGGATGTACGCGACCTGGTTGAACCTGCAAGAAAACCGCTAACCCTTGTCTTGGACGCGGAATTGCAAGGCCTACCATGGGAGAGTATGTCGGTGCTGCGGGGATACGAGACTTATCGCATGCCATCAGTGGGTGGTATTAGGGCTCTATTTGTTCACCAGCAACTAGATTCTGCTACTTTTCCTAGCCACTTGCTGACGAACAAGAGCAAAGGTCAACCAGATTCGCCCTTGGACCGTTCTATTCCACATATCAAACAACTGAGTGCCGGCTCAGTTGCAGAACCTAGCGTTGATCCGTATAATACATATTATGTGTTGAACCCAAGTGGGGATCTTGCGAAAACGCAACAGGCATTTGAGGACTGGTTCAAGGAGAACCTGGGATGGGAGGGTAAAGTTGGCCAAGTACCAACCATTGAAGAGTATGTAACAGGTCTACAAAAGCATGATCTCTACACTTATCTGGGACACGGCAGTGGTAATTGCACGAATTCGTCTCCCAACCCATTCTCTTGCATATAGTCACCTATTGCAGCTGCCTCCCCTTTATAAAAAAACCCTCTCAGATGTGATCTTTGTGGACGCATATCTGAACGGATCTAGTTTATTTCCACGTGCGAGTGTAGACTTGTGCTCCCATCTGTAGTATGTAAATCGGGTTCTGATTTTATTCCTCATTTTATGCAGGGGATCAATATCTACCAGAAAGATTTGTCCGAAGACTTGATCGCTGCGCAGCTTCTCTGCTTATGGGTTGCAGTAGTGGCCGCTTTTGTCCTAGAGGAGACTATGAACCTGTCGGTGTACCACTTTCCTACCTCATGGCTGGATGCCCGGCCGCCATTGCCAACTTATGGGATGTCACAGATGGTGACATTGATCGCTTTAGCCGGTTTCTTTTGCACAAATGGCTTGGAACACCCAATAATGTTGATTCCGTGACACTTGAACGGAGTGCATTCGATTCAGCCTATCCACGTATTACCAGATCAGATCAGCATGGTTCTAAAACAAATTGTGCTACTGGAAACAATGGGATCAAGTGCTGTAAGCAACTGGGCGCAATTAATTCAAGCGACTTGGGGATCAGGTCGAACTTGGGTTCTTTTATTGGGGAGGGAAGAGATCTTTGTCTAATGCCCTACCTAATTGGTGCCTCTCCTGTTTATTATGGAGTGCCCACCAGTATTATCAGGAAGGAATTCAATTAGGTATGTTCTTGTTTTGTACTGGAGGTATACCTGTTTGATGGACTCAGGGAAGAATCAAGCAAAACGATTTCACGGGATATGCAGACTTCAACACATTGAGGCCGGTACTTTTCATCTACCAAATCCTTTCACCTGAATGAGATTGTGAAGTAAAACTCCGCACTCTTTTGAGGTCTCGTGATCAAGGGTCTGTTCTTCCTAAATTCCTAGCCTATGCCCACTGATTAATGGTAGAAAATGAACTTAGAGCTATGTTGCCATCAATTTAAATTGTCTTGTGACACATGATTCATTGACAATGTTTGTCGTTCCAGCCTTTTTTCAAATCATCTTAGTTTGATTTAGCAAAGTCATATCAGGGGACGCAGGGAGCTGCTTGTTTCATAGATCTCCGCCTTCACGCGGTCATGTCGTGGATATATTACTGGCCAGTTTGTTTGGAGGCAAGAATCAGAACGCTTTAATTACTTCTGTGAGTAAGTCTGAGTACGGCAGGCCTTCCATATCTTACTAAAGTTTCTCAAGCAGTCCTTTGGATTCAGGTATACTGGACATTCACTCTAGAACGGAGACGAAGTGGACAGGAACTAGGTGAATGTGCGACTCTTGCCGATTTTGGAGCGTTGCTGAAAAGAGTCGGTAATAAATATGAGCAAAGTCTTCTGAAGTGACTGCATTCACCTTCATCCGAAAATGCTGCAAAAATTATGTCCAGATGTAAGCAATTGATAATGTCTGAACTTTGAGTTGTACTTTTGCTAGAAATATTTGTTTTTTTATGCCGGTCCTTACTATGCCCTTCAATCTGGCTCTCTTTCACTATGCTGTATTTTATATCATCATTGGTACCGAAGTCTGCTGTATGACGCTACAAGAGTGTCCTGATTATATCATTTCGTCGAGTCTTAACTAATCCAGTTTTGGATTTGCAGGTGAAAGCTTTGCTTTCCTCGGCAAGGAAGTCACCAACGGCCGTGCCTCTTGATAAATGGGCCGATTGGTTCGATGGACTTATGCAAGGATTGAAATGTACAAAGGTGTATAGTACAAGATCTCAAAACATTGTCTATGGACACCAAACAGTGTCCAACCTGTTGACATCATATTGGAAGACATGCGAGTCTGATTTCTTTCAAATATTAGCAACTTTCATAAATGTGTGCATGCAATCGTCTCATTCTTTACAAGATCAAAGATTCATTTCAGGTTATTAGAGTAAATACGAAGCCAAGTATTTTTTTAATTGTAGATTACCGAAGCCTTCATGTATTCCTAGAATTCAACTCTATATGAGCATATTCCTAGGCTAAACTTCAAGGGTTTCCAGTTCTTGGTATGTGGTAATTTTGTATCAACTAGTATTTTGGGGAAAGAAAAGATTATATTGTACCCAATTTGTTTATCAATCTGCAAATTACAGGAGCGGTATGATGAGGTCCAACAATTCTTAGTAGGGAGTATTATACTATAACTGATTTCAAAATTGTGTTTCAAAGTTAAGAAAGTAGTGGATACATATAAAGATAACAAAAAAAGTCAAATTAAAATTCCACCAGTTATTGCAGGACAAAATGATAGCGTTCTCCTCTGTTCCCCATCCAATACTCCAACTGAGTCGGATAGCCCTAAAGATGTTCCAAAAATGTTTCTTTAAGCTAATTTTCACATGTGTAGTGTAAACAATAGATAATTTAAGGGGCTGAGAGGGTTGTTTCAGGCCCGTTCCCTGTATTATTCCCCAGGCAGTTATAAAGCAACCATTGTCAAAATTTTAAAAGAAAATTTAAATGGAAAAAATAGAGAAAAAAATTATATTGAATGATGTGGCAATCAGTAGGCCATATCAGATAGTTGTTGTGGCAAGTTCCCACATTCTGAGAACTTAGGGCAACTCATAGCCTCCTCCAAAAGCTAAATCTATTCTAAATCAAGGTGGGTGGAGGTTTGAAAAATAAACAAATTGTAAATTTCTAACTCAAAGGAATCTTTTAATATTATTATAATTTCTATGACTTTTTGAAGTGGAGATGTCAAGTTCTATGAAGGTACATTCTTAAGGCATCTTCAAAAAGGCTCATCGAAACAAGGCAATGGAGGATCTAGTTTATTTCATCCAAATATGTTAAGTTGAAGACATCTAATATGCTAGCTATTCTTTAGGATGAAGCTCTAAAAAAATGGAAGTAAAACAACTCTTTAAATCCAAGTCAAGGATCTTATTGTAAAATTCTCAATGGGCAAGCTCTTCTAAATAAAAATAGGCCTCTTCCTAGATTAGGCTTTCATGTTATTCACAATATTTCCATAATGAGCAAGAAAAATCTGGGTATACTTCCATGGATTTGTAACTATAAAGAATGGCCCTGAATTTTGCAATGGATTGGATTCCATTTTTCATGATTGAATGGAAGGATTCTATACAAGCTTTGGAAGGTTTTACCACTCCCTCTAGATATTGGGATGCAAGTTTTTCTTCAAGAAAAGGTGTGTTATGGAAGAAATGGGTTTAGATCATATTGGCAAAACTTCAAATAATCTCTATATGACACAGGGGCAAATGGTATTAAGAAGTTCTTGCATCTAAGTATAGAAGATTAAGTATTTATTTAGAGTTAATACGGCAAGAAAAAATCGTCAAATGGGAGAAAATTAACCCCATTTTATAGTTTTAGTACATTAGTTAAGATGAGTTTTGAAAACCACACATGAAAAACATAAGCAAAATGAAGTCCTCAACTAAGGTGTCAAGATACCACCAAGGCCCAAGCCTAAAACTAAATCAAACCAAATTCCATGGTTTTCTAAGTCTCATATATACAAACACCATCAAGCCCTGTAATGTTAGGGCTAATGAAGATTCCACATCACATTTCTAACATGACAATAGGAATAATTAGGAAGGGAATGTAAATGAATTGAAGTGCAAAGTAGTGGAAGTTGAGTCAAAATTAATGAAGTTTCTACAAGCCCAATAGAATATAGTAGCCAATCTGGATGTTTTGGATGAAAAAAATTTGACATGCACTACCTATACCTATGCGCCCTACTAATACAACTATCCTATTAAACTCTTAAGCCACATAGTTTAAAACCTATATTATTGTATTTTTAAAGAAGATAATGAAGAAATAAAAGAAATGAATTGTCTCCAAGTTCGCAACTCCATCATTGCTTTTCCACCAAGCAATTGAACCAACTCGATTGTGCTTTTTGGCGAATGGAGCACATCGCCCCCTAAATAAGTCCGCTTTCAAAATCACTTCTTTAAACTGGGCGTCATTGGGTCAATATTTCTTGCAATATTTAACCAAAATGACTTTAGAATTCTACAAAGCATCATGAACCTTGTTCTCCAAACATTTGGTGAAGTGCGTTTTATGCATTTTGTCATGCCACTTCGCCACATTCAATGCATCCAACAACATCTGTGTCATGTCTACCTTGAATTTAGACACGCACTCCTCTTGATATCTAATGTACTTATTGTCTAAAGACAATGTTGTTTCTGATTCATAAAATTGAACGATGCGCTCGATCATGAATTTCTTGCATTCTTTCGAAGGACTTTGGCGAGCTACCTCCAAGTTTGATGGTCCCTCTCCATATTTTAACTTCGCAACCTTTTTCTTCTCGTTCGGCATCGTGACAAATGAAACTGATATAGATGAAATTTTTTAATTTAAAATTGAATTCACGCGCAAGTGTTCAAAAAATTGGCAACAAGGGGGCCCCAATAAACCACTCTTGCCTTGCCTCGGAAAGGAGCCAATGGAGGATGAACCACCAAGCTCTCCGCTCCACCTTGCATTCACAAGAGGCAAAGCAAAAGTGACAATGCGGACGGCCCGTCCACCCCTCTTATAAGGCACGGACGGCCCCAAACCGTCCGCCCAATCGGACAAGCCGGGGGTGGCGGACGCATCGGCCGTCCACCTCCCCAAAACCCTCGAGCCCCGTCCGCCCGATCGGACGGCCATGGGCGGACAAATCTGCCGTCCGCCCCATCGGACGGCTCCAAACCGTCTGCCCGATCGGACATGCCGCGGCTAGCGGACGCATCGTCGGTCTGCCTCCCCGAAACCCTACAGCCGTGTCCGCCTAATTGGACAGCCACGGGCGGACAAATCTGGCGTCCGCCCGATCGGATGGGCCACGGGGGGCGGACGCATCGGCCATCCGCCTCCCCGAAACCCTCGAGCCCCGTCCGCCTGATTGGATGGCCACGGACGGACAAATCAAGCGTCCGCCCGATCCGATTTATTTTCCATATTTAAAAATAGAATCTAAAGACGAACCACTAATTGTCTAATTTGGGCATTTCTTCATACTAATAAGAAATCATTTTAGTTTTTAGCAATCGTTGAATGAAAAATAAAAAAATTTCAAATATTCAAATAATTCAATCTTTCATAAATTAATTAGAAATACATTTATACCATTTACGAGTTTCTAAATGTAATAAACACACAACAATAATTTCAAAATACACACCATGCTAGTACATATTTAACCTCGAATGCTAAATTCAAAAATAAACATAATATGACTCTTACAAAGTTACATTTCTTCTTCATATTTTTATTATTTATCAAAGTCGCTTACAGCCTTATACATCAACGCTATTACAAAATAATACAATGATGTCTTCAACAATATGCTTGCCTACATACATACTTGGTGTACACTATTACACAACACTTTTTGAAAAAGTGAACAAAATTGTTGTTCAAAATTGTTCTATTCATTTAAAATTTTGTACTACTTCTACTAATCTAGTACTCTATACTTGTCATGAGAGTAAAAATGAGAAAATTGAGCAAAAACATGCTCACTATATACTTGCATGTTTTTTTATTCAGAATCTGAATCAGACTCAAATTGTTGACCGCTGCCTCTTCTTTGTACTCCAATGAACGGACCACCTCCATAGTTTCCGTGATATCCACTCAGTGCACCTACTTGTCCATAGTTTGAACCTCCAAAAGTAGGAGGAGGAACCAGAGTAGTAGGCTCTGATCCTCTTTCATTTGAAGCCCCATAATAAAAGGTCCCATGATGCCCGTATGAATCACTTCTAGTTGATCCCGGATAGTATTGGGCGCTTCCGTGAAGAGAGCAACTATATTGCGGGGTTACATGACTTCCTCCACTACCTTCGAAGCCCACTTGAGTAGGCGTCGTATAATATGAACCAGATCCACTAGACCTACCATAGTGCGTATTGCCATAGCTACCTGCTCCACCTTGAGAGCTAATTTCAGGGGGAGTGCCATAATGAGAACCAACTGCACTTGAACCACCATAATGCGTGGATCCATAGCTCCCTCTTCCACCTTCATATCTATTTTGAGGATCGTAACTAGAGTATGAACCACCTCTTCTTTGTTCAGATTCTCGTGTTCCATGTTCATGTCCGTAGGACCCACCATGCCTATCTTGCCGTTCACGATCTTGAAGGCTTTTGCGTATTGCCTCTTGCATTTGTTGTTCGAATTCAATTCGTTCTCGTTCTTCTATCCGCTCGTGCTTAACTCCAAATGTGACAGGCGCTTGCATATCATCGTCATCATCGTCATCTGTCCACGCATCTTCAGCATCTCGTAGAACAACTGAAGGTTGTTGTAGATAACCTCGATTAGACCACTCTGGCATGCAATCGCTT
Organism: Pseudoscleropodium purum; assembly: GCA_963969395.1. Classification (NCBI taxonomy): domain Eukaryota; kingdom Viridiplantae; phylum Streptophyta; class Bryopsida; order Hypnales; family Brachytheciaceae; genus Pseudoscleropodium; species Pseudoscleropodium purum. The sequence goes on from OZ017796.1 coordinate 8,709,184, forward strand.
GTGCCCCTCCACTGTGTATCTATAACGGCATCCGTGCGCGTATAGTTCTCTACATTGCGACTTGTAGCGGTACGCCAGTCTACATCCTTGTGGAGTACAATCTCTACCCAAACCATTGCCATAACATTATAATTCATTATATTTGGTTTGGCGTTTTTAATGCCAAGAACTCGATGCACTTGTGTGTATCGTTGTTTGAAGTGCTCACTTTGGCACGTAGACATTTGTCCTTCCCAAAGTGGCGGTTGGTGCTCTACACGTTCACGTCGCCAAAGTTTTTGAATGTTAGTCATTTTCACATACTTCTTGCACATTGAGCAATCCCACACTCTCGTTGGTTCTTCTTCCCATCCCGGTTCACCCACGCACAATGGATCGGCCCAAGCATCCCAATCGAACAATTGGGGTCTTCCCTTTCGACTACTTTTTTTGGGTGTTCTATCTTTCGGCATGATGAAGCCGAAGCAAAGAGAATGAAACAATTAGAAAGCTTAAGAACCAAAATTTTGATTTAATTAATTAATTAAAATTTTACAAGCGTGAACTTTGTGAAAATTTGTAACAATCTCACAACAATCGTTCACTCAAAGCGAAAGGGGCGCGCAGAGCTTCCAAGGCACTGGTCTGCCCACTCCAAAAGAGAACAATTGTTCGGAATGAGCCGTCCGCCTCCCCATATATATATGTAGAAGCCCCGAGGCGGACGTCCAGATCATGCGGACCACATCAGTCCACGTGTCAATCGGACGGCCGTAACCGGGCGGACGGGTATCGGGGCGGATGGGGCGGACAGGGCAGACGCCGGGTCGGATGAACAGGGCGGACGGAGGACGGGGCAGATGGGGCGGACAGGGCGGACGGAAGACGGGGCGGATGGGGTGGACAGGGCGGACTCTGGATTAGGCGGATAGGGCGGACGGAGGACAGGCGGACGGATATCGCGGCGAACGAGGCGAACAGGGCGGACGGAGGACGGGGCAGATGGGGCGGACAGGGCGGACGGAAGACGGGGCGGATAGGGTGGACAGGGCGGACTCCGGATTAGGCGGATAGGGCGGACGGAGGACAGGCGGACGGATATCGCGGCAAACGAGGCGAACAGGGCGGACGGGTATCGGGGCGGACGCCGGATCGGGCGGACAGGGCGGACGGCTCACCTTAAACCCTAAACCCAATGAAGCAAATTGTTCTTTTTTCAAAATCTCACGGTATAGATGTTTAGCCCCTAAAGTTCTTTTCACTAAAAACACTTCAAAACTGCCATTAGTAGTGCAAATACCAAGTCTTAGAAGAAAAATACTTTTGGGCATATGTAAGCGTAGGATCTTGTAATAAATTAGTTGGAAAAGATGTGGAAAAATTTTTAGACAAATCGACCATTTGGATTGTAAGATATTAGATATTGAATGTTTCATTTAAGGGGGCTACTCAATTATGTCTATTAATGAACAATTGGTAGGCTAACAAACCTAACTTAGCATGTATTTTAATATTTGTTGCAATTGTTTTAGAAATATTATAACATAACACTATTATAATATTCTTATAAATGATTTAGTACTAAATCATTTCAAAATCAACAACATTTGAATACAATCTGTCAATCTTGTCTTCCATACTCCTTTAATGATATATATATATATATATATAAATATATATACATACATAAAATATATTAGATAAATCAACATGAACAAATCAATGATTATATATTTCATAAATCTATTCTTCATCAATCAAATAAGAGTGCATGTGCAAATATAGACAAAGATGGTTTTTCCATTTGTTCCCAAAAAATAGATAAACAAATAGAGAAAGATATGAAGTGAATGTTACTTGGAGAATTGGAAAGAAAGAAATTGAAGTACTCAATTGCATTTTATTAAATTGGAAAATTGCATGTGGATGGCATGAATTAATCTTCATAGATGCTAAACTCATACGAGTTGCATTTCAACATTTATGATTTATGCAATTGATTGAATTGAAAGCTCTTGTAATTACATTTACAAATTTTGGATTCAATCATTCAAATTTGCAAGAGTGATTTATGATAGATTTATAACTTTAAATGTGAAAGCATTGAATGCCTCTATGCGTTTGTTCATCAATATATTAATTTTAAATAAATAATATATATATTTTTATAACATATGCATAAACCATTGCATTAAAAAAAACAAAAAACTAAGAGCCAAGCCAAATAGGCTGGTCAAATGGAGAGAACAAGAAAACAAGAGCCCTATGAGATAGAAAGCAAAGGAAAATAAAGAAAATATCAAAAGGATTCAAAGGAAGGAGCAAGATGCATTCTTGCAAGACCGTAGAATACATAATGATTTCAAAATCCAAACACAAATATATTTTCTATTTCAATGAGAGTCAAAAATGAACTACCTTGCTCTCAAAGATTGTACAATGTACACGTTATACAAAATGAACATATAACAAAAAGAGTAGAAGACATTGTTTATCATGATTGAAAACTGAAATGATTTTTTCTTTCTATATAGAATATTTTATGAAATGTAACAATGTATTTAATTATCATAGTAATTGGTAGAAATCTTTGTGCAATACATAGAAACATTTCATTCATGTGGAGTTTTTTCATTTATTTAGGATTAAAATTGAAGTATTATACTCTACAAAGTATAAACCAAAAACAATATCATATACCTAAGTTCAAAAGTTTGCAATTGTTTCATGAATTCATTTTGAAAACTCAAACGAAGAAATATTTTATAATCAATATCTTGTTCATTTGAATCATTTCAAAATTCGAATTCCGAATTCAATTCCTATTTATAATAGAAATTATGTTTGTCAATTTTTTAGATCTTTAAACAATGAACCCTCTTTTTTAAAATTAATATTTAAAAACATTTGAAATAAGAATATTGGAATTACCCTTCAAAATAAATATAGCACATGTATAAGTGTATAATGTATTCTACTCAACCAACTCAAGTAACGAATTTTTCTATGTTTTTAAGGAAAAATATAGCCATACATGATTTGAAAGTTAAAACATTGATTCTTTTTCTTTGTTTTCAAATCTAATCAAAATTTCATTAAAAAATATGAAAGACTCGATGTTCATTTGAAGATCGTGATGCACTTCTAATTAGAAATCACAACCTTTCATTAAATATCATGAGGTTGAAATCCATTAAACTGTTATTCTAATTATGTATTGGGGCCTTTTTAAAAAATTTCATTTGCTTACGATGAAAAAGGAATTGACTATTTCTGCAAAACATTTGATTTCCTAATGAACTTTAAAAAAATCCCACCATCTTTAGATCTACTCAAAACCTATTTAGAAAGATAATATGAGTAAATAATCCAAACATATTGAACTTAACCACATTCCCCTCATTCGTAAAACAATTTAGGGGAGAAAAGAAAAGGTTTAAGGTAATTAGGGTATAGGGTTTAGGGTTTACATTTTTTAAAAAAAAATGAGAAATCAATTACATTGATCCTCATTTAGCAGTGATTATTAGACTGTTTTATTTTTGAAATGTTACCGCTCTTTTTGAATAATAATGGCCTCATAGGATGCACCAATGGACAATTGGGCGGACGCCGTCGGCGGTCAGTGTTTAAGTGGGGCGGTCGGCGTCGGAAGGCGGACAGTGCGGACAGTCCGGGCGGACGTCGTCGGTCTGTGCGGCGGACGCGAGGTTCGGGGCTGCTTTACGCAGTTCAGGTCAGGTTCGACGAGGGACGGCCTCTAGGTCCGGCGGTGGACGGCTATAAGGATGGAGTGACTTTCATTTCTTCTCACTTCAATTCTCCTTCGATGCCAAGTTGGATGTGCTACTATTGCTTTATGCGCTAGTCTGCTCCTATGGGGTGGAGAGTTGGGGTGCTCTATCTTTTGTTACTGTGTTCTAGTTGATGCCATCACTTTTGACTATTACGTGAGATTTTTTTATTCACTTCAATTGGTTATTGAATCCAATTGATAATCATGAACGGCGAAGGTGATCGAAATATGGATGGGGTGACTCCGGGAAGCAAAGCCAAAAAAAAGAGCAAAGTGAAGGGGGCTACACATGACCTTCGGCTTGACATTTTAAATGACCCTACAATTAAAGCAGAGAGCGGGTGGGAAGATGAAGATGCGGAGTATTGGACATAAAAAATGTGCAGGACTTATGTTAAAATGTACCACATTGACAAGTTGTGGCCTCAGGAGTCGCACAAGAGTCATACATGAGATTTTTGTTGTAAACCATGGACTTGCAACAACAAACATTTTGTCCATCGATCTGCGGAGGTGTGGCGTGTTCTATTCGGAAACAAGCGTAGAAGCAAAGGCTATATTAATTATAGCGTGGCGTGTATGGTTTACGCTGAACTTATATTAGAGCGCAAGATCGATTGGAGCACGTTTCCGACAACAATAGCTTGCCCACTTCTACTTGAAGCCAATCAAAAGGACATTCTCGACTTGTACAATTCAGAGGGAGAAACAGAAAAAGTATTAAAAAATACTATTGAGGTGAAAACGGATGGTGTGGAGAAAGCCTCAAATGTTGAAGAATTACGGTCTGTACAATCTCCAACAAAAGCAATCAATGAAAGCTCTTCGAAAAATGTGGGGAAAGATGTGGAGAAAGATGTAGAGGCGCAGGAGGGTGAAGTCTTTTCCACAGCTCCAACGCGTTTGACCTTTATACCAAATGTTGTGGCACAAACGCAAACGGAGTTTGTAAACGAAGGCAATGTTTGTACGGAACGCGGGAAACTTCAAAAAGTAAAGTAGACAAAGTCTTGGCGGAGAAAGTAGCAAAGGTTAATGCTACAATTGATAGTCTGATAGCCAACAATTGTTTTGATAGTTTGGTCTACAAATCTCCGCCTATGCATCAAGGCGTTGAATCTAGTCCAGTGTTAAGTTTAGAAGATAAAGTACATACACCTCATGGACAAGGTTGACGTTTGATAATATATCCTCATTATGGAGTTCCGAGCGTAAAAGGCGGGCGGAGGAGTTTCCGTTTACAGCATCATTGCCGAGTCCTCTATATCGAACCTTGCAAGACATGTTCAATCCAAAACAATTGGAAAATCTTTTGAAACTCTCGGTTCAATTTGCTAACTTTCATGAAGAAATAGGCGGATCGTCGAACCCCGATGATGGTGCTACTGCTGTTCCAATGAGTCCACTTGCAGATCCAAAGAATGTTGCACATGTACTTGATACAGCTTTCAAGATGACGATGTCAGCTGAATTTTTAGCGAAAGTTGCTCCGACTTTTATGAATTTGGCCAAGGAGTTTTCTTTCATGGCACCAGAGATGTTGAAAGGTGCTATAGTATTTTAGAATCTCATGAAGACTTTCGGATCACTTTTCGAAGAAAGAGACGTTCACATACTACAATTGGTGGAATATGAGAAAAAAATTACTGACCTTGGAGGAGTGGAAGCAAGGTGTAAAGTGTTGGAGTTGAAATTAAAGACTTCGGAGAGTGAGGTTGAACATTTAAATCAACAATCATCGAGGCAAATGGAGGAGTTGATGAAGATGCGTAAATGGATTGCAGAATTACAAGGGACCTCCAAGAATCCAAGTGAGGTTGCAATCTCACCAGTGATTGTACTTGGAGACAGTCAAGAGACTCAAGAGAGTGAAGATAAGCTTTCTCTTCCTTTTGATAAGGCCAAAACAAGCGACAACCCTGCCATTGTGAATGTACAAGAAAGTCACGACATGAGCATGTTAAAAGCGACACAACAACCATCAATGGAAAAGCTTTCATCCGTTTACGTGAATGCGGAGACGCAAACGGAGAGTTGTGACTTTGAAGAGTTGAAGCATAAATGGGAGGAGGCAATTGAAGCAAAAGGAATTGTTGAATCCGAGTTGAATCGATTGCAATTGTGCTTGGATTTGAAGAAGTTTATGCCATCTAGCGACTTGGAGTCTTGATGGTTAGCATGGGTACAAAGACTCTAAGATAGACCCTCTGTAGTATCTCGAGCAATGGTAGGTCTTCAAACATTGGCAATGGAGTCGAATGAAAATTGCGATGCCATTCAAAGCTCTTTGAGTTGGTTCAAGACTATGTTTGACCAACATCCTTCTAAGGGATATACGGAGATCACATGTTGGAGAGACATGGATGCCATGTTTGAGTGGTTAAACCACACAAAGAAGAACCAAGCTCCACCTATCAATTGGGCCTTGGAAGTAGAGGAAGGATGGGTCCCTTACAACACACTTTCAGCACACATCAATGTGAAAGACAAGCGAGTGGTGCATACTTGTGATTCAGCCTCTCCAATCTTGGATGGTTGTTGTAGCCTTTGCCAAGGCCTCTTCGGACCGGAAGGTGCGGTAACCATGGACCAATGTCGCCACACTTTCCATGTCACTTGCATTGTGAAAGCATCACTCATTCGTTCGGTGTGTACTGATTGTCATAGTTCATTGAGTGCTAGGTTCTACGAAATGTTTAGTATCTTGGAAGCTATGCCTCTAGGCCACGAGTACAATCGTTGAAATCTTCCTCTTAATCAAGCGCCGTACAAATTCCAAAATTATCAACATTGGGGGAAGCCAATCCGGTGGAATGCAAATGAACAGAGGCATGATTTGTATGAGGAATCTCAGCAACCATTGGATTTGGATGTGTGGATGACTCACAATAGAGAGGTGGAATTGCGGGCTCGAGGAATCGTAGATGACGCGGCTCGTGAAATGTTTTGTCGCAACATGGGGGGACATTGGAGCTTGCAACACGAAAAGTTCTTTCGTTTTCCAGATAAAAAAGTGGAGAGAGGACCAGAAGACAGTTGGGTAGAGGTGAACCATGGAAAAGAGTTCGATGAGCAGTATAAGGCATACGACCACACCCTCGTAGGTAGGGCCCTTCTATTGTTGAAGTTGGAAGAGGCTGCAAAAGTTCGTGCTGTCTACGATATAAATGGATAAACAAGCACAGGACATTCATCTGTAGATGTGGCAGCAGCATTTGATAGGCGCATTGGTGATATTATAGGGCATTGGAAGGCTTTCCTATTGGATGGAGACTGCCTCACAATATGGCAAGGGAAAGGAGATGATGAAGTTGTTCAAGCGATGGTAGATCGTGTGGAGAGCAACTTGAGAACCTTGAAGGCAGACGAAGTCGATTTATCACCGAAAAGAAAACAAAAAAGGAAGTGTAAAGAGGACGATGACTTCTCTCCGGAAACCAAGAAACAATTTCATAAGGTGGACATCGAAGTTCAATCTGGAGGGCGAATAGTCCGTCCAAGTCAACAATGGTCAACTCGTCAATCATCTGCTAAACTCCTCGGTACAACAGATTTTCCTTTTGTTTTGGGAGAAGGTAGTGGTCCATCCGGTGGAAAGTAGGATTTGAGGAGAATTTTTTTTTTTAAAAACAATGGTCCTTTCATTGTTTAAAAACAAAAAAGAATGTGAAAGATTTAGATCTTAAAAAGATCGTATAGGATTCAATAGTGATATTGGAACTATGTTTTCATGTATTTTGTTTATACATATATATTTATATATAAAGATGCTATATTTTCATTTGCGTAGAAAAATATTTTTATATGTACATCTTATTTTACGTAGATGCATTCATTTTTGATTGTATAACATTCAAATTACATAATAATATAAAATTTTCTAATGACTAATGGCAATGCGAAGTCCGTCCTGTCCGCCTTGTCCGTCCGCCCCGTCTGCTCTGTTTGCCCGACCACCCCGCCCGTCCGCCTTCCGATAATAGGAAGGACGCTGCGTCCGCTAGCGTTCGTGCGTCCGGACATCCGGAAAATGGACGCTATTTTGGGGCAGATGTTGAGATTCGTCAACCTTGACAATGAGTTCTTCCAATTGATTAATTTTCATTCAATTAGACATCACACAACCAACTCCTATTGTCATGCAAAGAACATGCACAAAAGTTGCTACATAATTAAACACAAGTCGAGAGTGAGAATGTAATGATCCCAACATCCTTCTATTCAGCAAAATTGTAATTTAAAAACACACAATTGTTTGAAGTCTAGTGGGAAGTTGTTCCTACTATGCTGCAAACAACTGAACTTGCTATTGGAAAAACCCGACCCTATATGCCGCATGAAAATTGTAAGTACCAATCGGCTGACACACATTTTATAATGTCCAATACTAAACACCGTACCCAATTAAAAACTAAGATGTATAAGCTGCAATACTACTCTCCAACATCATTTGGTAATCCAATCTATTATCTAGTACAATTTCAACAATTGTAGTTGCTCTTCAAATGCACTTGGGTTCTGAAAGGTTGATCTCTGAATCTAATTTAGGCATTCCTATACTCTATATAGACAATTGCATAGTTTACCTTTGTAGCCATCACCTCATCGCTAGAGTAGCTCAGGATTCTCATAGTCCGAAAGCAAGTGGAACTGTGGAAGCTTCAAGCAATTGATCGTCCGACAATGTTGCTGGGCTTCCAACAATTGTAACAAGCTCATAAGCAAAGAAGTCATTGTCGATGATGAACTTGTTAAGCTTATACCTTTGTGAATAGGTCATGTTTGAGATGACTCTCTTGAAGTGTTGTAATGCATTGTCATCCATCTCTTCAAAGTGACACATTTTATAGAATGTCTGTGCATCAACTCTAGTATTTGCACCAAAAATCCCCTCTATATTCTCTAGTACAATTTGAGATAATGTCATGTTGATGCTCCTGTCAAAGGGTTGACGAATGTCAACGTCCGCCCCAAAATAGCGTCAGTTTTCCGGACGTCCTGACGCACGGACGCTAGCGGACGCAGCGTCCCGACCGCCGTCGGAAAGCGGACGGGCGGGGCGGGGCAGACGGCCCGAGGTGGACGCCTAGATCGTGCGGACCAGATCAGTTCGCGCGTCGATCGGACGGCCGTAATCGGGCGGACGGGCGGACTCTGCGGACACAACGTTTGCGTCCGGATGTCCTGTCAACCCTGTCCTGCCAGTTTGCTTAGAAATGAACGCATTGGATGGTGTGCACAATACGTCAATACCATGGAAAATTTGAATCCAAAATGCAAACTCTGAATAGTATATTGAGTTGAGCGGAAAAATGTAGAAAAATGCTCTAAGATCTAAGACCACAATAGGATAGATGACTTCTACGAGAAGAATTTGATATCTTCATGGGACCCATCCACTTTGAACCAGGGTTGACGAATCTCTACATCCGCCCCAAAATAGCGTCCGTTTTCCGGACGCACGGACGCTAGCGGATGCAGCGTCCCTCTCACCGTCGGAAGGCAGACGCGCGGGGCAACAGACGGACGGGGCGGCTTAGAAAACTTGTTTTGGGTTTTTTGTTTTGATTGTTTTCACCAATGAGAGATTGAGAATGAAGTCATTTTGATTTTGATTTTTCTTATATTGTAATTGCGATTCAATAGAGTTGTATATCACTATTTATGTAAAAGCTAAAATATGAAATATATTTTTAATTTTTTTTGTTGAATTTCATTTTGATTTAGAAACAAAATCACTTTAAAATCCAGCGAGATGTATATCATCAATAAACAAACAATTTTATAATAAAATGATTGAAGAAACCATTGTCATTTGTCAACATGAGCTCCATATATCATGAGCAACTAAACAATCAAACATCTAAATTCACATCTCCACAATTCCTATGGACGCCAATCCACATCTCCTCTAACCTCAGCCCCACTACTCTCTCCTTCAACTCTCCGTTCAAAATCTTCATTATCGGAGTCATCTTCATTGTTGGAATCAAGTATCGTTGTTTCCTTCAAGTCTTCTCTCGAAGTAGGTTTACTCCCTTCTTTCGAATTTAATTTTTCTTTTTTTACTTTGACAGAATGATTAAAGGCTTTTTGAATAGAAACCTTTCTTTTCTTTCTATTTGACAAAGTAGCAACATTTTCATCAAGAGGGGTCCTATTCTTCACTGGAGAGATAGCAAACGGTTGCATTTCTCTTTTCGCTTTCACGTTACTCGATTCTTGAACCATCAATCTCGATGTAAGGTCGACATGTCCATGAACGGTTATCTCCACTTTGGCTTTCTTTTGAAGTAATAGAGTGCCGTTTGTTGATTTGATGGGTTCTTGCGCCATTCCTTTTCCTAAAATGCGAGCACGCAAAGATGCCAATGGCATCCGATCACTATCCGTATCACTTAAGCTTGTAGGTGATGACGCTACTTTCCGTAGATTACCGCCTGTAGAAATTTCTTTGGAAATGTTCATTAGACGTTTTCCATATCCAAAGCTCTGAGAATCATTCAATCGTGTGCTAACAGACTTCAACGGTATTGGTGGAAGAGCACTAGATCTCGGTACTTCAAAAATTGACTTCATTGGCTCTTTTCCTTTATCACTCTTTACAATTGCCGAATTTGTGACTGCCATCCCAAGTGAATCATTATTTTTCTGTACCGCAATATTTGGTTCCCCCTCATCACCACTATTGTTGCCCACATCTTTTGGAACGTCCACCTCCATGACTGCATCTTCTCTTTTGTCGTTTCCTTGCACTACATTTAATGCCACAGATGGAGATTGAGAAATTAAAACTTCTTCATTTCTTCCATCATCACAAATAGCATTCTCATTGATTTTCACCTCTTTGGCAATAGCGTTTGCCTTTTCCGATAGAATGTTTTCGCTATTCAAGAATCCCATTCCATTGCAATATGCAGTTAAAAAAGGTAGATTCTCTTGTACTCCTATATTGTCCTCGTCTTCACAAAAGGTACATGCATCGTTTGCATTGTCGGGAACGACATCCTTGCGGTTTAGATGATAATCATGCGTATCATTCACCAAATCGGGAAAGCCTTCCATAACGTCTTCATCTCCCCATGCTGTCGCACGATTGAAGTCATCTCCGCCATCTACAACTGAAAGGGCCCTTTCCAAATCCTCGTCATCATCGTCTTTTAACGTCGGTCTATTTGAATCCTCTGATTCCATCGAATCCACATTATCATTATACCATTTTTTTTCATCTTTTTCCTTCGATGCGTTTAATATTTTGGAATTGGTATACACGTACACCAAATCCGCTGCTCTCTCCGGCTTCAATTTATTTCGAGATTTGTTGTGAACAAAAGAATAGTTGCTCCAATTCCGTTCACATGAAGATGATGACACCGGTTGAGCCAATATCCTCTTCGCTAATGGAGCTATAAACTTGCCACATGTACCTTCAAAATTCCACCAAGCATGTGCGGACAACATTTGATCTCCCGGATTCAATATATTGTAGAATGAAGGTTCCTTGTGTCGAAAAGCTACAAATTCCTTCACCACTGCTGCATATTCATCCGGTTTACATATTCTCTCCAAAACTTTCTTACATCCTGACATTGCATTTGCATCATCCGCTAACTCTTTGTCATGAAGAAGGTATGGATTCAAAAGAGCTGCGGCTGATTGGAAATCGTTGTCCACCATTCTTCTTCGGGCATAAAAAGACTGTACCAATGAAATTGCAAGTTCTTCTAGCAAACCAAATGGTGGACTTTGTAATCCGTTCACGTGCTTCTTTAACTTCTTCATGATATGCAACACCTTCCCCATGCATGGTGATTTTGAATCCAAATCGCAGAGTGCACATATGACTGGTTCAACCATCTCCACATAATTGATGGACCGATTCCAAAAATGGTCATTAAGAACAATTTTCTTCATTGCTAAGGCCAAGTCTTTTGGTTGGACTTTGGCTCCACGTTTCTTCTTGAGAGTATGTACATATTCAACCTATTGCGGATCTACCACCATTTGTTTCAATGCTCCTCTCAATTTTGTCAAACGCTCCATCATGATAAATTTAGAGGCGAACCTTGTATCCCCAGGCATCAAGAGACCAAGATTTGGCGAATACTTTCGCAATAGAGCTAGCGGCATATCTCTCTTCCTGATAAATTTAGCTACAAAAATTCATTTATCCAATTTGGAAGCAATTCATTTCTGTGTAGCTCAATCCTTCAACAACAAATTCAATGTATATACCACGCACCCTTGGTAAAAAATATGAGGATATTTTGCAGATATTACATCCCATGCGAATGGATTTACAGGAGCATTATCCGTAGTTATTAACACGATGTTCTTGGACCCCACTTGTTCAATGAACTTTTCCAACACAACTGCCAAGTACTCCGCATTTTTTTCATAACCACTTGTATCCACAGATCCAAGAAATTCTTCACCTACGGATGATACAAGCATGGCACTGATGAGAGGTCGATTAGTCACTGAGCTCCATCCATCAATGGACAATGTTGCTCCAAATTTTCGAATGCTATCTTCGGTCCGTGCATTCAACTATGTCTGAATGTTGGTCTTCACTTCATTCAACAATTTGTACCGAAGGTCGTGGTATGAGGGAGGAATGTATGGCCTACCAAACGCGGCCGTTTTCTTCACTGCTTCTTTAAAAGCTGGATTTCGAGCCACGGAAAATGGTATGTTCACCGAATAAAAAAAATTTGCCCACACTGAATGTAATTTGCGTTTATGACCTTCTTCAAACCCATTCACTAAGCTGCCTTGCCTCTGAGGCCTAGAACTTGATGCCCTCAGGGTTTCACGTTCACTAGAAGCTTCCATACTCAAAGTCATTTCAGTTGTGGCACATACCATTGATACCAATTCTTTGGACGCTGGACAAGAGTCTTCGTGGTCAGAATGCGACACAGCCTTTCTGGCTGAAAACTCTTGGACATCTGAAGGGCCAGGGTTGCCATCCACATTGTCCATTACAACGCGTTTTGGAAAAACTCCTTCGCAATGCCGAAATAAATCTCGAACTGCCATTGATAATCGTGGACAAAGGCTCACCCCTTTATCACGTACACTTCCAAGCCTAGAATAGCCTAAGTGGCTAAACATACGGCTGAGCTTCCTTGACATGCTCGCTTTGCAAAGCCTACATTTTACTTTACCACCCTCTTGCACACTTAACCAAGGAGAAAAATCCCCCGTCGGTTTGGCCACCATACTGACAAGTGTATGTTTTATCTCAATTTCAAAAGAAACCAATAAAATGTTTTAAATTTGAAATCCACAATGTAACAATGTATACAATATCAATGAAATTAGTCACACAAAGCTTTGAAAATCAAAGCCCCTCCGTTCACCGAAATATGCATTACCAAGCAAGAGACTCAATAAATTGAAGCTCATAGCCCTTGGAAATCTTAGCGTTCGGTTTTTCGAGAGTGAATACCAAAGCTTCTCTTCTAACATTTATAGTCCCCTCCAGAAAATTAAAGGTTCATTTTAAGGATTTCCATTCAAAAACAAGCAACGGCCCGGACGGGGCTGAAGCGGACGGGGCAGGCGGTCGGACAAGCCAAACAGGTCGGACGGGCGGTTGGACGCGGCGGATAGGGCGGTCGGACGGGACTGTCCGCACTGTCCGCCTTCCGACACTGTCCGCGCTTTAGACACGCCGACCACCCCACTTAAACACTGACCGCCGACGGCGTCCGCCCAGCTGTCCATTGGTGCATCCTATGAGGCCGATATTACTCAAAAAGAGCGGTAACATTTCAAAAAAAAAACAGTCTAATAATCACTGCTAAATGAGGATCAATGTAATTGATTTCTCATTTTTAAAAAAAAAATGTAAACCCTAAACCCTATACCCTAATTACCCTAAACCTTTTCTTTTCTCCCCTAAATTGTTTTACGAATAAGGGGAATGTGGTTAAGTTCAATATGTTTGGATTATTTACTCATATTATCCTTCTAAATAGGTTTTGAGCAGATCTAAAGATGGTGGGGATTTTTTTAAAGTTCATTAGGAAATCAAATGTTTTGCAGAAATAGTCAATTCCTTTTTCATCGTAAGCAAATGAAATTTTTTAAAAAGGCCCCAATACATAATTAGAATAACAGTTTAATGGATTTCAACCTCATGATATTTAATGAAAGGTTGTGATTTCTAATTAGAAGTGCATCACGATCTTCAAATGAACATCGAGTCTTTCATATTTTTTAATGAAATTTTGATTAGATTTGAAAACAAAGAAAAAGAATCAATGTTTTAACTTTCAAATCATGTATGGCTATATTTTTCCTTAAAAACATAGAAAAATTCGTTACTTGAGTTGGTTGAGTAGAATACATTATACACTTATACATGTGCTATATTTATTTTGAAGGGTAATTCCAATATTCTTATTTCAAATGTTTTTAAATATTAATTTTAAAAAAGAGGGTTCATTGTTTAAAGATCTAAAAAATTGACAAACATAATTTCTATTATAAATAGGAATTGAATTCGGAATTCGAATTTTGAAATGATTCAAATGAACAAGATATTGATTATAAAATATTTCTTCGTTTGAGTTTTCAAAATGAATTCATGAAACAATTGCAAACTTTTGAACTTAGGTATATGATATTGTTTTTGGTTTGTACTTTGTAGAGTATAATACTTCAATTTTAATCCTAAATAAATGAAAAAACTCCACATGAATGAAATGTTTCTATGTATTGCACAAAGATTTCTACCAATTACTATGATAATTAAATACATTGTTACATTTCATAAAATATTCTATATAGAAAGAAAAAATCATTTCAGTTTTCAATCATGATAAACAATGTCTTCTACTCTTTTTGTTATATGTTCATTTTGTATAACGTGTACATTGTACAATCTTTGAGAGCAAGGTAGTTCATTTTTGACTCTCATTGAAATAGAAAATATATTTGTGTTTGGATTTTGAAATCATTATGTATTCTACGGTCTTGCAAGAATGCATCTTGCTCCTTCCTTTGAATCCTTTTGATATTTTCTTTATTTTCCTTTGCTTTCTATCTCATAGGGCTCTTGTTTTCTTGTTCTCTCCATTTGACCAGCCTATTTGGCTTGGCTCTTAGTTTTTTGTTTTTTTTAATGCAATGGTTTATGCATATGTTATAAAAATATATATATTATTTATTTAAAATTAATATATTGATGAACAAACGCATAGAGGCATTCAATGCTTTCACATTTAAAGTTATAAATCTATCATAAATCACTCTTGCAAATTTGAATGATTGAATCCAAAATTTGTAAATGTAATTACAAGAGCTTTCAATTCAATCAATTGCATAAATCATAAATGTTGAAATGCAACTCGTATGAGTTTAGCATCTATGAAGATTAATTCATGCCATCCACATGCAATTTTCCAATTTAATAAAATGCAATTGAGTACTTCAATTTCTTTCTTTCCAATTCTCCAAGTAACATTCACTTCATATCTTTCTCTATTTGTTTATCTATTTTTTGGGAACAAATGGAAAAACCATCTTTGTCTATATTTGCACATGCACTCTTATTTGATTGATGAAGAATAGATTTATGAAATATATAATCATTGATTTGTTCATGTTGATTTATCTAATATATTTTATGTATGTATATATATTTATATATATATATATATATCATTAAAGGAGTATGGAAGACAAGATTGACAGATTGTATTCAAATGTTGTTGATTTTGAAATGATTTAGTACTAAATCATTTATAAGAATATTATAATAGTGTTATGTTATAATATTTCTAAAACAATTGCAACAAATATTAAAATACATGCTAAGTTAGGTTTGTTAGCCTACCAATTGTTCATTAATAGACATAATTGAGTAGCCCCCTTAAATGAAACATTCAATATCTAATATCTTACAATCCAAATGGTCGATTTGTCTAAAATTTTTTCCACATCTTTTCCAACTAATTTATTACAAGATCCTACGCTTACATATGCCCAAAAGTATTTTTCTTCTAAGACTTGGTATTTGCACTACTAATGGCAGTTTTGAAGTGTTTTTAGTGAAAAGAACTTTAGGGGCTAAACATCTATACCGTGAGATTTTGAAAAAAGAACAATTTGCTTCATTGGGGATAACTATAAGTCCATGCTCTTTTTCGATAGCCAAAACACACTTGCAAGGACTTGGACATTTAGTGGTTTACTAAGTGATTAGACGTCAACTAATTCAATTTAATAGTAGAATTTTTATTCAACTACCTTCTTACAATTGCTTTATACACAATGCAACGTGAATGTTTGGGTACATATATTAAACGTCGCAATCCTTTCGTGAATTTTTGCACATTTTAGCTCATATCTTTGTACAAAAATATCATTTACCAAGAATTCATAAATTTGGTCATAAAGGAAGGCTACCTTTTTTAATTTCAAATTTTACATTGAATGAATGAAAAGTTAGTTGAACTATACAGTGCCATGAAGACCTCTGTTTATCGTGCAAAATATGGGTTTAGGGTCGCTTTAGGGTCGCTTTAGGGTCAAACCGCCCCGTCCATCCTCGTACCCGTCCGCCCCATCCGCCCAGACCCCTGTCTGCCCTGTCCGCCCCGTCCACCCAGACCCCGTCCGCCCCGATACCTGTCCGCCATCCGCCCCGTCCTCCGTCCGCCCTGTTCACCCCGATACCCGTCCGCCCCAGTACGGTCGATGCGTCCGCCCCCCCGGACCGTCCGATTGGGCGGACACCAAATTTGTCCGCCCGTGGCCGTCCGATCGGGCAGACGGGGCTCTAGGGTTTCGGAGAGGCGGACGGCCGATCCGTCCGCCACCTCCGGCCCGTCCGATCGGGTGGACGGTTTAGGGCCGTCCGATGGGGCGGACGAGCCGTCCGCATTGTTACTTTTGCTTTGCCCCTTGTGAATGCAAGGTGGACCGGAGAGCTTGGTGGTTCATCCTCCATTGGCTCCTTTCCGAGGCAAGGCAAGAGTGGTTTATTGGGGCCCCCTTGTTGCCAATTTTTTGAACACTTGCACGTGAATTCAATTTTAAATTAGAAAATTTCATCTATATCAGTTTCATTTGTCACGATGACGAAGGGGAAGAAGAAGGTTGCGAAGCTTAAACATGGAGAGGGACCATCAAACTTGGAGGTAGCTCGCCAAAGTCCTTCGGAGGAATGCAAAAAATTCATGATTGAGCGCATCGTTCAATTTTATGAATCGGAAACAACATTGTCTTTAGACAATAAGTACATCAGATATCAAGAGGAGTGCGTGTCTAAATTCAAGGTAAACATGACACAAATGTTGTTGAATGCATTGAATGTGGCGAAGTGGTGTGACGAAATGCATAAAACGTACTTCACCAAATGTTTGGAGAACAAGGTTCATGACGCTTTGTGGAATTCCAAAGTCATTTTGGTTAAATATGGCAAGGAATATTGACCCAATGACGCCCAGTTTGAAGAAGTGATTCTGAAAGCGGACTTATTTAGGGGGCGATGTGCTCCATTCGCCAAAATGCACAATCGAGTTGGTTCAATTGGTTGGTGGAAAAGCAATGATGGAGTTGCTGAAGCAAAAAGGAACAAACGGCACCTCATAGCACTTCCAGATACAACACGCGTGATTGTTGTTGATGATAGAACGATGAGAGGTGGATATGCAACGATTCGAAAGGTCCGTATTGAAGGATGTCCAGGAATACTTCCTCATTGGGAGTTTGCGGCGAAGAAATCCATTCACCACCAAACTCGATCCGATCTTGCAAAGTTAGAACATCAAAACGAATCAATGGCTGTTCGAATTCCACACGCGGGTGTGATACGGTTTGCTGCGGTGCACGAAACGACGTGTGAAGGTTATGCGTATTGGTGGAATGGTGGAACTCTTTGACAAATGTTGAATATGGATAAGGACTTTCCAAACAACATTCAAATCCGTTTGATGTATACGAATCCAACCGAAAAGGAGGTTGTAAAAGCTCACCATTTAGGACGATATCGGAAGAAGCGCACGGAGTTGATATGGGCGTTTATGTATATAATGTATGCAGTGCATCTTGCTGGACATTTGCACAATGATCTTTCTCCGGACAACATCTTGTTGCATTTTCCAGAGGATGAGTCACGTGTGTACATTGGAGTTTGCAATTGGGGCATGACCACCTTAGCTTCTCAGCCAATGAAGTCTTTGTACACATTCACATCAACAGATGAGATGAAACAGACTTTGCAAAGGAGATGGTGGGTGGATCCACGTATTGCATATTTGCATAAAGCAGGTGCAGATGTGGAAGTCATTCCGATGTATTCATGTAAGTCGGAAGAGTATGTCATTCGAAAAATTGCTCGGCGGATGAATGGAAACAACATGTCAAAGGCGTATTTCAACGTGCTACGAAAAGCACTTAGTGCGACACAATTTGTCTTTCATGACTTTGCAAAAGTGTTTTATACTTACTTAAAGCGCATTTCTTCGAAGACTGACGATGAAAATACTAGTTTGACCCATGTGATTACGCGATTTTTTAATACATATCGTTGGTCGATGCCAGATGAACATTTACGCCATTTATATTAAATTGGTAGTGCAGAAGTAGTAGTTGAATAGGTTACATAGGCATTAAAAATTAGTTTAGAAATATAGAGTTGGAATGAAAAAAATTATATGTGCAATTAGCCAAATGTGCACAATGTATGGTATTCTATATTAAATTCAATATATTTTGCCCATATTGATTATGTTTGTATTTGTGTTGATCTCGATTTTTTAAATAGTATATATATATATATATTTGAAGTCACAAACTTTTTTAGTTTGCCTTCTGAAAATGAATTGGAATTTTTTCATAGTTTCAAGACTATCATGGACTCATGGTCAAACTTTATAATCTTTCAACTTATAAGAGACATTGTTTTAATGACAAATCGCGAACCATTGCACTTCATTTAACATTTAATTGTTTAAAGATTAAGGGAGTGACCGCGGGGTAGTTTGGATAGGGCGGTCGGGGAAAATAAGGTCGTCAAAGCGGACGGGGCGGACAGGGCGGACGGGTGACAGGCGGATGGGGTGACAAGCGGACAGGGCGGTCCCGGCGGACGCTGCGTCCGCGGGGACCGCGAATGTCAGCGGACGCTGCGGACACAGCGTCCGCGTCCGGACGTCGTGTCAACCTTGCTTTGAACCTTGACACTTGGATTAAAATGTCCAATAGTTCAATATCACCAAGGATAAATTTCCTCGCAGCTGCTTGTTGCTCAACATCCTTTACAATGATCAACAATTTAATGGCAATCCGGTGCAATGGTTTGATTGCATGATAGTCGGATTCATACTTGTCAATTGTTGATCAATCCCACTCTTCAAGAACACATCAAGTAGCCAAGGCCAAAGAAGATAAAGTCATTGGTTGATTCACTTGTTGCCCATACATTGGGAGCATGAACATCAAAAGTCCAAATAGCTCTAAGTTCTCCACTCTAAAATTGTCAGACAATTGAATTCACGACAATGGCCTCAAGAACCGCATGTGCCCTCCATTGTTCATTGAAAATATAGATCCACAGGTCTATACAAGGTAAGAGTGATTAGTCCATTGCCCTCATTGAAAGATCCATACATTCAATTGAAAAACATACATGGGCCTCCATGAAAAAGCCGACATAAATCCCAATTGGTACAATAGTGATGCTTATAGTCATGTACTACCCAATAATTATTCTAATTGCTAATTAGTGCAAGCACAATTTCATTTAACAAAGACATCAATTGCTAACAAAATAGACACCAATTGGATATAGGATCATAAATTGGATGGATTCACTTATCGAGGGATCATTCCAAAACTAATTCCAATATGAGTATAGGAAGCTGCAGATAGGACCTCCACAATCAACAATGCCTTTTTTTATGGAAGTCTTCAACTTTATTGGAAAGCCCAATGCCATCCAAGTTGAATTTTTAGGTCACTTTTAGTAGAGGGAATGAATTACCATTGACCTTTGCATTCCAATAGATATTCTGAAGCTCACACAATTCTTTGCTTGGACGGACCTACAATTGGGAAAATAAAATAGGTATTATAGTACAAAATGCATATTGGGACAACATTAAAAATTGGAGGAAGTCCTTTGAGAAAAAACAACATTAAATATTGTCCCAAAATGAGAAAATTACTTGGAAACATAATGAGCATCAAATTTGTATTACACATGAGACAAGGACAAATTCACTTAAAGATTGAAAATTCTTACTGATAGTGAATGAGATCTATACTAATATAGAGCATTTCGATACTCAGGAAGAACCTTCAATCAAAAGTTACAATTCTAGTACGAGCGCCACAACTCTTCCTTCCGCCAATAGTGTTGCATGCGTAGTATAGGTGTAGGTATCTTTATACATAAAAACGTGGTAAGATGACATGAATTATTGTCCCAGGGAATTCTTGATGTTCTCCCAAACTTCAGTATCTAGATGGTCGTTTTCTCCTCTTCCAACTACTCTCTTCCGCTCTTTTTCCGGAATCAACTACTATTCGGATTCTAATCCGGATCTGATATCACTTGATTTCCGGTTACGTCTCTCAATACACTGGTTTTCATTTCCTCTGTTTTACCATCAGAGGGTCCATTCTTGATCTTTTGAGGGATAGGAACTTCACCACTCTTGCCTATTCACTACACAAACAAAAACAAACAAATACACACACACACACACACACGTATTTAAGGTGTTATAGTATAGAAGGTAGATCCGGATCCTTACAACATTCTAGATGGCTGATCTAGAATGCAAGTTACTCAGGATTGTATTCACTCTTCATTACTACAACAATAGATCTCAAGCATCCAAAATTGACAAAGGGGTAATCTTTCTAGGTATAAGACGAATCCCAAGGTTTGCAGACCTTCCAGTGAGTGGGAGTTTCCTTTGACAGTCGCTAATCTCCGCATATAATTGTTTTCAATTTTGAATCTGCACTCACACTACTCTTCACTAGAAAACGGATTATTGTTTCGATAGTTCAAAGGTACTATGCACAACTCCTTTGTCATGAATCTAACATTGTTACAATAGTACTCCCTCAATTCGATCCGGTTATCCGAAATCTGGATTCCTCTTCACCCATCTTTCTTACATCTCAATACTCCAAGCAACAAACCAACACAATCCGGATAAACATTGGAGCCAGAATGTTCATCAAGTGACTCAAATTAAAGAAGGGAATGAAATACAACAAAATAATCATTAGGATGGAATGAGAGGGTAACAAACTTGCTTGCCCTTAAAAACCAAAACCAAAACCAAAGTCAATGCCTAAAAAGCCAAAAAGGCACCCCGGAAATTAAGGCAACCAATCAATGAACAATCTAGGATATCCGGAACGTTCACAACCCAATTGTTCTTACAAATCCAGAACCCCTAAAACTATCCGGAACGTTCACAACCCAACTGTTCCTACAAATCCGGAACCCCTAAAACAATCCGAAACCTAGATCCACGCTTAGAAATCCCGTTCTGGAATGAAAATCCTACCTAACTACTTGCACTCTATCTACCCCATCGTGTTTTCTTTAAGCTGCTCCTGTTTTGATTGCCCAGAGTCTTCATTGATGCTTTCACTAGTGTATTCTCTGCTAATGATTGAGTTTAAGGCTTACGTGAAACCTTCGGAGGTAAGTCTTTAGATTCCGTCTCTTCTTTGGATTCAGACTTCAACACCTCCTCTCTCGACTCCTAAATCTCCTAAATCTCCAGATCCTTGGCTTGCGACGACTCACTCAGTTAAATCTCAACACGATCCTGTTTTGGTGTTGATTGCTGCATATGGGAAAAATCTTATGGATGAGACCAAGCTGGATTCATTATTACTCCAATCTGTACATTGAAGTTGCCGCAAATAGTCAATCTGGATACCATAAACTTTCCGGCCATGATTTTTCCAAGTGGAAAAATTGGGACTGAAACTCCTTGCTCTGTTTGGAACGGACTTCTCACTTGTCCCTTTCTCCAGCTCTGGTACCACTGGTCTTGATGGAGTCAATGCTTGACTGCCTAGTGAACCCGCAACTGGAGTGAGGATAAACTTCAATCCCTCCAATTATGGCTGAATCGAACCACTAGAAGCTTACCAAATCAAAGTCTATCGAATCGGAATATTCCGAAATATACTTCTAGGGAATTCTGGAAACCCTTTTAAGTCTATAGCCCGTTTTGGATCTAGGTATCCCAGCAACTTGCGCATGTCCTTCAAAACAATCCCCATCCGGGCTTCAAAGTTGACCAGGATCTTTACCATCCTTGATTCGGTCATGTGTCCTTTCTCCAACCAAGTAGTGTGGAAGTCAGCTTGGATCACCGTATGCTCCGGAACCATGACGAGTTCCTTGAGGTTGTGGACAAGTCAAAAAGCCTCCATCTCCTTCTGTCTCGCCGTGTTCAACTCCCCTTCTATCCACTCGAGTTGGGACTTGAGGCTATCCTTTCTTTCTCCAACTTTCAAATCTATTCTTTCTTTTGTCGGAACTCTTCCGAATTCGAACGTTTCCAGATCTCCTCCAAAATTTGGTTTGACTTCACCTTGAGTTCATCTGCAATAAGGAGCACGTGATCCTCTAAGTTGCCATACATCTATTTGGCCTACTACATCCACTAGATTTCGGCTTCAAAGAACTCTAATTCTTGAGGATGTTCCAGATTTGAAATCGGTTCCTTCCATTTTGTTGTTGGCACCTTCCCCTATGCAGTTGGATCTGTAGACTTCCTTTGTTTCCAGTCCACTGCTTCTTCTTCCTCTTCTGATTGCTCTTCTTCTTTAGATTCCTTCTCCTATTTCTTCAACTCATCTGTGAGGTCATACTTCAAGATTTCGA
Source organism: Pseudoscleropodium purum (assembly GCA_963969395.1). NCBI lineage: Eukaryota > Viridiplantae > Streptophyta > Bryopsida > Hypnales > Brachytheciaceae > Pseudoscleropodium > Pseudoscleropodium purum. The sequence continues at coordinate 8,731,842 of OZ017796.1, forward strand.
TTTCGTTGTTGTACTGAATCATCTCCTCTACACTCAAGACCTCCTTGTGGTCATAGAAGTGGAACAGATACGGGGTGATAGAGTTGTGCTTCGCCCAGCCTACGTACTCTATTAGTTTATCCACTACTCCTTGAATCACTCTCCTCCAATGGACAATCCGGTCCTTGAAAGCCCCAAAAATGATGTTAGCCACTATGACCATAACCCGGGTAGGCTTTTCCGGATACAAAATTAGAATGAGAAAATTCAGTACTTGTCTATGCCTCTTGTCTTTATAGTCACTAATAGCAAAACCCTCCTTTAAGTGGGCCTGACTCCAAAACTTTTCGACTACGTACTTATCTGCTCTTCTGGCTAGTCCGAGTTCATTCTTTTTAAACAAATAGACATCTGCCCAGATGTCTTCCATCCAAGCTACAAGTGGACTTCTCACTGTCAACTCATACTGGTTCAGAACTTCATAAATAAGTTCCTGAATCATCTCCTCATTCTTCATACTCCACGCCCTATCTAACAATCCAATATACCCGATACACATGAGGTCCTCCTCTAACTGTGCTTGGTGAGCCAAATTAGAAGGGATAACTGGACAAACCATTCGGGCTACAACTCCAAACTTTCATGGAGCCAGATCAGCAGCTGCCGCCATGAATCATTGACAACTAATAACCTATTCCAATACTGATCTATCCATTCTCTTCCCATCTCAATTGCTAACTCACCACTCTTTCCAGGGTTGACAGGACGTCCGGACGCGAACGTTGTGTCCGCAGCGTCCGCTGACATTTGCGGTCCCGGCGGACGCAACGTCCACCTATCCGTCTACCCGATTACGGCCGTCCGATCGACGCGCGGACTGATCTGGTCCACACGATCTGGGCGTACGCCCCGCCCGTCCGCTTTCCGACGGCGGTCGGGACGCTGCGTCCGTTAGCGTCCGTGCGTCCGGACGTCCGGAAAACGGACGCTATTTTGGGGCGGATGTTGAGATTCGTCAACCCTGACTTTTTCTCTCAACTATACATTCATAAAGTTTAGCAAGCAGAGAAGGAGAGAAAGAGAAGTGGCAATGGGTTTAAGTATCCGGTGCACGGTTGACAATTTCTGGTGGAGAACAAGTAGAAGACCATTTCCCTAACGATCTCCTAGTTTCCTAGACCGGAAGTCTAGAACATAGGTTTTAGAAATTCAATACTTTTCTAGATCTCGAATTCGTATCGGATTTTGTTTCCGTAACATTACTAACGGTTTTAGCAATCTAGTACTTTTCTGGATCCCGAATTCGTATCAGATTTTTGTTTCCATAACATTACTAACAGTTTTAACAATCTAGAAATTGACTATTTCTATCATAATCGTAGTATAGCAAAAATCTCTAGGAGTTACCAAAAAAATAAAAACTGCAAGTCTATCTAACCTAATTTTAGACTAATTTATTTGGTTTCAGTTTTCATGCTCCCACAATATCTATTGCCAAAGATTGGATAATTCAAAGATGGTATGCAAAAATAAAGAAGAGAAGATTGTAAAGGAAAATAAAGATCCAATTGGAGAGGACAAAATTGAAATGAGCAAAGTAGAGGACCTTGGAGGGAAAAATTAAAAGAAAATATCAATTGGAACGGAAGACTAAAGAGCCAAAGCCGATGGGATTATGGATAAGCTTAAGTGGTCCTAAAACTATTGTCTAGTCATGTGACAAAGAAAAAAAGTATACTCATTATCACCCCATTGATAATTAGGATATTATATATAATTCCAATCCAATTAGATATTACATATAATTCCAATTGAATTGGAACAAGCTCATATAAATCCAATTGGGAAGCTGAATTATTATCTACAATCAATTAAGAGAATATGCAATTGAGACTTTTCAATACCAATCAGGACATGCCTTGGGTGGTTGCTTTTAATACCCAATTGGAGAAATAAAAAACAAAAAAATTAAGAAGAAGAACTATAAAAACAAAACAAAATATAATAAAAATAAAAATGAATAAAGAAGATAATAAAATAAAAAAACAAAGATGTGTATAAAAAAAAGGGAAAAAAAAGGAAAAAAGAAAGTTGAAATTAAAATAGAAATGAATAAAATAAATCATAAAATAAAAAAAACTAAGAAGTTTACCTATTGCCAAAGATTGCATAGTTCAAAGTAGGGTTGACAAATCAGTACGTCCGCCCCAAAATAGCGTCCGTAACCCAGATGTCTATTGAGAGTACAAAGTTATGTATGAGAGAAAGGCTTTACTTAGATGGTAGAACGATACGAAGCCACATGAGTGGGCTCAACTTAAGCTAGAAGCCTTTCCTAGTTATCCACAAACCATGTGGGATAACTAACTACATTGGATTGCCTTTGACTACGAGCAATACCCATGGACTCTAACACTAACTAAGTGTCTAAAGCTACTCCTAAGGCTAATTGTACATGGTCAACGCTAGTATGTACAGAAACTCTAACACTTCCACTTTGAGAGTGGTCAAAGGCGCGAAGCCCCATCTTCTCAATGAAGCTTTGGTGTTGTGGCTTCCCAAGGGCCTTGGTCAGCACATCAACAACCATAGCTTGGTAGGCACATACTTGAGCTCTATCCCTCTTGAACTCCACTCCAAAGCAATACTTCAACTCTCCAAGGTCGGTCATCTCGTACTCCTTCTTGAGCATCGCCTTCACTTCAAGCATCTTGGGCATACTACTTGCAAGGAGGATCAGATCATCCACATAAAGGATCACAATCACCAAATGCTCATGACTTTGCAAGGTGTACAAAGAGTGATCAGCGTGGCCTCCTTCGAAACCCCTTCCTTACAAACATGCCATCAATATCTCGATCCCAAACTCTCCCCGATTGCTTCAACCCGGGGAGTGCCTTCTTCAACTTGCACTTCAAATGCTTTTGGCCTTCTTGCACAAAGCCTTGGGGCTAATCCATGTAGATGACCTCCTCCCCTTCCACTTGGGAAAACCCCCCTAGCAACCAACCTTGCCTTGTACCTCACAATGTGACCCAAAGCATCCCTTTTGGTAGAGAAAACCCACTTACAACTCACACTTGATCTCTTGGGAGGGAGGGCTGCAAGCTCCCATGTCCCTTTGTCAATGAGGGCCTTGTACTCCTCTTGCATGGCCACCTCCCACTTGCTTGCATCTTCGCAACGCAACATCTCTCCAAGCGTGGATGGATCTCTAAGGAAAGCCACATTGGCTTGTTCTTGTTGTTGTTGGGGAAGAATGTGATTCAACCACCAATCTCCAGGGGGCTTGCGGATCCTCGTTGGATAACGTGGCTCCTCCATGCCTTGATCTTCCTCACCAATGGGCTGATCTTGCTCCTCCAAGGGTTGATCATGCTCTTGCTCCCTTGGTGAAGTGCTTGGAGAAGCCGCCGCTGATCTCTTTACTTGAGGTGTGGTCACCTTCTTCTTGGGCTCCACAAAGTCCTCATCTTCAGCACCTTGCTCTTCATCTTCATCTCCATCTTCTATGTGAACTCTTGGAGTTGTACCTACCGTTTGGGCTGGTCCTCTACTTCTCCCACTTGGGCTCATCTCCAAGAGCTTGGGATCAGCTCCTCCATCCTCCAAAAAGGTCACATCTCGGCACTTGATGATGGCCTTGGTCTCCACATTCATGAGCCTATAAGCCTTGGTTCCCTCACAATATCCAAGGAAAAGGCACTTGATGCCCTTGGGATCCAATTTCGTCCTCTTGACACTTGGAACCAATGCATAGGCAATGCACCCAAAGGTGCGCATGTGAGACACGTGGGGCCTTGTCCCACTCCAAGCTTCTTGCGGTGTCTTGCTTGTCAACGCTTGGGTGGAGCACCGGTTCCTCGTGTAAACCGCAGTGGACACCGCCTCCCCCCAAAGCTCAAGCTTCAAACTTTGGCCATAAATCATGGCCCTTGCCATCTCCACAATGGTACGATTCGCACGCTCCGCTACGCCGGTTTGTTGAGGGGTGTAGGGTGCGGAAGTGTGGTGCTCAATGCCATGGGCCTTCAGGTACGCCGCAAAGGCCTTGGACACATACTCCCCTCCATTATCCGACCGTAGCACCTTCACCTTGCAATCCGATTGAGCCTCCACGAGGGCCTTCCAAGTCTCAAAACGCCCAAACACCTCACTCTTGCACTTCAACATATACACCCAAATCTTGCGAGAGAAATCATCAATGAAGGTCACAAAATACCTTGCTCCTCCTATGGACGTGGTCTTCATCGGCCCGCACACATCCGAATGCACAAGCTGCAATGGCTTGGTGGCGCGCGTTGCCCCATCCTTGGGGAAGGGCTGCCTCGCTTGTTTGCCCTCAATGCACCCCTTGCACACCATAGAACTCCAATCATGCTTGCAAGAAGAGAGGTTCAGACCCTTCACCATGTGTTGGAGGCTCTTCATGCTCTTCACATTCAAGTGCCCAAGCCTCCTATGCCAAAGCTCCACAAGGTCTTCATGGGCTGATCCTTGGGCAACACATGCCAAGGAAGTGCCATTCACCTTGGTGAAATGGAGGTGGTACAAGTTGCCCTCACGAGGGGCTGATGCAATCAAAACTCCACTTGGTGAACGCACCACACACCCCACCATGTTGAAATGCACTTTCAAACCTCCCAAAGACAATTTGCTCACCGAAAGCAAGTTGGCATGCAACTTGGGGACATGGAGCACCTCTTGGATTTGGATCCTCCTGGTCTTCTCCTTCACTTGCACCTCCACAAGGATCTCCCCCATGCCAAGGGCCTCCACCATGCCATTGTCTCCCAAATAAATCTTCTTCCCCGAAATGGGCTGATACGTGTGGAAGGCATCTCGATGGCTGGTCATATATTGCATGGCCCCCGAGTCCACAATCCAAGTGAACATGTTGGCCTTCTCCCCTCCTCCATTGGCTGAAAAGGCAAAACCCTCTTCTTCCTCCTCTTTGGAAGCTGGGTGTGCACTCTCCTTGTCCTTGCCTTGGCTGATCTTGCAATGCCTAGCAATGTGGCCCGGTTTGCCACACTTGAAGCACGTCCTTGTCTCCTTGAACGCCTTGGTGTTGCCCCCTTTTCCATGTCTTGAGACAAGCGCTGATCCCTCCCCTTGGGCCTCATTCTCCTTGCGCTTGGTCACTTCATGCATCAAGCGTGCGGTCACAAACTCCATGGTCAGCTCCTTGGTGGGCCTCGTCTCCAATGCGGTGATGAGGAACTCATAAGACGATGGCAAGCTTGCCAACAAGGTTATCACCACATCTCCCTCGGTCACGGGCGCCTCTAAACAAGCCAACTCATCCGCAAGAGCCTTGACCTTGTTGACGTGATCCAACAAATCGTCCTCCTCTTGCATCTTGCTAGTGAAGAACTTGCGGCGAAGAAATAGGAGGTTGGAGAGGCTCTTGGTCTCATGGATGTTGCAAAGGGTGGTCCACGCTTGGGCTGGTCCCTTGCAATGGCGAATGTGTGCAATTTGGCGATCCACAAGGTTGATGGCAATGAAAGCAAAGGCCTTCTTCTCCTTCCTCTCCCATGCCTTCTTGGTCTTTGGATCCGCATCTTCACTTGGAGGCTCCTCACTCCCATCCACCACGTCCCACAAGTCCTTCTCCGCAAGGATCATCTCCATCTTGAACTTCCACATGCCAAAGTTCTCTCCATCAAACTTGTCGATGATGCGCACGCCCTCTCCTCCACTGGATGCCATGGTGACGCAGCTCCCACTGTGTTGGATTTCACTGGAAGGGTCTTCTTCTGCTGGTGTCGGTTGGCAGTCGATACAAGTGGTCACAGATAAAAAACAAAAAAATGGTCTTCTTCTGCTGGTGTCGGCTAGCAGCCGATACAAGTGGTCACCAAAAAAAAAAAAAAAAAAAAAAAAAATTTTCAAGGTCAGCGCTGAATGCAGCATTCAAATGAATGAAAACAATTCCGATTATTTACACTTGCACTTCTGTGCACAATACAAAACTACATGGCCTTAAGTACCAAGAAGTCCGCTACAATAAGAGGCACTTTGCCCAAGCAGCCCAAGTGTTCTACATTCATGTTAGCTACCCGCGCAGGCATACAAATCCAATCGCAGTCCACAGGCATGGCTCATCACCTGGACATGACCGTCATCCTCTACCATACCTTGGTCCTGTAATCAATAAACCATTCTCTACCTTCTTGAAACCAAGCCATGGCCAACTCACCCGTCCGAAAACAGTAAACCCAGCCGAGGCCTCCCAAACAGCTTCTCCACCTCCAATTCAGACCCTAATGAAGCTCCAAACTTCCAGTCAGCCCTAAATGGAGGCTACTACTCACAATTAGCACCTCAAGGGCAACAATGGCCTCCAACACCCCTAGTTGGATCACCCAAACTCCAAAGTAGCCTACTTGCCTCTCAATGGCTCCATAAGGCTCACAAGGACACAACTCAACCTTCAATGGATGGAAAATTCCACTCCTTTGCCTCACTCACTCACAAGGGCACAAATCAGCCCTCAATGAATAGCAAATACCTCAAGCAACCCAAAGGTGCTTCCAAGCCTCACAAAAGACTCTCACTAGATTGCAATTGCCACAATCACAATCAACAATGCACCCAAATGCATAATCAGCCCTCAATGGGCTCTCAATGTACTCTTCTAAGCACAAACTCAAACTAGGAGCATGCAACCAGCCCTCACAAGGTGTGATTACTACCATAAGCAATCTCTCACCCAAAATGCACTCAAAACCTCACAAACCAAAAAACCCCAAATAACTCACACCATATGGTTTGTAGGTGAATAAGACACAAAACGCTAATTGCTCCTCCAAGCTCCAAGATCGTCTCCAAATGATATGAAATTCTCCCTTAAGCGCAACTCCAAGTGCGTGGGCCCATAACCTATTGAGATTACAAAGTTATGTATGAGAGAAAGGCTTTACTTAGATGGTAGAACGATACGAAGCCACATGAGTGGGCTCAACTTAAGCTAGAAGCCTTTCCTAGTTATCCACAAACCATGTGGAATAACTAACTACATTGGGCTGCCTTTGACTACGAGCAATACCCATGGACTCTAACACTAACTAAGTGTCTAAAGCTACTCCTAAGGCTAACTGTACATGGTCAACGCTAGTATGTACAGAAACTCTAACAATGTCCGTCCTCACGGACGCCAGCGGACGTAGCGTCCCTCCCGCCGTCGGAAGGCGGATGGGCAGGGCGGACGGACGGGGTGGACGGGGGGATAGGCGGACGCTGTGTCCGCCGAGACCGCAAATGTCTGCGGACACAGCGTTTGCGTTGGGACGTCCCGGACGTTTGACCGTCCTGTCAACCCTAGTTCAAAGATGGTATGCAAAACTAAAGAGGAGAAGATTGTGAAAGAAAATGAAGATGCAATTGGAGAGGAGAAAAAAGAGATGAGTAAAGTAGACAAGCTTAGATGGAAAAATTGAAAGAAAATTCAAGCATTGGTGAAAAAGACTAAAGAGCCAAATGGATATTGTGCAATTAAATCATTGCATTGCATTGCCATTCCAATGGGATAATCTAAATTTCCAAAATTGCAAAGATGTTCTATAATATGCAATGTATAATAATAATTCAATGAAGATTTTTTAACAAAAGTTGTTAAATATGATTCATAAATTATATATATAGATATCTATATATATAGAAAGAGAGAGAGACAGATATCTATATATTTATATATAGTTGGATCTACTAGTGCACTAACTAATATATTCATGAATACAAATTCAAGCAAAAAATTTAATATTTCTTCAAAAAATATTTTTAGATTGAATATTTGTAATTTCTATATGAACTTTTTCCTTTATGTCCAAAATTTTAAGATTTAATTACAGTGATTTTCCAAGATTTTAGTTTTCTCTAAATTCATCACAATGTTGCTCAAGTGAACCATGCGCAAAAGGCACTTTTTGAGAGTGGCCTCAAAATAATACTCCCTCTATCCTACTAAACACCTCCAATTTTTTTTCTCATGAGGGATTATTTGTATTTTTAGTCTTAGTGCTAGCAATACATTCATTCAAGAAGTAGTAATCCATCCTCTAAATCTATGCAAAATTTGCAATTAAAGTGCTATGGTTTAGGCATTTAAAATTCATATGATTTTTATCATATTTGAACATAGTTCATGAATGCTATGGAATATTGGTCTTTGAAGATAGTGTTACTTAAATGGAAGTTGAATTCACTATTATGCCAAGATTCTAGTATGTGAGCCCAAAAAATAAAATTGAAGTCCAATTGTTAGTTTTAACACATAAATTTGAAGATTTGGTGGAGCATTTAAATAATGCAACGGAAAAAAAGGAGCAACTATCATGAGGATGAATATAATCATTACCAATTGTGAGTTAATGGAGTAATGCTTATTACTTGAGGATGGAGTAATCTATTCCTATTGTTTTAAATGTAGTCAATCCAATGCAAGACCACCAAAAAAACAATTGAAGCCCAATTGTTAGTTTTAACACATAAATTTGAAGATTGGCAAATGAAGGGGCAACTATCATGAGGATGAACATAATCATATATCAATTCTGAGTTAATGGAGTAATTATTATTACTTGAGCCTCCATCCAAGATTCCGATTAGTACAAAAGCCGCCCAAAATATGGTATCCAATTGCTAGTCTCAAAGATGGCGGCATTGTCAATTGGGAAGAGTGCAATTTATTCTTGCCCAATTTTTCTTGTAGCATTGAACTAGTCAATTGGAAAAATTGTAAGAGCCAATTGTAAAGTGTGAAGGTACATCCAATTAGATTGTATAGTGTATCCAATTATTGCTGGAGTAGTGAAGAGGCAATTTGTTGACCATAATTTGAAATTTGGCGATGGCGGGAGCGGACTCCAACGATGAATTGACAATTGTGAAAGAGATTCTAGTGACAGGGGAACTAAAGATGCAAGATTTTTACCGATTGTTGAAGAAACCAAAGGTCGAAGGTGCTGTGACGACATTAGCAATTGGAGAGGCATCTGGTGCGGGCAATGAGATTGGAATCCGATCGGCACCTTGGCCACCAATAAGTTCTGAATTGGGATTTTATCACAATAAAAAGAGTATGAAGAATTTGGAGGTGGGAAAGTTGTTGGGATTTCTTTCTGCTAGTCTTCATCAAGTTGAAATCCAAGATGAGTTTGTGGCAAGTTACCAATTGCGAGAGCTAGTTGGTTTTGTGAGAGAAGTGATTGGATTTGACATCGGAGTTGGTGAGTAGGGCATTAAAGTTATCCAATTGTGGAACTTCATGGACGAGCTTGTCGGTAGAAGAGTATCCAATTGCTGGGTGTTTTTCAATACCAAACCCATCCTATTCCGTCCAATTGAAGATGGAAATACCGATTAGGTTTTTGAAGACGGAGTTGACTACCGATTGAAGAAAAATGGTGGAGTTCGTGCAACGTTGGCTATTTTTGGATGTGGATCTTGCGAGCATCGATTTGGGAGTTGTGGTGGCGATGGTGGCAATATTTGGGCACGGCGTTACTATCAATTGGGCAAAATTGGAGGCGTGGTGATTTCATCAACTCGTGGTGAATGTGAAGATTCAGCCATTTTGGGGTGAGAAGATGTTTCATGGTGGATACTTCATCACAAAGATTTTGAATGCAATGAATTCAATTGATTTGGCGTCGGTGAAGATGGAAACAGATGAGGTAGGGGCCCAATCGGTGCTTTCAGGGGTTCCATCACCATTACAAGGACCCAATTATTACCAAGTGTTGGCGCGGAAGGCATCGCACCAACTTTCAAGGTTATCATCACATCCTATAATTTTTGATGAATATGCAAACTTCAATAGAAGTATGATGATCTCCTTACTAACCACCAATTGTTGCAAACAGAGGCAAAGCAATTGAAGGAAGAAGTGGCTAATGCAACTCCTAAGCGTATAATCATGGTGGAGCAATTGAAAAAAGCAATGGTTGTCCACCAATTGTTGCAAATTGAGGCGGCGCAATTGAAGAAAGAAATGGCTAATGCAATTGGTGAGCGTGCAACAATGGTGGAGCAATTGAAGAAAGCAATGGTTGATGTAGCTAATGTAGTTTCTAATGGGCTTCTACAACAATTGAATCATGAACTCCCCTGTTTGGTTAATGACAATTCCGAAATGGTGGAGCTTCGTACCCAATTGGAAAAGTGCAAGGCTGAGGCAATGGAGCAAAACAAAAAGTACGTTGTTTTGAATACCTAGCATATTCAAACCCGATTGGATGCAATAACTCAAGCAAAAACTTCAAGAACTTATCATGCATTCATAGAATTTAGAGCGAGAATTGTTGAGCATTCGGAAGCGTAAATCTATTTGGGATGCAGAGTCTCTAGTGACAATTGAGAAAGAAGCACAAATCACTATTGAGGGTGTATTGGAATTGTCTTATTTTATTCCACCTGCACAAAACTTGGAGTGGGCATATACTTACGATTGCCAAATCTTCTTCATGCTAAATGGATTGACAATGGGTCAAACTTTATCACAATTGGAATTTCAGCAGATATGGAAATGGGCGGAAGAGGATAAACTCAAAGATCTATTGGTGGAAATCCTTGTGCGTGGTGATCTAAAGTTAGAGGATTATGTTGTAGCGTATTGGTTGATCAGCAACCTAGGAGTTTGGTTGCTTTGTTATCATCGCCAATTGGAAGAGATTTAGATGGATCGCCACCAATTGGAGCTCCAATGTGCGGATCAAGTTCGGACACCTAAGTTTGCTCAATGGGGCTTGGTAGTGGCATCGGAGCTGGCGAAACACTGGCCAAAATGTGCAATTGAGGAGTGGCAATCGTTATTGTAGAAGTTCTTAGATGAGTTCCAATTGGAGGGGTGGCTACTTCAAATGATCAAGTATAATCAAGCCTGATTGGTGAAGACCCGGTTTGCAGATATACATCCCAATGAGTATTTTTATACCTATCGGGATACCAAGATCCGATTGGAGCGATTAGTGAAAGCGAAGACTTTTTCGCAACTATTGCCATTCTAGATTCATACTGATACAACATTCAAAAATAAATACAATTGGCAAGTTGCACCTAAAGTTGTGGTGGACATACTGGCACATTTGGATAGTTGGAGTTTCGGTACGAGTGCCAGTTTTACAGATGACCCATTTCTTGGCAAGTGGGAGAATCTTTTGAGGACAATGGATGACCGATTGGATACGCTGTTGTGGGAGGCACTACTTTGGATTGGGAAGGATTATAACCATAAGCAAGCGTTGTTCAGTAAACCAATTGAGGCTTTAATTGCAACTGAGTCTAATCTTTGATTGGAAGTAGGTGAAGTACCCAAAAAAGTCGTTGAGAATCCCAATTTCTGTTCAACTTTTGAATGTTGCTACAATTGGATACGATGTGGTACAATTGGCTGGTGATTCCAGATGTTTAGAGCAATTGGATGGAATGTGTAACTTCCTACTACAACTTTTGGAACGAACATAAAACCCAATGGGACCTACTGTATTTCCGAGCAGCAATCTTTTGCAAGGTGCTAGTAGAATGGTGCCAATTTTTCAAAATCATCATTGATCCTCAATTGGATGGCAGAATGTTGCAGGACAAAGAGCTTTACGCGTGGCTTAACTACAATTGCTGTTGGAAGATGCGGTTGCTAGAATTGATGTTGATGATGCAATTCTTGCAAGGGGCGCACCACAACTTAATTGGCGATAAAAAATCCAATAGGAAAGGTGTACTAGAATCTTTTGTCCATCAAGATAGGGATGGGATTTTGAAGGAGGAGCGTGCCAAGTGGAGAGAGTTATCGGTGGAATGTGAAAAGACCAATCTTGTAGAACTTTGGCATGGTGGAACTAGGTGGTTGTATCAAATGCCGTTGCAATAGAATCAAGGCTTCACTCTCCTTCCCATTCCTTATCCGGTGTCATCTAAGAGAGCAACGAGTGTGAAGCAAGAAGCCACAAGTGCGACAAGTGTGAGGCAATCAACCACTAGTGGGACTAGTTCAAAGAAGTAGTGTTTGTGGGGACAAAGACAATTGAGGTAGGGCCTTCCCTTTATGCAATTTATTTTTCTGCATTAGTTGATTGGTAGTTTATGAGTTACCTAGTTACATTTGCTAATCAGTAGTGTAGTTCATGCTATATACTCGTGTAGTTATCAATTGGGATCCGTTTTGACTTTTTGTGCAGATGTAACTAGATTTTATGACCGATTGGTATTTATTTTTCAGACACCGGATTGAGTTGGCTTTCATGCGGTGGTATTTAGACTGTGATGTCCAATTGGTAGTTTCAATTGTCTTGTGAGAATAGCACGCACTCCTTCCCCTAGCCGCAAGCTAGACCAATTGTGTTGTCTTTTCATTTGTACTGAATACATAAATTGGTGTTTGCAATGGTGAGTGTTGACAATTGTGTATGTTCAATTGGAAAAGCTTTGTGTGATGTTGTAATTGTGATATGATTGTTTGAACTTGTGAGAGTCAATTAAAAATGTGGTTGATTTTATAATGGAGATATTGGTTGGAGAGAAATTGAAGTGTAAATTGTATGTGAGGATGGAAATTGTGAAAATCAATTGGAATTAATCTGAATGATGAATTAAAAAGAAATAAATCTGAATGTGTGGAATTAAAATTGGAAGACTCCAATTGCTTCATGAATTGGGGGTAAGAAAATAGGAAAAATATCCATTGGAAAAGTAATTTGAAGCCAGTGAGATATGAGTGACTATAAGCATAGAGCAATTGTAAAGTTGGATTACGGCACAACAACCACATTCTTGGAGCTCCAATTGACAATGGTGCGGATAAGATCTTCCTCCAATTGACAGTATGGGGGACCTATGAGAGCATCATTACTTTAGCTTGTTCTATGAACAATCAAAGACAATTATCAATTTTGTGACAACGAAAGCGGAAGGGGACTGTGATGTTCCTATAACGGGCATCACTTCATGTTATCTAGTCTTTTTCTAAATTGTTTTAATGATTCTTCTAAGGTTCTCACCTTTTTTTCCAATTGAGTTTTAGTTTCTCCTCCCATACTTGCTTGTGCTTATCAGAAGTCTTTGTATAGGAGACTAAAAGGTGTTTATTTTTATACTGTGGCATTTTGCACAAGGCCTTTTTATGAACCATTGTTTGTTTTATTGGAGATACATGCTAACAATCTTCAAGCTTTAAACTTTTTGTGCTCTTCTTATTCGATTGTGTCTCGATGAATACATTTTATGCATCTATGCGTTTTGACTTGGGTTGATGGCCTTTCATTATTCATCTTAACACACTCGTTTTGTTTGTGTTTGCAAGCATTCAATCATGGATTTCTAGTACTGACAGGCTTCACATGATGGTCTCATTTGAAAAATTTAACAAGTTCTCCCGCCAGGTTTACAGGTTTTCAATCGTTTGTGTTTGCAGGCATTTGATCATGGATTTGTAGTACTGACAAGCTTGACATGAAAATGTCATTTGAAAAATGTATCAACTAAAACCTTCGAGTTTAGGATTGAAAGGTTGTTGAAGTTGAGCAACTTTTGAATCAACATAGTTCTTTTTAGTAAATACTCTTATTTTGTTGAAGTGTTGTGTTTCAATGTGCCAAGATTGTAACATGCATGTACACAGAGATCTAAGTCTAGGGACTAATATTGATCTCAGGTTCAAGAAAAGATGCCAATTTCTTGAAGTTTCACCTTTTTAACGAGTATGACGATTGTACGTAGTTTCACCTTCTTCACTCTTGTGCTAATGGCTTGTGAGTTGCGGCATTGTAAGCACTAGTATTGCTACAACAGTTGGACAAGTATATGTGGAGCAATGAGCTTGACATTTACCCTTACTGAGCACAAATTATCTAACGATTGTGAAGCCAATTAGAAATGAGTAACTATGAAGTCTTGCAATTGTGAAGTTGGATTCAAAGTTGACAAATAGCAATTGGAAATGTTTAATGATAAAATTATAAGTGCCAATTGGATGGAAAAAGAATTCCAATTGTAAAACATATGTAGTGAAAGATCAATTGGAGATCAAGTTGTGATGCTGTGGGTATAGAGAACTAGAGATTATCAATTGCAGAAAGTTGTAAAGAATAAAGTTGGAAATGTTGTAGCCGGTTCGAAGGAGCCAATTGGAAAAGAATAGGGAGTCTGGGAGTGCATTAAACATACTTAAAAGACTTTTGCAATTGACTCGTGTGACAAGCACAATAGGATAGATTTCAATGTAAGAACAAATACAAGGATGATTTACAATTGGACATCTAATTGGATCAATTGTTGCTTGACCTCAGAGCCTATGAATAAAGCTTGCAATTGAAATGATTCATGCTTATTGAAGTTGATTCATCTCATCCATTCTCAGTCGCAATTACCCTTACTTAGCACAAATTATATGACGATTGTGAAGCCAATGAGAGATGAGTGATTGTAAGGTCTTGCAATTGTGAAGTTGGATTCAAAATTGAAAGATAGCAATTGGAGATGTTTAATGCTAAAATTAGAAGTGCCAATTGGATGGAAAAAGAATTCCAATTGTGAAGCATATTTAGTGAGAGATCAATTAGTTCCACTAATTTTTTCACAACCGCCAATTCCAAAGTTCCACCACTTTCTAACGGTGTGGACATCAATTTCTTCCACTCCCACGTTGTTCGCCTCCAAGGCAATGTAAACCAATAGGATGTCAACTGCAACCTCTTCTAAGGCAACATAAACCTATTGGGTGGCTTGAAGACTTGTACAACCAATTTGTTCATTCACGCCAATTGAAAATACCTTTTTCTAGTTCAAAATTGGATTTGGAGCATCCAAAAAAACTTGGATTGCCTCCAAAGTTCCTTTTTTTAACTCATGGGTGAGCAATGTCACGCTCTTGGATGTTGTTCAAGTTTGCAAAACATCGAGGTAAACCAAAATTGGCATCAAAATCCCTATGTCCCTATATTGGATGGTGCTAGACATTTGCGGCACTATCCTATCGATTTTCATCCATGTCCTATAGGTTTTCATCAAAGAGCCGTAGGTTTCTGTTGATGTCCTATAGGTTTAGTTCATCCTACACCAAGACAAAGTCGACGTTGGAAGAGGTTGGGGTGCATTTAGTATTCCATACAAACGCCCTCCGTTAGCCTCATGTGCACAACTCTAGAAAACAAGCTCCAAAAAAACTTGGACTCCATACCCAGCCCTACTCTATTCGGACTACATGATGGCGATACCCACATGTGATGCCGATACCCGCCTGTGATGGCAACACCCGGACCTTGAAACGTAACAAACCCCAATAGAACGCTCCAAAACTATTTTAGACTATATAATTACTCTTATTCTTCCAAATAGTACTTTATGATGATTTTTCTCAAATCGTCAAAACTCTGGAGAAAACTCTGGACATTTAGTGGTTAACTCTTTGATTCCATTTCAGGTCTTGTTGTTTACATGGACTAAGTTTCTAGTAAATTCTGGAAGTTTTGAGCAGTGGTGAAGCTGCCACCAAACGTGTACATCGAACTCAAGGCTTTCACTGTCCTTTGCGCATCAACTAATCTAGTCGACAGCTTGCTATCACTGCCAGCAGAAAACTCTTGACTCTCAAAATGGCGATAGCTTCGTTGATCCCTCGGAGGAGGCAACGGCTTCTCATCCAGTTCTAATGTAGAAATGGCTTTACTTGGCATCCCAAAAGCTGCTTCGTGAGAGATTTCACCGGATGATAAGCCCCTTCTCATGGAAAACAACACAGTGGAGAGCCACTTGTGCAAGAAACTCGCACGCTGGAAAAGACGACATACATTTCCTTCAATGAGTTAGCTCATGTAAAGAATCAAACTGGAAGGCTTAGAAACTTGGGTCATTGGAAGCTGGAAAATAGGATAAATAGGAAGTCTTAGCTTACTTTTAGAAGCATGTCTTTCAGAATGTCGAAGTCCTGCGGTTGTCCTAATGCAAACACATGAATTGTTGTATGGGTGACCTAAGAAAAAATTAAAAATCAGTCATGAAACGTCAGTCATCCGAAACTGCGTGAAAAAACATCTTCATCTCCAAATCTAAGTCACGGAGAGAACCCCTCATCCACCTACAAATCTAGGTGGATTTAAGCATGTTTTCATTATGTAGGAATGATTTTTGATGTTTGCGTCTTCGTGTATGTCAAAGCAAATGATTGAAAGAGTATATCAAAGCAAACGATTGAATGATTGGAAGACTAACAGAGGAAATCAAATTTGCGATGGTTCCTTAGCTACAAACCGCTAGTGGTGTTGGAGGTGAACAATACGGTACCTGGTCTGCAAGAGCAGCTTGATATTTCATTGATGTTGGTTCTGCACCAGTATCATTTTCTAAAGAGTCCAGCGATTGTACAAGGGTTTGCACCACATCTCGGAAGGCCACTCCATAATCTGCACAATTACACTGTAACGGTTAACCAAGCCACATTTTTGCAAATATTCGTTGACAATATCACAACATTATAACCAAATTGTTCTCAAAAGTAAAGGAAAACAGGTAAATATTCAGCGTGTCAAACTAAAAATTCAACAAACAAGTTTCGAAGGTTTTAGAAATTAGAATTTTTAGGTTTCAGACTTCAACTAGGTTAGGTCAGAAACTTTAGACTAAGTTGGAAGGAGAGAAGAAAACTGGCAGTCGGCTGCACGGGTGATTTGGTACATGACAGATCAACAAATTATCTACATGACATGACTCCCAAAGACACCCCTATCTTATTACTCAATAATGTTATGCTGTGTATTTGTTAATATTGTAAACGATACATAAAGCCTCGTTTCAAATGTTTCTTCACTCGAAGATCCTCTACATAGTACACTTTAGATACTAGAACCAGAATATTAGAATTGTAAGAATTATTTGGTATTTGATCGTACTATTGGCCCTTAAAAACATGAAAATTGAGAAAACCATGACAACAAATAACAAAACACTTAGTAGAGTGGCCTGCTACCTTGTCGGGAATTTGGAACAGCAAGCGCAGAAGCAGCATGCATACGAATCTTGAAGTTCGCCGAGCCCCGCAACAACAACAGGAGTATGCTGAACACTGACAACGCCCTGTGGTACCAGAACATCAAGCGATTCGAAATAACTAAAAATGAGAATGTCTACAACACAGGGAAGGAGAAACTCGCTAAAGAGGAACAAACAGGGAAAAAAAAGAATAACGACAGGTACTACAACAAGACAAGGGAGAATCCCACAGGCAGTTCCAAACATCATGGGCCCCTGGTCGAGGTTGCAACATCTAGCTCAAAGTACGATCATTACTGATTCAAGAATAAGCAGGGCATCAATCCGAACTCCCTATTGAATGTAGCTTACCACGGTGCAGAGGACAACTGAATACTCCGGTTTAAAAATAGGTTCCCAAGGGCATGGCAAACATTCCACTGCACCTGCACGAATGAAAGATCACTGTCAGTCTCACAACCCTGACGTCCGAGCGCACTTGCTAACGAAGACTACAGTCAACACACTCGATTCATACATACGTAATTTTCTGAAATGTTAATCACGAAAAGAGGAAAATAGACAGTGACACTGACCTTAACATTTCCAGTGGTTACGCATGACACAAAAGTTTGCACCATCGTACCCAACCATTGTGAGGCAGGAACATCACTTTTGTGAGGATAAACAATATTCTTATGACCCATCCCCACGCAATTGATCCCACCTCTCTGGTCAGAAGGGCCAGCACTAAAGTCCACAAATCTTGCAAGGTTGCCAAGAGCCCTCACAACGTTGGCTCGTACCTGTTGTATTTTGCGAGCATGAGATCAAAATTATTTTTTTTAAAGCCAACAAAAGCGATCTAAGTCACACATTTACACACCTCACTTCCGATAAAGCTCTCATAGCTCTCACATCTCAGGCCAAAGACAAAAATAAGTGCAAGTCTACTTGACATAAATCTTCTGGACCGATCTTCTGGATATAGAAAAATCCATGATCTAAAGAGGTCGGATGAATGGAGACATCCAATTGCCATTGGAGGGAGAGAGATCACTAAAATCAAGACCCCGAAAAATAATATATTTAGAACCTTTCACTCGCAATGGGTTCTGAAAAATATTCAAACCAACAATCTTGGTCCCAACACCTCGATTATGAGCTACTCAATCCCTTCATGTTCGTGTTTCAATTTTTCTTTGCTAGTTCACCTCCTTTCGGCATAAAAGCAGGGTGGATTTCAAGTCCGATATAAGAAGATCATGACTCTGAATTTTAATCCAATGTAGGTGGCCATCAAGCTCTTACCTTGTCGCCATCATTAGCAGCCTTGAAGGAGCATTCAGCCAAGGACGCAAGTGGCACTTCCTCCAGCAAATAACCTGAACACAACAATGTCAACAGGGTACAAAAGTTGCTGACAAAGAGAATTTATCTGCTAACGACCCCGAGGACCCAATTGAAATATTAAACCTCTTAACATCTTCAGTTGAACTTGTCCACGACATTGCAGGCTTACTGGTTTCCTTTGCGTCATCTGCCTGCACAATGATGCACAAAGCATCACAGAGGTTTGCTACAGCCCACGAAGCAGTAATGCGAACCTGCACAAAACTACACAATTACTCAAGTGCACTTTCATATCAAACATAATGCATTTGGGCACACGACAAGTTCATCTCTTCTGTCGTAGTACTAGACTGCTTTGCATTTCTAACAACAACTGTAAACCCCCATCAGCAGTATGAAATGCAAAATCTGAAATGCTGGGACGGTTGTCAAGATGATAAATCAACCGACGTTTCTCATTTTCAACAAGCAGCATATTATTGAACGAGTAAATAACATAAGATCTAACACAAGACCATCACCTTTACGCATAAGATCAACCCGTACTAAGCTAAACTGCTCAAAAATACTTGACAGTAAAAGCACGCCCAAAGAGATAAAGGGCACATGCAAATACCGCAGCAGAGCTGTCCTCCATCCTCAACAGAAGAAGAGTAATTATCGGGATCACCTTCTCCTTGCTGCCAAGGGACCACGAAGTTAGTTTTAGCTGACGAATCATGCGGAATCACACACGTTTGAAGTGAAAGAGAACCAATAAAATTAAAAAATTAAAATACCCTTATTCAGAGCAACAAGCGAAGATGGAATTTCCAAGATCTAGTATTTATCTATAAAGATTATAATTTGTTTACCTCTTCGACACTTCGGGAAACCCCACAATCACACCAACAGCCCGGCATGCTGCTGAACGCACCGCTGGAGTGTCATCGTCTCGAGAGGCACGCATCTACACGAATATGTTCAATAACCAAAAGCCAATGAGAACATCTGAAAACGATAATAACAGAGTAACATGTACTTCGAAACCAAGGGCGGTCCTCTACATTTCAAAATTACTGAATAATACACTAGTCAATCGAACAACGATTATACTTATAATAGGACTGCTTGCAGGACAACAAAGGGCGTACCACGGAGGATATAATGAACTCTTGCTTCTGCACAGGTAGAGCAGAAAATACAGCTGCCGTCAACCCAGCAAAGCACGTCAGCGCTGCACCTCGAACCTACAACATAAAACATTAAAGAATGAATACAAGGAAAGACATCTACATGGTGAGTTAGTGCTCACCTATATGCAAGAGTCATGGCAGATGTACATACATTTCTTCCCTGGATGCATTCCAAACATGAAGGTAGAAAGCAATGTCTCCGTGGTCTGAAAAGTAGCAATCAGAATAAACAAACAAGCAAGACAAGACAAAGGGACCCAATTACCATAGGTGCATTATGAACCAGCACACCAGGCAAAAGATGGTCCAGAGCTTGCAGCCACTGCGAGCATCCATCATCTTTGCGTACAACCTCCGTCGTATTAGAAGAGGAAGTGGTGGATACTGATCCCACATGCGTTGAAACTGCCTTCGGTGAGCTAGAGTCATGTAACTCGTCAGGTACTTCAAATCCAGATAGGACCCGAAGAGCTTCATCCAAAAGCTTCAATACAAGTAGATAAAGTCAGCAGTAGCAGCCGCATTCAACGTTGAAACAGTTAGTCGGTTTCACATTATTAAAGGAATTAACGGAAAACCCTGCCAAGAATCCTCAGAACAACGAAAGAAATCGTCACTACAATGCACACCTTGATTGCACTCTGCACCAGCTTATCATCACAAATTCGTGAAGGTTGAGCATCCACCGCAGACGGACCCCCGTGTGCTGGACTGGATGTAGTCGAGTGTGCCTTTTCCCAGTCTGTGTCAAAAACCTCAGTCACAGCCCCATAAATCTGGTCCCAAAAGCTGGGCACCACCATTGGATAGTTATGTACTGCAGCCTTGAGCGCCTGTGATAAGCAAGATAAGACACCGCAAGATGCATAAGCTACTACATGTTAAATGCTATGGCAACATCAATGACAACCTCATGCCTACAAACAGAATGAGAAAATTCGCAATGTCAATAAACCTGGAAAGCCTCAACTCGCACAACAGCGGGTGCAGGTGGCCGACAGTAAGATGTCAAATCCATTAAGAAAGTGCGTGGTGGCACTGAGTAGGTCATCTCTGCAGTGGCACACCCTGAAAATCAAACACGTTGAAATTCTAAACAGCATCTACTTCGCAGCGAAATAGTTCACAAACCTGCGATTAACATTTCGTGGTAATCCACAACCATGAACCAACACTAGGGGGTGGAAACAAAGTTACTTCAGGACCGTAAGATTGATTAAACGCCAATACAAACGCAGTACACATAGCTGCTACCTAGGTCATCATAGCAGAATGTTAAGTAAACCGACCTTTAGGATCGTCTGCAGTAAGGATGGCGATCATGCCCTTGGACGCAGGGCTAGCACTTAGAGCTGTACCCAGACAAGAGACTGCTGCAGTCTGGATCGTACAACCATGCGTGCACGTGTGTCACAAAAGAGATTCTTAATGCAAAAGTTTTCATAGGTTTGTCACTACAATACCTCAATGACGTAAGTTGCATTGCAATTTCAAGCAGAGTGGGAACTTGCGATTAAGATCAAGAGAGGCACATATACCATTGTATTGATCTGCTCTAAAGACGAACTGAAAAACTCCTGGGTCTTCTTGGAAACAGAGAGGACAACATTCGGTAGCAATTGCAAAGGAAGCCGATTATACCTGTCCAAACCCAACATTGGTAAGTTATTGGATGCGAACGTTGGGCCTTCTGATAGTTAAAAGGGAAAGTATTACGTAAGCAAGTATAAAGTGTAAAACGAATCAACTAACCATCGATTGAAAATGAATCAAAAGAATCATCGTAAGCAAGTATAATGTAAGGATAGTTTACATGATGAGAACATCGAAGCGACGCATGTCAGTAAAAATGATGGACTGAACAATTAGGATGTATAGACTTACGGTGCTGCAGCCACCAGAAGAGACAGCGCCTTCAGGGCAGCAACTAGCGTGCCACTGTGCTTCTCATTTGATACAACATGCACCAGCCCTGTGACCATCCATATCATAATTTTGAGCATTAAATCATGTCAGTTGGGAAGATGGCAGTATTCGACACTTCAGGAAGACGTTACCCGAATCTTCCATTCTATAATTTCAAACTCATCCATGTTAAGTTCCTTGCTAACGTCTAACAAAGCCCAGGCCAAAATATATAATATGTTCACACCAACTACACAGAACCAACCTTTCAGAGATACTCAAATGCGTGGGTGCAACCAAACATTCTTCATGTTGGAGCGTTTTTTTTCAAACAATTCACAATGACTATCAAGTTCCCATATGTACAATAGAACTTTCAAAAGTACAAGAAGAAATTGAGGACTTCAGATGGACAGATGAAGCCATGCAGACATACCAGTATGAAGCTGGATTACAATCTGACCCAAAGTGCCCGATAGAGTGGTAAATGGTGACTTTTGTGCAAGCTCCCGATATTCCGCAACCTGCAGAAATGCACGTACTGGACCTTCCAACATAACAGCTATCGTAGAAGCTGCTGCAACACGAGCCTGCTCATCCGGAAATCGTTCGCATCATTAATACAACAACGGAAGAAGATAATACGGTTTACATAGTCTGCATTAGCCCAGGCCCCACACTGATGAAAATAAATTAAGACCTCAAAAGCCACATGACCAGCTTAAGACCACAAGCACAGTAATATACCTTCACAATAGGGTCAAAGAGCAGGGTTGTAAGCAGCGTAGCCTGGTAAGGTCTGTGTAGAAGATAATCAAATAAGTTTATAAAGCAAATCTCAATAACATAACCCCAATTCAGAAGCACATTGAAAGCCTTACTCTCCCACATTATTGTAGATCTAAAAAGAAGCCAATAAGCATATTGTTTTGGAATCATACACAGCACTAAAAAAACAGATGGATACGCGTGTTACCGAGGCTGTAAAACGTCATGTGTTGGAAAAAGTAAAGCCCAATGTGCATGCAGGGACTTCGGATCTGCCCTTGCCAGCACCTAAACAATGTGGAGATTTGCCATTGTTAGTTTCATCATCTCTTTCAGGTTTGAACACCAGTAAAAGTACGCCTAAATCTTAACACTCTGAAAGCTTTGGGATATTTGTAAAGCGCTTAATCAATCCCAAAAGAGTGAACCGCCATTTTCCAATCTGATAAGTAGCCCTTAAACGTCAGTTTCCATCCCAGTAAGAAACTCGCAGCCAACAAATGTAGAACTGAAACACGTGACTGTGCAATTAGTGCGGTGAATATTCAGTGGACACTCAGCGAACTGATGTTATAGCCAAACCCTCTTCAGAACTAAAACAAGGACAGTAACAGAAACTTTGAGTTTTGATCAAGATCCGCATCTTCCAAGAGTCATAACACCAAGTACAGGAAAAAAGGAACACCTGAAAAGTCGTGATGGCAGTTATTCGGCACCTGGAGCTCTTGTAGCGATCAATATCCGAAACAGAACCATCACTGTCACTCTGGTCAGAATCAAACGAGAAGTCTCTCGAAAGAGTTTCATCCAGCATGCCCGTGCTCTCACTGCTTGTGTGTGCAAGAGACTTCATCTTTCCACGGAGATGAGGCGGCCGATATGCGCTGCCCTCTTTCCATGGGCGAGTTTCTGAAGTTTGACCTTGGCTACTGCTTAATCCATAGAGGAAAAACATGCGCAGAAATCCTACATAGGAGGCCACCTGCCCAAAGAGGAATTGTTCAATCAATACAAAGTCTGACGTTAACGAGAAAATTCAGATGGGCCTAGAAGCTGTAGTCTAGTCACAACAATACAAACAGAAGATGCTGGGGAAAAGGATTTTATACATGCTCCTCAAGAGATCCCTTTCGATCAGAAAAAACAAGGTGCACGCATCGGAGGAAAGCTGAAAAGTACCTGTGTATGAGCATGATCGTTGTTAAGTCACTACCACTACAGCAATGAACTTCATGACTAGACGGACCTAGACACTATAAAAACATCCAACTTGCAACTTGAGAAAATGATGATCATGCCACCAAGATAAAGATTCTTCAAATGTGGAAAATAGATGTCAATCAAAAACTTCACCTGAAAGTTGGCTCTGTAAAGCGAAAAAATCTACGTACAGATCTGAACTATACCTGTTGGTCCCTCTCTAGACACCATACCAATAGAAATACCCACCTGGAAGCATCCGAATCTTCTGTCAATGGCCCTTTAGTTGAAAAATGTTCAACTAATGTCCGCAGTTCCTGGTTTGCAACAGCAGCAGAGAACGATTGTTACTCAACGCGTACTAGAACTGAAGATGAGCCTGACCTTTATCCTGAAGATGTCCCTTGTTCCTACGACACATTAAGTTTAATTCAACTATAGATTTCCTAACACTGGAGAACGCCTGACTGACTAAACTTTAAACAATAATTTACGGAAGAAAGAGTATGTGGCTTTCCAAGAGAACATATTCTGGTGAAGTAGACACCAATACTGGAATTTGCTAACGGAAATCTTCTTAAGAGTGCATTGTCAGCCGTCATAAGATTAACCCTATAATGATCGAGTACCTTTTGAATTTTTGCATACTTTTGCTCATATCTTTGTTCACCTCAATTTTGTCAAACTGATCATTAAGGAAGGTTTCTTTTTTAATATTCAAGTATCAGATTCGATGAATGAGAAGTGATTTGGACGAAACATCACCCCGAAGTACTCAGTCCATTATCCAGAATATGGCCTTCGGAAACGCTTAGGGTTAACCCCCATACGGACAACCAAACCAAAAAAATTATGAGATAATATTAAAATAGCATCTAGAAGGACACTAGCCGGGACTTCAAACATACGCAAAAAACGAATCTAAAGAAAGTGAATTGGAAATTAAAATATAAAAAATATGACCTGGAAACGTGTTGGACGTGCTCTAGTTTTACCCAGTTCAGAATTTGACGTCAAGTGCTATGACATACCTGTACAGTGTATCTCCAAGTGTCATTGGATATGACTGGTCCCGCCCTTGTGAACACATTGCCTATTGCAACAAACACAAGCCTCTGAACTTCCATATCGTCATCGACAGGCCTGGACCAAACTGCAATGTTGGGTCTTGAGCTTGACTCATTATGCTGACCCCGCAACGATGTCGCCGGGCGAGTTACCAACCCCAGCAGGAATGGAACGAGTGACGTGACATCGTCTACAGACAGCTGGTCTCCGCTGTCATGCAGTAATTGCCTGTGCACATCCCAAATTCATTGACACGAGAGCTTCATTATCCAACGGTCCCAACTACATAATCAGAAATTCAAATGACAGCCAACACGAGAAGTTGGGTCCATGTTGCGCACCCGAGAGCTGTAAGGGCTTCAACCTTTGCCTTGCTGGCATCTATTTTGCCTTTTTCCTCGAGGGCAACTAGAGCAATCACTGGCGTTGCTGATGTTATGATTCCCTGAAGAAAGTTAACAAGGGCAAGGAGAGCATAGGAGCTGAATTCCAATTGCATTCGAAAACTGATTTCATTTATCTGCAGCCAGGGATCAGTGACCAACTTTAGATGCATGTTAGGCCAGAACGAATCAGTAGAGCAACAAATCGTAGAACGAAAATGGAAGATGCAGAATTTTGATTCTCCAGTGCAAAGCAACGACTGCGAGAAGTTAGTAAACGAAACCAAAGAGCAGTTGCAGAGAGAGAGCTGTGAGTATCCAAATACCAAATTACAAGTAGACCGGCAGATGCGAGCCGCTTCATCGCTAACCACAGGAAGCCATTTCCCTGACACTGCTTGCACCAACAAAGATACGTCTGCTGCAACCTGAGGCGATCACAAAGATGTCAAAGATCAGACAAGAGTATCTCCCTCTCAGTGCGAGAACTAACATTGCGTGAAGCAAAATTCCCGAATGGATCGACTTCCGCAATTCCCCCATGCCCTGAAAAACTACTTCCGGCATTTAGACGCCACTTCCAGGAACAATTGACATGTATACAAGGGTCACAGACGAGCTTGCCGACTGCAGTACAGTACCAGACGCAATGGGAAGACAGACGCTCAGCTCAAGCTCGCAAACCAAACTCGTAATTGCAAACGAGCCGAGCTAATAAAACGACGAATCTTTCAGCGGAAGGAAGGCCAAAATAGGAAGAGTACCTCACGAGGTGGAATTCGGGAGACAGACTGCAGTAGATTGGGAGCATGAGTGAGAATATGGGGGACCAAAGAAGAAGGCTCGATAGCAGCGCGCAACGAATCGAACACCCATCGCCATGGACTGGTTGAACCAGCCATGGCAACAGTTGTTTCTTGCTCCTCAAATCCAGCCCGCCTCCATTCACTCTCTAAACATGATGTTTGCTCACAAATTTACCGAATCGTCTTCCACCACCAATCTTCCATAACACAACGGCAATCAAACAACAAATGCAGCTCTCAGTCTTTAACTGAACCACCAATCTGAATCCCTCGGCTATCACTAGCGTCCCACAAGCCAGGCAGCATCGAGACTCAATCCCGAAGCTGAGTGCAATTTTTTCCCACCTCGGCACGCGTAGAGAAGATGATCTGTAACAAACCCCCAGTCCTTCCCATCTAACCTCTCACGCACCAAACATTGATGCTTCTGCACCTCTCCTCACTCAGCTCGAAGAAATCCGCAAAGTATGGCTTGGCGTCATCAATTTCAAAGTGGCAGTCCCTTCATCGCCAAACAGTAGAACCATTGCCCCGAGAATCTGCAAAACCCTAGCGGGAAAAGATACCCGAGACAGGAGGTTCAAGAGTAAGGAATCCCTGTACGGACGAGGACCTTCAACCCCAAATCGTCGCGTGAGGCAAACCCCCGGAAACCAGTTCCGTTGAGATTTGACACCAACCCGCTCTGGAGCTCTTCTTTAGATGCCAGTCATGGTCACGAACCTCTTCCCGGAAGTTGTGACAAAGAAATGAATAAAGTTCATAGAAAGGCATGTGACCGCAAATTACTCGAGCTAACTAAACCCTGGCTGGGAGAGCGAGTCTGTGAACTGGGAGCGCGATTCGAATAAGATAACCAAAATTTAACTGAGAAAGTTTCTAAAAACATTTTATGGGGAGATCGCTTATGCTCCGGAGAACTCCATCTCATAAATTGCCTTGGCGCCTTGCACTTTGAGTAGCAGCATTGATAATTAAGATTTGACGGAATGTTTCTCTGACCTAGCATCGTTGTACTGTGGAGTGTGGACACGCTCACTGTATCCTTTACTGTTTTATTTGGCACTCCATAAACTTTCTTTCTTTTTGACTCAAATTGGCTTGAGTGCAATTGCAAAAAGGAGTTCTCCATGAACTTTCTAATTCCTTATCCTCCTGTTACTAGTGAAGCATTCTAACCTGCTGGAAACACTTGAGTCGAGCATAGATAATAGATAATTAAGATTTGACGGAAGTTTTGAGTCAAGTACTGATAATCAAATTTAAGTGAACGGAAGCCAGAAGAAAGCCTCTAGTACAGTATGGCCATGGCAGACGGGTATGGCAGATCGTTGACAGGTTGACAACCACGATGGCAATGACGTATAGTGCATTTGTTTCTTGCTCAACCCTGATACCCTTGCAATCTCCGACATTAGTCAAGGGTTCCCCGGTCCTAAGTGCACATTCATCGATAGTCAGCTCGTTGTCGGTTCAGCATTGTTTCGAAACGCCCCGTGGATGGAAACAATCATTTAGGTCTAGTGCTTCCGATTCTCGCAAGGGACGTGGGGATTCTGTGAGCGCTTCAGTATTCGAGGCTCGAAATCCAGAATCTACGTTGCGGTGGAAGGCTATGGCGGATCCGAGCGCCGAGGCCCCTCCAAGGCAAGAGTTTACATTCGTAAACAAGAGCGGGCTGAGGTTGAAGGGAGTACTCGTGGATGGTGGGGCTGGATCCAAGGAGGTCTGCATTCTGTGTCATGGCTTCCGGTCATCGAAAGAGGGCAGGACCTTGAGCGCTTTGTCGACAGGGTTGGCGGAGGCTGGGGTGAGCACCTTCCGGTTTGATTTCTCTGGCAATGGGGAAAGCGAGGGAACATTCGCCTATGGAAACTATTGGAAGGAGGTCGAGGACTTGCGAGCAGCGGTGGAGTTTTGGACTTCCAAAGGCTCCAGGGTTGTTTGTGTAGTCGGACACAGCAAGGGCGGCAACTGCGTGGTGTTGTACGCGTCCAAGTACCACGATGTACCATACGTAATCAACATCAGTGGCCGATTCGCCCTTGAGAAAGGTCAGTGCTTAGTCCATTGCCATCTTCTCGTGCATCGCATATGAATGCGAGTAACTAATCCCCCTCTCCGTCCTGCCCAATATAATCTTTACTTGGATCTTCTGCTCTGCACCAGCACGATGCTGTTCCTTGCGACATTACCTGCATGCAATCATCCTGCGCTCTGTCAAATCGACACCAAAACGTGAAGCATGTCCATTACCCTTGCATCTGCTTTCTTTCCACTTCCAATGACCTAGAATCTTCCGAAGCATTGTTACGAAGACCGGTCGAATATTCTAGACACGAGTTTCTTGGACTGCAAATCGGCTTATAAGTTTTGCACTTATGGCTATTCTTTTTCAATCTCCTGTGTTCTTGAGCTATTGCCCTTCAGATGTAATTTAATGACATCGGAGAAGCGATCAAATTGACGCTGAGGTAGAAAGCGAGAACGTTCTCGAACGCTTTTGTTAGTACCTATGCTTCGAGCTACAACGTTGACAGATTAATAACAGATGCACATGAGATTTTTGTTTTTGAATATACTCCGCAGTCTGGATTTCCCTCATACATTTCGTTTCAACACTGCCGGATCTTACGTGAGTTTACTCTTGAAACCCTAAGTCCCCTTTCCATGGCCTAACCCCTTGAAAATACACCATCCGGTGTGTTCAAGTCCGTCGCCACTTGGAAATCGTCTCTCACTCCCCGCTCGACTTGGTGCAGGGATCTTGGAACGATTCGGCGGGCAAGAAGGGCTACGGAAGCTGGAGGACGAGGGCGTGCTGGACATCAAAGACGCCTCCGGCAACGTGGAGTACCAAGTGACGAAAGCGGATTTGCGAGACAGGCTGACCACCAACATGCACGCAGCCTGCATAGCCATTCCCGAGTCCACGCGAGTGCTCACCATCCACGGCACCAACGACGAGGTGATTCCCGCAGACGATGCCTACCAGTTTGCGCAGCGGATTCCAACGCACAAGCTGGTGCTGATTAAGGACGCCAACCACGGCTTTCACGCCCATCAAAGCCAGCTCTTGAAGCATGTGCTCCAGTTCTTGCAAGAGACGAGCGCTCTGCAAGAATCGGGCGCATTGCAACCTTAGACGATTTCCTGCAGTTCAACTAGGGTAAGGATTCTCAAGCAGATCATCTTTTAGAATAACGGCGTGCACCATGGCTGATCTCCTGCAGTTCAACTAGGGTATGAATTCTCAAGCAGATCATCTTTTGGATTGCCGACGTCCACCATGGCCGATCTCCTGCACGTCAATTAGGGTATAGATTCTTAAGCAGGTCATCTTCTAGCCTGCTGTGCACCAACTGCAAATGTTTCTTTGAAGGCAAAGAACACTATTTCCATCACTTTAAGCATTTGAACCAGTGTGTAGGAGTGTGCTTTCATTGGGAGATTCCTCACTAGAGAGGTTGCTTTGGTATAAGACCCAATTCTTGTGAGCTCACATTTTGTTCAAGATCTATAAATTTCGTATGCAAATCATTCAAAGTGGGAGGTTTGAAGTCTACTATTGAAGGTTAGTAGACAGCCCAGATTCAATTT
The DNA here is from genome assembly GCA_963969395.1 of Pseudoscleropodium purum. Lineage (NCBI taxonomy): Eukaryota > Viridiplantae > Streptophyta > Bryopsida > Hypnales > Brachytheciaceae > Pseudoscleropodium > Pseudoscleropodium purum. The sequence goes on from OZ017796.1 coordinate 8,761,041, forward strand.
CCATTCAAAGATCAGTGGCCATTGACACCATGGTCGTGCTTACACTACTTGCTCAACAGTCCAACCCATTGTATGAATAGTTGAGCTGCTGGTAACGCTTGAGTATCCTCTACTCTCTACCTTACATCATGCTTGTAATTACGATCCAACCTTGGTTCTTGAAGGCTTTAGGGTGGGTTTTCTGTGCCACTTCTGAATGGCACTTCTTTCCATTCCGCAACTCTACTTCGTTGGTGTGACTCTTGTGGACAAACTTCTGTACCGTACAGTCCAGTACACTGTCCTATGGCACTCTGTTGTGAAGCTTAGTGTTGCTCTAATTGACACTGCAATTCGTACATTGCAGGAGATTGTTGTGAGAATCTTTTCCGAAAAGTTTTCAATTGATCATCTGTGGCTTTTGTGAGTAACAGGTTCATGACATTCTCAATTCCTTGAGGGAATTTGCTTGCAGGAGCTTTCGCTTGATGAATGAAAACATAATTTTACTTGTCAAACTTGTATACACGGTATGCTTCTGTTGAATGAGCTCGCGTTTGAAAAAAAATATTTAATTGACAGCCTTGATTCATGAGGAAATTTGAAGAAAATTCATGTTAATATTGTCAGCCTGTAGGAAATGAATCATTCAATGAATCCTTCTAAAAATCTTCCAAGATGCATCATAGTTCCATTTTCTTTTTTTTCCAAATGCTTATCATTCCAGTATTAGTTTGGGGAAGCTTGGTACATCAATCATGTAGAGTTGTGCAATGGAGAAGATGATCGTTAAAACTTGAAAAGTCAATGTGCAAATTTTTGAACAATGAGGAAACTTGCTATAGCACAGATTTCTCATCATATACCATATTTTGGATAGAATCATTTTATGATTTTGTGTATCTTTTTATACAATATGGCTCTTGTATTTATAATTACTTGAATATTGCAATTAAATCAATGGAATTAAGTCTTTGTGGTTCATGATTTGCAAAAAATGAATGAATCACAATCATTATGATTCACATCCTTGATTTTGACACACACATGTTGTATATGTCACTGGAGATTTATTATTTAGCAATTATATATTTTTTAGATCATGTTGTCATAATAGGTGTTACCACATGTTTTGGGTAATTTTTGGAGAAAAGTTGCCTTTGAAGTGAAGTAGCTGTGAAAGTGAATTCACCTTCTAAATAGTAAACACATATAATCTTTGCACCAAAACATCTAATTTTAACCCCTTTAATCCCTAAAAGATCATGGCCTTTTTGTCATAAAACATTTAAAATTGCCATTTCTATTAAAAAGTGCAAACAACTCTTAAAATTGATTTTTGCATATATTGTGTAACCTTGTACTAGTGGAAGATTGTGTGGAAGAGATTTCAGAAATTTGGCCATATAGATTGCAAAATGTTTGCATTTCAAGAAAGAAAACAAGTTTTTATATGCCTTACATAACTAGATTATTTGACTTTGAACCTTCTTAGCTTAAATTTTTTGCAATAAAGATTTTGAATTTTTTTCAAATTATCATAAAGAATTAGATTGGGAATTTAGACCAAAAAATTAAAATAAAAAAGGCTTAATTTTCATTCTTAAAGAAATTGTTGAATAGAAGCAAGTACGAGATAGAAGGAATAATTAAATTGTTGATAGCTCTAAAATGGAATTGAAACACATTTATTCCAATGGTGAGATTTTTTTAGCAAGAAAACTATACCCTATAGAATTCTTTATTTTGGAATATTGGGAAAATTGAGTTAAAAAATGAATCCAATAAATTGTTTTCTCATAAAGATGCTACGATTGCCTTGAAAACAAGATGCTCCACAACTTTCACATCACCAATTCAAATAGAATGAATCAAAGTTTTTCATGTAGACAAAAATATAATTTAGAAAAAAATTAAATAATTAATTTTATTTCAAGTCTTCATGGATTTCTTTTTCTACCAAGCAAGGTGAAAATTGTGTTTAGAATGGTATAACATTTACTCCTAGGCACACATTAAAATAAAAATGATATTCCTAAAATGCTAATGTATTTTTCTATCTTAGAAAAAAAATTCAAAAATTTCAACAAAAATTGATATTGTAGGAACCTACCCAATATCCATTTGTCCCATATAGGAGCTCTAATCCTTTAGGGGTTATGGACCAAGTTTCAAAATCATAAATAATATATGAATGCAACCATTAGAAGATTTTTGGGACCTTTGGATGCCTACAAGTTATCACAACTTGCGAACGTAGGAAACAAGTTTGGCGTAGCAGTCTGACGTGGCTGAGACCTTACCACGTCATTGACCAAATTTTATTTTATTTTTTTTAATTTTCTTTTTGCATTTGGAGACTAAAATTTTTTTTTTTTAATTTTTATGAAAAAAAAATTTTGACAGCGGGCTGTTCCCCTCACTACAGGGAACAGTTGTGAGGGACCAGGTCCGAAACAAGCTTCTGGACCCCCCAAAACTCTTCTAATGCTTATCCCATATACATAACTAATGTTTTCCATCCCTCCATGTATTTGTAGAATCTTGTGTTACTTAGTTTTTTAAAATTAATATAATATTTTAGATTTTTAAAATTTCTTAATTGATATTCTATAGTTAAAAAAAACAAGCATAATTCAACTCAAAAATTAATTTGATCCTATTACTAGTTGTAGTAATACTTCTCTATACTTGAAGAAAGACTTCAAATCAAAAATTTCAATTTTTAAATTCCTTTTCTAAGACCATCGATCTCTAAGATGCTCTGATATTAATTGTACGTCAATTATGAAAAGGACTTCCCCAATATTTTTGTCATTAACAATGTAGAAAAATGTGAACTAAATTTTTTAGTAACATAAGCTACATATAAATAGTTAACCACAAGAAGGTCCTTCTATGAACTATTATTAAGGCTTTTTCTATAAATTTAATCATGCTTGCATTCCTTCCCTACCACTCATCTTTCTAACAATGTTTAACTGTTTTGAAAGAAATTCATATAATTGAATGCACTAACCCCTACTGATCCATGCAATTTGATTTCATTTATTTTAGGGCAACACCTTTTCAATTTTTTTGTTTTTTTGAACAAAAAGAATAATGAATTATCTATCTTTATTACACATTGAAGTTGTTATTTAACTTTTTTATTAAAAAATAAACAAAAAAGTATACAACCTTATTGAAGTATTGAAACTTTTAAAGAGAAAACAACTCATGATGTTTTCATAATCAAATCTTTGACCTTTTATGCTTATCAATGTAGGAAGAAATTTTAATCAATTATAAAAAAATGTCATTTTTTAAGATATAAATTTTATTATTAGTAAATTTTTTAAATGAAATGATTTAAAATTGCTTTGGATGTATTATATTTTTTCAAGGTTTAACCACAATGATAATTTTTACTCAAGATGCATGACATGAAAAAAATTCTAAAAATATGTTTTACAGTATATCTTTATTATTTTTATTCAAGATTCCTTTACATGCACAAAATGCATAAATGGATGATTAAAGGATAGATGTGTTTTATGTTTCGAGTTAATAACCAATTGTGTATTCTAAGGCACTGTGTGTGTATATATATATATATATATTCTCAAGACATTAGAATATAGACAACATGATTTATATACAATGGAATTAATCTTGATATTTTTGAATCCTTGCTTGAACTTTGGAAATTCATGATGCCTCATTCTTTATATAAACTCGCAACAAAGAAATTATGTTGTAAAATATTATAATACAAGATCTAACATAAACATGAAATCAAATCACATAGTTGCAAAAGTAAAGCTACATGACCTAATTTAAACAATTATGCATTGCTAGTATATAAACTTATTAGAAAAGTGCACTATTCAAAAGAACCTTAAAAATACATGACACTCAAAGTGGACAATTATTATGAGATAGAGTAAGTAAGCTTAGTAGACAATTTTAAAAACTAAGTATACAAAAGGCTCATACAAATTTAGAAAGAAGTTATATTTGTAAAATTTTGGAAAACCAAATCTAGTGAAAAACTTGCTAAAACAACTATTAAAAAATGCAACCTAAGTGTTGTTATTTATGAAAAAGACAAAAGAGCTACAATAATGTTTAGGCCTAGTTTAAATCAAAAAACAATTCCTTACTAATGAAGAATACACCAAAGTCTATATAATATGAAAACAATCTTCCTTCAAATGATCAAAGATTGTCAAACATATTCCACCCCTCTTTTATTTGTGAATACAAAATGTCAAAAATTATTTATTTCATCATTCTTTGCATTTGCTTATATTCATTGATGGATGATTACAATATATATACATATATAAAAGTTACATTTACATCAAGTATAGATATCTTAAGCTTAAGGGTACATTTTCACCAAGATGAAAAACTCCTAAGGTTAAGATTTCAAATACAACTAAAGTGTTTATACCAAAGTAAATTATTACCCGAATCTAATGTGACTTTTGTTATAGTGCGTGGGTTTTATCTTACATTCTTGAAGTCAATAATTTGCATGTGTGGGATTATAATCTTCTAATTTAGAAAATGTTGAAAGAAAGTAGGAAAATACATATTTAATCCATATAGGGAAAGAAATACATTGTGTTCCTTACTCTACAATTGAAAGCATTGTTTTCCTCTTTCATGTGAAACAACTCTTAACCCCTCAAGGACTAAGAAGACACAATGTGTCCTCTTCAAATTTTCAATGGCAAATTCTTGCCATGGTAGAGTGAAACAAACCTCAATATTTTGTAAACTAGTTGCATTTTCCAATTTTCAAAATGTGAGAAATATTTCAAAATTTATTTAGAAAATATAGTATTGTAAGAAAAGGGAGAAAATTTAATTTTTTTACAATGAAAGGAATAATGGGGATAGAAAAAATACATTTTTTTCGACATTCCTAGTCTTAAGCTTGTCTAAATAAACCAGTTGTAGAGGGAATTTTTTCAAAGTTGTATTTTTAGCAATTTTATTAAAATACAAGGTTCAATATAGTGTAATCAAGATCACAAAACAATTAGAATGGCAGGGTTGACACGACGTCCGGACGCGGACGCTGTGTCCGCAGCGTTCGCTGACATTCACGTCCCGGCAGACGCAGCGTCCGCCTGTCCCCCGTCCGCCCGATTACGGCCATCCGATCGAGGCGCGGACTGATCTGGTTCGCACGATCTGGCCGTCCGCCCCGCCCGTCCCCTTTCCGAAAGCGGTCGGGATGCTGCGTCCGGACGTCCGGAAAACGGACACTATTTTGGAGCGGACGTTGACATTCGTCAACCCTGTAGAATGGTTCTAAATTTTTTTGAAGATGTTATAAAAAATATGCTAATAATATCAATTATAAAATTTCAAAAATTGACGCATATAAATTTATTTTTTTAATTTCATAGGATCCAATTTTGTTAGTTTTGACTTTCTACTCCTTTTGTTTGAAAATATGTATGAATTTGAAAGAGGTTTTTGTTTTTCATTTTTAAAATTCAAAAAATAATACATTTGCCTCGAATTCCCATACAATTTTTTGGGGTGGTGGTGGTTAAAAAGCATTATTCATCTTCTTATTGTTTTTCTTCCCCCAAAGTTCTATTTTTTGCCAATAAGTTGATTATCTAAATTGTTATAATCCAAAAATCCAATAGTCAATATTTTCAAAAATTAATTCTATGTATACTGACCAAAGTAGTCTTTACTTTTGTAGAGTTAAAATTTAAAAAATTCAAGCACATTCATGTACAAAAAGATATCACAAAGTGGGACAATTCGTTCAAAACCTCCATTGTCAAAAAGTTGTTAGGCCTTCAAAGGTTCACATTGGAGAATATTTTTCTTCACCTTAGTTATATTTTTAACCTTCTTAATTGAATCCACAATCTTGTAAATTACCCACCAACTTTCCATCATCCTTAGTCAACGTCACAAGTTTCGAGGTTCTAGAAACTTTATAAAAAATTTATAAAAAAAAGCAAAAACTGCTTATACTGTAATCGATAAACAACATCATGATCATTTGTAGATGGAATCCCAAACCTGATAAATTAAATTAAATGGTACGGTAACACGTACGGAGTCTATGGACAGTGTGTCTTATTTGCATTGTAAATTTGTAATGTCGCCTCAGTCGTTGACAAGATTTGTTTACGTGATTAATAAGCAATAAGTTTATATGCATGTGGGATTGGAAGCGAAGCGTGGAATTGTTTGTTTAAGGTCCCGAGCATCTTGCTTAAGCTCATTAAAAAGGAACAAAAGTGCAGTCAAAAATACATTTATCAGTTGGCCTTTGGCCAGGTCTTGGAGAGCTGTAAGCTTATCTTTGCTGAAAGTGGCATACTTATTTGACCAAATACTAGTTCAAGTCCAAAAGCTCACTGGAGAGCACTATTGAAAGAAAACTGAACTGAGAAACTCATCTGCATTTAATGTAAGACCCATTTGATACAGAGAAATTTTGAGCGGTAAGCTTTACTTCTTGTCCAAGTCTGAGTGAAACCAAAATTCACTTAAATAATAATAAGAAAAAATCAGTCTCATCATCATGAATTAAACTCTAAATGCCTGAAGCATCAAATTCTGGTGTCAACAATACTTTGAAGTTATATAAAATCTAGCTAAGTTGTTATTTTGAGTAGTTTATATTTATGAAGATTTCTTATTGAGAGAAACTAAGAGAATTATTTGCATTTAAGAACCATTTGATACAGAGAAATTTTGAGCGGTAAGCTTTACTTCTTGTCTGAGTTTAAATGAAATCGAAATTCAACTCAAATAATAACAAGGAAAAATTAGTCTGGTCATCGTGAATTAATCCCTAAATGCTCAAGGCACCAAATCCTAGTGCTGACAATACTTTGAAGTTAAATAAAACCTAGCTAAGTTGCTATTTTAGTATTTGACATTTTTGAAAAAAAATTATTGAGAGAAACTAAGAAACTCATCTACATTTAAGACCCATTTGATATATAGAAATTTTGGGTGGTAAACTTCTACTTCTTGTCCGAGTGAAACCAAAATTCAACTCAAATAATAACAAGGAAAAATTAGTCTAGTCATTGTGAATTAGCCCCTACATGCCCAAGGCACCAAATTCTACAATTGACAATACTTTGCAGTAAAATAATACCTAACCAAGTTTTTATTTTTTAATAGTTTATATTTTTGAAGAATTCTTTTTGAAGTTTGGTTTTAGTATCATAAACTAGATTTCAAAAATGATTGATTACAATTTTTCTATTCAAGATTTTGTGCAAGGGTGTCCATTGCAATCTTGACTTTCCATAGAGAGAAATTCACATTAGAAATTCATCTAAGAAAATTAAAGAAGAGAATTTGAGAAGTTGTAAATTGATCAGGATTATGCATGTTATGTCCTTTAACCTCATATTTTTTTTGGTGACCAATTTTTTAGAGTTGGCATGTGAAAAGAAGATTGAAAGACTTCAAATCACTTTTATAGTTTTAACAATTTGTTTAAAAACCTTGAAAAGTCCAAACAACAAAGCATGACATTGATTGATCATAACATTCCTATTGAGAGTGTAATATGTTCATCTTTTAAAAGAAATCTTCGAGGTGTTTTATTTTACCTACAAAGATACCTACCTTGTTACTCTTAAAGTTCTCCATTCTCTTCTGACCATTTGATTCATTATCATCTTTTTTATTATTCTCAATCTTTATCATTTTATAAGCAAACTTCTATGTTGTGTTGGAATTGGAAACAAATTTATGAGTTTTTTAGAGTTGGAATTGCTTTCATCAAGTTTCATGATGCTTTTACTTCTACATGAGTAAAGAGAAACTACATTTTAAGAGTAAATTTGACTTGTTGTCAAACTAAAAGCAACTAAAAAGTTAACAAAAAATAGTTTCCCACAAGTCAAGAACTTGCTTCTCCCATTTTTTCACAAGCCTCCTTCTTTCAAGATTCACAATTCTCTAGAGAAGATTTGACCAACCAACAATTCCAAGTCTCCTTGTGCAACTATTGCACATTTGCATGTAGAATTCCCTAATTTCTTTTGTCATTGCTTGAAGATTTGACTGATTTGTGTATATGTGTGTTTGCTAGCTCTAATAGTTATTGTAGTTGTGTACATCCTTTTGTTAATTAAAATGACCTTATTACTTCTTCTGAAACATTACAATGTAGATTCAATGAAGTAACTACATCCCAAAATGTCCTCTCCAGAATGTCGCCCCCTACTTTTGGATAGAAAATGGAAAAGCTTAGGTTTTAAATGGTTAGGAGGGGAAGGACTATACTAATGTGGAGTTAGGGCTGATTTTTCATCATGATTAGATTCATTGATGATAATGCATAGATGGTGGTTCTTTGAACTTAGGGGACAATTTTAAGTAAACTTACTTCAATTTAGCCTCTTGCTTGAAAAATGTTTTGGTACTACAAATATCATTTCTAAGTTTCCATCATTTTGAGTTTGAGTTCACCTAGGTTGCACTTATAGCCTCCTAAAACCTTCATCTTTGAAAATTTATAACTAATTCATTATACCTCCTAAAATAGACTAACCACTTGCATCTTGCTTTATTTGATGTGCCAATGTATAAAAAATATTCATCATTTTCTATGTATTTCTATAATTTTATGCCAATTATGTCCAAAAGGCTTATTTAAACAATTTTAGTTGTAGTTACCTTACAACAAATCTGCATAATAAACAAAATTATAATGAACTATCATGCAAATGTGTTATTTATATGCAAAATTACAAATCCATAGCACACATATTAAGTTGTGTAAGGGCATCTTTAATGGAAGCAACATATTACCCTTCCAAATATATTTCTCAATTCTCATTTGTTCATAATTAGAACTTGAAATTACTATCATTGGAAGCACATCCCAAAGTCCTTCAAACAAGTACAAAAAACCCTCAAATTTAACCACACTAAACAATGAAAATAAACCACTTCAAAAGTAAGCTAAAAAACAAAAAAATTATATTAATGTATCCCTGTTTCTGAAAACGGAAGAGTTAGACCCATGTTTCCTTTGTATTTTTACAAAGGAAACACAGTTTGTTTTTTCCAGAAATAGAGGAAGTATAAATCTAGAGTCACTAGATTCTTCATGGGTTAATAATTTAACTTAAGTCAATCTAAAAGACTGCAGTTAATTCTCTGTACTCCAATCTTGAGAATTGTGTGAAGAAGAAGCAATGCCAGCCCATCATGAACATGAGCACGCAAAAAGTGCAAAAATACTCTCTGAAGTTTTGTAGCCAAATTCAACTACGGACAGATATTAGAACCTTCTAATTTAGTACTCTCTTACATTTCTTTGACTCGTGCAATCTTTTTCATGTCCAAGGACCGACAAGGACAAGCACATTCCATTTCTTTTTATCCATTAGAAAATTCTGCGAGGATTTTTTTCATTGTAACTTAATGCACGTCAAAAACAAAACCCTGGTATAGCATATATTTTCTTGGCAAAAATGTACACCATACATGATGGAGTAGGTGAGTCCTTCGAATTTGGATACACGTACTTTCGACACTTTGAAAACTCATATTTTATTTGTAGAGTGTCTAAAATGAGGCATGCTATGAGAATCTGAAATTTCTTTTTGATTTTTAAACAAGACCCTATGTAAATCTAGACAACTTTAGAATGTGAACTATACTTGAATGCATTTTACTTAAAAATTTAGAGGTTGTTACCTTATTTAGAAAGTATTGCACTCTTCATCGTCTACATTAATTTATTCAATTAGCAAGGGTACAAATTAGTATTGTTACACTAAAAAAAAAAAATTGATTGGGGCACTAGGCTATTATTGTAATGAAGGTGTACAACTTTGCCAATTTTCTACCAAATATTTGATTTTTCCCCAAAATTAGGTTTGATAGAAGCTAAAATAGATTTTTTTTCTTTTTTACGAGGCTTTCTTTCTTTCATAATTTTTTTTATGAAACCATTTTTTAATAAATTGGACATCTATTTTGTGAAATATATTTTTAGCTTGAGTTACTAACAAGGTATGATAGAGTGAGAACATAGTTCTAATTGCCTTTATAAACCTTTGAAGCTATACTCCTTCATTGTAGTTCTGGATATAAACTCTCTTTACTAAACACTATTTGATTGTGGAAAATGATTTTAAAAGAAGTATATAAATCTTCTTTTTTAAATACAAATATGATAGGATAAATTAGACAACATTGTGGAATTATGTTGAGATTTTAATATCAAATTAGAATCAAAATTTATATCATAAATTTTTGTTTTATTCCACAGACAAGTTAGATTCAATTTTTTGAATTTTACATAGAAAATCAAGGCAAACCAACTTCATTTCAAATTCATCTTAAAAAAATTTCTTTTGCCCAATTTTTTTTACCTCATATTATTTTTATAATGATGTGATAAACAAGATTAAATATCAAGGGTATAGAGGTTTTAATCCCTAAATGGATGCATTTTGGTCAAACTTCACTGTAACTTTCAAAATAACCATTCTTAGTATTTGTATTCAATTAAGAAAATGAAGATTGATTGATTTTGTTTCTATTCCATCATGAAAATTTGAAAAAATCTTCAAATTGAAAGAATGATTGCTATTGTAAGTTCTATAAGTTACGATCTAAAGTATCCAATACTATTTGTATTTCATTCATTTAAAAAATGATTTTTGAAGTTAAATTTCAAAATAATATTTCTAATTCTAGCCTTAATTTATAATTAAAAAATTCAAATTATTCAAATATATACAAAATAATTGGTATAAAAAATTCATTATATATATTTTAAAATCACAATGATTTAATCTCTTCATAAAATAATTCTGAAAAAATCAAATTTGATAGAAGATGCATTCTCTCAAAAGTAGAAAATATCAAAAATTTTGTATCTCAATTAAATAAAAGGATTAATTATCTTAATGGTGGTATTTGATTTAAAGGTCATTGGCAAAAGTGTTTTGGTAAAATATAAAATAATTAATAAATTTTAAATATTTATATCAATTTCCATTGCTACTTGTATCTCTTGAAAAAAATTCAAACTAATCAAATCACTTTTCTATAATTACTAATTCATTTTCATTTTTTAACTATAAAAACTATTATTTTTCACAAACAAATTGATTTTTTATACAGTGATAGACAATCCATAATATCATTATACATTTAAAAATATAAAAATCAAAATTTGAACATAGTTTGAAAAGCTTAATTTAGCTCAAGATATGATGTTTGACCATTTTGTAATGAATCTAATCCTTTAGGGGTTAATGCAAATCATACCTATCAATAAAAAAAGATGGTTGCAAACCAATGGCTGTAGCTTAGTGTTGCAAAAAATATATTTTTTAATATTAAAATTTGAAAAATAGTAATTTTAGCTTGCATTAATTTTAATTATATTATAAACAGCATGACTTTGGAAAATTCATATTGCATATACTAATAGGATAAACCAATCAAATAAAAAAAAGTTGGGGCTCTAAGCTTTAGTACTTCAACCTAAAGCCCTATCAATGCCTCATGATTCCATTTATATTAATCCCCAATGCATGTAAGAATCACAACATAGTCTACTATTTTTGTTTTCTTTCATTGCAAAGTTGAATACTAATTTTTTTTCACAATTGTTCACCTACTCAAAAATTATGACATACTCTCTTATCATTCTTGTAAGGCTACAAAAAAATTAGCCCCATATGACACATTATGCTATCATAAATGCCATTTGTATTTTTAGGTCCTCTTTGTACAGTCACCGTATAAATAGGGGCAACCTCCTTTAGAGATTCATAAATGATTTAATTTTTAATAAGGTCTATCAATAAGATAATTAAGATTGTACTACACTATTTTCTCAACATTTCATATTAAGTTATATAGATATTTCATGTAAAGGTTTAAAATGGTATAAATTAAGTTTCTTGTTAAAAAGAGGCACATGTTACCTTGAGATTTGTTTAGAATGATGACGTTCCTTCAAAATATGAAGTGGAAATTCAATTTTGATACTTCCTTGTTGAAATTGTCCCTTAAGTGTGGTGCTCTAAATTATTAGTAACATAATTTAGTTTTATATATATTTATATACTCTTGATACTTTAATTTAGAAGGGCAATCTATTTGTAAGAAAAAAACTTAATTCATTTGGTTCAATGGATAAATAATATTTAACCCCTAAAAGACCAAAGACTCCACTTTGGGCTTTTTAAAAACTTGGACAAGCTCTATTTAGACTTCATAATTTGGAATTTTTCCATGATTTTTTTTATACTCATTTTAATCTATGTTTGAAGTTTTTTTTCACTTCAATGTGAAACTGGACAACAAAAAATATATTTTAAAAATATATGATACTCAAAAACATTTGAACCATTGAATTTTGAATAATGAGGTAAAAGTTACGAGGAGTTTTGTTTTGTGGGCAATGAAGATAGAAAAAACATATGAAATGGTCTTTTGCTCTCAATTTTGAAAATTTTCACATAATTTTTTTTAAATGATAGAAATTGTTTATTGGAGCATTTTTACCATTGGAATTAACAATCCTCAAATTCTTCCAAAAGTTATTAACATATTAGTTTTATGTTTCATTCATTAATACCCTCCACTTTACAATTTCCAAAAAAATGAATATGAAAGTTTTTTTGGTACAAATTTTTCACGTATGTCTTCAACCTATTTTTCAACATATTGATAGAATGTGCAAGTTTTAGGACACACTTGTTGTTTTTCTAAAAATGTTGAAAGACAAAACTTCACCTTTTGGAAGGGCTAAAAAAGCCTACATTTTGAAGTTTAGGCACATTGAACTTGCAATTGGTAGGGATATCACTTAAAAATTTTAAGATGATGTATTTGAACAAGTAAATTAAAGAATCACATAGTTGAATTTGTTAAAAAATAAATATTAATGAAGATTTTGACCTTGCCTTGGAGACAATTATTTTGAAGCAGTTTTGTACCTTTAAATATGAAAGAATTTAGGAGTAAAATTTTCTACTCAATAATAAAACCAAGGTAGTAACTTCTATACTTAAATACAGAGTAATGAAGATTTTAATTTAGCTTTTTAATATTCAAATATATATTTTAGCTTTCAAATTTGTTTGTATATCACTTTAACATCTAAACCTTATTATGCTCAAATATGTCATCATACTTGTAGAAAGGTAACCATTTTGTAATTTCTTAAAGATGAAAAAAATGTAATGATCCAAATTGGAGGCTCTATGGATCATTGGATGTGGATTAGTATGTATCACAAACTTTTGTCACTATTGTCTCCTTCAAATTCATTCACCTTCTATATTATATACACAAAACAACATGTTGTATTCCAAATTGGCTTTCCATATCTTTAAAGGCTAAGTCACAAGAGAGAAGTTGCAAAGGACTAGAACTATAATCATCTCTAGTTTATCCAATTAGCGCCTATACAACAATAACAATAGCTTGCACTAATTTCAAACTTATATTAATTTGTAAGAAACGTTAAACTAGAAGTTTGCAAAATATTAAGATAAAATAAATTTAATATGGTCTATACTATTTCATACTATTTTATAATGTATAATTTGCATCCAAAGTTTGTCTAAATTAATTTGATCATTTTGTTTACAATTCATTCAAATCTTGGTACTAGTTGAACCACATTAATTCAAAACATATTCAATTCTCTCATACCATTCAAATTCTCAAACTAAGTGAAGTAACTTGGGTAGAAGTTCTATAATTGAATGGAAAAGAAAAGAGAAAGCAACAACTTGTTGTCACATTAATGACTATCATTGGATATTAAGGCCAATTCACATTAGGGGTAAACCAAAGACCTTTTCAAATGATCAAAACAATGATTGGTAGAGAGATGCACATGGTCCAAGTTGTATTTACACTATAGCCAAGGCTCATGCCATTTTTCATGGATGAAAAATCCACTTGGAATTCTAGCTACATATACAAAGTAGATAATATTTTGCCAACTTTTAGGAACTTTTTTTCTTGATGACCATTTTGAGATAAGCCTATTGAATTTCCAAGATATCACATGAGGCTAAAATCTCACAACCTCAGATTTTGTTTATTTAATTGATCTTGCCATTGACAATGTTGAATCTAATAGTAAATAGATACAACCCTAGCTATAGTCTCTCTTTGGATTTACACCAAGTCCATCCTAAGTGTCATTACTATTTTTTGTCATAGTCTCTCCCTCCCATGGTCACATCTAATGTAACAAAATGGGGTACCTTGGAGTGTTTGTAGGATTGAGTCTAAAGTAGTACAATGAGCCTCTTGTAGAGGTCCAATCCAAAATGTTCAAATGTAAAAAAAAAAGACCCCTATTTTGTGTTGTATGAATTGTATAGTTATCACCACCTCAAGCTAATTTGGGGCCTCTGACTGCAAATATAAACTCAAAATTTGCAAAAAATAAATTTGCAAAGCAAATTTTGGGTTTTCTCCGTTTCACTCCAGGGATAAAACACGGGGGCAAAACCGCCTGGTTGCACTACTTTAGACTCGACGTGTTTGCAGTTCCTCGATCCCGCCCTGGAGTAAACCGGTCCTTGCTACTCACTACAGTTGTCTACTGTTTGCCATGCTTCTGTAGTGGAACCCTAGAATTAGGAGCCCTAAAACTTGATCCCTAGAATTTGATCCCTATGAAGTACGTTACTGTAGGAAGTTGCAGGGTCATCCACATTGATCCTATCTTCAGTCCCCCGCAATGAACAAGTTGCCCACCAGCTACAGGAGTATGAATCTTAACGAACACGTTACAAATATCGTGAGAAATTAAACCAGGTACATTTCACGTTTTGCTGCGGCCATTACTGTATCATCCTGCCCAGCTAGTACGTACAGTACTAACTTAACTTAGGTGCCGAGTTGCACGCAGTCAATTCCCCTCACACTCCCTCTAAATGTGTACCTCGGAGTCACGCTTACATCATCCTCGACCCACTTGAAAATCAGATCTAGGGAATTCAGGGTGACTGAGTGGGTTTTGCTTTTCCGGGGTTTGCAGCACTTCTGCGATTCATAATCTTAACTTAATTACCGCATGCAAAGTAGACTACGGTAACCGAGGTCTGCCTGTATCATCCTGTCTAGTATAGTACTAACTCAATTAACTTAGGTGCCAAGATGCACGCAGTCAATTCTCCTCACACTCAATATATCTAAATGTGCACCTCGATCGATCAGAGTCACGCTTACATCATCCTCCACCCACTTGGAATTCCAATCCAGGGAATTTAGGGTGACTAGGTTTTGCTTTTCCGAAGTTTACAGTACTTTTGCGATTGATTATCTTAACTTACCGTAGGCAAAGCATAGTAGACCACGGTAACCGAGGATTGGCATTTTGTTTTTGTCTTGAATCTGGACTGATTCCCTCAGCTTGGTCACATTCAACAAAGTAGGCAAGGCTGCCATCAACCTCTGTGAAAAACGCCTTTAATTGCATTCAGGTGATCGATTGTCTTATACTGCATTTCACTCACTGGACAACACTGCTGGCTGGTCCTGAATTGGGGCCTTATCGATCACCGGCACCATCGATCCGGAATTGTTCAAGATATGCCGAAACTTCCACGAATCGAATCACGTCCAGGCGAGGGGACACGATTTTCAAAAGGATTCAAAAGTGGAAGTTTCAAAAGTGCAAAGGGGGGGAGGTATGGTACTACCTTACGACCCACTAATAACTAATGCTTGCGTATTGAGTGCAAGATAATTAATAAATATAAGTTGTTGCCTTTTCTTTTCTTTTTTCTCTAAGTGGGTTGGACATAATTGCACACCATTGACACCTAAAATTGGACAAGTTCAAGGCTTCTATTAGAGCATCCCCAACTTTACGCTTAGTACGTGCTACTAGAGGTACGACATTTTTCAAATGTGGATGAAAAGTACTTTGGGTGCTTCACAATATTCTCTTGACAGTCAATCCCAACATGTCAAAGAAGGGTCCTTAAAATCACTGTTCATCCAAAGTTTAGTTGCTTTATCCTTTACTCTACTTGATGAGTGGTTACTTGACTATTTATTGGTCATATGTAGGGAGCAAAGGTGGGGAGCAAGAATTATTAGGGCTCTTTGAAAATAGACGTAAACTTCTTGCGCACATGGGTATAAATGCTCTTATTGTATATTGTATTGGCAAACATAAAATTATTTAGTTTTGTTTATATTGCATGTGCAAGGTCTATGCTTTTTGCAAATTGAAGGCTTCTTTTTTATAAATTTAATCTATAAAAGACATTTTCAAATTTGGGCTTGGTCAAACTACTCTAGTTTTTTATATTAAAATTTAAAATATACATTTCAAAAATTTGATATTTTTTTAGGTAGTACTATACTAAATATCTAAAATTTAGCTTCATTTTTTTTTCATAATTGAGAAAATCACAATGATTTTTAAATGATTTTACAAATAATTTCTTTATAAAAATCATAATAATTATAAAAAATCTTAAAAAATATAAAATTTTGATTAAAAAAATGGAGATCATAGTGGTGGGATAATTGGTGTATTTCCACTTGAGCTCACACCAAGAGAAATTCAATAGAAAAAGTTCAAAAGTGGTGTTTTTAAAACTTTCAAGATGCTACTTTCAAGGTTTTACAAAAATTATAATTTAAATGGTTTAAAAAAAAAAAAAAAAAGATTATTGGAACTATGTTTTCATAGTGAAGCTTTAAAACATTTAAAATAGAGGTACAAATTGGAGGTACAAATGAAGCTTGGCGATATGAGTAATTAGAAGATTTTAGTTAATCCTACTGTAACAACAAAAAGACCAAAATGTCTCTAGTGAGTGATTTTGAACTTTTTGATAGAGCTAAAGAACTACACACATTTTCATTTGATCACGTAGCTATTGTGACATTTAGAAAAGGTTCTATCCTTTTCATCATTTTGTTTTTTGAATAAAATCTACTCTAAAAAACTTCCTTACATGTAGCTTTTGTTAGAGCAAGGTCTCCTTCCCATGTTATTATAGCAATTTGATTGCTAGTGTGGAGCAACTAATGCTTATGTTTTCTAATAGTGAGGTTTCATTGAAGTTAATCATAATATATTCCAACTTTGAAAGTTTTAAAGGAAAACAAAGTGAAACATATCCCATTAGATTAGTTATAACCTTACAAATTCAAATTCAATTTCAAAGCCCTTCCAAGGTATTCTAGTCTTTTCTAATCCATCTTGTGATCGAAGGAAGGAGATTGAACAACTGAACAAAGCACTAACAAAACTACACATGTATGAATTCTTTTGTCTTGAGTTTTAAGTTTCATGTTCTCTTGTCATCAATGAGAAAATTAATTCCAGAATTTTTTTCCTTACTATTGGGGGTACTACTAGGGGTACAAATGAAGTTTGGGGTATGCATTAGATAACCGATAAGCTATGCTAGTGGCAATTGACAAGTAGGTTATTATACATAACTAGTTGTACATTTTTTAATCCCAACCTTTGATCTTCATCATTCAAGGGTATAGGCTTGAAGCAAGTTGAAAGAAAAGAAGGTTATAAGTTGCAACTTGTAGTAGCAATGGTAACGGGTTGCAAATGGGACGGTGCTATGTTAGCATTGAAAAGTCGACAACTAGTTAGCTAAATGGAAGATTTTAGTTAACTCAATAACAACAACAAAAAGACCAAAATGTGTCTAGTGAATGACTTTGAACTTTTTGATAGAGCTGAAGAATTCCATACATTTTCATTTGATCACATGACTATTGCAATATTTTGAAAAAAGGCTCTATCCTTTTCATCATTGACTTGCTTTTTGAGTTAAAGTCTACTCAGAAACTTCCGCACATGTAGCTTTTGTCAGAGCAAGGTCTCCTGCCCTACAGTCCAGAGCCAATAATCTTGTGATTGACACTCGATCTGCAGGCATTCACCTGACTGGTCTATGAGCTCTCCTACACTGATTTTAGCATTATTGGATACACGGTAATAAATGCCGAGTACGATGTGGATCGAAAGTAACTAAGTTGAAGTGCGGTATCGATTTCTTGAAGTCCGGTGCAAGCAATTTCCGACGAAGTGCAGGACTAGGATCGAGTGACTTTAACTTAATTAAAGAGGTGCAAGGTCTCTCCGGCTAGTCTGAATCGTACACATCTTGATCATTCTTTCATGATGTTTATTGCTTCGATTCTGCGTGCAGTGCAATACAACATTCTCTGGAGGCATTGCTCTCATTCAATCAACTTTTGCTTTAAGTTATTCCCGTTTTGAAACAGCGAATTGAAGCAGCTTCAAATAGACTGGATTGCTTATGCCGCGTTCGATGATTTTTGGTATTTTGGGGGGTATTCGACTATTCGTGATTGTGAAGATTCACTGAGAGTGAAAGTTACAGTGACTACCTTTACGATGTGCAGGAGGGATCGATGTCTGTTGACGTACGGTACGAAGATTGGGACGAACTGCGATTTGTGAGTTTTGTGGTTCACGGTGTTGGAGTATGAAGATAATTCAATCTAGACAGACCCATTGGTTGTTGCCGTGAAGGATTGCTTGCTTTGCGGCACCAATGCTGAGTGTCCGATCGAGAGCAGGTATGTATGATCTTTTCCTAAAGATACTACGAGAGAGGTAGTCAGGATGATAAACTCCTGAAATGAGTAAATTCTTGGAAGAATGTAAAAGCTAGAACGGCTACTTTATGAGTAGCTAGTTATGGTATTGCAGCGATGATGAAGCACTTCCTTGCTCCGTCTCCTTTAAGGAATCAGACTGATCGAGGTCGTTCTTTTAAGCCCTGTCAGCATGGCGGCCACTATCTTAGGATCGGTGGACCAAAACCTGTCTGAACGGAACTTGTTTCAAAAGAAAAGAAAAGAAACCTGTCTGAACTCTCGGGTAAATAAACTCAGTATGAGGTGTACCCATGGCATGTAAGGTAAAACAGCCCATTGTGGTCAAAATTAGGAATTTGTCCTCATGTGATTGCTGAATTTTCCAAAAAATTTTCAACCACATAAAGACGAGTGTGAGAAATAACGAGAATAAATTGAAATTACATATTTTTTTCAATAAGAGTCTCTATACTACCCCATAACCAATAGAATCCGTATTCATAATGCTCATCTTCCACACCCAAAGCAAGTCATAATAATTTCTAACATGGAAGGCCTAAAAAAAGTCACACTTTCCTATGATGAAATTACTCAAAAAAGTTAGAAGTTCCTAATGAAGTCACTAATCACTCCATTTCCTCTAGGTAAGACATTGATTGTGCCTAGAATCTCATTTATTGAAACCCCCCATGATGGGATTACTGTTCACTATAGAGTTAAAGTTAGAAGTTCTCAATGAGGTCACTAATCACTCCATTACCATCAAGTAAGACCTTGATTGTGGCCCCAATCTCATTTTTATTGAAAAAGCCCATAATGGGATAATTTCTTTACAATAGGTGTCCACTACAGAATCTTTTGATTGCAACAAGCTATTCTACCTTAGAACCAACAAGTGCAAGACCTTTACTTGTGACCTTTTGGACACTGTGTCAGTGGCCTGGAATAGAGGGGGGGTTCTCATCAGCCGAATATATTTCCGCTTTAAAAAAGTTTTTGATTCTGAGAATGAACTCAAAAGCTTGGGACAAGAGTGCCAGGACTCCAGGAGCCCAGGAACACTCCGTCACCTCTTGCCGTTGGCAGATACCTTATGATAAAAATGGTACAGCTTCGTAATAACTTGACTTGGAGACACCTGAGGAACACCGTACAAAGTGGCCCTCTTTAAATTTACGGGCTTCAGTGGTGTCCAGATCTCCAGGAAGATACCCGTAGCGGTGCGGTGCGGGGGATCGTTCGAGGTATCTGTGGGTTGCGGCCCCGGTACAGAGGTCGGGTGCGGGTTGCGGGGCCGGACCGGGCTGGGCTGGGCCAGGCCAGGTCGACGCGAGCGACCCGGGCAAGGCCCGTGACTCCTCTCCCCAGTATGAGCGTGCGAGGACAGCAGAATGACTGAAGAGCTGCTTGGCTTGAAGAGGCTGCAAGCATCGCGCCTCCGGGATTCTGCTGCTGCACGGGCCCAGTGTGTGTTGCCGCACGCCATCATCACCGCCATGCGTGGGCGGGCGTTCGCGTTTCGTAATTATTCCCGTATTGAAAACACTCTCCACGAAATTTGAGCCTGAAACGACCATGAATTTGTCTCCCTCCATTTGATTCGATCTTTGGCTTGCGCTGGAGTGCGTTGCGTCTGTTCCGCTGCTATGGGGAGGTTTGGCGAGGTTTGCGGGGAGATTTGGAGGGATGAGGTTTAGGAAGCGGTGTGGATTAGTCGTGGTGATGAGCGGGAGTTCGTGTTGCGGTGCCGGAGAGGAGCAGAACAGGGGGGCGGAACAGAGGAATTGGCAGGGAGAAGGCGGAGTGGCAGATGACGACGAAAAAAGCAGGATTTTTTCTTTCTTTTTGGCTTGTGGCGTGGACTCGATAGGACTGAGGTGGTATACTCTTTTATTGAGAGCGGTGGTCGAGTGCGAGAGGTAGAGGAAGCGACTGTGTGGACAATGTGTGAGCGGAAGCGGAAGCGGAGGTAGGTCGTGGTAGGAGGCCTGGGCGCCATGGAAGGGCACGTGACGGTTAGTTCTTCCGCCGGGACCAGCACAGGCGGAACCTCCACCACCGGCAGCAGCGTGACTTCGGCCACCTCTTCAAGCTCCACGGGAGCAATCATCCAAGTCAGTTCTCAAACAAACAAGCTCACACGTCTGCTGAATCCTTTTATTCATTTTTCGATCACATTGTGTTTGGTATTTGCAACGAGGGCTTCTACATTAAATTGGACTGCAATATACATTTCATAATTGAATTGCGATTCCGTAGCAGAATGATATCGGCGGTGCACACTCCATTGCCTCATTTTCATGGCCGAACCTGTAGTTCCTTGCTTGTAGTTCCACCGGGTGAACTCAGCGTAACTTTCAGGATTGAGTTTCTAATTGCGTATACATCATTTTCGAGCGATGTGGTTTGTGGTATCTCTAAATCATTTGATCAAGACAAAAGTCTCTCAGTTACGGAACACATTTTGAATGCGAAGAGCGGATTATTGCCATACTTGAGGAGTGAAGTAGCAGGTTAATGGCTGAGGGAAGGGCATGCTATAAGGTGTGAACGCAGTGCTTTCTCTCTCTAGCTTCGTTATTCACTCATTGACCGACTTCTCAGGTTTCTCAGATACAAGGAAACTAGAGTGAGATGCCCCAGCGCTAATTGGAATTTCACACTCGCAAGACAGAGCATTGTATTTGTGGGATTAGGTTATCGACCCAGCGCTTTTGCAGATCCTCGAACGGCGCAGCTCGTTTTGACGCTGAGTTCGTTCAATAATCGTGCATTTTGAGACGACTGTATAGATTGAAATTTCTTCTTAAGAATTAGCTTTATGGAATTTTAGACTACAGCATTTTGTGCTTGGGGATTGGCCTCTCGTCACCATGAATCGCGAGATCACTGGATCGATAATGAATAATGATTGGCCTCTCGTCACCATAATGAAGTCGAAATTTATATAGCCAATCAAGCATGTTTCGTGAGGTAGATGTTTAAAGCAGGTTGTTTGGTATGTTGTTGAAGTTGGTGAATTATTTGGGGGGCAGTGAATTTTGAGATACGACGAGATCCACCGTCAGGAGTTTGCTTTGTTTGCATCTCAGATTGTGTAGCTTGTGACTGAAAGTGGGCACTACCCTCTGCGGTTGGGCTACGGGATTGTGGCTATGTTTAGGGTACAGGTCTGGAGTGCAAGCGACGCGAATCTGCGTTGTACTGAATTGTATCTCTGCTTTATGCTAATCATAATATCTGCCATGCGAATAAGGGGGGTAGGATACTTTGCTGCTACTGGTAACATTCTGAAGATTGTCTGGACAGTTGTGTACTTATCCTAATAAGTACGAAGTAGCCATTTTTCTAAAGAATAATGTCCTATTTGGCAACTTTACAAGAGCAATTGATGTAAGCCGCGGCTCATAATATCAGACGATTATTGCTATTCGGAACTTGCAATTGAAAGCGTGGTTGTTGTTTGTGACAACAGAGATTGATCAAGTGTGGAGTTCCGGCAGAATATGTTGAGAGGGGCCAAGCAGGGGTTGCAGACTACTTGAGAAGTCACAGGAATCAAGTGTCTGGAGTGATAGGTGGCCTGTTTCCTGGACCAGAGGAACTGCAGGCTGCTTCTGCATCAGGAGCTGATGAGGCTCAAGGACTCGGTACTCAGAAGGAGTTCTTGAATCAATGTAAGGATGCAATTATGTGGGCGAAGTGGGCAATGTTTCAAGGTGAACCACAGGCTGTCTTGGAAGGGGCTGGGCAAGGAAATAGGGGCACAAGAGGCGTATGTGGAACTGTCTGGGGTGTCAACGACATTGCGTACAGGTGTCGTACGTGTGAACACGACCCTACATGTGCAATTTGTGTGACCTGCTTTCAACTTGGCAATCATTCCACGCACGATTACTGTATGATACGCACAGGAGGAGGTTGTTGCGACTGTGGGGACATTACGGCTTGGAAACAATCTGGGTTCTGCTCAAGGCATTGCGGTTTTGGTCAGGCTGCTCCTTTGCCGTCGTCTGTTGTAGAAACGGCTACTCCAGTACTTGAAGCTCTCTTGCTTCACTGGGTTCAACGGCTGAAAGCAGCGGATATGGTAACGGAGGGTAAGTCAAAAAAATGGAGCCTTCTAACGGTGGAGGAGAAGGTGGCTTCGCAACTATCGGTGGTTTGTGTTGAACTATTATTGGAGTTTTGCGGTTACGGTGAAACTATGTTGGCATTTACAGCAGGGTTGATGGGGAACCATGAGTCAGGGATACTGGAAACGTTAATGAACACAGAGCGTTTCTTACCAAAACCTGTCAGTACAGCATTACACGAGTTGTTATATAAGCTTTTAGGAGACAGTACTTTCAAACATTCATTTGCGGAGACTTTCATTTCTCAATATCCCAAATTTCTACAAGACTCCGTTGTCGAGGAGAGTGCGACAACTGGAAGTGCGTTAATGAGCAAGTATCGTGAACAGGCTATTCTTAACAGCTTTTCTGTTCAATTATTCACCGTTCCGACACTTACACCTAAATTGGTCACGGAGTCGGGGCTTCTTGATATGCTGCTTGAAACTTTGAAAGAGTTCTTTCGGGCCTGTGTTGGAGAGGATGGCCGGCTTTCGGTAACTTCTCAAACTTGTTTTTGGTTGTATCTGAAATTAGGATTCATGAGGAGCGTTATTACATGGCACATTTAACAAGTTTGTTTCCCCAAATAAAAGATTCCCCAGTTGGGAAGTTTCATGTTGCTTTGGGATACCTCTTGCAATTCATGGAAAAGTAATTGTTTTGTATAGTCATTGCAGATGTTGTTTTGGATTATTCGAGTTTTTGTTTCTTGAACAATACGAGTATTCGCAGTGTTTGTGAGTGCAATGAAGTTTGTAATAAGAATCCTGTGATACCTGAGTACACAGTAGAGCTGAATCTCTTTTCGAACTACTGTTGACCTGATTGCAGGTAAGTAAGGTCCCGGTGGTTAAACGCCTCTACTTCCGAGTACTAGAGGACATAAGATATGTGATGAGCCATACGGAAGTGTCAAAGTATGTGGCAGAAAAAAGACCTGACTTGTCAAGAGCGTGGCTTCACCTGCTTGCGTTTGTTCAAGGCATATATCCTCAGCGGCGCATCACGAGTATTCACGTGGAGGAAGAAAACGAAGATTGGGGCTCTGCCTATTTTTTGGAGGTTCAAATGGCTACAATCCACCCCCTCTTCGTTGCAGGATCAGCTGCAGCTTGCAGTGGATACTCGAGCTCTGGGCAGATGCCGTTATCGAAACCTAGTGGTAGCTTTGAATCTAGAGGTTGTTTCCCGAATAGGGCGGACTCGGTTACCCGGCCTGTCAAGGTTGGGTGTGTGTTGAGAGAGCCTAATGCGAACGCTGGTACGAGCATCAATGATACTTCGGAATCAGATGTGGAAATGCGTGATATAACTGTCACAGTTGTTGCTATTGAGAATACATATATTGAGAGTTCACCTAAACCAACGGACAGAAAAAATGTCAGGGAAAACTCCGATTCAGGGTTGACAATGCCAGCTTCCTTGGCGTCGATCATTTCTGAGTGCACTCAAGTTCTTGACGCTTGGCTTGCTTTGGATGCTGCGAGAGAGTTGGCAAAGTCCGGGGAATCTGGTCTTGAAGGGGGCCAAGAACCTGGACCACGAAGGGGAACTCAATGGCGATATAGAGGGGGCAGAGTGTTGTTGGTTCCGCAGAACCAGGATGGAGACAATACATTGACTCCTGTTAGTACTACTGAAGAAGAGGTTCCTCCAGCACGAGGTAGGACAATTCGCGACTTGTTACGACGTAGCAGGCGCTTTCAAGTGCTGGAGCCACACGTGTTTTCAGATGTTGTTCCAGGAGGTGCTTTTGATTCCACTGCTACTCCAGGAACCTCAACTGCGGATATGGATGTTGACATATTACGGGTATCATCATATTCAAATTTTTTTTCCCCCTTTGTTCCTAGAAAATTTGTACTTTTCCTCCATTTAAGTGTTACAAATTTGATGAGGTATGTTGGCTCTACACGTTTTCTCTGGACTAACCAAGACTGTCATTCCAGGTAGCGGATGGTGAAGCAGAGACAGTCATAGATGTTGATGATACAGGGCTAGGGGCGAGTGATACGGTTATAGAATGGTGGATGGGTTCAGAAGCATTAAATCCATCGCCGACAGCGGGTTGTGAAGATGACGAGTGGGCAGTTGTAGAATTTGATGTTAGTCGCCAGGAGGTGTCTTTTCACATCCCATTGCATCGTATGCTTGGTCTTCTCCTCCATAAGGCTCTTGACCTCCATGCTGTGAACTCAGAAGTATTCCCTGGTTCATCTGATACTTCTGCAGATATTCATACCCCTGGCGAGAAGTTTTTGGCACAGATGTTTCGGCCAGGCTTGCAGGTGGCAGGATTCATCTCTGTGCTGATGGAGCATCCTCTTCGCCTGCAAGTCTTATGTGCTCAAGTTCAGGCTGGTATGTGGCGTCGCAACGGGCACTCAACCAGTGGGCTGTGTGACCTTTACCATACAGTACATTGGTAAGCCGTTTGTCTGTGAACAGGTCATTTTGCTTATACATGAGCAACGAATCTGTTGTTTGGATATTGCATTTTCTTGTGTGTTGTCGTTGAAGATCTTAGCAAGGAGGGTTGGTACTGGCAGTCCAGCACTACATTGTTTGTGCCGTTTAATACAGGCGTGATTAAACGATGAAGGTCTAAGATTTACATTGCTGCATCTACCAGGTGTGAAGACAGTCTCGAGCTGGACTTGTTTTTACTGCAGTGTTGCGCTATAATGGCACCTCCTGAAGAATTTGTCGAGCGACTTCAAGCTCGGTTCTCACTGTCTGATTTCTTCACACTTGTGCTCTGGCGCCCCAACGAGTATGATTTTCCCTACTTGCCTTCTCATTTTTGGGCTTCTTAGCAATTTCTTTTTCTCTAAGAACAAAATTTTTCTGATATTTGAAGTTTCCCTCCTGTATTTTCATTAAACAGGCTAATTATTCGTTTCCTATAATCCCCATCTCTCTGCACACATTCACTTTTCTTTCCTTACAAACTGGCTACCTATAGCTAGAGTGTAGGCCTAGGTTCAACAGGTAACTCTGACGAGGTGTTAGCTATGCAGTAAATGCCCTAACTGGCAGGCATTTGTGCTGAAGTGCTGTTGTCGAGATCACTGGGCTTCGACTTATTGTGCAATTATGCCAGAGTGTCCACAGGTTGGGCTTTTGCCTTTTGGTCCACCTGTGGCCAAACATTCCTTTCCTTATAGTTCCAGTTCCTGCGCCATGGGTATCCATATTACATATGAGAATTAGGTTGATTCAAACTCCATACTAGTGTCCGATACAGTCTCCCGAACGGGTCAACCTACCCCCGTATATTGAACATCATCACTGACCATTTGAATTCTTAAGAACACAAGAAACTAGGATTTCTTTTATATTTTGGAAGATCGACTCGCTATGAGTGTACTTTGGATGGTCTAATGAACGACAAGACTCAGGTCACTATGAACATGAAAAATATGTTAGAGAGTTTTTTTTGTCATAGTAGAAGGTGCTGTTTTTTTAAGCTAGATCATACTTTATTTGGTTCCGGTTGAAACTATGGATTGGAATCTCAAATATATTGTATAATGAATTTCTATAATCTGCTCAAGCTGCAACGGTGAAGCAGAGATCCCCTCCATTTGTGAACTGACTATTGGTATTAGCTTTCTTTTAAGTCCAACGATGTTATGTCTACTCTCACCTGATGGAAGGTCTATAAGAAAGTAAGTGATAAGTGATAAGTGATGAATGATTATTTACCAAATTCTCCGTCATTTTAAATTTAGGTACGAAGTGACTCTGGCACAGGAGCTACTAGTTCTGATGATCAGATTAGTTTCAGAGCGGGGTTTTTGCGGACTGACAGAAGTTGAAGCTTTACGTCGGGAGTTGATCCAGAGGCTAGCTGTTGGGGACGCTACTCACAGTGCTCTGCTGAAGGCTTTACCTCCGCGGTTGAAAGAGAGCAAGCATGTGCAGGATTGCTTAAACGCGGTGGCAGTGTATCGCAACCCATCTGGCATGCAACAGGTTGATTTTGTACCAGACCCTGTTACGAATTGATGCTGAAACATTTTCTACTTTATTTCCCAGTTTCATACTTCAGATTTTTCGTTAGATATATTTTCTTGCTGCTTTTGTCATATAAGGACTTCCTGATTTCTGAAGAAATCAGAGTTTTGTGGTTGCTTTACTTTAGATTTTTTTATTACTGTGACTCATGGTTTTCCTGCAACAGGGTAAATATGTCTTAAGAGACGATTGTTGGTGTGAGTTAGACCTTTATCATCCGCGATGGAGTCCTCGGGAGCTCCAATTAGCGGAGGATCGTTACTTGCGAGCATGTAAAGCTCCTGCCGTGTTCGCTCAACTGCCTCGCTGGAAGCAACCATTTGAGCAGTTGCAAAACCTGGGTCGAATCATTATCACCTCTCGAGTTCATGACATGCTTCGCTCTGTTTTATTCCATGCCGCATTTACTGACAATCTATCTGAATCACGTTCACCAGAAGGATTGCTCTTCAGTGCACTACATCTTCTAGCTTTGGCACTGGATGTTTGTGCTGCATATCAGAATAAACTGGCAACGACGGATACAATGTTTGGAGCTCCATTAGCCGATAGTTCTAGAACACCCAATCGCAGAGACCTTGAGAATTCGTTTCCACTCCTGCTGGGTGCCGTGGAGAGGGTTAAAGTTGGAAGGGCAGACGGGACTATGATGGAGGAGCCTCAAAGTATGCTTTCTATACTGGTTCTTCTTTTGCGGAAGAATGATACGAGAGATAATGTGGCAACTTCTGATATTGGCAACTACAGTGTTGGAGGATTGATAAAGAGCCTTCTACGACGTTTTGCTGAATTAAACCAGAATTGCATGATTGAGCTTGAGTTATTAGCTCCTGAGATTTTCCAGCGTATTTCTAGTGCTGGTACTACATTTGGGGGAGGTGGTTCAGGGGATAACCACCGTAAAGATGATTCCTTAGTTTCTAAACTCGACAGATCGAGATCTATGGCTCGAGAACATCAGGCTGCTGCGATGGTAAGTTGCTACAAGTCCCTGATTTGGTTGTGCAGGCTCTGTTATTTGATGCTTCGCTGTAAACTGATTTTGGTTTCACAACTTGGATCTAGTGAGAGATAAGGATAATGTCCGAGATCCTTTTTTCCCTCCGTATGCCTTGGATTGACAAGTAGTACGACCTTCTTCCTGTTGCGTCTGCGACTACCGCAAATGGATAGACAAAGTTTTTGGGAAGAGTCTTAATCTGTTTGTTGTGAGTTGTAGGCCAAAATGAAAGCTGCACAGGAGAGGTTTGCCGTGAATTACCATCCCGCGGAAGAGGGCAATGGGCACGGGCAAGGAGAGGAAGCAGATGCAAAACGTGCAAGGGATTCAGAAGGGGGAAATGACGAAATGTCCAAAGACTCTCAAGTACACTGCGCACTTTGTCGAGATTCGGCAAGTGCAAGTCCATTGTGTTTCTTGATATTTGTTCAGGTCAATATCTTTCACCTTTCCATTGCATGCCTAGTTCGTTTGCCGATATTTTGTGGTCCTGTGGTGCCATGATAAGATAATTGCAGTAGGTTTTACTCTTTTTAGATGTCAAAGCATACTATGCGCTGTTTTCTCAGAAACTAAGAGATTCTTGCTTTGAGCATGCGAAGTGCTGAATGGTTTCTTGTCCAATGTTCTTGTAAGCATCGTCGTCGGATTTATGAATGTGTATATATATATATATATATATATATATATATTCAAGCATCACCCTAACCTTTTCATTTCAAATGTGGCAGTAAGATGCATGTTATCCTAGGTTGTCTCTGATCTGTTTTTGATTTTTTTCTTGTGTCTTACAGAAATCAAAGCTCCTTGCAATTACGGAAAGGATCACACCGTCATGGGAGCGCCGTACAGTTTCGCTACTGCCACAGGCGGAAATGGAGGGTGAGTCTCGTGGTGGACCAAGTACTGTGAGCACCTCTGTTGGAGATGGGACATCCAGAGATTTGCAGAGCACAGCAGAGCTTTGGCATTGGATACAGGAAGCTTTGGGTGATGCTCAGACTCGGGCGCGTTTGCTTGAAGGAGAGGATTTGTTGGAGCTCCTTCGAAATGGATTACCTCCAGGGATACGGAATGCAGTTCGTGCAACTCCCGCAGTAACTTTAGATCTAACTGCCTCGCCACCTGCTGACACAGAACCTGATGAAGTGGAATCTAGCTGTGAGATTACTGAAGCAGATGTAATCAGTGAAGCTGGGACTAGCGATTCTCCAGGTTCGGAGACAGTTTGTTTTGGCAATTTTCCTGTATCTGTCTTTGATAAGATTCTACTTGTGATATCTTCTTAGATAAAAATAGACAGGTATGATCTGTGCAATCATGCCCTGTTTGATTGGTGGCAACAGTTATGCTTTCTGAGATTATGTTTATTGTTCCAGTGAGATCGTATGAAACATTATCCGTTGGTTTGTTGCGTATCTTGCTTCGTGTGATATATTTTACGTCGCTTACCCTCAGGTTTGATTGGTGTAATGGATTTTGTAGGTGTCTCTTCTTGGAACTGGTGGGAGGACAATCATGGAGGATCTGAGGAAGAAGAGAGCAATACTAATAGAGACCTTGCAGCGGCAACTGTCTTAGCTGAGTACGTTGCAGCTGTCTCACGCCCTCAAGAATGGGTTCGTCGAAGAGGAACGGACTCGCCACGACAGGTAGATGTAGAACAAGGAGGAGAGAGTAATCTGATGCGTGCGAGGAGGGCTGCTGCACGTAGCGCCCCGCCAATTGCTGAGGTGACATTGTACAACAGCATTGGGATGAATGATACTGTTGGCATCTATCTTTCTGGTTGTGGACATGCTGTTCACCAGGACTGTCGAGACCGTTACTTCTCTTCGCTCTTGCAAAGGTATGGTTGTGTAGGCTGCTGAGGTTCGTGAAATGCGAAGTCAAGTTTTCGTCAAGTGTTTTTTCTATTTGTGAGTTGCGAGCATCCAACTATGGGCAAATTCTAATTGGGGCATATTTTGCTATTTGTAAATTGTTTACATTTCTAATTATACTAGCATTGTCGGTTGCTGCGGGCTGACTGATATGCGCGTCAACCGCAATTAACATATGTGCTGGTGCTACAGATATTATAGCAGAGCTTTGTTTGAGGGAGTACAGATTGTGGACCCTGACCTGGTATGATCAGCTTAGTCATGCATTTCTACTAATTCACCTTCTGAAGATGTTGTGGTATCTACTCGATTTGTAAATCTCAGGTCTGCTAGTTGTGCGCAAGATTCCTAGGTTGGAGGTGTTAATGTTTCCACATTATGAGGAGTTGGAATTGTGTCGGAAAGAGGCTTTAGATGTGTGACCTCATGCGAGATCTTTGGTTACAGGGGGAGTTTCTTTGCCCAGTTTGCCGGCGGCTTGCAAATTCAGTTCTTCCAGTTCTACCCGGCCATACAGGATTGAACAGTTCACTTAAAACTACTAGTACACCCCAGCTTGATTTACTTAGCACTTTTGGTAGCCCAGCCACCATGCAGTTGGAGCACGCATTGCGGTTGCTTGTGAAAGCAGAAGAGTTGGTGTCCAAGTCTGGTTTTCGTCAAGTGGTTGATCCGCAACTCCCGGATACAGTGAAAGGGGTTCTGGAGGATCTTGCGATGAGACTTTGTGGGTTGTTTTATCCTGAAAAAGACCCTTTTACTTCTATTATTCATGGTCGGGTACATCAAGGCCTACTGCTTTGGGACGTCTTCAGATACTCGCTCATGTCTGCAGAGTTGGCTGCTCGGAGTCACAAGTTCACTGAGAAGATTGATAATGGCTTGGTAGCTTTGGTGAACGTGGGTGATGCAACTCATGGCTCTGTTTTACCTCTCCTGCTTCATGCTGCTAAAGCTACACAAAGTCAGAGTCGTCAGGCTGTTCTACTTAGAGCAAGGGGCATGCAACTGCTGCTGGATTCTATTGCTAATGGCATCTCAAGGGACTTGTTTGCGGAAAAGGCATTAAATGGTAGGGAAGAAGCTCGACAGCGATTAAGTGTCGTATGGCGTAAACTGCAAGTACATGATGAAATTGAGGTCTTGAATACTCTTTAAGTGGTTCTTGGTCTGCGATGCCTGAGCGATTTTGGACTTTATTATTTAGACATGCTTGAACGGCTGAATATCCTGGTAGCTTCGTAGGCATTCAATTGCTTGTTTTATGGACTCTTCCTACGTCTCGATTTGCTATTGGTGTCTCTATTATCTATTTAAGAATTTTTAACTCAGATCCATTAGATGGTGCTTGTGGTGCAGGCAATTTTTCTTCTCTTTTGCAGTATCTAGATAAGGGGCAAGATGCTGCTGATGTACAGTTTTGGAAGAGGATGGCTGATCCAGTACTAGTTCACGATTCTTTTTCATCGTTCCTGTGGTTGCTCTTTTGCTTGCCCTTACCATTTCCTGCAAATGGAGCTCCGTTTACGGCCCTTGTCCACCTTTTTTATTTGGTTTCTGTCACCCAGGTATTTTCTGGTCTTGAGAATGGTATACTTTTAGGGTTCTTCTGTGGGTCAACTTTTATTGGTCAACTGGGTGCTACCACGTCTTTGTGAAGCAATCTCTTCGTGTCTTTTCTGATACACGCTCAGAAGTATGTAAAGCATTGTAAGCGCAGGAATTTTTCTACCCCTTTTATCGACTTTGCAGATGATGTTCCTGTTTAATATGGTCTGCAGTGAATCTGTATTCATTTCGCAACTTGGGGCATCTTCTTGTGGATTCACTGGCTATTTCTGGCTTTGGTGCAGGTTATTGCGCAGGCTGGTGCGTTCTTAGCTCTAGACACAGAGTTTGCACCGTCAACAATTTCCTTCATGGCAGCTGTGCATGCCAGCTTGGTTGGAACATGTCTTCAACCTTTTTCAGATGAGGAAAATGCAGCAATTCCTGCGGGGCCACCTTTGATTGTAATGAGGCGCTTGACACTACCTTTTCTCCGGCGCTGTTATTTGCTGCAAAATTTGATGGCAGGTTCAGGCCAAGGACTTCCCGTTGCGAGGGCCCATCAGTGGGAGCTGCCAGAAGGGCATGGGGTTCAAATAGGTCCTTCTTCTCCATCCAGTGGTTTGGAGGATATTGAGAAACAGATTCTGCAGGAAATGGAAGAGTTGGAACAATTGGAAAGTATTTTTTGTATTCCCCCTTTAGCAAAGATTCTGGAGGAGGATACAGTTCAGAACCTTGTGCTGAGTTGGTGTAGACATGTGAAGACTCACACAG
Organism: Pseudoscleropodium purum; assembly: GCA_963969395.1. Taxonomy (NCBI): domain Eukaryota; kingdom Viridiplantae; phylum Streptophyta; class Bryopsida; order Hypnales; family Brachytheciaceae; genus Pseudoscleropodium; species Pseudoscleropodium purum. The sequence goes on from OZ017796.1 coordinate 8,792,969, forward strand.
GAGTGCGTTACTTCCGCCAAGGTCCACGACTGACGACAGCTGCTCCGTTTAGAATGATGCAGCTACCTCGACTGTTTCAAGATCTTCTGCAGCGGTACGTATTTCATGTGAAAATAGAAGCAATGAGAACAGATGACAAGTAGGCCTGTTTTTTCTTTCGGTTCAAATAAATGTATTTTGAACAGGATTTGTGCTCTTACCAATGTCTTGGATGTATTTTTCCTGCCTTCAGTTGATGGTTTTAATGTACTATTGGATTTAGGGTTTTTAAGGGCTATGGCTTTTGCGATCAGCTGAATAAGGTACACTCTAAATCCGAATGAATCTGATGTGCAGTTATGTCAAAGAGCGGTGCCCTCGATGTAACACAGTCCCTGATCGGCCGGCCCTATGCCTATTGTGTGGAGCCCTCTGCTGTGCTGTCAGTCAACGTTCTTGTTGCAGGTTTATCCCCACTCTGCAAAATCTGGAATTTCATGTACTAAGTTTGATAAGTTTTCAGATTCATCACGGTACTTTTGATTATTTGATTGATAGTTAGGGATGAAAAGGGCTTTTATACGGTGACGTAATGCTGGTATTTTACATCCAGATCTTAGTTTTGTACTGATTGTCATTAATATCTCTGATATTAGATTCTGCAATATCTTTTATTTCTATAGGTTTATATGCACGCGATGGCACAGTATGTTATTTCCTGTAGAGTGACGCCGCGAGTTGAGATTGCGCGCTGGAGTTAGACTAGATTCAGAACGAACCTGCGCTTTGATAAATAGTGATTATTAATTCCGTTATACATATTGAGAGTATCATAGGCGACCTGTTTTTCTAGCACCTTTTGAACTCAATTCAGTTCTTTTGTTCTTCTGAAGCAAAATCGTTTGTCTTGGAGTCCTATACTAAAGTCGTATGATGATTTCATTCTGTAACAGCATGAACCGGCAAGGAGAGTGTTACAGGCATGCCATGGTTTGCGGAGCAGGCATTGGTGTTTTTTTGATGTTGCGGGTAAGTTTTCCTGTTAATTATGCTCTTGTATACGCCATTTTACTACATAATTATATCCTGTATGTCTTTATCATGTCTCACGAGTCATAGTTGTTGGGTGCATGTAGTAAGATAATCTTTTATCACTGAATAAATTTCTTGAGTGCCTTGAGTAGAGATATGAAACGACTGAAATTTCTGCTCATCTTTCAGAGGACCAATATTCTTTTGCAACGCTGCGAGCGACAAGCCATGTGGCCATCACCTTATCTTGATGCTTTTGGAGAAGAGGTAAAGCTCTGGATTCTTTCGAAAGCAATCTCCATTTGTCGTTTCTACGATACGGTGATATGAGTTGTACTGATAACCACAATTTATCTCGATTACCTGTGATTACTTTGCATTTGCAGTTGTGACTTTTGCTTATCCTTCGATTTTGCTTGACAGGATATTGACTTGCGGAGAGGGAAGCCTCTATATTTGAGTCAAGAACGATACTCTGCTCTTACTGCTATGGTACGCTAGTGTGGAATGAATTATCAGTCTTTCATGTATGCTTTGAGCGCTTTGCAACCCCGACAGATGAAGGGGTCAAGAGTGAAATGTTGTGTTTCTAATTCCATTCTCATGAGTGGAATTATTTGGAAGGAAATGCTTTAACCAATTTTCTATATTATGATTTATATGGGTACCATGTAACTGTTTAGTATTGGAGTACCTTTGAAGACGCTCTAGTGATGCCGACCTTCCTCTTCATTTCTTCTTAATGATTATCTTCTTGTGTTAAGGAACAATAGAGCTGAGTAGTTGAAATTTTCGCAGGTGGCAGCACATGGACTAGATTACAGCTCGCCAGTATTGTCCCACACAACACGTGACACTCTGTTTTAAGTTTCAATTCTGAGGTGCTTTGGCATTTCTTATGCCTCGCTTCAATGACTACTAAGGAGAGGTACAGCACTTGGACTGCACCTTTGTCGGTGGGTTTGAGGACCTCCTTGCACGTTTAAATTTGCAAGAATATTCTTGTGGATTTGCAGTCCGACTCTAAGGTTTTGTCCGTTTTGCAATCATCCTAACTGTGCTCGTGTGTTCACTGATTAATAACTTCTGCGATCCACTTACGAGATACTATCCTTTTTTCCTTAGCATTGGTTTCTCCAAGTCCAACTGATGTCTAGTTATGTCTATGTTTCATCAAGTTGGGTGTGACTAACCAGGTTTTATATTTATGATTGCAGCTCTCTATCTGTCCGATCCAGAATGAGTGGAATCGAGTACATTGGGCTTTTGGTGGGTCAGATTCCAAGTCTCTACAAACAAGACGAGGAATGTGCAACAAAATGTATAGATGTAGCATAGAAGACATGTTCATGCATTAAAGAAAACATGTACTTCAGCTTTGGAAACGTTCGATGAGCTCTCTCAGGATGCCCATGAGATTTACAACATGTCTCCCCAATTTTCCGCTAACATTCAAATGTGGCACAAGGGAATTGCTGGAGACGCAGAGTACTGCTGGCTGTCCTCTAGAAAAAGAGTAATGAAAAGGGAGGAAGTTGAGGCCATCCCACCCATGCAGCTTTCAGAGGTGTCCTTGTATATTATAAACCATGGGAGAATCGCCGTTTGTAATCCCGCGGCTCCGGAACTGAATCTCTTCGTCGAATGTAACTGCATCACACCTGGTTCGATACGAGGTGAAATCTAATGAGGGTCGCTCAAGACAAGTGTCGACTGCATGACCATGATTCGAATCCCATCATGATTACTAAGCTAAACACCGTCACTGCACCTGCAATGATCGCTGTAGTCGGCAGTTTCTAAATTACGTAATCGGTTCGAGTGTCACGACCCCGCAGTGGCACATGTAGCGTTGCCAGCAACAGGGAAGACAAGACCCAAGGTAGAAACGAAATGCAAAGAGCGCTGTTGGCTGAATTTTCCTTAAAAGAATTGTCCGATCGGGCCGGATTCGAATCCGGGTCTACTTATCCGCAGCCGGGTGCGTTCGTGAGGGTGGTCTGTCCGGGGCACTCCATTCAATGACTTCAGTATCACAATGATAGCACTTGTGTGCTTGTAGCCTTCTACTGCAAAGTTCAGAAGCGGGCGCGGACGGGTCACGACGGAGCACGGGCTCTGTCCGGGTTTGTGAAATCGTGGCCACCCACCCTTCCCTCCCCATCTGAAACTGGAATTACCAGTATTTAACTGCGAGGTCTGTCTGGACCAACTACCATCACTGCCAGCTTCAAGACTCCAGTCCTGCAGCTTCATTCTACTAAGCTCGGCCCTCAAGGTAGAGCTCTCGCTCTTGCTCAGTTCCACATGAACCTTCTCGGGGTCTCGGTCAGATTCGATTCCCTTGTGAGATCGTGTAGAAGCGTTAGAAGACCAGACTTTGTTAGGAACTCACAATTGGAGCTAGCTGCAGTCGGGATCAGCTTCTGTGTATAGTTCGTATCCGCGGTTGCTTTTTGAGAGGTGACTGATGCGGAAGATTATTGTGGCTGCGATTTTCTCTGTGAGAGTACATCAGTGGGGAATCAGAGCATTCGTTGAATCGAAGTGTGTTATTGAATCGATGTTCTCGTGAGACCATCTTCGTACGTCGCCTTGGACGAAATTGGGTCTGGCCAAATGGAAGGCCGGGAAGCGGGGATTATTCGGGAAGGCGCCGCCTCCACGGCACACCACAGAACGTCGAAACCTCAAATAAAACTGCAAGCTCGACCTAGATTCTTCTCCAATTGATACATCCCTAGATCTCCCACGACGGGACAGCACCCTATGAAATACACAAGTCTTGTATATTCTCTACATGAACTTCAAACACTTGTATCTCCTGAGCAGCACTCCACCCTATTCAGTCTTTGTTTGTCTCTTCATACTTTTTCTTTTGAGTTTCTGTAATGAACAATACAGTCGGGGCCCAACGAGTTTGTCAACCCCCCGGATTCATCAGTGAAGAAGGGTGTGAAGATGGTACACAGTGCAAGCGGATAGCACTCCTTGTCCCACATCTTCTGGGTTGAGAGAGAGAGAGAGAGAGAGAGAGAGAGAGAGAGATTGGGTAAGTGCCGCTTTCAGTGATATTTGCTGTAGGCATGGCTTCTTTCATTGCGGATCAGGGACTCTCATCTTGCAGGAGTCGTCGAAGTTTTTGAGAATGTTAGGTCCAAGGAAGTAAAGGTCTCTATTTCAGGGGATTGAATGTTCTCATATTGATCTGCAATTTACTATCGCCGATGCCATGCATTGCTTGTGCATGCGGTTAATTGCTGCTTCAATCTGCCTCGAACAATTTTTGTAGTGAAGTGTGAATTGTGCAAGGCTGGTATGCTCCGGGTCTGTCGTAATTCTGCCAGTCAAAGTGCAAATGCATGACAATTTTGCATCAGTTTCGCGAACACTAGTCCAAAGATATCCGCAGAGGTCCTCAGAGATCACTTATCACTTTGCTTGTCAACGTCGTCAGTTTTATGGCATGGTATGTGATCGAGTCGGCGTTTAGAGAATATATATGCCGGCTTCTATAGAGTATGGACTAACGGATATTTCATTAAAATGGCGGTATTTCACAAACTTGGCACTTTTAGGTTCAGAACGTGCGGTCTGAACTGTACACCTGTCCTAGATTTCAAGGTTTTAGGGTCTGAAATCTATACCAATTTTAGAAAATTAATGGAAAAATGGTGCCATTTTATTAAAATATTTGTTCGGAATCTCAAGAGGCCTAGTTGGGTGTGATAATCAAAGCTATTTCAAGAGACATACAAGCCCTACTCAAAATACATAAAAACTTATTTAAATGTCTTATATGAACCCATATATGGGATGAACAAGCTAGGCAACATGGTATACAACAATGTAGTCTAATGTTTTATCACTTGCTCTTGTCAAAAGAGGGTACCTTCATTCTCTTTATTTTTCATAACTTTTTTCTTGTTTCTAAATGATCCTTTGGCTCTAGAAACAATGTTCATGCAAAACCTTGGTTGTGTCACTCTGAAATCCAAAAAGTTGAACTTATTACTCAAGTAGTCTAAGTCTAGAGCATGGTTGGTTCATTTACTTAAATTATCTAAAATACAACTAAATGATTCCATTCAACCCCCATTTCTTGTTAAATAGGTGCTTGTTGAAGTATTACCAATATGACATCCAATTCACTTTGAATGGCATCTCAAACTTTCAAATACTAAATTTCATTGCCATATCAATCACCAATTGAATTGATATTGAGCCAAATTTTGAATGGTCTTGAAAAATTCCATTGGGTCAACACAAGATGACTTAATACTTTCCTAATTCACAACATTTCAATACAATTTCAATCCATTTCTTAACAATACTATTTCAATCATTGTTGATAATGCACTAAATTAGCACCTTTGATTTGAGGGAATTGAAAAATGCACTTGTTAGTATTAATTCAATCACATTGAATTTGTAATATTAAAGTAACCAATATAGATTGAAAACTTACTAAATCAATTTTAACAAGGAAGCTCGTAAGGCACTTGAGTTTTCCAAAAATATCCACTAAAGTAAACAACTCTCATATTGGCTCAAAACTTGAAGGTGTTTATAAAATATGTGCCATCCTCACTAAAATTTGGAAGCACTTGAATGGCTCGTAGGATGTTTTGAACATCAAGAATCATGTAAGGATTACAAATTCCTCTATCATACTTGGCCCTAGATATAGAGACTTGAGGTCTCATAGCTTACCAAGTGAGATTGGGACATAGAACCAACCTACTAAGGTAAGTAGTTGGAGTTTCCTAATACATTTTAAGGAATGCTAAATCTTTTACAATTAGATTTTATACTTCATTTCTAAAAGATACTTTGAAAATCGTTCGTAATTGTCCATACAAGGTCAATTCAAGCTCACTAGATGCCTCCATCTGTATGGCAACACTACTATACCATGGTGAACCATAAAAGTTGCTTGTAACCCGTACATATTGTGGCATAGTACAGGGTTGCTAGGTTGTCACATCAAGCGAGTTGGGATCACCAGACGGAACAGACGAATGGTCTGTTGGACGGCTTTTAGAATTTGGGGCTTCAAATTTTGTCAAGTAAAAAAAAAAGTTACCATGAGTTACGTTTACTATGTGACATGGCAATCCATGTTGGAGTCAAGGCGTAGACGCTACTTAGTTAGGGTGTGAACACTATTCAGTTAGGGTACAAACGCTAATCAGTCAAGGTACGGACGTTGTTCGGTCAAGGCAAAAACGCTATTTGGTCAGGGTGTGAACGTTGTTTGGTCAAGTTGCTAACGCTAATTAGTCAAAGTGTAGACGTTGTTTGGTCAAGGTGCGGATGCTATATGGTTAGGGCACGGACACTAATTTGTTAGGGCACAAACGCTATTTGGTCAAGGCACGGACACTAATCGAACAAGGCAGAGTCTTCATCGATCACATTTAGGACGCTATCCAATTAGGGTAGGGACTCTATTGGGAGGGGCGGAAACACTAATGATTGGGATAGGAACACTATCAAAAGGGACAAAAACAACAAACTTCAAGGTAGACCTAGGATTCGTTTAGGCCTCTCACATTGAATTTAGCATAGGATTCTTCCCATGGTTGTCATAGTGGACGGACGTCCGGTTCGCCTGTCCATTAGAGGTCCCGCCCATCCGATACAGTCAACACATAGTTGACTTTTTGATAACGGAAAAATAGGCCACGTGGATGCCATGTGGATTAAGGAACATGCTGGGCACGGACGAGATCGTCAAGGCGCGGACGAGGTGATGTGTCATTCTACAAAATTGCACAAGTTATAAAATTAAAGCCGTCCGGACCGTCCGTCTGTCCGGTCCGATGTCCCTAACTCGCCCGTTATGACAACCATGATTCTTCCTTCCCATTCAAAATAGCTTACATTTTATTGTTGGCAGTTCATATATGCATTGCTTTCAAATCATTATGTACTTGAATATTAATTAGCCACATAAAAAATTTGATGTCATATAGTTTGTAAAGAAGTTGAAGAAAAAATTTACATTCTCATAGCCTAAAATAGACTGAATGATTTCTTCACAAGGATTTGCTAATTCAATTGCCAAATTAGATAAGGTGGATTAAAGGGAGGCCTTTGAATAATTAGTTTTTTTCCTTTAGAGCTCACGAGGTTATTTTTTAACAAAGATTTGTCAAATTCATTTTTAAACTAGACCTAAAGGATTAAAAAGAGGCAATTGAACCAATTTTTTTTAAGAAATCCAAGTCATTTATTAAAAAAGATTTGCCAAATTAATTGTTGAACTCAACATGAGAAATTAGGAAAGAGTCACATCAACCATAATTTTTTTCCTTTAAAAAAACTTGGGATTATTTCCTAATAAGCATTTATCAATTTAATTGTTAAATTGCATACAAGGCATTAAGAGGAAGGCACTTGAACAAGTTATTTGTTTTTCCTTTAGAGCATGGGATTATTTCCAAATAAAAAATTAAATTTCCTAATAAAGATTTTCCTAGTTAACTATTGAATTGAATACATGGATTAGAAAGGAGACACTTCAACCATTTATTTATTTTCCTTTGCAACCAAAAGTAATTTTTCTATAAGCATACGCCAATTTAATTGTTTAAATAGGAAAGAGGGGATTATTTGTGGGTCCATTCAACCATTTATTTATTTGCCTTTGCAACCAAAGGTAGTTTCTTTACAAGCATATACTAGTTTAATTGTATAAATAGGAAAGAGGGGATTAATTGTGAGTCCATTCAACCATTTATTTATTTGCCTTTGCAACCAAAGGTAATTTCCTTACAAGCATGAGCCAATTTGATTGTTTAAATAGGAAAAAAGAGATAAATGGTGGGTCCATTTACCATTTATTTATTTTCCTTTGCAACTGAAGGTAGTTTTTTTACAAGCATACGCCAATTTAATTGTTTGAATAGAAAGAGAGAATTATTAGTAGGTTCATTCAATGATTTATTTATTTCCTTTGCAACCAAAGGTAATTTTTTTACAAGCATATGCTAATTTAATTGTTTAAATAGGAAAGAGGGGATTATTTGTGGGTCCATTTACCATTTATTTATTTGCCTTTGCAACCAAAGGTATTTTCTTTACAAGCATATACTAGTCTAATTGTATAAATAGGAAAGAGGGATTAATTGTGGGTCCATTCAACCATTTATTTATTTGCCTTTGTAATCAAAGGTAATTTCTTTACAAGCATAAGCTAGTTTCATTGTTTAAATAGGAAAGAGGGGATTAATTGTATAACTATTCAACCATATATTTATTTTCCTTTACAACAAAAGGTAATTTCTTTATAAGCATGAGCCAATTTAATTGTTTCAATAGGAAAGAAGGGATTAATTGTGGGACCATTCAACCATTTATTTATTTTCCTTTACAACAAAAGGTAATTTTTCTTTACAAGCATGAGACAATTTAAATATTTAATTGTTTAAATAGAAAAGAGGAGATTAATTGTGGGACCATTCAACTATTTATCTATTTTCCTTCTCAACCAAAGCTCATTTCCTTACAATCATACACTAATTTAATTATTTAAATAGGAAAGAGGTTTTAAGGATTTTAGGGTATAAGGTTTAGGATTTGGGATTTTAGGGTATACGGTTTAAGATTTGGAATTACAATTAAGAATAAAGCAATTTTGGAAAAGACTACAATATTTTCTTGATTTCATTGTTGCATAGGATACCTTTGTGCACTTCTAGATGGCTTATTATCTAGGCATGAATGTTGAGACCTAGAAATAAGGGCTTTAAAATCACTTTAGAAACCATTAATGATGATTGTAAGGTCCTAGCCAAGATGCTTAAATGGAGTGGGGATTTAATTGAATCATATAGGCTACAAATGACTTAAACAGATCTAAATAGAAACTAAAGTGGATCTAGAGGACTTTCATATTGAAGGTGTGGATTTAGTCATGTCTAGGCAAGAACTTTCAGAGTCTAGGCAGGAACTTAAGCATGTTGGGTGGGGACACTAATGAACTGGGCAGGGACTTAAGAATGTCTAGTCGCAGACTTAAATAGGATTGAATGGGGACGCTAATGGACTAGGCACGGACATAAGTAGGTCAAGAGCAAACACTAATAGGCTAGGTGTGGACTTAATCTACCCCTTGAATATCATAGATGCATGGGCGCAAATGTAAGGGTGGGCCGTTGATGTGTGGGCATGAAGGCAAGGCTCCAAGTTCACTCCTCACACCATGAGATTGTAGGACTCTTAGGCTCGGAACCAAAGATGCGGACTTAAAGGTTCTAAGTTGACTTTGAGAACTATAAGATTTTATGATATTTGGACGCGGATGCAAAGGCATGGACTTAAAGGTTCCAAGTTGACTTCTAAACTCGTGAGATTTTAGGACTCTTACTTGCACATGCAAGGATGTGAACTCAAGGGCTCAAAGTTCTCTTCTTAAACCATGAGATTTTTGAACACTGGGTGTAGATGTAAGGGCGTGGACCTGATTGGATTGGAAGGGGAACATAGTAACAAAGCAAAGATTCAATTGTGTCTAGGCGGGGATTTAAGCATGTTTGGATGCGGACACTAATGAATTGGACAGGGACTTAAGAATGTCTAGGTGCGGGCTTAAGCAGGTCAGGCACGGACGCTAATGGGCTGGTCGTGGACTTAAACAGGTCTGGCGCGGATGCTAATGGGCTAGGCACAGACTCAAATAGGTTTGGATGCAAACTTAAGCAGGTTGGATGTAGACTTTAATAGGCTAGGCACAGACTTAAACAAGTCTAGGCTTCTACACCCATGTTTACATTTTTGTTGCTATGTCCTTAGTTGTTCCTATATATTCATAGTGTAAGCAAATTTCTCTTTTAATTTTTGATGACAATTTTGAAAGATTAAGGGCATGAAATATATCATTGGAAAGGTATTTTAAAGACCTTTCCAACAGTGTATAATAGGCCTCATAATTCTTCAAATTGCAATTACAAAATGAAAAAAAATTTGTGTTCCTGCCTTTGAGTCCTTGCCCATGCATCCGCTCCTTGCCTCGACTTGCGTCCACACCCATCCTAGTCTACGCCCAACCTCAAGTTGTATCTACGCCTGACTCTACATTCATGCTCCAACTTTGCATCCAGGCCTTAACTTTGAGTTGGCAGCCATGTGTCGTTAAGGTAAGTCCACATTAGTTTTTTTTACCTTCATAGAGAGTCAACTACATGTTGACTACATTAGACGAGCGGCATCTCTACCAGACGGGCGGTCTGTCCATCTACTATAACAACTCTAGAATAGTACCAAAGTGCTCACCAGGATCTACCAAAATGGCTAAAAACATAAAAACATGAAGTACCTGTCAAAATCAAAGAATAATTCAAATGTCAACCTGTATGCATTGATTTCCATATTGCTTGCAAATAGAATACAAGTAGTATACACTAATTGCAATTCAAACTTGCTAAAATTAATTACCAATTTTAACAAAGCTGTACAAATAGGTTTGAAATTATTCTCAGCTTTGTAAATGTTTAAAGTTTTTTGGAAGTAAGTTTGCAGCTCTAGTTGCTCACAAATGAGGTTTTGAGCACTTTTGGGTATTAAAAATTGTGTAGAATCAAATGTGAAGCTGCATGTGAGATCCAACTATAAGCTTTACAAGTTTACTTTTACTCCCCATAGAACATTAAGACTTGTTTCTATAGCCTTAATACAAACATTATACCAATAATTAAAGGTCAAATTAAATTTCAAGACATGCGTGTAATTTTTAGAAATAATTTTTTTTAATTACTATTTAAGTCTTCCATATATTTAATATCCACAGACTTATCAAATTTTTCTTCATATTGGGATGTCAAATCAATCCTATAATTTATCTCCAATCACAAAACAAATAATTTGAATCCAATTATAAAGCCCAAATAACTGAGAAATATACAAACTTGAAAGAAAGACTTTGCTTAATTAGAGAATTCTCATTACTGTATATTTAAGGCTATTTTGGCTCACCTTTAGTAAAGGTCAAATTGAATTTCAAGACTTCCTAATTTACAACCAATCTTGATTTTTTTAGTATAATTGCTAAATTCTAGCCAATTTTTTAAGCAATACTAAATTCAATGAGAAATAAAACATTTAGGTGATTCATTGATGTAATAGTTACTTACTTGGTCTAGAGAGGTATACTTTTCCTTTTGTCTCATGTTATCAAATCCCTCCATAGTGTCTTGCAACTTGCACCTAGCCTTTAATTATGCCTAGCAATTTGAAGAGTAGCTTGCCTCTTATTGCTAGCTCCATATCTAGCCTTCATCAAGGTAATGTGCATTTGCTCATACATGTTGGTGCTATACTCCCAAAGAAGTCCTGATTGACAAATGCAGTCATTGAAATGTGACATGGCATGTATTTTTACTATATTAAATCTAAACTTTTGCCATTCAAGCATAGCTTACTTCAAAGCCTATATAGATCCGATTGTGCAAAGATTATGTTAGAATAAAAACCTCCAATCAATTATAAGATAACAATAACATACTATTACTAGTTTTCAAAGGATGAATTGAAACATATTATTCACCTAATGAAATTTGACAAAAATGTGTGTTTTGTTCCATTGCTTTAACACTTACAGAAATGGTTTACTTTTTTTATTACAATTCTGCATCTATGACCAATTGGCATTTCAAAATCGAACATTGCATAGTCAAGAATAATAAATCATAGTGAAATTGAAGTTTCATTACTTAGAAGCTTCACTGATACTTCACATCCATTCTTGTGATTTCATAAACGATGAAGACAAGCCACATCTATATTGACTCTTGCTACATGTTACCCAACTCTAGAAACCTAGGAGGCTAGGACAGATTGTATGGTAAAACGAAGTAAAAATAAAAAATAGAATGAAACCTTCCGTTATCATCCAATCAATTATATGATAACAATAATATACATAGTTTGAAAATTTGATAGTAGTTCTACTAGAATAAATTTGAAATATACCTTGTCATTAGCTTATCCATTTCAGCCAATAACTCTGTTGTGTGTTTTGGACTACAAGTAGCAACCTTATACCATTTTAGAAACAATACAAAGGCCTTGATGATGTCATCTTTGTAGATCCCAACAAGACACAAAACAATCACCTGAAAACAAAGTACAATTTTAAAATAAAAATTTTAGTGCCAAATTCAAAATGATTGATTAGAACTTTTACATAAATGTTCAATAAAATATAGAATTATCAATGAATTTCTTCAAAAGTAAGGTCGGAAGAACCTGCATGACTACTTGATGTTCAAAACCTGGGAAGTTTACATTGGATTCAAAGTATCCACCCTTATCCATTCCTAGAACCCTCGCATGATTATTACATAAAAAACGATTATATTATGATAAACCATATCATTGCATTTTCTTACAAGTTCTTATAGTAGTGCCACATTGCTTGCAAGTATTCATTGTTCACAAGTTGTTCTACTATAAAGGTTGCGTGAGAATCAAATAGATTGAGAACAAATGTCTCTATATGATCATAAGTTCTAGACATGAACACCTGTAATGAACATAACTTCCCTTTTGATGACAAGAAGGTGTTGATCAAGCTATTTCATGGCTTTGGAGTGTATAAAATCATCATTTCTTGCCATAGATCTCAATATTCCAATAAGCATCTTAAACATGCCGATATCTGTCTGATGAAGAACATCAACTTATATTGCTAAATAAGGATTTCCAAACTTAGTGTTTCCTTCATTAAATCCCCAAAGAGCACATTGCAAGGAAATGAACATACATATTAGTAAAATAACATACTATAACTAGCACACAAGTCACCTTTCATTATCATCAAATTCCTCAACCTCAATGAACTTGTACCATGAACTTTGCACACCACAAATTGATTGAATCACATTCTGAACATATGAAAAAAATGCTAGCCAAATCACCTGATAGCAAAGATTAGTAGCGAGATCCAAGATTCATATGCTTAAGACAAAATCAATGTATAATCTTACAAAGATAGGGTGCAAAGACCATTGTTTGGAGAATGCAATTAAATCTTTTTTGTTCTTTGCCTCCATCAAAGTTTGATACACCTTTTTCATATCTTACTTTGTCCATACTTGAAATTTCTAATGAACATCATATAAAGAATCTTTTCCACACAAGCAAATGCTACAAGGAAATTGACATTTGTTTGTATCATATGTGCAACTTATCTAGCAAAGGATCCACAACTAATGATGGTCAACATTTTTGGAAATATATTTTTCAAAATTACTATTTAGATCTTCTATATACTTAATATCACGGATTTATCAAATTCTTCTTCATACTAGGATATCAAATCAGCCTTGTGCTTTATCTCCCATTAGAAAACGTATAGTCTAAATCTATTAAAAAGCTTAGTACTAAAGTCCACATAATTGAGAAATATTTAAACCTAAAAAAAAAGCTTTGCTTAATCAAAAGAAAAAGAAGAAAAACTTACTTTACAGCCTTCATGATGGTTATAAATGTAGGAATAGAATAGAGGATAAATCCATTGTGGTACACCATGTGGGTCTACAAGTCAAAGTCCACTGAAAATTTACACAATAAAAAGCTTTGTTCAAGCCTTAGCATAATTAAATTTACAAAAACCACCAAGATCACATACAATAGAGTTATTAATCATCTAGAAAAATGAAAATGAAATTCTATACCTAAAGCTTTCTTTCTTTAAAGGCTCCATGATGCAAGTCAAACATTCTTGTAAGACTTGTAACTTACAAGCCAAAAAACCCACCTCTAATTTTGTAGTACATATATCATTTTTCCATTGATGAATATTGATGAATATTGATGAATCATGATGAATGAGTTCATATATTTGTGAAAGATATTGACTTCAAGCCTTATCAAATATGATATTCAAATTACCAAATAAATCTAAATGTTCAAACTTTAGTAAAGACATAAACTTACATGAAGATGATAAAATAGGTAATATTGCAAGGAGAGTATGGCCTTGTGGAAGGGGTTGGTTTTTGCAAGCCATATTTCCTAAAGACATCATTAACCTTGAAGTCCCAAGGTCATTTTTCTATCAAAAACCACTCAAAACTGCCATTTTGGTTGTGTTCATTCGAGAAAACAAAAAATAAATATTTTTTTTAGAATCTAACCAGAAGATCTTGTACTTCACTTGTCTTATCTCATATGCTAAAAATTTCATGAAGTTTGACCATATAGATTGGAAGATATTAGTATTCAAAGTTGAAAAAGGAAGTTTTTGTGAACATTGGTCTGCAATTTCAGATGACTTTGACTGCCAATTGTGGAATTTTTTTGCACTACAAAATTTGAATTAAAAAAAAATTATGTTGAAGAATTAAGTTGAAAGTCTAGGAAATTTTTAAAAAACAAACAAACTTGATTTTCATTCTTTAAAAAAATGTTAAGTAGAAATAGGTCCAAGATTGGAAAAAAAACTAAATCATTAATGACTCCAACATGGGATTGAAAGACAATAATTCTAATATTGAGATTGTTTTAGCAAGCAACCACAACATTTCCAAAAAAATTGTCGAAAATTGTGAAAATTGCATTCAGAAATGAATCCTACAAGTTATTTATTCAAGAAGATGTTGAAATTGCCTAAAAAACAAGATTGTCCTTAACTTCCTCACTATCAATTCATATAGAACGAATCAAAGCTTCACATATAGACAAAAATAAAAAAATTTAGGAAATTTAAAAAAAAAAATTTATTTTGATTTTTTGCGATTTTTTTGTGCTCCTGTCAAGTTCAATTTTAGGCTTTCTGTGGAATAACTTTTGCTCTTGCGCACCAATTGAGATAAACATTATATTCTCACTTAGATAATCAGTTTTTCTATCTTACGAGAAATTTTTCAAACAATTATATTCACCAAAAATTGAGGTCATAGGAACCTACCCGAAATCTGATTGGTCCTCTGAGGAGACAATGGGACTTTAGGAGTTAATGGATAATCTTGAATTCTTCTATCATTGGATAATGTAGCTTGGTTGATGTGAGAGCCTCTATGGAATTCTTATTGTACATCATCACTTCATGAGGGTTATGTAGAGAAGTAGGCAATTCATACTTCAACCAACCTTGGCACTATACATAACTAAATGTTTAGAATATCAATGAAATAATTTGAACTATTTATATACTATAAATCTTAACTAATTCAACAAAGCATTCAACAAAGAAATTTGATTTGCAATAACAAATATGACTCAAAAAAAGTTACCTACTCATCTTTATACAATATTTCTTCGAAGTGTTCAATATCACGTGCAATCCGCATTGTCAAGTCAAATGAAGGATGGAAAAGTGTCTTAAACAACAAGTCAATATCATTATGTGATAAATCCAAATTGATTCGACAAGTTTGGATGAAATGAATGAGATGTATTGTAGAGTCATATATCTCTTTATTTGGTTGTTAAGTCTTTGTGGTGATTCCAACCCAAGCTCCAACAACAAACTTGTACTAGATGGTACCATTCCAATGGTCTCGATGGCATGAACAACATTTGTTGGACAATAACCTTGTGTCATTGACATTTGTCTAGTGGCTTATTCTAGGTTAATTGCTTGTCATCCTAGGAAGATTTTGATCAAATTGTTCATTAAGATTAGCACAATTAGAAAACTATTAGAAGAATATCAAATTATTGATTTGCAACATCATTAAGTGCAACAATTGTGGCTTTGGTGAGGCCATATCTTGATTGCAACATTTTTTTGCTTTAATAATTTCATTGTATTACATGTAACCACAATTTTGTTGAACTATATCCTACAAGTAACTATATCTTGCAAATAACTTGTAAACACAATGTGACACTATGATACTACCTCAGACAGAGTGTGATTTACACATCCAACTAGAATACCTTAACAACTACTATGTAAGACCATTAGGGGAGGAATGAGGCCGGAAGAAGGCCGCTTCCCCTTTAGAACCTCAAAACTGCCCAAATTAGCAATCAATGAGATTCAAAAATTTATTATGTTCGAATCAACATGGCCAAGGCCCCCCTGCCCGCTCAATGGCGTTCACAAGCAGTCCAAATCATTGTGGCCGATCAGCAATCCAACGTGGCCGATCATCGGCCACCTCGGATTTTATTTTAATTTTAAGTTTTTTGTGAAAACATCTTATTTGTACTCAATCTTCACGGCATGAGCTGTTTAAGACCAAATCCACAAGTGGATTTAGTTTTTTACGGATTTAGTTTTTATTTAAAAGAAAAAGGCAACAGGGACACTAGTTTAGAAGTCGTGGCCCTTTGCTGGCCTCATTCTTCTCATAATGCAAGGAAAAGGGATGCACATGTGGATTTGTAAGAATATTGTAAAAATATTGTTGTTTGAGTGGGAATCTTTCAAAACCTATTTTGATTCAATTGTGAATCAATATTTAAGATCATGAGTTTTTAGAAGGTGATTCATGAACTCATCCCTCTTTTAAATATTCTCATCTTTCGTGACTTAATAATTTGTTTGTAGAAAGCAAAGAAAATTGATTCAAGCATGTACAAGATTCTGTTCAAATGACAATATTGTTACTTTGGCCCTCTTGAAGGCGCAAGCCTAAATTAGGGTAACTTATTAATTTGCAATTTCTTTTCACATCAACTTTCTTTCATTCTTAAATAGATAGTCTACACACATATGTATTATGTGTTTATATGACAATTGAATTTCTTTTAGCATCATTGAATTTGGCATAGACAATTTCTATTCAATACTTTTAAGGAAATGAAAAGATTCTTCTTTAAGCCCCAAAGGTTCAATCCTCAAGAATTGGTCATTCTTTTGCACCCTAGCACAATTGTCACACACTATCTTATTCTTAGTCTACTATTTTTACCATGTTGGATTGTTGCAAAGAAGTGAGTCTTGCCTATTACATAGGTAATGTTTACAAATCTTTGCTCCTTCAAATTTCAATTGACTTAGAATGAAACTTATTTAAAAATGTAAACATTTCCAAGCTTTATATGCAAGTGTATGTGGTGCAATACGCATCCTATCAAAGCTACCTTTAAGAATGTACAAAGATGGAGGAACAATAGTATCCCTAATCAAACCACACTACCTTACATTCCACAAGATCCAACATGCATCCTAGAATCACTTGGTACATGTGTTAAAAACATCTCTTTAGATGTTGTGACTAATGATTTAGCATCTAAAGATTAGGTGCTAAGATTTTGTTGAATGCCATGTTTGAACTTGAAATGCAAACACCAAAAGGACCCTACGTTTTTTTTGGATTTTCTTATATTTAAGTTGACGGATTTTTAAGACATCTAATGTAACAAGTCGTGTTTTTTTTGTCAACAATTACATCCACCAAAACATAAAGATGTTATAGTGGACGTAATTGTTGACATAAAAACACAGCTTGTTACATTAATTGTTTAGAAGAATTTGTCAAATTAGACACGGGTTTCTTCTAGTGAAACTTCTAACTTGCAATGTCATGTTTATATTGTAGATTACAACATCCATTTTGTTAGGGCAACATTCAAGAGTCTACAAGATCGAAGGACTAGGGGCATCCATGGCCAAAATGTATCTTGTTCACAAGTGTGCCTCATTCAAAATATTCCCCCCTTCAAGTTCCATTATCTCGTGTTCTAATACCACTTGGTATTATTCTAAAGTTTTTTCAGTTGTGCTTGCAAACTTTGGAATACTTTTTTTACAATAAGTAATTTTGATGTTGTTTCTATTTGAAGTTGTTGGATACAAATCTTGTGTAATGGAAACTCCACCTCATCAAGCATCACAAGGTGTTGAAGGGCCTCAAGATTTGAGTCATCTTGGGACCAACGATGATGCTGTGAAGACTGTGGACAAGATAGTGACGGTTAACAAAACAACATTTGAAAAGTTGTGAAGTGAGCAACTTAAAAAACTAACTTGTAAACAAGCTAAACAAATAGTTGTGCTCATAGAAGCACTTAAGTAATACCAAGAAAAAAAACAATATCCCAAATTGTTGCAAGATTGTCCATGTAAAGGTATATTTCTTTTGATGTTGTCTTAAGAGTTTTTTCCATAGTGTTGTCTTGAATTTTTGTCTAAAGTTCCTAATAAGTTCCTAATATGTTGATTTAATTTTTAATGGTTGCCAAAATTTTGGATATGCTCAACTAAGCCATATAGTAGGTAGGTTTTTAAGGGATTGAATGATTAGTATTGCGAGATATTTTGTAATATTGGGAATACAAATCTTCTTAAATATGTATGATTGAGTTACTAGTCTCCAAAAAAATTACTAATACATATGAACTGTTCTTGATGACAAGAAATTATGACATATGTGGCAACCAAGCTTTTGTATGGGAGCCATATTTTTTCCTCCATGTATCCTGAAGAGGTGGTAAAGGAGTACATCCTTTCAACTTTTGATGTGAACGAGGATGATGTAGCATTACACACAAGATTTGATAAGGAATGGGGTCCAGTGGGTGAAGGAAAGCAAGGTAGCATGCAACATTTTACTATGAAGAATATAAGAGATTGTTGATGGCTTATGACAAGTGAGTTGCGAATAGAATTTTATTGTTTGATGGATCATCCAAAACTTGAAGATGATGTACACAGCTCGAAAATCGAAGCATAGAAGGAATATATATGTGCTACAAATGGAGGTAAAGAAAGCCCTAACTAAATTAAAGGTGTAATGCCAAGTCAAATCAATAATGAGTTGTGCTGATACTAATTAATTGATTTACTGGCAATTACTTAAATGGACCTTGGCTAGTGTGTAATTAGTTTTGATGGCTATATGAAGTTACTTCCATTATAATGTGAGGCATTTGGATGGCTAGGCCATAATAGTAGACTTCAACTAATTGCTTGAACTTCCTTTGAGAGCATAATGTTTCTTTCTCATATTGTTGGTCCCACAATTAGTCCTACAAAATAGCTATGTTTTGGCTTTATTAAATATTGAACTTTACTATTTGCTGAAGTTTGAGCATCTACCTTATTGTTGTGTATTTCTTCTTTTGTGTAACAGGAAGCAACTAGCAAAGTTGCATTCACGAAGACAATGTAGTAGATTCCTATTAATCAAAAGTTGTTCATGGTGCAATTAGAAAGGTGTTACATGGAGCACATTACGATCGCACTAAACCTGTCTATATTACACTTGAACAGTTTGGCTTCTTTATATATGTGGTGAATTGTGAAATTATAAGTCTATCTAGTGCTTTGAGATTGTTGCAAGGCTTTGAAGTTTGAAAGTGTACTTGGTTCTTAGAGTTCTTTCTTCTTCCATTTTAAGGTTAAGTAGATGTTAACCAATGAATTATATGTTGGAGGGATTCAAGTTCAAAATTCTTTACAATTGGCTAAATCTTATGGTAACGTATCTTCTAATGGCAATAAATTGAGGTGATATAGGTCTAACATCTTATTCTTCATTATTCCTTGTATTGTTCATATGGTTATTCTTCATTGTTCATTGTAGGCTTATTTGTGATTGATTATGTGAATCATAATTCAATTCATTATATAGCATGAGATAATTTAACTAAAACTAATTCTTTTGATTAGGAGTGGTGTATGTCTAGATCCAATTTGCAATTATATAGCTAGGAAGGGATATGAAGTCTAGTCATCCATCTATGAATTTTTGAATCATGAAGTAGTTGGAAGAATCAATTTTGGCCAAGTTGATTAACATGTGCCAATTAGTCATTGTAGAGAAGCAACGAGTTAATTGAATTTGAACATTACATGCACATTTGGCCATGATTTGTTGTAATCCATTATTTAAATAAATAAAAAGATATTGTAACCCCTTCTTTATACTCTTTACTTCAATGTTTTCATGAGAATCTTTTTTGCCAATGTGTTTTATGACCTTTGCCATTTCAATGCTTTTTTGGATACAATTGAATTGATATTGAGTTTGTATTAGAAATTTGCCAAATTAAATACATAACTAACATTGTTTCAAATTTCAATTTGTAGATTGCCTTTATAGTATTAAATCAATAGATGATTTATTTATTATTGATTCAATTGTCAATTGAGTGCTATTCCAATGGATTTTTTTATACAATTGAATTGGTATTGAGTTTGCACTAAAAATTTGCCAAATTAAGTACATATCTAGTGTTATTTCAAATTCTAATTTATAGAGTGTTTTAATAGTATTAATTCAATGGATGATTGATCTAGTGTTGATTCAATCGTCAACTGAATTAGTACTAAAAAAGCACAAACCAATAATCGTTATGAAATAGTAATAAAAAAATGTCATTTTAATATTGAACTTGAGACTTTGAGACTTCAAGCTGGGCTTTTAAATACTTTATAAATGGTGCTTTATGGTTGTAAAGTACCAATGTTTTTGTAAGTGTTTTTTTTCACCCTAAAGGCACTTCAAACATGCACCTCTTTAACACAAATTTTGAATTTTTTTCATGTCTTAACTTTGAAAAATCACAAAAAATACAAAAACTCTTCAAATTTTAATTTAATATTTTTTTGAAATATTGACAGTGCATTCCATTTATTTGCATGGCCACAATAATAACACTTAATACACAATAACTTAACCCCTAAAGATTTTTAACTATGTTTTCACCCACAACACTCTAAAAATTGCCATTTCTAGCACATGTACCAAATTTTAGGAAAAAAAAATTTTGGACACATATAACCATAGGATCTTGTAGTATGTTGGTTTGAAAAGATGTGAAAAAATTTAGAAGCATGTAGATTCTCTACTATGTAGATTGCAAGATACAAGCATTTGAATTGACAAAAATCATTTTTTTGGCCCTTTAGGAAACTAGGAAGTTGCACTCTACAAGGTCACATTTGTATGAAAAAATGTCCAATATGGTTGTGCTTCTTTGGATTCATTCTTCAAGGCAAATGGGATATATGCTTGAAATAATTCAGATCATTTGGAATTGTACAACATATAGGAAAAAAAATCATGGTTGTCATAGTGGACGGACGTCCGGTTCGCCCGTCCGTTAGAGGTCCCGCTCGTCCAATACAGTCAACACATAGTTGACTTTCTGATAACAGAAAAATAGGCCACGTGGATGCCATGTAGATCAAGGTTGACGAATCTCTACGTCCGCCCGAAAAAGGCGTCCGTAACCTGAACATCCGTCCTCATGGATGCCAGCGGACGCAGCATCCCTCCAGCCATCGGAAGGCGGACGGGCGGGGTAGACGGCCCAAGGCGGACGCCCAAATCATGCGGACCAGATCAGTCCGCGTGTCAATCGGACGGCCGTAACCGGGTGGACGGCCGTACCGGGGCGGACAGGCGGACGGGGCAGACGGCATCCGCGAATGTCAGCGGACGCTACGGACACAGCGGAAGACCGTCCTGTCAACCCTGATGTAGATTAAGGAACATGTTGGGTGCAGACGAGATTGTTAGGGCGCATTCCGAGGTGATGTGTCATTCCGCAAAATTGCACAAGTTACAAAATTAAAGCCGTTCGGACCGTCCATCCGTCCATCCCGTCTGATGACCCTAACTCGCCCGTTATGACAACCATGAAAAAAATAGTAAATGGAAAGAAGTGTATGGCTTAAAATTAGACCTTTGTGAATGTAAATGTCACAATTTATGACTATGTGAATACATTAGAGATAGTCAAAACTTCTTCATTGCTCATGCATTCTCTAGAGAATGTGCACATTGCATCTCCCCAATTGAGTCTCCATTAGCTTCTTGTTGCTTCTAAGCCACCATAGAGAATACTATTTTTGCGAAATTTTTTCAATGTTCATTATTCTATTCAAAGGGTGTCTGTTGAGTGTGAAGAAATTTTTTCCATTTAAGTATATTACTTTAAGCTCTTGCTTGCCACCATGCCGTGTTTCTATCTTCATTGTGCATTCCTCACTACTTATGCATTCTGTGGCTTCATCCTATGTTTCCTATCAAATGAGTAGTTTTCCAATTATCTACACTCCTACTCTAAACAACAAAACAGGGATATGACACCTTCTTCATGGTTTTAGGCTCCAAATTTCTCTCCTACGCTTCTCATTCTTTAGCAAAATTTCCTTTTTGTAGAAGGTGTGACTACCCCTAATAGCCCTAAGGTAGAATCATCTAAAATTGTCCTTGGCCCCATTCTTGTATTCTAGATTTAAACTAAAATTGTCCATGATCATCTTTAAGGGGTCATACAAAGGTTTGGTTTAATTTGCTAATACCTGATATTTGCTGATTTTTGCAGAGTTTGGTTCAGGGTGCAACTATAGGATTGTTCCAGTGGTCTAGTGAGCCAACATTTCAAAAATTTACAGAAATCACATATCATATCCAAAAAATATAATTTTTTTCTTTGAATATTCGTGATTATCACTCGCTAATACTACAAAAAATATCATTTTTAAGAAAAAGTTCCTCCAACTATGCTGAACTCCTAAAACTGACGGCTTGGGGTGTCTCCACTCTATTGTACTGCGAATTTCACGAAATTCACTGTACCTCTTACAGCGTGGAGCTCGACTCCAGTGCCACCCGTCCGTCTCCATGTGAAACGTACAAATGAGAGCTCTTCCGTAGGTGGTTTCAGTTCAAAGGTGTGCTCCCTGTTTTTCGTAATTTGGCCCCCACCAATGTATTTTGATCCGGTCAATGCACGTGCATGCAGAACAACTGGACTGGGACCATTAAGTCATCAACCTGGAGCAAGTTTCGGCCCGTGTCCGCACATAAAAAATTCTGATATTCGGAAGAAATTCAGAATCACGCGAGCACCGCAGTGTATTCTAGATTTCCCCGCAGCAGAAATCAAAGCTAGGACGAGGAAATTATGTGAGTTCCTAACAAGGCGCCGATGGTGAAGGCACATCGGGATCTAGACGGACATCTAGAAATTCATGATATTTCGGGTCTGTGATCGATCTAGCTAGCTAACTAGGCAAAGAGGTGTATGCATGATCGACTGCGGTTGTACTGTAGAAGCTTGTTCTCTTTGTCGACTTTTGATGGTTGGCGAGGCCAGTTCGTGAACTACACAAACTAGAATATGCTTTGCGTTGCCGAGCAGTTGTGCGAGTGAAGTTGACAAGAATGAGGGTTTACAGGTCGGATGGTCGACGACGACGCTTGGAAGATCGACGCTTGGAAGATCGATTGGTCCTGTGACGTAGAGGGATCGATCGGACCCGAAATTTTGTTCGAGCTGATACGAAATCTTCCTTCAATCTCCTCAAGGAACTTTGAAGTGCACTTCTTGGATTCGAGGTGAGATTGCAGATTTCTATGTGCTTTCTAAAGCGCTATGCATTTCTCTGAAATCCTCAGAAGGATCTTGTGGATCTAGCTAGCTGGGTAATGTGGTTGACAAATTACCCTAGGTTGCTTCATCGTTGTTTGTAACATTTCGGAAACCAGAATTGGAAGCTCCTCCTCGATCTGGGAGCCTACGGACTACCAAAGCTTAGCTTGCTTGTTAAACACTGCAAAGTACAATATTCAAGGGTAGCACCAAACCTGTGCATGCCTGAATCACCATGGTGACAAGGACTATTGTTTTCTGGGCACTGACATTTGTACCTGGGTACAGTCAAGATCGATCAGTTAATTAACTCAAGCGGTACGTGTGTACTAATAGTTTGGAATATTTGTGACACACACATGAATGTACACATGACAAGAACACGGACCTTTCTCTAGCACAGTCGTCGCTGAACGTGTTTAAGCTTATCGATGATCTCAGCAAGTGCTGGACTCGGGGTTAGAGTGCTCTGACTTCCTTCCACTGCACTTTGTACATTGATTTATGGCAGGACGAGATGATCAACAGAGGCTAGGTTTCCACTTCGTTCACCGGCAATTCTAGCTAGCCGGAAATGTTGCCTCCCAAGGTGGATTCGAAGTGGGGTGTGAACAACATGAGCAAGGTGTTCGCTCTAGTGTTTCTCCTCGTGCTGTCCCTCCACATCCTCCCATGGAACGGACGCCGAGGTCTCATACACCTGCCATGCCCAGTTGAGTTCACAAATTCGGACAACCAGCTTCCGGTGTTGCAAACGAAGCCTGAAGCAGAACCTGAAGCTGCTCCAGCAACTCAGCCACCGAATTCTTTCTTCCGAGACTCCGACTCCGATATTTGGCATTGCAGGGAACACCACGTGGACGTCTCCTCGTACACCGACTGGCTTAGCGGCAACTTGACCGACTCCCAATCCCTCTGCGCCGCGCATCGCCAATCCAAGCTCCCCCTCCCCCCCGGCCCTCCCCGCATCGCCTTCCTCTTTCTCACACGAGGTCCCATCCCCCTGGAGCCCGTCTGGCACAAGTTCTTCGCCGGCCATGACTCCAAATTCTCCATTTACGTCCACGCCCACGACGCGGATTACACCTTCCCGACAGAATCTCTCTTCCACAACCGCACCATTCCTAGTAAACCCATTCAGAAGTTCGAAACCTCGCTTCCCGAAGCAGTACGCCGCCTCCTTGCGTACGCGCTTCTGGATGCGACCGTCCCGAACGCCTGGTTCCACCTCGCCTGCGATGCCAGCGTGCCCATCCGGGGATTCGACTACGTCTACAATTACATCACAAACAGCAACCAGAGCTTTGTGGAGGCTTTCTACCCAACTTCGCTGTGGTGGCGGTCGAATTGGAAAGAGAATAGCACTATGGTTGTCCCTGACAAGTATATGCGCAAAGGGGAGTTTTGGGTGACGCTTCATCGGCGTCACGCAGGGGTTGTCGTCGGGGATCACTACGTTTTCCCGAGGTTTCAGCATAACTGGTACCAGTGGGGGTTGTCATCTGAGGTTTATATTCCGACGTTGATGGCAGTGGCGGATCCTGAGGGGATTGCGCATCATTCGCTGGTGTATGTGAACTGGTTGAACCATACTGAGGGGACGAGCTCGCCGGTGACGTACAATCACACTATGGTGACGCCACGGGCGATACGAGAGATGCAGGAGCTTACCGTCAACAAGCATGGATTCTATCACATTGATAAGAAATGGGATGATGACACAGAGAAGAGCTGTGTGTACAACGGAGTGCCGGAGTCGCCGTGCTTTCTGTTTTCGAGGAAGTTCGTGCGGGATGAGAGGGTGGCCGCGAGGTTGCTGACATTGGCTCCGATTTTAGGGTACTAGTGTAACCGGCATCAATCTCTGCATGCGCTCTGTGATCTATGGCCTACAGAACTGGTGGTGGTTTGAGATTGTTTAGGCTTTAGATTAAGCATGTGATTGTAGACAGTAAAACCTCATTTTGTGGTCGCTGGAAGGGTTTGCTTACACTCAATCCACTGTAATCTTACTACTTGGGCTCCCGACTTTCTCCATGATAGAGTTTGAATGTGGGAGAACTGCATTGATAGAGCGGTAAGTGAGCAGGTACTCTAGGATGACATTTAGGAGAAGCAGGTCCTAAGAAAGAGGTTCAGTGGAAGAAATTAGGTTATGCTAGTACAATCCTCTCCGATCCTGTTTGGCAAACTAGAACAGTGACTTCTGTTAAGGAGTAGGGAAATCTGCTCTTAAAGCGACCATTTAAGAGATAATGCCTTCTCAGGGATGTGAAGTACTTCGAATCCCACGAGATGGAATTTTCTGACCAAGTGACTTTCAACTTCTCCCAATGAATGCAGTATCATGGGATGGAAACGGACCTGCGATGGCAGAAGCTGCGAATGTCACCTTGCGTGCTGTCTGCGTGCAGTAGTTCATCCAAAGGCCTATAGAACCAGGGTGGGTTTCTCGTTCGAGTTTTGCAATTGGAATACTCCTTTCTCGATTGAGACATGGCAGTCATTTTCACCATCAAGGGTGCATGTTCGGAGTTTCTGGCAGCAAACCTGGATCAGCTGATAGTGAAGTATCATAACCCGACGGTGTGCGAGGACGCGGTTAGATGTCTTAACCTTGACGTACCTGGGTTCGGAGATTGCCGATGAATTTGGACAGGACATTCATTCTAGAACTTTCGTTTTTTTGCTTTTTAGAACTCTGACACGAACGGGATGATTATTCTGCTGTAATTCCGCTCTGACTAGCACTTTGAGGCGCACAGTTGTGCATTGAGGCATAAGTTTGATCAGAAAGAGCTCTGTATAACTGGCACTAGATCTTGCAACCCAGGAAAAAGGTACGAAGCTCAAGATGTGGCTGCATGGCTTTTAACGTAATTCAGAGTTCCATGGTGATGCTCTGCCCAGGGATGCAATGAGGTAGTGACAAGGTGGTTCGCGCATTGACTTGATTGGAGACTGTTGAGAAAAAAAAGTCTCGGCTTGAAGTGGCATTGCTGAAAAGCTGAAAACTGAAACTGGTTGGCCTTTCCACTGATTTATGATGATGAAGTCAGTAATTCAGGTCTGGTAACCATGCCTTCAATCGCACACGTTTGAGTTTCCCGACAGGTTTAAACTAGTCGGTACAACTACAAGCAACTGTTTTTACTCCGGAGTAGTCCGTGAAAAGTCCTTTGAACATGTAGATGATTTGAATTGCCGACGGCTTCCATGACATGGTATATTCATGAGCTTGAGTTCATTGACAAATTGCTTGCTAATTTTGTAAACAAGCCAATTATTATTTTGTCAAATTGACCAATTTAGAATATAATATTTGTACAATTCAAAATAACATTCATAAATCAACTCTAGTATAGAAGCAAATTTTTTAGTAGATGGATAAATACACATTCTTAAGGCTTAGTGTACAAGCCATACACATTGGCAAAATATATTACCACTATTAAAAAAACAATTTGTATTCACACCGCTTTTTGAAGCATTCTCACTTTACAAAGCTAGTCTCAAAAAAATTGGAATTGCTTAATATAAACTAAGTGAACCTTAGCCTTGAAATCACCCCTTTTTGATATTGTGTGAATCTTTTGCTCAACATTGAAAGTCTCTTTATTGTGTTGTCTTTTGGAGAGAGACTATGGCAATGACTCTAGTTCCAAATCCTATCTACAACTGCATTCACATTGCACAATGTGGCATTTGAGGGGAATTGAATCCATTGAAAAGCTTTGAGATTTATCATTGGTTCTACTCTTGGGGGTGGCCACATTCATATACATTCGGTAGCCACGTGTAACAATTGGGTATTTTATGGGGGATATTTATGTACTCAAAACTATTTTTTTACACCCTATTAGTTAAAAAAAAAGCTACCAAGGGATATTTATGTGTATCCTATTTTCTTTAAATGGGGAGGGGGAATAATATTTAGCACCCTATTTTTTTTTTCCACAAAGTAGAATTATCAAATATTGAACAAAATATTGTGCATTGGAATTCGTGACATTGACAAACTCTTGCGGCAAAAGTTGTAACGGTTAACTCTTGCTCAAGGATCCAATGAAGCAGACACTAAGTTAACTTAAGTTAGAAATAAAATCCAAAATTAAGCACCACTCTTGACCACACAATTGTTGCTACTAGATTCCATCCATGAAAACCACTAAATGAATTCCCTCCATAGCTTACAAAGCGGATTCCGAAACTGAATACAAAGGGCAAGTTCTTCATCCATCTTTCAAGCACATTTATTATTCTATTGATCCTAGTATATACAATTGGGGGGGATCTTAAATTTTTGACCCTATTTTTTTTCTACTTTTTCCTAAAATGAAGGATTTATAAGAATCCTATTTTATATGTAATTGTCTAAGTGATATATTTCGTACACTATAGTAAATGTAAAAAAATTCTAAATTTTATCTTCATTGAATTAATTTGATCCTACTTTCTATCCCACGCACTTTTCTACTCCATTGATGATGTCCCCCCACGAGGTTCTACTATTAATCAAGGTGAATAAGAGGTTATCCACATCATCATTAGTACCACCACGTAGGAACACTAAAGAATGAGATAGTAGACACAAAGCGTGTGAAAACTTGTGGGACTACTTTGCTAACCATGACTAAGCCATCATAAGTCATTATGAACCTATGAACCAAAAGTAGACACATGGCTCGAAAAATCATAATATACATTTCATACCATCATGCAATTCTTGACCCCATAGTGAGTTGCAAAGGTGCATTCCCACCCAAATTTTTGCACTATGAAGTAGCCCGTTTTGGGGTTCAATTCCCCTATAACATTAGGATTTGCTCAACATTTCAATCTCTTTCTCTTTATCAACCTTGTCTTTTGTGTAGAGATTGCAACATCAATTCTAGTTTTCGAATCCAATCCACAACTACATTCAAACTACACAACCTAATTAGAATTTGGTCAACATCCATTCTAGCTTTTGAATCCTATTGACAATCACATTTACACTTCACAACCTACTTATGATTTAGTAGTAGTGCAGTTGAGTGCTCCTAGTGATCAAGAAAATAAAATTGTAATTTTAATTCAAGTTTGTAAAACCTATCCCAACCACGCGGGATTCAACTAATCAAAAGATTAATATTAATGTTTATCTAAAATAGAACTCTTCATATTAAAGTTCTTCTTAATTATGGTTCAAATGATCAATAAATTCATATTCTTGTTAACCTAAAATAAAATCTTACAATTACAATATTAGTATCTATAGAATTTGAATTGAATCATCTTCAAAAAACTTCTTCATCCTTTAATTAGAGCTTGCACATCCCATCCCAAAAGTAGAACCGTGATTGTAACTTCTGAAAAATTCAATTTAACTTTCAAAAAATTCAACTAAAATCAATATGTTTTAAACCAAGGAAAAAAAGCTTGACAAATCTTAATTCAACCAAATTTTACAAATTGAAAGAAATTGAAAAACTCAAAAATTTATTGCAATTGCAAGCTCAATATTCCAATTGGAATCTATATTATACTATATTGTGTGTTTTCCAATTGATTTTTCTTCTTTTAAGATGTTCTTCTAAATCAAGATTCCCAAATTACCCTTGCATTCAAACCTTCATTCTTGGCAAGAATCCTAAAGTATTCAAATATAAACTACAATTGATGTTATTTTATTTCTACATCCTAACTTTAAAATTATAACAATTAGTTGACATTTCCACCAAAACCAGTAAAAAAATCAATGCCAATAGGATGAATTATTTTCACAAATGAAAAATATCAAAATTCCAAATATTGAGTACATAATAGGATAAAACAATCTTCACAATGCAATTTCATTAAAAGACCATTGCCAGGATGCTTTTATTGAAAAATATAAAACAACTAATCAATTGGGAAATGATCAGACTAATCTCCATTGCTAGTTCTTCCTCTTGAAAGAATTTGATACCACTTGGGAGAATTTTACTATATTTAAACTATTTTTCTCTCTCTTAAATACAAAATTTACAACTCAGAAAAATTCTCTTCAAACAAAATGAAAGAGATCATAGTGACTGAAAATCCATAAGGTACATATAAGACTAATACTCAAACACAAATTAAAAGCGAAAATTGAACTCAGTCATGCTGATTGACTATTTCATAATGGACCTACTCCTTCGGGGGATAAGCTTCAGCAGCTGATTCATCTAAGCAACACTCCGAAAGATTGCAATAGTGCAACTGACCTCGAACTAGAATGCAATATGATGTACAAACACTCTGCTCTTGCAACGATTCGGAAAGCTCCCAGTGGGACTCTGATGGAAAAGGAAATCCACTACGATGATAAAATCCGCCACACAGCCCAGACACAACGCTGGGATAGAGGGGAAATAAGCACAATTATAAGAAAAAAATAAGCCTTCATTTGTATAACGTCACAAAATGAAACTGACATCCTCACAAAAAAATCAAATATTGGGCGAGGTTCGGATTTCCACATCAATCAAAATTATCACGCAAAGCTTAGGTGCATCCCCTCCGAAGTCCTTAACGTACCGGACGAGAGTCCGTGCTTCACTCTCACTCACAGCCAAACCACGAGGCCCCCGTCTTCAAGGCGTCCATACAACCACTGACGCATAACTCAACAAGGTAAATTTGTTTTGTTCTCGCAACAACCAAAGTACGCCGAGCAGTGGCCCGTAATACGGAAGGAACATTCAGGAACCGCCCGTACTAAGAATCTCAACAAAGACACCTTCAACATGCAAGTATGGATTCCGAAATGTTCTGAACGCATCGAGTAAGTACCAGTACCGCATACACGCGAGGACCGTGCAGGCGTACGAAAGAGAGCGGCAGACGGTGGCTCAGGGGGAACTCTCCCGAGTCTCGTCCGCACAAACGGTCTCTTGGCGTCATCCCGTGCACGGCACAAACTGGACTTGCCATTCTCACGTTCCTAAATCAGTGGGCCACGGCTGCGCTGCTCGCACGGGAAGAAGACATGGCTGCGGTCAGCTGTTCATCGTTCAATTCATGAAACGCATCCGGATTTGGACCACGATGCACCTCTACATTCTGAGATAGCTTCTCCACAGAGTCGCATTCGATCGCATTCTCTCCCCAACCGAGGAGTCATGCACACATGCACCACCAACACACGTGATTGCCGACGATAGACACAGCGTACCAACATCCCCGATTCGCAGACACATCGGCTCAAGTGGACTACGCGCCCACAAATTTTATAGAGGTAATCAATGAAAAATTGGATAAGTTGTAACCTATGACATTCAGTCTCTTCCATTGCTGTACACAAATCCGCTTGCCCATTTTCCAGGACACTCTCCTCTAAAAGGCGAAGAGTGAAAGAGTTGACACCACCTCTATCGATGTTACATGAATCAATCTTCTTCGTCCTCTACTTCTTCCGGAGCCTCGGCTAACCACGACAACCACTTGCCCACCTCCCTGATGGCCTGCTCAATCCACAAACACCAAAGCCAACTTTCTCAGCAACCGCATCCTTCCATTGCAGAAACGGCAAGTTCACAGAAAAAAACCTCGCACTCCAATAACAACAACTAGTAATGCCTGCGCTGTGGCTTGCATATGCTCTTCCCACCTCAGGACCTCCACCATAACGGAGCACAGCTTGCACGAAAACGGTGGACGTAACCAGAAATAACCAAGGAAACCCCTGAACGCTTAGGACCAAACTCATTGATACGTCTCCGAAGCCCTCAAAAATCAAGGACAGTGCGAATTCACCTTGTCTCTTCCTGGTGTGGAATCGTTAACGTCATCTTGCCAAGTGAAGTACGCACTCTCGGAGATTACCTGACCAAACACAACACACGATCCATTCCAACATCAAAGTCAAAATTTAACGAGGAGCAGAGGCTTACGAGAAGAACGAACCCGAAATCACTACGCAGGCAGAGGCTGAAATCATAAGGCGGAACACCCTCATACTAAGAAGCTTATGCCCAAGCAAACACATCCAGATAAGCGAACTCCAGACACCGGCTCAAGATCGTGAGACCTGCATCTCAAAACTTCTAGACCCCTACGCCCAAAACCTAATTTGGTCGACAAAATCGCACTAAAAAAACAGATCAGAGCATACAAATCATCTGAAATACACCACCATGCAAACTCTCCACTTAACAACGAAGAGACCATGCAACGACGGCGAGTACGAGCAAATGTACCTCTTCCCTGTAAAAGTTGTCAAATAACTTGTGCATCAGACCTTGCGGATGGCCATACTCGTTGGCAAATAATTGGACTGCAATGATATCTGCACGCACACAGTATTCTCGTCAAAACCCGCACGCAAGGCTGACGCCAAATGCCACACCACCCCCGCTCACGGCTGCCATGGGCCCCATGTGCAGGGCTAAACATGGTTCAGCACAGGCTACCCAGGACAAAGCCATTCAAACGAACGGGTTCCACTCCAACTGCTGCAAAGGACTGGTTCGGCCCACCTACGATACGATACGATCCCGGGGGCAGACCAAGACACTGGACAAACCCGCTCACTCAACTCGCCCCCACGAAAACACTAAACCCAAGGAAGCCAAAAGGCAGAGGAATCTCACATTGCAGTTGATTGGCCGAAGATGCTTTACCCTGACCCAAAGCACACTTCTTCAACAGGGCCGCATAGGTCTTCGTGTCCACCTTCACACTAGGTTGCTGCGGTACAACCAACCGACAACAACACAATCCGATCAATCAACATGCAGCGCCAAGTCCAAGTGTGCACAACAGTACGACTACGTAGTCCTGCAGATCCGTACTACAGCACCGCATTCGTGCCATCCGGACCGCAATACTAAGCTCCCAAGACCAAACGCACACGCAGCTTACAGACCTCAAAGTACGACCGACCGCTCACAAACACCCCAAACCTCAAAAAACAAAACAAAACTACATCTTGGCATTCACGCGCCAAAGTGGAAACCCCCAGTCACTCACTCTCAACCCTCGTGGATCTCTCAGAACCCCCTGCAGCTCGCAACACAATACACAGGCACAAGACAAACCCCGCCGACGAAACAGAAACTCGCACACGTACCGTAAAATCAGCTGAGCGGGGCTCCGCCACCGCATGTCTCAAAACTTGCGTCATGATCATTCGTAAGAACGAAGAGTCCCACGACCCGCTAGGCACGTTTTTCTGACAGGAAAACAAAACAATACAAAAGGAATGAGCAGACACCCCGCTCCACCGTCACCTCACGACATGACTCACATCTGGCTCTTGCAAGGCGCTCACAGAATGCAACTGCTGAAAATCCACAAATACAGACCGAACGACCAATAATCGACCACTCCTCGAATAATCGTCTACGACACTCGGCACGACTTGGCAACTCCGATACCAAACGAAAGAGCGCGGGTCCAGTCCAATTACCTCGATCCACTTCACAAGATCCAGTATGGGCTCTTTCCTGTCAAGCGAGTCTCTAACGTGAGTCTCTACAGGTAACATCTGGTAAAAAACAAGGAGTGAAAACATCAGCTCCGTGTTATCCAAGACGGAATCAACCAGATCACGCGTTCACTTGCACCGCGGCCCTCATCAAACAAAACATGGCCCTACTCTACCACCCCTCGCTGTCCCAAAGTAAAGACAAACCAGGTGTTTGCGACAAACAGGGGCAGCATTTATCCCACCGGATGCAGCTTCTGCAAGTTCTTCGTCGTCAGAAACTCCTCAAGCTTCGCACTCCGGTTCTCCTCCGAAGGAGACACAAAGTTCTCCACGTCCAGACCGGAACTCTTGTAAGCGCCCAACATCTGCTCCTCGCCCTTCTCCTTCCGGTACGTGTCCAGCACGAAGCCTAATATGGGCAACGCATAACCCTCCTCCCGAACTTCTCCGGGACTTTCACCAGCCGCCTCTAATAAGTTGCCTACTTCCAATAAAGTAAATACCCCAACTGAAACTAATCTACCTAACAGGAATCCCAAAAATTCGGGAGCCTTGGGGACGTCCACTACTGTGTCTACGAATCTCGACAGCAAGCGCTCCATCCTGCGCCACAAACAGGAAACGGAAACGGCAACGTCACATCCAGACCACGCGTCTCAAATCAGCACCAGCAAGCACACGAAACGAATCCGCATCCATGGAAAACAAAGCGAAAGGCCTAATCCCAAGCGACCCAGGAAAAAACCGTACCCCTTCTCCAGCTGATCGTGAGACAAAAGAGGAGGCTCGTTTCTATGCAGATGTACAAGTAACTTTACAAGCAGGTCTCTTTCCCTGTCGTTCTTCTCAAGAGACTCCGATGCCCACGCGCACACCATATCAGACTGCTGGTTGGAAGCACCCAGCTCCTCCACGCACAGTGCGGCTTCCTTCAAGTCCGTCACACTGCATGACACCCAGTTCAACACGCCTTTTCAATACCCACGACCCAGCCGAATATTTCACCAAAAACAATATTCAAAAGCGTCCCACTGACTTCGCTACCCTGGTCAGTGCCGGAGGAAGCACTCAACAGCTGCGCGTCCGGGGCTGCACAACACAACCGCGCAACAGACACAGACTACTTCTACCAAACACGAGACCTCAAACAGCTCCCTCATAACCGCCGACCCCAATATGGTTTAGGCTCCCAAACCCCTGCATATTCCTAAACCAAGTGGCCAGTCCGCACAGAAACACCTCACCTGTAGTATTCATTTAAAGTCGATTCCCACTTCTTCCCAAGCTCCTCTCCGCTCAAAAGGGGCGGGGCGGTGGACGGACGAGGGGACACCAAAGGTAGCGTCGACTCGTTTCGCTGCGCCTGATAAGTGCTGGGAGCCGCAGTCGATGCGCTCGACCGATCAGACACTCTCTGCTGTTCCGGTGTGCTTCGCGAGTCTCGCACACCCGGGCTCACCCGGTCGCCTCCCATCGGTCTGTCCAGGAGAGGCCTCTCCGCCGATCGAGGTCTCTCTGCGCTAGACGGTCGCATCGGAAGTTCGCCACCGAAATGCGATCTCTCTTGACCGAAACCCAAGACAGGGCCCGAACTCAACCGACGCATCTCGGCGCCAGACATCATAGGCGCCGCATCCGACAGCGCACTCCGCCCGCTACTCAACGGTTGCTGTCGGACACCCACACGACCCAGTCCGCCTTGGGGGCCCAGAGTGATGCTGCCTTCGTCACCACCTCTTTGAGACAGCGGCATTGGCACCGGTCGAACATCCATCAAAAGCGATCGATCCTCCATCCTGACGTCCTGGACGAAACTACCCCCACCGCGCATACCCGCTTGTGGAGAAGGCGCCCTTCGCATACTATTCATTGGTGGTCCTGCATACCAAACAGGCGCACAACGTCACTCCACTCGGCTTTGCTAACCTTTGCTTCACTCCACACGACACGACCGACAAAGAAAGACCACGTGCAAGTCTCCGAAACGTGGATGACACGAGCACCCAGATAGGACCGTTCCTAGAACGTCTACAGCGAATCCCAATCACACGCTCGCAACAGATCGGGACGCACGGAAAGGGCGACCGTAATCCGAAGATCTCGCCAACACATTCGAACCGACTACGCAACACCGCACACCACGTCCAGTTCCGAACCTTCCCATTCAACCATCCGACAGCGTCGTCTCCCAAATGCAAAAAGGCGAAAAGAAATCCATTGCAACATGCGTCAGGATCATCGGAGGAAACAATCCCAGAGGCATCGGAGGCTTACCGGCTCCCATCGGACCGGGAGAATACATGGGAGATGGAGGACCTCGCATCCCGAACTCGGGACCGGCTCCCATCCTTCCCCGAGACGACCCTCCCCCCATGCTGGGGCCGCGGCCCAAGCGATCCGCCCCACGCGCAGCTTGCTGCCGTTCTTGGACGGCATCTCGGTGCACCTCGTCGATCTTCTTCGGGCCGTCCACCTTCCTCCTCTCCTGCCAGTTGTTTCTACGAAGTTCGATGCAATCCTTCAACATAAATCGCAGACGAGACGAAAGCTTCAGGTTGTTCGACAGGAATTCCATCCGCTGGAAGTAGGCATCGATGTGCTCTTTAGCTTTCGGATGATCGATGATCCGCCCAATGGTGCTCATCAACTTGCACAACGCCTCCACATCTTCCTCGTCGGGATTCTGGTATTCACCCAGCAACTTCTTGATGCATTCGTGCATGATCCTCTCCGTCAGCATGGACTTCTTGTAAAGCTCACCGATGAAACGGATGTTTCCTAACATCCTCCTCCGCGCCTTCAGACGTTTATCCTCCCGCTCTTCCGCTGTCATCTTCACTTCCACGTGCTCTTCCTCATCCTTCTCCGCTTCCTCTTGTTCCCTTTCACCCCGCTCAAATTCCTCCTGGCACTTGTTCAACAAAACGCGCTTGAAAGTAATCTTCTCGTCGTTCTCCGTGAACTCCGGCAAGTCGGCAGCAAGCTTCACGCAGAACTGCGCATACATCTCGCAAAACGTCGGTTCCATCAGCGCTTTGTCGAAGATCTGCGATATCACGCCCGTCAGCGTCGTCGCGGAGTCGATGTTCGCTTCCTGAACCTGAACGAACAGTTTGTCGAAATTCTGCGGCGTCAGCTTGTTCAGGATCCCCTTCACCAGTCTCTGCTTCGCTTGCTCCTCGTCGGACACCTTACCCACCTCGTACCTATTCTCCGCCTTGTGAATGGCAGGGAGAGGAGTTCGCGGGGAAGGAATCAGACCGGGACCCTTCCCGCCGGCCATGGGTTGTCGGAGCCACCGATCCCCGTCCACACCGTTCGGGCTGCGACCGGGAGGACCCGGCGTCATGAAATGGGGCAGCGGCGCGTTCCCGGGACCCCGTGGAATCAAACCCGGAAATCCACCTTGGTTCATTTGGCCAGGCCATTGCTGCGGCACCTGGGTGATCAAACCCGGTTGCATGCCCTGACCGGGACGGAAACCACCTTGCATGGACATGTCCATGCGCGCATCCCCAGGCTGGTTCCTTCCCGGGGAAGGAACCAGACCCGGTTGTCTGATCCAACGATCCTCTTCGGCTCCCTGCTGCATGCCGCCTCCTCTCCGGTCTCCTCGTTGTCCCCCGCCACTGGCCTGCCGGTCCAGATTCCGCGCAGGGCTCGTCAGGCCTTCCACACCCAAACGGTCTCGGTCCAAGAGCAACAGCTCCGCGATATCGTGCCGGATTTCGAAGCTCGCAGGAAACTCCCTATTCTGGTCCCTGAAGGTGATCAGAAAATCACGGGTGTATTTTCGATCACCGCCATCCACGGGGTGAACAACCGATATACTTGGCGTCGGCAGCTCCGCAGCATCTTCCCAGTCATCCACCTCCTTCGGTAAAGACTTGTCCAGTGTCGCAACAGGGTCCCTCGCATCGCTGCCCGAAGAACCCGTCCCAGAGACCTCCGTCCGCTTCACCTCCACGGACTTCTTCTCTTCGGGAACCTTGTACGCGTTGTACAGATCGGCCGTGTTACCCGCGGCATCGGCTCGCGCAAGAAACTCCTTCTTCTTCTTCTTCTTGTTGCTAACCACTTTCACACCCTCCTGACCAGAATTCGGGTTCCCGCCGATTCGAGCTTCCACTGCATCCATTTCGCTCTCCAACGTCTGCACAACCTCGTTCACTTCCGTAGCCGAAATGCCAGAAGTGCTGCTCAGCAACGAAGGAATCTCCACGTCGGATTCCGATTCGGAGACCACGGACGTGGCGTTCGCCTCAGATCTATAAGAATTACTCGCACTGGATTCCGCGTGTTCCAACGGTCTCACTTTCACCTCCTCTTCAATCGAAACCGCTGCGCTCAACCCCACGCTCTCCACGGGGCCCGATAAATCGACAACGCTGGGACCCTCCTGGTCCACTACTCCAGCCGTCGAAGAGTCGGACTGCGAACCATTCTCAGACGAAACAAACTCCACAGCCTTCGGGACAGCCTCCTCGCCCGAGACAGACGGAACGGCCGCGGACTCCTCGGGCGGAAACACCCGCTTGTCCTCGGACGCAGACGCGTCCAAGTCCGGAGGCGAAGGACTTCCAAGAATCAATCCAGGGGAAGGATCGCTCCGGGCAATCGGTTCTTCCGACGCGTCAGTCACCTCCACTGCTTGCACATCGGCGGACGAGATACCGGATTCTTCCACTGCCGCTGCTTCGGTCCCTACAGATTCCTCACTGACACCACCTGCCGTGTGCCCCTCGGCTACCGGAGTCAACGACTCCAGCGACTCCGTCACTGCGCGGGTGTCTTGCACCATAAATGGCTCCCCCTCTCCGCCCGAAACAGAAAAAGCTACGCCTTCCACGGTTTTGTCGGCTGCTGCGTCATCCCCAGACTCCGATGCTCGGAGACTGACCGGCTCAACAACCTCAGCATTCCTCTCAACAATCTCAGACGCGGTAGATTCGGGCTCCCTCGAGACGTTCCTGTCGTGAACCGGCACGGCCTTCGAAGGTTTCGGATCCCATGGAACGGTGCCACGCTCCACCTCGACATCCTCGACCTCATGTCCAAGGCTCGAGCTGGCTGAAGTCGACTTTACAGAAAGGCCTGCGTCTTCCGCAACGACCACTGCCGAAGCCCTCCGCTCTTCTGCCGCGGACTCCGTGGGTTCGTCCTTCGCAAGCAAGGAAGAAAGACCAGTCGATCCAGAGGAACCGTCTGAAACCACCACGGAAATGTCTGTTCTTAAAGAGCTGTCCGACTCCAAAGACCTTCCTTCCTTTCCGCGGCCTGGGAGGCTCTGCACAGCACCGAACTCGCTCTCCTCTTTGGAGGCACCAATCCCTCCAGTCGCTTCAGACGACGCGTTCTCCGAGCTCGTATCTGAGAAAGGACGACGAGGTGTGTGAGGACCCCAGAAAACAAAACTGCACACAAAATCGTTCTACGGCGTCGCCAAGGGCCCTGCAACGACCCGCTAGACTGCGCGTCAAAGGTGAAAGAAGAACCAGACTCCGCGTCACCCAAGTCCCAAACATCCACATGCACTCGACCTGGAATCACGACACTGCCCTCACGGAACCCATGCATACCTGGATGAGACGGTTTGCTACCAGCTTTCGTGCTGCCTGGCTTGGACTCTTCCGCCTTCCTCACGGGCGCATACACAGCACTGCTGCCATGCGCTCCAGATTGAGTCCTTTGCAAGCCTGGTTTGTGGCTGCCGGGAACAACTGAACCTGCCAAATGAGTCTTATCCGTCACGTTCGGCCCACCCACGGCAACCACCTGGTCCGCATTCTTCTCACTTTCAAAGCCTTGATAACTCGCTGGATGGGCTTGCTGTTGCTGCTGCTGCTGCTGCCGTTGCCTTTCCTTCTTGGCACTCTTCCTCAAGGTCGTCTTTGCAGCTTCCACTTTCACTTTCTCGCCAAAAGTTCCTGCACCGCCTGTGCCAGGAGGAGTCACAACTCTCGGACTGACACCACTGGCATTGGAAGAACCCGTTACCTGCTTAGGAGGAATGACAGTCACACTCGGCCGATTCATCACAGGGGCGGAAGACCCCGGCGAGGTTAGGCTGCCTACTACGCCACCATGGGAGGGACCAACACTGGCACTGGCAGAATCTACTCCTGCCGACGCATGCCCATTCGCACCATTCAGTGACCCTTCGCTACTGGCTTCACTGGCGGCGACCGGGCCGGAACCCGATGCTTCCACGTCACCAAACGTAAATGCAATCAACGAAGTCGGTGAGGGAAGCGCAGAGCTCGGGGTCAGCGGCGCGGGAGGGGAAACGGGAGGCACGCTCAAGCTGGGCGGCCTCCCGTTCGAGATGATCGGAGGGTTCAGCCCCAGCGGAGGTGGATTGGCTCTAGGGTTGGCAATCACAGGTGGAGCAGGAATACCCGAAACTGGAACCGGAACAGAAGGCGTCCCCACCGCCACCCCAGCCACGGGAGGCGCGCTCAACATTTCAACAGGGCCGGGGCCTGGAGTCGCAGACCCGAGCGGAGCCACGGACCCCAGCGGGGGGGAAACTTTGGGACCAGGTGGCACTGGACCGCTTCCCGGGTGACCGAAAGTCACACCTGGCCCAGGATGGGGGGGAGTGAAGTTGTACCTCACAGAAGGAGAGCTAGAAAGAGGCGCGCCGGAAAAGCCCGCCTTCGTAAGCCCGGGCTGCTGGTACACGGGGGCAGGCTGAAAATAATAAGGACCCAGGTGAGGTGGGGGGCTGTATCCCACGGGGGCTCGCGCTTGAATCAGACCATTGCTAGATACCCTACCTGCACTCCCCAGACCAGATGGAGCCACAATCTCTACACTCTCCTTCTTCACTGAATCCAGTTTCAGTTCCTCGTGAGTGTGTGGATCCACGATTTTTATGGCCCTGCTCTTTGGCTTTTGTGTCATAAACTGAGTGGCGGGGGGAGGAGCCCCATAGGGTACGGACATACCCCCGGGGATCTGGCCACCCATATTGGGTCCTAGCTGATGCGCCATTGGAGGCATAGCTTGCGCAGACAACGGATTAGCCAACTGGCTACCAATGGGAGTACCTAGCATTTGTGGATTGTGATGGGGGCCCCCCATCATAGGTGGCGGCGGATACTTCATGACTTGGGTAAGCCTTTCCGGCACCATCCCCTGCTGCTGCGGCATCGCCTGCTGCTGTTGTTGCAGTTGTTGCTGCTGCTGCTGCTGCTGTTGCTGTTGATGATGGTGATGCTGCTGCTGCTGCTGTTGATGCTGCTGCTGCTGCTGCTGGTGTTGATGCGCCAGGGCGTGCTGTTGCTGTTGCTGTTGTTGTTGCTGCTGCTGCATTTGGGCAATCTGAGAAGGAGTGGTCACACCGCACTGTTAAAACGTCGACGCAATCAAGACCCTACTCGTGACGAAAAGCACCAGACCGCATACGCAGAACATCCAGGTACCCCTGCATTCTCGGCTCGGCCTAGAAGATTCTAAAGACTTTGTTTCCGACCCAGGAAATCACTTGCTCCATCGACAAATCGACGGGGAAAAGAAAAGGCTAACCCCTCTCCGCACTTCCATCGGCTGCCATCGACTTCCACCTAAAACCCCGACTCCGACCTCGCCTACGAACCAGACAGCGCGGTGCTTCCGCTCGACAAGCGAGGGGTTCTATTCAACGACCAGAAACATTCAAGAGGGCTTCTGGCAATACCTGCAGCATATGTGGACCTGGCATGTGCAGGTTGTTGGGCTGGGGATGCTGCGAATACTGGGAAGCCTGCCCTAATTGCTGGGGAGGATGAGCTTGAGCCGTGGTTCCCACCGGTGCTAGCCCTTGAGAACCCACACCCGCTTGCAAATGTTGCACCATCGCTGCTGCAGGCTGTTGGTCACTAGCACCAACCACATTTCTTACACCAACCTGGCACCGTCATGGCAAGCAACACAAGTTAGCACCAAACACGACCCAAGAACCCCCAGTCTCCAATTCGACACATCAAACGTAAATGCATCGTATCAATTATCGCCCCCCAACATCAATAGCCCACCCTTGCCCAATAGCCACCGGCGAATCACGTTTAATACAATCCGTGATAACGACACAGTCATGCAGACATTCAGGCTCGGTCGAGCACTGTTCAAAATAGAATACTCTCGTGCCCCCACCCCCCAACTCACGCACAGACACACACAACGCATTCATCCGACACGAGCAAACGGACACACACATTCAGGCTGGCAGCGGCGTGCAGAAGCTATCTCCCCAAAGAACCCACTCAGGAGGTCAAACCGACCCAGGTACAAGCGCCCGAACTACCTGCGCATTCTGCTGCGGCCCGGATGCCAACACCGGCGTTCTTGGCAACGGTCGCTCAAAACGTGTCTGAGCTCACAACAAGCCAAAGATCATTACCACTCGTTTCAAAATCCACCACGGAACTCCTGCCAGCAACGCACAATCTACAATACTAAAAAAGAAACAGGAAGTGCCACCACACTCACCTGTTCGCGCTTTTGCTCGTCCAGATTCGGTGGAGCCGAATTCGTACGCATTGGATACTATGCACACAAACACAAACACAAGTGCATTTTCTCAATACCCATGCACGCAATTATCTCGAAACGACACCAAATCTTCTACTGTAGCAAATAACGACCCTGTGGTGGGATCCAGCAGAAGCTGGGTACACTTGGACCACAAGTAAATCACAGCAACGTCCGAGAATGGCCGGGTGCAATAGACCAGTCATTTCCATCAATGACAACATTCGGCCTACATCCCTCCCCTAATTGACGCAAAACCTGACATTGACAAAGGCCAGCAAGTGACAGAAACGGGGGTGGATTGGAACGCATTGCATACTGGAGTTGCAGACGCTTTCCCACTCGTCGAAACGCCACCAAAGTTGGGCTCAAAACTCCCGAACTGGAAAGGAAAAGGATTCTGCGACGATTGCGAAACGGGAGGGGCTGCAGCTGCACAACAAAACCAACAACACGCCCCTCTGAAACGGTCAAAATCGCTGTGGCGCGGATGCAGACGATTCCTCCACACAAAAACACGCCGGTTCAGGAGCAAGTTAGATCTCCCTCGCGACAGCAGTTGTAAGCGATCGTGCCCGAAATAAAGAGATCACTCCATGCAACACGCCTTCATGTAGCAGCGACCCCAAAACCCTAGCGAAACGGAAAACCCACACGCATCGCGAAACCAAACACACCAAAAAAAGGACAACGACGACTTACAGGAGGGCGTGTCAGCTTCCGAGCCAGCGGCCAGGCTCGTCGGAGGAGCTGGCGGTTTACTAGTCGGAGGTTGCTTGGAAACCCCCGGAGCTCCAGAACCTGCGTTTCCAGACGTTCGACCAGGCATGGTGACCTTCAAGTCTGAATTCAGCTGGGGACCCCCCATCTGCGAGTGTTGGTTTGGGTCTGCAGATCCCGCACCTTGGCGCACCACTGCTGCCGCGATCCAAAACAACGTCAGCTGCTGTATGGCATCAGAACTTCTCATTCCAAACCCAATGCCCTCCGTGCGAATCGACACAGACGCCGAGACTCAAAGATCGCGTGGAGCCAACGCGCCGGAACGCGCCGGGCTCAACGGACCGTAGGCTCCGCCACGAAAACCCACACATGCATGCATCAAGCAAGAGATCGCTCACCTTGCTGCTGTTGGTTGTGGTGCTGCGGTAAGACCAGCTGCTGCACTTTGTTGTTGACACCGTGCTCCGGAGGCCCTGCGCCTCTTCCAGAGGCAGAAGGTCCATTTGCACGCTTTCCACTGCCACATATCAAAACATGACACGTGAGGACACATTCCAAGTGCACCACACAACAGGGGTTCAAGGGGCAGGACAGAGGCCGACCACGGACTCCAAAACATACACCAGTCCGATCAGGGAAACGCCCCAACAGTGCTCCACGGAAATCTCCCTTTCCGGTTGGTGTTGGTGGACACTACTCCCTCGCAGACCACCTGCCCGGGACGAACGGATCCCATCGCATACGATTGCGAATCACACAGAGGCACCGGTGGCATGGCCTAGCGAGTAACCGATCCAAAGATAGTTTCGTCCTAGAGCACTGGAAACCAACTAGAATTCCTCGGCACCGGCACCACCTCGGCAGCTTCCAGAGTCTCCACGACCGACCAAAAAGTCCACCACCAACGGGAGTCACGACAGCCGAAGAACCAGGGGAGAAACGCCCAAGTGCAATGCCAACCCTAAGTTCCCACGAGCAAAAGTCTAAGACGCGGATGCTGCTCCAGCGGACACTTCTCGGGTAGAAGACAGTGCAGCTTTCCGAGCGATGGAGCCATGCTCCACGGCTTCCGTCTACTCTACCCAAAATTCTGGACGCGCAAATACCCGATTGCCCCTCCCCCGGGTCAGCGGATTCCTTCAGCCATCGCAGGACGCACGGAGGGGATCAAAGCTCTCCTTTCCTACTAATAAATATACACGTTCAGGCCCGTTCCCCCGGCATGCATACCCTAAACCGACGCTCGCGTGCAATTCAGCGACCGCCCCGTGTTTACGTTTCCCTCGCACCAGCGCGGAAGTGAAGTTCCACCCGATTACTCGCCCCCGAG
This sequence comes from Pseudoscleropodium purum, assembly GCA_963969395.1. Classification (NCBI taxonomy): domain Eukaryota; kingdom Viridiplantae; phylum Streptophyta; class Bryopsida; order Hypnales; family Brachytheciaceae; genus Pseudoscleropodium; species Pseudoscleropodium purum. The sequence goes on from OZ017796.1 coordinate 8,836,270, forward strand.
AAACCTTCGAAACCCTGGGATTGTCGGTGAACAGCACGGAGAGAGGGCGACTCCCAGACTACAGCGCAAGACGCGCAAGCTCCCGACGTGTGCACGCCGCGGGCTCCGGAGGAGGAACCCTAATCACCAGAAGAAACGACGCTTCTAACGCAAACCAATGGCGACTACGCCTCGAGGCCACCCACTCGATTCAACCCAAAAGAAACCTGATCGCAAGGCCACGCGATCGCTCCAACGAACGCGCGCGCGCGCGAAAGAGGAACCACGGGCCACTGCAACCAATCAAGCCCATGCAGGAAAGCTTACCCGCGGTTGGCGGAAGCGGCCACGGCAGTCGGGCGAGCGGCGGATGCAACAGAGGGAGACGGCTGCGGCGGCCCCGCACCAGCGGGAGCGCTGTTGAAGGGGCTGGGCCCTCCGCCCTTCGCAGTAATCGATTGACCGCCACCGGCTCGCGAATGCCCAGCGCCACCGCCCGCTCTCCCAGCCTTTTTCAGCTGTGACTCGCTCCGGTCTCCCTTGCCTTGGTAATGGGACATATATGAGTGCTTTCGTCCCTCCCTTGCGCTTCTTTAAAAGGATCTACCGATCCGCCTACTGCCGCCTACGCGTGCGTCGTCCTCCGTCACCGACCAATCTTACACCAATTCTCTCGCACACATTTCAAACGAACCAGGCCCTACAGCTCCGCGGCCCGCGATTCCTACCAAACCCTCGACTCCGCACAGGGGGAGTGTTGTCCTCCGCCTCTGTCAAAATTGAGCGAACAACGACCAAAAAAGAAGCGGTGCAGTGGTCCTTCCACCCGGGCGCGCTCTGGATGCTGCCAATAGCGAAAAGCGAATAGCGAGCTGAGAGAGAAAATAAGAACGCCGAGGTTCTCCGGTCCACCGCACCAAACCCTAACGATCACGTCTTCGCAACGTTCCAGGATGGAGGGCAGAGGAGAAAGGGAAGATAGAGAGGAGGGAGAAGAGAAGGGGAGGGAGAAACAAACGCCGAGAATTCACAAGGCGTGCGTCGGCATTCGGCGATGGCGGAGAATGGTGTCAATGTTGATGTGAAACAAACTCTGCAGCAAAGCAAGTAACTCTAAGTCTCTGCTTGGGAGAGAGCAACCAATAGAACGGGCTCTGCCCTCCTTACCTTCCCCCCTCCCTAGGGTTCGCCCCGACCGACCACCGGACGGGGAGCCGGTTGGATAGTTGTGATTGGAACGGAGTGGCACGTAGGAAACGCGTTCTAATCGTTCTAATCATATGCACGGCAGTCAAAGAGGTGGAGGTCTATCTTTCTTTGAGAGGACCTTAACTTATGTGGAATTGATGAGACATGGAATGGAACATAGTGACGGCTTCATGTTAATTCACTGGATAGGGTTCCTATTGCCACAACAGGTAGAATCAACTTTAGAAGTTGCTACCTTCAAAGTGTAACCAATTATTGGCTATTTTTCATCCTCTAGAGTTCTTAAATGTGGACTTCAATTTCCTTCAACTTCAAATTTATAAAGGTTGCAATACATTCTCCATATAAGTTGGAAATATTCTATTTTTCATGGCAATTAGATTCAAAACTATTGCGCTTGTCATTTAAATATGTATTGTTCTCACATGTCTCAAATTTATCAACTCTTCATTCATCAAAGTATTTGCAACTTGATGTCAATGAGCAAGATTTCTTGGTTGATGCAATAACTTGATTCAATATAGCTTGACAACCCTCAAACATCATCACAAGCAACTAGTAATGGTGCCAAACAACCCTAAATACAACTAGATAACTATGACAGTTCTAAGTGATAGGCACAAATAAATATATCAATTTGTAATACCACAAAGAATCAATGAAAATCTTCATTTTCAAAAAATTTAGCTCCTACAAAAGACTTGACAACTTCTTGATGATTATTCCAAAAACTATATAATACTTTTGCTCTAAGAAAGATTCAAATACTAGACAAAGCTTGAAAGTCAATTTAAGAAGAAGTAGTGTCCACCTTGTCCAAGAAGATACCCACCTCTAGTAACCCGGGTATTAGCCTTGAATTCTAAATTGCAAGTGGCTAAGATCCAACAATTTCATGGAAGTGGTGGCTAAATAGCCCCCATTTATTTTTGCACACCGATAGGTTGCCAGTCCTACCAATGTTTTGTCCGGTTTTCCATCTTCCATTTTCACACTCCAACCGGTTATTTTTCCAAAGGCACTGGCTAACAATGAACTAACTGCTGGTTTTTTCCGGACATTACATGTTAATTCATTGGATAGGGTTCCTATTGCCACAGCTAGTAGAATCAACTTTAGAAGTTGCTACTTTCAAAGTGTAACCAATTATTGGCTATTTTTCATCCTCTAGAGTTCTTGAATGTAGACTTCAAGATTTGTAGCGTAGGATTCTTTCTAAGAATGGAAATGGAATTATGGAATAAAACATACTAATGGTTCATTGTGATAGTGATATAATACTTGATGCATGATTTGCTTTTATGAAGAAATAATGAAATATAAAACAAATTTGATTCTCCTCTATTTGCACTTAGGGATTTGAATCTTCCAACCTTCTCTAAGGCTGAAATCTTTTGTTATAAATCATTAAATCCAAATGTTTCATAGAACAAAGCTAGCGGTTATCACATGGAGTGGTCTTCACATTGAGTGGTTTGCGAAGCCTTTGTTGGATCAGCTTTGGTATTTGGATAATTAGCATAGAATTTGTCACAAATTACCAAGTAAATTAATTAGATTCTTTATTGATTGATATTGTTTACAAAAATTAGGACAAGAGAGAAAATCTCTAATTTGAGTTGTTTTATGCTATAGGAAGGCCTAATTAATTATTTGATAGAATCACATGGAAGTTTAAAGAATAGAGATGAACAAGGTGTCTCACTCTGCTTTAGTGCACAATCAAAGACTTAGGGCCTATTTCATGTGTGACTTGTATCTCATGTCCAAGCAATGGAACTCTATCAAGATAAAGATTGTAAAAACAAATCCTTTCTTTGTTCCAAGGATCATGAGAGAGACGTTTTCTACAACTGTAGAGTTTCTGGACTACTACTTGTCCATGTATCCTTGCTTGTTCAGCAATGATGGCTTGCATATGACTCAAAGCACATACGAGAGACTAAAGAGATGTTACAATAAGTCACCAATATTCCAATTCCAATTATACGATACTCAGAAAATGGGCATATAGGGACAAATTCTACCAACTGAGCTATAAAGGAGGGTCCCTACTGTGTCTACTATTGCATCTCTATTACCATCTTGTACGTTCTGTAAAACATGGAAGTCTCTTGTATGATGTACGATTGGAGGGTTGGACCACATGACAAGAGGACTGTGATATACAGATTTGGAAACCTTATGACTAGAGAGTCAATCGTGATCAGAGTGCACGACTTTCTTTTGTATGCATACATACCTTTATCCGATATGGGCAGGAACGCGCGAAAGAAGATGAGTGAGATAGACAAATATATGGGTCATGATGATGTTGCAAGAGCAACTATATGCACCAAAAAGCTATTAAGGTCATACCTCGACGGTGACAAAGAGTTTGTCAAGTACTACTTCTATAAATGAAGTACACTAGAGCACTTCTCAAATTTGATGAAGAAGATGAAGATAAGAACGTACGAAAACGACATAAAGACGGGTGACATGTTTATTACTGCTGCAAACATAAGCTACTCTGGATGGGTGAGGGCACTATGTGCAGGTGTTAGTGTGGACATGAGGTCATGTTCTACAGATCTTGAATACACATGCAGTTGGGATTCAATACAAGCAATAGATAGCAGAACTATACCAAAGCCATTGGTGATGTGCATGGATATAGAAGTGTACTCGTCCAACTCCAATACTATGCCGGATCCTTGTATAGAGAATGACAAAGTGTTCATGATATTTGGGATGTCACAGAGGTACATGATGCCTGACACATCCAAGAAGTACATATTACACATCAGAAAGTACAATATAAGTGTAGGTGGCGCAGAGCCAAGAGCATTCCCAAGAGAGAGAGAGAGTTGATAGAAGGATACTTCTCTCTTACTAATGAGATAAACCCCGATGTCATAATAGGGTACAACATATTTATGTTCGATTTTAAATACATCGATTTGAGGTTGCAAAGAAAGCTTATCAATCTACCCTCTGCTTCTTGGATAGATGGTACAGATACAGAGAGGATAGAAGTTAACTAGAACAACTCCGCATACGGCTCAACGACTACATAGTCCTTCATTTACCAGGACACACTGTGATAGACGTGTACTAGTACACAACAAAGGAGTATAGACTACAGAGCTACAGTCTTTCATTGGTATCAAAAAAGTTTACTCCAAACAAAAAGATAGACTTGCCCTACAAAGAGGTGTTCAGCCTGTATGAGAAGGGAGACAGAAAGTCGATGAAGACGATTGCAAAGTATTGTATCATGGATTCTATTCTTACTATCACACTATTTGACAATATGAACATATGGGTTACTATCACAGAGCTGTCAACTGTTGCAAGAACAAGAATTTGAGATCTGTACACTAGAGGTCAACGGATAAGAGTAAAGTCTCAACTCCACAAAGAATGTTATGATAATAACGTTGTCTTTGACAAGATAAATGCACTCATTGAAGAATTTGAGTACAAGGGTGCTATAGTATCAATCCTGTTCCAAGACTATATAGATGGTGCTCTCTTATTGACTTCTCTAGTTTATATCCATCTCTAATAATAAGCCACAATATATGCTATTCGACATTTGCTAGAGAGACATCTAATCGACCTTGCTATATTGTAAGCATCTCGCATGAGAAGTATTCGCCAAAGAGCCTCTTGGACTTATACTGTCTCTCGTCAAGAATCTGATGGCAAAAAAAAAGGAGGTAGAGATGCAACTTATCACGGCTACAGGAATAGAAAGTCATTCTCGATAAGAGACAGCTTGCACTAAAGATATCTGCCAACTCTGTATATGGATCGTATGGAACTTGTAACTCACCATACCTACAGTTTATAGAGAGTCTAGAGTCTACAACAGCTATAGGCACATCCACATTGATGAAAGCATCAAGTATTATATCACTATCACAATGAACCATTAGTATGTTTTATTCCATAATTCCATTTCCATTCTTAGAAAGAATCCTACGCTACAAATCTTGAAGTCTACATTCAAGAACTCTAGAGGATGAAAAATAGCCAATAATTGGTTACACTTTGAAAGTAGCAACTTCTAAAGTTGATTCTACTAGCTGTGGCAATAGGAACCCTATCTAATGAATTAACATGTAATGTCCGGAAAAAACCAGCAGTTAGTTCATTGTTAGCCAGTGCCTTTGGAAAAATAACCGGTTGGAGTGTGAAAATGGAAGATGGAAAACCGGACAAAACATTGGTAGGACTGGCAACCTATCGGTGTGCAAAAATAAATGGGGGCTATTTAGCCACCACTTCCATGAAATTGTTGGATCTTAGCCACTTGCAATTTAGAATTCAAGGCTAATACCCGGGTTACTAGAGGTGGGTATCTTCTTGGACAAGGTGGACACTACTTCTTCTTAAATTGACTTTCAAGCTTTGTCTAGTATTTGAATCTTTCTTAGAGCAAAAGTATTATATAGTTTTTGGAATAATCATCAAGAAGTTGTCAAGTCTTTTGTAGGAGCTAAATTTTTTGAAAATGAAGATTTTCATTGATTCTTTGTGGTATTACAAATTGATATATTTATTTGTGCCTATCACTTAGAACTGTCATAGTTATCTAGTTGTATTTAGGGTTGTTTGGCACCATTACTAGTTGCTTGTGATGATGTTTGAGGGTTGTCAAGCTATATTGAATCAAGTTATTGCATCAACCAAGAAATCTTGCTCATTGACATCAAGTTGCAAATACTTTGATGAATGAAGAGTTGATAAATTTGAGACATGTGAGAACAATACATATTTAAATGACAAGCGCAATAGTTTTGAATCTAATTGCCATGAAAAATAGAATATTTCCAACTTATATGGAGAATGTATTGCAACCTTTATAAATTTGAAGTTGAAGGAAATTGAAGTCCACATTTAAGAACTCTAGAGGATGAAAAATAGCCAATAATTGGTTACACTTTGAAGGTAGCAACTTCTAAAGTTGATTCTACCTGTTGTGGCAATAGGAACCCTATCCAGTGAATTAACATGAAGCCGTCACTATGTTCCATTCCATGTCTCATCAATTCCACATAAGTTAAGGTCCTCTCAAAGAAAGATAGACCTCCACCTCTTTGACTGCCGTGCATATGATTAGAACGATTAGAACGCGTTTCCTACGTGCCACTCCGTTCCAATCACAACTATCCAACCGGCTCCCCGTCCGGTGGTCGGTCGGGGCGAACCCTAGGGAGGGGGGAAGGTAAGGAGGGCAGAGCCCGTTCTATTGGTTGCTCTCTCCCAAGCAGAGACTTAGAGTTACTTGCTTTGCTGCAGAGTTTGTTTCACATCAACATTGACACCATTCTCCGCCATCGCCGAATGCCGACGCACGCCTTGTGAATTCTCGGCGTTTGTTTCTCCCTCCCCTTCTCTTCTCCCTCCTCTCTATCTTCCCTTTCTCCTCTGCCCTCCATCCTGGAACGTTGCGAAGACGTGATCGTTAGGGTTTGGTGCGGTGGACCGGAGAACCTCGGCGTTCTTATTTTCTCTCTCAGCTCGCTATTCGCTTTTCGCTATTGGCAGCATCCAGAGCGCGCCCGGGTGGAAGGACCACTGCACCGCTTCTTTTTTGGTCGTTGTTCGCTCAATTTTGACAGAGGCGGAGGACAACACTCCCCCTGTGCGGAGTCGAGGGTTTGGTAGGAATCGCGGGCCGCGGAGCTGTAGGGCCTGGTTCGTTTGAAATGTGTGCGAGAGAATTGGTGTAAGATTGGTCGGTGACGGAGGACGACGCACGCGTAGGCGGCAGTAGGCGGATCGGTAGATCCTTTTAAAGAAGCGCAAGGGAGGGACGAAAGCACTCATATATGTCCCATTACCAAGGCAAGGGAGACCGGAGCGAGTCACAGCTGAAAAAGGCTGGGAGAGCGGGCGGTGGCGCTGGGCATTCGCGAGCCGGTGGCGGTCAATCGATTACTGCGAAGGGCGGAGGGCCCAGCCCCTTCAACAGCGCTCCCGCTGGTGCGGGGCCGCCGCAGCCGTCTCCCTCTGTTGCATCCGCCGCTCGCCCGACTGCCGTGGCCGCTTCCGCCAACCGCGGGTAAGCTTTCCTGCATGGGCTTGATTGGTTGCAGTGGCCCGTGGTTCCTCTTTCGCGCGCGCGCGCGTTCGTTGGAGCGATCGCGTGGCCTTGCGATCAGGTTTCTTTTGGGTTGAATCGAGTGGGTGGCCTCGAGGCGTAGTCGCCATTGGTTTGCGTTAGAAGCGTCGTTTCTTCTGGTGATTAGGGTTCCTCCTCCGGAGCCCGCGGCGTGCACACGTCGGGAGCTTGCGCGTCTTGCGCTGTAGTCTGGGAGTCGCCCTCTCTCCGTGCTGTTCACCGACAATCCCAGGGTTTCGAAGGTTTCTCGGGGGCGAGTAATCGGGTGGAACTTCACTTCCGCGCTGGTGCGAGGGAAACGTAAACACGGGGCGGTCGCTGAATTGCACGCGAGCGTCGGTTTAGGGTATGCATGCCGGGGGAACGGGCCTGAACGTGTATATTTATTAGTAGGAAAGGAGAGCTTTGATCCCCTCCGTGCGTCCTGCGATGGCTGAAGGAATCCGCTGACCCGGGGGAGGGGCAATCGGGTATTTGCGCGTCCAGAATTTTGGGTAGAGTAGACGGAAGCCGTGGAGCATGGCTCCATCGCTCGGAAAGCTGCACTGTCTTCTACCCGAGAAGTGTCCGCTGGAGCAGCATCCGCGTCTTAGACTTTTGCTCGTGGGAACTTAGGGTTGGCATTGCACTTGGGCGTTTCTCCCCTGGTTCTTCGGCTGTCGTGACTCCCGTTGGTGGTGGACTTTTTGGTCGGTCGTGGAGACTCTGGAAGCTGCCGAGGTGGTGCCGGTGCCGAGGAATTCTAGTTGGTTTCCAGTGCTCTAGGACGAAACTATCTTTGGATCGGTTACTCGCTAGGCCATGCCACCGGTGCCTCTGTGTGATTCGCAATCGTATGCGATGGGATCCGTTCGTCCCGGGCAGGTGGTCTGCGAGGGAGTAGTGTCCACCAACACCAACCGGAAAGGGAGATTTCCGTGGAGCACTGTTGGGGCGTTTCCCTGATCGGACTGGTGTATGTTTTGGAGTCCGTGGTCGGCCTCTGTCCTGCCCCTTGAACCCCTGTTGTGTGGTGCACTTGGAATGTGTCCTCACGTGTCATGTTTTGATATGTGGCAGTGGAAAGCGTGCAAATGGACCTTCTGCCTCTGGAAGAGGCGCAGGGCCTCCGGAGCACGGTGTCAACAACAAAGTGCAGCAGCTGGTCTTACCGCAGCACCACAACCAACAGCAGCAAGGTGAGCGATCTCTTGCTTGATGCATGCATGTGTGGGTTTTCGTGGCGGAGCCTACGGTCCGTTGAGCCCGGCGCGTTCCGGCGCGTTGGCTCCACGCGATCTTTGAGTCTCGGCGTCTGTGTCGATTCGCACGGAGGGCATTGGGTTTGGAATGAGAAGTTCTGATGCCATACAGCAGCTGACGTTGTTTTGGATCGCGGCAGCAGTGGTGCGCCAAGGTGCGGGATCTGCAGACCCAAACCAACACTCGCAGATGGGGGGTCCCCAGCTGAATTCAGACTTGAAGGTCACCATGCCTGGTCGAACGTCTGGAAACGCAGGTTCTGGAGCTCCGGGGGTTTCCAAGCAACCTCCGACTAGTAAACCGCCAGCTCCTCCGACGAGCCTGGCCGCTGGCTCGGAAGCTGACACGCCCTCCTGTAAGTCGTCGTTGTCCTTTTTTTGGTGTGTTTGGTTTCGCGATGCGTGTGGGTTTTCCGTTTCGCTAGGGTTTTGGGGTCGCTGCTACATGAAGGCGTGTTGCATGGAGTGATCTCTTTATTTCGGGCACGATCGCTTACAACTGCTGTCGCGAGGGAGATCTAACTTGCTCCTGAACCGGCGTGTTTTTGTGTGGAGGAATCGTCTGCATCCGCGCCACAGCGATTTTGACCGTTTCAGAGGGGCGTGTTGTTGGTTTTGTTGTGCAGCTGCAGCCCCTCCCGTTTCGCAATCGTCGCAGAATCCTTTTCCTTTCCAGTTCGGGAGTTTTGAGCCCAACTTTGGTGGCGTTTCGACGAGTGGGAAAGCGTCTGCAACTCCAGTATGCAATGCGTTCCAATCCACCCCCGTTTCTGTCACTTGCTGGCCTTTGTCAATGTCAGGTTTTGCGTCAATTAGGGGAGGGATGTAGGCCGAATGTTGTCATTGATGGAAATGACTGGTCTATTGCACCCGGCCATTCTCGGACGTTGCTGTGATTTACTTGTGGTCCAAGTGTACCCAGCTTCTGCTGGATCCCACCACAGGGTCGTTATTTGCTACAGTAGAAGATTTGGTGTCGTTTCGAGATAATTGCGTGCATGGGTATTGAGAAAATGCACTTGTGTTTGTGTTTGTGTGCATAGTATCCAATGCGTACGAATTCGGCTCCACCGAATCTGGACGAGCAAAAGCGCGAACAGGTGAGTGTGGTGGCACTTCCTGTTTCTTTTTTAGTATTGTAGATTGTGCGTTGCTGGCAGGAGTTCCGTGGTGGATTTTGAAACGAGTGGTAATGATCTTTGGCTTGTTGTGAGCTCAGACACGTTTTGAGCGACCGTTGCCAAGAACGCCGGTGTTGGCATCCGGGCCGCAGCAGAATGCGCAGGTAGTTCGGGCGCTTGTACCTGGGTCGGTTTGACCTCCTGAGTGGGTTCTTTGGGGAGATAGCTTCTGCACGCCGCTGCCAGCCTGAATGTGTGTGTCCGTTTGCTCGTGTCGGATGAATGCGTTGTGTGTGTCTGTGCGTGAGTTGGGGGGTGGGGGCACGAGAGTATTCTATTTTGAACAGTGCTCGACCGAGCCTGAATGTCTGCATGACTGTGTCGTTATCACGGATTGTATTAAACGTGATTCGCCGGTGGCTATTGGGCAAGGGTGGGCTATTGATGTTGGGGGGCGATAATTGATACGATGCATTTACGTTTGATGTGTCGAATTGGAGACTGGGGGTTCTTGGGTCGTGTTTGGTGCTAACTTGTGTTGCTTGCCATGACGGTGCCAGGTTGGTGTAAGAAATGTGGTTGGTGCTAGTGACCAACAGCCTGCAGCAGCGATGGTGCAACATTTGCAAGCGGGTGTGGGTTCTCAAGGGCTAGCACCGGTGGGAACCACGGCTCAAGCTCATCCTCCCCAGCAATTAGGGCAGGCTTCCCAGTATTCGCAGCATCCCCAGCCCAACAACCTGCACATGCCAGGTCCACATATGCTGCAGGTATTGCCAGAAGCCCTCTTGAATGTTTCTGGTCGTTGAATAGAACCCCTCGCTTGTCGAGCGGAAGCACCGCGCTGTCTGGTTCGTAGGCGAGGTCGGAGTCGGGGTTTTAGGTGGAAGTCGATGGCAGCCGATGGAAGTGCGGAGAGGGGTTAGCCTTTTCTTTTCCCCGTCGATTTGTCGATGGAGCAAGTGATTTCCTGGGTCGGAAACAAAGTCTTTAGAATCTTCTAGGCCGAGCCGAGAATGCAGGGGTACCTGGATGTTCTGCGTATGCGGTCTGGTGCTTTTCGTCACGAGTAGGGTCTTGATTGCGTCGACGTTTTAACAGTGCGGTGTGACCACTCCTTCTCAGATTGCCCAAATGCAGCAGCAGCAACAACAACAGCAACAGCAACAGCACGCCCTGGCGCATCAACACCAGCAGCAGCAGCAGCAGCATCAACAGCAGCAGCAGCAGCATCACCATCATCAACAGCAACAGCAGCAGCAGCAGCAGCAACAACTGCAACAACAGCAGCAGGCGATGCCGCAGCAGCAGGGGATGGTGCCGGAAAGGCTTACCCAAGTCATGAAGTATCCGCCGCCACCTATGATGGGGGGCCCCCATCACAATCCACAAATGCTAGGTACTCCCATTGGTAGCCAGTTGGCTAATCCGTTGTCTGCGCAAGCTATGCCTCCAATGGCGCATCAGCTAGGACCCAATATGGGTGGCCAGATCCCCGGGGGTATGTCCGTACCCTATGGGGCTCCTCCCCCCGCCACTCAGTTTATGACACAAAAGCCAAAGAGCAGGGCCATAAAAATCGTGGATCCACACACTCACGAGGAACTGAAACTGGATTCAGTGAAGAAGGAGAGTGTAGAGATTGTGGCTCCATCTGGTCTGGGGAGTGCAGGTAGGGTATCTAGCAATGGTCTGATTCAAGCGCGAGCCCCCGTGGGATACAGCCCCCCACCTCACCTGGGTCCTTATTATTTTCAGCCTGCCCCCGTGTACCAGCAGCCCGGGCTTACGAAGGCGGGCTTTTCCGGCGCGCCTCTTTCTAGCTCTCCTTCTGTGAGGTACAACTTCACTCCCCCCCATCCTGGGCCAGGTGTGACTTTCGGTCACCCGGGAAGCGGTCCAGTGCCACCTGGTCCCAAAGTTTCCCCCCCGCTGGGGTCCGTGGCTCCGCTCGGGTCTGCGACTCCAGGCCCCGGCCCTGTTGAAATGTTGAGCGCGCCTCCCGTGGCTGGGGTGGCGGTGGGGACGCCTTCTGTTCCGGTTCCAGTTTCGGGTATTCCTGCTCCACCTGTGATTGCCAACCCTAGAGCCAATCCACCTCCGCTGGGGCTGAACCCTCCGATCATCTCGAACGGGAGGCCGCCCAGCTTGAGCGTGCCTCCCGTTTCCCCTCCCGCGCCGCTGACCCCGAGCTCTGCGCTTCCCTCACCGACTTCGTTGATTGCATTTACGTTTGGTGACGTGGAAGCATCGGGTTCCGGCCCGGTCGCCGCCAGTGAAGCCAGTAGCGAAGGGTCACTGAATGGTGCGAATGGGCATGCGTCGGCAGGAGTAGATTCTGCCAGTGCCAGTGTTGGTCCCTCCCATGGTGGCGTAGTAGGCAGCCTAACCTCGCCGGGGTCTTCCGCCCCTGTGATGAATCGGCCGAGTGTGACTGTCATTCCTCCTAAGCAGGTAACGGGTTCTTCCAATGCCAGTGGTGTCAGTCCGAGAGTTGTGACTCCTCCTGGCACAGGCGGTGCAGGAACTTTTGGCGAGAAAGTGAAAGTGGAAGCTGCAAAGACGACCTTGAGGAAGAGTGCCAAGAAGGAAAGGCAACGGCAGCAGCAGCAGCAGCAACAGCAAGCCCATCCAGCGAGTTATCAAGGCTTTGAAAGTGAGAAGAATGCGGACCAGGTGGTTGCCGTGGGTGGGCCGAACGTGACGGATAAGACTCATTTGGCAGGTTCAGTTGTTCCCGGCAGCCACAAACCAGGCTTGCAAAGGACTCAATCTGGAGCGCATGGCAGCAGTGCTGTGTATGCGCCCGTGAGGAAGGCGGAAGAGTCCAAGCCAGGCAGCACGAAAGCTGGTAGCAAACCGTCTCATCCAGGTATGCATGGGTTCCGTGAGGGCAGTGTCGTGATTCCAGGTCGAGTGCATGTGGATGTTTGGGACTTGGGTGACGCGGAGTCTGGTTCTTCTTTCACCTTTGACGCGCAGTCTAGCGGGTCGTTGCAGGGCCCTTGGCGACGCCGTAGAACGATTTTGTGTGCAGTTTTGTTTTCTGGGGTCCTCACACACCTCGTCGTCCTTTCTCAGATACGAGCTCGGAGAACGCGTCGTCTGAAGCGACTGGAGGGATTGGTGCCTCCAAAGAGGAGAGCGAGTTCGGTGCTGTGCAGAGCCTCCCAGGCCGCGGAAAGGAAGGAAGGTCTTTGGAGTCGGACAGCTCTTTAAGAACAGACATTTCCGTGGTGGTTTCAGACGGTTCCTCTGGATCGACTGGTCTTTCTTCCTTGCTTGCGAAGGACGAACCCACGGAGTCCGCGGCAGAAGAGCGGAGGGCTTCGGCAGTGGTCGTTGCGGAAGACGCAGGCCTTTCTGTAAAGTCGACTTCAGCCAGCTCGAGCCTTGGACATGAGGTCGAGGATGTCGAGGTGGAGCGTGGCACCGTTCCATGGGATCCGAAACCTTCGAAGGCCGTGCCGGTTCACGACAGGAACGTCTCGAGGGAGCCCGAATCTACCGCGTCTGAGATTGTTGAGAGGAATGCTGAGGTTGTTGAGCCGGTCAGTCTCCGAGCATCGGAGTCTGGGGATGACGCAGCAGCCGACAAAACCGTGGAAGGCGTAGCTTTTTCTGTTTCGGGCGGAGAGGGGGAGCCATTTATGGTGCAAGACACCCGCGCAGTGACGGAGTCGCTGGAGTCGTTGACTCCGGTAGCCGAGGGGCACACGGCAGGTGGTGTCAGTGAGGAATCTGTAGGGACCGAAGCAGCGGCAGTGGAAGAATCCGGTATCTCGTCCGCCGATGTGCAAGCAGTGGAGGTGACTGACGCGTCGGAAGAACCGATTGCCCGGAGCGATCCTTCCCCTGGATTGATTCTTGGAAGTCCTTCGCCTCCGGACTTGGACGCGTCTGCGTCCGAGGACAAGCGGGTGTTTCCGCCCGAGGAGTCCGCGGCCGTTCCGTCTGTCTCGGGCGAGGAGGCTGTCCCGAAGGCTGTGGAGTTTGTTTCGTCTGAGAATGGTTCGCAGTCCGACTCTTCGACGGCTGGAGTAGTGGACCAGGAGGGTCCCAGCGTTGTCGATTTATCGGGCCCCGTGGAGAGCGTGGGGTTGAGCGCAGCGGTTTCGATTGAAGAGGAGGTGAAAGTGAGACCGTTGGAACACGCGGAATCCAGTGCGAGTAATTCTTATAGATCTGAGGCGAACGCCACGTCCGTGGTCTCCGAATCGGAATCCGACGTGGAGATTCCTTCGTTGCTGAGCAGCACTTCTGGCATTTCGGCTACGGAAGTGAACGAGGTTGTGCAGACGTTGGAGAGCGAAATGGATGCAGTGGAAGCTCGAATCGGCGGGAACCCGAATTCTGGTCAGGAGGGTGTGAAAGTGGTTAGCAACAAGAAGAAGAAGAAGAAGGAGTTTCTTGCGCGAGCCGATGCCGCGGGTAACACGGCCGATCTGTACAACGCGTACAAGGTTCCCGAAGAGAAGAAGTCCGTGGAGGTGAAGCGGACGGAGGTCTCTGGGACGGGTTCTTCGGGCAGCGATGCGAGGGACCCTGTTGCGACACTGGACAAGTCTTTACCGAAGGAGGTGGATGACTGGGAAGATGCTGCGGAGCTGCCGACGCCAAGTATATCGGTTGTTCACCCCGTGGATGGCGGTGATCGAAAATACACCCGTGATTTTCTGATCACCTTCAGGGACCAGAATAGGGAGTTTCCTGCGAGCTTCGAAATCCGGCACGATATCGCGGAGCTGTTGCTCTTGGACCGAGACCGTTTGGGTGTGGAAGGCCTGACGAGCCCTGCGCGGAATCTGGACCGGCAGGCCAGTGGCGGGGGACAACGAGGAGACCGGAGAGGAGGCGGCATGCAGCAGGGAGCCGAAGAGGATCGTTGGATCAGACAACCGGGTCTGGTTCCTTCCCCGGGAAGGAACCAGCCTGGGGATGCGCGCATGGACATGTCCATGCAAGGTGGTTTCCGTCCCGGTCAGGGCATGCAACCGGGTTTGATCACCCAGGTGCCGCAGCAATGGCCTGGCCAAATGAACCAAGGTGGATTTCCGGGTTTGATTCCACGGGGTCCCGGGAACGCGCCGCTGCCCCATTTCATGACGCCGGGTCCTCCCGGTCGCAGCCCGAACGGTGTGGACGGGGATCGGTGGCTCCGACAACCCATGGCCGGCGGGAAGGGTCCCGGTCTGATTCCTTCCCCGCGAACTCCTCTCCCTGCCATTCACAAGGCGGAGAATAGGTACGAGGTGGGTAAGGTGTCCGACGAGGAGCAAGCGAAGCAGAGACTGGTGAAGGGGATCCTGAACAAGCTGACGCCGCAGAATTTCGACAAACTGTTCGTTCAGGTTCAGGAAGCGAACATCGACTCCGCGACGACGCTGACGGGCGTGATATCGCAGATCTTCGACAAAGCGCTGATGGAACCGACGTTTTGCGAGATGTATGCGCAGTTCTGCGTGAAGCTTGCTGCCGACTTGCCGGAGTTCACGGAGAACGACGAGAAGATTACTTTCAAGCGCGTTTTGTTGAACAAGTGCCAGGAGGAATTTGAGCGGGGTGAAAGGGAACAAGAGGAAGCGGAGAAGGATGAGGAAGAGCACGTGGAAGTGAAGATGACAGCGGAAGAGCGGGAGGATAAACGTCTGAAGGCGCGGAGGAGGATGTTAGGAAACATCCGTTTCATCGGTGAGCTTTACAAGAAGTCCATGCTGACGGAGAGGATCATGCACGAATGCATCAAGAAGTTGCTGGGTGAATACCAGAATCCCGACGAGGAAGATGTGGAGGCGTTGTGCAAGTTGATGAGCACCATTGGGCGGATCATCGATCATCCGAAAGCTAAAGAGCACATCGATGCCTACTTCCAGCGGATGGAATTCCTGTCGAACAACCTGAAGCTTTCGTCTCGTCTGCGATTTATGTTGAAGGATTGCATCGAACTTCGTAGAAACAACTGGCAGGAGAGGAGGAAGGTGGACGGCCCGAAGAAGATCGACGAGGTGCACCGAGATGCCGTCCAAGAACGGCAGCAAGCTGCGCGTGGGGCGGATCGCTTGGGCCGCGGCCCCAGCATGGGGGGAGGGTCGTCTCGGGGAAGGATGGGAGCCGGTCCCGAGTTCGGGATGCGAGGTCCTCCATCTCCCATGTATTCTCCCGGTCCGATGGGAGCCGGTAAGCCTCCGATGCCTCTGGGATTGTTTCCTCCGATGATCCTGACGCATGTTGCAATGGATTTCTTTTCGCCTTTTTGCATTTGGGAGACGACGCTGTCGGATGGTTGAATGGGAAGGTTCGGAACTGGACGTGGTGTGCGGTGTTGCGTAGTCGGTTCGAATGTGTTGGCGAGATCTTCGGATTACGGTCGCCCTTTCCGTGCGTCCCGATCTGTTGCGAGCGTGTGATTGGGATTCGCTGTAGACGTTCTAGGAACGGTCCTATCTGGGTGCTCGTGTCATCCACGTTTCGGAGACTTGCACGTGGTCTTTCTTTGTCGGTCGTGTCGTGTGGAGTGAAGCAAAGGTTAGCAAAGCCGAGTGGAGTGACGTTGTGCGCCTGTTTGGTATGCAGGACCACCAATGAATAGTATGCGAAGGGCGCCTTCTCCACAAGCGGGTATGCGCGGTGGGGGTAGTTTCGTCCAGGACGTCAGGATGGAGGATCGATCGCTTTTGATGGATGTTCGACCGGTGCCAATGCCGCTGTCTCAAAGAGGTGGTGACGAAGGCAGCATCACTCTGGGCCCCCAAGGCGGACTGGGTCGTGTGGGTGTCCGACAGCAACCGTTGAGTAGCGGGCGGAGTGCGCTGTCGGATGCGGCGCCTATGATGTCTGGCGCCGAGATGCGTCGGTTGAGTTCGGGCCCTGTCTTGGGTTTCGGTCAAGAGAGATCGCATTTCGGTGGCGAACTTCCGATGCGACCGTCTAGCGCAGAGAGACCTCGATCGGCGGAGAGGCCTCTCCTGGACAGACCGATGGGAGGCGACCGGGTGAGCCCGGGTGTGCGAGACTCGCGAAGCACACCGGAACAGCAGAGAGTGTCTGATCGGTCGAGCGCATCGACTGCGGCTCCCAGCACTTATCAGGCGCAGCGAAACGAGTCGACGCTACCTTTGGTGTCCCCTCGTCCGTCCACCGCCCCGCCCCTTTTGAGCGGAGAGGAGCTTGGGAAGAAGTGGGAATCGACTTTAAATGAATACTACAGGTGAGGTGTTTCTGTGCGGACTGGCCACTTGGTTTAGGAATATGCAGGGGTTTGGGAGCCTAAACCATATTGGGGTCGGCGGTTATGAGGGAGCTGTTTGAGGTCTCGTGTTTGGTAGAAGTAGTCTGTGTCTGTTGCGCGGTTGTGTTGTGCAGCCCCGGACGCGCAGCTGTTGAGTGCTTCCTCCGGCACTGACCAGGGTAGCGAAGTCAGTGGGACGCTTTTGAATATTGTTTTTGGTGAAATATTCGGCTGGGTCGTGGGTATTGAAAAGGCGTGTTGAACTGGGTGTCATGCAGTGTGACGGACTTGAAGGAAGCCGCACTGTGCGTGGAGGAGCTGGGTGCTTCCAACCAGCAGTCTGATATGGTGTGCGCGTGGGCATCGGAGTCTCTTGAGAAGAACGACAGGGAAAGAGACCTGCTTGTAAAGTTACTTGTACATCTGCATAGAAACGAGCCTCCTCTTTTGTCTCACGATCAGCTGGAGAAGGGGTACGGTTTTTTCCTGGGTCGCTTGGGATTAGGCCTTTCGCTTTGTTTTCCATGGATGCGGATTCGTTTCGTGTGCTTGCTGGTGCTGATTTGAGACGCGTGGTCTGGATGTGACGTTGCCGTTTCCGTTTCCTGTTTGTGGCGCAGGATGGAGCGCTTGCTGTCGAGATTCGTAGACACAGTAGTGGACGTCCCCAAGGCTCCCGAATTTTTGGGATTCCTGTTAGGTAGATTAGTTTCAGTTGGGGTATTTACTTTATTGGAAGTAGGCAACTTATTAGAGGCGGCTGGTGAAAGTCCCGGAGAAGTTCGGGAGGAGGGTTATGCGTTGCCCATATTAGGCTTCGTGCTGGACACGTACCGGAAGGAGAAGGGCGAGGAGCAGATGTTGGGCGCTTACAAGAGTTCCGGTCTGGACGTGGAGAACTTTGTGTCTCCTTCGGAGGAGAACCGGAGTGCGAAGCTTGAGGAGTTTCTGACGACGAAGAACTTGCAGAAGCTGCATCCGGTGGGATAAATGCTGCCCCTGTTTGTCGCAAACACCTGGTTTGTCTTTACTTTGGGACAGCGAGGGGTGGTAGAGTAGGGCCATGTTTTGTTTGATGAGGGCCGCGGTGCAAGTGAACGCGTGATCTGGTTGATTCCGTCTTGGATAACACGGAGCTGATGTTTTCACTCCTTGTTTTTTACCAGATGTTACCTGTAGAGACTCACGTTAGAGACTCGCTTGACAGGAAAGAGCCCATACTGGATCTTGTGAAGTGGATCGAGGTAATTGGACTGGACCCGCGCTCTTTCGTTTGGTATCGGAGTTGCCAAGTCGTGCCGAGTGTCGTAGACGATTATTCGAGGAGTGGTCGATTATTGGTCGTTCGGTCTGTATTTGTGGATTTTCAGCAGTTGCATTCTGTGAGCGCCTTGCAAGAGCCAGATGTGAGTCATGTCGTGAGGTGACGGTGGAGCGGGGTGTCTGCTCATTCCTTTTGTATTGTTTTGTTTTCCTGTCAGAAAAACGTGCCTAGCGGGTCGTGGGACTCTTCGTTCTTACGAATGATCATGACGCAAGTTTTGAGACATGCGGTGGCGGAGCCCCGCTCAGCTGATTTTACGGTACGTGTGCGAGTTTCTGTTTCGTCGGCGGGGTTTGTCTTGTGCCTGTGTATTGTGTTGCGAGCTGCAGGGGGTTCTGAGAGATCCACGAGGGTTGAGAGTGAGTGACTGGGGGTTTCCACTTTGGCGCGTGAATGCCAAGATGTAGTTTTGTTTTGTTTTTTGAGGTTTGGGGTGTTTGTGAGCGGTCGGTCGTACTTTGAGGTCTGTAAGCTGCGTGTGCGTTTGGTCTTGGGAGCTTAGTATTGCGGTCCGGATGGCACGAATGCGGTGCTGTAGTACGGATCTGCAGGACTACGTAGTCGTACTGTTGTGCACACTTGGACTTGGCGCTGCATGTTGATTGATCGGATTGTGTTGTTGTCGGTTGGTTGTACCGCAGCAACCTAGTGTGAAGGTGGACACGAAGACCTATGCGGCCCTGTTGAAGAAGTGTGCTTTGGGTCAGGGTAAAGCATCTTCGGCCAATCAACTGCAATGTGAGATTCCTCTGCCTTTTGGCTTCCTTGGGTTTAGTGTTTTCGTGGGGGCGAGTTGAGTGAGCGGGTTTGTCCAGTGTCTTGGTCTGCCCCCGGGATCGTATCGTATCGTAGGTGGGCCGAACCAGTCCTTTGCAGCAGTTGGAGTGGAACCCGTTCGTTTGAATGGCTTTGTCCTGGGTAGCCTGTGCTGAACCATGTTTAGCCCTGCACATGGGGCCCATGGCAGCCGTGAGCGGGGGTGGTGTGGCATTTGGCGTCAGCCTTGCGTGCGGGTTTTGACGAGAATACTGTGTGCGTGCAGATATCATTGCAGTCCAATTATTTGCCAACGAGTATGGCCATCCGCAAGGTCTGATGCACAAGTTATTTGACAACTTTTACAGGGAAGAGGTACATTTGCTCGTACTCGCCGTCGTTGCATGGTCTCTTCGTTGTTAAGTGGAGAGTTTGCATGGTGGTGTATTTCAGATGATTTGTATGCTCTGATCTGTTTTTTTAGTGCGATTTTGTCGACCAAATTAGGTTTTGGGCGTAGGGGTCTAGAAGTTTTGAGATGCAGGTCTCACGATCTTGAGCCGGTGTCTGGAGTTCGCTTATCTGGATGTGTTTGCTTGGGCATAAGCTTCTTAGTATGAGGGTGTTCCGCCTTATGATTTCAGCCTCTGCCTGCGTAGTGATTTCGGGTTCGTTCTTCTCGTAAGCCTCTGCTCCTCGTTAAATTTTGACTTTGATGTTGGAATGGATCGTGTGTTGTGTTTGGTCAGGTAATCTCCGAGAGTGCGTACTTCACTTGGCAAGATGACGTTAACGATTCCACACCAGGAAGAGACAAGGTGAATTCGCACTGTCCTTGATTTTTGAGGGCTTCGGAGACGTATCAATGAGTTTGGTCCTAAGCGTTCAGGGGTTTCCTTGGTTATTTCTGGTTACGTCCACCGTTTTCGTGCAAGCTGTGCTCCGTTATGGTGGAGGTCCTGAGGTGGGAAGAGCATATGCAAGCCACAGCGCAGGCATTACTAGTTGTTGTTATTGGAGTGCGAGGTTTTTTTCTGTGAACTTGCCGTTTCTGCAATGGAAGGATGCGGTTGCTGAGAAAGTTGGCTTTGGTGTTTGTGGATTGAGCAGGCCATCAGGGAGGTGGGCAAGTGGTTGTCGTGGTTAGCCGAGGCTCCGGAAGAAGTAGAGGACGAAGAAGATTGATTCATGTAACATCGATAGAGGTGGTGTCAACTCTTTCACTCTTCGCCTTTTAGAGGAGAGTGTCCTGGAAAATGGGCAAGCGGATTTGTGTACAGCAATGGAAGAGACTGAATGTCATAGGTTACAACTTATCCAATTTTTCATTGATTACCTCTATAAAATTTGTGGGCGCGTAGTCCACTTGAGCCGATGTGTCTGCGAATCGGGGATGTTGGTACGCTGTGTCTATCGTCGGCAATCACGTGTGTTGGTGGTGCATGTGTGCATGACTCCTCGGTTGGGGAGAGAATGCGATCGAATGCGACTCTGTGGAGAAGCTATCTCAGAATGTAGAGGTGCATCGTGGTCCAAATCCGGATGCGTTTCATGAATTGAACGATGAACAGCTGACCGCAGCCATGTCTTCTTCCCGTGCGAGCAGCGCAGCCGTGGCCCACTGATTTAGGAACGTGAGAATGGCAAGTCCAGTTTGTGCCGTGCACGGGATGACGCCAAGAGACCGTTTGTGCGGACGAGACTCGGGAGAGTTCCCCCTGAGCCACCGTCTGCCGCTCTCTTTCGTACGCCTGCACGGTCCTCGCGTGTATGCGGTACTGGTACTTACTCGATGCGTTCAGAACATTTCGGAATCCATACTTGCATGTTGAAGGTGTCTTTGTTGAGATTCTTAGTACGGGCGGTTCCTGAATGTTCCTTCCGTATTACGGGCCACTGCTCGGCGTACTTTGGTTGTTGCGAGAACAAAACAAATTTACCTTGTTGAGTTATGCGTCAGTGGTTGTATGGACGCCTTGAAGACGGGGGCCTCGTGGTTTGGCTGTGAGTGAGAGTGAAGCACGGACTCTCGTCCGGTACGTTAAGGACTTCGGAGGGGATGCACCTAAGCTTTGCGTGATAATTTTGATTGATGTGGAAATCCGAACCTCGCCCAATATTTGATTTTTTTGTGAGGATGTCAGTTTCATTTTGTGACGTTATACAAATGAAGGCTTATTTTTTTCTTATAATTGTGCTTATTTCCCCTCTATCCCAGCGTTGTGTCTGGGCTGTGTGGCGGATTTTATCATCGTAGTGGATTTCCTTTTCCATCAGAGTCCCACTGGGAGCTTTCCGAATCGTTGCAAGAGCAGAGTGTTTGTACATCATATTGCATTCTAGTTCGAGGTCAGTTGCACTATTGCAATCTTTCGGAGTGTTGCTTAGATGAATCAGCTGCTGAAGCTTATCCCCCGAAGGAGTAGGTCCATTATGAAATAGTCAATCAGCATGACTGAGTTCAATTTTCGCTTTTAATTTGTGTTTGAGTATTAGTCTTATATGTACCTTATGGATTTTCAGTCACTATGATCTCTTTCATTTTGTTTGAAGAGAATTTTTCTGAGTTGTAAATTTTGTATTTAAGAGAGAGAAAAATAGTTTAAATATAGTAAAATTCTCCCAAGTGGTATCAAATTCTTTCAAGAGGAAGAACTAGCAATGGAGATTAGTCTGATCATTTCCCAATTGATTAGTTGTTTTATATTTTTCAATAAAAGCATCCTGGCAATGGTCTTTTAATGAAATTGCATTGTGAAGATTGTTTTATCCTATTATGTACTCAATATTTGGAATTTTGATATTTTTCATTTGTGAAAATAATTCATCCTATTGGCATTGATTTTTTTACTGGTTTTGGTGGAAATGTCAACTAATTGTTATAATTTTAAAGTTAGGATGTAGAAATAAAATAACATCAATTGTAGTTTATATTTGAATACTTTAGGATTCTTGCCAAGAATGAAGGTTTGAATGCAAGGGTAATTTGGGAATCTTGATTTAGAAGAACATCTTAAAAGAAGAAAAATCAATTGGAAAACACACAATATAGTATAATATAGATTCCAATTGGAATATTGAGCTTGCAATTGCAATAAATTTTTGAGTTTTTCAATTTCTTTCAATTTGTAAAATTTGGTTGAATTAAGATTTGTCAAGCTTTTTTTCCTTGGTTTAAAACATATTGATTTTAGTTGAATTTTTTGAAAGTTAAATTGAATTTTTCAGAAGTTACAATCACGGTTCTACTTTTGGGATGGGATGTGCAAGCTCTAATTAAAGGATGAAGAAGTTTTTTGAAGATGATTCAATTCAAATTCTATAGATACTAATATTGTAATTGTAAGATTTTATTTTAGGTTAACAAGAATATGAATTTATTGATCATTTGAACCATAATTAAGAAGAACTTTAATATGAAGAGTTCTATTTTAGATAAACATTAATATTAATCTTTTGATTAGTTGAATCCCGCGTGGTTGGGATAGGTTTTACAAACTTGAATTAAAATTACAATTTTATTTTCTTGATCACTAGGAGCACTCAACTGCACTACTACTAAATCATAAGTAGGTTGTGAAGTGTAAATGTGATTGTCAATAGGATTCAAAAGCTAGAATGGATGTTGACCAAATTCTAATTAGGTTGTGTAGTTTGAATGTAGTTGTGGATTGGATTCGAAAACTAGAATTGATGTTGCAATCTCTACACAAAAGACAAGGTTGATAAAGAGAAAGAGATTGAAATGTTGAGCAAATCCTAATGTTATAGGGGAATTGAACCCCAAAACGGGCTACTTCATAGTGCAAAAATTTGGGTGGGAATGCACCTTTGCAACTCACTATGGGGTCAAGAATTGCATGATGGTATGAAATGTATATTATGATTTTTCGAGCCATGTGTCTACTTTTGGTTCATAGGTTCATAATGACTTATGATGGCTTAGTCATGGTTAGCAAAGTAGTCCCACAAGTTTTCACACGCTTTGTGTCTACTATCTCATTCTTTAGTGTTCCTACGTGGTGGTACTAATGATGATGTGGATAACCTCTTATTCACCTTGATTAATAGTAGAACCTCGTGGGGGGACATCATCAATGGAGTAGAAAAGTGCGTGGGATAGAAAGTAGGATCAAATTAATTCAATGAAGATAAAATTTAGAATTTTTTTACATTTACTATAGTGTACGAAATATATCACTTAGACAATTACATATAAAATAGGATTCTTATAAATCCTTCATTTTAGGAAAAAGTAGAAAAAAAATAGGGTCAAAAATTTAAGATCCCCCCCAATTGTATATACTAGGATCAATAGAATAATAAATGTGCTTGAAAGATGGATGAAGAACTTGCCCTTTGTATTCAGTTTCGGAATCCGCTTTGTAAGCTATGGAGGGAATTCATTTAGTGGTTTTCATGGATGGAATCTAGTAGCAACAATTGTGTGGTCAAGAGTGGTGCTTAATTTTGGATTTTATTTCTAACTTAAGTTAACTTAGTGTCTGCTTCATTGGATCCTTGAGCAAGAGTTAACCGTTACAACTTTTGCCGCAAGAGTTTGTCAATGTCACGAATTCCAATGCACAATATTTTGTTCAATATTTGATAATTCTACTTTGTGGAAAAAAAAAATAGGGTGCTAAATATTATTCCCCCTCCCCATTTAAAGAAAATAGGATACACATAAATATCCCTTGGTAGCTTTTTTTTTAACTAATAGGGTGTAAAAAAATAGTTTTGAGTACATAAATATCCCCCATAAAATACCCAATTGTTACACGTGGCTACCGAATGTATATGAATGTGGCCACCCCCAAGAGTAGAACCAATGATAAATCTCAAAGCTTTTCAATGGATTCAATTCCCCTCAAATGCCACATTGTGCAATGTGAATGCAGTTGTAGATAGGATTTGGAACTAGAGTCATTGCCATAGTCTCTCTCCAAAAGACAACACAATAAAGAGACTTTCAATGTTGAGCAAAAGATTCACACAATATCAAAAAGGGGTGATTTCAAGGCTAAGGTTCACTTAGTTTATATTAAGCAATTCCAATTTTTTTGAGACTAGCTTTGTAAAGTGAGAATGCTTCAAAAAGCGGTGTGAATACAAATTGTTTTTTTAATAGTGGTAATATATTTTGCCAATGTGTATGGCTTGTACACTAAGCCTTAAGAATGTGTATTTATCCATCTACTAAAAAATTTGCTTCTATACTAGAGTTGATTTATGAATGTTATTTTGAATTGTACAAATATTATATTCTAAATTGGTCAATTTGACAAAATAATAATTGGCTTGTTTACAAAATTAGCAAGCAATTTGTCAATGAACTCAAGCTCATGAATATACCATGTCATGGAAGCCGTCGGCAATTCAAATCATCTACATGTTCAAAGGACTTTTCACGGACTACTCCGGAGTAAAAACAGTTGCTTGTAGTTGTACCGACTAGTTTAAACCTGTCGGGAAACTCAAACGTGTGCGATTGAAGGCATGGTTACCAGACCTGAATTACTGACTTCATCATCATAAATCAGTGGAAAGGCCAACCAGTTTCAGTTTTCAGCTTTTCAGCAATGCCACTTCAAGCCGAGACTTTTTTTTCTCAACAGTCTCCAATCAAGTCAATGCGCGAACCACCTTGTCACTACCTCATTGCATCCCTGGGCAGAGCATCACCATGGAACTCTGAATTACGTTAAAAGCCATGCAGCCACATCTTGAGCTTCGTACCTTTTTCCTGGGTTGCAAGATCTAGTGCCAGTTATACAGAGCTCTTTCTGATCAAACTTATGCCTCAATGCACAACTGTGCGCCTCAAAGTGCTAGTCAGAGCGGAATTACAGCAGAATAATCATCCCGTTCGTGTCAGAGTTCTAAAAAGCAAAAAAACGAAAGTTCTAGAATGAATGTCCTGTCCAAATTCATCGGCAATCTCCGAACCCAGGTACGTCAAGGTTAAGACATCTAACCGCGTCCTCGCACACCGTCGGGTTATGATACTTCACTATCAGCTGATCCAGGTTTGCTGCCAGAAACTCCGAACATGCACCCTTGATGGTGAAAATGACTGCCATGTCTCAATCGAGAAAGGAGTATTCCAATTGCAAAACTCGAACGAGAAACCCACCCTGGTTCTATAGGCCTTTGGATGAACTACTGCACGCAGACAGCACGCAAGGTGACATTCGCAGCTTCTGCCATCGCAGGTCCGTTTCCATCCCATGATACTGCATTCATTGGGAGAAGTTGAAAGTCACTTGGTCAGAAAATTCCATCTCGTGGGATTCGAAGTACTTCACATCCCTCCTCCTAAGAGGTGAAACCAGTAGTTTTGATCGGTCATAGTCGAATCATGAAAAACGTTTAACACTCAGCAGGGCAATGAAAGATTCAGGTTTTTCCTACTTGCGATGGCTCTTTAGTGAACTACTTGACTAAATCTGATATACATTTAGAATGAGTCTGGCATCTCTATGAGGCTAACAGATGCACGCAGATCAAACTGTGCCACGTGCGTGAGCACCAGTATGATTTGTACGTAGGGAAAGCCGGACCTCCTATAAAATACTGGTATGAAATACTAGAGCGTTCTAAAGATATTATTATTAAAAGAAATAAGGAAAGAAACAACGCTTCTCATCACTGATTATGGTTTAGGAGATTCTGATATTATCACTAACCCGAAGGTGCTTCTTTCAGCCCACCACATTTCGCTAGCTGGGCCGGTATTCAGAATCATTGGAAGGCATCTGACCTCCCACTTTTTGGAGAGATCTGTATTGAAGACGGACGCTCTCTCCAGTGTCCAAAGTTCGTACCAAGTACCTAGAGACATGAGGGAATATTTAGGAGGCATGAAAAGAATACGAAAAGTTCTAGCGACTATGAACAGCAGAAGAAACTTGGCAAGTAGAAAGAAGAGAGTTGAGACGTACCAGCCGTTAAGGCATTGGGTTGTAATAACAGCTTCCCGTCCAACAAACCGTTCTGGCGTCCGCTTGTTTCCCTGTAAACAGCCGAAATATATGACATTGTTAAAATCTCAAACATCCTGCAACTTCTTCTCGTTTTCAAGGTCATTTTCATCTCTTTCTTCTTGTATTTTGACGAAATCTTGCATTGAAATTTCTTGATTATATCAGAAGTCAAAATTTAAAACATTAGTCAATGGACTTGATTTGAAAAAGTTTCCAATGCATCAAATTAGGACTTTAAATATTGAAGTTCGGACTTATTTCCTCGATTTGGAATAACAAAGTGAATCTAAGATTAGATTGTTTTGAATAACATTTACATAGACACATCCGTTTGACCAACTTAGATAAAAACCATCATTATTGGACAAAACTCAATGGAGTCATGAACAATCAAAATTTACTAGACAACTCCAGTACATAAATAACGACATGGTAGGGGCCATTTCGTGAACAATATGGCAGGGTCCCAGATCAATGAAGTTGAAGAAAGTGTATATGGCACTAGAATTGCGATATGCGACTTGCAAAGCCCCCTACGAGGTCATTTGGGGAGTTATGGTTAAGAATAAGGAAAACCGGTCGCTTCGTAACTTAATAATAAGTTAGAAAGAAGTAGCTTCTGTGGCCTGAGTTGATGAATTACCTTGATCATTACTCGATCACTGACAACAAATGGGAACTGTACTCCCTTTACTTTTGCAGCATCTGCCGCAGCCTGTTCTGGCAACCCAATGCTTTCCTGCAAAATAAACATAATTGAGGAATGTAATGTAATTCATTTCAGGTACACAACTTTGGTAGATACGGCATAAAATAATAGATATCAACTATCCAATATCAATCGACTCTGGAAATTGCACCAAGAAAGTCAGAGGTATAAGCCAATATTCTACATGAAAATCTTCTTAAAATTCTGCCTAAACTCGAAAAGCCAATTCTAAGCCTTCTCCTCAAAAAAAATCTCGCAGATGATGCCCAGAGTAGCCAAAACGACAGCACTAGAGAGTAATGCTCTAGCAGGAAACAGCATTCAATACCTGAACCGTATCCCTTCTCCTCTTGGCGGACCTTAGGCTTAGATTACCATTCATCTCTTCTTCACGTTTGAATGCTTGTACAACCATACGTAGCGCTATTCTCACAAACACAAAATCATTTTTAATACACCGACTCTTTCAAGAGACAAGTCAATGATATAAAATTCCAATACTAAACTGCCACAATGAAAACGGGATGCCAAATCATACCGTAATTTGGGGCCATTGCTTCTGTTCGAACTGAAGCACCACATATGATGCACACACTCTGCCACACGATCCCATACGTCATGCTTAGACAGACGCCAAAAGCAAACTATTCTAGCGGTTTAATCAAAGTTAGTGTATAAAGCGCCAATTTCCTCTTGAAAGAGAAGCTAACTAAAAAATAGAAAAATTCATTTGAAATCACAAGTGAATCTGTCATTAACAATGTGGATCATGCTAGATTGTCAAAAAACAGACATCATCAAAAGAATCACAGTGCAGTAGATAAAAGCTTGAAGCTTACAGTTTCCATTACTCGTCTTCGTCCAGCGTTTCCTACGGAATGACCACATGATATTATCATAGCATCATCCATGAGCGCACCCCTGAAAAGAAAGCACGGCCTCGTCAACATTCATTTTCTTCTCCCTCAAAGTAGCGTAAAAACAAATCGAACTTCGTCGTGAAAACTAGGACCATGTAAAGTCACAGTAGTTGAGGAAGAGAAACAAAAAACCAAGGCAATGACTACCAAAATGAGGCGATGAGAATGACCACAAATCAAATAGTTTCACAAGGAGGGGCACTGATAATGGCCACTGACCCAAAATCCCCACACTACAGTCTTAGAAAACAAGAACATACGGATTCCGAGGATCTAGACCATCCCAACATCGTTTCAAAGGTCAATTTTAAGATCATCTACTAGTACAACTTTGAACCTCCGTATCTTTTGCGTGCAGTATCCAAATAAAACGCAATCTTCGGTGCGTTTGAAACCACTTTCATTTGCTACCAAGAACATACAAAAACTTGAACAGTCTAAAATCATGAACTAAGCTCGCCTCCCAAAGTGGTAATTTTGGGCGTCCCTATCCTAGTTCCACAGAGGGAACAATTTCCATTCAACGAATTGATCAATGACAAAAAAAGAACAAGATAGAGGGGAACCAAGAGAGGCACCAAGAGAACTTACGTGAGAGGGTCTGATAGAATACGCCGCAACGAAGATTCTGCAATGGACTGAGGATCCGCCATGCGCCGCGACGCCGCTTCCGCCGCAGCCTTGTTGAGCCCATTGTTCGGCGGAGTTTGCGTATTCAAAAGGGTGGTGTAGTAATTGTCGACGTCGGTGGTTTGCAACTGCTCCTGAAGAGCAGTTCCGGAGGCCACAATTCGGCTGGACGTCTCTTGCAACGACGACGACGTCGTCGTCGTCGTCGTCACCACGGCCAACGATTCCCGCGTGACGACGTTGTCCCGGGACAAGTCGCCAGCTCGCGTGAGGGAATAGGACGCTGTAGCGGCGGTGGCGGACGCAATCACAACTCCGTTCTGAGAGGGGTTTCCGTCCGCGTGAGGGGCGGCATTCGAGGGCGACGAGAACGAGTCCAGGAACGGAATGGTGGACGACGGAGACTGAAACATCCCAAACGGGGAGTTGCTGCTGGTGCCCGCAGTCCCAATCGCCGTGGCTTTCAATATGGCCCGGTCTCGCTCGGCGATGTTGCGAGGAAATGCGTGCTCGGGCCGAATCTCCAGGCCTGAGTGCGCTAGCGGCACACCACTCACACCTTCCACCACCTAACACCAATACATAGAAAGTAGAGACTCCATTAACCATACAGAACATCAGAGTCTTCATTGACAATACAAGTGAGCTTTGTTATGTGCTCAGCGTGAAAACACTAATTCTATTGAAATCCCGATTATTGCAATTGACTTTCATACAAAATCAATGAGCAAAATTTTAGATGATGCACGTTTCACGATTGTTGTAAAGAAAGTTTATAAGATTCACCTGTGTGAGGAATGGGACCTCTGCCTTCCTGTATGGTCAATGGAGACTTTTCATCACTTGTGTAAAATTCATGCTAATGTCTTTGAAGAATGTTACAACTGGGTTTGAATGTGATATTGCAAATGGATATCTAGATTATGGTATTGTACAATGTAATATTAATACCGGTACATTGAATCCTTGTGATGATATATAAAACGTATATAACGCATCTAACACGCATAACATCAGAACATATATTTGTGATAACATCACATGGTTTGTGAAAATGTCACAAGTGAGGTTTGAGATGTGCAGGCGCAGATGTAGGTTTTACATCGCATATGTGAAGTGGAATGAACACATAATAATTTCGCTGTTAAGTTGGTGTATGAATTACAACAAGAATAGTCTCATTTGAATACCTTAAACAAAAGAGGAAAGGCAGGGATTTCTAGTTGCTCTTGAAAGAGAAGCTCACGGTGTTACCTGTGGATCTGTGACTCCCTCCGGGTCTTCCTTGTCATCGTCGTCATTTTCCACCATGTCTTCGTCGTCTTCGTCGTCGTCATCCTCGTCGTCTTCGTCTTCCTCGTCTTCCGTCCCGTCGCTTTGGGAGCTCTCACTCACACTCAAGTCGCGGCCAGTCGCGACTTGGTACTCGGACTCGACTATCCGACCACCACTCTCTTGTCCCCATTCCGGTTGCTTGTACACGTTTCCGCGTTCTTGATCAACAACTGCGCCATCGCCAGCCGCTTGCTGCTGTTCCATGGGCGGATAATGGTCTCTATAGTTGATGTCCAGGGTGGCGTTCGTGGCGAGCTTGCTTGGGTCCCCAAAACCCTGTTGAAACGGCCCCCGCTTGTGACTATATGCTCCTCCTTGGCCGAAGGGATCGGTAACTTGCTGCTGCGGAGCGATCCACCCCCGCGTCTCCGGATTTGGCCCTATTTGCCCCCCTCCTACCATATCTAGGGTTTCAGGTCCCTATTACTCCATCGTCTTCCGCCAATGAACTCCGAACCATGAACGCTTGGCAGAAATCGTTCGTCGTCTATGTCAACCCGGTGATGCCACCATGTGCCCTGCTGCGGAAGAATCATATATCTGCATCGCCCGCAGACATGACGTAAATTTCACCCGATGGAGAGAGACGCACATGCAGCAGTTGGCTTGATCTCTGCCACATGCAGCACAACTGATAAAATCAGATTTACAAGGCATTGTACGACAAAAATCCTTGTGGTCCAAATTTCATGGAAACTCATCGAATAATAAAAAGTAAAATAGCACTTTTCACTTAAGAAAACGAGAAAATCGATAAGAAGATGGCTACATTGGTGAAAGCACAGGTACAGACTCTGTCTCAAAGCATGCTTCTTGGCACCGAATCCCTATTCCTAAACAATCAAGCTTCCTTCAGCAAAACGAAAAGGAATACAAACCGCTGCGGTTGGCAGATCGAAACGATAGTGGGACGTAACGACCCCGTAACCTAATCCCATATGGTCCCTCTAATCCTGGAAAATGCAAGCATTTCCGCCATCACAAAACTACTTGTCAAAGAGTCACATAAAACAAAAGAACAGAACCACTTTCTGCCATTGCTCCCCCAGTCTATGGCCGCAGGAATTCCAGTCGTCAACACGCTTCTCAGAGAGACACAGAAAGACCCGCAACTGAAATTTTGTACTCACAGAAAAGGCAAATATTACTTCGAAAAACATAATGTACGACGAGGAACTCCATTTTGAACTACAATGAGCACAAGAAGGCATCAGCCAACACGTTCTCGCTCACCCCTCCAACAAGACCCACAGTCCCTAAACTGCTCACATTGAAAAATCATCGTTTGAGAAAGAATAGACGTACTCACCCAAAAAATTACTGCGGTAGTCACCAATGCTCTAGAGTCCGGGAGTTGTACTCATACATCGCGTAACGACCTCCATCGCCATCGCCATCGCCATCATCAAAACTATCACCACGAAAGATGCAAAAGATGCAAAATAGTGAGGAACCCAGCAAAATTTCAAGTGGGAGAAGTGGCAAGAAGGGCGGCAGTTGTGTAGAGAGGTGGAGAAGAGTGCGAATTGCGCGAGATTTGGGTTGATGCTTTGAGTCCGGAAACCACAATGACGAAGACGACGACGACGACGACGCTGAAGCAGCAGAAAGGGAGAGAGAGAGAGACGAGGAGGGGTTGCGGGCGCGGCAGGAGTTTCTAGAGGTACTGTATCTCTACGTATTTTCTTCCCTGTATTGTACGAGTATAACTGCCGCGTATGGCCGTATGGGTACGCTTCAATGGGTTTTCGGCGCTTGCACTTCCTTCGGTGAAATTTGCCATTAGGGTACTAATAAATTAATTTATATTAACATTCAATGTTTACATAACCCCTCGAATTGTAGAAAACACACTTTGGTAGATAAAAATTCATTATAGTATATTTCAAAAATGAATTTTTTTGGTTCAAAATATTTTGGCATGATTATTCATTTTTTATAGTACATTTTATTTGTTTTTATAAAATTCCGTATATAAGGCTTGTTCTTTAGATGAAATCAAGGATCCTACTAGTATATTATTGTGTATTTTTTGGTTACTCTACAACAAACTAATCAACAACAAATTGACATAGAAAATTGATATGATGACTAGAATTTAATTAAGACATTTTTGCATTTTAATCCCATAGATGGAAATTGGTATAAGAAAGAATGTGGATTTAGAGTTTTTGAGGCAAAATTACATATGCATTTATAAGATTCTAAATGTAGAATCTTCATTTATACAAAAGAAAATTAACATCTAGATATGAGAATTGTATTTAACAATATTCAAATATCAAATGAATGATCTAGCTAATTTCGTTGTTAAAAATTAAAAAATTATTCTTTTTCAGTATATTAAACTATATTTTATGCATATAAAGAGTATTGACTCAAAAATAGGTATAGTATTGAATTGTGGAAAGAAAAGACATTCACAAAAGATGATTTCTTCGATTTATGCTACTTTATCTTTAGAAAAAACATTGTATTTTGACAAGTTAGGTGCAAATTTCATAATGCTAATACATATTTATAATACTCTTAAAATCCACAAATTCAATTGAATCATAGTTATCAATATCTAATTTTACACATTAGAATTTGAAGGTTAATAATTATCAAAGCATGATCTTTAATTAAAACTTGAATACAATATGTTATACAAAACTACTAATTATAAACAAAAGTTTATGTAGACAAACTCTATGACCAATATATAAAGTAAAACATTAATAATATGATAAATTGTTTCTTTAAATCTTTCATTTCTATTATTTACAATAATTAATTTTTTTTTTTAAATTGACAAAAATGAAACTTGTAAGATATCCAAATTCGTAGTTACATGGAATGTACAAGGACATATGATTTTCAATTTTTAAATAGAAAATTTGAAAAGAATATCAACTTGCAAAGCTTAACTTCTAAAGGACCAATTCTATTTCTTCAAATTAATAATAATATTATTAAATGGAACTATGGAGGTAGCTTCAATTCAATATTAATATCTCCTACCATACTCACTCAAATTAACCTCCTCATATTTCAAAGTAATCATGTAAACAAATTTATGCTTACATGATACCAAACATATATGCTCAAAAACTAAAACCAATCTATTACCAATCAAAGAGTTAAAGCACATGCAAATATCTTTTGAATTAAATATCATACTTGTGTAATTGTACAACTATGATGCTCAAAGAACAACACACAAGTGAGACACATTCAAAATCTCACAATATGCTATCAAAATTATTTTAAAAAAGATCAATAATATTGCCATAAAATATTCTATATACATCTTACTATTAAAAAAAATATCGAAATAATCAAACCTTACCTACCAACTTCCTTTGTAAATAAAATAGCACCTCAAACAACACAATACTATAATCCACCATGCATACATTCTACAAATATCATCATGGCATATTCATAAAATGGGAATATTTATTGTTCAATTTCTAAAGACCCTTTGTCCATTTATGAGACAAAATGGATTTTAGTCTCAATTTTCATTGGAATTTTTGGGAATTTTTCTAAAGATAGTAAACACATTAGATTTATAAGAATTTCTTTTTAAATTTCAATTTGTGCTAAGAAGAAAATTTATACCATCCTAAACACAATTTGTACATTGTCGAACAAAAAAAGAAATTCATTGTTAGATAGTATTATTAAATGGTACTGTTAGATAACATTATGGATGAAAATATGTATATGGTAGATGGAGGTCCCTAAACTGAATGATTGTTTTGACCCACTTGCAATTCAAGGTGGAATTAGGCCAACCAAGAAGAAAGTGAAATTAACCTTTAACCCTTAAACGTGTAGCATCCAGAAAATGGATGCATCTTAGTCAACCTTGATTACAATTTTGAAAATAACTATTTTTGGAATTTGATTTCAACTAAGAAAACAAAGCTTGATAAGTTTTGTTTCTATTTCATTTTAAAATTTTGGGAAACATCAAAAATTGAAAGAGTTATTGCAATTGAAAGAGTTATTGCAATTGAAAGAGTTATTGCAATTGAAAGATTCCTGTGTCAAAATCCAAATAACACAATATGGTGTGCTTTTCATTCATACTTTTTAAAATAAATGCATTTTAAATTTAAACTATAAAATTATATTTCTCATTCCACTCTTCATTTACAATAAAAATTATAGATTATTCTAATATATATTGTAATTGATATAATTTTATTTCC
This sequence comes from Pseudoscleropodium purum, assembly GCA_963969395.1. Lineage (NCBI taxonomy): Eukaryota > Viridiplantae > Streptophyta > Bryopsida > Hypnales > Brachytheciaceae > Pseudoscleropodium > Pseudoscleropodium purum. The sequence continues at coordinate 8,870,025 of OZ017796.1, forward strand.
ACCTTGAGCTTTGAAAAATCACAATAATTTTATTTTTCCTTCAAATTTATTGAAAAAGTAAAAAATAAATAGAAATTTTTTGTACATCAATGAAACTAAAGCATAAATTTGGTTTGATAGTCAAATTTGACTTCAAGGTGTTTGATGTGGCTATTTTGGGTGTAAAAAATAAATTAACCAATTGAAAATTTTTCATGCTAATCTCCATTGCTACTTTTACCTCCCGTGAAAATTTCAAATAATTTGTATTGTTTTTGCTTTTTTTTATTCATTTATATTCATTTTTTCCAACAAAAATGATAACAATTAAAAATTTTCACAAAACAAATTGCAATTTCTCAAAGTGATATAGAATTCAGAGTTTCAAGTCGTAAAAATATCAGGTTGTTGTTTGAACACTATTGAAAAGGCTAAAATTAGCTCAGATAAGAAGTTTGAACATATCACAATGGATCAAGTCTTTAAGAGATGCTATGGACAATTTTTGTCCAAACATTTTTTTGTCCAATTTTTTATGGGGGAGTTGCTTCAATGCAATTTCAATTTTGTATAAATTATTCCCTCATTATAGTATTATTGATTCTTCTAAAGATGAAGATGCTTAGTCAATGGATCATCTAGTAGGGTATTTTGACCAATTCTTGTTCTTTACTTTGGATGTCAATTAGACCTTCATACCTATAAAATAATATTTTTTGAGCTTGAAGCCAACTATTGAAATGAAGTTTATCAAATTTAGTTTCTACTTCAATCAAAAAATTTGATAAAATCTTAAAATTCAATGTTTCATTGCAATTTGAACTTTGGGCTTATAACACATGTGAAGATTAGATTTGATATAAATATCATTTAAATAAAAAAAAGTGCCACATGGCTACTAGAGATTGGTACAAGGTGATATGGATTGATCAAAATCTAACATGAAAATTCCATTTCAAGCCTTCTAACCTTCTTGTACCATAAACATGGTTTATTGATCTTCTAATTTTACAATGACATGGTAACTTTGTTTCACACAATGATGTTCTACACTACAAAATACTCCTATGCTGAAAAATTAAGATTTCTTGAGTCAATTTTCTTCACTTTTTCCTTAAAAAATTCATGGTAATCTGAAATTTTCACAAAAAAAAATCTGAAATTTTTAGCACTTCTAAAAGATATGGGATTTCATCTCTGGAAAATAAATACAGAAAATTTCATTCAGATATGGTTACAAAATGGCAGCGAACAGAGAAGAGATTGTCGGAAGCTTGAATCCGTGGGCCCGTCCTTTAGGGGTTAAACGCTGCTCTCCTTGCTTGACAATTTAGTGTGGAATCTCCTACATAAAATCCTAATCTAATGTACCTAAATAAATCACTTGCATACTGTAAATAAAGTTGCCAGCAAACACATATTTACCATTTTGTTACGAGTTGAGTGTCTTGGCGTCAATTTGGTTCGGTGATTCAACGAGTCTATAACAACTCCCTGCAATTTTTTCTATTCCACTTGATTGCATTAGATATCATTGAATGATCAAGCAATGAGACTTACTGTTGCTACAAACTCCTCCCACTATAGAACGACAACGGGACCTAAGGTACAAACTGCAGAGAGCGTCTCACAAGAGTGACGGATTCACAAAAACTATTCTGCTAGTATAAAAAATGTGGGTGAATTGCACAAATGGACGGGTAGTCCTATCCAAGTGAGCAAACGAACTCTGAAGAGATGAGCTACTACCACAGGCTCTCAATAAAGTGAAGTTTGGAAATATTCCAAAAGCTTATTTAAGATATTGGGTGAGAGACACATCCTTGCAACTGCTATTGCATCATCTTACAGAAAAGAAGATCCCGTAACTCTCCACACCAAGCGAAGTCGCAATGAATGGTAGACCTAACTTAAAAGAGCTGAAGATTGCGCTTGCGTTGATCCTGTTTCCACTTAGGCATCTCATAGAACTGGCTTTTGGGTATTCCAAACAGCTTCTCAAAATCTTCTGGAGATAAGTACGCCTGCATAAATGAAGGAGAGCGTCAGAGTTATTGCCAGGGCATCAGCAAGATACGACAGCATAAAGAAGTGCGGAGACATACAACGAGGGGAAGAAATTGAAGCAGTAACTTCACGGTAGACACGAAACTTCAAGGCGACAACGCTGATAGCAGTTGCCAATGGGCTGAACAATGGATCTTGGATTGGCATATACCTCTTTCCTTTTGATATTGATTTTGGGAGCAGGATCTGTGGACTTTGACTTCAAGCGGTCATAGCTGAAAAACTCAGTGATTTCCTCCCCTTCATCTCCACCATCCTCAGACTTGGAGCTCGTTGATTCAGTATCTGCTGTGGCCTCTGCTTTTGTTGACGGTATACTCCCCGCAACCCAATCTTCATCACCTAGAAAGAGCAAAGACAGATTGTGAAAATTTTGGTTGATGTAGACTGCCGCAACACATTTTGGACACATCTCGGACTGATTTAGAGCCACGCATGGTACTTCCGTTAACCAGGGTCATCCTAGCATCTATACTATGCATAAATTTAAGAAACGGATACATCGTCACACAAGCAGAACTGTGTAGTCATTTTGACCATAGGAAGGTGTCAAACTAGGCCCGAATGCAAATCTCAGATTAAGAAGCAATCGAATATAATATGTTCTCACCTGAACTTGCAGAGGTTCGTCCTGGTTTGGTGCCAAGCATGAAGGATAGAGCAGCCATAGCTGCAGCCCTTTGAGAGTTGGCAGTTGACGGTCGCTGAATCCTAGGACTTACTGGAGCCGACGATGATGAATTCTGATTCATTACAGTTTGGACAACCTTGGACAGCTTTCCCTCCGACGTCAACTGCGATGACAGAGCTGCCATTGCCGCAGCCCTCTGTGTGGACGTATCTTTGGCGCCAACTGACGAACTTGGGGTGAGACGTCTTTGCGATTTCTGAAACATTCACATGGCAAATTACAATTGTAAATTAACCATAAAGAAAATTAATCTAGTTCAGAAAATAAGACATAATATCTCTCAATGCAAAGGTGCTCCAATTTTGACTAATCCCAAACACCTTGACCGCGGACCCTGCGTTGGAAAAAAATGAATTGGCTAAAACCTTCACAAAGTTACCTCTTGAGGAGGAGGTCGTCCTTGGAGCCCTGCAATCTTTCGTGCATACGCATCTCCATTGACCTGCCAATCCTCATGTAATTTTAGAAACGTGATCATATCTGAGCAGCCTAATGGCAGTGATGATCTCTGCATTTCCTCTTCAAATGAGGATGGATGTTCCAAATTAAATTTCGAGAGAATTGTTCCACGCATCAAAAGATGTTGCAACAACTGAAAGAATAAATAGCAGTAACTCTCATGACATATATAATTACAAAAACTAGAGCAAGTAGAGGAAGCAGTGATACTGACATTGACCTTGCCCGAATCCCATTTAAAGAATCCAGTGAAAAACGTCGGCTCACTGCCTTCGGTAAATAGGAAAATAGGAGTCTCTGGTACTCTCGCATCTAGCCTTGCTACTCTTTCAGCATATTTCTGCAAGAAACAATTGAGACGCGTCAATGTCCAAGCTCTCAAAACTGAATTTCCCGCAGGATTATACCAATCTAAAGACAACCTGCAGTCCCTGAGAATTTGAAAATTTAGTCCCCAAACTGTTCTAATCAAGGAGTACAAAATGAAGAGACTCTTACCTTCGCAATTTCTAAGGCATGTTCTTTCTCGTCTGCGCTTGCATTTTGGCCAATCCACTCGTACAAAGAGTTGTGACAGTCCAAGATCATGACATCGTCAGTCAGAAGATCATCTTGTGTGAAATTATGCACTTCGGTCACCTGCACAATTCTCACCTCAGTATGCTAATACACCAAGTAAACTTGGACAAGACCAACATGGCAATTGTCGTTTGGGATATGCACAAATATTGAACGCTCAAACTAAGTATTGGTAAGAACAGCATCAAGAACATTGCAGAGCTTTAGAATTCCATAAGAATGCCATTAATCTTCATCATTTATAGAGCAGTGAATGCATTGCGGGTAACAGAGGCAATACATAGGGAACGTTACCTTCAGATTCCCTGGATAGTAGTACGCAATTGATGACCGAAGAACGTAGGACCACAATTATGTCAGAAATAAATATTCCACAGGGCACAGAAAGAAGAATCACAGAATCAGAGAATGAAAAAGCAGAGTTACGACAGAGAAGGAAGTGTTGATCAACAATCACAAACTACAAATCATTCTCTATACACTAACGATACATCAGATCATTCAAGAAATTAACCAAAGCAAGTTTCATCGAGTATCCCTGGAGGACAAGCCACCTGATGACGAATCTTGCGAAAACCTCACCTTGTGAGAGACTGCAAGCATACAGTCTGGGATCCTTAGGGCCATCTTTTGGTTCCCGCTGGCTTGCGTATTTTCGTTTACCCCCAAGAGAACTCCAAAAGATTGGAGGCTCTAAACCCTCTTTGACAGGCCTTGCTAAAACACCAGGCTGAACCAGGCAAACACAGGTTTAGTGCTTGGCAGTACACTCTACAATGCTCCTCAACAAAGAGGCATGCGACTCTATCAATAGAAAGAACCATAAGATTGAACCCAATTTCAGAGACCAAGGACCCAGGCTTAATTCCACATATGAATTCAAGTAATAGACATCATAAACGGGTTGTCTTCATACCACAAGGAAGAAAAGAAGAAACATCCGCCTACGTTCGAATTAAACATAGTATATTTAGCACTTTATCGTACCTTCAAAACTTCCGCCACCCGCAGAACGGCCCTCTGATTCTCAGCACTACTGAGGTTGCCCGACCAGGCATACAGCTTTGCGTTGGTTTGAAGCAGGAATGAATCAGAGGAGTTCAGCGACGCTGATAACTGCATATGACAAAGGAAATGTCACTTGGAAACTGTCTCCAATCCGTGAGCACGCCGGCTGTGATAATGTAACAAACCAAAAAGATACTGAATATCCAAGCTTTGACATCTTGATGCTTATGACGGTAAGATCACCTCCACAAATGCACACTACATACCGGATCTACTTGAACAGCTAGCACAATCTGCGGACCGGTAGCTCGCACCCGCACCAGCATTATTGCATTTTCTTTGTGGCCTGGACTTGTATGTTCCTGCCATCAGATGGAAACGATCCACCCGTTACTAAAGCATACATGCATCCTCCAGATACCATGCAATTCATATCATACACTGAGCAACTGTTAAAACAACCAAAAACCCTTACTAAGATACAAACTGCAACTCATATGATGAGCAGAACATAGAGTCCAGCAACTTGGAACATTTACAGTCAGGGACAGATAAGTGATAGCAAACAAGCTAACAAACCTTCAATATGCACATGCATTTGAACAGCGCCAAAAATTGAACAGGCTCTTGCCCTTGAGAAATATATGCCTGTCATGAATACAGATATTCACGTCACATGCACTGCAGATATAGATACAAACACCGCACTACCTGTTACAAGTAAATTCAGTATGCTGTAGAGGAACAAGAACCTCTAATAACATCAAAACCAGTACTCAAGTCAAGACTAAAGCCTGTTTATATTGAATGAGTCCAGACCAAAACATATGACATCGCACTGCAAAAGCCCTGTAACGAATTACAAATATGATACAGCATCGTGGAGTTTACAGCATCAGCAAGATCACATACTACAATGGAGGACCAATCTTGAAGGTGGAGGGAAAATACCTGCACTGCACGTCCCTTAAGTGCAGCGTTCATGTCATTTATAATTCTTACCGACGCAGTCTTATCCTCCTGTGTACCAAGATTGCTACTTAATAATAGAGAAAATCTTAGAATATTTGATTCTTACTAACTACACATCGTGTATAAAGCAGCAGTCTAGCAATAATTCAAGTGTAAGACACTGACATCCCAACGGCCACGCTGACCTCTGACTATAGTTATATTGTCGTATTTCTATAAATTAAGACGCTGTCATCGAAAACAGACTGCGGTTTTGATATTGCGGATATTATCTTACCACAGGGGCATGTCGGCCAATCCAATTGCAGAGAAGGTATTCGTCTTTACGTTCTGATCCTTGGTAAGTGTAAAGCACAATATAGCAGCAGCTTTCATAGAACTTTCCAACATCTTCAACAGCAACTTCTCTTTTCAGGCCAGCTTCCACCCTCCACACCTGAGAAAGTGGACATCGCTCACGTCTGAGTAGCTTGAAAATTCCCAATGAATAAACAGAAACAGAAATTTTGGATCAAGATGAGCAGAAGCGGAGATCTGAAAGAACACTGGACTACAAAATATTTGAAAGTATTGGACCACAAGGCTAACCTCAATCTTGCCATTCAAATTCGGAAGTGATGAGGGTTCTTCTTTGATGGGTGAACCTTTGAGGATACCCTTCGTATTTAGGCCTTGCTGCTTCAACAATGCTGTCATTACCACACACTATCAGCTCTGTGACAATAATTGTGCAAAACATCTATAAAAAATTACACTAACATGTTGTACAGCGAATCACAGGCACAATTTGGAGGAGAATCTGGAAATTGGGCTTCTGCAATGTCGCATGCTAGAGCACATATCGTACAATTGCCGTTGTACCTTCTCTTGACATTCCTAATTAAGAACTGCAAATTTTGCAAAATGAAACTAAGGCATGTACCCAAGTGTAATCAATATGTTGAATATACAGAAGTATTAAACTGTAATATGCTCAAGTATATTCGTCATGAATCTCAGCCAAGACAGAATGGGTAAGCATGGCCAGCGGACCCAGGGAAGAGGATCAGTATGTTCAGCATACCCGCAACTTTGCCTCTTCCATCTTCAGAAACTGGGTGCTGTCCATTTAACGGCCACTTGTCAAAATACGAACGAAATTCCAATGTTTCAAATCCCTCGATGATCCGGGTGATCTGTGTATGCTTTGGCCTTTCCTGATCGGTGATATAACCCTGGATATATGCAGTAGATATTTCAGAAAGTAATAAACAATATATGAACACCGCATACAGTTAATTGATTGATGGCCCATACTCATCAAGCTGCACATGGAGATACAAGATAAGCGAAATTCTTAAAATAGACAACAAGGATTCGGGATACATAATATTTTCGAGTCCGTTGATGAGAAATCAAAGAGGACATAAATAGCGGATGGATATTTCGTTACATTACTCCATAGTTTACACTCATGTATTGAACTTTTCACATCTAATTTCATGACACCGTAATAACAAATACAACCAAAATTAAGGTAAATGGCATTCAAAATATATAGCAACAGGGACTTGCCTCAACAGCTGAAATGGCAGCCTTTCTTGCATCCAGTGATGTATTGCGACCTGCCCATATATACAGCTCAGTGCCGCAATCGAGTAGATAACACTTGCCGCTGTCCAACATGTCTTTCGAGGTTTCCACTCCCTTAAAGTGTCCTTCTATGATACTTGAGTATCCAATACCCACCATCAGTCATCAGTAATAATCAAAAATGCATACAGGATTACAAATTGTACAGTTCTGAAATCTCTGTGTATAGTATACACATGACTCCCACGGCATCTCCTATTAATGCATACCCTATTCACAGGCTTTCTTTCAGGTTCCAGGTTTCCACCTTAAGCAATTGCGCCACATTCCTAGGGTGGAGAAGAAGTAAATGAATCTAAACGCAAGAATGTAACACAAAATGATTGAACAAGCGATAAGCAGGAAACTCTCGCATACCACGATAGCTTAGGCTTGGCCAACTCAGGAGCATCATCAGCAACAGCGGCTTTCTTCGTCAGTGGAGCAAAGCCTCCGAATAGGACCCAGAACTGCCCTGTGTCTGCCTCGGACCCGAGCGTGCCATCATCTGCCAAAACGATGAAACACATAGGTACGTAATCAGGTGTTCGCATAATCCAAAAATCAGAAAACTAATTCAGCAACACAAAGACAGAAACTGTTGTCATCTGTCCTCGACAAGACCTACTATAAGCTCATTCACACGATTAAGAGAACGCAACTCAACAAGCTCAATGCGTCAGTTTAAACTTTGGAATTGAGAAGCTAATTGTCTCATCTTGTTCATTACCTATAATGATAACTTCGCATTTCCCATCATGATCTGTATCTTTAATATATTGAACAACTTCTAGAGCCTTCCCTCTCTCCTGAACGCTGGATGTCGCTCCATTGAACTGGAAGATTGTAAATTCCGTATCCAGGATAAAGACATCATCATGGTTGAGTGAGGAACGGGCAAAGGGCACCTGCCATACAGAGGCAGTAAAGGAATAGTTCAGCTCAAAATAGGCTCAAATCTTATATTCTTATTCAAGAGGACAAAGATTCTGCATCCTGATTAGTTTTCCTTTCCTATGAAGGACAGGTCTCTTCTTGCAGACCAAAATATTAACCCGAAATATCAACAAATTATTAACCCAAAATAGGGTATCGGTATCAATAGCTAAAGGAACCAAAAGAAATCAAGAAACTGAATCCCAACATTTATCTTACAACTAATAACTGTGGGAGCCTACAAAAGCTTAATGATAAAATAGCATTTGATATTGACAGAAGGGAGGATAGGGAGAGGTGCAATAGAATAGGACCAGTTAGGCAAAGAATTTGTATCAGACCTGTGATACTCGAACAGCACGCCTCCCCTTCACAATGAATAAACGAGGCTCAACTTTCCCAACCTCAACTTTCTTGAATCCAGAGGCAACACCACCTTCCATGGGGATGATACATGGCTTGAAATAAGAGAGGAAAAGGTCTGTCTCATGTTCCTGAGTTTCTCTATATTGAACCGCACGACCACCTAAAGCGGCATCCAGCTCAACTGTTTTGATGGCCGCTGTGCCAGCCTCATCCTGCAGCCACCATACAAATACCGATAAGCGCTCGTTTCAAAGAATCGCTCAGAAAGTTGAGATATTTCTTTTTCACACCACGGCTTGACTGTATGCAGTCTCCAAGTGCTGGTTGCAAAGAGTAACTAAACATTTCACCAGTAACTCGAACAATCAGGGTTGAGGTAGGAAAATTGAGTCATCTTCTGGGGACTCCGCTATCTATCTCATGAAAGTTGAAGCAAAGATATTATGTAATTCATGTAAGCGGTTCAAATAGCGGTTCAAATATTGATGAACAGTGAATATTCCAGCGCTAAGAGCACCTGAGTTGTATACTTTCCAAGCCAAAAGTGAATGTCATAGTGGAATCCTCCAGTCTTCAGTGCTGTGGTCTGTTACCAAAATGCGCACAAAATATAGAGGACTAAGTCAAGACGAAAACAACAGCCTGATAAGGTAATATGAAAAATTCTGAGGTTACATTGACCAGTTGATCGGCACACCACAGCATATCTCTTGTGTTATAATATCTGAAGAAATAAAATGCACTACATACACCCTACCACTCTTGTAAAATTAATCAAAATAAACAATTACAACCGTAAGCCACACTCAAAATAAGACGAGAATAGTCCCGACCAATATTAACATTGCAATTTTAGCTATTTGAAAATCCAATAACAAATCGTCAAACTCTAAGGTTCATCTATATTAAAATATGTTCTATGGACCAAATGCAAAGAATCAAAGTACTTGGCAAAGTCTTCCTGCAAAAGGGCAGCCAAAAATTTGAAGACAAACTATCAGTCGTGTTCATAGAATTCTCAGAAATTGCTAGAAAGCAAGCCCTCTTGAGACAAAAGCAGGCAAAAAAAAGCGCGGAAGTAATACCCTGAGCAAAATGTAAGAATCTCCAGAGTAAAATTTTCCATGTGATTCCTTAGGTAAGGGCACTGGTTTGAAATTTTCGATGCGCCATACATCCATTCCTCTGCAGACAAAGCCAAAGTCAAAGGAAACAATTGATTGAAGGATCATATCGCACGTATGTTACCAATCCAACAAAGGAGACCCTACTGAAGAATACATATCCTTATGGCTGATAATAGAAAGCACAACGAGAATGATATTCAGAAGGGCATCCAGGAATAACACCCCGGAAATGGTAGGATACGGTCTCTGTCCAACTCCTTGAAAAGCAACGTCGACATTCTTCATAGACACAGCCATCAGGCTGTTCCTCAAAATCACTTTTAACTCTTGTAATTGCCCTCAAAGTCACATACATAATCGTATGGTGGTTACTTAATCTATCTGCATGTGCACCTGTAAAGACAAGGGGAAAAAGTGACCTAATCAGAAAAAAAAATTAGAAAAAAACATTTTTCCAACTCTGCTGCAGTAAAAGCGTTTACTCTTGTATGAGAGTGCACAACAATAAGCTATGTCTGTAATACTGTTGTGCTGGACCTACGCTAAGAGATCGCAAAAGTAGTTACACGAAAAGCAGTTTCCGAATTCATAGTTTCCGTGATAAAAACTTGATCTAAAGGGCGCCAATGGAGAATTTGTGAACTTATTCACTGACGAAATTTCCCGTCACGAAAAAACATAGAAAAGAGGCCAGACGACGATGCTCGATAGCCTTGAGCTTTCAAATCAAAAAGGGATGTTCACAAGGGATCCTCACATCTAGAATTGCAAAAATTCTAAGCAGTATCGCATGCACAAAACTCAGGATCAAATTTGAGGAGAGGCACATAACACAAAAGATCTCCTTCGATCAATCTTCGGAGCAATAGAAACGGAGCAACAAAGCGGGAGGAGAAAGATCCAGCAACGAATATTAAAAAAATAAGTCCTCTCCCAACATACTTCGATTCCTGTCACCAAAAGTTTTGCTTCTAAACCACAAGTCGACACAAGTCGACATCAATCCATACACGCTCCTCCCTTCCACTAAACCACAAACAGAGCTCATGGAAAAGTTGATCGCAAATCTGATCCCTTACTGCGAAAAAATAGAGAAAACGAGGAAATTGATAAAAAGAAAAAGATGGCTACATTGGTGAAGATACAGATACAAACTCTGTTCCACAACATGCTGCTTGACACTGAATCCCTATTCCTAAACAACCAAACTTCCTTCAGCAAAACGAATACAAACTGCTGCGATTGGAAGATCGAAACGATAGTGGGACGTAACGACCCCGTAACCTAATGCCACATGATCCCTTTATCCCTAAAAAATGCGAGCATTTTCGCCATCGCAAACCTACTTGTCAAAGAGTCACATAAAACAAAAGATCGGAACCCCTTTCTGCCATTGCTCCCCCAGTTCTATAGCCGCAGGAAATTCCAGTGATCAACACGCTTCTCAGAGAGACGCAGAAAGACCCGCAACTGAGAATTTTGAACTGACGGAAAAAAGGCTATAAAAAATACTTCGAACAACATAATGTATAAACGACGGGGAACGAACTCAATTTTCAAACTACTACTATACTGAGCACCAAAAAGCATCACCCAACACGTTCTCGCTCACCCTTCCAACGAGGTCCTCAATCCCCAATCTGCTCACATTGAAAATCATCATCATCGTCATCACGCGCGAAAGACTACTTGTACTCACCGACGAAAATGAAAGTGGGGGTCTGTCACCAATGCTCTAGGAGGCTGCACTCATACATCGCGTAACGACCTGCATCGCCAACACGATCGCCACGAAAGATGCAAAAGATGCAGAAGCCCAGCTGAAAATTTGAAGTGGGAGCTAGCTAGAAGCGGGGAGAGGGGCGGGGCGAGCTGTGGAGGAGAAGAGCTAGTTTGGCGAACTGCGCGATGATTTTGGTTGAAGCTTTGGGATCGGAAAGCACACGACAAGGAGGACGAGAATGCGGAAGCAAGAGAAGGGGGGGATGAGCATGGGCATAAGATAGAAGAAAGACGACGAGGGTTTTTGAGAGAGTCTCGGCTCGACGCTTAAGAAGTCCCGTCCTCGACATTGAGGAGGCCGGCCACGCAGCCCCAGCCCATCCAGCCCTGACCGCGCCCTTGCCCTGGTCGGGAGCCCTGGACTTTTTCTCGCCCCGCCTGCCTGGAAGGAGGGTGGCTTGCTTGACTGAGACAGCCCTTGTGCCTCGTGGGGTTTGGGGAACCGGCCAACTGGGGAAAAGCTTCCAAGCTCCCATCTTGGGGCGCTCAATTTCTTACCTTATTTGAAATGGGAATTCAAATGGGAATTGGAATTGTTTGGCCCATTTTTTTCTTTTGGGGCATAGTATCTACTGTAAAAGTTGTACACATAACCCCTTAGCGTCCACTGAGAGTCTTCTCCAGAATTCACGGTTTGAGAAAAATGATTATAAAGTACTATTTGGAAGAATATTTTGGAAGTGAGATGCATACCAAAGTTGAAGATTTTGAGTTCTAGATTCTATCTATACGGTTAGATTCACCAATGTTATCACCAGTAATTTTTTTTTTATGGATTTTGAAAGGGAAATTTCAAAATTCCTCCTAATTCAATTACAAGTAAATATTGCCATTATTTGAGTAAAATTTGTTGGAATGGATTTGAAATGATTCGAGGTTATCTTCATATGGTGATTTTTGAAATTTTTCTGTTCTTTTAATGTATGACATGGTTTTTGCAAATCCAATTTTGAACTAGAGTCAATGCAATTTTGGCTTGATTAACTACATTACAAAAAATTTCAGCCCTTGGTTTGAAACCCCCTCTCCCCTCCAATGTAATTAAAGAAGAATTAAAACCATTTTTTCTTTTAATGAAAGCATCTGATGTGGCACTACTTGTGCCACATCAACATCTCATCAAGTTTTTATTTTTTTCGTATTTTTTTATTTTTTATTTTTTATTTTTTCATTTATTTTTCATTTTTTTGTACTTGCACTATAGGGGGCCAAAAAACAAAACCTTATTGGCCCTCCCTAGGATTTAGATTTTTCTAATGAGCTAACATACTTTCACATTTGTAATGTAAAAAAAATATATGTACTCTAGTAACACCAAATCCAACCATTAGATAGGACAACAACTTGATAAAGTATCTTCAGAAATTAAGACGACTTTCATCCAAGTAGTAATGAAAAAGAAAAATGATTTTGCAATGTGTTTGTTGTTCGGAAATTGGATGTTGAAGTGCTTCAAGAATAAACTATTTCCTTCAAAAAGGTTGTCATTTTATACAAGAAGGTTGTCGTTTTGAAATTTTGAACATTGCATGATGGAATAGAGACTCATTAGATTGTTCTTATAATTAAATAGGATCCCCAATCTAACATATAGGATGAAAAATTAGATTTCAAAATCTACTATTTGCATATATAATAGAAAAACAAAAGTATTATATTAATCATTTTATTGGTTACATAAATTAATGATAAATGTCAAAAAAGTAGTTTGGGTTCACTTAATGAGAATATTTGGTGTAAAAGGAATGAGAAGGTATTTGGACAAAATATAAAGGCTTAAAGTACTTCATTCATCATCTCAAGGTAGGAATAATGACCTCGAGGCACTTGAAGATGAATTTTATCCTCCAAGTGATTATGGAATCCATTACCTTTGAATTGTACTTCATTTTTTGAATAATGACATTTATCCTTTGTAAGATATGAGGACAATGAGTGGAAGTGGTTAGAAGATAATAAATTATACAATTATTACAAGCTATGCCAATCACATCCTTTCGAAGTACAATAACCTTGATATGTACATATGGTCACGTCTTTGTATTTGAATGTACTTCTAGTATCTAATCTCATGTGCTTCAATGAATCATATTAGATTTGAATCAAAATACAAACATGTGCCTACAAATGATTCTAGGCTCTCATGAATACATGGTATACACTTTGGCAAGAATCTATAGGAATGAATTTTAAAAATAGGTCACAATTAGGTACAAGTTATTCTAGACCTTTAAAGCCCAAGGGTTTGAACAAAATACAAATGTGTTATAAAATATAAGTTTTATAACTTTTTTGAAGTTTACAACAACACAGATAATGTGAAGCAAAAAAAGCAAAAAAATATCTACACAATCAAAATTATAAAACTATTTTTAGATTTTTTTTTCAAATGAATTTGGAAGATATAACTTCAAAAATTCACCAAAAATACACCAAATTTCTCTCTATGGCATTTGAATTTTCTTAATTGGTCAAAATTATTTCTTTTATTGATTTGTGAAAAAGTGCATAAGATCTAATAATGAGAATACTAGCGCTTTTCTAAATTAGTAAATATTTCAACACTTGGCAAATTCTAAACACTTTGTGCTATTTTTCTTATAATTTTATTGACCTTAGCCATTTTTGCTTTGAATGTTAATACTAAAAGACAATCCTATATATATATATATATATATATATATATATATATGCTTTTAAATTATATTATAAAAATTTTGCCTAAAAATGTTGCCCGAAGTTGGAAAACAACCCAAAAAATTGTTGCTTAGGCACTTAGGGGCTATATAAGATGAGTTTCTACTAGAGAGTCAAGTGCAATAAATTAAAAGAGTTTTAAAAATTACTCGTGCTTTTATTGTTGTTGAAAATCTAATGCATAATCTAACTAAGCCCACCTTTTGTGCCTTAATGATTTATAAATGCTAACACATCTAATGATTATTTATCTCTCTATAATGGAGGTACATGCAAATAAAATAACTTCATCTAAAACTAACTAAATAGGCAATTTATCATTGTTTTGATTATTATATTGGAAAAATTAATGGAATTTTTATTAGTATTAGTAGTTAAAAGGGATTCTATATTATCTCAGAATGTATTTTTTGGTCTCTATATAAATAAAGTATAAATTTTTAAAGTGCTAAAAAGAAATACTTTTAATAATATCTCCAAATTCTCATGAATAGTAGGAGTACATTTTAGGCATGAATCTATAGGGGTTGATTTTAGTTGTAGTTATCTTACCACAAATTAAAGGCCCTATGATGAAATTTTGAGGAAAGAGGGGCATTTGTCAAAGGCAAGTGGAGTTGACAAATTCGAGCAAGTAGATGGGATAAAAAAAAATAGATGGATTACCATAGCTAAGCATATGCACTTCATCAACTTTGAAGAGGGTGTAGTGCCAAAGGGTTGCAAACATAACAAGAATTTCTCTAGATAGATTTTAATATTCTATTTCTAGTATTGTATAACTACAACTATTGCATAGTAAATGTATAAATACGATTCAATGAATTTTTGCAATTTTTTTCTTGTTAGTTGAAAGTCAATCATTTATAATGGAAGTGCATTTAAAGATTTAAATCATAGAGATAATTGATAATAATAAATTTTAAAATGAGTTTTTCTTATTCAAAATACAAGGTATGGTTTTTTATTTTTAATACTAAATTTTGTTACCTTCTATGAAATTCTCTAATAATTTGCTCATTGGATGAGATCTAGGATCCTACTATACGTTTTTTATTATTAATTTTCAAATCAAATCTACAACAATAAATTGACATTACAAATTCATGGAAGATAAATAGGATTCCTTAAAGTCTAAATTGTACATTTTTGTATTTCAAATCCTAAAGAAACTCTAGCAATAGAAAAAATGTACTTTTGAAGCAAAACAAATTATGGCGTTTCAAGATTCCATACATGAAATCTTCTTAACTGTATCAAATTTTTCTTTTCTTCACATTTAGACAAGATCTCATTGATAATTTTGTTCAACAATCTTCAAGCATAAATTAACCATGCTATAAAGTAGGCAATTATTTATTTTTTAATAAACTAGATTGTATTTCATCCACATATAGAATAATTTTTTGAAAAAAAGGTGTCTATTGTGGAGAAAAAACTCCATTCAAAAAGTGACAAATATTAATTTGCAAAGCTTGACCTCGAAAGACTAATTTATATTATCTAATGGTGAAACTTTAGTTGAATTTAGCCTTTTAAATTAGTTTTTGAGTTTCAAATTTTTTATTATCATTAAATGAGACTATATTTTGTCTATCAACTTAAAAAATCTTTGTTGATTTTGTAAATAATCCCCAAAGTTATTTTTTTAACAACAAACATTGGAAATAAATTATTGTATATAATGAAAAAAATCCAAATACTTTGAATTTTCTTCACTCTAAAAAAGGAACATTGAAAAATAGTGCAAAAATTTCTCAAGCTATCATTGTATTTTTAACACACAAGACCCTCTTCGTGATGACCTTTAAATCAATTACTTCAATCAAACTCAATTTAGCCTTTTATATATTATGATACATGAAAAAAATTCCATAAATTTTGATTTTTTAGTACTTTTAAACGAAAATTGGATGTATAGATAAGATCATGTTAATTCAGGTGTGCACTAGAAGAATTTCAGATTTTACCCAAATGAAGTTTAGAAGGATAAACAGTAATTTCCTATTTAAATTTCATAATCAATTTATAATTTAAAAAAATACAAATGAAAAATACAAAATATTGTGAAATTTGGATTTTAACATTTGGAGCATTTAAATGCAAAAATACATTGAATTTTAGGATAAGTTTAAGATTTTAAACAAGGATAGAAATAAAATTAGTCAAAATTTGTTATCTAGTTTTAAATTAAATTTCAAAAATTAATATTTGAAAAGTCAGAATCAAGTTTGACTAAGGTGCATCCAATTTTTAGATACAAGTGACCTTTAGGGGCTGAGGTATATGTTTTGATTTGTGTGCAATTGCAACTACTATTTTGTAAAATCACTATCATGATGGAATTCAAAACAATTGCTATCAACAAATCTTTAACTCTTGAAGGATGTTGAGGTCAAGATCTAACCAATGGATGACTTTTAAGAAGCTTGTAGAGGCAAAGGGTGCACTTATGTACTTGTTTAATGATTAGATCACTTTTGGTTGATTACCTTAGTTATAGTCTCCAACCTTCCTAAGTTAAGGAAGGTATTAACACATAAAAAATAGTATATAATTTTATTTAATGGATTGGAAGATATAGAATTTTGTAGAATATGAGAAAAATATAAATGCTTTTGGATGGATTGGATTGTTAAATTGGAGTTTGCATATATTTTTGATTTTATAAGATTGAAAAACATTAAATTTTGAAAATAATAACTTTTCAAAAAATTTTAAGTAGAAAAATTTGTCCAACAATGGGAATTTATACAAGTTGGGTTGTCATAGCTTTGACAAATAATTCAATGCATACTATTCAATTTTGTAATAGCAACTAAAAGCAATACTTTTTCTAGTCCCAATACCTCAAAGGGTAAATAACCTAGAAAATTTTATGAAAGTATTTGCAAATTGAAGAGAAATGTAACCCAAATAGTTTTGTAATTTTTTGACTTTTAATAATATTTTGCAAATTTTTATTTTGAAATTGTCATGTGAAAAGTGTGGCATGGAAGTCTCATTGGCCCAACTTTGCAGAGCTCAATAGAGATTTGTTTGAGACAACTTGGAGAGCAATGGAATTTGATTTGACTTTAATTTAGGCTTTGACCTTGGCTTAGGCCTTGGAATTGTCTTTGATACTTTGGTTGAGGACTTCATTTTGCCCATGTCTTCCAAATGTAATTTTAGAGATTCAAATTTTTCAAGTTGAGTTTTCCATATGATGAAGTAGAAGGCTTTGCTTCATGGCTTCATTTTGGTATACAAACATCTTTAAAGGATGATGTAGAGGCTTGACTTTGGTAGTTAATGAAGAAGCTTGTATAGGAGTTTTTCTTCATTTTATCAGTAAATGAATGGTTGTAAACTTACTTATTACACCAAGTGTTTTCATATATCATGAGTTTTTATTTCTTTTACTCTACTATGGATATTGTTAGTGTTTACTACATGTAGTGATTGGATGTTTTTACATTCTATCATTGCTTGTAAGGTTTTGCCATGATTGTGAATTTGTGACATATGTTAGAAGTCACATGGTGTTTCCCCATGGCCACAATGGCTACCATTGGCCAAGAGCTACAAAATCTTGGTGTAGTTAGATTTCTAACCAAGTATAGAGTTTGCTATTATTGGTGGCACACCATTTTTCATGTTTGCACATAGGATCTTTACATGATGTGTTTGTACATAACAAAGTTGAGAACACAGGGTAGCTTATTCAGAATATTGGACTCATCTTGAATGAATACACTTAAAATACAAAATGTTTCAACTCAAATTAAGGTAAACTATCACATTATGGGCAAAATGAGAGCATGCCCATTGCAGGCAAAATTGTAATGATGGTGTACATTCAAGTTCTTAAATGTACACCACCATTATAATTTTGCCCACAATTGGCTTGCTCCCATTTTGTCCATAATGGGATAGTTTATCTTAGTGATTTCAAAAAATTCCTCACTTCTCAATGGTTGCTTTTGAAAAATTGTGGTGGCTTGTTTCAAAAAAAAAAAAAATTGTGGTGGCTTTGAAGCATGGTAGTGTTTGTTGAAGACCATTTTTTAAGTGTTGGAGAACAAAACATGTGATAATTAGGTGCTTATAACTTAATGTGTGAAAAAATATATATTCAAACCACTAAGGCATTCTTTCTATATCAATGTTCTTTCTGTCAATGGATTCCATTCATTTGGTTGATCAAGAATTATAATTTATTACAAAAAATTAATCAATTAACCTTTAAGCACTCCAACATCCAAAGTCTAGACAATGAACATATTAAAATTCAATCTTCTTTCTTGAACCTGCTTGGATGAAAGTCATCTAATTTGCGGAGATTCTTCATCAAATTGTTGTCCTATCCAATGGTTGGATTTGATATTACTAGAGTTTATATATTCTAAAATTACAAATGTGGAAGTGTGTCAAGCCAAAAATTGTATTGATTTTATTTCAAAATTGGATTTGCAAAATTGAGGTTATAGATTAAAAGAACACAAAAATTTCAAAAAACCACCACATCAAGAGAACCTTGTCTCAAATCCATTCCAACAAGTTTTACTCAAAAAATGATAATATTTTATTTGTAATTGAATGTAGAAGGAGTTTAGAAATCTCCCTTTCAAAATTTAAAAAAAAAATATTGATGATAGCAATAGTGAATCTAACCATATGGATGGAATCTAAGACTCAAAATCTAAAACTCCTATTTGTATGTCAATTCCAAAATACTCTTCCAAATAGCACTTTATAACGATTTTCTCAAATCCTCAATTTTGGAAAAGGATCCGGACGTTTAGGGGTTAAAAACTCATTATCGTGTAAAAATCATGGCCCTTAAATACTGGGCGTAAAAGGATTAAAAGCAACACTCTGGTGCTTCAGAAAAAAACATGAAGTGGATGAATATGTAATAAATGAGAAATAACAGAAGTGATAAATCAAACCAGGTGACTTCGTGAAAACACTATTTGAATTTTAGCATAAAAACCATCATGGAAAGCAAATGGACTTCAGAGATGCTTCAGAGAAGCAAAAGAAGCACAAAATAAGTTTCTGACACCCTTACCTAGATGGTTGCTCTACTATCAAGAGTGAATGTGCGCACCCAGCGCCCACAACCAGACCAAATACATGCATTCTTACAACTAGGTGGTCCTTAGGCATTCATAAATTGCAGAGTTTGTTCGGGTTGTCCCAAAATGAGGCGGTATGCGTCAAAAATTCGTGAGGCACAATTGCCAGGGAACTATTCGGGCAAGTGTAGAAGACTACAGTAGTATTCGGAGACAGCTCCACGATAAGCTCCGTTACAGAGGCTGAATGTGACACCTGCCAACAATCAAAACAGGTTTGACAAATATCAGTAAGGACAAATTGAACTGGTTGATGCATCTCCCTTCCTAATGTCTATCCACTGTACGAAGTATACAAAATCTGTTCAGTGGATTCTTTCTAGAAGGGGCCATACCCAAGCAGGCCACGGCCTGGCCACCTCCGAGGTGTGACTGTCAGATGTACGCGTTCACTTCGCCTAATCACAACTACTGGTATTCCAATCCCCTCGTTAGCTTGGCCCTCCCGTGCAAGCCGCATTAGGAGATTCTCCCCTCCATCTACACTTCCAAATCTCACTATCTGATCACCCAGCTTGACGCCATCCACTGCTGCTGGAGAACCCTCAGAAACATCGTCGAAAAATGCAAAGGGAAGATTCGATTCGCCCGCATCCTCGTCCATCGGGCTTGGCCCCTCAGCATGTGTGCTTCCTCCAGTGCTGGATGCAATATCCATGGGTGTAGCCCTCGGTGATGGTCGCACGACCTCAGCATCTAAATTCACATTACCAAGGTCAATTTATATGCGAATATGCAACAAAGCTTATACTTTCAAATCCCGAGAGTGCTCGCTTCAGTTGACAGAGTCCATATTGGAGCAATGTGATTCTAGTGACTGCGATAAACACGTTCAGATGTTGTCTATCAGAAACCTAGCAATGACCCTTTTAATACTGCAAGAAGGAACCTCAAGTCGCCAGCAGGACGGCGCGAGTGAAGGATGCTCAGGTTTATCAAATTTGCATCGAGCTTTCCGTTTTGTTTCTTAATTGAACAAATACGTTCTTCGGAACAACTATGATGAAAATTTACAGCTGAATAATCAGACTGCCTCTCAAAGGAACACAAGATCAGGTGAAAAAAAGGAGACCTGCACGCTTGTCAGGCTGTGACGACCCTCTTGTAAAACCTCCGGAATGCAGGATAGTCAAATTCTTCTCAATTGCATCCGTGATCTCTTTATGATCATTCCGAAGCGCTGCGCAGAAGTCCACACTAAATTGTACAGATTCCGGTGTTGAAGGAGGATTAGTAAACTAACGATGCTCATAAATTTACCATGCAAAGTGCACACACGAGATGAAGGAAAATGTCACCTGAGAGCCGCTGCCGGTCGGATCGCACCGCGGGAATGTCAATATCTGCTCTCGGGAAGCCCTGAGACATGAAAGAATTCACTTCATATTTTCCAACAGTGATTTTATTAGACCGAATCCTAAATCTGAGATTTTAAACTCAATTCAGTTTAACAGTCACAAGGAAGAAGGGACTTTGCGTGCGACTTTGCGTCCCGAATGCTACAAGCCTGAATGAAAACCCCTAGGATCCACAGGGCAGTCCGAACGCCACAGCGCCGTTCCAAAATTACTGTACTAACTTAGAGATATCCTCACGATGCAAGAGCACGCTCCACAAAGAACAACGTCCACGGTGTCACAAAAATTCGCGCGACCAAACGGTTCAAATGCAACATAAATGAATGTCATCCCAAAAAACACTCAATACCTCCAGGCTTCCTGAAATTCTCCAGGAATGGCGAAAATGAGCTAACAATACAGAAATCGTAACGCACCTCAGCGTCCACGAGATTGCCCTGCAGGCCAGGTCCGCCGGGCCGGGTGAGGCGGGCAATGATAACATCCATCTCGTTCTCAATGCCCTTGCGCTTGTCCATCATGGTGACCGTCTCCGCTTTGACGTTGGCGCCTACCATAATTGCTAGAAATCTGCAGAAACTAAAAGACTACAAAAAGACAATCTCTCAACAGAGCGGAAGAGATGAGATGTTGTCTCCAGGATCCCCAGCACTCTTCGAGGAAACTACCAGAAGCTCCAGCTACAATTTCAATGCAAACGATCTTGGATCAACTGTACAATCTGAACACAGCACCTTTCGATTCCGCAATTCTCAATCGCTGCAACAATTTATACAACAAAGTGGGCAATCTGCAAAGCAGTCCCTGCGAGTTTGCAAGCCCTAATTCTAGAGAGACGTCCTCAAATGACTGTCTTTGTTGCAGGAGAAGGGGTCCGGGTTTGAACCCGAGTATCCAACAGTGCCATAGTTACCGGGACCTCTTTAATGTCACCTTCTCTAATATCACATCACGTCTTTATTGTCACCTAAAACATTGATTGTGGTCTAAATCTCATTTATTGAAAATCCCCTACAATGGATCATTCCCTAGGTGTCCAAAATGGGTCATTTGTTCATGATGGGTTGTTCTAACTTAATATCCATTCTTTACAGCTTATATCACAAGCAATTTCATACAAATATAATAATAGGAAATTCAACAAAAAAGAATTTCATATTTTCTTGATGATCAAATATTTTTGAAAAGAAGGATTGAAATACTTTGAATCCAACACTACTCACTTAATTTTTTCAATGCTTCGATTCATTTTTAAATATTTTAAATATTTTCTTCATATCTTTGTACATCTATATTATTTACCATATTTGATGGTTAGGATTGGCAAAAATTATTCAAAAAATGGATGTTGATTAATTTGGAAATTAATTTTGTAAAAAGCTAATGGTTTTGTATAGTCAAAGAAAATATTGTAGAGTATTGATATATTATTCCTAATTTTTGGCATGTTAAATAATTATTCAATTTAGTGAAGAATGTTAAACTTGACTTCCAAGTACTATTTTTACCTGAATTTTATCAAATTGATTACAAAAAAGTTGTATTCCATAGATTTAGGCATCACTTTGGAATAAGAGAAGCTACTTGGATAGCACATTGTCCTATAGTACTCTCTTAATCATCTAGAAATATGAACTTCAAAGCTTTAGGTGTTTACAAAAGAATCAAGATACCAATTAGATGTTTGGATTCTTTGTTTTTGGTTGTGATTCTATTATTTCTTGAACAATCTACTATATTTAGTGCACATTGTCACAAATCTTTTATGATTACATCCATTTTGGTAATCAAGTATTCATCTTCACATATTTTCATCCCAAAATTGGAAGCATTCTTGTAAATTCAAGAAAATCACTAAATGTTTTTTGTGCAAGATGGAAAATGGTTGTTGTATTGCAACTACTTTTCTACAAATTTTAGGTAAGGTAAACCAGCCATAATCTATAGCTTTTCCAATTATGTTGCCTAGGAGTTGCACTGATTACTAAATCAATGTACCTTATATATGGGTTACTTTTGTACATAATTAATTTCCTATAGAGAGTGTCCAGAATTTCAAAAAAATCCTAGAGTTTTGTCCAAAATAAATATAAACTTTCAAGTCTTTAGTGTCTGAATTCGCGAAATTTATAGCTATAGTTGTTCAAATTGAGAAAAATAATGCAAAATTGAAAATAATTATAGTATGAAAACCATTCAAGAAATTACAATAATTAAAAATCAATGAAATGGAATTGGAAGTTATATTTCAAAACATAAAACAAAGAGAGAATACCTATATGGCTCATATTTATGTCTACATGCATACGGCCTTAAGTTAGATTGTTTGTTTTGTTTGTTACATTGAGATCTCCGTTGGAAAGCCCTCTCGGAGGAAGGGTGCCTGGGCTTTGTGATGTTTGGACCTATGGTGTGAAAGTTATGGATTTTTGAAGTTTGCATGAATTAGAAAATTACACAATTACTTTTACTTTCATTTTGACTGTGTAATTCAACTAAAAATCTACACCTGAAACTTCACTAACGACACCCTTGGCCACTTCCAACTTCATCACTGGCTACACACATAGGCATCAATTCGAGTGCCTATCTCTTTCCAAGTTTGTCAAAGCCAAGTGCATAATTTGCTTATCTTCAGATCAAGTTAAACCTCAGAGACTTTACTCTCTAATTGTTGTTGAATGCATGATTGTTGCAGACCATTGTATAAAACACCTCGTGAATTGAAGCCACACTTCCAAGGTCTCTGAAGAACGACACCAGCTGGTTGGTTGGAGCTTTGCTGTGCAATTTGCCGGTAAAAATAGAACACAAATACGAAGGTATTCTGTCTTCATCCATGTCAGAAATGCGGCTTTTGAACAGACCAGCAATCGGCAACAATCAAATCATTTTTTGACTTTGCGGCAATTCCATGTGCTTCACAACATTCTCAAAAAATGGAACAAGAACATGACGCACAAACTGCTGTCATGTTTTTAGGTTTCACCACTGATTAATTCGAGCTCATAGTCGAGTGCATCCAGACAAATCTGATTCTTGCAACATGGGTTTCGGGTAAACATCGCTCTGTTTTCCAGGAAATATGACTTGCATGGGAAGTAATGTCCCGTTCGCTGCTGCCGTGATGAAACACAACAAGTGACCTGATCGACGCTTCTCCCCCATCGCAGTTACTTTGATGTCCTTGGCACACTTTTTTTCTCCAAGCGTGCTCCCTGCCCATGGGTACGAGACAACGAGATGTTCAAATACCTGCACAAGACACTCAAATGAATAGAGGCTCTGTTTTTGTAGCCATCACAAATTCGAAGACGCTAATGATCACTCTATGTTCTCAATATCTTCTTCATCAGAGTACTCATTTTCTAAATTCACAACCTTCACTTTATTCTACATCAAAACGAACTTGGTTCAGATTCTTTGTTTTCTACACTTACATTTCCTGGCCCTCTCTCTGATTGCATCCACAAATGATAAGGCTCGACATATATGTCCTCGGTACATGCACACCTAGCTACAATGTTTGGTGAGAATATGTGCTAGACCAGGATTGTTTTCTAAGACACAATTCAAGTAAGAACAAACTAACTTACAGCTACTTCATTGTCCATAACCAGGCTCACCAATTTCTCCATTACGTAAGTGAGTACAGATGCCATACCGGTAGTTGAAGAATTTAGCTAGCACGGAGAAGATATTCACGGAAGGGCTTGAATTGAAGAGCTAGCGGAGAGTTCCGTAGAAATTGAGCCAGGGAAGTTTTGGACTCTGCGGAAAAGACTGTCTAAAATGATGGAAAGCTGTGGCGTTGTGAAGAGGGAGCATCGTGATTGCGGACAGTCGTGGAGCGCTGTGAAGAAGAGCATCGACAATTGCAGACAGTCGTGCAGCGTACAAAGGAATATACAAAATTAGTCTACCAATTGCTCAAGCTCCACCCCTTGCTCAAATTAAACTTGCTCAAGTACAAATGTTCTCCTCCTTGCCTGCAGCTCCAGTTTTGATTCTTCAATTAGCTAGTATGGTTGATTATCATTGGATGTTGTACTTCGACATGCTACTCAAATGAAAGATTCTTACAAAGCTTCAAAAGTTGGTCCAATTTACAAAACATTGGTCCAACTCAAATGAGTCCCAAGTAGAAAAATTGGATTAAGCATCTATGATCACCCAATTTTTAGCACTTGGATCCAATTTTTTGGCACCAAAACACCATCACACAAGCAAGCATGTAATATAAAAGAAAATTGGGCTAGCTTTATTATAAAGCCTTTGGGTCGGATTTAATCCCTTAACACTCTACCATCCCAAATGTGGATGATGAACAAAGAGGTTCCAAGGGCTTTTTAGACTACGTAATTTCTCATTCATTCAAAATCATTGCTTGACATGTAAAAACACACACTTTCTATATAATGATTCGATGAATTTGAGGTAAACCATACATATTTGTAAAGATATAAGCAAAAATATGCAAAAATTGTAGAAAGGGGTTTAGGATCCAAGCACTTGTATTGATTGATTTCAGTGGTTTTGAAATTGGGCCATCAATTGGGTCTTAATATAAAGTGGCCCTGATATACATAATTACGAAAGGGTTAACTTACCTCAATTCGACTTTGCAGAAGCTTCGAAGCTGATGAGTCCTGGTGCATCGCGCCTTCAATATCCACAGAGTTCATCATGTCCCCGGAACAACGATTTGGCGTCACTCGAGCTTTCCGAGACCACCAGGAGGCCCAAATCGACCCCAGCCACGCGAAGCTCACGAGGAGCCAACGAAGCGGCGAGAGCGTGCGAGGTAGAACTCCGCTACAACGATCATAAGAGTCGTCTTTCTCAACCATCCTAGCTGATGCGCGCATGTACCAGTTGTGATTTACTTATTGATGTGGGCAACTTAATATTGTGAGTTGATTGTGAAATTTCGGTCACGATTCAGCTGGTTTAGAATCTCCAGCGGTTGAATCTGGACAATTTGCTGGTGGGTCCTTGAAAAGAGTCTTTCACGACCATCCTGATGTACCAATTGTGGTTATTGTGAGTAACATATTATGAGTATTGAAAAATTTCGGTCACGATTCAGCTGGTTTAGAATCTCCAGCGGCTGAATCACGACAATTTGCTGGTGGGTCCTTGCATTGAAAAGAGTCTTTCACAACCATCCTGATGTACCGATTGTGGTTATTATTGCGGGTAACTTATTGTGAGTATCAATTATGAAATTCCGGTCACGATTTAGCTGGTTTAGAGTCTCCAGCGGCTGAATCACGACAATTTGCTGGTGGGTCTTTGAAATCGGAACGTGACTGATCTGAAGATTGTTTGGGGAACACTGCTTTGGGCTTGGGTTTCCGACGATTGAGCATGAGGCTGGCTTTCAAGCCTTTGAACGCGCTGAATCGATGCTCTGCCGAAGACGCCGATTTGTTTCCTTTTTGGCAGCCGGGCGAGAGCGTCATGCGGTTTAAGAAGGCAAAGTATTGACGCAGCCTTTCTTTCTTGCCCATCCCGTAGCCATGCCACAATTACGGAAGGTCCGATCCAATCCGTTATAGTCCTAAAACAACATTTCTTGGTTGATGTTGAGAGTTCTTGTCGAAATCATGAGGATGCTGCATCTCAAAGCACTGCAACATTACAGTTTAATTTCTCATTTTACATTGGGAAGTTCACACTAAGTGCTTGCCAAATATGTGAATAAGTTTAAGTCCAAAATATATACATATGAATTCAAATTACTTCAATATCTCACCTGTCTATTGATCTATCGATCCCAAACACTCTTAATATAAAATCAAGTCATTGTCAATGTAGTAACAATTCTGTAAAATCTTTCATGATCTTATGTCAAAGTAAGCACTTCAAAAGCTTAGGTGGGAACAATGGTTTCTAGTTTTCAACTCTAAAGGTTCTTGAGAGTATTTTGAGAACCTTGCTAAATAAAATTTATTTAGAACTAACTATGCCATTCTAGATTGTAGCAATCAAAGTGTGATTTCGTCATATTCTCACATGTGAAAACAATGGCTCATTTACCTTGAGGAGAACTCACATGTTTCAATGTTGCAAAGGAAGGTATCACAGAATTCTTTTTCTTTTGAACTATTTAAGGATTCACTTAAAGAAGGTTCAACAAAGGTTCCCTAGGATGGTAAGACGATTTGCTAAGTTGCTTCTTTGAAAATTTCACGATTTGTTTACATTAATAAAACTAAGTCAAGTTATGAATATGATTGTGTGATTCCTTTATAAATTTGAAGATTAATTTTAAGTTTTATAGTAAGGTTGGTATTAGAAAGAAGTGTGATTATAGCAGAGTAGCGATATGGATGTGAAGCAACACCATTGTAGCAACCCTTCACCCCAAGGGAAGTGTCTAATGGTGGTTTTGAATACATCACATTTTCTTTTATTATTCATGGAAGTATAACTTTTCACCTCAAACCACATACATAGTAAGGTTTTGTGAGGTACAAAAAGGACCGAAATTATTGTGAGCACTAAAATATCAAGGTGGAAGAAATCTCCATATAATTTGAAGATTTTAGAAGGAAAAATATAATTACATGTGGTTTGCTAATTTCAAATTCATAATAATTATAATTTGAGATATAAGTTTTTTGTTTGCTACAACATGATCATTATCCAAAACAAGCTCTCAATTCTTTTGCAATTTGATTCATGAAAATTTTCTTTAAAATTCATGAACTTGAATCTTCACAATGTAATTGTATTATAATTATTAGAGATAACTACATAGGATTGTTTGATATTTCTTTATATTCTATTTGTAATAAAAATATCAATGTTCAAATGGTGAAATTCATTGAGTCTTATATTCTTAAAATCTACAATTTCAAATGTTAAAAAACAAATATGAGGCTTTAAAAGCATTTGGATGGATGAAATAACTACTTTTTGTATCCATGGAACATGTTTTCATTTACTTAATTCATTATAAGGTTGGAATGATTACTACCAAATTGTTTTTCCTTCTCACAAGCATGAAAACTTATAATTGTAATCAATTGAGTCCTAAATGTCATACCCTATTACAAAATCATCAATTTTTTTTTCTAATTTTACAATCTCATTTGAACCTAGAAATGAATATTTTAAAACACTTGACAATCTTATTTGAAATAGAAATTGTACCAATGCCCATTTCTATTTTGACAAAGGGCAATTCCATTTTCATGTTCAATCCTAATCCATTACATGATATGGGAAACTTATTGGTGGAGGCCTTTTGCAATGAAAAATTCACAAATTCTCACTTTTCCCTTGGCGGTAGATTCAAATCTAGTGACTAGTGATAGATTCAAGTAATAGGTATGAATGTTTATAGCTTAACAAACTTGCTGAATAATTATACATCAATCATTGATAAAACTTGCCACTTTTTAGGGCAATGAATAAAATATGACAAAAATGTTGTTTTTTCAAAATTTGACCATACAAATTTGTACTAGATTATTATGGAAATATGTGGAAAAAATTTCAAAATTTTTTACTACATGGATTAAAGACTATAACATTTGAAGTTTGAAGAATTTTTTTGACCTTGTTCAATAGAGCTAATAGCCTTTGATTTATCCTAGAGTGAAATTTTTACACTACACAAGGTAGTTTTTTTGGCATTTGCATCTAGTATCATGTAATTTACATACTTGACAAATTTTAGAAGTAAAGGATGATTTTTGCAAAAGTTGTCCAAAGCTGCCCAAGTTGTTAAAAAAGTTCAAGGCAATGTAACTTTTGATCTAGGCACCCAATTAGAGAAAAAATGATATTCTCACTAAGGAGGTACATGTTCACACATTGCATCAAACTTTTGTTAACATCCACCCAAAATTGACTTTAAATATAGAAACCTAACTGGATTTTCAATTGTCCATTCAACTAACAATTTTCCTTTAGGGATTAAGGTGCATCCACATCAAAATTCATACTTATCTTCACATTATAGACAACACCCACTTATTCTATGGTTTAAAATGAAATTTGCATGCATGTGTCATCATTGTAGTCAATAGATTGAACTAAATAAAACGTATTCCAAAATCTTCATCTTAAATATATGAATGACTAGAAATACTTGAATGTTACAATCATTTCTAAGAGGGAATTTCCATTAAGGAGTCTCTCTAAATGGCTACCATCATCATGATAGAAGAATCGAAGGCCTTCCTTCTTCAAAAAATGTCAAGGGTAGCAACTCAAGATGTCATAGCGTCTTTTAAGGATGCACTTTTAACTTGTAGGTATGATTTTATAGTACTATATAATTAGAAAAATGACATAAATAAATGTGGTCATAAAGACTACACCGAAATGAGTATTTAGTATAGCCTAAACTATAAAAGTTATGTTTAAGATAGCATAACTTTTGCTTGTGTGCACCAATTGAGATAAAAAATTTATCTCCATAAGGCTAAGAAGTTTTTCTATTTTATAGAAAGGTTTCAAAAAGTTTCACTAAAAATTGAGGTCATAGGAACTAGCTCAAAATTCATTTTGTTTACAAAGGGGAAAATGGTCCTTGAGGGGTGAATGTACAAAGAATATATTACATGTTCAATAAAAAATTGTGGTCTTATATTCCATATCTTAAGTTCCTTAAATTGTACTTTAGTTCTAAATTTCAATCTATTATCTTCATCAAATGCCAACTAAACCAAATTCATAATGAAAATTTACAAACAATTTTTTTTATAATTTCTAAAAATGAAAATTTACATTCTATGACAGTGATTTCTTCTTCTGGTGCATGTCATACTAATTTATTGTATTATTTCGATTTAATAAGGTCTAGATCATCCGTAGCTCAAAGATGAAGGTAAAGTTGTCTTCTACATCTCTAATGAGTATGACAATCTTTTTTAAATGAATCACTCGATTCTTAATTTCTATATAATTTTTGTTGTCTTGTAATATAGATAGTTACTAGTAGGTTCTAAAGTTATATTTGGACCATCACAATAGGAATCTTTAATATTTTTGTGATTTGTATATAAATGCTTTAGAGGTTTCTCAATTGTTGTGCAATAAATAGTTATATTTCTTAATTAGTACTTATTTTTGAGCCAAAGATAAATATGTAGTACGAAAGAGTTTATTTGCTTTGAAAATCTAGTGATTTGCTTAATTTGATGAACTCTCTTGTTTATTGATTGAATTATTTCCATTGTTGATTAATTTGTCTTAGAAGTGTTATTGACTTTGGAATAATGCTCTAAAGATTATTTACATTGGTATCTTGACTATGCTTATTCAAATTTTGTTTTGGGATTTAATTTTCTTTAAGTTGTCTTGAAACTATCTTTAATTTATCTTCAAGTTGAACATAATTCCAATTATATTATAGATTAGGTTTCCATCTTTAGTATTATCTTTCAGCTTTTGCCTTAGACTCTTTAACTTAAGATTTCAAGATCATTCTTATTATTAGTTGAATTGAATAGTGTTGTGCTCTACTTTAATCTAGAAGGACATCAAATTAAAATAACCTTTTAAGCAATGAGCTCTACACTACCTCAATGGTTTATTATTTTTAAATGTTAGTTTTACATATTCAATCAACCTTCTAAGCAATAGGCTCTACACTACCTCTATGGTTTATTAATTTTAAATGTTAGTTTTATACATTCAATCAACCATAAACTTGCCACCATAATTTGACAATATACTAGGAATCCATAGTTCATATACAATTAATTTCTTTCTTTCAAGCACTTTGAGTCACAATCCTTTAGAAAGACATGAACACACATTCCATTTTACCATAGCCATTCACATGCAATTGGCAATATTCCACTTGAAATTTTTACTTAAAATGGCTTAAACATGCCAAGAATTAAACTAAATAGAAATGGCCTAGACACACCCAAAGATGGACCAACAATGGTTTGGAGCAAAGCATTAGAAGATTTTTGGGGCCTTCGGAAGCCTGCCAATTATTATAGCCTATGAATGCAGGGAACATGTTCGATGCAATGGGATGATGTGGCTGAGACCCTGCTACATCATTGCCCCCAAAAAATTTCAACTTTTTTTGGCATTTGAAGAATTTTTTTTTGAATTTTTTTTTGAATTTTTTTTTTCTGACAACAGGCCGTTCCCTCACTTCGAGGAACAACTGCGATGGAACAGGCCCAAAATAGGCTTCTAGAGCCCCCTAAAAATCTTCTAATGATGGACCAATACTTATTAATTAGCCTTTTTTCTTTTATCCCCATTATGTAGCACTCTACAATTGGCTAGACCTCTACTATTGATTGTACCAATTTCTTTGAATTGACAAGCTAGATTTCTATTGAATGTTGATTGTATGTATTGACATAGCTAGTCTACACGTATTAAGTTTTGATTTGACATACCCCATAATAAAGAAAAAAATAAATTTTAAACCAATTACTGGTTCGGTTTTAGAGTGCCATTAGAAGAGTTTTGGGGGGTCCAGAAGCCTATTTTGGGCCTATTCCCCTGCAATTGTTCCCCACAGTGAGGGGAATGGCCCGTTGTCAAAATTTCTTTTTCATAAAAAATAAAAATAAAAATAAAATTTTAGTCTCCAAATGCAAAAATTAAATTAAATTTTTCTTTTTCTTTTTGGTCAATGATGTGGCAAGGTCTCGGCCATGTCAGATTGCTGCACCAAACCTGTTTCTTGCATTCGCAGGCTGTGATAACTCGCAAGCATCTAGAGGCCTCAAAAATCTTTTAATGTTTGAGGCCCTTTTGTGGGGGTTCTATTGGAATTATTCCCTAATCTTGGATTCTTAGTTTTTTGGGATTTTGAATACCATACCAAAAATATTTCTTTTGGTGCTAATTTTTTATCACTAAAAAAATGGAAACTATGGAGAATTAAATGCTAAACTTTGACACAAAACTAAAAGACTATTTGATTGGGATTTTGATCACTTAATTTCTAGAGACTAAACTTGAATATTTCAAAATTAGGTTTTGGAAGCTAAACTTTGGGGAGCAATTTGGCACAAGTGCCTATTTTTTGAATGTTTTTTCAAGATATGGGAATCAAAGCTTTAACATCTTGGGTACTTTTGTAAGAATACCAAACACTTTAAAACTCTAAAGATCAAAGCTTCGCCATCTATGGGATTTTTGCCAAAATACTAAACTCTCTAAAATTCTAAAGATCAACCTGCCTTGTCTAATAAAATGCGCATTATTAAGTTGGTCAAGTGGTCCACAGTACCACCCTCGTTGACTCAAGACTAGTAAAGCAATTGCAACATTCTTTTCCAAATTGTCCATGGCTAGGGTTTTCTTCCCTGACAAACAAACAATGTGATGTCGATGATGTCCAAGACATCCAGTAGATCTCCCATCCAAATTTTTTTTTAGGCAATTAAATGCCCAGTTTCCTCAAAAAATAATAGGTAGCTTCAAGCCTATAGAAAAAAGGGGGAAAATGTGTTAAAAATGCCAAATTCTAATGATGGCCCTACACATTGTTGCCACAATGTTTCCAAAATTTCATTTCATCTATTGTGTAGAGCTACCACATACAAAAATTACATACAAAAATTTGATAGTCAAAGTTTTATACTCAAAATTGGCCTCCTTCAATTCAAATTCCTAGAATGCAGGGTTGACAGGACAGTTGGACGTCCGGAACGTCCGGACACGGACGTTGTGTCCGCAGCGTCCGCTGACATTCGCGTCCGCCCGTCCGCCCTGTCCGTCCGCCTTCCGACGGCGGGAGGGACGCTGCGTCCGCTAGCGTCCGTGCGTCCGGAAAACGGACGCTATTTTGGGGCGGACGTAGAGATTCGTCAACCCTGCTAGAATGAAAGAGCTATAAACTTAAAACCTTCTTGAAAGAGAGTCCTCATAATCATTTGTCTGAAAACCAAAAAAAAACCTTGCTCCCATCCATTTAATAAAGTCAACTCTAAAGTTGACTTTTGCAAAAAAAAAATCAATAGTTATGATTTTAAGATATTAATGTTCCATTTTATTAAAGTGATCCAATTTGATAAACACTTATTGTATTCTAAATAAAATTTCATAATTAATGTGAGATTTCAAATTGCCTTAGTTAAGCTATTGAATATAGCCTTATTAAACACCTTAGTCATTCTTATTTGACATTTGTCCTATATGATACGCAACATCAAATGCCAAAATTCAAAATTTTGTTCAACAAGAAACTTTGTCCATGGCATATACATGGACACCAACTCATTATCTATAGCAATAACTTTATCCACATTTATGGAGATTATCCTTGCAAACTGAGCAACATCCTTCAAGGCAATTAGAACAAAAGTATACAAATGCTCAATTATTTCCCAACCAACACTTTCAAACCAATGTTTTCAAGGACAATTCTTGACCTTTAATTGCTTCATCAAAAATTACATTCTTGTAATCACACATTGGACAACTATGGTTGAGAATTTAAAAAAGAGTAGGAAATTGAACTCCCTCCCTATTTAGTTTGCCCTCCAAAACTATAGTAAATTGTTCACCAATAGTGCCACTTTGTTTACTATCTGCTCAGAGTTTGCACAACTTCATACACTTGCAATTCACCTTGACAAAAGTATTGCCCTTCTTTAAGTGCAAAAATGGCACACCATCTTCTCTACAAATACATTTTCCTTCATGCTTCTCGAGATTGTCTAACTTTGGAACCATGACTTTCTTTTTTCCAATCATTGAAGTCCAACTTTGGTAGATAACACTAGAGAGATCGCCATTTAGATTAAACATTCCCTCTACCTAGGCCAAGTAGTAGGCCCACACTTCTTGCCATCCTCTAGTGATAATTCTCGAGGTAGTCTTTTCTTCTTTTGCGAATTTTTTGCAACCCCTCGCCTCTTTCTCTTCTACATCACATAACCTTTACCATCTCTTCATAATTTAGAAGAAGTATTGGAAACCACAGGGGAAAGAATGGTGTCTTTTGAAGGCGGATCACAAGGTGCTAGTTGAGAGAACAACTACGACAATTCACCATAAGTGTTGGAGTTTGGCAACAAATATTTACCTATGTTGTTGCTATTGTGGCTAGAGCCAAAACAATAGACCCTATTATAAAGTTGTTAGGGAGCTTCAAGCTTGGAGCCATTTCCAACTTGCACAACAATATAGTGATCCGAAAAGTACCAAAACAAGCAACCACATTAAAGCACCAAGTACAAAATAAATAGAACTGCAACCCAATCAATCCGATACTGAATTACCCAAGCAAAGAGCCAAGGACTAAATAGCACATACACTATAAAAAAAACTAGTAGTTTTGTGATGTCAAGAAAAACATGTCATGACGTTGCCTAAGACACAAAATAAATCAATGTTCATGTCACCTAAAATCCATCATAATTGACAAGCAAAAGACATGTAAAAAACATGCCTAAACGTGGCTTGTTTTTTGATAACATTACAAAAGCATGGTCTTCCAAGCTCTCCAAAATGCAACATCTAGACACCACGTAAGCGCTATGTCAGCAAGAAGAGCCACGTAGGATTTTTTTCATCCAGTCCATCGAGGATATGGCAGTTGACATGGCACTTGATGTAGTGGCGGAAAAATGATGTCACAGTATGCCTAATTAGCATACTTTTATGTTGTTTGAAATTTTTTATGTTGCTTTATGAGACATCAAATTAGATGTTTTTGAAACATCAATTAGTACATACCATACATGTAGGGCAAGGCCAACAAAAAACAATTAGTGAAAATAAATTATAAAATAATATAAAAATAACAAGAATAATTGTAGAATTCACCAAGAATTAAAGAAAACTTACCATCTACCATCAAGAGAATTTTTGATGGCCAAATGAAGGGATGTATTTATACTAAAAATTTGTTGTTTGTTCATGGTGAGACAAAAGATATGGGATAATTTGAATATGGAAACTTGACTACTAAACATGTGGATGTTGTTTTAAACATGAAGACATTGTTTCAGACATCGAGATGTTGTTTCAACATTTTCCATTAAACATATTTTTTTCTTTACATATCCCATATAGATTGTCAATCTCAAGATTTACAATCATTTTTCATTCATGGTGCACATCCATCCATTTTCCTTTTTTGCAAAGTATGTCATGTAGGTGCCCCTCTTCTAAAATTTTCATATTTAATTAGCATTTTATCATAGACCGCAAAAAAATTTCACTAATTTACCTATAGTCAAAATGGCTTTACTTGCTAACGTGGCAATCTATGTTTTTTCAGATGATTCAAAAAACATCAATGTGTCTTCAGTGATGTCAAATAAAACGTCAATGTCAATGATAGCATCAACTTATTTTAATAGTAATGTGCGAGCATTTTCTGTAACGTCCACAAAAATCTACCTTACCGGACTTTCTACACTTTGACATCTCATGTTTTTTTAGACATCACATGTTAGTGGTAAAACATCTCCAAAAATATGAGTTTCTTATAGTGGTAGTACACAATGATAGCAAGATTGTTCACACCAAAACCCAAGAAAATGAAGACTATGATTGAAGTTGCAATTGGAATCCAAGTAATCAAATTCAATGCAAATTAGGGTTTTCCAATTCTATCACATAAAGCCACCAACAACTCACTACCAATTTTCAATTGTAGACCCCATCATGCCATCACTTACTGCCACCATTTCCTAATTGCTATGAATTCAAGAAAACAATGTGCACCTCTAGAATTCACAGTAACTCGGAAGTAGTGCCCTCTAACTTTAAAAATCTAACCACAAAACATGTCGTCTTCAAAAAAGAAAAAATGCAAATCTCTAGAGCAACTTCAGGCGGGGGATTGGGGAAGACACCATAACAACAATATAAATTGGAGACAAACAAAATAAGTTGATACATTGAGTCATTGCAATTAACAAAGACAACATGTAGCTACAACACACCAATGGAGAGCTATAGGAAGAAAACCCTCCAAATCCTCCTTGTGAAAACGATGTTCTAGATTGCAGCACCCAATGAAATCTAAATGGCCTAGATCGCACCTTAACGGTCAAAACCTAGCACACGTTAGAAAAACCAATAACGGATGAATAGAGCCTTTTTGCTAATGAATAGAGACATTGAACAATAATTTGGCTCAAATCTCGATTTTTATCAGAATTTCCACTATGTAAATTTTGCGCATGATTTTGTTTGGTAGAACCAAAATGTAAATTAGTCACTTTTAAGATTGTTGGTGGGAAGTAGCTCTAGGATTAGTACAAGACAAATAAACAAAAACAAATTCTAACAAAATTTAACAAGTTACTACAACTTGCAATAACTTGCATACAATAGTAAACTTTGATGGAACTCCAATGTTTTTCTAAGGAAGTTTGAACAACAACAACAACAACAACAACAACAACAACAACAACAACAAATTCCTAAAAATAACTATTCAAGTCATTTGACTCAAAAATGGCCAAAATCAAACTAAGTGGACTCAATGGAGTGTAAGTGTTGAAAATTGACTACGAGTGTTTACAAAAGGGTTGTTTTGAGAATAAGTGCCCTTATATACATTTTTGAGGGCATCTCCTCCTCTCATTTTCCTACTTGTAAGCTTATCATTTAGGATTTTCATCCTAATTTTTTTATTTTCTACTTTCTATACTAGCAATGGTACCAATATGAGAGCATGAAAATGCGAGCTTGTTAGCTTTGAGCATATATATAAGTAAACATACTACAACCATTGAAGGTATTTATAATATAAACACCTATAACATAGGTGTATAGTCTTCTAGGCTTATTTGCTCACACTCTTAGACTCACATAACAACAACCCTCTCTATACTAGTCCAAAATTTTAACTTTTGGAGCTAAAAAGACTCAAAATCACAAATGAATTATACCATTGACTTCAAAAGGTAATTTTTGGTTATAAGAAATCCTCACCCTTTTTCCACTACTAAAAATTCACTGAAACCTAGAGCCAACTTAAATTAAAAAAAGGATAAAAATTCAACATTTGGAGTTCACTTTTTCAAAAGAAACTAACTAGCCTAAAATTTTTGGAAGGCACAAAGAAGTAAAAAAAAACCTCTTTGACCTTGTTCCAATTTCATATGCTCACGAATCATCAAGCAACCTTGTGAATTATCTTTAAATTTACTAGTTTGAGAGATTCTTATAGGTTCAGGTACTTCTAGCTATTGGAATATCATGAACCTTGTTGAATCACGTTATTAGCATAAAATGAGCTATAATAATTTTTAGTGAGGTTTTATTGCATTTTGAGTAATTTCTTTGAATTTTTCATTGTAAATTTGGGCAATTGACTATTTGGAAGAGGATCTTCTAAATATTAGAAAATCTCAAAATTTCTTATAAAACCTCTCATAAAATTCCACAAAAGATGTGTAGGCTCATATTTTTTAAGAACGAGAATTAAATCCTGTTATCTCTTTTAATTTCCGACAACCAAGGAATTTTTCACACTTAGAAGAATCTTGGAAAATTGATTTCAACGTTGTGTTTATAGAGTGATTTCAATCCTAGAATGCCATGTTCCAATTATAGATGTCCTCCACTAGTCTATCTTGAATTCTAGACATCTTTAGGCTAACAATTGAGGTTTCTATTACTTCACAAAATTGATTGGGAAAGTGAAGCTTCTCTTTCATAATCGATTTGGGGTTTTTATATAGGTTTACCTTTGACCAATTTGGCCATGATCTATCACATACACTATAGATTTAAGCATGAAGGCATATTTCACTCAATATCTATAATTTATACCAATTGGGTTTTTTTTTCCTATTCACATTTGGTATTTGAGTTTACTTTAGGGAAAACAATCTAATTAAGACCAAATATTATATTGGCATGTAACATATCTATTTTGGTTTTACATACCTTTGGGGGCTTTTTGCATAAGAATCCTATCTCAAAGTTGTAAAAAAAAAACCAAAAAAAAACACAATGAGTTCTAAGTGACAAATTAAAAGCAAACAACTTGACATCATTGTCAATACCTTGTGATGCATTTGGAGCTTGTAACCTCAAAAGCCCACTTGAAGTAGGAATTAGGTAGTCTTCAAAGGATTGAGGCTCAAAATCTAGCACCTTTGCAAGTGATCCTTCAAAGAAAAAAAGATAGTGATTGTTTGCCTCCATTACCGAAGCTGGATGCAAAATAGGAACTAATGTTTTTCTTCACCACTTCTACCCTCTAGAATTCAATCTTCTTCCCTTCCATTCAAATGATCTCTTTGCAAGCCAAAGTCAAGGCTTCAATGGCGGCTTTTTTTGCTTGTTTGTTTGCTTTTCGTGAGAAAGACACAACTTGCATTGCCTTTCCCACATCATCGTCTCCACAGTCTTTGTCTATAGATGCCATCCTACAAGCTTGATAATGAATGAAAACAACATGCTAGATCATACATAGGAAAATAGACAATCACAATCACATAGATAGCACAAGCACAAATCATTAGCCGCTCAAGTAGGTTAATAAAAAATGAGAAGGTTTGAGGCCTATATAAGTTGCCGGACTTACGTTTTACATCTCTTGAAGTTATGAATTGAAGATGCAAGGCCTACATTGTGAAAAATTTATTCACCACTAGCTAGCAATCAATAAAACCAATTGCAAATATGCAAATGATTAAAAAAATGCATAATCGACTCCCTCAAATTCATCTATGGCAATACACTTTTTATTGTAGTAGTACAATTCTTTTGCATACAACTTATGGTTTCATTTGCTCTAGTGACATAGCTTGAATCACTACAAGAGAAAGGGGTGTTTTAAGTGAGATTTTAAATATAGTCCTAAACCTAAGATTATAAGTAATAACCTTTAAGAAGATTTTGAACAAAATTTTACTGAAAACACATGTATTTCTAATAAATTTTTTATTTAAAGGTCATTACTTATAATCATATATCTAAGACTATACTTTAAAACTCACTGAAAGCACCTCTTTCTCCTATAATGAATAGAAAGCACACACCCTACTTTTGGTATACATTAGCAATGTTAACTCCTCCAATCTCACTAGGATAAAGTAAACACCCTACTTTTTAGAGGATTGCGGCAACATTTCTATAGCTTGTAGAGGCAACACTAGAAATCAATACAAAGAATAAGAAGAAACTATAGCAACAAAATTGAAGTGTTGGTGTTAAGAGCAAAGAAAAAGGCATAATCAACAAATTTTAAGTGCCTAACCCTAATGTCACTAGCAACATAGTTATATAGGGATGAGGCAATGTGCACTTGTCTGACACTATTGCATCACCTCTTGGTGATGACAAGCAATATGCATTGCTTTTGCACCCCTTTTCCTTATTGTCAATTACTCAAACATAATAAGCCGGTACAAAATGGCGCCAAGTGACTTGATTTAATCAAAGTCAACATTTTAGGGGTAGGGTTGGAGTGAATTGGAGTAGATTAATTTTCAATCTAATTTGCTATGTAGCATAACACTATTATATGATGTAAAATGCCTTTCCCTCTAAGTTAGATAAATTGGAGGATCAAGTTACTTGGATTCAATCTAATTCCCTCTTTTGTGGATTAGGAATGGATTGAATTGGAATAGTTCATTTTCAATTGAATTTTCTAAGCACATAGCATGGATTCTACCTTCTAGGTTGATCGGAGGATCAAGTTGCCTAGATTTAATCTAATCTATTTTTATATGGATTAGGATTGGATTGAATTAGATTAAATTAATTTTCAATCAAATTTTTAGAATGGCACAACATTATTATAGCATGTAGAATAGGTCCCTCCAAATTGGATTAGAGAATAAAGTTGCCTAAATAGTCAATCTGATCTAGTCCTCTTTTAGATGGATTAGATTTGGATTTTACCGGAATAGTTAATTTTCAATTGAATTTTAATTTCTATGTGGCATAACACTATCATATTATGTAGAATTAATGGGTCCTCCTACCAAGTTGGATCGGAGGATCAAGTTGTTGGCATTCAATTAAATCCACTCTTGCATGCATTAACTTTGAATTGAATTGGTGTACATTAATTTTCAATCCAACTTTCTATACAATGTAACATTATCATATCATGTAAAATAGATCCTCTTCCCATGCAAGTTGGATAAAAGGATCAAGTTTTCTAAATTCAATCCAATTCAATCTTATATAGACTAGGGTTGAATTGGATTAGAGTAGATTAATCTTCAATCCAATCTCTACATGGTATGAAATGTATTATGTAGTGTGAATTGTCCAAGTTGGATTGGAGGATCAAATTGGTTGAATTCAATCCAATCCACTATTGCATAAATTAGGGATATTCTTTGATATACAAACCTAATTGTCTTTCTCAAATGCATGACTGCTATATTCAATTGACATTGATGTTTTCATTTAATTAGAGGATGTTTGGAATATCATTCAAATGAATTATTTTTTTAATAAAACTCAATTTAGCATATACTTTACAATAATTTTGATTGCCCAAACAAGTTATCTCATATCTAATGGACCATTTACACTAGATATTTGTAAAGAGGGCATGCTTGGATACAAGACTATTTAAGTTTTGGAGCAACTATAAATTTTTTTAAAGTAAATAGATTTGGTGGCATCTTACGTACTATATTAGGATTTGTAGGATAATTTGACCTACAATACAATTGAAACTCAATAATGAAGAAGATGCTTCTATGATGCTCTCTTGATGCTTCTATTTTTCTACCTTGTTTTAGATGGAGCCATTTGGAATGGATAATTATTGGTGGGTAAAATATTGAACCTTCTTTTATCAATTTTGTCAACACTAATCCCACAAAATTGAATTCAAGTAGATTATTTTTCAATCCAATCCTTGTGTGGCATAACACTGTCATATTATATTGCATGAGGCTTTTCTAAAGTTGGATGGGAGATCAAGTTGTGTAGATTCAATCTACTCCAACTTTGGATGGAAGAGGCTTGAATCGCATTAGAGTAGATTAATTTTCAACCCAACTTTCTTTGTAGCATACTACTATTATATTATGTTAAATGGGTCTTCTTTCCAAATTAGATTTGAGGATCAAGTTGCCGAGATTCAAGAAACTTTGTAATTGAAGAATCCTATTGGTTAAAAGTTGGAAATTGGCCCCCTAAAGTGTTTACACTAGGGGCGTGTCCAGAAATTTGCTCAAATGCTATGGTCCTAGCGTTGAATAAATTTGAGGGGATTTTTTTGGACCCAGACTTAGTCTCAAGGGCCTCAAAAGATAGCATCAATTTTGTAGAACCATTTTCCTATTATGGGTCCAATTTGCATTAGATACAATTTCTGGCCTCAACAAGGCTTTGCATTACTATTGTTGAAAATGAATAAATTTAATATATATAAAAAAATCAAATCAAATATTTTAAATTATTATTATTAATAATAAATATTAAATCTGACATGGATCTCATTTGGTAGTCTCCTGGCCAATTCAAATTGGAAATCAAAATTGGAAATCAATATTTGAATTAGTAATAATATTTGAATAGTTTTATTAATGTTTTAAAAAATTATATTATTTTCTTGAAAAAAACATTCAATTCAAATATATATATTTAATTTCTTTAAAACACCAAATTGGAACTTAAATTGCAAATTAATTAAAAATTAATTTTTCAATAGAATAATATTTTTTTTATTTACCAATAATTTCATTATTTTATATGTTTTTACAAACCCCAAATTGAATCTAAGTTGCTTACACTTTGCTCTAGGTTCAATTTCCAACAAATTTTATTAGTAAACTCCTTGAATTTAATTAGGAGTTTTTTGAGTCGAAAATGAGGGTTTCTTTAACCTTAATGTTAACCCGCCCTAAGTTGTTTGGATTCAATCCAATTCGATCAACTTTGTATGGAATAATTAGGATTCAATTGGATTGGGATATATCAATTTTCAATCCAATTAGCCTATTAGTATTCTATTCTGAGCTATATTTCACTATGTCTATGCCAATATAAGTATGTTTCTCCAAATTTAAATCAACATAGTGAGACCACATGCAATTCTAAAAAACACACATTGATTCCTATATGCTATAATACTTTCATATCAATAGCATGGGGCCCCCTCCAAATGTTGAACCAAGGATTAAGTTGTCTAGATTTAATCCAATCCAACTTTGTAGCTTGACACTTTCATATTGTATTGTATTTTCCTCCTCTCATATTTGATTTTGGGATCAAGGTATCTAGATTCAATCCAATTCAATCAACTTTGTATGGATTAGAATTAGATTGGATTGAAATTAATCAATTTTCAATCCAATTAGCTTATTAGTGTTTCTATCTAAGCAATATTTTGCTATGTGTGTAATAAGTTTGAGCCAATACAAGCATATCTCTCCAAATTTAAATCAATATAGTTAGACCACACACAATTCTATAAAAAAATACATTAATT
The DNA here is from genome assembly GCA_963969395.1 of Pseudoscleropodium purum. Classification (NCBI taxonomy): domain Eukaryota; kingdom Viridiplantae; phylum Streptophyta; class Bryopsida; order Hypnales; family Brachytheciaceae; genus Pseudoscleropodium; species Pseudoscleropodium purum. The sequence continues at coordinate 8,912,156 of OZ017796.1, forward strand.
CCTATATGCTATAATATTGTCATATCATATAGCATGGGCCCCCTTCCAAATGTTGAACCAGGGATCAAGTTGTTTGGATTTAGTCCAATCCAACTTTTTGTGAGTGCTTGATACTTTCATGTCGCGTTGTATTGTCTCCCTCTTGTATTGTGTTGTCCCTCTTTCATGTTTGATTTGGGAATCAAGGTATGTAGCTTCAATCCAACTCAATCAACTTTGTATGGATTAGGATTCAATTGGATTGGGATGGATTAATTTTTAATTCAATTAGTCTATTAGTGTTTTTGTTCTAGGCAACATACTACTATGTGTATGTTAGGGTTTAGCCAATACAGATACATCTTTCCAAAATAAAACCTAGTGACACTATAGGCAATTCTAAAAAACAATTGATTCTTATATGCTATAGTACTATCGTATCACATAGCATGGACCCTCTTCCAAATGTTGAACCAGGGATCTAGTTGTCCAGATTTAGTCCAATCCAACTTTCTATGGGTAGCTTGACACTTTCATGTCGTGTTGTATTGTCTCCCTCTCATCTTGTATTGTCCCCCTTTTGTGTTTGATTTGGGAATCAAGGTATCTAGATTCAATCCAATCCAATCAATTTTGTACGGATTAGGATTCAATTGGATTGGGATGGATTAATTTCCAATTCAGTTAGCCTATTAGTGTTTTGTTCTAGGCAACATATCGCTGTATGTGTTAGGATTCCAAATTAACCAGCCAATACAGGTACATCTTTCCAAATTAAAAACTGGTGACACTACAGGCAATTCAAGAAAAAAACATTGATTCTTATATGCTATATTACTATCTTATAACATATCATGGGGCCCTTCCTATGTTGAACTAGGGATCAAGTTGTCTAGATTTAATCCAATCCAACTTTCTATAGGTAGCCTGACACTTTCATATCATGTTGTATTTTCTTCCTCTCATGTTTGATTTTGGGATCAAGGTATCTGAATTCAATCCAATTTGATCAATTTTGTATAAATTAGCATTAGATTGTATTGGAATAAATTAATTTCCAATCTAATTAGTCTATTAGTATTTTTGTTCTAACTTCTAAGGAATATAATGCAATGTATGTGATAGGTGTAAGCCAGTATAGCCACGTTTCTCTAAATTTAAACCAATGTAGTGAGATCACACATAATTCCCAAAAACACACATTGATTCCTATATACTATAATAGTATTGTATCCTATAGCATGGGACTCATAATGTTGAATCAGAGGATCAAGTTGTTTGAATTTAATCCAATCCAACTTTCTGTAGGTAGCTTGACATTTTAATATTGTGTTGTATTGTCCCCCTTTTATGTTCGATTTTGGAATCAAGGAATCTGGATTCAATTCAATCCAATCTTTGAATGGGTTGGGATTGAATTCAATTGGGGTGGATTAATTTCCACTCCAATCACTATATAGCATTACAAAAGGTTAAAATTAAAAGTGGTCAATTTTTTACATTGCGCTTGATTCTTTAATGTCCTTACATCCGATATTGTGCAACAAACATCTTCTCATCCTCTAGATCTTTTAGGACACACTTTTGAAAATTAACATGTTCAAGATTGAGAGCTCCTCCACATTCGACATAAAACCCTTTGGGGGTAGGGTCCCTAATCTTCAAATCTAGTCCCAGAAATCCACGAAATTCCCTCTTAGAATCTGAACCAACTCGTAGATCTACGCCCACCCCTTCATATGAGACCCCTGGGTACACCGCAACGAAGCCAGGACGGGCGGCCGAACATCTACCTTCCCGCCTGCGGAATCTACGTATGGGAAGATTGGGGTGGGGTCTTGGGTGGTGAGTGATGCCCTTCAGGGTCTTGTTAATCATGTTCCGCGCTTGTTGGCGTTCTAGTTGTTGTTGCATTCGTGGTGATCAGCTTGCGAGACGATAACTGTAACGAGCGGCATCCCTCATCATGCAGCCGACCTCCGTCGTGCGCTCGTCTATTGATTTTGTCACAGCATTTGGTAGGTCTTGTGTGTGAAGCTCTGTTGGTGCGGGGACATTGGGAGACAAAGAAGGCGTCTGGGTTGGAGTCCCGCGTAGGGGGAGCAGCAATGGGCCGCGGGGGAGGGCCCAACACGGCCGATTCCTACATCGGCAGCCTCATCAGTCTCACTTCCAAGAGTGAGATTCGGTATGAGGGGATTTTGTATACCGTGGACACGGAGAATTCCAACATCGCGCTGCAAAATGGTGGGGTTTCCGTCTTAATTTCTTACGGTTGGTTGTGCGCCGGTGGTTAGAAGGACTTAATAAGTGTTGGGTAGGGGCGAAATTTGTTCGAAAGTCTGCGACGAGGTTTTTTTCTTGTCTGCATAGTTTTAGGGTTTGCGGCGTTAGGGTTTGGTGTCGGAATGAGAAATTGATTCTGACAATTTTACTGTCGAGTTTCTTTGAGCGTCTTTTCGTCTTCGTGTTTGTGTACTTTCAGCCGTGGTTGAGGTAACGACGACATTGAGTATCCTCATACCCGTTTTTCGTCGTTTGGTTTATTGTGCCTCGACGATGCATCATCCCAATTGAGTGTGGAGTTTTGAGAAGTAACGGAAGTTTCCAGTCACTGAGACCGCCGACCCTAATCTTCTGTTGGGAGAAATCATTTTTCAGCTTCTGAATTGTGTGCCGTCAGAGACTTCTAATGTCACCTAGTGACGAGTACATTTCTTTTCAAAATCATACGATTATTGTCCTTCATATAACTCGCTGGGCGATGACTCTTTGTGCTATTGCGGAAATGTAAACTTTGTGCTCTACGAGGTCACTAGTTTCAGCACATCCATCCAGGGTAGTGTGCTGCCCAGAATGGAGAGAATGTACGAGAGCTGTACATTCTACAGGATGGTGGCATCTGAGCCGCCCTTGTTCCCACATCCGGAAGCAGAAAATAGTAGTGTGGCAGGTTTATTGTTGTAGGTCAGGGTGAGATGGCCATGGCTTATGCATCTTTGACGTTGTTTTCGTGCAGTGCGTTCGTATGGAACAGAGGGGCGCAAAAAGGATGGGCCCCAGATTCCTGCTAGCGACAAAGTATATGACTACATCATCTTTCGAGGATCGGATATCAAGGTTGGAATTACGAAGTTAAAGTTCTACGTTTCTTGGTCCTAGCACCTCATCCTTATGCTGTTTAGATGCGCTTGTACTTGAATTGGAAAATTTTAAATGTGGTGGCCGTTATTTCGTAGGACTGATGTTGTCTCGCATTTTGTGGACAGGATTTGCAAGTGAAGTCGTCTCCACCTCCTTCCTTGCAACCCCCGCCTCCTCCACCGCAACCTGCGGATCCTGCAATTATCTCACTTCAGGTACCCTAGCTCAAGCTAGTCTTTAATTTTTTGGTGGGGTTAGCTTCAAGAGTATGTACATGTTTGATTTCTTGTGATATGCCAGTTGGAGTATTGACTCTTTAATATTTGGAACAAAGATAAAATTGTAGTGCATGCGTTGGTATTATGAGCACGTAATTACCATTTATCTGATCTGTGACTTTAGCAGAGAAGACTATTCTCCTGGTTTTGTCCCTAATGTCTGTGCTATATTGTGTGATCTGCTCAAGCAGTCTCAGCCGCAGTATCCCCCACCGTCGTCCCTGGGGTCCTATAATGGTGGGCTGCCAACAGCAGGATCTTCCTCAGAGCCTAGTGCTCCGCCACCTCCTCCTTACATGGGGATGCCACCATCGCAGTACCGGAGCGCTGTGCCTCCTCTCTATCCTCCGGCAGGACTACAGTCGTGGGGTCCTCCCCCACCACCTCCTGGCGCCAATGGATCGGCTCTGGCCATGCCAATGTACTGGCAAGGGTACTACAGGCCGCCACCAGCGGGGCCCATGCAGCATCAGCCCATGCCCCCTCAGCCTCCTCCTTCGTTGGCACCGCCACCGCAAGGTCAGCAGCAGCAACCGCAGCAAGGCCAGCAGGGTCCTCAAGGTCCTCAGGTATCACCCTTGCCACAGCAGCCACCGGCAGCCACTCGTCCTCCTGCAGCATCGGTAACTGCGCCTAGTTCCAGCGGTGCAGTGACTTCTGCTTCGCAGTCACAGCCACAGTCAACGAAGGTTTTAGCTGCGAGTGTGCCCAGCTCAGTCCCTCCAGTGGCGCTTCTGATGACAGCAACTGCAACTCCTGTAATCTTTGCAGAGTCTTCCCATTTTCGTTTGATGCTTTGATGTTTGTGGATAGTGTATGACATTTACTATTGGATGGTTTCCTGTTTGGTGTTCCAAGATCCAGCACTTGTTATCTGTGCAGGCTTCAAGTGCAGTTAATGCCCCAGTATCTGCTGTGACCTCGGCAGTAGCGACTCCAGTAGCTTCATCGGTTGGGACGACGGCTTCTGCTCCTGCCTCAGGAGTCCCTGTTTCAGTAGCTTCCAGCTTAGCTTCGACTATGCAAGGCGTGAGTGCAGTGATTACACCAGTTGCGAAAAACCCACGTCGCATTGCGGGAAGTGTGCCACCGGCTTCACAGCCTCCAGCTGTTGGAAGCCCCTCTCAAGGACTACATACACCGAGTGTTCCCAGTGCACCTGCTGTATCTTCTGGTGCTTTGCTGCGACCGCAGAGTGAGGCCGCACAGTCCTCAGGTGCAGTAGCTACAGCTACAAAGTCGGGAGCAACAACCGTTCCACAGAACCAAGCTTCTTCAAAGGTCGTGGAGCAGAAACAAGTGGAACCGGGAAATGCAGCAAGGCTACCTGTGACGCAAACCTCCGCACAGGCTGCACCTTCACAGGAACAAGTCAGTCAGCCTCTACTCCCATTGCCTTCGGCTGAACAGAAGCAACCAGGGGTGGCCCAGGTGCGCATCATCTCCACTTCGCCTGTTCATATGATATTCTCTGAGAGAGGGTGTTAACCTTTTACAAATGTAACTTTGTTGCATTGGTGTGATTAAGCTTTATTGGAATCCTGACATCATTGGATTTCAAGGCGTATAATCGGTAAATGCAACTTTGAATGCTGTCGTCGAGTTCTTTTGGGGTATTTGATTCGCGCAACGCATGAAGCGGAATAACGGGAATTGTTCTTAAAAGATTGGCTTTTTCTCATCTCAGCAGCGAGGAAATCATGGCGTACCCGTTGGTCAAAGGAATCGCTGGCAGGTACCATTTTTTATTGTTGGAATGGTTGAATCTTGCCTTTTCTGACGTTGGGAGCTGATCCCGAGTATTGTGCCGTTTAACTAAATTTAGGAGGTAATTTCATTAGTCTTGGAATTTTCGGTCATGTTATGGTACTGAATCTACTAGATCTACAATCAGGTCTTCTAGCCAGTTATTGAGCAACTCATCGTTGGTTCTGAGTTATGAATAAATGAATGTTTCTTTATGGGTCACTGGAGTTGACATCAACAATGATGTGTAGGGTAACGGTTATGGAGGGAATGGCAACTACAACCGTCGTGGAAGAGGTCGAGGCAGTCACAACGGAAGAGGCGTTGGGGTAAGTTTCAAGATATCTATTATTCTTCACCCCCTGTTTCACTTCCTCTGTACAGTTTTATACTGGTAGAGCATTGTCTTCAGGTATTTGCTACCCGAGTTTGCGCAATGTGTTGTAGATTTGCGTAAGAGCACGAGGGGTCTGTGGCTGACTTGGTCGCTGGTTGTCGTTGTGTTTATCAGCTGGCGAATCCCACACAGCAGTTCACTGAGGACTTTGACTTCTCAGCCATGAACGAGAAGTTCAACAAAGACGAAGTCTGGGGAACACTTGGAGGGAAGGATGATGAAGAGGAAGATGATTTTGATGATGGACATGTTGAAGACGAGGCAGCTGATTCTACTCAGTCAGATGCTGCAAAGAAGGTAATCCAGATCTTTGGTTGCGGAACACTTTATGGATCGCATAATTGAATCGTCAGAGTGGAAACGCTGGGAGAATGCAAGATCTGTTTGCTTGTGCTGTGGGGTGTGGAACTGCTACGTCTCTTTCTGTTTGTAAGAGTATTATAGGCATGCTGAAATCATGATTACTTGGATAGTGCTCGAACAGTGGATGTCGGTTTTGTTGTTTGTGTGGTTGACTTTAGGGCATGGTGGTTAATGCATCAGGCTCTCTATAACAAGGACGATTTCTTCGACTCTCTATCTTGTGATGCAATTGAAGGGGGTCGTGCAGAACGCACTAAATTCTCTGAGCAGCGCAAGATCGATACCGAGGTATATTTACGTGATTGACTTTGAGATCTGATGTAATATTGATAATGAGCTTATGACGTCTCTAGGTGCATACCCACATATGTGACCAGAGTTTCACATTGTCTGCTCCTGTCAATGAATTGAGTAACTTTTTGGCAAATCATGTCCATTTGTTCTCTCTTCACCTGTAGTATGATGTGTCTGGTGCTCTGGCTTTTTTTGGCTCCTATTTGGTAGTTAGAAGTACAACTGGGCGCCATGAAACGAAGTTGGTTCGGCTATACTGTCATGGCCGCGACAGACATAGAGCAGTGCATAGAACATTTTAATGGTGAAGATTGACTGGTGTTTTGTGAATCGCAGACATTTGGAGCTTTCCCAGTTAGGTCACGCGGGGGCCGAGGTGGCCGTGGAGGACGCCGTGGTGGCTACAGGGGTGGCTATTACGGTGGAGGGAGTTACGGGATCGGCAGAGGTGGCGGCTATGGCAGAGGCCGTGGTATGGGCCGTGCCTCGTCTGGCGGCGGTGTATGACTAGTTGTTCTCCCCATTGCGGTAGGGGGTTCTGATGTAGCGATCGCATCTAATGTGAAGATTTGATGGGGATCAAGGATGCTATAATATGCTTTTGAAGTGGGGAGGGGTGTGTAGGTTTTGCCGTGTAGATGTGGAAGATCCTATAGACGATTGTGGATTTGCGGTGCTGGCTTTTGGCTTACTGTCACAGAAGAAACGTGGCAGTGGAAGAATGTTAGCGGGTGAGGGGGAGGGCGGCACCCTCAGAGAAGGTGGATCTCTGGGTGGTGTATGTGCCTCTCGCCCTTCTCTCAGTCTTCTGCTACTTGGGATATACTCGGTTTGGAATTTGGCCAAGCGCTTGGAACTTCTGCAGTCTGGAAAGATAGAACAACACTTGAGTGGTTTCTGTCGGAACGATTTGGAGTGAGAGTTTTAATTCGCTCCAATTCCTGAGATACGCTGCATCAAGGATGTGGAGAGTGAAAGTTGGGGGGGGGGGGAGCTGTAGGGGACACAGGGGTTAGTCTTAGGCTACTGCACAGATGGGACATGGAACGTCGGATTCACCATCGTATGTGTATATCGTTTTGGAAGTTCCGGTGGTGGAAATCTGTTGATGGGGAATAAACTCTTTCATTGCTTCAGTTTGTCTATTTATGACCGTTATGCATTTTCAGAGTTTTCGGTTCTATTTTAGTTCTCTGGAAGTTTACGTACTCTAGTTCAGATTATGGGCAGTAGCCAGATTGCTGTTTGTTCGGTTTTGTAGGGTGTGCCACCACTAGGAACTCTGATGGCTGGATCTATCTGTCTTATCCTATTTTTTAGCAGATGATCAACACTAAACTAAGAAATCAAAAGGAAAAAAATATAAACCAACTCCTTCACAAGCGTTTTTAGACTTTTGAGCTCATAGATTCAGTCGTATGTGGAAATGGGCGTACAACCGAAATTCACAAGGGAGACCACTGGATTCAACCTTGTGACAAACGACCGAGGGCTTCCTTAGGCTTGTATTGGTGGAGTATAGAAAGTACCTTTGTGTTCCTTCTTCATTGTGGAATGTACTAAGGTAAACCTGTCTATGATGCACAGAATGGCTCGTCTGTTCTATTGCCATTAACAAAAAAAGATCAGGTTTTTTTTCATACAAAGACAAATGTGAGAAATGAAGGAAGCAAGTAGAATTTTATTTTTTCAACAAAATATGAATTTTTTATGAATTTTGAAGTTTGCTGTCTAGTTGGCCCAAAAAAGTCTGTAGACTACCCAAAATCAGCAAAAAAGTGTTTCCATGATGGTCATCTTACCACCCAAAGCAGTCATAACATTCCCTAACATGGTTACAAGATTTCCTAACATGGACAAACATAAACAAATAAACAAATCACTTTTTACACTAGAAAGGTGTCATTGTTCTATGACAATTATTAATAACTTCATAACCATATCCCAAGGCTTTGATGACAACTGCAAATCAACCTAATGCAATCTTTCATGGGTTGATAGAAGACTATAATGGGGGAGCAACCTTCCATTTTTAAGAAAAAGTTTCTCATGGATCAATAGAAGATTGTAATGGGGGAGTTCCCTAGGTGCCTATCATGGGTGATTTGTTTGTCATAGGCAGATTTACCTTATAAGAACAACCCCTTTCTGATCACCCTTTCATTTTGGTACTATAGGGTGGTCTAATTCTATTTAGCTAGAGATGAATAGTGATTAATTATGGCATAGTTCTTGATGTAGTTGTGGTTCATTATAATTGGCTTCAATGATTAATTATGGCATGGTTCTCAATGCAATTGTAATCATTATGATTGGCTCCAAGATTCAATATTGCAACCAACCTTTAAGTTGGAGATAAGGAAGTCTATATCACCAATGTGTGAGGAATAGAATCTTTAACTAAAAAATTGATAGTAATTATTTTGATTGTTTTGAGAATTGAAATTTTGAAAAATTATGGAATCTTTCTAAACTCTATTTGTATACATAAGAAAGTTTCTGCACTTACAATTTTGAAAAATTATGAAATCCTTCCAAATTCTATTTTTGTACACAGAGAAAGTTCCTGCACTTACAAAATTTGTATAACTCCTCAAGTGGTAAAGAATAAGTCAGCTCCCTTAATATTGGTGGAACTTAGTCTCCTACTTCTATGTGCACTAATGATAGTTGGAACTCTTCTTGTGCTTTAGTACTTTTTTGGTTCACTAGGCTTCACATATAAGTCCACCCTTAGGTATGTTGATGATGATCCACTGTACATTTATGTAGACCCATATCCTCTTGGTTCAACTACCATACTAGCCTCTTCCACATATTGAATTGAGAGGCCAAGTATGCTAAAACAATTGTGGTATTTCATACTTTATAGGAAAGAGTTAATGTTCAACTTAGATAAAATAAAATGTATAGTTCGTCCATAGATGACAATAATATTGTAATCTTAATCCCTATAGAATAAAAAAATTATTGTAACTCTTAAATATATATACACCAATGATTTATATAATGGAGAATTCTTCTTTCTTTGCATTGATACATTATATGATTGTTTAGAAGCCTCTTCAATGAACATTAATTGGATGAAGCTATGTACTTTTCTAAGTATTCAACATCCAACTAGTAAATGGTGGGAAATTTAGGATAATTGTAAAAATGTTGACCATATAAAGATAAGACAAAAGACCTATGAGAAGACCCCCCATGGCAAACTAGACCAGTTGTAGGTCATTTTGAGCTTGGGTGGGTCACTTAGTGCATTTTAGAAACTATACAAGGCATAATATACAAATAGGGCTTTATTTGTTTGAGATAAAATTTATAAAAAAAAATTTACAAATAAATTATGAGGCATGACAAATCTGTTGAATCTAATACAAGGGGACATGACAAATTAGGATAACATTTTTATATGTATGTATAAGAATGTATTCAACAGCTCCCTTTTATTTACATATTAGCATATATCATTTGCCAAGACCTTGTTCAATGTTTCCCATCAAGGCTTTTTATTTTTATTTTTTATGAGATGCTGGAGTAGCGATGTAAAATGTTATAGGACTTGGTGCTTCAAATTTCAACATTCATTCACATATTGGATAGAAAATATCACATTAGCACATATCACATGTCCATAGTTATATTTTTATCCACAATCCAGAGATTTTTTTTTAATTTGAAGTATTCTAAAAAAAATCTTCATGTTTTGTTGCCATTTTTTAGCCAAGTTATTTTTTTGCTAGTGTAATTTAGCACAAAAAAGCCAAAATGAAAGCCATGTTTCCCATTTGTCATTTGATCTTTGTCTTCAATGGGAAGACAATAGTTTCTACCCACAAGTCATTAACTTAGAAAACTTAGAGTAAGGTAGGAGGCTCAAGCTCCTATTGAGCATTAAAAGCAAACATGATTTAGATGTACATTTTACTTTCTTCAATGTACCAAATATGCACTTTTCAACAAGTGGTCGCTTTTGATGACTACAAATGACCACTTTTTTCTAACTTAAAAAATTTGTAACTAAGGTAGGAAGTTCTAAAAATGTACAGGTTCTAAAAGCATACACCTTCTTAAATATACAATTCATGTACATGTTTCCTTTTTGTAGCCTTTAGCCATGTACAAACAATGTACATTTGAGGAGGTGGATGCTATTAGAGCCCTTTTCCACTTCCACTTCAAAATTTCATAACTAATTCCACAAAGCTCCGAAAAAAATATGAAACGACTTGCTTTAGATGTCAATTCTACTTGTTTTTCAAGGAAAATTTATTGAAAAATAATTGAAGAAGTTTCACCTCCCCCAAAATCAGTTCTAGCTCTTAAATGGTCGGCTTATGGACCTCCTACCTTAATTCCACAAGGGTCCAAAAAATATGAAACAACTTGAGTTAGATGTCAAATCCACTTGTCTTTTAAGGAAAATTTACTGAAATTTTTTTCAAGATGTTTAGCCTCCCCAAAATTCAGTTCCTACTATTCTCTTGCTTGTATTCCATTATAGAATTTGAATTGAAGAGTATCCTTAGTCCTTAGTACTTGTATTGCTCAAGACAGCATTGCAAGAAATTATTCTCAAACCAGAGATGGAAGATTGACTTGAGAGTTGCATTGGTTTGCAAAAGGCAAGCGTAGCTTTCAAATTGTTCATTTAAAGACTCTTGAATTTCATGGCACATGAGTTTATGCTTCCCATGAAACAAGGCTTCTTTCACTGTAGAAAGAGGCCTTGAATGCAAGCTTGCCTACGAATTGTGGCTTACAAAACTACAAATTGTTCATATTACAACTCCCTATTGAAGGATCCTTGCTCAAGCTTCTCTATTGAAGAATGTGTTATATATATATATATGAAATTTTTTTGATGATAAATAAGTATATCGCAGTCACAAAGTTCTAAAGCCCCTACATTGGATATTGTTTCTTGTGAAAGATTTATTGTAATACTACTAGAGTTTTCTAATTGTTGAGTTGTTTCTAGATTGAGGAGATTCTTACAATTGATAGTTTTCAAGAGATGAGAACATTTGATATAGAATAATAAGAGAAGAACATAACATTTATCCAAAGACCATCATGAATATAAAATGTTGGAGTAATTATAGTGTGTACATCATATAACATAAGATGAGAACGAGTAGAAACATAGCATAGGATGAAAGTATTTGTTGTTGAATAATAAGAAAAGAGCACAACATTGACCCAAAGACCATCATGAATAATAATTATTGGAGTAATCACTAGAAGAAAATTGTATTGAAATAATCACTAGAAGAAAATTGTGTTGGAGTCAACACAATCTACATAACATTTCATTTTTTTCCACAACAAAATTTCATGTTGGCAATAGGACATTAGGAGCAAAGTAGGGCCATCAGGAAGGCTGCATGGCTTTCTGAAAATTTGAGTGGGAATTTGCTTTCACCCATTAGAAGAGTTTTTTGGGGGTCCAGAAGCTTGTTTCGAGCATGTTCCCCCGCAGCTATTCCCCACAGCGAGGGGAATGGCTTGCTGTCAGAATTTTTTTTCCATAAAATAAAAAGAAATAAAGAAATAATTTTAGTCTCCAAATGCAAAAAATAAAAAATAGTCAATGACGTGGCATGGTCTCAACCACATCAGACCGCTGCGCCAAACCTGTTTCCTGTGTTCGCAGGTTGTGATAACTTGCAAGCATCCAAAGGCCCCAAAAATCTTCTAATGCAAAGGCAAGCAACACAAATCTTTGCCTGGACAATCCAGATCAAAGCACGATTCAAAAATCAAGCGGCTAAAAGCAAAAGTTTAAATTCTTTGCCCAAGATGCACTGGAGTGTAATATGATGAGCTTAGCTTTCCCTCCATTTTCTTATTGGTCAGATTCTTCAGCTTTCCCACCATTTCAGGGTTTTTTCTATTAGTTCAACTGCCATTAAAAGAATTTTTTAATTTTTTCTAATTTTTGTTTCACATGGAAATTTAATCCCTAAAGGACTAGCATGCATTTTTTGGCAATATAGAATTTTTGGGTGTGTACAATATATGTGACTAGAGATTTTCATTTTTTAAGCTAAAATTTTAGTAGAAGGTGGGAACAAGGAATATCTTTCATATGCACTAAATTTGATTACATATGGAATATGAGTCAAAAGAAATGGTCTAATAATTTCTTTTTTTATAAATGGACAGTTTAGATAGATAAAGAATAATCACTTTTCTTAGAAACAAAAATTTTTAATTGATTTTTTAGAATTATATTTAAATGGAAAGTTTTGAGTCATTCCATTTTCAGCAATGAATCAAATGTTATGAAGTTTTTTTGTTTGCCAGCAACATGGATTCTTTACTCTAAAATAAACTTTGAAGTCTTTTACCTTACTCAATTTTCAATATTTTTGGAAAAAATAAAATCATAGGATGTAGATTGTTTATTATAACATTGCAACCATTAGGATGGGCATTTTTCAATTCCATAATCAAATCCTTAATAATTTAATATTTTAAATCATTCTATACTATTATCTATTTACTATTTTTTCCTATATGTTGTACAATTTCAAGTGATTCAAAAAATTTCAAGCGTGTAGCCAACTTGTCTAGGAAAAAGAATTTTTAAAGAAGCACCACCATTTTGGATATTTTTTCATAGAAAAGTGAGCTTGTGAATTGCAATTGCCTTGTTCTTTGCAAGGTCAAAAAATGATTTTGGTGAATTTGAATGCTTATATCTTGCAATCCAAGTGGTGGAAATTTCTGAAATTCTTAGCACATGTCCTCAATTCAACATCCTACAAGATTTTACGGTTACATGTGTCAAAAAAAATTCAGAATTTTTGTACTTGTACTAAAAATGGCATTTTTTGAACGTTTTTGGTGAAAACATAGTCACTATTTCAATTTGAGTAAGACTTGATTGTTGCCTATCGGCCACCAAACCGAGTGATGATTCTCATGTAAAAATGTTTGATTGATTATGCCAGTAATTTCCAATAATAAAAATTGATTAACCATATGTCATGCTGAATTACTATCAAACGGTCTCAGTAAATCAAATGAATAGCCAAATAAAGAAATTGTAAAACAGAAAGAAGCCCTCTCATTAATCAGACATGTGAGCTGGACAATTAATTGTCCAAGTCATCCATTATTTTGCAGAACGGGTAGGCTATAAAATTAGTACTCGGGTAGGGCTGCAATATTGAGGCCCTATTATGGCCCCACGTTGTTTCTAATGAAAATGCCATGTTCATTGTGTTGACTCTAACAAGTGTTTTTTCTAGTGAATTATAGTGTATATGTCACAGAGCATAAGATGAGAACGTGGATTTCACTATTGAATAATAAGAGAAGAACATAACATTGACCCAAAGACCATCACGGGTATATAAAAATTGTTGGAGTAATTATAATGTGTACGTCACATAACATACAATGAGAACAAGTGGACACATCACATACAATAAGAACATTCACTATTGATTAATAAGAGAAGAACATGACATTGTCCCAAAGACCGACCATTGCAAATATCAATAAAAATTGTTGGAATAATTATAGTATGTCCATTGCACAACGTACAATGAAAACATCTGCAATTGAATAATAAGACAAAAAGAACATGACATTACCCCAAAGATCAACCCTTGCAAATACCAATAAAAATTGTTGGAGTGATTGTAGTCTTTCCATCACATAGTATGCAATGTGAACATTTGCTATTGAATATTCAATAAGACAAATGAACGTAACATTGACCCAAAAATTGACCATTGCAAATATCAATAAAAATCGTTGGAATAATTATATAGTCTTTCCGTCAAAGCCCATACAACGAAAACATTGGCTATCGAATATTTAATAAGACAAAAGAACATAACTTACATTGACTCCAAAGATTGACCGTCACAAATATCAATAAAAAAAATCGTTGGAGTAATTGTAGTGTTTCGTCACATAGCATACAATGAAAATATTGGCTATTGAATATTTAATAAGACAAAAGAACATAACTTACATCGATCCTAAAGATTGGCTGTTGCAAAATATCTATTAATAAAAATTACTGGAATAATTACAGTGTTTTGTCGCGTAGCATACAATTAGAACATTCGATATTGCATATCTAATAAGACGGAAGAACATAATAATGACCCCAGAGATAGACCGTCATAAATATTAATAAAAATTTTATTGGAGTAATTATTAACAATATTTTATTGCATAACATACATTTAGAACGTTTGCTTTTGAATACTTAATAAGACGAAAGAACGTAACATTGACCCCAAAGATGGACCATCACAAATATCAATAAAAATTGTTGGACTAATTTTTAGTGTTTCTGTCGCATAATATCATGTGAATGTGAGTAATGACTAGTGATGGGTGAGTGCCTTTTTTGTGCAGATTTTTTGAAGTTGAAAGCATCTAGACTCAAAAACTCCAGAAGAAGAGTCCAGTCAAATTCAAATGCTTTGCAATTGCTATTGCTAGATCCAACCGCCACGTGGCATACGTACAATATGTAACTACGTGCCCAAAGTACGAGCTTCGGGGTTTTTGGAGATCTGTTGCACGGAATGTTGTACTTGCACCTTTCGGTCATGTACTTGTGTTCGTGCAAAGCACGATAAGGTAGTCTGCTCGGAAAGCACCCGAGGGGACCAAAAGTGTCCTCACGTGGTTTGAGTGGAAGTCCCATTTGATGAAGTGTTGCAACTTTAGCATCCCATGTCCGAATTCAATAAAAATCTGTTGGGAAATATGTGCTCTTTTTTTTTGTAGTTTGTGTGGTAAAAAATTTCACGTCAATATGAGATGTATTAATTTTTTTGGAAGTCATTTGAAGTTCAGGGGGGGATTTTGAGTTCAACAAAACTGCATTTTGATGAATGCAACTTCAGGGGCTTTGTATCTCCTTCATGAAATGTTTGGTTTCTATAAAAATTTGGTGAGTTAACTCCTAAACGTTCAAACTGCGTTTTTTTGGCAACATAGAAATTTTGGGCAGCTCACCATGAATGGATTTTTTATTTTTATTTGCTGAAATTTTAACATGACATGTGCCAAGGGAGTAGCTTTAAGGCCCAACAATTTTCATAACTTTTGACTACATGGTTAAAAAGTTACTGTATGATATGTACTTTTCTGTAGTCAATGGCAATCCAGGCAACAAAAAAACTTCTTTAAAATTTTTTTTTTTTTGAGAAATTAAAATTTGAAATTGATTCTCTAGATTTAAATATACTTGGAAAGTTTTGAATCATTCCATTTTGATCAATGAGTCAAAAGTTATGTGGAGTTTTAGTTTGTGGGAGTTTGCGGGTCCTTATTGAATCTCTACTCTAAAACAAACTTTGAAATCCTCTATTTAACTCAATTTTCAACATTTTTGAAAAAAAATAAAAATATTGGATGTATATTGTTTATAACAACATTGAAACCATTGGGATTCATTTGGCATTTTTCAATTCTATAAATAAATTGTTAACAATTTAGTATTTTGAATCATTCTCTACTCCTTTTTACTTACTATTTTTTTCCTATATGTTGTATGATTCCAAATGACCTGAAAATTTTCAAGCATGTAGCCAACTTGACTTAAAGAATGAATTCAAAGAGTAACCATCATTTTGGACATTTTTTCATACAAATAAGACCTTCTGAAGTGCAGCTGCCCGGATTTTCGCAGGGCCAAAAAATGGAAACATATCACTTCAAATGCTGATATTTTGCAATCTACATGGTAGAAATTTCTGAAGTTTTTTCCACATATTTTCAAACAAGTGTACTACAAGATCTTACGGTTACATGTGTCCAAAAATGTTTTTTTTTCTAAAATGTGGTACATGTACTAGAAATGACAGTTTGGAAGCAGTTTTGGTGAAAACGTAGTCAAAATCATTTAGGGGTTAAGTTCTTCCTAAAGACTAGTTTCTATGGTAAAAAAATTCATATCAATCCCAATTTTTTGGATGTTTGGGAGCAATTTGAAGTTCAACATTTTTGAAACGTTTCTAGATTACAATGAACTTTGGTAGCTTATTACTTCTTTGTACAGTGTCCATTTTCAATAAAAAATTTTAGGAAAAGTTGTACATAGTAGTCTAATTTGTGTAGTTAAAATTTCATATCAATCCAAGAAATTTCAAGTGAATGAGAAGCATTTTAATAGGAGGTTTAAATTTTGATATATTTTTTGCAACTTTTTGTTACTGTTTTTTGACATTTCAAAGCCATTATGCAAACACAATGAGTCAATTGAGTGATGTTTTCTTTCACCAATATGTTTGCATGTTGGTTTTGAAGCACTTTGTAGTTTAAAGTTTTTTCATTTTAGTGGGTTCAGAAAATGAATTTCACCTCCAAATGTATTGCAAGGAAAATTTCAGCATTGTTTTTCAACACTAGAACATTATTATCTTGCAATCTATGTGGCTGAATGACTCCAAATCTGACTCATATCATCTATAATACATACACTACAAGATTGTATAGTTGAGATTTCTACACCGGAGTGACATTTAGACCTATAACACTTCAAAAGCAATGGTGTTTTTAAATCCAAAGAGACCCTAGGGCCTTGAAGGGTTAAGAGCTAATTGCATCTTGGGGAGGAATCTAAACTCCTTTGAAGCAATTTTCAGTAAATTTTTATAAGAAGGAAAATGGAATTAGCATCTAATTCAAGCCGTTTCATATTTTTTAGAACATTTACAAAATTAGTTACAAATTTCTGAAGTTGAAACACAAAGGTCACTAAAAGCGATTACTTCTTGAAATGTACACTTTTGGTACATTGAAGAAAGAAAAATATACCTCTGTGGTAGCGGTCGCTTTAAGAGTACCCTACCTCATTGGGCACCATAACTAACTCCTTTCTCCTTAAGAATTTACAAGGATTCACATGATGATTTTGATACTTTAACTTTTGTTTAAACAATGGCCAAACTCAAATATCATTAGCCAAATTTAATCTTTGATAGAATGAATATGGTTGCGTTCCTACATGATTCAATACTTCTAAGGTGAAACTTAACATCCAAAATTATCAAATAAACAATGGAGCCTAGTTAGAAGCACCTTTTTTAGAATTATTTTTGTAATATTAGAAATTGAAAATCATGATTTTTCTACTAAGAAATAGAATTTTTGGATAAGACATGCAATTATTATGAATTTTCAAAAGTTGAACCCTATAGGCCATTAAAGTTGTGATATAGCTTGGTCATAACACCAAAATCTAGAGAATCAACACAATTGACAAATAGTAGGTAAAGATAGAAATAGTCTAATTGTACTTAGGGGAATACTTTCAATAAAAGTCTACTTGTCAAGAATGGGTACAAAAACATTTATGGGTGTTACTTTTCACCTTATATGAACCTTCATAAAATCATTTATTAAACTTTGAGTCTTTAGTGAGTATATAGAACAAGGTCACAATCTCCTCAATTTTTCTACAAGTTTATAATGTTAAATTAGATTGCTAAGTCTGAAGTTGGCATATATCTTAGAATTGAATTTTGAATGTAATGTATGGAAAATATACTTTGCTAATAGTACCATAAATGAAGAGCAAGATTGGTATATTTTGCCAAATATTTAAGTATTTTTGTAAAATAAGTTTTATTAAATGCTAAAAATAGAGACATTTTTTAAAATCCTTCTATTTCCATACTATTTTTTCATAATAAAATATTCCAACAGTTTGCTATCTATTTTTAAAATTATTTTTCACCAAACCTATCCTATTTGTGAGGTAGTGTATATTTGTATTTGACTTCCATCTATATCATCATATACTTTGTAATATCTTTGGTATATGGGTTAGCATAGTACTCACACAATATTGTATAACCTTATTTAACTTTTTTGGCAATATAACTTTTTTGGGCAGATGCATGTGAGTAGAGATTTCCATATTTTTGGCCCATTTCTTAATAGAAGGCGTGGACAAAGAATATATTTCATGAGCACAAATTTCAAGACATTTGGAAATATGAGACAAAAGTTATGGCCTAATATGTAGGTTGTTTCTTAATTCGGGCAGTTTGGGCAAATCTGAAAAAATCACTTTTTTTTAAAATAAAATTTTGAAATTAATTCTCTACATATATATAAAGCTTTGAATCATTCCATTTTGATCAATAAGTCAAAAGTTATGAGGTATTTTAGTTTGCAGGCATTCATGAATTTTCTACTCCAAAATAAACTTTGAAGTCCTTTGAAAAAATATATATTATTAGGTGAATATTATTTATTACAACATTACAACCATTGGGATTGGCATTTTTCAATTCCATAATTAAATTATTAACAATTTAGTATTTTGATTCATTCTCTACTTTTTTCTACTTATTATTTTTTCCTATATGTTGTACAATTTCAAATGATCCGAAAATTTTCAAGCATTTAGCCAACTTGCTTTGAAGAATGAGCTCAAAGAGTTGCAACCATTTTGGAAATTTTTCCATACAAATGTGACTTTGTGAAGTATAGCTGCTCAATTTTTGCAGGGCCAAAAAAGGCTTTTTGTCAACTGAAACGCTAATATCTTGTGATATACGTTGTGGAAATTTCTGAAATTTTTCCACATCTTTTCAAATTATCATTCTACAAGATCCTACGGTCGGATGTGTCCAAAAAAAAAATTTAATTTTTTTTGGTACGTGTCTTAAAAATGACAGTTTTTGAGTGTTTTTGTTGAAAACATAGTCAAAGAACTTTAGGGGTTAAAAATGCAAAAGTCCCCCCTTGAAAGCTAAAGCAAAATAAATAGTATCAAGTGTAAATACAAGTATTCAACACTTGGTGATTTTTTCTTTCAACGTTGAAGACTAGCTTGTTTGATGTTTAGTGACTTGGACCTCATTGAGTGGAACCTTGCCACTAATTGTTCCTCTCTTTTTTCAAATTTCACTCCTCCCTTCCAACTTAACCCTTCAATGCCCAAACTATGTCTTTTGGCAACATAAAAAATTTGGGCGGCTCATTATGAATGGAGTTTTTATTTTTTTTTGCTGAAATTTTTAACACAATATGTGCTCAAGGAGTAGCTTTAAGGCCCAACAATTTTCATAACTTTCAACTACATGGTTAAAAAGTTATTGTATGATATGTGTTTTCATTACTCAATGGGCAATCTAGGAAGCAAGAAAAACTTTTTTTTAAATCATTTTTTTAAGAAATTAAAATTTGAAATTAGTTCTTTAGATTTATATATAATGGAAAGCTTTGAATCATTCCATCTTGATCAATAAATCAAAAGTTATGAGGATTTTTAGTTTGTGGGAGTTTGTGGGTCTTTATTGAATCTCTACTATAAGACAAACTTTGAAGTCCTTTGTTCAACTCAATTTTCAATATTTTTGGAAAAAAATAAAAACATTAGGTGTAGAATGTTTATGACAACATTACCACCATTGGAATTGGCAATTTTCAACTCCATAAATAAATTATTAACAATTTAGTAATTTGAATCGTTCTCTCCTTTTTCTACTTACTATTTTTTTCCTATATGTTGTACAATTCCAAATGATCTAAAAATTTTCAAGCATGTAGTCAACTTGACTTGAAGAATGAATTCAAAGAGTAACCAATGAATTTTGGACATTTTTTCATACAAATAAGACCTTATGAAGTACAATTGCCCAGATTTTTGTGAGACGAAAAAAAAGATTTTTATCACATCAAATGCTTATATCTTGCAATCTACATAGTGGAAATTCTGAAATTTTTTGCACATCTTTTTAACATTACAAAAAATTTCAGACTTCAAAAAGGCTACAAGTATTGAACCCCTTGGTGCAATTAAAGCAGAATTCAACTGTTTTTTATGTTTTAATGAAAGTTGCTGATATGGCACTACTTGTGCCACATCAGTGCCACATCAGATTTTATATTTTATTTAATATTTATTTAATATCTTTTTTTACTTTTTTACTTGCACTATGGGGCATTGAAAAATGATATTTTATTGGCCCTTTGCAGGGTTTAGATAATTCTAATGACTAGCATACTACAAGATCCTACAGTTTTAAGTGTTCAAAAATGCTTTCTTTTTGGAAAAATTTGGTATTTATACTAGAACTGGCAGTTTTGTGGTAGTTTTGGTGAAACATAGTCAATTTCATTTTAAGGGTTAAAAAACAAAACTAGAGGTAGAAAATTGTAATTATCAAAACATTCTATATTCAACAAAGAGGTAAGTTTTGAGAGGAAAAACTGGCATCAGATAGTCAAGGAGCATGTCAAACAATTGTGAGGTATGAAAAAATGTTTAACATCAAATGTAAATACTGTTATTTAGTATTCACCAATTGTTGTTTTTAGGTATGTAATTTTGTGATTGAATAATTTACATATTTCTTCATAAACATTGATATATTATATTATCATTTTTTAATCCCTCAAATAATAGAGGATATTCAAAATTTTCAATAGTTCAAAAAGCACAAGCATGCTTCAATTCAAATAATAACTTTTCTAGCTCAAAAAATTATCCTAAAAGATGACTTGAATAAAAATTTAAGAACATTTTTAAATACCATTATTAGAACCTAAATTTGAAAATTTTGAAAAAAATCTAGTGAAAATCATAATTCAATCTACAATAAATTAACCCCTAAAAGTTTTTTATTATATTTTTACCAAAAATGCTCCAAAATTGCCATTTTTAGTACAAGTACCAAATCTTAAGAAAAAAAAAATTTGGAAACATATAACTATAGGATCTTGTATTAGGTTGGTTTGAAAAGATGTGGAAAAAATTTCAAAAAATTCTTTTGTGTAGATTGCAAGATATTAGCATTTAAATTGACAAAAATCCTTTTAGGGGCCCTTAAAAAATGCAGGCAGCTATACTTCACAAGGTGACAATTGTATAAAAAAATGTCCCAAGTGGCAGTTCTTCTTTGGATTCATTCTTCAAAGCAAGTTGGCTACATGCTTGAAAAAATTCAAATCATTTAGAATTGTAAAACATATAGGGAAAAAATAATAAGTAGAAAAAAAAAATAGAAAATGATTTTAAATCCCAAATTGTTAAAAATTTAGTTATAGAATTGCAAAATGCCAATTTCAATGCTTGTAATGTTGTAATAAACAATCTACATCCTATGATTTTATTTTCTCAAAATATATTAAAAATTTAGTTAAAGAAAGGACTTCAAAGTTTATTTTAGAATAAGAATCTATAATTGCCCACAAACTAAAACTTGTCATAACTTTCATCTCATGAATCAAAATGGAGTGATTCAAAGCTTTCTACGTATATATAAATCTAGAAAACCAATTTCAAATTTTTGTTTCTTAAGAAGGTGATTTTTATATAAATTTTCCAAAGTTGCATGACTTGCACGCCTATCAAACAATGAAAATTACATATCATACAATAACTTTTTAACCATTTAGTCAAAAGTTATGAAAATTGTGGGGCCTTTAAATTGTTCCTTAGTCACATGTTGCATGAATATTTCAAATAAAATAAAATAAAATAATGTTCATAGTGAGTTGCCCAAAATTGCTATGTTGAGCAAAAAAAATACCTGCAATTAGATGCTTTAGAGGTTTAAAAACAATCTATACTTTTGGCTTAAAATTTAATTGATAAATACGGGTTTTTAAATTTCTTCTTTCAATGACTTTTCTTTCATTTTATCGAAGAAAGAATGAAAGAAAAAAAATTTACATTGCACATTTTGAGCACACTATACATACCATTTTGAACCCATTGCTAGAGGGGTCATTAGACACTTCAAAGAACCCAAATATCAAGGAAAAGTAAAATGAATTGATCTAAGGTTTGTTGGTCATTCAAGGAATGATTTTCTTAATCCTTAAAATGATTTTATGATTGTCTCTTATAAAATATAAACTTCAAAACTACAATTTTCTAGTGCAAAGAGTTACAAATGAAAAAAAGCTACTTTGTTTGCATAGTCAACATAATATCTTGCACAAGACTTATATGAGAATGTGTAGAAAAAGTTTTGTACTCTTTGACTATGAATATTGTAAGATATTAGTGTCCAAAGTGTAAAGAAAACAAATTTTTTTGCATTGCATAATTAGGTTTTTAAACTTTGAATCTTTTGAACTTAAATTTTTGGTGAATAACAAATTTTTGAAGTTTCATCTTTATGGTAGAACATTAAAGTGAAAATATAAAGGAAAAAAATATCAATATTAATTCTTTAAAATGTTGTTAAGTAGAAGTAGGTATAAGATGGAAGGAAAAATTTATATTGTTAATAAATATAAAATGGAATTGAAATATGTTTATGTTAATAGTCAATTTGTTGTAACAAGTAATTTACATCCTATGGATGTTTTAATTTTGAAAAATTGAGAAAATTCAGTTGGGAAACAAATCCTATATGTTATTATCCAAGAAAATGCTCTTATTTTCTACAAAACAAGAGCTTTAAAAACTCTCACAATCATCAGGAAAATTTTGAGGCTTGCAAAAGGTTGCTAGTTTTGCACTAATGCTGTGCAATTACAGAAAAAATAAAAAATAAAAAATAATTTTTTAAATTTTAGAATTTGATGTGGCACTATTGCTGACAAGTCAACACCAGGTCATAATGAATAATATATATATATATATATATATATATATATATATATATATATATATATATATATATATATATATATATATATATATATATATATTTAATTTTAATTTTAATTTTAATTTTTTTCTATAATTGCACCATAGGGGTGCGAAAATAAAAAATTGACATCCTTCTAGAAGCCTCAAAATTTTCCTAATGACTTATCCAATGGAATGAATTAAAGCTTTAAAAAAGACACACATATATATTTCAAATTTTTATGTTTTTAATTTGTTGCCCGTAGTCAAGCATTTTGTCCTTTTGGAGCATAATTTTTTCTCTCAAGCATCCAATGAATAAAAACGATATTTCCATATTGATATGACATTATCTATACTCCAAAAATAATTTCAAATATTAAAAGTAAAATTTGATGTTTTGTGAACCTGCTTGAAATCCTTAAAAAACTATTCCAAAATTTTGAACCTTTAAGGGCTAAAGAACCTTCTTTTAGAGTTTCTACAATAATTTGAGGGTGCATGATCACTATTGTACCTAGAGGTCATCATTAGCAAAAAATAATAAAAAATATCAATGCCAAATGATTTAAGAAATTAATAAGTCACCTTGCTAAATCTTAGGAAAAATTATTTGTAAAGAAAGCCAAAATGTTAGAAAAGGTATCAATACAATCTGATGCCAACAGATATACACTAGATGATTGGGAGAGGTTGTTTTTATAATGAAATCCATTGTTCATCATAAATCTTCAAAAGATATGAGACAATTTGAAGATGAGAGCTTGACCTTTTATTGTCAAAACCCACTACTTGTGTTCAATGTAGAACTTCAAACCTCATTTTGGCATAGTAGAATAAAAAAATTTAATAACCTTTAAACTCTAGAAAAGTTGGTAAATCAAGCTAGATTTCATCTTCCAAAATCCTTTTGTGACTTTAAGCCTCTAGAAAAAGTTATGAACAAAATTTAGAGAAGATGTTTGCAAATATCAAAGAAAATGTCTCTTCCAACCCCTCTTTAAATTTGGTCCATAACTTTTGATTGAAATCTTGAAATCTCAAACTAATTTTTGGAGATGAAATTTTTATTGATTTCCTAACTTTTTTCAATTCTAAGTTTTTGTAAAAAGTTTTTCTACTATGTCAAAATGAGATTTGTAGTTCTACATTCAATACAATTTCTACTTTGGACTTAACTAGGTATGAATGGTTGAGCTTTTACTAATCTTGATTTACATATCACACATGGATTGTTTTAACTCCGACCACCCCACTTGTATAAAGGGATTGTATACATGTTTTTATAGTCACAACAAAAGCAATTCATGAATCTACATAGGATGATTACCGAATAATTATAAAAAAATTTAATTGTAATTCTGAAATTTCAAGAAATGATATTTTAAAGTGCCGAAGTGTATTTTAAACTTTAACTAATTATTCGACAAAAATGTGCCAAAGGTATCCTCCAAGTATGGTAGTATAAAATGATATGTACATCAACTAACTATCGTTGAAAGGAGTATGCCATCTTAACTTGATAAGTGGTCAAAAATATTTGTGTCATTTTATTGCATTTCATTCTAAATTGAAATGATATTAAAGTATTCCACCAATAAATCACAAAAATCTTTTGTGAATGTATTAATTATAGTGTGATAATTTTCCCATTAACATATTACATACTCCAATTATCTTATTTCCATTCAATTCCACAAAAATTAGATAAAAGGGACATGAATCCATTTGAAAGGATCCTACCAAAAATGGTCCTTGTGTTCTCATAATAACGATATATAATTTTAGACAATAATCTATATAGAGCAATCCCTACCAAAGAAAGATTTATAATAAAACATGGTATGATGAGGAAGGCGAAGTCCAGCAAGGAGGTCCATCCTTTCTTTTACCAAACATTCCAATAAGAAGGGGTTTGCTTGACATTAACCATTACTAAGAAATATAGAATCAAATGACAATTGTGTGAATGTTGTGTAGATCATACATTAGGGTTCGTAGATAAGAAACCCATAAATTTGTAGTTACAATGGTTGTCCCTACTAGCAAGGAACTACAAAAGAAATTTATTCCATACATGATTAAAGCATTTCCTAGTGGTGGTCCACATACGAGTCAATTTCACAACAGCATTGCATTTAGTGGGCGAGGATACCAATTACACTCAACCCTTCATTCAATGTTCCCTCCATAAGTATTAAAATCTCACATGTATTACAAACATTTGCACTCTTGAAAAAGATACACTATGAAGTGTTAAATTGTTAATTGATATATGAAATTGTTGACTTTTTACTTCATTGATTTGACTTTGATCAGTGATCAAGTTGAAAAAGTTGTCAAATATATTCAAAAATGCTCAAAATGTCCTTGAGACTTCTTTTTTCTAACACAAATGAAACAAAAATTCCATTGCGAAAGGAAAATACATACCAGCTAGCTACAAGCATGTCTTTGAGACTTTGAAGAAACTCTTCAAAGAGCAAAGACTTAATGATGCCATGTGCCATTCATCAAGAATATTCATGCTAACTTCCAAAATAAAAATAAAAGTCTTGACATGTAGAAGAGTCTCATGAAATGACTCAGTAGATTCAACCAGTAACTTAGATGAATGATGATTCATATTTTTTTTGTTTTGTACTTTCACCCTTTCTTTTTTATAAACATTATAAAATGACTTTTGAAGTACTATAAATGTAACACCCTCTTTTTCAAAAAAATGACCCATGTTTCCATTGTATTTTACAAAAGAAACAAGGGTCTTTTATTAGAAATAGAGGGAATGTTTTTGTAAATTAATGTTCAATACTATCTACATCAATTTTTTTTATAAGTGTTAAATGTCAATACTCTATATGTGTTACAGTATAGACTCCTAATAAAAAAAATACTTTATAGACAAAGGGCTGTAAGTCAATTAATTCCTTGACCACTGTTTTGTCACTGCTCACTGGTAGACTACCTTTTTTGGGCAGGGAATGAAGTACACTGTGGCCAGGTGTACTACTACAGACTTCAGCCCATCCACATGGACTTCAAACTTACGTGGACTTCAAACTCAGTTGTTGACTGCAGAAAATCAATAGTATGATAAAGGTAACTTACTAGCAGGACTTTTGATTCCAATATTGAAAGGTCACTGAACTTACTAGTAAGGTACTAGTGAGTGGCCATGAAAATTCAACGAAAAAACATGAGGCAAAAAGATTCAGTCAGGCCGCCAGGAGGAACTTAAGGTAGAATTTTTTTTAAATTCATTGTAAATAGATTTATTTATGAAAATTTATTCATGACAAGTAGTAAAAAAAAATCAATATTATTTAAAGGCTATTAATAGATGACTTTCAAAACCATTTGCTATAGTGGTGGAGGGGAGAGCGGTGCAATGACTTCCAAACAAGGATTTGAATTTGATTGGTCAATGCATTTGAATTTGGGATTGGTAAAGATGGGAACCTTCATGGAATGTTTCCTGTGTACTTTTTGAAGAATATACTGATAAATCTGGGAGTAGAAATAGGCCTCTCTACTTAAGGGCTTCTTAGGGGGCGAAATAGTCCTAGAGTGCATCCTAAAAAATAATTTGACTAGAAAATGATGACAAATCATGAAGTTTTTTGCCAAAAAACTTCTGATTTAAAAAAAATCTTCATTGAAATTGCTAGATTGTGGATGAAAATAGAATTATGGATATGTGATATGTGCTAATGTGATCTTTTCTATCTGATATGTGGAGGAATGTTGAAATTTGGAGGACTACTACAACATTTTACATTGACACTTTGACACTTCATAAAAGAATAAAAAAACAAAAACCCATTCCTCTATCTTCATCCTTAGAGGACATTGCAGCCCTATAGACATTTTGAAAGTCCAAACTTGAATTTTCACATAGTCTTGATTTTAAATGTTCTTAAGCTTAATTACAAAAATGTAACTCCAATAATTTGTTTTTTTAATTTCCATTTAAAAATTATTATTAAAATTAAAATTTTTGTGAAACTTTGAAGATAGCATCTTAAAAGCTCAAAATACACAACTTTTGAACTTTTCTATAGGAATTTTTGTTGGCGTGAACTCAAGTAGTATATCAATTACACCATGATTTTATTTGTCACCATTATTTCCATCTTGTTTAAAATTTTCATACTATTGTAAGGCATTTTTGTAATAACTACAATATTTACAAATAATTTTTTTTTTAAGACTTTTTTGAAATTTCAATTTGGTGTTTTTAATTATGAAAAAATGAGATTGAGTTTTAGACATATCATCACATTTGAATATACCAAAATGTTGAAATGTGTATTTAAATGTAGAAATCTAATGAAGTTTCACCAAGCCCAAATACAATATGTCTTTTAAGGGTTAAAGGGATATCAAGCAAATCCAACCATTCTTGATTGTCAAAGAGCTCTAAGAATTAATCACATATACGAAGGAATTGAAGTTAAATTTTGGTGAATTACAAAAATGGCATTCAAGTATAATATACACTACAAAAGAAATGTGGTCAATGTTGAATTGGTAGATTTTCTAATACTATAACTTAAATTTCAATTTTATCATGTTGAACATTATACAAAGAACATGTATTTGTTTTCTATATGGTGTAGGGCATACTCTTAAAAACAAGCTTGATTTTGAATATTTATTTCTTAAGGAAATGTGTGTTGTACATTTGGTAGGAGATGGAAAGCAATAATACCTCATTGTATGTTATGCATACAAATTATAGTTGTGTAATAATTATTATATTAATAAAATACTTAAAGTTGTATCATTTTTCATATACAAAATGTCAAAGATGTATCATAGATGTACTTGTAAAATATTGCACAAATTTTTCTTCTATATAATACAAGGGATGTGATTCTTTTTGTGCATATTATTAAATATACTAGTTTAACCCCAAAAGTTCCGTGACTCTATTTTCCATGAAACTGCTCAAAAACTATCATTTTTAGAAGTACCAAATTTTTAAAGAAATTTTTTTTTGACACATATAATCATAGGATCTTATAGAACACTGATTCAAAAATATGTAGAAAAAATTTCAGAACTTTCCACCATGTGGATTGCAAGATTTTAGCATTTAAATTGACAAAAATCCTTTTTTTAACCCTACGAAAAACATGGCAGCTGCACTTTATAAGTTCACTTTTCTATGAAAAAATGTTCAAAATGGTTGTGCTTCTTTGGATTTGTTTTTCTAAACAAGTCTTTTATATGCTTGAAAATTTTCAAGTCATTTGGAATTGTACAACATGTAGGAAAAAAATAGTAAGTAGAAAGAGATTAAGAATGATTCAAAATACTAAGTTGTTAAGAATGTAATTATGGAATTGAAAAATGTTAATTCCAATGGTTGTAATACTCTTATAAAAAATATACGTCCTATGATTTTATTTTTTTTCAAAAAATATTGAAAATTGAGTGAAATAAACAACTTTCAAGTTTATTTTAGAGTACAAAATCCACAATTGCCTGCAAAGTAAAATTCCTCATAATTTTTGACTCATTAATTGAAATGGAATGATTCAAATCTTTCCACATGTATATAAATATAAAAAATCAATTTCAAATTTTTATTTTTGAAAAAAGTGAATTCTTCAGATCTGTCCAAACTGCCCGAGTTGAGATACAAACAACATATTGGGCCATAACTTTTGACTCCTATTTCCAAATGTCATGAATTTTGTTGCATATGAAAGATATTCCTTGTCCACACCTTCTATTAAAATTTCAGCCTAAAATATGGATATATCTAGTCACAATAACCTGCCCAAAAATTCTATACAACCAAAAAATGCAATTTGTTTTTTCAAGGGTGAAAGTAATAGATATGTAGAAACAACTTGAATCCCTGCATTAATGTAATTTGTACAAACAAAAGACAACCCTTCTTTCCTACCAAAATTCAAAATAGTTGTGTCTCCTAGAATAACACTAGAGATGTGAAAAATTTATTTTGTGACATGTGATTCAAAGGAGAAGCTTAAATTCAATGGTTTTGACAATTTTCAAGGTGAAAAAAGGGAGAGCATATACAATTCATGTGTGAAAAACAAAAAAGTCAAGTCCATGAAGTTAAATTTTTTTTTATAGGGATGAGATTCATCATTGACGACTAAACCAATTTTATAGAGAATGAAAACCAATAGCTTATTTCATGAAATTTCATCCATAATCTAAATGTTTTGCATGTTAAAAAATTCATCACTCTAGTCATAATTGTAAGTTATTCTACATGAAATTTGAAACTAAAATCCCTTGTTCATCCAACTCCAAACTTTCTATCAAAAGTGTAGACAACATATTTCAAAGAATTGAAGAAATAAAGAAAAGCAGTTGAGGAGACACTACGTATTGTTGATGAAGTGATGACATGAATTTCTAAAGTATCTAATTTTTTGGGTGAATTTACCAAAATTGTACTTCATATTGACACTAACTACGTAAACATGAAGAAAAAATGGATAAAATCCTCATACCTTCTTAAAGATGAAGGTTATAGTAGAATCTCTTTAAAGTAATAAAGCCATGTGAGGCTAACTATAGTACATTAGAAAGGTTATTAAATTAGGAAGGGTCATTTGCATAAATGATGTTTGTATGTAGTCTAGAATGAAACCAAGACAATCAATATTACCTTTGAGACATTATTTCTTTAGAGAGTATTATCTTAGAGTTTTTCTATTGTATTAGAAGTAGAGCCTTTCATGATTGAACACTTGAACATGCACTTATGAATGAACAAGCCATATTTGTTTGGAGAGAGTATTTTTCTACAACAAGTAGAAAACTGCCTTGTATTGTGAAGTGGTTGATTTTCATGACCCTCAAAGCTAGTTAGGGGTCCTAGATTCTAAAGAAGAATTGAAATTTTCCAAATTTTATTATCCATAATAACCCATCCAATGGTTACTCTCAATCACAGTTGTCAAGTTGTCCAAACCACTTGTTCATTCATTTGTGCAATATGCCCATTTGGTCAGTAAGATCTTATTGAAATGTATTAGATGAGATTTCAACCCATGAGAAGAATGTGACTTCCCTTACATTCAATTGGGTTCTTAGACTTTGCATACTGCTTTGCGGTAGCTGCGTAACGTGGCATAGTGACTGCTATATCATTTTCTTTTCCAATTTTTTTTTGCATTTTTAAATTGAAATTTTTTCTGATAGTGGTCATTTCTAGACCAGTGGGGAAACAACACCAAGAATAGGCCTTAGACGGTCCTCTAAATCCTCCAAAAAATATGTAATGTTGTAGTCCACTACAACTTGATTGCCTAAAAAATGCCTCTCCTCTCCAATATTGTAATCATTGACATATTAACCATTCAAAAGGGTGTTTCCTATAGCAATTACAATTATTATTCTATAAACTACTACTTTACTAGTAATTTTTTTAATCCGCAAAACCCTAAAAAATTCCCGTAAAATCCATATTTTATTAGGAGGGATTTCACGCCAAGAGAAGGCTGTTTCAGGCCTGTTCCTTTGGTTGTTCCTGAGGCAATAAAAGAATGTGGCTTTGTCAAAAAAGAATTCAAAAAAATAAAAAATAAAAAATAAAAAATAAAGAGTCGAAAAAATAAAGATTTAAAAAAATAAAAATAAATGATAGAGCACTGTCTCGACCATGTCGGACTGCGCAACTTGGAACATTCCCATGTAGTCAAGACAGTTTTCAAAGCTGGGGAACTCATCTTCACGAGGCACCAAATCTCTTCTAATAGTCCATCTGACAAACACTATTGGTGACCTCCTATTCCCAAGTGAACTACGATTTCCCCCCAAAAGAGCTCCACAAGGAACTTGCTACCCAAATGTTCATGGTTTGGGAAAACTACTCCAATAGACTCATTTCCTTTGTAAAATTGTTGGAATTTTCTTATTTAATACAAATGAAGATTAAAAATTTAAAGTTGAAATTGGGGACCCCAAATTAGGATGAACTTCTATACAATCATAATCCTACATGCAAGACAAAAGGAATTCCAAAGTTTTGCATGGATGTGTGCAAAAATTGTTTTCTACAATCAAAATTAATTTGTTGGTTAGCATGTTTTTTTGTGCACAACTTATGAAAAGACAACAAGTTATTGATTCTTGGGCCATCGTTTTTGACGTACATTGAACTTGAACCAACATTTTGTTGTTGTTAATTTGACAACAAGACAAGCTACTCCTAAAATGCATTTGAAAATGTAAAAGAAAATTTCCCTTCCAACTCCTCTTTGAACTTTGTCTATAAGTTTTTCTTGGAGGTTCAAAATCTCAAATAGGTTTTTGGATATGAGAATTAGCTTGATTTTCCAAATTTTTTTGTAAAAAATTTATTCTATTAAGAATGTCAAAATGAGGCTTGAAATTCTACTTTGACTACAATTCCTCCTTTTTACTTAACTATGAGTAGTTGAGCCCCTACTAATTCTAATTTACTTATTCCACATAGGTTGTTTTACCACCTAGCACCCCTCTTGTATAAAGAGCTTCTCTTCTCATCTCTATACACACAAAATAAGTGGCTTTTGAAGCTATATGATATAGCTAGTTGCTAGTTATTTTGAATTCTTGGAAAGTAATGCTAAATTTTTTTAAATTATACCTCATAGAATAAGAGAACATCTTGAAAATCAATGAGAATATGATCCAATGTTAGTGATCTAAGATGAATCGAGCATAGCTAACCTTGATCTAGCCTCTTCCTATGCTAGGCCTAATATGTCCAATTGCCTATTACTTCAGTAGCTTGGTCATAGATTGATTAAGCTTGTAAAAGCTTGATATTTTGGGAGATTTATTTTCCCTCCTTTAGGGCTAGTTGAAATCTAAAACTCCACCATTCTTATTTTTAAAAGATTATTGTATGTACAAGCCATAAAAAGGGCTTTGTATGAGAATTATCTTGAAGTTAGTTTCCTATTGGAATTTTTTGGTACATATTCTCCAACTTGAAATGTTGTGAATTTTATTCCATATGCAGCCAATTTTGTAAGAAAAAGAAAGTAAAAAAATTTCAAGCAAAGAAGTGAAATTAACTTGTGTGAAAGCCTCCCCAAATCAAAGCTACCTAAAATTTGGATGCCTTCCCCAAACATTTTTTCCTACTTCAAGCACTATAATCTTGAAACTTGTGTAGTCAAAACCTTCTATTTTTTTATTACAACACAATAAAGTAGTCTACTACTAGATCTTATAATAAAATGCAACATAATTTCATTTGTCATTCTTTTGGAGCCTTTGCTATCATTATAAAAAAAACTCATGTTTTAGATAACATTTCACAATTTTTTTTGAACTAATTTCAGGTGATGTCAAATGCAACAAACTCATGTTTTTGTGTCAAAAAAATGTTCAACATAACATCACTATTGACATTAAAAGATGGATTTGTTGCATTCAACATCATTTAAAATCTATTTAAGAGAATTATGAAATGTTGTCTAAAATGTGGGTCTTAGTTAGTGTATCAAAATGGCCCATTTTGAGTGTTTTTTTGTGAATCAGATTCCGAAAAATCATTTAGGGATTTATGACTACAAAGTAGGAACTTCCATTATTTGAGTGTTAAGTCATTGCAGGAAGTGACTTTTTTAGGCCTTCATGCCATTGTGGTTATAATAGGAAGTATTGCCACTATTATTTGCTAGTTTTGGGATACTATTCAAGAGACTTTTTTGGACCAATTCGATAGTACACTTTAAAAATTCATAACAAACTTGTACTTAATAAAGAAAAATATAATTTTAACCCTTGAAGGACAAACTGGTGACTTTGAAAATCATCCCTTTTCATTACTAAGTGAATCATTGGCTTAAAAATTGCAAAAGTACTCATTGGAAGTCAAACTATTGTAAAAGAACTCTTGTTTTCACAACAAAATTTTGAGGATGAATACAATAACTACACCTAAAATGAACCATTCTTAAAAACAGATCCCTATTTTTGAAGGGAAGATATTCAAAATGTTATGCATGACAAGGACAAATGTAAGGTGAATTTTGAGTAGTGTGCAATTCTATTAAAAATACTATGAAGGTGACAACTTTACAGGTGGTCAATTTTGGGTGCACTTTCTTCTTGGTTTACTTCTCTTTACTGCTATTTCTTCATGTGCATCAAATTCATTTTGACATGACACTTTTAACATCCTACACCTTGCATCTTCAAAAATTTGTAACTAATTCACAATGCATGCAAAAATGATAGAACACTTACATTTTGATTTATAATCTTTCTAGCAATGTGCAAAAATTGTTGTTCATTTTCTAGAGCATATCAATTATACCATAGATGACTTATTTGTGCCATTTTATGTGTAGTTTACCTTAGTTCAACTTTAGTGTCCTAAGGTAGGAGGCTCGAACTACAAGTGGGCATTTTGGACCGAACATGCCACAGAGGTACATTTTGATATTTTCAATGTACCCAAATGTACAAATGGTGTACATTCTAGGGGGTGGTCACTTTTACAGCCCTATACCACTTCAGTTTCAAAATTTCATAACTAATTCCACAAAGCTCCAAAAAATATGAAACAACTTCGGCCACATGCCATTTCCTCTTGTCTTTCAAGGAAAATTTATTGAAAAATATTTCAAGATGTTTTACCTCCCCCAAAATTCAATTTCAGTGCTTAGATGATCACTTTATGGACCTCCTACCTTACTAGAAGAATTCCCTGCCATCCACCATACGCCAAGGGTGAGTGACTCAGTGTCCACGTTTCACTCTCCCCCATTTCTCACATTTGTCTTCGTGTGAAATTGATTAATTAATTATTTTCAACAATGCCAACACGGCAAACTGCAGTCAGACGACTCCAAATGGAAGTCAAACAGAATCTATCAATATACCCCACTTTCTAGTCTTCTACAGTTCGACTGGACCACTTGTTCCCCCACCTGGCACTTTGGAATCAGGTGCAAATCACTGTGCATCCGTCCTGCTGGCCTCGGCACTTCCCAAGTTTCGCATTTGACTGGAATATTATACTCCACTCCGGGCGAGGATGCTGGATTTCTGCCGAATCACCGATTTCATTTGCCTCAAATCCACGTCTAAAATAACGTAACATAAGATACCATAAAAAGTTCTCAGTCTGCAACGAGGCACGTAAGTCTGGTCAATACTAACACTTGAACTTACATCCGGTCGCTAAAATTGGAAGAAGTCAAAAGAAACAAGTTATAAAACGAACTGGTTCCGGGATAAAAAAACAACTGTAAACGAAAACGCAACTCACTTTTTCTGGGTTGCGCAAACACAGCAATATATAGTGTTATTATAATCAGTAGCTAGAGGACAGTGAGAAATATATACTTACTGTTCTGAAGGTCAAGTTTCTTAAGTCTGTTTTCGGAACGTAGGCGGTCATTTTTTCCGCAGAGAAAGAAAAAATGGGGGAGGGATTCATCACTCATGCGCAGAGTTGACGTGGATTTGTGGCCGTTTTTCTAACAGACAGTTCCGGGATCCGGTGAGCATTGACTGGTCGCAAGTAGTCTCTGACAATCCGATTCGAAGCTAGGCCGGCGCCTGGCCGACATCAGTATATCTCTCCCAGTACACGATATCTCTCTCATGTTCCTTTTCTAGCTAGCACTTCCATCAGGTTGGTGGATTGGATCCAGTCTATTCAAACCGCTCACGGTTACGTACGTACTCGTCGCGTTGTAAGCTTCTTGCCAGTGAGTGACGCTTGTTGATTGTAATCTGAATATTGGTTCAAGCTGGCTAGACATGCAAGCTTTGCCTCAAATTTTCATTCACTTCGTTAGCTACTGTAGCTTTTTCGTGGCGTGCCTGATATTTCGATCTCCGATTTCGCATCTTATCGTACCCCTGGGCCTCTTATCGCCGGGGATTCAAACTTCTTCACGACGATAAAGTTTGGGATGTGTGGCGAGTCAGCTAGTACGTGTGCGTCAGCGAGGCAAAGTTTGCGTTTGTACGTGGGTTATATTACGATAGGAATGACGGGGTTCCGAGGTTTCGGGCTGTCGCTAGATGTCGAGAACAGATGTATTTAACGAGGATGGGACTTGCATATTAGAAACGGGTTTTCGGATCGGAGTCTTCAGTTCAATCTCTTTGCTAATAGATAGCTTCCAGTGAGGTGCGTGATAGCAGTATTTGCTGTCGAGTACATTTCGAAGGATTGGAGGTTAGTGTTGTTGAGTACACGATGCGGATTGCGAGGGTGATGCGAGTTCTGTAGAACGAGTGCATTGACCATTAGGAGACGGGTTCTTCTGGAGAACGTCAGGCTCGTGTTAATTAGGAAACCATCGTTCGTGGTGTCAGTTCGTTTCTACAGGACCTGATCTCCGTGTGTGTTGTGGCGTGGATTTCGAAGGATTGGAGGTTACTGTTGTACCCGATGCGTATTGCAAGCTTATCGCGAGTTGTGGAGAACAAGTTTATTGACCATTAGGGGACGGAATCTTTCGCGTTGCAGTGTAATTAAGTTCGTTTCTGGCTCTAGCGATGGCCCTCGGCGCGGCCGTTCTGGCTGCTTTCCGATCGAAATCCTGGCCCTCTACTACGGGCTCTGGGCCCTCCACTTCCCCCGAGCCTGAGCCCAAGCCTGAGCCCAAGCCTAGAAAACCAGAGCCAGTCCCCGTCCCGTCCTTCTTCCTGTGTCCCATCACGTACGAGATCATGGCGGACCCCGTGACGTTAGACACCGGCATGACGTACGACCGCGCCAGCATCGAAGAGTGGCTGGAGCACGGCCACAACACGTGCCCTTCCACCAACCGCACCTTACTCACGCCCCACCTGATCCCCAACCTCACCCTGCACCGCGCCATCCGCGCCTGGTGCGCCGCCAACCGAAGCTCCAGCAACATGGACACGGTGTCCAAGCTCTTGGAGGTCATATCCCAGAGCAATGAAGTCGGGGCGTTTTTTGATTGCGCCAAGGAGATTTACACTTTGGCGGAGGAGTCGGGAAGGACGAGAAGGACGTTGCGAGATTTGGGTGCCATTGGGATTGTGACCCGAGCGGTGGTTCGGTTGGATGAGATTGTTACGGACAAGCGGTCAAGGAGTTGGAATAAAGGGCTGGAGTATGCCATTGCCACGATTGCTATGTTGCATCCCAGTGGGGAGGCCGACAAATGCTGGTACGAGGATCACACCGAACTTTTTTCTCACATTCTATAGAAAAGAATCTCCTGGATGCACTGGTACTAACTGCTTGGTCGGTGTTTAATGCGCAACGAAATAGCAAATGTCTGAAATTCACACTAAAGGGAGTTTTCAGAGTTTAGTTACCATCATGATAATGAGACGGAGTTTAGCACGCGTCCAAAGTATTTGATAGTGGAAACGGTTGTAGAGGGTTGAGTGTACTTCCACTCATAATTATGAATGTTTGAAATAACCTCAAGTCATCGCGCATGTAAAGATTGTTCGTACAGATTAGGATTTACAAATCTCCCAAATGATTTACAAATGATCTCCACAAATGTATAGGTTTGAAAAAGAACACGAAATCATGAACCCGTATGGAATTTTTCATGACCTCATGTTACATTGATGTCTTACGATTGTGGATGTCAAATGTTAAGATTGGTCGAATAGATTATGTTTTGCACCGTTCTATCGATACGTACCCAGCCATCAGAGGGTTTGTGAATGCGATCAATCGTCGCTTTTACAAGGAGATTTTTTGGAAGAATTTTTTGGAAGTTTATAAATCGCCTAACTGAAAACTCTCCTGGTTTGAAACGAGAAGCAAATCATGATTTTTTTTAAAAATTCTTATGATCAGATGTTCCATAGATGCCTTACGATTGTGGGTGTCGAATATTCAGATTGTTTGTCATAAATCCCATCGAACAGATAGATTACGTTCGAATAGATTATGCTTTTCTGGACATTTACAAATCAATCCATTGAAAATCCAACGGAACTGAAATGACAAGAAAATCATGAAATCTTACGGAATATTTATGATCACGTTATGGTAGCGGCTCCATTACTCATACAGCACAGTAGAGCAGAGGCTCCATTGACCATCCGAGTGAACTTCGATTTGTGCCAATACTAAACCACTTAATCTATCTACTGTATTGACGTTTCGTTTCTTACAATTGATTTTTAGGTTAACCCAAACCAAACTTTCTTAACTTTTAGACCACACAAGTTTGTAGACTCTTGTAGAACAAGGTCACCTATATGGTGAACTAATGGAACCTCTCCGATCCCTTCCTCCCTGTTTGGTGAAACCAATAGTCTAGTCTTTCCCTTCCCTTCCATTTGCTGTCTAACGATTGTGTTCCCCTGTTTTGTTGTGATCGATCAGCCTCCGCGTCCCGGGCCTTGTGACCATCCTCTCGACGCTTCTCTCCACCGGTAGCACCACCGCGAAGATCAACTCCACCAAGGTCTTGCTCTCCGTCCTCCCCTCCTCCGATTTCCAATTCCAACTCCAGGTTTGCACCCACTGGGGCGCCCTCAAGGGCCTCCTCTCCCTCCTCCGCGACTCCTCCCTCACTCCTGCCGAGACTCGCCTCGGCCTCCGTTGCCTGCTCGCCCTCCTCTCCCCCAAGCAAGCCCAATCCCAGACCCAGCAGCAGCAGGTTCAATACACCCGCATCGCCGCCATCAACGAGCGCGCCGTCCACTCGCTCATTGAGCTTCTGCCCCGCGGGGAGCCTCGCTCCGTGGAGCTCGCGTTCGCCATCCTGGAGGTCCTGGCG
The DNA here is from genome assembly GCA_963969395.1 of Pseudoscleropodium purum. Lineage (NCBI taxonomy): Eukaryota > Viridiplantae > Streptophyta > Bryopsida > Hypnales > Brachytheciaceae > Pseudoscleropodium > Pseudoscleropodium purum. The sequence continues at coordinate 8,949,662 of OZ017796.1, forward strand.
AGCTGTGCGGAAGGGAGGGAGTCCATCACGAACCACCCGTTTGCGATTCCGAGGATTGTGGAGTATTTGCATGGAGTGAGTAGGCCAGCCACGGAGTATGCGGTGGGGACGTTGCATTGCGTGATTGAGTTCGGGAGTAATCGGAGTGTGGTGGAGACGGCGTTGAAGGCCGGGGCGTTCACGACGCTGTTGATGTTGTTGCCGAGTGACTGCAGTGGGAGGTGCAAGGCGAAAGCCAGGGAGATGCTGAAGCGGTTGAATCAGAAGTATGCGGGGCGACCGGGGGATGACGATTTTAGTGTTTTCATTGAACGCGGGATCACCAATCGACAGCAGCAGCAGCAGTAGATGGGGTAGCAAGCAGACTTGTGGGAGCTTGTTCTTGGAGTATTGGCAAGCTTGTGGGAGTAGCAAGCTTGCTCATCGAGTCACTGATTCCCGTGTTGTCAGCTTCGATCTCGTTGAAGTACTCGCGCCCAAGAATGCTGATGTGCACAAGAAAGTCAGGCCCGCAGCGGATTCAGCATATGAATCCCTGGTGTGATTGTATTCATACAATCCCCGATGGTCTGACTGTTTTACCCTTCGAGGATCGAGGAAATCAGTTGCCAATTTCCTGGGATCGGAGATGATCAAAGTGGAAATCACTGGGAGGTGGAGTAATCTTCCTGTGTCTGCGCTGTAGATCTGACACCCCAAGGAGTGAAGTGACCTACCGTAAAAATTCGTTGAAGATCTTATGACAGAGTCTTGATTTAGCAGTTTTACAGTAATTAAGAGGAAGGCCTTATTGAATTGGTGATTGCGAAAGCCACCACGAATTATTGAAGAGTTGTCAAATGCAGTACAGTACATTACTCTTGGGAAGGTGAGATTCAAGGGCAGTGAATGCATATGAATCGGACTCGTTGTGGTTACGACGGAATGCATACAACCTCCTCGCGGCGGCCTCACTTTCGACCCTGAGGGTAAGGAAATGCAGGGCTCAACTCCCTTGTGAGGTTCAGGAGGAAATCGACAGGCTTGTTAGCAACCCGTATGTACTGTACTGGATTTGACTACTAGAATATGAACTCAATGTACACCAAAATAGGACAAGACAGCCACTGGAGCATTGAAAATTCAACAATTAACACATTTCATTTGGATGTCATTTAGCATCTGTAGTACCTGTTTATTCACTTTATTGTGCTCAAATTGGTGGCACCAGATTAATGGAAGGAGATTCAAATTGGGAATGTCATGTGTCATTGGATTTGGTTCAAGATGAATACAAACTTTTGTCACTTGAATGTCTATTGTATACTTCAATTCTTGCATCTTCTGTGTCAAAAATACACTGCCAAAAATGCAAACCATGTTGCAACCTGAATTGGACTTTCTAGACCTTGTGGAAGTGAAATATGTTTCACTGTTGCCTCCAAGTGCCCCTGGCTTGCCAAGTTGCTTGGCATTGAATTGAAGACGCCCTAAAGAACATGACCACTGGTGCAGACGATATGTACCAGCATTTATAAAACTGATAATTGTTCATTATTATTCAAGGTCTAGAAAAGTTTTTAACTTTGGAGAAGGGTTTGCATATTTTCTTTTAAGAAGTATATAAGTAATTTGTTATCCAATGTATTCATGCAAAAATGCATTTAATGTAAATTTGAACCTTAAATGCTCAAGGCACCATATTTTAATGTCGAATAAAATTTGAAGTTAAATAATATCTTACCAAATTACTATTTTGTGTACTTTTTAAAATGTTGAATACACTACATAGTCTATTTTAAGCATAACAATCCAATTCATTAAAGAATTTTTGGGGGTTGGAAGGGCTGTTTCAAGGCCATTCTCATCGTTGTTCCCCTAACAACCAACTGAACTAAGGAATGGCGATTGTTAGATGTAAAAAAAAGAAAAATTTAAATGAAGAAATGAAAAAAAAGTAAATTTTTTTTAATGATGTGTTAGTTGTTGTGCCATATTAGGCAACACATGCAATGAGTTCCCAAAGTATGAAAACCTCAAGGAACTCACAACCCTCCAAAGCAACTGAAAATCTTTTAATGGTAAAAAAAATTATTTCTAGTTTTTCTATTGAAGATTTTGTGCAAGGATGTGCATTTGCAAATCTTGCCTTTTTTCAATACTCGAGGCTTATGGAGATGATCCTCAAATAACTAGATGTTGTGGGAAAAATCACACGAGAATTTCATTCAAATTTTTTTGGAGTAGATTTTGTAAAGCCATAAATCATTTATGATTAAATTTTTCTATAACCTTTTCAATGAGCTTGCACAATTGTGCCACAACAAAAGTTTGCTCAAGTGACAAGTGTAATTGCATCTATTGCATCATTTCCCAAAGCAAACAATTGATAGTTACAATATACATTAGTTCTCTCTATTTGAATATGCGCACAAAAGAAAACCTTCCTATACAGTGCAAGACAAGGCAAATATGTTCTAACCAATGTTGGGTGAGTATTGACTAAATGTAATGTTCACAACAATTTTACATGTCTAGATACCCATCCAACATTGGTTTCACATCAATCTATCACACCAACTTATAGGCAAAAACCTTACTCCCTCTATCTCAAAATTAATCTACAATACTCCTACATTTTTTTGAGATAGATGGAGTACTAGAAAAATATTGGGGACATACAAAAAGCTATTCCAGTAGAGGAATGGCTAAAAAGATTGAAGAGATTTTGTTTCCATTCAAGTGCACTTGTGGCATCTCATGTGGTTTAGGAACATCAATACATCCTATCGATTTACATATTTCAACACTTACATGTTTTGCATCGACAAAATGCAAATAGTAGACACAATTGAGAAAGAAACAATTTGGGGTATACATACTTAGCTACTTTGAGCTTTGTGAATCAAGACATGGCTTCTGCTATTCTACATTTGTGCACCAATTTTTGGAGGTTCCAATATGAAGAATTGCAGTATGCTATAGCTGGAGGTTTTTTCCAAAGCAACAATCATCAATCTGTAGCTTGACAAACTTATAGTTGAATCTTTTCGTCCATCGGTTTCATACCAGTAGTCAATGTATAGCTATGTTTCTTTTGTTTTTCGAAATGGCATAGAACGTCGAGCCAGTCACCATGAAAATCATCCTTTTGAGTACTATGTGAATCATAATTTGCTTAAAAAACAAAACCAAGAACACTCATTGAAGTTCAAACTACTTTGCAACACCTCCCCTTTTCACACAAAATTCCAAAAATGAACATCTGCACTTCTGTGTTACATAGAAGCATTCTTTGTCATTTATGAGGCATCTCTGCATCGTTGCAACCATCGTGCTTATTGGCCTTGGAATGGATCAGTGATGGATTATCAATTCGAGACTGTAACTGACTGGCAGAATTCCACAAAATTGGTGCCAACGGAACAAGGAACTGGCGTAGATTTGAGTTGGAGTCAACTAAAACCTCAAATGGCCCGCGGCGGAGCCTCAAATTTCCACAAGTTTATTGTAGGTTTTGGAGCTACGACCTTCGAATGTCACATTCCTAGAGCTCAGCACCGATTGTCAATTTAACAAACACAATACTAATTGTCCTTGCTTCTAGGTTTTGGGTGTCCGTCTGAAACTCCGTCATGGCACTCTAGAATGCTTCATTTTGATCGACAAATATCAGTTATGATCAGCACCAACTTGCTTGGATCGATCTCCTCTGACATTTCGACTACAGCGGTTGGATAATTCGGAAATTGTCGTTGGGCTCTGCGACTGAGACATTGAATGTTCGGAGAGATTTGCGGTAACTTAGTCCTAATGAAAATAGTTCTAATCGGAACTACGGAAACTGTGTTTGAGTCAGAAAACTGGTACTAGCTCGATCTTCAACTACCTCTTCAACTAGCTGGATTCTCATATATGTCAAGCCCTAACTTGTTTGAATTGGCAGTCTGTACGAAGGTTAAGTTGAGACAAATTTCAGAGATATCGATGTTAAAGCCGATCAGTTGATAGAAAGCCAATCGATTGATACGGTAGGAATATTAATGTAAACCATTAATCGAATATTGGTTGTTGACAAATTTTCAGTCTTCTAACGTTTTGTACATCTAACACGTGTTTACAATCGATCCACCTCGAGCGGCATGATTGTGGGCCAATATTTTTAAGAAAAAAAACTCTTGAAGCTGTTGAGTGTGTTGATTTGTTGCCGTCATTCTCGATCTCGTGGTTGCACTTGTCGATCTAGCTTACTTTACAAATCAAGTTAGTTATATAACTGCTGTCTAAGTTTAACTTGGTTTGCAAACTACGTGACTGGAATGGTGAACCTTATTAACCTCTAAGGTAGGCGTGCCATTTACCGCACACTGCGTAGAACCGGACACCCACTACATACTACCGCACAGCTCATCAACCGAAAGAATGTGAACGTGTCAGTCTGTTCTCATGACCGCACAGCCACCACACGCTGTGCGGTTAAGCGCTGTGAATTATAATTTGACAAAAATCAAACCTTGTTTTCAATGTTAACAGTTTTGTTTGATTTTAAAATTGAATTCAATTTTACATAGAGTCTACACCTCATAAAGTTTCATTGTACAAAATTTCAAGAGAAAATGAATTGAAACTTGTTTGAAAGAAGACTTGAAAGTTAGCCTGTGCGGTTACTGGCAAGTCTATCTTATATTGGGAGTTCACATCTCACGATTCTTTAAGTTTGCACCAACATGATGAATTTCATTAAAATGGCAGCATTCTAGAACTTTGGGGATATTACATCTATACCCATCCTAGATGTTCAGACCAACCATTCTGAAAGTGGCAAATTTCATATGCCATTTTAATGAAATTTGCCATCAACAAAAAACTTGACTAGAAATAGAACTCAAGCAACTGAAGCTCCTCTACAATTGGATAGATATATTGTAATAGAAGAATTCAACCAAAGTTGAAAAGGTTTTCAAGTGAACCTAGAAATGTATTTTTTTTTAACTTTTCAAGTTTGGAACTATTGAAATTATGATACACATCCTGAAGTAATGAGCAATAAAGTAGATAGAAGTGAACATGATAGTAGTTCTTATACGATTAGAATTGGAAGAGTTTAAACATTGGCTATGAGTTCTAAGTCCTATTTGGCTCCCAAAATTCACAGTAATTTTAGTTTCAGGAATAAAATTTTGAAAATTTTGCAATCCCCATATTTATGATCTTTCTACATGGGATTTTTAAAAAAAAATTCTAACAAATGGAAAGAACCATTGCATTAAAAAAAAGAAAACCAAGTACACAACGGCCAAGCCAACAAAGATTGGGCAATGAAGAGATAAGAGCAAAGGACAAAACAAAACAAAAAGTCCTAGAGAGAAATACAAGAGGGAGGCCCCTTCTTGTTCCACATGATGCAAGTGCCATCTCTATAAGCTAGAACTGAGGATTTAAGCCAAATTTGATCAAACTTGGCCTAAATGGTAGACACCTTCTACGGATGATGAATAATAACAAATTGAGCCTTCAGCTGAGCCGCCTACCCTGAGTCTAAAAGAGCCTTCCAGATGCCCTTTGGAGTCACATCAAGGGGCCATTGCTCTTGAGAGAAGACCTTGCTATCGTGGGAATTCAAATAATCCAGAGTATAGATCTTCGAAGTAAAGACTAGATAACTTTGAGTTCATGGAATCATCTAGGAGTAGAGGAGCCAAAAACACATTGAACAAAAGTCATTCTCACGTGTGGCCCTATGCATGGTTGAGAATTCCAAAGATGGTAGAGTATAGATTGAGCATAGTCCTACATTTCCACTACCTTCTAACAAGAAAAAAATCTATGAGAGGAAGTTTTTCAATACCTAAATTACAACAAGGACAAGTGGTGTCAATATTTGGGTTGATACATGCTCTCCATGACTATACTGCGACTGAGTTGTGAAAGATAGACCACATGAATGTTGATTTTTTCTATAACCTAGTTTTAAACCAAATGTCCATCTAATCTGGGGAGAAGGATTGTGAGAGGTTACCATCCCATTTAGATGGGATAGAATGCGAGAATTGAGCATTTTGTGTAATATATTTGCAACCAATTGTTGTTGTATAAGCTAAAAGTTGGGTGCCATCTTGCCAGTGCCATTTCCCTGGATCAAAATATAAAGAATAGGTGGCCCTTGAATAAAGAAGATAAGGGGTTCTAGTACTACCTTTTTTAACTGAGGAAATACGAACTCTCCGTATAAACCCTGAGAGCACCTCTACCCCTCTTGATGATGAGGATTTGGCAAGTTGCCAAGATGACGCTCCCATGGAAAAAGTTGTAATATGGCTAGGAGTGTCAATAATTGAATGTTTGGAAGAAGAATAGGATTATTAGGAACTAGATTCTTCCAAGTAAAGGCAAAAATGAGGTCATCACTGTTGAGAGAAATTCCAACCCATTCATGGACTTGGACCTTGTTGAAATGATACTTAAGCATTACCAACCAAGCTAGAGGTATGCTTGATATCAAAAGAAGCCAATTGTTTCTTTCCATTTCTGTGAATGGAAATAAAATGGAGATTATATACCAAGGGATGAAGTCATGAATTTGAGAATCTCATAAATTGCCTATAATACGTAAATGTGCTTGGACTAAAGTTCTAGCTTTGTCAACTAAGAAATTGAAGTTTGAGCCAATATAGCTTGAAGACCACTATATGCTAGTTGTAAGGACTTCATCTAAATTAGTGGGAGGTATAGGTTCAATATGCTTCACAATCTTCCTCCAAGCACTTGTGATTCTATTCCAAACTCTAGATCCTTATGATTTGAAGGTTTATGAACCATAAGCCATGCTTGGAATGGAAACCAATATCCGCACTTGGGGTGAAGTTTTATTTTGGATATTCTATACATTAGGAGTATTTTAAGGTTAGTGATGCCAAACTCGATAGGAAATAGGACCCATTTTGCTAGGAGAGCTGTAAAAGAGACCTTGGGATCAAGTAATGTAAGTCCACCAATTTTCTTGGGCAAACAACAGTCTGGTCAACTAATGCGTGTTCTAATTGTGTGTTCGATGCTACTCCAAAGAAAATTACGTAAAAAGCCGCAAATAGTTTAGATGGCCTAAAGGGAACCACTCCAAATTGCTATAAAGTAATACATTGTGAATAAGAGAATTGCATTAATGATAGTAACACATCTTGCAAGAGAAAGACATTGTAAGGTCCAATATGAAAGTTCCTTCGAAATCTTCTACTGAAGGAACCCATCAATATTTGTTATCTCCAAGGATATGCCAAACGGAGCTTCAAGTAGTTGAGATAGTAATCCTAGGGGACCCATGTAAGATTGAAACTATCTAGCAAAGCTGGTTTGATTTTCGAGGAAAACCATTATGTAATACTCTTAGTCCAATTGATAGTGAGTCCTGATGCTCTACCAAATTTTCATAAATGGGTTTAGGCTTATAGCTTTGCTCTTTAAGTTAGGGGACCGGTTTGATCTCTCCAATTGGTAGTGAAATACCCTTTTGAATGTCTCATATAAAATTGTTGCTAAAGCTATGCAAATTAGGCTCCAACAATTACTCAAGGACATCATTAGCCCCGAACAATCTGCTTTCTTGCCTTTTTGTCATATTCTTGACAATATCTTCTTACAATATGAAATGGTGTAATAGGCCAAGGACTTTGACCAGGACTTGATATTCTTGAAACTCAACTTCACCAAAGCTTATGATGTCGTATCTTGGGACTTTCTTCTTCTCGTTATGACAAAGATTGGGATCCACGAATCTTTTTCCTGTTTAATAATGATGTTGCTTCAAGATGCCTCTGCATCTGTTTTAATTAATAATCAAGCTACATCAGCTTTTTCCATATAGAGAGGAGTATGACATGGATGCTCACTAGCCCCATATCTTTCTTACTAGTTGAGCAAAATATAGGCAATATACATGGCATCTCGCTTCTTGATAATGACTCTTCCCAACTTGTATCACAATATGCAGACGATACTAGTTTATCAATTAGAGGACAAGAAATTGACCTTTGAAATTCCATGGGAAAAATTTTCACCACCTCATATTGCTCACAATTTGTTGCAAAATTGCTTAGATGATTGGCTACTGGTTCATTTACCTTGCTATTGTAGTTAGTATACAAATATAACATTTATTTTTCTATAGCAAAGTATTATTGAATAATTTAATAGCATTTGAAGCATTTGAAAAACATACTATAGCTCAAATATTGCAAAACTCATCACCTTCCTTTCTCTACCATCTACATTTGGGCCTATAGTAGTCACTAGCTAATAGCCACTCAAAACAAAGGTCAAAAGTTTCTTACAACTAATTGATCATAGGAGTTGAAGAAATCTTTAAAGTAGGAAGTAGGAAGTAATTTATTTTGCTCTTCAAGGATGTTTGTTTAAGGGGAGTCTAGTATCATATGTAGGTACCTTATATTTACAACTTAAAAAATTCCAAGAGTACTATCTAAGTGCTAGAAAATTACAAAACAACTTAGCTTGAAAGCCTTGAATATCTCTTTAGTTTTCTAATGATATCATCAAAAATTCGGTATTGTAAAATTCAATAGTACTACTATGAAAAAAAATTTAAGACCATATATTACAAGTGTATAAAGCAACTCCTCCACCCCCACCCCCCAATTATTGACTTCTTTTACTTCTTTTGTCTTCCAAGGCTCCTTAGCAACAATGCTAGCTTGTGAGTATGAAAATGTGAGCATGTGAATCTTAAGCAACTATATTTAAATGAATACCCTACAACCATTGAAGGTGCTTATAATATAAACACCTACAATATAGGTATCTATAACATAATTACCTATAATCGTAAAAGGTTTCTATAATATACACTTATAATATAGGTATATAGTCTTCTAGGTTCATATAATAGCAATTTTGGACTCCTTAGGACACAAATTGGTCTCCTTGATGTTTCAAGATTTATTTTTTTACATGAGATAAATTGATAAACTTAAGATTACCTGAAAGAAAAGAATGAATTGTCTTCAAATTAAAATAGGATAGGCAATCATTCTTGTTTGTGCTAAATAACACTAGATTGATCCAAGTCTTTTAATTTAATTATAAATCTTATAGAAAATTCAACCTTTGAACTACTATTACATTTGAGAAAAACCAACCCTTGGTTGAGCCGCCAAATAGTGACAAACCAATCTTTTCAATTTGCAATTAAAAAACCTATCAAATTTGTTAGATTATGTAAATTTCGTGAAATGCAGTTGGATTTTGTTGTTCTAACGAGTAGAACATCCAATATGCTAAATGCAAATCTGAATTGTTTACTCTCTATGCTTCTTTTAATATGTACTTATTCAAGAGTTGCCAAATTGAATTTTAATCAAATTAAATAAATGAAGCAAAATTAAATAATTTTTGAAGCTAGGTGCCAAAGGCATCTAATTTCAAAAGTTACTTTAGTTAACTAATTTTGTATGTTTGATATGAGAAAAAAAAGGTCTTTATATAAGTGAGGTAGTAATAGGTGAAATTATTTATGTGAAATATGTAAATTAGGATTAATACACTATAAGAAAAAAGGGTGCTTTAAGTGAGTTTTTAAGTATAGTCTTAAATTGAAGATTATAAGTAGTGACCTATAAGGAGATTTTTAGCAAAATTTTACTAGAAACACATGTATTTCTAGTAAACTTTTACTAAAAATCTCTTTAAAGGTCATGAATTATAATCTTATGTTTAAGATTATACTTAAGAATTCATTTAAAACACGCCCTTCTCTTGTAGTGATAAGAGCTCAACTGCTCATAGTAAAGTCAAAATAATTAGGAATTGTGTTTAAAGATAAATTTAAGACCTCGTTTAGTCATAGTAGAATAATTTTTTTCAGAAAAACTTAAATTAAGTTAATGTGGATAATCAAATAGAGTTCATCTACAAAAATTTATTTGAAAATTCAAGACTCCAACTAAGAGTTATGAACAAAATTCAGAGAGGGGTTGGAAGGGACATTTTTTAGACATTTTCAAAAACCCTCCATGAAGTTTGTCCATAACTTTTATGTGGAGTATTGAAATTTCAAATAGATTTTTGGAGATGAAAATTAATTTTATTTATTATATTAACCTAGTTCAAAGGTTTTTGCAAAAAGTTATTTTACTATGACTAAATGAGGTTTAAAATCTAACTTTAAACACATCCCTACATTTGACAATGAGTGATTTATTTTCAAAATATCCCATAGTTTTTGAGGATTCATGATGGAATATTGATTTTTCTATAAAATTAACCTCTTCATCATTTATTCTCATCAAATGTCCATGAAATTAGTCTTTCACATTGTCATAAAAAAATTCTTGATGATAAGTTGTTGGAGTATGCTTAGGCATTTGCATTTTTTCCACAATTTAGGATTTAGTGGAATGTCTTCTAAGTGTAAAGTGTTTAATAACTAGGGTTAAGTTGTTTTAAAAGATCTTAATCTTCATTATGAAATGTTCTATATTCGACATTGCCGACATCCGACATAGTGACTTGTGACAAATGGGAATAAAGGATAAAAAATTGTTTAGGAAAAAAAACACTATTTGCGGGTTCTTTTGCGGGTTCCTCGAAGGATTGTCTTTGCAGGGTCTTCCTAAGACCTCGCATTTTTTGTACTACTAGCACCTTCTATTAAGATAGAGACTAATATCAAAAATGGACAACATCATTGTAATTATATAGTAGGGTGTCCTATAACGAACAATAGTTGACTCTATTATTGATTGAAAAAATTTCAATTTGTGTACATGTGATAGACCCATATTTGATTGGAATTGGAATACGTTTCAAAGCTAATTGTTTCAAGTGAAACTATAAGGCAAAGATGGATTCAAACACTATAGAAAATCTTGTTTTAAGTGAAACTATAGAACAAAGATGGATTCAAACATTACAGAAAATATGAACCCAACAGTGGGCTGTTTAATTACACATAAATGTGCATATATAGAAGGAAAAAAATTTAGTTAAATTTTATTTAGCCTATGTAATCATAGTGTATGTCATGCAAGATTGAAGACTAAAAAAATTTTACAAAACAAACAAACAAACAAATTTTTTTTATTTTTATAGATTTATACAAATTTAAAAAAGTCAAATGGCCCATTACTGGGTCTAGGTTTTTTGTAATGATGAAATATTCACATTTATATTGAATAAAATATTCATTCTTGAAGAAAAAAAATCTATTTTTTTGCATTCTTACTCATCCTTATTTTTACACACATTGAGATCAATTTCTCAATGAATTTCCTATATTGGGTTGTTGCAAGAAACACTTATCCTATTTCTTGTCTCTTTGGTTTTGAACTGAGTTGTCATAATGAACAGCATATTACTGTTCACGGACAAATCAGACCGATTTGGGCTGACCGGCTATCAACTTTGGAGCTCTGTAACTTTTTCAAAAAGTACCCGAATTGGGCATATGAGATGTTTTTCGGCATCTATAAAAACTGTAGATGCCGAAAAACATCTCATTTGCCCAATTTGGATACTTTTTGAAAAAGTTACAGGGCTCCAAAGTTGGCAGCCGGTCCACTCAAATCGGTTCGATTCGTCCATAAACAATAATATGCTGTCCATTATAACAACTAGGGTTTTGAATAGGTGGTTTTAGCTCATGAATTTTGCGTCACATGTCCATTTTTAATTTTTTATGAAATTTGAAGGATAAATATACGTATTAGTTTCAAACATTCAATAATTTTTTCCAATATTTTAAAATTTATTTACTATTTTTAAACTAATTCCAATTGGATGTCTACCTTAACCATTTTAGGGGGTCTTAGTACTATTTCCAACCCAAAAATACGAATTTGAAAGTCAAAATTGGAATATAAGGAATTATACCTAAGTTATACAAACCTATGAGAGATTTTTTTAAATAAGAAAATTGTCCACCTTCCACATGTACTTAAAGTGCACTACCTAGGTACAATTGTACAAGTGTAGGGAACACTATTTTTATTTTCCAAAGATGCAAAATGGTTGAAAAGAAACACCTTCAAATAAAAAAATGAATTTTTTTAAAGAATTATTTGAGTTTTTTTTTACTATTTTCTAAAAATCAAATGCAAAAGTATCTATTTTCTTGCATTTTTCTAGTCCTCTTTTGTTGTGCATAAATTTTAGAGATAAAATTTTCTAGGCTTCAATTATTACTCATATACTATTTTCAATGCTTTATAAATTATCTATATTTTATTTTATTTAAAAAAAATTATTTTATAAGTTATAATACTCTAATATTGAGACCATTTTGGCCAAAAAATGGCAAATGTTTCTTACAATTACCCTATCCTACAAGCTGAAATGCTTAACCCTATAAGTCCGTAACACCTTAGTCTTTTTTTGAATTTTCGCACATTTTTGCTTATATCTTTGTACAAAAATATCATTTAGCAAAATTTCATGAAATCTGTCATCAAGGTAGGTTGTCTTTTCAAGAATCAAGTATTACATTGGATGAATGAGAAGTTACTTAGACTTACATCAAGAAAGTACACCATTCCTCTTGAAACAACATTGCTCCAAAGGATTCACAATATAGTATTGAACGTGTATTGTTGCAAGTCAACAGTAATACTGCAACAATGTAGTTTCAATGGGAATGCACGCATCAGAGCGCATCAAAGCGCTTAAGGGTTAAGTTTTCCGTTATAGGTACCTCCACCTTAGTACTACAGTACTTAATTTAGGCAGGTTCAAGGACAAATGTACTTGGGAAGACAAGAAGATAGGACCCCAAATGAATCACCTTATTTCTTATCTTAACTTAATTCATTTGCAAAGTCCGTGCAAAAGGTGAGGAATGCTTGTGATGAAATCCAAACACGAATGCCGAGGAAAGTACTTCAAACCAGTTGTCCAGCCAGTCACCGACCTCCGACCACTGCAAGGCTGCAAGTGAGCTGCAAACTGCTGTCCGGGTTCAAAGTCAACCACTTTTTCTGATTGCGGGCTACCTTGATTCAACTTGAAGTCACCGAATTGTCAAAGAACCGATGATTTCATACTGACAGTAGGTATCATTTGCAGAGGGAAACCATTGACATTGCATATTGACAAATGAACGAACATCGATTACAGTAAGATAATTAATGAATTCGAAAACCTGACTTAGCTAGCTAGCCAATGGATCGAAGGTACGAACTTCTAGGGTGCAATTGCAAGTGGGTGCAAGTTGGTGCAATTACTATTAAACAAAAAACTAAGTTAATTAAGTAGGATGATTTGCATGATGGTTGAAAATATACAAAGATTAATGTAATGCTGACCAACTTCGCTTTCGAAGACTCTCGCTGTGGCCATCGCGATATGCCGGCCAAGTGGGTAAGCTAAACAGGCTTCATTTTATGGGTACGGTCGTCGATCTCAGCTGCGGGTTGCTTCGCAGCAGGGATTGTTGGCCTTGGCCGTGAAGGACGGATATCTAGACATCTTGCAATTGATGTTACTGCAAATTTAAGTTAATATTATGCGAACATGGATATCTAGACAGCCTGCAAGTTAAGTCATTAAGGAGAAGTACCGGCACCGTGTCCTGTACTCCAGCGGCCTTGTCAGACGCTGCAGGTACCTTATGAGGTTGTTCACATTCTAAAAGTGAGGTAGGGGGACAATAAACGGATGAAGTTCCTTAAAAAAGTGTCACTATCTGCAAGTGCTAGTCTAGAGCAACCGATCCCGTTTATGAAAACGGATCCCTAAAAATTCTTGCCTATAACCTAGGGTCGCTTTTGGATATGATTCACACTTTGGAACTATTCGTAGTTTATTCAAATGGTGTCCATAATATGCATCAGAAGGGAATCTAGAACACTCTTTTCACTTACATCAAGATCAAACAAGGAATTAAGTAGGCAATCAGAAATAGGAACACTGTTCAATCGCTTATTCGGACGCAACTAATTAACTTAGTTGTAGTTACCTTAGTAGCCTCCACAGTAACTACAGGTTCTGGTGTAGCTGAGGTGTCAGCAAGACCATTGAAACGAACCTGTCACTGACATATGTATATAAAGCGAGTACAAGTGCAGCGTTTTTATTCTTGTGGGCTTGCACTTGCTGGGTACTCTGAGCTCACCGTCAGGCCAGGAGTGTTACGTTGAAGGCGAGCATCATTAGTTCCAAACTTCCAATGGCTCGACGTCTGAGTTTCAGCTTCCACAAGGCTTGTCGATTCGGCATCCTGCTCTTCGTAACTGCCTCCTTGCTGCAGTTCTTTTCAGTTTCGGCAACTGAGTATCATCACAATGCAGCAGAAGTCCCAGGTACTATCAACAGTTCACCGCTTTGAATGGACACTGCTGTTTTCAATACCGGTAGGAAGGATTTTGTAGAGGAATCACAGTACTGGCATGGGTTAAGATTATTCTCCTGACTCTCTCGTGTTCATTCATCAAATGAATCATTCTAATGCGCTAGATATATATTAATAAGCTTTGCTAGTCAGGAGGCTCGAGAAGGTTAGAGCACGGTAATGCTAAGTTGCGCTGTGGAATTAAAAACATCGAAGCGTTTGATTTTGGTGCCTGTGTTGGCTCAAATTGTTTGCTACCTGAAAGTCAATTTCGTCAAATTCTGGCGGTGTTTCACCACTTCGGCACTTTCAGGACGCACGGCCTGTTAACGTAAATTTATACCTCTTTCGATCGAGCTTTGGGTAGGATTTGTGTCACAAATTTAATGTGGGATTTGCTCCAGTTTAACGAAATTGACACCCTTACGTCTCTGTACTCCCGTGAGTCTCACAGTTTCTTTGGAAAATGGAAATAATTTGCAGGGGCTACTCGCGTAGATTATTATCTTCGGGGTAAGATGGTACGTTTTCTCTCACTCACTCAATACTATCATTTGATCAAGATGAAGTACCTCTGCTCTTATGCAGAATTGAGGTTTGGAATGTTCAAGTTGTCGCCTGAGTTTGAGATTTGTGAAACTAGATCGAGTCATCCTAAAAGTCAACACTCACAGTTAAGGATAATCTCCTCGGGACTAATTCAGATTCATGATCTAACCTCCAGAAAAAAGCTTGTTAACATGTATTTATAACATTATTATCCATTAAACTCACCCATACTTTGTCATTGAACAAAGTCAGTGCCTTCATTTTGAACGAATTGAAGTATACTTCTACTATCAACGACAAATTCGTTAAATTGGTGGAATTCCACTACTTTGGCACTTTTCATGTTGCATAGCCTTCAACAAAAATCAAAACCAGTCCTGATTTTCAGAGCTTTGTGCTGATTGATGTCATTTGATAGTCAGTAGATGAATTGCACCAATTTAACGAAATTTACTCCTAAGTGAGAAGGTCGGTACTCGGTAGGAACAGGGGCAGCATGACTTATAAATTTTTGCAGGAGGGTCGGCACTTGGAGGAGACGAGCAGCTTTGAAGCTGATTCTGTGGATGTGGCAGATTACTCGCCTTGTGCAAATGATAAACACGACCGATCACTCTGCAAAAACCCTTGAAAAATTGCCTGGGGAGATTCCGGCTTCCAACTAAGTCAGAGGATAATATTTGAGTTATTTTTGGCATTTTTAGATGCGTGGTTTCATTGTTAGATCACTATGCTACTGCAGCAGCATTTTTACTTCCATGTTTGAGAAAATGCCAAGTTGGCAATCATTTATATTATTGTGAAGCAATACATTTTTACAATCATTCACCCTTGGGACAGAGAATTCGCTTATCACTTATATCCAAGTACTATTTCATATTAATGTTTTTTCTTCCTATCTCATCACTATTTTTAAGAGTAATGAAAAAAGACTACTTTTTGAGCACCAATACTGTAGTAGAGAACTATTTTGAAATGGTGCAATTTGGTCGCATGGTACCAATTCATAAAAAGAATGTGGATAGATCATTGGATACAAATTTTTGAGATGAAGCTTTTATCAATAAGTACGATTTTCTTTGGAAATTTGAAAGTGGGAGGTTGTGTCAATTGAATTTGACTATTGTATGGTGAGTGGGAATAATTACAAATACGGGTGAAGATAATTGCAAATCAAACTATTCTTGTTTCAAATTCTTCAAGTTCTATTTCAAATTCTTCAAGTTTTGTTTAGGAATCAATTGCCAATTTATTCCTCAAAGTTGTTTGTAGTACATCTTCTCGAACTTCAAATTCAGAGAGCACAAGTAGAAATACTGGCCTTAAAAAGATGAACGAAAATACCTATCAGAAGGCCACACATGACAGAATAGACCAATTGGGGGTCTTCATGTGGATGTGTGGGTGTTTATGAGATTTTATGGATGTATTCGGGTGTTTAGATAGCGATGCCACTGAACAGGCAAAATTTGCAGTCCAAGTCAATAATCTGAAAAGTAGAAATAGAAACGGATCTGTTGCACCGAAAAATAGAAACCGAAGTCATCGCTTTGCAAAGATCATCGAACCCAAACATATCTATTCTATACGAGGTCAAGACCTGTATTACGTAAATGTAAAGAAGTGAAAGCGGCCTTTCAATCAAATTTATTCTTTCCAACATCACGAATTAGTATAATTAACTCTATTTTTTGCCCCACATACAAGATGTAATCATCGTCAGTTAGGGGCAGGTTTTGGTGTTCATCACAACAAAGATGAACCTCAGGCTCTCCAACTTTGCATCTAGTTCTCAGCTACTGACATCACATTCCTATCCTCACAAAAAGTATCAAAAACTGGGTGAGCTACGACCATTGTCCTGAAAACGCAGTCCTCACCTTTTTAATCAATTAGATAATCAGAACTCCAATTGGTCACTCAGAAACCTGTCACTCACTTCTTGATAAAGGATCGCACATTGTGCAACCAGCGTTGGTACTCCCGCTGTTCCTTATCTTCCAGAAGATCCATGAGATAGTTAGAGAGATCTTCGTTGATTCCTCGTGTATCCAGATACTTCTTGAACTGTCCCTGCAATTGCTCGTCCAATTGCCTACAAGAAAATATCACCAAGTCAAAAAAACTGACTGTTTAGAAGCTGCACAAACATATTAGCAGATTGCTGTCTCGTGAGAACCAAGAAGCAATGGCGCGATTTCAAATATACTATATGAAATCGTACTAAAAGAAAAACCTGTAATCCCAGCCCATGTGGACCATTAACCTACTGCCAGGTCAGTTTCAGAAAGCAATTTGGGAGTTTCCAAGACCGACAACAGATGGAAGTCACTGTTTTTTGCACTCTCTCCGAAAGTTACCCTACTGTAACGTATACTCAACCCTCTCAAATTACACACCCCGTAACTGCATATTCCATGTACATCCCAAGAATCTCTATGTTGTGCACAAATATCATTGGACAATTTCCACATATACCAAGTTGCAAATACATATCAGCGCATACAGAAGAGCATTAGACGTCCCGTCGAGTCAGTGCAATTAAAGAGGACTGAAAGTATTCCAAGAAACAAGGAAGAAAGGGCGAAAATATTAAGAGAGGAAGGCTACTCACGAGAAATCTGGTCCATCGAAATTGGGATCCTTGGCACCCTTCTCTTCCACGTAGTGCACGTGACCAATTTGAAAGTCATTCTTCTGAAGGACACACCCAAACTCGAGAATAGGTGACTCAGGTCCCTTTGCGATTTCTACAGTCAAATGGACGACATTCTGTTCAGGTGTCTGCTCATCCTCTTCAAACTCCTCCCCTTCCATCCCCATACCAGGCTGAAACATCGCCGTCAGAGAAATGTCTTCTTGACCATACGACCTCCGCAATGTCACCTCCAGTTTCCCCGGTTTATCTTCCAACTTGAACGGTTGCGGAGGGCCCATAGCTAAACCCTGTCAAAACAGCCCGCTCTTAAAAATGCACTCAAATCTAGACCACCTTCAGGTAAACACTCCTGATTCGGACAAAACCCTAGATGTGATAAAAACATATGGTAGGGACATCCAAAACTGCAACTGACACAAAATCATCACCCCTTAACTCTTAAACAATAAACACATGTTAATAAAGGGGATGTACACCATCTGATCCAATTGCAACTTCAGAACCGTCTTTCATTTTCCAAGAAGAAATAGAAGTTCCACCATTCTAATACTAGGAACTATGCTCACCAGCAAAAGTGACGAATTTTAATGTCCCTAAACCCTAACACAATACCAATAGATGTATTCTGATTAAGAAGATGTACACCACCTCAACATTCATCTCAACTGATCAAGTGGCTTTTTGAAAAACTTATCCAAAAAACTTTGCTTCATTATGACTTTTGCTTATAATAATGAAATGATTCATTCTTTGGTGCGTTGGACACCTGCATTTTACAACAAGAAAATATAAAAAGAAGACAACATAGGAACTTACGCTCAAGACCAATAGCTGCGATTTTGAGTGTCCCGATCTTAATCAAAGGCAATCGTTACACAAAGACGATCATTACATACGCCTGGCGATCGTTTACAATCAGGTCATATAAAACGAGAACGGAAGACCCTAAGACACTCCAAAGTCGGGATTCATAGCCAAAACTTACCCGGGAAGGCTCATACTCCTCTTCCTCGTGAATGATCTCATCCTTGAGAGTGCGTAGCAGACTGCTGTCTTGAGAGGCTTCTCTCTGGGTGCTGGCGAATCGGACAGGAGTGAAAAGTCTGGAGCTCGGCTGGACGCGGCTGAAGGAGCTTGCAGCTATTGGGAAAACCACCACTGGCGTTGGCTCCTGCAAGAGCTTCCATGCCGACCGTCGCAGGGGTCCCGCGGCTCTCCTCAACATACTGGAAGACGCCATAGCACTTCACAAAGGATCGATGGATTGGAGGAAGCGGGATCGACAACGTCGTGATCGTAACACGAAGAAGCGATGGGAAGAAAATGAGAGAGCGCCGGAGAGGGAGCCAGGGGCTTAAACCCTCAACCCTAATTCTTGACAGGACGAAGGGCGACAGTAACCGTAAGTAAGGGTGGAGCTTCAGTTCAGTTCAGTTCTGTTAGCTAGGGTGGATGATAAATGTCTCATTCATCCAGAACTTGAACATATCTCCTCTCTCTTGTTGCCGAATGTTGTTTTCTCAATAGAGGTGGTCACATCTTCTCCAAAGACAAAATTTTGTTGAAGAAGAATGAGAAGCTTAAGAGAGAAACTCTAAGTCAATTATGTGCCTAAAATTATGAAGTTGTAACATCCCTCTTCTACTGTCTTGAGATGGAGTGTGGAGAATTGGAAATTTACATTTGATAGGGATTGCAAAATGAAGCCATAAAATGCAAAGGTAGTGCATTCTGCACAATGAAGGTATGAATGCTACAAGTAGGGGTGAAGAAATTTTCTTCACTCTCAATATACACTTTCAGAGAATAGTAACGAGTGTGGTGAAAACTTTGTACAAACAATATGTACTTTCAGAGAATAGTAACAAATGTGGTGAAAACTTTGCACAAACAATATATTTTGCAGTGGAAATTCAACGGAAAGTCAATGTGGAGCCGCCTTGTGTACCTTTTTTGAAACAAACAAACTTCACACAAACAAAAATTGTAGAGGCTTTTGCCCAATTTTGGCAAGCTATTTGTTAGTTTTGCAACCAATTGGGTCATTTTGTCAAATTATTTTAATCCAAACTAGTGCCTTTTTGTTAGTTAGGGGAGTTTGTCTGATGTATGACTAATGTTTTATGATGTGGAATGGGAGTTGGTTAAGTTGTTAATCCAGTTGAATTGTAATATAAGGGGTAGTTAGGTGAATTTCCAATCCTAGTTGGTAGTTCGTCAAAGCTTTGTAAGATGGGAATGTTGATTGTGTTGTAGAGTTAGTTGAATTTGAGGTTCTAATTTGTTGGTTGGTGGTGGTTAGGTTGTCTCCTTCTCAAGTTGGTAACTATCAAGTTTGGAATTCCTATTCAACTTGTTTCTTTGTCATTTTTCTTCACCCATTGTCGAAGAAGTCCAATGCGCGTCCTAGCCAGTTGGAACTGTGTATTTTCTTGTTTTTTGTTTGTGTTAGTTTGTTTGTGAGTGATGGAATGTTTATATCCAAGTTTAAATGTGTGCTAATTGGTTAATTTGAGTGATGTCTTTGTGGTAGTTTGATGGAGATGTGTCCTAGTTGGAGATGTCTAAAAGTTGAAGAATTATGAGTTAGAAGAAAAAAATAAGTTGTTGAAGTACCAATTGGAAATGAAGATATTTTGTATCATGTAGGAAGATTAGTGTGTTAGTAAGGGATGTGGAAGCTAATTTGAATGTAGAAGAATTGAATGACTAAATTTAGCAAATTGTAATTTGCAGTAGTGATGTATTCACTACAACAGTTAATCAAATTGAAAGTTATACATTTAATTGAGTGCAGTGTGTGCAAGTTGTTGTAAGCGCATGTATGTTTGCTTGAATGAGTTCACATTCCATATTCAAGAACTTGGGCTGATTTTTAAAGTTATTGTATGAGAATTTGTTTATGTGAACACAACCTATGTAAGTTGTATCAATTGGGAAGCAATCTGTGTATTTATGAGTGGAAATGAAAGTATCCATGTATGTTGATTGTGGTAAATATCCAAGTAGGAATTAAAGTCTAAATATTACCTATATTTGGATTGTAAGTTTGTGTATGTGTCTATCCAATAGGAGTAGAAAGCTAAAGTTTGTGAAGCAATTAATTGAGAAACTAAATTGAGAAAGAATTTATTCAAATATAGATGATTCTAAAAAATATAAATATCAATTCCAAGTTGGTGAATAACAAGTGCAAATTTTGTAAGTGTCATAGTTACATGAAACCAATTTGTAAAAGTAAAGACAAGCAAACCCAATTGGTGACAAAAGATTCCATTGTCCCTACCATTAAAGACAAAGCTAAGTTGTAGAAGCGAGTATCTTGACTAATCCAGAAATTGAAGTGCCTCAACTAGTAGCAAAGTTGTGATAGCAGCATCATCCCAATTCAAAAATGGAAGATCCATATAGATAATGAAAGACAAATATAAAGATAAAAATGAAGAACTAACTGGAAGATAATCTAAACCATTGTAGCCATTAAGAGTGGAGTGATGAAATTTAGTAATTAGATTACCTTGTGAGTTTTACAATTGCATGTGATTAAAGGCCTCCTTGAATGAACTTAACATTTTATCTTGAATACTCCAATTTGGATATCAAGCTTCTCTATACACCCTATGCACCTTCTTTGGAGAACGCTCAAGCAATGAAGAAGGTGTGACTACCCTTAATAGTAGGCATCGAAAGAAAAAGTGAACAACAAAAATTTTGTGCCCTTTATTGTGCAAAAAAATATAGGAGTGAATGAAGATGTCACAAAGAAAAATGAACAAAAAGACATTCTCAAATTCTATAACCTCTCAAATTGCAACCCTTTCCAACCTTGACATTTTTTGAAAAACCTAGAATTTCAGAATTCATGATGATGACTTAAGTGGCTTACTAGTCTCAAATGTAAAAAAAAAGATGTAAAATTGCTCAAGTTTTAAGCTTTTAATTAATGTCTAATAATGGTAATAGTAACCCAAAAGTATGCACTTAGACTACCTTAATCCTCAAATAAGATAAGTGAGAGATGAAGGTTGATGGTGGACAACAAATTATGAAGTTAAATTTTTTTTTTGAGGGGCGTGTGGGGGGGGGGGGGGGTAACTAGGGTTATATGGAGTGACTGCAATCTAGTCCCTTTTGCTAAAGACTAATCTCATCTTCTTGAAATCATCTATTTCCAAAGATTTAAAGGTATTAAATATTTTGTGAGTATTGATGTTCAATGTTTTGGAAATTTTGAGAGCTCTCCTAGCTCATTTTCTCCTTCCACAAAAATGGACCATTTTTTCTTTATTAGTCACCAATTGCATCCTCTCAATTACGAAATTACCATTCTATTTCCTATAATATCAATTTTTCACTAGACGATTTCTTCTAAATTTAAATTTAGCATTGGCTAAATTGCTAAATTTCCATAATGTCAAAAAGAATTCCAACCTAAAAATACTAATTAAAATTACATCTTTGGCAAGAATTGGACTTGGCATAAACCTTTACCATTTGAAGGCCAAGGATCCTTCCAACTCATTTAAGATGGAATTAAGATAGTAATGAAAATTTTGCATGAAATCATAAGAGTTTAGGAATCAAAGTTCTCATCTTCTTCAAATATCTCTTCTAATTCTCCTATAAGGTATTGTTCAAGATTCGTATATAAATGTCAAAAATTAGTGGAATTCTTCTACAAGACAATGGCATCCACCAATATATTGTCAAAGTATTTCTCTAGATAGTCCTTCCAAAGCCAATTGCATGATACTATCCTAATTTGTCACTGTCATGCAATCTTTAAGCTTTTGCTTAATGTTATTCTCCATATTATTCTATCAACATAGAAGAGTTCTTTCACATATTGCAATGCTCACTCATTGACACTTTGCAATTTCAACAAGAGTTACAAGGTTAAGGTACTTCAATTTAAAAAATGGACTCCTATTAATTGAAGCACATAAATCCCAAAAAGTCTTGTCTATGCACTCAAATATTCAATGCCTCCTTGCATCTTAAAAGCAAAAACAAGCATCTAAAGCCATACAAAATACTTTAGCATAAACTTATGAAATATTAGGACAACTTTTAGATTAGCACCTATAAGATCTCTAATCATTTCAATGTAAGTTGTAGAATATACCCCTTTTATTTTGCTAGGAAGCAACAAAGGTAATCAAATGGGGGTCCAAATTCAAGGAGGACATGAAAACTTGTAGTTGGATCAAATATGTCATGATTCAAGTTACAAGAGTAAAAAACAAAGAACATCCTAATACACTTCATCTTTGTTTTTACAATAGACCCATTAATAGAATATCAACAAGTTTGTACTAAAAAAAACTTCAACAATTTTGAAAGCACATACAGAACATTAGTCAAGAAATAATGCATTGAAATAAATTTAAACTCCTATAACTTAGCATAGAAGTATCATCCTTATAAAGAGTATGATGCAAATAAATAAAGATAGATTTCAAAGAATCACATAAACTAGTCGGAGCTTGCTACCTAAACAACCAACTAATTTTATGATATCTTTTTAGGATTTTTTTAGCATCATTTAGTTCACTTTAAAGAATTTACAAGGTGGATTCTTTTTTTTGATGATTTCTTAAGGTGACAAGCCAACGCATCCAACATAAAATTCACTACAACAAACATTTTTTTACGAGATTCATTTTGGGAAGCCTAGGTTTATTCTATTAGCAGTACCATGAATTGAAGTAAGGAATGGGTTTATCTTTTTCAACTGATCAAGTTGCTACACCCATATATTTCCAACCATAGTAGAAGGTCTATTGGATCCAAATCCAATGCATTTACTTAAATCCAACTACCATGTCTTTGTAGTAGTCATGTAAATGTCAAATATCATCTTAGAATCATTTTTTCCATCCTTGATCAATAATAAATCCAAGAAACATATAATAAATAGACTAGCCTTCAAAAAAATTGCAAAGACTACAATGAGCCCTTCAAAGAAATATTTGTAGATTCATTAATCGT
The DNA here is from genome assembly GCA_963969395.1 of Pseudoscleropodium purum. Taxonomy (NCBI): domain Eukaryota; kingdom Viridiplantae; phylum Streptophyta; class Bryopsida; order Hypnales; family Brachytheciaceae; genus Pseudoscleropodium; species Pseudoscleropodium purum. The sequence continues at coordinate 8,973,175 of OZ017796.1, forward strand.
TAAGCCAAAGAACTTAGAATCTCCAATTTTGTCCAAAATTTTCCTTGGAATGATAGAAGCTAGAGATAGAAGACCATTAAAATACAAATTTTTCATCATAATAAAGTGATTTTTTAGAAATGGAAGTTTTGCAAGAAATAAGATCACACAAACTTTGAGATTTGTGAAAAAAGAGAGTTTCCCTCCCCATGAAGTAGGCAACTTGAAATAGATATAGCATTCCTTCATCATAGCTATGATTTGGAAATGCAACAACTTTCTACAAAGTTTTTATACCCCCATTTTTAGCCCAAGCCAATTTTTGGTGTTCTACAATTTTACTATAGTCTTATAATGATGAAATCTTAATATTTGTGAAATCCTCAATGATAGCCATATATAAATTTATCTCTAACTACTTCATAGGTCTTACAAAAAATCCTCCTCAATTCACTATTGTACTCCATCCAATCATACAAATCATACCAAAAATCTTCGTAGATTGGCTTTTTCAATGTCATTGGATTCCTTGTTAGGAGGTATGATGGATGAAGAAAAAGTAGATCCATGCATGTCTATCAAGTCTCTACTAGATCCCTAAACCTAGAGAACATGATGTCTCATACTCCTTTGTTGTTTAGCCATCAAGAAAAACTTAGAAGCACAAAAGAAATTTAACCCCTAAAATGACCATTGTTCCTTTGGGGACGAATCGGATTTTGGGCACATATCTAAAGTCTCAATTTTTGTCCTAATTTTTGAACTTTTTTTCAATACAGAAAAATTGATTAGCTTCATGGGAATATAAATTGTTTTCAATTGGTGCCTAAAAACAAAAGCTATGCCCAAATAATTATCTAGATGGAAAGATTTGATTCATTCCATTTGGATTTGTTATGAGAAAGTTATTGACAATCATATTTTTCATGCAATTAGAGCATCCTCTTGAAAAAATAACTTGTAGGATTCATGTATGAATGCAATTTTTAGAATTTTTCAAAAAAAGAAGTTCCACATGGTTTAGTTTGCTTGCAAGAACAATCTCACTATTGGAATTAGTGCATTTTAATTCCATCTTAGAAATATTAATAATTTTGATTTTCCTTCTATCTTGTACCTACTTCTACTTAACCATTTCTTAAAAAATAAAAATAATTTTTTTTTTAATAATTTTTTTTCCTAGACTCTCAAATCAATCATCCACCATAAAGATTTAAATCTCAAAACTCTATAGATAAAAAAACTAATGTTAAGAAGGTTCAAAGTCAAATAATCTAGTTGTAATGTGTAAAAAAAAAAAAATTTCTACTTTAAATGTAGATATCTTGCAATTTGTGTAATTCAAATTTTTGAAATTTTCTACACATTTTCATACTAATTAATTGTAATATCCTACAGTTAGATGTGCAAAAAAAAAATTCAAATTTCTTTACTCTATACTATAGAAATGGTAGTTTTAAGTATTTTGGATGAAGAAAAAGGCCTTGGTACATCCTTTAGGGGTTAAGAAATTTGTCTTTAAAACTTGTAGCAAAGGAGTTGTAGTTTAATAGTAGTTTAGTACAATTCAAGAACAACTCAACACTAGACCATTAGTCAATTAGAAGCAACAATACTATACATTAGCAATAACAAAAATGCAATATTGCAACACTTCAAAATGAGGAGGCAAGGAGCAACTAACCAAGCAGTAGGAAGTGAGAGCTTGCAAGCAAGTAGCAATAATACAATAGGTAAGGAATCCTAAGTCCATATTCCCTAACCCGCCACCCAAGTCTAACAATCCCATAGGTTGATACCTTATCTATCTCTGGTATGCCCCCTACCTTGCCCAAGTATTAGCCAATGAATATTATTCCATGGCAATTGAAAGCCACCATTTATTGAACACTATAAGGAACCTGTTTTTTAGATGATGAACTTAATTTTTTTTAAAGGATTTTAGGTGATGTTCAATGCAACAAACCTATATTTTTATGTCAACAAAATGCTCAATATAACATCAATGTTGACATAAAAATATGGATTTGTTGCATTGGACATTATCTAAAATCCATTAAAAAAAATTAAGGCTCGTCACCTAAAACATAAGTTTTTTATAGTGGAAAGGAGTTAGATAAACTATTCTCTAATTTTTAGAGGGCTTTAGTTGATTTCTAGCCCTACTGATTTCTTTTTAGTTTTGAATCCTTTGTTTCAAAATGAAAATAATTTTTTTGTCCCTTCCATAAGCTAGCTTTGACCTAGCCATTAGATGTTTCCATTATTGATGCATGATTAATAGTTTTAACCTTGAAGTGCTCTTACGTCTAATTTTTGGACAATGAACAAATTGAAATGCAGTTTTTTTTGTCATTACTACTTGAATGAAAGTCATCTAATTTGTGGAGATACTTTACCAAATTGTTGTCCTATCTAATGGTTGGATTTTGTTTAATTAGTTTTCATATTTTTCTAAAATTACAAATATGGAAGTGTGTCAAGCCAAAAATTGAATTGATTTTAGTTTAAAATTGGATTTGCAAAAAGGAAGTCATAGATTTAAAGAACACAAAAATTTCAAAAAATAACCATATCAAGAGAGCCTCATTTCAAATCCATTCCAACAAGTTTTACTCAAAAAATGATAATATTTTTTTTGTAGTTGAATTTAGAATGAATTTTGAAATTTCCCTTTCAAAATTTATTAAAAAAATATTAGTGATAGTACTAGTGAATCAAACAACACAGATGAAATTTTAAACTCAAAATCTACAACTTTTGTTTGTATATCAATTCCAAAATATTCTTCCAAATAGCACTTTATAATAATTTTTCCCAAATTGTCAATTTCGGAAAAGAATCTAGATGTTTAGGGGTTAAGGTCACAAAGAAGCTTTCACTAGTTGCTTCATTGACCACCATGCAAGATCATCAATTGCCAAATACCTCTAATGTAAATAGTTTCTAATCAAGCCAAAGTTTCTACAAATTAGGTGCACTTTTAAGTAATTTGAGTATCTTAGGGCCCATTTCTAAAGAGGCACATATTTTTCAAAGGAATGTGCTCATTTCACAAATCAAATTCATGCAAAATTATAATCCTATCAAAATTATAATTTCTATAAATTTCTAAAGTGATTTGCTCTAAAATTACAAATTTGCTCATAAAAGTGGAGTCATGAACTTCCTATATACAATCTATAACCCACACATCTAATGGTATTTAAGTATTCATCATTTAAGGATTGACATTACTACAATAATTTTGTCAAAAAGTGAATAGATTTGGATGATGGTCTACACAAAGTTGGGATCAAAAGTATAATGACAAAATTACACTATGAACAAAAATAGGCCAATCTACCTTAATCCTTTACCTTAATCCTTGTTAAGTCCACAATTCAAATATTTGAAAGACCCTGGTGTGTTGGATGTGGCATTTTGTGTTGGAAGCCAATTTTGGAAGCATCCACATGATTGAAGAGATCAAAGTAATTGTTTTAGCTACTCCCGAGCTAATGTATTGATGAGTCCCAAGCGGAAAATTGTTGCAATAATGTCGAGTTACATTGGACATCATGATAATAAAATAATTCATGTAAATAGAAAGTCAGAAAAATCATTCCACCAAATACTTAACGCAACAAGGATCCTCAATATTGAGTACCGCCCTCTCCACGTCAAGCACACACCAGCTTAGGGACATTAACTGCATTGCCAACCAGTTGGACACTCCCAACACACACTGCACTGTATTTCAATATAACCGTACAGCGATTTAGCGGTCAGAGTCTACACGAGGCAATCTACCCAAAAACAAGGTCGCAAGAAGTGGTAGGAACCGGCCAGAAATAGGGAGAGAGACAAAACGAGCAACAGCTAAATCTTCACCGACAGGCCAGTTCCGACAATGGTGAAGTTGTTACCTTTCATGAAAAGACCCGCAAAAATACCCAGTGAATACCAAGAGCTACTGATCTACGGATTGCAACACTAGAGTTTTGGCACACTAAGGCATTGCTAACTTTTACATTCAATTTTGGGACTTGCTATTCCACCCGTAGCGAGGAGCCCATATGCAGCAGTATATAGAGCCCATGAAAGAATGACTTGCACTAGCCATCCTAAGTTGGACCTGCGGTAGGGCGATCGTGAGTAGTGCTGCAGGCGCATGTTGAGGAGTGCTGCATACTCCATTATCGGATGCAGTTTAATTCAGGTCCATAATATCCCCAGCGCCTAGTGTGTCGCTCTCATGACGCACTGCGTTGTACTTCTCTGCAAGAGAGCCGACCTTGACCACATGGTTCATGAAAGATTTGAATCGCAGTGTAGGCTCCCCACTGCCAGATACACTTACAGTCAGAAAAAGTAAAAATGAACGACGGAGAATCTGAACTTTACCAAGACATTTGGATTGAACTGTCCAAACAGAAGTGTCTGCCTTGCACAAGACGTGAAGGCCAGGATCCTTGCACTCAACGGCTCTCTTGGAGAAGACAAGAAGCTGATCAAATTGCTTCACCAATGCAGATACATCTTGTGACACTGGACGTGAAGACCTACCTTATCCGGTTTAGAGAGTCAATTGCACGAAGTGCACTTCGGATCATGTCCTCATTGCGGTCAACCTCTTGCTTCACAGCATCGGGTTTTGTCTTGTGCTGGATTGTCTTCTCCAGAGGCTCGACAAGCGCATCCATCACTGTATCAAAAAAGTCACTTTGAACTTCATTTCACTAGCATTGGCAATACACCAGTTGTTAATTGAATTCCCGTCAAATCGAGGCAAAGCCAGCAATCAAAAACTTGGATATATCCCTCGATTAGAAAGTCAGAAGTCAGAATTTACCGGCTAAAACTGCACCCCCACACTTGGAAGCCAGCTTCGATAGAATGAGGTGGCATGGCATTTTCACATCATAATGATCTGCACAAACAACAGAAAGCGGTAACATTATTTGTTCTGAATCCAATATGTACTGGTACACTTGATGTACTACATGACCACATATAACTTCAATTCAAGCCCGCAATCTGAAATATCTTGTGTAAATGCCTTGCTGATGGATTGATATGCCAAAATATTGATCATCAGAGACCCAGTGACAGACCTGCTAAACCAGACAACAGATGAGGGGTGATGAAAAGCGAAGGATCAATCTTGTCCAAGCAGCTATCGAGCAGCGTATCCACACATTCAAAGGCTCCCTTTCTGAGTTCCAAACCATCATCCACAATATGTTTGAAAGGGCCAAGATCCACGGTCCTGATCAACTCTTTCTGCACATTCGAGCGATAAGATATTTTAGCAAGCAATAACTCAGAATCATTCCGATTTTTTTATCTACACACACGAAAAGTGCAAAGAACCAAACAAACAAGGACTAAACAAATCCCAAGATACCGGAAAAACATAGATCCAGAGTGAATTGATGCACCTTGACTACTGTTTGATCGTAAAGGAGTGGCAACAATGTGGGCAGTAATTCCTTCACCAGTGCAGGCTTGTTATGAGCTGCCGTACTCAAAGCTGACACTGCAGCCCTCCTTACATGCTGCATTATTATCCATACGTGAGAATTTTCAATTCCGGATCATACTGGAACGAACAATAAAGTCATCAGGTATTGCTCCATAGTACTACCGGTATACCACATATCACACATCAACTCCTAATTACAGAAACGAGAAGCATGAGCACTTCAGCATGGCTATGCGATTCACAGCGTACTGCAAGACCACAGCAACTATTGTGAAGCCACACAAGCTTTCCTAGATTCGTTCCCATAATCTCAAATCACTAATCATTCGAACAATACTCATTCTTCTGTTCAGCAGAGGCAGAAAAACCTTACCCTGTCTTCATCCTTGATGAGAAGCAAAAACGACGAGATACATGACTTGACGTAGGAGTCAATAGGCTGCGGTCGCTCGACAATAGTATATTTAATTGCAATAACAACTGTGGCTCTGGTATAAGCTGAGGGACTCGCTGCACGTTCCTGAAACAATATCAGACAGACATGCATCAAAAGGTGCTTAAATATAGGACCAAAATGAATATCGGCCATAAGCAACAGAAATAGTAATAATTGTAACAAGACTACAACTAACTCAGACAATAAGAAAAGGCAGGGCCAACCTTCAGAGCAGGCACCAATTTCTCAGGTTCGATAAGCGCCAACTTTCCGAGACACTCCGCTACGACATTCCGAACCCCTTCCTCTTCACTCTCGCAATGCGTAAACAGCAAACTCAGGATCTTCTGAACATCTGCGTCTTGCAGATCCATATTTCCTTTTGCTTCACCATCCATAGATTGGCGTGCTATGACCTGGAACCAACCTTTAAAATCAACACAGCTCACAATGAAATGCACAACAGGAATAAATTGTTTGAAGAGAGAAGAGATTTTTACCTCCTTCAAGGAATGGAGAAGTAGATATTGAAGTTTAGCTTGGCGGTCGATTTGGTTGAGGATGAAAGGCAGATACAGAGCCAAGTTTCCAACGGCAATATTACCCAATGCATATGACGCAGCAGCCTTAATCTCCTCGGATGGGGACTGAAAAGATCTAATTACAACGCTTTCAATGTTGGAGTGTATACGCAGGTCCTTTCTTCTTCCAATTTCACCAAGGCACAATAAAGATAATAACTGGGTCTGCAATAAGTAAACGTGATTAAGAATCTGAAATGAAAAATAAATTGAACATTGACATGGTCTGTGAGCAACAAGAGTCACGTTACGCAAACCCAGAACATACTGCCATACATGTCAAATCCTCCAAAATTTATCAAAAAATAATTGCTAAAGCATCAAGAAGAATTGAAGCAAGCAGCAATAATTGAGAACCAAAGACTAGGCATGAAGGTCTATAACTTACTGCATCCGTGCCATTGCTAGTCCTTAAAGTAGTAACCAGCATGCTCACAGTCTGGGAGCACATTGCTTCTCCAGCTGCCAGACACAACACAGCCGCACATTGAGCAGTAGAATGGAAAGCCTGCTTGCTAGCAGGCCCACCAGGAGACGCACTTCTTGCAGTGGAAAGTAAAGCTTCTAATAATGTATCAAAACTTGTATTTGCTGATTGTACCAGTGCCGCAAAAAAGGCTTGAAGTGTCTGACATCCAGTTTTTCCCAGGTCACATCCACGTTAGACAGGACAGTATCTTGTATTTACCAAATTATTCGAAGACCATGAAAGCACCTTGTGTGGATAAACAATCAGTCTAACTAAAGATACTAGGCATCCTTAACGCAGTAATCAAACACTGGCTCATTAGATAGATAATCGGCGCATTGCAGATTCAAAATAGTTAGCAATATTACTTGCAACGCTTGACCCTGTAGCAAAGAACTTTTCACAAGGACAAGTGCTTGAGGTAGAACGCGTTCCCTAACAGCAGCACCAGCATTGGAGTGGTGTTTTTTATCAACCATCATGGTGCAACATAATTCCAATGTTAATGCTGTCATGTGCAAGTCTGCGTCACTGCAAAACCAGTAACAAAAAAAGCATTGTCAGAAATGCTCGCACACATCCAAAAGCACATTAAAGACTTCAAACTTAGGCATTATCTGCAGGTGAAACCTTTGAAAAAATGTTACTTGCCGCAGGGAAAGCTATACCATCTATATTTCGTTTTGACTGACAATTTTGACTCTAATTATTGCGCATTTCAATGTCTTTGGTGGTCAAATGAGAGAAGATCTCAGATAGATTACCCACCTAATAAGAGAGGATAACTCCGTAACAATGGATTCGTAGCTGGCTGGACTTATTTTATTGCTGTAAGCAGTCAGCAGAGAATTCAATGTGCCCAATGAGGCCTGTCTCAGAGCTCGGTTTGCCTGCACAAACATGCCCTGGTCAAATTATGGCAGCAAAATAACATCCTTCACAAACAAGTTTGAGATACTTCATGGAATAGCACCTGAAAGAGTTTCTACACTAAGCATACCTTGCGCAAGAACGTTGTCAGCTCCGTCACAACTTGCTCTAAGACTGAAGATAAGTCAATATTCAAAGGCGACTCTGCAATAGTTGCAAAGGCCTGCATTTCAATACAGTTATGTTAAAGAGAGAAACACAGTATCATGCTAAAGTCCAAGCATATCATGCTAAAGTCAACACAAAAGTCTCAACATGCTATGATCAGATAAGGACAATAGACTCCAGTGTTAATGATGCTTCAACCTTAACAGCTGTAAGTCTCGTAATTTCATTGCGCAATCGCTCCAACAACAAAGGCAAGCATGTGCCCAGTTCCTTCTTGAGATGATCTCCAAGAATGGAAATAACAAGTCCCATGCAAGATATTGCACATTCCTTTACTTCCTGTAATCCACTTCACTATATTAGCGCAAAATCCCAAAGTAAGCCTTAGCCTCAGAAGAATTTCCACGAAAGAAGCGCTCTTTTCTCAGTCAATATACTCAGAATATCTACCCCTATAGTCGTGCAGCTGCTATCGAGGGGTGACATGCTTGGATAGGTGTAATTAAATTCTAAACCATGAGTGGTACCCTCCCACTAGCGCATTGTACGCTCTACAGTGATTTTCTGGTAATCAGCTTGGGGTTATTCAGCTCAAGTAAGCAAATGTACAAGCACACAAAACTCAAAGTACCCTGCTTAAATGTACCTGCCCTCACAATCTCACTAATCAATTAGAAGCTACAAACCTGGTCTTGATCTTGAGCCGTCAACCGCTTAAAGATAGCATTGTAAATGGGTTGCACAAATGGGACGAAATTGAAAGCAGGGGGCTGCAAGCAGTGGAAAGTGCATCAATTATTTGAAAATTTTCCAACAGGAAAATATTACCATATAATAAAGCTACCATGTATATGAAAGGTCTCTTAAGTTAGCAAACCGCATGAAAATGATGAACTTGATTCCTTGTACATCGACTGTTCAAACGAGCAGAATCTGCAAATTTTACGTTAACCATAGAAATACTAGCACTACAAAATAAGAAAACTAAGGAACGTGCTTACATTATCAAAATTAGGGCGAATCGCTTTGACAAGCTCTCCACAAACTCTTAAAGCCTCAGCAGTCACTTTGTAATATCTCTCTCCAACAGCAGCAAGCACAGGTGTCGACAAGGCCTAAAACAGGAACAGATTAAAGTGCTCAGGCAAATATCCCACCCCTCAAACGTTCATAACCATAATGATCTGCTGTGACAGGGCTTAAATCTACAAAAATACTTCCAAGTACCTGCATCAACAAAATTTGGGAAATACACCAAACGCCCAGCAGTGCCAAAAACTTCTGCAACACTAGAGATATTTTGGATACCAATTCAGCATAGCCTACCTTAATGTGGGGATGAAAGACTGCCGGTGCATGGGAAGCCATAACCAATCGAGTAAACACCAAGGCCTCAATTTTCAAATTGGAATTTGATGCCTTATCCTGCAGCATCATAATAGATTATAAGGAATGCATCAAATTACAAATACTCAACGCAGTCAAATTTGAATCCAATAATCATCACTTACATTCAATGCCTTCTCGATGCCAGGAACCAAGGAACCCATGTGTTCAGACAGAGAATTGGGTAGCACTATGACCAGTTCCTTCAGAACAGAGAATGCTCCCACCTGAAGAAGTCACCAGATTGGACACGTCATTATCTTGTCAACGTCTTCATTTGTTAAAACAACAAAGATATAACGAAATGAGCCACCGGATGAAGAGGCTATTGGGTATCAGCTGCTTCATAAGTACTGATACGAGGACATCAACAAATCTAGAAAAGATTCAGCAGGGCTGAAGATCACCTTTGTCTTCAAAGATTTCTCACGGAGCTGCTTGTTAAGTGATTTGACAACCTTTGATACTTCCTGTTGGAGAACGTGCAACAGGCTGCCACAATCCACATAACGTCACCCTCAGTTTCCTTATTTAGAAAGCATCAATATTCACTGAATTATTGTATAAGAAAATGCTGCTTCATCCAAGAAGCTCTAGCAGGCCTGATACAGGCCTAATCATGATAATAAGCATTATGCAAGAAGCTAGACTTGGAAAAATCATGAGGTGCATAGTGCACCTAAATGGATTGGCAAGGCCTCCAGAGCCCTTCGTCACATTTCCTGTTTGCCGGAGAAGATCAATGAAAGCATTGAAGACATCGATCTGACAACAAGAAAGAGACATTAGTACGTGAACAGAATTACAGAGATTATTTACTGACACACCACAAAAGATAACAAATATTTGTACCTTAACATTCTCCTCCCTCTCCTTGAAACGCTCGATCAATTTTGGACTGGCCTGGATCACCAATACAAGATATATTAGTAAACCTTGATTCAACTGAAGTTCAAAATAAGGAGAGATAATAATGCAATCTGCAATCAGTTCTTCAAAAACATAGAACTCAGTACTAACATACCGGGTAGTGTCATTCAATACCATTACACGGAAAATACCATTTAAAGGACACATTGAGTACAGAACAGCCAAGCTTGCACTTGACATGCCCCTGCAAAAGGGGCAAAGAAATTACTTTAACATAAAGCTCGGCAAGCATCTCAGGCCGCGAAGAGATCACAGCGGACAAGGATTTGGCCGCAGCCCTTCGCACTTTCCAGCTCACATCTTCATCGTCACTATACTCATCTGCGCTCTCTCTGTTCAGAGACATTCAGGTTGTCAGGCCTTCAGTCAAAAGAATCAACCAAAGTAGCAGAACACCAAGAGATCCACTCCTCAATAGCTAAAAGACCAACAGCCAATAAAAAAGATTGTCCAAAAATTTCATCACTAAGGAGGGTGATATTCAGTTTCTAATTGCAATCCATAAATATAAAACAAAATGCAAGTTTTAAGGTAAATGTCAAATCTGTCTCCCTCGCATGGCAAGGATGCCCAGAAAAGTAGATCAGAGAGGCAGAGCCCCTACTCATCCTCATCTTCTTCGCCATCCATATCTTCATCCAGGTCTTCATCCATATCATCCGTAAAATTGGGGTCGTAACTCAAGTACTCAAGACTCAAGTCCAAAATCAGGCCAGTATGAGGTGCAACATCTCTGGGGCATCGTAAAATGAAACTCTCCAACGCCTGATACAACAGTAAAATATAAAATAAATGATAATTTGCAATGGTCCCGGTTCCGATTGTTGACCAAGGTCTGCTGTTATGGTTTGAAAACTGACGCTCAAATTTATCTAATCCTGCTCACTCGATGAGATTCTCGATAAGTATTCTCTCATACTCGACTCTCAAGCCTACAACCAATGACGAACACACATTACAACTCCCAACAAGTGAGTTCAAGTCACTGGCAACCTCTGCCGCTAGTTTCCAGTACCTGTTGCAGTGCGTGACACAATATTGCAACCGGTTTGAAGCACTATACCTGTAAGCTGTTCTCTCGGAGTTCATCATCATTCTCTGATGCATTGTGGCAATAGCTGATAAGGAGTGGAACAACTTCGTTTAAATGCGGGCCAAACCGATAACCAACCGCTCGGCTGAAAGCAGAACACAAAGTTCCACAAAATTTAGCACATACAGGTCCATCATCTCGTCCAAACAACAGAAAAATAATGGTCTGACAATAATTCATCCAGCTACCACACCAAGTGGCAGAAGCGATTAAAATCACTGAAGCCTTCTACTGTACTACATAATTCTGAGAGACTATGTTGTGTCTGGGAGCTTGCAAACACACGGTGGGGCCATACGAGCTGCCGAAGCACACTGTTGTAAGACATACACATACGACCTACACGACATCTTTGAAGTTCGCAATCACTTAATCTACCCAGTAAATCTGAAAAGGAGGAATACATGATCCACGTCCTCACCAGAAAGCCCCTATCATTTGAATATTGGTGCGCGTCATATCTGGTTTCACGTCTTTGTTCTTCAGTATCTGAACAACATTGACAGTTGCTCTTGCAAGAAGGTCATCAGACATGGTAGCAGCCAAAGTAGCTGCGTACAAAAATGCATACGTCAGCACCAGTATGCAATGTTCTTCGTAAAGATTCATACAGGGACAAGTCCAAACTCTAACTGCATCCCCACAATCCCTCCAAATCCTAAAACACACTAAAAATCTACTAGAAAATCTTGCACCGAGACTTACGCACTTACCAAGACACTGGATAGCACGCTTTCTAAGGCCTGCACGTTGCAAGTTGAGTTGCACTAGGAGTGCGTTCATCAACTTCTCATGGTCTGCAGTCATGAGACTTCCAAAACGATGAAGAACGTCACACAAAATATCAAGGCACTCACTCTTCACCTCTGTACTTGTGTCCTGCATCAACCGTTGCCCTCTGGGATAAGTTACAGAACTTGATAACTCAGTATATTGGAGCATTGTCAAAATAAGTTACTCACGTCATTCAGGTACTAAACCTAACAGATGTGAAGGCTTTGCAACAAACCGGATTTGTTATGCCCTTGATCAGCTTTGGGGTGAGGGAGACAACAACACACTGTGCTACGTTTCCACTCGATATCTCAGCCACAACCGTCTTCAGTGCTATACTCGCAATGTCCCGCTGTTGCTCTTTACCGGTGAGGAGCTTCTGGCACAGAGATTCCACAATCTCCACAACTCTGCTCTCATGAACCTTTTTCACCAACGGCGCCAAGCTGCATGCACGAGTCGCATAAATCAGAAACAGCTCAACAGAAGATGAGACATTATCATATAATCAAATACCTGTGTTATTTAACATCCAATTCTGTCTTTGCTCGAGTCTATTCTTCAAGCTCCCTGTTATGTCCCCTCATCACTCGAGTCACATTACAGAAGTAATTAAAATATCACTTCTTAGGCGATAGTTTAAGGGTACAATCCTCGTTAAAGGAATACACATTAGAAAATTCAGGGTCTTATGAGGTCGCATCAATATCATAGCAAGCTACGATGAGAGTCCCGCCATTTCTCAGACCTACTTAAGTTTTTTGCGCATACTTGTCACAAATCTTTCAGCTGGGAAAGGCTAGCACGATCCTAGTTGAAGTGACCCACTCTAAAAAACTTAGGGTCCTTAGAATCAAGGCCGATATTGTAAAGAGTCAGGCCCAGAGCGCTGACATACGAGGACACGAGGCAGATTAGGTGCTTACAAAGACTACAGATTAAAGATCAGATGTGTGGCCATTGTCTACACTAATATACACTAATCCGGGCACTTGCAAAGAACGAGCAGAATCTTGCAAATTTGTGACGAAGTCAGGATATCGGTAACAAAAGCACACACTTGCGAACACCTTTGTGGTTAAGTGCTGAAATAAAACGACAATATAAGGGATTTACATTGAAACGGCACAAGGGCTTACCACTTGACTGCAAGCCCTGATATATCTCCAGACGCATCATCAAGTTGCTGAAGAACTATTTGTGATACTTTGCGTTCAGTATCAGCATCTAATTTAAAATTATCTTTCTGAAGCTCGTTCAGCAGGTCAGATGTGGCCATGTACCGAAAATCCTTGTCTTTTGAGGCAATCTGCAACAACAACCAGAATCAGGCTCAGAACGATTTAGGGAGGACCTAGCATCCGTAAACTGTGAACAACTCAAGACTACATCATGCCAAGTCTAATACAAACGGCTGATATTATAAAGAGATCCTTCAGAAATGTCTTGAGGATCTCATAATCATATAATTGGTCGTAACAGGTCGCCCGAAGTTCTGCAGTCTTATTCTCGAAACTCTACCCCTCTGCTCTTGGTAATAATTGCATTATCGATTCCATTCAAGTAGAACCGCTAACAGACTCCTCTCCTCAATCACAAGACTCATAAATCTTTGACACATTAAATTAGCTATAACTAAAAGTGCTAAGATCTGCATGACAGAAGCCCATAAATTCAAGAGAAGCGCAAGGATTAGACGTAGACAGACGAGAAAGACCTAGGCGGACCGGCAGATTCGAAGCTCAGAAGTGGAGTAGATCGTTCACAATGTCCTTCTATGGTTGGAAGGACAGCCACTCTCACAAAATCAGTAAAAGCGAACAATGAAGAGAGATGGAGAGCATTTACCTTTTCTAAGATCAGGCCCACTGCAAGACTCGCCATCTTGACAGAGTCTGTTTGACCTGATAACTCTAATGTTCGTACCAAACCTAGGAAGGATAACCGTTCCTGCCAATGCTTCCTATTGAAAATTAGATCATAACATCGATGGAGAGTGCACTTGCAGTTGCATGCAGAGCCAGAAGATGTCGCTCAAACTGTTGAAATTCTGCAAATCCACAAGAGAAATATCATGTTAAAGTCTACAAAAATGAAAGAGACCATTTAAAATGGCACTTGAGTGATTTATTACACGCCTGGAGCAATGGCATCTACAACTAAAACTAAGCATTAAGTTCAACACAACTTGGTTGCCTCAAGAAGATTTCTCACAAGTTGAAATTAAAAAAAACATCCCGCAGTGACTCAACCGAACAGACCGAATCAAAGCCTACCAAATTTGCGTCCGGAACCAAAAAAAAACTGGTCTCAAGACTTCAAAATTCACACCCCGCTGGGCAATTGTCAGTGCCAGATCTAATCAGGTCCAGAGACTTGTCAAAAACCATGAAAAGATACAGTGTCAAACGCGTGCAAAGTCGATCCAAGTCAGCAACGTGATAGAGGAACAAGTGTACCTAGTCAAACGTCGACATAGGGTACATATGACCAGACCTTACGAGACATAACCCCGCCGCACCGATTTCCGTTCCAGGCGATATTTTCGCTCTGGGCATGCCAAGCCCTAATTACTGTGCAGGTTGAAAAATGCAGACCACTGACGGAACAAGAATTTTACACCGATTCCAATTTCACGTTCCGTAATCCAAATTCACGCCACGCATCATTCGCAGGCACTGATTGTACACCCAATTACAATTACTGGATGCATTTTAAAACACTCAACTCCCAAGGGTCTCCTTCTATCTTCTGCAATTCAAGTCACAATGCAAGACGCAACATCTTGTTCAAAACTACAGCATCTGCTCGCGCACCATTTCCGAAACTTACTCAAATGGCCGCAAATTCCGGGAGTCAGTTTCACCAAAATCGATCCGATCCCACGACACTTCACATCGAAAAACTAAACCTCCCACGAAAAGTACCAAAATGCCCGATCGCCTATCCAACACGAAATTATGTAGCAAGCTTCAATAACTCCCACTCCCTCGTCCCTTTCAATAATAAAGCCACGCCGAAATCAATCTATTCCAAACCATCACTTATTCGCATATCCTTCAAAACACTTCCACCAAACCCTAACGATCCTCCCACGAATAAAATCAATCCCCGAATTCACAAAACAACAGGCCAAACTTCCAAAGAAACGCATCGCACGATCTCAGCTGCAAAATGCGCTCTACAAATCCCCGCTGCGACTCGGTCAATGGAGCAGGAAACATACAGAATCGGTCGAAGGGGTCTGGCAACCGAGACAGAGGATTGCGAGCTTGTGACACTCAGAACCAGCGAAACGAAAACCATGCATCTGTTCGAGCAACGGAAAGGAACGGGAGTCGGCAAAGTTTACTTACAACGCTCTAGAGCTCCGGAGCTTCTTCTCCCCTGCACCACTACTCTTGCTGTTTCCGACATAGCTCGCTCGCATTTGCTGGGATGGAGCTTTGGGCTCTGCTGCTGCTGAGAATTTAGGGTTTGGTGCCCGAGCCCGAGTCTGGCAGGACGGATGAGAGCGCCTTCTGCTTGCAGGCAGCCGGTCATGGGTTCCACTTCCTTCTATAGATGGGGAGGGGGTTTAAAAATTTCTTGGTCAAATTAAACTGTGACACCAAATAAATTTAATATTTTTTTTATGTCTGCCGGCCATGGGTTCTTTTCTCTTACTTAGGTACTCTGTTGTGCACATTTTGAATGAGGAACAAATTCTAACAAGCTCATTCATTGAATAGGGTGATGGTAGTTTATCTTTGATGTTTATCTAATTTTTTTATTCTTATATAAATTGAGTAACATTTGCCGACAATTCAGATTTGCACACTTTTTTTGTGCTAACATTCTACAACTTAAGGAGTGCAAAGTATCTACATTCACACCCAAAATCATCAATATGAGAATGTAGCTCCTACATTTGGACCAATAAATGACACTCAAACCTAGATAAGGATGATAAAAGATGTATACAATCACAACAAGAGACTTTAGGGAATCTTAGTGTTTATGGGACACCTACCAACACATTTTGAATTTTACACTCATTCAAGCATTGTTCACATAATGCTTGCCGAAGTGCATTGGGATCCTTCTTCACTTGTCAATAAGATTCAATCAAATAAATCTTTTTTAATACCAAAGTCTAAAGTCACTTCCAACACATTTTTGCTAAATAATTATTTAAAATTGGAAGGGCTAGTTGAGCAATTTATTTTTTAATAATAAGTTAATTAAAAATTATTCAATAGTTTTTCACAACTTTCAATAATCCTTCAAATAATCTTGGAAGTTGAACAGGTTTTTTATTGCTTGAGAAAGTGATAGTCATGGCTTTTAATGAACTTATTACTTTTCATAGTATGCCTCCTTTGCTATAAAGCTAAGAAAATTAATTTGGACTCCATGTTATTTAGTAAACATGTCATAGGAATAACCTTTTGACTTTCTTTACAAAGTATTTAATTTTCCTTGAATTCAACAGGCAAAGTGACTTATACCATTTGGCTTTAAAAAAATTATTTATTTTTCACCAAAAGTGACTTAATACTATGATAGTAAGCATGCTCAATTGCTATTAGTGCCAATTAGAGGTGCCAAACTAGTTTTGCTTCAAGAATTAATGTGTAGATTAAAAAGGTCTCTTGATACTTCATTTAAAAAATAATATAAAATTTCAAAAAAAATTGCAATTAAATCTACACATTTTAAACACATATTTTAAACTCATTTCAATATTCTTTAGGGATAATTCACTACAATAGTAATTTATTCTCGTCATTTGTTAATTTGGGGTAGGTAATAATAGCTTCATAGTTCATATTTATTTTTTGAGGATTTTAATATAGCTTCCATATGACATGATCTAAAGATTAAGCTTTATATCATGAGATTCCAATAAGTATGGCAAAACTTAAGAAGATTTTTTCGAATGATTTTTTTGTCCATTGGATAATTAAAAATAATGTTTTTAAAATTGTAAGATTGTTTCCTTGTGTAAAATAGGTATTTAGATACAATCCATTACAACTAAACTACTCGTTCAAATTTTTGCTACTCCTATTGCTCCGTGGTTGGAGTTTGATTTGTTCAATAATTATAAATATCGTAAGAAACATGATTGATTTTGTTTTTTGGATAGTTACCACCTAAAGGATCCAATAGCAATTTTCAACTAAATAGCATTTTTGGTCATCCGCTTACAAGTCGAATTTTCATTTTTTACTTTGAAATTTTCATACATGTGGTCAAGGAGTAGCTTTAAGGTGCAAACAATTTTCATAACTTTTGACTACATGGTTAAAAGGTTATTGCATGATATGTAGTTTTTTATGGAGCCCATGTCATACATGCAACTTAAAAAAATTACTTTTTTAAGAAATTAAAATTTGAAATTGTTTTTTAAGATTTCTATACATGTGGAAAGCTTTTAATCATTCCATTTTGATTAATGAGATGAAAATTATGAATAGTTATAGAATCTCTACTCTAAAATAAAACTTTGAAGTCCTTTATTTAATCCCTGAACGCTCCAAGGGACCAAAAGTGTCTTCACAAAGTTTCAAGTCCAATTCAAAGTCATGTAATTTTTGCATATGATATCCAAATTCAATAAAACTTGTTGGAAAATTTGTGCACTTTCCTTTTGTTTGTATAATAAATTTTTAGATCAATCCAAGATGTATTGGATTTTTGTAAGCCAATCAAAGTTCATAGGTTCAATTTGAATCTACCACACTGCATTTAATGGTCACAAGCATGAAGGCTTGTATTTCCTCCATCCAATGCTCATTTTCAATAAAACTTATTGGATTATGTTTTCCTTACAATATATTTATTGTAGTAAAATTTTTATATCAATCCAATTTGTTTTGAACGTTTGGAAGCAATAATTTGAAGTTCAAATCCCAACATTTTTGGATTACAATAAACTTTGGCAACTTGTTTCTTCTTCATATATTGTTTGTTTCCAATGAGTGTTTTTGGAAAAGTTGAACATACCAATTTCATTTTTATGGCTAATATTCTATATCAATACAAGAAATTATGAGTAATTGAGAATTGTTTTAGTTGGAGGTTCAACCCTAGATGTTTTTCTAACTTTTTCTTGCTACTTTTTGACAATTCAAAGTCATTTTACCAACACAATGAGTGAATTGAATGATATTTTTTTACCAATATGTTTGTATGCTAGGTTTGAGGCACTTCAAAGTTTCAAATTTTCATTTGAGTAGGTTTAGAAATCAAATTTCACCTCCCAATGTGTTGCTAAGAAAATTTCCACATCCTTTTTCAACACTAAAACATTATAATCTTGTAAGCTATATGGCCAAATGACTCCAAATTTGATTCATAGCATCTACAATACATACACTATAAGATTGTATGGTTGAGATTTCTATACCTTAGTGACATTTAGATCTATAACACTTCAAAAGAAATGGTGTTTTTATACTCAAAAAGCCTTGGGTCTTCAGAGTTTAACTCAATTTTCAATATTTTTGGAAAAAAACGAAATCATAGGATATAGATTATTTACTACAACATTACAACCATTGGGATTGATATTTTCAATTCTTTAACTAAATTCCTTAACAATTTAGTATTTTGAATCATTCTCTTTTTTTTTTCTACTGCCTTTTTTTTTCAAATATAAATATGATTTTTTTTTGGTGATTCTTTTTTTATGTATTCCTCTCATTTCTTCAAATATTATGAAAATTTTCAATCTATAGGATCTACACATCTTTGAATAAAAAGCTAGATTGATGAGATCTAACAACTTAGAAAGAATTGAAAATACATTAAAAAAAAAATTCAAGCATCAAGTTCTTGCAAATAGTAAGTTTTATTATTCTAAAATTTTAAAAATGGATACTCGAACAAGTGAAATAAAGGATTTTAGGGATGGATTTGTTAAAAATAAATATAGGTGAAAATTTTAGCCTTGCTTTCAAGAGTTGAATTTTGGAGCAATTTTGGGCCTTAAAATATGAAAGAATTTTAGAGATTAAGGAAAAAAGCATTCAATCAAAGGTTTATTTTGAAATCAATTATCAAAATTTTTAACAAAAAATAGGTTATCAACGTTTATGTAGCTTACTAAGTATTACAGACCTTCAACTATTTAAGAACACAAAATATACTTTTGAACATAAATGTTATCACAAGAAACTCAAACCACTTGACAATAGAGAGAGATCCATCTCCTAAGAGAATGTCTTCATTCCCAAGCTCCATTTTATATAATAAAGACTATAAATAAAGACTATTAGTCCTTAACCCCTAAAATTCCTTGACTGTGTTTTCACCATAAATGCTCCAAAACTACCATTTTTAAGACAAGTATCAAAAAATAATTTAAAAATTTTTGGACTCATTCCACTGTAGAATCTTGTAGTATGATAATTTTAGAATATGTGGAAAAAATTTCAGAAATTTTCATTGTGTAGATTGTAAGATATTAACATTTGAATTGACAGAAAGCCTTTTTTTTACCCTGCAAAATACTAGGCAACTTTACTTTACAAGGTCACATTTATAAGAAAAATGTCCAAAATGGTTGCAACACTTTGGATTCATTCTTCAAGGCAAGTTGGCTACATGCTTGAAAAATATTAGATCATTTAGAATTGTACAATATATAGGAAAAAAATAATAAGTAGAAAGAAGTAGAAAATGAATCAAAATACTAAATTGTTAATAATTTAGTTATGGAATTGAAAAATGCCAATCTCAATGGATGTAATGTTGTAATAAACAATCTTCACCTAGTATATTTTTTTTTTCAAAAATATTGAAACTTGAGTTTGATAAAGAACTTTAAAGTTTATTTTGAAGTAGAGAATCCATGACTGCCCACAAACTAAAACATTTCATAACTTTTGACTCATTGATCAAAATAGAATGATTCAAAGCTTTCTATGTATATATAAATTTTAAAAACTAATTTCGAATTATTGTTTTTGAAAAAAGTGATTTTTTTAGATTTGCCTGAATTGCCTAAGTTGAAAAATAAACTACATGTTAGGCCATAACTTTTGACTCATATTTCCAAATGTCCTAAAATTCAGTGCATATGGAAGATATTCCTTGTCTACACATTCTATTAAAATTTGGGCCTAAAATATAGAAATCTTTGCTCACATGCACTTGCCCAAGAAAAATATGTTGCTAAAAAATGCACCTTGGTCTTCAGGGGTTAAGATAGGCTAGGACTTTTTTTTTACTTTTAATTTTTTGTCTTTGGTTCTATCTAGAACCATTCACTAAAGTAAGAGTCCTAGTTATACTTCTCCAATCATATCTTATCTAAATCATCACTTATCTAAATCTTGATCTTCTACTTGGAGTTATCTAACTCCAAGTTCCAACATGCTTGTCTTCATTTGGGAGTTGTTTAACTCCAATGCACTAGTCATCCAAGTGAAGTTGTCTAACTTCACTGCATAAATCCATCATTTGGAGATATCTATCTCTAAGCACTCTAATGCCCTTGTCATTCAATTGGAGTTGTTTAATTCCAATATACAAATTCACCATTTGGAGATCTCTATTTTCAAGCAATCTCTATTTATTCACTAGTACACATTTCATCATGAATTAGTTCATGATCTATAAATGCATTCAAAGATCATGACATGAAGGTTATGACACAAATCATCATAAATTCTTTCATCTATCAATGCATTCATCCATCAAGGTTCAAAAGTTGTCACAAAGATCATGACACTTAGACAAACTCCTTATTGGAATTAACATGATTCAATTCCAAATTAAAGCTATGACCGAATGAATTATTCTTGACATTTGATACCAATGGTATTTAATATTTTTTATAGAAAAGAAATCAAGTTTATTTGCCTAGTTTTTTTCTTAGGTTTTTATCTCAATTTTCTAACATATCATTAATGTGTGAAAGTTTGTGGTTCCCCCTAGTTCTTACTTTTAAATCTTAAAGATAATATTGAACTTTAGGAAAAAAATTATATGAATATTTATTTTTTTGAAGGTCGAGTATTTTGATATTGATTGTAGATTACATAAGGATTTAAATTGGATTGGCATTCCATCGCATTTTTAAAACCTAATTGAGAAGTTTTCAACCAAAGGTAATATAGGAATAATGATTGGAATGTTTATTGAATGGTGTGGTGAGGAGAAGACTATCAAATGACCTAATTTAGTCAATCAATTCATTGAAAGGACCATACTAGTTGAGAATTTTCTTCAAGTTAAATTGAAGTGAATTTCCTTCTAATACAAAGTTTATAAAATACTCAAACTCTCCATATAGATTTTCCTATATGCAATTCTGAGACCTTCTTAGCTTTAGCCAACCAAAACACAAATATTTGAAAATACAAATTATATGCTTAACAAATTTTTCTAATTAAATTCTTCCAAATTGAAAATCTCTTAAAGGATTTTGTCATGTTCAAAGTTCCTTAATCCCTAAAGTTCTATAGTCCCTTCGAAGGACACAATGGATTTTGGATAGATTTTATGGTCTTAATAGTTGTTGGAATTTTTAAATACAATTAGCTTTTTGGAAATATAATTTCTATTTCAACTCTTGCTTGGAAGCAAAAATTATGGCACAAATAAGCCCAAATTTTAGTTCAACAAGTATGAAAAAAATTAATTAAATAAATAAGTAAATTCTCTATTCATAATTTATGTTTTATAGATTGTATTTTTATTTGTATGGAAAGCATTGTTTTATTTCATTTGGATTTGTTATATAAAAGTTATGCATGACCTTGGTTTGGGGGCAATTTAAAAAAAATAACTTGTAGAATTCATTTTTGAACTCAATTTTCACAACCCCCCCCCCCCCCCCCCCGAAAAAAAGATTATAATATATTGCTAAAACAATCTCACCATTGAGATTAGTCAATTTTAATTCCATCTTAAGGCTATTAATGGCTTAGATTTCCCTTCAATCTTGAATCTACTTCTACATAACACATTTTAATGAGTGAAAATTAAGTTTTTTTTTTTAATTCCCAAACTCTCAATTAATGTTCATTGAAAAGGCTTTGAATGAAAGGATTCATATAATATATCAACAAAAAAAAAGAGAAGTTCAAAATGAACCAATGATAATATTAGGCATTATGTTGCATTCCAGTAGCTTCAACAGTCTTATAATAGTATTTTGAAAGTGAATTTGCTACCTTACCTTTGGATTAACCTTCAAAGGATGCCGCAACCATTTTGTGGTCGATGAATGACAAAGAATCCTTCTATGTAGGATAGAAGTGCAACTATTCATCTTTGGAATTTTGTAGTGGAAAAGGGAGGTCTTTTACAATAGTTTGACTTCCAATGAGTGCTTTCACATTTTTTTAAGCCAATGATTCACAAGGTATCCAAAGGACCAATTTCCACAATCACTAGTGCATTCTTTAACCCTAGACCACCCACGAGGACAAAAAGTGTCCTCACGTAGTTTTAAGTCCAATTGAAAGTATTGTAACTTTCACATCTAATGTCCAAATTCAAGAAAACTTGTTGGAAAAGTTGCGTCCTATCTTCTAGTTTGTGTGGTAAAATTTTCAAATCAATCCAAGATGAATCAAGTTCTTGGAAGCCAATCGAAGTTCACAAGTTCAATTTGAATTCACCAAATTGCATTTGAGAGTTGCAACTTCAAGGGCTTGTATCTACTTTGTCAAATGTTTGTTTTCAATAAAAATTTGTTGGATTATGTTCTCCTTTTAGTCTAGTTATTGTGGTAAAATTTTCATGTAAATCCAAGCTTCTTTGAATGTTTGGGAGCAGTTCAAAGTTCAAAATTTAGACATTTTTCAATCACAATGAATTTTGGCGGCTTGTTTCTTTTCCATACAATGTCCGTTTCCAATGATTTTTTTGGTAAAGTTGTGCATACTAGTCTAGTTTGTGTGCCTAAAATTTCACATCAATACAAGTAGTAATGAGTGACAAAGAAGCATTTTAGTAGAAGGAGGTTTAGGCTCATATGTGTTTTTGGTAACTTTTCTTGCTATTTTTTGACATTTCAAAGCCATTTTGCAAACACATTGAGTCAATTGAATGAGATTTTTTTTTACCAATATGTTTGTATGTTGGTTTTGAATCACTTCATAGTTTCAAATTTTTTTCATTTGAGTAGGTTTAGAAATCAATTTTCACCTCCAAATGTATTGCTAAGAAAATTTCAGCATCTTTTTTCAACGTTAAAACATTATAATCTTGCAATCCATGCAATCAAATGACTCCAAATTTGACTTATGTTATCTAGAACATGTTCACTACAATATTGTAGGGTTGAGATTTCTATACCTTAGTGACATTTAGATTTATAGCACTTCAAAAGCAAAGATGTTTTTGAACCCAAAACAATCTTGGGCCTTCTAGGGTTAAGGGTTTACCCTTAAAAGATGAGTTCGTTACCATGGAACACATCCTTTTGGATATTGTGTGAATCATTGGCTTAAAAAAAAAATGCGAAAGCACTCATAAGAAGTCAAACTATTGTAGAAGACCTCTCTTTTTCACTACAAAATTTCAAGGATGAATTGATTTCTAGGAACAATTGATTTCCCAGTTTTGCAAACTGGGTGACACTCATCACTCACTCATTCCAGGTTCCCCAGAAAACCTAAAAGCCCCCCATGGGGTCCGTGTGTCCAATGGAGAGTAGACACTTGTCATGGGACGAGAAAAAGATGCTTCCCCCCCAAACTGCCACATCAGCAATAATGGAACCTTGCTCCCCCAAATTGGCTGGCTGGCGACTGACGACAGACCAGCACAATTGAAAGCAGGTCCAACTGATTACGGAGTATCACCTCAAAGGCCGGCAAATCAGCGGATCCCACTCCAATTCCTGTTCTAGGCACAGGGGATTTTACCCAGCCACTGTATCCCAGAAGACCCAGCCACTGTCCCCTGGAAAGGGACATGCACAGACCTTATCAATTAATTAACCACCCCTGCAAATGAAAATAAAAATAAATAAAACACAAGATTTCCCACCCTATCCTATCCCTGAAAACCAAAACCAAAAAAAACTTTGGTACGGATATGATATATGGAATGTATACAGAATATATAGGTATGATATATGGAATACAAATGTATTGTATAGAATATTGATATGATATGACATAGTGGAATATGTATGGGAAATGTGGTACTATATCTCATATCAATTGTAATGTAGCATGTTTAGAAAAAATATATATACATATATAGGAAAATGAAAAACATACAAAATGAAGGGATTATAATCCAATTACTTAAAAAAAAAATATTATAGATAAAAAATTGATGGATTTTTTCATCCAAGGGTTCTTTAATTTATGTAAAGAGAAGAACATAATACTAGTTAATTAGTTTTTGTTTTTTTCCCCATGAATCAAAGGAACAAGGTCAAATATTTTGCACTTACTACACTAACTAAGAATGACATTTAGAGTTATCTATACAACTTGATTTTAAAATGCAATAAACTTTCACTTTCCATCATTATTTTTTGTTACCAACTATGTTTATAGAGATCCTCTCCTTTGAATATTGTATGTGAAGTTTCAATTCAACACTCAGGTTCTAGATCATCAAAGGTCCACGTCACTTCATACCATTCACAAAATGACATGTGGTAGTTCCAAAAAGAAAGAAAACAAAACTTAGTTTTTGCCAAATCTGAACTTCATGAAGGGGCTTGTAGTATTGATAGCTATGCTTTTGGTAAAAGTATTCGACATTGTGCCTACAAACTTTAAACATTTTTTAAAATTAATCAATTAGTGTAGGTAACGCTAAATATCATTATTCGTGTAATGCAACTCCACCTTCAGGCAGACCACGGGTGTGCGCTAGAATCATAGTGCATCGATGCTTTGCTGTTTTCTGGTGGCTATGGCGGACGGAATGGCCCAGCTCCTCTCCTCCTGACTCTTCTTCCTTCCTCCCTTCATTCATTTTTTTTTCTTTACTTCTTCTTCTTCTTCGTGTGTTCTTCGTGTGCATTGGAGGTAATTAGGTTGAACTCTCGGCCTCCTCCGCGC
Organism: Pseudoscleropodium purum; assembly: GCA_963969395.1. Lineage (NCBI taxonomy): Eukaryota > Viridiplantae > Streptophyta > Bryopsida > Hypnales > Brachytheciaceae > Pseudoscleropodium > Pseudoscleropodium purum. The sequence goes on from OZ017796.1 coordinate 8,998,356, forward strand.
AATGCCCAGTGCAGGGGTGTTTCATGGCGCTAGCTTGATTTTTGATGGGAGGTGAGCTTGGCTGATTGGCGAAGGAGACTCTAGGGTTTGAAGAGAGGGAGAGCGAGAGAGAGAGCTCCGATGGGGAATCAGATGGGCTGTTTGTGGGGCGCGGACAAGAAGAAGAAGCCTTCGCGCGTGGTGGGCGGCGGGTTGCGCAAGCGCGGCGACTGGGAGAATGGGGTGATCGAGCAGCAGGCTTTGGCGCTGGCGCTCCAGCAGCAGCACAAGGCGCAGCTGCGATTCGAGCGCAGCATGTCGCATCGAGAGGCCACCGGGGGGGGGATGATGGCGCCCCGGAAGAGCTACTCGGGGAAGTCGGGTGGGGTGGGGCGGGACGAGTTTAAGAGAAGCGCCAGCACTCGTGCTCGACATATCGACGACTTACTGCTTGATCCGCGACAGCTGCTGAATAATGGCGCCAAGGTCGGTTTTTCCCCTCTTTCCACGCAATTGCTCTTCTCGTCATACCAATTGCTGAACCTCCGCTGTAGGTTCTAGACCTCACATCGAATCCCATGTTGCTTGCTTGAAAGAGTTGATGCCCCCTCTGAAATTCTTTTTTCTGCCTTTTCTTCAATCCATGCATTTGTCATCACACGGGTATTTTTGCCCTCTTTTGACTCCAAGGTCGGTTTTTCCTTTGCACACAATTGCTCTCGACACCAATTGCTCAGCTCAATCTCCGCCGTAGGTTCTAGAGCACATCTAACCCCTTGTTGCTTGAAAGCTAGAGACGAGGTCCTGTGTGAAATTCTTTTTTCTGCCGCCTCTTCAATCCATACATATTTTGCCATTGTACGGGTGTATTTCCCTTCTTAATGACTCTTAAGGTCGGTTCCTCTGCACACAGGCAATTGCTCTCTGCTGCACAGTTGCTCTTCACACCAATTGCTCAACCTCCGCTGACTGTAGATTCTATAGCACATTTAAGTAACCCCATGTTGCTTGAAAGATAGAGACGATGTCCCCGTTCCAATTCTTTTTTCTGCCGCTTCTTCAATCCATGCATTTGTCGCTCATGGGTGTTTTTCCCTACTTCTGGGCGACACCGTAAAGAGAAGAGGGTCCATTATAGGATTTCGAAATTTGAAGAGACTGTTTGACGATGGCTGTCCTTTTTACTGTGTCACCTGAAGGAAATGTTGCTTGTGGTGATTTTGTATCGAACGGTAATCGAGGATGGGTAAGCTTTGTATCTAGTATCTACATCTTACCCCATGTTGCATAAAAGAGACGATTTCTTAGTGTTTGAATTGCACTCTTTAGCTATCTTGAAGCTACTTTTGCAAGCGCTGAGAGCATGAATTCAGGTTATAGATATGACCTGGATTTGAGAACGTCTCTAATTGGGAGTACTCGCTTCTGGCATTACAAGGTCGTGTTGGATTAGCTTATGTCACACTGTCATTGGTATTTGTGCGCTAGAAAAAAATTCAGTAGTTGTAGCAGATGGATTGATGGAGTGGAAATGTGGAACGGAGCTCAATGTAACGGTTTTGTCAGTTCTGTTTTATAATGTAGAATGATGCATGTATTCTGCATTTGTGTTTGTTTCATGTGCCCGTCATTTTTATAACAGTGCATCCACAGTTTAAGGTACAATGTACGTTAAATATTCACAGTGTCTAGCTTGCTTTGGGTTTGAGGTAAGGCTCTGTGCTATTCTGATACTGATGAGATGTACACTTTGCGAATCTCATTCTAAAACTGCTAGTTTGGATGGTACTCAACAGTTATCACACCTTTATAAGGATTTTGTGTAGACGTAAAATGTCGTCTGTCTGGATCACAGGAGGGAGTTACGAAAGCGAGTATTGAAACCAAGCATTTTGTACTGGTTCACGGAGGGGGCCTCGGAGCGTGGTGCTGGTACAAGTCCATAGCGTTACTCGAGGAGTCTGGGTTGGTGGCGACGGCCATTGACTTGAAGGGGTCGGGGATTGACTCCGCAGATCCAAATCAGATCAACAGCCTGGAAGTCTACGTGAAGCCGCTTACGGACTTTTTAGAAAAGTTGGGACCTGATGAGAAGGTATGTTCCTGAATTTATCAAGCCAAAGTGTACTTTCTAGTTTTAGTTCAGGCACTAAGGATCTAGAGGAAGCATGTGAAACAAGATTTGTCACTGTTAGCATAGGAAATGCATGTCAGTATATTGAATCTTTTCACCTCACAGTGGCTTCGATAATGCAGGTAATTCTAGTGGCACACAACATTGGGGGTGCTTGTATATCTTATGCAATGGAGTGCTTCCCCGGTAAAGTAGCGAAAGCCATCTTTGTGGCTGCGGCCATGATATCCAATGGCCAACGAGCGTTTGATGTGTTTGTGCGGCAGGTACCTCTGAGTTTTCACTCATTTTCCATTAGTTGTACTATGTCTATTATAGAGATCCGAACGAGCTTGAACATTGCTTGCGTAGCTGTCATTTGCGCTGACAAGCTATCAGCTCAAATTCAATGACATGTTTTTGGGCTAGGCTCATTTCATTTGGTGTGATGCTGCTGTTTGTTTGTCTTTCGACTCCTGGGCACTCTAGCATTGGTATTCCGTGCATTGTTAATCAAGTAGTGATTAGCTATTACTGAGTTTGAGATGCAAGCAGGAAAAGAGCGAAGATGACTTGATGCCCAAGGCGCAGAAATTCGTATACGGAAATGGAGCTTCCAGCGCACCTACAGCTGTGGAACTTGACAGAACTTTAATCAAAGATTTATTCTTCAATTTTAGCCCTGCTAAGGTAATTTAAATACGGTTGCACTTCTGCGCATTCTTTTTCTGCTGTCACTGTGGATCTATGCTGCAGAATTGAAGGATTAACACAGCCACATTGCAGAACAGTAACCTCTAAGTGCCCAGAATATAAAATAGAAAGCCCACTTTGAAAGCTAATAGTTGATCATAATAACTTCCAGAAAACATATTTCTATAGCTCAAGAATGTCGAGTGTGATTTCTACATTCTATTGGTACATTTTGTTATCTTCCTAGAAGCTGTCTAGTAGGATTATTCCTTGGAAGCTGCCTTTAGAGGTGAAATAGTATGTGTTATTCGAAAAGCATTGAAGTCTGTCTATCTATCTCTCTTGGATCCTCCCGTAACTCATTGCGAGTGTCACGCAGGATGTAGCCCTGGCAATGGTGTCCATGAGGCCCATCCCTTTCTCACCAGCGATGGAGAAGATCGAGTTGACTGACGAGAATTACGGAAGCGTGCGGCGTTTTTACATTGAAACAACAGAGGACCAAGCATTACCACCGGATTTGCAAAGGAATATCATCAACCAGAACCCTCCAGAACAGGTCTTTTCATTGAGAGGCAGCGATCACTCTCCTTTCTTTTCTAAGCCTCAGTCTCTACATAAACTCTTACTTGACATCGCCATGATCGGTCCAAAGAATAATTAGGGTCCCTTCTTTTCGCTGATTGAGATTGTGCATTTCCTTGGAATGCACGTAGATCATGAAGATACAATAACGCCTAATGTGCATACACAAGCGACTTAAAAACCTGGAGCACAGGCAGACTGGCAGTTGAATTGAGAGTTGCTGTGTGATCCATGGTCACAGGATTTGCATTCTGCCTGAGTGAATGTCTGTAGATTAATCATGAAGAGGGGATTAATGGATCCCACGCTTTGGGATCCTTGCACCTCATAGTTTTGCAAGCAATGAAGAATTGGGACCAGGAAATTGCAGCCAACCATTGGCATTTGATAAATGAAAGTTTTATTCAGTCTGGGTCGTGGATGATTGAACCTGAAAAGTACAGCTCCACTGATTTGTCTTAATTTGTCACTGTTTTGAATTATTGAACCTGGAAAGTGCAGCTCCACTGATTTGTCTTAATTTGTCACTGTTTTGAATTAGCGCAGGTTGAAACATTGTTGTGTTGTACCAATTTCCACAAAGGTTTAATTTTGATGCAACTAATTTTTCTAGGTGACGCTAATTCCACCCCTCAAATCAGTGTACCTGCTCTCTTGTTGTAGAGATTCATGTCATATTGAGACTTTTTATGTATTTCATTGTCATAATGTTCTATGCTCAAATTTTCTTATGATCACTTAATATCAAGTTTTGGTACTGACTTGGAATATCTCATGTCCTTTGTTTTTGGGCCCAATAATCTTACAAACTACCTTGCATAGTACAGAATACAATTGGCATTTTTCATCTTACATAATTGACACTCAATTCTTATGCAATCTCAAGTACACCAAATTTTCAATTTTCAAAATTAAAAATTCTATTTTTGGTGAATTGTTTCATTTAATATCCATGGTTATATATGATAATTGATTGAAAAACATCAGTGATGAATTTTAAAAATTTTGATTGTATAGATGTATAGGAAACATCCATATGCACATCTTTTCTTGAACAAACATCAAAAAAAATTTAGAATTCCCTTTACAGAAATTTCCATTTAGGGTGTCAATGTCCCAACTTTGTAAAATAGATATCTCTTTCCTGTAGTTAGATTTGTTGTTTGACCCTTACACTAAAGCTAATTGTGTACATTTGATTATGATAGTACAATTACTTTGCCAAAATCTAGTTAAAATAAAGAGAGATCTATTTTACAAAGTCCAAGCATTTTCACCCAAACATTGAAATCTATATAAAAGAAATTATGAAACTTTTTTGGAGATGCTTGTTAAATAAAAGTTGTGCATATGGATGTTTCCCATGTATCTATGCAATTGAATTAAAAAAAAAACTCATCACCAATGTTTTTCAATCAATTATCATATATAACCATAAATATTAAATGAAACAATTCACTAAAAACAAATTTTTTTTTTTTGGAATTGAAACTTGGTGTGATTGATTGGGATTGCATAAGAATTGAGTGTTTATTATGCTAAAAATACCAATTGTATTCTACATTATGCAAAATGCTTTGAATGGAACACAGTTTGTAAGATTATTATTAAAACCCGACTGCACAGAAGTGACTGGGTAACTTCTACGGAGTATCTATCAAATTCTAAATAGTTATGATGGGAATCTCGTATCGTGCAAACTTACTGCCTTCGTACAATCCCAAGACCAGTCAAATTAGTTTGTTGACCTCTAAAAGCAGCAGCATCGAAACACTGAAAATAGTACGTAGACCAGTCAAATTTGTTTGATGATCACCAAAAGAAAATAATACCCATGCAGTGAAAATAGTACGTATCCTATTCATGACTCATTCATGACGAAAGCTACATGATCAATCAATCATGTGAATAGAACACCCGAAGTACCTTTAAGAGATTTCTAGAATCCTCATTTCTCGTATCTGCATCTTGAAAATGCTTTATATTGATTGCCCAGATTGTTTTGATCAAGGTTGGACCTGTAAAAAACTCAACTCTAAATCCTAAGTATCAGAAGCACATACTGCATGCGTCTGATCTTCAAATGTAATACTACACCATGACAGTTGCGTGTTATACTTTACACACTGTGGAAAGCACATGCAAAAGTTCCTCTGTGAATCAAACTCAAGTGTGAATTGCAAGCCAGGCCTAAGCTAGAATTACAATGATTGGTCCTCACTTGGGTGCAAATGAGAGTTGTGTGACACTTGCCAGGATTAGTTCTCTCCCATTCCCCCATGTTAGACAATCGTCAATTACTACACTAAAACCACCTACTGATTTGTAGCACCTAATCCTCGTTGTCGTTGAAAGTAATTTTTTTAGAGGTAGGCGGAATGATGGCTTTCTGCACAAAACCCAAAACACATTGAGGAGTCAGATGCACCATCTAGTGGAATTTCAGTTTCCAGACAAATAGCGGCACAAGCTTCATAGTTCTATCGTAGTCGTATATAGAAGGGGACATGTCCAGCACTAACTTCCCAGTGCACTAATGTGACTGATGAGCAACATACCAATTCTGGATAATCGTAGTCAATGCCAGCAGCTTGAAGTTTCTTCCTTCGTTTTTGGTCTTTCTTCACTAGTAAGGCCAGATGACGTGACTGTTCCTTCGGGGTCTTCACCTGGTGCAATAAGATTCCAGAAAACAACTTAAGCACCAGCACACAAAATGACATAACTTTCAACGTACTTTCAACTATCAGCAGCTGCTCCAACCTTTCCTGAGTAATTCCATTTCCATCACAAGAGAAGTATTTAAGCTGCAGCTCTGACCACGAGAAACTTCGTTATCACTTACTCTATTATGTCTAGCACGTTCCAACTTTTGCCAGTTGATCATCCTGAACGGCTTATTTGCTCCAATCCACATTTTAGGATTGATCTTGTCAAACGGAACGACCTTCACTTGTAACATCGACTCGAATAGCAGATAGTTGTGCATAGCTTCAGCCACAATAGGTGCAACCTGCATTGTTGTGAAATCATTAAATGGTTACGGGAATTACATGCATTTTAGGAAGACAGGAATCCAATATTTGTGATCCAACAATAGATCCATAAATTTAACGAGCATGCCGTTGAATACAGCTGACTAGTAATCCTCCGAGTTGCCTCACTACACCTACATGATTTCATAAGGAAATTCATGTGAAGCCAAAAACCTACCTCAGGAGAGTCGAACTCTATGAACGCGTAATGCTTCGATTTTCCTGTCTGCAAACACGACGGATAAAAATGAAGAACTTTTCTCCAGCGTTTTGTCACATGTGAAAGATCATAAAACTAAAGGCATGAGTTTTTAAACGTGCATAATTTGCCTGCAGGACTTAAGTAACTCTATTGATGAAAATATTTGTGCGGCAAACTGAAGTACCTAAACTTCTTCTGCTCCGAAGAATATCTTATGCAATCCACGAGAAACATACTTGGAAGTCTGGGTCGACTTCAGACCCCAAAACGATGACTAAATCTTCAAAATGATTAGGAATTCAAAAGCTGACCTTCTTGTTTCGAGAGAGACGAAGTCGCTTTATATCGCCAAATTGGCTGAAAAAACCTGTCAAAACAAACGGATCAAAAGAGTTGTCAAAATTAGAGGCGAAATACTTCTTCCAGAATCACCGGAACTCTAGGGTTTAAGGTCTGTTCTGAACCCCTAAACCCTAAATTTATTCTCATTCTGAATCCGCACTATCTCATAAGGTCCCATACCTCTCATCTGGTCTTCGTAAAATCCGTGAGGAATCCGCCCAACATAAATGACAGCCGACTTCTCCAACCCGGTGAACTTGGAGGCAGGGATCACTTTGCTCTTCTTTCCCCGTTTCGACACATACTTCTTGTCTGCTGAAGTATCCAAAGGCTGCTCATCCGCCACAATCATCCAAAAAACAAAAAAATTAGCGATATCTTAACTAATTAAAATTCCCCTTCAAAACCTCAACAGGCAAACAAACACGGACGCATGAGTGGCACTCCCTCTCGGAACAAACCAAAACCCTGCCAGAAAGAATCCTCCAGTGTCTCACCATGAAAGCGGCCTTCACGATATCGACGGCGCCATTCTTCGCCTTCGATGTCGAGGGAACGGTGGAATCCGGTTGCTGCTCCACAACAACACGCTTCCGTTTGGGCTCAGAGCCAAGCAGCTCCGAGGATTTTCTCTCGGAGGCCCCCTCCGCCATTTTCCGCTTGGCCGACATGTCCAAGACGAGAAAGGAAGACGAGGGCTACAAGGAGAACAAAATGTGAGGAGAGAAAAGACGGGAAGAGACAAGACAATATATACAAATAACAACAAAACCTAACACACTTCCAATTTTCAAATACAAAAGTCCAGTAGCAATAAAATTCTTCCAAACCCACCCCTGCACCTCAGAAAGCAAATCAAAGCACCTGAACAAGAAGCAGGGGACACGGTCGATCGTTCAAAATTTCGGCGTGAAGGCCGGCAAAGCTAACAAAGACGCAAGGCAGTTTCCCCGCTCCAGCTATGGCGACGGAGAGAGCACACAAAATATTGATCGAATTAGGGTTTCAGTTCTCGGATGAGTATCGTCCAGATCATGGATGCATTCTGTTCATCCTTCGGGGAGAGAAGATGACCTTTGTCCCTTTTCACTTCTCAAAATTATTATGAAGAAAAAGGGGGAATTAAAGAAAAAGATGAAATACAAGGAAAAAAAACATCCTAAAATACATGAAATGCTTGTTTGTGTATTGATGTATGCTAATTGCTCAGCTAATTGTAGGTAGGGTTTTATTTTTCTTATTTTTTGAAATAATCTGTATATTATATTTTAGCATAGCACTTTTGGAGCAATTGGATATGCACAAAATATTATGTTAGTGTAGTAAAGCAAAAAATTTTGTCAATATTGGTCATGAATATTTCACATCAAAAAGTTATTTTTTCTAAATCCCAAAATGACTCATGTAAATAAGTATTAAACAAAAAAATCACCAAAAGGACTAATAATAATCAAACCTTAGCTAACATTTTGAATTTAACAAAAGAAATTTGGAAAATTAAAAATATTTAAGCTATAATGAAATTTAGAAGGAATTTCCAATTTTTTTATTTTAAATTTAGCAAAAAATATTGTGTAGTATAATACTCCTTTGTCTAAAAATAAATCCAAAGTTTCCAAATACACTTGTGTCAAATTAAATTCAAAAATGGCTCTTTACAACTTGATAAACAACAATTGAAGATAGTTTGAACACCCTCAAAAGCAAAAGAATCCATAGATACTAAACTCTAAAGACTATATAGCAATTCGATCCTTGCAAAGAAAATCAAAATGCAACTTCTAACCAACCAAAGGTGAAGAATTCAACCTAGTTCAAAATTATACAAAAACTATTACTAACAAACCTCTTGTTGAGAATTTCTCAGATTTGAATCACAAGACATTGTTGGAATTGAATATCGGGTACGTCAATGGACATCACTACACCAACATTGCTTAGAGAATGATCAAAATTAATACCAATGTAGTAGTTTCAAAAAGGACAAAAAGATTTTAAATTCACCTCCTATTTTCAACATGCACTACTTTACTATTGACTTTCATTCTTTCACAGCTAGTGGGTTTTAGTTGAACCTATGATAACTATACAATCCTTTGAAAATAGGAATAACTCATGCATTAATCTAGCCATTTTTAGGAAATCCTAGATTTATTTCAAGACAGAGATAATAGTAGATTTGATGATGTGGGTATGATTTGTTAATCACATGCTACAACTTTTCTATAGAATTTACCATTAAATTATATACTTATACTATTTATTAGGTCCAAATATGGTGTATTTTAGATCACTACCTACACTATATTCTTTGAGAAGACTGAAGGTTCATAACTATTATATGATTGACTTTTCTATATTATGAATAATTTTTCAATAATAAATTATTGTTTATAAGTACATTCCTATTACATGTCTATTTTTCCATTTAGGGATTTTCCAAGTCAACTACTCCATCCCTACTAAAGCAAATTTGGAGTTGAAAATTAGAGTTTGAAGTCATTTATATAGATTGTACATATTGAAAAAACTTTCCTATCACATCATAAGAATTTTTCATATGCAAGACACATTAAGTTGGATAAAATGGAAATTTTTTATAAGTTTAAAAATAAGGCTTGAATTTTTGTAAAAACACTATTTAGTTAGATATACCATATTTTTATAGTTTTTTAGTCAGTCTTTTTGCCAATGGCTCATTGTACTCCCAATAGTGCTTACATGTGTTACAAAATTAACAAATGATTTTTGGTACACATTATAACTCCTAGAATGTTTTTGGGAAATTTCCAATGAAGTTTAGAAATGTAGTGCAACTATGTATAAATTGAAATTCAAGATTCAAAAAAAATTTGAGCCTATTTTTATTTCAATCAAATTTTTTGGTATGAATAAAGTTTTGGAAAATGTACAAAAGATAGAAGATTTTTAGTAGAAAAAGTAAGAACTACATTTGAGATCACTAGGAAAATATTTCATGAATTGTTTAATTATATTACTTGATAAATAAGCTCAAACATTTATTGTTTTATTATTTTCACCAAAATACATTAAAATATTATGAAAAAAATATTGGGATATTTTTTATTCTTCAAAATAGAATCGGGTGACAATCATTTTATCAAAATTAATCTTAATCCCTAAAGGATTTGGTGGACCAACAAAGTCCTCAAAAAGCTTTAGAAATGTGAAATGATTGGATTGGGGGTATAAATATTTGTGTATGATGATGATGCAAATTGTTCAATTTTTTGAAAAATCAAGAGAAGAACTATGTATATTTTATGATTTATGTCCAAAGGTAAGTCTCTATTCTTTGGGGGAGAACGAAGGTTACTTCAATATTAGGAAAAATTTGAACCCTCTAGAAGGCCATTAAGGATGTATTTTTCGGCCCCCCAGTAGTGCAAGTGTAGAAAAAATAGAAAAGAATTTTTTTAATTTAAAAGAAAATGGAAAAAAATGGAAAAAATATTGAAATCTGATGTAGTACTAATATGGCATAAGTAGTGCTACATTAGCAACTTTCATTAAAAAATAAAAATAAATAAAAAACAGTTATCCTCTCTAATTGCACTGGGGGGGGGGGGTAGGAAGGTTCCAAACTTGTGGCCTTCTGGAGGCCTGAATTTTTTTGTAATGAAGGATATGAATGGCTCACTTGAAGAATACATTATATTTTACATATAATGAAGGTTGATATTTACAAACACGATCACTACATGTATACATGCATAACATTTTCTACCAATATGAAAGAAACTCACTACATTTTCATATCCCTTATTATACAAACATTTTTTAGGAATTCCATAGAAATCGATGCGTGGTAGAAAATTGTTATTGCAACAATATTCTTGACTTGTATGTCAATGCATACAAAAAATTGGCATAGGATTTGGAGCTTTCCTTCATTGTCAATACCCTATTGAATTCATTGTATATGAAAAAATATACCATTTTCTCCTTGTCCGAGGTGTGTAGTATTTCCTACAATCACAAAAATTCATGATTTTTAATGCATAATACAAATACCTACACTTTATACTTTCACAAAAATATTCAAACCATTTCAAACTTCTTCTCTTGTTCAAAAACAACTTTATATCCCCAAATACACCTTCTATATATGAATGCCAAAATATATTCAAGTCACGTTTAGGGATCAACAACATCTCCACCATGGAGTAGTGAAATGAGGATCCTTGTGTGATTATTGCTTGCCCAACCTGGCTTCTTCAAGGTCTTCCTGTTGAAAATTCTCTCAATCAAGCCACCATTTTTCTGGGGCATTGAATTCGGCAATGGGTGTCGTAATTCCAGTCTAAAAACACGCCATCGTAAGTCGATTGAGTGAATTTGATGAAGAGATATTGTGTAGGAGCTCTTGCTCGAGCAATTTATCCTGCTTCCACCTATCCCAAAGCGCAGAGTACACGGCAAAATTCGCCAAGTATGTGTTTAGCGATATGGAACGCACAAAGTATCATCTGGTGATCGCTTGCTGGGATACAGTGAAGAAGAACGACAAACTCTCAGATCTTCTGTGCGTCATTGTGTATTCTTCAGAGAAGCAATGCTTCATCCATGCGAATTCCATCGAAAGGGCTCGACCGACTCCGTATCACGAATGTGGTCGATCAGGGATGACCGTTGTCAACTTCGGCGTGTACTTTGGAGGCGTTCGCGTTGTCGAAAGGATCGATGACGAGGAGATTTGTTTCCCTGCAATCTATTACTTCAATATCAGTGAGAGCAGGAGACAATGCCTGTGCTTTGATTTCACCTTGATCTTCATGGCGGGCCGGGAAGTTCAGCCTCCCAAGGTGGTGCAAGCAGGGCCGTCTCAGGTGTTCGCCGTGACGAGATATGCAGCACTACCCACTATCCTTTGGCTTGTTGAAGTGGAGTTGCAACCTGACGGCACTCCTACTGGCATGTACAAGAAAGTGCCGTATGGGGTTATGCCGAGTTTATTCTATCAGAAATTGTTCCCCACCGAAGACGAAGCGTTGCTTCCTTACGAATGTGCCAGTGCGGACGGTAGAATCACATTCAAGGTTCACAGCGAGCACAATTTGATCGTCATTTACGACATCACGACGTATGAGTGGAAGATTTATGAATATCCGTGTCAGTATGAGCAGAGAGAGTTTCAATTGTGTGACGGCTGTTATGAGCCTGTCTTCACAGCAAGGCCTTAAGTCATGATGCTCGTGGCTGAGGTTGGTCATGCACAGCGGCTTGGTATACTAGCTATGTTGCTCCAGAGCAGAGCTTCTGAGGAGAGGTGGGTGTAGAGTTGCAGAGCACGCATGCATAAAGGTACGAGATGTAGAGGATGTGTCAATTGCCCCTTCAAAAGCAGAGGTTGCTTTTCTTTCTAACCAAATCAACAGCAGGTAAGGGAACTACTCCCAAAACCGTCCAAATAAGTTCTGTGGCACAACGGGCATGCTATAAAAACTTAGAAATAAATTTTGAACATTGGCAGGTCCATTTGTGCAGGCGGTTGTGGAACTTTAGGAGGCACAACTAGTTGGTTGTGAATTTGTAAGGATGAAGGTTTTAACAGGCTGTAAGTGTAACCTAGCTGAATCCATCTAGTGCTCACCAAGAATTATTAATCAGCATCCAATTCATTGGTAATTCACGGAACTTTACATACTCTTCACCTGTACTTAGAAGAGTAAAATTATAAATGAATACACTTTCGTGCTTGCTTTCCACCTTAGCATCCCTACTTGCATCATCAAATCAATGTGTTAAAGAAGAAGGGCCATTCAAAGCATCCAATGTGAATCTTTTCCTCCATTATTTATTAAGCGGTTTGAAAAATGTGAAAATTTTTAGAGCCCTCTTTGTCAATATAAACTTGATTCTCTACAACAAACAATTCATTTGTTTTGTGCCCTTTTCTAAAATCAACATTAAACAATGGTAATGAAAAAGACTTCAAATTGAAATGGTTGTTGTGTACCCAAGAAACGAGCTATTGCGTCTCAAATATGATACAAAGGCAAAAACCATAATGTAAAAGCTTGCATTGCAAAAACTGTGCATAACAAAGTTCTATACACGAGTGCCAAATATATTCAAGTCATGTTTAGGGATCAACAATATCTTCACCATGGAACAATGAAATGAACACAAGGAAGGATCCTTGTTGTGTGATTGTTGCTTGTTTGACCTCGCCTATTGACTGGACTTCCATTGATTGTTGTTTCCAAAGCCTGTGTGCAGGAGTAGAACCCAAGACCAAAGCACAACAATAATGACCCGAACCAAGATTCTAATGTTGCACATCAAAAGTTCAAGTATAATGTTGGATTTTGACTATCTATTACTAATACTCTATTGTTTTTAAGAATCTTTTAATAAAATGAAAATTCAAGCATACTATAACTCTAGAAGGATGTATTTGTTACCGTGGGCTTGAACACTAGTGGAAGCCTATCAAATGCAATTTCAAGATAATAGAGTGGGTGAATTTATTTTGGAATGCTCTTCGAACATGCACAAGGAAGGTGATTATTGTATAACGCCTTGTTTTAAGGATATCTTGGAGCTAAAACATGGACAAAGATTAGAAATGCAACTACAGCATTGATACAAAAATGTTGGGCATGGTTTCAAATTGAGACACACAAATTAGGAGCATGCAAAATTTCACATTGCATATACTTTGATTTATGCTAAGTGTGGTTGAAAATGAAATGGAAGTAGAATGAACAAGAGATTAAGCCACATAAAGTAGTAAAGAACCTTGCTTTCATAGCACATGAGAGTTCCCTGAAGTCATTTTCAATGTTGTCATTGCTTTCTTGTGGCAAAAGTGAGGATAAGTATTGCACCAATGTCAAACACAATGGGAATTATGATGTCCATTGATACAATTTTGGGATTGGGCACAATGGCCCTCATGCTATGCTCCAAATGCCCTCCACCACTTATTTCAAATCTTTGCATATAGGAAAAAGAAAAAAAAAGCCAATGAGTAAAAAATGAATGCTTATTCACCAATCCCAATCACTCTAGGTGTCCCCCAAAAAATTCAACTGGATGAAAATGTGAACTTCAAAGTCACAGAGCTTCAAAGTCATCCATCAAACACCTAGTGTCCGCAATGTCCTTCTAGGGTTAATATCTCTTTCACTACATCTAAACATCCTTTGAAATAATATGTTATCTTAAGATTGTTGCCGCTTTGCCAATTCCTTACAAGAATGTACACCATTTCCAAAAAATAACCACAATCATCCCAAGTACCAGAATTAAAATTTCTACCAAAAATAAACTCTGAGGTCAAATCAATTGGAGCTCATGACATGTTTGCAGTCATCTCTCACACTCCATATGGGAACCATCACCAGGCATGATCCAAGAAGCGTAACTATTTTGACGCTCCAACCTTTGAAGACCATCCGAAGTTGAGTTTGAAGACGATGCTTCCTTCCTCGGTTCCTCCTAATAATTTCAGTAATATTAAACTTGCACATTTTCTTCAAAATATTAGGAGACTGACATGATTTTCTTTCCAGACTCAAGACAATTAACAGCCATGCTAAGTATATATGCCAACGCAAAATTCACCACAATGAAACATCGAACACCATCCTGGATTTTTAAATCAATGTTGCATATACGGAGTGATCCCTTTCAGGAACTTGAAATAGAACAGGCCTGTGCAATTGTAGCGACTCCAGCCCGTCATTGTGATTTGATCCTTCCACAGCGCCGTTCACTTAGATTGAACCAAATAATAACTTACAAGCAGGTTACATAGTTGCAGGATTTGTCAGGGTTTAGGGTTTAATTTCAGATTGAAAACCCACTTGATCAGCACTTGGCGATTCAAATAAATGGACACTGTTGCGCTAGTAAGGCGCTTTGTGAAGGCCAACTTCCAAAGACACAAACAAGCAACAGAGCTTCTGAAGTTGCCGCTCTTCCATCTTTTTTCCTGCAGTCCGAAATCATAAAGGTTACCACAAACGGGTCATTGATATATTATCATGATACAATTCCTGATACCCAAGGGACAATAGAAGGTGCTGTTGGGTGGTGTTGTCTGAATTCTTCGTCATAGTGGCCTTTGAAATTGATCAACGGGTCAGCAGCCTGCCATGAAGCACCACTCACATCAGTCAATCAATGTCTGCAATGGAGTACAAGAATCCCAGATAAGGTAGTCGTAAGAGGATAATCAACCTGATTCCATCCCACAGGAACTCAATTATTTGTACACTTGGTTGGCCTTCGATTTGAAAGTTCGGTGTCAACATGACGTTGCTAAATCTCTACAGTCCATGATCTTGGAATGGAAATAGGGTTGTTTATTGTCTATCACATCTCACTTCGAAATTGCAGAAGAAATCGATACATGGAGACAGAAACTTGATTTGAAGAGACTGAGTTCAAAGTGATCTGTGCACTGCTCTATTCTAATCTCCCAATGAAAGCACACTCCTACATATTGGTTGTGTTGGTTAAAATGTTTGAAAGCGACACAAAAAATTGTACCCTCTACCTTGGACTCAGCTGGTTTGGGATTGATGTATAAACTCATAGCATACAGTTTTACAAAGGAAGGAAAAGAGGATCAGAGTGTGATAATGAAGTAGCTCAACCTCGGCAACCCAGTGCGTGCAATGGACAAGAGGCTGGAAGTATTAAAGTGAACTGAACGCCTTGAATGTCCTTGCGTACACAGTCAGAAAGAATTTACAACTGACCTGCTTGAGCCAGCATTCATGATTCTTGTGTGTGTATTTGTCAGGAGAGTAGCATCCACCTTCACTGGGACAGTACACCCAGATATTGCATTTCAGTTTTCCCTCGGTCTCCGATTTGGACTGATTTAGGCACGCTTGACAACAATCCGCTGCACTGTCGACATGATGCGTCAGCCCCCATCGAACTGCTGATCCAGCATAATCTGTGTTAGCCTCGGCATGACATTCTGGAGGCACTGCTCGTCCTGGGATGGTGTCGTGCTCTGCAAACATCCAGATCATCACATCTAACTGGAAGGAAACAAAGTCCGTCCGTCCGTCCAAGACAAGAATTGAAACAGTAAGTTCTTCATTGCGAAAACACGAAGTCATGCAAACATGAAATAAAAAGTCTAATAAAAAGAGTGACAGGAGAGGCACTAGTCCTTCCGGAGTTCATAATATTGCAACAGGCTCCCCCCCCCAAAGACAAAAATGGCTGGGCTCTGGAATGATGGACTGTTTTTATAGCAGGAAACGTTGCACATGATGAATATGCTCCTTTTAAACACCAGAAGGAAATATCCCTGCTCTCAATATCGGTAAGCTGCAACTTTGCCCTTCAGAGACAAATCTACTACCAGTCGAATTCTACATAAAAAGGAATTGCTAAGTGATAAACGCGAATTTAGGGTCCCTTGGAGTTTGTCACTCTACCAGTAACTTGGAATCACGTGACCGACCTAACATCGTAGCACCTCTAATAAGGTCATTCAATCAACTGCATCTAATCAGTTGATTTGGAAAAATGTCATCTAACCCAACTTCAGAAGACAATGACAGACCAATGTCATACTGAAAAAAGAAAGCCTAAGGGCCTCTCTTCACGTGGGGTAGGTATAAATTAGGAAGAGGATATTAAGAGAAAATAAATTCCAACAAATTAAAGCGGGGTTCTGCTCTCTACCCACCTATGGTGGAAGCACTGATTGGCCTTGCTAAAATAGGAATAAGAGCACATGTGTACACAGCCCATGTAGGCATGAAATCAGTCCGAAAGAGCCAAGTTCTGAGCATATGCAAAACCTTAGCTAGACAGCATATCAGCTCAATTACCCGTATCAACTTTCTTAGTCGACGCTCCATTACTGTGATGCTGGAGATCACCAAGAATTTCAACCCTGCTGTCCACGGCCTTCTCCTCGCCGCCTGTCAAAGCCAGGAAATCATGAACAGTGTCATTACTGGACTCGAGCATAACATTCTTGAGGAGGAGGAGGAGGAGGAGGAGGAGGAGGATCGCACATTTTGAGAACAATACCAACTGAGAAATTATATCTTACAATATTAGAGAAAATTAAGTAAACTTCAAGTTCCAGTATGCTCTCACATTCTCTTGAGGAACTCTCACATGTTCAATTAAGCTGACTTTTAAGTAAAAAAAGGGTGTTAGGGTTCCTTTTCAAGCCAATTCAGAGGGTTCTCTACAAAGGCTCTGGCCAGAATGTATTGAATCCATCATCGTGTGAAATTTTTCTCTCTAAAAAATGTTCCCTTATAATGAGCGCTCTTTACAAAGGTTTGAGGAGCATTCAGCATCAGAAAATCTAATTATTTATACACATGCTTCGTACCCATAGCTGCCGCAGCAACACTGTTTCTCTGCTCTAACTTTTTCTTTTTCCATTCCTCAAGGGCTACAACGTCAATGAAGGTCCATAAGCATAGAGAGACAGGAGTTACAAAAGCAGCTTCCATCTTTGACAAGCATTATAAACTCCAAGAAGAAAAGCAAAAGAGAAGTTAGGGTGGTACAATTCTTAAACCCTAATTACAGGACCCTGGCTTCATGGTTTTACATGAGCAATTTGATTGATCACATTGGGTAACATGTAATTCAGGTCGAACCAACTCTTACATCACCAGAATCAGCAAAGGAACATTGCATCTGTAGGTTAATAAATAAATGAATAAAATCGGCCAAATGAAAGTCCCTATCTGACATACTCAAATCGCTTCCAAAAACATGATTGGAACTGTAATCCTAACATGAGAACGAGACAGTAGAATTTAAAAGCATTAAAAACAATAAGTAACTACCTTTTTGTGTCGCCTCAGTGTTACTGAGCTTGAGCTCACGCAGTCGTTCCGAAAGCTCGGCAGCGACCTTCTGCCTCGCCAAATTCAAAGCCTCGGTCTTCTTGATCTCCAACTCCGTCTCTTCTTGAATCTCCCTCACCTTCAAGCACCACAAGCAATGCATCAGGGTTAGTCAGTGCTAATAATTAGGGTTAGGTCATCCTATCCCCTCCTCCATATCCAACTAAACCTGCACACAAACTAAGCCAAAAGAGAACAACAAACCCTGCTCTACCTTCACGATGATGATGGGCAGGGTCTGTTAAAATTCCCTTCAAACCTCATCAGAACATATCCAAACAGAGGATGTATAGAGCTTGCAAATCCATGGTCTGATTCAGTTGACAACCATTTGGGCGGAGAAAACGAGGATCCGGAATAACTGCGCCATCCCCTCCATTCCCATTATCCAATTACTCTACTCAAAGAGAATTGATTGCAAAGAGGATGAGTCACGGAAGAGGATCTCGACAAGAGATTTGTGTCAGACAGGAAGGAAGGAACTCTGAAACGACGTACTCGTTCAATCAAATGAAAAGGAAGCAACTCGCGCCGCAGCCGATTGGAATCCTCAATGCGCTCCAACTCTTCCTGCGTTTGGACCATTTTCTCCTCCAAACCTGTCCATTCATACGTATTACTCAAAACAACCTTCAGATACTCTCCACAAAACGAATTCAATCAAGCAATTCCATCCCCCCAAAGAAAAATTCAATAGATGCGATTGATTAATTGCTCACCGGTGGAAGAAGGAGGAGACGATGCCCCCGGAGACAAGGCGGATTCGAAGTAGGAGACAGGAGAGAGCGCCGCGTGCAACATGAAGAGCGCCATCAACACGTTTCCTGTGCACAAAATAAACGTCGCACTCTTGTACGAGCATCGCAACCTGCCCGTCCAGTCGGGGGAAGAATACGCCATCACCACAACTCTCACAAAACTCACAAAATTCGCAACAATTCCATCTTCGTCGCCACTGCAATCTCTTGCAATCCCAACAATCCCAACAATCTCAATTATCCCAACGCTCCCAAAAATTCTAGCAATTCCAACAGCTTCGACAATTCCCACCCTTCCGCTCGTTTCTTACCGCCGTCGCCCTCCTCCTACCGACACGTTTTTTTTCCGAATTGTGTGCGAGTACTTTGCAAATCCTGATCTGCGACGCAAGATTCGGGATTTTATGATCAATCCCGTCGTCTGAGTGAATGGCGACCACCAACCTAGCGAAGTTAACCAACCAGCTCTGATCACATGACTCTCGCAATTTCCTCGCTGACGCTGTTAACCGCGTTGGCGAGCAGGTGCAACTACCAGTCCTGGTAGCTGTTGGGAAGAATTGTTGGCATGTGGGTACGATGAATGAATGCGAAGGCCGATGATGGCGCCGATTTCTTCTCATGACGAGTACAAGAATTACGCCGTGTCGATAGCGTGTTGGGGAGAATCTTTGGAGGATCCGTGCCGGCGCGGCTCGGGAGTCAAACTGTCGAATTGCGACGATCCGCAAATGCTGCGCTGCGCGCTCCGCGCTGGCGGGTGACGGTCCAAGTCCGGGGGAGGTGTGTCCAGCAGTTGGAGGGTAGCACCTGTATCACCATCAATGTCAGGTAAGAGCACGCCCACCTGCCTGGCAAAATGGATGGCTTGTGCAACCTGTACTTGCAAAATCAATGAACTTCTTTCAGAAGCCGGCTTGAAATCCTCTTGTGGCTTGTAAAAGAGGGCTATTTTGCAAGCCAAAGTTCGGCTTGCAAATTGTATGAGACAAGGAATTTCGCAACATGAACACACAAATAATACCAATCTGGCAAGAAATTTGAAGAATATCCCTACAATTAAATAGAAAGCTTGGTGGGATTGAAAGAGGCCCCCCCCCCCCCCTTCCTTTTGCAAGCCACATTACCACCCATTTCACAAGCTAATGATGGTGATGTTTTGAGAGCATTTGCACCCTTGCTCTCAGAAACAAGGTGACACCTTCTTTGAATCTGGATGATAAGAGCATTCCTATTTTAAGTGTCACATTTAAGTGCTTCTACCTTCGAGCTTCCTTATATGCTCTCCCGATGGGCAAAGAGAAAAAGGAGGAGCTACAAGAAAAAATACGAATTCCATTTTTATGTGGCCCCAGTGGGTGGAAGAGGGATACAATTAGGAGTCAACACATATGAGATTCTCTCATAATCCACAAGTCTCCTCTTAGTCTCCACCAATGAAGTTGTCCACCAATATCAGTAGACAATGGAGCTCCTCTTTTTTTTTTTTTGCCTACTCCGGTAAACAATCAATGGAGACAATTTTGTCATCTTACTTGTTTCAGGGTCAAGTTTGCATGTTGAAGCTCTATTTGTGTTACCTTTTGAGTTTTTTCAGATACTTGTATTGAGGGCAGTAAAAGACAAAGAATCCAAAATTCGACCAAAAAGTGGTCAACCGGTCACTGAAGGGTTAAGACTTGCTTGCTCCGCCTGTTCTAATGAACGCAGGTGACCTCTGCGTCTCCAAGCACAGTGGTTCTCTGTGAGCTAGCGGCCGGCCTTGTCCATTTCTCTATTTTGGGCAGTTGTCAAAGTTTGTCAAAGTTTGTAACTTTAAGTATGCTTGCCACGAGCCCACGACCGCAACTCTGCAACTTGGTCGCCGGCTACGGAAGGATACCAGTGTTCGCTGTAGAATGATCTAGCCACCGTCATGAATGACTCACTGTTGCAGTAGAGTTGTTGGCGCCGCCATGGACGAGGAAATTATGGTTATGAAAAGTTCCTGTAATTTCTAACTTCTAACAATTCAAATTCGCTGCATCCTCCGCCTGGGAGATTTCGAAAAGTACGGAGTAACCTCCATGTTTCTGTAGAATCTGCAATTCTGCAGGTCAGTTGTCAGTTGCTGGACTTTCCAGACCGGAGAGACACCAGTGCTCTGGTTAGTCTGGTTGCTCAATCTAAGGTAGACCTGCCTATTACCACCCTGATTAGCAATCCAAACATCTTAGGGAAAAATTCAAGAGGGGGTGGATATTTTTCATAGGTGTGTGCTTGTTTCACCAATCAAACCCAAGTGGAATTATAATTTTACAATTGAAATTGTAATTTCTGTGAATTTTTGAAGTGATCTGCCTTGAAATTACAAAACCACCCATGGAGTAGAGCCGTAAATGTCATATCAATAACTCATAACCGCCATAGATCCTATCTACTAGCACTTGGATACTCACCAATCAATGATAGATACGTTACCTAAAGTGGAATTAATGGTTTGATTTTGTTAAAAAAGTAAATGGGTTTTAAATGAGTTCTATGGTGGTAATAGAGTCAAAAGTAGGATGGTGGTAATAGGAAGATGGCTACTATGGGTTGGTCTACCTTATAGGGCAACAAACTCATTTCTACCAATTTAAGCAATTGCGGGTATGTGGAGTGTATGTATCTCGACAACATAATTTTTTCCATATATAGAAATAGAGTTTGGAAGGATGTAGAATTTTCTAGAATTTTTTAATTCAAAAATATAATTATTATAAAATTTTTAGGTGATTTGTCACTATATAATATGTTCCAGACATATAGACCATTCTATTTCCAACCATGGGCTAGTTGCAATATTGAAAGCCTTGTAACCAATCATAATGAGCCACAACTACTTTCGAAATTGTGCTAGAATTTCACAAAAAGAGAGTAACCTATAAGTTGGATATGGAGGGTGATTAGAAATGGCCATTGGTTCCTATAAGATAGAGCAAACAACCCATTTCCAACCACCACCCCATTTCTACAATATAGGTTGCTCTATTTCCAATTAGTTGTAGTAACTACAACTAAAGCAATTTAGCATGGTTTCCACTATTACATTGAAAAACTTATTGTGGGGTCTTCTTAGTAGTCATAAGGGGATTCTATATTCTCTTAAAATGCATTTTTTGGACCCATCATATGAATAAATTATGAATTTTCAAAGTGTTAAAAAATAGGTGCTTTTCAAAAGCAAAGATAGACGTTTGTGAATAGTGGGAGTACATTTTATGGCGAGAATCTAGAATGAGATTATTTTGTTTTTCATGCAAAGAAACATTTAAATAGTAATTTAGATGAACAACTATTCACTCTAAAGTGTCTTCATGGTGATTCCAAGAATCATTATTTAATTAACAAATACATTTTATCCTACGGCATGCAATTTTAGAATCATATTAAGTTGATCATAGCCAACATTAATGAAGAGAGTGAACTATATAGCACTTAGAGGGCTATGTAATTAATTTACAAATTTGTTACCAAATTGCCAACAACATGATTCTTTTAGTTTTTTAACAATCCAATACTAAAATTACATACTTCTAAAGTCACCCCTTATTTTTCTACCTTGAGTTTTTACTTCTATGTCCTAATGGCCTATGCATTTGAAAATGTATCCCTTTCATGTTGAAATTCTTTCTTAGATTTATGCACATTTTGTCAAATTGATCATAAAGAAAGGTCATCATTTAAGGATTATATTTCAAGAATTATTATTGATGAATGGAAACAACCAAATAAAACATTAACTTGAAGTACTCTAGCTACAATCCAAAATATGGATGTCAGAACACTTGAAGGTTAATGAAACATTCTATTCTCATAGAGTAATAGCCCCCATCTATAATCTTTAATCAAATTAATCATTGGAGAGGTAGAAAGCCTAAAGATGAAATTTTTATTGATGCGTTGTGAAACCTTCTATTTTTCTCTGTCACGTTTAAGAAAAGAGTGCCATTGACATTTCAATTCAATGCATTCAACCCTACTAGACCAACACACACTTACAAACTTCAAATCTTCAATCAAATCAAGCATTGGAGTTTGAGACAAAAGATATGAAGTTTGAAAGATAAAAAACAAGTGCAAAATTCAAACATGATATCAAACATGATTGATTTGATTGATGAAATAAACGAATCCACTTGCTTTCATAACACTACAAGAAAACTTTGTTTTAGGTGATGGATTGGCATCATAAAGAACAAATTGTAGGTGAGCCTCAAGGAGATATTGAAAAATACAATCCATGTTTTTATGTCAACAATGATGTCCATTTATGTTATATTGCACATCATTGTTGACATAAAAACATGGGTTGTTCTTTTTGATGTCACCTAAAGTCCGTTCCTTTTTACGTCAATAAACTTTATAGTGTAAGCTCAAGCTAATGTGAAGAGAATTTTAATATCAAACAAACTTTGACACACAGTTTGGAAAGTGGAGTTCAAAACCTTCTTACTTCAAAAACTTATCAGAGTATTTACATTTAAATTTCTATCACCTGCCCTGATAGCTATCCAGAGCAAGTCCATGCTCTCAATGCTAGGCAGTGCATTGTATTTCATCTCTCTGTAAAAATAAACTATGCACAAGATGAATTCTATAGTCACTCCAACTTTGATGCTACTCAAATCAATTTCAGTAGAATACAAATCAATCTGTAAATGGATCAATCAGAGTCACAAATTAGTTGGAAACCACATTATTGGTTCCTCAACATCTGATTGCCATGATATAAGAAAGGGTTGATGTCTAAATACCCGTTTTAAAAGTCTGATACGTGTATATATTCCACAGGCTGTGGTACTAAAAAAAAATGATTTCATTTGAAATTGCTCCTTCATAAACTGAACTTTTCCAGGAAAGGAAGAATCTCTCCGGCTGCAAGCTCTGGCCGGTCATCATGCGGGCAGTGGCCTACGTCTGGAAGTATGGTAACGAAGGCATTGTCACGTTCGGCTGCGACTCTTTGGAAGTATTTTGAGATCTGTCAGAGATAGCACACCCAACATTTATCAGACAAACACCCCTAAATCACTTATCCACCCTAAACCCTAAACCCTGAACCCTAAAACCCTAAAACTCTAAACCACCATACCAATACCCTGCGAGCTTCAAAGTTCCAGCTTACACAAGCCAATTTCAACAAAGCTAGTAGATAGTTTGTCACAAACAAACCAACTCTACAATTAGATTAAAAAGCTCTCCGTGTTAAGTTAACAAGCATTAGATTCATATAATCCTCGTGTTGAGTTACTGTATTTTAACGCACATGGCGTTAAATTTATGTTTGTGTAATGTAATTGACATTAGCAATAATTTGATAACATTGGCTATAGCTAAGTTAAAATGAACTCAACATTAACATGACATTAATTAAAAACTTCATCTTTGTGGTGATCTAAAGTTCTACTGAATTAATATTTATCTTACCATCAATAACTTTGTCAATCTATTGAGGGATCCTTTCAGATGTTTCTCAATCAATAATTTAGTAAAGAAATTGGAGAGTAGTTTTCATGGATTGGTAGTACTTACAGGTCCATTTGCCGGAGTCCAAGGATCCTTTTCACCCCACAGCAACAATAGTGGTGCATCAATCTGGGGTACCAACACCTCTGGTCGTGGACCTGTATGCATAAACCCAATCATGAAAATTAATTGACGGGTAGCACTTGACTACTTGCATGAAGAGACTCAAACAAGTAATTTCTAAATCACATCTTCTTGAACAAGCCTCGGGAAAAACATACCAGGCTCTCCAGTAAATACTTTCACAAAAACATCCAAGGCTCCTTCATCGGTAGAGGGATGATGAAGAATATCAACCTGCAAAAGTGCACGTGTAAACTTATTGCTACCGTAATAAAACACGTCAAGAGCCAAAAGAAAATAATCTCAACAATGAAAGATTTGAAATAGTTGCAATTAAGGTATTAATCTGAACCTACAACCTACGCAAGTGCTTGATGGTCCATACAAACAAGAGGAGATTTCTCAAGTGGAAAGGTCTCGAAGGGAAAATTAAAGTACCAATTGATCAGTAACAGCTTCTTTATCACGATACGCTTGTTGCTGCAAGATCTGCTTCACATTTTTCTTGCTACGGAACCTGAACGAGCATTGACAAGATAAGCAAGCGAGGCCAAAGGAGAGTGTTTTCAAGCCCGAATCAGAATCATGATTTTTATTATACAAACTACCTGAAGGGAAGCAGGGAAAAGATTATTACTTGTTGAACAAATAGTTGGCTATTTTAGGTTGTTGCAGCAAGTACTCCACTACAACAAAAATGGGTGCAACAAGACGAAGCGCCAAGCCATCTTGTGCAAGACCCTTCCTATTCATTGCCCCAGCGCAATTTAAAAGAACAACACCCCTGTCGTCATAAACACACAAGTATGGATGGTTATGCCTCCAAGCAGTATTATGTCACAACCTGGTAGACGGCAAATGAGTGAAATTTTACTGAAATCCAAAAGCAAGTTCAAAACATGAAAAGAGTTCCCTCGTCAAAGATCGATTATAAAAAAGATTAAATGCGTGTCAAACATAAAGAGAATTCGTGTCCAGTAACTACGAACCTGAATAAATCACTGCCAGCCTTAGCAGCAGCAGCTAGCACACAGAGCGAACCTATTGAATTGCCGAATAACACCGAACCTTCTGGAGTAAACTCCTTCGCGAAATCTGAAAAAGGAGATATGAGAACTTCTCTTCACGGTACAAGCCATCTTGCATGATATACAGAAGTTTCCATGTTGCAAAATGGATCAAAGAAAAAACAATGCAACAGGATTATCACTGAAATTATATAGGATTTATATAGGAGCCCTCTGCATAATCAATGTGACTAAAGGGAGACCTCCCTTCAATTCTGGAAGCTCATTATATTTCTTTCTGAGAGCTCTGGGAACTATCTAATTTTACTCAAAAAACCCTGTTAAACCTACCCCTCAAGATACAAAAAATAACAAAGAAAATAATGAATTTTCGATACTATTCATAAACAAGTTGACCACTGTACAAGGTTATGATGGCGCACCACAAACAAGGTCTGCCCACAGCTCCGGCCCGTACTCTGTGTTTGTAGGTTTGTCCGATGCCCCGAAACCCAACAAATCGATAGCGTACACTCGATGATTCTCCGCAAGAAAGGGAATCAAACGGGCAAAATGTCCCACATTTCCTCCTGAACGTGGCAGAACAATCAGAACTACATTAGCTCAATGAAAATCCTCTCCCTTCATTTATCAATTTACACGAACAATCACGATACACGATGGCGCAAGCAAGTAATAAGGGCTAAGGAATACTAGGCTGTGTTGATATATAACTCAAAAGATTATTACAAAACTCAACAAGGTCAGAGGGTTATACCAAATCCATGGACTAGAATAAGTGGCTTGCCAGAACCAGACACTGAATAGTTGATTTTATTTCCCCTGCAAGCCAATTCCATCAATAAACTGCATCAGCCACATCACAAAAGCAAACTTTTTGAATAAAAAATCTGGTCCATAGACATCAAACTTAACCAAACAATAAATTCTATGTAGCAAACAACGAAGAAAACTGCTCAAAAGAAATCGGATGTACAAAGAGATTCATTACCGCCATGACCACGAGTTGGACTTGAAAGGTAATGCCAACAGAGCCTCGTCCAGAGCCTGCACACTTTGAATCAAGGCAGGCAGTGGTACTCTCTTCTCCACTTCAATCTGCACAGCCACTGAACCTCCTCTTACACCACCTTCCTGCATTGGACCAATCCATGCACTTCCAACCCCATCTAAATCCTCAATTTGTGACTTCAACCTGCCAAATGATCAGGGACAAAAGAATTGGGAAATAAGTAAAAGGCATAGTCAGGTCATATCATCCGTCGAAACCACAATTACAGGATTAGTGCTCTAATTAAGGTAGAGGATAATAAAACTATTAGGGAACTGATCCCACACTAACTCCAGTTATTTACAACAACTCATCTATTCATACACTCAGTTGGAGTTAGTGGCAAGTGCCTTAGCTAAATGTCTATGACCACAGAATGGAAATGGCATTGTCTACTATTCCTTCACTAGTGGTCTACAACTTCACACTTTGACATTGCGTAAGAAATTCATACGTACTGATAAAAATTAGATTTCAAGAAAGTTTGGCTCTTCAAATCAGAGTATTCTCTCCAGTGAGCTCTATTGAGGAATCTCCCAATGAAAGCACACTCCTAAAAACGTTAAGATGCCTAAAGTGATGCTAATAGTACCCTCTACTTCAACAGAAATCAATTCAATCTGCAATACGTATAATAAGCTGCTGCACATACCTGAGGAGGTCATTCTCATTGTGGACTCCGCAGACACTGCACCCAAAAGCAGGCAATCGTGAGGAGAATGAGTGCTGGTGTACCTAATGTCTTTTCCAAGAATTGCAAAAATCACATCCTGAATTGATCAAAAAAAAAAGGAGGAAAGCAACACTGAACAAAAATCAGACATACGTAATGGTGACAGTTCGAGTCCCAGTTGAGAAACCGATTTCATCCGGAGATGACACAATTTTCTGGAGCGCGGAGGCAAGCACGGCTTCTTTCGACTCATCCGCAGTGCCTGAGCCTGTCGCCAACCCTGGGTTTCCCAAACATAAAAAGAAGTCAGCCAAATAATTATGCCTCCAAGTCAAGGGAGAGCATACAGTTGCATCAATTGAAGCATTTTAACATATGCAGGAGTGTGGTTTTCGGGTAGTTCACACAGCTCTGGAGAGATCACTCCAGGGCATAAGAGCCAAACTCTCTTGAATTCAACAATTTTAATGCTATGAATGAATCTCTTATGCAATTCCAAAGTGGGAAGTGGGAGGTTATAGACCAGAATTACTGGCACTAAACAACCCCATTCCATTCAAAGATGAGTGTCCATAGCCATTTTCACCACTTGCGAGAAGTTCAACCAAGTGTATTGAAAGAGATGAGTTGCTATTTCGAAACAGGGGTCAGATCGCATCTCTAACAATTTTAGTATTCTCTACCACCAGTGATTTCTGATCGAGTTGTGATACATAAAATTCTGCACTGGAGGTCTTCACTAAAATCATCAACAGGCACAGATACTCACCTGCATAAATAGGAACTGAGCTTCGACTTCTTCCTTTTGAAACCCTAACGACAGGCACTTTCAGACGCACACCGGCGGCGCTCTTTGCAAATTGTCGGGTGACAAATTGCACTCTTCTTCTGGGAAGCGCGCTCCCATGACTCAAGCATCGACCTCGCTGCAACAGATCCACACCACCACCCCAATAAAAACATGAGGCGTTAGCTGAAGTTTTTTTTCTCGCGATCGGTACCATCCTCATATCAAAAGGTGAGGACGACTCCAACTATTTCCAACTACCCACCTATACACAGCAACTTAACCCTTTTCTTTGGCCCAAGAAACTAATTACGAGGAAAAATATAAATCTCCATTGAAACTCCATAAACTGCTTAAAAAACGTGCGGGCTTCGGGTTTTATAAGCTTGACTAATACAAGCTCCATAATCATTCGGCAAACCCACACAAATTGAAAGCGATCACAAGACACGATCGGTGCAACTTCAACTCTTTCGCAAAATTCGATCGAGGCCCACCTGTGCCCGTGCAACTAGCGGCTCGGCAACACTCGTGAAGAGAGCGCGCTGCGTCGCTACTTCCATAGCTGCAATTCTCTCTACAACGTCGCTCTTTCTGATGTTTCCTTCAACGATCCAATTATCAAAAATCTAAGGTCTCTTCAAGCGCTTTGAAGCAAACCCAAATTGCAAAGCCAAAGTGGGAGACAATTGGGCTGAGACAATTGGGCTGAAACGGGCAAGGACGGGCAAGACCAGAGTAAGTTATGACGTGAACAGAACGCGATCGCCCCGCTCTCTGTGTGTAGTTTCAAACCTCCTCTAATTTTAAACCCAGTCTGAATATTCAGAGGTCTACATAGAGTAAAGCGACCGTCTGATTTTCTGAGATTCTGTAATTTGAGAAAATGGGCACCAATCTGAAAAACGCAAAAGGGCTTTCCCATGTGAAAAGTGAAGGAAATGGCTGTGTTAGGGGGCCAGGGAGGCGTAAAGGAGGTGGTTTGATGGCAATTAGACAGACGTGGTGAGCTTTGAGACTGCCACGTACGAAGCCATGCCCTTTCCGTGGCTTCGTAATGGGAGGCATTGGACTCCAGCACTGTCATTGGCCAAATTTCGACAAATTGCGGTGCTCATGTTTCTATGTTTTTCTTATTGCAGAGTTTCTGACCAGTGATACTGTATGTTATTAGTAAGGGTTACTGATCTTTACTCCACGATGTCGGTGAGGATTAAAACGCTGTGGACATCCTAATTCTTCCTAATTCTTCCTTGTATGAGTGGTTCGGCCGAAGGTGTTAGAAGCTCTATTGAAAACGGCTGTACAGTACACACCAATTAATTCCAGATTAACCAAACCTTTGCAACAGGCCGGGAGAGAGTCAAAAGTAAGTGAAATAATCTTCAAATGGAATTCATCTGTCACCCATAGGAGATTCTCCGCCCAATATGCCATGTGACCCATTCGATAAGTTTTTACGTTCCTCAATAGCCATCCAAGTATGCTCGAAGTACTGAATAGAACAACGAGTACATCTTCAAAAACGCCTCGTTGGCAAACCCAGCGACTTCGGTCGTTAACACTGGAACTAATTATTTACACTTGAACGCAGTGTTCACGAACCTTCCCTTCTGTTCGGTAAACTCTCGTTCGCCGACAAGAGGTTGCAAACGGAGAGCCAGCTCGTAGCAAGCGTGCTTGTGCATTAATTGGGAGTGACCATCGTCGATTATGTAATGATCGAGGCAGTCTAGCTAGGCGCTTCTACCGTATTGCCAGATGGAGGAGCAGGAAGCGAAAGCAAGCGTGTGCCAACATACATAGCTGAGGTAGCACCTGGGTCCCTTTCCGTCTTAATATAAAGTGAACTTAGTTTCCTCTCGGCAACAATGACAGGTAATAATAACTACACCTGCTCTGGACCGACCGACCAACGAGTACCAGTCTAGAAGCCTAGAAGCTTCCAGATGCGCCAGTTATGGCGATGAGCGCTTGGGATTTGGCCACAACAGCGGACAGAAGCAAGTCCCAAAGATAATCGAAGGCGGAAATGAACGGAAGAATTCTTGAGGAGTGAGTGAGATGGAGGGAGCACCGCTGTGGCGTGCTTGGGAGGTAATAAGCTTGTAGTTCCTCGCTCGTCATGCAGCGACTGAAACTGAAGATTCATATTGAATGGAGTGTTTGACTTGCATTCCATTTCAGTGGCTCACGTAGAGTGTGCTCACGTGTGCTCTTGGTGGACTCTCACAGAGCGTCTACACTTGACACACAAGGTGAGTCTTCCCAAACTGCCACTTTTGCTACCAATATAATATAATTATACTAGTCAAATTTTTATGTTTTCTTGTTGGCAAGTGAAAGGAGGTTCTAATGCACCAAAGAACACAACATTTGGATACCATTTGCAAAAAGGTCAAAGTTTTTTTGGTAATTATTTTAATCATTTATTCACAAACATACATAATGATTTTAGAGAGTACCCATAGTGATAATGGTAGTTTAGGCAGCGTGCAATTTTGGATGTACTCACTTTACTTAGAAGTGACTCAAGTCAAGTCATTGACGAACAAATATGTTCATTAGTTTCATTTACACATATCCATACATTAGCTCATAGCAAATGTGCTTGTGCATTCAAATCTTTAATGAAGGAATTGGGAGTGATCATTGTTGATCATATAATGTTCAAGGCATTCTAGGCACTTTTACTGTATTGCCAAATGGAGGAGCAAGAATTGTAAAACCTTCTAAGTTTTCACCTTGGTGTAGAAATGTAAGAAGCTACCCCATTCATTGTCTACTCTTTAGATGATGAAATTTGTTTTTTTAAACATCTCTTATTGTATCTTCAATCTAAGCTCTAGATTTGTCCTTTGAAGTGCAAGTTCATCCAACATTCAAATTCAATGACCCAACTACACATTCTATATGTGTTCGCCATATAGTTAGATAATAGAACAAATACACTAATTCCTATTTAGAATGTAAGACAAGATTCCATCACAAGTTGCAATCAAATACAAATACACCTAAACTAGTCTTAAAGGGTGGTTTGAGCCTTTGCATTGAGAGGCTCTACACAATTTCCAAATGTGATATGTAAACTTGAAGGTCACTCTAAAAGAGGGTATTTTAAAATTACTCTCATCCATTTAGTTGGATGTCAAGTTGTTTTTTGTATTAGATTGAGGATGTTCTTAGCGATTTAGGGAATCTTTGCATAGCATTCTAAACTAGAGTAACAAATGTAAGAGGATTCCTATTGAAGCACCACAAATAGATATTTTGTTAATCCCTAAAGGACCGGCATGGTATTTTTGGCATTATAAAATTTTGGGTAGGTACTTGTGAGTGGAGATTTGATTTATTTTAGCCCAAAGTTTTTCACAAGGTCTAGACAAGGAATATCTTTTAGTGTGTCAAATTTCAAGACATTTGGAAATATGAATCAAAAGTTATTAAGCAATATATTGTTTAGATGTCAACTCGGGTAGCTCTAAAAAAATCACTTTTTTCAAAAGTTAAAATTTGAAATTGGTTTACTAGATTTATTTATGCATGTAAAGCTTTGAATAATTCCATTTCAATTAGCGAGTCAAAAGTTATGAGAATATTTAGTTTGCAGGCAATTTTGAACTTTCTACTCTAAATTAAACATTGAAGTCCTATATTTAATTCAATTTTCAATATTTTTAGAAAAAAATAAATTGATAGAATATAGATTGTTTATTACAACATTTCAACCATTGGAATTGGGATTTTTCAATTTTATAAATAAATTACTAACAATTTAATATTTTGCATCATTCCCTACTTCATTCTACTTACTAATTTTTTTTTGTATGTTAAAAAATTTCAAATGATTTGAAAATTTTCAAGCATGTAGAGAACTTGTCATTAACAAGAAATTCCGAAGGTACAATCATTTTGTCTTTTATTTCATGCAAATCTGACCTACTGAACTGCAGCTGCCCAGATTTCAGTAGCATCAAAAAATGGCACTTTTGCAAGTTCAAACACTAAGATCTTGCAATCCACACGGTGGATTCTTTTGAAAGTTTTTCTATGCCTTTTTAAACTACTATAATACAAGATCCTACGGTTAAATGCATTCAAAAATGGGTTTTTTTTCAAAAATTTGGTACTTGTACTAAAAATGGCAGTTTTGGAGCGTTTTTAATGAAAACATAGTCAAGGAACTTTAGGGGTTAAAATGACAGCATTCCTTAGACATTTTTTCATGAATTTTCTAAGACTAGTATAGATTTCAAACCCCGAAACCCTCAAATCTAGGACAGGTATATAGTTTAGAATACACGTCTTGAACCGAAAAGTGCCAAATTTGTAAAATACCGCCATTTTAATGAAATATTTGTTCACATAATATATTTAGACTCAAAAGAAGAATCATTGTTATTGGGAGTCACTTAAGAAAATGTATCCACTTCATCTTTTTGAAGGAACATTTTTTTAGAAATCTAATTTTCTTAAGGTTAACTAGAGGGCTTATATTATCTTTAAGTCTCAAAATTATTTTTAACTACTTTCTTCTGTAGTAAGGCTCAAATCTTTATTTTAAAATGTTTTTAGTGACTTCAATTGTTGGATCATTATTTAACTTCTAATGTCCAAATAAATTGGCAACTATTTACAATTACTTTCCAACTTTAGTGGTTGTCCATATCCCAATTTTTTATTTATTTTAAATTTCATATTTTTTTCATGTAGCTACCTTTTATAGTTAAATTTTTTTTTAATTTTGACAAAATCTTTAAACTTGGATGATTTTTCAAAGTCAAATACTCCAAGAAATGTTGACTATGGATTGTTTAGGGAGAGAAACCTAGCCAATCAAAGGCCATCCCAAGAAAATAATCCCATTGGTGAACCAGTGATAAGGAATTGATTGGTTGAAGCATATAATGAATGGGCATAGTTAAGTGAAATTATTATTTTCCTTGCTTGATTGTAAGGCTTTGAGAATAACCTTCCATTGCTCCAATCATTATGAAAATTGGATGTATGTTCTTAACTATTTCCACTTGCATTTGATCAAATATGGTAAGTTTCCTTTTTGTAAAAATTTGAAATATGGCATTGGTATCATTTGATATGGGAAAAAAATTGTTTTTTATTTCAAAAACTAAACTTTGATAAAAAAATCTCAAATTTGTATGCTCAAAGTCATTGCAAATAAAAGGATAGATTAATTTTAGTGTAAAGGATAAGAACTTGTTGTTTGATTTTTCAAAGAAAAATTACACTTTTATTTTAGAAACGACACTTTAGAGGTGCTTCTACTCTGAGAACCCCCCTTGGACATAGATGGGTTCACTTACTCTTAGATTTGTCCTTTTTTGAAATGACAACAATCTCCTTGATTGGTTGAATTTTCAACCCATACTCAAATACACCAAAAACATATATATGAATCTTGGACCACATTTTTCCACTTAATGTCTAAAAAATTCCTAAAAAGGTATATTCTAATTTGGAATTTGACAAAACAAGTGCCATTGGATTCATATCTTATTCTGCTTTCTAAAAATGATTTCTATTTTAAAATAGAATAAAATTTAGGAAGCAAGAAATTTCATATAGAGGCTAGGAATGAAGATTAGAAAATAATTGTTTAGGCCATTAGGGTATATAGATACACTTTTGCATGCATTTTTAGAATCTCTCTTAACCACCATGCTAGGAATGTAAAATGTAAAGTGATTGGTTTCATATCATCTCAAAGCAAACAAATAAATTTAATTAATTAATTTTTAATCCATAAACACTAAGTGTTTGTTCAATATACGCAAGAAATCTTGGGTAGGTTCCTATAAAGGCATTTTTGGTCAGATGTTCATGAAATTTGGACACAATGTGTAAAACATGTATGTTTTTGGTGAAAAGCTAATGTTTTTATTGGGTGTTCAAATCAAAAGTTTTGTTGCCGTGAATTTTTTGTGGAACATAAAAAATATATAGAAAATAATTTGGAAAAGGTCAAGAGAGGGAAGTAAAAAGAAATAGGTTGATTGAAATGAATTAGCTAGATCATAAATAGTATTTATATACCTTATTGTAAAAGTCATTATTTAACTTGTATACAAAGACACAAAGAACGCAACAAAAATGGATGAAGGTGAGCTTCATGTTATTATTACAATATGTGTGTTGGATTATAGTAAGAGTTGTAGTGAAAACAAATTCTGAAATAATCCAAACTTCATTCACCCAAAAAATTTGCTAAAAAATTCCATTATAAAGATTTTTACTATTTTTAAATAGGCATGCAATATTCTACAATTTCAGCTAACAAAAAAAATTAAAATTTTTCAAATTGGATTTGGAAGTCTAGCAGTTTGGCTTTTATTGGCCCAAAGCATCCAAAACCACCCAAAACTTTTAATTTTTACAATCTGTATTGGTTTTAGTTAAAATGTAAACCACTTATAGTTAATCATTAGAAAAAAATTAGTTCATTGCTTAGAATGTTAATTAAAAAACATTTAAATCTTAAACATAAGATTCAAAGCCCAACAATGAAGAATAGGGTTGTACATGCTTTACCTCAAGGATATAGTTGAATTGCTTACACATCCCATGTATTGAAGTTTGTTTAATTATTTTCTTAGAAAAGTTCTCAACAATGTCATATAAGTCACATTTATAGAAGATTTATGTAGGCTCTATAAAAGTCACAAAATTATTCATATGAAGATTGAAGCTCACCATAGGCACATGCACTTGTATTGCAAATAAAAGATGGTTGTTTGAATGTTCTTACAACAATATGCTTAGACTATATAAACATAATCCCTTTTTTGCTTCAAAGATGCTCTTAAATAGTCCCTCTATCAAATACTTTTATTCTTGCACAATTTTTTTCCATAATTGTTGTTACTTAACGCTTGTAGTTTCCCTTCAAGCATTTTGTGGAATATTAGCATCAACATGTATTCACTTTGGATCAAATTTGGTTGTTAAAAGATCTTAGTTGCTTAATATAATCATTTTAGGTCAATTGCATGACTATATTAAGTCACATGACAAAAGCAAGTCATGTGCATGACTAAGGCAAGTCACATGACTAAGGTTCTCAAACCCTAGTTGCCCTCTCTACATAGCCGCCATTGATTTAGAGTTTTAAAATCCTAGCTACCATTTTTTCCATCCCCCATCAAAGTACAACATTTGGCAATTTTTGCTTCTTCTTCTTTGCTTCTTGTTGTCTCTTAAGTTTTGTTACCTCTTAGTTCTTGTTTCTTATTACCTTTTAGCTTTTGCTTTTTGTTGCTTATTAGTTCTTGCCTCTTGTTGCTTTGTAGTTTTTGTTCCTTGATCCTAGTTTCCTTTAGTTATCTCTTAGTTCTTGCTTGTTACTTCTTGTTTCTTCTTATTGCTTGTTGCTTCTTTAGTCTTATTTCTAGTTTCTTCTAGTTACATTTTAGCTTGTACATCTTGTTGCTTCTTGTTACATCTTATTTCTTGCTTCTTCTTCTTCTTCTTTGGCAAGTTTGGAAAATGATTCTTATACCAAGAATTGGATTTTTATCTTTTACCAAATACATACCTTCAATCATGTGGATGTGGCTTAATCATCTTCCCCATATGATCAATTCCCATAATCATATAGGTTGTCCCATTATTTAATCAAAATGCATGCATAAGGGTATTTTTATTCTTTTATTTTTTTATATGTAACATAAAAATACCTAAAGATTCTAGTAGAGAGTTTTTAACAAATAATTTGGGTAGAAAAAAGTAACCTCTATGGACCATTTTTACACTAATGGATCTTCCATACAAGTTTTCTAATTGATTTAATTAGAAGCATAAATAATTTCATGGCCCACTTTGGTTTTAAAGAAATCACCATGGAAGCTTTTTACTCACTAGGACTCTAAGAAAGTTCCAAGGCATCATGCAGCTTTGGTGAGACCGCCACATAATGTGAGAATTAAGTTTAAAAATGGCCTAGATGGTACACCCACCCACTCACCCATGATGGGTGGCGATTTTTTTTCAAATTAGCCATAATCATCCATTAGGGTTTCTTCCCGCCAATAGTTGTGCATATAATTGCTGCCTCCTGGCTATGTCCTACATCTTTGGTTGTGGTGACATTTGTGTGATCTTGTGTGAGATTAGTGTAGGCAACGCTTGGGCTTTAACCATGCTACGGGAATGGCAAATGTCTCTTGCCTTTATTGGATTGATTGGAAAGAACTTGGATGTGACAATTTGTGATTTGTTTCCTTCATTGTGACCTAGCTTTGTGTAAATTTTTTTTGTAAGATATTTTGGATTTGTGACATAGATAGTAATTGATGGCTGTTGCAAACACCTGTTACAACCTCATTGATATAACATTGGCTTGTTGTGTGTATTGGGATGGATACAGGTGAGGTTGCGCCTTCAAATCCGATTCTTCCAAATTGGAATTTAGGATTCATGTCAAGCACATGGATTTATTTTCCTATTATTGTGCTTATACATTGTTGAATTGATACATGGTGGGGTTATTGCATTTACAAGCAAAGTCTCAAGACTTGGGCTATTTAATTTGTGATGTTTGGGTGATATTTACAAAGAACTGATGTGATATAAAGTATTGCTTTGCTCAAGTTTGCAGCAAAGTTAGATTGTGAAAAGTGAAGCCCTGTTAAGGGGTGTTTAGTCTCAATGTCTTCTTCTTCGGCAATTATAAAAAGAATTTTTTATCTGGTTTTAGAAACTACACATTGCTTGAGGTAATAGACTTAGAGCCTTTTACCATTTTTAATATGGTTAAGCCATTCCAATGTTGAGTTTTGTGACATGAAACCTTTTATTTTTTTATCATTTACTCAATCCTAGGAGTTCTTCCAAATGCACACAAATTAGATTATATTTTTCTATTTACAATCCAAGCTATGGTTTTGCATGAATATTACTAAATTATTTTAGTGGTGACTTCTCCAAGCTAGATAAGTTAAAAAGGATAATTTCTATGGGCCTATCTCCATTTGGCAAATCAACCATAGAGATTTAATGGATTTTAAACCTATTAAATGCAGGGACTTCTATGGTCTATAACATCATAGATTGTCATTCAAATTATTTTGAATTAAGGTAGGAATGACATGGGGCTAAATCCACCTACCCACTATGGATGGTGCCTAATGTAGTAATCACTCTAGCTGTGTAGTGGGTAGTTATTACCCACATACATCCTTAATCATCTATGGAGTGTTGTTTTTCCTTCCAAAGTCTAAGGCCATATTAGCCTTTTGGTCTTCCGTTAGCATTCCTTTCTTGCTTGCAAGTGCGACAATTCATTGTGGTGTGAATTTTGAGGATAGTTTGTGTGCAATTCTTGAGCTTCTAGGGTGAAAGAGGAATGGCAAAGGTCTCTTGGCTTTGGTGTTTGGGATTATGTTGCTACTTTGTTACCTTGTGTTTTTAGTTAACTATGTTTTTTATGTGACTTGTTGGATTTGTGACATAGATAGCAATTGGCTTCAATTGAAAACACTTGTTGCATCCTCACTTACACTATATTGGTTTTGTTTTGTATTTGGGACGGGTACAAGTGAGGTTGAGCCTTCAAATCTGACTCTTCCAATTTAAGATTCATGGAGCAATTTGTTTTCATGCAAATGGAGTCCTTTTTGGACTCTTCCTTTTCTTGTGTTGTTACTTTACTATTAGATATGGATGGGATGTAATATACTTGTGATTCTTATGGAAAGTCTGAGGACTCATATGTATCCATAATGATCTTTTCTTTTTCTAGATGTCTATTCCAAAGTGATATTTGTGAAACAAAAAGCCACAATTCTTTGATTTGGTTTATGATTAGATATAAAGCTGATATGACTCATTTTAGCAAGAAGTTAGGTTATTGAAAAGTGAAGCCCTGTATAGGGATGTTTCAATAAAAGTATCTTCTTCTTCTTTGGCAAATTGTCAAATTTTAGTGTTTGAAATTACACAACAATTTACCATGTGAAGTTTTTGCTAGGTGTTTCAAACATTTCATGGTATGGTTTTGTCCATTATCCATTAATGAGTCATTGACCTATTCCCCGTAGTTATTAAAATGCCCCATTGTATTTTTTTCAAGCACACATACTTGGTAATAGTTCATGTATCCATTACCTAGTATAATTATTCTTGTACAAATTTAGGACATTACATATTCACAATTTAAGTCCTAAAATGCCCATATATTTTTCTGATTTTATTTCATGCTTTCACTAATGTTTAGTTGGCTTTAGAAATAAGGGATTTTTCTATAGCTTTGGCTCAATGGAAAATTTTACCTATAATATCCCTTCTTTGCATATGAATTTCAAAATTCCCATAAGGCATGATTTCTATTTCTAGTCCTTTTTATGGAAGATTTATGCAATTTCAAGTTTGATGGGTTACTTCCCACCCACCTACTATGGGCGTGGCTTTGATGATAACTTTATAGCTCACACTAGCCACTACCTTGGCTGGAGTTATTTCCAACTACCCAAATTATTAGTTGGAGTGCTTTCCTTCCAATTAGGTCAAGCATATCATGGCCTTCTACATTCCATTTGCCTCACTTCTCATGATTGTAGTTGTGGTGGTTCTATCTTGGAGTAATTTTCCTCATTTTGTGCTTGTCTCTTGGGCTTCTACCTTGTAGGAGGAATGCCAAAGGTTTCCTAGCGTTTTGCATCTTTGTAGATTGTGTTTGGATGTTGTTATGACTTTGATGTAATTTACTTTGTGACGATGTTTACTACTTCTTGGTTTTGTTTATGTTGGATTTGCAAAATAGATAGCAATTGGTTGTTGCTAAAGACATCTCGTACATCCTCACTAACTTCACATTAGTTTGTGTTGTGTTTGGGACGGGCATAGGTGAGGCACAACCTTCAAATCCAATTTTTACAACATGGAATTAATGCAAGTTTTTAGTAACAAGCACATTGACTTCTATTGATGGGATTTTTTATCCTAAGTTTGATGCTTATAAATAGATAGTGATGGGTTACAAGCACTTTTGGGATATAACAAATCTTATGGTTATTCAATATTTTGGTTGGAAATCTTTAAATTTAGCTTTAAGGATATCCAAAATTTTAAATTATGATGTAAGTGTGATTTGATTCATAGTGAGGCAAAGAGTTTAGTATTGACAAAAATGAAGCCTTGTACAAAGGTGTTTCAATCTTATTCTCTTCTTCAGCTATTAAAATAGCATATTTTAATTTTGGGTGGTAATCCTAATTTTTTATGTTAGAATAAAGGCATGTGAAGTGGGTTTTTTGGACCTTTTTTGCCTTTTGATTTTTTGATGTGTTAAACCACATCTTTGGTGATTATATTTAAAAATCTCCAAAAATCAAGATTCTCAGTTTTGCTTAATAAAATCCTTACATAGGTATTCTATTCAAAATAGATATTTTTCCTTTTTCTTAAATATTTTTATAAAAAAGAATGCTTATGCTATCCTTACCATTCATTTTAATATAAACATGGAGTGGTATCATTTATAGTTTAAACTATAAATTTAAAAATAAAATATTTCATTTCCAATTTGGGCATGAGTAATATGTTTTGTTTGTTTTTAAATCCTTGGTTCATTATCATTCTAATATTGACCATCATGGGGAGTTGATATTTTTTCAAATAAGTTCAAATAAGTCATGAGACCACCCTTCTATCCATTATGGGTCAATGTTTTGTTTTTGTTTTGGGATGCGTGCTTATTCCTCACTAAAGACCAAATGTGGACAGACCAGGTGGCTTTTTAAAATTTTCATTTTTCATTTTTTTCTTCAAGTCACTAGCTTCAAAGTACATTTTTACCTTTGAATTTGATGTCATTGGCTACTTCTAAGTTTTGCATGTTGTACGAAGTGCTAAGTAGGAATTGAGGTTTGGTGGAATTTGGCTACTCAGTATTCACTACTAAATTGGTTTAGGCTGCACTTCCTATGTTATTCCAAAAATTTTCAGAGATTCAAGCAATACAATACAATCATCCAACACAAAAATGGCAATTCTATTCAAATGGAAGAGGAAACAAGTTTGGTGGAAAAAGAGGTTTAGAGTAAAAACTACAACTTGAACAAAATGCTTGTAGTTCTCTTAGCTCTAGAACTACCAAAACAAAACCTGCAAAACAAACACAAGTACTCAAATGCTTGATTTAGTACAATGTTAGAAAGATGGAAGAGAACTTAATAATTGCATAATAAGCAATTATACAATGCAAGATACTAATCTTTGACACATTCGTAGAATGCAAGTATGTAACTACAGTTAGTGACAAATGCCCAAACGTTGATAAGCACAGACATTGCACTCACTTTATTAGTTCGTATAAGGCTTACTTGGATTAAGGTTGTGACAACATGACATCTAAGCAAACTCCATGTTTTGTAGTAGAGTTTAATTTCCAATAAATAAGCAAAAAATGTAATTTGTAAGGCACTAGAACTGGAAATGTACATCTAGGTAGATGTCTTTCTCTACTTTATATCTATCTTCGTATGCTTTGTGTTCCTCTTCAGAGGAATTCTTCCATTTATCTCCCATTATAGTACTTCTCTCAACAAAAGTGGCATTGGAATTCTCTTCACAGCCCTACACAAAAAGAAGAGAGTTAGACAGTCTTGCAAAACGGAAACCTTATATGAACTAACAAAAATTAAGTTGGAAGAACAATAATTATATACCTTCTGAAGATGTTCTTTACTCCAAAGCAAAAATGCAAACTTGGGCTTCTTCAAGCAAATGGAGTCCTTCTTTTCTTAGTTAAATCCTCTAAAGCGTAAGGGGGTGACATCAAAAGATTCTACAAAATCAAGCCATATCATACACTAAAGAATTAGGTCATGACTACAAAAAACTTACGCTTGCAAACAACAAATGAAGTCAATATTTATCTAAATATTGATGACCATAAACAAATAGAAGGCAAGATCAACATATTGTACAAAGATACACCAAAAGACAAGCTTACTGCCATGGCATGATGAGTCCACAAAAGCATTGTTGAGCTTTTATTTTTGCCTCTCCTCCAGGATGTTGTTGTGTATGGCCTTTGCAGTGCACACTTGGGGACCGGAAGGTGAATCCACCATTGAAGCAAACTAATCCTTGCCCATCTCCCTTGAATACCCTAGGTAGAATCGATGGCCAACAAAGCAAGAGGAGAAGATTTGGAAATCCCAACCCCAAGTCTTCAACACAACACACAAAATAGTCACAAAAATTAAGCAAAGGATATTGTGGGATGTTTGCTCTTCAATTGCTGAATTAAACATAGCCAAAAAGCCAGTGCTTTCTCATTGTGTAGCCACACTCTACACCAAAATCCTCTTTAATTGTGTGCATTAAGGCTAGCCATAATTCCAATTACACACATACAACCAAAGAAAGTGGAAATGAATGGGGTGCCACAAACACAAGTAACCATAGTATGCTTGTAGAACTAGTTGTTAATATGTAATGCAAAATCCATCACTAGCTCCCTACGCTCCTGAAGCATGATGGAGTGGGCTACAAAAAATTCATTGCAGGAATGAAGGTGGCACTAAGACAATTGAATGTGAGAGAGAAGCTAGCTTCCCAACGATTAAGTTCAAAGAGAAGGTGGCATGAAAATAACAATCAAGTGAAAAGATTGGAGTGCAAGCGGCTCCAACGGAAAATGGCAAAAAATGATGATGGGAGGCGCGTTGGCGATGAAACCCTGAAATTCAAGATAATTCCGCTTGGAAACTGCAGCCGGACCTATCACTGCACGCTCTACTCGCGATTTTGCTTGAAATTTCTCTAGTTTTTTTCTATAGGGTTGGTACGAGCAAAAAAAATTGGTGCAATTTTGCTCCAAATCGCCAAAAAAAAAAAACACTGCTATGGGTGGTGACATAATTGAGTGAATCCCACTACCATAGTCTGGGAAGTGGTCGCAACTAACTAATTAATGCTCCTTTTGAATTTTCCCTCCATTAGAATGGACATATAATGGCTCACTTTTGCCTTGCCACTTTAACTATGGTGGTTCATTTTCAAGCAATAGTGTGGGATGGCACTGCAACTCTTGAGCTTCAAACTTGTTATGGGAATGGCAAAGGTCTCATAACCTTGTAGTATATTTAGGAATGTGTACTATTCACTACTATTTTGCTTCACCTATTGATTGGAGATCTTTATTTGTTAATCTTTTCTTTTATTGGTTTACATGATCTGTGACATAGATAGCAATTCGCATCAGTTGAAGACACCTTGTGCATCCTCACTAACATTACATTGGTTTGTTTTGTATTTTGGAATAGGCATGGGTGAAGCTGAGCCTTCAGATCTTGATTTACCACTTTGGATTTCATAGAAGAAAACATTTTTCAAACACTTGAACTTCTAGTTAGAACATTGTGCTTTTATGGATATTTGTACTTGGTTTCATTGGGAAGATACATTTGTTTAAAATAGTATCTTTCTTACCCTATAATGTCTTACCTTGATATTATTTTGGGAATTACCTATGAATTGTTAGGTTATATCTTATTTTATATTTTGCAAAAGATATACCTGGATTCTTATTTGGTTCTAAATTAAGTGGTGACAAGATGAGGCCTTGATTAGGGATGTTCAATCTTAGTCCTTTCTTTGGCAATTATCATGAATTAGTTTTCTATGATTTGAAATCACTCCATATTTTGGGTTCTAGAATTTGCAAAGTAATAACATTCTAGGACCTTATGCCTTGGAGAAAATGGTTAATTCTAGTATTTCTTCATCCAGATTCATATTCCCATCACTTCAATTCATGAATTATGCGTATGCAAAGCACATGTATTCTTCTTTTTTGAAGAAAATCTTTTGGTTGCTCTCCATTACTTTATAGATGAGTTTGTTTAAAATACCAAAATGATTTAATCATAACTTCACTATTTTATTTTATTTTATGATTTTTTAAGCGGGGATTTTTTTATGAAAAATCTATCTAAGGGTTTTCATAATCTAATTAGTTGATTTGATCATTCTATGGCCCAAGTACTACACATAAATTATTATGAAGTAGTCAAATAGAAATAAATCAAGCTTGAAGGTAGAAATCCCACCCTCCCTACCCACTATGAGTATGGCTTTAATTAAAGTCATTCCACTGCTAAAGTGGGTAGTTATTTCCAACTACCTCATAATGACCGCGTTTGAAATTATTTCCCTCCAAGTACTTGAGTGTAAAATAGCCTCCCAATGTTCCTTGTCTTACATCTTTGGAGTTTGGCTGTGGCATTTCACTTTGGCGTGAAGTTTTTGTGTGCTAACTCTTGGGCTTCAACTGTGTCACAGGAATGGCAAAGGTCTCCTTGCCGTATAGTTTTGTGGAATGATTTGAGTGTTTGCTATGACATTGATGCTTTCTACCTTGTGACCTTTTTTACTAGTTCTTGTTTTTGGTGTGTTGGATTTGTAACATAGATAGCAATTGATTGATGTTGAAGACACCTCGTGCATCCTCAGTGACTTCACATTGGTTTGTGTTGTGTTTGGGATAGGCACAAGTGAAGCATAGCCTTCAAATTTGATTTCTCCAACATGGAATTGGTG
Organism: Pseudoscleropodium purum; assembly: GCA_963969395.1. Classification (NCBI taxonomy): domain Eukaryota; kingdom Viridiplantae; phylum Streptophyta; class Bryopsida; order Hypnales; family Brachytheciaceae; genus Pseudoscleropodium; species Pseudoscleropodium purum. The sequence continues at coordinate 9,041,653 of OZ017796.1, forward strand.
CAAAATTTTATTGTCAAGCACATGGGCTTCTTCTTCTTGGACTTTATTTCCTATGTTTGAAACTTGTGAATAGATATGGATGGGCTATGGCACTTTTGATATGGAAGTATCTAATTTGATGTTGTTATCCTAGAACTAAATTTTATTTTGATGTAACTATGATATGAGCCACAATGATGCATAAAGTTAAGTTTTGACAAAGGTGAAGCCTTGTTTCAAGGGTGTTTTAGTCTTAGTTTCTTCTTCTTTGGCTTTAGAACAATTTACATTTATTAATGTTTTTGTTTTCTATATAAAGAAGCCTTATAAATTTTGCCAATAAATTGTCATTGGATAATTTATACCTAATTGGTTATATTACAATTTACTATTTATAAGTTTATTTACTTCATATACTCCTTATAGATTTTAGTTGCCCTATAATTATTTGTTATGAGACTTTAACAAACTAATTTTGTTGAAGTTTAAATAATTATTTGTTATAATGCACCTATTTGCTTAAACTATTTTTAAGGTGCTTACAAGTCCCCTTAATACTTTGAGCATACAAATAGGGCTTGCCTCATATATTCTATCTCCTAGGCCAATTGTTAATGGCAATGGACGACCATGGAGTTATTTAAACCACGTCTATTAAGTGGAAAAACCACCCACCCACTAGGGGTGTGACTTTATTAGACTACTCCACTACCAAAAATGGGTATTTATTTCCCAATCTGCCTTGTTCAAGCATCTCTTTGGTTCTCCCTCCAAGCTTGTGACTAATTATTTACTTCATGTCACCACATACCATCTTCTTTGCTTGGTTTCGTGAGGAGCTTGTGGAGTGACGGTTTACTTTCTGTGAGACTTTCATTGTGGAGTTTTAGAGTGACTTTTGAGCTTCCAACAAGTTGTTTGTTTACAAGAATGGCAAAGGTCATGTGGAGTTTTAGTGTGTGGAGATGTTTTTTCACTTACCGCATTTGCTTTGCTCACTAATGTGATCTTTTGACCCATGTTTTCTCACCACTTTTTGTTATTTTAGGATCTATGACATAGATAGCAATTGGCTTTCAGCTGTAAACACTTGATGCATCCTCACTCACTATACATTGGTTTGTTGTATGTTTGGGACAAGTATAGGTGAGGCTGAGCCTTCGGATCCTGATTTATCAAGTTTGTGGATTTGTTGAGACAAGTTTTTCAAGCACATGGACAACTCTTTCCTACATTATTATGCTTATTCTTATGGATAATTTTATTAGGATTTGTGACACTTCTTTCCTACATAGGATGAAGTATTATTATAGAAAACTATTTTCACACTACTTGTACAGCTTAGATAAATTGATTTGAGATTTGATTTAAAATAGTCTATTGTAAGGCTATGGTATCTATTTTGCCTTAAGACAAGTTGTGAAAAGATGGAGCCTTGTGTTTGGGTGTTTCAATCTTGTTCCTTCTTCTTTTTTGTTGCATTTTAATTTGTGTTTCTTATTGCATTTTGATGCATTTTACTTTTTCTTGTTAGTGATTGCACCTTACTTCTTAGCACTTGCCACCTTTTGCTTTTTATCCCTTCTATTACTATAATTATCTTTTCTTCATATTTATTTGTAATTTCTAGAGATACAATATTTATGGTATTAGTATTTTTTCTTATTTATTTGCAATTTCTAGAGATATAGTGGTTATAATGTTATTCATTATTTTTGTTTATTTGTGTGTAATTTTTGAACATATAGTGGTTATGGATTTTTTTAAATCTTAAACTTGTGCTACATATTTTGTATTGCCTTAAATCTTTGAAGGTTTAATTGTTCATTCATTGAAAATTAATCTCCTTGGTTGTATGTGTAGGCAATAGAATTTGAAATGAAGTTATTGGAGGCTACTTAATTGCAAAACTAGAAAGCAACATCTTCACATTTTTGTAAGGAATATAGGTTCTATAAACTATGTGTGGTAATATACATTTATATAATGTCATTGTGATATGTTTTGTATTAGTGACTAATAGATGTCATTGCAAAGAGTCACATTCTTTTTTTCATTTTCTCTTTCCAATATGATTGTCACTTGTACATCTCAAAAATCATATATATTTGTTTTAGATAGAATTTTATTTTATTTGCTAAACCATGTTGAAGTATGGAAAATGTGATTGTAATTCTTGATAGAAGCTATTATAAACCTCACTTACAATTATAAACTCAATTACAAACTACACTCAAATTTAAGAAATCCCACTTTTATTAATTTGGAATATCACTTGCTTGAGTTATATTTCACAATATATCCTAGTTAGAATATAACTAGTTGTATTCACATAATGCTCATAGCCATGCCAAAAATTTACCTTTATACTTTAAAATATGACTACATTCAATCATTAACCCCTAAAGGAATAAAGTTTTTTTTTGCCAAAAAACACTCAAAATTGCTATTTCTATAGCAAAAAGTAAAAAAAAATTTTAATTATTTTTTTCACACCTAAATATAGTGTTTTAAACTTGATAAGTATGGAAATGTATGGAAAAAATTTCAAAATTTTTGATTGCACAAATTGTAAAATATCTGCGTTTAAAGTGAAAAAAACAAATTTTCCAGCACATTACATGACTAGATTTTTTGACTTCAAACATTTTTAACTTAAACTTTTTGCTTTATAGAGTTTTAAGCTTTAAATCTTTAAAGTAGAGAATTGAATTGAGAGCTTAGGAAAAAAAATTTCAAAAAAACTTAATTTTAATCTTTTAAAAAATTGTTAAATTAAAGTAAGCACAAGATAGAAGGAAAATCTAAATTACTAATATCTCTAAAATGGAATTAAAATACACTAATCCCAATCACTAGAAGAAAAAAATGTTTTTTAGGATGTTTTAAAGAGACATGTATGTTTTCCAAAACACAAGTTCCAAAATGTGGTGGCTGCCTAGGGAGTGAGAATTTTTCAGGATGTTTTGACAAACATGTAGATGTCAAATGTCAGATAGGTGAATGTTTGATTTGACAAAAATGTTAACTTCTAAAGAACCAAGGTGCGTTTTTTGGCAACATAACTTTTTTGGGCAGGTGCATGTGAGCAAAGATTTCTATATTTTTGGCCCAAATTTTAGTAGAAGGAGTGAACAAGGAATATCTTTCATGTGCACAAATTTCAAGACATTTGGAAATATTAGTCAAAAGTTATGGTCTAATATGTAGTTTGTTTTTCAACTCGGCTACTTGGGTAGTCCAGGTAGATTTGAAAAAATCACTTTTTTCAAAAATAAAAATTTAGAATTAATTTTCTAGATTTATATGGACATAGAAAGCTTTGAATCATTTCATTTTGATCGAAGAGTCAAAAGTTATGAAGTGTTGTAGTTTATGGACAGTTATGGATTCTTTACTCTAAAATAAATTTTCAAGTTCTTTATTGAACTCAATTTTCATAATTTTTGGAAAAAATAAAAATTTTAGGTGAAGATTGTTTGTAACAACATTTCAACCATTGGGATTGGAATTTTTCAATTCCATAACTAAATTATTAACAATTTAGTATTTTGATTCATTCTCTACTTCTTTCTACTTATTATTTTTTTCCTATATATTGTACAATTCCAAATGATCCGAAATTTTTCAAGCATGTAGCCAACTTGCCTTGAAGAATGAATTCAAAGAGTCACAACCATTTTGGACATTTTTTCATGCAAATGTGACCTTGTGAAGTGCAGCTGCGCAGTTTTTTGTAGGGCCAAAAAAAGGCTTTCTGTCAATTGAAAAGCTAGTATCTTGCAATCTACATGGTAGAAATTTCTGAAATTTTTTCCACATCTTTTCAAATTATTTTTATACAAGATCCTATGGCTAGATGTGTCCAAAAATGTTTTAAATGTTTTTTGGATACTTGACCTAAAAATGGCAGTTTTGGGGAGTTTTTGGTGAAAACATAGTCAAAAAACTTTAGGGGTTAAATGAAACATTGCACGAAACATCCATATGTTTTTTTTGAAACATCCTCAAAAACAGAAAACTGCCATGTTAGCACAGAGAGTCCTTTTCACAAGTTGTTTACTTGGGGAGTTTCTTATAGGGTTAGGTTGGAAGTTGATCTACTGTGGCAACTAGGTAAGATGGGTAGTTGTATGGAATACTATTTGCACAATTGGTCAATCTAGTTTTGAGGCATGGGCATATGCGGTTTGGATTCATGGATTTTCCAAATGGTTCAAATTATTGGCTTTGGAATTTCCAAGGAAGTTGCTTTACATTATGCTCCATAATTTATAGAGTAAATTTTTACAATTATAGATATATATATTATTTATTTATTTATTTATTTTTATTTCTTGAAATTGTGGTAACTGCTATTTTACTATTTTGAACACATATGTTTGCATTATGGGAAGTATTAGTTTGTTTTTTCTTCAAGCACTAACTTTGGGGTTGAAAGACAGTTGCAAATAACACTTTCTATTCTTAATTGAAAATGAAATTATTATTGGAATACAATGACTTCTAAATTTTTATTTTTATATTTAATATTATGATCATAAATCATTTAGAAGATAGAGTACATGTGTGAAAATTCAAGTTTAAAATAATCCAATTGTAAAAGTTATATACAATAGAATAGTGATAGAAAATGCAAAGAAAGAATATACTAAATATTGCTTTAAAAAAATAGTTTTAAAATTTATAACTATTTAAGAAAAAACCTATATCCCATATTCAGAGATGCTCATTTTGAACCATTTGCAAATTTGATAAATAAAAATTGTGTCCATCACACATGTACCAAAGTACAATAATTTGGTAATTCAAAAAAGCTGGAAGCTTAGTTATTTTCCAAGAATATTTTTGGACATTTTTTTAGTGTAATTATTGTTTATATCTTCTTCCAAACAACAAAGAAAATTGGAAACCAATCAATGATTTTGCACTCACTTTTATTGTATGTTGCACTTATTTCATTTTCTATTGAGGGCTTTAAAATAATTGGATTGCAAATATAATAGAAGACATTGCACTTTTCATATCATAGCCATGTTTAATATTTGTAAGTGCAAATCTTTTTATACATGTTTAAAAACAATTTTGTTATCATTTTGAAATTCTATAAGTCAATTCTTTTCCTATAAATTAAAATTCTATCCGATTTCATCAGGGTTGACAAATCAGTACGTTCGCCCCAAAATAGCGTCCGTAACCCGGACGTCCGTCCTCACGGATGCCAGCGGACGCAGCGTCCCTCCCACCGTTGGAAGGCGGATGGGGCGGGGCGGACAGGATGGGACGGTCCCGGCGGACGTTGCGTCCGCCGGGACCACGAATGTCAGTGGACGCTGCGGACACAGCGTCCGCGTTCAGACGTCTCAGACGTCCAACCGTCCTATCAACCCTGGATTTCATTATTTCATTAATAAAAAATTATCTTTAAAATGTACGTAAAGTAATAGTATTGTCAAAGTAGATATTCATCTTTTGCTATTACATCTATAACATGTAAATCCAAAATGCAAAGACACCACATTTTGGTATTGACAAAACTTTAAAGTAAAAGAAATCTTAAAGTACTCACTATTTTACTTAATTATTATTAAAAGTCATGTTCTTTTAGTGTAGCTTCAACATTGAACATTTGATTTTGATGATGAATAATTATGATTTTTCAATTCAATATTTTGTGCAAAGGTGTCTACTTCAAATCTTCATTTTCTATTGTTGAAGGCTCTTTTTAATTAGTGTAATGTGAAATACATCTTACAAGGAAAATCACGATAGATATTTAATTTCACAAGATGTATAATACATTTAAAGAAATTGAGAGAATTCTTAAAGCTTATAGTTTTTGTTGGGACCAACATTTTGGATTTGACGTGGGACAAAAGGAATGATAGCAAGATTACAAATGACTTGCACACATTAGTAAGGGCTTAAAATTTGACTGCAAGTAAATTTCTAAAAATTCGTGGGGACTAAGGTAAAATGGTGACCACATGTGAAAAAATAGGTGAAACCAACACACATAGCATTTTTTTTCCAAAAAAAGTCACTTATATTGGCATTTAAGTAATATGGCGCCCGAAGAGGATGAAGTGGTATACCACGTCAACATGCTTTAATGCCATTTAGAATTCTAACATTATTATAGTAGACGTCAATTAAGATGTCCTCTATTGCATGTAGATGTTTTTTGTGATGTCAATAAAGATGTCTTCTGTGATGTTGACATGTTTTTTGCAATGTCAACTAAGACGTTCTTTGTAACTTCAAGATGTTTTTTGCAAGACAACATTGTGTTCATTAGAATACTTAGATCCAAAATTTTGTTTTTAATAATAAAAAAATTATGTTTTAAATGTCCCATATAGTTTGTCTTCCCTTTTACCACCCTTCTTGCATAAGTAACTTGCCTTCTCATGTCAAAATATTTACAATAAGGCTTCTCAAGTCTATCAATATTATTGCCAATATGGTATACTATATACAATATATGGTGTATTTTATATAATGTATGGCATATTGTATATGATGTATAATATATTGTGTATAGTTATAATATATTGTATATGGTAAACATCTAAGTGAACATCAAAATTGATGTCTCAAAAAAATGTTTGGAAGTCAAAATTGACATTGCTAAAAACAATATTCAAATTCTTATGAATGTCTAAGTTGATGTCACTAAAAATAGTATGAAAATTTTCAAAAAACATGACGTCAACTACCACCTCATCTTTTGGGTAGGTGATAAAAATCCTACATGACAATACTTGCTTGCATGGCGCTTATGTGGTTGCCACATAGAGCATTTTGGGCACTTTTAAAATCTTGTTTGTTGTAATGTTTCTCTAAAAATATGGCATGTTTTTATAGATTTCCTCATGTTTTTACCATGTCAATCTTGACGGATTTTTTTAAACATCTACAGTACACATGTGAGATATTTCAAAAAACATGTAGACACTTTCAACACTTTCAACACTTGAAAAAAACAAAACATAAATTTCTTATAGTGAATAGTGAGATTATTCTAGCAAAAAAACTAAACCACATAGAACTTTTTTTTTAAATTGTAAAAATTGCATTCAGAAATGAATCTTATAAGTTATTTTTCAAGAAGATGCTCTAATTGCCCAAATAACAAGATTGTTGATAACTTTCTTATAACAAACCCATATGGAATGATTCAAAGTTTTTCATGAAGAAAAGAAACATAATCTATGAGAAAAAATTTAAGAAATTTTTTAATTAAAAATTAAATTTTTTTTGTTGCCCTCCGTCCTATATCTTGAGTTTATTTGGGCACAACTTTTGTTCTTGGGCATCGATTGCAAAAAGAATTACATTCCCACCTAGCTAATCAATTTTTTTATCTTCAAAGAAATTAAAAAAATTAGGGAATTTTTTTAGCCTATAAGTATTTGCCTAAAAGCCCATTTGTCCCTTCAAGGGACAATGGTTCTTCAGGGGTTAAATTACTAGTAACATTCTATATAAATTGCCACATTAGCCAAAGATATGATTCACAAAATTCATATTTGCATTAAAAAAATATAACTCATAAGGGTTATATTGCAAATCAGCAAAGAATATGATTTATGAGATTCATAATCCACATCAATAGAGAATATGAATCACAAGGATCATATTCCACATCAACAAGAAAAGATGACTCACTAGAGTCATTTTCTACATCAAATAGAGAATATAACTCACAAGATTCATTTTATCACATCAACCAAAATATGATTGCACAAAGTCATATGCTTTGTCAACCAAAATATGACTCACCATAATCATATCCCACGTCAAGCCAAAAATATGATTATATAGAGTCATATACCAAGTAGGATTTTTTTTTCATTGCCGGAACAACTCAAAAGAAAGTCAAGCCTCGAAGACTAGTCAGTATATACGCCACAGTGGCAAAATATGACGTATTATACTTCCAACCTACAAGATTGCAAATATAACTCATTGAAAATATGACTAGTTGGTAATGACTAAACCCAGTCATATAGCACGTCATCCATAGTGATTTCTATAATTATATTTTGCAATCATAAAACACCCGTCTTATTGTAGTGATTTCAAAAATGGTAGTTTAATTTGGATGTAATATTGATATGAAGACCCCCCTTGAACATGTGTGGATTAATTTAGTCTTAGATTTGTCCTTCTTTGAAGTGACAACAATTCCATTGGTTGGTTGAATTTTCAACCTATGCTCAAATGCAACAAAAAAGCATATATGAACCTAAGACCAAAATTTGTTACTTAATGTCTAAAAAGTTTCTAACAAGATAGACTTAAAATTGGAATTCAATGAAATAAATGCCATTGGACTCATATTTTCTTTCTTGAAAATGATTTTTGTTTAAAAAAAGAATAATTTTTGGAAAGCGGAAATTTCATAAAGAGGAAGAGATAGAGACTAGAAAATAACTATTTAGGTGTTTAGGGATGTATAAAAATATACTTTTGCATATATTTTGAGAATAGCTCTTGATCATTATGCTTTGCATGTGAAGATTGGTTTCATGTAATCTCAAAGCAAACAACTAAATTTAATTAATTAATTTTCTGGATTGTAAATATTGATATCAAAAAATTGTTTTGAATCATTTTATTTTCATTGGTGTGGTAATAGTTACAAAGGATCATGTTTTGCAAGCATTCAATCCAAAAATTTATACTCAAAGAGTTCTTTTAAGAGGAGTTCTTTAAATTTTCAAGTAGTAGAAGAATATATATCATTACTTGCTTACCTAAAAACTCATGGCATTGGTATTATTTAAAAAATTTCTTAATTTTATGCCAAATTTATAAGCAATTTTTTTCTTTCATTTTTTCTTTCTTCTTCCTTTTTTTTTCCTTAAATATTAAAAAAATATTTTTGATTTTTGTAATGCATTTTTATTCACTTTCTAACATTTTGTCAAAATGTGTAGCTAATTCTTAAAGAATTACTTCCCTTCCTCTCTTCCTTCTTCTTTAACTTGACTACTCATCTATTTTCTATCCCCATTAGATTATGTATCATATTTTCAACAAAAAAATCTTTGCTTCTAACACAAAAGAAAACAAGATTTGCAATAGATACTTTTACAAAAACTATGTTCAAATGGAAAAATTATGAACATATTATTTTAAATCAGATTTTTCATAATTAAAATAAATTTTAAAGAATATTTTTATTTATTTAAAATGACCAAAAATAATATTTTGGTTAGATTTTATATAACTTCAAAATTTAGTTGACACCAAAACATGATGCCTTAGGCAATTAAATATTGTGAATAGTCATTTCGCGTTTAGGATTTACAAATAGGCATATTACCTACAACTTAATATAGATGTCGACAGAATGTAGATGCAAAACTATTGTATTGAAAATGTTCATCGTTACAACTTCTTACAATTTCATCTATTTTCTACAGAAGACAATTGTTTACAATCACCTCTATTTTAATGAGTCAAAACTCACATTGGGTACCAAAAGATAAAACGACTAACACTGGGCATATACTTGTGCAATAGTTAGCCTAGGTTGGAATTCAACACTTCTAAATAGTAGTTCATCATGCGATGCCATTCTATTTTAAAGTAGTCTGCTTTAAAAGTGACTATTTTATGGCTAGTCTGCCTTTCTCATGGGATTTTGTAGACAGAAAGATTTATAACTTATTTTGTAGGAAAAAAAAAATATATGAGGCATGTAATACTAATGGTTACATAATTTTTTAAGCAATATTGAATTAGTTATGATTTTTCAAAGATATCAAATCTAGACACCTATTTCTGATAATAGATTTAGCAAAATGCATACACACATTGACTGTAAAAGATGGAGAAACCAAGAAAAAGCACTAAGACTTGCAACAAATAACAAGCAAGGGTCCTGAATGTGTCCTTTTTTTAGATTTGGTTCATATTTGAGTCAATTTAATTATTCATATTCTCCTTTCTTCATTAAAAGTAGTTGGTTGTCTAGTTTTGATTTTCAATACTCATGTCTACTTGTCACTTTTTTGAAAATGAATCTAAACACATGTTAAGCCAATCCTTAATTGAAATCCAAAGCAATATTTGACAGACTATTAAATGTACTCTATCCTCAATCCATTCAATGTTTGTCACATAATTATCCATTTTAGGATCACAATATGTCCATTAAATACCAAATTATGGGGTTCATTACTAAATGATGTATACTTTTATAGTAGACTACTATAGGCCAACTTCTAGCATACTCACCACTTCACTCATTTTTGGCTTGGCTGATGAGGAGAATTTTGTACATAGTAGAGCTACCTGTTCATTACAATTGATCCACTTTGAATATCAATGAAAGGTAGTTTTAGTAATCTAACAATTTTTACAAAGAAGAGTGAAATGTACATTAGACCATCTATTCAAAATATGAGCAAGTAGTTTAGATTGTCTTCAATCACAAAATGAAATGAGCATCCAAGAGACAAAGTTAAAGGAATATTTCATTTAACAATTAGGAACATCAAGTAAATGCATTGATTGCAAAGTAATGCAAAATTATGTTCCTTGCCTAGAATGGTGATTTACTATCCAAAAGTTTTAGATACAATAATCTATCTACTTGTTAGATATCTTTAGTAAAAAAAAAAATGTGACAATCCACATGACTTTGAAAAGAACTTATCACAAAACAAAGTATTTGACCAAGTAGGAATCTAGAAGTAAACTCACCTGAAGTAAATTGTTGATATCTGCTACATTGTATTCCTTGAAATTAGAGTCTACTATCAAATGCAACTTGCCTTCATAGGCCAACTTTTTAACCTGAGATTTTGAAAAGAACTTCATTTGTAAGCTTTAAACTCTTACAACCTATACAATAGTCAATATATCAAATACAATAATTCATCTTCATTGAACAACTATAGTAAAGAAGATATTTGTATTCTTCTACTAATCTCATTTAATTTACAAGCTAATGAATGACATAAATATCACATTTACAATTTGTATTGATAATATGGTTGTCAACGAAAATGTGATTTAAAAAAAAATTAAATAACTTCATAAGCTAAATAACCTATTAGAAGACCAAAAAAATATGATGCAATTTGTAAGAAGACCTTTAGTTCCTATTTTTTTCATGAAGACATCTTTACAAAATCACTTATTTATACATGCTCACAAAGAGCTGAATTTGCTATTTAAAATAAATTTACAAACTTCCAACAATTTAATTGAATGAAGAAGAGTACTTCCATGATACAAATGAGCATTAGATTGTTCTAAAGAATATATTATTTTCACATTCATTAAACAAACTACATAAAATTGAATGTTATATTCCTAACTATTTATTTAATTACATTTTTGTCTATATACTAGTAAATTCAATACCTAGTATATAATTTCATAATGTTATAACCAATTATCACATTTTCATACATTAGAAGATTTTTGAGGCCTTCGAATGCTTGTAAGTTATCATAGCCTACAAACGCAGAAAATAGGTTCGGCGCAGCGGTCTGACGTGGTCGAGACCCTGCCATATCATTGAGCCAATTTTTTTTTTATTCTTTATTTTATGAAAAAAAAATTCTAACAGTAGGTTGTTCCCCTTGCTGCGGGGGAACAGGCATGAAACAAGCTTCTGGACCCTCCAAAACTCTTCTAATGTAGATGGATGATTATGTTCTCTCTTTTATAAAATTTCTTCCAAAGTTTGTAATTACTATTAAATTTCATCCAAATCTAAATCTAGAAAACTTAATAAAATTGTGCAATTTCTTATGCAATATTATGTTGTTGCAATGGTGGATTTGAACAACTTACCCAATCTACAAGGTTTATCACATGGGTAGAGTCAATAGAATCTTTGACACCAAATCGAGGATCTCGTGCAGTGATGAGTTCCATCAATAGGACTCCATAGCTATAGATATCATTCTTCACAGAGACCACTTTATAGTCATAATATTCAGGCCTAATGTAGCCAATAGTCCCTAGTCTACTCATAGGCAAAGAATGAATAACCTTGCGAAATGGAAAACCTGCAATCAAGGCCTCGTACTCATCATCCAAAAGAATAGCACCACTATTGATATTTTGGTGAATAATCTGTCTGAATTCTTTATGCAAATGCGCCAATCCCTTTGCTACTCCTAAAGCGATATGTTTTCGCATTTTGAAACTTAGAACAGGCTCTCCATGATCAACTTCTGTAAAAAAAAATCACATATAATCAGGTTATAGAAAGTCCCATCCCAAATCAAAATTGCAAAATGTCACATCAATCTTAAACCAAATATAAGTTTTAATGCTAAACAATGTGATAAAATATGATTCTAAGCAATGCTAATTGAAATGAATATTGCATTTTTGATGAGACAATTAGATGATTTAGTAAAGAAATATAAACATTTCTTCTTAGAAATTGGATACACTTTTAACTTTGCATGTATAGGTTTGTTTTTCATGAAGGAAACTTACTTTGTAGTTGCGAATGCAAGGATCCATTTGACACATAAGGATAGACCATGAAACACTCATTTGAAGTCATACAATCACCAACTATTTGTAATAAGTTTGGATGTGTTTCTGGAGTGGTGATTGATTTGAACTAATATACCACATAACAAGCACCAGAAAAGTAAGTCATATTAAACTCGATAGTTACACCAATTTAAAGATGAGTGCAAACCATATTGACATGTCCTATATAAACTAATTTGTTTTATGAATGAAGGGACAAAACTAATATCACCAGAATTTATTTATTTTGAGAAAAGTAATACAATATATCATCAAAATTAGTGCAAGTGGAAACAAAGTCATAATATTGATAATAAACACCCAAATAACTAATTTAGATTGGATTAAGAAATTTTAATTATGACAAAGAAACCAAAATGTTTTTGAAAAAAACAAATTTCCTAAAATTTCAACATATTTTATCAAAATTATTCTTTGCCAATAATGATAGCTAAGCATGATATTACAAAGGATTCAATAAAAATATTCTAAATTTAAATGAAATAGATATAACTGTATTATATATTAGATTGTGTTTGCATTATATTATTCATTGTGGAATTTTGATGAACAAGGAAAATTTGCTAATCTAATTTATATTTAAAACATATATCTCTTGATGTTATAAACTAGACCTAAGCTTTAAAATCTTAAATTACAAAAATCTTATTGAAAATTACCTCTGTATGAATATTTTCAAAGTCCTTGTTGTAATAATCCGGTCTTGAACGCCATATAGCTAATAATGTTCCATCAGAAAGAATACCCTTGTAAAATGTACCACAATACGAGTGTCCATCTCCAATCTTGTGACTAGCGGAAAAGTTATTCGTCATTTTGACCAATTCATAAATTGTGAACTTTCTAGCTCCAAAGGTCTTTGACACTTGAATTTTCTTTTCATAAAAGGTCTTCACCATTGGAATTCTCTTTTCATAAAAGGTCTTCACCATTGGAATTCTCTTTCCATAAAAGGTCATGCCTAGGAAGCAATGAATTTAGATCATTCAATATATCACATGTACATATCAAGGTTTTAAAACATAATTAGAAAATCTCTAATCTCTAGTGTACAATCTCCTTCCCTATATATATATATATTCACAACCAATTCACAAAATTAGATGAAAAAACTTACGAGACATTAGAAGTGAACATTGTAGGTGTTGCAACTCTGTAAAAACGTCACTAAAACAAGGACGTTTGCTTGCATCTGCATTCCAACATCTCTCCATTAAAGACTTCAAATCTAGAGGACAATGATTAGGTAATTGAGGACGATCACCCCTCAATACCTTCATCTTCACTTCAGTCAGGTTGTGTTCTTCAAAAAAAGGCATTTCTCCAGATAATATCTCATAGCAAACCATAGCAAAGCTGTATACATCGCTTTTGAAAGGATGTTTTGCAACCTTGGCATCAGTGTTGGAGGTCTCAATCAAACTTTCAACAAGGTGGAGTTTTATCATTTCTGGAGCCATCCATCGTGCAATTCCCATGTTGGGAGTTTGGTTGCTTTGGGTCAAGCTCATTTGTTTTATTCTTGACAATCCAAAGTCACATACTTTTGCCAGTACATATACAATCTTCATGTCTCTTGTCTTTACATATTTCACCAAGATGTTCATTGATTTCAAGTCTCGATGAACAATTCGCATCTCATGCAAGTATTTCATGCCACCTCCAATTTGAAGCATCATATCCATTGCTTCAAATATATCAAATGGATATCCCCGCTTCTTGTTTTCTTTCATTCTCTTCCGAATCAAGCTAAAAAGATCTTCATCCATTAGTTCCATGATCATGAAACATTCTTGATCATCCTTTGCATAGCCAAATAAGGAAGCAATGTTAGGATGGGATAGTGTTTGTAAAATAGACACTTCCTTTTCAAAATCCGGTGAATCTCGAGTGTAGAATGTCTTCTTTGCAACTTCTATTCCAAGCCATGATGCCTTGAAGACGGTGGCAAAGGCACCCCTTCCCAATTGCTGCTTTTCTTCAAGGTTGTCTTTATCAATTTGGAAAAATCTTGATGTACTACCATCTTTGTGACGTGTGTCTTGAATTTTCTCAAGTAGAAGAGTTGCCAATCGATACACCTTCCAGGTTGTTGGCTTTGTTTGAAGCAAAACATTCAAATTCTTCAACAATGATTCTCTATTAGAAGATGCCTTCTCTTCAACAATTTTAACCTCAAATTGATATATACCATCAATGGAGGTTGAAGTCAAGACTCCACGAAAGAATTGCGAAATTGCCTCCAAATAGAAGCCTAGTGATGATATGCACTCTAACAAATTGGTCATTGTCATGGCAGCTTGAATCCATTGACCTTGGCAACAACTTTGAATGAAGTTCTCCACAACATTTGCAAAGCCATGTACAAGCTTGATAACTTCAAAGCAATTTGTAATGTCTTCTAGTGGAAGAGTCTCAGCACTCTCCACGACTAATTTCAACTTATCAACCAAATATTTGCATTGGCCATAGTTGAATTTTGGAGGAGTGAACATAAAACCCTTTGAAGTCATTTTTTGCACACGCTCCATACATTTTTTTGTGAGCTTCAAAAAGTCTTCAAATGTATGGGCTAGATGACAAAACACATTCAAAATATCAATTTGTAAAGTAAACTAACAAAAAATTCTTACTATCTTACGAAATAAAACATCACAAATGACTTGTTGAATTCAATTGAAATAAATGTTGAAATTTACAATTACAGTTCAACATCATGATCAAATACATTCCAAATAAGATAAAAAGTCACTTCTATAGTTTCCTCTAAACAAATCTATCAAAGGATGAGAAATTTACCATTTATAATGCTATTTGATTTGAATAATGTAGACAATGACATCTTCAAAGTAGCTACAACTCATCAAGAGCACCTTGCAAATGGAAAGGGTTTGTACTTCTTCCTGAAAAGGATATCATCATTAAAAGATAGCATTCAAAGTAAAGAAAAACATACCTCACAATAAAAAAAAATATAATCAATATGTACTTTACCTTCAAACAATGATGCCTACACCACCAAGCTTGTACTTTTGATAATTTCAACTTTACTCTTGAAATCATCCTCCACACCCTCCATAATTTAACTGTTATATTTTATTATTTATATATGAGAGAATAATGATTGATATTGATCATCGTTCTATTTTATTTTTGGAATATTCACCAAACTAAAAAGAATTTAAAAAAATTATGATGAAATTCATCAAATTTGAATACCAATTCTAAATCATGAACTTTTAACAAAATATAGCTACATTGATAAGGAACAATTTGATGAAATTTATAACAACAAATGTTTTGTTTATAATAATTTACGACAAGAAAACAAATCTTCTACTACATTTTAGAATTGAGATTTGCATTCCCATATCTACTCAATTTTTTCTTGAAATCTATGATCTAAATTTGTCAAAGGAAAACAACAAAGAAAAATATCTCTTTTATTTGCAAGTGAACTCACATCCAACAAGACCAAGGGAAAAGAAATTCAAGATTTTCAAATTTTAGTAACAAAATATCATAAAATAGAGTTATCAACTCAAAGCATCCTAAATAGCCATTACCTAGTTTCTTCAAAGTTTCCATAGAACTACACCTTTGCTAGGTACTCTTTGGAGTTCTTGTAATTATTGCCTCAACCCACATTGCTATGTATGCTCAATTGAATTTTTAATTTGTTGTAAAACATGTTGAAAATAGCACATTAAACAATTATCAATTTAAATCTATAAAAGCACAATAAACAATGAGCCACACACTCACAACCACACATAAGCACTATCAACGTTGTATGAACTCTTAGGAATCACAATGCTTCATAAGATTAAAATAGAAGACAAGATGGCCAAACAACTACTAGATGCTTAACAAAATCCATATTTTAGGAAATGGAGAAAGAAATCAAGACAATATACTAGAAGGTTGTAAATGAAGTTAAATTATTGCAAACAACTAAGTATCTCACTTCTACAATTAGGTGGAAAATTACACTACTATATTAAAATATTCCAAACTTGAACAAAAAATGAACAAAGAACTATGTACATTTGTGTCTAATTTAATGCACTCCTAGTTCAAAATGAGATATTCCAATTGGTGAGAGACACAATTTAGCATTAGTAAGTTTATCAAAATTTAAATCTCTTAACCATTCTATATTCCCATTTGATTAGACTTTATAAGTTTTCTATATTAAAACATACCTTTCAAAAATTTAATATTTTTCTCATGCAATAATGTATATTCAAAATTTAACTTTTTTTTTCAAAATGGTAACTTCAAAGTGTCACAAAAATTACAATTATAACAATCTTAGAAAAAAAGTACAAGGGATAAAAAGTAAATTATTGGAACTATATTTTCTTAGTCAAACTTCAAGACATATAAAATCAAGAACTATGTGAAATTCAAGTTTAACCCTAAAACTATTCCCCTCGGGCATCTACTGGCTACCGTGTAAGAAAAACTTGAGGAATGGAACAGTTACAAAAGTTTTGACGACAAGACTTGGAGCAAAAGCTGCCAACATGGTTACCATACTACAGTACTACTGTGTAAAGCAGCTACTGGTCACAAACTCAATTATCAACCACTAGTACCAAAAGTTTAACTCATCGACTTCTGCCTTTGTTCGACAACTTACAAAGGGTGATTATCTCACATATAATGCCAAATCTGGTATTCAAGGCAACCGATTCATTGACCAGCAAAAAGAGGATACAAGCTCAAAATATATCAGTCCCCTCATTCTAAGCCCCAATCATATCCTGCACCTCATGCTAAGACCTTCAGATCAAGGAAAATGTATAGACCTGTTCACCTGGATGTTCTCCAGAAAGACAATTTATCTTCATATTATTCAAAATGGAAACAGTTCAAGAGATTTGCATTTTCCCAGGCGCATAATCTAGATCCTCTTATCTAAACCACACGTAATTTTCAGAGCTTTGTGCCTTGAAATGTCACAATTTCAAAACTTTGAAACATGACTATACTCGGCATTGTGTCTAATACTGCTGTCGAGTCTCCTGGCTCCCCAGCATTAGTAATCCCGAGCATCATAACCCTCACCCTCTGCAATTCTTAGTTTCTTACGCAAAAATCAAGATAACAAGGTTACGACGTAAAATCCCAGGGTGAAGGGAACACGGCAAAGTGCATCGTACCTGATATACCCTGCGCTGGAATTTGCCGTGATTGGACTGCACAGGATATAGTGGGGCGCTCCCCCAGATTGTCGGTAAAGCAGATAGCTACAAGATCGAAGAGCAGCCGAAGAGTATCAGCGATGCAGACAGATTCTGATGGAAGCACTCTTGTGGGACTATGTAAAAGGGTTCACTGCAAAAAGGATTCACAATGAGCGAAACAAAGAGAGAGGAACAGACCAAACCCTCACTGAACCCAGAGAGAGATCTATGGCCGGCGAGAATGTGCGGTAAGTTCAATGTCGAAATCACGTACTGAGGACTGATATCTGGATATCGGCAAATAATCTTTGCTAAGAGTTAGTGCATACTCCAACAGGTTAACTAAGCATAAACTCAGTGCATACTCCAGAAGGATCTCACATTCTTATTACGTCTCTCTTCTCTGAACCGCTACCAGAAACTCCATCCTGTTGTGAGTGACACAAAAAACAGTGACATTAAAAAAGTGACTGGGTTTACCTCTGGAACGACGACGCTGAAGACGACCAATGGACGACTTCACTGTTCACTGTAGAAATGAAGATTGCACCTATTAGTCCAATAGTGAAGCAAAAGCACAGCATTTGAGGTAACTACCTTGTTCATAGGAGGGCTGCGTCCTTCCAGGGTTAACCCCAGTCACACATGCAAGAACAGACCAGTGGTACGTGAACGCCAACCATACAGTAAGATACTGATCTGAAATTAACTCATACATCAACCTCTACCAACAGTCTAACAAACTAACTCGTGACAACTTACAAGGCCGACGCTCATCAATTCTGCCATGAGATCGGGAAGCCACGTACCCTGTCTCTGCCAATGTCGGTAAAAAACGAGCTGCTGGCCGCAGAGGAGCAGCTATTTCCGACATACTTTGCTCATATGTGGAAGTGCTTTTGTCCCAATGTATGGAGTTCCATAGCAAAGCAGACAGATCCGCCACTGGAAAAGGGATATCGGTAAAGCTAGAAGATCGAAGAGCAACCGAAGAGTAACGGCGACGCAGACAGATTCTGATGTCCGAAGCACTTTTGTAAGACTACGTAAAAGGGTTCACTATGGGCAAAAACGAAGAGAGAGGAACAGATCACGTCCGTCTTCTCTGGACCGCTACCAGAAACTCCATCCTGTCGTGAATGACACAAGGAACAGTGACCTTCAAGAGGCGAAAGGAATTTGAACCCAGCCACACAAGAACCGACCAGTGATACGTGACCGACAACCACGCTGACCTCAAACGCATACATCAGCCTATACCAACAGTCTAACAAACCAACTCGTGAAAACTTACAAGGCCGGCGATCTTTCCCACTGAACGCGCCGATCAATTCTGCCAGGAGATCGGGAAGCAACCTCGTCTCTGCGAGTGTCGGTAAAGACGAGCTGCCGCAGAGGCGCAGTGATTTCGACACATTTCGCTCACATATGGAAGTGCTCTTGTCCCAGGCTGTGGAGTTCCATTGGAACCGTTGCAATGGGAGGAAAGCAGATCCAACACTGGAAAAAGGATTTTCGTCTGCGAGAAACAGAGAGAGACAGAGAGAGACGAGAGAGGAGCAGAACTGGGGTTTGGAAGAACTGGGGTTTGGAGACCAAACCCTCACTATGACCACGAGGTCACCGACTGAACTGAAAAGACGGACCTATTACCAAGGTACTTCGTCAAAAATGATCTGATTTATGGATCAATGTATCATGTATGCATTTTTTAGTTTTACAGTAATCTTGAAAGTCATCCATTGGCCACTCTTGGACCTATGCATCATCATAGAGTTAATTGAAATAGTGAAGGCCCAAAATTGGTGTTTAGTACAAATTTAATTATTAGTTTCAATTTAATCAAGGGAGAAGAAGCATCGTATTGAGAAAAGTTATTGTAATTGAGGGTGATTGCATTAGAGAAAATAAGGACCCTCTTGAGGGCCTCTCCACTTTAACAATGCAAGCTATTAAAGAAAGATTTAGGGCAGCTAGTGTTGTATACAATTTCTGACAAATAATTATCACCATCTCAGGTGAATTTACGAAGATAATTAACGTTGATTTTGAGTGAACATAATTATTCTAATGGACTGGTAAGTTCTTATGACACAGTTAGTGTCGTGATCCAACTAATTTGTTTATTGAGATTGTGAATTTTCAAGTATTTTTTCTTATTAGGTACTATTGATTATTAGGCTTGTAAGGTACATTTGGATGCCTTGGCAAGTGGTGATTGGGCCATATATGAGAAGTTGACCTTACAGTTAAATAGAAAACTATTTTTCTTGTAGTACAAATGTACCAAATGCGACAATTTTTGGGGATTAAAGAACATGTTGATTTCAAGTATGAACATTCTTATCCACCAATAAGAACCACTCTCCTTATCCTATTGAAAATGATTGTCCATGCTCATTTACTTAGGCAAGTATAGGGAATTAGTTCATTTTTATAACACATAAGTACAAATTTAAAAGTAAACAAGGGTCTCTTAGCAATTTCTAAAGGGATCTTCTATTGGGCTCATTTTTCTTCTAATGCAAGAAACACTTGTCCTGTAGGCTCAAAATGGCCTTATTTTTGCAGTACTATGACTTTTGGAATAATTTTCTTAAATACAATAAAATATGGATAATTTGTAAAGCATTCATAGTAGTATATGTGAAAAATTCAGACCTAGAAAAATTTATCCCTAAAAGTTATGCACAACAAAAGAGGCCTAGAAAAATGCAAGAAAATAGATGCTTTTAAATTTGATTTTTAGAAAATAGTAAAAGAATTCAAAAATTCAAAGAAAAAAAATACATTTTTCTAATCTTCTCTTTGGTCCTATGTAAACCAAAAAATCATCATAAAAAAATTTCCCCCTCTTCATAGTACTTGCACAAATAGTGTCCACTTTCAATCCATGTGTAGCCCTTACACCAAGTTCTTTGCCAAAAATCTCATCAAAAGTCTTTAGAATGTTAATCCATCTACAACATGGCAAAACCTTGGCTTGAGAATCACATTTTTGGTCCCCAAATAGACCTCACAACCCCCAATACATCCAAGGAAGACATCCAATCGGGGCCACCTTAAAAATAGTAAATTATTTTTCTTTAAATTGAAAAAATTATGGAATGTCTAGATCTACAACACACACCTCTCTTCTAAATTTTAGCTAAAAAAAACTTAAACCGCAAAAGTTATGAGGAAAAGCACCTCTAAAGAGATTGAGGGGACACCCAAAAAGGACAAGTGTTTCTTGCAATCACCCTTAACGAAGTTTGAGTGCTATTAATTTAACTCAAAAAACCAACCAACTCTTAAAATGTAGTTGCTTGTTTTTAGGGAGATTATTATTATATTATAATATTTAAAGTTTGATCACTTTAGATATCTTATGAATGGTGTGGTTGTAGAAAATTAGAGATACACTTACTAATTGGATAAATTAGTATACACATATTGAAAAAGTCATTTTGTATTATAGTTTAATTGTGGCCTTTCAATGGTCCTCATTGAACCATATCAATTCTTGTTTTTGAGTTCTTATTCAAACTTGTGCTTTGGGAGATGACAACAACTTATGAATGCATGCAATCTAGGAGGTTCCATCATTAAATTGAAGTATCAATTCCATTTCATAACTTTGAGTTCAAATAGTAGAGTAACATTAGGATTCTTTGAACATAGAGAATTACTCAAATTTATTTTGGACCTTAGTTATGAGTCATGGATTGTTTTTTGTCCAAATTCACATATTTGATCAACTACTTTGATTTTGAATTGAGTGTATGCTTTTCAAATTGGGTTTACAAAACAAAAACAAAATGTGATCTTTCAAATTTCTTTTTACTGGTAGTAAACTAAATATTAATAAAGATAACTACATCTAAAAGTAACCATAATTATCAACATCCAATCATTTTGTTTATTCAAATATATACCCTTGATTTTTACTGGTTCTAGTTAGTAGTTGAAAATAAATTTTAAATTCTCTTAATACTTGAAGAATGAAGATCTCCAATTTTGATTGCATGTTTTTTTAGCTAGTTTGAGTAGTAGGTTATTTGAGGAAATTCTTTATTCAAATTGGTTTATTTCTTGATCAACGTACACATTAATGTGATGCTCCTCAATGTATTCTTTGATTCTAGTGACATGAAATAAGGCTTCATTTGAATTATATTGTTTATGACATGATGAATTGAATTGACCCTTATCAATATAGAATCATTTGTCCTTTGGAGATTGATATGTATTCTTTATCTTTTGTATAAATTGTCTTTTTATCGCAACTTCAATTCCTAACCTCCAATGCTTTGAACACAACACTAAAAGCATCCATTTTCCCAACTGCACCATTTTGTTGAGGCTCTCTCTTTCTCTTTAAAAACACCATCTCCTTTGGTTGCAATCAAGCGTCCCATAATGCATAGTGTCAACACTTCTAAATCAAAGCCTATCGTGAAATATGCTCTGCCACATTTGTCAACAACATGGCTGCTTGAATCCATTCTCCTAGGCAACAACTTTGAATGAAGTTCAAGACAAGTTTCCATGTCATTTTGAGGATGCTTGCAAGATATCACTTTCTGGGTGGTTCAGATCAAAACTCACCATACATACTAAACTTCTCAACTGTAAGGTTGATGTTTTAAGCTTGGATTGACATTGTAACTTGTTGATGCTTGGTACATTCACCCTAGTTTGGGTGTTTGCATTTCTTAAGTTTGTAGTTTGTAAAGTTTAGTTTGGCGAGTGTTTTTTATTTCCAATTTTTTTCCAATTTTAGTGTTCCCCATCATGAGATAACAGGAATAATTGCACATATACTGAAGTGTTGAGTGGTCTCTTTGTCGAGCTCACATACCTGAGCGGTTTCTCCAGCTCTTCAAGAAATGTATGCAACAAGCGCAAAAGATGACTAAGCAGCGTGTGGTTTCTACCTCTTTAAAAATCAACTATGGACAATGAAAATATCTAACTAAGGTGGAATTAGCTGCGGATGCTGCACGGCCATTCTAATCGATGTTTAGCAAGAAAGGTCCTTCCCAAATGACATGGAAACTTGTCTTGAACTTTTCAAGCTCCTTTATGCTTTAGCGAATGTAACGAGGAACTTCATTCGAAGTTGTTGCATGGACTCAAGCAGCCATGTTGTTGTGGACAAATGTGGCAGAGCATATTTCATCCTGTTAATAGACGATTTAGCACGGCGCATTTCAAACAAGGAATGTAGTTGAGCAATGTTCAGCTCTGGGGCACTTAATAGCAGACGACGCACAAATCGATGCACTCCTGATTCCAACCTACACACTTCTAACTAAGTGAGTTATACTAATTGACATTAAAATAAGCTGGCTTCATGAACAGTTTTCTTCCATCAGAGTCTTCAATCCCTTAAATCGTCGAGAACAAGGACAACCACTGATCATGTTGTTCGCTTCTCACAAAAGAAAACCTGTCCACGCAAAAGCTTCGCAGCCATAGTTGGTCATGGTATATTCGAGCCAACGCACAAACTCAAACAACAACCGCCACCGACTATCTTATAAACTATACATCTTGTTGACATGTCAATTTCTAGCATGGCCCTTCCCCCACTTGCATAACAAGCACAAAAGGAGAGGCTTAGAACGGAACAGAGAGGGCGTAGTGTGATCCAAGCCTAACACTCATAACCCCTGCCCAAGCTCATCAAATACATCTACTGCATCAAGAAACATCGACTCACCGAGTGTATTTAACACATCCTGAGGGTAACCTTTTGTCCAAGTCAGTAGAGTTACTATCACCCGACGCGAAGGAGCAAAAATTGAACGGAACGTCCACTTAACAGTCAGATTAAAGCCATAGAATTTCAACGCAGGCTAGGCTTGTTCTCCGAAGTCGTTCATCAACATGCTAGTAGGCATGTATAATGCCACCAGCCTTGAAACACGGTCACCGACAGTATGTGCGGTTGTCGGTATAGCCAAAGGAAGTGCAGCAGCAAAGTACCAGCGAATTCGAAACATTCTGACGGAAGAAATGTTATCAGGTTTGGTAGATCAAATTGTTGCCATCCCGACCCCTCCCTACGGCACAGATATCGTTGAACAGATGAAGCCTACAACTAGAAGATAAGAACGTACCCATTTGGGTCAAGATTCCAATCACACGCAACTACGAATTCATTACCATGTGTCCACAAAACTTCTATTGCAAAGTTTCACAGTTTAAATCGGTCTGTCCTCACCACCAGATCGACAGTGGGTCCGTATTTTTAGATCCCCAGTGGCTCTCAAGTGGATCCCCAGTGGGGAGTTCTTGGCTATGCAAAATGCTCCATGCCAACATTCTATTATCATAGTGCGATGACACAAAGTTTGGTGGTAACTAACCTAACTTCAGTACACAAGCCGTGTTTGTCGCCGGAAGCTGATATCCAGCAGCAAACAACCCGCCAAAAATCTGAGGATCGGACGCTTGCAGGTTCGATCCATGAAACTCAGTGCATACTTGAGAAACGGTCTCGCGTTCAAATTTAATCTGCCCTCTCTGAGACGCTACCAGAGTTCATCTGCACTCAGAAACTCCAGCCTTTTGTGAATACAAGAATAACTGATCCTCAATTCCAGCCTCTTGTGAATACAACTGAATTCAAGGACGACTGATCCTCAAGAATTGAAATATAAAACCCATTAAAGCAGAATCAGTGGTGACGACCAACCCAGAAGTGCAGCCAGCAGTCGCAAACTCATAATTACATCGACCGCTACCGACAGTCTCACAAACTGACTTCCGCCTTTCCTGACAATTTACAAAAACGATAATCTCGTTCGTAGCATCATAAGCCTCACTCACTACAACTGGTTCCTCTTCCCTCAGTCTAGAACTTCGACTCAAAGAAATAGTCTTGCGGGTTTCTTTGAGTCGAAGTACATGAGCTTCCTGCAGAGTTCTCTGCCACGACTCAGCTCAAATGCAAAAAATTGTGCCGGTGATTGCCACTATCCACATTCACTTACGAGCCTATGACATGGAGCGCAGTGACCCTGTTCGTAGTAAAGTCGATCTAGGTTTCAGTCAAGCCAACCAACACAAGCAAAACAAACATATTCGTGTCTACATTCCAACTGTTCAGAGAATTCTCTACAAGTTCCGGAACTAAGCTTCAACTCAAACATTGAAACTGATGGCCACTTACATTCTAACAAATAAGCTTCCACTTCCGCGAAGGTCAACGCCCAACTGCAAAGAAAATTACACACCAGAATCGGAGATCATTGGGATTGTAGGTTTCGTAAGGGTATATAAGATTAAGGTTGGAGAAAACAACCTCCGCACAAAGCTTAGCAACATGCGGACGACCAAGGAATGAGCCTACTGAATGAACAGATGTATCAATCCAGAAAATCAGCCTCTCTAGAATATCGGTGACTCTTTATACAAATCCAACATGACGATTGAGAATACGCCTCCCTAGTCTAGGGTTGAAGTGGCTTCATCTGCACACTGTCGGTATCCAACGTGTCCCGAGATATGGGGTCATAGGCAGGGCCACCACGTCTGAGTCCATTCACTTTGGCCACTAACGCAAACACTATCACTGAGAAGCACAACACCATGATGACATGGAAGTTGAATGCCAAGTTCATCAGAGCTACTGCCCGGATTCTGGAGGATTCCACATCGCAGACGGTGGACCCGTCGATCCCAGTGGGAAGGTCCAGCCTGTAATGGCACCCTTGAGGGATGTAGTCCTCCACGTAGAGGTAGAGCCCAATTTGGAACAGCCACGTGCCTTGCAAGATCATCCCCATGCACAAAACCACGTCGACGAGAAATAGTTTCGGCCGGAGAGCAAGAAAGCCTGTCATTGCATTCGTGTCTGCCATTAGAGATTCGACTGGACATAATTTTAACACCCACGACAAAACCTTGATGTACAATAAGCATCTCCCAATGGGGCTTGCTAAAGAAACGGCAAAACTCGGCAATTGTAAAGAAAGTCTCAATGAAGACGGTCTGGGCAGTGATCTCAGTTGCTAAACTCAGCACACAAAATTTGGCACGGAAGAATAGAGGACTCGCTGTGGAGACCCAGCATTCGATACGGTATGGAAGGTGATGAAATCCTCCCCAAAGTATGCACAAGACCCGACAGCACTCAGTTCCAGCTAGCAGGGTCATTTTCAATCCCACAAAAACACCTTGCCAGTGACACTTTAGTTTAAATCCATCCCCTAAATCCAGGGGAAAGGATATTATATCATCTAGTAATATGTCACAAAAATCCAGGGGAGGAAAATTTCGGGTTATATAATATTTTGCTTGCTGGCTTTATAAATGACCCTAGGAAACCCCAATTTTGTAAATTATTCATAAGAACCTAAGTAGAACGGCCTGCACAGACTCCACTTCGCAGGGTTCGTGATTTATGAGGGTCTTCAAAGATTACCCTAAAGCCAGGATCAGGGTTTTAAAGCATCGGGTCGGGTTTTGAACCTCTAGGTCCTCTATAGAACAAACTAGCCCAAACATTTATAACGAGATGCCCTAACCATCCTAGCCCGGTCAGAATGATGTATGGATGACGAAGTACATACGTTTGATACAAGGTGGATGTCTCAATGTTCACTAAATCTAAGCGCTCAAAATGAAGAACACTCAAACCCTAGGAATTTGAGGTCAAAAACAACTAAATCCTTGCATTGTTTTCATATTTCTTTCTCCTAACAACCAGATCCACAAGGAGATTCGCACCTGAAGTAACAGCACACAACCCAGCGATGTACCCCAGCAGCAGGTTGCACTGGCTCTCCAGTCCCTGGTTCCGCGCGGCTTCATGCGTCACCGACAGACACTCCATCCCAAAGGCGATACTAGCAAACAAGAAGGAAGCATCCGCGGGAAACGGCAACACGGTCGTGGTCTCGCTCAGCAACACGATCACGGCGAACATCCAGAACATGATGAGCGTGGTCGAGTGCTCAAAGCTGGTCACACGGTTCTTCGGGATGATCCCATCCACGACGGCCTCGAAGTTGGTGGAGATTCCGAGCTCGTAGAAGACGGCCAGCGGAATGAACACCACCAGCAACCAGAGCTCGATCTGCTTCCACCGGTTCGGCAACCAGGTCACGGGGTGCCACGCCTTGGCGACGTAATCCCGAGGAGAGTACACGTAGTTTGCGAGCACGCACACCAAATGCCACAACCCCATCGCCACCAGCACTATCGACGGCACGACGTGGCCCACGAGCGTCCCCATTTCGCAACCCTTGCTAAACCCTAATTCCTGAACTATGGCGCCCTTCTGCCCTAGAAAAGCTCCACTAGGATCACCGGATTACCACATCACCACATCACCACTGCGCTCTCATCGACGCAAACTAAATGCACACATCAAGCAGCATGACTGTTCCAAGATCTAGAAATTGAACACTCGAACGTGCGGCAATTGAAAAGCCTACGATCCCCGCGATGCTGCGATTCAACAAACTACAAGAAGAATGTGATGAAACTCCGAGTGGGACGTGATGTCGGATTTCAAAGAGTCTGATAAAATAACCCTAAGTTTGAGAATGCAAAAAGAAGAAGTGATGAAGACGAAGGAGAAGGTGGGGCGACTGTTCATGCAAACGTGCGAAAAATAGTACTGACACACCCTGATTCCGCCAATTGTTCCGAGTCGCGAGGAAGACCCTCAACTCTATGTTAGGTCAGCTACTTTCGGTCTCACCTTTCTTTTCTTTTTTTCTGGAAAACACTTTGCACAGAGGAAGCAGGAGACCGCTGAACTGCCATCCTCTTTCGATGGCCCATGCACACCAGCATTGGTGCCGCAGCAGTCCAGGGCATGATAACTTACACCCTGCGGCAACAGGAAATGTGAACTTCGAGGAACTTGAAATTTGAAGAAGAAGAAGACGAAGACGAACAACTTTTGAACTCCGTCCTTCAAAGCGCCAGGGAGAATTCATCCCCACTTCGGTTTACCCCAGTTAGGGATAAATATCAATGTATTGTAGTGGTTAATTTTGTATTTTTCAAGACCAAAATATTTGGTGTGAGTCATGGTCTTGGATTCCAAATATGGATTCAGTTTTTTTCAAATCCTATTGTCGGTGATAAATATCATACTAGATGGTCAAGGTCAAATCAGCAAAAAAAATTCTGGAAACTAATGCCAGAATTGATGGGATATTATTTTTTCAAAAAAATAGATACTGCATGGAAAAAAAACAAAATTTAAAATTTTTTTAGGCATTTGCCAAAGTCCATTAAGCAACTTAGATTAATTATTTTTGGCATAGTATTTCAATATTGAATATTGGATATAGTAACAAGGTTCAATGTTTTTCTTTGGAGGGGAGAAAACAATGCAGGAAGGAAGTTTCTAGCCCAATTTGGAATCCTCAAGGTTGGTCCATGACATTGTTAAACCATTAAGTTGAGTCCTCTAGAACAATGTTGAAACACCCCAAAATACACTTAAATAGGTTCAAAAGAAAATGAATCAACTGTCTCCAAAGTCATAGTAATGTGTTCATCTCGTCTTTTTGAAAGCAAAACATTGAAGTGAGCATTTGGAGTCTACATCCTCTATCTCTTTTTTCCTGGTAAAGTGTAGATGTAAGAAAATTACCTCTATCTTATGGCTTGGGTTTATCTTTATCTCTCCTATTGCATTCTTTGCCTTTGACTTTTAATTATTGTAGGGCCTTT
This sequence comes from Pseudoscleropodium purum, assembly GCA_963969395.1. Lineage (NCBI taxonomy): Eukaryota > Viridiplantae > Streptophyta > Bryopsida > Hypnales > Brachytheciaceae > Pseudoscleropodium > Pseudoscleropodium purum. The sequence goes on from OZ017796.1 coordinate 9,070,050, forward strand.
GATTCAAAAATTTTCAAATTTTATCATGGGTGGAAAATAAGATAATTGTAGTATTTTTTCCATAGGTAAAAACATAGACTTCGAATGACTACTTTAACGCCCATCCTTCCTAGATTCTAGATCCTTTTCCTAGATACCCTAAATATTTACCTAAGTTTTTTACTTAAGGTTAAACCTGACGCTTGGTTAAAAAAGTCACGTCATCTCCAACCCAGTCCCCTCAGTAACCTCCATAAATGTAACTTTCCTTTCCCGTGAAATCCATAAGTATGGTCATCGGAAGTCGGAGCCGACTTCAATTCCTCCTTCTGAACCAGCCCATGGAAAACTGGGCTGCCCAGGCTGTCCAAGACCCGGGGTCTTGAGAGGGGACTTCCCTGAGTTCCCTCCCTCCCCTTCCTGGAGAGGCGCGCTCCCCAGTCTTCGGGTTCCGTGCAGCCAGCCAGCCAGCTCTTCTGCTGCCATTCTGCCTCGCCACTGCAGTCAGGCGAGGACGGACGAGGCCGGCCCAATGCAAGCTCACAGCCCGCACTGCTGCGGACAAGACAACGACGAGGCCAGGCCAAGCCAAGCCGAGGCCACCTCCACCAATTGCCATGGCCATCCGCTTCCGCTTCCAAACGGGAGGCGCTATGGACGCAATATATGCCTGAGCTTCGCTTGGACTATACAGACCTGTAGCTAGTGACGACTAACTCTATGTTAGCCGGAGGAGGATATACTGTATGTTTCCAGCTAGTGCTGTTGGGTTGGAGCGCGGCTGTCATCATGGCGAGGTAAGCAAGGAGCTATCTTAGCTGGAGTCGTGCGCGTACGTCCTTGTCCAAGCCGATGCCCATCGATCGAGCTTGCAAGCATTGCTAGCTGGTAGTGTTGGAGTAGTACTCATGAGCATCAGCTAACTTAGCAGCTGGTGGACACGCCAGTTGGTGCGTCACCGCTAGCTGGTGGCTCTTCGCTTGTCTCCTTCCTTCTCGCCATAGCCGGTTTGCATCAACATCCAATGCATGTCATGGGGTTTCGTTTCGGCCATTGACAGCGCTAGCTCTCCTCGTGCCATGCATGTTCACGGAATATTTAAACCCAAATCAATCTATTGGGACTAGTTAGCTCGATCGTTATTCTCGCTCCCTAGCCTGGTGATGGTTTACGGGTTAAGAGCTAGCTCCGTGGGTTCTAGCTGGCTTCCATGCCGCCATTGTACTTATGGGTTCAAGCAGAAAAGCTCGCGCTACATTCCTATTCTTAAAGGTCAGTATCTTTGCTGATGGTCAGGTCGGATGTTAGGAAAGGCAGGGTGCTTGCTGAGCTGGTAATGGCTGTCAATTCTTGTGCAGCAAGGAATGTAGCTGAAGGGTCCATTCTTCACTTCATTTGAATTTCGCTATAGTGGAGGGGGGGAGGGGGGAGAGCTAGAAGAGTTGTTGTATTTTGAGGGCTGAGCATTTGGCTATGGTGAAGCTGGGTTGCAATAGAGGTTGCAATAGAGGTTGTATTTGTGTAGGCTAAATTCTTGAGAACCGAGTGTTTAATGAGTCGGTTTGAATGAATAGAGGTTTTGTGATCGCTTTGGTATAGAAGGTGAAGAGAATGACTCGGATTGAATTTTTGTAATGTTATGAGATCATTCGGATGCACGCTACTCTTCCTGGGTCTCCAATGGAGGAAAATTTAGGATAGAAGCTGTTCAATGCTGTTAGTCACAGTATCTTGGATGTTACAATTTCACATGGCTATGGAAAGTGTGAACCGAAGCGAGCAGGTACAGTGTATAGAAATCTTCTTAGGTGCAGCTTCCTGAGTATGGTCAGTTATTGACACCAGTCATCATAGTATGCAGCGTAGGTGGATTTTTTGGTCGATTTCTCTTCGTGGTCGTTACGGCAAGATGATAACCATACTCAACTGTCTTCCTCTTTTACAGATATTTTTGATGGTTGGGAGTGGATTGGATTGCACTCATGTGTGACACGAAGTCTAGCGGTACTGATGCAGCATCTGGATGTTGTGTAACAGCGCTGATCAAGGATCCTTGTGGTGAGATCCACATGATCTTGCAGGATAAGTAAGGATTCTAATCCACCTCTAATTCAGTCTGCTTTTCAGACTATGCAGCAAGAGATTATTCTATTGGCTTAATAATTTATTTGTTGTATTACACCATGCAATTGCAAGGCAGAATGGCATGTATCAGTGGCAGCTTTCATTTTTGCCAGAATCAATCTTAACAAAGAAGTGATGAATTGATAAACTCTGATAATTATATTATTTCGTGGTTTCTTTGTCCAGGGCTCCACAGGGATGGATTGCAGGGCTGGCGCTTGCGAGCCCACAAGATATAAGGCACATAACTTGAGCCCAGCGAAGGGAGTGGAGATGGAAGTTGCGTTGCTGAGCTGGGTGAGATGGATTCTAGTGGTAAGTCTATCATTAGGGGCTCTTATGCCTGGTTACGAAGCCAAGCTTGCAGATGTCGACACGTACATGGTGCTCTTGCAAGGTAAGCCTGTCGTTGGGTATCAAGGGGAGATTCCTGGTATGCGAGGCACAGCCAAGTACTTCACAAACAACTGGAAGAAACATCATCGAAGGTATGTTGTACCGTTTTTCACAAACTTTAAAGTCTCATGCTAGATTCACGTATGGTGCACACTTGCATTCATACTGATAGTTTATCACATCTATATTATATTTTTTTCTCATAATGTTGGCCTGCCACCCTTCCAATCACTTGACCAGTAGATGAAAAATTGCATTGCAAGGGCAACACTGCTACTGTAAGTCTTCTGTAGTCAGTGATCTGTAGCCGAGAGATATGACCAATACTCTTTGCTTTTTTTTCTTCCAGAGCTCATGTACAGGATTTGGTGCGGAAGTACGAAAACCATTTAATTGAAAAGCACCATTCCGTTCTCAGCGATGTCTTCCAGGAACTGAACTTCACCAAGCTCTACAGTTTCACTCACATCCTCAATGGGGCTGCTGTTCGACTGACATCTGACCAGGTACAGGATTTTAAGCTCTATCAGGTCCTCATGCGATTATATCTTTTGTCTAAACGTGATTTTGTTAATAGTGAAAGTGACTATTGAAAAGTACGTATCATGGGCAAATTCTCATTTAGAGACTTTTGCGCATAAATGATTACCAAAGATGACCACGTGGACAGCTGTCTACCCCCTCCAGCTTTGACGACCACGTTAGAAGCAGAATCATGGCCGGTTTAAATTAAGCGTTTTATCGGTAGAATGGGATAAATAGGCACAAGAAAAGATATACTCCCTCCGTCTCGAAATAAGTGTTCACATTGGAAATTAGCGTTTCTTCAGTAGTTTTATTTAGGTTGCCTTGAACACAGACAATGTTCTTCATTGATTGTGGTGAAATAAAATTTGGACCGTTCTGAATTGTACATTTTACAGTATGGTCAATGAAATTGGTATTGAAAACATGAGGTTCAAATGCGGACACTTATTTCGGGACGGAGGGATTGACAAATTTGCGCACTTTTGACAAGCTTGGTGTTTGGTCACAACAGAAATTAATCCAGATATCTCCATTGGCGTCCTTCTAGAATTTATAAAACCAGATTTTGTAAGTTTTGTAAGCATATGTTGTTTTGATGTCATCATAGATTGATAACAGTGCACTTGTGTGAGCGAAAATTGCACTAACCTGAAACCCATTTTGGTAGAGTGGCAAATTATAATCTCGAAGACTTGTGTCCCTGTTGTAGGCCGCGAAGTTGGCGGAGCATCCTTCAGTGGTGCATGTGCAGAAGAGTTACAAAGTGCAAATGGCAACGGTGCACACTCCAGATTATCTGGGACTACCTTTGGGGATTTGGTCGGAGATGGGTGGAGTATTCGGTGCCGGGGAAAACGTGGTCATAGGCATAGTGGACACAGGCATTGACCCCACGCACCCTAGTTTCTCGACTGCAGGAGAGAAGCCCTATGGTCCCCTGCCAAAGTTCCGAGGAGGCTGTGAGGTTGCCAAAGAGTTTCCCGCTGGCTCTTGTAATGGGAAAATCGTTGCAGCACGGCATTTTGCTGCCGCTGCCAGTGAAGATGGTGTATTTAACGCCTCTCTGCATTATGCATCTCCGTTGGACGGCGACGGTCACGGAAGGTTATTGAATTTCTTCACTCTTTTCCAGGGCTCTTCTATCATCATCGTTTCAGTATTTGATGACATGTGTATATTACTTCTGTCATGTTCAATTCGAATGCAACATAATCCTACCAGGGAACATGTCTAATTGACAAGACAGGTGTCTATGCATGCATATGATTGAGCTTCTGGAGTATGTCCCGCGAAAATGGTTTTTGCCTGTTTCTTAGTCTAGTTTTGAGATTTTTTGCAGCCACGTGGCTTCTACTGCTGCTGGAAACTACGGAGTGCCAGTCGTACTCAACAATGTTACATATGGTAAAGCAAGTGGCATGGCACCCAGAGCGCGGTGAGTTCAATTGCCATATACTTGAAAGTTACAAGGAGCTAGACTACATCTCATCACTCACCTAAGATGCGTGTGTAAAGCAAGTGGCTTCTACGTCGATAAAATTAATGAGGCAAGAATGTATTAATCTTGTTTGTGGTATTCACAAGGTAGGAAGTCCTAGGCATGAATTGTTGTTCCTGCTCTCAGTTGTCTTCGTCAAGGGTGCATAGTTCGGAAAGGCACTTAACTCCTGAAGGGCCAAGGATTTGTGGTTTTAAAACGACAAATTTAACTAATCATAGTGGGACAAATATAATTAAGATAGGGACGAATTTTATGTCAGCAGGATCAGTGAAGAACACTGCATGTGAATAGGTGTAACATCTTGACTGTTTCCACATTCCTGTATTTGTCAGTGGCTGGTATTCCTGTTCAAGTGAACTAACAGCAAGTTCTTCTTTTTTCGTTCAGAATTGCTGTTTACAAGGCATTGTTTCCGATTATCGGAGGGTTCATACCAGATGTTATTGCTGCTTGCGATAAGGTTCGTTTTCCATTGTCAACTTGTTTGCTTCAAGTGTCTCCAAACTCCTTGATATCAAGGAAAACCTCAGTTGCGACTCGCATGCCTTGACGTCCAGACATGGTGAAAAACTTTTGTTGCTAGCTTTGATGCTAAGCCTTTGTTTTAGTTGTAGAATCTCAAATGACAGTGATTTTTTGTTGCAGGCTGTTGCGGATGGAGTCGACATACTAAATCTGTCTCTTGGACCAAATGCCCCACCCGGAGGTCCTCCAAGTACCTTCTTGAATATCCTGGATGTAGCACTCCTGAATGCTGTCAAAGCGAACATTCTTGTTGTTCAAGCGGCTGGAAACGGGGGTCCTTTTCCCAAGTCGGTAACTTCCTTCAGTCCCTGGGTACTCTCGGTGGCAGCTGGAGTCGACGACAGGACTTATCGGAACGTGATCACTCTTGGAGATCAGAGGGTTCTGAACGGAACAGGAATAGCTCGTAAGTAATTTCATGAACTTTTTGTATCTTCTATTTAGAAAAAAATTATTAAGATTTTCATGAAGTTTGCACTAGAATTTCTTTCGAGAGCTTGGAAATGTACATACAAAGAAATCTGAATCTTAAGCAAGCTGGACTCCCTCCTCCTCACTACGCATGTTGATCCACTTCTGTGATCATGCGTGATTTTACGCTTCTGATGTAGTATTGGCGTTTTGTGATCACAGCGGCGACAAAAGGTGTTGCCCTGTACCCGTTAATTTTAGCTCAAGATGCAATACTGCAAGGACAAAGCAATCCGCTCTTCTCCCCAAGCGATTGTCAAGAGCCTTCTTTGTTTAACAAAGCTGTGATCAGTGGCAAACTTCTCATCTGCACATTCGGCTTCAGTTACATTTTTGGCGGAAGTACATTACAGCAATTGGTGAAGACTGTGGAGGCTGTAGGCGCAAGTGGTGTAGTTTTGGTTGTGGATAGTGACGGCTCTGGCAGCAAGTTTGACCCTGTGCCCCTTCGAGTCCCTGCCATTGCCCTTCTCACTACAGTTGACTCAACTGTAAGCCTTCATCACCTTATCAATTAGTTTGCCGGCAAGAAGTGATTTCCATCATTGAGATCACACTGTTGATCAACAAAATCTTCGAATAAGGCCACTAGTTATAGATTGCACAGGTCAAAGCTACAAGCTTCAGTTGAGATAACTAGAAATCGATTTTCATTTGTTTTGTCTTGGTTCTATTCAAAGTTGACTTCACACGAATCCAAGTAAGAAAAAAACTTGAACATGAAAAGTTGTCTCTTACCGTGTTGCAAGCTGAAAATATATGAAATAGCGAGGAGTCAAGCTACGTACCTCTTGGATTGGCGTTGGACATTTGTATTCAAATGAGTCATACATTAATTCAATGGATTATTTTAAGTTTGTTTTCAATCTCAAGCTTGTTGCTTTAACGTCAAGTGGCACTTACAGTAACTACTCATATGTGCTGTGCCAGGCCCTTCTGAGCTACTACGAAGCCAACACCAAGAAGGACCAGACCGGGAAAGTCCTCTCGTTCGGAGCTACGGCTAAAGTGGGCAATGGTCAAAGGACATTCTACACGGGCGAGGCCCAGCAGGTGGCCTTGTTCTCCTCCAGAGGACCCAACGTGAAAGATTTCAACTTCAATGAGGCTGATGTTTTGAAACCCAACGTTATGGGACCGGGTTTTCTCATCTGGGGAGCGTGGACTCCCATTGCTGTCGACAACGCTGCTTATCAAGGTATAATATACATTCCGCTTCAGCATTTGTATGTGTGTACTCTGTATTGCTGGTGCCTAGCTTGACTTCTTCGATCCTGGCTTGACAATTATTAATATTATTTCTTTATCCTACCTTCATACTACATGAAGGTTAAGTTCGTCGAATTTCTTAAAAGTGCGCATGATTTTTGAAAAAGTGTATTATGCGTAAATTCATAACCAGCGAATTTTCCACAGAAATGGTCGTAAGAGGTATCAATTGGAAAGAGAGGCGGGTCGACAGACTCTAATCCGCCTAGCTTTAATTGCCATATTAGAAGCACAATATGGAAGTGGAATAGGTGGAACGAAATTACGAAGCAGAAAAAATGACTTCGTGCATCCTTTCACAACTTCGGTGCAAGAGAATTTGCGATGCTTAACCAAATTTTTAGGGTTTAAGGGTTGGGGAGTGGCGTTGAGATGGTTTGGTGTTGTACTTGTAGGCGAACGGTTTGCAATGATGTCGGGAACAAGTATGGCAACCCCTCATGTGACGGGTCTGTCTGCACTGCTGAAAGCCAAGTACCCAACGTGGAGTCCAGCCGCGCTGTCTTCCGCCTTGGCCACCACAGCTGACGTCCTCGACCGGCAAGGGCGATCCATCCAGTCGCAACAAATTTCTGGAGGTGCTACTCCTTTGTTGCAAGATGCAACTCCCTATGAAATGGGAGGTGGAGCACTTAACATCAACGCTGCCAAAAATCCAGGCCTCATTTTCGATGCAGGTTAGTCCGTCCTCTGTCCATCAACTCTTCTGCAAGGTCAGTTGATCTTGTACTGTGCACCCATTTATCGAACCAGTCGTTACTTGCACCGAGCTGAACTCCCTGGTCCTTCACTTAACCTTCCGTCACTTGTAGATTGCCATAGCATGCCAGAGAATCCTTGTTGAGCACCCACCCTCTGCATCGGCATCAAAACGAATCCCTCACACCTTGTCCAGAGCTCCATTTGAGCAAAAGAAATCTCCTTAAGCCAGCCAACCATTCTCCTCACACGTCAGAGCATGTTACAGCCTTAATTTTGATCTACTCTGGTTCGACATGGTTCTGGTCTATATAATTTTTTGCCACTCCAAGATGATATAAAATATCATAGCACGCAATGTGGATAATGCTTGTACGTAGTCTTCTTCCTATAGCAGTTTGACTCCTCCCGCATGACACGAACTCAAGATCAGGCACAAGTGAAATCTAGAAAATAAAAAATGGGTTTATACATCAACTAGGGTTTGGGGTTTTAGGGTTTGGGATTCCTATTTCTAAGGTATTAAAGAAACTTCTCGAGAATCCACGAACAGTCCAGCATCAGCATCGTACAAATTCAAAATCAAAATCGAACTTTGGTTACTACATCAAGGAGGGTTACATCAAGGAGGGTTTAAAGTTCAGGGTTCCTTTCCTTAGGGTATTGAAGAAACTCCTCAAGAATCCAGTAAAAGTTCAGCATCGTACGGATTCGAAAATCAAAATCAAAATCAAACACAAACATGGATTAATTCATCAACCTGGTTAAGTTTAGGGTTTAGGGTCAACGCCTCCAAATCTCGGTCCCTAGCTAGCTCACATCTTTGTTCGCCTTGTCTCTCCCAGGTCACCTCGACTACGTGAAGTTCCTCTGCTCCGGCAACATGTCCACCCCCGCAGAAGTCTTCTCCGCCACCAAAAGCTTATGCCCCCACGCTGCCGGCATCCCCGCCGACCTCAACACTCCATCCATCACCTTCGCCACTCTGGCGGGCACCAAAACCATCGCCAGGACCGTGACGAACGTCATGCCCGTCGGGGAGCGCTACACGCTCACCTGGACGAACCCTCAAGACGTCGTTCTCACGGCCACTCCTTCCCAATTCGTAATCGGCGTCGGAGGGACTAACACTCAAACCATCCAATTCTCCCTGCGCGTCACTGCAGCGTCGCAGGAAGCCTCGTTCGGGAGGATCACGTTCAAAGGAGACGCGGGACATGCTCTACACATTCCTGTCTCGGTGGGAATTAAGCATCTTGCTTAAGTGGGGCGGCTTTTTGGCCCTTTTGCTGCTGCTTTTCCTGTTTTTGACCGAGTTTGAGGGGAGCACAGAATTGTTGGTTGGCTCGACCTTGGGTAGGCGTTGCGAGAGTTAGGTAGTTTCACGAACTTTTTTTTCTCTACAAGTGGATCATCATCTTCAAGATCACACCTTCATGGGATCTTCCTCGGGATCCACATTCATGTCTTGGTTGGCATTACAGTAGGCATCTTGCTTAGGGTGGTCTTTCCCTGTTCCTTTTTTTGGACTGAGTTGTAGGTAAAGACTAAAAGTGTTGGTTTGAGGAGGTGTGTGTGGGGCTGGTGGCCTGCCCTGCGAGGTTTGGTACGTACGTTAGGTTAGTTTTCATGGACATTTTTCTCTACAAGTGGATTGTTTTGAGGATTGCCTTAGTTCGTGATCTTTAAGATGTTTTCTTCACATTCTTGTCTTTGTTGGCATTGGGCATCTTGGCTTGTGATTTGAAACTAGCTCTCAAACAATGTTAGGTTGTTTGATGAACACTTTTCAATACAAGTGGATTGTTCTTAGGATCATTTTCATGGGGTTTTTAAGATGTTTTTTTTTTTTTTATTCATGTCTTAGTTAGCCCTAGACAAAACACCTTGCTTTGTTGGGCTCCTATTGGCTCTTCTTTTCAATCTTTATAGAAGTTTCATTCTTGGAGAATGTTTGACAATTCCTATTTGATTGCTTGCAAAAATCTTTTTCCAAAATTGAATTATCCTACATGTTACCTTCAAATATAGGAAAAATGAAACACAAGTTTTTCTATTGTTATTGTAGCATTAAAAATAGTTTTTCATGGGTGTGAAATTTTAGATTATTATTTGAAGCTACCTTGTCTTCCTTTAATTCATTGTAAAATACAATTGAAATTTTAAAATGTTACAATATAATATTATCCCCTCAACACATAGAACCTTGTATTTTTCACCCATCTAAGTGTTGATACATTCTATGGTTGACCCATTCTTGACTAACATTCCATTTTGGCCATGTAGGTTTTTTTTCTTTCAATGTATAAGAAATGAATAGTAATTAATTATGGCATAGTGCTTGGCATAATTGTGGTGCATTGTAATTGGCTACAAAACTCTCAATATTGCAACTAATCCTTAGTAGATATTGAACGAAGATCTATATTACAAAAATGGGAGAAAGACTATTTTCCCCTCAAAAATTCATAATAGTCCTATTTTCTAAAAGAAATCCAAGATAATTATAAAAAATTCCTATTGTCTATTTCTTCACATGAAAAAATTTACCACTAGAAGAAACTCACCTTCCAAATATGTGATATTACTAAAGTAGTCTAAAATAGGTTGTGTCCTTTAGTATTAGTTTTGTTACATTTATACAAAATCAATTTTAAAAGTTCTTTTTTGAAAATATTTTGTAGTGCAAAACGCACAAATATATGGCCACTCAAGAATGACTTCAATATTGTATATATTCTCATTTGGTACCTTTTGAGTAGTAGTGGTGAGAGTCAAAAACTATTACATTCAATAGTTCCTAATATTGAATTCTTAACATTGTATGTGAGTAGTTATATTCTAGCTTTTAAGATAAGAGCCCCTATTTATGCCATAATTCAAAAACCACCCTATTTTTATTCAATAGTGTAGATTCTAAATTTTAAATTGCATTCTATTGATACAAAGTTGGACAAATGGTCACTCCACACAAATAGTAAAAGTCTCTTACTTCACTACAAATTCCACAAAAATAGTAAAAGTCTCTTAACTTACTACAAATTCCAAAAATTGGTTGGTTGCTTATTTGCGAGTTTGCGTTCATAAGAGCAATTCCAAGTAAAATTATTAAAACTTTGGGATGTTTTTTTTAAGGGATTCTTTGCATTTGATTGTTCATCCAAACGGATGAACGTGGAATAGGAAGGAGCAGCCCTGAGGGACGGAGCTCGGAAGAGGAGACCAAGGGGGCGGTGTGAAGAGACTCCGAGGGGTAAAATTTTGAGAGAGAAGCAAACCAGCAGACAAGCAGACAGGGAGGCTGGCTGCCTGCACTGGAAAGCAGTGAGCAGCCAAGGCAAACCCAAGGAAGAGAAAGGGAGGCAGGGAAGGGCGTGAAGGCTCTTTTCCTTGCCCTTCGCAATCCGCTTTCGTTGCATTTTCCATTCTCGCTCGCATCCTTGCTCTCCATTTCGTGATTTAGGGTTTCGTGGTCGCAGCAGCAGCAGGAGCAGCGCCTGTCTGTGTAGCCATGGCTGGGGCGTGGCGCGGAGCAGGCGCGTGGGCGCAGGAAGCCGAGCTCGCGGACCAGGAAGCCAAGGAGCGCGAGACGCAGACGTACAAGGCGCCCGGCAGTGTCAAAGAGGAGGCTTTCCCTTCGCTGGGCGACTCGCTGAGCACCAAGCCCAGCAAGAAGAAGAACAAGGGGGTCACGGTATCGCTCAGCGAGCTTATGGTGGGCAAGTATGTCGGCCCAGGCGGCAAGCAGCGAAGCTCCTACACCGACAGCACGAAACTCACCACTGAGGAGATGCTGAGTCTGCCCACAGGCCCCCGCGAGCGCTCGGACGAGGACGCGCCTGCTGGAGGGCTCGGGGGAGGCTTCAAGGACTACGGGGGCTTCCGCGGGGGAGCCAACGACCGCGGCGGCGAGCGCGAGGAGCGCCGCGGGGGCGGCTTCGGAGGGGGATATGGCGGGGACCGCGAAGAGCGCGGGGGCTTCGGACGCGACCGCAGCCGAGAGCGTGATGAGGGACCGTCGCGCGCGGACTCGGACGACAAGTGGGGCGCCACGAAGAAGTTCGTGCCGTCGCTGCCGAGCGAGCGCGGGGGCGAGCGGGGAGGCTACGAGGAGGATCGGGGCCGCGGGGGTCGCGTGAGCGACCGTGACTTACCGTCCCGCGCGGACGAGGTGGACAACTGGGGATCGACGAAGAAGTTCGTGCCCGCTGCACCGGCGGAGGGTTACAATGATCGCAGGTCGTCCGGCAGGTATGCAAATGTGCAAGTGGTGGATGTTAGGGTTTGTGTGGGTCAAGTGGGAGAGGGCAGGCCCGGCGAGATTTTGGGTATGTGAGCGAATGTGGCCCATCTGTTTGGAGGAGATTCGACTGCGGAGGGCGTGAAAGAGTGAGTGAACTGTGAGTGAGATTCATCGGTGGGATGATGGGACTGGATGGCGTGAGGTACCGAATTGCGTAGATGGTATTAGGGTTTCGAGCGTGGGATGTGCAAGAGTGCGAATGCGTGGCAGTGGCAGAAGAAGAAGAGAGTGTCTATTAGGGTGAAGGCATCGTCTTTTTTTAAAATTTTGAGCGAGTAGTTGATCGTGGTTGTGGATTGTCAGGTACGAGGAGCGTCGAGTGAGCATGGGTGGATTCGACGACCACCCTCGTGGGGATCGGGACATGCCTTCTCGAGCGGATGAGGTGGACAACTGGGGCAAGAGCAAGAAGTTCGTTCCGAGCGTGGCTCCTGCGAGCCGAGGCTCGGGCGGTGGATTCGACTCGTCTTACAGGGAGGCAGGCGCCGACGCCGATCGCTGGTCGCGTAAGGAGCCTTTGTCGCGTGATTCTGAGGCTCCCCGTGTTTCGGAGAGGCCGCGTTTGAAGCTTGCGCCTCGCACTGTGCCTGTGGACAGTCCTCCTCGGCCCGCGTCTGCAGGTGAGGTGAATGGGTCGAAGGAAGGAGGATCAGCGGAGGTGGAGCAGCAGTCTTCGTCGCCTGCTCAGAGACCGAAGGCGCGGTTGAACCCTTTCGGTGCGGCGAGGCCTCGTGAGGAGATTCTTGCGGAGAAGGGGCAGGACTACCGCAAGATCGACGCGGATTTGGAGGTTCCGCGTGAGAGATTCGTAAGGCCGGGTAGCAGCCACTCTAACCGTCCTGGGAGCAGCCATTCCACGCGTCCGGGTAGCCGTCCAGGGACTCCCGGCGGTGTGTCTAGCAGACCTGGTACTCCTGAAGTTCCCCGATCTAGGCCGAGTCCGTTCGGTGAGGCGCGTCCACGGGACATGAATGTTGTCGAAGCAAGGGGCAAGGACTTGCAGACACTGAACGTGGATTTGGAGCGGCGACTGGCAGAAGAGAGGTAGTTGTCATTGCTACCGTTATTTTCTCTGTTTCTTCCAATTTTGACTTCTTTTGGTAGCTCTATAATTGTGGTGACCTGTGCTCGATTTTTTTTCTATGAGCCTGATGTGGAGCCCCTGCTTGTGCCACTTTTGGTGCTTCGAATTTTGCTTTTGTTGGTACGCTCTCTGTTAGCCGTCGATGACAAAAATTTGCCTCTACTCGGCTTAATTGTTAGGGATCTTACCATTTGTTCCTGAGCACATTTGTTCAGGTCGTTTAGGTTCAGGAATTTCAATTTCACATATTATTTTCTGGTTCACAAGTATTCTTTTGCTTGAGTTCGTGTCAGAGTTGTGGGTTTTAGTCGATATTAGGCAGCGTTGCTGGTTCCTTCTTTTTAGGTTACTGAGCCAACTGGATTTGTAACTGGTAAATTTTGTGGGGTTTTTTCTGAACATGTAACCACAGTCATGCTGCGGTTGCTTGTTAAAATGTCTTGATTTTCTTTCCTTCCATTTATTTGTTTTGTGAGAGGTGGTTGGTCTAGATTGTGATATGCTGTCTTCATGTTTTTTTTCTTACAGTGATTTGTGTTGTGATGTCTTCAGTATCAAAGAAGGCACTGATGGGGATGCTATTGGTTCCGAGGTGTAAATGACAGAGGCCTTTTGAGGGTACGCAACGTAGTGTAGGTACATTCAATGCTATTTTTTTTGCAATGAATTTTGGTAACACACATTTTTATGAGAGTTAAGTTTTGAACTGACCATTAGAATGGTCTTCGGAGGGCACTAGGATTTTAATGGTATTTGGGTGGTTCTACATTCAACAGCTGTTGGCCGGCAGTGGCAATGGTTACGATGCTTACGAGAGAGTAGTGTATTTGTGGGCGCCAGTCTTCTTTGTAACCTTGGTTACATTCCTAGGTACTTTAGACATTCGACTTCAATTCCAAGCAAGAAACTTTATGAGATATATTTGAGGAGGGCGTTTGTTGTTCGTAGTGGAGAAAATTTCTACTTTGGTGTTGCTCTTGTTCACTCGAACACTCTGTAATCATTTGATCTTCTCAGTTTCATCTTGGTACAACTTTGAGAGAATATAGCGTTTGAGGCTCAATTTCACTTCATTGACAATCTTGGGTTGCTTCTTGCCAATTGTATGGTTCTCACAGTACCCTCCATTTTGGAATATATGTCACTTCTTTTTATTTATCAATAAAGAGCTTGGTCCACTTGAGTCCAACGACATTGGGGCTGTTGTTAAAGCATATTGTAAGGCTGCTTGGAGTGGGATTGCTTGCGATCACAACAGCATCGCTGAGTGCTTCAGAATCGTTTCTCATTGTAGACTTCCAGTAGCTTTGACCTGGGGATGGCGTGCCTCTATCACCAAAGTAGACTTGGGGACATAAAGATCCATTCCTCGTTGGTTTCCCCACATAGTCAATATTTCACCAAATTTTACAATTAACTACATATTCTGAAAGCTACTGGAAGATGTGTATCAAATTTTGATGTGTATCAAATAAGAAGTAATGGTAAAAAATTTAGAATTAATAAATTAAAATTACAGTTAGAAGAATGTAGTAAGGTAAAGCAACCTATGAATGAATAGTTTGCCTTGTTGGCATTTTTGAAAAAATTAAATTTTTTTTTGATATAGAGACAAACTTGACAAATGTAGAGAACAATTGAAATTTTATTTTTTTGACATAGTATAAATTTGTTATGTGTAAATTTGTTATATATAAATTTGTTATGAGTTTTTGAATTGTACTACCTAATTGGTCTCAAACAATCTCTAGATCATTCCCAAAACACCAAAAAGTATATCCATAAAGGATATCTTACTATCTAAAATAGTCTCAATATTTCCTAACATGGCCACAATATTTTATAACATGACCATGACATGAAGGAATAAAAAAGTTAGTTCTTGTAATGAATTTACACTAGAAAGGTAGAAGTTCCTAAATCAATGACTAATAACTCTATCACCATCACTAAAGGCATTGATATTTTTTTTCTTGAAATACATGGACAATTTCTATTGATAAAGGGAAACAATGTCCAAAACATTAATTTTGGCCACTAGCTAACCAACCTAATGAAATCCTAATCTCATATAATAACAAAAGTTTGCCATAGTTGATGTAAGACTATAATGGATGGTTTTCTAGGTAATTACATTGGGCACTTTGCATGTCATAGGTTAGTTTACCATAGTTGTTTTAAACTCATGACCAATCTACCACTATTTTAATACAAATCCATTTTCAATCTACAAGATGCTCACTTAATATAAGGCATTTTCAAGTTCTAAAGAATGAACAAGAGCCAAAACAATGTTGTTGAATATTGATGAGTATGGCATATTCATTGGGAATTATAGATGCAAAGTTTTGTTTAGCAAGGGGTAAAAAAATGTTAGGAATATTGATTACACTTCAAATTTTTATTCATTTTTTTTTGTCTTTTTCAATTTTTAGAGTATGTAGTTAGTTAGTGGAAAATTGATTCCACAAGAAAGGTCCATGTGAGGAATGGACTTTTTTGTCCATATCTCTATAAATGCCATTTTTAACTACTTTTAGACTATTGAAAGTCCAAAATTAAAGAAATGCAGAAATTTCCCAATGTGTGATGGTAGGCAATAGATTGGGAGAATAAAGTTAATTTTTGTAAAGGTGTTGCAAGGCTCAGAGAAGTCCATTCAAACACACGAACATACATATGTTGTAAGAAACACTCACTAACTACGAATGATAAAGTAAAAAGAAAATTTGAATGGATGCATGGTGTTTGGCAAGACATCGGGAATTATCTAGATTAACTAAAGTTCATTTTCTTGAGGGTTTCACATGCTCCCAAGAAGTCCATTGAAGCACATATACATGCATCTCTGGATATACATGAATTGTAAATATAGATCAATACACAAGCGGTGATGCATGGTGATAGGCATTAAATATGTAGATATCCACATACATTTAAGTTCATTTTCTATGTACATGAAACTATTGTGGTAAGACCAAGGACAATGAAGATTACAACAGAACAATGTCATTGATAGTGCAATAAAAGAAATGAACAGAAAATTCTTATGTGAATTGATAAAATAAAGGCATCCCACACACAGTAGCTTCCAAAACAACCACTATCTACTAACTGAACTCAAAGACATAGAAAGCCATTCACCAAGGAAATGGATGCCGTCATTGTCAAGCCAAACAGAAGGATGCATCAAGAATAATCTTGACAACCATGTCGTTGTCGCATTGGACACAAGAGAGCATCAAGACAACTCCCATTGGCTATGCTACTGCCATGCCGACCAAAAGAAATCATCAAGAGAAATCCCAATGCTCGTGTTGGGCTACGATAGGTTATTCAATCAGGGATCCACCTCGTTTGACCTATTCAAAGTCGCCTAGGCAGCCTCTTTGCATTTCTTAGGAATAGTATGTGATTTTGGATTAACTTTCTTGAACCAATTCGCGTATAGGACACAACTCACATCTACCTAAGTAGAAGGTGTGTTCTCGACAATCTATTTTCTATACCAACAATTCTGATACCTCAACTCTAGCGTACTTTCAGAGTTGTTTGGTCTCCAATATTGGAGCATAAACATCATGTTATTCTCATTCCTTGCTTTAGTATACACCTCCAACAATATTCTTCCTTGCCAAATAGCACACACAGAGGGGTCTTCAAGTTTGAGCAGAACCCACGAATCTAGGAGGATATCAACCGAAAGATTGAAGCTTTCACTTGGCGCCTCATTTGTGGGTCTGCAATAAGGTTCCAATACCTCTTCCTTAGGAATCATGTCAATAGGATTGATCGTCGGCCCCTTGCAAGAGGATTCATGCACCCTCTAATTGAACTTAGACTAGAAACCTTCAACCAATTTGGAAGGATAGTCAAGAAGGGGCTCCTTCAGTTTATGCAACACACATCTCCAGTACTCAACGTATGGAGCAAAAGTAGTTGTAAATCCCTCGCATTTGGACATCCCATTTTCCTAATATCCTAGATACTTCTTAGTTCCTAATAGAATGAAATCCTTGGTGAAGGTTGCTTTCTGTGTTGCTTCCATCGCCTTCTCTTGATTTCTCATAGCTTTAGGAACTTCGTTGTCCCAAATAGGCTTCAAAGGAACAGGTTTAGGGCAACCCCGAGGGAACACCAGTTACCAGATGACCTTCGTCGTCTTTCTTCCATAGGTATTGTGAAGGTGTATCAGTTGGTAGCCATTGTGAATCAGCTACTAACTTCTTATACTTCATGATGGGGACTCCATCACTATCCATATAGAAGCGGAAGAGGTGCATTTTCCCCAAACCTATTAGTTTCGCCTTGCCACTACACAAGTAACCCTTCAAAAATGACTTGAAATCCGCCACTTCTTGGACAAATTCCGACATGAATGAGAATTCCTA
The DNA here is from genome assembly GCA_963969395.1 of Pseudoscleropodium purum. Taxonomy (NCBI): domain Eukaryota; kingdom Viridiplantae; phylum Streptophyta; class Bryopsida; order Hypnales; family Brachytheciaceae; genus Pseudoscleropodium; species Pseudoscleropodium purum. The sequence goes on from OZ017796.1 coordinate 9,087,320, forward strand.
CGACTCCATGAAAGCCTTCATAAGATCCACAACAACAAATGTATTCTTACTCTTTAAAGCCTTTGAGAGGTGGTTGAAATACACATCAATGTCCTTGTGTATGTGTCCGACTAGTAGAAAATCCACTTGAGTTTCCTTAAAGATTCCTTGTGCAATAAGCAAAGACAAGAATGCCATGAGATACCGGTTCTTATTATCTTTGATGGAGTTGTCAAGTTGCAAATAGAGATTTTTAGGAAGGGGGCGAGATCCATGTCATGATTCTTTAGGAATCAATTTCAAGGCATCCATACACCTCGATTTCCCTTTCAATAGCGTGTTGAACATTGCATTTGCAGGTAGATAGGTGAAGAAGTTGCCTGTCTTCCAAATTGGTGGACCTTCTAGTCGTTGAAATAGTCTAGCCAACAATGAAATTGTGAAGTTAGAGTTGCCCGGCCAACACACTGCTCTATAATAGGCATATGCACCATTGCCATGACCATGAGCCATCATTCTAGTGACACTCATGGGAAGCTGACCCAAATCTTGTGTGGCCTTCGTTGTCACTCGCATTCTTAGAAGAGCAGTTTTTGCTATATCCATCTTGTCATGAATAATGCATAATATCTCGTGAGGATTCTTTTTGGACTCATGCCATGAGGCATACAGACAATGGTATGATGTTTGATGATTAAGATGTTCAGTTCATTGCTTCACGAACTCCAAAAAGGCTGAACTTCCTTTAGGTGATTTTAGGACGAATTGTTGTAGTTCATCGCACTTGGTACACTTTGCGAAAGAGCTTCCAACATGCTTGATGGAGACGTTATTGAAGTGCTCTTTCTTTATTCTACTAATGGTGGATTGGCTAACAAGAGGAAGGCCATAGTCTACATTCAACTCTACATTACACAAAAAAAAACTATCAACATTGATATCAATGATAGTATGAGAATGGAAACACCAGATACAACAATCATAAGAGTAGTAGAGTAGACAAGTGACTTCATAGAAGAACATCAGGATTAGTCTTGATAAGAGGATAGTGTCAACCTTGATGGAAATGATAGTATAAAAATAAAAAAACAAGATACAACAATCATAAGAGTATTAGTGCAGAGAATTGACTTCTTACCAAAAACATTAGGGTTTATTTCGATAAGTAGAAAGTGTTAGCCTCAACGGCAATGACAATATAAAAATGATAACAATAGATATCGCAATCACAAGAGTAGTAATGGAAATAAGTGAATTTGTAGAAAAACAACAGGATTTGTCTTGATACGAGGATAAATGAATTGTTGCTCTGACATAGAAAGGGGAGAATTCTAGCAAAGAGGATAAATGAAGTCCACTTTGTATAGAGAACCCTATTGAGAAATCTCTCGTTGAAATGTATATCTAGCAAACTAAGATATTAAAAATACAAAAGTAATTGTAGGTTCATTGAACTACCTCATTAGTGTCCGCATGGACACACTTCCAATTGTTCCCAATAGGCAAGAACTTCAGTGTGTCCACTCTCCCGTTTCCAATGCCCCACATTTGGTGGGACATTTGGTTAGTATTGTTGTTAATGATGGCTTTCATAGTACCAGTGACCTATACAATTCACAAGTGAGGGTGTTTAATTCCTTTGTTTCTATATGTTGCAAAAACAATGCCTTCCTTGTATTTGTCTATGTAATTGTGGTAGGTCGACTTCGAGATTCCATGAATAATGTACCACGTTGTGCCACAAACTTCCACTCTTTCCAACATAATATATTTTTGCTTCCGTGTCCACTCAACATGGTGCAATTGTCCACCAATAGCAATTCCATATTCTCGGCAATCTTCAAAAGACATTGAGAAATATCTTTGCATGATCTTCAATGACTTGTTCCAAGGAAAAAATTGGTAGCAATTATGGTTGCAAAACTTCTTAGAATTGACCTTCTGAATTTCAGAGTCTATAGCTTTTCGTTTGAACTATGTCTCTTTCTAACAAATAGAAGGTTGATGAACAGTGAAGTGATAGGGCGCCTTTTCTCTTCCACCCAGATAGGCTAAGGGGATCCTGTATATCAGGGAAGGCCGTGAAGTACTCTACAGTATCCTTCAAGCACTAACCAAAAGGAAACTAGCAATTTGAAAGGGGCCACCTAGCATGGGACATAATTGTGTCTTAATTACCCACAAAAATGTCAAGGACTGTTACACCTATGTGTACCTCATCGAGAGTAGAATGTTGAAAATAATTGTCTGCTCGCCAATAACTAATTTGCTTGGACAACAGAAGCACACCTTCATTATTGAGTTGATGCATCTCTAGGCTAGTCCAATCCTCTTGTCGAATAAATGGACTTCCATCACTACAAAAAAAACAATGAATAAATGATTGGAGGAAATGACTGTAAAGTGACTATATGTCCGGAACAACTAAAAAATGTCTGCAAATTCCATAATTGCACCAGCATTAGAAGAGTCATTTGGCAGTCATTTTTCTAAACCGCGGACAAGGGTGCAATGAAGGTAGATTTTCATCTACGATTTTTAGTTCTCCCTGAGAACGAGATAACGTTGGGAACTAAGGTAAGTTAGCGGCGGACGCCTTAGTCATTAAAAAGTCACTTCAAGTCACCAAATAATACTTTTGCATGTCTTTTTAGTGAGTAAGAAATGACTTAATGATTTTGGGTGGGTAATGCTGCCCGCTCTGGCGGACTTCGGGCAGGAAGTAAAAAATTTGGAGCATGTACCTAGTCTAGGACTTCAAAGACGCGACTTTCGGTAACTTCAATGAGACTTGGAAATGACTATCCTAAAGACAAAGTGCTGAATGAATCGATTTCCACTACCACCACTGGGCCTATAAAGGGACTGACGTGGACACTAGTCATTCCGGGGCTACTAGTATATGACTTTGACGTTTCTACATGGTGACTCCAAAATGACTGACATATAAGCGTAGTTTACAAGGTGCACGTCCAGTACATAATAAACATTTAAAATGAATGAAGGTCTCTCACAGAGACCACCACTGAAATTACACCATTATTTTGGTGGACTTCAAGTATAGGCTTTCTACCACCTTTCTAATGTTTGATATAGTTTCAAGAGTGGAAGGATATATTCCATCACGTTTCACATCATCAAAAATGATCAAACAGCAAGCTCCTTGGTCTTAAGGATCCACCAATATCTTATCAAGGATCATTTGCGAGAACTTCTTCTCAACATTTTCACTTCGGAGGGCAATAAGGTCAGAGATGTGAGAAATCTCCACTCGGAAAAAGCAACGAATCAAACAGTAGAGATTCTGCTTGAGTAAGGTGTCGTATAACGATGATAGATGGCGATGCAGAATTGGATCTTCTTCTAATTTCTCTCTATAAATGTTCAAGGCTTCTTCTAAACTCTTCAAGGACTCAGAATAGGGTATGCTTTTTCTAAAAGGCGTCCCAAATTCACTACCACAAACGACTGTCCATGATGACTTCTACTTGTCTGCCAAATGACTACTATAGTCATTTTTCAATCATCTTATAGTTATTGCGGACATTGACTTTTAGGTAGTGCAATTAGTGCTCAGGATACTTATACATTGCCTAAGTACCAATGTCCACAGAATTGGATCTTCTTCTAATTTCTCTCTGTAAATGTTCAAGGCTTCATTGAAATTCTGTGTGCTAAAAAGGACGGCTAATGCTCTAATCACTTGTACATGCTCTGCAAGGCTAGCAACATGTATGAGCGCTTCATGTATTGGATTGACACTAATATCCTGCCCGTGCTAACAAGTTGTCTTCCTCCAACAATTTTATGGCCCCAATTAAATTTACTGTTTCGGTTGGAATTGGCAGGTTATGGGGAGCTCTTAGCCCGTCACTCTCCACTATTGTGTTCATAAATGCATTAGATGTATCAACGACTTCTCATTGAGCTCGTGCCTCTTTTCGTAGCACAACTTTCCAATCCAGTCTTCTTGTAACGTCTGAAAAGAAAACTTCAGTAGCTTGGCTTGGAAAAATGAATGGGTCTGCCAAGGGAGGCAATTTGTGCCGAAAGTTCACTACAAGGAATCCAGCCTCGTCCTTCGTATACGTAGGGTTATCTCAATTGTCTATGGTTTTCACCCACTCCCAATGCAGCAGAATTATCTTCATACTCAATGCACCATAATCCAACTCAAGTACGTCTTGAAGTACTCTCACGTAGTTCACAGAGGATTCTTCAACATTTCCAGCAATCTTGTAGAAAATGGATGCTACCACACTGTTGTAACTCAACAAGTATCTTGTACTATCATCCTCCATTCTAAAGTGGTTGCCAAATGCTGTGACTTGTGCATATCTAGTAGCTCTCTGGGACGGCTTCTTTCTGAGGAGAAAGCGGTCCATACAGGGTTGACACGACGTCTGGACGCGGACGCGGACGCTGTGTCTGCAGCGTCCGCTGACATTCGCGGTCTCGACGGACGCAGCATCCGCCGGGACCGCCCCGTTCGTTCGCCCTGTCCATCCGCCCAGACGGCCCTATTTCCCCTGACCGCCCTACCCAAATTGCCCCGCGGTCACTCCCTTAATCTTTAAACAATTAAATGTTAAATGAAGTGCAATAGGTGGCGATTTGTTATTAAAACAATGTCTCTCATAAGTTGAAAGATTATAAAGTTTGACCACGAGTCCATGATAGTCTTGAAACTATGAAAAAATTTCAATTCATTTTCAAAAGGCAAACTAAAAAAACTTGTGACTTCAAATATATATATATACTATTTAAAAAATCAAGATCAACACAAATACAAACATAATCAATATGGGCAAAATGTATTCAATTTAATGTAGAATACCATACATTGTGCACATTTGGCTAATTGCACATATAATTTTTTTCATTCCAACTCTATATTTCTAAACTAATTTTTAATGCCTATATAACCTATTCAAGTATTCAACTACTACTTCTGCACTACCAATCTAATATAAATGGCGGGAATGTTCATCTGGCATCGGCCAACGATATGTATTAGAAAATCGCGTAATCACATGGGCCAAACTAGTATTTTCATCGTCAGTCTTCGAAGAAATGTGCTTCAAGTAAGCATAAAACACTTTTGCAAAGTCATGAAAGGCAAATTGTGTCGCACTAGGTGTTTTAAGTAGCACGTTGAAATACGCCTCTGACATGTTGTTTCCATTCATCCGCCGAGCAATTTTTCGAACGGCATACTCTTCCAACTTACGTGAATACATCGGAATGACTTCCACATCTGCACCTGCTTTATGCAAATATGCAATACGTGGATCCACCCACCATCTCCTCTGCAAAGTTTGTTTCATCTCATTTGCTGATGTGAATGTGTACAAAGACTTCATTAGCTGAGAAGCTAAGGTGGTCATGCCCCAATCGCAAACCCCAATATACACACGTGACTCATCCTCTGGAAAATGCAACAAGATGTTGTTCGGAGAAAGATCATTGTGCCAATGTCCAACAAGATGCACTGCATACATTATATGCATAAACGCCCATGTCAACTCCATGCGCTTCTTCCGATATCGCCTTAAACGGTGAGCTTTTATAACCCACTCTTCGGTTGGATTTGTATACATCAAACGGATTTGAATGTTGTCTGGATAGTCCTTATCCATATTCAACATTTGTCGAAGAGTTCCACCATTCTACCAATACGCATAACCTTCACACGTCGTTCTGTGCATTGCAGCAAATCGTATTACACCCGCGTGTGGAATTCGAACAACCATTGATTCGTTTTGATGTTCTAACTTTGCAAGATCGGGTCGAGTTTGGTGGTGAATGGATTTCTTTGCCGCAAACTCCCAATAAGGAAGTATTCCTGGACATCCTTCAATACGAACCTTTTGAATCGTTGCATATCCACCTCTCATCGTTCTATCATCAACAGCAATCACGCGTGCTGTATTTGGAAGTGCTATAAGGTGCCGTTTGGTCCTTTCCGCTTCAGCAACTCCATCATTGCTTTTCCACCAACCAATTGAACCAACTCGATTGTGCTTTTTGGCGAATGGAGCACATCGTATCTAAACAAGTTCGCTTTCAGAATCACTTCTTCAAACTGGATGTCATTGGGTCAATATTCCTTGCCATATTTAACCAAAATGACTTTGGAATTCCACAAAGCGTCATGAACCTTGTTCTCCAAACATTTGGTGAAGTACGTTTTATGCATTTTGTCATGCCACTTCGCCACATTCAATGCATCCAACAACATCTGTGTCATGTTTACCTTGAATTTAGACATGCACTCCTCTTGATATCTGATGTACTTATTGTCTAAAGACAATGTTGTTTCCGATTCATAAAATTGAACGATGCGCTCGATCATGAATTTCTTGCATTCTTCCGAAGGACTTTGGCGAGCTACTTCCAAGTTCGATGGTCCCTCTCCATGTTTAAGCTTCGCAACCTTCTTCTTCCCCTTCGGCATCGCGACAAATGAAATTGATATAGATCAAATTTTTTAATTTGAAATTGAATTCACGCGCAAGTGTCCAAAAAATTGGCAACAAGGGGGCTCCAATAAACCACTCTTGCCTTGCCTCGGAAAGGAGCCAATGGAAGATGAACCACCAAGCTCTTCGCTCCACCTTGCATTCACAAGGGGCAAAGCAAAAGTGACAATGCGGACGGCCTGTCCACCCATCTTATTGGCACGCGGACGGCCCCAAACCGTCCGCCCGATCGCACGAGTCGGGGGTGGCGGACGCATCGGCCGTCCGCCTCCCCGAAACCCTCGAGCCCTGTCCGCCCGATCCGACGGGCAGCGGCGGACGGCCCGTCCACCCGATCGGACGGCCACGGGCGGACAAATCTAGCGTCCGCCCGATCCGACGGGTCGCGGCGGACGGCCCCAAACCGTCCGCCTGATCGGACGGGCCGTGGGTGGCGGACGCATCGGCCGTCCGCCTCCCCGAAACCCTCGAGCCCCGTCCGCCCGATTAGACGGGCACGGGCGGACAAATCAAGCATCCGCCTGATCCGATTTATTTTTCATATTTGAAAATAGAATCTAAAGAAGAACCACTAATTGTCTAATTTGGGCATTTCTTCATACGAATAAGAAATCATTTTAGTTTTTAGCAATCGTTGAATGAAAAATTAAAAAATTTCAAATATTCAAATAATTTAATCTTTCATAAATTAATTAGAAATACATTTATACCATTTACGAGTTTCTAAATGTAATAAACACACAACAATCATTTCAAAATACACACCATGCTAGTACATATTTAACCTAGAATGCTAAATTCAAAAATAGACATAATATGGCTCTTACAAAATTACATTTCTTCTTCACATTTTATTTATTTATCAAAGTCGCTTATAGCCGTATACATCAACGCTATTATAAAATAATATAATGATGTCTTCAACAATATGCTTGCCTACATACATACTTGGTGTACACTATTACACAACACTTTTTGAAAAAGTGAACAAAATTGTTGTTCAAAATTGTTCTATTCATTTAAAATTTTGTACTACTTCTACCAATTTAGTGCTCTATACTTGTCGTGAAAGTAAAAATGAGAAAATCGAGCAAATACATGCTCACTATATACTAGTATGTTTTTTTATTCGGAATCTGAATCGGACTCAAATTGTTGACCGCTGCCTCTTCTTTGTACTCCAATGAACGGACCACCTCCGTAGTTTCCGTGATATCCACTCGGTACACCTCCTTGTCCATAATTTGAACCTCCAAAAGTGGGAGGAGGAACCGGAGTAGTAGGCTCTGATCCTCTTTCATTTGAAGCCCCGTAATAAGAGGCCCCATGATGCCCGTATGAATCACTTCTAATTGATCCCGGATAGTATTGGGTGCTTCCGTGAAGAGAGCAACTATACTGCGGGGTTACATGGCTTCCTCCACTACCTTCGGAGTCCACTTGAGTGGGCGTCATATAATATGAACCAGATTCAGTAGACCTACCATAGTGCGTGTTGCCATAGCTACTTGTCCCACCTAGAGAGCCAATTTCAGAGGGAGTGCCATAACAAGAACCAACTGCACTTGAACCACCATAATGCGTGGATCCATAGCTCCCTCTTCCACCTTCATATCTATTTTGAGGATCGTAACCAGAGTATGAACCACCACTTCCATGTTCAGATTCTCGCGTTCCATGTTCATGTCCGTAGGACCCACCATGCCTATTTTGCCGTCCACGATCTTGAAGGCTTCTACGTGTTGCCTCTTGCATTTGTTGTTCAAATTCAATTCGTTCTCGTTCTTCTACTCGCTCGTGTCTAACTCCAAATGTGACAAGCGCTTGCATATCATCGTCATCATCGTCATCTGTCCACGCATCTTCAGCATCTCGTAGAACAACTGAAGGTTGTTGTAGATAACCTCGATTCGACCACACTCTTGTTGGTTCTTCTTCCCATCCCGGTTCACCCACGCACAATGGATCGGCCCAAGCATCCCAATCGAACAATTGGGGTCTTCCCTTTCGACTACTTTTTTTGGGTGTTTTATATTTCGGCATGATGAAGCCGAAGCAAAGAGAATGGAACAATTAGAAAGGTTAAGAACCAAAATTTTGATTTAATTAATTAAAATTTTACAAGTGTGAACTTTGTGAAAATTTGTAACAATGCCACAACAATCGTTCACTCAAAGCGGAAGGGGCGCGCAGAGCTTTCAATGCACTGGTCCGCCCACTCCAAAAGAGAACGATTGTTTGGAATGAGCCGTCCGCCTCCCCATATATATATGCGGACGCCTCGAGGCGGACGTCTAGATCATGCGGACTACATCAGTCCGCGTGTCAATCGGCCGGCCGTAACCGGGCGGACGGCCATACCGGGGCGGATAGGCATCGGGGCGGACGCCGGATCGGGCAGACTGGGTGGACGAAGGACGGGGCGGACGGATATCGGGGCGGACGGGGCGGTCGGGCCGGACAGGGCGGACTCTGGATCGGGCGAACAAGGTGGACGGAGGACGAGCGGACGGGGCGGACAGGGCGGACGGGTATCGGGGTGGACGAGGCGGACAAGGCGGATGCCGGATCGGGCGGACGGCCATACCGGGGCGGATAGGCATCGGGGCGGACGCCGGATCGGGCAGACTGGGTGGACGAAGGACGGGGCGGACGGATATCGGGGCGGACGGGGCGGTCGGGCCGGACAGGGCGGACTCTGGATCGGGCGAACAAGGCGGACGGAGGACGAGCGGACGGGGCGGACAGGGCGGACGGGTATCGGGGTGGACGAGGCGGACAAGGCGGATGCCGGATCGGGCGGACAAGGTGGACGGCTCATCTTAAACCTTAAACCTAATGAAGCAAATTGTTCTTTTTTCAAAATCTCACGGTATAGATGTTTAACCCGTAAAGTTCTTTTCACTAAAAACACTTCAAAACTGCCAATAGTAGTGCAAATATCAAGTCTTAGAAGAAAAATACTTTGAGGCATATGTAACCGTAGGATCTTGTAGTAAATTAGTTGGAAAAAATGTGGAAAAAATTTTAGACAAATCCACCATTTGGATTGTAAGATATTAGATATTGAATGTTTTATTTAAGGGGGCTACTCAATTATGTCTATTAATGAACAATTGGTAGGCTAACAAACCTAACTTAGCATGTATTTTAATATTTGTTGCAATTGTTTTAGGAATATTATAACATAACACTATTATAATATTCTTATAAATGATATAGTACTAAATCATTTCAAAATCAACAACATTCAAACACAATCTGTCAATCTTGTCTTTAATACTCCTTTAATAATATATATATATATATATATATATATAAATATATATACATACATAAAATATATTAGATAAATCAACATGAACAAATCAATGATTATATATTTCATAGATCTATTCTTCATCAATCAAATAAGAGTGCATGTGCAAATATAGACAAAGATGGTTTCTCCATTTGTTGCCAAAAAATAGATAAACAAATAGAGAAAGATATGAAGTGAATGTTACTTGGAGAATTGAAAAGAAAGAAATTGAAGTACTCAATTGCATTTTATTAAATTGGAAAATTGCATGTGGATGACATGAATTAATCTTCATAGATGCTAAACTTATACGAGTTGCATTTCAACATTTATGATTTATGCAATTGATTGAATTGAAAGCTCTTGTAATTACATTTTCAAATTTTCGATTCAATCATTCAAATTTGCAAGAGTGATTTATGATAGATTTATAACTTTAAATGTGAAAGCATTCAATGTCTTTATGCGTTTGTTCATCAGTATATTAATTTTAGATAAATAATATATATTTTTTATAACATTTGCATAAACCGTTACATTAAAAAAAACAAAAAAACAAAGAGCCAAGCCAAATAGGCTAGTCAAATGAAGAGAACAAGATAATAAGAGCCCTACGAGACAGAAAACAAAGGAAAATAAAGAAAATAAAGAAAATATCAAAAGGATTCAAAGGAAAAAACAAGATGCATTCTTGCAAGACCGTAGAATACATAATGATTTCAAAATCCAAACACAAATATATTTTCTATTTCAATGAGAGCCAAAAATGAACTACTTTGCTTTCAAAGATTGTACAATGTACACGTTATACAAAACGAACATATAACAGAAAGAGTAGAAGACATCGTTTATCATGATTGAAAACTGAAATGATTTTTTTTCTATGTAGAATATTTTATGAAATGTAACAATGTATTTAATTATTATAATAATTGGTAGAAATCTTTGTGCAATACATAGAAACATTTCATTCATGTGGAATTTTTTCATTTATTTAGGATTAAAATGGAAGTATTATACTCTACAAAGTACAAACCAAAAACAATACCATATACCTAAGTTCAAAGGTTTGCAATTGTTTCGTGAATTCATTTTGAAAACTCAAACAAAGAAATATTTTATAATCAATATCTTGTTTATTTGAATCATTTCAAAAATCGAATTCCGAATTCAATTCCTATTTATAATAGAAATTATATTTGTCAATTTTTTAAATCTTTAAACAATGAACCCTCTTTTTAAAAATTTATATTTAAAAACATCTGAAATAAGAATATTGGAATTACCCTTCAAAATAAATATAGCACATGTATAAGTGTATAATGTATTCTACTCCACCAACTCAAGTAACAAATTTTTCTATGTTTTTAAGAAAAAATATAGCCATATATGATTTGAAAGTTAAAACATTGATTCTTTTTCTTTGTTTTCAAATCTAATCAAAATTTCGTTAAAAAATATGAAAGACTCGATGTTCATATGAAGATCGTGATGCACTTTTAATGAGAAATCACAACCTTTCATTAAATATCATGAGGTTGAAATCCATTTAACTGTTATTCTAATTATGTATTGGGGCCTTTTTTTAAAATTTCATTTGCTTACAATGAAAATGGAATTGATTATTTTTGCAAAACATTTGATTTCCTAATGAACTTTAAAAAAATCCCCACCATCTTCAGATCTTCTCAAAACCTATTTAGAGGAATAATATCAGTAAATAATTCAAACATATTCAACTTAACCACATTTCCCTCATTCGTAAAACAATTTTGGGGAGAAAAGAAAAGGTTTAGGGTAATTAGGGTATAAGGTTTAGGGTTTACATTTTTAAAAAAAAAATGATAAACCAATTACATTGATCCTCATTTAGCAGTGATTATTAGGCTGTTTTATTTTTGAAATGTTACCGCTCTTTTTGAATAATAATGGCCTCATAGGATGCACCAATTGACAGCTGGGCGGATGCCGGCGGCGGTCAATGTTTAAGTGGGGCGGTCGGCGTGTCCAAAGCGTGGACAGCGTCGGAAGGCGGACAGTGCGGACAGTCCGGGCGGACGCGCCGGTCGGATGCGGCGGTCGATCGGGGCGGTTGGACGTGTCGAACGGTCAGGGCGGTCGGACGGGGCGATGGACGGACGGCGCGTCCGCTGCCGAAGCGGATGTCGTCGGTCCGCGCGGCGGACGCAAGGTTCGGGGTCGCTTCGAGCGGTTCGGGGCAGGTTCGGCAGCGGACGGCTATAAGGGTGGAGTGACTTTCATTTCTTCTCACTTCAATTCTCCTTCGGTGCCAAGTTGGATGTGCTACTATTGCTTTATGCGCTAGTTGCTCCTATGGGGTGGAGAGTTGGGGTCCTCTATCTTGTGTTACTGTGTTGCGGTTGATGCCATCATTTTTTACTATCACGTGAGATTTTTTTATTCACTTCAATTGGTTATTGAATCCAATTGACAATCATGAACGGCGAAGGTGATCGAAATATGGATGGGATGACTCCGGGAAGCAAAGCCAAGAAAAAGAGCAAAGTGAAGGGGGCTACACATGACCTTCGGCTTGACATTTTAAATGACCCTACAATTAAAGCAGAGAGCGGGTGGGAAGATGAAGATGCGGAGTATTAGACATCAAAAATGTGCAGGACCTATGTTAAAATGTACCACATTGACAAGTTGTGGCCTCAGGAGTCGCACAGGAGTCATACATGGGATTTTTGTTGTAAACCATGGACTTGCAACAATAAACATTTTGTTCATCGATCTGAGGAGGTGTGACGTGTTCTATTCGGAACCAAGCGTAGAAGTAAAGGCTATATTAATTATAGCGTGGCGTGTATGGTTTATGCGGAACTTATATTAGAGCGCAAGATCGATTGGAGCACGTTTCCGACGACAACAGCTTGCCCACTTCTACTTGAAGCCAATCAAAAGGACATTCCCGACTTGTACAATTCAGAGGGAGAAACAGAAAAAGTATTAAAAAATACTATTGAGGTGAAAACGGATGGTGTGGAGAAAGCCTCAAATATTGAAGAATTATGGTCTGTACAATCTCCAACAAAAGCAATCAATGAAAGCTCTTTGAAAAATGTGGGGAAAGATGTGGAGAAAGATGTAGAGAAAGATGTAGAGGCGTAGGAGGGTGAAGTCTTTTCCACAACTCCAACGCGTTTGACCTTTACACCAAATGTTGCGGCACAAACGCAAACGGAGTTTGTAAACAAAGGCAAGGTTTGCACGGAACGCGGGGAAACTTCAAAAAGTAAAGTAGACGAAGTCTTGGCGGAGAAAGTGGCAAAGGCTAATGCTACAATTGATAGTCTGATAGACAACAATTGTTTTGATAGTTTGGTCTACAAATCTCCGCCTATGCATCAAGGCGTTGAATCTAGTCCAACGTTAAGTTTAGAAGACAAAGTACATACGCCTCGTGGACAAGGTGTGACGATTGATAATATATCCTCATTATGGAGTTCCGAGCGTAAAAGGCGAGCGGAGGAGTTTCCGTTTATAGCGGCATTGCCAAGTCCTCTACATCGAACCTTGCAAGACATGTCCAATCCAAAACAATTGGAAAATCTTTTGAAGCTCTCGATTCAGTTTGTTAACCTTCATGAAGAAATAGGTGGATCGTCTAACCCCGATGATGGTGCTACTACTGTTCTAATGAGTCCACTTGCAGATCCAAAGAATGTTGGACATATACTTGATATAGCTTTCAAGATGACGATGTCAGCTGAATTTTTAGCGCAAGCTGCTCCGACTTTTATGAATTTGGCCAAAGAGTTTTCTTTAATAGCACCAGAGATGTTGAAAGGTACTATAGCATTTCAGAATCTCACGAAGACTTTCGGACCACTTTTCGAAGAAAGAGATGTTCACATACTACAATTGGTGGAATATGAGAAGAAAATTGCTGAGCTTGAAGGAGTGGAAGCAAGGTGCAAAGTGTTGGAGTTGAAATTAAAGACTTTGGAGAGTGAGGTTGAACATTTAAATCAACAATCATCGAGGCAAATGGAGGAGTTGATGAAGATGCGTAAACGGATTGCAGAATTGCAAGGGACCTCCAAAAATCCAAGTGAGGTTGCAATCTCACTAGTGATTGTACTCGGAGACAGTCAAGAGACTCAAGAGAATGAAGATAAGCTCTCTCTTCCTTTTGATAAGGCCGAAGCAAGCGACAACCCTGCCATTGTGAATGTACAAGAAAGTCACGATATGAGCATGTTAAAAGCGACACAACAACCATCAATGGAAAAGCTTTCATCCGTTTACGTGAATGCGGAGACACAAACGGAGAGTTGTGACTTTGAAGAGTTGAAGCATAAATGGGAGGAGGCAATTGAAGCAAAAGGAATTGTTGAATCTGAGTTGAATCGATTGCAATTGTCCTTGGATTTGAAGAAGTTTATGCCATCTAGCGGCTTGGAGTCTCGATGGTTAGCATGGGTACAAAGACTCCAAGATAGACCCTCTGTAGTATCTCGAGCAATGGCAGGTCTTCAAACATTGGCAATGGAGTCGAATGAAAATTGCGATGCCATTCAAAGTTCTTTGAGTTGGTTCAAGACTATATTTGACCAACATCCTTCAAAGGGATATACGGAGATCACATGTTGGGGAGACATGGATGCCATGTTTGAGCGGTTAAACCACACACAGAAGGACCAAGCTCCACCCATCAATTGGGCCTTGGAAGTAGAGGAAGGATGGGTCCCTTACAACACACTTTCAGCACACATCAATGTGAAAGACAAGCGAGTGGTGCATACTTGTGATCCAGCCTCTCCAATCTTGGATGGTTGTTGTAGCCTTTGCCAAGGCCTCTTCGGACCAGAAGGTGCGGTAACTATGGGCCAATGTCGCCACACTTTCCATGTCATTTGCATTGTGAAAGCATCACTCATTCGTTCGGTGTGTGCCGAGTGTCGTAGTCCATTGAGTGCTAGGTTCTACGAAATGTATGGTATCTTGGAAGCTATGCCTCCAGGCCACGAGTACAATCGTTGGAATCTTCCTTTTGATCAAGCACTGTACAAATTCCAAAATTATCAACATTGGGGGAAGCCAATCCGGTGGAATGCAAATGAACAGAGACATGATTTGTACGAGGAATCTCAGCAACCATTGGATTTGGATGTGTGGATGACTCACAATAGAGAGGTGGAATTGCGGGCTCGAGGAATCGTAGATGACGCGACCCGTGAAATGTTTTGTCGCAACATGGGGGGACATTGGAACTTGCAACACGAAAAGTTCTTTCGTTTTCCAGATAAAAAAGTGGAGAGAGGACCAGAAGACAGTTGGGTGGAGGTAAACCATGGAAAAGAGTTCGATGAGCAGTATAAGGCATACGACCACACCCACGTAGGTAGGGTCCTTCTATTGTCGAAGTTGGAAAAGGCTGCAAAAGTTCGTGCTGTCTACGATACAAATGGACTAACAGGCACAGGACATTCATCTGTAGATGTGGCAATAGCATTTGATAGGCGCATTGGCGATATTATAGGGCATTGGAAGGCTTTCCTATTGGATGGAGACTGCCTCACAGTATGGCAAGGGAAAGGAGATGATGAAGTTGTTCAAGCGATGGTAGATCGTGTGGAGAGCAACTTGAGAACCTTGAAGGCAGACGAAGTCGATTTATCATCGAAAAGAAAACAAAAAAAGAAGCGTGAAGAGGACGATGACTTCTCTCCAGAAACCAAGAAACAATTTCATAAGGTGGACATCGAAGTTCAATCTGGAGGGCGAATAGTCCGTCCAAGTCAACAACGGTCAACTCGTCAATCATCTGCTAAACTCCTCGATACAGGAGATTTTCCTTTTGTTTTGGGAGAAGGTAGTGGTCCATCCGGTGGAAAGTAGGATTTGAGGAGAATTTTGTTTTTTAAAAACAATGGTCCTTTCATTGTTTAAAAACAAAAAAGAATGTGAAAGATTTAGATCTTAAAAAGATCGTATAGGATTCAATAGTGATATTGGAACTATATTTTCATGTATTTTGTTTATACATATATATTTATATATAAAGATGCTATATTTTCATTTGCGTATAAAAATATTTTTATATGTACATCTTATTTTACGTGGATGCATTCATTTTTGATTATGTAACATTCAAATTACATAACAATATAAAATTTTCTAATGACTAATGGCAATGCGAAGTCCGCCCTGTCCGCCCTGTTCGTCCGCCTTGTTTGGTCTGTACGCCCGACCGCCCCATCCGTCTGCCCCTGCTGTCCGCCCCGCCCGTCCGCCTTCCGACGGCGGGAGGGACGCTGCGTCCGCTAGCGTCCGTGCGTCCGGACGTCCGGAAAACGGACGCTATTTTGGGGCGGACGTTGAGATTCGTCAATCCTGGGTCCATATGTTCTGGGTTATGCAAATCCAAGTCCAACTCTCCCACTTTGCGTTGCATCCAATCAGCTAAGGATGGCATTTCTAGATTTTCTTGCGATTCAGTCCTCCACATCTTCGCCAATCCAAGGAAATACAATTAAACCGGGAAGTAGACGGTCTGCACTCCAAAATAGACCCAGTAGGACGCACTGTCTAGACTTTAGGAGTAATTCTCATCAAGCAGTGGAAGTTCTATGGCTTCTCCGTGACTTGAAGTCAGGGTTGACACGACGTCCGGATGTGGACGCTGTGTCCGTAGCGTCCGCTGACATTCGCGTCGGCTTGTCCGCCTCGTCCGCCTATCCCCCGTCCGCTTGTCCGCCCGTCCGCCCTATCCGCCCCGTCCATCCGCCCCGCCTTGCTCGTCCGCCTTTCGACGGCGAGAGGGACGTTGCGTCCACTAGCATCCATGCGTTCGGACGTCTGGAAAACGAACGTTATTTTGGGGCGGACGTTGAGATTCATCAACCCTGCTTGAAGTAGTCGCTTCTATGTCGACTGCGAGTCATTCAACATCTGTAAGACTTGAAAATGAATCCACTACAACTAATGCAAAACTACACAAGATTCCAGGTCAAAATGTCCCTAGCTTACACAAAGGACTTCACAGTTCAGCCATACCAGGAATCACAGTATCACATGAAAGAGTGAACTTCTTAACTTACATGAATGAATCCTACATGGCTACAGTATTCGAGAGCGCATAGTAGTGGGCCACATCTCGGAACTCGGAACTCATCACATACGGCCTTCTGGGCCTTCCTACCCCTTGCAAAACTTCTTCAGCATCTCCATATTCTTCGTCTTCATCCCATACACGTCTGTGAGAGCCCTCAAAGCTATGCAGGTACTCCGTTATGAATCCAATGCATTCATCTTTCAAGTACCCCTCTGCCAGCATGCCTTTGGTTGTGCCATGTTTCGGATGTGGTTCTTCAATACTTTCATGTAGCGTTCCATTGGATACATCCACCTTGCACTAACTAGACCACAAAAGTCCAATTCTTTTGCCAAATGGTATGGGAGATGAGTCATTATGTCAAAAAATGAAGGTGGAAATTTGATCTCCAAAAGAGCCATGCTCTCTGCCACATCTGCTTCTAGAGACGGAAAGTCTGCTGGATTGTATACCTTTGTGCCCAAGCGACGAAATACCCTGCACATTCTCATAATAGCCATATGAGGTCCTGGTTCTATCAGATTACGGAGAGCTAGTAGCATGATCTGTTGCATCAGAATATGGTAATCATGCGACTTTAGGCCACCAAAATTCTTCTTGCAAAGATACTTGCTAAGGTTTGAGGAGTACCCTATGGGTGTTTTCAAATTTTGTATGCATTTGACAAACTTTTCAAACTCTTGTTCAGACAAAACATAAGATGCTCGTGGCTTCACCATCTTCCCTACCTTACATGGGTGTAGAGCGAGCCACAAGTGCCTCCTGACATTTCAGCGTTGTAGATCCCTCCGCACTTTGACTGTATCCTTCTTCCCTAATATGGTTTTCAGAAAGTTCTTGGCAAGATTCATTTCACAATGCATGAGGTCTAGCATATAGCAAATGAGAAGATATTGGCAGTGTAGACATGACCAACAAACTAGGTACAAGTCCATAGTCACAACCTGGTTATATACTAGTCATTTCGTAGTCAAACATTGACATATCCCTATAATGGTAACTCGTAAATGACTTGGGAGAACTAGCGGGTGACTGGAAAGTCATATACGAGTCCCATCTAAGGTTTTCTGCTCAAAAAGGCCAAAATTTAGAGACACTTACCCTCCAATATGGCAATCTAAATAGAATGTTCAACTGCTTCAGGCCAAAATTTTTGGAGGGGTCCCCTACGGCACCCATGGTTGTCATAGTGGACGAACGTCCGGTTTGCCTGTCTGTTAGAGGTCCCGCCCGTTCGATATAGTCAACATATAGTTGACTTTCTGATAACGGAAAAATAGGCCACGTAGATGCCACGTGGATTAAGGAACGGACAGACAGATGGACGAGATCGTCCGCGCCCTGGATTTCGCATTCCGAGGTGACATGTCATTCTGCAAAATTGCACAAGTTATAAAATTAAAGCCGTCCGGATCGTCTGTCCGTCCCGTTCGATGACCCTAACTTGCCCGTTATGACAACCATGGCGGCACCCTCTTTGTTTCCGGTAGCTTTCCATGCCTCACACTGTAGTGCGTGCTACATTTGTTCCTCCACAGTCACAGCCTAGGGTTTCAAGCGGTTTTCCATTAATCCGTCAAAGTAGTCCTACATACCTTCTGATCTGTAAGGATGATCTTTAGGTAGCCATCGACGAGTCCCACCGTAATTTTGCTTGGACAGCTCAATAGAATGCTCAACACCAAGGTCTTCACCACACCATGGACACGTTGCATATCCTTGATGACAAAATCTTCCAACTGTGCTATATCCCAAGAAGTCGTGTATATTCCATAGCAACATGGCATGCAACTAAAAAGCCTTTTCACCTACATCCTTAGTGACGTCATGGGTAGGGACCCCGGCCCAAAGCTCCAACAACTCTTCCACTAGCGGCTCTAAATATACGTCAAACACGTCACCCGTCACTGACTCCCTCCCTGGAATTAAGAGTGCCAACAAAATGAAAAATTTCTTTGTGCTCAACCAAGGGGATAAGTTGTAGTTCAATAGCAACACTGGCCATGTTGACCATGATGTCCTATTTTGCTTGTAAGGGTTCACTCCATCAGCTGCTAAGGCAAAGTGAACATTTCTAGGATCTCGGGCAAAGGAAGGATCTACATTTTCCTCGAAATGCTTCCAAGCTTTGGAGTCGCAAGGATGCCTAATGAGGCTGTCACCTCCATCACGGTTGCTCCGATTCTCTACATGCCAAACTAAGAGCTTCGAGATTTTTGGACTCATGAATATGCGATGTAGTCTGGGAATGATGGAGAAGTGCTGCAACACCTTCACTAGAAAACAACGCCGCTTCTCGTCCCGGTATCTATGACCACCACACTTGGGGTACCGTAGGTCTTGCTCATAGGGCCTACATAAAAAGCACATAGCCTCGTTCACATGCATGGATGGTATTGTACATCAAACCCAATTTCCCCGTCAAGGCCTGCGTGGCGTAGTAATTTCGAGGCAAGTTATTGTTCCTCAGTAGGAGATGAGAATGCAAAATGCTGAACAATTCATTGGCGTAGTAGCTGCTTATACCATGCACAGTGCACAAATTCATCAACAAGACCGTCCCTGCAAGCTTGCTCAAAGCAACTTCATCGTACAAAGGCTCTAAGCACCCTTGCAACGCCTTGGCATCAAAGCTTCCATCACTGTGAACTCCATTAGTGCTTGCAGCTGGAAGGCACTGGTCGTCACTATCAAGTCCGTTAGTCCCTTTGGAGGGAGGAGGATGCTCATTACAACATTCTTTAGCCTTCGCAACATCACCATGGAACACTTCCATACACTCCTCGTGGATAGAGTCTGCTGTCGAAAAGGTATTCCTCACTTCCTCTTGAACTCTTTCAACCAAAAATGTTGGAGTGTCCACTGGATGCAATGCCTGATTTAGCATGCCTATTGTGTCAACATCAACATCTAGGGCGTCCATGCCTTCTGATGCCTCTCTATGCGGTCCCCAAAATTCTTGCTCCCACTCCTTATCAAAGGAATCCCTTGCGTCCGGGCCTCTCCAAATGTGGCAATCCAGATGCCTTCCATAACGTATAAAGTGAGCCTGAACGCTCTTCAGGAGAAGTCTCTTACGACCTTTGCACTTCGTGCAAGGATAATGCAGCTTCTTCACATTGTACTCTCTAGCTCGTTGTAACTCCTTCAACCAGAGGCGTTCATCTCTAAGTCTCTGTCTGCCACTGTCGGACAATGGAAGCCTAGCAAGAATCATCTTCACCGGTTTGGCAAATTTGTTACCATATTATGCAAAAAGCCGAAAGCAGAAGGATAATGGACTGGAACCTGTGAAGGAAAGGCCGTAGGTGGATTTATTTAGCCTCCATCAGCGATACCTTCTATTTCCAAAAAATGTGAGTCGTAGTGTTGCTTTCAACACTGACTGGCGTCTCTAGTAACTCTTGAATGACTCCACCAGTCACTGCATAGTCGAAAAACTACACAACTAAATGACTGACATATGTCTACTAAATGTTGATTACTACTGTTAGAATCCTCAATTTAATGACGAGCCGCCGGTAACCGACGGCACTCATCACGAGAGAGCCTTGCATCACCTCAGCTCGTCAAGTTCTCCTGCTATCGTAACAATAGCTCATTTCTTCCTTCCAATTTTGCGACTTCCATAGCGGCTCACTCTCTCTCTCTCTGCTACGATTGCTAAGGTGGAGGGGCTTCCGCCCTCAAACCAGGATGACAGTGAAGTGGCGGATTGGATGATTGAGCAACTTGACGAGAGATCAAGGTTCATTGTGAACCCAAGCGTGACGGAAGAACATTCAGAAGACTTACACCACACAATGGAAGCGTCGTCGAATAGTCCACCGCTTGAGAAGGGAATTTATGAAATGTTGCGTGACGAGAATGTCATTCAGGTGCAACAGATGGTTGTTCCAACCTTGGTAGCGAGAGCAGAGCTATAAGTTTTTGACCCCTTCTCCTCAACAAAGTTCTCTCAATTTCTTTAAGCCAATACGCATACAACCCTTGAAGGCGGAGTTTTTGCTGCAAGCATTGTAATTTGAGCTCCACGAATTTGCCATGTTGATGTGCTTATATCTGGAAGAGTTTATAGTTTGTAGAGGACTCTTGAGCATGAGCAAAAGTACTGTTGTCGTCTGAACCTATCCCTTGCATGTTTTTCGAAGCACAGAGGTGGCGCATTCATACGGTTTCCCACACCCAACGCTGTGTCCCAATGATTCATTTGCCCACAAGTCATAAGTCTGTTGTTTATGAGAACCTTCGGAGTTGGATTTTATGTCTTTGGACTTGTTGGTGACTCCATTAGAGTCACATGAAAGTCATTTGTGAGTCCTTAACTAGTCACATTCCAGAAACATTCTTGAAGAAGCCATGTTCCCTACGTAGCCGCCACGTAAGAGCCGCTATGGTCGTCTTCTTCCCTTGAGAATTGTGTCATGTGTTTTTGCAAAACCCCTATCCAACCCTACCTTCTTGCCCAGAGTGAGTGCATGCCAGTGTCATGTGATTTGTCTCGTACTTTGTCAACGTCATTGCTAGTGTTTTCCTATGGAGACCAATTTTTCTCGATGTCAGGGCAAGGATAAAGCTAATGCCAAGGCCTAGGGTAGTAAACCACCTCCCATTTCTGAAAAGAGAGGCAACAAAGTTGTACAGAGGAGTTTACAACGGGCAGGCGTTCCAGTTAGGAAAGCAGGGGAGGTAGAGGGAGGCAAGCGGAGCCCTCAGATGAGGTCCGCGAAAGACTCGTCGTCGGAGGCGACAAAATATGATAGTGATGCCATCGCAGCAAGTACGATGCACCTCGCCATTGCTTGTACTTATGCTGAGCAGCAATCCAACAAGGAGAAAAAGTCCGTAGGTAAATGCACATTTTTTATCGTTCCTCCAGGATCAGTTTAGCAGTTTTAGGGTTTTTGTGTCATTGAGGGTTTAGTGTTTTAGGGTTCATCCTCGGAAATTGAGGGATTTGTCTTCCTATGACGCTTGCATCTTTACTATTGGGTTTAGAGTAGTGAATTTGTGAATCGTTTTGAAAAGTAACGGCTTCTTCGGTTGGATCAAAGGAAGAGCTTATGGACTCTTCTGAAGACAACCTTGAGCTGGAGGACGAAGAACCTCTGCTTGACAAGAAGACAAAGAGGAACAAGACAACATCGGGCCAATGTGTGCCAGTGCACATTGTACCACCACCGCATCCTCCTCCAGCAATTGAATCTAGCCAACCGAACCTCGCGTGGGTGCCAGGGCACTACATGCCAATCCAGTCGCAATCCCAAACTATATGGACCTCAGGACCACCAACAGTAATTCTAGATGTGTAGGCTAGACAGAATGCACTTGCCCTTGCAAAAGACATTGACAATTGCAATGCTCGAAGAAAGTGAAAAGCTCATTACGATTTGGTCAGTCGCCAACGTGCCCTTGCGAGAATGAAGCCAAACCAAGTGTTTGTGTTACCAAGCGGAGAAGTAGATACCACATGCGAAGGGAAAAATGCCTGGGATGAAGCTTTGCGCAACTTGGTTCCGAAATGTCTAGACGTAAGTGTGGTGAACTGGTCCAAACATGAGCCATACATGCTGCAAAAGCTCAGAGCCACCTTGGACAACGAATTCGAGTACTTGGGGAATCCGTTGAGTATGGTGGAATTTAGGTTGGCCATGTTGAGGTACCTAAAGGCAAAAAGATGTCGCCTGAAGAATTGACATTTGAAGGGAATTGATTAATTGACACTCCTCCTCTTCATGTCGACAAATCGGAGTGGAACCGCCTGAAGGACTACTGGAACACGGACAAGCAGAAAGAAAAGGCGGGAAAGATGGCTATTGCACGACGACAGAGTGTGAAGAATCTGTCGTCTATGGAGACGAGAGGAAAATCCGGTTGCCCGTCCTCAATGGTAAGTGTCCAATATCCTTGTTAAGTTCTATTATTTAATTGTGAAATGCAAATGTGTGTAGGTTTGAGGGTCTACACAATGGTTTCTTTTCTTGTGCTTAGTAGACAAAGATGAAGTACAACTTTCTGTAATATTGACAGGGAGGAGGTCTTGAGACAAGCAATGGCATAATGGATGATGGCGAGGGGAGTCTTTCAAGTACACGACCAAGACTAGCTTGCACTGTGAGTTCTCCTTCCAGTTCAGAGGTAAATTGTTTAGTTTGCGTGTGTGAGGATTGGGGCTGTTTGATAAGTGGATTTAGTTGTTCGGTCGGGTATGTGGTAGGGGACTTCCACCTATTTAGATGTGGCAAGCAGTCGTTAGTTTTTGCTTGTCACGTCAGTGGATGCACTATGTTGCCAAATGCATGAGAGTTGGCATCATTGAATATCATTTGAAGCATGACATGCCCTTGTGCTGTGTTAGCGGTCTAGGGTGTAGTTGCATTGTTGTACTTGTTCAATCGCGTTGTAGTCTTACCGAAGTTGTCTTGAGTCATATTTGAGTCACACAGTCATTCAAGAGTCATGGTTATTTGAAGCACAAGACTTCCGAGCACACAGTCGGGGATTCATTTCTGTTCCCAAATTTTTTTGGGTTTTTTTTCTTCCAGCACAATGGATTTGTCCTTCCCCATCTCTTCTGGGTACAGGGTGTAGGATGTACCTTGATCAATGACATATGTAGTGGAAAAGAAACTGAGTTGTAA
Source organism: Pseudoscleropodium purum (assembly GCA_963969395.1). Lineage (NCBI taxonomy): Eukaryota > Viridiplantae > Streptophyta > Bryopsida > Hypnales > Brachytheciaceae > Pseudoscleropodium > Pseudoscleropodium purum. The sequence goes on from OZ017796.1 coordinate 9,110,807, forward strand.
GTAGCCAATTTTTGTGTGCGTCTTCGTACCCCAAGACGCACACACACCAATTTCCAATTTTTTTGTTGTCAGTATTGTATCACAAATACCACAATTTTCACTGAACTTCAAAATATTGTAAGTATGTGCATTCAGCAATGCCTCTTTGTGTTCCCTTTTTTTTCTCGATTTTGCCGTGCCAACTTCACATTATAAAGTTACTTTGTTGATTGGTAATGTCCACCCTGATGGTACACCAATAGTTCTCATAGTTGAAGTCATTGGGAATGACCCTCCCTTGTTCGCAGTTGTGGCTTAGTCATTTCCTAGTCACTATGCAATATCAGTCATATTTTGCGTCTTTAACCTAACTCAGGGTCTTGTGATCTCATTGTCATGTATATGTCTATGAGTAGTCAGGGAGAACAGGTGACTCAAGTCATTGGGAGGCCATGGAATTATGGAGGAAAGATGTTGATGTGAAGCTCCAACAATTCGTAGCAACTTCAAGAACCACTTCTAAGGCCATAGGTGAACTGCATTCAATGTTCTCCATCTTCATGAGGAATTCAGCACATGTGGATGAATGGAGTCCTTCCAGAAGTGGTGCACCGAAATAGAGAAGAGGGCCTTCTGCTAAACCACAAAAGAAATCGGGTGACTATAGCGGCTGCTAACATAACCTTGTCTGAGGATGAATTTCACTTGGACCTTCATGAAGCCACACGGGGTATCCCACGTGAAGCCCAAGTAGTTGACCTTGAATGCATGTTTAAAGAGTGGAAGGTGGTTGAATGGGTTGTCAATGAGTCAGTGACTAGGGAAGTTTTGGTCTTTGAAATGCAGGTAGACCCGCAACCAATGACGAAGGTAGTGTTGGAGTCCGTTGTGGAGGTTGACGCTCCATCTTTGCCTCCCCCGTCAGCTCCGGCGGCGCTAGTAGTCTTGCACTCGCAAGCAACTGCCAAAATTGCGGCCCACTCTCCCAAAGGACGTGAAGAGATCTCAACAATTGAACAACAACCGATGGTGGGTGAGGATCCTACCGAGGGAGAGCGGGAGCCGGGTACGCTTGATAGTAGAGGACCTTCACTGGCACCTTCACCGGCAAACAGTGCCGTCGTAGCAGGGGAAGTAGAGGAAGAGGATGGTGACGCCGAAATTGGAACACGTTAGGCAAAGAGGAACACAACGGATGTGGAGGAGGTTACTGGGGAGAGGGCGAAGTCAGTGGAAGTAGCCGTGGGAGTCCCATCGCTGTCACAAAAAAAGTCTAAGAAACGACCGAAGTCGCCGTTGAAGGTATTTACCCCACCAGGCGTTTGTCCAATAACGTCAAGTGAGGTGAGACCTTCCGATACTTCTTGCCTCATGCCTAAATTTAGAAATTGTGGTCACTCAAAATTAATTATTTTCAATGTACATGGTACATTGTTAGATTATAGTATGTTATCTAAACAGAATCCAAACCCTACAATTCAAAGTACCATTCGAACTGTGCTTTGGAGAGTAGTATTTTGAGCATGGTTGAAGCCCTTCTTTGTCGATGCTTTAGCAATTACTATATGGGCTTCTAGGGTAGCAGCGGTAAGCTCCATATGGAGGACATGTTGTCAACAATCTTGGCTGATATGAAGCTTTAGGGTCCGAAACCCCCTTGTTTGCTTGGTCAAATAAAGTTCTTGAGGGTGAGGACATCGGAGATGGCTATCCAACCGAGTGGGGTAAGCAATTGGAGGCAATGTATGCAACATGGCCTCATTTCAATGAAGCTAATACAGTGATAGTAGAAAGTAAACACAATAGGATCTAGTGCAATCCAGAGGCTAATGTAATCATCAATACCCCATTCCATGTGAAGTGGATGTGCTCATTGGCAAATGACAAGGAATACCTGAAATGGTACCTATGGCCATTGTTGGAGGCTTTGCACTCAAGTGTAGACGTTGCTGATTTTCGATCCAAATTCCCCGAAATTGTCAACAAATCCATGTCACAAATGCTGCACAGATGCCATGTTGGACATGCATATGAGTTTCTGGACATTATGGAAGGTGAGGGGATTAGCTACCCACGGGCTGCACATGTGAAAGTGTCCCCTCACCTTCCTTTGATCTTCTTTTCTAATGACCAATTCGTACGTGTGCAGGTAAAGGGACAGAAGCAGGAGGCCCGACCAAAGACTGCATCGGCAGCAGCTAAAAAAGCTTCCCTTCCAACCTCGAAATCAATAAGTTCAGCCTTCTAAATGTAGTTCTATGATAGACTACGATATATTGTAGATGTTGGCTCTTCTGTCATGATTTACAAGCGGTTGACAAATTTGCTCTACGTCCATGGTGGTAGAATGGAATTGTTGGGGCACCATTTCATGAAGTTCGATTGAATGTGAGAGTAGATCATTTTGCTATAGTTGGTTCAAAGAGTTTCATATTACTTCTAGTCCGTGAAGGGTACCCGTGGCATTTTCACGTGTTTGCCCGAAGTGGCTCTGTCTAGTATACTCTGTGGACTCGTAGTCACAAGGAAGTAATGAAGAAGTTCTTTTTAGCAACAAGTAAATGAAAACTCATTTTCCAGTCACATCGTAGTCATGTCCAAGACAAATGCGAGTCATCCTATAGTAGGAGTGTATGTGGAATGACTTTAATGTATTATTTGCGTTGTGCCTTGATGTATGTTTTCTAATCGGTGGCCTGCTTGCAGTATCGCTGTGGAGACAAAGTATTTCTTCTGAATCCACAAGCGCACAAGAAAAAAGTGGCGGTGGGTAAGATTAGTGGATTACCGGGGAAACTTAAATACCACTGGAACGACATTCCCGAAACGTGGTTCAAGGTGGACGTCCATGATATTTTGCCAAGTGAAGTGGCACTCATGTTTCCTAATGCCCAAGCTGACTAGGAAGTTATCAAAGATGTGAAAGGGTCATGTACCATATGGAGCCAGAAGTACCTAAAGATGACAGTGTGAGGTAGCTTTTCACACTTTGTTGTTTGACATTGTGTACATATAGGCTTTTATTTTTCTGTACAGTCTTCCGTGATGAACGGAGTACTCTGAATGCACCTTTTTTTTGTATTGAAGGCCTTTCTTTTATATTGGGCCTCTTCCCTATTGCATTGAAAAAGGATTGTGGAATGCATGAGGTCTAGTTTCTTAAACCCATCATGTCGCCAGTCATGACTTTTTTTGCATTCACCACAGGAGAGTGCTAGAGTGTTAAGGGTTATGTAGACGTGTTAAGGGCAGAGTTAGATTAGAAAGCAGAGATAGCCCTCCATTGAAAACATAATTGCATCGCATATTTAAGTGAGTAATGACTAATAGGAGCCTTGTCAGGAATAGAGGAGAGAGAAAATGACATGGAAATTACTAGGAAATGACTACTCCTAAGGTCGCGTGGATGCTTTAACAAAATTGGCTAACTTCAGAACGACTCTCAGGTGACTAGAAGCGAGCAGAGTATGAATAACTCTATAAGAACTACAGAATGACTTGTACCGTTGCCACGTGTCAACCAACATTGCATCTAGCGTATGCAAATGACGACCTACAAATAACTCTACTGCGACTCACAAATGACTCATTAATCAACTACGTGTGAACAAGGATATTTGTCATCCCCCTAAAGGCCTAAACCGACTGCAAAATAACTCCACATTGACTCGCAAATAAATCATCACATCACCACGTGTTAGCAACTAAGAAATTTTCCATACCCGCAAAATGACTCTAAAACAACTCACCCTAAACTTAAAAATGACTTTAGGAAATTACCACGCAAACCATCTGGAGCACTTTTGTGACTGTAGAATGACTTTGAAATAGCTACAGAGGGTACTAATGTGTCAATCCATGTCCACTTGCCAATGGTGACTCTAGAGCAGGGTTGACGAATTTCAACGTCCGCCCCAAAATAGCGTCCGTTTTCCGGACGTCCGGACGCATGAACACTAGCGGACGCAGCGTCCCGACCGCCGTCGGAAAGCGGACGGGCGGGGCGGACAGCCTGACCGCCCGAGGCGGACGCCCAGATCGTGCGGACCAGATCAGTCTGCGCGTCGATCGAACGGCCGTAATCGGGCAGACGGACGGGCGGACGGGGGACAGGCGGACGCTGCGTCCGCCAGGACGCGAATGTCAGCGGACGCTGCGGACACAGCGTCCGCGTCCGGACGTCTTGTCAACCCTACTCCAGAGTGACTCCAAAATTGCTAACTTCATGCCGCTTCTCCAAAATTTTGAAGTCAAATGGGCAACTGTCCACACTTTCTGAACCAATTGCCCCAAAATCACAAGTGCCACGTAGACCCTATCATCCCTTTTTCATCCAAGATGGTGATAATACACTACCAATCACTGCAATCATACACTCGTCTACAATGACTGCAAGTCCGGAAGTCATGATGCAATCGAAAATGTCCTAAATGACTATTGTGCAGTCATTTATCGCAGTCATTTATTCACTTTTATTTTGTAGTGTTAATTCAAGTCGACTACGCTTGTCGATGGACTTATTTCTCACTCAATCATGTTCTATTTTATTACAAGGTTTGTTGGGCCTTCAATGTTGCAACTGGGGACATCTAAAAAGGTAGTTCAACAACAATATATAGTCATCCTTGACTTGAATGGAGTTCTTCTTTACAGGTCCTATTACTATAATAAATTGTAGGTTGATCGTTGCCTAGGTGTCACCACCTTTCTCACTTGGCTGCGCGGTAAAGCGGAAATTGTACTGTAAAGTAGTGTGACACCCAAAAACATAGACAGTTTGTTAGATATTCTCTATGTAGATTGTACCTTTGGGCGTCAAAATGTCACTTGCCTAGCTCAAGGGGCATGCATGGAGTTCACATATAGGGCCCTAGCTGCATTGTATAAGCTGGTCTTTTTGAAAAATTTAGGGGTAGTGGCGTGCATGTATGGTTTATCTACTATTGAAAATATTCTTTTAATTGACGACAATCCATAGCAAAACCTCTTGAATGATCTACAGAGCACTATTTGCCCTAAGTCCTTCCACGAGTCGACAACTGACAACTACCTCCTCATGCAGCTCATGCCATGGCTTGATGGCCTTTTCTTGTCTAATGAAGTGATGCTAGTGTATGTGACGAATAATCCTCTTCTTGGCGGTCAAGATCCAGTGGACCCCTATCTAGTGAAGGCTTCACCATACTATCAGGAATCGTACGTGATTGATTCTTGATCACTCGACACTTCAACAAGAATACTCCTGGTACTGGATACGGTGTTTTACTTCATTCACATTGTATATTCATTGGAGTACAAATTATAATATTAATTATAAATGCCGGAGCTTGTAAATTGTAGACTAGACAGTTCTCTAAACTTGTAAATTTTAGCGAGACAGAACATGATCAATGATACATCAATAGTTAACTAGTACTTTGGGTAAATTGATTGTGAATGCTTAGTCGATATGTTTTGTTAAAGTTTTGACATATAGACCCAATGTGATTTAAATTTGAGTTGTGTCCCTAGTTTCTTATTATTTTTTTTTCTTTTGAAGATATTGCATGTACACTTCACTTGCTAGTTGTCCCTTGTATTTATTTTTCCTATATATTTAGCAAATAGTGGCCACTATGTTCATGTAATTGGTAGTTGAATTTTACAACATTGCATTTGACAAAAGCTGAATTTGGTCTATTTTCAAAAATCATACTAGACATGGATAGGGTGACTTCCATGTCTTTCATATCAAACTTCTAGTACTGCAAGAGTCTATCTCTTCTATAAGTAGTAGGTGTCCTATTGCTAAGGGATTTTCATTGAATCCAGTATCTATTGTAAATTTTTTGAGAGATCTTCCATGCTTTTAGGGTTTTCAATGAAGTGAATGTCTACTGTAAATTTATCAAGTGATTTCCCTAGGTTTTAGGATTCCCTATGAAGTGAGTGCAATGTATAGTTTTGCGAAAACTCTCTTATTGCACACAATTTGTTAATGAAATAGGTGCACAATTTGACCTTAGCGGGACATGTCCCATTGGTTGTACTTCAGAGTAAAGTCTGTGTGCACTTAAAGGTTATTGGAAGATCTCTCCTTGTTTTCTCGTTCTCAGTGAAATGTTTTTATATTATCAATTTAGCGAGAGATATTCCGTTGTTATTAGGTTTTCAGAAATGTGAGTGTCCTTTAGAGCAACATTGGGAGGTTTCCCGTTGTTTGAAGGTTCTCCTCTTTCTCATGAACTAACATTTTTAAAGAGGTTTGTCGATGTCATTAGTTTTTCCGTTTATTTTAAATTATCAGTAATGTGAGTGTCCTTTGGAGGAACATCAAGAGTTTTCCCATTGTCTAAGGGTTTGCCTCTATCTCTTGAATTGACATTCTTGTGAAGGTCTGTCGACATCAGGAGTTCTTTTGGTTATTTTAGGTTCTCAGTAATCTAACTGTCCATTGGAGCAAGTTGAGCAACAATGGGAGTTTTCCCGTTGCCTAAAGGTTCTCCTTTATCTCCTAAACTAACATTCTTGTAGAGTTCTGTTGATACAGAAGGTGGTTCTAGTTGTTTTGACAAGTGCTTTATGCGTTGAGGGTGATGTTTCAAATCTTCCTTATAAAATTGATATTCCATCTAGTTTTTGTGACTTCTTTAGACAATTGGTGGAACAAACTCATTGTGGATTGTCTTCCTCAATAGATATGCTAACTTTGGAGGAGCTTTTGTAGCATCTTCGTCCTTGAAAGACTTTGAAGGGGTTTCTCTTCTTTGCCAGTGTGGACAATTCTAATTGGAACGATCCTTATCCAAATTATGCAGGATTATTGAAGTGTATCTTAGCTAGTCCTAGACTACGCAACATTCTTTAGAATCAAAATATTGCACTACTTGAGGTAGATCCTCTTCATTGGCCACATTTTTATTTGATAGGTCCTCCCATAGGTGTGAGGGATGATGTAGATTCTTTAAAATTAAAAGATCCATATTATGTATAGAAAAAGCCACTTGTTATTGGAAAATTTGTAAATCATCAATCAAGTTCATTTGTTTAGATACTGTTGGGAATGCCTTTAAATGTTTTAATGGGCTACTTTTTGAATGTTATCTTTTTTATTGATGTGAATAAAATGTACTAAACCATCTGTACCTTTCAGTGACTTTCAAGTTCTATTGCAATGCACCAATAGTTTCTATTTACATTGCATTTTCTTTGTCATTGGGTATGTTATCTTGTACGTCAATTTGAATGCAGGGATTACATCGGTACATTTCCGGATCTTAATTTTGGGGGGAAATACTAAGTAAACAGGTTAGGGGCAAAATGTTATACTTATTATGTTTATAGTCCTCTTCTTCTATTTGAACATGGTCTACTTCACACTTCTCTTCCTACTTTTGTGGGCATTGTGGGCTCCAAAACTATAAGAACCGGAGGTCTCCCAAAGAATTCTACCATGACATAGTCCAAAATTTGTCCAAAAGTAGTTAAATATGGCATATAAAGTATATAGCCAAAAATTGTCTTATTCTTTTCTGAATAGGAGCATTTTATGATTTCTTTTAAAGTCATTTATTGAACATTTTTCATCCATAGTGCCTTTAGATTTAGTTTTGAAATCTTAGATTTTGTTGTAGAAGAATGTAAAATTTTTTTATAGCATGTATTTTACATCATATTATGGTTCTAGACACAATAGAGTATGGATGAGCCACATTCACTTCATTAATCTCTAAAGGGCTGGTAGTGCCAAAAATTGTGTTGTAGAAGCCATCTAGTGACCTTGTGGTCCTTTAGAGGTTAAAAGTCACTTACTCAAGGGTGGTTAAATGGTCATACATAATTTTCAATCCTATAGATTTTAGAAGAGTATAACCCTGTAATGATGGGCCCTAGCTAGTGGTTTGATAGAGCGAAAGAGTCCCATGTCATTGCCTATTACTCCTTAGAATTTAGAGCTTGTTTTGATAGAGTAGACATTGGAATGGAATGAAAATAGTTTCAAATGATTTGTAACTTAGTTAGCTTTATGATTTCTTTTGCTTTTAGAAAATGAATTAATTGATTCCTTGAAAAAAAAGATCGAATGCCAAACACTCATGTTTTTATTTTTAAGGTAGGTGCTAACAATTCCAAGTAATTTTTTGAAAATACATGACATGGATCTACTTGAATAGGACAAAGGAAGATATCAATGTACTATATGACTTGACAATGTAGATGAAAAAGGAAGGATGAAGAAGACAAATGAGACCTTGTAATTCATGACGTGCTTCAATGGTAGGCAAAATGGCAAGCAACAAAGCCTAGGCTACCTACTCATAAAACTACCAACATGGCTTACCAATATTTAACTATTTTATTTTTCATTTGTAGTCATTTTTTGAACTAACCTTCAAACACTAAACTTGTTATTAAGGATTATATACTTGGAAGAGAACATCATTGAGGAAATGCCCATGCTCTCAACAAATGAACAAAGGGATATATTGTGATTTTAGAAAATTTTGAAATGTTAATTGCACCACTTTATAAACATATTGGAAAGATTTCCAAATGAAAAAAGTAATGGCATCCAAATAGTTAGTTTTTTGGATAATTTTAGCTAAATGCATACAAGCGAAGGGGTGTAATGTAGCAAAATGTGATTGAAAAATGCAAAAATATCATGATGTTTGGAGCTAGATAAGGTAACCTCTAGTATACAAGTTGCACTAAGGGCACCAATCGCTAAAATGTCAAATTGCATCCTTCCATCTACCATTCAAGAAATGAAGGGTCAATTTTCAAACACATAGTGTTTTTCAACAACTTTGATCTCAACCACTTGACTACTTTTGTATTTTGGAGGTATCTAGTCATGAATAATTTTAGAAATTTAGATAGATCAGTTTTGTAAAGGAGAAAAGTACAAACTTGACCACAAATACAAAAAAATTCAAATTATATTTAAATGATTTGTTCAAAAGCTACATCTATACAAAGTCACCATATACATTACTTTTCTACAATTTGAATTACTTTGGAAGTGAAGAGATTTCGTAAACCCATGTCACAAAACTTATAAAAAAACATAAAATTTATGTTGTCTTATGCTTTCATACTCCAATAAAATATCTCAACTTGTTTGGAGCTTCCTAACTCTATAATAGAAGAACCTAATTTGGAAAGCCCCCATGATGGTTTCACAAAGTATCCTATTATAGACAACAATTGAATGCACTATTTATTGGGAAAGATTCATTGTTTATACCTTCTCATCCACTCATCTCTCTTCCTCCTTGGCTTAAGGAAAAGTGCCAAAGCTAACCATAACAAGTGAGTCTATAAAACTAAAATGGATCCAAATGAAAATCCAGATTTACATTCAATAAAATATTCGTTTCAAGGAGAATTTTTTTTTTTTTTTTTTCATTCTTCCTCATCATTTCGCACTCATTGAACTCAGTTCTCCATGACTTTTCCATATCGTATCATACAAGCAGAAATGCTTAAGTTATCCGAAATAGGTACTTCTACCTTACACAAAAACATCATATTCAAACTCATACACCACGAAGTGAAACATATTGTGAACCACTTACAGGTTAAGAGCATATACCCATGCTCTCCATATACAATGCTTGCTTGCTACCTCAGAAATGGACTCCACTAAGGCCATGCATTTTATTCTAACCCTTATGAGGGTATGCTTGAGTGTCGCAGTCTCGATGCACAAGTTAGTCGAGCATAATTTGAACAAGGTGCGCTGAAAATGAGCGGCAAGTGAGAACTTACAATGAAGGAAATGAAACAGATTTGACTCAATGTCAAGCTTTACCCAACACAAGCAGTGCATATAATACAAGTGTTCATCTCAATGAGCCCTAGAATAGCCCTTGAGTGTCTGCCAGAGACGAACATAATCCAGAACCTGCCGAATGATAGATGTTTGTCCACGAGGTGCAACACATCTCTAATTTGAGGTGGAGCATGATTCAGAAGCCTGGGTGAGGGGTTTGCTAGGGTTACTAGATAGGGTTGATGGCCGTGCTGAACTGTGCCTCCAGAAACTCCAGCTGCCGCTCCAAGACAGTCAGCTTCTCGTTCAAAGTGGCCAATTTACTCCTAGTCGACGACTCTGCATTGCGCAATCCCCTAGGGTTAAATGAAGAATATTCCCAGCAAAATTAGAGTCAAGAGTTCTGGCCACAAAAAGGAATAGCAACAGAGTTTACTAACATCGTGCTCTAGAGAACAAAGAGCAGAAAGCATCGGAAGAAAAATTATAAGTAGCGTAGGATGTTTACCAAACTGCAAAAGAAACTCGAACAGACGACGCACATTCAGGGACAGGGAGCTCGAGAAATGGCGATTGTCCCAATCAGATTGCACGGCAATGCCCACAGCCACACTATTGTTAATGCCGTTCTTCGCCATGTTGCGAAAGCAACTACAAGCACACTCCGATCCGGGATGACCTAATTCTCCCAACACTCACTTCAAAACCCTGCGCGATGAAAAACCGAACATTTGTTTTTTCCTGGTCAATCCGTCCCTGTGCCTAGAAATCCTTCGTCCAGCCTTAAAGGAAAAAACCCGGTAAGCCTAGCATTCGCTATTGAAACATTCCGCAAGTGAGAAGTGCAGCAGCTCTGCAACCCACGCGCACTAGCAGTCTTTCTCCATGAAGAAGGTGTGACACCCCTTTTGTGTTCTGTGGAGAATGAGAAAGGAGAATGGAGAACGAGACTTACCTGCGCAAATTATGAAGCTCTCGAACCTAAAGAAACTTGTATCAGTAGCTGCACCTCTTTCAATCCTGCATGCTCGATCGCTACAAAACTCCAAACCCTAAGTAAGCGCCAAGTTTTCTGGATTTAAGAAAATGAGCAGGAATGCCAATGTTTTCACAGTTTCGATGAGTGAACTAATGAAAAAGGCTGTAAAGAGGAACGACACCAGAAACAAGAGCAAGACACCCAATACGAGAGATCGGTACAAAACTCCAAACCCTAAGTAAGCCCCAAGTCTTCTGGATTTAAGAAAATGAGCAGGAATTCCAATGCTTTTCGATGAAGGAACTAAAGAAAAAGGTTGTACAGAGGAACGACACCAGCAACAAGAGCAAGACATCCAACACGAGAGATTCTATAGAGGAATCGATCACAACGGCAACAACAGTAGTGCAGCGCGGCGAGGATCACCTAAGAGAAAACGTGAAATGGATTCTCGGGATGCAGAAAAAACCGAAATGCGGAAACTTCAATTACGAGGAGAACGCATTTCTGCAATCACTGCTCTCTAACGAGGATCGAAGGTGAAAACGGCAAGCAGGGTGAAGCGAGAAGCGAAGCGATGAAACTTGAATTATTTCCTGAAGTGGTCTTCGAAAGATTCGTGAAGGTCTGATTCGGCACACATGTGCCGAAATTGAATTTCCACGTCATTACCTTAATTCAGGGAGGCATCCCACTTAAGCAGTTTCTGGTTTCTGCAGGGTGGGTTTTTTTAGAGGGTAAATATTCTCATCTGTAGAAATAGACAACAGAAGGTTTGCATAATTTTCCAGATTTTTTTTCCTCAACAAAGAATTACTGTGAAATTTTTAGTGGAAGATGGGCTTTCTTGGCCATAATGGTGATGTAGACTTTCCTCTTTCAAACAAGGACTAGTTGCAATATTGAGAGTCTTCATAGCCAATCAGAATGTCCTATAGCTACATCAAGAACTATACCATAATTCATTGTTGCTCATTTCTTTGTATGGAAAGAAAGTAGCCTACATTGCCAGAATGGGGTTGGTCATGAATGGATTGCCTCCCATATCTCTAACTTTCTTCTTATAAACCATGAAATCATCATACCTTGTTTGTGTATAGGGATGGTTGCAATCTTGGTTGCAATTAACCCTTAAAATCCTTGCTAGTGACCATGGAAATCATCCCTTTGGTACTATAGGACATTAGCTACTTTAAAAAATAAAAAACACTCATTGGAGGTCAAAGTATAGTATATGATCTCCCATTTTGACAAAATTCCAAAGATGAACACTTGTAGTTCTATCCTACATAGAAAGATTCTTTCATTCATTAGCCACAAAACAGATATAGCTTTGTTTAAAGGTTAAAGATTGTACTCAAATTCTAAAATTATCTATGACATTTGCAAATAAAAAAATGAAGTTCAAGTGACATAATACAAATTAGTTAACCTTTAAAAATTTATCACCTATAGACATTTATATATCTTTAGAGGTTTAATATTCTATTATTATTTTAAAGGATAATTATGAATAAAGTCATACTAGACTTTTCCAATGAAATTAATAAGGTATTCAAAAATTAATTTGAAGGACCAACTCGTGTCTTGTATCAAAATTTGAAATTTGTGTTCTATAATAAATAATGAACCATTGAAAGATCTAATTGAAGTTTATTCCTTTTCAAAGAAATTTGAATACTATTAATTGTACATAACTCAAAATGAAAAATAAAATAAAATTTTGTAGTTGAAATTGCACACTTTGACAATCTCCATCAATTACTTCTACAAAGAATCTACAATGACTATCCTGCACTCAATTCTCTCTAATTAATCCAAAAATAATAAACCTCTACATTTAATTCTATTACGTTGGATGCCATCTAGCTATAGAATTAGAATGTAGTAGATAAAGTTGATGGAAGTAGAAAATGAAGAATATATTTTTTTATAAAAAAATAGGTAAACTTCGTAGAAAACCTTATGTAAGTTAAGTGAACAATAAATACATCAAAAAGTAGGAATTAGAAATTAAAAAATCACTTTTTCAAAATTCATATGTCATGATCCGTCCAATGAGGTTCCCCATTGTCAAAGTTCCATTTTGAATCACAACCCCCTCTATGGTATCCAAGGAAGGGAATTAAAACACACACCCTATCCCACAAGGAGGGGGGGGGTAATAAATAGTTGCTAGTTGCAAGTAGAGGGTAATGGCCCACTAGTCTCCTTGTATTGTGACTTGGTTGCAAAGCCAATCTTTCAAAATTCTTGCCTAAAATGTACACATTGAAGATGTAAAAGTATAGTATGTTACAAGGGGATTGATTTTGAGTATTTCTATAATCAAACATTTGAAACTCAACAATTCATACTTCAATCTTTCATACTAAGGGATTTTGAAATCTTCATCTAATTGCCAATGAGATTTAAAAAATCCAAAGCCAATTTAATAATAGTCACTTTGATCAAATGCCTATTTTGAAATGTTCAAACTTTATATTGCAACCTAGCATTTGTTTCAAGGATAAGTGAACCACTCCACATGCTTCACCTTGTAGGATAGATGTAAAAATACACCTTTTATCTTTTGGTTGGCCATTTTTGCATTTCTCTATATACATATGAAAATTCAAAATCTAGATATAAATTCAAATTTTGTCAAGTTGATTCATTAGATTGTAAATAATAAATTTCTAAGTTTTCCTTGGTTGAAAAATCTAATCATCTCTACCCTTGTAATATAGAGCTCAAGTCTTCACTCCAAAGTCCATACTTTAAATAATGAACATTGCAATGATGTTTTGTCTCAATAACATTTCTTTCATCTAAAATAATGCTTGAATCTTTTTTTTTTAACTTCCTTTCCTTTGAGACCAATTTGATGAATTTGAGATGAGTGCTTTACATACACAAAGATATTCTAACAAAAAAAATTAAAAAAAATTAAAAAAGATTGAGGCGTGAAAAGGTCAAGTGCAGCCAAAGCTGCGGAACCTTGTAAAAGTCGAAAGGTAACCAACGATCACGACCATGCGGCTTCACTCAGTTCAATTCAACCGGCAGCCAGAGCATCGTCGTGCTTTCAAATTCTTGGAGTGAGAGGCATTTGTAGGGTGCCTTGCATCGATTCACGAAGTTGCTGTGCAATTAGGTTTCGATTAATATTATTTGCATTAGTGCAGAATTTCAGAGTATTTTGTTGATCGAGTTTTGGTGGAAGAGGTTGTGTAAGATTGGAGTGACGGGAGGGCTTCCCGTCGTGGCCATGTCGGGGCTTTGCAGCGTGTGCGGCTCCCCGGATTTGTCCGTCGGCGGCGATGGCTTCTCCTATTGCAACGTCTGCGGTTCCCAATCGCAATTCTTCCAGGACCAAGCTTTCGATTACGACGACACGCACCTCTACAACGCCCGGAACGTCCGTGAGCGGGGCATCGCACGCAAGGAGTCGCAGCTGGCGACGCAGCAAACGCTCGCCACGCAGGCTTCGCAATTGGCGACGCAGGAGGATCTCGCCTACTTCCAAGCCTCGCAGTTTCAATCGCAGTATCAGTCGCAATTTGGGGATGACTTGATGCCGTTCTCCCAGAATCCCTCCCAGCCGATCACTGCTCCATCCGAGTTAGGGTTGTTGGAATCGGAGTTAGGGTTGTCGGAATCCGAGAGGCTGGCGGCCCGGGTGCGGAAAGTATATGTGGAGGGCGTGCAGGTGCTCGTGCAGATGCAATGCGAGGCGTTGGTGCAGAAATTCGGGGTGACGCCGCTGGTGTGTGGCATTCTCGGGCCCGTGTGGATGAAGTTTGTGAGCAGCACCTGTGTGTACGAGGATGGGTGGGCGGATGAGGCCTTGCTTGTGGCCGAAGCGCACCATGAGAAGTCGGACAAGGAAGATAGCGATGAAGAGGAAGAGGATAGCCTTGCAGGTATGACCTTCCTTTTCTATGCTGTTGTACTTGCTCCGGATTTCATGACATTGAAAGGATGCTAGAGTGATGTTGCTGCAATCGCTCTCCCTGTGAGACTGCCCCACTGCGTTAAACCCTAAACCCTGCTCTTGCTTGAACAAGTTGTTTCGATTACCTTCTTCATTTGGTTTCCTGTTGTTGTCAGTTAGTGGTACATTTGTTACCTTCCTTGAAGCTTCCTAAATGATTTATTTCACCTCCTATAGACATGAGAACTGTGTTTTTTGGCCATTTAGGCACATCGGAGTTGACCATATTTGATACCACACATTGAGCAACAATCGTATTTCTCTTTAAACATCGTTTATGCTGTGAGGTGAAAACACCTAAAATTCTCTGAGTACCCGGTTCCTGACAAGTAGACTTCTGTTGAAAGTGGCAAGTAGACTTCCGTTGAAAGTGTCCCCAAAGTGCAATTAAAACGGTTCTATACTTAATAGTGATGGGTTGAATGGTAATTGCGATTGGTTGACTGTTGATTCTCTAGATTTTGGTTTTATGAGTAGGCTATATGACGACGGTTTGAGTGTCCTAGGGAGCTTCCTCTTGAAAATTCTTAGTCTTATCCAAAAATTCTAATTTATTTTTGAAAAGTCTTTCATAATTTTCAATTGTTAGTACTACAAATATGCTTTTTCTTGAAAAAGGTGCTATAACTGTGCTGAATTGCTTATGTTGATGGTTTTGGGTGTTTTCACCTTTTAGTGTTATGAATTTTACAGTCTTCGTCTGCAATTTCCTTGTTTTCTTTTTCTTTTTTTCCTTTTTTTGTGGATGTGAGTTTTACGTTTGTTGGTGTTTGACAGAGTTGGACCTCGAGAAGGATGAGAAGCCTGTAGTGCTTCGAAAAGAGGTGAAGCCGAAAAGGAAGAAAAGGGTGACTGGGGAGCCTTGGACCACTTATGGTGAAAGGACTCGCTTTGTATGGCTTCGGAGTTTGAAAGCCCGAATCCCTCTTCGCGCTTCCCTTGCAATCACGTACCTTGTATGCCACTTGGCTCGAGAGCCAGTTCTTCCAACGGACATCATAAACTGGGCATTTGAAGGGACCCTTCCGTACTTGAGTGCATATACCGAAATTGAGAAGCGGTCTAATTGGGACACTCAGCTGCAGTTATTCAAGGCTAGCAAGATCTTTAAGCCTCAAAGAATGACAAATGCTCGAGTGGTAGAGTATCTAGCTAGTGTAATTGGAGATCGAATTGACTTGGAATTGCCTCCAATCAATTTTCATGCTATCGCTAGGCGGTTCTTGAGAGAGCTTGATCTTCCTGTTGATCGTTTAGCACCTTATGTGTTTAGGTTGTATGAGTGGTTTCCTAGTTCAGGATTGTGGCTTACCAGTCAAGTTAGTAAATTTCCCACTCGCGTTTACGTTATGGCAATGTTAATAGTGGTCTTCAAGATTCTCTATAAATTGGATGGTAGGCACAGATTGCCTCATAAGGATTCTGATGCCGTTACTGGAGTTGAGTTAGCTACGGAAACGTTGAGAAAGCAAGAGAACGAGCAGTGGAATTCGGAGGAGTTTGTGGCCAAGATAAAGATAATATTGAAGGATGATGCCGCCCAAGTTGGTGATCATTCATCTTTACTTATCTTGCTGAATTTTGAGATTTATACTCTGTTGGTGCTTGTTAAATTTTTGTTTTCCGAGAAACGAATATGTTTCGTTAGGTCATGAGTTCAAATTTCCGGTCATTCTGATCCATGAGTTTCTTCCTTCGGATTAAGCTACTTTGGCAGTAAGGTAGGGAATACGTGTTTTCGTCAAAACCAGTGAAACTCTAGTTGAGTGGATTTCTAACTCGTGATTTGCAACAGATGATCAGGAGCAACTCACAGAATACTTGAGGTACTGTCGGGAAACCATTTTTGCGAATGAAGGCATGTCGAATGACGAAGACCTCCGTGACCACTTTTGGGATCTTTATGAGCAGTCTGCTGAGCAGGTGTCAGACTCTGTCTATAATTCTTTTTGCATCTACTGAAATGATCAGTTAATGTTCATGTTGAGTTTTGCTAGGCATCTTCAAAAGTCTCAGCTTGTTACATTTTCATTAAAGAAACTTTCTGAGCATTCAAAACTTCAAAGCAGGTGACGATGCTTTATAGATTCCTCCGTTTCTGTGTGTAGAAGCCCTGAGCTAGAGCCTCGGCAGTGGTTTTCCTGGAAACCTGACAGCTTTCCTGTTTCTTTTTATTTTCTGCAGGGGGCCTTGAGAGGAACCGTACCTAAAAAATCAGAAATCTTTGAGTCGGATTTGGACAGAAGTGGATTACTGTTCTTAGGTTCTGAAGAAAATACACGTCAGAAGCAAACGAAGACTGGTAAAAAATTCAAAAAAACGTTGTCAAAGTTACGGACAGATCCATTACTACGAGGAATGGAGGATCTGGGTTTCTTTCTCCTTGACCCTCCCAAAGATGTGCCACAGGAGCATGAGTATTGGACTTACATTATTACTAGGGACGATGTACGGCCTGTTCATGAAGACTATCTCTTTGTCTTAAGGGCCTGTGCAAAAATCGTAGACGTTGACCCTCGTGTAGTCCACCTTGCAATTTTGAACGTGGAGAAAGGTATCATTGAAGCAGAAAATAAAGTTTTGAAGTTCCTGGCCCTGCAGAAAGGTATATCATTAGGTGATGCTGAGCATGTTTCGGAACAAATGGAGGAGGTTGACTAACGTTCCCGACGTTGCATTAACTCTGTATTTCATTGCCAGGAGAGATCTGATCGAACCTGGCGGAGGATATCAGACAATTTACTTGGAAAGGATGGTGAATACCGAAGGATATCTAACCTCAATACTAATTCAAGATGGTTTGCAGCTTGAGGTTCATAAGGTGTAAGGTTGAAGAGACAAGTACTTGTGGTCGTAACACCGTCCCCGGAGTGCAAATATCACATCCAGAATGCTAATGTTGGTGAACCGAAGGTGGCGTCCACATGCCTAATTATCATATTTTCTTCAGGTTTTACGTTGTTGTTATGGTAATAGTTTCCCGCTTATGAGGCTACAAGGAATTCTTGAGAAATGCATTTAGTAGAGGAAGTCTGCATGTTCTGTTTTTTGTAGGTGACTGCTTGTCAAGTGGGGCCTTACCTCAACTGTGTTCTGTGACATTTTCTCTCCAGGTTGAATGCAAAATGTGTTGGTACCTTACTCTCCAACAAGGTGGATCATTTTGCAGCAGAGTTTGTCTGCCTGATTCTCATCTGGCCCGCAGAGCATAGAGAAACAGCTTGGAAGTCGGCAGAATTTCAATTCAATTGACTCAGCTTTCAAATATTCAATTTTGTGTTTCACGACCTATCCGGAAGAATCGTACATGAGATGGTTCCTCAACAAGTTAGCTGCTTTCAGAACATTTTCATTCCGGAGATAATTGAAGCCAGATGATATCACTCTGGGGCAGGGTCATATGTTGCCAGACTTGAAGTTTGGCCATCGGAACTGGATCTCGGAGCAGGGTATGTTCGTGGATATTCAAGAGCTTTATCTGGCCTTGTAATACTTTCAAGATTTCGAAGGAAGCTTTTATTTGGAAGGATGATATGAAGTTGGAAGGTTACTCAGCTGGTATGAATAACATTTTAGAAATGCTCAAACGTACACCAAGAACTCCTTGCCATCAAATTTTGCATTTGGTCTTGAGACCGGTCCTCAACTCTTGTTCTCATGCCAAAAGATCCCTCGTGAGCTTTAGATTTAGAGATTTGCGAGATTTTGTAGTTACTTTCCCTGGTGGACACTAGATTTGCAGACTTGTGAAACGTGTGCTCAGGTATGCAGACCCCAAATCGCCCCAAACCCAACTGCGAACCGGATGTCAGGACTCAATTTCGAAATGTTGCATTCTAATGTAGTGAAAAGTGAAAGTACACAATGCTTGGCACTATGGAACTCATTTTGCAATTGAGGTTGAAAGGGTTGGAATTGGGTTGAATAGCCCCAATTTTATGACTTCAATGAATACCACTATGTGGTTTCTTCGCATGGGAAAAGGTTCATTCATTATTTCACATTCTTAAGGGATGCTTTTGGGTTACCATTGTCACTTGTATAGGGGATTTAATGTCCCTCCACTTAGGACAATTGCCTCCACTTGGGACAATTGGAAGCTTTACAAGTTTTAGCTTTTTCCTATAATGAATATTTTTTCTCACAAATAAGTTCACTTACCTCTCAACAATTGAGGGTACCAATAGTCTCCTCAAATAGTCTTGAAGTCTAATTCAAAGTGCTATGACTTTTGCATTCAATGTCCAAATTTAATCAAACTTATTGGAATATCTTTGTTCTCTCTTCTAGTTTGAGTGGTAATATTTTCAAACCAATCCAAGATGTATTGATTTTTTGGAAGCCACTCAAAATTCACAAGTTCAATTTGAGTTCACCAAACTACATTTTGATGGCTAAAACTTAAAGGGCTTGTATATCCTTCATCTAATATTTGTTTTTAATAAAATTGATTGGGTTATATTCCCCTTGAAGTCTAGTTGAATTTTATTGCGGTAAACTTTTCATGTCAATCAAGTTGTATTGAATATTTGAGAGTGATTCAAAGTTCAAAATCCAAACATTTTTGGGTTATGGTGAAATTTGGTAGCTTGTTTCTACTTCATACAATGTCCATTTCCAATTTCTTTTAGAAGGAAAGTTGTGCATATTAGTGTAGTTTGGATAATTAAAATTTTATATCAATTTAAGAAGTTGTAAGTGACTAAGAATCATTTTAGTAGGAGGAGATTCAACCATAGATTTGTTGTTTGCTACTTTTTTTTATATTTTGACATTTCAAAACCATTTTGCAAATACAATGAGGCAATTGAATGATATTTTCCTTAACTAATTTGTTTGTATGCTAATAGTTTGAAACTCTTTATAGTTTGAAGTTTTTTCATTTGAGTGCTTTTAGGAATCAAATTTCATCTCTTAGAATATATTGCTAGGAAAATTTTAGCATCGTTTTTCAACACTAAACATTATAATCTTGCAATCTATGGGGCCAAATGACTCCAAATTTGATTCATATCATTTATAATATGTACACTACAATATTGTATAGTTGAGATTTCTATACCTTAGTGACATTTAGACCTATAACACTTCAAAAGAAATAATATTTTTAAATCCAAAAAAATTTGGGACTTTTAGGAGTTAAATATATGTGAAAAATTCTCTAATTTACCATTCTATTGCAAAAAATATTTGTGAATTTGATCAATCTAAATATGTGCACTAACCAAAGGGACAAAAATTATTTTCTATATATGTTTAGCCTAGTCATATTTACAAACGCTTGCTAAAGGATGGCCAACCACGTGTTTGTAAGAGGCTCATTCAAAACCATATCTATTGTTTTTGAGCACTCCCTCTATCTCAAAATAAATCCGTGCGACTCTGATTAGTTTCCCACCAAAGACCACAAATTTATTTCAAGACAAAGGTAATATTGGATATCTAGATATTAAGCAAATGAGATTTTGTTTTGTTTGGAGATATCTATTTTGAAGACAACTTCAATTTGAGCTTTTGTAACATAAGGTAAGAGGCTCAAACTCCGACAAGCAATTATAACTCAAAGGTACAGTTTGCTTTCTTCAATGTACCAACTACACACATTTCACGAGATGGTAACTTTTGATGACCAGAAATGACCACTTTTTTCCAACTTCAAAAATTTGTAACTAATTCCACAAAGGTTCAAATAATATGAAATGACTTGGTGGTTTACCTTTGGTGCTCCTGTCAATTCTTACACTCCTAATCCTGTTTTTACATAACATCATCATTCCGGTCTTTCAAGCTGTCCATTTGACATCTTTCTGACGCATTTACAAGGAGTTCCATTCAAAACTATAATTGGTAAGAATATCGTCTGTTGTTTCAGAGTGGGAGGTTAAAGAGTTCCAATTTCTCAGTTGGAGTTTCAATTTTTAGCTGGCAGATGTAATTAAGGGAGGCGACCCATTCCCAACCAGGGACCCATTCCCGGCATATAGACTACACTCTTTCTGATCAACAGGACATTAATGAGCAATGCAGTTGTGGCGCATTACAATTGGTTGTAGGCTTGGTTGATTTTAGAAGTAACCTATGGTTGGAAATAGGAAGGCCTACATAATGGAAATGTGTGAAACTGAATCTTCATGAAAATAATTCACAGAAATTCCATTTTTCATGGAAAAATTTGAAAAAAATATGGAACGTTGCTCATTTCTATTTCTTCATCCAAGCAAATTTTCTCCATGACCAGATGCATACTACACATATGCTGAATTGCTTAACTGGCCAGAAATGGGTTGCCTCCCTTAAGGTATGCAGGACTGAGAATGCTGCAATCTGGAAATTGTTCCCTGAAGGTTTGTATTGATATAAAACATGAAAATTATGTGGTATACATGTCCATCAATTAGCTGTTCAAATTGTTCTTCCAATCTTGGTACAAGAGTTAGCTCAAGTGGCATGTCTATGGATTGCGTTTTCAAACTTTGAAATTCAACAAATGTAACATATGAAAATTTGTATGTACCCAGTATATTTGCATTGTGTTGGAAAGGAATGAGTGGATGTCTACTTTGATCACCAGATTTGCCTCAAAAAAAAGGTTGTTTTGATCTATGTACAGCTGTGAACATAAAGAGGACACTTGAGTAATGTGGATGAACATGACGGGGCCTGTTGAGTAATGAGCTAACATTCCACTTGGATGCCCAGCAACGCAGAAACACCATTGGATGCACAACAAATAATAACACCACCAAGAAACGTAAATCCTCTTTTCAGAAGCAGAACTATGGGCAGAACCACCCATAGACAGTCCATCACTTAAGCAATGCCGTCCATGTTCTGGAGCATTATAAGGTGATGTAAATTTTTTGTCCTATAGGAAGATAGAAATCACAAGGATTACAAATTTTTGGTAACTTTATACCTTCAATTGAAATTACTATGAACTTTGGAAGCCATTAGCATATAGAGTCTTCCAATTTTGATCATTCAAGAATTACTTTCCAGCTCACTATTTCAAGACATGTCATGACCTTATCAGTCCCAATCTTGAAAAGGAGAAAAAAAACACATTCCAAGCTTTAGTTAGAAATCTGTTCTAGCCTTGGTTGGAAATAGTTGCACCATAGAGGTTGGGTATGCCTCCCTGGTCACAAGTGGGTGGTTCTACCATAGCAAAATTTATTTGATTCCGATGCTCTTCCCATTGGGAAAATTCTTTGATAATTCATGTAGCACCACCCACATGAATACATGATGGTTCAATATTCCCACATATATTTCCAGTCTTCCCACATCAGTATTGCAAAAAACGTAGGCAGTAATAAGAAAATTACTCCTAGGATAGATGCTGATATCCCTAATCTGGCTGTTGACGTTTTTCCAACGCATACATTTTTCCAACCTAAA
The DNA here is from genome assembly GCA_963969395.1 of Pseudoscleropodium purum. Classification (NCBI taxonomy): domain Eukaryota; kingdom Viridiplantae; phylum Streptophyta; class Bryopsida; order Hypnales; family Brachytheciaceae; genus Pseudoscleropodium; species Pseudoscleropodium purum. The sequence continues at coordinate 9,132,899 of OZ017796.1, forward strand.
TTTACATTGCCCATAAGTCCTGAGAAATTTTCCATGACGTTAAGTCCAACTCCTATTCTAATGGTAAAAATTTCAACCTTGCGTTGGTCCTTCTCAGCATCGTTAATAAGCTGTATATATAATTGAGACTTCAATTGTAAAGCAATCACCCTGAATTACTACATTTTCCAATGCACTTAAAGTAATACCAACAAAGCCGGGACAAGTTTCCCCATAGGCACTCTACTACCCTACCCAAGAGCGGGCTTCAGTTGCTCAAAAAGCACGTTCTGATATTAATAGTGTGCACTCTCAAATTCAATAGAGTAAAGGTCTCCCCAGTTTGTAATAGCAGTATTAACTAACAGAATAGTACAAAAGAAACACAGCACCAAACACCATCAGACCCCAGTTTTGGTAATTCACGGAGTTTCGTCCTGTGTTTTTCTCAGACTCCAGCTCCCGGACCCTCATATCATACACTTTACGATTAACTCTAATATGTGATCATCAAAGACGATCCTGATGTCCATTCAAGGTACCTGTTTGAATTAAATGTAGTTGAATTATTAAGGCCTGTCCTTTACATTATACAAGCCCAACATCTAGAAGTTACCCCACAAGATCACAACCAACGACATCAGAACTTCCATGATTTCAGAAGAGAACAGAGAACGCCAGATGCACCTGGCATGCTACTAGAGACAAAATCAGACAACCTTACAACTATAGAACAAGACGCAACCAACAAATAAACATGGGATGACAAATTCTGAGGTTACACGCTCCCAAGTAAATAAAACAAATGAGTATTCAAGTATGGAGTATACAAAATTGTTGAGTATCAACTACAAATAAAGTCCCGACTAACATTGGATACAACAGCCAACTCAAAATCACCGAGTAGTGAAATCGACATTCGAACACGGTATTGCAAAGTCAATACCAATATTGCAGAGTCGTACAAGGTAACTAAGAGATTCAAATGATTCTTAAAAACCGAGTGAGCAAGAGCACGCCAAAAATAGAAATTATCTCCACTTAAAGCTACAAACGCCCTCTTCGAAAACCCCACGAAGCTCCTTGCTAGAAATCGAAGTCGAATGATCTAAAATAACGGAAAAAAATGAACTCAGGTTACAAAAAGATCAAAAGCAGCTTATAGCACCCACCAGTACACTATTCTCGTAAACTTCGTAACCATTGCCACTACCGGCTAACAGCTATTCAATGCAGAAACCATTCAGATGCCATCAGAATCCGAGGAATCCAAATAATAACCACTCTAATATTCATTTCACTCCTAACTCTCACAGAAATGTGGGTTTCCATAAACCATTGAAAAATATGACATTTGAATGTACCTATACTATGTGGCGAGGTATCAATTGTACCTTCTCAAACCTGCTCCAACTACTCCGAACCAGCTGCAATTCCAACAGCGCTCTCTTTGACACTGGAACAAGGAAAATACAAAGAAAATATCAGCAGCCTTCCAGCCACATGTCATAAACGTCACTAAAAGAAACGAAATAGAACAACTCTTCAACAAACGAAAACAGCACACGGCAAGAAAAAAATAACTCCAAATATAACCTAAAAGAATAAAAATAAAATCTACTTTATCAATACGGATAAATTGCTTGCAATATGAAGCAAGAAATCTGAAAACAAAGACAAAATCGCAACTACATTCAACAAAACACAAATAACGGAGAGAAACAAAACATAAACATCAAGAAACAGAACTCGAACGATCAAACTACCGAAGGAAACAGACAAAAAAACGTCATCAAACCAATAAAACAGACAATTTCAATCTCACAGTCAAACTCAAACACTTCAGCAGACAAACAAAAAGCGCGAGCACTAATAACTACCTCTCTTCCGCGAGCCGCCGCTCCAGATCCACGTTCAGTGTCTGCAAGTCCTTGCCCCTTGCTTCGACAACATTCATGTCCCGTGGACGCGCCTCACCGAACGGACTCGGCCTAGATCGGGGAACTTCAGGAGTACCAGGTCTGCTAGACACACCGCCGGGAGTCCCTGGACGGCTACCCGGACGCGTGGAATGGCTGCTCCCAGGACGGTTAGAGTGGCTGCTACCCGGCCTTACGAATCTCTCACGCGGAACCTCCAAATCCGCGTCGATCTTGCGGTAGTCCTGCCCCTTCTCCGCAAGAATCTCCTCACGAGGCCTCGCCGCACCGAAAGGGTTCAACCGCGCCTTCGGTCTCTGAGCAGGCGACGAAGACTGCTGCTCCACCTCCGCTGATCCTCCTTCCTTCGACCCATTCACCTCACCTGCAGACGCGGGCCGAGGAGGACTGTCCACAGGAACAGTGCGAGGCGCAAGCTTCAAACGCGGCCTCTCCGAAACACGGGGAGCCTCAGAATCACGCGACAAAGGCTCCTTACGCGACCAGCGATCGGCGTCGGCGCCTGCCTCCCTGTAAGACGAGTCGAATCCACCGCCCGAGCCTCGGCTCGCAGGAGCCACGCTCGGAACGAACTTCTTGCTCTTGCCCCAGTTGTCCACCTCATCCGCTCGAGAAGGCATGTCCCGATCCCCACGAGGGTGGTCGTCGAATCCACCCATGCTCACTCGACGCTCCTCGTACCTGACAATCCACAACCACGATCAACTACTCGCTCAAAATTCCAAAAAAAGACGATGCCTTCACCCTAATGAACACTCTCTTCTTCTGCCCCTATCACGCATTTGCACTCTTGCACATCCCAGGCTCGAAACCCTAATACCATCTACGCAATTCGGTACCTCACGCCATCCATTCCCATCATCTCACCGATGAATCTCACTCACAATTCACCCACTCTTTCACACCCTCCACATTCGAATCTCCTCCAAACAGATGGGCCACATTCGCTCACATACCCAAACTCTCGCCGGACCTACCCCTCTCCCACTCGACCCACACAAACCCTAACATCCACCACTTGCACATTTGCATACCTGCCGGACGACCTGCGATCATTGTAACCCTCCGCCGGTGCAGCGGGCACGAACTTCTTCGCCGATCCCCAGTTGTCCACCTCGTCCGCGCGGGACGGCAAGTCACGGTCGCTCACGCGACCCCCGCGGCCCCGATCCTCCTCGTAGCCTCCCCGCTCGCCCCCGCGCTCGCTCGGCAGCGACGGCACGAACTTCTTCGTGGCGCCCCACTTGTCGTCCGAGTCCGCGCGCGACGGTCCCTCATCACGCTCTCGGCTGCGGTCGCGCCCGAAGCCCCCGCGCTCTTCCCGGTCCCCGCCATATCCCCCTCCGAAGCCGCCCCCGCGGCGCTCCTCGCGCTCGCCGCCGCGGTCGTTGGCTCCCCCACGGAAGCCCCCGTAGTCCTTGAAGCCTCCCCCGAGCCCTCCAGCAGGCGCGTCCTCGTCCGAGCGCTCGCGGGGGCCTGTGGGCAGACTCAGCATCTCCTCAGTGGTGAGTTTCGTGCTGTCGGTGTAGGAGCTTCGCTGCTTGCCGCCTGGGCCGACATACTTGCCCACCATAAGCTCGCTCAGCGACACCGTGACCCCCTTGTTCTTCTTCTTGCTGGGCTTGGTGCTCAGCGAGTCGCCCAGCGAAGGGAACGCCTCCTCTTTGACACTGCCGGGCGCCTTGTACGTCTGCGCCTCGCGCTCCTTAGCTTCCTGGTCCGCGAGCTCGGCTTCCTGCGCCCACGCGCCCGCTCCGCTCCACGCCCGAGCCATGGCTGCAGACAGGCGCAGCAGCAGCAGCAGAAACCCTAAAACAAGCAGATAGCGAAAACGAGAACTGAACTTCAACACTGCAGTGAAGCAGTGCCTGAAAACGAGAGAGTGGTGAAGAAAGAGTGTGAATCCAAATTCAAAGGGACTTGACGGCATCCCCACCCCCACGCCCGTCTCCCTGTCGGTTCCATGTTTTTCTGGATGAATGTGGTCGTTCGGATGAATGAGATCTTCTCGATGAAGGACGGACGGAGGCTTCTGGAGGAATGCGTAGTCTATGTTGCAATTGTTTATAACTTAGAAATCAACTAGTGTGCGGTGTGCCCCGTGTCATTGCCACGGTCAAAATAAAAGTGAAAGTAGATTTTTAATTGGTTAACTCTTTCAAACTTTGAAAATTAATAACTTTCACACTGCATGTTGGAATGCCATGGAAGAAAGCCCATGCACCACTCCTACCGGCAGTTTCTAGAACATGACCGGGAGATATCCAGTCCAAGAGATCTCAACGTAACAATTGAACAAACAAAAGTATAATTTAAGGTATGGATGTGTTGATCTTGTAAGGGAGAGACCTACAAAGATAGTCTGCTCTTAAAGTAAACATTTAAGACTTGATTGCCTTTTTAGGGAAGTTGCACTCTTTAAAACAATTTCCAATAAAATTTCAAAGGAAGGGAAATGGAATTGGCATCTAACCAAGTCATTTTATATATTTTGGACTATCTTAGAATTAGTTACAAATTTTTAAAGCTAGAACATAGTGGTCACTAAAAATGACCGCCTCTTGAAATGTACATTGTTGGTATATTAGAGAAAGCAAAATGTACCTTTGTGTCATGATCTTTTTGAGTGGGCAAATGCTTTTAGAGTAAATTACTTAACATGGAAAAACTATCAATGGTCAAGTTCAACATTTACTACCAAATAATTAATTGAAGTTGGAAAATGGAATTTGGTAGATGTCTAAAATTAAAAATAGAAAGATTTTTTCTATACATTTTTAGAAATGAAATGATATTCTTAAAATTTTGGCAACTACATTTTGTAATATTCTTTGCCAAACTTGACCATTAGGTGAGGTATGTAATTTCATGCAATTAGTATGCCCCACCCTAACTAAGTCTATCATATCCTAATTTGGAAGTTTACTTATTTGAATTTGCAAAGTACCTCAATATGCATATTTATTGTATTTTGGATGAAATCAATAAATTGTGGTCTACATTGTTTACATTATCTCTCAAGAAGAGTAATTATCCTCCAACTTTTATTCACATTTGTTCAATTTTCATCCAAACTCCATACAAATGCTTAGACTAATCAAAACAATTGCATCCTACATGTATTTAAATAAGTGTGAGGGGTCTTGCACTATTCAAAGTCTTATACTTTTATTGTATTAAGTCTTATGCAATAGAATTGGAGGTTTAGAGTACTAGGTTTTAATATCTTAGATTGCCCAAGCATCTATTTTGGGTTGTTTTCATCCTTGCAAACTTGAATATGCATGACCAATAAAATAGGTTCAATTCCATTCCATTAAATTCACTATGAGACATTGTTATTTTATACATATTGATTAGTGCAATAATGAATTGTAAACATATGATCTATAAGTCGTCACTTACAACTTGTGTTTGAAACTTAGCACTCAACTATTCTTCTATGTCGTACCAATTACATACAACAATATTCAATTTTTGTAAAAGGGGCTTATTTTATTTGGATGTTCAATCTACATTCCAATTTTTCAATTCATGGTATAGGAAGGTCAAAACATACAATAGTCCCAATGTTCTGTATATAAAATGGACAAAATTGGATAATGGTTTCAAAACATACCTTTAGGTTAAATTTGGTTGAAAATAATTTAAAAAATAGACCCCAAATATTTTGCAACTTCTAGCAATTGTTCTTCAACTCCTTTTGGAACTAAAGTATTCAAGTGGTTCAACTACCTTTGCGAAACTAATTGCCATACTAACTCAATAATATTTTAGATGTATATCATTTTAATGTGTTTCAACTACACTTGTGAGTTGGATGCATTATTACCTCGATAGTATTTAACATGTTTTTAGTACAATGTTTCAATCACTTAACTATCAAAATTTCACTTATATTTGCAATTGTTCTAAATGAAACAAAATGTCAAAGTTTTGTCAAATTTCACAATTTTTAAAATTGTAACTATACAAATTCAAACTTGATATATTATGATTTGCATGAAAAAGTAAAACACATCAATATGACTTATAGTTTGAAAGATTCTAATGCTTGATCATGAGGTACTAAAAATATAAAATTGATTTGAATTCTATTAATTCTCTTTTTGCTTATCAACTCTAAAATTGCGGTCATGAAAAGAAATATGAGGTTAGCCCCTCAAGGCCTGACAACGTTTCTACAATAGAGGTTTTCAATGAATTTCCCCACTTTGATATTTTTTTGCACAAAACTGAGCTTGAAATTTTTAGCTTTAACCATACAAAAGTGAAGAATACTTTGTCTAGTATGCATGGAATTGTATGTGGAAAATATTAACCATTGTATTTTTAGACTATAATAATTTTGGATGATCAACTCTAAAGGCAAAAAATGCAACTTTTAGAGAAGAAAAATTATAAAAAGATGAATAATGCTTTTTTGCCCTCCAAAAAAATTGTATTAGAATCTAAGGCAAATTTAGTATTTTTTTTATTTAAAAAATTGAGAAATAAAAAACTCTCTCAAATTTGTAGACATTTTCAAATAAAAAGAGTTGAAAGCCAAAATTGACCAAATTCAATCCTATAAAATTAAAATAAATTAATATTTGCAATATTTTTTGAAATTTAACAATTGATATCATTAGTATATTGTTTGGAATATTTCCAAAAAATTTGGAATCATTTTAATTATCTTTGTATTCTTAATCACACTACATTGAATTTTGTATTTTTTAAATTGCTAAAAATAAAAATTTGAATTTTTTTTTCAGATCTAATTTGTTTGTCCAAAGTAAAGATTGGAAATGTCCAAGAAAATGTTTTTTTTTCCATCCCTACTATTTCTTTCATTGTAAACAAATTGTGTTTGCTCTTTTTTTCTATTAGGTTACATTTCTTAAATCAATTTTGAAATATTTTTCATATTGAAATTTTGAAATCAAAGAATGCAACAAGTATGTCAATGCTTGTTACTCTACAAGTCCCTAGTTTACAAAATATTGAGATTTCACCTTATTGGAAATTTGCCATTGAAAATTTGAAGAAGACACATTATGTCTGCTTAGTCTTTGAGGGGTTAAAGGACATAATATGTGTAACCACAATCAATTTAGCTTCTAAAAATCTACTCTACAACTATTTTTACCCTCAAACTTTGAAAGGATCAAAAATGTCCTTGAGCAATTTTGGCAAGGTTCTACTATGACATTTTGTCCCTTGATATTATTGAGTTTTTTTTTAATAGAAGTTGGAAATATAAGCACCTTCGTATGAATTTTGATTTTTTCATGACTCAAAGTATTTGTGGTTGAAAAGTTATGCACACAATTATAAAATCAATGGCAAAGATAGTTTGGTGTGACTACAAAAAAAACAAGTACAAGGAAGGTTTGCCCCCATGTTTTTTAGGGGTCTATTGTATATGCCTTTGAATGCTCATACAAGTAAGCATATTGCCACTATTTCACAAGAAATTTTACTTAGTATGGAAAGTCTAATATGTACTTAAAAGATGTCAAATATCTTTTGGATATTATTCATATCTACTGGGATTTAAGAAAAATTCAGAGCTATCAATGTAAATTAAAAAATATCCCCACCTCCCAAAATGCCATCGATTTTCTAAAAAAACCAGAACCGTTGATGTCCATCGAATGGATGATCTTGACCATTCAAATATAGATACAAAATACAATTGTATAATACGGTTATAAAGTGCAAATACAAAATACATATGTGGTATATAGTTATAAAATATGGATACAATTTTTGGAAATGTGGATACAGATACAAGTAAAATGTTCAAAATACAACATACAGATATAGTAATAGAATTCAAAATACAATTAAAATATCCCATATTGAATGCATTGGGAACTAATTCCTCAAAGTTACAAATATGGGGAGAGAAGTACAAGTAGTGTATGTTAATTCAATTTCAATTTAAAATGAATTGAATCGAGCCCAAAAGAGGTATTGTGTCACTATGTAACCAAAAGATGTCATACATATTTTAGTAATAACATTAACATAACTACTATATTGACTTTATTGATTTAGACCTAGGGTGATGTTGGTCCTCTATTCTTCTATGGAGCTATGGCACCAAGGCATGTTCCTATTAGTAGCTATTGTTCATGCATGTGTCATGTTAGCGGGCCATGTTAATGAAAAGCTAACAATTGTGCCTCAAGGATATCCTAGAATCACAATTCAATACAACAGAAAATGACATAGGAGATGGCATGCCAAACCATTTTTTTTAGTGGGCTAGTGTAGGATTCATCGTCCCCAAGTCCATGATAGAAGGTGACATCACTTCTAGGCTTCTATGTTAATGTTAATACCAAAAGATGTTGTATGAAATCTCTTGGTTACATAGTAACTACCAAACCGGGTCATATAATGATCAAAAACAACAATGCTCTAATAGTAATAATGATTTTGACCCCAAAAAATTATATTCAAGGAGATTTAGCATTTATCTATAATTCCATCGATCCAATTTTCAAGAACATTATTTAATGCGCCCATCTAAATATTTTAAATCTAGCCTTTGAATGTCAACTTGAATAGTCTTATTGTTATCCTTGTGGGAGATTATAATAGAACCACCTATTGTCAACCACTTAAGGGATTCCACTTATGTTTTGGAACAATGTAAGGCAATGTAAATTTCCATGAGTTGATTAGTCCCAACTTTGAAAAGGAGGAAAAAAACATTCTACACTTTGGTTGGAAATTTTTTTTAGCCTTGAATAGTTGCAACTATTTTTAGCCCTACAAGTTAAAAATTGGTCCTTGGTTGACAATAGGAGGTTCTACCATAGTTAGATTTGTTCTTGGGAACACCTATTGAAACCATTAGCATTGTCATTAAACCTTAAATTGTTTCTAAAACCCAATTAAGCAAGAAGAGTCTTGGTTAACATTTAAGCACTTCAATGTCAAATTTCTAGACAATGAACAAATTTATATTCTTGTATCTTTCTCATTACTGCTTGGATAAAAGTCATCCTAATTTGGTATTACAAGAGTACTTATTTTTCTATAATTACAAATGTGAAAATATGTTAAGTAGTTGACCAAGCCAAAATTGCATTGACTCTAGTTCAAAATTGGATTTGTAAAAATGAAGTTATAGATTGAAAGAATACAAAAATTTCAAAAAACTACCACATCAAGATAAACTTGTTTCAATTCCATTCCAACAAGTTTTACTCAAAAAATGATAATATTTTATTTGTAATTGAAACTAGAAGGAAATTGAAAATTTCCCTTTCAAAATTTTCCAAAAAATATTGGTCATAGCATTTGTGGATCTAACAATACATATGGAATCTAAAACTCCAAATTTACAACTTTTATTTTTATATTCATTCCAAAATATTCTTCCAAATAGTACTTTATAATGATTTTTCCCAAATTGTCAATTTGAGAGAAGGATTTGGATGTTCAGGGTTTAATATGGAAATATATTCAAATTGCTTTTGTTATGGACATGATGTGTGCACCTTAATCCAACAAGGTTGTTGGAGTCATTCTTGACATTTGGATGACTCTGGGCTGATGTGCACTCATGTTGACAAAGCATTTTTCATCCCATCCTTGTTTAGAAAATTTTCTTGAATGGAAGTTGTTGGGATGTTGTTTTAAATTACAACAAGACTTTCATATGAAAAAATAGGGATAAAAAAAAATGGCATTTTAGTGTATTTTGAAATTTTAGAGTCTTTGCCTTTGTTTGAATTTAACCATAAAAATGATAATTTTTGAATTTAAGCCCAATTAACACATTGAAGGTCTTCAACTCCAATTCCTACTTTAATTTCAAATTATGAAAAGTTCCTAAAATTGGATATATTTTAGAAACCTAAACTTCACGTTTGTATCTACAATCAATTGGAATTTTAGATAATCACAATAATGTGATTTATACCATGATGTTCTACATTATAAAATCATTTTGTAATAAAAATTTAAAAAAAATTTAAAGTTTATTTTGCAATAGAAGTGATTTTTTTCTTCCTACCAAAACCTACTAAAAATTGTTTCAATTAGTTAAGCTCCCTTAAAAAGGCAACTCACTCTTAAATAGTTATTTTAAGAGTGGACTACCTTAGACCTAATTCAACCTCCAAATCCTACTTCTTTGGTGCCAAAACTCCTTTCAAATGCTGCCATGTAAGCATTTGGAAGTGATGTGAAACTTAGGACAGAGTGAAAAGAGGGACTTCGAGAAGATGCCACTGAGTTCCTCTTTGAAAAATATAAATGATGTTTTTAGTCATATGTAATTACCATCAAAATGAGACCATTTCAAAGGAATTTGAAGTAAAACTCAAGGTCATAGGCCCGTTGTTCCCAGTTTAATTTTTGTCTAGGCTGGTAGTTGGAATCTTTGACTGACGGAAGATTTAGTATGGCATGTTTCCAATATTATTTTACAAAAAAAAAAATTGATAAGAAATTGCTTGGTTAGAGTTTATTTATTTGTTTAGTGGGATCCCAGGTGGATGAAGCCAAGTCAAGCAGCAACTGATGCATATAAATTGCATACAAATAAATTCTTTTAGGCTTCAGGCATGGGAAGCTTTTGCTTGCAACATTATAAGGTAAGCTTAGTCTGCTCTTAAAGTGACCATTTAAGAGTTGATTGTCTTTTGGGGAAGCTAAATTCTTTAGTAAAAAAAACAGTAAATCTTTTTTTTGGAAGAAAAAATAGAATTGGCATGTAACTCAAGTTATTTCATATTTTTTGAACCTTTGTGGAATTAGTTATGAATTTTTGAAGTTGAAACACAGTGATGGTTGAAAGAAACTACCTCTTGAAATATACGTTGTTGGTACATTGAATCTAAGAGCAAAATGTACCTCTACGTCTTGATTGTTTTTAGGGCATGGTTTCTTTTAGAATAGACTACCTTACATCTTGGAAGGCAAATACACCTAAAGTCCCTATTTTTTCTACTTTGAAGGATTTTTCTATTAGACTATTGAAATTTTATATTTTCTTGTTGGCAAATGATACAAAATTTTAATGTAACAAAAAACTCATCGTTTGGATTCTATACATTAAAATTAAGGTGGGCACCTTAAATGTGCCACTAATCGTCTTCATGTTGTGTACATCTCTAAAATCAATTATGTTCCTATGTGGAAAAAACAATTTTAGAACCAAAATCTTTGTTCCTTCATAACTTTTGCCTGCTATATTCAAATGTCTTGTTCTCTAGTCCATCGGAACCTCCTTTCACTTCCCCAAAAAGAATTATGAAAATTTAACCATTCTAATAATAGTAACTAGTCATAGTAGCAAAAAGTGGGTACCTATCTTATAAAGGGTCAAAAAAAAATTAGTAGATGTTCTATAATTGTTTCCATGAAAAGATATTTATTGATTTAGAAGATATACTAATTGTGATCATATGATCAAGTGGTGAATTTAGGCACTAGTGATACCTTTTGATGTTCCTACCTTAATGTATACTGGTGTGTCCCAATCCTTTGCCATGGTTAGAATGCAAGTAAAAGTATTTTTCTAATTTCTTAACCTCTAAATGCCCAAGGCACCAAAATTTGGTGTTTGCAAAAATTTTAAGCTAAATAAAACCTAATCAAGTTTTTGTTTTTAATAGTTTATATTTTTGGAAAGTTCTTATTGAAGTCTAGTTTTAGCATCAAAAATTTAATCTTGAAAATAAATTATAGTGATTTTTCTATTTAAGATTTTGTGCAACAATACTCATTGCAATCTTGACTTCTAGTAGTGTTGAGAGCTCTTGGAAATGAGCATCAAATACACTAGATCTTGGAGAAAAAATCACATTCAAAATTCATTTAAAAAAGTTTATAGAGTAGATTTTAAGAATCCATAAATTGATTGGGGTTACATATGTTAGGCCCTTTAACCTCATATTTTTATGGTTACCAACTTTATAGATTTGACTCTTGAAAAGAAGATTGAATGACTTCACATCACTTTTATGTTTTAACATCTTCATAGTCAAACATTATAATCTTTCACTCCATAAGTGATATTGTTGTGTTTTCTTTTCCTATGAGATCTCTAACATGTCTAGTTTGAATTTGTACATTTATAATTATTTTTTTTTGATAAAACTAGTAAAAATGATGGCATTTTGTTCAATTTAGAGAAAATTCCAAGAAGCTTAAAACAAGCCTTGGGCATTTAGGGGTTAATTCATAAAAACTTTGAAATTCAATAATTTTCACGCCGTATGTTGGAATGCCACGAAATGAAGCTTGTGCACCCCTCTTGGCCAAGGGCTTTCTAATGGTATTAGGAATGCAATTGGAAGACTCACAGTATGGGAGATCTCAATGTAACAAATAAACAAAAGAAAAGAAAACAAACATCCTACCTTAAGGTACTATCGATTGATGTAAACTCTTACACATGCATTGTAAGAAATATTTAGAAGGTGCAAAATTAACATGTGTACAATGTTCAATATTGAAGAATTATGATAATGTCTTCAAAGATATTATCAATTGTTCTCTACTCATCTTACTATTGGAACCCATAGGTTGGAACTAGCATACAAATCTTCAATATTTATCATGCCTTTTGCATAATTTTGCTTTGTAAAGTATGATTTTCCCTAGCAAATTATATTTGTGTCTTTTAGATTGCTTGTAATGCACCTTTTCAATCAACCAAAGACAAATTTTCTTATAAATTATAAGGGTCAATTTACACCAAGGTTGGACTAAAGGACTTTTTTAATTTTCGAAGTAGTGATTAGTCAAAATAAGTAGTGGTCCAAGTTGGCTTTACATTTTGGTCAAGCCCCATGCCGTTCTTCATGGAAGAGAAATCCACTTGGAATCCTACATGGCCAAAGTTGATAATGTTATACCAATTTCAAAGAATTTTTTCTTGCCTACCACTAGGAGGAAGGCCTAAGTGAATTTTAATGAGAACATAATAGGTTAAATTCTCACCTTATATTTTGTCTATATAATTGATCTTGTGGTTCACAATGTCAAATCTAATAAAAAAAAAATAGATGTCCCTTGGCTATGGTCTCTCTATGATTAAAACCAAGACCATGCAAAGTGTCATTAGTGTTTTTTGGTTAAGACTCCCACCTCCAATAGTCATTTTAAAAAAGTGGGATACTTTTCAGTAGTTTAGTCACTTGGTTTGCACTTCAAGTAAATAATCTCTAAGTGTCATTTTCAATGATCACAATATCAATTTCTAATTTCACACCAATCAAATGATATTTTTGGCAAGAATCTTCTAGTGCTAGATTGATGATGTTCTAAATCAAAAACTTAAGTATTCATAGTTTATTCACATAGTACCAAAATTATCCATGCTAAAGGAGAATAACTTAGAATATTCTTTCAACTGTAAACAATTGATGCAATAAACCTTCAAGATAGTTTAACAACAATGAGATGCATATGGAATTTTAATCCATAAATGTTTTGGACTATGTTTTTACCAAAAATGCTCCAAAACTGCCATTTCTAGTGTAAGTACCAAATTTTAGAAGAAAACCCATTTTGGGACACATGTCTATAAGATCTTGTCATAAAATTGTTTGAAAAGATGTGGAAAGAATTTCAAAAATTTCAACTGTTTTAGACTGCAAGATATTAGCATTTGAAGTGACAAAAATCCCTTTTTTTGGTCTTGAGAGAAACTCAGCAATTGCACTTCACAAAGTTACATTTTCATGAAAAAATGTCCAAAATGGTAGTGCTTCTTAGAATTCATTCTTCAAAGCAAGTAGGCAAGATGCTTGAAATTTTTTAGATCACTTGAAATTGTACCACACATAGGGAAAAAATAGTAAATAGAAAGAAGTACAAAATGATTCAAAATACTAAATTGTTAAGAATTTAGTTATGGAATTGAAAAATGCCAATTTCAATGGTCATAATGTTGTAATAAATAATCTACATTCTCTAATTTTTTTTTTTCAAAAAATATTAAAAATTGAATTAAATAAAGGACTTCAATGTTTATTTTAGAGTGAAGAATTCACAATTGCCCACAAAATAAACTTTTCATAATTTTCATCTCATTAATAAAAATGGAATGATTCAAAACTTTCCTCACATATATAAATATGGAAAATAATTTTTCTTAGAAGTGTATTTTAAGAATTTTTTGGATTGCCTATTGAGCATTGAAAATTAGATATCATACAATAACTATTTAACTGTCAAAAATTATGAAAATCATTGTACCTCAAAGCTACTCCTTGGGCACGATGCAAAATTATGAAAATTTCAAAGAAAAAAAATAAAAACTTCATTTGTAGTAAATTGCCTAAAATTGCTATGTTGCCAAAAACACAATTTGGGAATTTGGGCATTTAAGAGTTAACACTTTTATAGGTAGTCAACTTATGACCAATCTCTTGAATATAGCCAAGGCACTATTTTATATATACATCATAATTCCCAAAAAATTCTTCTTCAAAATTTATACAAATAATTTTCCTCCATGACTTAGTGAATAAAAAGTTGGTAAACATTGGAAGGTCATTCACTACACACATTTCGTCTCCGCATCTTCGTAGGGTTCACCTCATGTGACATTCATAGGTCAGACTGAATAAAGTGATGGCGTTTCTGTACTCCAATGCACTCAAACGGAAGAAACCCATAAGCTTCACCCCATAAGGAAGACAACATCAACCAATAAGACAACATCACCATTGATCACAAGATACCAAGAGCAAACACGTTCAACACATGCAACTGTAAATCAGCACAACTAAACACTTCATTCTGAGAAAAAGGAACAACTGCTATTATTTGACGATGTGAAAAAAAGTCGAGCTCCAGAAAAAAAGATTACATGAAAAAACACAGGCGTTCAAATAGTGATTGCCTTGTAAGTATACAGAGAGAAAATCTGTTCCAAAGTCTGCAGTAAATAGCTAGCTAAAGCTAGAAATGTCAAGCGAATGTTAGGCGATCGGCTAGAGCAGAGAAAGGCAGCTGCACAAGCCCAACAGCTCCACTGCAGCGAGAGCAACTGATTGGGAGCCACATATGTACAGTGCTACAGACGAGACAGTGGAAATAGAATCAGATCTTTCTCAATCAATCACCTGCCCCCTTGGGAGTTTCAAAAAAAAGAAGAGATTGAAAGCAAGGTAAGTGTAAACTTGCAGAAGGGGGAAGGACTGTTAGAACAGACACTTGCTTGGTGACGGCTCAATAGATCACCAAATGCTAGCAAATGAATGTTAATATTGAGTAATGAGACACACTGGTGGAGGGAGAATGGGACTACAGACTCAACAAAACCCTCTCTAATATATTCTAAGGGGCGAGTCATACCCACCAAAGATATACAAACCAGACCTAGGCAGGATCACAAGCAGGATCAATTCGCTCTATTCCTCCACAACCGACTGTGAGTACTCACTGCGCCAGTAATTCACGTCGTTGAAGTCCGAGTTGCCACTGACCGAATCCTTGGGGGGAGACTCGGGTTCACTTTTGTGGTGCTCGCTTTCGTGGAGTTCATCCTTGAACATGGGTTCAGCCTCACCTACAACTCCCTCCTTCAGCATTTTCTCCATGGCCTTGATCGTCCCATCCGGGTCTACACCTGCAACTTCTTCACCTGAATCATAAATAAACAGGTTAGCACAACGAACACTCCATCAACGCACATGGGAGATCTCAACTGAGTGTTGTATTGCATGCAGCAAAATCATCAAAACCCATCAAACTGCATCTTACATTCAGACTGACTTGCAATCGAGTCTCAAAGAAATATAGCGTCTAACAGGGTAACGTCAGTAGATAAGATATTCACGTCCCACCTGTTATTGGATTGATCATGTGACCTTCAGCTGGAACAAACTCATGAACAAAATCGGCAGCAGTCACTACAGGTTCGACATGCTGTGCTTTACTCTCAGCTTCAGCTTCAGTAGAAACAGGTGCCTCTGCAGCTGACTCCACGTGGTCTAGAAAACAGACATCAAATGAGTTTTTATAATCCAATACATGGCCTCCTGAAGTAACCAACGAACGTGCTGCCCACAAACCAAACACCTCAGAGTCTTCCTTAATTGCAAACACCTGTTCCCAGACATCCAAATACAAAATAAAAGAACTGGATTTACGTCGACTGCGGAATAATACAGCCTAAACAAGTGAGGACTAGACAACGCAAAATTACAAGCATCATGTGAACAAGAGAAAGAAAGAAAAGAAAGCACCTGCACCGGGTTCTTCTTGTCGTTGTCGAAACAAGGAGAGATTGTCCGAAAGATCAACTTTTTCAAGTTTCGAGCTTAATTCTGTTTCATCATCTAAAGAATCAAATGTTGGACTGCCTTTGCTTTCAAGCTGGAGTCCATTAATAGGATCGTGTTCAACTTTTGAATTAGCTGAAGTGGCCGTGTCCACAAGATCTTCATCTTCTCCCACAACGACTTCATCATCACTGCTACTGTCCCCACTGCTGTTAGGGGGAGAGACAATATTTGCAGCCAGGCCATCTTCGTGACGAGAAGGTGGAGATGATATCAGGAAAGTGGGAGTAGAATCCTCCGTTGACCTGGTAAAATCGTCTTGAAACGCAAACCAGTTGGAATTTGGACCGAACATGCTGTCCGATCTACCGATGCATCACAAATCACTCGAGTCAAATTCAGAAAAAAAAATGGACGAAGGAAAGTCCTAGTCCCTATTAAAAACATAAGCTGCACATTAACTTAATGTAGCACGGCAGAAACATGGGAAGGAATATATCCTCGACAATGGAGTGGAAATAGGGACGAACACTGTTCGAAATACCTGTCGTGCTCGTCACCCAGTCGCAATGACGAAATGACAACTTCGGCAGATTCGTCATCAAAAAACATGTCCTGAGTACACCGACAAGGATCAGTTGCACTCTTATACGTGCATAAAACGGTTCTTGTACATACACTAAGCTTGAACCACAAAAGCAGAGGTATAATCAAGTATTTATGTCGTCAAAGGGATGACAAAAAATGGCAAAGTTCGCATGAAAACACAACCAATGCTCCAAATAAGTAAGGAAAAAGGGTGAACCTCCTCGTCTCTCTCCATAGCCCCATGACCCTGCGCAGGGAAACCCAAGTCGAGAAATAAGTCCCAGTAGACGTGAGGAAATGGATCCAAGAAACGCGTCAAATACAAACAGAGCGGTAAATACCAGAACAAATGCACAAACGTGTTGAAAAGAAATGCTCTTTCTGACTGTGAAGAAGCGAAGAGTGGATACAGAATTCAGACTACCGGTACCTCGTCAGCATCATCGTTGTCAAACATGCCATAACGATAAACCTCACGATTGATGTTATTCGCCATGGTGGATATGTCATAATCTCTATCGCGGAAGTCATCTTCATCACTTTCCACAGGACGATCCTGGACAGCTGTAGGCCGTCTGCACGGACATATCAAGTCACAAATGTGCAGTTGTGAGACCTATTTCCACTGAAGTCAATTCTTTGATGATCACGAGAGTCTTATATGGTGGAATTGCACACCAAAAATGTAACGATTATCCACATGGATGAGACATACCCGCAAGACCACTGAAACACGTTTTCGATTGTGTTCCGTTGCTGCAAGACTTTGGTCACCCATTCACTCCACTTTGGATTGGCCTGCGAAGCGACAAAGGACAGATCAGTAAACGGGGACTAGTAATATGGATGCATGACAACGCAACTGAGAAGGCAACGCTGCATACCTGTATATGACCTTGAATGGTGGGGTTTGAAGTAGAGCCCTGATTGATCCTGTTAGCAAGACGGGTAAGGTGTCCCATGTTCCCTATCCTTGTGGGAGACTTACTGACCGCGGGTTTGGGCTGCACATCAGGAAAGAGGCTCCAAATCATATAAACAGGTGGGATATGGAACAGAGCAGTAAAACGATCAACAAAATGCAACAACGAATATTGCAAGCACCACCAGATTGGAAACACGCTTGCAATTCGCTTGCGCTTCTCCAGTGGATACCAGACGGAGTGCAACTCTCACCTCTGCATGACTGTCAGGCGCATAAGGATTCTCATCCGCAGCCAACAATTTATCCAGAAATTTGCAGTCTTCAAACAAGTGGTCAATCAATTCTTGGTCATTGCTTTCCAAGCACGAAGTAATGACACTCTCCACATGGTGGTGCAGCATGTTGTTGAACGGGTAACTGTCCCACACAAAAATCAACAACGGAAATGGTTACGGGGGGTCCAGTTCCAGAGCAATCACTGGCCTGATGTTGAAATACAGTGAAATTCAACTCAAACTTGCAGGATCAGGTGATCAAACAACCCAAAAGAGGGGTGGACATACTCGAAAAAGAGCTTCAAAACGACTTGAATGGCTCCGGACTTGACCAATTCGTGTCTAGCACCTTCGCTGTTGGCTCGCAGAAGCACCGCAATGAACTCCACAATCTGAACAGGGACCCACAAATTCAGAAAAAGCTAACAAATGCATGCAAAAGGCAGGGACACTCGACCTAGATACAAAGCATCCCCCTCAACTCCGAACCTCCACGTCAAGAACAAAGACCCAGCTCGAACCTTCAGCCTGTGAATTCCCAAAGGGGGTTGAAGCCGTCCATAAGTAGTAGGCAACATCTTTTCGTCGGTCGAAACGTCCAGCACTGCAAGTAAGTCACCTGCACAGAAAACGAGGACAAGGACAGCTTAGTGAGATGAAAGAAGTCGAGAAACTGGCACCTACAGGGGAAATGCTCGGACAGGCAGCGGCTATCAAGAGGATTCCTTTCCAAAACAAAACCAAATCTTGGAACCGTGTACTGCAAGTTGCACTAGCTCACCCAGTCTTTGGAGCATGCCTTCAACAGTCTCCGGGTTGGCAGTAGTGACAGGCTCGGTCACCTGCTGACCACGAGCAACTCCTGCAGCTGCCACACTGGCAGCTCTCTTCGGATCCAATAGAGATATACATACAGAGAGGGAATTCACTAGGGTAGACTTCGATTCGGGATCTTCCAATACATGATGAAAGAGGCGACCCACAAACCTGCCAAACGAACGAATACAAATTAGCCGATTCGTACTACCCATCAAGGCACACAACAAATGAAAACTAAAATTATATTTGAGAAAATCTGGGACTGTACATAAATCGCACTTCTCCCAGTCAGCTCTTCATTTCCACTAATTCGAAATTGAAGCTTGACTACATCACCTCCTGACAAAGAATGAATTTGAGAACCTGAGATATGCTACATCGACATTCATCAAAGGATCGGACCGCTTCCATGACACACCACGTAGAAGATCGAAAGGTTCCGTACAAAGTCAAAGAATCAATTACAAAGTAGGAAAGGGCTCGACTCGTACTTGGGGCTAGAAAGCTTTGAGGCAAGGGCAGATGGAGCAACGCGAGTGACAGCTGACAATGTCTCAGCAGCATTTGCATGAACATCTGAGGAATGCTGCAATCACAACCCAAAACGACACCTATCAGTTGACCAGGAAACATGCACAATCAAAGACTGCAGTGACGGCTGTGCATATACCGAAGTCGTCCTATCTAGATGACGCACAGGCGAAGATAATTCGGGTCTGCGCATTTTCTTTCACGAGCACTGACGGTGTAAAACCTCACAGGAACAACGACCACTCATGACGTAAATATGACACGGGAGAGAAGAAAGTACCGGCGGACTAAGCTTGTCTACAAGCATCTCCAGTAGATCAGTGTCGGCCAACCATTGCAGCGAATCCACATGGTAGGCATAAATATGTTCGTCGTCCACCAGTCGAGACAAAACCTACAAAATCCACACGAACTCAATACTTCGTAAGATGCGGTCAGAATAGGGAAATTCAAGAAAACGACATAGAAACAATACAGGATCCTGTCCGATGCGGATTTTCACTGCCGAGTGGATGATAGAGGAAACTCACTTGCATGATGGAAGTAATACCAATCAAATCAACCAACTTCTTCAACACCTCCTGGTGGGTCTGCAGAAGTTCAGCAAAATTGAAACATCAAAGGCCACATCCCTGACTAGTCACAGAAAGAAGGTTCTCATTTAACTCATACATGCACAAAAAAATTGCGGATGTCAATAGAGAGCCCAAGAACCTCTCAAATCCCGCGTCTTTCCCTCATACACATCCAGATATTTAAGAAGGAATAAACGCAGAAAAAACGGGAGAATCGACAGCTCTTAGCCGTACTTGTAAATACCGCATCACCGGAACTGTCTTTCTAAGCAACAACCGAATAGCCACCTGCATTCGCAAATAACAAGAGAGCAAAAAAACATTTTTAAAACCAGTGTTGTTGCCTCGAGTAAAATTTCCTCTCCATGTGCCACAAAATGAACGATAATCGTGTCTTACATCAGTGATGCAAAAGCAATCCAAGCGTTCTGAACTTCATCGAAATCTGGATACCAAACGGCAGTGACAATTCAAGGTCGAGCTCTACAGAAAACAGGAACCGCAGCATTTGGAACCGTGATAAACTGATTCTGGTGAGAATTATGATACTCACCTTACTAAAGTAACCTGCCAGTAACGTCCCATGGGGCCGATCAGGTTCCAAGAATGAAAAAAGGTAGTTCATGAGCTGCAAAAGGTGAGAAGGGAGTACACCAGATTGGTAAAGCGCAGAGCCAGCATATCGGGTCACAATGAAGCGTTTCGCTGATCACTCAACGAAAGGATCGTAACTCGATAAACAGCAAGCAGAGCTTCAATCTTGAAACACCTCAACTTCAATCTCTCATAGAACCCTCAGCTTTAGTATAAATAACTGTGTTTCGCAACCATGAAATAATTGTGTTCGAATCATTAACACTTCAGCATTCCAAATAAACAGATATCTGGAAAATACCTCCTCATCCTCAACTAAAGTCTTGAAAATGACATCTATCTCGCAAGTGAAAATTTCGCACGCGATAAATGGAAACCTGCAGGACGCGAAAATGAGAATTCCGGAAACCAACACCGACTATATCACTCAACATCCGGACGTACAAGGAATGTAAATTACCGAAAGTCCAGAAAGATGCAAGTAAAATCGAAGCACTCCCAGGTAAGGTTTCTTCGAGTTCGTATAAATGATTAAGGACATTCTAACGATGAAGCAACTTACTTAAATGCACGCTTGTTATCTGCATTTTCAGGTGGCTCTTCCACTACATAACGGAGCAACGCTTGAACTTGCGCCTTCCCACGCAGGCTGTAGAGGATGACGAAGAAAGTCTCAGAAAACTAGAAAGAAGAATGGTCGGGGAAAAATGGATGCTCACAATGCACGCTTCCACGCAATAAACTTGTCTGATGAATTCGAGATCTGAGGTACTTGTTCTGGCATGAATCTTGAACTGCAGGCCCCAGGAGGGGTACCTGCAAGCACTACAAGCCTGGATACATTGAACATCGGAGAGAAAGCTTACAAATTAATAAGACGACTGTTCAGAGCTTTGCATTCCTGGATGATTTCATCCTCATCCAGGAGCTCTTCCAAGGTGTAACCATCTTTATCGAGCACCGACTCAACCTGCAGAAGAAAACATAGACACTAGTCAAATATCCACATGAATCCCAACAAATGACGAACAAATGGACCGAGGAGAATTCACGGTGATTAGGTGTTGGATACAGAAAAAGTTGTCCATACCACCTCACTTCGATATCATCCGGAAGGACTTGTCACCTTCGAAGCAGGTCATCGACGACTACACAAGCTACGGCATTCAGTGCGGACCATCGAAACTGGGCAATCCCTATGAGAGAGGGTTACGATTGACTTGGCTCGTTTACACATCCCTACGTGGCAACTGCCGACTGGCAACACAGAAGACTAGCCACATGATTCGGCCCGAACCACGGTCAATACTACTGGCAATGCAGTGGAAGCAGGGAGAATGTACCACTTGAGCAGCAAACATCTATAGCCTCAAGGTTCTCTCATGGGCTGCACTGTCATCTTCGAGCTAGGAATGATAAAGAACTCATGAACATAAAAGGCATTCAAGGGCCGCCACGTCAAAAACAATCATGCACAGGTGACCGCCAAGAAGCAAAATTCTACACTTTGATTGTCTGCAACTAACATAGACCGCAGTTTCATAAGAAAGACCCTGAAAAGTTGGGATTCGTCTTAAATTAACTGTCATATGAGGTCAGCTTCTCAATTGAGGGATTTAGCCATTCGCATTTCTCAACAAAGTCTGTGTTGAATTTGCCAACATTAAAATGGAAATCATAGTTCAAACTACTGACGTCCAATAATGTTTACATTGCTTCTTTGGCCTTCCCCAAAAATAAAAATTGAGAAACAAAACTCAAATTTCGAATCGTTCTGTTACTGAATAGAACTCCCAGTCACGGTGTCGCTGGAAGGAGAATGAACAAAGCAAGTCGCAAAAACAGTAGGCTCGGAGACTTCAACCACCGTGATTAAATGTCAAAAAAATGCTCAGTGCGATACGAGAGGTCTCGGGGGGAAAAAAAGATTGATGTAAAAATCTTGACTGTAGATTCCCGTTTTTTTGGACACCCGTGTCCTCAAGACAGAGTGAAAGCAAGGTCCGCTCGACACCGCCGATGCACAGACTAGTCGACACTTTCACGAGAAAAATGAGACTACAGAGTAAGGCTCCCCTATTTCCGCGCAGTAGTCTGTGCAGACTGCAGACAAAGATTGGAAAAACTCACCGGAGAAGTGGTCGACAGGCCAGCCACTCGCCAAAACATTTTTTTCAGAAAGTCTTCAATCTCTGTTGGTTCTGGCTGCCCCGAAATCTCTCTCTAGCTATGAAGAGCTTCGACGCAGGAAACCCTGGCTTCCTGCTCTACTCTCCTCCACCTCCTTCGATTTTTTTCCGAAACAGATCTAAGGATAACTCATAAACTCCACCGAAAGGAACCCTGCCTCACCACCATCCAATCCACTGCCACTGAATCCTTCTCGATTCTCCGCTCCACCGAGCTGCGTGCACTGTGATCTGGCTCATACGATCTCAGCGCCAGCTTCTGTCCCGACACTCGGAAGACCCGGTTGCATCCGCGCCTTCATTCCCTTCAGGGCCACCGCCCGTTCCCCCCGAAAAAAATCCGGCCGACGAACACACCCCTCCTTCAGCACATCCAAACGTCGAGCACGAACTCGGAAATCGTCCACGCTCGCTGCAAGAATGCTTCCCAGCCCTCCAGCGAGGAGATGCGTCCAGCACCAAACCCTAATGCCTCGCCACGACCTGTACAAGGACATTTTTTTTTTGCCCTTTCTGTGTGATTGTCATCCAACTTTCATTCAATTTTCATCGACATTCATCTAAAGTGTTTACACTTACAGGAATATCACTCTCGCCTTACATTCATCCCCCAAGTGTAAAGGGTCTTGCACTATTGTTCCATGTATTTAGGGTCAACAACAAGGGGTATTTTTGGTCACATGTCCACTATCTTGCTTCCCTAAAGCTACTTTGCATGGATTCATAGTTTTAGATGGAGTCCCGCCAAAGTTCACCTTAGTTTTAGATAAGTTTCATCCTAGTTGTAGAGTTCATCCATCTTAGGGTTTGAGTATTTATGTGGAGAGAGCTGTTTGACTTGATATTGTTGTCAAGTCAAATTTTGTGAATGTTTTTGGAAAGAATTGTTTTGTTTTTTGCTTTGCTTGAAAGTGATGGTTTATCATTTAGTAAAGTCTTCATTTCTTGTCTCATATTTGCATTCTTGGATTTTTTCCTTCCACAAGTGAAAGCTACTTAACTTTATGTTTGTAGATTCTACTTTTTCTCTTTGAAGGTGTCTTTGTTATGCATTCTTGTTTAGTTTTGATTGCATGTTTGATGTTGGTTGTGGCACTCAATCTATTGTGTACGACAATATGTGTTTACATGATAGGAAGGACAATGATAGAGAGGCAAAAATTTAGTGAGTTGAGCAAATTTTTGCTCAAAACTAAACGTTGATTGACAAAAGAATTATTTCTAAACACAAAAGTTAGATTTTGTAGAATATTGTTTGTTTGTTTGTTTGTTTTTATAAAAAATTTGGTTGGAAGGAAACAAATCTCTTAATTTTAAAAGATTTACCTAAATCACATTAGCCAAATTTTGAAAATCATTCAGCAAAGAATGATGACCCTAGTAACGAGGTAAATTATTCATACTTCTACATTTATTGAATAAAATTATTGTATAGTATGAAAGAAGTTTGTATCACCAAAAATCACTCCTATGGATTCCCATGTTATTGAAATCTATGGGATTAAATGTTTCTTATAAGATGCCTTTATGGACTCAAATATATGGAACCTATTTTGCATGAGCCTTATTTTTAATCTCTACAATGTAGAGAGTAGTTAATTGAGTTGTTCCTTTAAGCCCTTAAGGACTAGACATTTCAAATTTTGAACAAAAAATGAAATCAATGCAAACACATCCTAAGCATACAAAAATGCATTTTTTTATCTATTTTTTTCTTAAGATTCTTATATTAGTTCTTTAACATTTGTACAATATATATTTTCAAGATTTCAATATACAAATATTCTACAATTCTAAAGCTATTGGTAGTTCCAACTTCAAAAAGTAACTTTTTCAATTCAAAAAATTCTCATTCAGAAATTTGAATTAAAAATTAAAAATAACGAAAAATCTTCAAAAATTACTACTATTCAAATTTTGCATTTTGAAATTTAAAAATTAAATTTTTTTTGTGAAAATCACAATTTTCTAATCCATGATTGATTATAGAAGGAGTTTTCAACTTTTAACTTCAAAATTTATTGAAAAATATTGGTTTGTATTATAGTAGATCTAAAACTACGGATATGATCTACAAATCATATTTACATCTAGTATTTGAAAGACATTATTGAATTATTCTTCTAAATTTTATTTTGTAATACATCTTCACAATTTTAGAAATTTAGACTTCACTAAAGGTCTTTAAGGGGATAAAATTTCTTTTATACAACAAGCTTTTGACTATGGAGTGCAATTACAATGAAAAGAACCTAGTGAGACACTTACATAGGACATTTTGCTTAATTCTTTCAAAATAACATCATTTTTTTAATAGTTGACTTTTATTTATTTGTATATAATAAAAATATTGGAGTAATCCATGGTTGGTTGTTACAGCCACTTCATGATGTATAGTTTGAAACTATGTGCATGCTTTAAATATTTGTTAGTAGATATCTCTTTAGTATATGGTGTTAATGAATTTAAAGACTTTTGTTTTTCATCTCCATCTACTAGTTTTTAGTCTTCACTGTAATAATGAGTAGACAAAGGATAGCATATGTAGTAGAGGTTATAAATGTAATGTAATGAAATTTTCTGTGAATTTATTTATTTTAGTTTAACACTATGACTCAAACATTGATGCTCATTTTTGTTTCATTGATTTTCCAATTCAAATGAAGTTATTTTTTTATAATTTTATTGTATGATAAGTTCAAAATCAATAGTATATGTGATAGAAAGGACTCAAAGATATTTTTTTATTTTTTACTTGTTACTCTTTCATGCTCTTTGGTATTCTACTTTCAAAGAAAAAATTTATTAATTTAGTTTAACTAATTTTGAAATTAATATATATCATTTTCTATGTCAAATCGTTGACAATTGTACATAGTACTCCAATGCTCTAATATATTTGTATTTTGAATCTTATTTTTATATTTGATGTTTGTAATTACTTTATTCTATTTCTCTTTCATTATAGTGGAGCACCATTATCCCCAAAGGACCAAATGACTATTGAAAGTATGTAGGCAATCTTGGGTAAATGCATATGAAGTCATTTTTTAATATAATTATGTTCTTAAAATTTTGACACAAGATGTGAACATGTACCCTCTTAGTGGAAATATAATTTTTTTCCAATCAGGTGCTTGAATCAAAAGTTATGCTACCCTAAACTTTAAAGGTAGCTTTGGGCAACATATGCAAAACTCCTCCAATAACTCTGAAATCTGGTGGGTATGTAACATACATGATACAAGATGTAGATGTCAAAAAAATAATCATGTATAGTGTAAGAATATCACTTTAGGAGTTAAAGCTTGCTAGCCCTATCAAACAAGGTCAAAAATAAACTTTTTCTCCTAACTTCAAATGTTATAATCTTTCAATTTGTGCAGTCAAAGTTTCTGAAATTTTTTCTACATGTTCCTAGATAAGTCTAGTATAAATTTATAGGGTTGAATTTTGAAAAAAAAAAAAAAAAAAATTCTGACTGCCCTAAGAACTATCAGTTTTGACAATTTCTGTCCAAAGTGTGCCTCAATCCTTTAGGGATTAAACTACATACCAATGTTAAATATTGAACAATAGCTCCTACATAGGCATGTGGATATATGGACACTGGTCATTTACCAAAATCCCATAAGCTCTTGGTATGAGTTTTACATTTGATGGTTGTGTTGGGCAAATAGATTTGACTAATTGCATACAATTGAAGGATAATTTTGATTTTTGAGTGCAAGTTTAATTAACCCCTAAAGGACCAATGTCCCTTCAGGGGACAAATGGAATTTTGGCAAGTACTAACAGGCTGAAATTTTTTCCTTATTTTTTGAAACTTTTTTGGAGATAAAAAAATTTATGAGCTTCATGGGAATATAATTTTTTTCAATTCATGCGTGGGAACAAAAGTTATGCCCAAATATACTCAAAACAAGAGACAAGAGGTAGCAAAAAAAATTTCAAAAATTTTAATTTTCAATTTTTTTTTCAATTTTTTCCTCATAGATTATATTTTTGTGTATATGTGAAGCTTTGATTCATTCTAGTTGGATTTTTTATGAGAAAGTTATGGACAATCTTGTTTTTTCGGCAATTAGAGCATCTTCTTGAAAAAATAATTTGTAGGATTCATTTCTAAATGCAATTTTTACAATTTTTCAAAACAAAAAGTTTCACATGGTTTATCTTTCTTGCTGAAAAAATCTCACCATTGAGATTAGTGCATTTTTATTCTATTTTAGAGATATTAATAATTTAGATTTTCCTTTCTTGTACCTACTTCTACTTAATAATTTTTTAAAGAATAAATAATAAATTTTTTTGAATTTTTTGAATTTTTCTATACTCTCAATACAATTCTATACCATAAAAACTTAAGCTCAAAACTCTATAGTGCAAAAAATTAAAGTTAAAAATATTCAAAGTCAAAAAATCTAATCCTATAATTGTAGATATCATGCAATTTGTGGGGTCAAAAATTCTGAAATTTTTTCCACACATTCTCATATTAGTTAGGTGTAAGATCCTATGGTTTGATGTGAAAAAAAAAACAATTTTTTTACCTTTTGCTTTAGAAATGGCAATTTTGAGTGTTTTTTGGCAAAAAAAATGGCCTTGGTCGTTAAGGGGTTAAGTGATCAAACTTTTTGATGAATGACAACTTTTAATTAAATATAAGCAATTGTAAGCTTGAATTAAAAAGCATGAAGAACCTTAGTTTTCAAGGACTTGCCTACTTTATGATCAAAAGACATATTAAAAAATAAAAAATGTCACTTGATGAGAAAAGAAATGTTTGTTTTTTTACTTCTATTTTTTAACTTTAATTTTTAATTTTATATCGTATGCACAAGAATACTACAAAAACTACTTTATACAAGACAATCTAGAAAGCAATAATTCAAAACTTAAACACTACATGTTAACTTGTATTGTACAAGCTAATGCAAGGCATATAAATGAAGTAGACCATCCTCAATACAATGTACATTGGCAACTAATGTGATTTGGCTCACAATGTTGATTTCAAAGAAGTAATTGGAGATCAAATATAGAATGCAAAAGGTGAACTTGTGGGTGTTTTAGTGAAAAGAAATTAACTAAATAAAATTGGCCAGAGTTTAGGATTTAGGATTTGTTTTGTGATTCATCAATTACATACTAACAATACTATTGATTCTACCATTTCTCTATTTAGAAGACTTTGGTTTTTTTTCCATTTTTCCATTTTGTTAGGTTTTAGAGCCTCCAAGTATTATTATTGAAGCATTTCACTTGTATTTTTAGTTTTGTAGTAATAGAGTGTATGCAATGCCATGAGCCATGGAGCAATAAGAAGGGTGCCTTGACATTTTGGTTCTTTACACACAACAAGATGAAAGTGAAATTTCCAAATGCCACACTCTTAAAGAACATACAAACCACAAGCCTCCAAGCAAGACAGTTTGTGCAAGGCAAATTTTGCATGAAACATGGAAGATCAAAGATGCAAAAATCCCAACAATACTAGGATGTGAGCATAGGAGCCTAAAGTCAATGAATGAGAATTATGCAAATCCAAACATTTAGAAATCTAAAAAATGATGTAATATCTAAATTTTTTTGATTAAAAAATTAAATAACTAACATTCTTAACACCAAAGTTATTGTATACAGAAAAACATGACTTATTAACACAAGACCTTTGACCATGGATTTTAGATTTAAAAGCATGGCAAGTTGATGCTATGGCATTATTTGAAATAATTTATATTATTATTTAGGAGGCCATTCTATGGTGGGTTAATCAAGTGAGAGTATTAAATAATTTGGAGGCAACTCCAAGGATGAGAGGCAGACAAATGCAGTGAAAATATTATAGGATGCAAAACATTATTTATACAATAAAATATTCTTTCATTGTAATAAGGAAGACATATTAGAATATAAATATAATATTTGGCTACTAAAATTTGGAGATTTTGAAGAGAATATATATATATATTGCATATCTATTTTAGATCATGCTAATATATATTTGTCAATTAATTTCCTTGCTTGCACATCTTTATGATTCTGGCAACAATGAACACTTGGTTAACCCCTAAACGCCCAAACTGCATTTTTTCACAACATAGAAATTTTGGGAAGCTCACTACAAATGGAGTTCTTATTTTCTTTCTTTGAAATTTTAACAAAACATGTGCCCAACGAGTAGCTTTAAAGCCCAATAATTTTCATAGCTTTTGACTACATAGTTAAAAAGTTATTATATGATATGTACTATTCATTGCTTGGTAGGCAACTTGGACAACAAAAAAACTTTTTTTTTAATTATTTTTTTAAGAAATTAAAATTTGAAATTAATTCTCTAGATTTATATATACTTGGAAAGCTTTGAATCATTCAATTTTGATCAATGAATCAAAAGTTATGAGGAGTTTTAGTTTGTGGGAGTTTGCAGGTCGTTATTGAATCTCTACTCTAAGATAAACTTTGAAGTCCTTTATTTAACTCAATTTTCAATATTTTTTGAAAAAAATAAAAAAATTGGGTGTAGATTGTTTATTACAACATTAAAACCATTGGGATTGAAAATTTCCAATTTCATAAATAAATTGTTAACAATTTAATATCTTGAATCATTCTCTACTCCTTTTTACTTCTTATTTTAATCTTGTATGTTGTGTGATTCCAAATGATCTAAAATTTTTTAAGCATGTAGACAATTTGACTTTAAAAATGAATATAAGAAGTTTTAACCATTTTGGACATTTTTTCACACAAATGCGACCTTCTGAAGTGCAGCTATCCGGATTTTTGCAAGGCCAAAAAAAGAAAATTTATCACTTCAAATGTTGATATCTTGCAATCTACATGGTGGAAATTTCTGAAATTTTTTCCACATATTCTCAACCAATCTTAATATAAGATCCTATGGTTACATGTGTTTAAGAATGTTTTTTTTCCTAAATTTTGGTACGTGTACTAGAAATGGCAATTTGGAAGCGATTTTGATGAAAACATAGTCAAAAACATTTTAATTTCATCCAAGCTTAGGATAGGAGCGTGGATGAACATATCAATCTTGTAATACAATTTGCAAAAGTAACAAAAGATCTAACTAGAAGTGTTTGCAATTTATATACATGCCATACTTTCTAATGGTAGTTTCATTCATGCTTCCATAATGGAAACAAATACAAGATTGAAAATTACAAAGTGTGATTTTTTAAACCTTCTAGTTAAAGTCACTTTGAACAAAATTAAGCTTAATTATAACACCAAATCTATGGTAAGGAAGGAAATTCATCTAGTATCACATCCAATATCATTAGAGGATTTTTAGCAACTTTGGAGGCCTATGAGTTCTCGAGGCTACCAACATTCGGGGAGTAGCCTTGTAGTTGTTGCCTAACTTGGCATGATAATTGTCATGTCACCAAAAGAAAATTTGAAAAAAAATTAATTTTTTTCTACTTTCTTTTCCATTCTAATTTTTTTATTTCCCAAAAAAAAAAAAACTGAAAGTGAGAACAAGGTTGGAAAACATGCCTAAAACGGCCCTCCCGACCCTCAAAAAATCCTCTAGTGCTTGCCAAGAACCTTTGCAATTCTCCCTCTCATTGATTATTCATTTACAAATGGACAATTCAGCCATGATAATGCAATGCACCCCTTGTTGATGCGACATGATTGGGGTACACAACTTGTGAGGTTGCTAGCAAGGTTTTTTTTTTTTTTCATTTTTATGAGGTGTCAAAATGGTAATATAAAACTTTATAGTGGTGCTCTAAATTTCAACATTCATTCACATGTTGGATAGAAAATATCAAATTAATATACATTACATGTCCATAATACTATTTTCATCCATATTTTGGCAATTTTATCTTCCATTTAAAAAAATTTGAAGTTATTTGGAAAAAAACATTACGCTTTGTTGCTATGTTTTAACCAAATTATTTTTTTCTAGTGCAATCAAGCACCTAAAAAGCCAAAAACAAAGCCTTAGCTGCTAGTCAATGTATGAGGTGGTCTCATCACTCTTAAATGGCAAGGTTTTATTGTAAGGAGGTGCACACAAAGAAATCTATTTTTTCCACTTTCAATGTCTTATCAAAGGAATTCTAGCTTCTTTCACAATCTTGGCAACGAGTACCTCTAGATTCATTTCCCGCATTTCACTTGGATTTTATTTAGGTTTGTCTGTTTTTGCCTTTGCTGTCACAAGTTTTTGGCATTCCATTTAGCATTCATGAACATCTTTGTGTTCTTGGGTGTGTCTTTTGCTTTGCTTTTGTTGTGAGATTTTTGTGCTTGCTTGGGACATTAATTTACTAGGTATTTTGTCCTCTCTTTAGAACAAGCATAATAAACTCCTCTTGTACACCATTGCATTAGAATGTCCAATCTTCAATATCTCTCATTCAAGAAATTATTGCTTACACATCCAAATGTACCTTCCGCACATTCAATAATGCATGAGTACCTAGATGATCTATTACCATCCCAAGTCCTAAGAGGTCTTTTCCAATATAAATCTTTTCATTTCACACCACATTTTGAGAAAGTTCACTCTTTTTTTTCCTACTCTTTCATCTTATTTACACAAACCCTTGTATCATATTGACATTTTGGTTGTTTTGTGTTTTTGGTTCCTGAGACTCCTAAAGGTCTCAAGTTTGTCTATAATTAAAGGTAGGAACTTTAGAGTTTAATTCTATGACAAATTTAATCTTGAAGATTTAGGAATTACAAACTAGCCATAAATAAGTCACAAGGTACTTCTGCAAGTTAAGGTCTTTAACCCTTTGAGGAGTGGAGGACAATCTAGATCTCCAAAATTATAGAGATATAATATAATATACAACTCAAAATAATAATTTAATAATGAGTTTTATACAAAAGCTATAAAATATAATTTCTTATTCACATCTGTGTAGTTAGATCAAATGTCATAGTAGATAAAAAAAATTCAAGAAATTTTGAAACTAAAAATTAAAAATTCTTTTTAAAATTGACTATAGATTGAAGATTTCTTTATATCTTCGAGGAGGGAGGGGGGGCATTGGCAAAATGCAGAGGAACTATGTGTGATAGAATATTGGTTCTAATGTATTCATTATAGGTAAAATTTGTAAATAAATTACATGTATTATAAGGTGCCTTAAAAGTGTGAAATATAATTATATGTAATAGAGTGTTGGATATAATATCATAAAATTATGTGAACAATACATGTGAAATAGCATAAATTAAATGAGATAGTAGGTTATACAGGCTCTAAAATTGTAATTGGGGATGAAAAATCTACTTTCTATCAAGTTATGGATGTATTTTGGACCCAAAACTTTTCCAAATAGCCTAACTTTGAATACAAGGTACACATCCAATGTAGTATCCAAAGTAAGATATTCCAAGTGCATTATTGAATGAATGGATTTGAATTTCCGTTGACAAGTGCAAGGGGGAAAATGCAATGAGCTTGTTGGCTTGTTTGGAACTAATAAAGGATTCTTGTTGCTTTGGAATGGTCCGCATCAACATTGATTCGTTTTGGCGTTTCATTATTGTGTTTGATTTTTGGTGCCCTTTCTTTGCATTTGTTTTACTCTTTTATTCTTCATGTCATTTTAACATGGCTCATAGTATTGCATACTTAGGATACAAGAAAAAAACCGGGATATAATGAAAAAAATAGGGGATACGGAAAAAATGGAGTGTAAGTAATATAAGGTACCTTAAAATGACTCTCCCAACAAATTATACATACCAATAGGGCACCCTAAAATACAAAGATTTACCTTTATTTAAAAAAATATCATGCCTTATATTCTACTTTACAATGTAAATAGCTCCCCTCATTAAATTGGTCATTATCATAGGTGTATGCAAAATATAAGAGGGAGTGCACCCCCCAAGTTTATATTGAGTTCAAAATGCTAATTTCTAAATTATGGTGATTTTTAAGAGATTTTTATTTTAAATATTTAATTATGTCAATTTTGAAGAATCATATTTTAAATTAAAAAAGTTTTTTTGAGGTCACATATACTTATATCCCTTGAATTATTAAAGGTTTATAAAGGAAAATTGTAAAAATCTACGCCACACAAATGTAAGTGAACTAATCCACAAAATCAATCTACAAATATTTAGGTGAATGAAATAACAAAGATTCATTATACTCAAGACATGTTTGTGTTCAAAGATCTGTAGTTCAAAAAATTTGAACATATAGTGTATTAGAAGTCAAAACCATAGACATTCAATATATCTTTTCATTAGTGATTTTTTCTCTAAATCTTTTTGCAAGTTCCTAGGCCTTGTTGTCAATAACAATGGATAATACAGGGGCTAATAGATTTTCACAAAATTTTCAAAATTTTCAAAAATAAAATAAAATAAGTTGCAGGAACTTATACCCTTTGGGTACCCTATCACTACCAACGGGGTATCTAAGGGGCTCTTGCTTTAACAATAATTTTTAATTTATTGAAATAAAATAAAATAATCTTTTGTAAAAATTGCATGTGCAATCTAGTACTTGTAAGGACCTTATTGGTATCAATGGGATTTCAAAGGAGCCCTGAATCAATCCCTACTAACTTTAAATTTAATTTCAAACCAAATGAAACTAACCACTCATTCCATAAAAATAACCCCTACTAGTCAATAAATATTTTAACTCAAAATAATAAAGGTTTTATGTTAACCCCAAATGCATCCATTCTAAACACATCTAAAGATTTGGTTATAAGATTGTGTTTGTTTTTCCACTTTCAATCTTATTATAAGATTCATTGCATTTATAGGTGAACTTGAGAAGCCATTGATTCAACTTTGACTTCTAGTTGGTTTAAGGGCAATTTGGATTGAATAGGGGGTGAATAAATTTATCAATGTTCCATTTCGTGTTTCACCACTTTCAAATTAGCAATTGTCTACAGAAAATGTTGGACCAATGTTTTTCCATGCTCCTAAAACCACCTAGGAGCATCCGTAGTCTTGCATTGTAAATTATTAGACACCTGAAAAAATAGATGAAAATAGTTTTTAAATGGATTCTTCTACAATGAGCTTCAAGTCTACATATCACATTTGCAAGTGGTTTACTAGCTATATACATGTGTTGTATAGAGAGTGAAATTGGCTCCTTTGAATTTGAAAGTGAGAATGAGCATATACTTTGAAGGATAAATCTAGAAGCCTAAACTAAAGCCCTTATATGCAATTGCCATTTTATAGACATATTTGATTGGCATTAAAACAACTTGGAAGGTGGATATACATTATAATGTGGAATTATAAAAATTAAATGGAAGAAAATATTGACTCCAAATTTATTTAAAAAAATTGGAATGGTCTAATACTTCAAACCAAACCTTATATAGAGTTAAAAATCATAGTATGAAGCACAAGAAGTTATAGCTTCAAGTTCAAGCTCACAAAAAGACAACCACTATTAAATTAGAGGTTCACAAATAGAAAATGAGGGTTTTAACTCCTACAGGACAAAGTTGTGTTTTTTTGGCAACATAGCAATTTTAGATTTTTAGGTAGCTCACTACAAATCCAAAGAAGCACCATCATTTTGGACATTTTTTCATACAAATGTGAGGCCTTGTAAAGTGCAGCTACTAGGGTTTTTTGCAGGGCCCCCAAAAGGAATTTTTGTCAATTCAAATGCTAATCTCTTACAATTTACACGACGAAAATTTCTGAAATTTTTTCTACATCTTTTCAAACCAACATAATACAAGATCCTACAATTACATGTATTCAAAAAAATTTCTTTTTTCTAAAATTTAATATTTGTACTAAAAATGACAATTTTGGAGCACTTTTGGTGAAAACATAATTAAGGAACTTTAGGGGTTAAAAGCATCAATGATTGGGGTTCGAAAGGTTTTGCTAAGCCGTTAGTTTTCTTCCTACTAAGACAAGTCTAGCATGCTAAAAGACAAGATAAAAAATATCCTTTGGCATTCTAAGTTCCAAAATTATTATAGCCTACATTTAAAGTATCTTCACCTAAAACAAACACTTTTTTGAGATCCAACATTTTTAAACACAAATTGGAAAAAAAAATCACACTAAGATGTTAGCAAATGAAGTAGAAGCATATGCAATTGGTTGAAGAATTTGCAAAGACTATCCCTTGAAAAGATGCAAACATCCCTATTCAAATTCAATTTTTCCCCGTCTTCCCAATAAAATCCAAAGCTATTGATTCCTTATCACAAAAGAAAAAAAAAACACCTCTAATGTTGTTGATCATGTAGAAAATCTAGAGTTGTTGATGTTGATCTTGGCTATTCCAAAACAAATATAGAATATGGTACATAATGTGGTACATAATATGGATATAAATTTTGAAGTATAGATACAAATATATACTAAAATATCCCATATTGATTGCATTGCAATCTATGTGTTAAAAAATACAAGTATGCAATGGTGGTGGAGGGTTAACCAATTTGCATTCTAAATAAATTCAATTCAATCTTGTAGCTTGCTATGCGTTTAGAAGACAAGGACACAATACATAGTACTTATATAGTACTTACTATGTAAATAAGCTATAAATATTCAAATTAAAGGTCATAGGAACACCTATTATCAACACTAAACTACTGTTAATTGGATATTTTTGAAATACAAAATGCTTTAATTCTCATTGGTTGCCTTAACAAACTCTTCATCTTTCATTGGTTACTTCTAGAAATTAGTGCTAACTTATAGAAAAAAAATTGAAATTGGGTCACTAAGCCTTCTTTGAACACCACTATGCTTTAACTATCTCCAAAGGTGATGTGTTGTACATTAGAGAAGATTAAGGGCAATAACAACCCATTTTGTTTTTGTTCATGTCGTTGTTCCCCCGCAACAAAGAAAATGGTTGGCTGCCAAGAAAAAAAAATTAATTTTTAAAATGCAAAAAAAATTGATTTTTTTGGGAAAATGATGTGGTACTCTTTAGGCCATGTTAGACTGCTCTGTTGGTTGCATTCACAACGTTTTTGAGGTTGGGGAATTCACAGTCTTCTTTTGGCCTCAAATCTTCTCTAATGAAAGGGTTAGCTAGACTACCTACACAAAATAGTGAAATTAGGTTGCCTTCCCAATTAGGTTGCCTTCCTTCACATAAATTACCTCATGGATCAATGCTTGTACACATAGAGGCATATGCAACTATGTCAAACGAGCCTTGAATTGGTGCACTATTGCACTAAACTGTGCCATACATATGACTCTTGATTGAATGCATCATTGTATAGTAGTAGTGAATATTTATATAGTGTGGATTGTCAAAAAATTAGTGTGGGGCAACCTAATTTCACTATTTTGTGTAGGTAGTAATTCCCAAAATACATTTCTAACTAGCCATCAATTAAAAATAAGAATCAAAGACATCACATATTTATAAAAAAATATTTTAGAAATTTAATATAATCCCCCAAACCTACATAGTTTGTCCTATCATGTCTATATTAAAAAAAATCCATATATTTCTATTTAAAAATCATTCACTTCTAAATGCCTAAGGTCTGTTTTGAGCTTCTTGGAATTCACTCTAAATTGAACAAAATGCCAACATTTTCATAAGTTGTATCAAATTTTTTTTTAATCATAACCATATAAATTAAAACTAGACATGTTCGAGATCTCATAAGAAAAGAAAACACAATAATATCATATATGGAGTGAAAGATTATACTATTTAACCAAGAAGGTGTTAAAATTGCAAAAGTGATGTGAAGTCTTTCAATCCTCTTTTCACAAGTCAAATCTAAAAAGTTGGTGACTCAAAAAATATGAGGTTAAAGGGCGTAACATATATAATTCCAATCAATTTATGACTTCTTAAAATCTACTCTATAATTTTTTTAAATGAAATTTGGAAGTGATTTTTTCTTCAAGATTTAGTGTATTTGATGCTCATTTCCAAGAGCTCTCAACACCACAGGAAGTCAAGATTGCAATGGGTACCCTTTGCACAAAATCTTGAATAGCAAAAAATCACTATCATTTATTTTCAAGATCGAATTTTTGATGCTAAAACTAGACTTCAAAAAAAACTCTCGGTACATATAAACCATTAAAAATAGCAACTTGTATAAACCACTAAAAATAGTAACTTGATTAGATTTTATTTAGCTTGAAAGTTTTGCAAACTCCAAATTTGGGTGCCTCAGGCATTTAGGGGTTAATCACCATCTATCAGTGTTCAATTCTTAGAAAATCCTATACTTGTGGATTCCTCTCCCCCCCAAGGGCTATGAGAGCTTGTTGAACTAAAATCATATATAACACTTTTTATTGGATTAAATGCATTATATGTAATGAAATCCATGCCTTATAAAAACGGGAGTTGCCTACCCTGAGGACTGACAGAGGATGCTCAAAGGCTACAAAAATCTGGCTTTCTCTGGACAACAACCAATTTCTCACCAGAACAGGTCTCCATAGAATACCAGCATGGCTGTTGTCCGGATTGCCGTAATTGCCACTTCCATCAGCTTTCACATCTGAAGCCTAGAATCAGAAACAGTCTAGACTTCTCAACTCACTTTATAGTTGACGAGGTGGTTGCTTGAATTCACAGCTCGCACAACCTCCAAATCCTCATGATCCTATCTGCGTGCAAGTACGGTGCAGTAAAAGCAATTAGCGGCTGCTACTTGAGTCCCCATGTCTCGTGTCTGCATGCATGATTAGACTCTTCAGCAGATATTTTCTTACTTGCAAACACATTCAGACTGAGTATTAAACCTGCATTCCGCCTCATTCAGTAGTAAAAGTAGCTCTTGTTGATCGATGGCCAATTCCAACGCGCTCCTCTCATCTCGCAGCTCCACTGGTGCTCCATCAATGGCAGAGCCACATGCGGTAGCGTCCATGTCCATGTCCGGAGACGAAGTGCACATGAACCCAGAGATACAGGGCACCATTCGTTTTGAGAAGACGTTGACACCGTTGAATGTGCCCGACGGGATTCCCAACAGTCGGTGCTCCCTGGTATGACACCACTAGCTGTCCGTATTCGATTTTCTCAAAAGCTCACCACCATAATTCCATAACGCTCTTAATTTAATTCTGTGATCTGCACCCTCATCATTCTTGTTGCAGAATTGTAACGGAGTTATTTAAAACATTGCATTGGATTAGTGGATGTGAGTAGGATGATGTACCTGGGAGATCGTGGCTAACAACACTGGTGAGGAAGTACTGTTGTTTTGCGCTCTTATGTCGTCTTCATGTACGAGAAGCTCTCCCTATTTACGCTAACTTTGGAGAGAACTCAAATGCATGGTTTCGTAGATTTAAAAGCGAACTCAAGGCTGTTGAAAACCCTTTACGGAGTACTCTGGCAGATCATAGGTGACATGGCCTGGAGTTTCCGTTGAATTGGCAATATTCAGTTGAAATTGCACGAATTTTCTCGATTGAACTTAACTTTCAGAATTCATTCCTGTCCTAGTTAGCAAATGAGAAACCGCTCGAGCATCTCATTTTCGGCAATCGGAATATAGCCAATTTTATGTTCCAGCATCCTGCTTAATTGTTCTATTGAGCTCTTAATTTTTTCCCCAAGAAGAAAACCTCACAGTGTCTATATAACTTTGAAGCTAGGCCACCAGAATGCATAGAATTTAGGTACGTACATAACCCGTCCCTCTAAAGAGTGTTGAGAGTTAATTGTGAACAATGGCAGGAAATCCCGCCATGGTTCGTGGAGAAGCACGGCGACAAGTTGGAGGAGTTCGTGATTCTGCGCTGCGGCACGTCGGTGCAGCCGCGAGTGCCCTGGGTGGTGCGCCTCAGCGTGTCGGCGGCATTTCCGTCCGTGCGGATGTCGTATGGGTGGCAGAAGTTCTCGGCGTTCAATGGACTGCGCGACGGGGATTCCGTGGTGTTCCACCTGCGCGCTTTGTCCGAGTTTGAAGTGTTCGTCTACCCACGCTCCCCCTCGGGACGCGCCTCTAGCCCAGTTATCACCTCTGTCGAGGCTCTGTGTGAACCCATGCAGCAGCTCTTCGCACCCGGCGATCATACTGGCGCCATACAGGCCTCCACCACGACGACACTGCCGCCCATCAGCAAGTTTCTTCCTCGCTTTCCCATGGTGAGCATCCATTCATACATCCTTTTGATCATTAATTAATTACTGCACTTTTTCTGAATGTCCCTTCCTGATTAGAAGAATTAAAATCCAATTACGCTCAGAATTGGAATTATGGATCTTCATTCTTGTAATGCTTATGGACTCGCTAATGTGAAAGTAGAGCCTCAATATGAGAAATAA
Source organism: Pseudoscleropodium purum (assembly GCA_963969395.1). Classification (NCBI taxonomy): domain Eukaryota; kingdom Viridiplantae; phylum Streptophyta; class Bryopsida; order Hypnales; family Brachytheciaceae; genus Pseudoscleropodium; species Pseudoscleropodium purum. Next base: position 9,171,842 of record OZ017796.1, read on the forward strand.
CATGCCTTGCCACTCCTGTGGTTAAGAGATGCTGTTTCTCATAATGAGCCTTTGCTTTCACATTCTCAGACCTCTGTGTTGGATGGTTGGTTCTTGGTCAATCGTGCACAACAAAGAGTCTAAAAAGAAGAAAGAAGTGCATTGTAATGCTAAAGCAACCCCATGTTATGAAAAAGCATGTGCCTCTCCTCATCTTGAAATGGCCTTCCTTGAGGTTATGAGCAGACAATGCAATGACAATGAAAAAAAACACGCTAATCTAAGGTAGGTACACCCAGTAAAGCATTGTTCCACAATGTATATCTCCTCTTTCTTTCAGATATTGAATCTAGGATAGTTGTGTTTGCTGTGTAAGATATCTGACAAATGGATAAGCTAGAGAAGAGCGGCAGTCTTGGGTTTATATTTCGAATTGAAGAAACGGTGTACAATGCATTGTGCCACAATCAAGTGTGACGACTTTTTTCTAGTGCACCCACGTTTTACGAGGTTTCGCAACAGCTTGACATTGCAAAACTTTGAATTGATTTTGATTGTGATATACATAGCTCTGTGAGAGGTTTGAGCATGGGTGTGGAGTGCAGAGAATGTAATGAAATGAATGCCAGTTGTTGATATATACACACAACTGATGATTTTTGAGAAGTCTCTAATTGGAGCTCATCACATGGGCAGGAAACTGAGCGAATGTCGTCCTTGAGGACCAGCCGGTCTCCTCCAATTAACCAACTGAAGCGCACAGTGTCTTTCTCTGGCATTGACACTGTTTACGTTGCTACCCCGGCAGTGCCTTGCAACAGCATCAGAGATCACTCTCGAATTCCAAACTTCCTGTTCAATTTTTGAGATTCCGGACACTTACTTTTGCTGCCTCAAAATCAATCTGCATCTCGGGTTTCAAGTCCTTATTCTTGCTGAGTGCCGTGATTGAGGTCAAGTACTTCGCTTACAGAGTTGACTGGCTACTTCGAACTACAGGCTCATTTTGTACTGTTATTACTGATGACTTCTTAACCTCTACAAGACCTTTTTTTTTTGGTGTCGAAAAACAATCAAAACTGCCATTTTTAGTGTAAAGAGCCAAAAAAAATTTGATGACATTTTTTCACATATCTAGTCATAGGATTTTGCAATAGGGTAGTATGAGAATGTTTGGAAGAAATTTTCAGAAATTTTGATAGTCAAGAGATTGCAAAATAATTGCATTTAAAGTGAAAAATACCCAGATTTTTTGGCACTTTACAACAAACTAGTTTATAAGACTTTGAATCCTCATATCTTGAAATTTTTGCACTAAGTATTTTGAATTAAAAAAAAGTTTTATCTCGAAGAATTGAGTTGAGAGTGGAGGGGAAAAAAATCAAATAAAAGTAATGTAATTTAATTCTATAAAAAAATTGTAAAGTAGAAGTAGGCACAAAGATAGAGGGAGAAACTAAAATGTTAATAGCTTTGAGATGGAATTAGAACACACTAATCCCAATGGTGAGATTGTTCTAAAAAACAAAGACAATTATCCTAAGGAACATTTTGTTTTGAAAAATATGTGAAAATTGAGCTCCAAAATGAATCCTACATGTTATTTTTTCAAAAAGATGCTCTAATTGCCCAAAAAACAAGATGCTCCATAGCTTTCACATCATAAATCCAAATAGAAAGAATCAAAGATTTCCATATAGAAAAAATACGATATATGAGAAACAAATTCTTAAAATTTTTATTTCAAGTTCTTATAGATTGCTTTGGTTGCCGTTGAATTAATAAAAATTTAAGCTCATTGTGGTATAATATTTTCTCTTGGGCATTGATTAGAATAAAAATTATATTCTTAGAAATAGTAGAAAGCTAATAAGATTTTTTATCTAACAAAAAAGTTTTAAAAAGTTTTGCCAAATTTTTTGTTCATAGGAACATGTCTAAAATCCATTTATTCCTAGTAGGAACAATGGGGCTATATAGAGGTTAAGAGCTTGATTATGAGATGTGAGAAATGATTCTAGTCTTATAAGAAGTTATCATTGTTTTGTGGGTACATACATGTTTCAAAAAATAACAATCTTAACTCTTTAAGAACATAGTCTTACAAAATATATTTGGATCCAATAATCTTACAAATTGCTTGTTGTGCTCGCTATTATGCCATTCAATTTTTTTTTTCATAATATAGAAAAAAAAATTGGTATTTTTTTGTCTTGAATAACTAATATGCAATTCTTATGCAATCCCAATTAAGCATATCAAATCTCACTTTCAAGAATCAAAGCATAATTCTATTTTGGATGAGTTATTTAATTTAATATTTGTAGTTTTACATGATAATTGATTGAAAAACATTGGTGATGAATTTTAAAAATTTGATTGCATAGATATGTAGGAAACATCCATACGCATATATTTTCCATTTGCATTTTCCTTCAAAAAGCCTCTTCAGAAAGTTTTAGAATTCCCTCAAAAAAAATTTCAATGTTGGAATGACAATGCTCAAATTTTGTAAAACAGATATCTCTGTATTTTCACTAGATTTTGACATATTTAGAGCATAAGGGTCGAATAGCAAAATCTAATTACAATAAAGATATATTAGTATTACAAAATTTGGACATCGCCACTAACCCCAATAGTGAAATCTTTATAATTAGAGGGAATTTTGAAACTGTTTTGGAGATGCTTAACATGTTGAAGTAAAGATGTGCCTATGGATGTTCTTACATATCTATGCAATTGTATTAAAAAAATTTCACCCCTATTGTTTTTCAATCAATTATCATATAAAAACCAAGAATATTAAATGAAACAATTTGCCCCAAATAGAATATTACTTCTTTGAAACTGCAATTTTGTTTGCTTGGTTGGGATTGCATAAGAATTGAGTGTCAATTATGCGAGACAGGAAATGTCAATTGTATCCTATATTAGCGTATGCAAAATAAATTTGAATAGCACAACAGGTAACTTAGTTTGCATGATCATAGGACCTGATCGTACATTGAGTGGACATGGTGTATTTTTTTTCTTTCAAACATTTAGCTCAACATACTTTTCTTCATGCATTGACTCTCCTGTATCCCGCCGGAGTTTCATTTTCGAAGTGGTCTCACTTGCACCTGCAGATCGAAGAAGAACACGTACAGAGTGACCCATCGGTCAAGTGAATGAATCATTCGAAGACTTCGTTGAAGACAGCTAGCTAGCTAGGTCGCTAACTACCTCTGCCACATGGACTGCTACATTTACAGTGTGACTCTTTTTGAAGGAAGACTACCTTTAACTTCAACTTTTGTGTCGTCCCTCCAAACAATATTTTAGAAAGGAATTCACAGTTTTTAGGACGAATTCAAACTCTTTCACCACTTTGCAATACCTCAGTAGCAGTTTCAAGGTTTTCGCTCATCTGTCATAGCCGCTTCGTACGTACTATTCTATACAGGCCGGAACGGTGCTAGCTCAACAACAAGATCATGTATGCGTGCTCGTACGTAGAGATCGAGGAACGTAACACCAAGCTTGATCGATCGAGTGAAGGAAGAGGTCGACAAGTACCCAGTCGATCGCAACTAGCTACCGGTAGTACTGATTCCTGAAATCTTGTTTTGAAAGAAGAAACAATTACTGAGAATTTATATGTATATATCCCGATCAGATCCTCCGCTTGCTTGCTTACAACAACGCTAGCTGAGCTAGCTTATCTTTGCACAAAACTAACTGAACTTAATTCAAGTTAGTGAAATGCTCGGGAGTCGTCGTCTGCGCGCGCTACTTAACCTCCCCTTTTCGTCAACGGAATTAAAAATCCATCAACAATGGACGGCCGGTACCGGTAGCTACCGCTGATACACATGTTCGAAGCTGGACTTACCTGACCGGGCCGGGTGATGGCTGGACAGGGTCCCGCCTTAGCTTGGATTGCGGCCGAGACTAGACTGACCTTCAGAAGCTCTCTGCAACACACTTTGTTAGTTCTAAAAAGCCCAATTTCAGGCTGGGCCGGGTCCCGACAAATCCACAATCTGTTGAGTGGGGGAGGCATCATCATGGGCGTGCGTGGAAATTGCAGTAATTTGGAAGAGAAAGCTGTAGAGCCGCCAACTAGTCGGGGTGACTGACTGCAGTGAGGATCGTTCCAATGGCAATTTCCCAAGATCTGTGATACGGAAGAACGGGCAGCTAATTCAAAGTTAGTCAGTGGAATTTGGGGGAAAATCTGGTTGCAATTTTGAAATATCGATAAAAAAATGGTGAAAAAATCTATAAAATAGAGAAAATGATATGACACAGTACTTGAAAACTGACTAGTGTAATTTGGAAATTGCCAAAGAAAGTAATTGGTAAAACTCATCAAAACTTCGCAAACGTTGATTGAAGCAGTTATGTTGAAAACTATCTAACGACTAACATTCGTTCTAGGGTTAGTTCATTTTTTTAGCGATGTGATTAGTTTGGCCCCACCCAACTCGTTGGTTCATGGTTTTTATTTGTGCAAAGGTTTTGAATTGATTAATATTGAATGAAACATTGGTGAATACAAAAGAATTAAGTAAGAGCTTGCGAGATTCACTTTAACACAACTAGAGAATTCTAGGAAGGAGTACCTACATGAGACACTCTTTTTTCTTTGACACACCCAAAATGACCTTGGATGAACACTTCCTAGATTCAAAACCGACCACCACAACTTTTGGGAAGCAAGCAATGAGAGGTGAATGAAGAGATTCTTTTTAAGCAACCAAATGAAAGTTGAGGCATTTCATGCTTCAAAGTTCAAAGGTGTCTATTGAAGGAGAGTATGGTACTAAATGTAAGCTACTCTATATTTTCAACTTTGAAAACTAATAAAATTATATTAGTAGTATCAAAAATTACAAAATTACTTGTGGTTGAATTTTACCAATAAAAGTGTCTCTTTTAGGTGCTACTACCTCCTAAAGTTTGATTGTCCCTTCGAGGGACATAATAAATTTTAGGTAGGCTTCTACAATCTCAATTTTCATGGTGTTTATTGAATTTTTTTTTGAAGATAGAATAATATATAATTTTTGTGGGAATATAATTTTTTTAAATCAATACCTGAAAACAAAAGTTATGCCACCTTTGGGCATCTAGGCCCAAAAGAGAGGTGAGAGGCCCGGGGAGATCACTTAGAGTGTCCATTAGAAACTATGTGTGTTAAGATTTTTGACCCCCTATTTTATGTCCTAAAATTTAAATTAAAAAAAAATTAAAAAAAAATGAGGAGATTCTTCTACTTTGAAAGTTTATGTTTTGAATTATTAGTATTTTTATTTGTTAATTATAATTAGTTACAAATTTTTGAAGAAAAAAGATACACTGTAGAGCTGAAAATAACTTTCACACCCCTATTTTCTATAAGAAAAAATTGTCTAAAAAATGAACAAAAAATTGTTAAAAATAACTCTCTATTTAATGTTAATTATCCTTAAATAATGATGCAATGGTCATCTAAATGTATTCTCTATAAGCATTTGAGTTGAAAAACATGCCGTTTCAGTTCATTTTTCAACCTCCCCTACAAATCATTTCATAAGTTATTTGAGTGGGGAATTTTAGGCAATGGAAACCTACAGTCATTGTTAAACTAAGCTCAAAATTGTAGGTTGAAATTATAGTTTATCAAAAAGTATATAGGGGTCCAAAAAATCATGTTAACGCACATAGTATGTTATAGATATACTAAGTGATCTCCCCGGGGTGAGAGGTCACACAAAAAGTAATCACAAAAATTCAAAATAAAATTCAAAATTTTTTTCCCCTTGAATATGATATTATTATCTACATATAAAACTAATGATGAGAAAATTATGGACAATTTACCTTATTTTAAGGGGCAATGTAAGCATCTATTTTAAAAACTAACTTACAAGATTCATTTTTTAATGCAATTTTTACAATTTATGAAAAAAATTGTTTGATAGGGATAAATTTTCTTTTTAGAATAATCTCATGCCATACTAAAGCTATTAATGAATGAGTTTTTCATTCAATCTTGAAACTACTTCTACTTGATAATTTTTTAAAGAATGGAAATAAAAAATTAAAAGAAAATACCTAGACTTTCAACTCAATTCTTCAACAAAAAGATTTTTTAATTCAAAGTCTATAGTGCAATTTTTTTCCACAAATAGCAATCTAAAATTGGATGCCAACATTCAAAAAAACTTTATTCAACTTTGAATGCTAACTATATAGTCAAACTTCATGAAATTCTTATTATATGATCTATGACAAGTGAAGTATAAGATCCTATGGTTAAACTCTAAAAAAGTTTTTGTTTTTGTTTTTGTTTTTTTTGGTTAATTCAACGAAAGTGACCATTTAGAGTATTTTTTTTGACTAAAAAAATGATCTTAAAGCTTCAAATATTAAAAAAGTTTCTCATTAAGAGAATGTCACTTCATTTCCCTTTCTAGAAATTTTCTTTTTATCCTTGTAGGACTCAATGGATGGACTACAATGATTCCATACACAAAAACTTCCTATCTTGACACCTAATAAGGGAAGAGATCCTATTTGTACCATGGTTCAAGAAACCATACCTATATACAATTTCAAAGAGCAACCTATTTGTGCCACAATGTATAAGTACACTAACTTGTCCTAAACAATGAGGTAAAAACTTAAGTAGTATTACCTATAAAATCAATGTTACTATAATATTTTATGTTACTATATATTTTGAAAAATTGGGACGATACAGTAATCTTTCAATGTGCACTAATTCAAAGTAGTGCAACATTGCTAAGATTAGTGTCACATGCTTTAACAAGTAGGACAAATCAATATAGTATACCCAGTTTCAAACTTTCAAATGCACTCTACTAATACATACATGAAAGAGGCTCAAATAGTCACATGGCACAAACCAGGTGGTAGGAAGAAGAGGAGAACTTGCGAAAATTAAAAGGACAAATGAGAGCCCAGAGGAGGAGGAGGCCAGAGTCAGTGCGGTAACGCTGTATCTACCCCCACGAAGCTTCGGCGCAGCTTCGGCAGCGAAACTCAATGTTGACGAGTTCCGCAGGGGCACGTGCTCACACCTCCCGCCCCCGCGGCGTCCAGAAATAGCCGTATTCACACACTCTGTCACTCTTGTGCCCCCTTGCCCACTCTCTCCCACACTAAGTTACTAGCTGTCTCCTCATCGTCCTTGCCAACCTCCTTCCTCCCTTTCCCTTTTCCCTGTCCGAGTCTGCTATGTCTGTCGCTCCCTCTGTAGTGTAGCTGCGAGCGCATCATAGCCTCTTCTGGATCACGATTCAATCGATTGATGCGCTAGTCCAGTACAAACCCCTCACTTCCTCTCTTCTCTTCTCCTGGACTGGTTGCTTCGTCGGAGCGCCGAACACTCTGATTCCTGTGGTAAGCTTGTGTCGAGGTTTCGAATTGAGTCTGTGACTCTGTGTCGCGGCTGGGAATGGCGCTGTTGGTGGTACGAGAAGGGTTATCGTAATGGGGGTTGGTTTGGGGTTGAGCGTGAAGGTGACTGAGACCTCGAGAGTTGGGGTTATCTTGGGGTGAGAGTGACGTTAGTTGTACGTTTCTGCCTTTTTTTACCTTTTGTGGTTTTGTGGCTTTGTGGCTTTTGGGTCTTGCCTCGGGGTTCTCCGTGGTTTTTGGAAGAGGCTGCGGAGAAATTTGGCTGGACTAGGGTGGGTGGGTGCTTCACCGGGTGTCTGTACTGATTAGGGAAGAGGTGGTGCACGGTAGCGAGGGTTTCAGGGTTGAATGTTGTTGGTACGGAGAAGTAAGAGGCTATTCGTTTTGCATCGGGAGTTCTTGCGTGTTCATTCGCTTTGGGTGTTCTTGGAGGGTTTCTGGGGTGAGGTTTCGAATTGGTTTGGCTGAGTCGGAAGCTTCCTAAACTCCTTTTCGTCGCGCCTCAATTGCGTGCGTGCTGGGCAGTAACAATTTTTTGAATTAGTTTGTTTTGGACTTTAAGGAAAAATTGTTGGTGTGTTGATGTGGGATTGCGTCTAACGACGTACTTCTTGAACAGGCAAGGCACGTACGGCAGAGCGTGTTAAGAGTCGAGCTAGGCTGCACTTTGATCATAGACTGATTACAGACATGGAATTGGCGCATTGAAATTCAGCGCGTTTGTCAGAACAGCCACTGGAACGGAGGATAGAGAGCAAAGCTATTGCAGACTCCGTATGCTTCCGGACAAGACCCAGGGGAACCTATTTGAGCTCTGCAAGCGTCTCGCAACCCTAGTGATGTGCGCCATAGGAGACACCTCCATCAGTTAGTACTATCATGGTTGTAGAGCAGACGGAGCATCTGTTGGTGGCCAGATTGTTAGGGTGGGTATTTTTGCTCAGTGGGTGTCAAGAGTTGGCGACATAGAAAACGTTTCCAAGCAATTGAAAGCATTTTGCAAGCATATTGAAGCAATTAAGAGTATTGGGACGCATCTGAGGGTTCGGAGAACCGGTTAGCCCTGGAAGCATGGCAGCGTCGAGGTCACGCGCGGGATCACACCAACCCGAGATCGACATACGCCAGATTATAGCGGAAGCGCAGACTCGGTGGCTGCGGCCCGTGGAGGTGTGCGAGATTTTGAAGAACTACGCCACCTATGGATTCAAGCTCAACCCGGTGCCGCCCGTGCGGCCCTGCAGCGGCTCGATGTTCCTCTTCGACAGGAAGACGTTGCGGTATTTCCGAAAGGATGGTCACAATTGGCGCAAGAAGAAGGACGGAAAAACTGTGCGCGAGGCTCACGAGCGGCTCAAGACCGGTAGCGTGGATGTGTTGCATTGCTACTATGCGCACGGCGAGGACAATTCGAGCTTCCAGCGACGGTGCTACTGGATGCTCGACCCTGCGCTCGAGCATATCGTGCTGGTCCACTACAGGGAGGTGACTGAGGGAGGCAGGTTCACAATGAGCGACTCTCAGCACAGTGCGCCGGCCGCGCACGCCGCGAGCCCTCCAGAGGTGTCCAACCCTGCGACGTCGCCTGAATTGGAGCAGGAAGACGGAGATCAGGTCGAGTCTGAAGATGTTGAGGAGGACAGGCATTCGTTGAGTCCAATTATTCCTCCGGGACCGCAGAACACGCTGCTGGATCAGCTCACTCCGCGGACAGCACAAGCACAAGCAGCCGCGGATTTGAACAACTCGCCAGTGAATGGCTGGATCGGAGGCGAACTTCGCAGTGGGAATGTATCTTCTAGTGCTTGGTTATCCTCCTCCGGTGGCGGCGCTGGCTCCAGCTTGGAGAATCTCCTCGACGCGCCAACGGGCTTGACCCCGCGATCCGGACTGCCATTTCCGCCACTGAAGCAGCCCACCTCCAACAATCAGTTTTCGGATGTGTTTGGCCTGGATGCATTTGCTAATGGCCCGCGGCAAGAAAGCTTTACAAGTTCGAATGACGTTGCTGGGTGGCGCCATACGATGGAAAGAAACAGTAATCAGGGAGGGGGCCCTTTTGCTCTGCAGAACAACTTCAACAACAGCAACACTAATTCAGGGCCAGTTATTTCGCAGAGTGCCCCTGCCACGTACGTGAAGCAGGAAAGTATGAACGGCGCGACTATATGGGCGGAAATGCTGGAGCAGTGCACGACCCCATCAACGCATAGGAACATCATGGAGTCCCTAATGACCAGCAGCACCAGCAACCAGACCATGGAAATGAGCGATTCGCCGCGCACTCAAGACGTTGGGCCTCCTCAGATGCCGCCCTCAAAGGGTATTCTGGAGGCCTTGTCGCCACGAGGTCTCGGACGGGAGCCCCAAACTGCGTTAGAAGCGAGCTTGCAGGCTGTGACTCAAGAGAAGGCTCTGAAAACCGCGGGACTGTATCAGAGACGGTTGCAGTTGGGAATGAGGTCTGATTCGCAGCCACTTGACTTGCAGTTTGAGAAGAAGGTTCCCCTTGAGAAGAGCCCGGAGATCGAAGCGTTTCCCAAGTTGGATAGCTTTGGACGTTGGATGTCGTATGCCATGGATGGGCAAACCGTTTTGAGCCCAGGTGCGTTTCAATCCAGCTGGCCTGGCACTCCCACGATGAGCTTCCCCGGCTTGCCGGATGATATGTATCAAACTATGCAAGTGGACACCAGTCTGAGCACTTCGGTCTCATCCGACCAGCGTTACAGCATCACCGATACTTCTCCGGAGTGGGCGTATGCCTCGGAAGGTGCCAAGGTGCTGATCTCCGGTGTGTTTTTGGGAGACTACGCAAATGCCACCGATGTCAAGTGGTACTGCATGTTCGGCGAGGTGGAGGTTCCTGCGGAAGTGATCAGTGGTGGGGTTCTGCGGTGTAAAGCTCCTCCCCATGCTGCCGGTCGAGTTTCGTTTTACGTCACTTGTGGCGATCGTCAAGCGCACAGTGAGATTCGCGAGTTCGAGTATTGCAGTGGTAGTAAAATACAATCCGATCCCAGAGCAGAGGTTCAAGCGGCGGATGAAAGGTTGCTGAAGGTTCGCATCGCGCACATGCTGCTGACAGATTCGGATTCAGAGACTCCCATTCAATTTTCAGATGAAGACACGGCTACAAAGCAAGCGAATTGCTTGAATTCCTTCTCCTCGTCCCTCGGCAGTGACGATTGGCTGGATCTCCAGAGGGAAGCGACCAGTTACTTGGAGCATTCGCGAGCCAGCAGTTTCCAGGACCGGCTTCTGCAGACGATGCTGAAGACGCGCATGCAGCGGTGGTTGCTGTGGAAGATCCAAGAGGAAGGGAAGGGTGCATCCGTGCTGGATGCGCAAGGTCAGGGTGTGTTTCACATGGCCGCGGCTTTGGGTTACGACTGGGTGGTAGCTCCCATGGTGGCTGCCGGAGTGCCCATCAACTTCCGGGACGCGCACGGTTGGACTGCTCTGCACTGGGCTGCTTCGTTTGGCAAAGAGCAAGTGGTGATAGTGCTGGTTCAACACGGCGCCGATCCGAGCACCGTGACCGATTCCACGCCTTCGTGTCCGTCCGGCCAAACCCCTGCCGACCTGGCGTTGATCAAGGGCCATGTGGGGATTGGGGGTTTCTTGGCCGAGACCAGCTTGACTCGCCGGATTGCCACCATGAGCCTGTCTGATAGGTCGTCTGATGTCGCCAACGCTCAAATTGCTGGTGACAATGCTGTGGCCCGGTTGTCCAGACGGGATAGCATGAAGCAGACTTTAAATCGAGCCGATGATCAGGTCTCTATTCGTGATTCACTGCAAGCAGTTCGCAATGCGGCTCGAGCGGCTGCCTTGATTCAGGCCACGTTTCGGCAGCACTCGTTCCGGAAGAAGCAGGAAGATCTTGTCTTGGAGAAGTTCGACGAGTATGGCATGACTGAGAGCCAAATGCGTGGGTTTGTAGCAGCGAGAGCAGCTCAAAGGATACAGAAATCCTCCAGAGGTCACAATGAGAAGAGACAGCAACTGGCAGCCAGTCGCATACAGCAGAAGTTCAGGAGTTGGAAGGTGCGCAAGGATTTCGTGAACCTGCGGCAGCGAGTGGTGAAGATTCAGGCCCATGTGCGTGGAAACCTGGTGCGGAGGCGGTTCAAGAAACTCTTGTGGTCTGTAGGAGTTTTGGAAAAGGTTATTCTGCGGTGGAAACGGAAACGGCTTGGACTTCGGGGTTTCAAGAGTGGGAACGTCAGCGTTACAGACACCAAGGAAGACGACGAAGAGTTTTTGAAGGAGAGCAGGAAGCAAGCTGAAAAAGCAGTCGAGAAGGCTGTCACGACCGTCACTACCATGGTGCGTTCCCAGCCTGCTCGGGAGCAGTATCGACGCCTACGTGAAGGATCGTTGAAAGCGGAGCAGCTTGGACAATACCTGTCGCCATCGAGCCCACAGGATCTGCTTGACAGCCCGGATGTCGAGTATGAAGACTTGCAGTACGAAGACTTGCAAAATCGGCACATGAATCAGTATTTGGATCCTTCGGATGACCAGCTCATGAATTTCAGGGGCTGAATGTTACTGAGTGCCAAATTCGGCGGCGACGTTGAAGCAGTTGTCCCATTCGATTGAGGACGTCGGCAGGCTATAACCTGGTCAACGCTGTTCCTGTACCGGCGGTGAGATGACTACCGATAACTCGGATTGATGACTCTGGTTGTTGAGTCCACGGAATAGTTTTCAATTGCAATTATCTTAAGTTTCAGTTCGGCTGTTTCATTGTTGTATGTTGGTTTTCATAGATCTCGTTTTCGTTTGGTGGATGCAAATAAGTTTGTGCTAGTTTGGAAGTGTTTTTTTTAATGTTTTTTTATTTTTCATTTTCTATTCGGCGCACATCGAATTTAAAGTGTGCTTCTGATTTATTTCTGATTCTGTGCTGGGATGTGCTGGGGTTACAGGTCGTACTTTTGGACCGGGTGCTTGCTAGTGGTTGACGGCTCACGGGAGCATTACATAGGAGGTGTACAAAGAGGAATCTGGATTGAAACAAGATTGCACTTTCTTGCAGCGAAGTGTTTTTTTTGCTTTACTATGTAAACAACTGTAAAGAGCTCTGTGTAGTTTGTAGATACCATGCAGGTTTTCCATGTGCACGGCTGCTCCTCCAGAGTCCAGACACGCAAGTGCGGATTTTCAGATATGTTGCTTATTGCTCCCAGCGTGTCCCGCTCGAACGTGGGAACTCTTGAAGGTCTGCACCTGTCCCCAATTTTTGAGGGTCAGGCAAAACTATATGCATGACCATGATTGCTTTTCAACCTGTGTTCACTCCATTGCCTTGAGCTTCTGTTGGTCTCCTCCCTTCACTGATTCTGTTTTGTCAGTGTCCTTAGTGTCGAACCATTACTGTCTGTGCATTACTCTAGCGGGGTTTTGGGTCTTCATTGTCTCTGCTTTTTTAGATTCTTCCTGTGGGTTCCCCCCGTTCGATCAGGAAGGGTTGGAGGTGACTCTGATCTTGGGATTGTGGTTGCATAGGAAAACGCAGCATTTTTATTTGGGGGTCTAAGCGGTTGGATTGAACAGGAAATTATGTGTTCCATGTGCTCACATTATTCCGGTTGCAGTGAAAGCATGTTTGAGTGACTAGGTGAAGAAAAGCATTCCGTAGTGCACAAGTAAGTATATGCTGTTGGGCAGGACGCATTTAGCCATTGGTGCTGCTTTTGTGACCATCACCAACAGCTTGGCTTGAATTTAGTACCGACATAGCTGCTGTTTATCTACTTGATGAATAGTAATTGTGTAATTGAGCAAATAGAATTCGAATTTTGGAAAGATGCTTCAAGGTACCTTCCATGTTGGGGTTATTAACCCTTAAAAGGGCAATGCAAACCCCCACGGGCATTTTGAAAGTCAAATCTTGAATTTTCACATAGTTCTTGATTTTAAAAGTTTTTGGAATGAATTAAGAATATAAAGCTCCAAAAATCTATTTTTTACTCCATTTTTATTTTTTTCAAAATTCTTAAAATTGTAATTTTTGTGATACTTTGAAGATAGCATATTCATGTGTTCAAAATGTACCACTTTTAGACTTTTTCTATAGAATTACCTTTGGTAAGAGTCCAAGAAGTACATCAATTATACTAAGATGTTTGTCACTATTATTTCCAATTTTCTAAAAAATTTCAAATTATTTTAAGTATGTAATTATTACTATTTTTACAAAAAAATAAAATAATTATATAAATTTCAATTTAAGGTTTTTTATTGTGAAGAAAATGAGATTAAATTTTAGACATATATTACTATTTGTAAAAAATATCAAATTTTGGAAATGTGTGTTTCAATGTAAAAATCTATTGAAGTTTGATAAAGCCTAGATATGGAATGTCTTTTAAGAGTTAACCTTTAACCCCTAAAAGCCTGAGGCATCCGAATCTTGTGTTTGCAAAACTTTGAAGTTAAATTAAACCTTACTAAGTTGCTATTTTTAGTACTTTATATTTTTTGAAAGTTCTTTTTGAAGTCTAGTTTTAGCATCAAAAAATTGATCTTGAAAATACATGATAGTGATTTTTTTATTCAAAATTTTGTGTAAAGGTATCCATTGCATTCTTGACTTCCCGTAGTGTTGAGAGCTCTTAGAAATGAGTATCAAATACACTAAATCTTGGAGAAAAAATTACATTCCAAATTCATTTAAAAAAATTATAGAGTAGATTTTAAGAAGCTATAAATTGATTGGGGTTATACTTGTTAGACCATTTAACCTCATATTTTTTTGGTCACCAACTTTTTAGATTTGACTTGTAAAGAGGATTGAAAGACTTCACATCACTTTTGCAATTTTAACACCCTCATGGTCAAACATTATAATCTTTCACTCCATAAGTGATATTGCTATGTTTTCTTTTCCTATGAGACCTCTAATATGTCTAGTTTGAATTTGTATGGTTACAATTCAAAAAAACTTGATACAAATTATTAAAATGTTGGCATTTTGTTCAATTTGGAGCAAATTCTAAGAAGCTCAAAACAAGCCTTAGGCATTTAGGGGTTAAATGATGAGCCAATCACCATGGAAATCAATTATTTTGGTATCGTATGATTTGTTGGCTTAAAATAATGTGAAAGCACTCATTAGAAGTCAAACTATTATACATGATCTTCCCTTTTGACATAAAATTTGGAGGATGAATAGTAGCACTCTATCCTACATGGAGAGATTCTTTGTTACTTATTAGCCGGAAAACATCTATAGCGTCATTTATAGGTTAAGCATGCTTTGACTTGAATTCAAAAAAGATCTTCATTCTTCAAATGTACATCAAGAGCTTAGAAGATATCAAATACACTACATGATCTAAGGATCTAACATCTTCTTAAATAGAAAAAGTCAATATTCTACAATGATGTAATACTCAAAACCATACTTCCAAAATGTACCCAAGCATTTCCTTCAAAAAGAATTGGATGAAAAATTGTGTTTTTTCATTTGACTTGCAATCCTTCACAAAGTTATCTATTAGTCAATAGTTGGTTGTAGCAATTTCCTAGAGTTAATCTAGGAATGACAAGGTTCCTACAAAATGGTTTTGGGATGATTTCAAATGGAATTGGTCCTTGAGCTCTCCAGTATCCTTTTTGGAATAATTAGCAAAGTATGTTTTATCCGAATATCTTTTCATTCATTCCAAGCAATTTATTGAATCTTTAGAATATTTCCTTTTTTTAATGACCAATTTGGTCAAATTAATAAAATAATATATTGGTCTAAAGAGACAAGCCAAAATGAGCAACTATACAAAAAAGGCCTTATTCATTAAATTGAGACTCCCTTCAGTCTCATTTTAATTATATACTATATTTAGAGAAGCTAAGTGCTCTTTAAATTGAGACTTACCAATAAATTGAGATTTAATCACGTTGAAATATGTATTTAAAATATTTTCAAGTATTTAAAAAAGGATTAATAATTGTAGTACATGTTTGAATTTTATAATTGTATTACTCATTTAGGAAAAAAAAGTTCGTTAAATTGAGACTTAAAAATGATGAAATTTCCATTTAAAATGTTCTTGACACACATATATTGAGACATCTTTTTAATTAAAGACTTGCATGTATCAAATTAATTGAGTCCCATGTTTGGGTTCGAAGTTTAACATGATACTTGAAATTTCAAACAAACAAATATTGAGAACAAAATATGTAGTAATGAACAATGAAATGTAGTAATCCAATTATCCAATAATATTATTAAAGAGAATCATTTTTAATACAAAGCCCCTCTATCATAATAGAAAGCATACAATACATCCATGCAAACTACTCAAATACTCTAATAAAATGCAAAATCACATTCTACTAAATGTTTCAAATTAGTATTGCACTAATATAACTATGGACTATTTATCCTTGCTCTAAAGATTTAGCATTGTGGGAATTTGACATGAAGGCCTCCACTAATGCTTTGATGATATCAATTTGTGTTTTTGGAATTGCAACCCTTGGATCAAAAGTTCCTTCTCTAAATCGTGGCTTCTAAGCTATCATAATGTAGTTTGTGTTCGACCAGGTCAGAGATATTACTCGATCTTCACGCCAAATATTACCTTTATTTGTGTCCCATCCAACATACATATGCATATCAATATGTTGACTGGAAGCTGCCGTCCAATATTGTATTTGAATCATATGAATGTACTCTGGATTTGGATTCTGGTTAGTTACTGCTCTTGCAAGCCAGAACGGTTTTCGATTGCCATCTACGGGATGCACCACTACAAAATAACCGGCAAATACATTACGAGCAACATGGAATGAAGGTTGAGGACGGTTACACCTATGCCCAACAAAGATCTCATCTTCCGCATAGTTTTCGTCAAATGTATCATCATTTTGCCTTCGATTAGCTTTAATGATAGCAACCCAAGTCTTGGGCCGAAATCCATGCCACAAACTCAATTGCACCTCAAGAGGTTCATCTATAGCAGCTCAAACACCCCTCTAGTATTTTTTTAAAGGTACAATCTTCCTCCCAAATTCTTCGGAGTCCTCTTCATTTGCAATTTGGCTCCAATATGAAATGAAACCATCCAAACCATTTTTAACATTTGTAGAGGCATGCATTTTGCTCAGAATCAAAAGTAGTGGATTACCATTTGGCACTCTCGAACGCCTGTCTTCTGTTTTAGATCACAAATGAATACCTTTACCATCAAGTGGTTTCCACTTCAAGTCAGTACACAAATCCTTATAGCCCATTACGGGCCAACCAATAGAATCCTTATGAAACTTAAAATGCTACTTCTTTGAATGGCCTTCCAAACAATCCCCACCAGTGTCCAAGTACCGTTGCATATATCTTTTGAAATTAGGTACTTCCTTAATGAAATGAGGTATTACAAGGAGAGTTTTGCAATCCATGAAGGACTTCATGAGCTTCGGAAGTGTTGGATAATCACCTTCCTTCAACTTACGACTCCATCAACCAAAAAGAGCATCAATGTCTTCATGAGTGCCTGACAATGAGGAAATTGATGTAGACCTCACGGAAAATGCCATAGTGGACAAGCAAAGAACAAAAAACAAACACATATCGGTTCTTGTTGTCCCTTGATGCATTATCAAGTTGCAAAGTCAGTATAGGAGGAAGAAGTTGACCTTCCATCAACTCTTCTAGAAGAGGAAGTAGTGAATTTAAGCACGCTTCCAAATTGGCTAGTACAGCCTGGGTTAGTTTGGATTGCTGCTCCTTCTCAATGAACAATTTGTGTGACAAATTCTTTAGTAGTTCTTCTAGGTCATGCAACAACTTCATGATATACCCAATTGTATGATTGGAATCATTTGAGAAGATGTCAATGCCAATGTGTGCATATCGAACATCACCATGGCCATGAGCAATTATGCTCGTAACAGCAATAGGCATTTTTGTGAAAGAATATGTGGTTTTTGTTTTATGCGAAAAGTGTAGAGATGCAATCTTTAAATGATCCATTTTATCGTGGATGATGGTCAACATCTTATGAGGGTACGTCTTCAAAATTTCCCAATTTGAATAATATAGTTTTCTATATGCCCTCTACCCATGAACATTAGTGTCCAATACTTTACACCACTTGTTGTATGCAAAAGAATGTGGGATGCAAGCACTTCTCAACTGCTTATATGTATCGCACACTCCACATCGAGCAAAATTATCTCCACGAGCCTTCGGAGCAAACTGAGGAAATGAAGCACGTCAAATGCTATTCAAGCCACGTGAAGAAATTGGCTGTAAATTGAAAGCCTCATTTGCCTCATTGATCTGATGTAATTGATCACTCCAACGGAACCCTGATAGCAAAACCATTGCAAGGACTTTCTCCCCGATCGATAGAGTTCTTGATTTGTGAGGCATTTTGTCAACATCAGGATTGACAATCGTCCGCAACGTGGTAGTTGTTTGCAACATATGCATCTTGGGTTTCTTGGAACCTAAATTCCCATGCTCCTCTGCATGCTTCCCATATTTTGCCATTTCTTTGTACCTATAGAAGGTAGCTTTTTGAAATGCTATGGATAGTCGACTACGTAGTAGAATACACATTCTTCCTTGACAAAGTTATCCACTCCTTGCCTGTGGGATCTTTGCAGGTCTACCCATGTACATCAAGAAGACACTTTTTGCGAGTGTACATTTTGCCACATACATGGAGTTCAAATCAAATGGCTTGAATTTCTTCACGTGGAAAAGGTTGCAAACAATTATTAGTACAACACATAATTATAGACACTTGAACAATGGCTTGTGCATTAAGGAGGGTTTCTTTTTTTGGCGCGTTGTTGGACTCCACTCTTTTACGTGAGCTCTCATATGAACGAGCATCCACATAAGGCCAATGGTTCAAGGCCATCATTGTAGTCTTATAAATATGTATTTGATGGTGGTCATACAAATTGACACCATTAAAAAACACTCGCTTAATGTCCCAAGAATGCATTGACCACATCCAAGCAAACGGAACTTCTGCTTTGCACAAAGAATTCGCAATTTGAACAGCAACTCGGTCATACCAAGGGGCTCCCCATCCATGTCAATGACCAAGTCCACATCAATGCTTTGACAAACTACCCTTGCAACGTCATCTCCTACTTTATTTTTGAGGTGATAGGTTTTCTATTCCATTTTGAATGAGGAATTTCATCACATTCAATGACACTAATAGACAATGTTGGTACAGAAGCTGCAAATTCATCAGGATCATGAAAATACATTCTGTGTAAATAAAGCAAATATTTATTAGCCCTATGATCATGCCAAAGACACATCACCCGCCTCATACATTATTCAAAATATGAGACATTTTACTAAGTCCAGAGAAGAAACACGACTGTTCTATATCTTTGACTCGAGGGTGCATCTTTAGACGCACAAAAATCTAACATGCCGACATTCTTGACTCGAGGATATCTGTTTCAATGTCTATAGACTAAACATGACTTACCTATCCTTGATTCGATGCTATCATTCTAGATGTATAGAGTGACAACCTACCTTTCACATCCTCGACTCGAGGATACCTATCTAAATATCCATAGACAAACCACGACTAAACTATCTTGGACTTGATGCTACCATTATGGATGTATAGAGTGACAACCTACCTTTGACATCCTCGACTTGAGGATACCTATTTGAATATCCGTAGACAAAACACGACTAAACTATCTTGGACTTGACACTACCGTTATGGATGTATAGAGTGACAATCTACCTGTCACATCTTTGACTTGAGGATACCTATCTGAATGTCTACAAACGAAATATGACTAAACTATCCTAGACTCGATGATAATGCTATGGATGTACAAAAAGACAACCAATCCATAACATCCTCAACTTGAGGATATCTCTTTGAATGTCCACAAACAAAACATGATTAAGCTATCCTCGACTCAATGATACACTAATAAATGTCGCCTCTATATTCAATTTGTGCATGCGTTGCTAAAGAATTAGAAAGAACTTGTGACTATTCTATCTTTGACTCGAGGATAAGCTGTGTATCTTAATGTATAGGCTAATGAAACAAGCTTCTGAAATTTATGGCGAGAATTACGGAAAAAGTCATAACTCAATATTACAAGAGTGCCATAAAATACACTTGCATTTGCTACAACACAATCATGAGCTTATACAATTCAAAGTAGACACTACACAAAACTATTGTATAAACCATTACTCACTTCCACGAACTACAATAACAGAAAAAGGTCTACTACCATTTCCTGCAAAAATCAAAGAAAGGGAAAGACAATTTACTACCAAGTCTTGTCTATAAACACAGTGAACCTCGCCAAAGGTGTGTAACCAAAAACTTGCAGGAAAGAAGTGTACAAAGCTATCTGAGGAGAAACAAAAGAATAATTGAATGAAGAAAGCAATGGCAGTAGTGGAGTTTTTTGCAAAAACCAATGTCACATGAGTCCAGGTCACTACAACAAGTCGACGGAAGAGACAATGCCTATGTCGATGCCAAAGTGGCACGAAAAGATTGAGGCACCAAGAATTCCTAAATCAAAGTCAAACAAAAATCTCATTGCTTTTTCTAGATTCCTTCAGTGCTTTTTGGAACAGAAAAATGTCTAACAAAAAGAAATCACTACGACCCTTTTTCAGAAGTATATTACGTAAATTGTGGCAAAGAATCTTGGATTTTGCCATGCAATCATGTGCGGAAGCTTGCATGCCTTTGCCTCATATTAATACCAATTCTTAACTTTTTTGATGCGAAGGTTGTGGAATCTTCAAGCCCCATTGGATTTCCTATCATTGGTAGTTTTCGTCAGCATCAAAGGTGCTAGTACAAAAATTGGTCACTTATCGTTTCAACTTTTCTGGGTCAACGCATGCTGCATTTAAATGTTTATTACTTTTTTAGATGTCAAGTAATAGAAACTCTAGAATTCAAGAAATGCCTCCGTAAGTTCTAGATTTGAAAATTTTGAGTTCTAGGATTTTAGGGTTTGAACCCTAAAACCTTGAAAATTCTAAACCCTAAAACCAAAAAGTCTAGTACTCTAAACCATTAAACCCCCACAATTACAAAAAGTAATTTCAAAATTGATCTTTGGTGAAGTTCAAATTGTCTTGTTGATCAATGATATAATCTAATGTGTTTCATATAATTTACGCAATAATACTGTGATTAGCCATAGGAATTACATCTTCTGATGTAATTGGACCCTTAAATTTCGGAGGTCTAAAATAATGCCTCCAACTTAAAACTATAAAGTACAAATTAATCTCCTTCAAAAGTATCGAAAACTTGCTAGGTGCAAAGCATTCAATATATGTTGGAAATGCACTAGACTTGCGGAATCCAAAAAAAACTTACAATTCCAACTAATTATGAACACTTCCAATGAAGAAAGAAAAAAAAATGGGAAGATAGTAAGTTCTATAGTTTAATGATGGCCTACACAAATGTTGTACAATTTGTCGACAAAATGTATCCCAGAAAATGCACTCAACATATACAATCCACCCAAAACTTACAATTGCAACTAGTTAGGAGCACCCCAAGCATGAAATAGAAAAATGGAAACCAATAAGCCTTTCAGCTTCATGACGGCCTACACAAATGTCATGCAATTTGTGGACAAAATTGGTCTCTAAAAATTGGTGGAAGTGCGAAATGCACTGAAATGATTTTAAAATATTCTATGAAAAAGAAGATGCCAATATACTTCACTTCTAAAACAATTTTTCCAATTTTATAAATGGTCCTTTTGAAATGATTTCAATAAATAAGAAAAATAAAAATCTTCAAAAACAGCTGTACTCATGAAGCTTAAAATATAATTTTGTAACTTAAAGAATAAGTCCTTACATTCAATTAAGTTATTTGTTATCTTTGTTTTATTTGTTAAGCTATAAACCTTCGAAATAATTTATCCTTCATTGTGTTCTTTGTATTGTTAAGAAGCTCTCTACAAATAGGGGAAGAGGGCTTCATTTCATGAGTAGTTACATGTTAAAGGAATAAATAGCAAAGCTCAGTGTTTCCATTTTAGGTTTGTGGGTGCTCAATTACCTACTGTAACACCTAATTCAAAATCATAATTATATTGAAGCCAAATGTTGGGACCCAGTTCACCACTCTTTCAAAATAATCAATCACTCTAAATGCTCGTTGACACTCATAAGTGACATTCATGAATGCATAAGGTAATCAAAGTGTGCTACAATGCAATCATTTTTCGTGATTGGCATCAATCATCATGGTTGGCTAGGATTGAATATTTAAACTCCACTTCATTTGTTCTTAATGACTTGTGGCATTTAATGCTTTTATAATATAATGCATGGTTCACATAACTTCCACTACCTAAACATGAAGAAAAATTAGCCTAAACTTAATGTGATTTTGATTTCTAAATGAATTCGAACCTCAACATTATCTTGAAGGCACACTATTTTCATGCATTTTTCTATGCACAACGAATTCTACCTTCATAAGTCTTGTGCTTCACTTTAAAAATATTGAAGCCTATAAGTTCTAGCATAAATTTTAAAAATGTAAGGAAAGAAATATGTACAAGTTGCAAAGTACATGAACATTTAGAATTCTTGAGGAAACTAAATTCATGCTACTTTGATTCATTATTCTATACACAACAATTTTGACATCCATTAGTCATGAGCTAAATATTTATTTAATATCTTCTTTACTTCTCTTGTAATCATTCTCAATTCTAAACTCAATTGAGTGCAATAAAAAAATGAGTGAACGTATAAAAAAAATTTATCTCTTCTAGTTTTAGGTCAAACAATTTTAAATCTTGAATCTAGAAGACTACTAATGAATTCAAACAACGTTAAACAAAAAGTACTCATCATTGAAGGAATTTTTTTTCAATTATAGTAGTTCATAAAGTTTAAATCATTGCTACTAGAAAGGGGTGACTAGAATCCAAAATTTATCAAAACACATTATGAGTAAAGCTTTACATTTATTGTTTTGGGTTTTGGTTTGGAAAAAGAAGCATGAATTTAATTTGCTCATGAATTTCAAGTTTTGTCATAATTGAATCTTGCAACAATTCTTTTTTCCTTTCTCATATAATTTAAATGATTGGAATGGGAGGTTTTCATTATATATATCAAGTATAAAAACACACAAAATTTAAAGCAAAATAGATTAGGAAATTTTGTATTCTCAGAATAGGAGTTCTTAAAAATATGTGTTCTCAGAATTGTAGATTCTTTGAAAAAATCTATTATTTCATTTCCTTCTTTGTTAAAGAAAGTTCATTTGCAGAAAATAGTATAGGAAATTTCATCCCGAACTAAACTCGTAAAGGACCAAACTACATTTTCTGGCAACATTAAAATTTTGGGCAGGTGCATGTGATTAGAGATTTTCATGTTGTTGGCCCATATTTTGATAGAAGTTATAGCCAAAGAATATCTTTCATTTGCACTAAATTTCAGAACATTTGGAAATATGAGTCAAAAATTATAGCCTAAAATGTAGTTTGTTTCTCAACTTGGGCAGTCTGGGCAAAATTGAAAAAGTCATTTTTTTCCAAAAACCAAAATTTGAAATTGGTTTTCTACATCCCCATATACATTAAAAAGCTTTGAATCATTCCATTTTGATGAATGAGTCAAAAGTTACGAAGTGTTTTAGTTTGTGGACAGTTATGGGTTTTCTACCTATCAATAAACTTTGAAGTCCTTAAATTAGGTGAAGTTTGTTTATTACAATATTACAACCATTGGGATTTTCATTTCTCAATTCCATAAATAAATTGTTAATAATCTAGTATTTTTTGCCATTCTCTATATCTCTCTACTTACTATTTTTTTCAAATATGGTATACAATTTCAAATGATTTTAAAATTTTCAAGCATGTAGTCCACATTCCTTGAAGAATGAATCCAAATAGTTGCAATCATTTTGAAGATTTTTTCATGCAAATGTGCGGTAGTTATTGCCACTTTTCAGTGCATTGTGACACTTTTTGGCACAATACATTGGAATTTCAAAATTTCAGATTATAAAATTTTAAAATCAACGGCATTTTTGAAAGTAAGCATTTAAAAAAAATTCAATGGCCTATAAATTTTTTAGTAAAGAGGGAGGGGGAAACTATTGCAAACTAGGGTGGTACGCCTAAAATAAATTATTAGCCTTCATTGCAATAAGGCTTGATTTAGCTTGAATAAAACAAGACTTTCAAAAGTATGTGTGGAATTTAGCCTCCTAAAACAAGATTCTGCGAAGTGTTGCGTCATGCTGAGATTCAAATTCCATATTAATGGAGGACCATAGCTATAGTTAACTAAATATTTCCAATCAGAATACACTAAATCCTAAAAATTCAAAATTCAATAAACAAAAAGTAATTCAATTAAGAAAGAAATGATTTTTTTTGGGCTCTAATGATTTTGACCTCAACAAACGGTACATCTCTCTTCAATTGGGATGAACTTATGTCATTGAATCTTTGAATACATTGAAATTTGCAACTTAATGACTTAAACAAGTGCATGCTTTTTCCATATATTTCTTGGTAGTTTAAATTTTATGAGTTATAGTGTTTTAGTTCTAATAAGTATAGTGGCTAGTTTATAAATAGTTAATGTTCTCTATTAAAAAAATGAAAGAAAATGGTTACATAACATCATTTAAGAGAAAAATAAATATATTCATTTTTTTTGTTAACCCTAATTGCTGGTGATTTGAAAACATTAATAATGCCATTTCAAGCAACATGAGGCTTAAAAGTTCATCAACAATATGGTGCAATTTTTAGGTTTGGTAGTATAGTTGGAGGCAACAAACTAGAGGTTTGATAACTAATGGCACCTTTAACCCTTAAGCACGCGGGCATCCATTTTCTGGACGATGAACAAAGTGCTTTTAGGAGTTGTGTAGTCCAACAAACTTTTCATTCATCTAATGTAATACTTGAATCTTGAAAAGCCAACCTTCTTTAATGAACAAATTCATGAAATTGCAATAAATGATATTTCTCTAAACAAATATAAGCCAAAATGTGCAAAAAATTGAAAAAGGATTGAGGCGTTAAGTGGTTAACAGAATTAGGGACTTTCATTTTCATATTTCTTGTTTTTATATTATGTATGATAAAAAAAAATTATACCAAGTTTCTGAATTTAATATATTTTAGACATTATTGTTGAATTTCTTTTTTTAAATTTGCAAAATTTTTGTGTATATATATTTTTTTTCATAAGAAAGATTGAAGAATAATTTTGATTTGACATTATTTTATTTGTCAAGAAGGTTATTTTTTAGAATATCTTAAGGCTTCTTCTTCTGCGTCATTCTAAACTTGCGGTCTTTATAAAACTTGTTTTGTAAAACAAAGATAATAAATTACCTAAGTATGTAACCCTTTTAACTTCTAGTACCATATTACACAAAACTATGTTAAGTTTTATTATTCCTTTTTTTCAATTTTTACTTCTTCCTTCAGCTTCGGTACAAAACGTCAACTTTGGTGGGTTGAACCTCAGCTTTAGTGGCCCCGATCCTTAGCTTCAGCAGTTCAAATGGCGGCTTGGCGTAGGTCTGGAAGGTCTTCTCCTTCCTCCTTCCATGGCCCATCACTCTACTTGGCACACTGTATTTTTTGAACTCCTTTGCTTGTTGTAATTATCTGTGTTTTCATGGCGTTGCAGGTTTAGGGTGTAGGTTTTATTTTATGGAGTGTGCATTGTATTGTTGTGGAGCTTGCTTTGTTGGGATAGCGTTGTAGATGTTTGGATGCCCAATTTTTTTATCCTCCTTCGTGGAGTGTTTCTTCTTGTGTCACGCGGTGTTTCCTCCACGAATCAAAGGTAGCTTGTGCCACACGGTGTTTGTAGGTGTTTGAGGGAGTTGTACCACTGTCGTTGTATTCATGTGGAGCAGTCTGGTGGTTGAGGGAGGGAGCACTGTCTTCTTGAAGAATTGTCTCATTCTAGTGAAGTGCATGCAATTGTTTGTCTTTGGATTGTTGTTTGGAGCAGGCACTTGTTCAAAGCAGCAAAGACAAATTTTTTGCTTGGAGTGCGGAGTAGGCAATTGTTTGAGGGACGGATTTTTGGTTCTGAGTGCAAAGCAAGGAGTTCTTTAACATTGGGTTTAGGGTTTGAGATACGAATTTCTTGGTGTTTAGGGCAAGTCTTCAAGAGAAAGAAGGAGCAGGCATGTGTTTTTCGAGTAAGGGAGCATCGTCTTTCTTGCGCATCATTCTGGTTTTCTTACTTTTGTGCGTGTGAGTTTTGAACGTCTTGTTTCTAAACTGCATAGTATATGCAAATTGTTGTTTAGTTCTAGTTTAAGGTTTTAGTTTGGGTTTTTGACTATTGCTTTGCTGTAGTATTTTACAAGTTCTGATTTTTGAACCTCTTGGAGACAAAGAGGACAATGTTGGTTCTTGTGCAACAATGAATTTAGAGTGACTGCCTATTTGTAGATGTTTAGCTCTTGTTTGAGGTTTTTCGTATTCTGTTTTGTGTTTTTTCTTGTTTTTTCTTATTTTCCCGTGGATCAGTCCGCTATATTGAAGAACTTGGAATTTGAACTTGAGGAGGGTTTGAAGAAGGTTTAGATATTCTGAAGAAGCTTAATATTTTTTTTATGTTTTCGGAACATCCAATTGCTATTGTTCTCGAGTGTAGCGCAATTAATGTTTAGTTGTAATTTATATTAGCATTCATCTCATGCTTGACACTATTTCTTTTCAATTTACAGGTTGTGTAGTTAGTAGTGGAGGAGCTGTAAACTTTCTACGATATTAGGATTTTTGCACGTAGTATTATTCCAGATGAGAATTTCCATACAAGAAATTAGGGTTTAGAGTTTAATAACCGCATTCAATTGATCGTCGACCCAATGATAACCGTTTTGGGTGTTTTAGGCCTCTCTATGTGGTAAATATATTGTGCAATCCGTTTCAATTCATGTTCAATAAACCATGAGCAGGAAACGTATATCTTCGAGTCAAGGATATGTGTATCCTTGACTCGAGGATAAACTTCTAAATGTGCTTCCTTTTTCTTTCTTTGAATTCAATTTATGCTATAAGTCTAAGTGATAACAAACTTACTAAAAAACTTAAATACCTTTATTGTCAACTTGATGATTCCACGTTGATCAATTTGCTTTTTGAATAACAATTTTTTTCCTCCTGAGACCCATTCTACACTAGCCTAAAGGAACTTATGTGTGCATCCTATTGTTACCCTTACTTTTCAAGAATTTAGATAATTTATTGTCGAGTCGATGATAACGAGCTTGTTTTAGTGGTATATTGGTAGGTCCCTCTAATTAAAGTGTATGACTAGCTTTGTCATATGCAAAGCCATCTTCGAGTCAACGATAAAAAGGTTGTCTTAATACTATATCAATAGGTCCTTCTTATTAAAGTGTACCACCGAGTTTGTCAAATGCTAGGTCATTCTCGGTTTGACAATACGAGGTTGTCTTAGTGGTATATTGTAAGGTCCCTCTGAATATATTGTGTGAGTGTGTGACGGACTTTGTGAAATGGGAGATCATCATCGACTCGACGATAATGAGCTAGTCTTAGTGATATATTGATAGGTCCCTCTGTATAAAGTGTGTGACTTTGATTTTGTAAAATGCAAAGTCATCGTTGAATCTACAATACAATAATACCCATTTTTTCAAAGCAAATCATACCAAAAAAAATAGTTATAATATTAAAAAATGACTCATAGAAATTGGAGTGTAGTACTAAAATGCTAAAGAAATTTCTTATCATTGGCTCGACAATATCATTATCTAATCACATATGTCTAACTTCTGAAAACAAATTTATCAAGATGGAAAACGAAGACAAATTTGACTATAACGCTACGCTACATCATTTGGTGCCGTTCAAAAATCCACTTGAAAACACCCCATTTACTAAGGAAATGTTGGATAGTTACGACACGTTATGGGAATTCAAAGAGCATATTGCAACCTAGAGCTTTGGAGTGAACCAATGGAAGGACTATATCTACCTTCGATATTGTCCCTAGGGAAAAACAACCTATCTTCCCAAGAACATGAAGGAGAAGGTGACTCTCATTGAAGATCACTAGAAAAGACTACGTGGTCATGACCCTTTAAGAGGTAGATGACGAAAGGAAAGAAAAAAGAACACTTTCATTCCATAGTTATAAATGTGAACTCCTTCTATGGAAAATTCGACATTGACAACCTTGTCTCATCCTTGGAGGGCTCTCAAATGGAATTCCTAAGTGAAGAATTTGAGAAATTGGGATACATTCTCTAGGTGGACAACACAACAAAATCCAATGCCAAAAAGCTAAGACTCATCTGGTAATCTTTGTATCACTTTGCTTTGTTGAAAGTCGAGAAGCAACCAATAATAGGACGGTCTATTTCTCAAAGTCAACCTAAAGGCAGTGCGGCACGGAGGTCAACTTCTACAGCAACTCCAATAGGAAGTAGGCTGGCTAGATTTGGCCAAGTGTGATCAGAGATGAAGAAACGGAACATGACAACTTCCAAACGTAGTGAATCCAACCAAAAGCATCGCAAGTCCATCCACGGAGGGGTAGTCGTTGGAGCCAGAAGTGCGGCCTCTACTTTGACGACAGTGGAGGCCACTCCAACAAAAATTGCACCTCCTCTGAAGGATTACAAGAAAATCGCAATCATTCAACGGAACTTCTAGAAGCATCACAAAACATGTTTCTTGTAGAGAAGAGAGACGGTCAATGTTAATATCAACTAGTGCATTCAGGGGGATGAAAACTACATCATTCGAACTCTACAGAAAGACATTGTCGAGGATGTCAAAAAAGAACTTGTCCAACTTGCCAACATAAAACAGAGGCAGAAAGTGTGCCTAACACCTATTGACTATATCAACAAGTTGTTCTAGCAAAAGCCCAAAAAGTGGGACCACATCAAGAATGGTTGTTTCATGATTATAAATGGCCAGCACAATATAACTGTGTTGCAAGAGCTTCATAAATCTGGTTGTATAGAAGACCGCACAATAAAACTGCAAATTTGGGAAGCATTTATTGTTTGGACCTTAGATATAACCCAATTGTGGAACATCTCACGGTTCTATAACTGTACAAACCATCTCAATCACAACCAGCCAACGTGAGGAGGCTAAATCATTAGCTGTCAAGATATTTGGATTACTTGTAAACAAGTGACAAACGTGAGGACAGATCCATGGTTGTCATAGTGGACAAACGTCCGGTTCGCCCGTCCGTTAGTAGTCCCGCCCATCCGATATAGTCAACATATAGTTGACTTTTTGATAACGAAAAAATAGGTCACGTGGATGCCATGTGGAATAAGGAACATGTTGGGCGCGGACGAGATCGTCAGGGCACAGACGAGATCGTCAAGGCGCGAACGAGGTGACGTATCATTCCACAAAATTGCACAAGTTACAAAATTAAAGCCATCCGGACCGTCCGTCCGTCCCGTTCGATGACCCTAACTCGCCTGTTATGACAACCATGGATAGATCTGGTGAAGAGGAAGAACAAATCCGTGTATAACCTCTCAGAATATAATGTAAGAATCAATTATCCTCAACTCAACAATAAGAATTCAAATTTATTTTTTCTATTAACTCATGTTCAATGTAGACTTTCTTACTAGAGAAATGCATTCTGCATTCTGACATTCTCATTGAAAATGTTTGTCTCTAGCTTTATATTTTCTTGTATCATCAACTCAACAGTAAGATAATATTTATTTTTCTACATACTCTCGTATATTGTTGAGTTAACAATAGAATCGCATGGATTTCCTTTCTAATAGTTGTTTTACTCGTCCGGCAGAATTTTGTAGAGGTTGTAATCTAGAGGTTTCAAAACATCAATCTTGAGAAAGAAGGAGCCACAATTAAAACTCCTACTAATTTGAAGAACAAAATGTAGATTATAACTCTACCAGACTATCGTGGGAGAAGTGGCAAATATTTTTGACCAAGCACTACGAAGTTTACTTGATCGATCCTTGTACCTTGATGAGATATAGGGACGCCAAGGGTTTCAAATTGAAGTCTCTGAAAAGAGTGTTCTTTAAGCACTGCGGCCATTTTACGGATACTAACTTCACCGTGGATGCGGAACATTTTCTTAGAATAACGCCAAGGAGGAAAGTCATGTACCCGAAAGTTTTGGTGGTGGATAATATGTCTGAGGCAAATTGGGTTGAGTGAAGAAAGCAAAAGAAGGTAATCCTTCAAGATCTCATGGATATTAAACCCACACTTATTTTTATAAATGCAGCCGATGAGGTCAACAATGACACCTAGCACAAATGGAAGAGACAGCACAACTTCACCTTTGGTGCCTAGGATTTCCTACTATTGTATCCGAAGGTAGAGTACTTCAAGCATAGATTCACAAACGTCCTCTAGACAAAGCAGGCATCTTTCATAGTTGACAAATTCTTAAAAGTAATCATCATGTTCATGAGGTTGAAGTACCAGGATCCAAAATCCTTGGAAGGAGTGTAGATGTGCGGCATCAACTATTACGTACGGGCCCTAGTCATGAATGTAGAGTATTTGTACGTGAAACAACCTATCAATCTGGCTGCCATTGATATTCGAGAAGTACCTAGTGGTGAGGGCTATGATCTTGACGTTGACATGTACTTAATGTTCCTCGCCTAGAAATTAGAGTAAAAAATGACAGAGCCAAGTGTTTAGCTCTTCATCATAGGGAATTAGGACAATGTTAAGGTTGTAACAAATTTTGCAGCTTAAAGTCTGAAGGAGTATGACTTAGTGCTGTCAAAGTACTTTTTAGCCAAGGCAAAGTGGTTTAGCAACATCACAAGCCGCTCCAAACTCCCCAAAGTGCCGCTTTTCTTTCTTTTTAAGAAACAAAACAATTATGTAGACTATGTCTATGATAAGGTAAAATTTGAGTACAAAGTCCCATCGGACTGCTTGTACTACTCAGATCCAACAAGGAATACAGAAGCAAAATGGAAGATCTCACCAAGAGAACTTAGGATGGAGTTCTACTTAAACATGATAGAAGACTTCACAACTTTAGAGAAGAACGTCCTCGGAATTTGTACGGGGCCAAAATGCATGTTGGTGGCAAAAGTATGTCTACTCTACTTGGTATCCTTGACTCGAAGATAGGAAGGGTCAACTCCACCTAGTATCTTCGACTCAAGGATAGGAAAAATCTGCTCTACCTAGTATCCTTGACTCGAGGATAGGAAGGGTCAACTCCACTTGGTATCATTGACTTGAGGATGGAAAGGATCTACTCTACCTGATATCCTCGATTCAAGGATAGGAAAAGTCATGGTTAATAGATATTGTCGTTTGTAATTAGATAACGTTTTGTGGCTGATATTCTTGAGTCGAGGATACCTTTTCTATTGTTTTGCCTTGCTTTTTTTTATGTTGTTTTTGACTTGCACTAATAGAAAATGTTGGGTCGTGTAGATGTTTGGAACACATTACTATGGATTCTACTACAAGAGCGAGCCGGTTGGATATATGAGAATTTCTTATTTAGGAAAGGAAATGGACAAGAATGACTATAAGTTCTCGAACTCCTCGTATTTGCTGACGTACATGCCTCCGGCTCCACAAGGACTTGCAAGTCAGCTTTTGATACCTACGTCGTCGCTAGCTCCGCCATTGCCTCCTCTAAATTTGGAGTTGTATGTTCCCCTTCCTAGGCCGACAAATCAAGGGCAAGTGGTGGTGGATCCTCAAGTTTCCACCGATCCAAGGTTGGGCGGATTGGATGAGTATTGGACCAACACATTCCAGGTCCTCACATAGATGCAAATTCCAGCTTTGTCTCTAGACATAGAAACTGAAGACTAGGGGGAGGATATTGAAACAAATGAGGAATGACATTGTCACGTACACACTCTAGGTCAGCCAAGTCCGATGGGTGGGCTTTTAGAGGTACCTTCTAATATTGATGGAGGAGGAGCAGATGATGTGCTTATAGAAGAGAATATACAATCTACCACACCCAAGAAGAAGGAGGTGGCCCCGGAGGATCTCATCGTTCTTAGTGATGATGACCTGCTTGACCATCTACACTCTTCCAATGACAACAAAGAGCCTAGGAAGTCTCTCGCCTTGTACGAAAAGAAGCCCACCATCCTTTTGTTGAGGAAGGTGAAGGTCAAGGGTGATTGGTGGATAGTCGAGAACAACAAGCAAAACAAGAGGATTGCCCGCGAGAAAGCTCAATAGGAGGAGCGCAACAAACATGACTAGAAAATCACAAAAACTCACGCAAGAAAGGATAGGGAGGTGGCGGAAGCCAATGTGAAATTAACGAAGCAATAGAAAGAAGCAAATGCTAAACTTGCAAAGCAGCAGCAAGAGTCAGACGAGAAGATATTGAGGTTGCAACTTCAGATGGACAAGCTAAAAGAATTCATATTGTCTCAACGAAGCCAATTGGAAAGCCAGCTCCCTACATAGGGTCTTCCTCCCCTACGACAACCAACCGCTTCCAAGCCTCGGGGAGGTCACTCCTATTGAGATTTAAGGGTCCACGTGCGACCGGAGGGTATTTTAACTAGGGCTATTATGTGGATTATAGTTTTTTTTTGGATCCCTTCAAGTACCTAAATTTCTACGCGAAGGCATTTTATACATGGTTTGAGTACTTAGAATTACTATTCATTTACAAAATACCACACCGTATTTTATTTATACTTAGTATATTTTGTCCAAAAAAGTGTAGTCTTCATTTCTACTAACATAGAAATCAACAAGTTCACAACAAGAACACAAAAACCGGCGCTATTACAATATATGTGCAAAAGAAGGGTTCAGTTTGGCTTCCATAGCCAAACAATCTATGTCCCTATAGAGACAGAGGTAAACACTGAAGCTAAACACATGCCTAAACTCCTCGCAGCAGCATGAATTCGGAGGAGTTTCTACATCCCCCATAATTCCTCGCAGTAGGATTTGTGAGATGAGGAGTTCACGAGGGAGATCCAGTAATTGAAGCCATCACCTATCCCCCACAAATCACCCACCAAGGAGATGCATGTTCAATCCCCAACAAATTCAGCAAGCAATAGAAACCAGCAAGCTTCACAAACCAGTACAAAACAGCCAACAAAACACAAGGAACCAGCAAGACAACGAATAGACAGTCAATGAACAAAGTAAATGCGAATTAGCATAGATAAACTCACCTTGGTCTCGAAATGCGTTGGACGATATGAGTCGAGGAAGACACTGGAAGTGAGCGCCGACAGATCTCCTTGCCCGCGCGATCGCCTAAACCCTGCCACAAGTTCAAACAGAACAAGCGCTTTCAGTCTCGACATCAAAGGAGCGGTTTTTGATCGACCAACAATCATCAATGCAAATCAGTCAAAGGAAAATGCGAATGTGATTAACCCCGCAAAGGAAAGCACAAGGCGAGGAGTGAATACAAACCGGGAAAACCTTGCGCAGCACGAATACACAGCGCGCAAACACGATGACGACCTGCTCCAAAGGAATGACCAGCTTCCAAGCATACTGTACCTGCAAGGTGAACCAGCAGCCCTAGCTTGTTGCAACATTCCTAAACGACTCGGTTCTATGTTATGTGTGTTTGGATCAGGGTTGATGAATTTCAACGTCTGCCCCAAAATAGCGTCCGTTTTCCGGACGTCCGGACGCTAGTGGACGCAGCGTCCCGACCGTCGTCGGAAAGCGGACGGACGGGGCGGACGCCCAGATCGTGCAGACCAGATCAGTCCGCTCGTCGATCGGACGGCCGTAATCGGGCGGACGGACAGGCGGACAGGCGGACGCTGCGTCCGCTAGGATGCGAATGTTAGCGGACGTTGCGGACACAGCGTCCGCGTCTGGACGTCCTGTCAACCTTGGTTTGGATGCAAATTCGGTAAAAGACCTTGCGTCCTCAATGTCAAGGCTATATAAGTTTGTACTAGCTGAATAATTTAAATTCACAGTAGAAATGATACAGTCAGCATCTATCCAAATGGCATCAGCAGCATCGTACTTGAATTTTAGACTAGAGTTGGTTGTTTTAGAGTACCAATTTAACAAAACCTGACAAGAGGGGGTAGTGTTGGCTTTGTTAGAAGATCTAACTGTCCTGTTCTGCAAATCAATCGGTTGCCTAGAATTTCCCCACTTGTTGCCATATTTTCGTTTGATTTTTTGGACGCAGCCAAGCCACCATGTTCCTTCATCCACACTAGTTAGAACACTACATGGGTTTTTACCTTTGGATAGTCTAGTTTTGTACCTTCTGGTTGCTGCGGCTTTCACTGTAGAAGATATCCTAGTCATGGAGCGTTGAACAAAATAAACCCCACAATCTGAACCTACACCAAGCAGACAAGTACTACTACATTGTGTGGCTGAAACATAGTCCTCACTGTTATTGAAATAGATGGAGTTTCTCACACGGGTTAGGTGGTCCTTTGACAAAAAAGGATTTCCATTGAGCTGTGAAACCAAGGTGGATTTATAAATATTACAACCTCCAAATGTAACCACAGGCACTACTTTCTGAAGAGGTGGAACAATATTTACCTCACCCCCCCCCAGAATTCAACATGTCGGCTAGGCAGTGTCTTGCCTCAGACTCAGCAACGGTCAATGGGTCGAGGCCGTCATCGAATTCTCCCTCCTCAAGGACAGTGCCATCATCAGCTTGGCACTCACCGCTTTCTTGGTCTGCTGAGTGCTCATCCGCTTCGTGGGCAAGCACCTCGGCGTCACCATCTTCACCGGCTACAGGATTACGTGTAGGTACATGGGCGAAGTTCTTGAAATCTGCCTTCTCAACAACCCACGGCGTTAGAAACCAATCTTTTTTTTTGCTACATTAGATGGGGCCATGTTCAAGATGCGGATGACTGTTTGTACTTCCTTCAAGCCCTCTTTCAACGCTGAAATCACATCAACATCTGTGGAGACTTCGGAGTAATCAACCAAATCACATCTTGACTCCCCTTCCTGCAAAGGGTGCAGACTCTCCCACACGTTCTTCATCTTGTTGTGCACTCGCCAAATGCTAGTCCATTCTGCCCATACTCAAGACCCGACAGATGATTCAATGTATTAGCAATGTTGACAAGCTCATTGAAGTCATACGCACGTTCAAGACCAACCATCCCTCCTATCTTTGAGAAGAAAATCTCACAGCTATCACTGCCTGTCAAATGCAATGGAACAGCAAGACCGGAATATTTTGTTCTAAAGTGCACAATCAGCAAGACAATGAAGTGGCAACTCATCTGAATATCAAAGAAACACTGCTGACTAACAAAACAATCAGCTGCTGTGATATTCCAAGTGTTTCCAAAGACAGAGTGATCGCCATGAGTTAGCCAGAGCTTCCAAATTCTGAAAAAAAATGAAACCTTCGCCGCCAACACGATCTGGTCTCGCAAGCCAAGCTTGGGACTAGAGAAGATATCAATATAACTAGCACACATTTGCAAGTACATCTCGGTGCCCAAAGTGCGTTCTTGATGCACATCCTTCGCCTCTTGTAACATCTTCAGGCAATTTCGAGTCTTGGCTGCACATAACCTCTGCGTAGATGCCTAGTTTTGTCGGTCAGTCCGCTTCACATCTTCCAATTTCAAGCCATGGTCATCAGCAGCAGCAAACTTCTGGTATACAAGCCCTATGTGTTCCAAAATACAAAGATCACCACCCAATTGCATGACACGAACAGGAGAGTCTAGGGGGTTGATTAATTTCTTCCCGTTGTGTATGTAGTCCTAGTTGTGAAGCCCTCTTGCATTACCGTTGTCATCAAGTGATGCAGAAAATAATCAGCCCTCCCACTGTACCTGTAAACGACTTCCCTCATCTGATTTGTAGTCTTTCAGCATGAGTTGACGCCGTCTACTATCTCCATCACTAGCATGACCAATAATCGGCCCAATGATGTCCTTGCACTCAGCAGACTCCCACACAACATCGATTGAATTCCACTGAGCCCGGATCCACTCTGCGTTGAATTTGCCACAAGTGCAGGAAACCACCAAAACTAGGCGAGGTAACTTCTCATGCATCGGATTGACTACCACAATCCTGGCAAAGCCCCCCATTTGGTTAGATCGAAATGCATCAACAATAGCATTGTATCCCTCCTCACCAGAGCCAACAACTGGTCTGAAGTTCGACTTGCAAACATGATCTTCTTTTGTCCCACAAAAGCCTAGTAGTACATCAAACCGTGAGTCCCACATCACTCTAGCTTTCACCTTAGTTTCATCCTTAGCAAGGATGACTGGAAGTCTGGAACGGGACCCGAAATTCCATGAGCCTCCTTGGCAGACCTATAGATTTTCGCAACCTTTACAAAAATCTGATGTTGAATACCAGGAACAAACTGGACACCCTTCTTATTCTCACGTTTAGTTGTGCAAAACGAAGGACCAGCATAGTTAAGGCTGAACAAGTCACACATTTGGCGCCCACCATAGATTTTCATGGCTTGACAGAACGACTTAGAATTGGCAGAAAATCTAAATCCCTTTTTGTTACGATTCAAATTACTTGCAACATCTTTCATGAAGTCCTACAAGGTCGGTTTTCCTCCAAACGACCCTGTTCGATGAGCAACAATTATATTATTACAGAATTTTAGCAGATCACCGCCAGTGCAAGCTGACTTCGCACTTTCCTTCAAGGTCGGCCTTTTCACTTTCAATTGCACCATTTTAGCCTTGGTAGCAACCAAATGCAACCTCTGAAGCTTTAATTCCTTTCTGATGACCCTACTATGAGAAGCAAGCTCAACAGTACCAAGATACGACAACCTCCTACCATCACATGTCTCCTGCAATCCCCTCTTTTCTATACTCTTCTCTTCCCTGACAACTCATTTTCTAAAATCATCTTGAACAGTTATGGAAGCACACAGGGAACAAGTAAAATTCTCAAAGGGTTCCTCCGTCACACTAAACCTCCTACAATCAGCATGTCTGAACGTCCTTGAGATTATGGAAACTGACCCATATGCAGATACAACAGCATGAACATGAGGTTCTAGATACCAGCAACCGCCTGGATGCGGGTCATTAACCAAAGATTTAATGGGGTAAACATTCTGCCCGTACGTACAATTCTCTTTCCAATAACCCCAACACATAAGAGCCTTAAAAAATGACTCATCAAGGTTTGGAGATTCACTTACATGCCCTTCGGAGTCAGAATGTCTGAACCAAAAGTGTAGTGAGGGTTGGCTAACACCACTTAAAACTGACCGAGTTGGTCTACCTCTCTTCCCAGAAATGAGGGCCGATTTGGCCCAAGGTTGACACGATGTCCGGACGCGGACGTTGTGTCTGCAGCGTCCGTCCGCCCTGCCCGTCCGCCTAGTCCGCCCCGTCCGCCCAGACGGCCCTATTTCCCCCGACCGCCCTACCCAAACTGCCCCACGGTCACTCCCTTAATCTTTAAACAATTAAATGTTAAATGAAGTGTAATGGTTCGCGATTTGTTATTAAAACAATGTCTCTTATAAGTTGAAAGATTATAAAGTTTGACTATGAGTCTATGATAATCTTGAAACTATGAAAAAATTCCAATTCATTTTCAAAAGGCAAACTAAAAAAATTTGTGACTTCAAATATATATATATATATACTATTTAAAAAATCAAGATCAACACAAATACAAACATAATCAAT
Source organism: Pseudoscleropodium purum (assembly GCA_963969395.1). Lineage (NCBI taxonomy): Eukaryota > Viridiplantae > Streptophyta > Bryopsida > Hypnales > Brachytheciaceae > Pseudoscleropodium > Pseudoscleropodium purum. Next base: position 9,208,918 of record OZ017796.1, read on the forward strand.
ATGGGCAAAATGTATTCAATTTAATGTAGAATACCATACATTGTGCACATTTGGCTAATTGCACATATAATTTTTTTCATTCCAACTCTATATTTCTAAACTAATTTTTAATGCCTATATAACTTATTCAACTACTACTTCTGCACTACCAATCTAATATAAATGGCGAAAATGTTCATTTGGCATTGACCAACAATATGTATTAGAAAATCGCGTAATCACATGGGCCAAACTAGTATTTTCATCATTAGTCTTCGAAGAAATGCACTTCAAGTAAGCATAAAACACTTTTGCAAAGTCATGAAAGGCAAATTGTGTCGCACTAGGTGTTTTAAGTAGCATGTTGAAATACGCCTCTGACATGTTGTTTCCATTCATCCGCCGAGCAATTTTTCGAATGGCATACTCTTCCGACTTACGTGAATACATCGGAATGACTTCTTGTCGCAGCACAGGGTAGGTCAATTCCCCATTATACTCACAAAAATCGCTCTAGAGTATAACTAAGTGACTCTAAAGATCAAACCCACGAGATCCTGTGAAGTATCTAGCTCTATTAAGCAGTTAAGCTAAGTCAGTATCCCAATCTTACTTTCCGGTCCTAGATCTAGAACCAGAAATACCACCACACCAGATAACTATAGACCGGATTTCCCCTTCTTCCAGTCCTACTAACTATCCGGTCCATACAAATACCCAAATCCCAGGATCTCACATCTTCCGATCCTAGAAATCCGTCTTGACCAATCCGGTTGGGATGGTCATCCTGTATCCGTAGTCCTATCCGGTTTAGTTTTGCCTCTGTTTCACCATCAGAGGGGTCGCCGCTTACATTTGAGAGTGGTAGGCCCACCACTCCTTCCGTGACTTATAGTGGCTGAAGACCCACTGTCCTACTTCCTAAACTCCTAAGCTAATCCGGATCCGGTTTGGTCCTTCACAACAACCCAAATAGCAATCCGGGTTGTAGGTCACACAAAGACCCTACACTCGACCCTCTCGTACTACAACGACCTTGATGCTACTTCCGATCCGTGCGAAGACAGGTGGTTACAAGTGCACCCGTCCGTTCCAACATCAACTAAAGTTCTTCCGTTACCCATACGGGTGGTGAGACCTCTCAGGAGATCGGACACTCGACCGGATTTTCCACCCGGGAGTTCTAGCGCAGCTAAGGAATCCCTCCCTACCTGCCTAGCCTAACAACGGCTTTCTCACCCGGAATCTCAAACTCTAGACGTGCTGAGGAACTAAGTTCACTCCCAACTCTTCGATACCTACTCACATGCACCTTGGATCGGAAAAGAAACACCAAGGGGAGAAATCACTCGCAAACCGGCTCGTACTATCCTAACTCCACATCATACAATCCTGTCGCGCTGGAGAGAGACACACAATGAGGAGAAGAGAAAGGTACAAGAAGTTTGCAAAATGAAAAACTCCCAGTTCCCATCTCAGGAACCGATTTATATACAAAGGGTAAAAACCCTAAAAGCACAAAAAGGAGCGGAAAACCCGTGGGGGTCCGCCGCCATCCTAATTTAACTTCCGGTCTCACCTAATACTGTTGAGCCGGATCCGGATCCGGATCCGCTCCTACTCTTAACTGAAATCAAAATCCTATCTACTCTACAACTCTAGATCCTATTGTCGGGCTTCCGACCTCCGGAACCAGTTCCTCGAAGACTTCACTCAAGTTCCGGATCCGTTCTCCCTCCGCAGGGTTAGATCCGGGTGAAGACTCCAGGTCGATTGTGATATCCAGTCTCCTGCCCGGAGTCCCAGTCCGTGCAGACTTCTTGGACTCAAGAGTCAAATCCTTCCTATCCTTCTGAATGGTCGCGTCCGGAAAGATATCCGGTAGCGAGATGTCCGAAAGATGTATGCCCTTGGAGCACGTTGCTCCAGTCAGCTTCCGGCTACTTTCCTCAATCCGGTCCGCAGCCTTCCGCCCCTCCACCATTGCCGTCTCCACCTGCTCAGCGAAGTCGGCGAGAATCCGGACCATCCGGGAACCGGATAGTTTCTTCTCTTCGTGGATCTTCTCGTCGAAGAGCTTCGCTTTGGCGGCGGCCGTTCCGGTTTCTCCCAGGGTCGCCTTGATTCGCTCGGCTATCTTCCGAGTTTCCTCCGCCATCTCCCGGGTGGCCGTCACGTCTTCCCGATAGGCAAAAAGAGTTGCCTTTAGGTTATCCACCTCCTCCTGCAACCGGTGGATCTCTGCTTCCTGTTTCCGGCTCTCTTCCGAATTGGTGATGCACTCCGCCACCTGTTCTGCCAACTTGCTGTCCGGTGGCGCACCTACCAACTTTCCGATCGCCGCAAGCGTCCTGTGCTTGACCTCCCAATCCGCCCTGATGTTGCAAAGGACGTTGATCAGACCGTTGAACGGATCTTGCATTTCCGGGTCTTCCCCGGAAACGGTCTTCTCGGCTTCCGGTTTCTCTTCCAAGGCCGGTCTGTCTTGACCGGGAGGCGTCCCGCGCTTGTGTGGAGGCGTCAACTTCTGTCGCTTGATGGGCGGCATCGGCTCCTCCTCTTCCTCGCTCAACTCCCGTTCTGACCCGGAATCGGATTCGGCCTCATCATCCGTTTCCAACTCCCCATACTTCAGGAGGACTTCCTGAGTCTTCCACACCTTCTCCTCCGTGTCGGTGAGGACTTGGTGTTCTCGATAGAGGTGGAAGAGGTAAGGGCACACTGGAGTGGCCCTTTTCTTCCCAACCCTACTAACGAGCTGGGCCACGAGATTGGAAATGATCCGTGCCCAGTCCACTTTCCGGGTACCACTGAGGGCACCGAAAATGGTGTTGCCGAGGGTGATCGTCACCCTGGTCGGCTTTTCCGGGTGAAGAACCGGAACCAGGAATTGCAGGAGCCGACGGTGTCGGTCATCCACGCAATCCTCGACCGCGTATCCGTCCTTCGGGTTGACGGCTCCCTGGAACTTCCCTCGGACAAACTCATCCTTCCGGTTCGCCATCCCTAAACCTCCTGCCCGTAAACCGTAAACCCCTCTCCACATTCCCTCGTTCCAGCGGACGGGAGTTCTTCTCACGGTGTTGTCAAACTGGTTGGACAGCTTTCCGAGGAGCTCCTTGACCATTCTCTCCTCCCTAAAACCCCAGGGTTTTTCTGCAAACCCTAGGCAACCCATGGAGGTGAGATCCTCCATGAATTGAGACTTTTCCGGCTCTGTGGAGGGAATAACTGGAATGACTTTCCGGAGTTTCACCTCGCCTCCAGAGGGACTCGCTGGTCTCGACCTACGTAGCGGCGGCATTCCCACTCCAATCTATCTCACTCTCTCCTAGACGCATGTCCCGTTCCTCACGTTCTCTCTCCGATCTCAACCGGAATCAAAACAAACAGAACACAAACGCACAAACGCCAAAAACTCAACCGTGCACGCTCAAGGTCGAGTTTCTAAAAGGGTGTGCAACAGTGAAAGCTCCTCCTTTTATAGTCCCTGGACCCTTTCCGGTTTGTCATCATGAATCCGGTTTACCATCATAATCCGGTTCATCATCATAATCCGGTCCTAGACCTAATCCGTGTTGCATTCCATTTCCGTCGTTAGTTACTCCTGACCGGATTAGATCCAAGAGGCCCACTACTTCACATTCCGTGCTAATTTTGAGTTTTCCTTCTCCACCTTATCGGATCCGATTCCCTAATGACTAGTTTCCGTTCCTATTTTGGTGTATACTAAGAAAATCAAAATTTTAAGTTGCGACATTACCCCTTCTGCACTTGCTTTATGCAAATATGCAATACATGGATCCACCCACCATCTCCTCTGCAAAGTTTGTGTCATCTCATTTGCTGATGTGAATGTATACAAAGACTTCATTGGCTGAGAAGCTAAGGTGGTCATGCCCCAATCACAAACTCCAATATACACACGTGACTCATCCTCTGGAAAATGCAACAAGATGTTGTCCGGAGAAAGATCATTGTGCAAATGTCCAGCAAAATGCACTGCATACATTATATGCATAAACGCCCATGTCAACTCCGTGCGCTTCTTCCAATATCGCCCTAAACAGTGAGCTTTTACAACCTCCTCTTCGGTTGGATTTGTATACATCAAATGGATTTGAATGTTGTCTGAAAAGTCTTTATCCATATTCAATATTTGTCGAAGAGTTCCACCATTCCACCAATACGCATAACCTTCACACGTCGTTCCGTGCATTGCAGCAAACCGTATCACACCCGCGTGTGGAATTCGAACAGCCATTGATTCGTTTTGATGTTCATACTTTGCAAGATCTGAGCAAGTTTGGTGGTGAATGGATTTCTTTCAGGGTTGACGAATCTCAACATCTGCCCTAAAATAGCGTCCGTTTTCCGGACGTCCGGACGCACGGACGTTAGCAGACACAGCGTCCCTCCCGCTATTGGAAGGCGGATGGGCTGGGCGGCCGGCCGGGGCGGTCGGGCGTACGGACCGGCTGGGGCGAACGGACAGGGCAGCCGGGGCGGACTTCGCATTGCCATTAGTCATTAGAAAATTTTATATTGTTATGTAATTTGAATGTTACACAATAAAAAATGAATGCATCCAAGTAAAATAAGATGTACATATAAAAATATTTTTATACACAAATGAAAATATAGCATCTTTATATATAAATATATATGTATAAACAAAATACATTAAAACATAGTTCCAATATCACTATTGAATCCTATACGATCTTCTTAAGATCTAAATCTTTCACATTCTTTTTTGTTTTTAAACAATGAAAGGACCATTGTTTTTAAAAAACAAAATTCTCCTCAAATCCTACTTTCCACCGGATGGACCACTACCTTCTCCCAAAATAAAACGAAAATCTACTGTACCGAGGAGTTTAGCAGATGATTGACGAGTTGACCATTGTTGACTTGGACGGACTATTCGCCCTCCAGATTGAACTTCGATGTTCACCTTATGAAATTGTTTCTTGGTTTCCGGAGAGAAGTCATCGTCCTCTTCACGCTTCCTTTTTTGTTTTCTTTTTGGTGATAATTCGACTTCGTCTGCCTTCAAGGTTCTCAAGTTACTCTCCACACGATCTACCATCGCTTGAACAACTTCATCATCTTCTTTCCCTTGCCATACTGTGAGGTAGTCTCCATCCAATAGGAAAGCCTTCCAATGCCCTATAATTTCGCCAATGCGCCTATCAAATGCTGCTGCCACATCTACAAATGAATGTCCTGTGCTTGTTAGTCCATTTGTATCGTAGACAGCACGAACTTTTGCAGCCTTTTCCAACTTCGACAATAGAAGGGCCCTACCTACGAGGGTGTGGTCGTATGCTTTATACTACTCATCGAATTCTTTTCCATGGTTTACCTCCACCCAACTGTCTTCTGGTCCTCTCTCCACTTTTTTATCTGGAAAATGAAAGAACTTTTCATATTGCAAGCTCCAATGTCCCCCCATGTTGCGACAAAACATTTCACGGGTCGCGTCATCTACGATTCTTCGAGCCCGCAATTCCACCTCTCTATTGTGAGTCATCCACACATCCAAATCCAATGGTTGCTGAGATTCCTCGTACAAATCATGCCTCTGTTCATTTGCATTCCACCGGATTGGTTTCCCCCAATGTTGATAATTTTGAAATTTGTACGGCGCTTGATCAAAAGGAAGATTCCAACAATTGTACTCGTGGCCTAGAGGTATAGCTTCCAAGATACCAAACATTTCATAGAACCTAGCACTCAATGGACTACGACACTCGGCACACACCGAACGAATGAGTGATGCTTTCACAATGCAAGTGACATGGAAAGTGTGGCAACATTGGCCCATGGTTACCGCACCTTTCGGTCCGAAAAGGCCTTGGCAAAGGCTACAACAACCATCCAAGATTGGAGAGGCTGGATCACAAGCATACACCACTCGCTTGTCTTTCACATTGATGTGTACTGAAAGTGTGTTGTAAGGGACCCATCCTTCCTCTACTTCCAAGGCCCAATTGATGGATGGAGCTTGGTCCTTCTTTGTGTGGTTTAACCGCTCAAACATGGCATCCATGGCATCCATGGCTCCCCAACATGTGATCTCCGTATATCCCTTTGAAGGACGTTGGTCAAACATAGTCTTGAACCAACTCAAAGAGCTTTGAATGGCATCGCAATTTTCATTCGACTCCATTGCCAATGTTTGAAGACCTTCCATTGCTCGAGATACTACAGAGGGTATGTCTTGGAGTCTTTGTACCCATGCTAACCATCGAGATTCCAAGCCGCTAGATGGCATAAACTTCTTCAAATCCAAGCACAATTGCAATCGATTCAACTTGGATTCAACGATTCCTTTTGCTTCAATTGCCTCCTCCAATTTATACTTCAACTCTTCAAAGTCACAACTCTCCGTTTGCGTCTCCGCATTCACGTAAACGGATGAAAGTTTTTCCATTGATGGTTGTTGTGTCGCTTTTAACATGCTCATATCGTGACTTTCTTGTACATTCACAATGGCAAGGTTGTTGCTTGCTTCGGCCTTATCAAAAGGAAGAGAGAGCTTATCTTCACTCTCTTGAGTCTCTTGACTGTCTCCGAGTACAATCACTGGTGAGATTGCAACCTTACTTGGATTTTTGGAGGTCCCTTGCAATTCTGCAATCCGTTTACGCATCTTCATCAACTTCTCCATTTGCCTCAATGATTGTTGATTTAAATGTTCAACCTCACTCTCCGAAGTCTTTAATTTCAACTCCAACACTTTGCACCTTGCTTCCACTCCTCCAAGGTCAACAATTTTTTTCTCATATTCCACCAATTGTAGTATATGAACATCTCTTTCTTCGAAAAGTGGTCCGAAAGTCTTCGTGAAATTCTGAAATGCTATAGCACCTTTCAACATCTCTAGTACCATGAAAGAAAATTCCTTGGCCAAATTCATAAAAGTCGGAGCAACTTTCGCTAAAAATTCAGTTGACATCGTCATCTTGAAAGCTGTATCAAGTATATGTGCAACATTCTTTGGATCTGCAAGTGGACTCATTGGAACAGCAGTAGCACCATCATCGGGGTTCGACGATCCGCCTATTTCTTCATGAAGGTTAGCAAACTGAACCGAGAGCTTCAAAAGATTTTCCAATTGTTTTGGATTGGACATGTCTTACAAGGTTCGATGTAGAGGACTTGGCAATGCCGTTGTAAACGGAAACTCCTCCGCCCGCCTTTTACGCTCGGAACTCCATAATGAGGATATATTATCAATCGTCACGCCTTGTCCACGAGGCGTATGTATTTTGTCTTCTAAACTTAACGCTGGACTAGATTCAACGCCTTGATGCACAGGCGGAGATTTGTAGACCAAACTATCAAAACAATTGTTGGCTATCAGACTATCAATTGTAGCATTAGCCTTTGCCACTTTCTCCGCCAAGACTTCGTCTACTTTACTTTTTGAAGTTTCCCCGCGTTCCGTGCAAACCTTGCCTTGGTTTACAAACTCCGTTTGCGTTTGTGCTGCAACATTTGGTGTAAAGGTCAACCGCGTTGGAGCTATGGAAAAGACTTCACCCTCCTGCGCCTCTACATCTTTCTCCACATCTTTCCCCACATTTTTCGAAGAGCTTTCATTGATTGCTTTTGTTGGAGATTGTACAGACCGTAATTCTTCAACATTTGAGGCTTTCTCCACACCATCCATTTTCACCTCAATAGTATTTTTTAATACTTTTTCTGTTTCTCCCTCTGAATTGTACAAGTCGGGAATGTCCTTTTGATTGGCTTCAAGTAGAAGTGGGCAAGCTGTTGTCGTCGGAAACGTGCTCCAATCGATCTTGGTCATCTTGCACTCTAATATAAGTTCCGCGTAAACCATACGCGCCACGCTATAATTAATATAGCCTTTACTTCTACGCTTATTTCCGAATAGAACACGCCACACCTCCTCAGATCGATGGACAAAATGTTTATTGTTGCAAGTCCATGGTTTACAACAAAAATCTCGTGTATGACTCTTGTGCGACTCCTGAGGCCACAACTTGTCAATGTGGTACATTTTAACATAGGTCCTGCATATTTTTGATGTCCAATACTCCGCATCTTCATCTTTCCATCCGCTCTCTGCTTTAATTGTAGGGTCATTTAAAATGTCAAGCCGAAGGTCATGCGTAGCCCCTTTCACTTTGCTTTTTTTCTTGGCTTCGCTTCTCGGAGTCACCCCATCCATATTTCGATCACCTTCGCCGTTCATGATTGTCAATTCGATTCAATAACCAATTGAAGTGAATAAAAAAATCTCACGTGATAGTCAAAAGTGATGGCATCAACCGCAACACAGTAACACAAGATAGAGGACCCCAACTCTCCACCCCGTAGGAGCAACTAGCGCATAAAGCAATAGTAGCACATCCAACTTGGCACCGAAGGAGAATTGAAGTGAGAAGAAATGAAAGGCACTCCACCCTTATAGTTGTCCACCGCCGGACCTAGAGGCCGTCCGCTGCCGGACCTGCCCCGGACCGCGCGAAGCGGCCCCGAACCTCACGTCTACTTCGGTAGCGGACGCGCCGTCCGCCCGTCGCCCCGTCCGACCGGCATGTCCGTCCGAACTGTCCGCACTGCCCGCCTTCCGACGCCGTCCGCGCTTTGGACACGCCGACCACCCCAGTTAAACATTGACCGCCGACGGCGTCCGCCCAGCTGTCAATTGGTGCATCCTATGAGGCCATTATTATTCAAAAAGAGCGGTAACATTTCAAAAATAAAATAGCCTAATAATCACTACTAAATGGGGATCAATGTAATTGATTTATCATTTATTTTTTTTATAAATGTAAACCCTAAATCCTATACCCTAATTACCCTAAACCTTTTCTTTTCTCCTCTAAATTGTTTTACGAATGAGGGAAATGTGGTTAAGTTGAATATATTTGGATTATTTATTGATATTATCCCTCTAAATAGGTTTTGAAAAGATCTGAAGATGGTGGAGATTTTTTTAAAGTTCATTAGGAAATCAAATGTTTTGCAGAAATAATCAATTCCTTTTTCATTGTAAGCAAATGAAATTTAAAAAAAAGGCCCCAATACATAATTAGAATAACAGTTTAATGGATTTCAACCTCATGATATTTAATGAAAGGTTGTGATTTCTCATTAAAAGTGCATCACGATCTTCAAATGAACATCGAGTCTTTCATATTTTTTAACGAAATTTTGATTAGATTTGAAAACAAAGAAAAAGAATCAATGTTTTAACTTTCAAATCATATATGGCTATATTTTTCCTTAAAAACATAGAAAAATTCGTTACTTGAGTTGGTGGAGTAGAATACATTATACACTTATACATGTGCTATATTTATTTTGAAGGGTAATTCCAATATTCTTATTTCAGATGTTTTTAAATATTAATTTTAAAAAAGAGGGTTCATTGTTTAAAGATTTAAAAAATTGACAAATATAATTTCTATTATAAATAGGAATTGAATTCGGAATTCGATTTTTGAAATGATTCAAATGAACAAGATATTGATTATAAAATATTTCTTTGTTTAAGTTTTCAAAATGAATTCACGAAACAATTGCAAACTTTTGAACTTAGGTATATGGTATTGTTTTTGGTTTGTACTTTGTAGAATATAATACTTCAATTTTAATCCTAAATAAATGAAAAAAACTCCACATGAATGAAATGTTTTTATGTATTGCACAAAGATTTCTACTAATTACTATGATAATTAAATACATTGTTACATTTCATAAAATATTCTACATAGAAAAAAAAAATCATTTCAGTTTTCAATCATGATAAATGATGTCTTCTACTCTTTCTGTTATATGTTCGTTTTGTATAACATGTACATTGTACAATCTTTGAGAGCAAGGTAATTCATTTTTGACTCTCATTGAAATAGAAAATATATTTGTGTTTGGATTTTGAAATCATTATGTATTCTACGGTCATGCAAGAATGCGTCTTGTTTTTTCCTTTGAATCCTTTTGATATTTTCTTTATTTTCCTTTGTTTTCTGTCTCGTAGGGCTCTTATTCTCTTGTTCTCTTCATTTGACCAGCCTATTTGGCTTGGCTCTTAGTTTTTTTGTTTTTTTTAATGTAACGGTTTATGCAAATGTTATAAAAAATATATATTATTTATCTAAAATTAATATATTGATGAACAAACGCATAAAGGCATTGAATGCTTTCACATTTAAAATTATAAATCTATCATAAATCACTCTTGCAAATTTGAATGATTGAATCGAAAATTTGAAAATGTAATTACAAGAGCTTTCAATTCAATCAATTGCATAAATCATAAATGTTGAAATGCAACTCGTATGAGTTTAGCATCTATGAAGATTAATTCATGCCATCCATATGCAATTTTCCAATTTAATAAAATGCAATTGAGTACTTCAATTTCTTTCTTTTCAATTCTCCAAGTAACATTCACTTCATATCTTTCTCTATTTGTTTATCTATTTTTTGGCAACAAATGGAGGAACCATCTTTGTCTATATTTGCACATGCACTCTTATTTGATTGATGAAGAATAGATCTATGAAATATATAATCATTGATTTGTTCATGTTGATTTATCTAATATATTTTATGTATGTATATATATTTATATATATATATATATATATATATATATATATATATATATATATATATATATATATATATATATCATTAAAGAAGTATGGAAGACAAGATTGACAGATTGTGCTCGAATGTTGTTGATTTTGAAATGATTTAGTACTATATCATTTATAAGAATATTATAATAGTATTATGTTATAATATTCCTAAAACAATTGCAACAAATATTAAAATACATGCTAAGTCAGGTTTGTTAGCCTACCAATTGTTCATTAATAGACATAATTGAGTAGCCCCCTTAAATGAAACATTCAATATCTAATATCTTACAATCCAAATGGTGGATTTGTCTAAAATTTTTTCCACATCTTTTCAAACTAATTTACTACAAGATCCTACGGTTACATATGCCCCAAAGTATTTTTCTTCTAAGACTTGATATTTGCACTACTATTGGCAGTTTTGAAGTGTTTTTAGTGAAAAGAACTTTACGGGTTAAACATCTATACCGTGAGATTTTGAAAAAAGAACAATTTGCTTCATTAGGTTTAGGGTTTAAGATGAGCCGTCCGCCTTGTCCGCCCGATCCGGCGTCCGCCTTGTCCGCCCCGTTCGCCCCGATACCCGTCCGCCGCGATATCCGTCCACCCTGTTCGCCCAATCCGGAGTCCGTCCTGTCCGCCCCGTACGCCCTGGTACGGCCGTCCGATTGACACGCGGATTGATGTGGTCCGCATGATCTGGACGTCCGCCTTGGGGCGTTCGCATATATATATGGGGAGGCGGACAGCTCATTCCGAACAATCGTTCTCTTTTGGAGTGGGCGGACCAGTGCATTGGAAGCTTTGCGCGCCCCTTCCACTTTGAGTGAAGGATTGTTGTGGCATTGTTACAAATTTTCACAAAGTTCACGCTTGTAAAATTTTAATTAATTAATTAAATCAAAATTTTGGTTCTTAACCTTTCTAATTGTTTCATTCTCTTTGCTTCGGCTTCATCATACCGAAAGATAGAACACCCAAAAAAAATAGTCGAAAGGGAAGACCCCAATTGTCGATTGGGATGCTTAGGCCGATCCATTGTGCGTGGGTGAACCGGGATGGGAAGAAGAACCAACAAGAGTGTGGGATTGCTCAATGTGCAAGAAGTATGTGAAAATGACTCACATTCAAAAACTTTGGCGACGTGAACGTGTAGAGCACCAAGCGCCATGTTGGGAAGGACAAATGTCTACGTGCCAAAGTGAGCACTTCAAACAACGATACACACAAGTGCATCGAGTTCTTGGCATTAAAAGCGCCAAACCAAATATAATGAATTATAATGTTATGGCAATGGTTTGGACAGAGATTGTACTCCACAAGGACGTGGACTGGCGTACCGTTACAGGTCGCAATGTGGAGAACTAATCGAGGTTATCTACAACAACCTTCAGTTGTTCTACGAGATGCTGAAGATGCGTGGACAAATGACGATGATGACGATGATATGCAAGCGCTTGTCACATTTGGAGTTAGGCACGAGCGGGTAGAAGAACGAGAACGAATTGAATTCGAACAACAAATGCAAGAAGCAACACGCAGAAGCCTTCAAGATCGTGGACGACAAGATAGGCATGGTGGGTCCTACGGACATGAACATGGAACGCGAGAATCTGAACAAGGAAGAGGTGGTTCATACTCTGGTTACGATCCTCAAAATAGATATGAAGGTGGAAGAGGGAGCTATAGATCCACGCATTATGGTGGTTCAAGTGCAGTTGGTTCTCATTATGGCACTCCCCCTAAAATTGGCTCTTTAGGTGGAACAGGTAGCTATGGCAACACGCACTATGGTAGGTCTACTGAATCTGGTTCATATTATACGACGCCCACTCAAGTGGGCTCTGAAGGTAGTGGAGGAAGCCATGTAACCCCGCAGTATAGTTGCTCTCTTCACGGAAGCGCCCAATACTATTCGGGATCAACTAGAAGTGATTCATACGGGCATCATGGGGCCTCTTATTACGGGGCTTCAAATGAAAGAGGATCAGAGCCTACTACTCCGGTTCCTCCTCCCACTTTTGGAGGTTTAAATTATAGACAAGGAGGTGCACCGAGTGGATATCACGGAAACTACGGAGGTGGTCCGTTCATTGGAGTACAAAGAAGAGGCAGCGGTCAACAATTTGAGTCTGATTCAAATTCCGAATAAAAAGACATGCAAGTATATAGTGAGCATGTATTTGCTCGATTTTCTCATTTTTACTCTCACGACAAGTATAGAGCACTAGATTGGTAGAAGTAGTACAAAATTTTAAATGAATAGAACAATTTTGAACAACAATCTTGTTCACTTTTTCAAAAAGTGTTGTGTACTAGTGTACACCAAGTATGTATGTAGGCAAGCATATTGTTGAAGACATCATTGTATTATTTTATAATAGCATTGATGTATAAGGCTATAAGCGACTTTGATAAATAATAAAAATATGAAGAAGAGATGTAATTTTGTAAGAGCCATATTATGTCTATTTTTGAATTTAGCATTCAAGGTTAAATATGTACTAGCATGGTGTGTATTTTGAAATTATTGTTGTGTGTTTATTACATTTAGAAACTCATAAATGATATAAATGTATTTCTAATTAATTTATGAAAGATTGAATTATTTGAATATTTGAAATTTTGAAATTTTTCATTCAACGATTGCTAAAAACTAAAATGATTTCTTATTCGTATGAAAAAATGCCCAAATTAGACAATTAGTGGTTCTTCTTTAGATTCTATTTTCAAATCTGAAAAATAAATCGGATCGGGCGGACGCTTGATTTATCTGCCCGTGCTTGTCCGATCGGGTGGACGGGGCTCGAGGGTTTCGGGGAGGTAGACGGCCGATGCGTCCGCCACCCGCGGCCCGTCCGATCGGGCGGACAGGGCTCGAGGGTTTCGGGGAGGCGGACAGCCGATGCGTCCGCCACCCCCGGCCCGTCTGATCGGGCGGACGGTTGAGGGCCGTCCGCGCGTTATAAGATGGGCGGACGGGCTGTCCGCATTGTCACTTTTGCTTTGCCCCTTGTGAATGCAAAGTGGAGTGGAGAGCTTGGTGGTTCATCCTCCATTGACTCCTTTCCGAGGCAAGGCAAGAGTGGTTTATTGGAGCCCCCTTGTTGCCAATTTTTTTAACACTTGCTCGTGAATTCACATTTAAATTAAAAAATTTCATCTATATCAGTTTCATTTGTCACGATGACGAAGAAGAAGAAGAAGGTTGCGAAACTTAAACATGGAGAGGGACCATCGAACTTGGAGGTAGCTCGCCAAAGTCCTTCAGAAGAATGCAAGAAATTCATGATCGAGCGCATCGTTCAATTTTATGAATGGGAAACAACATTGTCTTTAGACAATAAGTACATCAGATATCAAGAGGAGTACGTGTCTAAATTCAAGGTAGACATGACACAGATGTTGTTGGATGCATTGAATGTGGCGAAGTGGCATGACAAAATGCATAAAACGTACTTCACCAAATGTTTGGAGAACAAGGTTCATGACGCTTTGTGGAATTCCAAAGTCATTTTGGTTAAATATGGCAAGGAATATCGACCCAATGACACCCAGTTTGAAGAAGTGATTTTGAAAGCGGACTTGTTTAGGAGGCAATGTGCTCCATTTGCCAAAAAGCACAATCAAGTTGGTTCAATTGGTTGGTGGAAAAGCAATGATGGAGTTGCTGAAGCGGAAAGGACCAAACGGCACCTCATAGCACTTACAGATACAGCACGCGTGATTGTTGTTGATGATAGAACGATGAGAGGTGGATATGCAACGATTCAAAAGGTTCGTATTGAAGGATGTCCAGGAATACTTCCTCATTGGGAGTTTGCGGCGAAGAAATCCATTCACCACCAAACTCGACCCGATCTTGCAAAGTTAGAACATCAAAATGAATCAATGGCTGTTCGAATTCCACACGCGGGTGTAATACGGTTTGCTGCAGTGTACGGAACGATGTGTGAAGGTTATGCTTATTGGTGGAATGGTGGAACTCTTCGACAAATGTTGAATATGGATAAGGACTATCCAGACAACATTCAAATCCGTTTTATGTATACGAATCCAACTGAAGAGGAGGTTGTAAAAGCTCACCATTTAGGAGGATATCGGAAAAAGCGCACGGAGTTGATATGGGCGTTTATGCATATAATGTATGCAATGCATCTTGTTGGACATTTGCACAATGATCTTTTTCCGGACAACATCTTGTTGCATTTTCCAGACGATGAGTTACGTGTGTATATTGGAGTTTGCGATTGGGGCATGACCACCTTAGCTTCTCAGCCAATGAAGTCTTTGTACACATTCACATCAGCAAATGAGATGAAACAAACTTTGCAGAGGAGATGGTGGGTGGATCCACGTATTGCATATTTGCATAAAGCAGGTGTAGATGTGGAAGTCATTTCGATGTATTTACGTAAGTCGGAAGAGTATGCCATTCGAAAAATTGCTCGGTGGATGAATGGAAACAACATGTCAGAGGCGTATTTCAACTTGCTACTTAAAACACTTAGTGCGACACAATTTGCCTTTCATGACTTTACAAAAGTATTTTATGTTTACTTAAAGCGCATTTCTTCGAAAACTGACAATGAAAATACTAGTTTGGCCAATGTAATTACGCGATTTTCTAATACATATCGTTGGCCGATGCCAGATGAATATTTTCGCCATTTATATTAGATTGGTAGTGCAGAAATAGTAGTTGAATAGGTTATATAGGCATTAAAAATTAGTTTAAAAATATAGAGTTGGAATGAAAAAAATTATATGTGCAATTAGCCAAATGTGCACAATGTATGGTATTCTGTATTAAATTCAATATATTTTGCCCATATTGATTATGTTTGTATTTGTGTTGATCTTGATTTTTTAAATAGTATATATATATATATATTTGAAGTCACAAATTTTTTTAGTTTGCCTTCTGAAAATGAATTGGAGTTTTTTCATAGTTTCAAGATTATCATAGACTCATGGTCAAACTTTATAATCTTTCAACTTATAAGAGACATTGTTTTAATGACAAATCATGAACCATTACACTTCATTTAACATTTAATTGTTTAAAGATTAAGGGAGTGACCGCGGGGCAGTTTGAGTAGGGCGGTCGGAGGAAATAGGGCCGTCAAAGCGGACGGGGCGGTCCCGGCAGACGCTGCGTTCGAGGGGACCGCAAATGTCAGCGGACGTTGCGGACACAGCATCCGCGTCCGGACATCGTATCAACCCTGCCTCACACATGACTCAGAACGTGCTTCAAGATGAGAAAACTAGAAGATGTATTGATAACATGAAGTCAAAGAATGACTGGGTACAAGTGGTGTTGAAGAGAGTGAGGGACAATGGCCCTCGACTCTCTATTTATACTAGACTAAGGAACCTTCCGGAATAAGGCTTTAGAAACCTTTGGAAATATCCGTAGGTCTTTCCGGAAGCTTGTGGAAGCTTCCGGAAACTAGGAGGATCTAGTGGAACCTTTTGGAAGCTTGTAGAAGCTTCCGGAAACTAGTGGAACCAAATGGAACCTTCCGGAAGCTTGTGGAAGCTTCCGAAACTAGTAGAACTAAGTAGAATCTTCCGGAAGCTTATGGAAGCTTCTGGAAACAAATAAAAACTAATGAAGACTATTGGAATCTACTAGAATCATTGGAAACAACTTGTACACTAGGCCACTGCTTTTGAGAAGGTTCTTAAGAGGCATCCTTGTTGCAAAGGCGGTGGAGACTCTATTAGGGACGAAACTACTGGATAAGGCCCGGTATGGCACGTCCGTGACAGAAACCAAGAAACAATTTCATAAGGTGAACATCGAAGTTCAATCTGGAGGGCGAATAGTCCGTCCAAGTCAACAACGATCAACTCGTCAATCATCTGCTAAACTCCTCGGTACAGCAGATTTTCGTTTTGTTTTAGGAGAAGGTAGTGGTCCATCCGACGGAAAGTAGGATTTGAAGAGAATTTTGTTTTTTAAAAACAATGGTCCTTTCATTGTTTAAAAACAAAAAAGAATGTGAAAGATTTAGATCTTAAAAAGATCGTATAGGATTCAATAGTGATATTGGAACTATGTTTTCATGTATTTTGTTTATACATATATATTTATATATAAAGATGCTATATTTTCATTTGCGTATAAAAATATTTTTATATGTACATCTTATTTTAAGTGGATGCATTCATTTTTGATTGTGTAACATTCAAATTACATAACAATATAAAATTTTCTAATGACTAATGGCAATGCGAAGTCCGCCCCGTCTGCTCCATTTGGTCTGTACGCCCAACCGCCCCGACCGTCTGCCCCGCCCGTCCGCCTTTCGACGGTGGGAGGGACGCTACGTTCGCTAGTATCCGTGCATCCGGACGTCCGGAAAACGGACGCTATTTTAGGGCGGACGTTGAGATTTGTCAACCCTGAAACTCTAGTACCCGGATGATCATTTTCTCCTCTTCCGACTACTCTCTTTTCTAGAATCACTACTATCCGGATTCCAATCCGGATCTAGTATCATCCAGTTTTCCGATTTCGTCCCTTAATAAACTGGTTTTCAATTCCTTTGTTTTACCATCAAAAGGTCCGCTATTGATCTTTCAAGAGGTAGGGACTTCACCACTCTAGTCTATTCACTACACAAACAAAAACAAACAAACAACAAACATCCAAATACTCAAGGTGTTGTAGCGTAGAAGGTAGATCCAAATCCTCACAACATTCCGAATGGCCGATCCGGAATGCAAGTCACTTAGGACTACGTTCACTCTTCTTTACTACAACAACAGATCTCAGGCACCCGGAATTGACAAGGGGAGTAATCTTTCTAGGTGTAAGACAAATCCCAAGGTTGCTAGACCTTCTGGTGAGTGGAAATTTCCTCTAACGGTCGCTAATCTCTACACAAAATTGTTTTCAATTTCGGATTTGCACTCACACTACTCTTTACTAAAAATCGGATTACCGTTCCAATAGTTCAAAGGCACCACGTGTAGCTCCTTCATCACGAATCTAACATCATTACAATAATACTCCCTCAATCCGATTCAATTATTGGAAATCCAAATTCTTCTTCACTCGTCCTTCTTACATTTCAACACTCCAAACAGCAAACCAACACAATCCAAATACACGGTTGGAGCTAGAATGTTCACCAAGTGACTCAAATTAAAGAAGGGAATGGAATACAACAAAATAATTGCTAGGATGGAATGAGAAGGTAACAAACTTGCCTACTGTTAAAAACCAAAACCAAAACCAAAGTCAATGCCTAAAAAATAAAAAAAAGCACCGTGAAAATCAGGGCAACCAACCAATGAACAACCCGGGATATCCAGAACGTTTACAGCCCAACTACCCCTACAAATTTGAAACCCCTAAAACAATCTGGAACCCAAACCCATACTTGGAAATCCCATTCCGGAATAAAAATCCTACCTAACTACCTACGCTCTATCTACCCCGCTGTGCCTTCTTTGAACTACTCCTGCTTTGATTGTCCAGAGTCTTCACCGAAGCCTTTATCGGTGTACTCTTTGCTGATGACCGAGTTTGAGGCTTCTGTGAAACCTTGGGAGATGACTCTTCCGATTCTGTTTCTTCCTCGGATCTGGACTTCAATATCTTTTCTTCCAACTCCTGAATCTCCTAAATCTCCGGATCCTTGGCTTGCGGCAACTCACTCAATTCAATCTCAGCACGATCCCGTTTCGGTGTCAATTGTTGTATATGGGAGAAATCTTGCAGATGAAACCGAGCTAGATTCGTCATTACTCCAATCCATGCATCAAGATTGCCGCAAACTATCAATCCGAGTATCATAAACTTTCCAACTGTGACTTTCCCATTTGGTGGAAAAATTGGGATGAAAACCCCTTTCTCTGTCGGAACAGACTTTTCACTTGCCCCTTTTTCCAGCTCAAGTATCGTTGGTCATGATGGAGTCCATACTTGGCTACCTAATGGTCCTGTAACTAGAATGAGGATACACTTCACTCCCTCCAATTATGGTTGAATCGAACCACTAGAAGTCTGCCGAATCGGAGTCTGTCGAACTGGAGTATCCCGGAATATGCTCTTGGAGACTTTCGGAAACCCTTCTAAGTCGATGGCCCGTTCCGAATCCAAATACCCCAACAACTTCCACATGTCCTTTAAAACAATCCCCATACGGGCTTCGAAATCAACCAAGATCTTTATCATCTTGGATCTAGTTATGTGTCCTTCCTTCTCCAACCAAGTAGTGTAGATGTCAGCTCAGATCATTGTATGCTCCGGAATCATAGCGATTTCTTTGACGTCATAGACGAGTTGGAAGGCCTCCGTCTCCTTTCGTCTCGCCGTGTTCAACTCCCTTTTCATCCACTCCAATTGAAACTTGAAGCTATCATTTTCTTCCTCCAACTTCCAGATCTATTCATCCCTCTGTCGGAACTCTTTCGGATTCGGACGTTTTCAGATCTCTTCCAAAATTTGGTCCAACTCTACCTTGAGTTCGCTTGCAATAAGGAGACTGTGATCCTCTAGATCGCCATACATCTATTTAGCCTATTGCATCCACTAGATTTTGGCTTCGAAGAACTCTAGTTCTTGGGGATGTTCTGGATCTGGAATCGGTTCCTCCTGTTCTGGTGTTGGCGCCTTCCCCTATGCCGCCGGATCTGTAGACTTCCTTCGTTTTTGGTCCACTGCTTTTTCTTCTTCTTCTTCCGGTTGCTCTTCTTTTTTGGATTTCTTCTCCTCCTTTTCTAGCTCGTCCGTAAGGCCGTACTTCAGGATCTCAAATCCAGTGTTGTACTCAATCGTCTCCTCAGCACTCAAGACCTCTTTATAATGATACAGGTGGAACAGATACGGCGTGATAAGGCTGTACTTCACTTGGCCCACGTACTCTACCAACTTGCCCACTATTCTTTGAATCACTCTCCTCCAATAGACAATCCGGTCCTCAAAAGCTTTGAAAATGGTATTGGCCATCGTGTTCGTAACCCGGGTAGGCTTTTCCAGATACAAGATTGGAATTAGGAAATTCAGTACCCGTTTATGCCTCTTGTTCTTACAATCACTAATGGCAAAACCTTCCTTTGGGTGGGCTTGACTCCGGAACTTTCCGACTACATACTTGTCCGTTCTTCCGACTAGTCTAAGCCCATTCTTTTTAAACAAATAGACATCCGCCCAAATGTCTTATGTCCAAGCTATGGGTCAATGTCTCATTGTTAACTCATACTAATTCAAAACTTCGTAAATGAGTTCTTGAAACATCTCCTCGTTCTTCATGCTCTACGGCCTATCTAACAATCCAACACACCCGATACACATGAGGTCCTCTTCTAACTGCGCTCGGTGACCCGGATTAGAAGGGATAATCAAACAAACCATCCGGGCTACAACTCCAGACTTTCGTGCAGCCAAATTGACAACCACCGCCATGAATCATCGACAATTGATAAACTAATCCGGTACTAATCCTTCCGTCCTCTTCCTATCTCAGTTGCTATCTCATCACTCTTTCTCTCAACTATACATTCATCAAGTTTAGCAAATAGAGAGGGAGAGAAAAAGAAGTGGCGGTGGGTTTAAGTACCCAACACATGGCCAATAGTTTTTGGTGGAGAACGGGTAGAAGATTGTTCCCCTAATGATCTCCTAGTTTCTTAGACCGGAAATCTAGAACGTAGGTTTGAAGAATCCAGTAATTTTTCGGATTCCAGATCCCTATAGGATTCGTTTCCGTAATGTTACTAACGGTTTTAGCAATCCGGAAACTGACTATTTCTATTATAGTTGTAGTATAGCGGAAATCTTTAGGGGTTACCAAAAAAAATGAAATTTGCAAATCTATCTAATCCTAATTCTAGACTAATTTATCCCGTTTGAGTTTTTGTGCTCCCACAAGTACTTTAGGGAGTAGCGGACAAAAAAATGACAACAAGGAGTACAAAATAAGGAACAACTTCAATTCACCATACCCACTTCCAAAGTATATGCATTACATGTATGAGGTATCTCTTTGATGGTATGAGAGCAAGGCATTGCAATATCTAGATCAGAAATATTGAATGCTTTAGGAGGAGGAGTTGAAGTCCATGCTATTGTCAACAAGGAAATTTTGAGCAATGCTTAGCACATCCAAATTACCATTAGTACTTGTATGATGAGTTCAACTCTATGAATAGAAGAATAGGACAAAGTTTGCATGGGAATTAATATACATAATGATCCTAATGCACAACATACATGAGGGTTGCTATTATGTAAGTTTAGGAGTGTGAGCACATAAGCCTAGTTGACTATATACCTATGTTATAGGTGTCTATTATAAAAACCTTCTATGATTATCATGTAATTATAATATAGGTATCTATTGAGATTACGAAGTAGTGTATGGGAGAAAGGCTTTACTTAGATGGTAGAAGATACAAAGCCACATGAGTGGGCTCAACATAAGCTAGAAGCCTTTCCTAGTTATCCACAAACCACGTGGGATAACTAACTACATTGGGCTAACTTTGACTACGAGCAATACCCATGGACTTTAACACTAACTAAGTGTCTAATGCTACTCCTAAGGCTGACTGGACATTGTCTACACTAATATGTACACAATCTTTAATAGTATTGATATTATAGTTGTTTATATTATAAGCACCTTCAATGGTTCTTGTATATTTACTTGTATATATACTTAAAGCTCACAAACTCACATTTTCATACTCATATACTTGCATTGTTGTATCCATATGCAAAATAATATCAAAGTGGGACAATTCATTGAAAACTTCCATTGTCAAAAAGTTGTTAAAGCTTGATGGATTAAGAGCTTCAATGAAAAAATAATTCAATATTTAGAAATATCATAATATATTATTTATAAATTTTAAATTATACATTTTATAATATAAAAATTTCAAAATATTATATATATTCATATTCATAGCTTTCAAGATATTAAAATGCCAAAATCATAACTTTACAAAATTCTAAAATTTTTAAATTTTCAATCAATTGTCAATGATTGTCAATGGTTGAGTGGAATAAAGTAAAGTCTTAATAAAGTTTATAAATCATAAACATAATAAATAATATCTGAAAAATTAAAAATTTGGAAAATACATAGATTCAGAATTAAAAGTAAAAAAATTTAGGCAACTTCCAAAAATGAGAATTTACATGTTTATTCCTCTCAATAATTTTAGATATTGAAATTTTGAAGATCTTCAATTGGTTGTCATTGATATTACAAATTCATGAATTTTATTATTTCAAGAAGAAACAAACCAATATGCCAAAATTGAAAATATTTTGTACTTTCTTTTTATCCCATATACATTTTTTTGAAAAAAATTAAGAAAAAAATTGGAATCTATATTTAAAGATTCTATTTGATGTCTACTACCACTCTTTATATCTTGAAGTTGGTGTCCAAACTTTATATTGCATCCTAGCATTTATTAAAAATGCATAGCCAACTCCAATTTTTTTAACTTATAATATATATATATATATATATATATATATATATATATATATATATATATATATATATATATATATATATATATATATATATATATATATATATATATAAAATCAATTCTGTATTTGATTAATTTCCATTTCTCTAGTACAGTTCCTTGCTACTTTAAGATCTTTGACTTCAAATATAAATACAATTTGTCAAATTCAATAATTCAATAATGAGTACTTGTTTTTTTCTACAACAAAATTCTTATAATTAGTGTCACCTTTGTAATAAAATTCAAGGTACAACATAGATTGAGGGATGTCTGTGTCTAAGGTAGAACCAATCCAACTTAAGTTATGGTAGAAGTACCTATTTTGGACAACCCCTTGTAATGGCTTTATAGATTGACCAATTGTGGACAACAATTGGATGCACTATTCATTGAAAAAGATTCTTTGTTTGTACCTTCTCATCTATTAGTCTCTCTTCCTTCTTGGTTTAGGAAGAAGTGCCAAAGCTAATTGTAATAGATGAGTCTATGAAACCAAAATAGATTCAAATGAAAAATCCACATTTACATATAATAAAATATTCATTATTGGACAAAAAAATGCTTTTTTTTCCGTGTGTTCTTCCTCATCCTTATATTTGTACACATCAACCTCAATTTCTCAACAAATTTTCCATATCCTACATGCTGAAATGGTTAAGTTATCACATTATATAGGTACTTCTATCTTAGTTTGAAACCTCACAATGTAAACCATTCTAAGATATTTGTGCCACAAATTTAATTGATGCTCATTTGAGCAACCTTGTACAGTTAGGTCTAGTTCATTTATGAACTGCCTTTCTGAGGCATTCAGTTTTTTTATTTATAATGTGTAGTATAATTATTATATTTCTGTAAATAAAATTATCATTGCATCCTCACACAATCTCATTCAAGCCTATCAAATTTCAATTTCAAAAAACAATAACTCCATTTTTGGCAAATTTTTGAAGTCAATTTTCATGGTTTTACAAAATATTTTATTGCAAGAAATTGGTGTTGAATTTTTTGAGTTTGATTGTGGATACACTTAGGGAATACCCATAAGTACATCTTTCTCTTTGCAAGCATCTCCAAAAAAGTTTCACAATTCCTTCTATAGAAATTTCAATATTGGGGTAACAATGCCCAAATGTTATGAAAATTGATATCTCTTCATTATAATTAGTTTTTTCTATTTTTCCTTCATATAGTAACTATTGTGGTACATTTGAGTAGAAGGGTACAATTTCTTTGCCAAAATCAATTAAAATCTAGAGATATCTATTTTACAAAGTTTGGTCACATGATGCCTCATATTGAGCTCTTACTAGGAGCTTGTATTTTTGTTACTTAATGGGGTGTTTTTTTACTATGAAGGATGTGCATATTGAAGTTCCCTACATATCTATGCAATTGAATCAAAAAAAATTCTTTAGTGATTGCTTGCAATAAAATATTATGTAAAACTATGAAAAATTGACTTCCAAAATTTGCCAAAATGGAGATTTGCTTTTTTGGAACTGAATTTTGGTAAGCTTGAGTGGGATTGTGTATGGATTCTGTGATAATAATTTTGACCAAAAACAAAAAAAATTACAATCTACATTGTCCCGTTTTTGTAAGCAGTTCAAACAGGCAGTTCGTAAATGAACTGGACCTGACTGTACTAGATACGCACATTTCAAAACTTGTGACACTATGTACTGCTAGTGCACATTTCAAAATTACCTGACCCTCTTTACCATCGACTCCCCTCTCAAGAGTGGGAGTTTCGTGAGCTGCATTGCTAGGGCTTGTCATCGCAACGAAAGCGTGGGCACCAAACAAGCCATCTGCCCGCACTCGTATCGATTTGCTTGGCTGCACCATTTGCGTTTCGCGGAGTTTTGTAGTGCAGCAGTACTCATCAGTCGATCGTTTTCGTTCCTGGGATTTGATCTTGTTTTTCTCTCAGTGGCAGCCATCCACTATGGGGGACAGTCAATACTCGTTTTCGCTCACCACTTTTAGGTTTGCGTTTCCGACTTTCGATTCAGTCTTAGGTTAGCTTCTGTTGATTGTGTTGTGTTGTGTTGTGTTAGGATGATGAAACTCTCGGTTGATTTGCCAAAGTGTGTGTGTTTGTGTGTTTTTAATATGTTTTGCACCCTATATTCCGTAAATTGATTGATGGCATCCTGTGGGTTGATTTTCTTGGTTTGCAACAGTCCGTCTGGGAAATTGGTGCAGATTGAGTATGCTTTGATGGCTGTAGGAGCAGGTCAAACTTCTCTCGGAATCAAAGGTGAACGAACTCACGCGGTGCTCATTTCAGCGTTTCTGATCAAGACCTGGATGCTTTCTGTCTCTTCCTTTGTGCGAGTTGCTAAATCGGATGGTGTTTGTTTGTGTAGCTTCAAACGGCGTGGTGATTGCGACTGAGAAGAAGCTACCCTCAATTCTGGTCGATGAAACGTCGGTGAGTTGTTCTGTTTTTTGTTTTCTTGACTGTACTAAATTAGGGTTTGTTGAAATTGTTGTTGATGTCCTCCAACGCTGCATAATGGGTTTTTGTAGAGCTTCTTGCACTTGTTGTTATGCAGATTTTGCATTCTGAGTATGTCTTCGTGTTGTGTTCCCAGATTAATAAGATTCAGTCACTGACGCCCAATATCGGGGTCGTCTACAGGTCAGTGCATGTGTCTGAAGTCCAAATGGTTTTCTTTTGAAGTTTAGATTTGTTTGAGTGCATTTGAATACACTCTTGTGCCGTATTGTCTCGTTGATATGCACTATTGATTTTGCTACTATCCGCTTGACGCACCACGCAGTATCTTTCCGTCTTCTGCGTTAGCGTCTTCAGGACCGATATTCGATGGTTTTAAAGTGAGCGGTTTGATTGATCATATTGTGAAAAATGGATAATTCAGACGGTACCAAACTTTATATCGGTGATGAACATTGCGCATGTTGGTCAAAAAATAAATAAGATCGAACGAAAGAAAGTCTCCACATGACCCAATCAAAAGTGTTATTTAAAACATGAAGTCCAATACGAGGGTCTTGGTCCTTAGGGGTTTAGCAATTTCAAACATTCTGAAAGACTGAACCCTAACGTCCTTGGCATGTGTGGTTGGTTTCAGTGGCATGGGTCCTGATTCTCGCGTTCTAGTTAGCAAAAGCCGGAAGCAAGCGATAGCATACAATCGACTGTATCAGGTTCCAGATTCTCCATCTGCTTGATTGCATTGTTCCGTCTGACTTATTTATGTCTTATTTATTTAAGGGATTGTTCCGTTGGAGATTTTTGATGCAAAGTTGGGTACTTCGAACTTGACTCCAGAAAAATGTTATGAATGCAGGAACCCATACCATTATCACAGTTGGTTAGAGAGACAGCTGCAGTGATGCAAGAGTTTACACAATCAGGGTGCGAATTTCTCTCATTCTTTCTACAATATACTTTTGAAACCAATATTTTTGGATGTCTGGTGTTGCGAAAAGATTTAGATTGTTTTTTCTAATATAGATAGAGTAAAGAGTGTATGTTGAATGACCAAATCCAGTCTAACAACTTCGGCTAAACTTCGTATTGTAACATTTTCCCTCTGGATAGTGGTCGTTAGAGTTTATTGTCTGAAGGAACAGCTAATGGAGATGTTTCCACTTGACTTTTAAGTAATAACATCTGTGCTTGAGTATGCAGAGGAGTGAGACCTTTCGGTGTCTCCCTTCTGTTGGCTGGATTTGATGACAATGGCCCTCAACTTTATCAGGTATGTTGTGCATCCTTTTGTAAGGATTAGAATTCTAATGTGTGAATAGTACTGGAACGTTTGTATTACGTTTTCAGGTCCCAGACTGACCATAACTTGTTGATTTTTTCTTTTCTGGTTTTATCAAGTTTTCAGCAGCTGTTTTTTGCGGTTCAGGAACAATAGCTGTAGACTTTTTGAATATTAAGAATCAGAATCAGAATCACAGCATGTGTATCCAAATGACTCGAATTAAAATTTACTTGCTATGTCATTGATAATTAGAAAGTCTGAGATTGTGATCATGGTGATTGGCAGGTGGATCCTTCAGGATCTTACTTCTCGTGGAAGGCATCAGCAATAGGCAAGAATGTGTCTAATGCCAAGACATTCCTAGAGAAAAGGTCACCCATTATAGCCTTTCTGCGATCATTCCGTTTATTGTCTTTAATATTGTTCGTCTTTATTGTGGTTGTTTCCCAGAAGGAGATAGAACTCGTTATCAATAAAAACAAAACGTTTCAGAAGTACCTGTTATGAAACAAAATCACCTTGCTATTAATAGAGAACTTGTTGAATAATGCTTTTGTATGAACAGGTATACAGATGACATGGAGCTCGAAGATGCTATCCACACAGCCATTCTTACCTTGAAGGAAGGGTATGTTCAAATACCTACGCATTTGCTTCATCACTTTCTGTTCTAAGCATGACCACTACCTGTATCGACCAAATTTAATAATACTTTTGAAAAATCTATGTAACAGGTTTGAGGGTCAGATATCGGGGAAAAATATCGAGATTGGCATTATCGATGATAAGCGTGTGTTTAAGTATGCTCCTCTATCACCTATACTTCATGTATCATTGTTTGAGTTCTCTGGTGGAATGTTACTGCTTGTAAAACTCTTACTGTACCGTCCTACTGTTTTTCAATATGAATTTCATTTCATTGGGTTCCGCTTGCAAGGTTGATTGACTTGGTGCTGAAATATCAAAATATTTGTGCTGTTTTTGGCAGAGTTCTGACTCCTGCTGAGGTGGAGGATTACCTTGCTGAAGTCGAGTAAATTTGCAAGACTGTGATAAAGGATAAACTGTTCTGGTGTATACAGGATGTATCTCTAGACAACAGAGAATTATATTGCCAGTGTCACTCTAGGTTTTAGACCCTTCTCATACTGCTGACGGCGTTGCTCTTTCCGGAAGCTTGCCCTTATGTTTAGAGAGTACTCGCTTACTGGTAATCAAGAACATTCACTTTCCAATTTCAAATCAGCGTTTCAAACTTCTCTTATTACTCTCTTCATGAGCGAATAGAGTTTGCTTCTTGCTAATGGTTTACTTTTGGAGTCGCATGTGTTCCTAGTGTTTTTTCATGTACATGATTTTGATGTGTGATAGTAAATTCTTTATTTGTGAATGTTAGAAAACTAGCAACAATTTCGATCGTATCCTTGTAGAGTCATTGACGATAAGTAGTGAACTCAAACTAGGTTTACTCTATTTTAGAAGCTACTCTACTCATGGACCGTTCTAACCAGGTCTTTGCAAAGAGAATGCTGAGATGTGAGACTGTCTAGAGTGTTGGGTCTTGGCAAAGTGATTGTGCTAACATAGGATATAGGAAATATAGGAAAGTTATCCAGGGATACAGGAAATTTTTGTATTTTCAGAGCAGCAGTTGCCCGCAATACAGGTGGGAAAAAGTTGACTTGCGATATAGATGGGGTCTAGTGGAGGTGCTGTTGCCTCAGTTGGGGTTTACCGGTAGCAGCACTCGGCATTCCGGAGTGCGGCATTACCGCATTGCTAATTGTAACAGTTATTTGAAGTATCCGCCAGTGATTTTTTTGGACTTTGCAGTGCCAGATTGCATCAGAAAAATCATAATTTGGCTAAAAATGACAACAAACAAACATTAAAGTTTTCACCAGAAAACTTCAAATTAAAAAATTAAAAAAAATCTTTGATAAAATCTTCAGATTGTGGATGAAAACATAATTATGGATATATGCTACTTTGATATTTTCTACTGAACATGTGGATGAATGTTGAAATTTGGAGCACCACTATAAACATTTTATATCGCCACTTTGGCACTTCATAAAAAGAAATGAAAAAAACAACCTGGTATCCACCAAGCATCGACACTTATTCCAGGGTTCCAGCCCCCATCTTATACTATTCTTTATGACTGTGTAAGCATACAAGATTTTCTTGTATTCCTTACACGGAGCTTTTTTCCCCGCTTGAGTGCTGGCGAGGCATTAGAGCTTGTTTCCCAATGCGTTTCCCAATGCTTGAATGCAATTTCGAGCTCAAATGTTGTTCGTGTCTGTGAGCTCGACTGCGAGCTCGATTCAGGGTTTACTTTCATCAACTAACTTAGTTACCTGCTTTGGGGATCGTTTGAGGAGCTTGCTTCTGGTTTTAGGGTCTGTAAATTGAAGAACAACAGGAATTGGATTGCTTTGGGGAGCTTTGAGGATGAATTGGTTGACTTCCATGTTGAATTAGTGTTGGTGCCAAACTTCAAACCCTCGCTTTAGCAACAGAGACGAACTCAAGGTAGATGCCGTTCCCATGAGGGTGATACATTGCCCATGTTCCTGTGGAAGCTGCTGGATCTGTATTTAGAGCTTCAACTTTTTCTGCTGCATTCAGGGTCTGAAAAGTTGCAGCTGCAAATCCTGCTCTAATCAACTAAGTTAAGTTTTGAGTTTTTTAAACCCTAAACCCTAAACCCTTTAATGGGTTTGAACTAATCTCTTCTGTGTCCAAGGTAGAGCTACATATCCGACACTTCAAGAGGTTCAGTGAATGATCTGGTGGTGTGCCTGATGCTTATTGGGGAACATGTAAGGTAGGTACCCCCAAATCGCCACTATTTGCTACTGTGCCTAACTATTGTTCAAATTTTTATATTTTCTTATTGGAAAGTGAAAGGAGGTTCCAATGCACCAAAGAACATGGCACTTGGATACTATATGCAAAAGTTACAAAGGAACAAAGTTTGCTATTAAAAGCTTTTCTTTCACAAAGGTACAAAATTAATTTTGGAGATGTACACAAAATGAAGATGGAAATTTTGGGGTAGTGGTGCATTTGGGGTGCCCACCATAATAGAATTGTTGGATAGACATAATTTTTTTGTAAAGGTACATTCTAATTGTATGAAGAAAGTGACTTACATGTTTTGATTTACATCTCAAAAGTTACAAACTAAAGAAGATGATCCACCAATACTATGATTGCTCATTAGAAGAAATTTGAGGCCTCTAAAAGGTCTCGAGGTTGGGGCTTGTCCATCCAAATAGAAAATCCTTAACAAGGAAGTTGAAGGTTGCACAACTTAACATCTAGAATATTGTTGCATAAGTTTACATAACTTTGGCATGTGGAATTCAAATGAAACCTTGTTTTAATCCTCTAAAATTGTTTGGGAAAGAAGGATATGACCAATGATTTTTTGGAAGAACAATAATCTATATGTTGTCCTTACTTTATTCAAGAATATTTGGAGGGATATCACAATTAGAAGTTTCTTTTCTTGGGATGTGGTGAAATTTTGCCAAAAAGAATCCATAGTTGGATATGACTAAATATTAAAAAACATAATTATTTGCATTCTCACTTTTTCTCAAATATGGGATTTTTGCAAGTATATCCCAAGTTAGAATTGTATGTGAAGTAGACCTTTAGAAGCCTCAAGTTCTTTGTAATGTTTGAATCCATCCATATGAGATATAAAGTAATGGCAAAGTGTATGCAACATATGAAACTTGGAAAAATTAACAACCATTGATGAATTCTAAAGATATAGCTTTGAAAGTGTTGCATTGAGGTGGGTGTCCTTAAATTGCTCCAGCTTGCTTTTCAAATTGCATTTAAAAAAAATTGTTGAAATAGTCCTAAAGTGGAGTCTTCATTAGCCCCTTAATCCATGAAATTCCAACTGAGTCCCCTATGAGAATTCTTGAAGGTTTGAATAGATACTTGTGATTTCAGTTTTTAGGATGATTTTTTGAATTTTGTGGAAATTCGGTGTCTCAAGAACTTTATGGGTATAAAGTTAATTTTCAAATCCAAGTCACAATTGACAAGTTACAAACAATTTTTGAAAAATGGGAGAGGAGGTAACATTGGCATGCTAAATTTCATTGACTTTCACTAGTGTTGTTGGAATAGAAAAGAACCATTGCAAAAAAGAGGTAGCAAGTGCAAATTCAAACTTAAAGTAGGGAACAAAGACTAGTAGATGATTGTTGGATAAGAGGCAGGGTGGAACATAGGGATTAAGGATACTATACTTGGATAGCAAGTTCGAACTCAATTAACCCCTAAAGGACCAAATTGTGTTTTTGACAACATAGTGATTTTTGGCAATTCACTACAAATGAAA
Organism: Pseudoscleropodium purum; assembly: GCA_963969395.1. NCBI lineage: Eukaryota > Viridiplantae > Streptophyta > Bryopsida > Hypnales > Brachytheciaceae > Pseudoscleropodium > Pseudoscleropodium purum. The sequence goes on from OZ017796.1 coordinate 9,239,160, forward strand.
TTTTTATTTTTTTTCTTTGAAATTTTCACACAACATGTGCCCAAGGAGTAGCTTTAAGGCCCAAAACTTTTCATAACTTTTGAATACATGGTTCAAAAGTTATTGCATGATATATATTTTTCAATGCTTAGCACGCAAATTTTCTTAAAAAATCATTTTTTCCAAAAATGAAAATCTGAAATTGGTTTTCTAGATTTACATATACTTAGTAAGCTTTGAATCATTACATTTTGATTTATGAGATGAAAGCTAAGAGGTCTAGTTCATGGGCAGTTATGGATTCCCTACTCTAAAATAAACTTTGGAGTCCTTTATTCAACTCATTTTTTGATAATTTTTGAAAAAAATAAAAGCATATGATGTAGATTGTTTATTACTACATTACAACCGTTGAAATTGGCATTTTTCAAATCCATAATTAAATTCTTAACAATTTTGTAATTTGAATTATTCTTTATTTCTTTCTACTTATCATTTTTTCCCTATATGTTGTGCTATTCAAAATGATTTAAAAAATTTCAAGGATGTAGCCAACTTACCTTGAAGAATGAATTCAAAGAGTTACCACCATTTTGGACATTTTTTCATACAAATGTGACCTTATAAAGTGCAGCTACCCAATTTTTTGCAGGGCAAAAAAAGGATTTTTGTTAATTCCAACCCTAATATCTTGCAATCTACAAAGTGATAATTTCTGAAAAATTTCCACATCTTTTCAACTAGTGTGCTAAAGATCCTATGTTTATATGTGTCCAAAAATATTTTTCTTCCAAAATTTGGTACTTGTATTAGAAACGGCAAATTTAAAACATCTTTGGTGAAAATATAGTGTTTGACGTATTAAAAAATCTAAAAAAATCCATTAAGACAATTATAAATCTATTATATGGCCATCTACTATCAAGAAAAATTTTGATGGAAAAATGAAGGAATGACTTTTAGAAAGAATGACGGGTAGAGAAGTTACTTTTATAATCAAATCTATTCTCTCCCATGAATCTTCAAAAATTATGGGATAATTTGAAGATGAGATCTTGATTGCTTGTTGTCAAAATATTAGAGTTGTATTCAAAGTTAAATTTTAGTGATCATTTTGGCATAATAGAATAAAAATAACATTGTATAACAATCAACAGTCTTCTCCATACTTCTTTAGATGCATAAGATAGATTTTCAATATAATTCAAGGATTAGGATTGGTTGAAGAGCTATATAAGACAATTTGTCCATTGTAGGAGACCCCTTTTTATGAATGGAAAAGGAACTTGTACTTCATTAGTAAACAATGCTAGGAACTTTGAAATAAAGACAGTTAGAAAATCAAGGTAAATTTCATCTCTAAAAATCCATTGGTGATTTTGAGACTAAAAAAAAAAGTTATGAACAAATTTCATAGAGGATTTAACTTTGAAAATATCAAAGAAAATACCCATTACAATCCTTCTCTAAACTTTGTTCATAACTTTTGACTAAAGGTTTGAAATCTAAAATGGAATTTTAGAGATGAAATTTACCTTGATCTTTTACATTAAATTATTTGAAATTTTTTTGAGTTAAGTTACTCTACTATGCCTAAACAAGGTCCAAAATTCTACTTTGAACACAATTCTTGCTTTTGATATGATGAAGAGCAATTGAGCACTTACCAATCCTAATTTACATATTTACATGGTTTGTATGTCTTACTTCCTACCGCAACGGACCTAGTATTTGAGCATGAAAATGCAAGCATATGAACTTTGAACATATATATAAGTAGATATACTACATCCATCAAAGGTGCTTATAATATACACATCTATAATATAGGTACCTATATTATACACTATGCTATAATCCTAGAAGGTTTTTATAATATAGACACTTATGATATAGATGTATAGTCTTGTAGACTCATGTGCTCACACTCTTAGGCTTTGTCACGGACATGCCATACCGGGCCTTATCCAGTAGTTTCGTCCCTAATAGAGTCTCCACCACCTTTGCAACAAAGATGCCTCTTAAGAACCTTCTCAAAAGCGGTGGCCTAGTGTACAAGTTGTTTCCAATGATTCTAGTAGATTCCAATAGTCTTCATTAGTTTTTATTTGTTTCCGGAAGCTTCCATAAGCTTCTGGAAGATTCTACTTAGTTCTACTAGTTTTCGGAAGCTTCCACAAGCTTCCGGAAGGTTCCATTTGGTTCCACTAGTTTCCGGAAGCTTCTACAAGCTTCCAAAAGGTTCCACTAGATCCTCCTAGTTTCCGGAAGCTTCCACAAGCTTCCGGAAAGACCTACGGATATTTCCAAAGGTTTCCAAAGCCTTATTCCGGAAGGTTCCTTAGTCTAGTATAAATAGAGAATCGAGGGCCATTGTCCCTCACTCTCTTCAACACCACTTGTACCCAGTCATTCTTTGACTTCATGTTATCAATACATCTTCTAGTTTTCTCATCTTGAAGCACGTTTTGAGTCATGTGTGAGGAATCCCCTCACTTCTAGCTTGTTCTTGTCTCTGTTTGAGGTATCCCCTCAAATCTGATCTTGGTTTCGTCCAAGAGTTGCCGTCCGCAACAGTTTGAAGAGAGTGCATCTTTCTCTAGTTCTTTTTGATATCAGAGTCTACTCTTGCAAGATAGAGCGTGGATTACCCCTCTTCTTCAAGGAGTTGTGACGCCTTAGAGGTTGTGGATTACCCACTTCTAAGCTGATATTTTCCTTTTAGCCAGTCTTCATGAGAGTTAGTACATGGACTTGAATTGTCTTCCTATTTCCACAACTCCAATTACTTTAGAAGTACGTTTTCTATTCAGGTCAAAGGCCGAACTAAGAGATATCATCATTCGAGAGCGAGGCGAAGAATTCTACTTGAATTTTTTGAGACCTTCACTTCTGGTAGTCATCCCAAGAGTACACGACGCAAAGATTTGTTACTTCATCTACTTGTAAGCCTTCAAGAAGTACTTTATCCGAGATGGGTGACGTTTCTGCTATCCAGATGAACGACGTCTTGGCCATGCTGCAGCAAGAAAACGCCAATCTGCGAAATACTTTGGAACAACTTCAAGTTGCCCATGCTCCAGTCCATATTTCGGCACCAGCGACAAATCCAATTCCGTCGGCGTCAAAGGAGCCTCGAGTAAGTTTGCCAGACAAGTTCGATGGGAACCGAGCAAAATTTCGAGACTTTGTGAATCAAATTCGGCTTGTTTTCCACCTTCAACCCCAAAGATATCCAACCGCAGAAATACAAGTTGGGCTCATTGGAACCTTGCTTACTGGAACTGCGTTATCGTGGTTCTCGCCATTGTTGGAAAAAAATTCTCCACTTTTGGCAAACCTCGATCAATTCTTAGAAGAATTCAATAATACTTTTGGAGAAAATGATCGAGTCCTCATAGCAACAACAAAACTTCGAACTCTGCAACAACGATCGCGTGCAGCCTCAACATACGCTGCAGAATTTTGACAACTCGCTTGCGACGTAGAGTGGGACGACAACGCTCTCATCAGCGCGTTTCGATGGGGACTACGTGACGATGTAAAAGACTTGCTATTGAACTTGCCTAGACTGACCACTCTATCTGAGGCCGTGACTCAAGCAATTAATTGCGATAATCGACTGTTTGAGCGCCGACAAGAGCGCCGATCAACACCTAGATTCTATCGAGTAGAGTATGCAGCTCCAACTCGCCAAACATCTTCAAGTGTGTCAATGCTAGAGCCCATGCAAATCGACGCCTCAAGAGTCAAGAGATTGACTCAAGAAGAAAAAGATCGACGTCAAAAGGAAGACTTGTGCATGTATTGTGGAGGAAAGAACCACCGCGCATACAACTGTCCTGCAAAGGTTGCAGTTCCAAAGCCGCACAAATTTCGATACATCTCAAGCACTTCCGAGCCGAGATGCGAAGAAATGAACTCGGGAAACGACATCAGCCAGCCACAGTAGGGACCGTGCGGCTGGCAGATATTGTCAAGTCATCAGGTCCTATCCTATCCTCTGAAGCCTCTCCATGTTTTGATATTCCACTTAAAATAGATTTTTATCCGCATATCATAAAGGTCAAAGCCCTGCTAGATTCCGGAGCCTCTGCCTATTTTATTGATAAAGACTTTGTAGAACAACATAACCTTCCTGTAATTCCTAAAAAATATCCTATTGTAGTAGAAGTTATCGATGGTAGACCCTTGATCTCGGGAGATGTCACATACGAGACTAAACCTTTAGACATCAGCCTAGAAGGACATCAAAGCACCGTTGTTTTCAACGTCATCAGTTCCCCTTCTAATCCTCTCATTTTAGGCCTTTCTTGGCTAGATAGAAATAATCCTGATCAAGATTGAAATAAGTGAAAGCTAATGTTCCAAACTACACCTAGATATCTTGTAATTGCCCCAAAACTTCATTCACATCAAGTACAAGGGACCAAGGCTAAAACACCATTAATGGTCGGAGCCCGAGCTTTTATGAGAGCTGCAAAGAAGGGAAATACGTTTGTAGTGTATACAATTCCGACGCCTCAACCCTTTCAAGGATCAACCGAGTTACCAGCACAATATGAGCAATATCGGGACGTATTTGAGAAGAAGAACGCCGATACGCTTCTTCAACATCAACCGTACAATTGCGGCATCGAACTACAAGAAGGTGCGCAACCGCCATTTGGCCCAATCTACGGTCTCTCCCAAAACGAACTTACTGTGTTGCGAGATTACCTAGACGAAAATCTTGCAAAGAATTTTATTCGGCACTCCAAATCACCGGCAAGAGTTCCTATCTTATTTGTGAAGAAAAAAAATGGTTCCCTTCGAATGTGCTTGGATTATCGTGGACTGAACAAAGTCACGATCAAGAATCGGTATCCATTACCGCTCATCTCTGGACTTCTCGATCAGCTTGGCCAGGCAAAAATCTATACCAAGATTGATCTTCGCGGAGCGTACAACTTAGTACGCATGAAAGAAGGTGACGAATGGAAGACTGCACTCCGAACAAGGTATGGACATTTTGAATACAATGTCATGCCATTCGGTCTTACCAATGCACCTGCTATCTTTCAACATTTGAGAAACGATATCTTCCGTGAATTCTTGGACGATTTTGTGGTTTGCTACCTTGATGATATTCTCGTCTACTCGAAGGACGAAGAGGACCACAAAAAACACGTTCAATTAGTGTTGGAAAAGCTGCGCAACGCTGGACTATACGCCAAGCTTGAGAAGTGCGTTTTCCACCAACCCCAAGTCGAGTTCTTGGGCTACATTGTTTCTGGAGAGGGTCTGTCCATGGACCCAAAAAAGATCCAGACGGTGACCGAGTGGAAGAGACCGGCAACCATTCGAGACGTTCAATGTTTCTTGGGATTCGCAAACTTCTATCGAATCTTTATCCAGAACTACTCCAAGATTGCTGCTCCGTTGACTCGATTGACTTGCAAAGACAAGCTTGAGTGGAGTACGGAAGCAGGCCAAGCATTTGAAACTCTGAAGAAGGCATTTACAACGGCGCCTATCTTGACACATCCTGACTTTCAAAAGTCGTTCTTCCTAGAAACGGATGCTTTTGATTTTGCCCTTGGAGCGGTCCTCTCGCAATCTAGCAAAGACGGACGCCTCCATCCTGTCGCATTTCATTCACGAAAGTTCACTGCCGCGGAGATCAATTACGAAATCCACAACAAGGAACTTTTAGCTATTGTTGATTCATTCCAAGAGTAGCAACATTTCCTCGAAGGAGCTCAACATCCGGTTACAGTCTATACCGACCACAAGAACCTCGAGTATTTCATGTCTGCTAAGGTGTTGAATCGATGACAAGCCCGTTGGAGTATATCGCTTTCGCGCTTCAACTTTGTCATCACCTACCGCCCCGGTTCCCAGCAAATTCAGTCTGACGCTCTTTCTCGACGAGCGTATCTTGCACCCAAAGAGGGAGACGCAGCTTACGATCAGCAACGGTCTACTCTAATCAAACCTGAACAACTCCAGCTCAAGGCTATGCGCACTACAACTTCGGTAGATACATCATTTCTCCAAGAAATCCGAGTGAGTTTGCAATCTGATCCTTTGGCCTTGAAACTCAAGAACAATGCTGGTAATCCCAGCCTTGGAGAAATCCCAAGAATGGACTCTCAAATTCCTGATTCAGAGGTTATAGATTTGGAATCTTCGAACCAACCTACGTCTAGTCCGCAGATCCGTAGATCATATGGAGGTGAAACACTCCGAGATGATTATGATTCAAGATTCCAGTTCCAAGATGGGCTGCTATATTATCAAGGATTGCTTTATGTCCCTGAAGGCCCATGTCGGCTCCAAGTACTCCAATCCCGACACGATTTTCCATCGGCGAGACATTTTGGTTATAACAAGACCATGGAGCTCGTATCTCGGGATTTCTGGTGGCCCCAAATGTGGAAGGCCGTTAAAGAATATGTTACGACATGTGACACTTGTTCAAGGTCCAAGATTCCTCGTCATCGGCCATACAAACTACTTCAACCATTGCCAATTCTTGAGAAGCCATGGGCATCCATATCCATGGACTTCATAGTGGATCTTCCGCTGTCCAAGACCTTTGATTCTATTTTTGTTGTTGTCGACCGGCTCACCAAGATGGCGCACTTTATTCCGTGTCACAAGACAATTACCGACGAAGAAACGGCAAAACTCTTTGTAGACAATGTCTACAGAATCCATGGCTTACACGCCGATATTATCTCTGATCGTGGGACGCAATTCACATCCAAGTTTTGGCAATCCTTGTTCAAAATCCTAGGGGTGGAGATCAAATTATCTTTAGCATACCATCCTCAGACCGACGGACAAACCGAGCGCGTCAACCAAGTGTTGGAGCAGTACTTGCGCTGCACCATCAATTACCATCAAGATAATTGGACGGACTTATTGCCACTAGCGGAGTTTGCATACAACAATATATTGCAAGGGTCTACCCGACAGACGCCTTTCTTTGCAAATTACGGCCATCATCCAAAGTTTGATCAATTCAATCTCAACATCTCAAAGAATCCAGCTGCTACAGATCTTGCTACCCGACTATCTAATATCCAGAAGCAGATGAAAGAAAAACTTCTTGAAGCCCAGGAGCATCAGAAAACCAATGCAGATAAGTCTCGCAAACAACATCCTTTAATTTCTATTGGAGACAAGGTTTGGCTGCTCCGTCAAAATTTAAAGACTCGACGGTCATCTGACAAACTTGACTACCGCCGCCTAGAGTCGTTTTCAGTCACCAAACAAATCAACAAGGTGGCTTATCGATTGGAGCTACCTCCTTCTATGAAGATTCATCCCGTATTTCACGTCTCTCTCCTCGAGCCCTACAAAGAATCAACACTGCCAAGAAGGATTCAAGAATCTCCGCCTGCAATTGAAATCGAAGGTAAAGAGGAATTTGAAGTTTCAGAGATTCTTGACTCCCGCATCCATCGACGACGACTTGAATATCTTGTGCATTGGCAAGGCTACGAAGTCAGTGAAAGAACATGGGAGCCTGCCTCTAATTTCAACAACGCCCTTGAAATGATTCAAGAATTTCATCGGCAGTATCCGCAAAAACCAAAGAGCATTTGAGTTTAATGCGTCTGGACCAACACCAACACCAAGTTCTGTAAGATTTTTCTTGGTGATGGTACAGATGTAGAGACTTTGAACTAAAACGGTGGTGGTATCGACGAGGTAACAATATACTAGCTCAGTTTTGAAGGGACAGGCCTTCGAACTCACGTCGGCCGAAAAAGTCGATAACATCGTAATCACCACCTCGCCGATGTCTCATGTTGTCATTCCCACAGCCTTATACTTCAGTTTAGCAGCACTACTATTTCTTACCGCCGTCGGACTCGCCGCCATTCACCGCCTTTTTGCCGCCAACATTTCGTCTAATGGTATTTTGTACACCGAACATTCTTTTCTTTTGTCGTAGTCACGTGAAGTCCCACGTGAACATTCTCTTTTCTATTCATGCTATTGGCCCACAGGTGAACTCGTGGAACTCGTTCCTTGAAGGGGGGGTGATGTCACGGACATGCCATACCGGGCCTTATTCAGTAGTTTCGTCCCTAATAGAGTCTCCACCACCTTTGCAACAAAGATGCCTCTTAAGAACCTTCTCAAAAGCGGTGGCCTAGTGTACAAGTTGTTTCCAATGATTCTAGTAGATTCCAATAGTCTTCATTAGTTTTTATTTGTTTCCGGAAGCTTCCATAAGCTTCCGGAAGATTCTACTTAGTTCTACTAGTTTTCGGAAGCTTCTACAAGCTTCCAAAAGGTTCCACTAGATCCTCCTAGTTTCCAGAAGCTTCCACAAGCTTCCGGAAAGACCTACGGATATTTCCAAAGGTTTCCAAAGCCTTATTCCGGAAGGTTCCTTAGTCTAGTATAAATAGAGAGTCGAGGGCCATTGTCCCTCACTCTCTTCAACACCACTTGTACCCAGTCATTCTTTGACTTCATGTTATCAATACATCTTCTAGTTTTCTCATCTCGAAGCACGTTTTGAGTCATGTGTGAGGAATCCCCTCACTTCTAGCTTGTTCTTGTCTCTGTTTGAGGTATCCCCTCAAATCTGATCTTGGTTTCGTCCAAGAGTTGCCATCCGCAACAGACTCACATAATAGCAACCTGCCTACTACCACCCCATTTGTATAAATGGCTTGTCTTCTCATTCCCCTCCATATCTTAAGTGGCTTTTGAAGCTATGTGAGGGACTCATGCATAAGGTGAGTAGCTTTATTAAATAAGATCATTAATTATGCTAAGTGAATTTAGTAATTGAAGTTTAATTAAATGGATCCCAAAGTGTTAATGTACTCCAATTAGCCATTTAGGTTAGGCATTCACATTTGTCATGACCTTGATGTTTTAGGTTTGGAGGGGCTATACCTTTTGTGCATGAAGCATGGGGCCATAGGAACTTTACATTGACAAAATTGTAAGTAGTTAGTAGTTATTTGCCATGACTTGCAAAGGAGAAAGAACTAGTTAGTTGTACATTGTGAACATGGGGCACTCATAGTAGAGTAGAATGGGATCTAATTGGGAACTTATATAGAATGTCTCAGGTTCAACCCTTATACAAGAGGTGTCCACTACTTGTTTGCTTGGTTGAGAGGTCCTAGCATGCATCAGATGCTTGTAGAATTTAAACATATTGAAGTGTTGCAAAAAAAATTCCACTTCTTAAATATGAATACATTTTTGAATCTACAATTTGGATTTTCATTTCCTAAAAATATATGGTGGGAATATATACTAATTCAAAAATGGCCTAGTATATTGTCAATTTTTGGGAAATTGTGGCATAACAAGATTTTATTAGATGTATTTTGTATCTTAGATTGCATTGAAAATTGATATGCATATACCTAATATGATTATCTTTTAGAAAAAAATTAACCTCAAAGTTTGTAGTGCAAAAAATTTCAGTGAACAATGGTCAAAGCGATTTAAAATTCTCGGGTATATGAAAAAAATTAAAAAAAACTCTCACTTTGAATGCAAATATCTTTCAATTTGTATGGCAAACCTCACAAAAAAATTTTGCCATGATTTCATACAAGTTAAGTACAAGAAACTATGGTTACTTTCTCAAAAAATCCATCTTATAAACTTTTTTGATCAATGGAATACAAATGGCAATTTTGAGTGGTTTTTGAGCTACAAAATGCCTTGGGACTTTATAGGTCCATTGAAACATCCAAATTTCATACAATAGAAGAATGCAAACATGTTTCAAATACACATTCAAAGTCTTAATATTTTCATATATCCAAGTGTTTGTGGATTCTTGTTTTACTTCTCTTACATTTGCACGGCATAGATTTTCAAAACTTTTTCTTACAAATATTCTATAGTTTCAAAAATATAGATAATTATGTTTGACCTAAAAACACATTTTTCTAGTTCAAACTGAGCCCCTTCTAAAATAACTTGAATAAATAAATAAATTAGAATTTTTTTTAAAAACACCTTAATTAAAACCTAGCATTTTGAAAAAAATTATTTGAAAATTACTTGCATTCAATCTAAAATCTAGTTTAGAAAGAATTTTCAATTTTTGGTTGCAAAATTTATTGAAAACTATTGGATATTATCTATAGGTGATATTTTAATATTTTTTTTAAAAATTCATCATTAAATTATTGTTTTAAGTTTCATTTTATAATACATCTTTACACTATTGGAGATCTTAACTATAGTTCTTGAGGGGTTATATGCAAGTATAATGGATGACCAAAATGGATAGTTTTCAATGGAAAATAGGATGGAAGTAGGATGGATAGTTCAAGCTTTCCTATGACACTAAATTTAAGCAATTTGGTTGTCCAACCAAAACATTGAGTGTTGATTTTAAAGGTATGAAGAAAACCTCTAAGAAAGTAGACATTATGAAACTAGGTGGATTTCCTTTATGTGCTTTGATATAATTTTTGATTCCCTCAAGAATGCATTCAATGACAAGTAGGGAGTGCTTTTTGCCCCCCTTTTTGGAATACAAATAGGTATTTATGAGGTCTTAACTTTGAAAATTCATGACTAATTTTATAAAGGTCAAATAAAATTAAAACAATATGGGTCAATAGATGCAACTTTTTCTTGTCATTTAAAGAAAAGTTATTTAGAATTAATTCTCACACATCTAAAAAAGGAGGATCAATGCTCAAAAAGATGCTTTATAACACTCCTCCCATTTGTTCCATGAAATGCACTTCATAGGTTTTCATGTACAAATGTAGAATCTCATTTTTACAAAGTAAGGTTTGATGAACAAGTATGAGGCAATGTTTGCAATCTTATATTATTAAATCTATTGAATCCATAAAAAAAATTGTTTTTAATTCCATATTTATATGTAAGATTAGAAATATAAACTAGAGGGATATCAAATGGATTTTTATTCTTAAAGTTAAAGTTAGGTTCAATATACTTATGGAGAGGATAACAATTTTCATACTATATATTATCAATCTTGGAACTTTAGATGAACATACTCTTAATTTATTCTTTTTAATAGTTGAAGTTATTTTATTTTATTTTGGAATATTAGCAACAAGATTACCTACTATTCACCAACAAGTGAAATTTTAGAATAAAGAAGATTAGAAATTAGCAAATGAGACTAGATATTCATTACAAAAGTGTATATTTTGAGAATTGAACTTCATTGACTTCAAATGATAAAATCTTAGGGATAGAACAAAATCATGTCCTTGAATTTTCCCTTACTAAAGGCTAAATTGGCTTTAAGTTTTTGTTATACATTAAATTATTAACCATTGATTGCAATGCCTTGAGTTTTAAAATTGTATTTTTTAGGATTTGTTTCACATCTCATATCCTCCTATTCTCTAACAAATTTTCTATGGCACTAATTTCACTTATAATATTGAACTTTTTAATAAAAAATTATACTAAAAAATAAAAGAATTCAACCAAAAGTTTGTTGATTTATTTTTATTTCATTTTTTGATGAGAGAAATAAACAAATTATATATTTGATTTTTTTTAAAGTTGCATTAGTTTGAAGTTATACTCCTATGTAAATGTATTATACTAAAATCTTAATTTCTTATCTTTTATTTTTCAATTAGTGTTTTTTGGGATTTTTAAAGTGTCTAATTGAAAAATTAGACTTTGGAGTTTGAATTTCCAAATCCAAACCTTCCAAATGATATTATTCATGAGCAAATTCAGACAAATTCTATCATTAGAAGAGATTCGGGGGAGCTAGAAGGTTGAAGGGTCATTTCAAACCTGTTCATCCAATGTTGTTCCCTTGGTAGATCGGGAATAGCTATTGTCACATTTAAAAAAAAATTAGGATGAAAAAAAAAGTAGAAAATTTTTTTAGTCTTTTTTCTCAATTTTTTTTAGTGACTTAATAGTTGTTCTGCTACGTTAAGTAGCAACTATAAGTTGCTGCAAGGCTATTCCCTTGACACTAGCAATCCATGGAACTCATTGCCCTCCAAAAGGGTTGTAAATCTTCTAATGTAGTGATTTTACATTTTGGAATTATTGCATGAAGATTTTAAAATGACTCCTATATTTATACTGTCAATGTAAATCTTTTTTCATGTCATTTCAATCATTTTTGCAAAAGTTATAAGGAATTATTTGATTTCAATGTCAAAGCGGTAAACTAAGATATATTAGAAATATTTTAATTAATTTTATTTCTATAGTATAGATTTATACATACACAAAATCATTTGAATCCCCTTGTACTAACCAATGAAATGAAACTTACCAAGAGTTTTATCTTACAAGATGATGGTAAGAAAAACATATCAAGTTGTCTTTTGAATTAAATTTTTATAATTTCCTAATATACACATAATAAGTCTTGAATTGGATAAGACTATTTCCTAAAGTGAAGTGAAATAATATAGGATATACTATACTATTAGAAAAGTGATACAAAAGTCTAAGGAATTTTGATGTAATGTTCTAAGTATTGGGTTTTGGTAGGGTGATTAGAAAGATAATGATCACATTGATAGATTCTTGAAGATTTTGCATACAAAAAACTAATCCTATTTTTTGCTTTGGATAAAAATTACCCCTCTATGTAAAAAAAGACTTTGGATGACTATTTTGTACAATTTGTTGATAAATAAAGATATTTCAAGTTCAAATTTGATTAAAAAAAAAAATGACTCATTTCAAGTCCAAAGATGCATTTGCTATATACAAGTAGTTTAAAAACAAGATCTATTGTAATCCTAGATGTGATGGAGTAATATTTGGAGCCAATGGTATAGAGGGTAGAGTGGGATCTCTAGGAACTAAGTGAAAAATAGCTACTTGTACTATATACCCAAGAGGTGATGTTTGGAGAGAATTGCCTCATTTTTTGAGCTACAACAATGCTAGCATGTAATTGTAGAGATGTCAACCTTCAAGCCTTGAACCTAGTTGTAGTTTTATATCTTCAACCATTTGAAAGTATTTATAAAATATGTACCTATAACAAAAGTATACTACAACATAAAAAGAATCTATAACATAAGTACCTAAAGTATAGACACTTCTAACCATAGAAAGTGTTTATTTTATAAACGCTTAAGCTCATAGGCTCATAATGATTCTATGCTCACATGGCTAGTATTCCCTCTTTTTGAGTAAGGCCCTACTTGCTTAAGTTTTCTCATACAATAAAGTTAATTTAAAAAAAGAACTTGAGTTTGAAACAAGGGTGTCCAAAGAAGGTATAACTAAGAATAGTATAAAAGAAACACAACACCAAACTCCATTGGACGTCAATTTTGGTGCTCCAAGAAGTTTTATCTCGTGTTCTTCCCAAAGTTTGACTCTTAATCCCACATTATGCACACTTTACGATTAACTTTAATATATTGATTAACTTTAATATATTGTATAACTTTGTCAATGGCAAAGCCTCCTCCACTTTGGTCCACAACCAATAAAGAGGTCAGGCTGTACGTTAGCGACTGTGGTCTGCCCCTCCGACTTAAGATGCTCCCTAAGAAATAGTCACAGTCCTAAACTGGCTGTAACTTATTCGGAGCATAGGGTTCCTGCAGTCCGGTACAAACCTCTAGACTAAGTCAAACCCGTAATTAGGACTCTATAAAAGGATCTCACCCCACCCATGCCCGTTACAATCCCCGATCCCGGAACGGTTCCAGGTGGCACGACAAATCCGACGTGTCACACGTAGATGGACCCCAGTCAGCCGGTGTGAAAACGCCCACGGCTTCCGGAAGTCGGAGGAGTGTAGGAGGAGAGCTACGCCAGCATCCTTGCATTTGCGTTGCTTCGGTGTCGCTGCGGGCGCGTGCACCCAACCTCCAGAGCTCGTCATCCTCGTCGTTGCGAATCTTCCTCGTGCCTGTGCCATAGCTCGTCGGTCCTGCAACGGCCTCAGCTCACCGAGCCATTCTCTATCTTTTGAGGTATTTTGAACGGGTTCTTATCGAGGTCAGGGCGGGGCATTAGGGTTTGGTGCGGGACGCATCTCCTTTACTGGAGGGCTGGGAAGCATTCTTGCAGCGAGCGTGGACGATTTCCGAATTCGTGCTGGACGTCTGGATGTGCTAGAGGAGGGGTGTGTTCGTCGGCCGGATTTTTTTCGAGGGAAACGGGCGGTGTCCCTGAAGGGAATGAAGGCGCGGATGCAACCGGGTCTTCCGAGGGTCGGGTGCACGAAGTGTCGGGACAGGGGCTGGCGCTGAGATCATATGAGCCAGATCACAGTGCACGCAGCTCGGTCGAGCGGAGAGTCGGGAAAGATTCAGTGGCAGTAGATTGAATGGTGGTGAGGTAGGGTTCCGGTCAGTGGAGTTTATGAGTTCCCCTTAGATCTGTTTTCGTAAAAAAATCGAAGGAGGTGGACAAGAGTAGCGCAGGAAGTCAGGGTTTCCTGCGTCGAAGCTCTTCATAGCTAGAGAGAGATTCCGGGGCAGTCAGAATCAACAGAGATTGAAGACTTTCTGAAAAAAATGTTTTGGCGAGTGGCTGGCCTGTCGACCACTTCTCCGGTGAGTTTTTCCAATCTTTGTCTGCAGTCTGCACAGACTACTGCGCGGAAATAGGGGAACCTTACTCTGTAGTCTCATTTTTCTCGTCAAAGTGTCGACTAGTCTGTGCGTCAATGGTGTTGAGTGGACATTGCTTTCACTCTGTCTTGAGGACACGGGTTGTCCAAAAAAACGGGAATCTACAGTCAAGATTTTGACATCAATCTTTTTTTCCCCCCCGAGACCTCTCGTGTCGAACTCAGCATTTTTTTGACATTTAGTCACGATGGGTGAAGTCTCCGAGCCTAGTGTTTTTGCGACTTGCTTTGTTCGTTCTCCTTCCAGCGACACCGTGACTGGGAGTTCTATTCAAAAACAGAACGATTCAAAATTTGAGTTTTGTTTCTAAGTTTTTATTTTTGGGAAAGGCGAAAGAAGAAATGTAAGCACTATTGGACGTCAGTAGTTTGAACTATGATTACCATTTGAACTATGGCTTCGTTCAGAAATGCGAATGGCTAAATCCGTCGATTGAGAAGCTGACCTTGTCGTACGACAGTTAGTTTAAGGGACTGCGTTTTTAGGGTCTTTCTTATGAAACTGCGGTCTATGGTTAGTTGCAGACAATCAAAGTGTAGAGTTTTGCGTCTTGGCGTCCCTTAATGCCTTTTAAGTTCGTGAGTTCTTTATCATTCCTAGCTCGAAGATGACAGTGCAGCCCATGAGAGAACCTTGAGGCTATAGATGTTTGCTGCTCAAGTGGTATATTCTCCCTGCTTCCACTGCATTGCCAATAGTATTGACCGTGGTTCGGGCCGAATCATGTGGCTAGTCTTCTGTGTTGGCAGTCGGCAGTTGCCACGTAGGGATGTGTTAACGAACCAAGTCAATCGTAACCCTCTCTCATAGGGATTGCCCAGTTTCGATGGTCCGCACTGAATGCCGTAGCTTGTGTAGTCTTCGATGACCTGCTTCGAAGGTGACAAGTCTTTCCGGATGATATCGAAGTGAGGTGGTATGGACAACTTTTTCTGTATCCAACACCTAATCACCGTGAATTCTCCTCGGTCCATTTGTTCGTCATTTGTTGGGATTCATGTGGATATTTGACTAGTGTCTATGTTTTCTTCTGCAGGTTGAGTCGGTGCTCGATAAAGATGGTTACACCTTGGAAGAGCTCCTGGATGAGGATGAAATCATCCAGGAATGCAAAGCTCTGAACAGTCGTCTTATTAATTTGTAAGCTTTCTCTCCGATGTTCAATGTATCCAGGCTTGTAGTGCTTGCAGGTACCCCTCCTGGGGCCTGCAGTTCAAGATTCATGCCAGAACAAGTACCTCAGATCTCGAATTCATCAGACAAGTTTATTGCGTGGAAGCGTGCATTGTGAGCATCCATTTTTCCCCGACCATTCTTCTTTCTAGTTTTCTGAGACTTTCTTCGTCATCCTCTACAGCCTGCGTGGGAAGGCGCAAGTTCAAGCGTTGCTCCGTTATGTAGTGGAAGAGCCACCTGAAAATGCAGATAACAAGCGTGCATTTAAGTAAGTTGCTTCATCGTTAGAATGTCCTTTATCATTTATACGAACTCGAAGAAACCTTACCTGGGAGTGCTTCGATTTTACTTGCATCTTTCTGGACTTTCGGTAGTTTACATTCCTTGTACGTCTGGATGTTGAGTGATATAGTCGGTGTTGGTTTCCGGAATTCTCATTTTCGCGTCCTGCAGGTTTCCATTTATCGCGTGCGAAATTTTCACTTGCGAGATAGATGTCATTTTCAAGACTTTAGTTGAGGATGAGGAGGTATTTTCCAGATATCTGTTTATTTGGAATGCTGAAGTGTTAATGATTCGAACACAATTATTTCATGGTTGCGAAACACAGTTATTTATACTAAAGCTGAGGGTTCTATGAGAGATTGAAGTTGAGGTGTTTCAAGATTGAAGCTCTGCTTGCTGTTTATCGAGTTACGATCCTTTCGTTGAGTGATCAGCGAAACGCTTCATTGTGACCCGATATGCTGGCTCTGCGCTTTACCAATCTGGTGTACTCCCTTCTCACCTTTTGCAGCTCATGAACTACCTTTTTTCATTCTTGGAACCTGATCGGCCCCATGGGACGTTACTGGCAGGCTACTTTAGTAAGGTGAGTATCATAATTCTCACCAGAATCAGTTTATCACGGTTCCAAATGCTGCGGTTCCTGTTTTCTGTAGAGCTCGACCTTGAATTGTCACTGCCGTTTGGTATCCAGATTTCGATGAAGTTCAGAACGCTTGGATTGCTTTTGCATCACTGATGTAAGACACGATTATCGTTCATTTTGTGGCACATGGAGAGGAAATTTTACTCGAGGCAACAACACTGGTTTTAAAAATGTTTTTTTGCTCTCTTGTTATTTGCGAATGCAGGTGGCTATTCGGTTGTTGCTTAGAAAGACAGTTCCGGTGATGCGGTATTTACAAGTACGGCTAAGAGCTGTCGATTCTCCCGTTTTTTCTGCGTTTATTCCTTCTTAAATATCTGGATGTGCATCAGGGAAAGACGCGGGGTTTGCGAGGTTCTTGGGCTCTCTATTGACATCCGCAATTTTTTTGTGCATGTATGAGTTAAATGAGAACCTTCTTTCTGTGACTAGTCAGGGATGTGGCCTTTGATGTTTCAATTTTGTTGAACTTCTGCAGACCCACCAGGAGGTGTTGAAGAAGTTGGTTGATTTGATTGGTATTACTTCCATCATGCAAGTGAGTTTCCTCTATCATCCACTCGGCAGTGAAAATCCGCATCGGACAGGATCCTGTATTGTTTCTATGTCGTTTTCTTGAATTTCCCTATTCTGACCGCATCTTACGAAGTATTGAGTTCGTGTGGATTTTGTAGGTTTTGTCTCGACTGGTGGACGACGAACATATTTATGCCTACCATGTGGATTCGCTGCAATGGTTGGCCGACACTGATCTACTGGAGATGCTTGTAGACAAGCTTAGTCCGCCGGTACTTTCTTCTCTCCCGTGTCATATTTACGTCATGAGTGGTCGTTGTACCTGTGAGGTTTTACACCGTCAGTGCTCGTGAAAGAAAATGCGCAGACCCGAATTATCTTCGCCTGTGCGTCATCTAGATAGGACGACTTCGGTATATGCACAGCCGTCACTGCAGTCTTTGATTGTGCATGTTTCCTGGTCAACTGATAGGTGTCGTTTTGGGTTGTGATTGCAGCATTCTTCAGATGTTCATGCAAATGCTGCTGAGACATTGTCAGCTGTCACTCGCGTTGCTCCATCTGCCCTTGCTTCAAAGCTTTCTAGCCCCAAGTACGAGTCGAGCCCTTTCCTGCTTTGTAATTGATTCTTTCACTTTGTACAGAACCTTTCGATCTTCTACGTGGTGTGTCACGGAAGCGGTCCGATCCTTTGATGCATGTCGATGTAGCATATCTCAGGTTCTCAAATTTATTCTTTGTCAGGAGGTGATGTAGTCAAGCTTCAATTGCGAATTAGTGGAAATCAAGAGCTGACTGGGAGAAGTGCGATTTATTTACAGTCCCAGATTTTCTCAAATATAATTTTAGTTTTCATTTGTTGCGTGCCTTGATGGGTAGTACGAATCGGCTAATTTGTATTCGTTCGTTTGGCAGGTTTGTGGGTCGCCTCTTTCATCATGTATTGGAAGATCCCGAATCGAAGTCTACCCTAGTGAATTCCCTCTCTGTATGTATATCTCTATTGGATCCGAAGAGAGCTGCCAGTGTGGCAGCTGCAGGAGTTGCTCGTGGTCAGCAGGTGACCGAGCCTGTCACTACTGCCAACCCGGAGACTGTTGAAGGCATGCTCCAAAGACTGGGTGAGCTAGTGCAACTTGCAGTACACGGTTCCAAGATTTGGTTTTGTTTTGGAAAGGAATCCTCTTGATAGCCGCTGCCTGTCCGAGCATTTCCCCTGTAGGTGCCAGTTTCTCGACTTCTTTCATCTCACTAAGCTGTCCTTGTCCTCGTTTTCTGTGCAGGTGACTTACTTGCAGTGCTGGACGTTTCGACCGACGAAAAGATGTTGCCTACTACTTATGGACGGCTTCAACCCCCTTTGGGAATTCACAGGCTGAAGGTTCGAGCTGGGTCTTTGTTCTTGACGTGGAGGTTCGGAGTTGAGGGGGATGCTTTGTATCTAGGTCGAGTGTCCCTGCCTTTTGCATGCATTTGTTAGCTTTTTCTGAATTTGTGGGTCCCTGTTCAGATTGTGGAGTTCATTGCGGTGCTTCTGCGAGCCAACAGCGAAGGTGCTAGACACGAATTGGTCAAGTCCGGAGCCATTCAAGTCGTTTTGAAGCTCTTTTTCGAGTATGTCCACCCCTCTTTTGGGTTGTTTGATCACCTGATCCTGCAAGTTTGAGTTGAATTTCACTGTATTTCAACATCAGGCCAGTGATTGCTCTGGAACTGGACCCCCCGTAACCATTTCCGTTGTTGATTTTTGTGTGGGACAGTTACCCGTTCAACAACATGCTGCACCACCATGTGGAGAGTGTCATTACTTCGTGCTTGGAAAGCAATGACCAAGAATTGATTGACCACTTGTTTGAAGACTGCAAATTTCTGGATAAATTGTTGGCTGCGGATGAGAATCCTTATGCGCCTGACAGTCATGCAGAGGTGAGAGTTGCACTCCGTCTGGTATCCACTGGAGAAGCGCAAGCGAATTGCAAGCGTGTTTCCAATCTGGTGGTGCTTGCAATATTCGTTGTTGCATTTTGTTGATCGTTTTACTGCTCTGTTCCATATCCCACCTGTTTATATGATTTGGAGCCTCTTTCCTGATGTGCAGCCCAAACCCGCGGTCAGTAAGTCTCCCACAAGGATAGGGAACATGGGACACCTTACCCGTCTTGCTAACAGGATCAATCAGGGCTCTACTTCAAACCCCACCATTCAAGGTCATATACAGGTATGCAGCGTTGCCTTCTCAGTTGCGTTGTCATGCATCCATATTACTAGTCCCCGTTTACTGATCTGTCCTTTGTCGCTTCGCAGGCCAATCCAAAGTGGAGTGAATGGGTGACCAAAGTCTTGCAGCAACGGAACACAATCGAAAACGTGTTTCAGTGGTCTTGCGGGTATGTCTCATCCATGTGGATAATCGTTACATTTTTGGTGTGCAATTCCACCATATAAGACTCTCGTGATCATCAAAGAATTGACTTCAGTGGAAATAGGTCTCACAACTGCACATTTGTGACTTGATATGTCCGTGCAGACGGCCTACAGCTGTCCAGGATCGTCCTGTGGAAAGTGATGAAGATGACTTCCGCGATAGAGATTATGACATATCCACCATGGCGAATAACATCAATCGTGAGGTTTATCGTTATGGCATGTTTGACAACGATGATGCTGACGAGGTACCGGTAGTCTGAATTCTGTATCCACTCTTCGCTTCTTCACAGTCAGAAAGAGCATTTCTTTTCAACACGTTTGTGCATTTGTTCTGGTATTTACCGCTCTGTTTGTATTTGACGCGTTTCTTGGATCCATTTCCTCACGTCTACTGGGACTTATTTCTCGACTTGGGTTTCCCTGCGCAGGGTCATGGGGCTATGGAGAGAGACGAGGAGGTTCACCCTTTTTCCTTACTTATTTGGAGCATTGGTTGTGTTTTCATGCGAACTTTGCCATTTTTTGTCATCCCTTTGACGACATAAATACTTGATTATACCTCTGCTTTTGTGGTTCAAGCTTAGTGTATGTACAAGAACCGTTTTATGCACGTATAAGAGTGCAACTGATCCTTGTCGGTGTACTCAGGACATGTTTTTTGATGACGAATCTGCCGAAGTTGTCATTTCGTCATTGCGACTGGGTGACGAGCACGACAGGTATTTCGAACAGTGTTCGTCCCTATTTCCACTCCATTGTCGAGGATATATTCCTTCCCATGTTTCTGCCGTGCTACATTAAGTTAATGTGCAGCTTATGTTTTTAATAGGGACTAGGACTTTCCTTCGTCCATTTTTTTTTCTGAATTTGACTCGAGTGATTTGTGATGCATCGGTAGATCGGACAGCATGTTCGGTCCAAATTCCAACTGGTTTGCGTTTCAAGACGATTTTACCAGGTCAACGGAGGATTCTACTCCCACTTTCCTGATATCATCTCCACCTTCTCGTCACGAAGATGGCCTGGCTGCAAATATTGTCTCTCCCCCTAACAGCAGTGGGGACAGTAGCAGTGATGATGAAGTCGTTGTGGGAGAAGATGAAGATCTTGTGGACACGGCCACTTCAGCTAATTCAAAAGTTGAACACGATCCTATTAATGGACTCCAGCTTGAAAGCAAAGGCAGTCCAACATTTGATTCTTTAGATGATGAAACAGAATTAAGCTCGAAACTTGAAAAAGTTGATCTTTCGGACAATCTCTCCTTGTTTCGACAACGACAAGAAGAACCCGGTGCAGGTGCTTTCTTTTCTTTCTTTCTCTTGTTCACATGATGCTTGTAATTTTGCGTTGTCTAGTCCTCACTTGTTTAGGCTGTATTATTCCGCAGTCGACGTAAATCCAGTTCTTTTATTTTGTATTTGGATGTCTGGGAACAGGTGTTTGCAATTAAGGAAGACTCTGAGGTGTTTGGTTTGTGGGCAGCACGTTCGTTGGTTACTTCAGGAGGCCATGTATTGGATTATAAAAACTCATTTGATGTCTGTTTTCCAGACCACGTGGAGTCAGCTGCAGAGGCACCTGTTTCTACTGAAGCTGAAGCTGAGAGTAAAGCACAGCATGTCGAACCTGTAGTGACTGCTGCCGATTTTGTTCATGAGTTTGTTCCAGCTGAAGGTCACATGATCAATCCAATAACAGGTGGGACGTGAATATCTTATCTACTGACGTTACCCTGTTAGACGCTATATTTCTTTGAGACTCGATTGCAAGTCAGTCTGAATGTAAGATGCAGTTTGATGGGTTTTGATGATTTTGCTGCATGCAATACAACACTCAGTTGAGATCTCCCATGTGCGTTGATGGAGTGTTCGTTGTGCTAACCTGTTTATTTATGATTCAGGTGAAGAAGTTGCAGGTGTAGACCCGGATGGGACGATCAAGGCCATGGAGAAAATGCTGAAGGAGGGAGTTGTAGGTGAGGCTGAACCCATGTTCAAGGATGAACTCCACGAAAGCGAGCACCACAAAATTGAACCCGAGTCTCCCCCCAAGGATTCGGTCAGTGGCAACTCGGACTTCAACGACGTGAATTACTGGCGCAGTGAGTACTCACAGTCGGTTGTGGAGGAATAGAGCGAATTGATCCTGCTTGTGATCCTGCCTAGGTCTGGTTTGTATATCTTTGGTGGGTATGACTCGCCCCTTAGAATATATTAGAGAGGGTTTTGTTGAGTCTGTAGTCCCATTCTCCCTCCACCAGTGTGTCTCATTACTCAATATTAACATTCATTTGCTAGCATTTGGTGATCTATTGAGCCGTCACCAAGCAAGTGTCTGTTCTAACAGTCCTTCCCCCTTCTGCAAGTTTACACTTACCTTGCTTTCAATCTCTTCTTTCTTTTTGAAACTCCCAAGGGGGCAGGTGATTGATTGAGAAAGATCTGATTCTATTTCCACTGTCTCGTCTGTAGCACTGTACATATGTGGCTCCCAATCAGTTGCTCTGACCGCAGTGGAGCTGTTGGGCTTGTACAGCTACCTCTGCTCTAGCCCATCGCCTAACATTCGCTTGACATTTCTAGCTTCAGCTGTCTACTGCAAACTTTGGAACAGATTTACTCTGTATACTTACAAGGCAATCACTTTGAACGGCTGTGTTTTTTCATGTAATCTTTTTTCTGGAGCTCAACTTTTTCACATCGTCAAATAATAGCAGTTGTTCCTTTTTCTCAGAATGAAGTGTTTAGTTGTGCTGATTTACAGTTGCATGTTTTGAATGTGTTCGCTCTTGGTATCTTGTGAACAATGGTTATGTTGGAGTACAGAATTTTGAAATCTAACATAATGAGGATAATGTTATACATATTTTTATCAAATTTCACTTCAAAAGCACTAGTGTGCCTTGTGTTGTTGCCACAGTCAAAACAAAAGAAAAAATAATTCTCAGTGAAGAATATGTTTGGTATCTTGTGAACAAGTAGGAAGCATACAAGTTGGAATGCCATTAAACCAAGCCCATGCTTCCTACTTGTTGAAGGCTTTCTGATGATACCAAACATACAAATGGGAGATGTATGATGTGAGAAATCTCAATGTAACAAACAAAACAAATAGACTAATTTAACAAAATGACTAATTTACCTTGTGTTGTTGCTATAGTAAAAATTAAAAAAAATTAAAAAAAATTAAATTATTTTTATTCATTAAAACTTCAAAATTCAATAACTTTCATGCACTAGGTCTGAACACCTATGCACCCCTCCTCGCCAAGGGCTTTCCAACGATACCAAATATGTGAATGGGAGATGCACAATCTTAGAGATTTCAACATAATAAACAAAACAAAACAAACAAACAACCTAATTTAATAGAAAGATGTGTGTAAGATATCAAAAAAAAACTTGGAATGACACAATGCTTAGAAAATTGACAATACACTAGCTTTTTTTCAATACCTTATAATTTCAATAATCAAAAATCCTCACAAGGAATTGAAACATTTATTTATCTTAGATATACTTCCAAAAAAAATAGATAATCCTCCCCCCCCCCCCCCCCCCTCAAATCTCTATTGAAATTAGAACGCTTGGTATCCTCCCAAGAGTCAAAATCTTGTCGCCAATAGAAAAATATGGGCTCTAGTTTGTTCTCTTGCATTCTTGCTATATTGCATAGAGAGTACCTATGAAGGGAACTTTGATTAACTATGTCATCCACCTAAATTTTCCTCAATTCACCTAAATCACCTCCATCTCTTCCTTCCATCAATCAATTTTTTTGGTCTTCTTTTTCATATCCTATACATGTTAGATGGTATGCTTAGACAATAAAAGTGCACATTACCATATTTGGATAGTAGATTCAACACTTTGGTGTCAAATATTTAATTTAAGTTTGAAATACACTTTGATATTTTCGGATGTCATTTTTGCAAAATTCAACATTATATCAAAAATAAAATTAAAAATATGTCACAACCACTTCCTATACATTCACAAGGTACTTCTAGTGGGCATAATAGGATGTTAAGACAAGCTCTTTATACAAATGGGATGGTAGAAGGTAAAACAATTCCTTATAAGATATGTAAATTAGCCTTATTAGAAGTTCAACCAATCATATCTAGTTAAGTCAAAAGTAAGAATCAGTGTATTCAATGTAGAACTTTAGACTTCATTTAGGTATAATAAAATAACTTTTTCCAAAAAACCTTGAAATACAAAAATTTGTGAAATGAATTTAAATTTCATCTCTAGAAATCAGTTTGAGATTTCAACCACCAATCAAAAGTTATGGACAAAATTTAGAGAGGTATTGGAAGGAGCATTTTCTTTGATATTTTCAAACATCTTCTCTGAAATTTTGTCCATAATTTTTTTTTGGAGGCTTAAAAGCATAGACAAGGTTTTAGAGATAAAAGTTAACTTGATATCCCAAGTTTTTATAGTGAAAATATTTTATAAAAAATATTATATTCTGCTAAAAGGAAGTCTAATGTTCTACATTGAATACAATTTTTGCATTTTAACAATGAGTTGCAATCAAGCTCTCATCTTCAAATTGTCTCATACCCTTTAAAGGTTTATGACAAAATGAATTTTATCATAAATACAACCTCTTCATCCTTCTCACTCATTAAACTTTAGTGAAGGAATTCTTTCATTTCACCATCAACAATTTTCTTGATGGAGTTTGTCAAATAACAAATGGTGTTGGTAGTCATATCAATTTGATTTTGTCAAAATATAATATTTCCAAACAAATAAAACTTGGGCCATGAGACATGATTTGGCCCATCATTCATGGGGGAAATTCAAACTTGGCAAAGGTTGGGACCCCTCATTTTTACCTACTGCCCACCCTACTTGTAGCTTGTTTCCACAAGCCTTGCCCAATCTGTAGTTAGAAATTTGGTAGCCTTGTGTGCCCCCCTAGTTGAATTTTGCTTAAAAAAAGCCTGTAACTTCTTCACCCAACATTAAATTGAAATAAAAATTGTATATCTACAAAGCTCTTGTAGAACTATATGTCTTCAAAAAGTTTCATAAATTTTATAAAAAATTGAGATCGTAGGAACCTATTCAAACTTCAAATTGTCCTTAAAGGAACAATGATACTTTTGAGATTAAGATAAAGTGGAAGGCCTATTTTATTAGGCCATACCATATTTGTAGTCCATCTTTCTATTTCACACAAGTCAACCAATAGCTTCATCAAAATAAAAAATTGTCAATGAATATAACATGCCTGAAGTTTAATAGACCTCTTATGAGGCTCATGACTATCTACTCAAAAGATGGCTCTTCCCTGGTTTGCATTAGTTGCCCCCCTCTCTCCAAAAAAATTGATTTAAAAAAAAAAAAAAATGCTTACCCTCAAAATTGCCAATGATTTCTCAAAAAATCACAAGTTGTTGATCTTGTAAGATTTAATCTGAGCCGTCCAATTATGAAATACGAAATCAATGTTGGATACATATACTATATATATATATATATATATATATATATATATATATATATATATATATATATATATATATATATATATATGGAATGAATACTGAATATAGGTATTGGATATGAATACAATACCAGATACAAATATGGATGCCACTGAACATGGATACCGGATATGAATACAATATTGGATATAGATCTAGAAGGAATTATCCCATATTGATTTTCACTATATTGATTTCTGAAAATTTCAAGAGGGGGGAAGGAGAAAATGGGTTGCAAATGAAAATTTTTAAATCTTTAAAATCCGAAAATGAGTCATTTTTGGGTGGATAGTGAGCATTGTGAGATGGCTCTTACTTCTTATGAGACTTATGACAACTAGTCATAACATGTTTTTGTCTCCACAAGTCATGTATTTGTCAAAGGTTGTTCCATATTTGTCTTGGTGTACACTTCAAACTTGAACATGTACGACTTCTTATGAGGCTCGTGACAATAGTGATAACATGTTTTTGTCTCTAGAGGTCATGTATTTGTGAGAGGTGGTCCCATACTTGTCTTGATGTACACTTGAACATGTACAAAGACTATGTATCTACATGACATCATATTTTTACCCCACATTTGGTAGGCTTACTAGGCAATATTGTCCAATTGGACAATATTCATCTTAATGATGTACCATCAACTCATCAATGGTAACATTTTTGACCTAAATTGTAATTTCTTCTAAAACAACTCTAATTTTTCTCTATAAGCCATGTCATTTTTTTCAATTTGTCTAAAATGCAGAGATCTTGAAACACTTTCAAACCTCTCATGTGTTGTATCCAAGCACATCATGCCAAATTCATATCGTGCCAATATATGACAAACATGAATAATAAAAATAATAATACATCCAAATATTTAAGTGAGGAAAAAATAACCTCTAATCCACACTAATATGACGATATGTAAATACTCCTTGCATGGAACTCTACTATGTGCAAAAGTTTTAGAAGAACACAAGGCATGACAATGACTAGAATACTAACCTATATCAAGACCTAATAGCTTTGGATTGGTGATAGATCCATAAGTTAATGGATCCAAGCTAACTCTAACCATCTCTTTACATTTTATATGTATATAAGGAATTCAAAAAATAGATAATATAGCACTCATTTTAAAATCTCATAACTTTTATAAAATTCAACATTTTCAGGCAATGTAATTTGATCAAAACTCAACACTTTCAACATGGTTGTCACATTGGACAGATTACTATTCATTTCACGTCCTAAAGGACAAGTTACTATTCATCAGATGTACGTAAGATGTACATCTGATGAATAGTAACTTGTCCTATAGGATGTGAAATGAATAGTAATTTGTCCAATGTGACGATCATGACTTTCAAGCAATCAATGATGTTTAGACAATCTATGTTGATTTTCTAAATGAGGTTGATGAATGCACATGCAATTTTTGCAACTTGGACAGTTAATATCAACATGTAATAGCAAAACTTTTATTAATTTAGGTTCCTCTTTCTACTAGTGAAATTTTCCAAAATTCTCTTAAACACCCGAGGTTTGCATTACCCTCAAGATGCGCTTATTCCACAAAATTCAAAACCCAAGACCAATTTTAAGTTTTGGGCTCATAACTTAGACTTCTAGGTCCAATTAAGAATGCAAAAATTTAGGATTATTGTCAATTTGCACTAAAATTTCTCTAAATCTCCTTGAAATATACCGTACAATTCTCCAAATACCCCTACAATTAAGGGATTGCAATTCCAAAGTCATTCAAGACTATGAGGCCTTAAATTAAGTTTTACAACCCTAATAAATGTGCTAAAATTTCCAAAATAGACTAATTCTTCTCCCCTTTGGCACTCTCCTTTGCACAAATTGGGCCCTAATTAGTATTTGTACTCCCCTTTCAAATTTTGAAAGTTGGAAGGTGTTAAAGTTTTAACTTAAAATTTTTATTTATTTATTTCATTTAAACATTAATTAATCCTAATTAATCATTATCTAATTTTGATTAATCTTTTAATTTGGAATTAATATTCCTTTAATAGATACATTGAAATGCCTTAGTGGAGGGATTACTCCTTTGCACCCCCACTTAGTAAGGTAGGAGGCTTGAATTCTTTAGGGTCGTTTAGAATGGAACTTATAAAAAGGCCATAAATCATACACAATGTTTTGGAAATTGGTGACCCTTTTGTAGCTAGGGAATGCCAAAAAATATGCTCCATTTTAGGACATTCAAGAAAGAATTGATGAGTACAATTTGCTTGTAATCCAACTTTCAATAAACTTAGCATAACATATAAGTGCATTGAAGGACCTAGAGTGAATAGTGATTTACAATGACGACATAATTTATTGCAATTGCCTTTTGTGTCTTTATATGATTGCCATGAAATGAAGGCATTCACTTCTAAGTCAATAATATTGAATGAAAAGATGACAATGTACATTTGTAAATTATTTAGGCGTGGTTTGTGGTGTCCGGTCATGTTGGTAATGATTTAATGTTAGACAAAGTGTTTTGTAATTTATTACTTTATTTTGACTACTTAGGAGACAACAACTCCAAATGCAAGAATACCATTCAAATTCAAAGACAATATTTAGTGCATTCAAATTCTTTTACAAAAAAATCATTGAATTCTTCTTTATCTACTAGTTTACTATTATATTACAAATTGTATTTTGTGAAGAAGGATATTGATCTAATTTTTCATTCTATATATGAATATTCCAATGGGTCTATTCAACAAGATTGTTACAATTTCAAGATTACATCCTCGCCTTCAAGCCTTTATTCCTTGTCCTCTTCCTCCATGTTTAACTTCTAGGAGTCTTGTCAACTCTATGAGGACATGCAGCTTGTCCTTCTTCCCCTACTCCTCAACTTCGAATTCGGCCATAGTAGACAAGATAAATTGATCAATTATTTCCATCTTTTAAATGTTGCAGATAAGGAATAGACTCTTAGTGAGGGACTTGTGATGGTATAGGGGCATTGCTCCTATAGTCACATTGACTTGCCCTATACTTTCAATATAGGTGTCCTTGGCAAGTTCTACACCAAGACTCAAGAATTGAATGGTCTTGTTGACAACAAGGGATCATGGGAAACTAAGAGTAAGATGTAAATGTATGACCTTGCAATCCAGAGAGTGCATAGAATACCTACATAATTAGTTTATGTCCATCTACAGCTACTAATCCTTCAAGGCTAAGAATTTGGTTGAGTCAACCTCATTTGTGAGGCCGCAAGTGAGCAAGTAGTGGTACAAAAAGGAACACATGACATACCCCTATATCCATTTTTCTTTTGCACTTTTGTTAGCACTCAAATGGGTTTTTAAGAGACAAACATGACCCATTCAATCCCAATTTGTGTTCCTTGACTTTGGTCAAGACAAAGTGCATCATCTCATAAGGAAGTGGTCTTCTATTTGGAGTGGGATATGCAATCCTCATAGCAAATCCAAGTGATACATCTTCAATTGCTCTACCATGTTAATGCTTCAGTGTTCCCCAAGAAGTAGAGTTTATGATAATTGTAGGATATCAAAGGAGTATTTCTAAACATTGATGAGCAAATTCCACCCAATTCCTCATCTTCATGTCTCCTACTCTCTTTGTATCTTTTTTGTATTATAGAATTTATTCTCCATGTCCTTACACATTCTCACCTATCTACTACAAAATCCAATAGCTTGATTTAAGGAACATATGTCACTAATTTGATCTTGGAGAGGTCATCACCATGGAAGGGATTACCATCAAAGGATGTTTGAGGTCAATGGAACAAGCTAGTAGTGGACTTTTTCTCCTCCAATGAAAACCACCTCAAGTCTTAATCAAAACAAACCAAGTTTGTAAGCAATTTAGACATTGAACACCTTTGGTCTTTCATAAGCATTTTTAGGTGTTCTTTGCACTAAGGTAGGAAGATCAAACTTTGACTAGGCATTAAAAACAAACATGAATCAAAGGTACATTTTGCTTTCTTCAATGTACCAACTATGCACATTTCAAGAGGTGGTTGCTTTTGATGACCACGAATGACCACTTTTTTCCAACTTCAAAAATTTGTAACTAATTCCACAAAGGTCAAAAAAAATATAAAACCACTTCCATTAGATGTCAATTCCCCTCGTCTTTCAAGGAAAATTTACTGTTAATTCTTTCAAGGTGCCCAAAATTCAGTTCCAGCCCTTTGATGGTCCATTTATGGACCTACTACCTTAACACAACTTTTGCACACGGTTTCACAATCGCTCGTGCTCGGACAGATAGCGAGTCAAAAGATGGAAAAAGGTGTCAAAGAAAGCGGAAAGAGGATCGACTGAAAGGAAACTAGAGAGAATGTCTCGCCCGGAATGCATGCCTGCAAAGGTAGCACGGATTGTGTCTACTTAACGGAGGCAAACAGCAGCTACGTCGGTATTAAATTCAGGCCCAACTGTTGGGGACGGTCAAAAAATGAGCACCAATGGCTAAATGCATCCTCCCAACAGAATGTATTTGTCTACTACGGAATGTTTTACTTCAACGTCACTCAAACAAACTTTCACTGCAACCGGAATGATGTGAGCACATGGAACACATAATTTCCTGCTCAATCCAACCGACAGAAAACCTCCAAAACAAATGCTGCGATTTCCTAGACGTCCATAAATCTCAAGATTAGAACCACCTCCAACCTCTTTGACGGAATGGGTGAAACCTGCAGGAAAAATCTAATAAAGCAGAGACAATGAAGACCCGAAACCCAGCTAGAGTGAAGCACAGCTAAGACAGTAATGGTTCAAGACTCAGGACACAGACAAAACAGAATCAGTGAAGGGAGGAGACCAACAGAAGTTCAAGGCAACGGAGAGAACACAGGTTGAAAAGCAATCATGGTCATGCATATAGTATTGCCTGACCCTCCAGAATTGGGAACAGGTGCAGACCTTCAAGAGTTCCCGAATTCGAGCGGGACACGCTGGGAGCAATGAGCAACATATCTGAAAAAATTCGGACTTGCGCGTGCCTGGAGGAGCAGTCAAGCACACGGAAAACCTGCAAGGTATCTACAAACTACAGAGCTCTTTACAGTTGTTCACATAGTAAAGCAAGAAAAACACTTCGCCCCAAGAAAGTGCAATCTTGTTTCAATCCAGATTCCTCTTTGTACACCTCCTATGTCATGCTCCCGTGAGCCGTCAACTACTAGCAAGCACCCGGTCAAAAAGTACGACCTGCAACCCCAGCACACCCAAACACAGAATCAGAAATAAATCAAAAGCACATTTTAAAATAATAATTAAAAATAAAATAAAATAAAAAATCAGACTACCAAAAGCGTGATGTAAAAATACCAACATACAACAATGAAACAGCCCAGTTGAAACCTAAGATAAGTACTAATGAAGGATTCCGTGGACTCAAGAACAGCAATAGGAGTCATCAGTCCGAATTATAGCTACTCATCTCACCGTGGTACAGGAACAGCGTTGACCAGGTTATAGCCTGCTGACGTCCTCAATCGAATGGGACAACTGCTTCAACGTCGCCGCTGAATTTGGCACTCAGTAACATTCAGCCCCTGAAATTCATGAGCTGGTCATCCGAAGGATCCAGATACTGATTCATGTGCTGAATTTGCAAGTCTTCATACTGCAAGTCTTCAAACTCGATATCCGGGCTGTCAAGGAGATCCTGTGAGCTCGATGGCGACAGGTCCTGACCAGGCTGTTCCGCTTTCAACGATCCTTCACGTAGGCGTCGATATTGCTCCCGAGCAGGCTGGGAACGCACCATGGTAGTGACGGTCGTGACAGCCTTCTCGACTGCTTTTTCAGCTTGTTTCCTGCCCTCCTTCAAAAACTCTTCGTCGTCCTCCTTGGTGTCTGTAACGCTGACGTCCCCACTCTTGAAACCCCGAAGTCCAAGCCGCTTCCGTTTCCACCGTAGAATACCCTTTTCCAAAACTCCTACAGACCATAAGAGTTTCTTGAACCGCTTCCGCACCAGGTTCCCACGCACATGCGCCTGTATCTTCACTACTCGCTGCCGCAGGTTCACGAAATCCTTGCGCACCTTCCAACTCCTGAACTTCTGCTGTATGCGACTGGCTGCGAGTTGCTGTCTCTTCTCATTGTGCCCTCTCAAAGATTTCTGTATCCTTTGAGCTGCTCTCGTTGCTACAAACCCACGCATTTGGCTCTCAGTCATGCCATACTCGTCGAACTTCTCCAAGACAAGATCTTCCTGCTTCTTCCGGAACGAGTACTGCCGAAACGTGGCCTGAATCAAGGCAGCCGCTTGAGCCGCATTGCGAACTGCTTGCAGTGAATCACGAATAGACGTCTGATCATCCGCTCGATTTAAAGTCTGCCTGATGCTATCCCGTCTGGACAACAGGGCGACAGCATTGTCACCAGCAATTTGGGCGTTCACGACATCAAACGAATTATCAGACAGGCTCATGGTGGCAATCCGGCGAGTCAAGCTGGTCTCGGCCAAGAAACCCCCAAGCCCCACATGGCCCTTGATCAACGCCAGGTCGGCAGGGGTTTGGCCGGACGGACACGAAGGCGTGGAATCGGTCACGGTGCTCGGATCGGCGCCGTGTTGAACCAGCGCTATCACCACTTGCTCTTTGCCAAACGAAGCAGCCCAGTGCAGAGCAGTCCAACCGTGCGCGTCCCGGAAGTTGATGGGTACACCGGCAGCCACCATGGGAGCTACCACCCAGTCGTAACCCAAAGCCGCGGCCATGTGAAACACACCCTGACCTTGCACATCCAGCACGGATGCACCCTTCCCTTCCTCTTGGATCTTCCACAGCAACCACCGCTGCATGCGCGTCTTCAGCATCGTCTGCAGAAGCCGGTCCTGGAAACTGCTGGCTCGCGAATGCTCCAAGTAACTGGTCGCTTCCCTCTCGAGATCCAGCCAGTCGTCACTGCCGAGGGACGAGGAGAAGGAATTCAAGCAATTCGCTTGCTTTGTAGCCGTGTCTTCATCTGAAAATTGAATGGGAGTCTCTGAATCCGAATCTGTCAGCAGCATGTGCGCGATCCGAACCTTCAGCAACCTTTCTTCCGCCGCTTGAACATCTGCTCTGGGATCGGATTGTATTTTACTACCACTGCAATACTCGAACTCGCGAATCTCACTGTGCGCTTGACGATCGCCACAAGTGACGTAAAACGAAACTCGACCGGCAGCATGGGGAGGAGCTTTACACCGCAGAACCCCACCACTGATCACTTCCGCAGGAACCTCCACCTCGCCGAACATGCAGTACCACTTGACATCGGTGGCATTTGCGTAGTCTCCCAAAAACACACCGGAGATCAGAACCTTGGCACCTTCCGAGGCATACGCCCACTCCGGAGAGGTATCGGTGATGCTGTAACGCTGGTCGGACGAGACCGAACTGCTCAGACTGGTGCCCACTTGCATAGTTTGATACATATCGTCTGGCAAGCCGGGGAAGCTCGTCGTGGGAGTGCCAGGCCAGCTGGATTGAAACGCACCTGGGCTCAAAACGGTTTGCCCATCCATGGCATACGACATCCAACGTCCAAAGCTATCCAACTTAAGAAATGCCTCGATCTCCGGGTTCTTCTCCAAAGGAACCTTCTTCTCAAAAAGCAAGTCAAGTGGCTGCGAATCAGACCTCATTCCCAATTGCGACCGTCTCTGATACAGCCCCGCGGTTTTCAGAGCTTCCTCTTGAGTCACAGCCTGCAAGCTCGCTTCTAACGCAGTTTGGGGCTCCCGTCCGAGACCTCGTGGCGACAAGGCCTCCAGAATACCCTTTGAGGGCGGCATCTGAGGAGGCCCAACGTCTTGAGTGTGCGGCAAATCGATCATTTCCATGGTCTGGTTGCTATTGCTGTTGATCATCAGCGAGTCCATGATGTTCCTGTGCGTTGATGGGGTCGTGACCTGCTCCAACATTTCCGCCCATGTTGGAGCGCCGTTCATACTTTCCTGCTTCACGTACGGAGCGGGAGCACTCTGCGACATAACTGGCCCTGAATTAGTGTTGCTGCTGTTGTTGAAGTTGTTCTGCAGAGCAAAAGGGCCCCCTACCTGATTACTGTTTCTTTCCATCGTATGGCGCCACCCAGAAGCGTTATTCGAACCTGAAAAGCTGTCCTGCCTCGGGCCATTGGCAAATGCGTCCAGGCCAAACGCATCCGAAAACTGATTGTTGGAGGTGGGCTGCTTCAGTGGCGGAAATGGCAGTCCGGATCGCGGGGTCAAGCCCGTGGGCGCGTCGAGGAGATTCTCCAAGCTGGAGCCAGCGCCGCTACCGGAGGAGGATAACCAAGCACTAGAAGATACATTCCCACTGCGAAGTTCGCCTCCGGTCCAGCCATTCACTGGCGAGTTGTTCAAATCCGCGGCTGCTTGTGCTGTCCGCGGAGTGAGCTGATCCAGCAGCGTGTTCTGCGGTCCCGGAGGGAGAATTCGACCCAACGAATACCTGTCCTCCTCAGTATCTTCAGACTCGGCCTGATCTCCCTCTTCCTGCTCCAATTCAGGCGACGTCGTGGGGTTGGACACCTCTGGAGGGCTCGCGGCGTGCGCGGCCGGCGCATTGTGCAGCGAGTCGCACATTGTGAACCTGCCTCCCTCAGTCACCTCCCTGTAGTGGACCAGCACGATATGCTCGAGCGCAGGGTCGAGGACCCAGTAGCATCGTCGCTGGAAGCTCGAATTGTCCTCGCCGTGCGCATAGTAGCAATGCAATACATCCACGCTGCCGATCTTGAGCCGCTCATGAGCTTCCCGCACAGTTTTTCCGTCCTTCTTCTTGCGCCAATTGTGACCATCCTTTCGGAAATACCGCAACGTCTTCCTGTCGAAGAGGAACATCGAGCCGCTGCAGGGCTGCACGGGCGGCACCGGGTTGACCTTAAATCCATAGGTGGCGTAGTTCTTCAAAATCTCGCACACCTCCACGGGCCGCAGCCACCGAGTCTGCGCTTCCGCTATAATCTGGCGTATGTCGATCTCAGGCTGGTGAGTTCCCGCGCGTGACCTTGACATTGCCATGCTTCCAGGGCTAACCGGTTCCCCAAACCCTCAAATGCTTTCAAGTGCTTGCAAACGCCTTCTAATTCTTTAACTCTTGACACCTTCTGTGAAAAAACTAGGGACCCTAATAATCTGGCCACCAATAGATGCTCCGACTGCTCTACAATCATAACAGTAGTATCTAGTCGAGGTGTCTCCCATGGCGCACATCGCTAGGGTTTCGCGTTGCTTGGAGAGCTCAAGTAGGTTCTGCTGTATCTTGTCCGAAAGGATACGAAGTATTGCAATACCCTTGTTCGCTATCCTCAGTTCCAGTGGCTGTTCTAGGCAAACTCGCTGGAATTTCAATGCTCCAATTCCATGTCTGTAATCAGTCTAATAAACTACCTCGACTCTAAATGCGCTATGCCGGACCTGTCTTTGCCTGTTCACAAAATATGTCGTTAGAAGCAATTCCAACATCAACACACCAACAAACTTCCCTAAGATTATTTAAAAAAATTGCCACTACCCAGCAGGCACACAATTGAGCCGTGACGAAAAGAAGGAGTTGAGAAAGTTTCCGACTAAGTTAAACCAGCTCAAACCTCACCCCAAGAAACTCTACAAGAACAGCCAAAGCGAATGAACACACCAGAAGTTCCGATGCAAATCAAACAACACGAAAACCCTCTCACTTCTCCGCACCAACCACCATTCAACCCTGAAACCCTCTCTACCATGCAGCACCGTCTTCCCTAATCGGTATGGACACCCGGTAAAGCACCCGATCACACCCTGGCCAACCCAAATTTCCACGCAGCCTCTTCCAAAAAGCACGGAGAAACCCGCCCCAAAAGTCTCCAAGCCCCGAAATCACAAAAGGTAGAAAAAAAAAATCAGAAACGTACAATCCACGTCTCCGCCACCACACCATCGTGCTCATCCCCAATCCAACCCCATTATCATAAACCTTCTGATACCACCTACAGCGCCATTTCCAACCGCGACACATACCCAATTCGAAACCTCGACATACCTCAAAAGTCAGAATGTTCGGCGCTCCGACGAAGACTTGTACAAGACTACAGAGTTACTTTGGGTGGAGTGAAGGGATTTTCCTGGACTAGGCATCAATCAATGAATCGTGATCCAAAAAAGGCTATGATACCTATGGAGGCACCCTACAGACGGAGCAGACGGGAAAAGGTAAGGAATTCGGCACGAAATTCGGCAGCGACGATGAGGAGAGCCTGTGTGGGAAGAGGGCGGTGAAGGGGTTTCAAGAGCGACAGAGTGAATGCGGCTATTTTTGGAATTGACGTGGTGGGTAGTCGGCACTATTTCCGAGAAAAACGCCTGCCCGTGGCTCGTCCTGCCCGCGCTCGAAGTCCCCTTCAGAGGCGGCTCCAAGTCCACCCTGAGAGCGCCCCCATTCCCCCAAGTCCTGCCCGACCCAAGTCCACCAAGTCCTGCCCAGCCCAAGTCCACCAAGTCCTGCCCGGCCCAAGTCCACCAAGTCCTGCCCGGCCCAAGTCCACCAAGTCCTGCCTAGCCCAAGTCCACCAAGTCCCGCCTTCGACTCGGCCACTTGCAGGCCTTGTCCGGCTTTACTCCGCATACCCCGCCTCATATAAGCGGTAGTCCAGTTTATGACAGGCAAAATGACCGGTTTGCCTGGCATTGTTGAAAATCTTTAACCCCTAAACGCCCAAGGCCTGTTTTGAGCCTCTAGAAATTTGCTCTAAATTGAACAAAAAGTCAACATTTTGATAAGTTATATCAATTTTTTTTAATTGTAACCATAAAAATTCAAAATAAACATGTTAGGAATCACATGAGAAGAAAAATACAACAATATCACTTATAAGTTGAAAGATTATAACGTTTGACCATGAGGGTGTTAAAACTATGAAAATTTTTCAATTCACTTTTCACAAGTCAAACCTAAAAAGTTGGTGACTAAAAAAATATGAGGTTTAAGGGCCTAACATGAATAACCCCAATCAATTTACGGCTTCTCAAAATCTACTCTACAATTTTTTTAAATGAGTTTCGAATGTGATTTTTTCTTCAAGTCCTAGTGTATTTGAGGCTCATTTACAAGAGCTCTCAACACTACGGGAAGTCAAGATCGCAATGGGGACCCTTCCACAAAACCTTGTACAGAAAAATCACTATCATTTATTGTCAAGATCAAATTTTTGATACTAGAATTAGACTTCATGAAGAACTTTCCAAAAATACAAACTATTAATAATAGCAACTTGGTTAGTTTTTATTTAACTTCAAAGTTTTGCAAACACCAAATTTCGGTGCCTCAGGTAGTTAGGGGTTAAAAAAAATTCCACATAAAGACACAATTGGAAAATGGGGAGTAAACTTGAAATTTTATTTTTTTGACAAAGTATGAATTTGTTATGAATTTTTGAAGTGTGTTGCTCAATTGACCCAAAACAGTCTTTAGACTACTCCAAAGCCAACAAACATTGTATCCATCATGGTCATCTTACTCACCTAAAGTAATCATATTACATGAGTTTTTTTAATACATGTATCATGAGACAATCTACACAACTTTGGGGGCTTTTTAATAAAAATTTAATTTTAGTTGGAGAAAACTTTTTGTATTATAACTAAACTCTTAAAATTGAATTTCACTACATTCAATTCTTGAAACTCCAATTGATTGCTTTTGAAACCTTGTGACATTTTTAGATGGAGGTGGGTGATCACTGAAGGACAAAAAATAGATGGCGCAATTAGAAAAGTATTATGATTGACTCAATGATTATGGACAAAATTATCAATATACCTTGCACATTTATGCATGATATTTCTATAATGGCATCCTCGACAAGTATATGAATTTGGTCTCTTAATTTGCGGCGAGTCAATATTTCATACAAATCACGGTTTGTGCATACGAGGGAAAAACAATACATAACGTTGTGCTTGAAAGTAGCAGACGTGGAAAACAGTCTATCTGCGGTTATGGATTTGATTGTGTGTGGAATTGGCATGCCAAAGATGTCTTCGTACATTATTACTTTATATAATTTTGGGAATTCAGTGACTGCTTTACTTGGAGATCAGAACATGAGTTAAAATTGATAAAATGGGAAACTTGTATGGTTGAAGACCCTTGTATCTTGACTTCCTAATGACAACCACGTCTGAGGTGTTTGACATCTCTAGCATTCACCAGTCAAGTAGAATGAGCAACTGGCCTACTTAGTAATTAGCAGTGCCTTAAACAATTTTCACTACATTAGGATGTAATAGGGTGAAATTGGGTCCAAAACTAGGGGTTGAAATTGGGTGGGGGAGATTTTGGGTCTGGCAGGGGGAATTTACAATGGTTAGCAGAAGTCTTTGGGTTGTAATGGCAATCCACAATTAACACTGACAATTATTGACTTTAGTGTAAAGGAGCTGATTTTTTCAACTAACTATCATAATTAGAGACAAATGGAAGTCTAAAATGTATGGATGTTGAAATTATGCCACTTGCAAGTGAAGCAATCAAAAATGAGTCAACTACGGGTGTCCGGTTCATTATGCACAGAACTTATGCATCCAAGAAATCTCAACAAACAACCTCTACATATTGAGACTTTCTGCATTTCAAAATTCAAAGAGCTTGAGAGAGATTATAGCTTATTAACTATGGCTCTCAAAAGGTCTCTTGATGAGCAAAAGTTGGTTCTTCAGATGCATGAGAGAGTGAATTCATACTCTAAAATTTCAGCACTATTGGGGCTTCTTCAGAGCACCTGCCATGATATAGTGCGAAGGTTCAATGTGAAGTGATTTGAGAGATGCACATTCAGAAGGAAGACCTCAAATTCTTGACGAATGTGCTAATCGTGAGCTTGTGAGGTTGTTACTTGATCCATCTAATGGTACAACTCCAACAATGGGTAGAAAAATGCAATCTCAAGGACTAGATTTGAGTGATGATACGATTAAAAGGAGTCTTCAAAGGCAAGGACTAAAAGCATGTGTGAAGACTAAAAAGCCATTATTGACCAAAAAGCACAAGGTGCATTGATATTCATGGTGTCATGTAAAGAAAGATCGATAACCACAATAGATCGAGAGTCTCAACCAACATCAAACAAACGAAAAACATAGTCAAACACAACTATGCTAAGTACACCCTCGAGGAGTATGTTGCAAATTACAAGAGTAGTCAAGCGGCTCACACTCCACAAAGGGAGAATCAACGAGTGTAAGAAGTATGAGAGAATGCGGAGCCTTCACTAATGACAAACAATCACTTACAAGCAACGGTAATCACTAACACTTTCTAACTCACTCACAAAGCTTGACTTGATAAAGACGTCAAGTCAAGCACGTGTGCGCCACTATACGCACATACACATAAAACCCTAACGGATTAAACTCATCCGTAGGATGAATGAGGTGTGCCAGCCGCACGTCCCACACACACGTAGATTAGCAACAACTAACTTACGCTAAAACACTATGATGTGGAGAGGCCCCTGACGCCACATCCCGTGATAGCTGTTGTGTAAAGAAAGATTGATAACCACAACAGATCGAGAGTCTCAACCAACATCAAACAAACGAAAAACATAGTCAAACACAACTATGCTAAGTACACCCTCAAGTGCCCTCCCTAGCAGATAAAGAGCCCCTCTAATTCGCTAGGACCAAACAACACAACATAGACTATCGCCACGGTGATGTCACTGCAACAACTATATGCATCCAGTCAAAAGGTAATCCATCGCCGAATCAATAAGCGCATGGAGAAGTAACAAAGAGAGGATAGGCCGGGTGCAATGTGAGCCCCATCTTTAATCGCCTTAGGCAACTTTGTTGCCAATCCCTTGGTCAATCTTCACGTTGCCTATGTCTAAAACAAAACCAAGAACTCTAACTAGATGGCAACGCACCACACCAGTGAAAGTGCACGAGAAAGTCAAGCCAGTTCACTACGTGAAACATGGTTAGAAGACCTCCTACAACAAGGGCAAGTCCAATCCCCGGACGGTAGAGTAGAAAGAGGCGGCGTCAAGCAAGCCATATGCCATCCACGCTGGCAATGATCGCACAATAACAAGGTAGCAGTGCCCTTCTTCTCACCACACACAAAACATGGAAGGCCCTCTGGTACAACAGCCAACTCAGGATGAACGGGGCCATCAATGGATAAATGGCAAGGAGCACAATTTTTAGAGTGCTCCCGGCCATCCATGCCTTCCAACAATAAGATACCATTGGGCAACACATTCTTCACGCGAAGAATGGTCCGTCCAGCCTTGACGTCCAATGTCGTGGATGCCTCACGCTGCAAATAAATGTAATCGTTCGTGGAAAAACGTTGCAACTGAGGTCGGTAGGTGCCGCTATGAATGCGAGCATACCGTAACGTGTCGCGATGCTGAGCAATGGATAAATTCTCCATGGCCATCGGCATGGTCCGCTTGAAGAACTCCGCTCGGTCACGCAAACATTGGATCCACACCTCTGGATCATCCAAATCCACAACAGGAGCCAACTTCTCCCGTACAGAACAGGGTAGAATGGGCTCCCGTTCGTATAACAACTGATATGGACTGAAAGCAGCTAGTGAAGCCTGTCGATTAAACCAATATCCCATGGCGATCCATGGTATCATTAGATCCCAATCATGGTGGCCACCTTGGAGTAATCCATACTTCCATAGGCCTCGTTTCACGGTCTGAACCACACGCTCTACCAAACCGTCCGCTTCCGGATGATCTTGAGAAGTGGTACGATGGTCAATCAAAGCCTTGGTACACAAAGCTTCAAAAGCCCCAAGGAACTCTCGCCATTGATCAGTCAAAACCTCAACTGGGGCTCCAAAACGAGCCAACACTCAGTCAAAGAATGCCATGGCCGCCAACTCTAAAGAGTTCTGTGGAAGAGCCACAAGCTCAATCCACTTGCTGAAATGCTCCACCATCACCAAGACATACTTGGCTCCATGTGGAGTCACGACAAGTGGACTAGCAAAGTCCAAGGACCAACGATAGCCCAATCCCATAATGGGCAAAGGTTGCAACTGCGGTGATAAAGTGTTGAAGCTGGATCGCACCCGATCACACACCTCACACCGTGAAACATAAGTGGCGACCTGCTGATACATGCCGGTCCACCAATACTGGCTGTGCAACATCGAATGAGTCCGTCGCACACCAAAATGACCAAGGTCTTCGTGTACTTGCCGTACCAACGAAGCCCTCTGATCTGGCCTGGGAACTATGTGCCTAGTCCCATCCGGCCACACCCGAAATAGAAGGCCATTCTCCCAACGAAACCTTGTTATCCAATGTCCAACTCGATCGCGCTCCATAGCCGAAAGAGCAGGTGGAAGCATCCCATGTTGTAGCTTGTGTAAGACTGGAATGTCTTCCCACACATCGCTAACAACTTGGGCCTTA
Source organism: Pseudoscleropodium purum (assembly GCA_963969395.1). Classification (NCBI taxonomy): domain Eukaryota; kingdom Viridiplantae; phylum Streptophyta; class Bryopsida; order Hypnales; family Brachytheciaceae; genus Pseudoscleropodium; species Pseudoscleropodium purum. The sequence goes on from OZ017796.1 coordinate 9,279,732, forward strand.
TCTGGTTCTTCATCCGTTGTCAAGTCAAACAACGTCAATGCGGAGCCAGACATCAAGGTGAGATAAGCCGTTGCATGCCACCCCGGAACCGGCTCCCTATCACAATCCCCATGCCACCTAGTACCAGTCACATCCTCTTCCGAAGGACTTGGATTGCGAGAAAGACCATCTGCATCCAAGTTGGTGATGCCGGCCCGATGTACAACCTCAAAATCATACTCTTGAAGCAACAAAGCCCACTTGGCAAGCTTGCCAGTGAGCTTGTTGGACTCCATGAGCCACTTCAAAGGCTGGTGATCGGTCACCAACATAAAACGTTGCCCATACAAATAAGGCTTGAAATGAGTTATGGCCCAAACCGTTGCCAAAGCCTCCCCCTCATAGGATGAATAGTTGGACTCCGCATTGTTGTTGCTCCTAGAAGCAAAAGCAACAACATACTCCCGTCCTTCCTCATCCTTCTGAGTCAATACTACACCCAATCCCACCGCACTCCAGTCTGTGTGCAATTGAAAGGGCCGTGTTGCATCCGGACGCCGCAATACAGAAGCTGAACCGAGCTTCAGCTTCAAGGTAGCAAATGCATGCTCCTGCTCGCGTCCCCAAGTCTATGGTTGATCCTTTCCTGTGAGAATAGTCAACGGTTTAGCAATCAAGCTAAAGTTCTTGACAAATCGGTGATAGTAATTTGCCAAGCCAAGAAAAGCTCGAAGCCGTGACACGTCGGTTGGGGCAGGAATCTTCTGCAATGCATCCACCTTGGCCTGCTGTACGCCAAGACCCCCTGGAACAATCATGTGTCCCAAATATGGCAACCGGTCATGGAAGAACTTGCACTTGCCATGGTGCAAACGCAATCCCCACTACCGTAATCTCTCAAATACTTCCTGAAGATGCCTCACATGCTCTTGTGGGCTGCTACTAAAAATGATAACATCATCGATGTAGCATCGAGCAAACGGTAAACCGGTCAACACCCGGTCCATCACCCTCTGAAACTCAGCGGGTGCGTTCTTGAGGCCAAATGGGAGAAACTTCCAATGGTAGAATTGATTTCTTCCATCCAGATCAACTCCCTAGAATGCAGTCTTCACTCGGTCATCCACCATCAATGGTAACTGATGATAACCAAACCGCAAATCTAAAGTACTAAATACTCTAGCGTGGCCCACCGCATCAAATAACTCCTCTGGCGTGGGCATGGGATACCGGTCTGACTTGGTCTTGCGGTTGACTGGTCTATAATCGCCACACATCCGTTTCTCCGTCCAATTGCCAAAGATATCCTTCTTCGATGGCATAACTGTGGCACAAGCATATTCACCGTTAGAGAGCTCAATCAAGCTGGCGGCCAACAACTCCTAACAATGAGTCTGCACGCCAACTTTCTCTAAAAGACTGAGATTGTACGGGTGTCGGAAGATCGGGTGGTCGTCCTCCAACTCAATGTGAATGGGTTTGCCTTTATAGCCCTCCAAATCATGGAGACTAAAGGCAAAACAGCTGCGACACGAACATATGAACGCTCGCACCCTTCGTGCCTCAACACTGGTAAGATGTGGCCCTAACTCCAAAGGCCAATCATCAAACTCCGTAGTCTCCTTCTCCACCGTAGAAGACTCACTGTGTACCGGCATGGCCGATGATTGCTACTTAGTAGCAGAGAGGGCATTCATGCCCCCAACCTTCTCACTTATGAGATCCACATAAAATCCCATGTTGTGATGATAAAACCGGGAAAAGATATCCCCAGCATCCTCTCTACCAAAATCCTTGGCCAAGGCTACAAAGACACGCTGAGCACAAAGCTCCTCATCTACATGCCTCTCCAAACGAAAAAGCAACTCCGCTTCCTCGCTCTTTGTGAGATGTGGCACCGTTGCCCCTTGACCATCGAAGTCTGCCCCCATCACGTGTGGCTGGTCACGCGAACGGCGCTAAAAGGCGAAACAGAGGCCACAAACCCAAACAAGAGTGTTGAGGTCAATAGCTTGACCCAACAAATAACGATGTTGGCCCTCAAAGAGATCCGGTGCCACAATGGTGCCTGTCAAAAAGCCCATGGCCCGCTCCCTCTCATTGGCAGAAGGCTCCTCGTAAGTTTGGGATGTAGAGTCCCAAACCATACCCGGACCGCTTGTCCTAAAGGCAAAAGACCCAAAGGTAGCACATCAATGTGGGAAATGCCCCCCATGTGAAACCAACGTGGTTCACCATAGCCAAAGGTGGCTCATCATCCTTGGTAACCTCTGTGGAAACACGATGGTCATCCAAGATGTCATCCACCTCACGCCGCACGGATCGTTGCACTTATGCAAGTTAGAAGTGAGCGTTGCCGATGATGCCAAGTTGGTCCAAATCCAACGTGGCCGATGGGCATAAGAGCCCAACTCCGCGGCATCAACATACGTGGGGGGACCAAGAAGGTGTTGGATGTATGCCCCATCCTCACGCACCTTCGTCCATGTATCCCCTAATGGAGGTACATTCTCAAAAATGTACTCCAATGGCATCGATTGGTGGGTAATCCACCACTGGATGAGCCTAAGCAAATCCGCAAAGAGCCCCGACCGTGGATCATCCAAGCCATGTCCATTGCCCGCCCGTGAATGGCCTTGGCAAGGCCATCCGGCAATCCCCAAGTCCACGTGACCCAATCGGCGAAGATCATCCTCACTAATCAAGGTCACATCACGTGGCCATTTACCAAAACACCCTCAAATCGCAGAAGGTGGTAACTGCTCTGGATACAATGCCAAAAGACGTTGGATGTGATGGTGAGCAGCGCGGTTGGCCGCAAAGCCACTATCCACATGAATATACCGTTGTACTTTGAGCCCGGCTTCTAACACCGCCGCTAGCCCTGTACCAATGCCGGCAAAGAGCTCCACGAGGTTAATACCCTCATCTAGTGGACGCCACTGAATAGTGCGAGCCAACAACGGGGTAGAAGGATACTCTGAGTAATGCAAAGCATCCAAAGCATCCACAATCTCCCAACTGCGGCAAGTGAGCTCCAATTGAGTCCCCCAAGGTGGAACCGGATCCTTGCAATGACGTGGAGGGATCTGTGGTGGTACGTGCTCCCATAATTCGGCTACCCCTGACATAAAAGCATATGTCTCCTCTAGAAGCGTAGAACCATATGGCAAATCGGATGCCAAAGCGCTGCACCTAAACATAGCATCCGCCGTAGGAGTCAGTGTGCTAGATGCGAAGACAACGGGGATGAGCTTCTTGCTGCCATCACTGGCAAACCACCCAGGCCTAATCCAAGCCTCCTCTGTCCAGTTATCCACCCCAAAGCCGAGTGGATAAAGTGCTTGCTGACCCACCAAAATGTCGTAGTTGGTGGCACCAGTCACAACGCACTGAAGACAGACATGTGAAAACAATGGACCAGATCCCACGCCAAACATCAACTGTAATGGATGTTGGGTGTACCCCATGGCCTTCTCCGTTCCCCCAACCAATGTAACAATTGTGAATGGGCAAGGCTCGAGGTCTAAAGCACCTAGACCCAAATCTTGGGCTAGCTGTTTGCCAATCATCACTGGCTGAGCCCCAGAATCCAACATAACACGTAGGGGGGTAGCTCGAGTGGGCTTGCCATCCGTATGGCCAACCACCATGATTTCGTCGTCATTCACCAAATGTATCACCCCTGGACGCACACTACGTCGCTCCCGTGCCGACCAAGCTACAACATCAGACAAATAAGCCACTCCAGAGATCAAGGACTGATCCTTAGATGACTGCTCCATAGGTGTGGAAGTGGCATTTGCCTCAAACGCAGAAATAGCCTCCGCCGCCAACTTGGCCCGCATTGCCACCAAATCCTCCTCAGTGGATGGAGCCGTCATTGCTTGTGACACCTCCAACGACAAAATGGGCACCTTGCCTTCCAACATACTATCCACCAAGTGGAATACACCGGATGGTTGAAAATCCGGTGTGAGAAAGTCCACACTAGCAAACACCGGCAACTGCAACACCTTATACGTCAAGGTGTGTGCAGCATCTCTACGACTAGAAGAAACCGGTGGGACCGGATTCGATGTGGGAGCGGCAGTAGAAGAAGCCGCATCCGCGATGCTGAACGAAAGAGGTAGCTAGGACTGACCAATGTGGTCCGGCAAACCCACATGGCGTGAACAACCACTACGACCCGGCACAATGGAAGAGGGTGCCACCGCTTGTGCAATGGTCTGAGCACGAGTGGCAACCGCTACCACCACCTCCCCTAAAGCACCATACAAGTAGCGATCTAGGGCTAAAGATGAGCCCTGACCCCTCACTGCAGGCCGTGTGTCTGCGACTTGCCCCAAAGAAGCCATCGCGCTCATCTGCTTCTTTAGCTCCGCCAATTCGGCTTGAAGTAATTTCACAGCCTCTGATCCGCCACCTGAAGACGTTGGGCGCTTCTCAGGATGAAGAATGAAGCAATTCTCATCATTGTGGCCGAGCTTGCCACAATGAGAGCATGTCACAAGCTTCTTCCCCTTGCCCCCAGTCTTCTCCGCAAGTTTGGCCTCCTCGGTCTTGGGCTTGGTCTTTCCCGCCCTTGCCCCCTTCTTCTTGGGACAATTGGAGTCCCCTTTGGTGTGACCGGCCTCTCCACAAACCCAGCAATACACAACCTTTTCAGGTTGTGCCTCCGCCAAACTACCTGTAGCTGTAGCAAGCTTCTTGGGCTTGGGAGCCTCTAAAAGCGACGTGACCAAGTCTGTGGCCTCACTCACGCCTAATGCCCGGTCAAACGCTTCCACCTCGGCGAACGCCTGAGCCAAGGTCGCGTTGCCGCCGTATTGGAAGAGGAGGTGCGGGCTGATCAATTCAACCATCCGCTTGTCTAGCTTGGAGATAAAAATCTTCACAAGCTGACGTTCCGTGAACACATCACCAACCTCCGTTGCCAACCGTGACAATCGAGTATACATAATGCGTGGGGTATCCTCCTTCTCACGGCGGAAATCCTGGATGCGGCGCATCTGATCACGCTGAAAACCCCCATACTCCATCTCCAAATGTGCCATAAATTGCGCCAGAGGATTGAAGCGAGGCGGAGGACCGACTGCCTCCAATGCCGCCCGTGTGGCTTGAACCAAACGTAACATGGCCCCCAAGCCGAACCCTTCACCCACCAGAGCAATGCCCTTCCGCCTAGGATCTCCACTAGAAGAACCCTTCTCATCCTTAGGCAGATCGTCTAAAGAAGGAGCTCGGGCAACCGTAGCCTCCTTGAGTGCAATCACCAACTCCACACGATCGCGCCAATAGTCCTCAACTGGGCGCAATTCCTCTACGTGCGATGCAATCCACCTCCCGTATGTCTGAAGCGCCTCCAGCTCCAAATGCTGTGGCAACAACTCAAACGCGTACCAGTCGTTGAACGACGGTGTCCGTTGGCGCTTCTCCTTCATCCATGTCTGGAATCGGAGTTGCCAATCGGGCAAGGAGATACCCCCAGCCCGTCCCGAGAACCTGTCTCGCACAACATGACGAAAATCATCCTCCATGTCGCCAAACGTGCCCACACTCCAAACTCGAAGCCTACGATCGGTATCCAACGCCGAAACAGGCTCAAAAGCCTCATTGGTATCTGACCCTGGCCCAAAGTCTGTGGTAGAAACACTTTCCGGATGGTCTGATGAGAGGGAGCAGTAATACCAACTCCTAGTACTCACCATAAACAACAACCACCAAGGAAACTATCTACGAGTATTATCTAAAAGGTAAGGGTACGGACGGGCAACCTACACCTGCAAAATCACCAAGCTATGTGGATCACCGGTCATCACCTTCGGCTACCACAGGTCCAACCACAACCCCCCACATAAAAAGATCTTGCCGGCCATTAACCCGACTTCACCTCTACAGTACCCTATCACAATCTGAGACAACAAGAAATGGGGCCACCGGAAAACACTTGCAACAAGCCCGCAACACGGAGGAGGTACCGCACAAGAATCCAGAAATCAAAACAGGATCCTCTCCCCCAACAACATAAAAGCAGAATTGACAAAAGAATTAGAGCCACTGGCACGCGCCTACAGTGGATAATCCCAAGTTGCAATATCTGCAAAGCAAGAGAAACACCAAAGATGTTCCCCAAATGTTTAAAACTAAGGAGGAGAGGGAATCCTACGGTCGCAATGTTCACAAACACTAATCCCCCATTACTTAACAAAACAATGGGTGATAACGCGATAAAATGTCAATCCAACACTAGAATTGGATAAATGACGAGATACTCAAACTATGGGCACAAATTTCACTCACAAGCAAGTAAAATTGCCCTCTCAAACTACCTCCAAAGTTTGACACTAAACTTTTTTTTTTTTTTAAAAGGCACATAAAAATGTGATTTTTCAAAGTTTTGAAAACTAAATTTTTTTTTTCACCATTAGGCTTACAATCCCCCCACGAACTCAAATCCACAGACGGAATTCGAAAATAACAAAAATTGCAAAAGTTAGACTTTCCAAGTTGTTGATCCAGGGATGATCTGAAATTTTCCAAAAACTGACGGAATTAGGTACTACGGCACGGTTTAGGGTACCTGACGCATTTAGAACCCTGTCGGAATTGGACTTCCTCCAATGTGAACACGGCTAAAATGAAATCGGTTCAGAAAATAACTCAAACCACTTACAATGTGAACGTGCTATCGGATGGATGAAAACTTCACAACGGATGAAATTTGCTCAGTGGATGAAAATTGTCCGCAATGGATGAAACTGTCCCAATGGATGAAAAATCGAAAACAAATGAAAAATCGCAAAACGGATGAAAAATTGCCGTGGATGAAACTGCTGAAACTCCAGAAACTCCAGAAACTCCAGAAACTCCAGAACTTCTTGCTCCACAACTTCCAATCTTCACAACTTCTCCAAAAATCGTCCGATTTGGGCGCCGTCGGTGGCGTTGGCTCCATCTCCGCGCGCTCTATAACAAAATCTAAACTACCCACAATTTTTTTTTAAATCACTCAATGTCAAATTTGAGAACTATTGCAAGAAACGTGGGAGGGTCTTTGTCAAGTGAGTATGTTGCAAATCACAAGAGTAGTCAAGCGGCTCACACTCCACAAAGGGAGAATCAACGAGTGTAAGAAGTATGAGAGAATGCGGAGCCTTCACTAATGACAAACAATCACTTACAAGCAACGGTAATCACTAACACTCTTTAACTCACTCACAAAGCTTAACTTGACAAAGACGTCAAGTCAAACACGTGTGCGCCACTATACGTATACACACATAAAACCCTAACGGATTAAACTCATCCGTAGGATGAATGAGGTGTGCCGGCTGCACGTCCCACACACACGTAGATTAGCAACAACTAACCTACACTAAAACACTATGATGTGGAGAGGCCCCCGACGCCACATCCCATGACAATGGGCAAAGAAGTACAAGCATGCAATTTGATTGAACTAGAGTTATGTGGGTTTTTCGGATGAGTCAAAATTCAATTTGTTTGGCTTAGATGGGCGACAATATTGTTGGAGGAGGAGTGGAGAGTGTCTTTTGGACTAACATGTTCAATCTATTGTCAAATTTTGGGGGGAAGTATTATAGTTTGGAGATGCATGAATTGAAAGGGAGTTGGCAACCTTCACCTCGTAGAAGGGAAGATGGATAAATATATTTATTGTGAATTTTGGGCAATGGAGCTTATGAACACCATACACATGCATGATTTGGGAGAGGAGAATGTCATTTTCCAACATGACAATGACCCCAAACATACTTCTAAGTATGTCATAGATTGGTTGCTAGCACAAAAATATCAACTTATTTGGCATCCAACTCAATTGCCTAACCTAAATCCTATAGAACACCTTTGGAATAAAGTAGATTGTCATATGAGAATGTCTAAGAAGAAACCCACTAACAAAAAGGATTTGTGAGAGAAACTACAAGAAATTTGGTATAGCATTGAGGTTGATAATGTGAGGAAGTTGATCATGTCTATGCCTGAAAGAGCAACTGATGTTTATCAAGCAAAAGGTGCCTATACACAGTGGTAGTGATTGTAAGGGCTTTGTGGTTGTGCTCGTTAGCTATCAAATTGATTTTGAAGTTCAAGGTTCTATTTCCATAATAAATAAAGGACAACTTCACTTTTTGCATAAAGAATCGTACAACCATATCATGCATTTCATTTTTAGTTAATTTTTTTATTAACATTTTTGGTTATGAATGTTATGCTACATATTTGTTGCAACTCTGTGATCTTATGTTAAATTTCTTATAATTTTATGATAACTTCTATACGACTACTAGTTCATTTTGTACAACAGGGTGTCCTGTCCGAAGACTTCTGCTAACCACTGTAAAACTGGGTTGACAGACCCAGATTGAAATTGCCACCAATGAAAACGAGGGACACAATACGAGTACTTCCAAAAACGTTCTCCACTCAATATGACCCAGGGTACATCTCTTGTTTGTACAGAGATCAATACTTCTGAAGCAGGGCCAATATTGGACTTGATCATGGGTTTATGATAGGAAAGGTTGTAGTGAGAATCACTGACTTCTATAACACCAAGTCCAGAGTTTATGGAAGCCGTCACTCTATCATTGACTGGCCAGAGAGAATTGAAACCCATAGTCCTCCTAATTCTAAGCCCTAAGATCAACCTAAAAGTACAGGTCTGGATGTTCTTGATTTTATAGAAAAACTTGGCATTCATTCCAATTATGCTCTCAAGAATACCTAGTACATTAATCTGCCTTCAACGTACTACCAGCAAAGACAATCAACGCGGTCATGACAGCCGAATAGATGGGCGCGGGAGCTTTCTTCACAACAGGGCCCAGGAGAGGCAGCGTCTCCGCCCCGGGCCTGGCCAGCGACACAATGGTGGGGATGACGAAGGAGAAGAGCAAGACGGTGGCGCTCACCTGCGCAGTCACGGTCTTCGTGAATTCTCCAATGAAGGCCGTGAACTCGTTCCGGTCCAGAAACCCATCCTGGTTCTTGTCAAACGTCTGTTGCATCCAAGTGATGCACACTGTAAATGAACTCGCACTAAATAAATAAAAAATGGAACTCCAGATGATGGACATAACATTCGCCCTATGTCATCTTGGAATCGTCAAGCACGATGCCCTGAATCTTGGTTATCCACAATGCCCGATCTCCCATTCTAGATAAAGATACAAGGTTGAGGGATTTCAAAGAAATTATGATGCAAGCATAAACGTCCAAGCTTGCATATGGGTGACAGCACACGCAAAACTCTCTAATGACAGTCTTCGGGGATAAAAGTGGGCTTCTGTATGCATTCGACATGTGGAAGTTGTCCTGTACACAACTACCAGATTCTCAAGATCTACAGGGAATGTGCAATTGCAAAGTGCGTCATTAGAGAGTGTAGAAACAAGTAGGAAGAATACTTTGTCCGTGCAGAACCCTAGCATCTGTAAGTAAAAAGGGTGATGTGCCCAATAGCTAAATGTTTTAAATCGACACAGAGAGCATCGTAACGTTTCAGTTAGGAAGGGCACTGACCGTCAGAAAGTCCTCAACCTCTTCCTTGGAAGGAGGATCATAGAAAGGGCCTGGCACTCTCTTGTTGATGTCACTGGCACACACAAAAGGAAACCAAGTGGCAACATGTTTTACAAAACAGTAATATAATGGAGACAATTAGGGACATGGATGTCGTGAATGGAAGATGAAAGTGTTGGGCGGCATCTGGTTGGGAACCCAGCAAGACGGTTGATCATTGACTTTGCTTACTTGTAAACGAGCAGGATCGCACAGTACAAATCTTGCACTCCAAGGGCTCCATGCTCACTTGTGCTTGCAAAACGATCCCACGTTTTGTCTACTATCTTCTTCACCTGCGGGTTTTGTGATGCCTTGGCTGCGCATCAAATTCAGCGTATGTAAGTCACGCAAATCTCAAATTCTGTCCATGCTCCACAAAACACTTGCGCTCACAAACAGAGCATCAAATCATAATGACCTCCTTCCCTTCACGAATCTAAGACGACAATACAAACGAAAATGCGAAACAGCCAAATCCAGAAACCGCAACAAACGAAAAATACCGAAAGTCCCTAATTCAAAAACCAATTCGACAAAATTCTTGGCCACGAGGACCGGAAAAAGTCATTTCCAACACAACATCCGCATCTTATTCCTACGAAACCGAACCCTCTTCCTACTGCACGCCACAGCACTAATTTTTACCACACGAATCACACTCGACAAACCCCCGCGGCATCTTCTAAATTCTCTCACCTTCAAAACTATATTCACCTGCAGCAACCATTATGCACATCAATCGACACTAAAATTAAAATCCTCAGTTCAAATGCAATACATCAATTCAAAAACCAGCTTGAAAAAATCACGGCCAGCAACTAACGGCAAAGAACGATTCCCAAAGCTTTAAAGGCCAATACATGACACCGTAACCCAAATCGTCAAACCTAAGCATCTTGCCCCTAAGAACCAAACCCTCTTTACATACCATAGAACTAATCTTTACCACACGAATCACACTCAACAAATTCCAGTGATCTTCAAAATACTCTTTCCCTCCACCAATACTTTCACCCGACGCAGCAATTACGCACATCAATTGATCAACACTAGATTCAAATCCTCAGTTCATATGAAATTATGCTCAAAGTTTTCCAAGAATGGACATAGTTGTAACTCACACTTGAAGTTGCCCATCCTGCTCCAAATCGCGCTACCAAAATGAATGTGACCTTGCGCCAGAAGTGACGATCCCGCGACGAGACTGATCTGTCTGATCCATCCAGAGGTAGCGAATTGGGACCGCGAATTGGGACTTGTCGTCGTCGATTCAAAGCGGATTTCCAGGATGTCCGTAATCTCGGGCAACCCGGCGTATTCGGGGGCCACCCGGAGAGAACTCTGGTCGGCACCTGGCTGAGGTTGGAAGGTCGAAAGATTTTGTGCAAGGGTGCCCATTACAATCTTGACTTTCCATAGTGTTGAAGGCTCTTGGAAATGAGCTTCAAATAAACTATATTTTGAAGAGAAAATCACATTAGAATTTCATTTAAAAAAAATTATAGAGTACATTTTGAGAAGCCTAAAATTGATTGGGGTTATGTATTTTAGGCCCTTTAACTTCATATCTTTTTGGTAACCTAATTTTTAGATTTGACATGTGAATAGAAGATTGAAAGACTTCAACTCATTTTTGGAGTTTTAACACCCTCGTGATTAAACATTATAACCTTTCAAACTATAAGTAATACTATTGTATTTTCTTTTCCAATGTGATCTTTAACATTTCTAGTTTGAATTTTAAAAATTACAATTCAAAAAGAATTGATACAAATTATCAAGATGTTGACTTTTTGTTCAATTTAGAACAAATTCCTAAAAGCTCAAAAAAAGCCTTAGGCATTTAGAGGTTTAGCTTTCACCTCCAAATACCAATTTCTAAGAGAAATTTTTTATAAGTATATTTATTTTTTGTACTAATTGTTTTTTAGATTCATTTACTATATTTTTTTTCTAAATCTAGGAGAAAGTTTCATGACTTCATATGATTTCTAGGAGAGTGGTGAATCTCCATACTTATCATGGTTCTCAAAGCATTTTCAAAATCAAGATACCTTTAGAAATGTCAAGGATGTGCACAAAGGATTTATTGATAGGAAATTGCAGAAGTAAGTTGTGAAATTTTTTCTATATATGAATTCCTATCTCACATACGTTTCTTGTGTTGATTTTTGAAACCCTTATCTTATTTGAATGAAATCCATATGAAAAATCAAATCTCAAAAATGTGCATGATAGATAAGGTAAATCAGTCCATGACAAACAAATTGCCTAATGCAGATACCTAGAAAATCACCCATTACAATCTTATATCAATCTATGGCAAACTTTTGCTAATAAATGAGATTAAAAGTTCATTAGGTAGACTAGTGGCCGAAATCAATGCATTTGGTAATGATGATGAACTAATTAATGACTGTTTTAGAACCTCAAAGTCACTATTCAAAATTTTAATCAAACTTGCTAATGCAAAAACTACAAGTTCAAATTGTGATTCAAAATCCAAAACTTAGATTGATAATGCATCTTTTGAAGACAAAGAGAATGAGACCATGAATTTCACATGTAGTTGAGTATTGGAGGAGTTTTCTTCAAGATTCTCCAAAAATTCAACCTTTAGAAGTTGAGTATGTTGTTTAAGGATTAAATTTTGTTGTTGGTGTATCCCAAAAATTGTGAACTATTTGGCTTGTATGAAAACAATTCTTTAAAATGATTTTTGAGGCAAATTGTACAGATCATGTTTTTTAGATGGAGAACTTGAAATGAGGGATGAGGGGCTGTAACATCAATCTTATACCTTATTTTTTATGATGTTAAGTTTAGAGTTCATGATTCTAAACTTGCCCTTGATTTGAAACTTTGAAAATGATGAAATTGGTGATGCATTAAAAATTTCATTTCGGTCAAGGTTGACAAATTAGAATAAAATCTGGACGTCCATTTACGGCATCTCTAGGTGAAGGGCAAATTTTTTTTTATCCAAATATCAATACACACTACAGAACCAACGTCCACATCCAGATGTCATGTCAACCTTGATTTGGGTAGTGGTTTTAGCATCGTATTGTTGTGGAGCGTAAAGATTGTAGATTGGAGTATTGGGCACCTTTGTGTGTGTCAATGACCTACTATACAAAAGCATGGGTCATGTTTGCAAGAGCAAAAATTGAAAAATGTAGTTATTAGGCACTCAAGGTGTATAGTGACACTTTGTGTCACTATGCACTCCCCCCCTCAATTTTTATTTAAATTTTTTAATTTTACCACCCCCACTCACCCCCACCTATCATTTAGAATTTGATTTAAATTTTTTTATCTCACCCCCTTTCACCCCCACCCCCTCTTGTAATCTTCAAAATCAAACTTCTTGACAAACAATATGGGACAATTGATCCCGTATCCAATACTGTATCCGTATTCAGTATATGTATTTAGTACTCATATCTAGTACGTGTACCCGTATTTGTATTTGTATTCAGTATTTGTATTTTATATTTGAACGGCTCAGATTAAATTTCACAAGATCAACATCTTGTGATTTTTTGAGAAGTCAACGTCAATTTTGAGGGTAAGCATTTTTTTTCAAAAAAATCAACGGCTGACAAATTTTTTGAGAGAGGAGGGGGGGAACTAATGGGAAACTGGGGTGGCAGGTGAGTTTCAATGTATAGTATTATTAATGTGGCTTGTTTTCTTGTTTGCAAAATTGACAGTTTAATAAATAAATTGAAGTATTCAATAATCTCGTCAATGATTTGGTCCAAAATATATATGAAATCAGAATGTTTCAATGCTTAAATTGGGTCATGATGTTGTAGTGATTAAACTGTATTATGATCATGTTGTAAAGCTTAATACTTATTAAAGCTTGAAATATGTATTATGAAATCACAATTTTGTAATGCTTGAATTGTTTTTGGCTAAGTTTATCTTGAAGAAGTTTTTGTAAAGCAGGAAGTCCATTAGATTAAAATTTAGAAAAAAGTAGTTCTTCATTTCCTACACTAAAATTTAAGTAGCAATATTTTCAAGTACAAAAATTTGACGTATCTAACCATTAACTATAACACAAACTACAAGGTTTCTAGAGCATGTTGTAGAGATTATCTTCAAGTTTTAAAAAATAGGTGAATTTTCAATTAAAAAAAGAGTCATATAATTTAAATTCTATTGTCACTTGTAGATGTTGGAAACTTTTTGTCTAATGACCTTAATTTAGCAAGAACAATCCTATTCCATAAACCAATTCTAAGAATGTTGGTGAGAAACTTCAAGTTTGAGTGTAGATTTACCATGCATCCATAAAGATCTAGTAGATGTGATCATTGGTAAACAATAATTAGGGCTTCTTTTTGCCCAAGATAGGTCAATAAAAGAAAATTTTAGAGAATCTTATTTCAATTACAGATAAAATGTTGACAAATATAGAGGGCATTTATTTGGGGTAGTGTTGAAAACCATCTTTACAAGAGTGATGAAGCTACAATATTGTATTTATATCCATAGACATGAATGAAAGATGCAACTTGAGAATGAAAATTCAATAATTCACCTAATAGTGTTTGTACATATGTTTAAAATAAGGGGATTGTTTTAAATTTTTGCAATAATATGACAATTTCTTCCATTGAGAAAGGAAGAATATAATTTTAAATATTTGTATTAATTTTTTTGGGTTGTTTTTGAAATAGTTTTTGTTAAGAAAAAAGCTATGGTAACAAGCTCCAACTCTAGGTTGACATATTATGCCCTAGCATTTATCACAAAAACAAAGATTGCTCACAATTTCTACCTTCACCAAAGACAAAAGAATATGTGATATATAAAGTCAAATGATTTAATTTGGCAAATGTGAATTACACTTGGACCCAATGACTTTGAATTAGTCTAGAAAGGTAGATAAATACAAAATCAACCAACTATAATATAAAAAATAAATTTTTACATATACCAAATATCAATTCATCCTCTAAAACACATTTTCATCCATATGAGTATTTTTCACTCATTTTAATAATTGAATAATTTCTATACTTTGCTTAAAAGTATTTATATTTTAACCTTTCAAAAATATAAAATAATATTTTATTTAGATGGAATTTGAAGTTGAGTGTATTGTTATTAGAAAGACATTACAAAATCACATTAAACATAGTAAAATTGGGATTTTGACAACCATCCCCTCAAAAAACATCAACCGCTCCTCTACTTTGAAAATTTGAAGGTTTTATTTTCTAATTTTATTTATTTATTTAGGATCTATGTGGATATATGGATATAGATACACATACACAAATGCCGGTATGTATGTTTAGAGATTCATCTATACATACACAAGTAGCTACATATCCCATATCTTTTATTGCGCCTATATACAAATATATGTATATCATCCATGTATTTGAATAAAATCCTAGTAGTCTATAGAAAATCAATTATGGGTAGTGTTTTTGAGCACATGAGCGTGTGTCTATTGTTTTCAAAGGAATTAAAAAGAAACTAAGAAAGGCAAAAAGAGCTTGTATGTATTATGATTTACAAACAAGCATTTTTTAAATAATCAGTTTTTCAATCATGCCTCAGGTAATCATTTATCTCATGATTTAGAATCTGGGAGTTCCAAATGATATTAGATATGTTAATATCTAATGTATTTGAATATTTATATATTTGTATGTATGTATATACTTACATATACATAAATTCATGTATTTATAACCATGTATCCATACCTCTATATATATTTATATATACATATTCATGTATCCATCTATCCATAAATTTAAACCCATATATCTATACTTGTATAGGACATAGTTGATATGGTTGGCAAGTTAAATTTCAATATTTTGACCCATAGTGAGCCTTTGTGAAATATTGTATTTGGGTATTTTGAAAAAATTAGCCACACTAAAATATCCATAGCTTCACTAAAACATCCAAAACCACTTCTATTGCAAAATAAAGAAGAATAATGACCACTTCAAAAATGCTACATTTTTTAGAGCTACCTCAACAAATTTGTATAATTCTCTAACTCACCAACAAAATTTCATTACATTTTGAAGTAATTACTATTTTTCTATACATTGCAATGAAGATATTAGAGTTAATTGTAAACTTCTTCCCACTTTGTACCAAGGTGCTAGAGGAAGGCTGAAGTAAAAATAGTATAAAACAAACATAACACCAAATTCCATCATACCCCAATTTGGGGGCGAGGGAAGATTGCCCCCTTTATTGCCCCTTCAAAAGGTAAATGTCAAAATTGCCCCCTATTTTAAGCCACTAAAATTTTGTATTTCATCATGTCCCCTAGCTAAATTTGGGGTTTCTAATTGCAAATATGAATTTAGAATTTGCAAATTTTATCATATGTGAAAATAAAAATTTGAGTATTTTCTACAAGGGTGAAACACATGCCAATAGAAGGGTCAATCCTCCCTGGCCCAATTTGGGTGCTTCAAGGAGTTAAATTGTCTTGTATTTTTCTCAAACTCCCACTTTTGGTCCTTCATTTCACACACTTTACACACTTTATGATTGACTCTATTATTTAATCAGTATTTTGTTCTCAAATGTCCAAATCCAAATTTTTTGGTTTCAATGTCATGTGATTTTTTCCATACGCTGGCTACTGTACCAATACCAATAATAATAATAATAATAATTATTATTATTATTATTATTAATACCCCAAAGTTTTCCTTTGTGAAATCGGCCAAGATCCGATTTCCAGTTTGGAGGCCGGGTTTCCGGTGGAGATGCTCCTCAATTGCTCGTCGTCGTCATAATTGGAGGAGCACAGGATCCGTTCAGTTTTACGGAGAGAATAAGCTTAGTAACTTCCGAACCACGCCACGAGTCGGATGGTGACGATGCAGACGAAATTAGGGTTTGGAGCCTGTCCATCGCCATCGCCATCGCCATAGCCCGCGCCTGCGCCTTCGGTGACCTGTGTACACAACCCACCCCTTCCCCTTCCCCTTCCCCGTCCCCTCCCATTTGCCCAGTCGGGGCTGCCAGGCGCCTTTCGTTGTGGTGGAGAGGATCACGAAGTCCCATGCATGATCCTCCGCATCATTATCACCACTATTCAAAAGCCACGAGTCGCATGCGCATCTAGTCTGCATGATCACTCCCGTGCTCGGCACTCTCGCTCCTTTGCCTTTGCCTCTAGTACTCCAATTATACTGTACAGAACGTGATTAATGTGGCTCCTTCTCGTTCCTGTTTCCCAGCTGAGGCTCTGTGTCGTTGCTGCTGCTGCTGCTGCTGCTGTTGTTTAGAATCACCGGCGTCGTTCGTTTGCGTTTCTTCCAGCCATGTGAGTGGGTTGGGGTGTTTCTAGGGTTTGCGAGGGCGTGGGCATGTGTTTGGGGTGGCTGTTGGGGTGGGTGGCGGATGCAGAGGAGTGGTGGCATTGATTGGTTGTGGTTTTGATGATGGCGGTGGCTCTGGTGGTTCAGGAGGGCGTCTGTTAATAGGCCGCCGACGCCGGATGCTGATGACGACAGGGACCAGGAGCCGACTCTGCAGGAGATTATTAACATGAAGGTCGATTACCCCCCTCCGCCATAACTTGTATCCCTCTTTGTGGTTGGAGGTTGCGGGGGGAGGGATTATGCCCATCTGCAGTTTGCTTGAGACACGAGGACAGCTCCTCCCCACACTACTGGTTGGTTCGAATTGGTCTTACGCTCTGAAGTCGTCGACTCGTCGTCTGCTTGTGGGAATGAAAAGGAAAGAAACGGGATGCAGTGGAACAGGGGCGGCCTTCTCACTTGTAATTTGGTTTGACGGTTGCAGTTGATAGAAAGCGGGGAGAAGGAAAGATTGAAAGAGTTGCTGCGGGAACGACTCATTGAATGTGGCTGGCGAGATGAACTCAAGGCTCAATGCAGGTCTGTCTGGCTTCCCGGTTTCTCGACTCTCGATGCCTTTGAATTATGTGTTGATTATGTTCTATTCTTCGTTATTCATCTTTTGGAGATTCTTAGTGTTTGTTTTGTCTCGTATACATGTATGTATGTATTGGAGCCTTTAAGAATGTTGCTGCATATCATGTCCAATTCTTGGATTTCAGTCTGTTGTGGAAGCTTATTTTCGCCTTGGAACATGTTCGGACGGAATGGTTGGCAGGGCATTTACTAGAAAGAAAGGTCGTGCTAATATCACGGTGGATGACCTTGTCCGTACCATTACCCCAAAGGGGCGAGGTGCGTTCACCTAACATTCTCATGGTTGGTATTTCTGCTATTTGGTGGATGTCCTGTAATTCCATCAAGGTCATGTGTGGTCCCAGTCGTAGAAAATGATTATATATATTCAGAGGTAAGTGATGCAACTTGAGATACCAGTGACAAAAGACTTTCCAGTTGTTTGAAAAGGCTATACCGCCGTTGGCTTATGTGTCACGGACTGTTGCAGCCATGGTGCCCGATAACGTGAAAGCGGAATTGTTGCAGCGTATTCGAACATTCCTCATGAGTGATCTCTCTTAAAGCGACATGGGATTTTGTCCATTCGATCTCTACTGCTCAAAATTGGACAGGCGGTCACCACTGCTTCTGTAATCAGTCCCTCTAATTGTGTGTTTGTGTTGCTTCATGTACATTAGCTTGGGTTTCAATGTCAAGTAGGTTGTGCTTTACGCACTTTGGGGAAGGGGAACAAAGGTTGATTGCCTATGTATAGAGTACGTCAGTCCAGGTTACCTTGCACTCTGAGATGCTGGGTATTGTTTTAATTTGGTCTTGTACAAAAAGGGTTTTTGAATTAGTGAAGGTGAACCATTTATTACCTCTTGTGGTTAATGCTACCGTTATTATTCCACTCTGAAGCTGATGTGGATGAAGCTCATTACCATCTTTCATGTATTCAAGTAGGTCTAGAATTACATTGTCCATCATTCTTCAAATCTAAAAGAATTCTTCACGCTCCCAAAGACTATCAAGACTGTCATTGTTTGAAGAATTTTATCGAAGGCTAGCATATTTAGCCTTCCGCTGATGAATGTCTTTTTGAATTGACTCCGATCTCTTCGAAGTCATTGTCGTTTTCTGTGTAAGATGATTTTTAAGTGTGTTGACGCAATTGGAGTAGACATGATCATGCAGATTACGATTGATAATTCAGAGGTTAATCCACCGGTTGCACAATGCACGTGGTCTTACTTTTGGCCATAACATTCCTAACACCCTTTCTGACTTTTGGTGGGCAACCCTATAAAAGACTGGCTTTTTATTTTTGAGAACATTTATGAGCATGCATGAACATGCATGAACAGGCAAGACACTTGGAGGGCTATACTCTTCGTGTGGTCCTCCGAGATAAGTTCATTTTTGGACGACAAATAGGTTGATATACTTGTTCCTTTCTCATTATTCCATGGATGAAAGTCATTCTAATTTCTTATTATTGTATGGATGAAAGTCATTCTAATTTGTAGAGATGGTTTATGAAGTTGTCCTATCTTATGGTTGAATTTGGTGTTATTAGAGTACCTATATTTTTCAAGAATTACAAATGTGCAAGTATGTCAAGTAGTTGACTAAGCTATAATTGCATTGACTTAAGTTCAAATATGGATTTGAAAACATGAGGTCAGATCTACAATTATTTGTATAGTATGGTCTTTGTCATTTCAGAGGTTTGCAATGCATAGGGTGGAGTATAATCAATTGATGAAAAAAGTTTTATTCAGTGTGGCCCCATGTTAGTATAATTTACTTTATTTGAGAGGCAATACCAAATAGAATGAAGCTTGTAGTGTATGTCTATTTTTTGTAATTGTGATAAATTGGCATGTTTTGCATTTGAGATAAGTTCAACCTTCAAAGAACATTTTGAGTTCTTATTTGGACAAATTTCATTAGTTTTTTATATTTAAATATCCTTTATTTAAATTCGATAATTTTTTTTCACATAGTAATATATATATGTAATATTTAACTTTTTTTTTTATAATTAAAAACATTAAAATGAAACAGAAAAGATTTTATGATGTAATTTCTTTACATAAATCATTGTAATGATAAAAATGTTTAAAATATTAGAAAATTTTAGCAAAATTGTATATGATAGTGATAAACATCATGATGTAATTGGTGTACCTTTTGAATTCACACCAAGAGAAATTTGATAGAAAAGCTTGAAATGCCTAAGCATTTTCAAATGGATTTTGACTATGAAAAAAGAACATGGATTTATAGTTAACCCCAATAGAGCAAATTGTAATTTTTTCAATATTTAAAGAGCTTGCTTGTTAGTATATTTGCCAATTTTGAATGCAAAATTCCATAGGAATTGTGAGATTATAAGAGAAATGTACATTTCTCTTTTTCGTATACTATCCTTGTCCATAATGTTTCAATAATTTGCACATTATTTTCTTTTAGAATTGGAAGTAGTCTAAACAACTACAAATGTATTAGCACACTAAAATGTACTTTCAAAATGATTAATTCTACATGAAAAGCTATCAAATTCATTATACAATCCACCTTGCAATTGTTGAGATGCAGTTTTTTTTATAAGTATAAATTGCAAATAACTCCAAATCAACACTTCCATGTTTAAATTTCAATGGTAAAAATGATGAAAACATTTTACTCTTTTCATAGGGACCATTTTCAAAGCAAATGGACAAGTACAAGTTTTTAGATCTCAAATCAAGTGAAATTAATCAACTTTGCTCAAAGTTGGGAAATGAAGTAAAATTAACAAGCTTTATTCTCTCTAATGGACATGTAAGGCTTTGGAGACCTTTCAACAATCAAATATGTACCTTTTTTTAGTGAAAAATGAAAGTTTTCAATAGTTAATCCTAAAAACTGCCCATACCAAAATGAGCTTGTAATTTCAGATTGACTATATATGGTTGCTTAGGTAGTTAGGGGTTAAGAACTTAAGATGCTACCTTCAAAGTGTCACAAAAATTACAATTTTAAGAATTTGGGAAAATAAAATAAAGTAGGCATTTAATGGAATTACATTTCTTATTGAAGCTCCAAGACATTTAAAATCAAGAACTATGTAAAATTCAAGTTTGATTCAAAAACTAAGCCACTTCAATAAATTTGTCTTTTAAGGGTTAATCTTGAAAGAACAAGGGCCTATAACCATTAAGTATACCTTATTTCTACAATGTATGTGAATGAAATTTTCATAATTTTATTTTTAAAAGTGAAAACACATATTCTATAAGTTGTAAAATCTTAAGTTTCTTCTATTCAAATTTGAAGTTTTTGTGAATTTTAGGGAAAAAAAAGTGCAAAATATTCATAATGAATAGAAAATTAGTTTTAATCTTTAAGTATTTTGGATTATGTTTTCACCAAAAACATTTCCAAAATACTATTTTTAATACAAGTACCAAATTTTAGAAGAAAAACATTTTTGGACACATATAATTTATAGGATCTAGTAGTATACTTATGTGAAAAGATGTAGAAAAAATTTCAAAAATTTCCACTCTGTAGATTGCAAGATATTTGCATTTGAATTGACAAAAAAGTTTTTTTGGCCTTGCAAAAAACAAGGCACCTACACTTCACAAGGTCACATTTGTATGAAAAAATGTCCAAAATAGCGGTTGCTCTTTGAATTCATTCTTCCAAACAAGTTTTCTACATGCTTAAAAATGTTTAGATCATTTGGAATTGCACAACATATGGGAAATAAATAGTAAGTTGAATGTAGAAGAAAATGATTCAAAACACTAAGTTGTTAAAAATTTAATTATGGAATTGAAAAATGTCAATTCCAATGGTTGTAATGTAGTAATAAACAATTCACATCCTATCCTTTTATTTTTTCAAAAAATATAAAAAATAAACTTGAATTAAGTACTCCAAAATTTGGATAATCTATAACTGTCCACAAACTAAAACACCTCATGACTTTCATCTTGTAAATTAAAATGGAATGATTCAAAGCTTTCCACGTAAATGTAAATTCAAAAAATCAATTTTTAATTTTGAAAAAAGTGATTTTTTAAGAAATTTTTGGACTGCTTGTTGAGCATTTAAAATTACATATCATGCAATAAATTTTAAACCATCTAGTTAAAAGTTATGAAAATTGTTGGGTCTTAAAGATACTCCTTTGGCACATGTGTGAAAATTTCAAAGAAAAAAATGAAAATTCCATTTGTAGTGAATTGCCCAAAACCGCTATGTTGTCAAAAAACACAGTGTGGTTCTTTAAGGGTTAAAAACCCAAAAATTCTAGTACAAGAGTACATTATAATCTAATAATTCAAGATGCTATGTCATTGTATATTTAGAAAATTAGCTAGAAATACTCAATTTCAAACTACAATTAAATTTTTATATTATGGGTCTTTAAAAAAATTCAAACAAAAGTAGAAACTATACATAGGAAGTTTAAAATTTTGTTAGTTTTATTCAAAAGTACAAAGAAGCATTTTGAAAGTCAAAATCAAGCTTGAAAGGCAAAACATTAGAAGATTTTCTAGGGTCTGGGAGGGCTACAAGTTCCCAGCCGTTTTCAGACCTTGCAAACAAGCCAAAACCTACTGCTTGACGTGGTAGTGCGACTATCATGTCGTTCTCCAAATAAATAAATAATTTTCAACTTTGTTTTTTGTTTTAAGAATTTTTTTTTTTTAATTCAAATTTTTTTTTCTAACAGTGTAGCATTCGCTTCGCTACAGAGGGAATTGCAGGGGCTAGCTACTTGAAATGGCCCTCCCCAACCCCAAAAAATTCTCTAATGAAATCAATAGTGCTAAAACTTACATTATAGGTATCTAGGTTATTTTACTCCCCTAAATGCCCAACTTCTCCCTTAGGGAACACTTGACAATTTGGACATGGTCCTTTGATCTTAATATTGGGCATGATTTTATTAAAACGTTTTTATAAGAGATAAAACTAGATAAGGTTTTGAAAAATATGATTTTTATTCCAATTGGTACTTAGAAGAAAAAGATCAAAATAGTTAAGAAGAGGCAACAAAAAACAACCACAAAAACTTGGAATAATATTTTTTTTTATTTTTTTTTGTTCAATAAATAATATATACATTTGTATAGATAGATTTGATTAATTCTATTTGAATAAGTGATGTGAAAGTTATGGAACATCTTGTTTTGCAAGTAGTCATAGCATCTTCTTGAAAAAATAGTAAACTAGATTTGTTTCTTTTGAATTTTTTTAATTTCAAAATCTAAATGCAAAAATGTTAAGTGAAGAGAATCCAAAGTTTTCAAAACCAATATGTTATAATGCCCCTAAAAACTATTTTTTTTTCAAGTTGCAGTGAATTACCTTGCAATCTATGTAGTCAAAGTTTTTAAAATGTCTTCTATACATTCTCACACTAGTCTATTGTAAGATTCTAAGGTCAAATGTATAATTTTTTAATAATTTGTGCTTTTTGTACTATAAACGGCATTTTTGAGTAATTTTCTTCAAGAACAATGATCTTGAGCATTTATGGGTTAAAAAACACACCATTGAAAAAATTTCATAATTAATATGACCTTCATTTAACTCATTAATGTGGATATTCTATTACCATATCTGTATGACGGGGCTAGTTTATTGGGAGATGATTATAAATATAGATGCCATAATCTTGGAAAATTGGTTTTAAGAAAAATGTATGAAAAAGAAAATATTTCTATTATTAATCATTGTTTATCAAACTACCAAACCTTATTTTCTAAAAACAATTAATATTTGTTTGAGATGCACCAATTATATCTTTCACTTGAAGTAATGATTTTATATACAGAAAAACTAGATAAAGAATTGCATTTCTTAATGTGCTATCACTACTTATATTTATGAAGTGGACGCAATACATCGTGGATGGCATTTCAAGATTAACCCTAGAGGAGATTGAAGCTCAAAAGTGGTCAATGGATGACTTTCAAGATTTCAATGAAGAATGCACCTATTGGTGTACAAATGATATCATTTGTGATCAAGTACCTTAGTGATATGTCTTGTCTTTTCCTTCAAATGCCTTAGGGGCCAAAAATGATATGGGGATGACATTTAGTATTTCTAAGAGATAGAAAAAATTGATTTTGCATCTAATGTTTTTTTAAGATTTGGTTGAATACTTTTCTAAGAAATTGGTGTTGGAAACCCTTCCTTTGTAAAATTGTTGACTTTTCTACATAGAAAGATACTTAATCCATAGATTACCATAGAGTGTCTTTTGGCAACATCAAGCTCCTTGCTCTTATGGTGAATTTGGATTATAAAAATGATTTTTTTAAATTTGAGCCTATCTAATTAAAATGAAGCTAATGAAGTGTTTTTTCTACTACAACTTGAAAATTAAAAAAAAAAAAAATTAACCCCTAAATGATTTTGACTATTTTTCCACCAAAACTACTTCCAAACTACCATTTCTAGTATATGTACCAAATTTTAGAAAAAAAACACATTTTTGGACACATAAAATTGTAGGATCTTGTAGTAAGCTTGTTTGAAAACATGTGGAAAAAATTTCAGAAATTACCATTGTATAGATTGCAAGATATTAGCATTTGAGGTGACAAATTTCCTTTTTGGGGCCCTATGAAAATCCAGGTAGCTACGCTTTAGACGGTCTCATTTTTATGAAAAAATGTCCAAAATGGTTGCAACTCTTAGAACTCATTTTTCAAGTCAAGTTGAGTAGAGAATGATTCAAAATACTAAATTGTTAACAATTTATTTATGGGATTGCAAAATGCCAATACTAATGGTTTTAATGTTGTAATAAACAATCTACATCCAATGTTTTTATTTTTTTCCAAAAATATTGAAAATTGAATTAAACAAAGGATTTCAAAGTTTTTCAGAGTAGAAATTCAATAACAACCCACAAATTCTTGCAAACTAAAACTCCGCATAACTTTTGATTTATTGATCAAAATGGAATGATTTAAAGCTTCCCAAGTACATATGAATCTTAAGAACCAATTTCAAACTTTAATTTCTAAAAAAAATGATTTTTAAAGAAGTTCTTTTTGTTGCCGGGGCTGCCCATTAAGTAATGAAAAGTACATATCATACAATAACTTTTTAACCATGTAGTTAAAAGTTATGAAAATTTTTGGACCTTAAAGCTACTCTTCAGGTACATTTTGTGTTAAAATTTCAAAGAAAATAAATAAAAACTCCATTCTAGTGAGTTGCCCAAAATCTCTATGTTACCAAAAAACATTGGTTGAATTGGTGTTTAGGGATTAAAATTAGATATTTGATTGCAATCTGAACTTTAGGCCTGTAAACACAATCTACTAATTTTTTAAATTGCACCATCATACACTCCCATGGAGAAATTTTCAGATTTTTGAGCAAATTTGGTAATTGTTGTGAATTTTCTTTATTTTTTCCTTCAGAAAATCACAATATTTTCAATTTTTTACAAATTAATATAAAAATTTGATGACTTATAGATGGCATGAGATTCTTTATCTAAAAAATGAAAATAAAAATAAAAAATTTCAAGAATAAATAGCCACAACATAGGAACATATATAGTATAGGAATTTCACAATTTAAAACTATTGTCATAGGCCCATCTTATAAAGACGTTGAGGCCAATAAGAGATGGTTGGATGACTTTCCAGAAATGAAGAATGCACCTATAAGTTCAAAAATCAGATCATTTGGGGCAAAGTACCTTGGTGATAGGTCTCATCCTGTCAAGGTATTAGCTCCCCTTTTCACCAAAGTTGAACTCCCACGAACCCAACAAATTAGTAGTGTAATTGTAAGTCTTTAAAAAATCTTGACATTGCATAGTATTTGAAACCTATTTTACAAATCTGAAATATTGTGACAAGCACCTATCCAATACCAATACTACTGTTGATCTGCTCATTGAGCAGATGGATCAATCTACACATGAATGCTCAAGCTGGATCACTTCGGATGATGCAACGCTCCCTTGCGTAAAATTCGAGATGATGCGTCCTTCACAGACTGAGAGACAACTAACCATCCCGAGGTTCCAAGGTCACATCTACACCCACTTTCTGATCCCCACGTAGCACCTCCAATTGCACCTGGCACGCAACAGGAGACCAAAAAAACACGCTCAGTCGTTTTCAGAAGAAGAATTGTAAAGAACTTTGCCGAAAATTTCCATTTCGAATGGGCTTACTTGCATATCATTGGACTTGTTAAATATTGGATTCTACTTCGTTAACAACATTCAGTACAGTTATTCAGCAATCCAGCAAGTAGTGTGACTTCGAGGTTGACAAAGAAAAGAGATATTTTGTTCACTAACACGGAAAAATAATTGACTAGTAAACCATATCATTTGCATTGGTGTCAATGTAACTTCATTGTAGAAACTTGTCTTGTATGCTCTATGATGTTTGTTGTTGTAACATCTCAGATTCACCTTTGGCAACAACTAAATATTTTGCTTCCTTGTTCCATTAAAGGGAGACTTCTTGGAACTCTTGCTAAATAGTATTATATTACATGCCGAATATTTCTCAAGTATACAAGTATGTAAAAGGAAATGTTGGTTGAGAGAAGAAAAGTAGTGTACCGTGTCCCCCACTTTACAACGATCCAGAATCTTGTAAAGGTCACTGCCATTGGAAATCTTCTTCCCATTCATTGAGGTGATGACATCTCCAAGAACCAAACGCCCATAGGTGTCTCGAGTGGTTGCCTTTAGTCCCTATTTTTACAATACAAGAGCTTCATTAAGATATCGAATACTATAATCAATATGGCCACAAAGCATTCATGGTTAAAGAAGACAATTATCGATGACACTTGCGTCTGTTATAGTAAATGCAAGTTGTGTCAAGCTGTCATCCGCTACGTTCTCATCCAAACAGATGGGCACATTTTCATCATCCAAGTTTTGGAAGAAGTACTAACTCGGTTCTAGCAAAAAAATTCAAGTACTAACTTCTCTTTCGTTACGAGGTGCTGTTGCAAATGTTACAATGGTTGTACTACTAGTACTGTATACGAGCAATTGCCCTCTCTACCTCACCTACATGTGCGGCATGTCACCACCACAAAGGGTTACAAGAGGTGTGCAAAGTTTGACAGTGGGAACTGCAGCATCAAACTTGAACGAAGGAAGGTGACAACTTGTAGAGAACTTACGGCCTTTCCTGCCGGGCCATTGGGAGGGGCATCCAGTACAAGCACGCCGCTCACGCCCAACTGCTCAACTGATTGCTCTGGTGCAAATGAGATTCCCAGCACCGGACGGGTCACTTTGCCATACTTGATAATCTGCTCCACGATGCCACTCACCTAACCATTCCAATTCTTCAGTCATTAGTACTCTAATCCAGTCAGTTCAGTTGAAACAAATCTACCTATTCTTAGCGTTAAAATTAGAGGAACTTTCATAGCCCTTTAACTCCCAAGACTATTCTTAGTTCCTGTATTCATTACTACACAAACCTTGAACACCTCTGATTTTGAATGATGACAGATGTATTACATGACCAAATATCCCTTGAAAGCACGGACTTTGAAACTAGATAAGAGTATAACTTCCCGATACATGGATGGTCGATTACTTATGGATTGATTGGAAATCACGGACCAAATCTGCAGAGGTTTCTACTGATGAGCATTGAAGTACTAAGTAATCCAAGGGACATATCGCGATGGTCCAGGTGACAAGTAAACAGTTGAACTCTCCAGAGAGGGTGCAGTAAAATGGTAGGCCCAAGGACACCACATAACCCACTCTTGTCACGTTCATTAAAGCAATGCGGTTCAAAAGGAGAGTGGTATAGAGTCATAAACCCATCCTCCCAAAACTCTTTAAAGGAGCCATAAATCTCTGAAATTTGATGGTTATGACCTAGTTTGGTGGCGAGATTTATTTATGTCCGGTAACCGACTCAAGCATAATGGCTCTCGTCTGATTGTCCAGTACGTACCGTGTCCACAGGTATTGAGAATCCCACACCCGATGATGCGCCAGACGGAGAGTATATGGCCGTGTTGATTCCAATGAGGTTGCCAGAGCTGTCAAGCAAAGGGCCTCCACTGTTGCCCGGGTTGATTGCTGCATCAGTCTGGATGACGTCCTGAATCGGTCGCCCTGTAGATGCCGAGCTGATTTCTCTCCGTAACCCACTGTGCCCACCATCACCCAAAACAGAGCATGAAATTTGTGGTCCCAAACTTGCAGTGTATATACCACGAATACCAAGCTGAGATGCCGTCTGTCACTCTAGAAAAAGCTCACTATTTGAGTAAAGTTCTACTCAAACTTCCTCACATTCACTGAGTGTAAATGTAGCTTTTGTTAATGCAAAGCCTCCTCCCCTTTTGTGAACATACCTTATCACTCCCGTGGTCAGTGTGTGGTCCAGTCCGAACTGCACCCAAATTTAAAAAACAACGAATTCATGAGACTGTAGCCAAGACAGTTGCACAACTCCAACCAAACGACTGAGATTTCAAGGTTACAAAATGACCAATTCGATTGATTATAAAGCGAGAAGTATACTTCAGATGGGGTCAAATTTCGTATCACCGTAACAGTGAAGAACATTGCACAAGTTGTTAAAAAATAGATGAGGTCCTTAGGTCTTTTAGGGGTAAACCAGAACTATTACAAGAAGGCACAAACGGAACAAAGGAAGAATTTTAGTACCGGATTGCCAATAGCAAAGACTTTCTGACCCACGAGAAGGTCATAAGACATGCCCACAGGTAGTGGCCGCAGATTCTCTGATGGGGCATCAATATGGAGGACTGCCACGTCCTTATCCTCGTCGAAGCCAACTATGTCCGCCTCATAAACAGACTGGTCACCTAGAGTCACTCTGTTACAACACGAGCTTTCTTTTCAAATAAATATTTGCATTCACACCTCATGAAGGAAAT
The DNA here is from genome assembly GCA_963969395.1 of Pseudoscleropodium purum. Classification (NCBI taxonomy): domain Eukaryota; kingdom Viridiplantae; phylum Streptophyta; class Bryopsida; order Hypnales; family Brachytheciaceae; genus Pseudoscleropodium; species Pseudoscleropodium purum. Next base: position 9,308,165 of record OZ017796.1, read on the forward strand.
GAAACAAACCTTACTATCCTAGTAGGAAAAATAATGCCAATTCTACTCCACATTAATAAATTTCAAACCTCAATTATATCTTCCTACACTACACTACTAGGAAAAAACAAGGTTGTGATCAGTAAACATAATAATCTTGATTATTTCTTTAACAAGCCTCATACACAAGTCCCAACATAATTCATGAGTTGATTATAGTACCCAACCAAACTCCAAATTTGCTCTACTCCAATTTAAGGATATTTGTAAGGTGAACCCTCCCAGAATAATCTTGACTCTTAACTGAATAAATATGTATTTGAAACCAGATTATTAATTATTCGCTGACAAATGATTACTCTGCTGTCAAGGTTTGGCAACCACTATTAACTAAGTATAAAAGTTTTGTGATTGTACCGTAGGTCCGAAGCGCCGCGGATGACATGGTAGTTTGTTACCACATGGCCTTTCTTATCCCAGATGAACCCGGATCCTGATCCTTGCGGCACCGACATCACATCCAAAGTGAAGGCGTCTCTCCTGCACCCACAACCTCACACAATTCTCAATCCAACACCACTGTGCAATAGCAAATGTTTTTGGGTGATGTCCCAAATGCTTTGACAAAAAACAAAAAATATTAAGAACTACCCATCTTGTCACTCTGGAGTCGTTTTCATGGAACTTACTAACAAGGACGAGCCCTGTGAATGCACCCAATTTGCAAGTATCCAATTAGGGCTGAGTGCTGCTGAGGAGACACCCAGCCTGTAATAATGTTCAATGGGAAAAATGTACCAAAAGTGTGCATTTCAGGGGGCGGGTCCTTGAACCCTAAACTCAATTACACCAGAATTCTAAAGACGATATACATAATGATTGCCTGTATACACCAAACTCAGAGGTCTAGAGCTCATTTACTCATTAGAAAAAGAATAACGAAGAGATACCTAACTGCAACCCTACTTTAATGCCGACACCCCGAAATCTTGCACAGTGAGTACATTTTGATTTTGAGAATGTCTACAACCGGTACTTCAATATCAGAACTCAAGTTAGTTTTAGGTCATCTTCCAATAAAATTTCAAACCCTCATAACTTTTGCATGTGATGACCAAAATCACCAAATTCTCCAGATGGTGAGTTGGAATCCTCGTTGATTTGCTAACAAAACCGCATAAAATCTAGGCATTCTTATAATAATAACTATGCACACCGCTTTCAATTCGCACGGCGATTCCAACAACTAGAAATTCATGGGAATGCATTTTGGCTTGGCATTAGAATTGAAGTACGAGACTCTCTCGATATTGAACTAATCCATACGAAATGAAACGATGCGAGAATTCCAATGCGCGCTTACCGGATCGCGAGATTCGTGATGTAGACCACCGACGGCGTGTTCGCCTGAAACAGTTGCACCGTGGCCAACTCGTCGCCGCGCAGCTTCCGCGGCGCCAGAACCGCGGCAGCTGCGGTGGCGTCCAGCGGCTCACTCACCAGCAACGTCACCGCCAACGCAGCTGCCACCACCACAGACGACAATTTCGCTCCCCAAGTGCTCCAAATTCGCCCCCAGTTCGCTTCCTCGCGGCTACGGCGCTCCTCACCGCCATCCTCTTCCTCTCCCTCATCCAGCTGTGAAGAATCTCGACCATCACTGACCGCCAAGATCCTCGTCTCAGCCCAACTCCTCGCGACAATCCCCCGCAGCAACTTCGGACTCGCAATGTCGGACTTACCCAACTGGGATTTCACCACCAATTGGGGGATTCTTGCACCTGCGAACGTCACCCGCGTGCGCCATCCGCCCACGAGAGAGAAGAGCCGAGCACCATTCGTTCCTGATGAAAGAAGGGATGGATTGTGGCGATGAGGAACCGCGAACGCGGTGAGCGCCATGCCGTGTATGAATCAGTCTCAAGGATTGGAGAATTTGCAACCGAAGGCGAGAGTGCTGGAATTCATAGCGTCGAGGTGGAGTGTTGGAACGACGACATTGGAATCGCACCGCGATGGAGGAAAGTGGAGGACAAATGCGGTCAAATGGCGTGCTGGGCAGCAGAGGCAGGGAACCATTGAAGGCATAATGGGAGGTCTTCTGACGTAGAAGGCACTACACGGCAAGCTCCACTTGGCACTTCCGGAAGATCTATGGTGGGATGAGGGTCCTTGTTGAACCAATGAAGGTAGGAAGTACAGGAACCGTGCGATTGAAGAGCTGATCGCATTTGGGGGATGGGACACTCCTTGAAATGTTTTACGGTAAATTTTCATAGAAAGAAAAATGGAATTGGCATCAAACCCAACTTGTTTCATATTTTTCGGACTTCTGTGGAATTAGTTACAAATTTTTGAAGTTGTATTGTAGCAATTACAAAGATAACACCATCCACCTCCAAAATTATTTTACTACTTTCTAGTACATTGATGGTGCATTGAAGAAAGAAAAATGTACCATTGTAGTAGAGGATGCTTTAAGAATTGGATTTGTTTTAGGACTTCCTACCTTAGGCTCATTAGGTTTGCGTGTACTAATTTCATGATATTTTGTACAAATTTTTAAGATCAATAATCTTTAAAGGACAATTGTCTCTTGAACAAATAATTGAAAATCCAAGTAGATTCCTACTAAGTCAATGTTGATTTGATGTCAACAAAATTTTGACACAAGGTGTGAACATATATCCGATTAGTAGGAATATAATTTTTTTTTCAATTGGGTGCTTGGATCAAAAGTTATGCTAGGCTAAAAATTTTAAGCAACTTGGGTAGTTTAGGCATCTTTAAGGCATCTTTTGCTAAACCCCTCATCAACTTTTGAAATTTTGCACATACGTAAGCAATAAATTATGGCATATAGTTGTCAAAATAAATTTAGTTCTCAATCATGTTCTAAGAGGAATCAAATTTTGCTAACTGTGTCAAGGCAATTTTAAAAAAATACATTTTGTTTCAACTTCGAGCCCTATTATCTTGCAATCTATGAAGCCAAAACTCTCAAAATTTTTTTAACATATTTCAAATATTTGTCTAAAAATTTTCACTACTTAAATTTTAAATTTCAAATTCCCTCATTGCATAAGAAATCATCAAAAAATGACTCATGTATTGCTAATTCACTTAACTTCTTTGCATTGCAAGGTAATTTAGAGTAATCTAAACTCGATATTTGTTTTTGAAATTTTTCATGAGCAAATCTAACAACAAATATTTTTAAAAGGTAAAAATTCTCAATTTTGAGTCAAGAATTTTCTTTTACCCTAATAGAATTTGAAGTCATTGGTCATCAATTTGCAGAAATAAATAAAAAATAAAAATTGTAGTCTTTCAATCTTCATGATTAAATGGGCTAAATTTTTCCTCAAACATTCCTTCACTTGTTAAAGTATACAATTTTGTATGGTTAGAATACAAAAAAAGAAGTTTAACTTTTAATTTTAACAATGCATTAAGACAAAGATTCTTTCTAAGTTGCCCGTATTGACCAAGCTCCAAAAGGAACTACATTTTTTTTATACAATACATTTTTTACCATGCAGTCAAAAGTTATCAAAATGCAAGGGGGAAAAAATCTACTTTGGAAATGGATGACCACTAGATGGAAAAGACCAATAGAAAATCCAAAAATTAAAAATTAATGCAAAGATGGATGTAGAACATGGATGTTAAAAAAAAAAGTAAAGTACCTTCACCATAAGGAGAAGGAGGGAAGGTCCAAATGTGAAAGATTAATGTCCAAAAGTAGAAGGTGGCCATTATCTATAAATAAGAGGAGGGAGAGTTGGATGGAAACGAAAGACTTGTCTTCACAGTCATAGTATCAAATACAAAGCTCATGAAGACTTTTATGAGCCTACTGTACTGTGTACGTCAGGTGTCTTAGGATACACTCTCACTAGGATCAAAAATCCATATAAACTTTGGATTTCAATTTTTTGTTAAATTAACTGTGGCCTGTGGTGCAACACCCGATCTTTGTTTAGAATTGTGATGGCCACTGTGAATTTCAAAATAGCAACCGCCCCTCCTCCAACCAAAAAAAAAAAGTAGAATTGTGGCACATCTCATCATAGTATCTCCAATTCAATCCTCGATTTTGTCTTTCCAACTTTTTATATCCACAAAATGCCTACATACTACAACTTGCAACTCTCTGCAATAGGTTAAAAAATAAGTTACAAATCCATATACCAAATTTCAACACTCTTCGGTTCTTCCTATTCATGCTTGGAAAAATATAGAAAGTAGCCCAAAAAACAAAGAATGGTTGCAATCATCAGGTTGTGATAAACAACATACATCCTATGATTTTATTTCATTTCCCAAATACGGGAAATTGAATTAAATCAAGAACTTTAGAGTAAAGATTCCATAACTACCCTCATCTCATAAATCAAAATGGAACGATTCAAACCTCCATGTATAGAGAGATCTAGGAAACCAATTTCTAATTTTATTTTTTAAGACAAAGATTCTTTCTAAGTTGCCCGTATTGACCAAGCTCCAAAAAGAACTACATTCTTTTTATATAATACATTTTTAACCATGCAATCAAAAGTTATCAAAATGCAAAAGGAAAAAAAATTACTTTGGAAATGGATGACTGCTAGATGGAAAAGACCAATGGAATATCCAAAAGTAAAAGATTAATGCAAAGATGGATGTAGAACATGGATGTTCCAAAAAAAAGTAAAACATCATCACCATAAGAAGAGGGAGGGAGAAAGGTTCCAAAAGTAAAAGATTAATGTCCAAAAGTAAAAGGTTAATGTAAAAGGTGGCCATTACCTATAGATAAGAGGTGTCTTTCTAAAGTGTCCTAAACTTAAAGTGCTTTCTACATTAGAATGGCTTAGATGTTTTTTGGTAACTTAGCAAGAAAATTCATAGAAGGGAGGGAGTTGGATGGAAATGAAAGACTTGTCTTCATAGTCATAGTGCCAAATGCAAAGCTCATAAAGACTTTATTTGCCTATTGTATTGTGTAAGCCAAGTTTATTAGGATACGCCTTCACCAAGATTTAAAATCCATATGGACTTTGGATTTCAATTTTTTTTTAAGTTAGTTGTGGCTTGTGGTGCAACACTTGACCTCCGTTTGAAACTGTAATGGTCACTGTGAATTTCCAAATACCAACCTTCCCTCCTTCAAAAAAAAAGTAGAATTGTGGCACATCTCATCATAGTATCTCCAATTTAATCCTTGATTTTGTCTTTCCAACTTTTTATGTCCACAAAATGTCTACATCCTTCAACTTGCAACTCTCTACAATAGGTTCAAAAATAAGTTAGGAATCCATATATCAAATTTCAAGCCTTTTTTGTTCTTCTTGTTCATGCTTGGAAAGGGAGGGAGGGAGATTAATGCAAAGTTAGATTTTGACTACATTACGGAACACCAATTTGTCTAATAAGGTAACTACACTTAATTACAATCCTTTTTTAAAACCAACCTTTCTTGATTCCACTTTGTCTAAAAAGTACTCCTACTATTTAGGAGAGTCTAGTATTCATTTTAGAAATACCTATTTTCAATACTTTGAATATATAGTTACTAATAGATTGTTCGTAAAATGCATTTAAAAAGAATCTAGAATCTCTTTTTGACTTCTTACCATACCCTCCAAAAAATATTTTTAATATTATATTGGGAATTACTTTTAATAATGGAAATAACTATATTGAATTGCTTATTCTGGTGAATTTAGGTGTAATTACGATGTTGTAGTTATCAAGCTATCATTGAGGTCAACATTTTATGTTGAATATATAATGAAAGTTGAGAAACTAAATTTGGAAAATGCTAAAAATTGGAGTATTCATTTCAAATTTTATACTTTCTTCACACAAATACTTTCTTCTGCCTAGAAAAATAATTTCCCTTAATTTTTGGCATCTATTTTAAAATTATCATTTGCCAATCATGAAATTGTAGCCATGTGTTGGTAGTGCAAGTGACACTAACTTACCAAAGTCACAATATCTTTAATTAGTGCATGTTAAAATATTCTTTTATTGTATTTATTTCTATGAAAGTAAATTTGGTGTGTGATACTAATTTTATAGGTGATGCCAATCCCCCTCTTCTTCCTTGATTTGGACAAATTAGTAGAGCAATGAAGTTTTGTAAATCCAAAATGAAAAATATGGATGAGAGTTTATATTTTCCTCCCTAAGCGTGTATGAGCATTTTACAACAATTTAGAGATTTCATCAATGTATAAATAGGGAATTTGTTGATGGACATTTCCTTGAATTCTCTTGTATTACTTTTGAGCAAGAATTTTGCTCAAAAATTAGATTCACACTCAAAATATTTGATTAGTATTAGTAAATTATAATTTTACATTTCATTTATTCCTACAAAGTTGTATATATTTAAATTAGCAAACTATTAAAATCAAAATTATAAGACTTTGCAATTTCAACATTTCAAAATTTTTAATTGGTTGTCACTAAGAGCAATTTAGATTATTATAGAAACATGATAAACATTCTATGTATAGAAAATATATAGAAGATGGTTACTTCATGCTTCTAATACAACTCAAATTTGATTATTTTCTTCTCTTCATTTTTAGGTCATAACCTTTGTCACTAAAGTATAACAAAATATTAGCTTTCAAGTCAAATTTTATTTATATGTTTTAAATACCAAAAATTTGAAAATCCATGAAAATTATATATGTATTATTAAAATTTGAAATTTGAAAATTGAAAGATATATCTTGCACTCAACTATTACAGTTGGCACTTCCTACTAAATATTTGATTATTTCCTAAAATCTCATTATCCGCTCAAGGAACAAAATAGATTTTGGCCAACATCACAAAGTTCCCTTGTCATGAATTGTTAATAGTAATTGTACAATTATTGTCGGGCATTGTTTTCATGTTACATTTGTTCATTCATAAATATTATTATCGCATGATATTAACATTCACTAGCACTATGCAATTTGCGCACATTATTGATATTTGAGTATGAAGTGCTAAAGTTGCACGATAACTATGCTTAACAAAATATGCATGACTTTTGTAGTTTAGCGATAGGCGACTAACTTCGTACAACATTAGTGCTAATTTAAGACATATGAAATTAGTGCAATAATCACACTACATCATGTCCATGCATAGTTCTTGCACTAACATTGCATTCTTTTTAAAAATTTTACAACTTTCATAGTAAGTCGATTGAAAAGCTAACTTTGTAAAATCAGCACACTTTAGACTTCATTGAGGCATAGTAAATCAACTTTTTCTTAAAAACTTTGAACTAAGAAAAGTTTTCCAATGAAACTAAATTTCACCTCCAAAAATCTGTTTGTGATTTTGAGATTTTTATAAAAAGTTATGAATAGAATTCAGAAACAGGTTGGAATGGACAATTTTTTTTACATTTATAAACCTGTCTCTGAATTTTGTCCATAAATTTTTATAAAAATCTCTAAATCACAAACGGATTTTTTTAATTGAAATTTAGTTTCATTGTACAACTTTTCTTAGTTCAACTTTTTTAAGAAAAAGTTAATTAATTATGCCTAAATGAAGCTTGAACATCTACTTTGAATACAATTTCTACACTGATTACAATAAGTTGACAATGAGCTTGAAGCTCTCATCTTCAAGTTATCCCATATCCTTTGCCAAGACAAATAATGGATTTATGTATATAAAACACCTCTCTACTCATCAAGTCCATCAAAGTCTAGTGAGCATGTCTTCTTTATGTCATTAAGTTTCTTATTGGCCTATTGATGGATTCAATTTCTTCTCTATGTGATCAAGTTTCTTGTTGGCTTATTGATGGAGTTTGTTCAAGCTAAAATTTGATGGCTTATAGTAAGGATGGTTTTAGTTAAATTAGGTTTTCACAAATAGAATGTAAGAAATTTGATTAAGAAAAAAATTACTAATAATTAAAATAATATTCATTTTCGGAACATTGATATAATTTAATAAGAATATTACAGTGCAAATAGCAATGACATTATTGTCATGTATTTTCTGAGTATTTCAACATATATAAAATGCACAACAAAGATAATAAATTTTTGTGTATAATTTGTATCTTTTATGCACTTGTGATTAACATTTAAAAGTCACATGGTTAATACATATTATAAAGTAGTGCCAATTCTTAACAATAATTATGTGCATTGTAACAATGCGATAACTTGCAATTTAATGTACGTACCCATGAAAAAATAGTAACTACATGATAATTTCTAACAATTCGTGAGTCTTGAATTTTGTGATGAAGCTCCTACGGTCTCAATATTTATTGAAACTTTTTAAGAAGATAATAAAATACATTAGTTTTTTAGGAATATGAAGTTTTATTTCAATTGGTGCTCGGGAGTAAAAATTATGGTACAATAAGACCAAATTTTAGTTTGATAGGTAGAAATAAATCCCCACAAAATTTAAAATAAGAAATTTAAAAGGTTTGTTTCTCATAGATTATATTTTATCTATATAAGAAGCTTTGATTCATTCCATTAGAATTAGTAATGTAAAAGTTATAGACAACCTTATTTCTAATTCAACAACACTAGTAGCTTTGAACCCCGTTCCGAGGCACAATGATTTGCTAACTTGCTAGGCTATCCTAAAGGGATGCAATGGGGATGTTCTTAGGTCAATGGTAGGATAGGATGCCCAATGTTCAGTAAACAAGGAAATCCAAGAGAATAGCTGGCTATCCAATCTTTGTAGCCAAATGCCAAATCTAAAAATCACTATAAGAATATATTATAGAATAGAACATCATGGTGTGAACCAAATTCTCCATCATTCTATATTAAATAGAAAATCAATAGAAGATGATTATAGGTTCAATGTTCAAATTGCAATAAAATATTCAATTTTGAGGGATTTTTCAATTTTCCAAATTGGAGTAAAAACAATATTTTATAAAATTCAATTAATTATATAGATTTGATATCAAGAGAATCAATTTTATAGTTGAATCTCTAATCAAAGTAGAATGGAGCAGAAATTGCCACAGTATAGTCCACAACGATATGTATTCAACTATTCTTTTAGAGTTGGGCCCTCATGTTTAACCCCTAAACGTCCAAATCCTTTTCTAAAATTGATGATTTGGGAAAATTTGTTATAAAGTGCTATTTGTAAATATTTTAGAATTGATGTACAAATTAAAGTTGTAGATTTTGAATTTTAGATTCCATTTGTATGGTTAGATTCACTAGTACCATCACCAATTTTTTTTTTTACATTTTTGAAAGGGAAATTTCAAAATTCCTTCAAAATTCAATTAGAAGCAAAATATTACCATTTTTTGAGTTAAACTTGTTGGAATAGATTTGAAATGAGGTTCTCTTTATATGGTATATTTTTGAAATTTTTGTGTTCTTTAAATCTATGACCTCATTTTTGCAAATCCAGTTTTGAACTAAATGAATGCAATTTTTGGCTTGACACACTTCCACATTTGTATTTTTTGGAAATTATAAACTCTAGTAACACCAAATCCAACCATCAGATAGGACAACAATTAGATAAAGTTTCTCCAAAAATTAAATGAATTTCATCCAAGCAGTAATGAGAGAGAAAACTAATTCTAATCTGTTTGTCATCCAGAAATTGAACGTCTGAGCGCTCCAGGGTTAATAAAAAATACTTTCTTTTGACTTGATTTTGGTATGATGGACATGACACATCCTTCAACCAAACTTCACCAAAAAAATGAAATTCATCTAGTTTGTATAGCAAGTTGAAAGGTTTGTGTCATCCATGTGCCAGAAATTGACATCTTTGGCACTTTTAGGTGAAGACTTAGCACTTTCAGCATGCCCATCTATGAATCTTTCATCTAAAATTAACCTTGCTATTGTATTCAAATAACATGTTCATTAAAAAAAAATTCTAGAATGAAGAGTTTAATTTATTGTAAAATTATATCCTAAAAATATAGTTTTTTTCTATAAAAGTTAAAAATGAAATTTGAAAAATATTCAAAGAGGTGAACTTAATCAATCTTTTTAATTATTTAAAAAATTATAATTTATCATACATAAAATGAACTTGTTCTTTAGAAGATTTGTGGGTGTGGAATGTGGGGGTTGGGAGGGTTGTTTTAAGTTGGTGCTCCCCACGTTCCCCCCTTGCAATTTTTGCAAACAATTGTTTCCAAAAAAAGATTTAAAAAAAATCATTCTTGAAATGAAGAAAAAAGTTGTAAGAAAATATTTCTTTCAAACGTTGCAATCGCTATGCCACATCAATGAGTTGCTGTGTCCCTCTACAGGACAATTCTTGTAGTTTGGGAACTACCGAGAACTCACAGCCCTCTAGAGGGCTAAAAACTCCTCTAATGTTTTTCATGAAATCAAAAGGCACAAGAATGGAATTGAATTACACTACTTAAGACCTAAAATGACAATATTCAATCTTTGCCACACTTGAAGGTCTTGCTAATTACATTCCAAGTAATTTTGCCAACAAAAATATCTCAAAAGTGAAACTTGTACATTATCTTTGGATAAAATTATTGCCTTCAATTCAATTGTTGTAGTCTATGCCCATATAAGTCAAGCATTTCAAACTTTCATACATCACCTAAGTTACAATAGAACATTTGAAAGTATAATGGTTAAGAACATTTGCACCAAAGCACAATGAAGATAAAACAAAAGGCCATTTTGGATGAAAAGTGCTTTGGCTCCTTCAAATATTCACCATGCCCTTTTCCAAGCCTTCTATTGTATTGTGTCAAAGATAGGTCTACTAAAGCCAATTTTAGTTAGCTCTGTCCTATATGGACTTGTGATTTGTCAATTGAGATACATTCAACTTGTCACGGTTGGATACAAGAATTTTGAGGTTTCTTCAAATGTAAATACTAATTACAGTTTGTCAACTTTAGCTTGCAATAGTGAAGATGAGCTAAGTTTGCCCTTTGATTTCAACTTTAATATTTTCTATTCTTAGCAACCATTGCTACACTATCATATATTGTAGCTCAACAAGAAAGTCATCAACAACCTTTTTTTTTACTTTATGAGACAGGGCCGGGATGATGAGCAATAAAATTTGGTGAAGCATTGTATTAATTTTCTACATTCATCCATCTTTGGGACCAAAAAAACACTTTTCAATCATATTCATGCATTTTTATCATTAAAATGTCGCAACTTCATCCACATTTTTAGTAGAAATAGAAAATTGCTAGCAAAAAAAGATTACTTATATTTGGCAAAAAGTAGAAATTTATTTTGAAATCGTGCAATTTGGCCCCGTAGTACCAAAAAAAGGGTCCAATCATCATAATATGTTACAAATCTTGTAAACGTGTTCTAAGATAGTTCAGTATACCAAGTTCCCTAAGTTTCAAAGATCATAAAGATCAATACTTTAAGATAGATAGGTTGTTTTGTTTTGTTTTGTTTGTTTTTATTTGTTACATTGAGATCTTCCCAACCGTGTGTTTCCCCGTTGCATTCTTGGTACCATCACAAAGCTCTCGGCAAGGAGGGGTGCATGAGCTTTGTTTGGTGGTGTTCCAACTTACGGCGTGGAAGTGATTGAATTTCCAAGTTTTTATGAATCAAAAAATTAGAAAATGATGCTTCTTTTTTTATTTATTTTGAGCACAGTAGTTGACCCTATGGGTTGCCTTTTGCTCGACTTTCATAGTCTCTTGAATGAGAGTTTGAAGACTGTCCCCGAGAATGTAACTGCTTCTCAATCCAACCTTAGTATGCCTGGGTCAACCTTGACATCCCACTCCGTGGCTTCAACCCAAAACCCAAAATGAATCCCGTGGTCAACCTTCAACACACAACCACGCTGCAGAGACTGAAGCCCAAGGCCTCTTGAAAAGTGGACTGCTGGACCCCAAAAGGTGGCGTTCAATTGACAACTTTCCTAATGGAATGGAATAAGTTACGAGTCCAGAGAGTTTTATGGTCAACCAAAGGCAAAGGAAGCGCTGCTCGGATGGAGAATGGGGAACTCCCACGCGCTAATTGCCCGAGGACGGGTCCCGTCACCACTGGTCTTCGCCTTGACCCGACCCGACCCGACCCGTCCAGTTCATACCCGTCCCGTCCCGTCCAGTCCCGGAGCCTTCTTCCCCCAAAAGGAAAAGCTCCTCTCAGCGACGTTCATGTGCAATAATAATCTCAGCTGCTGCTCCAGCTCCGCAAACGATTGCCTCTCATGCGCATTTCGCACCTCCTTTCGCATCGTCGTCGTCGTCGTCGTCTGCTGTTCTCTTCGCGTTCGTCGTCTTGCTGGCTTTCGAGTGAGGTGAGAGCGCCGGTTGATTTGGTGATATGGGGGAAAGGTTTGAGACAGGGGCGCGGGTTGGAATTGGCGCTGTGGTGTGTTGAGGTGAAGCCAGGCCATCGCGGGGATGGATTGCGCGCAGATGCGTCCATGCGCAGATTTGTTTTTGTGTTTGAGGAGTTTTTTTAGTTTTCGGCAGAAAGGGATGCGGCGGAGAAGTTCCGTTCGTTGTGCGCGTAGCTCGGAAGGAGACTCTGAGAGCTGTGCTTTTTTTTGGATTTGGGGTTGCTTTGAGATCGCCTCGAGCTGCATTGGAGTAGCGGTGAAAAGATTTGTTGCGCTGTGCAATGCGAGTGACGTTTTTTTCGTTTTGACATCATTACGGTACTTGCGGTGGAGGTTGAAATGTCTAGTTGTCATGGTTGACTGAGGTATGCCTTGTGCGTTTGGTTGGATTGTAGATCTGGTGTGAGGTTTCTGGAAAATTGGAAGCGGGGATAAGATTGTTTAAGTGGTGGAGTTCAAGTGCATTGGTTTCGGATCGCTGTGAGGGTTTGACGCGTTGTGCGCCATGGCGACGGGACAGTTGTTCTCGCGCACTACGCAGGCCCTGTTCTATAACTATAAGCAGAGTCCGGTGCAGCGCATGCTCGATTTCGACTTCTTGTGTGGTATGTTTTCTCTATGCTACTTTTCAAGTTCTTTATAATTTGTTTTCATACTCGGTTGCCTTCGTTTGTGTGTCCATGTTAAGGTATGAATGTTGAATTCCAGCTATGTCCAACAAGCCGCGGAATTGTTCGGATTCCTGTTTTAGAGAATCCGCACCGGCTTGCGTTTGGAGATGATATTAATGTACGTAAACGAGCATGCGGTTGTCAGAGCAGAGCCAGAATCATTTGACTCTGGCAGAGTATGGAGTCTTGAATAATTTGCTCCCTCCTTTTGTGGCTCTGACTCGGAAGCGCTCCGATTATCACCACCACTTCTAAAGCGTCATGTAAACTAAGTCAAGAACAAAGTCAGTTTTCTTGATGAATTCCTGTCGAAATGTTAATTTTCTACCATCAAAGTAACAGCTGGTTTGATTTGATTCAATCACTGCATAAATTCTGGCTTCCTGCGTTGGAACACTACTTTTGCGTAACTTCTCAGTTTCCTCGACTGTGACGCTCAGTCTCAGCACCTGCGCAGCGCCTGCATTCTCTTTCACCAATATTGAATTACATGGTATCAGTAGGAAATATGAGAATTGTAAATGATGATGAACAATCTGAACAAATTATCTTAGTAGCTCTGCATCTCTGGAGAATTGAGAATTGCTTCTGAGGCCTTTTGGGATATTTCTTGATGCACAGGAAGGGAGACCCCATCTGTGGCTGGTGTGATCAACCCAGGATCTGATGGTTTCCAGAAGCTCTTCTTTGGACAAGAGGAGATCGCCGTCCCTGTACATGGGAGGTGAGTTCGACGAGCATACCATAGCCCTGCTTTGCCCTAATTCAGCTTTAGCTTCTCTTGGAAGTTGTAATCAAGCTTTCTCCTACTCGATAATTTAGTCGAATGAAAAACTCTCTGATTGAACACTCTCTGAATTTGACTTATTTATGTCATTTAGGGCAAATTAGTATTAGTAATGAAACGAAGCGCAGACTCTGACGTGTTCATTTTTTTTCCTGCCAACAGCATTTCTTCTGCCTGCAAGTTGCATCCAACAGCAGATGTTTTCGTCAACTTCGCATCATTTCGCAGGTATGCTTGTGCGGTAGTAGATACAAACGCTCCATTTGGTATTGGTGTAATGTGTTCCAGGAATTTTTGAGTTGGAAGTAAGAAACTTGTGACAAATGTACATTGTCTGCCTATACCAGTTTGCCCTCAATTTAAGAGCCAAGAATCCATGTGTGTTCAGATGCTTTACGTCAGGTTTCATTTACCTTAGTAGGAAGCATAGAAATATTTGGTGCGTAATTAACTGAATTAATTATATGTGCAGTGCCTATGAATCATCTATGGAAGCTCTTAAGCAGCCAACAATCAGGGTGATTGCAATTATTGCCGAAGGAGTTCCTGAAGCAGACGCTAAGAGACTTATAGCTTTTGCTCGTGCCAACAATAAGGTACACAGACCCCTCACATTTTAGTTCGAACTCCTGCTAAAAATAGGGTACTGGATGTAGAGTGTGAAGTTGAGAATGGGTGACAGAAACCACTTGATTGTGTGGGCAAGATATTTATCATGGAACCGAATTTGTGGTGGGTTGCGAACCTTCTGCGCGTTATGTGCCCATTGAGTGTCAACTCAATTAATTTTGTCAGTTTTAGGCCCTTTTGAAAAATCTGGTCGGATTGCAAGTGGTGGGTCTGGAGAAGTACTGAACTTTTTAGTGACTGGGCTGCGAATTCTGTGCATTGTATGCAAGATTGTATTCATATTGTGAATCGTCCTTGGTGTGATTAGAGGAAGCATTGTTCTTCCAATTGGAATTTTCTCATTTATTTCATGGCATGAAGAGAACCCAGTAGGATTATAAGTTCTAGAAGGTGTCGCAGGTGCGTAATTTGTACGACTTCATGCCCACCTGTAAGGAAATTAGAGTTCTTGTGGCAAGTGATTACTGCTCTCTGTACTGGTGAACATGTTATCATTGCATTTCTCTCATCACGTTCATGTTGTGATAGGTCGTCATTGGTCCTGCCACAGTTGGAGGTATCCAGGCTGGTGCATTCAAAATTGGTGATACAGCAGGCACATTGGACAACATCATTCACTGCAAGCTTTATAGACCTGGATCGGTTGGATTTGTTTCAAAATCTGTAAGCACAATCCTCTTAAAAGGATTTTTGGACTCCACTTTCTGGTTTGTGAATATCAGCAAATGGCCAGCAATATTATCCGTTTTCGTCGCTGGAAAAACCTACAGGATATCTGTGTGCGGCGGTCTCTAATTTCACTTTGGTTCGTGGACAGGGGGGTATGTCAAACGAGATGTACAATGTTCTAGCTCGCGTTACAGACGGACTCTATGAAGGCATTGCTATCGGTGGAGATGTCTACCCTGGGTCCACACTTTCAGACCATGTGTTGCGCTTTAATAACATTCCACAGGTGACTTTCACAAATGATGAAAACCAACTTTCTGTCGTTTCTTGTTTCTGTAACCCAGGGTGCTTTGTAGGTCTTTTCTGACTGGTATCTGCAATCATGTATTTTCATGTCTTTGCAGATTAAAATGATTGTGGTTCTGGGAGAGCTGGGAGGTAGAGACGAGTACTCTCTGGTTGACGCTCTGAAACAGGGAAAAGTAGGCAAGCCAGTAGTGGCGTGGGTTAGTGGCACATGTGCTACTCTTTTCAAGTCGGAGGTTCAATTTGGCCATGCTGTAAGTTCTTTCTCACATTTTTCGCTCACTAATCAGCATTCCTATTGTGGAAGTGAGAAATCACTCTTGGAGCTTTACTTAATGTGTGCGGGATACTGAATTCCTCCGGCGTAAACACAGGGTGCGAAGAGTGGTGGTGACGATGAGTCTGCTCAAACGAAGAACAAGTCTCTGGCTGATGCTGGTGCTATTGTACCCACTTCTTTTGAAGGTTTGGAGGCCACCATCAAAGCTACTTACGAATCACTGGTATCCACCCAGAACTCGGACAACAGATATCTTCAGTCATTCAGGAATTTGATTTTATGGTAAAGTTAAAATTCTTGAGAATTGAGCTAGCTTTATTGACTAGGTAGTTGAATTCTTGGTCAGGTTGAGAAGAAGGTAATTACTCCAGTTAAGGATTTTGTTCCACCCACGGTACCAGAGGACCTCAACGCAGCCATCAAGAGTGGAAAAGTGCGGGCGCCCACACACATCGTGTCGACCATCTGTGATGATAGAGGTACCTGAAAGCTGAAACTCTGTTATGCTTTGTGAACTTCTGGAATTTCGTTATTGACGATTTTGTGCTGTTCTTTGGCGATCAAACCTCCACTTACGATTAATCCCGTTTCAAAGCCCCTTGCACCTCCATATTTTTTCTGTGCCGTTCTCATTTTGTCATTATTATTTTCTTGTACGTTGGTTAGTTTGTAACAAGGTAATAAGTTTGTAACGTCCTTCTGTACCGCAGGTGAAGAGCCAACGTATGCAGGCGTGCCAATGTCCACAATCATTGAGAAGGATTATGGAGTTGGTGATGTCATTTCACTTCTATGGTTCAAGCGCAGTTTGCCGCGATACTGCACTAAGTTCATTGAGGTGCTTATACTCATTGTCTTATCATTTGACGTGCTGTTGATTCTACCTCAGTAGGATACGTTGATCTTCTGCTATCTCCTGTAACAAATTAAGTACCGTGTTATCCGATCCTCTTGTACTGAGGAAGCAAACATCACGACTTCACGAGTGTGAGAAGCCGTTTCTCTAGTAAAACTCGCATCGAATACATTTTCATCGAAACTTATAGCAGTTTGACTATGCGCATTTCTAGTTTCTGCCCACACCGAGTGAATTTAATATATTTGGGGACGTGGCCGTCTTTGCAGATGTGCATCATGCTCTGTGCGGACCATGGTCCAGCTGTGTCTGGAGCCCACAACACTATTGTTACTGCTCGTGCAGGGAAGGACTTGGTATCCAGTCTTGTATCTGGTATGTACCTCTGTTCAATGGACTTCTGAATTTTTCAAGTTGCGGTGGATGGTCGAAATGTTCTAGTTGGACTTTATTGCAACGTACCAAGTGGTCACTAACTATCGTACCCGGCTATCGGGGTCGGCAAAATATAATTCTAAAAATTTGATGCCGGAATTTCAATTTTTTTTTCCTGTATGAAGAACACGGATTTCGAAGGATTCTTCCTATTTATAGCATATACAGAATTTGATTTCCCAACTTAAATTAAATATTCGGCATGAATCCTAATTGCCGGGTACGGTGTTTTCCTTTTCAATGAAAATTAGGTTTGCTCACCATTGGCCCCCGTTTCGGTGGAGCTATCGATGATGCTGCCCGCTATTTCAAGGATGCCCATGACCGGGGCTTGTCACCTTATGAATTTGTGGAAAGCATGAAGAAGAAGGGTATTCGAGTTCCTGGAATTGGTCATAGGTATGGCAACTGCTCAGCTAACTGTTTTCTTCGACTTACCTCATTCTCTATCTCCAGCTTGTTTATCTGGTTCCAATGATTGTGCTCTGCAGTCATGCCCTCTGTGTGTTCACTTGCTAGTTGATTCAATCCCAATTGAAGGGTTTGAAACTCTTACAAATCACTTTTACGTAGCAAACAGTCGTGGTGTTCCTCGTGCAGGATTAAGAGTCGTGATAACAGGGACAAGAGGGTGGAGCTCTTGCAGAAGTATGCGCGTACACAATTCCCTAACGTGAAGTACATGGAATATGCTGTGACTGTGGAGACTTACACATTGACCAAAGCCAACAACCTTGTGCTAAATGTTGATGGGTGCATTGGGGCCCTCTTCCTGGATCTCCTGTCAAGTTGTGCAATGTTCACCCCGCAAGAAATCGATGATATCATTCAGATTGGTTATCTGAATGGACTTTTTGTCCTGGCCAGGAGCATTGGTCTTATTGGGTACGTATTGGCATATTGCTTTTTGATCGAGCTCCTTCAATGTGAATTATATTCAATATCCACCTTGGAGTTCTGATATTTGCTCGTTTTCTGCAGACACACATTCGACCAGAAGCGTCTGAAGCAGCCGCTGTACCGCCACCCATGGGAGGATATTCTGTACACAAAGTACTCATAGATCCATAACAGACACGGTGCTAGTAGTGGTCATCAAGTTTCCGCAACAATTTTCTTATCTAATCACGCAGGTTCACCTATTAGCGTTAGTGCACACAATGAAACACCACACGCGGGTGTACATTGCAATTCGTCTATTCTTTCAGGGCTTCTTCAATAAGTCAGCCCTAACAAAGTCCACCCTTGAGTCGAAAAACTTTAGGTTTTCCTAGGCTGGTTCTTTTGTGTCACCAGCTATTATTTATTTGCTTCACATTTCTCGGTGGTCCCCGGATCACCAAAAGATTGACCTGTATTGAAACATGGTTCGCCATTTGTAGTCATATCCTTAATCATTCATAAAGCAGCAGCCTAGTTTTGGAAGCATGATCTATGCTAATCCCAAGATTCGTTTTACCGGTGTAAATTACCAGAGTATACTAATGGGACGTTCTCGCTGGGTCTTCTGTAAAAGTGCAAACTTGTACATAAGACTCTGTAAGGTTTTACATAACTGCCGCTTCCATTGTGTCTTGGTCTGGTGTTTACAGACGCTTTCAATTGTGGACTCTCGTGAGGTGCGATTCCCTTTGTGATTCTCTTTCACGGGAGTTTAGTTGTGAATTTCAGATTTCTACTACTTGCTTTTGCTAGTGACAATGGATGCAGGTACTAACCAACAATTGAGACCCTAGTTTACGAAGTCATCAGAAAAGTTTGTGTTTTTCTTCTGATCCAAAGCGTGAAGAGACCGCTTCACCTTTATGTGTGCTCACAAATCTTTGCTTATTGGAAAATCTTCGACTTGGAGAGGTTGCTTAGGGTTTCAAGCTGTGTCAATTGAGAGTTGTTGAAACTTGGTCTTCCAGCTCGTTACGGGAAGGTTTATGAAGTGTCATCAAATGGGAAGTCATAATAAAACTACTGAGAAATCTATTGTTTTGGAAGATTTGGTGTGATCAAATCTATGGTTTTATCTAAACTGACAATTACTAATGTCATGAAAGCAAAGTGCTCTTAACCCCTAAACGTCTGGAGTCTTCTCTAGAATTGACTATTTGAGAAAAATCATCATAAAGTATTGTTTGGATGAATGTTTTGGAATTGTAAACTTTGAATTTTAGATTCCATTTGTATGATTAGATTTACCAATGTTATCACCAATATTTTTCTATAATTTTTGTAAGGGAAATTTCAAAATTCCTTCTAAATTCAATTACAAGCAAAATATTGTCATTTTTGGAGTAATATTTATTGGAATGAATTTGAAATGAGATTCTCTTGATATGGTGATTTTTTGAAATTTTTCTATTCTTAAATCTATAACCTCATTTTTGCAAATCTAGTTTTGAACTAGAATCAATGCAACTTTGGCTTGGACAACTACTTGATACACTTCTACGTTTGTAACTTTAGAAAAATATGTACTCTAGTAACACCAAATTCAACCATTAGATAGGACAACAACTTGATAAAGTATCTCCACAAATTAGGATGGTTTTCATCCAAGCAATAATGAAATCAAAATGATTTTCAATCTATTTGTTGTCCATAAATTGGGTGCTAAAGTGTTCCAAGGTTAAAATCTCTCAACTTGCTTGACATGTAGGATTGGTAAGTTAAATATAGTTGGATGACATGTTTTTAATAGTTGGAACCTTGTTATAAAAAATTTAGTTCTTCAAACCCATTTAAAAGTTGTTTTAGCATGTAGTGGGAATGTTTCATAAGCAAGGACTTTGTAAAGCAATTCTATTATATTACATTGTACCACCTAGTGTTCAACTATTGGAAGTTTTGGTTTCTACTTTCTAATGACCATGTAAGTATTGTTGCAAGTATTAGTTGCAAGTATTGTTTAGTTTACTACAGTATTGTGTAAAATTCATCGTGACATTGACAAAGACCAAATCCCTCCATAGACTTGCCAAATTTTTTAATGACTCTTCTCATACAATTTTAGGTGTTATAATGCCAAATTTGAGTTTTGTCACCATACCATTAGATAGTAAAAAAAGTGATATATTTCATAATGTTGTTCTTCTTTTTATACCTTTAGATTTGCAAAAGTACAAATATAAACATTTGTGATGAACTATTAGGACTTGGTATGATGTCTTGTAATACCCTTGATCCTCCTAGTTTTCAATATTAGCATTATCTAATTCATAATAGAGTTTGACATAATATACTACTAGATTGTTTGTGGCTTTATTATTACAATCATAGTACTTCAATTATTATGACCACTAAAAGTTTGGATTACTTTGACATTCAATCCTCTTTATACGACACTTTGCTACACATTATTTGCATATTCTTAGAATTTGTCTTGTTGCGGATTAGACAGCTTTCTTGTATCAAATTAGAAAATATGTATGAAAGTATTAATAGAAGTTTGTGTGTCTCAATCTTTAAAGCAATTTCATTAGAGAGGGGCCAATATATTGCATTAGTAGGATTCAAAATTTTGGATAGTAAAATTAAGTATGCTTTTCAAGTCTACCTTGCTTGTATCAACAAACATAATGCCTCTCACAAAGCATGTCACAAAAATATCATTTTTGACAAGGAGAATGAAGGATTCTTCTTGTTACAAATCTCTTATGTAGGATGACCTATTACAAAACAAATATCATAAGCAATTGTAATTGTATGCTAGTGAAGATTCCTTTATTGGTCATATATCCATATTTGTAAAGCATAGGTAGTCAAACAAAACCCAGTGAATCTTCATTCATAATGGTCTTCAAGCCAACATTATTAGAATTTGTAGCTAAACTTACATTGTACTAAAAAGATATTTGACTTTTTTGTGCAAAAGTTATAAGAAATTAAAGTTTGAATGATAGATTTGAAACTCATAAATATTAAATTTCTTTATGTAGATCTATTAGGGTATACACGAATAGGTATGGATTTTAGACTTTTATGGTAGGACACCCAAATGGGCTAAATGCCTAAAAACACTAATTAAGGAGATGTTTGTGCAATATATACATCTCTACTAGAACAATATGTACATATTCTTGAAGAAATAATTTAGAACATCTACCCCAAAACTTAAATTTTTTATAACTTTTGTATATAATATCCTAAGGATGCATTATCTGATGCATTGAAATTTGTTATCACTTGCCAATGAGAAAATATAAAAATTCCATTAGTTTAATAATAGAAACTATCCACAACAGAAAATTGGCATTTTTGGATGTCCCTACTTTAGATTGAAGATCTATGTGCTCATAATTGATGAGTAATGTTGTTTAAAAGTATACTAAGTGTACTTGCCTCTCTTCATTGTCTGTCATTGAAAATATCATTTGATGTTTAAAATATAATAAGGGGGTATTTGAAGCCATGTATGGGACTTAATAGAAACATTTTAGAGTGATTTTTGAACAAATTTGCTAACAATTATGACCATTTTAGAAACAACTAAGTAGTTGCTACCATGTGATTAAGGTAACTAAGCTAGTATAGATTGCTAATGTGGATTGCCTTTAGTTACTTGGAGATAGATTGTAATAAATTTTTACATGGTTTTAAAGCTCCAACATGAGTGACTTTGAATGAAATCAATAATAGGCAAAAGTATACTTTAGGATGGGTTTTAGTAGTCTATACATTTTCTACTTTGAAAAATTATGAAGCTCACAACGATGAGCCAAAAAATAACCCATTTAAAAAAAAAATTCATGATCTCTATTTGCTAATAGTAGAAAAATATTTCCCTCACTAAAGACAACTTGCAACTATGTTGAATTCCTTATTTTGATAGTTTTAGGTGCTTTCTTCTTAAGTCATGGTAATATATATACAACAATATATAAATAGATTATCTCATATAGAAGCTTCAATTCATTTGGAAGTATTATATAGTAGGATTCAAAAAATATTACAAATTGCTTAATTTTGCCATTCAATTCTTTTAGCATAGTATAAGAAAGAATTGGAATTTTTTTTATCTTGCATCATTAACACACATTTCTTATGCAACTCCAATCAAGCATATCAAATTTTAGTTTCAATACAGAAAAATTTCATTTTTGGTGAATTTTTAAAGTCAATTTTCATGGTTTTACATAATATTTTATTGAAAATAAAATTGGTGATGATTTTTTTAATTCGATTGCATAGATATGCAAAGAACATCTATATGCACATCTTTCATATTAACCCACCCCCACTCCAATAAAATATCAAAAATATAATCTAGGAAGAGTTCAATGTGAAGTGTCATATGGCCAAACTTTATAATATAGACTATCATTATATTTTAACTAGATTTTGCCATATGACCTTTACATTGTAATGAATTTTGTACATTTGAGCATAATGGTACAATTACATTGTCAAAATCTAATTATAATTACAAGATATCTATTGTTCAAAATGAGGGCATTGTCACCCTAGCAATGAAATCTCCATAGAAGGAATTGTGAAACTTTTTTGGAGATGCTTAGTGAAGGAAAAATGTGCATATGGATATTTCCAACATATCTTCGCAATCAAATTTAAAAAAAAAATTGTTACCAATGTTTTTCAATGGATTATCTTGTAAAACTGTGAAAATTAAATGAAAAAATTCACCCAATATGGAGTTTTAGTTCTTTGAGACTAATATTTGATACACTTGATTGTGATTGCATAAGAGTTGGATGCTAATTATTCAAGACAAAAAATGTCAATTCTATTCTATTATTAAAGTTAATCATAAAGTATATGCAATGCAAGACTAAGAGTTGGAGTTTGAGAAAAACACAGGACCAAATTCCTCCAAAACTTAGGTTTGATGAAGTTTGATGCCATCTTTCTTTTGTACTATTCTTAGTTAAACCTTCCTTTGACACCAGTTTACAAACCCAGGACTAACTTTATGATTAACTCTATTACGCAAAATTCTTTGAATGAATGGTACAACAGGCAGTTTATACGATTACTGGATGAATACATTTACTAAACCGTTTATACAGGTTGAAACTTGTAAATGGAAAGTAACGTAGGTCCTTACTACTTTTGGGAGGCTAGATCACGATCCAAACCTCATATTGTGCACTATGGAATTTTTTTCTCCTTGAATCATTTCCAAAAATATCCATAATTCTCTGGAGGTTCCAATTCAGTCTACATCCATGAACCTATTAACAAAATATTGCCATGAATGGGGAAGAAGCCCAACAGAACAGGCCGCCGGGGCCGCCGGGGGCCAAGCACAGGCACGCAAGCCCATTGAATGTAGCAACGCCATTCCTGCACAAGTGTGAACATAACAGACAGACAAGCCTCAAGTCCTCAACCCTCTGTTCCAGTCGTCGTCTTCTTCTTCACTTGGTAGGTCGGATGCCTTGAATGCAAAGAAATTATGGTGAACCTGATCACCACCACTGACGGAAGTTATTATTGCATAAGTTAGCAATTGCTGCAAGGGAGAAGTTGACAGCAGCAGCAGCAGCAGCAATAACTTCGGCATGTTCGGTTTCCTTCCCAGCTGGGCAGTCTGTATCCCGAGTTTCATCCGTTTGCTAGTCTTGCGGAACATGTGCTGGTCGCCCTGTTGTAGGCGAGAGAGAACTGAAGAAATGCCATCAAAAACAGCTTCAGTAAGCAGTCGCAGAGTTTTTACTGGAAGGTTAGCGAGTTGTAAGGTAATGGTTTGATTGGATTATTGCACGAGTGTAATCACAACAGAGCAAGATTGCAATGTCACATTGCTACGCCCTTCCTTTTGAAGCACGGCCATGGCGTGCAATTTATGTCGTCTGGGCGAGAGGAGGCTTTCTTTTGGAGCATCGCGCTCTCTGATGGGGGGCCATTTCTTCGTCGCGATTTGGATCGAGCTTCTTATGGCTCCAGCTCTCACTGGGACTGAGTTACTACCATTTTAATGCTAATTCTCTCTGTCATTTATGGGGTCCGAGGTGGCAAGGGTAATCAATTGATTATGTAAGTAAGAGTCGCTGTCCTTTCAACTTCACCTGTCACCTCGATTGACTTGAACACGTGGTAGTGGGGAGAGAGAGGGAGTGGTTGGGTTTTGCAATAGCGTCTCATTTTCTTATGGTTCTATAAGCAGATTGAACGGGCGTAGTTGAAGAGTTACAGGGTTAGCATGTTCACGGAGCCCACAACTGTGATCAATCCAATGCTAATGCAAAGGAACTTCGGAAACCCAGCTAAATAAATGAGAAGGTTAGACGAGGCATAGGGTTTTAGAAGAATAGGAGGACTCGGGGGGTAGTGAGTCGAAACCCTTTGGGTGAGTCTTGATTTAGGGCCAACTCCCATGGCTGCGTGTGGAAGCCATCGCAGGGAGTTTTGGTTCCTGTGGAGTCTTCTGGCTGTTGCTCGTGTGGCCATAGCCAAGGAGTTTCCAGTTCCACAATGGAGCAATGGCACCCTGAAGAGCCCGTGGCGGATGCACACCCTGTTCTCGGTGGAGTGTCATGTGTACTTCGACTGGCAGACGGTGGGCATCATGCACAGCTTCCGGAAAAGTGGACAACCGGGCCCTGTGACGCGTCTGCTCAGCTGCACGGAGGAGCAATTGCAAGGCTACCGAGGCTTGGACTTGGCGCCCACCCACCAGGTGCCTTCCATGAGCCAACATCCCGTCACGGGAGACTGGTACAAGCTCCACCTCTCTTTTCTGGTTTTGTCTTAGTTCTCTTGCTACTCTAATTGCAAGGTAGAGGCTCCATTAACCATACAGAACAGTAGAGTTCCATCGATCATGCATGTGAGCTTTGATTTGTGAAAATACTTAATTTATGGACATTTGTTTTTTTACGATTGGTTTTTAGATTAACGCAAACCAAATGTGTAAAATTAAAGATGCTGCAAGATTCGAGATTGCTGTAGGAAAAGGTTCACCTGTATGCTGAATGGAACCGCTCCCTCACTGTATGGTGAATGGAGACTTTACATTAGGTTACTTTGCAATGGAAAGCATGTTCGTGGCCGCGGAGCTTGAAGGTTATTACTTTCGGACTGCTGGAGTTGTAGCATGTCTTGTCAGCGTGGTTTTCTTCTTGTAAGGTAGAGGATACTATTTGCGTCATTTTTAGGCATTGTAACCGACATTGGAGTGTGCTTTCAATGAGAGATTAATGAATAGAACTCACTGGAGAGATCACTTGGGTACTACAAGAGCCAAACTCTCTTAGGATCAAAAAAATTCTCACTCAATGTACTGGGTGATTTCTTATGCAATCATTCAAACACTGGGAGGTTATAGTCTGCTATTGACGGGATAGTAGAGAACCTCATTTCTATGCAAAGATCATGGTTATTAGCATTCAGGCAAGTTGGGGGCTTACAACCAACTTGGTAATTGAAGGCCAACCAAGTGTCTTGGAAGAGATGAGTCGCTGTTGATCAGTATAGGAGTCGGAATCAGGTCGTTTGACGGTTTTAGTGTCCTCTACCTTAGCATGGGGATTTTGCGATTGGCGAGCTGCGAAAACTTGTGGCACGTTGAGGATACTAAAACCGTCAATAGCAAATGTAACACGTTGAGAATTCTCCTTGAGGTGTATGTAAATCTAATCATTGTGAGTTTTTAGTCTTGTTGTGGCGTAATGAAGGTTCAGTGTGGAATCACCTCGTGCTTTCCCGTGCCTCTCCATCTGACAGGTTTCCATGTGACTATCATTGGAGAGGGTTAAGTGTGTGGTCCTGCTGCGAAGATTGATTTTGTTTACCCTTGGATTATTTTAACAGGTATCCAGCGATTAACAAACCTGCAGGTGTGGTTCACTGGCTCAATAATAGCAAAGAGGCCGAAAATGTTGATTGGGTACTCATTCTGGATGCAGACCAAATCATCCGGCACCCCATCACTCCCTGGGCCCTAGGAGCTGAGAAGGGTAAACCAGTTGCAGCTCGATATGGGTGAGGCCTCCTAGACCCCTTGAAACGAAGGAATGCAGGAAACATCATGTCCTCCTTGTTCTTATCAATATGAAACCCTAAACCCGTTTGTGACCAAGCCCGAAAATATAAAAAAACAGTTTGAAAGCTACTTGTCGATTAACTAGTAACTTTCAAGACATCGATTTCTATTGTTTAAAAGCGTAGAGTATGATTTCTTCTTTCTATTGTCGCAGTTTCTTACCTTCCTTGAAGCTTCCCAAATGATTTATTTCAAGTCCTGCAGATATGGACCTTCTTTGGCTATTTAGGCATTCATTTGGCAGTGGGAATCATTTTTGTAGTCGTTCGTACCCATCTCTTTGCGTGCTACCGGACCACATCATTCGAATGCCTCAGATCGAGCACATATTTTTTAGTGTTCTCATCCCAGCATGAATTCATTAGAACTATTCGTGGCTAAATGTGCAGGTATCTGATAGGATGTGACAATGAGCTTGCCAAGATGCATACGAAGCATCCAGATCTATGTGATAAGGTTGGAGGATTTATTCTGATGCATATAGAGGATTTGCGCAAGTTTGCCCCGCTCTGGCTCTCCAAAACGGAAGATGTGCGGAATGATCGAGAGCACTGGGCCACCAACATCACTGGCGACATATATGGCAAAGGCTGGATTAGTGAAATGTATGGGTATTCCTTTGGAGCTGCTGAGGTACGGTTCTTGATATGAATGTGGTGCTGGGCTTTCTTTTTTCTTTTTTGAAGCTCCCAAAGGGCTGTGATTATGATTCATTTGAAGTGTATTACTCTGAATTCTTACAGTTTTTCATGAATAGGTGGGCTTACGCCATAAAATCGATGACGAAGTGATGATCTACCCTGGCTACATACCCGTACCAGGTGTTGAGCCTTTGTTGATGCACTATGGACTCCCATTTAAGGTTGAGGACTGGGAATTTGCAAAGCTGGACCACCATGATGACGATCTCGTTCACGAATGCAATCGACTGTTTGCAGCTCCTCCTTACCCTCACCAGGTACTACGCTCTTTCCATGCCGCCTTGCAAAACAAAAGCATTGCAAACGTTTTAATATTCCTTATACCGTCATGCATTTTCACTTTGTTACAAGATTTTTTGGGGGACATTATAGTTCATATCAATATGAAGCCCAAAACCTGAAGTCCTCTAAATCATTGAATTTTCTCATTGATTCCAAGTAGGCCATTAAAAACTGATGTTCAAACTTAATTTTAGCTTTTCTGGTATTTTGAATGATGAAATGGATCCAAATTTAGATTGTTTTGGATCACATCTATAGATTCATACACTTGGAATGAAAGTCCATGATAATTGAAGCAATACTGAAGGGTTTATGGAGAGTTCAAGTTCTGTTGAGTTCCATGAAAGTCCAATTTTGAAGACTCATATCGCACTTGCTACTGGTCATTTTTATATGATTCAAAAGCGTAATGCAACTAGACGAATATAATGAATGCTAATTTTTGTTCAGATGGAGAGCATTTGAATGACCCGTTTGGCTGCTTGTGGCGTTTAAGAGTTTAAGGTTGAACGAAATCCTGTGATTCAGTATCTTCAGCAAAACCAAATTGCATTTGACGGTCATGCCACTTTTTTTTTGAAGCCAGTAGATCATTTGGCACTTCTGCTGCTCGTCATGTGGTCCAGGTTGAGAAAACGCAGAGTGATCGCAATCAACTGCGAGCTGATCTCTTGAGTATAGAATGCATAAACACAATTAATGAAGGGCTTATTATCCATCACGAGAGTCACGGGTGTCCCCAAATGGAGGAAACCGAATATGCCAAGTTTTTGAAGAAAAATGCACACGAGGAAGCGCGCCTACTACCGCAAGAAGATCAGCAGAAACCAGCAGAGAAGTTGTATTACCCGCGTATTCATACACTCTTCTCCGCAGAGTGTACCCCTTATTTCGATTGGCAAACAGTGGGGCTTGTGCATAGTTTCCAGCAGAGTAAGCAGCCAGGCTTCATCACTCGGTTGCTCAGCTGCACGGACGAGAATCTCAAGTCTTATCGAGGCATGGAGCTGGCACCCACGCACATTGTCCCTTCTATGAGCCTCCATCCTCTTACTGGCGACTGGTGAGCAAACACGGCATTGCTAGCATTTCTTCACTCGTCCTTAGTTGGTTTTGTTGGGTTCATTTGCTCTCTTAATTTCAAGACTTATTCTTGGATACCCCTCTCTCGCAGTGTTCCAAAGAGAGTGTGGTATGGCTTTTAATATGTGGAAATCAATTATCTGCAAAAGAACGTAAATTAGAGGATACCACTTGCGCTACTTTTAGCATTTTAACATGTGTAGGAGCGTGATGTTTGGGAGTCCAGTGTCGAGTTGTGGAGAAATCACTTCGGATATAAGAGCCAAATCTTTTGAGATCAAATTCTTGTCACTATATGTGATGATTGATTATGCAATCATGTACAGTGGGAGGATGTAGACCGGTATTGAAGGGACAGTAGACAACCCCATTTCCATTCAAAGATCAGTGACCATAGCCAAGTCCTGCTTACTCCTAACTTGCTGATTTAAGGCCAACCGAGTTTATTGGAAGATATGAGTTGCTGTTGGTCACAGGGATCGATATAGGAAACGGGATGAGGTCCCTAACGGTTTTGGTGTCCTACCTTATCTGCTTTTTCAGGTACCCGGCCATCAACAAGCCAGCAGCTGTGCTTCACTGGTTGAATCACGTCCGAACAGATGCTGAATATATTATCATTCTGGATGCGGATATGATCATGAGGGGTTCTATCACCCCTTGGGAATATGGTGCCCGGAAGGACCTCGTTGTTGCAGCCCCATATGAGTACGTCTCATCCTCTAATCAAGGCAACTGCATCTTCTTCCTCAATTACTCGTCGAACAAAAATTACGATATGCTGCAGTATTAATGTCTTCCAAGAATCCAACTCTAAGTAGCTTTTCTTTTGTATCTGTTTGCAGCTATTTAATTGGCTGTGACAATATTCTAGCTCAAATCCACACAAGAAATCCACAAGCCTGCAGCAAAGTGGGAGGAGTTTTGATAATCCACATCGACGATCTTCGCCGGTTAGCTCCTCATTGGCTCCATAAAACAGAGGAAGTACGGGCAGATAAAGCACACTGGGCAACCAACATCACTGGAGACGTGTACCAGCAGGGCTGGATCAGTGAGATGTATGGATACTCCTTTGGTGCAGCTGAGGTAAAAAATTCTACTCTGGAGTACTATTGTACCGTCCTCCTTTACCTCTTTAATATGATTGCCTGGGGTCCCCTAAAAACTTCTCGACTTAGTTTGGATCTGTGATAAGTGTGCTTCAGTGAATGATAGTGTGACAAGTGTGCAGGATATTCCAGACTGTCGAATCAGAGTAAGTCATATTATAGAGGTCTGAGTATGCTTGACGTATTCTTCAGTTGCTGGACTGTCCCCAGTCTCTGCAGCTGCAGAGACGATATTTAACCGAGCTATAGAAACTGGTGGACTAATTAGAGTTTCTTTGCTTTGCGCATATTTAGTATGTCAAGAGGAGGGCTTGATCACTGTGTTGCTTAAACTCAGACAAGGGCTGTTCAACCAGCTTATGAGTTAACACGTTTCTTTAAAACTCTGACAATGACTCTTTTTCCTCTTTATTTTTGTTAGATCAACCTGAAGCACTCACGGCGTGGTGACATTATGTTGTATCCCGGATACGAGCCCTACACACCACCACGTCTGCTTCACTACGGCCTCAAATTCAGTGTGGGCGACTGGCACTTCGACAAGTCCGAATGGCGAGATCAAGACATGACCAACAACTGCTGGACCCATTTCCCCAACCCTCCTGATCAATCCACACTGCCCAGGGCTCTCCCCCGCGAATTTGACCGCGACAGCATCAGCATCGAATGTGTGCGCACGCTCAATGAGGCTCTTCGCTTGCACCATGTGAAGAGAGGTTGCCAAATGCCTCCAGCGAAGGAAGAGTCCAGCACTGTCGAAACAGTGTCAACGAATGAGGTCGAGCATCAGGATTTGGGCCAAATTGTGGGTGGAAAATCAACCCGGATGAACACCATGAAGACTTTGCTCAAAGGGAAGTCACAGAAGCTGCGAAGCATTCCCACGCTGATTAGTCCCAGGATCTGGATGGTGGGACTTTGGACTCTGTTGGTTAGCTTTTTCTTGCTCATTGTGTCCACTCTATTCTCCAGGAACAAACCTGCGTTGCAAAGACCCAGAAAGGCTAGCAGACCTGGCCATCGGCCTTCTCGCCCTGGCTCGGCTGGTGACGGTGGTACCCCTCTTCTTTCTGCAGACTTGACTGTGTAAATGAGCAATTGGTTTCTTTATTTTTGGCGCAACTGAAGCGTGTTTTCTTTGGAAGTAGACGAGCAATTGCAGGCATGGTACCGTAGCTCTCAATAGGAGAAATTCATACAACGGATTGCTTGAAGCATCTATATTACTGTCAAAAGGCACAGGAACTATCTGTAATTAGAAATGACCAACATGTGTCTTTTTACAGTAAATGGTTCTGGATAGAACATACCGATTGTACCTTACACGTGAAGTTCATTGCTCGTTAACAATCTCCCTTCTTCCTGCGGGTGACCTTTCTATATTAGTAGTCGCACTTGAAGCTCTCGTTGTATTTATATAGGTTAACTTAACACTACACGGGCATGGTTACCTAGTATAGCCTTTATAGCTCAGTGGTAGAGCGTCAGTCTTGTAAACTGAAGGTCCGGTGTTCGATCCACCGTGGAGGCATTTTGAAAAAACTCGAATAAGTGAGTGAACTTCATCTTGACTTCGGATACGGACATTTTGAGAATAAATTATCTATAAAATTATTTTGAACTCGTTTTTAACTACTTTTAATTTGTTTTTAACTACTTTTAATTTGTTTTTAACTATTTTTAATTTGTTTTTAACTGCTTTTAATTTGTTTTTAACTATTTTTTAATCCCTAAAGTCCCAAGCTTTTTTTTATTCATTCTATTTGGACTAAAATAGTTTGTTCTTAAAGCAACCATTTAAGCCTACGTAATAACTCATCATTGACAATAATAGATATTTCAAGCAACATATGGGGTTGCATTATAGTTATTGCTACTTTACAATGTATAGTCATTCATTCTCAGATAGGGGTTGCATTTAGAACATGCGCGCTTTTAGAGCAAACTACCTTAGTAATGAGAGAGTTAGGCAACCTTAGCATTTTTTTTAAAATAACCTAAGAAATTCAATTTTTAATGCAAATTTCACAATTTTTCAAAAATATACCACTCTTGAAATTTTAAGTGTGGAAAGTAGCTTTGAATACCCATTTTAAATCCTAAATATTCCAATGCCAATATTTTGGTTGATGAAAATATTGCTTTGTCAAAAGACCATTTCATTCAAAGTAATTCTTGAATCTTTTGAAAGATGACCTCTCTTTAATACCAATTTGATGAGATTTAGGTAGATAATATCATTGTATAAAGATAAAAGCAAAAATCTGCAAAATTCAAAATGGGTATTCAAAGCATTGAAGGGTTAAAGAATTTGAAGTTGATTATGAAACCACAAATGATCTTATCATCTTCTCTACCATCTCTAGCCAAGTAACATCATCTCAAATTTCACCCCTCATTGTTTTGACATTGTTTCAATGTTAAGAAAATTGTTCAATTGAATTAGTGTTGTCTCATATTGTTTTGTCAAAATAGGAGGTCCATAAAGTGCCCACGTAAGAAATGAAATTGAATTTGGATAGGTGAAACTTCTTGGAATATTTTTTGGTAAAATTTTCTTGAAAGACAAATGGAATTGGCATCTAACCCAAGTCGTATCATATTTTTTGGGGAGCTTTGTGAAATTAATTATGGATTTTAAAGTTGAAATGGCATAGGGCTCTAAAATTGCCCAACCTCTTGAAATGTATACTATTTGTACAGTACATTGTTGGTACAACAAAAAATCAACATTTACAAATAGTATACATTTGAATCAAATTTCTCTTTTAATCAACATTAATTCAATATCTAAATAACTATTGATCATTGTTGCAATGCATATTGTGTCAACATAATTTCAATTTTTACTTTTATCAACATTGATTCAACTAAAATTTCCACTTGAATGTCTACAAAAAGTAGCCACTTTGTCCAAAATGTGGTACAACGTGCATTGTCTTATTCTCAATATATATATTTTGAAACAAGCATATTCAAGAAACACACTGCAAGGGTTTTTCCATCAAGAGGAGAGGCTGATTTCACACAAAGTAAAGAACCTACTGCCACTAGGTATCAAATCCACAACCATGCCATTGAACTTGGGTACCTCACCACCATCACCCAGTAGTTTAGGGTCATCTTAGACCAACTCTCAATATTTTTGATGGAGCTTACTAAAACACAACATGGGGAACGAAGAGAGCACACTGGTGCTGAACGTGTAACTTAGTCCTTGAATGATTATGGCACTGTTTCTTCATTAAATTGGCAAAATTTTGTATAAATTGTGCAAAAACTAAATCTAGACTTGGTCCTCATTATGCAACAAAACCCAGCTTGACTTGTGCATTTCATCATGGCAATCAAAAACTGCCAATTCACTGAAAATTGTGTTGAATATGAGCCATAATTATCTGGATTTACTTTGACCAATTGCATATGAAATATGCTGCTCAATTTTCACAAATCAAAAGAAAAGTCTATGCTCTGTTTCTTACACAGCGTTGTATTGAAATTTTGTGTCATCCCTGTGCAAGTGACAAAAGGAAAAAGCACAAAAAACAATGAAAGCATTTGACAAATAAAGGGAAAAACTTCAACAAACTCAAAGTCGGGAAGCACCGGCTTTGTTGAAGACTAAATTAACGTCTCAAGAGGAAGGTAGATTTTGGTGTCAATTATTGCACATTATATGTAGATTGGAAATACAATTGAGTAGATTTTGCACAACGACGCTCAAGTATGTTGGTATTGAGATCATAGGCTTGTGTAATGTATCAAAGAGCTACTTTTATTCTAATGGCAAGTACATACTTCTGTGGACTCTAGTTGAAACTTTGAAGCTTTGAAATTAGGTAGTTAATTATGTTTTCAATTTAGTGTTGCAATTATGTTTCTTTCCTTGTTTCTATAGAGTTAATGTGAGGTGGTGCTCTTGAATTTCATCCTCTAAAAGTGCCTATATTTTGCAAACCAAAATGGTTACTAGACTAAATCAAGCAACTCCACCTAGAGCAAAGAACAAAGTAAGCTTGTATAAGCCTCCAGTTCGGCAAGAATAAAAGCATTGACAAGATATCCAACAAGTACTATACAACCTTTTCATTCATACATACTTGATAGTCCTTTCTATTCACACATACATATTGGACCAAGTTCCCATTCATATCCACATGTTGAGCCTCTTCAATTTTGGCAACCTATCAAAAGGCAACATGTGAAAAGCTTGTATAAGCTTCTGTTTCAACAAGGAAGTTATACAACCTTTTCATTCACATACATGTTGTCCAACCAAGTTCCCATTCATGTCTACCTTTTGCTATTTCAATTTTAGAAATAGAAAGATACCAACAACATATAAAAAAGCAACCTTCAATTGCTCACACACCGCACTATAAGAACCCTATGTTTTAGATGATGAATTTTAGGTAACATCCAATATAAAAAATTGCATTTTATGTCAACAATAATGTCCACCATAACATCAAAATTAATATACAATGTTATTGTTGACATGAAAACACAAATTGTTATATTGGATGTCAGCTAAAATTTGTAACCTAAAACAGATGTTTCTTATAATGCTTATTAGTCAACCAATTAGGCCTACTCAACAAACTAGTACCCTAGTACACCTTCAACTATGTACAATACAACATACCTCTTAATGTAAGAGAGAGGTGACAATACTTATACTTGCAAAAAGAATTTAAAATTTTGAGAAAATAAGTACAATTACTAACTTCTTCTCTTGAGGGCTACATTAGACAAACTCCTAGGTTGCTCAAAAGAATTTGTCAAGATAAACTCTATTTTACAACTTGTGACTTATTATTATAGATATTACACTTGTTTTATTGAAATCTTACTAGATTTGTCATGTTCTTATAGTAGTTTCAAAAAAATTTGTAATGGTAATTAGTTTGAAATTGACTAGTTTATAAACTAATTTTGAATTAATTTTGAACTAATTAGATTTTTTATGTTGTTATGGTAGTTTCAATTAATTATGTGATGGTAATTACTTTTAGCCAATTCTATAATGGTTGATTTTTGCAAAAGAATCTCACCAATATTATATCAAAGCTCTTCTCATGGCAAATTAGAAGTTGCCACTTTATACCTTATTGATGAGGTCATGATTGAAGCTATCCTTGCATCATTCAACACAATTGATAATAAAAATTGCTTGTGAAGCTATCATGAAAGAGTAGTATAAACCAAATGATTTTCAACAGATTGTAACAAAAAAAACTTTATGATTGTTGAGGATTCACTTGTATAAGTTGTTGGGATGTCCATGCCCTAATGATGAAAAGGTGGAAAAATTGACTCAATGGTTCAAGACACTTGAAGAGCTTTGAATAGCTTTGAATGATGTTGCTTTTATTATATGCAAGCTTCTAGTTTCATTAGTGAGCATTTGATTTTTAATAAACAAACATTATGTTAAGATGATCAATTAATAAATGGTTTAGCCTCTTAGTCTAGGATGGGTTGATAATTGTCTATTCAAAGGACAAGTGGAGAATTTTTGTTCTTTAAGGTAGATCAATTGACCCTTATGGCTTGGATACTATTCATAGCTTGAGTGCTCTTAAGGAGTAAATATAACAAATGTAAATTTGTACAATTATTGTAAGCCTTACATGGTTCTTATTTCATGTAATAAGTCATGTAGTAGTCTACTAGATAGTTTTTATAATTATTAATGATTATTCATGTTATACATTTGTAAATGTAGTTTGAGACTTTTGTGATGGATAATTGTTTAGACTTTCCATATTTTTTTGTATTACATGTTTATGTCTATAGCTTGAATTGACCATACTAAAAAGAGACTTAATCCATTGGACATAGATAAAGAGGTGAATTTATGATGAAGGCAACAAGGGCATGTTTATACACAACTTGCCCATATATATGATTATGTGTAACGAATTATCATCATTCAAAATGATGATTTTGACATATAGACCATGTTTTTGACACTCCCAACATTCATAGAGAGATTAACATTGAATCCTATGAGCTAGCATTTGAGCTTTGAGCTTCCAAATTGTAGAAGGCATAGATTGTGAAGATTTAGGGACATTTGCGATTCAAGTCAAAAATCTAATAAATTGTTGCAATAAATTTTTGCAATCCTAAAACTAAAAAATGTTGTGCTTTCTAAAATTCACATTGTACATTACTAATCTTGA
Source organism: Pseudoscleropodium purum (assembly GCA_963969395.1). Classification (NCBI taxonomy): domain Eukaryota; kingdom Viridiplantae; phylum Streptophyta; class Bryopsida; order Hypnales; family Brachytheciaceae; genus Pseudoscleropodium; species Pseudoscleropodium purum. The sequence continues at coordinate 9,343,463 of OZ017796.1, forward strand.
AAGTCATTCCATTGCTCTTTTGAATGCTTTATCCAAAACTTTTTATGTGTATGGTGTATTAGTTGCGTACTAGGAAGTAGGAGAAAAACAAAAGTAGTTTTAGATCACAAACTCTGAGTCAAGCCCAACTAGGTGTTTGCTTGATTGTTTGAATCAAGTCTGTGCTACTTGTGTGGAAGTGGGTGTATGAAGTGTGAATTGCCAAACTAGTAAGTGTTAGAGTTAGTTGATGGGATCTGAGAGATTGAAATTCATGTTTCCAAAAACCAAATCATCACTGGCTTTTGGATTTGAATTTTCTTATGTACACATTGAAGTAATATTGAACCAATGTACATTAAATCAAATTTAAGAATTTTGCATGATGTCATTGTCTCAATGTTAAAGTTATATTATCTAGACCAATACTACTTAAAACAACATTAAAATAATACTAATAAATTATACATTCATTTGGATCAATATATAAATGATACTTTGACAAGTTACTTTGTTCCAACATTGAATCAATGCCATACCAATATTGATCAAATTTATCATTGAAACAACAATCTTTCAACCTTAAGATTACAACCAATCACTGTTTTAACATCAAAACATCAGCAATTCAAGGTGCCTTGTTATTTTGAGATGTTTATTTTGAGATTTTTTGTTATTTTCTCTATTGTCGTCAATTTCGTTTGTAATGGCGCAACGCATTGCGTCAAAGTTCCGAGCTTCAACTGCACATGCAAAGCTCTCATAATTCTGATAATGAAATCTGGCATTGAAATTTAAGATTCCAGACACTACTTCGGGAAGTCAGTGTCATTGCAACGAATTTCCACCATTCTCAATTTCATTAATTTGGTACCAAAAATTGTGACATTCGTCTGAAAAAGCTCCACGACCCAACGGATTGCCATTGATTTTAAGATTCAGGCTGAAGATCCAGCTAGTGCCGAACTCGTGGAGTTCCGCGCGCCACCTTAAGGAAATCGACGTTACATTCAGTTGAAGTCAATAACTTCGCAAGGACGTACCCGTGATGGTGGTGGCGACGGTGGTGGCGTCCCTGGGACCCGAACATGCAATTATGTGACGATTCGCATCAAGAAATTGTCCATTTGGTTAATGAAATCGGCCCGATCCCGACAATTAAAAAAAAAATTGTGACATAAATCTACACAAAGCTCTAAATAACTAGAATAGGTATTAATAGATTTATGTCTCAGGCCAAGCGTCCTTAACTTGAAAGTGCCAAAGTCGTGCAATACAACCAATTCAACGAAACTGACGTTAAAGTTGAACGTCAATTTCGTTAAATTGGCGATGTTCCATTACTTTGTCGCGGTTCACGCTGTCTGGACCTAAAATCAATAAGTCCCAGTTTGTAGCCTGATATTAGATCTTGGTGAAGATATTTGTCACAATTCTGGCTGTGCGAATATCGCGAATTCAACGAAACTGACGTTAAAATTGATACTTGACATGATATGGACAACCAACTTTAATCCAGTGGCGAAGCAGAAAATATAAAATAGTTTTAGGGTCATCGATGTCATCGATGACCCATGCAATTGGATCGGATGGAGTATGATTGACCGGAACGTACTACGACTGGATCAGAAACGTCACGAGTTCAATTTCATTACTTGACAGACACCCTTGCGCGCAATCGCCCAGCAGGCTAGCTACGACCTCGAAATTAATTAAAAGCGGTGGTCGTCGTCGGAGCTAGCTAGAGATGCAATTGATTCCAGCAGAAGGTGGTCTGAATGCAGTTCATGGAGTTCCAATAGATGCAACAATGTCCGGCCATAGTAATTGTTTAATCCAAGTAATATAGAAGTCCTTGAATGCAGGAACTGATCGATCGATCATAATTGTATGTTGAATTCATTTTATAAGTGCCGATATCGATGGAGGTAAGAACGTGCTGAGAAAACGGCGGTGAATCGTTCACAACAACGGCGACTGACTGACCCGGACGCACTTCCCTGATCAACTTCAAGGCAGTTGTGAAGAAACACCCACATGAATGCAAATTTATCAAAAGGCGGCGCTCTCCGATGACCTACTGCAAGGGTTTCCTGGACATATCTCACCAGGGAGTTTTCAGCTAGAGGTTACCACCACGGTAATGAAACAGAGTTTAGCACCTCGGAGGTGGTAATGATTGAATTGATCGAGATGGTAAACTCGGTTTACTTTCATTAAACTCCAAATTAAAACTCCCTTGTGGATATACTGAACACATTGATGATATATTGATTGCCACTGTGTCAATTTTCTTATTTAAAATGTCATGGGCACCATAAATTGTGAAATTCATCTGCACAAGGTTCTAAAAATTAGCACCAAAGCTCTTGAAACTATTCAGATCGGTATAGATCTAGCTACGTTTTTCAGACCGCCCTGAAAAGAGTCACCGCAAAATCAAGGTTGGTGGGATTCCGACAACCTCCGCCAAAATAAGGAAATACATACAAGTTTTAATTTCACGATTAGTGAAGCCACAGGTAGGTCAGATTTGGCCGGCAGTGGCCTCTACTACAGCACCCGCAGCGTTGTGCAACTGCAACATCGACGAGACCCCATCACCCAACGTCGGGAAACGTCGGGAAGTGTCTGGAAGTGTCTGGAAGCTTGCCTCGGTTACTGCGAAAGAAATTGTATAATTTATTGACATATATAGTCTTCTTCCACGTTTGTAATTGTACAAACGAACGGACGCAGACACACTCTGATCTTTTAGGTTAAATGAAACACCTGAATTGTTATTACCTCGAAACTGTTCAGTTTGGTGCTGACCAAATCAACGGGGGTGGCCATAGCTGGTTCGTTAAATACAGTAAAACTTCAAATCAGAAGGTGACACGCGGCATCCTGTTTAGTGCCAGAGTCCGAGTTTGACAGGGTTGTTTAATTTCTGCTGGGCGGATCCTGAGGAGTTTCGTAGGCATCCCGCATACCAGATTGGAATTTTTCCCTGTATGAGTAATGGTAAGCGGCATGCCTAGTTTAGCATTCCAGTGGCATTTGTACAAAACTATATTACGTAGTAACATTCAACAGTGACCGCGTAACAGTGTCGGACTCGAGATAGGACATATTTTTAGCAAAATATCGCTACGCACATAAGCGAGAGGCGGGGCTACAAAACAGATGCAACTGCAGATCCCCTGTTTGGAGGATTCGAGAATCCCACGAGCTTTACATGATTACCACACAAGCTTCAGTTGCTGCTGAGAAAAGAATGGTGAATTCAACAGACTTTCTAAGAATTGGTGGCCGAATTGGTGATATCCCTTCTTTTGCACATTTTTATTGACTGATTTTTCCCAAAGTTTTAGTGGTAATACATATAATCAACGCCGTTGTTTCTGTATTAAGATTAATAAGAAAATACCTACACGGAACCGATTATAAAAAAGTAACGTGTTGAAATTGTTAGACTACAGTAGTTATTGGTAGAAGCATGTTTAAATCCGGAAGCGACCTCGAATTATTAGTCTCATACCGGCAAGTGCTGCAGACATGCTCGAGGATCTGAACAATCATTCACCACTGACTAACTTCGTCTGCACTGGTCACTTGCATTTGCAAAATGGGCAAAGAAAAACTTTTTCGTTGATTCTTCATTTCGTTGTTGAATTCGAATTTGCTTCAAACAAATGTAAGTTGTAACAGGACCACACATTTGCTCCGGGATGCTAACACACGATCGGCACATTCAGAAGCAGTAAGTCTAAGAACAGGAAATAAGGAGAATCGGTTAAGCAAAAGGTTTTGTAACGTTTTCACGATCTAGTACATGACATTTCCTAGTGTTTTGTTATGTCGAATGAACTAAGATAGAGGATACTTAATCCGGCCGTTAGGGACGCATTCAAGTTCCCACCAATTTTTTCACAAAATGTACACATAGATGGTTTCCAACTTCCAACTTTGACAACTCATAAAATACTCTCAGAATGTTAAAAAAATTGTGTTCTCTTCGGGTTTCAAGACTTCTTTTCAATTACCCTCACGTTCTCTTTGAAGTACAGCTGCATAAAGTTGGGAGTTAGGACAGATTGAAGGCAGTTTTGCATTGAAAGCTTGCAAACCTCGTGTCAAGGTAGCCGTTATGGTTGCTTGAGAGGGCACAAGAGCCCCGTACTAGGCTGGCACATGCAATGCCCATGTGCAAGTTGAGCTGGCTGTCCACGTAAACCACATCCTGATGTGGAATAGCATGCACGGTAGGTCTCATTCTCACTCAGGACGTTACCTCCCCGACATCTTCGTCTCTTATCATTGAGCATCACAACCTAATCTGCAATGCATCAGCATCAGGAAATACCCCAATTTCATGCAACGATTCAACGGATAAAGCGAAAAAGAATCCATTTTCTTTTACTTCTTGACACACATGCCTGCTTTTCTTCCTTTCCAAAACCCGTCAACCCACGAGCTGAGCAATTCAAAGCCATCCGGTTATCCTCTCTTCTATTGGCTATATGGTTACTTGGTTATTTATATGCTTAATTGTTCACTTCTATGATAATTTATTTGAGATTCTCACCTGAGAAAACCACGTTTCTAGAAGAGAAAAATAGAAACTTGGTTGAGCTAGTGCAGCAGGCTGGACAACAAGCTCCTTCGGTGCACAGCGCTCAGTCATGTCCCACCAGCAAGAGTTGACACTTTGACCAAAACTGAGCCTCAACCTCATCACCAAGTGGGCGACGTGGCCAGCTGGTGATGAGTTACTAGATGGGTGAGCACGAGCAAGAATTTCACATGTGGGTTACTGTAACAAAAAAACCCGGATAAGGTTGACTCGTAACAAGATTTTTTTCCATTACTTATTGCAATTGCAACCCCACATGAACTGTGCAGGAAGCCTGCCAGGCTTCTGAACTCACAGGAAAAAAAAAGGAAAAAATACAAAACAGATGAGAGGAGCGTGCAACAATATCATTTGCCAGCTGGTTTTTTGTTACACTCTGGGTCCCCAGTGAGACTCTTTTTTCCACCCCCACTTAATGCCCCTACCTGCTGTCCACTGGCATTGAAATCCAAAAGCTCGCAACTTTTGGCTTCGCGCAGCCGCAACAATCACACCCAAGTAACAGATTCAGGGATCGTGACAACTACAGGCGCATGCAAAAAGAATACACACACACACAGAGAGAAAAATCTGATTGAGCCGGAAGTACGTTCGGCGTATAATATAAAAAAAGAATTGGTGTTCAAACATTGAGGTGTCTTCTTCTACTGTACCTAATCTTGCCTAACTTACACATGAGTTGATGATCTACTACCCGCCGACCATGTGCTAGAATGCGTTTCTTTAATTACACTGTGGATGATCTACGCCTTGAACACACTGTCTGTCTATACACGAACAATTAATAGTGGCGAGATCGATTCTCAACTCAATCCTCTACAAGCAGCAGCAGCAGCGACAGCAGGCTGCTGCTAACAGTTTCCGGTGCAATTCCAGCACAACTGAACCCTACAAAATTCAAGGTCATTACATACATACCCTAGACCACAACCTTGGCGGGCCGACCGACCGACCGACCAACCGACACAGACAGAAGAATGGACACACACAGACCCGTTTGACTGACGGTGTAATTGTAAACCTAAAAAAATTGGATTTTAATGGTGGACAGCAGTCCGTTTCTCTATTGCGGAGGAGGTGGCTCATCCGGAAACGGAAACAGACCACTGGGAAAGCCCGAGCTGCTGCTGGGCGATGGCGCTTCCCGCGGACTCCATAATGGCAATCCCGAACTCCCTTGCTCGAAGATCTGCTCATAAGAAAGCTCTAAAGCCGAAGAGTCTTCACCCAAATTGCGAAGCTCCTGCAAATTGCGCAAGCTTTGGTGATGGTGATGGTGATGGTGATATTGCTGTTGTTGTTGTTGTTGTCGCTGTTGTCGCTGTTGTTGTTGTTGCAATCGGGGATCCGAGAGATATGGCGATTCGCCCGGTTGTTGTGGATTCGTGTACTGGTGGTGGTACTGGAACTGCGGTTGCACCTCGTACAATCCCGAACCGTACTGTTGGGAATGCATCCCAGCTTGTTGCTGCTGCAAGAGATTTACGTCTACGTGAGGATCGGAAATATTCTGCCATGGCTGGGATGGAGGCAGAGGTAAGGGCTGCCGCGGCCATAAACTGGGTTGGGGGTGAAGATGGCGCAGGGGTTGCGCTGCTGGCGGGACTAATTGAGTGGAAGGCGACGCGTACATTGTTTGCTGCAACGATTGTTGCGAGAAATTCGACGGAGGCAGAGGCTCAGAGGAGAAGTAGGTCGTGGATGTCGCGGGCGCCGCGATGGGGCTTGTCCACGAGAATTGGGACGAGTATTGACGCGAGGATTCGGAACTCCATAGCTGGCCTTGACCTTGGCCTCGCTGCTGGGGCGCCGAAGACGACGGGGAGAATGAGGCAACAGTTTGGGAAGCAGCTGGAGATGGAGATGGCGATGGCGATGGAGATGGAGCTGCGACTGTGGCTGCGGCTGTGACTGCTGCAGTTGGGGAAGACGAGGTGGTGCCCGTGCCCGTGGGCGGGAGCTTGCCGTCGGGGAAATTGAGCTTGGCTCGTAAGCCGCGGAACTTGGTGGCTGCGACGTCGTACGCCATGGCGGCCTCTTCCGCCGTGTCGAATGTGCCCAGCCAGACGCGCGCGGCTTTCTTCGGGTCACGAATTTCAGCTGCCCATTTGCCCCACGGACGCTGCCGTACCCCGCGATACCTGCGTTTCTTCGCTGACGATGGCCCTGCGACCGCGGCTGCGGCTGCAGCTGGCGCGACCTCGGGCGTGCTGAAACTCACACTGCCTTGCCCCCCGCTCCCCTCGCCCGTGTAGCCTTCTCTGCGCATTTGCGGAATCTCTGCACAAGACGATCATCAACAATGGATTTAACACAACCAATCGAGAATGACAAAAATTCTGAAAAAATCTTCTCTTCCACAGGGAAGAGAAGAGTCGACACGCAAGCTAACGGTTTAAGTTCCGTGTGAACAGCAACAGTTGCCGCATTCAAAGCCACTCTGACGGACTGACTGGGCGAATCTAGGTGACCCTACCAGGAGGAGTACTCGGCCCACACGGCTCTGACTGTCAGACGTAACTTATTAAACCCCTCACCGGGGTTATCTTCACTGAACCCCTCTCCACCATTCGAGAGTTACATCAAGTTAAGTTAAACCCAATCCATAAATCACATTCCACGCTCAGGCACTTCCATGAGCTCACTCGCTCGCTCACTCTAAATTACTCACGAGCTGATGAATCAACTGACTCATTGTGAAAATTCGTGTCGTGTGCAAGTTCAGACTACTACAATCTGTGAAGAAGGTTCGGCTATGCACGTAACAAACCTCAAATACTTGAAAATGCTCAAATACACGAAGCTTAAATACTACAAGTGGTCATGAAATCAATAGGTCACTTCTTACGAATCAGGGCACTCAAATTAATATAAATTTCAAAGCTATGAACTGATTAATCAATGGGCTCGCTCTGAAGATTCGAGTGCAAGCTCACGCTGCTACACTCTCAAGAACTTTTACTCACGGTGGAGCTACACACGCACAAACATCAAATACACAAAGCTCAAACGCTCCACTCGTCATGAACTCGCTTGCTCACTTCTTAAGAATTCGGGTAAGTACTCAAATTACGAATTTCAAGCTACGAACTGATGAATCCATGAGCTTCCTATAAAGATTTGTGTGCAAGTTCACACTTTAACACTCTGTAAAGAAGTTTTACGGTGGAGCTACACACGTACGTACAAACCTCAAATACACAATCAAAGCTCAAATCCTCAACTCGTCATGAACTCGCTCGCTCGCTCGCTCACTTCTTCAGTGTCCGGGTACTCAAATAACGAATTACAAGCTAGTAACTGATGAATCAACTGTATCCCTACGAAGATTTGAGTGCCAGTTCCGACCACTGAAGTTTCATAGTTTAGACCAAGACTTCGCCCCTGAGAAACCAAATCTCAAAAACTGAAAATGCGACAGCTAGAAATGACTCATGAACATGAAATACCTGGCGGGGATATCACTGGCTCACCTTCATGTGGGGTAGGCGAGAAATGCTTGCTGATATCGGAATGCTTCCCCGAGTCGGAGCTGTACTCTTGCGTGTAGCTGGGGCTGCTGCCCGAGTACGTCGCGCGCGGGGAGGATCGCTCCATGGCCTTCTTCACGATCTCCCCGAGTGGCGCCCACGCGACGTCCACATCCGCCTGTGCTCGCGACGTCACAGCGCCCACGTCGCGGATGCGGCTGCTACTCACGTCGCGCGACGCTTGCACGCTGCTGGGGCCGCTCAAGCCACTGGGGCCGCTGTAAGTGGAAGAAGATCCCGCACCGCCGAGGTGGGACGCGACGAATTCGTCGACCTCGGCGGCACTGCGGTAGCGTTTCTGCCCGATAGCAGCGCCCAGAAACTCCTCCTCGACGTTCGCTAGCCTCGACGTCGCCCTAAATTGTGATTGTTGTTCTTGCCACGGCTGTTGATGTGAACGGAATTGCTGGGAGAGGACGCTCGTGGCGTACGTGGGTTGCGGCAAGTTGGACACCATGGTGGAAACCGCGGCCATTTGGTAGGCGCCCACGCCGGGAATGTGTGATGGGCTGCTGCTGGAGCCCCGTGGGAGTTTGTAATCCGGAGGGTCAGTGGGTTCCAGCTTGCCTATTCTTGCGGGTTGAAAGTCCAAGCAAATCATGTCAATTCAATTCCAGCAATAGATATATACGCACGCCGGTGATTGAAGGTCTGGTTGTCCAGCAAACCCTTTCCCCTCCGAATTGAATCGAACCTCCAAAGCTTGGCTTGATCACCACCGTGATCAATCTATCCAGGCACACCAATTTGGTTCAGTCCCTGGAAATGCAGATTGCTGATCGAACATCCCCGCATCTTGTTATTCTAGCAGTCGAATTCAAGCCTCACGCAAGTTCGTAGGCTTGCTTTGCTTGAAATCGAACTGCCGCCTCCTAAGAACGCGAAGCCACTCGTTGCTCTTGGTATTGTTTTCCAGCTAGCTATCACGGAATTAATGAATGTGTCTAGCTCTTCTCACTTCTAATCCTTAAACTGTTAGTCTATGATCTAACAGGTTTCTATGAGAGCGTGCAAACCCGTTCACTTTGCACACCCAACCTACACTCACCACAAATATCCTCGGATTTGAACAATCATACAGTTCTAACTAGTAAAGAGTGTGAAAATCCACTAGATTTGCAACCCGGTCAATTGCAAAATGGTAAACGTGGCATATTTCCAACACTCCCTCTGAAGCAAAAGCTTCGACCTCAAATTGTACAGAACGTCGTGGTGGCAATGACCCCAATCTCGAATGCGGCTCCAACCACTCAAAAATCTTCCCGAACTGAGAAAATGCTTCCCACTCAGGAGCCTTAAGTCTCCCCAAAAATTTTAGTCAAGGGGAAGCTCTGTGGGAGTTGAACTCTCAGCACTAGCTGAAGACAGATATTCCCAGCTGCAGGCACAGACCACTCTACGTCAATGCTCCGCTTCTCACTCAGTCGCGTTTGAATTCCACGCTCCAACAATTTCCAGGTGCTCTCGCTCTCACGCGCGCTCTCTCTCTCTCTCTCTCGCCCTCGCTCTCTCGCTCGCTCTCTTGCTCTCTTGCTTGCACCTACATGTACTAGCAATTCGATTTGGTGGGGTGGCTCACAAAGCTTTGACTTTCCACTGGGTCGCCTTTTGTGATCATCACTCGACCCTCTTGGCTTTCCAGTACTTACATGCCCAGCCCTCATAGACAGCTAATTAGAGACGGAAGGAAGACTTCCCCGCCTAGCCTCCACTGACTGATGAGAAATTCCAAGTCGGAAACTGAAATGAAGAAGCTCCAGCACTCCACAGTAGTAGTTGTAAGTTATCTGGGAGGGGGGGGGCGCGGGGGGCGCGCGGGCGGGTGGGGATGCGATCTAGGACAGCTTTTTCATACGACTCACTGGGAAAGTTTACAGTTTCGCAACTGGAAGGAAGTAAGAAATTCATGTACTGATTGGCAAGCAAGGGCAAGGCCAGGACAACTTTATACCTGATGTCCCGGCTGAGAAAAAAACACAGACGGAAGGAGCGCGTTACCTTTACTCACCTTGCCTTACCATGGTTTTTTCACACCAAGGTTGGGAAGCAGGGTTGTACTACCACCTGGCACAATTCACCTAAGCATTCATCAGTCTGGCTTGCTACTCTAAAAAGCCCCAAACTAAGAAAGCCTTGGGTCTGGCCTTGGGAACTGCGCCTTGTGCCGCAAATTCATGGCTTCCGTTGCAACGCAGCTAGGAAGCCTAGGCTCTTGCTTTTTGCTCATAACAGCAGGGGAAGAGAAGAAGAAGAAGAAGGAAGGAAGGAAAAAGAAGGAAAAAGAAAAAGAAAAAGCAAGTATTCCCATGCACGACTTTCAAAGGACTGATGAGCTTGGGTGATTATTAGGGTTATGAGCTTGGAGAAGAAGACAAGCTCTTTCCCTGGTGGTACTTAGCAAAGCGGTGAGTTCATTGTTTGCCATGCCATGCCATGGCCCAAGCCCAAGCCCCCACTGTTGGCCCCTACCCAGCTACAGTTGTACCAGGACCCTGAATTATCATGTTTTTAGACTGTCTGGAAACGAGGAATTTCATTTGAAATTACTGTAATTGGGGAAAAATTAAAATTAAAATTAAAAAGAAGAAGCTTAGTTTGTGAGCAAGGGGCAGTAGGTTTTTAGGTTTACACACGCCTGAGATTTATTATTTTCTCTGGTTTTAGACTTTGGGTTTCCAAAAAAAGGCTGTCTTTGGGTTTGGGTTTTGGGCTTTGCTTATGTTTTGGTCGTCTTTGATATTTGGGGTTTGTTTGAATCAAATGGAAGGAGGATAGTCGGAGTGGTGGTGGTGGAGGAATCTGTTACCCTATGTTCTGTGAAAATTATGTGGAATTTGGTAATCGATAAATTTTTTTAATTTTAAATTTGAATTTGAAGTGCAATTTCTTTTTCTTCTGTCTCTCTCTTATATTTTCGGATTTGTAACACAAGGGATAAACCACTTCCATATTTAGTTGTCATTGACAACAAAAATGGTTGTTGCACGAAACACTTACAGTTCTTGTGCCAAAACTTGGGTAGTGCTTCGAGGATTCTGAGGTTTGTTGGGGACAAAATATGAAAAATCAGTAGAACTCTCAAAATCAATGTATTCCCAAATATCCAAGCCTAAACATCATCTTTTATGAACCCTTAAATGCGCAAGCATCCCAAAAGTGGATGTGCCTGAGTCAACCTCGATTACAACTTTAAAATAACTATTTTTGGAATTTGATTTCAAATAAGAAAACGAAGCTTGACAAAATTTTGTTTCTATTCCATTTTCAAGTTTTGAGAAATGCAAAAAATTGAAAGAATTATTGCAATTGAAAGCTCCCTATGTTTAAATCCAAATAACACAATATTGTGTGCTTTTCATTCATAAATGTTTTTTTCAATGTATTTTAATGTAAACTATAAAATTATATTTTTCACTCCACTCTTCATTTACCATAAAAATCATATATTAATCTAATATACATTGTAATTGATATAGTTTTATTTCCACCTTTAGCTTTGAAAAATCACAATACTTTTACTTTTCCTTCAAAATTATTGAAAAAATACAAAATAAATAGAAATTTTATTTTTCTACTAGAAAAAAATATTAAAAAATTTGTACATCTATTAAATAAAAGAATAAATTTGGTTTGATAGTCAATTTTGACTTCAAGGTGTTTAATGTGGCTATTTTGGGTGTAAAAAATAAAATAACCAATTGAAAATTTTGCATGCTAATCTCGATTGCTACTTTTACCTCCCAAAAAAAATTCAAATAATTTGGATTGTTTTTTCTATTTTTACTCATTTATGTTCACTTTTTCCAACAAAAATGATAACAATCAGAAATTTTTACAAAACAAATTTGTAATTTTTCAATGTGATATAGAATTTAGAGTTTCAAGTAGTAAAAATATCAGATTGTTGTTTGAACACTATTGAAAAGGCTAAAATTAGCTCAGATAAGAAATTTGACCATTTCACAATAGATCAAGTTCTTAAGGGGTTAAAGTTATGTATAAAAAAATAATGGAAATTCTCAAGAAAGTATATTTTGTGATGTTTCTATTCTTAAAAGTTAATAAGAAAATGAAAAAAGAAATGAAAAAAAATAGTTCATTACTTCCTACTTAAATACCTCCTTAACCAATTCTATCCCAAGAAAAAAATTATAATTCCATTTTTTATACAAATAAAACATACTTTGAGAACAAGGAGATTTTTTTATTCTCCAACAGTAAAACTACCGAGCAAGGGAATGTCATTTATGGAATAAGATGTGATTTTCTACTAGTGACAAATTGCTTTGAACTACAGGCATATAGATGAGCAAAAATAGAAAAAGGCAATCTTTAAAGAATCAAATCAACTATCAAATAATTTGCAAGGTTTCTGACAAACTTAGTTTGTTTCAAAACCATGATGGAGCTAATAATTTAAAAACTATTCAAGTCACTAGAGCATCACATTTCTGAAGCGTAATGTATTATTGTATAAACATAATGTTTATAAGATACATAGTAATGATCCGTAGTACATAATTTGTAAATGTACCCAAGGATTAGTTTAAAAGAAAGGGAAGAACCCACATGAGAAACTTTCATTTTTTATCTACAAAGAGACAAATTAATGAATGTCTCATTTTGGGTCATTATCTATTCATTTGCTCTAATTTATATACGTGGCAAGCGTTTTCCAAGGATGCGTTGCATAAGATAGGCTTAATCAATGTAATGCTACTTGTGGAGTTTTCAATTTTTGTGAGGTTCTTTCTTTTTATACATGTATGATTTGTTTATATGAATTGTTTGATATATGATGTCTATATATGTATTGTTTGTGTAGGTTGTGTTGAACAATAGTGTATGTGTTATACTAATTAACCCTAAAATTGCATGTAAATTTTTGAATTACAATAAAGACATGTTTGAATGCCTCAAATGTCAATTTTAACTACCACAGCTTGTAGAAAAATTAGCAGAAATTGTAGAAAAAATAGGGGCATATCTATTGTGAGATAATAGATAAATGGCCCCCAAATAAATAAAATTGATACACATATTTATAGATAACAAGGTTTATTTAATAGTGAAGTACTCAAGACACAAATCTAATTACATTAATACATTAATACTTTATAATTTATGTAAGATGTTATGCACATAAATTTTTATTTTGAAATTATTTGATATGTGCAAATTATAGTTGTTATTATTCTCCAAAATCACCAAATTTCTACAAAAATCTTATTTTGGCTAATTTAAGCCAAGATTAGCCAATACTTTTGGGCCTATCAATTTTGAAAAATCAAGCCCATATTTCTACATATTTTATTTCTTCATTGTGAAATTAGTTCAAAAAGTTCAAAGTGATCAACATTTTCTTTGACAATATTTTTTCCACACCAATTTTGACATTGAAATGTTAAAGCAATGTGAATCACATAGCATCTTTTTCTACACTTTCATGTCTTTAAAACAATGTTGGGAAAAAAGAATCACAAAAGTGTTGAACCTCCACCCCTTGGGGGAGTGTAACATCGCAAAAAGGCTTTTGTAACTTTGGTTCAATGGCTTTGGTCTTAGCACATTGGTGAAGTGGTCATGAGTTCAAACTTGGGCATTGGTGAGGTACTTACCACCATAGTCCATCTAACTATCTCTTGAAAAGATGCGACACACCTGCCAAACAATCTCCTTATGGAATATTATGGAATCGTCAATTATTTTGGTTGAAGAAGGAATCCTCTCCCCTCCCATCAATATGGTTTGTATAAAGTTAAACGACCACCACTAATCTAGGTGATTTAGTGATCTAGCCGACATGATCTATCTACAGTATTACAAATATGGATATTCTAGGATACAAGTAATCTAAGATACAATATATATACACATACATACATAAGAGAGAAATATAATATAGGTATAGATAAGAAATATATAGAAATGCCATTAACCCATATGGATTGTTCACTAGAAAATATAGGAGTGTGTGGGGTGGGCTAATTAATCAAGCCCAAAAATAAGGGGCCTGGGGGTAATCAAATAAAAAATATCAACTAAAATCAACTAAGTGTTTGAAAACTTGTGCTCCATTATCCACTTAGAAGATTATGGTGGGGTCAATGCCATATGGGCAGTTGAGATTTTCTAAGGGGAAAGAATATGTTGGTTTTTATAGAATCTACTTCCTAGTAGAGGCATTTAAGGATGGAATTTGATATCTATGTCCATGAAACTTAGATAAGGTAGACCGACCCATTTCTATTCACTACCTAATTTTGTCATAGGGACTACTTTTGGCCCCAATTTAGACCAACCCATTTCTATTTGCTATTTAATTTTGTCATCCTATTGTAGATCCCACTTTAGACCAACCTATTTTTGTGCACTCTCTAATTCAATCAACCTACTTTTGGCACTAATTCTAACTAAAAAAATCATCCAAATTTGTTCATTTTCTAGAAAAACCATTGGTTCAATGCTAATACAGGATGATGTGTTAATCTTTTAATGGTGAATACGTAAGTACCATTAGGTACATGGGAGAGCAAATTATGGGTAATTTGTAGGATGTTCATGACTCCACTCTATGAATGTTTTTTTCGATTTCATAGCAAACCACTTCAAAAATTCACAGGATTTACAATTTTAGTCAGAAAAGTATAATTCCACTTGGATTTGGTTTGTGAAGCAAGTGCATACCTCTGGAAAATATACGTGCCCCTCTTGGATTTGGCCCCAAGATCAGATCACTAGTTTGCATGGTAATAGGTTTGCCTACCTTTGTTGTGCCATTCCTGACAGACGCTCCATTCAGGCCCAAGTTAAGGTAGGTACACCTACACGTGCCACTGACCTTAAACCGCCATCTATACTATCTGTACAATTCCAAAATCAGTTTTGTACCTATGTGGAAGAAACGCTTTTAGAAACAAACTTTGTTCCTTAATAACTTTTGCATACAGCATCCAAATGCCATGTTCTTTGGTGTGTTGAAGCCTCCTTTCACTTGCCAACAAGAACATACAAAAATCTAACCAGTCTAATAACAGCAAATAGGCTCAGAAGCAAAAGGTGGCGGTTTGGGGGAACACCTACCTCAAGTTACCCACCATTCCGTCCTTCCATAATACCCATCATCACAGACTCAAATTTTCTAATGCAATTAATTTACACTTGGTCATGCTGAACTGAACTAATGATGTGGCAGTGCCTCTGCACTTCTCCATCTACAACCCAAAAAGGAGGCCATGACTGAAACAATTATGTTATGGGGGGACTGAAAGGCCACTGCTTCTGTCCAGTTTGCCATGAAATAATTTTGTCATTCCTTCATACGCAATTGCGCACAATGATGGAACTAGGCAGTGGCATGTCAGTTTGTTGCCCCTGATTAGTTTGCCTTTCATGATCATCCACAATTCTACATTACCTTACTGCTTTCCCCAAAATGCATTTGCAACCATGTTGGGTAGATTTTCAGCAATCTCAAAGAACGGTTTAAACCCGTAAATTCCCATCCTCCCCTCCAGGTACAAATCAGATTTTGGGCAGGTTCCTGTGACCTCATTTTTTTGGTGAATTGTTTTGAAACTTCCCCGTAAGATAGAAAAACTGATTATCTACATGGGAATATAATTTTTATTTCAATTGGTGCTCGGGAGAAAAAGTTATACCACAAAAAGTCTGAAACTAAACTAAGCGGACAACACAAAAAAAAATTGCAAAAAATCAAAATAAATTTTAATTTTTTTTTTTCACCTGAAATGTTTTCTTTTTGTCTACATGTGAAGCTTTGATTCGATCTATTTGGACTAATAATGAGAAAGTTAAAGACAATTTTGTTTTTTAGGCAATTTCAGCATCTTCTTGAAAAAATAACTTGTAGGGTTCATTTTTTAACACAATTTTCACAACTTTTCACAATTTTTTTTTGAGAATGTTGTGTTTGATTGCTAAAACAATCTCACCTTTGGAATTATTGTCTTTCAATCTCATTTTGCAGTTATTAACGATTTAGTTTTTTTTTCAATCTTGAGCCTACTTCTACTTAGCATTTTTTTAAAGGATGAAAATCAAGTGTTTTTTTTTTTTTTTTTTTTATAAAATTCCTAGACTTTCAACTCAATTCTTCAACATAAATTTTTTTTTTAATTCAAAGTTTGTAGTGCAAAAAAAATTCACAAGTGACGGTCAAAGTCATCTGAAATTGCAGGCCAATGTTCAAAAAAACTTTCTTTTTCAACTTTGAATGCTAATATCTTCCAATCTATACGGTCAAACTTCATGAAATTTTTACCATGTGAACTAAGACAAGTAAAGTACAAGATCCTATGGTTAGATTCTAAAAAAATGATTTTTTTGTATTCTTGGATGAACGCAGCAGAAATGACAGTTTTGAGTGATTTTTGACATAAAAATGACCTTGGAAATTTAGGGGTTAAGGGGGTGGGGTGGGGTGGGCATGCACACATGTTCTTGTTCAGATAAACTGGTAATACCACATCAGCAGCCATGGGCACAGGGCTTGACTTTCAGTGTAAAAAAGTGGATGAATCTGACAAATGAAAAAAAAATTATCATCCAAAGTAAAGAGGCATTAGTTGAAAGCATGACGGGGAGATGGAAGGGGAAACATAAGTTATTAAGTCAGGGAGCCGACCCATTTCCGCCCTATAGACTACCCTCTTTCGCATCAACAGGGCATTAATGAGGGCACGCAGTTGTGGCACATTAGGATTGGTTGCAGGCTTTGTTTATTTCAGAAGCAACCTATGGTTGGAAATAGGAAGGCCTACGTAACAGAAATATGTGAAACAGAATCTTTGTGAAAATAATTCACAGAAATTCCATTTTTCATGAAAAAATTTGAAAAAAATGTGGAACATTGCTCATTTCTATTTCTTCACCCAAACAAATTTCCTCCATGACCATAGGCACACTGCACATATGCTGAATTGCTTAAGTGGTCGGAAATGGGTCGGCTCCCTTAGTACTCACATGAAATGGGGGCAGGGTATCATGGATGACTGACTAGCCCACGACACTGACTGACTTATTAATTGACTGCACAGACACTCCTTTTGAAACAGGAATTTGGGCGGAAACTTGGCGAATGAAAAACATGCCACGAGCCCATCAGCACGGCAATGAACTGAAACTGCAAGTTTTCATTTGTGTAAAAAAAAATTAAAAAAATTAAAAAACATGAGTCAAATTCCAATTCATGATCAAAAATCATGGTCACCTTCATCTGCCACCAACTGCCGACATGGGTCAGCCAGTTTTAAAGGCAGAAGAATGCTTGCCTCGCAGTGGGTTAAAGCGAATCAGCCCATCACAGGGCAGCACAACTGGTTGGCGCTGTTTGCATTTTTAAAATTTTCAATTTTTTTTCCCATGTGAGTACATATGTGAGGAATGGGGAGAAAAATTGAAATTATATATTTTTTAAAGTATGAATTTGTTATGAATTTTTGAAGTGTACTACCCCAATTTGTCCAAATGAGTCTCTAGACTCTCCCAGAAAGCCAACAAAAAGGTATCTATAATGGTCATCTTACTCACTTAAAAGGGTCATAGTATTTCCTAACATGGTCACAAGATAAAGGCCTACAAAAGTCACTTCCTAAGATGGATTTACTAACTAAAAAAGTAGAAGTTCCTATCATAGTTATTAATTATTCCATCATTATCATCCCAAACATTGATTGCAGCCACTAACTCAACCAAATGCAACCCAAATCTCATTTATTGAAATTTTTTTTGGTTATACATTGATGCAAGACTTTGATGGGTCATTCCCTAAGTGTTTGTAATGGGCCTTTTGCCTAAGATGGAGTGAATTACTTTAACCCTTCAATTCTAATAATCATAAACAAAGAAATTTATTCAAGGATGAGTCTTTGTTGATTAAAAAAAACACCCAAAGAAGGCAAAGACACCCGAGGATGAGCAACACAAGGTTCAACCAAGAAAGAAAGGGCTCTTGACAAGCAAGGAAAGAATGAAGGGCAAGTTGACACCCGAAGGTAAGGGATCATAAAGGCAAGTACCACTCAAAGAACATTACAAAGGAATAGTGGGTTTTGGCAAGAACATGAGTTGATAAGAAAAATAAGATACACTAATAGAAAAGGCATTTATAACTACATAGTTGGAAAGGAAAGCGTCGCATAAATTTGGGCATGATTACACAATGAGGCTCAAAACTATGGAGCACTTCCCTTGCCAATTGCATAATTCTAGACATCTTTTCTACTAGTGATAGTAATAAATGCAACTAAGTATGGCAAGACAAAGGGAAACTAATCCAAAACAATCATATAAATGACATGAGGAACTCCTACAAGCTAGCAAGTTGAATACAAAATGAAGAACAAGTGAAGTTGAGGTAAATAAAGGAATCACATACGAAATTCTATCCATGATGAGTTCAAAATAGATGTTGTCAAAAGTTCAATGTAGTTCTAAGTCAATGATTTGAATCCTAGACAATTTTTGCAATAGGGGTTGCATTGTCTAAGGACTAGGTTAAGTGAGATTTCATGAAGGATTTGTTAGAGCATCCAATCCATATGGAGTACATAGTGGCGAGGATGTCCTTCATTATAGTCTTGGGTAGAAGTTGAGGTCTTCTAACTAAGGTAAACTAACCCATTATCAGCAAAATGGGAGTAAGCCTATTGTAAGCAAAACTGTAATGGTGGTGTACATTCAAGTTCAGAAAGTACACCAACATTATAATTTAGCCCACAACAGGCTTGCTCCCATTCTTTCAATAATCAAGGTACTTTACGTTATGTGTAGTGTGATGCTGCAAGGTCAGAAAGTACATGGTCCATGTATTGAGTTCTAAGATTGGTCCCATATAGGAATGAGCTCCAAGGAACAAGTTGTCGAATGAAAAACATGCCATGAGCCCATCGGCAATGAACTAAAATTGCGTTTTCATTTGTGTCAAAAACAAAAAAACAAAAAGAACATGAGTCATATTCCAATTCACAGCATCAAAAATCATGGTCACCTTCATCTGCCACCAACTGCCCACATGGGTCAGCCAGTTTTAAAGGCAGAAGAATTCTTGCCTCGCAGTGGGTTAAAGCGAATCAGCCCATCACAAGGCAGCACAACTGGTTGGCGCTGTTTGCAATGTTGAAAATTTTCAAATTTTTTTCCCATGTGAACACAAATGTGAAGATTGGGGAGAGAAATTGAAATTACATTGTTTTGACAAAATATGAATTTGTTATGAATTTTTGAAGTATAATACCCCAATTTGTCCAAAAGAGTTTTTAGACTATCCTAAGACCAACAAAAAAACATATCTATAATTAATGGTCTTCTTATTCACTTAAAGGGGTCATAATTTTTCCTAACATGGTCACAAGATGAAGGCCTAAAAAGTTACTTCCTAAGATGAATTTGCTGATTGAAAAGGTAGGAGTATTTATTGCAATCACTAATTACTCCATCATTGTCATCCCAAACATTGATTGTGGTCACTAACTCAACCAAAATGGAACCCAAATCTCTTTTATTGAATTTTTTTGGTTACATCACTACGAGAGAAAGGAGTGTTTTAATTATAGTCCTAGTAGTATAGTCTTTTAAGTAATGACCTTTAAGGCATCTTTCTAGTAAAATTTTACATGCATTTTGATAGGTCATTCCCTAAGTGTTTGTGATGGGTCTTTTTTTTTGCCTAAGATGGGATAATTTACCTTAATCCTTTAACCCTAGGAACTATAAATGGAAAAACTCATTGAAGGGTGAGTCTCTATTGATAAAAACACTTGAAGGTGGTAAACATGCCTAAGGGCAAGGAGAGAGGAGCAAGATGAGGTTAACCCCTAAATGCCTAAGGCATCTAATTTTGGTGTTGACAATACTTTGAAGTTAAATAAGACCTAACCAAGTCACTATTTTCAGTAGTTTATATTTATGAAAAATTATTTTTGAAGTCTAGTTTTAGCATCAAAAATCCGCAATTTTGAAAATGATTGATTATGATTTTTCTATTCAAGATTTTGTGCAAGGGTGTCCATTGCAATCTTGACTTTCTATAGTGCTGAGAGATCTTGATAATAAGCCTCATATACATTAGAAGTCAAAGAAAAAATTCACATAATATAAATTCATTTAAAAAAATTATAAAAGAGATTTTGAGAAGTCGTAGATTGATTGGGGTTATGCATGCTATGTCCTTTAATCTCATACTTTTTGGTGCCCAATTTTTTAGATTTGACATGTGAAAAGAGAGTTGAAATCATTTTCACAATTTTAACACCCTCATGATCAAACATTGTAATCTTTCAATCCATAGGTGATATTGTTGTGTTTTCTTTTTCTATGTGATCTCTAACATATTGAGTTTGAATTTTATGGTTACAATTCAAAAAAATTGATAAAACCTATCAAAATGCTAGCTTCTTGTTCAATTTAGAACAAATTTCTTAAAGCTCAAAAAGGCCTTGAACATTTAGTTGTTAAACCAAGAAAGAAAAAGTTTCCAACAAGCAATGATGGAACAAAAGGCAAGCTAACACCCAAAGATGAGGGATCATGAAGGCATATACTACCCAAGAAACATTGCAAAGGAATGATGGAGTTGGATAAGAACCTAAGTTGATAAACAAAATTAGATACTCAAGTAGAAAAGGCGTCTATACCTACACAATTGGCAAGGGAAGTGTTGCATAGTTTTAGGCATCATTAAGGAAACTCTACCCATAACATGTAAAATGGAACCCAATCCATTACAAGAAAATTATACTAATGGTGTACATTCCACTTATGAAATGTGTACCACTAAAATAATTTTGCTTGTGATGAGCTTCCTGCTATTTTGCTTGTCATAGGCAAAGCTACCTTATACAATGATGCTCAAAACTACAAAGCACTTTCCTTGCCAATTGCATAGTCTTAAACACCTTTTCTACTAGTGATAACAATAAGTGCTACTAAATATAGTATAACAAAGGGAAATCAAGCCAAAACAATCACATATTGTAACTACATGAGGAACTCCAATAAATTAGCAAGCTAAAGACAAAATGAAGAACAATTGGTGTTGAGACAAGTAAGGAGATCACGCGTGGGAATTTGCTCATAATGAATTCTAAATAGATGTCAAAAGTTTATTCTATCTCCAAGTCAATGGTTTGGATTTGAGGCAATTTTTACAATAGTGGTTGCATTGCCTACAGATTGGAGAAAAGAGCTTGGTTAAGTGAGATTTCATCGAGAATTTATTGGAACATTTGATCCTTATGGAATGCATTGTGGTGAAGATGAACTTCATTATAGTATTTGTGGAAGTTTGATCTTCTAATGATGTTTAGTGTGGTGCTACAAGGTCAAGAAGTACATGGTCCATATATTGAGTTTTAAGATTGGTGCCATGTAAGAATGAACTCTAAGGAACAAGTTATTGGGTGATTGATTGCTATACAATGAAAGCCCAAAATGAGTTGTTTTAACTAGTGAAATGTTCTATCAAAGATCTTTAAGGTTTAATGGTTATATTCATGTTAATCTCTAAAGTTTCTTGACTATGTTTTCACCAAAAACGCTCCAAAATTGCCATTTTTAGGACAAGTATCAAAAACAAATTTAAAACATTTTTGGACACATTCAACTATAGGATCTTGTAGTATGATAATTTTAAAAGGTGTGGAAAAAAATTTCCATCATGTAGATTGCAAGATATTAGCGTTTGAATTGACAAAAAGTCTTTTTTTGGCCTTGCAAAAAACTAGGCAGCTCCACTTCACAAGGTCACATTTATATGAGAAAACGTCCAAAATGGTTGCGACTCTTTGGATTCATTCTTCAAGGCAAGTTAGCTACATGCTTGAAAATTTTTAGATCATTTGGAATTATACAATATATAGAAAAAATAGTAAGTAGAAAGAAGTAGAGAATGAATGAAAATACTAAGTTGTTAATAATTTAGTTATGGAATTGAAAAATGCCAACCCCAATGGTTGTAATGTTGTAATAAAAAATCTTCACATAATATTTTTATTTTTTTTCAAAAATATTGAAAATTGAGTTCAATAAAGAACTCCAAAGTTTATTTTGGAGTAGAGAATCCATGACTACCCGCAAACTAAGACACCTTGTAACTTTTAAATCATTGAACAAAATGGAATGATTCAAAGCTAGCTAGCTCTCTCTCTCTCTCTCTCTCTCTCTCTCTCTCTCTCTCTCTCTCTCTCTCTCTCTATATATATATATATATATATATATATAAATTAAAAAAATTAATTTCAAATTTTTGTTTTTGAAAAAAGTGATTTTTTTATATCTGCCCAAACTGTTTGAGTTGAGAAATAAACTACATATTAGTCCATAACTTTTTTTAAATATTCCTCATCTACACCTTGTATTAAAATTTGGGCCAAAAATATGGAAATCTATGCTCACACTCACTTGCCCAAAAAAGTTATGTTGCCAAAAAATGTAGTTTGGTCTTGTAGGGGCTAATGCACAAACAAAAGAGAATTTGGCGTTTATATTTTAGGGACACCAATTTTTATGAAGAAGTTCTAGAAGTTCTTTTGAAAGTGTGGAAATATACTAGCTTGGGAAATAAAATAATTATTTTATTTCACTAGCCCTTGGAAATGAGCTATGCTACCATCTTGCTATCCTAATTGTAAATAAAAGGAAACTATAGAGATTAATGAGTGAAAAAAGTTGGTTGTTTAAATTTTCTTTTGATGTAGAATAGAGTGGCAATATCATCAATGGAGGGGCTTTGATTTACTTTACATTGATTGGTAAAGTTAAAAGTACAAGGGCTTAGGTTATTTGGACTATTATATAACTTTGTAGGAAACAACCACCAACATATGTATTTAATAAAACTTTCAGAATTTTCAAAAATAATAAGTAAGGGCATAGAGTTCAAGATTGTTTGCTACAACATTGTCACCATTAGATTTGACATTATTAGGGGTTCTTTGTTAGCACAATTATCAATTTTTTTTTCTTTCATCACTGAATGTTTTTCAATCCATACCAAATTTTTTTTGTTACCGCATGATAAATGGTTATAATTTGTTTATTTAAAAACAAAATTATGTAAAAAAATGAACAAGTAAAGTCTATACATGCAAGTAACAAGTGATTCATATCCAAAATATGTAGTAGAAAAAAATGATTCATGTCCCAAAAATCACTCCAAGATCAAAGGGTTTTATACTAGAAAATGCGCCTACACTAGTGTGTTCTTGTACATTAAGAGTTGAGAGAACTCAATGGGATCACAATGGGAACATCATAATTGACCACCTCTACTAAGAACTTTGCTATTCATTTGAGCTTAGGGGCATGATCCCATGAACCTAAAAGACTACACACCTAAATTATAGGTGTCTATTAATTATAAAAACTTTCTACGATTATAGTGTAACTATATTATAGATGCCTATTTTATAGGTGTTTATATTATAATCACCTTCAAATGGTTGTAGGGTATCTTCTTACACACATGCTTCAAGGCTCGTATAGGAGCCGATCCATTTTTGATCTCACACACACCATTTTCAATCTATATACTGATCTCTTTCTATGAAGTTGTGGTGCGGTTCCGGAAGTAGTTGTAATGTATTATCATTGGTTGTCAATCTCTCAATATTACAACCAACCCGTAATTGGAAATAGAAAAGTCTATAACAACTAACATAGGTCGTACAATACAATTCAACTAAAAAATTTATAATAATTATATTTTGAGTTAAATTTTTTTGAAAATTATATAATTCTTCCAAACTCTATTTCTACATTAGGGAAAATTTCTACACTTAGGAAATCTGCACTCCACATGACCGTAATTGCTTAAGTGGTTGGAAATGGGTCAGCTCCCTTATGCTTGCATTTTCATGCTACACACACTATAGCATCGTTGCCATTCTGCTTCCATTCTGCTTCCCAATTGTGCCTTGAAATGGGCCAAATCAGTCACCGAGGGGGCTCTTGTCAGACCAGAGAACTCTGCAGTGGTTCCATAGGAAGTCGGTTGAGAGATATTATTGAAAACTAAGAAAAAGAAATCTACGCTCTGAGCAGATTCTTCATGGCACGTGTGCTTGGCCAAACATCCGCATTACCGTCCACACTGAAGGATCGCCATTTCATGCTCACCAGTCCATCCCTTCGTGTCAGTCAGTCAGTGCAAAACAAGTACTGTAACGGAAACTGAACCCCCCAAATAAAAAGAAAAGACTGAAAGCAAAAATAAAACAAACTATTTTATTTACTTTAAATAAAATATAAGAAAGATCAGAAACAAGCATGGAGTCATTCTTCCACGTGTCGACGCCAGAATGAGCAATAATAGTGCACGTGGGTCGGAAGGAGGAGACCAAGGTCAACTCCTAGAACCTCGCCAAACAATTTTGGAAAAGGAGTATCAACTACCGAAGGCCGGAACCGGAAAGACGCCGGGTCGGGCCGGGCCGGGCCGGGTGCTCCTCCTCTTTCTCATTATATTTTGCACACGATTTTCACATGGGCTGCTGGTGCTCTCACTCGGTTCCTCCGTCCAACTGAAGCAGGCCGTGCCGTGCTCCAGGCACTCGTAATAATAAGGCTGGGTGCAGTCTGTTTTGGCTCACCAAACAATAGAACAATGTACACAACAGGTACATTCTGCTGTAGCTCGATGGACACTGTACTGTTCCTTCCTATTTCGTTCATGTGTTTATTGGTAAGGTAAGCCCATATTACCGACTAAGGTAGGAGGTCCATAAATTGACCATTTAAGAACTGAAACTGAATTTTGGGGAGGTGAAACTTCTTCAAATATTTTCCAGTAAGGTAAGCAGTCCATGAATCACCCATTCAAGAGCTAGAACTGATTTGGGGGAGGTGAAACTTTTTGAAATGTTTTTCAGTAAATTATCCTTGAAGGACAAGTGAAATTGGCATCTAGTCCAAGCTGTTTCATCATTTTTCGAGATTTCTGGAATGAGTTATGAATTTTGAAGTTCTAATGCAATGGGCTCTGAAATTGCCCACCTCCTGCAATGTAAACTATGTGTACATTACTGATACAATGAAAAAGCAATATGTACAAACTGTGTACATTTTAGGAGGTGGGCGATTTCGGAGCCTGAGCGCTTTATGGACCTCTTACCTTAAATTTTCCTTGAAACGCAAGTGGAGTTGGCATCCAACCCTAGTCATTTCATATTATTTTTTGGAGCTTTGTGGAATTAGTTATGAAAATTTGAAGTTGAAATGTCATTGGATTGTAAAATTGCCCACTTCCTAAAATGTACAATGTTTGTATATTGCTGAAGGCTATAAAAAAGAAACATTTACAAATAGTATATATATTTCAGTAGGTGGGCGATTTTAGAGCCAATGTGCTTTTGGAACCTTCTACCTCATTATTGTTGTTGTTGTTGTTTTGGGTATGAGGTAGAAATACTGAAAACCAACTATGTTCCTGCAAGCTCGTCTTAACAAATTCAAAGATTAACTCCTAAATGCCTAAGGCCTTTTTTGAGCTTCTTACAGTCTGCTCTAAATTGAACAAAAAGTAAACATTTTCATTAGTTGTAACAAGATTTTGGAATTGTAACCATGTAAATTCAAAATAGACATGTAAGAGATTACATGAGAAAATAAAACACAACAATATTACTTATGGATTGAAAGATTATAATGTTTGATCATGAAGGTGTTAAAATTGCAAAAGTGATTTGAAGTCTTTCAATCTTCTTTTCACATGTAGAATCTAAAAAATTGGTCACCAAAAAAGTATGAGGTAAAAAAGCATAGCATGTATAACCTTAATCAATTTATGGCTTTTCAAAATCTTCTTCACAAATTTTTTAAATGAGTTTCTAATGCGATTTTTTCTCAAATATCCAATGTATTTGAGGCTCATTTCTGAGACCCCTAAACACTAAAATATCAAGATTTGCAATGGACACCCTTGTGTAAAATCTTGAATAGAAAAATCATAATCATTAATTTTCAAAATTAAATTTTTGATGCTAAAACTAGACTTAAAAAAAAATTCAAAAAAATTAACTACCAATAAAAATAACTTTGTTAGGTTATTTTAACTTCAAAGTATTGTCTATACCAAAATTTGGTGACTTTGGCACTTAAGGGTTAATTAGATGTTTGTTGGACATTGTTCAATATGAAGATAATGAAATTAGAGCACAATATTTTAAAAATATTCATTCAACATTGAAACTATCTTTCTTTAGATTGAATATTATATTTAGCCTCTAAAGGACTGAGGTGTTTTTAGGTCCAAAACTACTTCAAAGTACTCAAATCCAAAGCAATGTTGAAATCTTTATCTATATTTGGTCATTAACAAATTCAACCGTATGATCTTTGAGTTAACTTATTAGAGTACACCCTCTTAAAATTTTAGAATAAGAAACCTTATCAATTGCAAGATCAAATTGCTTGAATTTCAAAAGATGTATTTTCAACTCTTCCCAAATGGTTAGATTTCATCTTTCAAAATTTGTACACAAAAATGTGTAGATCCTACAACTTGTTACCCTCCATAATATGCTGAAAAGGTAAATTGGAAATACATATAAAAATTTTCAAACAAAAAATATTTCATATTCTCGCTTAAAAAAAATAGTCAGTAGAAAGAATTAGAGTATGATTTAAAATACTAAATTGTTAGGAATTTAGTCATGGAATTGAGAAATGCCAATCCCAATGGTTGTAATCTTGTAATAATCTATCTACACCCAATTTTTTAATTTTTTTTCGAAAATCTTAAAAATTGAGTTCAATAAAGAACTTCAAAGTTCATTTTAGAGTACAGATTTTATAGCTACTTGCAAACTAAAACTCCTCATAACTTTCATTTCATTAATCAAAATGGAATGATTCAAAGCTTTCTACATATATATAAATATATAAAATCAATTTCAAATTTTCATTTCTTAAGAAATTCATTTTTGAAGAAATTTTTAGAGCTACCCATTTTACCCACTAAGCAATGAGAATTATATATCATACAATAACTTTTTGACCATGTAGTAAAAAGTTATGAAAAAATTTGGATTTTAAAACTACTCTTTGGACACATATTGTACAAAAATTTTAGAAAAAAAAATTTGTTCATTGTGAGCTATCCAAAATTGCTATGTTGTCAATACTATATAGTTCTTCAAGGGTTAAATACTATTCTAGAACCTCACCCAACTTAACTTACAAATTGTTTGTGTTGAAATAGAAAATAGAAAGGAAAAGTTGATGAGACATAAGAATGATTGTAAAAGAAAATTTGACCAAATTACACCTTTTTAGTAATACTACCTAAATATGAGAGTAATCTTAAATCCAGACCTCTAATTTTGAGGAATCTTAAAGTATACAATGTCTTTGAGGCATTCTTTACTATTAGAAAGGGGGTCCAAGGTACTAAAGGAGAGTGCAAAAGCAAAACTTCTATCTACTAGAGCTTTCTAAGTAATGGTAGGTTGAAGCTATCTAAAATCTTTGAGTGGTTTAGATTTTAATTTCCCTCATATATTACTATTTCCAATACAACATTGTATTTTTCTTGTAAGTGATTCCAATTTAATTTATTGTCAAAGAATCTTACAATAACATACTATTCTTAGCTAATAGCACCAAATATGCATTTGACAATGGCTTCTATGAAAAAAATTAATTTAGTAACAAGGTTTTGTTTCAAGCATTGGAATAAATATATCCACTTGTTTCAAAGGGAAAAGGAAGAGAGAGAGATATCCACTTGTTGAAAGGAAATTAAAAGAGATAATTTCAAAAGATAGTAGCATGTATTTTCGGGACCCACTTGATGAATCAATCTATGAGTTCTAGATGTAACCAAAATGAATTCAAGGCTCACACTTTTAGGCAAGAATCTGTATGGCGTTGGATTTTGCACAAGGATCACAATTATTAGGTGTGCTCATCTTAACCCAAGAACGATACCAAGGACTAAGAATGTCCAATGCACGATGACTCTAGAATGCCAAAGAATGCACCTATTGGTCCAATAATCGAAGCATATTAGTGACTACTTTAGTCATGGGGGCTCGCGTTTGTCCGTCCGTCCATCCAAGGGATTACTTAATAAGCAATGGCATAATAACATTGTTTACCAATCAAAGGTACCAACTCCTTTCTTGCATGCTTGAAAAGGGCCCCCCTACACTAAACCCAATGGTCTTCTATGGCTCCTCAATCAACCCCGATCCTTGAATCAAGTCTTTCCCAGGCATCTCTTGTCTAGGGAGGCGTAACTTAACATGCTACATTCTCAGCGTGGGGAGAATCATTGCCTGGTTCTTTTCAAACTTCTAATTAACATACAAATGTTATGGGGTAATGTGAGCTCGATCTCTGTCTTGCCCTTACCTGCAAAAAAAACAAAACATTTTGCCCTCACCCGCCTGCATCCATTTTTTTTTCTGCCCTCACCTGCTTGCCCTTACCTGCATCAATTTCTATAAAAACATCAGTCCAAGGCCGGTACCTCCCTGTACTTGAATCTCTAAAAAGAAAAAGCCACTGTCTTTATAAGTTTGCTTTAGAAAAACACCTGCAAGTTCGAAGTTATACTGTCACTAACTTACTGTTGCCTTTCCTAGGTCACAGTGCCACACTTTTCTGCATCATGTCATGTGTGTCAATTGGGCTCGCGGTGTCATTAATGCCCAATTAGGCCATTGAGATTTTATAACCAATTGCAGCATGTGTCAATTTGAAATTTAGTGCAGGCAGGGGGGGCAGAATCATCCACTTGGAATGGAATGTGCAAAATGAGCTTGGAATTCTGCCCCTATGCTACTCTGTTTGTTTTGGGTTTAGGGAATTTTTTAGAGTAGGAGCAGAGCCTGGAGCCTTGGACTGAGAGAATGAATAATATAAACAAAACTAGGCCTACCTCATTTGTTTCAAAAAATAATAGTAATATGAACTATCAGTGATGCCTGTCAGTCAGTTTTTCTAGGCAGAATTGGACAAGTTGTGTATCAAATCGAACCCTGCTTGGAAGGAAGGAAGGACGGACTCTCAGGACGCCTCTTGTGTCCTTGGTGTGGTCATTGGTCAACCAGGCTTTCAGTTGGGAGCATATGGAAGAATGGATGTTTTTCATCCAATGGTTGGTGTGCAACTTTCATGGATGTTCCTAAAATGGATTTTTATTTTTATCAGCTGATCACATTTGGGGGGGAGCTATATTCCTTGAAATTTTTATTTTTTATTTATTTTTTGACACAACTGAAACGTAATTTCATTGCAAAGGCAAAATACAAAGTGGTCTGGCAGGAGAGACCCAAATCCTTGAAATTATATCTTTCAGTAAATTTTCATCGAAAGGAAAATGGAATCGACGTCAAACATATTGCCCAAGTCGTTTTGTATTTTCTGAACCTTCGTGGAATTCGTTTACAGATTTTTGAAGTTGAAGTGCAATGAGCACTAAGGTGGAGGCACCAATTACCAACCACAACCAGTATCCAATGTGGAAGGGATGTTAATTCCAACCTTAGGCCTAATTTGCCTTATCTGAAGCTTCAAATTTGTTTTTGTTTTGTCCTTTTTCAAGTTTGCAACTGATAAGGTTGTGATACATTACTTGTAGTAATGAGAAAAAAAAAGTACTATTTGGAATGAACAAAATAAGAAGACTCCAGACATTGTTTATGGATCAAGAGTTCTTTTGCCTCCCGAAATGCATGGTAATTTCAAATTCTTGAATAAAAATCTGAAAATTTAGAAGTCCTCATATTTCTTATCTTCCTATATGGGAAAAATATCCATCAACTTATACTACACATAATCTACTTCAAAATTGCTTATTTGATTGGTTATTGGTACTTCCACCTTAATAAAAATGAACCACCCTTCTGAAATGTATACACTACTTGTACATTGATGGCACATCAAAGAAAGGAAAAAAATGAACCTCCACATTAGAGGATCGACTAATTTTAGAGCCTTATCTGGTGTTTTTTTTTGTGTTTTTTTTAATTTTTTAAACAAATGGCCTTGTTCGCCTTAGGATGTCCTCCCTTTTAGTCATTTCCTTTTGGGGATTGGAAGCATTGAGCCCTTGACGTAAGGTATGGTACTGGGAATGATTGAAGTGTGTGTGAAGACCCATGGACTACTGTACAGTACCAGACTTCGTACTTCCCAATAGGCATGGCTGGATTTGCTGGATGTTAGATAGCCTGACATCTTAACACTATTCTCAAAATCTATCTGATGTGGGATTCCGGTCTGTTTTGTTTGTTTGTTTGTTTGTTTAGAAAAAGGAAAAGAAAAGAAGGAAAAAAAAGGTATATGTGAAGGTACATGAGGTTTTTTTTCTTTTTGTCATGTTCAATTTGGAACACTAAGGGTCACTATACACTATAGTGGAGAAGTGCACCTATCGGTTATGAAGTTTTGACAAAGACATGGTTGTTTGAGACAAGGAGTAGGATGTTGGAGACGATCAAAAGATAATAAAATAATGCTATAAGAAGACTTGACTGGTTGTAGGAGTGTATCAAGATGATCACCCATTTCCGATCACTTAAAGAGTTTAGCCTATTTGTGGTGTATCGAGGTTGAACAGAAAATTTCTCCATATAGAAGAATAGATTTAAGAAGAATTTCATAATTTTTGACATTTTTTCGCTCAAAAACAAAATTATCATAAATTTTTTTCGTAAAGATTCTCTTTGTCCCATTCTTGATTAGTAGGCAAACCAATTTCCAACCATAGATTGATTACAAAATTGATGTAGGTGATCATTCTAGCTTTCAATGTACATATTGTGATCATTTCATAGTTTCAATGCATACCTTGTGAACATTCTATTGCTCCTGTTGTAGATTGGAAATCCAGCAATCTATGTTGTGAAAATGGGACACTGATTGGAAATGGGTCGGCTCCTTTAAACAT
Source organism: Pseudoscleropodium purum (assembly GCA_963969395.1). Lineage (NCBI taxonomy): Eukaryota > Viridiplantae > Streptophyta > Bryopsida > Hypnales > Brachytheciaceae > Pseudoscleropodium > Pseudoscleropodium purum. The sequence goes on from OZ017796.1 coordinate 9,374,505, forward strand.
CGAGGGGATAAGTTTTTTGTACATCTTCACAAATTGAAGTCCTCATGACAACTTTACCAACAAAAGAGAAGAGAAGAAGCAAAGAACTAGCTAATGCTATTTGAAATAAAGGAAGCCTTTAATCACATGGCAACTAAGATATTCCACGATGAAAAGACAATAAATGAAGTTAGAGTTTTCCCGAGGACAAGTTTCTTATCTTGGGAGTTTGAGGCTACCCAAGAAACTTGACCTTTGGAGAACTTCCCTTACAAAAAGTATTGCCACATTAGCAACCATGTCATTTTTTCATCCATGCTTGAAGTTCTCCACCGAACAGGTCTTAGTTGTAATATAAATCAAATATGGTGAATAACACAATTTCCTCCTATCATATTGGTCCATTTCTCTACAATTCTTAACTAGTGCACTTCTCCACCACAATGTAAAGCATCCCTAAGAAGAAGATTATTGGAATTTTCCTTTCATGTACAACAATTGATAACTAGGTAACCGTATTTTTGTTGTTCAATCTAAAAGACATTGAATCAAAGTACTCCAATTCAAATATGTTTTTTGGGGGCAATGTATTGCTATTTCTCGCTATCTCTAAAAGATTTAAACCTATGTGGCTTGCTCCCTTTAGATGTTCCCTACTATAACAAAGGTTTATTGTTCTAAGTCATTGCACACATCATATCAAAGGTGGAAGGTGCTAAAAGCATACCTTTAAAGATTATTCTAGATTTTGGAAGGGCTTGCACACTTTTAAAAGATTTTACAATAAATATTTTTTTAAAGACAACATAAAGTTGTAATTACCCCCTATGGACCAAGTTGTGTTTTCTTGGCAATATAGTAATTTTGGAAATCTCACTAAGAATGGAATTTTTATTCTTTTTCTATGAAAATTTTACACTATGTGGAGACAATGTTTTCCTCAATTTAAGGCCCAACAATTTTTGTAATTTTTGAATACATGGTTAAAAAAATAATGTGTGATATGTAGTTTTTTTTTCTCAATTGGGATGTCTAGGTAGATTAAAAAAGTTACTTTTTTCATAAATAAAAGTTTGAAATTGATTTCTACATTTATAAGTAAGAAGAAAGCTTTGAATCATTCCACTTTGATTAATGAGATGAAAGTTACAAGGAGTTTTAGTTTGCAAGTAGTTATAGATTCTCTACTTTAAAATAAACTTTGAAGTCCTTTATTACTGAATTTGAAAAAAATAAATCATAGAATGTAGATTGTTTATTACAACACAATAGTACAAACATTGGGATTGGCATTTTTTAATTCCATAACTAAATTTTTTAACAATTTAGTATTTTAAATCGTTCTTTATTTCTTTTATCTCCTTATTTTTTCCTATTTCTTTCCTATATGTTGTACAATTCCAAATGATGTGAAATTTTTTTGAGTATGTAGACAACTTGCCTTGAAGAAGGTATTCAAAAATAGAACCACCAACATGAACATTTTTTCATACAAATGTAACTTAATGAAGTGCAGTTACCCTATTTAATTACAGGGCTTCAAAAAAGAGTTATGTCAATTCAAACGTTGATATTTTGCAGTCTATGAGGTGGAAATTTTTGAAATATTTCCCACACTTTCTCAAACTAGTGTGTACTACAAGAACCTATAGTGACATCTGTTTGAAAATGTTTTTTCCCCTAAAATTTGGTATTTGTACTAAAAATGAATTTTTGGAGCATTTTGGATGAAAACATAGTCAAGGAATTTTAAGAGTTACCCACTCTTTTTTAAGCATATTATTGACTTGGACTCTTGTGGAATTAGTGACAAATTTTGGAAGTTCAACTATAAACATTTGAGTGAATACAAACGTTGCTACAATGACAATTGTGAAGTAGGATTACAAAATTAAATCATATGCTAAAATTCTCTTCTACTTCTCAAATTTTTTGAATATGCAACAAACACTTTTATAACATGCAATGGTTTTATACACAAAGAAAATTATGTTTAATATAGAAATCTCACTCCAAGAAAATTTAGAGTTTTTGTACCTTCTTGATTGCACTATTGTTGGCTATAACATTTGTTTTTAAATTCAAATGCAATCTATGAGGTCCAAATTTTTAAGAAAAATATTAACACATTCCCATAGTAGTATCCATTCATCCTAGTGTTGCCCTTGGTATGAACATCTTATCACCACATCCATGTGCTCGTGCTCTCCATCATGCCATTGTGTTTATTTTCATAATACAAATTTACCATGCAATGGTACGTTCAAGGGCCCACTCTACAAAGACTTGTCAAGTCTTAATTCAGTATAAGACTTAACTCTTGATTTGACTTAGTTATAAAATCTATAGATGGATTGTTATACAAAACTAACCGACCATTTTTGGTAGCGTTTTTGCATAGTACTCATGATTTTTTTATAGAGTACTTTATAATTAAAAAACAATTTGAAAAAAATGAAAAAAAATTGTTTAAGGTATACACCTTTAAAAAGAACATACCCGAGGAAGGAAAAACATAGGAAAATTCTTTAATTAGGAGAATTAGAAAAGTGCAAAATCTCATGAAAAAAGGTATTTTGGTATTTTAATTTTTTTAAATAGGAAAAATATTTTTTATAAAAAAATAAAAATTGGCCATTTGGAAAGAGTTTGTAGTGATGAGATTTCACTAAGAGATTGATCTTAGAACTATCTTCAATGTTAAAAAGTAGCACGCAATGGGAGTGTTGTTTGCACTCACATAGAAGACATAAAATAATAAATTTTCATATTTCCTTTAATATGAATATACTTTCCTACTATGCAAATAGACCATGAAATTTCAATGCTAAATCATGAAATTTGGGGACTCCTAATGTAGTAATAAACCCTAGACCTCATAGTGTGACAATTAAACAAAAATGATTTTTAAGTGTAGAATGATTTTTTTTTTAAATTTCTGAAAAAATAAGGGATCTTATTACCATCAAGTTAGGCATGTTCAATAAAAATTTCATGTTCATTGGACTTGCACTTCAAAAGCTATAGCGGATGACAAGAGAGTCATTCTTGTCATGATAGAAAACAGGACTGATATTTTTCTTGCAATGATCCAGATAATCATTGGCTGAGTGGGAAGTTGTAACACTATATTCATTGGCTGAGTGAGAAGTTGCAACACAATATTCATTGGCTGAGTGGGAAATTGCAACACTATATTCATTGGCTGAATAGCAAGTTGCAAGAAAGAAAGTCATTGGTTGACTAGGAGGTTGCCATGCCATGCCAGGGGCTCCCTCTTCCTATGGAAGAAAAAAGGGATCCCCATCGTTGGTTAACAATTTTGAGCCGCAAGTCTCTCTTCAGTGGGAGATTGAATTCCTGACTTGAGGCTACCGGTATTCCTGATAACTAAGTTGATTGGAGCAGCATGTGACATTTCTCAGTCCAGATTTCCCAAACAGATCCTCCTTTTGCGTTTCAATTTGATTTAAATTTTTTGAAAAGAACAAGGATATTCCTTTCAACATTCGAATCCGGGGTTGGATGCTGAAGCTGCGGTGCACTCTGCACCGTCGATGATGCAGGTCTCCAGATTGAAGTCCAGCCTACAATCTCCAGTCGGTAACGCTACGACCCCCGTGGCATTCCGATCCTCCAGTCCCACATCAGCCAGATGAATTGATCACAGTCTGAATTGATCAGAGTCTGAGCATTCAGTCATCACTCCGTCGTCCCAAGTGATGACACTCCGATCGAAAGACCCCAATGGAGTCATTCAAGCTTATCTGCTTGCGTAGCCCTGCTGCTGCACAGAATCCAGCTGCACAGAATCCAGCTGCACCTCGCTCGCTCGCTCGCCGCACTTCCGCTTCTGAAAAGGAGCGATTTGTCCGGATCCACATGATCTTCCGACTATGGGAAACCTTTGTCCTCTCTGAGTGGATGACGTTCCAAGAACCTCGTCCTACTGGATCTAGATTGAAGGAAGGACTGATGAATGATCGAGCATGACGTGGAAGTACCGGACTACTACCGGGAGAAGGAAGTAGACCGGTACTACTGTAACTTTTATTAGTGTAGGATGAAATACTCCGTAATAAACTTCGTAACGTTGGTTCAGAAAAGCGGGCGGGGATTGGTACTTCATTGTTCCGTGAATTCCAACTTGCAGAGAGAGAGAGAAAGAAAGACTTGACTCAACTTAACTCAAGTAAGTTAAAATTAGTTGTGTGAAGAATCTGTGCCTACGATGGCGCTAACGATTCTGCAATCGTGGGGAGGAGTAACTTAATAAGTTATTAGTCCGTGTTTGTATTATTCGGTGAGTCTAGGAAGCGTTGCACTCCCAAGTTACTTCATAGGCTGTCACACTGCCACTGTGCCAGCGCCACAGAACTGCCCAAGGGACTGAGGCTGCATTGACCACCGACTTTTGATGACGGCGTTGGTCAGGTGGACTCGGCTGGTTCTATGACATCCTCACCTCCAATCTCGCTGCAGAGTTTCTTCGAATTGGGCTTGTTGTAAGATAGACAAGCCTATCCCCATGCAAACTACCAATGTGACGAATACCGTGGGGCCAGCTCCAAGAAGGGCACAAATTTCTCAAAGGGGTGTACTTGTTTCACAAATCAAACTCAAGTGGAAATATAATTTTTCAAATTAAAACTGTGATTTCTGTGAATTTCTGAAGTGGTTTGCTTTGAAATTAAATTACAAAATCATTCCTAGAGTGGAGTCATGAACATCTTATGAACACTCCCATAAGTACACTTCCATGTATCCAATCATACGTATGTGTTCACCATTAAAGGATTGACATGTTATCCCTTATTGGCATTAATGTAGTCATTTTGTTAAATAAATAAATAGATTTGAATGATTTTTTGGAAAAAATTGGGGTCAAAAGTAGGATGACAAAATTCAGCTGGGTTGGTCTACTTTAATGGCCATTACACTCAATGTCTTAACCCTCAAGACTAGGGAGAGTCCGAACTTTTGAAATTGTTTAGATGTTTTGTAAAATCACTAAAATGCAAGTTAGAATAATAATTTCGTGATGACCCTCAAACAATAGTTAAAAAAATATGATCTATAGATTATATGCAAGCACTTAGAGTAGCTAGTACACAAACCAACATTTTTTAGTTATATTTGAAGCCAAAATTTGAAAATTCTTTTTTAAAATCAATTGTAGATTGAGTATTTGGGTTTTCTTATAAGATTTTTTTCCCTCTAAGTTCAAAAATGTTGAGTTCTAATCACAATGATTTATTCATTTATTTATTTTTATTTTGCTCTTTTATTCAAGTCATTTTTGAAAGGTCATTTGTGGAATTGAAAAGATTATTTTTGAGGTTAGATCTACCAATATCTTTTGAATTATTACATAATTGCAAAACAAAATCTTCAAAAATCTATACTATATAAATATTAAAGAACTAACACAAGAATCTTTCAAAATAATGGTGGTAGATCAAAACATGCATTCTTGCATACTTGGGATGAATTTTCATTATCTATTGATCAAAATTTGAATGCATGGTCCCTTAGGGGTTATCTCCTAAAGGACCGAGGCCTTTTTCTTTTTTTGCCAAAAAACACTCAAAACTGCCATTTCTATAGCAAAAGGTAAAAAAAAAGCTTTAATTGATTTTTTTTTTTCACATTTAACTGTATGGTATTACAACTAAATAGTATGAAAATGTGTGGAAAAAATTTCAGAGTTTCTGACCCAACAGATTGCATGATATCTACGTTTAAAGTGGAAAAAACAAGTTTTTCATTACATTACAACAGGGTTGACAGGACGGTTGGACGTTCGGGACGTCCAGACGCGGACGCTGTGTCCGCAGCATCCGCTGACATTCGCGGTCCCGATGGATGCAGCATCCGCCCCGTCCCGCTTCGACCGCCCTGTTTCCGCCCGACCGCCCTACCCAAACTGCCCCGCCCCGCCCGTCCACCTTCTGATGGCGGGAGGGACGCTGCGTCTATTGGCGTCCGTGAGGACAAACGTTCGGGTTACGGACGCTATTTTGGGGCGGACGTACTGATTTGTCAACACTGCATTACAGGACTAGATTTTTTTGACTTTGAACATTTTAACTTTAATTTTTTGCACTAAAAAGTTTTGAGCTTTAAATTTTTATGGTATTATATTGATTTAAGAGTCTAAAAAAAATGAAAAATATTCAAAATAACTTAATTTTTATTCTTTAAAAATTGTTAAGTAGAAATAGGTATGAGATAGAAGGAAAATCTAAATTATTAATATCTCTAAAGTAGAATTAAAATGCACTAATCCAATGGTGAGATTGTTCTAGAAAGAAAGATAAACCATGTGGAACTTCTTTTTTTGAAAAATTGTAAAAATTGCATTTAGAAATTAATTCTACAAGTTATTTTTTCAAGAAGATGCTCTAATTGCCCAAAAAACAAGATTGTCCATAACTTTCTCATAAAAAAAATCCAAATGGAATGAATCAAATATTTTCATGTACACAAAAATATAATATATGAGAAAAAAAATATTTTAATTTTAATTTCTTAAATTTTTTGTTGCCTCTTGTCCCTTGTTTTGAGTTTATTTGGACATAACTTTTGTTTCTGGTTTCCAATTGAAAAAAATTATATCTTCACAAAGCTAATCAATTTTTTATCTTCTAAAAAAGTTTCAAAAAATAAGGAAAAAATTTGAGCATGTAGGTACCTGCCCCAAATTCCATTTTTCTCTTGAAGAGACAATAGTCCTTTAGGGGTTAAATGACATTTCTTTGCTTGATAGGAAGCTAGAGATAGAAACAAAAATCTCCTTAAAGCACAACATTGGTCTTGTTGCTTGTCCAAAATTTATTCATTGAAGACATGCAAAAGTAAACAATGAATAGTATTTTGACTTTGGAGCCTAAATGTGGTACTTGGCAAACCATATTTACTTTAGAAGTGTCTTTAGTAGGTTAAAATATTCAAAACAAAATCCAGAGAGTATTTTTTATCAATGAACCTCTCACATCAAATCCCAAGTGTTTGGCTTATCATTTCAAGGTTAACCTTGGAATGCATGAGGAGCAAAATTATAGCTTTGGGATGACAACAAAATCATGTTAAAAGATGGAAATCAATTTTATTAATCTCATTGTTTTGGAGGTGGTACACTTGTTTTTTACACTTGTCATGTGCAAAAAATGTCATCAATCTTGCATATTTTTGTATGAACTTGGATGTGTGCCATCAATGACCTTGTAATTTATTTGACAACTTTTAGCTCTTTGTACTAGATTTGAATTTCACCCATGAAAATGATCTATTTTGAATTTGATTCCAAATAATGAAATGAAGGAAATCAACCCTATTTTGTACTCCAATTAAAATTTTTTAAAGATTTAAAAAAAATTATTTTTAATTATCATGGTCTATTGAATTTTTAATTATAGAATGATGCAAAAGATTGGAATATGTTATAATATTCTTTACTATATTGTACACTTATGATAATAAATTCAAAATTTTGAGCTAATTTTGGAGATATATAATTTATTTCCACTTCTTCAAAAATGCATGATAATTTCAAAGCATCACCAATAAATATCAAAATTTTATGACTTGTAGAAGACGTGAAGTTTTATTTGAAAAAAAAAATTTTAACCAAAATTTGTTGAAAAAGAGAGGAACTAAATCAAGAAAGTCAAGAAAAATTGCATAATCATACATTCTATCTTTCACGGATTAAAAATAAATGGACCTATGATCCTTTCTTCAAACTTCAAAATTCATGTCATTCTTTGTATGCTACCATTTTCAAACATCATATGATTGAAATTTTTTTTGGAATGTAATTATATATCATTTTTTTATATTTGAAAATACTGAAATTTTTTTAAATGATAAAATTCATACAAAATACAAAGTATGCCCCAATTATCTGAAAATTTCCCTATAGGTGTATGTTATAGTTAATAGTTTAGAGCAACATAGTTTAAGAAAACTTACCCTATCATTCTAAAATTTTAAAAAAATCAACACTCCAAAGTGATAGTTCCAAATTCTTAATTGCAATAAAGTATTAAAATTTTAGGATCTTTTTAAATTTTCAATTGGAGGGTAAATAGAGCAAAAGTTGCTAAAATACTACGTCGTGATCTATGGATTTGCCTTTTTTTTAATATATAGGAAAGTCAAAAAATATTTCAAGAAGAATATATTGGACATTTTTTTTTATTGAAATTGGATTTAAGCAATTTCCAAAAACAAATTTAATGAAAAAATGTTTATTATGCTCTCAGGCATTTCGAAGTTAACTTTTGAAAAGAAAATGTAAGGAAGGGGAATGTAGATTTAGATTTTTTAGATAAAATGAAATATGATTTGAAAAGAATGTAGACATGAGATATTCATTTTTGCAAGTTTCTTTTTTCTTCTCATCCTACATGAACTAATTTAGAATCTAACATAAAATCATGAAGCACCATAAGCCCATTCTAGTTCCATCATTGAAGAATATACAATTTTTTTTAATACACTTACAGAATCTTTTTGAAACTCCTATAGACATTCATAATCCATCCAATAGATGCTAGTACTCTTAGATGTTAATGTAATCTTCCCTTGAATGATGTTCTTGAATATCTTGTAAACTTTCCATACTATTGTTGATGGAATCCCACTTATCTCAAACTATTTGAACTTTAATCCCTAAGTCTTAAGGCCTTTCCATAAAAATTAAAACAAACAAACTATTGTCTTTATTGCAAAGTACAAAAAAGAGTGTTTTTTTCATATCTAACCACATGATCTTACACTAGACTATTATAGCTTCCTAGTAGCTTGGTCAAAAAAGAAATAGTTAAAAAGATGCCTAAATTTTAGAAAATTATTGACCTAGTTTGCTTTAAAACAATATATTTATATTAAGGGATTGCCTAATTCATAGAAATTCAAATTGCCCCACACAATCTTACATTTGTTATTTGTAAATCTAGATTGTAAAGTTTTAGCCTCGTCATTTCAATTGTTCTAAAGCACAATCTTTCATTAAAAAATATATCTCTTGCATGTGACAAAACTTAACATTGAAAAAAATCCTAACATATAAGGTTTATTAAAAATTTAAGTTTAGGAAGTTAAAACAAGGATTTAGGTGAATAAGGTCACTTTGCTGGGATGAATGTAGCAGGAAATATCCAAAAATTATAAGAACAACTTCAATGAATGCCTAATTTATTTCAAAATTTTCAATTTAAATATATGGTTTTGGGATTGCTTAACTATTTTTTGCAATTTAATTATTAATTAGGCAAAAATTTGCCTCAACTACCAGAAAGATATTGTAGTATAAGAATGTATAAAAGAAATTTCATAAACTTTGGCCACAAAAATTGCAAAATATTTGAGTTTAACCTCTAAAGGACCACAAATGTCCATTCAAGGGACAACTAGAATTTGAGTAGGTGTTTATGAAGTCAAAAATGAATAGATGGTTCCCAAAATTTGATACAAGATGGAGATAGTCCTCTTCTTTGTAGGAATGCAAACAAATTTCATTAGATGCCTAGATCAAAAGTTATGCTGTCCAAAAATATCCTAGCTATTCAAACAATTTTGGAATCTTTTGTGAATTCCTCATCTAATATTCAAATTTGGAATGTATATAACTAGCATGGTATAGTATGATATTACATAGAAAAAAACCTTTTAGTGCTAAATTCTCATTCCAAGAGGAGTCAAAACTCTACCAACCCTACCAAACAAGTTTGAAAATAAAATCTTTTTGTTTAACTATAAGTACCATTATTGTTACAAACCTCTGACAATGGACTCCAATCAAGAACAAAAAATATACTTATAAACATAAATGTTATCATAAGGAGCTCAAACCATCCAACCACAGAGAAAGATCCATCTCCAAAGAGATTCTCTCTTCACCCCTAAGCTCTATTTTATATCATCAAGACTATCAATATAGACTATTAGTCCTTAATATAGACTAGGACTTCTTTTTTACCTTTAGCTTTTTATCTGTGGTCTTTATCTAAAACCATCCACTGTAGTAAAAGTCCTAGTTATACTTTTCCGATCATATCTTATCAAAATCTCTTATTCATATTTTGATCTTCCACTTGGAGTTATCTAACTCAAAGTTCGATATGCTTGTCTTTGTTTGTGAATTGTTTAACTCCAGTGCATTAGTCATCCAAATGAAGTTGTCAAATTTATTGCATAAATCCATCATATGAAGATATTTATCTCTAGGCACTCCAATGCCTTGTCATCCAATTGAAGTTGTCTAACTCCAGTGGACAAATCCAATATCTAGAAGTCTTTATCTCTAGACAATATCTACTTATCTACTAATGCACATTTCATCATGAATCAGTTCATGATCCATAAATGCATTCATCCATCAAAGTTTGAAGGTTGTCACAAAGTTCATCACAATTATCTTGAAATATATGCCTTCAAAATTCTTGAAATTTTTCCTACACATTCACACACATTCTAAATATTTGTCTCTGAGTTTTCACTACACTAAAAGTCATTGTAAAATAGCTAGCTAGAAGTCATCATAAAAAGCTTCTTCACTTGCCCAAACCTTCAAATTTTCCCTGATGGAACACTTGGGACTTTAGGTATTAATATGACTGACTTCTAAGCATTCTTATCGAGGAACTTAGAATGTAAAATTCAATGCTCCAAATGCAAGTTGTGATGCATAAATTGAATATCTCAACCCATTTGTATTTCCTTTCCTCTTAATTCACACCATTTTCAAAAAAAAAAATTGAATATCTCAAGCTTGTGAAATGAAGAGGCAAATGGATATATTTGTCACTTTTGGAAAAGCGATGAGTGTATTTATGACTCTTGAAAAAGCTCAAATTTGAGGCAAGTTTATGAAACCTTACAACTCATCTAGACATAAAAAAGATTGTGAATGATAGAGAAAGCTATTTCTTTGTTCATTTCTTTGTTTTTGGTGACATGTCTCATTTATTGGCCTTTAGTCGTAGGGAATTTGAAACCCAACATTGAATATGGCAAGCCTGAAAAGAAGTTATTGTGGGGCATGATTTTTGACATGGCCATGGGTGCTTTAAATCCAAATCTCAATTATGCTCTTCTCATCCAAACTTTAAACTTGCCATGCAATTCCTTAAAATATTGAGGTTGCACTACATTTGTTATGGATTACTTTCTTTCTTGTTTGTTCTCCAAAATATAAATAAATACAATAATTTTGGGGGTGCCAATTTTGTTTGTTGAAAGAAGGTTAAAGTAGATACCTTCCAAAGTAGATACCCCACAATCCACTACTTTTTTCTTTTGTGACTACCTATTGTTATTAGATTGTACAAATTTTCACTGATTTTCTTGTGGGTATTTGAAACTTAAGGAGGTTTCAACACACCAATGAAAAGAGCGCGTCATTTGGATACCCTGTACAAAAATGATACAAAAACATAAAAACTATCATTGCATGTTTTTTTTGGGGGGGGGGGTCTAGGGACTGTCTCAGGCTTGTTCCCTAGTATTGTTCCCCTAGTAGTCTGGAAATGGTTGCTATCGAAATTTTATTTTATTTATTTTTGAATTTTATTTGAATATCCAAAAATATAAAATGAAGTTGAAATTTTTTTTTAAATGACGTGGCAATTTCTTCGCCACATCTTGTACCTACTACAGGGCAATTTGCAAAGTTTGGAAATCCAACACAATGTAGGGGAACTCACGGCCCTTTAGGGAGCTGAAATTTCATCTAATGTTCTAAAACAATTTCTTCCACGTACTTAGGTACATGATTGATTTTGGGAGATGTACACAAAGTGTAGATAGCGGTGTAGGGCCAATGGCGCATTTGGTGGGGCCACCTTGGCCCGAGTGAAAAAAAAAAAAAAAAAAAAACTCACGGAGAAAACCCATCAGCCGGGATGGGGTCTCCCAATGGGGGAGTGATTTTGGGGGAAGGGGGGTCTCTCCACTTGCCCTCTCCCATTTTTTCCTCCCAAGTTGCCCACTACGGTATGTAATTATGTATGTATGCAGTGGAAGCGAAGCGAAGTTGACCATTGGTGGGGGGTCAATGGAAATTCCGGGCCTGCCATTGGCCAGCCGTCATTTCAATGATTAGAAAGGAGGGAGTTGGTATGCGCGCTGGACTGCTGGACTGTACCATCACTACTAACGCTCTCATTCCTCGAAGTTTGTGGCTCTGACTTTAATATCCCACAAATGAATGACTCTTGTTGGGACCCTACTTACATAACTTATTATTTGCCTGCTGTACTGTACATGATGGGATGATGGGATTATTGGGTTACATGGCGGGTTCCATACTTGTCTTTCATTTGTTGAAAAAAAATTAAAAAATTAAAAAATTAAAAATAACGTATATATCTATCTATATCTACAAGACAGGGATACTACAGTGCTGCACACATCCGCATTTCATTTACCAAATATCAGGAATGCACTCCATTCAAGAACAATGGCCGGTGGAATGGAGTGGCCGGTGAAAAAATCTGTCCAAATTTTTCTATTCGGAGTAGAAAACAATGGTCAGGAGGTGAAAACCCACGGAAGCGCAGTACGTGGAGAAACGGTTCCGTATCCAAGGAAAAAAGGGAGAGCTCGTGAAACTCCCAAAAGTATCCCGGACAGGGACAAGAACAGGATACACATACGATAAAAATTAAGATAGTAAGTTAGTATCGATTCATCACTGCGAGATGAGAACTGAGTGAACTGGGTCGGTGTAGGAATGTCTTTTCCTGCTTCACCCCTCCTCCTCCTCCTCTTCTTCTTCTTCTTCTTCTTCTTCTTCTTCTTCTTCTTTTTTAAGCTTTTTTTTAAAATTATTCACGATTCTTTTTCCTGTTGCATTGACGATTATTAGTATCCAGGTTTCCAATTTCAAAAAGTCCCGTACAATCGTAAAAGCCTCTTCCTCTTCCTCTTCCTCGTCCTCGTCCTCGTCCTCGTGTATGTTTATATTTATTTGTAGACTTGTATGAACATCATAATCAAAAGCTTCGCTGAGCTGTGCCGGAGATTTTTGTTCTTCGGAGGTGCACAGTTCCATAGCCTTTTGGGAATGGCGGCTGCGCTTTTGCTTTTTCGTAGCTTGGGCTCGAGTATGAGTTCGTCGAGATGTGGATAAGAAGAAGAGGGCGTGAGTTCGAAGTAGGCAGCGGCAGCAGCAGCAGCTGGGGGCAGGACCGGAACCGTAGGTTGCTCAGCCAACTGGAGTGAGCCTGGAAAATCTCAGTGACAAGGAAGAACACTGGCCAACGGAGCCCAAGACATGTGGCGCCTTTCAGGGCTTTAAATTGAATAATAGTGTGCAGAGAATCTCTCCATTAGTACAGGAACTTGGCAACATCAGAAGTTAAATAAGTGGTCCCTCCCAAATTCTAATAAAAAAATTTATAATCACAAGGAGAAAACATAGAAAACACGGCTAGTAATCCACACAACTAACGTCGAGTATGTTCGAAATGTCCAAATGCAGTACTGTAGTCTGAAGCAACTTACTGAACATGGGTTGATTGGATTTTCCTTGAGCAAATTGAAATGTGAATAATTTCAGGATTAGCTCAAATTTGCTAACTAATAACAATGCCAATTGTGCGAATTCAAACCCTATAAGTAGAGATCTTCAACTTCGATCTCTGTAAATCCCGTGGGTTCAATGATGCGTGAGGAAACCAGAGGAGTTTTCCATCGCACGGTTGAATTGGGCACATTGGTGAACTCAACAATGATTCTCTCAGGGATGTGTTAACATTAGGAGTACTGTAGTGTTCCCAAACAGCCAACTCAAGCTGGCAATTGTAGGCAAGCAACGGCTCATCTAAAGAGCACTTCAACGACTTCCCCATTTCCAGTAGTAAAATTACAAGGATTGAATCATTGAAATCCTATCAATGCAATGAGGGTTTTTCTTAGTTGTCCAAAAACAAAAACGAAAACAAAAACGAAACGAAGAAAAAACAAAACAAAAGAACAAAAGATCAAAAGAACAAAAAACAAAAAAAACAAAAACACTATCAATGAATCACTGTCCAGTAATAATACAGAAGTTTCAGATATTGTTTGGAGTTTGGCACTTTGGCTCCAATTTCTCCCCGGACAGGCGGACACTGGACCACTTTCCGCAGAAACTCCGGCATGTGTCACACCGATACAAAGAGTGGTAATAAGTGCTTAATAATAATAAGTTCATTAAATCATTTTTCCATGAGAGATGAATCATCATCCCTTCTTCCTCCTTCCTTCCTTTAGGTAGGAGAATCAGGAGCCTTTTCGGATAAGGTGACTTCGCTCCAATCCGTTTGTAGACTAAGCACATGTGGAACGCATTAAACCGGGCATTAATTATGAGCCTGACTGACGGAGTGCATATTAATCTATCAACAACAAGTGATTCCATTTGAGATTTTCTTTTCTTTTTTCTTTTTTTTTGCCGTGACACAAATGAAACGAGTAAACGACGTCAGTGATTCCATTTGAGATTTTGATTTTTGAGTCTTTGAGATGAAGAAAAAGATTCCATTTCCGCAAGAATCATGCACTCCCCTTTCCAGTTCTCCCCTTTCTCAATGGAATATCCGAATCCCTGGCAAAGTTGCTTCACTGGTTGGCTCTTTGCATTGATTCCCTCCATGTGCGTGTACACTTGGGTTATCTGGCAGTAATGAATTGCTGTTACTTGGCTAATTTATGTTTGAAATTAGAGAGAAAAAGTAACGGAAGAATCGAAAGAAAAGCAAACTAGGAAAACACAGTGAGATCTTTTGAGCTCAGAAGTGCGAAAAGTGGAAAAAGGTGGACACGCAATGCTTGGAAGCCGGTACGGGAAGGGAGCAGCTTCTAAAAGAGACTCTCACTCCTCTCCTTAATAAAAAGTGGAATTTTAATCCGAAAAAATTGAAAATGAGATTGTTAGCAAACTCTGATTGATAGCAAACTCCGATTGTTAGCAAACTCAAGAGAAATGCAAACTAATAAGGGCATCACCGCCTAGCTTGAAAAAACAAAACCTAAAAAGAGAGTGATAAGATGTCAAGTGATGAGCCAAGTAATCAGACATTCATTTGCCAAGTGCAAACTCTGATTGATAGCAAACTCCGATTGTTAGTAAACTCAAGAGAAATGCAAACTCAAGAGAAATGCAAACTAATAAGGGCATCACCGCTTGGCTTGAAAAAACAAAACCTAAAAAGAGAGTGATAAGATGTCAAGTGATGAGCCAAGTAATCAACCATTCATTTGCCAAGTGTTTTTTTTTCAAGTCATTTGACAAGTTAGCAAAACCAACCTTGTTTTTAAGTCAGGGGGTGTTTACTTGCCTTGCAAATTGGATGACCACTTAACAAGTCATCTAACTTGCAAGGCAAGTGGACATGCTCCAAGTGGTTTTAAATTTCTTTTTATCGACAATCTAGCCATCATATTTTTTTTAATTCAAAGTTGAAAACATAGGATAGCTTGTACATAATACTAGGCTTTCTTTGAATGAATACCCTTGAAGCACAAATGTCTCACTTTTCATTGATTGCCTCAACAAACTCTTTACTTCTCAATGGTTGCTTTTCAAAAGTTGTGGTTTTGAGTCTTGGAAGTGTTCCTTCAAGGCCACTTTGGGAATGTAAGAGAATAAAAAGTTGAAAGTTTGAAATTGCACTACTCAAAATAAGATATTGTTCTATTTTTAAACAATGAGTCTATGTCATTACAAAGTTGTATTTAAAAAATATATATAATCTATTTTCAAAATGGAAAATATTTGTTTGACCATTCAAAAGCCACTTTGGATTTCAATAACTTTCTAAGGTTAACCATTTTTACTTTTTGATCTCATTATGGAACTAGTTTAGCATTATTTATTGCTCACTTTAATGACACCCATCACTCTAGTAAAAACATAGACAAAACATTCATTAGCCTTCACTATTGTTGCTTTGAGAGTCCTTTCCACAAAGTTCATTCAACAATATTGACTACAACAATTATTATTTTTTATTACTATATATTTTTTAATAATTACTTTTGATTATTGTTCTTTAATTGCATTTTCAATTAACTACTTTTGATAACTACATTTTTCACCCATTGCTATTGATTGCTATTTTTTTTTCAAACTTTTGATTACTAATGTTGTTGCTTATTTTTTTATTGAATGCTTTTATAAACCTCTCAACATTCTCATGCTCCTTGCCACATGTCTCCACCACATCCACCACTAGGGGGATGAAATGAAGCAAAGATATAGAATATTCTACATTGTTTTGTCGGAGGAAAGATAGCAATGCAATTGTAGACTACTGATTTAAATATTATGAGAATGCAAGGATGAGCAAAATGGCTACAAAAGATCTAAACTAATCAAGTGGATCTTCAAGTGAGTCTTCTTGTGAGTCATTTTATCTTGTCGTTTACACAGACCATTGGTTTACACTAGTGTTTAGTGTTTTAGCTGCTAGTCAAACTAATCGACAATACAAAAAAAACCCAAAAAAAACAGCATGAGCTGAGTGTGATTTGCATCAAAGTCTACCTTACGACAAACCTCATGACCTCATGTTCATATTCTATCTTCATTTTTCAAGTAAATAATTGCTGGTTCCTTGTGTACTTTAATTAAGCCTTCAGTTTGTTGCTGATATTTGAAGTTTGGTGTTTGAATTTAACAACGAGTCCGGGAAGTAAGTTAGAAAGAAATAGTCCAGGAGATTCTTTGCGGTTTGCATTTCTCAAACGCAAGTGCAGCCATGATCATGAGAAATGGGACCAGAGTGGCTAATTTGCCTTGGAAGTCGTCAGTTGCCGGCACTTGTGGAACCCAATTTCCTTCCCTTCCTACAAAGAGTGAGCCCGCACCACCCCAATCACAGCCACATTTGTGGCTGGAATCGGAGGATGGGCATCACTTAAGTTAGACTCTAGCAAACTTTTAATATTTTTGGGAAGGTGTGTCGCGATCATAAGTATGTGAGACATACATAACCTTGATAATGCCCCCACTGAGATATGACAACAATAAGGGTTAAGTACAAAGCATGGTCACCCTTACACACTAGGGGTCCAACACTCTTCAAATGTGGATGAAAAGTGCAGCAGGAGGCCCTCCTACAACAACATTCTCTTGTCACTGAAGCCTAGCATGTCAAGAAATGGCCCTTGAAATCATTGTTCATTTGCTAAGTTTAGTTGCTTTATCCTTGATTCTACTTGATGAGTGGTCACTCAATTGTTTACATGGATTGTACTTGGTAAGCCTGGGTGAAGGACAAGGAAATCAAGGGCCATTTAAAATTAGATGGAAATTAATTTTGAGCATGCCAAATTGGGTGAGTAAGGGTAGTTGTGCTCTAAGGTAAGGAAAGTATATAAATTGTAATTCCACTTAATTGAATCAATATGTATACACCCTTCTTTATTCCCTAAAGGACCAAGGCACATTTTGAACAAAAATTGTCAAAAAAATTGTCATGTTTTAGGGTAATGAGATTTTTTTTTTTTAAGTTTAAGAAAATAAATTCAACTCAACAAATTTGTACTAGACTATTATCGGAATGTGTGGAAAAAATTTAATTCAAAAACTTTGATTGTACAAATGAAAAGATTATAGTGTTTGAAGTTAGAATAAAAAGTGTTTTTTTCCATCCTTGCTTGATATGGTTAGTAGACTTTAACATTATAATCTTAGCAAATACTATCCAAAGTTGTTTTGACTACCAAAAATATTTTAGGCAATATAAATTTTGATCCAAGCACTGATAAAAAAGAATTGTATTCTCACTAGGGGAATATGTTAACATCTTATGTCAAAATTTTGTGAACATTTGACCAAAATTAACTTTGTAGGAACCTACTCGAGATTTCTTTCATATGTTAAATAAACACTTGGTCCTTTGGACATATTTCAAAATCTAAATCTAGAATAATCATACTTGTCTTATAAGATTTGGACCACATAAATAAGTGAAAAATGACTACCATGGATTGAGGTTATCAAATGGACTTGAAATATGCATTGTGATGCAATTAGGTGTCCTCAATGCAAGTCAATATATCATTTTATACTTGACAAAATGGATCAAAAGCAAACATAATACAACCTTTTTTGTTGTGCAGCTTGATTTCTTACTCTATACACCTTGACGATACCTTCAATGTTAAATCACTCGCCATAACTTTTTTCAATCGTATGAAATCAACCTTTGTTTATGTTTCACACTATAATAATATTTAAGAGATTTTTTTTTGTTAAATTTGTATAAAAATCTATTAACCCCTAAATGCCCAATTGACCGTATTTGATCGATCTGAAATTTCAGGCTCATTTTGGTATGGCGATTAAATTCGTTTGACTATTTTTTTTAAATTGGGGGGAAGTTTGTAGATTTAACTATTGAAAACTTTCATTTTTCACTGAAAAAGATACATATTTGATTGTTAAAAGGTCTTCAAATCCATATACATCCATTAGTGGAAGAGTGAAGCTTGCTAATTATATTGCATTTCCAACTTTGAGCAATTTCACTTGATTTGAGATCCAAAAATTTGTACTAATCCATTTGCTTTGAAAATGGTCCCAATAGAAAGAGTAAAGTGTTTCCATGATTTTCACCATTGAAAATTAAACAAGCAAGTGTTAATTTGAAGTTATTTGTGATTTATATTTATAAAAAAAAACTACATCTCAACAATTGCAAGGTGGATTGTGTAATAAGTTTAATAGCTTTTTATGTAAATTAAGTTTTTTGAAAGTGCATTTTAGTGTACTAACACAATTTGTAATTATTCATGCCACCTCCAATCCCCTCCAAAAATTTATGTGCAAAATTTTTAAACATTATGGGGAAAGACAACATACTAAAGATAGAAAATATAAATTTCTCTTGTTATAATCTCACAACTCTTATACAATTTTGCACTCAAAATTGATGATTATAAGCAAGCTTTTTGAAAAGAAAACAGTTTGCTTCATTGGAGATAATTGTAAGCCCATGCATTTTTTTCATAGTCAAAACACATTTGAAAAGGCTTGGGCATTTAGGGGTTAACAAGACTATGCCAATCGTAAACAAGGGTTGTTTTTCTTCTAATCACTATAGCTAAAGTCTTGTGATGATTACACATATAATTAAATCTTCTCCTTTACAAATTTAGCCCAAGTATGGTTTATGATTGATACACCAACTATGTTATCGACATGTAAGGTACACCATTGAATTTGAATCACACTTAAAAATATGTTTCACCAAAAAAACACTCGATTGGCTATTTTGATGGTAGAGGTCCCTCCAACATGACAAATGAAATTCTATTACAATTTACTGTAAGATCTAGTGGTAGACTACTTCATTATGTTTTTGTAAGAAAATGGGAGGTTTTGACTACACAAAATTGTGAGATCATAGTATTTGAAGTTGGAAAAAATGTTTTTTGGGGGCATTCAAATTCCACGTAGCTTTAAATCTCCAAGGCTTTTGCACAAGTTAATTTCAATATTTTTTTAAAATATTTTTTACTCTCTTTTTGTGATACAATTAGTTACATGTTTAAAAAAATCCATAACATTTCAAATTGGGGAACATGTATCAAAAAATTCCAATAGGAAACTAGCTTCAAGAAAACTCTTATACAAAGTCATTTTTTCAACAATTTTGGTTTGCACATACGATAATCTCTTCAAAATGTTTACAATGGAATTTTAAGTTTCAACTAGCCCTAAAAGAAGAGTAAAAAACGACCAAAATTTGTGGTTTTAGCAAGCTTAATCAATTTATAGCTTAAAACACCAAAGCTAAATTCAAGGACTATTAGGCACATTGGGTGATAGGAGTTTGGGTCAATGGTTGCTAGATGGACTTATAATAGGTCATTGACATTGGATAAGTTTACCACATGTCATGTCCTTTGAATACCCACATTTCCTTGTTTATAAAGATGTTTTCGTTCTTCATGAAATATAATATGAAGAAATTCAACAAAGTATTCATAAAATTCAAAGTACTTGGTAAATATCTCGAGTAGTTTTAAAAGCTACTTGTTTTGACTATGTAAAGTTGTGAAGACAAGTTCTATATACAAGAGGAGGAGGAGGTAAAACAACCCATGCAGGATTGTAAATTAGTAGGACCTCACTGCTCATATTTAAATCAAAAGTAGAAATTGTGTTCAAAGTAGAATTTCAAATCTCATTTAAGCATAGTAGAATAATTTTTTTCAAAATTCTTTGAATGGAATTATTGAGTAAAATCAAGCTTTCATCTTTCTAAAACTCATTTGAGATTTCAAGTCTCCAAAAAAAGTTATAGACAAAATTCATAGAGGATGTTTGAAACTGTCAAAGAAAATGTCCCTTCCAATCCCTCTTTCAAATTTGTCTATAACTTTTGATTTTTCATTGTACCAGCAATGTACAAATAGTGTACATTTTAGGAGGTGAATGCTTTCACTAACCACTACATTTCAACTTCAAAAATTCATAACTAATTCCACAAAGCTCCAAAAAACATGAAACGACTTGGGTTAGATGCTGATTCCATTTTCCTATCAAGTAAAAACGTACTAAAAATTATTTCAAGTCACTTTAAGGTCCACAAATCAATTTTCAAATTAATTTTCAGCTCTTAAATGGTCACTTTTTGAACCTCCTACTTCAGCAGTGATTCTTCCCAACTGTGATATTCCCCTAATAATTACGTGTGAAATATAGTAGAATAGTTGTCATTTGAATGATACTAACTTAAGCATTTGATACCTCTGTTTTTGAAAAAAGACCAATGTTTCCTTTGTAAAATACATAAACAGAGGGAGTAAGTTATGTCGGTGAGCCCAACAGGGGCAATGATTTTTCAGTTGCTCATCTTAACTTACGCAAAGGTGATGCAACAAATCATAAGTTGGGGCATGTGTATGTTCTGGAGCAAGGTGAGACAAACACCCATTCTCCGGCTTTTTCTTGACTTTTTCTCGGCTTTTAGGAAACTTAATTTTTAATGAAAATTGATGGATGGATTCCCATGACAACACTTTTTTTCTTTCAGAAATGGAGAAACCCATTGGTTTGCACAACTTCAAACAAAACAAAAAACTTCTGGTCAAAATCAAGCATTTCAAACCGTACCATGATCATTCAACTATTCAAATGGCAAAAAGCGTTGGGACTTTGGACCATGAAATATGCAAGTATCCACTGGAATGGAATGGCAACTAGTTTGAACCCGGGCCGGACATGTGGAAAGTGCCCTCTCTCGTGTAGAGGAAATAAAAGTGAAAGTTAAAAAATGAAGTAATAATATATATGCACTTTGATCCTTGTATAGGATGCAAAAATAAATGTAGAAAGTTCACCTTTCACCAAAAAATAATGTAGAAATGACACTAATTTTGAAGGTGATGCTAATTTTGAGTCCTCATTGTAGGATGCTTTGATGCAACTTGACTTTACTTTCATGTAGTAGGTACATAGGACATAAAAGTAATAGTGAAAATGAAAAATATATCTTATGGTTTGTATCATACTATTTCAAGTTAGTTTAGGTTGACATTTTGATATATTGAAAAAAAAATTGTATAAAGAAAAATAGTAGTCACCTAAATTTGAAACCTCACTTTTAGGTGGGATGAATTGTAGTGTTAAAAAAGAATAAAATACATTACAAACAAGTTTACCAAGGCTACCCAAAAGTCAACTTGGATATACTTTTATCAAAGATTCTAAAATGTTTTTTGAGTCACATTCATCTAAGAATAATTTAAGCTTTCTACCCAATAAATTATGATTAGAGCATTTTGAATCCCAACATTGACATGGAAATGTAAGCTCGAGGGGCATGGTAAACAATTGAATTTGGTTTTCTTACAATTCTTGATTTTAGCTATCTTTAAGCTTGACTAAGAAAATATAGCTCCAATAATTTATTTTTTATTTTATTTTATTTTTTCCAAAATTATTTAAAATTATGATTTTTCAGACACTATGAAGGTAGCATCTTTGGAGCATCAAATATACCACTTTTGAACTTTTCTATCAAATTTTCTCTTCTTGAGATCTCAAAGTGTACAACAATTACAACATGATTTTTTTTAATCACTACTATCACCTCCATTTTTGCTAAAAAAATCTCATATTATTTCAATCATTTTTATAATTACTATATTTTTTGCGAAGAAATTACTTTAAAAAAAATCATATAAAATTCGTTTTTAATGTTTTCAAAGGTAGAAAGATGAAGTTTAATTTTGGATGTATATTACTCCATGAGATAAACATCACAATTTTGAAATGTGTGTTTTGGAGGTTCAGATATTTCTTTCTTACACTAAATGGTTTTTCAATTCAAAATTGATGATTCTGCACTCAGCATTGTTGCATTGTTTTTGAGTTGGTTTAGGGTTTAAGGGTTTACTGTTTACTTGTGGCAGTCGTTCGAAGAATCCGACACTGCCCGCATTCAGTTGCTTCGAAACTAAGTTATCCAACCAAACTAAGTTACAGAACTTTGAAATCAATCTCGAATTTCATGATTTCCTCACATAACCCAATTTCCAAGGAATGCCTTCATGAAGACATTGTCTGGAATTTTAATTTTGGTATTACTTGATCGATCATCATCGCAACAAACGCTGTAATTAATTAAACAAGTAATGTGGTGGCAATTTGATTGCCCAATGTCTGAAAATCTATTTATTGATAGAAAATATCTATAATTGCTGAGAATTTACTTCACAAATGATTGAAGAATTTCTTTGACTGGAATCTGACAGAGCACGTCGCCAGAGACTTGGGGAATGCAAATTGGAGCTTTAACTTACTTGCAACTGCAATCAGACGAACGGGCTTATGGTCAATGCAAGGAATGCGAGGAATGCGAGTCACAAGCAATTCACGTAGCGCAACCTCCAAGGTCCGTGAGTTCCGTCTCACCCAAAAAGAATTACAAAGGAAATCCCAATCCAATTTAAAAATCTCCTCCATCAGTTGGATTCTTCCCAATGTCAAGCCTTGTAACAATTAGTTTACAAAGACAAAACAAAATGTCGCTCCTTTTTCTCCGAGATTTTCGGACAGCGCACACTCTGACCCCAGATTTAGAAACCCAGTTCAACAATATTTTACTAAAATATATAAAAATACCATAATGTCCATGTTCTTCGTTGCTGGAAGCTGCCTACAATCCGACTAGTGTGTTCACACTAGTCGACCCTTTTTCCGCCCTCGCAATCATCAGCAGATGGCCTGACGCTTGCCAAATTCATCGTTGGAGTCATAGTATAATCGTTTCTGACTCATCATGGGGTCGTGATTTCTATTTTATGCTGGAGATTTAACCCGAAATTAATCGATTCAAAGCAGCTTTTGTCTCGCAAATGTCTCAAAGATTGCCTCCAAAGGCGGGTGGGTTCCTCAGAAGGACACTCAACAAAAGGAAGGCAGGCCGGGTGCGCAATTGCGTATTCCGGCCCTCAAAGAATAAGAACCCAAACAAAAATTAAACAAGCTGGGCTGGGCTGGGCTTCCGTGATTGATGGTCTTGATCATGGCTCCTCACGGATCGGGCTTTCGTGGGCAGTACACCAAACCCCCTTTTGACTTGGAGGCACATGCAAGTCTCACCAGATGTCCTGCAACTTGAATGAGAATCTCGAGCTTCGGGAATTAAATTCGGGAGCTTCAAATTGTAATAAAAGATTTCACCCTGCTTTCGTCGCTCACTGGTAGAGTGCCGACAGTCAACGTCCAAGTGTACCACTTGTTACCGAAACTCAGACTTCAATGCAACTGAACCTTCCCCAAGAAATTGAAGGCCTGACTTTCAGGATTCCCGAACTAATTATGGGAATCCAAAAACTCCGTAGACTCAAGTTCTGGGTGCAACTATATATGGGATTTCACCGCCGGAGTCTGGAATTTCACAGCTTTAGTATATATGGAATTTCACAGCATGAGTAAGCCTCACTGGATTTTTCAGGGTTCTATTCCATACCAAATCAGTGAAATTCAGTGATTTCAATTACATATGGAATTCACCGAGTCCATGGACTTTTACTTTCTCGGGAATTTTTTTTCTGGTAGTCAGTCCATTTCGAATCGTGGATGCTTCGTGGTGCACGCTCTGTGAACGTGAAGGACGGGTACTGGAAATTAAGCATGAAAAGTTACGGTATGGAAACTGGAGGCCAATTTGCAACCAACAAGTCAATGCCAGGCATGGGTTGATGGCCTGGAATTGTGTAAGGTATTGCAATTTAATTGGAAGCTTTTCTGGCTGGCGGATGTCTCCACTCCAATTGTTCCCTGCATGAGGTCCAATTCCAAGTGACCAGGAAGTAATTGATGAGTGGAGCCGAAATGGACCATCGTTATCTGGATGTACGACGTGGTTGGCTAGATTGCGGCTTCTCCAATATCTGAGGAAATTGAATGATATGGTGTGCTGCAGCGTGCGCCCGACTTTGCAGTAGTTGAGGTGGATGAACGCAGTTTAGAACTGACAGATTTTTCATGATTATATTGCTTTTAAAAAAAAGTTTGAAACGAAAGCGGTAAGCCCATTGCTTCAAGGAAAACAAATTCAATTCAATTCAAGGGATGGTTATAATGTTCGTCAAACAGATGATGTAAAGATGCTGCATCAGTCATCTTCTCAAGACCTCAGTCTTGGTCTTCTTCTGTCAAAGGCGTGCCCTGTGAAGCTGGTACTTAGGAGATATATCGAACTTCATTGGCAACGTGGAGAGCTAATTAAGTTCATATTTTGTTGTAACGGTTTGGGATTGCAACACCTGCAACCAACATGGGAGCTCTTTGGTGTAAATAATAAATAATAAAAATTCCATTGATTCGAATATCTGGTTACAGTGAGGATCTTGCTCACGGAGAACATCTCTGATTTCCGGATTGCCTTTGATTGATTCCCAGTTTACAGTGTTGCCAAGAGGGGAAATTTGTGCCACTGGTGCTAAAAAAATATAAATAAATAAAATTTAAAATTTGTGCCACTGATTTTTCACTGATTTTCTGTTTTTGCCTGATTATTCCTCCCGTTTCTAGTGCAATACATCTGGGAACTTGTGATACTTCCGTAAGGAACAAGGATAATCTCCCTATGTCGAGGGGTTGCGAGCTTGTGCATGATTTAAACTCAGAAGTCGGCAGTGGGCTAATAATTAGATTGGAGGTGCATGCTAGTCTATCTATATTTACCCATAAGGAATGATACGGTCATTCTCGTTATTTTTGGCATAATTTCTACAGGTCAATTAATTGGCATTTTTTTGAGAAACCTGAAATTTGTTAGAATGGCGGATTTCAGTGAAAATTGGTGCTGTTTCAATTGCCCGACTGAAACCTGAGATCTGCACTGCTTCTAGTTTTCAGAATCCTGGGCATATGAATGTGACAAATTTGGTGCTCTGTATAATTACCTTGCTAATGTATATTACCCATTCAATTGACCCACAACGTAGAATGCTTGTATGAGATAGCAAGCTACAATATAAAGGAAGTAACACAAATGCTAAATTATGAGAAGTAGGCATGTTTTAGTTTAGAAAACAACAGCACTGAATTTCAATTTCTTCACTGAAAAATGAGTCAACTATAACAAGCTATTAGGATTACAGACCCTGAGGGAAGAGCAAACAGAGAAACATCTACTTTGAACTAGGAACGTGATTGTTTTAGGATGCCCATCAGTAATGGAATTTACTCATTTCTTAGATTTCATCTCTAGGGTTTCAGGTTCAGAGTGGGAAATTAAAAAGCTCGTCTGAGCACTCGAACAGTTCGAACTTCGAACTTTGTAGCACTTGAATTTCTCATTCTGGCACACCGGAATTTGCCAAATATCCAACATGCGTAGATTGTATGGATCATCATACCCAACTTGAAGTTCATATTATCATTTGCCTCTCTCTGTTTGGAATATATGAGATGAAGACCTACCCACTCATGTGAAGAAATTGACCAGCAGTCCAGTTGCTGTAAAAGCGAATTCGATGGATTTCAAAATATTAAATTCTATGGATTTTCAAGACTGAATTCTCCATGTCAGTCAAATTCCTCAATCTGGAAGTCTTGTCGTCGAACGGCAATTAGTCAATCTTTTCAACTAATCAAACTGGAGAATCAAACCCCAAAAGAACTAAAACCTTACAAACAATGCCATTATCTCGTTTATATAAATTCAATTTCCCATGGATTGTTTACTATTCAGGACTGAGTTTGTATGGCCTTGGCATGACAGAGGACTGCAAACTCACCTTTGATAGCATGAAGATCTTCCATTATGCTTAGATCTAGGTTCAATATGCACTTCATTGATGTTAGTATACAACTGGGCATTTCAAAGCACAATAAATGTGACACTCAATTGCTCAAAACCCCGGGATTTACAGTACATTCAAGTGCCTTGGAAGAGCTTGAAAACTAGAACTTAAATTCAAGTGCTCAGATGAATTTTATCTTATTTGACGTGACCAACTGAAATCTTGATCTGCATAATCTAGGAAAGATATACTTACGAGGGATACTCAAAAGTGCTCCGGTTCCTCAAACCTCAGCCTTCACTTGAAATGTAATGTAATGTGTGCCAACTTCTTGAAGTTCAGGCATTGTAACGAAAATGAATGGGGTTACCGACACCAGGAAGCCCATGAGGGTCTTTACAAACATCATAAACTTGGTGCTCTAAGACCTCCTTTTTGTTAGACAGTGTTTTATCATGCATTCGTGCGCCAACCGAATTTCTTGGATTTTTCTTCTTGTGTGGTCCCTGAAAACCTCGATGTGCCAAATCCCCGATGTTTTGAAAGTTTTTGCTTCTTTCAGTAGAAATTTGAAAAATAATTCACAAGTTAGGATCCAGTACGATCTCCTTGAATGTCCTAAACAGACAGCAATAGCCAGCCAGACAGGTTCCAGCTCTCAGAAACAAGGGCACATTGTTAATTTTGTTAAATTGGCACGATTTCAGCGCCAAAAATGTGATACACATCTCCATGAAGCTCTGAAAACTAGGATAGACATAGATTTAGGTTTCAATCCGCGTGTTCTCGATGTGCCAAAGTCGTGGAACACGGCCAATTTAACAAAATTGTCGTTGGCACAGACAGACAGACAGACAGACAGACAGAGGAATTCAGTCCTTCCTTATCCACTTTGAACCCTCAAAGTTTGCTCTTGCAATTCGAAAGAATTCCGTATCTTGACCTTCCAAAATCAAGTCTGTTCCAACACCTTGGTAACAGACTTTTTTTTAAATTTGTTTGATTCCACAAAGGAGAATTGGCTCCGCATGTGTTGCAAGATGTGGAATTTTTCTGCTGTCGCTACTCACAATTCTGGTATAATTTTAAATTTTGGGTTGTAGGGGCATCTTCCATTTCGTGCGGATGCATTCTCCTAGTCCCGAAGATAGAATCTCATGAGATATATGAAATCGCTTTCAAGGTTCTTCGCTGACCTATGCTACCTTGGGTAGCGCTACCGGGGTACCACTACAAACAAGCTGACTCACTGGGAGCATAATATCATTAAAGAAAGACAATCTCATGTTATTGAGCTTCTCTGATAGAGAAAGGACAAAGATCATGTCAATGATATAACATAGTAATAACACGGAATAGTGTCGTCGTGTCAATGCCAGCCAAACTAACAGGTTTTTGATTTTAAACATGCACTACCAGGTTTCTGTGATAGACTGTGTCAACATATCATCATTGAGGCTGGGATCGGGGATCCAAGTACTTTGGAATCATTGTCACCATTATGAGTGCATATGAAGGCATCTTAGGTATAAAAAAAAGAGAAACATAAGGTGGGTTATCAACAAACAGAATCTTTCTTTGTACTTTTAACGTACATACCGTATGGTCTTGCATTGCTTGATAAGAGTGTCACGACAGACCCATTCCCTCATTCTCTGAAAACGAGAGAATATGGAAACCTTTAATTCTAATATTTCAAGGAATGCAGGAATGCTCTACTGCGGCTTCAATCTCTATTGTATCTGGAGTCTTGCAATTTGGAGGCGGATAGGGACCGAATCAAAAGTTTAGTTTCCTTTGCAATTCGAAAAGGAAGGAAGAGCTGTGAGTTTGATCAAGCACCCGTAAATTCGGGAGAGGTATCACGAAGAAAAAAAAATGGAAAGTAAGGTTCTTACCACAGTAATGTAGGTGCAGCATGCTTAATCGAAGTGCACAACAGGGTTTTAGAGTTTAGAGTGTACCATGGTGGAGATTCAAGGGGATGCTAAGGCAGAGAAAACTATTTGTCAATACTCCGAAGTTAGTTTTATTATTCCAACAAGTTGTCAGTGTGATTTTGGGGAGCTGTGGAGCGGGTTTTTTTCAGGTACAGGAGGCAAATGCTCTTAAAATCAAATTTTTATGAATTTCCTATCCAATTTCATTGTCGGAGATTAATTCTAGACCACTGGAAGTCGCAGAAGACAACCCATTTCCATTCCAAGATGAGTTGCAACTCGTACCTTCACCAAAATTTGCCGTCTTTAAGAAAGCGGCAGTCTACCAGTACCTGGAGAAGAGGAGACAAAACACATCCGCCATTGTTTCTCATATGCATGGAGTAACAAGCATGATAATGCAAATACTCTTGGCTATAGGTGTGTCTCAGGCCCTCGATTAGTAAATTTCTCTTCTTTTGACCCTTCAAAAAGGTCACACCAAGCCCCTGGGGCTGATATTTCAGTGTATTTTGAAAACCTGTGTCCTTTCAAGGGTAAAAAGTGAAGGGCTATTGGCTCCCTTGTTTCAAAATAAAAACTAAAAAAGTGATGAATAGAAATTGAAGGCATTCGATAGACGAACACAACCGAAACATAAAGATTGTGCTTCTATTACTCTAATTGCACTAAGCAAGAATCACTAACCAAGCAATTTAACCCGTATCTTCAGAGCTCGACTCCGTACAAAATGGTTTCTCTCTCTTGAACCGACACTGCACCTGTAATGACTAACTATGGCAAACGAGGAATATATCTGCGCGACGAAACCCTAGCAAAGGATGCGAACGTAACGAATATAAGGATGCGAAAGGATAAAAAATCCCCACTCCATTACTCCCACTCAGAACTTGGCTCGGGTATCCATTTCCTTCTTGTTGATACAAAAACGCAAGTGGACACAGTTCCTGTGAGATTGACACAACGATTGCAAGCGAACAAAACATACATTAAGCAGACAAGAAGTCTAGCCTTCAAGAGCCACTTATGCCAAGTACAGCAGTTCCTAAACTTTTAGTTGGTCTAAAGATGTAAAAAACTGATATCGCCTCGGAGATCGCCTCTACTTGTTGCCGAGGCCTTCTCATATATACAACTTCGTTAAATTTTTCAACATATGCCGACTGTACAGCTTTCTCTGTATGAATCTATCTGAAACTATATGGGACTCCCTACATCCCTCTCGTAATGATTTACAGCTTTTCAAGGTGTGGCCACATCTCGAGTCGCAACCACCACCACCACCACCACGAATTGAATGGGTTTGGGTCTTCACCACTTCCTGTGCACTCACTCTCCTCGCAGCGTATTGCTCACGGTTGACGTAAGCCATTTCGACTATTATCAGGTTCAAAGGAAGTTGAGCGTAGGAGAGTGCCATGCCCTGTTTAATCATGTGCTTGTGCATATTCTTGAAGCAATGAAATTGTCGGTAACCCGCCCTTGAATGCATCGAATGGTTGAAATGCTGTGTCAACCGAGTGTTTCAAAACACTAATGCAATTCTCGTCGGTGTCCCATGCAAGAGCAGAATTCCCTGTGCAGCAGCCATGTGCTTGATGACCCCACCCATCTTTCAGACTAGTTCCAGGTCAAAATCTTGTAATTCAATCTGCAGGGTATTAGAACTTAATGAGCTGATGCTAAATGATGCCTTGAGTGCATGGACCTCCTTGTGTGTAAACTATGCCGATGTGCTGGACCTGCACCTGTCCCCGACCTCATCCTGACGGGGTAATGATTGATGCGTTGAATCTCTCTCATGGGCCTGCGCTGTACACTCTCCCTGGGAGATCTGTGCTCGGCGCTCTCCCCCTGCAAAAACATCCAAAAAACATCCTTAAAACAAAGCAATGACAAAGTAGATACGAAAAACTCTCCGGAACAAGTGCACTCGGCTACGACACACTGAAGGTGGAGGCGGTTTAAGCTAGCCACTTACATACATACAGGGACTAGGTGTGAGCACCCCAAGGCATGGCACAACAGACCAAGGCCCCGCTCGGATCAATGGTTGTGAAAGGCTCAGCAGCGGATGCCCAAGACATCTCATGACCCGAATCTCTCCTCTTGAACGAGTTCTTCTTTTTCGTGGCCTACGCATCCGTACATTCAATGGATCACTCTTAGCAGCCTCTCACTTTAGTATCGCATGTGAAGAAAGATCACGCCCTCGCGACTAGTTCACAAACCCTAAACAACCGAGATTTCATGCTTTTGAAATAACCAATGTGATTGATAGCATTTGATAAGAACAGAATTTAGACGGGGTCAAACTCTACATTACTATAATCAGGAAAGAAAATTGCATGTGTTGGTCCGAAAAGAACGAAATCGAAAGAAAGAAAGCCTTCGTACGACTTAATAAAACTGCCAAAATAACATGACGTCCAACTGGGTTTCTTGGGAGTTTCATACGGATATGAAACTCCTTCCTACTTCGGGTTCCCAAGAACATGCAATTAAGCAACATTCTTGAATGGGAAGGCACGGAGGTCGTTCTACAGTATCACTGTAACAAGAATATATTCGTGTTCCAGTGGCCCACAATCCATGAGCAAGCTTGCATTCAAGATGTTCACCAGAGAAAGGAGCCTTGATTGATTCATAGAAAGCACGGGATTACCCTGCTTTGAACGAAGTTCAAGAACGTTATGTACCATCCTATATTTATGAAGCAATGTGGGAGGCGTGGAATAGAACAAAGGAGGGAGAAGGAGCGAGAAGCCATACCGAGTTTTCAGGGACTGGTTCCTTGTCCCCCTTGTACTCAATCAGGACAACCCCATCCTGCTTGAGAGCCAGATAGTAAACGCAGAAGGGCCCTTGGTGGCGACGAGGATCCGTTGAAGGAAGCGCATGGCGGTTGAGCACCGTTGGAACGCGCAACCCGACGTGCCACTCCGCCGTCAATCGGATCTCGTCGTCAATCGTAAACTCACGGCTGCTCTTGGCATTGTACCACCACAAGCCCTTCTTCCACAGAAACAAGCCGTTCAGCGTCGCCTCCACTTTGTTCATGCCCAAGTTCTTGGGCGTCGGCCAGACCTTGCACCGGAGAGCAATTTTCAGGTTGTTCGCCAAAGTGTACTTGACCAGTATCTCACCATCGCGGATCTCGTACGAAGAGAGCCTACACAAGATACAACGTGATTTAGGCTTTCACCAAATGGGTACATCCACATTCTGTAAACACGGTTTCAAATTGAGAGATTCGTCTGTTCGTTGATTGTGAAAAAAAAAAAAACTCAGATACCCAGGGTGAAATTGTATGGGTCGTCAGTATCAGTGACAGAAAGTGCAACTGGTGGTCGAAAAAATTGGACGAGAGAAAGTTTATAGATGACCCGACTCAAAACTGGAGAAGAGATGAAACCTTAATTGGGCTTCAAGGGGTTAATAAGGTTCAGAAAGACTACCCGCTGTTGGCCCGGGTGATTGCCGTAGGGTGAAGAAGAAGTGGAGGTGCAGGTTGTGGATGACGCAAACGATCTGTGAAGGAACTGAAATTGGAGACCTGGCTCTCAGTGAAATCCAACGTCGTCTGCAACGAAAGAAACAAACAAATAATTCATGAGGTTTCCGAGGAACCACTTGCATCAGTGGAAGTTCTCATCGTTGGACAATAACCACTATCCGTGTGGTTTACTCATATTCTGAAGAAAAAAAACTCTTAACACTGGAAGTTGTCACCAGTTTTCAACGTTACAAACTCATCCTACATACTTTACATGCAAAAGTGCGACACTCCCATGAGTGTAAGAGTGCAAGCCTTGTGTTGCATAGGACAAGGCGAATTAAATCCACGGTACTTTCAGACAAGAATTCAGGGTTCATAATTTGCGCTAGACTCAGAATAGAATGACAGGAGAGAGTTTCGCAGAGTTGAAGTCCAGCACTCTGACACCGGGTTGTGTGATTCCAGATTTGCATGTTTCCTACAGTGAAGACTCAAATTTCTTCGGTCTCGAACATTGAGAGAAAATCCCTTCAAAGCACCTCCCACCTCTGCCCTCGCATACATTGGTCCCAGCATACATTTTGCCTCCTAGACTACCGAAGCCGCTACACTCGAACCCTTCTCTTCATTATGACCTCCTATAATTTCCTAAACTGTCGTAGTGCAAGAATTTTGTAAAAGAAACCCAAAAAACAATTTGCAATCAACACACCAAAAGAAAGAGACAGCGAGAGAGAAGGATCGAAAGCAATGCGCTTATTTACCTCGAGGCTGCTCGTTCCCGAGGTCGAATACTCCTTGCAATTGGCATTATGCAACCTTACCACCACTTCTTTCATGTTGGGCCGATTCTCCTGTCGATCCTCCACGCACATCTGCGCCACTTTCACCACATCGTACAACTGATCGTCTGCAAATTCATGTCGATTGATGCGCATATCCACCATTGTCGGCACCAAATGCCGCATCACCGTTTCCTCCCGAAAGTAGTCCTTGCACCACGTCACCAAGCCCACCCCTTGCTGAATGGCTCGCCTTCCAGTGATAAGCTCCAGCAGCACCACGCCATAGCTATAAACATCATTCTTATCACACGGCATGCCAGTGATGAGATACACAGGGTCGACATAGCCGTGCGTACCGCGCACTCGCGTTGAAACAGTGGGTTGGTGTCCCGAGGGCAAGGGTTTGCTCAACCCAAAATCTGCAATCTTCGCTTGCATCTCCTCATCAAATAGAATGTTGCCCGATTTCACATCCCGGTGCACCAGCGACGGCTCCGCGTGGCTGTGCAGATACTCGAGTCCTTGGGCGACTTCCGCCGCGCACCGCATGCGCGCTTTCCAGTCCATCACGGGGGCGTTCTCGAGATTACGCGGGTGGAGAAGCTGATCCAGGGAACCGCGGGCCATGAACTCGTAAACGAGAAAGAGGTCGTCGTCTTCGACGCAAAACCCCAGAAGAGCCACGAGGTTGCGGTGATGGAGGCGAGAAATTGTGTTAAGCTCCGCCCAAAACTCCTTCTCGATGATTTCTTGCGGCCGATTCTCGATGTTGTGGAGGATCACATTGCTGCCGTTTTGGAGGCGCTTCACCGCGAGTTTGCGAGGGATGGGCTCATCGGGAAGCGAATTCGCGGAGTAAACGACGCCTTGGCCGCCGCGGCCGAGCTCGTGGCGAAATTTGTCCGTCATGGCGAGGATCTCCGTGAGCGTGTACTCTTTCACGGCGCCTACTGTTGAGGAGCGGTACAAGCGCGGGCTGCTGTTGGTAATCGTCGTGGACGACGTGGTAGGCGTTGGTGTCGGAATCTCGGTTGCAACAATCTCCATCGACGACGAAGACGCAACTTTCGTTTCCTCCAGTTTCTGATTCTTTTTCCACCACACACCGGTGGTGACGCCCACGATGAAGATGCACAAGAGGGAGAACAAGCTGCCCACGGCGGATTCCATGGAAAGAGAGACCTGCGGAAAGTTGCGTGATGGGGAATTGGGGGAGTCGATCCGGATGTCGGTACTACCGACACCAGCTTCGGCATATGCCATAGCCATCAAGCTCGCTAGCATCCATGTGTTACGCTCCGCCCATCGCCATGTTCGCGAGGCCTCGCTTAGCAACGCTTTCATTCCTGGCGACAATTGCGTCTCTAATTCACGAACGCCAACGATCAAGCTCCGCTGCTGCATCTCTCGAAGAGAATGAGGCTTCAACGAGGTAGAGGAGTCCTCCCCTGTTTCTTCTCGTAAGTCCTTCTGTAGCACACAAGCCCCAGTTGAATTCACAAAAGAGAAAGGAATGAATTTCACCGCCACCTTAATTCTGCTTCTCTCCCCTTCTTGACTGTACTCAAACACTCCACCATCGAATCAGTCTACAGATGCAAGCTACAATTGCATGCTTATCTCGCATGCTGGAATCAATCCATACCCGCTTCAGTTGCTTATTTCGAATGCTCACATCAGACTAGGCACGCTTCGATTGCTGCTCTTGACTGCTGAAATCAATCTTTGCACGCTTCACTTGCTTCTCACGAATGCTCACATCAGTCTACACAAGCTTCACTTGCTTGTCTCGAATGCTCGTATCAATCTATGCAAGCTTCCAATTGCTTGTCTCGAATGTTGAAGAAACCTGCGGAGCTAGAAACAACTGTCCTCGTCGATGTGGAGTGGCGTTGATAAGGAATTGCAGCTCCAACTAATTCCGTGCACATGCGAATCACTAACCTTTAACTCTAACTCCAACTCTGCCTCTAAGCCTCTCTTTTTCTGTCTGTCTCTCGCTTGCACACAACAACTACTACCTCTACCGCCAGATGCAGGGTCCCAGCACATGATGATGATCCTGCCCCACAGGCTTCTTCTTCTCCCCACAGACTTCTTCCAGTTCGGCTGCAGCCCCCCAAAATAATACTACAAAAAAACAATAACTGCAAAAACAACAACAACAACAACAACAACCTGGTCAGTCAGTGGACTTGGGAAGTCCTCTGAAGAAACGGAATTTCATATGGCCCTTACCCGCCCCTACCCTACCTTAACTTAGTTACATAAATAAATATAAAGTGCCAACTGTCAAAACCTAATTATTTAAGTAATTACGGATGTTGGATTGCTGGATACCGACGGTGGTGATGAAGGGTGCCTGGAATCCGAGGTGGGGAGGAAAGTGCTGGGGTTTGAAAAGTCAAGAGCGGAGAGTCCGAGACTATTAAAGGATATGCGCCTGCATAATAATCAGCATCTCCAACCATGCACTCTAAAATTGACACGCTATGCTTTCCCGTCATTGTTTGAAGAGCCGTCCCAAATGGAACACACCAAATGTGTCCCATAAATCTTGAACTAACCAATTACAAGTCAAATGTGGCATAAAGTTGTGACTAAACTTAGATTTGACAATTTGATTTGATAGTATGTCACCTTTAGAAGTATTTGAAGGAACATGGTATATTTTTAATGCACTTCGTAGGTGTGGGAGACCTTCTTAGTGTGAGAGTGTAGATTCTTCAAGGGCACTATCACATTGTAGCAAAATAAATCCTCATGAAACGATTCAACAATGAAGGAAGAGTATATTGGGGAGGACATTGTAAGACTAAAGGGCATTTTGAAAGTAAGAAAAAATCATAAATTACATTTTAAAATCATATAAAATTTATTTTAATGTTGTCAATTATAAAAAGTTTGACCAAGTGAAATTTGATTTGTCTTTTAAGAGTTAGGCTTGTAGTTCATTTTGTTGATCTCTCATGAACCAATTGAGTTAGAAACTTGGGAAAAAAAATCAAGAATTTCTATTCTTCAAAAATATGTTAAGTAGAAGTGCATATGAGATGCAAGGAAAACTTTAATCATTAATAGTTCTCAAATGAGATTAAAATTTGTATATCATAACAATGAAATTATCATAGCAAATAATCCACCAATTGTGGATGTGCTTGTTTTGAAAAGTTGTGAAAATTGAATTGGAAAACAAATCCTATAAGCTATTTTTTGTAGAGATGTTGTAATTGCCTCCCCCCTCCCCCCTCCCCCTCCCCTTCCCCAAAAAAGACCCTTCATAACTTTCACATCACTAATCCAAATGGAATGAATAAAATCTTTCCATGTCACAAATAACTATAATTTATGAGGATTCATTTATTTTAATGGTTTTGGGATTTTGAGTTTTTTATTGTTCCCAAACTCAAAGCATTTTGTGCTTTGGAGCGAGCTACTTTTGCTAATGGGTACAAAATGAAATAAAATTAGATTCCTATAAACTTAATGCATTCCCTTACCTCCACAAAATGTTTCAAAAAATAGTAGTAAAATTTGACATCATAAGAATATGCACAAAAGCCTAAAGCATCTATTCCATAATTTTGAACCTTTAGGAAATAAACACTTTGGTTTGTTGAGTTTTCTATCATTGATGAAAACAAAATTGTCTATTTCTTTCTATGGACTTGAAGGGATAATTATTCTATATAAGAAATGTTACATACTATACATTGTTTGAAAACAATGTATGGTATTGAAAATATGAAAAAAAATCCATGGTTTGTATAGACTACAAAAAATCCCTAGGAGTGGATCCACATGGAAATTTTGACCAGTTGAGTGTCTTCTTGTAAGTCATTTTTCAAGTCTTCATACACTACATTTTCACTAGTATTCCCATTTCATTTACTTTCAATAGAAAAATTAAATACACTTGTTTATTCATTTCTACATCATAATTTATTGGATGCTTGAAGCACACTTGAATGTGAAAAAGGCACAACTTTGATTTGTCTAATAGTGCACATGACACTAGTTTAACAAAGTCACACTATTGCATCTACTGTAGTGGTTAGAGTCAAAACAATAAATAATTCTATATATAGATGCCAAAATATTATTAGTTTTCAAATAGATTCAATAATTTTTGACAAAGAATGTTGAAGCTACCTTTTGGATACAATTTTACCGTTTTTATACCGTGTGAGTTTGTTGGCTTGAAAAAAATGCCAAAGTACTCATTGGAAGTCAAACTACTACATAATACCTCCCCTTTTCACACAAAATTTGAGAGGATGAATAGTTGCATTGTTGTCTTACTTGCATGGAGAGATTCTTTCTCATTCCTTAGCTGGAAAACATCCTCAATATCGTTTATGGGTTCAGTAATCCCCTCACTAATAGGACAAATTAATGTACTACTAAATGTACCTTTGCCTAAATGTTAATCTAATTGATCGAGAACACTTTCTTGGAGTGAACAAAGATGCTTCCACGTCATGATCTTCTTAGAATTAGAATTTAGAACTCGGAAGCTCTCGTAGACTTTTTCTTTGTGTCGTGCCGTGGAGAAGGAAACAAGCCAAGCCGCCTGTTGGTGACTTTCTTTGAAGGGCTCCAGTTTCGGCCCTTCATGATGTCTGCTCCCGTCCTGCTTGGTGGAGAGGATTTACCGGCACTGGTACCGGTAGACTAGCCCACTGTTTGGAAGGATGGACACTACGAGGGGGCTATGCTGAGTCAGTAAGTGCAAAGAAGCGCAAAAAAAATACTCTGTATAATTCAAGGCCTAACATTAAAAAAAAAGGTATCATGCAAAAAACTCTAGTATGCAAGGGAATGTAGAGTGCAAGTCTCTAATGGGAAGGGGAATGTCGAGTGGAAGTCTCTTTAGACAAATTAAATTATGGTTTAAGAAGAATATCAATTTTTTGTTTTTGCAAGTTTGCTTTTACTTCCCATCCCTACATGCTTATGGGTTAACCTTTCCAATACACTTTTAGTAAGGTTTCTTGTTTTTCATCATTTCTTTTTTGAGTTCATAGCAACAATTTCAATTTCAAATCTTTTGTTTGCAGTGACTTTCAACTTCAAAATAGAAAGTGTGTAACCTTTTTATTGAAGGTGAATTCTCTGTCAGTAGTTGTCCAATAGGTAGCCTTGTTGTCAAGTCCCTCACAGACAGCGAGAACGCAAGTAAGTTCCAGTGTGAAATTAAATTCGCTCATTTTCAAGTGCCTCTTTGACAAACTCCAGGAGATTGTGATGACTGATCTGCACAGGGATGTCATGCTTTGGGGAAGGATAACGGCTAAACCCTTGTGCTGGAGATCATTGTGATGATCTGATTCTGGTTGGGTAGAAGGCATCATTGATCCAATGATCGCAAGCAAGCAACGTGAGATAAGTATTTTGTGGAGCAACTTGAATGAATTACACACAAAGTCATTTCATTCGACGATGCAAATGTTGTTGGTGGCTCATTTCATTCATGTGAAGCTCAAACTTCCCCTTTTTGGAATCAATCTCCTCGAGTTCCAATGGTACATATCACATGTCATTACCAAAAACTTCAGCCATTGAGAGGTGTGCAAGTTATGAGCCCCTCGATGCAATTAAAGAGGAATTAAAATCGTTTTTAAAAAATTAATTAATTTTTTAATTTTTTAATGAAAGCATATGATGTGGCACTACTAGTGCTACATGAGTACTATATCAGATTTCAATTTTTTTTTTAATTTTTTTAATTTTTTTGTACTTGCACTGTAGGGTGCTGAAAAACGAAACCTCAATGACTCTCCCAGGGGTTGAGATTTTTCCTAATGGACGGTCGGTTTTGGCTTTGACATTTAGGTGTCAAAATTGAATTTCCATGTCAGATTCTCTCAAAGGTCCATGTCACCTCACACCATTCACAAGACGACACTGCGTGACACTTTTTTATAATGCAAAAATGTTTTAATTGATGCTGAGTCTGACCTTCCCTACCCAACTCAATTATACCTATAATCCAGGGACAGAGAATGACTGAACAGTGCGTTTTCAATTCTGTCTGTACCATATATTTAAAGAGCCCTCGTCTTGGTCGCAGAAGGCACATCATTGTTTTGTAAGTTAAAATGATTTACTTACTATTGAACACATGTGCACATGAAAAATGGTTTGCACTTAAAGTGTTGTAGCATCTGTCATTCATACGTACCCTAGCTGGTTCGTCATTGGCTGAGGAGTGGTGGTGTTTCTCACTCCCAATAATAAATCGCTTGCTTTTTTGAATTGGGTTTTAAAAGTACAAAACGGCTTGAATGTGCTTTTGTGGTGATGCCTGCCTACGTGAATAAGGAGTTTTTGTCCGTATGAAGGTCTTTGGTGGGAGACAATGTTTTTGAAGGCTCAAATATTGACTTTTCAATCTTAGTGCAGATTCCATGGTCACAGATGAGTGAGATTTGCCACGGGGCTTGCCCCCATGCTATTGGAAATGTATCTAAGGTAGGGCACTCATTAACACCCGAGAAAGGTGTCGAGGATCGACTAAAAGTGTTTGATGAATGACTTTCAAGGGAAAAAATGATGAAATGAATAATGTACTTGTTCATCTTTGAAATTTGATAATTTTAGTTGACCACATTTGGAAAAAAAAGGGTGGCGTCTTTCCCTGGTTAATTGAAAATGCCTCCAAACTCAAAAGTCTAGTTTGTTAAATAAAACTAAAAAAAATCAATGGATGAAATACTAAAGAATGTTCAATAGTAGAACATGAAAATTAAGGCACCAATTTGGAAAATCTATTTATACATCTTCTATTTTTCACACAACATTCAAACACCTAATTTTAGCTACAATTTTTTGGAGATCCAAATTTACAAAAAGGTTAAGAACTATGTCTTTTGAAGTGTATCTTCAAGTTGGTACTCTTTATAGGAAGTTCATTCATTATTGTGTTGTAATAAATTTAGATAAGAATTGTAAACTCATTGTAAAGTACTCTGTATTTGACATCATGACATTGAAATTAAGGCATGGATTTGGAAATTTAATAATAAAACATTGGTTTTTAGAGGTTGAATTCTTTATATAATACAAGAGGAATCATATACTTAGGGACCATGAGGAAATGACTTACAAGAAGATCCACTTGACTAATTTGACTGGTTGTGGGTCTTCTTGTGGTCATTTCCTTAGTCTTTGGAGACTTTGAAATAAATAGCCTTTTATCTTGTTTGAAATGGAAGGCTATGTTATTTTTTTCTTCTAAAGCAAATTAAAGACACCAACTTTGAAGAAACCAATACTAATGCTTATTCAATTAATAATTAGTTGTGAACATCAATCTATTTTTTTGTTCTTTGCATGAATTTCTTAGTGCCAAGACTAGAAATTGGTTTAGGTTTTCATTGGTAGTTAGACTCATGTTATTCTAGAATGGAAAATTTAAGATTGAAGCCTTTAGTTAACAACCTAGAAGGCTCAATTACCAAGGTATGTGAAAAGAAGAAAGATGATAGAGACTTTAGAGAAATAAAGATGCAAAAATCAAGAAATTATAGAAGTTCCTGAAAATCTTGCTTCTCTTTGCTACTAACTTTTGTTAGAAACTCAATTAATTTTTTCCTTCTTTGATTGGTCCTTGTCAAAAATTTGTCAAAAGTAGAGTTTAACAACCCTAAAAACCTCACTTAGTTTTCAAAACCCCACTCGACCATCCAATCTTAATGCACACAATTGCTAGAATTAATATGGTACGATGGGTGGATATCTAGTACATGAGATCACGGTACCCATATGCAGGGGCGTGCCAAAATTATAATTGCTGTCATTTTATACAAGGTGACTCTATAACGTTGCCGCAAATATTAAGTGTCCGATGGATGACATAGAATTCTCATGTATAAGACAGAAGTGCAACTATTCATTGTCAGAGTTTTGTTATGAAAAGGGAACATCTTTTATAGTAGTTTGACTTTCAATGAATACTTTTCCATTTTTTTAAGCGATTGATTCCCATAATATTAGAAAAAATAATGGTTTCTTTGGAGACCAGTCCATCCTCACAGGGTTAACATGTAAGTTAGATGATCCAGTCACAAATCTATTCCAGTTGAGAGCCTTGACTCATACATCAACTCATGTAAGTTAAGCATAGAATTGGACCATGGATGCCACTTCATTGGAGCCTGAGGACCGAGGTCCGAGGTCCGAGGTGCACCTCTCGGGGACGATTTATGTCAGGCTTTTTGTTCTCATCATTTGCATCAGGAAAACTAGTTGTCACTTATAACTAAAGGCTCCAAGTCTTGTCGGGGGTCCAGTCTTGGGTCCAATCACGGATGGTTCAAGTTGGAAATCAGCAACGTGTTTCAGTTACCCAAAAAATAAGTCCCGGCCAGCCACTTGAAACCTGTTTAAATTGGTGGTAAGTTCATGCCTCATCAGTCCAGTCTGCTCCCCACATGGGTCAGTTATCTTACTGCAACAAGGGATTCTCCTTCATCCTGCAGATGTTCTCCTGCTTTACACAAGGTTTGATTCGATGCCCAAATGATGAAAAAATCCACTCATACTTTGCATTTGGTATTTGGTAAATTATAGAAGTCGGGGTCGTTCTCAAGGGTTTTTTTCACTAGCTGAGAGTCAAGGTCATTCTTTCAAGATTCTCATATTTTAATGGGGCGATAGCAGCCTCTTTTTTTTAATTTTTGGCACTACTGGGCCAGATTGCACAAGCATTCACAGAACTGGCTAAAATTCACTACATTGCTACTAAAAATTTTCAGTTGCTAAATGTACAGTACATTGCAAAAAATCCTAAAAAAAAAATTAGATTTTAGCTAAGACTGCAATACTAACCAGTAGAATTTGATAGCCAATTTGTCACTTCCTCCACATTGGAATTAGCTGATCTGTTTAGTCAATTTTGGGTTGTAGTATTCCCAATCATCCTTTACAACATGCAAAATCTTTTCTTTTCTATTTTTTTTAATGCCACTCACTCTCAAGGTAGACAAAGTTGATATTTGTTTGTCTTGAAGGTAGCATATTGATGGAAGGCCACACCTCTTGGGGGGAGTGCTAGCATGTGAGCTTAGAATCTATATGCTCATGAACCTAAGAATCTATATTATAAACACCTTCTATAGTCATGTGTTATAAACTCTTTTCATATTATATTGTACCTATGTTATAAGTAACTATCTTATAAAAACACCTTTCAATGGTTGTAGGTATATATATATACACACAACTAGGTTGAAAGTTTGTAGGCTAGTAAGCATTGTTGTTATTTGGGGCTATGTATCATGATCCGTCTCTTTGTGACCTTGAGAGTATGTTTGTGTGTCAAATTTTATTATTTTAATGACCTTAAACTCCTTTGTCCTCCCAACTCTTTTCAAATATTTGCTGAAGGATTCATATATGTATTCACTTGTGTTTACATTTCCATCTAAGTATTTAATTGATGGCCAAAGTTTGTATGAGAGAAGAGCATGGTAGTAGCATCTATGCTTGTGGTACTTATGATTTTTTAAAGTTCAAAGATGTGAAAAAAGTGGATTAGAAGATGTGTTTCAAAATGTGTTTGAAAACATATTCTAATAAATCATTTAGGTAATTATAATTTGGAATCACATGAATTTCATTGATTTGTTAATCATCATAACACATATTTTATAAATTGATCAGAATTTTTGGAATTTGGTATCTAGATATTTTACAATAATATTTTTAAGAGAATACAATAATTTGAGGAACGACCCAAATTTT
Organism: Pseudoscleropodium purum; assembly: GCA_963969395.1. Classification (NCBI taxonomy): domain Eukaryota; kingdom Viridiplantae; phylum Streptophyta; class Bryopsida; order Hypnales; family Brachytheciaceae; genus Pseudoscleropodium; species Pseudoscleropodium purum. The sequence continues at coordinate 9,416,720 of OZ017796.1, forward strand.
TTTTTCTAAAATTTAGGATAGATATCTAATGTAATTTGGAGTTTCATGAAGTTGTAGAAATGTAATGAAAAGTATGTAATAAAATTTATTTTATAAATATTAAAATATTAAAATTTATCAAAATTTCTTGGAAAAGCACATAGCAATTCAGTTTGTCAATAAAGCATTTTGATGAATAAATTTCCATTACACCCTACATTCTTCAATATTGCATATTTGTATTAAAATAACTACACCTTAAATTGTGTAAATAAGCATTTGGGCATTTTTTTTGCTTTTTAAATTTTCTTCATTTTTATTGGATCTTGTTGAGAATTGAAAGAAGATTTTGTTTTCATTAAGAATGCACTAGGGAGCCAAATAACAATACCATATTAATTGTATTACCTTCATGTATTTTTCAACCAATACTAGGTCTTAGCCGGAGTCAAATAGCAATACCTTATTATATTATATTACCTTAATATGAATAAACTCTAAATTTTCAAAGTGTAGATTATAATCAACTTATAAATTTACATCACACTAGAACCTTGATTTGTCCTATTAGCAACAAGGGTGAATTTTAAATTAGTGTCAATATAAAATTCCATTTTTGTAGAAATTGATACAACACAACAACATTTCAACATGCACTAATTTAAAATAGTGAGACTTCAATAAATCAATACTACTTGTACCTAATCAAACCGATCAATATAGTAAAAAAAAGAAATCTTGGAACATCAAACTCTCACACTGTAATATGATGCTCAAAGACTTCTTATTTCGACTCTTGGTAGGATGTCCTTGGAATGTAACTTGGTGCTCAAAGACCTCCATAACAATTGTTAATAACTAATGCTAAGAGATTCCCTTTTTGCTCTTCCAGAAATCAAAACATAACAACTTCCCATCTAGCCAATTATTCTCTGTGACTTTCTCATCAACCAATGACACTAGAGTTGCAAACTTTCCAACCAACCAATGATTCTCTCTAGAGCATAATTCAAATTCCCTACCATGCATCCAGGGAGGCATCATCCCTCCTCCAAGTGAGAGAATGGTTTAGACCACTAGGTTAACAATGTTATGAGTCTTTTACTAACATGCTATGTTAAAAATCGAACATAGAAACTTCCAAGCCAACCAATTATTCTTTACAATCTTACTCGTCAACCAATAACACTAGTGATGCAACTTTCCAGCCAACCAAAGATTCTCTCTAGAATATAACTCAAATTCCCTCCCATGTATCCAGGGAGGCATCATCCCTCCTCCAAGTGAGAGAATGGTTTTGACCACTAGGTTAACAATGTTATGAGTCTTTTACAAACATGCTATGTTAAAAATCGAACATAGAAACTTCCAAGCCAGTCAATTATTCTTTACAATCTTACTTGTCAACCAATAACACTAGTGGTGCAACTTTCTCATCAACCAATGATTCTCTCCAGAGCATAACTCAAATTCCCTCCCATGCATCCAGGGAGGCATCATCCCTCCTCCAAGTGAGAAAATGGTTTAGACCACTAGGTTAACAATGTTACGAGTCTTTTACTAACATGCTATGTTAAAAATCGAACATAGAAACTTCCAAGCCAGCCAATTATTCTTTACAATCTTACTCGTCAACCAATGACACTAGTGGTGCAACTTTCCAGCCAACCGAAGATTCTCTTCAGAATATAACTCAAATTCCCCTCCCATGCATCTTGGGAGGCAATATCCCTCCTCCAAGGAAGCATGGTGTAGACCACTAGTTGACAATGTTACGAGTCCTTTTTTTTTCTACTAATCGGTAGAGCACGCCCTTAGAGCGAGTCGAAGGTCATACAGTGTTACCATATGAAACCCAGGAAGTGTGATAGGATAGGTTTTTAGAGTCCAGGTAGGATTGCCTCCTAGTTGCATTCTTTTTCTTTACCGACTAAGATAAGAAGACTTGCGGACTGGCTGCTGACTCCGAAACGGCTACCAATTCTTTTCTTCAAGCTGTCAGTAGAAGTCAGTTCGGCAAGTCCATTATAAAATGGCAACTGTGACTGTGTGACAATGCATTATTATTCGATGTCAAATTCGCAAGTGAAGTCAATCTGTCGGCATCCAGACAAGGAGAATGCACGTGCACATGAATGCCGTACCTAGCTACAAGTCTATCTTATCTGCCTGCCTGCCTGCTGCGGTGCTGCCGAGTGTGAATTATCTAAGTTTAGCAATTTGGATTAGCAATTTGGGAATTGGAATTGGACGGCTCCAGGCTTCCTGCCTGCCTGCCCACGGCATCTCTGGCTGCATTTGGCATCGTGTTCCGCAAGAAAGAAAGAGACTGCGAAGCAGGACGGACTGGTCTTCGGCTCCTCATTGCACTTTGCAGAATTTGCGGCGTTTGCAACTCCTCACTCTTTGGGTTGTCTCATCAACTACGGACTTGGGTTCAATGCAAATGTTGGTTGGCAAGTAGAAAACTTGGAATTGAGCAAGAACATACTGTACTGTGCAGGAAGTGCACCGTTCATCATGTGCTTTCTCCGTCAAACCCTTCCAAGAGATTTCCAAAATTCTAGTTAGTCTCAACGGAAAATTCGAGTCAGTCTTCTTCATTTTCAATCTTCTTTCACTTCTTTTTCTTTTTCTTTTTCTTTGTTTTTGACACTAAAGAATTGAACCGGCTTTCTCGACAGCAGCTCCAGCTCCGTCGACCTTGTAATTGAGATCTACAATTGGGTGGTGATTTCAATCAGAGGACTGAGATGACGCACCTGAATATGACTTTTTCCAGCCCCAAAACTTATGTTGACTGATATTCTTGCAATTTCCTTGATCAATTCATCCCATTTTCCAGTGACTTGCCTACAGACCAAGTCAAGTAGACATGCAGTGCCTGTCCCTTTGCCGTGCTCCTGGGAAATCATCGAATCTTCCGTCAAGTCTGCAAGCTTGGCTTTGCTGACTAAGTTCGAGACCCGTTCAGAGTATGTACTGTACACTGGGTTAGAAAGGTGGAGTGGGTTTCCTTTCTGTGGGTGGATTTTCAATGTCTTCCATAACCCAAAATCAACTTCTTCACTTGCATGACACGGAATGTAAACCATTCTATTCGGCATGTGCCCAATCGATGATAAAAATTTCCACAAGTTGCTTGTAGCAGAAGAATTGCACAAGGTTCCATGTTGTTGCCTTGGTAAGAAAAAATTGAAACCCCTATAAGCTTAGTAAAGGTTCAAAGTCTTAGAATGGTTCTTTTCAAGAAGTTTGGCTTGCAAGTGAATTCCTATTGATGGTGTCAAACTATACAATAATGCTTTGAAACTTCTTTTGGAGGTAACAAAATGTACATGGGTTTTTATGGCATAACTTATGCTACCGGGTACGGGTTTTGAGAGGTATACCCCAAAAGTAGTATAATGTAGCAAAGGGTAGTCACAAAAACACTTCATTGTTTTTGGCCATAGGATTGGCAATACTATACACTACCACCAAAACCTATTTTTCAACAGCATGTTGACAAATCTAAACCGTCGATTCACAGTGCTTGCAGATCTAGACTATTAATTCAATAATATGCAATGTTGTAAACTATTGCGGGATACTACAGAAGCCAAAGGGAGTAGAAAATAGTACAAAAGGAATATGTTGACACTTTTAGAAATTCTAAAATATTCTAAAAATTTCCATAAAAAAGCCATTTTGCTAAACAAAATTGCACTTACATTGCACCAAAGAATTCTTGTAGAATTTTTTCCCCTCTTTGTAGCCTTTGTGCAAAGGAAGGTCACTTTGACCCCATCTATGCTACTAACATGTTTCTATTTTCATTGAAACTCATTGTAAATCCTTGTAATGTTAGTAGACCTCCAATATGTTCAATTTGTGGTTTCTAATTCACATTTTTTAATAAAAAATAGGACTAAGTCTTCCCTCCAAACAACCAAGGTAGACACCCAATCGGGGCAATCGGGGTTAGGTTAAAAACAATAAACTAATTTTCTTAAATTGAAAAAAATAATCAATGACTTCAACTACTATATGTACCTTCATTCCAAATTTCATGCCAAATGGACAAACAATGCAAAAGTTATGAGCAAAAAACTATTTGTCCAAGGACAAGGGGATAAGAAATAGAACAAGTGTATCTTGCAATCACCTCAAGGCATAATTTTTTTGACCTTGGGCACCAATTGGAATGAAATTTATATTCTTAGAAAACTAATGTGTTTTCCTATCTTCAAAGAGAGTTTTAAAAAACCACATCAAAAATTGAGATCTTAGAAACATGTTTGAACATCTTAAAGTGTCCCCTAAGAAGACATTTAGTACTTTATGGGTTAAATATAATTCCTCTATGCACTCAACTAGTGACTCAACTAGTGTAGTACATCCATTTTGAAAGTGTCCTTGATTCTAGGTGAATGACATTTGCAACTTTGTGGTCTTAGTTCAAATCAAGGGAGGTTGGTTTTGACATAAAATCAAATTATTGATTACTTTAAGAAATTATAATTTATAGTTGTTTAGGAGTATAATAAATAATGCTCCATTTATCAAAATTTATGTAATTTTTTTCAAATGAATGAAAATGTATTTCACCCCAAAAGCCTAATAAAAGTCCCCTTCAATGGGGACAAATGGGAATTTGGGTAAGCTTATATGATCTCAATTTTTGCGTGATTTTTTAAATGTTTTTTCAAGATAGAAAAACTCAAATTGTCTTTTTTAGGAATTTAATTTAATTTCAATATGTACCCAAGAATAAAATTTATGCAATCAGATTTTAAAATAGTTGAGCCTTAGAGGTTAAAATAATTGAAAAAAGTTGAAAAAAGTTGATTTTTTTCTCATAGAATATATTTTTCTTTGCTTGGAAATCTTTGACTCATTCCTTTTGGATAAGTGATAAGAAATTTACAATTCTTTGTTTGTGGGCATTTAGAGCATCTTCAAGAGATAAAAACGCATTAGCTTGTATTTTTAACTCAGTTTTCACAATTTTACAAAAATAAAGTTCCATAGGGTTTAATTTTATTGCTAGAATAATCTCACTTGGGATTTGTGTGTTTTAATTCTATCTTAGAATTATTAACAACTTAGTTTTTCTTTCCATCTCTAATTGACTTCTACTAAACAAGTTTTTAAAGGATGAGAATAAGGCTTTTTTAATATAAGAAATTTCATGATTCTCAAATCAATTCTTCAATATAGTTTCTTAAAATCAAAATCTATAGAGAAAAAAATTGAATTTTAAGAGGATTTAAAGTCTTATAATCTAGTGTTGCAATATCCCAAAATTAGAGCTTTTTTTTGTTTCAAATGCTAATATCTTCCAATCTATGTAGTCAAACTTCACAAAAATTTTACCACATGTTCTTATACAAGTTTAGTGTAAGATCTTTAGTGTAAATTCAATACTCAAAATTTTCATTTTTTTTGTTATCTTGACTCTATGTAATAAAAATGGTAGTTTTGAGTGGTTTTTGACAAAAGAAAGGCCTTGGGACTTTAAAGGGTAAGTGGATAAAAGTTTTGAAATTCTTGAAAAAACTAAATAGAACTTGTATTGAATCCTAGAGTGACTAAAATATAATTTATATTGTCAATTATATATTGAATCTAACTATGAATAGGCACTAAGTAAAAACAAAGTGTAGAGCACAAACCTACACAATAGGCCTTTATGAGTACCAAACTAGTGCCCAAATGGACCTTTTGCACAAAGTTCTTGCACTTTGATGATCTTAGACTTCTTTCTAATTATAGAAGTTTCTTTTTTTAGTACAAATTGCTTAAAAACCATACTAAATATAGGAAATGATGGGCAATATGTTCTTTGTTTCTCATGGAACAAAATTTATGAAATTGCTATAAAACTTAGGATGCTATTGCTTTTTCTTTAGATGATTGTAAATAGTTTTTTAATAATGAAATGCGTTTTATCTACATTTTGCACATTTTATCTATATCTATAGATGTAAAAATCTTCATTACTCATCAAAAGATTTTTTTACAAATTGTCCAAAATAATTGATATAAAAAATCCAATCAATAGCTTGATTATTTGCAAAAGTTTAAGAATTTCACACTTGCATAATATTTTGTATGTACCTATTTACTAATAGAAATGCCTTGACTTGTTTAGCCCCTAAGGACTTTGAGAATTTATTTTAACGATAGAGAGAGTGCAAAGTGTGTCTTGGTCTCTAAAGGATACATTTTTCATCCATTCAAAGGATTCATCGGTTTATGTTTAGTAACACTTGAATGGTAGGGATCTCCAAATGATCATGTTTAATTATAGCATATTAGAACAGGGTTGACGAATCTCTACATCCGCCCGAAAAAGGCGTTCGTAACCCGAACGTCCGTCTGCACGGACGCTAGTGGACGCAACATCCCTCCCGCCGTCGGAAGGCGGACGAGGCGGATAGGGCGGGACGGGGCGGGCGGACAGGGCAGGGCGGACGGGGCGGATGGCGTCCGCGAATGTCAGCAGACGCTGCGGACACAGTGTCCGCGTCCGGACGTCCCGGACGTCCGACCGTCCTGTCAACCCTGTATTAGAAGTATGTCAAGTAAAAAGTCATGTCTTTTGTAGTTTGCAAAGTATCATCCAAAATTACCAAATTTTTAGATGTCATTCTTAATTCAAAATCTATGATTATTGTTTGCATATCAATACCAAATAATTTCTTAAAGTTGATAATAATACTTCTACACAAAAATTCAAACAAGTAGATGATTCAAAGCCTTTTAATCCATTTATATTCAATCATTCATAGAGTGGATGGTGAATGTTAGGAAAACTAAAATTCATTCAATTGATATTCATTGTAGAAACTTCAAGAAAACTTGTGGACTAGATCAATGGAAAAAATAAATAATAGTCTTCATGAATGAGCAATATACATACTTTCACTATAAGAAACGAAAGTTTATTAATGTCAAAAGGAACGGATTTTAGGTGACATTGAAAAAAACAAAACCATGTTTTTATGTCAACAATGATATCCAACATAACATCAATGGACATCATTGTTGACATAAAAACATGTTTTGTTTTTTTTGATGTCACCTTGGATGTCACCTAAAACTTGTTCCTTTTGATGTCAATCCGTCATCTTAAATAAGGTTTTCTTATCAAATTTGAAAGAGTCACAATTATTATTTTAAGTTTTTCAACATAACCCCTAATAGACAAATTGTTCGTTCAATGAACAATTGGAATGTGGGTAGGTGATGATGAGGTAAAAAATAAATAGATGTTGATGAAAATTTGATACAAGATGGGTACATTCACCTTTTTTGTTGGAATTTAGGAAAATTCCAATTGAATGCTTGGATCAAAAGTTATGCTATTTGAAAAACTGGGGTAGTGGAGGCAATTTTGGCATCTTTTGTTAAATTCCTCATCCATTTTTGAAATTTGTGATATGCGTAACTAACATGATATACTAGGCACTTGTAAGAATCTCATTCTAAGAAGAATCAAGATTCTACTACCGATGTTGGGCAAATTTGAGAAAACACATTTTCTTCTAACTACAAACATTCTTATCTTGCATTTTGCAATTTCAAAGTTCTTGAAATTTTCTCCATGTATTCCAAATATTTGTCTCTAAGTTTTCATTTCTCAAATTTCAAATAAAAGATTTTCTCACTGCACAGAAAATCATTGAAAAATGATTAGTGTATTGCGAGTGTACTTGACCTCCTCATACAACAAAATGATTTAGAGTAAGGTAGACCACTTATTTGCTCTACAATTTTGTATGGAGGTACCTAACAAGATGTAGTATGGTACTCAATGGTGTAGAGGCTCAATTTTGTACAAAGCAAAAATTTTACTCCAGGAGGGCTCAAAATCTACTAACCATGTCTCACAAGACTGAAAAGAATTTATTTTTCTCACTTCAAATGTAATCTTCTTCCAATCCACGCAGTCAAATTGACTGAATTTTTTTCCACTCATTTCTACAATAGTCTACTACACTTTTACATGGTTGAAGTTTTAAGAAAAAAGTTTCCTTTCCAATTTGAGTCAAACGCATCAGAAAATGGCAGTGAGTTCTTGAAAATTTCTCTTGAAAATCACCGACTCCCGTCTTGAGAGTTACTCCGTAATTATAATGTTCTGCTGATTTCCACTGCGGACTGCTTTCAGTCCCAACAGCAGACGATTGAAATGCTTTTGTTGCTGGTCGACTTTCACACGACAAGTAACCGAATTGGATTGGTTCGACGGCGGATGCATCACAGTGTTTTCGTAATAGTACTGTAGATCTGACGGACGGTGCGGCATTCATCTGGAATTGTGCCATGAGAATCAATTGCTTCACACTAAAATTTGAAGCCCACTTCCCAACAGATTAATGAAGTTGAAGCGCAAATCCTCGAATCTTTTCTTTTTGTTCTTCAAACAATCGTCATTCATACATCGGATGCATCACAGTACTGTTTTCGTAATGTATCTCACGGACGGTGCGGCATTCATCTCTGTCAACTTGTGCCATGAGAATCGATTGTTTCACTAAATTTGAAGCTCACTTCAATTCCAACCGAACAGAATTAATCCTCCGTAAGTTGAAGTGCGAATCCTCGAATCGTTTTTCTTTTTGTTCTTCAAACGATCGTTGCGTCATTCATACTGTACATCACCTTCCTCCACTAGAGTCTAGACTAGCTTAGCGTGATGAGCAGGCACTTGCTTTCCCTTTCTCCCAAATGAAGTGGATCGTTTCTGTCATTGGTGGTCTCACTTCGTGAAGTTCCGTCCGGCACCTCCAAAAAACTGTCTGTAGGAATACAATAATTAATGCAGACGTGCACTGACACTCCCCCCACTGGCTTTTAGTCAAAGGAGCTTCAGTTGTTTCCATTGTTTAGACATATAAGGTAGAATGCTGTAAAACCACCAATTTAAGGTGTTTTGGAAGTTTCTGGATGTGTTATGTATTATCTGAAATTTTTCAAGTGTGGCGCAACAAGAATGATGAAGATTGGAAAATTTTCCAGAAATAAATTGCGAAAATTCAATTACTTATGAATTTTGAAAGCCAAAAGTGTCCACGACCTGAAAGCAATCAATAGGCTCTGCTTGAGAACCACCAAGCCTATACTATTTACTGCCCACAATTGAATCTAAAACCGTGCACAGAAGTTTGAAAAACCGGAAAGCACATGGACCATGAACTGCCAGCTGTGCGATGTGGCAATCACTTGTTTTTTTCCCAAATGTGGTCGGACGCCCTGCAAAACCTATGCGCTGGAAAATGAAAAGTCGCTCAGCGATGTACTGCAAAACCCATGCGCTACACAAGGAAAAGCCGCCCAGCCGCTCTGCAAAGAGTGACTGCGTCGCCTGGCCTGCGGGGCTCTTTTGAAGGAAGAACTGAACTCGGGGAACTGCCCAGTGGCGCGTCAAACGGCACTCCCGTGCAACTGTGTATTCTTCCCCACCGTAAGTTAACTGAACTTATCTCCCTGCTTGCTTCCTGTTCGTACGTTGCACCGCCTCGCACACTTGTCGATCGATGCATGTTTCTTCAAAACAGGATGCAACGGCTATCTGGATTAGGGGATGCTCTTCAACATCTTCCCTCTTCATTCCCGCGTGCAGTCTAGGTGTTAGGTTTATTGCAAAGGATACCTTGGAGTTTCAAACTGTGTAGGAAATTGTAGAGGGGGTAGCGTAGACTGTGGATGGACGTTAGACTTCGAGAATTGAGGGACACTTGAAGAGGAGGGCAAGAAAAAATGTCCAGGCATGTGATGGTGAATGTAAGGTGGTAATGGTAGTTGAGGTATGTAGGGTGCAAATTGTGGGACTTCCCTGAAATGTGTGTGCCCACCTGCTTCTCCTCCATTTTGTAGCTCTCTTGGATTTGCAACTTCCATGCTCGTCGATCTAGTTTGGCGTCCTTCCACGCTCTCCGTCGCCCTGCTTCTGCAAGCATCACGTCGCTCTGCTGCTAGACGAGCCTTCTCCGAAGCCTTTGCCAACCTCGCACTCTCCATCACTTGAGCGCGCGCAGCTTTCGCCCGTTGGACAAGCTCCCTCTCTGCAGCTTTTCGGGCTTGCTCTGCCGCGCGTTGTGCTGCGCGCTCCTCCTTCTCCCGAAGTGCCGCCTCACGCTCAACTGCCTTCCGAGCCCTCTCCTCTTCCCTCTCTATTGCCTTTATTTTTTTTCTTTCCTCTCTTGCTTGTTTTGCTTCCTCCTTTTCCTTCTTGTCTTTTTCTCTCGAATCTTTTATGGCTACAGCTGCCTGCACATACTCCCTAGACGTGATAATGATAGATTTTGTAAACTCAATGATTGGATCTTTCCTTCTTGCAGATGTGCGCGTTGTCACCCGTGGTAGCTGCAAAAACCGAGTGATAGATTGTGGTTCGTCAACAGCAGAGTCGAGGACTCCAATTTCCTCCTCCGGCGAAACTTCGGAATCATCAAGCCCGACGAAGAAATGTGAGGTCGTCGACCTGGGCGCCTCCGCGAATTGACACTCCAGATCCGCCTCAGTTTGATCCTCAAACGCACAGTGAGATCCGGTCGGACTACCACATTCTTCATTGACATTTGGTAAGATTTCTTCATTCTCACAGACCATGACCTCTGTCGCAGTCTCTGTAGCTGGAGAGCTTCGAACATTGCTGTCATGTAAGTCGTTTGCCGAAGACTGCTGCAGCGTAATCTCAATATCAGAACGATCCATTTGAAGACCCGAGGCTATCGCAGCGATAGCAATGTCTTCAAAATTTCCCACTCCGGTAGCCGGACAGTCTTCCTCCGCAAGTGCCTGCAGGTTCGCATTTTCCCCAATTCTTCTCATGTTCATGTCCCCGTAACATGCAGCGGAATTATGCTGCTCTGTACGTGCTAATGGCTCCGCGTTGGACAGCCCTGTCTGCAAATGCGGCTCCCTGGTCGCTTCGGATGTAGGATGTACCCCCCCTGTTCGATGTGCACCGCGGTCGCAGACTGCTGCAGCTACTACTGGGCCCTGCTGCTGCGTGTCCAGACCGCAGTTTGGGACTGCAGTGGTGGCATCTACCGTGCAGGCATTCTCTGAAGCAAGTTCGCACTCTACCCCTGCCTCCTCAGAGTTCCTGTAAACCTCGGATGTCACAAATAAGTAGTCTACTGCACTCTTATTCATTGGATATATCCCTGCCCTTCTAAAACCACTTTGTATATTTTGTGGCGTTAGTGCTTTTCTTAAAGACAGTGAAACCCAATGGGCTAAAGTGTCTTTAGAGGCTGGAATATCTAGGTGTCTAGACATCCAGTAATCTCGATATTGGCGGAAATATTGTTTGAAAGGCTTAAATACAGATAAGTCTAGGGGCTGAAGTGCATGAGAGGTATGAGATGGTAATGTGAGTAAATCTAACCCAATGGCCATGGCTGCTTTTGCTACCTCCAGCGTGACGTGACTATTATGGCCGTCGAGGATGAGGAGATGGCGATTCTCTTCTGAAATGTGGTCAGTTCTTTGAATGGACGCGACGAAGTGCGAAATCCACGTACTAAAGAGGTATGTAGTCATCCAAGCCCGCGGTTGCATAGCCATTGTAGCCCCATCTTCGCATTGTTCTATGTAGTTCTGTCCAAATCGCTTACCTCGAAATATGTAGAATGAAGGGATTGACAAGCCTACTGCATTTACGCAGACCAACACAGACAACCATTCCCTTTGATTGGGCACAATGGTATGCACACGACGCGCCCCTGTTTTGGCAATGACCATGCCGCCACCATTTCTCCCTGCCATATGGAATGAGAAGGTAAGTTTTTGATTTGAAAAGTGCTACATTTTTTATGCCATAGAAGTTATATGCTGAATTGGAAGGACTGATTTATAATGGAAAAAAACATACCTGCTTGAGCACCTGACTCATCGCAATTCCAAATGCGATGAGGAGGATAATTGTGCATAGTGTAAAGTTCCTCCAAGTTGGTGTAAAAAGATGCAACGTTTTCTGGGCATACTGCTTTTGCCCTTGATGTCTCAAGTGCTTGAGCAGCTCTGATAGTCAGCTCTGGATGTCGACTCTTAAACCAACGCATCCACCCATCCCCAGGTATACCATCTATAAATGGAGTGCATCTGCTTTTTGTAATCTCATAAACCTTCATTTTTAATGCAGTGGGTGACAAACCAAATCCGGCATCACACATTCTTATGAGGTATTGCACCAATTCGGATTCCTCTTCAGGAGTGAGAATGCTGGCCGTCCCCCTCTTGCGACTGCGAGTGCGACCGTAACACCAATCCCTGAAGGTAGAGTAAGGTATGTTATTTAATTTTGCTGCTTTCCGCATAGACAAGCCCTCATCAGTAGCTGTTAATGCTAACTGAAGTTGAGCATCAGTCCAGTTTCCGTTTTTTTTTCTTCGCTTCTGCTGCGATGCTGGTCTCCTACCCCCCCTACGTGCTCCGCACTCCTCTGTATCAGGTCGATGACCATTGTCACCAGTGCCGTTACAACCGCTTTCATTTTGCAGAGGGAGACGCCGTTGTGAAGGTGTGCACTGAGGTCGACCGGCGTTAGTGAATGTCCGAACACCGTCGGCAGTTCTTGACTGCCTACCACGTGTGAATGCATGTGCGGGACTTCCACTTGTGCGCATGCGGACTGCAGCGGGGTTCCTCTGTTGCGAATACAGCTCAACGTTGCCCCTGCGATGTGCGGACTGTCGCATCGCCTCATTCAGCCGGAGCTGTGACCGGGAATCCCCTATGCCCTGGACATCGTCCCGGTTCTCATGTGCTCTCGCGCCCCTGTCTCGCCTCGCATGCAGCTTCTCCAACGGGCTGTAGTCCAGGGGTGGTTCTCTAATGTCATTATCATGCTCATCCTCCGATGTGGTAGTGTTATCACCTGAGCAGTCGTTGTCGTGGTCCGGGCAGTGGACGTCGTCGCTCCATTCTTGTGAGCCATCGTCTCCGAGCTGAATTGGCGCCATACACTGTGAAGGCAGAAGTGCAGAAGTCCTTTGGCGAAGCGCAGAAGTGAAGGCGAAGCGCAGAAGTTCCTGTCAAGCGAGGGCGAAGTCGGTCGATTCATCAGGAGCAACACATAGACTGAGAACACGGGAGTTAATGCAGCGCATGAAACGAATGTGAACTCAACATGCAAGCAATCGGGCATAGCGTGGAAGTGTACACTGTCTTACAGGAATTCGAATCAGCTGCCTAATTCGATCACTCAGAATGTTGTAGTCCTCCTGCAATCCACGTCGCATCGTTTGCTTCAGTCGGAGCTCCTAATTCGATCACTCAGGATGTTGTAGTCAATGTGTGCACAGTGCACCGTGTAGCACACAGCCATTAGCGTACGTCGACCATAGACACAGAATGAGGCGAAAGTAATTGAATCACAATGGAGTCCCTGAGTTGCCTAAACTGAAACGATGGTAGAATTGAAGAGAGGAAATCAGTGTTCAACCCAGCTGATTATAGAGTGTACGAATTCGTACTGTATTGAATGCATATTCTGTGCACAATTCTCCCTAAATCCAAATTGTTGAAGGTCAGATGTCTCTCCTGGGCAGCGAAGAATGTAGTAGAGGTGGAGGTTCATTCTGCATATTTATTGATATATGGAAATTAATCACTGAACCGTATTGCAGCCGTCAGTCAGAATATGTGATTATGTGAATATAGCCGTCATGCAATGAGCCACACCTAATCTCAGAGGCCGTCACTTTCATAGTCTAAAAACTGTTCTTTCAAGTACCTAAAACCACCCAGGAAGCTACATTTTCCTACTCACGCCGCTTGCTATGAATAGCACAACTGAACATCTTCAACACGCTCCTTCATGATCTCTTAAATTAACCAAGTTACTATGCATTTCCACATTAATTCACTTCGCATTTACAGAATACAGATCTGGTGCACACGGAAAAAAGGACACGCCCATGAGCGACTGCACAGGAGGTCTACTGGTTGGTTTTGGGGGGGGTGATCGCTTTTACAGCAATCTACCTTAACGTGCAGGCTGCAACTAACTTCTCAAGACTTTTGGATCCATTTTTACCAAATGTGCAGTGTTGGGATCAGATTCAGTAGGCCCCATATGAAATCATTTCTAGTTTTCGGTTGGTTTTTCTTTGGTTACCTCGATTAAAAAATTTTGGAAGTTCATTTTACAAAGTTTGGAATATTTCTTGACCTTTAGCATGGTTGAAAATATTCTATGATCTTTAGCAATACTCATGACTTTACCAGTACTCACAGCTTTGTCTTTGTGGGTTTTTTTTGAGGGTGAAGATTATTTGCATCAATATTTTTTACACTATTCAATTATGCCACCTTATCATTTCTGAAAATTTCATTAGATGCCATATTGAATTATAATTATAATTATTTTTTTAACGAATCTAACCCTAACATAAAGTAGTACAAACATTAAACTCTTTAAAGTAACAAAAATGCAATTTTAATTTTTAACCCTTGAAGAACAAGTTGGTGACCATGGGAATCATCCTTTTTGTAGCAATGTGGATCATTGGTTTAAAAAAAAAATGCAAAAGCACTCATTGAAAGTCAAATTGCTGCACAAGACCTCCCCTTTTTCACACAAAATTTGGAGGATGAATGATTACACTTATGTCTTACATAGAAGGATTTTTTTGTCATTCATTGGATAAAAATGACTACAATATCATTCAAGGGTTAATTTTAGAACAATCAAGGTAAGACTTATGGCATTTTTTCTTTTTGTTTCTTACCCCTAAAGGACCATTGTCCCTTTAGGGGATAAATGGAATTTTGGGCAGGTAACAATGGGCTGAAATTTTTTCCTTATTTTTTGAAACATGTTTTGAAGATAAAAAAATTGATTAGCTTCATGGGAATATAATTTTTTTTTTCAATCAGTATTTGGGAACAAAAGTTATGCCCAAATAAACTCAAAACAAAGGAGGGCGGGGGGCAGCAAAAAAAATTAAAATCAAAATTTTTTTTCCTCATAAATTATATTTTTGTGTACATGGAAAGATTTGATTTGTTCCATTTAGATTTTTTATGAGAAAATTAAGGACAATCTTGTTTTTCAAGCAATTAGAGCATCTTCTTAAAAAAATAACTTGTAGAATTCATTTTTGAATACAATTCTTACAATTTTTCCAAGAAAATGTTCCACATGGTCTATCTTGCTTGCTAGAACAATCTCACCATTGGAATTAGTGCATTTTTATTCTATTTTAAGATATTAATAATTTAGATTTTCCTTTTATTTCATACCTACTTCTACTTAACAATTTTTTAATGAATAAAAATTAAGTTCTTTTTTGAATATTTTGAATTTTTCCTAGACTCTCAACTCAATTTTATAACGAAAATATTTAAATCTCAAAAATCTATAGTGCAAAAAATTAAAGTAAAAAAATGTTCAAAATCAAAAAAAATTAGTCCTACAATATGATGAAAAACTTGTTTTTTCCACTTTAAATGCAAATATCATGCAATCTATGTAGTAAAAAATTCTGAAATTTTTTCCACACTTTTTCATACTAATTAGGTATAAGATCCTATGGTTAGATGTGAGAAAAAAAAATTTTAATTTTTTTCACCTTTTCCTATAGAAATAATAGTTGTAAGTGTTTTTTGGCAAAAGAAAGGCATTGGTCCTATACGGGTTAATACTTGTGAGGGTGAATTTGACCTATGGAAGGAGATGCCTTGATTTCTTAGTGTTTCAAAGATCTATCAGATCACCCATTATGCTACTTTCTTTTTGATCCATCACAAAAATTCTTAAGGGATAAATTAGTTTTTGCATACGTGTGCTTGATAAAAATAGGCATGAAAATGTACAATATTTGGAGAATAAAAGTCACAATTTTAGAATTGTATGTAATCTAGTGCTCTAGAATTTCCTCAAAATAGAGCAAGATACATCCATTATGTTCTAAAATAATAGGAAGCACATTTCCTATCAAATAGCTACAATTATAGAGAAATTATCACAAACTTTGCAGGGGATGAATTAATTATAAAGAATGATTACATTATTAATATACCAATGCTAGAAACATAAATTTCAATATATGTCTATAATCTCTAAGATTGATAAGAAGAGATTGAAACTTCGGAGAACATGGTTGATTTTAGGCTTTGTTGTTTTCCCATTGATCAATGAAAATCAAAATTTGCCTTTTAACATGTTTATATTTACTCCCTTAATCATATTATGCTACAACAGTCAATAATCAACTAATGGATGACTTCTCAAGGTCTTGTAGGTTTTAAAACACAATTTGTGATTCAATTCTTTTAGAAGGAGTTGTTTGAACACTTTTATTTATTTTTTTCAAAAAATGGTGTTGAATATTATCTTAGTGTGGAATTTTTGACTTGTTTGCACAAGAAGATACTTGATCTACTCACTCTCAATCCCTGGATCACCATGTAGTTTAATTTGAGATTTTTAGGCCCTTACTGACAATGTGAATTTGAGCCGTGAAAATGATCATTTCTAAGTTTGAGTTCAACTAAATGAAATGAATCTTTTCAAGTCTATTTTCTACTCCAATTTATAATTTGAAAATTTGAAAATTACATTCTTAAAATTCAATATTTTATTGTAATTTGAACTTTGGACCTATATCCATAGAGTGCTCATTTTCAAAATGTAAAGTGACACAATAAATTGATTTGCATCATGATGTTGTACACTAAAATATACATCTATAGAAAAAAATTCCAAAATTTTAAGCATATTTGGTATTTGATATGATTTTTTTCACTTTCTATTGAAGTTTCATAAAAAAATCTAAAAAATTTACAACTTATAGAAGACACTTAATGACATCTTTGAAAAATAAAAACAAAAAATTCAAATCATACATAGTTGCAAAATGGGCATATTTTTAGAGGATAACTTTGAAGTTTGAAAAAGTGATTATAGGCTTGTCTTTTCAAAGTTAATATTTAGTGATGAAAGAAAATCTTTTTATTTTCTAAATTTTCATTAGACTAGAGTGGATGCATTTAATTGATTCACTCTTTAGACTTTTAATGTAGTCTTTTTAATTGAGTGGCAATGCTTAAAATATAAATACTTGACAAAAAAATATATTCAATATCTACAATTCAATAACCCCTAAATGCCTAAGTGTTCCCTTGGGGGACAAATTAGATTTGGGGCAAGTCCCTATGATTTCAATTTCAAAACTTCTTACAAAGATGTGAATTTCCAAGAGCTTTTCATGGATAGAATTTTCATTGTAATCAGACTTATGGTTCAAAAGTTAAAATTGTTTTAATTAATTTAAATTTTGCAAGAAGGCTCTAATATGCATGGAAGTTTATGGGAATTTCACTTGACTTTTGGGAGGGCAACAATTAGAGCATTGAATAAGGGACTAATTGAAGTCCTCAATGATGGGAACATACATGAACAATATTTTTGATTTTGGAATTTATAGAAACATATGGGAATAAGGGGAATGAAGTTATTGAATGATGGGAACTCATGGAAACAAATGTAAGGAACAAAGACGGATGTCTTTGCATTGGTGCCCAATGTATTAGAAACTTGGTTGATCACATTGTACTTCTAATTCCTATAGAAACTATAAATTTTGGTTGTTTTGTAATTTCATTTCTTTCAACTTGTGAAAAAGGAATGTATCTTAGCATCCACCTTTTGGATTCTTCTAATTTGAAAGTACAAGGTGGAAATTTTATTTGCAAAAAAAACATGGTGTATGTCATTTCTTCACACATCCATGCATTGCAAAAAAATTTGATCACATATTCCACTTTTGGTGTACTTTTGAAATTTGATGGAGATATGCATGACATGTTCTTCAATATAATCATTAGAAGATTTATGGGGCTTCCAAAAGCCTGCTAGTTATCATAGTTTGTGAATGTAGGGAACAAGTTCAATGCAGTGGAATGACATGGCGGAGACCCTACCATGTCATTGCCCAATTTAATTTAATTTTTTCAACTTTTTTGGCATTAGAGGAATTTAATTTAATTTAATTTAATTTTTTTAAATTTCTGACAATGGGTTGTTCCCTTCGCTACGGGAAACAACTACAGGGGAACAGGCCTAAAATAGGCTTCCAGAACCCCCCAAAATCTTCTAATGAGATTTTTATATTCAAAGTCCATAGTACAATATTTTCTCACATGCGTTGGTCAAACCCATCAAAAATTCTTGGACAAGGTCCAAAAAAGCCCTTTTCTTCTTCACTTCAAATGCAAATATCTTGCAACCCGTGCGGTCAAACTTGACGAAATTTTTTACCACATGTTCATACACAAGTTTAATCAAATTAGTGCCAGATCCTGCAGTTCATTATCCAAAGCATTCATAAGACAACCAAATTAAAGAACCCAAAGGTTGTTTCACCTGATCAGACTCATGCTGGCAGGGAAAATGATGAGTATAGCAACAAACCAAAGCCAAAATTCAGCACAGGAATATGCCTAAGTCAGTTGTATGTGTGATATTTCAACCACATGGATGATGCATGAACTAAGGTAGGAGGTTCATAAACCAACCATTTAAGAGCTGGAACTGATTTTTGGGGAGGTGAAACTTCTTCGAATATTTTTCAGTAAATTTTCCTTGAAAGACAAGTAGAATTGACATCTATTTCAAGTCGTTTCATATTTTTTGGAGCTTTTTGTAATTAGATATGAAAATTTGAAGTTGTAGTGGCATAGGGCTCTAATAGTGTCTACATCCTAAAATGTACACAGTTAGTACATGGATGAAAGCTACAAAAAAGCAACATGTACATGCAGTGTGCATTTAAGGAGGTGGACGCTTTTAGAACCTCCTACCTTACTCTATTTAAAATCCGCTGGCGACACAGATTACGAAATCAATTCTGATATTGTACGTTACTTGGCCAGAAGTTAGTGACTCCCACAACAACATGTTCAGCATGAGAAGCCCCAACCGAGTGGGAGGAACTAAGCTTAAACTTACAGCTGCTAAGAAAACTGAAGTTTCTACTGCAGCTGCCATTTTGTGCAAGACATGGTTGCAGTACTGTACTGTACAGTATGCTTTCAAGAGCTTGCTTGCTACCAAGTTTGCATCCCTCTGGAAATCTGGATCCTGCTGTGAGGTAGGAGGCCCATAAACCAACCAATTAAGAGCTGGAACTGATTTTGGGGGAGGTGAAACTTCTTGAAAGATTTTTCAGTAAATTTTTCTTGAAAGAAAAATAGAATTGGAATCAAACCCAAGTCGTTTCATATTTTTTGGAGCTTTGTGGAATTAGTTATGAATTTTTGAAGCTGAAATGGCATAGGGCTCTAATAGCGTCCACCTCCTAAAATGTACATTGCTTGTACATGGCTGAAGGCTACAAAAAAGTACCACGTACAATATAATGTACATTTAAAGAGGTGGGTGCTTCTAGAATTTGTGTGCTTTTAGAACCTCCTATCTTAATAAGCACATGCTGAAATGAAAATCATGTTTAGATGCACACAAATACAAACAAGAGTGAGAAAGAATCCAAGATTGTGCCATACATAATTTATGGCATAATTATTGTCCATTGTCATTACTCTCGCGATTGGGAATGTTTTAAACCCTTAAAAGGACATTTGAGGTTTGGGGAGGGTGGTCCAAACTTGGATTTCAAAATCTTTTTTAAATAGGCTTCATGGAGCTTGTTCAAATGATCAACTAATGAATGATGAGCTTTTACCCTCCTCAAGGATATGGGCAAAGCTCAAAGCTACTATTCAAAAAAATTTATTTAATTTTTTAATGCAAAATATGCAAGCTCAAATTGTGATTCAAAACCCTAAAGACTTAGATTGATAGATGCATCTTGTGAAGATAAAGGAGATGATACCAAGAAAGTTCACATGTCATTGGAAGAAAATCTCCGTTATTCCAACTAATGTCTTTTGTTCAATCTAACACAATTGTATTTAAAACAACTCAATTTCAACATTATTTCAATCACAGTTTTGTAAATTTGCATTATTTTCAATATAGTTGTGTTAGATTGAGTAAAAAACATCAACTTAAATTATACAAATTTCTTCTAGTGTATAATGAATACATGTTCAAGAGTTTTTCCTAAAGATTCTTTGAAAATCTAGCCCTTAGGGCTAGGTACGTCGTTTAAGGGTTAAGTCAATTTAATCAAATGCAAAGACCTCATATTAAATTCCAAATGTGCAAAATATTCACACATAGTAAATGGTTCTACAATTATTGTGTGACCATCTATCTTGTATGCAAAATTGTGTGACCATCTACCGTAAGTGAACATTTTGCACACTAGGGTTTCAATATGAGGTCCATGTAAAAAGTTTAAAGTCATCAACACAATTGTATACAACATAATTCACTGTAAATCAAGTTTTGATGTTGCAGTAAGCTATGACTGGTAATAAAGAAATAAGGTATGTAAGACTTATAATACTAGGGTTGACAACAACAAATTCTAATCCCTAAAGCCCTTTAGAGGACTAACAAAAATTTGGAGAAGTATCCATGATTTCAATTTTGAACAAAGAATGTTTTGAAACATTTTCTTCAAACATGATAATATATTAGCATTATGAAATCCCTAAAGCCCTTTAGGGGACTAATAGAAATTTGGAGAAGCATCCATGATCTCAATTTTGAACAAGGAATATTTTGAAACATTTTCTTAAGACATTAGAGGATCTCTAGGCTTAGGGAGGGCTGCTTCAAGCAAGTGTGCTGGGAACTGCCCTCCCTTGTAGTTTTAGAGAACAGCTATTTAAAAAATTAAAAAAAATTACTCTTGAAATATAGAAAAAAAATTTCATTCTTTTTCGAAAGAAAAAAATCTTTTTTTCAGACATGGCAGTTGCTAAGCCATGTCAGCAAGTTGTCGCGGCCCCTTGCGAGGCTGTTTCTACAATGTAGGAACCCACAGCCCTCCCGGGGGTGAAAAAATCCTCTAATGCATGATAATATATTAGCTTATGAAAATATATTTTTAATTTTCAATTGGCACTTGGAACCAAAACCTACACCACCCAAAATAAAAATAGCCAATTTTAGACAACAAAAAGTATGTTTAAAACTCAATTATTTTTTAATAATTAATTTCTCATAAGATATGTTTTTTTCTACATGTAATACTTTGATTTGTTCCACTTGGATTATTATTGTGAAAGTTGTGAAGAATCTCATTTTGCATAAGAACAACACATAGGATTTGTTTTGAATTCAAATTTTTATAATTTTCAAAAAACAAAAAGGATCCTATTTCTAGAATTAAATTTTTTTTGTTAGAACAATCTCACTACTAAGATTGATGTTGTGCAATTTCCTCCTAGAGCTATTAACAATTTAGATTTCTTTCCCATCTTCAAACTATTTATACCAAACAATATTTAAAAGAATGAAAATCAAGTTTTGATTTTTAGCATTAAAATACAATGCAAATATTTGAAGATTTCATAGAATTAACTTTGAACACCCAATTAAAAAAATTGAGGTTGAGGGTTTTCTGAAGTTTTACTTTGCATAGTACACTCAAAAGATCCAAATTAATTAGAAAAGGGCCCTATATGGGACCCAAATTTTATTGTAATAGCATTTACAAAGGAATTTTTTTTTTAAATAAAGAAAAAAATTGATGGCATGTGTTTCATATGTGACATTGCATATGTTGAAAGACATTAAAAATGACTTTGGTGCAATTGTTGGTGCTTATAAAAGAAATCAAAGAGGAAATTAAAGCATGCCTATACTTTTATGCATTTCACAAACATTTAGCTTCACAAGAATTACCATTTTCTAAAGTTGAGATCCATATTCACATCTTCTTAGCATGTATTATTTTATGATATAAAAGTGTACACATTCATAATTAATTCATATACTATACAATTCTCATTCCCACATATGAAGAAATGTTAATTATTTTATATATACTATATACAATAAATTCATTAGTTTTAATATGCACAAATGTTATTCTATTACAATCTATAGCTTGCCATATGTTAAAGCCTTTGGCACTATGGCATTAGCCATTTGGAAAAGGTACATATTTGACATAGACGTAAGCCAAAAGATATTGATGACTACCAAATTTGTACATAAAATACTAGTGAAACTTCAAAGCTTTTTTTTCCCATGGGCCTTGAAGAATTGTATCCTAAACCACTACTAGAAAATTTAGTTTTTCTTGTTGTTTTGGTTGCATTGATCTGATCACTTTTTGATAGAATTCCATCAAAAAGTGACTGGATCAATGTGACCAAAACAATAGAAAAACTGAATTTTTTAGTAGTGACTAATGGAAGAAATTGAACCCTCTCTAAAGGGCCGTGAGTTTTCTTGCTATTTGTAGTGTAAAATTTAGAAAAAAGCTCACGGAAAGCAATGTCCATGTTGGCATTAGTGCCACCACGTAGGCACATGTAATTTCAACTTCTTGGATCTAATTTGCTATTTCCAGTTTGTGTCTTTTGTAGCTCTCTCACGATTTAGCAGCTCTCTCGAAAATTTGGTGCATACTATCGATTAAATGCAATGGAGCTTTAGCTGATAAGCGGGGAAGGAGCTATGCTTCACGCCCAAGGAAAAAGGCACAATTCAAGCTGGCATAAAGAGCCAAATTGAACTTGTGATTCAGGATATGTTGATGGGAACCCTGATAAATGTCAAATTGCAATAATGGTTCACGTCTGTAGGCCAAAATTTCAAACGTTCATTTATGTGACACAACTTGTTAATGTTGCAATAGTTACCCAAGTGAGTGAATAAATAAATCTCTTTCCTACCAATTTTTGAGCACTATGAAGCAGTCCCTTATAGGGTTCAATTTATTTGTAATGATCTTCGTTTCATTTAGGAGACATTAACTATAATGTTGTATCTCTAAATTCTTTGAAATTTGTTGGGTTGTTCTAAGCTTATATTCTTTTGTACTAAAAAGATTTTATATCTAAATCATGCCATAGTTTTGGATTTGAAGACTATTGATCCATTTTGATCCATTTGGTCAACTGTGAATCTGTGATCATTATAATTTTGAGATTTAACTATTGGGTCTCAATAAAATTGTGAATTAATTAGTGAGCAATAATTGCATCTTCTTCAAAATTCTATGATTTCATTGTTGATTTGTGTTCCAACAAATATATTTCAGATATATTTTTGCATAAGCTTATTTTTTTAGTTGTGGATGGCAAAAGTTAAATTTTCACATTCTCTATGGTGGGTACTCCCCAAACCACCACTTTTTGCTACTGAAAACCTATTTTTTATTCTTAAACTAGTCAAATTTTCATATGTTCTTGTTGGCAAGTGAGAGGAGGTTCCAACACACTAAAGAATGTGGCATTTGGATATTGTATGCAAAAGTTATTAAGGAACAAAATTTGGTACTAAAAGCATCTCTTCCACATAGGTACAAAACTCTTTTGGAGATGTACACATAGTGTAGCTGGCAGTTTAAGGTCAGTGGCACATTTGAGTGTACCTACCTTACAAGTAGAAAAGTCTATATCTCGTAGCATAAAAGTCATTAAAACTGATTGGCTTAATCCATAATTTTCACTGTACTTTCTCGTCACCATGAGTGAAGTTGGATGCGAATCCCACGCAGAATGTGCTTCTGCAGTTATCTGTTGACTGGTACTCCTCAGAACAAGTGGCATTGCATGTTTATCAAGGCTTCGAGGTAACTTACGGCTGCAACGCAGTGAGCTTCGTGGGAAAGAACGAACTTCAGTGGTCAATTCTCTCCACTGGACAATTCTTTCTACGTTTTTCCTTCGCCTAGCTATCCTTCTTGTAGGTCAAATTTTGCACATAATAAATCCAAAATGAAGAGTGCAAAATTTTGAGGAAATAGAAGTGCTCCCAAATTAACATTGAATTTCGAGTCTAGTGTTCGTAGAGTGTTTGGATTTGTATCAGTGAGTAGAGATGCCAAAGATGATGGATATTGCACACAAAACATACGGATTTCAAGGAAGGGTCTGAACAACAAAGATTTTTGTAGATATGAGGGAAGTTGGAGAAGAGTATCAAACCTTGTGAAAAGTTGCGAAACCTGCAAAGAGGAACGCCGGAAAAATTGAAAACCACTCCTGCTGCTGCAACCATTGAATGCTGTATTTTTAGTAATTTCCAAATTTTTTTGCAAAGTCACCAAATTGGCGGCCTCACAAGTAGGATAAATCAGTGTACTGACTCCAAGCCCTGTAGAACCCACTGTTGTGTAATCATTCTAGTGGGTACTAAAAGATGACTGGATCAAACACGAATGCATCATGATTCATGAGGAATGTGTGCCGGTCTTAAGTGTGCGAGTCTCTTGCGAGTCAACAACAAATCAGTTTCACCGTTATTAATCTGGATGTCCTCTTTGAAGGCTTCACAGATAATCATTCACCCCCAAGAAGGTCAGTGCAATTTACCTGATCAGATCTCAAAGAAGCAAAGTTCTGTACATAACATGAAACTGTCCATCACATGCTTGATCCTCTGTGAAAGGACGTGGAAGGCGTATACTCTATCAGCTTAGTGATGATCTGAAGAAAAGCAGGAGTAGCATACAAGAGCGATAGATTTGAAACCGACTTGGTATAATAAAAATGATCAGTGACGTCCACATCTGTTTGGCTAATCAAAATCATGCTTCTCAAATGATGTCTGGCTACTGGAAAGTCCAACAATATTTAGTACTACATGGAATGTAGAGTACAAACTAGAAACTACAAGAATCAGAATTCAATCTCGTGACAGGAATCGATGCATATGACTTTCACCTCAATCTGTTGACAGTCTTACCATTAATACCCCCCGTTTCCTCTCCAGGATCAGAATCACACTAGGTCACATCTACAAGTGGGTGAAACTAGTGCAGACCTACCAACGTCGAGCTCTCCAAAGCTAACAATATAGAAATTTGGAAAGTCGAGAAGTTGTGTGGTTTACAAAGGCCAACTACAGTGGTTGCAAACCTGGTGTCGTTACCAGTTATTGTAAAGCATATACATCATGAAGCCCATGAGCATGAGAACAACAAGAATCTGCAGACACCAAAATAACACCCATTAGTGTAACACTCGTTGAGCATTTCACCGTCGATCTAAACTACAATGATTGTTATATGCTGACTTGCTTCTCAACGCCACTCTCCTTCGAGTGTCTGAAAGAATCATAATATTGAAAAAATATAAAAGAGAATCTAATACCAAGCGCTATGAAAGAGACATACCATTAAAAAGTCCAGTCCAGTTTCTTGATCTATTGTGAATACTCGCCTGCAGATATAACCGAAGACAGAACAGTTCAACGAGCTGGTACTAGATCTCCAACTTGATCCTAATAACTGACTTCAGCAAATTATCCGAGTAAAGCTTCCAGTTCAAAGAGAAAGTAACACATATACAGAGATAATGTTAATGAAATTCTTCTGCAGCGTTGGGAAAAGGAAAAGAGAAACATACGGCTCAAGTAAGTGAGAATCGCAGTACTCCTGAATTGCCTCAATATGTTTACGTGTTACTGATGCAGAATCATCATTATCATCAATCTGCGCCACCCAACGTAAGCTTGAGTTGACGGGCGTGTAAGTAAGATCGATACCACAACGGTAAATGACATCACTTCCGCCGACCGAAACAAGTAAGAGTTTCTCCTTTCCCCAAGGCCACGGACTTCCAAGCAACAGTGCCAAGAACAACATTTGCTTCTTGATTGCCATGTCATCTTTTACGTGCCACACAGGATTTTCTAAGCATGACTGTATGAGAAAAGGGATTTCTCAAGTTCTCTGCAGTGTTCCTCTCGTGTGGTAGTCACGCGATCTAGAAGACCAATGACTGAATGACATGCTTCCACTTCACAATACCTTTCCTCCACTTTTCCTCTAGTGTAGCAAGCCTCTTGGAAATTCTGTACATCTTTAACTACAGAGATACAGACAGATGCCAACATGGACATATACATGCTGCGGAACTGAAGACCAAAATCATGCAGACTAAAATTGTGATATACCTTCTTCTCGATCTTTGTGGAGAAATCATAGAAAGTCCCATACACATCGCCCATTGAGCTAGTCAGCATAATTTTGGCAGTTATTCCTGCAGTGGAAACGATCAGGTTTGACTCAGTCACAAGACATGCTGAAGTTTGGTAGATTGTGTGCATCCTTTAGATAAGCGTTCTATTGAAGAGAACCAGGAGAAATGAACTCACCTCGTCTAATCTTTACAACTCCTCTGAAGACATTTATGTTATTGTAGCACTCGGCCAGTGTTCCCATCGCCATAATCTGTTCAGGGTCAAGGCCGACTCAATTAGAAAAATTCATGAGCGCTAGAATACTTGGAAAATGTCCACCGTAGGATTGCTCGGCGACTATCTCAGCTACAAATAGAAAAATTATCTTGCGCTGAATTCAACAATTGAACTCAAAAAAAAAAACTCGTCAGCACCTGCAAGGTGCACGTCCATACAATTGCTTTGGATCATCTCATGAAATGGTGATATCAAACCTGAGGAATGGCACAAAATCGCAAATTGTCTTCATCTTCAATAGCTTCCATGTATTTGAGACTGTCTATCGCATGTGCTAGAGCATTCGTAACCATTGCGTTCAGGCATCTCATAGCATTTTCTGAGTTATCCTCATGCTTCAAATCCTGTGTGTTGTTATTTCATTAGGAAGCAGTCAAATAGATGAACAAACTACTAGGTCAATATACAGATTGATTGGCGTCTGAAACAGTTCAATCAATGCCATAGATCAATGCCTTTCAGATTTATTCGAATTAATTAAAATGATTTTCTCACCTCAAGCTTAGTTGCGAACCTGCCCCAAATCTCATGTGGCCAAAACATTCGAGGACGTGGAATCTCATTAATGTCTTCAAGGTAGTCTCTTATGATGTTCGTTTTCTGAAAGAAAAAAATAGCATCTTCGGTTCAACTCTCATAGCAGGTCAGAAGAGAAAGCCAAGAATCCTCTGGAAAAGACTTCAGGACACGATATGCAATGAACATAGAGCACGAAGCACAAAAGATCTTTAAGATGCAGCAAAATCAACACAAAATACTTGCAAATACCTAACTATGCACTTTAAAGGTGGCGAAGAAACATGCACTAGGAAGCACCTGAAGGAAGAGGCCCATGGAGTTTGAGAGCTCATCTGGTTGAAACGCCTCAAGACCAGAGTTATGAAACAGGCGAGACAAACCCAAGCCCACAATGCCAGCAACGTAGTGACAATATTCGTCGTAATCCTCTATTGTAATCACCTGTGTGGGGCATAGAAACATGATTATAGAAAAAATAAAATAAAGCTGTGAGATATCGAAATTATAGTTGGAAAACTCTTTGTTTTACCCAAGCCACGGAGCAAAAACAACAACGATAATTCAGAGCTTGACAGCAATGTAGAATACATTCCTTCACGAGCTCCTATCGTACCACGTACCTCAGATTCGATGAACTTTGCCATCCCAGTTCCCATGCGGTCAGCCATTTCCGCTATCACTTTTTGATACCTATTAATCATGAGCCAGGTTCTCAACGTTATATTCCAGAAGGTCTTTTCATAGACAGAGCACTACCTTGTCAACTCGACTTTAAAAAGTATTGTAGATCTGATACTAACAACGCAATGAACGAGATAGCTTAAAATACAACCCTCATAAAGAGAAACACATCGAGAACCATACATTTAATCGATTGAAGATTGCGACAAAGTAGATAAATGATACGATTGAAATTGCAGAGGTCTTCATCAAAAGAAATGCCTCGACCAAGAAAATATATGATGTGATTGCTCATCGGCTCAGATGTGTGGCCAATCTTGCAAACGAAAAAGGAGGGCAAGAGAGATACCTCTCGTCCAGATTCAAGAAGGCGTTCGAAACAAATTCGAATTTGTTCATCAGCTCCTTGTAGTCCTTCTCACCACCTAACATTTTCACGTACACGACCATCAAGCCTCATGTGACAGCAAACAGGCAGTTCTTGAAACAGAGCCGAAAAGTGTTTCCTAT
This sequence comes from Pseudoscleropodium purum, assembly GCA_963969395.1. NCBI lineage: Eukaryota > Viridiplantae > Streptophyta > Bryopsida > Hypnales > Brachytheciaceae > Pseudoscleropodium > Pseudoscleropodium purum. The sequence goes on from OZ017796.1 coordinate 9,444,702, forward strand.
TGGAAACCGTAGATTCACGGCAAAGTAATTATCCAAGGTCAAGTCAGACCAGGCCTTATTTCGGTTCACACAAACAAAGTAAATAAGTGGTCAGCATAAAAGAACTAGCACCAAATCATGCGCTAAGCAGAATGACAACTTGTCTCTCAATAGAAAATAAAGTATTCCCGTGTGAAGGAAGACACACTTACAAGAGAACTTCCACGAGGGATCATAGATATGCTTGTGATATGCCTTGAGAATGGGGACCTTGATCTCTATTGGAATCGCCATGTCATCCTCTGCCAATGCGATAAACAATTCATACAAAGTAAGCCTTCATGAAGAACAATTTATAGCCACGTAAGGAATTGCAGAAACAAAGCGAGTGATTGATAAAACGCCATAAAGTGCTTCTAACACAGAAAATAGATGTGTGGGTTGACAGGCGCAATGAAATTCTTACCAACGGTGTCAAGGCCGCGCAACACCAAGTAGAAAACACAGACCTGCAAAGCGCCATAAATATCTATCTTAGATTAACTTTTTTAACCCGTAATGTCCTGTTTCATTCATCATGTAGAGAAAATATTCTTCGGATGGGACCCAATTTTATATCACCATAATCAAAGGACATTGGTCACAAAATAAATGAAATTGGACAAAACCAAGCCTCCACATAACCTACTCAAAACTACTAGAAAAAACAAGAGGCCATATGTGAGCATCTTGGTTGAAATTGATGCATTCTTCAAATGCCAGACTTTTGCATTAAGTCTTAGTAAGAAAACCCCTAAACCTCGAAAAGCCGCAAGTAATCATCTATATCTCTGTAATTAAGCATTTGACCTAAATGTGCGAAAGCTTCATTGAAATCACTCTTAGTGTTTAAGACTCGAAGAATCACTCCGAGGGAAGAAAAAAAGTACACTCAAAACCTCTTCATTATGACCAAAAGCAGCATCCTGCACTATCATTACCACACTATTATCTGCAATAGCACCCTCATCACACATCCGAACTGAAAAAAGTTGATTCCCGAGGTGAAAAGATTAAAGAGCATTGCGTATAAACTCAAACTACATAAGGATTGATAGCACACAAGCAAACCCCAAGCACCCAGCTGTTTTCAAAATATTCCCACAACCTACAACGCCTCTCCAAACCACGTTTCGATCTCATCCAAGAACGAACTCACCCAATGCAACACGGGAAAGAAAGAACGAAACTACGAAAAAACTCTTCAAAGCTTACCGCATCCCGCAACTCGGGTCGCAGCTGCTGAATAACAATCGAGAAGCTTCGGGAGACGCGCGTGAGCATCTGGTAGCAGAATGCGAGGTTTTCGTCTTTGGGAATCGCCCGTTGCGCCTGCATTGCGGCGATCTTGAGCTTGACGAGCGGCGCGATCTCGTCCGGGTGCCGCATCAAAGTCCCCAGCATCCCCATGACCGTCCAAGTCAGTCAGTCAGTCAGTCAGTCAATCAATCAATCCAAACCCCTCCTCCTCACAAACCCAACTCCAAATCCCACTCCAACCCCACAACCCTCCCTCTTCGCAAACAATCTCGAAAGTTGGAAACAGGGGTGTCGGGGATCTGGGCTTTAAACGCTGTTACATGAGATGTGAGAGGGTTTTGTCACATGGGACGGAGACTGCAATCGGTTGTTTGAGAAAAGGAACGTGGTGCAGGTGATCAGATGGGGAGGTTGGTGCGACCCGGAGTGCGTGGGGGAAGAGAAGCCGAACATGTAGAGTGGAGAGCAGACAGAGTGGAGAGAAGAGTAAAGTGAGGACGTCGGTGCAACTTCGCGGGCCCCGACTCTGAGTACAACTGCACAGCTCCCGTCCCGCCACCTGCACGTCAACCCCACAGGCCCCACGGCACCTTCAGGTAGCCTTCAGGTAGCTTTTAGCCTCCAGGCTGCCTTTTCTTCTCTGGAGTCCTCATCCACGAGAGTCTCCCCTTGTCTTTAACCCATAACCGACGTCGTGGACATTTTGTGTTTGATGAATGATAAAGAATCTTCGGGTGTACTACAAGACAAAAGTGCAACTATTCATCCTCCAAATTTTGGGTGAAAAGGGGAGGTCTTTTTTATAATAGTTTGACTTTTAATTTGTGCTTTCAGATTTATTTTTATACCAATTATATGCATCGTATGAAAATATGCCACATATAACTATTTCTGGACTATTCATTGAATTCTAAACAAAAGATCGTGGGATCCCATGATTTTTGTATAGATTTATTAGTGTTTTGGATACATTTACCAATGTTTTGCATTGTCTCCTAATGATTGTTTTTTCTCTCTTAATCACCATCATTAATTCTCAACTTTCAAAAGTCTTGAAGTTGTTAATTGTGGTATAAATGGATGATTTCCATGGTCTTTAGTTTGTCCTTTAAGGATTAATGCAACTTGCAATATTGAGATAGTAGTACTACATTTATCAAGTACTCTATTTTTTTTTTCTAATTCTAGGACTAGACATACAATTTAATGAATAGTTGTAAAGAAAGATGGTTTGCCAAAAATTCAAAGCATTCATTGAATAATTATATACCAATGCAATTGAACTCATCTTTCATCATAAACAAATTTTGATGGTGTTGTAAAGGGATTGCATCATTGACAATTGCAAAGATGAATGGTAGACATCATTTTCATACCAAAATCCATTGTCCATTATGAATCTTCAAAGGATATGGGATAATTTGAAGATCAGAGTTTAACTGCTCATAGTCAAAATGTAAAAAGTTTTGGAGTAGAATTCTAAACCTCATTTAGGTATAGTATGATAACTTTTATAGTTTATTAAAAACTTTGAACACAAAAAAGTAGTTACATCATGTAAAATTTCATCTCCAAAAATCCTTTTGAGATTTGAAACCTCCAATCAAAAGTTATGGACAAAATTTAGAGAAGTTATTTGAAAATGTCAAAGAAAATGTCCCTTCCAATCCCTTTCTAAAATTTGTCCCTAACTTTTGATTGGACATTCAAAATCTCAAAAAAAATTTGAAAATGAAATTTAATTTGATTTACCAAATTTTTTAGCCCAATTTTTTTGGTAAAAAATTATTTTATTATAGCTAAATGAAGTCTGAAATTCTACTTCAAATACAATTTTTGCTTTAATTAGATTTAACTATGAGCAATTGAGCTCCTACTAATTCTAATTTACATATCCCACATTTTTTGTTTTACCTCATACCACCACATATTTATGTAAAGAGTTCTCTTTCCAATTTGTTACACCAAGAATGAATGGTTTTCAAAACAATGTGATGTAATTCACATATTGAAATTGTTGATGTTAGTGAAATTGAATGCTATTTTGTTGAAAGTTTTATTTAAAATTAAAGTATTTATTTTGATATTGTTTGTAGTTGTGATCAAGGCACCCTACTAAATGTATTTCATTGTTTAGATCTTTTTTCAACCTGTGCACCTACTAATTGGGTGTGGAATATTTCACATCATTTCATCCCTTAGCTTGAATTTTATATGGGGGAAGGTAGAAGCATTGATTGCTAGTGAATGTTATGTGGTTGTAGTGAACTGACATCCTTGTTCTTCATTACCTTACTAAGGGTACATGTTAAAAAAAGCCCTTTATTTAGTACTTGAATAATCTACACCACTCCTAGCTATTTGGGGCCTCAAATTACAAATATGAATTTAAGATTTCCAAATTTTATCATGCATGGCAAATAAAAAGTCATTTGTTTTACCTAAGGGATAAAATGTGGGATGATTTAGGAAGTTGGTTCATCCTAGCCCATGCCATCTTGCCATCCTGCCATCTTATCCAAGATAAAAACCAAAGCTTGATGGTGGTGTATGAATGGGCCAAAAAAAGCCACCTTTTTCTACTACCTTTGAGCAACAATCGTGCTTGTAATTAGTGGGAGAAAATTTGGCATAGAGCTTGGGAAAGATTCACTTCGTTATAAATTCAAGAAGTTTTAGAAGATGAGCTAGGAACATTTGACAATTTGTTGAACATTCTAACTCCTTTCTTGAGAAGTAATCAAGTGTGAATCAATTGAGGCCACAAATGGAAATCAAGAAGTTGTGGCATATGTAATTTATAGATTTGCCTATCGTTATAGTCCAAAACACATGGTAGATTGTTTCAAGATTGGATGTCAACCATTAGAAAGTTTGTAGATATAGTTGTGATATACTCCCTTTGTTTCAAAAAAAAACTTGTGGTTCAAAAATTGATTGGGATTAAGAAAATGCTAAAATTAATTGCAACCGAAAGGTGTTAGATACTTTTCCTAAACTACTTCACATCCAACTTGAGAATTATTAGGTTTAGGGTTATCATGAAAAGAAGGGAAAGCAACGCCGAAGTTTGTTATTTTGTGTTTGTATTTTATTAGTGCCATCACTTAGGAAGTGGTCAATATGGAGCGTTCGAGTGCGAATGTAGTTGACAGGCAAGGACACTTCGCTTTCCAAGTTCTTCAATCTATTGAAGAAACAAATCTTCGTCTTCTTGCAAATGTTCTTTCCAACATAGTGATATGCATAGTTCATAAATAGAAACCAATTCTAAACAAGGAAAAGCATAGAGCAATGTACAATATCTTGTTACTAAAGGTGAAGAATCCTGAAGAACCTAATAAGCTTGTCAAAGGTGCCTTGGATGATGTTGCCAAGCAAATTGGTGTGATGCGAGAAATGATTTATGTGATTTGGAAAAAAGGTAGACAATCTCTTGCTGGAGGGGCGGTTTGCACAAATATCTCATCTTTGAAGCGAGGTTATATTGGAAGGAAGAAGAAGGCATAGGATGTGAATTGGTTAAAGGAAATACCGTTGGTCTACCGCAAAAACATTCAGTCTATAGCTACCAAGATGGACATGTCTACTGCAACCATTCTTCATCGAGTGAAAGAAGGTGAGATTAAGCGTCATTCCAATGCATTAAAACCATTCTTGACAAACACGAACAAAATTGAGTGTGTTTGATTTTGTTTGTCAATGTTAGATTCCAAAAAGCCACCAATGTTTCAGGACTATATGAACATGATCCACATTGATGAGAAGTGGTTCTACATCATTGAAAGCAATGCCTAGTTTTACCTCACTCCAGATGAGAAACTACCACTTCATACCACTAACAACAATTGATTCATCTTCTAAGTGATGTTTCTAGCCAATGTGGCTCAGCCTCAATATGACTCATATAAAAATTGCAAGTTTGATGGGGAAGATCAACATCGTTCTATTCGTATTTCAAGAGCCGGCGAAATGCAATAGTAGGAACCATCCTCGTAGTACAATACGGATGAAATGCATTGAGAGAATAACAAAAGAGGAAGTTATAGTGATGCTAATTGAGAAAGTCCTACTGATGATCCATGAGAAGTGGCCTCGTGCATGCCTAGTAAAACTACTAGAACCATTATCATCCAATAAGATAATGCCAAATCACATCCTACTGGTATAGAGACCAACTTGGTTGTAGCACTCACCAAGGATGGATTCAACATTGTCATGACCTCATAGCCACCTAATAGCCCTGATATGAATGTTTTGGATTTAAGATTGTTTCGGGCGATACAAGCACTCCAGCATCAACTCACTCAAAAGAACTTTGAGTGTCTGATTGTAGCTATCGAGTAGGCATTTTGGATGATGGAACCAAACATTAGAGGATTTCTAGGCTTAGGGAGGGCTGCTTCAAGTATGTGCGTCAGGAACTACCCTCTCCTACAGTTTTGAGGAACGGTTGTTCCCGACAAAAGAATTTTAAAAAAAAAAAAAAAAAAATCATTCTTGAAATGCAAAAAAAATTATTTATTTTGGACGTGGCAGTTGCTATGCCATGTTAGTGAATTGCCACAGCTCCCTACAGGGCTGTTCCCACAATGTGGGAACCCATAGCCCTCCCGGGGGTGAAAAAATCCTCTAATGGAAATTAAACATCTTCTTGACATATCAGACATGCATGATTCAAGTAACATTGACTAATGGTGGAATACACTATTAGATTCCACATATGGGAAAATCAAATATGCAACACAAGGGACAGTCATTAGAGAGTGTGGATTGCCCACAAAAGATCATTGAGCATGCCAAGCGGTTCATTTCTAGCAATAATTAGGTAGTTGGAGTTAGAGAAGCAAACATAGGTTTCTTTTTGAAACAAAAGTAAAGTCAACACCCAAATTTCTTTTTGAAATAGAGGGAGTACATACTAATAGAAACATTATTTAGTCACTACATTAGCCTTCCAAATGAAAAATGTCTTTCGAGCATCATCTCAGTTTTAAAGAAACTAAAAAGGTTGCTTAATATATATGGTGTAATTGTTGGAACATATATACCATTAGTATAAAATTTCAAGCACACAAGAATCACATTAGCAGTTAGTGATTTTTTCAATAAGAAAAGTTCTACACCATTGTATTGCAAGTAGTTTTCTATTCATGAAATATTTTTTGGAATGTGTTGGTTGGCCAACCTAGAAAAGTATATGACGATGGCCAATTTTGAAGTGTCCAGTTTGTACAAGGGTTTGAAGAACTAAGAAATTTAGTAAGAACTGGTAATTTTTCTTGGAAATCTACTTGTACCCCTTACTTGATTGGAGATGTTGCCTATCCTAATCGTACCTATTTGATAGAGAATTAAAAGACCTCCAATGATTTGTAGAAGAAAGGTTTGACAATTAATTTTATGAATTTAAAAGAATTATGACTAAATCATTGAGTAAGCTTTTGGCACATTGAAAAATAGATGGAAAATTCTAAAGAATTCCAATTCTAGAATTGACAGAGTTGTTAAGATTATAGAAGCCTATTATTGATTATACAATTATTGTGAGTTGCTGAACCAATTAAAACATCATATGGCTAATGCAAGTTTTTAAAAAGATTCACTTGTTGGTTTTTGAAATGTAAGATAATACATGGCTAAAAAAGGAGAATAAGCAAAAATGTAAAAGAGAAAGACTTAGGAAAAAAAATTTAGCCAATGGATTGTGGAAAATCCTAGTGATGAATGATTGCAATGGCATTTGTGTTGCATTGTTTAAAAGTTGAATTACAATGCAACTATCAATTTACATGGAGTTATATTGGAAAATAATATTTTATTCAATGTGGAGGAATTTTGAATAAATTAAGATTAATTCAAATCAAAACAATTTAAACTCCATACAAGATTGGAAATAAAATTTCAATATAGACCCCCTAAAAATAGACATTGCACAACTTATAACATCTATTTAGAACTACCTAAAGAGTCCTTGGCCTTCACAATTTTGACAAGAAAAGTTGTCATTTGGAGTTGTCCCTTCAATACCATCTCTCTAGCTACTATCTTTCTCATTGTCTACGAACTATTTTTGTGATTTGCAACTTCATTTTCTCTACTTCCAAAATTCTTGTGGAAAAATTGGTAATTGTTGAGGTAATAGATCCATCTTCTGCAAGCAATTTCTTCTTCTTTCCTACACTCCTATTCACTTGTCCTTCACATGTAGATTGATTAGCCACCTCAAAGAATGGTAACTATAAAAAAGTAGCACCTACAACTAGGGGAAGAAATTAAGAGGAATACTAGATATGGTGCCCTCATCATCATCACTTGCAATGAAAACCTTAGTATGTTCCAAATAAACTCCCTAATCAATAATATGAAGCACTCTATGGATTCTAGTAGTACTACCAAAAATATTGTCAAATATCTCTTACCATGGTGTCTAAATGGAAGGTGGCACTCCAAATTCTCCTAGTTTTGCCTTTTTTGGCCTCCTAGAATATTGACTCCATCTTCCTCTATTTGTCATGCGTTTATTGCCAAATTTTGTAAAGATTGTTTAGAAATTGTGTATTGAGTTGTCTTGCAAAGAACTTCCAATTTGCTTGCTTGAAGGGTTTGTGTTTGAATTCCCAATATTTCTCCTCATATGTCTACAAGAAATTTCAAAGTTCCTTCTTTCTACCACTTTTTTATAGTAGAAGTACCACCTCTAATTTGCACTTGAGAATTATCAATCTCTTCCATTAGAGGATTTTTGAAGCCAAAACAAGATTGTGAGTTCCCCAATTCCAAAAATGTTGTAAGCACAGCTAACAATGTAGTCTGATGTAGTCTGATGTAGTCAAGAAAATGCCACATCATTTTTAGTTTAGATTAACTTTTTTTTGCATTTTAAGGATTAAGAATCTTATTTTTGAATTTTTTTTTATGACAGATGGTTGTATCCTTTCTTGCAAGAGAATAACAATAGGAACAAGTCCAAAATGGGCTATTGTTGCCCTCAAATCTTTCCTAATGTTCATCAAGCATTAGTATTAATAATACCATTTTGGAAGTTCTATAATGCTTCACTAAACTTCAAATCCTAACTTGTTTTTCTAAATGCACAAAATATCCTCAACTTGAAAAACAAAGAATTAATTCACATTCACAATAGATAAGACAATGCATAGTCTTAGAATTTGCATACAACCAAAGAAATGTTAAGTTTAGAGTGGCGGTCTTTTTCCTTAGGGGTTAAAATGACTCGGCTAATTAAACTTACATAACAAAAAAATTCTAGGGGCTACATCATGAGAATTCTTGCAAGCAAACATATAGAGTGTAGCCATTATATCCAATATTTTACAAGTGATATTAGCCTCATGTGTATGGACCTACTAAATCTTGAGGGAAGATCCAAATTGCACTTGGGCTATCATGAAGTGGTGTTAGGGTTATTTCCTTTGGTTGTCTGCATTTACATTTGCTTTTGAATAGACCCAAGTCATATAGAAGCATTTACAAGTGTCTTCATGAAGGCATCTACACTGCTACTCCAAATATAAACCTTGAAAAGCTTTTGGTGCATCAAAAAAGTATGGTTTCCCATTGTTAGTGTCCAAACTTGAAAATTTGAACTAATTTACCATCCAAGGCCTTCCACATGTTGAGTTCAAGGGGCCCTTATATCATGCCCTTGTTTTATTGATGTTTTTTGGCAAAACACAAAGGGCGCAACCAAATATTGTATATTTTTTTAAGCACAAATTTGCACTTTTGGACATGTTAAAGCAAGTTAGACTATATTTGTCTAGAATTGATTGAGAGTGGTGTAAAGACTTTATGCTAGTTAAATATTGTTCCAAAAAACAAACTTAAAATACAAACTAAACTTTAAGCCTATTACATAAGGCTACATTAAGCCATCTAGATAACTAGAAGTTGCCATGTCATCTTGAAGATTTAGTCAATAAACTAATGACTTTTGAACAAAGGGTTGAATAATCCTACCTAGGCCTTCTTAATATGTGTAATCCGAGTTTTTGCTATCCTCACAAAATACCTAGGATTCAATATAGGAGTTCCAAACTTAGGAATAGTCAAATAGTCTAACTTATTAGTAGCTAAAGTCACTTGTACCTTATAGAAAAATGGAAAATACACTTATAGATCTATTGGCAATTTATCACTATCCTATCAATTTTTTATATACAATTCCAAATTAGAAAATTTTTTATAGTCAATTGATCATATATACACATACAAGATCTTCTTTTCACATACAACATTAGTACTCTACTAATCCGGTCAACTTGCCCAATTATAATTTCATAACAATTTAAACTATATAAAACAATTTGATATTTAGATAATAGAATTCAAATACAATTTGTTATTATACAATTCAAAGACATGGAAACTTCCCTAAATTATTTTAGAGCAATATCTTTGTTTTGCCACTTGAGCTTCCAAGTAGCATTCATTGGTTCATTTAATCTTCAAAGCAATTTGTCAAGTCTTCAACAACTTTTTGATGGTATAATTCCAACTTCACTAGGATGGAAATTCCATTCTTATTTCTTGAGATAATTTGTCTAGACTTTAATCAACACAGTTTAATCCACTCACAAACAATTGACAATTTGTAGTGTCAATTTTAGATTAGCAAGTCAAATAGTCTCTACACACAATGACATAGATATAAAATCAAACTAACAATTTGGCTTAACATTTATACAACATTTGACCAATCCCTAGTCTTATATAATTATTGAACAAATAGATAGGTAATCCAATCTATTTGTACTCCAATGAATTATAAACTACACATACATATATAAGAATCCAATCTCAAAGTCATAATGCACAAAACCAAGTGGACTATTTGCTCCAAGCACACAATAACAATAATCCCAATTTCTAGGTTCTACAAATAGACAATTTGCCAAATGCACAAATTACACCATAACAAATAATTCCTCCAATCATTCTTAACACACACAAATCCAATCACTAGATGTAATAATAAAACAATGAACTCTACAGACAACTTATTTACGCAATCAAACTACACTGAACCAATCTCTAGTTCTAAAGAATCACTTGGCAATTAGCCAAATGGCCATACATGCATAAACAAGCCAATTAATTACACAATTACACAAGTAATTTACCTCAATGCAAATAATGAAAACAATTAGTTGCAAACTCACATATATACAATCAATTAGTCTTCAACAATTATAACATATGACCAATGTTTGGTCTCAAATTCTACACAATTAGATTGCCAAACTTCCATTAGATGTGTTTTGGGGGGTCTAGAAGGTTGTTTGGACCTGTTCCCAATGTTGTTACCCTAGCAATTTGGGAAGAGCTACTATCAAATTTTTTTTTAAAAAAATTTAATAGAAAAAAAGTTGAATTTTTTTAAATTTAAAAAATAAAATAAAAAAGTGATGTGGCAATCACTATGCCATGTTACGTAGTTGCTGCGGGATAGTGCACCGAGTCTGAGAACACAAATTTAGACTAGGGAACTCACAACCCTTCTAAAGGCTAAATCTCATTTAATGAAACAAAATGAATCCAATCATTGAATTCACTTAACACATACAAAATACAATTTGTCAAATTCACAAAAATGATCCAATCCTTGGATCAAACACATACAAGTCAAATTGATTCTCATTCAACAATCTAATCCAATCTCTGAATCTTAATCTACAATCAATCAACAATCAAGATAAATTGATTTAAAATAATAAGTATATTAATATAAAAAACAAATACAATATCAAGACAAATTGACACACACAAACCAGAAAATCGATAGAGCAGGGGGAAAGACAACATCAACTTGCCTATTTACACTATCAAATTGTCAACTTAATAGCCAAAAGGGTTTCAAAACCATTTGCCATTGTTCATATCTTGTAATTCACTAAGTTTTGTTTCTATTATCAATTAGCCTCTATTTACCTTACTAAAAGGGACTTCATGTAACTAATTGCCTTCATTTTACACTATTCACAACAAGTTGTCAAAAATAAAAAGATTCACAAGACTACAATATGGTACAATAGAGGGCTGGCCACTTGCCAATGCAAACCTCTAAATGCAAGTTTGCCAAATCCCATTTGGCAAGCCACAAATTTAGACACTAGAAAAATACTTGTTTGACACAAGTTGTTAAATAATGATTATATGTCTTATACGACTATCCTACAACTATTATTAACACCAACTTTTATTTTTACAGTATTTGAATTATAAAGTAGATATACAATGAAGTGTAGGATCACAAGAGTGTAACAAAGTTCAAATTTAAATTGAATTAATGTGAACTATATATTCTCCACCATGTATTCATTATAGTTGTCAATGCGGACAAGTCTATGCTCTATGGAATCCACCATGTTGATATGTGGTTGTAAGAACCTTAAATTTGAGTAAAAAACAACCACAACTATAAAATGATTATTGTTTTCTTGTCAAAATTCTATGGGACTTGTAGTTTACTAGTTGAAACAACTCCATTTTGCAAGACATTTAATCGTGACTACAAGATAATTATGAATTTTTTGTTATGTGAGTTGCACTTGAAAGCCATTGTGTAACCTTACATGAAGTGTTGTTTATTGTTCATTAGCCTTATGATACCATTTTTAGAGAAGGTGTTTGTTTTGGTTGTAGGTTTGAAATCGAAGATGCAAAAACTGGAGGGGAAAGGACAAAGGACTAGTTTAATGAGGACTTTAATTTTGTTGTACTACATATTATGTTGTGGCTAGTGTTGTAATAAGTTGAAAATTAGATTTTGTTTGGAGTGGTGGTTAGCTACTCAATGGTTGGGATTTCTATTGTAAACAATTGTGATCTATGAAATACTATTAGGACAATGACTATTTACATATAGTAATTGTATAGATTGTCAATGTTGCCTAAAGTAGCAATGTATAAGACATGGACGGTATGAACATGTTTTTTTAACGATTTTAACGATTTTTGTTTTTTGTGCAAAATAATTTTTGTTGTTGGTGCATTGTACTATTTGTACTAGTCCTTTAGATTTGCAAATAAGTTGTGCAAAATGACTTTTATGAGCTACAATAGTGGCAATCTAGTTGCATGACACGTGTTTGAGTGACTAAATTTATATGGTAGTGAATGCCACATTAGCAACCACATAAGATTGAAGAATATGTTGAGGAAATTCCAACTAGATTGTCAGATAAGAATCAATTCCATTATCCTTTACAACTACATTTCTAACAATAATGTACTTGTCTACAATGATTGTGAGTCCCCAAATTTGCACCAATTGCAAATGTTCCATTCAACTCCAAAAGCAATTGTTTTTATAGTAAAAAAAACTTCATTTTCTTCTAATGAGAGTAACACTACAAATGCTTTGAAGGCTCAACCATAATGGATAAATTTTTGTCCTAATTTGTATCTAATGTAAAGAGTTGTAAAAAAGAGCACGATAAATAGTTTTACAAAAGAATTTACCATTGAGTTCACAGCTCAGTAGAGGGTGGTAGCTCTATAATCTCAAAAATTGGCATTTGAAATATAGTTCTTGGTATGGAAGAGAATATAAATTTAGACAAAAATTAGGAATACCTTGTTCACAACAAGTACATTACCTCAATTTTCAATCTTAGATTTGATCATCAAAAGGACCTTATTCCAATTTCTTAAGTTGTATGCATCCGGCATAAAAGGCAAGGAAAACCAACCCATGCACTTGAATTCTAGTGAGAACAATAGAGTTTATTATTTATCATAGGTAGAAATATCAAGTTCATATTTAGAATCAAAAATCCCAATGATCAATAGAGGTTAGGGAAAAAAAGGGATGAACTACAAAATTGGAGAAACTTTTTAACTAGGAGATATGTTCAAGTCTTGAAGATTGAGCTCATTGTTTGGTTTGCTCAAATCCTCTTGGAACTAGTTACATTGAATCAAAAAGTTGACAAGTTTTCTCAACAAGAAGAAAACATAAGAGCTAGTTGTTTATTGTAAGGTGATGAAATTTAAAGAATTTGCATTCATATTTGGAATTAAGGATCTTAATTGTGAGAATCTTTGAGAATTACAAAATTATATAACCCCTAGAGGTTTTTAGTAACTAAGGCAAGTTTTATTGACTTCACAATTTTGAATGTTTTCATAAATTTTTTAAGGTGAATGATAATTATCTTAACCTATATGTGAAGCTTTGTTTCATGTCATTCCAATAATTATTGCAAAAATTAGAAGTTTTTTTCTAATTTCAATGTCAAACTAAGTTGTCAATGATATATTCAATAAAAAAAAGTTATTGTTGTTTTCTATAAAAAAAAAAAAGATGTTTTGACAACTTTTTGCCTAATAATTAATTAAAGAAAAAAAAATGGTTAGATAATCTAAAAAATAATATATTAAAATGAAATTTAAAAAAATACAATTGAAATAAATTAGGCATTCATCTAAGTTGTTCTTATAATTTTTGGATGGTTGCTGCTACTTCATCAAGGCAATTGCATTTATCCAAGCCCTTTGTCTTGACCTCCAACTCTAATCCCTTGTATGTTAGAAATTTAGAATTAACCAAGTGTCTAAAGGAAAAACTAATTTCAATAATTATTGGCCAAAATGAAAAAATTGGAATTTTACACCTCAACTTTTATTAGCATTAGAAGAGTTTTGGGGGGTCTAGAAGCCTATTTCAAGCTTGTTCCCCCGCAGCTGTTCCCCGTAGTGAGGGGAACAATCCATTGTCAGAATTTTCTTTTTCATAAAATAAAATTAAAAATTAAAAAAATTAAAAATTAAAAAAATAAATTTGGTCAATGATGTGGCAAGGTCTCGGCCACGTTAGACTACTGTGCCGAACCTATTCCCTGTGTTTGCAAGCTGTGATAACTTGTAGGCATCCGGAAGCTCCAAAAATCTTCTAATGTGTTTTTCAAGGCCTCTAAAAAACTACAAGTTCTCAAACAACGGAGAACATGGAAACATTACTATATCAATGATTTGACACGGTTGAAAGATTGCAATATCAAATAATATTATTTAAATATTTAATTAATTTTATTTTAAAACTTTTTTTATATTTAATATTCTAGACACTAATAGTTGATTTATAGCTTCAAGGACGACCCTAAGATGGTCTTCTATGGGTCTACATTATTGTAAAGTGGAATTCAAACAAGATTTTTTATATCATTTGGAATAGGCAATGTAGGAAGCTATTTTTGCTAGAATAGCAACGGTATTTATATCCGTAGACATGATTGCATGAAACATGAAAATTGTAGATGAAGTGTCATTTAATAATCTAGAATTGAGTACTTACATAAAAAAAAAATTTCATCCCAAGAGTTTATAATGATATAGCAATTTCTTTAATTGTAAAAGATAAGATTTGTAGCCAAAGATTCAATTGAAATTTAATTATAATCTCTTTTGAGCAATGTTTTAATTTTTTTTCTGACCAAATCCAAGTGAGTTTGGTACTCTCTAGTTAAAATTCAATGTTAAATTTGAATTTCAACATAAATATGAAAAATCAAATAACTTAGAAAAGAAAAAATTAAGCATTTTTAGACATTCAAAATATCAACAGATACAAATTATAAAGTAAACTAATCATTAACATCTTCAATGCAAACATTGATTTTAAAAAGTTTCCTATAATTAAAAATGTAGTAAACTAGTAGTTTATCCCCCTAAGCGCTCAAGCTAACATTTTTGGGTTGCTTGACGATTTCTAGGCAACCTTTTCGGGCACAAAATTTTTTTCTTTAATTTATTTTTTTGATAAATGATTGAATTGTCTTTCAATATTCATATTCAAAACTAAGATTGCTACGGTTAATAAAAAATTATAAGAGAAATAGCACAAAGAGTTTAGATGTGCTTAGTATTGAAAAACTTACTATTTTTGGGAAAGTATTGGTGTTTTCATTACTAGATCTTTTTCATTTTTTCACAAATCAATAGAAACTAATATTTGGACCAATACAAAAAATTCAAATGCTAAAGAGAAAAATTGTATTTTTGGTGAATTTTTGATGTTATATCTTCAAAATTCTTTTGAAAGGAATCTAAAAGTAATTTTATGATTTCAACCGTATAAATATTTTCTACTTTTTCTACTTCACATTATCTTTGTTGATGCACACTTCAAAAAAATTATGGAGCTTATATTTTATAATACTTTTGTGTTTTGTCCAAACCCCTTGGGCTTTTAGGGGTTATTTAATCTAATACTAATATAAAGAAAATCATTATAAACTAAGTTACAATTTATATGTTAAAGTAAAGTTTACCAAAGCCCTAATCATTTTATTTTATTTGCAATTATTTTTATAACAATGTTTCATCCAATTTAATTTGGTCATCCTTGATCTTCAGGAACAATGAATTTTCACTTCAAAGCATCACATCTATTCATTACACATTATATACTACAACAAAAATTCTTTTAACATAAACCGACAAACAACTATTTTGCTGAAAAACTTCTTTTTTATGTATGACAAACAATTCACCCACAAAATATTGAATTTCAATCAATGAGACAAAATTTAACATAGCACTTAAGAATGATGTAACAAAGCTTGCAAAGCACAATTAAATTGAAGGATTAAGAATACACAATCTATTTGATGTTCAAATCACACACTAAGGAAGAACTTTATTGATGTTCTCCAATATTGTATTTCTCTCAAAAACAATTCATTACATTGATTTTTAATCTAAATTGCATTATAAATGGAGCAAAGTTTCTTAGCCAATAGAGGAAGTTGCAAATCTACATTCAACAATCAAAATATAGAAGATATGAAGTAATCCTTACAAATGTGAAATGAAAAAACTCCTTGCTAGAATTATTATTGTATACTTCTTTGCAATGACATCATTCATCACTTGCACCCAATAATAATAAATAAAGAATCACAATTTGACATCAATGTATACATCAAAGCTTATGTTGAATATATAAAATTAAAAATTTACTAACCATACTATTTAGATATCAATAGCAAGAATTATTCTTAATGTTTTTTTTGTAGATAGATTCAATTATCACAATTGCACTACTTATTCTATTTAGGATATGATACAAAATTCTAATAGATTCAATGCTAATTCAAACACCATGTATATTAGTGTATCTTAGGATGGATAAAACTAACAAACTATTCTATATTGTAAAACTTCATTTATAATGCTGACCGTTTGTTGCTTGAGTTATTGTTCACTCAAACACTTCTCATCTTCAATTGTAGATTCAAAGTATACAATTCAACAAAAAAATCATTGATGCATTGCTAAACCTAAAAGTTTATTTTTTACAAAAATTTGTTCAAAAGTAACACAATTCTATGAAGAATATTTGGCAATAGATTACTCCTTTCTTGGTGGATGAAATCACTAAATGGCTACAAAACATTATAATGGTATTACTCTTTCTAAGACAAAGTAATATACATTGTCTTTGATGAATAAATGAATTATCATGTATAATTAGCACAATTCATTTATACCCAAGATGTAAATACACTAGTAGTAAAGAGACTTGAATGCACCAAGATATATTACAAGAACACAGTTTCAAAGGCCCATACAGGCACTAGCTAAAGTCCATATGGACCTCCTTCATAGGCTTTTGAACCATGTTCTTGCAATATATCTTGATGCTATAGGTTTTTCTTTCTTTTACACTAATTTGATCTATAAGTGCATACTACAAAATGAATTCATGTATGACTATAACATTTGACAGGGGAGGAATATATTTACCAATGATATATGTGATGGTTCTTCAACATGAATCACACTAATACACTTAGAAAGGGTGAAAATACTCCTCCCCTATAAAAAAAATTATAACCATATGTAAGTTCATTTCGTAACCCGTACTATTAGGACAAATTGGTGTAGTGATACCTCCATGATTTTGTTTTGTACTGCCCCAAATAGATGAAATAAAAAAAACCTGATTGGCATGGTATTCTGGTGGTACAATAAATCATGGATGACATTACATAGAAGAATTTTGTAGAGACTAAAGTTATGTTTTATTTAACAAGAGTCCGAAGATGCACTTCAATCACCTAGAATGTAAGAACAGATTACTGAATGCCATTAGAATCAAGTCCAAAATCGTGAGTGTGAACCTCAATTTCTGCGGCAATAAGGCTTGTTTCGGGGTTGGCAGCAAAGGAATTCGTTTTCTGTTTCTCGAATTTGGAAGCGAAGGTGGAATAGAAGTACCTGATCATTGCAGTGAGCCACATTAGAAGTATCTACAATCTTAGGACACGGATTCCAGTGGAGGGCTTGCGCTGCATGCATAGAAAAAATTGTGACGATGGTAAGGGAATTTGGGGCAATCTAAGCAAGGATCTGGAGAAACGATTCAGTCGCCTAGAATGTAAGAGAGCAGTTTACGACATTACATTCGAATCACGTACTAGAATTTGTAAGCGGACTTTCCGAGGCCGGCCAACGCTGAATTGCAGTCTGCAAAGGATTTTCTGTTCTGTTGCTAGGAATTGGAGCCTAGGATTTGGACGTTCCATTGAGCAATAATATATCGTTGCCATGAGCCACAACAGAAGCGTTGAGATCTTGGGACCGACGTTCAACTGGGACGGGCAAACCTCCGAAGACAAGGCCGAAGTCTTTCAATCGTGTTTAGAGAGTCCCTCATCCTTGCGGGCTGGATGGGAGCAATGGCGAGGCCGAGCACAACGCAACATCATGGATTGGAACCCCGGAATGTACCTCCCAGTGAGCGAGCATCTGCGTCTCTACTGCACGTACTTCCCCCTCATCGTCAACCGCGGTCACAATCGCAAGCTCGTCGTCTTCAACTCCAACCGCATCCTGCAATCCGCGCCCATCATCTCCATAGCGCCTCGCGAGTGGATGAACATGCCCGCCCTGGATTTTCTCCCATCGGGAGTGGACGACGTCATTGCCGGCGCTGCAGGTCTCTTGATCGTCAATGGCGGCATTCGACCGAAGTGCCGAAACCCTGACATCAAAGAAATCCCGCCACCGGAACCAGATCCCGCTGCACCTCCGTCATCGCCACCAGCAGAAGGTGAAGCAGAGCGCAAGCCTACATACGAAGAGTTTTCCGAGCAATCAGTACTCGTGGCTTGCAATCCCCTGCAACGCGACTGCCACCTGCTTACCTCGCTTGGCCACTTCAAAATGCACAACAAGACCGCCAAAATGGTGCTCACAGACGAGCCACCCGAAGTCGGCGACTGGAGGTCGCTGCGTCCAAACCGGCGCCACCCTGATTACAAGCTCTACGTCCTCGGGTCGGAGGTCGTCGAGTCCGGCACAATGGAAGCAAACACCTCGGAAGTCACGCTCTTCACATACGATTCTCGCGTGGATGCTTGGGTCTCCTGCTCCAGCATTCGCGACGCACGCCTCCCTCCCCATGGGCGCAACGACATCGCCGTAGTCGGCGATGGGCTCTACTTCGGCGGCCAAGAGCGAACCGATCAATCCGTGTGCCGCAAAGGCGGCAAAGCGGAGAGCACCTGGTGCAACAAGATTTTCGACTTCGAAATTTCCTTGTCGCGATGGAACAAGATCAGCTTCACAATCCCGGATCTACGTGAAGGTACAAATTACATGAATCCGTTGGATTGTCAAGCGCCGCGAGTGATGCAGTGTCAGGTGAATGGCGCGATTTCATAGCCACTCGGCCGCTAGAGAAGCCCAACAGGATTCAAGTCTGGGAGCTTGAAATCTACAGCAAATTGCCCACGGGGAGGTTTAAGTACGTGACGCAATTGCCGCTCGAGTACTTTTATGCCATATTTGGGAGGATCGAGTCGCACAAGGCGTAGGATTGCTCCGCGGGAAGGAATTACCTGGCGTTTGTGCCGGCGTACAATGAGACGATGCCGGAGGTTTGTATGTATGATGTTGTGAAGGAGACGTGGAACTTCTGGCGGCGACTGGTTGAGATTGGGAAGATGTCGAAGTATCGGCTTGCGAGAGCAGAGTGAACGCCGTACTTCGCGGCGCCGAGGCCGGTCTTGCGAGACATGCGGCGAGAATGCTCTTGCCTCGATCGATTGAACCCCGTCGTGTTCAATCCTGTGCATTGGTCGGAGAAACCAGTGGTGCCAATGCCGTGAGTGCAAAGGGATTAGGGTTGAGGGTTGAGGGTTTAACCCTTGGGGGTGGACTTCAATCAGTCGGTTGCAATCTTGAATCTCAAATCGGAGCACGAGTGGGGTGACAGTAACCCATCCTTCTACAGTAAGCACTGAAATGGATTTTCATGAGGTGGAGGGGCGGATTCACGACTCAAAATAATTCTCCGCCAATTTTTCTACGAAGATTTTTCAATTTTTCTAGAAGTCGCACTCCACACACTTTCATTCATGTTTCTGTGGATTCTCTTACAAATCAGTTTAAATTTTGAAGTTAGAATGTGGGGTTGCTCTGGAAGTGTCCCCACCTTGAAATGTCACCATTGTTACAATGAAAATTCTAATAAGTAACTCTTGTACTGATATTAGAAAATGGTATTTAGATGGGGCGGTTTTGTCACATCCACCCTAATTTCATGTTAGAATCGCATTGTCCAGAGCTTTTCTGCAAGAGTTGACAATGAACTGAGTTGATTGCAGCAAACAATCCATTGAATTCGATTTCCTTGTCTGTTCCAAATTCAGGGTTCTGATTTCAAAACCCTGCGTCCCATATCACATCAGCACGTTTTCGATAAATATTCAAGTTTCAATTTTTTTTGGGGGGGGGAAATGGAACAAACAAGGAAATCAAATCCCATGGATTGTTAATTGCTACGGTTTCAATCCCACGGTTCAGAAGATTTACCGGAAGCCGATTGTCAGTATTTTTCCAACAATGAATCAATGAATCCTTGTAGAGATTTTTTCTCTTGCAAACGAGAGGGGATGTGTAACAGGTTCGAGAGTCTTTGGTTTTATCATTACAGAGAAACTGAGCAGAACTGGATCAGAGTTCGATGCAAAATTCAATCTAGAGCTTCGAATTTAAATGCAAGACCCTGAATCTATGTGAGTGAGTTTCGGACTGGGAATTTCTTACATGTGAGCTCTGGCATTAATCATCTGCAGTGAAGGGTGTCAAGGCCATAGGGGTCATAAAAGCCAGGTTGAGAGTGCCTGCAATGGAGCCCATTTGCAGTCAGTCGTTGGATAAGGATGTTATTTTCCATACCATAAGATTGTTTTAGCGTAATGGTTTCTTACTTTGAGTCCCTTGATCATCATGATTGAACAGAATCCAAGCATAGAGGTTATTGTTATGTCTGGTTACGACGTTACGTGAGAGTACAGTCGTCACCACTTCCCGGAGATCTTAACGAGGCTCCGATTTCATGTCTCCTAGTCAACAACATTGGGGGTTTCAGAGTACAAGCTTTTTGTTCTTATAAATGGCATTTCGCAAACGCATTTCAAGGCTTATAATTGCGCTTGCTCAAAATGGAAAGATACATGCAGTAGAAGTTGCAAGCCCTAATAACCCAGCTTTGCAATCCTTGTAAGCATGCATCCTTTACTTTGAAGATCAAAAAACCCCAAACTCTTGCATGACTAGTCCAAGATTGGCCGTCTTTTTAACTTGAATATTATTAAGCATTCTTTTACTCCCATATGTCGCACCAATTAGCTTTTGCACCCTTTACTTTGAAGATCAAAAAAACCCAAACTCTTGCATGACTAGTCCAAGATTGGCCGTCTTTTTAACTTGAATATTATTAAGCATTCTTTTACTCCCATACGTCGCACCAGTTAGCTTTTGCACCCTTATCAATGAAATCAAAGATAGCAATTCATACAAATATTTTAGCTAAACATTTGATAGAATCAGAATCAGCAAGATGGGTTCGGATCCGTGGGTGCAGCAGAGAGTCAATAAAGAATGTTACGATTGTCTCACAAACAAACATTCAACATGTATCTCGAAGAAAGGTTTGAGATGGCTTCGTTCAGGATATTTCACTTGCTTGACAGTCTATGTTCACCAAATGCATAGAACAACCGGTGGTTCACATTTCTATACATTTGGTGAACAACCAGAGTAAAAGTCCTTCAGTCTGGCCCGCGGTGGCATCTCGGTCCTTCCAAAGTAGACGGACAGATGATGTGCAAAGAGGTTACAAGTACACAGGCACCAGTTTCTGGTGGTGATAACGGCAACATCGACCTCTCTTTATTGTCAGGTGAAATTTTCTCATCACTTGCAGTAAGTCCTTCATCCTCGACTTCCTTTGAGCACAAGTTGATGATGCACGGAAGTGCTTGACTATAATATACCACTGCTCATGGCACTATCGACAATTGAATGAGAGCTAGATGCTCACAAACTATCATGAAAGGCATAGTGGACCAGCTTTGAAATCGAACAAGCCACAAATTTCTTGTCCAGCATAAAGTAAGTCCAGAAGCAGACGTTGTGCACTTGAAAAACAAATATTATATTTCCGAGATCCCATCTTTCCGTAACCTCAGCAGTTGGAGGTGCCCGTCATTTTGTGGTCCTGCATGCTTGCAAGTCTCTGTCATCATAAACGTGCAACTTTTGACTCACGGCGTCCTTGCACAATTGATAGACACAATCCAAAACCACTTGGTTTGTAACGATCAACTGAACCTAGAATTTGGAAGATTCGCAGGTGAGATGATGCTAAATGACAAAACCTAGAGTTTTTTTAAACGATTGATCATTTTCGAGAAATATAATACCGACCGAGCTAAATTTTATATCACCAGAATCAATGAAGAGCAATATTCGTGTTGGGTCAAAAAGAACAAAAGAATTGAACAAAGGAAAGGGCCACTGTGAGCCGCTCAAAAGTGCTGAAGAGAACATGACGCTAAGGCGTTCAGACTACAGCTGCTAAATGCATTGATTTACTATGACTCAGAGCTCGTGTCAATGAGAAGGCAAGAGTGTGCACTCATGTATTCAATTTTGGTTCAATAAAACTATCTGTCGCCAGCTAATCCCAAAACTTGTTCTCATGTTTTTCAGCAGTTTTGGTTTAGGTCATATGAAGACCATTTTTCTGTTCAATTTAATTTAATTTTTGACTACCACGTGCAATGTTCTTTACTGATTCAATTGACTTAGAATTTGACTCCATCTGAATTTCCTTCTTTTACAATAGATTCAATGAAATCGTTCACTTTATCATCTTCAGTCCTTCCTTTGTTTCCAACTTCTGGATTGGTTCCTTTCAGAAAAGGGACCTCGAAGAAGACGTCCCTCGCAGTTTGAGTACAAGTTAAGGATGACTTTGTTTCGTCTGATATATGTGTGACTAATCTGAAGGTGTGTAGCCTTAAATGATGCTCCTCTTTCGGCATGGCATCTAGTAAATGCACGAGTTAATACAGTCTCCAGTTGATTGCACAGCAACGGGAATCCACATGCACGAGATTCCATTGTATACCAAATACAAATAGATCTAGTAAGGAATTTCATTAATCACATCCTACTGCAAATTAAGCTAGCAATTAAATACGTTTTCTGTGTGACGATTGTGGATCAGTGAGGTCGCAGATTGACAATCCCAATCACCAGATTACAACAATCCTGTCTATCAAATGCTTTGAAATTAGGGCTCAACAGAACATACCCCGAAACCCCTATTGAGCACTCGGAGATGGCATGCAAATAGGAAATCCCCGACATTTGCCACAGAATCCATTACACTTTGCACAGCAAGGTGGAGTTCCATGTGAACACGTGAAACCTCCTCAAACCAAGCATACTTAGCTATTCTCCACTTATGTGAGAGTAACGTATGCCAAAGCCTCCATTTCGCTCTGACTGTGCTCTAAAATAGCTCTTATGGACGTCAACAACAACGAATTTGTTTCAGGTGGGAAATAAATTGCAGAGGAGACGTGTCTTCCAGAACCAGCTCGTCTTCTTGGAACCCGTACCAAAAAGCGCCAGTCTCACGTTCTGCGTGTACGCTGGCCCAAGTGCAACACAGACCACACCATACCTTACAAAACAAGCAATCCAAAACCACATGCACAAGCAAGCTCTTCCCATAAAAAAGGGGAAAAAAAATATTAAAAAAACACAAATGTGCACCACCTCCAACCAAGCCAACACAACCAACCCCGCCACCCCAACACAATCCCCAGTACGCTAATACCCGGAACCCATCCACACTTTCCCGTCTCCTGTCCCATCTATAAACCCTAAACCCTAAAAAAAAACTGAAAAAGAAACTGAAATCGGCAAATACTTCCAAAGTAGCATTCGAGCGGCTGCACGCAATAGAAGCCCTTTCCGGATGTCTCGAATGGACCAACTCGAATTCCCTGGTGTATATCATATCCTTGTCTGTGTGTGCAGCCACTGACAAATGCACAGCACACACATCTCTGGTGACTTATCGTAGAGGCAGTAGAGCTCCCTGGGGCCCCAGCCAGGTGCCTTTCACAGCAGATGCTTCGGGAGTGCCGTGTCAAGTAGAAAGCGTCAAGAGGAGATGAGGAGATTCCCAGAAATCTGGGGGCTCAGGGACCCACGACTGAGCCAAATAGCGTACGACTATAGGTATAGACTAGAATATAAGGCCTCTTTAATGCGCTGGATGGGTACACCTGGATTCCTTCGAGGGGTGACGGGGAGCCTCCGTGGCAGAGAACCAGATGATGATTCAGCACATGCCATCAAATGGGAGGCTGTCTGTGGTGGTAAGTTATTAACAGGGAGCTCCCGGTGTGACGATGATGATGGTCACCGGTATACTTACCGGTATTTCAGGTGGGGGAATCGAGGGAGGGAGGGAGGGAGGGAGTGTGGACTGGAAGTTGAGTCAACGGCCAAGTGGAGAGACTTCACGTTGACATGTGGAAGGGCAGAGTCAAACAGAGTACGAGATCCAAAAAAATTGAGACAAAAATAGCTAATGAAGTAAGTTAACTGCTACGGAGTATGATTTATCTTGATAGTGCATGGGACTCTCTAATTTACCAGAGTCACAGTATTTTAGATTTGAGATATTATTACATTTTATCAATTTTTTTTTAAAAAATTTTGAAGGTCACACTAATTTTTCTAGGTGATGTTAATCCCACCTACTTGCATAGACACTTACTAATAGGACATATTAAATATAGTTTCTACAATTTCTTTTAGAAGTGATCAGCTACATTTTACCCTTTGTATTTTAATAATAGATTTTGTAGAGACTTGGAATCATTTGCATCAATATTATACTATATATGTCATGTTATTAAATGTTTTTATTTATTTTGGATAATATTCATAAGGAAAGAAGGTTCTTGATTCCATTAGCTTATGTACTTTTGCATACCATATCCTAAACCTGTAGATTTTCAAAGTGTTGGTTATAAATACTTTAAACTCTCCTTTGCTTTCATATTTCAAATGTACCGAATTTCTTTGGATAAAATCTCTTGGAATTACCTCTGCAATATAATGACAATCAAGTATTGTTATTGCTTTTTCTTATGAGAATTATAAGAAATGGATGTCTACAAGGTTTTCATTTTGAGAAATAATTCACTTGATTTAAGCAATACAATGTTATTTTGACCAAATATTTGGCTTTACATTCCTTGATTCTTGTTCCCAATGCAAAAATTGTAGAATTGCTACAAAAATTTGGGTTGTTATCCGTCTTTAGGTAGATTCTATATATTTTGGGATATATAGTAGATTCTAAATCTTTAATATTTTAGGTAGATGGTTTCTCGATCATCTATTTTATCCATGTTTCAATCATGGCCATTAGTGTAAGTAGCTTTGTAAAAATAACCATTGAAGATTGCAATATGCATTGTATACGGTAAATTATATGAATAAAAAAACATGGACTTTAAAGATGGTTCAACTTGATTTTTATTGTTTGGTATTTGCCAATGGAGCAAGGTTTCCTTTTGCATTTGTGAAAAGGAGCCCTCACACTCAACAAAATTGTCCTACATGACTCTTTAGCCAACTTCAAATCTTTGCATTAACTAATAATCCCTCCCCAGCATCAATTTGGAGAGGCATAATACCTTTTTAGTATGAAGAGGTTCATTGCTTGATCATACAATATTATGCATGTGATCAAAATGCTTATTGCCATGAAATTTCACAAGGAGAGACTTTCTTGGAGTAGAAATATAGAAACCTTCTTGACTCTAACCAAAGAAGAAGAGGTTCCGGCTCTATTCATTTTAATTATTTTGTGGAATTTAAGTAGTGTAGGATACCTCAGAATATCTTCAATAGAGGGGTATGTAGTATCCATTCTAGTAGCAACATGTTCCATGTAAAGTAGAACAAATCATTAAGATCAAAAGATCCATTCCGAACACTTGGGGAATGACCCATTATAGTTTTTTTCCAATAGATGAGATTTGCACCATAATTAATGTCTTAGGTGAATAATAGAGTGATTAGTGACTATAATAGGAACTTCCCCCTTTTGAATGTAAATTCATTGAAGGAAAAAAATATGTTGTGGCCTTTTCAAGCCTTTTATGTTGTGGCCATATTAAAAAATATTGTGCCTATTTTTGGTGAGTAAAATGACTATTATCGATATACTTTTTCTTGGCTTTGGGGTAGTCTAGAGACTCATTGGAGCAATGATGGGTAGCAATACACTTCAAAACTTTATAAAAAATTCATACTTTATAAAAAAAAAAAAACTATAATTTCAATTGCTCTCGTTGTTTCTCACACTTATTTGTATGTGGGAAAAAAAATTAAAAATTTCAATAATGGCATGAGGGCAAACTCCTAATTCTAACTATAATGTGATGTTCTACCTAGTAAGGGGCTTGAGGTTTTGCAATGCTTCATAATGTCCAATCTTGTAGCAATATAAGAAACAACAAATTGCTCTACATCTTCACTTTAATAAGGTAAGCTAAACCCATTTTCTACCAACTGCCTAATTCCATCATTCTACTTATGATCCCAATTATGTTCAAAAACTCATCCAAATCTATTCATTTTTTGACAAAATCATTGTCTTAATGCCAACAAAGGGTAATGTATTAATCCTTTAATGGTAAACACTTAAGTACCATTGGATACATAGAAGGCTGGTTGTGGGTTGTTTATAGGATGTCATGACTCCATTTTACAAGTGGTTTTGTAATTTAAAAGGAGACCACTTTAGAAATTTACAGAAACTACAATTGTAATAAAAAAGATATAATTTCACTTGAGTTTGATTTGTGAAACAAGTGCACACCTTTGAAAAAATATTTGCCGCTCTTGGAGTTGGTCTCAAGATGTTCAGATTGCTAATCAAAGTGGTAATAGGCTTATTTACTTTAACCCATAAAGGACAAGTTGGTCACCTTGAAAATCATTTGTTTCAATACTATGTGAATTGTTGTCTTCAATAAGTGTAAAAACACTCATTGGAAGTCTAATTATTGTAAAAGACCTCCCCTTTTCACACCCAATTCAGAGGATGAATAGTTGCATTTCTATCCTATATGGGGAAATTTTTTGTCATTCATTATAAAAAAATCCAGTTGTGGTGTTGTTGAAGGGTTAACTTAATGAGAAATCAGGAGGATAGTAGTACAAGTGAAGGTCTCGCATGGAGCTGTGGCTTCCTGGTGGTACATGGATTGTTGTTGCTGTCCCGAACTCTCTTTGCGCCTTGCTCGTTTCCATCCTCCCTGTTAAGGTCGTTTGTGATCCTTGTTTTGCTTTGTGTATTCTCCAGGCTTGATTTTTTTGGCTTGTATAAGGTAAACTACCCCATCATGGACAAAATGGGAGCAAGGCCATTGGGGGCAAAATTATAATGGTGGTATACATTTTTAGATCTTGAATGTACACCACCATTACAATTTTGTCCACAATGGACTTGCTTCCATTTTACCCACAATGGGGTAGTTTACCTTATTATTTTCTCCCCATGCATTAAATTTTGTTCCATTTAAGTAAAAAAACAAGTAAAGGTTCCCTTCCTTTCTCAGGAAAAGCAGGTTATTGGAGGTCAACGATTGGTAGCTGTGGGAGTCGGACGGCACAGTACAGTACAGTACTGTTCCCACTGTATGTCAATAAAAAATGCCGTGCAAGGGAGGACATTTGCAGCGCCAGCCCCCAACAGCGATAACTTAGTCCCGCCAGGGCAGTCCCTCAGTTGCAATGGGCCCATTGTCCATTCTTGTAACTCTACGCAGTGATTTGTACTAAAAAGTTTTTGGCCTGTCTTGCTGGGCACCGTTGATGATGCTCATTCTCACTGTAAAATGGAAGTGCTGCTGACGAGGGCTGCTAAGATAACTGTACACGGCTTCAAATTTTAACCCCTCATTGCCGCAGGGGACCAAAAGTGTCCTCACACAGTTTTCAAAGTCCTATAACTTATGCATCCAATGCCCAAATTCAATAAAACTTGTTGGAAAATTTACGCCCTCTCTTCTAATTTGTATGGTAGGATTTTCAAATTGATTCAAAATGTACACAGTAATTGGAAGCCAATCAAAGTTCACAAGTTCAATTTGCGTCCACCAAACTGACTTTGATGGTTGCAACTTCAGGGGGTTGTATCTCCTTCATCCAATGTTTGCTTTCAATAAAATTTGTTGTGCTATGTTCCCCTTTTAGTCTAGTTATTGTGGTAAAATTTTCATGTCAATTCAAGTTTCTTTGAATGTTTGGGAGTAATTCGAAGTTCAAAATCCCGACATTTTTGGATTACAGTGAACTTTGGTGGCTTATTCCTTCTCCATACAATGTCTGTTTCTAATTATTTTTTTGGGAAAGTTGTGCATACTGGTCCAGTTTGTGTGGCTAAAATTTCATATCAATCCAAGAAGTTATGAGTGACTGAGAAGCATTTTAGTAGAAGCAGGTTCAGTCTCAAATGTGTTTTTTGTAACTTTTCTTGCCTATTTTTTGACATTTGCAAGCCATTTTGCAAACACATTGAGTCAGTTTATTGATATTTTTTTCACTAGTGTCTTTGTATGTTGGTTTTGAATAACTTTATAGTTTTAAATTTTTTCATTTGAGTAAGTTTAGAAATTGAATTTCACCTCCAAGTGTGTTGCTAGGAAAATTTCAACATTTTTTTTCAACAATAAAACATTATAATCTTTCAATCTATACGGTCAAATGACTCCAAATTTGTACCACATCATCTACAATATGTTCACTACAAGATTGTATGGTTAAGATCTTTATAACTTAGTGAAATTTACATCTATATTAGTTCAAAAGCAATGATGTTTTTGAACCCAAGTGAGACTTTAGCAATGAGGGGTTGATACATTTTTTTTTTCCCTTTCTTAGCTTTTAGAATATGTAGTTAATTTTAAATTTGGTGGAAAATTGACTTCATTTGAAAGGTTAAGTGGGGAATGGATTTTTTGTCCACATTTCTAAATTCACTATTGTTATGACAAAGTTCATTGATTGAATCAATACAATTGCAATAACTATAATTTTGATTTTGAACCAAATAATTTGGGTAGCATCTTCATTCAATATTGATTAATCCATCAATGATTAAGGATCTCACTTTGGGCATCCTCTATTGACTTCATAATGTGAAATTTTTGTATAAAATTTTTGCATGAAATTTGTAGGATGAATGCTAACCACCCTAATCTACATCTAAAGTTTTGTTTCACATCAATTGGATACATATTGCAAAAGTCATAGTTTTTTGAAATTTCAATGTCAAAGTGGGTAGCTAAAATTATATTCTAAAATGATATTGATTTATTTTATTTTGTTTTTTACATTGATACCTATTCAAAAACATTTCAACCATTCATATCTAAATAATAAGATGAAGGTCACGAGGAGTTTTATTTTGTTGGCAATGATAGTAGAAAAAACATACAACATTGTTTTTCAACCTCAATTTTTGAAAATCTCCAAATCTCTCTCCCCCCCCCCTCCCCCCTAAATGGTGATTTTAGCCTTGGTTTGGATAGAATACATTTTGAAGCAATTTTGAGCCCCAAAGCACTACAGTAAATTAGAAGTTATTGATACACTCAACATTTTCTTTACATTAGACTCTATATTTATCAATACAACAAATTTCTTAAACCATAAAGTAGAATGGTAGTTCACATGGGCCATTAGAGCTCATTTCTTTGCATGATGCTAAACCTATCTCACAAAGTGGGCCATGTAGGGTGAAAATGCAAGAATTTAACCCTTGGAGAAATACAAGAATTTTTCATTTTCTTTTCACACATGATAAACTTTGTAAATTTTTAGTTCATATTTGCAATCCGTGCCCCCAGATTACCAAGGAGAGGAGAAGAACATAGGTTAAGCTAGCACAGCAGAAAGTACTAGGGGGCTTTTTTTTTACAATTACCCGGGATTCACTGCATGGGTTCACTTCGTGGGACGGGTTTAGTGTCCTGCCAATACCTTATCCAAATGAGAATACTCAACCAGGCAACCCTTGCTTGTAGAGCACGCAGCATGCAATTTGCGTTTCAGTTTTCTGAATTCAAGCAAATCTTCAATTAGTGTGACACTACAATTTGAACCCTAAAATTTGGGAAATTTCCCAATGAAATCATCAAAATCAGCGGTACTTCCAGGAGTGACAACATTGGACCTCCCAGCACAGACAGAAAAGTTAGAACCACTCCTGTCCCAGAATTCTTCAATTCCAACAGTGGTCTTCATTACAAGCAAATCCATTACGGTGGAAAAGGAACAAGTTGCTGTTTATAGAAGCATCCCTTACAAACGCAGGCATTGACCTGCTCGGAGTTTAGCCCTTGACAAGGTCTGCGACCAACCAAATAACCAACCAACCAACGAGGGTGCGGGTGCCGTTTGACTCGCTTCTCTCTTGCAACTCGCAAGCGCGGCCATTGAATCCTCCATTCCGGTGATCCGAAGAGTGCTCCACCGCAACACCGAATCCTACAGTACTGTACAGTAAACCTTGTTACGATCCTGCTTGCAATAAAATAGAGAAGAAACTAGAGGCGCCATAAGTAGAAGCTTATTAGCTTCCTAATTTGTAGAGTCGCAGCCCGAAGTGGACGTGCGATCCCGGATGCAAGGCCGTCGTGCCAGGTGGTGTTGTGTGCTCGAAGCTTCTTGGCCTTGCGCCGGAACTGAAAGTCTGAAAGGGTTACGTTAAGGGAGTTGTAATCTCGTGCTGCTGCTGCCTGGCCAGAGATCATCGCTGTCGACTGAGGGACTGTCCCGCCTTTTGGAGTGTGTCTGGAATCTGGATGCGGAGTTTCGAGTGAGTGCCTGTCCGGGAGAACGTTCTTGAAGCTGGTTGAATTTAATTGAGGATTGAACAGTTTCGTACGAGTGGATTGGATTTTGGAAACCATAGGAAGCGCCGGTTTTTACCAGAGTTTTGAGCCGCGCCGTCAGTTTCGGTTTCGTTGTGTAGATTTTGCGGAGAAGACACCGAAGTGAAGTGGAAGTTCGAAGTCGAGAGAGATTCGAAATTTGACTCGTTGAGGAATTTTTTTTTGCGTTTTCGCTTTTGCATGTGTCACTATTTGTCGCGAGGTTGGAGAGAATTGATTTGCGGAGAGAGACCTTAGTATGAGGAAGTGGAGTGGAAGTTTGAGGTCGACGAGAAATCAAAATTTGAGTTGTTGAGGACTTTTTTTTTCCTTCTTGTATCTGTGGCTGTTTGTCATGAGATTGGAATTAAGTTGATTCCTAGAGTAGAGTGAATTCTTTCTTTTTTCCTCTTTCGGTTTGTGTTTCTATAGAAAGAAAGTATAGCTCGCGTCCTTGAGCTCATGGACGGGTTTGAATTGATTCATCTTGTCACAATTGCATCTCCACGAATAAGAAGAGAGATTCCGAGGTCAGGTCATGCATAGGCTTGAATTGATTCATCTGATCGTAATTGAATTTCTTCTTCGTTGTTTCTTGAATAAAAAGGGAGATAGGTCTTGACGTTCGAGCTAGGACAAATTTGCTTTTGAAAATCATAGCAACACCATGGGAACCTTAGTACAAAATAGGCAGGTTCTTTTGAGCTCGTCTTCAAACAAGCAGCTGAGCCGTTGGAGTCAGCTGAATCTATTGATGAGCTCGGACTTTCCAGGAGCGCCACAATTTCAATCACGGAGAAATGTTTTAGAGTCGCCAATTCTCGATAGCCAAATATGGAGCAACCTGCAACCGGAACTCGTGGCACGAATCCTGTCGCACTTGCCTCTCACATCGCTCGTTCATACGCGCCTCGTGAGCAAGCGAGCGGATAGAGAGATTTATGCCGGGCAGCTTTTGGGAGACGAGTCAATAGCCGACTTCAATCCTCGCTCGTGGCTGTTTTTGTTCGAAAATGGCGGTCCCGGAAGCCCTCACAAGCTGCACGCCTTTGATCCCGTGCAAAACGATTGGCAAACGTTCACCACGATCCCCCACTTTGCCACGGTGCAGAAAATCGGCGGGTTGTCGTTGTGCGGCGCTACTTCGGGTCTCATGGTGTACGAAATCAGCGCTCTCAAGAGTCATTTCATCCGGTTCGGAGTGTTCAACCCCATCACCAGGTCGTGGAAGAAGCTGCCACCATTGCTCAAACGTAGACAGAGGCCCGTCATCAGCATGTTCACTGAGTCGACGGGTTCCAAGGACTTCGGGGGCCATTATAAATTGGTGGTGGCCGGGGGGCTGGAATACGACCAGCAAGTGCAGACCACCGAGGTTTACGATTCGCGAACGGAGTGCTGGCGCACCACCTGCGAGAAATTCAACAATCAGCAGAGCCATGTCTGCGACGAGATGCGGACCTCCACAGCGTATTGCAACGGCGTCGTGTACCACATGCGGTTCAATCAAATGCTGTCCTTCGATCCCAACCGAGGTACTACTTTTCCGCCACCTGATTTTATTTCATGATACTAGTGAATACTTCTTGAGGGCCAGATTCAAATTTCGAACTCCTCGACTCTACCTAAGACCACTGATGAGTTGAAGGATGCATGCAAATTAAGTGCTCATTCAACTTTCTATATGGAAAAGAATCTCCATCGCTTAATTTTATCACATGCAGGTCACACACAAGTTGCAATGCCAAACCAGAGATGTATTTTGTGATGGCTCGTCTTACAACGTGCACTTGTTCTGGCTATCACGTTTGGCTACATTTTATGAGATTGCTATATAGGTCGCGATTCTGAGTTTCGTATTTTAAGACTTAAGACAGCTCAAATACCACCTGCAGGAACATTTCTTATTTGGACTCGTTTCCGGAGAAGATTGTGATCACATTTGCCATTAGTGCAAGATGATTTTCTGATATATTAACAGTCACTTTGTCGCTACCATTTCATATAATCTAATAACAGTGGAATGATGAATTTGGCAGAACGCCATACATTCCTGGCTTACGACACGAAGACCGCACGATGGCGACCTCTGAGAGTCTCCCTACCACCTGACGTAGTGTTCACGGAGTACCCGTCGCTGAAACGAATATGGAAGGGCCGAGCTCATCTCGCCGACGTTCTCCCTCCCTTTCTTGTGGAATCCAACGACCGTCTCCTCCTGGTTGGATTCCGGGAAGACCGAGTGGCGTCCACAATTGCAGGCATCAGCATCTGGGAGCTCGTTCAGAAGAAGCTCTGGAAACCCGTCACCGCAATGCCCGACGCACTTTTTTCCCAAATGTGCCCCAAGGTTTGCAATTCGACCTATGTCGACCCGTCTTCATATCTTAAGTACGAGCTTCACGGCGCTGGACACGGTGACATAGTGTACATTTTCCAAGCGAATGAAGGCCAAGGATTCGTAGTTCTGTGCGACTTCTCGCAGTACCAGCCGGCGTGGCGCTGCATTCGCAAGCCTGACTATGTTGCGCCCCCCGTTGAATTTTCCCAAAACCTTCAGGGGTGTGTCATCGACCTAAGATTGGACACCATGATTTGAGAGGAAGATTTTTTTGTACAGGCGGAGGAAGACAGCACTCGAAGATTCAGCCATTTTCTAGGTAATACGACGCCCAGATCTTTTGTAGACGAAGATACACACACAAATTGTAAATGTCAGCTTCACACCAGGTTCCACTTTAGGACCTTACTGAATTTTTTACACTGGGCAACAGCACATCGTTGTATGATCAATATAGCATAGCAGCAGACTTGCGGCTGCTTGTGCGGTCGATTTACGACCAATGTATCATTGTATTAGGCGATCGAATCTATGACATGAGCTTAATAAATCCCGTAAGAGGAGGCTCTTGCATTGCAATTCCCCTTGTCAGCTTCTCCATTGTTTCTGAACATTGGAGACCGTGTTCTTTGGATTGTCTGCATTATTGCAGCCTTGCTTCCATCCTGGTCAGAACCCTACCGTAATCTGTATGAAAGGTACGGGGCTTAATTCAACTCCCTTAACTGCAACTGAAATTCTGGAACAAATATTTGGTGATAATTTTAAATATATGAAGCATATGCAATAGGAGTTCCAGCTATGAACTAATGAACGACGAACTGGACCAGAAGTTGAAGGGCTTATTGAAAAGCAGCGTAGTATCGTATTCCTGACAAAGCCCAGGAATACATGAAAACCAGGGGGAGTCTTAAAGCAATCCTAGTATATCTCAAACTTTAATCGTTCTAAGGAAGCTTCAAGTGGTTACCTGTATTAACAGTATCTTGCTTAGCAATGAGTTATTACCTTGCATCGACTTGGGTGAGGTTTTGACTCTGAAGTAGGCCTGGAAAAACCCAGCGAATGTAAATATACCATTGACTTTGAAGCTTACTTGAGATGGGAAGTGGACTACGGTAGTTCAAGTCGGGCAAGTTTTGATCAAATGTTCACCTAAAAATACTGAATGCAGTAAGTTTAATTCTGCGATTTACGAAGAATAAAATTCGCCCATTGGTGCATCTTCCAGGGTACGTCCTGATTCAACTCTCTCCTCGAAACTGTGTGCTCTTCATGACTCCTACGTTACTGGATTGAACCCTTCCTCACACCTTTGACTGCTCCCCCTATATGAAAGTAATGTACAATTAACATTCCAGGTGATCCTCATCGCTGTTGGAAGTTGAAATATTTGATCCCTATTGCGAAAACAGCTGCGAAGACCACCGTGAACACCACCGGCATGGCCACTGCAGGACCAATCATGTCCGAAGTCATCCCAAACGTTTTCTCCACATACTCTTTCACCATGATCGGAGGCGAACCATCCGAAGGCGTAACAAGGCTCGTCACATCTCCAAACTGGGTTGTGATCAGTCCATACAGCGTCCAAGCCACTGGACATGCCCAGTAGTACCAGACCCACCACACAGGTATGTTCTGCACAGGGTCACCCTTAAAATGAGAGTTTGTATTTAGGTAACGCAGCTAATTGTTACTTCGAGCGCTGGGAGTAGCTGATTTCATTGAAATGATCACATTTTAGAGTATTCCTGTTAACATATCAAGTAGGATTCCAACGCTCCACAGGTCACATTATTTAGATACCATATGCAAACATTATAACAGATGAAAGTTCTACTTGCATCAGACGATCTGAAACTGAAAAGAGTTCTTATCTTGAGGTGGTGTAATTCTCAAAATCAATATGTACTCATTGTGCATGTTTTTGGACTGTTGCAATTAGACGAAGTTATCATAGTATTATGAGAGTAAAAACAGAGATGGTTGAGTCCTTATCCTATATTTAAATTAAGAGAGCTTGGTAGAGAGCTTGCTTACAGGTTTGAAGATCATGAAGCCTGAGAAGAGGTTGAAGATGGAGTAGAAACCCGAGGACACAATGGCAGCCACTTGGTGATTTGGTGTGAGAGCCACCGCCATCATGCCGTAGTATGTGAAGTAGAGGAGAGTGAAATACATGATGAAGGTGTAATAGAAGAATTTCTTAGCCGTCCATGCCAAGCTCATCATGGAGTACGTGAGCAAGGAGAAGATGATGCTTTGGATCAAGCAATAGGGAATCTCTATCAACATCTGCATCAGCAAAACCCACCATTGAGAAAACAATTTACTTTGATCAAACGTTTAGAAGGAAATGCATGTGGGGCATTAATTCTCACTTGGCCGATTGCATAGGGGACAGCCGAGTACATTCCTGCCGCATGCTCCCTGTAGAAAATCGTTCTTTCAACGGCTACCACTGGCTGCACATTGGAAGCGTTGTTGACACCCAGAAACAAGGTCGCTGCAAACATCCCTCCCAAGACACTGAACAAGTTCATCTGGTCGGATCTGCAGGTACAACCCACCCACCAAATTACTTAACAATTGCGCAGTTCATTTCCGTCAAATGAAAGGACAAAACCAAAAATAGAATAATCCTTGTCAATGTGAGGGTGTGTCGGCAAACTTACGTATCCTTGCCTACGCCCCAAAACATGGACCCTACGATGAAGGCCATCATGAGCGTGAAGAAGTAACGCACGCAGTTGTAATCAGGGCTTCGCCAGTAAGTCAGGTTGGTCTTCCAGAGACAGGCTACGATTTGGGTCCAGAAGGATTGCGAGTACTGTGTTGGGAAATACAAGTCTTTGGCTCCTCTGGCTGGGACACTCAGCGCCTTCACTAGCTCCTTGTTATGCCTGCCATCCGATATAAGTTGATTGTTTCAGTGGACAAGCATCAGAAGTGTACTAGCTTCAATAATATTAAATTGAATAATTTGTTGCATTCATGAAACAAAGAGATGACGAACCCAAAGAGAGTGGATTGCTGATAGATTTCTGCAAAATCAACTTTGAGGTGTGATTCCACTGCCGCATTCGTGGCATCCAGCATCCATGTCGCTGGGTTGAAGCCTTCCTTAATCTTGGGAACTCCCGAAATCTCCTGCAGAACGGCAGGAAGTAGAGATTTAAGATAAAAAGAATTTTTTTTATACATTTTCTGTTCCCTTTAGCAATTGATGGACCAGATCACAAAAGAGCATAGATATCACCATCAGTGGTTTCTGCGTGGGCATCACCATATCAAAATTGGCTTACTAACATCGAAATACTTGATTAGTGTCTCCGAATTCCGCCCCAGCGGTCCCATGTATATCACTTGGCCTCCTCGCTTCATCAACAACATCTGCACACAACAAAATCGTCCGAGATTACAATATTTCCTTAAAACTGAAGTCTCAATCTCGCATTTGAAGTTCTTTGGCTCCCAAGACTCTTGGTTAGAATCCGATACTCGCCATTGGTCAATCTCTAAAGGATTTTGGACCTATCACTAATGGAAACATGTATGGTCTGCGTATTTGAAGTAAATGAGAAGATCTATATGACCAATTCGACCAGTTGTGGGTCTTCTTCAGGTCATTTAGAAGCAAACTAAGGAATTCAAGTCACAAGAAGCCATGAAATGTGTGAGCGGCGCACCTCATCAAAGGATTCAAAGATGTCAATGCTGGGCTGATGAATGGTGCACACGACAGTTCGACCCGTGTCCACAGTGTTCCTGACCGTTCGCATGACAATGGCCGCTGCACGGGCATCCAGCCCACTTGTGGGCTCATCCATAAACACAATGGAAGGATTGGCCACAAGCTCCACTGCAATGGTGAGCCTCTTTCTTTGCTCGGTCGACAGACCTGTCACTCCCGGCAACCCCACCAGAGCATGCTCCAAGGACTTCAGCTCCACCAGCTCCATCACCTCCTCCACAAATTGCTGCTCAAAAGCATCCAGCCCACTATTCAAT
The DNA here is from genome assembly GCA_963969395.1 of Pseudoscleropodium purum. NCBI lineage: Eukaryota > Viridiplantae > Streptophyta > Bryopsida > Hypnales > Brachytheciaceae > Pseudoscleropodium > Pseudoscleropodium purum. Next base: position 9,481,635 of record OZ017796.1, read on the forward strand.
TTGACGAATGCAAAGAAAAAACTTCTCAAAAACTTCTCCTGAAGAAAACGCTCGAAACGTGAACTTGGGAATCAAAGAACGCTTGTCGAAATGGGATGCTGCTGAGAATTGCATCAAACAGAAAGAAAAGATTCTATTTCAGGGAATTTTTTTTACTGATTCTAATTCAAAATGATAATTATGTAATATTAAGTGCCACGTAGTAGGTTCATTTAATTTTCCATTTGAAAGAAAAGGAAAGTGACATTTACAATCATTTCTCATTGGTAGGACTTCCTAAGTGATATGGTTATACTTGTCACAAAAAATTCATGACTTCTTATGCAAGGGATGACTGTCATGTGCCGAAGGTATTTGTTAAGTTATGTCCACTTCGAGGTCCACTTTCATTTTCAAAAGAACTGCAGAAGCTTCCATACACAGAGCAAGCTCTACAATGCTCCACAATCGCATACTTTGGACTCCACAAATGGTACACAGTAGTACAAAAATGTGCTCACCATATGAGTTCTGGGGTCTTCCTCAAATTTTAGTCATATTCAAAATGAGATGTATTAGTTGTACATTATGTCCATTACTCTCCCTTCAATGTTGCTCAAAGCTTATATGCAAAGCGCAGATTTATAAATGAATCACAATACACATTTCACACATGGACACAAATGGACACAAATGGACCGCGAAATGATCTTACCACACGAGTTTTGGGGTCGGTTTCTGGAGGCAAACGCAGCCAAGCCGAGAAAGTGAGGGACTCTTTGACAGTCACTTGAGGGGAGTGAATGTCATTCTGCTCACAGTAACCTGAAATTCTGGCAAACGTTTCTTGCTTCTTCGGGAACCCTGAGATCCGAATCTCCCCTTCAATGTAGCCATCCGTCTTCCTCCCAGCCAGCACGTCCATGAGGGTGGTCTTTCCAGCACCGCTCACCCCCACCAAGGCTGTCAACACCCCAGGACGAAACGCGCCTGGTGTTCAAGAAAAAACAATGTTAGCTCACCCTCATTTTCTGCGGACTTAGTTCATAATGTACTCATAAGTACAGCAAAACTTAAAGGTGAAAAGGTCATACAGGATAAGCATACCTAACTGCATTATAATATATACCCATTCCTCTCTTACTCACGTGGCACAAATCTCAGAAGACCAGAATAACTATCCTCGATTTAGGGCTTGAAATAAAGAGGGTGACGCAATTAGGTGGGGGTTGCAATCAGGTGTGCTTACCTTAGAACTTGCATAACATGACATCCTTCTATATAGGTGGAATCTTCTTGTTTGCCAAAGTAATAGACAACAAAGAACGGAGTAATATGTAGTATACGAGAACATTGATTACTACCTTGAATTGCACCACAAAGCTTTCTAAAATTCATTTTCTTGATGATGGACAGAGTATTTCAACCCAAGTCTACTCGAGGTGATGAGCAGAAGACTGGAAGGCAATGTTTTATCCAGATTACTCCTCTTTCATCCAAAGTAATCCTTGAGTCTTTTATACTAACCTTGCCTTTTGACCAATGTGACGAAATTGAGGTCCAAATAAATATTTGGACAGAAATGTAAGCAAAATTGTGCAAAAATTCTAAAAAGGATTGAGGCGTTCAAAGGTTAAGCACATAGTCCGTTACCTGTGACTCCGCACAAGAGCTGGAGACGCTCTTCCGTCACTCCTTGTGCTTTCATTTCAGCTGGCATGTCCACAAAGTACTTGATGTCATTGAACGACATCGCCAATGGCTTGAATGGCAGGATCATGCCTCGCCGTTGTCCTGAGCCTCGGATTGTGGGAAGCTCAATGTTGCTCCCATGGGTTACTCTCAAAACATGGTCTTGGACGTGATGGTCGTCATTTCGGGTGTCACTTTCTGCATCGGTATGAAGTGGGCATTAGATGAAGGTAACAACCCTACATCAAAAAGATGAAACTACTAATGTAGTGTGCGAAGAACGTCTCTATGCTTATATGGCTCCATCACATACGGCATAGACACTTTTCAACATTTCATGGCTCGTATAGATTATAGAAGCTTGTGTTATATATACTATGGCTTTAAAAGAGAAATGCCCTTGAAATTGGCCCTATTGACACTATTCATGAGGACCGTGTCACTATGCTTGCATGGCTCCATCACATGTATCGTGGACATATTATGTTCAACATTTCTTAGTTGACGCAGTTTGTAGAGCTTGTCCTATGCAGATTGGGACAATTTTCATCCCCAAAATGGGTACGATGATAAACCTGATCAGGGTTCAAAATCTGTCAATTGTTTTTTCTAATGTAAGGTCCACCATGCACGAACTTAACTTTGCGACGTTCATATTGAGGTTCATATAGTCAGAGGCAAAAGAAGGTACCTGAAGGTAAGATAGAAGAAGAAGAAAAAAAATCCGTAGTCCAGAGAATGAAGAATTTGTTGGTGATCATTTCACTTACTACGCCATATGGATCCAGACAGTGCGTGCTGCCCTTGGTGCCACCTTTCAACGGCAGACTCTAGAAGAATAAGGTATGATATGAATTGATATTTTGTTAGCATCGTACCATAAATGTTGTTGGATTCCTTTGATCTTGCACGCTTCTTGCACTTGGGCTTCGTTGAGACAGCAATCTCCTCCCCTGTTCGGTTGGCGTTTCTCAAAGCAAGAGCTTCTTCTGATATCACTGCTTGTGGCTTTCCCAATGCTGTCAAGTCACAAAGAAGCTTTAATAGCAAATAGGACGAGACACATCCAACTTCGTCTTGTCTAAGTATCATTCTCTGACTAAATTCAATCCCTTTCAAGGTAAGGATCGGTCAGAGGTAGCCAGGGGTCGTTCGCAATGTCTAAATATGACTTTTAACTCTAGTAGAACACCCACTCCTAGTGGAATTACATGACATTATTCCAATAGGTTGATTGTTCTGAAGATAAACAATAAAGAGGCAGAATATGTTGTGCCTGCAGAAAATTCAACACAACAGGTTTCCAGGATTTGATACATTGACTTTTTCAGGTTTCGAAACTTCAGAGTATACTGGAAAGAAAATAAGAAATCAGCAGTTGAGAGCAAGGCGATTTGATACATGTCAGATCAAAAAAATTAACTACAAGTACTTGTGACTCCCTCATACTCCCTTGACGCATTACTGAATTATATTATGTAATTTAAGATACCTAACCATATGACAATTGGCAGGGTATACATAATAGACTCTTTACTTCCGCAGGGTTTAACACGCGCATGCTTGGGTCAAAAGGATAGAGCGCTTACGGTCTAGATACGTGAGAGTGAGCGTGTACAACGCATTGAAAAGGATCATGTAACCAGCGAGTGTGGCCACTCCCAGCCAATACCAGTATGCCTCCCGACGGATTCCAAAGTTGTGCATCACTTTGTGCCCAAGCGTCATGGTGCCGTTATGTAATGTCTGTTCAACGAAGGAATTGAAACATGCTAAAGAAATCAGCATATGTCTCGACACCTACTGGAGACATGATAACTCTGCAACAATGACATGAGAAGTGGGGCATTCACCATAAAAGGAGCCAAAGGTGACACTCACTACGAGCTTCTAATGAGTACTTAGGCAAAGAATTATTATCATTCTATAGATTTTCGTGCTCACTAAGTATTGGGTGCACTCACGTTTTAGTCCCTTTCTATGACCATACATTACTAAAATTTGTTCAACGTTTGGTATTTGATAGATTTCCACGAATTATGAACACTCTTTGAATTAGCATGGCTAATCAATTCAATTGATTACAGAACCGAATTGATAAAACACGACAATTCAAAATAGAAGCACTAGTTTCACCAAGGTTGGCTGATCTCTTATCTCCTATATTCAGTGCAAACTAGGTCACGTTTTCATCCCCACAATCTTTGTATTGCTAAATCCTTATGATATTAATTCCAAACATCTTCTCAATGAATCCTTGCAGCTTGTGAAACCCTCGTGATGTTGTTGCATTGCAACATGCAGGCTCCATTCTTCTAGTTATTTCCAAATGCATCCCATTAGCAAGAAAAGAAAATAGAAGAAGCTAGCAACTCACTGTCGCCCATCGAGGTGCCAGAAACTCGTTCACAGTGATAGCCGTCTCGGCATACGTGATAGGCGACGACCAGTAGCCCCAGATCCACCAGGGCTTGATTTTGGCTTTGGGGATGATGAACCCTCCCAGCAACACAAATACGATCAGAACACACGTGCCGCCCGTGTTGGCAATCACCATGGTTCGGCAAATCCCAGCGATCAGTCGAAACAACGCACCCGACATGAGGTGCACCAAGGTCAGCAAAAGAAAGGACCTGAAGAACCTGCACTCAGACACGATCATAATAAAAGACCACCCAAAGGTCAACAAAAACTCAGCATCGATTACGACATTCTTTTCCAGAACATTACTAATGAACCAGCTCTGGGAAAATTCTGCGCAATCCAAGAATAGCTGCAGGAAGAACGCACACGTATCCGAGCAGGAGAGACACTTCAAATTTGAGTAAACTAAGGTATGTTCATACTTGAATGGTGTGTTTTAGAGCGGTGCTAGTGAGGGTCTTAGGAATGAATGTACTACGTGCAGCTTTGGACAAGATTCACTTTCCTAATATCACTATTAACACCACGTGCGAACACAACTTCAATAAGGCGACTTGAAGAAGGCGAATAGTCTGCATTTCCCATTATCATGTCCGGATGGAAAATTACTTTAAGAAACAAAAGCAAATAGTCAACCAATTGAGCAGCTTCCAATGGTAGGTGCTGGTACTCCTTTTAGCCAGTAATTAACATCCTCGTCCAATAAAATCGAAGATTCAAAATATTCAAGAGTTTTTTTTGACTGCTGAAGGCTAGGAGGTCCCAGTACCCAATGTAAAGAATGCTTTGTGTGTATACATACGTCAATTCCATTCTTCCAATATATATTCTCAGTGCCAATAGATTCGTTATTACAGTGCCAATTTGGGCACTACGTTCGATTTTTGTGCATACCTGCCGGCTTCAGGAGTGAAGCCCATTCCGTAGTACGTAATGATGGTGTAGATTCCAGCCTCCACGATGGAAGAAGGGATGCTCAAGACCATGCTGGGCAATGCAAAAGCCCAAGCAGGGTAGAACAGCAAGTCCCTCTGCTTGTAAAACACTGGCAGCCGGAAGATGGTCATGGAAAGCTCCGCATAGCCATTGAACATGACAATCACGATTCCAAAGAACAGGGCTCCCAAGTACGCTGCCCCTTCGGCTTCTGTTTTGTGGCCCATGGTGGTGCGGAAGAATGTCGTCATGGCAATCAAGGCTATGATCCCAATCTGCAACATCTCAAATAGTATACGTGCCATTAGATCAACGTTAATAAGTCCAACAACTTTGGTACGGTGACAGATTATTGCTACGTTATTCTCATGCCATACGCATTCAATTCTACAAAGCCAACATTGAAATAACAGTACATCGTTTGGAATGAATTGATAATATCTCTGCCAGTACTTCTTAATATGATGATATGATATTAATTTAACATCGACTTGACATTGGTGTAATGACCTTGTTTGATAACATGAAGTTAACGTTGATCTAATGGAGGACGTTTTCAAGACGTGGTTTTACTGAATTAAGAGAAAAATAAAGGCTCGGCGTTCTCAAGCTGCGGGCAATTGCAATTTCTGTCACGATTTCATACTTTTGATGGAGATTTCAAAAACTTATAGTCTTTGTTATATAAAAGTGAATTATACTAGAAATACCAAATCTTTAGAGTGTTACATAGGTGAGAATTTTGAGTTTCTTCTTAATAAGCAATTTAAGAGTTGTGAGTACATTTACGAAATATTGTCCCTACGTACATAAAAAATTTACGCCTTACCTCAAAAACACCCACTCAGCTAAAGGTTGCATGTTGAATAACAGTTGAGAAATGTTTGGGCGTGTTTTTCACTGACCTGACATGATTTGAAGATATGCACAAACGACTGTCGCTTCATGAGGAGAAATTCCTTGGAGAAGTTGGCCTTAAAAAGCTCCATGTTGCTGACGCCGTAACTATCAAACGTGAGAGCTGCCTTGTGGGAGAGCTCCTTGTCATACGGTGTGGCCAGATCCTCCGTCAAGTGCATGCCCACATGAAACATCTTGAACCTCTCTGCAAATTGCTTCACGGACACGTATCGGTAGTTCTGATTGCCATTGCTCCAGTACTGCTCTTGGTCCTTCCGCGAGGTCACCTTAAAAATTATATACGATAGATACCACGTGAGATGAAAGGGTACTTTCGAAGCATTCAACAAAATAAAAAAACAGAACACTTAGTACATACCAAAAATGATTTAATACTGTATGACTAGGTATGTTCCAGGTGTGCCTTGAATGCTCTTATGTTTTATTCTAGAGACAATATAAATGTTATGACAATGTGGCTTTTAGTAATTGCAATAGAAAATCCATCAGTCACAGTGACGGATTTCAAGGCAGTGGTCAGATAACTAGCCAAAAACTTCTTCTAATGGCTAGTCCGAAGTCATATGAGCAAGCAAACTGGTGGAGCTATATACATGGAACTCGAAGAGACACCCAGACTTCATGATCAAGGAGTGTTATGTTATGTTATGTTATGTTCTTGTTCTTGTTCCATCGATAATTTTGGATTGTTGGTCGAGAGTTTTGATGAATTACCTCTTGCAAAAAATCGGCCACACCTTTGCGTTCCGGACAAAGGAACCCACAAGATTCAAAAAAGTCCAGGATGTGGTCGCGGGGGCCGTGGTACACAACTTGGCCCTCCGAGAGCAAGACCACGTCATCAAAAAGTTCGAAGGTTTCAGGAGCAGGCTGCAGAAGGGACATGATAATGGTGGCATCCATAACGTGGCAGAACTGCGACAGGCACCTCACGATCTGAAAGGTGGTGGAGCTGTCTAACCCAGTTGATATGTCGTCCATGAACAGGGCCTTTGTTGGACCCACGATCATTTCCCCTGCAAACCATGCCAACAATTGCAGACTAATTAATATCAGCAGCTCATCCATTGCAATCAATACATGGCGCTAATGTTGATAATTGGAAGTTCTCCGCTACGAAAGGCCGAGGCCCCGGTGGTATCCAGTGAGTGGAAAGCGAACATTTACACCTTCCTGCGGGAGCTAGCTATACAAGATGGGATCATGGAGTAATCTAGGTACTAGGTTGAAAAAGTAAATTTTGTCTATTCTTTGCAATGTATGAAACTCCCTAGAGCACTTCATATTTCATGATTTATGTGCAAGGTTCTGAATCAGTTGATGTCGAGATGGAAAGGAAAAAGGAAAACTGGCGAAAATGAAGATCTTTTGTCTGTATGGATTCTTCTCAAAACTATAATTTACTTTGTCTTAAAACCTTCAGGGTTTGAGATACGCTTGGAAACTGTCCGGACCCACTCACCTGTTGTAACGCGTTTCTTTTGACCTCCAGAGATACCTCGGTGCATGCTATCGCCCACGAGGACATTCGAGCATACATCCAATCCTAGAATCTGAAATGACCAAAACTTGGTCAACGCCAAATAAAAATAATAGTCGGTGCAAATGGGTAATTAAATTGCAATAACCATCCATGAAGCTCTGAACAAGTTGTGGTAGGAGAGTAGTTGTGATATGAACCTTCATTATGTAATCCGTGGAGATGCTGCTCTCCATCCCTTCCACTGCAGTAGCCTGCACACGTTTCAGCACATGAAATTGAAAAACCATGTCGCTAACAAGGGTCTCTACCCCAAATAGAGATGTATAATTTTCATGCTTCTTTTCGTATAACCCCTGGACACAACACTCCTTCGAAATATCGTCATATTGAAAACGAAAAACTCAAGAACCCTATTTGATCATTTTAGGTTGATTTTAGGTTGAGATTATCCCTCTTCCCACTTCTCAATTTTACTAGAAGTGAATCCTTTTGGAACTAATGATAGCCTCTTTAGAAACATGCTAACACTATTGCTTGAGAACATGTCATTGTCATGGGACGATAAAACTTTGGAACCCATGATTAGCGTGCTTCTACTTGGTTAGAGTAGATAAACACTACAGAAAATTAGAAAAAAAAAAGACACATGTAGGTTACTAGGAAAGTGAGCTAACACCAACCTTCATGTAGACATCCACATCCTTCTCAGGAAATATTCCAGCTTGCTTCTCTCGTTTTGCAAGCTCCGCAAGCATCTCTGCACAAATATAGTCACACAAGTTAACAATATTTTCCCTGCTCTTACACAAAAACAGAAAGTCTCGTATCCTGCCCTCCAGACCACGTTTAGACTAGTTATAACTAAAGCCTGCTGTAATGAATTCCTCACGTACCATAGCGAGTGCCAATTCCTTGGCACCTTGCAGAAAAGTCCAGCGTCTCACGCACCGTCATTTCAGCCACATGAAGGTCTTGCTGACTAATATACACCGACGTCTTTTGAGGCACAAACTCGTTTAGAGTGTGCCCATTGTAGGTCACATTCCCTTTCACTTGACCCTGGCATAAAATTTCAAGTGCACATGAGTATGTCGATCAAGAGAGGGATCTCAATTCGAGGTTTAGAGCAACTAACATTCTAATAAATTGCGCACTTCTGTCAGTACTGCATATTCTTGGTTTGGAAAAAAAGGAAGGCAGGGTTTTCAGCGTTGGGAGTTCGACTACCTGCAGAGATTTGTCCACTTTGCCGGAGAGAGTCAGAAGCAAAGTTGTTTTCCCTGAACTTGGTGGCCCCAGTAGCAATGTCATTCTGTGAGGTCGATGGCATGTCAGAAATTGTGATCCCTATTGAGATTCCATGAATTTCTACCAACTGTACACTCTTACAGAAGCAATTCTGTTCTGCTAAAAATGTGGTATTGTCTGGACTTTATTAGGAGAAAGCCTGCAAATGTCACCTTGTAGCAATAACACCTTTTTTTCCTTCCTAAAGACACACTTAACACAATGTTACTGGGTTTAGCAATTCAATTGTGGTCATTTCAACGAGTTTTGATACGTCAATTCTTACTGGTTCTCAAGAGAATGAGCATCACGCATTAGACGATTTAGATATCTCTGTGACAGATTTCGGCTCAAAGAATTACGATGGAAGTAATACAGGAAATGAATACACACCGTCCTGGCTTGATGATCCCACTGACATCGTGAAGGATATTCAACTCCGTCTTCTTGGCAGGCGATAAACCCACACAGCCCAGGATACTCTGCGTCACCACAAATTAAATGAAGCCAAGGTTAGTCACGTTTTGTGCATGCAATCTATCATCCGTGACAACTTTCCACCGACTCCCGAGTTTTCATTGTGAGCCATGGCCAAGGTTTATTGTAGCTCAAATCGTAGTTACTTTAAACACTCCAAGCACAAAGATTATGGCTATTAATATGAAATTTTCTCGACATAATTAATTACCTCCAGAATATTGATGGTGACATTCTTGAGCGTTGGCAATGCTCGAGATCCGACGAAGCACTTGGCATCCACAGTCAGATTCTCGTATCTGACCTCAATCGTCGGCAGCTGAATTCCCACTCTGTAGTGTTAATCAAACACCCACACCCACAATAAGTAACTCCTAATCTGTAAATTTCATAATTACTTCAAGGACTTTTCGATTCCTTTCCCTAATACCTCGTCCGCAGTCCAGAAAAATCGTGTCTCCAACTCATTGGCTAGTTAGATCGAAGAGCATTGTAATCCATAATTCTAGCCCCTCAGATCAAACAAAATGATCAGATGTGGACATTTGATTGATTCAAAAAATTGACATTATGTCCAAATTGAAATGCTCTCAAGCATTCTCTCTTCCAAAATGCCAAGTTGCCCAGTTAATGCACAGATGTCAAATGCTTTGATTGAGAGGGAGAGGATTCTAATGTATGGATAGAGTTGCGTTCAAAGTAAGCCCTCTGATGAATCCAATAGTACCCTTTTGCAACACAAAGTACACTCTTGGACGTCCAACTTGGCTTTGCAGATGCATTCAAACTGTATCACAGCGAAAATGTCGGCACCCTACCCCACGTGGTAAGATTGCAGAGGTTTGAACGTGCTAACGAACCCATTCAACCCAAAGATCAAAATCAAAAGTCGGGAGAACGAAACTAAGCGCTGCAGACAGAAGAAGTACTAGCTGAACATTGCACACTAGAACAGGAAGTAGCGGTTGCAACACTTCCTTCATTATTTTGCAATGATTCTATAGCCGTTCCAACCATTGCCTGACACTTATAATAAATTGAGGACCTACGCAAAAGTGCTGCAAAACATGTAGCAAAAGACTAGGCCACGGAACCAAAGCTTATTTATGTGCATAAACTGTTGCAAAACCTATTGCTCTCAAATAGTTGCAACCACATTGCACAAGACTGTGCTTTATCATTGCCTTAAACTCATGGTCTGTTGCGAACAATTGCGAAAATGCTGCAAACTTTATAATTTGCAAACGTCATGGCCACGGAACCAATGCCATATACGTCTAAACTGTTGCCAAAACTATTGCAATCTCAAATAGTTGCAAATACACAATATTGAACGAAACCATTTCAAATTTGATACTAGATTTCTGGCAGTCATATTGTACTAAACCATTGCAAAATCGTTGACAGGTTTCTAGCAGTCATGTTGTACTAAACCATCGCAAAATAGTTCATAGGTTTCTGGCAGTCTCATTGAACTAAATCATTGCAAAATCGTTCGAACGTTTTCTGGCAGTCACCTTGTACTAAACCATTGAGAAGCTGTTAGTAAGCTTCTGTCAGTCATAGCAACAACGTCGCAAAAGCTATTGCAATCTCGGACTTCTGTACTAACGTTGGAATTATGAACTGTAAAGTCTCCATTCCCCAAACAGGTTCACTTCGAGACTTAACCTACACCACTCTAGAACCTAGTTTCATCTAAAATTCTGCACATTCAATCAGTCTCTGTTAAACTACAAAATAATTGCAAAAAGCGAAATGTGTATAGTTTAAGCGTTTACACCCTCACAACAACTCAAAGTTCACCTGTAAGGTCGGTGGCGAATCTAATGCACTGTATGTTTAATAAAGCCTCTACTTCTCTGGTTTTGGAGTACTCTGTGGAAGTGTCCATTGACAGGATGAAATTAATTGCGACAGAGGAGAACTTCTATAGAATGCAAACCTGTCAATGCGGTTGCGTAGCTTGACAAGGAACCGTTCGTTGTCTTCATCCGCCACTCTCAGCAAGTTGTCAATGATCTGCCTTCGCTGCTCGAATCCTATTTTGGTGACGTCCACTTCCTCGTGCACCACTCGACTACCGAGGCTCTTCTGCAAAATGGTGGTGCGCAGTCGGTCGTAAGTGGGCAGCTTCTCCAACGCTGCCCACTTGAGCGCCTCCTCATCGTCGTCGGCCAGGCTGCTGCCGTAGTGACGGGACGGCGTGGCTTTGCGGCTGAAGAACATATCGGAGCCCAGGCTGTAGGAACGTGAGGAACGTGACTTGCGATTGCCATAGCCGCCATTGTTACCGGACTTGCCGCCGTTGCGGCTGCCCCAAATGTCGATGCCCTCCATCGACGTGGCGGAGGAGCCCGCCATAGCTGAACCCTTCAGCAATTGAAGACTAAGTTACTAACTTTCTTTTTGAATTGCTTGGCTCCTCCCCCCTGCGACACCCTTTGCTGTTTACATTCTTCCTCCAAACTTCACTGATATCCCTTCTGTAGTTTAGTCCTCTGTAGCCCCATTTAGCACACAATGGCGGCTGTAGCTTGGAGATGAGCTCATGCACTCTTGGACACTGCGCTAATTCCAGCTCTGTCTCTACATATCACAGTACTTTGCTAGGTCCAGAGAGTGGGCTATCTAGTTAGCTCGTTTCAAACGCGGCCATAGCCGCAGAGAAACAGGAGCCGGCCTAGCTATAATGGTATCACAAAACTGTAGAAGCCTATGAACTACACCGAAGTGACATGACACGCAGCTGTTATATTGGCAAACTAACACCGTTTCGATCTTAATGAGACGACAGACATTGCCGTGCGCTTAGATGCCTAAGGACTACAACGAAGTGACTCGACACACTGCTGGTTACTTTGACAAACGAACACAGTTTCTTAATGAGACGACACACAGTGCTATGACCTTCGAGAGTGCACAATACAGCAGCAACTCATGCGTCTGGGTAGTCGGCGCTGTTTTAATTATAACCCCCCCGCAAAGTGACCGTTATGAGCTCCCAAGCTGCTGCATGGGCTCAAACTGCAGAGCTGCAGAGCAGCAAAAACTTTCGTTACAACTCGAACTCGCTAAGTTAGCTGGCATTGCTGCAAGCTGGTGGATGATCAGATAGAGTCCAGAAATCCAAAGGAATAAAAATGGAACGGAACTACTATTGGTCTAACTCCAGGCCTAGCGCGGCCTTGCCAGGAGCCTCCTTTCCTTACAAGAGCTAGTCGGTCACTCGGTCGGTCCTCAATGATCGCGGTGATTGTAACTTAGCGGTACTATACCGCTAGCGGAGAATGCACCTGGTGCAGCTAGCTCCCCCTAACTTCAGCTTGAGCACACATGCTGCAGCTGAGAAACAGACAGTACCTGGGATCAGATAGCTGCTGTCACACGCCTGGGCTTAATTAAGGCCGGGAAGCTGCTGCTGCTGCTCCTGCTGCCCCTGTTTCAGCTGTTGCTACTGTACGTACGTAGTTACGTACTGGTGGTGCTGCTGCTGCCCCCCGGCCTGGCCGGCTGATCAAGTGGAAAAGACCATCAAGTGTGCAGCAACGGATTAAAGGAGTATGTTGAGTTCGTCGCTTGCATGGCCTGTAACTCTGTAAGTATCGAAGTCATAAGTTATATGTCGCATTGCAGCTTGCTTCCGGATTGCTCGTTCTAGCTAAGTGGAAGAACCGTGCCTTGCTAGCTAGCTACAGTGTCGATCACATACAGTATGGTGACCCTGGTTGACGTTACGACTGTGGCGTCGTCAATTCTTGGGTAAGTTGGATGGAAGCTTAGCTAACTTAGCATACAGTAGTTAAACCAACAGTAGTTCCGTTCCAAGACTGGGAGCTTGGGAAGGCTGGCGTTGGCGTTGCTTTTTTCGTCCTTGTGGGCAAAGCTTAGCTTTTTCTCACTGTGACACTGGGGGGCTCCAGATTCTGTGCAGTTGCAGCAATCCGATGGCGATGGCGATGGCGATGGCCATGGGGGTCAGAACCGTGACTGAAGGGACGGAAAGGACAGGACCCCGCCAGGACTCCAGGAGAGGTCAGTCAACACGTTGGGGACTTTGGGGGATGGGAGATAGCTACTGTAGCTAGCTAGGGGAGGAGGGCCGGGGTGAACCGACCCCGTCGCTCGTCCCTAATTTTACCCCCGGTGGTAAATGCTGGAATTTCTTATTTGCTACCCATGATAAAATTTGAAAAATTTGAATTCATATTTGCAACCAGAGACCCAAAATTAGCTATGAAAGAAGTATAGAAGGTAAATTTATGTAGCACAAAATAGAGGGGCTTTTTCTTTACATGCCCCTTAGAATGACTTTGGGAGGTTAAGTGAGGGGGGCCGTTCACCTCGGGCAAGGAGGAAGGAGTCGATTTAAAATCATAGAATCCATGGGAGTGTGAAGATAAGGGTAGTTTTATTCAATCCATTGTAAGGGCATTTCAAATCTAGCCACAACCACCCACAATAATGTCACAATGTAGGAGGAACTCTAGAAAAAACTCCCTCATGCAATTGGGATTGGTTCCTTTTTATTCACAAACTCAACAAGTTGGCAAGATATGAAGAGCCCACGAGTTGGCTCACCATAGGGAGATTCATAACTATCATACCTTTTCAACCTCTTTTATGTATGCCTAGAATTTTTTTTTTTGCATAAAAGGTCTTTATTTAATGTAAATGTTTTCCTATCTTTCTTTTTACATTGTGAAAAAGACTATTTTAGGCCATTTGAGGCCATTTATATGTGTTCATCCAACAAAACTAAAGAAAAATGGCATCTCTTCAAGATTCTTTAAATTTCAAGAGAATTTCAAGGAAGAAGATGAAAAGGTGAAGTATAAGGACTATTGATCTTCCATTTTTATTTTATATTTTTTAAAACCTTCAAGTTGGAAGACCTTGACATTCTATCTTGACATAAAGAAGGCATAAGGCATTTTTTAGAAACAATGTGAGTACAAATGTATGAACCCATTAAATAAATTCAAGTTACAAGAGAAATTTGGTTAATTCTTAGAAAAGATATGAAATATAGAGTCAGTGACATTATATTTAACCTTGAAAGTCCCAAGGCCATTTTTTTGTCAAAAAACAATCAAAAATGCCATTTTTGTTGCATTCACTCAAGAAAAAAAATTTCAAAATCAAATTGTAGAATTTTGTGCTTCACTTGTCTTAGTTCATGTGGTAAAATTTCATGAAGTTTGACTATATAGATTGGAAGATACTAGCATCCAAAGTTGAAAAAGAAATTTTTTTGAACACTGGCTTGCAATTTCTAATGACTTTGACCACCACTTGTGGAATTTTTTTGCACTATAAACTTTAACTATAAAAAATTTTATATTGAAAAATTGAGTTGAAAGTCTAGGAAAAAAATTCAAAAAACACACACTTGATTTTCATTCTATAAAAAATTGTTAAATAGAAGTAGATCCAAGATTGAAAAAAAAAATCGTAAATAACTCCAAGATGGGATTGAAAGACAATAATTCCAATGGTGAGATTGTTTTAGCAATCAAACACAACATTTGAAAAAAAAAATTTGAAAAATTGTGAAAATTGCAGTTAGAAATGAATCCTATATGTTATTTTTCCAAAAAGATACTTAAACTACCCAAAAAACAAGATTGTCTATAACTTTCTCATTATTAATCCAAATAGAATGATTCAAAGCTTCATATGTAGACAAAAATATAACATTTCAGGGGAAAAAATTATAATTTATTTTTATTTTTTGCAATTTTTTTCATGCCGCCCACTGAGTTCAGTTTGAAGCTTTCATGATATACTTTTGCTTCCGAGCACCAATTGAAATAAAAATTATATTCCCACATAGCTAATCAGTTTTTCTATCTTATACCAGGAAAGTTTCAAAAAAATTCACCAAAAATTGAGGTCATAGGAACCTATCCAAAATTTGATTTGTTCCCCAAGGGGATAATGTGACTTTAGGGATTAATATAGGGTGTTGACTAAATGATATGTTTGAAAATTATTGTATCTAATAGAAGACTAGGTAGTGAGATTCTGCCCCACTTCTTGTATTTCATAAATATATGGCACCAAAGCAAATTAGTTTCTTAAGATTCATTGTTAACTAGTTGTGAGCATTCTTTAAAAGGGTAGATAACTAGTTTTTTATATTTCCATTTCTATGGATGATTTGGTCTCTAATTTTTTCATTTGTGTGACTAGTCTTAATCTAGGATTATAGAGTTGCTACTAGATATACTTGTGTATTTTTTATTGTGCACTACTACAGAATTATAGTTTTTCAATTGTTGCAATTTGCATCTATATGTTTAACACTTTAAAAAAATTATAAAAATATAGGTTTATATATATACTTTTCCAAAAAAAAATTAAACTATCCATAGGCTAGTATACCATAAATTAAGTAGTGTTATTTTATTACCTAACAAGAAGGGTCTTTCAACCTTCAAAGGACCAAGGCCATTTTTTAGTAAAAAACAACTAATATGTATAGTATATTGTGCTTTATTTCTCTAAGATTGTGTGATAAAAATTTCATGAAGTTTGATTGTACATAATAGAAGATATTAACATTCATGAAATAAGATATTAACACAAGTTTTTTTTAACATTGGCCTACAATTTCAAATGACTTTGACCACCATTAATAGAATTTTTTGGCATTGTAGACTTTGAGTTAAGAAAATTTGTGTGAAAAAATTGAATAGAAAGTCTAGGAATTTTTTCAAAAAACACACACTTGATTATCATTTTAAGAAAAATTGTTAAATAGAAGTAGGTTCAATTTTCAAAGAAAAACTAAATCATTAATAGCTCTAAGATGGAATTGAAATATAATAATCCTAACAGTGAGATTGTTCTAGCATGAAAATTTAACCATTTACAAAACTAACAAATGTTTTTGAAAAACTTTGAAAATAACAATCAGAAATGAATCCTATGAGTTATTTTTCAAGAATATGCTTAGATTGCCTAAAAAACAAGATTGTTCATAATTTTCACATCATTAATCCAAATGGAATGAATGAAAGCTTTACATATAGACAAAAATAATATCCATAGATAGTAAACAAATTTAATTTAATTTCAAGTTTTTGTGGATTTCTTTTTGCTCGACAATGTAAAAATTATATTTAAGATGGCATAACTTTTTGTTTTAGGCACCAATTGAAATAAAAATTATATTCACACAAAGCTAATACGTTTTTCTATCTTATGAGAAAGTTTCAAGAAATTTCACCAAAATCTAGGGTCATAAGAACCTATTCAAATTCCTAAGAGTCCCCTAAGGAGATTCTTAGTCTTATAGGGGGTAATTGCATAAAAATAAATAATATCTCTATATCAATACCCTTATATACATATGTACTTTCAAAGTTTAAGAAGAGGTGCTTATCCCAAGAATCTCAACAAGCCCAAAAAATTTTAGAAGACCCATTATCTCCTTGAGGAGGTGGATAATTTTAGTATATAAATGCATCACCATGTCCATGTCAAAATGAATGGGCAAGGGTTACATGAAAACACTCTTAGCTTGGCGCAATACTTCAATCCAAATTGGCACTAGACTTAACATAACTTAACTTTGGACTTACATCTTTTTTTTAGATTCTATAATTTCATTTATATTAAAACTCTTTAAAGATTATACATTCAAATTTTGACTTAAAGAGATCACTCTTTATAATTTAAGGTATGCACTTGAGTTAAGAGGATATTTAATGTGGGGATATTTACCTTAATTATTGTATTTTAGATGACTAAATTTTTACATAAAAAACTACGAAGGGCATATTTTCAATTCTCTATGTTGTTTATTGATGTATTCATGCATTTGTTAAAGTGGGGCTATGTGATCCCCAAAGTTGTCACTTTGGTCTTAGGGTTTGTCTTGTTTTGTTTTGCATTTTTAGTTAAATTTTATAGTCAAAAATCCAAAAAAGAATGTTAAATTGTAATTGGTAAAGTCCCTTGCTACTTATATGACATTTTGTCCTTAGAATCATGGAGTATTTAAGAGCACTTCAATTCCTTGTTTCTAAGATATGTTAGGTGTCTAAGAGGTCGAGTAGGTATTTGAGAGAAAGATTGGATGTTTGAGAGATAGCCAAATCTAGCAATTGTCAAAATTCTATTAGAGATTGATCCAAACCTACAAATTATATATAACAAAGTATAGCTATATGCATTAGAAGATTTTCAATTGCATTAGAAGGCTACAAGTTCTCTAAGGTTTTTAGACCCTAGAAACTCGTTGCACCCATTTCTTGACGTGGTACAACGACTACAACGTTATAAAAAAAATAATTTTAATAATTTTTAAAAAAAAATTCAACTTTTTTTTTAATTTAATTTTTTTTTAAATAAATAAAATAAAATAAAATAATCTAACAACGGCCGTTCCTTGGCTACCAGGGGAACAGTGATAGGAATGGCCCTAAAATGGCCCTTCCAGCCCCCTAAAAATCTTCTAATGGAGGATTAGTAGTTTATAGTAGAGAGTTACTTTCAGGCTTAGATGTACACTTGTAGTTAGCCAAATTAAAAATTACAATCCATCCTGAGAAGATTGTAGAAATTAATTTTTAGTATTGTAGATGAAAATTCAAACAATATGAAGGACGATGCAGCGAAAGATTGAAGAGAAGTGTTTTTGACACCAAAACACATCAAGAGCTCAATGGTGCAATAAATTTGTCAAAATTTCCTTCCAATCAAAAGATTATCTACTCATCAAATTGAAAAGGAGGTAAACAAAATTAGCTTTTTGTGAAAGTATAGACTAAAAATATGAGCCTACATTTGGTGTTTGGGAGCTTAATAAAATATAACCAATTCTTTTTGGATTTCCCAATAAAACAAAAGATGACTTTCTAGAAAGTCGACCATTTTAACCAATATTGAGAAATTCTTATAAATTATCTAGATTATGACAAAATTCCACTGAAAATTAGAAAAAATCTTTAGTTTTAGTAATGTGCTAAAACAAATTTTAAGGCATTTTAGTACCAACAAGTATCCATGCAAGCAACTCCTTCTAATGTTAATGGAATTAAAACAAATTTAATGCATCAATCAAGATATCAAGAGCTTGCAACATCCAAATGAGGCTGAAAAAAAGTCTTTTTTTTACTTCCACAATCTCTAAAAATACTCTTGGTAGGTCAAAACCTTCAAAAGTGCAAATTCCATCATTTGGGATTTTTATTTTTCTTGGCTCTAACAATTTGATGGCTTTTGAGAACTTAAATGACTTGGGAGTAGGGGGCATGGAAATTTGTTCACAAAATTGGGCCTTTTGAAGCCAATGGCACAATCCAATTAGCATATGGAGCTTTTTCTAAAAGTTAGAAAATAATTAGCAATAAATTTGATTTTTATTAGTAATTAGTAGTAATTAGTGGATTACTTAGAAACTTTTAGAGGTTAATCAAGGAAGAGGAAGCCTTGAAAAAAGGTATAAGAGGACATTCACTCTTCTTTTGAACAACTCCCCTATTTCTATTGTCAAATTTTTGATGTTTTGTCTTAGTAGGAGTATATAGCTAATTTGGCCATTTTATGCACTAGAAGAAATTTGTGTTTAAGTTGATGGATTTTTCTAAACATCTATTATAACAAGTTGTGTTTTTATATCAACAATCACATTCATTGTAACATGAAGATGTTACACTGAATGTAATTGTTGACATAAAAACACAACTTGTGATATTAGATGTCTAAAAAAATTCGTCAACTTAGACATGCAAAAATCCAAAAAAACGCAAGCTCCTTCTACTGATGTCTTTGTGTTTTTAGAGCATTTTTGTTCATTTCTTAAGTGTTTTAGGTGCACTTTGTGGAGTATATGGGGGGGCCTTCAAGCCTTGGCACTTTTGTACTAGTTCACATGTTTTGTATTTTGTTGGTTGCTAACATTTGCAACTTTGTAGATTTTCATGAAGTCATTGGTTCCTTGTGATTTTGCACTACTTCCTTATGTGGTAACTTTCATTCTTTAGAGAATTCCCCCGAGAGAATTGACCTACAAAGTATTTTCAGGTCACGTACACGTTATTTTATTCAATGTGCTTTTGTTTTTCTTAGTCTCCTTTTTATATTCTAACTCATATTGAAGTTTTGACTTCGCCTCTAATCTTTATTCATCCTTGTTTTTCTTATTATTATCATTTTCCATCCTTATGGCCAAGGTCTAGCTTTTCTTAATTATTGATCTTTACTATTGCTATAGTGTTTGTTTTTTGCTATAGTGTTTACCTTTATAGATTTGAAAGTTTCAATCTATTTCAATCAAAGTTTTCATTCTTAATTAGATTAGTATTGTGTCCCCAAGTTGTTATTTAGTAGAATTTCAAGTTTATTTAAACTTACCCACCAAATTGGGTGATTGTGGAAGTCCTAATTAAACTTGCCTAGAAAATTAATTCATAAGGATTGAAAGGAGCTCAAGTCCTTGGCTTGTACATCAAAAACCTTACCATTAAAGCTTGATCCATGTCCAACTCTACCAAGATCCCAACCAATCAAAGCCCAAATCTATGACCAACACATAGAGCCCTTTCCAATTAGAGCCCAAACCTTGGCCATTGGAGTTTGAGCCCTTGTCATTGAAGTTAGGCCCTAATAACAAAGTCTAAGTCCCATTAGATGTAATTCACTTTCTCTAGAAGGCTGTGAATTTCTCCAAGTTCTTGGATTGTAGAAACTTAGCCTTAGCAAGTGCTTGATGTGGCACAATGATTGCCATGTCAAATAATAATTATAAATTTTTTTATATCATTTAAAATTTAAAATTACTAAAAGATCTGACAATGTACTCTTACTTTACAGCAAGGAGAATAAGTCTAAAATGGCCTTTCCTTTATTTAAAATCTCTTCTATTTTTGGCCAACATGATGAGGCCTTGCCTATTAAAGACCAACTCTTACCAATTTGAGGGAACCTGTTCAACGGCATCAATCAACTGTGATGAGTTGACATATCATAATTTGACATTTTAAACATGTGTTAGTACAACTAAAATGTAGAAGTTGGTGAGTGTGAGTTTAGGGAGATAATTGAGAGGGATGTAGAAGAGAGTTTAAACATAAATGAATGTTATGTTGCCATTCTAAGTACTTGAAAAGGAAAAGAAAGTGTAAGACAATAATTAGAAGATTAATTTGACCCTAATAGATGCTTTGACTATAGATTAAATACATGATATTTGATATCCATTCTATAGACTACTAAATTAGATACTAAAAGCTTTAAGAAGATGCTTAGTAGGATTGATGAGTCTTCTATCATCCTTTTGTTTGATTCTATAGAAAATTAAAAAAACAATTAGTAGTAGGAAGAGGAGTCAAGGTAGCAACTCCAAAAATATTCTAAAAAATATTCTAAAAAATACAAAAGACTATAGGAGATAGTACTACAATAGAAAAAGAAAAAGAAGGAAAATTAGGTGAAGAAAAGCATACAAAAATTAGTTTAGAATTACAATTGCTTTTGTAACTTCCTATTTCAGTAGTATACAAAACACAAGAAAATCAAGAAGGATAGAATAAGATGAGTATTATGATATAATTACAATAATGATGAAAGAAGATGGAAACATGGTGTCAATAGCATTGAGGGTATAAGCTTAACTTTGCCCTTTGATTAATTTTATCTTATATAGAAATAGGAATTAGAATTAGAAGTTAAATGATTAAGCCAAACCTTTAGGATTTTCCTAAAACTCAACTTTGAATTTCAAATGAAGTACTCAATATCTAGAGATTTTCAAAATGCATTCAATTTAAAAATAGATAAAAATGAAAGAAGATATGAATGGATGAAGTTTAGTAATAAAAGAAATTAGTTTTGGATGACAATTAATAATAATCATCCAAGAAAAGTCAAAATATAATATTAAAGTCTAGATTAAATTCAAAAGTCAAAATTTAAAAGAAAAGTCAATTTGGAATTGTAGGTCGATAGAAAATGTTTGATGAAGTTTTAGAATGATAATTTGCTACCAAACTTCATCCATCCATAATTTTTTATAGAAAAGTCCAAAATTGAAGTGTCTTAATATTTTAGAAAGTCTATTTTAAGCTTTGCAACTTAGAAACCTTAAAAATCTAAAAATATCAAGTTAAATATTAGAATAAAAATTTAAAGTTAATTTTCTAATGTGGAGTGTTGAATTTATAAGTATATAATCTAGGTAAGAGAAAGCATCTTTGGTTGAAGCTTGGATGAAGAATCATCATGATTGGCCCCACAAACACTTCTAAAAAGATGAAGTAGGTAACAATGACAATGAAGACAGTAATGTTCTTTCATTGAAAGATCCTATTGCTCAACCATTCCTAATTAGGTGTGTCATTCAATTTTAGAACCACCTAACTCAACAATAATTGCAAAATCCAAATCCACTGACGATTGCCTACACCATTGTGTCTAGTGTATTTGGAATATTGGAAGATGCACTATAAGAAACCTAAGTTTTTATGATGGATTTTTCTAGACATCCACTTGTTTTCACGTTAGTAACAATGTCAAACATAACAATAGGATGTCACATTTGACGTTGTTGTTAACATGAAAATAAGTTGATGCCTAGAAAAGTCTGTCATAAAAAACACAAGTTTCTTACAGTGATGAGATCACTTGTTGGTTGTTGTTCTATTGGAAGGTTGTGCTATTTAGAGGTTTGAGACCACATATGTAAAATCCTACTTTGTGAGCAAACATTCAACCTCTACCACACACAATACTCTATATGAGTTGTTTCATCTTGATATTTGGTACACTCCACTAGCCCCACTTGATGATAGGAAACTCTTCCAATTTGTAACATTGAATATTGACAACAATCATTTGCCTATAACCCTTGTATCATTAGAAGGGATTTCAAGTTAAGGGAGGGCTATTTTAGGCCTATTTCCATGGCAATAAAAGAATGTGGCTCTATTAGAGTTCTTTTTTCAAAAATTCAAAAAATTCAAAAATACCAAAAAAAATTTGAAATTTTTTTCTTTTTCAAAAAATGATATGGCACTGTCTCGACTACATCAAATTGCGCAAATGGCAATGTTTTTACGTGGTCAAGATAGTTTTTAGAGCCCATGAACTTGTAGTCTTCCTAAGGCCCCGAATGTCTTCTAATGGTACCCCAAAGACTTTTGTGTGGCAATGGAATTAGCCATCTTACTTGGAGTATTGCACCAACATCTCAATCCAATTTATACCTTTTACTTTAAAATACAAAATACCAACTACAATATATTGTTGAATACAATGCAACTTACAAGACTTGCTAAGATGCCAAAGACTAATGGGTCTTCCTTTTTAGTATCCTAGAGGGTGAGGGCATACACCATTTATAATATCATCTTTTATACTATCAATATTTGAATCACATTTTGATGACATAGTAAGATCTAATTGAGAACTTGACATTCTTCAACATTGCCAACACATAAAAATAGAATCTTCTCGACATCACTTGAATTGAAGATCTACAGGCACTATATTTCTTTGAGATATAACCAACTGAATTAGAGATGGTTAGTACCTTCATTTGGGCAAATAAACAAATAAGATTAGTATTTGCAGAATTACAATAGGATATTTAGCTTTTAGTATTCATACATGTCTTTATGTCATATTGTATGGAATTTTTTATTTATATGTAATTGGATTTGCTTTGTATGAATTGGCACTCATCTAAATCTATAAATACCACCAAAACCTACTAGTTCATCTAAATCAAATATAATTTTAAGATTGAAGACAATTGGAGGAAGTTCAAACCAAACCAATCAACCTTCACTAATTGTAAAAGAAAAAGTTGATCTTCTTTGACCACTTACAACAATATATTTGAACTCTATGGACCCTTGTAGGCAAGTTTTTTTTGCATTGTAGTAATACACCATGGGGAAAATGGACAATAGTCCCTCCAAATTTAAGCCATTGTGACAATGCTATGGCTCTAAAGTTTGGCTCCAAGGTGCTAGAAAAAAAAATTGCTTGTAGGTTGTGAACTCCCAATTTGTCACTTGGAGGTTAAAACTCATAGTTTTCTTTTCCTTTCTTTTTTATAGTTTAAATTAAGCTTTATATGACAAAAGCCTTCAAAAGTGTATTAAACCAAATTAGGTATGTTACATACAAATATAGCATTTGGTCCAAAATAAAATATAATACCTAAAATAATCCCCTATCGCACATGTGTAAAGGTTAGAAAACTAGAAGTAGTAGAAGAAGAGAATACTTTGATAATACCATTTGAAATGCCTAAGCCTACCTCACATGTGATATATCATGGCTAATTATTTTGCAGGAACCCTAATGAGATTCCTAAGTCATTTTCTAGAGATAGGTTTCACTTTCATTGTTGTTCGAAGAAAAAGTAGAAACTCCAATTGTTAGCTTTGTTGTGTAAATAAAGATTGTAATACACAATAATTCAAATGCAACAACTAATATAAAATATGAAATCAAAAACTAAGCAAGAATGCATAACAAACACACGCTTGAATATCCCCTAACAAATAATAAGTCCTTCAATCAGTTAGAAACAAATACACATGCAATCGGGGCCGACCTTTGGTGATACTATTGCAACAACTATATACATTCAGATCAATGCGTTGGTACATAGATAGGCCAATCAAGTAGTGAGAAAGTGGCTAAAAAATTGTAGGTTGAAAGCAATGTGAGCCCCATCTTTAATTGCCTTCAATAGTTTCTTGGAATTGAATTTTATGGTTAATCTCATCATAATTTGATATTGTGAACCCATTCTAGTACCCATTAATCAAATGATAACATCATCACCAAACATAAAAGGTCAACTCTGAAAAAGTCCTCAATTCTTACTAGAAGATGTGATACAACTAGAAGATTGTTTGCAATGAGGACAAATCCCATCCCTAGAAAGAAGAATCAAAAGAGGTAGTGTCAAGTATGTCATATGCCATCTACATTGGCATTGATCACACAATAACGTGGTAGTGGCTCCTTTCTTCTCATCACACATACAATATGAAAGGCCAATTGGCATAACAATCAACTCTAGATGTACAAAATCCTCAATAGGAAGATGATATGAAGTGTAACTCTTGTAGTGCTCTTGACATTCCCATTCATCTTTTGCCTTCAAATAACAAAACATCACTTGACAACACATCCTTCATACAAAGAATATTACACCTTGCCTTTACATCACAGTTGTTAGTGCCCTCGGAAAATGTATTCAAGAATGTCGTTTTCCCTTTTTAAACCATCCTTTCTTTGTATTTTGTTCCTATTGACTTCATTTTAATGAATATTTTGGCTATTAAGCCAAAACTTGCCAAACAATGTTTTAAGAGCAAATCTTGCACTATTGTTTGTGTTTTTGAAGCAAGTTTTGAAGGACATTGAGTTTCCTTTAAACCTTGCATTTTCTTATACTTATATGTGTTGTTTTTGTATTAACACTTTGTATTAGTATTTTTATACTACCTTGTAGTAATTCTAGAAACAAGCCCCTCTTATACCTTAGCAATGCTGCTTATTGGGGCCTTCTAATGATTTTGATGATGTTTTTGTGTACATTTCTTTAGTGGAAAATCCTTATTGAAAATTCCTTTAGAAAATTGTGAATTGTAAAATAATAATACTAACATATGTTGGTGTTTATGTGAAGTTTAAGTATACTGTACTAACATGTGTTAATGTTTATGAAAGTGAGAAGTCTAGCACTAACATTCTACTATCTTGGTTTTTATTAAATTTGGTCTAGCATTCCCCATGTTTCTCTAAATATGGCATAGCTTTAAATATTTGATGTGTCAAAATCCTTAGTTTTTATGTTGAAACCTTATGTACACTAAAGCTTTGAATATTAAACGTTTCAATATTCTTAGTGTCTTTGGTTAGCACTCCAATGTGATGGGGTTTTGAACTTAATGGTAAGATTGATATAGTTGAGTCAAGAGCCATAGCCTTCCATATCTTTGACATTCTTGTAAATTCATATGTAGAATGACCTTTAGTTTAAAAAAAAAAAAAAAATCCACTTAGTTCAATTGCTAGCTTGAAAGTCTAAGGCTTATATTAGAATCAATTGGTGTTTAAAAATCAATCAATATTAGAACCAACCAATGTCAAGAATCAAACTCCAACTAGCAAATAGCTCAACCAAGTAAGTATGTAGGTTATCTAACAATTACAAGTAGGAGGCTTGGGGTTTGATTTAATAGTCACAAGCATACAACCCTTGGGGTTAAATCCAATGGCCATGTTGCCATGATCATGTAGGCCACAATGTTTAATCCAATGATTGCAAGCAAAAAGCTTGGAATTTGATCCAATGGTCACAATTAGGCACACCTTGGGGAATGAGTGTTGGAGATAATAATTGCGAGGCTAAAGTATCCAAGAGATCTAGGACAATTTTATTCCTCCAAATCCACACTTTTGTTGTACAAAATAAACCAGAATTAGAAGTCATAGACTCATTCTCTTGCATTAACTGCTCAAGGCCCTAGGCCTTTTTGGATTAAAAAACATGGTAGCTTTTGAAGTGCTATAAATTTAAATGTGACTAAGTTATATAGATCTTAACCATGCAATCATGTAGTACATATTTTGTAAATGGCATGGATCTAATTTGAAGTCATTTGACCATGTAGAATGAAAGATTATAATGTTTGTGTTGAAAAAGAATGCTGAAATTTTCCTAAAAAAACATTTGGAGGTGAAATTTGAATTCTGAACCTTCTCAAATGAAAAAACTTTAAACTACTAAGTGCTTGAAAATCAAAATTCAAATACATTCGTGAAAAAAAATATCATTTGATTGACTCA
This sequence comes from Pseudoscleropodium purum, assembly GCA_963969395.1. Taxonomy (NCBI): domain Eukaryota; kingdom Viridiplantae; phylum Streptophyta; class Bryopsida; order Hypnales; family Brachytheciaceae; genus Pseudoscleropodium; species Pseudoscleropodium purum. The sequence goes on from OZ017796.1 coordinate 9,507,658, forward strand.
TTATGTCTACAAAATGGCTTTGAAATGTCAAGAAAAGCTGCCAAGAATTACATCCAAGGTTGAACCTCCTTCTACTAAAATGCCTCCTAGTCACTCATTATTTTTTGGATTGATATGAAATTTTATTGGCACAAACTAGACTAGTATGTGCAACTTTCCCAAAAATAATTATTGAAAACGGGCATTGTATGAGGAAGAAATAGGATGCCAAAGTTTACTATAATGAAAAACTAATAGGGTTTTGAACTTCAAATTGCTCCCAAACATTCAAAACAACCTAGATTGATATGAAAATTTTACCAAAAAACTAGACTTCAAAGGGAATATAATCTAAAAAAATTTATCTAAAAAAACCTCTATACAAAGGAGATACAAGCTCCCAAAGTTGCAGCTATCAAGTGCAATTTTGTGAACCCAAATTATACTTGTGAACTTCGATTGGATTTCAAGAAACTAATTCATCTTGGGTTGATCTGCAAATTTTACCACATAATCTAAAAAAGTATTTTCAACTTCTCCAACAAATTTTATTGGATTTGGACATTAGATGCAAAAGTTACATTACTTTGAATTGAACTCAAACTATGTGAGGTTGCTTTTAAGCCCCTTGGGCGTTGAGGGGTTAAATTCTCACACACCTCAAAACTAGCATCACAAACGCAATTCTGTACTTGATAGTAAAACCTTGTAAACAAAATACTAGAAAAGTAGTAGAAGAATCAAAGGAAAATTAGAGTGAGAGAAGAATAAATTAAAGTAGAGATATGTCCATGCATGTATCCATGAAGTGAACAAAAGATAGAGAATAGGAGAAAATTTGAAGGAAATTTCATTTAGCCATTCAAAATCTAGATTCACAATTATTGACTCATAGTTCAAGTAGGAAAAATGAAGTAGAATTATTGGCACTTTGTAGTTCAAATAGGGAATAAGAAGTCGAATATTTGGATTTTATCTTTGAACTTGAATAATAATCTTTTCACAAAGTCAACTAGTTGATATTGGCAAAAATTCAAAAAAAGAGTTTTAGAAAAAAATATCTAAAGTAGAAAAGAAAAAGAAGGGAGACTAGAAGGAAGAAGTAGAAGAAACTTAAAAGGGGGAGTAGGAGGTTAGAGTGGAATTTAAATGGACAACTTGTACTACAAATTACCAACTTGAGTGATGAATAAGTTATAAAAAAGGGACAAGATGGAGAATGACAAGGACGCCAAGGCAATCTTGGATGAAGTCAATTCTAAGGTTAGTACGTAAATCTTCCAATTTCTTCTATATCTTTTGCTTAAAAATTCAAACAAATAGGGGAAGTTACAATCTTAATTTAGACCTCTAGAAATTGATCACAAATAATGGACCAACCCAAGTTTGTAAAAAACTCACCCAAAAAATCTATGGGCTAGAAGAAGCACAAATTAGGTTCAACTATTGAGTATCAACTAAGAAAAAAGTAGATTGTACAATATACCACTATCCAAGGTTGCTATTATGTGAGCCTAGGAGTGTAAGCACATGAGCCTAGAAAACTATACTTCTATGTTGTAGGTGTCTATATTATAGAAACTTTCTATGATTATAGTGCAACTATAATATATGTACTTATATTACATGTGTTTATATTATAAGTACCTTCAATGCTTGTTGCATATTTATTTATACATATGCTCAAAGCTCACATGCTCGCATTTTCATGCTCACATACTAGCATCATTGTACCACTACCAACTCTAAGACATCCAAATCATATAGTTTCTTCCTCTCTCCAATTCCAATTTCACTCTTTTGGAAGCTCCACTTCCATATCTCCCCTTTGCATACAATGAGGTCCCTTGCAAACCAACCTAGACAAAGCAATTACAATCCTTTGATCTCCTTTGCTTACTTTCTTTGTTGTTGTTGCAATAGATCAATTCAATGAGAGTCAATGACGGAAAAGACTTGTGGAGAGAAGCTATTCAAACATGGATTGCACCTCTGCATTGCAAAAAATTGTATGTTACAAATTCTATTGAATCAATAATCAAATCAGTATTTGTACAAATGTTAATTCTAAATAAATCAACAATCAAATTAATATGAACCCTAACCGTCATGACATTAACATTGAAACAACAAAACAGATCACTAACAAGGAAGATGATGATGATCACATTATTTTCTATCCTAAGATTATATGGACTTTTTGCATCAGGATGTCTATCAATATCACTCGAGGCATGTCTTAAGGCATTAGAACCATGTTTGCATACATTCAATTAAAAAATATGTTTAATCCAAATTTTGATGAAGTCATTAGGTCCGTCTTTTGTGTCCTTCAAGTTAAACAACCTCAGAAATTATCAAGTTGTTCGGTCAAATGATCCTATCTATCTATTTGTTTTCTATCTTAACATATATGATGTGGGCTTTTTGCGTTGGAATGTTGTTTGGGATTTCTTTTTTTTTTATATAGCTTTCTATTTGATTCTATCACAACAACATGTTGGATGCCGTCGGTATACCCATACTTAAATTTTTTGAATGATAGATTTGGTAGGAAAGTCATTTTGATTTAATAAATTTCTATTGAATAGAGAGTCTAAAAGAGATATATTGAATGTCACTTATTGAGTACAGAGCACTCCCTCTCGTTAGTGCAAATCACTTTGTTGCTTTTGGTTCCCTCCGTTGCCTTTTTAGAAGACTACCTTTTGGAAGCCCTCCAAGAAAAGGGTGCAACCTCATGCTACAATGGCCGTTTTTTTGCAAAACACAATTAACTGGTATTGTGCCCACATTATTCGATTCTTTTTTACTACGCTCTATAACCAGTCAAGACATGTCTTGAGGCATCAAAATCACATTGGTATACATACAATTCAAATTATTTTTATCAAGTGTTGATGAAGTTCATTAGATCTTTCTTTTGTATCCATCAAGTTAGTCAACCTCAAAAATTATCAAGTTGTTTAGTCAAACAATCCTATCTATCTAAATCTTAATTATGTTCATCTACATTCTATCTTGATAGACTTTAGGGCTGAAGATAATCATTATGACAAACATATTGATGTTGTGATGTAATGCAAACAACTTTAGACAATTGTGAGGTTAGAAATTAGAAGTTGAATGAAGACCGGGGATGCTAAGAAGTATAACAATAGGACAAGTCATAGGCTCATGGATGGCAACTACTATCTTCATTCTATATACAATGACTTAGAAAAACAATTGGCCATCCAATGGAATTATATTTGGCATACAACCTAAGAGAGCATATTACAAATTTTGTGCCTAAATTAATTATGATTAATGTAGTATTAATTGACTTCCTATGGGTAATCCAAGTGGTACATTCTTGTGGAAATGGTTGAAAGAATCTTAAAGGTGGCCAACTATTTATATTGATTTTAGTATCTTCTTCTTTCACTTGTCTTTTCTATATACTTAGAGATCTTTGAGACCTTTCAAAAGTCATCGGTTGAGACTCTTTACATTTTCAGTAGTCAAGATGAAGAAAACAAGATGCATGATTGTTCCCAAATTGTATCATTAAGTGAGCAAGGATTGTTACAACATTTCATAGCAGGTCATATGCACATTCCTTGTAGCATAGTTGGAAGCATTTTAACACAATTCCAAAAAGATGGAGAGGTACTAGATCGTCCCAAATCAAGAAGACCACATCTATTGAGCATTTGCAATGAGAGACTTGTTGTGAGGATGTTGAATGAGTGAAAATCAAGTAATGTAGCGGGGGTTGGTCATGGATTATGAGCCCAAGGTCTCTGCTTGAGCAATGAGATTGTCTGTTGCAATTTTCGACTACAAAGGCTTGGAGTGAGAGTGAAGAAAAAACCATTGCTAATGAAGAAGCATCAATAGAGATGTGATTTATGGACAAAGGCTTCGTAGAATTGCAATATTGAAGACTAGAGTCACATCATTTGGTTAGATGAGTCCAAATGTAATGTTTTTGGTTCTAATGGCTATCAATGATGTTGGAAAAGTCCTACAAAGCCTCTTCGTGATTTTCATGTGCAACCTACGGTTAAACATGGTGGTAGTAGCATTATGGTTTAGGGATGTATTAGTTGGGCCGGTGTTAGAAACCCAATTGCATTGATGGCATTATGAATTCACAAGTTTATCTTGACATTTTGGATTTGCAATTGTTGGATACCATTAGGAGCTAAGGTCTTGATGAGGCAAAACTATAATCTTCCAACATGATAATGATCCAAAGCATACATGTGGTCTTGTACAATGATCGCTAGGTCAGTAGAATTTTTCTGTGATGGAATGGCCACCTCAATCTCCTCATCTAAATTCCATCAAGCACTAGTGGAATGAAGTAGATAGATGCTTAAGGTTGTTTGGTAGTTCACATACAAGTAGAGATGACTTGTGGGAAAAGATCCAAGTTGTTTGGCAAAGCATTGAAGTAGATTTTGTCTAGAAATTCATCCACACAATGTTAGCAAGGGTGGTTGATCTTCATGCAACAAAGGATGGATACACACGCTAGTAGACTTATAGTAGTTGTACAAGATGTATCATTTTCTACTTACTAACTTTCCATTTCAAGTTTAGTTTGTCTTATCATGATTTCTCTTGTAATCAGTATAATATCTTGGCCATCATTGTTGCACACTTATTTTAACTTTTGCTTACATTTTAATTTTCTTTGTAAGAAATTTTGACCACATATTTTTCACAAAATGTGGTATCTATGATTAATCTTTCCAATTAATTGTCATTAGTTCAAAAATAATTTTTAAATTTTCATGATTACAAAGACTGGCCAAGTACTTTTGTGAGTCACTAAATTTTATCGAAAAAGAATAGATTGATTAGATAGTTTAGGAGTTAGTAGATTTACAAATCATCTTGGACAAAAAGATAGATTAGTTGGTTATCTTGGCAATTGTTGGTTGAAAATTCTCTAAGAAGACCTAAGACATCTATGTGACAATGGAATCCATAGTGTATCAAAGCAAATAGACGCTCATTAGTATCACTATAATTCAATTAGTACTTGCTACTTTTTAGGGTAGAATGGAGAATTTGGACTTGGTTTAGATTTCAATTGGTGGATTGATCCAAACTTGCAAATTCTTCACAAAAATAATCTATGGAATACAACACTATAATAAACTTTTTTTTTTTTGGTATGTTTTACCACTAACATGTCATGTTTGATAAAACATGAAGATGTCAAAGGGCAAATGGCCCCAAAAGGTAGATTTTTGTTGATGTTGTAAGACAAGTTGATGCTATCATTGATGTCAATTGATGTTTTACTTGACATCACTAAAGACATAATGATGTTTTTGGATCGTCTAAAAAAATATAGACTTGCCACGCTAGCAAGCAAAGTCATTTTAACTATGAAAAATCAGTAAAAATTATTACTGTCTACAATAAAACATTAACCAAATGTGAAAATTTTAGAGGAAGGGTGGCAATGTGGCATACTTTGCAAAAAAAAGGAAATGGATGGATGTGCACTAGATGAAATAAAAAATCTTCTTATACTAGTGGGGTGGTAGGAAGATTGACAATCCATATGGGATATGTAAAGCAAGAATTGAATTCAATGTAAATTGTCTAAAGTCATGTCCCCATATATTTGAAACAACAACATTTAGCAATCAAGCTCTTGTATTCTAATTATTCCATATTTTTGGTCTCACCTTTGACAAACAATGGAATTAGAAGATTTTTTAGGCCTCAAGAAGATTGTTTCCATTTATTCTTGAAGCTAGAAACAATGCATAGCTGGCTAAAATATAAAATAATAAAATAAATATTTTTTTATTATATTATACAAAATTATTTGAAAAATATAAATTTTTTAATTTAAGAATAATATTTTTTTTACTTTTTAGTCATAAAATATTTTAAAATGTTAATTAATTAATGTTATCTAATGTAGCAAGGTCTTGGCTACATCAAATTGCTAACATGTCAACGTTTCTATGATGTTCTTAAATTCCTAACAATCCGAAAACTCGTAGTCTTATTGAGTCTTCAATAAATGTCTAATGATTTTTAGTATAAATACATCCTCTTTATCTTTCATTCCCACTGACTTTCAATGAAATAAGATAGTTACACCTAATTTTGACCCTTTTATAAAATTGACCCCTACAATTTCTTGCCTAAAATATACTCCCCACTATTCATGAGAGTGTAGGATCAATTTTAAAAACACCTATTTTCAGCACTTTGAAGATTCATAATTTATTCATATGGTGTCCAAAAACTGTATTCTAAGGGAATCTAGAATCCCTTTTGGACTAACAATAGGACCCCACAAAAAAAATTCAATATAATAATGGGAACCATAATGAATTGCTTATTTGATTCATTTTAGATGTAGTTATCTTAATTCTTTCATTTGGCCATCAAAAATTCTCTTGATGGTACATGGTAAGTTCCCTTTAATTCTTCTTGAATTCAACAATTTTTTTGTTTCATTTTATTTTATTTTTTAAATAATTATTTTTTAAATAATTATTTTTTAAATAATTATTTTTTAAATAATTATTTTCTACTAACCTTGTGCTATAGGTATGGTATGTGCAAATTGATGTCTGAAATAACATCTAAATGTCTAAGTTGATGTTTCAAAAAGCAAAATTTTAAATTTTAAATAGCATGAAAGTATGTTGACTAGGCATGTCATGTCATCATCAATGGTTACGACATCATTATTTTTCTGCCACGTCAACAACAAACCATATGAAAAATTCCTATGTGGCATTGCTCGCCTATGTGGTGCTTATGTAGAAGTGCTATGTCATCTATGTGCCACAATGTGGGGACCTTGCAAGAAGAAGTTCTATGTGATGTTAGAATAAAACATATTGAAATTAGGAGTGTCTTTTAGGATTTTTGCACGTTTTTGGCATGTTTTCAATAACAAATTTTAGGTGACATCATTATTGATCACTTACATGTCTAACACAATGTCCTATCACGTTTTCTCTAATGTTATAAAAAACACTAATTTTTTATAGTGCAAGAAGTACGGACTAGGTTTCATTTTTAAATGTCTACTAAAAAAGTAATAGATTGTATAATTTACTACTACCAATTCTTAGACATCTTAATTATATAGTTGCTTCCCTATTAGATTCCAATTTCAATCTTTTGGACACTCTACTTCCATATCTTACCTATGCATCTTACAAGGTCTCTAAGGTATGTACTCCTAGTTTTTTGGTGTTAGTTGTGTCAATGAAATCTATTGAAGGGTTACACTACTAGAAAACGTTGGAATTTCAACAGATTTCTGTTGATTCAGTCGCGTCGTTCCAACTACTATACAACAAAAATCTATTAAATTAACAGATTTTTGTTGATTCGGTCGCATCATTCTGGTCATTATACAACAAAAATTTGTTAAATTAACAAATTTTTGTTGTATAGTGACCAGAACAACAGGACCAAATCAACAGAAATTTGTTGAAATTCCAACGTTTTCTACTAGTGTTATTATTGTACTAGTAGTAGCCCTTGTTTTTCTAAATGTTACTAGAAAACAACCATGATTTTCAAAAGAAGAGCTCAAAAATGGGATAGTAGCCATAGGACTAATAGGAGACCAAATTGAGTTGGGGATTTTAGAAAACATATGGATGTTACAATCACAACAACTTCTTGTCTTATGCAGCAAGAATGTTGTAGTAGACATAAAAAAAAACACAAGCACTTTTTTTACAACATCTATACAAACAAAGATTATCTTGTTTGCAAGGGATTTTGGTTTTATTGCATATAAGTTAAAGAAACTTATCATGGATTGTGATAAAATCCTGACATGTGTGAAAAAAACACAAAGAAGAGGTAGCTCTTTAGTATCATTTTTTAGAAACCTTACATGGATGGATGGGAAAGTTGTGAAACGACTTCATTTTTCATTGTACTTCCAATATAGCACAAATTGTATGAACTAGTTTTAAAATTAGTGTAATGCATTGTAGCATATATACTATCCATTAATTTGTGTTTTCATACTTCCAAATACTTTAAATTAAAATGTATTTTGTTGTTAGTTTTTGGAGATTCATTTTTCACTGTAGTTATTGTTTTTATCTTCTTCTAAACAACAAAAAATTGGAAACCAAACAATGATTTTGCACTCACTTCCATTGTATCTTGCACTTATTCCATTTTCCGTGGAGGATTAAAAAATAATTGGATTGCAAATTGATTAGAAGACATTACACTTCATATTATAGCCATGTTCAATATTTCAAGAGCAAATTCTTCTTTGTATGTTTAGAACCATATTAGCTATCAAATCTTGAAATTCTATGAGGCAATTCTTCTTCTTATATATTGAAATTTTCTCCAATTTTATTATTTTATTAATAAAAAAATTATCTTGACAATGTAGTAAAGTAATAGTATTGTAAAAGTAGGTATTCACCTTCTACTATTACGTCTATGACATTTAAATTCAAAATGTAGAAGGCACCATATTTTGGTTTTGACAAAACTTTGAAGTAAAAGAAATTCTAAAGTTCTCAATATATTAACCCTTAAAGTTCCTTGACTATGTTTTCACCAAAAACGCTCCAAAGTTGCCATTTCTTGTACAAGTATTTTTCTTAAAACATTTTTCAACACATCCAACCATAGGATCTTGTAGTAATCAAATTTGAAAAGATGAGGACAAAATTTCAAAAACTTCCACTGTGTAGATTGCAAGATATTAGCGTTTGAATTGATAAAAAGCCTTTTTTTGGCCCTACAAAAAACTAGGCAACTGCACTTCACAAGGTCAAATTTGTTTAAAAAAGGGTCCAAAATGGTTGCAACTCTTGGATTTTTCCTTCAAAGCAAGTTGGATACATGCTTGAAAAATTCAGATCATTTGGATTTATACAACATAAAGGAAAAAATAGTAAGTAGAAAGAAGTAGAGAATGATTCAAAATACTAAATTGTTAATAATGTAGTTATGGAATTGAAAAGTGCCAATTCCAATTGTTGCAATATTGTAATAATCAATCTACATCCTATGGTTTTATTTTTTTTCCAAAAATATTGAAAATTGAGTTAAATAAAGGACTTCAAAGCTTATTTTAGAGTAGAAAATCCACAATTGCTTGCAAACTAAAACTCTTCATAACTTTCATCTCATTGATAAAAATGGAATGATTCAAAGCTTTCCATGTATATATAAATCTAAAGAACCAATTTCAAATTTTTATTTTTGAAAAAAGTGATTTTTTTTATTTGCTAGTGTTGCCCAAGTTGTGAAAATACACAAAATTTTGCATCATGACTTTTTATTTGTATACTCAAATGAAATGAAATTTAGTACTTATGGAAAGTATTCCTCATCTACACCTTGTAAAAAAAATTTAGCCTATAGAATTCAAAATCTCTGCTCACATGCACTTGCCCCAAAACTTATGTTGCCAAAAACACAAGGTTGGTCCTTTAGGAGTTAATTAGTAGTTTTTTTAAGAATGATTTCTTCAAGAGTAGGTTCAATTCCTAAACACACTTGTTAAGAAAAAAGTGTACATTCAACATTGGGAATTTGACTTTGATGATGAGTAACAATGATTTTCCAATTCAACATTTTGTGCAAGGGTGTCTACTGCAAATCTTCATTTTTTATTATTGAGAACTCTTTGAAATTAGCATGAAGTACAATACATCTTGGAGGGAAATTACAATAGATGTTTCATTTCACAAGATGTACAATGCATTCATAGAAATTGAGGAAATTCTTAAAATTCATAGTTTTTGTTGGGACCAACATTTTGAATTTGACATGAGATAGGAAGAATTATTGAAAGACTATAAATGACTTGCACACCTTAGCAATGGTTTAAAATTTGACTGAAGGTAAACTTCTAGAATTTTTTGGAGGTTGAGATAAAACATTGACCATGTGTAGAAAAAAATAGGAGAAGGGCAGCCACATAGTATCTTTTTAAAAAAAAGGGCACTTGATATGGCATTTGAGTGACATGGCATGTAACAAGAATGAAGTGGCATGCCACATCAACACACTTTGATGCCATCTTCAAATTTTAACATTGTTTTGGTAGACATCAAATTGGAATGTCAATTAAGAGTTGAGACATCTTTTGTGACGTTTAGATTTTTTTGCAATGTCAATTGATATGTCAATTGAGTTGTCTACATGTTTTTTCTGAGACAACATTGTGTTCATCAAAATACTCATGTTTGAAATTTTGCTTTTAATCAAATTTCTATGTTTGAGATATTCCATATAGACTATCTTCCCTCCTACCACCCCTCTTGTAAAAATAACTTGTCTTTTTATGTTAAAATATTTATAATAAGGCTTTTCAAGCCATGCAACATAGTTGCCAATATGGTGTACTATATATAATATATCATGTTTGGCATATTGTGTATAATGTATTGTGTACAATGTATGGTATATGGTATATGTTTGAGCCGACATCAAAAACATCTAAACATTACTAAAAACAATATTAAAATTCTTTTTGATGTGGAAGTTGACGTCACTAAAAATAGTATAAAATTTTTCAAATAGCATGACATTAGGTGCTACGTCAAGTGCTACATCATCTCTGGTTTGGATGGAAAAAATCCTGTGTGGCACTACCTACTCGCATGGTGCTTATATGGCTACCACATGCTACACTTTTGGCACCTTCTTTGACCATGCTTGCTATGACATTTCTCTAAAAACATGGCACATTTTCTTAGAATCCTTTGTGTTTTTACCATGTCAATTTTAATGGATTTTTCTAGATATCCATAGTAGACATGCCTGACATTTGACTAAACATCTAGTCATATTATTATACTTGCCAAAAAAAACGTGATTTTTTTCTAGTGTAATTACTTTAGTCCTAAAATTTAGGCAAGGCTTAGAAGTAAATTAGCATCACCACAATGAGAAGGTGGATGATCTAATTTTAGATGACAGCACGAACCTTAACTTTAAGGATTCTATATTTTTCCAAAGTAAGGGTTGTATATTTAGTGTTTGAATACCACAATACCTCACAACAGAGGATTTTTGCAACATTTATCAATTGTTTTGGATGTGTTACAATTTTAGATAGAACAAAATGCAACTACAATCTATTCTTTCTAGAGGGTGGTAGGTGCAAATCACAATGCAAAAGAAAGACTGGCAAGCTAAATCTCCAAATGTGTGGATAATGCCAACATCGTGATGAACTAAGACCATAAACTATATGCAAATACCACTATAAGAAAACCTTGCTTTAGATGACATATTGACATCAAAAGGAATGGATTTTAGGTGACATCCGAGGTGATATCGAAAAAAATAAACCATATTTTTATGTCAACAATGATGCCCATTGATGTTATATTAGACATCATTGTTGACATAAAAACATGGGTTTTTTTATGTCACCTAAAATCCATACCTTTAGACATCAATAAACTTTGGTTTCTTATAGTGTACTAGTAAATTGTTTGATTTCAAGTGTCATTTTGATTTTACTCAATTCAATTCATTTTTGTTGTTTTGTGGGATTGTGTAGGTTGCTAACATTACATTAGTGCATTTACCATGATGCACTCATTAGGCCCATAGATTCTTTTTTTGTTGTTCAATTTTTAGGATTTCAATTTCATGTAATAGATACGCTTGGTCTTGCATTTTGAATTTAAAATCCTAAACCATTTACAATGCAAATTTCAACTTTTGAACACCTTGTAAGTTTTTGTGAGTTGCATTTGTTAACTCATAAAAATCATGCACTAATTTTTGCATGTTCATTTTAATCCTAAACTTAGACATATATTAGTTTTTGTATGGTTTTGTACATGATACTAGTTTTGTATAGTTTGTACTTGAAATTAGTTTGTATTCAAAACTAATTTATGTTTAAAAACTAATTTATGAATGTTTCCCTTGTTATCTATCACTATAATAATTCCCATATCTACCTACATAGCCTCCATGTAATAGAGGTTTGAATGCACATGATCATTGAATACCCTATGTAGTGCACTCCGTGAGACAAGGTCCCTCACAAACCAAACTAATGAAAGCAATTACAATCCTTTGATCTCCTTGACTTGCTCCTTTTGTTGTTATTGCAATAGATCAATTTGATGAGATTTGGTAGTAGAAGGAATTTGTAGAGAGAAGCTCTTCAAACATAGATTGCACCTCTGCATTGGAAAAAATTGCACATTACAACTATCAAATCATTAGTCAAATCAATAGTTGCAAATATAAACTATGAATAAATCAATAGTCAAACTAATATAAACCTTGATCCAGTTGACTTATTAACTTTGAAACAACAAAATAAGTCATCAACTAATAAGATGACGATGATAATCTTGAAGGCGGTGATTGATAGCTACATAAAGACCAAAGGATGTTAGAAAATAGAACAATAGAACAAGCCATGGCCTCATGGTTGAGCTAGTTGACAATTGTTGTTGATTGTGATTACTAGTTAATGTTATGTGATTTTCTTCAGTGGCAATTGTTGGTTGAAAAAGATCACATGTATCACATGGATGTTCAATTGTTGACTTGGAATCGATCTCATTGTTGTAGACTACCAAGAGAATTTTCCTATGTGGTAGTGTCCAGGTGTCTTCTTCTTCAACAATTGTATGTTTGTGGAATGCAAACAAAGAAGACAATGTGTTTCAAAATGCATTTGTATTTTCCACAAAATATTCTTAAACAACAATTCCTTCATAGTCATCTATTCTCTCTCTTTTGAATCAAAGGTCAACCAATTGTAGTACTCTATGAGTTGTACAAAATGCTATTGAAGAAGTGGAGATGCTAGTATGTGAGCTTGTGAGCGTGAGCCTATGAGCCTATGAGCATATGAGCTTGTGAGCCTACATTTTTTTGTTTCATTTAGAGTTTGTATATCCATCAAGAACGTATGACTGTGGAATTAGAAATAAGGATTTTCAATCCGAATGAACAACAAATGAATATGCTACTATGCAATTTTGTACCAAAAAATAAAACAAATTTATTTTCAAAAATTAAGATATAGTCAAAATAGATAAAGTTTGTAAGCAAGTACATGATAAAAATAGATGTAATGGTTTAAGATGTCTCACTACAAAGTTCCTAAATACAAAATTGGGATACATCATAACAACATCATAGAAATGACATTTATGAAGTCTAAAATAAAAGGACCAACAAGTAAGGGTCGTAAAGGCTAAATATAATATGGTGATAAGCAAAGGCTCTAAACATTATAAACACTAAATCATAAATAATGCTTTTGAATGATTAAGTGATAAATGTAGTCTTTATTATAAATCTTTATATAAATTTAAAGGATGAAAATGGTCCATCTATTTTATTTTATTTTTATTACTATATTTGAAAATAAAAACAAAAATATCTTAGACATTGAATATTTAAAATAAATATAGTAGTCATATGTTATACACCAAATAAATTTGCTAATCCTAAATGACCTAAACAATCATTTTTTAATCAATCTTTTTATTTTTTGAATTGTCTTTTTTTTATTTTTTTTATTTTTTAAATAATAATAATTTCTAAAAAATAGTATATATACATAATTAATTTCAATGGTAGTAGTTTGATTTAATTCCAAGTTAAACTCCACTTTGTGGAATTTTATAAAGTTTAGTGATAGAGTGTGATTCAAGGCTCATGATTTACGAAAAAATGTAGTAACCCACAACAATATGCATATAATCAAAAATAGTGAGCAAAGGATCCATACCATCTAAAAGATAGTTAATAGATACAAGATCAACCACAACATCAAAAGGCTTTTTTGTCTCAATAGCCAACTACCATATACAAAATTTAAATTAGAATAATGTAACAATTGAATAAAAAGGTTCAAAAAATTATTATTATTTAAATAATAAAAATAGACAAATACTCACTTGAGACCACCAATCATTTAGCTTTATGAGGCCACTTAGAAAAGTCAATATCATTGAATTTTGCTTTAGAAAATTTGAAAGTTTTACAAAAAGTAGGGTTGACAGGACAATCGGACCTCCGGGACGTCCAGACGCGGACGCTGTGTCCGCAGCGTCCACTTGTCCCCCTGTCCGCCTCCTCTGCTTCGATCGCCCTGTTTCCCCCGACCGCAAAAATATATTTTATATTTTAGCTTTTACATAAATAGTGATATACAATTCTATTGAATCGCAATTGCAATATAAGAAAAATCAAAATCAAAATGACTTCACTCTCAATCTCTCATTGGTGAAAACAATCAAAACAAAAAACCCAAAACGGGTTTTCTAAGCCGCCCCGCCGGTCCGCCCCGCCCGTCCGCCTTCCGACAGCGGGAGGGACGTTGCGTGCGCTAGCGTCCGTGAGGACGGACATCCGAGTTCTGGACGCTATTTTGGGGCGGACGTACTAATTTGTCAACCCTGACAAAAAGTAGGAAACTTAATTACATCTTTAGCCACTTGATTTTTAAAGAAGTGTTCATTGTTGAAGTTGCCAACATTCAAAGCTTCTTTTCAATCATCATTAAACTTTCATCATGAGTTTCATAGTGACACTTCATTTGCTCCAAGAGAATTGTGATGTATTTAAGATATGCAATAGAGAGCTATTTCTTTAATTATGAAGAAAAAGTTACCTTCCCCTTGTCAACAACTTTGGAGACCCATTCATCAATTGCATTTGGAGTCTAATTTGATGGATTGTGATATTTTCACAAAATTTCTTAAGCTCTAGTAGAAACGTTCTTCAATTCTTGTTGTACGAAGTAAATGACATATAAGAATAAACAAAATTGTACATGATAACAAGTATTCTAATGTATAATAGAGCAACATAATATCAATTTAAATTAACAACGAGAACAAAAGAAAACATGAAATAGAAAATAAAACTAAAAATTGAAAAGAATATGAAATAGAAAATAAAACTTTAGAAATGAATCTTAAAATATGACTCCATTTAGAGCTTCAAAGGTCAAAGTGAACTAAATTCTTTAATTGGACTTTTGCTTGGCTTCAGCTATAGTAAGATCCTATTTGGAGATAAATTTTTCAAAATATGAGAATGGTTGCCTAGCAACACTTTGAATGCAATGAAGTTTGCAAATAAGATTTATAGAAATATGAAATTTTGGTTTCCCATAGCAAAACAAGATTTATTGTATTAAAATGTGTGAAGTGAACATCAAACAAAACAAAGTAAAAGAAAAACAATTGTAATGGTCCAAACCAAACAAGCTTGAGAGACTAAGAAATGAAAATAAATAAAAAATGATAATGAAATATAAAGAATTACCAATTGACATTATGTAATGTTGCCAATATAGTTGCAATATACTTCTTGACCTCCCAATCAATACTTTCAATAATATAATGCCACATGAAGTCCTCTGCATAATTAGGATTCATAATAGGCAACAATGCTTGTAGATGGTAGTTGCTATCCCACAACATAAATATCTTGTTAAAGAAAACTTTGAGATCTTTATCATTTTTCAATTTTTTGTTAAATGCAACATTTGCCTGCACCTAGTTGGCACTCCACATTTCAATAATCAATATCATTTGTAACATCTACTATCTTTTCTTCATTATTCTCCAAAGCCATATAGAAAACTCCATTTCCTTCTATATAACCATAAGTAACAAAATATGCAACTAAATTCATGGCATCATTCTTTAAAATAGGCCCAACAACTAGTAAAAAAATTGTATAACATTAAAAAATATTGATTTTTGATTATGTTCTTAGTTTATACCTCAACTCCTCAAGACAAGAAGAAGTGTTCATAGTCTCCTTCTTCAAAAAGTCATGCAACTCTAATTGATCTTTAGAAAGAAGTTGAAGTATAGCATCTAATCTCTATGCTTGTGGACCTTTTTGTGTCAATATTTTTTAAATCACATTTAAATTAAGATTAAAAAAAATTCAGATTGTATATATGTATTGTACAACATGTAATTCAATATAGTAGTTGTTAATGGCTATGTGTTAAAAAAGCTCATAATTTTTAGTATTTGACCAAATTCTAGCATATGTTGTAAGTAATTTAGAATCCCTAAAACTGTGGTTGTTAAAAGTTGTACACTAAGAAGACCAATATGATTTCAGCATTTGATTGAATTCATGCATATGCTACAAGTAAATTTAAATTTCCAAAATTGAGTCCTTAACAGTTGTGCACTTAGAAGCCCAAATTTATTTGAACATTTGACCAAATTCTCACATATACTACAAAGAAATTTGAATCCTCCAAACCAAAGGCCGGTAGACGTAAATAGTTGTGCACTTATGGGGTGAATTTTTTTTAACATTTGAACCAAATTTTGGCATATATTGTAAGCAAATTTCAATCCTTGAAATAGTGGCCATTAATGGTTGGGATTTAGGAAGGTCCCAAAAAATTTCAACATTTGATTAATTCTTGCATATGCTAGAAACAAATTTGAATCTTCAAAACTGTAGTTATTAACAGCTAGGGGTTTAATAATGCCCCAAAAATTTCAACATTTGACTAATTTTTGCATATACAAGAAACAAATTTGAATTCCCTAAATCTTAGCTGTTAATAGTAAAGATCTAAGAAGGCCCAAAAATTTTCAACATTTGACTAATTCTTGCATATGCAACAAACAAATTTGAATTTCCAAAATTGTAGCCATTAATGGCTAGAGGTCTATGAAGGTCCAAAAAAATTTCAAAATTTCATTAATTTTAGCATTTACAACAAATAAATTTGAATCCCCAAAACCATAGCCATTAACAGGTGAGGTCTAAGAAGGACCCAAAAATTTCAACATTTGATTAATTTTTGCATATACAAGTAACAAATTTGAATCCTCAAAACCGTAGCTGTTAACGGCTAGGGATCTTGGATGGCCCAAAAATTTTCAGCATTTAATTTATTTTAGCATATACAACAAACAAATTTGAATCCCCCAAAACCATAGTCGTTAATGGCTTAGAGCTTAGGAAGGCCCCCAAAATTTCAACATTTCACTAATTTTTACATACATAGGAAACAAATTTGAATCCCCAAAATTGTAGCCATTAATGGTTGGGGGTCTAGGAAAGCCCAAAATTTTTTAGCATTTGACTCATTTTTGCATACATAAGAAACAAATTTGAATCTCCAAAATTGTAGTCATTAACGGTTGGGGGTCTAAGAAGACTCCAAAATTTTCAGCATTCGACTCATTTTAGCATAAACAACAAACAAATTTGAATCTCAAAAACCATAGTCGTTAATGGATGGGGGTCTAGGAAGACCCCAAAAATTACAACATTTGATTAATTTTTGCATATTCTGAAAATAAATTTGAGCCTCCAAAACCATAGCCATTAACGGTTGGGGGTCTAGTAAGGCCCAAAATTTTTTTTAGCATTTAACTAATTTTTGCATATACAACAAATAAATTTGAATCTTCAAAATCATAGTCATTAACAATTGGGGGGCTATGAAGGCCTAAAAAATTTCAACTTTTGACTAATTTTGGCATACACATGAAACAAATTTAAACCTCTAAAACCATAGCCATTAACAGCTCGGGGTCTAGGAAGTTCCAATAAATTTTAGCATTTGACTAATTTTTGCATATGTTGGAAATAAATTTGAATCCCCAACTATAGCCATTAACGGTTGGGGGTCAAGGAAGCCCCAAAAAATTTGAACATTTGACTAATTTTTGCATATTCTAGAAATAAATTTGAATCCCTAAAACCATAGCCGTTAACAGCTGGGGGTCTAAGAAGACCCCAAAAATTTCAGCATTTGACCAATTCTTGCATATGTTGGAAATAAATTTGAATCCCCAAAACCATAGCCGTTAACGGCTGGAAGTTTAGGAAGGCCCCAAAATCTTTAGCATTTGACTAAATTCTTGTATATGCTACAAAAAAATGTGAACCCCCAAAACTATAGCCGTTAATGGTTGGAGGTCTAGGAAGGCCCAAAAAATTTCAACATTTGACTCATTTCTGCATATTCTAGAAATAAATTTGAATCTCCAAAACCGTAGCTGTTAACAGCTCGGGGTCTAGGAAGGCCCCAAGAATTTCAACATTTGACTAATTCTTGCATATTCTACAAACAAATTTGAACCTCCAAAACCGTAGCCATTAATGGCTAGGGGTCTAGGAAGGCCCCGAGAATTTGAACATTTGACTAATTCTTGCATATGCTACAAAAAAATGTGAACCTCCAAAACTATAGCCGTTAATGGTTGGAGGCTTAGGAAGGCCCCAAAATATTTCAACACTTGACTAATTCTTGCATATTCTGGAAATAAATTTGAACCTCCAAAACCGTAGCCGTTAATGCTTGGGGATCTAGGAAGGCCCCAAGATTTTCAACATTTGACTAATTCTTGCATATTCTAAAAACAAATTTGAACCTCCAAAATTGTAGCCATTAACGGTTGGGGGTCTAGGAAGGCCCTAAATTTTTTAGCATTTGACCAAATTCTTGCATATGCTACAAAAAAATTTGAATCTTCAAAACCGTAGTTGTTAAAAACTAGAGTTTAAGAAGGTCCAAAAAGATTTCAAGTTTTGACCACATAGATTCATAAGCTACAAATTTTGAGTGACCCTAGGAGAGAAGACAAACTTTTTATACAAGTGGGATAATAGGAGGTAAAACAACCCATGTGGAATGTATAAATTAGGATTATTAGGAGCTCAACCGCTTATACCTAGTTAAGTTAAAAGTAAGAATTGTGTTCAACGTAGAACTTTGAACCTCACTTTTTCATAGTAGAATAATTTTTTTCTTAAAACTTTGAATTAATAAAATTTTGAAAATCAAGTTAGATTTCATTTCTAAAAATCTATTTGAGATTTGAAGTCTCTAAAAGAAAGTTATGGACAAAATTCACAGAAGGGTTGGAAGTGACAATTTCTTTGACATTTCTAAACATCCTCTCTAAATTTTGTTCATAAATTTCTCATAAAGATTCAAAATTACAAATAGATTTTTTGGAAGGAAATTGAGCTTGATTTTTCAAGTTTTATTAGTTGAAATTTTTTTGAAAAAAATCATTCCATTGTGCCAGAATGAGGTCTGAAGTTTTATATTGAACATAATTCTTTCATTTTGACAATAAGTAGTCAAGCTCTCATCTTCAAATTTTCCCACACCCATTAAAGATTCATGAAAGACAATGAGTTTCATTATGAAAACTATCTCTCAATCCTTCAATCTTATTAAATGTCAATGAAGTAATTCTTTCATTCAACCATCAAAAAAAATTTGGTAGTAGATGGTCAAAGGATGTTTAATATATAGTTAGATGAATTGTTATTATATATATTTTTATTTTTGACAAACCATCTTTACAATTTTTTGTAAATTTAGATGTTCGGTCCTAAATTGAAAAAAAAAAATTGGCACTTGTTTTCAAGTATAATAAATTCAAACTTGCTATCTAAATATGGTATTTGTTTAAAATGATTGTCGATGAGCTTAGAAGTGGAATTGATTTCATAAGACAAATGCAACCAAGTGATGACCTTGAAAATTACTTTGTCATATTTGAACTTGTGAAGAGAGTGAAATCATAGACAACTATCATTTGTCACATTTATGACTCTACTTATTGCAAAATCATGACTATTACTATTTATGATATGTAGATTGCTTAGGATACTGAAAGCTAGCTCATTTTTGGCATTAGCATAGGTCATTGTAGAAAATAGGGTGTTGGATCCAACCTTCAAAGGATTCATGTGCTAAAGACAACTAACTTTAATACAATTCACATTGTGTATAGGTCAGAGGATTCATTTGTTCCAATGGTAGACTATCAAAGGACTTTCTTGTTCTATTGGGCAACAAACATGTACAAGCTCACAAAAAAGCTAATCAACAAAGAATTCTTGAACCAATATATTTGACTCTACATGTAGTATATAACATAAATGTTTGAAGCAAAGAACATGTATTTAGAAATCAAAACTTGGTAGTGTTCTTCTAATGTTGCATTAAAACCGGCAATTCATGAACTTATTGGGGGATTGAATGATTGAATCACATTTTGATACTTTCAATACATTAGTGGGGTGGATTCATAGAAACAATATTACCTTTAACATCTTTTTTTCTTCCTCTTTTCTATCTTAAACTCTAAATTATAAATTATTTCAATAATGACTTTATTCATCATCTTTGCAAAAATTGAGAATAGAAGAACTAGTAGATGCCTCAATGTCCAACCTCAAAAAAACAATGTATTACAAATGGATGCAAACTTTTTAAAAATATAGATCATTTAATATATTAGTTGCCACATGTGATGAGTGGGTTTGAGTCTTCATACACATGACCAACTATATGGCTTACCTTTGTGAGGGCCCTTTTAAAAAAGGTCCCTCTAAAAAGGGTTTCTAATTGAAGAGAATTATGGCATGTAGAGATGGAAAGAAAATTGCAAACGTTCTTAGTGAGATGCTTGGAACAAAAGACATTTATACTCAAATTCCGCATTTAGAAATAAAAGAGGTATTCAAATCTAGCAAAAATAAATTAGATCTTCTAATCAATTTTGAAGGTGACTTTCATCAATTCAAGAAAGTTAACTGCTTTCATCTTTGGATTTAAACTAAATTGGTCATTGCTAGAATGCATCTCCAGATTGTATATTTGAAGAGTTTAATATAGTCATGCCATGTACTTGATCTATGGTGGAAACAAATAATAATACATTGAAATGACACATAGTGAAAATTTCATACAACCCAAGGAAACAATATCATACCATTCAAAAGTGCATACATACCAAATGCAAGATATTGATTGTTAGGCATGAAAAATCCATTGTACCCTACTTACAAAGGATAGAAGCATGAGAATAAGGACACATCAATTCCATCTAAGTAAATTTTTGGTTTTGCACAAACTAAATTGCATGATATGTCATGGAACCTAAGATTTTTCATATTCTTATCCAACTTGAGATCCCCAAGGTCTAGCATGTTTTTATTCATACCAATCTTACTTGTATCAAATCATTAAGCTTCAAAAAATTGGATTTTGTCTACAGTCCACCAATCTGATGTCTCCTTGACATTTAATCACTTTGTCTTGGGTATTGAACTTGTGTTGTGGGCTCATTTTTGATTAGAACATACTTAAAGAATCTCCTCCATTTGAAATGGCAAGCAAGTTCGTCAAAACAATAAGGCACCTATTGAAAATCACCAAAATCAATAGAAAAGTACAAGGAATGTTATCGAAGATATGATTAAGGTGAACTTCTTTTTTTGCCTTAGACTTAGTGCTATTATTATGCTTTTGTCTAATATTGACCTTAACCAAAAGGTCCATAACATCACACTTTGCAATTTTCTATTTCATATTTGTTTTCATTATAGAAGTATGAATGGGACTTCCATTAGAAAGTGTGGCATTTACAAAAACTACAAATACCTTGTTTACATCTTTCATTACTTCTACAAAGTAGATTATGAGACAAATACATCCATCTATGCTCTTATTTTTAGTTTGGATGAAGCTGAGCAAGTATTTGTTGTTGTTAAAATCATTAAGATGTACAAATGAGCAAGTTAATTGACAATCAAGTATTAGCACGATATAAAGTAGATGCGTAGTATCGATATATTATCTTCAAAATCTCCAAATTCGAGTAGCAAAATCTTATATTTATATTCCAATATGTATTTCTTGCTATCATGTAAGAATGTTTTATTATGTACACAATATTCTACATCCTATGATATTTTCATTGAATTTATCTTTCTCTAATTCGTAAAATTACCTCTAAATTATTTGTACTCTCACTTAATCAACCCACCCAAGAACAACCTTTTGGAACTTGATATAAATTTTGAAACATGTAATAGCACCTTTCCAGGCTTCAAGATCTAAAGTCTACGGTCATCGGTCCCATGGTAATAGGTCATATTTTCTAAATATAATAAATTTAAATGAAAAAACATTAGTCTTTTAAGTGTTGAAACCAAAAAAAATTAGAAATTACATTACAATCTAAATTTCTAGGCTCTAGGCTCACACAATCTTTGCTCACTGCTTATAGGCTCACGCTCACACACTCACATGTTAGTGTCGTTGTTGAAGAAGGAATGGATGGGAATGAATTGACTTTACATGTCATCACCATTTGATGTCTCTCATATAATTAGTACCTTGAAACAATTTTTTAAAATTTATGTTTAATTCAATTATGCTATGATTTAGTCATTTGATTTATTTTTGATGTTGAGATTTTTTGAATACTTTTCAATTTAGAAGTTTGAAATCACCTTTATAATGAAGAACCTCAATAGAAACTAGAAATCTAATTTTTTTTTCTAAATAGACACCAATTACATGGAAAGCTAGTATGGATATTAGACATGATGGCATCCTTATGAACTTCACTAGCAAAGTGGATTTGACCACTAATGGCACCAAACTATAGCAAAGGGCACAACAAAGTTAAAAATCTAAGTTTTTTCAAGCTTCTCATTAAAGCAACAATACTTGAAGGAATTGTGGTTTTTGACTATACATCATCCACTTGTATTGCATGTTGCTGCAAAAGGCAACACATTCTGGTTTGGGAGGAAGAATACATTTTCAACACTCTTCCAATCCATGATGAAGTAAGTCCACATAATTTAGTATTCTTTCCATGTTTTCAATTTCTTATATTCTATGAGTCTAATAATTTCTATTCTTTTTTCAAAGTCATTGTAGATTGGTATCACAAGATGAAATCATGAAGAACCAAAGTCTTTTAATTAGTCTACAAAAGACTATTGAATTTACAGTGTATGCAAAGCAAATGGTGTGCATTTGTGGATTTTAATTGTTCTAAAGTAAAAACTTACCATAGAGATAATTATGAGATAATTATGCATTAAATGTATTATAAATTATAGTTGGATCAACATTAGAAGTTGAGGAATCATCAAATTTGTCTACTACTAAAGTTTCATCCACCAAGTCCACGAGGACTTAGACTCATGAGATTGACATATTTCATGAGTCAAACTATTATTTTGTTTTGATTTCTAATATGATCAGATTTTTATGTTTTATGTTTATTATTTGGCCATGTGCAATTTTTGTTTTAATTGTCTATTGATTGATTATTAAAAAATGAAGTACATTTTATTGTTGCATAAAGTCTTTTATAAAATAACTTGCATTGTCCTAAATCTACAAAAATGATCTTTTTTTTTCCTAAACTTCTAAATTCTTGAACAAGTCATTGTAAGAGAAAGGAGTGTTTTAAGTGAATTTTTTTAAATAATCCTAGACATAAGATTATAAGTAATGACCTTTAAGGAGATTTTTAGCAAAAATTTACTAGAATTATATGTATTTTTAGTAAAATTTTGCTGAAAATATCCTTAAAGGTCATTACTTATAATCTTATGTAATCACATGTGATCTCTGAAATCATGCATCTCCAGTGGCATTCTTGATATAGTTAGAAAGCCCTCATTGAGAGGGGGTGTACGGACTTTGTTTCATAGCATTCCAATTTACAAAAGGAAAGATCATTGAAGTTTGAAATTTTTCTAATCTTAAAAATTTTAAAGTTACTTTTATTTTTATTGTATTGTACTATCGCGACAATGAAGGAGAAGGTTGATGTTATGTGAGCCTAAAATTATGAGTCCATGAGCCTAAAAGACTATACATCTATATTTTAGGTGCCTATATTATAAAAATCCTTCTTGGTTATATAGTAAACTATATTATAGATATCTATATTAAAGGTGTTTATGAAATAATCACCTTCAATGGTTGTAGGATATCTACTTATGTATAGGCTCTCTCGGCTCACATGCTAGTATTTCCATGCTCACATAGTTACATACTAACATTGTTGCAGCACAAGGCACACTAGTCCACACACTAAATTAGGTTGTTTGTTTCATTTATTATGGTGAGATCTCTGGAAGCGTGTGTCCTTTGGTTGTGTTCTTGGTACCATCAGAAACCTCTCTGCAAGGAGGGGTAAGCTTATACAAATTTTGTTTCTGAACGGCATTGGGAAGTACAGTACAGTAGAAAACATATTGAATTTCGAAATTTTTATGAATTCAAAAATTCGAAAATTACTTTTTACTTTACTTTACTTTTATTATACTGTAGCAACAGCACAGAGCATACTTGTCCCTCTATGGTGTCAAGGCAGGGTATGCAAGTCACCTGGTCTCACAGAAATTGCTGGGCTTTGTCAGTCTCTTTCTTTTGCCGAGAGGCAGCTGCTGTCAGTCAACAAACCTTCTTCAGTCACTTGGTGAAGCTATGCATTGTAATTTTCCTATAACTTATTAAGCTTATTCAGAATATAATTTGGTCTCATTTGCTTCAAAAACTAAATGAACTAAACATTAATTAATCCAAAGTGATGACTGGCTTGCATTCGAGTCTCAAGAGATTTTTCATTTGAGAGAGTGAAAAGGAGTGTTCCATACTTCACAGAATTCCACGTTTTCAACACTTCATTATTGATCAAAAGATCACATCCATCAGAAATTTTTTTTCTCCCCTGAAAATTCTCTTGTCTATCTTATTCAAGTACGGACTGTGAACCTGATGTTGACTGTGTATGCCAGTCCCAACTACAAAAAAACAATTGAAAGCTTTTAAATTAATTTATGTCCTATTTTCAATCTTCTGCACACTGATCGAATGTTCAAGCTCTGGATCACACCCCTCTTCAGTAAGTTCAGTTTTCAGTGTTGGAAACTTGGACGTGGATTGTAGTTGAGCTTTGTCTCTTGCTGGACTTTTCCTTGTGGACTCAAGTTCTCGTTGCATTGTGGCTTGGAATGATTGTTTCAGATACACAGGAATCAGCAGGAACATTACTGCAACAACACTGCCAAGGCATCTAACAGTGTCAGGCAAAGGATCTAAAACGAACCCCTAGGAGTTTTGCAAAATACCAATCTGAACCTGTCCACAATCTCCTATTCAGAACTTGAGTAGATTAACAAAGTGGTTAGTATGGGGTGTTGCTATTCTTGCATCACTCTTGGTTGCTTCAAGGAGCCTAGTCAACCTACAATGTGCTGCTTTTAAAATTTAGAAACAAGAAATACTCAAGTTAGTACCAAAACAAATTTTAAGAAGTGTACTTGAAAAATTGACTTGAATTGAAGCTCTTATAAATGGAGGTTTGACATTTAAGATCAAACTCTATAGAGGACAATGAATTTTCAAAATAAGTTGTAATCAGGTGAAGGTCAAAGTTAAGAGTCTATTGTATTTGGTGGTCAAGGTCAAAAAACATGTTATATTTTGGGGGGAAATGATTCCTCAAAAATATATACATATATTGCAAGATATTTTTGTTTTTATACATAAGCCAAAACACTTTTTTCATCTTTCATTATTGATATAGAAAGAAATGCCTATTCTAGGCATGGTGTAACCACTTTCTAAATTATATATAAATTTTGTTTAATTACAAAGGACATGACACGTTTGTTAAAAATTCATTAATATTCATTGATAAAGAATTGTATTTTTTGTGTTTAATAATGTCTATAACTACCTCCCTACAACTCTACAAGTATCTACTTGAATGATCCTCCTATCCCCCCCAAAGGATACATGGCCCTCAATCTTTTTAAAAATTTGGATAGACTCTAGTGATGTAAAACTATTGAATTTTTTCATAAATTAGCATATCCTAATCATTGTATTCTACATATGAATCTTTTGTTTCAAGAAATCCAAACAAATATTACAAAAGACATATAACTTCTAGAAATATAATTTTCATCTTCTACATCTTTTCACTCAACATTTTTCTTAAAGATGAATATGAAATATTTTTTATTAAAATTTTTCTTCACATTACCAAACATTGACCATCATGTTGTAAGACAAATGCCTAAGTTGTAAGACAAATGTACTTTTTACTAAAAGATTGGAATGGCAAAATCTCACATGAGAAAGAGCTAGGAAAAGCTTGTTTTTGAAGCATAGGCATTATGATCTTGCAATGGTAGGAATTCTCATTCTCAAATTAGAAAGATATGCTCATTTACTTGACTAGGTGAAATAGCCTTTGAGTGAACTTATTAAAAAAAAATTAGCTTTAGAAGAGAGTATTTTGAAACAATTTTGGACTTCAAAATACATCACTATTACAATGATTAAGGAATTTGGGATTTCAAGATAAAAAAATCAAAGAAGTAATGAAAAGGTACTAAAAGAACATTGAAAACCATTAAAATAGCATCTTTTGAAATTGAAACCATCGACTACTTGAAGTACCCCTAAAGTAGAGATTGCTAATTAGTAGAGAAGGACCTTGTGTCATTATATCAACCTTATAGTGTATAAAGAAGTCCAAAAAAATGTTGGCCAATTCTCCCAAATAAGCATGAAGAACAACAAGTATAGTCTATAACTAGGAATCACTATTTATTACATGAAAATCAACCATAACATTCTTGAACTTTTGTGGCTAGGTCCACTTGCCTCTCATACATTACATTCCTTTTTATTCTCTCAAAACTATTTTATCTTTTTAAACTCATAAATTTGCGATTTTTCTTTAAATCCCATGGAACTATAGTATCCACATCTAAAAATGCCCGAATGAAAGTGTTATATTTTATTTTGCAAATTCAATGTACATAGTGTATTTTATTTCTATCAATATTCCCTAAAATCTCTCAAAGACTTGCTAAACATAAATGTACCCTAAATTGACCTAAGGCAGCTTTTATGAATTGTATATTTTTGGTGAAAAAAATGTAGCATTGGTTTTAGAAATGGGTCAAAAATACCTTACATAAACTTTATGGAAGGGATACCAAATTATTACCCTTATGGCTAGTTGAGATACAAAACTTTTGCAAAATTAAATAGAACATTGATCTTAAATCTCTTGCATTAATCAATGTATAGAAGAGAAGTGAGCGGGCTTGTGACAATAAAGTAGGAGGTTCATAAACCATCCCTTTTAGCCTACCTACCTCATCAATGATGATAATAGATATTTCAAAAAACATGTCTATAATTCCTAAATAGAAGATGCATTTAGATCCTAAATTGTTTATAGACTTCCTATTTTAACCACTAAAATAATTGATCCATTGTGTAATGGTCAAACATCATGTGTGAGGTTAAATTTAACCTTTTAAATTGTGTTCAAGCACTGAGCTTATATTTTTCATACATGATATTATGGATTTTCTATCACAATAAAAACTTCAAATCATTTTGTGAAAAATGGACATTTATATAATTCTGTAATAAAAAGTGAAAATAAAATAGTAAATACTATATAAATGAAGCAATTAATTGGAATTTTCAAAAAGAGAAATAGAAATGGAGATTGGTGTATAGATTTATTAGTTAATTATTTTGCATTTTACGTTCAAAACACCCTTGTCAATCATTAAGAAAATTTTCAGCCCTCGAAAGGATTGAGAGTTCCCCCCCCCCCCCCCCAAGTGCAATTAGAAAGGAATTCCCCAATTTTTTATTTTTTAATGAATATTGTTGATGTGCCATTACTTGTGCCACATCAGTGCCACATCAGATTATTATTATTATTATTAATTATTATTATTATTATTATTATTTTTTAAATTTTAATTTTCTGTAATTGCACTGCAGATGCCAAAAAGGAATCCTTAACGACCCTCCGTAGGGTTCAAAATTTTTGTAATGGACCTTCAAGTCAAATTCCTCTATCAAGCTAAATTTTTTCTTTCATACACTGTATAATTTATGAATAATTTTTACTTGTGAAAGGAAGTATTTCCTAATCATGCTGATTTTTCAGAATTTCTTTATGAAAGACTAAATTATTGTGATTTTCAAAAATAAAATTTGAAAGTAAATTACAATACTATATATCAATTGAATTATATATCAGAATAATTTGAAATATTTACTGTAAAGGAAGGTTAGAATGAGAAACAAATTTTTGTAATTTAAATTTAAAAACCATTTACAAAGAAAAAAATACAAATGAAATACACACAATATTGTGAAATTTGGATTTTGACACATAGAGATTACAATTGTAATAATTTTGTCAATTTTTTACTTTTTTCTAAATTTTAATATGGAGTACAAACGAAACTTGTCGAGTTTCATTTTCATAGTTTAACCCCTAAATGCCCAAGGCCTATTTTGAGCTTCTTGGAATTTGTTCTGAATTGAACGAAATGCTAATATTTTGATAAGTTGTATCCATTTTTTTGGAATAGTAACTGTACAAATTCAATCTAGATATGTTAGAGATCTCCTAGGAAAAGAAAACATAACAATACCACTTATGGAATGAAAGATTATAATGTTTGACCATGAGAGCGTTAAAACTGCAAAAGTCATGTGAAGTCTTTCAATCCTCTTTTCACAAGTCAAATCTAAAAAGTTGGTGACCAAAAAAATATGAGGTTAATGGGCCTAATATGTATAACCCCAATCAATTTGTGGCTTCTGAAAATCTACTCTATACATTTTTTAAATGAATTTTGAATGTGATTTTTTCACCACGGGAAGTCAAGATTGCATTGGGTACCTTACACAAAATCTTGTATAGAAAAATCACTATCATTTATTTTCAAGATCGGATTTTTGGTGCTAAAACTAGACTTCAAGAAGAACTTTAAAAAAAATGTAAACTACTAAAAATAGCAATTTGAATAGGTTTTATTTAGCTTCAAAGTTTTACAAACACCAAATTTTGATGCCTTGGGCATTTAGGGGTTAAATCAAATACTAAAGATGATTATTTTGAAAGTCGCTATCAAGGTTCACCAAAAGCATCCACTTTTTGGATGAGTTAACCTTGTGCTGCAGAACTCCAGGGAGTTGGAGCCAAACACAATAAAACAACTTTACAACAACATATTCAAAGGTCAATAGTGGACGTCTCTCCCGTTGCTAAATATGAAAATCACATGACATTAAAACATACCAAAATAGGCACTTAATTCAAACGGACTTCCCCAAAGGCTGGAATTCTCCAGCATAATTGAAATATAATGGTAATCTACAGCAACTTGGAAGGCATCTAATCCTACAATCAATGTGAACAACTCGTCCTTCAATAATGCGAAGTGATAATATTTTCGCTATCTCTGAATCTACAGAACCGATCATAACTTACAGAGCCCCAGATACTGTAAATGCGAAAGAGGAATCTGAACTGTATCCGCTCTGCAGTTCTGCACGCCATGCTACAGTAAATCTTCAGAGAGGTTCAATGAAGGGACGACTCCAATATATTTGTCCAGAGAAAGACTGAGTTCCAAAAGCGTCTTGCGTCAGTCTGCTCTGTTTTCCTCCTGTTGTGAGAAAAATTCTGTCTCTGGAACTCCAAATGAAAACACCGAAATCATATCCCTGAACGCATTCAATAAACACAAACAAAAATGACCATGCTACCGAGCATGAATAGTCGTACTAGCCATGTAGTTCGGGTCAGTAACGGGGGCGCTGGAATTTGGAATATCGAATCTGAAATTGGAGGAAGAGTCTGGAATCTCCATCTCAACAGCAGCTCGAAGCTCTTGGACGATGGTGCTCATGTTAGGTCGATGCTTGCCTTTGGGTTCCACACTTTGCATAGCCAAGTCGGCCACCTTCCACATGGCATCTAAGTTGTATTGGTTGCCTAATAGAGGGTCCACGATCTCCTCTATTGTGCCTGCTTGCAAGTAGGGCCTCACCTGGTGTGTTCAGAGCAAGGACAGAACTAGGTTAGTGAGTGTCAATGAGCAAGGTATGTGCACGTTTAATCATAACTAATTGCAACCGAGTATAGTTACTATTGTTAAACGTAAATTGATTCTGTTGGAAATTATTGGCAATTAAAAGAGGATTCCAACACACATTAGCAAGCAATATTTGGACACCATTCAAATAAGTTATGTATTTGCAAAGTACAGTCTTGAAGAGTACCAAAAATCAACACTAGGCTTTCACACTAGGCTTTCATAGACTCTCATGTTGTGATTTTGTACATCTTGTGAAATCAGGATCTCAACTTTTGTGGCACTTTTGGATCCAAATGTAGGTGCTGCATTTTCGGAATTTACGGTAGTGTTGATTATATGGGTGCACATTTCTTATTTGACGATATTAAAGACGAGACATTTTGGGGGGGGTTCAGCAAACATGAAACTACACGAGGGAGAACTTTTCAGCACAAACCCATTGATCAATTCGGCGTTGGTCCTCAGGAAGTTCTGGCACAAATGGAGGTCGTGCACAAATCAATTCCAGCAGCACAATGCCAAATCCATAGACGTCGCTCTTGTCTGTGAGTTGGTTGGAACTGAAATACCTGCAGTAAAAAATTTAAATTGTGTTACTAACAAGAATGAACAACAGAATTTTAACCCTCTTTTGACCTCAGAACATGATATGGGAGCCAAAATCTGAGTCTTACATATTGCAGTGCGTACTTTCGGTTTAAAGGTTCTTAGTGAGCATGAGTTGGCGAGGATACTTACTCAGGGTCAAGATAACCAACGGTGCCCTTAACCATAGTTGACATATGCGTGACATGACCCTTTGAATCCGACGATTTAGAGAGTCCAAAATCAGCAACTTTAGCAGTCAGTTTGTCATCGAGCAAAATGTTATTGCTCTTGACATCACGGTGAAATATTACAGGCTGGCACCCCACGTGTAGATATTCCAATCCTGTCACAGATGCAACTATTGAATCAGAAAAGTGCAAAGAATTTCAATAGGGAACTTACTACTGCTTCATGAGATACAAGAAGATACAGAGGTATTTGAAAAGTCAAGGTGTGATATGGATTATAACCCCTTATGGTAGCTCTACTTTGGCCACATTGAATACATGACTATTCATTAGATTTTCGAGATTGTTTATGAATTCTAGTTCAGCATTGTGCTTTTTTGGAATGACACCAAACTCACTGTTGCACACAATCTTGTTAGCTCCTTCCCCAAATTAGAATATTGGTCTCCTCATTACAATTATGAGCACAAATGAGGGATGAAGGGGCTTCTGCACCTCAATAGTTGCTTATATATGTCTGGTCCCTAGTTATTCTAGCCAGTGGTGCTATTTGTCCAAAATCAAATAGTTGGACGATGACGTCAAACACAAAAGGTGCACGCGTCCAAAACACGGTTCTAAACAAAAAAAATCAAACACACCGTACCTTTCAAATACCTCTTATCCAACAAGAAAACAATTACAAAATCTAACAGCAAAGTACCTTGTGCAGAATTGAGCGCAATCTGCAGTCGAGTTTTCCAGTCCAAAAAGAACTCTTTCTTTTGTTCACCCACTCCTGCAACACCACATTCACTTAATCAATCATTCGCACACCTACAGATAGCCGGCAAAGAGAAATACTTGCCGATATAAGCTACAAATCCGGATCCACACCTCAGCTGCGACTTGTCTATTGCGGTTGAAGGTTTCGAGTGCTGAAGTGCCATAAAAAGAACGATAAACTTACCATATAGATGCGACTGCACGGTGCCCAGTGACATGTACTCATACAGCAGGATCAGATCGTCGCCTTCATCGCAATAGCCCACCAGAGACACAAGGTTTTTGTGATGAACCCTTGTGAGAAGCTCAACCTGTCACGGTGAAAGGATTCCTCAGAGATTGACATAAAAAATGTTTGAGAATTCCACATAATATCCAAAAACAAACGACTGCAGAAACCCTAGCCCTAAAATCTAGTACCTCATTGATGAACTCTTTGGAGCCTTGTCCAGAGCCTTTCGCTGCAACTTTCACTGCGACGTCTTGTCCGCTGGCCAACTTGCCGTAATATACAGGACCGAACCCTCCTCTACCCAGCAACTTTGCATAATTTTTTGTGGCAGTCATGACTTGTGCCTTAGAGTATCTGGCCCCTCGTTTCGTTGTTCCTTCCCCAATCGCTGTTCACAACAACATTTGATTAGCAATGTGCAATGAATTGTGTACCATGAAGGTGCCCTAAACCCTAACCCCTAAACAACTCACATCGGAACGAATACGAGAGCTTGAATACCTATTTCAGAAACAGGGGGAGAATTCGGTTTCGTCTTCTTGGCAGAGCGGCGGCAACACACGAACACCACGACTCCGATTGCAATGCCAACGAGGAGAAGTACTCCGACCACAACGCCAATAATAAGTCCCAAACTGCTTGACTTTTTCTCGCTTGATGCGCATGTTGTATTCACGCAAAGATTGGGATTTCCTTCGAGCCTGAAAACCCCGCATTTCCACATAAGAGAATGCACTCTGACAAGAAAAATTTGTAGCAGTATACAGGGACTTACACTTGCAAATCCTCTTAACGCAATTGGGCTGTCCAGTTGGATTTCTTCAGACTTGAGCGACAAATAACTGTGTCTTCTGATGGATAATTCGACTAAATCATTCTAGACTGTAAAAGAAACTCCATTATCCCTCCTTCCCGGTTCTTCAGTAAAGGCAACTCTTCACCTAATGAAGATTCGGGAATGAAGTCACTGTTCCTTTAGCAGTTGATGCAAATCTCTGTGCAAGTGAAACGTAAACGGAGTCGACATGTTCACTCACCTGACGGATTTAAGACTGAGAAGACCCTTGGGAACGTTTCCTCTCAAGTCGTTGTTTTGCAGATACCTGCAGCGTCAATTTCAAGAGAAGGAATCAGAAACAGAAGTAACAAGGTGCGCCAAATCCTAAACCCTAAAATACACGAGGATAGTTCATTGTTCCACTTTGGGTAAAGAAATTGGTGCAATAGCTCTCGACAGAATTAGAGATCAAAGCAGGTGTGGATTGAAGGGGGCTTACAACTCTTGCAAATTCGGCAACGACGCCAGCCAGGCAGGTATTTCACCTGTGAGACTGTTGTTATCCAAGTGCCTGCGATCTCCCGGCCATCAAGGTCAGAAGATGATCGACATGTATGCATGGGCAAATTCTTCTACTTTGAATATGAAAAATTCTTCAAAGAATCCGAGAAAGAGAATATCCTCCCTCTGCTCAAGTTTTAGAAACCAGACTGTCTTCTCATATTCCAAGCACTCGTGATTTCTTTAGACTCCATATGTTGACAGAAACTGTCCACTATAAAGATTCGGTAGATAATATGAACAAACTAGATTTTTGTCAGAGAGGGAAGGAAATCAGGCAGAAGTAAACACGTCATGTGGAGATTGCACGAACAAATGAAAAGGAAGTACTTACAGAGTGGTGAGGCTGGTCAAAGTTCGCAGATCCGGAATGGGCCCGGACAGATTGGCTGAGGAAAGCATACTGAACCAACGTTTGAAAATCAGCAATGTAAATAATATAGACTAGGTAACGACACCCCTCCAACTAATATATTTTCTGAAAGTACCTCCCAAGCTTTGGTGGAGTCACAAAAACCAAACACCTAGTCCAAAAATGCAACATGTCTGCCACCCCGGTACATTTGTAAAACTACACACATTGGCATAATTAGAAGCCGTGTATTGACAGCCTTTCTATGGTTTAGACGAGAAGAAATGTTCGGGATGAAACATACACTGCGGTTACTCTGGCAGGAGAATCGACGGAACACGTCAACCAATCGTATGGAACTTGTAAGCATGGGTCGCCTGTCCAGAGAGCTCCCAATCCAAAGGCCTTCTTCAAGCCTTCGATAGCTGTCACTGCAATTCCCAAGAGGAAGCTCGTGAAAAAAATTCCAGAAAACTAACAGGTCTGCTTCTTATAGGTCATGTGCAGACCATGTATGGTAACAGCACCTAAGTGAGTCCGCATAAGGGTTTGAGCATGGTTGCTATGTTTGAACTCTAAAAGCTTTTATTGTGTCTTATTGGTAGACTTATTGAATGGGGATTCCAGATTCTCTTCACATGCATTTTTGGACTCCATA
Source organism: Pseudoscleropodium purum (assembly GCA_963969395.1). Lineage (NCBI taxonomy): Eukaryota > Viridiplantae > Streptophyta > Bryopsida > Hypnales > Brachytheciaceae > Pseudoscleropodium > Pseudoscleropodium purum. Next base: position 9,541,483 of record OZ017796.1, read on the forward strand.
TGAAAAAACTATGAATTTTCAAAATGCTGAAAATAGGTGTACCTAAATCGACCCTGAGCTCTCGTGTATGGGGGATGAACATTTAAGACAAGAATCTAGATGGGCGGTTTTGCAAACAGGTCCCATTTAGGTGCTGTTCCCTTCAAATTTCTATCACGACAATGAGTGTCTGAAGCTGGAAAATGAGAAATTTGTACCGTCCGAAGCAAGAGTTCCAGCACTTTTAGAGTGAACTGAGAAAACCTCCAGCGCATTCCAAATAGGTGGTAACAATGAAAGAGGAGATGCTGATAGCGTGATATTCATTTTTCCGTTTGCATCAACTGTAGACATGTTGTTGGTAAATTCGATGGGCTTGAACAATGCATTCAGAGCACTGGTATACACATTCACGTTGGACTCCACTACTTCGCCATTCACAAGGATGTTAAACACTCTCTGGGATGTTGCAAGCGTCTGGTCAACACATCATCAAACAAGAAACCTAGAATTAGAATCTAGCTGGAGAGCAAGTGAAATTATCTTTCGTCAACAACCAAGACAATAAAGTGCATTACATGCTTAAAACCCCATAGCACATTTTAAATGAAGAGCAATGTACAGAAAAGAAGTATGCGGGGAGATGCGCAATGTGGAGAACTTGTACCTGCAGTTCGGCCAGAAAAATATTGATTAGATACGAATTGTTCTGGCCTGTGGAGGGAGTCACAGTGTAATATATATATGGGTTAGCCTGAGTGGTTGGGTTTGAAACAGCGGTCCTCATAACTGCCGCTGGGGGTTTATCAACGGCATATCCAGAATCCAACACCGAGTTGCTTGTGATATTCTCTAATTCAGAACTGGACTCTGCAATCCAATACCGGTCATACTGGTCATCTGGATACCTATCAAACCATGGCCCACACCTTCTCATCAATTCTGAGCAGAAATTTTCAAACAGCGTGAGAGATCAAAAACAGCTCAAAAGCAACAGTATCAATACTTGTGTGACATAGAACGGTAATTGTACTAACCTGATAAATGAACCATTACCCAAGTTGCTCCGGGCTAGCAGCGAAAGCGCAGACCCAGTGGCCACCGCGGCATACATGGTCTCGTCCAAGGGCCGCAGCTCAATTGAAGAAATAAAAGGATTATTTGTCGGCAAAGTCCGAAGCAGGCAGAGTTGCACATTGTCTTTGAAAGCTTGAAAAAAAAACTCTGCCCAGAAGAAGTCGGTCGTAGTGGTGAACGATAAAGAACGTTTTAGCTGAAAGATATCGAGGGCGACGTCAAACTTCACGTTTGGGTTTGGGTTGTTATCATAGCCTCCATGGAAGAACGTCGTCCTAAGGAGATAACGTTGTCCAACAGTCGTGGGCAAGTTGTAGCAGTACCGCGTTCTGGTGGTATCAGGAAAGTATCGAAGAGTCGAGCTTTCGTAGGTAATGTTACCGGAAACCGTAGCGGTCTTGCCACCGACAATGTAAGTGTCGTCGGGCACCCACGAGATGCCGTTATCGTCGACGCCGAGGGGCTTAGATGCACCACAGTCCAAGCTCAAAAAACCTGGCATATCCACAGGAACTTGTTCAGAGCTTGGAAGGGAGAGTAACCGTACAGTGCATTAAAGGCTCCATTAGCTTTGATTTGTGCTACAAGTGAAAAGACTTCCTTTGCTGACGTGTTTTTTTTAAATTGATTTTCAGCTTACCCCAAAATAATGAAAGGTGCAAGCTTTGAGATGGTAGAAGGTCCTAGGTTAATGGTCCAGGTTCACCTGTGTGGTGAATAGAACCTCTCCCGACCTGTTTGGTGAATGGAGACTTTACATTAATCGACTCACAATCTACCAATTTCACAAATTCAAATTACCCCAAGACCTGCTAGCCCAAATCCACCCACCTGGTTGTTGGGCTGCCACAAGTCGCAGACACTGAAATGTGGCGGTGAAAAACACCGCCAACCACGCATGAGCGCGACTCTCCATCCCGCGATCCGCCCTGTGCCGTTCCTTCCGAACCAGGTTTCCTATCACTCCTAACTCCGATCAATCATAGCCTGCAATGCATCAGTTGAAAAGATTCCCAAAGCCCGTTCACACATTCAATGTGAGTCCACGAAACTAAGTTCCTAAGTGTCTGGACCCTAAACCCGACCTGTCCGCATCGTTGCTAACGTAGCTAACTAGGTTTCTTGATCACTCTGGAAAAGGTTTTCGCTCATCTAGAATCCCAGATTTTCGACAGTTCAATTTATCAAATGGTAAGTTCATGCGACTAATAAGTTCGTAGGGGTCTGGACTGGAACCCCGTCGACATCGATGCCAACCTTGCTAGGTACTCAATCCTTCTCGACAAGATTTGTCGCTCACCTGGAATCCCAACAACGAACTGTTCTCTCTGCTGATCGATGCATACACCGTCTGGAATGAACATCCAATCTCTACATTGCCGCAACGCAACTCCACGTAAGTCGTTCCTACCGACCTCTGACCTCGCCAGTCATTCCATCAATCGAGCACCAAAGTCTAGTCTGCAGAAATCTGAAACTGATGAGAATACTGCAACGTACTGCTGCAAGGGAAGCGTGCATCTCGCCAAGGATAGAATCTAAGAATGCGGCTGCCGCGAGATGGTGGGAGTCCCGTACCAGGGGGCGTACAGGGGGCGTAGTGGTAGTAGTGGGTGCCAGTTAATTTTTATTTGCGTGCTTTTTCGCCATTTGGCTACAGTTCAAAGATGTGGGTATTGTTTTTTTTTAAAGGAAATTAAAGTTAATCGTTAAAGTATGTGCAGTGCAATACCAAGAGCTGGAGACCAAGAGCTCCGGTGTATTAGAGTTTAGTGCCGTGTTTCTTTTGAACTATTCTTAGTTAAACCTTCCTCTGACACCCGTTTTACAAACACGGGACGAACATTTCCATTAACTCTATTAAAACTCCAGTTTGGGGGGTCAAAACAGCCAGATCCCTGCTGTATTTCACGACAAATAGTCAAATTACACCTAGGTATCACCAAGTATCACAAGAGTATTGAAGGAATAGCTGACTACTTCTCAAATTTTGAAAAAAAGAAACACTGGTAGGGTCTAGTGTGTCCCGGGAATCAGAAACTCAAGTTGGCTTCTTCGTAGACAGCTTTGTAGTTGCTTCCATTGGAGTATGTCACGCAAAAAAAGGTCGGTATACTCGGCGTGGACTTCTGGGTGCGAAGGGAGCGGGATGGGAAGGGACGCATCACGCGTGAAGAATCGGTGGACTCTCCCGTCCGCCAGCTCAGGATTACCCGCTCTGGCGACGGGAGATTCCGATTCGGCACCAAAAAATAGTATTAGGGGACATTAGTGCCACATGTCATCTTGGCATTGGTTAGTTGATGATGTGGAAGTCTGCAAATCTAACGTGGAAATTCCATTTTAGCCTGACGAAACTGGCTCTCATGCCCTGTACGGCCAAGGAGATTGACCCCTCTATTGCCCTGTGAGAGGGTAAAATGCCAAAATTGCCCCCTATTCTATGCCGCTTTAATTTTGTATTTTCATTGCACCCCCTAGCAAAATCGGACTCTCCAATTGCAAATATGAATTCAAAATTTGCAAATTTTATCATGTGTGGTAAATAAAAAATTTCAATGTTTTCTACAAGGGTAAAACATAGGGCAATAAAGGGGTCAATCCTCCCTAGTTTGCTTTGTACAGTACTTAACTACTTATTTTAACCCGTGGAGGAAGCTACGGTCTGCAGCATTTTGTAGCAGCCCTTTGGAAGGGAACCATAGGGCCACATTGCACCATCCTCCTATTATGTTTGTTTCTTTTGTTTGTCAAGAACATTGCTTCAAACCCTTATTCTTGATACTAAACTTGATAAACATCTCCATTTCTACTAGTACTTAGGCAAGAAGTAGAAAAGGAATAAAAAGGTTTGGACTAAAAAATGGACATGAAGTTGTTAGGATTATTAAAAAATAATCCTAAATTTTTAATTAAAGTCTCCCACTCTCCCACCTGTAAAGATTATGGTGGAAATTTGCAAATCTACAAGGATTATGCTTCTAAATAGGCTTTAATGTTGAGTTTGCCTCCACATTTTTGTTGGCAATGTGGCTTTCTCAAGAGATGTTAATGACCATATTTTAACTCTCAAAAAGTAGTTGAACTCCATTACCATATACTTACTTCAAAAATATTAGGCTATACTCTATGCTAGTAAGAAAAATCAATACTTATGAATGCAAGGAATGCTACCCAAATTGTTTTAATTGTTCTATTTATATTCAAAATCTTGAGTAGAGATTGAGGTGACAATAACTGTGCAGATGAGCAAAACAGAGAGTTACTGCACTTACTTGTTGAAGTCGAAATTGGCTCTAGCAGTGTACAAAGGAACAAACGGGATGGTTGGACAGAGTACTACTGAGTGACATTGTTACTAGAGAAGGTATTGTAAGGTTTTTTTGCTCATACAACACTAAAATTGGCCTATACTTCAAGTAATTCAGTACCATTGAGTTGCAAAGTTACATTGTTTTTTAACATACGAGATGCATTGAGACTGAAAATATGACAACTTCAACGTCACAACATCCTTCTTTTGGTCAGTTTTACAGAAGAGCTTTGTAATGTTTTAATATACTATATATGTTGTTTGTGTGTTTTCTCTCCTAGTAAAGTTGATAACAAGTGATGTAGGCTGCAGACACCTCGTGTATCTCACTAATATTCCTTTTTTTTGTCATATTGTGGGATGCGCACAAGTAAGGTCCACATCCTCTAGGAACTACTTGCAACCAAGCTTCAAGAAAATTCTATGACCTTACGTCTCATAGTTTTGTTTCATCATATTATACTTTGCTATAACTTCCAAAAGTCTTAGAGAGGAGATTTGGTACAAAGGTTGAGATCTCATGTTAGACTAAGAAAATTATATGGATAATAGAAACACTTTCAAATGATTCTTATAATTCTTGCATGTGATCAGTTTGCTTATAATGGATGCAACAAGCACAATAAGCTTTGATCTAAATAATAAAAGTGTTGAATTTAATAAGCCTAGATTTAATCAGATTAGTGCCCATTCAAGGGATGTTCCAAAAAAGGTTTGTTTTGTCTTGTTTGTTACATTGAGATCTCCCGGATTGTGTGTCTCCTATTCACATGTTTGGTATCATTAGAAAGCCCTCAACAAGGAGGGGTGCACAAGTTTGGTTTTGTGGCATTTCAACCTATAGGATGAAAGTTATTGAATTTTGAAGTTTTTATGATTTACAAAAATTATAAATTTTATGAAAAAAAAATTGTTTTGTTTTGACTGTAGCAACAGCATGGAACACACTAGTTTCAAATTAAATATTTACTTTTTTCCATATAAAATTAAGAAAGGCAATCCATTCTTGACCACTTGAGCAATTTATGGTATTTGTAGGGTGGGTTTCTTTAGAGGGTCAATTTTCTCATGTGTAGAAATAAGTAGTAGAAGATTTGCATAATTTTTCAGATTTTTTTACCTCAACATAGAACTATTGTGAATTTTTTAGTAGAAGTTGGGTTTCTCCCACAATGGTGATATAGACCTTCTTGCAATATTGAGAGTCTAACTTGTTAGCAATCATAATGTGCCACAACTACGTCGGAAATTGTGCCATAATTAATTGTTGTTCATCCCTTTTGCACAGAGAGTGAATAGTATACATTGTTAGAATGGGGCATTGATCATGAATGGGTTGCCTCTTGTAATCATTTTTCACCCAAAAATTTCCATTTCTACTCAATATGTGGATGAAGTGTCTAATTTGGATGAAAAAATGCATGAATATGATTGAAAATTTTTTTTTTTTTATCAAAATTTAGATGAATGTAGAAATATAATGCTTTGTCCAATTTTAAGTGGTCACTATCTATAAAATCATCTACACATGATAGAGAATTAGAGTAAGTTTCAGTATTGGAATAGTGGCAGTACATTTATGAGGAATCGACCTACTTTTGACAAGGGATCTATTCTCATAATATAAGCTACACTCTTTCCAATCAACAGAAGAAAGCACAAGATTAATTATGGCACAAAATCCCCTGCAATTGTGGCGCATTACGATTGGCTGTAGTCTTGGTCAATATATTTTGCAATCAACCCATGGTTAGAAATAGGAAGACCTATATGACAAAAATAGGTCGAATGAAATCTTCAACTAAAAAATTTATAATAATTATGTTTTGAGGAATAAAATTTTGAAAAAATATAGAATCCTTCTAAACTCTATTTTTGTATTTGGAAAAATTTATCCACTCAAGAAACTTATATTCCATATATAGATAATTGCTTGAGTGGTTGGAAATGGGTCAGCTCCCTTATTAGGTATGCCCCATTTTTTTTGATAATTCTAAAAACAAGCAAACAAATCAACAAAAAAATGACAAGATGGTTTGCCAAAAATTCAAAGAATCCTTTGAATCAAATACCAATGTTATTTAGCCATCTATCATCAAAAAGAATCCAATGGCCCATTGAAGATATTACTAATAATTACATTTACATTTGTGGAAATGAAGAGTAGAAATGTTATTTTAATACTGAAATTGATTGATCATGAATCTTCAAAGTTTTGGGATAATTTGAAGATGAGAACTTGACCATTCATTGTCAAAATGTAGGAATTATATTTAAAGTATAATTTTTAGACCTTATTTAGGCACATTAGAATAATTCTTTTCAAAAAAATTTAATAAAAAATGTTAGGAAATCAAGTTAAATTTCATATTCAAAAATCCATTTGAGATTTCAAGTCTCTAATGAAAAATTATGGACAAATTTTAAAGAAGATATTTGAAAATGTCAAAGAAACTTTCCCTTCTAATACATATTTCTATTTCGTCTGTAACTTTTGACTAGAGACTTAAAATCTCAAATCAATTTTTGAATATGAAATTTAATTTGATTTTCTAACTTCTTTTAGTTTGAAGTGTTTAAAAAAATTATTTTACTATACCTAAATGTGGTCTAAAATTCTACTTCAAACATAATTTATACTTTTGACTTAACCCCTAAATGCCCAACCAACCATATATGGTCAACTTGAAATTTCAAGCTCATTTTGGTGTAGGCAATTAAATTTGTTTGATTGTTTAAAAAAAATTCAAATTGTTTATTGGATTAATTATTGAAAAAGGTAAACATTTTATTTTTTAGAGGTCTTCAAAGCCATCTATGTTCATTAGTAGAAGTATAAAGCTTGCTAATTTTACTTCATTTCCTAAATTTCAATAAAGTTTACCAATTTCACTTGATTTGAGATCTAAAAACTTGTACTCATTTATTTGCTTTGAAAATAGTCCCAATAGAAAATGTATAGTGTTTTCATGATTTTCACCATTGAAAATTTAAACATGCAAGTGTTGATATTGAGTTATTTGCAAAATCTAGTTATAAAAAAATTGCATTTCAACAATTGCAAGGTGGATTGTGTAATGAATTTGATAGCTTTTCATGTGAAATTAAGTTCTTTGAAAGTGCATTTTAGTATGCTAACACTATTTGTAGTTCTTAATGTCACCTCCAATCCCAAACAAAATTAATATGCAAATTTCTAAAACATTTTGGAGAAGGCCAACATACTAAAAATAGAAAATTTATATTTCTCTTGTTATAATCTCACAACTCTTATGCAATTTTGCATTCAAAATTGGTAAACATACTAATAAGAAATCTCTTTGAACATCTATGTGGTTGGATTTTGAAAAAAAATTTGCTTCATTGGGGTTAACTATAAATCTATGCTCTTTTTTCATAGTCAAAACACACTTAAAAAGGCTTGAGCATTTAGGGGTTAACTATGAGCAATTGAACTCCTACTAATTTTAATTTGCGTATTCTACATGATTGTTTTACCTCCTACCAACTCATATGCATATAAAGATATTATCTTTTCCATTTTAAATAGGAATATTGAATAGCTTACAAAGAAAAGTAAAGGAACTTAATTGATGAATTCATTGACTTCAATAAATTGAAGGTAGTTTCTTGTTTAAAGTTTTATTTCAAATCACCAAAATTTCTTGTACTTTTGACCTAGGCGTCTAGTTGCAACTAACCCATAGCTAATCTCTATTTAATTTTTTGATATTTTCGATATGTATCTTTTTGTTATTGATGGGTTGTGAAATATTCCACATCATTTTGTTGGAGGAGGGTTATATTTTTTTAGGCTATTAAATGTTATGAAATGTCTTTTGGTCCTTTCAATAATTTCATATAAGATCGTAGCTTGATTATTCATCTAATTTCTATTTTGAAGTAGCTTGAGTATATTTTCAACGATTAGTATTGTAAATTCTTTCATTATAGTATTAACTTTTTAAAGAAGAAAATGCTTAACACATTGATGACTATTGTAATTTATTTTGTTCATTTCATGTTATTTACCCTTGATGTAAATTTTAGCCATAAAAATGATATTTTTATAAATTTGAGTCCAAATTATGAAATTAATAATATCAAGTGTAGTATCTAATCAAATTAAAAAATTTGAAAAACTCATAAATTTCAATATTTTATAGAAATATGAACTTTGGACCTATAACAATTGTTTGTTGATTGTCTACTCTTAGAAGAAAAAAATAGAGAAACTTTGGTTTATATTATGATGTTATACACTATAGTAAACACCTATAGTAAGAATTTCAAATTTTTTGAATATTTTCTATATTTGACATGAAATTTAAAAAAAAAATTCTTTAAGAAATTCAAAATAATTTTAAAGTTTTACAACTTGTAGAATTATTATAGACACATCCTACTCCATTTTCATATTTGTTAAAAAAAATAATTCAAAAAATAAATAAATAAATAAATATATATATATATATATATATATATCATCAAATGAAGTTTTCAAAAATTGTAATATGGCATAATTGAGTAGTATAGAAAATATGAATGAAATACTATTAAATCTTAAAAAAATTTGAAGCCAAAGTTGTAAGTACTTGTAAAGCTACAATTATCTATAAAGCTCACGGTACCAATAAAACTAAGAATATTGCTAAAGGTCATGAACTCATGATATATTCCAAACCATGTAAAATGAACTTCCAAAAATTCTTAGTCGATTTGTCAAATGGAAATTCAACCAAAAAATAAACGATTTCATATAGGATCTAATTAATTTGATCATAGCATATAGTTAACTTCATCTCTCTAAAATAAATATAAAATTTTTCATTTGTATCTAGTTGCAAAATGGTAGCAAGTAGAGCAAACAAAGTGATGAACAATGGTAGTCAAAGGGAAACCTTTACTCCACTACTTTGTTCACCTTGGTATAGAACAAAATTTCATATTATCATGGATTTTGTCAATTTTATGTATAGCTTCAAACTAACCAAACCAAACATCCCATGAAATATATTTGTGAAAATTCCTCTATAGTTGGATCATTGATCTAGGGAAGCTCCTTTACAACTTGTTTCTTATTGAACAAATCCGTTTTGACCACCAAACAAAATTTATGATCACTTTCCAACTTGATTCCAAACTTGTCCACTATAGCTATGGCTTCATGTTGACTTTTGGCAAAGGTAGATGATGACATGGCTCTACTTTGAATGGTTGTCCATTTGTGTGTAAATGCTCTAGTGGACAAAATCTCATATTTGACCAAATGAAAATGAAACCTTGTCGCATAGTCATGAGCATCCCAGTCTAATTTGTACCGGAGGCTTAAAATCAAAGGTCATGTACTTATCCTTTAAGGATTACTAGTGTGCCCTATTTCATTGCTATAGTCAAAAATAAAAGTAAAAGTAGTTTTCTGATTTTTAAAATTGTCAAAACTTTGAAATTCAATGACTTTCACACCATATGCCCAAACGCCATGAAACAAAGCCCATGCACCCTTTTCCACAATGTGCTTTTCAACAATCACAAAAACACTATCAAAGGACACTTAATCAAGAAGATCTCACTGTAAATCATAAACAAACAAAACAAACAACCTAACTTAAAGACTAGTGTGCTTTGTACCATTGCCACAATATAATAATTATTATATATAATAAAAATTATTTCACCCATCCTCCCAAATAGTTAAACAACGCTACCAAGACCACAACCTGAGACATACAATTCCAGAGATCCCACCGTAACAAACCAAACCAACAACCTAATTTGAAAGGTATGGAAGTTACCACTATTTGTTGATCAGTCCAAGTGCGCAACACCAAGCCTTTTTGTATTTGGATGAAACCTTATTATTCCAGGAGATTTTACTTCCACTGCTTAACATTGTAACGCCGCCGCGGACACTGAGTGTCCAATGGATGACACATAATTCTCTTGTATAGGATAGAAGTGCAACTATTCGTCCTCGAAGTTTTGTTGTGAAAGGGGAACATCTTCTATAGTAATTTGACTTCCAATGAATACTTTTCCATTTTTTTAACCGGTTGATTCCCACGGTATTAGAAAAGGATGATATTTTCGGAGACCTGCTCGTCCTTACAGGGTTAACATGTGCTCCTGCCTGCTACTATTGCTTGCTTTCAGTTTTGTTGTTTTGTTTTGTTTTTTTGACACATATAAAGGTCTGGTTTTCAGTTTTCCCTCCACATGATTTGAACGCCACTGGTATTAATTAATAAGCTGAAGTTATGTGGTACCACTAATGCTCGGCTGCAGTTGCCAAGCCAAATATCTGCATCCATTCTTGGGAAGAAATGGATTTTTAATTCCGTGCATCGGGGATTCAGGGTATGACAGAGTAGCGACAGCGACACGGTGGATCACGGCAATTTACGGCAATTTTCACGCACTTTCTGAGGGTGTGGAAGTCTTTAATTTTGCCACTCCGTCTCACAAGGTAACTGAGTCAGGCATCTTTTGCGGAATACAGTGAGTCAGGGCGAAAAATAGAACAACCTGCGTGTGGGTTGCCGTGTCAAGCTGGTTAGGTTGGCCCTTGAGAAAGCAGGACGCGAAACCCGGCCCGTGCAACGAGGGAAGCGGGACCAGCAGGGTGAAAACGCAGGATTTTTAGCCCTTGGGAAAACGTAGGAATATTTTATTTTCATATAGGAATTTTTTTTTTAAATTTTCAATTCTACTGGCACTCAAAGGCACCAAATTCGCTTGGAGAGATGATATAAGTAGGATTAAGATGGCACAAAGAAGGAGGCTTCTTATTCATATTTACTCCCTCCAAAATTGCATTTTCACCTTGCTAGTCCTACTTCATATGATAGGTTTAGTGTCATGCCTTTGACAACCAATTGGTGAAGGAGTGAGGGAGGTTGTTGTCTGGCCAAGGAAGATTGACCCTCTTAGAGCATCCCCACGCGATTGCTAAAATGGATGACTTGTTAGCGGAGGCTGGCAAACAGAGCCATGACAAAGTGTATTAACTTTCCTAAACTTCAGGGACTTACTTAGCAGCTCATTTTCCACCTCCTGCATCATTCTTGCCTCTTCCGAAAGTTTCTTGTCATTGTTGCAAATTTCCTGAACTCAATGAGCTCTGCAAATTTACAAATATAGTACTTGCAGCCAATGAGAAGAGTTGTAAAAAGTGAATGACCTTCTTCGCTTTCACCTTACAGATGACATGTTAACAAGTCATGGATGGGTCTCCTCTTCTAGTCCAACTTGCAAACTGGATGGCCTAGAGGAGATGCTAGCCAAATCCGGCCTAGCCGAGTAGGAATGCTCTTAGTGGTTGTTCACATGGAGGACCCGACTTTAATCTCCAACCAAGTTTAGGGGGTTCTTATGGAGTAATTGTCAATGAGATTGCGGATGTGGAGCTCTGGTCTTGACCTCTCTCTACCGTCCTTGATTATAGGGCTTGCAAATCCACTCTCCATCCCATCAACCCAACCCAACTTCATCTAAAAGCATTTTTCTATTTCAAGAATTGTCTTACCTATTCCAAGACTTGTCTTTATGGCTTGCTTCATTCATTGGTTGTCATCTGTCATTTAATTCCAATTGTTAAGAAAAAAATAGATATTTTATTTGAAGGTCTAGTTCACATCCGAAAGCATGATATGAATAGGATCCTACTTCACACCTTAGTGCCCAAAGCTCCACCTCCAGTCCGGACCCCCATGCAAACAAGCCCTTATTGCTCCATCCAAGGGTAAATGTAAAAATTGCTCCTTCTTTTGTGCCACATGAATTCTTGTATTTCTACACTTATCTTTGCTAAATGTCGGCCTCCGATTGCAAATATGAATTCAAAATTTGCAAACTTTTATCACAGGTGTGCCAAATAAAAAATTCCAATATTTTCTCTAAGGATAAAATATAGAGCAATCGAGGGGGTCAATCCTCCTTCGCCTTTGACAACTACTTTGAGAGGGAGTACATTGTCCGGCCAAGGAGGATTGACCTTCTTATTGCCTCATCCAAGGATAAATGCAAAAAATTTCCCCTATTTTGTGTTGCATGAAGTTTGTTTTTCTATACCTCTTCTAGATAATTGTGGGCCTCTAATTACAAATATGAAATAAAAAAATTTCAAATTTTATCATGGATGTGTAATAAAAAATTTCAATGTTTTCACTAGGGATAAAATATAGGGCAATAACAAGGGGTTGAATACTCCCTTGTCAAAATGGTCCTAGGTGAAAAATAAAAATTATAGAAGGTTGTCATTTTGACAATCTTGAAATCTAATACTAGGAATAACTTATGGCTTAGTAGAGTTGTGCATCCAATATAGTGTGTTCATTTAGGAATGATAACTTAAAAAAACACCCTCACCAAACATGATGAAATTTGGAGGGACCAAGTTTAATAGGTTCAAACATGAAAGAGTGAGAACTAGAATTACCTAAAACAAAAACACTAGTCTAGTAGGTTGAGTTTGTTTAATCATACTGTAGTTTAAGTCATAATTAGGATTTCTACGTTGTGGTGGCTAACTTGTTTCCCTAAATCAAGAGATAGTGCATGCAATTGGTTTAGGCCAATTGCCTAACTTGACAATTTATTTTTTCATCTTTTAGGCCTCCACGTCTTTGTTAAGCCTCCATCAACCAACCCCTACGCTTCCATCTAAGACTTGAATTTAGAATCATAGCCTCTATTGAGAGAGGCTTCTCAATAGATGTTGGATCATATGAAATCATCATAATTGTAGAGTAGTTTGAATTTTGAAGCTTTAAAGGCCCAAATGAGAATTACAATTGTAAATTTTGTTGGTGTTTTCATCAATTTTGAAGAAATTGGGGTCAAAAAGTGTGGTATGAAAAGCCAAGACATTTAGATTTTTAATATGTTGATTGATTATTTTGAGCTTCTCACTTGTAGAGTGTAAATTAGCATACCAATATACCTAGTTATGTAATTTTAGGTTAAATGTTTTTTTAATTTTTTTTGGTAATTCAAAATTCAAAATGTTCAAATCAATTGTTTTCAGAAAATATGACTATTATAACCCAAAAATGTGGAAGTTGGCATTTTGACAACCCCAAATTAGGACAAGTTGTCTTTTTGACAACCAAAATTTATAGAAAGTTGTCATAGACAACTTAAAGGATGTTGTCAAATTTTTGCCTTGATCAATGTTTTTGTTTTTTAAAATTAGAATGACCTTGTATATTTTAAAGAAGTAAAAAAGATAATATCAATTTGTGGCCCTTGTATAACAGATGGCTCATGAGGACGTGAAAAATCTCCTTAAAACAAGGCATGGGTCTTATTGTTTGCCTTATGTTTGTATCGTCAAGACATGCAAAAATAAATGATGAACAATGCTATAATTTTGAAGCCAAATTGTGGAGCTTGGCAAGCCATATTCACTATAAAAGTGGCTCGGGTAGGTTGAAGCATTATAAACAAATTTAGAATACACTTTTTGTCAATAAGCATTGGTCAAAAAATTGATGAATCTCAAAAATAATTTGGCACAAGTTTCTCACAAACAAAAGGTATTTTTAACACACAACAAATTTGAATACTTAGCAAAATCTAACACACAAGGTAGAGAGTTTAGGAATTGAAGGCCAAAGTAAGGGTGTAGGTAAATGCATTCAACATAGATGAAACTAGCAACAATTGTCCAAAAATTGTAAAAATAATTTAGATGAATGTCTAGCTTTTTTTTTATATATTTTGAAATTGACAAATTTTAATACATTAATTTTTGGATTGCTTAAATATTCTGTTTTTAATGAATTATTAGGTATTACCCAAGTCATTAGAAAGCTATGGTATTGCCTTTCACTTCAAATATTCATAAAAAGCTCAAAAGAAGAAATTTTGAAATAACATTTTTATCATTGAAATTTTTTCTAAAAGGCTAATAAGTGAAAATTAATAAATTATGACTCTTGATAACAAAAGAAGGAATTTTTTTTTAAAAGACTAGAATATGTTTGGTTACCAACCTTAATCCTCAAAGATGGGTTGGTAACATTGAAAATCATCTCTTTTGGTACCAAGTAAGTTCTCAACAAAATCAAAATGGGATGTCCTTTAGAGGTTAGAACATAAAAGAAAGGAGGAAAATTAATGATGAATATTTGGCAAGTTTAGTTGTACTTTTTGAAAGTCTTGACAATGGCATTGCGATACATGAAGTTTTCTATAAACTTGAATTCACTCTCAAAGTGTGAACTAGTGCCCATGGAAATCATCTCTTTTGCTACAATGTGCAATGGTGCTAGTATGTAAACATAAAAATGTGAGCATGTGAGTTTTAAGCATCTATATAAGTAGATATATTGCAACCATTGGAGGTGCTTATAATGTAAACACCTATAATATAGGTACCTATATTATGGTTTCACTAATATCATAGAAGGTTTCTATAACATAGACATCTATAATATAGGTGCATAGTCTTTTAGGCTCATGTGTTCACATTCTTAGGCTCACATAATAGCAACCTTCATGTAGAGCAAATCATCTACTTAAGAAAATCCAAAAGTATTCTTTGGAAGTTAAACTATTGTAGAAGACCTTTTGTTTTTATACAAAATTTTGAAGATGAATACTTGCACGTCTATTCTACATGGAAAGATTCCATGTCATCCATCGGACAAAAAAATGTCTACTCCATCATTTATATGTTAGAAACCTTTGATATTATTAACCAACCCCTTGCTCAAGGATGGATGACCAATAGTAAGAACACATATTTACATGTGTAGCCGAACTTATTTAGAATGTTGCTTTGTAGTATTTTTGTTTAACTGCAAAACAACTAAGTATGATTGAAAATTGCTTCATGGAATTTTGATACAACTTTTAACCTCTAAAGGACTACGCTACTTTTTTGGCAACATAGAAATTTTGGGTAGGTGCATGTGACTAGAGATTTCCATGTTTTGGGCCCAAATTTTAAGAAAAAGTGTGGATGAGGAGTATCTTTCATGTGCACTAAATTTCAAGACATTTGGAAATATGAGTAAAAAATTATGGCCTAATATGTAGTTTGTTTTTTAACTTGGGCAATCTAAGTAGATCTCAAAAAATCATTTTTTTCCAAAATCCAAATCTGAAATTGGTTATATATATATATATATATATATATATATACAGAAAGATTTGAGTCATTCCATTTTGATCAATGAGTCAAAAGTTATGAGGTGTTTTAGTTTGTGGGTAGTTATGGATTTTATATTCCAAAGTAAACTTTGAAGTTTTTTATTGAACTCAATTTCCATTATTTTGGAAAAAATAAAAGACATATGGTGAAGATTGTTTATAACAACATTAAAACTATTAAGATTGGCATTTCTCAATTCTATTAATAAATTGTTAACAATTTAGTATCTTGAATCATTCTCTATATATCTTTCTACTTACTATTTTTTCCCTATATGTTGTACAATTTCAAATGACCTAAATTTTTTCAATCATGTAGCTAACATGCCTTGAAGAATGAATCCAAAGAAGCACTATCATTTTAAACATTTTTTCATATAAATGTGACCTTATGAAGTGCATTTGCTCGGTTTTTTGTAAGGACCAAAAAAATGATTTTTATCACTTCAAATGCTAATATCTTGCAATCTACACAATAGAAATTTTTGAAGTTATTTCCACGTCTTTTCAAACTAGTGTACTATAAGATCATACGGTTACATGTGTCCAATAATGCTTATTTTTTAAAATTTGAAATTTGTACAAGAAATGGTAGTTTTGGAATGTTTTTGGTGAAAACATAGTCAAGGAACTTTAGGGGTTGACCCCTAAATATCCAATTGGTTGCTTGTTGTTCAACTTTAGAGAGTGTTTTCAGGCATAAAATGTTTGTTTGGTTTTCAATTTTTTCCAATGCAATCTATATAGGTTTGTATTTCTATTTTTCAAAATCCAAATATAAGATTTCTAAATGCAAAAAAATTAATTCAAAAAATAATGCAAAGTTAACAGTATTTGGCTATTGTTGGAAAATAGTAACTATTTTGATAAAGATCAAATGTTCACATCATTAACTAAAGTCTTCTAACTTCATCATGAATTAATAAAATTGTGATTTTGACTAATCACAAAAAATTCAAATGCTAAAAATTCAAACTGTATTTTTGGTAAATTTTTGAAGTTAAATCTTTAAGTTAAATTTGAAAATTTTGTATAAATATTTTAAACAATTATTTAAATGGATACTTTCTATTCTTAATACTTAAAATTGTCTCCCTTAATACAAAAAGTTTATGCATTTTTAAAATACATTTGTGGTTTTCTTAAAATCCATTATTCTTTGGGATAAAGATAAATGCTCTGAAATGAAATACTTAACACCCAAAACATGCATAAAGGGTACGGGCACTTTACATATGGGCTGAAGGTTGAGAGTCCATTGGCCTCCACCAATCAAATTTCAGAAAACTCCGACTTTGGCCTCTTGACTCTTTATACAAGGTAGCAAAATTCAAAATCCGTCGCCCTCCAAACTACTTACATGGTAGCCTAGCTCCTACATGGCAATGGCCTTGCGATGGACTCTCGACCAAATTTTGGGTCGTCGCTTTTTGGGACCTCCAACTCTAGTCGAGAGTCCATCGAATTTCAAAAACAAACAAAAACAAAAACAAAAAACAGACAAACTCTTAGCCGTTGGATCGGAAAGACTGTTTTTCCTAAGTTAAAAAAAGAGGATGCTCCTTCTTCTTCTTCTTTCTATCTTTCCCGAGTGTCTTGGTAGGAGTCTTTTTTTTACAGTTCTTTGTTGTGTGTTGTCTATCAAATTTTTTTGCAAGTAGAGAAGATGAACCATTTTTCTGAAAACCCTTTTTTTATAGCCAAACACCTTTTATGGGGTCAGAAATTTTTTTGACTCTAAGTTCTTATGGAGCATTTCAACCTTTTTGAACTCAAGTTGGAGAAAAAAGTGCAGAAGAGAATTAAGAGACAATTGTAGAAAGAGTAGAAGAGAAGGTTGTTGAAGAAGCGGATTGTGAGATAGTAGGGTCTTCTAAAAAGAGAGGTGCTCCTAAGAAAAAGGTTGCTCCGAAGAAAGAAAAAAAACTTTCAAAAAGAAGGCAACATTGAAAATTGAGGGAGAAGCTGAAAGAGAAGAGGCAAATCGAATACGGGAGGACTCGGAGGTGCTTCAATTGATCGCATTGAAGGGGGAGATGGAGCTTGAATTTGTTCGAAACAACAAAAAACAAGGCATGTTTGAATTTTTTACCCTAATTTACGATTTCTTGCAAAAAGTTGAGGATTGGGGCCTAAAGGCCTTTGCCTCCACCGTGTGCCCGTGCCCGGCCACCACAACCCCCCTTTCCCCCCATTGGACACTGAAATGGGATGTCGCCAGTGGGGTTTGAGACCTACTCTCCACCACTACAATAGAAAGACATTCCATTACATGGACTATTCCCTCCACCTACTATCTTCAATATTCAATGCCAACAAACTATCTCATCCTTACCTTACATTCGTTACATAGTCTTTTTTCACAGTGAAAGCATGTGCTGTCATTGTTATTTCTATGCCATTTTTTACTTCTTTGCCATATTTTTTGACTGTTTTGCTTGTAGGAATTGACACTTGGGTGAGGCTTCCTGCTAAAATGGTTGTAATGCTACCAAAATTCAACCGCACTACTGTGTCATGCCGTAAAAAATTCAAGACCATTTTTTATGCTTACAAGGAGGACAAAATGGCCAATAATCAACAAGAGAGAAAATTCTATGATGCTTTAGTTGAATGGTATCACCAAGCCGGGCAAGTCATAAATCATGTCTCTGCTACAACAGCAAATCGTGGACAAATCCAAAGCAATTTAGCCCCAGATGGAGATGGAGAGAATGCACCAACATCAACAACAAATTCTACACCAATAGCAACAACAATTTTGTCTACACCAACATCAAAATGTAAACAAAATTTTCATGATAGAGCCATTCAAATTTTTGAGAAAATGGTAGAAACTAGTATTGATTTGATGAAAAACTTTGAGAGAACCAATGAGTTGCTAGAAAGAGTAGACTAGCAATTTGATCGTTTGATCAATAAGTTGTAGGGAATTATGTGCTACTCTTCATCTAAGCTATAGTCATCATCACTATAGCTACAGTTTTTCCACTACAGATTTGATTTTTAGGCCAAATGACCTCTATAAAATGTTTCGGCTAGTAATAGATGAACTCGAGTTGAATAAACCAACATTTTCTTCCTTTTCTCTTGTCGCTTTGCCTTTGTTTCTTCACTTGCAAGATTTTCTTCATTTTCTATTTTATCTTCTTCTTCTTGTTCTATGAATGGAGTCTCTTCACCTTGTAAATTCTTTCTCTGTAATTTCCTCATTTCCCTCAATGATGACTCTAGAGAATGAAACATGTCCGTCTCCTGCAATTTTCCTAGTGCTGTATTTGCTTCAGCTTGTAATTCTTTTTTTGCTTCTTTTCCCCATTCTATATAAAAATTATCATTCTCCAAATTACACAAATTGTGGAGACACAAATAGGCCGTAACTATGTTGGACACATTTCCGAGTGGCATGTCAATCCTTTTCAATAGTATGCACCATCTTCCTTATAGAATGCCAAATGCTTTTTCCACAGCCATACGAGTGCTTGATTGGATAAAATTCCAATATGCTTTTTTCCTTGGCAATCTTTCCTTTTCACCCTTGAATGGTGAATAAAACCAAGGCCTCATACGATATGTAGCATCAACGATAAATTTGTAAGATAAAAATGCTCCTCTCATAGTCCTCTTTCCAATTTTTGATTTTTGAAATAAGGCCCAATCATGAATCCGGCCAGCCCATCCAAAATCATAATCCAAAAATTTGCAATCAGCATCTACTACCGCTTGTAGTAAACGTGAATAATATCCCTTTTGACAATAATATGCTACGGAATCATGGGATGGTGCTAAAATAGGAATGTGGCTACTATCAATTGCTCCTAGAATAAGTGGAATCCCATGTAGTGCTTCAGAACCGTTTGCTATTTTCTTCATCAAAGCAAGAGTGGGTTTAGGAAAAACTAATGGTCTCAAGTGAATCCTAATTGCTTCACAACATTGCCTCAAAATGATGGAAGTTGTACTCAACCCTATACCAAATAAATCACCAACCATTTGCAATGAATTACCCATTGCTAATCGAGAAAGAGTAATTGTAATCCTTTTCTCCACACTTATACTTTCTCTAAAATTTGTATCCTTCTTCAAAATAGGTCCCAAAAGAGTACATAAATATTGAAATGTAGATGTATTCACCCTCATTCGCTTCCGAAACTCACAATCTAAATATGACCCCATCAATGTATCTTGAAGGAAACCTCTATATCTCTGAAATTGCCAACATTTTCTTTGATAACTCACCCTCCATCCTTGGGTAATAAAAATTGCCATCATCATCATTTGGACATTTTGTTCAAAAATTGCAAGTTTTTGCAATGCCAAAATGCCCACAATGACATACTTCATGACCATGAAAATCGAAAGTAGAACAAGAATGCACCTTCCTAGAATCTATCGTTAAAGAAGGTGAGAGGAAAATTTCAGAAATTACATGGACTATTCATGCAAAGAGAGATGGATACAAGCCAAACAAATGGTATGGTTTGGACTTTGGGCTTGGCCTTTGGAGGCTTCACACTATGGCTGGCCAAAGGTTCCATTTGTAATTTTTTCATTTTCATTTATTGCCCATTTCTTTGGACTCTTGCCCAAAGTTTGGCCATGAACTCCCATGGACTCTCGATTTGGTCGGCCTGTGTATGAAGTGCCCTAAGTCTCTAATAAAAAGAGTCACAATTTAAGTAACGAATCTATAAAATTTTAGAAATGACAATTCCTACTTCTTCCTATTTTTGAACAATTTATTGAAATTGATCAAAATAAATTAATATGAATTCTAAAAGTTTAATATCCATAGTGCTTTTGACTTAATGTATAAAGTCTCAAGGCCTTTTTCCATCAAAAATCACTCAGCACTATCATTTCTTTTGCAAAGAGTAGAAAACTTTAAAAATTGTTTTTTTTGCATATTAAACCAAAGGATCTTGTATTAGACTAGTATAAATATAAGAATGTGAAAGAAGTTTTTGAAACTTTAATTGTGTGGATTGCATTATAGTAAAGAAAATAAATTCTTTTGTACCTTGCTTGAGTAGATTTTTTTGACTTTGAATTTTTTTAACTTAAAATTTTTGCACTATTAATTTTGAATTTGTAATTTTTTATGTTGAAGAATTGAGTTGAGAGTCTTAAGATTATTTTTTAAGAGAAGACACTTAGTTTTCACTCATTAGTAAATCATAGTAGAAAAACTAGGTTCAAGATTGAAAGAAAAACTAAACCTTTAACTAATCTAAGATGGAATTCAAATACACCAATTTCAATAGTGATATTGTTTTAGGAAGAAATCTTAACTTTGTAAACATTTTTTTCTTGAAAACCTATAAAAAGTGAATTCAAAAGTAAATCTTATAAGTTAGTTTTTCAAGAAGATGTTAAGAATGTCCAAAACATGACTATTTGTAACTTATACATAATATATCCAAATGAAATGAATCAAAGCTTCTCATGTAGATAAAAATACAATCTTCAAGGAAATTTTTTTAACTAATGTTTAGTTTTGGTTGGTTTTCTGTTCAACTTGCCAAACTAAATTTGGGATTTTTGTGCCATAATTTTTGCTTCCAAGCACTAATTGAAATAAAAATTATATTTTACAAAAGCTAATATATTTTTTTAATTTTACAAAAAAATTCAAAAATCACAACAAATATTGAGACCATAGGAGCCTACTCAAAATTCATTTTGCTTCCAAAAGGATAATGGCACTTTCAAGATTAATGCACTTTGATGATGTAAAACTTGAAAAGTTTTCATCCATGTTTGGAGGACATGTGGACAACCTTTCTCTTTTAGACATACTTTTAGATGGAAAAATGTTATATTTGAATGCAAAAATAAATAAAGTATTTAATATAATTAGTGAGCTTCATTAACCATAGAACACTTCGATGTCCAATTTCTAGGCATCAAACAAATTGAAATTTTTGTTTTCATTGTCATTATTGCTTGGATGAAAGTCATCTAATTTGTGGAGATTCTTTATGAATTTGTTATCCTATTCAATGGTTTGATTTGGTATTATTAAAGTTCATATTTTTTGAAAATTATAAATGTGGAAGTATATCAAGCCAGAAATTGCATTGATTTTAGTTCAAAATTAGATTTGCAAAAATAAGGTCATAGATTTAAAAAACACAAAAATTACACAAAAAACACCATATCAAGATAAACTCATTTCAAATCCATTCTGACAAGTTTTACTCAAAAAATGATGATATTTTACTTGTAATCGAATTTTGAAGTAATTTTGAAATTTTCTTTTCAAAATTTATAAAAAGATTTATTGGTGGTAGCACTAGTGAATCTAACCATATGGATGGAATCTAAAACTTAAAATTTACAATTTTTGATTATACATCAATTCCAAAATATTCTTCCAAATAGAACTTTATAAGGATTTTTTCCAAATTTTTTACAAATTTTGGAAAAGAATTTGGATGTTTAGGGGTTAAAAATTGAGAAAAGAAAAAAAGAAAATAGAATTTTTAATTTGACATGGAATTTGAGTTAGAAATCATCAAATTTGGAGCAAATACTCTAGGACAAAACATCTTTTTTAACCTTGAAAGGACCAAACGTTAAACTTTCAAACAAGAGATGAATGCAAATACGTCAAAAGCGTACAAAAATTTAGTAATCTAAATGTTTGTAGAATTTTTTTTATTTCTCTTACATTCATACAATATAAATAGTTAGATTTTTTCTTTTTAAATATTTTATAGCTTAAAAAGCATAAGTTTTTTTAAACTCTAACAATAATTTTTTGAGAAAAAGAATGTGCCCTTCAAAAATGACTAGAACAAATAATTAAAATATAAATCTTATAAATAATCAATCAATCATCAATTTTAAAAGGAATGTTCAATTTGTGATTTGAAATTTGGATTGTGTAGCAATTGATCTAACCTTATGGATATGATCTATGAATCATAGTTTACAAATATAATTGTGTGAAAGATATCATTTAGTTATTATTCTAAATTACATTTGTAATACTTTTTTACAATTGAAGAAATTTGGACTATCTTTGGGCTATGAAGGGTTTATTTTCTAAGGAATGTGATTTATGTTTGTGAAAATTATTTCATGCTTTTGATAACATTATATATTCCAATCCTTACCATTGTGTGGTAACGTTGTTCTATTTTCAAGATTATGTTTTATGTGTGTGTTGCCATTCTTTTTCTTCTAGATCCAAGTGTAATTTCTAAACTTACTAAAGAAAAAGTTCATATTCAAAGGTTGGAGATACCATTCATAAAATTCACTTTAGAGCATATAACATACGAAGGAATTTGTTTGGAGGGATAGGCCTTCAATTGCAGAAAGGTCTTTAGGGTACAAGCATGCACTTTGTTGATATCAAGTTATTACTATGTATAATTTTTTTGTAAAATCATTAAAGTAGGAAGATGTAGTCCCATATAAAAGAGGAGTTAATAATCACACTACCATCAAAAGATGAGATGAAGGTCATCAACAATTAGCTGTACTACTTAATTTGTATAGACAAGTGTATGAATCCTAGTTGTCATATTGGACAGCATATTACTGTTCACGAACGAATCGAACCAATTAGGGCTGATCGGCTATGAACTTTGGAGCCCTGTAACTTTTGCAAAAAGTATCCAAATTGGGCATATGAGATGTTTTTCGGCATTTACAGTTTTTGTAGATGTCGAAAAACATCTCATATACCCAATTTGGGTACTTTTTGCAAAAGTTACAGGGCTCCAAAGTTGACAGCCGGTCAACCCTAATCAATCCGATTCGTTCATGAACAGTAATATGCTGTTCAGTATGACAACTAGGTAGAAAATGTCTTTCACATGTAGTTGCACAATGGGATCTTGTTAGAGAGACGAGATTCGAAAACCATAATCATGATAGGCATATCCTTTCAGGTGCAAATTGAACGTGGAAAAGTCGGAAGATCTTCTGAACTGTAAGTCAATCAAAACTGTGGTGGCATGGACAAGAAGCACTAGTTTGAAAGTTGAGGAGACAATCAAACCAATGCGAGTGACAAAGCACGAACATCGGAGGGACTAAAGTTTCACAATGGTAGAGTCGGAGGCCACGGTCGTTGGACCTAGGGTGAAACTACCGAGACTGACTCCCAGTTTTTCAGGCCACGCTGTCTGTCTCCAATTTTTTTATATGTTTTTTTAAAGACAGATATGGCACCAATGCCCTGTTTTCAACCCTGTTTTCAGGCGGGTTTCTACATCATATAGCTTTCTATCTTCAATATAATGTTATGGATGATACCCACAACTCACACGCGATTGAGTAATGTTCACGTCGGATTGAGTAATGATTAACTGTACATAAATCAAGCTAGTTGTTAACCCTTTGCAACCGAACTTTTACATGCAACTCACATTGAATACATTATGTGAAAAATGTACACGTAGGGTAGATGGTCCACACCAATCACGGGACCGTGTACCCACAGGGTTCATTTTTCATGCCAGGGATTCAGCACGAATTGCTTGAGCAAACACAATGTTCATTTACAAATCTCGATCGATCTTATGTTTGTCTCACGAGGATCACGAGGATCATGAGGAAATTGTTTTGAATCCATTATCACCGGTGATAAAGTTTCAACAGTCTGGGCTTATCAAACGATACTTGTACATGAATATCGAACGAACAGATTAAGCTAAGCATCGCATTTGGAAATTATTTTTGACAATGCACACTTCACGTCAACTTCGTTACATATATTGGTGTATTCTACGACTTTGGCAGCTTTCAGGCCACGCTGCCTGCAACGTATTTCTATGCTTGTCCAAGTGTTTAGAGCATTGTATAGATTGGTCTCACAATATTTAGTCTCCGGAATCGTGCCACTTTAAGGAAATTGACGTTAATTGGACAACTCACAAGAGCAAGCCAGTTGTAGAATGTCAATTTTGTTAAAGTGGTGAAATTCCATTACTTTGGTGCGGTTTGAGCCGCGCTACGTTAACCTAAAATCTATATAAGTCCTGGCTAGTTAGATCTTTGTGAAGCAACATGTCACAATTTTTGGTTTGTGGAATATTGCCAATTTAAAGAAATTGACTATGTAGAAGGTAATTGTAAACGTTTTAAGACCAAATCCTTATTTAATATCTGTGCACATTTTTGCTTATATATCATTGTACAACTATATTATTTACCTCAGGTTCATAAAAATTTGCATAACTGAAGATTGTTTCTTAAATATCCAAGAATTGCTTTTGATGAATGAGAATTTATTTGAACGAAAAATCTCCCCAAACTTTCTGTTCACCATGCACAATATCGACCTCAAAGCTCTTAGGATACTGTGAAGTTGGGTCTATGACCTATTTGGATTTCTCTGGTGCGATACGTTAGAGCTCCAAAACCAAAAACGAGTGCAGATCTAAAACGAGATTGAAATCTGAATTGAGGATCAACTAAGTAACCATCCTCTCACGACCCTGAGCATGAAAATCCAAGTCTAAATATTTCAAACCAATACAAATTGTTCACATCTAGTGCAATAGCAGAAACCAGTGCTGTGGCGCATAGTTTTTCAGAAAAGCAAATGAACATGACATGTGCAGGAACCTATATCCTCTGGAGCAACTACTTCTCTTCAATCAAACACAGCTTTTGAAACGAAAAGGTCGGAGGACAAACAATGATCTAGATATCGTCACTATCGTTATACTGACTTGATTCCGGAGTTAATAATTGTGTCCTACATCTAGCTCCACAAGGCTCTAAAAACTAGGACATGAACAGGGACATGTATAGATTGACATTGCAGGTTGTGTGTCCTTATAATGGCAAAGTAGTGGAATGCAGCCAATTTAACGAAATTGATATATGTTTTATTATAAACAGTCCCCAGTCAGAAACAAAACAATCTGCAAGTCTCCATGCCCGTCCTCAAGGATGTTTTTATTAAGAAGAGAAGCTAGCAACGTACAGACTCAATCGCCCATATTAAGCAAACTACTCACAGGATTAAACTAGGACATGGCTGTCTAGATTTACATTGGACGTCGTGTGTCCTTAGAAGTGGAATACAGCCAAAGAACGAAATTGATGTTATATTATGACACTGTAGAGAACAAAAACTACTCCAGAGCTAGAATCGAACGAACAAAAGCATGTGCAAATCTAAATGCCC
This sequence comes from Pseudoscleropodium purum, assembly GCA_963969395.1. Classification (NCBI taxonomy): domain Eukaryota; kingdom Viridiplantae; phylum Streptophyta; class Bryopsida; order Hypnales; family Brachytheciaceae; genus Pseudoscleropodium; species Pseudoscleropodium purum. Next base: position 9,567,162 of record OZ017796.1, read on the forward strand.
TTTATTAATCAACACGTCTAATAACAGACACAGTCTATCAAAGTCATGATAGTAAAGAGACTCAACACACAAGCTAGCTAGGATCGATGAAACTCCTACAAAAGCTAGCAAGGAGATCTATCAATGATCGCTCTCCGATCCACATGGTATCTCACTCACGTTTGTGAAAATCTTCCCTCTTTCGCATGCTAGCTAGGCCCATTTGTGAATAATGTTAAAGTTGCAGTAGAATCCATCACTCTTGACCACCCAAGCACATCCATAGAAGTTGTTGCAGTTGCATCGGGAGTTGATGACATCGAAGGTGGTAGTGCTTCGGCCCGCTGAAGCGAAATCGCAGATGTAAGTTCCAAAGAATCCCATGGGAATGAACATTCGGTATTCCTTCCAAGGACTGATGATCCGAGTTAGAGCTTCTTGGGCGTCTTTCCTGCAATGGACGTACAAATCGGTGAGCGGGTTCAGGCTGTTGCCGAAGCTCACAGGGACTCCTTGGGCCTTCAGGCCCATCAGGAGCATCATGGTGAAGAGCGCCGCTACCTTGGATGCGAACATGGCCATGGTTGGAAGTAATTGAATGATCTCTAGCTAGCTCTGCTTCAAAACATTCCACAGAAAAGTGTTGATTTAGAAACGTTCCACTGAAACATTGTTTGACAAAATACTCAACATTTAGAACGTACTCGATCTCATCCGTCAGTTTCATTACAAATCTTTAGCAATATTGAGTAATGTTATGGTAATTAAGTTGCACGACGGAAACCTGATCGAGAGCTCGAAAAGCATTTCAAAGACGGGTGAACTCTCTGCATATTAAGCTTGAATGTTGTATCTAATATTCCACTGAATTTAGTAATTCATTGCTTGACATAAAATCCAACATTCTGAGCTCTAACTCATCCTTCAGTTATAGTAACCACATGCACTGGAATAAAATTTAAAAAAATACAGATGTTTTGCAGTCTGTAACTTCTAAGGACACATGCAGTGATGTAAGTGTCCTTTGAATGGCTTTATAATGGCCAAATTTCCATACATTCACACCCCTGTCTGGAGACTAATTTCAATAAATGCCGCAATTGTGGAGCTCTAAAAACTCGCCAATTTAACCAATTTCTGACCATCTTGGATTTTATACCAGGATTATCCCGAGTTATGAATTATGCTGGGTTTCACTCTTGAAGATATCATAGCGCAAGCTTCAAATTTCAAGACTGAAACTGAAAGCATAATCACAGAACCAAGTTTGGGACCTGCAACAAGATCTAGACATCAAAGCTAACCATACGAAACACAGAGGGTTATGATTGTACCAGTTGATGAAATGGGAACTGCAACAAAATAAAAAAACAAAATGAAGAGCAGCGCTCCTCGCAATGTGTATCTATTTGCCTGCAACACTGCCAACACCAGTGTCTGATGGGCATGGGCTCCTCATTTACCTCAAAGCGATAGAGCGTCACCGAAAGCTTCAGAAGAAAGCAACAATGACGGCATGGTGCGACTAGCCTGTGTCAAGTACAGAAGTTAATAGGGAATGGATATACTCTTCGTGATGACTGTAACTGTACATCTTGAAAGTTGGTTATCTCTTCGACGACCTTCAAGTCTCATAAAACTCGCCACGTATGTAGATTAATTCACATGGGCAAGAATAATTTCCGTTGATTTTAAGATATCCTTGTGATGTACTGACGAGAAGCAGACAGAAAGTTACCTGCCTATCTGTTTGAGTACGTCTGGGTGTTAGTTTAATTGTCAACTTCACAGAGATAAATTTTACTCAGGAAGTGGTCAATCCAGACATGACAGTAAGAGTGGATCACAACATCACCTCATATCCATCTAACCTCAGTGATCTTACACGAATACGGATCCAGAAAATTACTACTAACAGGTTAACAAAAACAATCAAACAACATTCACGGCGAAATGCCTATTTCACTTTCTTGCAACTAATTTTTGGATGTCATACCCTTGGATTTATCATTGATGTTCCACATAATTGGATCATGTGATTTCTTTAATTTGGCGGAATTACACAGCTTTCACACTTTTCACGACATGAAGCCTGAAACGTTAAAATCATAAATCTATGCAAGTCCTAGTATTTAGAGCTGAGTGCATACGAATGTCACAGTGGTTGGATCTGGTTGGATCCCAGGATCGTACTAATTTAAATAACGAAATTTTCGATAAGTACTAATTCTCAACGATTCAGTCACAAGGATCGGGTTCTTTCTATTAACTGTTCATGGCGACGGAGGTTGATAACCGTATGACAAGGTTGTTCCTTCAGAGGTCCCGCCATGAACTTGCAAAAGCTAGTGGCCGCTGGGATATATACAAGTCTTGCATGCAAGCTATCTTGCAAGCATTTTGCAAGATTCTTACGAGAATTTTGAAGACACTGTGCAAGGTACAACCCAATCGATAAGCTTGGAGTGCACATTCAACCTGTCACTTCCAATACTTCAATTTTCCTAGAGCTAAGTGTACATTTCTTCCTTCACAGGTCCCGCCATGAACTAGCAAAAGCTAGTAGTTGGATATATACATGCATACTAGCTAGTTGGTTAGCAAGAATTTTAATGTTCAGGATAAGTTTGAATTTTTTTTTAAACACTGTGCACGGTACTGCACAGTACGTACAACCCAATCGATACCCAATCGATACGCATGAAGTTCACATTCAACCAGTGTATTCAATTTCGTTAAATTGGCAAGATTCCGAAGCCCAAAAATTGTGACATGTGAGTACTGTACATAACGGACTAAAATCTAGAACTAGTATGGATTTATATTTCGCAAAGTGAGTTCTAAAATGTGCCAAATTATTGGAATACTTGAAAATCTAATGAAATTGGCGTTCAATACTTTAGAACCTACATACCTATATATATATACCCACCCTGACCCGCCTTGAGAAGCAACAGTGACGTTAATCTGAGAAGAAGATTCTCGGATCTTCACTTAAACCAATCGAATTACGACTGTAGAACCCGCTTAGTAGATGTGGATGCGATTCCTCCAGGTAAACTTCGAAGTTTTCATTTCAGTTTGTGCCAAAAGGAAAAGAAAAAGAAAAGTTTTCTGTCGATACTACCGGTCATTAGACCATATAACTAGACCAGTTGACTAAAACTCCTGGAATTCGGCCATGCTTCCTTGGTCAGGACCGCCGAAGCATCGAATCATGGAATCATTTTTGGTCAAAACTTCCATTCCCCAGGGCCAGAAATCAGTTATATGCCGGATCTTCGTAGCTAAAAATAATCTCTTTCTTTATCCAGCTGAAAGTTAAGGTCCTCAGCTAGCTCCTTGCAATATAAGACACACAAAAAATTAAATCTTACTCACTGATCGATCTGAGTACTGGCGTTGATTGAACTTAATTGCGCTCTTCCACTTTGCGGATAGTAGAAGGTCTGATCCATCGATCTAGCTAGGACTATACCAGAACATCTGTGCGCATTTGTCTGTCAGATCATTCAGTGTTAGGCTTGTTCGCTAGAGCAGGTGGAGCTCTAATGGCCTTGAGACTTTGCTGTCTGCTTGTGCTCGTGAACGTTATCTCCATTGCTGCAACACGTGATGTGCAGGATGGAGCCGATACCAGTCTTGGTAAGTTCTCACTCCGCTTTGCAAGATCATTATTTTTTTTAATACTTCAATATATAGCATACGAGCCAGGGGTTAATTGCAGGTTTTGATTTTAAAGCAAGCAAACTTTTGGTACCAATTAAACAATACACAATCATCTATTTCATTTATAATTTATTACTACCGGTATCCCATATTAATTATCAGCGAGATGAATTGAAGATTGCGGCCTTGCGGGCTTACGTTGTCAAGCAAGCAAACATTTTATACTGATTTCTATTGCTTTATTAATTATAACTGTCCCTTGCTATCCGTGAGATGAAGGCGGGAGGCAAACTTTGACAGTAAATCATTCATCTCGATTGTCATCCCAGTTTATCTATTCCTAGCTTAGTTTCTGTTTTTTTTCAAACTTTCAAGTGATCTCAAGCTCTATGTATGCAGGGCTACTCTCCCTCGAAGATTCACAACAGAGTGGAGCAAGCATTTCTTCAAACCGTCGGCTTCTAGCCTGTAAATACTCCTCACTGGTCGTCACTCAATTCACACCAAGTCAGGACTTTATATTCATTTAAAAAAATAAGAACTCTTCTCAATTTTCATATGATTGGTAAAGTAATCGTCAAAGTTCAGATGAGGATTATTGTCTAAATAATAACAGCGGTGATGGGGTGTTGCATTAATTTGCAGCTGGGTGCAAAGGCACAGACATCAGCATATCCCAGGCGCAGACGGGCTACACGAATAACGGCATTCCCAAATTCACAGTGAATATCGTGAACTTGTGCTGGAATAGTTGCGCTCCGTGGAACATCCATCTCTACTGCGGCTCCTTTGCTTCCGCAGTGTTGGTGAACCCCAACACGTTCCGGCGCATTGCTGTCAACGACTGTCTTGTAAACAGAGGATATGGTCTGAAGTACGGCAATACTATCAGCTTCACTTATGCCAACTCCGCTAAGTATCCTCTCAGTTTCAGGTCTATGCAATGGTGCTAGCTAGACATATTTATGTTCAAGCTAGAGCAATACATTATATATCAGGATGGAATATATATAATATCGTCTAGTGCGCTGTTTTGATTCACCCGTAGTCTTGTTGATGGAGTTAGTTTTCAGAGACTTGAATGATGGTTTCAAACTTCAGAGTACTTCTGGTGGAAAAATGAAGAAAAGAAAAGCTTTGGTAATTTTTTGTAGTGCGATATATAATATACTGAATGCTATTGATTACAGAGTATTGTCATTTTAGTTAAATGGCAAATTTCAAGAGATTGTCACGTTTCCAGACACCGTTCTGGAACAGTGGGATTCATACCAGTTCTGGTTTTGAGAGCTACATCTGCGCACTTGCAAACCACACTTTTGGTACTCTGAAACACGGCTGACCAAATGAATATATCTATATGAACCTGTCAATAATTTTGATGGGTCTGATTTATATGACTCTTTTGAACTTTCGGTGTGCGTATTTCCAACGCCATATATGCAAAAATCCATCCCGAGAATTTATCTCAAGGCTCTCAAACTCTTAACCTCCTTTTTCGACGACATTCATTGAATACAAAATATGGCATGTATTAGGCACAAAAGATAATGAAGTCGTGTATTATTAGTAGCTTCCATCAACATCGGCAAAAATAAAGTTTCTTTGGCAATTTCATCTACATTTATACCCTTTTCATTTAGTGTTGAAGTAGCCGTTCCTGACGAAAATTCACCAAAAAAGAGTATGGAACAGTATTGGTTTCCTGTTGACATTCACATTCAGTTCCAAGTTCAAACGTGCGGGTCTGCGGGATCGTCCAGTATCGAGAAGAATCTGGGATTCTTGGTGCTTTGTTCCCCAAACCTCTCTGTCGAGTGTTTCCAGCTTTCTGCCAAGGATGAATGAGATTTCATTGTCGTTGGGCAACTCATCTTTCATCCATTAGCTATTCACACATCAATTCATGGTATGGACTGTCGTCAGCTCAGTGTGTCCTGTGCCGTTTCCACAGTGAAAATAAGAGTGAAGGTAAGTTTCTATTTTTTGAATTTGAATATAACTCAAAAATTCCTAGCTTCCACATTAGAAGTGCACAAATGTCACGAAGTAGAGACTGTGCACCCCTTCTTGCCAAGGACTTTGCAGTGGTATCAAGAATGCAATTGGGGGCCACAAGGTTTTGGAGATCTCAACATAACAAACAAAACAAACAATCTAACTTAACTCTTAAAGGACCATTGTTTCTTTGAGGGGACAAATGGGATTTCGGGCAAGTACCTATAGGCTGAAATTTTTTTCTGATTTTTTGAAACTTTTTTGGAAGATAGAAAAATTGATTATATGTGTGGGAATATAATTCTTTTTTCAGTTGGTGCTTGGAAACAAAAGTTATGCCCAAATAAGCTCAAAATAAGGGACAAGAGGCAGCAAAAAAAGTTTCAAAATTTTTTGTTTAAATTTCTTAAATTTTTTTCTTACAGATTATATTTTTGTCTACATGAAAAACTTTGATTCATTCCATTTGGATTTGTTATGAGAAAGTCACAGACAATCTTGTTTTGGGGGCAATTAGAGCATCTTCTTGAAAAAATAACTTATACGATTCATTTCTAAATGCAATTTTTATAGTTTTTCAAAAGAAAAAGTTCCATATGGTTTAGTTTGCTTTCTAGAACAATCTCACCATTGGAATTAGTGCATTTTAATTACATTTAAGAGATATCAATAATTTAGATTTTCCTTCTATCTTGTACCTTCTTCTACCTAACAATTTTTTAAAGGATAAAAATTAAGTTTTTTTTTAATACTTTTGTTTTTTTTCTAGACTCTCAAATCAATTCTACACTACAAAGATTTAAAGCTCAAAACTCTGTAGTGCAAATATTTTAAGTTAAAAAATATTCAAAGTCAAAAAACCTAGTCCCACAATGTGCTGAAAATTTTGTTTGTTTCACTTTAAATGCAGATATTTTGCAATATGTACAGTCAAAAATTCTGAAATTTTCTCCACACATTTTCATACTAGTCAAGTATAAGTACCTGTGGTTAGATGTGAAAAAAAATAATTTTAAAATTTGTTTACTTTTTGCTATAGAAATGGGTAGTTTTGAATGTTTTTTGGCAATAAAAAAGGCCTTGGTCCTTTAAGATTAAGGTCTCGCTTAAGGTATGGATCCCTAAAGGATTATTGTCTATCAATTAGAAAATTGGAAACTTAAATTAGTACAAAGTCAATTTTGAGTGGATGAAAATAAAATTCTTATCAAAGATGCACATTCTAATAAACTTTAAGAAAATATAATTTTTTTTCAATTGGTTGCTTCAGTCAAAATTTATCAGGCTTGTAAGTTTAGAGGTAGCTTGGGCAATGTCCTATTAGAAAGGGCAAGCAATTAGGCAAGTGGTTAAGTGTTTTTAATTAACTTTGAATGCTTATACCTTGCAATATATGAAGTCAAATGGGGTGAATTTTTCCACACATTTTCATACTAGTACAAAGAAATAATATGTGGTTGAAATTTTTTGAAAATTCCAATTTTCACTTGATATACTAAAAATGGCAATTTTGGAAGAATTTTAGAATCATTAGTACAAATTCTAGTGTAAATTCATGGGATTTATTTTATATTTTTATACTTTAATTTGGGTACTTGATTAAAAAAAAAAAGATTTGTGTTGACCTTCGGAATTTTGATTCTTTTAAAGAATGAGTTCCCTTACTTCCCTAAGAAAAATTGAAATTTTGCCATGTAGTTGCTTTTTTGGGACAACTACTTATTGCAAGATGTTTTGGAGTATGATATACCAACCTCCATTGAAAATTGGCATACAATGAACTAACAAAATTGCCTATTCAATGTTTTTATAGTTCAAATTTCTAAAGTTGGAATAGTAGTTCTTTCTTCACAAAGTTGAGTCAAAATATATTGACCCTATTTAATAAGACTGAAGATTTATTTTTTAACTGCAAACATTATAATCTCTCAATTTATGTAGTCAAATGGTCTAGGAATTTTTCCTCAAATTTCTAAGGTAGATCAATACAAAATAATTTGTATAGTTGAAAGTTTGAAAAATGTTTTTATATTTCAATTATTCTCAATGCATTAGAAAGTGACTACTTCAGATACATTTTGTAAAAAATAGTCGAAGTGAATTGTAAAGATTAACTCCAAAGGACCAAGGCCTTTTCTTATCAAATCATATTCAAAATTACCTTTTCTATTGCAAGATTTAAAATGTTTAACACTTTTTTTCGCCATATCTAATAGTAGTATCTTACACTAGACTAGTGCAAAAATGTGTGAAAGAAACTCTTAAAAACTTTGACAACATAGATTGCAAGATATTTGTGTTTTAACTTTCAAATGAAAAAAATGTTTTTTCTTGCACTATATTTAAATAGATTTTTTGACTTTAAATCTTCTTAACTTCTAATTTTTGCATTACAGATTTTAAATTAAAATTTTTTATGTTGAAGAATTAAGTTGGTTGAGGGTCTAGAATTTTCTTTTAGGAAAAAAATCATTTAATTTTCATTAGTGAAAAAATTGCTAAGCAAAAGTAGGTAGGAGATAGAAGAAAAAAATAAATCATTGATAGTTCTCAAATAGAGTTGAATCACACTTATTCCAACTATGAGATTGTTTTAGAAATCAAACTAAAACCATGTAGAGCATTTTTGAGAAAAATTGTGAAAATTGAGTTTAGGGTTAATCCTATTAGTTCTTAAAAAGAAAAATTTATAGGCCAAAAAACAAGACTTTCTATAACTTTCTATGTTGAAAGTCCAAATAGAATGACTCAAAACTTTGTATGTAGACAAAAATATTCTATAAGAAATAAAATTTAAAAAAATTATTTTGAGTTTCTGTGGTTTTATTTCACATTTTCACTTCCAAGCCATGACTCCATTTTAAGCTTCAAGTGGTATAATTTTTTTACCTTGGACATTGATTGATAAAAAATTATATATTCTTAGAAAGCTAATGTATTCTTCTCTTTTCCAAAAAAATTTCAAAAAACCATGCCAAAATTTGAGATCATAGGAACTTGTCCAAACCTTGAAGTGCCCTGAAGGGGACACGTGTCCATTTAGGGGCATAGCCCTTAAACATTAAAATTTAAGATGGAATGCTCAAATAAAATATTCTTTGTTCTATATGCTCTATTTTTTCATAGAGTATGAATGGAAAAATGCTATATTAATTTTTCAAAGATGAAATCAAATGTCCTCTATATGCCCTAAAATTTTAAGAAATTATGGTGAAGATTTGAAAATACAATGAAATTTTTGAAGAATAAGTGCAAAAGTTTCATATTACATAAAAAAATATATTTTAAAATATGAAAATTTGATCATTCTATATAATGGTGTAAGATAAAATTCCAAGTCATTATATAATTAGAATATTAATAGACTATAGTTATTGGTTGTAAGTTCAAATTGCAATGAATTTTTGAATTTTAGGAGTTTTCAAATATTCAAATTGGAGTAGAAATTGGATTGAATAAGGTTTGATTTGCACTTTTGCTAATTGAGCTCAAAATCCTCAAATTCTAAAATGATCACTTTAATGGCTAAAATATAAACCAAGAGCAAGGATGTACAACATGATATAAGTTGTCATTGAAATACACTAAAAAAGCATCTTTTGTCATCCATTTTTTTAGCATCTTCTTCTATAGAAAAGTCTACAATACCTCAATGAAGACATTTTCTCCCCATTTGCTACAAGCATATCCAAAAAATTCTATGAATAGAATTTGCATAAAAACTATAGGTCCTTCATCTAAAATTTTGCATTTGAAAACATTTATGAGTTACTTTTTGGATTCAAAAATGCATTTAAGGTTTAATGCATGGTTTTTCTTGAGGTCACATTCACACCTAAGGTAAAGAAAAGTAGAAGATAACTTTCAACCTGATTCAATAAAGAGGATTTTATAATAAAAATCATGTGAGGATAAATATTCTTTTTAAATTCAAAGTTTGTTCATACATTAAAGGGAGAAATGTAACCTTCAAGGGATGTTGCAAGGAAATCTTTTTTGCATAATCCATGGGATATTAGAGTTTAATTATCTTTTCTATTCCCTTCCATCATCCAATTATTTTTGAGGTTATAACCCTATAGGGGAAGCATATAATCCATGTCCCATGTAGTATACCACATTGAACAAGCGTGAAGTTTTTGCCCATTTGAAATAGGCTTTGGAGGCTTCACAAGATGTGTACAAAATAATTTTCATGTTGTACCACCTTCTTGAAAAAACTTTTCAAGCATACTTGAAACCTACCAATCCCATGATGATACCCTTTCAATCTCTTTCCTCCTCCTTCTAGTGAATGCAAGAAGTGGTATGTCACTATAGTCCATCTACATTTCCATCTACATTAGTGAAAGTGAATCCACCTCCTAGATCTTTAGTACATTGCCCTATAAGAAAATAGGGATTTTTTCAATGTCAGAAATGATGTCAAAAAATGTAAACAAGAGTCAACCATGATGTCTAAAAAAATCTGTTATAACTAATACGCAAAAAACGTGGACCAAAATGTGCCCTAATGTAGCTTGTTTTGGATAAAACATAGATGAAATAGGGGTACCAAGGCATCCCGAAAATGTGACACGTGGAGGGGTGGCCACTATCACATAAGCCTTTTTTGGCGGGCAGCACCACATAGGACACCTTTTTCATCCATGACATGTCTGTTGATGTGGACCCCTTATAAATCCGATGTGGTCAACATGTCAATTTGAAAATTTTAATGCTACTTTTTGAGACATCAAATTAGGTGTCTTTTGAGACATCCATTAGTACATACCATACCTGTAGGGCAAGACCAACAAAAAGAAATTAGTTAAAATAAAATAAAAAAATAGTAGAATTCACCAAGAATTAAAGAAAACTTACTATCTACCATCAAGAAAAATTATGAAGAAATTCCTTCATTAAAAATTTGTAAGGATGAAGATTACGAAGGTCATATTTGTATCTATTCTCAGTCTATGGTGAGACAAAAGATATGGCATAACTAGAATATGGAAACTTGGCCATTGTACTTCTCGACATTGTTTCAAACGTCTAGACGTTCATTTAGACACGCTAATGTTGTTTTAAGCATCTCAATGTTGTTTTTGACATTAAGATTATGTTGTCTAAGATATCCCATATGGATTGTTTCACTTCCTACCACCTTACTTGTATAAAAGTCATGTCTTTTCATTCATGGTATTCATCCATCCATTTCTTTCTTTTTGCAAAATAAGTCACGTGGCTATCCCTCCTCTAAATTTTTCACATATGGTCAACATTTTACTATAGACTGTGGTAATTTTATTAACTTATCCAAAATCAAAATGGATCTATTTGTTGATGTGGCGCAAGTGTGTTTTTTTGGATGTTATGAATAAACGCAAGGCATTTTTTTGGACACGAAAACAAATACGTGTGTCACAAATGACATTCTTGCGTTCTACACTTTCCATAACCATGTCTCTTCAAACATCACTCTCAATTTGAGCCACTACCTGCATTTTTGGAAAAACACACTAACATACAAAAAAACATGCTATGTTAGAGCAAAATAGGGAAAGAAATGCAAGATTCTTATAGTGTTGGTAGTTCACTTTGACAATTACACATATGTCTATGACTTTTTTAAATCACAAATACAAGGATTTTGTCACTAAAATCCACACTTCTATAGTATTCAATTGCCTCCATAGTTTTTGAATACATGTATCATATTTGCTCAAATGAAATGACAAACTTCTTGAAACAACTACATAAGCATAATAATATATTTTTTTCATTCCAATATGGCCATAGAATTCAACTCATATGATTTATGTTCCATGCACAAAGTGTTTAATACGACTTCTAAATTAAATGCCAATGCATATGCTCTTTTTTTATTTAGAGTTTTGTAATTCCATCATGCATATTGTATGGTGATTGCGAGAAACACTTGTCCTTCTTGGGTGTCCCCTCGGTGTCTATGGAGGTGTTTTTCCCTCATGACTTTTGTGGTTTAAGTCCGTTTTAGCTCAAATTTGGAAGAGAGGTGCATGTTGTTGATATAGACATTCAATAATTTTTTCAATAATTTACTATTTTTAAAGTGGCCCCAATTGAGTGTCTATCTTGGCTATTTTGGAGGTTCTCAGTCCTATTTGGGGACCAAAAATGCGATTCTAAAGCCAAGATTTCAACTTGTTGTAGGTGGGCTAACATTCTAAAGATGTCTAATGAGATTTTTGGCAAAGAACCCAGTGTAAGGGCTACACATGGGTTGAAAGTAGACACTATTTGTGCAAGTACTATGAAGAGGGGAAAAATTTTATGATGAATTTTTTGTTCACATGGAACCAAAGAGAAGATTAGAAAAATGGATATTTTTCTTTTAATTTTTAATTTTTTTTTAATTACTAAAAATGACCAAATGAAACTACTTGTTTTCACCTATTTTCTAGTCCAAGCACCCGATGGAGTCCTTCAAAGTGGTGACTACTACTTCTTAGTACTCATTAATTTGTGATAAGTATTAAATTGGTCAAGACCATTGTCAGAAACGATATTCACTCCCATTCGCCTAATCAATTAGTGAGTTAGTCATCCAATTAATTAGTCAAAATGTTAGTCAATTAGTCGATTTAGGTTTGCCCAGTCATGAAACTGCGCAGTACTTGTAGGATTGGGAGTACTGGTAGTACAATGCTAAAAGACAACCAATTTTAGCCAAAATTGTTAAGTGTTTCTTGCAAATACCCTGTAACACTTTTAAAGACTTTAGTATGTTGAGCCAACTTATATCTCAAGTTCATACAATATGCACAAAATTGTTGACAACTTCAATATAAATCTCACCTCTAAGACTTGGAAAACAATCATACTCATATCCTCAAATTCCAAATGGTGAGCAATGTTTGATCATGAGCTACCTGAAATCCTTCTTTTCAAGCAGTTTTGCCATTTCTATTTTCGCAAAATGTCGCAGCACAGGGCAGGTCAATTCCCCATTATACTCACAAAAATCGCTCTAGAGTATAACTAAGTGACTCTAAAGATCGAACCCACGAGATCCTGTGAAGTATCTAGCTCTATTAAGCAGTTAAGCTCAGTCAGTATCCCAATCTTACTTTCCGGTCCTAGATCTAGAACCAGAAATACCACCACACCGGAAAACTATAGACCGGATTACTCCTTCTTCCGGTCCTACTAACTATCCGGTCCATACAAATACCGAAATCCCTGGATCTCACAACTTCCGATCCTGGAAATCCGTTCTGACCAATCCGGTCGGGATGGTCATCCTGTACCCGTAATCCTATCCGGTTTGGTTTTGCCTCTGTTTCACCATCAGAGGGGTCGCCGCTTAATTTTGAGAGTGGTAGGCCCACCACTCCTTCCGTGACTTATTAGTGGCTGAAGACCCACTGTCCTACCTTCTAGACTCCTAAGCTAATCCGGATCCGGTTTGGTCCTTCACAACAACCCAGATAGCAATCCGGGTCGTAGGTCACACAAAGACCCCACACTCGACCCTCTCGTACTACAACGACCTTGATGCTACTTCCGATCCGTGCGAAGACAGGTGGTTACAAGTGCACCCGTCCGTTCCAACATCAACTAAAGTTCTTCCGTTACCCATACGGGTGGTGAGACCTCACAAGAGATTGGACACTCAACCGGATTTCCCACCCGGGAGTTCTAGCGCAGCTAAGGAATCCCTCCCTACCCACCTAGCCTAACAACGGCTTTCTCACCCGGAATCTCAAACTCTAGACGTGCTGAGGAACTAAGTTCACTCCCAACTCTTCGATACCTACTCACATGCACCTTGGATCGGAAAATAAACACCAAGGGGAGAAATCACTTACAAACCAACTCGTACTATCCTAACTCCACATCATACAATCCTGTCGCGCTGGAGAGAGATACACAACGAAGAGAATAGAAGAGTACAAGAAGTTTGCAAAATGAACAACTCCCAGTTCCCATCGCAGGAACCGATTTATATACAAAGGGTCAAAACCCTAAAAGCACAAAAAGGAGCGGAAAACCCGTGGGGGTCCGCCGCCACCTAAATCTAACTTCCGGTCTAACCTAATACTGTTGAGCCGGATCCGGATCCGGATCCGCTCCTACTCCTAACTGAAATTAAAATCCTATCTACCCTACAACTCTAGATCCTATCGTCGGGCTTCCGGTCTCCGGGACTAGCTCCTCGAAAACTTCACTCAAATTCCGGACCCGTTCCCCCTCCGCAGGATTCGGTCCGGGTGGAGACTCCAAGTCGATGGTGATATCCGGTCTCGTGCCCGGAGTCCCAGTCCGTGCAGACTTCTTGGACTCAGGAGTCCAATCCTTCCTGTCCTTCGCCATAGTTGCATCCGGAAAGAGATCCGGTAGTGAGATGTCCGAAAGGTGAATACCTTTGTCGCACGTCGCTCCCGTCAGCTTCCGGCTGCTCTCCTCGATCCGGTCCGCTGCCTTCCGCCCCTCCACCATTGCCGTCTCCACCTGCTCGGCGAAGTCCGCGAGAATCCGGACCATCCGGGAACCGGATAGTTTCTTCTCTTCGTGGATCTTCTCGTCGAAGAGCTTCGCCTTGGCCGCTGCCGTTCCGGTCTCTCCCAGGACCGCCTTGATCTGCTCGGCCACCTTCCGAGTCTCCTCCGCCATCTCCCGAGCGGCCGTCACGTCTTCCTGATAGGCAAAAAGTGTTGCCTTCAGTTTATCTACCTCCTCTTGCAACCGGCGGATCTCGGCTTCCTGCTTCCGGGTCTCTTCCGGATTCGTGATGCATTGCGCCACTTGTTCCGCCAAGTTGCTGTCCGGTGCAGCACCCACCAACTTGCCGATTGCCGCAAGCGTCCTGTGCTTGACCTCCCAATCTGCCCTGATGTTGCAGAGGACGTTGATCAGATCGTTGAACGGATCTTGCATATCCGGATCTCCCCCGGAATTGGTCTTCTCGGCTTCCGGTTTCTCCTCCGGGGCCGGTTTGTCTTGACCGGGAGGCGTCCCGCGCTTGTGTGGAGGCGTCAGCTTCTGTCGCTTGATCGGCGGCATCGGCTCCTCCTCTTCCTCGTTGGACTCCCGGTCTGACTCGGAATCGGATTCCGCCTCGTCATCCGTCTCCGACTCCCCATACTTCAGGAGCACTTCCTGCGTCTTCCACGCCCTCTCCTCCGTATCGGTGAGGACTTGGTTCTCCCGATAGAGGTGGAAGAGGTAAGGGCACACTGGAGTGGCCCTTTTCTTCCCAACCCTACTAACCAGCTGGGCCACGAGATCGGAAATGATCCGTGCCCAATCCACTTTCCGGGTACCACTGAGGGCACCGAAAATGGTGTTGCCGAGGGTGATCGTCACCCTGGTCGGCTTTTCCGGGTGAAGAACCGGAACCAGGAATTGCAGGAGCCGACGGTGTCGGTCATCCAAGCAATCCTCGACCGCGTATCCGTCCTTCGGGTTGACGGCTCCCTTGAACTTCCCTCGGACAAACTCATCCTTCCGGCTCGCCATTCCCAAACCTCCTGCCCGGAAACCGTAAACCGCTCTCCACATCCCCTCGTTCCAACTGACGGGAGCTCCCCTCACGGTGTTGTCAAACTGGTTGGACAACTTTCCGAGGAGCTCCTTGACCATTCTCTCCTCCCTAAAACCCCAAGGTTTCTCGGCAAACCCTACGCAACCCATGGATTTGAGATCATCCATGAGTTCAGCCTTTTCCGGCTCTGTGGAGGGAATAACCGGAATGACTTTCCGGAGCTTCACCTCGCCTCCAGAGGGACTCGCTTGTCTCGACCTACGTAGCTGAGGCATTCCCACTCACATCTACCTCACTCTCTCCTAGCCGCACGTCCCGTTCCTCACTTCCTCTCTCCGATCTCAACCGGAATTAAAACGAACAGAACACAAATGCACAGACGCACAAACGACAAAAACTCAATCGTGCGCTCAAGGTCGAGTTTCTAAAAGGGGGTGCAACAGTGAAAGCTCCTCCTTTTATAGTCCCTGGACCCTTTCCGGTTTGTCATCATGAATCCGGTTTACCATCATAATCCGGTTCATCATCATCATCCGGTCCTAGACCTAATCCGTGTTACATTCTGTTTCCGTCGTTAGTTACTCCTGACCGGATTAGATCCAAGAAGCCCACTACTTCACGTTCCGTGCTAATTCTGAGTTTTCCTTCCCCACCTAATCGGATCCGGTTAGCTAATTACTAGTTTCCGTTCCTATTTGGGTGTATACTAAGAAAATCAAAATTCTAAGCTGCGACACAAAACATGTCATCAACAACAAAAATATCATTCAGCTTATGCTTAATTTCATTCTCTTTATCAGTTCTTGATATTTCATGTAAAGGTCATGACATTAGCTATGTGTAACTACTTTGCTAGTTGTTATCTTTCTATTAATTTTTAATTTCTTACTACAGGATTTTTAGAAGGTTGTGCCACACAATTGCAATATAAAATAATTAAATTAAAAGTATTTATAGGGACTAGCATGCAATAGTGACCGCAAATGAGGTGTTTTTTAGATATGCATTGATCTATTAGCATTTTGGATCCTCTTTTATTGATTTTTGATATCTAGTGTAACCTTCCAACAATATGAATCAAATTTCAGCACTTTGGTACTAATCTCTCTTCTTAAAACCATAACATCTCTTTTAGTGATTTGAATTTTTTTTTTGAGAAGCTAAATCCTACTAAACCTTGCATGAATAAATTCAATAGTCGGATACTTCAATCACTATAAGAAACTTGTACTTTAAGTGACAAATTTTAGATGACATCTAATATACCAATCCATATATTTATATCAACAATAATATCCACCATAACACCTTTGTATTATGGTGGAAATTATTGTTGACATAAAAATATGGGTTATTAAATTAAATGTCACCTAAAATCCATCACCTAAAATACTAATTTTTAAATTTTGAATATTGAAAATTGAAAATGCTAAAACTACATGAACAACTAATACCTTAGAAGTTGCCAAATTTTGCACAACATATACAATAGTTGCATCAAAAATTAACCAAAGAAATTTGCAAATCCAAAGAAATAAGCCAATTAGCTCAAAACTAGGCTAAAATTGGCAATTTGGCACGTCATTATAATGTTGCTCTTCATTATGGAGCTAATCTCTCTACAACTACTAATACAACTAATATAAATGTAAATCCAAATGTAACAATCCAATTAAACTATGAAGCTCAAAACTAGCTTGCATCAAGCATCCTTGAAACTATCTAAAAGGAGTTGTTTGAATCTCTAGTAATGGTCAATAGTAGTGCATTGGTCAATCAAGGTGAGAATCTCTCAATGTTGAAAAGACCTTGATGGCTAGCTTACTAGACCACACCGCATTCTTTAATGCTTGCAATGAAGACAAGTGCATTGTTGTATCATTTTGTACTAGGATACCAAGTTTGCGACATTAGAACAATGCACCTCAAAAATTTAATGTAGCATCTCAAAAATTGTAGCAACTCTTTGCATGGAGTCATAGCTCATTATGACTATACTAAGGATTACTAGCTAGATTCAAAAAACAAGTTGTTTATGTTTTAGTACACTATAAGAAACATGTGTTTTAAATGACAGATTTTAGGTGACATTCAATGTAACAACCTATGTTTTTATGTGAACAATAATGTCTGCCATAACGTCAAGATGTTATAGTGGACATTGTTGTTAACATAAAAACATGGATTCTTACTTTGAATGTTGCTTAAAATTTGTCACCTAAAACATGGGTTTTTTATAATGGTAACTACTAGGCACACATGTGGTTCTAATTAGAGGAAAAAATCATGAATTCAAAGGAGGTTATTCCACCTACATCTCATCATTCTCATGTTTAGATATAAAAAAGAAGCATGTATAGGAACTTGGTAAAATGAACCTGTAAAAATAAAACAACTATTTTCTAAAAAGTAAAACCCTAAACAATGGACTAAAGAAGCATCAACTTACCACTACGAGTTGCTGCATAATTGAATCATGATCTTACAAGTATTTACTACCTTTGCTCTCAACTCCATGTTTCTTGACCGTCCATTTCCATATCTTCCCTATGCACATGACAAGGTACATAACATACATTATAAAGAAAGTTTTTGCAATCCACTCAAATCTTGTGAAAATAAGGTTTCTCTTGCTATAACAAATCAATGTGTGTAGAGTCCATCATGGGAGGAGTTCCAAGAGGGAGTAATGGAGGAATGTGGATAGAATCCATTATGGGAGAGGTTGGCAAAGGAAAGTGCACAAACTTTATCATGGGAGGGAGTAGCAAGATAGAGGTCTTTTAACTCAAACCACTTGGTATTGCAAAAATAATTGCATGTAATTAACAAAACTTTTTTTCATATTACACTCAATCTTCAATCCAACGGCCTCCTTATCTTGCAAATATATCTGTTGAATCTCAACCAATTAGGCTTGCCATTATTGACTCCAACATCACTAATCAAAATTTATTACCAAATCACTTGATCAAACAATATCCAACTCAACACCACTTGAGATTATCTATGCATTGCTAAATTTTACTTGTAGGTCATAGTACTTTGATGCCTCAAAAAGTCAGCTTTGCTTAGAGAATGTACTTGTTGACATCCAACCACAATTGAGGGAAGAGGAGAAGTTTGGAAGTGGGCACAACTTATCCATGGATCTTTAGGAGGTAGTACTTAGAAGTGGTATCGATTGCGCCAAAGATCTACTAGCAAGTTGTGCCAAATAATCACTCAATGTCATTTGTTGTAGCTTGACTTGAGCTGATTTGTATCATAGGGCTGGAGTTGTAGATATAGTAAAGATAGATCATTCATTTTTGCCAAGGTAAATTTATAGTGGATTGAACTATGGAGTTCTAGATTTTTAGAACAATTATGTATATTAACACTCAGTTTTTGAGGCTATAATATATCGACGTCTTATAGAACATCATGTCTCAATTCTTGTATTGCATCCCTTCTGAACTTGCATAGTGTCTCCACAACATAGTCTACTCCTATACCACAAAGAATTCTTGTATTGCATCCATATAATGTAGATGTAGATGAAATTCCATTCCTTGCAAACTAAGTAAATTGGAGAAGGTGATTGGAAGTCCAATTCATCCCAATGCAAAGCTTGATGTTTGTACAATTCTTGTTGAATCTTCTCAACATCAGGTTTGCTTCTATATTTCATAATTTTTATCTGTTGCGTGTTGTGTTGTATTTATCTTCTGTTGTCTTTTGCATTTGTAGATTCTTGCTTTTATGTGATTTTGTTCTTGATTGTAAGGGAGTTTTGCAGGATCATAACTATCTAAGCTTTCTTCCATTTGAGACCAAAAATCCAGTCTTCCATCTAGTCGTGGGTGAACTTTAGAGGGCATCATTTGTCCATTCAGGTTCAAGGTAGTAGACAAATAGATCAATGTTATTCTGGACCTGAATGGCATTTCATGTGTCTGCAAAGATTTCAAGTTCAAAGGATTGTCGCACAAAAAATTGAAGGACTTCTCGCACCCACATTCCGCATCCGAATCCGCTCTAGTTGGACCCAAAGTTGTATAGGTGCAGCCTAATTGCTCCAATTTCCTCTCAAAGCTCAGAAATATTGCAATCATTTTGATGTGGAGCTCCATGAAAAAGTCCACCATTGAAATGATTTCTCAATATATTTTCTGAGACGTAGTGCCACTCTTTCAAATACTATAAGAAACCCATGTTTTTTGTTACTTTAGACTTTAAACGTGTGAGTCTTGGTTTTGTCACTTGGAACTTAAGATTTATTTTTTGAATTTGTTATATGTTTTAAGTGTAGTTTTAGGTGTTAAAAGACCTAAAGAGTGTGTTAGACAAAATTCAGTGTTGCACATGCCAATACAGCTCTTGGTCACATTACACCTAGTTTTTCTTGAGTACATCCCAAACCCGCACATAAATAGGGTAGAAACCCATATATTGTAAATAATAAGCATATTAGTAGAAACTACTCAACTATCTACACCTATTTGTGTAATGAGACAAAAATTGGTTAAATGGGTCTGAAGAAATCTAGTGAAAATCTTTAAGTAAATTTTCCAAGATCAGTTTTAGTTTCTCCATTCCATTGACAAAATAGTGAAAATTCCAATTATTAGCCTATAGATGGAGAAACTCAAAATAGAACAACAAATGGCATCTACAACATAAGTACAATGATTTGGAGTGGAAGTCATGCCAGGAATTCAACGGTGCAATCGCTTTGTCAAGATTCTCCTTTTTGTAAAAGATTCTTTGTTCACCAGAAGTTAAAGGAAATAGCGGGATTTGTATTATTTTTTCACATGTGTAGGGTATAAGTATAAACTTTCATATACTTTGACAAACTCCTTGAAAGGTTCTCCAAAAAATCTTAGTTTTTCTAATCATCCAAAGATCTTTTTCCAAATGGTTAACTGCCAAAATCAAGTATGGTAAATTCATGGAAATTACTTTAAATGTAGTTAAATCTCACTAAAAATTAAAATAATTTTTTTTATGTTCATAAAGTGCCCCAACAAGTTTCATGACATTTCAATAGTGGAAAGTACCAAAATTAGCAATATCCTCCAAAACCAACAAATTTGAAGTTCAATTATGGAGTTGACCGGCATATCGAAAGCACACATTCAGCCTTAAGCTAAAACAAACTTAGGGTCTTTTTTTACTACCTTGAACCTACTAAAAAGCCTAAGCTAATTACTTTTGGCTGAAAAGGTAAACTCCAAAATTTGGGTTTTTACCCTATTTTGAGTTTCCAATTGCCGCTAGGATTCTTTCAATTTTTGAAATAGGTAAAGGGTGTAGGAATTCTTCTAGAATAGAGAGCTTTCTAAAGCTATTGGCACGATTTGTTTGTGATTTGGAGTATTTCTCCAAAAGTTAGAATTTAGAACTAGCATAGAAAGTTAAAATTCTTAAGATTAGGATGAAAATCTTAAATGATAAGATTACCTTGTAGAAATTAGGGGGGGAGATGAGGCCCTTGGAAAAGTATATAAAGGTTCTCATTTCTCTCCCAAATCACCTCTTAAGCTCATTTTGAAGTGCCTTAAACAATTTGGGGCCATTAAGTTGAATTTTGGTCATTTTAGGCCACGTTGCCAAAACTCTAGTGTTTTAAGGGCATTTCAAGCTCTATTTTTGCTATTTTTCAAGCTCTCTTGGAGGATTTGAGGTCCCTTAAAGCTTTGCTAACTTCTTTGGTGTTTTTGTCGAGTTTTTGAAACCTTAGTTGGTAGCTTGTTGAAGTTTTTGGTGTTTTGTTTTAACAATTATACTAATCCTAGAGATTTTCTTCCCTTAAGACTAGCGATGCTGCTTAGAGAAGACCTCTAGTGCTTGATATTGAGTATTTTTAAATACTAACACACGTACATTAACTTATTGTTTTGTTTCTAATTGTACTAACATGTACATAGCTTGTGATTGTATTAACCATTTTTATTGTTTATAATTTCTTTTGTTGCTTTAGGATGGCAAAGCTTTGACTTTGTAAAGTGAAAATTTGTTCAAATTTTGGATGTGTTTTTAAACCTATGGCAAAGCTTTGACTGCGTTGAGGAGAAGAAGTTGAAAAATTCGCATTGCAATTTAGAATCTAGAAGTAGTAATTAACACCTAGAATAGTAAAAATTAGCATCCTAAACTCACCACACTTTTTCTCCCTAGCCACTACAGCTACAAGGTGAAGGAGTATAGAAGAGAAGAAGTTGGAGAATTAGCATTGCAATTTAGAACCTAAAAGTAGTAATTAGCACCTAGAATAGCAAAAATTAGCATCCTAAACTCACCACTCTTTTTCTCCCTAGCCACTACAACTACAAGGAGTATAGAACCAACACCAAAAATTTGAATGATAGAATGAAGTAGGAAACCAAAGTGAGGGTTTTTCTACAAATTAGTTGTAGAATTTGGAAGGGGGAAGGAAATCTTAAGGAATTCCTTCTATCCAGACAAATTAGGATTACGATAAGATAAAATAGGATAGAGAGAGTGAACCTAGACGTTTGAATTATTTCCTTGGAGTTTGAAGCAATTACTCAAAGATACTTATAGTATCTAAATAATTGTAGAAAGAATAGTGGAAGTAAAAGAGAAGAGTGGAAAGAAAAGAGAAGGGGCACAAGAAGGAGAGCATTGGGAAATTATGGCCAACTACCAAGAAGATGCCAACCTTGAGGTTTGAAGTCTAAACTCTTCCCTTTGCCATTTTAAGTCTTCATTCTTTAAATTAACCATTTGTCATTAGGCCGAGAACTAGGTGTAAGAGGATAAAGAGACAATTCAAAAATGAATGTAGAATTTGACAGAGAGGGTTTAGAGGTTTCCAAAAACATTGTAAACTTAGGAATCCAACTTAAAACAAGGAAGTTAGCCCAAGATGAAGTTTAGAACTAAAATTGGATGAAGATTAGCTTAAACAAAAATTTTGGAAAAAAATTGTCGTATTAGGAAGACACCAATATTTAGGTCTCATAGCCAAAATTGGAAATCAATTTGAACTTGTAGATTAGGAGAAATTAGGAGATGAAATTTGATAAATCAATTAGTGGTCAAACTTCATCCATTAACAACTTCTTGTAGGAAGATCCAATTTACAAGTTTTTTAGCAATGTAAAAAATTTAGAATTAGTGTCTACAAGGAAAAAAATATCAAAATTCTAAAAATAATAAATTGACAAAAGTTGAGACTTAGGCATTGAAGGAATTTCCATTAAAGATTTAGGGGATAGTTTAAATAAAGAGCTTAAGAATATGAATACTTAGAGTTAATCAAGAAGATTCCACAAGTGCCTTATAAACTTTAGAGTCCTTTATTTGACTCAATTTTAAATATTTTTTGAAAAAAATAAAAAGGCATGATGTAGATTGTTTATTACTACAATAGCACTGTTAGGATTGGAATTTTTCAATTCCATAATTAAATTCTTAACAATTTAGTGTTTTGAATCACTTTGTACTTCTTTCTACTTACTATTTTTTTCCTATATGTTGTGCAATTCCAAATGATTTAAAAATTTTCAAGCATGTATTCAACTTGACTTGAAGAATAAATCCAAGAGATACCATCATTTTAGACGTTTTTTCATATGAATGTGACCTTGTGAAGTGTAGCTGCCCGTATTTTCACAAGGTCAAAAAAATGTTTTTTGTCACTTCAAACGTTAATTTCTTTTAATCTACATGGTGGAAAATTCTGAAATTTTTGTCACATCTTTTTAAACTAGTTTACTATAAAATCCTATGGTTACATGTGTCCAAAAGTGTTTTTCATCTAAAATTTGATGCTTGTATAAAAAAATGGCAATTTTGAAGCGTTTTTGGTGAAAATATAGTCTCCGACCTTTAGAAGTTAAGTGTCTAAATTTAGATTGTCTTCCCTTACATTCAAAATTACAATAGCTTAGCCATTAAAGTTAGTAGAAGTAGTTTTTTCCTTTGAAGCTAAGTTTTATTGATTAATTTCAAAATTGGCCAGAAGTAGGAGTTGGAAAAAAATCCATTGCTTGAAAGGCACAATGGATTGACGTTAGGCACCTTATAGGATGAAATTAACCATAAAACTAAAAACTTGGTTGTGCCCGTGAATTTACCAAGGGTGGATAAATGAGCGCTCTCAAAATGCAACATGTTTTTGTGAACAAGAGGACATCAAAGAATAAGAGGCAATAGGTGGCAGAATTGAAGTGGACATCGTAGTGAATGTGTGCATGTCAATAGGAAACAATGTAACACAAGGAAAAACAAATATGTTTTGTGAGACATCCAATAAAACGTCAGCATGTTTTTTGTGACATCTAAAAAAACAAGACAATGCCACGTCAAGAAGAGTTTATGATTTGACTATGGCTAAGTTTGTAGAAATTACTCAAGGATGAGGTAAAACCCTAACCAAAGTTGAAAAAAAACAAGGTAAAGGTAGCCACATGGTAGTTTTTTGCAAAAAAAAAAAATAATAAATAGTATCTAATGTAGCATCCAAAATGTTGGATATGGTGTCAGCATACTTTGACATCATTTGAGAATTTTTTTTTTTTTTTGACATCGACTAAAACATCAATTGAGACGTCAAGATGCTGTTCTAGATGCCAACTAAGACATTAACTGAAACATTAAGATGTTTTTTGAGACAATAACCAAGACATCAATTAAGACATTCAAATATTTTTTTAGACATCAACTAAGATAAGTCGTGTTTATGAAGGTGCTCATGTTTGAAATTCTATTTTTCATACAACTCCAAGGTTTTATATATCTCATATGGTTTGTCTTCCCTCCTACCACCTACTTATATAAATAGCCTTGTTTTCTCATATCAATATATTCACTATAATTGACTTTTCAAGCCAAATATGATGTATTGTGTATGGTGTATATATTATATATGGTGTATTGTATATATTGTACAATGTATGATGTATTTTATATAGTGTATTTTGTATGGCCTATTCTATATGGTATCATGTCTAAGTTGACATCACAAAATGTCTGAACATCTAAGTAGATGTTTTAAAAAAAATTTGGATGCCTAAATTGATGTCACAAAGAAATGAGACATATTCATCAAGCATATCCAAGAAGATATCATTTGTGATGTTTTATGTCTTTGTAGACATGCCGCACTGTATGGCGGATGCTACATGATCAAATAAATTGTTCTCATGTTACAATTGATGTTTGAAAAAACATATGCAAGTTACAATAGACATCCAAATTGACTAGATTTAGGACCCATTGCATTGATGATGTCAGCAAAGACTCGGATGAAAAAGTTGTTAATGTGGTACTACCCCCCTTGTTGGTGCTTCTGTGGAAGCCAAGTGGCAGTCACATGGCAACTTTTCATGGCCTTCAAAGACCATGTTTTTAAAAAAAATTCATGTTTTTTGGTATGTCCAATTTGACACATTTTCTTAGACATCCTTGTTAACATGGTTAACATCCAAATTGATGTACTTACCATGTTTTTCTACTTGTTACAAAAATGTGGGTTTCTTATATTTAAATACTTAGACAAGACTCGTGCCAGAAACTAAAATGAAAAGATAAATCGAGAAGATTGACCAATTTCAAGGAGTCTAGGACAGGCAAAGACTTGTTCCTAAAGAATCTAAACATGTTGTTCAAAGGCTCCAAAGGAAGCTTCTTGCTTACCAATACCATCATTATATACAATAGTCCCATGAAACATATAATGAATAAGCCTAATAATGTCATACTTCCAAATTCATAGAATTATGGAAGAAGTAGTCCTCGGGACTTGTTCCATCTTGATGTTTTGCTTCCATGGTTTCAACATTTACATGTTGCTTGAGACTGGGTTCTACAGGCATTCAAGGAAAATAGTCCAAGAAAAATTGAATGGCAAATGCTTTGCAATGAAAAGAAAGGAGTATGACAAGATCATGGAAGAAATTCATGCATCCTCTAGTTTGAATTAGGTTGTTGTTTGGTTTTTTTTAGATAAGGTGAATTCACATTTCTAGTCCTTCGCATTTTAGCTCGGTCTGATTTAAAGTGTACATATTAGTATTTTAGTTGATATTTTTGGACTTGTGCATTTTAGCTCAAGTCGACCTAAAGTGTTCATAGTTGTTTTACATATTTATATATAGTAAATCTTCCTATGGTTAGGGCTACATAATATTTTTTCAATTAGTTCATGCATTGTTAAGCCTATTTGTTTGAGTTCAATAGTATGTACTACACATGGTTTTGGCCTTTCTTCAAAGTTG
Organism: Pseudoscleropodium purum; assembly: GCA_963969395.1. Classification (NCBI taxonomy): domain Eukaryota; kingdom Viridiplantae; phylum Streptophyta; class Bryopsida; order Hypnales; family Brachytheciaceae; genus Pseudoscleropodium; species Pseudoscleropodium purum. The sequence goes on from OZ017796.1 coordinate 9,592,548, forward strand.
GTCTTTGCTATCAGATGATGAGTATGTTGGTAAAACATGTCCTAGAAGGTGGATTGGCTTGCACGGCAACTACAAACTCCATCTTAGACTATGAACAATTTATGATTCTTAGCACTGGAAATTTCCTTTGTTCAACAACTACAACAAATTCAATCATGGATTTCTTGACTAAGCCTATTGAGGACAATATAGCCAATAATCCTATAAGTAGAAGACTAAGTTTGCTACTTTCTTGCTCCCCTTTGCCATTGTGATCCATTGGCCAACCTACTTCGCCATCTACTTTTGATAAAATTCCTTCAAATGAGGCTTTCTGGAGAAGATGGATGTCTTATCACTCTAGTAGGGCTAAGGTGAGAAGTTCCAAGTAGAATATACCAAGTGCATCCAATGATTGCCTCTATGCTTCCACGTCACCCTTCATTATCAGAAGGCTTGCAAATGAAGCAATCTCGGAGTTCTTGCATATATGAAGTGAAGGCAACCACATCTGAGGACCAATTGCCTCCTTTATCCAAATGCAGATCGTTGAGTGTTGTAAGATGCCAATACATGCTAGACTCATGTTGGAGAGGCACGGCTTGAAGATAGTCATTGTCTATGGGATGCTTGGGAGCAAAGGTCGTTGAAGAAGCAAATGTAGGAGATCAAATACCAAAGGTTTACAAATAGCAGTGGATACAGTTGAGGACTAGAAATTTTCATGGCATTGGAGATGTTAAAAAGTAGGTTACACTTGTAGTGCATACATTTAGTATCATGAGCTAGGTCTCCTTTGTTCATTATAGTAAAGATGTAGAATACAATACCAAATACACTCATACTTTTGAATTTTACAAAATTTTGGATTTCTTATATTAGACTATTGTAAAGCCTAGAATCCATATGTAAATTGTGAATAAGGATGGATGTCTCAGCAAAGTACAAATTGTGTAGAAAAAGTGTTGTAAACATCCATATCATTGTTAGTAGGACGTTGGGAACTTGGGATGAAGAAATCATGGAATCCACAGAGTGAACGTGATAATAAGGTCTTCAAACCACCTAGGTCAATAATGGACATAGAATCAGGGGAGGATAGAATGCAAAATTGTAGAATCCAATTCTCACCTCCTCCTTGAGAAATACACTCATAGATTGCTCTTTGGATATTGTGGTGTGTGAGAATACTTCTCAAGGAAGATATAGAATTGGGTTCTACAGCTTTTGTACTTGTTTTCCCTTGACTCTATCTTCGATGTTGTTTCAGGCGATTTGAACACCTTGCTATTATAAAGCCTTCATCCTTTGGACGTTGTGGTCACTTCTTTTGACGCAATCCATTTGTAGTGGCGGTGATGTCTTTAGCATAGTCTTCAAGCACCATGTTCTATGCTACCAATAGTATCCACTACATAGTTTTTAGTGTCTTTACAAATTGTCATTCCATAGTGTACACACTAATACTTAGATCAAACCACACTCAAAGGTACCATTGGGATTACTTTGCTAGGATAGGACTTGGGTCCTTTTCTAAACTTTTAAAGCTCAAAATTACTTTGATATTGTCATTTTTTTAATAAATTTATAGATGAATAGTATTGCAATACTCCCCTTTAATAAGTTGAAGAAAAAATTTCATAGATAAAATTGTCAAAAGGACATAAATCACCAATTGTATAGTTGAATTTAGTGTCTATATTACAATATAGCACTTTAAAAGGATATTTTTATCCAAATTTTTTATACTTCTCTTAAGTATGAAACTATTAAAAAGTATTTTTAGTGATTAAATCTTGGACAAAAATAGTTTAATTTTTAAAATTAATTACTTGATTATTGACAAATTTTTTATTTATTTAAAAAAAAATGTAAGCATTTAATTTCAAAAATAGCTTACATAGGGATCTTGAAGTGAAAAATTTATACATTTTTTGTCCTTACACAATCATCATTTGAATAATTTTTTATATTGAAAAGAACATTTATATATTTTTACTTCTAATTATTATAAAAATAAAAAATTATTCAAATTGTAGGAAAAGAGTCCTTTTATATTCTATCATATGATTATAAATACATATTATTTTTTTGGACTCAATCACATTATTATTCATTAGAAATTAAACCCCTTTTTTATCATTGAAAAACATGACATGATGGCATCTAAACTTTAATTGAAACTTTAATGAAGCATTTTTTATTTTTTGATGAATAAAAAAATATGAATCTTAATATGACTTGAAGTACTAGTAAAAAAGGACTAAAATTCCTATATTTAACAAATCATTTTCAAAAAACTATAGCTCAAAAGAAATTACATTGCAAATTTGATTGCATCTGACTCTTTTTTTGGTACCTTTAAAGGTGATTTAACCCACTTGTATATTTGTTGGCTATTTTCTATAAATTCCATTGTTTTTGGAAAGAACTTGCACTCATATAAGTGCTTTTTATATGAATGCATTGCTTTTCTGTCTCTATAAAGAATAAAATTTGCTAAGTTTATAAAAAATAGTGTGTTTCAAAACTTTCATTTTTTTGGAAATCACTCATTTTAATGAACTATCAAGTGCAATTAGAAAGCCTACTAGATTCTAATTGGGAAGGTGACTACAATGGATATATCTTCTCCTTATAGATGTTTCAAAAGGCTTGGTGAGAGAATGGACCTTGTTATATTGTATTAAGGATGTGATATTAAAGAGGGCCAAGTGCAACAACACTTGGACAATAATCTATTTTGATTGATGTTCGAGGCCTAGATAAAATGAGCAACATCAAGGGTATTAGGTAGTTAGGGGGAGTTGACCCTCTATTGCCCATTTGTGGATGATGGAGGGTATGAGGGGTCTCTTTTTGTTTGTCCCTCTGATTTCTCGCCATTACTAACCTGGATGACTCATGCCTCTCTTCATCAAACCTCCTTCCTCCCTCCTTCCTTTGACTTCCTCTTGCATCCCTTCTTGAACCACCTTTGGACATCTAGTACTATGAAACATGAGCATGTGTGTCTAACTTGAATTTAATAACTGAAAACTTATTGGGAAATTTGCAACCTCCCTTTCAATTTGCGTAGTAAATTTTTTAAATCAATCTAAGATGTATTGATTTTTAGGAAGTCATTCTAAGTATATTCACAGGTTCAATTTGAATTCACCAAATTGCATTTCATGGTTGCAACTTTGGGCGCTTCTATCTCTTTCATTCAATGTTCATTTTAAATAAAATTTATAATACTACGCTATTTTTTGAGTCTAGTTATTGTAGTAAAATTTTCATGTCAATCCAAATTGTTTGGAATGTTTGGAAGCAATTCAAAGTTCAAAATTTGGACATTTTTGGATTATAGTGAACCTTTATAGCTTGATTTTTCTTCATATAGTTTTTGTCTCCATGTAAACTAATTTAACTATATTACAAATAGTGCGTCATTTGTAAATTAGTGTCACATACTAATAGGATAAATTATTGATATAAAAAAACTAATTATAATTCCTAAAAATGCATCACTTCTCACAATTGAAAAGCCTAAAACTCATATAGAATCATCCAACAAATGGCTTCAAAACTAAAGTGAAAATGGAACATGTAAGGCAATAAAGACCATTCAAACCAATAAACATATAGAAGAACAAGAAATGAAGGAAAAAATAGTACCATATAAACAATCCTAAATTAGTTTACTTCATGCCGTTACCATGGTCAAAACAAAAGAAAAAATAAGTTTCTAATTTTTTTAATTCATAAAAACTTCAAAATTGAGTAACTTTTATACCTTCAATTAGAACACTACGAAACCAAGCCCATGTACCCCTCCTTGCTAAGGGCTTTCCAATGATACCAAATACATAAACGAGGGATGCACGGTCTGGGAGATCTAAATGTAACAAACAAACAAAACAAAAAAATAGCCTAATTTAATAGAAGGATTAGTGTGCCCCGTGCCATTGCCACAGTTAAAAAAATAATAATAATTTTCTAATTTTTCTAATTTATAGAAAATTCAAAATTCAATAACTTTCACACCTTAAGTCATAACGCCATGAAACCAAGCTTGTGCACCTCTCCTCACTAAGGGCTTTCCGACAATACCAAATACATGAATGAAAGACACATTATGCAGGAGATCTCAATGTCACAAACAAATAGCCTCACTTCATAGGAGGATTATAGTAAAAATACATTCTAGAACAAAAATTATTTATTATTCTTGAATTTATAGTGATATTGATGTACATTGCACACACTTGAATCACCTAATTCCAACATTAATTCCTAAAATTCCAGTGTCTCTAAAAAAGACAATAGGAAGTTTAGGTTGGTATTGTAGAAGTCATTTCAAAATGGATGTTTGTAAAATTTTGAAATAAGATGTGGACTTATATGAACTTCATCAAAATACATATACATATACATATATTTTTTTTTTATTAAGTGCCTAAATTAAAAAGTATATTACTTGAAGTTTCTTAGGCAGAAAAGGCAACTTTGAACAATTAGTGAAAAAAAACTCATCTATTTCTAAAATTTGGCATGTATTTAACTACTATGATATAATAAGCAATGGTAAAAAAAACTATGTGTAGTGCAAAAATCTTGTTTCATGAAAAGTCAAAGATGTTTAACCCTATTGAACAAGGTCCCAAAAAATCCTTTTCTTCTGTAAACTTGCAATTTACATGATCAAATGGGCTGAAATTTTCCAAATTCCCACAGTTGCCATCTAATATACTTTCAGACAAGTAAATTAAAAAAAAAAAACTTTTTCTATTGTATTTTCTCTCAATACACTTAAACGTGACAATTTTTGACAAACTTGTTAAATGTACTCTCAATCCTGTAAGGATTAACTTCCATAATTAACACCAAAGCAAGGATCAAAAATCAAGTCACCTTATTATAAGCACAATAGTTAAAGCAATTAAAATAAATTTGTTATTGAGAAAAAATAAAAGCTTGCATAGTCTTCTTCTTGAAGGACTTCAAAATAATCAATTGATATTTCCATGTGAATAGTTTTCTCAATAAAGAATCCTTGGATTTTAATGTTGCCAACAAAAGGATATAAGGTGAATGGTAGTACTTTAATCATTTCTATAGCTAAATTTGCCAACCTTTGATTTCATATTCTTCACAAACACAATAGGTGAAGAAAATGCAAGAGATGACAACCTCTATGAATATGTTCCTAGAGTCATTTCCAGACAATGCCATAGTTTTCAATCAATGATCAATGCCATAACATATTCACAAATGATGACAAATTCCAATGAAGAACTCCAAACAACATAGGCTACAATTGGTCAAGATTGCCAACCTTGTCACCAATAATCACCACAAGAACACATGCCATTTTGGAAGTGGTGAAATCGATTAGCATCCCTCACAACAATCTCTCGTTCAGTTGCCTTTGAGATAAACTTGGTTGCTGTATGGCAATCTGAACACACTCGAAGATTCTTGAACACCCGAATTGGCTCTCCAAGGGGTGTCCGCATGAGTCCATAAGCAATAGCCAACTTCTCACTATGGGAGCAAAGAGCAAGCTCTTTCTCCTCCTCCTCAATGTTCCGCAACACTAGCCGGGTATCAGGAATGTACCCTTCGGCCTTAATTTTCTCACTCAATCTCCTCAACTCAGCATAGATCTCCTTCGCTTCTGAGTGAGATGTATCCCCTACGACGAAGTCATGGACCTTGTTATCAACTTCGATCCAGCTACGCCCTGGCTCCTTGCGTATACCTCTCTCCTGCATCATAGTGCGCACCCACAACACCTCCTCCCACTTGCCAGCTGTAGCATAGATATTCGAGAGAAGCACGTATGCAGAAGCATCCATCGGTTCCAACTTGAGCCACTCATTAGCGGCAAGTTTGCCCAAATCCACATTACCGTACGTTCTACAAGCACCAAGCAAGGCTCCCCAAGTTGCACAATCTGGTTCCACCGGCATGTTGTCAATCAAGAGCTTTGCTTCCTCCAAGTGTCCTGCTCGGACAAGAATATCCACCATGCAGTTACAAAGCACCACAGTAGATTCGATGCCATAATCTTGTGTCATAGCCAGAAAAAGTCTACGGCCCTCATCCACAAGGCCAGCATGACTACAAGCCGACAACACTGCAGCAAAGGAGAACACATCAGGCTTCACACCGTCTGCAATCATATTTTTGAACACTTCCAGGGCTTCACTCCCACATCCGTGTTCGGCAAGTCCACCAATCATCACGGTCCACGTGATCACATCACGATTCATCATCCTATCAAACACTAGTCGGGCATCACCAACACTGCCAGTATTTGCATACATGTGGACAAGCGCAGAGCCCACACGCATATCCGACTCAAGTCCCGCTTTGAGGACATGCCTGTGAACCTCCTTCACCCACTCCAAAGCCCCGGCGCTTGAACATGGATTCAAAATACTCGTATAAGTGAACGCATCGGGTTTCAAGCCTTCCCTTTGCATTTGCATAAACAGTTCATATGCTTCTTGGCCACACCCGTGTTCGGCAAGTCCACCAATCATCACGTTCCACGTGATTACATCACGATCCTCCATCCGGTCGAAAACTAGACGTGCATCATCCAAACTGCCACACTTTCCATACATGTGGACAAGCGCATTGCCCACACGCATATCCGACTCAAGTCCCGCTTTGAGGACATGCCTGTGAACCTCCTTCACCCACTCCAAAGCCCCGGCGCTTGAACATGGATTCAGAATGCTCGCAAACGTGAACGCATCGGGTTTCAAGCCTTCCCTTTGCATTTGCATAAACAGTTCATATGCTTCTTGCCCACATCCATGTTCGGCAAGTCCACCAATCATCACGGTCCACGTGATCACATCACGATCCTCCATCCTATCAAACACTAGCCGGGCATCATCAACACTGCCAGTATTTGCATACATGTGGACAAGCGCAGAGCCCACACGCATATCCGACTCAAGTCCCGCTTCGAGGACATGCCTGTGAACCTCCTTCACCCACTCCAAAGCCCCAGCGCTTGAACATGGATTCAAAATGCTCGTATAAGTGAATGCATCGGGTTTCAAGCCTTCCCTTTGCATTTGCATAAACAGTTCATATGCTTCTTGGCCACACCCGTGTTCGGCAAGTCCACCAATCATCACGTTCCACGTGATTACATCACGATCCTCCATCCGGTCGAAAACTAGACGTGCATCATCCAAACTGCCACACTTTCCATACATGTGGACAAGCGCATTGCCCACACGCAAATTCGACTCAAGTCCCGCTTTGAGGACATGCCTGTGAACCTCCTTCACCCACTCCAAAGCCCTGGCGCTTGAACATGGATTCAGAATGCTCGCAAACGTGAACGCATCGGGTTTCAAGCCTTCCCTTTGCATTTGCATAAACAGTTCATATGCTTCTTGCCCACATCCGTGTTCGGCAAGCCCACCAATCATCACGTTCCACGTGATCACATCACGATCCTCCATCCGGTCGAAAACTAGACGAGCATTATCCAAACTGCCACACTTTCCATACATGTGGACAAGCGCATTACCCACACGCACATCTGATCCAAACCCGGCATGTCTTACATACGCATGAACTTCTTTGCCCCACCGCAGAGCTGATGGATCGCCACATGCCTTCAGGATACTCGAGATAGTAATTGCATCTGGCTGGACCCCTTTTTGGCACATTTGATTGAAAAGTTCCATTGCTTTGTCAGCATGATTATGCTTTGCATAACCTCCAATCATAATGGTCCAACTGAACACGTTCTTCTTCACAAGTTTATCAAACACTCCACGTGCATCCTTCAATTCTCCACACCTGATATACACGCTCACTAGGTTGTTTGCCACATATGTATTCTGCTCCATTCCACTCTGGTTGATATAGTCGTGAACCTGCTTCGCGACATTAACATTAAGGTTTTTCTCCTTCAAGCATCGTCTCAAAACTTCAACATACATAAACGAGTCGATGGCCATGCCTTGTTCTAGTCCATTCTTCAAATTACCAATTGCTTCAGTCGTGCTTCTTGCAGTTTTCAAGGACATACTACCGCCACCACCCGGTACAATATGCCTCGACTCTCTTGCAGTACTAGGCACAATGCATCCTCTTCCATTGTAGCCCTGAGATAGCCTGATTCATCAATAGATTCTTCAATAGAAATCCCTTCGAAAGAAGAACACTGATACACAGTGAAAGGGTGCAAGACCACTAATACCCAGTGCTCACATATTTCAACATCCACAAATTTGCATCCATCCATTTGAATTCTTAATATCTCTCACTTACATAGCAATTCATTGCAAATCATTCCACTTTAAGTGCACCCAATAACCAAAAGGAAGAACAGAGCATATTGCACACACAAAAATCCTTGAACTCATTCAAAATCACATATTTCTAGATGCACCTACTCTAGTCACTAGACAAGGTAGCCAACTCAATTCCTAAAGTTACCTGTCTCCATGTGTTGTGTCTTGAGAATCTTTGGAGCGATAATCAACAGTAGGTTGCATTCTCTCTTCAGTTTTCAAGCTGAGCATTGCCTTTACCCATGGTGGAGTTGACCAGCTATATATCCAAAGTGCTTTCCTTGCCACCTTATGCCTAAAGTCAGGTGATCTAGAATTCCTCTGTAGGCACCACAACCCATGATCAGATCCTACAAAACTGTCTCAGATTCATTTCACACCTAACAATCAATATTCCAGGGATATTTGTTTGTTGATGACACTGCAATGATCTAAGCAGTGTCCACTCCACTCAATGACAGCAAACAACGCAATTTCATACTTGTTGCTTTACGAAGTGCCCACAAGTGCCCATGGCCTTGTACAAGCAAGAAACGTCCCGTCACTTGTCGAGCCGAGTATTGTATCCGCTTTCTTTTATCTAGTCATACCTTGTCAGCTCTGTTGTCCCACCACTGCGTAGGATCTGCGAAGTACTCTTTCCAAAGTTCTTCAACCGACTGTAGTTCACCTGAATCCACCGCAACATGCTTTACCCATGTCAGTCACATTCTCACCAGGAGAGGCAAACTCTTTCTGTGACGATGGGCATATGATACATACCTGAAGCATTGGAATTCGAAGGTGATCTCTTCCAAACTGATGGAAATGGTGAACACCGGATTGGTCCACTGCCTCGTATGTGAGAGGACAAGGGCAGGGATAAAGAAGGGTAGATAGGCCATGGAGACCTGAAGACTGAGATTGCACAGATATCCTGGGTACATAAACGTCCACATTCTGTTATTAAGCAACTTCGCACCATTCAAAGCGTTCTTCCCATCAATACCGAGGTTTAGGGTTCGGTCAACCATATTCATATCCGGTTCCGGTTACGTTTGGAAAAATGTGACAACCTCTTTATCAAACATTGCTGTAAAGGAGACCTCATATTTCGACACATTTGTTGTCAGCAAGACCACAATAGTCCAACCCATGTCACAAGTCATCCAACCGCTTAATTCACTCACCTGTGCACCACCTAGTCCACGCACCGACAAAAAGCTTCTCTGTTCTCTCCCGCACTGCAATTGTTGTCTACAATCTAAATCCCACGACACCAATTGAGGTGGCAGTCCCATCACTATCTGCCTGCATTACAGAAACCAATTCACACTAACTGTTACTAAGAAGAACATCACAAAGAACAACGCCGGAATGGACCTCAGAATTGAACCTGTGGACAGAAACACATCAAATTGAGAAGAAACTACATGTGCGAAAAATCTGCTACTACCTCCAATCCTGAAAACTCGAACACATTAAATAAAATCCACAAACAAAACCGCATACCTGACGCTTCCGGCGGCCAAATGAAGCAAGCCAAGCTGCCCAAGGACGGCAAACCTGCACTGCAACTTCACGAGGAGCAGCCCCGTCTACGGGATCAATCAATTGCTGAGGCAAGAATCCAACATACACCCATTGATTAGCATACAGCCCCAGTCAACTGACTTGACTATTGAAAATTATCATCGCTTTAAAGAGGATCATCAAAAACTTAGGTTCAAACTAAATTACATTTCTCCTCTGATATGAATGACAAGACTAATTAAATTTCAATCGTTTGAATGACATATATAGAAATACGCATGAAAATCTATCAGAATTGGTCATAACACATCCATGAACCGCAACAGGGGTCAGAACCCAATCCCCAACCCGGCCAGATCGCTCAATCCAGTTCCCGGAATGTGTTTTCGACTCGTCTCGTTCACTACCAGTCTGACACAACTTTGACTTTCTCCCTGCTGTTCGCGCTGCCCAATCTCCTGACCCATGGTGCACACGTGCACACCCGTATTCTAATATATGACGATACCTCGTATTGGGTGAACATGACAGGAATCAGCATATGTGGCACCGATTTGGCCATTTCCAGCACATCGTTCAAATGTGAAGCAAACAAAAGTGATAGCAAAGTCGCTTTCGACTCTGCAACACAAACGTGAGTTCTCAATCGGTTCGGTACATCTTACCGGCCCTAAATCCAGGCTGCTGCCACTGAACTCTGTTGCAGCTCCCACCACATCTATGGTACACACTTTGAGCAGTTCTTTCTAGCTTTGCCGGGAATAAGTACTAATCCGGAAAGACATGAATCAGTGTTCTTATCTTGCAGGCCCAAGCTTCTTTCAAGGTTCGAAGACTGGGAATCACGCAGTCATCAGCATTAAATAACTTATAGCCATGCTGATTGCCACGGACCGCAATATATCACAAGTTCCCAATTCCAAGTTGAAATAAATTTCCTCAAGCGAAAATCCTAAACCCTAGTTCGCGAAATGGCTCATTTCTTCTTGCTCAGTCTGTGAAACTCCCATATCTACTCCAAAGCCAAAAAAAAACCGGGATGAATTAGAGGACCTGCCATTTGAATTGCACTGCACTAATTGCGCAGCAAGATATCATCAATCAGCAAATTATTTACTCACGCTCCACAAGCTCCGAAGGAACAAGCTCTACTCTACTCTCCTGTAGTAAGAGCAGGAAAGGTCGATACAACGTTTCTCCTACAACAGCTGGCATCTCAACTCCGTCCTACAATTTCCATCACACTCCCACGAGCTCAAATTAAAATGGCTCCAACCCAACTGCCAGAACAGAGAAACAAGTCAGAATCCCACTACAAATCTTGCACAAGCAGGCATCGCAGTACTACTTCCCACATTCAGTCATCCTAATACAACAGTACGAGAAATCTCCCTCCTTGAGCACTCAATTCACCACAACAGTCATACGTGCATCCGCAACAGACTGCAGCATGCAGCACCCTTGCTCTGCAAAAGCTCGCGAGCTTGGGATCAAGGAGTCCTCAACCTCTCTCACCATGTCCATTCCTGCTCCCTCCTTTGCAGGAGTTCTTCTCCTCGCGAATGCCTGATACCCATGACGATGATCGTCTTATCTGGGCCCCGAACATCAATCGAAACAGATTATTGTGCGGGTGTTGTTTGCACTCGTCCCTCTTTAATATCACACCCCTAATACGGTATAACACGATCCGTTCTCTTACCAAGACTTTGGGAACATATATAAGGTAGAAGATATATCTGTTGTGGTCACCCTCCCAATTAGAATGTAGTGGGCTTTGCAATTGCACTTGTTTATATTCTAATGTAGTGAAAAGTGACATAATAACAAAAAACTCAGTGGTACATAGAAAGTGAAAGTGTCATCATATCAATGCCAAAATAGCACCAAAAGAAATATTGTAATTACATTCCTATAATTTTAGCACTAAAAAAATCCAAAATGAAGATTTTTTTTAATACTAAAATGCTTTAAATATATACTTAAATAAAAATTGTGTAATTACACTAAAAATTTTATTTTATTTTGGAACTATTACAATGACTTTTTAGTATGTCTCTATCAATTAATTGTGATCATATTAAAAAAATTGAAATTATTGAATCAACACTAAATTAGTGGTAGGGACTTTTTGATGCATAGTATTTGAGATGAAGAAGTGGTAAAATTTCCCAATGTATTACTAAGTATTTAGAGATCTCCCTGTATATTATCATCCTAGGGGGCTTTGGCTGCTTGGAAGTAAAAGAAATGATATAGTTATTGTTCCTTAATTAGTTGATTGTGCAAGGGTTCACATGTTTGGATTGGGTGATTTCTTGACCATATTTAATTATTTTTGGAATTTGGGAGAAATTTCGGCTTTGTTATGGTACTATCTATTGAGAGATACTTTGATATTGGGATTTTGAAGATCAAAATGCCTTTAAAGTAGGAAGAAATACATTTAATGGAGCATGTTTATATATAATTGAAAAAACAAATAGCCAAAAAAGAATTATAATCAGAGCAATATCCCCATATTGTAGATTTTTTGTACATAGTACTTAAGATGAATCATCAAAAGATTATTGAGTGTAGAAAATACTATGAATTTGGGATTATTGGTGTTTGAATAAACCAATGAAACAACATTGAGCCATTTCTCATTCACCCTAGATGTTGAAGGAGGGTTGACATTGAATTTATCACGTGGCCAATCGGTACCCTACCTAAGAATGTACACTATAATGGACAAACAATTAAATGGATGCAGTGCTTGCACCATTTTGAATAGTTACTATTTGGTGCAAACTCTAACCACACCCCACAAAAAGTAAACAATTAAAGATGAAACTGTTGTTGGTTCTATAGAGAGCCCTTGAGGCTAAAAATTGAAATTTTTTTAAAACTATGCACACACCACAACAAAGACAACAATACCAAAGTAGAGCACAAAAATCATTACCACATCACACAAAAGAAATGGGAAGAACATATAGGATCCTCCATCACAGGGGACAACAAAGACATTATAGTGTCATCCAATGTTTCCGGTAAGGAAGTGCCTACTTTTTGACTTGTGTCTCTAGCCACTTTGCCTATGCTTCCTTCCTTGGCCACCTCAAAAACATCCTCCTTGACCCTGTCACATTTGGAAGAGAGTAGAGGTAGTGCGTCCCGAGGAGATCACTATTGATTTTTAGAAAACTATGTGAGTTAAAAGATAGGGCCTATTTAATTCAAAAGTAAAAAGAATTATATAATATGTAGGGCTACTATAGGGTCCATGAAATGCTATATAGTCTATTATATATAAATTAGGCTATGTAAAAACATCATGTAGTAGGAAATTTTATTATTAAGTTAGCTTTAACAACTAGAGGTTGTGCAAATTTTTATTAGCATAATTAGTATAGATGTGGATAGATAATTTTATGTAGATGTTAAAATGTACACAACCAAAGGAATATACAATGAAGGGTAATTGATTGAGATTGTGCTACAATACCAATAGTGTACAATATATATCAAAAAAATTAAGTGTAATTGTAAGACATTGACCACAAGTATAAAAAAATTGTCACATTGCACAAGTAGGAAGGTTCACCTTAGCAAGTTCAATGAATTGAAAACTTTACAATACAAGGATAAAGTTTATATTCCATTTAACTTGAATCTTTGAAACCATATGTATTACACTCATATTGAATGGGATGTTCATGGGATAGATTCAAGTGGGGCTTTTGAAGTGTTCAATGGTAAAATAATTATTAACTTATATAAGAAAGAGGTTGTTTTAGAAGATAAAAAGTTCAAAATTGCTAATTTTTGATGCATTGTCTAATATAATAAATAAATAAAATTTGAAATCTAACTAAATAAAAATGTATTAAAAAAATAAGGCAATGTGTAAAAAAAATTTCAGTTCATTTGGTAACGTGGATTGAAGGATTATAACTTTTGAAGTAAAAAAAACTTTTTTCAATCTTAAAAAATATGATAAGTAGACTTTAAGCCCTCTTGGAGTAAAATTTAAGCTCTAAACAAAATGATGATTTTGACCATTGATAAGCATATATTGTTAGGCTCATTCATGAAAAATTCAGAAGCAAGTATGGAGTCTAGCTTACTTTAAATCAATTTGCAATGAAAGGAGGTAAGGTACATTAGCAATACACTAGTCATTTTCTTGATGATTTCTTGTGCAATGCAGATATTTTCTATTTGAAATCTAAATGGTAGAAAAATTAGAAAAAAGCATTTGGAATACGTGGGAAAAAATTAAAAAAACTTTGACATTATAAATTGCAAGGTAATAGGGCTTGAAGTTAGAAGAAAATTAATGTTTTTTTCTTGAAGTCTCTCTTGTATATCTAACAAAGTTTGACTCCTCTTAGAATGTGATTTGAGATTTTAATTTTTTTAAACCATTTTGTGCCATATTTTATTAGTAATATACATGGCAAATTTCAAAAGATTATGGGCATTTTTGCAAAAGATGCCTAAAAGAGGTCCAAATTTTTTGAGGTTGCCAAAAAAATTTGGAGAGCATAACTTTTGATTTGGAAACCCAATTAGAAAAAAAAATTATATTCAAACTACTTAGGGAACACATGTTCACATTTTGTGTTAAAATTACGTAAACATTTGACCAAAATAGACTTTGTAGAAACATACCCAAACTTTCAATCACCTATTCAATAGGCAATTGGCCTTTAGGGGTTAAAAACTACCACTTGGACATGGGCTTGGTCAATGGTACTTGAATTGAATTGATTGTTGTTGGTTTGTTGGTATAACTCTATACATGCATATAGTAGAAGGAAATTTTGTTTTGTTAGGAAGTGTAAGTGATGTAAAAATTAGACACTTAAATTTATATGTAACGTAACCACACTTAAAGATTGTATGAATGAATTTATAAAAAACATAGGATATTGAAAATATGCCCCCATAGCTTTTTATGTAAAAGTATGGTCATCTTAAATACAAAAGTTAAGGTAAATAGTTCCACATTAAATACCCTCTTAACGCACATGTATACCTTAAATTACAAATAGTCATCTCCTCGGGTGGTGCGTCTATGTCTAATAGACAATCACGAGGCGGAGCTACAATAGATAGAATATGAGATTCACCAATATTGACATTGATGTTGCAATTGCACACCGGTATTGTTTTGTGCAAAAAAACATTTTTATTATCGTGTCTTATATAGAGAAATTATAATACAGAATGTACACATCAAATGTATTAAACTAGGGAGCTACAATTATCTACAAAATGCATGCAATGAATGAAGGAACAAAAAATGTGGAAGCAGGTTCAACTTGAGTTAAGTTGAACATGAAGCAAGCAAGTCATTAGGAACAACTTGGTTGGCTTTTTGAGACAAGATCCGCTAAAAGTTGAGGATCGGGAGTGGCGTTGTCCTATGTAGTCTCAATGGCAACAACCTCTTGCTTAGAGCAAAATCTGGAGTCTTTGCTAAGGGGACCGACTCCGATGTTGTCACTATCAAGGATGGATTTCTAAAACCTTTTGTTGCATGTTTTGCACTATCTAAGGATCCATATGCCTAGCCAACAATAAGCAATTGCTACAAATGAGAAGGCGATGGCTCAATCATTTGCATGGGCATAAGATTAGCCACATGTATGTTGATGAAGACCAACTTCATGATTCCCGCAACCAATCCTAGCACCATCTCCATCAAGAAGCTCTTCATCAAATCCCAATCTTCCTACCAAGCCTTCTTTTTCTCTTTCCTATATTCCAAGAGCATTTTCAACTACATCTAGGTCTCCAACTCCCTCTTTAGAGACTACTTCCTTTTTGCTTACGTGGATCTTTTTGGATCAAACTTGGAATAGCGTTTAGATGATCTCCGGTTGATGCCAATGACCCATAGAATTGGCAGGCATCGAGACCTTCTCCAACATGCAGCACAACTTCATTAGAATTGGGAAACATCACAAAGTTGGGACCCTCCTAACCGGTATTGTCCTTCCCATCATTCCTAGCAAGATCAACAATAGCAATTATCTCCGGATCGTCACATGACTCCTCCTCTTGGGTTGACTCCTTCTCCTTGCCCTTCCATGAGCTCAACGCTGCCATCTTTGAAGTTGACAAATCCTTCGCATCCTTTAGCAGATGTTCCTTCTCATCCACAAAATCGTTGGAGTCAAGGAAATCGTCCCTGTCAAAATTCTCTGACCTTATAGCAAGGTCTTGAAAAAAGTCATGTGCTTGTGATCAACTATGGCATAATGATCCATGCTTGTCATTTGTATAAGCCTATATAGACTAAATTAGTCAAGGAATGGTTCAATTTGATCCAACTTCAATGGCATTTGGAAGAGATAGATCTTGAAATATAAATCACTTCAATACAAAATTCACAAAGAATGTAAGTGCATCATAAAAATTGAGCCAATTCAACTTGAGTTTACTTAAATACCAAGTCATTGTAACACCACAATTACTCAAATTGCACATACAAATTTTTCCTCACAAAGACCGATAGGACATCCACCCTTGAGATGCAAAAGAGGTCCAATACGTGAATGTAAAACTCCATTCAAAGTTTTGTGTCCACTACTAGAAATGCACGACCAAAACAACAAAAATTCAACTGATTTATGTTATTTGGGACAGTAGAATGACCATTTTGTAACTTTCTATAAAAATCAACAAAATGGCAAATTCTTTCTATTGATTTGGATAGTGCAATGACCAAATCAACAAGTTTTTGTTGAATTTAAAATCTTTTAAAATTCTTTTTGGAATCTTTGAAATCTTTTTGGAGTTTTTTTGGAATATTTGAAAATCTAAGTATAATGATTTAAAAAAAATTAATCATGTAAAATTCAATCTTTTTTTAATTCAGCAAACTTTGGAGCATGGTTGTCATAGTGAATAGATGTCCAGTTCGCCCGTCTGTCCAATTCGCCTGTTCATTAGAGGTCCCGCCCGTCCGATACAATCAACACATAGTTGACTTTCTGATAACGGAAAAATAGCCCACGTGGATGCCATGTGGATTAAAGAACATGCTGGGCGCAGACGAGATCGTCAGGACCCTAGATTTCGCATTCCGAGGTGACGTGTCATTCCGCAAAATTGCACAAGTTACAAAATTAAAGCCGTCTGGACCATCCCATCCGATGACCCTAACTCGCCCGTTATGACAACCATGCTTTGGAGTCCATTCTCGCATAGTAGAATAAAAATTTCAAGAAACTTATTTAGGTGGTTTAGTAGTTGAAACCTTGAACCTCCAAATATGAGGTTCACGGTCCAATTTCCCTTGAAGGCACTCACTTGTGTAGCAGGTGGCCTAGGTGGCCTTTGCCCACATGGGCAGCCGCCTAGGTGGCTGCCCACGCAAAAAAAAATTTAATTAAAATTTAATTAATTAAAAATTAATAATAATAATTTTTTTGATTTGTCCAAAACAATAAAAAAAAAATCAATAGATTTCAATCTAATTTTGTCCAAAACAACACCTCTAAAATGACTAAATCATTCAATAGATTTGAGTTGAAATTCTATTATTTTGGTCATGAATTTTCTAGTAGTGGTCATACATTCTATAATCCAACTCATTGTAAAGACCTGACTTCTGCCACTTTGGATACTTGGTAGCCTCAAGCCTTCAAGGTATGGTCCTAGTCTTGATCTGTGTCTCCTTCTTCATGAGGAAAATTAGACACAACGGAGCCTTCGCACAAGTCGCACTAGCGACAAGATCCTCCAACTACTCTATAGGTGGGATATACTTAGCAAATTGGAGCACATATATTGTGCCCAAGATGCCCGTGGTGTAACATCTCATGGTTTATAGTGCATCCTAAACTCTACATGCATAATGTATAGATGCATTGTGGGCATAAAGTGGATGCTTAGTTTTGACTTTGTTGTGGGCAAAGAAATTACAAAATCAAATTATTCCCAGGTCCATTGTAAACACTTGCATGGACAACACTTGAATCTCATGGATGGCGCTCAAATAGCAAATGCAGTTTGTGCAAGTGTTTACAGTGGACCTATGAATGGTGTTATTAGTAATTTCTTTACTTAAGTCTAGGTCAAAGTCCAAGCATCCATTGCATTCTTCAATCATTTTGGCTTCCACATCCTATGCACTATATTTGTAGTGTTCATCATAGTTGACAAAGATCAAATATTGTGTTGATAGATCATCTAATATATGCATATTTCATAATTATGTTCCATTAATTGCATTGTACATGGTAATAACTATATGCCATTTTGGAATTTTGTTTTTGCATGCATGTCTTATATGTCTATGCATTTCTTTTATCCTATTTGTGTACTAGAATTTCTTCCTCGTTCTTGAGTTTGCTGCTTCTAGAAACTTCCATTTCTTTAGAAAACTTCCCAAATAATGAATATGGTGTTGAAGTTCCAAGAAGCGTCAAATAAGAACTTGCGGATCTGGCATATGCCTTCTTAGAGGAGTAGAAGTTGAACAGAGAAGAGTATAGTTTGAATCAAGAAATGTGGCAAGAATACTTGATCAAGAATCAAGCTACACAAACGTGAGTTCTCAATTGATTTGATACATCGACACCCCTCAATGAAACATCACCTAAATCAACAACATTTGAGATAATCTATGTAAGTTAACTATACCTAATTTCAACCAATTTATAAAACTAATTAGCCTAGATTCTTGCTTAAAATGTACTCCCACTATTAAGTCTACAATCAGTTTTAGAAACACATATTTTCAACATTTTGAAAATTCATAGTTTGTGCATATGGTATTCAAAATATGCATTTTAAGAGAATTTAGAATCCCCTTTCATCTACCAATGACCCTACAAATAAATGTCAGTGTAATAATGAGAACCATGCTGAATTGCTTATTTGTGCAATAAATACAGGTACTGGTAGTATGGGAGAGAGTTCAGTATGTGCAAGGAGAAGGTAGGAGATAGCACAATCAAAATGAAGGATGATTGAATACAGTAATTACCTTACAAGGTCAGAGGCTATTTAAACTGGCCAATCAGAACACTGATTTATCGTGTAGTGCGTGCATCAAAGACTCACTATTTGTAATATAAGCTTATCTACTGTAAATGAGTGCAGGCTACAATAGTGCATTGTACTAATGTCAACAATTTTATTTTATTTATTTTCCTTGTAGGGATACTATCTTTGCAGGGACCCTAATTTTGCAACCTCACTAGCAAGGCCTTATTTTCAAAGGTGTAGAAGACGAAGGTAACCCACTAGAATAAGTGATTAGTTTTAGGCCTGCAAACAAGTGACAGGAAAGCGAGGCATTTCTCTTACAGCAGACATATTCAAAGAAAATCAACTCAACGAAACAGAGAACACCATAGAGTGAGGAGTGAATAACGTACTGAACAGGCAAACAAACATCGAAGAGATACAAAAGAGGTGAGAGCAGAACCAATGTAGATCTCATAAGTGAGTGCTGGTAACTCAAAATTTTGTTTTTCAACTGAATAATTAGCAATATTAGGTTAGACCGAAGTCAGCTTGCTACTTTCTTCATGACAGCCAACACAGTATCTAACCTACAAAGCTTTAACCAATGCGCCACCAAGAAAAGGGCCCCTCAACTTTACATTGTGAACTGTCAGCCTGTAAAAGATTTACGTAATGAGAAAAACCACCTAGAACAAGGAACTCCAACAGCTAAATAGGAGTTCCTTAATCTCCCAATCTAAGGATGTCTATACTATACAGAGCGCTAAGCTCGAAATGATTAGGCAGCAGCCTTTTTGGCATGTTCGCTTCTCATTTTCAATTCCTTGGTGAACATGCGGGGAGCAATTGCCATAGACATCAACTCCTGGAACAGAAGCTTGCATGCATATGGGATGTGCACCTGCCACATTTGCACAACCAACTCGAGGTTAAAAAGGAGATGCGATGCAACTAGAGAGTAAACAGAACACAATTTAGGGGCTTCGCTGTATTCTAAGTAGAACGACTAGAAATAAATATTCAAAAAGGACACCCACCTGTACAATATCAGTGTTGTTTTTACAGCCTCGGCATTCATACGTATTCTTTTTCAAGTTGGCGATGGCAATCAGTCCACAATGCTCACAAACGTGGACACGATAAGCATCGCTTTGATCAAACAAGCGCTCCTTCAAAAAGTGCGCTGCACCATGAGCAATCATACAGTCCCTTTCCATTTCTCCGAATCGCAAACCTCCATCTCTTGATCGTCCTTCTGCAGGCTGACGTGTCAAGATTTGAACAGGACCTCGTCCTCTTGAATGAATCTTGTCATCAACCATATGCTTAAGCCGCTGGTAATATGTAGGACCCAAGAAGATGTGGGCTGTAAGCCTTCGGCCAGTGTGCCCATTATACATCACTTCAAAACCCCTCATTTGGTAGCCGCACTTGTGCAGTGCTTTGCTAATGTTATCCACCTGACGAAACAGACAAGCGGATCAATTAGTAAAATAGTTCACTGTTGTGTCTTTGTTCAGTGATCACCAAAGAAAAGATAGTTCTCAGAGATACCAAAAGTTAACAGGGTAACCTCTTAGCAAAGCAGTCGATGTTAATGATTGTCAACCTCTTGCTAATGCTGTGCTTGTGAAGAAGAAACTAACTTACAGTCACATCAGTAAATGGCGTAGCGTCTCCTTCTTTGCCCATGTGAGCAGCCACTTTGCCCATAATACACTCAATGAGTTGCCCAATAGTCATACGAGATGGAATAGCATGAGGGTTCACGATAATGTCGGGTGTGATTCCCTCTTGTGTCCATGGCATATCTTCCTGCGTGTAAGTCATCCCGACTGTTCCCTTCTGCCCATGTCTACTGCTGAACTTATCTCCAATCTGCGGAATTCGGATAGACCGGACCCTGATCTTTACAAACCGCAAACCGTCGGCATTGGTCGTCAGTAAGACCTGATCAATCATTCCGCTTTCACTATGACGCAAGCAAGTACTCTGGTCCCGCTTGGTATAGCGCTGTGCTTGGCTGGCGTTATCATCTTGAGGCAGCGGTGTAGTCTTACCAATGATAACATCTTCACCTGACACTCGAGTACCCTGCACAAGTGAAAGTCCCATATTCAGGCATAGTGCTTCTACTACCCATCGTAATGAACAAGAAGATAACCTAATTTTATCAATGTGGAAAACAAACCCTTTGCTGAATTCCGTAAGCTGGCTTTGTTAAAAACAGCTAATGGCAAACAAAACAAAGAGATTAGAAATTCAACTATCACGGTTGCAGGTCACACTTACAGGTGGGGCAAGACCATCATCGTCGAGCTTGTCATACGAACCATGCCGCATACCCTGAGGAATGTAAATCCACCAGATTAGGGAAACTTTAGTGTTACCCTAACATGAAAGGAGTTGGTCAAGCATAAGCATGTCACAAGCAAGATACTTTCCATACAGAAGGGTTTATAAGACTACAGTTTCAAACCCTACCTTCCATGGCTATTAAAGATTAGTGAAAGCCAATAACCAGTGGGGAAAAACATTGAAACAACTCACAGTGGTATTTTCTCTGTTGGGCCTCTCAAACTCTTCCTTGATTAGAGTACCTTGCTTCTTCTCCTCATCCCTGTATTAGAAGCACAACAAAAACAGTATCAACTTCTATCTCCCGTAGACACAGTATCGTCACTTCCAAAAACTAATGACTATCTTTCACAATCACGCATACAGCTTGAAAATGCAGGCTCCGGCTACTACCTGTAAGATCTGTAAAAGATGGAGCGGAAAAAGCCTCGGTCAATAGAAGATTGATTCATGATGACAGAGTCCTCCTGATTGTAGCCTGAGTAGCAAGCAATAGCAACTATTGCATTCTGCACAACGACAAAGCACAGCCATTAAAAGCTAAACTAAACAAACTGGAGTAATACGACTAATCACTAATCACGAAGTCAAAAGAGAATGATCGGAACAACAGAGGCAAACAGCTTACGATGCCCGCAGGAAGCTGCCGAAAATGCAAATGCTCCATAGCTCGTGTTGTCACCAAAGGCTTTTGAGGGTAGTATAAGACGTAAGCCAAAGTGTCCTGAATTTACCACCAGTTGTGTCGAGGCCCAATTAGCTCTTCGCTTTCGGAATATTCTTAAGGTTAAAGCCAACAGTTCTAATCGGTACTAAAAATATCAACTAAAGCGGTTCTAAACATAAAACATGATGTCATCATCCATTGATTGTGGGAAACATTAGGTATTAAACCCCAAACAAAGTCAGTGACAAAGTCTGCAACAATGTAGGTACTTACCATACGAAGTTGGTAATTAGTGACGTAAATTCCCATGGCCTGCTTGCCCATAGCAGACTGATACGTATTACGCGGTGACTGCATACAAATCACGACGTATCAGACTTGTAGCTCTGTCATCATACACTCCATGATGTAAAATCCAAAAGCTGAACACTCTCAAAATTATTTTTCACATGACAAATACAAGAAGAATAAAATGAGCTTCCTTGTTCATTGTATCTCTCTCAAGGATGTCATACCTGATTGTGATCGGGGAAGGGGATGATGGAACCACAGACCCCCAGAATCATAGAGGGATGAATCTCACAATGCGTGTATGTGTGAGAGTAGGCCTCCTCTGGGTTGTTCCTGGCATTGACAAGATCCTGGTAGCAATATGTATTGGAATTAGTCGCCTGACGTAAATAAATTGAACAGGTTCAAGGTCTATGCAACAGAATACAACAAAGAGAAACATATGCAACAAAACTCAGAATAAGGAGTTACCAGAACATCACAAAACAAGAAACTAGAAAAACTTCAAAGCGAGACAAATACTGAAGACACAATCACCGAGTGAAGAGTGACAAAGTATACCGCAATAGTCATGGAAATCATGGTTGTTTCCTCCTCTTCAGTGTCAACGTACTCAATGAACCCCTTCGACACAAGATCGTACCAGCCGTTCTCGGAGGACTCCTGCCATATTTTACAGGTTCCGAAATAGGTCAGGAAAGAGGTATCTACGAACAAGCAGAAGAAACCCAACAATATTCAGAAGAATCAATTCTCACTCCAACTGTGTGGTTCATTATCACGATGTTCCTCACCTTCATTTGCAGTGCTCGAACATCTTGCTTCTTGATGAGCAAGCGCTGCTTCTCCACAATGAAGAGAGGACGACTGCAACGTCCATAATCTGTGTACAAGCGTAGCTCTTTCAAACGAATGTCGCGTACAACTCCCACTTCAGTGTTGACGTCGACCTGGCAAATGATACATGAAGGTTCATTACAGCTGTAAATATAAGGTAGAACAGCCTATGACCACCCAGATTTGCAATCTGGGTTTTTCAGAGAAAGAATTAGTTGAGTGGACTCAAATACAAGTGGAATCTTATTAATCTAATAAGAACTGAAATTGATATGAATTTTCCAACCAAAAATATAAAACCCGTTGGTAGTTGGGGGTCATGACCATCTTAAAAAGGTTCAAAATCAGTGACCCACCACCCTAATCCTAATCCCTTTGATGAGTGTTTTAAAAGCACAAGTTCAACATTCTAAAAGCACCTCTTTTATTGGCTAAAGCTACAACTTATTCTGACAAGTATTTGTTCACAATTAAGCCCACCTAACACCACATCTTTATCATACTTAAACCATCCATAATTAGGTGTGAACTTGATGTCATTCTCTCTGACAATAGCACCCAATTGCCTGCCAAAGAAAATGACTTACACACTTCCCGGAAATGGGGGAGAGATTGGCGCAAATGAGAGGGTCCTATAGACTCACCCAACGGCATTGGGCTGATTGACTATTCTTCAAAAAATAGTGTGCATGTCTGCTTATGCAAATGAATCACAATCTGAACTTGTCCACCTGGATCCTCAATCCAGATGAACGGCGTTTCTATACAGAGGTCGGGAATCATACCTGTCGTCGAAGCTGACGTAGTGTACGCACAAGCAGCTCAGGATTACGATGAATGCCCACCCATAGACCATTCACGAAAATCTTCGTGGAATTTGGAATCACAGCCGGAGAGATTTCCTCAAAATTCTCAGTACTCCACTCCTCCAAAAACTCCAGGATTGGATTGGCAGCTGAGCCGACGGTAATGTATGCCATCAGAGCCAAATTCTTGACGAGACCACAAGCCTGACCTTCCGGGGTTTCCGCTGGGCACATCATTCCCCAATGGGAGTTGTGAAGTTGCCTGGGCTTTGCAAGCTTGCCTTCACGACCAATGGGAGAGTTGAGCCTGCGTAGATGTGAGAGAGTTGAAGCATAGGTCAAGCGATTCAGCACCTGTGACACGCCTGCTCTTACACCTGCTGTGTTTGCTTGCCCCCAATTTCCTGTAGCCAGCGAGTACTTCAAGCCACTAGTAATGGTCTTTGCCTTGACGGCATAGGCAAGATTGATCTCCTTCCCATTGTCCACGCACTTCTGCAAGTATCCTCGGACATCCTTAGTCAGCTTCCTAAAGAGCATCCGAAAGAGACCACCAAGAAGGGGCCCTGCAAGATCCAGACGCTTGTTGCCGTAATGATCACGATCGTCTTCGGCACCACCGATTGCACACAGCAGCAATCGATGGATAATGTAGCCAAAAAAGTAAGCCTTCTTGGTTTCGCAAAACTCTCCAACTCCCACATGAGGAAGCATTTCCTTCTGCAGAATCTCCTTCGCATACTTGATACGTTTCTCTCTTGTTACTCCAACAGTAGAACCTCGCTTGCCAATGTAATCAAGCGCCACCTGTTGATTCTGAATGACAAAAGCTTCTTCCAAAGATGGCCGTAGCAACTCCATCATGGCAGTGTCACTGAAGTCGTAACAAATATGCTCCAAAATATCTTTATCAGCCACGAATCCCAGAGCTCGGAAAACCACGATAATAGGAATCTCGGTACGAATGTAAGGTAACGTTGCGCGGATATACTGTCCCGAGGAGCCCCCCTTGGCACCAGCTCGAGAGAGCATTCGAACGAACATACCACTCGGGGGTCTGTTCTGGCTCTCAGCCATAGAGCGAACCTCAGCCACGTAACAGTACTTATTCGGCTGTCTCTTTTTGAAAACATACACATGATTCGTACTCATCTTCTCCTGCGCAATGAGCACCTTCTCACTGCCATTGATGATGAAGTAACCCCCTTGATCATACGGGCACTCTCCGAGCTCAGTCAGGTCCTTGTCTGAATTCTCGAACAGGGTACAATAGCGTGAACGGAGCATTATGGGCACCTTGCCAATGTACACTTTGGATAAATCTTCCTGATCGGTCTCCTCTTCCCCTTCATCAGTCTTCCGCGTGACAAACTTCGTCACGTCCACATAGAGCGGTGCAGAGTATGTCAAATTCCGAAGTCTCGCAGCTTTCGGCCAAAGCGTGGCAGTTTCTCCGTCAGCTTCAGTCATCATAGGTTTGCTCAGATAGATTTGACCGAAGTTGATCTTGTACGTAACCTAAGGCAGGACATCATATCAAATTGTTGTCAAGAAAAACGTCCTTGCGTAACAAAATCGTGAATAGACTACTTCCTCAACACCGACAGCAGTATTTAAAAATGGCATCGGACACAGCGAGAGCCGTCCAAACAAGGTTTAAATTTTTCTTAAAAGTAGTAAAATGTGCATACATCGCCAATCTCCGCGCTGCGACCGGGGTTGTGCTGCGACTCGGGACGAATCTCGATATCCGAGGACTCGTCCACGATTTCCTGCATCGTGTTCTGAATGAACTCATCGAACGAATCCAGCTGCTGCCGCACCAAACCCTTCTCCTCGAAGTAGGCGCTGATGACGGCCCACGCATCCTCCTGCGTTATCTCCTCCTCTTCCTCATCGTACTCTTCGTCACCACCATACATCTTGCTGGCTTGCAACTCTCGTTCTCAACTCGCCTTTCCTAACAAATCCCTAATCTATAAAAAAAAGTAGCAAACTTCGGCCCTACCAAACGGAATTCGCCGACTCCGGGCTCTTTTGAAAGCTGGCTATGCCGTTACTTCTTTCGCTACTTGTTATTTCTGATTAGGTTTGTGATGTTCCGCGCGGAGCAGCGACGGGGGTTTGAGTCACGGCAGCAGGGTAAGCGGCTATGGCTCTGGTCTTGAAGCCCTGAACTGCGAAGGCTCGACAAACTTCTTCGACGCCCCTCCTCGATGCTTTATAGCGGCAACACTACACTGAGATGGATGGATGAAAATATGTCATACATGGATGATAAAAGTTCGAAGCTTGAGGCACAAGGTAGCCTTAGACGCGTAGCCACGGTCACTCTTTCCTATTTTTCCTCTATAATATCACATTCTGTGTTTTCTATATCACCAACACTAAGGTATGAAACGGACAAAGCCATTTTCGTTGCCAACATTTTCATCCGTTCATCTAATTTTCATCCCTCTTCATTACTGCCTTTTTCTCTACACTAATTTCTACACTAATTTCTACACTAATTTCTACAACAAAAATAAAAGATTGTAGAGACACTAATTATTTTCGTTATTTTAATTTTTTTCCTTCACTAATAAGACAAATAAATGATGCTTCACCATATAACCAAAAATTTATTAGTCATCACTCTAGCTATATTCCAAAACTATAGAAAATTGATACAAATTCGTATAAAATATATTTTAAGAAATATAAAAATTTTACTATACATAGATACTATAATATTGAATTTTAGCATGTAAACCAAATTTTAGAATCATTCAATATTTGAAAAAGTAGTTATAGGTTCTTAACTTCAAATTGCACAAGAAATTGTAATAAAATATTCATTATTAAAAAATTTATGAATTTTTTCAAGTGAACTAGAATTAGATTTGGAAAACTTTATTTTTGATAGTTTTATTCAAAGGCAAAAAATAAAATTATAAATTTTATAATTAATTTTTTTAATTAATTGCTAAAATGTACTACACAATATTCCATAATATTCCTTTGAAACAAAAAAATTCTATAAAATCAAAAAACAAATCATATAGCTTCACTTAATCCCTAAATGCTTGAGATACAAAAATTTGGTGTTTGCAAAACTTTGAAATTAAATAAAACCTAACCAAGTTTCTATTTTAGGTAATTTATATTTTTGAGAGATTCTTCTTGAAGTCTAGTTTTAGCATAAAAATTCTAATCTTGAAAATAAATGATAGTGATTTTCTATTTAAGATTTTATGCAAAGATACCCATTGCAATCTTGACTTCTTGTAGTATTGAGAGCTCTTGTAAATGAGCCTCAAATACACTAGGACTTGAAGAAAAAATCACATTCAAAACTCATTTAAAAAAATTATAGAGTAGATTTTGAAAAGCCATAAATTGAATGGGGTTATTCATATTAGGCCCTTAAACCTCATATTTTTGTAGTCACCAACTTTTTAGGTTTGACTTGTGAAAAGTGAATTGAAAATTTTTCATACTTTTAACACCCTCATAGTCAAACGTTATAATCTTCCAACTTATAAGTGATATTGTTGTGTTTTTTCTTCCTATGTGATTTATAACATGTCTAGTTTGAATTTGTATGATTGTAATTCAAAAAAAGTTGATACAACTTATCAAAATGTTGGCTTTTTGTTCAATTTAGAGCAAATTTCTAGAGGCTCAAAATAGGCCTTGAGCATTTAGGGGTTAAAAGGCCATTCTCAACAAATTATTGAATGAAAATTATATATTTACATTTCCAAGAGCCACGGCACTTTGGAGGAGCTCCACTATTGATCTGGGAGAGTCCCACCTGCCTTCCCGTATCGCCCCTCTCTTTGTCAATGTATAATTAGGTCCACTTCATTTACGAATTTTGGACCGCAATCAATTTTCACTAAAAAGTTGAGGAACTTCAAAAAGTCATATCTTGGCCAAAAATAGACGGATTTCAAGACCACAAGTTGTGTTGAAATCCTAGTGAAGAGTAGTTTACAGTCCATACAAATATATACATGTAACATACATTATCATAAAATGTTTTTGATTCATTAAGCCTAGTACCTACCATCTAGTGCTTCCCCCCCTCGCTAAAATGACAGCTTGAATTAGATGAGGCATGTTAGCTATCAAGTTTTGCAATTGGTTAAGAGAGATGTCCTCCCAAACCACTTTGATGGTTTTGATCATCTCCTCTTTGTTGTTTGGTTTTTTGTGGTGGCATAGCAAATCTTAACGATCTTCCACAAGTTTTCTATCGGGTTCAAGCCTAAGAAATTCGGAGGCCACTCTAATTTTGGGATCTCATGAGCTTGCCTCCAAAGCTTTGGAGTTTTGCCACGATGCATATGAGCTCCATCTTCCATGAGAAGAAGTTGTTCCGGCGATTCATGCATGAAATAAAATCCACTTAGAGTACCTTCGTAGACATGATTTACAAAATGAGTAGCAGTTCGTTCACCTTGTGGCATGAAGACAAGTGGGTATTTGTCTAATCTAGTGAAAGCACCCAAAACCATGACCAATGCTCTCCTTGATTTAAAAGTGGGTGCCAAGTAGCAATGAATATACTTTTCATGCACTTTTCACCCAACTTGGATGTGGCAACTCTCTTTGCCCAACTCGAAAAAAGACTCATCAATCCAAATGATGTTTTTCAATCATCGGCATCCCAATGTCTAAACTTCCAAACAAATGCCAACCTCCGCTTCCTATGCACTAAATTTAAGTAGGGTTTCTTTAGAGCAATGCGATTTCCAAAACCAAGATGCCAAATGTGCTTCAATGGATAGTGTTTCAGTGAACATCGAATGTTTCAGCAAGATTCACCAATGTGAGGTGCCGATTGGACATGATGAGCTATATTAGGTCTCGAAGAGAATGATTGGAGAGTTTTAGTGGTAGTGGTTTCGGTTTACCCATAGTAACGCGCTCGAATGACTTCCATTTCGTTAAGACTTTTGAAACAATAGGACAGGGCATTCCCATAATGAGAGCAATGTGGCTCGATTTCATGCCACCTTTACACATTCCAACAATGAGAGCCTTCTCATAATCACTCAACATCTATGTGCACATGGCAATCTAAAAAAACGACATGGGAAATGTTTGATGTTGATGGAAATGCTTGGAATGATAGCACAAAATGCAAGCAAAAAACAAACCATAAAACCATCAAGAAGAAGCCAACATTGACAAACCAACAATCGTTATTGGATAAGCATCCAACAAAGATTAGGCACCCCAAAATGCAAAAACTAAAAATCAAAATGGAAATCGAAAAAGAATTGAATTAGAAAGAACCTACTGTGGGTACAATCTGAATTCAAAACGAACAGATCAGGTAGGAACAGACAAGTAGGGATGAGCAGGCATATCAAATGGGGTACAAGAAGAATTAAACCATAAGGTTTGGTCCGCAAGGGTGGTCCTAGTTTGATCCAAGCAAATACAAGCCCCCTTCCTAAAAAAAATTGGCCCAATTCATGAGATCACAATGGAGAGCATGATGCGGAGCATGAGTGACGAGAAAACGAAATGCGGTGTGGTAAAATCATGCATGCGGATGCAAGGGAAAGTAGAAACGGAAGTGAACACAAGAATGGAAAATTGAGAGCTCAAGGGAAGGCCAATGGGGAAGTGGGGCCATTGTGAAGAAAGTGCCATCGCTGCCAGCGTTTGGAGCACTAATGAAATGAGAATTTTTTAGTGGAGAATGGGAAATTGGAATGCAGCATGTTGATAATGATGAGAGACTTGACGAGGAGGAGTACCACGGCACGGAAGTTGGGACCCGGAGACCCATTGCCGCGCTGGCATGGAGGGCTGGAAGAGCGGACATAGTCGTCGTCGAGGAGAAGGGGGAGGTCCAGAATTCGTAAATGAAGTGGACCTGACTGTACAATGTCATTCCTTTCATCCCTTAGCCCGGTATCATAACGTTACCGATATCACCACGGTACCGGTATCCCTACTGTACCGGTATCACTGGATCCGGTTGTCCCCTTCCCCAACCAAACGAAGCCAGAGCTTCCGCGACCTTCGGAAGAAATCCGGCAACCATGACCGCGGAGACGAGGAATCATGATGTTACCTTTTGCCGTTCGACACATTCACTCCGAATCCATCCTCACAGCGCGTGGAATCTCATCACTAAGGTAGTGTACGCACTCTTTGCAAAGATCTTCTTCCGCAACCCAGCAATCTCAGAATCGCCTTGCTCATAGTTGTACCTCCAATTCGAGTGCTTGTGTGTCCTTCTAGCTTTGTTGGCCATTTGTCGCGCACCTGCTGCTTTATTCATTAGAGTGTATCAGCGATTCCGTCTTTCGTAGTCTCATCTACCAATTTTGGCTTTGGATTGCAGGGGTGCAGGGAAAGCGGGCACTCGTAGGAATTTCTTTTCAATCGGGGAGATTAATTGTCAAGCTTATTCGGTTTCTGGAATCATTACGAACGCATCACGAGCGGCAATTTTTCTTTTAGATTTGAGTGACTTCAAGCACTTCGTGCCATGTTTGAATATTCAAACGAATTCCCAGCTGATGTTAGGTTTTTACTTTTGTGACTATGGAAGCTCTTCACGCAATTAGGGCGGCTCCGTCGTTGTCATGGAGGGACTCTTTTTCACGCAATGGGAGGGTTTGGGATTCCACGCCAGCAATGCATCATCAAGCTGTTCTCGGTCCTTGTTGTGCACCCCTCTTGAGGCCGACTATGGATAAGTGCCTTGCACAATGGAATGTAGGTGGGAGTCCTCGCATCCCTCGGTATAATTTTTTAGGTCAAAGAAGAGGTACAGCTGGTGTGAATGCGGTTGCGTCCCCTTTTTTGACATCCGACGACGATGAGGAAACGTACATTCCAGTGAGAGTGAAGATGTTGCAAGATGCTGTTGGGCCTAATAAAACTCTCCTTGACGCCCAGGCACGTGTATGCACTGGGCCTACACAAACAAGACCCCTTGATGAAGCTCAAGCTTTCAAAGTCCTGAATACTATTCTACAATCAGGTACCGTAATCTTGCTTTGTGATCTTCCTTTTTTTTTTTTTCTGAAGCGGGCTCAAGTTTTT
The DNA here is from genome assembly GCA_963969395.1 of Pseudoscleropodium purum. Lineage (NCBI taxonomy): Eukaryota > Viridiplantae > Streptophyta > Bryopsida > Hypnales > Brachytheciaceae > Pseudoscleropodium > Pseudoscleropodium purum. Next base: position 9,623,342 of record OZ017796.1, read on the forward strand.
ACATTGCCATCGTTGTTGGTGATTTATTGCTTTCTGGAATGAGAGCACTGTGCAAGGGTCCCGTGCTGCCTTCGCTTGATTGAACTTGATCAGGTATAGGATATAATTTGCGTCACTTTAAGCATTTTGTCCAATATGTGGGAGTCTGCTTCAATTATGAAATCAGTTTAGAGCTGTGGAGAGATCACTTTGTGTACGAGAGCCAAACTCTCTTTGAGATCAGATTTTTTATCACTATGTGTGAATTTCTTATTCAATCATTCAAAGTGGGAGGTTTTAGACCACAATTGAGAGGACTGTAGACATTTCAGTTTCATAGATGAATGACCATAAACATTTAGCCAAGTCACGCTTGCACCGCTGCCAGCGAATTGAAGGCCAACCGAGCGTATGAATGGATGAGTTGCTGTTGATAATAGAGGTCAGTATAGGAGACGGGATCAGGTCCTTACCACATTTAGTTCTCTACCTTAATGAAGCCAAACCTGGTATACTGATATCAGTGTTTTAAGTGCAGTTTCAAGGTCCAATTTTACAGCATTGAATCCAGCTTTAGAATATAATATTATCATTTGTGAGATCATGGTTGAAAAAGTAGTTATAGGGGAGACTTCGGGTGCATACCGGAGGAACGTTCAATGGCGGCCTGATGGGTATGAATGTGAATGCAGCGAATGGAGAACTCCCGAACTCTGAAAAAGTTTCGAAGGCACAGATGGGGGCTTTTTTCGGTGCCATGACATTACGTGCAAACTGCTTTGCTCTCCCAACGCAGTGGAGTGAAGGCGAGCGGAAGGCCTTGTCGGAGCTCTGGCCTGCTCTTTGTGAGTGCCTGCCCGAGGAGGTCCTATTTCTGGCAGATCCGGAAGGGACCATCATGGGGGGATCTTCCAACGCAGTCGAGGCACCGACTTTTTCAGGGAATTCTACCGCAGATGCTCTGCTCGTGAGTGCTCTTCGAGAACTGATGATGGGAAGACACTTGGAGCATGAAAAGTTGACCACGTTGCTCGAATGCGTTCTTCCACTTCAAGGGTCCAAGGGTGAAGTCAGCGATGCCTTGCTTGCGGCTTTCATGATATGTTCACGCATGATTGGAGAGACGGACCGAGAATTGGATGCTTACTGCATGACCTTCGATGAGGAACTAGGTGATAGATTCTTATCCTGTCTCTTGAGCAATTGTTCCGATCAAACCTCTAAAGGACCAGAAGGACCAAATTTAGCCTTATATTTTGTTTAGCAGTTTTGAGTAGGTCATATGGAGACTAATTTTGGTTCAATTTTGATTTTTTTTTCCGACACATGCAATGCTCTTCACGGATTGTGGTGATATAAAATATGACTTCATCTGAGTTATATTTTTCAGAACATGAATTGAATTGGTTATTTTCAAACCATGAAGCCTTGGTCCTTAAGGGGTTTTGAGGGTTTAGGGTTTGAGGGCTTGAAATGGTGGAAAATTGTGTAGAGGCCGTTTGTTGAAGGAAAAAATTCTAAGACGTCTGGGTTCTGGATAAGTTTGACTAGATCTCCTGGTGATGAAATCTGAAGGAATTCTCTCTTGGTCAAGTGCAGGTTCAGTGCCAATTGCAAAAGTGAAGTCATTGACACATTATGGTGAGCCATATGATGGGAACACTCGGTTCTTCCGGAGCTCTCTCTTTGTAGCAGCTGTTCGTGCCAGCTATGGGGAGACCTGCCTTCTGCATGGAATTGATTGGATGCCTCCTAAGGTAGGCCGTGCTTGTAAAATTGGTGAGGTGTGTGTCATTTTGGATAAGTCTATTGGGACAAAGTTTTGGAGTTTACCGAGATTAAATTTCTTTTTTCCCAGTCTTGATCGATCTATTCAATTTTCGACAGGGTGGAGTTACAGAGGAACTGATGCTGAAGTTTATGGGTGCGAACACTACCCTGACACCCAAAGAGGCAGTGAGACTTCTCGAGGTTTGTATCAATTGCATTGTGTCTGTCTACAGGTGTCTTCTATTCCGCAGACAAGTGGTCACTTTTACATTAGTTTCTAGGGTTACTCAGCTTTGGTCAGCATATATCCTTCATTGTGTAGTCTTCATCCATTTGGGCTCTTTATATTGGTAGATTGAGAAGTGGCATTTGTAATGTAATTTGTTCATTTGTTTCTAGTCATCTGAATTGCTCTCTGTGGAATAGGATAAAGGTGTGGGATTTGCTTACATCAGCCAACGAGAAGCTCGACCGTCACTGTAAGTATTCTGTAATTCGATGAAGCTTTTGCTTGTATTAGTTGCTGATTCGGTTGTTTTTAATAAAGATGAAAATATTACAGTATGGGATGCTCGCCCACGATTGGAAGTCAACTAACTGGCTAGTGCACTAACTTTATGCCTAACCATCTATGCAACTGGCTACAAATTAAACATTGTTGGATAGATGACTTTTAGACATTTGATGCCTGCTGCCATTTGACTCGTTCCCGAATGTTATCGACCATCAACTGAGGACAGGCCTTAGTCCGAAAAGTTGATGATGATACGTTTTTGCTTATGAAGAAGCTTGCGAGTTCGATGTCTATTTGAAAAATCAAATTATTTTGATTGAAAGTTTATTAGTTCTGTTCACGCAGATATTCTCTAGTAGATTTGAGAGAGCACATCAAAAAAAGACCACCTATTGCAACCACGGAGAAAGTGCAACACTACATTAAGGTAATTTTTGCAATCTAGAAGTACTTAATGTCAACATGGGCTAATGTATTTTCGTTACACCTCTTTCGAGTTTAACTGTGCATCTTTCCATCGATTGCATCAATTAATGAGCCACTTGAGACTTACTTATCATCATATCTAAGAGGCCAGGATTTCCTTCAAGACATTATCACCTCGTATGTCACTTGAAGGATCACCAATGCTAGGGAATGTGGCCTGTTTGGTTTATCATCACCATTTCCTAAACTGTTGTGAGACGAATTTGCAGGTTCGTTGCAACCATAGAGGACCAGAATTTATATTAGTGAGGTATTCTGTGCAGGGCAGCGGTCGCGAAGCGATGATAGCTAGCTTCTATCACGAGGGCTATGAAGATCCTCTCCTAAAGCTTATACGTGGAAGAGGAGTGCAGGCTGGCCTGGTCATTAAGGTGCGCGTAATGTTTGGTCATGCTCAGTAGTAGTATATGACCAGAACTATGAGAGTCTAGATCTGTCGGTGCTTCATGGGCTGAATTTCAGTGGAGCTCACGAATATGACCCAAACTACAATTATCTTCTTTTATTTCAACAATATTTAATCCTTTTCATCCTTGATATTTGACCTCATCAGGAGTCTGAGATTCCTCTGTTTGACTGTAGGACTTCTTAATGTTTTTTACGTAGGACCTAACATATCATGATGTAGATCGTATATTCCTCATTTGCTATACTAAATTTCTTCACCGTTCAGTGATTCATTTGTCCATGCCGTTGACATTACAGGGGGAGGAAGGGGCCTTGTCTCTCACGACGAAAGATAGATCTGTTGATGCTGTTGTTAAGGGCAGGCCGTTGAACTACGTAGCAGGATTCAGGCCTCGTCAGACCCCCATTAGCGATAACACAAAAGGTCTTGCAACAATCTTATGACCTGCACCTCATGTCCTTTGTTGAGATTGTGAGTTGATCATATCAAGAGACAAATTTATTCTTCATCGTTATTTGTGGTAACTCTTCTGATTTCTAAATCTGAATTTTGCAGGAGATTTGATTGAAACATTTACCCTGGAGTTAGATGCCATAGATTACGGATTTGCTCCGTCATCTACACCTCGGACTGATAAATCGGTAGGTCCAGATTTTCTCCTCATATACAGCTTAAGCTGCCATCTTTTTAGAGGAAGAAAGTGATTCCCTTCATGTTGTAAGATTGTGAACTGCTCCTCATCCTATTCTAACTGCACCCGTGATGACTTGTGGCGTGGTTTATTTTTACTGGTTAGTATTTGTCTGAATTTGGCGTGAGAACTGCAGGTAGCGAAAAACGTGGAGTTAGGGATGGCAGCACTTAGAGGAGAAAAGGGACCTGCATATGATCGTATTGTTCTAAATGCAGCTGTGGCAGACCATCTTCTTGGATGTGAGGGTGCGGAGAGTCCTATCATTGCAGTGGAAAGAGCAAAAGAAGCCATTGATAGTGGGCGGGCATTGGATGCCATGTTGAATTATATCGACAGAAGCAAATGGTACTGAAGCCTTTTGTTCCACCACCCAAACATTGAAACATAGCTTAACTTACTGCATTAGTGCTGATAGTCCGAGTTGTTCTTGAGCAGCGTCCTAAAACTTTAAACTCTCTTCATTGACTCCAATCGGTGAATTTCTGAACTCAATTTTTGCAACATTTACAAACCCGCTACTTTATTTCTAACGTAATCCTTATTGGAGATGCAGGCCAGCCGGCACACCGTTACCAACGACCGATTGAAGATACCAATGAAAAGCGCGTATACTATATCAAATCCTGAAACTGTGTTTATCTTTCATAGCTTCTTGCACCCACTCCCTTTTCCTTCGAGTGTTCTGGCAAATCCTGAACTCTTGACCGAGGCAGGGAGGCGACAAAACAAGGAATCTGGATGTCAGTTCTCTGAACTGCAATTCCTCCACAGCGTCGTAACTCGTCTTTCTCAAGGTGCTACTTCATTCCTCTTGTGTAGCTTATGTTGGTGGGTTACCCAGATAGCAAGTATTGAGTGAGGCGCTTATGACATTGGTAGAGTGGGCACAACATTTTTATGGCTAGTGTCTCTAGAGAGCTCTGATAGAACTGCTTCTTGTAGTCTCTGTGTTTGAGTTCACTGGATGTTGTATTGGGATGCACTCCAGCATGGAGTAATGTCCAACCCCGCCAGCAATGTTTCTGAGGTGGTTTTAATAAGAGATATTACTTTCTCTCTTACAAGAATATTATTTTTGGAGAATCAGGCCCATCGAATGCATTAAGATTAGCAGAGTAACTTAATTCCCTTCAGTGTTACAAAGTAATGAGTTTCCATGCGTTAACTTCCTTCAGTGTCTTTAGCTCCTGAAAAAGCGAATTGCCAACTAATAATTAGAACTCTGATGAAGACACAGTAAGCCGGCCTAAGATATGTTAACCTAAAAAGCTCGCTCACCCTCTGGCTCGCTGAATGAGCTCCCCATACGTTTCGACTCCGAATCGAGGTGACTTTAGTTAGCCATTGTTGTAATTGATAGGGATTTTTCTAGGTCTGGAAAGACTCTGTAGGTAAAGTACGTCTTCCTGCATTTTTTATTTAACATTATTCAGCAATGGAGTTGGTGTCTTCAACTCAGATTAAATATGATTCTACTTTTTGATGGTCTTGCCCTTGATTTCTTCTCAGTTGTATTAACCCTTCAGGATGTTCTGATCCAGAATGGCATACGAGAGTGAGACAACACATTGTAAAGGACACCATTGTACAATCACTATTTTGTAACTCTAGAACATGTCTTTTTGAGGTAGGATTTTTGCAAAACTAGCACCTACAAGTGTGCCGCACAATTGCACAATCAAAAGTGGATTCAAGGGATTTGTGCTCCTGCCAAAAATTTGTGAGTGAAGATGGGTGATGGGCCTCAAGTATACAAAGTGTTGTACGATACCTAATTGGAGATGAAAAAAAAGCTACATTCATTTGATGTGATGCATTTACACTAGTTGTTAGTCATCAAAAAGACAATAAGCATCACTAGCTAATGTCACTAAATTGCGGCCTTACTAAAAGCTAACTATTAGGCTTCTAACCATAACTATTGGACCACTTCACATACTAAAAACATATAAGGAGGATTAGACAACATTCACATTTAAGACCTACAAAATTTGTCTTTTTGCTAAACAAATGTAATATACATATGCACTTCAATTTCAACATCAAATGATGTTCCAAAATTGCCTCCAATTACTTGGGGACCAAATTGGAGGCCATGAAGGCTACATGCCAAGTGCACTTATACATTCAAAAAAAATTAAAGCCACCAACAAATCATGACTACCTTTTTTATTATTTTTTTCCTTCTCTTTGTTGAACAAATCTTCCATGATCATAAATAGATTTTAAAAGACATCATATTTTTGACACTTGCACTTGGAAAAAAAACTATGACAGTCTATATGCCTAATATTTTTTTCCTTCCCTAAATATGTATGACTTAGATAATTCAATCATTTTAGAAGTATCAATTTTACAACTCCAACTTTTTAATTTTTGACATTTAACTATTTTGTTGACAATTTTAGGAATTGATATACCAAGTACTTGTAACTTTTGCATATCTTCATGAATGCTATTATTGTTACCAAAAATCATTAGAAGCTTTTGGAGGGCTAAGGAGGGCCATTGCGAGCTTGTTTTCCTTGTTCTCCCGAAAGTCAAAGAACACAATACTATCAAAAATTAATTAATTAAATTTTAAAAATTAAAATTTTTTAAAGTGCAAAAACAATTGAAGGTTTTTTTTTGAGAAATGACGTGGTAGGGTCTTGGCCACGTATGACTACTATAGTGTCAATGCAATGGTAGAGTTTGCTTGTTCCCATTGCATGATAACTCGTAGTCTTCTTTACCCCTCAAATTTCATCTAATGGATTTGTTCTTTTTCATGAACATTTTGTAAAGATTCTTATCCATTGCTTTAAAAAAATGTGTAGCCATATACCTTGTGTTCTTTCAAACAAGGCTCACATCACCAAGCTTTGTTATAAAAACATACATCTTAAAGGAAAATGTTGCACATACAAGTCCATACTCCTAACGCAATGTTGAAATTCAAGTGCTAACAAGGCCAAGGAAAATGTTGTTATTCTCTTCTTGAAAGTGATAGCCTTGTCATTATAGTATTGGTGTTTATGCTTGGATATTCTTCATTGCTTTACATCTTAAGTACAACATCAATACTTTTTCTTGTGAGCACTCTATTAATGTCATGAGGGCATTGAAGAAAAACAATATGTAACTTCCAACCACAAGGTTTGTATGTGATGGTAGAAGCCATCCCCTTCTCTTGTTGTAGGAATCTACCTTTCAGTGTACAAGCTACACATTCACAAATATACAAGAGAATGTATGAGATGAATATGCAAATTCATTACAATAAATTGAACATACATCATGGAACCACAAAATAAATTGTACAAATGCATACCTTACATGCCCATCGTTAAATCTAGTGGAAGAAAGGTATTCCCTATTGGTGACAATTCTTTGTGCAGCATCAAGATTTGCAAGGTGAACAGGAGATCTTCTTCCAACTAAATCCGTTGAATGAAGGGAAGGTCTTCCAAGCTTTTACATTTTGTTGCATTCTTTTGTCTCAATTTTTGTGCCTCAAGAGACTAGACTATGGCTAGGAAATTTAAATTTCATTGCTATCATTTTATTTCAAGACATGTACATTCTTCACCTTAGCTTAGAGTTGCAAGCATTCTTCCTAGGGACCACATTCTCAAAGTCTATTGAGCATTGGACCTCCCTTGATACGAGCACTGCAATTCTTTCATAGCTCTAGGTTGTAGACTCCCTTCATGGGATTTACATTCTCAATGTCACTTACATATTGCACCTTGTTAGACATAGGTAATTCTTTCTTCACCTTGGGCTTGCACACTCTTTTCAACTTCACTAGCAAGGCTATTAGCTCATTGCATATGGAAAAGCTATAGTGCCCATGTCCCACTCCTATACCTATGATGTCAAGGCCAAATAATAATTTAGGATTCAAGTAGCAAATTGACTTTGTTTAAGTTGATAGAAATAGTAGTGTAATTGGTTTTTATTTATATGCAATTTTCATTCTTTAGTTTTGCATAATTTGAAATTTTTAGAGAATATAGTAATTTCAAGTCCCTAGTAATGCAACGCTTTTCTTACACAATTAAACTTTGACCACAAAAAAAACCTCTAGCAAGTTCTTGGACTTTGAAACCTTAATCTTTTCTTGACTACTATAGCTTGAACATTGGAACATTGTTTAATTAAAAAAAAAATTCAATTGGGGGCTTTAGATGCTAAACTGAGCATTGGAATAGGTAATTAGCTTCTAAACTTACAAAACATGAGGACTTAATAACACTTAAAGGCTTGTCTAAGAATATGCTCATGTTATTAAATCCTCATATTAAGTTCATATGACTCACAGAACATGAAGATGTAAAATTGTGCATTTATAAGTTTGTATATATTTTTTAAATATTAATAATACAATTGCACCTCCATGTGTCACACCTTGAAAGGGAGAGCTTTTGAATGTGACCACTCTTTTTCAATGTTGCCTATGAACAGTTTCAAGCATTCTACTTTCAAAACTTTATATCCCTAATATGCTCTCTTTTTTGCCAAAATCAAGAAATTAGTTGTGCACTATTGTCCTTTCTACACATCTCTTTGCTCTTTTGTATTCACTATTTACAAGTTAGCCTTTAAATTACCCATAACCCAATTTGTAGTAGTTTTAGGTGTACCCACTTTATGCTAAAATACATATAATATACCACTTTGGTGAGCATTGAAACTTGAGTATGACTCAAAACAATTCTACATAAGTTTGAAAATATTCTTGGAGTCTATGCCCAAATTATTGTAGAAATACTAATCCTTAAATACGTTCATCTTCATGCACTAATCTACAAATATAAATAATTTAGTCCAATTCTAGTTGCAACATCTTAAAGGAATTAACTTGTCAAAGTTGTTTTATTTCTTTAGTCTTAACTTGTTTCAATTCATTTCCAACACTTAAGAACAACAAAATATTTCATCAATTGAATTTGATAAGGTAGAACTTTCAATTCTAATAAATAATGTTATGAACATTTATTTTGAGGGTTATTTTTTTCCATGCATGATTAGTCTATTAACCCCTAAAAGACCAAGTTGCGTTTTTTGGCAATGTACCAATTTTAGGTAGCTTACTATAAACAAATTTTTTTATTTATTTTTCTTTGAAATTTTCACACAACATAGGGACATGTTGTTTTTTAAAGCCCAATAATTTTCATAACTTTTGACTACATGGTTAAAAAAAATTTGTATAATATGTAGTTTTCTCCTTGGTTGGGTAATCCAGGTAGATAAAAAACAATCATGTTTTTTAGAAAAAAAATTTGAAATTGGTTTTTCAAATTTCTATATTTGTAAAAAGCTTCAAATCATTCCATTTTTATCAATGAGATGAATGTTGTGAAGAGTTTTAGTTTGTGAGTAATTATGGATTTGCATCTCTAAAATAAACTTTAAAGTCATTTATTTAATTCAATTTTCAATATTGAAGGAAAAAGAAAGGGAACCATAAGATGTAGATTTTTTTTACAACATTTCAACCATTCAAATTGGCATTTTTCAATTTGATAACTAAATTCTTAACAATTTAGTATTTTGAATCATTCTCTACTTCTTTTTACTTATTATTTTTTTCCTATATGTTGAACATTTCCAAATGATATGAAAATTTTCAATCATGTAGTCAACTTGCCTTGAAAAATGAATCTAAAAAAGCACTACCATTTTGGACATTTTTTCATACAAATGTGACCTTGCAAAAAGAAACTACCTAGTTTTTTAAAGGACCCCAAAAAGGATTGTCATCAATTCAAACACTACTATCTTGCAATCTACATGGTGGAAATTTCAAAAAAAAATTCCACATCTTCTCAAACCACTGTACTATACTACTATAAGATCCTACAATTTCATATGTCCAAAATTTTTTTTTCCTAAAATTTGATAATTAACTAAAATATGGCCTCTCAAAACTAAAAGATTTTCTTGTTTGATTATTATAATCTTTTCAATAGTATGGTCACGGGACATGTCCCTTTCCCTATAGCTCCTAACCTATCTCCAATTACTACCAATTAGTACAATCAAATTATGTGAATCTCTTTCTAGGTGATAGTTTGATTGGAATGAATTGAGAAGGATCTAAATTTTAGAAAACATGCACTCAGCACTCAAGGGCTAATACTCTTTCTTCTTTTCAGTTCAGTGTGGACCTTATTATTTTGGACCTTCATTACTGCAAGGTAAAAGTATAAAAACACACCTTATCATCTATATTGAGACTAATTCAATCCAAATTTTGATTCATTGAACCAAAATTACTTTAGAAATGCTCTATCCACACTGAGATCATCTCATGATCATGCAACCATCCTTGGAATGATGAGCTTCATTACACCTGTCTGAGTAAGCTCCAGCTGTGGACTCCTAGCTGCGGCAGGATATGAAACCCACTCATGATTACGCCCTACACCTTAGTATTTCATGACTGAATTGAAGCCCGATTAGACAAGAATACCCTCTACCAATTCTTGAAAACAAGGTCAGGCAATTCCTTGTCAGAGAAATATTTTGATTCCTGATAGCTGCTTGATTTCGACCTCCAATGTAGCAAAGAAGCGTCAACTCCTTCAAGGTCACACAAGGTAATATTACCTGATAATAACAGTACTTGTCGTAAAAATATTTTGACCTCTAAAAGCTGCTTGATTTCCATACCATCCAGAACCGTAAGACATCAGACACGCAACTGTTCCTTACAATCCTTACATCAAGGACAAAGCCAATAGTCAAATAAACTCAAGGGGTCCTTTAGTACCTTGAATGGTGCCCCCAGTTCAACTCACCAATAACTTTAAGGTCTACAGTACATCTAATAAACTCTACACCTACTGGTCCTCCAAAAGATATGGACAAGGCAAATACAAAGTGCAAATGTGTAGGTATACAGGCTATGTTTTCCTTTTTCTTCCGTGGCTTCTCCGAGCTGCTGGCACTAACGTCAGTATCACTATCACTATCACTACTTGAATCTGCGTCACTGCTATCAGAACTGCCACCCCCTGAAGTGTCTGAACCAGAGCTCCCAGCCTCGCTGTCGCTTGCCACAGGTAAATGTTGATTCATGATCATGCGAGGCATGCTTTTGAGGTACTCGCGCAGGCTGTCTGTCAGACCACCTAGATCAATGGAGGTGAAAAAGTTGATGGCAAACCGCGTGTTCTTGGGGTTGTCTTCCGGAAAGATTCCATCGAACGATTCCTGCATCAAGGGGTCACTCAAACGCTCGTTCAATTTCCGCAGTCCCAAGTGTTCAGAAAGCTCTTGGAAAAGAATTTTGATAAAGATACGTGAGGATGAAGTTGTGTCCTCCTCCGTGAGCCTGATGTACGCCAACGCTTGCCAAGGAAGGGCATCCGTGCTCAGTAAATGAGCAAAGAACTTTGCCACATTACGAAGCTTGTTCGTTTCCAGACGGTGAATCATGGACTACTGTTGCACAAAACATTCATCGAAATTCTCTTTATAAACGCGATTGATCATGCAGAACCGCTGCCCAAGAAGACCGTAATATCGTAGATAAGTCCTTTCTTGACTGCAGCACTCCAGAAGCATCACACAGAGCTCCATCTGCGCAAAAAGAACAAGCGTTACAAATCTATACTGTTGCTGCAAATAAATATGCCTAAATAAACATAAATAACCCTAATAAACACAACATAGATATAAATGCTATCTAAATAAACATAATATATATAAATATTATCTAAACAAACATAAATGGAAGCGTAGCGAAAAAGTTGACTTACCTCTTGTCCAGGTTCCAGCTTGATTTTCAGAAGCTTGTGCCCAGCCTCCTCGAAGTCTACACTCGACATAATGGTGAGGTAGATAGTACGCCGCAAATTCACAAGATTCGTCTCTGTTTCATCTTGGATTATCATGCGTGCCTCCCTCTCCTCTTCATCTTCCTCATCCTCCGAGTCGTCAGAGTCATCCTCATCACCAGAATCTTTATCTTCGTCTTCAACTTCACCAGCTGAGTCGTCACCCAAAATCTCCTTTTTCACGGCCTCGTACTTCTTCTCATTTACTACGAAGTCTGGATCGACCTTAAAAATGTCAAGGCTCGTCTCTTGATCTAAATCGTCATCTAGCGAAAGCTCGTGCGTGATCTGGTCCTCTTGATCAACGAGGTCCAACGAGGTCCAACTCGGGTAACACTGCTGGAAACCCCTGGAATTGAGCCTTACGAATTGCAAAAAGGGCTTCAATCATAAATTGCACCCGCTTGTCGATCTCTCCTTCATGTAAAATTCCACGAAACCTCTCAAAGATACCGTGCAGTCCTTGAGGGGAGACATCCTGGAGGAGAGATCCACACTCCTTAATGAAACCAACAGACACTTCAACGCTATCATCCGTGAGTTTCTCCAGGAGAAGAGTCAAAAGCTCCAGAGCGAGAATCTCATGTGCTACTTGTTGATTGACAAGATGAGCGATGAATTTGGCAGCCGCTAGCAACACCGGCTTGTCGTTCCACTTGAACGCTCGTTTCAATTGCAAGATGATCCTCTTCAGCAGTAATTCACCAAGCTCCGGAAACTTCGTGTTCACCACGGCAACTAGGCCGGCAAAAACGTGGGTGAAAGTGGGAGAGGCCATCTGCGATTTCATGCAAGACCTTACGAATAGACCCCTTCCTCTAATTAAATTCTCTCCAAAGAGCTCGGAGATGATGTTTTTCACGTTTGACGCATTGACCTATAAAAGACGCGGAGGACGAGTTCGTGAGCATAGAATTGGGAGTACCAACAATTTTAAATCCATCAGAAACTCCTTCCGAAGAGTACAGCTTCCGTCAGAGCTGACAGAATAAACGGAGGTCATGCTTGCAGCGAATTAAATTATGTACACTCTGAATTCCAATCACCATGAAACCCTAAAAATATTATGCATTAAAAACCAGAGGTCGAGCGCCGCCCAATCACAGGAATAAGACGACAGACTGATCCATATTGCACACTCAATCCAATCTTGCACCCCATCAATTGCGTACCTTGTTCACAAGACCATTGATACTCTTCCGCAACGCATCCCATGTCATCCTCTGATACTGCACCGAACTCTTGTCTTCCACGTCTTTCATCATCTGAGCCAATTTGAAGGGCGGAATGTACACACCGCCACTCCGTCCGGAGGGAACGGCAGGTAACGAGGGCTCTTCCAAAAACCCCGCATCTTCCTTCTCCGACAACTCCTCCTGCTCTCTCCTACATCTCTGTGGTCCATCTCGGGACCTTCCAAGCTACGATCATCATCCCTCCTGCCCTCATCGCCCCTGTACCTCGGTTCTCTCTCCCCGGTGAACCGCTCTTCTCTCAATTTCACGTCTCCCTTGTTGCGACGCTCTCCACCTCGGTAATCGACGTCGTGTGGGGAATTCTTAGTGCCCCCATTAAAGCGCTCTCTACCGCGGAAGTCGTCTCCCAGGTGCAACCTGTCGTGGAAGTCGCTGCGACGATCCCTGCCGCGATACTCTTCCCGAGAGGAAACGTCTTCGCCAGCTCCCCAACGCTCCTCAATTCGGACGCCCACCGCAGTCACCATGAGCTTCACTTTCACAGACAGATGAGGAGAAACGAAACAGAGCAAACACAACTGGGTTGAGCGGAGAGAGCACCAAACCCTAAAAAGTAAAAGGCTGTGAGAGCTGTCTTTTCGCTCTAGTCCAAAGTCCAAATTATTTCAATGCAGTGTGAACACGTAACTGCCTTGTTTTATCCCCGCCATAATTGCGGCGAAGCAACGAGCTTTGGCTATGGTGATGGCCATGGCCTGTTTGTCAACAACGCTCACCCCAGGCTCCCATTTCGCTTCTTCGCGGCAACACAATCCTCAGAATGCTCTCAGATTCATGGATGTTCTGACAAATGTGCCGACTGATTGTCGGCAGGACTGGGTGTGTTCCCAGTTTTCAGTTGACCTAAATTGCAGGGGAGGTCTTCCTCTGGTGTCTGCTCATCGCTGTCATCACATTGTTGAATCCATGCACAAGGAGTTTGCTGCAGCACATTTTGAAGGAGATTCATGCGAAGGAACTAATATGAGCACCGCTGGAGTCATTGAAATGGTGAAATTGGAGGTGTCGGCTTCGTAACAGGTCCGCCGGTCGAAAATTTTGAGTTGGATTAAATGAGCCGATTATTTGAGTTTCATGCTCTGATTTCGAACCATGGCGTTGTGTTCAGACGCCGCCGTTCTATGTCCGAGGTCTTGGAAACCGGAATAACAAATCTTTTCATTCTGGATGTGATTCAGGTTTATCGCATGGAACGGGTTTTTTCAAGAATGAACCTTGTTATATAGAGACTGGTTTACTTGATCTGTTGCGAAATTGGCAGGGACTAGCTTGATCAAAATGAAGAAATTAATGAGTTTGTTCTTTTATATGAAGAACTCGGTGATAGGAAAACGGCGAGAGCCTTTGCTTTTGCACAGGCAATCTGTTCGAGGTTGCTGCTCTTCGGATCTTTGTAAAATATCTTTCGTGTAAGCTGGACTTGCCATACATCAGTCGTTTGTACTGGATTGGCGTAAAGTGGGTGCAAGGCATCTAGGAAGAGAATGTCATTGTCGAACATTGATTTGTGACCTGCTGGCGTTAACCAGTACAAAAATCATCAACTTTGTCATTGACATTACTTTCGTAGCATCTATTTAGCATTCTTTTTTGTCACCACATGGAGCGATCTTTGGTCATGATTGAGAAACTGAGTATCTCGCATTGTTTGGTCGATTGCAGATGGAATACTTTCTTTGCAAGATTCCATGCCTGTTTAGACATCTCGGTCAAGCTTGCGGGGCCACTATACGTTTTACTTGCCTTCTCTCTTATCAGGTAATTTGTTTGATTGTCATCCTGCATCTGGCTTGTGAATAATCGATACTTGAGATTCTAGTAGGTTCACTTATTTGCAGTGACACTCACTTACTTCACGTGAAAATATACTCTTACTTTCTGTGTATTTCATGTTTCCTGGCGAGCTTTCTGTCCTTGTCTTTGTCGGAGGCCGTTTGTACATTTCATCACCTATCTTGCTTTTTAAGGATGGCGCGTCTAGCCTTATATTACGTTTCTATAATCTAGATAAGCATTTTTATAACAAGTTTCGATTGCGGCTTTGTACACTCCTCTCAAACTTCTCAGCACTAGATTTCTGCGTGGTACGCTGTATAGATGCTGATGACCATCTCGATTGTTGTGGCAGTTGTGTCATCTATCTGTTCTTGGTATCTGTACTTCCTGCTATTCATGATCTTTCCTCTTGGCAAGGAATGGGGCACCTCTGCATAGCTGGATGGCTTGCGTTCAATGTTTTCTTCAACTACATCTGTTGCATCTACACTGATCCTGGCATTTCTCCGCATCTTTCTGTGCGTCCTTAATTCCCTCCCACCTTCTTAACATGTCACACTTCCTTTTACAGTGCTTGGTGTTATTTGGGATTGTCGATGGGAGGCACTGATATATATGAATGTGATTTTCTTAGGATGCAGTGATGGAGGCGATGCCCGGGGCCAGATACGAGATGGACTTAGAAGGTCTAGGATACCCTACCACCAGATGGTGCAAACGATGTTAGCATTCCTAACTACCTCCGTCTAGTTGAGTTTAGGTCTACAGAGTTTCTGCATTTTCAAATTGGTGAGGCAGGTTGATTTCAACCATTATGGTGGGGATCTTAGTTCATCCACACATTAAAAGGACAATGAAAATTGGATGTTGAACCTAGGTGTTGAAGTTTCTTACAGTTTCATACATTTGTTTCTTACAGTTTCTTAACCAAGGTTTGCAGTCAAAAATTGCTTCATTTGAGGCATGCCTGTACCTCATGGTTTTCATGTTTCCCGTGCTATAGCCATGCGTGTGGATTTTGTTCTAAGGTGCAGCTGATAGTATTGTATCTATGTATTCAACAGGTCGTAAACCAAAGCCTCCAATGACTCACCACTGTCATATTTGTAAAAGGTGAAACCTTTAGTGCCGATTTAACGTTTATGGTTTGTGGTATTCCTGGTTTTGAATAATGAAGTCTCTGTGCTCCTTTACTTTGTAGTAAATTTGGTGAAGTACTGGTCAAAAAGGGAAATCAGGAATGGATCTGACAAATATGTCTTCGATATGCATGCGAATGTCGATGCTCGTTAAGCAATGTTTCCTTGAATTTTTACAGGTGCATTCTGAAGATGGACCACCATTGCCGTATCCTTATCACAAGGCATTCGTCGTCATACAATTCTGTATTTATGTAACCTAATTTCAAAAGCTGTGGGATTCTCGTTTTTAACACTTACTCTGTCATTCTTTCTTGTACTAGCACGTCGCTATTCTACGAATGTCTTCCAAAGTTCCGAGCAAATTGGACCTTGACGATGTGATCAGCATGGATGCATAACTGCATTGGATATTATAATTATCGTTTTTTCTTTATATTTTGTAAGTAAGCTCTTTCACTGATAGGCTCTATTGAACGTACTGAATATCATATATGTTCGTAGAAGTTTCTAGATTTCTACTTTGTGAGATTTAATCTGTGCTATGATACTAGACGATATATTGACTCACGATGAACTCTTGTATATGTCAGTGCTCTATATGTGGGCAGGCTGTCTGTACGCAGCAACGATGTCTTCTATTCCCATGTTTAATCCTGATGATGAAGTATGTAACCATGAACTTGCATATCTTTTCCGTCTTTGATAGAGCTCTTGAAATAGTGCGGTATAGTTTCTTACCACAGGATAATGAATATAGAGTTTAGATTGACGCATTAGGTGGTTATCATTCACAGGAGAGTCTTCATGCTTAGTTGTGCAATGGATAATGATAGTGTCAGTGCACTCTCACCTGCTGTTGAATGCTTCTCTGTCCATGTTTCTAACTCTTCTGGATGTTTTCAAAATTCAGGACAGTGATGATGATGGTGTGGGCGTCATTTTTACATTCATACTCTCTGTGGCGGTCTTAATCTCACTCTCGTTTCTTCTTGGTTGGCATGTGTATTTGGTCCTAACTGCTCAGGTATGCACTGTGATTGTTTTTCTTTAATCAACCGTGCTGTGGTTTAAATCAATCGATATCACGCTTCAATTGCAACAGTGTTGTCTTTTTTATGGGATTTGTGTATTTCTATTTATGTTTCCCATTCGTGAACAGACTACTATAGATTTTTATGGGAATCGGCAGCGGCGGCGGGAGGCACGTGCTAAGGGAGAGGTACCACAACATGCAATGTTTTAGGGCTCCAAATTTCTTCATAGAAATTGTTCTATCCCTTCAAAAATTTGCTCCTGTACCTCTTGACTACCTCCACTAATCCTAATAACATGCTATGGTCAATGCAATGGGGCAATGATCTGAAGGATTGTTAATGCTTCACAATTGCGTTGCGGTCGTTCAAATTAAATCTTGATTAAAGGAGAGACGTAAAGCGACTCAGTCCCGTGTTTATTTGTAGCTCCACTTCTCTTACTCGACGGTTCTGCCTTGTGAGATTAATCATGTTAGAGGTATCGTTTAGGTCCAGCTCTTGTTTTCGTGGTGTGTTTTTCCTTTCACCTCCTGTAAGTAAAGTAAAATTGCTCCCCTATAATTGCATCATTATTGACTCTATCTTTTATCAACTCAAGATATTGGAGTTACAAAATAAGAGATATGGAACTTGGAAGTTGATAATGAGTTCATCCAACATTGAATGTTACATGAGAAACAAAGTGAAATATATTGCATTAGAACAGTTGCAACCTTGCAAATCCAAATGTACATTTGATTATGAACCTCTCCAAAGTTGACCAAATGAAGAAGTTTGAATGAATTAGCACATGAGCTAAAAACTTTAACCAGATATGTCGCGATTTTCATGATCTATTTCATTCAATCTTCCTCTTTTGGTCACCTTTGGATAGAAAGATTCCAATATCTTCAGAGAATTTCGTAATCAGATGTGCTTTGGCATTTGCAAGGTTGCAACTATTCTAATGCAATATATTTCACTTTTTTTTATCATGTAACATTCAATGTTGGATGAACTCATCATCTACTTCCATCCTTTGTATCTCTCTTATTCTAATAGACCTCCGATCTTTGACTTATTAAAAAATTGAGTCCGTATGGCTGCAAGTAGTCTAGAATGACAGGGCTTACTCCATTGATTATGAAAGACATTACGATGTGTGTATTTTTTATTTGATCAGCCTGCTCACACTTATCTGGTTCGACTGCTTGTAGGCTTGGTCAAATGTCTACAATCTCGGAAAACTGCAAAACCTGCGCCAGGTATTGGATGTTGGAGGTCGTTGCTGGTGGCTATGGATAGTGCTCCCAACTCGAGCCCGTCCGCGAGGAGACGGCATCCATTTCCCTGTGAAGGAAAGCTCTTTCCACCCCTTGCTCTCTAGTCAACCAGTGCTATCGTTGGGTGACGCTCTGTGTTCATCCACTAATCCTGCTAGTTTAGGAAACAATTTAGTTTCTGATAGAGGCGGCATGTCCAGAGAGAGAATTTTGAATGACGGGCAATGGGCAGCAGCTGAGAGGTTGTGACTTGTTACATTCAGCGAAGAGTTTGTCATTGTTAACTTATTTCATTACCAACTACTACTCACCAAGTCCTTGCAATACAGTTGCATCCCTGTTAAGCTGATTCAGCTGAGAATATTGATATTCTGATCTTGAGCGTCGACGTTTGTTGTCCTGACTGGAAACTATTGTGTTCCTGAATGACGTTTGGAAAGTTGGAAAAGAAGACCTCGCAGTGACTAGGATTTGTCACGTACATTGCGACAAACAAAGTGATACTGGTGAAACAGTAAACTTCATGTACAGTACATAGAATAGAATGTAACTGTTGACCGAAGGTAGCTTGAAAGTTTTCCATTCTAAAGTTCAAGGAAAGCAAAGACCGCGAGTGCGTGCTCAAGCATCCGAAAAGGAAGATAGATGACGAATCTATCCTGCCCCGTGAACACGCAGATTTCAATGTCTCATCGGACAACAAAAATTTGCGTTACTGTATGTGAGGGTCAGATTTGGCAACAGACTGCCGGAACACTTTACTTTCCATTGTTGTTGAACGGTTTCAACAAGTTGAAAATCACATTTTAGAATTTGGCACTCCTGGATATTAAATTTTTTGGTTTTTGTCTACCACAACTCTTCTTGTTGGGTTGCAACAACTTTTCTTGTTTTCTTAATTGATTTGCTTTTGATTGCTATGTCTTTTCTTAGTTGTTTTGTCTTTTCAAATTGATGATAATCAGTGAATAAATGTTTTAGAGTTATACACTTAGAAATGCTACTCTTTTAATTTCTTGCAAAAATTTTCAAATTTTTCAAAAATTAGGCAATATGGAAGAAAAGTTTCTACAATGTTTTGGACATTTCACTTTTGATGTTTCAAAACTTCATACATTTCAAAAAAACACTTAGTTCATGTTTGAATCTAAACTTTACACAAGGTAATCTTGAAAGGATGGGTCTATGACCACTATTTTGAATTGCAAAATCCTTACATCCTACATGTTTCCATATTGTAATTATTTTTTCTTGAAATTTCTTATTTTTCAAAGATGAAATCACATGTCACCTAGAAATCATAAAATTTTAAGAATTTATGTGAAAATTTGAAATTACTGTGATCTTTTTTAAAAGAAGAAAATTCATGAAGAATAGCAAATTAGCTCAAAAAATCTGAAAATTTATGCATGAGTGTATATTATAGTTTAGAATATTATAAAATAACAACATTTACCATATCTTTTTATAATTAGAAAATCAATAGACCAAGATTACACACCCAATGTCCAAATTGTAATAATATATTCAATTTTAGGAATTTTTCAAAAATATAAGTTAGAGTAGAAATTGCACTTTGTTATCTTCATTTAATTAATTCATCTCAAATTCAAAAAAGGGCATTTTTATGGCTCAAATTCATATTAAGAGGAAGGAGCTTGAAGTTGCCAAAATACACTAAACTATGAGTAATTAATCTAAATGACTAATATATGGCATGGATAGAGAATATTCTTGACCTACAATGACATTTACATGCTAATTGATGCACTAATAAAAATCATTCTTTAAAATCTTGAATTTGAGGTACCCTAAGTAAAGGATGATTTTGAGTCTTTATTGACCACTTTTTGTCCACTAGTTGATAGAGTGGCCAATGTAGACACAAAACTATGACATGGATTCTAATATGCCACCAATTTGGGTATAGTCACCTTAACTTCTACCATGAAAATGACTAATTTGTGACTAGAAGATAAAATCGAATTGATACTAAGGATTTTTCTATTGTGTAGTCATTGAAGCATCTTTATGTAATAGAGTAGCTGTATTATAGTTAGAGAGGAGGCATTGAATAGGACTTCATAAAAGGCATTGTAGCATGGCATCAATCTACAACTCCCAAAGATAAACTATGAGGATTTTGTCTCTCTCCCTAGGATTTCCCTCAACTCTAATTCCGAAAAATAGTCCTAGATATAAGATTATAAGTATTGATATTTAAGGAGATTTTTAGTAAAAATTTACTAGAAATATATATGTTTCTAGTAAAATTTTGTTAAAAATCTCCTTAAACATCATTACTTATAATCTTATGTCTAAGACTATACTTAAAAATTCATTTAAAACACCCTTTTCTCTTGTGTATTCCTTGTTAAACATTGTAGCTATAGTTGTTTGTGCCTCTTATTGTTGTTCTTGTTTGCTACCACAAGATTGTGTTTTCTTTGCCTCTTATTGTATTTGTTGTCTATTATCTAAGGATTGTCTTTTTTATTTTTAATACTATTGAGTGAAAGCAAGAAATACATGTTCATTATATTACATTTGAAGGGGATATTAGAATACTTGAACTTTTGGAAAGAAATATTTAAAAACAAAATAAAACATGGATAATGAGAAGGACACAACACATAATATATTTCCAAAAATTTGCACCTAAAAATAATTTACTAAAATATTTATGCACTAAAAAAGTAAATGACAATTTTTTTTGGTTTTTTTGGAATTGCTAGAAACTAATGAAAACATTCATAAAATATATAGTAAAGTATTTTTAGCAACTTGATAAAGATAAGATTTCACCAAAAAATTTATAGAAGTGTACTTTTGAATGTTTAGAAATGCATGCACAACAAAGCCTTCTTTGCATCTATATGGAGCAATAATCCCAAAACTAGTTTATAGAATTTAGTACAATATGCTACCTAGTTTAAGGAATTTAGTGCAATTTGCTACCTTCACGACAAACAAGCATCAACTTTGGATATCTTGAGAGTGAGAGGCATTAAAAAAAATTAGAAAAGAAAGGATTTTGCAAGTTGTAAAGGATGGTTGGAGGTACTAAAACCTAAAACTAACTACAAAGATGCTAATTCCAATAAGGAAGAAGTAACAAATTGACTATCAAATTCTATTGGTTGTTAAAACCTTGGCTAAAATCTAATTTTTTCAAGAATTCTTTCCTATAGAGATTTAGTTACTAAAAATTTTTAGTAGCAATGGAGCTAAATTTAGCCAATTTTGTGAACACTGATGTAGTAGACAATAAATTTATTCATTTTAGAATTCCTTCAATAGATTCTTGCAACCTTAGTTGAAGAACATGGTGTTCAAATTTTAAAGTGAAAACCATCATTTCAAACTAATTACAGTACTAAAAAACTCGAATACATGAAGTGTGACAAATTAGAGATATTGAGTAATAAATAGTATTTTTTTTAATTACACAAAAATATTGATTGGCTTAGGCAATGTACCATTCACCTTCAATATAGATTTAAATGATAGCAACCAAAATCCCTACAAGTGATGCTCAATTTTGTATTGGGTACACTACATGTGACATAAAATAATACAACTGATTTAGACTTTCATCCTAATATTTGATGGATATTGCAAGATTGTAGAGATTTTTGCCATTTTTGCCTCCACAAGATACAAGAATCTAAAATTTCAGTAACAAAAGTGTATAAAATGAGGCAAAGTAAATTAAATTGATAGAGTGCAAGGTGGAAAGACTTGTGGCCTATTTTTGCATATTGGTGATTGCATTAGAAGATTTTTGGGGCCTTTGGATGCTTGTGAATTATCACAACTTGCAAATACAAGGAATAGATTCGGCATAGCAGTGTGATGTGGCCGAGACCCTGCCACGTCATTGACCAAATTTTATTTTATTTTTGCATTTGGAGACTAAAATTTATTTATTTTTTATAAAAAAGAAAATTCTAACAACGGGCCGTTCCCCTCATTGTATAGAATAGTTGCAAGGGAACAAGTCCGAAATAGGCTTCTAGACTCCCCAAAACTCTTCTAATGTGTACTTTTCTTGCTTATGAATTTCTCATTGTAGGATTGCTTAGGTACAAAAAAACAAAAAACAAGTAGGAGCCAAGGAAAAAGGTGGCTACAATAGGCAACAGTGCTAGCACATGAGCATGAAATTGTGGGCTTCTAACATGTATATAAGTAGATATTATACAACCATTGAAGGTGCTTGTAATATAAACACCTATAATATAGATGTACCTACATTGTACTTAGATTATAATGATAGAAGGTTTTTATAATATAGACACCTATAACATAGGTGTATAGTCACGATCCTAGATTTACATAACATCAACCTTCCAACAATAGGAGAGAGAAAATATGAAGAATTCCTATCATGGAAGGTGGAACCAATCAATGATTGTTGTAGGGCGCATGTATCACAATATGACTCCTATATCAATTTATTAGTAGCTATGTTGAGTGTGATATGGCAATGTTGGCAAAAACTAGACCTACTTAGTCAACAACTAGGGATACATCATCAAGCAAAGTCCATAGATGAGCCTCCACCTTATTTGTTGTATAAAAAAGACTCCAATTGTCCAAAATAACTATTATATTTTTCCTTACTACTAATACACAATGATTGTATACAATGAAAATTGCAATAGCAGTCATTTATAAGTAGAATGACTTGAAAGAATAATTTAATTCCATGTTTTCTCCTAATGCTCCCAAGTGTTTTAGGATTTAATTCTTTAAATAAGATCATGTATTCATATCTTGAATGAATGCAAACATGTTTCACACTTAAAAAAAATTCTTCATCCATCCATATGTTTGTAGATTCTTGCCTTAGTTTTCAAAACTCCCAACAATTAGAAATTTTTCCCAATTTCCATTACAAGAGATTTCCAATACATTAAGACATACATGGTTGGGATTTCATATGAGCTTTCAAATATTTATTGGTAGGGCAAGTAAAATTGAAAAGTCTTTCATTCTTCAATTGTACATGATAAAATTTAATCCACTTGTGAACTATTCTTAGCCTATCAACAACATAAGTGATTCTCACAAATAACATTTTGCATAGAGTGCTAATAGGTTTGACACTCATACATCAAATTGAATAATTTTGTGAAAAAAATTAGAAAAATGTCATTTTTTTTAATATTCTTAAAGATCCTCTTTAATATTACACAAAACATTTGAAAAAAATCCCTAAGATTTTGGCATTCATTTAAAAAAAATTGTGCCAAATCATTCAACAATATACAATATTTTTATCATAGCCTATTTATTATGTTAGGTTATTTGATTCAATAGGCATTCCATTGATGGGAAAGGATTCACTACCTTCATAAAAAATTTGTGCTTTGTAGTAGCAAGGTTTGCTATATGCCAAGAATATAAAGATATTGCATTGAAAATATGAAAGGTATTTTAGATTGTGTTTTCAAATCTAAAAATTATGTGAGGAAAAAAGAAAAACTTTCAAGGGAATAAATACCTCAAAAACTTATCCAAATTAAACAAGAAATCATTTAATCTTGTAGAAAATCTTCCAAAATTTTTAGAAATTATAGTTTTGCCTTTCAACCTTTAAATTTTTATAACTTGTGACAAATGAATTTGAAGAATTTTTATTCTAATCTTTTTTACTTTATGTTTTTGGATTTAATTACATATCCAATATAATACCAATTTTTTATAAATAAACACCAATTAAGGAGTTTTTGGGCCCAATTCAACTAGAGCAATTGACAATGTCTTAGTACTTCACAAATTATGCACATTGTGAGTGAGTGAAGATTTGCTTTAGAATTAGTATTAGAGGTGATGTGACTTCCAAGCCTATATGCAACAAAGAGTTGTCACCTCTTTGTAATTGATGAGCTCAATTGTTTGGATTTGTAATCAACTTAACCAACATACCTAGGAACAAATAGTGGCATAAAAATAATATAAATTATAAAATGTTACTATGGATTATCATGGATGTTTTTGTCATATAATTGTATATTATTTAAATATATAAGGTTAGAAATCCAATTTCAGAATTGATTGGGACTCTTCAAATTGATGGATCCCCTCTAAAAACTTCCTCTTCAACCTTAGTCATGCCATCAAACTGCACACCTAATCTCTAGTAGTATGATATGTAGTAGACTTTGAGAGAAAATAAGGCATGAATATTGACATCTAATGACTAATTTGGGTGCAGACTAACAAGTAGATTATGTGGCCTAGTCACTTGCAATTGGTGCTTTGTAGATGGTTTGGCATATTTTTCACAATGAGATATGGTGGTGATTCTCGAAGGAGATCTAGAGATCCCCAATCCACTCCGGAATTTGCCCTACAAAATTTATTTATAATTTTTGACTTGCATATAATTAGAACTTCATTAGGAAAAAGCTGAGCCCTAGGGGGGATGTTAAGGTTTAGTTTTTTGGCACGGCCAATGCACGTACAAAAATAAAAAAATAATAATTTTTTTAATTTTAAAAAATAAAAAAATAAAAATTGATGTGGCACTGATGTGGCAGAAGTAGTGCCACATCAGCTACTTTCATTAAAAAATAAAAAAACAATTTGAATTCCTCTCTAATTGTACGTGTGTGTGTATGTGTGTTCCGGGCAGTTCAATACTTGTAGCCTTCCCAAGGGCTGAAATTTTTTGTAATGGAAATTTTTATCATTAAAAGCACATCCCAAAGTACTTTGAGGAGGTATAAGAAAACTCAAATTTAGAGATTAGACGATGAAAATAAACCACTTCAAGGTTAGCCTAAAGACAAAGTGTAGAGGTCTTGGCAAATTACCAAAGCAAAATTTGGCCCATGGCGCACCACATTAGGAGTGCAAAGTGTTTTGGTAACCATGATTTGCCAAGACCTCTATAATTTTTTGGTTCTTTTAGCTAACTTTGAAGTCTTTTATTTTCATTGTCCAATGTTTAAATTTAAGTTTCCCTGACCCTATGCAAAATTCCATTGAATGTGCTTCCATTGCTAAAAAAAATTCAAGTTCTAATTATTAACCAATCGAAAAACCAATCGAAGGTTTAGAAGTTTATTTATTTATTTATTTATTTTCACACAAGTAAAGGTTGTCCTTTACTGCACGGGAAAAAGGCACAAATACAAAGGCTTCAGCCGCAGGCGGCCTGGGTCAGTTTAAAAGTTCATTTGGAGGGCCAAATTCCAGAGTGCACTCGGGGCGCTCTTAACGCTGGGAGCTGCATGTGTTATTAATGCATATCATTCTTGCAAACGGGATATCATAATGGGCATCATAATGGATTCAAACAAAAGCTGACTCAAAACACTACAATTAATGTCAGCCCTCGTAGCCTGGTATTGAAAACCAGAAGTACGTAAGTACTGAAACCAGTGATCGATGGTCCAGATCGAACTCCAGATACACAGAAGAATATCTCAAATGTAATACAGTAGCTAGACCTCTGCAGGATTTCCATTAGTACCCTTTTCCCGTACCTCGCCCGGCCATCACTCGATCGTATTTTACAAGTCATGAAGAGAGAGAAAAAAATGAGTGAACTTCCGACATCAACTGAAACCATTTGAGCAAGCAGTACCTTCGGTATTTGAAACAGACGAGCTCTTTGATCGTGTCAGCAATAGCTAGCTAGCTAGGGAACCAATTGCAACACAATTATACATGATTTAAGTTAAGTTGCTGCCTCGATCCGTCCCCTCCATTTGTGCAGTCCGGCCACAACTGGATTTCTGCTAGCTCGCTCATGAATCAATAATCGTCTGCCAATGTGAACCTGCACAACACAGAAGTCAAGACAGACAAGACAAGACAAGCAAGCAGTTTCGATCTAATCGATCGGGTGGTTTCGATCGCAGCTCTGGAGCTAGTGATCAATCCCTGGGCATGCAGTTGTTTGCGCATTGTACTTCCATCGGCTCAGTCTTCATCATATCATCGAGGTGGGTGCTCCCTCCTTCCGTTCAGACACAGAGAGAGAGGGAGAGAGAGGCACCCCCTGTTCCAAGCAACAAATCTTGCGTTAGGTGAGACGTGTTTAGCCATGTGGCGTTTTCCTGCCTGCGCTGGAAACAAGGACAGGCCGGCCGGACTGAGTCGAATTTTGGGGGTTTCAGAAGGAGCTGGGTGCGAAGAAACAACAGGTCACTGGACAGAGCAGGCAAGCAGGCAGACAGATCGACAGACAGGGAAGAGAGAGGGAGGGAGGGACACAGAGCTTAGCTAGCTAGCTAGTCTGGTGCTGGAGAGTGGAGAGAGAGTCCGGAGATCCTCGGTGATTTCTCTCGTCTGGAATATACGAGAAGAGTGCGATCTGCATCATTCTTGATAATTGCACAAGCATGATGGCTTGATACAGCTTCGGTAATAATTTACCAAGTTACATGGGGGGGGCTCGGGAGAACTGGACTTTTGGGTAGAAATTGAGAGGGGATAATTAAATTACCCTCAAGGAAGGTAAAACCATGGTAACTACACCTAAAATTGCAGGAATAAGCTCGGTGGGATAACCAATATGATGCTTTAGAGAATGAACAACAATTTTTGCATAGTGCTAAAGGACTATGAATCAAACTGCAAGTGGTTCCATCATTTTTGGACACATCGTGAATTAGCTCAAATTTTCACAGATGCAAAGTGTAGGGTGCTAAAAGTGTCATGTAGGTGATGCCAAAATGAATTTGATGCACCTAAAGAAATAACAATAGAGAGAAGTTAAAACAAAAAAAAATACATAAAAAAAAAAACACTTGTAAAGTTGTCACCTCCACATTACTATCAAGTTAAGTACATAGAGTTGCATACTACTCAAGATTCACCTTAACATTTGTCCTTGTCATGCGTACCATTTTGGGTAGCCTCCCTATTTATCCTAGTTGTCATAATGGACAGCATATTACTGTTCATGGACGAATCGGACCGATTTGGGCTGACTGGCTGTCAATTTTGGAGCCCTGTAACTTTTGCAAAAAGTCCCAAATTGGGCATATGAGATGTTTTTTGGCATCTATGATTTTTGTAGATGCCAAAAAACATCTCATATGCCCAATTTGGGTACTTTTTGCAAAAGTTACAGGGCTCCAAAGTTGACAGTCGGTCAGCCCAAATTGATCCGATTCGTCCGTGAACAGTAATATGCTGTCCATTATGACAACTAGGCTATTTATTTTACCTTAAAAAATAGGTGTCAATTTTGAATAGTGGTTCATTTCAGGTGTAGTTACCTTATTTCATTTTAGGCCAAATGAAAGCAAGGTCATTGTGGGGAAAATTATATTAGTGATATACATTTCAAAATTCAAATGGACTTGCTTTCATTTGGCCTAGAATGGGGTAGTCTACCTTATTTATGTGTTGCTAATTTAGTAGGGAAGTGAAGAAAAAATTTGTTTGATTGCTTTCTTTGAGACACTAATAACCTGTAGAAAAAAATAAATCAAAGTTCAAGGAGGTAATTTTTTCTACATGTACGTAGGCTAGCAGACATGGTGATGGGCTATTGGAAAGGGGACCCTACTCAATCACAAAGAGGGCCAACCATTACACTACTCAACCCAAGGACACATGAAAAGTTTACTTGTAGAATGGATTATCTCTATTCCAAGGCATGTTAGACTAAATTTAGGTAGAACGCCTATTGTCATTATTTTAGTTTTGAACAAGAAGAATTTGTTTCTAATCTTAAAATCACTTTGAACTACTTCGAGCTTTCTTGAAAAGGACATATTGGTTCTTTACATGGAATATCAACTCATACTTGCTTAAGACCCTAAAGTAAGATTAATTTGATTCCTTACATTGGAAACCAACTTGAGCTTAATTGAGGCCTTCCCACTTTGGTCTGAATTCACTTTACATTATTGAAGGTGATTAGAGAATGAGGAAATTGACCTGTGGTCATGCCTCATAATAAAGGGTTGCACCAAAAGAATTTGACCATCCCAACACTTGGTCACTAGTGGAAAGAAACTTGTTTCTTCACTTTGTTAATTTTGATCATGGAATCAACATGGCCAAATCTTCCTCCAAAACTCTACACATTTCTATAGTATTTTACAACAATTTTGTAGAATTTAACCCCTAAAGGACAAAGCTACCTTTTTTTTGGCAACGTAGTGATTTTGAATAGCTAAGTACAAATAGAATTTATATTTTTTTTTCTTTGAAATTTTTACACAATATGTGGACAAGGTTTTTCTTTAAGGCCCAACAATTTTCATAGCTTTTGAATACATGATTCAAAAGTTATTGTACGACATGTAGTTTGTTTCCCAACTCGGGCAACCCAAACAAAATTGAAAAAAATCACTTTTTTTAGAAACAAAAATTTGAAATTGTTTTTTTAGATTTATGTATATATGGAAAGCTTTGAATCACTCCATTTTGATTGATGACATGAAAGTTATGGGGAGTTTTAGTTTGTGGGTAGTTATGGATTCTCTACTCTAAAATAGACTTTGAAGACCTTTATTGAACTCAATTTTCAATATTTTTGAAAAAAATAAAATCATAGGATGTAGATTGTTTATCACAACATTATAACCATTGGTATTGGAATTTTTCTATTCCATAACTAAATTCTTAATAATTTTGAATTTTGAATCATTTTCTACTTTTTACATACTATTTTTTTCCTATATGTTGTACAATTCCAAATGATCTAAAAATTTTTAAGCATGTATTTAACTTGCCTTGAAGAACAAATCCAAAGAAGCACCACCATATTTTACACCTTTTCATATAAACGTGACCTTAAGAAGAGCAATTGCCCAATTTTTCATAAGACCCAAAAAAGGATTTTTGTCAATTCAAATGCTAATATTTTGCAATCCACAAAGCCAAAATTTAAAACAAAAAAAACAAAAACTTCCACATCTTTTCAAACCAGCATAATATAATACTTTATGGTACAAGTATCCAAAAATGTTTTTTTTTCTAAAATTTTGTACTTGTACTAGAAATGGCAATTTTGGAGCATTTTTGGTGGAAACATAGTCAAGAAATTTTAGGGGTTAATATCAAAATAACTTCATTTTTGGTTTTTTTCAATGCATTAAAAAAGGCAATTGGGGGCACTTTCTACAGTAATTTTGTCATAGGGCTTTAAGGATGAAAAGTAGAAAGTAAAATAACTCACCAATTGCATGATCAAAATGTGTGGATTTCAAAAATAAGCTTTTTAAAAATCATTCTAAATGGTGAGGTTTAGTCTTTTAAACATTTATCAAAATATATTATATACCTTGTGCAAAATTTATTATATTGTCAAATACCTTATAAAAGTACTCTCACATAGATTCACAACATAATGTCTAAAAAATGCCCAATCGAAGATATATTAGGCATGACATATTTTAAGGAAAATCAACTTTCATCTTTTGTAGACTAATAAATACAAAAATTTGTTTGTTCCAAATCCTACATTATAACCCACAAGATAATGACAAATTTTAAAGAAATACAACAAGAAGGTCCATTCCAAACATTTATTTCATTTGAACAGTAGCTATGAAATGGTTCCATTATAGTCATTTATTCAACTTAAAGTTATCACTTTTGAGTAATTGATATTTGGGATACAATGGAATAATTAGTGTGTTCAATCAAAGTTGTGTGAGAGTAATGGAGTGTTGATGACCACAATAGGAACTTCTTTTTGAGTGTAATATCATAATTAAAAATGATTGTTTCAAGGACTTGATATTGCCATTGCTTTAAGAAATATTATGACCATTATGGACACTCTATCTACTCAAAAACACTAGCCACAAGCTTCTAGAAGCTAGGTAATGGCTAAAAGAGAGAGAAATGAGAATGAGGGGTCTACCTAGGCAAGTTTGTATTATATTTGTATAAATTGGTACAAATATGGATGCATAAGAATACCTATACTTATGTAGATATAAATATGCATATGCTCAAATACAAACGTGGATATAGTTGTTGATACAAGTATTAACCTCTAAAGTTCCTTGACTATGTTTTCACCAAAAATGCTCCAAAACTGACATTTCTTGTAGAAGTTTCAAATTTTAGATTTTTTTTATAGGATCTTGTAGTACACTAGTTTGAAAAGATGTGCAAAAAATTTCAGAAATTTCCACCGTGTAGATTGCAAGATATTAGCACATGAAGTGACAAAAATCATTTTTTTGTCCCTGCAAAAAACTGTGCAGCTGCACTTCACAAGGTCACTAGGTATGAAAAAATGTCCAAAATGGTGGTGCTTCTTAGGATTCATTCTTCAAAGCATGTTTTCTACATTCTTGAAAATTTTTAGATCATTTGAAATTGTATAACACATAGGAAAAAATAGTAAGTAGAAAGATGTAGAGAATGATTCAAAATATGAAACTTTTAACAATTTATTTATGGAATTGAAAAATGTCAATTCTAATGGTTGTAATGTTGTAATAAACAATCTTCGCCTTATTTTTTTTATTTGTTTCTAAAAATATTGAAAATTGAGTTCAATAATAGACTTCAAAGTTTATTTTGGAGTATAGAATCCATAATTGCCTGCAAACTAAAACACCTTGTAACTTTTGACTCATTAATCAAAATGGAATGATTCAAAGCTTTCTATGTATATATAAATAAAATAAATTCAAATTTGGATTTTTGAAAAAAATGATTTTTTCATATCTGCCTAGACTGCCTGAGTTGAAAAACAAACTACATATTAGGCCATAACTTTTGGCTCATATTTCCAATTGTCCTGAAATTTAGCGTTCATGAAAGATATTCTTTGTCTACACCTTTCCTTTCATTTTGGGCCCAAAACATGGAAATCTCTTGTCACATGCACTTGCCTAAAATTTCTATGTTGCTCCAAAACACAGCTTGGTCTTTTAGGGTTATCCTATATCTTATGATGACAACTTGAGTTGATACTAGTGTTTAAAAATGTGGACTTAGAAAATTTAAAAATAAAAAATAAAATAAAAAATTAGACAAGAATACTTGGCTTTTAAGTATGTCAATTGAGGCTTAAGCACGTTGAATGACTATCCACTCACATATTTACACCAAACAAACTTTATATTAATTTTTGATAATTTAGTGATTCCTTTAGGCTATATATTTCAAAATTTCATAACAATTTCATAATTTTTCAGTAGAATATAACTTCAATTTTCAAAACATCGTTAAACCCTAATGCCCCAAGGAGGGTGTACTTTACAAAAAAAGCCAAAATTGCCAAAAATTTGAGCAATTTGTTTGTTTATTTTTTCGTAATATCGAAAAGAATGTAACTATAGGATTCTATATTCACATTGAGAGTGAGAATGAGCACCTCAAAAAATTTCAAATTATTTGATTGTTTAGTTTAGTAGATATTTAAGTTTGAAGTTTTATTTGGGTTAATGGAAAACACAGTCATTGCTCTTTGAAGGAGCATATTTTAGTGATAATATTTTGAAATGATGACCTTTTTGTGCTCAATAAAAGACCAAAAAGTTAAGAATGCCTATCTAAAATTTTACAACATTTTGGTCATTTTGCAATTTTAGGTGGAGCTTCCAATGCACTATGGGCACATAAATGAGAGTAATGAGTTTGTAAGAAAACAAGAATGGGACACTTGTCTTCTCCTTGAGCTCTTCGGATTTGCCTTCTAGGTGGATTTGATTGTTTGAGTTGAGTAACAATTAGATTGGTTGGCTAACTTTTTAGTCCATGCCAAAATTGAACCCTTAAAAGTGAGTTGTGAACTACACTACAATAATGAACCTAAATTTTTTCAATAACGGAGTTTAATTTGGAATTCAATGAAACTATTGCCATTGGATTTACAACTGAGCCTATTTTTTGAAAATAAATTTTAATTAAAAAACAACTCATAATTTGAGAATGGGGATTTCTAAAAAGAATGTCAACAACTAGAAAATAGTTGTTGGGGTCATTAGGAGTTAACCAATACCAATGGCTTCCCTTTGCATTTCTTGAAATGTAGGATGCCCCCAAACTTGAAGTGGGACAATCAATCTTCAATTTTATTGTGCCACCTTTCATAGTGGGGAATAATGAACCAATCATGGACTTTGAATTAAACTTAGTTGGTTAGGAAGATATATGGAAAGGTATTTTGGTGGAGGATCCTTGAGAAGAGACGTCATAGGCTTAGCAAAATTATGGTTGTTGCTTCTTTTCACTTACAATTATCTATTTGCAACCTCCAAATGTTAAAGTTTTCAATCATCCCAAAGTAGCAAAGCAACCCTCTTATGTGCGTTGTGATGGACCCACCTAACTTGTAAAGAACTACCAATTACAATGTATCATTTGATTGAGAATGTTGGGTGGATTGCACATAACATAAATAGTTTACCAACAAGGCATGGATTCTTGTTGCATCCTTGAACCAAATGGTCACTTCTACATCTTTTTAACCAACCCCAATCCTTAAATCAACTAAAAATCTTTCCAATGCATCTAAGGAGGCATAATACCTTCCCAATAGAGAAGGATCATTGCCTAACTTAGTTAAAGTAGAGCCACCCATAACTAATCAGTACCCCATTGGCAATCAATAATAAAAGGGGCTGAAATTCAAGAAAAGTTGTGATTAATTTCAACCATCAATTTTGGGTTTCCTACCATCAATTCTTCCATTCTTGTCATGACACATGTGCTTGGTTTGAAGTGCCAAAGTGAACAACAAGTAATCTCTTAGATGAGTGATTTTGGAATAGTTTAAAATTAGGCATGGGTTCAGGCCAATTTTTGGGATTCAAAATCCGTAGTGATTTTAGTTTAAGTGATAAAACTATCAAAATTTCTGCAATCCCCCTTATTTCTATCAATGCACCTCTGAAAATATTTGCTTTTCTTGACACTACTCCAGATCATGTTCACAGTTGCTTATTTGATTAGTTTTGGGTGGATCCACTATATCCAATGTAATATTTTTGGGGCGAAAGTTTGCTTTTATTATCTGACAAGTTTGAGACCGGCTGTCAGACTCCCTCCTCCCTCCAGAATTGCACCAGTGAGGCAGCTGTGAAGGCTCCCTTGTGGCAAGTACTGTTCCCCCTGCTGGATCGCACCATAAGTCACCTTACAGTTAAGTTACCATGCTCCCGCTGTGGTCAGTGTAAATGCTGCACCCCTGGCACCTGCGAGCAAGCGGAAGAGCTGGTGGGGTTGGCAACGCCGAAGGCCTGCCTCAGTCACTGCAGGCCAGACCTTCCCAGTTCGGCACGCCCCAGACCGGCAACTGTAAGTTAACAGAAGTTGGTAAGTTGGGATCGATGCCGGACATTCAGTTGTTTTTTGTCGTGGCAGTCAGTCGGTTCGGTTCGGTTGGGACTGAGTGACGGAGGCTTTCAGTTTCGATCGGACTGACTGACAGGATGGGATCAGCCTTTCAACGGGAGCAGCTCAGCTAAGGGAAGGCAAGGCAAGGCAAGCCCGCGTCTGCGTCTGCTGCTGCAGCAACAGCCCCCCACCCGAACATGATGAAGGTCAGAGCCCATATGCCTGCAAGGTGGCCGTAGGGTTGGTCCTGGGGCATATGGACAAAGGCTCTTCAAGAAGGGGACTGCAAAAGGGCGAAACAGCCTTTCATCATGCATGGCTGCTGCTTCAACTTCCGATTTGTTGGCAGCAGCAGCAGCCAAGCAGGCGTCCAGAAGTGGGCAGAAGCGGACAGAAGTTCATCAGACCACCCCAACTGAAACCAACTGAAGGCTTGCTGCTTGGTGCTTGCTGCGTAGTTCCTTGTCAACCACCTTTGCTGCTCGAGCTTCTGCCAGAGAGAGAGAGCCTGCTGTAGGCGATTCCTGCATCTCCGGACTGCTCCCACTTTGGAGCCATGTGGTCACGATTACTGTTCACTGGCCTTGTGTTGTTGGCATGACAGGATCTGACTTCGGGTTTTGGCGTGGTTCTGCAATCATTGGTCCAGAATCTTCAAGCTAAGAAGCGGAGAAACGGGACGCCCAAGTCCAGTTCAGTTTCCTTTCACAAAAAGAAAGGACTTAACTTAACTTAGATAAGGTGAACCAGAACCATTACAGAATGCCTCCCAGCTGAAATCCGCCCCGGCTTGTGTGTCCACAGGGCGGTACATTTCAGAGCAAAAATGTACTCCACGAATACAGGAGGGCGGAGATTGGGGGTAGTCATACACTGAATTACAGTACGTAGCAAGACTACTACACCTACACAAAATAGTGAAATTAGGTTGCCTTACATCAAGAAAGATACTTTACAAGTCATCAAAGCCAAAAAATATTTCAATTTTCTTTTTCCATTTGTACACATGAAGATTCGTGAGTCCCATTACAACAAAACCTAATTCAAAAGTAATGCATTCTTGCACAGTAATTGAAAATATTTATATAGTGTCAAAAGTCAAGAAATTAGTGTGGGGCAACCTAATTTCACTATTTTGTGTAGCTTACTGTGTCAGAATCTATAATGGAGCAATCACTACCCCATAGGCTCTTAAAATTAAAGTGTTGAAAAAAAAGTTTAAAGTCATAAAAAGTATCAACTTGATATGTTGGAAAGACTATAAAAAAAATGTACCCTAACAAAAATATATATAAATATAAATTTTTTTGAGAAATGCCCTAGATTCGTTGCCCACATAAAAAATTAAGATTACCAAACTACCCCACTGGGTGGCTAAAGGCAACCAAGTGATATAATACAAAACCCTCACCTTATAGTTTGGTGGTGGGAATTCTTGATGTCTTGCAACTTTGAAAAGTTGGTTCTCCCCATTAGCACAATGTCCAAGTTGCTCCTAAACTTTAAAGCCCCATCACTTTTTACTCAAGCATTTGATTAAAAGAAAATTATATTTTTGACAAAACCAATAAATGCCCACATCTTTTGTAAAATTTTCACTTTGATTCATTCAAAAATGACTTTGTTTGAACCTACATGAGCCTTAAAAAAAACTTTGCAGGAGCTTATTGTCTTCTAACTAGGGGTTGACTCCTATAAGAATAGGCATTCACGAATTTTAAATGTTTTCAAGAACTTATTGTGAAAACTGAATAGAATGGATTTAACCCCTAAAGGACTAAAGTCCTTATGGGAAGCAAGTTCCTATGGTTTCAAATTTTGTCTTGATTTTTTGAAACTTTTTCTTAAGATAAAAAACATATTAGCTTTCTATGAATATAATTGATATTACAATCAATGCCTAGAAACAAAAGTTATGTTGTCCTAAGCACAATTTTCACTTTACCATGCATCAAAAGAATTTCACAAAAAATACTTGAAATAATTTTATTTATTTATTTATTTTTCTTATAGATCATATTTTTGCCTACATAGAATGCTTTTGATTCATTCTATTTGGATTAATGATGTGAAATTTATAGAACATCTTGTTTTGTGGACAATCATAGAATCTATTTAAGAAAATAACATCCAAAAAGAAGTTCCTGAGGTTTTAGTTTGTTTGCTAGGACAATCTCACCATTGAGATTAGTTAGTGTATTTCAATCCCATCTTAAAAATATTAACTATTCATTTTTTCCTTCAATCTTGTACCTACATCTATTTATCAATTTTATTGAAGATGGAAACTAAGCATTAGAAGATTTTTGGGGCCTTTGGATGCCTACGAGTTATCACAGCCTACGAATGCAGGGAACAGGTTCGGTGCAGCAGTCTGACGTAGCCAAGACCCTGCTACGTCATTGACCCAATTTTTTTATTTTTAAAATTTTGTTGTTTTGCATTTGGAGACTTTTTTTTATGAAAAATAAAATTTTGACAACGGGCCATTCCCCTTGCTATAGGGAATAGCTGCGGGGAAACAGGCCCGAAACAGACTTTTGGACCCCCCAAAACTCTTCTAATGGTCTTTTATTTTAATTTTCTCCTTTAGACTCTTAACTCAATTTCATGATAATTTAAGAAAAATTCAAACTCCATAGTTCAAAAAATCAAGTTAATAAGATTCAAAGTCAAATAACATAGTTGCATAAGGTGCAAAAAACCTTGTTTTCTTTACTTTAAATGCAAATATCTTGAAATCTATACAATTAAAATTTTTGAAATTTCTTCCACCCATTTGGATATTGGTTTAATACAAGATTTTATAGTTAGATATGAAAAAAAATCAATTTTTACAAGTTTGTTCCTCTTTGCAATAGAATTGGCAATTTAAAGAATTCAAAAAGAAAAGAAAAGGCTATAGTCCTTTAGGGATTATGTACATTCAAGTATGTTGAGAAAGTAATTTTTGACTATTTTTTTGCAATGCAATTGGCTTCATTATCTTGTGCTTCATTTTTGTGAAAGGATTTGGATTTTTATGTAGGGATGGAAAGAAAAGAGACACTTGCAAAAACAAAGCCATGATGATTTTATGTCTAGATTCTTTTCAAGTCAGGAATTACATAATGGATCTACATTTCTTCTATTACCAAAGCTCTCTCATAGGTCAAATTTTTGTTTTATTCTTTAGCCAATGTCTGCATTGTTTACTATGAAGATGAGAACGAACATTGCATCTTGGCATGATTTACTCACTTTCTAAATTTGAATTTTGGTAACCCCTAAAATCCTACGAATTTCCTTGAAGGACTCTTAAAAATTCTAGTAGGTACCTATGATCTCAATTTTTGCCAAGATATTTTGAAACTTTTTCTCAAGATAGAAAAACTAATTAGCATTTTAGGAAAATAACTTTTATTTCAATTGGTGTTTGGGAGCAAAAGTGTTGCTACAATAAGTCCCAAATGAGCTAAGGTGGTAGCAAAGAAAATGAAAGATGTGTTAAAATAATTTTTAAAATAATAATTTCTTAAAGGTTATATTTTTGTCTATATGGAAATATTTTATTCATGCAATTTGAACAAGTGATGTGAAGTTTATGAAACTTTTTGTTTTTTGGGCAATCTTACCAAATTCTTGAGAAAATAATGTACTAGATCCGTTTTTTAACTCAATTTTAATAGGTTTTCCCCAAAAAAGGTGCATGTGGGTTATTTTGTTTTTTAAAACAATCTAATTGTTGGGATTAGTATGTTCAATTCCATCTCAGTGCAATTAACAATTTAGTTTTTTTCTATCCCCTGCCGATTTTTGCTCATTAATTTTTTAAAGAATGAAAATTACAAAGGGGGTTGTTCAAACTTATGACTCAATTTTTCAATATAAAAAGAATTTGAATCCACAATAAGTAGTACAAAAATTTTAAGTTAAGAGAAACCAAAGCCTTATCATTTAGTCTAAAAATTAGGAACAAAAAACTCATTCTCTTTTGCTTTAGATGCTTGTATCTCATGATCAATATGGTCAAAGTTCCTAAAATTCTTTTTAAACACTCTCACATTAGCCTAATGCAAAATCCTATGGTTGAATTTGCAAGAAAATAAATGTTTGAATTTTTTGTTGTTTGCATAGAAAATTGCAATTCTGAATGTATTTCTGGCAGAATTTAAATGACTTTAGAACTTTAGAGGTTAACTAAAACCATTCTTTCACTATGATAGAAACATTTTTTATCTCTACTATGTTATTAATATCTAGGTAACAAATCAACATCAACTTGAGCTAAACTCCTTGTTAGGTGATAAAAATCAATGAGGGAATCATACTAACTTAATGATGTATTTATCAAACATCTCCTCAGTGTGGAATGAAAATGGAATAATCAATGCTTTGTGATTTTAGTACTGTAGTATCCCATCCAAGTTGTCACATGATTTTAAAACAGTAGAGTGGACAAAATGGCTCTCAAGTACCAGTATAGCTCCAAAGTACAAACATGTGAGTGAAGTGCAGGAATGCCCAAGCAATGGGTCCCTCCATATTGTCCCACAAATTACAGTGATGACTCCAGGTGAGGGGAAAGCAATATTTTAACTTAATATAGAGCATCACACCATCATTTGGATTTCACACATTGGTCTCAAAGTTCATAACCAGTTGCTGGTTTTTAAATGCTAACGTGGCATCGTTCCATTGGCAAACCATTACTATTGCCATTACAAGTTACAATTTATAACCTTCTTTCTTTTCAACTTGCTTCCTACACCTTTGGATCAAGAAGATCAAAGGTTGTGATTGAAAAATGTATAACCAATTATGTATTAAATAACCAATTTGCCGCTAGTGTGGCTCATTGGTTATCTAATAAGTAAACTATAGAAAAACTCAAGGGACTTGGTCAAGATTTAGGATGATCTAAAATGAACCCAGCCCAATTGTGACTCCAAGAGTCGTGTCCTTAACCCTTAAAGTTCTTTGATGGACATTACAAGAGAATGAAGCCCTAGTTAATATAAATTCAAGATGTTTTAGTTGATTTGGTCTTTTCTATTGCTATTCCCTCTACTTAGTTGGGGCACCAAGTGTTGGGGCTAGGAGCCAAAAAAAACCCGTACTCTAGTGCTTGGTATGGAAGGGTTGTTTCAGGCCTATTCCACCGCCCCTATTCCCATTGTTCCCATTGTTAGTTGTTTTTTTGAAAGACATTTTAAACAAATTAATTAAATTTAGAATGGAAAAGAAAAGCAAAATTTATTTATTTTTAAATAACTTAAAATTACTTGTTAGGTGACATGGTAGTTGCCATACCATGGCAAGCAATAGCAGTGAGGCTATTCCTCCAACGTTGGTAGCCCAGAGAACTGCAGCCCTCTAAAGTTGCTAAAAATCTTCTAATTGCTAGAGTACTAAGGTAGAATAATCCATAGTAGTCAACCACTAATTTTGGACATGATTTGGAGTAGTACAAGGCAAAGCAAATATTTTCTCGTGTAGAAAGATAAAAATGACAAGGATTGCAAAAAAATTGGTTATTTTATTGTTTGAAATCAATTTACTATGAATTTTGGGAGGCAAAAAGTACTCTTGACTTAAAGCCAATGTCTAAACTCTTCCAATTCCAATCATTCAAGAACTACTTTCTTACTCATTACTTCCTACTTTCTTGCTCACTACTTTGGGCCATGTGCCTTGAACTTATTGGTCCCCAACCTTGAAAAGGAGAAAAAAACACATTCCAAGCTTTGGTTGAAAAATCTCTTCTAGCCTTGATTAGAAATAACTACAACTTACAAGTTGGACATTGGGCTTTGGTTGGAAATGGGTGCACCATAGGAAAAAACAATGTCTGAACTCTTATAAACACCATATCATACATGTTGGTTATGACAATTGGTTATGACAACTTCATTTAGACAAATAATCAACACAAGTATGTTGCTTTTATTTCTTAATTTCATCAAATTTGAAAGAAAAATTATTATTCAAAAATCTGCCATGAAGGATGCCTCATCAACAATATTGCCACTTCAATAGACCTACTATGCAAGTAGGATTGCCACACCAACAACCACGACATGGGCAAGGCTGCTAGTGGGATTTGAACATACAACCACATTGAAACCATATGATACATTAACTCTAAATCATTGATTAAAGCTTTTAAAGTTGATTCTACACTTTTAAAATCTAATTTCTAAAAACTTGCAATTACATTCAAATCTAACTATTGAACTTAGAGTATCACTTACCTTGGTGTTAGGAGAGGTGAGAATACAAGCGCTTTATATGGTTTAGATTGGAGTGCTTTTCTATTCATTTCTAAACAACAAACAAATTGAAAATCACTTCTCTTTCTCATCATTGCTTGGATGAAAGTCATTCTAAATTGTAGAGATACTTTATCAAGTTGTTGTCCTATCTAATGGTTGGATTTTTTGTTACTAGAATACATATTTTCCTAAAATTACAAATATGGAAATGTGTCAAGTGGTTGACCAAGCCAAAATTTCATTGATTATCACTAGTTCAAAATTGGATTTGCAAAAATGAGGTTATAGATTTAAAGAACACAAATTTCATAAAATCACCATATCAAAAGAACCTCATTTCAAATCCATGCCAACAAATTTTACTCAAAAAATGACAATATTTTACTTGTAACTGAATTTTGAAATAATTTTGAAATTTTCCTTTTAAAATTTATAGAATAATATTGGTGATAGCATTGGTGAATTAAACTATATAGATGGAATCTAAAACTCCTAGTCTACAACTTATGATTGTATATCAATTCCAAAATATTCTTCCAAATGACATTTTATGATGATTTTTCTCAAATCATCAATTGTAGAGATGACTTTGGACATTTAGAACTTAAAAATGTTATGATAATTTCAACTTATTGTATTTTCACTAAGCAAATTAAAGAATTTTTGTAAACTATTTTCTTAGTCACTTAAAAAAAATAAGAAATGAGTGTGAAGACCAAAACAAAGGAAATGGCTGTATCCATCCCTCCATATGTATTAAAATAAGAATCCCATCCTCACCTTCCCAACATTAGGTTTACTATGTTCTTCCAATCCATCACTAATCAAACCAAAAATACACCACTAATTTTGCACAAGCAAAATAGAGTACTAATAAATAAAAAAATGCACGTTAAATAGAATAACAAAAATCCTTTGTTGGAAGGTGTTCTAAACGTATGGACTATTCAATGGCGTTGAAATTAAATGATGCAATGAATGTAGTAAATGAAGTGTGACATATTGCATGAAATTTTTTTTAATTAAGTATTGATCATTAATTCCTAAATGCCTAAGGCATGCTTTGAGCTCCTTGGAATTTGCTCTAAATTGAAGAAAATGCCAACATTTAAATAAGTTGTATTAATTTTTTTGAATTGTCATTGTTTAACCCCTAAAGTCCCATTGTCCCCTTGGGGGACAAATCAAATTTTGGGCAAGATCCTTGTGACCTCAAATTTTGGTAAATTTTTTTGAAACTTTTCCACAAGATAGAAAAACCGATTAGCTATGTGGGAATATAATTTTTTTTATTTCAATTGGTGCCCAAGAGCAAAAGTTATACCACAAAAAGCTTAAAACTAAACTTGGTAGGCAACACAGAAAAATCGCAAAAAATCAAAATAAATTTTTATTTTATTCCTTTTGAAATACTATATTTTTGTCTACATGTGAAGCTTTGATTCGTTCTATTTGGATTAATAATGAGAAAGTTACACACAATCTTATTTTTTGAGAAATTTAAGCATGTTCTTGAAAAAATAACTTATAGGATTCATTTCTAAATGCAATTTTCACAATTTTTCACAATTTAAAAAAAAAATGTTGTATTTGCTTGCTAAAACAATCTCACCATTGGGATTATTGTTTTTCAATCCCATCTTGGAGTTATTAACAGTTTTGGATTTTTTTCAATCTTTGACCTACTTCTATTTAGCAATTTTTTAAAGAATGAAAATCAAGTGTTTTTTTTTTTTTTAAATTCCTAAAATTTCAACTCAATTCTTCCCCATTGAAATTTTTAAATTCAAAGTCTGTAGTGCGAAAAAAATTCACAATTGGCAGTTAAAGTCATCTCAAATTACAGGCCAATGTTCAAAAAAACTTTCTTTTTCAACTTTGAATGCAAATATCTTCCAATCTATACGGTCAAACTTCATGAAATTTTTATCACATGAGCTAAGACAAGTGAAGTACAAGATCCTATGGTTAGATTCTAAAAAAAAGATTTTTTTTAGTTTTCTTGGATGAACGCAGCAGAAATGGCAGTTTTGAGTGTTTTTTGATTGAAAAATGGCCTTGGGACATTAGGGGTTAAATTCAAACTAGACAAGTTAGAGATCTTGTATGAAAAGAAAACACAACAATATCACTTATGGAATGAAAGATCATAATGTTTGCCCCTGAGGGTGTTAAAATTGCAAAAGTGATGTGAAGTCTTTCAATCCTCTTTTCACAAGTCAAATCTAAAAAGTTGGTGACCAAAATAAATGAGGTTAAAGGACCTGACATATATAACTCCAATCAATTCATGGCTTCTTAAAATCTACTCAATAATTTTTTTAAATGAATTTTGAATACGATTTTTTCTTCAAGAAATGCATGGGATTATAAGTTGATCAAAGGTGTTTATCTTATAAGTT
This sequence comes from Pseudoscleropodium purum, assembly GCA_963969395.1. NCBI lineage: Eukaryota > Viridiplantae > Streptophyta > Bryopsida > Hypnales > Brachytheciaceae > Pseudoscleropodium > Pseudoscleropodium purum. Next base: position 9,665,431 of record OZ017796.1, read on the forward strand.
TCTTTTTTCAATCTCAACAAGGATGGAGGGTATATAAAACTAACTGAATTACCAAATAATCAATTAATTATTTATAAATTTCCGAGAACTACATATGGGCTTGCAGGTGAAGTTGAGTAGTATCATAGGTAAGCTTAACTTATATGGAGACTTGTTGAGCATTCTTTGTCTTAAGATGAATTGACACTTTTTTTTTCACTATAACTTTAAAAATTGATTCTACAAACTTGAAAAAATAGACAAATAGTTTTCCATACTTCAATATTTCATTTGTTAATGCAAGTTTATCAACACTTATAGTAAGGTGGGTATCCCAAATGCGCCAACAACCTAGAACCACCATCAATATGTACCTATGTCGAAGAACTGATTTCATAACCTCTACCAAAAAAAACTCTAACCTTTGTAACTTTTACATACTGTCACATTCTTTGGTGCATTGAAACCTCCTTTCACTTGTCAACAAGAAAACCAATGAAAATTCAACCAATCTAATAATAGATACTAGCCACAATAGAAAGAAAAAAAAAGTGGCTGTTTGGAGATCACCCACTTATATGCCTCTGTGTCCACTTTGGGCTGAAACATCCCTTCCAAGTCCATTTTTGAATTTTTAAATGACATACTATTCTACTCTTGTTGTTAATCATCTTTTTGCCACAGAAGTACTTTACTGTATTTTATGAGACCCTGAGCGTCTGTCCGTCTGTCCCTAGATCTAAATTTATGAACTTGTCCTGCCTTTCGTACTCCGGCACCAACTTGATAACGCTATTGTCCTCATCCTGTCCTGTACTGGAGTTACTACTTACTCACTTACCCCTCCCATCCATCCATTAATTCATCCATCCGTTTCTCTTTCCTCATCCCTTTTTTCATCCACTGTCATTAAGCTCTGTTGGGTGGGCTGGTCTGCGGATGTGACGGAAGTGGCAGTTCAGTATTTTTTTTTTTAAAGTTACTGTCGTGAGCCAGCTTTTGTGTCCATCTCTCCCGGTCCTGTCCTGTCCTGTGTCCCATTTTAAATTAAATTTAAAAAAAAAATTCTGCCAATCCTCAGTCTGTCCCTTCCTTTTGGTGTTGCAGTAAATGTGACGGATGCACATTTCCCTTGCAAGGACAAAGGTGAAAGGGGCCGTGGAAGTTATTGCGAGTGGGATGGCCGATGGCGGGGGATGTGGGGACGTACGATACAATACAATTACTGAGGAGGGGAGGACTCCTTTATTGGGGTGTATGTATGTATGTACCCGGACTTGTTTGTACTTTTCTGCTGTCTACAGACCCAAAAAGAGATTCCTGCAAGACACGGAAATGAATGAACGAATAACAACCGGAGAATAGGTAAAAAAAAAAAAATCAATTTTTTTGAGTTTTATCAATTTTTTTCGAAAACTATAACTATATGGATTCAAACTAGATGTGCAATGGGAAAAGAAAACATAACAATATCACTTGTGGATTGAAAGATTATAATGTGTAGGGCAAACACCAAGCTAGAGGGAATTTTAGGGAAAAAAAAACTCAAGTTGATGAGTTAGGTGAAGCCTGACAAGGAATCGACTTGTTTTCTAGCTAGAATTTCTAATAACAAGGAGATTGTCTTATGTAAACATTGGTCCCAAAATGGATGGTTTATGTGACCAATGAATGAAAAATTTGTAATCATCAATTATGTAGATTTCACATAACAAGAAGAGATTGTGGGAAATAATTCGCCCACCTTTTGAACGGGGCATTTCTCGGTGGTGGTGGTTGGGGTACATTTGATCAAGATAGTCTAAATTGCAAAAGTGATTTGAAGTCTTTGACTCTTTTTTAAACATATAAAATCTAAAATTGAAGTCATGAAAAAAAGTAATATGTGCAAGGACATAGCGTGCATAAGTATAATCCATTTACAACTTTTTAAATCTACCCTAAATTTTTTTAAATGAATTTTCAATGTGAAAATTCAAGATTTGCAATGAACTTCTTTGAACAAAATTTTCAGTGGAAAATTCATGAATTATTTTTCTCAAAATTACATTTTTGATGTTTCAAATAGATTTTAAAAAGACATTCACCAAAAAACACCTAAAAAATACTTTCAAAAGATTTAATTCACTTCAAGTCTAAATTGACATCCAAGTATGGTACCTTGGACATTTAAGGGTTAAACAAATTCTCTATTGAAGTATGACTTTTTTCATGATTTTTTCCATTTTTTATTGACTTAAGTAATTGATATGCTTAAATGTAAATGTGGACATCTAGTTGAAAATTAGAAGAACATTGTTTCTTTTTTCAAAGCAATTGAAATGTATTGAACATATTATACAATATTACAAAGAAAGAAGCAATTTGGACTATTACAACATCAAAACTTTAACTAAAGCACCGTGGGGTAGTCTAGGAAAAAAATTCAAAATCATAAAGATATACTATAATCATGTATTATAAAAGAATAATTTAATGAAGTATTGAAAACAAAATGATTAAAAACATGATTCATAGATCAAATCCATGTAGTTGAGTGTACAATATTATACTAAAATTTACCAATAATACTCTAAAGCAAAAATTGGAAATTCTTTATATCATTGATTGTAGATTGAATATTTATAATTTTGCACAAGAAATTTTCAATCTAAACTTAAGATTTAAAATTTTAATTATTCATGTGATTTTTTTCATTTTATTATATGATGTATTCAAATAATTTCTAAAGGTTAATGTTTTGAAATAAAAAGTTACTTGTAGAGATAAAACATACTAGTATACTTTATATTAAAAATTATTTTAAGTTAAAAATCTTGAAAATCTATGTTATACAAATGTTAAAGAACTAATACATAGAAGATTTTTGGGGCCTTTGGATGCCTGCGAGTTATTGCAGCCTGTGAACGTAAGGAACAGGTTCAGCGCAGCAGTCTGACGTGGCCAAGACCCTGCCATGTCATTGACCCTATTTATTTTATTTTATTTATTTATTTCTGCATTTGGAGACTAATTTTTTATATTTTTTTATGAAAAAGAAAATTTTGACCGCGGGCCGTTCCCCTTGCTACAGGAAACAATTGCTGGGGAATAGGCCTGAAACAGGCTTCTGGACCTCCCCAAATTCTTCTAATGGAAGAATCTACATACAATTTGATGGATGGAATAATCAAGATTATGTGTATTTGGAACATGATTGATTGCCTTCATTCAATATTCAAATTTTTGAATGCCTTGTCTTTTGGAGATTAGACTACCTTAAATAAAATTAAACTCAAAGGTATTCTCACTTTGAAGCTAAATAGATTATGCTATGAGAACAAGATTGTTGTCATTGATAAATTTGTTGATAAACCATGAATGTACACTACTAGTTCTATTTATTATTTTTTGTGATTTGATGTAATACAAAAATAGCGTCATTGGAGGATTATTAAAAATAGTAGGGCATCCCTTTTTGAGGGGATAGTGAGAGGTACTTATTAAGTAAATGAATACCCCCTATCTACAATTTTATAAGCATGATAGATCATAAATGATACGGGATCAACAACCATATTCTATATTTTGTGAGGAGAGAGAGAGAGAGAGAGAGAGACATATATTATACCAAACCAATATTCTATATCACATTCATATTTGTACATCTTAGCATAATGTATTATGTATGTATTTTATACATCATATTTATATATAAAAAAATTTGGTGAGTTAACTTTGGAGGTGGGTGGAGGAATCAAGTTTATTTATTTATGATTTATATTGGTGTTTAGTTAATTAATAAGATTTGAGTTTACCCCCTTTGAGGGGACAATTGAATATTTCCATTAAAATGTAATACTTGGGATACGAATAGTAATAATGATTGTTTTAATTACATGCACTACAGAAATAATTTTTCTTGAAACTTTTCAACTAAAATTTATAATTAAAAAATAGAAATAAGAATGATTTTCATATTAAAATCCCAAAATACATCACCACATGAGAAAATTTATTAAAATTATAATATGAAGGTGATGATAAATTAAATTAGTCCTATATTTATGCACAAATCAAAAGTAGCAAGTATTTTTTTACTTTTGTAATTCCATATTAAATTGGTTGTTTCAAATAATGTGATATCCATTCAATTGCAATAAAGTCACCCTATGTTTCTATACTAATGCACTTAATGACATCTCCTTTATGTATTAGTTTCCATTTTGCCAAATAACACCATTGAATAAGCCAAGCAAAAATGATATTGTTAGTAAATATCTATTTTTACAAGTTTTTGTATATTAATTCTTAAGTGAATAGTGGCAATAGGGTTATCTTTCCTATATATGAATGCCATAGAATCATTCTTTATATAAGACAAAGGATGTTCTTGACCTTGTATTGATATCGGACAATATTTTAAAATTTTGAGAATTATTAGTAGATTAATTTAAGAGATTCCACAATAGAAACTTCTACCTTTAGATGAAATAAATAATATAAAGTATTATTTTCAAGGCCTTAATATTGTAGTCATTAAAGGAAAGTATGATTACTATTTTAAATGGAAAAAATGACTGCTATAGATTACTTCGTTGGATTAGAGAGCCTAATGACTCTTTTGGATTCTTTTTAGGATTTTTTAGGCAACAAATTCTAAGAATTTGTACCCAATCTATACTTTGTTAAACAAATATACTTCCAATTGCTACTAATTTCTATAACATTTGAAAAATGAAAATTTAAGACACTTGAAAATCAACTATCAAAGGTTAGTGGCAACTTAGGTACGATATGTGCCTAATATTAATTTAATTTAGGACCACATATATATTTTTAATGGTTTACATTGAATTAGAACATGGCACATAGCAACATCCTTTAAAAAAAATTTATTTTTCAATGAAGTTGTTGGTAAGTATGATACGCAATGGATGCATGGTACTATTTTGCTTGCAATGGACTCATTAACCTTAATTTATCATGTATGTGATGGAATCTATTCATTGAAGAGTCAAAGGTGACTAAATTCAAATACAAATTATACTTTAAAAACTAATAATTGACTACAATAATTCTTAAAATAAAATTTGATTATAAAAAATTTAGGACATATTCTATATATTATTACAATTAATATATTTTATGAATTTAGTAGGAGCTTTTGAAATGATTAATTTCAGCTCCAATATATATGGAAGCAACCATTTTTGACCAATTGAGCTCTTAAGGGTTAAAATAGGTTTAATTTGTATTTAATCCTATATAAAAGAATCCCATGTTTATTTAGACATGGATTGTCTAACCTAACACTGTTTACTTGCGCGTTCAATGTAGCAACATCATATTTTTATGTCATTGAAGATGTTATAGTAAACATCAATGGATGTCAATGTTGACATAAAAATATGGGTTGCTACATTGAACCAACAAATAAACAACGTCAAACAAGGCGTCAAGTTAGACAACCCATGTCTAAATAAACATGGGATTCTTCTAGTATTTTGGTCAAGTTTGTTTGCATTACCTTCATGAATCTCCATGGGTGCAAGGCAATGGGAGGGTGGTTGACTCAAATATTCTTTGAAAGAGTGTGTGTAATAGAAGTTTTACACAATTATGATTTCTAAATAAAAAGACTTTGAATCTTAAATAATTTTCATCATCAAAATTTATAAATGTCAATACTAATTTTGTTTTGTTTGTGATTTCATAATAAATCCTTGCATTAAGGATAGATAGAGAAAGTTTTTAGTATCAACACGAAGCATCACAAGAATAATGTGTACAATTCAATCGTTACAATGGTTCCAACCTTATTACAGAGAGGATGGCATTGTCATTAAGAAAATTTGGCACTTTGTTTGCCAAAATGAGTTTCCATCTTTTTATATCGCTTATCTTAATTAGCCAATCATGTAATGCTATGCATTATTCTTTGGAAGATTAATTATTTAATATTGAATATACAAAAGTACTAATATAAAAATATTTCTACCATCAATTTTAAAAAAAAGTATAGATAGTAAAAGGAATCACCCATGGATTAACTTGTCCTAATTGTGACAACAATGTTACATTGCACACTAGTCCACACGTTAAGACATACTTTTGAATATATTATCATAGGATTTTCAAACCTTTACTATTGTAGGATCAACATTATTATTTTTTTATACTATTTGAACAAAAATCTGGATTTTCCTTTGGTCCTTAGAGGATTATATAAATGATGGATTTATTATAATCAACACTAGTTATTATAACTAGCATCTAGATCGGTGATTTGTCAAATGTTGTGGTTAGTGTTTTTGAAGAGACAATGCATATTGCATGACTATGCATTCAAGAATACCCAACCCACTATGCCACCATGGTTTTATACAACTAGAGATGTTAAAATTTTATCTTGAAATTAATATCTACTATCCCTTCTAAAACACCAAATACAACAAAAAAAAAGTTGGCTAGGAGTCAAAATATTAAAATAAAAATGCCAACCATGTCCCATACATAGAGAGATACAACTATGACTCCATGGATATAAATACATTACATATGTATATCATCCCATACCAATTAGAACTCTCAAACTTTGAATCATGGTATAAACTAATATTTGAGACATGCTTAAAAATATCGATTGACTAAAAAATGCTTATGTGTAAGTCATTGTGTATGTTAACTTTTTATTATCTTATATTGTCTTCTTCCCTCCCCCCTCCAAGCTTGGTTTATGATTTCAAATTATATGCACCTTCTATCCAAAAATATTCAAAAATTTCAAGAGTTATACATTGATTTCAATTGGGAAAATTCAACAAAAGATACGAGATAATTATCCATATTTGCAATCACATGTATATATATGAATCTCTCCCTCTTTATGAATGTATATATGTTTGTGTGTGTGGATATACTACATATATTTATCCATATGTATATGTATGGTGTTTTTGTTTTTTCTAATTTAGAATTTTTTAAATGCCCTTTTTTTAAGAATTCATCTAGTAAGTGTTTTTAGTAGAAATGTATAACATTGTGAACAACCCCTCTCTATGAGCCCCTAGGAGTATATACGGTAAAAGCCCCCCATAGCATTGGTTCCTAATGTTATACTATGAAAACAAATATATTCTACTAAAATGAGTGTTTTAAAACCCACCTCCTCCTCCTCCTTTTTCTTCTTCTACAAAACCTACACAAATGAGAATTATCGTCCTGAGAACGCATGAGATTTCGAGTAAGAAATAATGAAAAATGTCCCTTCTATTCACGAAGCCGAAGGAAGCAGACGATCCGAAACTGCAATTTCCATTTGGGTGACGGATCCAAGCCAAGCTAAGCAAACAGTTCGAATATCCGTCTAAACGGTGACGCACTCCTCACTCACTCCTCAGCTGGTGATGCTCTCTCGCTGGACTGAATCTCCCCTCAGTGAGTTGAGTTCCGCCTCCGTTGCGTTAAGTTCGCTTTTCTTGGTTTGGGTTTGGGATCTGGAATCTCTTGTGCTTCCGCTGCCTGTCGTGATGAGTGCCTGTCATGGAAGTTAATTAGTTGCACTCATTGGCAGTCTGTTGTGTTTGATATGTCTTTACGCCAACTGAACTGGAACTGGAACTGAACTGAACTGAACTAAACTGGGGCAATGAAGGAAGGAATTGATGCAGATAAGATATAACTTAAGTTACAGCAAGGGAGGAGAGGGACTCAAAAGCATTGCAACTCCACTACAGTTCCAGGCAGAGGCTGTAAGTAACTCAAGCCTGGAACTTTTATTCGGCCCTGGCTGGCTAGAGTTTAACTTATTAGAATCGTACGTACCATTTGTGTCTGTCTGTCTGTCAACATTACGCTACGGGCTCACTCGCAGTCGAGTTCTGGGAAACGGATCGCATTGCAAAGTTGAAACGGCATCCCTAACATACTCTCCACAACAAAAAATAACTTACTTTAGGGTTGGGAAGAAAAATTTAGCAGGGCACTCTCCATACCAACTACAGTAGTGTGCCCCGTGTCACTGCCACGGTCAAAGTAATTTTGTAAAACTTTGAAATTCAATAACTTTCATGTTATAAGTCCAAACGCCATGAAACAAAGCCCATGCACCCCTCCTTGCCAAGGGCTTTCTGACAATACCAAAAACACAACCGGAGGATACATGGTTGAGGAGATCTCAATGTAATGAAAATCAAAACTTGAAACCAACTGAAACCAACAAATCAACAACCTAACTTAAGGTATGGAAGTGTGCCCTGTGTGGTTGCCTTGGTAAAAAAAAAAGTAATCATAATTTTCTAACTTTCTAATCCATAAAAACTTGGAAATTCAATGACTTTCATACCATAGGTTCAAATGCCACAAATCAAAGCTTGTGCACCCCTCCTTGTTGAGACCTTTCCAACAATACCAAGAACATGACTGTGGGACACATGGTCTGGAAAATCTCAATGTAACAAACAAACAAAACATACAATCTATCTTAAAGTATTGATGATGGATTTCATCATCATAGTCCATTCTCGGAACATAATATTCAAGAATTATGAATCTAGTGTCAACGAGTTCATTGAAAATGCTTAGCAAACTGGGGCACTGGAAAATGCTCATTGTGTAGACATTGGTGTGGGAATTTGGACTTCAAAATGAGCTCTTGACCCTTAAAAGATAGGCTATGATATTAGAAATAATCCCTTTTGGCACTGTGTGAATAGTTGGTTTATAAAATGAAATGAAATCCAAAAGCACTCATTGGAAGTTGAATTGTAGTATAAGATCTCCCCTTTTCATGCAAAATTCTAAAGATGAATAGTTACACTTCTATCCTACATAGTCTAAAGATTCTCTGTCATTCATTGACCAAAAAGTGGCCGATGCATTGTTTATGGATGAACTTAGCTTATTTTAAGTCTTCAAACTTGTCTAATATGCTCTTGCTATTGAAATATTGTAAGATTTAACACTAATTTATTATTTTTTATATGAATTTGAGTTTGGTCACAAATCTTGGAAGATTAGGTCTTAACCCTAAAATCCCAACAATACACTTATAAGAGACTATTCAAGGTTCATGCAAATACCTATAATGTCAATTTTTGGCAAGAATTTTTAAAACTTTTTTCCAAGATAGGAAAAATAACTAGCTTTGTAAAAATATTATTTTTTCATTTCAATTAGTGTACAAGAGTAAAAATTATACCACAATAGGCCTAAATAGGTAAGTTTAGGTAGCAAAAAAATCATAAAAATTTGAAATAACTTTTTTTCAATGATTTCTTATAGATTATATTTTTCACTATGGAGGAAGATTTTATTCATTCCATTTTAATAAGTAATGTGAAAGTTTTGAAACCTCTTATTTTGTAGGCAATATAGGAAAATTCTTGAAAATTAATAATGTATTGGATCTATTTCTTTTTCAATTTTTAATTTAAAAAAAGAAGAAGTTTCAATTGATGGTTCGTTTGCTTTCAAAAACAATTTCACTATTTGGATTGATGAATTTCAATTCCATCTTAGAATTGTCAACGATATCATTTTTCTCTTATCTTGCACCTGCCTCTACTTAAGAATGAAAATTACAAATTTTTTTTGAATTTTTTTTCTAAGTTCTCAGCTCACATTTTTTATATAAAAACATTTAAATTCAAATTTTGTAGTACAATACAAAAACATTAAGTTAAAAAGATTCAAAATCTTGTAATTTTGTTAAGCTAGGAACAAAAAAATTGTTTTTTTCATTTTGAACACTTATATCTTGTGATTGATATCGTAATGGTAAAAGTTTTTGAAATTTTTTCTAAACAATCTCATTGTAGTCTAGTGCAAGATCCTACAATTGGATATGAAAAAAAATGTTTCAATTTTTGGTTGTTTGCATAGAGAATGGTAGTTTTGAATGTTCTTTTTGATACAAACATGACCTTGCAACTTTAGGGGTAAAAAAGCATGGGCACATTTTGGGCATGACTTCATCAAAAATTGCCACTTTTTAGGGTAGTGACGAAAAAAATAATTTTTTCAAAGCTAAATTGTACAAACTTATAGTAGACTACTATGTTTGGGAATGAGAATTCTTTTTAGAAACTTTGATTGTGTAGAATTAAAAGATTATAGCGTTTGAAGTTAGAAGATTTTTTTTTCCAAACTTACTTGAAAAGAACAATAGACTTTAATTCCTTCTAGAGAAAAAATTTTGCACTACACATGAGATTTTTTCATGATTGCATCCTACATCATGCTAGTAATATACCTACCAAATTTTAGTAGAAATAAACAAGAGATTGAAGGAAAAACTAAGTTGTTGATAGTTCAAAGATGAAATTGAAAAACACTAATCTCAAAGGTGAGATTGTTATAGCAAGTATACTAAATCTTGTAAAACTATTTTCTTTTGGAAATTTTGGAAATTGAGTTAAAAAATAAATCTTGTATGTTATCTTTTCAAGAAGATGCTATAATTGCCACTAAAGAAGATGCTCCATAACTTTCACATCACTAATACAAATGGAATGAATCAAAGCTTTCCATGTAGATGAAAATATATTCTATGAGAAAAAATTTAACAAATTTATATAAAATTTTTGTGGATTTTTTTGCTACTTGACAAGTTCAAATTTTGCTTGATATGGCATAACTTTTGATCCTAGGCACCAATTGAAGTGAAAATGATATTCCCACAAAGCTAAATTTTTTTTCCCTATCTTCCAAACAAGTTAAAAAAATCATGCCAAAAATTGAGATAGAAGGAACTCGCTTGAATTTATCATGGTCTCTTGAAGGGACAATGGAACATTTGGTTAACTCCCTCAAGGATGAAGAGAACACAATGTATCTTCTTCAAATTTCCAATGACAAATTCTTGACATGATGAAATAAATCTCAATATTTTGTAAACTAGGGACTTGTAGAGTAATAAGGTGACATACTTATAAGGTAAAATATAAGGTTCTTCTAATGTGATTAAAAATTAAAAAATAATTATAATTATTCTAAATTTTTTGAAGATGTTCCAAATGATATTCTAATAATATCAATTTTTAAATTTCAAAAATTGATTCATATATAAATTTTTTGTAGGATCCAATTTGGTTAGTTTTGGCTTTCTACTCTTATTGTTTGAAAATGTGTACAAACTTAAGAGAGTTTTATATTTTTCATTTAAAAAAATTAAAAAATACTATATATTTTTTAGATTCCTATAAAAAAAAATTGTGTGGAGGGTTTATATAATTTTTCTTCCTTAAAAGTTGCATTTTTTGCTTACAAAGTTGATTATTCAAAATTGTTATAATCTAAAAATCCAATAGTCAATATTTTCCATGAATTAATACCATGCATACTAGACAAAGTAGTCTTTAATTTTGTATGGTTAAAATAAAAAAATTCAAGCACATCCATGTGCAAAAAAAATATCAAAGTAGGACAATTTATTAAAAACCTCCATTGTCAAAAAGTTGTTGGGCCTTGAGGGGTTAAACTTTACCCTCCCCATATCCAAATTTTAAGTGACTCTCTTTCTTTGTTTTGTTTGTTTATTACGTTGAGATCTCCTAGACTGTGCATCTCCCTACTGCATTCTCATTGCTATTAGAAAACTCTCTATGAAGAAAGGGTCTTCGGACTTTGTTTTGTGGCATTTGGACATATACTATGAAAGTCATTGAATTTCAAAGTTATTATGAATAAAAAAATGACTTTTTCTTTTCTTCTACCCTTAATAACGGCACAAGACACTTCTCCCTATACCTAAAATATCTTCAAAGAGGCTATTTATTTTGTTTGTTACGGTGAGATCTCCATAACTGTGCATTCTCCAATTGCATTTTTGGTTTTGTCAAAAAGCCCTTTGCAAGGAGAGTGCATGAACTTTGTTTCATGGAATTTGGACATACGGTATGAAAAAATACTGAATTTTGAAGCTTTAAAAAAGTTACTTTTCCTTTTTCCTTTTTTCCTTTGATTGTGGCAACGGCGTAGGGCACAGTACTGTAGTATCCATGAAACTAAGTTATGAAAAATATCTTCTTTAAAAGAAAGATCCCCGGAGGTGAACCTCATCGCAAGTTATGTGGAAAGCATGTCAACCCTTTTCTCTGGAATTGAGCCTGGTTTGAATTCTTTTAAGCTTAGCTTTCAGGTCCGTATCGTTCGTTATCCTAGGTGCTCTTCCCCATGCACTCCTCCCCTCCTCGTTCACAAGCTCCAATAATATTGGTCCCCTCCAGGAACCTCACTCAGTCGTGATCTAACGTGGGAGGCAACGTAGGACAAAACTCCTTCAATTCCTTTGAACTCTTCTTCAGAGCCCAACTGAAGGCCAGAGTTTGGGAGCGACTGAGTCCCGTGGGGACACGTTTTTCCTCAGACTTGCTCCGTCCGTCCTCCCTCGACAACTGAAACTGTTTCAAAGTTTGAGCCCTCGATTGAATGGAATGACGGATCTCCATCAAACCAAGGCTGATGAATGAATGTCCTCCCACTCTTGCTTATTACTGTACCTTTACCTTTACCTTACCTTACCTTACCTTACCTGATCAATCTGAACAGTCTCCTCCTCCACTTCAAAAGGGGCTCAAATCCCTCCCATAAAGTGAGATGAGAGCCCAGGAGCATCACAATATTCCCGGGGACTTGAAAAGAAAGCTAGAAACCCTCCCATTCTCCAAATCCAATCCCTGCTGCTTTGCTCGATCCGCTGGCGTGTAAAAGAACCCACATGGGGATAAAAGTAAGTGTCCCGTCTTTTGTTTAGTGTTCTTTGCAACTTTTTCTTCAGGCTTTTTTCCCTCCTTTCAGTGCCTGTGGTAAGGTAAAATCTGAGGGAGGAATCTGTGGGCGGTGGTCTTTCATCTCACGGCGCTCGGCTCGGCTCGCTGGGCTCGCTGGGCTGGCTGGGCTGGCTGGCTGCTGAGCCCTGACTGGGCCGGTGGGCAAGGGTGCAGGCAGAGCTCCGTCGTCACCTCCTGCACCTGCACTCGTACCAATGCAGGCGGGTGAGAGTGCTTTTATTGCTCCTGGTTCCTCCAGAGCTTGTACTTTCTCTTGTTTTTATTTTAATCATCTTAGTTTCGCAATTTGTTTTTGTTTTTGCTTTTGTTTTTCCCCACAGATTAAACGGTTTGTACATTCGCCTGGCACTTCGTCTGGCAACAAGTCCGTCCGTAAGTCCATCCGTCCTTGCTTGGCCCATGCCAGAGAACCAGTCCTGCAATCCAAGAGCTGATAATCTCACTCCCCGTCGCAAGCTTTCACACCCAAGTACCAACCTACCTACCAACCAACCAACCAGGAACACTACAGTAGCCTGCTCATGATCAACACCTACCTCACCTCCTCCGTCCTCAGTTCCTTACAGTACCGACCCCTCTACTCCTGTAGCCTGCCTGCCTGCCCCCCACTCCGCCTTCACCAATAACTTAATCCCCGTTCTGCCAGTGAAATGGAAGCCATAACGGCAACCTCCTGCACCAGCCGTGATTGGGAGCGAGCAATCAAGGGGTCATAAGCGGAGATTTTAATACTAATTATAATACACCCCAAGTCTTCAATTAGCCTAATCATCACCCCCATCATTGCCAGACGGAGGAGCTTGCTAGAGGTCGGGGGGGGGGGGAGAGTCTCCAGGCTTTTGGTAGGGTAGAGCGCCGCCACCATCACTGCCCTTCAGGGAGTTCAGGCTTTTGGCCCTCAATGGCTCAGTCCCCTCCAAAGGCTCTCCGCAAAGGCGCCTGCAATTCTCCTGTACTGTACTGTAGTCCTATCCCTTCCCCTCCCTGCCTGTTCCCCCCTTCAAGCTCCCTCACGTACTTATTATACTCCTCTTCTCGTATATACGTCATCTACGTCGTCGTCGACACCAGTTTCTTGCTTCACCAGTAGCAGCCCAGCCCAGCCCAGCCAGTCAAGTGTTTCGTATCATAGTGAATAGTGATGAACTGAAAATCATCCCGTCCCGGTCCGTTTCTGGCTGGAAATCCAACTTTCTGGCACTAAAAAACCCACCCGGACGTAAGTTGAAATACTCAGCTTACCCTCCCTCTCTCTCACTCCTTACCTCTCATCATCACTATGATTGCTGTTTTTGTAGTTATGAAATTCATGGTTTAGCGTCTATGCCTTTCGGAGGTCGGTTTCTCATTTGAGTGGAGGGGTTGACTTTGGCGGTGGAGACGGAGCAGCCAAGCCTCCATCTTTGGTGGCAGCAGGAGATCAAGGTCTCCGTGTTTGTGGTGATGAGGTTTTGAGTGTGTCTGAGCTTTGGTTTTGGCTGTTGTTACTTCTTCTTCTCCTGCTTCCTTCTTCCTCCCCTTCAGATGGGGATGGGATGAGATGAGATGAGATGGGATGGGATTTGATTTGATGTGAGATGTGATGGAAGAGGTTGAGGAGTAATAAGTTTGGGGGTGAGGTTAACATGTCAACATGGTGGGAGGGGTAAGAAGCACGCTGCAAGCTGGCATCAGTTAGTAGTGTGGGTTGGGCAGTACAGCACTACCTTCCCTTACAGCAGCTGCTGCTGTTGCAGCTCGCTCTGCTTTTGGTCGCTTCCATCGTGACTGGCGATGGCGATATCTGTCTGTGAGGGTTGCAGTTTTTAAAGCGTTTTTGGCAACAGGTGGAGTGAGAGTGTGTGCGATAGACGACATAACTGTGGAAAGGGAAGCTCAGTAAGGGATCCGCGAAGTGAGTGAGTGAGTAGTGAGTGGCGGTAGAATTACTGTGCGTATTTCGGCCATCATGAGAGGCAAATGGAAATCTATGTCCCAAGGGCTTGTGGATATGGTATTCGAGAGTCTTGTTTGAGTATTCTGTGGTAATAGTGGCCATGGTGGGTCCAGTGAAGCTGAAGCTGAAGACCAGGACTACAGTTACAACGAAGCAGCAGCAGCAGCAAATGTGAAACCACCGTTGTTGTTGCGTCCCAACGGCGTCACCCGTGCATTTCCAGTTTTCGTTCCCACCACTTCCTCAGTGCCAGCTTGGTAGAACCGCAAGCTGGTCGTTGTTGCTGAAGCCTCTGTTTGAGCCTCTTTCTTGGTTAGGGGTTTGAAGATTCTAGTTCGTTTGAAAAAACAAATATAGCTTCATTTCTGGAGTGTCACGATTCCATTCGGTTGTGTGAGTTCGGAAATTGGTACACACGTGGTGGGAGTGAGAGGGAGTACAAGATTGGTTACAAGGCTCTGAAGAGAAGGGGTCTCTTTGTGAGGCCTTGTAAGCGGAGAATGTGAGAGTTAGAAGCTGTGAATAGGAGTAATGGTGCTGTGGCTGGAGCTCTTGGAGTTTGCTGGAGGAATGGATAGGAGATTCGAAGCCAATTGAGCTGGTGTGTTGCCGTTCTAGGATTGGATTGATCTCAACTCCTGCAGCATGTCACATGATAGGTAGGTGCGGATTGATATGGATTCCACTAAGTTGTAGAGTGTTAATATAGAGTTCTAAGGTGTAGTGCGACAGGGGAGGTCGTTTAGGTTTTTCTGCTGCGAATAGTCCACTTTGACCTGATCAGAGTAACGAAATACCTCGGAAGAAGAGCGGGACGCCTGGAAATCATGGGTGAGAATTTTCGTTATCTTCAAAATCCTGTTTTGGGCCACCATGTTGTGATCCATGAGTGCCCTTGGATCCGAGCTTCACAATGGCAGGGTTATGTTGGGTAGACCCCTCAGATCTGATATTCTGAATATATCCTTTTAAATTATTTAGATTTCTTTACTCTTCTTTTTCTTATTCTATTTTCCCCTTTTCGGAGGGTGGTTTCGGCTGTATGCTAGCCAGTCGTTTTTTTTTTTTGTTGCGGATACTTTTCTCGCCCATTGACGAGCTTTCCAAAGTTTTTTTTGGTTTGGCAACTTTTGAAGGCTTTTGGAACACTATTTTGAAGGACTGTTTTTTGGGGGCGGCTCACGAGATTGGGATGGGTTGGGTGTTGCCTCAATTGTTAACCGAATTGAGCGGGGAGTGTTCTGAGGCTTGCCATGCTTCAGAAGTGTGTTTGTGATGGTGACTGAGACGAAGGGCATTGAACTGAGCCATGCTTGACTGTGTGTCCTTAGAATCTTGGAAGGAGCAAACCATGGATGCTTCTGGAAAATACGTCCGCTACACCAATGAACAAGTGGAAGCTCTGGAGCGGGTGTACCATGAGTGCCCCAAGCCGAGCTCCATCCGTCGTCACCAGCTGATCAAGGAGAGTCCCATTTTGCAAAACATCGAGCCTAAGCAGATCAAAGTCTGGTTTCAGAATCGACGGTACACTTTCTCAACTTTTTTTTTATAGATTTTCATGTAACTGTTTCCACATTTCAATCCCTCAATCTTCTCACTTCTCTCTTGTACAATGTACACTTGATCTTCTTTCCTATGCCCTCTGAAATGATATTCTAGAAAATCGTGCACACTTGCCACTATCTTCGACTGAAGGTCTGTAGCATACTTCTCACGCATTCAAACTATTTCATTGTGAAGTAGTTGAGGCAGTAAGATTAAAGAGGTTGGAATGCGTTCAGCGGGGCATGATTCTTGGAATCCTAGATTGAGTGGATACGAATGAGTTCATATTCAGAGATTGAGCGTGTTTTCCTTGTTGTTTTTCTGTTTCTGCCTTTCCAGATGCCGGGAGAAGCAACGCAAGGAAGCCACCAGGCTGGTCAGTGTGAATGCCAAGCTGACCGCTTTGAACAAGCTCCTGATGGAGGAAAACGAGCGTCTAGCGAAGCACACGTCGCAGCTCACACTTGAGAATCATGCTCTTCGGCAGCAGTTGCCGAGCCTGCCCGTATCTGATGGACGACAACGGGTTGCATCTCAGGTGAGGGAGTGACTTGATTAGCTTGAATTCCCTGTTGAGCTAGCTTTTGATTTCAAGTTATTAATGCTTGTGTGATTGAAACGTTATTGCAGAATGCTTTGAAGAAGGAAGGGGCTGTCAATGGTGGAGATGAGAGCTCAACCCAAGGCGGTATCTGTGTCAAATTACATGGGCAGGCTGGCGTGGCCTCCACAGATACTAGCTGCGATTCGGCTATCACCGGTGGCTTGCCTCACCGTCTCACTCCGCAACATTCACCTCGCGATGGTAGTGCAGCTGGGTGAGCTGACAACTCATTACTACGAGCCCTGTGTGTAGTGTCCAGGGTTATGAAATCTTATGCAGTGCCGGAATTTTGTGTCGAGAGATTTAGCAGGTGTTTGTTTAGTAGAGCTTGAGCATCTGGGAGTGACTGGTGTTGCAAGTTTCTGACTTACTTTCGTGTGAATCCTTCTGCAGGTTATTAGCCATTGCTGAGGAGACTCTAACCGAGTTTCTGGCTAAGGCCACAGGAACGGCGGTAGATTGGATTCAGTTGCCTGGTATGAAGGTATGTGATTACGATCGATCTGAAAGTGATGAAAATCCCCTAATCTCTTCATTCACAGGTCTTACTCAGCCGATGAAACCATTTTCAAGTCTGTAGAGCGTTCTCAGATCTTGATGAACGAAGGTGAAGTTGAGATTCATTAAGGTTTAGGATACTCTTTCCATCACTTTAAGCATTTTAACCAATATGTAGGTGTGCTTTCATGGTAGAATACTCAATAGAGGTCACTGGAGAGCTCACTCTGGGTACAAGAGCCAAACTCTCTTGAGATCAAATTTTGATCACTGTTTATGAATTTCTCATTCCAAGTGGGAGGTTGTAGACCAGTATCCAAGGGACAGTGGACAACCCCGTTTCTATTGAAAATGAGTTGCGACAGACATTTAGGCGTATCATGCTTCCACCATTTGCTAATGGGTGTATGAATGAATGAGCTGTTGTTGGTGTAACAGGGGTCAGTCAATAGGAGATGGAACCAGGCTCCCAACAGTTTTAGTATCCTCTAACTTGTAGTTATCTAATGATCAGAGTTTATGTGTCTGCAGCCTGGTCCGGATGCTATTGGCATCATTGCTATATCCCACGGTTGCGTCGGTATAGCAGCTCGAGCTTGCGGCCTCGTGGCCCTCGATGCTAGCAAAGTTACTGAAGTGCTCAAAGATCGTCCAGCTTGGCTCCAAGACTGTCGACGGATGGACATTCTGGGGGCTCTTCCCACAGGAAATGGGGGCACCATTGAGATGTTGTACACTCAGGTACCCTGCTTCACTTTGCTCTTTCTTCAGTGTCACAATCACTGGAAAGTACTACTTTAAAGATCACGCTCTTACTTCCTGATTGTACCTATCTGATCAAATTTGATGGTTCCCCTCTCAGATGTACGCCCCGACGACATTGGCTCCTGCACGGGACTTCTGTACTTTAAGATACACTACGATTTTGGAGGATGGAAATCTGGTGGTAGGCTCCAGTCGCTGACCTTTCTGTTTCCAGAGCTTTCTGTCATTCTAAACTGTTCTGGGGTTTCGAGTTTCCATTTTGTGACAAAGCCCTTGAATATTCTGTGCAGATATGTGAGCGGTCGTTAGCAGGTCATGGACCCACTGTGCCACCTGTTCAAGCTTTTGTGAGAGGGGAGATGTTCTCCAGTGGTTACTTGATTCGACCATGTGAAGGAGGGGGTTGCATCATTCATGTCGTGGATCATTATGACAATGAGGTAGGCTAAACTTCACCACTGGACTTTGATTAGCGTTCAGTTATTCATGGTACCTGTGATACGTAAATTTATTCGATTGTTTGGGTAGACCTTTCGGTACTGAACAAGTTTGCTGTGGGGATACATTTGCAGCCTTGGAGTGTGCCGGAGGTGCTTCGCCCTTTATATGAATCGCCTGCTGTTCTCGCTCAGAAGTCCACGATTGCGGTATGGCAAAACTGTCTCATTGCGTTTCATATTCGGAATTTTTTTCTAAGTTAGTAGTGCTACATGTTCGACTACTCTGTTTATTCTATTTATTGTATGATATACTATATCCTTGATTTAATGCTAATTCAAACACCCTGTTCTAGTGTATCTCTGAATGGATAAGATTGAAAAGCCATTTAGCAGAAGTTGAAGTACTGTACTGGACATGTAGACTGGCCACTTATTTATAGACTAACTATTCACTGTTTTCAACGGTCGATGGTAGTCCCAAGGTTACACCAAGGACACAATGTAACCGATGAGTACATTTACTGTGCGGCACGGTATTTGGTGGCATATTATTTCATGGGCGATACAATGTCGAATGAACGGTGGAGAGTCTTCATTTTCACTGAAGTGATGGAATTTCTGACTCTTTACTGCAGGCATTACGGCATTTGAAACGGCTAGCAGCAGAAGAAAGTGGTGAGGGAGTTCCTCGGAATGGACAACATCCTGCAGTGCTTCGCACATTAGGCCAACGCCTCGCCAAGTAGGTTCCGCAGGACTCATGTTTCTGCCTTTTCCTTCTCGCTGCTGAGAGCCTCGAGGGACTGCATTGGCAACCAAAACTCAGGAATGGTGGTTCTTTTGAACGCAGGGGCTTCAAAAATGCAGTTAATGGATTTGGTGACGATGGCTGGGTCTCGACGGTGAGCGATGGCTTGGACGATGTCAGTGTGATGCTCAACGCAACTCCCAAATCTATGGAGGGGCAGATCGCATCTGACAAGCTACTCTACTCTTTGGGTGGAGGCATACTTTGTGCAAAGGCCTCCATGCTATTACAAGTATATCCCTGTTTTAAATCACCCAACTTTATCAGCTTAGAATATGACGCAGTGAATATGAGAATTCTTTCCGAGCAACACTGAGTTATTATGTCTTCTTTCTATGTTAATGTACATGATGTTTTGATAAAGATATCAGCAATTAAGGTGACTGGACAGTTCAGTTGGCAGCGAATATTGAGGGATGACGTTGTGAATGATGAGACTAATGTTGCTAACTAGTTTGATTTTCCTCTTGCAGAATGTTCCACCTTCGCTTCTGATCAGATTCTTAAGAGAGCATCGATCAGAATGGGCTGACTACGACATGGACGCTAACGTGGCCACATCTTTCAGAAGCAATGGCAACGGCTATGCCCCTCGAGGTGGAGGGGTGTCTCACGTCCAGCTACCCTTACCTTTGGCTCATTCGGGTGAACAGGGAGAGGTACTGAGTTCAGAACCGGGTGATAATTAATTCAAATCACTGATTTAGAAAATGAGCAGTTGTGGCTTTCAATTCATCAAATTTACGGGCCTGTGATTGTTTTCTGAGAAGTTTTCGATGGCGTTCAGATTCTCGAGGTGGTGAAGCTGGAAGGTCACAGCTCAGTGCAACACATGGTTCTTTCCAGAGACACGTTCCTGCTTCAGCTGTGCAGCGGAGTGGACGAGAGTGCAGTTGGGGCGAGTGCCCAATTGGTGTTTGCTCCTGTGGACGTTGCTCTGGCGGACGACATCCCTCTTCTTCCATCAGGCTTCTGTGTCAGCCCTATCGACACGAGCATTGTGGTACGCTTTTGCTCCTTTACAAGATGACCTTCTTAAGACTGTCTGGGATCCAGAACAATGACAACATAGTTTGAATGGGTGACAGCTCTCCTTCAATCAATTATAGTGATGAGCGTGCAGGATGTTTCAGAATGTCCTATTAGAGAAGGTTATGTTAAAGAGATCTGGTGTAAGGTGAGGTGTGCTAAAACTGTTGCTACTCTGAAATGTCCTTTAACAAAAAGGTTCATGTTGGAATTTCATGTATCCGCAGTGAACATTTCAGGGTGGGGACGACTTTAAAGCACCCTCCAATTCCAATCTTCAAAAATTCATAATTATTTCAATAGTATTCCAAGAAATCTGAAAAGAAAGTGGATTAGTTGCCACTTCTTCTCGTCTTTCAATAACAATTGACTGTAACATGTTTTGAGGTGTGCAACTGATTAGACAGACGATTTATGAACGCCTACTTCAGTTGAGTTTCTTTTCGGTTAGGGAAGTGTACTCAGCTTCATGCAATGGCGTCTGCTTGTGCAGGATGGGTTCGACCTGGACCGCACCCTGGATCTCGCTTCTACTCTCGAAGGGGGCAACGACTTACGCTTGAATGGAGACACGAAGGCGAACAGCAATTCCGGCCAGATGCGGTCTGTTCTCACCATCGCCTTTCAGTTCTCATACGAGGTTCACACGCGAGACACTTGTGCAGCTATGGCTCGACAATACGTGCGCACGGTGGTGGCCTCAGTGCAGCGGGTGGCTATGGCGTTGGCCCCTTCCCGAGGAGCTCCCCCGCCTCGCCAAGTGCCAAGTAACCCAGACGCTCTGTCGTTAGTACGCCATGTTCTCAGCAGCTACAGGTACGAAGTTTTTATGCACATAACACTCCCCTAGACCTCACATTTCTAACCTTTTTCAATTATCCAGAGTTCTTGTTTGCAATGTTCCGCCTCACCTTTGGAATATTACATGTTTGCTTGGAGCCTCTAGGTCCTTGAAAAGACATATTGCAAAGCTTTCTACACTTGGTATATGTCCTCCAGGTCTTTACAATTGGTTGATTTTTTTTAATGTATTTTGTGCAGGTTGAACTTGGGGGTGGATCTCATGAGGTCAGACAATGGAGGTGACGAAACTCTGTTCAAGGCGTTTTGGCATCACTCAGATGCTATCGTGTGCTGTGCATGGAAGGTGATTACCGAACTTCAAAATGTCAGCAGTGTCGGATTGCTACCATTACTAGACTTTCTGCAATGAGATCACCATCCCGGATTCTTCTTAGTTCCGTTGATGAGAATTGTGTTTTGATTGCTTTTGGTTCAGGGATTGCCGGAGTTTGTGTTCGCCAACCGGTCAGGCTTGGAAATGTTTGAAACCACGTCGAATTCCTTGCCAGACCTGGACTGGGAGAAGACTCTCAACGAGAATGATTGCAAGTTGTCCTATGCCACGTTCACGCAAGTTTTGCAGCAGGTGGGCCTTCATTCTGATTGCAGAGGTTGCTGGCACCAAGCTTCTTGACTATTGATATTGCAATGTCTTCATCTTTAACCCCAAAATTCTGCAAAAAAAACCAAAAAATTCCACTGTTGGAAGTTAATGACTTCCAAAACATAGTTCTATCATTCACGAGTTGACATGCTTTCTTCATTTTATTGATACATACCGCTAGCTTCAACGAAGCTTACTGAAGGATTTATCTGCTCATTATCCTGCACAAGCAAATGCTATTCCTTTCGACTAGTGATGTTATTGGAAATTTTCTCTGCAACTGGTTTTAGTACATAACCTTCCCCAATGTACTGATAAAGTTGAGTGAATTTGGTTACGCCCATCCGTGTTATTGAAAACAAGTGTTTCGGTATTGGAACAGGGTTACTGCACCCTACCAGCAGGGTTACGTATGTCCAGCACAGGGCGGACCGCAACATATGAGCGTGCCATCGCATGGAAAGTGTTGGACGACAATGAAGCAGTGGAGTGCATAGCCTTCGTATTCATGAATTGGTCGTTTGTCACTTAAAGCCCCCGAAGCCCCCAAATTGAATCTGTTCTCTCTCTCTTCCAGTAACTCGCTCCTGGAAAGGGAGCCCTTTTTTGGCTCTCAAGCTCATGATTTGATTTGAGAGGAGTACCTATTCCAGGCTGTACGTCATGAAACAAGTTGTTTTTGTATCAAATGGAGTCCCAGCATACTGAAGTTGGATGCTGGACTGGACACACTTTTGGTATTTATGAAGCTATCATGCAATGTAACACTCTTGTGGTCGTACTGTACCCCCAGTGAGAGTATGTTGCTGGAGCTTCATAACATATATATGTATTTATGTTAATATACGTCTATTATGTAAACTGGATTCAAGCTTCGTATGTTGGATGCACCTGTATAATTTAGAGCCCGATGTGAGGATTGGTCTAATGTGGAGAATGAGGCACTAAGAATTCTGTTGTTTTAATGTTTGGAGAGAATGATCATGAAATAATTGTGTCGGTCTTTAGCACGAGTCCTTGGGGTATGTAGGGTCTGGAGACAAACAATAGTCTGCTGCGTGACTCTCCCACAAGAATGTTTTTCTTGGAGACTTCGGTGTGTGGACCTTTGGACAAATGGACTCTGGATTCATTCTGGGCATTCTTGTGCTGGTTTCTGACCAAGATGTACAAAAATGTATTATTATTGTACCATTGGGAATGTGAACTGAAGTTCTCGTTTCTTAGACATTCATGCACTACATTGGGCATTGGAGGCTGCCAACTTTGAAATACAAGCACAGTGCGAAGATGTTGCAAAGGAACTATGTTCGAGGTAGATCCGTGGTAGTGAGCGAGTGAACTCTTAATGAATACAAACTTTCTGGACAGCTACACTCGAGGGAAAGCGAAGTGCTTGCATGTGAGGGTTGCATCAAGGCAGAGGCAATAGGGTAGCTGAAAGGAAGCACGCTGAGAGGAGATGGCATTCCTTCACAAGCAAAGCGAGACCATCACATCTTTAGAAATGTTGGTGAACATCAAATTTAGAATGTACTGTACAAGTTTAGCAAGCGGTTGCAAGGTGTCCAGATCCTCTAAGCGATTCTTACTGTCGTCACTTCTGTAGAAATATCGGTGAACATCTAATTTAGAGTATACAAGTTCAGCAAGCGGTTGCAACGTGTCCAGATCCTCTCGGCAATTCTTATTGATCAGTAGAAAACGGTACGGCGACTCATTCGCTGAACGGCACAATGAAGTGGTTGTCTCCACATCCAAGCAGCTTGCAGTTCAGTTGTCCACGAAATTGGAAAAATTGTTATCAATACCTTTCCTTAGTCCCTCGATTCAAATTCTTGTTTTGTCCAAATACTGCCAGAGTTGCAAAAGATGACATACCTTCAGATATTACAATCGTGGTACAGTGTGGGCAATACCGCAACGGTCAAAATATCAATACTCGAAATGCTGAGGCATAACATCTATCTATCAAGTTGTGACGAAAGATCATAGAAATGAATTCGCTCTTCAGTATTATAAAAGCCTCGAGTTGAATTGAGTGTACCTTCCCTGGATTTATTGGTATTGGAAACCTTCATATTGCGAAACTAATGAAAGTACGAATGGATCCATAAACTAATGCAATACAAAGTATCAAAATCTTGTGGTCTGCTTTAAATAACTTCAAATTCGATCACCTTCAGGTCACTCCAGATTGCTAATGGTGCCCTTCAAATGCATAAGTGAAATTGCCATGCCGTGGCATGAACCACCCAATCAAAGAGAAAATTTAGTAGTAGAACTAGTGGTTGGTGCTTGCTTTGGTATGCATTAAATATATTATTTTCATCAATTTTTCATGTGATAAAATGTAGATAAATAAAGTATGTATAATCTTTAAATAAATCCTTATACAATATTCTTTGAAAAACACACACACACACACACGGACAGATAGATAGATATATTACAATAGAAAATAATTAAAGAAAATCTTTATATCATAATCTTTGTATTAAACCTACAAATATATGTATGATAAAATGTAGAATAATTTCAATAGCTTTGAAATCAAAATCTTTACAATTAAAGAATATGCAAAATCTTCACCTATAAAAATGTAGAATAAAGATTCTAATTTCAATAAAAGATTCAGATAGTGAATTATAAAAATCTTCATAATCATTTGAATATATTGCAATCTAGAATAAAAGAAAAAAAAGATATATTCAAATTCAAATTTATATATTAGAATCTTTGCATATTTGGCTATTTGCATGCTCTCAAAAAAAAGTGATAAATTTTACAAGTAGATTGCATCTAAATATGCATGCTTTGAAATATCTTTCCATTGACTATAAAAGATTGTAGCAAAATGGCTATAAATATCATTCTACCATATTTATTCATATGGTAGGCTATCTCAATTGAGACAATGAAATAATAATGATACCAAAAGAATGCAGTTGGATGGAAGGGGATGTTGCTGAAGCGTGCATGAACCCTAAACATGCAAAATTTGGAACAAACTCTTAACTTTTCCATCCACTTGATTTAGGTGTAAATACATGTAAAAATCTCCAAGACAATGTCATGCAAAAACCTCATAAGAAACCATATTTTTTACTGTTTCCATGGCTTTTGAATTGTCATTAGCGACCTTAATGTTTGCAAGATGTCTACCACGAGACAAAGCCATATATAATTGACCTTGGCTAAATACCTCATTTCGAAGATAAATGCTGACTCGATTATATGATTGGCCCTACAATTTGTTGATTGTCATTGCAAAAGCATCAATGATAGGAAATTGTCTTCGACATAGTGTAAATGGCAAGCGGCTATCATTGCAATGATGTCTGATTCTTGGAATCACCACTTCTTGGCCACGATGATGCCCTCCTACAATTTCACACAATAATACAGATGAAGATACTTGTAACAAACGTAAGGGACTACCATTGTACAAACCTTTTGCTGGATTTAAATTTCTTAGCAACATTACATATTGACCACATTTAAGATTTAATTGATGAGGTGGCAAATCACTAAGATGTAGAGAATTTAAAAACTCTACTGGATAATGATGGGCATGTTCATTATTTTCATGAATAAAATTAGCGCTAAAATATTGATGTACATCACCAGGTATACAGTCAATGATTTTACGGTTGATTTCTTGAGCATCATCATTTCAGACAACTAAAATAACACGCTTAGAGAAATCAACCAAATCATCAAAAATTGCATCAATAAATTCATTTAGAGAATTTTCATGTGCAACCATTCCAAGTGGTAGCTCTACTTCTGAACTAGTTTTGCCTTCATCAATATTTAATAAAAATTGTTGAAAATCTGGTTGATTTTGTAAACACATATTAGTGGTCAAATGAAAATGTTGCATTAGTGAAAACAAATATGAACGTCACAAGCAAGCCTTAACAATTTGCTTACGACCTCCACCTACAATGACAAGTAAAGTTTAGCCAAAATCACCACCATATAAAACTACAAGACCGCCATTTGGAGTATCAATACCTCGAATATCTCACAATGATCAATCTCTTGCTTCAATTATAAATCTATATTCAGCACAAGCTTCATCAAGTACAATCAATTGTACTTCACATAAACTTTGAGCTAACGATGATTGGGCACTAATCAAACATGTTGATTTATCATGTAATTGTAATGGAATGGCGAGAGATGAATGTGTCCTTTGTCCTTCGTACAAAAAACAAGCAGCAATTCTACTTGTTGCTTATTGCCATACATTTAATACCACGACTTTGAAGATAACCTAATATGGTATTGTATACAAAAATCTTACCAGTACCCCAAGGCCATCCAAAAAGTATAACTTACACAAAGGATGAAGTTTTAAAATGGCATTAGTAACTACATTGAAAACAATACATTGTTCTTCATTTAGTTTGTCCACATCCTCTTTTGTAAAGTTAATGTTTAAATTATCTAACTTATTGTTGTCATTGGCATCACCACCAACATTAACAATATTTGTTTAGTCAAATTCATTCAAATCTTGAATGTCAAAAAAATCTTCAATGTGTTTATCATTAAACTACAAATGTTTATTATTAGACAAAATTGCTTTGCTATAGTGATTTTGGTCATTAAGCCAATCATCAAATATAACATCAATGTCTCTTCAACAAACCAAGAAGATACAATGGTTGTCCAAACACAAAAAGTGTTGCAAACAATCGTCGAATTTGTTTAGGCAATGAAAAACCAATTGACTCTTGGAAACAATTGTTCCATTCACCATTGTCTTGTAGAGGTCCTTTTGCAATGCAGGCAGCTTTGTACGTTGAATGTATCGTATTTTAAAAACAAAATAAGTCATCAAATGAAGTTAGTGCCTTAACATAAGTCAACAACAAACGTAAGTAAAATAATTCAGTACCTATGAGAATCATGTTTACTCTACCAAAAACTTTTATCTTGTATTGTCTTCTTTCCCATAAATGATTTTTTTCATTCCACTTATAGTGCAAGGGAAGATCCATGTATCGAAGAAGTATATGATTGCTTTGATTTTTAGAAGCAATCAAACACGAATGTAGTGATTGAGTTCAAAAAACTTTGTAAGTTTGGTTTTAGTGTTTTCATCAATCATTGATTGTAAAGATGTTCTTTCTTGGAAGGTAACATATTGTTGATCGAGAAGATGAATGGATAAACAACAAATATTATGACTCTTGTTGTTGGTTTCAAAACCAAAGAGCCTCCAATATGCTTCTTGTACAGCAACATAGTATCCTTCTAAAAATTCCTTAATCTCATTGGCAACATCATCTATTTCTACAACACTACGATCTGGACCCTTAAAAATATATTTATGGAGGTATTTCACAGTTTTTACTAAACTGCTAACCTCCACATTAATGTGACAATTAAAACGGCCTATTAAATATGGATTGTATGGCACAACCCATTGATTGTCCAAATGAACAATTTGACCATGCATATGTTTTTCAACATAGCAATTGTCATTTCAACGACAATACAAAACATGACCATCACCATTCATCTTGATAGTATTTCAAGATTGCATTGAATAGTGCTTGGAGCATTTTTCATTCTTCATGCATGGACAATTGGGATTATCCAAACTACATGGACCATGCATCATGTGCTTAACAACTGCAACATAAAGTTGTGGTTGCCTATTTGAATCTGGATCCTTAGCTCATACAACTCTATCTATAATGTCACAATTGTTGACTTTGTCTTTCAACCAAAGAAGAATGTGAATGTGAGGTAAACCATGCTTTTGAAACTCAATAGTATAACAAAAAGCAATTGTCTTTCCCAATACGTTTTTCTTTGTGATTTTGTCCATCATTGCTTTTAATTTGAGCTCAAAGACATGTACAACAACATGTGGACAATCGAGAGGACTTTAACCTGGTTCAAGATCATCAATGATCTCAAACCAATTTGGATTACATGTTATTGTGACAAATAAATCTGGTTTATCTAAAACTCTAACTAAGATCATACTATCATAAAAGAGTTTCTACATGTATCAAGGAGATCCAATGAATTTAGCAAGTAAAACAATGCGGTGCCCAATGTGTCCTCCACTATTGTCGTGTATAGCATCTATAATGCTTTGATAACATTCTACTTGAAATTCTACTTGATGTTGTCTAATAAAAAGCAAGTTTTCATGTTCTCTACCTAAATATTGATTTACTATGTATTGTTGAAATAATCTATCGACCCTATGCAATATATTAGATTGAGGTCGCTTATGAAGCATATACTAGACAAATGACTTTAAAGTTACCCCAGTATCTACTTTGAAAGTAGGTGACCATCCATATCGACCACTTGGAAACAACAAAGGGTAAGATAAAACATCACAAGCTGGATGAATTTCTTTTATCCGTTGAAAATTTCCACCATGTCGGTAAAGAATAATATCTCAACTAGATTTTAAATGTTGTTTGTCAAGAACAACAACCACCTTTGGAACCATAGGGCGATTGTATCGACGACGATGTTCACCGGTAGGAGTCTCACTGGTGATACGAAGTCCCATGTTATGTCCTCCCAAAAGAACATGACGTGAAGACTTAAAACCACGAACCAATGCATTGATTGATTCTAAAACCTCTTGGATGTTATTAATGGTCTCATGGTCAAGACCATCAAAGATCTCTACGTGACGATTGGTTTGTAAATCATCATCTAAAAAGTAAATTTGCACAAATCTTGCACCATAATCTACTTCGGGTTTTAAATTTCCAATGTGATGACATAATTCTCTATTTACATGAAAAGTATATATCCCTTGATACTCGGCTTGGCCAGATTGAAATTTACTATGCATACTTGTAAACGCAAACGCTTAATTATATTTTCTAATTGATTTAAAAAAATCCTCGAGAATTAGGTGTATTACCCATAAAAAGCTCATTGAGCATGGAATGAATGGTAGGATGACTAACATGCTCACTACCAACTGTACCATTGTAACAACAAATTGTTGTTTTTTCTTTTCTAAAATGAAATGCTAAACATTTTAGACATTGGATGAATACAAATCCAAAACTATTGATATCAATATCTACATATTCATCAATTGTAAACAAAGCTCAAGCCATAGTTTACAAAAGATGACAATCATGAATCCTAAAACTCACATTTTAAAATGTGGAAACAAAAAATAATGGTTTTGAAATTGCACCTTTATAACTTGAGCTCCAAAAATCTTCATTCTTTGAATATGCTCCACTTCACTCCAACTTTTGCTTTCTAACATCCATAACACATCAACATATATTCAATAACAAAATTTTGGATGTTAGCACCTATTTCAAAATTTAGGTCAAATTTCACCAAATTGATCAAATTCAAATTCATATGCATGATATTGCTCAAATTAAATCAAACCATTGAAATTATATTTAATTGTTCATGTTTGCCTCAAAAAATGCTAAAGTTATCTAAATTAGGTTTTAAATAGGTCAAACTATTGACATTAGTTTACATTGCATTAATAACATTCGACTCATATTGTTCAAATGAAACTCAAATTGTCCAAATTAGATCAAATGATGTTCAAATTAGATCAAATTATTGACATTAAGCTCAAATTAGGTCAAATTCTTCCAATTTGACTCTAATTTCATCAATCTTGGAATTAAGTCAAATTGAAGCTCAAATTGCACTCAACTTGTTCAAATGAAGTTCAAATTGCTCACATTAAATCAAATTGTTGACATTAAACTCAAATTAGGTCGAATTGCTCACATTAGGTCAAATTCCTCTAATTTGGCTCTAATTTCATCAATCTCTTGGAATTAAGTTGAATTGAAGCTCAAATTGCACTCAACTTATTCAAATGAAGCTCAAATTGCTCACATTAGATCAAATTGTTGACATTAAACTCAAATTAAGTCAAATTGCTCTCTAAGAATGCTCTAATTGCTCCAATTTGGTTCTAATTATATCAATCTCTTGGAATTAAGTTGAATTGAAGTTCAAATTACACCCAATTTGTTCAAATGAAACTCAAATTGCTCACATTAGGTCAAATTGCTCCAAAAATGTTCTAAGATTGCTCCAATTGTTCTAAGTGCTCTAATTTGGCTCTAATTACATCAATCTCTTGTGTGAAATTAAATTAAAACTCAAATCACATTCAAATTGTTCAAATGAAACTCGATGTTCAAACCACCATTCTATACATGAATTCAAATTTGCTCAAAACAAATGTGAAGAAGATACCTTGGAGGTATTGTTGAACTCAAGAACACCACTACTTGATAAATTTTTTCCTTCACAACCAATGGTGACCAAAATTGAAGAATTGAAATGCAAATTTCTCAAATTGCAAGGACTTTGTAAAGACTTTGTTGTGGAATCCAAAATTGCTTCAAAATTGTTTCTAAAAATTTGATAGTAACAATACAACATTAGAATCAAGAACACTTAGAAAATCATAGAATCGTGCAAGTAGAATGAAGTGTGAAGCCAAGAATACCTTTACATCCATAATTATTACTGTACCTCTGTAATATCACAGTTTACCACTATGTGATATTACAGAGGTGAAGTGACCTTTGTAACTCTGTATCATCATATTGAGTTAAAATGTGATATTACAGAGGGATTGAACCTCTGTAATATTACACAGTGTAAGAATGTGACATTACAGAAGACCTTGTGATTTTAGTAGTATGATGAATGAATGAATAGACCTAAGAGGGTCAACATCTCCACCTTATGTCAAGTTGTCCACACTATTATTCGTTCAAATCCATTCCAAACAATTGCAGTTTAATTTTAGGCTACATATCAAATGATAAAATTCTAGATGATAAAGGTAGATAATGGGATGTATGTTATGGCATAATTGTTGAATAAAAAAAGATCATCGTGTAATATCAATAGTCTCTTCATTCAATATACTCTTGGGACCAATACTATTATTATTACTAGTATATCTTGTGCCATTGTCACAATATTCATACCTTAAGTTAGGATGCTTGTTTTGTTTGTTATGGCAAGATCTTGTGAACCATGCATCTCCAAGTCACATTCTTAGTATTGTTAAAAAGCCCTCTATAAGGGGCGGGGTGCACAAGCTTTGTTACATGGCGTTTGGACCTGTAGTGTGAAAGTTGTTGATTTTGATTGTGGCCCACAACACAAGGTATTAGTAATACTTAAATTAAATTAAAGTGAATCTGATATTAATTTATTTTATAATTCATAAAAAAGTTGAAATTCAATATCTTTCTATTATAAGTTGGAACACCATGAAACAAAGTCTGTACACCTTTCTTTGTAGAGAGTTTTCTCATGGTACCAAGAATGCAACCGAGAATGTATAGTTCTAGAGAGATCTCATTGTAACAAACAAAGAAAACACGAAGTCTCATGGATTATTATATTGAAGGTTTAATGGGTTTATTCAAGTGCAATTTACCATGATAGATAAATAATTTGCATAATAGTCATTTCTAAAGAATCTTTGGTATAAACTCAACTAATACAATAATTGACTACTATCTAAAGGTCAATCCAAATGGATTCTTGCACCTTAAGGCCAATTTACACCAAGGCTAGACCAAAGGCCATCTTGAATTATCAAACTAGTGATTGGTGGAGAAGTAGGCATATTCCAAGTTGGGTTTACACTTTGGCTTGGCCATGCCATTTTTCATGGATGAAAAGTTTACTTGGAATCCTACATAACTAAAGTAGAAAAGTTTTTTTGGTTTCAAGGAGCTTTTTTCTTGACCATCTCTTTGAGGGGAGGCCTAATGGATTTCTACGAGACCATGGTAGGCTAAAAGCTCACAACCACAAATTTTCTCTATTTAATTGATCTTGTGGCAATGTTAGATCTAACAATAAACCAATTGGCTTCGCTATAATACCTCTTTCCTCTTTGGTTTATACTAAGACCATCCAAAGTGCCACTACTATTTTCTATCTTGGTCTCTTGCTTTGGCATGGTCTCATGACTCACATCTAACAATGTGGGGTATCTTGAAATGCCTCTCGTCCTTAGTCAGGCCATGGTGTAAATTGACCCTTAGTTTCAATCCTATATTCAACTTTTCAACCTTATCCAACTAGCCTACTTTACATTAGCATGCAACACTTAGTAATTTTTATTATTTATAATATGTTTGAATTAGAGCAAGGTAATTATTTCAAACATTGTAATAATTTAGACCAAAAATGAAAGAATTTTTTTTGATAAATGTCTAACCTCTCTACAATCTACAATTGTTGAGATATTGTTTAGCAAATCAAACAACTTCTATAATGATTTTGTATTACAAAATAAAATTAGTTGTTTGACAAACATGTAACTTCTTGTGTAACTGTACAAAATCAAAATTAGGTGTGTTGTGGATCACATGGAAGGGAAACCTCAACAAATATCACTCATAGATTGAAAGATTATAATGTTTGATTAAGAGTGTTAAAATTGTGAAAGTAATTTGAAGTCTTTCAATCTTCTTTTCAATGTCAAATCTATAATTGAGGTCATGAAAACAATATGAGATTAAAGTACATAATATGCATAATTATAATCAAAATACAACTTCTCAAAATCTACTATGCAAATTCTTCAAATGCATTTCTAATGTAATTTTCTCCTAAGATCCAATGTATTTGAGTCTCATCCCCGGAGCCTCTTACACTAAAAAAAATCAAGATTTGCAATGGACACCTGAGCACAAAATCTTCAATAAAAAATTATGAACAATTTTTCACAAACATGGATTTTTTATACTTAAATTATACTTTAAAGGGCACTCAACTATAAAAGACATTATGAAAAGTTGTACTTTGGTAAGATTTCATTTACCATAACTTCAAAGTTTATTCAACACCAAAATAAGGTGCCTCAAATATTTAGGAATTAAAAGACCCCAATCATCCTCCATGATTGATTCCAAATGGATTCTACAAATTTTTTTAAATGAATTTCTAATGTGAATTTTACTCCAAGATCAAGTGTATTTGAGGCTTGTTTCCAAGAGCTCTCAGCACTACAAAAAGTCAAGATTGCAATGGACACCCTTGCACAAAATCTTGAATAGAAAAATTATAATCAATCATTTTCAAACTTGGATTTTGTATGCTGAAACTAGTCTTAAGAAGTTTTTTTCAAAAATATAAACTACTACAAACAGCAACTTGGTTAGGTTTTATTGAACTTCAAAATATTGTCCCCAGAATTTGGTGCCTCAGGTTCACGCATTTAGGGGTTAAGGCAGCACAATTCCAAAATTCATAACAAAATCGCAATTTGCTGAAAAATAATAATTTCAATTCCTACGACGTTTGTCTACATGTGGAAAAAAAAATTAAAAATCCATCCATCCGCCACAGTGGCAAATGCAGCCACTCTGCCAGGAATAGGTTCATCTACCTTAGAACTGCGCTGGTCCAAGTTGAATGATCCCCATTCAGTCCTCTCAAGTGCGTATCAGAACTTACACGTTCAGGGTAAGCAAGAAATGTGGCACCAAATGCAAGCTGCGAGCATAAAAATATATCAACCGGATGATGTGGAGAGGATGTAAATTACAATCCCCCAACAAGGGCTGCAATTTGCTGACACAACAGTTGTAAGCTTCGACAGACAGGATATTGACCGGAAATGATCCATAGCCGCACAATCATGACAATGATTGGCTGTACCACAATTTGCACCTTCGTGTCAGTCATGCTCCAAAAGAGAAGGGAACTAAATATAATCTCAACTAATGCACAACTTTCATCTCTTCAAATTTCTTCTACCATGTCAATAATGAATCAAATCCTGACTGGCCTACAGCTGCTTCAGATGCAGAGAGGAGCTTAGCTTGTATCACACAGAGGATACTACGGCAACCTGTCCATCCACAATTTTCATATAGTGGAAGGAATGCTTCGATCTGAAGAGTAACACTAACACAACACTAGCACTCACCTTTACCAGTCCTTTCGAATCTCAAAGGAGTAATCCAAGTCCAGGTGCACCCTACCATCATCGTCGATGAACCGCTTACGGGCTGTGTAAGCACCGCGAGCCAAAGATCCCGAAGGAGTCACTTCCTCCTCGGCAATGTGCACATATGGCTCCTGCTGGGGACCAAACGTGCCCATCATGTCACGGGTCTGGTCCACCTGGAAACCCGCCTTCCACACCGTGTTGATGCAAGTCAACCCGGACACGATGTTGTTGCGCACGGTGAAGATGTACTTCAGAGACACAGTCGAACCCTCCTTCAAAGAGAACGTGTATCCCCTGGAATTCGTCCCCAGAGGCAACGGGAAATGGCTGTCCGGACGTCCCTTCGAGATCACCCCCAAAGACATCACGCTCACCTCGGGCTCCACAAACCCGTCCCCAGCATCCTCCTCGCTGGCGAACCCCAGAAGCTGAGCCTTCCAACGCCGCAGACTCTCGTCCTCCTTGTCCTTCTCCAGCTGCTCCTTTAGAGACACCAAAGGACCCAATTCCTGCTTGAACTCCCCAACGGGGGAATCATCGCCTTCATCCTCCGAGTCGAACGAGTTGCTCGCGTTAGTCGGAAGGGAATCGCACTTGGTCAGAGACTTGGTCGCTTCCGTGGGCTTGGAGCTGTTCTCCTGGTTCTCCTTGTCTTGCTCCGACGTGGTTTCCTCTTTGTTCAGCTCCTTGCTCAGTTCCTTGCTTGACTTGCTGTGAGTGCGCCCAAACCACCCAGATACTGTTTTGGACATCTTCGCTCGTGCCTGGTCGTGCCTAAATGACAGAGTCAATCGTCAATTCGGCCAACAGTAAAAATGTTCCTGCTCCGTCTTGTCAGGTCACCAGCTGCAGCAACGACGTAATCCTTGGCAGCCGCCCGCGATCACCTAGAAGTGCATTGATTTGCGACTAGTGATGCTCTCTAATACGAATGCTTTCTGCAAAGAATAACACGTTATCGTCAGGACAAGAACAGCTGGAAGATTTCGTCCGTGGAACAATGTTGACATGACTCAAGAAAGATGAATTCACTAGTGCAAGACCTATGTAGAGGCAGGTGCTCAGGCGTGAGAGGTTAAGCAAGCCTCTGTAGGAATATATTAAGGTAGTTGTAGTAAATTGAGACTAATTCGACACCAAACCATCGAGGAGGGATACTCAATTGTTAGCACAAGTGTATGTACTACACCCATTGAGCTACTTAAAATACTCCATACGTAATCCAAGCGTATTTCTACTTGCCATTAAATGTGTGTAGACTTACTAGGACAATTGAGCATTTACTAGTGGGTTTAGCTCGTGGGTCATTCGATTGCCTGAAGTCCTATGGTAATCTAGCTCCTCACAGTCCATACATTTTTGGTTAGTTCTATTATTACTAGAGTAACATAATTTCAACAGTCTCTCACTCCAACAGATAAGCAGACACGGAAAAGATAGATACACCATACGCAAACCTTAAATGCTAAATATTACTCAGCAGCGAGAAAACAGACACACAACTCCTCTGCACCTATTTCCCAAAAGTTGACTCTGCTCTGTGCATATTTATCGTAATCTTAATTTATAGACATCCAACAAAGAAAAGGATCTGTCTAGAGAGACATTTATGGAGTGACATAACTGTGAAAACATCACCAAACCCTCCAACTCCAATACACAAGCTCACATACACGTAAAGGTGAGAAGTTGATCACACTGACGGTGACCACGCATATCACGAGGAAAACGATGCCGACCAACGAGCTTCTTTTAAAAGAATATCAACATACCTGCGACAAGACCACCAGCATTGGGCTCCTAACGGAATTACGTTCTAGAATTTGGACTCGAATTTCCCCAAACCTCTTCAATCTTACGACCTGGGGCACCAACTTTCGCAAAGACAGAATTTAAATGTGTGCTACAATCGATGATAGTGTGGGAAGCGTGCAGGATATTCTGCATTGCTATTTTAGAGCAGAGCATTTTGAAGAGGGTAGAGTGTACACGTCAAATCCTACCGCAGAAGAGCAAAGCACAAATCCGAATCCCCCATCCAAGTAATTCCTAATCAGGGACACGAAAAGAAGATGACGCGCTCGAGAAAAAGCAGCGGTGACGCATCCCAACCACCCAGATTCAAATTTGATTCTAGGGCACTTCCTAAAAACCCGGAGTATGAAAAACGAAAGAAAGCCTCGAAAGAACAAATAGAGCCAGCAGTGCATCATCGTACAGACTTACATCTCCGAATCACACAACTGCAACCACCAGCACTTGAAATCCTCGAAGCCTCTTCCGAATTTCCAAGCTCTCGCCCCCCTCCGTGGCGTGGCGAGTTATCTTCCCCGTCCGCCTTTTTCCCAAATTTTCGTAGTCCTGCTGCGGCTCTCTACATCATCCTGCTTCCACCCACCCACCCTGGCACATGAACGAACAGACACATCAACCCGGCGCTCCGCGTTCAATGCAGGCCAAACTCGCAATCGGAACACAAACACACCAAATGCACTTACTTCGCGAATGCACGTTCTCCAACCACTTGGGGAGCTTCCAGATTTCGCGCGCTCCCGACAGAATGGCGCGCACACACACTTGAACTACAATTCAGGATCTGAGGACCTACGAAATTTGAAACCTTCACCCTCAAAAATCAAATATGTTACGCCACCAACTCTCTCTCACTCTCTCTGTCTCTCTGTTTCTCTCCTGTATCCAAAACCTGACAGCAATACTACTGATAACTCCCCTCCTTGCCGTCTTCGTACGACTCAAACGGTCTTCTCAATACGCACGTCAGAGTAGCCCAGAGCACAGTAAGCTTGGTGCTTCGAAAACGATTCGGTGAGAGATTCAAGAGAAGTGTGACTCCCCAAGTGGGATTGAGGCAGCCAGCATGGAGGGAATTGGGGAGGAAATGTCGGAGAGCTCCTGACATGGAGTGCGCGACGAGCGTGGCGGGGAAACGGGGACGACGACGACGACGACTTGGAAGGATCGGAAAGGATCAGAGCGGCGAAGAGACAGACAGACAGTTCAAAGATGGCAGAAATGGGGTGAGAATGAATAGTTTATTCTTGGGAGCCTAAAAGCGCGCGTAAATGGGGCTTTCACTGGTTCTGGAATGGTCAAAAAACTCTTCTTGAGAGGAGGATGTTAATTTTATTTTTTATTTTTTTAAACTATGTGTCAAGATGGATGTAAAACGTGCCCCTTATTTTGGAATGGTTGGTTTTGTATTTCATAACTTTTCTTTTCAAAGTTGGTTTTTTTAACCCCTAAATGCCAAAATTGCATTTATTTTTGACAACATAGTGATTTTTGGCAACTCACTACAAACAATTTTGTTTTTTTCGCTGAAATTTTCACACAACGTAAGCCCAATGAGTAGCTTTAAGGCACAAAAAATTTCATATGTTTTGACTATGTGGTTAAAAAGTTATTGCATGATATGTAATTTTTTATACTTGGCAAGCAACTCAAAAAAAATCACTTTCTTCATAAATAAAAATTTGAATTTGGATTCTTAGATTTTTAGTTTGCAGGCAACTATGGAATCTTTACTCTAAAATAAACTTTGAAGTCCTTTATTTTACTCAATTTTCAATATTTTTGAAAAGAAATAAAAACATTGGTTGAAGATTGTTTATTACAACATTACAACCATTGGGATTGGCATTTTTCAATTCCATAACTAAATTCTTAACAACTTAGTATTTTAAATAATTCTCTACCTCTTTCTCCTTACTATTTTTTTCAAGCATGCATATGAAATTTTTTATATGTATTTCCAACTTATTTCTTCAACATATTATAGTGAAAAAAAAGTTTTAGGATCTATACATTTTTGCTTAAGAAGTTTGAAAGATGAAATCTAACCATTTGGGAAGGGTTGAAAATATTTCTTTTTAAGATTCAAGCAATTTGATCTTGCAATTAGTAAGGTTTTTGATTCTAAAATTTTAGGAAGGTGTACTTTAACCCCTAAAGTTTCTTGACTATGCTTTTGCCAAAAACACTCCAAAACTGCCATTTCTTGGACAAGTTTCAAAATTTAGAAAAAAAAAACCATTTTTGGACACATGTAACTGTAGGATCTTGGAGTAAACTAGTTTGAGAAGATGTGGAAAAAAAATTCAGAAATTTCCACAGTGTAGATTGCAAGATATTAGCATTTGAAGTGACAAAAATCATTTATTGTAGTTTGGGCAGTTGAATTTCAAAAGGTCAAATTTGTACGAATAAATGTTCAAAATGATTGCAATTCTTTGGATTCATTCTTCAAGGCATGTTGGATACATGCTTGAAAAATTTCAAATCATTTGGGATTGTACAACATATAGGAAAAAAATAATAAGTAGGTAGTAGGAGAGAATGATTCAAAATACTAAATTATTAAGAATTTAAATATGGAATTGAAAAATATCAATCCTAGTGTTTGAAACGTTGTAATAAACAATTTACATCCTAGGATTTTTTTTTTTTTTTTTTTTTTATTGAAAATTGGATAAGATAAAGGATTTCAAAGTTCATTTTAGAATAGGGAATTCATAATTGCCCACAAACAAAAAATCCTCAAAACTTTTGACTTGTTGATCAAAATGGAATGATTCAAAGCTTTCCTTGTATATATAAGTCCAGAAAACAAATTCCAAATTTTGATTGTTGAAAAAAATGATTTTTTCAGATCTGCCCAGACTGCCCGAGTTGAGAAACAAACTACATGTTAGGCTATAACTTTTGACTCCTATTTCCAAATGTCATGAAATTTGTTGCATGTGAAAGATATTCCTCATCTACGCATCCTACTACAATTTCAGCCTTAAATATACAAATTTTTTATCACAATGGCCTGCCCAAAATTTCTATACAACCAAAAAATGCAATCTAGTCTTTTAGGAATTAACCAACAATGCTAGTATGTGTGCATGAGAATGCAAGCTTACGAGCCTTGCACATATGTATATTAGATATTCTACAACCATTTGAAAGTGCTTTTAATATAAACATCTAGTATAGGTATCTATAACATAGGTATCCTATAGTCACAAAAAAAATTTACAATATAAACACCTATAATATAGGTGTATAATCTTTTAAGCTTGTGTGCTCATGATTCTAAGCTTACATAATAACAATCGTGGCTTTGGATTTAATTACTTTGAAATAGTTTTGCACCTAAAAATAGCCTTCCTCTTTCCGTCTTTTAGTAGATAATTCCAAATATGAATTCAAATTTTCCAAGTTTTATCATTCATAATAAATCATAATTTCTTGTATTTTTCTTGAGGTATTAATTTGGAGCAAAAACTCCAAACTCTCCCTCCTCTAAGGAACACTTGCAAAACTATTCTACAAGATCCAAAATGATCCACTATACATAGTGCATTCTAACATTTTTGGCTTTTTGTTTACAATACTTAAATTTGAACATGCAAATTGATTCTATGGAAACTTGAGCAAAACCAAAATGATCAGACATTGAGTACAATACAAGAAAACTTGTCTAAATCTTCTATATTTGTAAGCATCTAAACAAAATAACAAGCTTGATTCAACAACTACCAAAAATTATTGTGATGAACAAAAAATAAACAATGGAGATTTGAATAAGTTTAAATCTAGAATATTTAAGAAGCATTGAAACAACAACAATCAAAGAAATTCCAATGCTTCATCTTGTATTGGTATAAAAAAGGGTTTGCTAAGGTTGATTATGCATATTAGGGCACTAGAGGCTTTCCAAAAGAGAAGATTCAATAACCTATATGATCATATCCAATTTATAATCCATTGGAAAACTTTGAATTTTTTCTTAAAACCAATTTTATATTGTATAGTAATTGAAGTTTGTAATGTGCCTGAGTATAGAATGACACAAAATTTGATCTATTCTATGATGTTCTTCACTATACAAGTCACTTTAATATAAACTTATCATAGAATTTTAGACTTCTTTTAATACATTATAAATTTGATGTGAAATCTTTTTACTATTCTTCATAATTTAATATTGATTGCAATCTTTACAAACAAGTATATTGGAGTTCAAGGTGAAAGATACTAAAGTTCTATCATATGGTCCTAAACTCCATTCTTTAAAAGTTATCATTAGTATCATAAATGCATACTTTGTGCACAAATGAAATGACTCTATTTTCAAAGCTTTTATCTTTTATTTATACATATTTATTGACATGAAGTATAAATGCCATGGATTTTGTTGCATATACACATATACAAGAAAATAATATATAAAAATAAAAAATCCTATAAAATGGATTTAATAGTGTGGCCTTTGCAATTCATCATTCAATAAAGTTTGTTAGTATCTATAGATGTTATTGTTTGCCAACACTTTCAATGCTACACACATTCAAAACTAGATCATTGTCTTAATCTCAATTCCATAAACATCTTTTGAATATGAAAAATAATTTGCATTTTCAAAATAGTTAGTTTGTCACTTGGTCACATATGGTGAGAATTCCATTAGTATTCAAATATCGATGATGATTCTATTGCCCCCAATGTAAATCACCTTCAAATAATGTTTGATTCCCAACTAGAAGTCTTGCACTCTCTTTCAAGGAATTGTCAATAGCAACTTCACTAGAAATTTGATACCATTCCACAAGTATCAAGAGTTGTACAATAGCACCTTGCAATGTTGTGAAGGTGGCAATGAAACTCCACATTGAGTTTTTGACTATAAGTCACTGTGGCACATGATGGTATTATGTGGGAGTCAAGATGATTTTTTATTTTTTATAATAGTCTTTATAGTCTTCAATAATTCCTCCTTTAGTCTAGAAAACTTCCAATAGGCACTTCTATTCTTTGGAAGTCTACCTATTTCGATGTTTAGTCATCAAACAAGCTTCCCAAAAAATCAATTTTTTCTCTAACTTAATTTTTTCTATTATTAGCATTCAATTTGCAAAAGAAATGAATTTATGTTATTAACATTCCAAAGAGGCTTGAGCAATTCATAAATATGCTTCAAAATATGTATTCTTCAAGTTTCAAATCTTATATCAAATAAAAGATGTTAAGTGTCATGATTCCAAATTATTTATATAATTAATTATTTTTGAATATATATAAACCTTTTTCAAAAGAATTTGGAAGCATTTGGATTTGAAATTCACCAAATTTATTATTTTCTTCTCGTAGTCAAATTTTTTGTCCTAAAATGACTAATTTTTTGGGCCTTTTACACTATAATTGATTTTGACTACCTATAGTGAAGTTGTTTTGAAATATGAGAATAGAAAGTTAACCCAGTTTAGTGTGTGTTTTTAATAAATAAGACTTTCAGAAAAAGAATTCAAAATAATTGCCCCAAAGTTTGGTAGTGATATAAACTAGTTGCTTGAACCATTAAGGATACAACAAGATAAGTTTGGAAGATAAATAGATCATAATGTGCGACTTGATTATGTCATTTCTAACATGTCACTACAGTTGATATTTCAATAGTGGAAAATGATTCAATTAACCCTAAAACATTATAGCTAGCACCTTGGACCAACTTTTGAATATTTTTTCAAAAATTGTGACATTTAAAGGTTTAAACATTTTAGATGTCAAATAATAGATATTGGAATCTACTTTCAT
Source organism: Pseudoscleropodium purum (assembly GCA_963969395.1). Taxonomy (NCBI): domain Eukaryota; kingdom Viridiplantae; phylum Streptophyta; class Bryopsida; order Hypnales; family Brachytheciaceae; genus Pseudoscleropodium; species Pseudoscleropodium purum. The sequence continues at coordinate 9,706,840 of OZ017796.1, forward strand.
CTTTAACTATTGAGGCATTTTAATTATCTATAAAAATCTCAATTATTCTTATTTTCAAATCATATTCATTTAAATACAACTCTAGTTCTAAATTTTAAATCCAAATTGATGCAAAGTAGTATGTGGACAAATGTCAATTCTCTAGACAACTATTTTAGAACCCTACTTGAAAAATATTTGCTCTCTATATATAATTAAGATTATCATAGTATATTAGAAATCCATTTTTTAATAAAAACAAAGTTCCATTTTTTAGCAAAATACTAGTAGAAAATTACTATCTTCCTTACATTTCTATGGATTTTTTAACTATTTTTTAATCCTAAAGTTCATTTGAGCTAAAATAGATTTTGAAAAATTTAGTTAGATAAAATGAGATATCAAATTTTAGTTTTTTTCTCTTTATATTTTTTGAAATTAGGAAAACAAATAAACTTTTAGGAAATCTAATTTTTTTATGAAAATTGAACAATTGATAAAAATAAATAAAAATTATTAGTTTCCTATGGGCTACAACATGGGCAAACAAAGCACAATATCATTTTGCTTTGAAAATTTGTATATTTCTTCCTAATGCAAGGCTTTACTCAATTATAAAGTTCACAAATCTTTCTTGTAAATAGAATCTTATATATAAGGTGCTTGAAAGACAAACAAGCACATTGCCATAAGTCCAAGCGATCTTAAAAAAAACATTTTGTTCTACTTTACAGACTTTGTTTTCACACATATATTTTCCTCAGACCCCCCATTTTTTATATGTGACTCTTGTACTAGAAAAAGAAAAAGATTATGTGGTTACAAATTTTTTAAGATGAATAAGATTTGGCTAATAATATTTTTTGTAAAAAGTGCAGATTTTTGAGAGTTTTTAGAGTATTTGTCAATGACTAACCCATAGATCTTTATAGTTTAATATGGATCTCTTAGATATCCATTTTAGATTCATGGTATTAAAAACATTATAAATAATGTTAGTGGATGGGGCAATTAGTGGAAGATCATATGAATATGAAGAGGTAAAATTGCATCCTCAAATTTTGAATGTAACAATATTCATTACATGATACTTGGGGCCAAAGAGGGGCCATTTCAAGCTGGTTCCCCTTGTGGTTCCCTGGTAGGGAAAAAATGCACTGTTGTCAAAAAAAATTTCAAAAAAACAAAAATGATAAAATGAAAAGAAATTGAAAAAACAACAAAAATTAAATTTTTTGGAATAATGATGTGGCACTCTATCAACCATGTGAGATTGCATCTATGGCAATGTTCCCAACATTTTCAAAGCTAGGGAACTATAGTCTTGTAAAGCCCTCAAATCTCATGTAATATATCAATTCAAAACTTAGCTCTTGCTATTTGTTGTATACTTGACTAGTCATTTGATTGGTCTACAATCCCTTGAATTGTACTACTTAAGCTAATGGAATTAGTATGTTCTATAGTAATAATCCAAATTCTCAAAAATAAATTGCATTATGCACATTAATTAGCTTCACTAATGATTATGAATATAATGTGGTTTATACCATTTTCATACCATCGATTCAAATAGAATGTCACCCAATATTCATTTTATGATCATCCACTTTTACATAATTTCATCCAACTTTCATCCAACTCAATATGAATCTTATCTAAAAAATCACATTCATTGAACCAAATTCATCCAATAATTAGAAAAGTATCTTGCACTATTCAAATTTCACATTAATTAAATTATTTTGAGTTGTATTTGAATTTAGCCCTAAAAATGACCACTTTTGTATTGAAGCTCTACTAAAGAATGAAAATTGCAATGAATAGTAACTAGACTTTAGTTTTGAAAATTTTGAAAATTCCTAAATTAGAACATTTCATTGCAATATCAATGTCTATTTTAAAACCATATTATTCATATATTCTAATTATAAAATAAAGGAGAAATTTGGTTAAACTATATCATTCTTTACTAGAAAAAATTACAGATTTTGATTTTAATTATTTTTCTCATTTCTCAAAAAAAAAAGACCAATTACTTATGATGGATGTGATTTCATTTCTGAAAAATAAAATAAGTGATTTCCACTCCTAAGTAGTGGCAAAATAGATATAGCCATTTTAGCTAGCAACATGATACCAAATGAAATAATTTATTTTTAAAAAATCCAAATTTTGGCTAAATTATGTTTCTTTCTTGGCAAAATTTTCACCCATTTGAAAGTTTTTCATCAATTTGAGTGATATGTCATTCAATTTTGTACACTTCTTCTCGTTTGAACTATGAAGGAATCATTGATCTTCCTTCCTTTGGCTACATTTAAAAATTTCTTGGAAAATCCCAAAATAGATCATATTAAATAGAAGCTATCTATATGAAGATCAAATCTAATATACGTTAAGTCATTTTTTTGTAAAAAGTGCCACATGTCATAATGTGATTGGTACAAGATGAAGTGATCTTTCAAAATCTAAAGTGGAAATTTTGTTTTAATATTTCTCTACCCAATTTAAACCTCAATATGGTATGGAGTTTGATTTTGCAAATATGTCCAAGAAACATTCCTTTACTAGGTGAATCAAAATTGGAGTTGGTTGGTGCAATGATTGAATTTCTAATGAAAGAATGAAATTTGCAATGAACGCAAGAAGTTACATGATTTTTGGAATGATGGGCATTTAGTGATTACTTATGAAAGTGAAAGCTAGTAGGCCACTATTTTAGATAATAGGTGCAGTAATCACATGGCATAGTTTTGTGAATGGATCACTATGTATCTAAAAAGTGATCCTTTTGTATTTAAATAACACACATGGATTTCAAAAAGTGTTTATCCCTTAGTAATTGAAAAGAAAGCATAAAAAACAAGGAACATTCATTACAATATTTCTACTAATTGGAAGCAAAATATTTATAGCTTCTCATTGTTTTATAATTTTTCTTGTGTGCTACATTGCCCTTTTTAGCCATTTTATAACTAAATTTCATCCTCTATAACTTCCCATTTTGTCTTGTCACCATCTAGAGATAAATAATAAACTTTTGTATGTCAGTTCTTCACTTTAGAAATTTCATTTTCCTTAACCCTTCAAGGACCTATTATCTTAATTCCAAAAGTCCTATTGTTCCTACTATGGACAAAATGGATTTGGGGTAGGTTCGTATTAGCAAAATTTATGAATTTTTCTTGAAATTTTTTCTTAAGAGAGAAAATTTTATTAGCATTTTGGAGAATATAATTTTTATTTCAATCTATGAATTGGAGCAAAACTTTTACCGCAATAAGCCCAAATTTCAATTCAATGGACCGCAACAAAAGAAATCTACAAAAACATGAAATAAAATAATTTTTTGCTTATCGTATATTGCATTTTTTTTTCTATATGGAAAACTTAGATTCATTCCATTTGGATTTGTGATGTGAAAGTTATAGATCATCTTGTTTTGTGAGCAATTAGAGCATCTTTTCCAAATAAATAACATAAAAGATTCATTTTAAAGTTTAATTTTTATATTTTTTCATAACAAAAAGTTCCATGAGGTTAACTTAACTTTGATTATTAAAACAATCTCACCATTGAGAATAGTGCGTTCTAATTCATTTTTGAGAGCTATCAACAATTTAGCTTTTTTCCTCTACCTCATGCCTACTTCTATATAATAAAATTTATAAAAAAAAAATTATGTAATGTTTTTGATTTTTTTTTCCGTAGACTTTTTATTTAAAATAATAATAGGATGCTTGTTTTGTTTTGTTTTTTTAGTTTAATTGTTTGTTACATTGAGATCTCCTGGACCATCCATCCTCCATTCACGTTCTTGGTACGACCTTGAAGCCCTTGGCAAGAGGGTGCACTTGCTTTGTTTCATGGTGTTTGGATCTACGGTGTGAAAGTTGTTGAATTTTGAAGTTTTTATCATTTAGAAAATTAGAAATTTATTTTTTCTTTTGTTTTGACTGTGACAACGACACAGGGCACACTACTCTAGTCTAGTCTAGGGTTAAGTTAAGATTGACATTCTTTTCTTTTTCTTTTTCTTTTTCCAGGAGTGAGTTCTTCCTCCCTTGCAATAATACTGCATGTCCAACGATTCTCGGCTTTGCAAGGACGAATCATCAGAGGTAAGGTAGCGCTCATAAACCAGTTGTGCTTTTTGAGGCGAGCTCCGTCCGGAATTGGTCCTCGCATTTCATGCCCTGCCAAACTGGTTCCAGAGATTCCAACATTACAGAATACAGACAGAAAACAAAGCAAAAAACGCACTGTAGCAAGCACGGCAAGAATTATTGGAAGGAGCTTCCCAAATGGAGGTCATGAACTGATGAAGGGCAGTCCGTCACCTCCGTCACTTCCACTTTACTGTTCGTGGTCTTCATCAGCCTTTCTCTCACTTACCGGTAACGTAAGATTATGAAACGAGAGCTGAAACCGAGCTAGCCAGACCCACTTCAGTTGTCGACCTTCAAAACACTTGGGGTCTTATCTTAGTTCTAAGCGTAAACTAGTGTGCCCTGTGCCGTTGCCACAGCCAAAATAATTTTCTAGTTTTTGAATTCATAAAGAACTTCAAAATTCAACAACTTTCACACCGTAGGTTCAAACATCATGAAACAAAGCCTGTGCAGCCCTCCTCACAGATAGCTTTCCAATGATACCAAGAACACCACTGAGGACACATGACCCCAGATATCTCACCATGAAAAAATGAAACAAACAACCTACGTTAAGGTATGGATTCATCAAACTGGCTTACTTAATCAGACGGACTGCCGTGCAGTTCAGTTCAATGGGGTGAATGTTGAAATGTGCGTCAATAATATAATGCCTCCGTCAGTTTGACTGTTTCACGTGGAGTGTAAAGTAATTCAGAAAAGTCTGGAATTTTTCTGTTGATTCTCATACAAAACCGTACCTGAAACAGGGGAACCTGGCCACAGTGAGACTGGATTTTAACTTTTTGACAATGCAGAATTGTTGTAGAAGAATGACGGAATGCTTCTATCAAAATAGTCAGTCAATTTTACAGTTTTTATTTTTCTTGGAGGATATCACTGATCACACATTCTAACATTTTTAGAATAATCATCATGAATTTTAACCCCAAATTGAAAGTCCCAAGATCATTTTGTCATCAAAAACCACTCAAAAACTGTCATTTTCAAAGCAAACAACTGAAAGTTCAAACATTTGTTTCATTTGCACATCCAACTGTAAGATATTGTACTAGACTAGCTTGAGAATGTGTGGAAGAAATTTTAGAAGCTTTGATTTTAATGATCACAAGATATAAGCATTCAAAGGGAAGAAAATAAAATTTTCTCTTCGACCCTAACTTGATTAGATCATACCAAGCCTTCGTTTGGCATTTCAAAAATGTGATTTTAGACATTCTCCATTCATAGCATATATTCGTTCTTCTTACAACTAACTTTTATATCTCCCACCAACCTAATTGATGCAAGCTCAAGATTGTGTTAAAAACAACATGGATTACTTTCTAAATAACTTATATTTTGTAGCAAAACTACTTGAAAATGTTGGTGGTAAAAAGTCCTATGACGGAGCAAAACTCTAAGATAAATTATACAACTGATTCCAAAAATATCCAAAAAAAAAAAAAATACTCCTTTATTTGAGTGCCTTCGATTCTTTTAGAAAGTTACTGGCGAAATTCACAATAATTAAAAGTAAAACATAAGCTAATAATTAAAGTTATTCACAACTGCAGAAAGTCAAGGGAATGATCCCAACTTAATCGAATTGGCGTCTGATCCAAGGAACTGAAATACCAGAATCGAACTTCCAGATTTCATGACTTTTATTTATTTATTTATATTTTGAAACAAATGAAACGGATGACTTTGCTTTTGAAAAACCATTGATTGAAAAGGAATGCTACGGCCTGAAGGCGGAAAGACCCAGTCCACCTGATGTACATAATTATAACGTGGACAGAAGGGGCCCCTGCCTATTAGTAAACAATGTTGTGTCCCACTCAGAGGAGTGACCTAGAGCCTCCTTACATGCTCCCCTGGTGGGGAGAGCTACAGGGGAGCTACAGGGAAAAATACCAATTTTACTTTTATGTGGACTTGTAGGTGAGCGACTAATACAATTAGGGCTTGTATTAGATTCTCTCACGATCCACTAGTCTCTTCTAGTCTCCACCAATAGAGTTGTTCACCAATATCAGATGAAAATAGAGCTCCTCTTTTTCTATTGTCCACACCAGCAAGACAATCAATGGAGACAATTTTGTCTTTTGGCTTGTTTTAGGTTCAAATTTACCCATCGAGCGAGCATATAAGCCCACCTTCATCACATAAAGTTTTCCTTCATTAAATATTTCCTCAATCCAATGGCCCAGATGTCCTCTGGATGAACACTTGTAATACCACTTCAAGGGTCTACAAGTGTTGCAATGAAGGGAGCATAATAACCTAAATTGAGATGAGAAACTGATGACTACAAAATCAAACCTCCACAAGGTAATTTAACTACACCTACAATGGACTACTACTCAAAATTGATTCCTATTTTTGAAGGAAAAATAAACAAGGAAGATTCCCCAAATGGTGAGCATGATAAGGACAAATGCAAGGTGAATCTTGAGTAGTATGCAGCTCTATTAATAAATTGTGGAGGTGGCAACTTTACAAGTGGTCAATTTCAAGTGCACTTTGTGTTGTTTTAACTTCTCTCTCTAATGTCATTTCTTCATGTGCATCAAATTAATTTGGCATCACCTACATGACAATTAGAGCACCCTACACTTTGTATCTTTGAAAATTTGTAACTAATTCACAATGCGTCCAAAAATTATGGAAACACTTGCAATTTGATTCATAGTCCTTTAGCAATATGCAAAAAATGTTGTTCATTTTCTAAAGCACATTGGTTATACTACAAAGCTTATTCACGCAATTCCAAGTATAATTGCCATAGTTGAACTTCTATATAGTACTTCTTATCTCAAATCTCATCTATATTACAAAATTTTAGATCCTCAAAGAAAAATCATGTTAGATGTTAAAAATTACTTATTTCTTTTGAACATTCTTTGTAAATAGACCTTGGTATATATTGAAATAGCCAAAAAGTTGATAAATTATTTGAATACATATTATTGTTATTAGCCAAAAAGTTAAAATATACTTCCTCTATCCTAATATAGATCCAAAGTTTCCATATATATTTGTCCCAAATTAAATTCAAAATGGCTCTCCACAACTTGATCAACAACATTTGAAGCTAGTTTGAATACCTAGAAGTAAGAGAATCCACAAATGCCACATTCTAAAGACTATTAATACAACAACTTGATCCCTCTAACTAGGGAATTGAAACACAACCTCTAATCAACTAAAAGTGATGAATCTAATCCACAATTGTACAAAAAGTGCTACTAACAATGAAATTTCTTGTTAAAAATTTTATAGAGTTGAATCACTTAACATCACCAAAATTGAATACAAAGGACATCATTGGACTTCAGTACACCAACATCAGTTGAAAAATGATTTAAATTAATAGCATTTGAACAATTTCAAAAAGGAGGAAAAATATCAATTTTGTCCCTTTTTTCAACATGCACTACTTTAATTTACTATTAACTTTCATTTTTTCACATCTAGTGGAGTTTACTAGAAGTTACAATAACTAAGCAATTTCTTGAAAACTCACACATAATCTAGCCATTTTGAGGAAACTCCAAATTTATTTTGGAATGGAGAGAGTATATTATTTCTTGCATGTGTTAGAAATTGCCTACTCCCTACTTGTAACATATATAGAAGTTTTACTATACTTTGTTTTTTCAAATCTTGGGACTATTTGTAAATGTTTTTTTAATCTTCAATTATCAAAGATGAACTTACATGTCTTCTATGTGTGATAAGAATCTAGACTTTGGGGTGAAATTATAGTATTCATGTGAAGACATCACTAGAAAATGGTGTTCAAGTCAACAAAAAAAATTAACAATTTATTGACTTGAATACTATATTGACCATTTTAATAGTTTTTTGTTGATTTGGTACAAATTAATACAATGGTCACATAATTTTTCTTGATTCAAATAATACAATGTCTAAATCAACAAAAAAGATAACACATTTGTTAATTCTGAATTCCAAAAGTTTCAAATACTTTTTCATTGTTTGGGAAATATTTTAATCACCATGAATGAAATTCTATGTCAAAAAACAATTTAATTAGAAAAAAAAAGGCAAGCCTTTTATTTCTTGGAGATAGAAGACAGCTGACATTAGTATCAGAAAAATAGAGAAGACAAGGTCTTTAAAGAAATGGGGTGATAAAAGGTAGAACAAATCATGTGGGATATGTGAACCACTGATGGTTTTAATTCACATATCCCATATGGTTTATTTTACCTTCTACCATCCTATTTGTATGAAAATCTTATCTTCTTTACTCCCCTAGCACCAATCATCAAGAAATAAAAACTTGTCTTTTTTATTCTAATTAAATTATTTAGTTTAATTTTTAGTTCTACCTATGTGTTGTTTTTGCCTATATGGTAGTTTGAGTTGGGCCAATTTTTGGCTTGCTGTGAGGCGGTCATTTATGAAGCAAATTTATAAATGAATTATTACTATTATTCTTTTGACTTAACCATCATAACAAAACAGACAACAAATTTTTGTTAAGTATTGTCGAAGACAACACTATTGAGGATACAAATGACATCAACATTTTTTGTTAATTTTTTGTTATGGTGGTCATTATTTTTCTACTAGTGAGAATTGAAGAAATAGTGAAGACAAACCACTTCAAATATTATATTTACAAAATTTGAAAATATCTCCATAGTTGTGTGTATCATAGGATAGTGTATAGAAAAAGGATAACTCTAATTTGAAAACACATGTTGGATATGGCTCAACTATCTAAGTTAATAAATTCTATTTAGGCATGTTGGGAATGCTTCATGAACCTAGATAGCAAATTCCATCCCATACTTTACTAGTAGAAAATGGTTTGTGTAAACTAGGGAAATGTCTATAGAAAGATCCACCAATAGTCAAATTCCACATATAGATCTTCTTATAAGTCATTTCCTTGGTCTATATGGATCATATTTCTATTAAGAGCTTTTAGAGTAGAACATTGTGATGTAAACCAAATTTCCATGTCTTGCTATAATGATGAAAGGTGATTTTTGAAGTAAGCTATGATTATTAGCCCAAAATTCAAATTATAGTTAAGTTATTCATTTTGGAAAATTATTATATTTCAAAATTGTTGTAAGGACCAAACTTGATAAACTTCATTTCATTAGTAGGGATCAAATTTGAAAAGATGATATTTATAGATAAAATTCAAATCAAAGAAGGAATTAAAAGTTGCCAAAATATACTAATAGGTGATTCATAAATTAATTCCTAAAGGACCAAGGGTGTTTCTCAAAAAAAATATTAGAAACTACTATTTTTTAGTGTGTTTCCTAAAATTGAAATAAAAACATTTTTTTGAACTTCGATTCTATAAAAGTGCAGTAGACTACTATTACAATGTGAGGAAATGTTTTTAACCCATTTGACCATGAGGATTGAAAGATTATAATATTTGAAGTGAGAAAATAAAACTTTTTTTCATTCTTGCAAACAAGGTCAATACACTTTGGACCTTCTTGGAGTAAATTTTTACTCTACATAAAAATGAGGAATTTTGGTTCACTTACAAAAACTTTCAAAAGCAACTACAATGTCTAGCTTACACCAACCTTTGTTTTATCTTTTTGTGAAAGTGAAAGAATAGTCATTACATAAAATTTGGTGAAGCATTGTATTTCTACATTCTTCCACCTTACAGACCAAAAAACACTTTTCAATTATATTTATGCAATTTTCATCTAAATTTGGTGACTTCATCTATATTTTTAATAGAATTGTAAAAAATTTGGTTAAAAAAGATTACTTTTATTTGATGAAAAGTAGACATTTACTTTGAAGTAGTGCAATCTCACCCCATGGTGAAATGCATTAAAAAGTTGACTTACACTTAATTACCCTACAATGCAAGGAGGTTAAGCGAATTGGCAATATACTAGTCATTTTTTGATGATTTTTTATGCAATAAAGAATTTTTTTAATTTCAAATCTAAATGGTGAAAAGTTAGAAACAAACATTTGGAATACGTGGAGAAATATTTCAAGAACTTTGACTTTATAGATTGCAAGATAATTGGACTTAAAGTTAGAAGAAAAGTTTTTTTTAATTTAAAATAACTAACAAAATTTGACTCCTTGTAGAATGTAATTTGAGAACTCAATTTTTTTTCTTTGAAAAATTGTATGCAATATTTTATGAGATGCATACATACAAAATTTCAAAAATTGATGAGTTTTTTTGCAAAAGATGCCCCCCAAATGTCCAAATTGCCTAAATTCTTTCAAGTAGCATAACTTTTGATTTGGGCACTCAACTAGTAAAAGAAATTATATTCCTACTAAGAGGTAACATGTTCACACCTTGTGTAAAATTTCTGTGAACTTCATAAGATCCTATCCAAAATTCCAAGTGCTTGTTGAACAAATATTTGGTCCTTTAAGAGGTAACTATTAAAAAATTCTACAATTGATGAAGTTTCAAATCTCTAAAGCTATTGGCACTACTCATTTCAGAAATTAAGGGTCTTAAGACACTCTCCCTTCCATGCATTGCAACTCTCATGTCCCCCCCCCCCCCCCCTTTTTAGAAAAAAATTAAATCCTTAAATGTCTAATCCATCATTTTAGGGTGGCAATGCAAATTTAAAGGTGTTTGGTCCTCTAATTTGTTAATTTGAAATTTCATATCTTTTTCTCATATAGTTTGTCAAGTTGCCTCTCTATAGGTAAATTTTTTTGATTTGGACCAAAACTGCTCCTTGGGGTGATTTTTCAAAGTCAAACACTTCCCGAAATACTCATCGTGCATATTCCTAAAAGAGAAATCTAGCCAAAAAAAGACCATTCTAAGAAAAAAATTCTATAGATGTACAAGTAGACAAGGGGTTGATTTTGTGGAGCATATAGTAGATGGGTATAACCAAGTGAAGTTTTTGTTTTCTCAATATACCTCACATAATTGCAAGGCTCTGAAACAATCTTCCATTGTTTTAATCCTTATAAAAATTGGTATGTAATGTTTGGTGAGAATTGTCATTTAGTTCATTGTTAGCCGGTGCCTTTGAAAAATAAATTGTTGGAGTGTGAAAATGGAGGATCTTGAATGGAAGAAAAAAATTCTTAGGATTGGCATCCAATTAGTATGCATAAATAAAAGGTGGATATGTAGCCGTTGCTAATGAAATTGTCAAATTTTAACCGCTTGCTTTTTTGAATCAAAAGCTAATACTTTGGTTGCTAGAGGTAAGTATGTTTTTGGACAAGATAAGTATCACTTTAAGGTTGGTTGTTGAGAGGCTTGGAGTGGTTGGATAGGGAAGGGGGAGATTTTGCTTTAGGATTGGCCATGGTAGCTAGCCCTTGCTCTATTGCTTATGTTTTCCCAATATAATGAAATTTTTAAGTTTAATTTCAAAACTAGCATGTCTTTGAAAGAGGAGGATTTTAGCTTTTGCAAATTTGAAGTTGAAAGAAAGTAGCTAGTAAGAATTTGATACTAGAAGAAATGAATTAGGAGATTTTAATAAGGAGAGGATGCAACTATTGCCCCCTAAAAAAACCCTCTTTCCTTTCTACAAAGAGGAGGCAAATTGCCAAAAAATTTAGCTCCAAAAACTTTCTAAATGCTATTAGCATGCATGCTTTTAACTATTCATGACTATATTTGGTAAAAAATGGCAAATTCTTTTTTGTGAAAATTTGAGAAATAAAACCCCAAATTCATTTTACTTGGGAAAAAAAACTTTTGTTTTTCCAACAACTAAACTTTGAATGAAGATATCTTAAAATCTTTATAGTCAAAGTGTTTGAAAATTGGAAGGTACATTAAATAAATTTGACAATGATAAATAAGATTTTGTGCTTAGAATTTTCAATAAATGATTCAAACAAATATTACACTTTCTTTTCATAAATGGTAGTTTGGAGTTGCTTTTGGATGGAGGATTGCCTTTGGACATTTAGAGCATCCTTGATTAAGACTTAGGATAAACATACTATTTGTCTGTAATGAATGTGGTTTGAGGTTGAGTAAGAAAGTAGGTAGAAAAGCGAGCTAAACATCTTGACTTGCATGGTGCATTTCCAACTTTTGCTAGAGTACTATTCAATTCATTGTAGAGAGACAATTACTTGCATTGAATCACAATGGAGAAATTTTAGAAAAGATGGAGAGCCTCTGGGAATATTAGAGAATTTTGCATTAAGTTTTATTTTAACAATGCCATAGCATGTGGATTGAAGAGCTCAACAAAATTTGTAAATGTGGTATGTAGTGTCCACAATTAAAAAGAGGATGATAAGGGATTGATTGGGTCACTACATTTGTCACCACCTTGCTTAATACCATTCCAAAGTCACTTGACCAATCAGACTAAGTTAAGGATGCTTTTAGGGGTTAATGAAATATAGTTGCACTTATTGAAATGTTCTTTTTGAATTTATATTTGAAATCCAAAATCAAAGATTTTATCTATGGCAATTTTTCTCTAAGTTGAAAAATAATGTACTAGAGCAATCTACAAATATTTCCTTTTTTTGAATGAATGAAATCACTAAAAGTCACTTGATTGGGATGATATCCCGACATTAGATGAACTTACATACTTTTGGATGAAGAGTTGACATTTAATCCATGAAGGAAAGAAGCTTCAATAGATCGAAGCACAAAATAGTGAAATTAGGTTTCCTCAACAATGAGGGTGCCTTACCCAAGAAAGTTACTTTACATATCATCAAAGTCAACAAATACTTCGTGAGGTTCATGAGACCCAATTGCAACGATGCCTAATTCAAAAGTAGTTCATGGTAGTATAATAAAAAGCAATATTTATAGTGTCAAATGCCGTACAGGGCAACCTAATTTCACTATTTTGAGTGAAGTTGCACTCGCTTACCCGGGAAAACTGAAAACAACATCCTTGCCCCAAACCTGAGCTCGAAGCAGAGTGATGGCAATCAGGTTCACACGCAGGGATTCTTCCATACTCTGACTTTCACGAAGCTTGCATCTCGCCGATGGATTCGTTGCACGCTCATTTCGAAGTATTTCAAGTTACGCACTGGGAGCTTGAGGATCAAGCTGCTTAATGTCAGTCTCACTGCTTTTCGAGGATGAATCTTGCCAGGTTCCACCTCCATCGCAAGGATTGGTAGCCACGAACTCATAAGGTAATGGATTTGATTGCTTTCTTTCTACTGAAATCCCTTCTTGTCCCGACGTGGTTAGATTTGTTGCCATTGACAAATGGTGGTGCATCTTAGGGTGATCTGCCATGTATACAATTCCTTACTCTAGTTCCTGAATTTAGGTTATATTCTTGTGGTTAAGTACCGGCATTAACCCTGCAGCCTTGCTGAGTGTTTGTATGTGGATTTTGAATGCTTATGTTGGCGTTTGAAGTTTTCGTTTATTAATTTTTAATTATTGCTACTTATGTGAGGAGTTTCTGAGATTTGGTTTTCTGTGCATGTACAGAATGGCACGACTGCAGCTACAGATCCTCAGAAGGATCTGCTCGTTCTCAAATCCGTCGTCAGTTGTGGAGTACCGGGGTGTTGCTGCATTTCGTGGCTTCACGTCGTATAATAACTACGCATTTAGCAAGAGCTTGGGTTACGACGAAGGAAGAGTTGGCAAGGGTTCAGCAAGAGGTGATTTTCTAGGGCATTTTCGTTGTGCTTCAATAATTCGGACATTGACTACTGAAGGTGGAAAAGAAGGCAAAGATGGGGATACACCTCACCATTCTACCAAAGTTGATGGAGGGATGAAGTATAGTGTTGTACAAATTGACAGTGATGGCGCATGGCGTACGGTGTTGCGCAATGCTGTTGAGCTTGTGAGTAGCTTTTACCCTTTCTTGTTCTTGAAATAAGACCTAATTGCAGAACATTTCCACGCAATAATTTTTAAATTTCTGCAAATGGTATAGTAGAAATTTGGGTTTCAGGGGTTTGGACAATATTAGGGTTTCGGATGGTTTACCACTTGGTAACGTACCTCTGTCTTGTCTACACCCTTACCAGCCAAGTGGCCAATAAGCTAACTGGAATCGGTTGCTGATGCCCGCACTGCCTAAGTTGTGTCAAATTGGTGCCAACTCCCGCTAACTAGCTTGCAATGAGTTTACATTCATATCCGCCAGTCAAATTATCTCCCATATTTTGGAGAAGTAAACTAATTGTGCGTAAACCAATGGGATAAAGTTCTAAATCTGCCCGCATCAGCCAAGTAGCCGGATTTGGCTAACTTTAAAGCCTAACTCCCCATTAGTTTACCTTGCAAGTGCTCACAAGGGGTGAATTAACTTCCAACTAGCTAATGGGGGCGTGCGCCCCAATCAGTCAATTGACGTTACTTGCTTTGTGTGGGCGAGACCTACGTGGATTTGAATATGATCACAGGTTTTGGCAATGTTCGTCTTGTGACTGAAGATGTTGACCTGATGAGAGGGTGGGTTATTTTAGGGCGTACACCCTCGAGATGTCAGCATTCTCGCATCTTCAACTCCTTTTATTTCACAGAGGTCAATCATAACTGTGCACAACGAGATGGTGAGGCGAATTTCAAGGCGGGAATTGAAGATCTCTGTTTTGATTCTAGAGGCTTATAACGTTGCTGGCTTATTACCACTTTTCAAATTCAGTAATTTTCAAGGAGCTCTTGTTTTATTAAATGTTGAATCTTTTTTAGGATCTGATGACGACCACCTCAAGCTTTTTTTTTCAGATCATGGTGCGGATGGAGAATGTCAAAGCTCTGTTGAGTAGAGATCATGTCTTACTGTTTGAATCTCGACGCCCACGGTAAATGACCGTGCGCAGCTGTTTCTTTATTGTTAGGCGGCATGATTTGCAGTTTAAGAAAATCTAGGTTTAAACTGGTAAAGTTAGTATCATATCTACTAATTTGATTAATAGCTTCTTATAATCAGGCTGGCGAAATATTTCAGCGGAGCTCATTATTTTCCAGCAGGGATGTTGAGTTTTGGATTATGTGAAGCTGACTAACCATTTTAGGGATCTCACTTGGATTTCCTAATCATCTTGCAGGTCATTCAAGGACCGTGATATTGTGGGAGCAGCTCCTTCCATTGCAGAGTGTCAAGAAGCTGCAGCAGACAGGTTCCTGACTACTCTTCTATGTGATAGTGTTCCTTTTTCTCTCCATAGCAAGTTCTTTCCTAAATTTATTTTTACACTCCAAGCCCATTGTCGAATTCACCTTAGCCTGCTACATTGTGAATTACTTCAAAATGCAGGGCTCGGGAACTGTTTGCAGTTTATATGTCACAGCAAGCTCGGGCGCCGATTAGCCATGTTCTGGATGCGATGCCCTTTCATCTGCGAATGTTGGAGTGTTTGCTTGACGACACAAGCACTTTCTTTTACCAGAAAACTGAAAGGTGATCCAGTGGTCCCTGCTCAAATATAGAAATGGAATCGGCAGTCGCACTCCTTGAATTGGAACACAAACCGGTTCAAATTGCAAGTCTCAATAAGTAGAATAACATGTACTGGTTGAATTGGTTTTGTTGTACATTCAGGAGAATGCAGGAATTGCTTACAAAGCTATGGTGAACAATTAAAATCCTCGGAAATGAGTTCTTAAGTGAGACATACAGACATCTAATTATCCTCAATTCCCTCAGGAGCAGACTCGAAATTGTTTATCCGGAATCTGTGGCTGAGATATAGTAGAATCTGGTGGTCAGTCTTTGTCATTGACAAGATGAAAATTTATGTCTCTAAGAAAATCTAGAAAAAATTCTGACATCTAAAGAGAAATTTGCAGAAGCTTTTCGTGGACTGACTTTAAACATGATGTTCTGCAAGGTTGAAGGTAGTCGTGGAGCGTATGCTTGAAGAGCTCACCGGTGACGTCAATATGGGCGGGTACTATCTTATCCCAACCATCGAATTTTTGTTTCCAATTAACATGCTTGCTAGATGTGGAGATACATAGTGAAATCGATGTGTGGAGAGATCTTCAGACATCTTCCAAGTTTTCAGCTCTTGATCAGTAACAAATAAGCATTTATGACTTACGAAAGCTTATTCTGTTTAGTTGCAACAATACCGTAGGACGTCCGAATAAAACACTTTTGTGGTTATTTTGAATGTTTCGATTTAGTGACTTGAATTTGTGTTAGGAACTCACATTGGTTACGATTGCGTTTTGACCGTCAGGCTTCAACGCTTGTTGCCACTGAAAAGAGCACTAACAGAAGTCGAGCATGATGTGAGGGACACACATGATGCGTTGGAAGAGGTGAATCTGAGAACAGTATATATTTTCATACTGGTCTGGTTGATATTCACGAGATCTTTCTTGTGTATCTGAGTATTCAGATATCATTGATGAATGTAATTATAGCTTGCTTTGGTTGTAAATGATGGTTAGAAATGCGCTTGTGAAGGTGAGGGGCTTGAGATCCACCAGCTAATTTTCATCACTACTTAATTTTCATCACTTTCAACCATTTCGGATCCGGACATTGAGATATGACACTTCTTGTGATTTTTTTCAGGTACTAAGCAGCGACGAGATGTTGGCAGCAATATGTCTTAATAAGAAAGAATTGCAGTGGTCCTTTCTTAAAGGCTCCGATGCAGAAAGGTGCATTGCATTGAATCATACAGCCAGATGTACTCGATTAGCCATCTAGAACCTCTCGTGTTTAATGAACGAGTCTTTTCTTTCATTTCAACTTTCGTTGGAGAAGTGCCTGTTATCCTTGCAATCGTGCCCAGCCTGGTTCGTGGTTATTTTATGGAAGGTCTTGACAAATGTCTTGATCTGTTATTCGTCAAGTGAGAATGAAGACTGTAATCGACCAACATTGCGTCAAGCGGCAGCTGACATGCTCATTACTTATCAGCGTCAGGTATGACTTCACGCTTCACATTAAATTTATTTCACATCTGCTATCTTCTCTGTGAAGACCATGGAGTTTAGGCATGGAAGATCATTGCACCTGTTAATGCGAACATAGTCTTTGAATGTCAGTCCAGTGATGTCACATTTCCAGTGCATGCCGGAGTAATTCCGCATGTGACACTGTTTATTGCGATATTGTAAGGGTCTATTCAAGGGAGGTTTTCTAAGGTTGTACTGCGTTCAAATTAACTTTGTTTCTGACTTATCTTATTGAAAACTGCATAGATTGACAATGCTGGCGGTGCCCTGGAGGAGCTCAGGAAAGACATCGATGCTACACAAGAGGTCTTACAACTTTTCAGATTATATGCTTAGTTAAACTTTAGTAGCATCCGGGCATCAAATTTTGGGTCAAGAAGTTAACCACCTACAGCTTTTGATTTTTTTCTGCTGGTGGTGACAGATTTGGGAGCTGGGACTGGACACTACTCGGAACCGAATCATCCAAATGGACTTGCTTTTCAACTTGGGAACTCTGTCACTGGGAGTGTAATTCTCTGCCTCTTCCATGGCATTGTGATCATACATACTATCCAGTGAATCGAAATATTAATGATCATTCAAACCAAGATTATAACAGGAGAAAGGATAGATAGTTGTTTTTTAAGTGGTTGTTATACGCAACATTTATGAAACATTGTTATAAGCTGAAGATTTTTAGCCATTCATTCGACCTAAACTCATTCTGTGCTTGTCGATGATGCTGGGGTTTTGAAATTTCCAGAGCTGCACTTGTAGCAGGATACTTCGGCATGAATCTACCCAGGTCAGTGTTTCAGTCAAGTATGCCTTAGCTTGTGAAGCTCGAGTCAAATTGTAGTAAACCAAGCTACACCGATTTGACTGATACCGAATAAATTTGGCACTAATTTACTAAAGTCACGTTATTTAATTAGAGTAGTCTGCAATAGTTGTGTATTGTACCAATTTCTTTAGAAATAAAATTTTGTACTAATTTTGTACTGAACCTCGCTAATAGGACAAATCAGTGACATTTTCTTAAATTTCTAAAGGCATTAAAAGGATTTAGAAAATTATAATTAAAGTGGCAGTTTTATGCTGAATCAACATACAGCATAACGAAAGACACTCGGGTGACATTCACATTTAGACAAATTAGAAGCTACGAACATAATGCGAAGTCATTAGCAAGAACAGAGTCGAAACTTTTCTACCGATTATAAAAATTTACATTTGTATTTTGTGCCTCTGGTACAGTGGATTCGAAGAAAATTCAACAGCCTTCTGGTGGGTGGTTTTTGGGTCAATGGGCTTAACATTTTCCATTGGTACCTTCCTCGTGTTTATAGTCCGAGTTTGGCCCCGAGTTATCGACAGACGGCGCGCGCGGGTTAGTGAAGCACAAACATTCTCGTTTCTTTATTATTTTGGGAGTTAAAAGCTATGATTTTAATTACTAATGTCTGAAGTAAATTCTCACAGGAACTGGCTGGATTACGTGAGCTCCTGCAGCATCTTGATGATGTTGATGACATCTTTCAAGCTGTTGCACGTGAAGGTTAGACTCCAATTCCGCATTCATATTATTCGTGGACCCTGAGTGTACAACTTCCAATAATATAGTGTGTGCAGTGATGTGAATACGCTATCCTATTGCCATTCGGGAGGCTATGAACCAGTGGCCTTCGTATTTTTGTTGCTTTTGATGTTTTTACGACCCTATTGTCTATATAATGGCATCGTTAAGGCGAAGTAAATACAAGGACTGATGATGCATCTTACTGATGTTTGGTCTGATTTTATTGCTCCGTGCAGTTGCAGGCAAGGCGGTAACGCCGAAAGAATTCAAGAGAATTCTTCAGTCACACCCTACTGCAAGATTTATGCGCCAGGTCTAGCTACAAGCTCTGTACTGACTTTTCTGGCCAAGGAATATTTGTTATTCAGTTGCGTTGTTATCCCCTAAGTGTCCAAAGTAAAAATGGATTTCCACTTTGGAATCTGATCGTCCATTATAGTAATTTCTAAAATATATTTTTACCATTCAAACATGTAGGACGTGATATCTTCTTTCCAGTGGTACATTTTGTTCCCAAATATTCATTCAAACTCCAATTGATGTGGAAGCGCCACTTCTGGCCTTTTGGGCGATTAAGGGGTTAAGAGTTCCCAGAGCTGGTTTTCAGCGTTCTACCGATGAATTCAATATCTGATTGTGTGTTTTTACTTCCCTCAGAGAGAACTGGACATGATGTTCCGGATGTTCGACACTGACCGTAATGGGTTCCTTGAGGTATATATTCACTATGCCTTCTCCTTACGTTTTATAGGTAGTTCAAGCTCCTAAGTCGTCATGATGTGGTGAAGCAAAGACATTCGCCCTCCCTGAATCATGATATGTTTCATATGCGTGCAGAATATGGAATTTATGGGAAAAGATAAGAAAAAAGACCGTCATGGAAGAGACGACGAGATGCCTAAACATGGCCGAAGACCGTTGTAAGCAGTGTAGATGGGCAACCTATTTCGTGACGGATTTTTGAACCAGTTGTTGCGATTAAATTTCTGGCAAGATAACGACGACACATCCAGCTCATGAAGAAATCATGTATTCATCAATGAGCTCCTTCCGGTTCTTTAGCTGCTTCGACGCTGATCCTGCTTGGAGTTTGACATTGTGGGTATTGGAATATTAGCTGTAGACTTGTCACTATGGTGGCTACCTACAGAGTGATACCTGAAGTGCTGCAACTGCACGTCTTTCTTTCTAGTGGACTTCCTGTCACCAAAGTTGGTAAACTTGAATCATTTCAGTCCAGAGTAGGCATTTTGAGTTCTCAATTACACAGCGTCTGGTCTTGGAATGAAAATGAGGTTTTCTTTTGTCCCTTCTACACACCTCCCACTTTGAAATTGGATAAGAAATTCACAGAAAGTGATGATTTTTTCGATCTCAGCAGACTTGGTACCAAATACTTTTCCACTGCTTCATAGTAATCTCCCAATGAAAGCGCTCTCCTGCATCATGGTCAGTGATGTGCGTAGCTTAGCACTTAATGTTTCATGATTTTCGTGTGAGGTTCTGAATCAGTTCATATGAAGATAGGAAGAAAAGGAAGAAAAGGAAGTCTTAGAAATTTTTTTGGCAAGTCAATTTTTATTTTGCTTCAAAGTTGCAAATCAAGATTACACTCCTACTAAGCTCTCTCTTAGGATTGTCCCCATTATAAGAGGCCTTAGCTTGTTGGACTCAGGTAAGCTTTACCATCAAACATAACATTGTTCACTCATTGTATATGGTTCCATTTAACTTGAAGAAAGTTGAGTATCTAGAAAGTAATGTCATTACACGTGATGAAGTGGCTTAACCTCCATGATTTACAGAAAGGATGATTCCTTTCTTTTAGCCTATATTCTTGGAACTTCAGCAATTTTTTAGGAGAACCAAATTATGTTTTATTAACAATGTTATGAACTCAAGTCAATGTATTATTGTAGCAATGAATCATGCAATAATTATTTCAAATAGCACTATTATTCAATCCATAAAGGATTGGGGTGCATTTTAGGTGTAATTTGTCAAAAATTGTTAGTTTTTAAAGCAATGAGAGAAAAAATTAATAATTTTAAAAAAAAAATCTCAATTGTATAAAGAATTGTGTTGGAAAATTTCAAAAACTTTGACTATGCAAATTGAAAGATGATAGCTTTTGAAGGTAGAAGAGAAAGATTTTTTTTCCAACCTTGGTTGATAGAGTTAGTAGATTTTAACTCCTACTGTACATTTATAGCATGTCATTCACCAACAATGCTAGTATGTGAGTATGAAAATGTGAGCATATGAGTCTTGAGCATATATATTACTATGTAGTAGGTATCCTACATCCATTGAATGTACTTATAATATAGGTATTTATAACATAATTACACTATAATCATAGTAGGTTTCTATAATATTGGCACTTATAACATAGGTGTTTAGTCTTTTAGGCACATGGGCACACACTTCTAGGTTCAAATAATAGTAATCCTCTATCATTCACTATTGTGTATCTCTTAATCCTTAAAGGAAAATTGGACATCAAACAATTTGAAATTTGTTACAAAGTCACATTTGAATGAATCTCTTTGAAATTTTGACATAGCATGTGTATATGTATACCTTCCATGAAAATTCAAAATTTGTCAATTGAGTATTAGATCAAAAGTTATATTGTCTAAAAGAATTCAAGCCAGTCATGCAACTTTAATTAGCTTTTGTTAGACCCTTCTATTATTTCTAAGGATTTATAAGTATGTAACTAATTTGATGAAGTATGATTTTGTCAATAAAAAGCTTTGTTTGGTGCAAAAATCTCACTCCAAAGTCAATGAAGCCTACAAGGCTTGACCAAAAAAGAATTTTTTTTTAATTCCAAATGTTAAAACCTTAAAATCTACATAGCCAAATTATATATATATTGGTCAATTAGGAATTAAACCACTTCAACTTAAACAATAGAAAAAGTGGTTCTTAATAGCATGCCTCAAAACAACTACGAGTCAAGTAATTCCTTTTCTTAGTAGCTCAATGGTTTTTTCAAAAGACTCTGTAAAGATGGAGTATTAATGCTTGAAAGACACAACCCCAATCCCCATCACCAAGCTAGTCACCAAAATGCTTTGATTATTGAACCAATAGCTATATTCTCTTTGTTTCTATAGTAAACAATGAAGTCATTTATAACACATTTTTGGTCCTCAATGTCCTTCAAGGATCAATTTGTCACACCAAATTTGCATTGTTATTCATTCAAAGCTTGTTTTGAGAGAAGTTGACACTTGCAATGTATGGAATTCTAGTTGGCATTCTTGGTGTGGTTGGATCAACAACCACACTACAGAATAAGAGGAGGCTTAGGAAAGAGACCCTATTTGCTCTACTATGCCTCAATAGTGTACCCTGGAAACTTGCCAATGTCCATCTATTGATACTTAATAGCCATGAACTGGTGCAAATAGGGTCTTTTACCTTAGTGGCAACAATTGTCAACAATGCATTCAAGCAATCCTTGCTCTACTATTAGTTGTTGCTTCATCAATTTCTAAAGTTCACTTCCTGTCACCAAGTACAAATTACTGCACCCCTAGTCTGTGATGTTATATTCCTTGCTTTTTGCTTCTCATGATTTGAGGCTCCTTTCACTAAACCAAAAAAATGGGGACCAAAAAGTACAATTCTTGACATTGACACAAGCCATCAATACCAATTTGTCCTAATAGTGCATGCTACAAAATCAACTTAAGTATTATTTTAGAGTAAGACCTTACTTGATCATGGAGTCTCTTGTTTCTCATAGAGACATTCACAACATTTTTGAATTTCTGCCTACAATACGTTTTCCTTTCCACACCGGTCTCCCGCACCGTCAACAATCTTGAATGAAAATTTTCTTGCTTATCAAGGATATAAAGTAAAACAACCCATTGTGGACTAAATATCCATTGCGGAAACCTAGGAATGATCTCATTGTGGATTTTTTTTGCAAAGAATGAGACTTAAGCCATAATCAATGCCTTAACTAACTAGGATGGAGTAGTTAGTAACCACATTAGGAACTTTCAGCTTTTCAATGTTAGTTCATTGTTCAACATCACTTTTTTAGAGTTTTCATGTTAGAAATTATTGTGCTTGCTTTAGATGAGTTTGATAGATATTATGGATACAATTTTTTAGGTCTTGTTTGAAGGTAAAAAAAAGCTCCAACTTCGACAAAAAAAACAACTTCTGCCATGGTTGGTTGTTTTCAATTTCAAAATGCAAATCTCTTACGGTGCTTTTTATTTATTACAAGAATTGAAACGAAATGAAATAAAGGACAGACACCTCAGTGTAGTGGAGTGTAGTTGCCTGCTGCAAATTTGGATCACAGAGAGCTGCAGTTCTCCCTCCAAGCAATCTTGTTGTGCCGATCTACGGCATAGTTGGGTGACTCTCTATTGATGACCCCTTTCAACAGTTTCACAGTTATGTTGAGCTCGCATATGTAACAGAACGGCTGCTGCGATATCGAAGCTCCAACGGGAGTTGTATCACTGTACAAGTGTACAACTCTCTCTCTCTCTCAAAGAGCCAGCAACAAAAGATGATTGTATGTACATGTCAATTGGGATAAGATATGACGATGCCACTACGATGAATGAATGGATGCTCTAACTGTAGTTGGGTAGTCTGCTCTTCAAATGACCTGTTAAGAGCTAATTGCATTTGGGGTTAAGCTAATTAAACTCCTTGGAACAATTATTTGTAAATTTTTGTAGGAAGAGGAATGGAATTGGCATCGAAACCAATTTTTTTCGTATTTTTGGAACCTTTGTGGAATTAGTTACAAATTTTTGAAGTTGAAATGTAGTGGTCACAAAAAGTTGACCACCTCCTAAAAGCTACATTGTTGGTACATTGAAAAAAGAAAAATGTTGTTTTTAGGGCATAATTGCTTTTAGAGCAAACTACCTTACTCTAGGAAAGATGCATTATGGATTTCCAATCAAATTCCAAATCAACCTCCTAGACATGAAAACTTACTACTTGTATTGAAGAGAACCATTCCTCATCAAGATTGTATAGAAAGCAATTTGCACCTCTTTGGAAATTGGAGTTTTGCATTGAGGTAGGATCACTGAAAACCAAGTATGTTCCAAAATGCCTATTGATGTAATGAATACAATGAATAATAGATGATTGTTGTCCAATAGTAGACATTGAAATTAAGACGCACATTTTAAAGATCTACTAATTTTAATTTGTCCTCTTATGGTTTTGCATACAATACTCAAATATCGTAATTCACTAAATTTTAGATGTAATTTGTCTAAACATGACTAAAAATGAAACCTTGCAAAAAAATAATTTTGGATGTCAAGAAATCTGATTAAATTTTAGATGATATGAGTTTTTAGTTCAAAAAATTTGAAGATCATTAGGTGTAATTCATTGTGTAAGGGAGTTTCCATTTTAATAGAGTAGTACTATTGTTGAATGTGAAGAAGAAAAATACACAACACAATTGAAAAAAAATATTATAATATTTGAAGTTCTAAGGCCTCTTTTGATTAAAAAAAAACATTCAAAATTGTCATTTCTATTGCAAAGAGCAAAAAAATATAGAATTTTTTTTTTTTTTCATATTTAACCAAAAAGATCTTGTACAAGATTAATATAAGAATGTGTGGAAGATATCTCAAAAACTTTACCTCAATAGACTACAAGATATTTGTGCTTAAAATAAAGAAAATAGGTTATTGAGCATGTTCCATGACTAAATTATTTGACTTTGAACCTTCTTAATTAAAAAATTTTGCATTAGATATTTTTATTTGAAAAAAATTATATTAAAGATTTGAATTGAGAATCTAGGGAAGAAAATTTTGTATCCCAAGGGAATTTTGGGACTTTAGGGGATAACTAATCATTTGTGTTTTCTCAAAATGACATTTATAACAAAATTATTTCAATTTCAATTTAGTAATGGCTTACATGGCAACTTACACTAGAAGAAAAACGTGTTCGCCACAACCAATTGCAATGCAACTATATGTCCTATACAACTGTCTTGCAATTTTAGCCCTTTATATTTGCACCAAAGTTGACATAAACAAAGTTATATGTTATGGAAGTTGCAAAGTAGTTGCAAGGTGAAGTTTAGGATTATAGGGATGTATGAGAAGAATTGATGTGAGGTATTCTACATCCAATATTCATTACAATTGTCAATGTGAACAACTTTTTGTTTTGTAGAATTTAGTGAGTCAAACCATAGTTGCATAGAATCTAAATTAAACTAGAATTAAACTAGAATAAACTCAAAAGCAACTAGAATGCAACTAGACTGCAACTTGAAAGCAACTAGACTACAACTAGAGTTAAACTAGAAAACAATTACAATTGTCCCACATCAACTGTCAAGAGTACCATTAGGTTGGACAAATAAGAATTGTAAGTTATGGCATTCTTACGTAATGAATTCTAATATTTCTACATTTTGTAGACTTCTATAATTTGTAGATTTCTATAGTCTATGGAAACCACCAAGTTTTTAAAGTCTAAAAATTTTTAGAACTTGTGGAAATTGTAAAGTTTTGTAAATTGGTGAAATCTATTTAATATCAATATTTGGATTTGATCATTTAAAAAAAAAAGCTAGATCTGAAATTTTGGTATCTACAAATCATTGAGATTGAAACTTCAAAATCTACAAATCTACAAATCATAGATAAGTTGTAAATGAGTTGCAAATGAGTTGCAAACAAGTTGCACTTGAGCAAGTTCCACATTAGCAACCACATCAAAAGAATTTATCGATGAACTTCCACATAGAATATCGAATGAGATTAAATTTGCAACTATTTGGTAACTACTGGAACTTGTCTAATGCAACTACAAAACCAATTGCAAACTATAGTCCCCAAACCCCTCGTTTTCTTGTAGTGTTATAGATTATCTAGGATTGCCAAGAAGGTCCCATACCTTTTATTCAATAAAAAATCTTCAAATTTCATTTATCAAGTGTACAAAACTTTGAGATTTATTATTTTCTAATGACATTGTGAGATTGTGTTTTTTCTTCAATTTTGTAGAACAAAGTATACAATACTTCACATACTACAACAATATTTTTAGTATTTTTATAATTTCCTCATCCATCTTGATTTATGATTTTTTGAGTACAAATGTTACAAACTTAAATTCATTTTAGTGAGTCACTCAGATTAAGACATGAACTATTTCCAATCTAAATGCCATCATTGAAACTTATTTTTGTATTTAGAATCATTATTTTTTAAATCTTCTCTTATAAATTCTTATAAATTAATAGGTTTTCATTGAAAATCATAACTTCAAATGCATAAATAAATCTAGGATTTAACATTTAAGATCTACAATATAACATTTTTTACTAAAAGCAATCCATTTATAGGGGGACTTAGACTTTAAAGGGTTAAAAACTAGAAATTTTGTTACAATGCCAATTGTAAAGTGTTAAATGTTTCTTTAGTTTATAACAAAAATGAATGATATATATGACAAAAATGAAAAATCAAAGTTTATGAATAGAATTTTTATTTTGAATAATTTTTTTATTGGTGACTTAGAACTCAAGTGAAAGAAAATTAAATATCAGATCATTTTCCACAATTAAATTTGCTTTACAATTTTATCTACGGCCGACCTTTGGTGGTATAAGCATCTAATGGGTGAAAGGCCAAATTGAACTCCAAATTGATGTTGGCCCATGTGGCTATTGAAATGGCCATTCATCCCTCAAGGCCTATAAGGAGAAAATAGGTCTTCTTCAAACTTTTGATTGTAAATTTGGGAAAATTGGAAAACATCTCACAACTCTATTAACTAAGTTAAAAAAGAAGCACACTTTAAATATTAGTAGAACACTTTATTTTGCAGATTTTGCAATTGTGTAACATTACAAAATTAAGTGAAACAAAAGAGTCTCTCAATTTTTAGCTTATAAATCATTGTATTGAAATTGGTGCACCCAATTTGGGAGATCCAAATTATAAAGTAATAAGGATGATTCAAAAATTTGTGAGAAAGTTCACAAAGTTATATTGATTATATCTACCATTGGATTTCAAGAAATGATGTTTTTTGTATTTGAATATTTTTTAGGTTCATTTAGTTTGATTTTGGCTATTTATACCATAGTATTTGGAGATGTATAAAACTCTAAGAAATTCATTTTTTATTTTAAAAATCTAATAAAAAAAAGATTTGCTATAGATCCTAATCCAATATTTTATTTTTAGAAAAAATAGATTCTTCATTTTTATAAATAACTATTATAAATTTTTTATAATAGATCTTCTTGAAAAGATGATTTTTTTTCTTAAAAAACAACAATCATACAAAGTTGTCCTTTACAATCATAATTATGAAGGATGGCCTTAAGAACTAATTCATTCAGGTCTAAACAATCATTTTCTAATTACTATCCCTCATTTAAGATTTATTATTGTTTCATATTTTGACTTTTCATAAAAATTGTTATCATTTTCAAAAGAAAATCAATGTTATGATATGGTAGTTTTGACCTACTATTTCCTAAAAAAACATAGGCCAGAGGCTACTGAAAAATCAAACCTACAAAAAAAATTAATTCACCTTCCAAATCAAATATAAATATGCATACAATATACATAAATAAATATAGGTACATTATATGGATGTATATGTGTATACAAAGACAATGTAGATATTTAATTTAATTTTCATTTAATTTAAAAAATTCCTTTTTAATTTTCAATCACAAATCTCTACATGTTCATTTGTAGTGGTGAAATCTACTTCTTTTCTTTGAATGAATAGTATACCAAAAAACAATGAACCCTATATTTCTATAATGCATTCATTTTCCAAGCTTTTATTATTCATTCTTAACCCTAAAATGTTGGACTAGCACAAACTATGTGACTTTTGGATGCCAATTTTTTTTGATGGAGGATGTAAAACAATATATTTTCATCCAATATTTTTGTTGGTAGAAAAGATTTTCATTGTCATAATGCATACAAAAAGGGTCTTATGGGGTGTCCAAGAATTTACTAAAATGAGGAATTATGTGCCTCAAATCACATAAAAAGCCCTTCTAGTGTATTTTGGCAACTCCTATCTCCTTGCTATCAATTAAAATATGAGACATGTAAATTATCTTTTTGGAATTTGAGCCCAATTAATGAAATGAAGCTTAATGAATCTAGTTTCTACTGCAATTTGAATATTTCAAAAATTTTGAAAGCTTGATCTTTGGGCCTAATACCAAGGTCTATTGGTTTTCTATTTATAATTGAACAAGTAATTTTTGCTTACACCATAATATACACCTATTGGAAATTTTTCATATATATATTTTTGAACTGGATATAAACTTTCTTCATTTTTTTTCAAAAAATTATGGTATTTTGAAATCATCACCAATAAATTTGAAAATTGTATGTCTTATAAAAGATATGTGATGTCATCTCTAAAAAATAAAATAAAATAGTTGTCACTCAAATGTATTTGCAAAATACAAGAAGCAAAGAAGAAGGAAATTGAGACAAATTACATGGTTATAGTCTTTATCCTTCTGGAGTTAATCTAAATCAAAATTTCAGATGGACAATTAATTGCAATGTTCATTGTATTTAATTCCAAAAGGGAGAATTAAACCACCCACAATGCATCTAAAACCATCCACATAAGGTATATCACCTATTTTGGACATTATTAAGCATTTTAGCATGTATCTAATTGAGCAAGGGGAGGTGTAATTCTCTTCAGTCATAAAAGATAAATAATGAAGATTGCACTATTTTTTGCTAATTTTTCATCAAGTTTGGAATTAGTAAAAATTAAGGGATTAAGTGTAGTTTACAATCCAACTTATTCTTGATATATATATATATATATATAGGCAAACCTATTTTTGAGAAGTGCAAAACTAAAATGTATTATCAAAAGGTGTCAATGTGTTACTCGTCACACAACAATGAAGTTGCTATACTACATCATATTCCCCTCATTCATGAAAATAATTCATGTTGCATTGCACAAATGGAGTCATTGTCCAAAATAGATGATATTTCTTAAACTCCATTGTGTTAAGACATCAAGATGTAATTAATTATAAAAAGCACCTAGCCACATTGAGCTTCAAAAAGATACATTTCAAACCTGCATTTTATTTGTTTTTTTCCATTGAAAAGTAGAGGTGTTATTGAAAAGAAACAAAAAAAACTAATAAGTTACACTTGAATTTGAATATGGGGTGCAAAGGAGAAACTAACAAAATGCAAGCCAAATATCACCTTGGAGAGAAGAACCCTTGAACTCATTTATTTTACACTAAGTAGAAGAAAATTCATAAAAATTGATCTTTTTTAGAGTCACTATATTTATCAATGTGAGTAAGTATATAATTCACACAAACTACATCAACATTATTAGTGTCTTAAGCCCCTTCAAACAATGCAAATATAATTTAATTACAATAATCTTCAAAATAAACAAGGATGTATTTAGTTCAATTAATTCACAAGAAGATGGCTGTCTTGGAACATAAACAACAAAATATGGTCAATGACCCTATAAAACATTTTCATTAGTCTACTTGACCTTTGGGACTTGATTTGCAACCCAAATTGAACATACTCCCTAAAGATGTTGAAGTTTTTTTTTCAACATTTTGGAAAATTAGAATCTCTTCACACCTTTCTACATGAAGATGGCCCTTTTCAAACATAAATTAAAACAAGATATGTTCAATGGCCATATAAAACATTTTCATGTCTACTTGACCAATGGAACACTTAACTTACAATTTAAATTGAACTCTCTCTCTAAAAATATTGGAATTTTTGTTTATTTCAACATTTGGGCAAATTAGAATCTCTTTACACCTTTCTAATAATCTCTCCACGTATTCACCATTACTTTAAAATCCATACAACATCCACTAGGTTTTCTTCCTTACTGATTTTGGATTGAAATCACTAGTAGAATGATGGTTTCTAGCAACTAAAGCTTAAGACTATTGAGTTTACAATAGTCATATGAAAAAATCTAAAGTATTTAACAAGAATTTCAATGACAACTTTTACTTGATCTTTTTATTCTTGTTGCTAAGCTATTGTCAATCAATACTTAGAATGTAGAACAATTTCTATTGTTCATTTATTGTTCAACAAACTATTGAATGTGAAGCAATTCTTATTGTTCACAAACTATTCAACAATATTATAATGGGGAGTACTATTCACCCTACTATTCAACAATATCCTAATTGGAAATTGGATTGAAAACATTATCCTATACATGCACTACTCACACAATACAATATGGTAAAAATGCAATTCAATTCATTCTAGTATTCTACATTGATTCATTCCTACACTATAGCTCATACTTTGTCATCTTCTTGTCTACATTTTTTTGAGAGGAGTTTAACTAGCATCTAATATTCACTACACACAATTACTATAAATATGACCAACAATGACTTTAACAATAAAAATTTGAAGCCCACTTACATATGTGAAAGATGAGAGGACTCAAGCTCCTCATTGCCATGGTATGCCATCTTTCCAATAGGGGGCTTGTGAATTTGATTCTTGGCCATATTGTACATGTGTACACATTGGTTACTCTACATAACAATACGTTCTAGTGCATTTTTGGCTCATTTTACAGCAAAATTTTTAACTTCACTACAAGGTGAAATGATTTTAGTGAGGTAAAAAATATCATAAAATGAACTTGTGACACATGCTAAAATGTGACAAACTTGACCCAACACTTGACTCGGGTCTTAAATTCTTAATCCTTTTGGTCCCAGGGCCTTTTTCATCAAAAGAACACTCAAAACTACCATTTTCTATATTATAAAGAGATAAAATAACAGAATATTATTTTTGTAAATATATAATTGTAGGATTGTGCATTAATCTAGGATAATAACGTGTGGAGTAAATTTCAAAAACTTTGATCATGTAGATTGTAAGATATTTGCATTTCAAGTGAAGAAAGCAAGTTTACACCTTGCGTAATTAGATTATAAGACTTTTATTCTTCTTGACTTAAAGTTTTGCATTATAAATTTTATGACAAATAATTGATTTGAAAGTATAGGAAGAAAATTCATAAAAAACTTGATTTTCATTCTTTAAAAGAAATTGGTAGAAGTAAATACAAGATAGAATGAAAATTGAATTCATTAATAGCTCTTAGATGGAATTGAAAACACAATAATTTCCTTTTGTGAGATTGATCTAGAAAGCAAAATTAACCATGTAGAAATTTTTGTTTTGAAGAATTGTGAAAATTGAAATTTAAAAATTAATCCTATAAGTTATTTTTGAAGAAGATTCTGTAATTGCCCCCAAAACAAGACTTTCTATTACTTTCTCATCACAAGGCCAAATAGAATGAATCAAATATTTTCACATGGACAATAGTATTTTCTATGAGAAAAAAATTAATTTAATTTTGAGTTTTGGTGATTTTTTGTATGTTGCTTGGCAAACTCCATTTTGAAATTAGGGTGGCACAACTTTTATTTCCATACACTAATTGAAATTTAAAAATTATATTCCCATAAAGCTAATGAGTTTTTCTATCTTGAAAAGAAATTTCAAAATATTTTGTCAAGATTTAAGACCATAAAAACTTATCTAAACCTTCAAATATCCTATGAGGGGACACTTGAGATTTTAGGGGTTAAGATCACATTTGCAAATTATTTTGTGTAGTGAAGTAGTTGGTCTTTCAAGACCAAGTTTACACTAGTGAAGGAAAAGGTTGTCTTCTTCAATCTAAGACTTTGCATTACCAAAAGCTAATCTAAGAGAGTTTGGGTGGCTTTCTTATTTGAAAACAAAGCTAGCACTACAAGGATAGAGCTTCTTCTAGTATGCAACTATTTTACTTTATTTATTTATTTACTTTATCCTTTTTAATTTTTAATTTAGTTATTTTTTAACATAAAAGACTTTAATACTGTATGTGAAGGTCTGATTTGGCAATCACATGCCAAAATTGAATTTCCAAGTCATAATCTCAGGGGGATTACATCACCTCACACCATTCATAAGAAGATGTGTGATACTTTTTTTTTTCACAAAAACACCTTAATCCCTAAAGTTCCTTGACTATGTTTTCATCAAAAATGCTCCAAAGCTTCTATTTATAAGACAAGTATCAAAAAAAAATTTAAAATTTTTTTGGGCACATTCAACCGTAGAATCTTGTAGTATGATAGTTTTAGAGGATGTGAAAAAAAATTCAAAAATTTCCACCATGTAGATTGCAAGATATTAGCATTTGAATTTTCAAAAAGCCTTTTTTGAACCCTACAAAAAACCAGGCAGCTGCACTTCACAAGGTCACATTTATATGAAAAAATGTTCAAAATGGTTGCAATTCTTTAGATTCATTCTTCTAGGCAAGTTTGATACATGCTTGAAAAATTTCAGATCATTTGGAATCGTACAACATAAAGGAAAAAAATAGTAAGTACAAAGAAGTGGAGAATGAATCAAAATACTAAATTGTTAATAATTTGGTTTTGGAATTGACAAATGCCAATCTCAATGGTTGTAATGTTGTAATAAACAATCTTCACCTTATTTTTCTAATTTTTTTCCAAAAACATTGAAAATTGAGTTCAATAAAGAAACTTCAAAGTATATTTTGGAGTACAGAATCCATGACTGCCCGCAAACTAAAACACCTCATAACTTTTGACTCATTGATTAAAATGGAATGATTCAGAGCTTTTTATGTATATATAAATCCAAAAAATCAATTTCAAATTTTTGTTTTTGGAAAAAAGTGTTTTTTTAGATCTACCCAAACTATCCAAGTTGAGAAATAAACTACATATTAGGTCATAGCTTTTGACTCATATTTCCAAATGTCTTGAATTTTAGTGCATACGAAAGGTATTCCTTGTCCACACCTTCTATTAAAACTTTGGCCAAAAATATGGAAATCTCCGCTCACATGCACTTGCCCAAAAAATTTATGTTGCCAAAAAACGCACCTTGATCCTTTAGGGGTTAATTTATATTGAATTTGACCTTACCATATGTAAGATATTTAGTTCAAGGTAAATAGACAATCAATATGAATTTACTATTAATTTTCTATCTATTGTACAGTACATTAGGTAGTACAATATGGACCAGGCTAAGTTGACCCTCTTATTGCAGCTGGGGTGAATTGCCCCCCTCGCTCATCTCTGATAAAAGAACTCTGAAATATTTTATTTGCTACACATGATAAAATATGCAAATTTTGAATCCATATTTACAATTAGAGACCCTAAATTAGTTAGAAGAGGTAGAGGATAAATTAATGAGGTACTAAATAGGGGGTCATTTTTTTACATGTAGTCTTAGAATGACTTGGAAGGACAAGCAAGGGGTCAATTCTCCCCAACTCTCATTGCCCCCAATTTATAGTAGTTTGATCTAAAAGTTTCTATACTCTAAAAGAGATCATGACATGTGTAGAGGTACATTTTGTTTTATTCTATATATCAATAGTGTATGTTTGACAAGGTGGTCTCTTTTAGTGACCATTGCGTTTCAACTTAAAAAGTTCCTAATTAATTCTATGAAGGTTCAAGAAATATGAAACAACTTGAGTTAGACGCCAGTTCTATTTTTCTTTCTACAAAAATTTATTGAAAATTGTTTCAAGGATTTTATCTTCCCCGCGAAGGCAATCAACTCTTAAATGGTCACTTTAAGAGCAAACTACCTTACCTTCACAAAGAACATTGGGATTTTCTTATTTGTAACACATGAAATTAATTAGGAGAGGTGAAGAAATACAAAAATATGTGACATTAAAAGAGGGCATTGAGTTTTTAAATTTATACTTGACTAGAGCAATGAGCAGGTCAATCCTCCTTGGTCAGGGAGAATGGATCCCTCTATTGTACCCTTGGAGGGTAAATGTCAAAATTACCCCCTATTTTAGCCCCTTAAATTAAAAATTTTACTCCATCCCTATGAATTGGGGGGTCTTTAAATGCAAATATGAATTCAGAATTTGCAAATTTTATCATATATAGCAAATAAAACATTTCAGTGTTTTCTACAAGGGTAAAACATGGGGCAATAGTTGGGTCAACCCTCCCTGGCCTCCAAGTTTGTCGATAAACAATTCCCTATCCCCACTAGGTCAATAATATGAAACCGTATTATTATTACTGACCCGACAGGCAGAACAACGAAGCCACGAAGGTGCCGGGGGAAAACATGGGAACAGTGCACCGAGAACGTGGGAACGGAGATATAGGCTTTCATTCAGTTTAGTGGTTCTGTTCTTAGTATTTTACTCCGTAACTTACTATATCTCTGTTTTGGCTCAGTAGGACTGGATGAGACCGAACGGAGATGCTGACCATTCTGACTCAGCTCTGCTTCTGTTCACATTGACCCGACATGTCCCCTCTAAAATTAGTTAGTAACTTAGAGCATCCTTATTAGTCCTAAACGGTAAGTTTAAGGTAGAAGGTCCATAAACCGACTATTTAAGAGCTGGGTCTGATTTCTGAGAGGTGAAACTTCATTAAATATTTTTTTTGAGTAAATTTTCCTTGAAAGACATGTAGAATTGGCATCTAACTCAAGTCATTTCATATTTTTTTGAGCTTTGTGGAATTAGTTATGAAATTTTGAAGCTCAAGTGGTATAGGGTTCTAATAATGTTCACTTCCTAAAATGTACATTGTTTGTACATATCTGACAGCTACAAAAAGCAACATGTACATGCAGTGTACATTTAAGGAGGTGGATGCTTTTAGAACATGTGTGCTTTTAGAACCTCCTACCTATATGGCACTCCAATTGTATTTCTAACTTTTTGAATCTTTTTGAATAGTGTATAATTTGAATCTGAAATTTGTATAATTAGAACTGTGTCCCAAAGCCCTTTGAGTAGGGACAAAAAAATTCAAATTCAGACATTAGACAACCACTTTAAAAGTAAGGTAAAAGTCACAAATTATAGATGTCTTGTCAAATAATGGTTACTAGAGCAAAGTATTGAATCTTTATACATTAGCAACAAATATTTACATAATGTAAAATGTCGAAAAATTAGTGAAGGTCAACCTAATCTCACTATTCAATGTAACTTAACCCTTCAAAGACCAAATTTCATTTTTTGGGATGTATAGAATTTTTGGGTAGGCCATTGTAAATGAAAATTTGCATATTTTAGGTTGAAGTTTTAATAGAAGGTGTGGACGAGGAATGTCTTTCATATGCAATAAATTTCATGACATTTGGAATTAGGAATCAAATGTTATAGCCTAATATGTTACTTTTTTCCATAATTGGGCGGTTAGGGCAGATTAGGAAAAATCACTTTTTTCAAAAAACAAAATTTGAAATTGGTTTTCTAAACTTATATATACAAGGAAAGCTTTGAATTATTCTATTTTGATCAATGAATCAAAAGTTATGAAGACTTTTTGTTTGTGGGTAGTTAGGAACTTCCACTCTAAAATAAACTTTGAAATCCTTTATCTTACCTAATTTTCAATATTTTTGAAAAAAATAAAATCTTAGGATGTAAATTGTTTATTTCAGAATTTCAACCATTGGAATTGGCATTTTTCAATTCCATATTTTAATTCTTGATAATTCAGTATTTTGAATTATTCTCTACTACTACCTACTTACTATTTTTTTCCTATATGTTGTACTATTCCAAATGATCTGAAAATTTTCAAGCATTTGGAAAACTTGTTTAGGAAAAAGAATCCAAAGAAGCACCATCATTTTGATCATTTTTTCATAGAAAAGTGAGCTTGTGAAGTGCAGCTGCCTGGATTTTTGCAGGGTTGAAAAAATGTTTTTGGTGAATTTGAATGCTTATATCTTAAAATCCACACGGTGAAATTTTCTGAAATTCTTACCACATATTTTCAAGTCATCATACTACAAGATCCTACGATTACATATGCCAAAAATTTACTAGTTGTACTAAAAATGGCAGTTTTAGAGCGCTTTTGGTAAATACATAGTTATGGAATTTTAGGAGTTAAGACCAATGAAAATGGATATTGTTCTTGTTGAAAGACAAATGATTTTCCATTGAGTGATGTTAGCTTGTAAGTGTTCCAACTAGAGATTGTTTAAAAAAATTTATTACATATCAGAAAGTATGGGTAGTAGAGTGGGGAAATAGGTGAACTATTCCACCTAGAATCCCCCCTTGCTCTCTTAAAAAAATTAATTAATTTTTTGCAAAAAGAAACAATAAATAATAATAAATAATAAAAACACTAGTATAGACCTAGAGTGGGCCTAGGACTACTTTGGTATCCTATATCTCAAATGAAAGAGAATAAACAAGTAATGAGTTGGAACTAGACTAATCATGTTTAAAACAAGATTTGTGTTCAAAACACAATTTTAGACCTCATTTAGAAATAGTAGCATAACTTTCTTCAAAAATCCTTGAACTAGATAAATATTTGAAGTAAAATTAAATCTTATATCCAAAAATACATTTGTAATTTAGAGACTCCAATCAAAATTTAAGAACAAATGGTTTACAAAGGAGTTTAGAAATTGTTAGAAAAAATGTCTCTTCTAAGAGCATCACCACCCATTTATGGCCAAGCTCTTGGGCCACGGTTTGGATGGGGCCAACTAAGAAAAGTGAGCCACCCATTCAAGGGCAAGGGACAAAAAGAGACCGGTGCCTCCAAAACTCCTCTCCAAACACTAAAAGAGCATCCCTGCCCCTGCCCCATTATGCTTTGACTTTTGCTTGATTTTGTTGGATTTGTTGGTTTGTGAGCTATTTCTTGCAATTTTGTAATCAACTCACATGTTGATTGGTTCTTTATATAGCAAATCATTAATGCTTGCAATTGTCTTACTTTGGCGTGTCCTTGAGGGCAATGATGGGTGGCAAATGGACTTAGCCTAAGAGCTTTAGGGCTCAGCAATTCCATTTCCCTAGCCTTGTTTGGAGGGAATGGGTGGCAATGCTCTAATCCCTCTGTAAACTTTGTTCCATTAGGGGAGATTTGAGGGCAATAACAGCCCATTTCAGGCAAATTCTCCTGTAGTGAAAGGTACAATTAGTTGTCAATAAAAATTAATTCTTAAAATGCAAAAGAAAGTTGAAATTTTTTGAATTTTTTTTTGGAGGAAAATGACATAGCACTCACTAGCCACATCAAACTACATTGTTGGCTGCATTTACAACATTTTGGGGACTGGGCAACTCGCAGTCTTGTTTTGGCCTAAAAAATCTTCTAATGACGTATATATTCATTGGAGGATCTAAATTACAAATGGATTTTGGCAGTAAAAGTTAGTTGAATTTTACATATTTTCTTAGTCTTGTTTTAAAAAAAATGATTCTACAATGCTTAAATAAGGTTGGAAATTTTGCTACACAATTACTACATGAGTGGTCAAGCTCTTATCTTCAATTATCCTACACAATTTGAAAGCTATCAAAAAATAACATATTTCACTAAGAAACAACTTATCCACCCTTATTTCTCTCTAAATGTTGATAAAGGACCTTGTTCATTTTGCCATCAAAAATTTCTTTGATGATACTATAGACTAGAGATGGAAAATGATGGATTGATATTTGATTCAAAATATTAAATTTTCAACAATACCTCACTTTAGCTTCTATTTAATTTGGGTTTATAGTCATTAAAATGTTGGCTTCACTTATTCCAATTATTTTCTACCCAATTTGATAGGTGCATGGAGTACATACCAAATACACTATGTTCAAACTAGTCATTAAAAATTATTATTATTTTTAAAAAATATTTGTTGATTTATGTAGAATAATTTTTCATCTTTCAATTATAGAATTACACCATTTTTTCAAAATTATCCCCTAAAGTTCTTTGATGTCTAAAAGTTCAAAATTTCTTCAAAACACTCATATCTATAGCAAGGCTAAAGTATTCTTCAATATTTATTTCCTAACAAATCCAACCATGGTATCTAATTTGTTCAAGTACATCCTCACAAAAATTTAGAATGAAAATCCACACTAATTGATGCAATGTGCCTAGACTTCCAAATTTAGGCTTTTCTATCATTTCTAAAAAGTAAATTCTTGTCTTTCATTATTTTTGGGAAAAAAACATAGATGTACCATAATTTGTGCATTTTAGTCAATATTTCATAAATGGATTGAAAATATTTGAAAAAAGATTAACCAAAAAAACTTTCATACTTTATCTTGAAGAAAATTATGAAATGGAAGGTAGAACTTGATGAAAGAAAAAGCTAAACTGCTACAAACTTTTACAAAAATTGTAAAAATGATCAAATCTCAATGGTGAGAATGTTCTAATAAACAATGGATATGATTCTTTTTGTTTCTATTTGAATAGTTTCAAAATTCAAATAAAAAAAGACTTTAATTGTTTTTTCTATCTTCATTGCTTGCAAAATAAATCTTTTTCTAACCTTCATTTCATAATTCGGAATTGAATGGTTCAAATTTTTTTATTATATTTGTCAATCTATGCAAAGCATATAAAATTAATTAATATATTTTTTAAATGTATTTTTGTTTGAATGACCATTTTGACTTTGAAGTTTTTTTTAAACTTATAATTTTTGCTATATTTATTAGAATGATGTGAAACAAAGCTTTACATATAGTTTAGCATGATTTCATACATCTTAAATGTTTTATGCAAAAAATAAAAAATCGAAGTCAATAGAGCTTTCCCAAGTTCTCTCTAAACCCAAAGTAGTCTCTTTAGTCCTTGAAGGGTTATGTGCCCCAATAACCAAAGTTTATTAAAAAATAATTCAAAAATTTTGGTATGTTCTTGTAATATTAATTATTGTTTTAAAAAAATATTTTTGTAGTAATGTAACATATTATCTTTGTAAAAATTCAGTTTAAGTTTAATTTGTGCTTTTAAACAAGAATTATAACATCATTAAGAAAAGTGCTCAAACCTTAGCAATCCAAAAATATGTAAAATTTTAAAAAAAGTGCACTAAGATATATTTGTAATTACATGTTTATATTTATTCAAGATTTATTCATTCTATTTGGATTTATTTATTGAAAGTTATGGAGAGTCTTGT
The DNA here is from genome assembly GCA_963969395.1 of Pseudoscleropodium purum. Taxonomy (NCBI): domain Eukaryota; kingdom Viridiplantae; phylum Streptophyta; class Bryopsida; order Hypnales; family Brachytheciaceae; genus Pseudoscleropodium; species Pseudoscleropodium purum. The sequence continues at coordinate 9,745,501 of OZ017796.1, forward strand.
TTTACCAACAATCAAGTCATCTTCTATAAAAATAATTTTTAGCATTTAAAAAATGTCCATTTTACAAAATAAAATAGTCCAAAGAATTAGACTACTATTGCTTGGCAATGCTAGTACAATCACACTATATTTTCAATGAAAATATGTATTTCTTTTTAGTTTTAATACTTTTATCTTGCAACCTAAACAATCAAAGCTTTTAAATATTTGATGTACATTAAGGTCTAGCTCATTTACGAATTTTTCAGACCAGGCTCACTAGAAATTTCAGCAACTTCAAGAAGCTCTAGCGTACTCAAAAATGAATCAATTTTGAAATTTCAAATTGCATTGGAATCACATTGAAGTCTAATTCAACTTAATAACAAGTGGAAAATAAATAATGTAAAATCATATTACAAGTTGGATTGATTTTTCACACTATCTCCCATTACATAGAAGATAGTGAAAGCCTTCTTGCATTAGGGTAAAGAAAAAATAAAAAGTGATACAAAATTTTCAAGTGACATGTGATCAAGTGTCTCAAAAGCAATTGTGAAGATTCATTTCCAATATGTACCTTAAATTATAAGTTTTAATTTTCACAAATGGTGGTAACACCAAATGGGAGATAGTGTATAAAGAACATCAAATTATTTGTATGATTTTCAATTACATATGTGCATTTGTAATGGTGGTAAAGTAGAATTTAGTGTGATTCCAATGCAAATTGAAATTTGAAATTCCATTCATATATGAGTGCACACAAGCCTCCCAAAGTTATCCAAATTTTTAGCAGGATTCAGAATTCGTAAATGAGCTGCACCTGACTGTACATTTTCATATTAGTCCAATGCAAGATCCTATAGTTGTACTTTTCTTTAAAATAATTTTCTTATCATTTGAATGTTTGCAATACAATTGGCAATTTAAGAGACTTCCTTGTAAAACATTATCATTGAATTTGTTGGGATTGAAAATTGAAGGTACTTAAAATTTTATTATTTTAAAATATTTATTTATAAGAAGAATTTCAAATATAGAAAGGACCAATGTGTCTAATTGTTTTTGAAAAAAATCATAAAAGTGTGACCTTATAAGATAAACAGAGAATATTCAATTGCAAGTGTAATGTTTTTTAGTGGATGAAATTGTCATAACTCTCCAAAATGAAATGTATACATGCAAACACCTCTTTTTTTTTAAAGAACATTGTAAAATTCAAAAAAACATAATTATATGGGAGTTTTGATGTTGCACTTCATTTTACCTTCATGATCTTGTAGATGAATTGAGGTTGTAAAGAAATGCATTATTTTTGGTAGTTTTCCTTGGATTTGATTGATAATAGAAAGGGAATTAGAGATTCCCTCAATTTATAGTAGTAAAATGTGCAATTCAAAGAACTAATTGTAAATGTATATTCAAAATTGACTTTAGGTTCCCACATATATAATAGAAGTACATGATTATGCTTGCTCCGCTAATTCTCTCAAGAAGGGGTCTATTGAAATGTTGCCAATATATGTCCATGTGAAATGCCTTCAACTTTTTACGAGATGGAATACAATTGTAAAGTAACATGACCACTTGTAAATAATTTAGGATGGCTTTTTGAAGAAGATTCAAATATGCAACTTTATACAAGTTTTTTTTTAATAAAGCAATAGTCTTACACAAAGGACCACTAATATTGTATTTTAGAGAGAGTGTCAGTCCTTCTAATACATAAATATGAGGTGTTGTGCCTTCTAAAAAACCATCAAGAAGATACTTTAAGTTTTTTCAAATCTTCATTTTGAAAATTCACATAAATTACAAAAACTATCCAAAATTTATGATTTTCATTTGTCTAAAAGTTTTGAAAAAAAAAAAATTGTAATATTGATTTTTTCTACACATCAATTTAAGTGAACAATTATAGATTGTTCTACCCTAATAAGCTACATGATTTACTCAAAATTTTGTAGAAGTTGGTTTCATTTACAATGTTGAAATTAGGAATTCTTAGCATACTTTATTTTCAACTATATTCATATATAGGTCACATTGAATCCAAAAATTGACATTTTCTTTCACCTAAGAAGCAAATGCAAGAATTAGTACTCCCTCCATTTCAAAATAAATCCAAGTTTTTCAAAAAATGGCAAGATTAAGGCATGAGTTGTTTATATTTTGAAGAGATTGTATAGTTATCATAGCTTATACTAAACCCTGTTAGATGAGAAAGAATGGAAGTCAATAGTAAAGCAACACAAGCTGAAAACATGTGAATTTATTTTGAGATTGAAGGAATAGTTTTTTTTTCTGTTGCAAGATGATTGTATTAGAAAAATTCTAAATTCACATTTGAAATCATAGACCCCAAATGAGTAATATGGAATTGCTAATAACAAAACTAAGGTAGAGCCACCCATTACCAACATGTACTCCATTGGCAATCAATAGGATGGCTGAAATTAAAGAGAATTTGTGATTAATTTCTAACCATTAATTCTTGGTTTCCTACCATCAATTCTTTCATTCTTGTCACGACACATGTGCTTGGTTTGGAGTACTAACCGAGTAAAGAACATGTAGTCTCTTAGATATGCGGTTTTGGAATAGTCTAAGCATTGGACATGGGTCCCAATCAACTTTTGGTTTTCAAAATTCATACTTTAATTTCAATTCAAGCAATAAAATTACTAAATCTTTTGCAATCCTTATCATTTCTACCAATGCACCTCTGAAAATATTTGCTTTGCCTTGCACTACTCCAAATCATATCCACAATTGCTTATTTGATTGGTTACGGATAGCTCATCTGTAATGGGGTCAAAATAGGAGACAAAAATTTCTAAATGTAATGTACACGAAGGTCTGATTTGACATTCATGTGTTGATATTGAATTCCCAAGTCAGACTCGAAAGGGTCCATGCCATTTCACACCATTCGCATGATGACATGTGGCAGTTTTTTTCCCTCAAAAATGACTAAATTATTTCAGAATCTGACCCTCTCTTAGGACACCCGGCATGGTGAAAAAAATGGAGATTTTGCACCTTACAATTTTATTTTATTTGCTAAACTTAGTATGACCAGTACAGGCCTACAGGGAGGCTATGGAGTATGTCTAAGGTTGTTGTATGCTACTTTCTGAGTACTAGGCTTTGTACCTACAGAGAGAGACCACTCGACAACTCTACTCAGTAGAGTCGAGTAGGGCCTACTGAGTTATGAGAAATGAAATGGAATGAAACTTGGCATTTGACTCAGTCCTCGGCAACTCTTTGAAACTGGATGGGTGTATTCAAGGAAATATTTTTCTGGTGTAGGGAATTTGATTGAAGAACTTGAAAGATCAAAAACAATTTACATTTTTTTTTGGTTAAAATTGAAATTATTTTGAATTTTTTTTCTTGAAGATTCTGTGCAACCTATTCTTATTATGTAGGCTATTGTAATTCCGACCATATGCTATGTACAAAAATAATGTAGGTGATAATTATGTACATGTGATCATTGTATGCTTTCAATGTATAGCTCTTGAATGTTTATGTAGCTCTTGTAGGTCCTGCCATACGTGAGCTGTAATGCAAACAAAGCTATGATTGGAAATAGAGCAACCTATATTGAGGAAATGGTGTGTGTGTGTGGTTGGAAATAGGTTGCTTGCTCTAAACCAAGTTGGGGGGAACTAATTGCCCCCCTTGCTCGTCCCCCTAGAGTCATTATGGGGTGCATGTAAAAAAAAGTCCCCCTATTTTGTGCCTAAAAATTTATCCTCTTCACCTCCCCTTATTAATTGGGGGCCTCTCATTGCAAATATGAATTCAAAAATTGAAAATTCTGTCATGCATGGCAAATAAAAAATTCAGTGTTTTCCGTTGGGGACAAGTGAGGGAGCAATTCACCTTGGTTGTAAACTAGTCCCATGAAGTAAGACCAACAAAGTGAATATGTACTTTTCAAGGATAAATGTACAAAAAGCCACCTATTTTGTGCCGTCTAAATCTTATTTTCTTAACCCCCCTTGTTGACTATGGGGACTCTAACTGCAAATATGACCTCAAAATTTGAAAAAAAAAAATTTATGTGAAAAATGAAAAAATTCAACATTTCTCCGAGGGTAAAAGTCTTGTGTTTTTACCCTTTTGGTCCCACTTTGTGAGATGGATTTAGTGTCTTGCTTTGAATTTGAGTTGTGTACCAATCCACACTCACATTGGGTTACGTGCCCCTAACATTGTTTACCAATTAAGCACACCCCTTGTAGGATGCATGCCAAGAGTGTCCTACAAACTAAGCCCAGTGAGCAATTTTGTGTTCTAAGAGAATCGACTCATTTTCGACCACTTAAGCAATTACACATATTTTGAGCGCATGTCTTTTGAATGTGAAATTTTTTCCCAAATATAGAAACAAAGTTTAGAAAGATTGCATATTTTTCTAAAGTTTTATTATAAAAAATGTAATTGCTATGAATTTTTTTCATAGAAGATTCTCTTTGACCTATAATGGTCATATAGACCTTTTTATTTGTGCCTAGAGGCTAATTGCAAAATAAACCAAGGGCTTGTTGCAATATTGAGAGCCTTACAACTAATCATAATGTGCCACAACTATGCCAAGATCTACGTCATAACTTCTTAAAAAGACAATGGACAATAGATTAGATATCTAGAGAGGGTGATTAGAAATGGGTTGGCTCTAATACAAGATAATTGTGAAAAAAAAGTCCCATGTGAGCTCATTGGTGATGGGTTCATATAGTTTTTTGCATTGTTTTTTTTCCCTTTAGTTATTTATGGAAATGGTCCATGAATTTATGTTGTGTTAATTCTATATTTTTCACATCTCCTAGTTAATTTAGGACCTTTGATTGCAAATATGAAATTCAAAATTTGCAAATTTTATCATATGTGGCAATGAAATAATTAATGTATTTTTCCCATTGATAAATTCCCCTTATTGGACCCAATTCATGGATGGCTTTAGCATCCTAAGGGTCTTTTCTCATCCAACCTCTATAGTGAAAAAAATTATCTTAGGGTCACTTCACATATGGGCTGACCAAGTCGAGAGGCCGTGGGAGTTCATGGCCAAACTTTGGTTGAGAGTCCATCATGAGGCCATTGCCACGTAGGAGTTTGGGCTTCCATGTAGGCACTTTAGAGGGCGACAGGTTTTGGATTGTGCCGCCTCGTGTCAAGGGTTGAGAGGCCAAAGTTGGGGTTTCCTTAAATTTCACTGGTGGAGGCCTACGGACTCTCAACCTTGGGCCCATGTGTGAAGCAACCCTTATATGGCTCTTTAGCCAATCTCAATCCTTAAATTAACTCATAAGTCCCTCTCAAGTACTCCCTCTGTCCTTTTGAAAACCTCTAAATCTTGGCAATGAAGCGGTGAATATCACTAAACCGCTTCATTCCTTGATTTGATTGTTGAACAAGCAATGTGGAATTCAAATCACACATGTGTATCCAATCCCTTTGTTCCACAGTGTTTGCTCAACAATCAACAATCAAAATCAAGAAATTGAGCCTTCTTAGTGGTTCATGTACTATTTCCAATTTGCAAATTTTTAATGGTTTTTTTAAGGGAATATTTAACAAATCTGATAATTTAATACTTTACAAATATCAAGAGGACTCATAACATTGTTTATTAATGAGGAAAGGATTCTTTTGCATCCTTGAAATGGAGACTTTTACAATGAACCAAATGTCTTGTATGGCTCTTCAACCAAATCTTAATCTTAGAAATAACTAATAAATCCATGTGAAGAAAGCCATTGTTTGGGTCAGAGTATCATGTTACTACTTTGTTGATCATTGGGCATTGTAATAGTACATGCTATTTTAGTTTACATCCCTTTTTTGTTGTTGTTTCACTGCTCAGTACAAGTACCTCAATCCTACAATGGTAATTGTATCCCTAGACCATTTGATCTTTTCCATTCACTACTCTTTGTGCTCCTCATTGGCTTGGGATAGTATGATTACATTCTTAGAGGTTTAACTAGGTCACTTAGATGGCACTAGAAAGAGTTTAAAAATGCCATGCAAGAGCAAGGAAGTGTTATACTTGCAAAGGTAACGAGAGAGGTATTGTTAGCATTGGCATAAGATTTGGACCCATGTGGGACTTACTGTTGTTGTGCCTTCATAAAGTGCAGATTGAGGATGCTTTGAGGATGTTCTTACACTATTTTATGATTGTTATTCAATTATACAATGTTATGCCATTGGAGTTTAAACAAAGTTGTTTGGCATCTAGGTGTTTTTGTAATGTATCATTTTTCACTTTTTGTGAATGAAATTTTGATGCGTGCCCAAAACACAATATAGAACAAAATTGTCTTACAAAAGTAATTGAATAACGTTTTTTTAATAATTTAAATCCAAGCTAGAGTCAAGAATGTTTTATTCCAAAAGTTAGGCAAACTTTTGCCGAGAAAGATCATAATTTCATTTTTCTACAAGCTACAACCAAGGCAATAGTGATATTTCGTTCGAAAGCAATATAAATGTTTTTTGATGGAATACTAGGCAATATATTCCCCTATTTGTAGATGTAGTGGATGAAATCCTTGAATTGCTACATATTCTTGATGACAATATTGTTTTTTTAGAGGAGTGTGCACTTTTTATTTATTAATAATATAAATTTCATCCACATTTTTCATATTTCATCCACTTATATATAGACTAAAACAAATGCATCACTCTAGAAAGTGATTGTTGTCTGCACTACCCAAAATAAGTGTAAAAAGAAAATTCCCTTGTGCCAACCACTTCTTGGTTGCATAAGGTGGAAGCACCAATAACCATTCAAATAAGCAATTTGGGAGCAGATTTTGTGTAGTATAAGTTGGTGGATATTTTTCCCATGTAGAAAGATAGGAAATATGAAGATTGCTAAAGTTCAAATTTTTATTTAGAGAACTGAAATTACACTACATTTTGGAAGGCCCAAAAAACTCTTGACCCATAAGCAATGTCTAGAGTCTTCTAATTCCAATCATTTCAAACAGTACTTTCTTGCTCATTACTGCAGGTAATGTTTCATAACCTTATTAGTTGGCAACTTAAAAAGGACCAAAAGAACAAATTTCAAGCTTTACATCTGACAAATCTAGCCTAAGGTTGGAAATAGCACACCCTTCTGGTTGGGTACTGGGCATGGTTGGTAATTGGTGCCTCCACCTTATATAAGTTATGGGAGTCAATCATGGGTTAAGTTTAGTGCTTGCAAATTGCAATATGCCATATGGTATTAATACTTGGATACCCCATTTTATCACTTTAAAGTACAAGAGCAAATCGCACCATATCATGCCATCCAAAATGAGCAATATTCCTAATTAATTAGGATTTAGACACTTCAATTAGTTCTGTAATGGATTTGCTAAGTTTTTGGGCAAATTGTTGCCTTTCCAAGAAAATTGGAGGACTTACATTAGTTGATCTTGAGGTCTCCTTTATAGTTTTCTTAGCAAAATGGGTCCTATTTGTTATCAAGCCTGGCATCACTAACCTGAAAATACACTTCACATATAGAATCTCTAGAATGAAACCTCACCCTAAGTGTGGATATTGGTTCCTCTCCTATGCGTGGCTTATGGTTCATAAAACTTCAGTTACGTGTGGGTCTAGAGTTTGGAACAAAATCACAAAGCACTTGGAGGAAGATTGTAAAGCATACTGAACCTTTACCCCCCACTAACTTAAATGAAGTTTTCACAACTAGCATATGGTAGTCTTAAAGTTATATCGGCTCAAATTTCAACTTTCCAATCGACAAAGCAAGAATTTTAACTCAAGGTGGTTTACGTACTATTGGCAATCTATGGGATTTCCAAACTCACGGCTTCATACCCTGGCATATAATCTCTACTTTTTTTCCATTTATAGAAATGGAAAGACATCATTGGTTATACTTGATATCTAGTATACCTTTAGTCTAGTTGGAAATGCTTAAGAATAAATTTGACAAAGCCCGAGCTAATGAATTGGTTGGAATTTTCCTCAATAGCAAGGACCTCATCCCCTCTTTAACATGGAAGAATTTAGTCCCTGATAATCTTGTTCTTCTTTCTCATATTTAGTTATTGACAGTCCCTCATCACATCACAACATTTTCTGTGGGTGCTACATCTTGGCAACTAGCCAAATCCTCAACATTAGAAGGAACAATAACTCTCTCAAGGTTCATATGGTGAGTTGGTATTTCTTCAATTCAAAAAGGTATTACTAAAATCCCTTATCTTCTTTATTCAAGAGCCACATATTCTCTATACTTTGACTTGGGGAAATAGAGATGGCAAGATGGCACCTATTTCTTAGCATATACAATAGCGATTGGATGCAAACATATTACTCAAAACTTTTAGCTTAAATGGTCTATCCCATCTAAATGGAAAGGTAATCTCTTATCTTCCTTCTCCCCTGACTAGAACGATGTCTGGTCTAAAACTAGGTCACAAAAAGAAGCGGCTTTCATGTGGTCCATCTTCCACAACACAGTCACAATACAGACATGGAGAACACATATCAACCCTCGTATTGACACTAGTTGTCCCTACTCTGATTTAGGAAGAGAAGAATCGTCCTTTCATAAATTTTTCTCTTGTCCGAAGGCAGTGGAGATGTGGGACTATGCGCAATCTATTCTTTATCATCTTCGGGATTCTCATACTTGCATAGGGCCACATGCAAGAATGACTTTTACCCAATGTGTCTTTGGTTCTTCACCACCTCAATGATTCCAAAAAGTCAAGGCTATTTGGTTCTTACATCGAAGCTCTATCCTCTGAATTATTTGGATTTCCCGCAACAACAAGATCTTCTCTCAAGAGTAGTGGCCTTTAGATGTTACTCAAAAGGTCATATGAGAGGCACTTCTTGTCTTAGGCCACATGGCTCAATTGAAGGCTCAACTTTCTATCATTCATCGTCAACAAAAGACATCTACTGTTTGGGCCAAGTTTGATAAAATATGGTTCAAATCCTCTATTCTTGCCTGTAGGGTGGGCACTCGTATTGTTTGGAGCAAGAGGGCCCCTCCCTCTTGCCTTTTCTTCTAGGTTTTTCTCTTCTTTTCGGTTTCCTTTTTTGCTCTTATCTCTTCATTGTCCAGCCTTTGTTGGCTTGGCCACTTTGTACTTGATTTTCTTTTCTTAATGCAATGATTCTTTCCATTTGTTTAAAAAAAAATCTACTAAGTTTAAAGGTAAGGCATATCATGTCTTTTGCTTCAAACTGAAATGCTTAATTATATCTTCCTTCAACAAAATCCCTAGATCCACATTTGGCTGCCGGCTGCCTGGCTAGCTAGGCATCTTGATATTATATGCTCAAAGTCTCATTTGGATAAGTAATAATGCTATGCTGCAATTTGTACAAGGAGAAATACATTATACTTTTACGGTAACTTAAATTTCTATGTAAGGTAACAAGTTCAGAAATCACCCACCTAAGAGCTGAAACTAAATTTGAAATATTTTTAGAAACGTGAAACGTCTTGAAATATTTTTCATGGAATTTTCCTTGAAAGACAAGAGGAATTGGCATCTAGCCCAAGTTGTTTCATATTTTTTGGAGCTTTCTGAAATTAGTTATGAAAATTTGAAGTTGAAGTGGCATAGGGTTCTAAAATTGTCCACCCCTTAAAATGTACATTGTTTGTACATTGCTAAAGGCTATGAAATAGTTACATGTAAAAGTTGTATATATTTGAATAGGGTGGTCAATTTTAGAGCTTGTGCAATTTCAAAGCTTGTTACCTTATTATGATTATAAGCAAGTTGGTTTTGTCTCCTCCCACCCCCAAGATTCAACCAGAGCTTGTTGTTCAAAAACAATTTTGCCCCCATCCCCCACCAAAATGAGCTACAAAATGGTGCTAGGAAGGGGAGGACTCTTGGTCGAAATGATATGGTTTCGATTCCTACAAGCCAAGGCTAGAGAGAGGGTCCAAATGCTATCAAATTTCTACCAAATATTATATGCATGTTGAGGTTAATGTCTAATAGCTATTTGTGCCTTCAATTGCGTTGCATGGCTAGAATTTAACAAAAACTCCCTTAAACTAGTTTGAGCAAAGTCTGAAGGCCACCTATGTTGGTTGAAAACTTTATTTTTGCAAGAAACCCAGATAATTCTTGGAAATGAGCTGTGAGGGAGAGTCCAAACAGTCTTGAGGTTATGGAAATGTTGAGGGAATGCAAATCCAAAAACACACTGGATAAAATTAAATTTGATATGGGAACCTGACGTTGATGGATTCCCTTAGTGCTGATGACTAATGGATTAGGCATACGGGTTACTCACAGTAGCACCAGAAAGTGAGTTATCTTTTTGATTTTCACTGTTGTTAAAATACACAAAAGTGCACAACTGAAAAAAGCCAAATCTTGCATGTACTTAAGGTAAGCTAGCCCATAATGTGTCAATTGCCCAATGTAGACACCTAAAAAACACCCATTACAGTTTTACTTCAATTCATGGCAGATTTTTGCTAAGAAATGAGATTGAGATTTGATCAGGTTGGTTAGTGGCCGAAACCAATGCCTTGGGTGATGGTGATGAAGTTATTACTGATTGCTTTAGGACTACCTACCTTTCTAGTGTAAATTCATTACAACAACTAACTTTTTTATTCCTTTATATCATGACCTTGTTATAAAATATTGTGATCATGTTAAAAATTTTGACACTGCTTTAGGGGGGTAGATAACCATTATGGATACACTCTATGGTGATCTTCGAGTAGTCTATAGACTATTTTAGGCCAATTGGGGAGCACACTTCAAAAATTCATAACAAAATGTTATTTAAAAAATAAATAAAATTCAATTGTTCTTTGCATTCTTCATGTTTATTTTTATATGGAAAAATTAATTAATTTAAAAACAACAACATGAACAGTCATTCTGCCTGTCATAGGCTGGTTTACCTTATCATACTCCAAGCATAACTTCACTTTGTTGAAGAACTGAAGAAGGCAGGTCATTTGTTTTATTTGGTTTTAAAAAAAATTAAAAAAAAACTGAAGAAGAAGAATTCCAACTCACTCATCTTTGGAGTTGTACTCCGTGCTCCAAATCCTCTCTTTGCAAAGTACTTTACGTTGAAAGTGAAAAGAATACATTTACTAAAGAATTATATAATCTATGATGATGTGAATTTGTAGAAAAATAGCTGAGCCCTTGCACTAATTACTAATTTAGAATTCTAGTTTTATATTTTCATTAGAAAGTTTCTGATAATTTTTGTCATTCCATCCGTGTCACCTGGCTCACAATCAAAAAATAGTAATAATAATAATAAGGTAGTCATTCACATAAAGTGAGAATCCCCTGGAGGAGGCATCCTTTAATTAATAATAAGTTAAGTTAAATTAAGGTAAGATAGTCTTGGGGAGCCCATTTGGGAACATCACCCATCCAAATAAAGACATCTGACGGCAGAATAGCTGCATTGGAGGGGAGCAGTGATGACGTGGAACTACAAGCTATCGCGGTGGCAATGCCAGGGTGGCATGGAAGGCCGGGCCAAATCGACTTAACGGGGTTTAATAAGTTTAAGTTAAGGCCACTCTTAAAAAAATAAAAAAATAAAAAAGTTAAGGACACTTTTGACTTCTGACTTTGGGATCATTCAAAAAGTTGTCTGCACGAAACACCATCCGGGGCTGCAAATGCAAGAAAAAGTTTCAGTTTCCAAAAAATTTGGGTTTGATTGTATCAGGTAGTTTTTTTTGTTAGGAGGAAGGGTATAAACTCCTTGAAACCATTTTCAGTCAAAATGGAATTGGCATCAAACCCAAGTCATTTCATATTTTTTAGACGTTTGTGGAATTAGTCACGAATTTTTGAAGTTGAAACACAATAGTCACTAAAAATGACCACCTCCTCAAGTGTATACTATTGGTACATTGAAGAAAGTAAAATGTACCCTTTGTGGTAGTAGTCACTTTTAGAGTAGAAGTGCCATTAGAGTACTCTGCATGCCTTACTCACAATTTGGTGTTGATTGTTTAACCCCTAAAATGATTTTGATTATGTTTTCACCAAAACTGCTCCAAAATTGCCATTTGTAGTACACATATCAAATTTTAGAAAAAAAAACGTTTTTGGACACATGTAATTGTAGGATCTTGTAGTAAGCTTATTTGAGAATATGTAAAAAAAATTTCAGAAATTTCCACTGTATAGATTGCAAAATATTAGCATTTGAAGTGACAATTTTTTTTTTTGGCCTTACAAAATTCTAGGTAGCTACACTTTAGAAGGTCACATTTATATGAAAAAATGTCCAAAATGGTGGTTACTCTTTGGATTCATTTTCCAAGTCAAGCTGGCTACATGCTTGAAAATTTTTCAAATCATTTGGAATCATACAACATATAGGCAGAAAATAGTATGTAGAAAAGAATAGAGAATGATTCAAAATACTAAATTGTTAACAATTTATTTATAGAATTGAGAAATTCCAATTCCAATGGTTGTAATGTTTTAACAAACAATCTACACCCAATGTTTTTATTTTTTTTCAAAAATATTGAAAATTGAGTTTAATAAAGGACTTCAAAATTTGTTTTAGAGTAGAGATTCAATAACAACCTACGAAACTCCCACAAACTAAAACTCCTCGTAACTCTTGACTCATTGATCAAAATGGAATGATTCAAATCTTTCCAAGTATATATAAATCTAGAGAATCAATTTCAAATTTTAATTTCTTAAAAAAATAAATTTTAAAAAAGTTTTTTTTGTTGCCTGGTCTATCCGTTTAATATAGAAAAGTACATATCATACAATAACTTTTTAACCATGTAGTCAAAAGTTATGAAAATTGTTGGGCCTTAAAGCTACTCCTTGAGCACATGTTGTGTTAAAATTTCAGCGAAAAAAAATAAAAACTCTATTTGTGATAAGCTACCCAAGATTTCTATGTTGCCTAAAAAATGCAATTGGACATTTAGGGGTCAAATCCCATCTTTGAACCAATTGAAGGTTATAGTGTACAAAAGCAAAAAATAAGTTTAACATTTATTACAATAATTTTGCTAATGTTAGAAAGATACTATGGACACAACATGTCAGACGGGTGATAGAAAATCCTTCTATACATGATTGAAGTGCAAATGTTTATCTTCGGAATTTTGAGTGAAAACTAAAGATCTTGCACGGTAGTTTGACCTCCAATGAGTGCTGTTGGGTTTTTGTAAGCAAATGATGATACATGATACCCAAAAGGCTAATTTCCACAATGACTAGTCTCTCCCAAAGTTAATGGGGTTAACTCTAAAAGGGCGCCCAAAACCTATCGCCCAAGGTACTTCTCATTTTCTGTTTGGGAGTATCTATCTATCATCAAAAGTTGTCAAAAACATGCACTTTTTTCCTATATTTATGGAGATTGTCCATGTGCTTAAAGAAGAAGAAAAGTTGTCAAAAACATGCACTTTTTCCCCATATTTACTGAAATTGTGCATTTGCTTCAAGAAGAAAAAAAAGTTGTCAAAAAACACACATCATAACTTAACACAGATGTGAGTCAGTGACAAAACTTCAACCAAAGTTGGAAATTGTTTTGTCCCAAATTGTACAGTTAACAAGACAATCCTTTTGCTGCAGCTGAAGAAATCCAGACAGGGAAAGAGAGCACTCACTCTGCTTTAAGTAAGTTCGGTCCAGCATCAATAGATCTCTTGATGAAAACACAATTAATTAAGCACGTAACAACTTTTCAAGGATCGGACCACAAAAAGCCAAGCAAAGAAGTAGTTATGATACACCCCGATCTGTAAAGAGAACGGAAGGGAGGGGACCATGATGGCTTTTTATTCAAAAAATGGGATCAACCCAAGCTGATGATTCTCCATGTAAGGTACAGCCCATTTGAGAAAATTAATAATATCTTACAAGGGATCCTCTATTCCTCTGCTGCTGCTGCTGCTGCTGCTTCTTCTTCTCCTCATAATCCACAGCCCTAAAACTTTGGCCTCAACAATGCTCTGAACAGAATGATTACAAAGCGCGATTCCACCGTAGTAGCTCCAAAAATGTACAAACGCTCTAGATAGTACCATGCGCGCAACTATTTCCGAAGGAACAATTTTGACTCCATCACGTTGAAGTCTTGAGCTGAGCTACATACTCTGATCATTCTGGAGAATCCATTGCACATTTTTTTCCTCTGTGAAAGCTCCCTCTGATAAGCTCCAACCTCAACAAGGCCTGCTCGGCTAATCAAATCATGGTTTTGCATTTAGTTTTGCACTTGGGACCCTGTCGTTTGTTCAGAACCTGAAACTGAAATGGTTTTGGGGTCACGAACATGCGTTGATCATTCCAGAACGTAACGTACCCACAGTTGGCACGATCTCCATCCTCTTTAATCTTGTGGGATGGAGGCACAAATCCGAGTTCTCATGAGATAAGAAAACCTCTTTGTGAGTAAGTTGGTTTGTGTCGCATCATCATCTCAAAAGGAATCTCTCGTGTCGCTCACCACCAGTTGCAGGGTGAAACTTGTATGCGTTGGAGAGATACTCCAACCATGTGAAAGGACGGTACTTTTGAGGTCGCTCGGCTGTTATAAGCTCCCGTGGAGCTTCCACGGTTGCACTAAGAGGCGGGTTCAAAAAGCAGGCCAGCGATAACCGCTTGGAAGTTGCATTCACAGCTGCTCGGTGCAAAACACTCTTGTACCTTGTATTGCTCAACACCTGCACCCAATTTAAAACAGCTTAGCCTACAATCCCACCAAAACAAAACAAAACAAAAAACTCAACCTGCAAGAGCCCAAGGTGGCCTACAGTGGCCACTTCCATGTGCGAAGGAGTGTAAATGAATCATTTGAAGCTTCAAAACAAGCAACAGAATGTATCAACAGCACAAATAAACCATATCCTACAATTTTGAGCGATAAGCATATGTTTTTCAAGCTACAATAATCAACTACTAACTTCCAAACTTGATTTTCCATTTTCAGTTGGCACTCATGAGTGCCCAACATAAAAATAGAGTCAAGTATAGAAGCTAACAATCGATTATTATAGCTTGAAAAACATATGCTTATTGCTCAAAATTGTAGGGTATGGTTTATTTGTGCTGTTGATACATTCTGTTGCTTGTTTTGAAGCTTCAAATGATTCATTTACACTCCTTCGCTCATGGAAGCGGACACTTTCGAAGATTCATGCACTTTGGGGGTTTCGAAAGTGGAGCCCCAAATGCACCAAAATGGAAACGAAGAGCGCTAGAAAACATAGGGATTGGGAGCGTACCTGGAAGAGGTCCCCGATGTTGACGACGAAGCAATCCGGTCGTGGCTTTACGGTGATCCACTCTTCGTCGATCTGCACCTGCAGTCCGGCTACTTCGTCCTGGTGCAGAATGGTGAGAAGATGCGGGTCGGTATGCGCGCGCAACCCGATGGCGAGCTCCGGTTGCGGACATGGCGGGTACAGATTGAACCGCATCGACATCATGCGCTCGTCCTCCACGTAGTGATTGAACCGGTCTCGCTCCAATCCCAGACCTTCCGTCAGAAGCTCCAGAAGCTCCCGCGCCAGTTTTTCAATCTCCGCCATGTACTCTTCCACCGTGGAACTGCAACGGAGACGAAAAACAACAACAACAATCAGACCAGAAGGATCGGAGCGACATAAGAAATTCCCATCGTTTCTTAAACCCCCGCCTCCGTCTCCTGCTCCTGAAACTCCTCGATTCTTAGTGGGCCTTCAATGAGCATCGTTTTCGTGGAAGGATGAGTATCTATGACCACTGATCTTTGAATGGACATGAAGCTCCCTGATATCAAGAGTTGCCTACAACCTCCAAATCTGAATGATAGCACAAGGATGACAGAAGTTTGATTTGAGGAGAGTCTGGTTTAACTACTGAAAGTGGTCTCTCCCAAAATATATCACCCTGCTACGGAGGTTTGAAGTCTCCTCGAAATTGGGGAAAACAGGGGAAATTTAATTAGGGGTACCTGAACTTGGCGGGATCGGCTTCGGAGAAGAGCTTGGCGGAAAACTCCCGGATGTTGGACGTGGGGTGCAGTTGCATGTGGAAGCTTTCGGCCCAGTGCATGACGGTTTGATTGACCCAGGTGTTGGCCCCATAGCCAAACGAGGTTCCTGGCGGACGATGCACGCGCTCCTTGACTTCCAGCGGCAGCTCGAACATCTCATGCGCCTCCCGCTCGCAGCGCTCGATCAGCGCCTGATCGACGCCGTGGTGGAGCACCTGGAAGAAGCCGAAGCGCTCGCATGCGTCTGCAATGGAGGATACGAGCGCAGCTCGCGCGGCCGGGTCGCCGGGCGAGCGCAGGGGCGAAAGATCCACGACGGGAATTTGGTCGTCTACAGCGCAGCTGCTAGCGGGCTCCAGCGTGGGCCGGTGATGCTCCCCATGGTCCACGAACATGGAAGGCACAGAGGAGGAGTTTTGCAGCAGCGCCGTGAGCACCCTGGCGTTTCGGAGCGTAGAGTTCGCGTTCGCGAGCACCGCCGTCAGATCCGTGGAATTGTGACGGGGGGAAGAGAGTCGGTGGGCCGCCATTCGGGACCACACCAATCCGATCTTTGCTTACAAACCTCTCACGCCCTTCCCTAATTCACACCTTCCGCAATTAAACCCACCCACACAGTACCAGCACACAGAATTCGATCTCTCCCAAACCTATAAGATATCCTGAAACAATGCTAGCAAACAATCCCCATCGCGCTCTCTATCTCCATTGTGTCAAAACACTAGCTACCTCTCCACTTCCTCTCCACTTCCTCTCCAACCAACAACGACAACACCAAGCTTGCTTGCTTGCGTGCGTACGTAAGTGCAGACTCTCACTCCACGATTACAGCCACAACAACAGCAGAGCTCGCGATCGAACCCGACGTGGCACCAGTTAGCGCTGAATTATGGCGTCCGTCCCGTGTGGCGTGAACCGGCCACTCAACAAACTCCGGAAGCTCATAGGCCGTGAGTGGGACAGCCCGCACTCGGCGAGTGGTATCAAAGCCGACCAAGACCCGTTCAGCTGTCGTGGATGCCGCAGCTGCAGCACCAGCAGCAGCCCGCCCACCCAGGCACGCTGTTCCCACAATGCTGGCGCCCCCAACTCAACGTTCACTGTTGCTGCATCCCACGGGCGCCGGCAGCAGCAGTCATCCACATGCATCCCATGCACACTCCCACTCCCACCACCAGCAAGAGCTGGCGCGCTCGAAATCAGTGCGATCTCTCTCGCTCCGACTGGGGAACTGATGAATGCTTCAGGGCACTAGAGGAGCATCATCACCACGAATTGATGAGGACTGATGCGTGTCGTGTGGAAATGAAATGAATTGTCTGGGATGGAACGGAATGGAACGGAACGGAATGGAGGATATAATATGTTCCATGACTGGCGTGAGAGGAGGAGACGCATTTATTAAGACACAGGCAGGGCTCCGGCGACAACGCAGCAGTTCCCGTCGTCCCCAGCCAGTGCGCCCGCTTTTCGCCTGTTGCCTCTTTTGCCCACAACCCTGGTCTACGTTCTATTATTACTTTCGGCTCAGTTAGCATCTCTAGCCTGGTCGCCCGTGCCTCCCGGATGGATCCTCCGTCACGCCCTGGCTGGCTGTTGTGGGCCTGGACCTTCAGTTGGCTGGGGCACTTCAGTTGGGCTTGCTGTGAACTTCACCTCGGTGGCAACGTTGGGGGAAAACGGCAGCGGTCAATACCACGAAGTTAGCCAGCCAGAACTTTGAAAGTGAGGAAAAAAACAATAACAAAACACGGAAGAACACGGGAAAATTTCTATCCGTAGTAAAAATAGATAAAAGAAATAAACTGGATATGGTAGCCAACCCATTTCGGACGAGCGAGCTATTATGTTATGTTTCCAATCAGCTCTGGTTTAGGTGACAGCTCACACTTAGCAAGAGCAGCACATATGTTTTGGGAGGTGTACATTGAAAGCTTAAAATGATCACAAGATGTACATTGGAAACCACAATTATCACTTACATTGAACTAATGTCGATTTCGTAATTAGCCTATGGTTAGAAATAGGGTGAACTACATGACAAGAGTAGGTTGAACGGAATATTCACCAAAAAAATTCATTGTAATTTTGTTTTTGAGTAAAAAAAATGTATAAAAATATGAAATCTTTTTTAAGTGTGATTGCAAGAAATACTTCACATTTTTGGAGCATATATATAGTTTGGGGGCATAGGATTGGTAGTACAATACACTACTACTAGAACTATGTGTTAGCAAGGCCCTTACAAATCTAAATCATCAATTCAAGGTGCCTACAAATGTAAACTGTCAATTCAGTATTGTGTAGTACTATAGACTACTACAAGGTATTACAAAAGCCATTGAGATTAAAAAATAGCAAAAAAAAAAAAAAAGGTATGTGAACTTTTTAATTTTTAGCAATTCAAAAAAATTCAAAAAAATTCCATTAGGAATTTATACCTCATTGTAGCCTTTGAGCAAAGAAAGGTCACTTTGACCCTATGTGCACAATCAATATGTTGCTATTTCATAAAAAATCATTGTCAATCCTTGTAATATTGGTAGACCTCCAGTGTGTCCAATTTGTGACTTTGAATTTTCATTTTTAGGTCAAAAATAGAACTAAAAAAAATCCAAATGGCCAAGGTAGACATTCAATCAAGGACAAGTTAAAATTAGGAAACTAATTTTTTCTTAATTAAAAAAATTATTCAATGTTTGAAACTATCTCATGTACCTTCATTCCAAATTTCATGCCAAAAGGACAAACAATGCAAAAGTTATAAGCAAAAAAACACCCATCCAAGACCAAGGTGACAAGAAATAGGACAAGTATTTTTTGCAATCACCCCTTAAATCTATTTCTCTAAACATGGATTTTTTCCCTCACTGTATTTCTATAATAGATATGTTGAATTGCTTAAGTAATTAGAAGTAGGTCGCCTATCTTACTTGAGAAATACACATTTGAATATGAGAATTGAAAGAAAGTAGTTGGTAAAGCTCAAAAAAATCTTGAATAGTATTTGGTGGAAGTGGAATTTGATGACCTCTAGGTAATATATTATAGGTCTGCTCAAATGGATTTAGCAATTCATAGTAAGTTTTGGCTAGTGGTAGCCCCCATTTGGATACAAGGAACCAAAGGTGTACAAAGTCTAAATTCTTCACTAGGCAAATAAGTGGGAAAAATAGTCCTTTGTTGTAGAACATTTAATTTTGTATTTCATGGTCTTACATAGCTATTTAGAGTCTCTAGTTCCAAATATAAACTCTAAAACTTAATAGTCTAGTGCAAATAAAATTCCTAAATAATTATGGAGGTAAAGATTCTTTAAGAGCAAATCTAAACTAGCCTTGATCCTAATGTTTAAACTTAAAATAGAAATATCACTTTTGAACAATCATAGTAAATAGTAGGGCTTAAATTCTTGAACTTTAAGAGAAAAAATTTAATCTTTTAAAACCATGGTAAATAATAAGGTTTAAGATTAGATCACATGTAGTTCTAAAAAAAATTATCCCATGAGAGATGGCACAAATTTTCTATTTTTTTGTGATATCAAATAGAAATTTGGAATTTGTATTTGAAATCAAGGATCAGAAATTAGCTAGGATAAGTTACCAAATTCAAAAAATTTACTAATCCACAATCAAAGACAAATTTCTACATATATTTTTCAAGTGAAAATTTTGGAGTTTTTGCATCTACATTGTAAGACCACATGTAGTCTAACTTTCATCAAGTAATAGTATTTATTTATTTATATGCTCTAAATATATAACCCATTTATATAAAATATTATCTTTTCTTTCTACTGATACATTAGAAAATCTTTCTTAAAGTTTTATCCTATGAATGTTTATTAGATGAAGTGAACTTTTCAAAACATTTTAAATCCATTTTGTGAGTTGTTGTCCATTTAGGAGCTAAAGCTTTGTTTATTCCATTAAATGCCAAGATTTTAGGTTTTAGGGAATTATATGGAGTTCAATTTTTTATTTTTTGAACATGATATGGAGCCCAAATTTGACTTCATAAATGAATAAATTATCTAAAAGTACAAATTTGTAATCTACATATACTAAATTCGAGCAATATTGATTTACCATAGCTTGAAGAATATAGTTCATAGATATATAAATAAAAAAGAGGTTTTGGGGCATTAAGCTTTGATAATATAGTTTAGTGCCTAAAGACTTCCTTTCTACTAGGTTTTATCATTTGATATTCATTTACAAATTTTTTAACTAGTTCATTCATTACAAATAAAATTTGATTTTTAATCCAACTATTTTGTATTTATATCTATCTTTAAGAAAAATCTTTAAAATGTGTTGAATATCAAACTTTTGAATATGTTGAAAATACTAAAAGTTTCCAAAATAGTCTCTTTTTATCTTATTTGAATGCCATACACAAATAGTTGTAAGTACTCAAATGTTTATTGTGGAGAATTTAAAATTGACTTATGTTCTAATTGTAAGGGGTCTCAAATTAGGGTTGCTTATCTTATTGAACACATATTTTTCTCCATAAAACTTTATCATTTTTCTACTTGGTACAAATATTGAGGTAAATGTCCTACCAAAATAGTTCATTCTTAAAGGACAAATTTGTAACTCACTTTTGAATGCTTGAAGCAAGAGTTGAAGGCTTATACCTCTAATTTTCATTTTTACCTTGATGATATAGCTAGAAGGTTGTAAAAAGATTCCTTCTCAAATTTTGAAGTTCACAAAATGTAATTACAAGAAACATATTTTCAATAAATAGATGCATTTAATGCCATCTTTATCTATAAAAAAAACAATTTTTTATCCATTAAAAACATGCATACTTAGATTTATCAAAACCAATGAGGTCTATGAGTTATAATTACTAAACATCATTGTGAAGAATTTGAGGCCTCGAAAAGTTCTTGAGCTCTTGATATTTTTTGAGTTCAAGTGCATGGTTGGCAAGTATAGAATTGAAGCATTGTTACATTTGCAAGGAACAAAAACGTTTATATTTTAAAAAACAATTGCAAGAGTAAATCTTTAGCAATTCTAGTGTATAATGCATTGTAGGAATGTTATCGAGGGTACACTTCTAATGGTATAAGATATGCCTTTTGGTTCAAAAGTATTCAAGTGATGGCTTATAAATGTCCTAATGGATACTATTCAGTCATGTAGTTTTAGGCCCTCTTGTTCAATAAATGTGCCTATATAAGGGCCTCAAAATTGTGGTCATTTTAGGTGAGAAAGATGATCATTATAGAAATTTCTCTTTTTAAGGTGATTGGTGGCACTTGTGAATTTTAGGCAAAATCACTTCAAAACATCATAAATTATTTATGCTTCATCAAAAAATATGATTCAATTTCCTATTACTTTATACATTGTGTCTCCATGCTCAATTTATTTTTTATTACTTCTTCAATCCTCTAAGGGATCAAGTATAAAAAATTCACTACAACAAATCAATTCATTTTAAATCCTAAAGGACTAATAATCCTACCTATTTTTTTTTTGCAAATTTAAGCAATTTGTAGTGACTTATTAATATTTTACTTGAAATTTTTAGGATAGCTCCATATCATCATACTTTGCAAATTTGAGAAGCTTTTATTCATGCCATTTTAAATAAGTATGGCAAAAAAATGTAAAGATTTTTCATATTTCAATGTCAAATCATACAACCAAAATAAATTTATTTTTATTTCCAATAATTTATGCATATGTATACAATTTTTTAGAATTTTTCTAGTTTGATTAACCCCTGAAAAACCAAGTGATAATTCAACATACAAGAGACTTCTAAAATACTTACACATGAAGTCAATTGTGGTCAAATGTTCACAAAATTTTGACATGAATATGAATATAGCCCCCCTAGCTAATTTTGACATGGAATTATAATTATTTTTTCCTTCTTTGAGAACAAGTATCTAGAAACTAATTTGGGCTCCTAAACACAAAAGGGTAAGAGCATTGCCACCATGCAACAACCAAATCCCTAGAACATTGTCCACGTGGTGGGCTCCAAATAGTTAATGCACTTGACAAGTAGGGAGCCACACATCGTGGGCCAATTGATAGTAGTAGTCTCAAATCCTAATCTTGATTAGTACAAATGTGGCCCCTACACGAGTATGATTTGAGACTACTACTAACAAGCTACGAAATTTTACATATTTATTAGCACAAACATAGATTTGTTGGCAGAATCAAGACAACTTTGAGCTTAGTAAAAACTTTTCCTTGCACTTGATGTTGAAGTACAAGAGACAATATTTACCACACTTAGTTACAAAACATTGGGTTCCAATTCTATGGTAGGGAGACCATTTCCAACCCTTGTCGTCATGTCCCAACCCCAGTAACAAATGGAATAGGGGTAGCAATGCTCTAAGTCCCAAATTTTGTAAAGGACTTCATTGTTCACTGTAGAAACAAAGATTACACCCACAGGCCCAATAATCAACGCAGTTTTTAGGTGACTACCTTGGTCGTAGGAGGCCGCATCCTCTGATTAGGAAAATTGCCATAAAATTTCCTTGTTGTTGAGTGCACTGCACCTGGTAGTCCGGGCGATCCTATGGCCACAGACACAACGTTGAGATCAGTCCCCACCAATTCATGTGCTTTCAAGGGACAATTCACATGGTGAATCATTGAGGGGTGCCGATTTTGCCCAAGGGGACAATTTTGTTGTGGGAATGTGTCAGGAATGTTAAAGGAACTGCTCTCAAGTAACATTTGAGAACACATCTGTACTTGCTTGTTCTCTAGTACGTAATACTCTGGTCCAGCGATCCCAAAACTGGCTAAATTTTGCTTGGTTGCTACTTAACTTTTCATGCCCCTAGTGTAAATTTTAAAAGAAATCTTCCAAAAATGAACATTTTGCTAAAAAAAAACACACCTGAATTAGTTCTGAGATCACTGTGTGGTCTGGGCCACAGGCAGTTGGGGGGTGCCTGGTGTTGTCCAGTACCTTACTAATAACTGGACTGTACTCCAGGGAGAATGGTTTGTTGGGGTGGGGTGGGGTGGGGTGGGGTGGGGTGTATCCCTATGTAGCCCTAGCCAGGCAGAGAGAATTCCCTTCCTCTGTAATGTCAACGACAAGGTGACAATGGAGCAAGGGAAAGCTCAGTTGCCATGATCCTGGAACATGGCCCCAATGTCCGATGGACCTGACCGCCCCGCCCTGCCCAAGGCTCACAAGCTCGATCAGCTCCATCCATGATATAACTTGATATCTTATTAGTTTTTGCAACTTGAAGGCATCCATAGCTTGGGATTTTTCTCTCTTGGTTGGGATTTTTCTCTTTTGTTTGTGGATCACGGCTTTGGCAAAGTAAAGTACGGAGCTTCCACATGAGAGGAGGGAATTCCCATTGTCCATGGGGTGATCAACAAAGTGGGGGGGTCATGTCATTTTAGACCTTGGGTGGCTCATGCTGCTGTCGGTTGCTGGCCCAAATAAAAATTGGAAAAAAATTGAAAACATGATGGTTGATGACTTCAGATCAGAGCAGTGCATGTAGATTCAGGATAAAATAATGAGAATGCAAGGACATGTTTATCATTAGGCTCTCGGGAGGGACGAAGGTTTTGCTTTGAAAGAAGCAACGAACAACATCCGAGGAAGTTTGAGGAGGACACTACTTGAAACCCCTCTTTGGATAGCCTCTTGTAGCATAGGTGCTTGTTTTCAATGATCCTCAAAGGAATTCAAAGTAGGATTTTGGGTACATTCAATGATCCCTGAAGGTTCAAAGTTTTGGATTGGAATTTTTAGAATTTGGGGTTGGTTACTATGACTATGATGTCAAATTGTATTGGAATGTATTTGAATTTCTTTTTGAAGATAAGAGAATGTACTAAATTTATGGGAACATGTTTTTTTAATTCATTTAGTTCCTACAAAAGAAAGTAGTTCCCCTCTTAAGTACAAAATAATCAAGCTTCGGCAACCAAAAAAAATGAGAAAACTCAAAAGTAATTTTAATTTTAATTTTTTTTCCATAGAAAGCTTTAATTGTTCCATTTTAGACTAGTGATGTGAAAATTGAAAAGAGTCTTACTTTAGAAGGCACTCAAGGCATCTTCATAAATAAATAAAAATAACATACATAGGATTTGTTTCTAATTTTAATTTTCACAATTGTTCAAACTCAAAACATAGATCAAGAGTAGATTACTTGCTACAATAATTTCAAGGTTGGGATCAGCATGTTTCAATTCTGTTTTGGAACTATGAACAATTTAAATTTTTTCCTTTATCTTGTACCTACTTCTATTTAAGAATGTAAAAAAAAATGAAATTTTTATTTTTATTTTTTGAATTTTTACTCTAAATTTTCAACCAAAAAGATTTAAACCTCAAAAAATTTAGCATAAAATATTTAAGTTAAGGGCCAACATCAAAGTGTAAAAACCTAGAAGAGCTACGTGCAAAAAATATATTTTCTTTTTGCTTGAACACAATATCTTCGTTATTATTTGCAAGACCAAAGTGTCTAAGATTATTTTTGCACATTTTCATGCAAGTTTAATGAAAAAATCTATGGTTGAATATGCAAAATAATAATTTCATTGTGACTTTTTGCACTAGTAATGGCATTTTTGATGTAGTTTTTGGTTAAACATACATTTAAGAGTTCACATTTATATCAAATATAGGATGTATATTCTAGTCATGAGATGGTGAGGCTAGGAATAGATGTTCACTTTGGAAGGTTAATTAATTCAAAATACATTTTTATGACTCCAAGATGTAAGTTGTGATAAACTCATTTGTCCTATTAGTGCACGTGGCACTAATTATCAAAATCACATTTCTTGTAAAATAATGAAATTCATGTAGGCTAAAATATTACTTTATATTATCAATTTACTAAAATATATAATTTTGTAGTGATAGTCTTTGAAAATCATATCTACCTGCAAACTAAAATTCCTCGTAATTTTCATCTATCATTTTTTATATAGTTTCAAATTTTAGAAAAGAAACATTTTTAGACATATATAACCACAGGATCTTGTAATATACTAGTTTGAAAAGATGTGGAAAAAATTTCAAAAATTTCCGATGTCTAGATTGCAAGATATTAGCATTTGAAGTGGTAAAAATCCTTTTTTTGTCCCTACAAAAAATTGTGTAGTTGCACTTCACAGGGGCACATTTGTATGAAAAAATGTTCAAAATGGTGGTTATTTTTTGAATTCATTCTTCAAGGCATGGTGGCTACATGCTTGAAAATTTTTAGATCATTTGAAATTTTACAACATATAGGAAAAAAAATAGTAAGTAGAAAAATGTAGACAATGATTCAAAATACTAAATTGTCAAAAATTTCATTATGGAATGCAAAAATGCCAATCTCAATGATTAGAATGTTACAATAAAGAATCTTCACCTTATTTTTTGATTTTTTTCCAAAAATATTGAAAATTGAGTTCAATAAAAGACTTCAAAGTTTATTTTGGAGTAGAGAATCCATAATTGCCCCCTAAGTAAAAAACCTTATAACTTTTGACTCATTGATCAAAATTGAATGATTCAAAGTTTTCTATGTATATATGAATCTAGAAAACCAATTTCAAATTTGGATTTTTGAAAAAAAAATGATTTTTTCAGATTTGCCTGGACTACCCAAGTTGAGAAACAAACTACATATTAGGCCATAACTTTTTACTCATATTTTGAAATGTCTTGAAAATTAAAGCACATGAAGGATATTCCTTGTCTACATCTTCTATTAAAATTTGGGCCAAAAACATGGAAATCTCTACCTTCACGCACCTACCTATAATTTCTATGTTGCCAAAAAATGCATCTTGATCCTTTAGGTTTTAATCAAATTGGAATAATTTAAAGTTTCTACATATATAAATACTTATAAAACTAATTTCAAATTTTTATTTCTTAAAAAAGTGATTTTTAAAGAAATATTTTGAGATGCCGAATTTGCTTGCTAAGCAATAAAAGTTACATATCATGCAATAACTTTTTAACCATGTAGTCAAAAGTTATGAGAATTGCTAGACCTTAAAGTTAATCTTTGGGCACATGTTATGTGAAATTTTCAAAGAAAAAAATTAAAAATTCCACTCACAATGAGCTACTCAAAATCACTATGTTGCCAAAAAAATTGCAACTTTACCTTTAGGGGTTAAGTGATGTAAATTTTAGATTTTTGTAGAAGTTTTAAATGAAAATTATTATTTTCTTAAATGAAAAGAAAATTTGTATCAAATACAAAATATTCTTTAGAAATCTGAAATTTTTCCATAGATGTATATAGTAGTTTAGAATATTATGGAGATCATATAATTATCATGCATTTCTTTTATCCCCCCACCTAACAAACTAGAGTATGAGGCCCAAAGTTCAAAAATGCAATAAATTATTCAATTTCAGATTTTTTTTGGTAATGTCAAAGTTGGAGTAGAAAGTGTACTTTGTTGACTTCATTTCATTAGTTGGGCTCAAACTTTAAGAGGTCATTTTAATTGTTCAAATTCACATCAAGATCTAGGACCTAAAAGATGTGAAACTATACTATGTGGTGATCCATGGATCAAGCATCTCTTTTTGTAGAAAAATAAAAAATACCACAAGGTAATATTCAATACCATTCTCAAAAAAGATGTATTCAAGCACCTCTCAAAAAAAAGATGAAAATATAGTTTCTTCCATATTATAAACCCTCATGAAACTATGCATTAACCAATAGAATATTAGAAGGTTAAAGTCATACAAAATATATATGACATCAAAAAAGAGCAAGTAGACTGTAGAAAAACAAATTGGATGAAACTTATCATTTTTCATCTTCAAACAAATTTTGAATGTTATCTATAACCCACATTTTGGCTCTTTAGGAATTCTAGGGATAATACAACTATTGAACCTTATGTTGCATATATATTTATTGTGATCTATCAAAGACAAGAAGGTCATGGAAAGAGCATCACCACCCCTACACTATATACTAGGCTAGGATGCAAAGTGAAGAGTCGACCTCCTTTGCATTTACATTGTGAAGTTGGAACCAACTCTTTCTTTTGTAGCTAGGCACAACAAATATCGTCTCCAATACCTCAGTTTCTAGTGCACATGGAAGTTTGCATTGAGTCCAAAGTTGTCTTGATTTTGCCAACAAATTTGTGTCTGCAAACAAACTAGTGAATTCTATAATCTATAGCAATGTCTAATGCAATCCCCAAGAGCTTCATCGTCCATGAGCACTAGCTCATGCTACTTAGCTACCTCCTCGTTGGACGCACCAGCTAACTAGAGCTCACCATGTGGGCAATGCCATGGGCATTTACTTGGCCACCCCCTACAATGATGATGCTCTAAGAGCAATGCCATATCTAAAGCACACAACCACAAAGCCTAATCATTTTGTAACTTAATCCTTCTAGTCTTGAAACATCACTCTTTCATTATCAATTTGCATCACTCAAGTAGATTCTTCTATGGTGAGCACCCAAAATGCACCATTGACCTAAACCACCATCTTCACTTTGTATACATCTCTAAAGTCAATTATTTATTTATGTGGAAAAAACACTTTTAGAACCAAACTTTATTTCTTAATAACTTTTGCATACAATATTCTCATATTGCATTCTTTGGTATGTTGGAACTTCCTTTCACTTGTCATTTTGAATATATAAACATTTGAACAGTTTAATAATAGTAGATAGGCACAGGAGCAATTAGTGGTGCATTTGGGGTACCTACCTTAACCTATAAACTAGGGTATTGGCATTCTCAAATGGAGTCTGCTGACAGTGACCAGTCCTTCACCTGTTAAATATTTGGCAATTTTGGCAATGAGTGAATGATGTGGGTTGCCTTTATTTTTTAATTTTATGAAACACGTGGGATCCATTGCCTTGATTATTTCATCAGCATTCCCCATTCAAGTACTCCAGTATTGTGGAGGCAACACACATGGAGAGATCTTGGAATTCCCACAATCAGGGCTGGCCAGATCCATGCTCACCAACATCTTGCATGTGCCAGAAAAGTCGGCAAAAGAAGGTTCAAGAAGGTTTAGGATTTCAATCCCGTAACTCAACTTATTGGCAAACATAAATTTCATCGATCACTGTTTCTTGTAAGTGAGGAGAATAAAATTGAAGGAGTAGGTGTGATTTGATGTCAAAGAAAACTTAACCCTTAAACAAGGAAGATATAAAATTGAATAGCAGAGTCACTATACACTGAAACTCGCCTGCCACCCCAGTTTCCCATTAGTTCCTTCCCTCCTCTTTCGAAAAATTTGTGAGTTGTTGATTTTTTTGAAAAAAAATGCTTACCCTCAAAATTGACGTTGATTTCTCAAAAAAACACAAGATGTTGATCTTGTGAAATTTAATCTGAGCCGTTCAAATATAAAATACAAATATTGAATACGAATACAAATACGAGTACATGAGTACTAAATACATGTACTGAATATGTGTATTGAATACGGGTACTGGATATGCGTACTGAATATGGATATAGAATACGGGTACTGAATATGGATACTGAATATGGATACTAAATACGGATACTGAATACGGATACAGTATTGGATACGGGATAAATTGTCCCATACTGTTTGTCAAGAACTTTGATTCTGAAGATTACAAGAGGGGGTGGGGGTGAGGGGGGGTGAGATAAAAAAATTTAAATAAAAATTTAAATAATAGGTGGGGGTGAGTGGGGTTGGTAAAATAAAAAAATTTAAATAAAAATTGAGGTGGGAGTGCATAAAGTGTCACTATACACCTTGAGTGCCTAATAACTACATAACATCTCAATGAAATAGACATCTCACTAGCTGCCTTCCCTGTGACACAATAGTGCCCCATATTCAGCACCATATCAATAGTTAAAATCAGTAGTTAAAAGATACGTGTCAATTTTTGTCAGAGAGTTCTGATCAATGATTGGTGACTTGAGGTATTTAAGTCTTACATAAACGATGCACAAAATTTACAAATTCACTCAAGTACAACAAATGTAAATTCAAATACATTCAATTGAAACTGAATAGTACAAAACATAAAAGGTTTTCATAAAATGGCTACAAAATTATTGAAAAAATCAATTTCGGATTTCAATTCCTCAAAATGCATTGTTAGCCACTATTGTTGTGTGATGCTAGGTGAGAAGATAACTCTATATATACCTATGGGGTACTAGTTGGTAAAATAAACAATGTGAAATGTGTAATTTACAATTTGTAGTTTCTCAACTGCTCATAGTTTAGTCAAATTAAAGCTAAGAATTGCGATTGAAGTAGAATTTTAGACCTCATTTAGGCATAGTATAAAAACTTTTTTTTTTAAATTTGAACTATAAAAAGTTGGTAAATGAAGTTAAGTTTTCTCTCCAAAAATCCTTTTGAGATTTAGATCCTCCAATCAAAAGTTATGGACAAATTTTAGAGAGGGGTTGGAAGGAAATTTCTTTTTGACATGCAAATATCCTCTTTTGAAATTTGTCCATAACTTTTGATTGGAGGATCTAAATTTCAAAAGGATTTTTGGAGATGACATTGATTTCAATTTAACAACTTTCCATAGTTAAAGTTTGTTTGAAAAAAGTTATTATACTATGTCTAAATGAGGTCTAAAATTTTACTTCAATCACAATTTCTACTTTTGATTTTAACTATGAGTGTTTAAGAAACTACAAATCCTAATTTATAAATCCCACATGTGTTGTTCTACCTTCTACCACCCCATAGGTATACAAAGAGCTTCTCTCCATGTCAATAAATTCAAACTAAGCTAGAAAGTATATTGCTTAGTCTGTTATTCAAAAGATTCTAGCTTGGGATTCTAGGCAAACCATTTTTCTTAACAAATCATGTTCATTTATGTATTTTGTCCAAGATTTAGCAAAAGAAAATGGAGCATGCTAGAAATTTACTACCACTATTCCAACATTGCCTGCTTAGATTCCATGCATAGATGAGTTTTGTGGATGAAGTCTCCAGGGAGGGAAAGGTAGCCTCCCTAAAGACTACTGAATGTTATGGAGGTCAAAAATTGTCAAATGGATGACTTGACTATTCACTTTAGAAAAAAAAAAGTACCAATTGGTGACTACTTAGGGGGGCGCATCTTTCAAGGGATAATCTATAAATGATGTGGCAAACATTTTATATGCAATGAATGATAAAGAATATTTTGGTTTAAGATAGAAGTGGAACTATACATTCTCCAAATTTTATATGAAAAGGGAGGTCTTCTACAATAGTTTGACTTCCAGTTTGTACCTTTGGATTTTTTAATAATAATTATAGGTAAAGTTGCAAAATGAATGATTTCTACAATCACCAATCCATCCTTTAAGGGTTGACCCCCTTGGAGGACAAATTGGATTTTGGATAGGTTTCTATGACCCTCGATTTTTTATAAAACATTTTGAAAGTTTTTCATAATATAAAAGAATTGATTAGCTATGCAATGATATAATTTTTATTTCAATTGGTGACTGGGAGCAAAAGTTATACCTCAAAAGCCTAAAACTGATCTCAACAAGTAGAACTACAAAAACTACAAAAAGTCAAAATAAAATATAAATTCTTTTCCTAAAATATCATATTCTTGTCCACATGTGAAGCTTTGATTCATTCTATTTGGCCTAATAATGAGAAACTTTAGGACAATCTTGTTTTTTTGAACAATCTAAGCATCTCCTTGAAAAAAAATAACTTGTAGGATTCATTTCTCAATGCAATTTTCACAATTTAAAAAAAAAATTGTTTGACAAGATTGTGTTTGCTTGCTAAAACAATCTTACCATTGGGATTATTGACTTTCAATCCCATCTTGGAGCTATTAGCAATTTAGTTGTTTTTTTCAATTTTGGGCCTACTTCTACTTAACAATTCTTTAAAGAATGAAAATCAAGTGTGTTTTTTTAATTTTTTCTCAACTTTCAACTCAATTTTTCAACACAAATTTTTTTTAATTCAAAGTTAGTAGTGCAAAAAAATTCCACAAATGGTAGTCAAAGTCATGTGAAATTATAGGCTAGTGTTCAAAAAACTTTCTTTTTCAATTTTGAATGCTAATATCTTCCAATCTATATTGTCAAAGTTCATGAAATTTTTACCACACGATCTAAAACAAGTGAAGTACAAGATCCTGTGGTTATATTCTAAATTTCTTTTTTCTTGGATGAATGCAACAATAATGGCAGTTTTGAGTGGTTTTTGACCAAAAAAAAATGGCCTTGAGACTTCACAGGTCAAGCATGATGATATTCAAAATTCTTATCAAAGACATGGCTTCCATGGCCAAGGTAATCACCAAAACTACTCCTATTATTAATCAAATAAGTACATTCTTTGTTTCTATAGTGAATAATGAAATCATACATAGATCACTTTTCAGCCTCAACAACCTTCATGGTTAACATAGTTCTAATGGCAAGTTTTAACCCCTAAAATTCTTTCATATCTAAATTCAAAATTGCTTCAAAATACTCATTCCCAAATCAAGGATAAAATCTTCATCATATTTATTTTTTTAACAAATTCAATCATAAGATCCTTTGCTTAACTTGTTCAAATACATCAACCAAAAACTTTAGAGTAAATATTTCCACCAATTGCAAGTTCAATGTGACTAAACTTCAAAATGTACTTTTGTCTAGCCCTTCTTAATGGCAAAGTTTTGTCTTTCAATATTTTTAGAAAAAAAATGCATGTCCTATGACTTGTGAACTTTAGTCAATATGTTGGAAAATGTTTTGAGAATGAGAATACATGAAAAAAAATTTAACCAAAAAATATTTCATATTTATCTCTAAAAAATTATAAACTAGAGGGAGATACTTAATGAAGAAGTAACTAAATTGCTAACAACTTTTACAAAAATGAAGAAGTGTTTATCCTAACGGTAAAAATGTTCTTGTAAATAATTGGTATCCTTAATTTTTTTTTAATCTAATTTTTTTTAAATAGAGTGCAAAAAAATATATTATTTATTTTTCTACCTTTGTTGCCCGTACCATAAAAGTCTTGGTAACTTTCACCTCATTATTTGGAATTTAATGGTTCAAATGTTTTTGAATAGGTATCAATCTATAGAACCTAAAAATTATAATTACATATTTTTTAAGAATATATTTCTTTGCTACCTATTTTGACATTGAAATAAAAAAAGAACCTTCTAACTTTTGTAGTATTTAGTAGAATGATGTGAAACAAAGCTTTACATGTAGATTAGAATGATTTGTGTAATAGCATCCATCCCAAAGTATTTTATGCAAAAATTTCAAATTACAAAGTCAAGAGAAGTTGTCCAAGTTCTCAAAAGCTCAAAATAGTCTCCTTGATCCGTTAGAGAATTTGGATGTATGATATAGTGTTGGAAAGCATTGAACAATACATTTTCAATGATATATTATAAGTGCAATTTGGAGGTTAAATTTTCATTTTTGTTGTATGGATACAACGAGTCCGGCACAAGATTATTATTAGCTACAACAAATCAAATTCAATACATGGTTACAATATTGAGACCCTAGAATAGTAGGTGTAAAACCATCAAAATATTTCTAACACTAAGTCAAACTATTTTCATCATTAAAAGTTGTGATTGTAGTCACTAAATCTCTCCATTGTGATCAAAATCTCAATTATTCACAATTAATCTCAGATTGAATGAATATTATGACCCATTGTAATCCCTTTGGAATGGATATAGTTTTTAGAATGGGGTCATAAATTCACTAGTAGAATGGAGTTCCAAGGGCACTATGGTACATTGTGAGAATATGCTTCCAAAGGCCCTTGTAACCACTAATCAAGTTCAAAGTCAATTTTGAATAGATCTTTTTGAAATCTTGTTACAAGGTACAAAAATATATCCTTTATGTAGGAATATAATTTTTAAATTTATATCAAGTTTTTTAATGAAAATTTATTTTGCATGGGTGGTTGCAAGAAACACTTGTCCTATTTTTTTGTCTCCATAGCTTCAAACAAGTGTTTTTTGGCTATAACTTTGGTGATATATGTGCAATGTATATAAAATTTGAAATGAAGATACTTATGATAGCTATGGACATTGACTATTTTTTTTTTAAATTTATTTACTATTTTTAAAGAGTCTCCAATTGGCTATCCAATTTTGCCATTGGGGTGGGGGTATAGTTCTACTTTTTTACTTGAAAATATAATTTTGGAGCCAAAAATCTCTAATTGGCTATCCAATTTTGTCATTAGGGGGTGGGGGTGGGGTGTATAGTCCTATTTTTTACTTGAAAATGTAATTTTGGAGCCAAAAATTGGAATAGTAAGTGTTGTACTAAGATTGCACGCAATGATGAAGAGGTTTTGTGTAAATATGAAGAGATTTTGGCATATATATGGGCTCAAAGTGTGAATCTTTTATGCAAAGATTAGAATGAGAATTTTTTTTGGTGCAATTCAAGTGCATCAAAATGTAGAAAAATGGCCATTTTTAAATTCATTTTTATGATTATTTTGAAATGAATAAAAATAAAATATTCATATACCCATTTTTTTTGCTAATTTCAAGTCCAATCATTTTTGTAGTAGTCCATTATATTTTAGTACCAATGTATAGTACTACAAAACAAGAATGAATGATTTTCTTATCACTTTAATTCATTTTTAGTGATTTTAAATCATTTTTAAATTTCCTTTTTAAAGTATTTTGAATTATTCTATGAATTTTTATTTCATTTTTCATTATTTTTAAATTTATTTTTATGATTTTTATTGCATTGTTTGTACACAATACTTATAGTAATTATAGTAATTGAAGACCTAGGGCAAAGACATTGCTTTTGAGACAAAAATGTTAAGTGTTTTTTATAATGACTTGCCTCCAAAGAGGTCAAAATGGATAAGGCAAATGCCTTAAAGAGCAAATACTTTACCCACTTTTTTGTTTGGAAAATTTGGTAAATGTACAACTAGTATGATATATTATGTATTGGTGCAAAAAATTTAAAACTATGTGCAAAGCAAAATCAATGTGAAGAAAATTACTTAAAGAAGAACCAATGCTCGTTATTTTTGTTGGGTGGGAGAGAAAAGATGCCTTTCTACCTAACCACCATAGTCTTCTTGCAATCTATGTGTTAAAAAATATCTTTTTTTCATTCTTGTAATTGTCTAGTACAGTTTGTACCATTAGATTTTTAAAATTATGTTTTTTTTGGCATTTTTCTCTATGCAATATAAAATTGCAGCTTTTGATAATTTTTATATGAATTATATCATCCTAGTCTTTTAGCTACATCTATCATGAATGTGAAGAAGTTTGAGTAGGTTTCTACTCAAGAAATGAGCCATGAAACAATGTCCATCAATAACCAAAACTAACTTTGAATGAAGATATATTAATTTCTAAATTTATATGAACAAGCCTTCTTGTAGTGTAGATGTTTGTTTATAATATGAAAATAGGACTTTTATTTCATTGCAAACTAACACATGAAACCAAGTCACAATAAACCTTGACCAAATGTAAAAAAAACACTCATTGAAAGTAATAGTCTTAATTCCTAATGACTTATGCAACCATTATGTAGTAGGTACTTGTTTTTTTTGGAAGCATTTGAGAGCAACACATAATCATTTTTAAATTTTGTTACAAAACTTTATACATAGTAAAATGGTTTATTTTTTTAACACTTGTGTTGCAAATCAAAATCACTATTGCCTAATTTTTTAAGAAAAATTAAACATAAAATGTATAATATTATTGAAATGTGAAAACTTTCTTGAAGCAATGATGTTTATTATCAAATCTAGGCCATGTGCTAAATTAAACCTTTTTTAGGTTAATTTTTAAATTCAAATTCTTTGAATTTAGTTTGAAAAGAAATTCCAAATTTGGACATGTAGTCTTTTAAACCTTTAAAAGATTTTTCATGTCGAGGCTTGCTCAAACTTCATTATGTTTCTACATTAACACATACATTTCAAACTTTTGATATTTTTCGCATATAGTAATATATGTCTAAAATTTAATATTTTTTTTCATAATTAAAAACATCAAATTGAATTTTATATGATATTTTTAAAGAAATTTACTTGTAAAAATCATAGTAATTACAAAATGATTAAATTAGTATGAAATTTGTTTGAAAAATAGAAATAATAGTAAAAAACATTATAGTGCAATCAATATACTCCTTAAACACATACCAAGAAAAATTCAATAGAAAGAGTTCAAAAGTTGTGTATTTTGAACTATCAAGATGCTTACTTATCCCCTAAATGATTTTGACTATGATTTCATCAAAACCGCTCCCAAACTATCAATTCTAGTACAAGTACCAAATTTTACGAAAAAAACATTTTTGAACAAATGTAAGTTAGGATCTTGTAGAATGCTAAATTGAGAATATGTGGAAAAAAGTTCAGAAATTTTCACCATGTAGATTGCAAGATATTAGCATTTGAAGTGACAAAAATCCTTTTTTTGGCCTTGCGAAAAATTGGGTAGCTGCATTTCATAAAGTCACATTTGTATGAAAAAATGTCCAAAATGGTGGTTACTCTTTCAAATTATTTTCCTAGTCAAGTTGGCTACATGCTTGAAAAATTTCAGATCAATTGGAATTATACAACGTATTGGAAAAAAATAGTAAGTAGAAAGAAGTAGAGGATGATTCAAAATACTAAATTGTTAACAATTTATTTATGGAATTAAAAAATGCCAATCCTAGTGGTTGTAATGTTTTAATAAACAATCTACACCTCTTTTTTTTTTCCCAAAATATTGAAAACTGAGTTAAATAAAAGACTTCGAAGTTTATTTTAAATTAAAGATTTAATAATGATCTACAAACTTCCGCAAACTAAAACACCTCATTACTTTTGATTCATTCTGAATCACAATGGAATGATTCAAAGCTTTCCAAGTATTTGTAAATTTGAAGAACCGGTTTCAAATTTTAATTTCTTAAAAAAGTGATTTTTAAAGAAGTTTCTTTTGTTGTCGGGCTACCCGTCAAGCATTGAAAAGTACATATCATACAATAAATTTTTAACCATGTGTTCAAAAGTTATAAAAATTGTTGAGCCTTTGAGCTACTCCTTGGACACATATTTTGTTAAAATTTTAAAAAATAAAAATAAAATAATACCATTTGTAGTGAATTGTCCAAAATTGCTATGTTGCCAAAAAAATATAGTTTAGGTATTTAAAGATTAAAGTATCACAAAAATTATAATTTTAATAATTTTGAAAAAAATTCAAATGGAGTAAAAAGTAGATTATTGGAGCTATGTTTTTTTAATTAAAACATTTAAAATAAAGAAATATATGAAGATTTAGGTTTTGACTTTCAAATACCTTTGGGGCTTGCAATGTCTTTTGAGGGTTCAAACATAATTCAACTCTTTTGATATAAGTTCTTTTGATAAAACCTCATAAAATTCATATTTATAGTAGTTCTAGGTTTTGTCCAAGAACCCTAGATCATTAGGGTTTATTCTTGAAACAATGGACCTAAGATGTTGATTATGAGCCACAAAAATAACCTCTAACAATATGAATGCATGCATTCTTTGTTCCTACACAAATCTTGATCAATACTTTGAGCCATCAATGGGGCTACAAGGTTAACCTTTTATAGTTATAATTAAAAAAATATTTATACAACCTATCAAAATGTTGGATTTTTTAATTCAACTTAGAGCAAATTTCTAGAAGTTGAAAAAAGGCCTTGTATGGGCATTTAGAGATTAATTCATAGTTTTCACACCTTCATGATCAAACATTATAATCTTTTAATTCATAAGTGGTATATATTGTTGTGTTTTCTTTTTTCATATGATCTTGGCTATGTCTAATTTGCATATGGAGAGTTCTAATTTTTTTTAAATTGATAAAACTTATCAAATTGTTATCTTTTTTTAGAGCAAATTCCAAGAAGCTCAAAAAAGACGTTGGGCATTTTAGGGCTTCATTGTGCCTTAGCATATGACAATTATCTGACTCCCAATTAATCCATGTGATCAATTACAAATCACAAAAACAGAGTCAGTCAGAATTCCAGTCAGGGTTGAAACATTTTTATTCTGTGACAGACCTTTTTGAAATTCTGAAATTGCACGGAGAACATGATGTGAAGGAGCTGGCCTGGCATGCCTTACTAATGTGCCTTTACTAAAATATCACCAAGTCTGCTGTTGAGCTCTTAACAAACATAAACCAGCCTTTGACAGGCAAAAGACTTATCACAGACACCGACAGTATGGAATGACCCATGGCAGATTTTTTTATTGTAAAGTCTTGCATCAACCTATGGCAGATTTTTCTCAGTAAGGTACTGGTAGTCTGCTCTTGAAGCGCCCCTGTAAGAGCTGATTGCCTTTTCAGGGGAGTAAATCTCCATGAAAAGAAATCTTGAATTTTCATGAAGGAACTGAAGAAAAACAAAATTGGCATCTAACCCAAGTCGTTGTATTTTTTGGACCTTTGTAGAATTAGTTATGAGTTTTTGAAGTTGAAACATAGTGGCCACTAAAAGTGACCACCAAGGCTGTTTTTTTGTTTTTTTGTTTTTTTTTGTTTTTGTTTTTGTTTTTGTTTTCATTTTTTATGGGGTGCCAAAGTGGCGATGTAAAATTTTATAGCGGTGTTCCAAATTTCAACATTCATCCACATACTAGATAGAAAATATCATACTAGTACATATGACATGTATATAATTCTATTTTCATCCACTATTTGGCAATTTCATTCAAGATTTTTTTGCAATTTGAAGTTTTATGGCAAAAAACTTCATTTTTTAATACAATTTTTTAACCAAATTATTTTGTTTAGGTGCAATTTAGCGCCAAAAAGCCAAAAAGAAAGCCCTAGTGACCACCTCTTGAAATGTACGGTTGGGTTCAATAATCTTACGACATGTCCTACTTGAGCCATTCATTTTTTTTACAACGTGGAATATAATTGTTATATTTTGGTAAGTATGATTATTGTTGCCTCCTTACACAATTCCAATCATGCATACCAAATTTCAGTTTTAAAAAGAAAATTCTATTTTTGGTGAGTTTTAAAAGTTTATTTTTATGGTTTTACATGATATTTTATTAAAAACAATTGATAATGAATTTTTAAAATTTGATTGTAGAGATGTGTAAGGAACATTCATATGCACATCTTCTCTTTCACAAGCATTTCCAAAAAGTTTCACAATTCCTTTTAAAGAAATTTCAATGTTGGGGTGACAATGTCTAAATTTTGTAAAAATCATTAAGAAAAATCTAAGCCTTGGGAGAACTGATTAGATTCATTCTTTGGCATGTTGCAGTGCAAGTACAAAAAAGAATAATTTAAAAATTTGAAAAAAAATATTAAAAAGTATGAAAACTTGATGTGACAATGATGTGGCACAAGTAGTGCCACATCAGCAGCTTTCATTAAAAAATAAAAATAAATTAAAAAAACAATATTAAATCTTCTCTAATTGCACTCGGAGGTTCAAAACTCACAACCCTTCCAAGGGCTGAAATTTTCTGTAATGAGATATCTCTTTATTGTAACTTTATTTTTCTATTTGCTCCTCATATGGTAACTAATTTCATACACTTAAGCATGATGGCACAATTACTTTGTCAAAATCTAATTAACTAATATAGACATTACAAAATGTGGTCTTTCAACACTCCACATTGAAATCTTTATAGAAGGATTTGTGACACTTTTTTGGAGAGGCTTGTTGAAGAGAAGATGTGCATATGGATGCCTTCTAGATGTATCCACAATCAAATTTTAAAAATTCATCACCAATTTTTTTAATAAATATCATATATGTCAATTTTATCAAATTTATCAAATTTTATCATATAATTGACTGTAAAAATTCACCAAAAATGGAGTTTTGTTTTTTTGAAATTTGGTATACTTGATTGGGATTGTGTAAAGATGCAATGATAATTATCCTTACCAAAACATACCATTGAAACCCCATATTGTACCAAAATTGTTTGAATGACTCAAATAGTTTGGTTGTAAGATTATTGTACTTGAGTCTACATTGTTGTTACATTGAAGAAAGAAAAATGTACCTATGTGTCATGATTGCTTTTAGAATATAGTCATTGTTAGAGCAAACTACCTTAAATGAGATTTGGACTACTACATTGGATTGAGTTGGAGGCAACAACCAATATCTTGGATGATGGAAATGGAGTGAATAGGGTATCTCCAATCCATGAGTAGAAAGAGAGGCAATACCATAATATTTAAGTAGAGGAAGGTGGACCTCATTCTATTTTGGTCACATTTAAAAAAAATTGTCCCTAGGAAAAATTGGCAATCCAAACCTCAAATGGACTTTGCATTAGATTGAGAAGGAAAGGAAAAGATTCTACATTAAAAAAGACTTTTCATGAAAAATAGGAAGGTTCAACTTATTGGCATACAAAACAATGCTTGAAAAGTTTAGACAATTATAAATCTTTTTATAGTGAACCAAGTTGCACACTCTTCATGTTTGTCTAACTTGCCTAGTTTAGGAAGGAGAATGGTGGACCCTAGAATAAAGAGAGACTAATATTGGTCACATTGGAGAGTGTTTTTTGGATTCCCTTGTCATTGTAGGGTTGGCATGGTGGTTTCCAATTGGATTGGATATACTCTTAGTGACCAATAGGAACTTCTACCTATTGAGTATAAATTTATTACAAGAAGTGATCTTTTTAGGCCTTCGTGTTGTGGCCATGATAGGAAATATTGTCGTTTCTTTATGTGATTAAGATGATTATTATATATTAGGATTCATCTTTTGTTGGTTTGGAGAAGGTCTCGAGACTCTTTTGGGCTAATTGGATAGCACACTTCAAGTTCATAACAAATTCATTTTGTCAAATAAAACAAAATTTCAATTGTTCTTTCCATTTTTCACATTTGTCTTTACATATATTTAAAAATATATATATATATTGTCAATGTGGCAAACTAGTCATTCTATCCATCATAGGCTGATTTTCTTTAGAATTAATCCTAAAATAGGAGAAATTTAGTGTTTCTTCCCCTTTGAATAGCAAAAAATGGAGAATTGAGGATCAAACTCTTTTTGGGTAAAAAATGGAGCTCGTTTGAGTTTTGTCCCTAATTTTGCTTCCATTAATGAAAACTCATGACTATGTGGCATGTGGGTCTAGGAATTATAACTCAAGACAAAAAACATGAGTTTATAACTTAACTCAAGATGAAGTAGTGGACTACAATGAGTTTGTTGTCAAGGACTACAATTTAATCCCTACAGGGTTTAGACTGTGTTTTCACCCAAAACACTCTAAAACTACCATTTCATACATAAGTATCAAATTTTAGAAAAAACACATTTTGAATACACATAACCATAGGATCTTGCATTCAATAGTTTGAAAAGATGTAGAAGAAATTTCAGAAATTTCCACCGCGTAGATTGCAAGATATTGGCATTTGAATTGACAAAATTTCTTTTTTGGGCTCTATCAAAAACTGGTTAGTTTTACTTTGTAAGGTCATATTTGTATAAAAAAATCATTAGAAGATTTTTGGGGCCTCTAGATGCCTACAAGTTATCACAACCTGTGAATGCAAGAAACAAGTTTGACGCAGCGGTCTGACGTGGCCAAGACCTTGCCACATCATTGACCAATTTTTTTATAAATTTTTTCTTTTTGCATTTGGAGACTAAATTTTTTTTTTTCATTTTTATTATTAATTTTTTTTTGATAGCAAGTTGTTCCCCTCACTGCAAGGAACAGCTGCAAGGGAACAGGCCCAAAACAGGCTTCTAGACCCTCCAAAATTCTTCTAATGGTTCAAAATGGCAATGCTTCTTTAGATTCATTCTTCAAGGCAAAGTGGCTCCATGCTTGAAATGTTTTAGATCATTTGGAATTGTACAATATTTAGAAAAAAATAGTAAGTAGAAAGATGTAGAAAATGATTCAAAATACTAAATTTTTAAGAATTTATTTATAGAATTGAAAAATGCCAATCACAATGGTTATAATTTTGTAATATAAAATTTACACTTAATATTGAAAATTGAGTTGAATAAAAGACTTCAAAATTTATCTTAGAGTAGAGATTCCATAACTACCTGCAAACTACCCGCAAACTAAAATTCTTCATAACTTTCATCTCATTAATCAAAAAAGAATGATTAAAAGCTTCCCACATATATAGAAATCTAAAAAATCAATTTCAAATTTTTATTTCTTAAAAAATGATCTTTAAAGAAGTTTTTTGAGCTACTTAGGCTACTCGACAAATAATGAAAATTATATATCATGCAATAGCTTTTTAACCATCATTAGGAAAGTTTTGAGGCCTCCAAATGGTTATTTGTTTTTTTATTTTTGGCACCTCCTATGGTGTTATTATAGGAAAAAAAAGTAATTAAAAAAATATTATATTATATTATTTAAAAAAAATAGTCAATCTGATTTGGCACTGATGTGGTACTCGAATGCCATATCAGATTTCAAAATTTTTATTTTTATTTTTTTTCCTAATTGCATTGCAGCAATGTAAGGCTAACAGCCCTTTGGAGACCTTAGAATTTTCATAATGATAGTTAAAAGTAATGAAAATTGTTGTGCCTTAAAGTTGTCCCTCGAGCGAATGTTGTGTGAAAATTTAAAAAAAAGATTCCATTTGCAGTGAGCTTCTCAAAATTGCTATGTTGCCAAAAAATTCAATTTGGTCCTTTAGGGGTTGAAACTTAGATTGCAATTCCAAATGACATCTAGACCACTTAATGATTAATTCTATTGCCTTTGGGATATGAAACACTGATTGATAGATCTTTCACTAAATTTATAAAGAAGAGAACTTTGAACAAGTTCTTTAATTCATAGAGGGGTTCAAAACATTTGCACCCTTCATGTATATAGAACATGTATTTTGGGGATATAGTAATATATTTGAAGGTGTGAGGATGTTCTAATTGATATGAATTCTTTGGTAATCTTGTCACAAGTATCAATGGACTTGCAAGACAAAATTGTGATTTTTTCCAATAATGTTGCATAAAGTTCTAATAAAATGTTATATTTATGTAACACCCAAAAATGGTGCATTTCCCATGTGTCTGAATCAATATCTTGGTTTACCTTTTAGAAAAGAAAAATCTAAATATCATACACTGATTTAGTAATCTACAAGTCCCAAAGTGTTAGTACTTTGAATTAAGCTACAATCATCAATTAGGGAGTTTTTTTAGGACATACGGATAGAAATATGGAGAAGTTAGAGCAAAATGGTAGAAAATGCAATTAGATGAAAATTAAAGGAAAACTCTATAGAAAGGTGAGAAATTTGAAACTAGAAAGCCATTAACCCCTCAATACCCGTGCATTTTCAGCATATCTGAGACAATATTGGAGTGAAGGTGATGATGCAACAATTTGCAAACCTTGCGTAAATTTGCCATCCATTTCATTGTTGATTTCAATGAGCCACTTCAAATGCGTATCAAACCAATCCTTTATTACCAGATTTCAGCATTTTGATTTTCTTTTTATAACATCTGAACGTGACTAATATTAGAGGACTTTTCCGCCCTTAGGAGGGCTATGAGTTTCCAAACTATGGGATTTGCCTTATAGAGAGCTACGGTAGCTCATTGATGTGGCATTGTGACTGTCACGTTTGAAAAAAAAAAAAAATTTCAACTTTATTCTTCATTTCAAGAATGAATTTGTTTGGGAATAGTCGTTTGCCAAAACTGCAAGAGGGGAGTGCATAGCACACCAATTTGAAACAACTCTCTTGACCCCTCATAAATCCTCTAATGGTTCTTTAGACACTTACCTCGGCAACAACGTTTCTTTTGTCGTAGGGGCGTTGAGGGGTTAAGCAAGATTTGGTAGAACAACCAAATTAGGAAATAACAAAAGAAAAGATGATAAAATGATGATAAAAGAAAAAACAAAATATCACCAAATAAAAAAATGAAAGGCCTTGGTTTTTTTCTAATACATCTAAAATTCCATTGCTTGGAAGGTGGACTGGATCAATGTCCCATACACTCTTCACTTGCCAACTTTAGTTTTTTTTTTTGTGATTGTGGTGAAAAGCTCTCATAACATGTACCGTCACAAATTCCATAAATTGGTTACACACCATTGGATTGAAAAAACAACTTACAATTAGTTATTCAAGGATAATGGTTTGTGCATACAAGCATGTATTGATTGTGTGTGGGAATTGCATGTGAATCTTGTCGCACTTAGAAATGACCTTTATTCTTGAAGTGTGGCATCCATTCTCTTTAATGCATACTTCAATTCAATTCTAAAAAGACATTTGCTCCTTGTAGGGCATAAATACAATGAGTGAATTTAAGGATGGGTTTAGTTTGCAAGTAACAAAATGTACAATGGATGCAATCATGCACACCTAGCTATACACTTGAATATACCTTTTACTTATCTCACATGTTTCATTAAATTATATTGATTTTGAATACAAATATATCATTTCATAATAGACTATGAAATATATCTCAGATTCCCATTATTTTTTTCCTTAAAAAAATAG
Organism: Pseudoscleropodium purum; assembly: GCA_963969395.1. NCBI lineage: Eukaryota > Viridiplantae > Streptophyta > Bryopsida > Hypnales > Brachytheciaceae > Pseudoscleropodium > Pseudoscleropodium purum. Next base: position 9,789,051 of record OZ017796.1, read on the forward strand.
ATTCTTTCAAATGGTCCCCAAATAAGGTTGTTTCCCATATATGACTCCAAACTTCACCTATAACTTAAAAAACTATTTTGTGGATCCTCTCCCTCCCTAACCTTGTGAGAACTACTTGAAAAATGTACATATTTGATTCTTGAGAGGTCTTTAAAGCCATATATATCCATTAGTGGAAAAATAAAGCTTTTGCTAATTTTACTTCATTTCCCAACTTTGAGAAAAATTTGCCAATTTCACTTGATTTGAGATTTAAAAACTTGTACTTATCTATTTGCTTTGAAAATGATCCCAATGGAAAGAATAAAGTGTTTTCATGATTTTCACCATTGAAAATTTAAACATGCAAGTATTGATTTGGATTTTGGAGTTATTTGTGATTTACACTTGTAAAAAAATTGCATCTCAACAATTGCAAGGTGGATTGTGTAATGAATTTAATAGCTTTTCAATTTTTTTGAAAGTGCATTACAGTGTGCTAACACAATTTGTAGTTGTTCATGTCACCTTCAATTCCAAAAAAGTTTACGTGCAAATTTCTCAAACATTGTGGAGAGGGACAACATACTAAAAATAGAAAACTTACATTTCTCTTGTTATAATCTCACAACTCTTATGCAATTTTGCACTCAAAATTGATATGCATATTGATGAGCAAGCTTTTTAAACATCTACACAGTTAAATTTTGAAAAAAACAACAACAATTTGCTTCATTGGGACTGATAACTATAAGTCCATGCTTTTTTTTCATAGTCAAAACACAATTGAAAAGGCTTGGGCGTTTAGTTGTGAAGTAGGCAGTCTCCATGTCTATGTTTTCAGCCATTACCAATGGAAGGATGATGCCTTCCCGTGGAGTGTGATGCTGCGACTGAAGACTCCCGGATCCTGGCCAATCTTGCTGACCGGGCTGTCGTTCAAAGGTTCCAATGCAGTGCAGACCAGACCGCAGATTAGGGAAGGCAACCAGGCTCCAGAACTACTCATGATCATGTAGTGCGCACGCCAGTGAGTCTCAGTTTGTGTTGGTGTAATCCCCAGCAGTCTGGGGGAGTAGTCAGCCCCAATTCTGTCACTGTTGCAATTGAACTTACACAAGTTCTGGCACTGAAAGCGCTGAAAGCGCTGATAGCATGTATCATAGAGCTAGCTGAGCTAGTTACATTATCACTGTCGAAATCCCCTCTACAAAAAGGATGATCGAGGGAGTGTCGGAGACTCTGCAAGCAGACGCCGGTCAGTCCTTTGTTCTTGTCGATGGAAAAACATCATGAAAACAACAAGTGGCTCACGATCATTTTCAATTTCTCTCTCGCGCGCGCGTAACACGAGAATAATTTCGTAGAATTGCAGATGCCAGCGGTTCTTCGATCTTTCCACGTGAAATCGATGGACGCCTCCCAACAATGCCTGCACGAGCCTAACGTAACACAACTGAAGGCCGAACATATGTAAGCTTACGAGCTGTGTGTTCAGAAATGGTCGACGTAGTGGCCATATGTTCAAGTCACTGACTTTAAGAGCTGGCAGATCACAACGTTCGGGTGTATATTTTATCAATTAATTTATGCAAAAATGAACTCTTCGTCTTTGCCATAAAATGGAGAAAATGATTGCCAGTGTGGGGAGAATCAAACCTACAAAATCATCAACTTTACACACCCAGGAGTCCTTCATGTCAGAACTGCAAAATTGGCAGCCGACATTGACACGAAAAGCTGGATTAACTTACATGTATGAAGTGGAATGGCAGAGCGAGGTAAATATGAATGAATACCAATTGTTCGAGACAGTTGTTCGAGACAGTGTTGTAGACAGCATAAGTACCTGTAAGTTATCAGCCCTCTAGATAAGCTTAAGCATCTCAATTTCCAGACACTTTCATTTGAAGATTTGGGCGGGGGGGCGGGGGGCCCCTTTTCAGACCTGTACATTTGAAGCCTGAATTCTGGCCTGGCAGGAGCGTAGCACTAGCTAGCTGTAAGTTGAGTTTCGGTTGCAATGCAGCAAAATATCTGATCTCCAATGCTTTCAATTGAGGTTGATGCGAGTTTACTGAAAATCTTCAGGGTTAAGAAGCATTTAGGGCTGCTCATTTGATTGTGTGGTTCCTCGTCTGTTTGCTGTGTAAGTTGTCCAGCAGCAAGCTTTTGCTCTGCTTGGCATGTTGTCTTCGTCTCATTGGTGTAATCTGACTGTCCCTATTGTCTATGAAAACAAAAAATCTTCGAGGAGCACACCTGCGTTTTAAGGGAACAGTAAACTTAACAGATGTTTCGTTAAAATGGAGGCATTCCTTCGGCATTTTTCCATGACTTTTCTAAGACTAATATAGATTCCAGACCCTCAAACCTTGAAATCTAGGACAATTATTCAGTTTTGAACCCACGTACTGAACCGAAAAGTGCCAAGTTTGTGGAATACCACCATTTTAATGAAATACCCATTACTTTCCTTGTTCTCATTTCATTAGGGAATATTTGGAACATAATTCACAAAAAAAGTTTCAGTTTATAGATGCATTTCTAGAGCTCCTATAGCTTTGGAACAACCTCACCTTTAAATTAAGTACAAGCAAATGTTGAAAAGATTGAAATGAACACCCAAATGGTGGATCCTTATTATACCATGTGCTCATAGACTTCCTTCACTTCCTGTAGTGAAGTCATTTCATGCTTTCACCATTTATGTTCATGTTCTTCATCGTGATTGATACTTAGGTACGTAGAACTCACACCTTATTCAATATTGACCACACCTAGAACCACACTTTATAAAGGAAATTAAAAAACTTAAGCCATGAAAGATGCCAAGGACTAAAAGAGTCCTTTAGATGGTCAATCTGTTTTTTTTCATGTTCAAGAAAAATTTCCACATTTTTTTCAAAAAATCATGAGAATTAAAGATCCTACCCCCCACCCCCATGCAAGTTTTATGACATACTCTAGAATGTAGCTACAAAATTTCACTCCTAAATAGAGACAAAATGGTGGTTTGACCTCACGGTCAGGGACTCTGTCCTTTAAGAAACAAGCCATTCCAGGTTCTTCTTCTTCTTCAGCAGACTTTAGTTATCGGCATCAGAAGGTTACTAACTACTGTATCCTCACTCACTCAGTGCCTTTCCAGTAGATGAAATCCTGAGACTGCGTTTCTTCAATTCGAGGTTCGATTCATGACCGCTTCGATCCGCACTTGACCCCATTTTTCAGGTGTATGTCCTCTGCCAGGTATAACTTACTACCAGTGCGTCAGGGTTACAGGAGCTGCTCCAGCTGCCGGCATTGAAAACGAGCGCGAGAGAGAGATGGACTGGCAAGGCAGAAAGTGTGAGACTGACAATGTTCTTCAATGCCGACGTGCAGAGCTCTAGACCATGAGCGAAGCGAGAGAGCTGACCGCAAGGGCTTCAGCTTAGCTGAACCGAACGAAAGCAAAGCTGTTGGACATGAGACCAACTGAACCTGCGCAGGCAGATCTTCAGACAAAAAGGCTAAACGGTATGCAAGTGCAGACGTCCGCACAGACAGACAGACAGCAACTAACTCATGATGGAGGCCAGGACCAGGACCACACTGGAAGCTTGGTTGTCCTACACCCATGCCTTCCATGCTGGATGCTAAAGAGTGTTGTTACTGAAGGTCTTAAGAACGAATTAGACCTACTTCTGGACTGGATTCACATTACAAAAATCAGCCCTAACATCAAATACAAACATACCATTAACTTAAGTGTGTTAACCCCTACAGGACCAAGGCCTTCTTTTTTTTTTGCCAAAAAACACTCAAAACTGCCATTTTTATGGCAAAAGGTAAAAAAAAAAATTAATTATATATTTTTTTTTCACATCTAACCGTAGGATCTTACATCTAACTATTATGAGAATAGGTGGAAAAAATTTCAGAATTTTTGACCACATAGATTGCATGATATCTGCGTTTAAAGTAGAAAAAACAAGTTCTGCAACACATTGCAGGACTAGATTTTTTAACTTTGAACATTTTTAACTTTAATTTTTTGCACTACAACATTTTGAGCTTTAAATATTCATGATATAAATTTGAATTGAGATTTTAGAAAAAATCAAAATATTCTAAAAACCTTAATTTTTATTCTTTAAAAAATTGCTAAGTAGAAGTAGGTATGAGATAGAAGGAAAATCTAAAATATTCACATCTCTAAAATGAAATTAAAATGCATGGATCCCAAAGGTGAGATTGTTCTATCAAGAAAGATTAACCATGTGAAACTTTTTTTTTGAAAAAAATTGTAAAAATTGCATTCAGAAATGAATCCTACAAGTTATTTTTTCAAGAAGATGCTCTAATTGCCCGAAAAACAAGATTGTCCATAACTTTCTCATAAAAAATCCAAATGGAATGAATCAAAGCTTCATATGTACAAAAAAATTATACTCTATAAGGAAAAAAAAAAAATTAATTTTAAAATTCAAATTTTTGAAATTTTTTTTGATGCCCCCCATCCCTTGTTTTGAACTTATTTGGGCATAACTTTTGTTTTTGAGCACTGATTGAGAAAAAAATTATATTCCCGTAAAGCTAATCAATTTTTCTATCTTCAAAATAAGTTTCAAAAAATAAGAAAAAAATTTCAGCCTTTAGGTACTTGCCCGAAATCCCATTTCTCCCCTGAAGGGACAATTGTCCTTTACGGGTTAACTTAAGTTACTACCAGGCAAAACAATATTGACTCTGCTCTCTAGAGGGAGAGGAGAGCATAGCCTGATAAGTCAGGAGTTTGGGAGGGACGCCTGAATCATGCTAGAGGATCAGTTTCAGTAAAGAAGTGCCAAAATTGAAATTCCACACTTAAGTTAGACTTGGAAACCTCCATGTCCATGTCACTTGAACCATGTTCGACAAAAAAAAAAGTATTTAATTTAGACTTTTAATTCTGTGCTGAACAAGAGAACACATGGAATACTGTAATCCAGGTCCCAAGGAATCAGAATAAGATTGGACAAAAGAGAAGGTCGAGGTTGAGGATGAAAGACAATTGAGGTTCCTATCACTGTAAGAAAAACCTCGATTCTAGCGTGCCCAAAAATCGTAGGCCACTATAAATGGACCACACTTGATTCAGTATTCAAGAATATCATGTGCATTGTGTCTACAAACCATCCACTTTTTTAATGAAATCTCTTCCAATAAAATGATCTGTTTGGCCTCCTGCATCTGCATACAGTATGTTGCTGAATCCACCAAACCAATGCCCTGTAAAGAGTTGCATATTTACTAGAAATTGGTAACATCTGGTAACAGAGAAGTGGTGGGAAATCACTCAACATGACTGACTGTAAGCTTCCTGAATCCCCTCCCCTCCCCTCCCCTCCCCTCCCCTCCTGCACTGGAACTCAACTTCCTCCTGCAAATCCGCAGACTGCAATTTTAGGAAATCCATCATCAATTCCAGATTTGACGCACCTGGCACACTTCGTCGATGCTGTTCTGGAGCTCCGGCCCGTTGCCTTGCTGGCTGTTTCCTGGACCACCAAAGCACAAAACAGTTTCTGATCATCTAGATTTTGCAGATTTTGTCATACACATGATTATCCAGCACAAATATTTGCTGTGGAAGATGATACAGTAACTTATGAAGTTCTGTAACTTCGCAGCATTCCACCAGTCGATGGAAATTGCAGCTTCTCAGTGCAGCAGAAGTGCAGATTGGCAGCTCATCACATTGCCATCCCAAGGCAGCCAAATCAACTTGGCATCAGTGAGGTGTTTGACCTATTTCCGACAATGTTAGGCATGTCTGATTGATTGGGCGTTGATGGGGATAATTTTCTCGAGTCAAGGAAGAGAAATAATGAATGCTGCGCTATTTTTTTTTGCTAATTTCCCATCAAGTTTGGAATTAGTAGAAATTAATGAAGTGCAGATTAGAGTCTGACTTATTCTCGATCTATAGGCAAACATATTTTCCAGAAGTGCAAAAAATTGGTCTTCACAATTTCATTAGGTGTCAATGTGTTATTTCATCACACAATAACCAAGGCCTAAGTCGACATCATATTCACCTCATTCATGAAAATAGGTCACCCTATCTTGCACAAATGGGGCCTTGGTTGGAGACAAGTTGTATACCTTTAAATTTTAAATCAATTTTTGGTGAGCTTTCCAACTTCTTGTCTTTCATTCTTAGGACATCCTTGGTTGTACTCCACAATGTCGCCCATGTAACAAAGAGCAAGTGATTGTGGTCCAAAGGCTTGTTCAAAGGCATATCTTTTCCAACTTTAGTCACCGTAGTTGAGGCTACAAAGGCAAAATGTTCAGTGTACTTAGAAGAGAAATCTTTGGATTGTGTGACTTCTAAAGCAAGTAGGATTTTCTTATCCAAATAGCATAAAATGGTGGTTCTAGGAGCTGGCACTTGTCATCATTAACAATTGCATATATATGAGAGCACAATAGTGGATATTCAAAAATGACTAAAAATGGTAGTCTAGGTGTAGCCTATTCAAAGCCCATGAACATAACCCAAGGAATAATAAATCAATCAGGGTACCTTTATCCAACCTTTCCTATGACCCACCTCTTCGCTTCCATTACTAGGTTAGTTTAACCGGGAGTTTAATATCCCCACCAAATGTGATTTATAAATAATAAATTCATCAATTTCAAGTGGAAAGAACTATAAAATTATCTAAATTTAGATTTGGCATGTATATCCTTGATATTGTAAGGTGAAGTACTTTGAGAATATTTGTAAAGATCCAAAGCACATCTCATTCAAACACTACAAGAGAATGGTGTTCAAATTGACAAATATTTGATACAAATTTGTCTAAAATGACAGGAGCTATCAATTCTGCCTATAATGCTATCAATTTGGATTTTTGTCAACTTCTCTCATATTCTTAGTTAATTGTTTTGTCAAATTTTTGTCAATGTTTGTTTTTCCTTGTAACTTTTTTGAAAATTCCAATAGCACAAGATCAAAATCAACAAAAAAAAATTAATCCTCTTTTGTTCATTTTGAATTCCAAAAGTTTCATCTAAGTTTTCAATATATAGGAAGTGTTTAATCACTACAAATATATAGAATTCTATACCAAAAAAAATTAATTTCAAAGAAGATGACATACTTTTCACACCTCTATGATGGAAAAGAGGTACTTCATAATAATACAAGAGAGGGAAAGACAAGATCTTTATACAAAAGGAGTCGTAGAAGGTAGAACAAACCATATGGGATATGTGAATTAAGATTGTGAACAATTTACGTATCCCGTATGGTATGTTTAGCCCTAGACCATCCCATTGGTATAAAGATCTTATTTTCTCCTCTTCATGACTATTCAAGTAACCTCTTTTCTAACATCAAGAAATGGAAAGCTCGTCTTTTACATTGTGTTTAATAAAATTTTGAAATCTAATTTTATAGATCTATCTTATGTGGTGGTCTCAACTGGGTTGGTCATTAATTACGGGTTGGTATTTGGCTTGTCATGTGGCGGTCATTTACTCAGCAAAATTGAAAATGAATTATTGTATTTTTATACTTTAATGGAAGACTCAATTGATAAAAAGTTTGTGAACTAAACAATGAGAATTGATAGAAATTTTGTCAATTGTGCATCTAAATCAACATGTCCAAATTGACACCATAGTTAACAAGATTGTGTCATTTTCTTATCTATTTGGATATAATCTCTCTTATAATGAAAAAAATGGCATTCATTATTAAAATCATTTTCTATCAACTTTCCCTTATAGAAACCATATTATAATATCCAAATTAAACATTTGACTTTTGCCATTATCCCCTAAAGCGATTTATATGTCAAAATGTTTTTTGTGTAATTACACTAGAAAAAAAACGTATCCCCGCAATCGGCTAAAATGCGACAAAGTGTCCTATACAACTATCTTATGACTATTAATAGCACTTTCTATTTGCACCAAATCTTACATCATTGTTTTACATCATTAGTATGTTGTTTTAGTTGCAAAATAGTTGTAGAATAAAGTGTATATATTGTTTTGGTCATAAAGCAATCATAATATGAAGTGTACGATTAGAAGAGTTGTAATAGAATTCAAATTTAGAATGAATGTTAGCTATTCTCTATCCAATATTCATCATAGTTGTTGATGTGGACAAGTCTATGCTTTGTAGAATCCATCTTGCCAATTTGCAATCACTAAAAACAAATAGAAGACAACTAGAAACTAAATGCAATAGTAAAATGACAATAGTTGTTTCCTAGTTAATTGTTTCTTAGTCATTTTCTACTTGTTTTGTAATCAATTTTAATTGTTATCTAATTGTTTCCAAAATTGTTTCTCAATTGTCTTATATCCATTGTTCCATATCAATTATTAAGATTGCTATTAAGTTGGACAAATAATTTAGACTTATAAAATATCATACTATTATGTAATGAAGTATGTTAATAGAATTCTAAGATTTCTACAATCTATAAAAAAATTAATCTAAAAATATTTAAAACCTAGGAAATTGATTTGAAATTTCAAAATCTACAAATCTACAAGTCATAGACAAGTTGCAATGAAGTCACAAACAAGTTGCAATTAATGAAGTTAGAGATAAGTTGCAATGAATCATACATTAGTTGCAAATGACTTGCCAATAATTCATTCAACTTGTCAATTGAGTAAGCAGCCTCACGTGGCAATACATACCATATAAGCAACTATGTTAAAAAACTTCATCAACAAAGTTCTAAGTAAACTAGCTATATGATGGGAAACAACCCCTTTTGTCTTTTGTGACTACAAATTCTACATGTGACTTGTCCGCTAAGACTATGGCTCTCCAAATTAACATTAGTCGCAAATGTCCTATACAACTAAAAAACCATTTGTTCTTTGAGTCACAAAACTCTTCATTTTTTTTCTCGTATTAGATAGGTAAAATGAAGTATTGAATTTAAAAAAAAATTGGAGTGTAGCAAAAGCTCAGTAAACAAAACCCAAGGAATTCTCTAGTAGTATTTTTTTAATCAGGAAGGTCTAATCGTCTATTGTTTTGTTTCTAAGGTCACTTTTATTGTAGGAAATTATTTATTTTAATGATTTTAGGTGTTGAAGAATATTTAACCAAATTGGAAAAATACTCAATAGTATAATAAGTTCATTCCAAGGAAGACGGTCAAGTAGCAAAATTCTTATGCTAATAGGCTCAAACTCAAATACAAGTAACACACTATCTTAAGCCACAACAACACAATGATTAATAGACTACAAAGACACTTAAAATTGGATTCATAATTCAACAATTATAAGGTCATAACAACTTTCAATTTGGTAAACAACTCTATACAATACAATATACAAAATTAACTTACAAATTCACAAATCCATATCATTCAAACTTAACACCACATTCAATCATTCTCACATTCCAATTAGACATAACACAATTCACAAACACCACAGTACTCATAACACCAATTTTAGAACACACATAACATTCCATTAGGCAACTTCAACTTTGAATAATATTAATAGTAACAAACAATACAAAGGAAAACAACCAACTTGGTTGGACTAGCACTTGCTTTTTTCTTGTAGTAGGTGACAACAAAACCAACTTGGCCAACACTAATACCCTTGTAGGCACCGCTTCAACTCCAACTTGGAATTCACATAACATACCACTTCAAATTTAGCACACCTAAAAACTAACCACTAGAATCTTATTACACAACCAACTCAAATTCAACTCACCAACTAATCCAATAAGGTCCATATCCACATTATTAACCAAAAACTCCAAATAGGCTTACTACTATTCAACTAGAAGCCTAAAGTCCATCCTTTAAAACTTTAGGGCTCCAATTAGGAATTAACAACCTCAAAAATTTTCACTAAAATATTAGCCTATCTACATTAGGGATAAGGAATAATTTCATTAATTATAAAGGAAATGTATGTGAGTATTTTTTAGCCTATCCTAGTAATCTATCTATGCCTTATTTATGCAGACTCCATGAAATGATATCTTGTCTTATACTAGGATTCTAATGTTGATTTGTTTGAGTTGGTCAAATTGTCATATGCCCTCATATGCAACTATCAACCTAATCAAATGCCAACATATAATATAATATAATCACATTCATCTGTACAATTGCTTTTTTTTTAATTACTTCTTCAATTTAATAAATTGTTAATTGGTTAATTGATCTAGCAATCTAATTAGCTACCGTAGTACCTCTTCAATTTCGGCAAAAATTAATTGTTTTTTAAGATATCATAATTTCAGAAAATTCTAATGATAATTGCCGAAAATCTTGAAATTTTACAATGCTGATTGCCGAAATCAATGGAAATATGTCACTATCTACGGTTTGGTAATCTTGCTAAAATCACAAAAATTAAATGATTAGGTTGTTTTAAAAAAGAGAATAATCACAATTAGTAAAGTACAATATACAATTCTATGATCATCAACCATATGAACAACAAGATCATCAATCATCAAGAGGCTTATTGATGGAAACATCAAGGAATGTCATCATCGTAACTATATGGGAGCAGAAGACGGAGAGGTTGTTTTTATAATGAAATTCATTTTCTCTCATAAACCCTCAAAAGATATGGGGTAATTTGAAGATGATAGCTTGATCTCTCATTGTAAAAAAATAGTACTTGTGATCAAAGTAGACTTTTAAATCTCATTTTTGCATAGTAAAATAACATTTTTCAAAAGAACTTTGATCTAAGAAAAGTTGAAAAATAAATCTAACTTTCATTTTCAAAGATTCTTTTGTGATTATAAGCATTCAAACAAACGTTATAGACAAAATTCAAAGGAGATGTTTGAAAATGTCAAAGAAAATGTTCCTTCTAACTCTTCTTTGAAATTTGTCCATAACTTTTGATTGGAGGATCAAAATCTCAAGAGGATTTATGAAAATGAAATCTAGCTTCATTTTTCACAATAACTAAGTTTAAATTTTTTTGAGAAAAGTTGATCTACTATGCCTAAATGAGGTTTGAAATTCTACATTGAATACATTTCTTATATTTGACTTTACTATGAGTGGTTGAGCTCCTACTAATCTTAACTATTTACATATCCCACATGGGTTGTTCTACCTCTTATCACACAATTTGTATAAAGATCTTGTCTTCTATCTCTTCATTCCTATCAATGATTTGCTTACTAAAGCTAAATGCCTATTGTTAATAAATCCAGTATCTAATATGATGAATATTGCACTAATCAATTTTTTTCTGCCGAAATTAAAAGGTAAAATTTTATTAAAATATTCGGTAGAGGGTGCCGAAATTGAAGAGGTACTACGGTATTCTAATTTCTATTTATGCAAGGATGAAAATTCACAATTTATTGTTGTGAAATTGTCTCTATATATGAAAGTATACAAAGGTAAATAATCATTCCTATCAAAATACACTTTAGTCAATTAGCCTCGGATTCTTTCTTTCTCTAGCTCTATTTAGCCATTAGCAAGTCAATTGGTTCATTTCACCATGGGTAAGACTCTGACACTCTAAATAAATTTGCTATTGGGTCTATTAGACTTATCACTCTAAAATAATGGCTGATGCTATTAACTCCTAAACTTCCATGATTATGTTTTCACTAAAAATGCTCAAAAACTGCCATCTTTAATACAAGTACCAAATTTTTTGAAAAAAACTTTTTTTTGACACATAGAACCATGGGATCTTTTATTATGTTCATTGCAAAACATATTGTAGAAATTAAAAAAATTTCCACCAGGTGGATTGTAAGAAATAAGCATTCAAATTCACTAAAATAATTCTTGTGGCCTTGTGAAAAATAAGGCAGCTACACTTCACAAGCTCACTTCTCTATCAAAAAAGTCCCAAATGGTGGGTCCTTCTTTAGATTTTTTTTCTTAGATAAGTTTTCCACATGTTTGAAAAACTTCAAATGATTTGGAATTGTACAACATATAGGAAAAAAATAGTAAGTAGATAATAGTAAAGAATGATTCAAAATACTAAATCATTAAGAATTTAATTATGGAATTGAAAAATGCCAATCTCAATGGATAAAATGTTGTAATAAACAATCTACATCCTCTGATTTCATTTTTTTCTAAAAATATTGAAAATTGAGTAAGATAAAGGACTTTAAAGTTTATTTTAGAGTAAAGAATCCATAATTGCCATCAAATAAAAAATTCTCATTACTTTTGACTCATTGATCAAAATGGAATGATTCAAAGCTTTTCGCATATACATCACTCTAGATAACCAATTTCAAATTATTTTCTTCAAAAGGTGATTTTCTTATTTGCCTAGGCTACCCACTTACAAAAAAAAGTAACATATTAGGCTATAACTTTTTACCCATATTTTTAAATGTCATGAAATTGAGTGCATGTGAAAGATATTCCTTATCTACACCTTCTATTAAAATTTCAACTTAAAATATACAAGTCCTCATCCACAACAGTCTGCCCAAAATTGCTTTGTAGCCAAAAAATGCATGCTAGTCCTTAGGAGTTAATCTACTACCTCATTTACATTAAGATCTGTAAATAATCTATAATTGATCAACATCAATGTCAATCTATCAAACTCTTTGCTTCTATATAGTTCATTTGTCAATTGGCCAGTCCTATTCTAATTTCAAATTTATTACTCACAATTTAGATGATATTCTATTACTTGCATCTTATCAAGCTAACTATTTGACATCTCAACTACCAACAACAACCAGGCAAACATCCAAGTACAATTGGGACAATTTGCCAACCACACCACATGCCTTCAACATATTCAATTATACGTCAATTTGTCTAATACTCATCAAAATAAGTTTGTAAGCTCTATTCTTACAACTTCAAATGTATAATTCAAAACCTTTGCCATCTCAATTAGTCTCTATGACCTCATAATAACAATGTCTTTGGCTACTTGATTTTCCAAAGTAAAACAAGACCACATCATAACCTTGAACTAACTAATGGATTGGAACAAGAACAAACTAGCAACACCAACTTTCAGCCTTAACTTTGTATAGGATAATTCTATCCTAGGCTAATTGACTTTTTTAATTACTAGCAAATAAGAATTTCTTTTACTAGATAGTTAAGCTCAAATATTCACTATCTAATTGACGACAATTTACCAAAAGCGGCCAATCTTTGGCTCAACTTCTTGATTTCAATTGTCTCACAAACAATTTGTCTACAACAACAACTATCACACTCATACACACAAATATCTAAACAAAATATTTCATTAATTACTTGATCTTCTACCAAATAATTACAAAACTATACTCACATAACTAGATAATTAGACATTCAACTGCAACCAACACATTGCAAATGACTTGATTGTTTATTGATTTTCCCTAATTAATCGCCAATAAAATTTGACCATAAATCACAACCAACTTCAATAGACCAATAGACTAAATAACATAGTTGCTTACACAAATCATTAGCTTATCTAATTCCCATCTATACTTATTGTCTAATTAACTTCTTGAATCAACATACACATAATTGACCCAAGACGCTGCAACAATTTACACATACATTTTGTCCAATTGTCATCTCAATCAACAAACTATAACAAGGTTAACAACATTCAACCGGCTCTAATAATAGATAGAAATTAAACAAGAGGACATAAATCATTGGCACCTTTAAATCTATAAAACTTGATAGACTATTCAACTTCCACAACTTTCTTCATCACACATTTATTTCAAGAAGCTAATACAACCTTTTTGTTTGTCTAATTGATATTAACCCCTAAACGCCTCAATTCTTTTTTGATTTTTTGCACATTTTGGCTTATATCTTTTTATAGAAATATCATTTATTGCAAATTCAAGAAATTGGTCATTAAGGAAGGTTTTCTCTTCAAGATTCAAGTATTGGATTGGATGAATGAAAAGTTTGCTAGACTAAACAACGCCTAGAAGCGCTTTGTTTATCTTCTAGAATATGGACATCAGAGAGCTTCAGGGTTAATAATAAAAAACAATCACAAATCAAATTCAACAATACTTGCATAGCTCGACAATTAGACTAAGAACAAATGAAGAAGAAAGCCAATCACTGGCTAATTGTCTTGCTCACCAAAATCAACCAACCACGGGCAAAATGAATTATTTGACTTGCTCACAAAGACTCAGCTATTTAAGACAGGACAAGATAATTTGACAAAACCACGAGTTCTTGATTATTAGACAAATACAAGAAAATACAGAACAAATGTCAATTGCTAGCAATTTTCTTGAAGTTAAAACAAAGCCAATCATTGGCTAATATAAAATTGCAAAGATAGAAATAGATGAATAGATAAATTGTATTAACCCCTAAAGGTCTAGCATGCATTTTTTGGCTACATAGAAATTTTGGGTAGGTACATGTGATTAGAGATTTCTATATTTTTAGCCCAAATTTTAATATAAGGTGGAGCCAAGGAATATCTTTCATATGCGCTAAATTTCATGACATTTGGAAATATGAGTCAAAAGTTATGGTCTAATATGTTACTTTTTTGTAAAAAGGCGATGTAGGTAAATGAATAAAAAATCACTTTTTTCATAAACAAAAACTTAAAAATTGGTTATTAAAAGTTATATATACATGGAAAGCTTTGAATAATTCTATTTTGATCAATGAGTCAAAGTTACAAGAATTTTTTGTTTGTAGGTAGTTATGGATTCTAAAGTCTAAAATAAAATGAAGTTTTTTTTTTATCTTACTCAACTTTCTATATTTTTGGAAAAAAAATGAAATGTTGGAATGTAGATTTTTTATTACAACATTTCAACTATTGGTATTGGCATTTTTCAAATCCATAATTAAATTCTTAACAATTTAGTATTTTGCACATTCTTTACTACCTTTTACTTATTGGATTTTTTTTATATGTTGTACAATTCCAAATGATTTGAAAATTTTCAAACATGAAGACAACTTGTCGAGAAAAGAGAATCCAAAGAAGCACCACCATTTTGGACATTTTTTTCAATAGAAAAGTGAGCTTGTGAAGTGCAATTGTCCTATTTTTTGCAAGGCCCAAAAAATGATTTCAATGAATTTGAATGCTTATTTCTTGCAATCCTTATGGTGGAAATTTTTGAAAATTTTAAGACATGTTTTTAAATCAGCATACTACAAGATCCTATGGTTTTATGAGTCAAAAAAAAGTTTTTTTTTCCTAAAATTTGGTACTTGTACTAAAAATGGCCATTTTCAAGTGTTTTTGGTAAAAATATAGTTATGGAACGTTAGGGGTTAAACTTGAAGGAATGCACAAGTACATTAGAAATAGGCAAGCAATCATTGCAAGCCAAGAGAGAGAAAAAAAGATGGTCAGATTGCAAGAATGATTGACTATTTTTGTAGAGTTTTGGCAAGATAGGTTTTGTATTTTGCTATAATTTTTGAAGCATGATTCCAATGAATTTGAATTTATTGTACTTGTATGTCTTGATTGTAAATGTATCCCTTATTTTTTAGAAAAATTAAAAACCATTTTATATTTAAAAGTCAATTTTTCTAATTTGTCACACTTTCGGATTTTTTTTTTGTTTTTAGTACTAGGGAGTATCCAAATTTAATGATTTAGAGATGAAATTTTGGTGGTCTATTTCTACACTACACTAAAATTGGTAAATAGTGTTGGCTACACTAATTGTCAACAATAACACTAATTGTGATTTCACTATAAGAAACTAAAGTTTATTGATGCCAAAAAGAATGAATTTTACGCAACATTAAAAAAAAAACCCATGTTTTTATGTCAACAATGATGTTCAATATAACATCAATGGACATCATTGTTGACATAAAAACATGGGTTTGTTTTTTGATGTCAACTTGAATGTCACCTAAAATCCGTTCCTTTTGATGTCAGTCCATCACCTAAAATAAGGTTTTTTTTATAGTGTTTGCAAGGTTAGTGTTAGAACATTATTAATCTATTCTAATACTATTTTAGCTCTATAGTAAAATTTGGTCATTTCAACATTTTTATGAGAGTGCATTTAATGTTAGATGGAAACAAAATATAGAAGTTGGAATGGTGGGGAAAAAGTGGTGTATGAAATGCTTAAATAGATAATGAAATGCTGAAATAAAAAATGAAATGTTGAAATAAATAATGACATGCTAAAATATTAAAATAGACAATGAAATGTTGAAATGTTGAAATGTTGAAAATTTTCATAGTATATGTGTAAGTTGCTAAATATAGCAACAACTAAAAGTATACATAATAATCCTAGTTGTAGGTTAAAAATTTAAGGAAAAAAATAGTAAAATATCAAAAGGATTTTTAAACTGCTCTATTGAAATTGGGTAGTTCTTGCCCTTGGAAGTATTGCAAATGTTTTGTAATTATTTTTTAGAGATGTAGAAACAATTGTCCTATACTTCAAGATCCATTAAGTTCTAATACTAAGCCACAATGAATTATTGCTTTTTTAGTATAGGGCATATTGTCACAATCCACCTTTCGATTAACATCTTCTACACTATTAGTAGCCAATTGTAGAAAGAAATGTTTTTAACGATTTGTCAACTTCCTTGACCATTGTGCATCTGCTCGGGGTGCATTTTGCCAAGCATTTTGTTGTATCAACTCAATTTTCTTGGCTTCTCACCGTCTTATCTATGCATCTTTGATTTTTGAAATAAAGAATGTATTTGCTGGTTGGCCAAGGTGAGTAGAAAATAGAGGTAGAAATTTGAAAACTATACTTTTGGCAGCTAAAACAACAATCAATCCAGGGGTCACAATATGGCCGCTACAATGATTAAGCTATATGATCTTTATGCGTTGATGAAGATTGGCTTGATGTGCACAAGGTCCATAAAGTATTCGGGGAAGATGGTTTGGTCCATCCAACTATCGTACGTGCAGTTTAGGCGTAAGTATCTTTACACATGAAAATGTGGTAAGATAATACGAATTATTGTCCTAGGGAATTCTAAATGTTCTTCCAAACTTCAATATCCAGATGATCTTTTTCTCTTCTTCCAACTGCTCTTGTTTGCATTTTTTCCGGAATCAACTACTATCCGGATTCCAATTCGGATCCAGTATCACCCAGTTTCCAGTTATGTCTCTCAATACACTGGTTTTCAATTCCTTTGTTTTACCATCAGAGGGTCTATTATTGATCTTTTGAGGGGTAGGGCTTCACCACTCTAATCTATTTACGATACATGCAAAAAAAACCAAATAAACACCCAAGTACTCAAGGTGTTGTGGCACGGAAAGTAGATCTAGATCTTTACAACATTCCAAATGGTTGATCCAGAATGCAAGTCATTCAGGGTTGTGTTCACTCCTCTTTACTACAACAATAGATCTCAGGCATCTCGAACTGTCAAGGGGGTAATCTTTCTAGGTGTAAGATGGATCCCAAGGTTGGCAGACCTTCTGGTGAGTGGGAGTTTCCTCTAATGGTCTCTAATCTCCGCATAGAATCGTTTCCAATTTTGGATCTAGACTTGCACCACTCTTCACTAAAAAAACGGATTACCGTTCTGGTAGTTTAAAGGCACCACGCACAGCTCCTTCGTCACGAATCTAACATCATTATAATAGTACTCTCTTAATCCAATCCAGTTATCCGAAATCCAGATTCCTCTTCACCTGTTCTTCCTACATCTCAACACTCCAAGCAATAAACCAACACAATCCGGATATAAGGTTGGAGCCAGAATGTTCATCAGGTCGTTCAAATTAAAGAAGGAAATGAAATACACAAAATAATTGCTAGGATGGAATGAGAGGGCAATAAACTTGTCTATCCTTAAAAACCAAAACCAAAACCAAAGTCAACGTCTAAAAAGCCAAAAGGCACCCTAGAAATCACGATAACCAACCAATGAACACCCCAAGATATTTGGAACGTTCACAGTCTAATTGTCCCTACAAATCCCAAACCCCTAAAACAATTCGGAATTTGGGTCCACGTTTGGAACTCTCGTTCCAAAATGAAAATCCTACCCAACTACTTGCTATCTATCTATCTTGCCATGCCTTGTTCGAGTTGCTCCCACTTTGACTGTCTAGAGTCTTCATTGAAATCTTTTCCTATGTATTCTTTGCTGACAACTGAGTTTGAGGCTTACGTGAAACTTTTGGAGGTGAGTCTTTAGATTCCATTTCTTCCTCGGATCCGGACTTCAACACCTCTTTTTCCGACTTCTCGATCTACTGAATCTCTGGATCTTTGGCTTGCGGCGACTCACTTAGTTCAATCTCAACACGATTCCGCTTGGGTGTCGATTGCTACATATGCAAAAAATCTTGTGGATGAAATTGGGTTGGATTCGTTATCACTCCAATTTGTGCGTCAAGGTTGCCATGAATAGCCAATCCAAGTATCATGAACTTTTTGGCCATGATTTTCCTAGGTGGTGAAAAAATTGGGATGGAAAGTCTTTCTTCTACCAGAACGGTCTTCTCACTTGTTCCTATTTTCGGCTCAAGTACCGCTGGTCAAGATGGAGTTCGTGCTTGACTGCTTGATGGACTTGCAGTCCTTCTGATTGTGGCTAAATTGGACCACTAAAAGCATGTTGGATCAAAGTCTGTCGAATCAAAATATACTGGAATATGCTCCTGGGGACTTCTGGAAATTCTTCTAAGTTGATGGCCCATTCCAGATTCACGTATTCCAACAACTTGTGCATGTCCTTCAAAACAATCCTCATCTGGGCTTTGAAGTCGACCAAGATATTTATTATCCTTGATCTAGTCATGTGCCCTTCCTTCTCTAACCAGGCGGTGTAGAGGTCAACTTGGATCACCATACGCTCTAGAATCATGACGAGTTCCTTGAGGTCATGGACAAGTCGAAGAGTCTCCATCTCCTTCCGTCTTGCCGCATTTAGCTCTCCCTCCGTCCACTCTAGTTGGGACTTGAGGCTATCCCTTTCCTCCTCCAACTTCCAGATATGTTCCTCTTTGAGGTGCCTTCTTCTTCTTCTTCTTCTTCTTCTTCTTCTTCTTCTTCTTCGGCAATTTTAAAAGAAAAAATAATTTTTTACCTAGTTTTTTATAACTACACATTGCCTGAGGTAATACCCTTAGAGCCTCTTACCATTTTTTAATGGTTAAGACATTCCATTTTTTGATTCATTTTTTGATTCTTTATTCAAACCCTAGGAATTCTTCTAAATGCATACACACTAATTTTTATTTTTATTTGTCAAGCTATGGTTTTGCTTGAATTTCTTTTATCCAAGCTATGGTTTTTTCTTCAATTCATCTTGAATCCAAGCTATGGTCGCTTGATTTTTACTAAATCAATTTAGTAATGCCCTCTCCATGATGAATATATTTAAAAGAATCCTTTCTATGGGCCTACCTCCATGTGGCAAACCAACCATAGTTGTTTAATGGATTTTACTATAGAAAAGTAATAAGATTTTAGAACCTGTTACATACGGGAATCTCTATGATTTATTACATCATAGATTGGTGCTCAAATTAATTTGAAATTAGGCGGGAATGACGTGGGTGTGAACCCTCCCACCCACCCACTATGGGTGACACCTAATTTAGTAACTACTATAACCATGTAGTGGGTAATTATTACCCACCTACATCTTTAAAGCTCTCCATGGAGTGATGTGTGTTTCCCTCCCACAGTTTGAAACCATATTACCTTTTTTGTCTTCCGTTAGCAATCCTCTTTTGCTCACGCGACGATTCACTGTGGTTTGAGTTTGGAGTTTGGAGATAGTTTGTGTGCTTTGTTGCAACTCTTGAGCTTCCAGGGTGAAGACGGAATGGCAAAGGTCTCTTTGGGTTTGGTGTTTGGAATCATGTTGCGTTTTTGTTACCTTGTGTTTTACTAACTATGTTTCTTAAAGTGACTTGTTGGGTTTGTGACATAGATAGCAATTGGCTTCAGCTATAGACACCTGTTGCATCCTCACTCACACTACATTGGTTTGTTTTGTGTTTGGGACGGGTAGAGGTGAGGCTGAGCCTTCAAATCCGACTCTTCCAATTTAAAGATTCGTGGAGCAATTTGTTTTCATGCACATGGAGCCTTTTTTGGACTCTTATTTCTCTTGTGCTGATTATCTTACTATTAGATATGGATGGGATGTAATGTACTTGTGATTCTTATGGAAAGTCCTTTTCTTTTCTAAGTGTCTTGTCCATAGCGATACTTGTGAAAAAAATATACCACAGTTAGTGGATTTTGTTTATGATTTTGTTTATGATTTGGTTCATGATTTGATGTAAGGCTGGCATGATTCATTTTTAGCAAAGAAGTTAAGTTATTGAAAAAGTGAAGCCCTATGTTGGGGTGTTTCAGTAAAAGTACCTTCTTCTTTTGTAAATTGTCAAATTTTAGTGTTTGAAATTACACAAGAATTTACCATGTGAAGTTTTTGCTAGGTGTTTCAAACATTTCATGGTATGGTTTTGTCCATTAACCATTAATGAGTCATTGACCTATTCCCCATAGTTATTAAATGCTCCATTGTATTTTGTTTCAAGCACACATACTTGGTAATAGGTCATGTATCCATTACCTAGTATAATTATTCTTGTACAAATTTAGGACACTATAAATTCACAATTTAAGTCCTAAAATGCCCATATTTTTTTAATTTTATTTCATGCTTTTACTAATGTTGATTTGGCTTTAGAAATAAGGGATTTTTCTATAGCCCTGGTTCAATGGAAAATTTTACCTATAATATCCCTTCTTTGCATATGAATTTCAAAATTCCCCTGAGGCATGATTTTTATTTCTAGTCCTTTTCATGGAAGATTTATGCAATTTCAAGTTTGATGGGTTACTTCCCACCCACCCACCCACCCACCCACTATGGGTGTGGCCTTGATGGCATCTTTATAGCCCACATTAGCCACTACCTTGGCTGGGAATTATTTCCAACTATCTAAATTATTAGTTGGAGTGTTTTCCCTCCAATTAGGTTAAGCATATGACGGCCTTCCACATTTCATTTGCCTCACTTCTTGTGACCGTGGCTGTGGCGGTTCTACCTTGGAGCAATTTTCCTCATTTTGTGCTTGTCTCTTGGGCTTCTACCTTGTGGGAGGAATGGCAAAGGTCTCCTAGCGTTTTGCATCTTTGTAGATTGTGTTTGGATATTGTTGTGAGTGTGATGTAATTTACTTTGTGACCGTGTTTACTAGTTTTTGTTTTTGTTTTTGTTGGATTTGCGACATAGATAGCAATTGGTTGTTGCTGAAGACACCTCGTGCATCCTCACTGACTTCACATTGGTTTGTGTTGTGTTTGGGACGGGCACAGGTGAGGCACAACCTTCAAATCCGGTTCTTACAACATGGAATTAGTGCAAGTTTTTAAGTAACAAGCACATGGACTTCTATTGATGGGATTTTTTATCCTAAGTTTGATGCTTACAAATAGATAGTGATGGGTTATAAGCACTTTTTGGATATAGCAAATCTTATGGTTACTCAATATTTTGGTTGGAAATCTCTAAATTTAGCTCTAAGGGATACCCAAAATCTTTTTATGATGTAAGTGTGATTTGATTCATAATGAGGCAAAGGGTTTAGTATTGACAAAAACAAAGCCGTGTATAGGGGTGTTTCAGTCTTAGTCCCTTCTTCTTCTTCAGCAATTTAAAAAGGAAAATATTTTTTACCTAGTTTTTTATGTAACTACACATTGCCTGAGGTAATACCCTTAGAGCCTCTTACCATTTTTTTAAATGGATAAGACATTCCAATTTTGGATTCTCTAACAAAAAATATATTTTTATTCAAACCCTAGGAATTCTTCTAAATGCACACACACTAATATTTATTCTATTTCATTTTATTTATAATCCAAGCTATGGTTTTGCTTGAATTTCTTTTATCCAAGCTATGGTTTTTCTTCAATTCATTTTTAAATCCAAGCTATGGTTGCTTGATTTTTACTAAATCAATTTAGTAATGACCTCTCCATGCTGGATATGTTAAAAAGAATCCTTTCTATGGGTCTACCTCCATTTGGCAAATCAACCATAGATGTTTAATGGATTTTACTATAGAGATTTAATAAGATTTTAGAATCTGTTACATACGGGAATCTCTATGATCTATTACATCATAGATTGGTGTTCAAATTAGTTTGAATTAAGGCGGGAATGACATGGGGTTGAACCCTCCCACCCACCCACTATGGGTGAGGCCTAATTTAGTGACCACTATAGCCATGTAGTGGGTAATTATTACCCACCTACATCTTTAAAGCTCTCCATGGAGTGATGTGTGTCGCAGCTTAGAATTTTGATTTTCTTAGTATACACCCAAATAGGAACGGAAACTAGTCATTAGCTAACCGGATCCGATTAGGTGGGGAAGGAAAACTCAGAATTAGCACGGAACGTGAAGTAGTGGGCTTCTTGGATCTAATCCGGTCAGGAGTAACTAACGACGGAAACGGAATGCAACACGGATTAGGTCTAGGACCGGATGATGATGATGAACCGGATTTATGATGACAAACCGGAAAGGGTCCAGGGACTATAAAAGGAGGAGCTTTCACTGTTGCACCCCCTTTTAGAAACTCGACCTTGAGAGCGCGCGGTTGAGTTTTTGTCGTTTGTGCGTTTGTGTTTTGTCTGTTTTGCTTCCGGTTGAGATCGGAGAGAGGAAGTGAGGAACAGGACGCTTGCGGCAATCTGCAAGTTGGTGGGTGCGGCACCGGACAGCAAATTGGCGGAACAAGTGGCGGAGTGCATCACGAATCCGGAAGAG
Organism: Pseudoscleropodium purum; assembly: GCA_963969395.1. Taxonomy (NCBI): domain Eukaryota; kingdom Viridiplantae; phylum Streptophyta; class Bryopsida; order Hypnales; family Brachytheciaceae; genus Pseudoscleropodium; species Pseudoscleropodium purum. The sequence goes on from OZ017796.1 coordinate 9,811,791, forward strand.
ACCCGGAAGCAGGAAGCAGAGATCCGCCGGTTGCAGGAGGAGGTGGATAAACTGAAGGCAACTCTTTTTGCCTATTAGGAAGACGTGACGGCCGCCCGGGAGATGGCGGAAGAGACTCGGAAGATAGTCGAGCAGATCAAGGCGGTCCTGGGAGAGACCGGAACGGCCGCTGCCAAAGCGAAGCTCTTCGACGAGAAGATCCACGAAGAGAAGAAACTATCCGGTTCCCGGATGGTCCGGATTCTCGCGGACTTCGCTGAGCAGGTGGAGACGACAATGGTGGAGGGGCGGAAGGCAGCGGACTGGATCGAGGAGAGCAGCCGGAAGCTGACGGGAGCGACGTGCGACAAAGGTATTCACCTTTCGGACATCTCTCTACCGGATCTCTTTCCGGACGCGACCATTCAGAAGGATAGGAAGGATTGGACTCCTGAGTCCAAGAAGTCTGCACGGACTGGGACTCCGGGCACGAGACCGGATATCACCATCGACCTGGAGTCTCCACCCGGACCGAATCCTGCTGAGGGGGAACGGGTCCGGAATTTGAGTGAAGTCTTCGAGGAGCTAGTCCCGGAGAACCGGAAGCCCGACGATAGGATCTAGAGTTGTAGGGTAGATAGGATTTTAATTTCAGTTAGGAGTAGGAGCGGATCCGGATCCGGATCCGGCTCAACAGTATTAGGTTAGACCGGAAATTAGATTAGGGTGGCGGCGGACCCCACGGGTTTTCCGCTCCTTTTTGTGCTTTTAGGGTTTTTACCCTTTGTATATAAATCGGTTCCTGAGATGGGAACTGGGAGTTGTTCATTTTGCAAACTTCTTGTACTTTTCTATTCTCTTCGTTGTGTATCTCTCTCCAGCGCGACAGGATTGTATGATGTGGAGTTAGGATAGTACGAGTTGGTTTGTAAGTGATTTCTCCCCTTGGTGTTTATTTTCCGATCCTAGGTGCATGTGAGTAGGTACCGAAGAGTTGGGAGTGAACTTAGTTCCTCAGCACGTCTAGAGTTTGAGATTCCGGGTGAGAAAGCCGTTGTTAGGCTAGGCGGGTAGGAAGGGATTCCTTAGCTGCGCTAGAACTCCCGGGTGGGAAATCCGGTTGAGTGTCCGATCTCCTGTGAGGTCTCACCACCCGTATGGGTAACGGAAGAACTTTAGTTGATGTTGGAACGGACGGGTGCACTTGTAACCACCTGTCTTCGCACGGATCGGAAGTAGCATCAAGGTCGTTGTAGTACGAGAGGGTCGAGTGTGGGGTCTTTGTGTGACCTACGACCCGGATTGCTATCTGGGTTGTTGTGAAGGACCAAACCGGATCCGGATTAGCTTAGGAGTTTAGAAGGTAGGACAGTGGGTCTTCAGCCACTATAAGTCACGGAAGGAGTGGTGGGCCTACCACTCTCAAAATTAAGCGGCGACCCCTCTGATGGTGAAACAGAGGCAAAACCAAACCGGATAGGATTACGGGTACAGGATGACCATCCGGACCGGATTGGTCAGAACGGATTTTTAGGATCGGAAGTTGTGAGATCCTAGGATTTGGGTATTTGTACGGACCGGATAGTTAGTAGGACTGGAAGAAGGAGTAATCCGGTCTATAGTTCTCCGGTGTGGTGGTATTTCTGGTTCTAGATCTAGGACCGGAAAGTAAGGTTGGGATACTGACTTAGCTTAACTACTTAATAGAGCTAGATACTTCACAGGATCTCGTGGGTTCGATCTTTAGAGTCACTTAGTTATACTCTAGAGCGATTTTTGTGAGTATAATGGGGAATTGACCTGCCCTGTGCTGCGACAATGTGTGTTTCCCTCCCATAGTTTGAAACCATATTATCTTTTTTGTCTTCCGTTAGCATTCCTCTTTTGCTCACGCGACGATTCACTTGTGGTTTGAGTTTGGAGATAGTTTGTGTGCAACTCTTGAGCTTCCAAGGTGAAGGAGGAATGACAGAGGTCTCTTTGGCTTTGGTGTTTGGAATCATGTTGCGCTTTTGTTACCTTGTGTTTTATTAACTATGTTTTTTTAAGTGACTTGTTGGGTTTGTGACATAGATAGCAATTGGCTTCAGCTATAGACACCTGTTGCATCCTCACTCACACTACATTGGTTTGTTTTGTGTTTGGGACGGGTACAGGTGAGGCTGAGCCTTCAAATCCGACTCTTCCAATTTAAAGATTCATGGAGCAATTTGTTTTCATGCACATGGAGTCTTTTTTGGATTCTTATTTCTCTTGTGCTGATTATCTTACTATTAGATATGGATGGGATATAATGTACTTGTGATTCTTATGGAAAGTTTGATAACTCAATATGAGGATCTTTCCTTTCTTTTCTAAGTGTCTATTCTATAGCTAGGGTTGACAGGACGTCCGGACGCGGACACTGTGTCCGCAGCATCCACTGACATTTGCGGTCTCGGCGGACGCAGCGTTCGCCGGGACCGCCCTATCTACCTTGTCCGCCCCGTCCGCTTTGACGGCCCTGTTTCCTCCAACCGCCCTACCCAAAGTCCCAAACAGCCCTGTGGTCACTCTCTTAATCTTTAAACAATTAAATGTTAAATGAAGTGCAATGGTTCGCGATTTGTTATTAAAACAATGTCTCTTATAAGTTGAAAGATTATAAAGTTTGACCACGAGTCCATGATAGTCTTGAAACTATGAAAAAATTCCAATTTATTTTCAGAAGGCAAACTAAAAAAGTTTCTGACTTCAAATATATATATATATATATACTATTTAAAAAATCGAGATCAACACAAATACAAACATAATCAATATGGACAAAATGTATTCAATTTAATGTAGAATACCATACATTCTGCACATTTGGCTAATTGCACATATAATTGTTTTCATTCCAACTCTATATTTCTAAACTAATTTTTAATGCCTATATAACTTATTCAACTACTACTTCTGCACTACCAATCTAATATAAATGGCGGAAATGTTCATCTGGCATCGGCCAACGATATGTATTAGAAAATCGCGTAATCACATGGGCCAAATTAGTATTTTCATCGTCAGTCTTCGAAGAAATGCGCTTCAAGTAAGCATAAAACACTTTTGCAAAGTCATAAAAGGCAAATTGTGTCGCACTAGGTGTTTTAAGTAGCAAGTTGAAATACGTCTCTGACATGTTGTTTCCATTCATCCGCCGAGCAATTTTTCGAATGGTATACTCTTCCGACTTACGTAAATACATCGGAATGACTTCCACATCTGCACTTGCTTTATGCAAATATGCAATACGTGGATCCACCCACCATCTCCTTTGCAAAGTTTGTTTCATCTCATCTGCTGATGTGAATGTATACAAAGACTTCATTGGCTGAGAAGCTAAGGTGGTCATGCCCCAATCGCAAACTCCAATGTACACACGTGACTCATTCTGTGGAAAATGTAACAAGATGTTGTCCGGAGAAAGATCATTGTACAAATGTCCAGCAAGATGTACTGTATACATTTTATGCATATAGGCCCATGTAAGCTCTGTGCACTTCTTCCGATATCACCCTAAACGGTGAGCTTTTACAACCTCCTCTTCGGTTGAATTTGTATACATCAAACAGATTTGAATGTTGTCTAGATAGGCCTTATCCATATTCAATATTTGTCGAAGAGTTCCATTGTTTGACCAATACGCATAACCTTCACATGTTGTTCCGTGCACCGCAGCAAACCGTATCACACCCGCGTGTGGAATTCGAACAGCCATTGATTCGTTTTGATGTTCTAACTTTGCAAGATCGGGTCGAGTTTGGTGGTGAATGGATTTTTTTGCCGCAAACTCCCAATAAGGAAGTATTTCTGGACATTCTTCAATACAGACCTTTTGAATCGTTGCATATCCACCTTTCATCGTTCTATCATCAACAAAATCACGCGTGCTGTATTTAGAAGTGCTATGAGGTGCCATTTGGTCCTTTCCACTTCAACAACTCCATCATTGCTTTTCCACCAACCAATTGAACCAACTCAATTGTGCCTTTTAGCAAATGGAGCACATCGCCCCCTAAATAAGTTCGCTTTTATAATCACTTCTTCAAACTGGGCGTCATTGGGTCGATATTCCTTGCCATATTTAACCAAAATGACTTTAGAATTCCACAAAGTGTTATGAACCTTGTTTTTCAAATATTTGGTGAAGTGCGCTTTATCCATTTCGTCATGCCACTTCGCCACATTCAATGAATCCAACAACATCTGTGTCATGTCTACCTTAAATTTAGACATGCACTCCTCTTAATATCTGATGTACTTATTGTTTAGAGACAATGTTGTTTCCGATTCATAAAATTTAATGATGCGCTCGATCATGAATTTTTTGCATTCTTCCGAAGGACTTTGGCAAGCTACCTCCAAGTTTGATGTTCCTTCTCCATATTTTAGTTTCGCAACCTTCTTCTTCTTGTTCCTCATCGTGACAAATGAATCTGATATAGATGAAATTTTCTAATTTAAATGTGAATTCTATGCGCAAATGTCAAAAAAATTGGCAACAAGGGGGCCCCAATATACCACTTTTGCCTTGCCTAGGAAAGGAGCCAATGGAGGATGAACCACTAAGCTCTCCACTCCACCTTGCATTCACAAGGGGCAAAGCAAAAGTGACAATGCGGACGGCCCTTCCGCCCCATCGGACGGCCCCAAACCGCTCGCCTGATCGGACGGACCGGGGGTGGCGGACACATCAGCCGTCCGCTTTCCCAAAACTCTAGAGCCCTGTCCGCCCAATCGAATGGCCATGGGCGGACAAATCTAGCGTTCGCCCGATCCGACGGGCAGGGGCGGACAAATTTGGTGTCCGCTCGATCCAACGGCCACGGGCGGACAAATCTGGTGTAAACGGATCGGACGATAAAGGACAGATTGTTCTAATATATATATTTTTTTATATGAGTTTCAAATTTGATTTTGTTTTCAAGTCTTAAGGCAGGTTCGGAGTTTCAAAAATGGTACATCTGAGAGCTGATCCGCTTTTTTCATTTATTTCTTAGGATGGGAATATTTTTTTTTCATTTTTCAAACAAAGGGAAATTGATGAGGAATTAAAATCAAGTGGTTTTGTATTTTTTCAAAGATTTGTAATCTATTTATAAATTTTCAAATGACTTGCATCATAGGTCCCTATTGTGACCCTAGGTCTTTCATAAATGGTGCACTTGCAATTTTAAATAAAAATGGGAAAGATAAAGAGAAGGATTAACTCTTGTATTTAATAATGTTTTTTTTTCCGGTGCATTCCATCAATGTACTTGTCAATTAAAGAACCATAAATAAACCATTTCAGTGAACTTCCATATTTGAAAATAGAATCTAAAGAAGAACCACTAATTGTCTAATTTGGACATTTCTTCATACCAATAAGAAATCATTTAGTTTTTAGCAATCGTTGAATGAAAAATAAAAAAATTTCAAATATTCAAATCATTCAATCTTTCATAAATTAATTAGAAATACATTGTTACCATTTACGAGTTTCTAAATGTAATAAACATACAACAATAATTTCAAAATACACACCATGCTAGTACATATTTAACCTCGAATGCTAAATTCAAAAATAGACATAATATGGCTCTTACAAAATTACATTTCTTCTTCATATTTTTATTATTTATCAAAGTCGCTTATAGCCTTATACATCAACGCTATTATAAAATAATACAATGATTTCTTCAACAATATGCTTGCCTACATACATACTTGGTGTACACTATTACACAACACTTTTTGAAAAAGTGAACAAATTTGTTGTTCAAAATTGTTCTATTTATTTAAAATTTTGTACTACTTCTACCAATCTAGTGCTCTATACTTGTCGTGAGAGTAAAAATGAGAAAATTGAGCAAATACATGCTCACTATATACTTGCATGTTTTTTTATTCGGAATCTGAATCGGACTCAAATTGTTGATCGCTGCCTCTTCTTTGTACTCCAATGAACGGACCACCTCCGTAGTTTCCGTGATATCCACTCAGTGCACCTTCTTGTCCATAATTTGAACCTCCAAAAGTGGGAGGAGGAACCGGAGTAGTAGGCTCTGATCCTCTTTCATTTGAAGCCCCGTAATAAGAGGCCCCATAATGCCCGTATGAATCACTTCTAGTTGATCCCGGATAGTATTGGGCGCTTTCGTGAAGAGAACAACTATACTGCGGGGTTACATGGCTTCCTCTACTACCTTCTAAGCCCACTTGAGTGGGCGTCGTATAATATGAATCAGATTTAGTAGACCTACCATAGTGCGTGTTGCCATAGCTACTTGTTCCACCTAGAGAGCCAATTTCAGGGGGAGTGCCATAACGAGAACCAACTGCACTTGAACCACCATAATGCGTGGATCTATAGCTCCCTCTTCCACTTTCATATCTATTTTGAGGATCGTAACCAGAGTATGAACCACCTCTTCCTTGTTCAGATTCTCGCGTTCCATGTTCATGTCCGTAGGACCCACCATGCCTATCTTGCCGTCCACGATCTTAAAGGCTTCTGCGTGTTGCCTTTTGCATTTGTTGTTCGAATTCAATTCGTTCTCGTTCTTCTACCCACTCGTGCCTAACTCCAAATGTGACAGGCGCTTGCATATCATCGTTATCATCGTCATCTGACCACGCATCTTCAGCATCTCGTAGAACAACTGAAGGTTGTTGTAGATAACCTCGATTAGACCACTCCGGCATGCAATCGCTTGCGCCCCTCCACTGTATATCTATAACGGCATCCATGCGCGTATAGTTCTCCACATTGCGACCTATAGCGGTACGCCAGTCCACGTCTTTGTGGAGTACAATCTCTGCCCAAACCATTGCCATAACATTATAATTCATTATATTTGGTTTGGCGCTTTTAATGCCAAGAAGGCAAGAACTCGATGCACTTGTGTATATCGTTGTTTGAAGTGCTCACTTTGGCACGTAGACATTTGTCCTTTCCAACGTGGCGCTTGGTGCTCTACACGTTCACGTGGCCAAAGTTTTTGAATGTGAGTTATTTTCACATACTTCTTGCACATTGAGCAATCCCACACTTTTGTTGGTTCTTCTTCCCATCCCGGTTCACCCATGCACAATGGATCGGCCCAAGCATCCCAATTGAATAATTGGGGTCTTCCTGTCGCAGCTTAAAATTTTGATTTTCTTAGTATACACCAAAATAGGAACGGAAACTAGTCATTAGGGAACCGGATCCGATAAGGTGGAGAAGGAAAACTCAAAATTAGCACGGAATATGAAGTAGTGGGCCTCTTGGATCTAATCCGGTCAGGAGTAACTAACGACGGAAATGGAATGCAACACGGATTAGGTCTAGGACCGGATTATGATGGTGAACCGGATATCTTTCCGGACGCGACCATTCAGAAGGATAGGAAGGATTGGACTCCCGAGTCGAAGAAGTCTACCCGGGCTGAGACTCCGGGCAGGAGACCGGATATCACAATCGACCTGGAGTCCTCACCCGGATCTAACCCTGCGGAGGGGGAACGGATCCGGAACTTGAGTGAAGTCTTCGAGGAGCTGGTTCCGGAGGTCGGAAGCCCGACAATAGGATCTAGGGTTGTAGGGTAGATAGGATTTTAATTTCAGTTAGGAGTAGGAGCGGATCCGGATCCGGATCCGGCTCAACAGTATTAGGTTAGACCGGAAATTAGATTAGGGTGGCGGCGGACCCCACGGGTTTTCCGCTCCTTTTTGTGCTTTTAGGGTTTTTACCCTTTGTATATAAATCGGTTCCTGAGATGGGAACTGGGAGTTGTTCATTTTGCAAACTTCTTGTACTTTTCTATTCTCTTCGTTGTGTATCTCTCTCCAGCGCGACAGGATTGTATGATGTGGAGTTAGGATAGTACGAGTTGGTTTGTAAGTGATTTCTCCCCTTGGTGTTTATTTTCCGATCCTAGGTGCATGTGAGTAGGTACCGAAGAGTTGGGAGTGAACTTAGTTCCTCAGCACGTCTAGAGTTTGAGATTCCGGGTGAGAAAGCCGTTGTTAGGCTAGGCGGGTAGGAAGGGATTCCTTAGCTGCGCTAGAACTCCCGGGTGGGAAATCCGGTTGAGTGTCCGATCTCCTGTGAGGTCTCACCACCCGTATGGGTAACGGAAGAACTTTAGTTGATGTTGGAACGGACGGGTGCACTTGTAACCACCTGTCTTCGCACGGATCGGAAGTAGCATCAAGGTCGTTGTAGTACGAGAGGGTCGAGTGTGGGGTTTTTGTGTGACCTACGACCCGGATTGCTATCCGGGTTGTTGTGAAGGACCAAACCGGATCCGGATTAGCTTAGGAGTTTAGGAAGTAGGACAGTGGGTCTTCAGCCACTATAAGTCACGGAAGGAGTGGTGGGCCTACCACTCTCAAATGTAAGCGGCGACCCCTCTGATGGTGAAACAGAGGCAAAACTAAACCGGATAGGATTACGGATACAGGATGACCATTCCGACCGGATTGGTCAGGACGGATTTTTAGGATCGGAAGTTGTGAGATCCTGGGATTTGGGTATTTGTATGGACCGGATAGTTAGTAGGACCGGAAGAAGGGGAAATCCGGTCTCTAGTTATCCGGTGTGGTGGTATTTCTGGTTCTAGATCTAGGACCGGAAAGTAAGGTTGGGATACTGACTTAGCTTAACTGCTTAATAGAGCTAGATACTTCACAGGATCTCGTGGGTTCGATCTTTAGAGTCATTTAGTTATACTCTAGAGCGATTTTTGTGAGTATAATGGGGAATTGACCTGCCCTATGCTGCGACACTTCCCTTTCGACTACTTTTTTTGGGTGTTCTGTCTTTCAGCATGATGAAGCCGAAGCAAAGAGAATGAAACAATTAGAAAGCTTAAGAACCAAAATTTTGATTTAATTAATTAATTAAAATTTTACAAGTGTGAACTTTGTGAAAATTTGTAACAATACCACAACAATCGTTCATTCAAAGCGGAAGGGGCGCGCAAAGCTTCTAATGCACTGGTCTGCCCACTCCAAAAGAGAACGATTGTTCGGAATGAGTGTCGCAGCTTAGAATTTTGATTTTCTTAGTATACACCCAAATAGGAACGGAAACTAGTCATTAGCTAACCGGATCCGATTAGGTGGGAAAGGAAAACTCAGAATTAGCACGGAACGTGAAGTAGTGGGCTTCTTAGATCCAATCCGGTCAGGAGTAACTAACGACGGAAACGAAATGTAACACGGATTAGGTCTAGGACCGGATGATGATGATGAACCGGATTATGATGGTAACCCGGATTCATGATGACAAACCGGAAAGGGTCCAGGGACTATAAAAGGAGGAGCTTTCACTGTTGCACCCCCTTTTAGAAACTCGACCTTGAGCGTGCGCGGTTGAGTTTTTGTCGTTTGTGCGTCTGAGCGTTTGTGTTTTGTCTGTTCTGCTTCCGGTTGAGATCGGAGAGAAGAAGTGAGGAACGGGACGTGCGGCTAGGAGAGAGTGAGGTAGATGTGAGTGGGAATGCCTCAGCTACGTAGGTCGAGGCAAGCGAGTCCCTCTGGAGGCGAGGTGAAGCTCCGGAAAGTCATTCCGGTTATTCCCTCCACAGAGCCGGAAAAGGCTGAACTCATGGATGATCTCAGATCCATGGGTTGCCTCGGGTTTGCCGAGAAACCTTGGGGTTTTAGGGAGGAGAGAATGGTCAAGGAGCTCCTCGGAAAGCTGTCCAACCAGTTTGACAACACCGTGAGGGGAGCTCCCGTCAGCTGGAACGAGGGGATGTGGAGAGCGGTTTACGGTTTCCGGGCAGGAGGTTTGGGAATGGCGAGCCGGAAGGATGAGTTTGTCCGAGGGAAGTTCAAGGGAGCCGTCAACCCGAAGGACGGATACGCGGTCGAGGATTGCTTGGACGACCGACACCGTCGGCTCCTGCAATTCCTGGTTCCGGTTCTTCACCCGGAGAAGCCGACCAGGGTGACGATCACCCTCGGCAACACCATTTTCGGTGCCCTCAGTGGTACCCGGAAAGTGGACTGGGCTCGGATCATTTCCGATCTCGTGGCCCAGCTTGTTAGTAGGGTTGGGAAGAAAAGGGCCACTCCAGTGTGCCCTTACCTCTTCCACCTCTATCGGGAGAACCAAGTCCTCACCAACATAGAGGAGAAGGCGTGGAAGACGCAGGAAGTGCTGCTGAAGTATGGGGAGTCGGAGACGGATGACGAAGCGGAATCCGATTCCGAGTCAGACCGGGAGTCCAGCGAGGAAGAGGAGGAGTTGATGCCGCCGATCAAGCGACAGAAGCTGACGCCTCCACACAAGCGCGGGACGCCTCCCGGTCAAGACAAACCGGCCCCGGAGGAGAAACCGGAAGCCGAGAAGACCAATTCCGGGGGAGATCCGGATATGCAAGATCCATTCAACGGTCTGATCAACGTCCTCTGCAACATCAGGGCGGATTGGGAGGTCAAGCACAGGACGCTTGCGGCAATCGGCAAGTTGGTGGGTGCTGCACCGGACAGCAACTTGGCGGAACAAGTGGCGCAATGCATCACGAATCCGGAAGAGACCCGGAAGCAGGAAGCCGAGATCCGCCGGTTGCAGGAGGAGGTAGATAGACTGAAGGCAACACTTTTCGCCTATCAGGAAGACGTGACTGCCGCTCGGGAGATGGCGGAGGAGACTCGGAAGGTGGCCGAGCAGATCAAGACGGTCCTGGGAGAGACCGGAACGGCAGCGGCCAAGGCGAAGCTCTTCGACGAGAAGATCCACGAAGAGAAGAAACTATCCGGTTCCCGGATGGTCCGGATTCTCGCGGACTTCGCCGAGCAGGTGGAGACGGCAATGGTGGAGGGGCGGAAGGCAGCGGACCGGATCGAGGAGAGCAGCCGGAAGCTGACGGGAGCGACGTGCGACAAAGGTATTCACCTTTCGGACATCTCTCTACCGGACCTCTTTCCGGATGCAACTATGGCAAAGGACAGGAAGGATTGGACTCCTGAGTCCAAGAAGTCTGCACGGACTGGGACTCCGGGCTCGAGACCGGATATTACCATCGACTTGGAGTCTCCACCCGGACCGAATCCTGAGGAGGGGGAACGGGTCCGGAACTTGAGCGAAGTCTTCGAGGAGCTAACCCCGGAGGTCGGAAGCCCGACGATAGGATCTAGAGTTGTAGGGTAGATAGGATTTGAATTTCAGTTAGGAGTAGGAGCGGATCCGGATCCGGATCCGGCTCAATAGTATTAGGTTAGACCGGAAGTTAGATTTAGGTGGCGGCGGACCCCCACGGGTTTTCCGCTCCTTTTTGTGCTTTTAGGGTTTTGACCCTTTGTATATAAATCGGTTTCTGCGAAGGGAATTGGGAGTTGTTCATTTTGCAAACTTCTTGTACCTTTCTTTTCTCCTCATTGTGTGTCTCTCTCTAGCGCGACAGGATTGTATGATGTGGAGTTAGGATAGTACGAGTCGGTTTGCAAGTGATTTCTCCCCTTGGTGTTTATTTTCCGATCCAAGGTGCATGTGAGTAGGTACCGAAGAGTTGGGAGTGAACTTAGTTCCTCAGCACGTCTAGAGTTTGAGATTCCGGGTGAGAAAGCCGTTGTTAGGCTAGGCGGGTAGGGAGGGATTCCTTAGCTGCGCTAGAACTCCCGGGTGGGAAATCCGGTCGAGTGTCCGATCTCCTGTGAGGTCTCACCACCTGTATGGGTAACGGAAGAACTTTAGTTGATGTTGGAACGGACGGGTGCACTTGTAACCACCTGTCTTCGCACGGATCGGAAGTAGCATCAAGGTCGTTGTAGTACGAGAGGGTCGAGTGTGGGGTCTTTGTGTGACCTACAACCCGGATTGCTATCTGGGTTGTTGTGAAGGACCAAACCGGATCCGGACTAGCTTAGGAGTCTAGAAGGTAGGACAGTGGGTCTTCAGCCACTATAAGTCACGGAAGGAGTAGTGGGCCTACCACTCTCAAAATTAAGCGGCGACCCCTCTGATGGTGAAACAGAGGCAAAACCAAACCGGATAGGATTACGGGTACAGGATGACCATCCCGACCGGATTGGTCAGGACGGATTTCCAGGATCGGAAGTTGTGAGATCCTGGGATTTGGGTATTTGTACGAACCGGATAGTTAGTAGGACCGGAAGCACGGAGAAATCCGGTCTATAGTTATCCGGTGTGGTGGTATTTCTGGTTCTAGATCTAGGACCGGAAAGTAAGATTGGGATACTGACTGAGCTTAACTGCTTAATAGAGCTAGATACTTCACAGGATCTCGTGGGTTCGATCTTTAGAGTCACTTAGTTATACTCTAGAGCGATTTTTGTGAGTATAATGGGGAATTGACCTGCCCTGTGCTGCGACAATGAGCCGTCCACCTCCCCATATATATATGCAGACGCCCCGAGGCGGACGTCCAGATCATGCGGATCACATCAGTCCGTGTGTCAATCGGACGGCCGTACCGGGGCGGACGGGTATCGGGGCGGATAGGGTGGAGTCCGGATCAGGTGAACAGGGCGGACGGGTATCGGGGCAGACGAGGCAAACAAGGCGGACGCCGGATCGAGCGGACAGGGCGGACGGCTCATGTTAAATCCTAAACCTTTTGAAGCAAATTGTTCTTTTTTCAAAATCTCACGGTATAGATGTTTAACCCCTAAAGTTTTTTTCACTAGAAACACTTCAAAACTGCCAATAGTAGTGCAAATATCAAGTCTTAGAAGAAAAATACTTTGGGGCATATGTAACCGTATGTCGCAGCACAGGGCAGGTCAATTCCCCATTATACTCACAAAAATCGCTCTAGAGTATAATTAAGTGACTCTAAAGATCGAACCCACGAGATCCTGTGAAGTATCTAGCTCTATTAAGCAGTTAAGTTCAGTCAGTATTCCAATCTTACTTTCCGGTCCTAAATCTAGAACCAGAAATACCACCACACCGGATAACTATAGACCGGATTACTCCTTCCGATCCTACTAACTATCCGGTCTGTGCAAATATCCAAATCCCAGGATCTTTACAACTTCCGGTCCTGGAAATCTCCCGAGCGGCCGTCACGTCTTCCTGATAGGCAAAAAGTGTTGCCTTCAGTTTATCTACCTCCTCCTGCAACCGGCGGATCTCGGCTTCCTGCTTCCGGGTCTCTTCCGGATTCGTGATGCATTGCGCCACTTGTTCCGCCAAGTTGCTGTCCGGTGCAGCACCCACCAACTTGCCGATTGCCGCAAGCGTCCTGTGCTTGACCTCCCAATCGGCCCTGATGTTGCAGAGGACGTTGATCAGACCGTTGAACGGATCTTGCATATCCGGATCTCCCCCGGAATTGGTCTTCTCGGCTTCCGGTTTCTCCTCCGGGGCCGGTTTGTCTTGACCGGGAGGCGTCCCGCGCTTGTGTGGAGGCGTCAGCTTCTGTCGCTTGATCGGCGGCATCGGCTCCTCTTCTTCCTCACTGGACTCCCGGTCTGACCCGGAATCGGATTCCGCCTCGTCATCCGTCTCCGACTCCCCATACTTCAGGAGCACTTCCTGCGTCTTCCACGCCCTCTCCTCCATATCGGTGAGGACTTGGTTCTCCCGATAGAGGTGGAAGAGGTAAGGGCACACTGGAGTGGCCCTTTTCTTCCCAACCCTACTAACAAGCTGGGCCACGAGATCGGAAATGATCCGTGCCCAGTCCACTTTCCGGGTACCACTGAAGGCACCGAAAATGGTGTTGCCGAGGGTGATCGTCACCCTGGTCGGCTTTTCCGGGTGAAGAACCGGAACCAGGAATTGCAGGAGCCGACGGTGTCGGTCATCCAAGCAATCCTCGACCGCGTATCCGTCCTTCGGGTTGACGGCTCCCTTGAACTTCCCTCGGACAAACTCATCCTTCCGGCTCGCCATTCCCAAACCTCCTGTCCGGAAACCGTAAACCGCTCTCCACATCCCCTCGTTCCAGCTGACGGGAGCTCCCCTCACGGTGTTGTCAAACTGGTTGGACAGCTTTCCGAGGAGCTCCTTGACCATTCTCTCCTCCCTAAAACCCCAAGGTTTCTCGGCAAACCCTACGCAACCCATGGATTTGAGATCATCCATGAGTTCAGCCTTTTCCGGCTCTGTGGAGGGAATAACCGGAATGACTTTCCGGAGCTTCACCTCGCCTCCAGAGGGACTCGCTTGTCTCGACCTACGTAGCTGAGGCATTCCCACTCACATCTACCTCACTCTCTCCTAGCCGCACGTCCCGTTCCTCACTTCCTCTCTCCGATCTCAACCGGAATCAAAACGAACAGAACACAAACGCACAGACGCACAAACGACAAAAACTCAACCGTGCGCTCAAGGTCGAGTTTCTAAAAGGGGGTGCAACAGTGAAAGCTCCTCCTTTTATAGTCCCTGGACCCTTTCCGGTTTGTCATCATGAATCCGGTTTACCATCATCATCCGGTCCTAGACCTAATCCGTGTTGCATTCCATTTCCGTCGTTAGTTACTCCTGACCGGATTAGATCCAAGAGGCCCACTACTTCACGTTTCGTGCTAATTCTGAGTTTTCCTTCCCCACCTAATCGGATCTGGTTAGCTAATTACTAGTTTCCGTTCCTATTTGGGTGTATACTAAGAAAATCAAAATTCTAAGCTGCGACACCTACTTCCTAAACTCCTAAGCTAATCCGGATCTGGTTTAGTCCTTCACAACAACCCAGATAGCAATCCGGGTTGTAGGTCACACAAAGACCCCACACTCGACCCTCTTATACTACAACGACCTTGATGCTACTCCCGATCTGTGCGAAGATAGGTGGTTACAAGTGTACCCGTCCGTTCCAACATCAACTAAAGTTCTTCCGCTTACCCACATGGGTGGTGAGACCTCACAGGAAATCGGACACTTGACCGGATTTCCCACCCGGGAGTTCTAGCGCAGCTAAGGAATCCCTCCCTACCCGCCTAGCCTAACAACGGCTTTCTCACCCGGAACCTGGAACTCTAGAAGTGCTGAGGAACTAAGTTCACTCCCAACTCTTAGATACCTACTCATATGCATATAGAATCGGAAAAGAAAACACCAAGGGGAGAAATCACTCACAAACCGGCTCACACCATCCTAACTCCACATCATACAATCCTGTCGCGCTGGAGAGAGACACACAATGAGGAGAAGGGGAAGGCACAAGAGATTTGCAAAATGAAGACTCCCAGTTCCCATCGCAGGAACCGATTTATATACAAAAGGTAAAAACCCTAAAAGTACAAAGCGGAGCGGAAAACCCGTGGGGGTCCGCCGCCACCCTAATTCAACTTCCGGTCTAACCTAATACTGTTGAGCCGGATCTCGATCCGGATCCGCTCCTACTCCTAACTCAAATCAAAATCCTATCTACTCTACAGCCCTAGATCCTACTGTCGGGCTTCTGCTCTACGGATCCAACTGCTCGAAGACTTCACTCAAGTTCCGGTTCCGTTCCCCACGTTCTCTCTCCGATCTCAACCGGAATCAAAGCTTGCAGCACACAAACGCAAAAAACTCTACGACGCGCGCTCAAGGTCGAGTTTGTAAAAAGGGGTGCAACTGCGAAGGCTCCTCCTTATATAGTCTCTGGACCATTTCCGGTTTGGTCGTCTTGAATCCGGTTCACCCATAATCCGGTCCTAGGCCTAATCCGTGTTGCATTCCGTTTCCGTCGATAGTTACTCCTGATCGGATTAGATCTAAGAGGCCCACTACTTCATGTTCTGTACTAGTTTTGAGTTTTCCTTCTTCACCTAATCGGATCCAGTTCCCTAATGGCTAGTTTCCGTTCCTATTTTGGTGCATGCTAAGAAAATCAAAATTTTAAGCTGCGACACCGTAGCATCTTGTAGTAAATTAGTTGGAAAAGATGTGGAAAAAATTTTAGACAAATCCACCATTTGGATTGTAAGATATTAGATATTGAATGTTTCATTTAAGGGGGCTATTCAATTATGTCTATTAATGAACAATTGGTAGGCTAACAAACCTAACTTAGCATGTATTTTAATATTTGTTGCAATTGTTTTAGGAATATTATAACATAATATTATTATAATATTCTTATAAATGATATAGCACTAAATCATTTCAAAATCAACAACATTCGAACACAATCTGTCAATCTTGTCTTTCATACTCCTTTCATGATATATATATATATATAAACATATATACATACATAAAATATATTAGATAAATCAACATGAACAAATCAATGATTATATATTTCATAGATCTATTCTTCATCAATCAAATAAGAGTGCATGTGCAAATATAGACAAAGATGGTTTCTCCATTTGTTTCCAAAAAATAGATAAACAAATAGAGAAAGATATGAAGTGAATGTTACTTGGAGAATTGGAGGGAAAGAAATTGAAGTACTCAATTGCATTTTATTAAATTGGAAAATTGCATGTGGATGGCATGAATTAATCTTCATAGATGCTAAACTTATACGAGTTGCATTTCAACATTTATGATTTATGCAATTGATTGAATTGAAAGCTCTTGTAATTACATTTTCAAATTTTCGATTCAATCATTCAAATTTGCAAGAGTGATTTATGATAGATTTATAACTTTAAATGTAAAAGCATTCAATGCCTTTATGCGTTTGTTCATCAATATATTAATTTTAAATAAATAATATATATTTTTTATAACATATGCATAAACCATTGTATTAAAAAAAACAAAAACTAAGAGCCAAGCCAAATAGGCTGGTCAAATGAAGAGAACAAGAGAACGAGAGCCCTACGAGAAAGCAAAGGAAAAAAAAGAAAATATCAAAAGGATTCAAAGGAAGGAGCAAGATGCATTCTTGCAAGACCGTAGAATACATAATGATTTCAAAATCCAAACACAAATATATTTTCTATTTCAATGAGAGTCAAAAATGAACTACCCTGCTCTCAAAGATTGTACAATGTACACGTTATACAAATTGAACATATAACAGAAAGAGTAGAAGACATCGTTTATCATGATTGAAAACTGAAATGATTTTTTCTTTCTATGTAGAATATTTTATGAAATGTAACAATGTATCTAATTATCATAGTAATTGGTAGAAATCTTTGTGCAATACATAGAAACATTTCATTCATGTGGAGTTTTTTCATTTATTTAGGATTAAAATTGAAGTATTATACTCTACAAAGTACAAACCAAAAACAATACCATATACCTAAGTTCAAAAGTTTGCAATTGTTTCGTGAATTCATTTTGAAAACTCAAACGAAGAAATATTTTATAATCAATATCTTGTTCATTTGAATCATTTCAAAAATCGAATTCCGAATTCAATTCCTATTTATAATAGAAATTATATTTGTCAATTTTTTAGATCTTTAAACAATGAACCCTCTTTTTTAAAATTAATATTTAAAAACATTTGAAATAAGAATATTGGAATTACCCTTCAAAATAAATATAGCACATGTATAAGTGTATAATGTATTCTACTCCACCAACTCAAGTAACGAATTTTTCTATGTTTTTAAGGAAAAATATAGCCATACATGATTCGAAAGTTAAAACATTGATTCTTTTTCTTTGTTTTCAAATCTAATCAAAATTTCATTAAAAAATATGAAAGACTCGATGTTCATTTGAAGATCGTGATGCACTTTTAATGAAAAATCACAACCTTTCATTAAATATCATGAGGTTGAAATCCATTAAACTGTTATTCTAATTATGTATTGGGGTCTTTTTTTTAAATTTCATTTGCTTACAATGAAAATGGAATTGATTATTTTTGCAAAACATTTGATTTCCTAATGAACTTTAAAAAAATCCCCACCATCTTCAGATCTTCTCAAAACCTATTTAGAGGAATAATATCAGTAAATAATTCAAACATATTCAACTTAACCACATTCCCCTCATTCGTAAAACAATTTAGGGGAGAAAAGAAAAGGTTTAGGGTAATTAGGGTATAAGGTTTAGGGTTTACATTTAAAAAAAATAAAAAATGATAGACCAATTACATTGATCCTCATTTAGTAGTGATTATTAGGCTGTTTTATTTTTGAAATGTTATCGCTCTTTTTGAATAATAATGGCCTCATAGGATGCACCAATGGACAGCTGGGCGGACGCCGTCGGCGGTCAGTGTTTAAGTGGGGTGGTCCGCGTGTCTAAAGCGCGAACGGCGTCGGAAGGCGGACAATGTGGACAGTGCGGACAGTCCGGTCGGACGGGGCGGTCGGACGGGGCAACGGGCGGACGCGAGTTTCAGGGCTGCTTCGCGCGGTCCGGGGTAGGTCCGACGGCGGACGGCTATAAGGGTGGAGTGACTTTCATTTCTTCTCACTTCAATTCTCCTTTGGTGCCAAGTTGGATGTGCTACTATTGCTTTATGCGCTAGTTGCTCCTACGGGATGGAGAGTTGGGGTCCTTTATCTTGTGTTACTGTGTTGCGGTTGATGCCATCACTTTTGACTATCACGTGAGATTTTTTTATTCACTTCAATTGGTTATTGAATCCGATTGAAAATCATGAACGGCGGAGGTGATCGAAATATGGATGGGGTGACTCCGGGAAGCGAAGCAAAGAAAAAGAGCAAAGTGAAGGGGGCTACGCATGACCTTCGGCTTGACATTTTAAATGACCCTACAATTAAAGCAGAGAGTAGGTGGGAAGATGAAGATGCGGAGTACTGGACATAAAAAATGTGCAGGACCTATGTTAAAATGTACCACATTGACAAGTTGTGGCCTCAAGAGTCGCACAAGAGTCATACACGAGATTTTTGTTGTAAACCATGGACTTACAACAACAAACATTTTGTCCATCGATCTGAGGAGGTGTGGCGTGTTCTATTCGAAAACAAGCACAGAAGCAAAGGCTATATTAATTATAGCGTGGCGTGTATGGTTTACGCGGAACTTATATTAGAGCGCAAGATCGATTGGAACACGTTTTCGACGACAACAGCTTGCCCACTTCTACTTGAAGCTAATCAAAAGGACATTCCTGACTTGTACAATGCAGAGGAAGAAACAGAAAAAGTATTAAAAAATACTATTGAGGTGAAAATGGATGGTGTGGAGAAAGCCTCAAATGTTGAAGAATTACGGTCTGTACAATCTCCAACAAAAGCAATCAATGAAAGCTCTTCGAAAAATGTGGGGAAAGATGTGGAAAAAGATGTAGAGGCGCAGGAGGGTGAAGTCTTTTCTACAGCTCCAACGCATTTGACCTTTACACCAAATGTTGCGCCACAAACGCAAACGGAGTCTGTAAACGAAGGCAAGGTTTGCACGGAACGCGGGGAAACTCCGAAAAGTAAAGTAGACGAAGTCTTGGCGGAGAAAGTGGCAAAGGCTAATGCTACAATTGATAGTCTAATAGCCAACAATTGTTTTGATAGTTTGGTCTACAAATCTCTACCTGTGCATCAAGGCGTTGAATCTAGTCCAACGTTAAGTTTAGAAGACAAAGTACATACGCCTCGTGGACAAGGCGTGACGATTGATAATATATCCTCATTATGGAGTTCCGAGCGTAAAAGGTGGGCGGAGGAGTTTCCGTTTACAGCGGCATTGCCAAGTCTTCTACATCGAATCTTGCAAGACATGTCCAATCCAAAACAATTGGAAAATCTTTTGAAGCTCTCGGTTCAGTTTGCTAACCTTCATGAAGAAATAGGCGGATCGTCTAACCCCGATGATGGTGCTACTGCTGTTCCAATGAGTCCACTTGCAGATCCAAAAAATATTGCACATATACTTGATACAACTTTCAAGATGACGATGTTAGTTGAATTTTTAGCAAAAGTTGCTCCGACTTTTATGAATTTGGCCAAGGAGTTTTCTTTCATGGCACCAGAGATGTTGAAAGGTGCTATAGCATTTCAGAATCTCACAAAGACTTTCGGACCACTTTTCGAAGAAAGAGATGTTCACATACTACAATTGGTGGAATATGAGAAGAAAATTGTTGACCTTGGAGGAGTGGAAGCAAGGTGCAAAGTATTGGAGTTGAAATTAAAGACTTCGGAGAGTGAGGTTGAACATTTAAATCAACAATCATCGAGGCAAATGGAGGAGTTGATGAAGATGCGTAAACGGATTACAGAATTGCAAAGGATCTCCAAAAATCCAAGTGAGGTTGCAATCTCACCAGTGATTGTACTCGGAGACAGTTAAGAGACTCAAGAGAGTAAAGATAAGCTCTCTCTTCCTTTTGATAAGGTCGAAGCAAGCGACAACCCTGCCATTGTGAATGTACAAGAAAGTTACGACATGAGCATGTTAAAAGCGACACAACAACCATCAATGGAAAAGCTTTCATCCGTTTACGTGAATGCGGAGACACAAATGGAGAGTTGTGACTTTGAAGAGTTGAAGCATAAATTGGAGGAGGCAATTGAAGCAAAAGAAATCGTTGAATCCAAGTTGAATCAATTGCAATTGTGCTTGGATTTGAAGAAGTTTATGCCATCTAGCGGCTTGGAGTCTCAATGGTTAGCATGGGTACAAAGACTCCAAGACAGACCCTTTGTAGTATCTCGAGCAATGGCAAGTCTTCAAGCATTGGCAATGGAGTTGAATGAAAATTGCGATGCCATTCAAAGCTCTTTGAGTTGGTTCAAGACTATGTTTGACCAACATCCTTCAAAGGGATATACAAAGATCACATGTTGGGGAAACATGGATGCCATGTTTGAGCGGTTAAACCACACAAAGAAGGATCAAGCTCCACCCATCAATTGGGCCTTGGAAGTAGAGGAAGGATGGATCCCTTACAACACACTTTCAACACACATCAATGTGAAAGACAAGCGAGTGGTGCATGCTTGTGATCCAGCCTCTCCAATTTTGGATGGTTGTTGTAGCCTTTGCCAAGGCCTCTTCGGACCAGAAGGTGCGGTAACCATGGGCCAATGTCGCCACACTTTCCATGTCATTTGCATTGTGAAAGCATCACTCATTCGTTCGGTGTGTGCTGAGTGTCATAGTCCATTGAATGCTAGATTCTATGAAATGTTTGGTATCTTGGAAGCTATGCCTCCAGGCCACGAGTACAATCGTTGGAATCTTCCTCTTGATCAAGCGCCGTACAAATTTCAAAATTATCAACATTGAGGGAAGCCAATCCGGTGGAATGCAAATGAACAGAGGCATGATTTGTACGAGGAATCTCAGCAACCATTGGATTTCGATGTGTGGATGACTCACAATAGAGAGGTGGAATTGCGGGCTCGAGGAATCGTAGATGACGCGGCCCGTGAAATGTTTTGTCGCAACATGGGGGGACATTGGAGCTTGCAACACGAAAAGTTCTTTCGTTTTCCAGATAAAAAAGTGGAGAGAGGACCAGAAGACAGTTGGGTGGAGGTGAACCATGGAAAAGAGTTCGATGAGCAAGATAAGGCATACGACCACACCCTCGTAGGTAGGGCCCTTCTATTGTCGAAGTTGGAAGAGGCTACAAAAGTTCGTGTTGTCTACGATACAAGTGGACAA
The DNA here is from genome assembly GCA_963969395.1 of Pseudoscleropodium purum. NCBI lineage: Eukaryota > Viridiplantae > Streptophyta > Bryopsida > Hypnales > Brachytheciaceae > Pseudoscleropodium > Pseudoscleropodium purum. Next base: position 9,833,218 of record OZ017796.1, read on the forward strand.
ACAAGCACGGGACATTCATCTGTAGATGTGGCAGCAGCATTTGATAGGCGCATTGGCGATATTATAGGGCATTGGAAGGCTTTCCTATTGGATGGAGACTGCCTCACAGTATGGCAAGGGAAAGGAGATGATGAAGTTGTTCAAGCGATGGTAGATCGTGTGAAGAGCAACTTGAGAACCTTGAAGGCACACGAAGTCGATTTATCACCGAAAAGAAAACAAAAAAGGAAGCGTGAAGAGGACGATGACTTCTCTCCGAAAACCAAGAAACAATTTCATAAGGTGGACATCGAAGTTCAATCTGGAGGGCGAATAGTTCGTCCAAGTCAACAACGGTCAACTCGTCAATCATCTACTAAACTCCTCGGTATAGCAGATTTTCCTTTTGTTTTGGGAGAAGGTAGTGGTCCATCCGGTGGAAAGTAGGATTTGAGGAGAATTTTGTTTTTTAAAAACAATGGTCCTTTCGTTGTTTAAAAACAAAAAAGAATGTGAAAGATTTAGATCTTAAGAAGATCGTATAGGATTCAATAGTGATATTGGAACTATGTTTTCATGTATTTTGTTTATACATATATATTTATATATAAAGATGCTATATTTTCATTTGCGTATAAAAATATTTTTATATGTACATCTTATTTTACGTGGATGCATTCATTTTTTATTGTGTAACATTCAAATTACATAACAATATAAAATTTTCTAATGACTAATGGCAATGCGAAGTCCGCCCCGCCCGCCCTGTTCATTGTCGGGTAGAAAGGAGCGAGCTTTAGGAACACACGAGGTGTTTGGCTGTTACTGTTTGTTGTATACTGGGTGTCTTCTTCAATCTTTAATCTTCAATCTTCAAACGGGGCCCATTGGCCTATCCTGTGTAGGCTCTAGATAGGTATAAGGGTCAAGGAAGGGATAAGAAACCACGGGATACAGGACGGGTAAAACGGGACAGTAGACACGAGCTACCGTCCAAATGATGGGATCCTAAACTTCAAATTCACAGTCTGCTGGCCAGAACTCCAGACCGTGAGAACAAGCAAGTCTCGACCATGTGGGCCATTAACCCCACTTCGTCATCACGACAATAAATGGAGTTGAGTCTTGGTTTTATCCAAACCGCCCGCAACCAGGGTTACAAAGCAAAAGGAAATAAAAGACAACGAGCCTCCAAATCAGGCTAAGAATAACAAAGCCACATCCTACACATACATATAAAAAAAACCCAAAACATTCCTCTTCAAGTCTTCAATCTTCAAGTCTTCATGTTTTGATAAAAACAATGAGAAATCTTCAAAGCCGTACTCTAAAGTAGCTGCGACCTTTTATCTAGTGCCACAGATGGCTCACAAATCCAAATGCTAAGTACAATAGCATTTTGAAAAGCTAATCCAGTAACCTAACACCTCTCCAAATTTCACTTTATTCTAAACTACTATCCAAAAGTTATAGGCAAACAAAGTGGCGGCTCTTCTCCTCCTTGCCAACCAGCCACTACCTCTTCAAACTTCTTATAACTTTTGATTTACAAACTCTGAACATAAGTGTGATAGCAATTTGGAAAGCTAACACGTCCGGCTACAACATGTGAAAATTTCACTAAGAACTAAAACTCTGTCCATATGTTACAGCCCAACAAAGTCTTTGTCTCCTATTTTGAGAACCCACTCAACCTCCACACTTCTACACTCTATAATTTCTTCAATAAAACTCCAAATATCTCGTATGATAGCTATTTAGAGAGATAAATAAACAAAATAACACTCATAAAATTTTCAAAAGAAATCCTTTTACTGACCAAAGGTTATGGCCCTCCAAAGTTTCGGCCTTGCTCTTCACAAGTGGCAGCCAACCTCCAAGTCATCACACCTCCATAACTTCTTCCTCCAAACTCCAAATCTTAAGTTTAATGACTCTTTGGAAAGCTAAGATTAAGATGAACATGCTTCCAAATTCCCTTTGTAAATTGATGGACTAAACGTCAGCTATGGCTTGACAAAGTCTCAATCTATCTTCATGAAAGGCACTAAAACTCCTCGAATTCAAACGCTCATAACTTTTTCATCCTAACTCCAAATCAAACTTTCAAACTCATTTTGAAAAGGCAATTTCACAAGGAACAATCTCACCAAATTTCATTACCAAAGGCCTCATACAATGGAAGATATCACTCCTCGAAGTTTCGGATTTTCTTTCCCACTCAAGTTTCTCTATCTTCCTACACACACATACTTCTCTTCTCCTCCACACACTAACTAAGCATCTTTTCCCTCTTTTCTTCCTTATCTCAAGTGAGGAGTGGGGCACATTAGCCCATGCCCCTACTAAAACCCTACTTAAGATGCCAAACTGAATCCCCATTTACACTCTCCCTTTACTCTAAAACCATAACTAACTTTTTATCACTAACTTTTCATTATATGTTTATAATCACACTGTGATTTAAAAAAAATACTCAAACTATAAAATTAGTAACTAACATTTAATAAATGCTCACTAGAGATAAAAAACTAGAGGTCCAATCACAGCTTCACTTCATCTGCAGAAAGTTGAGAATGCGTTTGATGGTAGCAGCAACGTAATTTGTACGCTCGGACTTCATCAATGGGTTGACTGGACCTTCCAACCAACGTTGGTGGCCACGACTACCCTCCACCGGTAGAACCATACAATAATAATTATCGATGTTTTTGCCCTCATAACTCGCTTCAAAAGTCACTTCCCGAATACCTGGCTCAACACACCCAACTTGGAGCAAGATTACCAAAACACAAGCATTGGTATCAAGATTACCGTGCCATCGCCGCTCCACGCGAGGTCGCTTCGGCGGTCTAGAAGGCCCAACTTCATCTCGAGGTTGCCTAAGTGGCAATGCAAAATCCTGTTCCAAAAGGGGTTGATTTGATAGCTGTGACAATGAAAGCTCGAATTCAGCCTCTAGTTGAAGCTCTTCATCTTGAGACTCAGAAAAAACCCTCCACTTCGACATTCTAACTCTAAAGTAGAAAACAAAATCCACTACTCGAATGTAATGAAGTTCTAAAGCAAACTACCCTCTTAAATAGATGTCAGAGCGGCGTCACCTTGAAGCTACTCAATATAACATATTATAATATGTTTTTACCTAATATAAAAATCTACAACAGAACAACGAACGAGCGGACAGGCCAGACGGGGCGGGCGGATGGATAGGCTAGACGGATCGGATGGGCAGCCGGACGGGTCAGACGGCGCGAGCGGGCGGACGAACAGGGGAGACGGGTGGTCGGTCAGTCGGACGGGGTGGTCGGGTAGACAGACCACACGGGGCGGACAAACAAGGCGGGCGGGGCGGACTTCGCATTGCCATTAGTCATTAGAAAATTTTATATTGTTATGTAATTTGAATGTTACACAATAAAAAATGAATGCATCCACGTAAAATAAGATGTACATATAAAAATATTTTTATACGCAAATGAAAATATAGCATCTTTATATATAAATATATATGTATAAACAAAATACATGAAAACATAGTTCCAATATCACTATTGAATCCTATACGATCTTCTTAAGATCTAAATCTTTCACATTCTTTTTTGTTTTTAAACAACGAAAGGACCATTGTTTTTAAAAAACAAAATTCTCCTCAAATCCTACTTTCCACCGGATGGACCACTACCTTCTCCCAAAACAAAAGGAAAATCTGCTATACCGAGGAGTTTAGTAGATGATTGACGAGTTGACCGTTGTTGACTTGGACGAACTATTCGCCCTCCAGATTGAACTTCGATGTCCACCTTATGAAATTGTTTCTTGGTTTTCGGAGAGAAGTCATCGTCCTCTTCACGCTTCCTTTTTTGTTTTCTTTTCGGTGATAAATCGACTTCGTGTGCCTTCAAGGTTCTCAAGTTGCTCTTCACACGATCTACCATCGCTTGAACAACTTCATCATCTCCTTTCCCTTGCCATACTGTGAGGCAGTCTCCATCCAATAGGAAAGCCTTCCAATGCCCTATAATATCGCCAATGCGCCTATCAAATGCTGCTGCCACATCTACAGATGAATGTCCCGTGCTTGTTTGTCCACTTGTATCGTAGACAACACGAACTTTTGTAGCCTCTTCCAACTTCGACAATAGAAGGGCCCTACCTACGAGGGTGTGGTCGTATGCCTTATCTTGCTCATCGAACTCTTTTCCATGGTTCACCTCCACCCAACTGTCTTCTGGTCCTCTCTCCACTTTTTTATCTGGAAAACGAAAGAACTTTTCGTGTTGCAAGCTCCAATGTCCCCCCATGTTGCGACAAAACATTTCACGGGCCGCGTCATCTACGATTCCTCGAGCCCGCAATTCCACCTCTCTATTGTGAGTCATCCACACATCGAAATCCAATGGTTGCTGAGATTCCTCGTACAAATCATGCCTCTGTTCATTTGCATTCCACCGGATTGGCTTCCCTCAATGTTGATAATTTTGAAATTTGTACGGCGCTTGATCAAGAGGAAGATTCCAACGATTGTACTCGTGGCCTGGAGGCATAGCTTCCAAGATACCAAACATTTCATAGAATCTAGCATTCAATGGACTATGACACTCAGCACACACCGAACGAATGAGTGATGCTTTCACAATGCAAATGACATGGAAAGTGTGGCGACATTGGCCCATGGTTACCGCACCTTCTGGTCCGAAGAGGCCTTGGCAAAGGCTACAACAACCATCCAAAATTGGAGAGGCTGGATCACAAGCATGCACCACTCGCTTGTCTTTCACATTGATGTGTGTTGAAAGTGTGTTGTAAGGGATCCATCCTTCCTCTACTTCCAAGGCCCAATTGATGGGTGGAGCTTGATCCTTCTTTGTGTGGTTTAACCGCTCAAACATGGCATCCATGTTTCCCCAACATGTGATCTTTGTATATCCCTTTGAAGGATGTTGGTCAAACATAGTCTTGAACCAACTCAAAGAGCTTTGAATGGCATCGCAATTTTCATTCAACTCCATTGCCAATGCTTGAAGACTTGCCATTGCTCGAGATACTACAAAGGGTCTGTCTTGGAGTCTTTGTACCCATGCTAACCATTGAGACTCCAAGCCGCTAGATGGCATAAACTTCTTCAAATCCAAGCACAATTGCAATTGATTCAACTTGGATTCAACGATTTCTTTTGCTTCAATTGCCTCCTCCAATTTATGCTTCAACTCTTCAAAGTCACAACTCTCCATTTGTGTCTCCGCATTCACGTAAACGGATGAAAGCTTTTCCATTGATGGTTGTTGTGTCGCTTTTAACATGCTCATGTCGTAACTTTCTTGTACATTCACAATGGCAGGGTTGTCGCTTGCTTCGACCTTATCAAAAGGAAGAGAGAGCTTATCTTTACTCTCTTGAGTCTCTTAACTGTCTCCGAGTACAATCACTGGTGAGATTGCAACCTCACTTGGATTTTTGGAGATCCTTTGCAATTCTGTAATCCGTTTACGCATCTTCATCAACTCCTCCATTTGCCTCGATGATTGTTGATTTAAATGTTCAACCTCACTCTCCGAAGTCTTTAATTTCAACTCCAATACTTTGCACCTTGCTTCCACTCCTCCAAGGTCAACAATTTTCTTCTCATATTCCACCAATTGTAGTATGTGAACATCTCTTTCTTCGAAAAGTGGTCCGAAAGTCTTTGTGAGATTCTGAAATGCTATAGCACCTTTCAACATCTCTGGTGCCATGAAAGAAAACTCCTTGGCCAAATTCATAAAAGTCGGAGCAACTTTTGCTAAAAATTCAACTAACATCGTCATCTTGAAAGTTGTATCAAGTATATGTGCAATATTTTTTGGATCTGCAAGTGGACTCATTGGAACAGCAGTAGCACCATCATCGGGGTTAGACGATCCGCCTATTTCTTCATGAAGGTTAGCAAACTGAACCGAGAGCTTCAAAAGATTTTCCAATTGTTTTGGATTGGACATGTCTTGCAAGATTCGATGTAGAAGACTTGGCAATGCCGCTGTAAACGGAAACTCCTCCGCCCACCTTTTACGCTCGGAACTCCATAATGAGGATATATTATCAATCGTCACGCCTTGTCCACGAGGCGTATGTACTTTGTCTTCTAAACTTAACGTTGGACTAGATTCAACGCCTTGATGCACAGGTAGAGATTTGTAGACCAAACTATCAAAACAATTGTTGGCTATTAGACTATCAATTGTAGCATTAGCCTTTGCCACTTTCTCCGCCAAGACTTCGTCTACTTTACTTTTCGGAGTTTCCCCGCGTTCCGTGCAAACCTTGCCTTCGTTTACAGACTCCGTTTGCGTTTGTGGCGCAACATTTGGTGTAAAGGTCAAATGCGTTGGAGCTGTAGAAAAGACTTCACCCTCCTGCGCCTCTACATCTTTTTCCACATCTTTCCCCACATTTTTCGAAGAGCTTTCATTGATTGCTTTTGTTGGAGATTGTACAGACCGTAATTCTTCAACATTTGAGGCTTTCTCCACACCATCCATTTTCACCTCAATAGTATTTTTTAATACTTTTTCTGTTTCTTCCTCTGCATTGTACAAGTCAGGAATGTCCTTTTGATTAGCTTCAAGTAGAAGTGGGCAAGCTGTTGTCGTCGAAAACGTGTTCCAATCGATCTTGCGCTCTAATATAAGTTCCGCGTAAACCATACACGCCACGCTATAATTAATATAGCCTTTGCTTCTGTGCTTGTTTTCGAATAGAACACGCCACACCTCCTCAGATCGATGGACAAAATGTTTGTTGTTGTAAGTCCATGGTTTACAACAAAAATCTCGTGTATGACTCTTGTGCGACTCTTGAGGCCACAACTTGTCAATGTGGTACATTTTAACATAGGTCCTGCACATTTTTTATGTCCAGTACTCCGCATCTTCATCTTCCCACCTACTCTCTGCTTTAATTGTAGGGTCATTTAAAATGTCAAGCCGAAGGTCATGCGTAGCCCCCTTCACTTTGCTCTTTTTCTTTGCTTCGCTTCCCGGAGTCACCCCATCCATATTTCGATCACCTCCGCCGTTCATGATTTTCAATCGGATTCAATAACCAATTGAAGTGAATAAAAAAATCTCACGTGATAGTCAAAAGTGATGGCATCAACCGCAACACAGTAACACAAGATAAAGGACCCCAACTCTCCATCCCGTAGGAGCAACTAGCGCATAAAGCAATAGTAGCACATCCAACTTGGCACCAAAGGAGAATTGAAGTGAGAAGAAATGAAAGTCACTCCACCCTTATAGCCGTCCGCCGTCGGACCTACCCCGGACCGCGCGAAGCAGCCCTGAAACTCGCGTCCGCCCGTTGCCCCGTCCGACCGCCCCGTCCGACCGGACTGTCCGCACTGTCCACATTGTCCGCCTTCCGACGCCGTTCGCGCTTTAGACACGCGGACCACCCCACTTAAACACTGACCGCCGACGGCGTCCGCCCAGCTGTCCATTGGTGCATCCTATGAGGCCATTATTATTCAAAAAGAGCGATAACATTTCAAAAATAAAACAGCCTAATAATCACTACTAAATGAGGATCAATGTAATTGGTCTATCATTTTTTATTTTTTTTAAATGTAAACCCTAAACCTTATACCCTAATTACCCTAAACCTTTTCTTTTCTCCCCTAAATTGTTTTACGAATGAGGGGAATGTGGTTAAGTTGAATATGTTTGAATTATTTACTGATATTATTCCTCTAAATAGGTTTTGAGAAGATCTGAAGATGGTGGGGATTTTTTTAAAGTTCATTAGGAAATCAAATGTTTTGCAAAAATAATCAATTCCATTTTCATTGTAAGCAAATGAAATTTAAAAAAAAGACCCCAATACATAATTAGAATAACAGTTTAATGGATTTCAACCTCATGATATTTAATGAAAGGTTGTGATTTTTCATTAAAAGTGCATCACGATCTTCAAATGAACATCGAGTCTTTCATATTTTTTAATGAAATTTTGATTAGATTTGAAAACAAAGAAAAAGAATCAATGTTTTAACTTTCGAATCATGTATGGCTATATTTTTCCTTAAAAACATAGAAAAATTCGTTACTTGAGTTGGTGGAGTAGAATACATTATACACTTATACATGTGCTATATTTATTTTGAAGGGTAATTCCAATATTCTTATTTCAAATGTTTTTAAATATTAATTTTAAAAAAGAGGGTTCATTGTTTAAAGATCTAAAAAATTGACAAATATAATTTCTATTATAAATAGGAATTGAATTCGGAATTCGATTTTTGAAATGATTCAAATGAACAAGATATTGATTATAAAATATTTCTTCGTTTGAGTTTTCAAAATGAATTCACGAAACAATTGCAAACTTTTGAACTTAGGTATATGGTATTGTTTTTGGTTTGTACTTTGTAGAGTATAATACTTCAATTTTAATCCTAAATAAATGAAAAAACTCCACATGAATGAAATGTTTCTATGTATTGCACAAAGATTTCTACCAATTACTATGATAATTAGATACATTGTTACATTTCATAAAATATTCTACATAGAAAGAAAAAATCATTTCAGTTTTCAATCATGATAAACGATGTCTTCTACTCTTTCTGTTATATGTTCAATTTGTATAACGTGTACATTGTACAATCTTTGAGAGCAGGGTAGTTCATTTTTGACTCTCATTGAAATAGAAAATATATTTGTGTTTGGATTTTGAAATCATTATGTATTCTACGGTCTTGCAAGAATGCATCTTGCTCCTTCCTTTGAATCCTTTTGATATTTTCTTTTTTTTCCTTTGCTTTCTCGTAGGGCTCTCGTTCTCTTGTTCTCTTCATTTGACCAGCCTATTTGGCTTGGCTCTTAGTTTTTGTTTTTTTTAATACAATGGTTTATGCATATGTTATAAAAAATATATATTATTTATTTAAAATTAATATATTGATGAACAAACGCATAAAGGCATTGAATGCTTTTACATTTAAAGTTATAAATCTATCATAAATCACTCTTGCAAATTTGAATGATTGAATCGAAAATTTGAAAATGTAATTACAAGAGCTTTCAATTCAATCAATTGCATAAATCATAAATGTTGAAATGCAACTCGTATAAGTTTAGCATCTATGAAGATTAATTCATGCCATCCACATGCAATTTTCCAATTTAATAAAATGCAATTGAGTACTTCAATTTCTTTCCCTCCAATTCTCCAAGTAACATTCACTTCATATCTTTCTCTATTTGTTTATCTATTTTTTGGAAACAAATGGAGAAACCATCTTTGTCTATATTTGCACATGCACTCTTATTTGATTGATGAAGAATAGATCTATGAAATATATAATCATTGATTTGTTCATGTTGATTTATCTAATATATTTTATGTATGTATATATGTTTATATATATATATATATCATGAAAGGAGTATGAAAGACAAGATTGACAGATTGTGTTCGAATGTTGTTGATTTTGAAATGATTTAGTGCTATATCATTTATAAGAATATTATAATAATATTATGTTATAATATTCCTAAAACAATTGCAACAAATATTAAAATACATGCTAAGTTAGGTTTGTTAGCCTACCAATTGTTCATTAATAGACATAATTGAATAGCCCCCTTAAATGAAACATTCAATATCTAATATCTTACAATCCAAATGGTGGATTTGTCTAAAATTTTTTCCACATCTTTTCCAACTAATTTACTACAAGATGCTACGGTGTCGCAGCTTAAAATTTTGATTTTCTTAGCATGCACCAAAATAGGAACGGAAACTAGCCATTAGGGAACTGGATCCGATTAGGTGAAGAAGGAAAACTCAAAACTAGTACAGAACATGAAGTAGTGGGCCTCTTAGATCTAATCCGATCAGGAGTAACTATCGACGGAAACGGAATGCAACACGGATTAGGCCTAGGACCGGATTATGGGTGAACCGGATTCAAGACGACCAAACCGGAAATGGTCCAGAGACTATATAAGGAGGAGCCTTCGCAGTTGCACCCCTTTTTACAAACTCGACCTTGAGCGCGCGTCGTAGAGTTTTTTGCGTTTGTGTGCTGCAAGCTTTGATTCCGGTTGAGATCGGAGAGAGAACGTGGGGAACGGAACCGGAACTTGAGTGAAGTCTTCGAGCAGTTGGATCCGTAGAGCAGAAGCCCGACAGTAGGATCTAGGGCTGTAGAGTAGATAGGATTTTGATTTGAGTTAGGAGTAGGAGCGGATCCGGATCGAGATCCGGCTCAACAGTATTAGGTTAGACCGGAAGTTGAATTAGGGTGGCGGCGGACCCCCACGGGTTTTCCGCTCCGCTTTGTACTTTTAGGGTTTTTACCTTTTGTATATAAATCGGTTCCTGCGATGGGAACTGGGAGTCTTCATTTTGCAAATCTCTTGTGCCTTCCCCTTCTCCTCATTGTGTGTCTCTCTCCAGCGCGACAGGATTGTATGATGTGGAGTTAGGATGGTGTGAGCCGGTTTGTGAGTGATTTCTCCCCTTGGTGTTTTCTTTTCCGATTCTATATGCATATGAGTAGGTATCTAAGAGTTGGGAGTGAACTTAGTTCCTCAGCACTTCTAGAGTTCCAGGTTCCGGGTGAGAAAGCCGTTGTTAGGCTAGGCGGGTAGGGAGGGATTCCTTAGCTGCGCTAGAACTCCCGGGTGGGAAATCCGGTCAAGTGTCCGATTTCCTGTGAGGTCTCACCACCCATGTGGGTAAGCGGAAGAACTTTAGTTGATGTTGGAACGGACGGGTACACTTGTAACCACCTATCTTCGCACAGATCGGGAGTAGCATCAAGGTCGTTGTAGTATAAGAGGGTCGAGTGTGGGGTCTTTGTGTGACCTACAACCCGGATTGCTATCTGGGTTGTTGTGAAGGACTAAACCAGATCCGGATTAGCTTAGGAGTTTAGGAAGTAGGTGTCGCAGCTTAGAATTTTGATTTTCTTAGTATACACCCAAATAGGAACGGAAACTAGTAATTAGCTAACCAGATCCGATTAGGTGGGGAAGGAAAACTCAGAATTAGCACGAAACGTGAAGTAGTGGGCCTCTTGGATCTAATCCGGTCAGGAGTAACTAACGACGGAAATGGAATGCAACACGGATTAGGTCTAGGACCGGATGATGATGGTAAACCGGATTCATGATGACAAACCGGAAAGGGTCCAGGGACTATAAAAGGAGGAGCTTTCACTGTTGCACCCCCTTTTAGAAACTCGACCTTGAGCGCACGGTTGAGTTTTTGTCGTTTGTGCGTCTGTGCGTTTGTGTTCTGTTCGTTTTGATTCCGGTTGAGATCGGAGAGAGGAAGTGAGGAACGGGACGTGCGGCTAGGAGAGAGTGAGGTAGATGTGAGTGGGAATGCCTCAGCTACGTAGGTCGAGACAAGCGAGTCCCTCTGGAGGCGAGGTGAAGCTCCGGAAAGTCATTCCGGTTATTCCCTCCACAGAGCCGGAAAAGGCTGAACTCATGGATGATCTCAAATCCATGGGTTGCGTAGGGTTTGCCGAGAAACCTTGGGGTTTTAGGGAGGAGAGAATGGTCAAGGAGCTCCTCGGAAAGCTGTCCAACCAGTTTGACAACACCGTGAGGGGAGCTCCCGTCAGCTGGAACGAGGGGATGTGGAGAGCGGTTTACGGTTTCCGGACAGGAGGTTTGGGAATGGCGAGCCGGAAGGATGAGTTTGTCCGAGGGAAGTTCAAGGGAGCCGTCAACCCGAAGGACGGATACGCGGTCGAGGATTGCTTGGATGACCGACACCGTCGGCTCCTGCAATTCCTGGTTCCGGTTCTTCACCCGGAAAAGCCGACCAGGGTGACGATCACCCTCGGCAACACCATTTTCGGTGCCCTCAGTGGTACCCGGAAAGTGGACTGGGCACGGATCATTTCCGATCTCGTGGCCCAGCTTGTTAGTAGGGTTGGGAAGAAAAGGGCCACTCCAGTGTGCCCTTACCTCTTCCACCTCTATCGGGAGAACCAAGTCCTCACCGATATGGAGGAGAGGGCGTGGAAGACGCAGGAAGTGCTCCTGAAGTATGGGGAGTCGGAGACGGATGACGAGGCGGAATCCGATTCCGGGTCAGACCGGGAGTCCAGTGAGGAAGAAGAGGAGCCGATGCCGCCGATCAAGCGACAGAAGCTGACGCCTCCACACAAGCGCGGGACGCCTCCCGGTCAAGACAAACCGGCCCCGGAGGAGAAACCGGAAGCCGAGAAGACCAATTCCGGGGGAGATCCGGATATGCAAGATCCGTTCAACGGTCTGATCAACGTCCTCTGCAACATCAGGGCCGATTGGGAGGTCAAGCACAGGACGCTTGCGGCAATCGGCAAGTTGGTGGGTGCTGCACCGGACAGCAACTTGGCGGAACAAGTGGCGCAATGCATCACGAATCCGGAAGAGACCCGGAAGCAGGAAGCCGAGATCCGCCGGTTGCAGGAGGAGGTAGATAAACTGAAGGCAACACTTTTTGCCTATCAGGAAGACGTGACGGCCGCTCGGGAGATGGCGGAGGAGACTCGGAAGGTGGCCGAGCAGATCAAGGCGGTCCTGGGAGAGACCGGAACGGCAGCGGCCAAGGCGAAGCTCTTCGACGAGAAGATCCACGAAGAGAAGAAACTATCCGGTTCCCGGATGGTCCGGATTCTCGCGGACTTCGCCGAGCAGGTGGAGACGGCAATGGTGGAGGGGCGGAAGGCTGCGGACCGGATCGAGGAGAGCAGCCGGAAGCTGACGGGAGCGACGTGCGACAAAGGTATTCACCTTTCGGACATCTCACTACCGGACCTCTTTCCGGATGCAACTATGGCGAAGGACAGGAAGGATTGGACTCCTGAGTCCAAGAAGTCTGCACGGACTGGGACTCCGGGCACGAGACCGGATATCACCATCGACCTGGAGTCTCCACCCGGACCGAATCCTGCGGAGGGGGAACGGGTCCGGAATTTGAGTGAAGTTTTCGAGGAGCTAGTCCCGGAGACCGGAAGCCCGACGATAGGATCTAGAGTTGTAGGGTAGATAGGATTTTAATTTCAGTTAGGAGTAGGAGCGGATCCGGATCCGGATCCGGCTCAACAGTATTGGGTTAGACCGGAAGTTAGATTTAGGTGGCGGCGGACCCCCACGGGTTTTCCGCTCCTTTTTGTGCTTTTAGGGTTTTGACCCTTTGTATATAAATCGGTTCCTACGATGGGAATTGGGAGTTGTTCATTTTGCAAACTTCTTGTACCTTTCTATTCTCTTCGTTGTGTATCTCTCTCCAGCGCGACAGGATTGTATGATGTGGAGTTAGGATAGTACGAGTTAGTTTGTAAGTGATTTCTCCCCTTGGTGTTTATTTTCCGATCCTAGGTGCATGTGAATAGGTACCGAAGAGTTGGGAGTGAACTTAGTTCCTCAGCACGTCTAGAGTTGGAGATTCCGGGTGAGAAAGCCGTTGTTAGGCTAGGCGGGTAGGGAGGGATTCCTTAGCTGCGCTAGAACTCCCGGGTGGGAAATCCGGTCGAGTGTCCGATCTCCTGTGAGGTCTCACCACCCGTATGGGTAACGGAGGAACTTTAGTTGATGTTGGAACGAACGGGTGCACTTGTAACCACTTGTCTTCGCACGGATCGGAAGTAGCATGAAGGTCGTTGTAGTACGAGAGGGTCGAGTGTGGGGTCTTTGTGTGACCTACGACCCGGATTGCTATCCGGGTTGTTGTGAAGGACCAAACCGGATCCGGATTAGCTTAGGAGTCTAGAAGGTAGGACAGTGGGTCTTCAGCCACTATAAGTCACGGAAGGAGTGGTGGGCCTACCACTCTCAAATGTAAGCGGCGACCCCTCTGATGGTGAAACAGAGGCAAAACCAAACCGGATAGGATTACGGGTACAGGTTGACCATTCCGACCGGATTGGTCAGGACGGATTTCCAGGATCGGAAGTTGTGAGATCCTGGGATTTGGGTATTTGTACGGACCGGATAGTTAGTAGGACCGGAAGAAGGAGTAATCCGGTCTATAGTTATCCGGTGTGGTAGTATTTCTGGTTCTAGATCTAGGACCGGAAAGTAAGATTGGCATACTGACTGAGCTTAACTGCTTAATAGAGCTAGATACTTCACAGGATCTCGTGGGTTCGATCTTTAGAGTCACTTAGTTATACTCTAGAGCGATTTTTGTGAGTATAATGGGGAATTGACTTGCCCTGTGCTGCGACAACTATACGCGCATGGATGCCGTTATAGATACACAGTGAAGGGGCGCAAGCGATTGCATGCCAGAGTGGTCTAATCGAGGTTATCTACAATAACCTTTAGTTGTTCTACGAGATGCTGAAGATGCGTGGTCAGATGACGATGATATGCAAGCGCCTGTCACATTTGGAGTTAGGCACGAGCGGGTAGAAGAACGAGAACGAATTGAATTCGAACAACAAATGCAAAAGGCAACACGCAGAAGCCTTTAAGATCGTGGACGGCAAGATAGGCATGGTGGGTCCTACGGACATGAACATGGAACGCGAGAATCTGAACAAGGAAGAGGTGGTTCATACTCTGGTTACGATCCTCAAAATAGATATGAAAGTGGAAGAGGGAGCTATAGATCCACGCATTATGGTGGTTCAAGTGCAGTTGGTTCTCGTTATGGCACTCCCCCTGAAATTGGCTCTCTAGGTGGAACAAGTAGCTATGGCAACACGCACTATGGTAGGTCTACTAAATCTGATTCATATTATACGACGCCCACTCAAGTGGGCTTAGAAGGTAGTAGAGGAAGCCATGTAACCCCGCAGTATAGTTGTTCTCTTCACGAAAGCGCCCAATACTATCCGGGATCAACTAGAAGTGATTCATACGGGCATTATGGGGCCTCTTATTACGGGGCTTCAAATGAAAGAGGATCAGAGCCTACTACTCCGGTTCCTCCTCCCACTTTTGGAGGTTCAAATTATGGACAAGAAGGTGCACTGAGTGGATATCACGGAAACTACGGAGGTGGTCCGTTCATTGGAGTACAAAGAAGAGGCAGCGGTCAACAATTTGAGTTCGATTCAGATTCCGAATAAAAAAACATGCAAGTATATAGTGAGCATGTATTTGCTCAATTTTCTCGTTTTTACTCTCACGACAAGTATAGAGCACTAGATTGGTAGAAGTAGTACAAAATTTTAAATAAATAGAACAATTTTGAACAACAAATTTGTTCACTTTTTCAAAAAGTGTTGTGTAATAGTGTACACCAAGTATGTATGTAGACAAGCATATTGTTGAAGAAATCATTGTATTATTTTATAATAGCGTTGATGTATAAGGCTATAAGCGACTTTGATAAATAATAAAAATATGAAGAAGAAATGTAATTTTGTAAGAGCCATATTATGTCTATTTTTTAATTTAGCATTCGAGGTTAAATATGTACTAGCATGGTGTGTATTTTGAAATTATTGTTGTGTGTTTATTACATTTAGAAACTCGTAAATGGTAACAATGTATTTCTAATTAATTTATGAAAGATTGAATTATTTGAATATTTGAAATTTTTTTATTTTTCATTCAACGATTGCTAAAAACTAAAATGATTTCTTATTGGTATGAAGAAATGCCCAAATTAGACAATTAGTGGTTCTTCTTTAGATTCTATTTTCAAATATGAAAAATAAATCGGATCGGGCGGGCACTTGATTTGTCCGCCCATGCCCGTCCGATCGGGCGGACGGGGCTCGAGGGTTTCGGGGAGGCGGACGGCCGATGCGTCCGCCACCCGCGGCCCATCCGATCGGGCGGACGCCAGATTTGTCCGCCCGTAGCTGTCCGATTGGGCGGAGATGGCTGTAGGGTTTCGGGGAGGCGGATGGCTGATGCGTCCGCCAACCGCGGCCCGTCCGATCAAGTGGACAGTTTGGGACCGTCTGATGGGGCGGACGAGCTGTCCACCGCTGCCCGTCGGATCGAGCGGACGGCAGATTTGCCCGCCTGTGGCCGTTCGATCGGGCGGACGGGGCTCGAGGGTTTCAGGGATGCAGACAGTCGATGCGTCCGCCACCCCAGCCCGTCCGATCGGGCGGACGGTTTGGGGCCATCCGCTCCCCAATATGATGGGTGGACAGGCCGTCCGTATTGTCACTTTTGCTTTACCCCTTGTGAATGCAAGGTGGAGCAGAGAGCTTGGTGGTTCATCCTCCATTGGCTCCTTTCCTAGGCAAGGCAAGAGTGGTTTATTGGAGCCCCTTGTTGCCAATTTTTTGGACACTTGCGCGTGAATTCAATTTCAAATTAAAAAATTTGATCTATATCAATTTCATTTGTCACGATGCCGAACGGGAAGAAGAAGGTTGCGAAGCTAAAACATGGAGAGGGACCATCAAACTTAGAAGTAGCTCGCCAAAGTCCTTCGGAAGAATGCAAAAAATTCATGATCGAGCGTATCGTTCAATTTTATGAATCGGAAACAACATTGTCTCTAAACAATAAGTACATCAGATATCAAGAGGAGTGTATGTCTAAATTCAAGGTAGACATGACATAGATGTTGTTAGATGCATTGAATGTGGCGAAGTGGCATGACGAAATGCATAAAACGTACTTCACCAAATGTTTGGAGAACAAGGTTCATGACGCTTTGTGAAATTCCAAAGTCATTTTGGTTAAATATGGCAAGGAATATCGACCCAATGACGCCCAGTTTGAAGAAGTGATTATAAAAGCGAACTTATTTAGGGGGCGATGTGCTCCATTCGCCAAAAAGCACAATCGAGTTGGTTCAATTGGTTGGTGGAAAAGCAATGATGGAGTTGCTGAAGCGGAAAGGACCAAATGGCACCTCATAGCACTTCTAAATACAGCACGCGTGATTTTGTTGATGATAGAACGATGAGAGGTGGATATGCAACGATTCAAAAGGTCCGTATTGAAGAATGTCCAGGAATACTTCCTTATTGGGAGTTTGCGGCAAAAAAATCCATTCACCACCAAACTCGATCCGATCTTGCAAAGTTAGAACATCAAAACGAATCAATGGCTGTTCGAATTCCACACGCGGGTGTGATACGGTTTGCTGCGGTGCACGGAACAACGTGTGAAGGTTATGCGTATTGGTCAAACAATGGAACTCTTCGACAAATATTGAATATGGATAAGGCCTATCTAGACAACATTCAAATCTGTTTGATGTATACAAATTCAACCGAAGAGGAGGTTGTAAAAGCTCACTGTTTAGGGTGATATCGGAAGAAGTGCACAGAGCTTACATGGGCCTATATGCATAAAATGTATACAGTACATCTTGCTGGACATTTGTACAATGATCTTTCTCCGGACAACATCTTGTTACATTTTCCACAGAATGAGTCACGTGTGTACATTGGAGTTTGCGATTGGGGCATGACCACCTTAGCTTCTCAGCCAATGAAGTCTTTGTATACATTTACATCAGCAGATGAGATGAAACAAACTTTGCAAAGGAGATGGTGGGTGGATCCACGTATTGCATATTTGCATAAAGCAAGTGCAGATGTGGAAGTCATTCCGATGTATTTACATAAGTCGGAAGAGTATACCATTCGAAAAATTGCTCGGCGGATGAATGGAAACAACATGTCAGAGACGTATTTTAACTTGCTACTTAAAACACCTAGTGCGACACAATTTGCCTTTTATGACTTTGCAAAAGTGTTTTATGCTTACTTGAAGCGCATTTCTTCGAAGACTGACGATGAAAATACTAATTTGGCCCATGTGATTACGCGATTTTCTAATACATATCGTTGGCCGATGCCAGATGAACATTTCCGCCATTTATATTAGATTGGTAGTGCAGAAGTAGTAGTTGAATAAGTTATATAGGCATTAAAAATTAGTTTAGAAATATAGAGTTGGAATGAAAACAATTATATGTGCAATTAGCCAAATGTGCAGAATGTATGGTATTCTACATTAAATTGAATACATTTTGTCCATATTGATTATGTTTGTATTTGTGTTGATCTTGATTTTTTAAATAGTATATATATATATTTGAAGTCAGAAACTTTTTTAGTTTGCCTTCTGAAAATAAATTGGAATTTTTTCATAGTTTCAAGACTATTATGGACTCGTGGTCAAACTTTATAATCTTTCAACTTATAAGAGACATTGTTTTAATAACAAATCGCGAACCATTGCACTTCATTTAACATTTAATTGTTTAAAGATTAAGAGAGTGATTGTGGGGCAGTTTGGGTAAGGCGGTCAGGGGAAATTGGGCCGTTTGGGCGGACGGGGTGGACGGGGCGGTCCCAGCGGACGCTGCGTCCGCCGGGACCGCAAATGTCAGCGAACGCTGCGGACACAGCTTCCGCGTCCGGACGTCGTGTCAACCCTGTAGACGCAAATTACATTCAATGTGGACAAATTTTTTTTATTCAGCGAACATACCATTTTCCGTGGCTCGAAATCCATCTTTTAAAGAAGCAGTGAAGAAAATGGCTACGTTCGGTAGGCCATACATTCCTCCCCCATACCATGACCTTTGATACAAAATGTTGAATGAGGCAAAGACCAACATTCAAACACAGTTGAATGCACGAATGGAAGATAGCTTTCGAAAATTTGAAACAACATTGTCCATTGATGGATGGAGCTCAGTGACTAATCAACCTCTCATCAATGCCATGCTTGTATCATCCACAGGTGAAGAATTTCTTGGATCAGTGGATACAAGTGGTTGTGAAAAAAATGCGGAGTATTTGGCAACTGTGTTGGAAAAGTTCATTGAACAAGTGGGGTCCAAGAACGTCGTATTAATAACTACGGATAATGCTCCCGTAAATCTGTCCGCATGGGATGTAATATCTACAAAATATCCTCATATTTTTTACCAAGGGTGCGTAATACATGCATTGAATTTGTTGTTGAAGGATTGGACTGCACAGAAATGGATTGCTTCCAAATTAGATAAAGGAGTTCTTGTAGCTAAATTTATCAGGAAGAGACATATGCCACTAGCTCTATTGCAAAAGTATTCGCCAAATCTTGGTCTCTTGATGCTTGGGGATATAAGGTTCGCCTCTAAATTTATCATGATGGAGCGTTTGACAAAATTGAGAGGAGCATTGGAACAAACGGTAGTAGATCCGCAATGGGTTGAGTATGTACATACTCTCAAGAAGAAAATTGGAGCCAAAATCCAATCAAAAGACTTGGCTTTAGCGGTGAAGAAAATTGTTCTTGATGACCATTTTTGGAATCGGTCCATCAATTATGTGGAGATGGTTGAACCAATTATATGTACACTCCACGATTTGGATTCAAAATCACCATGCATGGGGAAGGTGTTGCATATCATGAGGAAGTTAGAGAAGCACGTGAACGGATTACAAAGTCCACCATGTTGTTTGCTAGAAGAACTTACAATTTCATTGGTACAATCTTTTTATGCCCGAAGAAGAATGGTGGACAACGATCTCTAATCAGCCGCAGCTCTTTTGAATCCATACCTTCTTCATGACAAAGAGCTAGCGGATGATGCAGATGCAATGTCAAGATGTAAGAAAGTTTTGGAGAGAATATGTAAACCGGATGAATATGCAGTAGTGGTGAAGAAATTTATGGCTTTTCGACACAAGGAACCTCTATTCTACTATATGTTGAATCCGGGAGATCAAATGTTGTCCGTACATGCTTGGTGGGATTTTGAAGGTGCATGTGGCAAGTTTATAGCTCTATTAGCGAAGAGGATATTGGCTCAACCGGTGTCATCATCTTCATGTGAACGAAATTGGAGCAACTATTCTTTTGTTCACAACAAATCTCGAAATAAATTGAAGCCGGAGAGAGCAGCAGATTTGGTGTACGTGTATACCAATTCCAAAGTATTAAACGCATCGAAGGAAAAAGATGAAAAAAAATGGTATAATGATAATGTGGATCCGATGGAATCAGAGGATTCAGATAGGCCGACGTTAGAAGATGATGCCGAGGATTTGGAAAGGGCCCTTTCAGTTGTAGATGGCGGAGATGACTTCAATCGTGCGACAGCGTAGGGAGATGAAGACGTTATGAAAGACTTTCCCGATTTGGTGAATGATACGCATAATTATCATCTAAACCGCAAGGATGTTGTTCCTGACAATGCAAACGATGTATATACCTTTTATGAAGACGAGGACAATGTAGGGGTACAGGAAAATCTACCTTCTTTAACTACATATTGCAATGGAATGGAATACTTAAATAGCGAAAATATTCTATTGAAAAAGGCAAACACTATTGCCAAAGAGGTAAAAATCAATGAGAATGCTATTGGTGATGATGGGAGAAATGAAGAAGTTCTAATTTCTTAATCTCCATCTGTGGCATTAAATGTAGTGCAAAGAAACAATAGAAGAGAAGATGCGGTCATGGAGGTGGACGTTCCAAAAGATGTGGACAATAATAGTGGTGATGAGGGGGAACCAAATATTGTGGTACAGAAAAATAGTGATTTACTTGGGATGGCAGTCACAAATTCGGCAATTGTAAAGAATGATAAAAGAAAGGAGCCAATGAAGTCAATTTTTGAAGTACCGAGATCTAGTGTTCTTCCACCAATACCGTTGAAGTCTGTTAGCACACGATTGCATGATTCTCAGAGCTTTAGATATGGAAAACGCCTAATGAACATTTCCAAAGAAATTTCTATAAGCGGTAAACTACGGAAAGTAGCGTCATCACCTACAAGCCTAAGTGATACAAATAGTGATCGGATGCCATTGGCATCTTTGCATGCTCGCATTTTAGGAAAAAGAATGGCGCAAGAATCCATCAAATCAACAAACGGCACTCTATTACTTCAAAAGAAAGCCAATGTGGAGATAACCGTTCATGGACATGTCAACCCTACATTGAGATTGATGATTCAAAAATTGAGTAAGGTGAAAGCGAAAAGAGAAATGCAACCTTTTGCTATCTCTCCAGTGAAGAATAGGACCCCTTTTGATGAAAATGTTGCTACTTTGTCAAATAGAAAGAAAAGAAAGGTTCCTATTCAAAAAGCCTTTAATCGTTTTGTCAAAGTAAAAAAAGAAAAATTAAATTCAAAAGAAGGGAGTAAACCTACTTCGAAAGAAGACTTGAAGGAGACAACGATACTTGATTCCAACAATGAAGATGACTCTGACAATAAAGATGATTCCGATAATGAAGATTTTGAACGGAGAGCTACAGGAGAGAGTAGTGGGGCTGAGGGTAAAGGAGATGTGGATTGGCGTCCATAGGAATTGTGGAGATGTGAATTTAGATGTTTGATTGTTTAGTTGCTCATGATATATGAAGCTCATGTTGACAAATGACAATGGTTTCTTCAATCATTTTATTATAAAATTGTTTATTTATTGATGATATACATCTCGCTGGATTTTAAAGTGATTTTGTTTCTAAATCAAAATGAAATTCAACAAAAAAATTAAAAATATATTTCATATTTTAGCTTTTACATAAATAGTGATATACAATTCTATTGAATCGCAATTGCAATATAAGAAAAATCAAAATCCAAATGACTTTACTTTCAATCTTTCATTGGTGAAAACAATCAAAACAAAAAATTCAAAACGGGTTTTCTAAGCCGCCCCATCCATCCACCCTGGCCCGCCCGTCCGCCTTCTGACAGCGGGAGGGACGTTGCGTCCACTAGCGTCCGGACGTCTAGACGTCCGGACGTTCGGATTACGGACGCTATTTTGGAGCGGATGTAGAGATTTGTCGACCCTGTCCATAGCGATACTTGTGAAAACAATAAACCACAGTTATTGGATTTGGTTTATAATTTGGTTTATGATTTGGTTCATGATTTGATGTAAGGCTGATATGACTCATTTTTAGCAAAGAAGTTAGGTTATTGAAAAAGTGAAGCCCTGTGTAGGGGTGTTTCAGTAAAAGTACCTTCTTTGATTTCCAAACCACACAGATGTGGTGAGCAGCTGTCTCCACTTTTAAAATTACTTAATACAAAGCTACATTTGAATCATTTGACTGACCTCTTTTTAATCATTCTGTACGTAGGATGCACAAACCTGTTGGGCAAATGATCTGGTGGCTTTGGGCTATACCGATCCTTTATTAGTCCCATCACCTGCTGTTCAGTCAGTTATATGCTCCATTAGTGAGCAGGAGATCCATTCGTTCATTCAGTCCACTGATACGGCTGCGATGCAAGATCGGGATGAGGACGGTGAGCACGCTCCACTACTGCTCATAACCTTGGACCTATCGTATTGGACGGCCATCATGATGGCTGCTATTTCGGACAAAGACAAGGGCCTGGAGAAATTACGAGAAGCCCACCAAGCACTGGTCCCTCTTTTGGAATGCGACGAACTTGAATTCATCGAAGCAGCTGGCAATACCAGACGTGTCGAGGCTGCTCTCAAGGCGGCAAACCCCCACGAGGAATGGATGGAACCACTTCCAGCAGTTGATCTCACTCAACAAAGGCTAGGGGAGACAAACGGTCTCCATCCTCTACTGGCCAAAATCAATATCCCCATAGCCCACAAGGCGGCTATCGAGGATCTGTCGGAGGCTATACTGACCACTCAGTCCGAAAAAGAGATGAATACACTCGATGCAGCCGATAAGGGTCCCTCCATACTGTTTCTCCCACCGCGTGCTGTAGAGGAACAATTGGCCATCCGTGCTCATCGCACTTGGTGTTTGTCCAATATTAACCTGCTGGCACCTATTACTACACATGTGGAGATTATGGGCTCATTTATTTGAACAGGAGGTTAAATTTTGTGAAGAAAAAGCTTTGAGTTGCACTAGTCTTCTTGAGAAGCCTGTGGAAATGGTTAATGCATTTCCCATTGTATTATATGACCACTACAAATGCACAACCACTACTATAAACATCCACACAAAGTTAGATGTACTTATCTCTGCTCCTAGGAGCCCTAAGTTCACGTCCCAACTGTGGAACTGCCAGCGATCCTACATTAGATGTAAATGTAGTCAGAATGCTAAGTCTGGTTGTAAAGGCAATATGCTCTGGTTTAACCACAGCATTTGGTTCATGATTAATAACCTGCCCAAACTCTTCCCTGATAGTACATATCCCTCTCTTCCATCCAAATATGGTGCTTTCCTCACTTGGATAAAGGGAGCTGTAAAACTTGCAGTAAAACAACAGATTACTTTTATAGCTGTCCGCAAGCTCATGGATACTGTAGCTCTGGAGTTCACCACCGATCCCTCATAGAAGCTTTTGTCCAAACACTACGAGGCACCTAGCGCAAGAAAAGTGGAACAACTTTTTAAACTAGCCTCTTTCTTGGTTGAAGCAACTGCTCTGACGCCTCCTCAGAAACAACGACGACTGAACATGAATGTTACTGCCAACGATGGACCACCCACACATCAGAGAACCCCACCAACTTACCTGAATCGAAATGGGGGGCGCGGAGGTGGCAAATCTAGAGGAGGACGGGGTAATTACAATCGTAATTATCGATCTCCCGGTGGCTTCCAATTCATTGGAGGAAACAACCGTAGCACCGATCATTCTCCAACAACGTCAACAAGATTAGAGTACCAACGTACTGATCAAACTTTGGCTATTACTAGCTCTGGCGAGTCTCGCTCGAAACCTAGAACTCCCATCCAGGGTAGAATTCTTAACTAGGAGAACATGTAGATACCGGTAATACCCCATCGGTGTACGACACAGCACAATCCATGTGCGTACTTACGGTTTATATACCAAGCTTTAGAGTTTTTCCACTAGCATTACCAAATGCTTATTGTATACCCCTGGCGTATGTCCACGCTTGTGTTATCGATACACGATAAGCGCCTGGCGTAACAGCCCAGTTTTATGTCTCAATGTTTTTTCTACATATATATACATATATTAAAATTTCTAATTGAACCTACGATGTTTTTGTCCTCTAGATGCAAGACGGTTTGTCATCACAGATAATTATGGTTATCTCAAAGTAAAACGTGGTTCCAGTAGTAAAAAAGCGGATTATATTAAACTAAAATATTGTAACAGAGCGCTTGAATGGATCAATCTACAAAAATTATTCCAAAATATTATGATCTCCTTTCAATATGACCATCTATGCCCCATCATCAAAGACATTGTCTTCGCGTGATCTTACGTTGAAAATCTGGCCACAGTTTTATACAAACCAGCGACAATTTTCAAACATTTCTCTTTCATACAACTTCTGGACGAAACAAACCAGTGCGCTTATTTGTTCGCAAAAAGGTTTCATAAATTCTTTGACCCGTTAACTACCAACGAAACTTCTTCCTATACTAAGAATTCCATACATGTCCGCACAATGGACTTGTCGATCATCCAGCACTCCAGGCTCAGGGAAACAGTAGCGCAGGGGTTAAATCACATTCCCTTACGCCCCACTAACGTTACGCACGCACTAGCAACTTGCCTAGATGCATTTGAGCAACTGGTCGCTATCCTCGATCTGGATTCTACTGAATTCCCAACCGACACTACATATGACTGTCGTAGCTTAAAATTTTGATTTTCTTAGTATACACCAAAATAGGAACGGAAACCAGCCATTAGGGAACCGGATCCGATAAGGTGGAGAAGGAAAACTCAAAATTAGCACGGAACGTGAAGTAGTGGGCCTCTTGGATCTAATCCGGTCAGGAGTAACTAACGACGGAAACGGAATGTAACACGGATTAGGTCTAGGACCGGATTATGATGGCGAACCGGATTATGATGGTGAACCGGATTCATGATGACCAAACCGGAAAGGGTCCAGAGACTATATAAGGAGGAGCTTTCACTGTTGCACCCCCTTTTTAGAAACTCGACCTTGAGAGCGCGCGGTTGAGTTTTTGCGTTTGTGTTCTGCTTGTTTTGATTCCGGTTGAGATCGGAGAGAGAACGTGAGGAACGGGACATGCAGCTAGGAGAGAGTGAGATAGATTGGAGTGGGAATGCCGCCGCTATGTAGGTCTAGACCAGCGAGTCCCTCTGGAGGCGAGGTGAAGCTCCGGAAAGTCATTCCGGTTATTCCCTCCACAGAGCCGGAAAAGTCTCAACTCATGGAGGATCTCACCTCTATGGGTTGCCTAGGGTTTGCAGAGAAACCCTAGGGTTTTAGGGAGGAGAGAATGGTCAAGGAGCTCCTCGGAAAGCTGTCCAACCAGTTTGACAGCACCGTGAGAGGAACTCCCATCCGCTGTAACGAGGGAATGTGGAGAGGTGTTTACGGTTTCCGGGCAGGAGGGTTAGGAATGGCAAACCGGAAGGATGAGTTTGTTCGAGGCAAGTTCCAGGGAGCCGTCAATCCGAAGGACGGGTACGCGGTCGAGGATTGCGTGGATGACCGACACCGCCGGCTCCTGCAGTTTTTGGTTCCGGTTCTTCACCCGGAAAAGCCGACCAGGGTGATGATCACCCTCGGCAACACCATTTTCGGTGCCCTCAGTGGTACCCGGAAAGTGGATTGGGCACGGATCATTTCCGATCTCGTGGCCCAGCTGGTTAGTAGGGTTGGGAAGAAAAGGGCCACTTCAGTGTGCCCTTACCTCTTCCACCTCTATCGTGACCACCAAGTCCTCACTGACGCGGAGGAGAAGGTGTGGAGGACTCAAGAAGTCCTCCTGAAGTATGGGGAGTCGGAAACGGATGACGAGGCCGAATCCGATTCCGGGTCAAAACGGGAGTCGAGCGAGGAAGAGGAGGAGCCGATGCCGCCCATCAAGCGACAGAAGTTGACGCCTCCACACAAGCGCGGGACGCCTCTCGGTCAAGACAGACCGGCCCCGGAAGAGAAACCGGAAGCCGCGAAGACTATTTCCAGGGGAGACCCGGAAATGCAAGATCCGTTCAACGGTCTTATCAACCTCCTCTGCAACATCAGGGCGGATTGGGAGGTCAAGCACAGGACGCTTGGGGCGATCGGAAAGTTGGTAGGTGCGCCACCGGACAGCAAGTTGGCAGAACAGGTGACGGAGTGCATCACCAATCCGGAAGAGACCCGGAAGCAGGAAGCCGAGATCCGCCGGTTGCAGGAGGAGGTGGATAACCTGAAGGCAAGTCTTTTTGCCTATCAAGAAGACGTGACGGCCACCCGGGAGATGGCGGAGGAAACTCGGAAGATAGCCGAGCGAATCAAGGCGACCCTGGGAGAGACCGGAACGGCCGCCACCAAAGCGAAGCTCTTCGACGAGAAGATCCACGAAGAGAAGAAACTATCCGGTTCCCGGATGGTCCGGATTCTCGCCGACTTCGCTGAGCAGGTGGAGACGGCAATGGTGGAGGGGCGGAAGGCTGCGGACCGGATTGAGGAAAGCAGCCGGAAGCTGACTGGAGCGACGTCCTCCAAGGGCATACATCTTTCGGACATCTCGCTACCGGATATCTTTCCGGACGCGACCATTCCAAAGGATAGGAAGGATTGGACTCCGGAGTCCAAGAAGTCTACACGGGCTGAGACTCCGGGCACGAGACCGGATGTTACAATCGACCTGGAGTCTTCACCCGGATCTAACCCTACGGAGGGGGAACGGATCCGGAACTTGAGTGAAGTCTTTGAGGAGCTGGTTCCGGAGGTCGGAAGCCCGACAATAGGATCTAGGGTTGTAGAGTAGATAGGATTTTGATTTCAGTTAGGAGTAGGAGCGGATCCGGATCCGGATCCGGCTCAACAGTATTAGGTTAGCCGGAAGTTAGATTAGGATGGCGGCGGACCCCCACGGGTTTTCCGCTCCTTTTTGTGCTTTTAGGGTTTTTATCCTTTGTATATAAATCGGTTCCTGAGATGGGAACTAGGAGTTGTTCATTTTGCAAACTTCTTGTACCTTTCTCTTCTCCTCATTGTGTGTTTCTCTCCAACGCGACATGATTGTATGATGTGGAGTTAGGATAGTACGAGCCAGTTTGCGAGTGATTTCTCCCCTTGGTGTTTCTTTTCCGATCCTAGGTGCATGTGAGTAGGTATCGAAGAGTTGGGAGTGAACTTAGTTCCTCAACACATCTAGAGTTTGAGATTCCGGGTGAGAAAGCCGTTGTTAGGCTAGGCGGGTAGGGAGGGATTCCTTAGCTGCGCTAGAACTCCCGGGTGGGAAATCCGGTCGAGTGTCCGATCTCCTGTGAGGTCTCACCACCCGTATGGGTAACGGAAGAACTTTAGTTGATGTTGGAACGGACGGGTGCACTTGTAACCACCTGTCTTCGCACGGATCGGAAGTAGCATCAAGGTCGTTGTAGTACGAGAGGGTCGAGTGTGGGGTCTTTGTGTGACCTACAACCCGGATTGCTATCTGGGTTGTTGTGAAGGACCAAACCGGATCCGGATTAGCTTAGGAGTCTAGAAGGTAGGACAGTGGGTCTTCAGCCACTATAAGTCACGGAAGGAGTGGTGGGCCTACCACTCTCAAATGTAAGCGGCGACCCCTCTGATGGTGAAACAGAGGCAAAACTAAACCGGATAGGATTACGGATACATGATGACCATCCGGACCGGATTGGTCAGAACGGATTTCCAGGATCGGAAGTTGTGAGATCCTGGGATTTGGGTATTTGTATGGACCGGATAGTTAGTAGGACCGGAAGAAGGGGAAATCCGGTCTCTAGTTATCCGGTGTGGTGGTATTTCTGGTTCTAGATCTAGGACCGGAAAGTAAGATTGGGATACTGACTTAGCTTAACTGCTTAATAGAGCTAGATACTTCACAGGATCTCGTGGGTTCGATCTTTAGAGTCACTTAGTTATACTCTAGAGCGATTTTTGTGAGTATAATGGGGAATTGACCTGCCCTGTGCTGCGACACTTGGCAACACGATTTTCGGTGCCCTAAGTGGTACCCGGAAAGTGGACTGGGCACGGATCATTTCCGATCTCGTGACCCAGCTCGTTAGTAGAGTTGGGAAGAAGAGGGCCAGTCCAGTGTGCCCTTACCTCTTCCACCTCTATCGGGAAAACCAAGTCCTCACCGACGCGGAGGAGAAGGTGTGGAAGACTCAAGAAGTCCTCCTGAAGTATGGGGAGTTGGAAACGGATGACGAGGCCGAATCCGATTCCGGGTCAGAACGGGAGCCGAGCGAGGAAGAGGAGGAGCCGATGCCCCCCATCAAGCGACAGAAGTTGACGCCTCCACACAAGCGCGGGACGCCTCCCGGTGTCGCAGCTTAAAATTTTGATTTTCTTAGTATACACCAAAATAGGAACGGAAACTAGTCATTAGGGAATCGGACTTGATTAGGTGGGGAAGGAAAACTCAAAATTAGCACGGAACGAGAAGTAGTGGGCCTCTTGGATCTAATCCGGTCAGGAGTAACTAACGACGGAAACGGAATGTAACACGGATTAGGTCTAGGACCGGATTATGATGATGAACCGGATTATGATGGTAAACCGGATTCATGATGATAAACCGGAAAGGGTCCAGAGACTATATAAGGAGGAGCTTTCACTGTTGCACCCCCTTTTAGAAACTTGACCTTGAGCGCGCGCGGTTGAGTTTTTGTCATTTGTGCGTTTGTGCGTCTGTACGTTTGTGCTTTGTTTGTTTTGATTCCGGTTGAGATCGGAGAGAGGAAGTGAGGAACGGGACATGCGGCTAGGAGAGAGTGAGATAGATTGGAGTGGGAATGCCGCCGCTACGTAGGTCTAGACCAGCGAGTCCCTCTGGAGGCGAGGTGAAGCTCCGGAAAGTCATTCCGGTTATTCCCTCCACAAAGCCGAAAAAGTCTCAACTCATGGAGGATCTCAAATCCATGGGTTGCCTCGGGTTTGCCGAGAAACCCTAGGGTTTTAGGGAGGAGAGAATGGTCAAGGAGCTCGTCGGAAAGCTGTCCAACCAGTTTGACAACACCGTGAGAGGAACTCCCGTCAGCTGGAACGAGGGGATGTGGAGAGGGGTTTACGGTTTACGGGCAGGAGGTTTAGGGATGGCGAGCTGGAAGGATGAGTTTGTCCGAGGGAAGTTCAAGGGAGCCGTCAACCCGAAGGACGGATACGCGGTCGAGGATTGCGAGGATGACCGACACCGTCGGCTCCTACAATTCCTGGTTCCGGTTCTTCACCCGGAAAAGCCGACCAGGGTGACGATCACCCTCGGCAACACCATTTTCGGTGCCCTCAGTGGTACCCGGAAAGTGGACTGGGCACGGATCATTTCCGATCTCGTGGCCCAGCTGGTTAGTAGGTTTGGGAAGAAAAGGGCCACTCCAGTGTGCCCTTACCTCTTCCACCTCTATCGAGAACACCAAGTCCTCACCGACACGGAGGAGAAGGTGTGGAGGACTCAAGAAGTCCTCCTGAAGTATGGGGAGTCGGAAACGGATGACGAGGCCGAATCCGATTCCGGGTCAAAACGGGAGTCGAGCGAGGAAGAAGAGGAGCCGATGCCGCCGATCAAGCGATAGAAGTTGACGCCTCCACACAAGCGCGGGACGCCTCCCAGTCAAGACAGACCGGCCTCAGAAGAGAAACCGGAAGCCGCGAAGACTGTTTCCGGGGGAGACCCGGAAATGCAAGATCCATTCAACGGTCTGATCAACGTCCTCTGCAACATCAGGGCGGATTGGGAGGTCAAGCACAGGACGCTTGCGGCGATCGGAAAGTTGGTAGGTGCGCCACCGGACAGCAAGTTGGCGGAACAGGTGGCGGAGTGCATCACCAATCCGGAAGAGACTCGGAAGCAGGAAGCCGAGATCCGCCGGTTGCAGGAGGAGGTGGATAACCTGAAGGCAAGTCTTTTTGCCTATCAAGAAGACGTGACGGCCGCCCGGGAGATGGCGGAGGAAACTCGGAAGATAGCCGAGCAGATCAAGGCGACCCTGGGAGAGACCGGAACGGCCGCCGCCAAAGCGAAGCTCTTCGACAAGAAGATCCACGAAGAGAAGAAACTATCCGGTTCCCGGATGGTCCGGATTCTCGCCGACTTCGCTGAGCAGGTGGAGACAGCAATGGTAGAGGGGCGGAAGGCTGCGGACCGGATTGAGGAAAGCAGCCGGAAGCTGACTGGAGCGACGTGCGACAAAGGGATTCATCTTTCGGATATCTCGCTACCGGATCTCTTTCCGGACGCGACTATTGCGAAGGATAGGAAGGATTGGACTCCGGAGTCCAAGAAGTCTGCACGGACTGGGACTCCGGGCACGAGACCGGATATCACCATCGACCTGGAGTCTCCACCCGGATCTAATCCTGCGGAGGGGGAACGGATCCGGAACTTGAGTGAAGTCTTCGAGGAGCTAGTCCCGGAGGTCGGAAGCCCGACAATAGGATCCAGAGTTGTAGAGTAGATAGGATTTTGTATTTGAGTTAGGAGTAGGAGCGGATCCGGATCCGGATCCGGCTCAACAGTATTAGGTTAGCCGGAAGTTAGATTAGGATGGCGGCGGACCCCTACGGGTTTTCCGCTCCTTTTTGTGCTTTTAGGGTTTTTACCCTTTGTATATAAATTAGTTCCTGAGATGGGAACTAGGAGTTGTTCATTTTGCAAACTTCTTGTACCTTTCTCTTCTCCTCATTGTGTGTTTCTCTCCAGCGCGACAAGATTGTATGATGTGGAGTTAGGATAGTACGAGCCGGTTTGCGAGTGATTTCTCCCCTTGGTGTTTCTTTTCCGATCCAAGGTGCATGTGAGTAGGTATCGAAGAGTTGGGAGTGAACTTAGTTCCTCAACACATCTAGAGTTTGAGATTCCGGATGAGAAAGCCGTTGTTAGGCTAGGCGGGTAGGGAGGGATTCCTTAGCTGCGCTAGAACTCCCGGGTGGGAAATCCGGTCGAGTGTCCGATCTCCTGTGAGGTCTCACCACCCGTATGGGTAACGGAAGAACTTTAGTTGATGTTGGAACGGACGGGTGCACTTGTAACCACCTGTCTTCGCACGGATCGGAAGTAGCATCAAGGTCGTTGTAGTACGAGAGGGTCGAGTGTAGGGTCTTTGTATGACCTACAACCTGGATTGCTATCTGGGTTGTTGTGAAGGACCAAACCGGATCCGGATTAGCTTAGGAATTTAGGAAGTAGGACAGTGGGTCTTCAGCCACTATAAGTCACGGAAGGAGTGGTGGGCCTACTACTCTCAAATGTAAGCGGCGACCCCTCTGATGGTGAAACAGAGGATGACCATCCGGACCGGATTGGTCAGAATGGATTTCCAAGATCGGAAGTTGTGAGATCCTGGGATTTGGGTATTTGTATGGACCGGATAGTTAGTAGGACCGGAAGAAGGGGAAATCCGGTCTCTAGTTATCCGGTGTGGTGGTATTTCTGGTTCTAGATCTAGGACCGGAAAGTAAGATTGGGATACTGACTTAGCTTAACTGCTTAATAGAGCTAGATACTTCACAGGATCTCGTGGGTTCGATCTTTAGAGTCACTTAGTTATACTCTAGAGCGATTTTTGTGAGTATAATGGGGAATTGACCTGCCCTGTGCTACGACAATGACCAACTCCGCAATACATGTCTTGAAACTCTCAGACATGCGATGAAAATCAACAAGAACGAGCTAAAATTTTCCGGTCGCATGATTCTTGATCTCCCTACAGTCCAAAATGAAATCCAATGGTTGTCCAAACACTTGTTTTGCTCTGGGCTGGACAAAGCAAACAACAACATTTGTTTTCTATGCATCAAGTATATTCGTCTACAAGCCCTGGAACGTCTCAATGCAGATGATTTCACCCCATGCAAAGACAACGGAATATGGACACTCCCCACAGGCATTTTAGACCAAGTACAATCCGAACTTGTACAGGTCCTACCTGAATGCCCACCTGTCTTCCAAGCACTTCCTTACCTCATGGCTACTTTTAAACAACAAACAGGGACATACCGATGGCTGACAAATGCATTCCGCACTGTCTTCTCCAACATAGCCACGCTACTTACGATAACCTCCAACGCCATGCTAGAAACAATCAAGCAATGGGCGGCAGTAACTGAAACCGGATACGCAAACTTCTTGCGGACTAATACCAGTATCTACTGGAGCATCGATTCGGTTTTAGATGCTACTATCAACTTACCAGACAAGATCTACGACATATTCGTAGCTGACATCACACGTTGCTACGAATCTATCCCACTGCAAGGATCCGATAACCTCCTGGATGTAGTCTCGTTCATTATCAAGGCTGTGTTCAAACATTCCAACAGCCTGCATTCCTGAGCAACCACATCCTTGTAGGTCCATATCGATGCAAACGGGATCCCAGCCACTCCAAAATGGGCGACATCCCAACCCTCAAATGCGAACTGGATTTGTCTAAATTCTACACACCTCTGTAGTTAGCCTTCTACTTAGCCTATTGACGTCCCCGTCAATAATGTCTAGGTCTCTTATTTCTATCTCTATCTAGTAACTTAATATTCTTTTTCAAAGCCTTGGCACTAGCTTTCTTGAGATCTTCATCCCGATCAAGCAACTATGGATTGTATTCCCGTTGGTTCTCAAGCCAATTCTGGATAGGTAAGAATCTGTTATTATTAAACTCATTTATAAAACACTTCTGAGCTCCCCACAAGAAATGAGTTAGTGACATAAGCTCTAATACTCGATGCCATCGAGCACTGTGATATTGTAATTTCATCATAATATGGAATTCAGGTTGCAAAGGATCATACTTATTCACATTTATAATAATACCAAACTTTGAACACATATAATGTAAATAATCACAGAACACTGCTGCTCGAAAACATACTGGATCCGTATGAGTAATATGTTGCTCATGAAAAGCTGCATAGGCTTGTGCACATAATATAGAAGTAGTAAAAATCCCAGGTATCACTGGCCAATTGTACTCAATTGAATCAATAGTAGCACTAGGATCCCACTTATACCTTCTTTGACACTTGCAGAAATGGGAATTGGTACTTACAGATAGTGGTGGATTTGTCTGCCATTTGTCAAATATCTTTAAATATACTTTATCATATGGTGTAATTTCTTTCCTGGATAACCCATAATCTTCACCCAACCACTCTAATGCTTTCCAACTAGGTACAGGTCTCTCAATAGTCATATCATCAAACATAGTAGAGTATTGACCCAGAAATAAAGAAGTAAGGATGGATCCTTGTACCGGAAGTCTGGTATTCAACCACCCAGCAAGTACATATAATGGTGGAGGTAGCTTGAATATAGAACTCTCTCGTGTAGGATGAAACTTAATTTGTCCTTTGTCATAAGCATCTAAAGTAGTACATAATCTGATATAAGTCTGCTGAATGTTATAAACATAGTGACTAGTAGTCAACTCACCTCTCTGAGCCACTGCTTCCCTATTTGCCACCGCTTGCAATAAAACTTCAAAACTGCCTTGTGAAGCTCTGGTAAAAGTCAATTGACTCCGTAGAAAGTGGAGTTCTCGCTTCCACTTAGCCCGTATCTCAGAAGATGTATAAAAACTAGGATCAATCTCATCTTGATGATCTATAATCCACACTAGTCTTTTGGGTATAGTAGATAAATCCACAAGTCTTCTGCATCGTAGTTCCATTTCCAACTGTATATAATAACATAAAGCTCTAGCACCCAAATCAGCTATTGGATAGTATAATGGTTCCCAGCTAGTCAAGACCAAGTCTTCACGAATCAACATCTCACATAATAGATTTTGCATGTTCTCAAAATTACTAGCTCTTTCCCATATAACTTGAAATTGGGCTGGACTTAATCTTTGTTCTTTACATAGATCTAAAATACTCAAACATATAGTACTTTGGAGCTCATATGCTCTATACAAAGAAAAAGTAGGTGCAAACTCAAGTTGACTCTGCTACATACTCTGATGTAGTCTGGATAATGTGGAATCCATATCAATACTCTCATCAATCTGGATACATAGAGATATTGTAGATACTGCCACTGGGACACAAGGAATCACCAATTCTGTTGAACTCTTCAAAACTTCTTCTTTTAATCTCTTATTTTCTTCTTCTAATAGTTCAACTTCATGAAGAGAATTAGTGTAAGCCTCATCCATATCATTTCTGACATTTTGAACATTATTGAACTTTGTTCTCCATAAATTACACTCATCAATCTTACTCTTAAGCCTTTCCTTAAAATGATTTTTATATTCCACATTCAAAGTCTCTAGTACTTGAACTTTTTCTTTTAATTTGGTTGCTCTACTTTTATAGATATGAACTTCCAAACTCAAATGGTTTACTTTTTCTTTATAAGCTTCAATTTCTTTTCTCAAATTATCAATTAAGACTGAACTAGACTTAGATTTTGATGAAGTAGAAGAAATTGAACCTAATGATGTTTCTTTCTCGATCTCACGTGATATGGTGGGACTTTGCAACATGTTGTCCATATTCCTGATTTGTTTACTCAAAACTTGACATATCAGAAGAAAAACTTAACTAACTTGTTTGCCATATAGATACTAATCCACAACATTAAGATAGGAGTATAAGAATAGTAATCATAGGTAAGGAGCTAATTGTTCTTTTATATCAAATAATATACTATATACGTATGTTTAGACATAGACAACATAATAGACAGTCATTTGATAGATTGAACTAGCCTCTAAGTTTCAACACTGAAATGATATGAAGGAAAACTACCTAATTGTTCTTTTCTTATTATTGACCTAAAATGAGATTTAAGGATAACTATAAATAAGACAAAAAATAACAAGAAAAGACTAGACTTAAGTATGGTATTGATTTTTGTTTTCTTCACCTATTCTGCTGTCTATCTTATTTCTTCCTTTTTGGCTTCAAGTTCCTTACAAATGAGTCTAGCAATACTCAATCCTATTTTTCCACTCTTTTTCTCTTAATCTCATTTTCTCTTATTATAGTGTAATTCTTTCTTTTAATTCAGTCAATCCTCACTGCTCACAAAAATCACTCTTAATCTTCTTGTCTCTCAAACTCTCTGCAGAATCATTCTCAAACATAAATTTCTTTTGTGGAATTTCCTATTTATTTCAATAAATGTTAAAAATTTGTATATAGGATTCACGTTAGGATTTTCTAAAACGAAGTTAGAAAGCTTTTTATTTATCATGTTTTCAAGAATGAAAATTATGTGATTATTTCTAGATCCCCATTTATTATTAGAACGAGGCTTCCAATTTCTGTCTTCTCTCGGGAATTTTGCCTTTATATAATTGGAACTCACCTTTATTTTATGCTCATTTTCTTTCAACTTCCTTTATTTCATTCTAAAGTGGGACCAAGGGTAAGGTTTCCTTACTTATTTTTCACTCATCAAGTTATTATCATGTTTCAGCACTTGAAGTACTAGAAGAAAGAATCAAACCAAAAGTTTGGTCACTTCTTATTCCATCTTGTTCTTATTTTATCATGTTTTTCTTCATTTTCCTTCAAGGCAATTTCTCTGGATAATTACAGGTTTCTTAATTTTTCACGTTAACTTCAAGAATAAAAAGACAATGAGGG
Source organism: Pseudoscleropodium purum (assembly GCA_963969395.1). Lineage (NCBI taxonomy): Eukaryota > Viridiplantae > Streptophyta > Bryopsida > Hypnales > Brachytheciaceae > Pseudoscleropodium > Pseudoscleropodium purum. The sequence continues at coordinate 9,868,580 of OZ017796.1, forward strand.
AAGGTAACTAATTGTTCTTCTCTCTAACTTACATTTTGAAAATGAAAGTTATTTAAGAGGTCTCTCCAATTTCTTTATCATGTTCTCTCTTATTTTTTTTTTTTCCTCATTTGCATTATTCTTATAACTTTTACATACAATGACCAAATTCAGTATTCTAAACACAATTAGAGAATCTTTACTATAATGAATCACCAAACATCATAATTTAATTAAATAAACAGAAATAGTAATTTTAAAAACACAAGACGAAATGCCTGATTTGTGCACCCTCCCAGCACTTTCAATTACACCGGCAAGATAGCAGCATTGAAACAGCACATCAACAATTGATCACACCGCACTCTTGACAAATTCAACACAATTCGAGAGCAAACAACAATTTTTTATTTTATTTTTTATTAAGCATTAAGATTTACAGTACAATTTCAGCGCACCAAGAAACACACAGCACAGGAGAACGAACAAAAATGCAAGAGAGAAGAAATTGCAAGGAACAACAAAAATATAGGTTGAATTCGGGGGTGATCAGAAAAGCTGTGAAACGCTTCGCGGCCAGTGCGACTTCTCTGTGCACCTCTTGAAACCCTAGGTTCCTTGTCTTTTTCCTTATCTTTCTCCTTTTTCTTTAATTTTTATCTTTTTCTTTCTAAAACTTTTACTTTAACTTTTTCTTTGCCTCTTTGCCCTTTTCTATTAGTTTGTAGCTACTCACTAAAGTATCTTTTTACTTTTTGGACACTTTAATGCATTTAGAAGTTACTTTTACACTAAAATTCTAATATATATATAAATAATGTATGAAGTGTCATAGAAAATCGAAAAAGTTCTATAAAAAGCTAAAAAGCTAGACTACAACCTCATACAACTGCATGCATGGCTTATGAACCATTGTTTTATTACACTCGAAGATCGTGTTTGGCGCCAATGTACGGGAATACCTATGGGATTTTCTTGCTCCCCTGTTTGGTACAACATGTACCTCATGACATACAAAATCCGATTCATCCAACGTTTGGCAAAGTTAGGACGCCATGATGTCCTGTCCCAATTTCAAAGTGCTTTTCGCTACATTGATGACCTCTGTCTCATCAACATCGGAAATCCGCAACAGTTTCTGGCTCCAGAACAACCTAGAACGGAGACCAATCCATTTTGGATATACCCCCTAAACATTTTTACGATCAAGGAAGAAACGACCTTTTTTGCTCCCAATAACTCTGAACGCGGGCTACATGCCCACTTCATGAATGTCGAAATTTCAGTCCACGAGACCGATCTAGAAAAGTATACGTTTTGAAAGTATGACAAAAGGAGAAACCTATCTTTTAAGTACACACAGTATATCAAATTTTGGTCTAATAGACCCATTCACCAAGCTTACAATATCGCTATATCTCAAGTACTTCCCGTATTGTACATCTCCAACGTGGATGATGCCGCAATTGTCGAGATTCATCATATCATCAACACTATGGTCCACAATGGTTTCAAGCGGGAATGCTTAATCAGAAACATTCACAACTTCCTGAGCAGTGGACCCTTCCCTTTGGTCTAGATAAATCTGCAAAATATACGAGACTCTCTGTAAGTTTGGTTTACCCTACCTCAATAAGATAAAGAAGTAAGAACTACCATGAAGTTTAAGCTTGGTATGCACCTCTATAGGAATATGACATACCAGTCACTATAAGAATCTGGTGTTTTTTGAAACATCAGAAAAAACAGGGTCTGACGTTACGTTTGACGGAACGCAGGTCAACATTGATGTCTAATAAAATTCGTTATAACCGACAGGCAAAAAACATGTGAAAAACGTGGGAGAAATGTGCCATTTTTTTGAAGACATCATGTGAAACGCAGGCAAAAGAGCAATCCTTGAAGTGACATGTGGAGGCCACGTCACTGCCATGTCACTGCCCTATAGACTTTGGCGGACGGGCAGTGCCACGTGGGACACTTTATCATCCATGACGTGTCTGTTGACGTGGACCCTTGTAAAATCTGACATGGACTCATAAAATCTGACGTGGCATTTGCGGCACATTTTGTGGCTTCAAATTTATGGTGCTCTGTGATGTTATGTGTGATGTTCTCTTTGACGCAAAGATGTTTTTTGGGACACCATGTTGGACATGGTCCCTGTTTATTGGGACATCATGTGGGACATACGTTACATTCAAAGACAGTGAAACGTTTGTACCAATGTCAGTTCTGACATTCAATGGAGCGACACATGTAGCACTTTATAGGTTGCTGCGTTTCAATGAATGTTATTATGGACATGGTCTTCCACTTGTTTTGAAAAAAGCCCTGTTTTCATCAGCATTCTATATAACATGCAATTATTTCGAGTACACTAAATTCCTAATAGCAAAGCCGTGGTTCCAAACGGAAACACAATCATGAAGTACAAAGTTCAAAGTTCAAAGCCCAAGGCAACGTTCAAGACAACATAGAGCATTTCATATTCATAGAAGAAAGCATAAGAGTAAAATGTACAAAATCAACATCTAAGTCTTCCTCCCAAGATATGTCTAAGTGAAAAGGCTATGTTTGACGGGATCAAGGATGTTGGGGCTCCCTCTACTGCAATTAGCAATTCCGCACGTCCTCGCCCTATAGTATGCCTCAAAATATTACACCTCCTTTGCCTTCCTTCCACCAATTGAGCACACTATGTCCAATGTTTAAAAGAACACGCGCGCTTGTCGCATGCGACATCATGCGTGCCATGGCAAAGGAACCATCATTTCTTCTTTGTTGATGGTTGCTTCTTTCCACTCTGCAACAGTCCTCAATAAGTCAAAAAAACACTTTCTATTAGAGTAGATGAAAATTTTAAAGATTCTTCCTAGTGGGCTATGCTTGAGTTCAATAAGCATTCTATGAATCCATGATGAGCCAACATACAATTGCATGCACTACAACAATAAAAAAAGGCCACATGGAATAAGTGAGACTTACCTTTGCACTTGTTTGGGCCGGTTTTGAGAGACCCACTAGCTTGGGAGGGGGATTTTTTGTACCAGTTGCTTTAGATGCCACCTTTGATCTTCTTGCAGCCATTGTGGTCTTCCCGCCACGTCGAGGCCGGCTTGACTCACCTGCGACTTCAATGTGTTCCTACAATCACATGAAACTAGAGTGTTTCACATTTGCACTCCCATAGACTACTAAGCCATCTTCATGACATGATAGCGCAAGCGCATTAGAGGAGGAACTCAAGTCTTGTCTGCACTGTTCACTTTGTATTTCCACCTCTATAGAAACTGACTGCGTCGCACTTGACATCACATGGTGTCATGCGCAACATCCAACTTTATGTCCGCCTTGACACACATTTCTCTTTAGTAAGGCAAGAGTGGCACCTTCTACAAGAATGCTTCAATGTCGGCATTGAAGGGATGAAATTCAAAAAAACAAAATGTACTAGAACTAAATCTGTGCACCTCAACATTTAGAAACATAGGAACTGCCAACTCCTGCTACCTGTGGCGGAAAGGAAGTCTCTAGCGTGCCTTCATTTCCCTCAATTGGTGGCTGTGTTGTATCGTTGTCCACCATTGCATAGACGTCTCCTTCCTCTTCCTCAGCTTCTTTGCCCTTGGCTTCTAGGCTTCTTACTTTGGAGACATCTTCGGTGACTGGCACGGTGTCCTCCTGGACATCAGTGTTGACGTCGGCTTTGACGACGTCCTCGACAACCTCATTGCTAGGGTGGATGTCCACTCTGACATTCCCACCAACACCACTATCGCCCATACAAAGGACAGGCTGCGCAGCATCGCCAAGAGTCTCTGGATTTTCCACTAGAGTAGGATCATCACTTTGCAATACCTTCTTCGGCGCTGCTATGGTTGGTGTGAGAGCCGGCGGATCCAATGTGAGAGCTGCCTCCGTGCCCCCCTGCGTTGCACTGCTACATAATTAGCCCTGTCCTTCAAGAATCCTCTACATCATGTCCTCCAAGTTCTTGTGGGATGCTCTCAATGTGTCCCCTAAGCGATTGAGGCTAATCTCTAGATCAGTTACTTGTGTGCGCATTTCTTCCATGTCTCTATCATGCGGTGCTCGCCCTCTGCGCTTTTGTTGTTGCTGTTGCTCATATTCCAATGCAACCTCTGCATCCACCTTTGTATCAAAGGGAGCACGGTTGTGCAACATATTCTACAAGAAAAATCACATTTGGTTAGACCGTCACTTGAGGCAGATCGTCTTCATGGACAAAGAATAAGGCAAGCCCATAGACAGCCAGTGCTAAACGTAATAAGCCATAGTACTGTTTGGGTGAGATGTACACTGCTGCCAAGAGCGAGGATCAATACCAAATGGCCTCTGTCAACTCTGATGTATGATACAATGTCTAAACTGACATGCCTAATGAACTTCACATTGACATCATTCATCAAGTGTGACGTCCGCAATGACGTCTAAATCCACATGCACGTTTAACTTGACATCAAGCACAACAAGTATATGGTTGAAGAGACTCACCAATCGGGAGACGACCTCTCTCTCAATGGCCTTCATCTGCAACGTGCTTGATCCCTTTCCCTGTGAAATGGATCGCATATGGGCAGACTTCAATTGTGCTGCCTTAGTGGCCCGTGCAGCACTCAGGTCTTCCCACACCTTGGGGTTCATTCCAGAAGGCATAGGTCCTTCTGCATCAATGATGCGATTTAGCTTCCAGCGCACATGGATGAGCGCCTTTGTGATGATAGGCTGAATCCACTTCTCAAAAATTCGGTTTGAGTCTCCACACATCTGCCAATCTGTAAGCCACACCAAAGGGATGAGGTTCCCGCATTACATGGTCAAGATTCACTTGCATGACACAAGATTGACCTTGCAAAAAGGGAATACAGAAAACTCTGGATGCTTGAATATGAGGACATAGGGAAATACAGGCCCAATTCGTGAGCTAAGGTCGACATGATGTCTCTCTGCATTCGCCACTGTCAACTCTGACATCAACATGCACGTCACAATGCACAAGTATTTGCACTCCGTTCTATCAAGTGATACTAAGATCCAATAAGTTTTTACTTGAGTACAATCTCTTGAACAGTCGACGTCTTTGGTGCTGGGGTTGGCCCTCCCACCCCGTTCTAGGATCCAAGTCATGCACGTATTTCTTGATGTCGTTGGAGAAGGCGTTCTTCATCGCTCTAAAAGCATCACCTTCCTTGTCCAACTCTACGGGTTTCTTCATGGCGCTGCTTTGTCCTTCATTCCTTTTCGTCTCTTTGGTTAGCGACTTTATCAACTCTTCAGTGTCTGCCTCTGATTCCTTTGCCTCTGATCCGGTCTGATAACCTCGGCTGCACAAGAAAGATAGAACTGTGAGCTAGACTTACTTAGACGTACAAAAATGCTGGGCATAAAGCGCTTTAGATACAGCCCTACGCATTGTAGCACATTTATATTCAATTCACACAAAGGCTCAAAGCCAAAGATGCACAGTGTAAAGACCACACGGCATGACTAATGATCCAAAGCCTTTGCTTTAATTCTACAACGTCCATAATCCACAATGCACAGCTCAAGCGGCATGATTGACAATCCTGAGCCCTTGATTTCATTCTACAATGTCCATTCTACCGATTTAGGATTCTATGGGGTTTCAACTATCAACACATGTTCTTGATATACGCATCTTCTTTGACGTCAATGCGGACATTGTTGGGTTCAAATGCATGTCTACTTTGACAAGGAAAATGCATAGACGTTAAGATGGACGTCACATGGAGCATGATGTCATCACACTTGACGTTCAAAAAAACAAGCTTGAAGCCTTGAAACCCTGACCTCCTGCAACAATTGACCACGCACTCAAGTCCCTACATAGAAAGGCATTGTAGCACTCCCCTTTTGCGGTAGCATGCCCTATTATCCGCAGCCCCTGCTATCATCCTACAACGTCCATTCCATTGGAATAAAATGTCACTACGGTTTTGACTTTGTACACCTGGTCATCATGAACGTGTCGTCTTTGACATCAACTTAGACATCACTAAGTTCAAATGCATCTCCACTTTGACAAGGAAACACGCAAAGAAGTCAGGGTGGACATAGAGTGAAACGTGACGTTGTTTTACTTGACTTCCATTGAAACGAGACTGAAACCCTCAACTCATGCAACCGGATTGCCCTCATTAGAAAGGCGGCTCGGCACTCCCCTTGTGCAGCGGGATGCCCAATTATCCGCAACCCCTGCTGTCAATCTACAACGTCCGCTCCAGTGGAATACAAAGTGGGTACTGTTTTGACTTTCGACACCTGGTCATCTTGAACGCGTCCTCTTTGACGTCAATGTGGAAGTCGAAGAGGTCAAGTGCATGTCCACTTTGACAAGGAAACATGTAGGGACGTCACAATGGACGTCAAGATGAACATCACATTAAACGTCACATAAATGCACTTGACGTCCAAACAAACGCACAACAAACCCTAAACTCGTGGAACAATTATCCATGCACTCGATGCCCTGAATTGGAAGGCACCCTCACCTCCAAGATTGCTCACGCAAGCCTTCATCACTTTCTGTAGCATGATCGTCTCTTTCTTGTGAAGACTCCGACAGCTCTTCTACGACTCTCTTCCTCCACGCTGGTGGAGAAGTCTGACACGCCTTTCCCTTCTGTGACGGACCGGGCCGCACATCCTCCCGAAGTTTGGAGCGCCGCTCTCCATCGACACGTTTGCGCATGGCAGGTGGCGGAGACCCTTCCCGCTCCTCAGACGCCTCACGTTGATGAGGCTCCTTCCTCTTCTGCGCACCTTGCCGGGGTTTCGGCATTTTCTTGGCTTCACGTCTCCACTGCACGAAGAACTCCCCTTCCTACACACGCACAAAGTTGCAACTATCAATTCCAAAGGGTTTTGTTCACCGATCACCCTACCGTGAGGCAAACGCCGTGAAGGGCAAGCCTCACACTCACCCTCAAACCCTCACGCTCACCTCGCAATTTGGAAATCGCAATACAGAGCAGAGCCGCAAACGTGCCTGCAAGAAGAATTGCAGGTAGCAACGCGCGTTCAAAACGACGTGGAGAAGAAGATAGTAACCCCTTTTGAAATGGGCCATTAAGGCGCCCAACTCCTGCAATGGTTTAGCCGGGACCCTATGACCTCGCCGTCCATGCGTGGCCAGCTTCAGGCACACCCCGATTGGCGATCGCAGCAGTTCTCCGGTGTTGCAAACCCTAGAGCGCCCGCCGTGCATCTATACAATCGATCCCGGACCCAAGAAACAAAAGACAATCTAGTAAAAAGTACCTTCATCGACAAGGGGCGGATTGAAAGAGGTCGAGGTATGACGCCTCCATTTTCTGAGACCTCGCTCGTCCATTGGAGGTCCTCTCTTGCACTTTTGCGGCAGCTCTTTTGAGTGCTTGGATTCTTGGTAGCCACACCTGTACTTGGTGTGGCGTTTCTACTCATCAAATTTCCTTCTACCTGCGACACTAGGTTAGCGAACAAGGAGACCGCCTCACAATCCTCTGCAGCCACCACTTGCATCTCTGCCTCTCTTGAAGGCTTAGCGAATCTAACTACCTTAGCGTGCTTCTGCAATCTCGAAGCCATAGCCTTTGCGGTAAGCACTTCACAGAGAATAAATTCTTGCTTGTTGTGCATTGCCGGTAGGAGCAAGATGGAGCGCAGTTGGAGGGCTCAGTCTGCACCGTGGTCGCTGTCGAACCCCATAGGATATGTGGAAATTTTTAGGGCTCCAGCTCTGCATATGTATGGAATGATGTTCAAGATGATGTCGCGAGTGATGTCACTTCTGACATGTACATGTTCAGGAATATGTCCTATTCTATATGAGCTCATCTACTTAGACATGCAGATTTACTTAGAGGCAGGCTTAACACTATGTAGAGGCCCTAAGAAATGTTATCTTCTATTATTGTTGACGTCATTTATGACATTGAATATGACAGGAGGGATATAGCTATGTGGGTAGTGATGCTCCTTTATGGTCAGAGGACAAGGCGACCTCCTCACAAATGACAAATACTGTCATGCCCAATACTAAAATAATTGGTTTCTCATCTAAAACGGATGACTTAATTGCACATGCTTTGTGGTCACCCCATTCGAAGTAGTATTTTAGGCCCCATGGTCCTTTCTTAAAATTAAATGCCCCGAGCATTTCAGGATACAAGCTGGCACCTTGTAGGGAAATTCTTGTTGAAGGGTGGCAATATCTTTTTCAACTCTACTTCTCATGTTCTTTTTGTAGGGTAATGTAGGAGAAGGTGTTCACATCGCACTATCTCCCACAATCACAAGCAACTTGAACATGGCAGGGTGTCAAAATTCCAATCGTCGCCGACAAGGTGATACCATTCGTATTTCTGAAGATGGACGCACTCTACGCCACATACCGCTGGGTGACATCATTCTACACACTGAATTGAGAGTTGCAACAGAAAAGAACATCCGATCATTTCGGTGCCCTTGTAGAGATTGCAAGGGTGGATACCAGAAAAGCATTCAAGTCATACGCCATCACCAAGCAGAAGCTGGTCGTGACCCATTTCTTGATAGGTCATTATTGGGTGGAGACCCCCCCGAGGGCTATCCACCTCAAGGAATGTGGGTTGAAGATATTGCTTACAATGACGACATCATTGACAATGCTGCATACGACGTCGGAGTTGACATACAAGACATGGATTCAGGTGATGTAGATCTACAGGAGGCTGATGTGGATGTGAATCGTCCTCTAGATGAGTTTCACGAGGTCCATCGGCAAGTGATGGAGGCCTTGGGTAGAGGAGATGCACTACATGGAGAGGTTGAGGCTGGAATGGAGTTTGCAGAGGAAGATGATGGTGTTGGCGACAATATAGACGAGCTGGAAGATCTCTACAGACAAGCTACTATACCAGTGTACCCGAACTCGGGAACAAGTGTAGTATCAGCCACAATCATTATTATGAACATGTGCACGGTGTTTCGTATGAGCAATAAGTTCACAGATGAATTGTTTCGATTTCTATCTTCGGACTTACTACCAAAAGGCAATAAGCTGCCCCGTACCCATTATGAAGCGTAGAGGAGCATTCGCAAGCTAGGTCTCCACTACAACAACGTGCATGCTTTTCCAAATGGATGCATTCTTTTTGAAGATGAGCACTCCACGCTTGATAGTTGTCCAAAGTGTAGGAGCTCACGCTGGATGGATGGGACGAATAGTATTCCCTCAAAGGTCATTCGACATTTTCCCCTCATTCCTCGTTTGAAGAGGATGTGGAGGTCATTAGAGATTGCGTGCATGTTGACAGGCTACACCAAGCATGTCAGGAATGATGGCATCATGCGTTCCGTGGTGGACAGCCTTGCGTGGAAGCATGTCAATAACAACATCGCATTCGGCAACTTTGGTATTGAACCTCGGAACATGCGGCTTGCTATTGCTTTAGATGGTGTGAATCCATTCAAGCTTAACAACACAAATTGGTCTACTTGGCCTATCCTGATTTTGATATACAACTTTGAGCCCTGGTTTGTCACCAAGAAATTTTTCATTTCTTTATGCATACTTGTCTCGGGAAAGCACTCACCAACATCCAAAGGCATTGGTGTCTTCATACGTCCATTGGTGAAAGAGTTGTTGCAATTGTGGCATGGTGTTTCAGCCCTTGATTTCTCCAAACCAGAAGGCAACCGTACTTTCACCTTACGTGCTTTGGTCATGTGGACAATCTCTGATTTTCCGGCATTTGGTCTCATTTCTGGTTTATGTTGTAAGGGGTATAAGGGTTGCCCTTCTTGCGGCAAAGACACAGATGCCAGGATGGCTAGGACGGGTGACGTTCTTCCTAATGGGAGAACAAAAGGTTCGAAGATAGTATATGGTGGCATTCGTTGTTACTTACCTAGACATCATCCGTATCGGCGCAATAGGAGATTCAATGGCCAAGAGGAGCATCGTGAGAGGCCACAACCACAAACATCCGAAGACATCATCCGGTATGCTGCGTGGCGGGAATCGTACTTGGACCTAGGAGGAAAAGAAAATGGGCCTAATGACCCAGTCCACCTCACGGGAGTGAAGCACCTCTGTGCACTTTATGAGCTTCCATATTGGGAGGTCAGTCTATTGTTTCCATGCATGCTTCTCAGCTCTGTACTACAGTCCCATTCTATAATGTGTTGCACGCGACATCTATGAAGACACAAATGGTTTCCCTGTCCCTTTTCACATCGTAGATGATGTCAAAAGTGACATTCATGCTGACGTGGTGAGGCTATACGCGTACTTGTGAAGAATGTCTAGGAAGGTTCAAACTGAGGCACAGTGTTGTTCCTTGAGGAAGGCAAAAGAAAAGAAATTTTTCGGTTCTTATTGACTTTGTCTATGTGAAGTTGGCAGCATTTGTTGGAGCCTTTTATCTTGGATGCTATGCATTGTGAGAAAAAATTTTGCGAAAACATATTGAAGACACTATTTGCCATGAAGGATAGTGCCGGTAGTCGATTGGACGTTGAGCAATTGGGCATTCAGGAAGAATTATGGTTGCAACCTCCGCGACGACAGAACGACGAGTACTACATACCACAGGCGCCTTTCATATTAACGGCAAGCGAGCGTAGAGAGTTTGTTGCTATAGTGTCCGTAATTCGGACCCCTACAAACTATGTTGGGAGCATTCACAAGCGCTTAGTCGATGGAAAGCTACAATACATGAAGACGCATGATTATCATGTGCTCATGCAACAAGTACTCAATAGACTTCCATTTTTAGTGAATTACACTCTTAAAGTGTCACACGTTCGAACCATGTGGGGATAAGAGGATGTTCTCAAACGTTGCTTGAATGTTACAAGTATCATGGCCATGTTGCTTGTCACGACCACAGTGTGTACAATCATAGGAAGGTGCGTCGTATGATGGGCCATAGCATGTTATCCTAAACCTATGCACGTTTTGCTTGTTTGAGTGTATGTCCAATAAAACACAGTAGTACACGGCATCTATTGTGGGACTTTGTTGATTCCAATAGCCAATGGTACACTACACAGGCTTTGGAGTAATTTCTTGGTTTTTTAATTACCTCTTGTGCAGATCCTCCCCATTGCAGTTCGCAACGTACTGGACAAGCGAGTGTGATTACCTATAATTAAAATGAGCAGGGTTTTCCAAAGACTATGTGCAAAGGAGGTACGACTTGCAGACAAGGATGACATGATGCGTGATGTAGTCATGGCAACATGTGAGTTTGAGAAAGAATTTCCAACAACCTTCCTCAACATCATGTCGCATCTCCCCTTGCATCTAGTAGAGCAATTATTCAAATACGGACCCGTGCATTGCCGCTGGATGTACCCAATAGAGCGATACATGAAAACGTTGAAGGACTATGTACGGACCTTTGCACATCCAGAGGGTAGCATTGCTGAAGGATACCGAATGGAAGAGACGCTTGGATTTTGCACAAAGTACATGCGTCAATACAAAGGAACAACTCAACGTGTTTGGGACGCCATGGAGGAGCCCATCATGAATGATGAAATTCTTCGGAGCAACTCTAAACGAAGAAGAAAGATGTCTAATGAGTTCCACAACTACGCTCATGCCTTTGTCTTGGACAATGCAGCTTGCTTAGACGAGTGGCAACAGTGAGTACTCTTGTACAGTCATTTCAGTTCAGGTTCATGCACTTAGTCTGATTTTGTGTTGATGGTTTCTTTGTTTCTTGCCACGGAGGACACTTTTGAGAACATCATAGGACACGTGGACTGTGACATCACGCACAACCCACTTTCCTAGCGGTCGTGAAGGTGTCTGTCACAGTTGACGTCATTTGCGACATAGAGATGTTGCAGTAGACATCAGAGACGACAAAGTCTGGGCTCAGAAGTGACCGGTAGCCCAGCGTATAGCTTGTAGTGTAATTGTCATGTCAGTTTGCATTGTAATAGTTGTCTAACTATGTAAGCTTGGAATGTCTTGTAGGCAATATCTAACAGCGAGAGGACAACGGTGGGAAGAGAAGGAGGCCTTTCGCAGACAATTCCGCCGTCGACAACCTTCAGTGTCCGTACGCTATCCCAGCAATCTTCTAGACTTACCTCCTTTTCCGACATGGTTGAGTACCCAAGTGCAAGTACTACGAGATGGTGGTGAGCATGTCGAAGCCAATGTTGTAGAGTATGCACAACCGCCACAGCGATATGCCATCTCACATCGCCAAATGTATGCCTTCAGCATGCACTTGCGTGTTCATAGTGCGGAGGGGGCCCGTGTCACTTGCGATTCAGGAATTGCAGCCTCATTTACAGAGCAACTTGGGTGGGGGCTTCGCAATGGGCGCCCAATAGAAAGAACCAAAGAGTACGTGGGATACCTTCAAGAGATCTTAGAGTTGGACTATAGAAATCATTGCACCACGATCCTTGTTTGCGATTGGGTTCGCGGTACAGAAGATCTTCGATGCCCTAACATTCGAAGAGACCAATATGGATTCACCATCGCGAACTTCAACCGCATGGATGGAAAAGTCCATCCCGACTCATTTGCCTTTCCTTTACATTGCCAACAAGTTTTCTTTTTCGATGACACAAGAAGGCCAGAGTGGAAGGTTGTGTGTCGCATAGATATTCGGGGTAGACGTGGGGAGCTGCAAGTAAATCAATCTGTGCCTACCATGACTGATGTAGGGAATGACAATGACTTTGCTGGGTTGCAAGCGTAGATGTTGGAAGTAGAGCCCGAGAGAGAAGCCGCAGTAGCCGATGGTATACACATCCCAGCAACAGTGGAGTCTTCAACCGAGGATGACACTACTATAGAACAGTAGGGAATGGAAGGCCATTCTCATAGTGAATAGGTGAATAGAATTACAGTGGCAGTATATGTTTTATACGATGTTGTGTATAACGTCATGTCAGTCACATAGTTGTTGTGGTTTCTGACGTCCTCATGGACATTGAAGACAACGTTTTGAGTAATGTGTTAACTAAGGTGACGACAACATCTTTTGAGCAAGCTACTTCTCGTATGTGACAAGGATATTCAAAGTGTAATACAGAAGTGTGCACCTTGTACTGGCCCCATATCAATAGCGCATGATTCATTCATATGCGTACTATTATTAATTATTTCTCAATCATATATGTAGTTATTTAGTGAGGCTCTTAGATACATGTAAGTGGAAATCAAGAGCGAATGTAATTTACCAATTCCGTAGTATTAAAAGGAACCTATATTTTGGAATCCCTCCTTCGCGTGGAGAAAGTGATGTTTAGCAAGCATTGGCCATGTTATTGCACAGAATCCTTTTTTGTCATAAGGGGGTGTTAATTTTATCAAGGGAAAAGGCGTAAACGGTCTTGTCCAAGCACTTTTTGATTATCTAGGGAATAGGTGGCATTTTGTAAATTTCATGTAAGTGAATTAGGGAAGCAAGAGCCAGTATGAGCAATGTTTCAATTTCAGTCTCTATATTTTTTTTCAACCCTTTTGAGGTTGCAAGTTAATGGTTTTCATTGTTTCCTTTTTTGGGTATGCCAAATCTATTATTGTTATGAGACCATTGCTATTCCACTGAGAAGGGTCTCCCCTTTTTTATGTCTATATATTTGGTTGAGGTATCTTTACTTATGGTTTTTTTTATGAAACCATACATTTCCAACAATCCTAAACCAAAGCCTTATTCCGAAGGTGAAGAACCTTGATCATTTGTATGTCAAAAAGTTTTCTACAAAATTGTGGGGATCTTTTCCAACATAGGTACTCTATCATGTATTGTTTTCACAATTACAAGTAGGGAGGGCATGTTTATTCCAATGAATTTTTTTTTGCACTCCCAAATATTGTGGGTGGAATATTTCAATTTGGATTGTATTCTTCTACCTACCTATATTTTAAACACTTGGCATATGCCATTTTGATAAGTACATCATCATTGAGGTTAGAATGAGAGTAAAGTGCATGAACACTATACAATACCCCCAAACAAGTTAACAATCACTCACTACAATAATTTATGACAATTCAACATAATATTTGATGCAATTGGCATTTTTCATCTTGCATGAGGCACTTTCAATTTTATAAAGGACACATACATTTTTTCCAGAACAGTATAGTACTCTACAACAATCCGGTTTGCATACAATCATCTAATCTAAAAATAAATGTAGCGGTCACAATGTTGTACCTATGACAATTGCCCATTTATTTAAATTTTGATTATCCCCCCAATTTGGGATATCATAAGTACATTGAGACAATGTAGTTAATTAATTGAAAAGGATACATTCTTTTCACTATGTAGTTTTCGTGGAGGAATTGGATGATTGATTGAGCCATCTCCCTTTTCAATTGAACAGTATGCATACATTCTAAAACCTAAACATTGTACTAGAAGTATATATGTGGAAGTTGTCATTGTTTCTAATCCCTAATTTTCAAGGTAGAATATTATTGGTTGGGTCGATTTACCCTAGCTTTGTTAATCCTATACATTTTGGATCATGAAAAGTATATATAAATGAATGGCCAAAAATCATTGCCTAAACCATGTCCCAATCGCTCCCCAATTTTTTGGGGCCATCTCTTGAATTTATTATTGCCTCCGTGGTACTCCCAATTAATTACTCCCCATTTTGCATTTAGTCCCTCCCCCAACAGCCCAACCCAACCCAATGGAATAAACTCGTTAGTGGGACCTCCTATCACTCCACACTTCATTTTCCAAACTCGAAGAGTCCAATGTTCAATGGAATAAATTGACTCTAAAGACTACAAGTGACTTCCCATTTTTTTGGGTCCAATTAAATTGCACCCGAGCCCCCAACCCAATGGAATAATGTCACTATGATCCCAATACTTCCAATGACTCTCCAATTTTTTTCCCAACTCATGATCCCCAACCCAATGGTGTAACTTCACTTTTGTGACTCCATCCCAATCACTCCCCATTTCTTTTTCCTCTCTTTAATTTTTTTGGGTCTAAAATTATTAATGACATGCATCCTTTTTATTTTGGCCTAGCGTAGACTTGTACCCTAAAAACACACTTGTTAAATAATAAAATGTGCCCATATATGTGATTTTCATTGTACCCTACATTCATGACTTCACATCCACCTAAAAAGTCTCATGTGGAGACCCTCAAGCTCTTGCTAGCTTGTACTTAGGCTTTTTCATCTAGGGCAGCGCCCCTCCTTGACCACTTTGTGGTAGCAATGCATCTGCCCGCAGTGAAACAGACAGTAGTGGCTGACGTGGCGAATTCGTGTTTTTCATGACGTCAAAAAAAACAGGGTCCATTTTTTTTGACGTTGTAAAGAACACCCCTGTTTGATAGGACATCCACATATTTCTTGTTGTCCACGACTGCGTTTCCGATGACATAAAAAAAAATCGACCTTCCTGCGCGTGTTTTCCAAAAAATGCAGTGACATAAAAAAAAACAGATCACGTTACAGTGAAACGCATACAAAAATGCGGGTTTCTTATAGTGAGTGCCAAATTCCTATAAATGGTAGCATCACCAGGGGTAGTAGAGGGTCTTCTTCTTCTTCTTCTTAAGTATTTGTATGAGCTTATTATGTATTTCTTTAAAGGCTCATCTGAAATCCAAGTGAAGTATCTCTAGGACCTTTTTTACCTTCATTGGATTGATTTAATCCATAGAAGATGCCATTGTTATGTAAATTCTCCCATTAGTCCACTCCTAGCCCAGTCCTCATATTTTTCATTTTTAAACATCAATGTGTTTGAAATATTTTGGGTTCAACAAATAGTACACTATATTAGTCATATTGTCATTTATTTGTAAAGTTCTTTCCAATATACTACTTATAAATATTTTTGGGATCAACTTGATACATCAATATAGCCCAATTTGGATGCTCCTACCATCTCCATATGGATTTGGTTATTTATTTATTTCTATGAGCATTTTTGTGGCATTAGTAGTTCTACCTTATGTAATTTTAAACTAAGTTTAAATTATTTTTTGTTAATTGGTAGACCTATTATTCCTATGGCCCAATGACCAATCGCGGCAATGACCTTGGAATTGACTAATTATGTAGTATACTAGGCCTGGATGATGACTCCATATACCACCCACCCTCCCACTAGGGTGACGGCCTTAATTAGAACCAATGCATTCCTTTGAATGGCGGTTGTTTTTTAAATTACTTCATTTATGGCCTCTTGGCTTGTTTTCCCTCCAATCATGTGAGAATGAAATGGCCTTCCATTTCATGAGTCTCTCACCTTTTGGCATTGTGACTGCGGCGGTTTGCTTTGGCTTGAATCGTGAAGCTTTTTTTGTGGTGACTCTTAAGCTTCTTGGAATGGCAAAGGTCTCCCTTCTTTGTGGACTTGTGGTTGGCTTAGGATTTTGTTGTGATTTGATTGTATGTTGCTCTATGACCTTTTTTACTATTTCCTATTTGTTGGTTTGATTGATTTGTGACATAGATAGCAATTGGTTGATGTTGAAGACACCTCATGCATCCTCACTGACTTCACATTGGTTTGTGTTGTGTTTGGGACGGGCACAAGTGAGGCACAGCCTTCAAATCAGATTTTTCCAACATGGATTTGGTGCAACTTTGTTTTATGAAGCACATAGATTGCTTCTTCTTGAACTCATTCTCTTGTTTTAAACTTGTAAATTAGCATGGATGAGCCATGGCACTTATAGTAGTCCTTGAATTGATATTTTAGTAGTAACCCTTGTTGTTACTACTTAGGACTTCATATATTATAAAGTATCTATGTGATGCTTTGTTTTTGTCAAACCTTAGTGTAAAACAATGAGTACTGTTGTGATTTTTAATCAAGCAGTAAGTTAAAATGTGAAAAAAGTGAAGCCCTGTTTAGGGGTGTTTCTGTCTTAGTCTCTTCTTTCGGTTGCCTTTCTTTTTCAAATTCCTTCTCCTCTTTCTCCAACTCATCTATGAGGCCGTACTTCAGGATTTCAACTCCGGTGTTGTATTGAATCCTCTCCTCGGCACTCAAGACCTCTTTGTGGTGATAGAGGTGGAACAAATACGGGGTGATAGGGCTGTGTTTCACCCGACTCACGTACTTTGCCAGTTTTCCCACTACTCCCTGAATCATTCTTCTCCAATGGACAATCTGGTCCTTTAAAGCCTCCAAAATGGTGTTAGCCACTATGATTGTAACCTGAGTAGGCTTTTCCAGATACAAGATCGGAATCAAAAAGTTCAGTATTCATCTATGCTTCTCGTTTTTGCAGTTACTAATAGCAAAACCCTCCTTTGAGGCTTTGAGTGGGCCTGACTCCGGAACTTTCCGGCTATGTACTTATCCGCTCTTACGGCTAGTCCGAGTCCATTTTTTTTAAATGAATAGACATCCGCCCAAATGTCTTCCGTCCAAGCTATGGGTTGACCTCTCACTGTCAACTTGTACTAGTTCGGAACTCTATAAACGAGTTTTTGGATCATCTCCTCGTTCTTCATGCTCCATGGCCTATCTAACAATCCGACACACTCGATACACATGAGGTCTTCTTCTAACTACGTTTGGTGAGCCGGATCGGAAGGGATAACTAAACAAACCATCTAGGCTACAATTCCAGACTTTCGTGCAACTGGATCACTAGCCGCCGCCATGAATCATCGATAGTCGATAATCTAATCTCGTGTATACGGTACTGATCTTTCTGTCCTCTCTCTATTTCAGTAGCTAACTCACCACTCTTTCTCTCTACTATACGTTCACAAAGTTCAGTAAGCAGAAAGGGAGAGAAAGAGAAGTAGCGGTAGGTTTAAGTATCCAACACGTAGTCGACAGTTCTTGGTGGAAAATGGGTAGAAGAACATTTCTCTAACGGTCTCCTAGTTTCCTAGACCGGAAGTTTAGAATGTAGGTTTTAGGAATTCAGTACTTTCCCCGAAATTGAATCCGTATTGGATTTGTCTCCATAACATTACTAATGGTTTTAGCAATCCAAAAATTGACTATTTCTATCATAGTCGTAGTGTAGCAAAAATCTCTATGAGTTACCAAAAAAAAAATTGCAAGTCTGTCTAAACTTATTCTAGACTAATTTCATCCCGTTTGAGTTTCCATGCTTCCACACCAACCTTTAGGGCTTGTTCTATAAGAAATCTTAGGAATATTATCAATCAAACTCCGAATAGGATAACTCTTGTTTTCATTTCAAAAAATGAACATAGGAGCTTCTATTGTGGTAAGACGACTGCCTAAAATGCAACCACCATGGTCATGGACTCCCTACCTGAGACAACTTCATCATATTTAACAGAATGACAGTTGTTTCTCCCTAAAACCCTAAAATTTGGACATTCATCAAATTACTTGGAAGAAAATCCCCTTTATAAGACCCCCAAATGGTAGGCGGTTTGCATTTCAATTTGAATCTTTTTTTTCAAGGCTACAAATCAAACAACTACATTAGGATAGAAGGACTATATTGTGGTCATCCATGAATTGATGGACCCAATTCACTGTAATTTTGTTGACCAACAAAATATCGTCTTTGGAATCAATAGATTGGGTTGTGATAATGGACTCAGGAGTTACAAGAATGGAAAGGGCCAATTCACGAAGTAGGTGAGAGGAAAATTTGACACTTGATTTGTGGAGGTAGTTGAATTTTTCAAGTAATATAGGGTACAAATATTGCACCCATTTGCTCTTTTTTTGGCCTTGACCTAGTTTGGCTTTTGGAAAATAGTGCCTCTTTTTGCCCAATCGGCTTTGGCTACAAGAAAATGGAGTGATGTGGCTTGCAACATCTTCTTGGCTATAGAAGTGTTCCAAAAATACTTGAATGACTCGAGGAGAGAGGCCAATGAAACCATGAATGGCAACGTCCTCAACCATCCAAGAAGTGACAAATTAGCGAGTGGCAAGGCTCGAAACTTGTTGAAGATGGCATGCAGGGGCATTGGAAGGAATTGTGGCAAGTGGGAGGTGGTCCATGGTCAACTACAAAAAAAAAGTAAAAATGTAGTTGTAAAAAAATGGCAACAAAATAAAAACAATTTTTCAAAAGAAATAGAGGACAAAAAGACAAATCCAATGGTGTCATCCAATGTTCAATCTCATGCCCCAAGAAAAAAATAGCGGCTGGGGGAACCGGAAGTATTTGAAATCAAGGTGGGAATCGGGAGCGTTTGAATTTGAGGTGGGAAACTATAGAATATAAACATATACACACCATCAAGGAAGGAGTGATGGACCGAAGAGCTCTCCACCTCCCCTCACAATCTCTGTAAGGTGGTCATTGGACAAGGGAAGAGTGGAGCAAGGAAGAAGCCAAAAGAGAGTTTTTTAGGGAAGGGAGGCAAAAATAGAGTTTCCCAAGAAAGGCCCAGAGTTTGATGACAGGAGGCAAAAATTGAGGTTTCCAAGGAAGTGCCAAACTTTGACAACGGGAGTTAAGTACCCCAACACTATTTACACATAAGCTAGAAAATAATGTTGGGGGTAAAAAATAAGGAATAATACTAATTATCACCTAACACTATTTATCAACTTTAGTGTAGTAGGGGATATTCTTTATGAAGAGCATAAAAAAATACATTATTTTATGTCCTTGGTGTGCATTCAAATAGGCCAAAATAAGGGCTCCAAGGCGCACACACTCTTGAACATTGAAGATGGTTTCAAGTTTATAATTTTGGTAAAATCTCATCACTATAAAGTCCTCACCAATTACCAATTGCCAATTTTCTATATTTTTTATTTCACTATTGTCGCAGCACAAGGCAGGTCAATTCCCCATTATACTCACAAAAATCGCTCTAGAGTATAACTAAGTGACTCTAAAGATCGAACCCACGAGATCCTGTGAAGTATCTAGCTCTATTAAGCAGTTAAGCTAAGTCAGTATCCCAATCTTACTTTCCGGTCCTAGATCTAGAACCAGAAATACCACCACACCGGATAACTAGAGACCGGATTTCCCCTTCTTCCGGTCCTACTAACTATCCGGTCCATACAAATACCCAAATCCCAGGATCTCACAACTTCCGATCCTGGAAATCCATTCTGACCAATCCGGTCCGGATGGTCATCATGTATCCGTAATCCTATCCGGTTTAGTTTTGCCTCTGTTTCACCATCAGAGGGGTCGCCGCTTACATTTGAGAGTAGTAGGCCCACCACTCCTTCCGTGACTTATAGTGGCTGAAGACCCACTGTCCTACTTCCTAAATTCCTAAGCTAATCCGGATCCGGTTTGGTCCTTCACAACAACCCAGATAGCAATCCGGGTTGTAGGTCACACAAAGACCCCACACTCGACCCTCTCGTACTACAACGACCTTGATGCTACTTCCGATCCGTGCGAAGACAGGTGGTTACAAGTGCACCCGTCCGTTCCAACATCAACTAAAGTTCTTCCGTTACCCATACGGGTGGTGAGACCTCACAGGAGATCGGACACTCGACCGGATTTCCCACCCGGGAGTTCTAGCGCAGCTAAGGAATCCCTCCCTACCCGCCTAGCCTAACAACGGCTTTCTCACCCGGAATCTCAAACTCTAGACGTGCTGAGGAACTAAGTTCACTCCCAACTCTTCGATACCTACTCACATGCACCTTGGATCGGAAAAGAAACACCAAGGGGAGAAATCACTCGCAAACCGGCTCGTACTATCCTAACTCCACATCATACAATCCTGTCGCGCTGGAGAGAGACACACAATGAAGAGAAGAGAAAGGTACAAGAAGTTTGCAAAATGAACAACTCCCAGTTCCCATCTCAGGAACCGATTTATATACAAAGGATAAAAACCCTAAAAGCACAAAAAGGAGCGGAAAACCCGTGGGGGTCCGCTGCCATCCTAATCTAACTTCCGGCTAACCTAATACTGTTGAGCCGGATCCGGATCCGCTCCTACTCCTAACTGGAATCAAAATCCTATCTACTCTACAACCCTAGATCCTATTGTCGGGCTTCCGATCTCCGGAACCAGCTCCTCGAAGACTTCACTCAAGTTCCGGTTCCGTTCCCCCTCCGCAGGGTTAGATCCGGGTGAAGACTCCAGGTCGATTGTAATATCCGGTCTCGTGCCCGGATTCTCAGTCCGTGCTGACTTCTTGGACTCGGGAGTCCAATCCTTCCCACCCTTCGGAACGGTCGCATCCGGAAAGGAATCCGGTTCACCATCATAATCCGGTCCTAGACCTAATCCGTGTTGCATTCCGTTTCCGTCGTTAGTTACTCCTGACCGGATTAGATCCAAGAGGCCCACTACTTCACGTTCCGTGCTAATTTTGAGTTTTCCTTCTCCACCTAATCGGATCCGGTTCCCTAATGACTAGTTTCCGTTCCTATTTTGGTGTATACTAAGAAAATCGAAATTTTAAGCTGCGACAAAAGAATGCAAGCATGCAGCCACAAGTGGCCTGGGGCAAGTTAGAAGATACGACTAAAATAGAAGATACAAGAACTACAAACAATAATTTCCTAACAACATCGTTGGATGGCAACACCATTGTGGAGTAGTGATAGTTGCTCTTGATGTGTGACACCTCATGGAGGTTGAAAAATGAAGTCAACATGATAACCAAATAAAGTAGGACATTAAATCGTTCATTCAAAGGTGGGCTCGGCTGACCTGGCTTGTAGGCTCGAGTTTCAGGGTTGACGAATCTCTACGTCCGCCCCAAAATAGCGTCCGTAATCCGGATGCCAGCGGACGCAGCGTCCCTCCTGCCGTTGGAAGGCAGACAAGCGGGGCGGACGGGTAGACGGGGCGGACGAGGCGGACGGGGGCGGACGGGGCGGACAGACAGGGCGAACGGGCGAGGGCGGACGGGGGCAGATAGGGCGGGGCAGACAGGGCGGACAGCGTCTGCGAATGTCAGCGGACGCTGCAAACACAACGTCCGAACATCCTATCAACCCTGTCAAGTTTGGACCTTGGCCTCTTGGCCGGCCCACCCTAATGGATAGAGACCCAACCTTCAAGTTTGACGGGAATACCATACCAAGGGCATGGCGACACAGAACGCGGTAGACAAGGGGGATCCAATGGAGAAGGGCACTCGTGCAACCGCGAGGACCCATCCGAATGCAATGTGATGTGAGCGGAGACCCGTCCCTACATAATGGGACGTCTTATGCTAATGGCGATGGAATAACCAAGCGGCAAGATAATAATTAGTTCAGTAGTGCGATTATTGCTTTAGGATTTTGAAGTTCCCGCAAGGCGTGTTGTACTGCACGAGCATGTCAAAGTGGAGGTGCTTCTGTCGGTGTACTGCTACATACTTTAATTTTTTGCAATTCATGGTGCATTTTATTTTTGAGGTCGTGTTGTTTTTGGTGGTCGTGGTTGCTTAGGGAGTTTAGGATTGCTTGATTTTGGGCTTTCGGGGTCGGTGGAATAGCCTCTAGGATTGGTTGATTTGTTAGTTTGCAGTTTAGGGTGTACTGATATGCGTTTTCAGTCCTCACCTTGTTGTCAAGGTCACGTTGTTCCTAGTAGTCGTAGTTGCCTAGGGAATTTAGGGTCGCTTGATTTAGGGCTTTTGGGGTTGGTGGAACATCCTCAAAGGTTGGATGATTTGTTGGTTTTTGGTTTCGAGTGTATTTTGATTAGTCGCAATGGTTTAGGCATTTAGGATTTTAGGCACATATGTGTCACCATATCGCACCGCTCTTCCATGCCATGGCCGCTGCAACAACTCTGCTCCACAAGGTTGAGGTCAAGGTTTAGCTTGCAATGTCTACCATTTTTGGATCCGAGGAGTTCGAGAAGGGCGACGACATCAATGCCAAGGAGGAAGAGATTATATCACGCAATGGCGATGAAGAAGAAAATAAGTCCACTAACACTGAAGGGGACTTCGAAAAAGATCCGCTAGACATGAAGCGAGTGAAGGCAAAGGCTGCCCAGTCGATGAGGGCGAAGTCAAAAGAGAAGGCAATGGGGAAAAAAAAAGTATTCCAAAATCATTCTTCTCACCGACAACAATGGCATATGGTTCTATCCCTATGATGACCCCGACATGAAGCGGTGGCTAGGCGCAAATACTTACTGCTTGATATTGCATTGGAATCCGAATGGATTCCTTGAAGAGGTATGTTTTGTCCCATAAGTATATTGCAACTCATTTTGTAATTTTCTTCCATTGAGGTTAGTACTATTTTGCAGCTTGCGGTTTAGGGATTAGACCTAAGGCTAACGATGGGAACCATATTGTAATGTGGACTTGTGGAGTACAAATGCCGAGACAAAAAAAATCTCTAGCTATATAAGAGTTCTATGATGTAGGTTCAGCATCTAGTGAAGTGTTTATATATGGAGTCCAAGTACGAGGAACTTGCCCTAAAGGCGCATATTGATAATCGACTGAAGTCCTTAGTTAAAGGCTCTAAGGATTGCATACCTTTCATATGAATTTATTGCAATTGGGAATGCAAGGACAAGAACCACTTGTCCTGGTATTGGATAACCAATGAGTGCCCAACAGCTGCAAGCAGGAAGTTCTTGAAGATGTATCCGACGTGGGAGAAAAGTCAGTTCGATGAACTCTCACGGATCCTCTGTAGCCAAGGCTAGGAAGATTTGGTGTCGGAGATTTGTGCCAAGTGTTGCATTGAAGAGTCAGACAGACGCGGAAAGACCTATAGCGAAGAGTAGCATAGCCATAAAAAAGGTGGCGACAAACAACAAGTCAACTGTGGAAAGTACCATAGCAAAGAGGAAGACATTCGTAGAAAAAAGAAGAATAAGACGAAGTACGCAATTAAAGACACTCTTGCTCCGGCATCTAGTACAAAGGGCGTCTTGAAGAAGATTAGGGATGGCCCTCTTGCGAAGCCAATAGGGTTGTCTTGTCGGACAAGATTTTGGATTTTGGTGTCTGATAGACGTTACATGTCACATGTCATATATGACAAATGCCAAGTAAGCATAATGGATTCGTTAAGTAGAAATTTAGGATTTTGTTTCTTTTACAACAGGGTAATGGATTTTGGCAACGTAGCTAGTCTATAAGAGCAGGGTTGACAAATCTCTACGTCCGGCCGAAAAAGGCATCCATAACCTAGACGTCCGTCCGCACGGACGCCAGTGGATGCAGCGTCCCTCCCGCCGTCGGAAGGCGGACGGACGGGGCGGGGTGGGGCGGGGCGGACGGGGCGGACGGCATCCGCGAATGTCAGTGGATGTTGCGGACACAACGTCCGCATCCGGAAGTCCTGGACGTCCGACCGTCCTGTCAACCCTGTATAAGAGTCACGTGGAAAGTGAACAACATGGGCAACTTTGGGTTAAAATTTTTTTAAAAACATTCAAAATTGTCATTTCTAGTGCAAAGAGCAAAAAAAAATTAAACGGAATTTTTTTTCATATATAACCATAGGATCTTGTAGTAAATTAGTACAAAAATGTGTGGAAAATTTTTCAAACACTTTGACCGCACACATTGCAAGATAAATGCATTCAAAGTGCAAAAATCATATTTTGGCATAGTTGCAAACTAAAATAGGAACACCCATAACTAATAGTGTACCCATAATTTGATAGTAAAGTACCCTTAAAGTGTCTCCTAATGTACCTTGAAATTGTGTCCATACTTAATTATTTTTGGTGAACTCTGATTTTTTTAGATTTTTGTACTAGAATCAAGGCAAATTTTGAAGAGTGTAGCCTTTAGAATGCCTTATGGAGTTCTACTTTGAAAATTTGTAGAAATTAGATGCTATACTCTAAAATTCTAATTTTTTTTAAATTCATGATTTTCAATTATTAATTTTGAAAAAATATTTTTTCTAGAAAAAATTGCCTTCAACTATATTGAATTGCTTAAATTGACGATTATGGGTGTTCCTACCTTAAATTAAGAGACTATAAATCTTCTTTAACTAAAAAATTTTGCACTATAGATTTTGAATTTAAATTTTTTCATCATTCAAAATTGAATTGAAAAAATTAAATAAAAAGAAGTTAAAAAATAATGTGATTCTTTCTTAAAAAATATTATTAAGTAGAAGAAGGTTTAGGGTAGAGGGAAAAACTAAATCATTAATAGCTATACAAAGGATCTAAAATGCACTAATCTCAATAGTGGGATTATTTTAAAAGATCAAAGTTAATCATGTGAAACTATTGTTTTAAAAAAAAATTGAAAATTGAGCCCAAAAAGAATCCTATACCTATTTTTGTTTTTTAAACTACAGTTGCTTGCAAAACAAGATGTTCCATACTATTCACATCATAAATCCAAATGAAACAAATAAAAGCATTCCATATAGATAAAAATATAATATACAGAGAAAAAAAATTAAAATTTATTTAAAATTTTTGTAGATTTATTTGCCCATCTAATTTGATTTTAGGCTTATTGTGGTTATGTGGTATAACTCTTAGTTCCAAGCACCAATTAAAGTAAAAATTACATTCCTCCAAGCTAATCGGTTTTTTTATTGTATAAAAGAATTTCAAAATGTTTCGCTAAAACTTGATATTATAGGAACTTGTTCAAAATCCATCTTGCCTCCTATGAACACAATGATATTTTAGAGGTTGAGGACAAAATGCATCCTCTTCAAATTTTCAATGGCAAATTCTCGGTAGGGTGAAATAAATCTCAATATTTTTTGAAATAGGATCTTGTAAAGTACTAACAAGTTGACATACTTGTTACATTTCCTGATCATCAAAATTTCAATGGGAGAAGTATTTAAAATTTTATTTAGGAAATGTAGTGAAATAGAAAACAAGACCAAGTATAATTTTTTTTCCTATGAAAGGAATAGTAGATATGAAAAAATAAATTTGGGGGACATTTCTATTCCTTAATTTGCACAAAAAATTGGGTCTAAAGAACTAATTTTTTAATTTATTTTTTGCACAATTTAAAAAATAAAAGGTTTACTTTGGTGTAAATAAGAACACAAAATGATTAGAATAATTTCAAATTTTTAAAGATGTTCTGAATGATATGCTAAAAATATCAATGGTTGAATTTCAAAAATTTACCCATATATAAAAAAAATTAATTTGATAGGATCTAATTGGTTAGTTTGGCTTTCTACCCCCTTTTGTTTAAAAACATGTTTAAATTTGAAAGATTTTATATATTTATATTTTTTTAAATTTAAAAAATGCTACATTCAATAAAGATTTCAATACATTTAGGTGTATATAATAAAAATCATTATTCACCTTCTTATAATTTTTCTTCCCTAAAAGTTATATTTCCAACCTAAAAACTTGATCATCAATAATTGTTTAATATCTAAAAATCCAATGGTCAATATTTTCCATAATTAATACTATGCATATTTGAAAAAGTAGTATTTACTTTCTTATGGTTAAAATTAAAAATTACAAGCACATCAATGTATCAAAAAATATCAAAGTGGGACAAATTCATTGAAAACCTTCATTGTCAAAAATTTGTTCAACCTCATAGTTAACATCTTGCTAACATATTATTTATCAAGTGAATTTTAAAGTATAAAATATTGGATATAGATTTAAGTAGGAACTTCCCTTTTTGATTTTTTCTATTGTCCAAACATCATCATCCTCATTTCTTATTTACTATCTTCATTTAAAATTTAAAAATGAGAGGGAAGACATTTCACTTAGAACTTTTCCTTTAATTTGATTGATGCAAATACCAAAGAGTCATTTTATCAATGTAGTGTTCATCAAGGGGATTTTGAAGTACAAAATAATGAATGGAGATTTTGTTAAGAACTTCTCTATTTTATTTTTTTCTATTTTCTAGTAATCACAATCAAATAAAAACTAACAACCATACTATAATATATTCCCTTCACCACAAAAATTTTACTTTTTGATTGGAACTAGGGTCTTATCATTGAAAATATTAGTAAAAATAAATTTATTAAATTGAAAAGTTTTGGTGTAATTGGGAGTCTTCTTGTAGTAAATTTGAAGTAATCCACTTTTTAGTAGAGCTTTAATATTAAGCAAATGAGATTAGTTATGTAGATGTTGAATTTGAATTTTATACAAGTAAATTAAGTTAGCTCACCTATCATGACAACAATATTTACATAACTTGCAAATTAACACACATGTCATTCACAATAAGATAGACAAGCCTATTACCATCTTCCTTACTATTTTGAATATCTTATATGGGACCTATTCCATCAAGGTCATATGTTTTTCTAAGGTGTGTGCTTATTTTAAAAACCAAATTCAATTGTTGCTATAATTTGCCAATAGAAATTCAAATTTCTATTAATTTTTTAAGTAATTTGTCCTTAAATTACAAAAACACCTATAGGGTCCAATTATAAAAATTCTATAAATAAGCCCTAGCCTCCTTTCTATGTATTATTTTGCACTTACATGTTTACCAATAAAGGATTGTCACATTACTTATCAACATTAATGCATTGATTTTGTGATAAAACAAGGAGAATTCAATGAGTTAGAGGGTAGTTAGCCACTTTGTTGAGTAGAGACCTTGTCAAGGGCAACCTCTTCTCTAGGGCGACTTTGAATCCTCTAAAGCCATTATTGCCTTCATTGTCTTCTAAAACTATATTTTTGGGTTTGGAGGGGGGGGGTGGATCTTGTGCGACTTCAAGTGGGCAACCATGGGTCCTTAGGGACAACCTTAGGTCCCCAAAAGCCACCGTTGCCTTTATTTTCTTCTCAAACTATGTTTTGACACTTTGGAGGGATTTGGGTCTTCGGTGACTTCAGTTGGGCGACCGTAGGTTGAAGGTGACCTTGGATCTTTGGAGGGCGACTGCAAGTCTCTAGAGGGAGAATTTGGGTTCCATGTGTGTGACCTTGGGTCTTCAGAAGGAACCATTGCCTTTTGTTTTCAAAAACTATGTTTTTGGAATTTTGGGGGGGACTTTGGTTTTGGGCAATTTTTAGTGGGTAGCTGTAGGTCTAGCGCAACCTCGTGTCTTTAGAGGGCAACCTTGGTTCTATAAATGGCAACATGGAGTCTTAAAAGACCTGTTGTTTTGTCTTTCTTCAATAACTATGTTTTGGGTCTTGGACTTTTTGAGATCGTGGGCGACCTCTTGTCATAGGCAACCTTGTGTAATGAAAAAAGTCATTGCTCTTTCCTTTCAAATCTATATTTTTAGTTGTAGAAGTAGCTTGTTATATAGGGTTGCATCAAATTTGGCACTTATAAATTGAGATACTAATTTCATTAGATGAAGAAAGTGCTTCAATTTTTTATTTTATTTTTTAGGATAGAATTATGTCTTATAATTTTTTTTAAACATTAATTTTAATCCATATGGAATGGCATCTCTTTTTTATAGCTTGCGTTATAGAATTTTTTATAAATGCACATGGAATGATATTTATGTCATTTTTAAAAGTGTTTTAATGACATTTATAGCATTTTTTTTGGAATTTTTTTAGGAAAAAATAACATTATTTTGATTTTAATGTATATGTTGATTGAAGTCAAATTCAATTAATAAAAGAACTTCAAGTGGCTCAAACAAATTAGATTAGCCTCATCTAAAGGCACAACCTAATGTAGTAATATTGCCGTGGACCACGGTTTATGTTGTATGTTTCATATACAAGACATTAATACTACATAATGTCTTGTCTTCCATAATTATAGAGGATAGCGTTTTTTGTAGAAATATCTCTTATTGCTTATTGCAAATCTCAATGACACATCATATTCATGAAATATTTGTTATATTGAATAAATAAGTAAATAACTAACTAAATAAATAAATAAAACTTTTACTAGAACATCCCTAATTTAGGGCACTATTCCGATCATTTCCAATCACATTAGTTTTGTTCCTAAGCCAGTCATGAAAAGTTGTGAAATTTTGAATATTTGACAATCATTTCAAGCCAAGGTATGAACCTATAAATATCCAAAGCAACGACGAGTCTCAAGTTTGGAATCATGCTCTCGCTAATAATCTTTTCTACATATAGTTTGGGTTAGCATCGACAATTTGACAACTCACGGTAAAATTAGGTCAACTCACAGTTTGACAACTGGATCTTTCCCCCAAAAGCTAGCATCGATGATCAACTGATCTTTTCCGCATATAGTTCGGGTTAGCATCAACAATTTGATAGCTCACGGTAAAATCAAGTCAACTCACAGTTTGACAATTGGATCATTCCTCTAAAAGCTAGCATCGATGATCAACTGAGCTCACAGTTCGACAATTGGGACGTTTTCATCAAAAATAGCATCGACAATCAACCAAAGTATCCCCAGTGTATAAGTTCATCATACAAACATCAATAATTGCAAATAGTAATTTATAACTTCCAACATTATTGATGAAAGTGAAAACATAGAATTACACATGATCCAAGCAAGTAAGTCATGTAGATTTGATTTGAAAAAGTTGAATGTGCTTCAATCTTCTCCGAGAGGTAAAAGGCCTCACTTGCACCCATGTATCAAAATAGCTAGTTAGTATGTTAAGATACGCATGCAAGGTGTCTACAATCCTATTACACTTGTCATCATTTTCACTCGGAAAAAATATATCACAAACAAAATTCAACAAATAACAATACAAATGCTCATTGATTTTTCTTTGCAACACCTAACTAGATGATGGTAGCTGGGCCATCTTGCGAGTCACTGTACCAAGTTTCGACACCAAACTCGTGAGTAGAGACTCAATTGAATGACTGTTTAGGTGATAAACAAGGCCAAGTGAACTAGTACAATTTGATCACAATGGTGCCTCAAAATATGAAAAGTGAGTTTGAAATAAGTTTCAGAGCCATTATATCATCACGTTATGGCCATTGTTTATGGTCACTACTTACATGCAGTAACGTTAAGTAATAACAAAAAACTAGTGCCTACATAACTTACAAACAATAAATTGGAATAATTACTCAATGCAAGTAATTTGGGTCATAATTTCAAATCACACTTGTAAAGTCATGAAAGGGTGGGAGGTAAGGATCTTCAGAAGATTTGATCCGACTCTTAGAGGTTCAGCTACCATGTTTTGAACAATGATATAGATTAAATAAAACATTTCATATATACACATAGAATTCATGCTTGATGAAGAGTTCTGGAAATAAATAAATAATAAAATCTCTTTTCTAGAGCATCCTTACTAGAAGGCATGATTCTATCTACCATTCAACCTATAACTTTTGTTTCCTTGGTATGTACTCCCATTTTGTAACAAGATTATAACATAGCTATTTCTTTGCCAAACACTCATACTCATCCCATTTGTTTGTGATTCTAAGGCAAAAAAACCTTTGTATTTTAATCATGAGAGATGGAAAATAAAAAGTGTTCATGCCTCTCGTCCTAAATACCCTATTTTTTAGGGTTTTTTCCATTAACCAAGATTTTTTCAAGTCCTAGTTAGATTTTGAGAAGTATAAAATAATAGGCTAAAACAAGTAAATATCACTCTATTTTTATTCCTGAGCCATGATATTTTTAGTTTAAGAACCCAAATTTTCACATCCTTTAAAAAAAATCAGCATATAGAGATTGCCTAGATATCCATATTTAAATGTAAATATATATAAAATTTTTGAAATGATTTAAAGAATTTAGTTTAGATGTATCTAGATGCATTGTAGAAGTTGTGGTTTGCAAAAAATGCTTAAGAAGTTCCAAGAGGATGTGGTCCTCACTTATGCCCATCACAAGAACCCAAACAATTCAATATTAAGTTAGTGAGGTGCAACGGATGTCTACAGACCATAATGCATGTTATAGCTTATCATAAGAAACAAAATAAAATTTCAAATGCAAAAAAATTCACAATATGTAACTTCTACAGTAAATAGTCTTTATGAACCTCGCTACTGTTTTCACTCTATGATGCTGCCATATTACTTCTTGAAGTCCATACACAAAGTCAAAAATTCACACTTAAGCTGGGTACAACAGCTCAATGCTACTAAAATGGAAATGCTTAAATTTTCAGAGTCATTAAGTGCCGTTCAATGTTTTGCCAATACCCAGTCGTCAGTAATGGAGCTCTAAAGTTTTAGCACACTGAAGTTTTCATGTCATAATTTTTGACGATCAGTTCAGGGTTTCATTTTGTATGGCGTAGTTGATATCCGGTCATTATAAGAATTGCAACTGATACCCGTCTACATCATAGAACCAAGTCTGTGCACCTATTGTTTCGTAAAACAGTTGGTCAAACCACCCAGTGTGGGACCTTGCTTGTAAAAGAGCCATATTGGCTTCCAGATCAAATCCTATTGTCCCTTCAAGTTATCCATTACTACCCAAATTTGGGAATATCTTTGGAATCACATGGTCAAGTAGTAAATCTTTTTAGCTTGTTCCATATCCAATTTGCAGTAATATTTGGTCAATGGTTCATGTAATTTGGCATGAATATGGATTCACTTGTTTATTATAATACATGTTATAACTTCATTTCAAGGCCATTAAGTCCTTGAAAATGTGTTTAAGTATTTTTTGAGCAATAAGAAATATGCAATTTAGCATATCTATAATAAAGGCATCTATTTTAGTAAAAATAATGTCATATGAACATATAATGCCACAAATGCATTGATCTTAGTATGTATGACTTGGAATCAAATGTCCTTCAAATTCATTAATTATTAGGGCAAGCCTTATACAATTTAGACTCAATCATATGAATATTTAACTATGGCACTTATGCATTCGTAAATTAATCGACCAGTAGAATCTTTTGAAACATAAGAGCTTGAAAAAGGCTCTATTTTAAGTAAAAAAATCTCTTACTTGGATTATGAATCTCAAAAAAAAAAAAAAAAAAAAAAAAAGAGTTTTTGTTTTTGGTACATTCCTTCTAAGACAATATTCAGAAATATTTCTAATCACAAAGGTTCAAGTTCACATGTAATCAAGGTTTATCCATAATGTAATAAAAAATGAGAAGTATTTTTACATCTTTTGATTTTTACAACCTATATTTTGAGTATTCAAGCTCAAATATAGCATATAAAACACAACATCAAACTCATACTAAAAAACTAATAAGTCTTAAAGTTTTATGACAAGAATCATAATATTGGAAGGTCAATATTTTCGTAAAGAAAACTCCAAGTATTCCAAGAGGTTGTGGGCTTTACCTGTACCCATCCCCAAAACAACAAACAATCAAATGTCTTGTTAGTGAAGTGCAACGGGTGTCTTCAACCCATGTACGTGTGTTATAGCCTTTACAAGGAATAAGAAAAACATAAAGAAGCTAAATAACATTATCAGACATTTTATACAATTAACAAGTCAAAAAACTTGGTCATAAACAGTTCACTGTAAAGATGTCATGTATCCTTGAGTAGAGTTAATTTCAAAGTAAATTGTTCAGAGCAGAATGTCGAAGGCTAAACAATATCATCCAATCATTTACGTTAAAGTAAAACAATGTAGAATGGAATGCTAAAAATTAAGCAATATCAACCAATAATATTAGTCCCCATGGTATAATATAAGCTAATGGTACATCCACATCCAGAGCATTTGGGATTTAAGAGCATTAGGGTTTAAGTAAACGAATATAAAGTGAAAAGATTTCTTTCTCCTTAGTTTGTCAAATGCCTCCAAACACTTACCGTCTAATTAAATGATCTGACAATTTGGATTCGTAATCAAACATATGGAGGGATGTATTCCCAACTGGCTTTATCTAATTGTTTAGTAATTGCAGCATGAATCATCAAAACCGCTTATTGAAATTCAACATTGGAATCATTAAAAAATGAGCTTGTGAACGTTTGGCCAAGATCAATACATTGATTTGCAGGCCATTGCTTTCCAAATATAGGGATTAATTTGAAGTATGTAATAACAGTTGATAACTTGATAAGTTAAGCAAAGTAATAAATACTATGCAAGGGTGTAATAGGTAGAATCAAATCTTATGTATTTCAAATTGATTGAATAATTATCACATTTAGCATATACAAATATGTAGCACATATCTATAATGGATAAATATTGTAAGTAAACAGTATAGGGAACATGTGCTAGTAATCAAATCATTGTTTGATAAATAAATATTTTACAGCTTATAGAAATAGGAATAAAAGTAGTTTCAATTATAGAAACCTAATCTTTTCAAATGACCACATGTAAGTATCTAGTATTGAAAAATAGAGACTAGTATTGGAATATGGAATCTTGAAAAAATAAATAAATAAAAGTTGAAAATATATGTAAAGAACTTTTCCATTCAAATTTTGTAATTCTCTAAGACTATTCCTAATCATGAACAATTTCTCCTATACATTTTATAAATAAAAATCAAAAGACAGAAGCTTAAGTATGAACATCCCCTTTTTATTTTTGCAATTTTTTGCAATTGAAAGAAGATTCCAAACACCTTCACTCTTTTCCTTTCACTTGGAAAATTATTTATTAATACTTTTAGATTCTTAGGGTTGTCATGTATTTGCTCAAATAAAAATGCTAGCCACATTGCATGTCTCTAACTTTTCAAGATTGATGTAATCATATTAACCGCTTTTTATATGATAAGCCATTTTAAAAATAATATCAAATATTGTAAATGCAATGTAGAAAGTTTCATATATTGAATCTTGAGTTTGAATTATTTTGTGCAAATATTTTGTAATTTATGTTAAACAATGTACTCTGGTTTGTTTGCTTCTAAACTATTGCATAATAAAATTTATTGAAATGAAGTTGAATTTCAATCCCTAAAAGACTAAGAGTCTCCTTCAGATACTTGGATAAATTTGGATACATACTTAAAGTCTCAATTTTCATTGTGATTTTTTGAATTTTTTTTTTAAAGATAGGAAAATACATCATCTTTTTAAGAATATAACTTTTTGTTTCAATTGATGTCCAAAGAAAAAATTATGCCACTATAAGCCAAAATAGAGGTTAGCGGGTAGCACCCCCCAAAATCACAAAAAATCAAAATTAAATTTTTAAATTTTGTTTTCCAAATACAATTTTTTTGTTTAGATGTGAAATTTTGATTCATTCGATTTTGACTAGTGATGAAAAAGTGATAGACAATCTTCTTTTAGAGGTAATTTAAGCATCTTAATGTAAAAATAATTCATTGGATTCATTTTTTAATGCAATTTTCATAATTTTTTGAAAAAATGGTTTAATTGGATTAAGTTTGCTTGCTAAAACAATTTCATTGTTGAAATTTTTATGATTTAATTCCATCTTAGAGCTATTAATAATTTTGTTTTTTGTTTAATCTTCAACCTACTTCTACTTAAAAAAAGTTTAAAGAATGAAAATGAAGTATGTGTTTTTGTAATTTTTTTCTAGGCTTTCAATTCAATTTTTCAACATAATTTTTTTTATTCAAATTCTATGTTTCAAATATTTTCCACAAATGATAATCAAAGTCATCTGAAATTGCAGGCCAACATTCAAAAAACTATTTTTAAAACTTTGAATGCTAATATCTTCTAATCCTTGTGATCAAACTTCATGAAATTTTACCACATGATCTTAAATAAGTGAAGTACAAAATCTTACGGTTAAATTCAATTTTTTTAATTTTTTAATTTTTTTTTGATGAATGCAACAAAAGTTGTGTAGTTAGGTTTTTGGAATCCCTATTCCAAACACTACCAAGTTCGAACACCAGGGAATGATCTATGTAAGGTTAGTGTAGTGTGTTCAAATGTCACTTTGTACTTAAGTTGTGAAGATAGAATAAAAATTCCTTTTTATTCCCACTAAATAGCCCAAGAAACACTCAACAATCCATTATAAGATAAAAGACTCAGCATGCATGTCCCTGTCCTATCTAGTGTACTACTGGCTCGTGACAATAGTTCAGGGACAATAGTTCAATGTGGACTAACTTGTGTATGAATGCAGTGTAGGACTTAGACTTTAATACAGCCCACTATAGTACTTTGAAAATAGTACAAATATATGTATTCAATATTTCAAAACAAAGTAGAATTAAGGGTTTGGAAAGGCTTACAATAAGTCACCCCAAGGCTCTAGGACAATATGGCGAATATCAAGGGTTAGTACGACTTACAACCCCAAAATCACAATAAGTCAAGCAAGATACTTACTGTTTTACTAATAATTCACTAGTAACCTCACCCTTACTCCACCAATGAACCTAAACACTCTCTTCCCTTAATGTTATCTCTTTTATTGGACAATAGGTCTACCATGCATGAGAAGTTTCTTTCCTTTCTAACCTTCTTTTTAAAATACTTAAACAAGTCCCTATTACTCCCACCTATAATCTAGACTTATAACCAAATCCTAAGTTACCCTAATCTAAACCCTAAGACTCTAAACCTTACTAGGAAGACAATATGGTCTTTTGATTATTCAATTATAACTTAATTATTTAAAAGATTAAAATAAGTTTCCTAAATTCCAATTCTTTAAATTATCAAAATTTAAGTTAAGTTTTAAATGTAAATTCAATTTCTTCAATTGAAACTTAAATCATTTATAAACGACAATAGGTTCCTTTTTAAATTTATATCAATTGGGTATTTTTAAAAATTAATAACTTTTTACTGTAGATTTTGATTACTGTAATTTCAAAACCAATAGATAAAATATTCTATAATCTATGATAAATAATCAAAACTTAAGTAGATATTTTGTAATATGAATTTAAAGTATAAGGGAAAATATCCTCAATTTATCACTGAATCCCTAATTGTGTAACAATGACTTTTAACTATAAGAATTGGTCATATTTGAAAATTGATAACTTGTAATGAACCCAATAATTTCAATAATTTTAAGTTCCAGCAGCCCATATATTCTATATTTTATTATATAGAATCAAATTTTAATAAATTTAATTATTATAAAAATTCAAAATGCGAACTAAAACTCCTAAATTTACAGCTAAATCTCTAACTTAAACTTGAAACAAGGTCATTAGCTGTAAAAATTGGGCAAATTCAGAAATCAATCCCTTTGACACATGATGTACAAAATCAGTAAACTAAAGTCCATTAAGAACCTTATTCTATAATGTGTCACCAAATTTCAATAACTAATCAAAAAATAAATAAATTTATATTAATAGCTTCAAATCATGGAGATCAAAATCTTAAAGTACACAACACCTAACATCTTTCAATTATGTGACAATAAGTTTTCTGGCTATAAAACTTAGTCAGATATTAAAATGCATAACTTTTACATACAATGACCAAATTCAGTATTCTAAACACGATTAGAGAATCTTTACTATAATGAATCACCAAACATCATAATTTAATTAAATAAACAGAAATAATAATTTTAAAAACACAAGACGAAATGCCTGATTTGTGCACCCTCCCAGCACTTTCAATTACACCGGCAAAATAGCAGCATTGAAACAGCACATCAACAATTGATCACACCGCACTCTTGACAAATTCAGCACAATTCGAGAGCAAACAACAATTTTTTATTTTATTTTTTTATTAAGCATTAAGATTTACAGCACAATTTCAGCACACCAAGAAACACACAGCACAGGAGAATGAACAAAAACGCAAGAGAGAAGAAATTGCAAGGAACAACAAAAATATAGGTTGAATTCGGGGGTGATCAGAAAAGCTGTGAAACGCTTCACGGCCGGTGCGACTTCTCTGTGCACCTCTTGAAACCCTAGGTTCCTTGTCTTTTCCGTTTCCCTGTCTTTTTCCTTATCTTTCTCCTTTTTCTTTAATTTTTATCTTTTTCTTTCTAGAACTTTTATTTTAACTTTTTCTTTGCCTTTTTGCCCTTTTCTAGTAATTTGTAGCTACTTACTAAAATATCTTTGTACTTTTTGGAACTTTTAATGTACTTTGGACTACTTTAACACTAAATACTCAATATATATATATATATATATATATATATATATAAATAATATAGGAAATGTCATAGAAAATCGAAAAAGTTCTATAAAATGCTGAAAAGCTAGACTACATAGCCCTCTACTTAGCCTATTGACGTCCCTGTCAATAATGTCTAGGTCTCTTATTTCTATCTCTATCTTGTAACTTAATATTCTTTTTCAAAGCCTTGGCACTAGCTTTCTTGACATCTTCATCCCAATCAAGCAACTGTGGATTGTGTTCCTACTGGTTCTCAAGCCAATTCTAGGTAGGTAAGAATCTGTTATTATTAAACTCATTTATAAAACACTTCTGAGCTCCCCACAAGAAATGAGTTAGTGACATAAGCTCTAATACTCGATGCCATCGAGCACTGTGATATTGTAATTTCATCATAATATGGAATTCAGGTTGCAAAGGATCATACTTATTCACATTTATAATAATACCAAACTTTGAACACATATAATGTAAATAGTCACAGAACACTGCTGCTCGAAAACATACTGGATCCGTATGAGTAATATGTTGCTCATGAAAAGCTGCATAGGCTTGTGCACATAATATAGAAGTAGTAAAAATCCCAGGTATCACTGGCCAATTGTACTCAATTGAATCAATAGTAGCACTAGGATCCCACTTATACCTTCTTTGACACTTGCAGAAATGGGAATTGGTACTTACAGATAGTGGTGGATTTGTCTGCCATTTGTCAAATATCTTTAAATATACTTTATCATATGGTGTAATTTCTTTCCTGGATAACCCATAATCTTCACCCAACCACTCTAATGCTTTCCAACTAGGTACAGGTCTCTCAATAGTCATATCATCAAACATAGTAGAGTATTGACCCAGAAATAAAGAAGTAAGGATGGATCCTTGTACCGGAAGTCTGGTATTCAACCACCCAGCAAGTACATATAATGGTGGAGGTAGCTTGAATATAGAACTCTCTCGTGTAGGATGAAACTTAATTTGTCCTTTGTCATAAGCATCTAAAGTAGTATATAATCTGATATAAGTCTGCTGAATGTTATAAACATAGTGACTAGTAGTCAACTCACCTCTCTGAGCCACTGCTTCCCTATTTGCCACCGCTTGCAATAAAACTTCAAAACTGCCTTGTGAAGCTCTGGTAAAAGTCAATTGACTCCGTAGAAAGTGGAGTTCTCGCTTCCACTTAGCCCGTATCTCAGAAGATGTATAAAAACTAGGATCAATCTCATCTTGATGATCTATAATCCACACTAGTCTTTTGGGTATAGTAGATAAATCCACAAGTCTTCTGCATCGTAGTTCCATTTCCAACTGTATATAATAACATAAAGCTCTAGCACCCAAATCAGCTATTGGATAGTATAATGGTTCCCAGCTAGTCAAGACCAAGTCTTCACGAATCAACATCTCACATAATAGATTTTGCATGTTCTCAAAATTACTAGCTCTTTCCCATATAACTTGAAATTGGGCTGGACTTAATCTTTGTTCTTTACATAGATCTAAAATACTCAAACATATAGTACTTTGGAGCTCATATGCTCTATACAAAGAAAAAGTAGGTGCAGACTCAAGTTGACTCTGCTACATACTCTGATGTAGTCTGGATAATGTGGAATCCATATCAATACTCTCATCAATCTGGATACATAGAGATATTGTAGATACTGCCACTGGGACACAAGGAATCACCAATTCTGTTGAACTCTTCAAAACTTCTTCTTTTAATCTCTTATTTTCTTCTTCTAATAGTTCAACTTCATGAAGAGAATTAGTGTAAGCCTCATCCATATCATTTCTGACATTTTGAACATTATTGAACTTTGTTCTCCATAAATTACACTCATCAATCTTACTCTTAAGCCTTTCCTTAAAATGATTTTTATATTCCACATTCAAAGTCTCTAGTACTTGAACTTTTTCTTTTAATTTGGTTGCTCTACTTTTATAGATATGAACTTCCAAACTCAAATGGTTTACTTTTTCTTTATAAGCTTCAATTTCTTTTCTCAAATTATCAATTAAGACTGAACTAGACTTAGATTTTGATGAAGTAGAAGAAATTGAACCTAATGATGTTTCTTTCTCGATCTCACGTGATATGGTGGGACTTTGCAACATGTTGTCCATATTCCTGATTTGTTTACTCAAAACTTGACATATCAGAAGAAAAACTTAACTAACTTGTTTGCCATATAGATACTAATCCACAACATTAAGATAGGAGTATAAGAATAGTAATCATAGGTAAGGAGCTAATTGTTCTTTTATATCAAATAATATACTATATACGTATGTTTAGACATAGACAACATAATAGACAGTCATTTGATAGATTGAACTAGCCTCTAAGTTTCAACACTGAAATGATATGAAGGAAAACTACCTAATTGTTCTTTTCTTATTATGAGATATGTTTAAAAAAGCTAGTGAAAAATCCAATTGGATATCGTACCATCATGAGATAATTTAAAAAAAAATTATAATTGTAGCCAACGAGAAGACATGCAAAGTGCCAAATGTGATTGACCCGTAGTATCATTGTCTATAGGAATTTCATGAGAATTGTCACTCCATTTGCATCTTGATACTCTAAAAACAACAACTCCAATTTGTCATACAAGTATGTTTTTATAGAATGCTCTTATTTATAATACAACAATGTCCAATTTCACTAATGTTTCAGAAAAAAATAAAAATTTGATTTCATTAAACTAAGAAAAAATGGAAGAGCAAATTGGCCAATTAGTAGTACAAGAGAAAGCCTAAAGCAATTAGATTCACTAGGACAAACTAGATTCAAAACTAATTAAGAGAACTAAAGCAAAACAAGCCCTATTCTTGGAAGGAGAGGAAATATGCATGCTTTCCAAGTGACGATTTTAGATTCACACATTTAGATATTTAGGATTGAATCAAATCATTGGCAAAAACAAATAATGTCTAAGAATTCTTAT
Organism: Pseudoscleropodium purum; assembly: GCA_963969395.1. Lineage (NCBI taxonomy): Eukaryota > Viridiplantae > Streptophyta > Bryopsida > Hypnales > Brachytheciaceae > Pseudoscleropodium > Pseudoscleropodium purum. The sequence continues at coordinate 9,908,326 of OZ017796.1, forward strand.
CCTAACACATACATATTCAATTAAACAATTTCTATAAATTTGTAGTACTAATAACATATATTTGTTTTCTCTAGTGTAGCAGCATACAAAAATAATTGTAGTTGAACTACCCAATGCTTTGCTAAAACATTGAAAGTTTATTGCAAGAAACACCCATTGTTTTTGGCTCAAAATAGCCTATTTCAGTAAATATTTTTACTTTTGGAATGTTTTCTTTAAATGAAATAAATTATGGATAATTTATAAGCATTGAAAATAATATATCTTTAAAAATTTAGACTTAGAAAAATTTATCTCCAAATGTTATGTATAAAATTGGGCGATGGAAATTACTAAAAATAATGGACACTTTAGTGTTTGATTTTTAAAAACTAATAAAGAAATTCACAAAAAATTCATTTTTTTCTTAAAGATGCTCTCTCTCAACCATTTTTATCTTTGAAAAAAATTGTGTTCTTTGCACTTGTGTAAAGGTAATGAACTTTAAATACATGTGGAAAGTGGAAAATTTACTGTTTAAAAAAATCTTTGTAAGCATGCAAAAATTTAGTACAAATCCTTCTCTCAATTTTGAGCTTTAAATTCACATTGCTAGGTCAAAATAGTACAATCCCCTCTCCCAAATAGCCAAGGTAGATATTTGATTGTGGGTTGTCTAAATATAGTTAATTAATTTTTTTAATATAAAAAATATTCGAATTGTAAAACTATCACACGTACCTTCATTTCAAATTTCATGTAAAATTAAAATACAAATTAAAAGTTTTGAACAAAAAACCACTTGTTCAAGGCCAAGGGACAAAAATGAAACAAGTGTTTGACATTGATTATACCAATCCTAGGCATGTGTGAAGTATGTAAGTAGTTGTTTAGTGATGGAGTAATTTTGAAGTTAGCAACGTTTCATTCACCCTAGAATAGTTCTTCATATAAAAACACAAAGAAATTGAAGAAAAACTCCCTTGAAATGGTAAACTTTGTAAAATTGTAAAGGAAAAATTGAAAAAGAAAACAATTTTATTATGATTGAACAATTTGACGTTTACTACATCGACAAAAAAATCACTCTAAAATACACCATCAATTCAAAGATACTAAAATCAAACATAGATACTCCATGAACAATTCAAAAGTTGTGAATCCCTTCTAATTTGTGAATCCTCCTACTTATTTCATAAATTAGATTGCAAATGATTTGAACAGAAGTTGATTATATACAATTACATGTCACCAGTCGATTATGATAAATATGATGAGGTCTCATATCTTTTCATATATGTGAGTTGAACTTGTACTTTCAAAAATTGACCTCATTCTAGGATTCATTCTAAAAGCAAGCACATTTGATTTGTAAGATCTACCAAGATTTGTAGCATCTTTAGTAAGGTGCCTACTCTTTCTTGATTGGAGTGCAATCCATGAATTAATCTCAACTTTGAGTGGAGTAGAGTCATCTTTCTCATCAATGGAGTTTTCTAACAAAATTGCATGAATAGGACTCTGTGATTTCATTGCTCAACATTACCTTTGTTCACAAAAAAGAGAAATATGCAATTCAAAGCAAAGAATAAAAAATGAAGGGTCAGCATTGCAAAAATAGAAAAATAAAGAGTGCATAACTTTGTGGAAATAGGGAAACATACTTTGCAATCCAACTTTGTAAGGCCCAAATCCCCCAAACCCTATTTGAGTCACTGAAGCCTTCTTTTCGCAACTTCTTGCATCTTTCCATGCCTTCCTATGCCTTCTCACTTATACCAAGATCATTGCACTATAAGAAATCCTCATTTTTTTGACAAGATGAGAAATGTAGTGATGTATTTTTTCTAATGTCAATTTTGCCACCTTTGATGTTTAGTCTAATTTGTTAAGATTGACATGACAAAAACATGATAAAATTTGACAACACGCCATGTTTTAGAGTGATGTTGTAGCAAATAAGGTCAAAGAAGGGGCCAATAGTGCGCCATGTAGAAGTCACATCCCCCACATTATGGTTTTCTTATTAGGCAATGCCAAATAGGGATTATTTTCATCCAAATTAGGAATGATGTGCTAGTTTGACTATTTAGACATTTTAAATCAACTTTGATGTACACCAAACCATTAGAGAGAATCTGGGGTGTCCAGAAGGCCAAGTTCTTTTTCCAATTTCCATTGATTTTAATTTGGAAAATATAGCCACTACCTTAGCATACACGGTGCCAACATCGGATTTGGAGCAAGTGACCACCAATCACAGCACAAGCACCGAAAATTATAAAATAAACATGTACCATGGTTTAGGTACTGTTCGTGAAACCATAATAAATCAATGTACCTGCGTCCTTGTTTGCCACACTATGCTGCGAACAATGATGATGCAAAGAGTGAGGACATGTCATGGAGCAGAGGACTGCGGTAGTGGAGTTGTGGCTGATGTGACTGCCGCCAAGTTTTCCAATTTACCCAAGGTAATGCAATTTGGGAATCAATTACCGGCATGCAGTTGCATGAGGCTCTTGCGACTTTCTTTTCTGTCGTCATTGTAGAGACTTGTTCCTCGTTCTTCTTCTGTTCCTCGTGATAGCTGCGATTGTTTCCTGTCGACATTGGCTCGTAAGTATGGAGAATCGGCGACCACACAGTGAAATTTCTGCAGTGATACTTTTCAATACACATAATGAGGCTGGAGAGTGGATACCAACGCGATATGAGAGGTTGTCATGGGTGAGGCTAAATCCAGGGAGAAATGGAACATGGGCAAGGGAGGCTCGCAAGCATGGAGGTGAGAGCATGAGAGGGTCCTACAAAGCCCAAATCGTGGACTTCAAGGTCAAGCATGTCGGCAACAAGGTTGCCGTGGAGTTTGTGTTGGTTAGGCACGCATACCACCGGCATCAAGTGCTCTTGGATCCTGAAATTCCACATGACCGGGTTCCATGCAACTGTGAGAACTCGAGCATTTTGTATTGTGATTGACCGTTTTGAAATTTTTTTCTCTAAAGTGCAGAAACTAGTTTTTGGATACTAATTCTTTGTGTTGTGCTCTGTGTTGGAAACAATTTTGTATCAGTCATTTTTTGAAGACTGGGTGGACCCAGATTCTATACTTGCACCCATTGTGGTTATGCATAGTGACATTGCAGAAGCCACTCGCAATGGTAGATCTTACAGCGAGCTTCTTGACAACAGCATTTTTTTCTCTAACCTTGTCTACCTTCCACCTACACTAGGCCTTCTCTATGGAGCAGTTGAGGCACTGCGATTGCCAACGTTCACCGACTCCGAGTGGCCCCTCCCGGATATGTACACCAGCGAAGCTTTTCGATTCAAGCTGCGCCAAGATTTTCAAGCAGTTACGAAGCCCACTACCGGAAGCCGAATGGGACATCTGCAGTAGTTTTTGCCGCTACATGTCTTCGTGGATTTGTTTGCACCCGAGGAGGCCAACATGAGGCGCACAACTACCTTGTACATTGTTAGAAATCCATCTGAAGAGCTGTTTGTGAGCCTCATGGACCGAGGTTGGCATACAAAAATCACCTTTGGAAAGGATATTGTGAGGTGCACGATATTGATGCACACTGTCACGTTCAGGTACGTAGGTTGCTAATGCTTGTGCTTTGATGCCAATGTATTCCGATTGACAAGCTCAGGAAGAATGAGCGGCTGAGGAAAACGGTTCTGGAGATTAACTTTGGACTCTAAACATTTGTTTTGCAACTTCACCATAGTCCTTTGCACATGTTCAATATCAACAAACAAAGAGTTCTTTGCTGTCAAAACAACTCAAGTTATCTTTTTAACCCTCTTCTTTTGTTTTGCACTTGTTAGCGAAGCTTTTGATTCAATCTCCAACGTACTGTCGATGTAGCAGTAGTCACCGACAATATCCTTGAACTTCGAATTCAGCTCTCTTTGCAACAAACTTACCTGATAAAACATATTTGTTAGCATGTTGGCAACGTATATTTGCTTGTAGTTTGTTTCGAATCTACTGTCCTAAAACTGGTTTTGAAGACAATATTAGAAGTAGAGTGAAATGGGGTGGATTTATTGGGTACCTTGTGCGGGTTTGGAAGAAATGTTGGCTTCAAGCGCTTGTCAACAAGCTGCACTCGCCCCTTCACAGTTTTGTAAATCTCACCATATCCCTTGTGAGACACTCCAGTCATATCACATGCGGCCAATATACCTTTTGTTCCCAACTCTTCCCCAATTCTATTGAGGTAGTAGTTTGTCATCCTAGTGGCAGCAAAACTGTTTCGCGGTTCAGACAACAATGCCCATGTCTCTCCTTGCAATAGTAATTGTCCAAGTGCTTGCCTTGTCTCATCTGGTGTATTCTTGCCACCACACAAGCGTTTCCTCCCATTCGACATCTTGTTTCCAACATGCACATCTTGGACTACAGCCGGTTGCAACAAGCTTCGAATCTTTGCAATATGCGCTTTGGCTGCGCCTCCAGTCTTGGCTAAATCAGATAGAACCTTGGATGCTCTAACTTGCGCACCTACTGGAGTGTTGACTATCCTCTCCATCTTCCTCTGAAGCTTCAACAATGCCTTTTTAGATTCTTCGAGATCCTGCTTCAGTCGCAGCAACTCTCCATCTCCAGCTTGTCATCCCTCGGAGAATGCTACTACAAGGCTGTTTGCATGAGATTCTGTGCTATTCTCTAACTCTTGCTCAAGCGAAGAACATCGAGATCTCAAAACATGAGATTCAGCCTTCAATATTGCAATCTCCTCTCTACTACCTGCAAGAAGTTCCTCTGAACGCACAGTACACCTCTCATTAGCAACATCAAGGTCCTGCCTTAAAATTGCAACAGAAGCTTGTGTTCTCCCCAATTCACGTTCCAAACCCTTCACAACGTCATTGGTGCTAGCAAGTTTCTTTGTGTATCCCAAGAGGCCAGATTCTCCGTGACAGACAAATTCTACAAGAGACTTCACAGTCCGAAATTCAGGTGGCTTCCAAGTGACTGGGTCTGCTGGGTACAGATTACCGTCCACCCACAAGTCGATGTTGGTGGCCCTAGAATCTCTCAAGGCTGGAAAGTCTGATTTCGGCAATTGTTCATCAAGTTGAACCCCTTTCCTCACAACAGGTGCAAATTTACGGTCAAGAGCTATAACCACTGTATAAGAACTACCTCGACCTTTGTTCGTAACATCCTGAAGTGCCATGTCTTCGGGCTACATCGAAACTCACTCAGTATGGCAACATGAATGAGGCCAACTCCTTTGGCGGGAGACAATTCGATTTGCATTTGTTCCACACTATGCTATGCAATCTAGCGGCAATGTGAATGAGGCCAACTCATTTGGCGGGAAACAATTCCATTCGCATTTGCTGTACATTGTGACATGCAATTTGGAGGCAACGTGATTGAGTCCAGCTCAATTACCGGGAAATAATTCTACTTGCACACAATATAATGATTGGCATCTCCACATGGAATTCGAGGTCAACGCAAAAGGACTTCTCCATCACCGTCGACAACGCTGGTACACTGATTTGAGATAGTGGATTCCACTTTACAACAAGTAAAAATGTTTTTACTTTGCAGCTAAACTGTAGTGGTACAACGAGCTTCTAATAAAATAGTTGCCACCAGCCCTTATTTTATTCATCATTTATTACTAAGGTACATGTGCGGCACGCACGGCCGTTGCCACCTTGACCGGCACTCATCAATTTTCGTCCTTCCACAGTGCCAACTTAGCCCACCCCATTGCCAACTCGGCCATGCCGCTTGCTTCCTACTGGCTCACAGGTTTGATGTGAACTTGCCTTTGGTACCATTTATTTCCAATTTAGGCATTTCTTCAAAAACATTTATTCATTTTCGAGGCAAAAGTACTGGCCTTCTGGAGACCCCAAAATTTCTCTAATGCAAAATAGGCCATACAAAATAAGTTGCATACAATACACCATATATTTAATACAACATATACAATACACTATATTTGATATCTATATCACATGATTTGAAAAGTCACTTATCATGAGTGTATTGACAAGAAAAGACAAGCTATGTATACAAGTAGGGTGGTAGGAGGAAAGACAAACCATAAGGAATATGTGAATTTTTTAAATTATACAAAGTTGTTGAAGTTGATGTTACAAAAAAGATTGACATTGATTTCAATTGACATTTCAATTGATATTGCAAAAAACATTTAGATGTTTTAGTTGATGTCTCAGTTGATGTCTCAATTAATGTTTATAAAAACATTGTTCAATTTTTCAAATAGTATCAAAGTGTGCTAACTTGGATGCTATGTCAAGGAGGAATGGAATTACTTTAATATAGATTGCAACAAATAGCAAAATCATTTTTCAATTTCCAATATATTTTGTTGTTTATAAGAAGGTAAACACAAGAATTTCAATGAGAATAGGATGGATTGAATTTCATACATTTTTGAAAAAAAGATCTTCTAATATTAAAAAAAAATTTATATTCAATTCTAAAGTATATAGGTTTTAGAAAACACATATTTATGAGAATTAGATACTGTAGTACTCATTATACTAACTGTTTAGGACTTATTAATACAATTAGAACTACATTGAAAGTACAATAAAAAATGTTGGGATCCTACTATTTTTTTCCCTCCATGCAATCCTTTTTTGAAAGCCTTCCAAAAAGCTATCCTAGTTCCTTTGTGTTTTCACATGTTTGTGTTTTATTCCAGCCCACAATAATTTCCACTAATTTACCTACAATGAAATTGGAACCTTTTGTTGAAGTTGTAGGTCAATGTTTTTTTTTTAAATTCCATAAAACGTGACAATGTTCTTTTAGATGTCTTTTAGAACATCATTGTTGCATACAATATTAACTTGTTTGCATTAGAAATCCATACATTTTCTAGAACATCAAATAAAATTCTGACTCCAAAGTCTACAACCTCGTCTTCCTACTTATACTCTAAATAACATGCTTATTCAATGTTATTGTCCAAAAAAAGGCAAGTCTCTTGTAGTATTCATTATTGGCTATTGAATCTACATATATAAAGCTTGGCCAAGTCAAGTAAGTCATCATGCAGGTTGAGTAATACTTAAGGTAAACCAACCTATTACCATCTTGATTAGCAATTTGACTATGTTGAAGCCAACTCAAATATGGGTACTTATTTTTCAAAGGTGTGCGCATGTTTTAAAAATCAAACACAAGTAGAATTATAATTTTCTGATTAAAATTGTAATATCTGAAGTCGCCTACCTTGAAATTACAAAATTGGCCATGGATTAAGTCATAAAAGTTAGATCAACAACCCATTACCACCATAAAGGGTATCTATTAGCACATAGATATTCACCAATCAAAGATTGACACGTTAAACAAGTTACAATTAATGCTTTGATTTTGTTAGTAAAGTAAGTGTAATAATCAATTGGTTACTACACTATCACATGTAATATTCATTTCATTTCAATTGGCTTCTATGGAGAAAGTCGTTTCTGTTCTTGCACATACAATTTCTTCCAACGCTACATACGAGTCTTCGTGGGTAGATTGTGACATACCCCTCTTGGTAAAAAATTCATGGAGTTCTATAGGTGCAGAGTTGCCATCTACATTATTGATTACAACATATTTTGGAAAAAATTCCTTCGCAACGAAGAAATGAAGCTCGAACTTTCGTCGTCAATTGTGGAAAAAGACTTACCTTTGTATCACATACATCTATGGGTCCAAAATATGCTAAGTGGCTCAACATATAGCCAAATCTTTTGGCCAACACCGCCTTACAAAGTCTACACTGTACCTAACCTAGTTCTGACAAATTATACCAAAGAAAAGAATCCTTGGTCGATGTGCCCCCCATAGTAACAAGTTTACAGTTTATCTCACTTTAAAAACCCAAAAAATGTTCTAAATTTTAAACCCACAATATCAATAAATTGCCTGCACAAAGCCTTGAAAATCAAGCCCCCCCTGTCAAGGTTGACAAATCTCTACGTCCGCCCCAAAATAGCGTCCGAAACCTGGACGTCCGGACGCACGGACGCCAGCGAACGCATCGTCCCTCCCGCCGTTGGAAGGCAGACGCGTGGGGGGTGGGGGGCAGACGGGCAGGGCGGACGGACGGGGCGGCTTAGAAAATCCGATTTGGGTTTTTTGTTTTGATTGTTTTCACCAATGAGAGATTGAAAGTGAAGTCATTTGGATTTTGATTTTTCTTATATTGCAATTGCGATTCAATAGAGTTGTATATCACTATTTATGTAAAAGCTAAAATATGAAATATATTTTTAATTTTTTTTGTTGAATTTCATTTTGATTTAGAAACAAATCACTTTAAAATCCAGCGAGATGTATATCATCAATAAACAAATAATTTTATAATAAAATGATTGAAGAAACCATTGTCATTTGTCAACATGAGCTCCATATTTCATGAGCAACTAAACAATCAAACATCTAAATTCACATCTCCACAATTCCTATGGACGCCAATCCACATTCCTTTAACCTCAGCCCCACTACTCTCTCCTGTAGCTCTCCGTTCAAAATCTTCATTATCGGAGTCATTTTCATTGTTGGAATCAAGTATCGTTGTCTCCTTCAAGTCTTTTTTCGAAGTAGGTTTAATCTCTTCTTTCGAATTTAATTTTTCTTTTTTTACTTTGACAAAACGATTAAAGGCTTTTTGAATAGGAACCTTTCTTTTCTTTCTATTTGACAAAGTAGCAACATTTTCATCAAGAGGGGTCTTATTCTTCACTGGAGAGATAACAAAAGGTTGCATTTCTCTTTTCGCTTTCACCTTACTCGATTTTTTAACCATCAATCTCGATGTAGGGTCGACATGTCCATGAACGGTTATCTCCACTTTAGTTTTCTTTTGAAGTAATAGAGTGCCGTTTGTTGATTTGATGGATTCTTGCGCCATTCTTTTTCCTAAAATGCGAGCACACAAAGATGCCAATGACATCCAATCACTATCCGTATCACTTAGGCTTGTAGGTGATGACGCTACTTTCCGTAGATTACCGCCTGTAGAAATTTTTTTGGAAATGTTCATTAGGCGTTTTCCATATCTAAAGCTCTAAGAATCATCCAATCGTGTGCTAACAGACTTCAACGGTATTGGTGGAAGAACACTAGATCTCGGTACTTCAAAAATTGACTTCATTGGCTCTTTTCCTTTATCACTCTTTACAATTGCCGAATTTGTGACTGCCATCCCAAGTGAATTACTATTTTTTTGTACCGCAATATTTGGTTCCCCCTCATCACCACTATTATTGCCCACATCTTTTGGAACGTCCACTTCCATGACCGCATCTTCTCTTCTGTCGTTGTCGCAGCACAGGGCAGGTCAATTCCCCATTATACTCACAAAAATCGCTCTAGAGTATAACTAAGTGACTCTAAAGATCGAACCCACGAGATCCTGTGAAGTATCTAGCTCTATTAAATAGTTAAGCTAAGTCAGTATCCCAATCTTACTTTCCGGTCCTAGATCTAGAACCAGAAATACCACCACACTAGATAACTACAGACCGGATTACTCCTTCTTCCGGTCCTACTTACTATCCGGTCCATACAAATACCCAAATCCCAGGATCTCACAACTTCCGATCCTGGAAATCCGTCCTGACCAATCCGGTCGGGATGGTCATCCTGTATCCGTAGTCCTATCCGGTTTAGTTTTGTCTCTGTTTCACCATCAGAGGGGTCGCCGCTTACATTTGAGAGTGGTAGGCCCACTGTCGCAGCACAGGGCAGGTCAATTCCCCATTATACTCACAAAAATCGCTCTAGAGTATAACTAAGTGACTCTAAAGATCGAACCCACGAGATCCTGTGAAGTATCTAGCTCTATTAAGCAGTTAAGCTCAGTCAGTATGCCAATCTTACTTTCCGGTCCTAGATCTAGAACCAGAAATATTACCACACCGGATAACTACAGACCGGATTACTCCTTCTTCCGGTCCTACTAACTATCCGGTCCGTACAAATACCCAAATCCCAGGATCTCACAACTTCCGATCCTGGAAATCCTTTCTGACCAATCCGGTCGGAATGGTCATCCTGTACTCGTAATCCTATCCGGTTTGGTTTTGCCTCTGTTTCACCATCAGAGGGGTCGCCGCTTAATTTTGAGAGTGGTAGGCCCACCACTCCTTCCGTGACTTATAGTGGCTGAAGACCCACTGTCCTACCTTCTAAACTCCTAAGCTAATCCGGATCCGGTTTGGTCCTTCACAACAACCCAGATAGCAATCCGGGTCGTAGGTCACACAAAGACCCCACACTCGACCCTCTCGTACTACAACGACCTTGATGCTACTTCCGATCCGTGCGAAGACAGGTGGTTACAAGTGCACCCGTCCGTTCCAACATCAACTAAAGTTCTTCCGTTACCCCTACGGGTGGTGAGACCTCACAGGAGATCGGACACTCGACCGGATTTCCCACCCGGGAGTTCTAGCGCAGCTAAGGAATCCCTCCCTAACCGCCTAGCCTAACAACGGCTTTCTCACCCGGAATCTCAAACTCTAGACGTGCTGAGGAACTAAGTTCACTCCCAACTCTTCGGTACCTACTCACATGCACCTTGGATCGGAAAATAAACACCAAGGGGAGAAATCACTTACAAACTCACTCGTACTATCCTAACTCCACATTATACAATCCTGTCGCGCTGGAGAGAGATACACAACGAAGAGAATGGAAAGGTACAAGAAGTTTGCAAAATGAACAACTCCCAATTCCCATCTCAGGAACCGATTTATATACAAAGGGTCAAAACCCTAAAAGCACAAAAAGGAGCGGAAAACCCGTGGGGGTCCGCCGCCACCTAAATCTAACTTCCGGTCTAACCTAATACTATTGAGCCGGATCCGGATCCGGATCCGCTCCTACTCCTAACTGAAATTAAAATCCTATCTACCCTACAACTCTAGATCCTATCGTCGGGCTTCCGACCTCCGGGGTTAGCTCCTCGAAGACTTCGCTCAAGTTCCGGACCCGTTCCCCCTCCTCAGGATTCGGTCCGGGTGGAGACTCCAAGTCGATGGTAATATCCGGTCTCGAGCCCGGAGTCCCAGTCCGTGCAGACTTCTTGGACTCAGGAGTCCAATCCTTCCTGTCCTTTGCCATAGTTGCATCCGGAAAGAGGTCCGGTAGAGAGATGTCCGAAAGGTGAATACCTTTGTCGCACGTCGCTCCCGTCAGCTTCCGGCTGCTCTCCTCGATCCGGTCCGCAGCCTTCCGCCCCTCCACCATTGCCGTCTCCACCTGCTCGGCGAAGTCCGCGAGAATCCGGACCATCCGGGAACCGGATAGTTTCTTCTCTTCGTGGATCTTCTCGTCGAAGAGCTTCGCCTTGGCCGCTGCCGTTCCGGTCTCTCCCAGGACCGTCTTGATCTGCTCGGCCACCTTCCGAGTCTCCTCCGCCATCTCCCGAGCGGCAGTCACGTCTTCCTGATAGGCGAAAAGTGTTGCCTTCAGTTTATCTACCTCCTCCTGCAACCGGCGGATCTCGGCTTCCTGCTTCCGGGTCTCTTCCGGATTCGTGATGCATTGCGCCACTTGTTCCGCCAAGTTGCTGTCCGGTGCAGCACCCACCAACTTGCCGATTGCCGCCAGCGTCCTGTGCTTGACCTCCCAATCGGCCCTGATGTTGCAGAGGACGTTGATCAGACCGTTGAACGGATCTTGCATATCCGGATCTCCCCCGGAATTGGTCTTCTCGGCTTCCGGTTTCTCCTCCGGGGCCGGTTTGTCTTGACCGGGAGGCGTCCCGCGCTTGTGTGGAGGCGTCAGCTTCTGTCGCTTGATCGGCGGCATCGGCTCCTCCTCTTCCTCGCTGGACTCCCGGTCTGACTTGGAATCGGATTCCGCTTCGTCATCTGTCTCCGACTCCCCGTACTTCAGGAACACTTCCTGCGTCTTCCATGCCTTCTCCTCTATGTTGGTGAGGACTTGGTTCTCCCGATAGAGGTGGAAGAGATAAGGGCACACTGGAGTGGCCCTTTTCTTCCCAACCCTACTAACAAGCTGGGCCACGAGATCGGAAATGATTTGTGCCCAGTCCACTTTCCGGGTACCACTGAGGGCACCGAAAATGGTGTTGCCGAGGGTGATCGTCACCCTGGTCGGCTTTTCCGGGTGAAGAACCGGAACCAGGAATTGCAGGAGCCGACGGTGTCGGTCATCCAAGCAATCCTCGACCGCGTATCCGTCCTTCGGGTTGACGGCTCCCTTGAACTTCCCTCGGACAAACTCATCCTTCCGGCTCGCCATTCCCAAACCTCCTGTCCGGAAACCGTAAACCGCTCTCCACATCCCCTCGTTCCAGCTGACGGGAGCTCCCCTCACGGTGTTGTCAAACTGGTTGGACAACTTTCCGAGGAGCTCCTTGACCATTCTCTCCTCCCTAAAACCCCAAGGTTTCTCGGCAAACCCTACGCAACCCATGGATCTGAGATCATCCATGAGTTCAGCCTTTTCCGGCTCTGTGGAGGGAATAACCGGAATGACTTTCCGGAGCTTCACCTCGCCTCCAGAGGGACTCGCTTGTCTCGACCTACGTAGCTGAGGCATTCCCACTCACATCTACCTCACTCTCTCCTAGCCGCACGTCCCGTTCCTCACTTTCTCTCTCCGATCTCAACCGGAATCAAAATGAACAGAACCCAAACGCACAGACGCACAAACGACAAAAACTCAACCGCGCACGCTCAAGGTCGAGTTTCTAAAAGGGGGTGCAACAGTGAAAGCTCCTCCTTTTATAGTCCCTGGACCCTTTCCGGTTTGTCATCATGAATCCGGGTTACCATCATAATCCGGTTCATCATCATCATCCGGTCCTAGACCTAATCCGTGTTACATTTCGTTTCCGTCGTTACTTACTCCTGACCGGATTAGATCCAAGAGGTCCACTACTTCACGTTCCGTGCTAATTCTGAGTTTCCCTTCCCCACCTAATCGGATCCGGTTAGCTAATGACTAGTTTCCGTTCCTATTTGGGTGTATACTAAGAAAATCAAAATTCTAAGCTGCGACATTACCCCTTCCTCATCTGTGAGCGTCCCCGCGAACATCATTGACCTTCAGTCGAAGAAGTAGCCACCGAATACTTTTTCACCCTTGATCCGTTTACACGAGTGTCAAGCCACTGGCCCTGCAAATTCGCAAGTTGCAAAGACCCATTTTGAAAAATTTGAATGACTCGGAAAGGTCCCATCCATCGGGTATGCAATTTTCCTGGAAACTCTTTGTGACGGTTGTCATAAACGAGCACAAGACCGCCTTCCTGGATTCCATGATCAACTGGAAGTTTCCGGTCATAATCTTTCTTGCGTTTGAATTGCACTTCCATGGTTCTCTCAAGAGCTGCAATCCGGATTTCTTCCAGTTCTTCAATCGCGAGGAGTCGCGGAAGTATATCCATTCTGGTCTCCGCATTCCGGGCTGCCATGACACGGAAAGTTTCCACTTCTAACTCCACCCCATGAACTGTGTTTTGGCCGAAGACCAAAAAGTAGGGCGTTTTTCCGGTTGTGCTCTTCTCCGCCGTATTGTACGCATGCACGGCCGAAGGTAGTTTCCGGTCCCAATCCGTCTTGTGAGCGGAAACCATCTTGTTCAAGATCTTCCCAATAATTCCGTTCGCCCGCTCGGTTAATCCATTCGCCTTTGGATTATAAGGAGTCGTCTTCCGGTGCTTGATAAGATACTTGGTAGTTAGGTCGGAGATGACGTCATTGAGGAAATGGGTTCCTCTATCACTGACCAACTCCAGTGGGTGGCCAAATCGCATGAGGATTTCTTCAAACAAAAAGGACGCGGAAGTCTCGGCATCGTTTTTCCGGGTTGCTCTGGCCTCCACCCACTTGGTCGCGTAATCTGTGGCTAGGATTATGTACCTCTTCTTCCTAGCACTGACCGGAAAAATGGGTCCAATAAAGTCGATCCCCCATTTCTCAAACGGTGCTAAGGGAATTATGGGAGTGAGCGGCCAATGGTTCCGAAAAGATGGTGCTCCTGTCCGCTGACACTGATCGCAACTCCGAACAAAATTCCTCACATCCCTGTGTATATACGGCCACCAGTATCCGGCGGATCGGATCCGGTTCACCGTAGTAACAAAGGCAAAATGTCCTCCGGAACTCCCGCAATGGAGTGCCCGGATGACTTTCTTCCGGTCCGAAGGTTCCAAACAACGCCTAAGGACGTCATCCGCCCCTAACTTGAAAAGGACTCCCCTAATCATGGTATAAGGAGCCGCTTTTCTCTGAAAGATTTCTTTCTCCTCTAGACTCATCTGTTCCGGATATTTGGAATTCACTAAATAGCTAATGATATCCCGGAACTCCGAAACAGACTCGTTGCTTAGGTGAAAAACTTCTATCAAGGGAAAATCCGGTTTCTCCATTTCAACCGGAATCTCCAGAGAATCCGGAAACTCATCCGGAAACTCAGCGGAAATATCCGCCACGGATTCCTGTCCTCTTTGTCTCGAGAGGTAATCCGCGTTCGAGTTTGCTTTTCCGGGTTTCACTACGACCTCGTAATTAAACTCTTGTAAAAGCAAAATCCATCTAGCAATCCGACCTGACAAATCCGGTTTGTTCACGAGGTATTTCAAGGAATCATGATCTGTGTGAAAAATTACCTTGTACCCTAGCAAATAATGTCGGAACTTCTTGCAAGAATACACGACCGCCAGAGCTTCTCGTTCTGTGGTGGTGTAATTTCGTTCCGCCAAACTCATTTGCCTGCTCGCATAGTAAATCGGATTCTCACGCTTCTCCGTGTCGAACTGCCAAAGAATGGATCCTAGACACCAACCGGATGCGTCGATGGTGACATGGAACTCTTTTGTCCAATCCGGAACGGAAAGGATCGGAGCTCTAGCAAGCTGAGTCTTCAGATCATCGAAGGCCTACTGTCGCTTTCCGGTCCACACAAATTCCGTATCCTGTTTGAGTAGTTCCGTGAGAGGGATGGCCCTCTTGGCGTATCCGTCAATGAATCGACGGTAGTAGCCCACACACCCTAGAAACCCACGGATCTCCCTTACGCTCGTCGGAGGCAGCAAGGATAGAACCGCCCTCACCTTCTCCAAGTCCGCTTGTAATCCGGCTTGGCTCACCACGTGCCCCAGTAAAATTCCGGAACTCATTCCGAAAAAACACTTTCCGGGGTGTAATCTCAGATTGGTTTCTCGGCACCTTTGAAACGTCTTCCGCAAACATTCGAGATGAAGTTTCCGGTCGCTAAAAACTGCAAAGTCATCAATGAAGACCTCAATGAAATGGCGGAGAAAATCCTTGAAAATGTCCATCATCAGCCGTTGGAAAGTTCCGGGTGCGTTGCACAGGCCAAACGGCATCCGGGTAAATGCGAAAGTTCCCCATTCTGTCGTGAACGTGGTCTTCAGCTGATCCCTCCGTCGGATGAACACTTGGTTGTAACCTGAAAATCCGTCCAAAAAGCTGTAACATTCGTGTCCGGCCACGTGGTCCAAAATGATGTCAGTAAATGGAAGGGGAAAGTAATCCTTCTTTGTGGCTGTGTTCAATTTCCGGAAATCTTGACACACCCGGATCTTAACTTTCCCATCCGTTCCCAACTTCTTGGGAACCACCACAATAGGGGAAACCCACTCGGAATTGTTCACCGGATAGATGAATCCAGTTTCCAATAACCGGTCGATTTCTTCCTTGACCATTAACGAGTACTTCGGGTTGAGTCGGTACTGTCGCTGACGGACCGGAATAGATCCTTCCGTCAAGTCAATGTGATGCTCTCCTAAGTGAGGGGGGATTCCCTTCAGATCAGACGGCTCCCATGCAAAAATATCGAGGTACTCTTGGAGAAGTTGAACGTAACCGGATTTCTCCGTGCTTTGCATGAGCTTGCTCAAGTGAAAGCACTTGCCTGGTTCAACCTCCTCCTGCTCATAATCGATGGGCGAGACGATCGGTTTGATCTTTTCTTCGTGAACCTCTTCCGGAACGGAAACTAAATTCCCCCATTCCGGTCTCATCGTTTCCTCACTTACACCCGCGGGAAGGTTTCCATCCTGGATCTGTCGAGTGATCCACTCGGCTGTGAGCGGAACGCTTGACTCTCCTAAGGATCGATCTTCCACCATGGTACTGCTAGGCTTTTCCGGATCATGCTCCAACACAGCATTAGAGAACCCAAAACTTTTCTCAGTTTTGTGTTCGAATGGATCCACATAATAGCTTGGAATCGACTCTTCCGAATCCGTCCAATCCGATGTGTAACCATCCGAGTCGCTGGTTTCTCCTAAATGCTTTTCCGTGGACCAAGGTATCCGGATGGAAGGTTTCCCGACTACCAGTTCCTTGTTTCCCCAATCCACCAGTACTTGGGCAGAGTATAACCAAGGTCTACCCAGTAACATAGGAAAAGGTCTTCCTTTGTGCACACGGATGATGACATAGTTGAGCAGATAATCCGTTCCTCCAATCCGGGTTGGAATCTGCGAAAGTTTGCCAACCGGATGTACTCGGGATTGATCCGCCATACGAAGGACTTGATCCGTCGCTTCGATCGTGGTGAATCCTAACTCAAATGCCGTGTCTTCCAACATCAAGTTGACTCCAGATCCGCCATCGATGGGAACCTTTGGAATCAGGCATCCTTCTATCTCCACACCGATCTCTGGAGCCCCGGAATCTTCCGGTTGGGAGAAGTTAACTGCCACCGCTGGGAGTTTCACCCTCTTCTTCCGTTTCCGTGTCCAGCTATCTCGGATCAGCTTCTGGTACATGACGTTGTCGTGCAGGAGCTGTCCAATCGTAACATTCGCCCGTTGATCTCGGATGTCCTGGATGATGTCATACTCATGAGTACGGATATCCGGATTGATAACCACTGGGGTGTTACTGAAACGAACCTGTTTCTTACTCGTCACCACATCCGGTCCAGAGATTTCCGTCCGAATCTCTGCACTGATGTCGATCGGAATCCGGTTCCGGTCCACCCCTTCCTCAAAGTGAACTTCCTCCGGTTCTGGACTCCGTCTCTGAAAAACAGGATCAGAATCACTACTCGATTTCTGCCTCCTCCTCTGCTTTTTCTTCTTTCCCCTTACAGCTCGTTCGGGTTGATTCCTGGTGGAACTGCGGGTCGATACCCGGTTTACCAAGCTCTCCGTCTCCGCCGGCAGTTCCACCTCGCATCGTCACTTGTCCGGATTCTCCGTTCCGGCTGAGTGGCCATAGTTGAGCGCGGTCTGCTCCCTTGGAAGAATTTGAACTTGTTTGTAAACCGGTCTTGGCTGTATGGGCTTCGAACACTGCTCCTCCTGATGCCCATACTCTTGGCAATTCTGGCACGGAAGAGTACGAGGAGCACCCTGCCCTAGTCCCCTGTTAGGACACGAGTTGGCATAATGTCCCGGTTCTCCACAGCCATAACAAATCACCACTTGTCTATCCGGGTAACCAAGGGCTCGCACGGGCTGCTGCATTACCAACCCCTGACTCGGTCCCGGTAAAAAGTTCCGGTTCAACATGTTGGACCGGGAAGGAATCGTGATCCCTTTTCCTCTACCATAGGTCGGCTGCACTTGGTAGATCTCCTCCTCTTCCTCGTTTGCTACGGTGTAGTAGATCTCTTCTTCCGGATACACATAGTGAACTTGCTTCTGGGCAGCTCGCTGGCATTCACTTGGATAGTGACCCGGTTCTCCACATCTTCCGCACCAGACATTGGATCGAGAAGTCGGAACGATCCGTCTCGGTTTCCGGTTCTCAGCCATGTTGACCTTGATAGCCTCCAAAGACTCTTGGATGTTCTTCATCATCTTCTTGGAATCCGTATCTTCCATCTTCACTTTCACAACCCGTTTATCTCTCTGACCCTTCGACTTGTGCGAACGTCGGGGAGGTGAAACACTCTGTTCCTCATCTGAGCTCGATGAATCCGGATCGGAAACTTCCGTTCCAGAACTCTCGGAACTGCTGTCCGAATCGGAAACCTTCTTACGATGCTTCAACTTCCGGTCTCCTTTCTTGTTCTTCCCCTTTTCTTGCTTCTCGCTCCTTCTCAAGGACTTCCGGAGTGACTGAGCGGAATTCTCGTAATTAGCCGCAGCATCCATGGCGTCTCTAAGTGTCCTAGGTCGCGTCTGACGAATCAGAAATCCCATCGACTCGGGTAATCCGGCAACATACCACTCCACCTGCAGACTAGGAGCGATCTCCGTGGTCAGCTTCTGGATCAGCGCCTTCACCCTCTGGCCATACTTCCGCACGGATTCGGATGATTTCATCGTTAGTGTACTGAGCCGTCCCAAGGCTCTGGCTTCTCCTCCTACCTCCCGGAAAGCTTGCAGGAAATCCGTTCTCAACTGATCCCAGTTATTCCGGATCGGATCGGAAATATCCTGATACCATTTAAGAGCTTCTCCCTTGAGCAATCCTTGGAAAATTCTTCACTGGGCCGCCTCATTTTCCTGGTTGGCGAGTGCAGTAGATTCAAACTCGCACAGCCAGTCATCCGCATCTTGGCTTCCATCACCCTTAAAACGCTTGTATCTCAATCGAGTCATGACGTCTTCGTCCTCGAGGAACGGATCTTCTCTGTCCGGTTCCGGGTCTAGATCGGAAACTGAAGGCGTATGACCAGATCTCGGATTCTCGCTTTCTCCTGCGGATGCAGACACAAAAATCGGACGGTTAACCGGATCTTGCAGATCCGGTTCACTCTGATCCGGTTCAGGCGATTCTTCCGATCGTTCTCTTCTTCTCAATCGCTCGGACGTTCTCGTATTCCTTATTCCGCTTCTCATGAGTTAGTTTCCAGATTCAGCCGGAAAACAAAACCCAATCCGAGAAATGAAAACACGGAAAAGACGAACTACTGACTCAGCTTCTTCTGTACCGCAATAAAGCCGATAGCTTTAGAATCCCCGGCAGCGGCGCCAGATTTTTGTCATGTCGCAGCACAGGGCAGGTCAATTCCCCATTATACTCACAAAAATCGCTCTAGAGTATAACTAAGTGACTCTAAAGATCGAACCCACGAGATCCTGTGAAGTATCTAGCTCTATTAAGCAGTTAAGCTCAGTCAGTATGCCAATCTTACTTTCTGGTCCTAGATCTAGAACCAGAAATATTACCACACCGGATAACTACAGACCGGATTACTCCTTCTTCCGGTCCTACTAACTATCCGGTCCTACTAACTATCCGGTCCGTACAAATACCCAAATCCCAGGATCTCACAACTTCCGATCCTGGAAATCCTTTCTGACCAATCCGGTCGGGATGGTCATCCTGTACTCGTAATCCTATCCGGTTTGGTTTTGCCTCTGTTTCACCATCAGAGGGGTCGCCGCTTAATTTTGAGAGTGGTAGGCCCACCACTCCTTCCGTGACTTATAGTGGCTGAAGACCCACTGTCCTACCTTCTAAACTCCTAAGCTAATCCGGATCCGGTTTGGTCCTTCACAACAACCCAGATAGCAATCCGGGTCGTAGGTCACACAAAGACCCCACACTCGACCCTCTCGTACTACAACGACCTTGATGCTACTTCCGATCCGTGCGAAGACAGGTGGTTACAAGTGCACCCGTCCGTTCCAACATCAACTAAAGTTCTTCCGTTACCCCTACGGGTGGTGAGACCTCACAGGAGATCGGACACTCGACCGGATTTCCCACCCGGGAGTTCTAGCGCAGCTAAGGAATCCCTCCCTAACCGCCTAGCCTAACAACGGCTTTCTCACCCGGAATCTCAAACTCTAGACGTGCTGAGGAACTAAGTTCACTCCCAACTCTTCGGTACCTACTCACATGCACCTTGGATCGGAAAATAAACACCAAGGGGAGAAATCACTTACAAACTCACTCGTACTATCCTAACTCCACATTATACAATCCTGTCGCGCTGGAGAGAGATACACAACGAAGAGAATGGAAAGGTACAAGAAGTTTGCAAAATGAACAACTCCCAATTCCCATCTCAGGAACCGATTTATATACAAAGGGTCAAAACCCTAAAAGCACAAAAAGGAGCGGAAAACCCGTGGGGGTCCGCCGCCACCTAAATCTAACTTCCGGTCTAACCTAATACTATTGAGCCGGATCCGGATCCGGATCCGCTCCTACTCCTAACTGAAATTAAAATCCTATCTACCCTACAACTCTAGATCCTATCGTCGGGCTTCCGACCTCCGGGGTTAGCTCCTCGAAGACTTCGCTCAAGTTCCGGACCCGTTCCCCCTCCTCAGGATTCGGTCCGGGTGGAGACTCCAAGTCGATGGTAATATCCGGTCTCGAGCCCGGAGTCCCAGTCCGTGCAGACTTCTTGGACTCAGGAGTCCAATCCTTCCTGTCCTTTGCCATAGTTGCATCCGGAAAGAGGTCCGGTAGAGAGATGTCCGAAAGGTGAATACCTTTGTCGCACGTCGCTCCCGTCAGCTTCCGGCTGCTCTCCTCGATCCGGTCCGCAGCCTTCCGCCCCTCCACCATTGCCGTCTCCACCTGCTCGGCGAAGTCCGCGAGAATCCGGACCATCCGGGAACCGGATAGTTTCTTCTCTTCGTGGATCTTCTCGTCGAAGAGCTTCGCCTTGGCCGCTGCCGTTCCGGTCTCTCCCAGGACCGTCTTGATCTGCTCGGCCACCTTCCGAGTCTCCTCCGCCATCTCCCGAGCGGCAGTCACGTCTTCCTGATAGGCGAAAAGTGTTGCCTTCAGTTTATCTACCTCCTCCTGCAACCGGCGGATCTCGGCTTCCTGCTTCCGGGTCTCTTCCGGATTCGTGATGCATTGCGCCACTTGTTCCGCCAAGTTGCTGTCCGGTGCAGCACCCACCAACTTGCCGATTGCCGCAAGCGTCCTGTGCTTGACCTCCCAATCGGCCCTGATGTTGCAGAGGACGTTGATCAGACCGTTGAACGGATCTTGCATATCCGGATCTCCCCCGGAATTGGTCTTCTCGGCTTCCGGTTTCTCCTCCGGGGCCGGTTTGTCTTGACCGGGAGGCGTCCCGCGCTTGTGTGGAGGCGTCAGCTTCTGTCGCTTGATCGGCGGCATCGGCTCCTCCTCTTCCTCGCTGGACTCCCGGTCTGACTCGGAATCGGATTCCGCTTCGTCATCCGTCTCCGACTCCCCATACTTCAGGAGCACTTCCTGCGTCTTCCACGCCTTCTCCTCTATGTTGGTGAGGACTTGGTTCTCCCGATAGAGGTGGAAGAGATAAGGGCACACTGGAGTGGCCCTTTTCTTCCCAACCCTACTAACAAGCTGGGCCACGAGATCGGAAATGATTTGTGCCCAGTCCACTTTCCGGGTACCACTGAGGGCACCGAAAATGGTGTTGCCGAGGGTGATCGTCACCCTGGTCGGCTTTTCTGGGTGAAGAACCGGAACCAGGAATTGCAGGAGCCGACGGTGTCGGTCATCCAAGCAATCCTCGACCGCGTATCCGTCCTTCGGGTTGACGGCTCCCTTGAACTTCCCTCGGACAAACTCATCCTTCCGGCTCGCCATTCCCAAACCTCCTGTCCGGAAACCGTAAACCGCTCTCCACATCCCCTCGTTCCAGCTGACGGGAGCTCCCCTCACGGTGTTGTCAAACTGGTTGGACAGCTTTCCGAGGAGCTCCTTGACCATTCTCTCCTCCCTAAAACCCCAAGGTTTCTCGGCAAACCCTACGCAACCCATGGATCTGAGATCATCCATGAGTTCAGCCTTTTCCGGCTCTGTGGAGGGAATAACCGGAATGACTTTCCGGAGCTTCACCTCGCCTCCAGAGGGACTCGCTTGTCTCGACCTACGTAGCTGAGGCATTCCCACTCACATCTACCTCACTCTCTCCTAGACGCACGTCCCGTTCCTCACTTCCTCTCTCCGATCTCAACCGGAAGCAGAACAGACAAAACACAAACGCTCAGACGCACAAACGACAAAAACTCAACCGCGCACGCTCAAGGTCGAGTTTCTAAAAGGGGGTGCAACAGTGAAAGCTCCTCCTTTTATAGTCCCTGGACCCTTTCCGGTTTGTCATCATGAATCCGGGTTACCATCATAATCCGGTTCATCATCATCATCCGGTCCTAGACCTAATCCGTGTTACATTTCGTTTCCGTCGTTAGTTACTCCTGACCGGATTAGATCCAAGAGGTCCACTACTTCACGTTCCGTGCTAATTCTGAGTTTCCCTTCCCCACCTAATCGGATCCGGTTAGCTAATGACTAGTTTCCGTTCCTATTTGGGTGTATACTAAGAAAATCAAAATTCTAAGCTGCGACACCCACCACTCCTTCCGTGACTTATAGTGGCTGAAGACCCACTGTCCTACTTCCTAAATTCCTAAGCTAATCCGGATCCGGTTTGGTCCTTCACAACAACCCAGATAGCAATCCGGGTTGTAGGTCACACAAAGACCCCACACTCGACCCTCTCGAACTACAACGACCTTGATGCTACTTCCGATCCGTGCGAAGACAGGTGGTTACAAGTGCACCCGTCCGTTCCAACATCAACTAAAGTTCTTCCGTTACCCATACGGGTGGTGAGACCTCACAGGAGATCGGACACTCAACCGGATTTCCCACCCGGGAGTTCTAGCGCAGCTAAGGAATCCCTTCCTACCCGCCTAGCCTAACAATGGCTTTTGTCGCAGCTTAGAATTTTGATTTTCTTAGTATACACCCAAATAGGAACGGAAACTAGTCATTAGCTAACCGGATCCGATTAGGTGGGGAAGGAAAACTCAGAATTAGCACGGAACGTGAAGTAGTGGGCTTCTTGGATCTAATCCGGTCAGGAGTAAGTAACGACGGAAACGGAATGCAACACGGATTAGGTCTAGGACCGGATTATGATGGTAAACCGGATTCATGATGACAAACCGGAAAGGGTCCAGGGACTATAAAAGGAGGAGCTTTCACTGTTGCACCCCCTTTTAGAAACTCGACCTTGAGCGTGCGCGGTTGAGTTTTTGTCGTTTGTGCGTCTGAGCGTTTGTGTTTTGTCTGTTCTGCTTCCGGTTGAGATCGGAGAGAGGAAGTGAGGAACGGGACGTGCGGCTAGGAGAGAGTGAGGTAGATGTGAGTGGGAATGCCTCAGCTACGTAGGTCGAGGCAAGCGAGTCCCTCTGGAGGCGAGGTGAAGCTCCGGAAAGTCATTCCGGTTATTCCCTCCACAGAGCCGGAAAAGGCTGAACTCATGGATGATCTCAGATCCATGGGTTGCGTAGGGTTTGCCGAGAAACCTTGGGGTTTTAGGGAGGAGAGAATGGTCAAGGAGCTCCTCGGAAAGCTGTCCAACCAGTTTGACAACACCGTGAGGGGAGCTCCCGTCAGCTGGAACGAGGGGATGTGGAGAGCGGTTTACGGTTTCCGGGCAGGAGGTTTGGGAATGGCGAGCCGGAAGGATGAGTTTGTCCGAGGGAAGTTCAAGGGAGCCGTCAACCCGAAGGACGGATACGCGGTCGAGGATTGCTTGGACGACCGACACCGTCGGATCCTGCAATTCCTGGTTCCGGTTCTTCACCCGGAAAAGCCGACCAGGGTGACGATCACCCTCGGCAACACCATTTTCGGTGCCCTCAGTGGTACCCGGAAAGTGGACTGGGCACGGATCATTTCCGATCTCGTGGCCCAGCTTGTTAGTAGGGTTGGGAAGAAAAGGGCCACTCCAGTGTGCCCTTACCTCTTCCACCTCTATCGGGAGAACCAAGTCCTCACCAACATAGAGGAGAAGGCGTGGAAGACGCAGGAAGTGCTGCTGAAGTATGGGGAGTCGGAGACGGATGACGAAGCGGAATCCGATTCCGAGTCAGACCGGGAGTCCAGCGAGGAAGAGGAGGAGTTGATGCCGCCGATCAAGCGACAGAAGCTGACGCCTCCACACAAGCGCGGGACGCCTCCCGGTCAAGACAAACCGGCCCCGGAGGAGAAACCGGAAGCCGAGAAGACCAATTCCGGGGGAGATCCGGATATGCAAGATCCATTCAACGGTCTGATCAACGTCCTCTGCAACATCAGGGCGGATTGGGAGGTCAAGCACAGGACGCTGGCAGCAATCGGCAAGTTGGTGGGTGCTGCACCGGACAGCAACTTGGCGGAACAAGTGGCGCAATGCATCACAAATCCGGAAGAGACCCGGAAGCAGGAAGCCGAGATCCGCCGGTTGCAGGAGGAGGTAGATAAACTGAAGGCAACACTTTTCGCCTATCAGGAAGACGTGACGGCCGCTCGGGAGATGGCGGAGGAGACTCGGAAGGTGGCCGAGCAGATCAAGGCGGTCCTGGGAGAGACCGGAACGGCAGCGGCCAAGGCGAAGCTCTTCGACGAGAAGATCCACGAAGAGAAGAAACTATCCGGTTCCCGGATGGTCCGGATTCTCGCGGACTTCGCCGAGCAGGTGGAGACGGCAATGGTGGAGGGGCGGAAGGCTGCGGACCGGATCGAGGAGAGCAGCCGGAAGCTGACGGGAGCGACGTGCGACAAAGGTATTCACCTTTCGGACATCTCTCTACCGGACCTCTTTCCGGATGCAACTATGGCAAAGGACAGGAAGGATTGGACTCCTGAGTCCAAGAAGTCTGCACGGACTGGGACTCCGGGCTCGAGACCGGATATTACCATCGACTTGGAGTCTCCACCCGGACCGAATCCTGAGGAGGGGGAACGGGTCCGGAACTTGAGCGAAGTCTTCGAGGAGCTAACCCCGGAGGTCGGAAGCCCGACGATAGGATCTAGAGTTGTAGGGTAGATAGGATTTTAATTTCAGTTAGGAGTAGGAGCGGATCCGGATCCGGATCCGGCTCAATAGTATTAGGTTAGACCGGAAGTTAGATTTAGGTGGCGGCGGACCCCCACGGGTTTTCCGCTCCTTTTTGTGCTTTTAGGGTTTTGACCCTTTGTATATAAATCGGTTCCTGAGATGGGAATTGGGAGTTGTTCATTTTGCAAACTTCTTGTACCTTTCCATTCTCTTCGTTGTGTATCTCTCTCCAGCGCGACAGGATTGTATAATGTGGAGTTAGGATAGTACGAGTGAGTTTGTAAGTGATTTCTCCCCTTGGTGTTTATTTTCCGATCCAAGGTGCATGTGAGTAGGTACCGAAGAGTTGGGAGTGAACTTAGTTCCTCAGCACATCTAGAGTTTGAGATTCCGGGTGAGAAAGCCGTTGTTAGGCTAGGCGGGTAGGGAGGGATTCCTTAGCTGCGCTAGAACTCCCGGGTGGGAAATCCGGTCGAGTGTCCGATCTCCTGTGAGGTCTCACCACCCGTAGGGGTAACGGAAGAACTTTAGTTGATGTTGGAACGGACGGGTGCACTTGTAACCACCTGTCTTCGCACGGATCGGAAGTAGCATCAAGGTCGTTGTAGTACGAGAGGGTCGAGTGTGGGGTCTTTGTGTGACCTACGACCCGGATTGCTATCTGGGTTGTTGTGAAGGACCAAACCGGATCCGGATTAGCTTAGGAGTTTAGAAGGTAGGACAGTGGGTCTTCAGCCACTATAAGTCACGGAAGGAGTGGTGGGCCTACCACTCTCAAAATTAAGCGGCGACCCCTCTGATGGTGAAACAGAGGCAAAACCAAACCGGATAGGATTACGAGTACAGGATGACCATTCCGACCGGATTGGTCAGGACGGATGTCCAGGATCGGAAGTTGTGAGATCCTGGGATTTGGGTATTTGTACGGACCGGATAGTTAGTAGGACCGGAAGAAGGAGTAATCCGGTCTGTAGTTATCCGGTGTGGTAATATTTCTGGTTCTAGATCTAGGACCGGAAAGTAAGATTGGCATACTGACTGAGCTTAACTGCTTAATAGAGCTAGATACTTCACAGGATCTCGTGGGTTCGATCTTTAGAGTCACTTAGTTATACTCTAGAGCGATTTTTGTGAGTATAATGGGGAATTGACCTGCCCTGTGCTGCGACAGCTTTCTCACCCGGAATCTCAAACTCTAGACGTGCTGAGGAACTAAGTTCACTCCCAACTCTTCGATACCTACTCACATGCACCTTGGATCGGAAAATAAACACCAAGGGGAGAAATCACTCGCAAACCAACTCGTACTATCCTAACTCCACATCATACAATCCTGTCGCGCTGGAGAGAGACACACAATGAAGAGAATAGAAAGGTACAAGAAGTTTGCAAAATGAACAACTCCCAGTTCCCATCTCAGGAACCGATTTATATACAAAGGGTAAAAACCCTAAAAGCACAAAAAGGAGCGGAAAACCCGTGGGGGTCCGCCGCCATCCTAATCTAACTTCCGGCTAACCTAATACTGTTGAGCCGGATCCGGATCCGGATCCGCTCCTGAAATCCAAATCCTATCTACCCTACAACTCTAGATCCTATTGTCGGGCTTCCGATCTCCGGGACTAGCTCCTCGAAGACTTCACTCAAATTCCGGACCCGTTCCCCCTCCGCAGGATTAGATCCGGGTGGAGACTCCAGGTCGATGGTGATATCTGGTCTCGTGTCCGGAGTCCTAGTCCGTGCAGACTTCTTGGACTCAGGAGTCCAATCCTTCCTATCCTTCTGAATGGTTGCGTCCGGAAAGAGATCCGGTAGAGAGATGTCCGAAAGATGAATACCTTTGTCGCACGTCGCTCCAGTCAGCTTCCGGCTGCTCTCCTCGATCCGGTCCGCAGCCTTCCGCCCCTCCACCATTGCCGTCTCCACCTGCTCAGCGAAGTCGGCGAGAATCCGGACCATCCGGGAACCGGATAGTTTCTTCTCTTCGTAGATCTTCTCGTCGAAGAGCTTCGCTTTGGCGGCGGCCGTTCCGGTCTCTCCCAGGACCTCCTTGATCTGCTCGGCTATCTTCCGAGTCTCCTCCGCCATCTCCCGGGCGGCCGTCACGTCTTCCCGATAGGCAAAAAGAGTTGCCTTCAGGTTATCCACCTCCTCCTGCAACTGGCGGATCTCTGCTTCTTGCTTCCGGGTCTCTTCCGGATTGGTGATGCACTCCGCCACCTGTTCCGCCAACTTGTTGTCCGGTGGCGCACCTACCAACTTGCCGATCGCCGCAAGCGTCCTGTGCTTGACCTCCCAATCCGCCCTGATGTTGCAGAGGACGTTGATCAGACCGTTGAACGGATCTTGCATTTCCGGGTCTCCCCCGGAAACAGTCTTCGTGGCTTCCGATTTTTCTTCCGGGGCCGGTCTGTCTTGACCGGG
Source organism: Pseudoscleropodium purum (assembly GCA_963969395.1). Taxonomy (NCBI): domain Eukaryota; kingdom Viridiplantae; phylum Streptophyta; class Bryopsida; order Hypnales; family Brachytheciaceae; genus Pseudoscleropodium; species Pseudoscleropodium purum. Next base: position 9,935,486 of record OZ017796.1, read on the forward strand.
AGGCGTCCCGCGCTTGTGTGGAGGCGTCAACTTCTGTCGCTTGATGGGCGGCATCGGCTCCTCCTCTTCTTCGCTCGACTCCCGTTCAGACCCGGAATCGGATTCGGCCTCGTCATCCGTTTCCGACTCCCCATACTTCAGGAGGACTTCCTGAGTCTTCCACACCTTCTCCTCCGTGTCGGTGAGGACTTGGTGTTCTCGATAGAGGTGGAAGAGGTAAGGGCACACTGGAGTGGCCCTTTTCTTCCCAACCCTACTAACGAGCTGGGCCACGAGATCGGAAATGATCCGTGCCCAGTCCACTTTCCGGGTACCACTGAGGGCACCGAAAATGGTGTTGCCGAGGGTGATCGTCACCCTGGTCGGCTTTTCCGGGTGAAGAACCGGAACCAGGAATTGCAGGATCCGACGGTGTCGGTCATCCACGCAATCCTCGACCGCGTATCCGTCCTTCGGGTTGACGGCTCCCTTGAACTTCCCTCGGACAAACTCATCCTTCCGGCTCGCCATCCCCAAACCTCCTGCTCGGAAACCGTAAGCCGCTCTCCACATCCCCTCGTTCCAGCTGACGGGAGTTCCTCTCACGGTGTTGTCAAACTGGTTGGACAGCTTTCCGAGGAGCTCCTTGACCATTCTCTCCTCCCTAAAACCCCAGGGTTTCTCGGCAAACCCGAGGCAACCCATGGATTTGAGATCCTCCATGAGTTCAGACTTTTCCGGCTCTGTGGAGGGAATAACCGGAATAACTTTTCGGAGCTTCACCTCACCTCCAAAGGGACTCGCTGGTCTAGACCTACGTAGCGGAGGCATTCCCACTCGAAACTACCTCACTCTCTCCTAGCCGCACGTCCCGTTCCTCACTTCCTCTCTTCGATCTCAACCGGAAGCAAAATAGACAAAATACAAACGTACAGACGCACAAACGACAAAAACTCAACCGCGCGCGCTCAAGGTCGAGTTTCTAAAAGGGGGTGCAACAGTGAAAGTTCCTCCTTATATAGTCCCTGGACCCTTTCCGGTTTGTCATCATGAATCCGGTTTACCATCATTATCCGGCTCATCATCATTATCCGGTCCTATACCTAATCCGTGTTGCATTCCGTTTCCGTCGTTAGTTACTCTTGACCGGATTAGATCCAAGAGGCCCACTACTTCACGTTCCGTGCTAATTTTGAGTTTTCCTTCTCCACCTAATTGGATCCGGTTAGCTAATGACTAGTTTCCGTTCCTATTTTGGTGTATACTAAGAAAATCAAAATTTTAAGCTGCGACAGTCGTTTCCTTGCACTACATTTGATGCCACAGATGGAGATTGAGAAATTAGAACTTCTTCATTTCTCTTATCATCACCAATAGCATTCTCATTGATTGTCACCTCTTTGACAATAGCGTTTGCCTTTTCCGAAAGAATGTTTTCGCTATTCAAGAATCCCATTCCATTGCAATATGCAGTTAAAGAAGGTAGATTCTCCTGTACCCCTACATTGTTCACATTTTCACAAAAGGTATATGCATCATTTGCATTGTCGAGAACGACATCCTTGCAGTTTAGATGATAATCATGCGTATCATTCACCAAATTGGGAAAGTCTTGTATAACGTCTTCATCTCCCCACGTTGTCACACGATTGAAGTCATCCCCATCATCTACAGCTGAAAGGGCCCTTTCCAAATCCTCGTCATCATCGTCATCATCGTCTTCTAACGTCGGCCTATCTGAATCCTTTGATTCTATCGGATCCACATTATCCACATTATCATTATACCATTTTTTTTCCACATTATCATTATACCAAGCATGTGCGGACAATATTTGATCTCCCGGATTCAACATATTGTGGAATAGAGGTTCTTTGTGTCGAAAAGCCACAAATTCCTTCACCACTGCTACATATTCATCCGGTTTATATATTCTCTCCAAAACTTTCTTACATCCTGACATTGCATCTACATCATCCGCTAGCTCTTTGTCATGAAGAAGGTATGGATTCAAAAGAGCTGCGGCTGATTGGAGATCGTTGTCCACCATTCTTCTTCGGGCATAAAAAGATTGTACCAATGGAATTGCAAGTTCTTCTAGCAAACAAAATGGTGGATTTTGTAATCCGTTCACGTGCTTCTCTAACTTCCTCATGATATGCAACACCTTCCCCATGCATGGTGATTTTGAATCCAAATCGCGGAGTGTACATATAATTGGTTCAACCATCTCCACATAATTGATGGACCGATTCCAAAAATGGTCATCAAGAACAATTTTCTTCACCGCTAAGGCCAAGTCTTTTGGTTGGACTTTGGCTCCACGTTTCTTCTTGAGAGTATGTACATACTCAACCCATTGCGAATCTACCACCGTTTATTCCAATGCTCCTCTCAATTTTGTCAAACGCTCCATCATGATAAATTTAGAGGTGAACCTTGTATCCCCAAGCATCAAGAGACCAAGATTTGGCGAATACTTTCGCAATAGAGCTAGTGGCATATGTCTCTTCTTAATAAATTTAGCTATAAGAACTCCTTTATCCAATTTGAAAGCAATCCATTTTTGTGCAGCCCAGTCCTTCAACAACAAATTCAATGCATGTACTACGCACCCTTGGTAAAAAATATGAGGATATTTTGCAGATATTACATCCCATGCGGACGGATTCACAGGAGTATTATCCGTAGTTATTAACACAATGTTCTTGGACCCCACTTGTTCAATGAACTTTTCCAACACAGCTGCCAAGTACTCCGCATTTTTTTCACAACCACTTATATCCACTGATCCAAGAAATTCTTCACCTGCGGATGATACAAGCATGGCATTGATGAGAGGTTGATTAGTCACTGAGCTCCATCCATCAATGGACAATATTGCTCCAAATTTTCGAATGCTATCTTCGGTCCGTGCATTCAATAGTGTCTGAATGTTGGTCTTCGCCTCATTCAACAATTTGTACTAAAGGTCGTGGTATGAGGGAGGAATGTATGGCCTACCGAACGCAGCCGTTTTCTTCATTGCTTCTTTAAAAGTTAAATTTCAAGCCACGAAAAATGGTATGTTCGCCGAATAAAAAAAATTTGCCCACAGTGAATGTAATTTGCGTCTATAACCTTTTTCAAACCCATTCACTAAGCTACCTTGCCTCTGAGGTCTAGAACTTGATGCCCTTGGGGTTTCACGTTCACCAGAAGCTTCTGTACTGAAAGTCACTTCAGTTGTGGCACATACCATTGATACCAATTCTTTGGACGTTGGACAAAAGTCTTCGTGGTCAGAATGCGACACAGCCTTTTCGGCCGAAAACTCTTGGACATCTGAAGGGCCAGGGTTGCCATCCACATTGTCCATTACAACGCGTTTTGAAAAAACTCCTTCGCAATATCAAAATAAATCTCGAACTGCCATTGATAATTGTAGACAAAGGCTCACCCCTTTATCACGTATACCTTTAGACCCAGGATAGCCTAAGTGGCTCAACATACGGCCGAACTTCCTTAACATGACCGCCTTGCAAAGCCTACATTCTACTTTACCATCCTGTGGCATACTATACCAAAGAGAAAAATCCCCCGTCGGTTTGGCCCCCATATTGACAAGTGTATATTTTACCTCAATTTCAAAAGAAACCAATAGAATGTTTTAAATTTGAAACCCACAATGTGACAATGTATACAATATCAATGAAATTAATCACACAAAGCTTTGAAAATCAAAGCCCCCCCGTCCACCGAACTATGCATTACCAAGCAAGAGACTCAATAAATTGAAGCTCATAGCCCTTGGAAATTTTAGCGTTCGATTTTTTGAGAGTGAATACAAAAGCTTTTCTTCTAACACTTATAATCCCCTTCAGAAAATTAAAGGTTCATTTTTAGGGTTTACATTCAAAAACAAGCAACGGCCCGGACGGAGCTGAAGCGAATGGGCGGATGGGGTGGTCGGGCGGACAAACCAAACGGGTCGGACATGCGGTCGGATAAGGCGGTCGAACGGGACTGTCCGCACTATCCCGCCTTCCGACGCCGTCCGCGCTTTAGACACGCGGACCACCCCACTTAAACACTGACCGCCGACGGCGTCCGCCCAACTGTCCATTGGAGCATCCTATGAGGCCATTATTATTCAAAAAGAGCGATAACATTTCCAAAAAAAAACAGCCTAATAATCACTGCTAAATGAGGATCAATGTAATTGATTTATCATTTTATTTTAAAAAAAAATGTAAATCCTAAACCCTATACCCTAATTACCCTAAACCTTTTCTTTTCTCCCCTAAATTGTTTTACGAATGAGGGGAATGTGGTTAAGTTGAATATGTTTGGATTATTTACTTATATTATCCCTCTAAATAGGTTTCGAGAAGATCTGAAGATGGTGGGGATTTTTTTAAAGTTCATTAGGAAATCAAATGTTTTGCAGAAATAATCAATTCCTTTTTTATTGTAAGCAAATGAAATTTTAAAAAAAGGCCCCAATACATAATTAGAATAACAGTTTAATGGATTTCAACCTCATGATATTTAATGAAAGGTTGTGATTTTTCATTAAAAGTGCATCACGATCTTCAAATGAACATCGAGTCTTTCATATTTTTTAATGAAATTTTGATTAAATTTGAAAACAAAGAAAAAGAATCAATGTTTTAACTTTCAAATTATGTATGGCTATATTTTTCCTTAAAAACATAGAAAAATTCGTTACTTGAGTTGGTTGAGTAGAATACATTATACACTTATACATGTGCTATATTTATTTTGAAGGGTAATTCCAATATTCTTATTTCAAATGTTTTTAAATATTAATTTTAAAAAAGAGGGTTCATTGTTTAAAGATCTAAAAAATTGACAAATATAATTTCTATTATAAATAGGAATTGAATTCGGAATTCGATTTTTGAAATGATTCAAATGAACAAGATATTGATTATAAAATATTTCTTCGTTTGAGTTTTCAAAATGAATTCACGAAACAATTGCAAACTTTTGAACTTAGGTATATGGTATTGTTTTTGGTTTGTACTTTGTAGAGTATAATACTTCAATTGTAATCCTAAATAAATGAAAAAACTTCACATGAATGAAATGTTTCTATGTATTGCACAAAGATTTCTACCAATTACTATAATAATTAGATACATTATTACATTTCATAAAATATTCTACATAGAAAGAAAAAATCATTTCAGTTTTCAATCATGATAAACGATGTCTTTTACTCTTTCTGTTATATGTTCATTTTGTATAACGTGTACATTGTACAATCTTTGAGAGTAGGGTAGTTCATTTTTGACTCCCATTGAAATAGAAAATATATTTGTGTTTGGATTTTGAAATCATTATGTATTCTACGGTCTTGCAAGAATGCATCTTGCTCCTTCCTTTGAATCCTTTTGATATTTTCTTTTTTTTCCTTTACTTTCTCGTAGGGCTCTCGTTCTCTTGTTCTCTTCATTTGACCAGCCTATTTGGCTTGGCTTAGTTTTTGTTTTTTTTAATGCAAAGGTTTATGCATATGTTATAAAAAATATATATTATTTATTTAAAATTAATATATTGATGAACAAACGCATAAAGGCATTGAATGCTTTTACATTTAAAGTTATAAATCTATCATAAATCACTCTTGCAAATTTGAATGATTGAATTGAAAATTTGAAAATGTAATTACAAGAGCTTTCAATTCAATCAATTGCATAAATCATAAATGTTGAAATGCAACTTGTATGAGTTTAGCATCTATGAAGATTAATTCATGCCATCTACATGCAATTTTCCAATTTAATAAAATGCAATTGAGTACTTCAATTTCTTTCTTTCCAATTCTCCAAGTAACATTCACTTCATATCTTTCTCTATTTGTTTATCTATTTTTTGGGAACAAATGGAGAAACCATCTTTGTCTATATTTGCACATGCACTTTTATTTGATTGATGAAGAATAGATTTATGAAATATATAATCATTGATTTGTTCATGTTGATTTATCTAATATATTTTATGTATGTATATATATATATATATATATATATATACATATCATTAAAAGAGTATGGAAGACAAGATTGACAGATTGTATTCAAATGTTGTTGATTTTGAAATGATTTAGTACTATATCATTTATAAGAATATTATAATAGTGTTATGTTATAATATTCCTAAAACAATTGCAACAAATAATAAAATACATGCTAAGTTAGGTTTGTTAGCCTACCAATTGTTCATTAATAGACATAATTGAGTAGCCCCCTTAAATGAAACACTCAATATCTAATATCTTACAATTCAAATGGTGGATTTGTCTAAATTTTTTTTCCACATCTTTTCCAACTAATTTACTACAAGATGCTACGGTTACATATGCCCAAAAGTATTTTTCTTCTAAGACTTGGTATTTGTACTACTAATGGCAGTTTTGAAGTGTTTTTAGTGAAAAGAACTTTAGGGGTTAAACATCTATACTGTTAGATTTTGAAAAAAGAACAATTTGCTTCATTAGGTTTAGGGTTTAGGGTTTAAAGTTTAAGGTGAGCCGTCCGCCCTGTTCGCTCGATCCGGCATCCGCCTTGTCCGCCTCGTTCGCCCCAATACCCATCCGCCCCGTTCTCCGTCCGCCCTGTCCTTCCGATCCGACATCCGCCCTGTCCGCCCAATCCGACGTCCGCCCTGTTCGTCCCGTCCGTCCCGTCCGCCCCGATACCCGTCCAACCGTCCAACCGTCCTCCGTCCGTCCTATCCGTCCGATCCGGCGTCCGCGCTTTCCGGCCTGTCTGCCCTGATATCGATCCGCCCCGATACGGCCGTCCGATTGACACGCGGACTGATGTGGTCCACATGATCTGGATGTCCGCCTCGGGGCGTCCGCTTATATATATATGGGGAGGCGGACGGCTCATTCCGAACAATTGTTCACTTTTGGAGTGGGCGGACCAGTGCCTTGGAAGCTCTGCACGCCCCCTTTGCTTTGAGTGTTGAAAGCATCGTCAAGGAGGACGTTGACAAAGGTGTTTGAAGTGACACACTGTAATTCTTGTGAACTTCATTTCATTTTGACGTTTTCCATGACACTTTTGTCTAACAAATTGTTGTTGACGATTGTTGCAAACTATGCTGGTCAAGATGCACCCCCTCCAAGGACTTTAAATGAAGTACCTATCCGAAAGTATACAATGGTCCTTGATTTAAATGGTGTTCTGTTTCATAGAAGTTTTCTACACAATAGACCTAATACACTACAAGAATATAGGCATTCTATGACTATGTAAATGACTACGTTTTCAGTCATTTCGGACATATATGACTACCTGTGAAAATGGGGCTCCGTAGTCATTGTGGACGAGTCCTTTAGGACATGACTGCATTCTTAATATCACCATCCGTCATCATACAAGGAAAGTTTTGGATGAATTATTCCTACGTGGCCTCTGATGTGTTCAGGTCTGCATGACGTGGTACTTGGGTTTGTTAGTCATAGTGTAGTCATTTTTTTAGTCCCATTGTAGTCGAGTTCTGATGGTGGGCCCCACTTAGTCCACATGGCAATTGTTGGTAGGCGGTTCAATCCAATGTTCAGACATTCAGATGGGCAACAAGTTCTGGTGTAGTTATTCCCTAGTAGGGATTCAATTGAACTACAGTCATATCATTGTGTATTGTTGCAATTGCAACTGCAGCTTAGTCAAGTGGTAGTTAAACAGTATTCAGTCTCCTATGCTTAAGTGCTATTGCAGTTGCACCTGAGTTGCATCTCAGTTATATTTCAATACTAGGGTTGACAACGTAATGAAGCTTAGAAGCTGTTTTAGTACGATGTGGTTGTATAGCTCAGCATTTGCTTTCATGAAAATGATAGAAAATTGATAGCCAAGTAAGCCAACCAACATGAGAACTATTGAGAAGAAAAATAGTTGTACAAGCAATGGATGCACATACCATTACAAAATGGAAGACAACTAAAGCATTTTGTCAATGTCTACATCCATGATTACATTTCTCTGAATTATTACACACAAGGTTTTGTGAGAATTCAAGGCATTGACCACTCTAAAATCAAAATACGTGCCCTCTTCCTTTAGAAGTATGACAATTCTGTACTATAGAGGGCTATCAGTCTTGCATGCAAATGTTACACTACACTTACACCAACAGCGAAGTAATCTCATGGGTTCAACTTTATGTACTTGGAATCCCAAATGACGTTTCCACCTTGAATGTCGTGCATTACTTCTTGGTCAGCCTCCAACTTGGGAAACATCAACGACACCTTCGGTTGCGAAACCTCCCGCACGTCCACTCTAAACCAACCATCCGGAATGAGCATGCCATGGAACTTATCTATCCCTCCTATACCGCTGATTCTTCCCAAAGCCACCTTTTGCCGAGTGGATCATGGATTGACGAGGTACACATTGTCATACAAGCTGAGCTGAAAGATAGATTTGTTTTGTTAGATACATGAAGTACTCTTGCCCGTGGGACCTTCAAAACATATTTCTCATTGCCAATGTAGTCACTCATACAATAAATAACTGAAAATTGACTAACAACTTCCCCAATTGAGTCACATATGAGGATTGGATGAGGATAATGCAACTACCAAATGACTAGGCAGTCATTCCTGAGTCATACAATTGAAACAACATTGACCTCACCCTTCCAATTCCCCGAATGAAATTTGTGTACTCCAACACATTCAGGCTTCAACATCTCACCTTTTTTTTGGAAGAATCACGGTTCTTGTCCTCTACCGCTGTCGTCTTTGCCCTTGTCTCTCTTTTCCGTGCCTTCAACAAATACACACAAATTTTTTGTTAGAATTGAAAACAATTAGAAGGTGAGGGGACACGAATGAGCTTGAACCTTGTGGTCTACAAGTCCCCTCACCTTCCTCTATAAGCGCATTGTCACTGAGATCTGAATTCTGTGTCAAATCATGCCCTTGAACTACATTGTTCTACACATGTAAAGCATTCTGTGCATGGAACTCCTTCACATCTGTAGCGACATACAAAACTTTCAAAAGTGGCCACAATGTGGACTTCAAGTAATTGTTGTCATCAGCTAGTTTTGCCAAATCAGCAACATAGAACGCACTGGTGATGACGACATTGGCTTGCGGATTGCATGACACTCTTGATGCATTGTTGTCAACGACCACAGTGTTTGAGGGGCTAAATTGAGGCCATTCATTGTAAACTTTTGACAAAGGCTTCCCCCAAGCTATTGGTTTGCCGCCCTCAAACTGTACAGCCTCACATTTCTTCCCACCCCACACAAAGAGAGGACTGAAGTCACAATGTCCTTGCCTTTCTGTCATTGTGGGCACAATGTCTTCCATGTAAGACTGACTCTTACTGCCTCAAAATCCCATTGTGAAATTAAAGAAGCACCGTGCCAAAAAGGGTTGCAACCATGGTCTTAAAAATACCCTCCTGCTCTTCGTTCTCAACGTGGGCCTAATTCTAGAGTTTGGATTCTTCTCCTCAGCCAGACTGCAATCCAGCAAGGTCCCATGAATGTTGAAAATTAGCAATTTAGCTTTTGCATTTTCGATGGGTATAATGCGTAAATTCGAAGCAGCTCTCACCTAACCTGATCCAGAATCAAGGAGTGTTGCCTTTGCATTTACCTCAATGGATGCTTTCGTTAGCTTCTTCTGCTTCTTTGGAGAAGATTTTGTTGGAGCACCACTTGCTTCCATTGCCTTCTCTGAGTCGTCCACCATGTTTTTCCCAACTTGGACCACATCCACTGCTTTTGTTGCCTTCTTCTGCTTAGGAAGGGAAGACTTGGTTGGAGCAGCAATTGGTTCCACAAGTTCTCTGGGGTCCTCCACTTTGTTCTCTCCATCCTCTTCAAGATCCACGATATTACTTGCATCACCGCCAGTAATATGCGTGTCGGAGTCCACTTTGTTGGTCTCCACATTCACAAACTCTCGATTCTGCACTTCCGATGGAGGACATTGGCCAATTCCATCCATAGGGATGTCGCTCGCGTCGGCCAAGAAATCATTGCCTTGTACGACCTTCGGAATTCCCTGTGTGCATTTCGAAATAGTCTCGTCCACATTGCACATCGGAATGCTAGTCTTCATACACGGATTCAATGTTGTTTTCGGCTTTGGACTCATAGTTTGACATATTGGGGTCGGGGATGATCTCTCTTTCTCTCTGGCGCAGGGTGCCTATTTCTTGCCTTCTTCTCCAGAGGGTGACTGCACTTCCAAGTGCAGCGGTTCTTCAGCCGCACTAGTCGTCTGCGACGGGCCGGGAGGAGGAAGTGACTCAGACCTGGGCACTTTTTTTCGACAAGGATCGGTCATTAAGTCGGCTCTGTCTCCTTCTTGAAGCAAAATGGACGTCTGAATCTCCACAAGAGACTTAGATGCTAAGGGGCTTCCATGGGAAGTGTCCTTCATTTTCCCCATGAAAGTGCTGAACATTGACTTCAGCTCTTCTACTGCGCTGTTCGTAGTTGCTGTATTCACAAGAACTTTCGAGAACTCGCCCTTCAAGTCTGTCTGAGACTTCTCTATAGCACATATTCTTGCTAAATCTCCTGCAGTGAGACCCTAAAATTCTCAACCGCCATTCAAACAAGGGAAACTCCAGAGTTAATCAATTATCAAGTTTCTACCAATGGGGTCACTGATCAATGACTTGCCTATTGCTGAATGACTACGTTTTGACTTGTCCACCTACGTACAACAGAAAATGTGACTGGGTCATGACTGCGCTACAACCACTATAGAGATGACGCCACTCATTGTTTAGCAACATGAAAACATAAAATGTGAGAGAAGTTCAAAGGGCCTCACCGATCCGCGTCCAATATGGCCTACAGATAACTGCATTCCATCTGCAATGTCCATTAGTCCTGAGCTGGTAGGCCTTCCTTCCTTCTGCATCCAACATGGTAATAGCATTCAAACGCGGCATATTCATTTGCACATATTCTTTACAAGTGAAAGCACAGAACAAGCAAGAACAAAGGTAATACTATCTTCCGAACGTGGAAAATGGAGAACCCTAATCTCACCAACTCTGCCTCCTTTCCGGCTTTCCCTTTTCGGCCCATAGCGGAGAAATTCTTCACTTGCCTCCTTGTATGGGCCATTGTCGCCGCTTTCTTCTGTTGCGTCTCTGTACTCCAATAATCCTGCAGCCTACTCCACTGATCTAGATTCACGTGAGATGGGCATTCATCTTCTGCGCTACTTAGGAAATGAGCCTTCAACCTAGAGCGCTCTGTCTTCAAGTACCTCTTGATGGCATTCCTGAAGCCCAATATGCTCAACTTGTTGCCTAAGTACTTGAAGTCATTGTCTAGGGTATTCCTCAACTTTTGCACGCTCTCATGCTTTTGTTTTTCCCAATCTATGACACTCATGTCAAGAATACGTGGCACATATGTCCTCACTGAGCTGTCCCAAGCATTTTTCTCCACACAACCAGCATCAATTTCTCCGTCATCAGTAATTGTGATGCTGTGGGGTTTTTTGCCAACCCTGCTCCGCTCCCTCCTTCCCTCGTCATAGATGCTGCGTTTCAGACGTCGCGATGCCCTCCCCACGCTATCTGCAGACATTTCACCTGCATTGCTAAAGTATTGTCCTAGAGAATTTCCCACCCACCTGTTCGAATAGGGAGCTGAGGAAGGTTGTGGCCTAGCATCCCATTGCGGTGGCTGCATCCATTGGCCGCTAGGCACCCATTGCCAATTCCCAGCATATGGAAGCCCTGCTTGCGATGGTACTTCTGAGGCGCGTTGTGCAATTGGAGACCGCGGTCGGTGAATTTGTATAGGGGACCGCATTTGCACGTCAACTCTCTTGCGCTTCTGCCTTTTGTCGATGAGGTTCTCCTCAGCGTCCAAGTCATTGTCCTCTGAGTCGAACACTTGCATCGTATTAGCTTTACCTGCATCCACGTCCAATAATATTTTCATCAACAACCCTAAACCGCTCAAGTCCTTCCTTGTGTGGCATTGTTCTTCCATCTTACAAGTAAAGAAGAAGTACAATTGTGAGTCAAATCTGCTTCTCTATCCAAGAGTTTTACTTGAACTACAGCGTGTATACAGTGAAGTAAAAACCGCCATCTTTTCTAACAAAACAAATCACACTATAGCCGTCATAGAATGCAACTTCTATACGTACCATTCTCCACTACGATGACGTTTACAAACCCTACTCAGCGTACGAGGAGTCCCACACCGCGAGAAGGGCAAATTACCTGTAGGCGGGACCTCTGAGGTCGCCTTGCTCTGAACAAGTGCACACACAATTGCTAGATTCATCATACCTGCGGCAATACCTTCGTCGTCTGTTTTGGTTTCGTCGGAAGAGGAAGCCGCATCTACACTCATTTTGCCCCTCCTCTGCACGCGCTTGCTCCTGCGTCGTGTGTTTCCCCTCACTGGCAACGTCGGATGACTTCGTCTGGGCAATCCAAAGTTCTCTCTTGCAATGTGACCCCTTTCCGCATCGGCTACCTCAAGCAATACTTCTTTCTGGGGATTCAAATCCTTTGTCCTACACACATGAATTCACAGCTTACTACAATCCAATACGTCGCTACGAGGTAGGTCAAACAAAATACAAGAGCGCATGCTACCGTGAATGTCGACAAATTCTCTACTCCAAAGTCCGTGCCTCAGAACGGGTTTAGGGTTTCGCTAGCCTTTGCAGCCTCCGTACGCCGCCATACAGCCGCCAAACGTGTGCAACGTGGCGGTTTTCTAGTACTCCTCAACTTATTCAATTAGTTTATGCCCACTAAACTAATGTATGACTCTACAATGACTCGAGCGCTACTAGAATAACAAACGCAGTCATACATGAGTAGTACGCTGCAACTGGAAGTCTACTATACAATGACTGGACTCGGCTTCTGAGACCAATTAATGTAGTAGTTGAGCAAGAAACAAGAAAAGCGGACAGAAATTGCACAAGAACTCCAGTGCATGAAGAACAGAAGGCTGAGGACTTACATTCTTTGGATGGCCACTTCCATAGGCTTCAGTTTTTGCCGTAAGAACTGCACACGCTTGTCTCGTTCTAATTCGTAGGCAAACTTTCCCTCGTCTCCTGTTGCCGTCTTCTCTTCCTCCATCTGCTTCTGAATTAGGTTAGTGAAATGCCCGTAGTGCCCAACAATAGTATTCTAGGGATTGACGTTCACAAGCAGCGCGTTACCAAGAAACAAGGGTATGCACACCTTTTTCCTGCTCCGACACTATCTTGCAGGCGCCTAAGTGATCGGACGTCTGTCACAGGAAGAGAAGTGATGACCGCGTGCCGCAGCTGCGATCAAATAGCAGAATGCAAAAGAGCCGACTTTGTCGTGAATCTTGATTTTGCTGCCTTCCTAGCGTCGTTGAAGAAATTCCACTAAAGTGAATAACGAAGAAGCCTATAGTAGCCAGTACTCTGTGTCACTATAGAACGACGGCAGAGAATCACCTCTTGATACGGTAATAAATGTCCACTGAATTTGGTCCTTTTCTTGTGGACGTCAATCATGAGAGCAATGTCCGTGCTTTGCGTCGGTGATAATTTTGTGGGATTGCCTTTGAGGGCACGGAGTGTTAGCCTTTTATTGTAGAAATTGCCTTTCAATGAACCCTGAATTTCTTAAGTGCTTTCAACCCTAAACTGCTCATACGTCTTCAGAATTATGCCGAACTTACCTCAAGCACTAAATGTTGTACTTCACGATGCTCTGCAAGATGATCCGATAGTCTTAATTTGAATTACTGTGCTTTCAAAAGTTCTTCTATTTTCCCTTACATGCCATACTGTGGTTCCTTGTGCATATGCTATGTTGCCCATGTACATTCTTCTTCAGTTTCTTGTTGTGTTGAGAAGCCATGTGAAATGAAGGGGATGCTATGTACATGTCAGGAAAATTGTATTCAAGTGTGGACTTGCCCTTGAAATTATATGGACTACGTCATTGTGCAATGAAGTAGACAAGGTAAGGACTCAACGTGAACCCTGCGAAGTCATTACTTTGTTTGAGAATGAGAGACGTTGGTAAATGACTAGGTATTAACTCGTTGAAGTCATTCTGTAGTTGTATGTAGTTGTCACTCAGTTGACCTTCGGGCTCTTCAGTCATTTTGTACTTTCATGAAGTTGGCTATGAGTTCACAATAGTCATATCGTAGTCTGTTTTCATTGCATGTGAAGAAATTTAAGTGTGGTCTGCTTGGAAATTTTCTGGCATTCCATAATTCTGTTGTCAAAGTTAGTACTCAGAAAAATTTTGGAACTCACATTTGAAAATGACATCCTTGTGTAGTTGTTGAAGTTCAGAAGTGTACGATCAAAATGCTACCAGCGCGCTTGCCCCTTTCAAATCCACAAAGGCAACGTCTCCGCAATGAGAGATTATGGATTCGCGAGTTTCAGCGAGCTCGTCAACTCAATGCTTCCAGAATCCATTGCCCGTGCATGGATTGCCAAGGTCAACGCAAGCTGCTCATAAAAAATGTGCTGGAATACCTCATGCGAAATGGACGGCATCCATGGTTCAGGGTGTGGAGAGGGCCTGGCACTCAAGACTTGTCCGACAATGAATGGGAGGACGAATTCTGGGGCTCCCATGACAACTGTAGCGTGGGTGTGGATGCCCAAGTGGATACGCGAGGGATCCTTGAGAATGCATTCACTCATGACGATGGGACAAATGATATTGAAGACAGAGTTTATGAAGAAGTGGCACAAGCCTTCATGACCGCCGGTTCACTGCACGATGAGTGCAGCATTGGGTTAATGCAAGGCCCACCAAAGAATGACGAAGGTCTTGCTGATGGGGTGCCTGCCGGTGAAATTGGAGAAGCCGCTTGGGAGGACCGACAGTTTGATCCTCGCCACTTACAAGAGGCAATTTAAGATCTTTTTAGTGGCGCCAAGTGCACAAAGCTAGCAGCCACAATTTTGCTTATGAACTTGTGCACAGTGCATGGAGTCAGTAATACCTTTGCGGACGAGTTGTTCAATATCTTGCATGGTCACATATTGCCTGACAGGAATTGTTTGCCGAAGAACTACCACGCAGCATGTTCTTTGACACAGACATTGGGACTTGCCTACACAAGCATATATGCTTGTCAAAAAAATTGCATCCTTTTCAGAGGCTTACACGCAAATGCAATGCAGTGCCCTCAATGTGATGGGCCTAGGTATAGAGATGAGGAAAGGAAGATGTTACCTGTGAAGGTTCTCAGGCACTTCCCCATCATACCAAGACTACAAAGAATGTTCAGGAGCCCCAGCATTTCAAAACTGATGCTCTGGCATTCCGAGAATAGGAGCGATCGGGAAGGCGGGGATGGTTTGGTCCGGCATCCCTGTGACTCAAAGGCATGGCGGCATTTTCACGAAAATCTTGACCCCACTTTTAGCAACGACCCTAGAAATATCCATTTCGCTCTAGCCATAGATGGGGTGAATCCGTATAAGCAGAATGGGTCCAACTGGTCTACTTGGCCGGTGCTTCTACTGAATTATAATTTGCCACCTTGGTTGAGCACGAAGAAGTTCTTCATCATGTTGTCTTTATTGATCCCGGGGAGGCAATCTATCACCTGTGAAAATTTTGATGTGTACTTAGAGCCACTAGTAGAAGAGTTATTGCAATTGTGGGAAGGTGTTCCAGCTTATGACATAGCAAAGGAAGTCTCAGCAAGAGCATTCACATTGCGGGCCATGCTCCTATGGACGATTCATGATTTTCCCGGCTATGGGGTGGTTGGCGGATTTTCCCATCAAGGATTTGCTGCTTGTCCTTGGTGCGGTTCAAACTTGGGTGCACAGCACTCTATGGAGCTAGGGAAGCAGACATATGGTGGGACTAGGCGTTGGTTGCCAGAAAGACACAATTACAAGTCAGCTCACATGAAAGACTTATTTGATGGTTATATGGAGAATCGACTAAAGCCTCCACGAGTGACAGTCGAGGAACAGTTACAGCATGCAGCCGACTATGAAGCATGGAAAGCAACGCCAAATCAAGAAGCAGGATCAAGGGACCCATCTAAAGTGCATGGTGTCAAACGATTGAGCATCCTGTACAGGTTGCCTTACTGGAAGGTAATGTTGTCTTCAGACGTTGGTAATATGTGTCAAATTAAGTATTGAAGACTTTCTAGAGTTCAATTCTGATTTCCACGAACAAGTTAATGCAGTTTACTAATCTAGTGGCCTATTGTCAAACCACTTTAGATTGTCTGTCTATGGTATTGGCCTACAAACTATGCATATAAAGAACTTGTTAATTGAGGTGCCGATGTTCCAGTGTGGTGGTCGCAGACTACAAGTACAATAATGAGACAATAGGATAGGTGTTACTTAGTTGTAAGGTGGACAGTAGTGACTTAGCAGTGACTCTCTTTCAACTGTGTCTATCCTACTAATTAGTCATTTCTCAGACGTGCCATAGTCATGCAATGAAATTATAGTTATTCATTGCTCCAGCGCAGACAACAATTCACGATTGAATTCTTATACCGTCTCCTGAGTGCATGTAGAAATTGCTTATTTGCTACACTTTGGACGTCATGCATTGCGAAATGAACTTGGCAAAGAACTTTTTGAAAACCATCACTAGGAAGAAAGACACTGTGAAAGTAAGGCGGGACTTATAGAGGCGGAATATACGACCGCATTTGTGGCTAATTGCGCACCCGAGGAATCCAATGAAGATGGTGAAACCTACAGCACCATATGTATTGAGAGATGCAGAGCTTGAAGTATTCTTAACGTGCATTGAGTCTTTGAAGATACCAACAGGCTATTCCTCCGACTTGGGCAAGCACTTACGTAAGAAAAACTTTGGTGGACTGAAGTCTCATGATTATCATGTCTTAATGCAAATATTACCATTGGCTTTGAGAGGTTTGATGGAACCAGGTCCCAGGATGGCTATCATGAGGATGAGTAAGGTTTTCAGAAGAATTTGTACTAAAGCATACAATCCCGCTGAATTCTCTTCCTTGGAAGCCGATGTGGCAGAGACCATGGCTTTGTTGGAGATGGAATTCCCACCGTCATTCTTTGACATAATGACACACCACCCATATCATTTGGTTCAAGAGCTGGACTTATGTGGTCCAGTCAGCGTAAGGTGGATGTACCCAATAGAACGGTACATGAAAACACTGAAAAATCATGTGAGGAATTTGGCTCGCCCTGAAGCATGTATGGTTGAAGGATACTTCAAAGATGAATGCATTGGATTTGTAACGGAGTACCTACAGAGCTTTCAGTTCACAGAGAGGCGTGTCTGGGATGCTGACGAAGAGTATGGCGATGCAGAGGAGGTGCTACAGGGCGGAGGAAGACCGTACATGATGACTCCTGCACTCCGGGATATGGCACATCAATATGTTTTGGCCAATGTGTCTTGTTTGCAGCAATATTATTTGTAAGTAGACCATATACCTTATTTGTTTTCTATGCATATGTACGTTAGGCACAGATGTACTAGTTTTTTTATTTTATTTTCTATGTCTTCCAATGGAAAAGAATGTGCAATACCAAGATGAACAATGCTGAAATACTCTATGTTAGTAGCAATGACAAAGTCAAGTGCGAGTTGTTGTGTAGTCAACTGTGAGTCACAGCTAGTCATTGGATGACGGCTCTTACTATAAAATGACTAAGTGCAGTTGTAACCGAGTCATTGATCAGAAGAAACCACTGATCACCTAAACCCTGAACTCCTTTTGCTGTAGTTGAAATCTTGTAGGAAGTGGTCTCTATTTTGAGTTCTATGTATTGGAGGTTCACATTTCTACCTTCAACTATAGGAATTGGAAGGCCGAAGTTCAGCAAGATGCGTCTATTCCAGCATTTGAGGACTGGCTCCCAAATGTAGTACAGAACTCGGCATTCGATGTGACAAACCCTGACGACAAGGATCGATTGATGCTCATCAGAAAACCATCACAGAAGGCAACAAGATATACGAAGATGAAATCATTCAATAGCCATTTCAGAGTAGATGATGGAGATACACATCGTTTCCAAATATATAATTCCGGAGTAGCTTCGGTTTTTGAAGTATCGACTGCAGATGCAACGGATGTGTCCGTGAACTACGTCGGAGTTCTAAAGGACATATTGAAGCTTGACTATGGGCCACTGCATACACCAATCATTCTTTTTCGATGCCAATGGATGAAGACTACAGATAATAGAGGCAATGCAACGTATGTCCGCAATGATGCTGGCTTTTTGATGGTCAACTTCAAGCACAAACTACCACGCATGTCGGAGCCCTTTATTTTTTCCAACCAAGCAACACAAGTCTTCTTCTCTGATGTGCCACAGAAACCAAGATGGAAAATAGTTTTGCAAAAGAAAGGACGAGCTAAAAGGGAGGTGTTGGATAGTCCTAATGTATTCATAAGTACCACTATAGAAACTCCTGGTCTTACAGCTCCAGAAGTGGTGTCAACACCTTCACAAGTACCGTCTCTAATTGGGGCCATTGATTTGTCACCTGAGGACAATTTGTTAGCACATGCAATATACTAGGTTGATGAGCATTCTTTTTCTCTAGGAATTATGCTCACAGTCACCCTTCCATTTGCCTTACACAACAAAATGAAAGAGGTCTTCCACATGTGGATGACTATAATTTTGTTTCAGTGCATGTGAGTTTTTTTTAAATTCATTTTCAAGACCGTAGGATGCCTTGATTTCCACTAATCTCATGGGAAAGAATATAATTTCAAGTTTGAGTATGTTGACTGTGGACGTCACAGTCATCTCCTAGTACAGATCAGTCATTCCTTAGTAGGAAGAAGTCATTCATGCAGGCAAAACACAGTCATTAACAGACTACCATACAACTGAGTATGTCAACCGAAAGTCATCATCCACCCACGTCATGCCATTGAACAATGCGCTCACAGAAAACCAGCGGATGAACGCACTGTTTGGTCACAGTTCCAACAGTCTTCATCCCTACATCTGCAAAATGACTATAAAATGACTACCTTACAAAAACGTCGTGTAAAATGTGAAATAACAGAGCTCTAGTCATAGTGTAGTCATTTAGGACATCCAGTCATACTTTAGTCGGTTGTGCCGGACAGGTTTTTCTTGTAGTGTAAATAATAGACAATGAGGCTTGAAATTAGTGGTCATCAATCCGTCCTTCTAGTGTTAATCCTTAAAAGACGGATCCTATGACCATGGAAAAAAACTAAAATTTCATTGCTTTGTGTTCTCCATTTTTTCATATATTGGGTTTATTTATTTTATTTTTCAAAGATGCAATTGCATATTTTTGTAAGTATTCTAAAATTTTCAGATTTTTTCATTTAATTTTGAAATTCTTATGAATTTTTAAAGAAAATATAAAGAAAATTCATATCAAATACAAAATGTGCCTAACTTCTAAGCACCCAAATGCATTAACAAAATAAAGGGGGAATCTTGGAAAGTGGAAAAATGATTGATGATTATTGATAGTGAAAATTGTTCCTTAGGATACAATGAAAGAACCATACGAAATGTTGTAGTTGCATCTACTTTGTTGGAAATTGAAAATTGTTCCTAGGGATATAGTGAAAGAACCGTACGATATGTTGTAGTTGCATCTACTTTGTTAGAAATTGAAAATTGTTCCTTGGGATACAATGAAATAACCATAAGATATGTTGTAGTTGCATCTATATTTTGTTGGAAATTGAAGTAAATTTCAAAACACAAATTTGCTATATAAAGATTATAATCTTTGACTAGGTTAATTGTTGTATTGATTTTCACTAGCAATTACCACTAGTACAAATCTACACATTCTAGCTAATCTTTTTGTATTAAATCTACTTTGAAACTAACACAATTGTGTTTAAAATAATACAAATTTAAATTAAAACCATTATTTGGAATGTTTTTTTAGTGTGAACTTCTACTAGTGTATGTATTTTAGACTATATGGGTTCAATAGATATATAGTAGTCAAAACATTGCAAAATTTCCAAAAAAATTTAAGGATACAAAGAAACCATTTAAGAATATTTGTATCAAATTTCCATGAATGTTAGTGATGAATTTCAAAATTTGCAATTTGCAATGGGAATGGCTTGGTAGAAACAACACAAATAATCAATATAGTAAAAAAGCATGAATTAGAAATAAAATTTTCTAGTTATAAATGGAATAGGCTATGAGATCAAGAAGGTTGCTAGCATGTAAGCCCAGGATCTTAAGCCCATGAGATTTAGAGCTTAAGCACCTTTTATGGTTATAGAATGTTTATGATATAGGTGTTTATGTTGTAGGTATGTATATTATAAGCACCTTCTATGGTCACAGGGTTCCTATATTATGTATGTTATGGGCAACTTCAATGGTTGCAGAATACCTACTTACACCTAGGCTCAAGACTTGTAAGCTTGCCCTTTTGGGCTCACATGCTAGTGTTATTCTGAGGTCAATGCCTAAGTAGAGTGATGTGCACAACAATGTTTTGAAATGAATAAAATAATGCAATGAATGTTACTTTAGCATAGTCTCTTTGCAATTTCAAGAAAGCGTTATACTTGTCAAGCTATATAGTAGTAGGCTCTAATTGCTACCCTCTTCTTCAAGCAATCCCTACAAAAAGCTTTGAAATGGAAAGTAAGAGGTTTTGAAATGGATTTTTGATAATGTGGGAGTATAATAAGATTTGTTACATATTGATTCATACTTTTGCCAATAGATGGAATAAGAGCTAGGGTGGATCCATTTCAAAGCTATAGTGTGTCCAATTAATTTGTCTAACTGAAAATTGGTTGTCCAATTGCCTTCTTACAAATGTTATAAAATCTAGCATTTGTTTAACCCCTAAAAGACCATTGTCCCTTCGAGGGACAAATGGGATTTTGGGTAGGTATCTACAGGCTAAAACTATTTCCATATTTTTCCAAAAAAATTTGAAGATATGAAAATTCATTAGCTTTATGGGAATGTAATTTTTTTCCAATCATGCCCAGGAACAAAAGTTATGCCTGAATAAGCTCAAAATAGGGGATGGGGGGCAGCAAAAAAAAAATTTAAAATTTAAAATTTAAAATTTTAATTATTTTTCCTCATAGATTATATTTTTGTGTACATAGAAATCTTTGATTCATTACATTTGGATTTCTTATGAGAAAGTTATGGACAATCTTGTTTTTTGGGCAATTAGAGCATCTTCTTGAAAAAATAACTTGTTAGATTCATTTCTAAATGCAATTTTTTCAATTTTTCAAAAAAAAAAGTTTCATATGATTTATTTTTCTTCCTAAGACAATCTCACCATTGGAATTAGTGCATTTTAATTCCATTGTAAAGATATTAATAATTTAGATTTTCCTTCTATCTCACACCTACTTCTACTTAACAATTTTTTAAAGAATAAAAATTAAGATTTTTTGAATTATTTTTTTTTTTCCTAGACTCTCAACTCAATTCTATACCACAGAAATTTAAAGCACAAAACTCTGTAATGCAAAAAATTAAAGTTAAAAATGTTCAAAGTAAAAAAACTAGTCCCGCAATGTGTTGAAAAACTTATTTTTTCTACTCTAAGCGCCAATATCTTGCAATCTATGCAGTCAAAAAATTTGAAGTTTTTTCCAAAAATTCTCATATTAGTTAGGTGTAAGATCCTATGGTTAGATGTGAAAAAAAAAATTCATTTTTTTAAACTTTAGCCATAGAAATGGCAGTGTCGAGTGTTTTTTGGCAGAAAAAAGACCTTGGTTCTTTAGGGGTTAAGTTCAATAATGATCACATTTTAGAACCTTGTGTATTCCTTTTTGCATGCCGCAATGCTTGTTTTTGGTCAATCCATATCATTTTTCAGACTAAGCAAGGGTGGATTTTGCAATGCCTGAAATCAGAAAAAAGTTCTAGGATAGAATTCTTTGAAAATTCATAAGTAATTTATAAATGCTCCAAAAAAATATGAAACCAATTGTGTTAAATTCTCCATCAATTTTCCTTCAAGTGAGAAATTAAAAAAAAAACACTTTTAAGCATCTAAAAAACATTAGAAAGGCCAACCAGCCCTAAAACGGTCACTTCACGAGCACACTACCTTAAATGTGTACTTTGCACATGCTTGCCTACAAGTCATCAATTCTCTTTTAAAATGTTTGTAATCACTTGCCAAGGAATTGGTTATTCTTGTGCATTTTAGGATGAATTAGCATCATATTGTTGCCTTTACACATATCTCCCTTGCCCTACATTGGGTAGTAATTTTTTTTTAAATCCTCACATGTTTCAATATAAAAATTATTTACAAATTTCTCCCAATAGAATGCATAATTGCTTAAGAGCATCCCTGCCAAGGGCATTCCCTATCCCCTATTCCAATGAATTTAATTTGGATAGGGAAGAAAACTTCCTACCAAGGTTCTTTATCCCTAAATATTTAGGAAACTCAATGTCCAATTCTCTATATGGGGGGAGATTTAGGGAACTCAAAGTCAACTTCCTTGTATGTTTAGGGTAGAACAATACTAGTGGGGAAGAGCATTTCCTATCCCTATACTTGGTCTTTCTTTACCTACATAGAGATAGGGATAGGGAAGCCATTGTTGGGATGCTCTAAGTGGTTGGAAATGGATCGGTTGTGATTAAATGTAAATGTAATTGTGAAATTTTTAGTCGTCCTAAAAATTAAAAGATCTTTAAAGAGTTGATTATACTTATTGGTAGGTGAAGTAAATATCCCAGCATTGTTCATATAGTTGCAAGCTAGAAAGCTAACCAAGCTACAAACAAGAGAGTGATAAATTGAGTGTCCAGACACACATGCACAAGATTGGCAGTCCAGTCTTCCTAAGTCGGTTTGCGCGCAGTCTTGGCCAAATTGTTCCCTCCGACTGCAGTATGGCAAATTGGCAAAATTCCTCGATTGTATTCTATAGTATTGATCGAAGTATTGACAAGCATTACCAGAATTTACCCCCATAAAACAACGTTTGTAGCAATGTCTGGGCGCTGAACACATGCAGAAATGTGATCCCACAAATTGGCATTCAACGTTGCTACGCGGATAACGTATTTTGGGCATGTTTGCTGAAAAATGTTGTGTGTTCACTGAAGTGCGCGCTTTCCAGAATTTGCATTTTACTGCCAAAACGTACGTAGGTAAACCATCTTCCCAAACGTTGCTACGTACTCCGTACAACGGAACCAAAATTTCGTTAAAAGGGCGGTATTCCACAAACTTGGCACTTGAATTCTACATATATATTAGTACAAGACTTCGGATTTGGAGCTAAAGACGGAAATGCAGAAATGGCGTTTGGAATACCGCCATTTTAACGAAATTTCCCGTAACGGTGCTAAACCCTCCAAATTCTAATTCTAGTAGTGACAGAGGCTTGAATGTACAGTACTCAATGAAAAGTGTGGACTAGTATAAGTCTACTGTAGAATCAAACAAGCCAAGAACAGAGTGATCGAAAGTGACAAGATGAGTCGATGCAACAACGTAATAAACAACAAGGTTAAATTTTTTCCTCTTCAATGAATTCAACCGATGATCCTGGAACTTGACAATTAGTCAGAAACGCAGTGCACCATGAATTACTCGTACGTATGGACTCGTCAACTATTCTACTCGCTCCAGGATCAATTCTCAATCATAGACATTTCAAGCCAAGGGCTGGTCGAATTCTCCTTCGATTTTCAACCTCGATCCGGATCCCATCTCCTGCAGCACGTCACTCAATCAATTCAATCATCAACACACAAATTTGCTAGATTTATGAAACCAGGTCCACACTCCCCACGGCCGGCCAGTAAGTGTTGATAGATCATGCAAGTAAGATTGGTCATTTAATTCAATATAAGTATATAAGACCCATATTCATCAATATGCATATAAATACTGCTATCGAAACTATACCAGCACAAACTAAACTTACTAAGACCAGTATCGATCTCACGAGTACCATATTTTGCAAAACCATGATAATCCACGTACGTCCAGTGCATACCTGCTTTGCGAGAGAATGATGCATTGATCGATCAGTAGCCTCCGGCAGGGGGCGTCTGGTACTCCGGAGCAGGCTCCGAAATGGGAGAAGGTGGGCTATCAGCATAAGGAGGCCCAGGCGGAGACTGATACTCAGGAGCATCCGGCACACTGTAAACATCCGGCGCCGGAGCCTCCACATCCGGAGGACTGTAGTAAGGCACACTGTAAGCAGGCTCCGGACCTGGCGCCTCCTCTGCAGGCGGCGGTGGGCAATCGAGGAAACGGTCGATCAGTTTGCCCAGGTTCAGCAACGCCCTGCCCTCAGCCGGTGCCACCAGAAGCATGGCTGCTACAACCAGAACCGCTATGGAGATCGCCTGCATGCCCATGGTCTTCATCGATCTAGCTTTGCAAAATGGAAGCTAAGGACGAGGAGGAATGCACGCAAGTGAGAGCGAGTGGGGGAGTAATGGAATTGGGAAGACGGGTTTTGAAGTTTATATACCAAGGGATTGAGACTTTGATCGAGAGGGTTACGTTTTAGTTAGCTTGTATCCCGGTTGTATGAGTAATTGCGTACGTCAGGTCGATGATGGATTTTATTGACAATTGCAGCGACGAGTGAGGGTGGGTGTGAAGCTGGGTGGTTGATCAATGCTGTGGGATTGCAAAGTTAGCTAACCATCTGCTTCCATAGTGAATTGCTTCCACAGGGAGCTAGCTTATATTAAATCCCTGTTATTGAAAATGCACAAGGTGGGGGACTATCTACCATTTGTGTACATTTTACAGATTGAGGAGTCAATATGAGGTGCCCGTGCATCGGGATTGCGATATTATGGTAGCCGACCCATTTCTGACTGGAACCCATTCCCATCATATAGGGTTGACAGGACGTCCGGACGTCCGGGACGTCTGGGATGTCCGGACGCGGACGCTGTGTCCGCAACGTCCGCTGACATTCGCGTCCTGGCGGACGCAGCGTCCGTTCGCCCGATTACGGCCGTCTGATTAACGCGCGGACTGATCTGGTTCACACGATCTGGGCGTCCGCCTCGGGTGGTCGGGCCATCCACCCTGTCCGTCCGTCCCGCCCGTCCGCTTTCCGACGGCGGTCGGGACGCTGTGTCCGCTAGCGTCCGTGCGTCCGAAAAACGGACGCTATTTTGGGGCGGACGTTGAAATTCGTCAATCCTACCATCATATAGGCTACACTCTTCCCAAATAGCAGGAGATTAATTATGACACAATTTGCAATGCAATTGTGGTGCATTACGATTGGCTGCAGTCTTGGTTGATTTTACAACCAACCCATGGTTGGTAATAGGAATACCTATATGACAAGAATAGGTCAAACAGAATCTCCAACTAAAAAATCTATAGTAATTAAATTTTGAGAAATAAAATTCTGGAAAAATATGAAATCCTTCTAAACCCTATTTCTATACATGGAAGAATTTCTGCACTCAAGAAACCTATGCTCCAGATATGCATAATTGCTTAATTGGTTGAAAATGGGTCAGCTAGCATAGAAGAATTAAGACTGAGTCCTTGTTGGTGAAGGAGACTTCATTAAGTTAGTGGTGTATGTAAGTAGATGGAGCGTGCCTTTTGTGGTTCGGTGTCTGACCGATCAGGCGAAAAATGCAATCTTATTTATATTGGCGATGTACCCAAAAGTGACAGGCACTGCCATACACAGTTTATACTTGGGAGGTGAAACTTCCAAAGTAAAAAGCTTCTGATTGCCAAATATGAAATGCACATGAGCAGTTCCTCCTTCGTTAACCGAGACATGTAAGATAAACTTGCCTATGACAGGCAGAATGGCTGATCTGTCCTATTGCCATTGACAAAAAAAATCTGATTTTTTTTTGTACAAAGACAAATGTGAGAAATGAAGGAAGCAACTAGAATTTTATTTTTTCGATAAAATATGAATTTTTTGTGAATTTTCGAAGTTTGCTATCCAGTTTGCCCAAAAAAGTCTGTAGACTACCCCAAATCAGCAAAAAAGTGTTTCCATGATGGTCATCTTACCACCCAAAGCAGTCATAACATTCTTTAACATGGTTACAAGATTTCCTAACATGGATATGACATAAAGAAATTAAAAAATAACTTTTTACTAACAGTTTACACTAGAAAGGTGTCAATGTTCTATCACAGTTATTAATAACTCCATAACCATATTCCAAGGCTTTGATGACAACTAAAAATCAACCTAATGTAGTCTTAATTCTATTTTTAAGAAAAATTTTCTCATGGGTTGATGGAAGACTGTAATGGGGGAGTTCCCTAGGTGCCTGTCTTGGGTGATTTGCTTGTCATAGGCAGGTTTACCTTAACTTATAGATTAAAGTGCAAAACAATTGTCGAAAATATTGCCATTAGAAGTAATGGAAAAGGCAAACTTAATTGACATTCATTAATTGAAATCCTTTAGAGCAATTTTGCTGAAAGTCAAATATTATACAGTTGCTACTGGAAAAACTAAAATTTAATGCAAATTATGTCTGAATTATTGGCCAGCCTCCACCAAATTTGGAATTTGAAAGTAATGAAACATAACAAATAACCGGTTTTTTGTATTGTTTTCTTCAAATGTTAAACAATTGCCCAATACCCATCTTGGTGTTTAGGTGACAGATACAAGTTCACTATTGACCCCTCAAAAACTGAGGCACATTTAGGGCACAAATTGTGAAAAATCTACTTGACTATTCAAGGCAATGAGAAGAAAAGGAATTTTTTTTTCCAAAATTCAATTATATAAAATTTCTACTAGTTTACTATATGAATGTGTGGAAAACATTTCAGATACTTGGACCACACAAATTGAAAAATTATAGTAGAACTACCCATAGTCAACCACTTTAGTAATTTCAAATATGTTATGGAGTAGTGTAAGGCAATGTAAACTTTCTATCATGTTAAAAGATAGAAATTAGGGGAATTGCAATTTTTTGGTAATTTTATGATTCGGATTGAAATTGCTATGAATTTTGGAAGCCAAGGGTTGGTTTAAATTCATACCTATTATCTAGAGTCTTCTAATTCTAATTAGTCAAGAACTTCTTTCCCACTCACTATGGAACATGTGTCATGACTTGATTAGTCTTAACTTTGAAAAGGAGAAAAAATACATTGGCTAAGCTTTGATTGGAAATTTGTTCTAGCCTTAGTTGAGAATATTTGCACCCTATAAGTTAGGTATAGCTCTCTAGTTGGAAATGGGTAGTCATTACAAAAAATTTCAGGCCTTGGGAAGGCTACAAGTTTGGAACTGCCCGCAACTACCTTGTTGCAAATAGAGAGGAATTCCGCAATTTTTTATTTTTTATGAAAGTTGCTAATGTGGCACTACTTGTGCCACATTAGTGCCACATCAGGTTTTAAAACTTTTTAATTAAATATATTAAAATAAAATAAAATAATTTTCTTATAATTGCACTACGGGCTGCCAAAAACAAAATTCTTAACGGCCCTCTACAGGGCTCAGATTTTTCCTAATGACTATGATACAATGTTTGAAGTTAGAAGTGAAAGGTTGTTTTTTCTAATCTTGCTAAATAGGACCAACCAATAGGCTTTAACTCCTCCTAAAGTGAGATTTTTATACTATACATGATTGTTTTTTTTGACATTTTCACTTTGCATCATGTAAGTTATATAGAAGCCAAATTTCAAAATTATAGGAAGAGTTTTTGGCACATGTTGCTTAAAGTTGCTTGGGCCATAATAAAGTTCAAAGCAACATAAATTTTGATCTAAGCACCCAATCGGAGAAAAAATTATATTTCCACTAAGGGTATACATGTTTACAACTTGTATTAAAATTTGAAGAACATTCATTAAAAAATGACTTCATACACACTTATCCAAGATCATACGTGTATGTTCATTGAATAGCATTAGAAGAGATCTAAAGGCAACAAAAGCCTATGAATTCCCATGCTACAGGGGATAAGGAAACTATGCCACTACAGCACTATGATGTGGCCAAGACCTTGCCACATCATATAAAAAAATTTGAAAAAAAGTGAAAATTCTTTTTCTACTTTTTTTTTGCATTTTGAAATTTTTGTGACATTTTTTTTTCAAACAGTCAACCATTTCATCCTTGCAAGGGTAACAACAAAGGGAACAAGCCTAAAACAAACTTCCATTGCCCTCAAATCCCTTCTAATGTCATCCAAACCTTTAGGAGATAATTTGTTGGTGTTTTGAATGAACTTGTTGAAATCCAATTTATTAAGCATTACAAAGCATGATATAATGAGAGATGAAAAATTTGCATAAATAACACTACAGAACTTGCTATACAACTATCCATTACTATTGTGAAGAAAATAGAAATAAGAAATGAAGATGAATTTGAAATGAAGTCTTAAAAATCAATGAATTGACTAACATCAACTATGATCTAACATCCGTCTTTCATACCTCTCATTAAACATTTTATTGAATAAACAATATTAAAATTCAATAATTCAAAATATAATAAAATATTGAAAAATACTTTTCTATTCAATAACAAATGAAATCGGTGCAAAACTTTGAAATTTTTATATTGCCAATTCAATGTCTCATGTATTTGTTTTTTTAGTATAGGCATGCTAATAATTCTACATTTGTTAGCTAATTTTGTGGCAGACAACAATTTCATATGCATAAATTTCAACGGTCTACCAAAAATTTCAATATTATTAGCATCTACCTTGATGAGAAGGCACTTGTAATCTCTAAATTTTTGAGAGTTTAAAGATTTGCACCAATGAAAGAATGCTCTTATAAATGCTCTAAATTTGACAATAATACTACATAATTAAAAAAAATCTTAGCCACATATTTAATTTGGTGCACATCCAACAATGCACTTTGTAAAAATATTTGTATATTGCTATGCATAAAATAATAATATTTGTGCATTATTTAGTTATTTCTTTATATTTATAACTATGTAAAAATCAAGGCAATTTTTAACCAATCAAGTAAAAGTGGAAGTGAAATTATTTATTCCATCATCTCCAAATGACGCATTCATTCAAATGCAAGTATATATACAAACTCATTTAAATTTTGATTGAATGTCAAAGTTAGAAAATACAACCTATGTATATTTTTTGAATGTAGTGGTATACATGAGGTCTTCAAGCACTAATGTATTAGAAAATTAAAAGACCAATCCTAAGAGCTAAAAATCTACCTTCTAAATGTGGTATATTAATGAATTACTAGTGTATATTGTGATATTTGGAAATATCCTACAATATAGAATGCAGCAATTCATATATCATTTGATATAGCTTAAAAATTCCAAAATTAATAGCCCATAACCTATAATTGATAATTGATTAAAAATACATGCTTTGAGTGACCACTTTTAGCACCTCCAAGATTCAAATGGTAACTCCTAAACTCTCCATCATCCATATTTTAAATAATGAATACAATCTAAATCATGACAATCTATTGTCCAATTTTTTCAATCATCCCAAGCAATTATTGACTCTTCAAAAAAATGACCTTCTTATGAGCAATTTGACAAAATTGACGTAAAGAGTGTATTCCTACAAAAATATAATAAAAAACGTAAAAGAAATCTTCGAAAAGATTCAAGCATTAAAAGTTAAGTACAATTGAATGTACATCTATTATAAGGACAAAATAAGTTAGGAAAATCTGTTTATGCTATATGACTATTTGTCATTTTTGTCATGTATTAGTAAAATACATTTGAAAGCTTGATCAAATGTGCACCAAAGATACATAGTGATAGAGATAGTATGGCTTGTAAGATACAATAGCTAGAAGTTAGAGACACTTTCTATTCTCTTGACACCTAAAAATTGGCCTTGAGTGAATGACTTTGAAGACTCAAAACTACAACAACCATTGAAAAGCAACTAATGACAAGTCAAGAGTTTTTTGAAGCAACCAATGAAGGTTGAGATATTTCATGCTTCTAGGGTGTCCATTCAAGGTGAGTCTAGTGTTAAGTTTAGGTTCTTCTATGTTTTCAACTTTGAAAACTTGTGAGATATTACTAAAGCGTCAAGAAAAGTACAAAATCACTTGAGCTGGATTTCTCTTGCTTTCACCTATAACTTCACCAAGTTTTTAGAAGTAGATAGTTTATGGACCTCATACCTAAAGGTAGAAATACCTAGATCTAATGACGAGGGCTTCTACTTGACCTGTAGCATGCAACTTTTTCCAACTAAGGTTGATACAAATTTCCAACCAAAGCTT
The DNA here is from genome assembly GCA_963969395.1 of Pseudoscleropodium purum. Lineage (NCBI taxonomy): Eukaryota > Viridiplantae > Streptophyta > Bryopsida > Hypnales > Brachytheciaceae > Pseudoscleropodium > Pseudoscleropodium purum. Next base: position 9,965,707 of record OZ017796.1, read on the forward strand.
GCAATGTTTTTTTTTTCTCCTTTTCAAGGTTGGGACTTATAAGGTGATGACACATGTCCCAAAATAATGAGCAAGAAAGTAGGAAGTAGTGAGCCAAAAAATAGTTCTTGAATGATTGGAATTAGAAGAGCTTAGACATGACTATAGATTATGAGCACTTCTAGACTCCCATAATTCATAATAGTTCCAATTTTGAGAATAAAATTACAAGAAATTTGCAGTCTCCATATTCCTATCATTCAACATGATATTGGATTTGAACATGAGAAGATATATTCAACATGACACTGGATTTGAACAAGAGAAGAGCACACCTATTATGTGTGACAATCAAGGCGCGATTGCTTTGGTGAAGAATCCAATTCACCACTCTCGAAGCAAGCACATTGACATTCAACACCATTTCATTCATGAGAAGGTTGAGAGTGATATGATTGAATTGAAGTATATTCTTACAAATCGCATGGTGGCTGATGTGCTCACGAAAGCACTTGCAAAGCCTCGACATGAAGGTCTTCGAAAGCAGATGGGCTTACAATTGTTTGGCAACAAACAAAGTGGGAGTGTTGAAGGACTTGACTAATGTGTTAGGTTTGTGTTGAAAGACTTGGATTAAATAAAAGATTACTTGTAGGAACTCCTTGTTAAGTCTATAATTACTTGTAAGAATTCTATATATAGACTGACTAAAGTAACAGTTGTTTGTAGCCAAGCCAATAGAGTAGTATAAGAGGGCAGCCCCTTGCTTGGGTTTAATACCCCTTTCTCATGTTTGCTTTTGTAATCCTCTTCATTGAAATATATTACCTTGTTGTTCTATTCACAATAAAAGGAAGGGAGAGGATGGAGTTTCTGTTCAAGAGTTGCAGCTCCGAGGACTTGCTAGTCCAGCAACGAAGTGGGTGGCCAAGTGCCAAGGGACGATTGAAACTAGAGGATTGGGAATTTGTGAAACATGACAAGCTCTTCTCCAATTGGAAGGTAGCGTTTGTCTATCTAGTCTGACTGAATCTTGATCCTGTCGATGGCAAGTGCAAGTGGTCTTTTTTTTAGTTTACCTCACATCAGGCAGCAACGATTTTTTAAAAAGACAATCAATTATCTGTGTCAGTGTTGTAATGCCCTAGCAGACGAGTGGTGCTCAGGTTACACCAACCCCGGGAATGTATACTCACCAGCGAACATACACTGGGGGTCACTAGAATAGCTCTCCACCCGTACCCTAGTTATGTCTCACTCACTGGAAATTATACTTCACATTTGGTTCTGCATTTTGAAGATCCATTAGGGTTCACATAGTGCCCAGTTTTGTTGAGGGTTTTGTTGTATTTTGGGCTGCTAGGGCATCGTCTTTACTACTCTTATTGTTCTCCTTGAATGTTATGCAATGAAGGCGAGCTCGTTGTCTCATTTTCTGAATGTCGTTGGGTTCTTAAATCCTGCTGTTTTCGGTGATGTAGATTCTGGTCGGTCCTTCAGATTGGAGCGAACATATGGCTGGAAAAGATGGCATACACAGATACCATCTGCACAACCTGCCAGCTGCTCACTTTGGGCCTGGAGTGTATGAACTGGGAGTGACGACTCCATCATGGTCTCCCACTTCGCATCGCCAACGCACACGCACTTTGAAGAGGGAAGACGTCATGGCCGTCTACGTTGGCCACGCTGACAACATCCGTCTCCGTCTCCAGAAATATGGGCAAGGGGGGTCACATCTTGAAGGATCCAGGTATGAATTTCTCCATCACATTGATGCCCTGGGGATTTGATCTCCTTCTGTCTCTTGTTTAGGCTGAAAGATATGTGGACCTAATTGAAGGTTAACGAAGTGTATGAAAAGATTAAGTGAATTAACAACTTGGTTGAAAGCATGACTTGACTAAATATGTATCTTTGAATGGAAATCAGGTTTTGTACAATCACTTTTAGTGTTTCTTTGGCATGGCATAAGAAATTCATACATTGATAAAAACATGATCTCAAATTGGGCTCTTGGATCTGAACATCTCTCTATGGCTCTATTGTGATCACCCAAATACCACACTACTTAAGGATGCAAATAGTGCCCTATACCTTACATGACATGAATGTCACCAACTCAAGTACTTAAACGAGGTTTGGGTTTGTGAAAATGCTCACAGATCGTTGTCTACAAAATTGTACCAAAGAGATGATGACTCAATATCTGGTGGGAGTACTAGTAGTCAAGGGTCAATTGATAGTGGAAGCAAGATATCATGTAACGGGCCACATCTCTTCTCGGAAGTTTTTGCTCTTGGTAGTGCCATTGCCTTTCGATGGGCACAGGTAATATATATTTTTACCACCAATGGTCTAATTCCAATCTTGATTGTGTCATATCATTTCTTTATTTCAATATCCTATTATATATGCTTTTGCACTACACTAATAACAATATTTAGTGTTGCTAACACTAATTTGAAAAAGAAACAAGAATCTATTGTTGTTGACTAGTAGTGGCATGCCATTGTTTGAGAATATTGTCAATTAAAAGTTATTTCGAGTTCACTTGAGCAAATCAAACATAATTAGTCTTTGACATGCTCATATGAGAAGACAATGGTTCATCAACTTGGCTATGAAAGTGTCAACCATTCCTTATCATGATCACCAAGAGCTCATCTACATTGTTATGGAAATGTACTTTTGTGCTACAAACCCTAAACATGAACCAAACACTTCTAGTCACTGATAGGAAGTTCATGAATAGTGTGACCTCAAATAGGTTCTTAGAGAGGTAACACTATCAGGTGACTAACACCAAATGCCTTTATTAGTGTACTTATTAGACAGTCCGTATATTGAAAAGGGGCACCCTAAACCCTACTTCAGCTGGTTAGTTTCAAATATGACTCCTAATTCTTGTGAATATCTTTAACAGACAGACAGCAAGGTGGTAGCGAAGCAAGTGGAATCAGAGTTTCTGGCTGTGTTTGATTACGCTTGGAATAAACTCAGCAATGGCAACCGCCGTTCTCGTGATATTCTTGCCAAGCTTTTCATGGTCTGGCCGAGGAACGACGCCTTCTGCAACCCTTTATCCTCAGGCAAGAAGTACATCTTCTGTGGTACAAATGCTGTTGGTATCAAAGTGGCCTTGCGAAAGCCCCTAGATGCTCCGTCCAATAGCAACAAAAACTCGGGCTACTTCATGACCACGCCACACCAGGTCCCAGTAAGTGTCCGCAGCCCAGTAAGACTGGCCTCTCTGGAGTTGCGGTGCGGTGTGTTAACCGACGAAGGTACACCTTGTAACACTCCTCCTGTTAAAGGTCGTAAACGGTGCCTGGACCACAAAGGAATGCGAGTGAGAGGGGTTCCAGCTGCAGGCAACGCTCCTTGACGATGCTTTCAACACTCAAAGCAAAGGAGACGATGCTTTCAACACTTTCTTCTCGGAGACCGGAGCCGGAAAGCACGTTCCTCGCGCCGTGTTCCTCGATCTGGAGCCCACTGTGATCGATGAGGTGCGTACTGGCACGTACCGTCAGCTGTTCCACCCTGAGCAGCTGATCAGCGGCAAGGAGGATGCCGCCAACAACTTCACCCGCGGTCACTACACCATCGGGAAGGAGATCGTGGACCTGTGCCTGGACCGCATCCGTAAGCTGGCGGACAACTGCACAGGCCTGCAGGGCTTCCTCGTCTTCAACGCAGTGGGAGGAGGCACCGGATCCGGTCTGGGCAGTCTGCTCCTGGAGCGTCTGTCCGTGGACTATGGAAAGAAGTCGAAGCTCGGTTTCACCGTGTACCCGTCCCCGCAGGTGTCTACCTCCGTGGTGGAGCCATACAACAGCGTGCTGTCTACTCACTCTTTGCTGGAGCACACCGATGTGGCCGTCCTCCTCGACAACGAGGCCATCTACGACATCTGCCGTCGTTCCTTGGACATCGAGCGTCCCACGTACACCAACCTGAACAGGCTGGTGTCTCAGGTCATTTCTTCTTTGACCGCTTCGCTCCGATTCGACGGTGCGCTGAACGTGGATGTGACTGAGTTCCAGACCAACTTGGTGCCTTACCCGAGGATCCATTTCATGCTTTCGTCTTACGCTCCCGTGATCTCTGCGGAGAAGGCTTACCACGAGCAGCTTTCGGTCGCGGAGATCACTAACTCTGCTTTCGAGCCTTCTTCTATGATGGCGAAGTGCGACCCCCGCCACGGGAAGTACATGGCTTGCTGCCTGATGTACAGAGGAGATGTGGTTCCCAAGGATGTGAACGCTGCGGTGGCCACCATCAAGACCAAGAGGACCATCCAGTTTGTGGATTGGTGCCCGACCGGGTTCAAGTGCGGCATCAACTATCAGCCGCCGACCGTCGTCCCTGGAGGCGACCTCGCCAAGGTACAGAGGGCTGTGTGCATGATCTCGAACAGCACCAGCGTGGCCGAGGTGTTTTCCCGCATTGACCACAAGTTCGATCTGATGTACGCCAAGCGTGCATTCGTGCACTGGTACGTCGGTGAGGGCATGGAGGAGGGAGAGTTCTCGGAGGCCCGTGAGGATCTTGCGGCTCTGGAGAAGGACTACGAAGAAGTGGGTGCCGAGTCCGCCGAGGATGGTGGTGAGGACGACGGTGAAGAGTACTGAATGTCTTGATTTCTGTAGGCGCTGGTATCCATCTGTAATGGTTCTCAGTCGTACTTGCAGAGCTGGTTTTTGTAAATGACACTACCGTAATATCATGGCTTTTCACCTTACACTTAGTGCACGTCTGTTGTGTACCGGCCTAAATGTGTAGCGTCTATTAAACTCCTGCTCATCTTTGATTGTTTTCGAGGGTTTTGATGACACCCTGCGTAGCACTACAGTTCGAATGTCGACATTGGGCTCGAAGAGAGTCGACAGGCGGAAAGTCCTGCGTGTCTTGCTGCCTTAAACCGCGCGATGTCAGGGTCGTCAGTAATCTTCGCGATGAATTCCAATTTGCTCGATTACAGCTTCCAGCATTCGCCTGGAGTGCGGAAATTGTGACACAGAAACTCTCTCCTCGCGAGCACCTCATCTGAAGTAACCGTCGAGCATCGAATAAGCCACTGCCGGTTGAAAAGAGTGCGCCGTTGTAACATTATTCAGCAGTGGACGTGGCCATTGTGTGTTGGTTCTGATGAGTTGACGTTGCTTTTGTAACTTGCGTGATGATGGCTGTGATGGTTTTAGTCCTTCGACCATGATGCTGAGCTTCCACAATTCTCACTTTCTAGGCAGCATGCCGATGAACGTTTCAAAAGATGTAGAGATGATCGCTGTTTTACAGAGGGCAATCTGTAATAGGCGTATAACCCTGCACTCCCAGAAGCAGTTACTACGTCTTCACCTCTTGAGACAAGGTCTCATGTGTTCCACAAGAAATTATTTGAAGAATACGGTTGTTGGACTGTATATAAGGAGTAGGATGCAGTCCTTCAGATTGTTACAGAAGATAAAATTGCAACAAAAGGTACAAATATGGTCTTGGACAATGGACAATATTTAGGAGACATTCAAATAATCAGCCAAGGTTCTAAAGCGTGTGGGCATTGTTTCATAGTAGCGATACAAGAATGCTACCAAAAAGTCTATAAGTACAATTGACAGAAAATGTCATGTCTCTGGGTTCAAAACTTGGCTATGAACACATGACCTTGTATGAGAGTAATGTACAAGCCTAAGGATCATGCCCAATGTCCTTGAACATATGTTAAAAAATTGTAAACATGATAGTTTTCTTCAACTTGTATTTGTAGATTTTTCTAGAACAATCTTGGTATGCTACAAAGAATTAATTCACCCATGCCTTGGGACTATAAATGATCCATTGAATGTCTCCAAATTTTATCCAAGGATGATCTATTGCATATCTCCAAAATATCAAATTTCTTTTAAAGATAATTTTATCTTTCATTTATTTTCAAAATTGATCACTTGGGTTTTGAATGTGATAATAAAATTGTGATTTTAAGTATAAATCTACTAAAGAATTACTAATTTGTGATTCAAATGTTGTCCTATGTACAAATCTTTTGATTTTAAAACAAAATCTACAAAATGTTCACAATATACGATATCTTTAATTCGATCCTATAAAAATGATACCAAAATATTGAAAGTATTAGGAAGAATTTGTTTTTTAGGTTTATCATGAATCAATCTAAAGCTTGGTAGTTGTTCCTATTTTTATAACTGATATTCTTGTAGCATTGAAATTTCTTAGTAATGGAAAAATATAATAGTACAACTTTCATAATTAAACCGCAACTATGTAGTTGTGATTAACCATTCACATCCAACCCATGAGCAAACTCTTAAAGTTGTTTTCCCTCATCTTAGTGAACAAGATCAAATTGATATAGATTTGTAGATCAAGAGTTTAATTGCCTTCCCAATCTAGAGTTTAGAAAGCAACCAAGTTTTTGATCAGTTAGTGACGCGTTTCAATTTGTAGATGGTAGTAGAAATGGGTTGCTCGGATATATTGAAAAACTTAGTCAATTTGAATCTTTGATTCAATTTTGTAAGCAAATTGTTGAAAAAGAGGTTCAATCTACAAGAGAACAATTCTTTATAAGTACTCATGCTCAGTACAACTCAAAAAAACAGGCTCCTTTAATTCAAGGAATTGGAGATGCAATCATGTGAGCAATTATCACAAGAGAACCGTGAAGCATTATTGGTCAATAGTTCATTATTAGATGAAGTGAAACACTTGAAACTACAAAATGAACATTTGATGGGTTGTATAAGTGAAATGAATAGAAGAGTTGAACAAGAAAGTGAAAATTGTTTACAATTAGAAATCAACATGTGCATTGCAATAGAGACCTTGAATGAATGCCATGAAAAAGGATTATCTTAGATTGCTTCCAATTTGAGGTGTACTAGTGCCAAATTAATACCTTAAAAGATGTGTTTAGAAAAGCTAGTGAAAAATCCAATTGGATATCGTACTATCATGAGATAATTTAAAAAAAAATTATAGTTGTCGCCAACGAGAAGACATGCAAAGTGCCAAATGTGATTGACCCAAAGTATCATTGTCCCTATTATTGTGACCTCCTTCATTCCTAAGCGATTTCTGACTGCAGCCATAATCCCTACAATTTTCTGAGGCAACCGCTTTCGACATGACATCGGTAGATCTTGTCTTTAATGATGTGGTGGTTTTTTATTTGTTGTCTTGGAAATAGTGGAATCTATTTTTCATTTAAATATTAGTTGTTTGTAATCATTAATTTGGTGCACAATCTTATAGTATATGCCCACTGTAGTGATATTATAGTAATTGTGTAGTTTTAAGTAGAGAATCCAAAATTATGGACACTTCAATTTAGTTGTTCCAAAGTCTTTCATAGGAATAATGACTACTATTTAGAGAAGTGCAACAATTGGTGCTTAGTTTAGAAAATATGTATAATTGAGAATTGATTCATATGTGGAAGACAACAACAAGAGTTGCCCCAGAAGACTTGTGCAAATGACTACAATGTGACTTAGAAAAGGCATTGACTACAATAGTTCAAACATAAGATAGAGGGTTTGAACTAGTCATTTATTAAAAGCAATGAATCAAACAAGTTCTTGGTCAATATAAAAGACTAAACTCTATATGGATGTAGTCATATTGGTGCACTATCTTGAGTTCCACAAAATTGTTATTGCCAAAAGTGCAAGGTTTGCAAACAATATGTACTGTACTATGTCTCTTAGCTGAAAGGAAAACTTGATTAATAGCTACAAACATGTGTATTTACATGCACATGACATTTCACATAGCTAATTTGATGTATTTGTTGTCCCAAAGTGCATTTGAGCTCATTACATCCTTCAACTTCACTTGCTTTGCATTGTTGTTTGGAAATACGAGTAGCAAGTGTAGCCAGATTGCCTCCTTCACATCCATTTTGTACCACAAGGCGAAGATGTCTATGAAATGATACTTATACTCCACCTCCAAGTAGTTGATCACACCGAAAGCCACAACTTGCTTTGACAACCTAGTATTAATTAATATCATTACTTTCCCTACAACGAACTAAAAACAAAAATACATAAAAGGTCAAGAATGGGCCATATTCAAACACATGAGGCTTACAATTACTGAACACCATCAACAAAGACAAAGTGGTATGAATGACTATAAAAGTGTGAGTAATAGTCATTTTGTAGTCATTGCTCAAAGAAATGATTGAATGTAGAGAGCATTCAATCATTCTATAGTCATTATTGAATTATTGTGTAGTCACTTCTATGGAAAATAATGAATGCTTATTGCTTTCTGTTAGTTGCCTTGCACATATGACATAGTAGGTTATTCTAAATGATACATGACATTCATACCTTAAAGATGTTGACTTCTTCTTGTGCATCACCTTTGTGTTATTGTTCTTCTTTTCTAATGCCTTTTGCACATCCATATGCCATGAGCCAAAGTCATACTTTAAGGCAAGGGGAGGGGACAATTTGTAAGTCTATTGGAGGCCCAGCCATAGTCTCATGCTTAGGATGTGCCACATCATTGCTCTGTGTTTTCACATGCATATCTAGAGATTGGTCTTTCAATTGTCTAACACTTAGCCACCAATTTGTGCAATTGCACCTATAAAGATGACTTCAAGAAATCCTTGTTATCTCTAGTTTTCTCCAACTAGTTCATATAGGAAGACAAGATAATGACATTCATAGAAGGATTGCGGCAAATCCTAGAAGGCAAGTCGTCTACTAATATAATGTTCAAGTAATCTCATAATGGCCATGCTTTTTTCTAGTGATTTTTCCACAAATTGTTGAAATTACATCTATATATTTTATAGATTCACAATGCTTGCACGTCCATACAAAAAATGAGCATAAGACTTGTCCCCCTTGGAGCAATCCTAATATAATTGGCACAATTTCAAATATATAACTATTGCTTTTGCTATCTTCAAGAGTGATTGAAAACTCTAAAAAGCACCTATGTAGATATTGTATCAACCATAAGCTATAGAACACTCCTTGAGAGTTAGTTTTCAAGGTAATATTAGCTTTGATGCTAGGATTCTTTCTTTTAATAAACTACTATCAAATAAAGTGCTATGTACATACAAAATAAGAAGCTTAACAAGCTTCACTTTAGCAACAACACTGATGTGGGATTAGGATGAAAATGATTTCACCTTTTTCGACTCTTACACATCTACTAGGACCACCTTAATGAGAGGTTGTGGCTGAACTATTTTCTTTGTGGTAGATGCAAAAAGACATGGGGTTGAAACTTTTGCCTTAATTACATTAGAGGATTTTGTGAGCCCCTAATAGTTGTCACTTGAGTTACATAGTTTTTTTTATTATACATTTTTAATTGAGTTTTATACTTCAAAATCCCTAAAAAAAGTGTTAAAATTAAAATAGTTATAGTACATATTAATATAATATTTGGCCCATAATAGAGTAGAATATCCTAGATGCCTCAAAATGTTGCATGTATATTGATTAAAATCCCCTAAATGGCAACAAATAGGAATATTTAGTAAATACCTCTTGAAATGTTTAACCATACTCAAGAGAGTTGCATGAATGAGTGTTTCAAAAGTAGCACCCGTGGCCTCATTATAAGTCACTAAAATTGAAGGCTATTCCCTTTGATTATTTATTACATTAGAAATAAATAGAAAAAATTTCAAAATGAAGGGCAGCCAACTTGAATCTTCTAAAATAGAACATAAGAGAAAAAATTAATGATAATAATAATTACTTATCAAAAAACTGTCTCCAAAATTTGACTTTATTATAACTATTAAAAAGTCTCTAATTTTATATTGAAAAAAATTTATAATATAGAAAACATTTTGTTGATTACAAAGTCACAAGAAAATATTTAAATATATCTATATTCTCAAAAAAGTTCATATGTAATGTTTTATTCAACAAAAACAAGACCATATATTGCACTTCAAAAGTTATACATTCCTATTAAAAATTAAAAATTCTTAAAATAACTGCATAAATGTCTTCATAAGCAAGATGTTAAACATTTTTGTTAGGAAAATTGTAAAAAGATGAGACCATTTGTTGCTTATAGTCTTTGTAATGCTAATACATTCTGCAAACATGTTTGTGACTAGGTTACTGAGATACCCATCCATGCATTTAACCCAAAATATATAATAATTCATGAATAATATAGTCTGCTTGCCTCCCTACTACAATTACTAAGTCATTCCAATAGATAGGTTTTAGTTTCTTAATTATTTAAAAAAAAATAGAAACCTCAATTGTTAGCTTATAGGTTTAAAAACTCACAATATATCAAAAGAATGCATTCATAGTGGAAGAAGGGTGTTCTAGGATTGAAATCACACTAGAAATCTACCCCGCAATTGGTTTGCCAAGATTGCTCTTGGTATAAAAGATTCTTTAATTATTGATAGTTAAAGGAGATAGTAGGATTTCAATCTCCTTCTTTGAATGTGGAGAGTAAAAATATGAGCTTGTACATCTTTTATGTGATTCTATGAGAAGTTCTATAAGAATTCTCGAATTCTTCTAACTTATAATAGATCTTCTTTTGGACAAGCAACCATCCAAATCAATGATGAAAAATTCCTAAGAATTATCCAAATTGAAGTAAAATCTTAGTGAAAATGAGTATAGCTTCTTTTAAGCTAATAAAATGCACCAATAAATTTCAAGGCATTCCAAAATTAAGAAATACCCAAACGCCAAGATTCTTGAATCTTGGCAAAATTAGAACTTTTTTCATGGAATTAAATGGTGTTTCAGAAGCATATGAAGCCAAAATGATGCCAAAGCAAGGTCTTTTCTTATTCCCACATACCTTCTAGGAAACATTCATTAGTTAAATTCTTTAGAAAGGTAATCTCTAGTACTTGGATTTCGATCCCATTTTTTTTTATCAAATTTTGCACTAGCTTTTCACATCCATTTCATGACCTAAAAAGGGAAGGAGGATAGTTTACTCTTAAAATGGCCTTCTAAAGCTAATAGTGCAATTCATTTGTGATTTTAAAGTCTTTTTTTAAAATATTAGAAGTTTGGACCATTGTAGAAGTAGATAATTACAAAAAATTAGATTAAACTCATAGAACTTAGATTACTCTAGGTAAGGGAGGAGGGGGTGCCTTTAGAAAAAACATTAAAGGGCGCTCTTTTTCCTCTCCAACCACCTTTTGTATAATGACAAATTGCTTGGGTCTATTTTTTAGTGAATTTTTGGTCTTTTGGCCAAATTTTGCCAATTGGATGTTTTCAGAGCAATTTTTGCTTTAAGGTCATTGCAAGAAACCCCAATCATTTTGGTAGCATTTTGTAAAATTAGTTTTTGTCAAATGCTATAACTTTTTTTTATTATAAATCCAATGCCCCAAACAAAAAATAAGTTTCTAGAATATTTGATTGTAATTGTACCCTTTATTTTTCAGAAAATTCAGAAAATCATTTTATATTTAAAAATAAATTTTATTAATTAGTCATATTTTTGGATTTTGGATTTTTTAATACAATTTACTAGTTCATATTACTAATTTTTGTTTGAAATTTTTGTGGTATATTCCTATAGAGAATAGACATGTCTCTACCAAAAGGCATCTAAAAAAAAATATTATTTTATATCCTCCTCATTCATGCAAATAGGCCTCCCTTAAACATGAACTTCTATACATCGGAAATGATTTTGACCTAATTAATTTTTTTCAAATCTCATCACTAAAAATTCCTTCTAAATGATAATATTTTTGTTTTGTTGAAAATTCTTTTTCCTATTTTTTACAAATTAAAATGTCTAAATATGTATTTTTTGGAACATATTCTTGGACATAGAATTTTGTATTAACAAATACTAATTGAAATGTGACAAAATTGTTTGAATGTATTTTGTATTTCAAAAATATGATGAAGTCTTGATTTTTGTACTTCTAGATTGTCAAATTGATTGGGTCAAATCCTATAGTATGCCAAAACTTTGAACTTATGTTTTTTTATATAGCTTTGATTAGGGTTGCTATTTTATGAGCATATGAGTACGGGTGACTACAAGAAACACTAAACAATTTTGGCTCAAAATGGTTGTTTTTCAGCATTGTACTATCAATACTTCCAATCCTACAAGTACTGCGCAATTTCTTGAATGGACAAACCTAAGCCAATTGATTGACTGACATTTTGATTGACTGATTAGATGACTAATTGACTGATTGACTCAGTGAATGGGAGTGGACATCATTTTTGACAATTTTCCTAAAAAGTTTAACATTTATTGCAAATTATTGAGTACTAAAAAGTAGTAGTTACCACTTCAGAGGACTCCATTGGGTGCTTGGACCAAAAAATAGGTGAAAACAAGTAGTTTCATTTGATCATTTTTAGTAATTACAAAAAAATTCAAAAAATTCAAAGAAAAAAAAATCCATTTTTCTGATCTTCTCTTTGGTCCTATGTGAATAAAAAATTCATCATAAATTTTTTTTCCCTCTTCATAGTGCTTGCACAAACAGTGTCTACTTTCAATCCATGTGTAGCCCTTACACTAAGTCCTTTGCCAAAAATCTCATCAAACATCTTTAGAATGTTATTCCATCTACAACAAATCAAAATCTTAGCTTCAAAATTGCATTTTTGGTCTCCAAATAGGATTGAGAACCCCCAAAACAGCCAAGGTAGACACCCAATTGGGGTCACCTTAAAAATAGTAAATTATTTTAAAAAAAATTGAAAAAGTTATAGAATGTCTAGATCTATAGCACGCACCTCTCTTCTAATTTCAGCTAAAACAAACTTAAACCGCAAAAGTTATGAGGGAAAAACACCTCTAGGGATCCTAAGGGGACATCCAAAAAGGACAAGTATTTCGTGCAATCACCCATATGAGGTTGTGAGCTTGTGAGCTTGTGAGCACACAATTTTTTAGAATGAAGACCTATGACTATGGACAATAGAACACTAGAGAATTAGGATTGAAATATTGAACTATTCTTTTCATTTTTTCAATAAATGAAAAATATAGGAAATTAGGTATTGTGCACTAAAATATAAAGAAGAAAATTTAAGTTGTCCTAATAAATCACAACACAAATTGGAATTTTAGGGAAAAGAAATATTGTCTATACTGACTTCATAATGTAAATACATAAAGTAGCTAGGGTATAACATATAGAAAATGAAATTCAACAAGAATAATTCAACTAGAAATAGAATCACATAGAAGATGAGGACATGGATTGAGAATAGATACTAATATTAGCTAGTGATGGTTTATCATCTATTTCTATAGTTGTCACATTTAAAAATTTGCAAAGTCTTAGGATCTAAAGTAACAACCATTTTCCAAGAAGAGAGCATTTGTTCAAATTCAAATTCAAGAGCTAATGTCTTTGCATACTAGGGCAATATGTATAACTTTTTTAGGCTTGGAAAAAAATCTGAGTAAGGAATAAAACAATTGGTGTACTACCTCAATGGATATATTCCATAAAATATCCCATTTACCTTTCTCTATGTAAAAGACATGTTTTTCCTCTCTATTCATTTGTAATAAAAACATAGAATACACAAAAGAAACATCTTTATATTCATGTACAAACTCTTGCTAAGTTTAGGCAAGTCAGATTGCAAAGTTGATTTCACCATGAGCATCCAAAGTTGACAAGACGGTCGGACGTCCGGGACGTCCGGATACGGACGCTATGTCCGCAGCGTCTGCTGACATTCGCGGACGCCGTCCACCCCGCCCGTCCGCCTTCCAACGACGGGAAGGACGTTGCGTCCGGTGGCGTCCGTGAGGACGGACATCCGGGTTACGGACGCTATTTTGGGGCTGACGTACTGATTTGTCAACCCTGTGAGCATCACAACAAAATGCTACAATAAAATATAGAGATAAAATATAATATGGGGTCTCATTCAAAGAATAGAGATACAAACCAAAGAATTAACCTTTTGTAGTCTTTTGAGGGTATTTTCAATGGTATAGCTGCCCACAAGCTCATCTTCATCATGTGTACCATCTTCAAAAACATCTTGATTTCTACCAATGATGATGAATTTCTTGAATGAGAGTTGACTTTGGTTAAATTTGTAAAAATAGATATAACCATTAAAACTATCAAGGGTTTAATGTGTCAAACAACATTTGTTTACATTGTGACATCCAAATGTTATATAAAAGCTTTTGTTCAATATATTGAGTTTTTGAGATCATTCACTTTTGGTTGGGGGCTCCAAACCAACAACTTGGTAATCACAAGGTACAAGCTAAAGATACAAAGAAGAACAAATAGTTTGAAAATGAACTAGTATCAAAATTATTATTTTTAATTTGGTAATCTATATTTCAATTTTGAGATTACTATCTTGGGGCTCTTGGCTTCCATCAACACTAACAAGTTCTCTAAATCTAAAGCAAGTTGATCAAAAGAAAATATAATTCTATCGATAAGTGATTATGAGTTCAAACTAAATGACATCATAATAAAAAATTAATTTTGATTTTGAAATCACTCAAGCTTAGCTCCCATTGGCACTACAAGGCACTTGGATCTCAAGCTAGTTGATTAAAAATATACATGAATGGTGCAATCAAGAGGCAAGAGCTAAATGAAAGAAATAGAATACAAGTTTTTATTTATTTTTGTCATTGGCTACATGACTAGGAGATTCCATTGGTGCCAAGAATTCCCTTGAACAACCTGTAGGAGCACAGAAACTCAAACCGGATGGAATTAGTCTAGAATAGGTTTAGATAGACTTGCAATTTTTTATTTTTTTTGGTAACTCATAGAGATTTTGGCTACACTACGACTATGATAGAAATAGTCAATTTCCGGATTGCTAAAACTGTTAGTAACGTTACAGAGACAAATTCGATACAAATCCGGGATCTGGGAAAGTACTGGATTCCTGAAACCTACGTTCTAGACTTCTGGTCTAGGAAACTAGGAGACCGTTAGAAGAATGGTCTTCTACCCGTTCTCTACCAAGAACTGTCGGTTGCACGCCGAGTACTTAAACCCACCACCACTTCTCTTTCTATCCCTTTTTGCTTGCTGAACTTTGTGAACATATAGTTGAGAGAAAGAGTGGTGAGTTAGTGACCAAGATAAAGAGAGGACGGAAAGGTCGGTGCTGTTTGCACTGGATTAGGTTGACGACTGTTGGTGATTCATGGTGGCGACTAGCGATTCGGTTGTGTGAAAGTTTGTAGTGGCAACTCAAATAGTTTGTCCAGTTATTCCTTCCGATCCGACCTACCAAGCGCAGTTAGAGGAGGACCTCATGTGTATTGGGTGTGTTAGATTATTAGATAGGTCGTGGAATATGAAGAATGAAGAGATGATCTTGGAACTTGTTAACGGAGTTCTGAATTAGTATGAGTTGACGATGAGAGGTCGACTTGTAGCTTGGATGGAAGACATCTGGACAAATGTCTATTTGTTTAAAAAGAGCGGACTCAGACTAGCTAGAAGAATGGATAAATATATAGCCGAAAAGTTCTGGAGTCAGGTCCACTCAAAAGAGGGTTTTGCCATTAGTGATTGCAAAAATGAGAGGTATAGATGGGTATTGGACTTCCTCATTCCAATCTTGTATCCGGAAAAGCTTACTCGGGTTATGGTCATGGTGGCTAACACCATTTTTGGGGCTTTAGAGGACTGGATTGTCCATTGGGAGAGAGTGATTCAGGGAGTAGTGGGCAAACTGGCAGATCACGTGGGTTGGGTGAAACACAACCCTATTACCTCATATCTGTTCCACCTCTATCACCACAAGGAGGTCTTGAGTGCCAAGGAGACAATTTAGTACAACAACGGAGTCAAAATCTTAGAGTATGGCTTGATCGATGAACTAGAGAAAGAGGAGAAGGATTCCAAAGAAGAAAGACAACCTAAAGAAGAAAAAGAAATGGTGGACTGGAAATGAAGGAAGTCCACAGATCCGGCTACACGAGGGAAGGCACCAACACCGAATAGAGGAGAGCCGATTTTAGATCTGGAACATCTTGAAGACCTGGATTTCCTTGAAGTCGGAATTTAGTGGATGCAACAAGCCAAATAGATGTATGGCAACCTAGAGGATCACATGCTCCTTATCGCGGGTGAACTCAAGGTGGAGTTGGACTAAATTTTGGAGGAGATCTGTAAACTTCCAGATTTAGAAGAGTTCTGATAGAAGGAGGAATAGATTTGGAAGTTGGAGGAAGAAAGGGATAGCTTCAAGTTCCAACTAGAGTGGACGGAAGGGGAGTTGAACGCAGTGAGACAAAAAGAGACGGAGGTTCTTTGACTCGTCTACGACCTCAAGGAACTCATCATGGTTCTAGAGCATATGGTGATCCAAGCTAACTTCTACATCGCTTGGTTGGAGAAGAAAAGGCACATGACCGAGTCAAAGATGGTAAAGATCATTGTTGATTTCGAAGCCCGGATGGGAATTGTTTTGAAGGACATGCGTAAGTTGTTGGGATACCTAGATTTGGAATGGTCCATCAACTTAGAAGGGTTTCCGGAAGTCCCTAGAAATGTATTCTAGGATACTCCGGTTTGACAGATTCTGATCCGATAGGCTCCTAGTGGTTCGATTTAGCCACAGTTGGAAGGGTTGAAGTCTATCCTCATTCCAATTGTGGGTCCATCAGGCAGTCAAGCGTGGACTCTAGCAAGACCAATGGTACTTGAGCCAAAAAAAAAGATAGGTGAGAAGTCTATTTCTACAGAGCAAAAAGTTTCTGTCCTAATTCTTTTACCACTTGGGAGAATTACGGCCAAAAAGTTCATGGTACCTAGATTGGCTGTTCGCGGCAACCTCGATGTATAGATTGGAACGATGATTAATTTGGCCCAATTTCATCCGGAAGATTTCTCACGTATGCAGTAGTCGATACCAAAGCAAGGTCGTGTTGAGATTGAGTTGAGTGAATTGTTCTAAACCAAAGATCTAGAGATTCATGAGATCGAGGAATCGGAAGAGGAGGTGTTGAAGTCCGGATCCAAGGAAGAGATGAAATCTAAAACTCGCTTCCGGAAGTTCCACATAAGCTTTAGACTCAGTCATTAGCGAAGAATACATTAATGAAGGCTTCGATAAAGACTCTGGGTAGCCAAAGCGGAAACAACACGAAGAAGGCATGGTGGGGTAGATAGATAGCTGGTAGGCAGGTAGGTAGGATTTTCATTCTGGAATAGGACTTCCAAGTGTGGGCCTAGGTTCTAGATTTGTGGATTTGTGGATTTGTGGGGATAGTTGGATTGTGAACTTTTCGGATATCCTAGGATATTCACTAGTTGGTTACCTTGATTTTCGAGGTGTTTTTTTGGCTTTTTAGGCATTGACTTTGGTTTTGGTTTTGGTTTTTAAGGGTGGGCAAGTTTGTTGCCTTTTCATTCCATCTTGGTAATTAATCCATTGTATTCCATTTTCTTTTGTAATTTGAACCACTTGGTGGACATTTTGGCTTTGATTGTGTGTCAAGATTGGATTGGTTTGTTGCTTGGAGTATTGAGATGTGAGAAGGACGGGTGAGGAGGAATTTGGATTTCTGGGTAATTGGATAGGATTGAGGGAATACTATTTGTAATGGTATTAGATTCTTGATGAAGGAGTTGTGCGTGGTGCCTTTGAACTACCGGAATGATAATCCGGTTATACTAAAAAGTAGTGTGAATGCAAATCCGGAATTGGAAACAATTCTATGCGGAGATTAGCGACTGCCAGAAAAACCCCCTACTTATTGGAAGGTCTGCCAACCTTAGAATCCATTTTACATTTAGAAAGATTACTCGCTTGTCATATCCGAATACTTGGGATCTATCATTGTAGTAAGGAGGAGTGAACGCAGTCCTAAGTGACTTGCATTCTGAATCAACCATCCGGAACGTTGTGAGGATCTAGATCTTCTTTCCGTACAGTAGCATTTTGATTACTTGGGTGTTTGTTTGTTTGTTTTTGTCAACTTAGTAAGTGGAGAAACTAGAGTGGTGAAGTCCCTACTCCTTGAAAGATCAACAGTGAATCCTTTGAGGATAAAATACAAGAATTGAAAACCGGTGTATTGAGAGACGTAATCGAAAACCGAGTGATACCGGATTTGGATTGGAATTCGGATAGTAATTGGAATCTTGAATAGAGAGGAAGAGAGTAGTTAGATAAGGAGAAAACAATCATCCAGATATTGAAGTTTGGGAGAACATTTGGAATTCCCTGGAACAATATTCCATGTCATCTTACCACATTTTTGTGTGTAAAGATACTTACGCCTAGACTGTGCATATGATACAACTTAGCATGTGATAAAAAAAAACCCAACCCTTATACAAATATAACTAGATTGAACTTGAGCTTTAAGCCAAATTTTAAAAAAAAATCTTATATATACAAATAGGTCCTCAAGAGTTGAATGAAAGAGTGAAAAATATGTAACTAAAAATGTACTTACTTATTTATCAAGTAAAATATCAAGATGGCAAGTATTCAATCCTCCCCTTATTCTCAAGAGGTTTCAAGCAGCAAAAAAGAATTGATTAGCAAAAAGACCATCAAATTAAGACAAAAAAGTTGGATCCTCTTAGAAAGTTCTAAAAGAAGACAATGATCAAGTAAATCAATAATTTGGTGTAACTAAGCTCATTCCTAACAAAATATCCCTTTTAATCAAATATTTTCATCTAAAATCTTAATAATCTAATTACTAGTGCATTGCAAAAGATTGTATTTTATAAAATATATATTTATTTTTTATTTGAGATTTTCATTATACTAATGTTATACAAAAGATGACATCACTTGAAGACAAGGTTGACATGATGTTTAGACGTCTTGGACATCTGGATGTGGACGCGGAGTTCGTAGCGTCCATTGACATTTGCAAAATCCATTGTCTGCACCATCCACCATTGCATGTTTGCCCTATCAAAAAACCTCGATTACCTTGTCTGCCTCGATTGCCCCGACCACTCTATTTGCTGCCCTGATTGTCCCATCCGACCCGTCTGACCGTCCGGCCCAACTGACTTGATCACACCCTTAGAAGTTAGAACATGAATGTAAATTTTGTAATGAAATTGCCAAAAATCTTCAAATTATAAAAATTTATTGGATGAAATTGCCAAAGAATGGATGAAAACAAAATTATGGATATGTGATATTTGCTAATGTGGCATTTTTTTTATCCAATATGTGGATGAATGTCAAAATTGGAAGTACCACTGTAACATTTTATATCGCCACTATGGCATTTAATTAAAAATGAGAAAAAATTCCTTAACCTCACTAATCGCCTCATCTGTCCTAAACCTTGAACTTCTAGTGAACTTCTAGTTAATAAAAATAAAAGAATGGTTGTATATACTATAACATTTATAAATTATAGTATTATAATAATTTTTTTTTTGGTTGGTTGAAAAATATAGAGTGAAAAAGATTTTTATTCTATGTTCAATTCTCGACACTAGATTTTTAGAAACATTCTACTTTGATTGTTATAAAAAAAATTTCTACAAAAAATATGATTTATAGGTTATAATTTTTTCTTTGATTATCTCCCCTTAATTTTTGTTTTCTTTTTCAAACACGATTTCATTTGTGTTTCATTTTTGTCCTTTCTCCACATTCAAATTTCTTAATGAATCTTATTGTATGTTCAATTTCCGCATCCTCCTTCACATTTTTTTACTTTAAGTATATAGCTCAAAAATAAGGGCTAAAGCGTACAAAAAAACAAAAAAACAATATATATATATATATATATATATATATATATATATATATATATATATATATATATATATATATATATATATATATATATATATATATATATATATATATATATATAGTGTGCACATTTGGCTAATTGCACACATAATTTTTTTTTCAACTTTATATTCTTCAACTAATTCTAAATGTCTATATAGCCTATTGAACTACTACTAATACTCCACTAATATGAATAACAAAAATATTCATCCGGCATAGGCCAATAGTATACATCATAAAATCGATGCATCACATGGGCCAAACCACTGCGTTGACCTTCACCCTTCAAACAAAGGCGGTTAAAGTAACAGTGAAACACCCTTCCGAATTTGTCAAATACAAACTTGGTCATATGAGGTTTTTCACGCTACAATTTGAAGTAGGCCTCTGACATGCATTGCTGGTTGATCTTTTGAGCAATTCGATCAACTACATACTCTTCTGATGTGCGTAAATAATTTGGAATGATTTCTACATCTACATCTTTAGTATACAAATATGCAATATCTAGATCCATCCACCATCTCCTCTGTAAAGCCTCTTTCCTCTCATCTATTGATGTGAACGTGTACAAAGACTTGATTGGTTCAGTAGCTAAGGTGGTCATGTCCCAATCACAAACTCCAATGTAGACACATGACTCGTCCTCTGGAAAGTACAACATGATGTTGTCTAGAGAAAGATCATTGTGCAAATGTCTAGCAACATGCACTGCATTTATTATGTACACAAAGGCCCATGCAAGCTTTATACACTTCTTCCGAAATTGACCAAGATCATGAGTTTTTATAACCTCATCCTTTGTGGGGTACATATACATCAATAATCAATTGAACTTGTATGTTGTTTGGATAATCATTATTCAGGTTCAACATTTGATGCAAAGTTTCACCGTTCCACCAATATGCACAACCTTCATACATTGTAGTGTGCATCGTAGCAAATCATATCACATCCGGATGTGGAATTTGAACGGCCATTGACTCGTTCTAATGTTCCAACTTCGCAAGTTTGGGTCGTGTGCAGTAGTGAATGGATTTCTTTTCCGCAAACTCCCAGTAAGGAAGTATCCTAGAACATCTTTCAATATGGACCCTCCAAATTGTTACGTATCCACCTCTTATCGTCTTGTCATCAACAAGAATCACCTGTACCGTATTTGGAAGTGCTATGAGATGGTGTTTGTTCCTTTCCGCTTCAACAACTCCATCATTGCTTTTCCACCAAGTGATAGACCCGATTCGACTATGCTTTTTAGCAAATGGAGTACATCGACCCCTGAACAAGTCCGCTTTCAAAACCACTTCTTCAAACTTAGAGTCATTTGGGCGATATTCCTTGCCATATTTTGCCAAAATGACTTTGGAGTTCTACAACACGTTGTGAACCTTGTTGTCCAAGCATTTGTTGAAGTTTTTTTTGTCCGTTTCTTTCCACCACTCTGGAGCATTCAATGCATCCAACATCCTTTGCTTCATGTTTGCCTTGAATTTTGGCATGCACTCCACTTAATACTTGATGTATTTATTGTTTAAAGATAAAATTGTCTCTTATTCATAAAATTTAATGATGCATTCGATCATGAACTTCTTACATGCTTCCCAGGGACTTTGCTAAGCTAACTCCAAGCTCAAAGGCCCTCCTACATGCTTCACCTTTGCAACCTTCTTCCCCTTCGTCATCGTGATGTACCAATTTTATGTGAAAAAAATCCGTAAAATTTAGTTATTAATTGCTAATAAAATTTAATTTAAATTTCACGTGCAATCTACAAAATAAACAGCAATAAGGCGCTCCAATATATCACTCTTGCCTTCCCTAGAAAAGGAGCCAATGGAAGATAAACCACCAAGCTCTCCGCTCTATACTTGAGTTAACAAGGGTCAAAGCAAAAGTGAAGTGTGAACGGCTTGTCCACCCTTCTTATATGAGGCTGATGGGGCGTCCGCTCCATCTGACAACTCCACCTCAATTGCCCAATTGGACAAGCGAGGCATCCGCCTCATCTAACGGTTGCACCTTGTCTACCCAATCGAATGGGTGGGGCGCGGTAGACAATCCGACATCCGCTCCATCTGACGGCTCCACCTCATCCACCCAATTGGATAGGTGGGGTGTCTACCTTATCTGATGGTTGCACCTTGTCTGCCCAATCGGACGGGCAAAGCGCGACAGACAATCTGGTATCCGCTTGATCTGACGGTTAAGATGGAGTAGGTGCGGCATCTGCTCGATCGGACGACTGACACGGGCAGACGAACTGAGGCATACACTTTGGCTGTCTACTTCATCCAACAGTTGTGACGGTGCGAACGAGCCGAAGCGGACAGATTCGGCATCCACCCAATCAGATGGCTACATTGGGGTGGACCATAAAACTCTCCATTAGATCACTGTTCGCCCCATTGGACGGCTAGGATGGGGCAGACAATATATAGTTCACATATTTCCTTTCAAATGAAAAACAAAGTGAATTTGAACTATGTTGTTTTTCATACCTTATCCCTTATGATTAGGCATTCAGAAAGTTAATGCACCTTGCTTCACCTTGATTCCTTGATTACAACTTTTGAAATAATTATTTTCGAAATTTCATTTGAATGAAGAAAATGAAGCTTGACAAATCTTGTTTGTTTTCATTTTCTAGTTTTGAGGATTGTCCAAAACTGAAAGATTCATTGCAATTGAAAAATTTTGAAACTAAAATCCAAATAACACAAAATGGTATCCTTTTCATATATATATATATATATATATATATATATATATATATATATATATTTTAAATGTATTTGAAATTTAAATTATAAAATTATGTTTCTCATTCGACTCTCCATTTACAATAAAAATGAAAGGTTATTCTAATGTATATTGAAATTGGTATAATTTCATTTCCACCTTCAAGAAATCACAATAAGTTTATTTCTCCTCCAAATTTATTGAAAAAATACAAAATAAATAGAAAATTTAGTTTTCTATTAGCAAAAAAAATATCTAAAATTTTTGACATGAATGAAATAAAAGTATAAATTTGATTTCATAATGTAATTTGACTTTAAGGTGTTTGATGTGCCTAATTTTGGTGTAAAAAATAAGATAACCAATTGAAAATTATTCAGTCTAATCTCCATTATTACTTTTACCTCCTAAGACAATTTAAAATATTTTGATTGTTTTTTCTATTTTTACTCATTTTTTTTCAATTTTCTGTCTTTTATTAAATAAAAAGTATAATAGTTAGTAGTTTTCATGAAAAAAATTGCAATTTCCTTAAGTGATATAATATTTAGAGTTTCAAGTAGTAAAATTTTGAGATTGTTGTTTGAATAATATTGAAAAGGCTAAAATTAGCTCATATAAGAAGTTTGATTATTTCACAATGGATCAAGTCCTTAAGGGGTTAGAAACATGGCTCAAAGATTGTACATACACCCAAAATTTTCATTCATCCTATTTGAAGTATGAATTAGAAACATGTGAACAATATTTTTGTTATGGCTATTCAAGCATCTTCTTTTGAAACACTCAATTGTTAAGAATTTAGTTATAAATGCATTTTGACCATTTACAAGTTTTGAAATGTAATATATACGCAAGAGTCATAAATAATTGCTACATAGAATCATAAATTGAAATTCGATTGGTGAATTCAATAAAAGGGCTCCTACACTTCTTTATAATATTTTTATTAATTCTCATTGTTGCTTATACATCAAGGGTATTATAAAATAATACAATGACGTATCTAGCAATCTACTTGCCTACATATATACTTGGCATACACTAATACACAATACTTTTACCAAAATTTCAAAACATTGCACTACTATTCATCTAAAATTTTGAACTATTTCTATCACTCTAATACTCTATACCTACCATGGAGAGTAGAGTTAGAAGATTGAACTGAAAGATAAACACTACATAAATGCATATTTTTTTCACTCAAAATCTAAATCAGACTCATCTTTTTGATTTGGGCCTCTCGTTTGTATTCCAATGTAGGGACCACTTCCATAATATTCTTGATATCCGCTTTGTCCACCTCATCTATAATTCCTATAGTTAGGACCTCCAAAAGTTGGAGGAGGAATTGGTGCACTATATTGCGATCCTCTTTCATTTGAGCGACTATAATAAGAGCCTCCATGATGTCCGTATGAATCACTTCCAGTGGATCCTAGATAGTATTGGACACTTCCATGAGTGGATCCACCATAGTGTAGGGTTGCATAGCTTCCTCCACTGCCTTCAGAGCCAATTTGGGTAGAGGTAGTATAGTATGAACCAGATCCAATGGACCCACTATAGTGCATGGTTCCATAGCTTTTTCCTCCACCTTGAGAGTCAACTTGAGGATCGTAATTGTAGTATGAACCACCTCTTCCTTGTTTTGATCCTCCTACTCCATGTTCACATTGGTATGACCCGCCATGCCTATCTTGCTGCCCATGATCTTGCATTTGTTGCTCGAATTCAATACGTTCTCATTCTTTTGTGCATAAGTGCTTCTCTTCAAATGTGACAGGTAGAAAAACATTGTCATCATCATCATCCCCCATTCATCATATGCATCTCGCATCACAACCAAAGGTTGTTGTAGATAACCTCGGTTGGACCATTCTAGCATGCAATCACTTGGGTCCATCTACTACGTGTCTATGACGGCATCTATGCGAGTGTAATTATCCACATTGCGACTTGAAGCTATGTGCCAGTCTACGTCTTTGTAGAGTACTATTTCTATACAAACCATGGCCATGACGTTATAATTTATTATATTCCATTTTACGCTCTTAATTCCCAGAACTCGGTACACTTGTATGTATTTTTGTTTGAAGTATTCACTTTGGCACGTAGACATTTGTCCTTCCTAATGGCTGGCTTGCTTTCTACGCAGTCATGTGAACAAAGTTGGGAAAGATGTATCATTTTCACATACTTTTTGCACATTGTGCATCCCACACTTTCGTAGGTTCATCTTCCCATCCCGGTTCACCCACACACAATGGATCTTCCCAAGCGTTCCAATCAAAGGCTTGGGGTTTTCCCTTTTGACTTCCTTTTTTGGATGGTGTATCTTTTGGCATGATGAAGTCAAAGAGAATACAATGAAAAGATTACCAAACTATAGTTAACTTTTACAACCCACAAAGAAATTGCTTTGTATTTAAACCAAAATAAACTCAAGCATTTTAATTCATTAAAACTCTTAAAATCCCCTAATCATGTGGTGATTCGTATTTTGTAACACTGCAATGTTTATATAGAAGCACAAGCATCCATACAAAATCAGAAGAGGTGCGCAAACTCTCAAAGGCACTAGTCCACCTACTCCAAAAGGGAACGATTGTAAAAAATGAGCCATCCATCATGCCATTTATAGCTTCCAATGGCAGACCAGCCTAGGTGGATGGATCGGATGGCCCCTCGGCGGAAATCCAAATCCTACGTTAGTCCACCGGTTGATCTCATGGACAAAAACAACGGGCGGACGGACGAAGCGAACAATGTTGTGGACTGCTACAGTTAGAGGGTCAATGCAGACATGGTAGACACTTATCTAGGTGGTCGGACAGTGTGGTCAATCAAGGAGGATGGGGCGGACAGGGAGGATGGGGACTTAGAGAGGTTGGGGAGGACAGTGTAGGCGAGTAAAAAATTGGAAAATATTATTTGAATATTCAAGAAAAAACAAATTAAAAAAAAAGGTTACTAGAGTTTATGAAGCTCAATTTATTTTAGTGTTGCTAAATCATTGAATGAAGAATGATAAATGACACATTCCTTTCTCTTCACAAATTCACATTGAAATTTGAAAACTATTTTTACGTTATATTATTTTAATTTGTAAGCAAATGGAAGAATCATTCACCATTAGAATTTTCCATATTCTAAACTTCACCTATATTTTTAAATTTACAAAGATTATATGTTTAAACATGAGATTATTAGTTGTTTTAGGAGGGGTGTGTGTTCTACTCGTTTCTCTTCATTATTCAACAACTGCCCATTAGGTTTGCTTGCTATGTATTTTAATTTTTAATGCAATGGTTCTTCTATTTGATCTACTAAAGAATATTATAAAAAAACACTATTAATTAGTAATGTACATGGTATAGTACATCATCATTACCAAAATCAAAATCATTTTAAGATGATCTTGTCTTCAAGAATTCTCTAGTGCTTTTTTAAGAATAAAACCATGTTTCTTTAAAATGTACTAGAGCATTGAGAAATCAATGAATATTACATATTATATATGTTTGCTCTTCATTGACCAAAAAAAATTCAATGAATGTGGTTGTTTTTTGTGCCATTTCCCTACAAAATTAATAAATGCTACATTAAAAAAATACTAAACTGCTCAAAAATTGAAATATACACAAAGATATCAAATACATGTTACATGGAGGGAAATAAATTGAACTACTCAATTACATTTGTTTTCTTAAAATTCTAGAATTGCATAAATGAAATTATTTTATCTTGATACACGTTAAACTCATAGAAATCACATTTATATAATTGAAAGGTCTTTCAATTACATTTTTTAATTTTCAATACAATAATTCAAATTTACAATAGCGGTTTAGGGCATATTTATAATTTTCTACTTTTAAATATTTAAGCATTAAATGCCTCTTATGCATCAACATATGAATTTCAAATAAACAATGATTTCAAAAACCCCAAAAATATAAATATAATCCCTATTTTAATGAAAGGACAATGTAGACTATGTAGTGTTCTCGGGTTTTAGATAAAAAAAATTAATTGAAGATTTTTGAAACCTTGTACACATTAAATACATACAACAAAAAGACAAGGTTTTCCACTTTTGAAATTACTATGTTTTTCTATATGGAATATTTTAGAAAATGTAACAATGCATTTGATTATCATAGTATTTCTTGAAATTCTCTATGCAATACATAGAATCATTTGAATGATTGTAGGATTTTCCATTTATTAATGTTACAATCTGAAGTACTGAACTCTATATACCCATAACAAAAATCATATATACAACTTCAAAAGTCTTGCATCAGTTCAGGAATTCAATCTAAAAATTAAAAAATGTTTTAGAAATATTATCTTGCTCATTTCAATTAATTCCTTTTTACAATAGAAATTATGTTTGCTTATTTTTTAGATCTTTGAACCTTTTTTTTTTAAATTAACATTTAAGTACTTCTCAAATAAGAATAATGGAATTACCCCCAAAAATGAATATAGCACAATAGCACATGTATGTAAAGAACTAAAGATTTACCCAAGTATCCAACATTTAACTATTTTTGAAAAAAAAATATAGGATTTAAAATATCGAGTTTTTTTTTTTTTTGGGAAACAAATGGGAGATCCATTGCAAAATATCGAAGATTTTATATCCATTTCTGAATTGTGATGCACTCCTAATTAAATATCATCAACTTTAAATCCATTGTAATGTTTTTTGATTATGTACTTTTGCGTATTCTATTTTTATTTCATTTGTTGACAATGTAAAAGGAATTGATTATTTTTATGAAACATTGGCTTCATAGTGAACTTCAAAAAAATCCCCACCATTTTCTAAAAGGCCAAAAAATATTTAGGGGGTTAACATAATCTATACATATTCAAATGAAACATATTCCACCCATTGCAAAAAAAATATAGGTAAGAAAGAGAAGGTTTAGGGTTTAGGGTTTAGGGTTTAGATTTTTTGATGAAAATGTTTAAAAAATGGAAGATACATTACATTGATCGTCATTTCTCATTGATTCAATGGTTGCTTGTTTTTTGAATATTACCACCATTTTGAAGCATTGAAGGCCCTATTAGATGCTAAAGTAGATAGCTAAGTGGACACAATTGAAGAGGCGGACGAGGTCGGGGGTCATTCATGCCTCAGGGCAATCGGCATGGCAGATGGGTATGCGGTTGTTCTCCTCAAAGGACATCATCCATCTACATTGTGGATGGTGTCCTGATAGAAATTCTTCCATCATGTAAATATATCTACTGAACTTTGTGTGTTTGAGTTTCAATAAACAAAGAGTTTCAATAAAAGGAGTTGGTCGTGGTGAAAACCACAGTTTGATGCAACGGAGCACCCGTTGGCATACGGATGTTGCACCGTCTTGTTATAGGTACAGCTCAGGTGGGATAGATGGCGGGTTGGCTAGTCCAATTTCTTGTTTCACTAGCTTGCCAAGCCGTAGGCCACCCAAGCCGCTCGACAAGTCCAATTGGATTCGAACCCGGACCGGCGGGCGAACAAAGACCACCGCTTCTCCAGCCAACCAAGTCCGCGACTTGGCGACTGGAGGATGATTTTCAATGCTTTTATACCTATAAGGGCACGTGGCTACTTTATAGTGATATTTTTATTAGGTTTGTTCATTTAATTTTACTTATCTAGTTGATTGGAAGGCTCATGTGTTTTTTTTTGCTTTTCTTTTAATTAAAATTGCTAAGGGATTAGGTGGATTTGGAAAATATAAAAGGAGAAAAAAAAGGGCATCTTTGGTGGGTCTTGAAAGGAGAGGAGTATGGGTTGATGTGCCCCACCTCCTCGCCTTAAAAAGGGTTGAAAAGTAGTTTGGGAGATTCCTTAGAGTGTATGGAGGTGTGTGTAGGAGGGAATAGTGAAATTTTGGTGTGAAAGAAAAAATCCGAAACTTCAAAGAGTGATATCTCCCATTGTATAAGGCCTTTGATAATGAAATTTGGTGAAATTTTTCCTTGTGAAATTGTCTTTCCAAAATGAGTTTGCAAGTTTAATTTGGAGTTAGGATGAAAAAGTTATGAGCGTTTAAACTTGAGGAGTTTTAGTGCCTTTCATGAAGAAAGGCTGCGACTTTGTCAAACCATATCTGACGTTCAGTCCATCAATTTGCAAAGGGACTTTGGAAGTGTGTTCATCTTAATCTTAGCTTTCCAAAGAGTCATTAAACTTAAGATTTGGAGCTTGGAGGAAGAAGTTATGGAGGTGTGAAGACTTGGAGGTTGGCTGCCACTTGTGAAGAGCAAGGCCAAAACTTTGGAGGGCCATAACCTTCTGTCTGTATAAGGATTTCTTTTGAAAATTTTATGAGTGTTAATTTGTTTATTTAGCTCTCTAAATAGCTATCATAAAAGCTATTTGGAGTTTTATTGAAGAAGTTATAGAGTGTAGAAGTTTAGAGGTTGAATGGGTTCTCAAAATAGGAGACCGAGACTTTGTTGGGCTGTAACTTATGGACAGAGTTTTAGTTCTTAGTGAAATTTTCACATGTTGTAGCCGGATGTGTTAACTTTCCAAATTGCTATCACACTTGTGTTTAGGATTTGTAGATCAAACGTTATAGAAGTTTGAAAAGGCAGTGGTTGGTTGGCAAGGAGGAGAAGGGCTTCCACTTTGTTTGCCTATAACATTTGGACAGTAGTTTAGAATGAAGTGAAATTTAGAGACGTGTTAGGTTACTGGGTTAGCTTTTCAAAATGCTATTGCACGTAGCATTTGGAGTTGTGAGCCATTTGTGGCACTAGATAAAAGGTTGCAGCTACTTTAGGGTACTACTTTGAAGATTTCTCATTGTTTTTTATTAAAACATGAAGACTTGAAGATTGAAGATTTGAAGAGTCCAAAACTTGAAGAAGAATGTCTTGGATTTTTTTTATATGTATGTGTGGGATGTGGCTTTGTTATTCCTAGCCTGATTTGGAGGCTCGTTGTCTTTTATTTCCTTTTGCTTTGTAAACCTCGTTGCGGGCGGCCTGGATAAAACCAAGACTCAACCCCATTTATTGTCGTGGTGATGAAGTGGGGTTAATGGCCCACATGGTCGAGACTTGCTTGTTCTCACGGTCTGGAGTTTTGGCTAGCAAACTATGAATTTGAGGTTTAGGATCCCATCATTCGGATGGTAGCTCGTGTCTACTGTCCCGTTTTACCCGTCCCGTATCCCGTGGTTCTTTATCGCTTCC
Source organism: Pseudoscleropodium purum (assembly GCA_963969395.1). Lineage (NCBI taxonomy): Eukaryota > Viridiplantae > Streptophyta > Bryopsida > Hypnales > Brachytheciaceae > Pseudoscleropodium > Pseudoscleropodium purum. Next base: position 9,995,412 of record OZ017796.1, read on the forward strand.
TTGACCCTTATACCTATCTAGAGCCCACACAGGATAGGCCAACGAGCATTGTTTGAAGATTGAAGATTGAAGATTGAAGATTGAAGATTGAAGAAGACACCGAGTATACAACAAACAGTTGCAGCCAAATACCCCGTGTGTTTCTAAAGCGCACTCCTCTCTACCCAACAACGGTACACTGGGGTTGATGAGCGGATGCGGATGGACGGGACCCAGGTGGGCGAACAACACTTCTTGATGGGTTGGCAGACAAGGCGGATGACAAGGTGCATGTCCACTACTGAAGCAGACTCTATCAATCCGGGCAACAGATGTGTAGTATGGGTTAAGTCTGTTGGTAGATGCCGTTTAGGTTTGGCAATGGATGGCTATAAAGGGGGAGTGACTCTTCATTTTTTATCACTTCAATTCTCCCTTAGTGCCAAGTTGAATGTGCTTTTGTTGTTTTAAGTGCTAGTTGCTGCTATGTGGTGGAGAGTTGGGGTCCACTATCTTTTGTTACTAGTTCACAATTACAAATTCATTGATGCGGGTACTTTTGACGACTATCACATGTAATATTCATTTCATTTCAATTAGCTATTAAAACCAATTGAGAATCATGAGTGGTGAAGGTGATCGAAATATTGATGGGATGACTTCAGTTGGTGAAGCTAAAAAAAGGGCAAAGTGAAGGGGGCCACCCATGCATACAATTGGAACATTTTAGATGATCCTACGATCAAAGTGGAGAGCGGTTGAGAAAAGGAGGAAGCGGAGTACTAGACATCAAGAATGTGCAAGCAATATGTCAAAATGTACCACATTGACAAGTTGTGACCTCGAAACGCGCACAAAGGTCATATATGAGATTTTTATTGTAAGCCATGGACTTGCAACAAGAAGCATTTTGTCCATCGGTCCGTTGAGGTGTGGCATGCCCTATTTGGAGATAAACCAAGGAGCAAGGACTATATTAATTATAGCGTGGCATGTATGATTTATGCCGAACTTATATTGGGCTGCAAGGTGGATTGGAGCACGTATCCAATGACATCTACTTGCCTACTTTTGCTTGAAGCCAATACAAAAAAAATTTCCTGATTTGTACAATTCAAAAGGAGAAACGGAAAAAGTATTAAAAAATACTGTAAAAGTTAAGATGGATGTTTTGGAGAATGCATCACTTACTGAAGAATTACATTCCGTACAATCTCCAACAAAAGCAATCAACGAAAGCTCCTCAAAAAGTGTGGAGGGGCAAAAGGGTGAGGTCTTTTTAATTGCTCCAACATGTTTGATATCCACACCGAATGTTTTTACACCGATGCAAATCAATGTTGCAAATAAAGGTAGTGTTTGCATGGAACGTGGGGAAACTTCAAAAACTAAAGAAGAAGAAGTACCCGTGAAAAAAGTGGCAAAGGCTAATGCTACAATTGATAGTCTTATAACCAACAATTGTTTCGACAATTTGGTGTATAAATCTCCGCCTCCGCATGGGGCAAAAGAGTTTAGTTCAACATTAAGTTTACAAAAAGAAGTACATATGCGTTGTAGAAAAAGAGTGCAAGTGGACAACATGTCTTTAATATAGAGTGTCAAACATAGAGACAGTATGAAGGAGTTTCCGTATACAACGTGTTTGTCGAGTCCTCAACTTCATATTTTGTAGTCTATGCCCGATCTAAAGCAATTGGAAGTTCTTTTGAAGCTCTTGGTTCAATTCGCTGACTTTCATAAAGAAATAGGCGAATCAGTTGACCTTAATGATCCTGCTATTCTTTTTTTACCCGTTCATAATCAAAATGTTGCACATATATTAGATACAACTTTCAAATTGACAATGTCAGCTGAATTTTTAGCTTCGGTTTCTCCACAGTTTTTTAATTTGGCTAAAGAGTGTAGCCAAATTGCACCATAGATGTTGAAGGGTGTTGTAGCATTTCAAAATCTCACAAAGACTTTTGTACCACTTTTCAAAGAAAGAGATTCTTAGCTATGCTAGTTGCAAAAATATGAGAGAAAAATCCCTCAGTTTGAAACAAAGTGCAAAATCTTGAAACAAAAATTAAAGACTTCGGAGGGTAATGTAGAATGTCTAAATCAACAATTGTTGAGGCAAACAGAGGAGTTCAAGAGGATGCAGAACTTTATTGCTGAATTGAAGACTACCTTGAAGAATCTAAGCGCTGTTGTAATCACACATGTGATTGTATTAGGGGACAATGAAGAAACTCAAGAGAATGAGAACAAGCTCTCTCTCTTCCTTTTGATAAGGCCAAAGCAACTAACAACCCCGATATGATGGATTTTGGAGAAAGCCACGACATGAGCAAATTGGAAGCGACACCACAAATGTCAATGGTAAAGCCTACATCAACTTGCATCAATGCTAAGAAGCCAACCAAAGGTCGGAAGTTTGAAGAATTAAAGCATAAATTGAAGGAGGCAATTGAAGCAAAGGTTTGTGTTCAATTGGAGTTGAACCGATTGCAATAGTGCTTGGATTTGGAGAAATTTATACTTTCTAGCGACTTGGATTTGGAGAAATTTATGCCTTCTAGCGGCTTGGAGTCTCGATAGTTAGCATGGGTACAAAACTCCAAAATAGACCTTCTCTAGTATACTGAGCAATGGCATGTCTTCAGACATTGGCAATGAAGTCGACTAACAATTGCGATGCCATTGAAAGCTCTTTGACTTGGTTCAAGACTATATTCAATCAACATCCGTATAAGGGGTATACCAAGATTACATGTTGGGAAGACATGGATGCCATGTTTGAGTAGTTGAACCACACCAAAAAGGACCAAGATACACACATCAATTGGGCCTTGGAAGAAAAGGAAGGATGGGTCCTTCATAATACACTTTTAGCATACATCAAGGAAAAAGACAAGATAGTGGTACATGCTTTTGATCCAAACTCTCCAATTTTGGAAGGTTCTTGTAACCTTTGTCAAGGCCCCTTTAGACCTGAAGGTGCCATAACTATAGGCCAATGTCACCACACTTTCCATGTCACTTGCATTGTAAAAGCATCACTCATTTGTTCGGTCTGTGTTGAGTGTCATTGTCTATTGAGTCCTAGGTTCTACGAAATGTTTAGAATCTTGGAAGCTATGCCTTCAGGTCATAAATATAATCGGTGGACCCTTCTATTTAATCAAGGGCCATTCAAGTTCTAAAATTACTCGCATTGGGGAAAGCCCCTCATATGGGATTCAAATGAACGGAAGCATAAATTATACAAGGAATCCCAGCAACCACTAGATTCCAACATATGGATGACTCAAAATAAAGAGGTGGAATTGCGGGCTTGAGGTATCGTAGATGACACGGCCCATGAATTGTTTTGTCGCAATATGGGGGGACATTGGAGCGTGCAACATCAAAAGTTCTTTTGTTTTCTAGGAAAAAAAAAAGTGGTAAAAGGGCTAATGGCAGTTGGATGGAGGTGGAGCATAGAGAAGAGTTCAATGAGTGGTATGGAGCATACGATCATATTCTCATAGGCAGGGCCCTCTTGTTGTCGAAGTTGGAAGAAGCTACAAAAGTCCGTGCTCTTGTTGATATAGATGGACAAACAAACACAAGACATTCATTTGTAGAAGTGGTAGCAACATTTGATAGGCAGATTGGTGAGATTATAGGATAGTGGAAGGCGTTCCTATTGGATGGAGAACGTCTCATTGCATAGCACGGTAAGGGATATGATGAAGTAGTTCAAGCATTGGTAGATCAAGCGGATAGTAACTTGAGAGCCTTGAAGACAAATGAAGTTAATTTATCACTAAAGAGAAAACAAAAAAGGAAGCTTGAAGACGAGGATGACTTCTCTCTAGAAACCAAACAACAATTTTATAAAATGGACATAGAAGTTGAATTTGGAGTGCCAATAGTCCATCCAAGCCAACAATGCCAAACTCATCAAGAAAGTGCTAAACTCTTTGGTAAAAACTAAAAAAGGTTCTTCTTGTGTTTTGGGAGAAGGTAGTGTTGATTTTAGTGGAAAATAAGATTTGAGGTGAACTTTGTTTCTATGAAGATAGAATAGTATTTTTCTTAATGCAATGGTTCTTCTATTAGTTCAAAAAAAATAGTGTGAAGTGTTTAGATTATAAAAGGATCTAGTATTAAGTAATTATATTGAAGGTATATTTTTATGTATTTTGCATACGCATATATATTTATATATAAGAACGACATATTTTGATTTGCTGAAAAAATGTCTTTATATGTGAATCTTTATTTATTTATACATGCACGCATTCATTTGTTATTATATGACTTATAAATTAACTAGTCATGTGAAGTACTACCAGTATGTGAAGCTATGGGTGAAGTCTACCATCCACCCATTCGCTCCCCTGTCCACCATGTCCGTGCTACTCACACCGTTGAGGTGACTATTCATTTGGAGTTTTTAAATTTAAACCCTAAATCAGTGGTCAACATTCTCTTAAAGACTATAAGTGTAGGAAGAAAAGCATTTGTAATCGCTCGAGAAACTGAACACTAAGATTTTAAATAACTAGGAGCTACAATTTATTGTATCCTTTGCTTGATAATGCATAATGCAGTGGACGGGGGGGGGGGGGGGGGGGGGGGGGGGCGTTGATTTTCAAGGCTTTGTGCAAGCAATTTATTGATATTGTGGATTTTAAATTTAGAACATTTTTTGGGTTTTTAAATTGAGATAAACCATAAACTTGTTACTATAGGGGGCACATCGACCGGGGATTCTTTTCTTTGGTATAGTGTGCTGAAACTAGGTAAGGTACAGTATAGACTTTGCAAGGTGGTGTTGGCCAAAAGATTTGGTTGTATGTTGAACCACTTAGCATATTTTGGACCCACAGGTGTATGTGATACAAGGGTAAATCTTTGCCTACAATTGACGATAGAAGTTCAAGCTTCATTTCTTCGTTACGAAGGAGTTTTTTCGAAAATGTGTTGTAATCAACAATGTAGATGGCAACTTTGTACCTATAGAATTACATGAATTTTTGACCAAGAGAGGTATGTTGCAATCTACCCAGGAAGACTCGTGTGTAGCGTCAAAAGAAATTGTATGTGCAAGAACAGAAATGACTTTCTCCACAGAAGCCTCTAGTGATCGTGAAACCCCAAGGGCATCAAATTCTAGGCCTCATAAACAAGGCAGCGTAGTGATTGGGTTTGAAGAAGGTCATAAACACAAACTGAATTCAATGTGGGAAATTTTTTTTATACGGCAGATATACCATTTTCTATAGCTTGAAATCCAGCTTTTAAAGAAGTAGTGAAGAAAACGGTTGAGTTTGGTAGGCCCTACATTCTACCATCATACCATGACCTTTGATACAAATTGTTGAACAAGGCAAAGACAAGCATTTAGACACAATTGAATACTAGAACCAAAGATAGCATTTGGAAATTTGGAGCAACATTATCTATTGATGGATGGAGTTTGGTAACAAATTGGCCTTTGATCAATGCCATGCTTGTATCTTCCATGGGTGAAGAATTTCTTGAATCAAAAACGTGGTGTACATAACTACAAATAACGCTCCTATAAATTTGTTAGCATGGAATCTGATATCTAATAAATACCCTCATATTTTTTACCAAGAATACATGGTGTACGCATTGAATACGTTGTTGAAGGATTGGGCTGCACAAAAATGGATTGTCAAAAAATTGGACAAAGGCCATGTTGTAGCTAAATTTATCAAGAAGAGACATGCTGCTTACTCTATTGCAAATATATTCGCCAAATCTTAGTCTTTTGCTACTGAGGAAAACAAGATTTGCCTCTAAATTCATCATAATGGACCGCCTAATGAAATTGAGAGGAGCATTGGAACAAACAATAGTGATCCCTAATGGATAGAATACATACGTACGTTGAAGAACAAACATGGCAACAAAACGAACCCTAAAAAAGTTGCCGAAAAGGTGAAGACTATTGTCAAGAATCAACATTTCTAGAACCGTTCCATCAATTTTGTAGAGATGGTTGAATCAATTGTATGTGCACCACATGATTTGGATTCAAATTCACCATACATGGAAAAGGTATTGCATATCATGAGGAAGTTACAAAAGCATGTGTACACATTAATACATTATAAAGTCTGCCTTTTTGTTTGTTAGAAGAATTCGCAATCCCATTGGTACAGTCTTCTAATGACCAAAGGGAAATGGTAGAGAACGATCTACATTTTGCTACAGCTCTTTTGAACCCATATCTTCTTTATGACAAAGAACTAGCCGATGATGCAGATGCAATGTCAACATGCAAGCATGCTTTGGAGAGAATATGTAAATTAGATGACTACACAACAGTGGTCACGGAATTCATGGCTTTTCGACATAGGAAACCTCCATTCCACAAAATGTTGAATCCAAAGAACAAATGTTTTCTGCATATACTTGGTGGGATTTTGAAGGTGCATGTGGAAAACTTATAGCTCCATTAGTGAAGAGGATATTGGTCCAACCGGTATCATCATCTTCATGTGAACGAAATTGGAACAGTTATTCTTTCGTTCATAACAAATTACGAAATAAGTTGAAGCTAGAGAAAAGAATAGATTTGGTGTATGTATATACCAATTCCAAAGTTTTAGCCTCGTCAAAGGAAAAAGATGAAAAAAAATAGTACTACGATAACGTGGAGTTGGAAGATTTGGATAGGCCGACATTGGAAGACGATGACGATGATGATGACGAAGATGTTGAAAAGGCTACGGATGACAAGGATGACTTATATCATGCACCTTTGTTGAATGATGAAGACACTATAGAAGACATCCCCAATTTGGACAATGATGCATATCATAACCATAATCACCGCAATGTTGACATTGATGGCAATCCAAACTATACATATGCCTTTACTAAAGATGAAGATAATGTAGGGACAAAGGAAAATTTCCTTTTAATACCTACATATTGCAATGGAATTGCATACATGAGTAGTCAAAACATTCTATTGGAAAAAGAAGCCGCTAATACCAAGGTAGTGGAGCCAAATGAGAATGCTGTTGGCAATGATGGAACAAATGAAGCGGTTCTAATTTCCAAGTCTCTATCCGTTGCACTAGAGATGGTGCAAGGAAATGTCGACGAAAATGATAGAGGAGGATATAAGGTTATTGAGGTAGACGTCCAAAAGGATGTGGGCAACAATAATAGCAATAAGGATGAATCAAATATTGAGGTACAGAAGAACAGTGGTACAGCAGGGATGGCATCCACAAATTCAATTCTTTTGGATAATAACAAAAGAAAGAAGCCAATGAAGTCAATTCCTAAAGTACCTAAATCTAGTGCTCTTCCACCAATATTGTTGAAGCCTGCTAGCACAGGATTGGATGGTTTCCAAAGCTTTGGATATGGAAAACACTTAATGAATATTTCAAAAGAAAGTTCTCTAGGCAATAATCTACGGAAAGTGGTGTTATCACCTACAAGCCTAATTGATACGGATAGTGATGAGACATTGTTGGCATCTATGAGTGCTCGATGTTTAGGAAAAGTAGCGGCATAAGAACCCATCAAATCAACAAATTGCACTCTGCAAATTCCAAAGAAAGTCAAAGTAGAGATAAGCATTCATGGACAGCCTGACTCTAAACCAAAACTCGTGGTCCAAGAATCGAGTAAGGAGAAAATTAAAAGAAAGATGTAGCCTTTTGCTATCTCTCTAGTGAAGAAAAAAAAAACCTTGATGAAGATATCATTGCTTCCTCAAATAGGAAAAAAAAATCCCTATTAAAAAAGTCCCTGATGGTTTTGCTAAAGTAAAAAGGTAAAAATAGATCCAAGAGAAGGGAGATCACCTACTTTGAAGGAAGGCTTGAAAAAGACAATGGTACTTGATTTAGATGATATGGAAGATGACTCCAACAATGAAGATTTCAGACAGAGAGCTAGAGGAGAGAATAGTGGGGTTGAGGTGAAAGGAGATGTTGATTGGCATCCATAGGAATTGAAGAGATGTAAGCTTAGGTATTTGAATGTTAGTTGCTCATGATATATTGAGCACATAATGACAATGGATTGTTTAATCATTTCATTATAGAAATAGTTTGCTTATTGATGATATACATCCCATTAATCTATTAGGGTTTTAGTATAATTTTATTTCAAAATCAAAGTGAAATTCTACAAAGGAATTAAAAATGGATTATGTATTTCTTTTTTAAAATGGAGCATAATGTACTAGTACATTGCAATACTGATGGCTTTCTTGTGCATGTCATTATTTTGTTGTATAATTCCATCTCTTTCAATGATAATTGCAATATAAAAAAAATAAAAACCCAAGTTCAAATGACCACAACTACTTGGTGAAAACATTGATAATTTAATATTCAAACCTCTAAACCAACCGCCTAAACTGCTAGAACCCTGGTCCGCCCCGTTTGCCTCGATTGTCTACCTTTCGATGGTGTGAAGGACATTGCGTCCGCCGGAGCCTATGTGGACAAATGTTTGATTCAAGGACATGAATTTGGAGCGGATGTTCCAATTCGTCAACCCTACTTGAAGAGACTTCAAAGAAATGCTTCTTAAATAGTGATAGAAAAATTATAAAGATGAAGGAATCATGTGAGAACTTCATCAATTTGTTGAAGTTTTCTTGTTTTCTACTTTGGCTTTAAGTATGTCAAATTAGAAGGATTTTTTAGAGTCCCAACATGATGAGTCTCAACTAGAATTTGAATCTGTGTTTTTATTGTCTCAATTTCTAAATCAACCCTTTTTGCTGCTAGATCTTGCATCAATGCATGAGTGCCTACAAGATGAAGTTAGACCATCATGACTATCAAAGTAACCATGCGTGGAGTAGTGTCGCAGCTTAGAATTTTGATTTTCTTAGTATACACCCAAATAGGAACGGAAACTAGTCATTAGCTAATCGGATCCGATTAGGTGGGGAAGGAAAACTCAGAATTAGCACGGAACGTGAAGTAGTGGGCTTCTTGGATCTAATCCGGTCAGGAGTAACTAACGACGGAAACGGAATGTAACACGGATTAGGTCTAGGACCGGATGATGATGATGAACCGGATTATGATGGTAACCCGGATTCATGATGACAAACCGGAAAGGGTCCAGGGACTATAAAAGGAGGAGCTTTCACTGTTGCACCCCCTTTTAGAAACTCGACCTTGAGCGTGCGCGGTTGAGTTTTTGTCGTTTGTGCGTCTGTGCGTTTGGGTTCTGTTCATTTTGATTCCGGTTGAGATCGGAGAGAGAAAGTGAGGAACGGGACGTGCGGCTAGGAGAGAGTGAGGTAGATGTGAGTGGGAATGCCTCAGCTACGTAGGTCGAGACAAGCGAGTCCCTCTGGAGGCGAGGTGAAGCTCCGGAAAGTCATTCCGGTTATTCCCTCCACAGAGCCGGAAAAGGCTGAACTCATGGATGATCTCAGATCCATGGGTTGCGTAGGGTTTGCCGAGAAACCTTGGGGTTTTAGGGAGGAGAGAATGGTCAAGGAGCTCCTCGGAAAGTTGTCCAACCAGTTTGACAACACCGTGAGGGGAGCTCCCGTCAGCTGGAACGAGGGGATGTGGAGAGCGGTTTACGGTTTCCGGACAGGAGGTTTGGGAATGGCGAGCCGGAAGGATGAGTTTGTCCGAGGGAAGTTCAAGGGAGCCGTCAACCCGAAGGACGGATACGCGGTCGAGGATTGCTTGGATGACCGACACCGTCGGCTCCTGCAATTCCTGGTTCCGGTTCTTCACCCGGAAAAGCCGACCAGGGTGACGATCACCCTCGGCAACACCATTTTCGGTGCCCTCAGTGGTACCCGGAAAGTGGACTGGGCACAAATCATTTCCGATCTCGTGGCCCAGCTTGTTAGTAGGGTTGGGAAGAAAAGGGCCACTCCAGTGTGCCCTTATCTCTTCCACCTCTATCGGGAGAACCAAGTCCTCACCAACATAGAGGAGAAGGCATGGAAGACGCAGGAAGTGCTCCTGAAGTACGGGGAGTCGGAGACGGATGACGAAGCGGAATCCGATTCCAAGTCAGACCGGGAGTCCAGCGAGGAAGAGGAGGAGCCGATGCCGCCGATCAAGCGACAGAAGCTGACGCCTCCACACAAGCGCGGGACGCCTCCCGGTCAAGACAAACCGGCCCCGGAGGAGAAACCGGAAGCCAAGAAGACCAATTCCAGGGGAGATCCGGATATGCAAGATCCGTTCAACGGTCTGATCAACGTCCTCTGCAACATCAGGGCAGATTGGGAGGTCAAGCACAGGACGCTTGCGGCAATCGGCAAGTTGGTGGGTGCTGCACCGGACAGCAACTTGGCGGAACAAGTGGCGCAATGCATCACGAATCCGGAAGAGACCCGGAAGCAGGAAGCCGAGATCCGCCGGTTGCAGGAGGAGGTAGATAAACTGAAGGCAACACTTTTTGCCTATCAGGAAGACGTGACGGCCGCTCGGGAGATGGCGGAGGAGACTCGGAAGGTGGCCGAGCAGATCAAGGCGGTCCTGGGAGAGACCGGAACGGCAGCGGCCAAGGCGAAGCTCTTCGACGAGAAGATCCACGAAGAGAAGAAACTATCCGGTTCCCGGATGGTCCGGATTCTCGCGGACTTCGCCGAGCAGGTGGAGACGGCAATGGTAGAAGGGCGGAAGGCAGCGGACCGGATCGAGGAGAGCAGCCGGAAGCTGACGGGAGCGACGTGCGACAAAGGTATTCACCTTTCGGACATCTCACTACCGGACCTCTTTCCGGATGCAACTATGGCGAAGGACAGGAAGGATTGGACTCCTGAGTCCAAGAAGTCTGCACGGACTGGGACTCCGGGCACGAGACCGGATATCACCATCGACCTGGAGTCTCCACCCGGACCGAATCCTGCGGAGGGGGAACGGGTCCGGAATTTGAGTGAAGTTTTCGAGGAGCTAGTCCCGGAGACCGGAATCCCGACGATAGGATCTAGAGTTGTAGGGTAGATAGAATTTTAATTTCAGTTAGGAGTAGGAGCGGATCCGGATCCGGATCCGGCTCAATAGTATTAGGTTAGACCGGAAGTTAGATTTAGGTGGCGGCGGACCCCCACGGGTTTTCCGCTCCTTTTTGTGCTTTTAGGGTTTTGACCCTTTGTATATAAATCGGTTCCTGCGATGGGAATTGGGAGTTGTTCATTTTGCAAACTTCTTGTACCTTTCCATTCTCTTCGTTGTGTATCTCTCTCCAGCGCGACAGGATTGTATGATGTGGAGTTAGGATAGTACGAGTTGGTTGGCAAGTGAATTCTCCCCTTAGTGGTTATTTTCCGATCCAAGGTGCATGTGAGTAGGTACCGAAGAGTTGGGAGTGAACTTAGTTCCTCAGCACGTCTAGAGTTTGAGATTCCGGGTGAGAAAGCCGTTGTTAGGCTAGGCGGGTAGGGAGGGATTCCTTAGCTGCGCTAGAACTCCCGGGTGGGAAATCCGGTCGAGTGTCCGATCTCCTGTGAGGTCTCACCACCCGTATGGGTAACGGAAGAACTCTAGTTGATGTTGGAACGGACGGGTGCACTTGTAACCACCTGTCTTCGCACGGATCGGAAGTAGCATCAAGGTCGTTGTAGTACGAGAGGGTCGAGTGTGGGGTCTTTGTGTGACCTACGACCCGGATTGCTATCTGGGTTGTTGTGAAGGACCAAACCGGATCCGGATTAGCTTAGGAGTCTAGAAGGTAGGACAGTGGGTCTTCAGCCACTATAAGTCACGGAAGGAGTGGTGGGCCTACCACTCTCAAAATTAAGCGGTGACCCCTCTGATGGTGAAACAGAGGCAAAACCAAACCGGATAGGATTACGAGTACAGGATGACCATCCCGACCGGATTGGTCAGGACGGATTTCCAGGATCGGAAGTTGTGAGATCCTGGGATTTGGGTATTTGTACGGACCGGATAGTTAGTAGGACCGGAAGAAGGAGTAATCCGGTCTGTAGTTATCCGGTGTGGTAGTATTTCTGGTTCTAGATCTAGGACCGGAAAGTAAGATTGGCATACTGACTGAGCTTAACTGCTTAATAGAGCTAGATACTTCACAGGATCTCATGGGTTCGATCTTTAGAGTCACTTAGTTATACTCTAGAGCGATTTTTGTGAGTATAATGGGGAATTGACCTGCCCTGTGCTGCGACAAGTAGCAATGGTACATGAATTTTCAATGAGATGCTTGAATGTTGGTAATTTTATTGTAAATTGGATGTATTGAACTTGGCCGTTGAGATGTGATGTTTGAAGAAGATTTTGAGGGCTTAAACAATAATCAATACTATTATATGATCAAACCTATAAAAGGAAGTTGTAGCCACTAACGTTGGTTAGAAGGACCAATGAATCTTTTAACTAAAGTGGATCATACTAATTATATCATTCCAACCATTTGAAGTATCTTCAAGTTATTGCAGATGGAATAATATTATTTTTAGAACTCTATTTTTTACCTCTACTAGATATATGTTTGATCCTACTTTTGGTTTTGTACTTAAAAGTATTTACAAAAGTCATTTGAGTGTTTGAAGTTGAAGGAGAAAAAGATAAAGATGATTTATTATTTTTTAGCTTAAGTGGATTTTTGATTAGAAAAAAGGATAAATAAGGCTTTAATATGGTCAAATAAATTAGCCAATTAGAAATAGGGGGCTATGTGGCCTTGATATATGGGCTAATGTGGCCTTTGATGTTGAACAAGGAGTTTGGGTCTTCTCCCTATTCCTTTATAGTTAGTCTTGGGATCGAGTACCATGAATTTTGAGAGTCAAATTTGAGTGTGTATTATGAAGTTTTGAATCAAATTTTGAGCAATTTTTTTTTATATTTTTGTGTTTTCAAAAAAATATGACTTTCTTTTTGAAATTTGTATGAAAAATTTATCAGTATTAAAGTAAGTGAGGGTAAGGACCAAAACTTTAAAATACTTGTAGAAGTTTGATTTGAATGTTTCTAATATTGAATCTTAGAAGAATTGTAGATAAAATTATCAACTTTCTATGAAGATATAGCACTTGTGATTTGTAGTTGTTATGAAACATTATGAGCATTGAAGTAAAAAGAGTGTAGAGTGGATACCAAATCTAAAACTTAGGGCTAATGTAAACTTTGTCATGGCACTAAGAATAGAGTTTTTATTTTTTTAAATTGAGATTTTGAGGGTATTTGTGTCATAAAATTATTTTTCCATAGAAATATAGCTCAAAATATGTGGAGCTTTTATGAGACCAAAGCGTTTATCAAAGTAGAAGATGTACAGTTGCCTTTGAAAGTAGATGTGTAATTTTAAACAAACTATAAATATAGTACAAATTTTTTTACATTTTAAATTAAAAAAATTTATACAAGATCTTTTTATCTTTCTAAAAAGCTAAGGTATACTTCATTTGGAGCTTTTGTGCAATTTTCATGCTTATTTGAAGTTTGATTATAGTTTTAAGAAAATTTTCAAGGGTTTGTGATTTTATACACAACTTATACGGTTTGATATTTTTTTTATAGTATTTATATTTATTTTATAAAATTATAAATATGCTATATATATTATACATGTATAATATATGATATTTACACAATATTTACGTATGATACATATGAATACAAAAATATTTTATATGGAGATGTATATGATTGTATGTATATGATTTTTTGTATATTTTATATTTTATGACATTTTATATTTCAAGAAATGCTTTCTCTTTATCTTGAAGAGATATATCTTACTACTTTTATCTTTGAATTCTTTAATGCTTTGAGCTAAATCTAGTTGTAGCCAAAAACTTTCTATTTTCTCAAAGTACAAGTCTCCCTACTTGACATTGAGGTGCAAGTAACCCCATCACTTCCAATAGGATCCATGCTACTACAAAAAAATGATCAACCAAAATTAAATTTTAGTGCAATAGACTAAGCTCTTTCTACACATAATGAATTCCTATCAATGAATTTTTTTTCTAAAATTTAAACAAGTCCATTGACCTAGACTTCAAGAGGGAAATACTACTATCCTTCCATCACTCCAAGAAGACCCATAATGCTTCAAGATAATGATCAACTAAAATAATTTTCACTATGATAAAGATCATTAGATATAATAATAATAATCTTTACCAATGAATTTATTTCTAAACTCTAAACAAGTCCAACAATACACATCAAGAAGAAATTACTTGTACCCTTCCATTGGCCTAGAGAGGACCTAAGTTGCTACATAATAGTAATCAATTAAAATGAAATTTTGTTTGATAAAGTTTTTTCCATTAGAATCAATCTTTTTTCACCAAATTGTCTATTCTAAAATTTGATTAAATCCACCAACTTGCATATCAAAACTTCAAGGTTGGTTTTCTTCATCAACCTCGAGAGATCCAAAGTTGCAAAAAGACAATGATCAACATAAATAAAATTTGGTGTGCCAAAGCTCATTCCATATAAAATGAATTCCTATCACCCAAATTTTTTTTTAAATCTAAGCAAGTTCAATGACTAGTAGATCAAGACTAAATTTTGGATTCCCTCCATTCGCTTTTCTCCAAAACTATTTCCATTTTAAATTGTATTCATGTTTTATCCAATTACTACTACAAATAGATTTTTTGATCAAACTAAGAAAGGGGTGACTTACCTCTCAAGGCCAAGGGTGACTTATCTTTCAGTACTAAGAGGTGCCTTGACCACTTGTTAGAGAGATCAAAACTATGGCACTCTCTAAAGTTAAAAAAATTTGAAGACTCTAGATTTTCAATAACTACTTTTTAGAACTCACCCCATGTTTTTCCTTCTAGGGACTAAATGTTGAGGAAATGGTGGATATGCCATCATGCAACTTATTTGAAACAACCCATAACAAATAATTACAACAATTAGCTAATGAAGATAATGATTTGTTTTCCCCCACTTTTGATTGCATTCATTCAAGCCTTCATATAAATAACAAATTATTGAACACTTTTGAGTAGCAAAGCATTGATCCAAGTCAATGCCATCCAAAAAAGAGTTGAAGTTAAGAAGTATTACATGTAGAGGTGTACGTCCTGGTTTCAATACCTAGGACTCAAGATTTAGTTTTTGGATTTTTTATATGTTTTGAGTGTAATTTTAGGTGTTTAAAAACCTAAAGAGTGTATTAGATCAGAATTAGTGTTGCACATACCAATACAACCCACAGTCACTATATGCCTAGTTTTTTTCTTAATACACCTGAAACTTGCATATAAATAAGGTGAAAACCCACATATTGTAAATAATAAGCATATTAATAGAAACTGCTCAATTATCTATACCTATTCATGCAATGACACACAAATTAGCTAAATTGGTCTTAAGAAATCTTGTGAGAACCCTAAGGTAGATTTCCCATGATAGGTTTCAATTTCCCAATTCCATTGTCGAAATAATAGACATCCTAATAGTTAGCCTACAAGTGGAGAAACTCAAAATGAAGCAATAAAATGCATCTACAACATAAATACAATGATTTGGAGTAGGAGTCATGTTGGAAGTCTAGCAACGCAATTGCTTTGTCAAGATTCTCTTTAATCGAAGATTCCTTGTTCACAGAAAGTTAAAGGAGATAACAATATTTGTACTTCTTTTTTACATGTGTAAGGTAAATTTTTTCATTCCTTGAGGAATTCCATAAGAGGTTCTCCAAAAACTCTTGATTTTTTCTAATCATCCAAAGGTTTTTTTCGAGTGGTCAATCTTCAAAATCTAGTATGATAAATTCATAGAAATTATTCTAGATGTGATAAAATATCACTAAAAATCAATATAATTCTTTTTATGATTATAAAACGCCTCAAAAAATTTCATGATAGTTTGATAACAAGAGGTGCCAAAATTAGCAATATCCTCCAAAATCGGCAAAATTGAAATTCGATTGTGGAGTTGACCAGCATATCAAGAGCACACAACCTCAAAATAAAACAAATTTAGGGTCTTTTCTTCCTCCCTTGAACCTACTTAGAAGCCTAGGATAATTACTTTTGACTGAAAAAATAAACTCTAAAATTTGGGTTTTTACCCTAATTGATCTTTTAGTTGCTACTAGAGTTCTTTGGATTTTTGAGGTAGGAAAAGGAAGAAGGGGATCTTCTAAATGAAAAATAGCCTTCTAAATCCATTGGCGCACTCTATTTGTGATTTGGAGCATTTCTTCAAAAGTTAGAATGTAGAACTCCTGTAAAAAGTTAAAATTCTTAGGATTAGGATGAAAATTTGAAAAGATAAGATTATCTTATAGGAATTGAACGGGGAGGATATAAGGCCCTTTGAAAAGTATGTAAGGGCTCTTGTATCCCTCCCAAATCACCCTTTAGGTTCATTTTTGAACTGCCATAGACAATCTGGGTCCATTTAGTTGGACAATTAGCCATTGTATACCAACATTGCCAAATTTGTGGTGTTTTTGAAGCATTTAGCTTTATTGTTGCTATTTTCTGAACTTGCTTGAAGGACATCGAATTCCTTCAAGGTTTGCCTGGATTTCATGTGGTTTTGAAGTCCTCATGTTGGTTTTTGCCAAATTTTTGAGTCCTTGCTACTAACCCTAGAGAATTCACCCGTTGTACCTTGGTGATGCCGCTTAGGGGGACCTTTAGTGTTTGTGAATGTGTTTAAATCCTTGTTTATGTGTTGAAGTTAACTTGCCTTGATGTTGTATAATTTAGTGGTTTTCCATCTAATAACAAAGCTTTGGCTTTAAGTTCAAGAATTTGGTAGGAATTTATAAAGTTTTCCATTCTAATGGCAAAGCTTTGGCCTTAAGTTTTCGAATTTGTTAAGCATTTAAAAATTTTCCCATCCTAACGGCAAAACTTTGACCTTTAGTTTAAAAATTTGGTAGAAATTTACAAAGTTTCCTACCCAACAGCAAAGCTTTAGCTTTAAGTTTTAGAATTGTCAAAAGTCCTTGATATTTTTTCAAAATAGTGCCTTTGTTAAAAGGTTGAAAAGTAGCACTAAAATTTCCTTTTTTTTTCTTTCTTAAACTACCAAAATTTAGATCCAAGAACGTCAAAAATTCCATAAGAAGGCTGACCTCCGAAGGGGTCCAAATTCAAACCAGCAAGTACCAAGGCTATGCACTGCTGCGGTCATACACAGCCAAAGGCCATCCAATTGCGAGGTTCCACGTCACCGCCCTGTGGTCAGTACACAGCCGGGGGCCATCAAATCGCTTGGCACCACGTCACCCCGCCACGCGGTCAGTACACGGCTAGGTCTATCCAATCCCGAGGCGCCACATGGCAAGCCTTCGATGGCGCTACGTGACGGGGTCTCTTGGCTCCCGACTGGGGTCTCTTGGACTCCGAAACTGGGGTCTTTCGGGTTGCTAAGTCTGGTTTTTTAACAAAGAGAAAATAAAACCAATTCTGGCTTTTGAAAAGAGATGTTAGGAAATATAAACAGATAAAACATAGAGTAGAAGAGGTGCATAAATATCACAAAATAGATAGGAATGAGAGGATTGCAATTCGAGATCATAGAAATCTAAAATAGAAGAATAGGAATTCAAAGGAGGCAATTAAAATAGGAGGAGAAGGAAAACCATCTTCATAGCCAAGTAGTGTTGTAAACTAAGAGAGAGAAGAAGAAAAAAATAGCAATTGGAATAGAACTTAGAGTTTGGAAGATAAATTAGGAGTTGAAGATAAATTTTTGATTTGAAGAGATTAGGAGGAAATCCTTGTAATTCATTTGGAGCCACTTAATGCTTGAAGGTATAAAATAATAGTTGAATTAGAAGATAGAAGTCAAAGGGTCAATTATTTTTCAACCATTATTGTATAAAATTTTCAAGTCAACTCTTGGAATACAATAATGGAGTTTAAATAGTGTTTAAGGGAAAAAAAGAGGAAGGAAGGGAAAGATGAAGTAGCATTTTCAAAGCTTTGAACATGTAATTTTTACTCTATTTCAAGTTGTGAGCAAAATTATCAGAGAAGTGAAAAGGATGGCAAATTATGGAGAATATGAGGGATTCTACCATAACCTCCGTAAAAACCCTAATCTCGAGGTAAGTCACTAATTCTTCCTTTTCTTTTGGATTTTCAAAGTTAGATAATTTTAATGCATAGCCGAAAATTAAGGGCAAGTCGGTGTCTCAAAATTAAGCTTTTTCCAAAATTCACGTAAATTTTGTTTAGAGGTTTTCAAAACTATATTACACTTAAAATTCCAAGTTAAATTGAGAACGATCTTAGCAAATGAAGTTAGGAGTCATGTTGGATGAAAATTAGTCAATTTCATTCTAGAGGAACAAGAATGAAAACTAGATAGAGTGAAGGGTCTAAAAGTCATAAGTGAAAAAAAAAAATTAATTTTGAATTGTAGGTTGGTAGAAAGTCATGGATGAAGCTTGAAGTGCCAATTAGTAGTCAAACTTCATCCTTTCATAACTTTCACCAAGAAAGTTCAAACTTAGATTTATTTATCAATATGGATAGAATGAACTAAATTCTACAAGAAACCAAATTCAATTATCTAAAAATAGTAATTCATTTAGAAGAAGCTCGAAACCCTAAAAGTTAGAAGGAATCCAATTAAAAACTCTAAGACAAGTACTTGGGCATCTATAGTAAAGGATTAGGGAGTAAGAGACTTTTCAAAGTCACAGGAGTAGGAAATTTAAAAAGATCCATTGCTTAAAAGGTACAATGGACCAACATTAGAATACCCATAGGATAAAAAACAAACTAAGAATATGGTTGTGTTTGCTCATTTACCAAAGGTGGATAAATAAGCGCTCACAAGAAGTGACCCAAAGAAGATCATAGAGGCATTGAATGACCTTCTAGAAGTGATTGATGTTGCAACATGTATTCCACATTTGAAGAGTGAAGAGGTATTTGGTTGTAGGAAGCGCAAGTTGGACCTCCCCATTAGATTGCATGGTGACTCCTATCAGTTGAACAATGTCAATTTCTCTCAACCACAAGTGTAGACATGATCCACACATATACCTATGAAGGCCTTCAAGCAAGCAAGCCACTCACTAACTTTGGGCACATACCACATGTCACACCTACGTTGAAGAGTGATTGTAACACTTCACAATGGCATATTGCAAGAATTTTCCAGAGGTTGAGCTACAAATATCATGCTCAACAATGAAGACCAGACATTTGTTATGTTGCCCAAATTGCAAAGGGAACTAAAGGAACTCTAACTCCAATATACCATAGCAAAAACAAACAATATGAAAGAAATAAGGAGATTATGACAAATTTTTGGTTTTATCTAGATAATATTCAATGATGTGTTACTATAAGAAACTTGTGTTTTAGATGACAAGCCTTGATTAATTATTTTGACAGATATTAGTGGACTTCCATTGCAACAAACCCATGTTTTTATGTCAATATTGATGTTATATTGGATGTTTTTGTTGACAAAAAATATAGGTTTGTTGTATTGGATGTCGACTAAAATCAATTAGAAAAATTAGGAATCGTCACTTAAAATATGGGTTTCTTATTGGATGTTTGAGGTTTTAAATGTGCTTGAATAATTGACTAGCCATAAGTATAAATCATCTGACTTGTATTTACAAGCACCAATTTGACTTGTCATGAAATATTTATGTTGCAAGAGGTTGTCTTTTAGCTTTAAAAGTAACCACCTATGTCACCTCGACGATTAATCACAAGGTCCAATGTTTTTGAGATGGTCTTTTACAATCAACCTAGACTTTTGCATTTGGACATGGTCTATCCAACAATCTGAAAGAGAAAGCCCATTTGACATGTTGCAAATGCTCCTACTACAAAACATTGCAATAATTAGAAGAGTGATGGTAATGTCAAATGAATGATCTTGAGAGTAACCATGCTCCCTTTTTTAGGACTTGGAGCCACTATTTCCTTAATCTAGAACCAAGCCCAAACAAAAGGCTTATCAAATCACACTTAGCATGTACTTGGAGTACACTTTTTCTAGTTTTATTTACTTAGTTGTATTAATGATTGGTGGATGCCATTAGTATGTTAATTACAAATATCTTTTTACTTCTTTTATTATTTCTAAAAATTAGACCTAGAAGAAAACAAGGTCATATATTCTCCAAATTTTAGTTTTATTAAAATGAAGTGCCTCCTTATTGAAGCCAATATCATCAAGGTTCCAAATAAGAGTTTTCAACATACCTAGAGGACCAATTGGTTGCAAGAATTTGTCAATGCTTGAAATCTAAGACTAAAAGACTTCAAATTCAAATTACACATTTTGCTTCAGAAGCATTAATTCCTCTTTAAAACAAATATTGTCATTTGATGGAATATTCTATACAACCTTTTTTCCATCTCCATTTGTCTTTTACATCAATTGAGTTCTTCATCTTCTTAATATATACTTCCAATATCCTAGACAATAATGAAAATTAGAATTTTCATCTGAATTCTACATAACCACAGTAATAGGTCCATAGTATTAGATACTAAAATTTACTAAAAGTAATAAATTATGACCAAAATTTTTAGATAGAATCCTTTTTTAGAAATATTATTGAATTTTCTAATGCTTTTTCAAATTTTTGAGCTCAATGCTTACCAACTCATGCTTGCACATTCACAAAATAGCACTATTGTAGCCTTGATAGACCTATTCTGGTGACATTAATTCATCCATGCATGGTGGGGCTTTGAACATCAAGTCCTTTGCATTAGTATGGTTTTAAACCTTATGTTCATGTATCATTAAGGATTAAGAAGAATCAATTTGTTATGGTTTTAAAATCATGAGGAAAGGAGTTAGACCACAATATGGCCTCTAGGTCAAAAAGCTGCTCAATATGATCTGTACTATGGTCAATTAGCCTATTGTCACCATTTTGCTATTACCGCCACCTAATTTTTGGCCCCATTACCACCACAAAACTTCTTTAACTCCACTTACTTTACTAACAAAATCAAAGCATTAATTGTAACTTGTTTAACATGTCAATCTTTGATTGGTGAATATCTATGTGCTAATAGATACACTTTATGGCGATAATGGGTTGTTGATCTGACTTTTATGACTTAATCCATAGGCAATTTTGTAATTTCAAGGCAGGCGACTTCAGAAATTCACAGAAATTACAATTTTAATTTTAAAATTATAATTCTACTTGTATTTGATTTATGAAACATGCGCACACCTTTGAAAAATGGGTACCCATGTTTGAGTTGGCTTCAACATAGTCAAATTGCTAATCAAGATGGTAATAGGTTGGTTTACCTTAAGTATTGCTCAACCTGCATGATGACTTACTTGACTTGGCCAAGCTTTATACATGTAGATTCAATGGCCAATAATGAACACTACAAGAGACTTGCCTTTTTTTGGACAATAACATTGAATAAGCATGTTATTCAGAATATAAGTAGGAAGACGAGGTTTTAGCCTTTGGAGTCAGAATTTTATTTGATGTTCTAGAAAATGTATGGATTTCTAATGCGAACAAGTTAATATTGTATGCAACAATGATGTTCTAAAAGACATCTAAAAGAACATTGTCACGTTTTATGGAATTTAAAAAAAAAACATTGACCTACAACTTCAACAAAAGGTTCCAATTTCATTGTGGGTAAATTAGTGAAAATTATTGTGGGCTGGAATAAAACACAAACATGTGAAAACACAAAGGAACTAGGATAGCTCTTTGGAAGGCTTTCAAAAAAGGATTGCATGGAGGGAAAAAAATAGTAGGATGCCAACATTTTTTATTATACTTCCAATGTAGTTCTAATTGTATTAATAACTCCTAAACAATTAGTATAATGAGTTCTACATTATCTAATTTTCATAAATACGTGTTTTCTAAAACCTATATACTTTAAAAATTGAATATAGTTTTTTTTTAATATTAGAAGATCATTTTTTCAACAATGTGTGAAATTCAATCCATCCTATTCTCATTGAAATTCTTGTGTTTACTTCTTATAAACAACAAAATATATTGGAAATTGAAAAATGATTTTGCTATTTGTTGCAATCTATATTAAAGTAATTCCATTCCTCCTTGACATAGCATCTATGTTAGCACACTTTGATACTATTTGAAAAATTGAACAATTTTTTTATAAACATTAATCGAGACATCAACTAAGACATCAACTAAAACGTCTAAATGTTTTTTGCAATATCAATTGAAATGTCAATTGAAATCAATGTCAATCTTTTTTATAACGTCAACTTCAACAACTTTGTATAATTTAGAAAATTCACATATCCTGTATGTTTTGTCTTTCTTCCTACCACCCTACTTGTATACATAGCTTGTCTTTTCTTGTCAGTACACTCATGATAAGTGACTCTTCAAATCATGTGATATAGATATCAAATATAGTATATTGTATATGTCGTATTAAATATATGGTGTATTGTATACAACTTATTTTGTATGGCCTATTTTGTTTGGTGTACATCAAAGTTGATGTAAAATGTCTAAATAGTCAAACTAGCACATCATTCCTAATTTGGATGAAAATAATCCCCATTTGGCATTGCCTAACAAGAAAACCATGATGTGACTTCTACATGGCGCACTATTGGCCCCTTCTTTGACCTTATTTGCTACAACATCACTCTAAAACATGGCATGTTGTCAAATTTTATCATGTTTTTGTCACGTCAATCTTAACAAATTAGGCTAAACATCAACGGTGGCAAAATTGACATAAGAAAAAATACATCACCACATTTCTCATCTTGTCAAAAAAAATGAGGATTTCTTATAATGCAATGATCTTGGTGTAAGTGAGAAGGCATAGGAAGGCATTGAAAGATGCAAGAAGTTCCCAAAAAGAAGGCTTCAGTGATTCAAATAGGGCTTGGGGGATTTGGAGCTTACAAAGTTGGATTGCAAAGTATGTTTCCCTATTTCCACAAAGTTATGCACTCTTTATTTTTCTATTTTTGCAATGTTGACCCTTTATTTTTTATTCTTTGCTTTGAATTGCATATTTCTCTTTTTTGTGAACAAAAGTAATGTTGAGCAATGAAATTACAGAGTCCTATTCATGCAATTTTGTTAGAAAACTCCATTGATGAGGAAGATGACTCTACTCCACTCAAAGTTGAGATTAATTCATGGATTGCACTCCAATCAAGAAAGAGTAGGCACCTTACTAAAGATGCTACAAATCTTGGTAGATCTTACAAATCAAATGTGCTTGCTTTTAGAATGAGTCCTAGAATGAGTCCTAGAATGAGGTCAATTTTTGAAAGTACAAGTTCAACATACATATGAAAAGATATGAGACCTCAGCATGTCTATCATAATCGATTGGTCACATGTAATTGTATGTAATCAACTTCTGTTCAAATCATTTGCAATCTAATTTATGAAATAAGTAGGAAGATTCACAAATTAGAGGGGATTCACAACTTTTGAATTGTTCATGGAGTATCTATGTTGATTTTAGTATCTTTGAATTGATGGTGTATTTTAGAGTGATTTTTTTGTCGATGTAGTAAACGTCAAATTGTTCAATCACAATAAAATTGTTTTCTTTTTCAATTTTTCCTTTACAAAGTTTACCATTTCAAGGGAGTTTTTCTTCAATTTCTTTGTGTTTTTATATGAAGAACTATTTTAGGGTGAATGAAACGTTGCTAACTTCAAAATTACTCCATCACTAAACAACTACTTGCATACTTCACACATGCCTAGGATTGGTATAGTCAATGTCAAACCCTTACTAAGATAGAGATAATTTTGATCAAAATTTAAAGACTTATTATTCACCCAACTCCACCTTTGATTTTTTCTTAGATTCAAGGTGATTGCAAAAATCACTTGTTTCATTTTTGTCCCTCGGCCTTGAACAAGTGGTTTTTTGTTCATAACTTTTAATTTGTATCTCAATTTTACATGAAATTTGAAATGAAGGTATGTGTGATAGTTTTACAATTTGAATATTTTTTATATTAAAAAAATTAATTAACTATAATAGACAACCCACAATCAAATATCTACCTTGGCTATTTGGGAGAGGGGATTGTACTATATGGACCTAGCAATGCGAATTTAAAGCTCAAAATAGAGAGAAGGATTTATACTAAAGTTTTGCATGCTTACAAATTTTTTTTTAAATAGTAAATTTTCCACTTTCCACATGTATTCAAAGTTCATTACCTTTACACAAGTGCAAAGAACACAATTTTTTTCAAAGATTCAATGGTTGAGAGAGAGCATCTTTAAGAAAAAATGGATTTTTTGTGAATTTCTTTACTAGGTTTTAAAAAGCAAACACTAAAGTGTCCATTATTTTTAGTAATTTCCATCGCCCAATTTTATACATAACATTTGGAGATAAATTTTTCTAAGTCTGAATTTTTAAAGACATACTATTTTCAATGCTTATAAATTATCCATAATTTATTTCATTTAAAGAAAACATTCGAAAAGTAAAAATATTTATTGAAATAGGCTATTTTGAGCCAAAAACAATGGGTATTTCTTACAATAAACTTTCAATGTTTTAACAAAGCATTGGGTAGTTCAACTAAAATTATCTTTGTATGCTGCTACACTAGAGAAAACAAATATATGTTATCAATACTACAAACTTATAGAAATTGTTTAATTGAATATGTATGTGTTAGGATAAGAATTCTTAGACATTATTTGTTTTTGCTAATGATTTGATTCAGGGTTGACACGACGTCCGGACGCGGACGCTGTGTCCGCAGCGTCGGCTGACATTCGCGTCCTGGCGGACGCAGTGTCCACCTGTCCCCCGTCCGCCTGTCCGCCCGTCCGCCCGATTACGGCCGTCCGATCGATGCGCGGACTGATCTGGTCCGCACGATCTGGGTATCCGCCCCGCCCGTCCGCTTTCCGACGGCGGTCGGGACACTCCGTCCGCTAGCGTCAGTGCGTCCGGACGTCCGGAAAACGGACGCTATTTTGGGGTGGACGTTGACATTCGTCAACCCTGATTTGATTCAATCCTACATATCTAAATATGTGAATCTAAAATCGTCACTTGGAAAGCATACATATTTCTTCTCCTTCCACGAACAAGGCTTGTTTTGCTTTA
Organism: Pseudoscleropodium purum; assembly: GCA_963969395.1. NCBI lineage: Eukaryota > Viridiplantae > Streptophyta > Bryopsida > Hypnales > Brachytheciaceae > Pseudoscleropodium > Pseudoscleropodium purum. Next base: position 10,020,421 of record OZ017796.1, read on the forward strand.
GCTCTCTTAATTAGTTTTGAATCTAGTTTGCCCTAGTGTGTCTAGTTGTTTTAGGTTTTCTCTTGTGCTACTAATTGGCAAGTTTGCTCTTCCATTTTTATTTTGTTCAATGAAATCAAATTTTTATTTTTCTTTGAAACATTAGTGAAATTGGACATTGTTGTACTATAAATGAGAGCACTGTATAAAAACATATTTGTATGACAAATTGAACTTGATGTCTTTAGAGTATCAAGATGCAAATGGAGTGACAATTCTCATGAAATTCTTGTAGACAATGGAACTTTGGGTCAATCACATTTGGCACTTTGCATGTCTTCTCGTTGGCGACAATTATAATTTTTTTTTAAATTATCTCATGATAGTACGATATCCAATTGGATTTTTCACTAGCTTTTCTAAACACATCTTTTAAGGTATTAATTTGGCACTAGTACACCTCAAATTGGAAGCAATCTAAGATAATCCTTTTTCATGGCATTCATTCAAGGTCTCTATTGCAATGCACATGTTGATTTCTAATTGTAAACAATTTTCACTTTCTTGTTCAACTCTTCTATTCATTTCAAACATTATATTCACTATTTTGGGAGTTTTCCAAGGAAATGAGAGTCTTTATTCCAGAACTTTGCAACTTTTGACGCGCACAAGTGACAAACAAAGAGGCCTCTAGGCCTTCAATCACCTAGGAATCCAATGCCATGACATTCAAAACAAGTGCGCACATAAAGATTTCAGAAATACCATGCATTTATGAGGCACGTATTACTATTAATAGAATTACTTCAATACTTACAAATGTAACTCTAGGATGAATCCATCCAAAATGTTTTTTTTACATCTAGAATCAAGACCTAACAACTACGAGATGAATTCTTCATCTTCTCCAAGGCCTTCAGAATTTCCGGTCCGCGACTATACCCTCCCTTATTGATTGTCCCACACTGTCGAATGAATTCCCAGCTCTGTGCTCTTAACGACCTCTCCTCCCACGCGTCCCAAGTACAAGTCGACGAATGACTACCCGATGGCTTAAGGACTTTCCTCTTTAGTCTTCCTGCCTAAGTTTGAGCACGGCAACGTGGGAGTGCGAACGCAACAACAGGGAGAGCATCATTTCTTGGATGTTGTCCAACATGCACAGATTTCTTTACTTCTGGTGTGGATACCAAGTAATTAGCATCTTCATACAGCTTCCTTTGCGTCCCTTTCTCCGAAACAGTTGGCGACATTGACTTCTCCCGAACCTCTCTAGAACGCAATGGAGACGGCGAGCATGACACAGGTAGGCGCACCTTCTTGTTGGGAGGACTATTTACCACTCCGTCCTCAATGTTCTTGACGGAGAAGTCCATGGACGAATTCAGCGTAGGCACCGAGCAAAGGAAATTTCCCGTACTGAGAATAACGTACTGTCCATAGTCAAGGATGGAGTCCTCTGACGCTTGACAAGGCATGTCTGCATTGAGCCTAGTTTTGCTCGGGATATTCTGCATCTAATAGAAATGGAAACCAAATTAGCATGAGAAACACTCCACAGTTGCATCACCCAAAATCACTACAGACACCTAAGAGCATGCCGCTTCTAGTAACGCATGAACAAAGGGACTCCGGACTACTGAAACGAAGATTATAACATGCTACACATTAGCGCGACCCGCGCTGAAGTGCAACTGCCGCATACATATGACCTGATAACTGCTGCACATGCAGCATAATCGTCGAAATAAAAATGAGCTGCATGCCTCGAGAAGCAACACTAAATAAGAACACTAGGTGACCCCGGACCACTGCCATCAGTTTGTCGTACTCTCGACGACCCCTCTCCTCGCACAGCATTTTTTTCCCAATCTTCCGTTTTACATTTTGGCGGAAGGACTTGAGCCCCATGTCCCGGCTGCCGTGCAATTGTCGAAACCAGGGAAGTAGGACCCCTAGAAGAAACGTGTCCCTGTCACCATTCCCTCGATTACTCCAAGGATCCACTAATATGACATTCTCTGGGCTATTCATGATATGCTTGCGAGGACTGTCGTCGACTATGATTGTATTATCCAGCGAGAAGGATCCCTGGAAGCCAACAGTGAGGAATTCAACATTTTTGAGGAACAAGTCCTTATTGGATCCAGGTTCCTTATAAGTGGTCGTCCTTCCGAACTTATCCTTGCACTTGACCGTCTTACATGAGTCCTGCCCAAGAACTAGGAAGGGGAGGCTTCCTTCTCTGAAAAGGTATGCACAGATTTCCTCCGTGGTAGACTTTTTCATGGAGCTCCACACGGAGATGATTGCTATTTTCTCTAACTCCTTCAAGAAGTGAGCGCAATCTGGACGGACGTAGACGGCTTTGGGCCCAACTACTACAGCCACTACGGTAGAGTGAGGCTCTGAGTCTCGATTAAATTGCAACCTTGACCCCTGTGACTTCCAATCCTCACAGAGGCACAGAACGCCATTGAGGTCTAGGACGACGTTAATCCACTTGTTTGCCACCCCCAACCTCAATGACCGGCGCACTCCCTTGGATTCCTCCTCACGAGCTAGTGCAGGATCGGATTCTTGACAAGAAACGTAGGAGTTTGAGGCCAGTTACGATCGTGAAACTGGCCGAGATGGGGAACCACGTAAAATCAACCAGGAAAGTATGCCACAGGACCGGCAAAACCATGACTGGTTGTGTCTAATGAAGTCATGAGAAGATGAGAGAACCGTCATACCTTCAATACTTGAGAATGTGAAGGCTTCTCATGTCCTTCACGACGCATTAGCGAATGATCCCGCAATGCAATGACATCCCCGATTTCCAAAGACACGAGATGATTCAAAGGTTCAGCGTCCTCAATCGGGAGGGATGATTCCGCTGGCAACTGACAGTGATCGACAGGATACTCAGACTCTGGAAGCGATTCTCTAAGATTTGGAAGGCCTGCGATTTTCAAGTGGAGGCAAGAATACATGTAAGTGATATATTACACTGTCGCAAACAACAGATTTACAATTTGGAAAATGCGTCCACTTTGGTTGACGCTATTCAGACTAGAAGTACATCAAAAATGAGCACTGTATCTGGAATGAAAACTACAGGTACACTTCTACGATACAGATTAGCGAGATCCGCGCTAAAACTACAACATAAAACACTAAGTTTTCATTGGGCAGAACCTGCTGGTGGATCCTCGGTGGGCAGGGCATCACTTCTAGGCGCCACCTCGGAAGTATCCATGGGCAGGTTCTGCGCAAGGCCTATCAATGACGTCTCCCCGTGCGCTTCTGCTCTGGATTCGAGGTGCTTCTCCTCTGCTCCGGCTGCCTCAGGATTCGTTGAAGAAGACGGGTAGGCTATATCACCCTCGCATGGGGGAGGGGATGTCGGCGTGGGTGCTTCCGCAGGAAGAGGCGCAGCATCCTTGAGCAGATTGGAAGGACTGGAGGCATTGCTGATATTGGAACCAGATGGCTGTCCCTGCAATTGCAAAATTGGCTCTCCAGAGGTAGGCGGCAGCGTCACAACGGGCTCGATACCGATCTTCTTGATCAGTATTTGGAGCATGTCCCTATTCTATTGGGAGAGCTCCCTGTTTGCCTTCGACTCCTCTCGCATCCACGCTTGAGTACTCTTGTGGATTTCTATGTTCGCCAGCCTTTCCTTTGCATTGTCCGCCCTCATCTGCGCCAGAGCTAGCTCAGTCTGTTGCTGCACTAACTCGGTCTGTCTCTGCATGTTGGATAGGGAGATGGCATTCTGCTGCTGGATCTCCACCAGTTGCTGAGCAATACTGGTGATCGTATCCCGCTTCCTCTTCTTATCTGGCCGTCCCGATGCAATTGGAGTCCGTGGCGTTTGAGAGAGAGGAGGCAACATAGAGCTTGTAGACGACCCCGGAATATCTGTGGACGGACGATTGGTTGGTGTAGTCATCTCGTCCAGTCCCTCAATCCCGTCGTCTTCAAGCTCTTCTTCTTCTTCTTCTTCCTCCTCCTCCTCGGAATCATACAGGACTTCATGAGAGACATGAGTCTGCCTATTCCTTTGCTGACTCAATGGGGAATTCTGAGCGGACCTCAGCTTCCTCCTAGAGGAGGAAGGGACATCGGCAGAGTGGGTGGAGTAGCTGCTGTCCAAGAAGTCCGCAATGTCCAACGTCATTGCCTTGGTACAGATATCTTCCCACCACTGCGACAACTCCGATGTACCCGTTACATAGACGTCCACCCCACTCATCTGTCAAAGACAAACAAAGGAGTTAGGACCATCATATCCTGCAACATGCATTTCAGCGCGACCCGCGCTGAACTGACATAGCACATACACACAGCAAATAAAAATACATATCACAGAATAAATGAAATCAGGAATTGCTATTCAGAGCGACTCGCGCTAAACTGAGGCCGCGGTGCTCACCACCGAAGCACAAGTCAACTTCCCCCCTGTGAAGGCAGAGAAGACTGCCGTGCCCGCCCTTGCGAATGCCTTCACCAGCCAGAGATAGAATTCCATACGCAGTTCGGTTTTATAAATTCTATACTCTAACTCACTGTAAGCACAGGCCTTCATATAGCGAGCTGTTTCGGGACAGTTGAACTCCGACGGAATGGTGACTTGATTGGTGTTCTCAGGGTGCTGCAAGAATATAAGGAACACCTTCTTCGGTGTCTTCGCGGCCGCAAGATCCCCAATCCTGTCATTTTTCCCTGCGCAGTATGAGGAGTAGTGAACCAAGTATTTGCTCAAATCCTTGTTAGACTCCACGAAGATCATCACTTGGGCCTCTTCTTTCTCGTCCCCACATATGAAGAGCCACGACTTGACTTCTTCAAGTGCTGGCTTCTTGCTCTTTTGAAGTGAAGACAGAACTTCAAAGAAAAAAGGGTTCTCCATCGTAGAGCTCTCCTTCTTCTCCACCCCTGGCAACGACCGGAAGTCTATAACCCCGAGAGATAAACGATTACTTGTCTCCGCAGTCCAAGACTTCACCGGCCAGTCCTTGTACTGGTTTCGCGCCACCTCATATGCCCGATAGTATGCCTTTGCAGATGGCCTTTTGTCGCAGCTTAGAATTTTGATTTTCTTAGTATACACCCAAATAGGAACAGAAACTAGTCATTAGCTAACCGGATCCGATTAGGTGGGGAAGGAAAACTCAGAATTAGCACGGAACGTGAAGTAGTGGGCTTCTTGGATCTAATCCGGTCAGGAGTAACTAACGACGGAAATGGAATGCAACACGGATTAGGTCTAGGACCGGATGATGATGATGAACCGGATTATGATGGTAAACCGGATTCATGATGACAAACCGGAAAGGGTCCAGGGACTATAAAAGGAGGAGCTTTCACTGTTGCACCCCCTTTTAGAAACTCGACCTTGAGCGTGCGCGGTTGAGTTTTTGTCGTTTGTGCGTCTGTGCGTTTGCGTTCTGTTCATTTTGATTCCGGTTGAGATCGGAGAGAGGAAGTGAGGAACGGGACGTGCGGCTAGGAGATAGTGAGGTAGATGTGAGTGGGAATGCCTCAGCTACGTAGGTCGAGACAAGCGAGTCCCTCTGGAGGCGAGGTGAAGCTCCGGAAAGTCATTCCGGTTATTCCCTCCACAGAGCTGGAAAAGGCTGAACTCATGGATGATCTCAAATCCATAGGTTGCGTAGGGTTTGCCGAGAAACCTTGGGGTTTTAGGAAGGAGAGAATGGTCAAGGAGCTCCTCGGAAAGTTGTCCAACCAGTTTGACAACACCGTGAGGGGAGCTCCCGTCAGCTGGAACGAGGGGATGTGGAGAGCGGTTTACGGTTTCCGGGCAGGAGGTTTGGGAATGGCGAGCCGGAAGGATGAGTTTGTCCGAGGGAAGTTCAAGGGAGCCGTCAACCCGAAGGACGGATACGCGGTCGAGGATTGCTTGGATGACCGACACCGTCGGCTCCTGCAATTCCTGGTTCCGGTTCTTCACCCGGAAAAGCCGACCAAGGTGACGATCACCCTCGGCAACACCATTTTCGGTGCCCTCAGTGGTACCCGGAAAGTGGATTGGGCACGGATCATTTCCGATCTCGTGGCCCAGCTGGTTAGTAGGTTTGGGAAGAAAAGGGCCACTCCAGTGTGCCCTTACCTCTTCCACCTCTATCGGGAGAACCAAGTCCTCACCGATACGGAGGAGAGGGCGTGGAAGACGTAGGAAGTGCTCCTGAAGTATGGGGAGTCGGAGACGGATGACGAGGCGGAATCCGATTCCGGGTCAGACCGGGAGTCCAGCGAGGAAGAGGAGGAGCCGATGCCGCCGATCAAGCGACAGAAGCTGACGCCTCCACACAAGCGCGGGACGCCTCCCGGTCAAGATAAACCGGCCTCGGAGGAGAAACCGGAAGCCAAGAAGACCAATTCCAGGGGAGATCCGGATATGCAAGATCCGTTCAACGGTCTGATCAACGTCCTCTGCAACATCAGGGCAGATTGGGAGGTCAAGCACAGGACGCTTGCGGCAATCGGCAAGTTGGTGGGTGCTGCACCGGACAGCAACTTGGCGGAACAAGTGGCGCAATGCATCACGAATCCGGAAGAGACTCGGAAGCAGGAAGCCGAGATCCGCCGGTTGCAGGAGGAGGTAGATAAACTGAAGGCAACACTTTTTGCCTATCAGGAAGACGTGACGGCCGCTCGGGAGATGGCGGAGGAGACTCGGAAGGTGGCCGAGCAGATCAAGGCGGTCCTGGGAGAGACCGGAACGGCAGCGGCCAAGGCGAAGCTCTTCGACGAGAAGATCCACGAAGAGAAGAAACTATCCGGTTCCCGGATGGTCCGGATTCTCGCGGACTTCGCCGAGCAGGTGGAGACGGCAATGGTGGAGGGGCAGAAGGCTGCGGACCGGATCGAGGAGAGCAGCCGGAAGCTGACGGGAGCGACGTGCGACAAAGGTATTCACCTTTCGGACATCTCACTACCGGACCTCTTTCCGGATGCAACTATGGCAAAGGACAGGAAGGATTGGACTCCTGAGTCCAAGAAGTCTGCACGGACTGGGACTCCGGGCACGAGACCGGATATCACCATCGACCTGGAGTCTCCACCCGGACCGAATCCTGCGGAGGGGGAACGGGTCCGGAATTTGAGTGAAGTTTTCGAGGAGCTAGTCCCGGAGACCGGAATCCCGACGATAGGATCTAGAGTTGTAGGGTAGATAGGATTTTAATTTCAGTTAAGAGTAGGAGCGGATCCGGATCCGGATCCGGCTCAACAGTATTAGATTAGACCGGAAGTTAGATTTAGGTGGCGGCGGATCCCCACGGGTTTTCCGCTCCTTTTTGTGCTTTTACGGTTTTGACCCTTTGTATATGTCGCAGCACAGGGCAGGTCAATTCCCCATTATACTCACAAAAATCGCTCTAGAGTATAACTAAGTGACTCTAAAGATCGAACCCACGAGATCCTGTGAAGTATCTAGCTCTATTAAGCAGTTAAGCTCAGTCAGTATGCCAATCTTACTTTCCGGTCCTAGATTTAGAACCAGAAATACTACCACACCGGATAACTATAGACCGGATTACTCCTTCTTCCGGTCCTACTAACTATCCGGTCCGTACAAATACCCAAATCCCAGGATCTCACAACTTCCGATCCTAGAAATCCGTCCTGACCAATCCGGTCGGGATGGTCATCCTGTACCCGTAATCCTATCCGGTTTGGTTTTACCTCTGTTTCACCATCAGAGGGGTCGCCGCTTAATTTTGAGAGTGGTAGGCCCACCACTCCTTCCGTGACTTATAGTGGCTGAAGACCCACTGTCCTACCTTCTAGACTCCTAAGCTAATCCGGATCCGGTTTGGTCCTTCACAACAACCCAGATAGCAATCCGGGTCGTAGGTCACACAAAGACCCCACACGCGACCCTCTCGTACTACAACGACCTTGATGCTACTTCCGATCCGTGCGAAGACAGGTGGTTACAAGTGCACCCGTCCGTTCCAACATCAACTAAAGTTCTTCCGTTACCCATACGGGTGGTGAGACCTCACAGGAGATCGGACGCTCGACCGGATTTCCCACTCGGGAGTTCTAGCGCAGCTAAGGAATCCCTCCCTACCCGCCTAGCCTAACAACGGCTTTCTCACCCGGAATCTCAAACTCTAGACGTGCTGAGGAACTAAGTTCACTCCCAACTCTTCGGTACCTACTCACATGCACCTAGGATCGGAAAATAAACACCAAGGGGAGAAATCACTTGCAAACCAACTCGTACTATCCTAACTCCACATCATACAATCCTGTCGCGCTGGAGAGAGATACACAACGAAGAGAATAGAAAAGTACAAGAAGTTTGCCAAATGAACAACTCCCAATTCCCATCGCAGGAACCGATTTATATACAAAGGGTCAAAACCGTAAAAGCACAAAAAGGAGCGGAAAACCCGTGGGGATCCGCCGCCACCTAAATCTAACTTCCGGTCTAATCTAATACTGTTGAGCCGGATCCGGATCCGGATCCGCTCCTACTCTTAACTGAAATTAAAATCCTATCTACCCTACAACTCTAGATCCTATCGTTGGGATTCCGGTCTCCGGGACTAGCTCCTCGAAAACTTCACTCAAATTCCGGACCCGTTCCCCCTCCGCAGGATTCGGTCCGGGTGGAGACTCCAGGTCGATGGTGATATCCGGTCTCGTGCCCGGAGTCCCAGTCCGTGCAGACTTCTTGGACTCAGGAGTCCAATCCTTCCTGTCCTTTGCCATAGTTGCATCCGGAAAGAGGTCCGGTAGTGAGATGTCCGAAAGGTGAATACCTTTGTCGCACGTCGCTCCCGTCAGCTTCCGGCTGCTCTCCTCGATCCGGTCCGCAGCCTTCTGCCCCTCCACCATTGCCGTCTCCACCTGCTCGGCGAAGTCCGCGAGAATCCGGACCATCCGGGAACCGGATAGTTTCTTCTCTTCGTGGATCTTCTCGTCGAAGAGCTTCGCCTTGGCCGCTGCCGTTCCGGTCTCTCCCAGGACCGCCTTGATCTGCTCGGCCACCTTCCGAGTCTCCTCCGCCATCTCCCGAGCGGCCGTCACGTCTTCCTGATAGGCAAAAAGTGTTGCCTTCAGTTTATCTACCTCCTCCTGCAACCGGCGGATCTCGGCTTCCTGCTTCCGAGTCTCTTCCGGATTCGTGATGCATTGCGCCACTTGTTCCGCCAAGTTGCTGTCCGGTGCAGCACCCACCAACTTGCCGATTGCCGCAAGCGTCCTGTGCTTGACCTCCCAATCTGCCCTGATGTTGCAGAGGACGTTGATCAGACCGTTGAACGGATCTTGCATATCCGGATCTCCCCTGGAATTGGTCTTCTTGGCTTCCGGTTTCTCCTCCGGGGCCGGTTTGTCTTGACCGGGAGGCGTCCCGCGCTTGTGTGGAGGCGTCAGCTTCTGTCGCTTGATCGGCGGCATCGGCTCCTCCTCTTCCTCGCTGGACTCCCGGTCTGACCCGGAATCGGATTCCGCCTCGTCATCCGTCTCCGACTCCCCATACTTCAGGAGCACTTCCTACGTCTTCCACGCCCTCTCCTCCGTATCGGTGAGGACTTGGTTCTCCCGATAGAGGTGGAAGAGGTAAGGGCACACTGGAGTGGCCCTTTTCTTCCCAAACCTACTAACCAGCTGGGCCACGAGATCGGAAATGATCCGTGCCCAGTCCACTTTCCGGGTACCACTGAGGGCACCGAAAATGGTGTTGCCGAGGGTGATCGTCACCTTGGTTGGCTTTTCCGGGTGAAGAACCGGAACCAGGAATTGCAGGAGCCGACGGTGTCGGTCATCCAAGCAATCCTCGACCGCGTATCCGTCCTTCGGGTTGACGGCTCCCTTGAACTTCCCTCGGACAAACTCATCCTTCCGGCTCGCCATTCCCAAACCTCCTGTCCGGAAACCGTAAACCGCTCTCCACATCCCCTCGTTCCAGCTGACGGGAGCTCCCCTCACGGTGTTGTCAAACTGGTTGGACAACTTTCCGAGGAGCTCCTTGACCATTCTCTCCTCCCTAAAACCCCAAGGTTTCTCGGCAAACCCTACGCAACCTATGGATTTGAGATCATCCATGAGTTCAGCCTTTTCCGGCTCTGTGGAGGGAATAACCGGAATGACTTTCCGGAGCTTCACCTCGCCTCCAGAGGGACTCGCTTGTCTCGACCTACGTAGCTGAGGCATTCCCACTCACATCTACCTCACTCTCTCCTAGCCGCACGTCCCGTTCCTCACTTCCTCTCTCCGATCTCAACCGGAATCAAAATGAACAGAACGCAAACGCACAGACGCACAAACGACAAAAACTCAACCGCGCACGCTCAAGGTCGAGTTTCTAAAAGGGGGTGCAACAGTGAAAGCTCCTCCTTTTATAGTCCCTGGACCCTTTCCGGTTTGTCATCATGAATCCGGTTTACCATCATAATCCGGTTCATCATCATCATCCGGTCCTAGACCTAATCCGTGTTGCATTCCATTTCCGTCGTTAGTTACTCCTGACCGGATTAGATCCAAGAAGCCCACTACTTCACGTTCCGTGCTAATTCTGAGTTTTCCTTCCCCACCTAATCGGATCCGGTTAGCTAATGACTAGTTTCTGTTCCTATTTGGGTGTATACTAAGAAAATCAAAATTCTAAGCTGCGACAGTATATAAATCGGTTCCTGCGATGGGAACTAGGAGTTGTTCATTTGGCAAACTTCTTGTACTTTTCTATTCTCTTCGTTGTGTATCCCTCTCCAGTGCGACAGGATTGTATGATGTGGAGTTAGGATAGTACGAGTTGGTTTGTAAGTGATTTCTCCCCTTGGTGTTTATTTTCCGATCCTAGGTGCATGTGAGTAGGTACCGAAGAGTTGGGAGTGAACTTAGTTCCTCAGCACGTCTAGAGTTTGAGATTCCGGGTGAGAAAGCCGTTGTTAAGCTAGGCGGGTAGGGAGGGATTCCTTAGCTGCGCTAGAACTCCCGGGTGGGAAATCCGGTCGAGTGTCCGATCTCCTGTGAGGTCTCACCACCCGTATGGGTAACGGAAGAACTTTAGTTGATGTTGGAACGGACGGGTGCACTTGTAACCACCTGTCTTCGCACGGATCGGAAGTAGCATCAAGGTCGTTGTAGTACGAGAGGGTCGAGTGTGGGGTCTTTGTGTGACCTACGACCCGGATTGCTATCCGGGTTGTTGTGAAGGACCAAACCGGATCCGGATTAGCTTAGGAGTCTAGAAGGTAGGACAGTGGGTCTTCAGCCACTATAAGTCACGGAAGGAGTGGTGGGCCTACTACTCTCAAAATTAAGCGGCGACCCCTCTGATGGTGAAACAGAGGTAAAACCAAACCGGATAGGATTACGGGTACAGGATGACCATCCCGACCGGATTGGTTAGGACGGATTTCCAGGATCGGAAGTTGTGAGATCCTGGGATTTGGGTATTTGTACGGACCGGATAGTTAGTAGGACCGGAAGAAGGAGTAATCCGGTCTATAGTTATCCGGTGTGGTAGTATTTCTGGTTCTAAATCTAGGACCGGAAAGTAAGATTGGCATACTGACTGAGCTTAACTGCTTAATAGAGCTAGATACTTCACAGGATCTCGTGGGTTCGATCTTTAGAGTCACTTAGTTATACTCTAGAGCGATTTTTGTGAGTATAATGGGGAATTGACCTGCCCTGTGCTGCGACACCTTTCAAATTTGGCTTTGTGGTCAAGAAATGATTTAAAAAAATCGTATGCGTGTTGGGACAACTCAGAGCACGTCTTATGCTTCGCATGCGTGCTCTTCACTTTGCCAAAGTAGGCTTCACCAGGTCTTTCAAGGAGGATATCCATTGTCGCGCTAGAGAAGAGGCGTTCCTTCTTAAACGCCTTCCAATTATCGCTGATCACCTCGTTCCCTGAGTTGAGAAGGCCAAGGCTGGGATCAATCGCGTGAAGCTCCTTGATGACGAGATTCTTTCGCTTACGACGCTCTACCCACTCCTTGGTGCTGTAACAATCATCCTGCACTGTAGAGATTGCCTTCATTGTCACCTTAGGATATGAATGCCTGCGCTTTCCACCCGTTTGATTCAGAAGGTGTTTCGCAAGCTTGGATAGTTCCTCATAGCTGAGATTGCCCAAGTGCTTGAAGAACTCCCGATTGAGCAGACAATTCTCGGGGCTCCAGCCTGCCCGTGCGTTAAACATCTTGTCGGTGTTGGGGTTAATCAGTTCTCCATGCGCGGCTGCAGAGATTACTTCGCTCCACAGTTTATAGACGTCATCATGTGCAATAATCAGTCGCAACTCGTTCGTCAGCTTCAGCTTCTCCTCCCTCCCCTTAGTCTTGGAAATTTTCAGGCTCTTCACAACCTCGATCAGTGAAAATCTTATGTACATGGCCTTCTCAAACACCTACAGAATAACATTAAAATCAGTTAAATTATTCACTCGATCCAGATATTGAGAGATTGCAATATACCATAATCAACTCAAGGAGGAACACTTCAACGCAGCTCGCGCTAAACTGCATACCTGGAAATTTTCGCGGTTCTTCTTGTTCTCAACTGTCCGCCAACTGATGGTAACAGCTCCCACAGATTTGGCTGGAGTGGGATTCTTCGGTCTTCCCATTGCCTCCCATACCGATCGAGCTCCTAAAATATTAGTCGCCCACGACGGCTGCACTGCCACAAAGTGATTGGTTCGATTGTAGTAGGCAGAGATACATCTTAGCGTCTCCGCATCCTTCGACCAAACAACGAAGCAGTTCCACCTGCGGAAGTGCTCTCTTTCCTCCGCGTTCACCTTGTTCCTCTCGTCCAGCATAAATTTGCTAGCTGCAACACTATGCTGTCCGTTTATAATATAGAATTGGCCATTCTCAATATCCTCCCAGTTCTTGGGCATTGTGTCGTGCCCAACAGGCATAATGCAAAGTGTCTGCTTCGTGCTTTTGTCGGGGATATTGAGCAGATAATTGACCATATCTTCGACAATGTTGTCCTGCTTGGAGCGTATATTGAAAGTTGCCGGTGGATCAACCAATTGGGAGACGTCAATCACTTTCTTCTCCCCAACCTTGAAAATGTATGCGTCCTCGCAGGTCGTCCAAAATTTTTTGTAGACCTGGCTCACTTGCTCGTAGTTAGGTTTCTTCTCTGTTGCCCGTGAGTGAGGAACATTGGACATCTCGTCCGCATAGCTCCCTTCAGCGACCTCAGACACTTCAGAGTCCCGAGTGACCGGTTTCCGTTCTGATGAAGATGGAGCATCCTTCTTGCCTTTCTTCTGTGGAGTTTTCTGTACACTTTTCCTCTGCCCCCGGCTGGTACCTGATTGTTGACCCACGTTCAGTTTTGAACCTTGACTTACGCCTTGGTTCATTATCTCCTTTGACACAGTACGTGGTTGGTTCATTTCATTCTGCTTTTCCATCTTCCCCTTCAGCATGTAGAAGTCGTTGAATAGGAGCCGAACTTTGCTACACAACTTTTTCCAGGACAACGGAGTTCCGTTCGCGTTCTTCCACTCGTCATTGTCCAATTTCTTCTCGAGCTCTTTCACTTCGTCTCGGTATGGAGTTGGCTTGAGGCTGCTTAGGAATGGACTTAAATTGAAGGGAATTAATACCGAGTCGAGGCAGATAGCAAAGTGGTATTGGTCCCTTCTTGACTCGCCGGGTATTGTTGTCATGCACTTGATTTTGATCATTGGGTGGGCGTCAGCCTCGATGTCTTTGATCTTCTCGTAGAAAGAGAGTTGTAGGAAGCACTGCGAGATCTTGAATTTGTAGGAAAAGTAGAACTAGTTGATGAAAGGGATCGTGAATAAACTCCATGCTTCTACTTCTTCTGGATCTTTGAAGACCCAGTACTCCCCTTCAATCAAGTGGTCTTCAGCAGTCTTGTCGTCATCTATGAACTGCACATCTGATCTCTTGAAGTACATCTCGAGCGCCTCCAATTGGTTTTCCATTCTGCAGCGTAAGAAAATTCCGGGCATTAGTCAGACCGGCAAAACACAAACCGAAGTCTCTGCAGTTCTTGCAAATAATGATGCATTTCAGCGCGACTCGCACTGAAATGACATTTATAGCGTTCCATTATGGTCTTACTGTTGTAGATTTTCTGTAAATATTATAGAAATTTTATAGTGGATGAATTTACGTACATATTTTTGAGTCTCTCATTCAACCACTGTTTTCAGTGGCGGCGACTATCAGATTCATATTTGTTTTTGGTGACACTGAGAGTAATTTCATCCGATAGAATAACTTTTCATCATTTTCTCCAATTGCATATTAGCGCGACTCGCGCTGAATTGCTGTATACGTCGTTATCGTTGATTATTATTTAGTTTCTAGAACTTCCTTTACTTTGCTGTTAAGATCATAGAATGTCATTTCAGAGCGGCTTGCTCTGAATTGTATCCTATTTGTATGCGGATGGACTTCTATAGTAATGTATTTCTTGGAATCATTTCTGTTCTTCTACTTGAGAAATGAACTGGTAATGTAATGCGTTTAGTGCACAATTAAGAATTCGTCACATTCTATTTCTAGAGAATTTGATAGGAAATGGAATGAGTTTTATGAATATATTATGTCGTAGGAATGGTGATGATTGACAGTTTAGCGCGAGTTGCTCTAAAATGCCTTACTGTTTTGTTTTTTACTACTATTTGAATCTCTGTTCTCTGGGATGCCCTGGTATCGATGATTGACAGTTTAGCGCGACTCGCGCTGAACTTTCGTGCATCTTATATACAACATGTCATATCTGTGCAACCGCTGTTCGTGAGTTCCAATTAAGTTTATAAACTAACGTCTGCGACGTTAGTTACTAGTGGAGCATTTGTCGATTCAGCGCGAGCCGCGCTGAAATGACAAATGCTAGGATTCAGAATGGATTTTGGTTTGGTAAATTCCTCTTTCATTGCTTTCATTTCAGGGTTTGCCCATATTCATCTGAAGGTTTAGGGCTAGGGTTACTACTTCTATCAGAATGCTTACTTCTCTATCTAAAAAGTCAACACCAACATCGTAACTACAGAGAAGCATTGCAGATCATACTGCAGAAGGGGGAAAAAAAGGGATGACGGCAAGTACTTGGAATGGAAGTTCGGATTTGCACTGGAGATTTGCTCTACAGAACTACACAGGTCACACACGAACGAGTAGTAAGAGCCAGCAACCCTAAACCCTAAACCCTAAACCCTTAAACCCTAAACCCTAAATTCTGAACTGTTGTTGATCAAGCGCTGCTGACTTGATCAAGAAACTCTGAAAACAGAAACAACATACAATAAACAAGATACAATAAACATAGAGGAATGAAAGCATACAATAAACAAGATACAATAAACAACATACAATAAACAAAAAAACAGAAACAACATACAATAAACAAAGACGAATGAAAGCAAAACCTCAGCAAACTTACCGAAGTGCCAATCGTAACTCGGTGCACGCAATCCAGCAATTTCTTCTGAAAATTCCAAAGTCTCATAATCAAGAAATTACAAGCAATACCGGATCAACTGAATACAAACAATAAAGTCATTACTTACTGTCGCAGCACAGGGCAGGTCAATTCCCCATTATACTCACAAAAATCGCTCTAGAGTATAACTAAGTGACTCTAAAGATCGAACCCACGAGATCCTGTGAAGTATCTAGCTCTATTAAGCAGTTAAGCTCAGTCAGTATCCCAATCTTACTTTCCGGTCCTAGATCTAGAACCAGAAATATTACCACACCGGATAACTACAGACCGGATTACTCCTTCTTCCGGTCCTACTAACTATCCGGTCCGTACAAATACCCAAATCCCAGGATCTCACAACTTCCGATCCTGGAAATCCTTTCTGACCAATCCGGTCGGAATGGTCATCCTGTACTCGTAATCCTATCCGGTTTGGTTTTGCCTCTGTTTCACCATTAGAGGGGTCGCCGCTTAATTTTGAGAGTGGTAGGCCCACCACTCCTTCCGTGACTTATAGTGGCTGAAGACCCACTGTCCTACCTTCTAAACTCCTAAGCTAATCCGGATCCGGTTTGGTCCTTCACAACAACCCAGATAGCCATCCGGGTCGTAGGTCACACAAAGACCCCACACTCGACCCTCTCGTACTACAACGACCTTGATGCTACTTCCGATCCGTGCGAAGACAGGTGGTTACAAGTGCACCCGTCCGTTCCAACATCAACTAAAGTTCTTCCGTTACCCATACAGGTGGTGAGACCTCACAGGAGATCGGACACTCGACCGGATTTCCCACCCGGGAGTTCTAGCGCAGCTAAGGAATCCCTCCCTACCCGCCTAGCCTAACAACGGCTTTCTCACCCGGAATCTCAAACTCTAGACGTGCTGAGGAACTAAGTTCACTCCCAACTCTTCGGTACCTACTCACATGCACCTAGGATCGGAAAATAAACACCAAGGGGAGAAATCACTTACAAACTAACTCGTACTATCCTAACTCCACATCATACAATCCTGTCGCGCTGGAGAGAGATACACAACGAAGAGAATGGAAAGGTACAAGAAGTTTGCAAAATGAACAACTCCCAATTCCCATCTCAGGAACCGATTTATATACAAAGGGTCAAAACCCTAAAAGCACAAAAAGGAGCGGAAAACCCGTGGGGGTCCGCCGCCACCTAAATCTAACTTCCGGTCTAACCTAATACTATTGAGCCGGATCCGGATCCGGATCCGCTCCTACTCCTAACTGAAATTAAAATCCTATCTACCCTACAACTCTAGATCCTATCGTCGGGCTTCCGACCTCCGGGGTTAGCTCCTCGAAGACTTCGCTCAAATTTCGGACCCGTTCCCCCTCCTCAGGATTCGGTCCGGGTGGAGACTCCAAGTCGATGGTAATATCCGGTCTCGAGCCCGGAGTCCCAGTCCGTGCAGACTTCTTGGACTCAGGAGTCCAATCCTTCCTGTCCTTTGCCATAGTTGCATCCGGAAAGAGGTCCGGTAGAGAGATGTCCGAAAGGTGAATACCTTTGTCGCACGTCGCTCCCGTCAGCTTCCGGCTGCTCTCCTCGATCCGGTCCGCAGCCTTCCGCCCCTCCACCATTGCCGTCTCCACCTGCTCGGCGAAGTCCGCGAGAATCCGGACCATCCGGGAACCGGATAGTTTCTTCTCTTCGTGGATCTTCTCGTCGAAGAGCTTCGCCTTGGCCGCTGCCGTTCCGGTCTCTCCCAGGACCGCCTTGATCTGCTCGGCCACCTTCCGAGTCTCCTCCGCCATCTCCCGAGCGGCCGTCACGTCTTCCTGATAGGCGAAAAGTGTTGCCTTCAGTTTATCTACCTCCTCCTGCAACCGGCAGATCTCGGCTTCCTGCTTCCGGGTCTCTTCCGGATTCGTGATGCATTGCGCCACTTGTTCCGCCAAGTTGCTGTCCGATGCAGCACCCACCAACTTGCCGATTGCCGCAAGCGTCCTGTGCTTGACCTCCCAATCCGCCCTGATGTTGCAGAGGACGTTGATCAGACCGTTGAACGGATCTTGCATATCCGGATCTCCCCCGGAATTGGTCTTCTCGGCTTCCGGTTTCTCTTCCGGGGCCGGTTTGTCTTGACCGGGAGGCGTCCCGCGCTTGTGTGGAGGCGTCAGCTTCTGTCGCTTGATCGGCGGCATCAACTCCTCCTCTTCCTCGCTGGACTCCCGGTCTGACTCGGAATCGGATTCCGCTTCGTCATCCGTCTCCGACTCCCCGTACTTCAGGAGCACTTCCTGCGTCTTCCACGCCTTCTCCTCTATGTTGGTGAGGACTTGGTTCTCCCGATAGAGGTGGAAGAGGTAAGGGCACACTGGAGTGGCCCTTTTCTTCCCAACCCTACTAACAAGCTGGGCCACGAGATCGGAAATGATCCGTGCCCAGTCCACTTTCCGGGTACCACTGAGGGCACCGAAAATGGTGTTGCCTAGGGTGATCGTCACCCTGGTCGGCTTTTCCGGGTGAAGAACCGGAACCAGGAATTGCAGGAGCCGACGGTGTCGGTCGTCCAAGCAATCCTCGACCGCGTATCCGTCCTTCGGGTTGACGGCTCCCTTGAACTTCCCTCGGACAAACTCATCCTTCCGGCTCGCCATTCCCAAACCTCCTGCCCGGAAACCGTAAACCGCTCTCCACATCCCCTCGTTCCAGCTGACGGGAGCTCCCCTCACGGTGTTGTCAAACTGGTTGGACAGCTTTCCGAGGAGCTCCTTGACCATTCTCTCCTTCCTAAAACCCCAAGGTTTCTCGGCAAACCCTACGCAACCCATGGATCTGAGATCATCCATGAGTTCAGCCTTTTCCGGCTCTGTGGAGGGAATAACCGGAATGACTTTCCGGAGCTTCACCTCGCCTCCAGAGGGACTCGCTTGCCTCGACCTACGTAGCTGAGGCATTCCCACTCACATCTACCTCACTCTCTCCTAGCCGCACGTCCCGTTCCTCACTTCCTCTCTCCGATTTCAACCGGAAGCAGAACAGACAAAACACAAACGCACAGACGCACAAACGACAAAAACTCAACCGCGCACGCTCAAGGTCGAGTTTCTAAAAGGGGGTGCAACAGTGAAAGCTCCTCCTTTTATAGTCCCTGGACCCTTTCCGGTTTGTCATCATGAATCCGGGTTACCATCATAATCCGGTTCATCATCATCATCCGGTCCTAGACCTAATCCGTGTTACATTTCGTTTCCGTCGTTAGTTACTCCTGACCGGATTGGATCTAAGAAGCCCACTACTTCACGTTCCGTGCTAATTCTGAGTTTTCCTTTCCCACCTAATCGGATCCGATTAGCTAATGACTAGTTTCCGTTCCTATTTTGGTGTATACTAAGAAAATCAAAATTCTAAGCTGCGACATTACCCCTTCCTCATCTGTGAGCGTCCCCGCGAACATCATTGACCTTCCGTCGAAGAAGTAGCCACCAAATACTTTTTTACTCTTGATCCGTTCACACGAGTGTCAAGCCACTGGCCCTGCAAATTCGCAAGTTGCAAAGACCCATTTTGAAAAATTTGAATGACTCGGAAAGGTCCCATCCATCGGGTATGCAATTTTCCTGGAAACTCTTTGTGACGGTTGTCATAAACTAGCACCAGACCGCCTTCCTGGATTCCATGATCAACTGGAAGTTTCCGGTCATAATCTTTCTTGCGTTTGAATTGCACTTCCATGGTTCTCTCAAGAGCTGCAATCCGGGTTTCTTCCAGTTCTTCAATCGCGAGGAGTCGCGGAAGTATATCCATTCTGGTCTCCGCATTCCGGGCTGCCATGACACGGAAAGTCTCCACTTCTAACTCCACCCCATGAACTGTGTTTTGGCCAAAGACCAAAAAGTAGGGCGTTTTTCCGGTTGTGCTCTTCTCCGCCGTATTGTACGCATGCACGGCCGAAGGTAGTTTCCGGTCCCAATCCGTCTTGTGAGCGGAAACCATCTTGTTCAAGATCTTCCCAATAATTCCGTTCGCCCGCTCGGTTAATCCATTCGCCTTTGGATTATAAGGAGTCGTCTTCCGGTGCTTGATAAGATATTTGGCAGTTAGGTCGGAGATGACGTCATTGAGGAAATGGGTTCCTCTATCACTGACCAACTCTAGTGGGTGGCCAAATCGCATGAGGATTTCTTCAAACAAAAAGGACGCGGAAGTCTCGGCATCGTTTTTCCGGGTTGCTCTGGCCTCCACCCACTTGGTCGCGTAATCTGTGGCTAGGATTATGTACCTCTTCTTCCTAGCACTGACCGGAAAAATGGGTCCAATAAAGTCGATCCCCCATTTCTCAAACGGTGCTAAGGGAATTATGGGAGTGAGCGGCCAATGATTCCGGAAAGATGGTGCTCCTGTCCGCTGACACTGATCGCAACTCCGAACAAAATTCCTCACATCCCTGTGTACATACGGCCACCAGTATCCGGCGGATCGGATCCGGTTCACCGTAGTAACAAAGGCAAAATGTCCTCCGGAACTCCCGCAATGGAGTGCCCGGATGACTTTCTTCCGGTCTGAAGGTTCCAAACAACGCCTAAGGACGTCATCCGCCCCTAACTTGAAAAGGACTCCCCTAATCATGGTATAAGGAGCCGCTTTTCTCTGAAAGATTTCTTTCTCCTCTAGACTCATCTGTTCCGGATATTTGGAATTCACTAAATAGCTAATGATATCCCGGAACTCCGAAACAGACTCGTTGCTTAGGTGAAAAACTTCTATCAAGGGAAAATCCGGTTTCTCCATTTCAACCGGAATCTCCAGAGAATCCGGAAACTCATCCGGAAACTCAGCGGAAATATCCGCCACGGATTCCTGTCCTCTTTGTCTCGAGAGGTAATCCGCGTTCGAGTTTGCTTTTCCGGGTTTCACTACGACCTCGTAATTAAACTCTTGTAAGAGCAAAATCCATCTAGCAATCCGACCTGACAAATCCGGTTTGTTCACGAGGTATTTCAAGGAATCATGATCTGTGTGAAAAATTACCTTGTACCCTAGCAAATAATGTCGGAACTTCTTACAAGAATACACGACCGCCAGAGCTTCTCGTTCTGTGGTGGTGTAATTTCGTTCCGCCAAACTCATTTGCCTGCTCGCATAGTAAATCGGATTCTCACGCTTCTCCGTGTCGAACTGCCAAAGAATGGATCCTAGACACCAACCGGATGCGTCGATGGTGACATGGAACTCTTTTGTCCAATCCGGAACGGAAAGGATCGGAGCTCTAGCAAGCTGAGTCTTCAGATCATCGAAGGCCTGCTGTCGCTTTCCGGTCCACACAAATTCCGTATCCTGTTTGAGTAGTTCCGTGAGAGGGATGGCCCTCTTGGCGTATCCGTCAATGAATCGACGGTAGTAGCCCACACACCCTAGAAACCCACGGATCTCCCTTACGCTCGTCGGAGGCAGCAAGGATAGAACCGCCCTCACCTTCTCCAAGTCCGCTTGTAATCCGGCTTGGCTCACCACGTGCCCCAGTAAAATTCCGGAACTCATTCCGAAAAAACACTTTCCGGGGTGTAATCTCAGATTGGTTTCTCGGCACCTTTGAAACGTCTTCCGCAAACATTCGAGATGAAGTTTCCGGTCGCTAAAAACTGCAAAGTCATCAATGAAGACCTCAATGAAATGGCGGAGAAAATCCTTGAAAATGTCCATCATCAGCCGTTGGAAAGTTCCGGGTGCGTTGCACAGGCCAAACGGCATCCGGGTAAATGCGAAAGTTCCCCATTCTGTCGTGAACGTGGTCTTCAGCTGATCCCTCCGTCGGATGAACACTTGGTTGTAACCGGAAAATCCGTCCAAAAAGCTGTAACATTCGTGTCCGGCCACGTGGTCCAAAATGATGTCAGTAAATGGAAGGGGAAAGTAATCCTTCTTTGTGGCTGTGTTCAATTTCCGGAAATCTTGACACACCCGGATCTTAACTTTCCCATCCGTTCCCAACTTCTTGGGAACCACCACAATAGGGGAAACCCACTCGGAATTGTTCACCGGATAGATGAATCCAGTTTCCAATAACCGGTCGATTTCTTCCTTGACCATTAACGAGTACTTCGGGTTGAGTCGGTACTGTCGCTGACGGACCGGAATAGATCCTTCCGTCAAGTCAATGTGATGCTCTCCTAAGTGAGGGGGGATTCCCTTCAGATCAGACGGCTCCCATGCAAAAATATCGAGGTACTCCTGGAGAAGTTGAACGTAACCGGATTTATCCGTGCTTTGCATGAGCTTGCTCAAGTGAAAGCACTTGCCTGGTTCAACCTCCTCCTGCTCATAATCGATGGGCGAGACGATCGGTTTGATCTTTTCTTCGTGAACCTCTTCCGGAACGGAAACTAAATTCCCCCATTCCGGTCTCATCGTTTCCTCACTTACACCCGCGGGAAGGTTTCCATCCTGGATCTGTCGAGTGATCCACTCGGCTGTGAGCGGAACGCTTGACTCTCCTAAGGATCGATCTTCCAGCATGGTACTGCTAGGCTTCTCCGGATCATGCTCCAACACAGCATTAGAGAACCCAAAACTTTTCTCAGTTTTGTGTTCGAATGGATCCACATAATAGCTTGGAATCGACTCTTCCGAATCCGTCCAATCCGATGTGTAACCATCCGAGTCGCTGGTTTCTCCTAAATGCTTTTCCGTGGACCAAGGTATCCGGATGGAAGGTTTCCCGACCACCAGTTCCTTGTTTCCCCAATCCACCAGTACTTGGGCAGAGTATAACCAAGGTCTACCCAGTAACATAGGAAAAGGTCTTCCTTTGTGCACACGGATGATGACATAGTTGAGCAGATAATCCGTTCCTCCAATCCGGGTTGGAATTTGCGAAAGTTTGCCAACCGGATGTACTCGGGATTGATCCGCCATACGAAGGACTTGATCCGTCGCTTCGATCGTGGTGAATCCTAACTCAAATGCCGTGTCTTCCAACATCAAGTTGACTCCAGATCCGCCATCGATGGGAACCTTTGGAATCAGGCATCCTTCTATCTCCACACCGATCTCTGGAGCCCCGGAATCTTCCGGTTGGGAGAAGTTAACTGCCACCGCTGGGAGTTTCACCCTCTTCTTCCGTTTCCGTGTCCAGCTATCTCGGATCAGCTTCTGGTACATGACGTTGTCGTGCAGGAGCTGTCCAATCGTAACATTCGCCCGTTGATCTCGGATGTCCTGGATGATGTCATACTCATGAGTACGGATATCCGGATTGATAACCACTGGGGTGTTACTGAAACGAACCTGCTTCTTACTCGTCACCACATCCGGTCCAGAGATTTCCGTCCGAATCTCTGCACTGATGTCGATCGGAATCCGGTTCCGGTCCACCCCTTCCTCAAAGTGAACTTCCTCCGGTTCTGGACTCCGTCTCTGAAAAACAGGATCAGAATCACTACTCGATTTCTGCCTCCTCCTCTGCTTTTTCTTCTTTCCCCTTACAGCTCGTTCGGGTTGATTCCTGGTGGAACTGCGGGTCGATACCCGGTTTACCAAGCTCTCCGTCTCCGCCGGCAGTTCCACCTCGCATCGTCACTTGTCCGGATTCTCCGTTCCGGCTGAGTGGCCATAGTTGAGCGCGGTCTGCTCCCTTGGAAGAATTTGAACTTGTTTGTAAACCGGTCTTGGCTGTATGGGCTTCGAACACTGCTCCTCCTGATGCCCATACTCTTGGCAATTCTGGCACGGAAGAGTACGAGGAGCACCCTGCCCTGGTCCCCTGTTAGGACACGAGTTGGCATAATGTCCCGGTTCTCCACAGCCATAACAAATCACCACTTGTCTATCCGGGTAACCAAGGGCTCGCACGGGCTGCTGCATTACCAACCCCTGACTCGGTCCCGGTAAAAAGTTCCGGTTCAACATGTTGGACCGGGAAGGAATCGTGATCCCTTTTCCTCTACCATAGGTCGGCTGCACTTGGTAGATCTCCTCCTCTTCCTCGTTTGCTACGGTGTAGTAGATCTCTTCTTCCGGATACACATAGTGAACTTGCTGGCATTCACTTGGATAGTGACCCGGTTCTCCACATCTTCCGCACCAGACATTGGATCGAGAAGTCGGAACGATCCGTCTCGGTTTCCGGTTCTCAGCCATGTTGACCTTGATAGCCTCCAAAGACTCTTGGATGCTCTTCATCATCTTCTTGGAATCCGTATCTTCCATCTTCACTTTCACAACCCGTTTCTCTCTCTGACCTTTCGACTTGTGCGAACGTCGGGGAGGTGAAACACTCTGTTCCTCATCCGAGCTCGATGAATCCGGATCGGAAACTTCCGTTCCAGAACTCTCGGAACTGCTGTCCGAATCGGAAACCTTCTTACGATGCTTCCACTTCCGGTCTCCTTTCTTGTTCTTCCCCTTTTCTTGCTTCTCGCTCCTTCTCAAGGACTTCCGGAGTGACTGAGCGGAATTCTCGTAATTAGCCGCAGCATCCATGGCGTCTCTAAGTGTCCTAGGCCGCGTCTGACGAATCAGAAATCCCATAGACTCGGGTAATCCGGCAACATACCACTCCACCTGCAGACTAGGAGCGATCTCCGTGGTCAGCTTCTGGATCAGCGCCTTCACCCTCTGGCCATACTTCCGCACGGATTCGGATGATTTCATCGTTAGTGTACTGAGCCGTCCCAAGGCTCTGGCTTCTCCTCCTACCTCCCGGAAAGCTTGCAGGAAATCCGTTCTCAACTGATCCCAGTTATTCCGGATTGGATCGGAAATATCCTGGTACCATTTAAGAGCTTCTCCCTTGAGCAATCCTTGGAAAATTCTTCGCTGGGCCGCCTCATTTTCCTGGTTGGCGAGTGCAGTAGATTCAAACTCGCACAGCCAGTCATCCGCATCTTGGCTTCCATCACCCTTAAAACGCTTGTATCTCAATCGAGTCATGACGTCTTCGTCCTCGAGGAACGGATCTTCTCTGTCCGGTTCCGGGTCTAGATCGGAAACTGAAGGCGTATGACCAGATCTCGGATTCTCGCTTTCTCCTGCGGATGCAGACACGAAAATCGGACGGTTAACCGGATCTTGCAGATCCGGTTCACTCTGATCCGGTTCAGGCGATTCTTCCGATCGTTCTCTTCTTCTCAATCGCTCGGACGTTCTCGTATTCCTTATTCCGCTTCTCATGAGTTAGTTTCCAGATTCAGCCGGAAAACAAAACCCAATCCGAGAAATGAAAACACGGAAAAGACGAACTACTGACTCAGCTTCTTCTGTACCGCAATAAAGCCGATAGCTTTAGAATCCCCGGCAGCGGCGCCAGATTTTTGTCATGTCGCAGCACAGGGCAGGTCAATTCCCCATTATACTCACAAAAATCGCTCTAGAGTATAACTAAGTGACTCTAAAGATCGAACCCACGAGATCCTATGAAGTATCTAGCTCTATTAAGCAGTTAAGCTCAGTCAGTATCCCAATCTTACTTTCCGGTCCTAGATCTAGAACCAGAAATATTACCACACCGGATAACTACAGACCGGATTACTCCTTCTTCCGGTCCTACTAACTATCCGGTCCGTACAAATACCCAAATCCCAGGATCTCACAACTTCCGATCCTGGAAATCCTTTCTGACCAATCCGGTCGGAATGGTCATCCTGTACTCGTAATCCTATCCGGTTTGGTTTTGCCTCTGTTTCACCATCAGAGGGGTCGCCGCTTAATTTTGAGAGTGGTAGGCCCACCACTCCTTCCGTGACTTATAGTGGCTGAAGACCCACTGTCCTACCTTCTAAACTCCTAAGCTAATCCGGATCCGGTTTGGTCCTTCACAACAACCCAGATAGCCATCCGGGTCGTAGGTCACACAAAGACCCCACACTCGACCCTCTCGTACTACAACGACCTTGATGCTACTTCCGATCCGTGCGAAGACAGGTGGTTACAAGTGCACCCGTCCGTTCCAACATCAACTAAAGTTCTTCCGTTACCCATACAGGTGGTGAGACCTCACAGGAGATCGGACACTCGACCGGATTTCCCACCCGGGAGTTCTAGCGCAGCTAAGGAATCCCTCCCTACCCGCCTAGCCTAACAACGGCTTTCTCACCCGGAATCTCAAACTCTAGACGTGCTGAGGAACTAAGTTCACTCCCAACTCTTCGGTACCTACTCACATGCACCTAGGATCGGAAAATAAACACCAAGGGGAGAAATCACTTACAAACTAACTCGTACTATCCTAACTCCACATCATACAATCCTGTCGCGCTGGAGAGAGATACACAACGAAGAGAATGGAAAGGTACAAGAAGTTTGCAAAATGAACAACTCCCAATTCCCATCTCAGGAACCGATTTATATACAAAGGGTCAAAACCCTAAAAGCACAAAAAGGAGCGGAAAACCCGTGGGGGTCCGCCGCCACCTAAATCTAACTTCCGGTCTAACCTAATACTATTGAGCCGGATCCGGATCCGGATCCGCTCCTACTCCTAACTGAAATTAAAATCCTATCTACCCTACAACTCTAGATCCTATCGTCGGGCTTCCGACCTCCGGGGTTAGCTCCTCGAAGACTTCGCTCAAATTTCGGACCCGTTCCCCCTCCTCAGGATTCGGTCCGGGTGGAGACTCCAAGTCGATGGTAATATCCGGTCTCGAGCCCGGAGTCCCAGTCCGTGCAGACTTCTTGGACTCAGGAGTCCAATCCTTCCTGTCCTTTGCCATAGTTGCATCCGGAAAGAGGTCCGGTAGAGAGATGTCCGAAAGGTGAATACCTTTGTCGCACGTCGCTCCCGTCAGCTTCCGGCTGCTCTCCTCGATCCGGTCCGCAGCCTTCCGCCCCTCCACCATTGCCGTCTCCACCTGCTCGGCGAAGTCCGCGAGAATCCGGACCATCCGGGAACCGGATAGTTTCTTCTCTTCGTGGATCTTCTCGTCGAAGAGCTTCGCCTTGGCCGCTGCCGTTCCGGTCTCTCCCAGGACCGCCTTGATCTGCTCGGCCACCTTCCGAGTCTCCTCCGCCATCTCCCGAGCGGCCGTCACATCTTCCTGATAGGCGAAAAGTGTTGCCTTCAGTTTATCTACCTCCTCCTGCAACCGGCGGATCTCGGCTTCCTGCTTCCGGGTCTCTTCCGGATTCGTGATGCATTGCGCCACTTGTTCCGCCAAGTTGCTGTCCGGTGCAGCACCCACCAACTTGCCGATTGCCGCAAGCGTCCTGTGCTTGACCTCCCAATCCGCCCTGATGTTGCAGAGGACGTTGATCAGACCGTTGAACGGATCTTGCATATCCGGATCTCCCCCGGAATTGGTCTTCTCGGCTTCCGGTTTCTCTTCCGGGGCCGGTTTGTCTTGACCGGGAGGCGTCCCGCGCTTGTGTGGAGGCGTCAGCTTCTGTCGCTTGATCGGCGGCATCAACTCCTCCTCTTCCTCGCTGGACTCCCGGTCTGACTCGGAATCGGATTCCGCTTCGTCATCCGTCTCCGACTCCCCATACTTCAGCAGCACTTCCTGCGTCTTCCACGCCTTCTCCTCTATGTTGGTGAGGACTTGGTTCTCCCGATAGAGGTGGAAGAGGTAAGGGCACACTGGAGTGGCCCTTTTCTTCCCAACCCTACTAACAAGCTGGGCCACGAGATCGGAAATGATCCGTGCCCAGTCCACTTTCCGGGTACCACTGAGGGCACCGAAAATGGTGTTGCCTAGGGTGATCGTCACCCTGGTCGGCTTTTCCGGGTGAAGAACCGGAACCAGGAATTGCAGGAGCCGACGGTGTCGGTCGTCCAAGCAATCCTCGACCGCGTATCCGTCCTTCGGGTTGACGGCTCCCTTGAACTTCCCTCGGACAAACTCATCCTTCCGGCTCGCCATTCCCAAACCTCCTGCCCGGAAACCGTAAACCGCTCTCCACATCCCCTCGTTCCAGCTGACGGGAGCTCCCCTCACGGTGTTGTCAAACTGGTTGGACAGCTTTCCGAGGAGCTCCTTGACCATTCTCTCCTCCCTAAAACCCCAAGGTTTCTCGGCAAACCCTACGCAACCCATGGATCTGAGATCATCCATGAGTTCAGCCTTTTCCGGCTCTGTGGAGGGAATAACCGGAATGACTTTCCGGAGCTTCACCTCGCCTCCAGAGGGACTCGCTTGCCTCGACCTACGTAGCTGAGGCATTCCCACTCACATCTACCTCACTCTCTCCTAGCCGCACGTCCCGTTCCTCACTTCCTCTCTCCGATTTCAACCGGAAGCAGAACAGACAAAACACAAACGCTCAGACGCACAAACGACAAAAACTCAACCGCGCACGCTCAAGGTCGAGTTTCTAAAAGGGGGTGCAACAGTGAAAGCTCCTCCTTTTATAGTCCCTGGACCCTTTCCGGTTTGTCATCATGAATCCGGTTTACCATCATAATCCGGTTCATCATCATCATCCGTTCCTAGACCTAATCCGTGTTACATTTCGTTTCCGTCGTTAGTTATTCCTGACCGGATTGGATCTAAGAAGCCCACTACTTCACGTTCCGTGCTAATTCTGAGTTTTCCTTTCCCACCTAATCGGATCCGGTTAGCTAATGACTAGTTTCCGTTCCTAGTTTGGTGTATACTAAGAAAATCAAAATTCTAAGCTGCGACACTTACGAAGTGAGAAGCAAGGATGGAAATGAAAGAAAAAATACGGAGCAAAACAAGGTAAAAAAACAGGCACGAGGAGGACCAGCACGACCACAACCAATACTCAAAGTCGAAGGAAAACCAAAGTACCTGAGAAAGAAACCACCACCAATCCAAGGCAATGCTCTGTCCCTGCACGCAATTTTCGAGCGTGCTCCACGAAATCCTCACTATATTGTTTGTGGAGCGGCGAGGAAGAACAAGACGAGGAGCGAGACAAAAACAAATTACGGCACAGCGGAATGCAAACCCTAGCAGCCACTCACCCAATCCCGTACCCGCCTTCCCATACCCGCCTGATCCTAATTTCTCATACCCGCCTTCCCATAACATTGAATAATAATTATTCTTACTACAAAGATATTAATAACTATGCCATAACAATTTTTAATTATTGTTTTCACCCAAAAATACTTCAAATCTTTGGATTCATATTGTAACCCCTTATTGTAGTTTAGGATCTCATATAGTAATTCTACCATTTAGGTTTCATATATAACTTCTTAATAGATTTTGTTATGTATCCTTAATAACATTTTGAGGTTCACACAAGTCTTTCAAGTGCGTATCATTATTATTCTTCATACACAAATTGTAGTATAATGTTTACACCGAATATAGAGAACTTTGTTGGCCCACATTTTTAATTTTGTCGATGTTTGACACTAAATTAGTGCTTTAGGTTACAATATGGAGGAATTTGTTCAATTTTTTAATTGTTCTAGCCAAAATTTTTTGCTTTCAAAATTAGAAAGTATATTTATGTGTTAGGGATATACAATCAATATTAGTATTCTTTTAATATAAAATTCATAGTCCACAAATAACAATTGCATTTGGTTGAATTTCATTTTGTGCAATTGTTTAGAAAGAGCTTAACTACTTTTTGAATGGAATGCATGCTTGAAAGTAACACAATAGATAGAAGAATTGAGTATTTTAATCACAAGTCATTTTAAGAATTATTTTTTATGAACTTGGAGTGTTCTTATCCTTTGCAAACACTATCCCATTGAAAAAAGAACTTTTTAATTAAATTATTTTCAAAAGAAAAGATTGACTTACTTTAATTATTTTTGTAAAAAGTATCAACATTTAAATAAGTAGGCACCATTAAATGCAGCAATCATTCAATGGTTACTTCAATATTCATTCAATTGATTTAAATACTTGTGTAAATCAATTCAATGACAAATTTCAATTTTTAAAATTGTTTTTAATCTAAACTCTTTGCTATTTCATACAACTTCATTGGGGGGTTTTCCATCTATTTTGCATGGCATTGTTTGATAATTTTATTCATTTCATTCTTTTAAATTCCTAAGATCTTTTTTAATTTGAATCTCCAATAACAAGTTTAGAGTGAAAAACGATATGAATACAGTTTCCATAAATTGTAACAATTCTAATAATTTAGAATCCATTTGGTTATAAATTCTATGTTCATTGTGGTTTTAGAGTGAATAATTACAACCAAATCAAAGTGAATATTTCAATGTGGATAAAAAAATAAAATTTATTCATTATTTTGTAGGATGCCAATTCCTAAAAATATCACAACTTTTTTGCAGGGTTTTTTTTGCATCTTCCATAGCATTGTAGGACAATACAAAATCAAGTTTAAGAAAAAAATATTTTGATTATGAATCATTTGACTTCATTATCTAATTACAAGTGAATGAAAGAAATATGAATGAAGTTGCTATAAAATCATTCAATTTTGAGTAATTATTTCAAAGGTGTATGGTTAGTTTTTAAATGGCTTTACATTGAATTTCTAAGACATTGTGGTTTAAAAAAAAAGTACAACAAAGTGAAAAAACAAGAATTCCATGTATGTAAAATTTAAGAAGACATAGTTTTATTTTGTTTCTTTCCTGCATGCCAACTCCCTAAATATTTAAATATTTTCAATTATAATTATAAAACCTTTTACATACAAATTCTATAACATTGTAGGTCACTTAGAATAATAAACTAAAGTACAATAAAATTTGAAGGCTTCACTTTGTAGAAACTAGAAAGTAGTCATGACTCCACACCATGACATTTATAAAGTACTAATAATGATTCTATTTCATGAAATTCATTAAATAATAGGTATAGTCATTCTATTCATACGACCTTCATGATTTTTTTTAATTACATCCACTCCTTAGTGGTCATTCCAGAAATGAAATGAATGCTAAAATATTATTTTGAACTTGCATGTCTCCTTTTCATCATCAATAAAAATCTAGAAGGTGTTCATTACATGTCATGACAATCATACTCTAAGTTTAGTCTCTAATTTCATAATTTTGAATATGATGAGTTCTTTAAACATCATGAACTTCCAAGTTTAGAATCCATAAATCAATTCTACGTGAAATTTTTTTTTAAACTTCCTTATCCACCATTTTAGACCAAAAATATAATAAAAATGCTCATTTCAATCATAACAACAATTCATTTATTATATGCTTGATGTTGTCAAGAATTCCAAAATATCAAGCATGGTTGTTTCTTAAATTAAAAACTCAGAGTGCACAAAAATTATTTTGAAAAGCCATGTCTACTATTCTTGATTATTAATATTCCACATGATTAATTTTCCAAATTCACTATACTTTACAAGACAAAACGCACCAAAGTCATGCAATTTCAACTCAAACATGTCCCGATTAATCATTAAAAAGTTCTAAAAAATCTTTTTTATCTACAATAAATTCTACATAGGCCCCATAAAAATACTTGCATGTTCTAGGGTGTGTCACAACAACAATCTAAATTATCAAAAACAAGAAAGCTCTACAAACTTGATGGTACTTATATGCTTCTTCATGCATAGAAAAAGGTCTACAACTAGCAAAAATTTAGTTTTGTGATGAATTTCCAAGGTTTACCTCATTTGCAACTTCTACATATATTTTTTCTAGTTATTTATTTAATCATATGAAGTGTTTTTGGCTTTCCCATTTTTAAACTTCAGTACATGGATTATTGAAATACAAGTTTTCTTGCGTAGGAAAAGGCCTACAACTAGCAAAAATTTAGTTTTGTCATGAATTTCCAAGGTTTAATTTATTTGCTAAGTCTTCTTTATTTTTTTTTCCCTCTTTTTTTTAGTTTTTGTCATGTCTTTTGGGCTTTCACCTTTATAAATTACAGCATATGGATTGTTGAAATAAAAGTTGTCTTGATTAAACAAAAAAATGTCTACACCTATACCTACAATCCATCTTGCATAGCACTATAGGATTATGATTAATTTCATTTCTTGAAATTACTACATCATTTTACTAATTTGAATCTCAAATATCAAGTAAAGATTCAAAACGGTAACAATCTTATACAATGAAAGTACTTCACGGAAAAGTTGGATCTTAGTTGACTTCATATCAAGGTAAATACATTCATAAACTAAATGCTTAAAACATTGGATTATTCTATTGGCAGATATGGAGAGAAGCCACTTGACATGTCTTCTTAATTGGTTTTCTTTAATTGCTTTCAAGTGCAATGTCTATGTATATTGCAATTGCAAATGTAATATATGAGGATGTCAATATTTTCATATATGAGAACTACATTTGAGAAAATAAGAATGTGAAAATATAAAATTTCATGAATAAAACTAACCTAATAAACAAGGAAGGTAAATCATACAAATTTTTCATGTCTTCAATTTCAATTTCATTTACATCATCCTAAACAGAAAATTGTACGGATCAACAGTATGTACAAATTTCCTCTTTTCCTGCATGTGGCAGTGCATTCCAATATTCTGAAACAAATGAACGTCTAAAGTAGAACAAACAAGAACTCTCCAATTTTTTTGGCACCCATATAGTGTTGACCTTTTGAAAGATTGAAATGAAAATCTCATAGATTGCAACAGAAAATGAATGTAGAACTTGATGAAAGAATTGTCTCTTGCATGTGGTAGTGAATTTTATTTTGTGGGCGCACGCAAACATCTAAAGTGCAACAAATCAGTGTTCTCCTATTCTATTACACCAATTCATTTTCAACCTTCCACAAAAATAGAATGAGGAATTCAAGAATTGTACTCACTTAATACAGAAATGTAGAACTTAATGCAATGTGGTGGTGCATGCAGTATCTTTTTTTTTGATATGTGAACATTTCAAGTATATGAAACAAGTACTCCCTATTTTTTGGTACCATTTGAAATTGACCTCATTCAACATTGTTATAGATATTATTACAAAGGTCTATGAAACCCTAAATTGTAATGCAAAATATGATCTTCAAGAAAACATAACCTTAAAATCAATCTATTTTGAAAAAAATTCGAAGTCATATTCCTTACCGCAGAGTACTAATTTACTATAGGCTGAATGGGCACGGTTCTTTTTTCTGGTGATTTGGAGCGAAATTGCACCAAAATTATTTTCTCTACACCAAGCCTATCAAAAACAATTAGTACAATTTTGGATGAAATCGTCAGAAAATTTCGAATTTAAAAGCTCCAGTACTACAAACTAATATCGCGACTTCTGCATTTCAGGAGAAATGAAACCAAAAGACCTGGAGAAGGGATCTCCGCAGTCGTACTCAATATAAGAAAAAAACAGTAACTCCGACTTCGAAAAGAACTCCAAAATCTTTGCAACAAAGTTCCATTCCTCTATAAATAATGAAAAGTTTTTAGTATGTGTTTTTTAAGTAGTCCATGTAAGACAAAATACGGTAAGGGCATCGTACTTGGAGAATCAAATTGACAGTTATCTTGCTAATAACACCCTTTAGTCATTTTAATCAAAGTGCTAAAAAACGAAAATAAAAAAACGCATTGTATGCATTGCAATTGCGCCTTCCGTTGTGGACAATGTCCCAATGACAAAAAGACACATCACTTGCTGGAAGTCAACGACCATTAATAATCAGAATCTTGGAAAGGCAGCTCACCCACTACCAATTGTGGGGACTGTGGTTTAATCTAGAATTAGAAGACGCTTTACAATATACAGTTGTCATAGGCATGAGGAATCTCGGGACATCTGAATTTAGAAGGAATGTGTTCAAAATCTTGGATACGGTTGGCGCCCTTTCGTTCCCGCCAGGATGTACAATGTACGTCGCTAACCCAGCTGTAGACATCTCCTTTTACCTTTTCCCTCCACTGAAAGGACTTCAGTGAGCGTTGCATAGTTCGTGTGCGTCTTTCCCTTGCGTTGTTTGGTTTAGTGGAGAAGTTTAGAAGTTCGGAATTGTCTCTGTATTACTATCACGTTGTTCTCGTCGGCTGCCTTCAACGAGGAAGCACTACATCGCACACCTTCGCCTGTAATGCACTCCACCTTCTTCGTCAGTATAGAAGTTTTCGTAACTTATTTAGCATAGACGAGGTTTATGTCATCTGTCACTCCTCTCCCTACAATTACAGTGCGCATGTCTTCACTTGTCATACGCTTTCCATGTTCTGTCAATTGCATTGCAAAGAATTTTCAATTTCGAAGCTTGATCTGAGATTGCAAATGGTCAGAGAATGTTATTGTCTGATGGGAATTTTCCTTAAATTTCGGAATTACTAAAAATAGAAGGTTTACACGTTTGAAATTTACGTGTCGAAGTGCCAAATCGGAAGTGATATATGAGTAATTCTCTTACTTGCAGTTTAGCTCAGGCCGCGCTGAAATGCAGTCAAGCAGGGTCTTTTTCAATTTCATTTCTACACGTTCCTATAAGTCTTCCCACTATGAAATTAGATTGCATAATACACTTCAGTGCGACTCGCGCTGAAGTGCAAGTCCTGATTTTTAAATGAAGTAAATCGAGATTAGAGATGAAGTCAGGCTCGCCACTAATTTAGTAAACAGCATATCAGTTTAGCGCGAGTCGCGCTGAAGTGTATTTTACGAATTCTGTTTTGAAATGGATCAAGAATCCAGTCTTGATAAAATGCAATATATTTCATGATTTGGACTAGAAATGCACTTCAGCGCGACTTGCGCTGAAATGCATTACCGTGTCCCAATTTTGTTGTCATGTTTGGGAATCCAATATATGTCTTGATATTGAGTTTTATGGTAGTGGAATGAAATGCACATTAGCTCGACTCGCGTTGATGTGCATTTATGTATGTCTAGATTTACGTGCATTCTGAAGTGTCCGAAGATGACTAGGAATTCATATTCATATTTGGAAAATAATGTTACTTAAGAGCTAATACAGAGAAAATGATGTTATTGATCTTCATTATGGAATATAATACGGCCTCAATTCTCATGCACGTTGTCGTCGGAAAGAGATCATTGAACTGCACTTCAGCGCGACTCGCGCTGAAATGCATTCTACTATACTCGTTTAATACGAACTTTCTGGATGCCTGCAGGTGTGATGTGTAAAGTCGTCATGTGTTTTTACTTAATCAGTACTATGTCATTGTTCCACTTTCGTACATTCTCTCTAAATGCATACGGTTGTTCATTAATCCGTTCAGAATTCTGGAGTGTTCATTCAAAATTTAAGTTCACTATGATGCACGGGAAATTGTTATTTCCCTATTGTCCTCTATAGTTGTGGTGGACAAATGTTTTATAGATAAATGATTTTCATTTCCTCCAAATTCAAAATGAAAATCGATAGAAATTTATGTGATTTTCTTTTTGGTTTGTGTTCTACTAAATTCCGGTATATGGCAGTAGATATTACTTTTTAACCGAACTTTGTAAAAGTAATATGAAAATCAATGTTATTGGAATGTGTATGTATTATTTGTGTTGTTCTTTGTGGAATTGTATTTTAGCGCGAACCGCGCTGAAATGCATTTATTTACTTCACTGAATGCACTCCTCCTGAAATTGTAAAATTCTTTGAAGTCACTTTTTCTTGTTCCGTTCTTCGTCTTACTCTGGTGATATATCTTCGACTGGCATGCCAGTCGGGGAGATGGATGAATCAGATGAGGAGTTCCATGTTCATGAGGAAATGATGGAGGACTTACCAGACTGCAAAGGGCTTCCGCGTTCGTTATGGAACATGAAATGTGTCACCCTATTCAATGAAGACGGAGTACTTGTTGGTGAAGGTACTTGCCATAATGTAAATTCGGACCTTGTCAGCGGAGCAAATGGTCCCCTTGGTGACACTCATGTAGCAGTGTTTATTTCCAAGTCACATTCCGATGTCGATATCTCAAGAGAGAAAATTTATTCACTCATAGCTTGGCCTATTAAACTCGTTCACTATCGAGGAGCAAGTTTTCATGACCACGAAGTCCGAGATAGGTACAACTCTCTCCGAGCGAGAGCCTTGAACTCAAACTCTTCTACATCGATACGACAGTATTCAAGCACGTCAAGAAACCCGCCTCGTGAAACCTCTCTGAAGTCGAAGGCTCTGCTTACAGAACAATCCATCAATGCAGTGTCTAGCAAAGTTTGTTGTATTCGAAATTGTGTTCAACCGTTTCCTAGAGAGAAGATTCGGGCTTTCCGTGAGCGCATGTATCATAATTCCACTTTCAAGCATAGATCCTTCATGAAGCTGGATGTCCACAGACAATATCATTACGATTCCCGTGGGAAAAGGATGGTCACAATTGAAGAGGTCCCTGTTTGCATGTGAGCTTGGATGCATATTTCTAGGGTTCCACAATCCACATTCTTTCGCTACCAAACACACGTGAAAGATCATCGAGAAGCAATGGAACATGGTAATACAGGAATGTCAAAACCGAGGAAACATACTCAACAAGCTGCTGTTTCATTGAAGTGCATCCTTGAGAAAGAAGCCGATCATATGCCTCATCGTACTCGAACTATGAAGTCTGGGGAGAAGGTTGTTTCCATGTGTCTTCCCTCTACCTTTCAGTGGAAGGGAAAGTTGCAAGAAATCAATGATGTTAATGCAGCTTTTGGATTGAAGGATATTTCAACTTCGAATTTAAGTAAGATCAGGTCTTCAAAGTTTCCGGAGTATGAAGTCAAGAAGCCCCGGTGACAATTTTGCGCGATGTGCTACTTGTGACAAATACAAAGAGCTCAGGAAGGGTGCTCTTGTTGGTTCCAGCAGTGCTTTGATGTGGCAACGGAGGTTGGACAATCACCTCTCTACTGCTCGTGCTCACCGGGACTTGTACTATATTAATCGTTTCTGGTCACTAACTTCTCCGCACGAGTGCCTCACAATTATGCATGACAAGATGGATCATTCTAAAACTGCTTGTCCGGTTTTCTCACACAAGAGTAAAGACACTGATGGCTTGATGAAGTTGCCTGTATCGGTCACTGGAATGATTGCGCATGGCCATGGTGATGTGCGGTATGCGCATTATGGATTGGATATCTTTCCCCATGATTCAAATTATACAATTGGCTCTGTGGCAAAGTTGTTGCGAGATCTTGAATTGCCACCAAAGGCGTCGTCTCGAGAGTTGTTTATGAATTCAAAGTCCACGAATTTGTTTAAGGCGGTGCTCAAGGGAAGTGAGATTTGCAAAGGTTCGCTTCCTGAAGTCCCAACAACCTTAGTTCCGGCGACAACATTGCCACCTATTCTTATTATGCAGATGGATAATGCCACTGGAGACAACAAAAACAGATATGTATTTTGCTTTTGGTCCCTACTTGTTGCAAACAAGATCTTTCGTGAAGTATATGTGAATTTCATGATTGTTGGTCATACGCACGATGACATTGATGCACTATTTGGAAGATGGAGTATGCAGCTAAAGAAAGAGAACTTCCCTATAGTGCCAGCGTTGATGAAATCATTTATGGATGTGGATTCCACTCCGACTATTCCTCACCTTATAGAAGAGGTGCCTGATTTCAAGAATTTCATTGCTGGTGCATTTGTAGATGGTGCTGACATGCTCGTTGGACACACAAGACCACAACAAGTAAAGTTCTATTTAGATTCAACAGGGTGTCCTGTTATGAAATACAAGTTGTTGTGCACTGATGGAGATTGGTTAGGGGAGGGTGGTAGAGGCATTAAGTTGTGGAAAGAAGATGCTCAAGGACAAAGTTTGTGGCCACGTGGTGTACCATTACCAATTTCATTGAAGTCAATGAAGGGCGTTGAAGACATTGTGAAAGGTATATCTGGATTTATAAAATATTGGGA
Organism: Pseudoscleropodium purum; assembly: GCA_963969395.1. Classification (NCBI taxonomy): domain Eukaryota; kingdom Viridiplantae; phylum Streptophyta; class Bryopsida; order Hypnales; family Brachytheciaceae; genus Pseudoscleropodium; species Pseudoscleropodium purum. Next base: position 10,057,565 of record OZ017796.1, read on the forward strand.
GAACCTATGCAATGCGGACAGCAGTGGTGAATGTCGAAGGCGCTATGAACATGTGGTACACTACTGGCGTGATGTGAAGGTAGCGCTACAAGATCCAGTACCTGCATTTACTTCTTTGAAGGATGGTTTTTGGCCGACGACTCGAATTCGAGCAGCTCAAATAGATGAACTAAATGAAGAAGGTGAAGTTCGCGAAGAGTTTGAAGAAGATGAAGCATATGTTGGGCCTTTGAGTGGTCGCCCACAACCATCTTTTAGGGTGGGACGTGATCTCTTTGAAGGGTACTTCGTAGCGGTTCGACCAGCAGATGGTGATAGTCATCCAATTTGGATTGCAAGGGCTTTGTCTAATCCCAATTGCAATCCTGAAAAACCAAATTGTGTGCGAATTCAGTATTTCCGTCCAACTTCAAGAGATGAGAGCGTTCAAAACTTCTACACTGGATGGGATAGCGACAGAGGTTTGCGTTGGAAAATTGATGAAAGCGAACCGCCATTATGGCAACACACGGACGCTCTTATAACAGCGTGGAAGTCTCTGATTAGGAAGGATACGCGACAATGTATGATCAAGATCCCTGTTGCTCAAATCGAAGTCATCAACCAAAGTTTGGCTGGTTTTCCTCAGTCTTAATTGCAACGGTAGTTTTATAAGTTTTTTCTTGCATTGTTAAATCTATCTCATACAATGCTAGTTGATTTTAATAAATGAGCAATATGCCTTCAGATGACGGTGAGAGAAGTAGAATACTATGTTCTTTCATACTTGTAAATGTAGACGTTTATATTTACAAATGTTCAAGTGCTGGTTTTTGTATGTAAGATTACATTATTTTATAGTTCTCTTATAAGAAATACAGGTTTTTATATTGTATTAGCAATTGAAACCATTATACATATATCGTCCTTTTATATCTCATGTTATATTTCTTGTTTATTTTGTTTTACTGTGAAAGAAGTTTTTGATTTGAAACAATTTTATATTTATTAAAGGACATGTATTATTTGCAAGACACTCATTTTAATGGAAATTGATAATTAACTAATAAAATATGAGATTATTGAGCTTCATTTGAGCCCATTTTGATTCACTTATTTAGCCAAAGTTTATTTTGGGAGTGCCCTACCCTCCCATTTTATTGAATATGACATTTTCACTTATACAACCCATCAAATGTTCATTTTGTAGTTTTAGGTGTTTCACTTCATCTAATAATGAACTATTGACCAATAATGCTTCACGGTTCTCTTGTGATAATTGCTCACATGATTGCATCTCCAATTCCTTGAATTAAAGGAGCCTGTTTTTTTGAGTTGTACTGAGCATGAGTACTTATAAAGAATTGTTCTCTTGTAGATTGAACCTCTTTTTCAACAATTTGCTTACAAAATTGAATCAAAGATTCAAATTGACTAAGTTTTTCAATATATCCGAGCAACCCATTTCTACTACCATCTACAAATTGAAACGCGTCACTAACTGATCAAAAACTTGGTTGCTTTCTAAACTCTAGATTGGGAAGGCAATTAAACTTTTGATCTACAAATCTATATCAATTTGATCTTGTTCACTAAGATGAGGGAAAACAACTTTAAGAGTTTGTTCATGGGTTGGATGTGAATGGTTAATCACAACTACATAGTTGCGGTTTAATTATGAAAGTTGTACTATTATATTTTTCCATTACTAAGAAATTTCAATGCTACAAGAATATCAGTTATAAAAATAGGAACAACTACCAAGCTTTAGATTGATTCATGATAAACCTAAAAAACAAATTCTTCCTAATACTTTCAATATTTTGTATCATTTTTATAGGATCGTGTCGCAGCTTAGAATTTTGATTTTCTTAGTATACACCCAAATAGGAACGGAAACTAGTCATTAGCTAACCGGATCCGATTAGGTGGGGAAGGAAAACTCAAAATTAGCACGGAACGTGAAGTAGTGGGCTTCTTGGATCTAATCCGGTCAGGAGTAACTAACGACGGAAACGGAATGCAACACGGATTAGGTCTAGGACCGGATGATGATGATGAACCGGATTTATGATGACAAACCGGAAAGGGTCCAGGGACTATAAAAGGAGGAGCTTTCACTGTTGCACCCCCTTTTAGAAACTCGACCTTAAGAGTGCGCGGTTGAGTTTTTGTCGTTTGTGCGTTTGTGTTTTGTCTGTTTTGCTTCCGGTTGAGATCGGAGAGAGGAAGTGAGGAACAGGACGCTTGCGGCAATCTACAAGTTGGTGGGTGCGGCACTGTCGCAGCACAGGGCAGGTCAATTCCCCATTATACTCACAAAAATCGCTCTAGAGTATAACTAAGTGACTCTAAAGATCGAACCCACGAGATCCTGTGAAGTATCTAGCTCTATTAAGCAGTTAAGCTCAGTCAGTATGCCAATCTTACTTTCCGGTCCTAGATCTAGAACCAGAAATATTACTACACCGGATAACTACAGACCGGATTACTCCTTCTTCCGGTCCTACTAACTATCCGGTCCGTACAAATACCCAAATCCCAGGATCTCACAACTTCCGATCCTGGAAATCCTTTCTGACCAATCCGGTCGGAATGGTCATCCTGTACTCGTAATCCTATCCGGTTTGGTTTTGCCTCTGTTTCACCATCAGAGGGGTCGCCGCTTAATTTTGAGAGTGGTAGGCCCACCACTCCTTCCGTGACTTATAGTGGCTGAAGACCCACTGTCCTACCTTCTAGACTCCTAAGCTAATCCGGATCCGGTTTGGTCCTTCACAACAACCCAGATAGCAATCCGGGTCGTAGGTCACACAAAGACCCCACACTCGACCCTCTCGTACTACAACGACCTTGATGCTACTTCCGATCCGTGCGAAGACAGGTGGTTACAAGTGCACCCGTCCGTTCCAACATCAACTAAAGTTCTTCCGTTACCCCTACGGGTGGTGAGACCTCACAGGAGATCGGACACTCGACCGGATTTCCCACCCGGGAGTTCTAGCGCAGCTAAGGAATCCCTCCCTAACCGCCTAGCCTAACAACGGCTTTCTCACCCGGAATCTCAAACTCTAGACGTGCTGAGGAACTAAGTTCACTCCCAACTCTTCGGTACCTACTCACATGCACCTTGGATCGGAAAATAAACACCAAGGGGAGAAATCACTTACAAACTCACTCGTACTATCCTAACTCCACATTATACAATCCTGTCGCGCTGGAGAGAGATACACAACGAAGAGAATGGAAAGGTACAAGAAGTTTGCAAAATGAACAACTCCCAGTTCCCATCTCAGGAACCGATTTATATACAAAGGGTCAAAACCCTAAAAGCACAAAAAGGAGCGGAAAACCCGTGGGGGTCCGCCGCCACCTAAATCTAACTTCCGGTCTAACCTAATACTATTGAGCCGGATCCGGATCCGGATCCGCTCCTACTCCTAACTGAAATTAAAATCCTATCTACCCTACAACTCTAGATCCTATCGTCGGGCTTCCGACCTCCGGGGTTAGCTCCTCGAAGACTTCGCTCAAATTTCGGACCCGTTCCCCCTCCTCAGGATTCGGTCCGGGTGGAGACTCCAAGTCGATGGTAATATCCGGTCTCGAGCCCGGAGTCCCAGTCCGTGCAGACTTCTTGGACTCAGGAGTCCAATCCTTCCTGTCCTTTGCCATAGTTGCATCCGGAAAGAGGTCCGGTAGAGAGATGTCCGAAAGGTGAATACCTTTGTCGCACGTCGCTCCCGTCAGCTTCCGGCTGCTCTCCTCGATCCGGTCCGCAGCCTTCCGCCCCTCCACCATTGCCGTCTCCACCTGCTCGGCGAAGTCCGCGAGAATCCGGACCATCCGGGAACCGGATAGTTTCTTCTCTTCGTGGATCTTCTCGTCGAAGAGCTTCGCCTTGGCCGCTGCCGTTCCGGTCTCTCCCAGGACCGCCTTGATCTGCTCGGCCACCTTCCGAGTCTCCTCCGCCATCTCCCGAGCGGCCGTCACGTCTTCCTGATAGGCGAAAAGTGTTGCCTTCAGTTTATCTACCTCCTCCTGCAACCGGCGGATCTCGGCTTCCTGCTTCCGGGTCTCTTCCGGATTCGTGATGCATTGCGCCACTTGTTCCGCCAAGTTGCTGTCCGGTGCAGCACCCACCAACTTGCCGATTGCCGCAAGCGTCCTGTGCTTGACCTCCCAATCCGCCCTGATGTTGCAGAGGACGTTGATCAGACCGTTGAACGGATCTTGCATATCCGGATCTCCCCCGGAATTGGTCTTCTCGGCTTCCGGTTTCTCTTCCGGGGCCGATTTGTCTTGACCGGGAGGCGTCCCGCGCTTGTGTGGAGGCGTCAGCTTCTGTCGCTTGATCGGCGGCATCAACTCCTCCTCTTCCTCGCTGGACTCCCGGTCTGACTCGGAATCGGATTCCGCTTCGTCATCCGTCTCCGACTCCCCATACTTCAGCAGCACTTCCTGCGTCTTCCACGCCTTCTCCTCTATGTTGGTGAGGACTTGGTTCTCCCGATAGAGGTGGAAGAGGTAAGGGCACACTGGAGTGGCCCTTTTCTTCCCAACCCTACTAACAAGCTGGGCCACGAGATCGGAAATGATCCGTGCCCAGTCCACTTTCCGGGTACCACTGAGGGCACCGAAAATGGTGTTGCCTAGGGTGATCGTCACCCTGGTCGGCTTTTCCGGGTGAAGAACCGGAACCAGGAATTGCAGGAGCCGACGGTGTCGGTCGTCCAAGCAATCCTCGACCGCGTATCCGTCCTTCGGGTTGACGGCTCCCTTGAACTTCCCTCGGACAAACTCATCCTTCCGGCTCGCCATTCCCAAACCTCCTGCCCGGAAACCGTAAACCGCTCTCCACATCCCCTCGTTCCAGCTGACGGGAGCTCCCCTCACGGTGTTGTCAAACTGGTTGGACAGCTTTCCGAGGAGCTCCTTGACCATTCTCTCCTCCCTAAAACCCCAAGGTTTCTCGGCAAACCCTACGCAACCCATGGATCTGAGATCATCCATGAGTTCAGCCTTTTCCGGCTCTGTGGAGGGAATAACCGGAATGACTTTCCGGAGCTTCACCTCGCCTCCAGAGGGACTCGCTTGCCTCGACCTACGTAGCTGAGGCATTCCCACTCACATCTACCTCACTCTCTCCTAGCCGCACGTCCCGTTCCTCACTTCCTCTCTCCGATTTCAACCGGAAGCAGAACAGACAAAACACAAACGCTCAGACGCACAAACGACAAAAACTCAACCGCGCACGCTCAAGGTCGAGTTTCTAAAAGGGGGTGCAACAGTGAAAGCTCCTCCTTTTATAGTCCCTAGACCCTTTCCGGTTTGTCATCATGAATCCGGGTTACCATCATAATCCGGTTCATCATCATCATCCGGTCCTAGACCTAATCCGTGTTACATTTCGTTTCCGTCGTTAGTTACTCCTGACCGGATTGGATCTAAGAAGCCCACTACTTCACGTTCCGTGCTAATTCTGAGTTTTCCTTTCCCACCTAATCGGATCCGATTAGCTAATGACTAGTTTCCGTTCCTATTTTGGTGTATACTAAGAAAATCAAAATTCTAAGCTGCGACATTACCCCTTCCTCATCTGTGAGCGTCCCCGCGAACATCATTGACCTTCCGTCGAAGAAGTAGCCACCAAATACTTTTTTACTCTTGATCCGTTCACACGAGTGTCAAGCCACTGGCCCTGCAAATTCGCAAGTTGCAAAGACCCATTTTGAAAAATTTGAATGACTCGGAAAGGTCCCATCCATCGGGTATGCAATTTTCCTGGAAACTCTTTGTGACGGTTGTCATAAACTAGCACCAGACCGCCTTCCTGGATTCCATGATCAACTGGAAGTTTCCGGTCATAATCTTTCTTGCGTTTGAATTGCACTTCCATGGTTCTCTCAAGAGCTGCAATCCGGGTTTCTTCCAGTTCTTCAATCGCGAGGAGTCGCGGAAGTATATCCATTCTGGTCTCCGCATTCCGGGCTGCCATGACACGGAAAGTCTCCACTTCTAACTCCACCCCATGAACTGTGTTTTGGCCAAAGACCAAAAAGTAGGGCGTTTTTCCGGTTGTGCTCTTCTCCGCCGTATTGTACGCATGCACGGCCGAAGGTAGTTTCCGGTCCCAATCCGTCTTGTGAGCGGAAACCATCTTGTTCAAGATCTTCCCAATAATTCCGTTCGCCCGCTCGGTTAATCCATTCGCCTTTGGATTATAAGGAGTCGTCTTCCGGTGCTTGATAAGATATTTGGCAGTTAGGTCGGAGATGACGTCATTGAGGAAATGGGTTCCTCTATCACTGACCAACTCTAGTGGGTGGCCAAATCGCATGAGGATTTCTTCAAACAAAAAGGACGCGGAAGTCTCGGCATCGTTTTTCCGGGTTGCTCTGGCCTCCACCCACTTGGTCGCGTAATCTGTGGCTAGGATTATGTACCTCTTCTTCCTAGCACTGACCGGAAAAATGGGTCCAATAAAGTCGATCCCCCATTTCTCAAACGGTGCTAAGGGAATTATGGGAGTGAGCGGCCAATGATTCCGGAAAGATGGTGCTCCTGTCCGCTGACACTGATCGCAACTCCGAACAAAATTCCTCACATCCCTGTGTACATACGGCCACCAGTATCCGGCGGATCGGATCCGGTTCACCGTAGTAACAAAGGCAAAATGTCCTCCGGAACTCCCGCAATGGAGTGCCCGGATGACTTTCTTCCGGTCTGAAGGTTCCAAACAACGCCTAAGGACGTCATCCGCCCCTAACTTGAAAAGGACTCCCCTAATCATGGTATAAGGAGCCGCTTTTCTCTGAAAGATTTCTTTCTCCTCTAGACTCATCTGTTCCGGATATTTGGAATTCACTAAATAGCTAATGATATCCCGGAACTCCGAAACAGACTCGTTGCTTAGGTGAAAAACTTCTATCAAGGGAAAATCCGGTTTCTCCATTTCAACCGGAATCTCCAGAGAATCCGGAAACTCATCCGGAAACTCAGCGGAAATATCCGCCACGGATTCCTGTCCTCTTTGTCTCGAGAGGTAATCCGCGTTCGAGTTTGCTTTTCCGGGTTTCACTACGACCTCGTAATTAAACTCTTGTAAGAGCAAAATCCATCTAGCAATCCGACCTGACAAATCCGGTTTGTTCACGAGGTATTTCAAGGAATCATGATCTGTGTGAAAAATTACCTTGTACCCTAGCAAATAATGTCGGAACTTCTTACAAGAATACACGACCGCCAGAGCTTCTCGTTCTGTGGTGGTGTAATTTCGTTCCGCCAAACTCATTTGCCTGCTCGCATAGTAAATCGGATTCTCACGCTTCTCCGTGTCGAACTGCCAAAGAATGGATCCTAGACACCAACCGGATGCGTCGATGGTGACATGGAACTCTTTTGTCCAATCCGGAACGGAAAGGATCGGAGCTCTAGCAAGCTGAGTCTTCAGATCATCGAAGGCCTGCTGTCGCTTTCCGGTCCACACAAATTCCGTATCCTGTTTGAGTAGTTCCGTGAGAGGGATGGCCCTCTTGGCGTATCCGTCAATGAATCGACGGTAGTAGCCCACACACCCTAGAAACCCACGGATCTCCCTTACGCTCGTCGGAGGCAGCAAGGATAGAACCGCCCTCACCTTCTCCAAGTCCGCTTGTAATCCGGCTTGGCTCACCACGTGCCCCAGTAAAATTCCGGAACTCATTCCGAAAAAACACTTTCCGGGGTGTAATCTCAGATTGGTTTCTCGGCACCTTTGAAACGTCTTCCGCAAACATTCGAGATGAAGTTTCCGGTCGCTAAAAACTGCAAAGTCATCAATGAAGACCTCAATGAAATGGCGGAGAAAATCCTTGAAAATGTCCATCATCAGCCGTTGGAAAGTTCCGGGTGCGTTGCACAGGCCAAACGGCATCCGGGTAAATGCGAAAGTTCCCCATTCTGTCGTGAACGTGGTCTTCAGCTGATCCCTCCGTCGGATGAACACTTGGTTGTAACCGGAAAATCCGTCCAAAAAGCTGTAACATTCGTGTCCGGCCACGTGGTCCAAAATGATGTCAGTAAATGGAAGGGGAAAGTAATCCTTCTTTGTGGCTGTGTTCAATTTCCGGAAATCTTGACACACCCGGATCTTAACTTTCCCATCCGTTCCCAACTTCTTGGGAACCACCACAATAGGGGAAACCCACTCGGAATTGTTCACCGGATAGATGAATCCAGTTTCCAATAACCGGTCGATTTCTTCCTTGACCATTAACGAGTACTTCGGGTTGAGTCGGTACTGTCGCTGACGGACCGGAATAGATCCTTCCGTCAAGTCAATGTGATGCTCTCCTAAGTGAGGGGGGATTCCCTTCAGATCAGACGGCTCCCATGCAAAAATATCGAGGTACTCCTGGAGAAGTTGAACGTAACCGGATTTATCCGTGCTTTGCATGAGCTTGCTCAAGTGAAAGCACTTGCCTGGTTCAACCTCCTCCTGCTCATAATCGATGGGCGAGACGATCGGTTTGATCTTTTCTTCGTGAACCTCTTCCGGAACGGAAACTAAATTCCCCCATTCCGGTCTCATCGTTTCCTCACTTACACCCGCGGGAAGGTTTCCATCCTGGATCTGTCGAGTGATCCACTCGGCTGTGAGCGGAACGCTTGACTCTCCTAAGGATCGATCTTCCAGCATGGTACTGCTAGGCTTCTCCGGATCATGCTCCAACACAGCATTAGAGAACCCAAAACTTTTCTCAGTTTTGTGTTCGAATGGATCCACATAATAGCTTGGAATCGACTCTTCCGAATCCGTCCAATCCGATGTGTAACCATCCGAGTCGCTGGTTTCTCCTAAATGCTTTTCCGTGGACCAAGGTATCCAGATGGAAGGTTTCCCGACCACCAGTTCCTTGTTTCCCCAATCCACCAGTACTTGGGCAGAGTATAACCAAGGTCTACCCAGTAACATAGGAAAAGGTCTTCCTTTGTGCACACGGATGATGACATAGTTGAGCAGATAATCCGTTCCTCCAATCCGGGTTGGAATTTGCGAAAGTTTGCCAACCGGATGTACTCGGGATTGATCCGCCATACGAAGGACTTGATCCGTCGCTTCGATCGTGGTGAATCCTAACTCAAATGCCGTGTCTTCCAACATCAAGTTGACTCCAGATCCGCCATCGATGGGAACCTTTGGAATCAGGCATCCTTCTATCTCCACACCGATCTCTGGAGCCCCGGAATCTTCCGGTTGGGAGAAGTTAACTGCCACCGCTGGGAGTTTCACCCTCTTCTTCCGTTTCCGTGTCCAGCTATCTCGGATCAGCTTCTGGTACATGACGTTGTCGTGCAGGAGCTGTCCAATCGTAACATTCGCCCGTTGATCTCGGATGTCCTGGATGATGTCATACTCATGAGTACGGATATCCGGATTGATAACCACTGGGGTGTTACTGAAACGAACCTGCTTCTTACTCGTCACCACATCCGGTCCAGAGATTTCCGTCCGAATCTCTGCACTGATGTCGATCGGAATCCGGTTCCGGTCCACCCCTTCCTCAAAGTGAACTTCCTCCGGTTCTGGACTCCGTCTCTGAAAAACAGGATCAGAATCACTACTCGATTTCTGCCTCCTCCTCTGCTTTTTCTTCTTTCCCCTTACAGCTCGTTCGGGTTGATTCCTGGTGGAACTGCGGGTCGATACCCGGTTTACCAAGCTCTCCGTCTCCGCCGGCAGTTCCACCTCGCATCGTCACTTGTCCGGATTCTCCGTTCCGGCTGAGTGGCCATAGTTGAGCGCGGTCTGCTCCCTTGGAAGAATTTGAACTTGTTTGTAAACCGGTCTTGGCTGTATGGGCTTCGAACACTGCTCCTCCTGATGCCCATACTCTTGGCAATTCTGGCACGGAAGAGTACGAGGAGCACCCTGCCCTGGTCCCCTGTTAGGACACGAGTTGGCATAATGTCCCGGTTCTCCACAGCCATAACAAATCACCACTTGTCTATCCGGGTAACCAAGGGCTCGCACGGGCTGCTGCATTACCAACCCCTGACTCGGTCCCGGTAAAAAGTTCCGGTTCAACATGTTGGACCGGGAAGGAATCGTGATCCCTTTTCCTCTACCATAGGTCGGCTGCACTTGGTAGATCTCCTCCTCTTCCTCGTTTGCTACGGTGTAGTAGATCTCTTCTTCCGGATACACATAGTGAACTTGCTGGCATTCACTTGGATAGTGACCCGGTTCTCCACATCTTCCGCACCAGACATTGGATCGAGAAGTCGGAACGATCCGTCTCGGTTTCCGGTTCTCAGCCATGTTGACCTTGATAGCCTCCAAAGACTCTTGGATGCTCTTCATCATCTTCTTGGAATCCGTATCTTCCATCTTCACTTTCACAACCCGTTTCTCTCTCTGACCTTTCGACTTGTGCGAACGTCGGGGAGGTGAAACACTCTGTTCCTCATCCGAGCTCGATGAATCCGGATCGGAAACTTCCGTTCCAGAACTCTCGGAACTGCTGTCCGAATCGGAAACCTTCTTACGATGCTTCCACTTCCGGTCTCCTTTCTTGTTCTTCCCCTTTTCTTGCTTCTCGCTCCTTCTCAAGGACTTCCGGAGTGACTGAGCGGAATTCTCGTAATTAGCCGCAGCATCCATGGCGTCTCTAAGTGTCCTAGGCCGCGTCTGACGAATCAGAAATCCCATAGACTCGGGTAATCCGGCAACATACCACTCCACCTGCAGACTAGGAGCGATCTCCGTGGTCAGCTTCTGGATCAGCGCCTTCACCCTCTGGCCATACTTCCGCACGGATTCGGATGATTTCATCGTTAGTGTACTGAGCCGTCCCAAGGCTCTGGCTTCTCCTCCTACCTCCCGGAAAGCTTGCAGGAAATCCGTTCTCAACTGATCCCAGTTATTCCGGATTGGATCGGAAATATCCTGGTACCATTTAAGAGCTTCTCCCTTGAGCAATCCTTGGAAAATTCTTCGCTGGGCCGCCTCATTTTCCTGGTTGGCGAGTGCAGTAGATTCAAACTCGCACAGCCAGTCATCCGCATCTTGGCTTCCATCACCCTTAAAACGCTTGTATCTCAATCGAGTCATGACGTCTTCGTCCTCGAGGAACGGATCTTCTCTGTCCGGTTCCGGGTCTAGATCGGAAACTGAAGGCGTATGACCAGATCTCGGATTCTCGCTTTCTCCTGCGGATGCAGACACGAAAATCGGACGGTTAACCGGATCTTGCAGATCCGGTTCACTCTGATCCGGTTCAGGCGATTCTTCCGATCGTTCTCTTCTTCTCAATCGCTCGGACGTTCTCGTATTCCTTATTCCGCTTCTCATGAGTTAGTTTCCAGATTCAGCCGGAAAACAAAACCCAATCCGAGAAATGAAAACACGGAAAAGACGAACTACTGACTCAGCTTCTTCTGTACCGCAATAAAGCCGATAGCTTTAGAATCCCCGGCAGCGGCGCCAGATTTTTGTCATGTCGCAGCACAGGGCAGGTCAATTCCCCATTATACTCACAAAAATCGCTCTAGAGTATAACTAAGTGACTCTAAAGATCGAACCCACGAGATCCTGTGAAGTATCTAGCTCTATTAAGCAGTTAAGCTAAGTCAGTATCCCAATCTTACTTTCCGGTCCTAGATCTAGAACCAGAAATATTACCACACCGGATAACTACAGACCGGATTACTCCTTCTTCCGGTCCTACTAACTATCCGGTCCGTATAAACACCCAAATCCCAGGATCTCACAACTTCCGATCCTGGAAATCCGTCCTGACCAATCCGGTCGGGATGGTCATCCTGTACTCGTAATCCTATCCGGTTTGGTTTTGCCTCTGTTTCACCATCAGAGGGGTCGCCGCTTAATTTTGAGAGTGGTAGGCCCACCACTCCTTCCGTGACTTATAGTGGCTGAAGACCCACTGTCCTACCTTCTAGACTCCTAAGCTAATCCGGATCCGGTTTGGTCCTTCACAACAACCCAGATAGCAATCCGGGTCGTAGGTCACACAAAGACCCCACACTCGACCCTCTCGTACTACAACGACCTTGATGCTACTTCCGATCCGTGCGAAGACAGGTGGTTACAAGTGCACCCGTCCGTTCCAACATCAACTAAAGTTCTTCCGTTACCCCTACGGGTGGTGAGACCTCACAGGAGATCGGACACTCGACCGGATTTCCCACCCGGGAGTTCTAGCGCAGCTAAGGAATCCCTCCCTAACCGCCTAGCCTAACAACGGCTTTCTCACCCGGAATCTCAAACTCTAGACGTGCTGAGGAACTAAGTTCACTCCCAACTCTTCGGTACCTACTCACATGCACCTTGGATCGGAAAATAAACACCAAGGGGAGAAATCACTTACAAACTCACTCGTACTATCCTAACTCCACATTATACAATCCTGTCGCGCTGGAGAGAGATACACAACGAAGAGAATGGAAAGGTACAAGAAGTTTGCAAAATGAACAACTCCCAGTTCCCATCTCAGGAACCGATTTATATACAAAGGGTCAAAACCCTAAAAGCACAAAAAGGAGCGGAAAACCCGTGGGGGTCCGCCGCCACCTAAATCTAACTTCCGGTCTAACCTAATACTATTGAGCCGGATCCGGATCCGGATCCGCTCCTACTCCTAACTGAAATTAAAATCCTATCTACCCTACAACTCTAGATCCTATCGTCGGGCTTCCGACCTCCGGGGTTAGCTCCTCGAAGACTTCGCTCAAATTTCGGACCCGTTCCCCCTCCTCAGGATTCGGTCCGGGTGGAGACTCCAAGTCGATGGTAATATCCGGTCTCGAGCCCGGAGTCCCAGTCCGTGCAGACTTCTTGGACTCAGGAGTCCAATCCTTCCTGTCCTTTGCCATAGTTGCATCCGGAAAGAGGTCCGGTAGAGAGATGTCCGAAAGGTGAATACCTTTGTCGCACGTCGCTCCCGTCAGCTTCCGGCTGCTCTCCTCGATCCGGTCCGCAGCCTTCCGCCCCTCCACCATTGCCGTCTCCACCTGCTCGGCGAAGTCCGCGAGAATCCGGACCATCCGGGAACCGGATAGTTTCTTCTCTTCGTGGATCTTCTCGTCGAAGAGCTTCGCCTTGGCCGCTGCCGTTCCGGTCTCTCCCAGGACCGCCTTGATCTGCTCGGCCACCTTCCGAGTCTCCTCCGCCATCTCCCGAGCGGCCGTCACGTCTTCCTGATAGGCGAAAAGTGTTGCCTTCAGTTTATCTACCTCCTCCTGCAACCGGCGGATCTCGGCTTCCTGCTTCCGGGTCTCTTCCGGATTCGTGATGCATTGCGCCACTTGTTCCGCCAAGTTGCTGTCCGGTGCAGCACCCACCAACTTGCCGATTGCCGCAAGCGTCCTGTGCTTGACCTCCCAATCCGCCCTGATGTTGCAGAGGACGTTGATCAGACCGTTGAACGGATCTTGCATATCCGGATCTCCCCCGGAATTGGTCTTCTCGGCTTCCGGTTTCTCTTCCGGGGCCGGTTTGTCTTGACCGGGAGGCGTCCCGCGCTTGTGTGGAGGCGTCAGCTTCTGTCGCTTGATCGGCGGCATCAACTCCTCCTCTTCCTCGCTGGACTCCCGGTCTGACTCGGAATCGGATTCCGCTTCGTCATCCGTCTCCGACTCCCCATACTTCAGCAGCACTTCCTGCGTCTTCCACGCCTTCTCCTCTATGTTGGTGAGGACTTGGTTCTCCCGATAGAGGTGGAAGAGGTAAGGGCACACTGGAGTGGCCCTTTTCTTCCCAACCCTACTAACAAGCTGGGCCACGAGATCGGAAATGATCCGTGCCCAGTCCACTTTCCGGGTACCACTGAGGGCACCGAAAATGGTGTTGCCTAGGGTGATCGTCACCCTGGTCGGCTTTTCCGGGTGAAGAACCGGAACCAGGAATTGCAGGAGCCGACGGTGTCGGTCGTCCAAGCAATCCTCGACCGCGTATCCGTCCTTCGGGTTGACGGCTCCCTTGAACTTCCCTCGGACAAACTCATCCTTCCGGCTCGCCATTCCCAAACCTCCTGCCCGGAAACCGTAAACCGCTCTCCACATCCCCTCGTTCCAGCTGACGGGAGCTCCCCTCACGGTGTTGTCAAACTGGTTGGACAGCTTTCCGAGGAGCTCCTTGACCATTCTCTCCTCCCTAAAACCCCAAGGTTTCTCGGCAAACCCTACGCAACCCATGGATCTGAGATCATCCATGAGTTCAGCCTTTTCCGGCTCTGTGGAGGGAATAACCGGAATGACTTTCCGGAGCTTCACCTCGCCTCCAGAGGGACTCGCTTGCCTCGACCTACGTAGCTGAGGCATTCCCACTCACATCTACCTCACTCTCTCCTAGCCGCACGTCCCGTTCCTCACTTCCTCTCTCCGATTTCAACCGGAAGCAGAACAGACAAAACACAAACGCACAGACGCACAAACGACAAAAACTCAACCGCGCACGCTCAAGGTCGAGTTTCTAAAAGGGGGTGCAACAGTGAAAGCTCCTCCTTTTATAGTCCCTGGACCCTTTCCGGTTTGTCATCATGAATCCGGGTTACCATCATAATCCGGTTCATCATCATCATCCGGTCCTAGACCTAATCCGTGTTACATTTCGTTTCCGTCGTTAGTTACTCCTGACCGGATTGGATCTAAGAAGCCCACTACTTCACGTTCCGTGCTAATTCTGAGTTTTCCTTTCCCACCTAATCGGATCCGATTAGCTAATGACTAGTTTCCGTTCCTATTTTGGTGTATACTAAGAAAATCAAAATTCTAAGCTGCGACAGGCACCGGACAGCAAATTGGCGGAACAAGTGGCGGAGTGCATCACGAATCCGGAAGAGACCCGGAAGCAGGAAGCTGAGATCCGCCGGTTGCAGGAGGAGGTGGATAAACTGAAGGCAACTCTTTTTGCCTATCAGGAAGACGTGACGGCCGCCCGGGAGATGGCGGAAGAGACTCGGAAGATAGCCGAGCAGATCAAGGCGGTCCTGGGAGAGACCGGAACGGCCGCTGCCAAAGCGAAGCTCTTCGACGAGAAGATCCACGAAGAGAAGAAACTATCCGGTTCCCGGATGGTCCGGATTCTCGCGGACTTCACTGAGCAGGTGGAGACGGCAATGGTGGAGGGGCGGAAGGCTGCGGACCGGATCGAGGAGAGCAGCCGGAAGCTGACGGGAGCGACGTGCGACAAAGGTATTCACCTTTCGGACATCTCTCTACCGGATCTCTTTCCGGACGCGACCATTCAGAAGGATAGGAAGGATTGGACTCCTGAGTCCAAGAAGTCAGCACGGACTGAGAATCCGGGCACGAGACCGGATATCACCATCGACCTGGAGTCTCCACCCGGACCGAATCTTGCTGAGGGGGAACGGGTCCGGAATTTGAGTGAAGTCTTCGAGGAGCTAGTCCCGAAGAACCGGAAGCCCGACAATAGGATCTAGAGTTGTAGGGTAGATAGGATTTTAATTTCAGTTAGGAGTAGGAGCGGATCCGGATCCGGATCCGGCTCAACAGTATTAGGTTAGACCGGAAATTAGATTAGGGTGGCGGCGGACCCCACGGGTTTTCCGCTCCTTTTTGTGCTTTTACGGTTTTGACCCTTTGTATATAAATCGGTTCCTGAAATGGGAACTGGGAGTTGTTCATTTTGCAAACTTCTTGTACTTTTCTATTCTCTTCATTGTGTATCTCTCTCCAGCGCGACAGGATTGTATGATGTGGAGTTAGGATAGTACGAGTTAGTTTGTAAGTGATTTCTCCCCTTGGTGTTTATTTTCCGATCCTAGGTGCATGTGAGTAGGTACCGAAGAGTTGGGAGTGAACTTAGTTCCTCAGCACGTCTAGAGTTTGAGATTCCGGGTGAGAAAGCCGTTGTTAGGCTAGGCGGGTAGGGAGGGATTCCTTAGCTGCGCTAGAACTCTCGGGTGGGAAATCCGGTTGAGTGTCCGATCTCCTGTGAGGTCTCACCACCCGTATGGGTAACGGAAGAACTTTAGTTGATGTTGGAACGGACGGGTGCACTTGTAACCACCTGTCTTCGCACGGATCGGAAGTAGCATCAAGGTCGTTGTAGTACGAGAGGGTCGAGTGTGGGGTCTTTGTGTGACCTACGACCCGGATTGCTATCTGGGTTGTTGTGAAGGACCAAACCGGATCCGGATTAGCTTAGGAGTTTAGAAGGTAGGACAGTGGGTCTTCAGCCACTATAAGTCACGGAAGGAGTGGTGGGCCTACCACTCTCAAAATTAAGCGGCGACCCCTCTGATGGTGAAACAGAGGCAAAACCAAACCGGATAGGATTACGGGTACAGGATGACCATCCGGACCGGATTGGTCAGGACGGATTTCTAGGATCGGAAGTTGTGAGATCCTGGGATTTGGGTATTTGTACGGACCGGATAATTAGTAGGACCGGAAGAAGGAGTAATCCGGTCTATAGTTATCCGGTGTGGTGGTATTTCTGGTTCTAGATCTAAGACCGGAAAGTAAGATTGGGATACTGACTGAGCTTAACTGCTTAATAGAGCTAGATACTTCACAGGATCTTGTGGGTTCGATCTTTAGAGTCACTTAGTTATACTCTAGAGCGATTTTTGTGAGTATAATGGGGAATTGACCTGCCCTGTGCTGCGACAGATCGAATTAAAGATATCGTATATTGTGAACATTTTGTAGATTTTGTTTTAAAATCAAAAGATTTGTACATAGGACAACATTTGAATCACAAATTAGTAATTCTTTAGTAGATTTATACTTAAAATCACAATTTTATTATCACATTCAAAACCCAAGTGATCAATTTTGAAAATAAATGAAAGATAAAATTATCTTTAAAAGAAATTTGATATTTTGGAG
Organism: Pseudoscleropodium purum; assembly: GCA_963969395.1. Classification (NCBI taxonomy): domain Eukaryota; kingdom Viridiplantae; phylum Streptophyta; class Bryopsida; order Hypnales; family Brachytheciaceae; genus Pseudoscleropodium; species Pseudoscleropodium purum. The sequence continues at coordinate 10,074,404 of OZ017796.1, forward strand.
ATATGCAATAGATCATCCTTGGATAAAATTTGGAGACATTCAATGGATCATTTATAGTCCCAAGGCATGGGTGAATTAATTCTTTGTAGCATACCAAGATTGTTCTAGAAAAATCTACAAATACAAGTTGAAGAAAACTATCATGTTTACAATTTTTTAACATATGTTCAAGGACATTGGGCATGATCCTTAGGCTTGTACATTACTCTCATACAAGGTCATGTGTTCATAGCCAAGTTTTGAACCCAGAGACATGACATTTTCTGTCAATTGTACTTATAGACTTTTTGGTAGCATTCTTGTATCGCTACTATGAAACAATGCCCACACGCTTTAGAACCTTGGCTGATTATTTGAATGTCTCCTAAATATTGTCCATTGTCCAAGACCATATTTGTACCTTTTGTTGCAATTTTATCTTCTGTAACAATCTGAAGGACTGCATCCTACTCCTTATATACAGTCCAACAACCGTATTCTTCAAATAATTTCTTGTGGAACACATGAGACCTTGTCTCAAGAGGTGAAGACGTAGTAACTGCTTCTGGGAGTGCAGGGTTATACGCCTATTACAGATTGCCCTCTGTAAAACAGCGATCATCTCTACATCTTTTGAAACGTTCATCGGCATGCTGCCTAGAAAGTGAGAATTGTGGAAGCTCAGCATCATGGTCGAAGGACTAAAACCATCACAGCCATCATCACGCAAGTTACAAAAGCAACGTCAACTCATCAGAACCAACACACAATGGCCACGTCCACTGCTGAATAATGTTACAACGGCGCACTCTTTTCAACCGGCAGTGGCTTATTCGATGCTCGACGGTTACTTCAGATGAGGTGCTCGCGAGGAGAGAGTTTCTGTGTCACAATTTCCGCACTCCAGGCGAATGCTGGAAGCTGTAATCGAGCAAATTGGAATTCATCGCGAAGATTACTGACGACCCTGACATCGCGCGGTTTAAGGCAGCAAGACACGCAGGACTTTCCGCCTGTCGACTCTCTTCGAGCCCAATGTCGACATTCGAACTGTAGTGCTACGCAGGGTGTCATCAAAACCCTCGAAAACAATCAAAGATGAGCAGGAGTTTAATAGACGCTACACATTTAGGCCGGTACACAACAGACGTGCACTAAGTGTAAGGTGAAAAGCCATGATATTACGGTAGTGTCATTTACAAAAACCAGCTCTGCAAGTACGACTGAGAACCATTACAGATGGATACCAGCGCCTACAGAAATCAAGACATTCAGTACTCTTCACCGTCGTCCTCACCACCATCCTCGGCGGACTCGGCACCCACTTCTTCGTAGTCCTTCTCCAGAGCCGCAAGATCCTCACGGGCCTCCGAGAACTCTCCCTCCTCCATGCCCTCACCGACGTACCAGTGCACGAATGCACGCTTGGCGTACATCAGATCGAACTTGTGGTCAATGCGGGAAAACACCTCGGCCACGCTGGTGCTGTTCGAGATCATGCACACAGCCCTCTGTACCTTGGCGAGGTCGCCTCCAGGGACGACGGTCGGCGGCTGATAGTTGATGCCGCACTTGAACCCGGTCGGGCACCAATCCACAAACTGGATGGTCCTCTTGGTCTTGATGGTGGCCACCGCAGCGTTCACATCCTTGGGAACCACATCTCCTCTGTACATCAGGCAGCAAGCCATGTACTTCCCGTGGCGGGGGTCGCACTTCGCCATCATAGAAGAAGGCTCGAAAGCAGAGTTAGTGATCTCCGCGACCGAAAGCTGCTCGTGGTAAGCCTTCTCCGCAGAGATCACGGGAGCGTAAGACGAAAGCATGAAATGGATCCTCGGGTAAGGCACCAAGTTGGTCTGGAACTCAGTCACATCCACGTTCAGCGCACCGTCGAATCGGAGCGAAGCGGTCAAAGAAGAAATGACCTGAGACACCAGCCTGTTCAGGTTGGTGTACGTGGGACGCTCGATGTCCAAGGAACGACGGCAGATGTCGTAGATGGCCTCGTTGTCGAGGAGGACGGCCACATCGGTGTGCTCCAGCAAAGAGTGAGTAGACAGCACGCTGTTGTATGGCTCCACCACGGAGGTAGACACCTGCGGGGACGGGTACACGGTGAAACCGAGCTTCGACTTCTTTCCATAGTCCACGGACAGACGCTCCAGCAGCAGACTGCCCAGACCGGATCCGGTGCCTCCTCCCACTGCGTTGAAGACGAGGAAGCCCTGCAGGCCTGTGCAGTTGTCCGCCAGCTTACGGATGCGGTCCAGGCACAGGTCCACGATCTCCTTCCCGATGGTGTAGTGACCGCGGGCGAAGTTGTTGGCGGCATCCTCCTTGCCGCTGATCAGCTGCTCAGGGTGGAACAGCTGACGGTACGTGCCAGTACGCACCTCATCGATCACAGTGGGCTCCAGATCGAGGAACACGGCGCGAGGAACGTGCTTTCCGGCTCCGGTCTCCGAGAAGAAAGTGTTGAAAGCATCGTCTCCTCCCGAGACCGTCTTGTCGCTCGGCATCTGGCCATCGGGCTGCAGAACAGAACCACGGGATGCCACTCAGAACTCAACCTTAAGATATCCTGTAGTCCTATAGAAGCTACATTGCCCTCCCACGACACCAAGAGCTTGGCAATGTAGGATGCGAACACGTCTAAAGCAAACGAAGAAACATTACTGAAAACGACGAATGCACACAAGATACACCACGCACCTGAATGCCATGCTCGAGGCAGTACAGCTCCCAGCACGCGTTTCCCACCTGGATACCAGCCTGGCCGATATGGATCGAGATGCACTCTCTCATTGTCGCTGGCTGAACTCACAAACGCAGCCTCGAAGGCTTAAAAGTCGAGATCGAGAAGGATACGGAATCAAATGCCACCAAGTATCAATCACTAAACGCAGCGTAAAGGGATGCCGAAGATGAAAGCGAGCGCTTGAAAGAGCTTCGAGGTAGGCGTGTACGAAGACGCCTCCAAGAAGTGGTGATGGTGCAGCACCGCGGCTATGGCAGCACCAAGAGTTGCCCTGCCAGCCTTATGGAGCGGGAGAGACGACTCCTGATTGGAGGCACCGTATGGTCCGGTTCTCTGACGCCGTTCCCGGTCGCTCCAGTTCAGAGTGGGCTTTTCGTCACCGGCTATGGGCCGCGACCGAGTCCACCTGAGGACCGTTCCGGCATTTTATGAACCTTGTCCCGCCGGATATCAATGGTTCGTAGGGTTGCTGACAGCTTGGACCAATTGTGCAATATTCAGGGTCACAACTGATTGTATTTTCCTAGGGAGATGCGTTTTGAATTTGAATTTGAAGTCGTTGGTTTTCAGTCAGTTCTAGCCTGGTTATCATTGACTGCTGGTCTTCGAAGTAACCAATTTATATGTTAAAAAAAATAGCTTGTTCACTCATAGAACGTAATGCAATTCTTAACCCATAATCAATGCTACAACCGTTTTGTGTCCAATGAATGACAATCCTTTTATATAGCACAAAGTGCAACTTTTCATTCTTGGAATTTTGTTGCCAAAAGGGGAGGTCTTTTATTATAGTTTGACTTTCATTGAGTGCTTTTGCATTTTTTTTAAGGCAATGATTACCACGGTAACCAAAGAGATGATTTTCACAATCACCTATGCAACCATATGGGTAACAAATCCGTAGCCCAACTCCACATAACTAAGTATGTTACAATCACTCCACTAAGGTAGGTGGTTGTAAAACGGTGTAGGCATTAAGAATGGACCCTATAAATGGCTATGAAATGGACATGAGTTGGTTCTGAAATTGACTAGTACAATCATTGAATGAAGCAAGGGAAAAAACATTTTTAATTACAAGAGCCAATCATTCTCTTTGATTTCCCCATTTTTATTTAGAATCACAAGTGAACTGTTCATGAAAAACCTAGGGTCACAAATAGGGACCTATGACCCAACTCAGTTGAAAATTCATAAGTAATTCAAAAATCTTTGGAAAAATACAAAACCACTTGGATTAGATTACTCCCCTAAATTCTCTTTGTCTGAAAAATGAGCTAAAAATATTCCCGTCCAAAGAAATATATGAAAAAGGCGAACCAGCCCTTAGATGCACCATTTCTGAGCCTCCTACCTTAGTGGCATTTGACATGCAATTTTTAACTTGCTTCTGTCATGAACTTTGAAGTGCCCATTCTTTACAATGCTAGAGGCAACTATGTCCTTGCACCTTGTGTGTGAACACAATTGCTACCAAGTATTTATTTATATCTTAGTTGCCTTTGTGCCAAGACAAAGATGCAAATGATTAGTATTATAGGATGACAATCCATTTTTGACCACTTAAAAAATTTGCATAGCTGTTAGATGGGTGTATTCAGGGAAATATTTTTCCTTATTCAAGGAAATTGATTTAAGATGGATTTTTAAAAAATCATATTTTTTTGGTTTAAATTGAAATTATTCTGAAGTTTTTTCCTGAACCTATTCTTATTATGTAGACTAATGTAGTTCAAACCATAGGTTGGTTACAAAATTGATGTAAGTGATAATTATATACATGCTGTGATCATTCTATGCTTTCAATGTACACTTCTTGGACATTTCTACAGGTCTTGCCATACATGAGTTGTAATGTAAACAAAGCTATGGTTGCAAATAGAACATCCTACTCTGTGAAAATAGGGAGGTGGTCCGAAATAGGTTGCCTACTCTACACTCCCTTTATATCCCTTCATACAATTTGTAATTTAACTTTATCATTTGCTAAATAAAGTTTGGATTTGAAAGAATTTAGTCATAAACAATCTATACCATTAATTACTTCTACCTTTTAATTAATGAATCACAAGTACAATTGTTTACAAGATTTTTAAAGAATAACTATAAATTGATTTTTGTAAACTAAATGGTTAAACTAAAAACTATACTTGATATAGAATAGCATTATTGCACTATTTAAACATGTCATAGTAATCGTACTCAACAAATATTTTCTAGGGCTTTTAAATTGTTTATGTAATTTGAAATATGTTGAAAATACAATAAAATTATGATTCTATCAGTAAAGTACTATAGAAAAAATTTGATGTCTAATTCATCAAGTTGTAAATTTCCAATCTGTATTAAAAATTTCTACTTAATATATTATACTCTCCTCAAGTTAATATTTATCACTTCGAAAATTTGTATATGGTTACTTCTTGTGCATCTTTCTATTGTGTATGCCACTCAAAAAATATTTGTACAAAAAATTTACATGTCATATTTATATATCTTGAAACTATTTGAATTTATTTATTCTAATTTTACAAACAAATATCTAATCCTAAAAGTTTATATTCAGTATATCATATGTCTCATACCTAATAAAATTGAAAGAAAATTTTAAGTTTTATTATTCACATACTATGATGTTTCACTTGAATAGTAGCATTAGTTGATAATATGATTGCATCAATGAAGTGTCCATTAAAGAAATTTATCAAATAGTTTGATATTGGATGTCAATAGAAAAGGGTCTCCTTTCTTTTAGACATTAGAGGATTTTTTCACCTCTAGGAAGGCTGCGGGTTTCTACATTGTGGAAACAGCTCTGCAAGGGACCGCGGCAACTTGTTGATGTGGCATGGCGACTACCACGTCCGAAAAAAAAAGAATTTTTTTTTCTGTTTTTCTTTGCATTTTATGAGTAAAATTTTTTTTTGAATTTCTTTTTGTCTAGATCAATTGTTCCCCAAAACTGCAGGGGAGGGCATTTTTTGATGCACCTACTTGAAGCAGCCCTCTTTGAGCCTAGAAATCCTCTAATGAATATGTTTCATAAGCGTCATTGGTGCAAGTTCCTCGTAGTCAATCATATGATCTTAACTCTTTAAGTTCCTTGACTATGTTGTCACCAAAAAAGCTCCCAAATTGCCATTTTTAGGACGAGTATCAAAATTTAAGAAAATATATATTTTGGACACATTCAACCATGTAATCTTATAGTAAAATGCTTTGAAAAAATGTGGAAATTTTTTTAGAAATGTTTACTATGTAGATTGCAAGATATTAGCATTTGAATTGATGAAAAGCCTTTTTTTAGCCTTGCAAAAACCTGGATAGTTGCACTTCACAAGGTGACATTTGTATGAAAAAATGTCCAAAATGATGGTGCTTCTTTGGAATCATTTTTCAAAGGCAAGTTGGCTACATGATTGAAAAATTTCACATCATTTGAAATTGTACAGCATATAGGAAAAAAATAGTAAGTAGAAAGAAGTAGAGAATGAAAAAAATACTAAATTGATAATAATTAAGTTATGGAAATGAAAAAGGTCAATCCTAGTGGTTGCAATGTTGTATTAAGCAATCTACATCCTATGGTTTTATTTCTTTCCAAAAATACTGAAAATTGAGTTAAATAAACAACTTGAGAATTTATTTTAGAGTAGAAAATCTATTAGTGCCCACAAACTAAAATTCCTCATAACTTTTGATTCTTTGATCAAAATGAAATGATTCAAAGTTTCCCACGTATATATAAATCTAGAAAATTAAATTCTGAAAATTAATTTTTAATTTTTGAAGAAAGTGAATTTTTTAGATCTACCCAAACTACCCACTCAGTGAAAAAACTACATATTGTACAATAACTTTTTAACCATATAGTCAAAAGTTAAGAAAATTGTCGGGCCTTAAAAAGAATCGTGGTCCCCATCTTGTGTGAACATTTTAGCAAAAAAATAAAAACTCCATTTGTAGTGAGTTGATCCAAACCACTATGTTGCCAAAAATCTCACCTTAGTCATGTAGGGGTTGAGTAAACAAATTATTCATTTATGCTTACTCTTTCTAGGTTTAAGTTTACTTCCTCTCAATTGAAAAGATGTTGTCCTTAACACTTTAGCTCCTGAACACTTATTAGAATATTTGCATATTTTTGTTTATATCTTTAAATATATATATTATTTACCTCAATTTCATCAAATTCAACATATAGAAAGTTTAATAAAAGGCAAGCATTGGTTTAGATAAATGAAAAGTTTTTTGTTAAAAAAAACACATCTAAACCTCTTTTTGTCATCATTGAGTATTGGGATGCTAGAGTGATGAGGATTAAATCTAATCCTACCATTTCATCTTACACATGGTAATGTATGATGAACAAATTTGGATAGGAGAGATATTGAATTGATTTGAACCTCCATTTAACCCCTAAAGGTATAGAATATTCTTCAAAATTAGTGATTTGAGAAAAATCATCACAAAGTACTACTTGAAAGAATATTTTGGAATTCATATACAAAATAAAAGTTTTAGATTTTGAGTTTTAGATTCCATCACTATAGTTAGATTCACCAATGTTATTACCAATATTTGTTTAAAGTTTTGAAAGGGAAATTTCAAAATTCCTTCTAAATTCGATTACAAGGAAAATATTTTCATTTTTTGAAAAAACTTTGTTGGAATGAATTTGAAATGAAGTTGTCTTTGGATGGTGATTTTTTGAATATTTTTTTGGTCTTTAAATTTATGGCCTCATTTTACAAATCTAGTTTTGAACTATAGTCAATGCAATTTTGGCTTGGTCAACCACTTAACATACTTCTACATTTATAATTTTAGAAAAATATAATATATTCTAATAGCACCAAATCCAACCATTAGGACAACAACTTGATTAAGTATCTTCACAAATTAGGATGACTTTCATCCAAGCAACAACGAAAAAGAAAGGCATGATCATAAATTTCAATCCATTTATTGTTTAGAAATTGGACATTGGAGTATTAAAGGGCAATGGGTTTTTTTCGGGTGATTTGGTAGCAATTTGCACCAAAGTAATGGGCCTTGCACCAAGACCTCTATACACAAATAATAATAAAAAGGCAAAAAATCATCAAAAAACTTCAAATTAAAAAAAAATCTTGAGTGAAATCACAAAATTGAGAAAGAAAATAGGATTATAGATATGTGATAGGTACTACGACAAATGTGATATTTTCTGTTCAATATATGGATATGGGATGAAATGTTTAAATTTGGAGCACCACTACAACATTTTGTATCACTGCTGTAGTGCTTCATTAAAAACGAGAAAACAACAAAACAAAACAAAACAAAAACACCTGCTAAAGGGTTAAATTTTTATGGCCTTAATAAATTCAATCATGTACGAACTCTGTTAGCATTGGATTGGATGTGAGCCCAGCCCATAAGAACATGGCAAACTTACACTGGCAGCGTAAAGAGTCTTCAAGTAATGAACGTTTCACCAAAGACCGTCAGAACCGACATGCACTGACTTGCGGACCCAGGCAGCGGGCCTCTTCGGATGGCAAGATGGTTTCCAAGGATGAGAATCGTTAATCCACCCCACCACGCAGCAGAACTGATCTCAGAGATCTTTTGGCATCTCCGCATCTAATTATAGTTATTCGTAAGGTACGAGCACCAATAATTTTCACTAACCAAATGCGACACCTACATTTGGACCAAAAAATGGGACTACTGAAACTTAGACATTGATGAACACAACCAAGACATGAGAATCTAGGAGAGCCTAGTGTCCAAATAATGCATGCTAAAGTGTTTCAAACCCTCTTTTGCTAGCCATTAAGATCCAACAAAAATCCATTTCTGTTTCATAATAGAGAGTATGCTCAGTTGCTGGTAGTGTCGACAATGAGTGCACTTCCTTAACTTAGATGAGAAGCAGATATCGACCTGTCTTTCTAGCAACTGTCAAAGACTCGTGGCTTCATTTTGAGGAGTCGGTTGCGCTGCAGGCAATTCTTTACACGGATTCAAGCGTTCTCAAGGTTGCGGTTGCAAACGAGTGCCAAAGCTCTCAGTGTTAGCTGACCTTCAGCTCCACCGCTAAGCTTAGAACTCGCATCTACAGTGCGCAGTGGAATTCGGAAGGGGGAAGATTAGTGATCTGTACTAGCTCATCTCTCTGGGAAGTGGCACAATTTGGAATTAGCTCTGTGTCCTGATGTGGATGTAGCTGAAAGACGTCATGTCGTCGTTTGCTTTGCAGTTTCCGGGTGCTTAACCTCGACCGTGGCTACAAATTTGGGAAGCTCGACTTCGTGCAATAGGTTGGGATTGTACGAGTTGCAAGCCAACCAGCATTTCGACATTTCGACCCAATTCCAACACCCTGAAATCTGCAAAAAGAGTACATATAACTTAGAAGAATGCACATCCCCCGATTTCAAACTCTGTTTTCAATTTGTTCTTTTAAACGCAAATGATCATGAAGAGGTTTAATTGCAGAGAAAAGGATTACCCTCGCTCAAAGGAGGCAGCCCTCGCAAGGGGATGGACAAACAGACATAGGCTCCACCAATCAAACTCTGAACCCTCATGTTTTTGCCATCAATGATCCATTGGAATTTTGCTCTGTGCTATGCTCTGTGCAAAATTTGAGATTCTCCTACCTGACATCCAGTCAATGACCACGTGAACAAGAGAGTGTGATGAGATCCACATCAGGGGAAGGCATCCCACCGGGCCTCACACTTGACAGCATCATCGTCCATGTCTTGTCGCGTGGCTGGAATCCTGCACCATTTCCCGGTAGACATATCACAAAGATGTGCGAGGTCAAGGACAGGGCCGTACCGTGGTCTAGGATTGTTGCTTTCCTCTTTTCCTCCAATCACCGAAAGGAAACCCTCACATGCATAAAGCTTTGAATAGAAGTTACGCGTATCCTCTGTAAGCTTGTGTTGTCTCAATTTCAATCACTGGGGCTTGCTTCTTCGGCCTTGATACTCAGTGATTACATACTCATATCTCTGCTCATCGTCTCGACTCAAGTCATGCAGCACAAAGAGCTCGTCTTTCACTGCAACGAAGTCGACCGCAGTTCTCCACTCACCAGCATAGGAGTCATCATCTAGCACCTGAGAGATTCTACGTTACGGGTGACTCATTTGGTTGACTGTGTGACAAGAACAAAAGGACTCAATTTGGTAGGTTTACTAATTAGGTATACGTAGAAACGAATGACCCTAAATGCCTTTTTGGACTAATGTCCATGTCCATATAGATGCGACTTCAAATGAATAATTTCGAAAGTTGTAGGAAGGGACATTCTGTATGCCAATGGAAAGAAGCACGGGATGGTGCACATGCACTCAGAAAGTTTCTTAGATGTACTGTACTGTACATCCAAGTTTCTTAGAAAGTACGCTTAGACAGTTAGACGTACATGGCGGTTTAAAATTGACTCAAGCAGACACTAAGGGGTTAACTTAATTTGAAGTCCAAAAGCAATCAATATTTGACAAAACCTACAATTTACAATGAAGTTTCAATATTGCTTATTATGACGAAAAAGCAAGTGCATCAGTGTCGAATCACCCACCTGAAATTGGTTGGTTGCAGTGTCAAGAATACTCGGTCCCAGAATGTTGAACTCCAGCCAGCCTTCAAGGTACGGTTCGTCATGATCGTCATCGACGTCGTTCAACCCTAATCATTCGTAACATTCACCTAAAACAACATCCTCGGTAGAATGTTGCCTGCTCCACCTTCCGGTGTCAGAGGAAAATCTGAGGTCACTGTTCTTGAATATGGTAGCTTGACTGTACCGTTCACAATGATCACCCTGTAAGCTTTCGTGGCATGATCCATCACCAGTTGCACCATCCTCGGTTGGACGGCGCTCAAATCGATGCCTTCCGGTGGTATTTGCTTCCACTCCCTCGTCAAGGGATTGCACACGTTGATCACCAAAGGATCCTCGTCCTTGAATGTCGACCTGGAAGTGAAACACACTAAGCCTCCATCGGTTGCACCCATGGCATGGAAGGGCAGTTCAGTTAAACCCGAGCTGAAACAATAGTGCCATCGACGGGAGTCAATATCATACAATGGAATGGCAAACTCCCCAGGATCTACTCCTGTCACAAGGACAGAAACCGATTTGGCGTTCGTTTGGGCACATACCCTCCTGAATGTCGACTTCCGAGCTGGAACATTCCAGTACCAGTGCTTGGAAAGAACTTTGAGGGGAACAATTCTTGCGACTGGCAGCCGGGCAAAGATGAGGTGCACTAGCTCCTGATGCAATTTCTCCAAATGCGGGTAGATGACTTCACAAAGCCTTCACCTCAAAATCAATCTTTTGTCCTGCAAAAACGAATTGAGGTTCTCCTCAGTAGCTTGTCCAGAACACAGAAAATAAATGGTAACCGCTGAAAACACCAGTTGCTCATGGACATTAGGGTAGCAATATAAACCATGCATGTAGTACTTAGCTGTCAATATGCACTTTTCTAACGTAGAACAGAAATACCGGTAGACGAGAGGAAAAACGCAGTGAGCCAACACAAAAACTCCTCAGCTTGTTTCTAAGTTTAGAATCTCAGTGTAAAGGGTTTGAAAGTCTGGTTTCAACCAAATTTTCATGGTTTTGAAACAACCAATTTGATTGATCTTACTGTAAAAATAATAAAATTCAAGAAAGGGTTAAATTTTATATCAATGAGGAACATTGCATGCGTTGGTCCAAAACCAAATCAAAATTGAACAAAAGAAAAGTGACCCACTCAAAAGTGCTTAAAAAAACATGACGCCCCACTCTTGTTCCTTCGGGGGTTAAGCAAATGCCTCGTCCATGGTTAACGCTACACCCAAACTTAGGTCAATTCGAAACGGAACACAGAAATTGAATGGCGAATGCTGAAACATCATTTGAACATCAAGCGACAATTAATTCATCCCCTGCAGTAGCACTCACTTGCACAACAATGTAGTACTCTGCAGCCTACATGCACTTCTCCAACATGCCCGCAGATCTTAGAACACCCAGTGTAATCTGATGAGATTCAGTGAAAGAAGCCTTACAGGTTAAAATTGAGAGCGCCGGCGCCTTTTTTCTTTGAAATGGTGGGCAGGTTTTGTGAATACGGCCACAACGTAGAGACGTGCGCACCAAAGGAGGACAAGCAGGAATGAATGAATGAATGCTGTTGCACTGGAGCATTGCGACGAGTGACATGCCCTCCCGTTTGCTTCACTTCGAAGCTCTGGATGGTCCTGTTTGAGTTTGGTGGGTGGAATTGCCGAATTGAGTCAAGTCAGCCGCGTAGAACTGAGAGAGGGCCACTGAGACAAGCAGATGAAGGAACTCCTTCCGCTTTTTTTGCCGGTTCTACAACCAGGGAGTTCGCGAACCTATTTCTGTATAAGCCCAACCCCTCACCCTGCAAGGGAACCAAAAGTGTCCTTGCATAGTCTAGAAGTCCAATTCGAAGTGCTGTAATTTTTGCATTCAAAGTCTGAATTCAATTGAACTTGTTGGGAAATCTACATTCTCTCTTCTAGTTTGGATCCAGATCAATGCAAGATGTACTGTTTTTTGGAAGCCATTCAAAGTTCACAAGTTCAATTTGAATTCACCAAATTGCATTTTGATGGCTGTAACTTTGGGGGCTTGTATCTCCTTCATCTAATGTTCGTTTTCAATCAAATTTATTTGGTTATGTTCCCATTGAAGTCTAGTTATTGTGGTTAAATTTTCATGCCGATCCAAGGTGTTTGAATGTTTAAGAGCAATTCAAAGTTCAAAATCTAAACATTTTTGGATTATGGTGAACGTTGGTGGCTTGTTTCTTCTTCATACAACGTCCAAATCATATCCAATTTTTAGAAATTGGAAAAGTTGTGCATACTAATTTAGTTTGTGTGGTTAAAATTTTATATCAATCCAAGAAGTTATGAATAACTGAGAAACATTTTAGTAGAAGGAGGTTCAGTCTTAACTGTGTTTTTTGCAACTTTTCTTGCTATTATTTGACATTTCAAAGTCATTTTGCAAACACAATAAGTCAATTGAATGATTCTTTCTTTCACCAATGTATTTGTAACTTTGTATATTAGTTTTGAAGCACTTCATAGTTTTAATTTTTTTCATTTGAATAGGTATAGAAATCGAATTTCACCTCCAAATGCATTGCTAGATAAAATTTCATCATATCTTTTCTACAATAAAACATCAATCTAATTTTACAATCTACGTGGCTAAATGACTTCAAATCTTATTCATGTCATCTATAATACATACACTACAAGATTGTATGGTTGAGATTTCTATACCTTAGTGATATTTTGGACTACAACATTTCAAAAGTGATGATGTTTTTAATCCAAAAAAGCCATGGGCTTTGAGTGGTTAAGGTAGAAAGCTTGTTGTGAACCATTTGGTCATTGTGAATATTTATAATTACAAAATTTATAAATATATTTTTAGCAAAAAAATGGCTAATTCAAGAATATTACTCAAGTATTTTAGTCCATTCATTTTTGGAAAAACAACAACATTAGCAAGCAAGCAAGGCAAAATCACATAGTTTCCCATTATAGACCCTGGAGGTAGATTATTTTTGCCCTTTAGGATGCTAATGTAGCTTTCTTAATTCTGAATAGAATTCCATAAGATACAAAATATTATATTCCACATTATAAAATAATACAAGAATCTTTTACCATGTGTAGAAGTGGCATGGTGGTGTTCATTGAATTCATAAAATAGTGATTATTCAACCCAATTGCAAATTTTTGACCCATGGTTGCACATTCTATGCAATTTCTATGACATTAGGATGTAAAAGAACAAAATTGTGTCCGAGAATAGGGATCTTGAACTAGGTTTTGGTATTCCATTTGGTATATAATTGGTTTATTTATATTATGTGCATAGAAGATTGCCCTTAGTATACGGTGGGAGGTTGATAAAGTGACCATTTTATAAGATGATTTGCAATATTGAGGGAGAATTTTATATATTAATATATTTTTTTAAAGATAAATGGAATGGTTTCTAACTTAAGTTGTTTCATATTTTTTGAACCTTTATTGAATTAGTTATGAATTTTGAAATTGGAATCATTTAAGGCTCTAAAGGCATCCATTCCCTTTTATATTCAATGTTGATGCATTGGCAAATAAAATTAGTATATTAAAAAAATCAATATGTACTTTTGTGTTTTTGTCTTTGATAATGCTTTTAAAATGTGTTTACTTTATAACCTCCTACCTTAGAGGGTATTGATTTTCCATCATACAACAATTGTAGAAATATACATAAAAAAGAAGAATTCATAATTTTTGATTTCAAGGGGAAATCTCAAATTTGCCACTAAAAACTTTAATTCCACTAGGAACTTTAATTTTTAAATGTATTAGATAATTACTTGTGAATTTATTGTGAAGTGCACCAATATACCTAGTAGCATTAGAGGATTTCTGGGCTTAGAGAGGGCCGCTTCAAGCAGGTGTGTCGGGAACTGCCTTCCCTTGCAGTTTCGAGAAACGGTTGATCACATGTAAAAAAATCCTATCTTGGAACATCCCTTATTCAAGGGCAGCATTCTAATCATCACTTAGCTTGATGTATTTAGTATGGAAGACTTGGCTAGTTTTTGTCTCAATCAAAGCAGTGAACATTTTGTTTTTCATCCAACTACTCATTTTTTGCTCCAATAGTTTCATACCCTATTTTTTTCCTTGAGACATTAAGAATCACAAGGTCATATTGTATTGTAACTTTTAGCAAGTAAGATTGCAAACAAGCTCTAACCAATCATAAATTCTATTTGTATTATAAGAAAAACTTACAAATATAACCTCTATTTATTCGTTTGAGTCAAAATAGAGTCAAGAGTATGTGTAAAGAATGATTGCAAGTTGTCAAACATATCCTATTTTTTCCAAAAAGAATATATGTCATGTGTTTTCTTGGTACAAGTATACCAAAGTAAATATGAGTGTGTGGGTTAGTAATATCATGTTTGTAAATCCACTAGTAATGCAAAGTACTATGGAAAATCTTCATGAAATGGAAGTGTTTGGCTTTGCCACATGACTATAAAAATTGCTCCAAGAAGTTGCGACCCTTACTTGTGCCCATCCCAAGAACAAAACAAGCCAATGTCAAGTTAGTGAGGTGCATGAGGTGTCTTTAGGTCACAATGCATGCTATAGCCTTTATAAGGGACAATTTACATAAACATGGCAAAAGAAAACCAAATAAAACATTCTATATTTGCATCATTTGTGAACCTGATTTCCACTAGGATGTTGTGATGCAACCATGACGTTTCCTTCTTTTAGAGTCACTCTAGAGTACATGCTTTGGATCAAGGTCCCAAATTAGTTCTTCAATCAAAACTATTCTACTTACTCCCCAACTTACACGTTGGCTCAAGGTCACAATTGGTTCTCAGAAGGAATCTTTCTATAATACTCAAATTAGTTATAGCACTTGCTTTAATAAGATACGAATCGAGGGTAAGTTATTTTCATCAAAGTGAACAATGCACAAAGTTGGGCCCAACAAGCTCACTGAACAATGCAAGGAGCTTTAGCCTCAGAGTTGAGAAAGTATCAGGCCTTGTTCATGACTTTCATTACCGTTTAATGAATAACTCATTCCAAATTATATAGTGGTATTATGGTGGCTATTCTTCATTACCGTCCCTTAATTAGCTTGGCTATCATTGCAAATTTAGTGCACAACAAAGGCTTCAGAGCCTAGATTTGCTTTTAATATCTAATTTTAGTAAACTGTTAAACTTCTATGTTTTTTAATATTGGGAATGTAAGATACACATGTACCCTAACCATCTTTATAAACAGGTTTTATTAAGGTAATTGTCAGTTTTAATTAAAAAAACTCATGGTGTATCCTAAGGCTAAAAATCACCAAGGATTATTTATGACCTGGTGGTTCAATTGAATATAACCTTGTTTAGCTCAAGGACTTTAAAATCAACAAGATTTATGTGGCTTGAATATGGTATGTACCTATAATTAAAGCAACTTGCTATCTGAGAATCTATATCATGTATAATCAATAGAAATCGTCATTTGATTGTTTATTTATTAATAGTAAATCGTCATTTGAAAATATAATTGTATAAGCAACTTTGCTTTTCACTACTGCTTAGTTCCTAGTCAAGAATCTTACACTTGGTAAGGAAATCTGAAAAATAGAAAAAAAATTATTATTTTTAGACGTGGCAGTCACTATGCCACGTCAACGAGCTGCTGTGGCCCCTTGTGGGGCTGTTTCCACAATGTAGGAACCCACAACCCTCTCAGAGGTGAAAAAGTCTTCTAATGTTAGGTTCGACATTCTTTGGTGAATCATTAATTAAATTTGGAAAATGATTTAAAATAAAAATATTCTATATTTTCTATACAAATAATTTTTTTAAATTTTGGTCTGGTTTTTAGAAATATTTTTTGTCAACCTTGAACAATAGGTATGATGATCAAATAAATAAATGTAATTAATTTACCATTACATACCAATTCCCCATATGGGCTAGCTACTAGCTTTATATTCTCCTTTTGACTTATACTAATTGAGTTAATCAACAATCTTAAAAACTTGTTTTGTAAGAAGTAAGAATTTTCTTTTCCTTGTACCTTTTTAGAACAATTAACCTATCCTAATTATACTAACCCCTACAAGTAAAAATTGTGTTTTTTTGGCAATATATATTGCAATTTGGAGCAGCTTGTTATGAAATAATTTTTATTTTATTTTTCTGAAATTTTCACACAATTTGTGCCCAAGGAGTAACTTCAAGGCTTGACAATTTTCATAACCTTTGACTACATGGTTAAAAAATTATTGCATGATATGTCATTCTCATTGTTTAGCAAATAGTCCAACCAACTCGAAAAACTTCTTCAAAAATCACTTTTAAAAAAAATAAAAATTTGAAATTAGTTCTTTAAATTTTTATATACATGGGAAGCTTTGAATTATTCCAATTTGATTAATGAGATGAAAGTTACAAGGAGTTTTAGTTTGTGGGTAGGTATGCAAACCATACTTAATCACAAATTAAAATTTGTCATAACTTTCATCTTATTAATCAAAATAAAATGTGTTGCACGTGTAGTCTAGGTGTAAGTATCTTTACACACAAAAACGTGGTAAGATGACACGAATTATCGTCCTAGGAAATTCTAAATGTGTTCCTAAACTTCAATATTTGGAAGGTCGTTTTTCTCTTCTACCGACTACTCTCTTCCACTCTCTTTTTCAAATCAACTATTATCTGAATTCTAATCCGGATCCGGTATCACTCGGTTTTTGGTTACGTCTCTCAATACACTAGTTTTCAATTCCTCTGTTTTACCATCAGAGGGTCCGCTCTTGATCTTTTGAGGGATAGGGACTTCACCACTCTTTCTCTAACTCACTATATAGGTAAAAACAAACAAACAAACACCCAAGTACTCAAAGTGTTGTAGCATAGAGGGTAGATCTGGATCCTCACAACATTCCTGATGGCCGATCTGGAATATAGGTCACTTAGAATTGCGTTCACTCCTCTTTACTACAATGACAGATCTTAGGCACCCGAAATTGACAAGGGGATAATCTTTCTAGGTATAAGACGGATCCCAAGGTTGGCAGACCTTCTAGTGAGTGGAAGTTTCCTCTGACGGTCACTAATCTTTGCACAGAATTGTTTCTAATTCCAGATCTATAATCACACCACTCTTTACTAGGAACTGGATTACCGTTCCAGTAGTTCAAAGGCACCACGCATAGCTTCTTTGTTTCGTATCTAATAGCATTACAGTAGCACTTCTTTAATCCAATCCAGTTATCCGAAATCTGGATTCCTCCTCACCTGTCCTTCTCACATCTCAACACTCTAAGTAACAAACCGACACAATCCGAAGACACACTTGAAGCCAGAATGTTCATCAAGTGACTCAAATTAAAGAAGGGAATGGAATACAACAAAATAATTGCTAGGATGGAATGAGAGGGCAACAAACTTGCCTGCCCTTAAAAACCAAAACCAAAACCAAAGTCAACGCCTAAAAAGCCAAGAACGCACCTCGAAAATCAGAGCAACCAATCGGTGAACAACCCGGGATATCCGGATTGTTCACAGCACAACTGTCCCTACAAATCCGAAACTCCTAAAACAATCTAGAAGTTAGGCCCGCGCTTGGAAATCCCGTTTCAGAATGAAAATTCTATCTAACTACTTGTGCTCTATCTACCCCGTTGTACCTTCTTTGAACTGCTCTTGCTTTGATTGCCCAGAGTCTTCACTAATGCTTTCACTGGTGTACTCTTTGCTGATGACCGAGTTTGAGGCTTATGTGAAACCTTTGGAGGTGAGTCTTCAGATTCCATCTCTTTTTCAGATCTAGATTTCAATACCTCCTCTTTCAACTCCTCAATCTCTTGAATCTTAGGATCCTTGACTTGCAGTGACTCACTCACTTCAATCTCAGTATGATCCCACTTTAGTGTCGATTCCTGCATATAGGAGAAATCTTGTGGATGAGACCAAGCCGGATTTGTCATTACTCCAATTCATGCATCAAAGTTACTGCGAATAGCCAATCCAGGTACTATGAACTTTTTGGCCATGATTTTTCCAAGTGGTGGAAAAATTGGGACAGAAACTCCTTGTTGTGCCAGAACAAACTTCCCACTTGTCCCTTTCTCCGGCTCCAGTACCGCTAGTCCTAATAGAGTCTGTGCTTGGCTGCCTAATGGACCCGCAATGAAGATAGACTTTGGTCCTTTTGATTGTGGCTGAATCGGACCACTAGAAGCCTGCCGGATCGGAGTTTTTTGGACCGGAGTATCTCGGAATATGCTCCGGGGGACTTCTAGAAACCCTTCTAAGTCAATAGCCTGTTCCGGATCTAGGTATCCGAGCAACTTGCGCATGTCCTTCAAAACAATCCCCATCCGGACTTCGAAGTCGACCAGAATCTTTACCATCCTTGATCTGGTCATGTGTCCTTTTTTTTTCAACCAGGCGGTATAGAGGTTAGCTTGGATCACCGTATGCTCTGGAACCATGACGAGTTCCTTGAAGTTGTGGACGAGTTGAAGAGCCTTTGTCTCTTTCCGTCTCACTACATTTAGCTCCCCCTTAGTCTACTTGAGTTGAGACTTAAGGCTATCCTTTTCTTCTTCCAACTTCCAAATCTATTCTTTCTTTTGTCAGAACTCTTCCAAATTTAGATGTTTTTGAATCTCCTCCAAAATTTGATCCGACTCCATCTTAAATTTGCCCACAATAAAGAGCATGTGATCCTTTAGGTTGTCATACATCTGTTAGGCCTGCTGCATTCATTGGATTTCGGCTTCAAAAAACTCCAACTCTTGAGGATGTTCCAGATCTGGAATTGGTTCCTTCTATTCCGGTATTAGCACCTTCCCCTGTGTAGCTAGATCTGTGGACTTCCTTCGTCTCCAGTCCACTACTTCTTCTTCCTTTTCCGGTTGTTCTTCTTCGAATTCCTTCTCTTCTTTCTCTAGTTCATCAGTGAGGCCGTACTTCAGGATTTCGATTTTGGTGTTGTATTCAATTGTTACCTCTATACTCAAGACTTCCTTGTGGTAAAGAGGTGGAACAGATACAGGATGATAAGGCTGTGTTTCGTTCGGCCCACGTACTTTTCTAGTTTGCCCATTACTCTTTGAATCACTCTCCTCCAATAGACAATCTGGTCCTTGAAAGCCTTGAAAATGGTGTTGGCCACCGTGACCGTAATCCGGATAGGTTTTTCCGGATACAAGATCAGAATTAGAAAATTCAGTATCCGTCTATACCTCTCATTTTTATAATCACTAATGGCAAAATCCTCCTTTGAGTGGACATGACTCCGGAACTTTCCAGCTACGTACTTATCTGCTCTTCCGGCTAGTCCGAGTCCATTCTTTTTAAACGAATAGACATCCGCACAAATATCTTCCATCCAAGCTACGGATCGACCTCTTACTGGTTCAGAACTTCATAAATGAGTTCCTGAATCATCTCTTCATTTTTCATGCTCCATGGCCTATCTAATAATTCAACACACCCGATACACATGAGGTCCTCCTCTAACTACGCTCGATGAGCTAGATCAGAAGGGATAACTGGACAAACCATCCGAGCTACAATTCCTAACTTTTGTGCAACTGGATCGGTAGCCACCGCCATGAATCACTAACAACTGATAACTTATTCTGGTACTAATCTTTCCGTTCTCTTCCTATATTGGTCACTAACTCACCACTCTTTCTCTCAACTATAAGTTCACAAAGTTCAGCAAGTAGAGAGGGAGAAAAAGAGAAGTGGCGGTGGATTTAAGTACCCGATGCGCAACCGACAGTGCCCAATGGAGAACAAACAAAAGACCGTTCCCCTAACGGTCTCCTAGTTTCCTAGACTAGAAGTCTAGAACGTAGGTTTTAGGAATTCGATACTTTTCCACATCCTAGATCCATATTAGATTTGTTTCCGTAACGTTACTAACGTTTTTAGCAATCTGAAAACTGACTATTTTTATCATAGTCGTAGAGTAGCAAAAATCTCTAGGGATTGTGAAACAATAAAATTTGCAAGTCTATCTAATCTAATTCCAAACTAATTTATCCGGTTTGAGTTTTCGTGCTCCCACAAAATGATTCAAAACTTCATATATATATGTGTATATATATGTGTGTGTGTGTGTGTGTATATGTATGTATGTATATATGTATATGTATATGTATATATATATATATGTATATGTATGTATGTATATGTATGTATGTATATGTATATATGTATATATGTATATATGTATATGTATATGTATATGTATATATGTGTATGTACATAAAAATCTAAAAAACCAATTTCAAAACTTTTTTTTTCCTAAAAGTAATTTTTAAAGAAGTTTTTTGAGTTGCTTGGGCTACCCGCCGAGCAATGAGAATGATATATAATGCAATAACTTTTTAACTATGTAATCCAAAGGTATGAAAATTTTTAGGCCTTGAAGTCACTCCTTGGGCACATGTTGTGTGAAAGTTTCAGCAAAAATAAATAAAAATTATGTTCGTAGTGACTTGCCCAAAATTGCTATCTTGCCAAAAAAACCCATAGAGTTTAGCGGTGCTTTAGGGATTAAGCATTAAACTCACTTTGCAATTTTCAACTAATAGATACATAGATACACGTTCTCTTATGATGCACATATACAATCAACAAAGTCCTTTGTGTACAACGACATAACAAAGCAATATTTGTGCTTCAAAAACGATACAATCACATATAAAATCCAAATGCTTTGTACTTAAGAATGAAGGAAATTTCAAAGCCCCTTTAGAGCACACCATCTCACCCTAGTTATACCCTTGTCACTTTCCTAATTCCATTAATTGAACATAGGATACCCAATTAAACCTTGAAATGCTTTGCCTTTGAACAACATCCTTCCAAAATGATCCTTTAACTACCCCATCACAAAAAAATTCAATTCATCACATTCACATGTTTCAATAATATATTCTCTTCCAATTTTTAGTTGCAAAAGCTCAATAAATAGCATTCACTTGTTACTATCACTCAAAACTTAGGTTGAAATATATACCTACATATGGTAATTATTGCAAGTTCCCATGGCACAATTCATGAATATGCCATCCATCCATCCAAATACTTCACCAACATCTTAAAATCTCCATTTTGGCTATTAAAAATACTTTTTGACATTACTAATATTGCCATTAAACACACCACTTACTACTATACAAACAAAAGTTAGAAAACAGTCAAAGACTTTTTAATATACATGAATTATCCTAAAACAAATAATATTATTTACAACATTTCTACCCCCTCCCTATGCTCATCACATCTCTTCTACAACCCTAACAAATTACTCAATTCTCAACCTACTCTCCTTCTTTTTTCAAATTCAAATTAATTTGTATAAAGCCTCCCTTCTTATACAAATTAAGGTACTTGGAGTCTAAATGTCACTTAGATTGACTCTTTGAAGCCCAATGTGGGATTCTAAACATACGAACTCTTCATATACACCAACTATTTATTGAAAGATGATCAGATTTATTTCTTCTTCTTCATAAGCATCAATCTCATTAGAAATTTTCAAAATTCTCATCCCTAGTTCAAAAAGGTATTCAAAGGCATGAAACATAATGTATAAATAAAGGGATTCAAAGTAAACTAATAAGTTTGTACTCATCTCTTAGAAAGCTTAATAAAAGTTCCAAAAGTTTATTGAACTTCCTAATATATTGTCACCAAGTTCGAGGAGGTTGAGGATGGACAGAAATTTCATATGCACTTAAAATTGCTACTCCAAAGTTAGGATTTTAACCCTAGAAGGATCCCCCAATGATTAAGATTGTTACCAAAATACTCTACTTATTAGACCAAGGGTTCCATTTTTTGTTTTTACAGCAAAGCCATCCATCATACCTTTTAGATACCAACATCCTTATTAGGTTAATTTTCCATCAAGGCTCCACAGGTTTGTATATTTTTAGTTTTCAAATTAAATTATAATGAATGATGATCATTGCTACAATATTGTATAATATTGTGATTGACTTCTTATGTAAATTCTATTCCTTTGAGTGAACTCATATTTAACCCTCACCGCCCAAGGGGACCAAAAGTGTCCTCACAGAGTTTCAAGTCAAATCAAAGTGTTGTAACTTTTGCATCCGACGTCCAAATTTAATAAAACTTGTTGGAAAATTTGCACTCTCTTTTCTAGTTTGTGTGGTAAGATTTATAAATTGATCCAAGATGAATTGATTAATTTAAAGCCAATCAAAGTTCACAAGTTCAATTTGAGTCTACCAATTTGCATTTGATGGCTAAAACTTTGGGGGGTTGTATCTCCTTCATCTAATATTTGTTCTCAATAAAATTTGTTGGATTGTATTTTACTTTTGGTTTAGTTATTGTGGTAAAATTTTCATATCAATCCAAATTGCTTTGAATGTTTGGGAGCAATTGGAGGTTCAAAATCGCCATATTTTTGGATTATAGTGAACTTTGGCGGCTTGTTTCTTCTCCATATAATGTCCATTTTCAATAAAAATTTTTGGAAAAGTTGCGCATAATAGTTTAGTTTGTGTGGCTAAAATTTCATATCAATCCAAGAAGTAATGAGTGACTAAGAAGCATTTTAGTAGAAAGAAGTTCAACATCATATGTGTTTCTTCAACTTTTCTTGCCTATTTTTGACATTTGCAAGCCATTTTGCAAACACATTGAGTCAATTTATTGATATTTTTTCTTCATTGTGTTTGTATGTTGGTTTGAATCACTTTGTAGTTTCAAGTTTTTTCATTTGAGTAAGTTTAGAAATCGAATTTATTTTCTAACTATGTTTTTAGGAAAATTTCAACATCCTTTTTCAACATTAAAACATTATAATTTTGCAATCTATACGGTCAAATGACTCCAAATTTGATACAAATCATTTACAACATATACACTGCAAGATTGTATGGTTGAGGTCTCTATAGCTTAGTGACATTTAGATCTAAATCACTTCAAAAGCATTGATATTTTGGAACCCAAAACGGCCTTGGGCAGTAAGGGGTTAACATTGGGTTAACACCTAAAGGACAATTAGGCCACTACATAGCTTCTATACCTACATTTGTAGAAAATTTGAAATGTAAACTTCACCAACACTTTGTGAACAACACAAAGACCCTAGATGATTTTTTCTACTAAATCCATTGGTTCAATCCAATCAAGAAATGATCAAATGTGCAATTTTTGGCAAATTATTTGAGAATAGAAAAGGCAATGTGGGTTGTTACTTCACACTCTCACATCTTTTTTTTCACCTCTCAAAATGATTTGAAAAAAAATTACATATCAATTTCATGATGTTATGTATTTGTAAAAAAAAATCAGAGTTTTGGAGTACATTTGAGCATTCCGATTCCAACATTTTGATTTTAGGGTATGTACAATACAAAGTATCATCTAACTAAACATCTTTCATCAATCTTGTTAGTGGTGGTATTTTCTCAAAAATTGTATGATTGTGATTCTTTTTTCATAATAACCTACATAAGTCTTCTTTCATTTCAATGGTGGCAATCATCAAAATTATTCTACAAGGATTAAAAATTATGCTTGTTATAAGAGCTAATCATGAATACAAGAGCTATGCTCAAACACACCCAATCCTTTAGGAATTAAGACAATACGACCAATTAGTGTTTGAAAGAATTGGCAGCTAGTTCAAAGTTAGCCAATAGAATTGGAAAAAACCTTAGTTGCAATTTGAAAACTTTGAAAAAATCCCAACAAAAAAATTTCAAATTTTTTTATTTAGATTAAAAAATAGAGAAAATAATAGGAATAAGTACTTGAAAAAATAATTCAATATATATGGAAATTAAAAAAAAAACAATTAGTCAAATTCAAAAGAATCCCGGACATTATCACTAATCATCCATATTTAGAATGAGAAACCCAATAACTTACCACTTTAGTTGTTTTGGCACTAGATTTAGAAATATTTATTCTACAAACCATAATATAAATCTAATTATTGGCCCATTTTTCATGCAAGGGATGTTATTTTGAAATTTAACCCTTTAGGTCCTAGAGGTTTTTAGGTCAAAGCAAGAATTTATACATAATCTTTATGAAATGTGGATTTTTAAGATAGCTAGAGAAGCCAAAGTGAAAACTAATAACTATATGAAATTGGAGAATGAATGATAGGCAATGGGTGTGCAAAAAATTAGGATGATCTACTATTGGTATTGTAAGTATTTAGAGTTTTCTAATTTAGTCTATACTCTATACAATGTTGTTGACATCAAGGTATGAAAAATGTGCAAATACAAGCCTACAACACTAACAACCTCCTAAAAATTCACTTCAAGGACCTTTGGATTTGGTAGACATTGCTTTTATGATTTGTACAAAACAATCAACACTAAAAAATACACTATCAACGTGTGAAAATACATGCTTTATACAAAAAATTCTCAATGTGGCAATATACAAAATCTTCTATTCAAAATTGACACAAGTTTAGTTGTGCTTCTTTTGCGATTAATCAAGACTTATATAGGGGTAGTTGAAGCTATTGTTTGTAGCACAAGGTGCAAGAACAATTCAGAAAAAGCAATATGTTGACCATCATACCTTAAAGTAGTGAAAACATTATTACATACAATATCACACATCATATTTGTTTATGGAAACCTTCTTTTTAGAAAATTCCTATTTAGTTGTGCCATCTTCGCATTTGCTTTCCCCCCAATATACTGATAATGTTGTTCAAGATGCCAAAAGGACATACCTTGTGCAATTCTTTCTACATATTTTAATATATTATATAGAGATTCATACACATACTCATATACAAATGCACATAAATGTTGCATGCAATGGTGTTTTTCAGATTTCATTATTCTAGTTCATTCTATGTCAAATAGATTAGTGACTTCTATTTCCTAAATCATTTCCAATTCTTTTCAAATATTGAATTATTTTTATTTCTCTCACTCTAAAAACCAATTTGTAGTTCCTTAGGACTTAACTTTTAATGATACATGTGACCATTTTCTGTTTGCTACCCCTCTTTTTTAACCTTCCCATTTTGAAAAAATGTATTTTTAGCTAGTAGATTGCATTATAAATCTAATGGTGGTAGTTTCATCAAATTCTAAGTTAAATTCCGCCTTGTGAATTGCTTAAAGTTGAATGGTGTAATATAGTTCATGGCTCATTTTTTTGGTTCTCTTTGGGAATGGGTTGAAAAGTCATCCAACAAATGTCATTGTTGCCCATTTCAATAAGGGCAAATGTAAAGAGCTCAAGGAGAAGATAAATGTTTCCCTTTTTGTTTTTCTTACAGACACCGCTCTCATTTCAATGACCACCATGCATTGAAAGCTCTTCCAAACATTGCAAAATGACCAAAATATTGTGAAATTCTAAATGAGCATTTCAACTTTCTCGTCTTTCATTGAGCACAAAAAGTTCATCATTTCAAAATACTCTCACTAAAATATGCTCCTTCAAATTGTGCAATAGTATTTTTCTATTGACCCAAATAAAATTTCAAACTCCAATATTTACTAAGTTAAGTAGTCAAATAATTTGAATTTTTTTAAGGTACTCACTCTCAATGCAAACTATAAGATCTTGTAGAATTAACATTCTATACAATCTCAATAAAAAATGAACAAAAAATTACTCAAATTCTTGGTAGTTTGTCCCATTTTGAAAGTACTACTCCCTTGAGTTAACTCCTAAAGTTCCTTGATTATTTTTTAACGAGAAACACTCCAAAACTACCATTTCTTGTACAAGTTTCAAATTTTAGAAGAAAAACTTTTTTAGACACACGTTACCGTAGGATCTTATTGTACATTAGTTTGAAAAGATATGGGAAAAATTCAAAAATTTCCACTATGTAGATTGCAAGATATTAGCATTTGAAGTGACAAAAATCGTTTTTTTGTCCTTGTAAAAAACTAAGCAACCGCACTTCACAAGGTCACATTTGTATGAAAAAATGTCCAAAATGATGGTGCTTCTTTGAAATCATTCTTCAAGGCATGTTCGCTACAAGCTTGAAAAATTTCAGATCATTTGAAATTGTACAATATACAGGGAAAAAATAGTAAGTAGAAAGAACTAGAGAATGAATCAAAATACTAAATTGTTAATAATTTATTCATGGAATTGAAAAATTCCAATTCTAATGGTTGTAATTTTGTAGTAAACAATATTCACCTTATTTTTTTATTTTTTTCCAAAATGATTGAAAATTGAGTTTAACCTCTAAAAGACCAAGGTGCGTTTTTTGGCAATATAATTTTTTGGGGCAAGTGTATGTGAGCAGAGATTTCTATATTTTTGGCCCAAATTTTAATAGAAGATATGGACAAGAAATATCTTTCTTGTGCACTATGCTTAAAGACATTCAGAAATATGAGTCAAAAGTTATGGCCTAATATGTAGTTCATTTCTCAATTTAGGCAGTCAAGGCAAATTTGAAAAAATTATTTTTTTCAAAAACGAAAATTCAAAATTAACTTTTTAAATTTATATATGTATAGAAAGCTTTGAATCATTCCATTTTGATCAATGAGTCAAAAGTTATGAGGTATTTTAGTTTGTGGGTGGTTATGGATTCTCTACTCCAAAATAAACTTTGAAGTCCTTTATTGAACTCAATTTTCAATATTTTGGAAAAAAATAAAAATATTAGGTGAAGATTTTTTATTACCACATTACAACCATTAGGATTGGAATTTTTCAATTCTATAACTAAATTATTAACAATTTTATATTTTGATTCATTCTCTATTTCTTTCTATTTACTTTTTTTTTTCTGTATGTTGTACAATTTCAAATGATCTAAAATTTTTCAAGCATGTAGCCAACTTGCCTTGAAAAATGAATCAAAAGGGTTGCAACAATTTTGGACATTTTTTCATACAAATATGGTCTTGTGAAGTGCAATTGCCTAGTTTTTTGCAAGGCCAAAAACAGGGTTGACAAGACGGTCGGACGTCCGGGACGTCCGGACGCGGACGTTGTGTCCATAGCATCCACTGACATTCATCCGCCCCGTCCGCCCCGCCCGCCCCGTCCCGCCCCCTCCACCCCGCCTTGTCCGCCCCGCCCGTCTGCCTTCCAAAGGTGGGAGGGACGCTGCGTCCGCTGGCGTCCGTGAGGACGGACGTCCGGATTACGGACGCTATTTTGGGGTGGACGTACTGATTTGTCAACCCTGGCCAAAAAAAGACTTTTTGTCAATTGAAATACTAATATCTTGCAATCTACATGGTGGAAATTTCTGAATTTTTTCCACATCTTTTCAAATTATCATAATACAAGATCCTACGGTTAGATGTGTCTAAAAATGTTAAATTTTTTTTTGGTAATTGTCCTAAAAATGGGAGTTTTAGAGCATTTTTGGTGAAAACATAGTCAAGGAACTTTAAGGGTTAATAAAAGACTTCAAAATTTATTTTGGAGTCGAGAATCCATAATTACTCTCAAACTAAAACACCTTATAACTTTTGATTCATTGATCAACCTGAAATCATTCAAAGCTTCCTCGAAATTTATAAATCTAGAAAAGCAATTTCAAATTTGGATTATGGAAAAAATGATTTTTTCATATTTGCCCAAATTGCCCAAGTTGAGAAACAAAATACATATTAGACCATAATTTTTAAATCATATTTTCAAGTGTCTTGAAATTTATTGTACATGAAAGATATTCCTTGTCTACACTTTCTATTAAAATTTGAGCCAAAAATATGGAAATCTTTAGTTATATACACTTGCCCAAAATTTCTATGCTACCAAAAAATGCAACTTAGTCTTTTAGGGGTAAAAGTGACTAGGCTCTTTAGGGATGTTGTACACCAAGAAGATGGGCCCCAAATTTGTTGTGCAGAGGTTCCAAATCCTCTCTTGTGATTGGACAAAAGGTTGAAATCCTTACTTGTGATTGGGCAAAAGGATAAAGTTTGTGCAATTGACCTCTAGGGCAATGGCCCAACCTCTAGGTGTAAAGCATCCGTTAGATCACCCTTATAAAAGGGTCTAACATGGTTAATACAAAAGTGAAGTATTAGTATGCAAAAATTCATCACTTGTTTTCACATGGTATCCAAACAAAATGGAAAGCTACAAGGGACAAATTTTAGCTCTAAGATGGATGGAAAGGAGACAAGTGATGTAGTACACAAGAAAAATTATGAAAATTAGAATTCATAAAAGTTTTATTTTCAAATAGTAGAAATATGGTAATGAATATTCCATATTCAATGTTCCATTTTCAATTAGTGAGGGACACTTTATGAGTCCATGTTGATTACTATTTAAATACAAGAAGATTGTTTTCGAGATGCATCATGGCCCACTCACAAAACTATGCCATGTGATTCTATGCCACTAATGAACTAAAACAGCAGCCTACTAGCTCTCACTTTTAGAAATTGTAACTATAATAATGTTCAACATTCCAAAATTATCACTATTAGAAAAAGAGTGACAGAATCAACAAAACATGAACATTTTTGTGTTAACTAGGACACAACAATTATAAACCTGTTGAACTCTACAGTTTTTTATTCAGTAGTGTTAAAGAAGCTAAAAACTTTTGTTGATTTTGGCAATGCATTTTTTTGGAACAGTACCTTCCTTTATAGGGCCTCATCTATTACTTGAATCCCTCCTATAGTACTTCAAAGGTATTGTTTACATTAGAATTGTATAATATACTACTACAAAATTCAGATCCATTTCATGTCCTACAATTGCTCTAGCGCGCAAATTTATAATCTACATTACATGTGTACATATACTCATAATTCAAAGGGGTTAGTCATCATAAACTTCCCATTTCACATGGATTTTCAACTCATATGCACAACATTCTTGCATGGTATATAAATGACAAATGTATTCACAAAAAACCACATTCAAATTCATGAATTATATATCTTGGTTCACTTTTTGAACTACCAACCTTCCTCCAAGTCCACCTAAATTGCATACAAATAAGGCCTCCATCACATGCACAAGAGCATGTTATTAAATTGAATTATACATTCAACATGCCTATAGGCTACTGTGTGCTCCAAACAATGAAATTTCTATTTAGGAAATTAAAAAAGCATGCTTCAATTTGCTCTTGCTCAAATTTCAGATTTCATTCATCCTCATGGAATTACAAAAGAAATCCACACTTTCCCATTATAAAATTTCCTTCAATGTCTACCTACTACAAGTCTTCACTGATAGAACATGGGCTCACTCCTACCTAGTCCATCACATCACCCATGAAACAAATCTATTTTTTCTGCTTAGAATTAAGAAATTAATTAATTGCTATCATCAAAATCAAACTTTTTCATTGTACTAGTAAAATACACTAAAAACATCAGGGTTGATAGGACGGTCGGATGTCCGGGATGTCCGGACGCGGATGCTGTGTTCGCAGCATCCGTTGACATTCGCGAACACGCCGTCCGCCCGGTTACGACCGTCCGATCGACACATGGACTGATGTGGTCCGCACGATCTAGGCGTCCGCCTCGGGCCGTCCGCCCCGTCCGTCCACCCCGCCCATCCGCCTTCCAACAGCAAGAGGGACGTTGCGTCCATTAGTGTCCGTGAGGACGGACGTCCGGGTTACGGACGCTATTTTGGGGCGGACGTACTGATTTGTCAACCTTGAGAAACATAAAATTGCCACTCATCACATTTGCTTCTATAAGGTATTTACACACTTCAATCAAATACTACTGTAGTATGATTTTTGAGATCTTATCTCGTTCACTACATCCGAGTTCAAACACCAAAGAATGAATTTTATAAGGCTAGCGTAGTGTATTTAAAGGTCACAATGTACTAGTTTATTAGATTAAAAGGTTTATTTACTCTTATTTCCCACAAAAACCCAAGATACAAATCATGCTATCCATTAATAGATGCTATTGACAGATGTATGACATTTTAGTCCTATCTAGTGTGCTACTGGCTCGTGACAATAGTTCAAAGTAGACTAACTTGTGATGAATGTATGTGCAATGTAAGTCTTTTGGACTGTATAAGTAATAGTATTAGTATTTAGCAAGCAAATTAAGGTTGAGGATTTAGAACAACTTACAATAGTCAGTGCACACACACAATTAAAGACAATAGGGCCAACCACGTGCAAATTAGTATGCTCTACCTACAACATGCACAATACTCAAACTTACAACATGTAGATATATGAAACTTCTAACGCAACAGTCTAATACATACAATCACTAAAATATAAGCCTCAAACTAATAGTCGCACCTGTGCTCACCTCCAAACCGGGGGCACAACCCAAGGACCGTTCGAAAAATTTGTGCCTTTATTTTAGTTTGTTTTTGGTCAAATAATTAGGTCAAAACGTCCCAAAATTTTATACCCCCAAAACTAGGAATATCAGCCTTATGACCGTACTTCAGAGCCCATGGTAGTGGTTCTTGGGGGCCTTTACCCGTACAACAAGCCATCGAACCTAGTCAATACCCGCGCCCGATACCCGAGTAACTTCCTCTCGACCGGCCAACTGTCTCATGGACCGACCTCCAACAACTTCGATGTCGAAGCTCCTCTCCTCTGCGCTCGTTGCCGCGGCTGCTCCGATGGCTAATCCACTTCAGCGATCAAATTTCCTGATCGATTCACTCAATTTCTTGCCCGATTCCCTTTCCCTCGCACTTGGCAATCACGCAATTACACAATTTCTCCAATGTTGGTTCAATTTTTACCCCTTGGCATTTCCAAATCCCTAATTTGATTACAACTTCTCAAACGACCATATTTGCAATTTCATTCTGAAATCAGATTAATTTCACCAAACTTACAATCAATCAATGCTCTTGATCAACCGTGCGCAAGGATTCACACGAAGATTCACATGATTTGATTTGAAATTTTTTATTAGGCTGGAGTCGCACTGCAAGCTCGTCGTTTTCTAAAACGGTCAGCATCAGAGCCTGACTCCAATTTTCAAATTCAAATTGCCGTCACTTCCACCAAACTTCCTTAGACTCCTTGATCAGCAAACAAAGCAACACCTGGTCGCAACCAAGTGCTTTCACCAACCTCAATGTCTGTTTGCTTTGCCTCAATCTTCACCGTTGTAGGGCTGCCGATTCACCAACCTGATCCTCGTTTTCTGATCAATACTTGAGAATTCTCAGTATCTGCCAAATTCGAGACCTCTCACAAGTTTCCCTATCATTCACCAGTCCGCTTTCCTGTCAAGTCTCTTTATAGCGCAATGAGCCCACATCTCACAGCCAACAAGGTCAGTCCACGAATTCATCAGTTAATCATCCTGTAGATAAAATCTAGCAATGCAACAGAACAATTCACGTGACACCAAGCAACCAACACAACAATACGGAGTACAACAGCTCAGTAATAAGAATGCACAATTTGCACAAAAACTCAATTTTTATTGCAAGAAGCAAGATTACACGCTTCAAAAAGCTAGACTACAGTATCCTTTGTTGTTGAAAGTCAATGTCCCTTGCTCAATTAGCAGTTTATATGTGGTAGATATTTTGAGATACATCGCAATGTAGGATTCTATTTATACAATTTTGTTCAATTTTTTTTCGATAGTATTTTCTTAATTTTTAATTTAATTAAAAAAAAATTTGTCAACAATGTTGATGCAATGAAGAAGTGAGAGCAAAGCTAAATTTAGGGTTTAATGAAGAGTGAGAATGAGATTCATGCATTTTGAAATACAAAAATCCATGAGATTGCTATTCAAAAGTTTGTGCGTAAGTTGACGTATTTTGTAGTATTTAGAGTCTCTTCTTGACATACTCGAGAATTCAAATTGCAAATCTAAGTTCTAGAAATTTGTACATGCTTAGGATGTACTTTTCTATAACTCAAGCTTTAGATTCGAATATCCTAGCATGATAAGAATAAAGAAACTATAATCGTTTCGAGATCCAACTATAAAACAAAAAAATCTTGGGAACTGAATGTGGGAGTGGTAACCGGAAATTGGAGAGGTTGTCAGTTTTTATGCGGCTCCTACTTGACTACCCTACTACCTTTTAGATTATTTGTCTCCACTAAGAGTGCCAAAGCTTGTGATTCCTTGCTTTGTAATTTGAGATTTCTAGGTTTGTTACCAAATTTAGCTCGTATGGTATGATTCTTTTCCTAAAGTACTAGCCCTTTGTAGAGTTTTGGAACACAATTCCGAGATTGCCTTCTTTTGAAGGTTAGCTTTGACACCTATGTTGAAATTATGTTTTATATATTAAAAAGTTTGGTTCTTCTAAACAAAATACATCATTTGGTCCTAAATTTTAGTATCTCAACTCTTCTTGAAACTTGGTTAGATTAGATTGCTCCTCAATATTTTGAATGCCATCAAGTGCAAGATAACATGGTGGAATTTGATAATAAAACATGCGGACATCTCGAGGTTCAAGATGAACTTCATGATTTGACTGTGAAGAAGATACTCTTTGTCAAAAGTGTTTGTGAGCCGACAAGTTCTCCTCCAACGAGCTTCTCCTTTGCAATTTCTAATGGACGTCAAGCTTGGACTTTTGTGTGAACAGTTGGGAAGAGGCACTTTGCAGAAGTTGATTGTTACATTCCCATTGGTCGAGTGGAAAGATTTGGGTGCATCATGATACAAGACTTACTACATGTGTTGGTAACAAGAGTGTTTGGTGGAACATAAAAATGAAATGAAAACAACAAAGAGGGTAAGAATGAGAAGTATTTGAATTATAATATGAAAGATTGTATTTTAGAGTTGCTCATCATTCTAATGTGCAAATGATGTTTGGTTTTAGAATGAAGGTATGTCATTAAAAATTAGAAGGTTTATGCAGCAAGAAGCTTTGAAGAAGAATCTGAATTTTTTTCTTGTAAGAAGGATTTATTGAGAAGAAGTTCATGAAAAAAGGATGAAAGTGGTTGCAATTGAAGAGAGGAAGGAATTTCAAATGAATCGACGATGAGCTAGAAGGTGAGCTAGAATGAACGTCTTCTAATTTGAGCGACAACTTTGCCTATGTTGTTGAAAACTTTGAATGGGAGAGAGGATTTTGAAATTTAAAGAAGAAGGATAATTTGAATCTAGCTGAACAGGACATCTCATAACATACTGTAGTATGCTTTCTGAACTCAAGAGCATTGTATTTAGAAATTGTCACAAGAATAATTAGATTTAGTAGATAGGTATGCAAATTTGTTGAACCACTTTCTAAGTGAATTGATGTGACGAGGAACAACTTTGGAAAAATGAATGAGTTGTGATTCATAAGATGGACTTTAAAAGGGGCCATTTAATGAAATTGCATTAATGTTCATTCTTGTTTATAGGTGCATTGCAGCCAAACAAGCATGGTCACTGCGCATAGCAAAGAAGATATTCAGATGATTGGAGAGACAATGAGGTATTGAATGCAGGTATGTTGCAATCTCCAATTGTAGGTGGGAAGTGCACATGTTTTATGAAGATTGCATTCACAGAAGTAGGACATGAAATTCTATTTGTTGTTGCTTTTTTAGAATACGTTTTTTCAAAATGAATTGGACAAATGCGTTCCTTGTGTTGCTGTTACAAACGAAGTTGAACAAGAAGATTGTCTAGGAATTCAATTAGTGATTATTCAATCTTGAATGCGGAATTGACCAGAAAAAGATGTCGGATATGTTCTTCTGCAAATATATGATCCTTGAAGACGAATTGTTTGATTTCATAGGAAAATGTGGAGTTCCTATAGTTCTGAAGTCTTTGAGACTTTGTAGATGCATAGTGGGTGCAAGTTCACGAGTTAATGCATATGCGTATTGTATTGATACTTTTGCCATGTTTTTTTTTTTAATATGTACTTGCAATTGAGCATTGTAGGATTAATACGAAGTGATAGTGGACATCGACACAAACTACAAAGGAAGAAAGCAACATACGTGGCAACGGACATGCCAAAAAAGGAGTAACGAATGGAGAGGACAAAAGATATTTGAAGAAGTCTATTGCACTATACACGATAGAAGTGACAAGTAGCAATGTTGATGTAAGTAGTGTTTTATATGAGGCTTTAAAATTATTTGGCAATACTTTCATATTTGAACGTTTGCATATGCTTTTGCTAGAAAATTCTTTCAATGAGTAGGTACAACTACGAACAGAGGTTCTTCTAGATTTAGCTTAAAAGTAGATTGAAGGCGTAGCATTATTACCATGTCCATGTTGTAGAGAATGAAGAGGTTGGAATCCATTGATGCAAGAATTGTAAAGAAATAAATGAAAAAGTGTTTATGAATTTGAAAAGATTTTTTTAACATGTGATTGAGAAAGTGCATTTGGAGCATGTCATTTCTAGATACACTGAAAGTATGTACAAACTTCACAATATTTTGTTAAAAAATCAACTCTTTTTTGTATATGAATTTGCATTTTCTTATTGTAAATCAACATTTTTTGATAAAAAAATTAACACTTCTCTGTAAAATAGGTGCCTAAGTCAACATGTCCAAATCAACAAAAACAATCAACACTTTTCAGTTCATGTTTTGTTGATTTTGGCAGTGAATTTTCTACTAGTGTTATGCAACTTCTTAGATTCATTGCAAATTTCATTGTCTTTTCACTAAAAATTCACCATTTGCATCTACCAAAAGTAATTTTGATTCACTTGATAAAATGTTGCTTATTGAATTTGTTCCCTTAATGTTGTTTAAGTTGTATACTTCATAAATTGCATAGCATACCAAAGAATATCTATGAATCTTTTTGAGTTCTTTGTGCAATGTAAGCAATTAATTCACACCTATACAATTAAAAGAGATAGTTTGTTTATTTGTGACATCCATAGGAATCTCAATAACATATTGGTTTTTTGAGAGCAACTTGGGTAACATCAAAAAGATTTGGGAAGTATATGCACATAAGATATTTTTTGGCATTTCAAATGATGGTAGGGGCAAAAATATTGAATTTCCAAATCTTAAATTCATAAAAAATTTACAAATTGGATGGAAATTAGGAAATTGTTGTTGAAGAACCATGTGATTGTAAACATTAGACTATAGATACTTCGTCCACCATGACATTGAATGAATACTTCTATTTTTATTTTTATTTTTATTTTTACTTTCACTTAAAATATTTGTTGATAATTTCAATTTCAATTTTTAATGTAAAAAAAAAGTTTGTCAATACTTTACTTTTATCTTTGCTTTGCTTTAAGTTCAATTTCAATTATACATATACATATATATATATATATATATATATATATATATATATATATATATATATAATACAAAAATTAATATAATACATGATATTAAACATCAATAGTTTGGATGATTTGTCATATCAAAAAGATTGAAAAATGGGTGTGAAAGGAAACTAAAAAAGGCCTAGCTATTACCTTTATGGCAATTACAAATGACATACTAATGGTTGTGACAATGGCACAAAGACATACTAGTTACAAAATGAAAAGAAGCACAACTCAAACTATATATTGCCTTTGTGACAAACATTTATTCTTGGAAACTCTTCATCCTAGTCACAATTCCATGTGAAGAGTTGACAAATGCTTTGTCTTGGACTCAGCTAGCACATGTATGGAAGTATGGCCATACCTACATATTGTGCTACAACACTCCATAATTTTGGGTCAAAATTATCATTTGGAGTGATATTAACTTTAAAGGATTTGGCGTAGGTGAAGATGAATTTTTCTTGTATTTTTCATCATTATCATAATTATCTCATTTATATGTTGAAACCATTTTTGTTGTGAGGATGCAATCTTAATTTTGTTAAAAAATTGGAAGGTGTGTGTTTGCTACGGTGGGTACCAAAAATAAACAAATAGTAGCAAGCACATTCATTATGACATAGAAGGTATGAATAGTAAAGATGTCTATTGAGCTCCCTCTACTACAAGAAAGTGGGCAAAAACACGATTGTGGAAGAATGACTAGCTGTGAAATATGACTACAGAATGACTATTGTTCCCTAATTGTACCAACGCGAGATGATCTCAATCGCCACAACTGACTGGCAGTCACGTTCGCGACCAAGGGATGGCATCGAGATGGTAGTGACGCTTCATCTCCAATTTTACATCTGGAATGTTAATGTCTTTTTGACATGAACTCGACTTCTGTTGTTCTAGATAGCACAATCATTTTCTACTGAATTCTGTGACTTTCTTGTGACTTCTGCTGACTTATATACGACTGGTAAATGATTCGTAGCCGCAAGGCATGGCAAGTCAAGGAAGTTATTCTTTCTGGATGGATAAAGAAAAAGAAATTTGACACAGTCTAAGTCATTGCGGTTTCAAAACCTTCCAAATGATTGTAGAATGATTGTTGTATCACTTAGAGATGACTTATTTGTGAGGACTACAATGTGCCACTTGGAACGGACTTGGATAATTTTTAGGATGCTTTAAGGCATCACCTTCTCCAATTTTTCTTCTAGCTTTTTGAGGGTGGACTTTATGCATTAAAAAAAGATTAGTTGAATATGACTTATTTGAATAATTCTTTGCAAGAAGCATTTGCAAATCTAGCTAAATTATTTGGCATTTTGGCTTTATAGGGATTCATCATATACGATATACAAAGTATGGGGATTTGCCCTTTCCTCACATTCAAAAAGGGCAATGCTCTTGAAGTCCCTATCCCTTTTGCATCTGAAATAATGTTCCATCCTCAGTTCCAAATTCTTGATTTCTTCAAGCTCTTCCAAATATGTTTGCAGTTGCTTTTAGCAATTTTGACATTCTTCTCAATCACATTACAAGATAGTACTGTGTATAACTGAACTTCTAAAGTAAAGGGCTTCACAATGGTTGACAGCCTCCAATAGTCCAATCACACTCTTCTTGCACTTTTATTTATATAAACAACATCTATTGTAGTCAAAAGTATCAGTATAGTTCTATGTTCTCTAAACCCCACTTGGAATTGACTCTAGTGGTTCTACAAATGGAAAAAATTAATTGCTAAATGACATCAATGCCACTAATGAATGATTAACATGCACTGTATACAATCATGAACAAGTCATTTCTTGGTGACGGCAGAGTTGACTTATTCTACTGACAATGAACACAATGAGTGTTGAAGCTGTGTTTCCAAACATCTTCATGGCAATCTGTTTCAACCCTAAATGCATGAGTGGATTACAATTATCTTTATAACAAACAAAACTAACTTCTATAAATTTATAGAGGATTAAGATTCTTCTCTATGTTAAGAAAATGTCAAAAAAAAAATCTTTTCCAATCTTTTTTTCAAATTTGTCCACAACTTTTGATTTGAGACTCAAAATCTGAAATGCATTTTTGGAAATGAAAGTGAGATTGATTTCCCAATTTTTTTTAGTTCAAAGTTTATTGAAAAAAAAAATTTATTATACCTAAATGAAGTCTAAAATATTACTTGTAACTCATTTCCTACGTTTTCCATATCCCACATGGTTTGTCTTGCCTACTGCCCCCCACTTGAAAAAAAGGCTTATTATTTGTCCTCCTTGTACTTACATTCAGTGGCTTTGGAAGCCATGCAATATTTTGCAAAAAACGGTGTATTGTATATGATGTATAATATATTTTATATAGCGTATTGTATTTGATGTATGGTGCAAATTGTATATAATGTATTTTATATAATGTACTATGTATGATGTATAGCTATAATTTGAAAATAACAAGAGAATGACTAAAGAATGACAATTGACATACGTATTTGTGAGCCCCATGAATGTCACCTAGGTCTTGGGATTTTATTTTATTTTGCTTTTTGCTCATTTTATGAGTAATTATGGCTCAAAATACCAAAAAAATGGATTCAAAGGATAATTGGGGGAAATCCCTACTTATAGAGATTAATCTTTCAAAAGCCCTAAAAGTGTCATAAGGGATTCCTTTTGTCACATTAAAGAGTTTAAATGAGTGTTTAAATGCCAAATAAGGAATTGTGAGTAGTTTCTAATTTTGGATAAAACATAGGAAAAACACTTAGTTTGGATTCTACAAAGGATTTTTGCCAATCAAAGTGTATGCGACAATATTGGTTAAAATGGATAGAACTAGGATTATTTTAATCTTTCTAGGATCATAAAAGTTCACCATAGAAAGATGGGTGAACTTGCATTCCAAGTGCAAGAATTGAAAATTATCTTTTATAGATGACCTTCCAAGCAAAATCCACGGATACTATATGAAGGTGTTCACTACAAAAAGAGAGGTGTTTTTAGTACAAAAACATGCCACGAGCGTAATAATGAAGCCAAACTACCAAGATTCTTTAGTACAAGAATGATTCCTCCCTAGAGGAATTAAAATTCGAAGAAATAAATTTGGTTCTCTTTGAAAAAGTGCAAATTTGACTTGAAACTTTGTACAAAGGATTTAGAAACTTCCTAAAATTTACCCAAAAAGTTTTGTAATTTTTCAAATGACAAAACATGACTTCATGGGAAGTCAAACAAAATTGCTAGGAATAGAAAATTTGTAGTAATTCATCTAGTGATGGTAAAATTCCACTAAAAATGCGGATAATGTGATTAAATATAATTAAGAGCCTAATCAAGTTTCCTATCAATTCGACAACAACAACTATTTAAACCGATGGCACCAACAAATTTTAACGGAATTCCAAAACATTCTGTGAATTGACCACCAAACCACGAGTATACGAAGTACAAATTGAATCATCTTGGACTCTTTTTTTTAATATTTTTGAACCTTTTAGACAACCCTAGCTAATCAAAATTAGCAAAAATCATAAACTCAAAAAGTTGGATTTTTCACCTATTTTACTAAGATAGAAAACGTTGTCTTTTATGAAGGATTTTGACTGGAAAGATGGGGGTGAGGGTGCTCTTAGATTAATTGGGGTCTTTTGAAGCCAACAATACAATTTAGTTTTCATTTGAAGGTTTTCTTCAAAAGTTATGAAAAGATCAGTAATAAGGTAGAATGAAACGTAGCAATTAGTGATTTTAGTAATTTTTAGTTTATTTAGGTAGTTTTAGAGTAAATCAGTAAAAGGAGGTAAGTGGGAGGCCTTGAAAATGTATAAAAATGCTTCCACTAACTCCCTTTGTACCCCATTTTCTTGTTTGCATTTCATTAGGCTACCACAAGGCCACATATTGTTGTTCTTTGGCAATTTGTCAAAGTTTGTTTGAATTTTGTTGGAGACTTTATTCTCTTTGTTTCTTCATTTCCCTTTTTTTGAGTGCCCTTCAAAGGA
This sequence comes from Pseudoscleropodium purum, assembly GCA_963969395.1. Lineage (NCBI taxonomy): Eukaryota > Viridiplantae > Streptophyta > Bryopsida > Hypnales > Brachytheciaceae > Pseudoscleropodium > Pseudoscleropodium purum. The sequence goes on from OZ017796.1 coordinate 10,113,975, forward strand.
TGTTGGGGTCTCTTTAAACCACTTGCTAACTTTGTATTAGAATTATCTTGCTTGAAATTTCTAAGTACTAATTCCAAGGATTATTCAAGTCGAATTTAGGTGATGCCATTAGCTTGAACCCTTGGATTTTCTTTTTTGAGCCTTTTTAAGTGTGTTGTGTACTAACTTTGTTCCTACTAAGCTTTTGTGTAGGATTTCCAATACTTGAGAACATTCCCTGAAGATTTAGTAGAGAATTCGTGGTCAAAGTGTGAAATTCCTACTAAGCTTTTGTATAGGATTTCCAATACTTGAGAACATCCCCCAAAGATTTGGTGGGGAATTCGTATTCCAAGTGTGTGAGAAGTTTATTTTGAAGAAATTTGGATTGTAACCAAATTCTCATAAGTCCGCTATAATGGAATTCTTGAAAAAGTATTCTAGAATTTGAGGTTAATTCCTCTTATACGGCAAAGCTTCGCTCTTAAGCAAAACTCTCCAAAATACTAAAAAATCTCTTGTGTTGTTTTCCTATAAGAATTTGAGGTTAATCCCTCCTAAACAACAAAGCTTCACTTCTTTACTAATTTATTTTAAAATTCTTTTTGCGTCTATTTTTGTAGATTTAAAGGCAAAAGACCTTGTCCTAGAAACTCCAATTTAAGTTGGATAAGGAGTCCCTAAAAGGAGACCCAAGATTGTGGCAAGCAATGGCTAAAATTTCCACAAAAGAATTACATTTTAAAGGCTAGCTCAGCAGTGATGGCCAAATCGGCCACCAAGCTAGCATTTAGTACCGACCAGCCTATATCAACCATCTAGTATCGGCTAGCTATCTATCTCAACTTCAAGCCACCTTCTAAATAGCACAATGCATTCAAGCACATGTTGATTTCGCATACTATACTTCACTAGATGATGCCTACAAGCCCCAAACTTATTCTTTAATTTTTTTCACATTTTTTCCAACGAATTTAGGAGAAAAAAGAAGTAAGTCTAGAGAGTTCTAGTTATTATAAAAGATTTAGATTTGAGAGAGAAGGCCTAAGGTAGAGGGAAATTTTGAGTCGAGGAGGGTTCAATCTTTATCAAAAAATTTAGATTTTGAAAAAAGACCCGAGTCTAGATAGAATCCAAGGCCGAAAGGGTCCTGTATTACCAAAAAATTCAAATTCTAAGATAATAAGGTTTAGCCCAAAGGGAACTAGAGTAGGAGAGATTGAAAGATTTAAGCTAGAAAAGAACCAAAGTTAGAAAGGGTCCTGTATTACCAAAAATTTAGATTTGAGAGAAAGGTTTAAGCTAGAAAGGAACCAGAGTTAGAGAGAGGTCTTGTATTACCCAATAAATTCAAATTTTGAGAGAGAAAACCTAAGTCCAGAGAGAATTCAAGTCAAAGAAAGGTCCAAAATATAAAAATCAGATTTTTAAAAGAGAAACTAGTTTCCAAAGGCTTACTACTAGGAGGAGCCATCTTGATAGAGTCTTATCAAGTAGTTAACGATTTCTTGTGTGGAATCAAAGACTGTTTGAAAGGGAGAAGAAGAGGTCATCCCATATCTGGTCAAACTAAGTTGACTAGCCCCCCAGCAAGCTCTAGGGTGTTGTAAGTGTTTTGATCTCTATCCTTGAGACCAAACATGCGCAACTAGGTTCTATAATTCTAACTTCTATAGGTGAGTCTATTTGTAGCAATAAGCCACCTTCCAAGCAATGGAGCTTTTTTACTATTTCTATTTTTTGCTTTTGGTTATGAATTAGTGATATGTATGAAGTTTTTAGTTAAATTGGCACTTTAAAAACTAAAAGTCTGAGTGAATAAGAAAAAATGTATCTTAGCTAAATTATAGAGATTTTTGCACTCTTTTAGGAATGGTGGAGATTTGGAAATTCTATCGTGATTCCTAGAAGAATTTCACAAATGAAGTTTGGATGCTTTTTCGATTCAAAACTTCATCTGTCAGTTATGGTTAATCTAACTATCAAAAATGAATTTCATTCAATGGGTTAAATTCTATTTTTTTATCTATTAAATGATTTTAAATTTTAATGAAATTGGATCAACCTTATTTGACTTCTTTCATTTCTCCTTATTATAGTTTTGGTTTAATCTAGATTATTTGGTAATGGTCTAATTTTAAAAGTAAAAAGACTTTTGAATGTTATGAAATATTCTTTATGACTTTTCAATCATTCAACCTAAAAATATTTTTTAAAGATTCTATATTAGTTTGCCTATCAGTGTATAAATTGAACTTTTGACTTGAAGGTTTTTTATATTAGTTATTTTATTTGGGAGCTTATGAAATTTTCCTATTTAATTTTTTAATATAATTTTTTAATTTTTTAAATTAACTTAGCCTAATTTTTTCTATAATATAATTTTACTTTGAAGTTAATGAAACACTTTCAAAAGAAGTTATGGTCAATTTTTTACCTCCATCTCATTAATTTCCTCGTGATTGATTGGTACATCCAACTTCATTGATTTCATGTGTGTTTTTTCTATCTCTTATTTGTGGTTGAATTGATTTTTTTTTTTCTATTTTTTCTTATTTTTTCTTGTAATATGCCTATCAAACTTCTACTTCCTTTCAATTTCCTATGCTAATTTTTTATGGATTTTTTTTTCATTTACAAATTATTCCCAATTTGGTGATTTTTTCTCAAACCAAATTTTGGAGGAAATCTAGTCTTTTAAAACTATAGCTACCAATTTTGCAAGTCTAATTAATCTTTCACTACCTTTTCCTATCTAATTGCTAATAAGGCTAGTTGTAGGTTGTCTTCTAAGTCATTTGATGCTTTTCTTTTGTCTTCTTTATGAGTTGACTTTACTTGCAGTGGGGACGCTAAGAATCCTTTGAAGTATGAGCTTCTTCTTTACAACTTGAAGGAGGTAGATGCACACTTGTCTTGTAGACAAATTGGACTGTTTCCGATCTTATAAATGTTCGTTGTGACTTTAATTTCTATTCTTCAATAAACATTTCTCCTTTAATCAATGCCTTTGTATATTCAACTAGTATGTGTGAGCTTGACTCTTAGTTGTTTTTAATTGCACTCTATTGAGTTGGGTTGAGTACTTTTGACTTTAGTTTAAAAAATCAACTAATATGTATGTTTGTAAGGCTCGTCTTCTTGCTTTTTTTGAACTAATCAATATGTTTGAGGTAGTTGGGAGATCTCTCATCCTCATTTAAAAGCTAATTAATATGATTTGGATGGTTGATGCCTTTAGCTTTCGGTTGAAAACTAATCAGTATGTTTAAGGGAATAAGGGGTTAGATGCCTATTGTCTTTCTTTAAAAATTAATTAGTATACCTTAGCTAAAGATGGATGCCTTTGATTCAAGCTAATCAATATGGTTGGAATGGCTGGATGCCTTCTATCTTTCATTTTAAAAACTAACCACTATGTTTGGAAAGGTAGATATCCCTAATTCTTGTTTAAAAAACTTAATCAAAATGTTTTAAAGGACTAGATACCTATTGGTTCTTATTTAAAAGCTAATCAATATGTTGAGATGGTTAGATGCCTATTGACTTTGGTTTTAAGAATTAACGCATATTTTAAAAGAAGATTAGCCTAAGGCTCTCTTTTAAAAGCTAATTAGTATATTTTGGAAGACTGGGTCTAATGTCTTACTCTTATAAAACTAATCAGTATATTTGGATGGTTAAATGCCTTTTAACTCAAGCTTATCAATATATTTGGGATGGTTAGGTGCCTTTGATTCTCAATTACAAGTTAAACAATATGTTTGGGAAGCTAGGTTTACTATTCAATATGTTTGGGAGGTTGGATGCCTATTAGCTCTTGTTTAAAATTAATTAGTATGCGTAAGAAGGCTAAATGTCTATTGACTCTTGTTTAGAAACTAATTAATATGTTTGGTATAGTTGAGCTATTGTCTCTTGTTTAAACAACTCATCTATATGTTTGGGATGATTGATATCTTTGGCTCAAGCTAATCAATATGTTATGGAATGGCTAATGCCTATTGTTTCTCGTTTTTAAAAAAACTAAATAGTATATTTTGGAGGCTGAATGCCCTCTGGTTCCTGTTTAAAAGCTAACCAATATGTTTTGGAAGGCTAGATGTCTCCTAGCTTTCAAATCAAAGCTAATCAATATGTTTGAGAGCTGAATATTATTATTTTCTTTATAAAAGCTAATCAATATGGTTGAAAGGTTGAATGCCTCTAATTAATATGTGTTGGTTGATAGATGCTTTTTTGTTCAAACTAATTAGTATGTTTGGGGTAGCTGACTGACTATCTCTCATTTTTAAAAACTAACCAATATATATGAGATGGCTAGATGCTCCTAGCTCTCGCTTACAAGTTAATCGGTATGTTGGGATGGTTGGATGCCTTCTGGTTCAAGCTAATTAGTATATTTGGAGGTGGCTGATGTCTTTTAGATCTCTTTAAAAGCTAACCAATATGTTATAGAGGGGCTAAGCCTACTCTTTTTTTTTGAATAATCTAATTCGTACGTTGGGAAAAGACTAGGCCTAGTAGTTCTTGTTTTAAAAATTGACCCGTATGTTTTGGGGAGGCTAAGCCTACTTGCTCTCTTTAAAAATTATCTAATATGTGTGAGAGGCTAAATGCTATTGTCTCCTTTTTAAAAGCTAATTAGTATAGTTGAAAGGCTAAATGCCTTCTGAATCTCACTTAAAAGCTAATTAGTATGTGTTGGTTGCTTGAGCCTATTGGCTCTTGTTTTAAAAATTAACTAATATGTTTTGAAGAGGCTAAGCCTATTGTTTCTCTTTAAAAACTAACTATATGTAAAATTTTAAATTTCTAACTGAAAAAGAAAAAATAAGAATTTAAAGCTTATAAGTAAACTTACCTTTGCTAACTGATCAATTTTTCTTCGGAAATAGAGGTGTATGGCTAGTTTTAAATGGGACCTCCAACTAATATTTTGCACACATATACAAATTAATTAGGTTGTTGCTTGTCTTTTGGGTCTCTTTTGGGGACCCCTTAACCAAAATAAAAATAAAAATTTTAAGCAAATTAAAGTATTTTCAAAAGTTTAAGGGAAGAGCGAAGTTTTGTCGTACAGAGTGATTAACCCCAATTTTTTGAGCAAAGGTTCCCCTATAACGTGCAACCTTAGAGCTTGAAACAAAATTCAATACAATACTTGAACCACGTATTTTCAAACTAATGCTCAAAAGATTTTTTATAATTCTCAATTGTGAAATCCCACACAAGTCAATACACTATGGAAATGATTAATATGACTTGATACAATTATCAACAATTCTTAAAAACTCTTGACTAACTGCATTGCCAGAATTTAGTCAAAAGGTTCTTGGTGTTAATATCAACGTGACATAAATAAGTTCAAAGGGACCTTCACATCCTTTGCACAAATTCGATAATAAAGAACTTAAAAAGATATAAGTAAAAGGCTTGAATACAAGGAAAACACAAAGGCTTTGACAAATACCAAAGAAAATTCAATATGTAGCCACGAAATGGCATCAACGAAATACAAAAAAGGCAGTGCAAAGAGAGTTTGTGGAAGTCATTTTATACGTTTTCAAGGTTTCCACTTATCTCTATTTACATTAAAAATTATCTATGTAATTAAAAAATTACTAAATTCAATTATTATTATGTTTATTTCCATCTCTACTGCTGATCCTCCTCTAACTTTTAAAGAAAAACTCCGATTGAGAAATAGACTACTCCATTGGCTTTAAAAGATTTAAATTAGCTCGAAGACCTTCTAATCCCCAACTTTTACATTAAAATTCTTTATAGTCATCAACTTTTTCCACTGTAATATAAGAGATGAAAAATTTAAGATTTGAGATTTGCGTCTTTTGATAATTCTTTCTGGCTAAGATTGTCCAAAAGATTAAAAAATATAAGAAAAAAGTCCAAGATGATCTAATTTAACCTTTGTATGACTATAATTTGATGGTCAACGTACAAAATGTTTTGTAATTCCGTTAAAAATTGTTAGTGCCGCCAGTTTTGGTGGATGTCGTTGTCAGAATATTATAAAACTTGAATAAGCACTTTTTTAATCCTAAACATACTATCCTAATTTTTGGTGGAATTTTACCATTACTAGATGAATTTATACAAATTTATTCGCTTCCAATAATTTTGGTTGACTTCCCATGGAGTCATGTTTTGCAATTTGAAAATTTACAAAACTTTTGGGTAACTTCTATGAAGTCTCGAAATTCTCTGGGCAAATTTTTAAAATCATTCTATATTTTCTAGTGGAGAAATAAATTTACTTTCTTTGAATTTAATTCCTCCGAAGAGGAATCATTCTTGTACAAATATGAGCCTTTAAATTGATACTTGGAGCTCTAAAATTATTTTTTACAAATGTCTACAATATTTTAGCAAATATTTACGCAATTATGTATAAATTATAGTATATTAGTATTTGAGTGAAATTGGTAGTAGTCCCTACCAATTGAGTTAGAAGTCTTATTAAAAATTAGAAATATGTTTTTCAACATGTTTCGACCCTTTTCAATCTTAATTGAGAGATTGTAAGGATAAATTAGTAGTTTTAAGCAGAAGTGAGGATGTGAGAGTTAGTTAGATCTAATGTCTTATCCATGTAACAAATAATCACTAAGGTGCATGTAACAATCTAACTAAATGTTATAGTCTATTTTAAGTCTAGAAAATTCAATAGTCTGTAGAATCCAATTTGTAGAGAATTTGAATTCTTTGTGTCAGTTTTACAAGAAACTTCTAAATATCAACCGAAAGCAAGAGTAGAAAGAGGAAAAGGAGATTGAAGCTTACAAAGAGGTGCTTTTAGAGTAAAAGCATGCCAAAAAATCATCAGAGGAGCTAGTCATCCACGACAAACTCTAGTACAAAAATGATTTCTTCCTCAGATGGAAATTACTAAAGAAATGTTAATTTTAGCATCTCCATGAATAAAGCAATTAGAAATTTGGTTTTGCCTAAGGTTTTGGAGATTCTCTAAAAATTGACCAAAAAGTTTCAAGATTTTACAAGCTTCCATGATAACTTCATAGGAAGTCAACCGCATTTGAAACTGCTAATAAATTTATAGAAATTACTTGGACTGCGATAAAATCCCACCAAAAATTAAGTTAATATTTTGTATGCTAATAAATTTTTTTGTCAAGTTTGAAGACTTTTTGATAAGTAGAAGTATTAGAATCAACAACAACATTGGATTTTCCAAAAAATTTACAATGTGGCGTCAAGTTGACTGCCAAATCAAGAACTAATAATATCCGATTAGTGCAAACAAGGGATCTTTTCTTACTCCTTTGAACCTTTCAAACAACACTAGCCACTCAATTTCTTCAAAAACCACAAATTTCAAAAGTTAAAGTTTTTACATTTCTTTAGAAGTACCATAGGTGGTTTTTGCATTGAAAAATGATTTAAGAAAAAGGGGTAGAGAACTCCGAGACTAATTTGGTCTTTTGAACATGATAGCACAATTAATTTTGTGTTTTGAGTTGTTTCCTAAAAAATAGAAAGGATCAATTCATAGTTTGATTTTTTTAGCGTAATTTGTAGAAAGTTATAATTAAATTCCTAAATATTTTGAAAAAAACTAAGATTTAATTTAATTAGATTAGATTTTCAATTTTTGCTTTAAAAAGTCAATTTGGAATTTATAAGGATTATTTAGAGGTTGACTTTAAATTAAACACAAAATATATAGAGTTAATTAGGATTTGATTCCACAACATCTTTCAAAAGTCAATAGATTTGATTTAGGCATTATTTTAAAGATTAATTAGAGCTTTTGAAGAACTTGCTTGAGAACCTTCCTTTTGATTAAACAAAGATTTAATGAACAAATATCTAAGGGTAGATTAAGATAGTTTAAAAAAATATTTTATGGTAACAAGATGAAAAGTCCACTATAAATTGTGGTGGTGGATCTTTTGTAACTAATATATAAAAATCCTCCTCTGAAATTTAAGCATCATGTTTTTTTTCATTCTAAACAGCGATACACTACTAGAGAAGCTTACTTAGGCCATTGAGTCGACTTTTCACTCTAATTATTTTTTTTTTTTGTCTTTTTTTTTTTTTTTTTTTTTTTCTGTTCACTTGGTATTGATTTCTTTTCTCATTTAGCTTAAAATTGTTTTTATTTAGCCTTAAATACACTTGTTTAGAATGAAAAAACAACATGATGCTTAGTAAAAAATACTTTCCTTTGTTTCAGCGATTGTAAAGTACTATTGTCTTGCAAATGTAAACATTATATAGAATATGTATATTCACATCTTTTAAATAGGTTTGAATGTTTGTAACATTGTAGAAAAGATGACGTCATTTGAGGTGGCTTCAAAGTGATGCTGTCTTGATGGAAATTCTTCCATCATGTAAATATATCTACTGAGCTTTGTGTGTTTGAGTTTCAATAAACAAAGAGTTGAGATAAAAGGAGTTGGTCGTGGTGAGAACCACGGTTTGAGGCAACGGAGTGCCTGTTAGCATACGGATGTTGCACTGTCTTGTCACAGGTACAATTCAAGGGGGGTAGGTGGCGGGTTGGCTGATCCAACTGCTTGCCTCACTAGCTTGCCAAGCCGTAGGCCACCCAAGCGACTCAATGGGTTCAATTGGATTCGAACTCGGACCGGCGGGCATCCAAAGACCACCGCTTCTCCAGCCAACCAAGTTCGTGACTTGGCGACTGGAGGATGATTTTCAATGCTTTTATGCCCATGAGGGCACATGGCTACTCTATAGTAATATTTTTATTAGGTTTTTTCATTTAATTTTACTTATCTAGTTGATTGGAAGGCTCATGTGATTTTGCCTTACCATTAAATAAAATTGCTAAGGGATTAGGTGGATTTGAAAAATATAAAAGGGGAAAAAAAAGGGCATCTTTGGTGGGACTAGAAAGGAGAGGAGTATGGGCTGTTGTGCCTCACTTCCTTGCTTTAGAAAGTGTCGCAAAGTAATTTGGGGGATTCCTTAGTATATGTAGAGGTGTGTGTGTGTGTGAATGAATAGTGAAATTTTGGTGTGAAAGAAAAAATCCGAAACTTCAAAGAGTGATATCTCCCATTTTATAAGGCCTTTGATAATGAAATTTGGTGAAATTTTTCCTTGTGAAATTGTCTTTCCAAAATGAGTTTGCAAGTTTAATTTGGAGTTAGCATGAAAAAGTTATGAGCGTTTAAACTTGAAGAGTTTTAGTGCCTTTCATGAAGAAAGGCTGAGACTTTGTCAAGCCATAGTTGACGTTCAGTCCATCAATTTGCAAAGGGATTTTGGGAGTGTGTTTATCTTAGTCTTAGCTTTCCAAAGAGTCATCAAACTCAAGATTTGAAGCTTGGAAGAAGAAGTTATGCAGGTGTGAAGACTTAGAGGTTGGTTGCCACTTGTGAAGAGCAAGGCTGAAATTTTGAAGGGCTATAACCTTTGGTCAATATAAGGATTTCTTTTGAAAATTTTATGAAAGTTGTTTTGTTTATTTAGCTCTCTAAATAGCTATTACATGAGTTATTTGGAGTTTTATTGAAGAAGTTATAGAGTGTAGAAGTTTAGAGGTTGAATGGGTTCTCAAAATAGGAGACCGAGACTTTGTTGGGCTATAACTTATGGACAGAGTTTTAGTTCTTAGTGAAATTTTCACATGCTGTAGCCGGATGTGTTAACTTTCCAAATTTCTATCACACTTGTGTTTAGGATTTGTAGATCAAACGTTATAGAAGTTTGAAAAGGTAATGGTTGGTTGGCAAGGAGGAGAAGGGCTTCCACTTTATTTGCCTATAACATTTGGACAGTAGTTTAGAATGAAGTGAAATTTAGAGACGTGTTAGGTTACTGGGTTAGCTTTTCAAAATGCTATTGCACGTAGCATTTGGAGTTGTAAGCCATTTGTGGCACTAGATAAAAGGTTGCAGCTACTTTAGGGTACTACTTTGAAGATTTCTCATTGTTTTTTATTAAAACATGAAGACTTGAAGATTGAAGATTTGAAGAGTCCAAAACTTGAAGAGGAATATCTTGGATTTTTTTTATATGCATGTGTGGGATGTGGCTTTGTTATTCCTAGCCTGATTTGGAGGCTCGTTGTCTTTTATTTCCTTTTGCTTTGTAAACCTTGTTGCGGGCGGTCTGGGTAAAACCAAGACTCAACCCCATTTATTGTCGTGGTGATGAAGTGGGGTTAATGGCCTACATGGTCGAGACTTGCTTGTTCTCACGGTCTGGAGTTTTGGCTAGCAAACTATGAATTTGAGGTTTAGGATCCCATCATTCGGACGGTAGCTCGTATCTACTGTCCCATTTTACCCGTCCCGTATCCCGTGGTTCTTTATCCCTTCCTTGACCCTTATACCTATCTAGAGCCCACACAGGATAGGCCAATGGTGTCATGTTGAGAGTCTTTGTCATGGAAAAACGCAGGATTCTTGGCTACAACTAATTTAGAGAGGGAAAGAGAGATTGTGGAACATATGATTTGGTATTCAAACCCATATAAAATCAAAAGTCTTCATCCAGCATATACGAAAGGCCTCCCATCTTCAACTTGTATAATATAATTTGATATACATATGATAAAACATGTTGATGTACATGTTTTATATAACTTGTCTCTCAAAAATTAACTTAAAACATTATAATCTTTAAACTAGATTAAGCCTTAATTAAATCCTGATTAAAACAACTAATCTTACTTAATATCATTAATTGTTAGTTAAGATAATTGTATTTAATTAATTTGATTAATCCTGATTATTCCACTTAATCTTAGTTAAGCTAATTAATTATAATTAGAGTAGTTAAACTTACTTAAAATAAATAACCTTGATTAAGATAATTAATCCCTCTAATCAGCCTTAATTCCTTACACCCTTATCATTATATACTCTAACCACTTCATACCCTTCTCCTATATCCCCTTATCCCCTTTGAAATTCATTTCTCTAACCATTTATTAAGTATAAATCGAACCCAAACTCTCTTCTAAACTTTTAATTAACCTTCTAACTTAAAATATCACTACAATTTTATACAAACTTGGAATGAGACATGCAATAGCTTCACGGAAAGCTGCTAAAACATACCATATGTACACCAAATTTCACCCTCAGAAACTCATTTAGCTAGTTGCTACGCACAATCAAAGTTACTACCTACAAAACTTCAAGGCAGCTGACCCTTTATCACCTCAAAGAGCGCTTTGATCTCATACAAGCTCCAAATGGAATGTGTAATAACTTTCTGGAAAGCTAACAACATCACCCATATTCTCTCTAAATCTTAGCTCCAGAAACCAAATCACTTGTTTTCCATGCTTGGTCAAAGTCAGTGCATCCTCCAAGTCTTGAAATCAAGTGGCAACTCTTCACCGTCTTACTCTCCAAGCCATAACTTTCACATCTAAACTCCAAATCTAGATTTCTAAAGCTTCATAGAAAATTGATAATTTTATACACCATTCACTCAAATCTCGTATCCAAAGACTTTATAGAAAAGTTTTTACAAGCTCTCAAAGTTTCGGTCTTCCAAACACGTGGGCAGCAGACACTATCTCACTTCAACACTCATAACTTTTACATACCAAGTCCAAATAGAGTGTGCCATACCATTTTGAAATCACAATAACAAGATGTACAAACCCTCAAATTTTCATTGAAAAATTCACAATACACACTGAGGTATCGCTTCCCAAACATACTACTCACTCCAAACAACTAACTAGAAGGAAGAAGGAGAACCCGACCCCTTATCCTTCCTTTAAGGTCCACATCAGCCCATGCTTAAGCCACATGGGCATCTAAAAAAACTATTGGCTAATCCCCTTAGTCCACCATCAGCCATATTCATCCCATTCTCTTACCCATAAAGCATCTAAAGTCAACAGAAGGATAAACTATTTCTACCCTTCTTTTACCAAACTTCAAATAAACAAATGAAGTTTGAAAACACTCCAAATATTAAAATAAAAAAAATATAAAACTCAAATATATGTCTAATAGAGGTAAAAAAGAGTTCCAAGAGGAATATCATTCCATCTGCAAGAACTTGAGGATGCGTCGAATAGTAACTGCTACATAATTAGCACGGTCTGCTTTAGCTAAAGAATTAACTGGTCCTTAATCAACGTTGGTGGCCACGACTTCCTTTGATAGGCTTAAGATAACAATAGAATTGGTCTTCATTCAAGCCTTCAAAGCTCCCTACAAATGTCACCTCTCGACTGCTAGGCTCAACACATCTAACCTGCAACAAGATTACTAACGCCCAAGTATCTCGTTGGAGGTTCCCGTACCAACGTAGTTCCACCCGAGGTTGTTTTGGTGGTCGAGAAGGCCCAGCTTCTTCTTGTGGATTCCCATGCGGTGGTATAAGACTCAGTGGTAGAAGAGACTGAGTTGGCAGTTGAGACAACGAAAACTCAAATTTCGACTCCGGTTGAATCTCTTCATCTTGAGATTCAGAAAACCCCCTCCAGTTCGACATATTCACTCCAAATTGAAAGAAAGTACAAAAGAACTACACCAAATTGATGAAGCCTTGGGCAACCCTTCTCTTTATAGTTTGTACATTGCGTTGTGAGAAATCGTCACCTTAAAGCCTCTTCAAATAATGCCATCATTTACCATATTATTAAAATAAAATTCACTCAAATATAAAAAAACAAACATGTAATGTGCATATATCGGGAAGAGATATAAATCTTTTTTGCATGCGTTGTCAATCGCTAAGTTGCGGAAGCCCAACTAGTAAAGTGTTTCGAGGGGCCATATCACCGGTCCGGGTTCGAAATCCATTAGACCCGTATGAGCGGGCATATGGCCACATGGCTTGGCACTGCAAGTGAAAACTAGACAAGTAACTATCAATTGGCGTCACCTACCCCCCTGAGCATGCGAGATGATGCAGAGACTCTAAATTTCGTGGTTATTACCATGGTTCTTCCTCTTCCCCCTTCATTCCTTTGATCTTCCTCCTCTCTTTTATCAATCTTTTTATTTTTTTAATTTTTTTTTACTTATATTTTAAAACAAACTTTCGTGACATTTTATAATATATTTACATACTGAGTCATTTTGCAGCAAGACAACGGGCACCGTTTGAAGATTGAAGATTGAAGATTGAAGATTGAAGATTAAAGAAGACACCGAGTATACAACATAAAGTTGCAGCCAAACACCCCGTGTGTTCCCAAAACATGCTCCTCTTTACTCTACAACGTTTTTTCTCTATCATTATAAATAACTATATAGAGAAGGATTCACTAAAAAATTTCATCTCATTTAATATTATTCTTTTCTGTTTTTTATTTAAATTATATTATGTCGAATTGGAGGGGGTTTTCTGAGTCTCAAGATGAAGAATCTCAATCGGAGCGTGAATTTGAATTTTCTTTATTGCAACTACCGAATTAGCTATAATTGCCATTGAGTTTTTCATTACTATATGAACAATCAAAAAATAAAGCTGAATTATCTCAACTACCGAAACAATTTTGCATGGAGAAATGATGGCATGGTCATCTTCAACGTGATGCTTAGGCACTGATGATTTTGTTGTAGGTTGCATGTGTTGAGTGCAACAGCTGTAAAGTTATTTTTGAAGTATATTTTGAAAGTTTAAACAATGAACAATTTTATTGCATAATAAAGCCTATTAAAAAAAGTCGTGGTTACCAATGATGGTTACAAGAATTAATCAATTCTTTAACTAAGGCGAATCGTATCAATTATGTAGCTACTATCATCAAATGCATTCTCAAATTTTTGCAAATAGAGTGATATTTTAATTGGAGCTTTAGTTTTTTACTTCTATAAAATATATGTTGGATTTTTAATTCTTCATTTTATAGTTGGAGTAATTTTCTACAATAATTTTATATTTGATAAGTAATTTGAAAAAAATATTCAAATAGTTTACCTTCTAGGTGAATTAGAAGTAAATTTCTTTTAAAAATAAAGATAAAGAAATAGTTGTGAACTAAATAAGTGCTCAATTATTAATGTTGTAGCTTTAGCAGTGAGTTAGGGACTGACCCTACTTGTTTGTATGGTTAGAGTGGAGATAAGATGGAAAAAAGATGAACACTATTCATCTTCTCTTTCAATGTGAGTTTAAAAAGAACCCAAATGTTTGGAGGCCCATTGTGTTGTGAGTTTGAAAAAATTTGAAATGAAATTTATAAAAATTATGTATTATAGTGTGTAGTTTCTAAATTGATTTTACTTAATTTGAAGTTGTGAATCAAAAACTGTGCTTGTTTGAGTGAAAGGAGGTTTGTTGCCTTCAAAATTAAAAGGCAAAGACTTTGATTGACGATAAAAAACAAACATATTCTTGGTTTACAATGAGATTTAAAGAAAGTGTAGGAAATTGTATTAGCTTTTTATAAAAATATCACTCATTCTATTTGAAGTTTGTATGAATGAGTTGTGGGTGTGAAAACAAAGGAGGGTTTGCTACCTTTCTTTTCTCAAACCTAAATTTTTGAATGGCCATTGAAGTTGAACAGAATTTTAGAATTACTAGAAATTTAAAGAAGAAATAAAAGTTTGTATTAACTTTTCAAAAAAATTATCACTTACTTCAATTGAAGTTGTAAAACAATAGCGACATTTATTCAAAATTCAACTTGAGAATTGAAGGTTGAAGTTGGAGATTGAAGGAAATTTTGAAGACTTGTGTGTATGTGATTTGTGACTTTATTAAATTTGTTGTTGCAGGCAATTTGGGTTACACCAACACTAATCTCGTTTTGTATCGTGAGTAACGAAGTAGGGATAATTACTCACATAGTTGAAACTAGATGATAAACTGAGATTAATGATCTATATGATTGAGACTTACTTGTTCTTATAGTAAAGCTTAATTTTTAAAGTTGGTCATCAAGAGTTTAAAAGTTTAAAAGCTAATCTTTCGGATGGTTTAGCCCATAATTTACCAATCCCATTTTATCCATTTGAAACCGTGAGATCTTATTACATACCTTGAACCTTATACTCATTTAAAGTCAATTAATACACGATAAGTCATCGAGTAGCAATTCGATGACAATTTAGAAAATTCGATCACTCCGTATCGCTAACAGTAAGTGTCGTAAACTACATGTACTACTACATACACACATGCCCACATGCAAATCCACACTACAACAAGGCATGAATGAACAACCATTCAATAATAAGCTTCCCTAACACTCCAAGATAGCTTCTACTTTGTCTCAATTGGATTAGTTTTGCAAAACGAGATGAATCAAGGAATAACACTAGTAAAGATTGGTATAACAACCAATTATCATTACATCCATGCTCCAATTCCTATCAACTCATAAATTACACACATATGCAAGACTTGAAGAGAGTGAAGGAGCAAAGGGGCGGCTTAGGGTTACAACCACCCCAAAGGAGCCCCCAAATAGCTTCGTTCACACCTCCTTCAGTCTCAAAACTCTAGTATAGGCCCCCAGTGACCAATACATGGTCATTTGGACAATACTAAACCTATGACATGCTCTACAGAGCCTACCAATCACCCGCCATTGATTAACATGACATCGTTTAAAGTCAATTAATACACAATAAGTCATCGAGTAGCAGTTCGATGACAATTTAGAAAATTCGATATTCAAGTTCGAAGTTGGATGAATTTGCAAGTGATAAGTTTACTTCTGTTTTTCAACATTTTACAACTTTCTTTATTTTCAAGCTATTGCTGATCACAATTAAAATCTCTGTGATTTCCTGAGGCAAATGCTCTTAACATGACACCCTAAGAATAATTTATATTGTCATTAGTATTTTGTAAAATAAGATTAATTTCCTTACAATTCAACAATTCTATTATTGTCATCATTCTTATAATTCTACTATAGGATTTTATAACTCATATGATCATATGGTTGACTCAAATGTTCAAATGATTTTTTATAACTAAGTTCCTGATTATCATTACTTTTTCCACTGACCACTAGCCTATTAATTTCCAACAAAGTTCATAAAGTAATTGTACATCTAAAGCCATTAAGAAATGCATCTTTTTATGGTCTACGTTGAATATATCCCCTTTGCACATAAAAATATGTAACATTTAGATTTAAATAGTCACAAGACTCAATCCTATTGGACCACTAGGCTAAAATCGAGTGCGACTTTAAATAATACTTACTTTTTCACGTGTTGTTTCCCTTCTTTATTTAGTTTTAAGGCCTAAAGAGCTTTCAATGTACCTCATTTTAACAACATCAATGCATTTACCATTGATTTTGTATTTTATTTTTAAATACAAGTATTATTTTTTAATAATTGAGTTTTAAAATTAAAGACCATTAAGAACTTGAATAACAATTTATACAATCGTCAACTAATTCATTTATAGTTTCTTTTTCGTATTTATAAAGTTTCATCCAAAAATAATACATATAATCAAAATAAGGGATAATTTAAAAATATATATTTATTGAACATTTGTTCAGCAGTTGCAAACATATGTAAACTTAAATTGAAACTTCAACAAATAATAATGCCCTAATTACATTTTTAATTTAATGTAATTGCAGATGAAACTCATCTTTTTAAATTTCTTTATATTTTTGAAAACCTCAAAGTATTTCTAAAATACCTTTCTTCAAGGTTGTCTTCCTTGACAAACAAACAACATGACAAACACGATGTCTAACAGATCCTCATCTCTCTAACAAAGTCAATTTTATCCCTTGATTTTTTAAAAATTATCCTTATTTATCTTAGCCTATTTGGTAGCTATGTAATATCCGCATGACATATTTTGAAGGCGCATATGGGTTTACTATAGAAGGGCGACTATAGGTAATGAGCAATTGCGGGTGGATGACCTCAAGTAGGGCAACCTCTTGTACTACGATTCAAAATTGCAACTTGTAGTCTAGCTTTTCAGCTTTTTGTAGAACTTTTTCGATTTTCTATGACATTTCCTATATTATTTATATATATATTGAGTATTTAGTGTTAAAGTAGTCCAAAGTACATTAAAAGTTTCAAAAAGTACAAAGATATTTTAATAAGTAGCTACAAATTACTAGAAAAGGGCAAAAAGGCAAAGAAAAAGTTAAAGTAAAAGTTCTAAAAAGAAAAAGATAAAAATTAAAGAAAAAGGAGAAAGATAAGGAAAAAGATAGGGAAACGGAAAAGACAAGGAACCTAGGGTTTCAAGAGGTGCACAGAGAAGTCGCACCGGCCGCGAAGCGTTTCACAGCTTTTCTGATCACCCCCGAATTCAACCTATATTTTTGTTGTTCTTTGCAATTTCTTCTCTCTTGCATTTCTGTTCGTTTTCATGTGCTGTGTGTTTCTTGGTGTGCTGAAATTGTGCTGTAAATCTTAATGCTTAATAAATAAAATAAAATAAAAAATTGTTGTTTGCTCTCGAATTGTGCTAAATTTGTCAAGAGTGCGGTGTGATCAATTGTTGATGTGCTGTTTCAATGCTGCTATTTTGCCGGTGTAATTGAAAGTGCTCGGAGGGTGCACAAATCAGGCATTTCGTCTTGTATTTTTAAAATTATTATTTCTGTTTATTTAATTAAATTATGATGTTTGGTGATTCATTATAGTAAAGATTCTCTAATCGTGTTTAGAATACTGAATTTGGTCATTGTATGTAAAAGTTATGCATTTTAATATCTGACTAAGTTTTACAGCCAAAGGACTTATTGTCACATAATTGAAAGATGTTGAGTGCTGTGTACTTTAAGATTTTGATCTCCATGATTTGAAGTTATTAATATAAATTTATTTATTTTTTGATTAGTTATTGAAATCTGGTGACACATTATAGAATAAGGTTCTTAATGGACTTTAGTTTACTGATTTTGTACATCATGTGTCAAAGGGATTGATTTCTGAATTTGCCCAATTTTTACAGCTAATGACCTCTTGTTTCAAGTTTAAGTTAGAGATTTAGCTGTAAATTTAGGAGTTTTAGTTCGCATTTTGAATTTTTATAATAATTCAATTTATTAAAATTTGATTCTATATAATAAAATATAGAATATATGGGCTGCTGGAACTTAAAATTATTGAAATTATTGAGTTCATTATAAGCTATCAATTTCCAAATATGACCAATTCTTACAGTTAAAAGTCATTGTTACACAATTAGGGATTCAGTGATAAATTGAGGATATTTGCCCTTATACTTTAAATTCATATTACAAAATATCTAGTTAAGTTTTGATTATTTATCATAGATTATAGAATATTTTATGTATTGGTTTTGAAATTACAGTAATCAAAATCTACAATAAAAAGTTATTAATTTTCAAAAATACCCAATTGATATAAATTTAAAAAGGAACCTATTGTCGTTTGTAAATGATTTAAGTTTCAATTTAAGAAATTGAATTTACATTTAAAACTTAACTTAAATTTTGGTAATTTAAAGAATTGGAATTTAGGAAACTTATTTTAATCTTTTAAATAATTAAGTTATAATTGAATAATCAAAAGACCATATTGTCTTCCTAGTAAGGTTTAGAGTTTTAGGGTTTAGATTAGGGTAACTTAGGATTTGGTTATAAGTCTAGATTATAGGTGGGAGTAATAGGGACTTGTTTAAGTATTTTAAAAAGAAGGTTAGAAAGGAAAGAGACTTCTCATGCATGGTAGACCTATTGTCTAATAAAAGAGATAACATTAAGAGAAGAGAGTGTTTAGGTTCATTGGTGGAGTAAGGGTGAGGTTACTAGTGAATTATTAGTAAAACAGTAAGTATCTTGCTTGACTTATTGTGATTTTGGGGTTGTAGGTCATACTAACCCTTGATATTGGCCATATTGTCCTAGAGCCTTGGGATGACTTATTGTAAGCCTTTCCAAACCCTTAATTCTACTTTGTTTTGAAATATTGAATACATATATTTGTACTATTTTCAAAGTACTATAGTGGGCTGTATTAAAGTCTAAGTCTTGCATTGCATTCATACACAAGTTAGTCCACATTGAACTATTGTCCCTAAACTATTGTCACGAGCCAGTAATACATTAGATAGGACAGGGACATGCATGCTGAGTCTTTTATCTTATAATGAATTGTTGAGTGTTTTTTGGGCTATTTAGTGGGAATAAAAAGGAATTTTTATTCTATCTTCAAAACTTATGTACAAAGTGACATTTGAACACACTACACTAACCTTACATAGATCATTCTCTAGTGTTCGAACTTGGTAGCGTTTGGAATAGGGATTCCAAAAACCTAACTATATTTTGGCGCCGCTGTCAGGGAATGATCCTTGGTTAGTGGTTTTCAAAAGAGTATTTGAGTTTTTGTAAGTCTTCTTGATTTTTGAAAATAATTGGTTTTAAGGAAACAGGTAAATACATGGAATTGTGAAAATCTGTATAAAAGATTCACATACATGTATTTGCCATAAAGTTCTTTAAAAGTCAATTGCTCAAAAGTTAAAAAGAATTTTAAGTTTTTTTAATAAGAACATTAGTAACCAGTGATAGAGATCTAAAATCTATATTATTTGTTATGAGATGACGATCATAATCAAAAGATGATTTGTCATGGAACCGTGTACTAGAAAACTCAATAGAGACATAATAGAAGATTTGTTGACAGACATATTTATAGTAGATAATACTTGCCCATTACAAAGTCCTATACCTCAAAGAACAAGGCCAATTAGTTCCCAAACACATCATCCTACACCTATTCCTAGAAATAATAGAAATTCTAATTCTAGGCACCACGTGGAAACCAATAGAAGAATCCGTTGCCATTTTTGTGGAAAAAACGGCCATATTAAAAAGACTTGTTCCAAAAAACAGGCCTTTGATAAGTCAGAAGCAATTCGTGTTCAACATACAGTTGTAACTCCCAAACCTCCTGTTATAATTCCACCCCAACCCACTTTATACTTTGACCAAGAATTTTTTGAAAACATCAAAGGTTTACCTAGATTGAGAAACCCCAACATAACTTTAGAGGAATTGATTCGTATACGAACAATTGTGAATACCTTGATTTATTTTCATCCATCCCAGAGCAAAGCCCATCGAGATAGTTTTAATCTTTATTGATTCAATAGTTCTCCCAAATGATTCAAAATGGAATATTTATTTCCATGGGAAAGTTTGGAAATAATAGACGACTATTTTTTAGGACCATGTCTTTTTATGGCTTTATACCGACTATATAAAAATGCTTATTTTGGAAAAGGTTACAAATTCTTAAAAGAAGATTTTTGTACTTTTGAACTAAAAGGTCAAATTGAAAAGTTACCACTAGATGTAAAACGTATTATCTTTAGTAAAATTTGGAGAGAAGGAAACCTTATCAAAAATTTGGAGAGAAGGGAACCTTATCAAAAAATTTATGCAAAAGAGGAAGATCTCCTTATTCACCCATCTTTACACTATTTGTTAGGACAATACGGAAAATTAAGAACTTACCCCTATGTAGAAATTCCTAGTGGATATGCTGGTTGGCATGGTACTAGATTAGATAGAAAATTATATAATTTTAACTATAGACTAGTAAATCCAAGATTAACACCTTTGATACCTGATTTTGTAAGTAGGGAAGAAAAACATCCTATGAGCATTTCTTTTGGACTATTATGCCTTTGAAATCAACAATACATTCAAAATTTAAAATACACTTGAATATACCTTTAGAATACAAATGTTCAGCTTCTTTAATGAACACATTAAATGTTTCAAAATATTAGTGAACATGACTTGAAAAAGGCATTGCAAAAGAAACAAAGAAAGGATAGGGCTAATAAGCGGTCTAATCGTCGGATTATATCTTCCTATAAGAACCCAGTGTTTACCCCAACACCGGCAAGACCACCTTCACCACAAGATCCTAATTTGGACAATTTAAACATAGAACAAACTTTAAATTCACCTTTAGGAACTTATGCAAGGAGACAAGTAGATATTAATTTAGGCGAAGAATCAGTTGACATTATAAATCCCATTGAAGCAAATATTGTTGATAACCCTCTAGACCAAGAAGTTAGGAGTTTTCAAGAAATTCCTTATTCAACTTTTGAACAAGGACAGTCTTCAAATTCTCCTATATTACATTCAACTCCTGTGGAGTACTTGTTTTCAAGACCTAGGAATCTTACTTTAGAACCTCTATTTACTAGTCCAATTGCAGAATATTTATACGAATCTGGAGGTGAAGAGAATCCCAGTGTACGAGAACGCTTGCAAAAGCTCTTGTACAATGTGAACGAAAACTCTGATCCTATTACTTTTGAGTCAGAGCATTCTGATACACCTTCTCATTTTGAAACTTCTTCAGGTCAATTTTTACCACCATTTGAAGAAGAAAATAATAATCAAAATGATTTGAGTACCTTAGAAGAGTGTTCTAATTCATCCTCATTAAATTTGACTTCTTCAAGTGATAATTCGAGTGATAGTTCACCATCTAGTGAAGACCTTTCTGACATAAACATGGCACAACCAAGACCTTTGAGTTTGGTTCCATTGCCACAATACTCGGGCCATCCAGGATCTGATCCTGATTATCATGTCAATAGATTTTTGATGACATGTCAAGCAAACCTCATACCTGAGGCCAATTATTTGATAACCTTTCCTGCCACCTTAACGGATGCTGCTCAGGAATGGCATCAAACTCATGGACCCTATGTGACATGGGAAGCATTGAGAGATGCCTTTCTAACGAGATTTCGTCCATTAGCCTTTATAGAAAATATTCAAGACCGTTTGTGGAACTTGAGAATGGGACCTAGAGAAACCGTAGATTCCTACCATGGAAGAATGGAATTGTCGCAGCTTAGAATTTTGATTTTCTTAGTATACACCCAAATAGGAACGGAAACTAGTCATTAGCTAATCGGATCCGATTAGGTGGGGAAGGAAAACTCAGAATTAGCACGGAACGTGAAGTAGTGGGCTTCTTGGATCTAATCCGGTCAGGAGTAACTAACGACGGAAACGGAATGTAACACGGATTAGGTCTAGGACCGGATGATGATGATGAACCGGATTATGATGGTAAACCGGATTCATGATGACAAACCGGAAAGGGTCCAGGGACTATAAAAGGAGGAGCTTTCACTGTTGCACCCCCTTTTAGAAACTCGACCTTGAGCGTGCGCGGTTGAGTTTTTGTCGTTTGTGCGTCTGTGCGTTTGCGTTCTGTTCATTTTGATTCCGGTTGAGATCGGAGAGAGAAAGTGAGGAACGGGACGTGCGGCTAGGAGAGAGTGAGGTAGATGTGAGTGGGGATGCCTCAGCTACGTAGGTCGAGACAAGCGAGTCCCTCTGGAGGCGAGGTGAAGCTCCGGAAAGTCATTCCGGTTATTCCCTTCACAGAGCCGGAAAAGGCTGAACTCATGGATGATCTCAGATCCATGGGTTGCGTAGGGTTTGCCAAGAAACCTTGGGGTTTTAGGGAGGAGAGAATGGTCAAGGAGCTCCTCGGAAAGTTGTCCAACCAGTTTGACAACACCGTGAGGGGAGCTCCCGTCAGCTGGAACGAGGGGATGTGGAGAGCGGTTTACGGTTTCCGGACAGGAGGTTTGGGAATGGCGAGCCGGAAGGATGAGTTTGTCCGAGGGAAGTTCAAGGGAGCCGTCAACCCGAAGGACGGATACGCGGTCGAGGATTGCTTGGATGACCGACACCGTCGGCTCCTGCAATTCCTGGTTCCGGTTCTTCACCCGGAAAAGCCGACCAGGGTGACGATCACCCTCGGCAACACCATTTTCGGTGCCCTCAGTGGTACCCGGAAAGTGGACTGGGCACGGATCATTTCCGATCTCGTGGCCCAGCTTGTTAGTAGGGTTGGGAAGAAAAGGGCCACTCCAGTGTGCCCTTATCTCTTCCACCTCTATCGGGAGAACCAAGTCCTCACCAACATAGAGGAGAAGGCGTGGAAGACGCAGGAAGTGCTCCTGAAGTACGGGGAGTCGGAGACGGATGACGAAGCGGAATCCGATTCCGAGTCAGACCGGGAGTCCAGCGAGGAAGAGGAGGAGCCGATGCCGCCGATCAAGCGACAGAAGCTGACGCCTCCACACAAGCGCGGGACGCCTCCCGGTCAAGACAAACCGGCCCCGGAGGAGAAACCGGAAGCCGAGAAGGCCAATTCCGGGGGAGATCCGGATATGCAAGATCCGTTCAACGGTCTGATCAACGTCCTCTGCAACATCAGGGCGGATTGGGAGGTCAAGCACAGGACGCTTGCGGCAATCGGCAAGTTGGTGGGTGCTGCACCGGACAGCAACTTGGCGGAACAAGTGGCGCAATGCATCACGAATCCGGAAGAGACCCGGAAGCAGGAAGCCGAGATCCGCCGGTTGCAGGAGGAGGTAGATAAACTGAAGGCAACACTTTTTGCCTATCAGGAAGACGTGACGGCCGCTCGGGAGATGGCGGAGGAGACTCGGAAGGTGGCCGAGCAGATCAAGGCGGTCCTGGGAGAGACCGGAACGGCAGCGGCCAAGGCGAAGCTCTTCGACGAGAAGATCCATGAAGAGAAGAAACTATCCGGTTCCCGGATGGTCCGGATTCTCGCGGACTTCGCCGAGCAGGTGGAGACGGCAATGGTAGAGGGGCGGAAGGCAGCGGACCGGATCGAGGAGAGCAGCCGGAAGCTGACGGGAGCGACGTGCGACAAAGGTATTCACCTTTCGGACATCTCACTACCGGACCTCTTTCCGGATGCAACTATGGCGAAGGACAGGAAGGATTGGACTCCTGAGTCCAAGAAGTCTGCACGGACTGGGACTCCGGGCACGAGACCGGATATCACCATCGACCTGGAGTCCCCACCCGGATCGAATCCTGCGGAGGGGGAACGGGTCCGGAATTTGAGCGAAGTCTTCGAGGAGCTAGTCCCGGAGGTCGGAAGCCCGACGATAGGATCTAGAGTTGTAGGGTAGATAGGATTTGAATTTCAGTTAGGAGTAGGAGAGGATCCGGATCCGGATCCGGCTCAATAGTATTAGGTTAGACCGGAAGTTAGATTTAGGTGGCGGCGGACCCCCACGGGTTTTCCGCTCCTTTTTGTGCTTTTAGGGTTTTGACCCTTTGTATATAAATCGGTTCCTGCGATGGGAATTGGGAGTTGTTCATTTTGCAAACTTCTTGTACCTTTCCATTCTCTTCGTTGTGTATCTCTCTCTAACGCGACAGGATTGTATGATGTGGAGTTAGGATAGTACGAGTTGGTTGGCAAGTGAATTCTCCCCTTGGTGTTTATTTTCCGATCCAAGGTGCATGTGAGTAGGTACCGAAGAGTTGGGAGTGAACTTAGTTCCTCAGCACGTCTAGAGTTTGAGATTCCGGGTGAGAAAGCCGTTGTTAGGCTAGGCGGGTAGGGAGGGATTCCTTAGCTGCGCTAGAACTCCCGGGTGGGAAATCCGGTCGAGTGTCCGATCTCCTGTGAGGTCTCACCACCCGTATGGGTAACGGAAGAACTTTAGTTGATGTTGGAACGGACGGGTGCATTTGTAACCACCTGTCTTCGCACGGATCGGAAGTAGCATCAAGGTCGTTGTAGTACGAGAGGGTCGAGTGTGGGGTCTTTGTGTGACCTACGACCCGGATTGCTATCTGGGTTGTTGTGAAGGACCAAACCGGATCCGGATTAGCTTAGGAGTTTAGAAGGTAGGATAGTGGGTCTTCAGCCACTATAAGTCACGGAAGGAGTGGTGGGCCTACCACTCTCAAAATTAAACGGCGACCCCTCTGATGGTGAAACAGAGGCAAAACCAAACCGGATAGGATTACGAGTACAAGATGACCATCCCGACCGGATTGGTCAGGACGGATTTCCAGGATCGGAAGTTGTGAGATCCTGGGATTTGGGTATTTGTACGGACCGGATAGTTAGTAGGACCGGAAGGAGTAATCCGGTTTGTAGTTATCCGGTGTGGTAGTATTTCTGGTTCTAGATCTAGGACCGGAAAGTAAGATTGGCATACTGACTGAGCTTAACTGCTTAATAGAGCTAGATACTTCACAGGATCTCGTGGGTTCGATCTTTAGAGTCACTTAGTTATACTCTAGAGCGATTTTTGTGAGTATAATGGGGAATTGACCTGCCCTGTGCTGCGACAGGAATATCTATTGAGACGTTGGCGTAATCATGGTATGCCAGATGCTTACCTTACTAGCTTGTTTATAGGAGGATTACACCCTATTGAGTTCAAAATAGCCATGAGAGAAAAGAACCCTACAAATTTGGCAGAAGCCTTGCAAAATGATAAAAGATATGAAGAAGCTAGGATTGGTGAAGCAGATTTGTCTTTAGCAGATCTCACACCTTATCCTACAACATCTCTAGAACCTTCTTATGTTCAAAATCCTATGTATCCAGTAGTTCAAGAACCAAATTATATAAAACCAGAAATACATATACCAAAACAAAATTTAGATTCCAAAACTGGATTAGAAAATCAATTGAATAAATTGATTGAAGGAATGGCTGACTTAAGAGTTCAAATGACCAATGCGCCAAATAAGAGAAATAAGCCTACCAATGTGAGAACCAATGTTTGGTGTTCTAATTGTAAAGGGCATGGGCATTTGTCTTCAGAATGTTCATCACCTTTGATAGAAAATATGGTACGAAGCCCTATTTGTGGTTTTTGTGGTGGTAAACATTTCACAGACAAATGTTGGAATTTAAAAGCTGTTAGACAGGATATGGCAGCAGTTAAGCAAATCATGCAAGTTGAAAACAATAGGCCATGGGTTAATAAGTCTAACCTTAGTAAACAACCATTCACTAGACCAAATGAAGGACCTCCATATAATCCTAATCCTAATAATCGACAAAATTGGAATAATAATAATAATTTCAATAATAACCAACCTTTCTCTCCGGTTGGCTCATCTAGACCAGAAGGGTCTGTTATTTGTTATAGATGTGGTGAACCAGGCCACTATTCTCGAGAATGTCCTAATCCTAAGAAACAAGTTGGTTATGTTCCTTGGTATGGGCATTGTAGACAACGAGGTCATGTTGCAGAAGAGTGTAATGCCCCACCTAGGAACTTTCCTCCTTCTGAAAGAGATTATCCCAAGAAAAACCAAGTCCAATTTAAGGACCAGGATAACACCAGATCCTCAAATCACGTCTCCCACATTCTACATAGGAATGAACCATTGTCTAAAAAGGTTTATGTAACTACTAGGGGAATGGAAGCAAAACAAGACATTAAAAATAATGAATCCCAAGACTATTTAAAAAAGGAATTAGTTCAACCATATTGGTCAAAAGAAGAAATATCTTCTGAACCAGATAAAGACAAAGAGATTGCTAATCACATACCAGAATCTGAACAGATAACATTTCCAGAAAAAGAAATTACTTTAAAAGAAAGACAAGAAAGAGCCCTTAAGGCAGCTCTCAACCAAGAAAACCAAAACAAACCTCAAAAAGTAATTTTGCCCCAAAAGGTATTACCTCCAATCTCTTCAACTTTACCTAGTTTCTACCAACCTCCTTTTAAAAGGAATAAGCCCAAAAGTCATGAAAATGACTTAATCAAATGAAAAGCAACACGTACAATGAAATTAGAAATGGGTATACAACCCTACAATGTGTTGGACAACTTAGACAGAATACAACCCCTCATTTCTATGAAACAATTTTTGGCAATTTCGCCCAAGTGTAGGAGTGACCTTAATACTTCTCTATTAAGAAAAAGGGTTAAGTCAAACCAAATTCATGAGATTTCAGTAGATCTTGGGGCCCCAACAGTAGAAGTAATGATCGGTGGATCATTAATCCACGGAGTCCAAATCGATAGTGGATCTAGTGTTAATCTCATGAACTTCGAAACCATGGAAGAACTGGGATTAACCACTATGACACCAACACCTATCATTCTAAGAATGGCGGACCAAAGTAGGGTCAAACCTCTTGGATTGTTGAACCAAATTACCACCACTATAGGAGGGATCGATTATAAGATAGACTATATAGTTTTCAAATTGGTGAACTCTATATCTTCTTATCCTATCCTATTAGGTAGACCTTGGCTATTTTCAGCCAAAGCAAAAGATGATTGGGGTAAGGGAACCTTGACTATAGGAAAAGGCAAAAAACAAATTGTCTTTCCCCTATATCCAACTCCTTATCATGGAGAAACCCAAGAGAAGGATTCTAATCAAACCTCTGCACTTTCTTTTGACATAGAGGAAGAGAGTGACGACGAACAACCAACACAAAAAGTAAATAAAGAATTGCCTTATAAATGTGTTGGGTTGGGAGAATATTTTACTCCCATGAATAACATTGATGACTTAGATGATGCTATTCTGGCATGGGAAAATTCTGAGGTTTTAAATGTTAGTGTTGAAGAAAGTACAGAGCTTGAACCTAAACAACCATCAGATACTGAAGAAATAGAGAATTTATTTGCCCATAAAGATCAAATACCTTTGCAAAAGGAATCTTTGAAAACTCCTTTGCAACAAATGAATTTAGGGACAAAGAAAGACCCTAAACCTATTAGAGTCTACTCTAAAATGACAAAAGTAGAGTTTAAGTATTGGCATAACTTTTTCAAAAGACATAGAAAGGCTTTTGCTTGGAGTTATACCGATCTTAAAGGAGTTCCTTCTAAAATATGCCAACACAATATTGTATTAGAAGAAAATGCAAAACCCGTTAGACAAAGACAATACCGAATGAATCCAAAGTATTCATTAATGGTAAAAGAGGAAATTGATAAATTGTTAGAATGCGGATTCATATTTCCCGTACCTTACAATGAATGGGTTTCACCTATTGTGATAGTACCCAAAAAGAATGGCAAGTTGAGAATTTGCCAAGACTACCGCAAATTAAACAGTGTCACCAAGAAAGACCACTTCCCTTTACCATTTACTGATACCCTTTTAGATGGTGTTACCAGACACAAATGTTATTCATTTCTAGATGGATTCTCTGGTTATAACCAAATTCAAATCGCAGAAATGTTTAGGTTATTAACGGCCTTTACAACTAATTGGGGAATTTTTGCTTATACAGTTATGCCTTTTGGGTTATGTAATGCCCCAGCTACTTTTCAAAGGTTAATGACCATAGCCTTTCAAGAGTATCTCAGAAAGTTCATCGAAATATTTCTAGATGACTTTTGTGTGTTTAGCACAAAAGCCAATCATGCAGGATGCTTAGAAAAGTGTTTCGAACAATGTGAGAAGTTTGGCATTTCAATTAACACAGCCAAATCCCAATTTGCTGTACCTTATGGCAAATTAGTAAGACACATTGTTTCTAACCATGGCATTGCTACAGATCCTAATAAGGTAGCAATTATTAGTGAATTACCACAACCTAACACCATAACAAAAGTTCGAGCCTTTTTGGAACATGTTGGATATTATAGAAGATATATTCACAAATATGCCAACATTGCCTTACCTTTAACTGCGTTAACCAAACAGACTGATAGTACACATGTATGGACTAAGGCTTGTACAAATGCCTTTAACACCTTAAAACACAAACTTATAACAGCCCCTGTCCTAATTCCACCAGATTGGAATAAAGACTTCGAAGTTTATGTTGACGCTTCCAATGTTGCAATTGGAAGTGTATTAAGCCAAAAGAATGAAAAAGGTCGTGATAGACCCATTTATTTTGCAAGCCGCCAATTGGCCGCTACAGAAAAGAATTATACTGTAACAGAACGAGAAGCGTTGGGGATGATATTCTCAGTCCAAAAGTTCCGACACTATTTGTTGGGATACAAATTTGTTTTCCATGTAGATCATGATGCCTTGAAATACATGATAAACAAACCCCAACTTAGTGGACGGATAGCTAGATGGGTATTATTACTCCAAGAGTTCAATTTTACAATCCAAGTAAGACCTGGAAAGAGTCATGTGAATGCAGACCATCTATCTCGAGTTAACCCAGAAGTTGGACCAGAACCCATTGACGATAGTTTTCCAGATGCCAACTTATTCCAAATAGATGTCATTCCAACTGAATATGCAGATATCATCTATTATCTTTCCACTAGACAAATTCCTGCAGAATATACAGAAAAGCAAAAGAGACGATTAGTTTATAGAGCAATACCTTACACACTAATAGAAAACATTCTTTACAAGAAAGGTAAAGATGAAATTTTAAGGCGATGCATTAATCCAAGTGAAGTACCTATAATCCTAGAAGGATGTCACAGTGATGTCTGTGGAGGACACTTTGCTGGGTTAGTTACTGCTCAAAAAGCGCTGCAATCTGGCTATTGGTGGCCAACTATGTTTGCAGATGCTGCTAAATATGCAAATAAGTGTGATCCTTGTCAAAGAACGGGCAAACCCACATCTTCTACTTCTATGCCCTTAACACCTATCTTGGCCCAAATACCTTTTGAGAAATGGGGTATTGACTTTGTTGGCCCAATTAAACCCCCAAGTCGAAACGGTAGAAAACAATATATTCTAGTCGCCACAGACTATGTTACAAAATGGGCAAAAGCTTCTGCCACTAAAACGAACGATGCCAAAACTGTTGCCAAATTCCTATATGAAAATATCATCACACGGTTTGGCTGTCCAAAAGAGCTTGTGAGTGATAGAGGCACTCACTTTCTGAATGACACCATTGCTAAACTCACTGACAAATATTTGATCAAACATAGAAAAACAAGTCCTTATCACCCAAGAGCAAATGGTCAGACAGAAAAGACTAATGGAATACTCTGTAAAATCATTACCAAAACAGTTCAAGGCTCTAACACAGATTGGGACGCAAGAGTCCTAGATGCTTTATGGGCTTATAGGTGTGCGTATAAGGTAACTACTAAATGTACACCTTTTCAACTAGTTTATGGTCAAGAGGCCATTCTGCCAATTGAACTAGAAATCCAATCCTTACGAATTGCAATTGAGCATAAACTAGGGGAAGAAGACTCGCTGAAAGAACGTTACTCAATGTTAGAAAAATTGGACGAGACTAGGCGTCAAGCCTACTTAAACATGCTAGTAACTCAAAACCGTAGGAAAAGTTATTATGATAGCAAACTCAAACCTAATGAGTTGCATCCTAATGACTTAGTCCTTTTATTTGACAGTAGATTCCAAAAATTTCCAAGCAAATTCAAAATGCGCTGGTTTGGACCATACAAAATCTTGAATGTATACCCCAATGGGTCTGTAGAATTGCAAGATTTTGCAGGGGTAATACATTCTACACGATACAATGGCTATCGTCTAAAACCTTACATAACTTGAGGACAAGTTATGATTTAAGTAGAGGGCAGGCTAAAAATATGTATAAATTTTCAAAATTAAAAATTAAAAATTAAAAAATTAAAAAAATTAACAAACAACAACAACATATCAGCACATTTGTAATAGATTTTAGAACTGCCTAAGTAATTGTTATACTGAATAAAAGATATAGACAAGAAATATTTCTGCTTAGAAATGGTTACAGATAATGGAAATTGCATTAACGGTTAGTTTTTCTCAAATTTTTGAATTTTGTAGAAAGCATTGCTGATAAACGAATGCATCTCATTAGCAAACAACATACAGGTATCAATTGTGTAAAAGAATAATCTAACTATCTCAGGTTGGATAATGAGTATAGTTATAAGAATAATGCAAATGAGGAAAAAAAAAATAAAAGAGAACATGATAAAGAAATTGGAGAGACCTCTTAAATAACTTTCATTTTCAAAATGTAAGTTGGAGAGAAGAACAATTAGTTACCTTCCCTCATTGTCTTTTTATTCTTGAAGTTAACGTGAAAAATTAAGAAACCTGTAATTATCCAGAGAAATTGCCTTGAAAGAAAATGAAGAAAAACATGATAAAATAAGAACAAGATGGAATAAGAAGTGACCAAACTTTTGGTTTGATTCTTTCTTCTAGTACTTCAAGTGCTGAAACATGATAATAACTTGATGAGTGAAAAATAAGTAAGGAAACCTTACCCTTGGTCCCACTTTAGAATGAAATAAAGGAAGTTGAAAGAAAATGAGCATAAAATAAAGGTGAGTTCCAATTATATAAAGGCAAAATTCCCGAGAGAAGACAGAAATTGGAAGCCTCGTTCTAATAATAAATGGGGATCTAGAAATAATCACATAATTTTCATTCTTGAAAACA
The DNA here is from genome assembly GCA_963969395.1 of Pseudoscleropodium purum. Classification (NCBI taxonomy): domain Eukaryota; kingdom Viridiplantae; phylum Streptophyta; class Bryopsida; order Hypnales; family Brachytheciaceae; genus Pseudoscleropodium; species Pseudoscleropodium purum. The sequence goes on from OZ017796.1 coordinate 10,145,062, forward strand.
TGATAAATAAAAGCTTTCTAACTTCGTTTTAGAAAATCCTAACGTGAATCCTATATACAAATTTTAAACATTTATTGAAATAAATAGGAAATTCCACAAAAAAAATTTACGTTTGAGAATGATTCTGTAGAGAGTTTGAGAGACAAGAAGATTAAGAGTGATTTTTGTGAGCAGTGAGGATTGACTGAATTAAAAGAAAGAATTACACTATAATAAGAGAAAATGAGAGTAAGAGAAAAAGAGTGGAAAAATAGGATTGCATATTGCTAGACTCATTTGTAAGGAACTTGAAGCCAAAAAGGAAGAAATAAGATAGACAGCAGAATAGGTGAAGAAAACAAAAATCAATACCATACTTAAGTCTAGTCTTTTCTTGTTATTTTTTGTCTTATTTATAGTTATCCTTAAATCTCATTTTAGGTCAACTAAGGTATTAATTTGGCACTAGTACACCTCAAATTGGAAGCAATCTAAGATAATCCTTTTTCATGGCATTCATTCAAGGTCTCTATTGCAATGCACATGTTGATTTCTAATTGTAAACAATTTTCACTTTCTTGTTCAACTCTTCTATTCATTTCACTTATACAACCCATCAAATGTTCATTTTGTAGTTTCAAGTGTTTCACTTCATCTAATAATGAACTATTGACCAATAATGCTTCACGGTTCTCTTGTGATAATTGCTCACATGATTGCATCTCCAATTCCTTGAATTAAAGGAGCCTGTTTTTTTGAGTTGTACTGAGCATGAGTACTTATAAAGAATTGTTCTCTTGTAGATTGAACCTCTTTTTCAACAATTTGCTTACAAAATTGAATCAAAGATTCAAATTGACTAAGTTTTTCAATATATCCGAGCAACCCATTTCTACTACCATCTACAAATTGAAACGCGTCACTAACTGATCAAAAACTTGGTTGCTTTCTAAACTCTAGATTGGGAAGGCAATTAAACTCTTGATCTACAAATCTATATCAATTTGATCTTGTTCACTAAGATGAGGGAAAACAACTTTAAGAGTTTGCTCATGGGTTGGATGTGAATGGTTAATCACAACTACATAGTTGCGGTTTAATTATGAAAGTTGTACTATTATATTTTTCCATTACTAAGAAATTTCAATGCTACAAGAATATCAGTTATAAAAATAGGAACAACTACCAAGCTTTAGATTGATTCATGATAAACCTAAAAAACAAATTCTTCCTAATACTTTCAATATTTTGGTATCATTTTTATAGGATCGAATTAAAGATATCGTATATTGTGAACATTTTGTAGATTTTGTTTTAAAATCAAAAGATTTGTATATAGGACAACATTTGAATCACAAATTAGTAATTCTTTAGTAGATTTATACTTAAAATCACAATTTTATTATCACATTCAAAACCCAAGTGATCAATTTTGAAAATAAATGAAAGATAAAATTATCTTTAAAAGAAATTTGATATTTTGGAGATATGCAATAGATCATCCTTGGATAAAATTTGGAGACATTCAATGGATCATTTATAGTCCCAAGGCATGGGTGAATTAATTCTTTGTAGCATACCAAGATTGTTCTAGAAAAATCTACAAATACAAGTTGAAGAAAACTATCATGTTTACAATTTTTTAACATATGTTCAAGGACATTGGGCATGATCCTTAGGCTTGTACATTACTCTCATACAAGGTCATGTGTTCATAGCCAAGTTTTGAACCCAGAGACATGACATTTTCTGTCAATTGTACTTATAGACTTTTTGGTAGCATTCTTGTATCGCTACTATGAAACAATGCCCACACGCTTTAGAACCTTGGCTGATTATTTGAATGTCTCCTAAATATTGTCCATTGTCCAAGACCATATTTGTACCTTTTGTTGCAATTTTATCTTCTGTAACAATCTGAAGGACTGCATCCTACTCCTTATATACAGTCCAACAACCGTATTCTTCAAATAATTTCTTGTGGAACACATGAGACCTTGTCTCAAGAGGTGAAGACGTAGTAACTGCTTCTGGGAGTGCAGGGTTATACGCCTATTACAGATTGCCCTCTGTAAAACAGCGATCATCTCTACATCTTTTGAAACGTTCATCGGCATGCTGCCTAGAAAGTGAGAATTGTGGAAGCTCAGCATCATGGTCGAAGGACTAAAACCATCACAGCCATCATCACGCAAGTTACAAAAGCAACGTCAACTCATCAGAACCAACACACAATGGCCACGTCCACTGCTGAATAATGTTACAACGGCGCACTCTTTTCAACCGGCAGTGGCTTATTCGATGCTCGACGGTTACTTCAGATGAGGTGCTCGCGAGGAGAGAGTTTCTGTGTCACAATTTCCGCACTCCAGGCGAATGCTGGAAGCTGTAATCGAGCAAATTGGAATTCATCGCGAAGATTACTGACGACCCTGACATCGCGCGGTTTAAGGCAGCAAGACACGCAGGACTTTCCGCCTGTCGACTCTCTTCGAGCCCAATGTCGACATTCGAACTGTAGTGCTACGCAGGGTGTCATCAAAACCCTCGAAAACAATCAAAGATGAGCAGGAGTTTAATAGACGCTACACATTTAGGCCGGTACACAACAGACGTGCACTAAGTGTAAGGTGAAAAGCCATGATATTACGGTAGTGTCATTTACAAAAACCAGCTCTGCAAGTACGACTGAGAACCATTACAGATGGATACCAGCGCCTACAGAAATCAAGACATTCAGTACTCTTCACCGTCGTCCTCACCACCATCCTCGGCGGACTCGGCACCCACTTCTTCGTAGTCCTTCTCCAGAGCCGCAAGATCCTCACGGGCCTCCGAGAACTCTCCCTCCTCCATGCCCTCACCGACGTACCAGTGCACGAATGCACGCTTGGCGTACATCAGATCGAACTTGTGGTCAATGCGGGAAAACACCTCGGCCACGCTGGTGCTGTTCGAGATCATGCACACAGCCCTCTGTACCTTGGCGAGGTCGCCTCCAGGGACGACGGTCGGCGGCTGATAGTTGATGCCGCACTTGAACCCGGTCGGGCACCAATCCACAAACTGGATAGTCCTCTTGGTCTTGATGGTGGCCACCGCAGCGTTCACATCCTTGGGAACCACATCTCCTCTGTACATCAGGCAGCAAGCCATGTACTTCCCGTGGCGGGGGTCGCACTTCGCCATCATAGAAGAAGGCTCGAAAGCAGAGTTAGTGATCTCCGCGACCGAAAGCTGCTCGTGGTAAGCCTTCTCCGCAGAGATCACGGGAGCGTAAGACGAAAGCATGAAATGGATCCTCGGGTAAGGCACCAAGTTGGTCTGGAACTCAGTCACATCCACGTTCAGCGCACCGTCGAATCGGAGCGAAGCGGTCAAAGAAGAAATGACCTGAGACACCAGCCTGTTCAGGTTGGTGTACGTGGGACGCTCGATGTCCAAGGAACGACGGCAGATGTCGTAGATGGCCTCGTTGTCGAGGAGGACGGCCACATCGGTGTGCTCCAGCAAAGAGTGAGTAGACAGCACGCTGTTGTATGGCTCCACCACGGAGGTAGACACCTGCGGGGACGGGTACACGGTGAAACCGAGCTTCGACTTCTTTCCATAGTCCACGGACAGACGCTCCAGCAGCAGACTGCCCAGACCGGATCCGGTGCCTCCTCCCACTGCGTTGAAGACGAGGAAGCCCTGCAGGCCTGTGCAGTTGTCCGCCAGCTTACGGATGCGGTCCAGGCACAGGTCCACGATCTCCTTCCCGATGGTGTAGTGACCGCGGGCGAAGTTGTTGGCGGCATCCTCCTTGCCGCTGATCAGCTGCTCAGGGTGGAACAGCTGACGGTACGTGCCAGTACGCACCTCATCGACCACAGTGGGCTCCAGATCGAGGAACACGGCGCGAGGAACGTGCTTTCCGGCTCCGGTCTCCGAGAAGAAAGTGTTGAAAGCATCGTCTCCTCCCACCGACTTGTCACTCGGCATCTGCCCATCAGGCTGCACAACGGAACAGGAAACACAAAGACCAAATCAAAGGTCGACCTAACATATGTCTGAACACCTACATTGTCCTTCGTGCGACCTCAAGCACCGCTGAAGGCGCAATGTGTGCACATTGGAATAATGAGATCCCACAGTATTAGTCAGCTCGAAAATGACGATTGCAGAGAAGATCAACCACACACCTGAATGCCATGCTCGAGGCAGTACAGCTCCCAGCACGCGTTTCCGACCTGGATACCGGCCTGGCCGATATGGATCGAGATGCACTCTCTCATTGTCGCTGGCCGGAGTCAGACACGCAGCCTCGAAGGCTTAAAAGTCGAGATCGAGAAGGATACGGAATCAAATGCGATCAAGTATCAATCACTAGATGCAGCGCAAAGGGACGAAGATGAAAGCGAGTGCTTGGAAGAGCTTCGAGGTAGGCGTGTACGAAGACGCCTCCAAGAAGTGGAAATGGTGCAGCACTGCGGCTATGGCAGCTCCAAGAGTTGCCCTGCCAGCCTTATGGAGCGGGAGAGACGACTCCTGATTGGAGGCACCGTATGGTCCGGCTCTCTGACGCCGTTCCCGGTCGCTCCAGTTCAGAGTGGGCTTTTCGTCACCGGCTATGGGCCGCGACCGAGTCCACCTGAGGACCGTTCCGGCATTTTTTGAACCTTGTCCCGCCGGATATCAATGGTTCGTAGGGATGGTGACAGCTAACTCCTCGTCGGTTACTCGACGCCTGTAGAAATTCAAATTCGAAACGCATCTTCCAAGGGAAACGAACTGAAAGACATTCAATTTCGAACCAAAGATTACCAAAGATTACACACATGCAAACGAATCCAAGCGTGAAGACGGGTGGTAAGGTAACAACTCCTTAAGGCCGGTTAGACCCTAAATGCCCAAGTCTGTTTTGAGCTTCTTGGAATTTGCCCTATATTAAACAAAATGTCAATATTTTTGTAAGTTGTATCAATTTTTTTAATTTGTAACCTTACAAATTCAAACTAGACATGTTGTATCAATTTTTTTGGAATTAAAACATTACAAATTCAAACTAGACATGTTACATCAATTTTTTTGGAATTAAAACATTACAAATTCAAACTAAACATGTTAGAGATCTCATAGGTAAAGAAAACACAACAATATCACTTATGGAGTGAAAGATTATAATGTTTGAATTACAAAAGTAATGTGAAATTTTTTAATCTTGTTTTCACAAGTCAAATCTAAAAAGTTGGTGAGCAAAAAAATAAGAGGTTAAAGGGTCTAACATTTATAATCCCAATCAATTTATGGCTTTTAAAAATGTACTTTATAATTTTTTTAAATGAATTTTGAATGTGATTTTTTAATCTACGATATAGTGTATTTGAGGCTCATTTTGAAGACCTTCCGAACTATGGGAAGTCAAGATTGCAATGGTTACCTTTGCACAAAATCTGAATGGTTATTTTCAAGATCAAATTTGTGATGCAAAAACTTCAAGAAGAACTTTCCAAAAATAGAAAATACTAAAAATAGAAACTTGATAAGGTTTTATTTAATTTCAAAGTTTTGCAAACACTAGATTTTGGTGCCTTGGGTATTTAGGAGTTAAGATAAGAAGCTCAGATTATAGAGGGCATTTCTAAAGAAGCCTATAAAAGGGCCAAAAAGCATACACAACGTATTAAAATTTGATTGGATCTTCTCTATAATCTTTAGGTGCAAGTGCACTTGTTTTATTTTAAGACTATTTTGATGTGACTAAATACATTGGGATGACCACACTTAAACCATTATTAAGATTTGTATTAATTTAATATAAAATACAAGTGCAACCAATTACAATAGCCTTTAAAAAGTGATCACTTTAATGATTGACTTGAATAGTAAAAGCAACTTCTTTATTCATTTTTGGGCATAGTCATTTGATTCAAATGCATATTGTAAATGGTAACAATTGTAGCTTGTAGGTACAAATAGAGCCCTATGGATTGTTACTTTAAAATTCTATTATAAATTTTATATTATTCACAAAAATTCAAGATAATCCTTAATCAATGCTTCTATATTTCTCTCTCTACCATTAAAATTCGGCCCTCTTCTGATGTACAAATTCCCTTATAGACATTTGTTCCTCTTTAAGTGCTTGCTTTATGAGCCTCCTACCTTATATTGGAGCCAGATTGAAGGCTAACGAAAACTCTCTACATTTGAACCAATAGAATCATTCAATTTCTCCAAATTCAACCCAATGGCCTCACATTTGGACCTGAAAGCAACTACAACTCATCCTACGTGTCACCTTAGATGGTTTGGTTTTGGCACCAAACCTTCTAGCTCTAAGAGAGAAATCACAACAAGGTTTAGGATGGCCCGAACTTCCATCTAATGCCGGATAGAGCTCTTCTATTGGATCATGAACATCTCTACCCCTTCCTAAGGTGTGAATTCACCTTGGCTAAAAATGGATGAATAAAAAGAGACTGGGCACAAAAAGAAATGATAAATAAATGAGAACCTATAAAAAAAAAATTTCAATTAGTAAAAATATGATAATGAATATTCCATTTTTAATTAATAAAGGATGTTTTCTTACCCATGTTGCTTGTTGTTTAATCCCTAAAGATTTTTGGTGTTTTTAGGCCCAAAACTACTTCAAAATATTCAAATGTATAGCAAGGCTGAAATCTTCATCTATATTTATTCATCAACAAAACCATTCCTCAAATCCTTTACTTAACTTAGCTTCTTAAAGTACACCCTCCTAAAATTTATGAATAAAATACCTTACTAATTGCAAGATCAAGTCATTTGAATTTCAAAATGAAGTATTTTCAACTCTTCTTGATTTCTTCTTTCAAACTTTTTACACCAAAATGTGTAAATCCTAAAATTTGTTGTTTGATCTCCTTAATATATTGAAGAAATAAGTTAGTAATAATAATAAAAAAATTCTAGCAAAAAATATTTCATAATCATGCTTGAAAAAATAGTAAACAAAAAGAACTGGAGAAGGATTTTAAAATATTACTACCTCCATCCTATAATGATCTTTATATTGGACAAAATGTTTAAGATTACCCCTAAAGATTTTGGAATATGTTTTTGCCCAAAATGCTTCTAAATTTCCATTTCTAGTAGAAGTATTATATTTTAGAGGAAAAAAATTTGGATATGTGTAACTATAGGATCTTATACTACCCTGACTTGAAAAGATGTGGAAAAAATTTCATAAATATCCACCGTATAGATTGTAGGATATTAACGTTTGAATTGACAAAATTCTTTTTTTCACTACAGCAAAATGGATGTTTTATGATTGCAAAATACGACTACAATGAGTCGTAAAATCTTAAAATATGACTCCCATAGAAGTCACTGTAGATGACGCACGATGTGACTGAATCTAGTCATTACCGACTAGTCATATTTTTAATGAGTCATATTTGTAGTCATCTAGATTGAAAGTATAATATGCCATATTTTGCCAACATGGCGTATATGTTAATTATCCTTGGAGGTTTGACTTTCTCTTAAGTTGTTTGGGTAAAGAAAAAAAATCCTACATGGCATATGACTCTATGTTGTCATATTTTGCATTGATGTTGAACATGACTATAGTGAGTCATATTTTGGTTGACATAGCATATGACTTGGATTAGTCATATTTTTTAATTGATATGGAATATGACTCTTGTGAGTCATATTTTCTATTGATGTGATAAATGACCCTAGTAAGTCATATTTTTTGTTGATGTGGAATATGACCATCATGAGTCATATTTTTTTATGTGAAATATGACTCATGTGAGTCATCTTTTGGGCTAATATGGCAATTTCTATAGAGTGCTACTAGTAATTTAGTAATTGAGTGTAGTCATATTAAAAAAAATATAGAATCACATTTTTAGTATGACTATGAGCATTTTGTAAGTGTAGCCAATCATACTTTGACCAAGAAATATTGTGAAATTTGACTCAAGCAAATGATATTTCAAATTAATGAAAGTATCATTTTTTAAATTTATGTATGGTTCATAATTGGAGTGGCTAAGGTTTATAGTAGCTTCTGTCATGAACTATTGTTACCTTTTTCATATATTCAAAATGGACATGATGTATTGCAATCATGCACCAACATGGTTTAGCAGCTAAATAAAAGACTTCATCAAATTAAAAACAAGTATACATGATTGATTTTTGAAATGCACAAGAGACAATTACATTGGAAAAAAATGCAAGAAAAAATGTGATTCTTTTCAATGACATTTATTAATCACTAACACAAAATATATCACAATTATATTCTATAAATGTATATTTTCAACCACTTATAGGACCTATATTCTTTACAAAGATGTGAAGATGTTGCTTCTTTGGTGTTGCAAGTAGTCTTCAATAACTTCATTCCAACTTCCAATGCTTACATATACAACTAAAAAGGTTAATTTTTAGTGAATGAACAATATAGATCAACTTTCAAAAATTTAATGAAGGCAATATAAAATATGTCGTACAAATTTAAGAGTATAAAAAAGCCATAACCGCTATATCTTTAGAAATTTGAAATAAACAAGAGGAAAGAGTAACACCATAATCACTACATTTCTAAAAATTACAAATAAACAAGAAGAAAGAATAATAATAATGATAGAAGGAACAAGAAGCAAAAGGTAGCAAGTGCTAAGAGGTAAGATGCAAGAAGAAGCAAAAATTAAGATGTAACAAAAAGCAACAAGAAACATGAACTAAGAGGTAGCACGAATCATGAATTAAGAAGGAATAAGAAACATGAACTAAGAGGCAATAAGAAGCATGAACTAAGAGGTACTAAGAAGCATGAAGTAAGAGGTAATAAGAAGTATGAACTAAAAGGGAACAAGAAGCATGAACTAAGAGACAACAAGAAGCATGAACTTAGAGACAAAAAAAACATGAACTAAGAAGCAACGGAAAGAAAGAATTATGAAGCAACAAGAAGAAAGAGCTAAAAGGTAGCAAGAAACAAGGCAACACAACCTAGGAGACAACAAGAAGCAAAGAAAAAGAAACAAAAATAGCCAAATGTTGCACTTTGAAGAGGAAATATAAAAAATGGCGGCTAGGGTTTCAAAATCCTAATCATGTGACTTACCTTAGTCATGCTCATGACTTATCCTAATCATGTGACTTGACATAGTTATATAACTAAAGAAATATGACTATATTAAGCAACTAAGCTATTTAAATAGTCAAATTTGATCCAAAGTGAATACATATGGCATTACAACTACAGAAAATGCATAGAGAGAAGTTGCAAGGCCTTAAACACCTACAATTATAATAAAAAGTGTGCAAAAGTATGTGGGAGTGAAAGTATTTAATAAAGGTGCTATTTAAAAGCATCTTTGAAGCAAAACAAGGGATTATACTTTTACAAAATAAATATATCCTTGTAAGAACATCAAAACAACCATCTTTTAACCCTAAAGGCCCAAGCACCATTTTTTTGGCATTATAGATATTTTGGGTAGCTCACTTCAAATGGAATTTTTATTTTTTTTCTTTGAAATTTTCACAAAAAATGTGGTCAAGGAGTAACTTTTGACTCCATGGTTAAAATTTTTTTGCATGATATATAATTTTGATGCCACGTCAAGTAGGTTAAAATTTTTTTCTAAAAATCACTTTTTTAAGAAATAAAAATTAGAAATTGATTTTCTAGATTTTTCTATATATGGAAAGCTTTGAATCATTCCATTTAGATTAATAAAATAAAAGTTATGAGGAATTTTAGTTTGTAGGCAATTACTTGTTTTCTACTTTAACACCTAAAGGACCAAGGCCTTTTTTTTACCAAAAAACACTCAAAATTGCCATTTCTATGGTAAAAGGTAAAATAAACTTAAATAGTTTGTTTTCTCACATCTGACCATAGGATCTTATACCTAACTATTATGAAAATGTGTGGAAAAAATTTCAAAATTTTTGACTGCATAGATTGCATGATAGCTGTGCTTAAAGAAGAAAAAACAAGCTTTTCAGCACATTGTAGGATTAGATTTTTTAACTTTGAACATTTTTAACTTAAATTTTTTGCACTACAGCATTTTGAGCTTTAAATCTTTATTGTCGAAAATTGAGTTGAAAATTTCGAAAAAATTCAAAATTTTCAAAAAAACTTAATTTTTGTTCTTTAAAAAATTGCTAAATAGAAGTATATATGAGATAGAATGAAAATCTAAAATATTCATATCTCTAAAATTAAATTAAAATGCACTAATTCCAATAGTGAGATTGTTCTAGCAAGAAATATTGACCATGTGAATTTATTTTTTTTAAATTGTAAAAATTGCATTAAAAAAAGAATCCTACAAGTTATTTTCTCAAGAAGATGCTCTAATTGCCCAAAAAACAAGATTGTCCATAACTTTCTCATAAAAAGTCCAAATGGAATGAATCAAAGCTTCACATTTATACAAAAATATAATCTATGAGAAAAAAGAATTTAAAAAAATTTTAATTTAAATTTTCGAAATTTTTTTTGCTATCCCCTGTCCCCTATTTTGAACTTATTTGGGCATAATTTTTTTTTCCGGGCACCGATTGAAAGAAAAAATTATATTCTTGTAAAGCTAATCAATTTTTCTATCTTAACAAAATTAAAAAAATAAGGAAAAAATTTCAGCCCGTAGATACCTGCCCGAAATCCCATTTGTCCCCCAAGGGGACAATGGTCTTTTAGGGGTTAAAATAAACTTTGAAGTCCTTTATTTAACTCAATTTTCAATATTTAAAAAAAATTCATAAGATGAAGATTGTTTATTATAACATTACAACCATTGAAATTGACATTTTTCAATTCCATAATAAAACTCCTAACAATTTAGTATTTTGAATCATTCTCTACTTCTTTCTACTTATTATATTTTTTTCAATATGATGTACAATTCCAAATGATTTGAAATTTTTCAAGCATGTAGCCAACTTGCCTTGAAGAATGAATTCAAAAAGGCACAATCATTAGGATACTTTTTATACAAATGTGAACTTATAAAGTGCAATTGCTTTTATTTTCACAAGGCCAAAAAAAGATTTTTGTCAATTTAAATGCCAATATATTGCAATCTACAAGGTGAAATTTTTTGAAATTTTATACACATCTTTTTAAACTAGCTTACTACCAGATCCTATGGTTATATGCGTCCAAAAATGTTTTCTTTTTATAAATTTAGTACTTGCAATAAAAATGACAGTTTTAGAGCGTATTTGGTGAAAACATAGTCTTGGGCCTTTAGAGGTTAATTGCAATACAAGCATGCGCATGTCTACAGTGAGCTTCGAAGCCCTCAATTTTTTTATGAATAATTTTGTGACTTCTATAAGGTCTACAGAGACTCTCTAAAAATGTGGCTTGTATGACATTACTGAAAACCTTTCTTAAAAAAACAAACAAACTTTAGTACATAACATTTGAGTGTTTTAACTATATTCTTGAGATAAAATATGCACAACCATGTTCTTTAATGTTGAACTTTAAGCTCTAAGTTTGGTATTTAAATATTATTCAATTAGCATTCTAAACCGTAAACAAATTTTTTCTAATGATAAACTACAAGTGGTTCACATCTTAATTATAATTGACAAAAACTACAAAAATTAGAAGTTTGAGGTGGTTTTGGATGGTATTGGCCAATTAAAGTCAAAGCTCTAGACTTCCAAATCCAAGTTGAAAAATTCAAAATTATATGATAGCTTGAGTTGGAGAGTGATGCATGCCTATTCAAAAATAGTAAAATCTTTATAATGGAATTTTTTAGCAAAAATTATAGATGGATGATTGGATGAAGTTTTGTCTCTTATTCATTTTTTAAGATTTTATCTAATATTTTCTTCTGGCCTATAAGTTTAAATTAACTTTTACTTTTAAGATTGGATTGTAAATGTCATCAAAATTTTAAGTTTTCTTTCTAATTTGAATTAGATGAATTTTGATATTTTTTATCCAAAACTAGTACTCTTGATTATTTGATTTCATTATGATCTATTTTCTTTAGTATTTATCCATTTTTAAAAGTGGGGTATGTTTTTGAAAACCTTTAAGGATTATCTAAATGATTTTGGATTCAAAATTGGTTTTTAATAAACTCTTACGATTGAGTTAAACTTCTAATTTCTAATCTAATTTCTAATGGTTTCTACAAAAAGAAAAGTAACAAAGTGCCAAATTCAAGAACATGCCTTGGAATCCATTTTCATCTCATCCCCATTTTCCAACATGCATATTATAATTGTATCATGAAGCTTTCCTTGATTCATTTTTGTTGTGTTTTTTATCTCTTTGTATACAATTCAAATAACAATTTTAACAATAAGGTGTATAAATTGTATTTGTGATCAAATTTTTTTCTTTCAACCTATTTCTTTCTACTTCTTTCTCTTGACTTTTTCCAAAAAAATTTATATGTTTTTTTCTTTTCTTGAATTATTTTAGAATTGCAATCTTTGATTTTTTTTATTATTACTAATTAATTTTTAGTAATTCAAGAAATCAAACAATTGTAATGATTTAATCCTTCTAAGTGATAAATAAGTATATATTAAAGACCATCAAATTTAATTTGGTCAATTAAGTATATTGTAATCAACAATCTTTGTTTAATACAAAGTCAAAACTCTATAAGGAGGTCAATTGAGTCTTCCAATGATGCCTAACAACCTAAAGCTTTAAGTAGCAACTGGGAACCTATACTTTAAATGCAAACACTTAGACTTTGAATATAGATGGCATTCTTTACTTGCTCTTGTTCTATGGATACTCAAATATGGATTTTTCTTACACTTTTTTTTCTTACACTCTTTTTGTCCCCTTAAATTAAATTTTTTCTAAGCTTTAAGTGTTTTTTCTAAACCCTACAATTTTCAGTCCACTTTGCTAGTTTAAATGCATTAGATTTTACTTTGTATCAACAATCTAATTAGCTCTTAATTTGTATCAACCACAACAATCAATCAACATAATTAGTCAATCTACAAGTGCACCAATCTATTAGAGTACAAATTAGATGTGTGATCATGTCTTGATGACCTAAAGTATTTGTTAAACAATATTCCTTCTCTATGATTAAAAAAATCAACAATCTCTATACTTGAACCAATACTTTATAGGATTCTCTTTTTCACCAAATACATATTTCAACTTTAAAAAACCTTGCTATAAGGAATCAAAACACATTTAATATGCATTTTGAGACCCTTTTCCTATCCTTTCCAACAAGATGGGTTGGGAATGAATCCATCTATTGTTTCATATTGTTTATTGTTTCACTTTTCTCTAATTTTTAAATAAACTTTGTGAGAAATTGAATCTTTTTTAATTAAAATATAACTAGATGCCACCCAAATTTTTTGAACACAAGTTCTATAATAAGCACAATATATTATAAGAACAACGACGGCGACAATAACAACAATAAATTTTTTGTAGGCATGAAATAAAGTTACACCTACATCCTAAGGAATGAAATCTACAACCAAAATACTAGAGGGCCATCTTAGATAGGCCCCCTTTTCTTTGGACTATCTAAAAAGTAAAGAAATGACTATGAAAAAATTGTGACTACAAAATATGACTCCTCCAAGAAATATGACTACATTATTTCTAAACATGTTCCTTGTCCAAATTTTCCATGGACTATCCAAAAAAGAGAAAATGACTATAAAAAAAATATGACTACAAAACATGATTCCCCCCAAAATATGACTACAAAATATGACTCAAGCAAAAATATGACTAGATGCTCTTCAAACATGTTCTTCACCCAAATTTTCTTTAGGCTACCCAAAAATGAAAAAAAAATGACTATAAAGAAAATGTGACTCCAAAAAATGACTCCCCAAAAAATATGACTAGAAAATATGACTCAAGCAAAAATATGACTAGATACTTTTCAAACATGTTCCTTGCCCAAATTCTCCTTGGACTACCCCAAAATAAAACACATGTCACTACTGAAAAGATATGACTACAAAGTATGACTAATACAAAAATATGACTACAAATATGACTAGACATTCTCCAAATATGTTTCCTATTGTTCCCTATAAAGTATTTAGTTGTTTTCAATGGGCATATATTATACACCCGTGAAATACAAGGCCAAAATATGACTAACAATCATATTTGCAATCATATTTTTTTCTAAGATTTTTGCCTCTAAGAATATGACCACGAGTAGTTGCCAATCACCCCTAGTCATATTTTTATAGTCATAAAATGCATGTTTTGTTGTAGTGTTTGTCTTTGCAAAAAACTGGGTAGTTGCACTATACAAGGTCACATTTGTATGAAAAAATGTCTAAAATAATGGTGCCTCCTTAGATTCATTCTTCAAGGTAAGTTGGTTGCATTCATAAAAAATTTCAAATGGTTTAGAATTGTACAACATATAGGAAAAAATAGTAAATAGAAAGAAGTAGAGAATGATTCAAAATCCTAAATTGTTAGGAATTTAGTTATGGAATTGAAAAATGCCAATCCCAAATGGTTGAAATGTTGTAATAAACAATCTAAATCTCACGATTTTATTTTTTCAAAAAGAATTAAGAATTAAATTAATAAAGGACTTCAAAGTTTAATTTGGAGTGGAGAATCTAGAACTACCTACAAACTAAAAAATTTCATAACTTTCATCTCATTATTCAAAATGGAATGATTCAAAACTTTCTAGATACATATAAATCTAAAAAACAAATTTTTTATTTTTATTTTTTTTAAATATGATTTTTAAAGAAATTTTTTGTGTTGCCCTACTTACCTATTGAGCAATGAAAACTACATATTATATAGTAACTTTTTAACCAAATAGTCAAAAATCATTAAAGGAGTTTTTCAGCCCTCTAGTGGGATGTGAGTTCTTGGTAGTTCCCAAATTGCAAAAACTACTTTGCAGTAGCTCGCCGATGTGGCGCATTGACTACCATGTTTGAAAAAAAATTCAATTTTTTTCTTCATATTAAGGATGATTTAAATTTTTTTTGGGAACAATCGTTTGCCAAAACTACAAGAGGGAACTGTAGAGAGCACCAACTTGAAATAGCCCTCTCAACCGCCTAGAAATCCTTTAATGTATGAATATTGTTGGGTCTTAAAGCTACTCCTTGGGCATATATTGTTTGAAAATTCTAAAGAAAAAAAATGAAAGTTCTATTCCTTGTGAGTTGCCCAAAAATTCTATTTTGCCAAAAACGTTGTTTGGAGCTTTAGGAATTATGGCTAAAAATAACATTTTTAAGACAAACTTTGTGCTATAAATAGAATTTTAATGCCCTCTTATTGTCCTAAAAATTTGAGTTTTGGAGCCCTTTTTGAAGTGCAATTTTGTAGTATTAAAAAGTAAAATTTTGGAGGTATTTTCAAAGAGCACCACTAGACATTTAATTGTTGAATGTGAGGTTGTCATTTTTTGAGCATTTAGTATGGATCCAAGATTACATGCAAACCTTTGTCTTGCCTCCCAAAGCTTCATCTCTTTCAATCAAGTAATTTTCTTAGAGGTGCAAAAAATAAGAACAAACAATTTTAATTGACCTCTTCAATCATTTCATTTGTTGATCTTTCAATTGATGATTGCATGGATGGAGAGGAAACTATTGCTTGGAATTGTTTTATTGGTTTTAGATAGCAATCAAAAGCCAAATGTAACCAATTTACAACACCACAAGTACAACAAGAAGATCATTTTGGGACGAAAAATGAAAGCCAAGAGGGAGATCATTACAAGATGGAGGGAATAAATTGTTAAGAATTTAGTTATGGGATTGAAAAATGCCAATTCCAAGGGTTGTAATTTTGTCTAAACAATCTACATCCAATGCTTTCATTTTTCTAAAGTATTGAAAGTTGAATTAAATAAAGGATTCAAAGTTTATTTTAGATTAGAGATTCTATAATTGTTTGCAAACTAAAACCTTGGGAGGGTCATACACCCATACATTTAAATACCATGCGTGATACTAGGTTAATTAATTGGGAGATATTCATGTGTTTTGGGGTATTTTTTTTCCTTGTTTGTAGATTAAAAGCTATTTGTATGTATTTCTTAACACCCTATTTTTTGTAATTGATTAGAGAGACCAATTATTGGCATCCTATTTTTTTTACATTGTAGAATTACAAAATATCGAAAGAAATACTATAGCAATGCAAACAACAATGTAAGAAACAAAGATTCTATACCATTGGTATAAAAGATAATACCAATTGCTTACTATTCATAGAGCCATTGAAATCACCATAAAAAATAGTAAGATGGAAACTAATGGCTACAAAACCAACAAACATAGATCAAACAAAATAAGATCACAAAACTTGCAAAAATATACCGAACATAATAAGGAACATAAGCTGTAGCATACACAATCAGTTGTGAAATAGAATCCTATACATTCACAAAATAAAAACAGCAAGACTAAAAGCAAATACAAGAAATTGAAACCCAAAAAATCATATACCACATACAATTAGCTATAATATGGAATCTTGCACATTCACAAATTCAAAAAGAAGATGAGATTGAAAGCAAATATAAGAAAATGAAACCCCAAGAATCAATTATGACATGGTTTTGAGTACATTCATACAATCAAAAAGATAAGATTGAAAGAAAACTCAAAAAATTGGAATTTCAAAAAATTTAACATGAAATTTGTATTCACAAATACATTCGTGATTACTGTATGGATGCCTACCTTTGAGCAAACATTTTCACTCTCAAACGTGAGGATTTATATTATCTAACCTATAAAAACTATAAAAATATAGGTTCGAATTGTAAAATACTAGAATTTTACATGAGCTCAACTAAAAGCTACTAGACTATTTATTGTTCATAACAACAAACAAAACTAAAAGTAGTTGTAGTAGTGGACATAGTACTAAAATTGCAAGAGGAAAAAAATCGACCTTTTTTTAGTTAGGGCTACAAGTTTTGGAGATCAACTACAAAGTCAATGATTGCTCCAAGCAACTGTTGAAAGGTGTCCCAACCAATCCAACTTCAAGTCATCCAACACCAAATATAGTCCAACTAGGTCGTCCACAATCAAGTTACCAAATGTTGTAGTTTGCCATTGATTTTTTGCAAAGAGATGCTGTACGATCCAATTTGTGGTGAAGCAATCATAATAGTCTTCAAATTAGTGTTGCTCCCCATGGCTCTACCTCAAGCACACATTAAAATCACTATCAGAAACCCATATTTTTTTTAACGGAATTTTTTAGACATTCACATATTTTCATGTTAACAATTACGTTTCGTGATACAATTGACATTATTGTTAACATGAAAACATGTGGATGTTTAGAAAAATTTGTTAAAAAAACATAGGTTTCTTAAAGTAAATGCATGAAAAAAAACCCTTGTACATAAAACAAACTCCACCTTCCAAAATGCAACTTTGAATGTAGATCTTGCAATCCTAAACTCATCAACCATGACCAAAGCAACACTTCAACACTTTTTGAAAATAAAAGACATTCATGATCACAATAGGTGTAGGATGTTGCAGTGATCGAATTATTCTCCCAAAGCATGAATTCAACATGACACTACAACACAACTCTGAAAATTTCTACCATAAACTTACCAATAAAATGCACAAATCAATCTCTTCTCTAAATTTTGGACTTCATCAACTTCTTGCCACAAATTGCAATGCTTGTCTTAACCCTAAACAAACATTGAACTTCTTGTTGTCAAACTTGCGTGTTGTAAATAGATCCAAGACCCAAATGTGAACTTTAAAACCTTGAATGTAGAATTTCTAAGTTGGAATTCCACTTGATTCCTAACCTACTGGATTTGGAAAGCATTGTCAATTACAACAATGCAAGATCTTGTGGCAAGAAGTGTGAAAATGATGAAAATCCTAAACCATTATATAATATAACTACAATGCAAAATGGAACTCAAAATTCAAGTGTCATTTACCACTACAAATAAGGTAGGCCACTTGAATCTTAAGTAACCCTATTTAAGCACGCTATGCATAAAGCCCTTAGATGAAAATTGAAACCCTACACCCTACTTAGAAATTCACAACTTACACTGAATCCTTACACTTTTGCACTTTATGGATTGAACTCTAATAGAATTTGTGCAAAAAATGCTCGGAAGATGGTGGAATTTCTAAGGTTGAGGGGGAAACAAAATCCTTGCAAACAATAGTTGAGGATGCTAATGGTGGTTGTTAGATTCTGAGGAAGCATTGAAATCCTCACATATTGAGGAAAACAAATTGAAGTTCTACGCCAATGATCATTTAGGGTGCTAGGGAAGACACCCCATAAAAACACAAAGGTATATCCTTCCACTTGTGGCTCTTCATTCATAAAATAAACAAAAGATACGGTGTTCATCCAAGTACTATAGCTCATGAATTAATTTACTCATTCTGCTAAATTTTTTTAGGGGGATCCTATATTTGTCACACTATTTTTTTTCTACTATTTTAAAAAATGAAAGAAGTGTTCACCACCCTATTTCATATATAATTAACATTCGGCATATTTCCAATGATATGTTAAATCTAACAAAAGTATAAATTTTATTTTGAACAAATTAAATTGACCTTGATTTATTTAAATTTTAATGGTTTCCTCCCCAAGACTAAAATTCCTCATAACTTTCATCTCATTAATGAAAATGGAATGATCCAAAGCTTCCTTCATACAAATAAATCTAGAAAACCAATTTTAAATTTAAATTTTTCGAGAAAGAAATTTTTTCATCTACTTTGGCTATCTAGGTTGAAAAAAACAAACTACATCATACAAAAACTTTTAACCATATAGTCAAAAGTTATGAATATTGTTGGACCTTAGCCCTTGAACAGCCTAGAGGCTTTTTTTGGTTGTATGTTAGGGTTTATGGTGTATTTATGCAGCTCGGGTTTAGAGTTAGGGTTTTCCGTGAACAGGGAGTAGCAATGGGTCTTTCTGTGAGTCAAATGCTACTATCTGCGGAGCCTAATACAAGGTAGAACGTGTCCATCAGAGGGGAAATACGCAAAATGGGCTACAATTGAACGAAGCTTATGTACAGTGGGGTACCAATCAAAATGTCGTTTTCGAATTTGCAGTGAGAAAAATTTCAATACTGCCAACTTTGAAAGCCTCCCGAGAGCTCAAAAATTGGTATTTTACCACAAAATTCTTACCAAAGAATTATATTTAAGTTAATTATATGCATGAAAAATTTCAACGCCAAAAGATTCACCGAAAAAAAGTTATTCAAAATCTACCAACATTGGTAGCTGTGGAAATTGTTTCACTACTGCCAACTTTGACAACCTCTTAAAGATTGAATTATTTTTTTTTTGCCATGAAATTCTTGGAACAAAAACCTCTTTATGTTAATAACACATGATTAAAATTTCCAGGCCAAAAGATTTATACAAAAAAAGATATTAACAATCTACCAAATTGTGTCGTTTTGAGAAACAATTGTGAAAATTGTTTCACTACTTCAACTTTGACACCCTCCTGAGGGCTGAAAAATTGCTTATTTACTATGAAATTTTTGGCACAACATGCTCTTTGTGATAAAAACATTCATGCCAAATTTTAAGGTCAAAAAATTTATACCAAAAAAAATATTTACAATCTACCAATGTGTATAGTTGTGAGATACCTTTTATTAAAGACATTGAAATTGTTGAAGTATATTAGACAATCATGCTTCTAGATTGAAATTCTCCAAATGATGCAATCTCTAATCATAAATGCTTCTCAAAAAAATCAAGGATAGCCAAATTTAGTTGTGTGCACTTGTCACATCTCAAAGACTGCACTTGTTTAAAAATTGGAGACCATACATGCATGAAAAAGCTTTTTCCTCTCAATAAGAATGCTTGCATTTACAATAGAACATTATAGGAGGTGGGATGTGGGATGATGCGAGAAGCAAGTGATGGGTGATTATTTTCTAAGCACAAGATTGAAACTTTCTGAAAATGAGTGATTGAGTGCATGAAAGATGAGTTAACTGAGTAAGTCTAGGCTATGTGATAACTGAGTGAATGAGGCATGGGATGAGTATCTAAGGATATATGGAGGTATGTGAGATTTTCTTTTAAAAGTGAGTGTGGTTATAACTTACATGTGGTGATTGGTGAGGTCTGGTGAATAAGTGAAGGCTGTGAGGCAAGATGATGGTGAGTGATTGAGGGTATGTGAGATTTTTTTTTGATGATAAGTGAGGTTATATATGTGATCAGTGAGTGAAGCTGGATCATAGTGATTAAGTGAAGGCTAGATCATGGTCACTGAGTGATGGCTATTTCAGATGAAACTCGTGCTCGCATAGTAGGTTTGAGTGAGGTAGGGAAGACAACAGTTGACATTGCAGCTATTGTTGGAGTCCATGTTAGAACAGTTCAGAGGGTAGTGAAGAAATTTCAATAAGATGGAACCTATAAGTGCAAACCTTGTGGTGGAAGTCATGCTAAAAAGCTTAGTGATAGAGATGTTCGTGCTATTATACGTGTGTCAAAAACTCATCGTCGCTCGACACTCTCTGAGATCACTAATATATGTTCTACTCAAGTGTCTAGATCGACTATTCGAAGGGCCTTACATGAGAGAAGCATTTTCAGTCGAATTGCTGTTAAAAAACCTTTTTTGACACATCGTCATATGTCTCAACGATCGGCATTTGTTCAAAAGTATTGTGGGTGGACTATAAAAGAATAGGAGAGAGTTGTTTGGACAGATGAGTCTACCTTTGAAGTTGGAAAAAATTCTAGACAAGTTCATGTTTGAAGAAATGCATATGAGCGCTATTCATCAAGTTGTATAGTTCCAACTTTTAAGAGTGGGAGAACTTCTTTGACGATTTGGGGTGCATTTGCTGGAGGGCAAAAGTCACAACTTGTTTTTATGCCCAAACATAGACGTTCTACTAAAGATTTTGTTGAAGTGGTCTACAATGTTGAGTTGCTTTATTTTATGAGTAGAGTGCTACACGGATTGCTCATGGAAGATGGCGCACCTGTCCATTGTAGCAAAGTATGTGAAGAATGGAGACAAACACACCTTTTGGAGAAGCTCGATTGGCCTACAAATTCTCCCGATCTCAATTCAATTGAAAACCTTTGGAAGATTTTGAAAGATGTTGTGCAACATGGCCCAATATGTCCAAAAAATATAGATGACTTGAAGGTAGTTATTGGAAGAGAGTGGAGGTTAATCAATGGTACAAAGCTCCTTCAACTATGTCATTCTATGCCCTCTAGGTTACAAGTAGTGATTGAGGCGAATGGAGGACATATACGTTGGTAGATTGTAAATATTTTTTTTGTATAAATTTTTTGACCTTGAAATTTGGCATGAATGTTGTTATCATAAAGAGCATGTTGTGCCAAAAATTTCATAATAAATAAGCAATTTTTCAGCCCTCAGGAGGGTGTCAAAGTTGAAGTAGTGAAACGGTTTTCACAATTGTTTTTCAAAACGACACATATTGGTAGATTGTTAATATCTTTTTTTGTATAAATCTTTTGGCCTGGAAATTTTTATCATGTGTTATTAACATAAAGAGGTTTATGTTCTAAGAATTTCATGGCAAAAAAGAATAATTCAATCTTTAAGAGGCTGTCAAAGTTGGCAGTAGTGAAAAAAATTTCACAGCTACCAATGTTGGTAGATTTTGAATAACTTTTTTTCGGTGAATCTTTTGGCCTTGAAATTTGTCATGCATATAATTAACTTATAGATAATTCTTTGGTAAGAATTTTGTGGTAAAATACCAATTTTTGAGCTCTCGGGAGGCTTTCAAAGTTGGTAGTATTGAAATTTTTCTCACTGCGAATTCGAAAACGACATTTTGATTGGTACCCCACTGTACATGGGGGACTTGACGGAGGCGCGAGTCTCCCGATGCAAACGTGGCGGTGTCCGTTGGCTCCAGGGGCAGGAGAGCGGGGCTTCTAGTGGGAGATGGCGCCTTGGATTCCTCTGATGCAAGGGGGTGAGTTGAGGTGATGGGTCGACGTTGCGATCAGGACTGTTGGGCAAGGGAGGGGACAGCAAGGTGTAGTGCGGTTTTGATCATGGCGCTTGCAGGTTCTACTGATCATTTGGTTCGTTTTTTTCTATTCATGTACATGCGTATATTTACGCACAAACTTCATAGACAATGTGCCAACGATATTTTGAATCGAACTGAGTCCCGCTCAGACCTTTGCTTTTTTTGGAAGTGAATGCGTGTTCGTGCACTTCACAATTTCAGTGAACAAGCACACAAAAGGGTGCTCTGTGTATCTATCCAACGGGGCGGCGTGTCCTACGGGACGGAAGCGCCGTGACCAGGATTTCCTGGCAAATTCAGTTACCCTCCCGCCACGAATCTCAGCCCGCTTGTCGCCACCATATCACGTTCTTTGAGCAGGAGTCAGGCCACGAGGAATCCAGCGCACTATGTATCTAGCGTGCGCCCGTCGCGGTTCCGGGCGACTCGAAGCTTGTGCATACGGTGGCTCCACACCTCGATTGAACACGGAGCTGTAAATGTTGACGCCAATTTTTTGTGACAGCTTTGTGTATGTAGGGATGGCCGCTAACCGTTGCAATCTTTTAGAAGTGAGTCTAAATTTGTAAGAAAAAAAACCCTGCCACAGAAGACTGCGCGGGATTGCTACGAGGGATCAGATGCACAATTCTTGGCATTGTGTCGGAATGTGTCCTCGTGAAAATTTCTGTGTGGCTAACTTCGAAAAGGAAGATAATCGGAACAGCTATAAATTTAGATTCACGTCTAACGGGTCTTTCTTGAAATTTCACCTCGCCTATATTCTGGGGATACAGTGCCGTAGAGCCCGAGCCCGAGGGCCGTTCTAGGGTTAAAGCTCTTGTCCTGATGTTGGGTGAAAATTTCACAATAAATTAAAGATTCTATTCATAGTGACTATGTTGTCTAAAAAATCAAGTTTGGTCTTTTAGGGGTCAAATTAGTAGAAGCTCAAAATATTATTTGGGGTATCTTTATTCCACAAAAAAACAAATTTAGGGTGAAATGAATTTTCCTTTTTCACCAATTGAATAAATTAATTTACATCTTTTGAACTCCTTAGGATTCCTAAATAATGCATATTAGGATGTCAAAGGTTTCAAAATTGATTAAACAAAGATATTTTGAAAACTTAAACTATTTTATCTAGAATGAATTTAGAATTTTGAGGGATGATACAATTAGAGTGAAATATTAAGAGCAAAATACTAAAGGTATTTCCACCATTATACTTCAAATTACTTTGGATTGTTTTTGGTGAGCTCTACTTTTTTCCTCCCAAATCTTAAATTGTAAGTAAATACTTCAAAATCAATCCTTAGCACACCAAGGCCCAAACTCTTTAGGTTCTTTTAGTGCATCCAATAGATGTTTTTATTTTAGGGTGGTGCTTACAAAACAAGTACCACATGAATAACAACTTGCATCCTTCTAGCATTATTTGGTGAAGAAGTTCAAAAACGCAACCAAAAGTCATGTTAAGTAGGCTCTATCTCACCTCATCCTACTTGAGGCTTATTGGGTCTTTACTTCATATTTTTTAAATCACTATCAATTGTATGTTTTTAGTACTTGAAGGGCTAGTTTGGAGGGTATTGGTGGGTGATGAGAACTAGGGCTTTTTTTTGGAATAGTATGTCCCTTGTTGCCTTCACTCTAGAGGCTAGTTTTGGGAGGGATGAAACTAGACATGTCAAATTTTTGACAGTTTGGCGAAATTTTGCCAAAAATAAAAGCCTTGATGAGAATTCCTCCCACTCAATTTACATTTGGAGAGCTTGCCACCCAAGCTTAAGTGTACCAAATTTGAAGTGTAGCAATGGAGGTGCTTCAAGAACGTAGCTCAGACAAACTTAGACCAATATTCTAAAGAATTTTGAACCATATATTGTTGAACTAGAATACTTTATATTTGTTATTTTTTAATGGATGCGTACCAATAATATGCATTTGGAATTAGGAATGTGCATTGTTGATACATCTTGATATAAATAGGGTAGCTTCTTCTAAATTGTGGCACAAATTGGGTCTCCTACTTTGTTTGTTCCATTGATGATATTTATATGAGAGAGGAATTACTTGGATTGAAATAAGAAACTTTGGTTAATGACAGCAATGGTGGTGGATAAGAAGAGAAAATAAATAAAAATAAGACGTATGTTATTGTGTATGTGTGTTTATGTATTTGCAATGTCTCTTCCTTTGTTCATGCTGACAAAAATAATAATTTTAAGAAGATAAACAACAAATTAGAATTGAAATCTCTTTGTCGAAATTCTTTGTTTCATAGATAGTTGTGCGGAGCAAGGCAAGCACATCTTAAGATATAGATTTGCAGAAGCCGCAACTGAAGAAACTCCACTGACCGACTGGCACTCAATCCGCAAGTTGTTTTGTGCGGATGAAAATCATCGATTATCCAACGCACAGCAGCCACTGTACTTCGTATTCAGTCATGTCTGAATCATATCATAGATGAGAATCAGATATCTCTGTCTCTCTCCCACGCTTCAGCCACAGGCAAAGCCATGGCATCGTTGTGAGGTGGCGCTTGCGCTAAGTTGCAAGCATTTTGTACTCGGGTTCAGGCGTTCTCAAGGTTGCGGAGGAGAATTCAGCTCCACCGCCAGGGTTAACTTAAGTTAGAGAGCTCGCATCTTGAGTTCGCAGTGGTTTGACGCATCTCTCTGGGAAGTTGCACAATTTGGAATTAGCTCCGTGTCCTGATGTTGATGTAGTTGAGAGACGCCATGTCCTCGTCGGGTTTGTGCCCGAAGGCAGCTTCCGGTTGCTTAACGTCGACCGTGCCTACAAATTTGGGAAGCTCGACTTCGTGCAATGGGTTGGGATTGAGAACTCGGGTGGGATTGTACGAGTTGCCGGGTCGAAATGCTGGTGAGCTTGCTTATTACAATTCCCTTCCGTTCGTACGAGTGGAATCTATTGCGACTGCGCATGCCATTGCATAATTGTGTCTATTTTTCGTTCTTGCGGTGCTTTTCAAGCACATCACAGAGGGGTTTAGGGTTTAGCGCTTATGGTTTAGAGTTTATGGTGTCGTCATTACTCTTATCTCTCAACCTTTGTATTTGGAATTTTGTTGGCATTCTTGTGTTTTAATTCGTTTGAATGCATGCATTAACCTCGCCTAGGGCCTAGTTGCAGTTAGAGATGATTGTTGACAATTTGAAAACCTCTTTAGTTCAAGATATCCGCCTTTTATGATGAGCCCAAGAGCAGTCAACGTTGGTGTCGAGAAATCACCTAAATTCTCCTTACTAAGCATTCTAAGTTTTTGCGCTGCTTTGTTGTGAACTATAATGGGATTTACAAGTCTCAATACGCTGATGCTTATCATTTTGTATTTGCAGGGAAGTCTTGTCTGAGGTGCACAGCCCTGCATATGCAAGATGGATCTTCTCTTTCAAAAAATCCCCGTAGACATCCTCCTACTGAGGATTACCGAAAAAAGGATACGAAGCCAAAGCTTCATCGTGGCTGGTATCCCGGTCAGAGAACCCAGGCACCACCTGAAGGCAGTACTTCCATCGTCATAGACAATGAAGTGAGGGAGCTTCCTTTCCTTCGAAAACTTGTGGCAGATGAAGAGATAACGACCAGAAGTCAATATTACAGGCGGCCAGGTAGCAATCAACGTAGTCCAAGCCAACAGCGAGAATATTTGTTTGATGCCGAGGATGCCGATAGGTTTCACAGCGATGATGAAGAAGTAGAAAGCGATGACGAAGATGAACGCTTTGATGAAGTTGAGGACAAACATTTTGTATCTGAAGAGAGGGACGATTTTTTAAGAAATCCAGACACAGATTTAAATTGTAAACACTTCTCCAGGTATTTACAATCTTTTTGGTTGTATCGACTAGTGTTACATATTCTTGTAATTGGTACATTTCAAGTGCGTGTCTAATGAATCTATTCACACTCTCTATTAACGTGTTGTACTGTGTTACTACGATATCTTCTTCAGTGAGTGATTTTCCTATCACTTGCATCGTTCATACGAGAGTGTGATGGTCGAAAGGGCGACACTTTATTGGAAACAGTTACTGAATATTTTTGTGTCCAAAATTGTGATGGCACTAGTTCATTGTTCCTTTTGGTGATGGATTGCAGGTGCTCTGGTTGTGTAATAGATGTGGGTCTAGATCAGCCGCCCATAATGAATGAGGCGAAAGCATTCTTTGCGGGTCGTGGTGTGCCAAGCTTTTCCCTTGCGCCCGGGCCTCTGGTAATATATCCTCCCATTCTAGAGGTAGGAACTTGTGTACTTGGGCATCTTGTGTTTTTTTAGACGATGTACTATTAGTTGGAGATTGCTATTCGTCTTGGTATACTGACTTGTTCACTTTATTATGGGTTAAATAATTGTAAAGCGAAATTTTGTTTTTCTTGTTATTGTTCTTTCTGTTTGCATGCCAAGTTCTACTAGTTGAGTTTCTTTGAAGAAGTGAAATCTGCATGTTTAGAAATTTGTGGATTGGGCTATCTCACATTAAGAGACATGCAGGTTGAGTGGAGATGTCGAGCAAAATTGGCTGTGCGTGGCACTTCGGAAGACCCTCAGATAGGACTCTTTGAAGAGGGAACTCACTCACTTGTTGACATTCCATTCTGTCGCAGTACGTTCCAATTCCATAGAGTGCTTTCTTTTGTTGTTAAAAGCTTCTTTTAACACTATCATGCAAGAGAAATCGAATTTTTGTGCAGTAGTTGTGGATGAAACTTAGGTGTTCAGTCGTTGTTCTTGTGAGTGTTAAGATATTATTGTGAGTGTTAGAAATAATATTTTGTTACTGGACCTCCTGTGGGTATCAACTGTATTGTCATCTAAAACTTATTTAACACTTTCAACGCGTATTTGTCACCGTTTCCATATGGGGTTGGGTATGGTATTTCAGCTCATCATCCCAGCATCAATGACGCCGTGAAGCTTGTGAAACAAGGTAACTCTCAATCTTTCAGTTTTTGTATGCCTTGTTTGAAATCTTTGTATCGAAAATAATATTCAGATTAAATCAACTTCATGCTTTGGCGTGTAAATCTTGAAATAGTTTTTTCTTGGTGAAAATTTTGTAAAATGGATACTATGACATTTCATTACGACTTCTTTCTAGGTTGCTCAGTATTTTACAGAGTGCAGCGAATAGAATTGCATTACTTGTGTTTTGAGATGTCTCGCTCTCAATTGAATCCATGTACTTAAGCCGTATTTATCTGGTGTACTGCAGCAATTCGGGATCTTGGTGTTCAACCGTATAATGAGGATAGGCACACCGGCGAACTCCGCTATGTTCAGGCAAGTTCTTACATCGCCTTTCAACTATACTTTGCATGCTGAGCTCCTTGTGGTTTTTTAATGATCGAAATTGACGGAGAGCCTTAATTTTAATTTGGTCCGCGCGCTTGCACGTTTGCACCTCGCTCATGACTTTTTGAAAGCATTCGACTTTAAATATAGGTTGAGAACATATTAACCACTTATCCTTTATTCTACTGTTATTGATCTTTTGTGAATCGCAACTTGCGCAGTTAGTGGTTACAACATTCAATACCTCCGTACCTTCAGCATCGCGATATGCGAAAGGTAGTTACTTACCCAAATTGTCATTGGACGCCATGTGTTGCTTATGGTTCAATAGACGCAATTCTGGGTAAAGGAGTAGATTTTGTAATCATCACATTACTTTCAATATAGCTTGGCATGGAATCAACACAGTAAGGAGTAACAATTGCTGTTGAATACCTGATTTAGAACAGTGCTTTTTGTTGCCAGGTAAAGTGCAAATATCTTTGGTCTGGAATGCAAGAGACGAAGACTCTGTCGATGATGACAAACTACGCAAGATGGCCGAGGTGATTCACCTGCTTAGCTTCTTATGCACAAAAAATTTATGAGTCGACTTCCTCTTGGGTCTGTTCAAATGCTTCCCTTGTCGTTTCATCATCTTCTGAAGCTAATTGTCATTCTTATGATTGCAGATGCTATGGAGGGGTAACCCGAAGACCGTCACTCCTATTCTACACTCAGTGTGGGCTAACTTTCAGACCTCACGCTCTAATGTACTATATCTCCATAATTGGACACTCGTTTTGTTTTAAGTGTTGTAACTAGTTGTAACTTAGTTCTTTGTTTTTCCTTAAGTCTCACAGTTGCACTCTCAAGGTGTTTTAACCCCAAAATGCCTTGGTCCTTTTTGGATTTTTTGCACTTTTTGGCTTATATCTTTCTACAAAAATATCATTTTCTGCAAGTTCAAGAATTTGGTCATTGAGGAAGGTTTTCTCTTCAAGATTCAAGTATTAGATTGGATGAATGAAAAGTTTGCTAGACTATACAACGCCTGGAAGTGTTCTGTTCATCGTCCAGAATATGGACGTCGGAGCGCTTCAGGGTTAAGGGTTCAATTAACGTAAGTCAAGATGTTCAATGTCGTGGAGAAGTATTTCAAATGGTAAATTGAAACGGGCCAAATTATCATTCTCTGCGTAGACTTTGTCACTTAGTAACAAGGGATTTGTGCTCTGCCAAATATCACATTTATCCTCACGGTTGTTGATGTATTCTGTTCAGGTAATCTTTGGTGGACGGTGGAGGCATTTAGTGGGAGAGTCCGAGCTTTGGGAGCGTGTTGGGGGTGTTGATATTGCATTTACACCAGCCAGCTTTGGGCAAGCTAACACTCAGGTTCTCATTTTTCTCACCTAGTTTTACGCATTTCTTCACTCGTGGTTCGTATGCTTATTGGTAGAATAATTGAAGTACTGCATCGGGAACCTTACACGTTGTATTGGAATTCTTTTCTGCGTTCTAGCGATATGCTTATTTTGATATTACCATCAAGATGGGGGTGCTATTTGTGAGAGGACTAAAGTGTTGGCCACGCTCTTGGGCAGGCATTTGAAGCGTTGCTAAGGAGACTGCAGAAGATGGTTAAAATAGGAAGTAAAGTGGTGGAGCTTTATGCAGGTGTTGGCGCCATTGGTCTCAGCTTGGCTGCCGTTCGAAAATGCAGGTAGACCTTCTTTGAACGACCTGACCTTGCTGTTCCATTCGAATCAATCAAACTTTGGCAAAAGTATGGAGTGTATCAAGTTGAGATTCATGTTGTAGGTCTAAATCTTTGGTATCCTGTCTAGATCTAATGTCAGTTGGGGTTGTCACAAATTCGCAGGATAGTGAAATGTGTAGAGGTTAACAAAGAAGCTAGAGCTGTATTCGAAAGATCCCTGGCCCGGCTTCCTGCTTCTGTCAATTCTGAAATCAGTTGGCATTGTGCTGATGTCTCTGTGGTAAGTAGATATTCATTTCAAAGTCTTGTTTCGTAAGAGCTATTTAGATGTTGAATTTTTTCTTTCACTCGGTCACGCTGAGCATTTGAAACCTTTTGGGGGTTTGTCACATCATTAAGTATGTAGGGAGACTGTGGAAACTCGATTCTTGTATGAATTGTAAATAGAGCATATGTAACTCTTAAGTAAATGTGTATCGTACGCAATTCTGTTTTCTGCGCATTCCCTACGGTGGTCCACTGCCTGAAATTTTGCCTCTAGATCAGGTTTGAGCGTGTAACCCTGTCCTCACCTTGTTAGAAATAATTTTAGCCTCAAAGGAGATGCGAGTGGCTCATGTAAAAGAATTTCGATTTCTAAGGTTCCAATTGTTTGTCTTGAAATTCCTACACTTCAGTACAAGATTCTGATATTTGATTTTACTTGATTGCAGTCACCAATCAACTGGTTACAGGGGTCAGATGTCGTAGTCGTGGATCCTCCTAGAAAAGGTCTCGATGAACCTGTACTAGAGGCCTTGCGACTTGCTGCATTCCGGGGCCTTGGCAAGAAGAAAGCGCCTTCTTCTAAAACTACTGATAAGTAAGTTTTAGGTCTCGACTATTCATTCTCTTGAAATGAGTGTTTGTGTGTTGTTTTCTATAAGCATGCATCCTCGCATGGAATCTTGTTAGATTGGCTGTACTATGCAACAGCACAACAACTCAAATCGTGCAATTTAACTCAAACTAGTTTTTGACTCAGCTGGTTAGCGTCCGTCTTTATTTTTTGATTTGTATTATAGGTGTGGTGGAAATTGAGTATCTCTTGTTAGTACCATCAGACCAATTTTGAGAGCTCATTCTGAGATATGGTTATGCTTGTTCTCTAATCTATATCGGTCTTCCATTGAATAAGCTTGGATTGAAGCGGTTGTCATTGACAATGTTGCTTAGCAACAGTGCACAGTTTCTGACCCCCAAATCAGTACTCCCTGGATCCGAGCTAATTTGGTCATTCCTGCAGAACTGAAAAGCGTCCTTGGATAGTACGAGCTAAGCAAAGTGGTGTCCTCAAGGAAGGCTCATCAGATTGGGAAGAGGATGACGGCGTGTGGCCTGGAACGCTCCTTTATGTCAGTTGTGGATGGCAAGCATTTAAGTTGGTATGAGTACCACATTAATTTGTATCCATGTATCTCCACATTAGAAGCATCTTATGAGGTTGTTACATGCATTTCTAACCAGCTGCTCTAATATACTAGAATTCCTGTTGGCCATTTGAATGAGTCATAATTGCAATTTTTTGCAATGTGCTGAAAGGTCATCAATTTTAGTGAGAACTAATGTGCCGTAGTAGAATTACTGCTTCACTACAAGACTACCGTCATCAAGGCTTGCCTTAAACCTCCTGAAATTCAATACTTGAAGAACTTTTAGATCAAATCATTGTCTAGAAGTAATATAGGTCAGTTGTTAGGTAGTCATCGGGCCGTCAATGGAGCCACTCAACTCTAGATTATAGATTGAAGCAATGAACTCAAGAATTTCTTCTAAAAACGTTCTTGGCAGACCATAATAGTCAAAACCTTCAAGGCTTGTGAATGCTCTAGATTTAACTACATAGAATTCGTTAAATTTGAGTTCTGATGCAAGTTCCTCAAAGTCGCACTGGAAGAAGTCACTAGATTCAAGAGTCTGGTATTCTAACCTTGAGGGTTGAGAGATTGAAAGTTTTACTCATTGGATTCATTACAGGATCATGATGCTCTCGTTAAAGAGGACGCGTGGCACCTTGACACCGCTCATGCTTTTAATTTCTTCCCGGGTACAAACAGGTGAAACTTACTTATTCAACACTTCACCCATACTTACCGCTCTATTATCTATTCATGCACATGATACTCTTTGAAGTTGAGCACTAACTTCTTGATTACTGTTCTAAGTTATCTTATTGTATTTGTGTGGGCTTTCCAGTATTGAGGTACTTGCGGTTTTTAAGCGTGGTAAAAAGCTCCCAAAGAAACCTGTAAGGAAAGGATCAGGAGTACGGTCGAAGTCAGCAAAAAGTTTAAGGTTTACAAAGGCAGGGAAACGGTTAGCTCATCTGAACGAGAGATTAGGATATAACTGAATGCAGTGCAGACTGTGGGGATTAGAAGGTACTTATGAATGATGTAATGAAGAAAACTACTTTCCATTCAGTTTCTTTTCTGCGCTACTGTCATTTGCGAACCTGATGTAGATGAGCTGAGATGGTATGATGCTATCGCCTGGAGATATGGTTCTCATTTTCTCATTGGCATCATGTTTGCATTCTGCTATGGCCTAAGAAGCTTCAAGAATCCATAAATGTTTTCACACAAGATTTTGTGAGCAACATACGTGTATTGCTTCTTGCGCATCAGTATTTTCTTGAGTCCGACCCTTCATCATCAAGTCTTGTCTAATGCAGCTGAGAATCACATTTTTCCATTAATAATGGATTTTATCTTTACAAACAATTATTGTAATTGTAGCATGACATTAAAATTACTAGGAATGTGAATGGAAACAATGAAAGGGTTATGTGATCTTTACGTATCATTTTTAGGGGGCACCAAAGATCTCTCACAGTATTTTCTCAGGTATTTGTGGTAATGATTAAAGCATTTACAATGATATAAAAACCCAATTGGGACTTCTTACAATGATATAAAAAATCAATTGGGACTTCAAATTGCAGATATTGAAATCTAATATTTAACGTGTAAAATAAAATAGGGCAATTAAACATGCTACCATAGAGATTAACCATTGACAAATTTACTTAGAGATAGTAGATAAGGAAATGTAATTTTTCATACTTTTTGTCAAAAGTTATAATAGTTGTATTTTGATTTCTTACAATGTTTTTAAAAAACAAAATAAAATTAGCCATTCTAGTGCTTTTGATGTTTTGGTCCTCAAATTTGATTTTGACTATGAAAATGTTTTATTTTGCTTTTGATTAAAATTAGCACAAAGCTTCCTAATAAAGCTACTTTTTATTATACTTGAAGATTTTTGAAAATATTCTTAAAATAAATAGTTTATAGCAATTTGGAGTTAATTATCTACAAGCATGTTTCTAAATAAAAAGACCACAATATTTAGTTTATACCATTTTAAACATTGATGTACATTTTAGACTAAAATATATATCAATACTTAAAAATTTGAAAATTTTATAACATCTAGAAGACATACTTTTATCTCTAAAAAATAAAATGAAAAATTTCATCATATTCATTCAAGAAATAGAGCATAAAGTTTATTTAGTTCAACTATATAGATTTCTTGTATTATAGTAGTGAGGGGTGGAATTATTGTCATTTAGATATTTTTTTTTTTGCAATACAGTAATTTTTCAGCCTACACTAATTGAAAATACCATGCTCTGATAAATTAATGTCACACTATTCCAACAAATCTATGCACATGATCAGGCTGGTCTTTTCAGGGCTTAAGAATGTATAACTTAGAAGCGATGGACCTATATTTATGCTGAAGATAGGTTTGATTTTTAGGGTTAGGGTTAGGGTTTGGCCGCCGTCTCCTCCCCTTCCAAGCTATTGCTCCGGCGTCGTTTCTTTCTGGAGTATATAGTTCGAGCCTGTCCAGGGTCTGGAAAGGTTCTCATGCTTCATCACTCAGTCTTTCTGTAGGTCGGCCTAACTTTCTGTGTTATTTCTGTCTTGCTAGAGCGTCATTTCTCTATTTTGTTATAGTTAAGTCGACATGGCGGAGATGATGATACTTTCCCCGAATGATCGAAGCTGATTCCATTCATGCTATTTAGCTCGAAAGAGCCAAGCCAGAAATACTGATCCTTCCATGTCGCATCTTGTCTCGATTTTTCAGAAACAGCATTCCCGTGTGTACAACACTGTGGCTTGTATCTACTCACAGTTAGTTGAATGGTGGATATGCTAGAGTGCAGGGGAGAATGGGCAGTTAGGCAGACCTTTATGTCTGGATTAACAATCAATCATTAACCCCACATTTTCACTACACAGTTGCTTTAATTTTGGTTTCTTGAGCTCTGATGATCTATATGCCAGTCTAAGCCAGTTCTGCTACTGAAAATCTGTGACTAAGAAACTGGTCACGAACTGAGCTTAATAGGTTTGTAGTGAACATTGTTCGTGGTGATGACAAGAAAATTTCGTCAAGCTCAACAGACTTGATACGGGGACAGAAGCTCGGCTTCGCATCCCATATGATAGTTAACCCGCTGATCTGAGCGAACATGTCTCGTAATTGTTTAGGTTTACGAAACTGCCAACGTCGGTGATGATAAACTTCTAGGCTTGTTTCTCAAACATTCGCAGTGGCCGCCTAAAGCTTTCGCCCTGCCGGGCTTGAGAGCTAATGCAGCTTCCAAACCTTCCTTGGATATCTGAGACTTCTGGCAATACTTTCCGCGTCGTTTGTTAGTTGGGTATTGAACGGAATGTATTTCAGTATGCTGGGCTTCGAAACACGTTAGAACATGCACTGCCGTAATATGGACATGACCTCAAATGGGTGCAGTTTTCGTAATGCTGCAAGAATGCAGATGGGTCTACACGCAAGAGTTATATTGAATAAGTAAATACTTTTCTCTTGAGATAAAGAAGTCAGCGTAGTTTGGTCACTCTCCGCTTTGATTGACGAACCCTAACATAGTGGAAGTAAGGCCCGGTTCAGACCGGGACGCCCAGTTGCACCGGATGAAACCCTTTGTTCACCGCCTTGTCCTCTACGAACAAAGAGGAAATTGCCGTATCAAGTGTTTTGTCCGTCCAGTGAATGATTTCACACTTGAAACTGGATGTCTGGTGACATTGCATTTAACCATGTTTTATGTGAGAAATTTGTAACTACCACTTATCAATTGGAAATTGAATTGCAACAATACCCTAGTTTTTTACATGAATATAAATGTAGATTACATTTATTTTACTTCTAACCTCATTTTTTGGTCTTTGATGAAAGAAGTCACTTTTAAAATATTATGAAAATATTCAAAAAAGAATGTAATGAAATTTCAAATGCACTAAAACATTATTATAAATGTACTCTAAAATATTATAAGAATTCTATAAAAATTCTATAAAAGTATAATAAAAACTTTTAAAGGTTCATTCAAACCTAAATTCTACATTCCTTTACCGATAAAAGCTTTTGAAGCATGCATGGTGCACTGCATGCAGGCATTATTTTCGTATGAAAACATTAATGTAGATTATAAACTTTTTATTTTTCAACTTTTCTTTTGGCCATTGGAAGACGACTTTACCCTACTTCAAGTACCTCTTTTTTATTAATAATGTCTAGTATGGTTTTCTGTCTTTAAATTTTTAGGAATTTTAACAAATTAAAAAAAGAGCATTCACCTCAACATTTACATTGCTGTTCTTTGTTTTTGACTTGAAAAGAGTCAGAAAATCAATACAGAAAATATTAAAAGATCATTAAAAAAACTCAACCCTAGCAAGAATGGAATCAACTTGCCCTTCGTACCAGCAACTTTGGATCTAGAAGCATCTACATGCTAATATTACAATAAATTTCAACATTACAATATCTCACTGCACTTCAATTTGCAATCCCACACTACACTTAAGAGTCGCAAAAAAAAGTAACACAAGTGGAATACGAGGCGTCCCTCCCAATGCAAGAACAATGTTAAAATCGTCAAAGAGACACCACATAGCACATTGAAGGAATTCACTGGAAGAAATCCTTCAACTACTTGTAAATCTGGTATTTCTTGACTATCTGCTTTGGATAGGTCAATGCCAACTGTGGCAACTTTTCAATAGCACCTTCGCACATCTCCACCATTCGCTTTAGAACATCAATATCTTGGAGATGTATGATGGTGTTCCTCAATTTGATAACCTCCTACGACATCTTTCGAGATGCCCTCACATCTCGTACAATTGGAGCTAGTTTTCCTCCATATGCAGGACAAGCAAGCTAAACCAAAAAATTAGTAAAACTTAATTACATCATGAAATCTATGGAGTATTTTTGTAGTTAGTACATACATCAAATCTTGACACATACACATATCCAAGGGTCACATTGACTTAGATCCTTCTAAAAAATTCAGTCTCTTATAAATTGAAAATTAGTCCAAAATGTAAAAGAAATGCATACATGCTTTGAGTTGATATACAATACACTGATACCCAAGCTTTTTCCAATTTGTCTTGTTCTATTAGATTATAAGATTGTAAGATAATTAGATGGTAGTTCATACAACACTAAAAAGTTCTTTCACGAATATAGCCCTACTTTCTATAATTTCTATGGACCAAATTAGGATTCTAGGGCCTACCAATAAACTCTAAGCATTCTGTAAATGGTAGAGTCTTATTGATCTAAAGCAAGTGATAGGTAAACAAATTCTTGTAAAGGTTCTTGGCTTCTTGTATGCTGGGATAGTCTTCAAATAACAAGTTAGACAATTTCAACATATTGTAAAAGCTTTAGTAAACATGTTTATGATGGTTATATTCCAAGTTAGACAATCCCTAAAACAACAAGAACAAAGCAATGCATAGAAAACTATGGTAATTGCATATTTATATACCAAAGAGATGCAATAGAAGATGGAATGCTACTCAAGAGACACTCAAGAGGTCATTTTGTTTCTAAAGACAATTTTAAAATGTTCAGAATTGAGTTAAAAAGATAGTACTATAAAGCCTTTTTCTCATCAAAGTTTTTAATTATTTTCTATGAAAATGTACCAGAGATGAACCAGATCTATATTTGAGGTCCTATGAGTAGTATTTGACCCTATAATGTAAATCTATGAGGAAGTTAGCAATGCCCTAGTCCTAAAAAATAATTGAAAAAACAAGTACTTAGGAAATTTTGAAAAATTCTAAATACAATCAAGCCCTATCCTGTGATATATTTAATAATGTTAATTTATCGGTATGAAATACATGAATGCCAAAAAAGAATCGTGGGCTCTGATATACCTATATATTATGATCAATACCAAAAAGACAATCCTATCTATATGAGGGAAACAAATTATCTTAGAAAAATTAAATTTAAATAAATTGATTGTAAAAAAGAAGATTATATTCCAACAAACACAATCTCATTACACAATCAACTAATGATTAGACTTACAATAGCAACTATACAGCCATAACAATAAATAGGGGCAACATTTTCATTAATCTATAGAATTCTCGCTGACTTTCTTAGATTGAGAACATGTACAACTTCCAAATACACAAATTCAAGCACATGGAATTTCAGAAAAATGAAACTTTAAACCATTGTACTTTATGTTGTGACCATTTTCCAAAAACCAATAAACCTCATATGTGAACCTATTTGCTTGACTTTAGACAATTGTTGGAAAAATAGACATTAAAATGCATACTTCCAAATCTCTCATATAAATTCTAATTGATCACCCAAATCTAAAGTAAAAAAATCATACAAACGCAATCTGGTCATTTCTAAAAAGTTTCATACAAGGATGAAGAATAAAACACTTGTAGCAGACGAGATTGCTTTCAAGTGAGTAATGACCACAAACTTAACAACCAACTAAGCATACTACACGCATGCATTTGAAGGTTGCAAATCACTTTATCAACGATAAGAAAATTAGTTTCCACAAACCATAAGATTCAAGTACCAATTCTTACTACACTAATAACAATATTTAATACAATCACACAAATTCATTTGGAAATGCCATGAATTTTTACTTGGATTAAATTTTTTTTATCAAAAACACAAATGTCTACTATTCAAAGAAAGAATAAGATGTGTAGGCCCTAGAGAATCTCCCTCAAAAACAATATTATATGTTTAAATTTAAACTATAGGTCAAAAATTAAAGAGATGTAGAATTAGGGGGTCACTAATGTATTGCACAATCACTCAAAATGGCCAAAATACTAGATCAAGAAATATATCAGATGAAATAGGTAGATTGTATCATATCTTTAGTTGGTAATAGGTGGAAAGTAAGTTATAAAATTCAATTGAAAGAAATACAACAATGTCATGACAATGACAATGATAATGACAACAATGGCAATGATGCGAAAAGAGGCAACATGTATATGCCTCAAAAAACTCCCCTTTGGCCAAAAATCATGGATCATTTGATCATTTGGAGAAACATTAAACAACCACCCACCTCCGGCACCATTGATCAAGGTGGGTATTCAGAAAATATAGACAGTAAAATCTTATCCAATCTCAATTGTCTCTGTAGTATATGAATATGAATATATAATACATTTATACACTATAGAATATAAATAGAGAACACAGTAACAGAATTCAGATGCGGATATAGAATACCAATTAAATTATGGAATATGGATACAAACATTACTTCGATATCCCATAACAAATGCAAAAGATATTTCTATTTGAAAAATACAAATAAGGAGGGGTGCAATTAATTTAAACTAAAAACAATTGATTTGAAAAATTGATTACAATGTGGTCAAAACAGACAAGAACTGGCTTACCAATATAGGGTTGACGAATTTCAACGTCCGCCCTAAAATAGCGTCCGTAACCCGGACATCCGGACGTACGGACGCCAACGGACGCAGCGTCCCTCCCGCTGTCGGAAGGCGGACGGGTGGGGCGGACGGACGGGGCGGCTTAGAAAACCCGTTTTGTGTTTTTTGTTTTGATTATTTTTACCAATGAGAGATTGAGAGAGAAGTCATTTTGATTTTGATTTTTCTTATATTGCAATTGCGATTCAATAGAGTTGTATATCACTATTTATGTAAAAGCTAAAATATGAAATATATTTTTAATTTTTTTGTTGAATTTCATTTTGATTTAGAAACAAAATCACTTTAAAATCCAACGAGATGTATATCATCAATAAACAAACAATTTTATAATAAAATGATTGAAGAAACCATTGTCATTTGTCAACATGAGCTCCATGTATCATGAACAACTAAACAATCAAACATCTAAATTCACATCTCTACAATTCCTATGGACGCCAATCCACATCTCTTTTAACCTCAACCCCACTACTCTCTCCTGCAACTCTCCATTCAAAATCTTCATTATCGGAGTCATCTTCATTATCGGAGTCATCCTCATTGTTGGAATCAAGTATCGTTGTCTCCTTCAAGTCTTCTCTCGAAGTAGGTTTACTCCCTTCTTTCAAATTTAATTTTTCTTTTTTTACTTTGACAAAACGATTAAAGGCTTTTTGAATAGGAACCTTTCTTTTCTTTCTATTTGACAAAGTAACAACATTTTCATCAAGAGGGGTCCTATTCTTCACTCGAGAGATAGCAAAAGGTTGCATTTCACTTTTCGCTTTCACCTTACATGATTCTTGAACCATCAATCTCGATGTAGGGTTGACATGTCCATGAACGGTTATCTCCACTTTGGTTTTCTTTTGAAGTAATAGAGTGCCGTTTGTTGATTTGATCGGTTCTTGCGCCATTTCTTTTGCTAAAATGCGAGCACGCAAAGATGCCAATGGCATCCGATCACTATCCGTATCACTTAGGCTTGTAGGTGATGATGCTACTTTCCGTAGATTATCGCCTGTAGAAATTTCTTTGGAAATGTTCATTAGGCGTTTTCCATATTCAAAGCTCTGAGAATCATTCAATCATGTGCTAACAGACTTCAACGGTATTGGTGGAAGAGCACTAAATCTCGGTACTTCAAAAATTGACTTCATTGGCTCTTTTCCTTTATCACTCTTCACAATTGCCGAATTTGTGACTGCCATCCCAAGTGAATCATTATTTTTCTGTACCGCAATATTTGGTTCCCCCTCATCACCACTATTGTTGCCCACATCTTTTGGAACATCCACCTCCATGACCGCATCTTCTCTTTTGTCGTTTCCTTGCACTACATTTAATGCCACAGATGGAGATTGAGAAATTAAAACTTCTTCATTTCTCCCATCATCACCAATAGCATTCTCATTGATTTTCACCTCTTTGGCAATAGCGTTTGCCTTTTCCGATAGAATGTTTTTGCTATTCAAGAATCCCATTCCATTGCAATATGCAGTTAAAGAAGGTAGATTCGCCTGTACCCCTACATTGTCCTCGTCTTCACAAAAGGTATATGCATCGTTTGCATTATCGGGAACGACATCTTTGCGGTTTAGATGATAATCATGCGTATCATTCACCAAATCGGGAAAGCCTTCTATAATGTCTTCATCTCCCCATGCTGTCGCACGATTGAAGTCATCTCCGCCATCTACAACTGAAAGGGCCCTTTCCAAATCCTCGTCATCATCATCTTCTAACGTCGGCCTATCTGAATCCTCTGATTCCATCGGATCGACATTATCATTATACCATTTTTTTTCATCTTTTTCCTTCGATGCGTTTAATACTTTGGAATTGGTATACATGTATACCAAATCCGCTGCTCTCTCCGGCTTCAATTTATTTCGAGATTTGTTATGAACAAAAGAATAGTTGCTCCAATTTCGTTCACATGAAGATGATGACACCGGTTGAGCCAATATTCTCTTCGCTAATGGAGCTATTAACTTGCCACATGCACCTTCAAAATCCCACCAAGTATGCGCGGATAACATTTGTTCTCCCAGATTCAACATATTGTAGAATGGAGGTTCCTTGTGTCGAAAAGCCACAAATTCGTTCACCACTGCTGCATATTCATCCGGTTTACATATTCTCTCCAAAACTTTCTTACATCTTGACATTGCATCTGCGTCATCTGCTAGCTCTTTGTGATGAAGAAGGTATGGATTCAAAAGAGCTGCGGCTGATTGGAGATCGTTGTTTACCATTCTTCTTCGGGCATAAAAAGACTGTACCAATGGAATTGCAAGTTCTTCTAGCAAACAAAATGGTGGACTTTGTAATCCGTTCACGTGCTTCTCTAACTTCCTCATGATATGCAACACCTTCCCCATGCATGGTGATTTTGAATCCAAATCGCGGAGTGCACATATGATTGGTTCAACCATCTTCACATAATTGATGGACCGATTCCAAAAATGGTCATCAAGAACAATTTTCTTCACCGCTAAGGCCAAGTCTTTTGGTTGGATTTTGGCTCCACATTTCTTCTTGAGAGTATGTACATACTCAACCCATTGCGGATCTATCACCGTTTGTTCCAATGCTCCTCTTAATTTTGTCAAACGCTCCATCATGATAAATTTAGAGGCGAACCTTGTATCCCTATGCATCAAGAGACCAAGATTTGGCGAATACTTTCGCAATAGAGCTAGCGGCATATGTCTCTTCCTGATAAATTTAGCTACAAGAACTCCTTTATCCAATTTGGAAGCAATCCATTTTTGTGCAGCTCAATCCTTCAACAAGAAATTCAATGCATGTACCATGCACCCTTGGTAAAAAAATATGAGGATATTTTACAGATATTACATCCCATGCGAACGGATTTACGGGAGCATTATCCGTAGTTATTAACACGACGTTCTTGGACCCCACTTGTTCAATGAACTTTTCCAACACAGCTGCCAAGTACTCCGCATTTTTTTCACAACCACTTGTATCCACAGATCCAAGAAATTCTTCACCTATAGATGATACAAGCATGGCATTGATGAGAGGTCGATTAGTCACTTAGTTCCATCCATCAATGGATAATATTGCTCCAAATTTTTGAATGCTATCTTTGGTCCGTGCATTCAATTGTGTCTGAATGTTGGTCTTCGCTTCATTCAACAATTTATACCGAAGGTTGTGGTATGAGGGAGAAATGTATGGCCTACTGAACGCAACCGTCTTCTTCACTACTTCTTTAAAAGCTGGATTTCGAGCTATGGAAAATGGTATGTTCGCCGAATAAAAAAAATTTGCCCACACTGAATGTAATTTGCGTCTGTGACCTTCTTCAAACCCATTCACTAAACTGCCTTGCTTCTAAGGCCTAGAATTTGATGCCCTCGGGGTTTCACGTTCACCAGAAGCTTCTGTACTCAAAGTCACTTCAGTTGTGGCACATACCATTGATACCAATTCTTTGGACGCCGGACAAGAGTCTTCATAGTCAGAATGCGACACAGCCTTTCCGGCTGAAAACTCTTGGACATCTGAAGGGCCAGGGTTGCCATTCACATTGTCCATTACAACGCGTTTTGGAAAAACTCCTTCGCAATGCCGAAATAAATCTCGAACTGCCATTGGTAATCGTAGACAAAGGCTCACCCCTTTATCACGTATACCTGCAGGCCTAGGATAGCCTAAGTGGCTCAACATACGACTGAGCTTCCTTGCCATGACCGCCTTGCAAAACCGACATTCTACTTTACCATCCTGTGCCACACTATACCAAGGAGAAAAATCCCTCGTCAGTTTGGCCCTCATACTGACAAGTGTATGTTTTACCTCAATTTCAAAAGAAACCAATAGAATGTTTTAAATTTGAAACCCACAACGTGACAATGTATACAATATCAATGAAATTATTCACACAAAGCTTTGAAAATCAAAGCCCCCCCATCCACCGAACCATGTATTACCAAGCAAAAGACACAATAAATTGAAGCTCATAGCCCTTGGAAACCTTAGCGTTCGGTTTTTTGAGAGTGAATACAAAAGCTTCTCTTCTAACATTTATAATCCCCTCTAGAAAATTTAGGGTTCATATTTTAGAGTTTACATTCAAAAATAACCAACGGCGCGGACGGGGCTGAAGCGGATGGGCGGACGGGGCGGTCAGTCGAATAGGGCGGTCGGGCGGAGAGACCAAACGGGGCGGACGGGATGGACTTCGCATTGCCATTAGTCATTAGAAAATTTTCTATTGTTATGTAATTTGAATGTTACACAATAAAAAATGAATGCATCCATGTAAAATAAGATGTACATATAAAAATATTTTTATACGCAAATGAAAATATAGCATCTTTATATATAAATATATATGTATAAACAAAATACATAAGAACATAGTTCCAATATCACTATTGAATCCTATATGATCTT
This sequence comes from Pseudoscleropodium purum, assembly GCA_963969395.1. Classification (NCBI taxonomy): domain Eukaryota; kingdom Viridiplantae; phylum Streptophyta; class Bryopsida; order Hypnales; family Brachytheciaceae; genus Pseudoscleropodium; species Pseudoscleropodium purum. Next base: position 10,187,353 of record OZ017796.1, read on the forward strand.
TTTAAAATCTAAATCTTTTACATTCTTTTTTGTTTATAAACAATGAAAGGACCATTGTTTTTAAAAAACAAAATTCTCCTCAAATCCTACTTTCCACCGGATGGACCTCTACCTTCTCCCAAAATAAAAGGAAAATCTGCTGTACCGAAGAGTTTAGCAGATGATTGACGAGTTGACTGTTGTTGACCTGGACGGACTATTCACCCTCCAGATTGAACTTCGATGTCCACCTTATGAAATTGTTTCTTGGTTTCCGGAGAGAAGTCATTGTCCTCTTCACGCTTCCTTTTTTGTTTTCTTTTCGGTGATAAATCGACTTCGTCTACTTTCAAGGTTCTCAAGTTGCTTTCCACACGATCTACCATTGCTTGAACAACTTCATCATCTCCTTTCCCTTGCCATACTGTGAGGCAATCTCCATCTAATAGGAAAGCCTTCTAATGCCTTATAATATCACCAATGCGCCTATCAAATGCTACTGCCACATCTACAGATGAATGTCCTGTGCTTGTTTGTTTATTTGTATCGTAGACAGCACGAACTTTTGCAGCCTCTTCCAACTTCGACAATAGAAGGGCCCTACCTACGAGGGTGTGGTCGTATGCCTTATACTGCTCATCGAACTCTTTTCCATGGTTCACCTCCACCCAACTGTCTTCTGGTCCTTTCTCCACTTTTTTATCTGAAAAACGAAAGAACTTTTCGTGTTGCAAGTTCCAATGTCCCCTTATGTTGCGACAAAACATTTCATGGGCCGCGTCATCTACGATTCCTCGAGCCTGCAATTCCACCTCTCTATTGTGAGTCATCCACACATTGAAATCCAATGGTTGCTGAGATTCCTCGTACAAATCATGCCTCTGTTCATTTGCATTCCACCGGATTGGTTTCCCCCAATGTTGATAATTTTGGAATTTGTATGGCGCTTGATCAAGAGGAAGATTCCAACGATTGTACTTGTGACCTGGAGGCATAGCTTCCAAGATACCAAACATTTCGTAGAACCTAGTACTTAATGGACTACGACACTCAGCACACATCGAACGAATGAGTGATGCTTTCACAATGCAAGTGACATGAAAAGTGTGGCGACATTGGCCTATAGTTACCGCACCTTTCGGTCCGAAGAAGCCTTGGCAAAGGCTACAACAACCATCCAAGATTGGAGAGGCTGGATCACAAGTATGCACCACTCGCTTGTCTTTCACATTAATGTGTACTGAAAGTGTGTTGTAAGGGACCCATCCTTCCTCTACTTCCAAGGCCCAATTGATGGGTGGAGTTTGGTCCTTTTTTGTGTGGTTTAACCGCTCAAACATGGCATCCATGTCTCCCCAACATGTGATCTCCATATATCCCTTAGAAGGATGTTGGTCAAACATAGTCTTGAACCAACTCAAAGAGCTTTGAATGGCATCGCAATTTTCATTCGACTCCATTCCCAATGTTTGAAGACCTGCCATTACTCGAGATACTACAAAGGGTCTGTCTTGGAGTCTTTGTACCCATGCTAACCATCGAGACTATAAGTCGCTAGATGACATAAACTTCTTCAAATCAAAGCACAATTGCAATCGATTCAATTTGGATTCAACAATTTCTTTTGCTTCAATTGCCTCCTCCAATTTATGCTTCAACTCTTCAAAGTCACAACTCTCCGTTTGCGTCTTTGCATTCACGTAAACAGATGAAAGCTTTTCCATTGATGGTTGTTGTGTCGTTTTTAACATGCTCATGTCGTGACTTTCTTGTACATTCATAATGGCAGGGTTGTCGCTTGCTTCGGCCTTATCAAAAGGAAGAGAGAGCTTATCTTTACTCTCTTGAGTCTCTTGACTGTCTCCGAGTACAATCACTGATGAGATTGCAACCTCATTCGGATTCTTGGAGGTCCCTTATAATTCTGCAATCCGTTTACGCATCTTCATCAATTCCTCCATTTGCCTCGATGATTGTTGATTTAAATGTTCAACTTCACTCTCCGAAGTCTTTAATTTCAACTCCAACACTTTGCACCTTGCTTCCACTCCTCCAAGGTCAGCAATTTTCTTCTCATATTCCACCAATTGTAATATGTGAACATCTCTTTCTTCGAAAAGTGGCCCGAAAGTCTTTGTGAGATTCTGAAATGCTATAGCACCTTTCAACATCTTTGGTGCCATTAAAGAAAATTCCTTGGCCAAATTCATAAAAATCGGAGCAACTTTCGCTAAAAATTCAGTTGACATCGTCATCTTGAAAGTTGTATCAAGTATATGTGCAACATTCTTTGGATCTACAAGTGGACTCATTGGAACAGCAGTAGCACCATCATCGGGTTAGACGATCCGCCTATTTCTTCATGAAGGTTAGCAAACTGAACCAAGAGCTTCAAAAGATTTTCCAATTGTTTTGGATTGGACATGTCTTGCAAGGTTCGATGTAGAGGACTCGGCATTGACGCTATAAACAGAAACTCCTCCGCCCGCTTTTTACGCTCAAAACTCCATAATGAGGATATATTATCAAACTCCACGCCTTGTCCACGAGGCGTATGTACTTTGTCTTCTAAACTTAAAATGGACTAAATTCAGCGCCTTGATGCATAGGTGAAGATTTGTAGACTAAACTATCAAAACAATTGTTGGCTATCAGACTATCAATTGTAGCATTAGCCTTTGCCACTTTCTCCACCAAGACTTCGTCTACTTTACTTTTTGAAGTTTCCCCACGTTCTGTGCAAACCTTGCCTTCGTTTACAGACTCCGTTTGCGTTTGTGCCGCAACATTTGGTATAAAGGTCAAATGCGTTAGAGCTGTAAAAAAGACTTCACCCTCCTACGCCTCTACATTTTTCTCCACATCTTTCCCCACATTTTTCGAAGAGCTTTCATTGATTGCTTTTGTTGAAGATTGTACAGACCATAATTCTTCAACATTTGAGGCTTTTTCCACACCATCCGTTTTCACCTCAATAGTATTTTTTAATATTTTTTCTATTTCTGCCTCTGAATTGTACAAGTCGGGAATGTCCTTTTGATTGGCTTCAAGTAGAAGTCAGCAAGCTCCTGTTGTCAGAAACGTGCTCTAATCGATCTTGCGCTCTAATATAAGTTCGACCTAAACCATACACGCCACGCTATAATTAGTATAGCCTTTGCTTCTGGGCTTGTTTCCGAATAGAACACGCCACACCTCCGCAAATCGATGAATAAAATGTTTGTTGTTGCAAGTTCATGGTTTACAACAAAAATCCCGTGTATGACTCTTGTGCGACTCCTGAGGCCACAACTTGTCAATGTGGTACATTTTAACATAGGTCTTGTACATTTTTTATGTCCAATACTCCGCATCTTCATCTTCCCACCCGCTCTCTGCTTTAATTGTAGGGTCATTTAAAATGTCAAGTCGAAGGTCATGTGTAGCCTCCTTCACTTTACTCTTTTTCTTGGCTTCGCTTCCCAAAGTCACCCCAATGACCCCATCAATATTTCGATCACCTTCGCCGTTCATGATTGTCAATTGGATTCAATAACCAATTGAAGTGAATAAAAAAATCTCACGTGATAGTCAAAAGTGATGGCATCAACCATAACACAGTAACAAAAAATAGAGGACCCCAACTCTCCACCCCGTAGGAGCAACTAGCGCATAAAGCAATAGTAGCACATCCAACTTGGCACTAAAGGAGAATTGAAGTGAGAAGAAATGAAAAGTCACTCTACCCTTATAGCCGTCCGCCACCGGACCTGCCCCAGACCGTGCGAAGCCGCTCCGAACCTCGCGTCCGCCGTGCGGACCGATGACGTCCACTTCGGCAACCGACGGGCCGTCCGCCCGTCGCCCCGTTCGACCGCCGCGTCTGCCCGGACTGTCCGCCTTCCGACGCCGTCCGCGCTTTGGACACGCCGACCACCCCACTTAAACACTGACCGTCGATGGCGTCCGCCCAGTTGTCCATTGGTGCATCCTATGAGGCCATTATTATTCAAAAAGAGCGGTAACATTTCAAAAATAAAACAGCCTAATAATCACTGCTAAATGAGGATCAATGTAATTGATTTATCATTTTTTATTCTTTTTAAATGTAAACCCTAAACCTTATACCCCAATTACCCTAAACCTTTTCTTTTCTCCCCTAAATTGTTTTACGAATGAGGGGAATGTGGTTAAGTTCAATATGTTTGAATTATTTACTTACATTATCCTTCTAAATAGGTTTTGAGAAGATCTGAAGATGGTGGGGATTTTTTTAAAGTTCATTAGGAAATCAAATGTTTTGCAAAAATAATCAATTCCATTTTCATTGTAAGCAAATGAAATTTTAAAAAAAGGCCCCAATACATAATAACAGTTTAATGGATTTCAACCTCATGATATTTAATGAAAAGTTGTGATTTCTAATTAGAAGTGCATCACGATCTTCAAATGAACATCGAATCTTTCATATTTTTTAATGAAATTTTGATTAGATTGAAAACAAAGAAAAAGAATCAATGTTTTAACTTTCAAATCATATATGGCTATATTTTTCCTTAAAAACATAGAAAAATTTGTTACTTGAGTTGGTTGAGTAGAATACATTATATACTTATACATGTGCTATATTTATTTTGAAGGGTAATTCCAATATTCTTATTTAAGATGTTTTTAAATATTAATTTTTAAAAAGAGGGTTCATTGTTTAAAGATCTAAAAAATTGACAAACATAATTTCTATTATAAATAGGAATTGAATTCGGAATTCAAATTTTGAAATGATTCAAATGAACAAGATATTGATTATAAAATATTTCTTTGTTTGAGTTTTCAAAATGAATTCACGAAACAATTGCAAACTTCTAAACTTAGGTATATGGTATTGTTTTTGGTTTGTACTTTGTAGAGTATAATACTTCCATTTTAATCCTAAATAAATGAAAAAACTCCACATGAATGAAATATTTCCATGTATTGCACAAAGATTTCTACTAATTACTATGATAATTAAATACATTATTACATTTCATAAAATATTCTACATAGAAAAAAAAAATCATTTCAATTTTCAATCATGATAAACGATGTCTTCTACTCTTTCTGTTATATGTTCATTTTGTATAAAGTGTATATTGTACAATCTTTGAGAGCAGGGTAGTTCATTTTTCATTTTTGGCTCTCATTGAAATAGAAAATATATTTGTGTTTGGATTTTGAAATCATTATGTATTCTACGGTCTTGCAAGAATGCATCTTCTTCCTTCCTTTGAATCCTTTTGATATTTTCTTTTTTTTCCTTTGCTTTCTGTCTCGTAGGGCTCTTGTTCTCTTGTTCTCTTAATTTGACCAGCCTGTTTGGCTTGGCTCTTAGTTTTTTGGTTTTTTTAATGCAATGGTTTATGCATATGTTATAAAAAAATATATATTATTTATTTAAAATTAATATATTGATGAACAAACGCATAAAGGCATTCAATGCTTTCACATTTAAAGTTATAAATCTATCATAAATCACTCTTGCAAATTTGAATGATTGAATCGAAAATTTGAAAATGTAATTACAAGAGCTTTCAATTCAATCAATTGCATAAATCATAAATGTTGAAATGCAACTCGTATGAGTTTAGCATCTATGAAGATTAATTCATGCCATCCACATGCAATTTTCCAATTTAATAAAATGCAATTGAGTACTTCAATTTCTTTCTTTCCAATTCTCCAAGTAACATTCACTTCATATCTTTCTCTATTTGTTTATCTATTTTTTGGGAACAAATGGAGAAACCATCTTTGTCTATATTTGAACATGCACTCTTATTTAATTGATGAAGAATAGATTTATGAAATATATAATCATTGATTTGTTCCAGGGTTGACAGGACGTCCGGACGCGGACGCTGTGTCCGCAGCGTCCGCTGACATTCGCGTCCCGGCGGACGCAGCGTCCGCCTGTCCCCCGTCCGCCCGTTCGTCCACCCGATTACGGCCGTCCGATCGACGCACAGACTGATTTGGTCCGCACCATTTGGGCGTCCGCCTCGGGCGGTCGGTCGGTCCGCCCCGTCCGTCCGCTTTCCGACAGCGGTCGGGACGCTGCGTCCGCTAGCGTCCGTGCATCCGGACGTCTGGACGTCCGGAAAACGGACGCTATTTTGGGGCGGACGTTGAAATTCGTCAACCCTGATTTGTTCATGTTGATTTATCTAATATATTTTATGTATGTATATATATATATTATTAAAGGAGTATGGAAGACAAGATTGACAGATTGTATTCGAATGTTGTTGATTTTGAAATGATTTCGTACTATATCATTTATAAGAATATTATAATAATATTATGTTATAATATTCTTAAAACAATTGCAACAAATATTAAAATACATGCTAAGTTAGGTTTGTTAGCCTACCAATTGTTCATTAATAGACATAATTGAGTAGCCCCCTTAAATGAAACATTCAATATCTAATATCTTACAATCCAAATGGTGGATTTGTCTAAAAAATTTTCCACATCTTTTCCAACTAATTTACTACAAGATCCTATGGTTACATATGCCCAAAAGTTTTTTTCTTCTAAGACTTGGTATTTGCACTACTAATGGCAGTTTTGAAGTGTTTTTAGTGAAAAGAACTTTAGAGGTTAAACATTTATACCGTGAAATTTTGAAAAAAGAACAATTTGCTTCATTGGGTTTAGGGTTTATGGTGAGCCGTCCGTCCTGTCCGCCTCGATACCCGTCCGCCCTGATACCTGTTCGCCCCGTCCTCCGTCCACCCGGTTCGCCTGATTCGACGTCCGCCTTGTCCGCCCCGATACCCGTCCGCCCGGTTACGACCGTCCGATTGACACGCGGACTGATGTGGTCTACATGATCTGGATGTCTACCTTGGGACGCCCGCATATATATATATATATGGGGAGGCGGATGGCTCATTCCGAACAGTCGTTCTCTTTTGGAGTGGACGGACCAGTGCCTTGGTAGCTTTGCGCGCCCCCTTCGCTTTGAGTGAATGATTGTTGTGACATTGTTACAAATTTTCACAAAGTTCACGCTTGTAAAATTTTAATTAATTGATTAAATCAAAATTTTGGTTCTTAAGCTTTCGAATTGTTTCATTCTCTTTGCTTCGGCTTCATCATGCCGAAAGATAGAACACCCAAAAAAAATAGTCGAAAAAGAAGACCCCAATCATTCGATTGGGATGCTTGAGCCGATCCATTGTGCGTGGGTGAACCGGGATGGGAAGAAGAACCAACAAAAGTGTGGGATTGCTCAATGTGCAAGAAGTATGTGAAAATGACTCACATTCAAAAACTTTGGCGACGTGAACGTATAGAGCACCAAGCGCCACGTTGGAAAGGACAAATGTCTACGTGCCAAAGTGAACACTTCAAACAACGATACGCATAAGTGTATCGAGTTCTTGGCATTAAAAGCGCCAAAACCAAATATAATGAATTATAATGTTATGGCAATGGTTTGGATAGAGATTGTACTCCACGAGGACATGGATTGGCATACCGCTACAGGTCGCAATGTGAAAAACTATACACGCACGGATGCCGTTATAGATACACAGTGGAGGGGCGCAAGCGATTGCATGCTAGAGTGGTCCAATCGAGGTTATCTACAACATCCTTCAGTTGTTCTACGAGATGCTGAAGATGCGTGGACAGATGACGATGATGACGATGATATGCAAGTGCCTGTCACATTTGGAGTTAGGCACGAGCGGGTAGAAGAACGAGAACGAATTGAATTCGAACAACAAATGCAAGAAGCAACACGCAGAAGCCTTCAAGATCGTAGACGATAAGATAGGCATGGTGGGTTCTACGGACGTGAACATGGAACGCGAGGATCTGAACAAGGAAGAGGTGGTTTATACTCTGGTTACGATCCTCAAAATAGATATGAAAGTGGAAGAGGGAGCTATGGATCCACGCATTATGGTGGTTCAAGTGCAGTTGGTTCTCATTATGGCATTCCTCCTGAAATTGGCTCTCAAGGTGGAACATGTAGCTATGGCAACACGCACTATGGTAGGTCTAGTGGATCTGGTTCATATTATACGACGCTTACTCAAGTGGGCTCCGAAGGTAGTGGAGGAAGTCATGTAACCCCGCAATATAGTTGCTCTCTTCATGGAAGTGCCCAATACTATCCGGGATCAACTAGAAGTGATTCATACGGGCATCATGGGGCCTTTTATTATGGGGCCTTTTATTACGGGGCTTCAAATGAAAGAGGATTAGAGCTTACTACTCCGGTTCCTCCTCCCACTTTTGGAGGTTCAAACTATGGACAAGGAAGTGCACCGAGTGGATATTACGGAAACTACGGAGGTGGTCCGTTCATTGGAGTACAAAGAGGAGGCAACGGTCAACAATTTGAGTCCGATTCAGATTCAGAATAAAAAAACATGCAAGTATATAGTGAGCATGTATTTGCTCAATTTTCTCATTTTTACTCTCACGACAAGTATAGAGCACTAGATTGGTAGAAGTAGTACAAAATTTTAAATGAATAGAACAATTTTGAACAACAATTTTGTTCACTTTTTCAAAAAGTGTTGTGTAATAGTGTACACCAAGTATGTATGTAGGCAAGCATATTGTTGAAGACATCATTGTATTATTTTATAATAGCGTTGATGTATAAGGCTATAAGCGACTTTGATAAATAATAAAAATATGAAGAAGAAATGTAACTTTATAAGAGCCATATTATGTCTATTTTTGAATTCATCATTTGAGGTTAAATATGTACTAGCATGGTGTATATTTTGAAATTATTGTTGTGTATTTATTACATTTAGAAACTGGTAAATGGTATAAATGTATTTCTAATTAATTTATGAAAAATTGAATTATTTGAATATTTGAAATTTTTTTATTTTTCGTTCAACGATTGCTAAAAACTAAAATGATTTTTTATTGGTATGAAGAAATGCCTAAATTAGACAATTAGTGGTTCTTCTTTAGATTCTATTTTCAAATATGAAAAATAAATCGGATCGAGCGGACGCTTGATTTGTCCGCCTATGGCCGTCCGATCGGGCGGACGGGGTTCGAGGGTTTCGGAGAGGCGGACGGTTGATGCGTCCGCCACCCGCGGCCCGTCCAATCGGGCGGGCGGTTTAGGGCCGTCCGCCGCTGCCCCTCGGATTGGGTGGACGGCAGATTTGTCCGCCCGTGGCTATCCGATGGGGCGGACACAGCTCGAGGGTTCGGGGAGGCGGCTGGCCGATGCGTTCACCACCCCCGGCCCATCCGATCGGGCGGACGGTTTGGGGCCGTCCGATGGGGCAGATGGGCCGTCCGCATTGTCACTTTTGCTTTGCCCCTTATGAATGCAAGGTGGAGCGGAGAGCTTGGTGGTTCATCCTCCATTGGCTCCTTTCCTAGGCAAAGCAAGAGTGGTTTATTGGGGGCTCCTTTGTTGCCAATTTTTTGGACATTTGCGTATGGAATTCAATTTTAAATTAAAAAATTTGATCTATATCAATTTCATTTGTCACGATGCTGAATGGGAAGAAGAAGGTTGCGAAGCTAAAACATAGAGAGGGACCATCAAACTTGGAGGTAGCTCAGCAAAGTCCTTCAAAAGAATGCAAAAAATTCATGATCGAGCGCATCATTCAATTTTATGAATCGGAAACAACATTGTCTTTAGACAATAAGTACATCAGATATCAAGAGGAGTGCATGTCCAAATTCAAGGTAGACGTGACACAGATGTTGTTGGATGCATTGAATGTTCCAAAGTGGCATGACGAAATGCATAAAACGCACTTCACCAAATGTTTGGAGAACAAGGTTCATGACGCTTTGTGGAATTTCAAAGTCATTTTGGTTAAATATGGCAAGCAATATCGACCTAATGACGCCCAGTTTGAAGAAGTGATTCTGAAAGCGGACTTATTTAGGGGGCGATGTGCTCCATTCGCCAAAAAGCACAATCGAGTTGGTTCAATTGGTTGGTAGAAAAGCAATGATGGAGTTGCTGAAGCGGAAAGGACCAAACGGCACTTGATAGCACTTCCAGATACAGCACGCGTGATTGCTGTTGATGATAGAATGATGAGAGGTGGATATGCAACGATTCGAAAGGTCCGTATTGAAAGATGTCCAGGACTACTTCCTTATTGGGAGTTTGCGGCAAAGAAATCCATTCACCACCAAACTCGACTCGATCTTGCAAAGTTAGAACATCAAAACGAATCAATGGCTATTCAAATTCCACACGCGGATATGATACAGTTTGCTGCGGTGCACGGAACGACGTGTGAAGGTTATGCGTATTGGTGGAATGGTGGAATGGTGGAACTCTTCGACAAATGTTGAATATGGATAAAGACTATTCAGACAACATTCAAATCCATTTGATGTATACAAATCCAACCAAAGAGGAGGTTGTAAAAGCTCACCGTTTAGGGCGATATCGGAAGAAGTGCACGGAGCTAACATGGACTTTTATGCATATAATGTATGCAGTGCATCTTGTTGGACATTTGCACAATGATCTTTTTCTGGACAATATCTTGTTGCATTTTCCAGAGGATGAGTCACGTGTGTACATTGGAGTTTGCGATTGGGGCATGACCACCTTAGCTTCTCAGCCAATGAAGTCTTTGTACACATTCACATCAGCAGATGAGATGAAACAGACTTTGTAGAGGAGATGGTGGGTGGATCTACGTATTGCATATTTACATAAAGCAAGTGCAGATGTGGAAGTCATTCCGATGTATTCACGTAAATCAGAAGAGTATGCCATTCGAAAAATTGCTCGGCGGATGAATAGAAACAACATGTCAGAGGCGTATTTCAACTTGCTACTTAAAACACCTAGTGCAACACAATTTGCCTTTCATGAATTTGTAAAAGTGTTTTATACTTACTTGAAGCACATTTCTTCGAAGAGTGACGATGAAAATACTAGTTCAACCCATGTGATTACGCGATTTTTTAATACATATCGTTGGCCGATGCCAGATGAACATTTCCGCCATTTATATTAGATTGGTAGTGTAGAAGTAGTAGTTGAATAGGTTATATAGGCATTAAAAATTAGTTTAGAAATATAGAGTTGGAATGAAAAAAATTATATGTGCAATTAGCCAAATGTGCACACTATATGGTATATGTAAATTTTTGAGTCTACAATGTATGGTATTCTATATTAAATTGAATACATTTTGCCCATATTGATTATATTTGTATTTGTGTTGATCTCGATTTTTTAAATAGTATATATATATTTGAAGTCACAAACTTTTTTAGTTTGCCTTCTGAAAATGAATTGGAATTTTTTCATAGTTTCAAGACTATCATGGACTCATAGTCAAACTTTATAATCTTTCAACTTATAAGAGACATTGTTTTAATTTTTTTTTCCTATGTGGTTCAATCCCTAGAGGACCAACATGTGTTTTGGGGCAATATATAATTTTTGGGCATACGTGTGACTGTAGATTTGCATATTTTGGGTTGAAATTTTTTAATAGAATGTGGGGATGAGAAATATCTTCCATATGCACAAATTTCATGACATTTGAAAATATGAGTCAAATCGCGAACCATTGCACTTCATTTAATATTTAATTGTTTAAGGATTAAGGGAGTGACCACGAGGCAATTTGGGTAGGGCGGTCGGGGGAAACAGGGCCGTCAATGCGGACGGGGCGGACGAGGGGACAAGCGGACGGGCCGGGACCGCGAATGTCAGCGGACGCTGCGGACACAGCGGACGCGTCCGGACATCATGTCAACCTTATACCAATATGTGAGTGCTTTAGGTGTAAGTCCGTGATAATGACTACAATATTCAAAGTAAGGTGGTCTACAATTCAATAAGTTAGGGTGTAAATGGACATGAAAAAATCATCCAAAAGTGTAAAGTATCTACAAATCTATAAATTATAATGTAACCTTGCCAAAATATAGCATTGAATGTAAGTAGCAACACATGCGAATAAGCCAAATATAAATTACAACTACAAATCCTCAAGGCAACAAGATGTGACAAACATTAAAAAATTTATATGTATGCAAAATAAAGTAAAGATCAATTTGAAAACAATGCCTTATTAAATGATGTAGAGGCATTTAGTAGTTTAGTGTGGAAACAAAGACATTACATTAGCATTGAAATAGGAGATACCTATGAAATAAATTTTTATTTATTAGAAAAGTCTTTATTTCTAAAGCAATAAAAACAATTGTCAAAAAAAAGATGTAGAATACTTGGAAAATACTTGTGATTTAAATCTAATGTCTAGATATTTGGGAATAAGCTTGGAACTCTTGAACTTTCTTCCTCTAGTTGGCTAGAGGTTGATGGGACAATGGAAGGATATTTGTCTTGTACTATAGGTGCCAAAATCAAATTCTTCATTTCTTGAATTAGAGTTTGTGCCTGATCAAACAATAAATCTTTCCAATTATCATCATTTAAGTTGTAAATCATTTTGAAATGATAAGATTGGAAGGATGGTAATTTTTTGAGAATAATAGGCTTCAACATTTTTTTTTGTCATTATCCTTATTAATGAACTCTCTAAAGCATTGTGCTGGATGTTACAAACATTGAACAAGAGTTTGCAATGGTTGAGGCACAGATCAATTCCAAAACTATTAGAGAATTATTTTTCTTATCAATCCTCTCGGAAATGTATTGGTGGATAAGCCTAGCACTTTGAAAACCTAGAGGCTTTGCAAAACTTTGAAGCCAACAAAGTCTAATAAAAAATTTTGCTTCTCAATTGAAAAAAAACTCTTTGGTGAATCTATGAAAATACAGACCTTGAAGAAGATGGAAGTTGGGGGATTTTTACTCAAGAAGTTGTAAGACAAACTTAAAGTAAAAATAAATGTAAACTTAAAATGAAAAAAAAATCTCCTAGACTGCTTGGATCATGGCTTGGACTATTTAGGTCATGGCTAGATAGTGTGTGATCTAAGCTTAACGGTTCAATAAAATCATCTTTTCTAGACAACACTACTCATTTTTGTGGAACAATTAGTTTCATGTCCTCTAGATTGAATTCAATTTCTGAAATCATATCATAATATTTATTGGATAGTACCATCTCACACTTGATAAATTTTGTATTATCACATTTGAAAGTTGAATTAGGAATGACTTTTCAAATTGAATACATACATTCCCTAGAACTTTGGTACAATAAGTGAAAATGTGATAGAAAAAAATATGATTTTAAAAAGCTGAAAGAATATTTTAATTTCAATAAAATACAGTTCAAAAATCACATCAAAAATTGTAATGGTCAAAAAATAGAAGAATTTCTCATGTACAAATTAAGTCCTCTAGCGCCAAAGATTTTGAGAATTCAAGTTCTGTGATGTCATGATTTCTAAAGTTCCCCTTCAAAGAGTGTCACCCTTTCCAAACAAGGCCTATAATAAATCAAAATATTAAGAATTTACTCTTATTTTGGTGTAATTCATGGATAATGGTTGGATTTCGGAGATCCAATTCACATTGTTTATCTACAATATTTGAATTTTAGATGCTTGAAGTGCTCCTAGAATCCTAGTTTCTTAGAATCTTCATTAACTTATTTTGTCAAAAAAAATAAAGAAACAAGTGTAATAAGTAGTATTTGGAGAGGTTCAAAAATAATTCTAGGCCACTTTTGTTACTCATGCCATCTAACTATATACTCAAAAGAGTCAAGCAATCTATTTCAATTACCCCCTCTCTCAAAATAAATGAATAAGAACAATTTCAAACATATTCATAAAAGAGTACGAATAGGAATAATAATACAAATATGAATACCAATATGGATGTTGAATGCATACATGGAACAAATATATGTATGTCCCATATTTTTTGGCAACATTAGGACACCAAAAAATATAAAAGTCTCAAATTCATGAAAAACTCTAAAAATAATTTTTTATTAATATTACAGTAGTCCATTTTAGTTATCCTCTCCTTAATAAATGAAGCAAACAACAACAAGGACATACTCCCTCACTACCAACTCAAAGAGTTGCAATCAATAACAAATTGAAATTCCACATACTTCATGACCCCTTAAAGGACAAGCTAGTGATTGTAGAAATCATCCCTTTGAATACCATGTGAATCAGTGGCTTCAAAAAATGTAAAAACACTCATTGGAAGTCAAACTACTATAGAAGAGCTCCCCTTTTCACTACAAAATTTTAAAAATGAATAATTGCACTTTTATGTGACACAAAGAGATTCTTTGTCATTTATAGGACACAAAATGCCCAGAGTCATTTATGGGTTTATGTCTTTATTATGTGAAACACTAAAATACATACTACTACAGACTCAATGCTCCACAATTTCAGGACAAGAGTGTGACATTCAAGCGATCCTGGAGTACTAAACTTCTATTTATCTGTTTTCTTCTATTCATCCATCTCTTCGTTCCTCTCTTTTGACACCAAAGTGTTCGTGATCCTGTCTATGACTTCCGTCGTTTTGCTTGTTGGAGAGCTGGTGTCGATCACTGCTTCAAATCTGCTTATGCACGGTGTTTCTCTAGCACTTTGAAATCTCTGTACTAATTTTTTTTCGCAGTAGTGCTGCCATTGCAACCGACCAGAGCGGTGTTTCCGTGGTCCGCATTTCAGATCAACATGTGAGATTTATGCTTTGGTCTTGTGCTTTGGCAGCAGCCCTGTGAAAAAAAGAATGAGTTCTCCGCCAATTGACTCAGATGGAGTGCCCATGTCTGTGGATGGAAACCTGATCTTCAAGCGCACCAGAAGAGAACTCTACGTCGGGAACCTCTTGTGGTTGTGGACAGTGCTTTGAGGTTTGAGGTACAGGATCTGGTTACGTTTTGGTGGTGGATGATTGATTGTGGCTTCTTTGCATTTGTGTTTACCCGTTCCTCAGTTCTGCTCTTTGGTGCCACAAGCGATACACGTTTAGTCGGAAGTTAAGCAGAAGATTGACCTAGCTGCAGAGTTGATTAAGCATGGAAGGTGTGGAGATGAAACCTTGAACCCTGAACCCGACATTGGCATGTGTGGAGATGAAAGTCATCAATCCGTTCTCGTCAGGTACGAATGTACGATAGCGAATTCCAGGACTTACCTCGTAAACTTACAGAGCTATTTTTATCACTCGAAGAAGTTGAATCTCGGTTTGGGATTCGGGTTCCGAATTCCATATACCCTTGACTCTGCCGACAATCGGAGAAAAGTGTTAATTTAGGGTAGGCGTCGACTGACGCCTTTACTTGCTCTTTTTAGAACTGGTACTTTACTAAAAACGGAAATTCCTTTGCTTGCCACCCAAGACAGTCATGGCATCGGTATTGCCGATTGCTTGTCACCCAAGACATCGGTATTATGTATATATTGCAGAACGAACCATGCAATTACATGTCTCCCAGCTTTTGAGGCTGTTTTGTGTTTTCAAGCAACGGATCGAGGTTGAGCTTTTCTGATTGTTGGGAACATGATTGCTAGAAATTAGGTGACTCTGAATCTTCCCGAGTCTTCTCCGGTTCGATGATCCCCGTCGAATTCATGGTTATTCCTTTCGGAGTAACATGTCAATTTTGAAGTTTGTGAAGTTTTCGTAGTCGGAGAGACTCGGGGAGATTCAACATATCGATTGTCTCTTCCTGGTCAGACTGAATAAATCAAGTGAGCCGGTGACAGTCAACATTGTCGGAGTTGAATGTGTTGCATCATCCTTCATGGCAGCTGCACTCACCATGACCACGCGGCGCCTCATGAAGGACCTACAAGAGGTGAAGGAGAGCCCTTTGTTCAACGTGGTCGGGGAGCCGGAGGAGGGCAATCTCTTCGTCTGGCATGTCAACATCCGGAGCTCGGAAGGCGAGGAATTGGAAGAGCAGCAAGCGAACCCCCTCACAGGAGCAGTCTTCCATCTCATTCTGGAGTTTCCTTCCTCCTTTCCTGCTGAAGGTCCCTCCGTTCACCTCTGCACACCACTGCCACACCCCAACGTTGCGCTTCAATCGGAATCTCGGGTATGATCTTTGATCACGTTTTCTTTTTCTGTTTTCATGTATAATTGTCGACGAGTATGATCTATATGGCTGTTCATGTTTCGTTAGTAGCTCTGCAGGTATCAGCTTTCAGTTGTGTCCACGCAACGGGTTAAATGGTTGGGTTGATCAATTCAATTCAATGTATTGCGTTTTGCTGCTTTTGACTTTTTTCGTTTGTCTTCTTCTTGATTATGTTTGACGTACAGTATTGACTTTGCTGTATATAGTGGTGGATGATGGAGATTGTGGCATATTTCATTAGGCAAGATGTGCTGTTGTTTTGTGTTTAGGCGAAGGGTTGGCCAGTGTCGCTGTGGAACTGTACGCCAGCGTACAAGGGCTGGAGCAGTGCGTACAGCGTGCAGAGTGTCCTGCTTCAGCTGCAAGCCTTTCTGCTTCAGGAGGATCTCCTCTACGATGTGCATAAGGTGTCGATGCAACAAACGGTTGAGCGATCAAGGAACTTCGTCTGTGAAGGGTGTGGACATGCAGACTTAAAACCCGTCCCTGCATTTCTGACTTCGGAGGAGATTGAGGTTACAGTACGCACCAGGCTGAAGTTCATATCCAACCCAAATCGGTCACTAATTAAATCACATCCCCAGCCTCCGAAGCCACAGGTTGATCAAGCGGCTGCTGTGTCGGAGGAGGTGACAAGTGAGTGGCAGACTGTGACTTCAAGGAAGAACTCTAGATCCCTGGCAAAGAAGAGTGCGAAACAGAAGGTTATAACCAGTGCTCCAGATCTTCCTCCAGAAAAACCGAGCATTGAAGTAGCCATGGGCCACTTTGGTTCACTTCCCCAAGAGGCGCTAACTACAATCATGTGCATGCTGTCTACCGAGGATCTGAGCTCTATCTCCAGGACATGCCGCGGGCTGAAGGCCGCCAGCGAGGACGGCTACTTGTGGAAACTGCTGCTCCACCGCCACCTCCCTCCACGCTACTTCGTTGGAGGATTGGAAGCACGTCTTCGTCCTCCAGCAGAACAACATCATCGAGAGTTTGTGTTGCTTCCATACAAAGTGCACTTTCGAGGAGGAAGTTCTTGGATTCCCGATCTCCTTCACCGTTAACCCCCGCACGCACGACGTCGACTACATCCAAGTCCATCTCGACATCCTCTCCCACGGGGCGTACGCGAGCGGCGTGCGTAACACCGCTGACAATCAAAACTTCAAGCTCCTTCTCCCTCTCTACATCACGCAGGATCACTTCGAGCGCGCCTTGCCGATGATTCAATCTGCCATTGTAGAGCTTTGCCCTCTGGGTCGTGGAGTCTCCAAAGTTTTTCGTCCCGAGATGGTCTTGGACGTGATGCCCAAGGTGCTCAACACCATGGTGGTTTTGCTGTGCGACAAGGGAGTGGGTGCCAGCGAGCGTGCCATCGAGGGCTACTGCATGATGCACCGTCTGTTTCTCGCCCTTTGCCAGAGATTCAATCTCTGGAGCAAGGCCGAACAGGAAGTCATCAGGTTCCGGAAGTCTCCGGGAGCTCAGACGAAAGAGCAGTGCCCGGATCTTGGGAGACTCATGGCGCGACTCAGTGTGTGTTTCTCGGAAGCCACGGCGTGGAAGGAGATTGTGCGTCCCCTCACAAACGAAGTCTTCGACCGGACAGTCATTTGGATTTGCAAGCATGATCCGTCAGTTGCAGCACACTATGAGCAGGCAGGTAGATCGTCGGTCGTTGATGAGAAGCTGTTACTTGCAGCGTGGGAAGGGAGTCGAATTGCGTTGAGGTTGAACATGTTTCACGATGGTTTTCTGCACTTGCTGGCGCGTCCAAGTGGTTCCTCACTGAAGGAAGTCACTGCTGGCTATGACGCGTTGTATGGCATGCCCTCGGCGTTTTTGAAGAAACGGATTCAGGATTTCATTAAGAAGGTGATCACAACTGGGTACGACTGGCCGTTTTTCTTCCGAATCATGGGCATGCAGGTCCCGACGAAGGTGCATCTTACCCAGTGGCTGGGGCAATGCTGGAAAAACTCGCTTCGGAAAGGCTACCACAAACGGGGGACTCAGTTTGAGAACATTCAGAGGCGAGGAGTGTCGACGATCCTGCTCAAGGGGGAGTCATACAGTGCGCCAGTGAACATGAGAACAGTAAAGATGCTGGAATCATGGCGCTGGTCAGGTGTTGGACATCGGTTCCTGGATGCTTCATGCTTGTTGTACGATGTTAACAGGGACTTTAAGGAGCTGGTCGACTATCGCCATACCCAAGACCAATGTAGAGCGATTCGACACTCCGGAGATGTGATAGACTACGAGAATAATAAAGGGAATCACACCATCGAGATAGACCTCTCGGCCCTTCGCTCGGACATCAAGGAGCTCTACTTCACCATGAGCGGGTTTGACGGGGCGACGTTGAGGGATTTCCGACTTCCTTTCGTGCAACTGAAAGATGTCACCACCGACGTGGAGCTCTGCGAGTACAGTCTGGAAGATAAGACCCTGTCCTCGCACACTTCTGTCATCATGTGCCGAATGTACCGTAGTGAGACTCTGGCGTCAAGGTGGGAGGTGGAAGCTCTGGGTCACCTGGGAGCAGGGGCTGCGAATGACTACAATCCCATCAAGGAAAGCATCAGGCAGCTCATCAATTGCCGAAGTGAACTTTCGGCGAGGAATATTTGAATCGATGCTGACGGTACACTCAACCCTCTCTAATTACACTGAAAAATGGACTTCTAAGTGCACTCTCACATGTGTTCACAGCCTGAGACGTGTTCACGAGGTGACAGATTTTCAGGGAATGTGCAACTGTGTGTCATCAGAGAGGGTTGAGTGTAGTGGTGAGGATAGAATTCAGTCGAGTTTTACAAAGGAGTCGGGGCGATATGCAGGGGAATGTGGAGAAGAAACGTGGTTGTTCTTCGTGAGAAGACCACAATTTTGCAATCGTGATTTTGGATAGGATGGTTAACTTTGAGTTTGTGATTGGGCTTCTTGCGAACTCCTACCACTCTCCATCGTTCTACTGATGCCAGGTAATTACACGCTGCAAATCAGACGTGGTTCTCATCTATTTTCATTTGAAGTTGTACCTTGTGCACAATTCATGCTATGTATTGGTTGGTTACCTTAAGTGGGTGAAGTTTACTGATACACGATTGAGTTTGGATTCGCCACTTGCGGGATCGTTCCTGCATTATATTTCGATTGTCTAACTACATCATGTTTTATGGCAGATTGTCACGTGGCGGAATGCAGGCTTTCTTATTCGTTTCAATTGCATCAGATATTCTCTCTAACTCTCCAAGGTCACCTTTTAAGCAAATTCTTTACACGATACAGGACCAGAAGGCTCAATTTATTTGAAATGTTTGGTTCGTTTCTTGGATCTGTGACACGCAACGACTACTCTGGAGAATTAGAAGCTGCTATTAATTTGCACGGAGTGGTATAGGAGTGAGGTTTTTGCTTTCGCAAGGCAGTAGAAGATGGACTGTATTGAGTCAAACATTTCTCATGTGAAATGGATCTGCGACTGAAATACAACTGAATGAAACTCACTTATTGTACCTGAGAGGGTGAATATATTGATGGGAGAAAGCAGATTCCACATGTGTATTTCCTAATAATAAGACCCACATTATGAACTTGCCGCCCTATTTTTGTGCAGTGTGGGGTCCCCTGCTCCCAAAGGTGAAACAATTTACACGAATGCACATAGATAAGTTCATCTACAAATGAATCACAAACGCCTCCATAATCGCTAGTCCATAATGGTGGCCATTACTTGCAGCGCTGTGACCATGTGACTGAAAACACCAACCGCATTGTCATATATCTGGTGTTGTGCTTTACGTTACAACCGATAAATCTCAGACCCAAACATAACCCCGTCTAGACTCTAGAGTCACTACCAACCTTCTCGCGCTCTCAAAGAGCCGTAGATCTCCAAGATCTTGCAGTCCTAATTAATCTAGAGGATAGCGTCATGTCAGATATCAGTAACTGCTTGTCAAGTACATAATCGTACCGCACAGAGGGAACTCTTTTCAGATTGCACGGTCTCGAAGTGTGCAACTCTTCAGAGCGGTTCGGAAAGAAGTACAGTACCTGGACAGTCGACAGAAAGGGGAGCCTTTCTGACCAAGATTCTAAATTCTGAAGCCTACCTGTGAACAACATCACAGAAAGCACACTTCTAACACTGCACACTCGAGTCACACCTTCTGCAACTCTACCTCCTCATACTATCATCCACAAGCACGGGAGTGTACCTGGAGCCGATCTGCCGAACTCTGTGTTTCGGAATGGCACTCACGTGTTTGTGGAGCAAGATGTCAGCATATACCTCTTCATTCTCAGTAGATTGACTCCACGAAGGCTCTTCATTATCATGGACCCTTTCGCTCTCCATTTTCATCCATGTATTGAAAGAAAGGCTCAGTTGTCGCCGTCCCACCCCAGGCTCCTCCTTGCACTCATTCTTGCAGACTGGCTTGGAATCTGTCGAGCAAACAGGTCTGGACTTGGGTCGACTTCGTCCGAGGAAGCCTCTGGGTAAGCAAACTGACCCTGCACCGACTTTGACAGACTCCCGTTTCACATTGTATTCCTCACTTGCCGGCAGGAGGGGAGCGTTGCCTGCAGCTGGAGCCCCTCTCACTCGCATTCCTTTGTGTTGCAGGCACCGTTTACGACCTTTAACAGGAGGAGTGTTACAAGGTGTACCTTCGTCGGTTAACACACCGCACCGCAACTCCAGAGAGGCCAGTCTTACTGGGCTGCGGACACTTACTGGGACCTGGTGTGGCGTGGTCATGAAGTAGCCCGAGTTTTTGTTGCTATTGGACGGAGCATCTAGGGGCTTTCGCAAGGCCACTTTGATACCAACAGCATTTGTACCACAGAAGATGTACTTCTTGCCTGAGGATAAAGGGTTGCAGAAGGCGTCGTTCCTCGGCCAGACCATGAAAAGCTTGGCAAGAATATCACGAGAACGGCGGTTGCCATTGCTGCCTTTATTCCAAGCGTAATCAAACACAGCCAGAAGCTCTGATTCCACTTGCTTCGCTACCACCTTGCTGTCTGTCTGTTAAAGATATTCAGAAGAAGTAGGAGTCATATTTGAAACTAACCTGCTGAAATAGGGTTTAGGGTGCCCCTTTTCAATATATGGACTGTCTAATAAGTACACTAATAAAGGCATTTGGTGTTAGTCACCTGATCGTGTTACCTCTCTGAAAACCTATTTGAGGTCACACTATTCATGAACTTCCTATCAGTGACTAGAAGTGTTTGGTTCATGTTTAGGGTTTGTAGCACAAAAGTACATTTCCATAACAATGTAGATGAGCTCTTGGTGATCATGATAAGGAATGGTTGACACTTTCATAGCCAAATTGATGAACCATTGTCTTCTCATATGAGCATGTCAAAGACTAATTATGTTTGATTTGCTCAAGTGAACTCGAAATAACTTTTAATTGACAATATTCTCAAACAATGGCATGCCACTACTAGTCAACAACAATAGATTCTTGTTTCTTTTTCAAATTAGTGTTAGCAACACTAAATATTGTTATTAGTGTAGTGCAAAAGCATATATAATAGGATATTGAAATAAAGAAATGATATGACACAATCAAGATTGGAATTAGACCATTGGTGGTAAAAATATATATTACCTGTGCCCATCGAAAGGCAATGGCACTACCAAGAGCAAAAACTTCCGAGAAGAGATGTGGCCCGTTACATGATATCTTGCTTCCACTATCAATTGACCCTTGACTACTAGTACTCCCACCAGATATTGAGTCATCATCTCTTTGGTACAATTTTGTAGACAACGATCTGTGAGCATTTTCACAAACCCAAACCTCGTTTAAGTACTTGAGTTGGTGACATTCATGTCATGTAAGGTATAGGGCACTATTTGCATCCTTAAGTAGTGTGGTATTTGGGTGATCACAATAGAGCCATAGAGAGATGTTCAGATCCAAGAGCCCAATTTGAGATCATGTTTTTATCAATGTATGAATTTCTTATGCCATGCCAAAGAAACACTAAAAGTGATTGTACAAAACCTGATTTCCATTCAAAGATACATATTTAGTCAAGTCATGCTTTCAACCAAGTTGTTAATTCACTTAATCTTTTCATACACTTCGTTAACCTTCAATTAGGTCCACATATCTTTCAGCCTAAACAAGAGACAGAAGGAGATCAAGTTGTTAATTCACTTAATCTTTTCATACACTTCGTTAACCTTCAATTAGGTCCACATATCTTTCAGCCTAAACAAGAGACAGAAGGAGATCAAATCCCCAGGGCATCAATGTGATGGAGAAATTCATACCTGGATCCTTCAAGATGTGACCCCCCTTGCCCATATTTCTGGAGACGGAGACGGATGTTGTCAGCCTGGCCAACGTAGACGGCCATGACGTCTTCCCTCTTCAAAGTGCGTGTGCGTTGGCGATGCGAAGTGGGAGACCATGATGGAGTCGTCACTCCCAGTTCATACACTCCAGGCCCAAAGTGAGCAGCTGGCAGGTTGTGCAGATGGTATCTGTCTATGCCATCTTTTCCAGCCATATGTTCGCTCCAATCTGAAGGACCGACCAGAATCTACATCACCGAAAACAGCAGGATTTAAGAACCCAACGACATTCAGAAAATGAGACAACGAGCTCGCCTTCATTGCATAACATTCAAGGAGAACAATAAGAGTAGTAAAGACGATGCCCTAGCAGCCCAAAATACAACAAAACCCTCAACAAAACTGGGCACTATGTGAACCCTAATGGATCTTCAAAATGCAGAACCAAATGTGAAGTATAATTTCCAGTGAGTGAGACATAACTAGGGTACGGATGGAGAGCTACTCTAGTGACCCCAAGTGTATGTTCGCTGGTGAGTATACATTCTCGGGGTTGGTGTAACCTGAGCACCACTCGTCTGCTAGGGCATTACAACACTGACACAGATAATTGATTCTCTTTTTAAAAAATCGTTGCTGCCTGATGTGAGGTAAACTAAAATAAAGACCACTTGCACTTGCCATCGACAGGATCAAGATTCAGTCAGACTAGAAAGACAAACGCTACCTTCCAATTGGAGAAAAGCTTGTCATGTTTCACAAATTCGCAATCCTCTCGTTTCAATCGTCCCTTGGCACTTGGCCACCCACTTCGTTGCTGGACTAGCAAGTCCTCAGAGCTGCAACTCTTGAACACAAACTCCATCCTCTCCCTTCCTTTCACATCCTCATAAGCCACATTCACGCCACCCAAACCTTCCTCCAAACCTCCAAGAACAACAACAGCACTCCCCGCCAGTACACATC
This sequence comes from Pseudoscleropodium purum, assembly GCA_963969395.1. Lineage (NCBI taxonomy): Eukaryota > Viridiplantae > Streptophyta > Bryopsida > Hypnales > Brachytheciaceae > Pseudoscleropodium > Pseudoscleropodium purum. The sequence goes on from OZ017796.1 coordinate 10,210,657, forward strand.
TCTCGCAGCATCAAGACTCAGCAACAAATGCAAAATGCCTCTCCTCTTCTCACAACGCTCGATGCTGACACGCCCGAAGCCTCCAATTGAGAGACATGAATCAACTCCGTCAATATTGAATCAACGCCCTGTTTGTCTATTCCCCCTAAACCCTGGCAATCGCTCGCTCAATCCTCAAAGGTTCGCACTCAGAGTGAAGCTCTCAGCTTGGAAATCGGTGACCACACCAGTAAATCCGTTGGGTGGCACTTGATGCAATTCATAAACCCCGCACGCAGAAAACTGGAGGGTGGATCGATCCACTGGACAAAGCTTCAGGGGAATTGAGTGCACGCTCGACAAAGTGGAGATGATGGGGCTGCATCATCGCGATTTCCACCAGCGTCGTCATCAATAACGACAGGAGGTCTGGACACGCACAGCATCATTAAGCCAGAGGAGCTATAAATGCTCCATCGCTGGGGAAGATAGCAAAACTTCGCAAGGAACCGGCGCAACTGGATCTTCTTGGAAACGCCGGAACACGGCATCCAACGCCCCTGCCCATGTGCCCATGCATACGGTTGCGGCCAAGTTGCGTCTTGGCTGTCGTACCCGGGGGGAAGGGGGGCGAGGGAATGGCCCCGGGTATGAAGAGGTGTAGTGACAAGGTTTCCAACACAGGTAACACAAGGCAGAAACACCCATACCCGATCACTTAAGAAATTCTGGGACAGATCATGAGCATTATGAGGCAATGCAAATTTTTCCTATGTTGAATGATAGGAATATGGAGACTGCAAATTTATTGTAATTTTATTCTCAAAATTGGGACTATTATGAATTATGGGAGTCTAGAAGTGCTCATAATCTATAGTCAATGTCTAAGCTCTTCTAATTCCAATCATTCAAGAACTATTTTTTGGCTCACTACTTCCTACTTTCTTGCTCATTCTTTTGGGACATGTATCATCACCTTATAAGTCCCAACCTTGAAAAGGAGAAAAAAAAAACATTGCAAGCTTTGGTTGGAAATTTGTATCAACCTTGGTTGGAAAAAGTTGCACGCTACAGGTCAAGTAGGAGCCCTCATCATTGGATATAGGTATTTCTACCTTTAGGTATGAGGTCCATAAACTATCTACTTCTAAAAACTTGGTGAAGTTATAGGTGAAAGCAAGAGAAATCCAACTCAAGTGATTTTGTACTTTTCTTAACACTTTAGTAATATCTCACAAGTTTTCAAAGTTGAAAACATAGAAGAGCCTAAACTTAACACTAGACTCACCTTAAATGGACACCCTAGAAGCATGAAATGTCTCAACCTTCACTGGTTGCTTCAAAAAACTCTTCACTTGTCATTAGTTGCTTTTCAAGAGTTGTTGTAGTTTTGAGTCTTCAAAGTCATTCACTCAAGGCCAATTTTTAGGTGTCAAGAGAATAGAAAGTGCCTCTAACTTCTAGCTATTGTATCTTACAAGCCATACTATCTCTATCACTATGTATCTTTGGTGCACATTTGATCAAGCTTTCAAATGTATTTTACTAATACATGACAAAAATGACAAATAGTCATATAGCATAAATAGATTTTCCTAACTTATTTTGTCTTTATAATAGATGTACATTCAATTGTACTTAACTTTTAATGCTTGAATCTTTTCGAAGATTTCTTTTACATTTTTTATTATATTTTTGTAGGAATACATTGATTACATCAATTTCATCAAATTGCTCATAAAAAGGTCATTTTTTTGAAGAGTCAATAATTGCTTGGGATGATTGAAAAAATTGGAGGACAATACATTGTCATGATTTTGATTGTATTCATTATTTAAAATATGGATGATGGAGAGTTTAGGAGTTACCATTTGAATCTTGGAGGTACTAAAAGTGGTCACTCAAAGCATGTATATTTAATTAATTATCAGTTATAGGTTATGGGCTATTGATTTTGGAATTTTTAAGCTACATCAAATGATATATGAATTGTTGCATTCTATATTGTAGGATATTTCCAAATATCACAATATACACTAGTAATTCATTAATATACCACATTTAGAAAGTAGATTTTTAGCTCTTAGGATTGGTCTCTTAATTTTCTAATAAATTCGTGCTTGAAGACCTCATGTATACCACTACATTCAAAAAATATACATAAGTTGTATTTTCTAACTTTGACATTCAATCAAAATTTAAATGAGTTTGTATATATACTTGCATTTGAATGAATGTGTCATTTGGAGATGATGGAATAAATAATTTCACTTCCACTTTTACTTGATTGGTTAAAAATTGCCTTGATTTTTACATATTTATAAATATAAAGAAATAACTAAATAATGCACAAACATTATTATTTTATGCATAGCAATATACAAATATTTTTGCAAAGTGCATTGTTGGATGTGCACCAAATTAAATATGTAGCTAAGATTTTTTTAATTATGTAGTATTATTGTCAAATTTAGAGCATTTATAAGAGCATTCTTTCATTGGTGCAAACCTTTAAACTCTTAAAAATTTAGAGATTACAAGTGCCCTCTTATTTCTATTTTCTTCACACAAAAGTAATGGGTAGTTGTATAGCAAGTTTTGTAGTGTTATTTATGCAAATTTTTCATCTCTCATTGTATCATGCTTTGTAATGCTTAATAAATTGGATTTCAACAAGTTTATTCAAAACACCAACAAATTATCTCCTAAAGGTTTGGATGACATTAGAAGGGATTTGAAGGCAATGGAAGTTTGTTTTAGGCTTGTTCCCTTTGTTATTACTCTTGCAATGATGAAATGGTTGATTGTTTGAAACAAAATGTTAAAAAAATTTCAAAATGCAAAAAAAAAGTAGAAAAAGAATTTTCACTTTTTTTTCAAATTTTTTTATATGATGTGGCAAGGTCTTGGCCACATTATAGTGTTGTAGTGGCATAGTTTCCTTGTCCCCTGTAGCATGGGAATTCGTAGGCTTCTGTTGCCTTTAAATCCCTTCTAATGCTATTCAATGAACATACACATATGAGCTTGGATAAGTGTGTATGAAGTCATTTTTTAATGAATGTTCTCCAAATTTTAATACAAGGTGTAAACATGTATACCCTTAGTAAAAATATAATTTTTTCTTTGATTGGGTGCCTAGATCAAAATTTATGTTGCTTTGAACTTTTTAATGGCCCAAGCAACTTTAAACAACATGTGCCAAAAACTCTTCCTATAATTTTGAAATTTGGCTTCTATATAACTTACATGATGCAAAGTGAAAATGTCAAAAAAAAACAATCATGTATAGTATAAAAATCTCACTTTAAGAGGAGCTAAAGCCTATTGGTTGGTCCTATTTAGCAAGATTAGAAAAAACAACCTTTCACTTCTAACTTCAAACATTGTATCATAGTCATTAGGAAAAATCTAAGCCCTGTAGAGGGCCGTTAAGAATTTTGTTTTCAGCGCCCCATAGTGTAGTTACAGGAAAATTATTTTATTTTATTTTAATATTTTTAATTAAAAAAATATTAAAAAAGTATCAAAACCTGATGTAGCATAAGTAGTGCCACATTAGCAACTTTCATAAAAAATAAAAAATTGCTGAATTCCTCTCTATTTGCAACAAGGTAGTTGTGGGCAGTTCCAAACTTGCAGCCTTCCCAAGGCCTGAAATTTTTTGTAATGACCACCCATTTCCAACTAGAGAGCTATACCTAACTTATAGGGTGCAAATATTCTCAACTAAGGCTAGAACAAATTTCCAATCAAAGCTTAGCCAATGTATTTTTTCTCCTTTTCAAAGTTAAGATTAATCAAGTCATGACACATGTTCCATAGTGAGTAGGAAAGAAGTTCTTGACTAATAAGAATTAGAAGACTCTGGATATTAGGTATGAATTTAAACTAACCCTTGGCTTCCAAAATTCATAGCAATTTCAATCTGAATCATAAAATTACCAAAAAAATTGCGACTCCCCTAATTTCTATCTTCTAACATGATAGAAAATTTACATTGCCTTACACACTCCATAACATATTTGAAATTGCTAAAGTGTCTGACTATGGGTGGTTCTACCATAATTTTTCAATTTGTGTGGTCAAAGTATCTGAAATGTTTTCCACGCATTCGTATAGTAAACTAGTAGAAATTTTATATAGTTGAATTTTGGAAAAAAAAATTCATTTTCTTTTCATTGCCTTGAAAAGTCAAGTAGATTTTTCACAATTTGTGCCCTAAATGTGCCTCGGTTGTTGAGGGGTCAATAGTGAACTTGTATCTCTGTCACCTAAACACCAAGATGGGTATTAGGGCAATTGTTTAACATTTGAAGAAAACAAAACAAAAAACCGGTTATTTGTTATGTTTCATTACTTTCAAATTCCAAATTTGGTGGAGGCTGGCCAATAATTCAGACATAATTTGCATTAAATTTTAGTTTTTCCAGTAGCAACTGTACAATTTTTGACTTTCAGCAAAATTGCTCTAAATGATTTCAATTAATGAATGTCAATTAAGTTTGCCTTTTCCATTACATATGATGGCAATATTTTCGACAATTGTTCTGCACTTTAATCTATAAGTTACATGTCTCGGTTAACAAAGGAGGAACTGCTCATGTGCATTTCATATTTGGCAATCGGAAGCTTTTTACTTTGGAAGTTTCACCTCCCAAGTATAAACTGTGTATGGCAGTGCCTGTCACTTTTGGGTACATCGCCAATATAAATAAGATTGCATTTTTCGCCTGATCGATCAGACACCGAATCACAAAAGGCACGCTCCCTCTACTTACATACACCACTAACTTAATGAAGTCTCCTTCACCAACAAGGACTCAGTCTTAATTCTTCTATGCTAGCCCACCCATTTTCAACCAATTAAGCAATTATGCATATCTGGAGCATAGGTTTTTTGAGTGCAGAAATTCTTCCATGTATAGAAATAGGGTTTAGAAGGATTTCATGTTTTTCCAGAATTTTATTTCTCAAAATTTAATTACTATAAATTTTTTAGTTGGAGATTCTGTTTGACCTATTCTTGTCATATAGGTATTCCTATTACCAACCATGGGTTGGTTGCAAAATCAACCAAGACTGCAGCCAATCGTAATGCACCACAATTGCATTGCAAATTGTGCCATAATTAATCTCCTGCTATTTGGGAAGAGTGTAGCCTATATGATGGGAATGGGTTCCGGTCAGAAATGGGTCGGCTACCATAATATCGCAATCCCGATGCACGGGCACCTCATATTGACTCCTGAATCTGGAAAATGTACACAAACGGTAGATAGTCCCCCACCCTGTACATTTTCAATAACAGGGATTTAATATAAGCTAGCTCCCTGTGGAAGCAATTCACTATGGAAGCAGATGGTTAGCTAACTTTGCAATCCCACAGCATTGATCAACCACCCAGCTTCACACCCACCCTCACTCGTCGCTGCAATTGTCAATTAAATCCATCATCGACCCTGACGTACGCAATTACTCATACAACCGGGATACAAGCTAACTAAAACGTAACCCTCTCGATCAAAGTCTCAATCCCTTGGTATATAAACTTCAAAACCCGTCTTCCCAATTCCATTACTCCCCCACTCGCTCTCACTTGCGTGCATTCCTCTTCGTCCTTAGCTTCCATTTTGCAAAGCTAGATCGATGAAGACCATGGGCGTGCAGGCGATCTCCATAGCGGTTCTGGTTGTAGCAGCCATGCTTCTGGTGGCGCCGGCTGAGGGCAGGGCGTTGCTGAACCTGGGCAAACTGATCGACCATTTCCTCGATTGCCCACCGCCGCCTGCAGAGGAGGCGCCAGGTCCGGAGCCTGCTTACAGTGTGCCTTACTACAGTCCTCCGGATGTGGAGGCTCCGGCGCCGGATGTTTACAGTGTGCCGGATGCTCCTGAGTATCAGTCTCCGCCTGGGCCTCCTTATGCTGATAGCCCACCTTCTCCCATTTCGGAGCCTGCTCCGGAGTACCAGACGCCCCCTGCCGGAGGCTACTGATCGATCAATGCATCATTCTCTCGCAAAGCAGGTATGCACTGGACGTACGTGGATTATCATGGTTTTGCAAAATATGGTACTCGTGAGATCGATACTGGTCTTAGTAAGTTTAGTTTGTGCTGGTATAGTTTCGATAGCAGTATTTATATGCATATTGATGAATATGGGTCTTATATACTTATATTGAATTAAATGACCAATCTTACTTGCATGATCTATCAACACTTACTGGCCGGCCGTGGGGAGTGTGGACCTGGTTTCATAAATCTAGCAAATTTGTGTGTTGGTGATTGAATTGATTGAGTGACGTGCTGCAGGAGATGGGATCCGGATCGAGGTTGAAAATCGAAGGAGAATTCGACCAGCCCTTGGCTTGAAATGTCTATGATTGAGAATTGATCCTGGAGCGAGTAGAATAGTTGACGAGTCCATACGTACGAGTAATTCATGGTGCACTGCGTTTCTGACTAATTGTCAAGTTCCAGGATCATCGGTTGAATTTATTGAAGAAGAAAAAATTTAACCTTGTTGTTTATTAAGTTGTTGCATCGACTCATCTTGTCACTTTCGATCCCTCTGTTCTTGGCTTGTTTGATTCTACAGTAGACTTATACTAGTCCACACGTTTCATTGAGTACTGTACATTCAAGCCTCTGTCACTACTAGAATTAGAATTTGGATGGTTTAGCACTGTTACGGGAAATTTCGTTAAAATGGCGGTATTCCAAACGCCATTTCTGCATTTCCGTCTTTAGCTCCAAATCCGAAGTCTTGTACTAATATATATGTAGAATTCAAGTGCCAAGTTTGTGGAATACCGCCCTTTTAACGAAATTTTGGTTCCGTTGTACGGAGTACGTAGCAACGTTTGGGAAGATGGTTTACCTACGTACGTTTTGGCAGTAAAATGCAAATTTTGGAAAGCGCGCACTTCAGTGAACACACAACATTTTTCAGCAAACATGCCCAAAATACGTTATTCGCGTAGCAACGTTGAATGCCAATTTGTGGGATCACATTTTTGCATATGTTCAGCGCTCAGACATTGCTACAAACGTTGTTTTATGGGGGTAAATTCTGGTAATGCTTTTCAATACTTCGATCAATACTATAGAATAGAATCGAGGAATTTTGGCAATTTGCCATACTGCAGTCGGAGGGAACAATTTGGCCAAGACTGCGCGCAAACCGACTTAGGAAGACTGGACTGCCAATCTTGTGCATGTGTGTCTGTGGACACTCAATTTATCACTCTCTTGTTTGTAGCTTGGTTAGCTTTCTAGCTTGCAACTATATGAACAATGCTGGGATATTTACTTACTTCACCTACCAATAAGTATAATCAACTCTTTAAAGATCTTTTAATTTTTTAGGGCGCCTAAAAATCTCACAATTACAATTGCATTTACATTTAATCACAATCGATATAGTAAGGTGGCCGATCCATTTCCAACCACTTAGAGCATCCCAACAATGGCTTCCCTATCCCTATCTTTATGTAAGTAAAGAAAGACCAAGTATAGGGATAGGAAATGCTCTTCCCCACTAGTATTGTTCTACCCTAAACATACAAGAAAGTTGACTTTGAGTTCCCTAAATCTCCCCCCATATAGAGAATTGGACATTGAGTTTCCTAAATATTTAGGGATAAAGAACCTTGGTGGGAAGTTTTCTTCCCTATCCAAATGAAATTCATTGGATTAGGGGATAGGGAATGCCCTTGACAGGGATGCTCTTAAGCAATTATGCATTCTATTGGGAGAAATTTGTAAATAATTTTTATATTGAAATATGTGAGGATTTAAAAAAAAATTACTACCCAATGTAGGGCAAGGGAGATATGTGTAAAGGCAACAATATGATGCTAATTCATCCTAAAATGCACAAGAATAACCAATTCCTTGGCAAGTGATTACAAACATTTTAAAAGAGAATTGTTGACTTGTAGGCAAGCATGTGCAAAGTACACATTTAAGGTAGTGTGCTCGTGAAGTGACCGTTTTAGGGTTGATTGGCCTTTCTAATGTTTTTTAGATGCTTAAAAGTGTTTTTTTTTTTAATTTCTCACTTGAAGGAAAATTGATGGAGAATTTAACGCAATTGGTTTCATATTTTTTGGAGCATTTATAAATTACTTATGAATTTTCAAAGAATTCTATCCTAGAACTTTTTTCTGATTTCAGGCATTGCAAAATCCACCCTTGCTTAGTCTAAAAAATGATATGGATTGACCAAAAACAAGCATGATTGTGGCATGCAAAAAGGAATACACAAGGTTCTAAAATGTGATCATTATTGAACTTAACCCCTAAAGAACCAAGGTCTTTTTTCTGCCAAAAAACACTCGACACTGCCATTTCTATGGCTAAAGTTTAAAAAAATGAATTTTTTTTTTCACATCTAACCATAGGATCTTACACCTAACTAATATGAGAATGTTTGGAAAAAACTTCAAATTTTTTGACTGCATAGATTGCAAGATATTGGCGCTTAGAGTAGAAAAAATAAGTTTTTCAACACATTGCGGGACTAGTTTTTTTACTTTGAACATTTTTAACTTTAATTTTTTGCATTACAGAGTTTTGTGCTTTAAATCTCTATGGTATAGAATTGAGTTGAGAGTCTAGGAAAAAAAAAAATAATTCAAAAAATCTTAATTTTTATTCTTTAAAAAATTGTTAAGTAAAGTAGGTATGAGATAGAAGGAAAATCTAAATTATTAATATCTTTACAATGGAATTAAAATGCACTAATTCCAATGGTGAGATTGTCTTAGCAAGAAAAATAAATCATATGAAACTTTTTTTTTGGAAAAATTGAAAAAATTGCATTTAGAAATGAATCTAACAAGTTATTTTTTCAAAAAGATGCTCTATTTGCCCAAAAAACAAGATTGTCCATAACTTTCTCATAAGAAATCCAAATTTAATGAATCAAAGATTTCCATGTACACAAAAATATAATCTATGAGGAAAAAAAAATTAAAATTTTTGAAATTTTTTTTGCTGCCCCCCATCCCCTATTTTGAGCTTATTCAAGCATAATTTTTATTCCTAGGCATGATTGGAAGAAAATTACATTCCCACAAAGCTAATGAATTTTCATATCTTCAAAATTTTTTTGGAAAAATATGGAAATAGTTTTAGCCTGTAGGTACCTACCCAAAATCCCATTTGTCCCCCGAAGGGACAATGGTCCTTTAGGGGTTAAACAAATGCTAGATTTTATAACATTTGTAAGAAGGCAATTGGACAACCAATTTTCAGTTAGAAAAATTAATTGGACAGACTATAGCTTTGAAATGGATCCACCCTAGCTCTTATTCCATCCATTGGCAAAAGTATGAATCAATATGTAACAAATCTTATTATACTCCCACATTATCAAAAATCCATTTCAGAACCTCTTACTTTCCATTTCAAAGCTTTTTGTAGCAATTGCTTGAAGAAGAGGGTAGCAACTAGAGCCTACTACTATATAACTTGACAAGTATAACGCATTCTTGAAATTGCAAAGAGACTCTACTAAAGTAACATTCATTGCATTATTTTATTCATTTCAAAACATTGTTGTGCACATCACTCTACTTAAGCATTGACCTCACAATAACACTAGCATGTGAGCCCAAAAGGGCAAGCTTACAAGTCTTGAGCCTAGGTGTAAGTAGGTATTCTACAACCATTGAAGTTGCCCATAACATACGTAATATAGGAACCCTGTGACCATAGAAGGTGCTTATAATATACATACCTATAACATAAACACCTATATCATAAACATTCTATAACCATAAAAGGTGCTTAAGCTCTAAATCTCATGGGCTTAAGATCCTGGGCTTACATGCTAGCAACCTTCTTGATCTCATAGCCTATTCCATTTATTACTAGAAAATTTTATTTCTAACTCATGCTTTTTTACTACATTGATTATTTGTGTTGTTTCTACCAAGCCATTCCCATTGCAAACTGCAAATTTTGAAATTCATCACTAACATTCATGGAAATTTGATATAAATATTCTTAAATGGTTTCTTTGTATCCTTAAATGTTTTTTGAAATTTTGCAATGTTTTGACTACTATATATCTATTGAACCCATATAGTCTAAAATACATACACTAGTAGAAGTTTACACTAAAAAAACATTCCAAATGATGGTTTTAATTTAAATTTGTATTATTTTAAACACAATTGTGTTAGTTTCAAAGTAGATTTAATACAAAAAGATTAGCTAGAATGTGTAGATTTGTACTAGTGGTAATTGCTAGTGAAAATCAATACAACAATTAACCTAGTCCAAGATTATAATCTTTACATAGAAAATTTGTGTTTTGAAATTTACTTCAATTTCCAACAAAATATAAATGCAACTACAACATATCTTATGGTTGTTTCATTGTATCCCAAGGAACAATTTTCAATTTCTAACAAAGTAGATGCAACTACAACATATCGTACGGTTCTTTCACTGTATCCCTAGGAACAATTTTCAATTTCTAACAAAGTAGATGCAACTACAACATATCGTATGGTTCTTTCATTGTATCCCAAGGAATAATTTTCACTATCAATAATCATCAATCATTTTTCCACTTTCCAAGATTCCCCCTTTATTTTGTTAATGCATTTGGGTGCTTAGAAGTTAGGCACATTTTATATTTGATATGAATTTTCTTTATATTTTCTTTAAAAATTCATTAGAATTTCAAAATTAAATGAAATAATCTGAAAATTTTAGAATACTTACAAAAACATGCAATTGCATCTTTGAAAAATAAAATAAATAAACCCAATATATGAAAAAATGGAAAACACAAAGCAATGAAATTTTAGTTTTTTTCCCTAGTCATAGGATCCGTCTTTTAAGGATTAACACTAGAAGGACAAATTGATGACCACTAATTTCAAGCCTCATTGTCTATTATTTAGAGTGCTACCAATTTGCAACTAGATATGAATGAAAAAAATTATATTTATTTTTCAAAGATCAAATCGTATATCTACAACAAATCTTAAATTTTTTAAATTTTTTTGGAAAAATTTGAAATTATTGTGAATTTCTTATGAAGGAATTGAAGAAAATTCATATGAGGTTTAAAATATAATTAAAAAAATATGAATATTTTTTAGTATAGATTTATATTATAGTATGTAACATTGTGGTATTATCCAAAGTTATTGAGTCACTTTAATATTAGAAAATCAATAAACCATGGTCATAGATTCAAAGTTCATATTGCTATAAAGTATTGAAATTTAAGAATAATTCAAAATTTTAAATTGGAGTTAAAATTGCAGTTGACAATCCTCATTTCATTAATTGAATTCAAATTCAATAAATATCATTTTTATAGCTAAAATTCACATTAAAGGTAAAAAGCAAGAAATGGCCAAAATGCACCACAATGGTGATCTGTGGATTATCCCTTAAATGCTAATGAGGATGTTTTTTGTTTGATGGATGATAAAGAATCCTTCTAGTAGGTTAGAAGTGCAAATACGCGTCCTCAAAATTATGTTGCAAAAAGGGGAGATCTTTTATAGTAGTTTGACTTCCAATGAGTACTTTTGCAATTTTTTAAGCATATAATTCACATGGTAAAGAAAGGAATGATTTCCATAGTCACCAGTATGCCATATTTAACTACTTTTGGACTTTAGGGGGAATCTTGGACTATGCCATGGTACAATTGATCGGGAGCTCCCCTAATATTTGGATTTTGGAGTCTTGAACTCCTTAAAAAGTAGATGCAAGGGGTGTTTAGGTATGAAAAAGGGACAAGAAAATCTAATTGCTGTGACAAAGCACCCAAACTGCGTGTGCTTGTATGTAATAATTAAGATGAATGACCAAGAGATTTCCCAATGAAAGACATTTTGAATATAGTGTAATCTGAAGTGTTGTCCTAAAGCACTGAATACCAAAATTTGGCAGCTTAAAAAACCATAAGCATGAATATTGTGTTTCCACACAAAATTAAAGATTAGGAGATCTCTCAGTGGAAAACCCACCAATTCATATACCGATAGAACATAAAATTGTGAAGACCATTGCACTTATAGTCATTTGATATAGTTAATTCAAACTTTGAAGTAATGGATTTTGAAGATATTCACTACATTTTTCTCATGAGACTACAAGAAATAAAACATACACTCGGGAGATTTCTAGATATAATATTTACTACATTACGTTACTTCAAAGAATATATACAAATGACAAGGTAAAATAATGCATTTAGAAGGCTTAGAATGAGACTTGAAGGTAACTTATAGTGAAAGTGCGTTCACTACATTTTACTCATAGCTATATTAAACAAAAAAACTAGCATGTGCTTATAAAATCAAATGTGTTTGTACTATTCAAACTACTCCACTACATTGACGGGTTTTCTACCAATAGTTAGCTCCTTCCTTATATAGTAGGGACACTAAAACTCAAAAGGATCTACATCTTCTCCACTTGTATGCACGGTTCTACTACACAAGTAACTGGCAATTAAGAGGATCTACCTCAAGGTGTACAATAGTTTGATTCCATAGATTGTGGCGCACTATAAGGCTTCCTAATATAAGATTTAGCAATCATGACAATTTGGATAGAGGTTGCTCATGGTAGGGTGGTCAACATCAGCAATATAAAGAAAGCCTTTCAAAGTATCTGGTAGGAGAAGACGCTGAAGAAGCATAGACAAAGTCCAAATATGCATGGACGACCACAGACCATACATAGTGTATTCAACTAAGTACTTAATGAAGCCACGGAAACCATGAGGTACGTCAATATTTTGGGGAAGATCCAAAACACCGTCCTCAATGCAAAGAGCACTTGTCAAAACAATGAGCAATACCTTCTGCAAACAGGAATCTCAAGGCGGAAGTCAATTTCTGGAAGACAAGAAAACTACCAAACAGTGGGAGATCTCTCTATAAAAGGAAAAACTCCAAATAGAAGATCTCCTAATAAATAAACACTAAAAGGTGGATTCTCCATGATATGCATGTCTATCACAATACCTTAGCTAATCATTTCCCAATTCCATTACTTGAGGACAATAGACCAAACAAAAGAATTTGCTATGATGACTTACAATCTACCAAAACCGAAGTTAAGCAAAAAAGCTGCGATTGTAGAACTTGTATGTTGTGGCTATTATTCCAAAAGCTTTAAAGTGATCATTAATAATTTTTAATACTACTATAGTTATGCTAATGTACATGGTCTAAGAGACTTAGAGGATTAATATACTTTCAAAATCAATTGTCGTTAAATCTAATCGTGGAATCCCACAAAGTAGAACAAAAAATTAAAGTCCAAAGATCACATACACTTCATAAAATCTGTGAATATGCAATCCACAGTACAAATCAATGAGGACAATGACCAAGACCCATCAGAATTTATGGAAATATGAATGCTTGGAAAAAAATAATGTTTGAGCTATTATAAAATTTACACTTTACAATATTGTAAGGTAAAGACCATATGCCTACATTTACAATATGAACACATCAGAAGGAACTACTTGATCGTTGTTACATGCCAAGTCTTGTACCAAGTCCCCCATCGGGAGATCTTCTGATAAACGAATGCGCGGACATCACCTACTCCGACATGGTTCCCTTCAAGACCAAATACCCCTTCTTTGACATAGTGTTCACCAGACATTGATTGCCAAACAATGGATGATTCTTCACATATTGTGGTACGACTTCATTTGATTTGAAGAGACCATCAAGCCAAGGCAACAAATGCACAAGGAAGTACGAGTCGTTTGATTCACTATGGAAGGGTCAAGGGAAAACAACGCTGTGTTCATCATTCATGAGGTTCTTAATAGGATTGTTGTCAATGAAAAGAATGTTTTCTAATGAAGACAATCCAGCAAAGTTTGCAAATATCGCTAGTTTTTTCTGGAAGAACAGCTTATTTGGTGTAGTGGGTGCCCTCTATGAAGATTGTTTGCACGTGTCTTGAAAAAAGGTTACAACATCTCTCATAGAAAACAAAGCACCTTTGAGGACAATGTCCAACAACTGGTCTAGATACTTCAGCGAAACACTACTCCAAAAAGCAACATCCGCCTTCCTCCTAAGCCAATTTAGAAAATCAGTGACACTTGGTTGGCGCTAGATATTAGGTCTATTGTGTAGAAAACTTCTATGAAATAGAACACCATTTAAATCAAGGACCACTGTATACTTTCGGATAGGTACTTCATTTAAAGTCCTTGGAGGGGGTGCATCTTGACCAGCATAGTCTGCAACAATCGTCAACAACAATTTGTTAGACAAAAGTGTCATGGAAAACGTCAAAATGAAATGAAGTTCACAAGAATTATAGTGTGTCACCTTAAACACCTTTGTCAACATCCTCCTTGACGACCTCTACACCTTTTGTAGAAGAGCTCGCCCCATGTACCAACTCCAATGCCTGTGTATCATGGTCAATGGACTTGTGAAAAAGGCTTTTGTAAAGAAATTGGTTTGCCTCCTATACCACTTGAATATGCCGCACATTTTAAGTTAAACATCTCTAACTATCATAACTTAATTTTGGACATTCCAAAAAAACTTCGAACCTTTTCTTGTTAGTAAGCCTCTCTGTGTTAGTATATGCAGGGTGAGGTTCAACTTTCAATGGATTCACCTTTGGAACCTAGACTCAAGGCTCATTTGATTCAAGTCAATTAACATATCCTCCAAGACATTCTCCGTCATGTCATGAGGAAGAACGACATTTGGATTTTGAAGCAATAGAAGATCTCCTTTTGTAGCCCCTCCTATTTTTTCATGAAAGGGACTATTCAATGCCAAGGGGATTGTTCTATCTCCTGAAAGATCTATAACAGGCTTGGGAGTCTACTGTGTGCCAACGACTGTCTCACTGCTATGAGAAGAAATTCGACTAGGTGCATCTCCTACAGCACATGAGACCAAAATTGCCACCGCCTTGCTTGACTCCAATGTACCTCCAACCTCCTTCAATGCTATCACATGTGAAGACAAATCATTGCAGGCCATATCCTCTATAGGAGATAGTCTTCACTTCTCAAAAGTAGTGGCGCCTTGAAAGGTCAGATTAAGTGCTTGCTTTAACCTAGTCTCCTTGCATCTAGACTGCTATTCAATACTCTTTGCAAATGATTCAACTTCCACAACGTGCACAGTCTCTTTTTCGATGGCTGAATTAGATTGTGAAGGACTATGCTACGTTGGTGATGGATCCTCCAATTGAGGAAGAGGTAGCACTTGCTTTGTAGACATTTTTTGCAACATTAAAGGTAGACATTCAATTCAAGTAAGGTATTACCTACACATGAATAGTCAAGGAAAAATTGACATCCGAGGATCTCCGAATAGAAAGTAGAGGTGACAAACCTTCTTGACAAGAGGGGCAATGATGGTGTCGTTGCTCTTTGAGGAGTACCTTGCACGATAGTCCTCTTTTGTTGATACTCGCCCACTAACATATTCAATTGAAATGTCATCATTGTGGTCATCTCCATGGTCATGAACAAGGTCGTATTTATGGTCTTGTGGAGGATCATCATAACCCTTGTTACAGTCCTATTTCCTATCGTCGTCATCACCCTCTTTGCAGTCGTCACAGCTGTCATGATAGTCATCCTGTGCATCATCGTTTAAGCCTTCCTTATTAAGGTCCTTTTCCTCCCCCCCTACATCATTGAAATCATTTTTGTAGAGGAAGTCGTCCCAAATTTGCCTTCCAACCATCACTGCGTTTGCTCGATCCTCTTTGCTATCTACAATTTTCAAAACCTTGCAGTTGCTCCTCTAAAAGATATCAAAAAAGAGGAGTTAGTGCAAAGGACAAAAATAATAGAGTAACCAAGGTCATCATCAAAAGATCTTTGGATCTTGAAATGCCAATACATTCATAATGGTTTAGGGAGAAGTTCTATGGCATACCAATTTAAGGTATGTAAACTCTAGTTTGCCTTTCACATTTACTATGACCATGTTTTTAGTTATGTGATTACCAAAAATTTCAACCGCCACGGCAATGGAAAACCAAGGCATTGGTCGACGCCTAGAGCAAGTTTACATTTCCTCCATGTCTTGAGACCGGTACCTAGCTTGAAAAGGTTTAGGCCCTGTGAAGAATCTATGGAAGCAGGTCTAGCCATCCCAGTCCACTTCGTACGCAAAGAAAAACAAGAAAGAAATTGTAATTTGACTGACTTGGAGCCACTGTAGGAAAACCATCTGTCTTGTCTAGAATGTAATTTATGACATGCCAATCCCAGACCCTAACTTTAGCCTCTTCCTGCCGTTTTTGCAAGTGACAGAGAACATTGTGGAATTCCTATGCATTAGTGATAAGTACTATAGGTGACCGGGCTTCGACCTCTCCTTCACTTTGATTCCAATATTCGAGGGTGTCAAACACTCTCTTCAATTTATGACTCTCCAGTCTCATTGCTTGCACTCTGGCATTCGTGACCTTAAAAAGGAACCCAAAATACATATGCATCTTCCCCTCACTACGCCATGACTTGATTGAGAAATCCGCAAGAATATTGCTAATGTCCTAGGTCCGATTATCCAGAATTTTGCAGCAAAATTCCGCTTCAAACTCTAGACAATTGACCGTCTCTACAGTTTCCTCACCATGGGCGTTCATGAAGCGCTCCCACATGGATATCACCAAGTCTGGAAGGTTATCCGGGTCAGATGTTTTGGTCAAGGCCTTTGTTCGCCCTTCTAACCATTCCTTTCCAAGCTCTTATCTACCTACAATTCTAATTCCGCATGGGTGATTTTCTTCTTTGCTGCAAATTCGTCAAATTCTTCAGCTGCATACGGGTAGTACTTTGGCTTTTTATTCGAAAGTGGATGTCCCAAGTAGTGAGACATCAACTCATTCTTCATGGTCCGAATCTTTTTCTCCCTAGCTCCAGATTCTTGGAGTGAGATTAGTTGCTTCCCCATGATGTCCCTCATGATCTTTGTGTTCTTTACGCAAACAGTTCCCTTTTCAACCAAGCCCACCAAGTAGTTGACGTCTTTAGCTCGAAGTCCATATAGTGGTTTCAAGTCCTGTGCCATGAACAGCTTCCGCTTTGCCTTTGAATCAGGACCTATACCATCTAGAAGTTCATAATTGAGGAATCTCTCCTCTATCTTAAACCACTGGTTCACGTCATTGTCATTTTTCATGAAGAGGAGTGGGACTCTAACTTCGGGATTGTCCTTGGTATTGCTCTTCCCACTAGCAAAGATTGTAGACATCACTGGATAAAATGCCTGTAGTGCGATTACAGGACATCAAATACTTGCCTAGGATATGAGATCACTCATTGATCATTGCGGTCATGTAGAGATCTTTCGTTGATCACCATTGGCATGTGATCATCCAGAAATCTCTCGTTGATGAGAATAGGCACGAGGTCATCCGGTGATCTCCCGTTGGTCATTGTATACTTCATATATCAATATGAATCTAATAGCAATTGTGAATTCAAATTGTCTGTGAATTGACAAAGCAAATGGAGTTGAACTTACGTTGTACTCGATTGAGCGTGGTCTTCCACCATAGGAAGGTTGCGGTTTTCTCATGTCCATCTACTTTATATGCATGTGCCGGAGCTATTGCATGATGCTCTATTCCTTTTGTTCACCAACAATGTTCTGGTTGAACGACTTTGATAGGTGTACGATGTCATTTTTTTTTAAGTCATATTTCTGCCATATCAGAATTATGTTGAACGTGGATGCAAACGCTTTGTCACTATCTAGGATATCGCCTTTCTCAGTGAGTTCCTTGTGGGCTTCCATAGTGAATTGCCCTCCAATGATGTAGTAGTGCAACTTCTCAATTAGGCTTGTCTTCTTTGGGAGCAAGTTCTAGAACGCAACCTTCTCGTTTGGACCGTATAGACCTTGCTTTAGGGGCAAAACAGTAATGTATTTGTTCTCCGATACGTAGTCAACGTCTACAAGAATTTGGTTGCAAATCTTCTTTAGCCGACTCCTTTCGATTCCTTTGTAAACAAGTCTTCCAAGAGGAGCTTTATGTAGGTACTTGTAGTGCATACGCATCACTTTCCCGTTTACATTAGTAAGTGGCTTTTTCCCCCACTTGTACAATGGCGTGAAGGTGTTCTTGTACAATTTGTTCATGGCCTTGATCTCTGTTGCGCTGAGCTTGTTAACTTCTACATCTATCATGTTGACAATTCTATGAATAGTTAGTGGCGGGGCACCTTTGTCCTTTTTGCCTTTCTTGTCTGCCTCAACTTGCTCCTTATCTCCTAGTGCTCCCCCAATGGATTTTCTTTTTGCACCCTTTTCTTGGCAGGAAAAGGCTTCAGCATTTGACTTGTAACTGCTGTACAGATGGAGTAGATTGGTGCCGTTGCTCATCAATGATGTCCCATTCATTGCTTATTTCAATAGGATTCTGAAAGTGGGAGTTGTCTTGGCTATTCAATAGTCCCTCGCGTGTGATAGTCACACATTTCCAAGCTCATTTTTCCATAATCAAGGATGAATCCATATCTGATTGATTCATCGGCTTTGGGAATTAGCTCTTCAATCACTAGAAACGCAGTTGCGTCATCTAATCCTTGCACCTCTAACACGTCTAGTCTTGTCGTAGCGTGACTCTTTCCCAAGTACTGCAGTTTGGGACATATAACAACTTTTCTGTCTGCGACATCCACCCACTCCATATCCCATGCTGTCACTTTCTTATCACATTGGAATATCGTTGCTAGGAAAAAGTTTCCATTGTACTGGAATGTATGCACCATCTTGTTGACAAACGATGAGAGCCTTCTTGGTGAATATTCACCGGGCCAGTTCTTCATAATGCTACCACTGCAAAATGTGATATGGATCTATTTAGAGACATCCCCATGAAATGATTTTAGTAGAACTCTACATTGGGTTGCTGTCATCCGAAGATCTCCTATTGACACTCACTGACATACTAATCCCAACAAGGTGGTAAACATGAGGCATTTTGTCTTGTTCTGTAACAAATTATTGTACTTTAGTATTGAATGACTAACTTGAGAGTGCATTACTTTGATAGGGTACAATTTTGAGTTCAGTTTCTATTGGGAGATCTCTTGATGACTAACTTGAGAGTATATAATCTTGAATTTGCTTTAGCATAAACAGTTCTAGTATAGTGGGAGATATTCCAGTGATTATTTAACTGAAGGGTGATTTATGAGACTGGTTATACTATATTGGGAGATCACGCGAGGATAATCTGGAGAAGGCTTTACTATGATTCCTTGAAGTGCATCAGGAGATTTTCTAATGATTAACTTCATAGTGGCATATTAGGATTGGTTATAATGTATTGGGAGATCTCCGGATGATTAACTTGAGATGACTTTACTAGGGCCTCTAGCATTGTATTGGAAGATCTCCCAATAATTTGCTTTCTAGTTCTTCACTAGGACTAGTTATTTTGAATTGGAAAATCTCCAGATGTTGAACTCCCCATTGTTGTACTACAATTTTTTATATTCTATTGGAGAATCTCCTAATAGAATCATCTAACCTTAAACCAAGTCAATTTTTAGTTTACGGTTTCAATAATTTCTAGTTACTATCGGGAGATTTTCTCATGGTTCTTATACAAATTATGAATTAGGATGCCTTTTCTTCTTGAAATCTTTGGACACCCGGCACTTGGGCATTTGCAAATTTTCTATAGGTTACCCTAAAACTACAAGCACTTGCATATATTCTAGTATTATACATACTTATCTCTTTATTGCCTACAGGATCATGCTTTTGTCTCTCACTATCATGTAAAAGCTATAATTTTGTGACATTTCAAGGAACTAGCACTACAAATGCACAAAGATTGAAACTTACAGGTTGTTTTATTCATAGGGGATTTCTTGGTTGTGCACAAAGGTCTCCATTCCACTCTCTCACAATTTACATTGTCCTTTCCGACACTAGAATTCCTAATTTGTCCCTGTAGAGTAAAATATTCCAGTACAACAGAATAATATAGTTAGTGCATGTTTCAAAACAAAATCCTACGCAATGTGCATAGTTAGTCTATCATGGAGGAGATGTGAAATTGCATTTGGATTCTCCCATGATTCAATTGGTGGCTACTACAAGTTCATATATTACACCTTCAACAAGTCACACATCTAAGCTTTCTCAATCTGAAGTCACCGTATCCAAACTCTCATTTCTATATCTTGTAAACGATATTGCATTCTTAAGAAATAGTTGTGTACAACATGCCTACACCATCATTTGTGGACCGTGGCTAAAGATAAAGCACAACTAATGTGCTTTATAAATGATACTAACTGCACTTTTATAACAAACTAGTAATCTAAAACCAAAACGCAAGACTTGTCACTATAGTACCAAACTCTTTGAAGGGGAATGAAGCTGAAACACAAGCATTATAAGAGGTGAAAGGGAATGATGTACTTGAAGGTAAAAATTGTGAATACTTTTGAAGCGCAATTCCAAGCCGATCAAACACATAGACCTCTAAGTCTAGCTTCAGTCTAGCAACCTCATTTGTGAAGAAAACTACAATGACGAATAAACTCAAGGCACCACTCACGATGGAAATTACGTACCAGTCCACCTCCCTCTTTGTCCTTCTTCCTCTTCCAAACTGTAACATTGTTTGGCAAAAGAAAACTAGGAATGCGCCAATCCGAGAAGTTCTAGGGAAGTAGTGCAGCGTTGGGAGAAACCAGATGCAATGAAAGCACTAGGAAGAAAGTACAGCCAACGAGGGGGGAAACCAGCGTAAATAATGATGGCACTGCCTTTGTCGTGTTGAGAGTGTTTGCCTCGAAAAATCATAAAGATTTTGGCTGCGCCTAGAAATGGCTTGGGAATGAAGGAAGTCGTAACATGATAAAAAAACAGAAGTGAACTAGTCACTCGCAAATTCACCCTACTTCAAACTTGAACGTTGAATTTTCAAAACCGCTGTCGAACTGCTACTTGTTGACCTATCATGTATTAGCTGACTTTAAATGGGTATAAGGTTTAAAGTATATAATAAGATCCTACGACTTTGGCTAAGTAAAATAAGACAGCCAAACCACAAGCTGAACTACCCGAAAGATTGACTCTTCAACTTTCAAACTTTCAGTGATTAACTTTAAGAACCAAGCTTCATCATAAGAATAAGCAAACCTTGACCATGTAGGCCCTTAATCCCACTTCGTTACCCAATCTTGACCATAAGGGCAATTAATTCACTTCGTCACCCACGACATAAAATAAAAGTAGTGTTGGTGTAATCTAAGTCACTTGTAACAACAAATTTCATAAAGTCACAAGCCACATATACACACATACAAGTCTTCAAAACTTCTTCCAATCTCCAACTTCAACCTTCACTTTTCAAACTGAACTTTGGATGAATGCCGCCATTATTTCATAGCTTCAAATGAATTGGGTGATAGCTTTTTGAAAAGCTAACATAATTTTCTACACTTCCTCCAAATCTCATTGCAAATGAAGAACCTACCCGTCTTTTATATTTGGTCAAAATTTTTGCCTTTTAATTTTGAAGGCAATAAACCTCCCTCCACTTAAATAAGCACAACTTTTGATTTACAACTCTAAATTAAGCAAGTGAGATTAATTTAAAAACTAGACACTATGATACATAATTTTTACAAAATTCATTTCAAACTTCTTCAAACTCACAATACAATGGGCCTCCAAACATTTGAGTCCTTTCTAAACTCACAACAGGAGAAGATGAATAGTGTTCACCTTTTTCTTCACCTTATCTCTACTCAAACAAGTGGGGTCAGCCCATAATTCACTCTCAAAGTTACAACATCAATAATTGAGCACTTATTTGGCCCCACAATTATCTCTCTATCTTTACTTTTGAAGAAAATTCACTCCAAGTTCACATAGAAGGCAAACTATTTGAATATTTTCTTCATACTACTTCACAAATACAAAATTATTGTAGGAAATCACTTCAACAAAGGAATGAAGAGCTAAAACTCAACATATATCTAGTAAAAATAAAAAACTAAAGCTCTAATCAAAATATCACTCCATTTGCAAAAATTTGAGGATACTTTTGACGGTAGCCACTACATAATCGGTACGATTCACCTTAGTTAAAGGATTGACTGGCCTTTCTAACTATTGTTAATGACCACGACTCCCTTCAATAAGCCTCACCATGTAATAATATTGCTCATTGTTTAAACCTTCAAAACATTCTTCAAATATGACTTTACGACTACTGGGCTCAACACATCCAACCTGCAACAAAATCATCAATGCCTGAGCATCACGTTGAAGATTACCGTAGCATCGTTTCTCCACGCAAGGTTGTTTTGGTGGTCGAAATCACCTAGCTTCATCTTCTGATCGCCCATATAACAATGAAAAACTCAATGGTAGTTGTGGTTGATTTAACAATTGCGATAAAAAAAATTCAAACTCACATTCCAGTTGAGATTTTTCATCTTAGAACTCAAACCCCCCGTTTAGTTTGACATAGTATAATTTAAATATAAAACAAAAAAGAAAAATATCAAATAAGATGAAGTTTTCAAGTGAAACCTTTTCTATATAGTTGCTTATAACGGTAAAGAGAAGGCATTATCTTGAAGCCACCTCAAATAATGTCATCTTCTTTATAATGTTACAAACATTCAAATCTATTTAAAAAATATGAATATACATATTTTACACAATACTTGCATTTGTAGCATGACACCGCCACCTTGGGCATTTGACAATGTGGAGAAGACCCTAGTTTGAGGGGACAAATACAAATAATCATGTTCTTTAACCTTGACTGGATGGATCAATAAAAGTGATAATGAACAGGAAGGTTTTTGGATTTTTAGATAAGAAGGTTTTTAATTCACAGCTCTTTTACTCTAGGGGTTTGAATTAAAGGAGGCCAATTTTGAATATAAAATTTTGAGTATAAAATTTTTGTATGTAACTTTTTATATGTATTGGCTCTACTTGATGGATAAAATGAGATTTTGGAAGCATTGTAGCAACAATGTATAGACCATCATACAGTTTGGCATTTTTTAACACATTTATCCCCCCCCTTTTTTTTTCTATACGCTTAAAGTTGCCGATTTTTTTTGAAGAAATTGACGTGTGGGTCTTTGGTCCATAATCCAAATATCACTCCCATTTTTTTCTAACATCTCACTCTTGTTTCTTTATTGGAAATATTTTTGGGGTTTGTTCGAAATGTCACTTTCCATTTTCCATTTCAAGCATTCTTATTGGTTTAGGGTTTAGGGTCTAAATTTCTTAATGTTTTTCTGGTCATTGATTGGAAATGCATTTTTTTTATAACTCAATGACATTTTTTTTCCTTCCCTATTTTTTCGGCATCATTGATTGGAGATGAATCCTATTCCAATTCAATGACATTTCATTGCTTTTCCTTCTTACATCATTGATTGGAAATGCACTTTTTTTCCAACTTAATGATATTTCACTTCCTTTGATTTCTAATTTGGAGTCTTTCAAATTTAATTTCTTGTTATTATAGAGAAATTGGTAACCATTTTTTTGGAGATATGTACCTATTTCCATCTCGATTTAATGATTCCCATTTACCTTTCCCATTTATTTTTGCTTTAGTTAGCAATAGACTTCCATTCCAATTCTAGCCATTATCTCGAAGCAAATTTAAGGGTTAGGGTTTAGGCTTTAGGATCAATCACTATAACTTGTAATTAAAGTTTATAATCATTTTGAAAGCAAATTATTTGACAAAGTATTTCACTCCGTACTTATTACTCATGTCTGTTGTTCACTTGATTTGAAATTGGTTAAGTAGTTGTGAATGCATTGCATTTGAAGAAATGATCAAAATGCCAGTGAAAAAGTTCTAGTTAATACATATTCCATTATAGAAGAAGTAGAAACAAGTATAGTGCGACCACAATTGTACTCTTCGTTTCAGACATTCCGATTAAGAAATGTACAAGAGCATAATTACAATTCTGATTGTAGGAAGAGTAATTTACCTTATTTTCTTAAACTACAGAGGTAGTATGTAGACTGCGTTGATACCAACTTGGATTTATTCAACTAATAGTTAAGTTCGTTCCAAGGGAGGTTATTAAATAGGATTGTCTCTAATTATACCTAATTGGCCTAAACAAACACCAAGCATAGACTTCAGTTTCGATTTCTATTACAATTACTTTAATTACCTAAACTAGTTTTTATTTTTATTTTTATTTTAAAGTTTCCATTCTTTCTTATATATATATATTTTTAATTCATGCTTATCTCCCAAATTGGATCCAGCATTCTCTTTTCCTTTGTTTCCAGTCTTTCCCTATTCGGCTTCTTCACTGCAACTTTTCTTCCACTCCAACTTGGCTCTGGAGCTGCAGCCTTTTTACTCCAATTCGGACTGGGCAATTGTTGCTACGACTTCTCAACAAATTTTGTTTTGTCACCCAACACTACCACAATTGCTACTTCTCTCACCAAATCGGAACTTTGCTTCTCAGTTTCACACTTCAGTTTCTCGTAATTTTGACATTGACAGAATTTGCATTTCTTTTTATCCGACTTGGGAATTTTCTTACTCTCCATTTTTAAAATTCTCCTTTGCTCAGTTTACTCACAGAACACTTCTCACATGCATGCTAATCATGTAACTTCAGCTACCACACTTCCCGATTTGGCAACTTTCTCAGCAACTTGAACTCACAGACCAACTCGACAAACTACAACGACACATTGATTACTTCCCCTTCACTCTGTGATTAAAATTCACCATCTCACTCCTGAACTCCAATTCGGTTTTACAAACAACACTGCAGATCAGGCTTTCAACTTCCGACTTGGATTCATACAACAATCAAAACAATCAAAATACTCCAAATAGGTTCAGATAAATCACATGCACTGCACCAATACATTCCCGACTTGTCACACAATATCTCCCATACACACAGAACACCAATTTGACAAATAATTCCTCATATTGCCGAATTGGTGAAAATATCACCGTTTACAAAGACTTGAGCTCACAGCTTCAAAATTTCCGACTTGAACTATTTCCGTTGCACTCTATTTATCTCTAAGTCCTTTCTTCTGATTTCCAACTGGGACTTAGTCTACTTAATTATGACATCCTAACTCCCAATTAGGACTACTTTGATTTTCACTCCAACATTTCAACTTCTTCCAAGCTCATTTTCTCCAACTAGGAAATATTAACTCTTGTTGCACCTACTATCACACTCATACATTCACCACATTCTTCACTCCATCCTGATTCTCCCACTTGGACTCATTCTTCACACTTCACCGAACTCTTCCTGCACATCACACTCTCTGCACAACCAACTTCTTCGACTAGGACTGACTCTTCACCTCGACCATCTCAATTTCCAAATTGGGACTCGCATAAACAAGCACACATTCACACAAAATCACATACACACCAAAACAAACACAGAAACATACACAGCCAACTCGGACTGGGACTCGCAGTGGACATTCTTCAACACTGGGTGCAAACCAAATCGGAATGACCCCCTAAATAATACAGTCCAGCGGTTCCTCAACCAACTTGGCAGCACAACCACCTGCAAGTTCACTAACCGAATTGGCAACCACCCACAAACAAACAAACATCCATCGGGATGTAAACCACAAAAACTCATCACTACCTAGACTTCCATTCAGCCAACTCGCATTTAACACACAACAAAACTCCAATTCGGTTAGTAACTTCAGCCTCCTCACTCATCCGACCCAACCAGATCAACTACTTCTTCAGAAAAACTACTTGGAATTAAAAATCATGCCATTCAAACACCCCTAAAAATGACCAAATTGGTAAACAACCCACACAAAATACAAACAAACACCTCAAAATGACACATTCAAAATCACAAAAAAACTGACCAACTAGGCCATCTACATAGTAATAAAAGCAAAAAAACTATTCATGTGAAATTCATTAATAAATATAGCGAAGCTTATTTATTTTGAAATATACCTAAGTCCATAATTTAACAATAAGACTAGGACTACAATGTGGAGAAGTAATAATCATACTATACATCATCTCCAAAATACATGATTAACAAATACCAATTCATAATTACCAAAAAATTGAAGAAATGTGCATGGATATTTATGATTATTTCATAATGGGAATTACGCATCACATATCTTGAATGATGCAAGGAAAAATAATCATATTGTATCTATATTCATCATCGATAACCATAAGTGCTAATCATATTATATGATTCTTATAATATAATTTTGGAACATGAAGATGCACATAATTATATTTGTTGAAAGATTGTGACTATGACTATGAAAGTAAACGTACCACCATGTTCATCCAGTTTTGGGAGAATCCTTCAATTCCATCACAAGTAGTGTTGGATTATCAACATAAGTCTAATACTCTAAACCAATATCCTACGACTGTCATGAACTGAAAAGCTCTCAACTAAAACTAAAGAAATCATTGATAGAAAGAAATAGGGTCCCTTTCAGCTTGGTTTTACACATAAGAAGGAATAGCTTGTTTCAAATATCCCTATATAGTATCATCCTACAAATAAAATAGATTGCAAAATGAAAATAATGTGGAGGTTTAGGTAACTACCAATACCTTCTAGAGATTAATGTATAGTATCAAAAAAAATATAGAAGATACATGAAAACATGGAGTCAAGGTCAAAACAATCATAGAATCAAGGTCTAGGAAAACAATTTCAAATGCGCTGAACAATTATAGGGTGTAGAAAAATTATGGAGGATGGACACCATGAAATATAGAACAAAGGTGGAAAAAAATGTAGAGGTTAGAAAGAAATATGGAGGGTGCAAACAAAAATAGAGGGTGGAAACAAATATAGACAAGGTTACTAAAGTATGAGTAGGGAGTGACAAGCGTTGAGTATTGAGTAACAAGTGATGACTGTTGAACAATGACCAATTTAAACAAATCTTGTAAAAAATTTGAAATTTTTTACCATAAGATGCATGTATATATGGTTTAGGGTAAACATTTATGGCTACAAATGAATTTAAACAAGATGGATGAGGATGAATGAGATGAAAGGATTTATATAAATTTTTTTATAGTTAACATTTCTAGATGAATTTGCATTGAATGATTTGTTTTGTGGATGAATTTACATTGAATGATAAATAACTATTGGATGGGATTAAAAACTTGTTTAAGATAAGGATTGATGTCTATTAAGTATCTTAAATTAAAAATAAAGAAGTAAGTTGCTTAAGGACCTTCCTTTTATTAATTTGGGAGTTCATTGAAATGAAAATTTCAAAATTTCAAAAGTTATTTTTAAAAAAAAAATTGTATTTTCAAGAAACTAAAATTGAAAATAATAATATATATTTTTTGAATTTACTAGATGGCTCCTCAAATTTGAGGCACATTTTCTTGTTGCTAAAGGCACTTTTCCCATATCAATTTGGAAAAAATTTAAACTACTTTTAAGAAAAAAAACTCAAATTCTTTTTTCAAATTTCATTTTTCACAAAAAATTTAATATATATTTTTTAATTAGGGCTCCTTGGATTCTGAGGAGCCCTCTTTGCCAATGCCAACTACATTGAGAAGCCTATTTGATTCCGAGGAGCCCTTTTCTAGTCCTAGTAAAAGTTGTTTGGGGATTATTTGAAGGTTGAAGTTCTTTGTCAATGTTTCTTTGCGCCAATGGAAGGCTTGCAAAGCTTAAAGAAGGCTCCTCGGATTCCAAAGAGCCTGGAACTAAATAATTATATTATTCTTAAAATAAATCTTAGAAAACATAATTTTGAAAAAAAAAAAATATTTAATTGCATTTCAAATATTCTCCAAATTAATAGAGGGCAGGTGCCTCTAGAAACAAGAAATCACTCTTTAGATTCGAGGAGCCATTTCCTGATTACAAAATAATTTCAACTTTGACAAAAAAAATTACGAATTAAAAAAATCGAATTGGAAAAATTAATCCAACCAATTAATTAAAACAAATTTCTTGCATAATTTTTTTTTTTGAATCGCAAACCAAATGACCCTCTAAATTACTAGAATGAAGGTTCTTTGGCAATGAACCGTTTGCTACATAAAAAATATCTTTTTTTATTCATTGATTGTCATAGTATTTGGAATTATTTTTCAATTATTCTAAACAAGGAATGCATGTCATGGATGAAATTTATCTATTCATCACTTCAAGGGTAGTATCTTTTATGTTCTTGGAGAGGCTAGGCTATCATTTTGCCATACCTACAACATTTAAGTTTTAAATAAGTACCTTCAATTAAACTTCTTTTAGCAATAAATTATTTTTTTGGAAAAAAAAATTTAGTAATTTTTATTTTGATAATTTTGACATTACTATTTTTAATTCTAACACCACTATTTATGACTCTAACATGTCTATTCTTAGTAAAAATAGTCTTAGTGAGCGTTCAAGACTAAACGCTTGTTGATGAACGCTCATTGCTCATTGGTCCTTGCTCACACTCTAGTGTTGTTGCAAATACAGAGAGTGCAATCAAGTCTAGAAGGTATAAACAATTATAGATAACATACATAAATAATTGTAGAGAGTGGGAAAGAATAAGCAAGGTGGAAAAGAATCCAGGCTTTGGAAAAAAATGTAAAAGCCCCAATCTTATATCTAAATTACAGGTATTATGGTGCCTGGCAAAAACTAAAAAGAGAGTGAAAAAATCTAGTAATACTAGGAAATTGTAGGATAGAAACCCTATAGCAGGAGGCAAGTTTTGTGAAAAACAAACAAACAATGATGTGCAAAATTGAGAAGTGTAGCTATTTTCAAAAAAATGAACAACGAACATGATATATTTATGATATATCCTTGTCATTTATTATTTACAATTATTCCTCCATAATTAACTACTAATTTTAATTCAGTAGTTGGTACTAATGGTAGCACAGAAGGAATCTTCAATAATCAATTTTTGGAAACCTCCAAAATTGGAACTTCCGGAGTTGCAAAGTGTACTCAATGAATCCTAAACCCTAAACCTTGGAATCTTTCAACAAACCAAAAAACCTCCCTAACCTAAACTCCTTACAAAAATAGCCCTTTGTAAGACCTAACTTTTTGACAAGGCTAGATCCCAAAAGAAAGTAACTTCACAATGAAACTACCCACTTGACCACCTAACCCTCTCTTCAAAGCTTGGATCCAACTTTGATGATAACAAGATGCTTGAATTCATTGAAAAAATGGCTATCATGTTATTTGATGATAGGTAGCTATCAAGCTTTGTAAGGCATGGTAGGAGGTGACTGTAGACTCTATGCAGCCAAAATGGCCATGTAGTGACCACTAGAGGCTAAATTAGTGTTTTCGGACTGTTCAAGGTGTGAATGGAATCATTTTGGAGTGCCTTGAAGGTGGTTATAACCCTTAAACCGCCCCTTTGCTTCATTCTCTTCAAATCTTGCATGGGTTGTAGTTTATGAGTTGAAAGGAGGTGGAGCATGAAGTGTAATGATGGTTCACTTGGTTGCTATACCAATCATCACTAGTATTATTCCTTGATTCATATGAATGATTTTGCAAGACTAATTGAATTGACAAAAAGTAGAAGCTATCTTTGAGTGTTTAGGAAGCTTAATATTAAATCATTGTTCATTCATGATGCCTTATTGTAGTGTACATTTAGGGTGGAAAATGTTTATGTGTTTAGATACTTATAGTTTACAATAGCTATTGTTAGCAATGTGGACTCACACGACACAACCCACATTAGGACACCGTAGACCTCATATCCTAGATCGTATAGCTTGAACCCTAAGCCTTTAATTTGTGATCCTTAGATCCTACACCCTACATCCTAGTGTCAATAGTTATTATTTGGTTTGCTAAAAAAAGTGATGCTTATTTTTAGAACCTTTTTATAAACTTGATAGGAAAAGCCTTTTAGAATAATATACCTCCCACCCACCTAAGTTACTATGAAATGACTAGCAAATAAGTAATGTACAAATTAAAAGTGACCAAGAAACAACTAATTCTACTACTAGAAAATACAATTTCTATGAATGATTAAATCAGTTTCATTTGGATATATTTTGTAGCACACATTAATAACTTTCTTCCGTTTTTCTTAAGAAACATAGGTATTTTAAATTTTCCCTAGAAATTTGAAAATTGGATGAATTGTAGTATATATATATATTCATGTTTGAAAAATGAATTGTCTTATAAGTTTTCATTCTTGTCCAATCACAAAATTGCAAGAAATCAATCTTTGACAATTGAGAATTAGAATTAGTGATAGAAGAACCATCCTCACAAGGTTAACCGCTTCTTGCCCAAGTATGATCCACAAGTAGTTGCACTAGTACTTTTAAGTTATATAAAACCTAACAACATTTCTATTTTTAGTAATTTCTATTCTTAAAAGATTCATCTTGAAGTCTAGTTTTTGTATAAAAAATGCGATCTTAAAAACCAATGATTATGATTTTTCTATTCAAGATTTTGTGCAAGGATATCTATTGCATTTAGAACTTTTTGTAGTATTCAGGGCTTTTGGAAATGAGCCTCAAATCTAGTAGGACTTGGAGGAAAAATCACATTAGAAACTCATTTAAAATCAATTTAGTTCTTCTAGTCTCATATTCTTTTGGTGACCAAATTTTTAGAATTGATATGCAAAAAAAAAAATTAAAAAAATTTCATAGTTTTAACCCCTCAAGGATTAACTAAAGGGGACACAATGTGTCTTCTTCAAATTTTCAATGGCAAATTTTCAATAGGGTGAAACAAATCTCAATATTTTGTAAACTAAAGACTTGTTGAATAACAAGTTGACATTCTTGTTGCATTCACCGATTTTCAAAATTTCAATGTGGAAAGTATCTAAAATTTTATTTATGAAATTTAGTCTAAGAGAAAAAGGGAGCAGACATAATTTGTTTACAATGAAAGAAATAGTAGGGATGGAAAAAAATATTTTTTTGGTCATTTCTAGTCTTTAATTTGCATCCAAGACTATATGTGGAGAAAAAATTTCAAATTTGTATTTTTAGCAATTTTTAAAATAGAAAATTCAATCTAGTATGATTAAAAATATGAAAATTATTAGAATGATTCCAAATTTTTTGGAGATGTTTCCAAAAATATGCTAATGATATCAATTGCTAAATTTCAGAAATTGATGCATAAATAAATTATTTTTAATTTTGTAGGATCCAATTTGGTCAATTTTGGTTCTCTACTCCTTTTGTTTGAAAATGTTTACAAATTTGGGAGAATTTTTTATTTCTCAAGTTTTTAAATAAAAAAATACTACATTTGCTTTAGATTCTAATACAAATTTTTTGGAGGGAGAAAAAGCATGATTCATCTTCTTATAATTTTTCTTCTCCAAAAATTGCTTTTTCTGCCTAAAGAGTTGATCATCCAAAATTGTTATAATCTAAAAATCCAATGGTCAATATTTTCCACAATTAATTCCATGCATACTAGACAAATTATTCTTCACTTTTTTACAATTATAATTAAAAATCTTAAGCACATCCATGTGCAAAAAAAATATCAAAATGGGACAATTCATTGAAAACCTCCATTGTAAAAATGTTATTAGGCCTTCAACAATTAACACCCTCTTGGTGAAATGTTATAATCTTCCAACTTATAAATGATATTGTTTTTTTTACCCTATATGATCTCTACTATGTCTAGTTTGAATTTGTATGGATACATTTCTAAAAGAATTCATATAACTTATGAGATTGTTGACTTTTCATTTAATTTCGAGCAAATTTCCAGAAGATCAAAGCAGGCCTTCAACATTTAGGGTTTTATGTGAGATTTGCTTCCAAAGCATGAGGAGGAAGTGCTAATAGTGTCTAGGACAATACCAGCCTTGAATGTTGCAAAGTCCAGTAATCCAAAGAAGATTCGACTTTGAAGACCGCACGTATGCCCCTTCCCATATTAGAGGTCTGGAATTTGTATAATGCAACTACAAATTGAGTACTTGAAATGAAGTCCCACACATTTGATTTCAATTGGTCAGAGCTGTGTGGTCTTTGAGAATGCAGTCAACATTTGAAAGGTGGATAAGCATCTGCAGACTTTGTCCATAGTTGCGCACAAACTAGAAGAATGCATTCGAAATTCCAAATGCAGAACCGCACAAACTTGTCCAAATCCTGGCAAGAAATTGGAGCTTGTGTATCAGAGGTTGATCTGCCATGACCTCTTACCAACCTAGAATTCATTCTTCTGCACACGTGAAGGAGTTGTTGACATATAGCAATTGAGAAGCGTGTGTGAAGGAGCTGTTAACACATAGCAATTGAGAGGTGTATGTGAAGGAGTTGTTAACACATAGCAATTGAGAGACATGTTTTACGGCATGGCCGTTACCTCTAGGTTGATGCACGCAGAGATGTTGATCAAGATTTCTTTTAGTTGCAAGGTATGACATCCTCGCACTCCACTAAATCTAAATGCAATATTTTGCAAATGAATATTTCTTCATATAATTGTTCTAGAGTGATACATGTAGCAGGCACTTAGGAGTGCTCCACAATAAAGCAGCAATATCAGTCTTTTCTTGTGCATGTCGAAATGGAGGGGATTGCATCCTTTCTTGAGATCATTGGATGATCTACATTGTTATCATAGTCCTACCGTGAAGTCGCTATAGTTCGTGGAATAAAAATTGTAGATAGTGAAGTTAAACTAGTGTGGATTATCATCCTGCTATGAGGTGTTGTGTGGAGTGATATGTGTACCGCAATGTGGAATTTCCGAGGGTAGTGACCTTTGTAAGAATGGTCTTCTTCATTGGAAAATCAAACTTTGATCTATAGTGATACATAGGAGAGTAGGAGTCATAGTTGGTAAAGAAGTGCACCTCGATTACATGTGTCAAAGTATGGTATACTATAAAACATGTGTACTCGTAAAATACGAATACGTCAAGATATACTCAATAGTGAAGTGCAACCCTTCATATCGGGAGATCTCCAGTTGGAAATATAATGAAGTACTTGAATGTTGTTCTGTAGCATTTGTGAGAATGATTCATTCGGAGGTCTCTTATTGGCCTGAATATGCCATATCACAATAAAACCTCATGAGATTTAGTTAATGTGATCATTAGAAGATTTTCCAATGGTCAATTACAAACTTCTAAGCGTTTCGACTTTGGAACATCTCTCGATAAACCCATTAGTGCTCTCAAAGTTTTTATTACGACACCAATTGGTTCCTTAGAGAATATAGTAGAATTCTGGAGGCACTCAACGGGAGATCTCCGGATACAAGGAGAAGCATCATCCATGACAAAGAATTTGTTCATATATTTATTTTTATCTGAATCAATTTCATATGACGTCATTGGGAGATCTCTGAATGGATGTTCATGATCCTGTACCTTCATGTGAACACAAGGTCATCATTTAGCGGACATAACCCCTTCTAGAACTACAAGTTTTGTACTGTTGTTCTTGCTTGTGAAATCATAGCTACCGCGTGTTACATGCATGCTCGTATGGAGCCTCATGATCAATTTGTACATATTGCAAGCTTCCTACCTTAGTAGTGCTTGCTCTATCTTGAATTTGCAATCAATGAGGATATTCCGTACTTATATCCAGAGATCTTTGGATGCAAGTAAACAACTTTTTGCATTCATTTTCCTACATCACTAATGTTCATCCGACCGAGGTACCTTGTTTGCAGAATTTCAAATACAACTTATTCCTTTCCTATCTAGATATGAGATTTGAATCTTGGAAACCGGGTGCCTAATTGTGTAGGTCGTTCATGTCATTTGTAGAGTTTTTCATTCAATATCAGGTTTGAGGACATGGTTACTAGGGAAGCCGGTTTTGATACAATGTACTCTTGCTTTGAGTCCTTCAATGATGCAATTACCCCATACACTTCAGGATCTCAAGAGGAAGGTGACTCCCAAGAGTCTTGAGGTACAATTTCACCCATCAATGATAGTGACTGCATTAAACTCTTTGTTGAAGGATTGGGTGAAGTAGGAGTAGGGTTAGTGGTGGAAGCTTGGCCTCAAGGCGAATGGCTCAGTGTGGCATCCCAATAAATTTGTGGGTGTTTCTTCTCTTATGGCTACATTCGTTCATTTCAAAAGTACAACACTATAGATTGAACCCTTGCCAAAAGGGTTTGATGACGTTGATGGATGCGGTAGACCGAACAATTCTATAGAAAGTTGATGATGTTGTCAAATCATCGGAAGATATTCCCATAGATACGCATTAGTATATTTGCTAAGATGAGTGGACAGGAATGGAAGTGCACTATAGGGATTCTGTAGGTGTACTTCTTTCCTCGGGTCGAATAAATTGTTGGAGAACAAACAATCATTTCCAAGATAGTACACTTGGTGAGGACCACATCGATGTCACAATCCTAGACGTTTTCATGGGTAACAAAGAGGATATTATAACACATGCTCAATGGTGCAAGTCGGAGTATTGGTTTCCAAATGGTCAATTGTTAAAAGAAACAATAGAGCACTTTGCATCTCTTCCAGATCTACAGGACCTACTTACCTACCTTGGTGGAAGATCGAAGGCACCTTATCACTTCATCATTCGAAGGCCTAGTCTTCAACAAAGGGACTCACTTTACATCAAAAAAACAACAGACGACGAAATTCGGAAGGTCTATTCCGATAAATGCTATGATAGTCAATGCTGCCAATTCTTTCCAATGGAGAAGACTTTGAGAGTTCGCTAGTTATTCTGGTTGAAGTCTTTTGAGGAGCGCCGACAATACGGGATTGTTGTCGACGGACAATTACATGCCGTAGATGGTGATTGGAAGTGCAAGTATGTCACTTTGAAAGGAGTGGATGTATGTAGCATATCGTGGTACTTTATCTACACGATTCCAAAGTTGACTTATCACAATTACGTTGAGATGTGCAAACAAGGTGTGGTTTTGACTACACACGGGAACAAGGGGATTAAGCCCTCCAAAATGCACACTATTCAAGTTACTAGAACAATGAAATCAATCATTGATAGCAACTCTAACCAAATGCCCCATCAAATGAGAATGATATGAAATGGGAGAGTAGATACACTTAAATATCTGCCTGCAAGGAACAACTGGAAGCGCGTTTAGGCTGATGCCAATGAGGTAGTACACTAATTATTAACTTATGCTTGCAATCATTTGGGGTTCTACTTGTTTTCATTTTCATTGGATGTTCTGTAGGTATCTCCATTTATTAGGAAATCTCTTGATAAGTCATATCATCAAGAGATCTCTGGATGGATTAGGCCACAATCATTTATCAATGATGTGTGTCTTTTGCATGGTCTCACTATCCTAGACATTCTTACAAGGCCTCTGGATTCGTTGCTTACTTGTTTTGTATTGTTCTCTACAATTGAATATAGATTATGGCCTTCCTACTGTCAGCCAATCTACTATCAGTAGAATCAAGAAGGAGCACTTTAACAATGTTTCTATAAAGCCTATTGGAAGCTCATTTGCAAAATGTACTACATGCGACGGCTTGTAGCAATTCATCCTCAAATCGCCTAAGGAAGGCCTAGAGTACATTGAATTCATGAAGTAGCAATTTGAACATTTGAATCATCAAGCATCATGTCGTCGTTTGTATGCCTCGTGGCGTGAGGAGTCCAAAAAGAACCCTCAGGAAATATTGTGTATTATTCATGATAAGATGGACACTTCTAAGATGGCTTTGTCTAGAATGTGGGTTACAACCTAGGCCACACAAAGGTTGGATTAGTTTCCCATGAGTGTAACTAGAATGGTAGCTCATGGGCACGGTGATGGTGCATACGCGCATTACACCCCATCATGTTGGCTAGGGGACTCAAACTTCACGATTTTTTTGTTGGCTAGACTTTTCCGCCGACTAGAGGCAGCACCAATTTGTGAGACGGGTGATCACTTTCTGTATGCATTGCCGAATGCTTTGTTTTAGGGGCTACTTAGAGGAAAATCTAAATGTATGAACACTTTGAAGCTCATTGAACCAAGTTCTTGATGTGGAGCCCTTCCTCTTCCCAAGAATCTTTATTTGCAGCTTGACAACTCTACCAAGGATAACAAGAACTAGTACCTTATGGTATTCTTGTCTTTGCTTACTACACAAGGCATCTTCAAAGAAATTCAAGTTGGGTTTTGCTAGTAGGACATATTCACGAGGACATTGATGCTTACTTTAGTCACTTGTCAAAGTCCCTAAAGAGCAAGAATACTTTTTTTGTGGCCGATCTCATGAAAGCCTTTATGGAGTCTCAAGAACTTTCTATTTTGCTAGAGTTTATATAGAAGGTGGGGGACTTTAAGTCCTTTGTCAAGGGTTTCTTATGCAATCGCACGTCTTATATAATTGGTTTGGGGGAGATGAATCTTTTTAAGCTCTACATGGACAGTGATGGAGTCCCCGTTATGAAGTTCAAAAAGTCCACAATTGATTCAAAGTGGTTGCCATTTGACAGACCTTCTCAATGCCTATGGAAGAAAGACTCCAAAGGGTGACCCATGCTCCCTACAAGTTGTCCAAAGCTTGCCCCATTCAAGCCCGTCTGGGGTAGTGAAGTTCTAGACCCATTAGGAAATCAAGAGAAGGCTAGGAAAAAGGCATGCAAAGCTACTGTGAATAAGGGTTTCATATTGGCAGGACTTGAGAAGCATATTCAGTACTAGTAGAATGGAATGACAAAATGTGAGGGATTTGCAACTACATTTGGTCCATATGTGGAGTACTGGAAGCATGTTTTGTATAAGCTGAAGGAACCACTGCCCGTATGTCTTCCACAGTTAGTAGAAGGCTTCTAGCCAAAGCACAATTGGAGGGTGACAAATGAAAAAACCCTTTGCCAAGGACCAAGGATTAATCCGGTTGACACTATTCCAGAGGAAGAGGACTTGGAATCTTATTGCAACCTTGCAAATAAAGCACCAAGGGAAAGCTTCAATCCTTGGGTTGACATTCGCCTAAGATCATGGGTTCTTTTTAGACCTGAAGACCCTTCAATTTGTGTTGTTTGGTAAGGAAGAGCACTATCCAAAGTATGCAAAGAGGCAGGACATGAGAAGAACGGGATGTTCATGCTCCAATATTAGAGATCCAATAATTCAAAAAGTACGTTGGAATTGAGGTACCAAAATTATTGGCACAGAAAATAGGTTGTTGAAGAAACTCCGTCCACATGGGTGGATGCATCTTATGTAGTATATGCGACTTGGTCTAAAATAGTCCACCCTAAATCACGAACTATTCTTAAGAGAAATCAAGAGGTTGCTTTTGCAAATTTGAGTAGGGCAAACCAAGTGGACCCCTAATTGCTTACCAAGTCCTGCAGTTTATAGCCATCAGGAGATCTTCGGATGCAATCTTTGTTCGACGTCACGATTGCATTTTCAGATTTTCTCATACACGGTTCTATATGTCTTTTCAGTTTATTCTTATTGGAAATGCAAAACAGGTTGTCACGTTTAGGGCTGGCACCAAAATCCTTTTGGCAATCGTAGCGAATGCTTTGGCTCTAGTACCTTTGGTGACTATTTTGTCTTTACATTGTTGTTGTGGATCTTATAAGTGATAACGATAATGACATTGCTACAAGATAGTTTTGTTTCTTGTAGTGTGACTACTCTTAATATCATTCTTAATTTCCTTGTTTCCACCGTTTGTGACCTTTTGTTTTCCTAGTTCTTTGGATTGTACTTTCTACCGGCTTTAAAATTTGTAGCCATCGACCACATGAGTATGGAAGAAGGTGTCGCAGCACAGGGCAGGTCAATTCCCCATTATACTCACAAAAATCGCTCTAGAGTATAACTAAGTGACTCTAAAGATTGAACCCACGAGATCCTGTGAAGTATCTAACTCTATTAAGCAGTTAAGCTAAGTCAGTATCCCAATCTTACTTTCCGGTCCTAGATCTAGAACCAGAAATACCACCACACCGGATAACTATAGACCGGATTTCCCCTTCTTCCGGTCCTACTAACTATCCGGTCCATACAAATACCCAAATCCCAGGATCTCACAACTTCCGATCCTGGAAATCCGTCTTGACCAATCCGGTCCGGATGGTCATCCTGTATCCGTAATCCTATCCGGTTTAGTTTTGCCTCTGTTTCACCATCAGAGGGGTCGCCGCTTACATTTGAGAGTGGTAGGCCCACCACTCCTTCCGTGACTTATAGTGGCTGAAGACCCACTGTCCTACTTCCTAAACTCCTAAGCTAATCCGGATCCGGTTTGGTCCTTCACAACAACCCAGATAGCAATCCGGGTTGTAGGTCACACAAAGACCCCACACTCGACCCTCTTGTACTACAACGACCTTGATGCTACTTCCGATCCGTGCGAAGACAGGTGGTTACAAGTGCACCCGTCCGTTCCAACATCAACTAAAGTTCTTCCGTTACCCATACGGGTGGTGAGACCTCACAGGAGATCGGACACTCGACCGGATTTCCCACCCGGGAGTTCTAGCGCAGCTAAGGAATCCCTCCCTATCCGCCTAGCCTAACCACGGCTTTCTCACCCGGAATCTCAAACTCTAGACGTGCTGAGGAACTAAGTTCACTCCCAACTCTTCAATACCTACTCACATGCACCTAGGATCGGAAATAAAACACCAAGTGGAGAAATCACTCGCAAACCGGCTCGTACTATCCTAACTCCACATCATACAATCCTGTCGCGCTGGAGAGAGACACACAATGAGGAGAAGAGAAAGGTACAAGAAGTTTGCAAAATGAAAAACTCCCAGTTCCCATCTCAGGAACCGATTTATATACAAAGGGTAAAAACCCTAAAAGCACAAAAAGGAGCGGAAAACCCGTGGGGGTCCGCCGCCATCCTAATCTAACTTCCGGTCTAACCTAATACTGTTGAGCCGGATCCGGATCCGGATCCGCTCCTACTCCTAACTGAAATCAAAATCCTATCTACTCTACAACCCTAGATCCTATTGTCGGGCTTCCGACCTCCGGAACCAACTCCTCGAAGACTTCACTCAAGTTCCGGATCCGTTCCCCCTCCGCAGGGTTAGATCCGGGTGAGGACTCCAGGTCGATTGTGATATCCGGTCTCCTGCCCGGAGTCTCAGCCCGTGTAGACTTCTTGGACTCGGGAGTCCAATCCTTCCTATCCTTCTGAATGGTCGCGTCTGGAAAGATATCCGGTAGCGAGATATCCGAAAGATGTATGCCCTTGGAGGACGTCGCTCCAGTCAGCTTCCGGCTGCTTTCCTCGATCCGGTCCGCAGCCTTCCGCCCCTCCACCATTGCCGTCTCCACCTGCTCAGCAAAGTCGGCGAGAATCCGGACCATCCGGAAACCGGATAGTTTCTTCTCTTCGTGGATCTTCTCGTCAAAGAGCTTCGCTTTGGCGGCAGCCGTTCCGGTTTCTCCCAGGGTCGCCTTGATTCGCTCGGCTATCTTCCAAGTTTCCTCCGCCATCTCCCGGGTGGCCGTCACGTCTTCCCGATAGGCAAAAAGAGTTGCCTTCAGGTTATCCACCTCCTCCAACCGGCGGATCTCTGCTTCCTGTTTCCGGGTCTCTTCCGGATTGGTGATGCACTCCGCCACCTGTTCTGCCAACTTGCTGTCCGGTGGCGCACCTACCAACTTTCCGATCGCCGCAAGCGTCCTGTGCTTGACCTCCCAATCCGCCCTGATGTTGTAGAGGACGTTGATAAGACCGTTGAACGGATCTTGCATTTTCGGGTCTCCCCTGGAAACGGTCTTCTCGGCTTCCGGTTTCTCTTCCAGGGCCGGTCTGTCTTGACCGGGAGGCGTCCCGCGCTTGTGTGGAGGCGTCAACTTCTATCGCTTGATGGGCGGCATCGGCTCCTCCTCTTCTTCGCTCGACTCCCGTTCTGACCCGGAATCGGATTCGGCCTCGTCATCCGTTTCCGACTCCCCATACTTCAGGAGGACTTCTTGAGTCCTCCACACCTTCTCCTCCGTGTCGGTGAGGACTTGGTGTTCCCGATAGAGGTGGAAGAGGTAAGGGCACACTAGAGTGGCCCTTTTCTTCCCAACCCTACTAACGAGCTGGGCCACGAGATCGGAAATGATCCGTGCCCAGTCCACTTTCCAGGTACCACTGAGGGCACCAAAAATGGTGTTGCCGAGGGTGATCGTCACCCTGGTCGGCTTTTCCGGGTGAAGAACCGGAACCAGGAATTGCAGGAGCCGACGGTGTCGGTCATCCACGCAATCCTCGACCGCGTATCCGTCCTTCGGGTTGACAGCCCCCTGGAACTTGCCTCGGACAAACTCATCCTTCCGGTTCGCCATCCCTAAACCTCCTGCCCGGAAACCGTAAACCCCTCTCCACATTCCCTCGTTCCAGCTGACGGGAGTTCCTCTCACGGTGTTGTCAAACTGGTTGGACAGCTTTCCGAGGAGCTCCTTGACCATTCTCTCCTCCCTAAAACCCCAGGGTTTCTCGGCAAACCCGAGGCAACCCATGGAGGTGAGATCCTCCATGAGTTGAGACTTTTCCGGCTTTGTGGAGGGAATAACCGGAATGACTTTCCGGAGTTTCACCTCGCCTCCAGAGGGACTCGCTGGTCTCGACCTACGTAGCGGCGGCATTCCCACTCCAATCTATCTCACTCTCTCCTAGCCGCATGTCCCGTTCCTCACGTTCTCTCTCCGATCTCAACCGGAATCAAAACAAACAGAACACAAACGCACAAACGCCAAAAACTCAACCGCGCACGCTCAAGGTCGAGTTTCTAAAAGGGGGTGCAACAGTGAAAGCTCCTCCTTTTATAGTCCCTGGACCCTTTCCGGTTTGTCATCATGAATCCGGTTTACCATCATAATCTGGTTCATCATCATAATCCGGTCCTAGACCTAATCCGTGTTGCATTCCGTTTCCGTCGTTAGTTACTCCTGACCGGATTAGATCCAAGAGGCCCACTACTTCACATTCCGTGCTAATTTTGAGTTTTCCTTCTCCACCTTATCGGATCCGGTTCCCTAATGACTAGTTTCCGTTCCTATTTTGGTGTATACTAAGAAAATCAAAATTTTAAGCTGCGACAAAAGGCATTGTAAGTTTTTGTTTATACTCTCCATGTGGTGAACAATGAAGGATAAAAGATGCACAACATGCATTGTGCACGGTATTAATAATGAACCCGCTTGTCTTCCAAGGTTTACTTAGTTCTCCATTGGGGGATTCTAGTTAGTCCTTCCTTTAGGAGCCTTGACTATAAGTGGTAGCATAAGCAATCATCAATCACAAATTTTTCCTCTCTTGACATGTACCTATGCAACTTGTCGCCTATCGGAGTAATATTTCACCTCTCATGTAGAACATTTGTTCTAGAAAACTAGACACATATTTTAGCATGAATTATTTTAGGTATCAAACTTGCAAAATAGCATAGTAAAAAGAGAAATTCTAAACTTCCACATTCTCCTGAATTACATTATTTATAAAATCTCACATTGAAGTCATACATGTTTTAAGGGAAGTTCACAAATATTCTACACATTTATTGGGAAATCTCTAGATGGAATCTCTATCATCATCAAGCATGGATATGGATTCATTCATTGGACTTCTCTAAACTGACCCTAAACACTTCTCTAACATTGTCTTTTCAAAATTCCCATACTCAGATGAAGGGTCTACCGGATACCTTCAGAATGAATTGAAACTCTTTATAGCCTAATTTCTAAGCCATGGAACTACTCTCCCTAAACACCTTTATACAATGTAAACTTCATACTATATCTAGACATCTCCTAACGCATTGTATAACCGCATGCATTGGGGAATTTGGGCATCTATTGAATTTTGGACTTTCAATAGTTCAAAAGTAGTTAAATATGGCATCAATCTATCCTTGAAAAGTTAACCATCTTCTTCTTTAAAAAAATCAATAATACTTTAATGAAGAAATTTGCAATACTAATCACTTGAAAATGTACTCAAGCAATTTGCAAAAAGATAGATTGAATGAAGAACGTTTTTTTTATCCTATAATATTGGGTGAAGTCATCCATCAGACACTTGGCATCTTTCTAGGGTTTTCTAACGTATTAACTATAGTAAGCCAACACACATGCTAGCATTCTTGGCGGGTGGCGGTGGTTTAGGGCGGGTTCTACTAGGCAGGGTGGTAGAACTCGGCTTGGTGGAAATTTGACCCGCTAGTGCCTAGTGCCATCTGTGCCACACTCTACAGGTGGGACCCTAGTAGAATTTTTTCCATAAAAGTTATCTTCTCCTTATCTTTTGCTTGTGGCTCTTTCCAGAAAGCTCCAACTTTGTCTCTCTCCCCAGGCATTCCTCAGCAATACAACATAGGGTGTGGTTTTCATATTTTTGAGTGTACTTGCTTATGTATGCTTGTGTTTAATCTTACTTAGTGGAATCTTATTTCATAATTGCTTTTAAGTTGTGCTTAGAGCTTACGGTAAGCATGGAGGATGAGAGTTTGTTGAAGGTTGCTTCTTACCAATAATCCTCCACCTTTTGCAAGCACACCTTCTTCTCAAATTCCTTCGTTTGTTTCTTCCGTTCCTACCTCTGCCTCCCCTCCTTTCTAGGCCTCCAACACCGTTACAAGAGCAACACTAGAGCAATGTTGCTGTGAGACTCTTGTTATCACAGTGCAAGGAGCATGTAGAGGTTTACAACTTTGTGATGATGAAAAATCATCAATGGGTGCGAATTTACAAGCTCTTTGTTGTTCAATTTCTACATGAATGCGAGAAGAAGGTCAAATCGTTGTTAGACAAGTGGAAGAAGTTACGAAGCACATACTTGAAGATGAAGAAATTACGGAACCAAATGGATGGTGGAGTTCTTGACAACAATGCTAAATTCATTTGGTACGATGCTATTGACAAAATCTTTAGCTTCACAATTAAGGCCAACAATGTTCCTAGAGGTATGGACCAAGGGGTCCTAGTACCAAGCACTAGGACATCTAATGCACTTGTAGATGTATCGGAGGAGTATGGCGAATATGGAGAGCCATCTTCACTACCACGTTCTGGTCCAATTTCATCTATTGGCCACGAAAGCATTGAAAATAGTCTTTGAACATGAGTAGCAAGTTTGCTTGGTTGTCGCAAGAAAGATACATCTTCACAACCAAATAAGCGGTCTAGAATTGACAAGATTATAATGAATGCTTTGGACAGGTTGGTCAATTCCACAACTGAAATTGAAAAGCTGAAGATTGAAGTTGCCTTGACCATGCATAAGGATAATTTAATCGAGCATCAAGAGAATAGGAAACTTGAACTTAAATTGTCCTATTTGTAGCAGGCTAGTGGTAAATGCATGGTTGCTATATTTGCCGATGTTGTTAAAAAAAATGCAAACTAGTGTTTACGCTACTAGCATTTTATTATAGTATTTTTATTTTCCTCTTGACTACAATTAAAGTAGATATGTTTCATTTCATGTCTACTTTCATGTCTACTTTGAAATATAAATTGTCATTGTTGGTTTAGTTTCTGTTTTATGTGGACTTGTATTTCACATTCAATGATTGTGTATTTACTTTGTAATGGATTTGATATGTACAACTTTGTTCAAATTCAATTTAATATAAAATGATTGTTGATTTTGTTATATTTCAATTTAATATGTATTGGTTTAGGGTTTAGGGTTTAGGGTTGTTATTTGCAATGGTAGATTGTTCAATGTTATATGGACATGTTGATTTTTTGCAGCTTATTATTGAATAGAGTCATTTCATTTCTAGTCATGTTTATGTGTTTGTCATTTGTTTAATTTATACAATATCTTTGGTTGTTTAGGTTGTTTTTGTTATGTGATTTTATAGTAGACTTTGAGCATAAATTAGTCATGTTTCATTGTTTGGGTTCTTTGCTCTTTTATGTACTTGGAGCATAAACAAAAGACTTTTTCACACTACCATGTTGCATTCTAAACGACCCAAAATCTTTCAAACAATTTTTAATAAACTATTGAAGAAATAGAAATAGAATGTGCATGTTTATCAAGTCACTACACATTTTTTGGGCCTTCATGGAAGTAGTAATAAATTTTGGAAGTTGAACCTAATGATGGGCATTCAATCCATTGTAGTTAAAAATATCTTTTGATGAATACAAATTATGTTTTGAATTGAGGGCTAAGACAATTTTTTTGGAACTTTTAGCCTACAAATTGAAAGTAAGGATGTAGGAGATTAAATATGAAAATAAAATATCATGAAATAATTTATGGCTTCAATTCAAATATGAATATGTACATCACGATGGATTATGTTCCACCCATGATTGAAATATAATCTCTCTCATGGCTTCTCCTACTAACTTTGTAGGCAAACCTTTACAAGGAAGTTGCATTCTTTCAACATGAAATCCAATATAAGGGTCATTTTGAAGTCTAGCATCTGTAGATAAAGGTACACGTTGCCTTTTCAATTCGCAATAGTTGTGTAAAACACAACAAGATAAGGTGACAAGACTGGCCTTGTCAACTAACATATTGAATCCTTTCAAAATGTGCCAATGACTCTTTAGAGCCCCAAATGCTTGTTCAATAACAACTCTATTACTATTTTCGGAGGAGTCAAACCTAAAAAAAACACAAAAATAATTTAGAAGGGATGAACTAGTAATGAAAATGTTTGAACATTTGAAACACAACTAGGGAAAGGGGAAGAGAAAAATATTGAATGTAGTCCACAATAGTTGGATTCCTAGACTTGAAATTCTTCAGCATGTACAGTTTGCTCGAATAAGCAATGTCACCAATCAAATATGGCTGGATTTCCAGTCCACCCAAAT
Organism: Pseudoscleropodium purum; assembly: GCA_963969395.1. Taxonomy (NCBI): domain Eukaryota; kingdom Viridiplantae; phylum Streptophyta; class Bryopsida; order Hypnales; family Brachytheciaceae; genus Pseudoscleropodium; species Pseudoscleropodium purum. The sequence continues at coordinate 10,255,450 of OZ017796.1, forward strand.
TGATGACAATGTTGATAAACATTACAAAAAATTTCAGGCCTTGAGAGGTCTGCGAGTTTGTAATTGCTTGCAACTACCCTAGTGCAATTAGAAAGGAAATTCTTTATTTTTTAATTTTTTAATGAAATTTGTTGATGTGGTACTATTTGTGCCACATTAGCGCCACGTCAGGTTTTTATACTTTTTTCAATTTTTTATTTTTTTGTAATTGCACTATAGGGCTTTGAAAATAGATTTCTTAACGGCACTCCACAAGGCTCAAATTTTTCCTAATGATTTGTCTTGAACTCAATTGTGTAGCAAGGGAAGATACAACAAATTTTCCAGTATCATATATACCTCTAGGTTGGCCCGCACAGACATTCCAAAACATCATATTTGTGTCATATACTACTTGTAAAACAATGTTATCAAATTTTTTTTGATTGAAAAAATCTTGGGGCATAGGAGTGTATTGTGTATTGGTGTGGCTCAACTTACTACATGGGATGTGGAAACCGTTGCCTTCACGCCATGGCAACAATAATAGGAAGCAAACATCGAACAGTGAGACCTCCCACAATGTCAAGTGAAATAGTGGGTACTACACATCGATGTCTATGACCATGGAAGGTCAATAGAACCACTATGAATGCAAAAAAAGCAAGAAGGGTGTGGTTCACCATTTCTACAAAGTGTTGAATACAATGTGAAGTACTCTTTGAAAAATAAAGCAAAAAAATTGAAAGAGGTGCAATCTCTTTGCTACAATCACCTTAAACTCACAACAAAAACATAAAAAATGTTCAAGAGAAGACCTAAACCCCAGGAGAAGGAAAAAGAAGATCCATTGAGGAAAAAGATGGAGCTCTGAGCTCTAGCGGACCCTGGCGGGGCAGGGCGTGGCGGAAGCTGCGTCTGCGCAGCAGCTCTGCCACAGCCCGCACAGCCCATTCCCCCCAGCCCGCAGCCAGTGGCGCCCTGCCACGTGGCCAGGCGGGTGGTGGGTGGCGGGGGGGATGGCCAGCATGTGCGCTGGCTCAGTACGTGGACAACATTCCCGTGACAGCAGAGATGGGAACGGCATTGGGAACTTCGTCTCTCCGAATCGCGAGAGCGAAGTTGTTTGGTCTCGATTTCAGAATTCAGAGGATGTTTCAATCAATCAGGGTCGCTTTTAGGGTTTGAGATTTAGGGTTGAAGGAAGCCTGAGATTTTCGGAGGGAAGAACTCTGCGATCGTAAATTACTCTCCGTGAGCGTATTTTAGGTAGTGATATCCCAGCATGAATTTCTCTCTCAGGGACTTTCAGGTTTACAATTCAATTTTTAGCTTGTATTGAGTGTACTGCGCTTCCAAATCCTTAATTGCAGTGAATCTGCTTTTTCTTTCATTTTCTCATTGACTGCAATCCCATGTTTGGCGTCAGCTTTTAGCAATGTTTGGTTGGAATGCAGACACAGAAAACCGTTGATCGTCTTGACCTATTTCCAGTCCAACCTTTTCTTGGCGTGATACAGATGTGATCGTTCTCATGCATCAACATAGCAAACATGCGTTCTTCGTTGCCGGAAGCTCTATGCGAGCTCTCAATTCAGCAAGATCTCCCTCCTGCTCCAAATGTTGGAGCAAAATGTGCAGATTGGTTGCCCCGATTTGCAGGCTCAAGCTGGTTGGCATATGCTGCTAGCAGTGCGGTTGTGGTTGCCACTGCGGCTGCTCCATTGAATCCTGGAGAATCTTCTTCGGGTCGCTTTTTCCAGCAGGTAAGATTATTATAATTAGTGACAGAGATTCATAAATGTCGATCATGAAGCTTTAGAAACTGTGGTGTGAGAGTTGCTAATTGGATATATCTAAGTTAATCGGGAATGAATTCCAATTATTCATCTGAAGCTTGAGTAATTTTATAAGACGTAGAAGTATATAGCTAACCTGTTCTCAAAGTTTAGTACATTATATTAGTTAAGATTAATATTTTCCTTAGATGTCTAGGGCGAACCTGCATCTTCTTTTCTAAAGTCTTTCAAGTGTGGCTTTTGAAATATGTTTCAGCTCATCGAGACCTTTGGATGGTTCACAGTCAGGGCTGTGCAATATGACAATATTGTGTAGTCTGCAGTGTCCTTGCTGTTTTCAAAAGCTCTAGCTCCTGGAGGAAAAAGAAGCAATGACTATTTCTTAAGTTCCTTGTGATACTCGATTCTTGATTTACCAGGGTATCCTTCTGTGTCCAAATTACTGGTATTTTTTCTATAGGGGAGCTGTCTGAATTGAAACCCTTCTCTATGTATGGTCTATTTCTTCAGGTTCTTGAAACACGTTTGAGTAATGACGAAGACAATTCGGAAGGAAGGAACCTGGTGACAAGTGTAGGATGGGCACCCGTGGGTCCTTCTGTTGGTCAACTAGCAGCTGCGGCTGGCAGAAGCATTCACTTGTATTCTCCCACAATATTGTCAAGGGCGTCGGCTGCAACATCCTGCCCTTCTTTTTCAGGTGTGCACCTGATCTGGAGGAAATGTGCAGTTGGTCTGACATACACCTGTTGATGTCTAGCTATCTTTTCAGTTCTGGGTGGGGATGATCTTGCTGAATTTTAAGAATGTTTCCTGGAGTAATGATCTTGCCTTCCCTGCTGTTGTACTTGGTATTAAAAACGCTGGTTTAATATCTGCAGAAATTCCTTTGGGGTGGGAGACGAAACAGGTCTTGCAACATTCATTTCAGGTTCTTACTTTTTCATGGACCGAGTCAGGAGATGGTTTATTATCTGCTGGATCAGATATCACAATGTGGAAAAGGGGCGAAACAGGGTTTTCAGTCCTCTGGCAAGTCCGACCTACTGTACCCCAAGCACATGCGGCTTCGTCATGGTCTTCTGCTGGCTTGGTAGCCAGCGGAGATGATGCACTTGAGACGCACTCTAGTTCAGCTATTAAGGAAGAATGTATAGCAGATGACGGAATTCCGAACTCATCGAGTGGAAAAGCAACAGTTTGGTGGTGGCAAGTAGGGCAGGACCTCCAAGGGATTGAGCTACAGCACCCTTCCGAGGTTTCTATGGTCCAGTGGAGGCCGTCAAATGGTTACGGTGAAGATCCTTACACTTTCCGGCCTGTCCTTCTTACATCTTCAAGAGACGGCTCTATTCGCCTATGGCTGGACATGGAAGGTCCGAGCTATTCAAGTTTCTGCTTTGGAGACAGTAATGAACTGAAGAAGAGACCCACTTTCTCCGTGGCTGCTGTGGTTGACGTGAACACGTGCTTGCAAGGAGTTCTGGGACACGACATCTTTGTGACCTGGGCTTCTGAAAGCAGGACTGGTGGTAGCTCTGTGGAGAAGAGGCTCACAATGAGAAACAATCGTGTCAGAAGACGGGATTTGGCACCTTGTGAGTGGTTGGTGGGAGTTGGACCTCGTGGCAAAGTTGCACTATGGTCTATTCACAGTCTGGATGATATACTACCTTCTCGTCCTCCACAAGTTACTCATTGGCAACAAGGGGATGATGTGTTTGCTCCACCATCTACCCTTAATCCATTTCGAGAAGAGGCTGATAATGCTACGGACCGACTAATGATGAAAGCTGTTATTCAGAGACCCGAGGGCGCATTAGCAGTTCCTCCGTCTTCTCTAGATCTTTTTGAAGCCCTTCCAAGTGGACATTTCCGATGGTCGCGTCTATGGCCGCCTATTTCTGCCATAGGAACTGGAGGTGGTCAAGTGGGGTCAGGAGCACAAACAGGAAGAAACAAAAGTATGTGGGGGGTATCATCAGAAGTTGTACATCTAGATGGTCATCGTGGTGCCGTCGTTCAACTGGCTCTCCATCCCAGCCCCACAGTTGCGCTTGCCGCTTCTGTTGATGACCAAGGAGTTATCCTGTTGTGGGATCTATCTGCGTGGTCTAGTCCTCAGGTTAAAGTTATGAGCTCACAAACTTTAGGTTGGAAATTGGCTGGTCAAATCTCTGGTTCCCAGAACTCCACTTGTTCGTCTTATCATCATATTGCGTGGGCGCCTTCTTCATTACCTATAGGCAGAGGCATATTACTTGCCGGTGACACACTGAAAATCGATTGCTTTTTAGTTGTCAGGAGCGATTCGCAAAGGAAGGGTGTAACTTCTGTTATCTCCGATCACATGTACTCCCTGCATTGTCCTGTTTTTAGCGATGGGGACTACCTTAATGCCTTCAATGCAATTCCAATGCCATTGAATGCTTTTCAGCAGGGTGCTGAAGAAAGAAGCTTTCTTATCGTAGGAATCGACAAAGGGGGTGGGGTTTTGGCTTCATGGGCAGTGCAGTTACAATTGACTGCGCTCTCAAATAGTAGGCAAGACTATAAGACTGCAGCCGCAAATACCCAAGACGGTATGAAGCGGGAGACTGAGGGAAGTCTTTGTACAACTGACTCCAAGTTTCAATCCCCGGAAAAGTTGGGATATATTCTTTATGCAGGTTCTCTTGCCTCTCAGGAGCGAATATACATTAAAGGTAGCTTTATAGGGTCTGTCAACTTTGATGGTGGACAGGTTGTGACGAGCACTGCTGTAATTTCAGGGTTTGTCAAAGACTCTTTGTCAGCTCATCTGGAGTTGTACGAGAAGGCCCACCCGTATGATATCTTGACAGGGTGTGCAGACGGTTGCATTAGGTTGTATAAAGTTTTCTGCTCTCAGGCTAATGCCTCGCACTCTGATTTGTCTCAAACTGGGCCTTCCTTCTTCTGGCGATGCATAGGCGTTATCCAAGCTCACAGCACTCCGGTAATTATTACTGCTACAACTAGTACTGGTGAGAAATTTTCCTCAGTTGGAGATGCGGAACACAACAAATCAGTTAAGATTTGGGAGGTTGACAGCTGCAACGAGAATGGTGACTTTGAATTCGAGGGTCAAATTACTCTGCCGCAAGTCATTGTTGCTCTGAGCTGGATTAATGCGGGCATGGGTTGTGTACTCCTGGCTGTTGCAACAAAATTTGACCTTTTCATTTATGTTCAAGACCGAAGATCTTCTCAGAAGGAGGTTTCAAAATCTACAGTCTGGATTTGTTTGGCCTCCTTCTCGTTCAATACTGTGATTGATCATCTTTTATGGAGCTTTCAGGGTTCACCTATATTGTCATCACAGGGGCACATTTGGGTTTTCAGCCCCTGGGTTTGTGCTAAGCTGGGATCAAGTTCCGAAAGTAGTGACGTTAATTCGTCATTTGGAGTTCCTAAGCCAGGCTCACGCAATTCGTGTAGTCTTCTCCAAGCTGCAGAAGCGCTTGTTTCTCCTTTAGCTGATTATCACCCAAGAGCACTCTTTTGGAGCTTGTTTAGAGGTAAGAGCTTCTTTAACATTACTGCTTTAATTTTGGTTGTCTACGCTTGGTGCTCCATTGCTTTGGCGTCATTGGTTAGCTGGGAAGGTTTGCTACTCGAGAACATTCTCAGATATTTTATCTCTACTTTCATTGTTATGTGATTGTTTTTTATTTACAGTCGAAAGTTGCTGAAACCTGTTTTAAAGAAATTAAAAGATCATGATGAAGACTGGGACCAATTACGGTTTAATGTTTTCAGGAGATAAGTCACAAGCTCGGGCACGTATTCGTCATCTTGCTCACCACTTAGCAGCCTCTACTATCATATCTGCTTCAAAACAAGATGGAACAATTGTATCTGATAGGATCAATGAAGATCATATCCGTATCCCTCGCATGGGGCTGGCCAGACTCCTACAAAAGGATGTCTCTAGCACGACTCAAACCTCAGTAAATCCAGATTCTTCGTATGACTCAAGCTTTACGTTTATTAGCGGTGCCCAGTCGAAACCTACAGACGGTAGTGATAAGTATTCGTTTCTGAACAGCACATCATGGTTGAACGAGTTTTCTGATGAACTTAGTGAGGTGAAGCCTTTAAGAAGTCAATCCCAGGATGCTGTAAAGACCGGTGGTTCAGAGCCTTTCTCCAAAACCGAGATGGACGCCATCTTGCATTTTATAGAAGATAGCAAAAGGGATTTACAGCTTTCCAAAGAAGAACTTAAGCAGGTTCTTGCCCTTGTGGAGGTGGTGGGGGAGATGGATGGTGTCCGACAAGCTGCACAATGTGCAGGTCTTGACCTTTCTGGACAAAGGTAAACTAACTACGCGAAGGTGAAATTTTTATCGTTCTTCATAACAGGAAGGACTCAAAGTCTTGAACCACACGTCATTCTGATTTTAATCCACTTCTCCTGAGAGAATCTGCAACATAGTGAACTTGACAGTGATCAATGTGTTTTACTTTATTGTGGTTTAGATATTGGCTGGCGCATCGGTACAGAAATCTTCTTGCGTCCCAGTTAGGTTTAAAAAAGGAAGGCGCACGAGGCATACAAGTGTCTTCAGATGCATTTGCGTGGGCTTTACAGTCTGATACAAAGGAAACTCTGCTGGACGTTTGCGCATCTGAACAATCATTGTGGCCAGAATTGCGTGCGCTAGGTGTTGGCTATTGGTTTACCGATGCTGTTCCCCTAAGGAAGAAGGTAAATGTACCATGTTAATTCCGTTCCTGTACTAGTCGTTCCTCATCTTCATTTGGCTCGATTATCTCAGATTATTGACTTCATTTCCACTTCTAATGTTCTTCAAATATGTGTTTGTGTGCTGGGAACATATGGTTCCGAGGCTGTGTTTGTCTAGCGTTGTGATACGATGTAATTTTTATTAATGTTGGCAATTAGTACTGGATTTTTTTAATCTATTTTGTCTATTTAAGACATAAAGTCGTGGTATTAAAGATCTGCTGAAATCCATGGTTTAGTCCGGGATTATATTGTAGAGCTCCTTTCTTTCTTATACTGGATGGATTGGGGCAGATCTTGACGTACTTTTTTGTCCTGCTCTGTGAGCTGATGAGGAAGAATTCGTGGTAGTTTGGTGAACCTTTGCATGATGTATTTGATGACTGGTTTTTATATGTGCGGTAGATGTGATCCTCTGCTGTCGTCTATTGGTTACCAAATCTGACGTGAGTGTGATGACACAGATCTTGGAGTATGTCTTGGCAGATATATGTACGATTTCGAAAACCTCAATACTTGGTGTTGATTGGATGTGATTGCAGATGGAGAAAGTAGCTCGGTTACAATTTATGGCGAGCAGAGATGCCAAAGACAGTGCCTTGCTGTACATAGCTTTGGAGCGACGCACTGTGTTGGCAGGTCTTTTTAAAATAAGTAAAGATGAACGTGATAGACCCCTTGTTGACTTCATGACTCGAGATTTTCGAGTAAGTTATCTACCCGATATGTCGATCAAGGATGCAAATGTTGTGTTATATATGTTTGTTCGTTGGACTTGTTCAATGTGTTACATAGGATCTATCACCTTAGCGCAGGATTATTACTTTTTTCGTATGATATTTGTGATCCTCCCATTCACGTTTGTGCTGAATTCAAGGAGTTCGTACAATTCAATCTACTGTAGTCCAGTTCAAGGATTTATCTGTGTGTGATGTTCTTAGTCTGTTCATAACATAGTTGCAGTGCTTCATTTTGGCTGGTAGGAAGAGAAGAACCAGGCGGCTGCTCTCAAGAATGCATATGTTCTGATGGGAAAACATAGGCATGAGTTAGCTGCAGCATTTTTTCTGTTGGGTGGAGACGTTGATTCTGCGGTTTCCGTCTGCACAAAGAATCTGGAGGATCCGCAGCTTGGATTGGTTGTGTGTCGTCTTGTAGAGGGCTCTGATGGTCCAATTGGACGTAAACTGATAAGCAAGCATGTTCTTCCAGGGGCTATAAGGACTGAGGATTATTGGCTTGCTAGTCTTTGCCAGGTTTGTAACTCTGGGTCTCATACTTCGAGTAGAAACAAGTGGAACTTACTGCAGTTATTTAATCTCTGGACAGTGACCACCTTCATGATTTTTCTCGGTATGGTTCACTGTTTTCGTAGAGGTTGTAGAAGATTCTTGAGATAAGATGTAGATGTGATTTGTCACCTTAGCTGTTTATTTCTTAACAATGCGGAATCTGCTTTGTCATACAGTGGTTATTAGGCAATGGAATCGAAACCATGCACGAGGTCATATCGGGCTGCCGACCTTCTGCCCAAGCCATGCAGGAGACGACGACTGAACTTAAAAGGACCAGTAATTCAATTCCCTTGGATCCTGCTGTTTCAGATTACTGTGCGGTGCTGGTATTAAAGCCTCGTTTGCTTCGTGAACCTCAAAGGGAAAAAGTAACTGCCATCTCGAAGCAAGCCACACTGCGAGCTTCTTTAGCACTGAGGAGAATTGGTCTTCCTGTAAGTTTTTGTACGCATTGTTGTGTGGCGTTGATAGAACGTGCTCGCGGACTCATTATTGTGTCCCTGACAATGCCTTTCTTTTGGACTGTTAAATCGTAACTTTGATTTTTATAGGTCAGTTTGCTTTGGTTAGAAGATAAGGTCTCTTCCATTGGAAATCGTAGTCCGTTGTGTCATTGTTGACATTTGTGTGATGTCTCTGAGGATTGATTTAATATTCAAATTGAGCATAGAGTGTTGTACTATTGCAAGTGGAGAATTGTGACTTCAGTCATTGAATTGAACATCTCTTTAGATCGTACCAAAGATCGTTAATCTGCGTACGTGGTTCTTTTATGTCACTAGTTGGAAGTATTATTGTTTCAAAATGATGTGAACAATATTGTGTGCTGTCTCAGTTACAAGCACTAGAGCTTATGACAGCTAGCTCTGGTGTGAAAACTATTACTGAAAACGGTCATCACGAGGGTTCGCCAATCAGTGCGGGCTTCAACTTGGACCGTATGGAACAAATAGACCCTCACGATGGAAGTAAGCGAGTGAATTGGCTTCTTCCCGAACTAGTTGCTGATGTCCAAGAGCTTACGAAACAGAACCTCGCTCTTCATTGCATCTCACAACTAGTGCAAGAGTATTCAGATTGGGCAGTTGCACAACAAAGTTCTGCACGTAGACTTTCAGGCATCTATGAGGGCGGTGAATCTTCCAACAGTTCTCAGTTGGTATCTTCAACCGTAGAAGAACCATCGAAAAAGATCGAAGAAGGTGTTGAGGCTCTGAAAAACACTTTTTCTTTAGATAGTTCCGCTATCGTAGCGGGGGTATGTTGCTCAACCTTGAAAGCTGGTTTTTTCTTTGTGTTCTCAGAAATCCTTGATAATTTTCCAGGAGAACTGTTTCTGCCTTTAAATTGTGCATTAAAATTGTGTAGATATTGTTGTATTCTTTTCAACTTCAAAGTTTCAGAAGTATTGAATCCTGGATGCGTATGGAGAGAAACTTCTTTCATTTTATTGTTCATACTTTCATTTGTCCATTTGCTGATGACAGGTTGTTACATGGGCCTTAAATCATCACCGCTTGTACGTCTATTATCGCCTGCTACTTGCACAGCACGCAGGACTTAAGTATCCAGAGCAGAGCTTCAGTTTAAGCTCTGGAGTAGGTTTGCCTTGGAGATCCGACAATTTGGGGTCAATATGGAAAGAGCCCCCTTGGGCTCTCGCACGGATGATTCTGGCTTGTGGTGGATCTGTTATCTCTTTGGCTAACAGCACGTCTAAATCACCTACCTGGAAATCGATGATGCCAAGGGAGCAGATTGAGGAACTTGTACGTTATGGAGGAGAGCTTCAGAGACTTGCAAGTTTATTGAGTGGATATGCCGATTCTACTGAGAATCAACCAAAAGAGAATCTAGCGCATATGGGAAACGAAGACCTGAAGAAAAAGACCCGGAGAGCAATGATACTTCTTGCGTTTGTATGCTACGTGAGTTCTGCGTGGCTGGGAAAGAATGGGAAAGCTCTCATTGCCTTGGTTGGGCCGACAATCAGCGACCCAACCAAGGCCCCTGACTTACCCAAAAGCACTACAAGTGTGAAATGGTTTCAGGATCTCTGCTCTCAGTCTGATGAAGAACAAAACATTTTGACGAGATTTCCGGTTCCTGGGAACATAGGTGCAGTTATTATACCAGAGGAAGAAATATGGCGAGTTACAGGTGTTGCTCTTTGGGTTCACATGGTCGCTTATGTCAAGAAGCAGTTGGCAGGAACGGGGAAGGAGACTAGTTACAGTGGTTTTGGCCGTGTTTCAGTCCAACAAACCCCACCCAAAAGCTCAACAAATCTGCCATCAACTAATGACGTCAGCCCTTCGCAGGTCCCCTCCACATCTTCATCGAGTCGGTTGGTGGCCACCTTGATGGGCCTTGGCCTTCAATCCTCATCATCTGTTTCCTCCGCAGCATGGTCTGAAATAAAGAACAAGATGCGGGATGATACGCAAACGGCGATGAATAGTTCTTCAGCTCCAAGTGACCAAGATAGCATCAGAGTGGTTGAAAGTCCTAGGACAAGCAGGAATTACGGAGATCTCTATTTATCTCTACTTAGCTCTTTAGGATGCATAGCAACCGGTCTTCAACAGCAATTAGCTGCGCACCTGCAATACTTGTTGGAAGTGAAAGGAAACAATGACCCCTTGGTGATTTGGCTTTGGGGAAAGCCTTCTGATGTGAAGATAGAGGATTCATTTTCTCCGAAAGTAGGAACCTCGTCACACAAACCAGCAAGTACCGGCGATAGCAGGCAGCAATTGCCAGTTGTCTATCCAGAAATTCAGTTGGGGGGAGACGATGAATCTAGTAAGGAGCTCTGGAAACTTTTAGTTGTGAGGGAAAGTGTTCGATCCACTCTGGCAATGGAAGGAGTTCTCGGGCCTACATCTTCGACGATGAGCGTGAAAAAGGGTGACTGGAGAGAATCAAGGAGGAGGTCCGCTCTTTCATATATTGAGGTAGATGGACACGCTTCGACAGCCTCTCCTATCCAGATTGATGAAAAAGCTCTCATTCCTGGCGCTACTCGAAACTCAGTAGTATCCGACGGGCGTTATATTCCAGAATTTCAGAAGCCGGAAGTTATGTTTTCCTTAAGTGGCGAGCTTATTGAGGTGAACTTTTCGTCGAATGCATTATTTCTGCGATATGCCATCGGATTTCAGTGAACATCTTCTCTAATCGATGATGTTTGTCAGAGGAAATATCTGATAGATTTTGTTCTTTGCATTAGCCATAAGAACCGCAAGTATATTGACCATATTCTCAAAATTAACATTGTTTTTTGATTGATTGCTGTTGAGGGTTTCCGGCAAATATTGTTTCTCTTGATCATGTTCAGAGTGGTAATGGTCTGTCAATAGGACAAAGTGCTGTCTAGCTTGATTGTCCCTGACACTCTTATGGGCTGTGGCAGGGATTTTGTGTTAACTCTTGTAATCCAGACCAAGTTGTTCTCGCCACCAATCGCAAGGTATTTTACTTTCTTTATTGAGTCAATCGTTTTCTGTGGATATGGCTTGAAACTTGGGGCTGATTTGTTTTAACTTTATCTAGCATGGCCAAATTACTTTAGTAACTTAGGACCGAACGTCGGTGAAGCTGAAAAGATCTATGGGCGGAATGTTACTAAATCAGGGGAACCCTTTTTTTACAAGCTTCTCGGTTCATGTGCTCATCTTTTATATGGAGGTAGTATGGTTTTGGTTCTTATTTTTATTTGTTTTATTTGTTCAACAAGCAACATAATAAGTCCACTACTACTTTAGAATCGAAGTGAAGAACTTGAGGAATTTGCAGTTTTTTTCCCAAACATTTATGAGGTGTCATCTTGCTATATCTCGAGGGTTATTATGCAATGCTCTTAATCTTAAACTTACGATAACTAAAGATAATCTTTACCAGTAATGTGGAGACCGGAATTACACAATTATGTTGCTTTTAGGTCCATGAGAATCGCAAATGAATGGTAAGACAGAAGTAGCGTTTAAAGCAGAACTTTCTATCCGTTTCATTATGGCAGTACAAAATTCAAGGAATACGATCCTCTGTTGCTGCAGCGATGTTGTTGTCTTGGCAAGGTTAAGCACCTTTTGCCAGTAAGAACTGGAAGTTTGTGGGTTACATTCTTCCATGCTCGCACTTAATTGTCTTCTTCAACTTGCTATAACGTGTTCGTAGAGCTGAGCATAACTTGACGAGGATTGTACCGAGCATCCTCTTACATGTCGTGGGCAAGCTTGTGCCACCGATTATGTAATTTCCCTGCATTCGAATTAGTAGTTAATATACTTGTGGTTTCAATTGCAGGGTCTCATGTATCTGGATCTGCACACACGTGGACCGTTCACTGTGACCTCTGAATCGATGTTGGAGCAAGGCAACTGGCCTAGAAGTAGCTGGGCAGGAGCAGTGGCGACTCCAGGGTCTAGTCTCAAGAGCCAAAGAAGTTCTAGTGTAAGTCTGGGCGGTCCTGCAGCAGGTGCAACTCTTAAATCAGGAAAGGAAGCTGTGAAGATGGGGGGTGTTGCATTTGGTATGCCTGGTTATGGAGGCATGGGTGCGTGGGGCGGTTGGGAAGACTGGGAAGATGTTGATAGCGTCGTTGACCCAATTGCTACTGTTGATAATGTGAGAACGAAGGCATTGGCAGCTCATCCATCCCAACCAATTTTCTTGGTCGGGTCGAATAATACACATGTCTACCTTTGGGAGGTATGTTTGCCAGAAACATCCTCTTATATAATCAAGAGTGTATCCTATTTCTGCTTGTTAAATATTACAGCGCTTCAATTGAAGCACAACACTCAGAATATGGTGTTTCAGATTCAATCCCGGTAATGTGAGGCAAACATAAGTTGATAATTGATGCCCGTGATGGTTTGTTAACAGTATGGAAAGCCAAGTGCAACAGCAACCTATGGTGTGTTGCCGGCAGCCAACATGCCACCTCCGTATGTTATTCCATCTGTTGCAACAGTTCGATTTGACTCTGGGGGGCACCGATTCGTCACAGCAGCTATGGACGGTACTGTGTCCACGTGGCATCTTGAAGTTGGAGGGCGTAGCAATGTTCGCCCCACGGAATCATGTCTCTTCTTCGGGACCCATGCCTCGTAAGAAACTTCTTGAAGTTCCGCTTCCCTTATAATGTTGTTAGTTGTGTTGGTTTGAGTAAAGATGTTGGATGTGATTCGCATTAGTACTGTCACTCTGACCAAACACTTTGTGTCAAATTTTGCATGTTTCTTAACTTGAATGTAGATGGTGGCATGTTGCTTCATTTTCATGACCTAACGGGATTAATATAAAGGTTAGGTTCCTACCCCGGATTAGGTTCTTTGTTTGAAGCCTTTCTCATTTTTCCTGCTCTACGCGCGTCATGGCAGGGATGCAACATTTATTGTTGGCAGCAGTTCACTTGTGGCTGCCACAGGAAGTACCAGTACTGGGAACAACTTGATAGCATGGGATACCTTAGCACCTCCCAGTTCCAACCGCCAATCTTATTCTTGTCATGAAGGTTCGTTAGTGAATCATTATCACGTACCTTCATTTATGATGTATTTGAAGTTCAATGTTCGTTGATGTCCTGATTCGTCTTGAGAACTCGTCTATACTTCTAATAGTCTTTTTGTATGAGGATCAGAAGCATTGGGCGACTGTGTCACCTCATCCTCGTTTCGTTTGGCCACCGAACAAGCGTATATGTTAGGCTTTATCAGAAAACGTTAAGAGTCTCAGCACTAATATAAACACTGATATTTCATGAAGCCCATAGATGAAGGGTAATGAGGAATAGATCCCTGATCTTTCTCTTGGCAAATGAGTTCCTTTGCACCACATCCGCACTCTCCAGTAAGCATTTAAACTATTTGATTCTGACGAAAGGATATGGTTGCTACAGGTGGTGCCCGCTGTATTGCCTCTTTGGATGTTGCGGTTGGAGGGAGTTCAAACTCGCCTTGGATAGTAAGTGGAGGAAAGGGAGGTGACATTGCCGTGCACGACTTTCGCTACATCTTGTCTCAAAAGGGGAGACGACCTCAATCTCCTTCGGCGTCAAATTTGAAGAATGACGGAGATGAGACTGGAAAGCATGGCATGCTTTGGCATGTCCCCAAGGCTCACGCAGGTAACTCTTAAATTTAGGCGTACGTGACGAATTAGACAGCTGACTGTTCAAATTTCAGCCTGAAATAGTAATGAAGCTTTGCATCAGGACTTCAATAGAATAATTATTGCGTGACACATTAATTTCTGTTCCATATTGAAGTGGAAACGTATTAATATTCAAGACCGATTTTGACGAATACAGGAAGCGTCACGAAGGCTACCGCAGTCCCAGGTAGCCCGTACTTTTTCACAGGAAGCAAAGATGGAGACATAAAGCTCTGGGACGTGAGCACGCAGTCAATGGTGGGTCACTGGCAAAAAGTTCATGAGCGACACACGTTTCTCCAAGTGAACACACGGAGCTTAGGCTCCATAATCCAGGTAAGCTCTTCGATGCATCTAACTGTTGGTAACTTCATCTGGGTAGGCAAAGCACTGATTCAAGTGTCAAGATGTTGCTATGCAAGGACCGATGGGCCGAACTCATCATTGTATGAGTAAATTTTTTCTATCTCGGAATGGGCAAAACAATGAATGTGACTTTGTTTGTAAACGAGTTTTGAGGAATATTCCTGATGAGAAATAGATCAAATAGGTCAGGGCTTTCGTTGGGAATCTAATCATGTGTTTCATTTCCTGGTTGCAGCAAGCAGCAGTAACTGATATCCAACCCACCGTGGATGGATTCCTATCCTGTGGCGGTGACGGTACTGTTAAATTGTTCGGACACCTATGAGGCACTAGTATGCTGCGCTGTCATATGATTCTTTGGCAGAAAGTACCATCGGCTCTCATTTTCTCAGGTTGTGAGAAGCGAAAGTCTTCTCATCATTTTTTGTAGACTGATCATATTGTCTCTAGTTACTCGATACTTCAGGGCTACTACTGGTCCATTGTACCATTTTGTAAGACTTGTTAGAATTGTCATTAGATATTCATGCTTGCTCTCGGCAGGTCAAGATTTGGGGGAGATCAGGATCAACTAGGAGATTCTTATGTCAGTAGCTGACATTTGGAATAATATGAATTCATGTATATCATGTTATTATTTGATCAATAGCAAGTAAATAAACATGCAGTCCTATCATGTCACGTTGGTACTTGACGCTTTATCATTCGCGAATTCGTCAGTCGATATTCTCTTTGCCCTCCAGAGGTTCTCTTTCCACAATGAGATTCTCTCATTATTTTTTCCTTCTATCTTCACCCTCTGAGCATTTTATGGTTGAACCTTGCAGATTCTTACTTCACGAACACCTCCCTGATGTTTGATAATTACAACCTGAGCTGTGCCTCAATTGGTTTCACCTGGAATAACCAGGAAAATCGGATGGAATCATTGTGAGTGATGGTACTGTCTGGTGACTTCTTTTCAAAGGGAACCTAGTGAAATAGTGTTCTATGGTCTGCCCCATGTTCATGCAAATTGACCGTCCGTGTACTTCTCGTTGTCATGAGGTCTTCACTGGATTTGTGCAGTTAAAGAAATGAGGAGTTTGTTCCAGACAACACCCTGGGAGTCCTTTGGACCAGGCATTTGAGAGAACCCAGGGAAGATCTGAATGACTCGCTTTGCCCTCTCAAAGTGTTCTGGATATTGGCTCCTGAAGGACAGGATCGACCTTGTGGCAATACACAGTGAGTCAGAAACCTGAGTCAGTGTTTGGGACATTCAAATTGAGAAAGTCATAGCACAGGAATGAGTGAAAAAATCATAAGTGTGAACATTGAATTTGTAGTATGTGGGGGCATTGCATACTTTTACAAAAGTATGAAGCAAAATGCAATCATGATTCAGAAGTGAATGAATCTCATAGTTTGCAACCATTTGAACTCAATATTGAAACTATTTTTCTAAATGTTTAAAATAAAATTTAAAACTGTTTTCTCAATAATACAATTACTTGCATACCTTTGGCATGTCATAACCCTTTTGGCCCTATAATTGTTTTGGTTAGAGTAGGAATATAGAAAAAATCTTTAGTTGATGTAAAATTATTGACAATAGAGGAGCCAAAATGGAGAAAGTAATTGTACAAAATTGAAGAATGAGTGATAGATAGTGGGTGAGGATGATTCATTGTTAGTATTTTGAGAATTTAAAGTTTCTTCATAGTTGACAATGGCATATGAAAAATGTGCAAATACAAGCCTACATTACTAGTAGCCTTATAAAGATTCACTTTGAAGACCTTCAGATTTAGTAAGCATTACTTTCATGATCAATTAATAGAACAATTAATATTGAAAGATACAGTGTTTGAAAATGCATGCTTTATATGAAGAGCATTCAACAAGGACATATACAAAATCTTTGACTCAAAATTGACACAAGTTTATTTGTACTTCTCTTTTGACTAATCAACACCTATGTTGAGGTAGTTGAAACCATCATCTACAACAAAAGATGGAAAAAGACTAGGAAAAAGCACATTATTTGTTACTATAATGAATGAAAGTACTAAAAATATTACTATATTCAATACTATATGCCCTATTTCTTATTATATGTACAGCATTATTTCTTGTCATTTTAATGAATATTTCAAAAATCACAAGTTTTTTTTAAAATTCAATATTAAAGTTGGCAATTGAAATTACATTCTAAAAAAGCATTAAATTTTATATAATATGTAGGGCTACTATAGGGTTCATGAAATGCTATTAAACACACTCATATTGAATGGGATGTTTATGGGATAGCTTTAATGGGGATTTCAAAGTATTCAATGATATACTTGTTATTAAACTGCTTGAAGGGAAGAAGGTGTTTTGGAAGAAGAAGACTATCAATTTATGATGCATTGTCCAAATATATGTATACACACATACATACATACATGTGTGTGTGTGTGTGTGTGTGTACACACACATATTATAAAGAGGACAATGCTTAATGATAAAAAAAATCTAAACTGCTAATAACTTTGATAACAAATTGAAAACTACATATCACAATGAAAATGCTCTAGTTAGCAACATATATCTTGTGCTTTTTGTTTTTAATTAAAAAATTTCAAAATTGAATTGTAAAAATGACATTAAATGTTTTTTTTGCCTTCACTATCCCTATAAGAGATCACTCCTTGTAATTTAAGGTATACACATGTGTGAAGAGGATATTTAATGGATGGCTATTTTCCTTCATTTTTGTATTTAAGATGATTGTACTTTTACATAAAAGCTATGAGAGGCATTTTTCGAATTCCCTGTGGTTTTTGTGAATTCATTCATATAGGTATTTAAATGGGGCTATCCTACATATAAAATGCAAGTGTCCAATTTTTTCTTGCACTCACTTTTCTTCACAAACTTTTCCTTTCTTCTACTACATACATATATAGAATTTTATTATACCGTGAAACCAAAAACAATTAATTCAGTTCAAGTGCCATGGCCCAAGTGGTAATTTTTAACTCCTAAAGGCCAAATGTTTGTTGAATGGACAATTGAAAATGTGGTAGGTTTCTATAAAGTCAATTTTGGTTGGATGTTCACAAAATTTTGATACAAAGTATAAACATGTATCCACTTAATGGAATTATAATTTTTTTTTTTCAATTGGGTACTTGAATCAAAAGTTATGTTGCTTGAAATGTTTTTGGTAGTTGGGACAATGCGAGTATCTTTAGGGCATATTTTGTAGAAACACTCATCAATTTTTGAAATCTAGCATAAAGTATAGCATACCAAATCCCAAACCTAATAACAAACCTAAGTAATTATATCAATTATAAGAGATATGGAAAATGTATGCGTGACAAATTACAAGAATGATTGTCGTGTTTAAGATTTTCATCATGAAAGTTGGATGAAATAATTGAATGATATTTTTTTAGGATGAAAACTTCACAAATTTTGTAATAGGAATTATGACATTATCCACCTAAAAGATGCAATGAATACTACCTCTATGTTAGAGGTAATGACACTATATAGTTAATATTATACTAATTGCATATATATAACAACATTTGTTCATGAGTTTTTTGGAGTTTTACCAACTAAATTCCTTCAATTTTCACATCAAACCATTTATTGAAGAATTAAATTCGGTTATTATATAAATTGTTTTTACTCTAAAAAGAAATTTTACAAATTTTTTCACCATATTTTGTCTGATGTTTTCAAATTATAAATTTTTTTTCCCTTGATTCCATTGTTTAACTTTGAACTAGTTACTAACTCTATCTAAACATTGTTTGCAACAAAGGCAAGATATAGAGGAATTGTGTGCATGAAAAATCTTTAAAATGCTCATTACACTCTAAATTTTCATCGTAAATATTGGATGAAATAATTGAATGACATTTCTCCCGGATGAAAACGTGATGGATTTGGTGACAAGAATCATGACACGCCATGCCATAAATATAATACTATATAGAGAGATATAAATCTGCCTTCTCGTAACAGTAAAGTAAGGCTTTGGCACTGACTGTGCAGATTACAGAACTCTGGACAGTCAATTAATAAAGGTTTTTGTCAGTGAAAAGCTTCCCAAAACACAGTAATGCAGAGTAAGTTAACTGAAGTCGTACCGGAATCATCAAGGAATCAAAAGATTAAAAAAATAAAACAATAGAAACTATGCTCCTGTCCTCTAGCATTTTGTCCATTTCTAGTGATCCCCTATGTGTAAGTCAGTTTCGTTAATAGTTAAGGGAAAAATTGAAACATGTCTAAAATATGAAAACTGAACGAATTGTACAAGCACACTGCTATTTCTGAAAATCTGTGAAAATCTTGTTTGTTGCCAATTATGAATATTCAAAAATTATTCTTGAAAAAGATTAGGATCAAGGACCATATTTATACATGAATAAAAAGAAATCATTATTGCAATGATGAGTGTTGAAAAATTAGCAAGAGTGAGTGACATGTTAAAAGCCAAGAAAATTTTATTAATCCCTAAAGTTCCTTGACTATGCTTTTGCCAAAAATGCTCCAAAATTGCCATTACTTATACAAGTTTCAAAATTTAGAAAAAAAATAAAATTTTAGACACTTGTAACCATAGGATCTTGTAGTACACTACTTTGAAAAGATGTAGAAAAAAATTTAGAAATTTCTATCGTGTAGATTGCAAGATATTAGCATTTGAAGTGACAAAAATCATTTTTTTGTCCCTGCGAAAAAACGGGCAACTGAAATTCACAAGGTCACATTTTTATGAAAAAATGTTCAAAATGATTGCAACTCTTTGGATTCATTCTTCAAGGCATGTGGGCTACATTCTTGAAAATTTGTAGATCATTTGAAATTGTACAACATATAAGAAAAAATAGTAAGTAGAAAGATGTAGAGAATGGTTCAAAATACTAAATTATTAACAATTTATTTAAGTAATTGAAAAATGCCAATCCATTGGTTGTAATGTTGTAATAAACAATATTCACATGATGTTTTTATTTTTTTCCAAAAGTTTTGGAAATTGAGTTCAATAAAGGACTTCAAAGTTTATTTTGGAGTAGAGAATCCATAATTGCTCACAAACTAAAACACCTCATAACTTTTGACTCATTGATCAAAATCTAATGATTCAAAGATTTTAATGTATATATTAATCTAAAAAAACGATTTAAAATTTAGATTTTTGAAAAAAATGATTTTTTCAGATTTGCCTAGACTACATGAGTTGAGAAACAAACTACATATTGGGCTATAACTTTTGACTCATATTTTCAAATGTCTTGAAACTTAGTGCAAATGAAAGATATTCCTCATCCCCACCTTCTATCAAAATTTGGGCCAAAAATATGGAAATCTCTAGTCACACACACCTATCCAAAATTTCTATGTTGCCAAAAAATGCAATTTGTTCCTTTAGGGGTTAAGGTGCCCATTGCTAAATTGTCCGAATGCCCAAATTAAATTTTTTGTCATCCAAATGCTGAATCTAACTTGACCATACACTATAAGAAAGATGAAGTGTAAAATCAGTGTCAAAGCCACTATTTGGCCCTTGTAAAGAGGGGCCCATGACTATAGAATTCTAGCCCTTCATTGTCTAATGTCCATTATGTTATTATATTTGCTATCATTTTACAATTGAATATGAAAGAAATTAGTTTGTATTTCATTCTTTGGAGATCAAATTCCATGTATGCCAAAAGTTGTAAAATTTTCATGCTTTCTTGGAAAAATTTGAAATTATTGTAAATTTTTTAAGAAAAAAAATAAAGAAAATTCTTATCAAATACCAAATATTTTTGAAAAAATCAATTTTTTTTACTATAGATGTATAGTATGGTGTATAGCATCATGGCATAAACCAAAGTAATCATGTCCTTCTATAATTAAAAAAATCAAAAAATCAAGGTTATAGGCCCAAAGTTTATATTGTTATAAAATATTGAATTTTAAGATTTATTCAAAATCTCTAGTTGGAGTAGAAAGTGCAGTGGATGAACTTCATTTCATTAGTTGAGCTCAAATTCAAAAAATACCACTTTCAGAGCTAAAGTTCACATCAAGAATAAATGGCAAGAAATGGTTCAATATTCTATAGGGTGATATGTAGATTAAGCATCTTCTCCTTTAAAAAAGTCAACAAGATTATAATGAGGGATTTTGCAATATGATTTACAAAATTTTTATTTAAGTACCCTCAAATAAATAAAGTGGATGAAAAAATAGTTTTTTTCCACCCTCCAGTTTCTACTGAAGTCATTCAATAGACACTTAGTGTTTGCAACAATGGTATTAGGTTAAGGTATGATTAGGTCAAAATTCTACTCATTGTGGTCCCTTTGGTCATTGTGTGTACTAACACTTATTGAATTCATCAATTTTTGTATAGTAGAATGACAAATTAGAGAAATTCTTACATGTTTTTTTGTCAAGTCATTTATAAGTATACAAAACTAACATGTAATATGTGGTTAGAGCAAAAACGTATATAGCTTACCATAATTGTTTCTAAGGAGGAATATTTGGTTGTTCATTTGGATTTTAATATAATTCTTTTAATTCCATGTACAATTTCAATAGTAATCTAAGAAAATTAATGAATAAAGAATGACATTGTATAGAGAAGAAACCATATACCATATTAGACTATCAAAAGCAACACTTTATGTTGAGTTTATAATTTGAGTGACGACCTTGAAGTTGAAACTAGTTTAGTCAATTTTCGGAGTGACCTTTGGAATATATGTATTGACATATATAGGATCTATTTTGCAACTATAGATGCCTTTGAAGCCACAACTACAATTGAAGTTATGACAAAAATGATGGAATGAAGCTAAGACAAAATGAAGCTAAGACAAAAATAGTAGGATGAAGCCAAGATAATAATGGTAGAATGAAGCCAAGACAAAAAAAAATGGAATTTTGAATTTTTAAAACAAAAAATTGAAATCCATATAGTGTATTTTCAATTGAGAGAGTGGCAAGTGAAATTCGCTAGAAACCATTAGAAAAAATTTGAACCTTGTGGAGGGCTGTCAAGGATTCAATTTTCGGTGCCCTACAATGCAAGTATAAAAAAATAAAATAAATTTTTTTAAGAAAAATAAATATCAAAAAGGTATGAAAACCTGACGTGGCACAAGTAGTTCGACATCAACAACTTTCATTAAAAAATAAAATACAGTTGAATTCCTTTCTAATTGTATTGGGGTAGTTCTGAGCAGTTTAAAACTTGTAGCCTTTCCAAGGGCTGAATTTTTTTGTAATACTCAATTGAATCTAAAGGGCATGGGTTGTCATTTAAGGGTTAACAATGTTATATAAAACCACATAGGTGAAAATTTTGATCAATGCCAAGAGTGAAAAAGCAAGTAGGTATTTTCTCCAAGTCTGGAAAGTAAATAAATAAATAATAAATTTAAAAAAAAATAGTGTCTAGGATGATTCCATAGTGGTTTGCTTTCATATTACAAGGAGTAGTAAATGTCAGTTGTGATTTTACAATTAGCAAGGTGCTAAAACTACTAACAAATGTGGATAAAATTCAAATGTAACATTCTGAATTTCACTTTATGGGTAAACTTGTTAAAATGGCGGTATTCTGGATGCCATTTGTACGATGACAGCTTATTCTAAATGCCATTTGTATAGTGCTTTCTACCACATGGGGCCACAAAACATTGCTTTATGTGTGCATGGAAGATGTAGGCATATTGAACCGTTGACAAAACCAACAAAATTCACAACTCCGCTAATTTTTCTTAAAAAAGAATCCCATTTTTGTTTGAGATTTGCAGCCTTTTGTCAAAATAGTTTCCTACTATTTTAACAAAATACTGCCATTTTAACAAAATTCCACAAATCAAAACAAATTACAATGGCAAAGTGTAGAAAATAGTAAGGGTATAAAGGTCATCCAATGTTTGGGAAAAATGGTGCTTAGTGCAGATTGAGCTAATGAAAAATGAAAAAAAATACCCAATTGGATTTTAAAAGCATAAGAAAAATCTTGGTGGAAAAATCTATATTTTAATTATTTCTAAT
Organism: Pseudoscleropodium purum; assembly: GCA_963969395.1. Classification (NCBI taxonomy): domain Eukaryota; kingdom Viridiplantae; phylum Streptophyta; class Bryopsida; order Hypnales; family Brachytheciaceae; genus Pseudoscleropodium; species Pseudoscleropodium purum. Next base: position 10,277,868 of record OZ017796.1, read on the forward strand.
AAAAAATAGAGAAAATAACTTGAATAGGTACTTGAAAAACTAGTTGACTGTAGGCATTGGAGGAAAATAGTTGGTAAAGCTCCAAAAAATTCCTAAACATTAAGGCCACTTTGCTAGTGACAATAGCCAAGGTGAATTCAACCATTTCATTGACCTATAATTTATCCCTACAAAAAACATTGGAATTTTTTATTTGCAATGCATGATGAAATTTGGAAATTTTGGGTTCATATTTGCAATCGAAGGTACTGAATTAGGTAGGGGAGTTTAAGAAATACAAATAAACAAGGCACAAAATAGGGGGGGGGGGGGGGACTAAACTCCTCCCTTGCTTGTTCTCTAGCCATTCCAAAGGTGCATGTAAAAAAAATCCCCTACTTTGTGCTTGATTAATCTATCTTGTATACCTCACCTAGCTAATTTTAGGCCTCTAATTGCAAACATGAATTCAAAATTTGCAAATTTGATCATGCATGACAAATAAATTTTTTTGACATTTTCCCTTAAGGATAAGAAGAGGGTCAGTTCAATGCAGCCAAAAATAGGGGGAAGTTTTTTACTATTACCTATAGAGCATCACCACTTGTCTTGCAAAATGCAGAGCCATCGACTTTGTAAGCTGGATGGTACACCCATTAATTCTTAACATGCTAGAACAACTCTGTACGTGGAGATCCAAAATTGCTAAAGTGCCGGAATTAGGGCTCCGACTTCGAACGAATAGTAGCCACGTCGAAGAAGCGTCAAATCAAATGCCATAGCAAGCGTGTCTTATTTGCTACTGGTTGAGAAAGTGCCGCATCAAATGGATTAGTTCCCAAAAAGTGATGGAGATTGAGAAGTGGATCTTGTTGCATTGAGTTATACCAACTGCAAGCAAGCCAAGCTCTGGCTGGTAAAACCCCCATTTCCTAACCATCTTATCATTTGCTAGCCGACTGTTAAACAAGTCATCCATTTGGCGGGACAGGTGGGGCAGTTTTGCCAGCCTCCTCTTAGAAGTCATCCGTTTTACGAGATGCGTGGGGATGCTCTTAGATGGGGGCAATAAGGGGGTCACTTAATCCTCCCTAGCCACTGACGGCTGGGCAGGGGGCAACGAACCCAGACTCCCTAATAAGTTAACAAGCAACAACAACCCTATCCCCAGCCAGGAACGCCCAATGTTTGTGGCAATAATAATTTGCAGGTGGGAAAATTTGCTAAATTCGGACACAGCTGTGAAACCCAGGTGGTGGGTGCCATATTGGGCTAAACGACAAGCTCCATTTACTATATTTAGGAATTGTGGGTGGGGCTCACTCATTGAGGAAGTGTTGAATGGGTCTGTCAGTGGCCCTTGCGGCCTTGCCATCAAGTTCAAAGGCGTCAAAACCCCATATCTGCTCTTGTCCTCTCGGAAGACATTTATTCCCCGCTTCACCCCAAATAGCGAGTGGCTCCGCTCACTGCCACGGCATCGAGCCTACCCATACCCGCGCGAGGACCGGTAGCCGCGGGCATGCATTAGTAACTCACTTGGCCAATGGACGCGTGCTTAGGAGCCGAATTAGTGAGTTGGACGGGCGGCCTTCCCGACCAATGGAATTAGTTGGGGCTCCCGTTGCTCTCTGTGTTTCCATGGCCGGGAGCCCGGGGGCAGCAGCAAGCCAGTCTGTGGCTTTGCGTGCCGCATGAATAAATGGTGTGGTGCTCTTGATTTGCTCGTCGCGATTTCCGCTTTACATCTGCTCGCTTTATAGGCTGCAGTATATGGTGCAGCTATCTTGTTCCTTTGTCTGGTTGCACGGATTCTTGAAGGTGTGCGGCATGTAGCGCGGAAAGGAGTGGATATAGCCTCCCCGGCCAGCTCCGGATTCCGTTTCTTCGGGGTTGGATTTGATGAGGCTTGTTTTACTTTCTGAGATTCTGGCCTACGGGAAGTGATAGATACCGGGTTCAAATCCGCTTCGCGATTTTAGGAGCGAGCTTGTAGACGACTTTCTCACCTGCTTGTTGTTGACGATGGTGGAATTCCGTGGGAGTCTTGGAGGATTGGGTAGCGCCTGGGGAGGTTTATCAGTTGTAGAAGCAGAGCGGGGCAGGTGAACTGGCAGGGTCAATAATTTGTGAATTGAGGTGAGGAGCGGGGGACTTAATTCAAAATTGACTGGATAAGAGACCGGAGTTCGAGGTCTCTTGGAGGAGGCAGCTTAGATAGGTGGAGGTTTTGTAGTGCTTGTGCGAGGAAATGGCAGTAGATACAATGATGAGTGTTGACGTGCCGGCGGTGACATCGAGACGATCCATGAGCATTGAGAAGCCGAGTAGCTACGGGAGACGATCCATGACTGTTGATGCGCCGTTCAATCCTGTGAGACGATCTATGAATATTGAAACGCCTTCTTCGAAACGAGTCTCGAGGTCGAGTCTCACGTTGAAGCGCGCGAACGAGCAGTGGTATTGTATTTTCCTCATTGATGAGAGCGGTCCGTCGTAGACGGTGTTTGGTCTTCTCGCTTCTTTTTTCAAAATTTCTAAAGGGCGGAGTGTAGTTCCAACTACTTGAACTTCGACTGTCGTAGAGTTCTCGATTTTCTTGATCCTAAACGTCTTCTCCCTCGTGTTTGCGTTCTTTTGTAGCCATCTCCGCATGAATTCATTGCTTTTATCTTGAATGCGCGGGCAGATAACATTTTGTAATAGTGGCGTTTCTTGTAACAGCAACTGCAAATTTTGTCATGGCAGAAGGTGTTGTCAAACAGTTCATTTTACAATCCTTTGGCAGCGAATGTCTTGTACACTGATAGCCTAAGTTTGAATTAAGTTATCTGACTTTTGTCATTAACTGTGTCGGACCGTTGTTTCGCTACAATTATAGTGATTACTGCGGGCGTGTAGAACTTGTTGATATTGTAGTTGTAAATCCTTTACATTTTCATCGTGCTGCTTAATTTCTTGCATTGCCACGACTCTTGCGGAATGCCTGGACGCGTGGAACGTGTGATATTGTAGTTTGAAAAGCCGTACAATTTCAATCGTGTTGCAGGAGTGCGTCCACGGATACTCCCACTGACATCGTTGTTGAAGTTGGCGGTCAGAGCTTCTCTTTGCATAAGGTATCATTTCAACTAGTACTGACTGCCTGCCGAATGATTCATTTGAATGTATCTGTGTCAGTTTGTACTTGCATGCACTTATTCCCATGCAATTATTCGTGATGATTTAGACTTTTCTCATTTGTCAACTTTGTTTCGTTTCTGGAATCCTCGGTTGGCTGGGTTTGAAAGTTCGGGTTAATTTTAAGGAACGCAATTATGTATGCTATTGCTTTTGTAAGCAATTTTGTGACCGGCTTTTCACCTGGTGCATTGTACAGTTTCCTCTTGTAGCAAGAAGCGGTAAAATCAGGAGGTTAGTTGCCAGCGAGAGAGCCGACGAGGACGGAATCATGCACATACATTTGGCGGATTTACCCGGCGGTTCTGAAGCTTTTGATCTGGCAGCCAAATTTTGTTACGGCATTAACTACGATATTACTACGTACAACGTGGCCCTACTCCGGTGCGCTGCTGAGTATTTGGAAATGAATGATCAATGGGGTGACAATAACCTTGTGGAGCGCACAGAGAAATTCCTCAACGAATTTGTGCTCCAAAATCTGGCGGAATCTATTGCTGTGCTGCATAATTGTGAAAGCCTTCTGCCTATTGCTGAAGACCTGAAACTAGTCAACAGGTGCATTAATGCTGCAGCTCAAAAAGCTGTCAGGTATGATGACATTCTGTTGAAAGTCTTGCAGATTTAATTTTACGAATGACCTTTTTACGAACTTTATCAGGTTTTTGAAAACAAATGCGATCAGTTTGACAGCTGTGTTTGAAATCTAGTTTTATGAATGTTCCACTCTGTCGTGAAGGGATCAAGTTGGTGGCGGTCTGAATCGTATAGATTACGAACGATCCTTGCGTTTGGACAATGTTAAGCTCTCATTTAACGATGGCCCGGTTGCGCCAGTCGTAGAATGGTGGGCAGAAGATCTCTCAGTCCTTCGCTTCGATTTTTTCCAAAGAGTACTTGCTGCGATGAGAACCAAAGGCCTGCGTCCCGAGAGTATCGGTGGAGCAGTGATGCATTATGCTCATCGTGCCTTGAAAGGAATACACAAGAGGCAGATAATGAAATCACCAAAACCTCAGGTATTGGTAATGACTCCCCTGCACTTCCTCACTAATTCACATCGGAGTAAGCAGAGTTTACCATCAAGGTACTGAAACGGAGTTTACCACTTAGGCAGATGCTAATGGTTCAATGAGGTGGTAAACTCCGTTTCATTTCCTCCATGGAAAACTCTTCTAACGCCCTTGTGAATTTTCTCGACTACAGTACAGAATGATTATCTGAACATTGGACTACCTTACAGCAGCAATGCAATGCATTTGATTTCGACTGTAGACACACTTGTTTCAACTTCCAGTTAAATGTGTCCAGATTGTGCATTTCACAACTACAGCACCGCAAGGAATTTGCTGTCGCGTTAAGCTTTCTTGAAGCAAGTTTTTAATCCCTTAAAATCTTATTATTCCACTTTATTTATTTGTTTCATGAAACTTTATTGCAGGTTATTTCTCCAGCAATGTCAATGGAGCATGAGCAACGAATTTTAGTGGAGGCGATTGTCAGTATTATGCCACCAGAGAGGAATGCCATTTCTTGCAGTTTTTTGTTTGGACTGTTGCGTGCGGCCGTCGTTTTGGAGACCACTTTAGCCTGTCGCCTGGATCTCGAGCGACGCATCGGGTTGCAGCTGGAGCAAGCTACTCTGGACGATCTGCTAATCCCGTCAGTAAGCCACAACGGAGACACGCTGTTCGACCTAGACGCAGTGCAAAGGATTTTGAATTGTTTTATGCTGCAAGATGGAGCTGAAGACTTTGGCGTAAGATTTGTGACATCTCTTTCTTAGTTCAATTCACAAAATTCAGTAGTTTTCCTCCGGTATTGTGATTCTTACGGGTCGCAATTTAAGTTAGGGCTTGGAGGGATTAGTATCTTAAATTTGCTCAAAATAGATTTATTTTCGTCTGATCAACCCTCGGTAGAGTAAATATTTGAGTTACTTAATTAGCTTACGCAAAATTCTGACGATCGGTAGTCTTCTCATTTCAGGACACACATCCTGTGTACGATGTCGAAGTCGCGGGATCTCCAACTCAAAATGCACTGATTAAAGTTGCGAAACTACTAGATACCTATCTAGCGGAGATTGCACCTGACGCAAATCTTACCATCAACAAGTTCATCTTGCTTGCCGAGATTCTGCCAGAGCATGCGAGGAGTGTTGACGACGGGCTATACAGAGCCGTCGATGTTTTCCTCAAGGTAATTTACAACTTCGATAGTTCGATTGTACCTACATGCCTTTCTGTTTAGTGTTCACCACCCCTTCAGTAAGAACTCTTTTGTTATAATTTTCCTTCTTTTGGCCGCCGAGGTCCTGACAGTAGACCTTATTTTCTCCGATTGAGCCTATCAGTGTTTCAGCTTGAAACTTCGTTGATGAAGATGGCAGGAATTGCACTATGTTCATTTAATTGAACATTACTTCGATTAATTAGTGCCCGGATGCACTGGACTAAGTGCGGACACAATGCAGGCACATCCAGCGGTTAACGAGGCAGAACGCAAGACACTGTGTAAGTTAATAGACTGTCAGAAACTTTCCCAGGATGCCTGTACGCACGCTGCCCAGAACGAGAGACTACCTGTGCAAGTTGTTGTCCAAGTTCTCTACTTCGAACAAATGCGTTTGCGAAATGCTATATCCACTATAAACAACAGAGATCCGGGTCAACGTCACCAATCCTCTCAAAGGGTGACTGTTGGAAATTCAGTAGTCCAGTCATCAAGTGATATCAACTTTGAATCTGCGAGGAGGGAGAACCGAGACCTGAAGATTGAAATTGCGAGGATGCGCTTGCGACTGACGGAGCTAGAAAGAGATCAAACCAACATGAAAAATGACTTTGTCAAGGGTGGCGGAGGGAAAACTTTCATCGACACTGTGTCTAAGAAGTTTAGCAAATTAAACCCCTTCCTTCGTCGTGAATCCAAAGACTTCAGGAATACTGGATATACCGGGGCGAACGGCACTGGAAGTCCCCTAACCCCTGAAGTCCGACCCCCTAAACCTCGAAGGCGCCGGCATTCTGTCTCATAGGTGATAGGCCCCGTCCGTGAATCTGTTGCAATTTGTATAAATGTTATTTCTCAGAGATCATGGAGGCACAATTCTCTCATTTTTCAGAGCACTTATCCTTCACTAGCAAAGCACGTTTTGAAAGCCCGGAGTTATAAGAAGGCTCTTCCGAAGTTTAGGGTTGTGAGAATGCTCCCCAGTCGGTACCATAGGTTGGCAAGTCAGGACAGCTTGCGTTGAACTATACACCTTTGTAGTTTATACCTGCCTGCATTAGGCAGAGCTGAGTGATAAACTGTATAATCGACTTATCATCCTGGCGACCTGGACTTACTGTCGCTCACGACTTACTCTTGCCGGTTATCATGACGTCGACAAGGCTTCTCTTAAGGTCCAGAACAGATGCAACAGCGCTAAGACTTTCATCAACCAACAGCGTCAGGACCTCTGAAGGCAGAAGCTGATGCGTGGCAGTACAACTCTTGGAGGCCGGCCTCCGAGCAGTCCCAGGTTTCCTTTCTTATTACTTATTTTCGTTGCTTCTATTTCAGCTGTCGATTCTGTACCTGTTCTAAACAGGCTCAAATGTGGTGTATATGTTCCGAACGGGCCTCTCTCAAGGTTGTATCGCTTGTTTCGGCTCAAGTGCTACGAGGCCTGGGTACGAGTAGTTAATAGGTACTCTGAAGAAGTTGAAGTAATGTAATTGAGCCTGATAGATAATGTAACCCTGATATTATCATTACATAGGTGATACTGGATTGTGCCAAGAAGGTGATGCGTGACCATTGTTTCTGGTGCAAATAAGATCAGTAGACACACAGAGTTTGTGCCCTAGAACACCGGAGGGAATGAGGGATCACCGACTTCCTTTTTCCTGCTTGTCAGCTTGTATTTTCTTGAAGTTGGTTATGTGAGTTTCATTCTACTAATCGAGCAAAGCTCTTAGTAAATAACATTCACTCTCGCTTAGGACTGCATGAAATTTGTGGTTGAAAATAGGAAATTTGCAAACCAACATAGAACCTTTTTTTGTGATGAGAATGTGACCTACAGTTGAGTTAAAAGTTGGCGAGTGAAAGATCGAATCATATCTTTTGCCTTGGTTTAATCTATTTAATGCATTTTTTATCACTTTGTTTTAATGAAATAGGGTGAATAACAATAATTATCGGAAACCTGAAGTTGCACAATCTTAGGGCTCTCGTCAGCTGTCGTCCAGCTGCAGCCCATAGTGTCAGTGTGATAGATCATTGGAAGGGAATTAGCAGAAAAGCAGAAATAGACTTCCAAAAGAATTTGCAGCTTGAATAGGTGTGCCCAACTCAAACTATGGCAGGCTGAGCCTGCTCTGGCGGATGGATATGGATATAATAATAGAACCAATGATTCTAATCTGCACTCCGACTTCACTGTCTGGTTGCAAACTAATCATTAATGGAATAGAAATAGGTGAGCAAAATAGCAAACAGAATTAAATGAAGCTGAGTAAAGCTGTGAAAGATAGAGGCAGCAAAGTCAGTTTGTATTCAGAAATTAAGAATCCCAGACCCGTAGATGGAAGAATAACTTGCTCTTATAACTAGATATTTCACAAACAATTACTGGTGCTATCTGAGGCTAATGTGATAGACGGAGGTGTCTCAGAACATCAACCTCGATTATGGTTTTTTTCTGACTATCTTTGAGAGGCAACGAGAATCTGCATCTGTTCCAGTCATGGGCAGGGCGTGTTGCCTCGACGACAAATGGCACTCAGTACCAAAACTCTTGTATTGGACACTGAATGATCCTCCAGCATGTTCTGGTTTGTGACTATGTTCAAAATCAAGATGCACATACGCCCGTTCCACTTCTGGAAAAGCCTTCAACTTATTTTGAAGTGACACAATATCTTCATGCAAGTATCATGCCAAATAGTATGTGCAACTGAATTCCACTGGCAGACGTCAATTCAACCAACTGAATCTTACCTCCACAAAATAAAGACCTCCAACCTGTAAGCCCGAATTGTGTCCAACCGACGGATCTGTGGGTGATAATTGTACGCTACGTACGTCACGAGCTGTAAGAACTCTGTTGGAGCAGACTGTCCAACCAAAGATCCTGAAAATGATGAATATCAATACACTTAGAAGATAACGATACGACATTACTGATACAAGCCATACTCGCTCCCAAGTACTTAAATTATACTCCGTAGTTGCTTTTCGCTTCAATTAACTCCTGTATTCCTGTAAGCATTAGTTGCATCCCTGCGGAGCAAGATTCTTGTTGTAAGAACACAATGCCGTACTTCAAGACGATCATTGTCTTTTAATTGGACGTCTAGCTCGAGGATGGGCCAAGTAAATTTGATAGACGGACAATTCATACTCAAAATTGGTGTGCTTTGATCCCATGCGCAACTGAAAGCAAATTAAGAGCTCTTCAATGAATTGATCAAAAGAGCATGCTGAGTAAAGTCGATATGGAGATTGAGTGGGCTCCGAGGTGAATCCTTTGGTGGTTTCAAGAGTAAGGATAGAATATTTCAAAGATTCTGCGAAGTCCAGGTCAAAATATAAGCGGGCAAGCTATGTGCATGTGCGAGGTAACATGTATTCGGAAGGGCGATTCAATACATGAATGAGAAGGTTCGTAAATTTTCATGTACCTTTATGATGAAGAGAAATAGATTCGTGGTGTACGAAAAAATTGATAGCAAAGCTTTCGTGGCACTCTTCTTCCGTACTCGAACTGGAGGTTCAAGATTCTGGGTCCAGGAGACAATGAGACATAGAATCAATGTCGTGAAACCGTGCAAGCATTTCCCTTTGCTTCCTGTTGTATTGCCGCTGCCCTGCAACAGTGTACTGGTATGCCATGATGGGAGACCAGTTAAAAGGGGATGCCAGTAAATTATTAAGGTCGGAATTATCACCACATCAGTTGAAGGTACCAGAGTGTCGTATGCTCTTTGGAGTTTGGAGGAGTCGCACAGGGATCTTTTCAGCGTATGTCGCCTCTTGTGAGTCGTTATCTGATTCTAAGACCTATTCATTCTTCCCTTTCATAGATGGCTATGAATAAACCAAACCTAATCTATAATTCCATAGGTGTAAAGTGCAGCTCTCGACTTGTGATGAACTGTATTCAAACAATGTGAGTTTTTTACCTGATATGAAGTTGTTCATGTAATTCTATCCGTATCCAATCTCGACAAAAATAGCAAGATTAAGAGTGATTATTGTTTGAAGTTCTTGAAAGTTCAAGATGCAGATCAAGACTGTTCAAGCAACTGAATTTTCCAGAACTATTAAAGTCATGGACATCGTGATGCAGCAAATAAAGTTCTCGAGCTTCTTCCTTTTGCGAGTACTTTATCACATCAAAAACATTAGATATTGCTTAAATATGGTGAAATTAGTTGCGTACCTTGAGAGTGATTGTGCGATTCAAAGAACTCTTCCCCTGACAGGATGCAATGATACTTGAATTTCCATTTGTCCGAATGGCTAGATAGTACAGGAGCTGCATCGAAATTTGTCAAGTTGGGGTTTGGGAATTGTATTTGGTTTTGTTTGCCTTGGCTCTTGTTTTGCAAATTGGTGGATGACAGGTGGTTCAGGGTTCTCCTGATCATATGGCGGACTCTCTTTCTGCTCCAACAGACATTGGATTCGTTAGTGCGGCCAAGGCCACACATAACAATCAGGTGGCAGAAAGGCGGCAATGAAAATTGGCCCGATTGCAAAAAGAGGCGAAGGCAGTGAAGCGAAAGGCTCAGGCATAAAGCAAGCATTTGAGGCTGAGGCGAGGAAGAGGGCGAGAGGTAGCATGACAATGCACACTTACTTCATGTCAAACAGAAACTCTTTTAATCGCGAACCTTTGCAATGTAGCGACGTGGGTGACGGTGGTGTGAAGTCCTCCAGTGCCTAATTAACGGACATAGACATGGGGACCTCCCAGTCCGTAGACACCAAGATTCTTCTTTCCTGTTCCGCCGTTGTCCTTGTCTCCGACGAAGAAGCGACTTCAAACTGAGAGGAAGATCCGGACCAGAGCACAAACGAGATGGTGAATTCTGACGATGACGCATTTGTGGACCCTCCAGCTTGTGGTCGTAAGAAGAGGAAGAATGAAGATCTGAAGGTGAATAGTGCGACGACGGCAGGACCGTCTACGTTCCAAAAGCTGAAGAAAAATTATGACTTGCAACGCAAATTTCACAATGAGTGGGCAGCAAAAGAGTCCTGGAGCAAGGCAGTGTTGGCGAGGATGGCGCCATGCATTTGGTGCAGTGCAGGCTTTGCTCCTTAGTGCGTGGAAAACCCATCCACATGGCTCCAAAGTGGGACACAATCTCAAAACACAACCATCAGGAAATTCACAAAAGATGTATTGCCCTATATGCATCTTGTAGTCCAATGTCTATGGTAGAGCAAATCCAAGGGTGCATCCGTTGGAGTCACACAAAAAACGCTTGCAATTTGCAACGCTATTCTAGTTGCTGGCAGGTGGGTGACCAATGATTGAATTTGAGGCACGATTTGAATTGTATGAGTTCCTCAATGTTCCTGAATTGCCATGCTAGTATTAGGCTATCAATTCTAGTTGGATCATAGTGGAGCATCTATATGACTTCATAAAATAGAAAATCAAGACACTTGTATGCAATGCCATTTATTTTGCCCTGTCCACAAATGAAACAAGTGTCTGACATAGTAGCTGGATCACTATTTACGCTTATGTGATGGTGAATTGGTGCTATGTACCTCTCTTGCTATCCATCCAAAAGATGACTGCCGATAGCGCCACTGTTAACAAATTCACTACTATAATCATGAATGCTTTGAATATTGGAGGTGGTGTCATTGATGCGGACATTGTAGAGAAGTTGTTCTACTATGGTGCAAATGGGGTCAATAGATTCCAAGGCTTGAAGTCTAAGGTCACAACGTAGATCAAAGGTAAATTCACTCCTTTTGCTACATGAGTTCATTGTTGGACCCATTGGTTGAATTTGGTTGCTTAGTCACTATCTTCACTAATGGCAATGTACGTTATAGAAGAAGTGCTTCGCATGACTTACGCCTACTTTGCACATTCTCCAAAAAAAGCCACCAAATTTAGAGCTTTGGCACAATAGCTTGAGTTCAAAGGTCTGAAGATGTTAAAGAACATCAAAACTCCTTGGATAAACTGCCTTGCTCCAATCCAAAGGCTCTTGGTAGAATACAAACATATTATTGCGATGATGCTTGCAGACAAGGATGACAAGAAGTAGGGGCAAAAGGCATGGGTGAATTTTTGCTCATATTATTCTTTGTCTTTGCATTCTTATTTTTCAATTCTATATTTTTTTGGTTCATTTCTTTTTGTAGCATATTTTTTTTGTTGGCTTATTTTCTATTTTTCTTCTTGTTTCTTTAATCCTACTCACTGCACATCGATATGGTTTGGAGCTATTATAGGTAGTGACTTGGTTACAACTTTACCATGTGTAAATTCCATTGGTTGCCGAGGATGTATGGCCTTAGGATTAAAGACATAACTTTAGTTTTTAAGATGTCTTCTGGGCTAACTTCTAGGCTTTTATTGTGCTCAAGCTAATTTGGCTCTCTTGCTTGATCCCTACGTGGAATGATGGCTCGTCTGCCAATGTTGGAGGTTGTGGATACTCTCATTCAATAGGCTCCAAAATAAGATGCCTTCATTTGTGATTTCGTGGGAGCACTAGGCACATGCCGAAGCAAACTTTTCATGTATTACTTGAATGATGATACAACCTTCTGCATGGATGAGTTCCATGCATTTAACCAAGTTGTTCAATGTTCTCACAAGTAGATTCTAATGAAGTGGGAGGCAAATTTGAACTTATCTTATGAGAGTTTGACATTTGTGGTTGGCAAAGAGATGGGATATACCTTGCATAGTAGAAACATGGTGCATTGGGAGGGGTATGCAATAATTATTTCCATTGTCCAGAATGATTGCAAAGATGAATTCTTTACTTTGTACACTTTAATTGCAAATGTGACTTTAGAACTACATCTTGCATGGGTTAGGGTCCTTCAATTTTTGTATATGCTTCTTTGTTTTGGTAACTTGCTATAACTATTCTTTTGGTTTTGAAGCAAATGTTGCATTGAAGCTCATAGACGAGATAGCCAGTCGATTCCTTGATCATGGTTTGATGGATGCTCTAGGTATTGTATACTTGCACTACTAGTTGCAAGGGGATTGTGTCACTTGCTTTCAAAAGCATCTTGAAATCATAAAATATTTTTATAGAGAACCTAAGTGGGTTGGGGAGGGTGAGAGCAAACATCTTGTACCTATTGTGTTGGATAAATTCCTCTAGGATTCAGAGCAGCCTCTTTTCAAAATTGCAATGATTGCCAATGGACGCACAGCTATGGAAGTGCCTCTATTGAATGCTCTTGTGCATCAAATGGTGAATCCCCTCACAAAATTATAAAGAGTTTTGGACGCAAATTCCTCATTGTGCAAAAACTTAGGAAAATACATCAAACTGACACAAATTACCATGGTTCATATACTAGGCAACGTGGAAGATGAACGCACCTTCTCAACGTTGTCTTTCTTGAAGAATAAGCTACATAATAGGCTTGACCAACACCTTGGAGTGGTTGTAGGTATACATTGTCAAAATGTTTGTACTCTGAAGAATTCCCTGTATGACAATTGTTTTAAATAATGGGTGCTAGCCACTAAACGGCATCGTTATGCATTGACTACATGACACCTTTTCTAGATCCATGAGGTAGTGCAAATTTGCCATTTGTGGTTTGTACTTGTTACGTTTTTCACTTCAACTGGAAAGTAATAGATTTTGAATTCTAGTTTAGATTTTGCTGCAAGTTCAATGCATATTAATACTACAGTACATTTTTTATTGAACACAACTTTTTTTTCTTTGTTACTATCAATTATTTATATTGTATAGCCAAGTTTGTGGCCTCCTATAGATAGAGAGTATAGGTTGTTCAATTGCTATGCGCTTTGTTGTTGTTTTTCTATCCAAGTTGTATTGAGTGATTGTTAGTCTAGAATGACACTTTGTTGTGTGATGTTGATTGTGTATTTTAGGTGAATTTTTGTCCACCTTCAAAGAACGTGACATCATCAAGTATTTGTATCAATGTATTCCTTCAATTCCCCTACTAACTTAGGCATCAGAATATACAGTGTGTTGGTTGCAAGGACCATGATTGAATTCAAAGGAGATGAGTGAAGAAACATGGAGGGAATCTATCATTGCCATTTTGTTTGTTTGCCACGGCTTAGAGTTGCTTTCAATGCTTTGTACTATATTGGATTGCTTACATTGTGTGCATGTTAACTTCTAGTCCATCTTTCTAGCATTGCACTAAATCAAGCATCGGAGTACTTGTATTTGTTTTGCAGGTCATGTTGTGCTAGATGTAGAGCTTGGAGAAGTACATTAGAAGAAAAACATGCTTGGCACAACCACCTACTATGTAATTAGTGTCCTATGCAACTATCATGCAACTAGTTTCCTTTCTATTAGCATCAAATTTAATATAATTATTTTATTTTGTTGTTTTACAACATTCATATATTGTTTAGTTGCAAAGTAGTCATTCTATAGTTTCAAAAAATGACTAAGAAACAACTAGTGTCCTATGCAACTATCATGCAATTGTAAAATGACTAGTTGTTTTTTAGTTGCAAATTAGTTGTTTTCTAGTTACTTTCAAAGTTCATTCTCATTTGTCTTATATCAATTGTCCCATATCAATTGTAAAGAGTATCATTGAATTGAATATATAAGACTCATAAGTTGTTATAGTCTTATACAATGAATTCTTTTGATAGAATTCTTAGAAATCTACAATTTGGTAGAAATGAAAGAGTAATTAAAATTCAAGAAATTTTTTAATCTATGAAATTTAATTTTTTAAATCTAGGAAGAAGATAGATTTGAAATTCTAAAATCTACAAAAATGGTAGTTCTGAAATTCTTAAATCTAGAAAGAAAATAGATATGAAATTTTGGAATCTACAAATCATTGAAATTAATATTTTAAAATCTGTAAATCTACAAGTTGCACACGAGGATGAAGCTCTTTGCATGGTATTGGATGACAAAAAACTTGCAACTAATTTGCATTTTGCAACTAATGCAACTTATCCACTGCAACTACGGGCTCTATATTGTTACCTAATTGCAAAAATCCTATGCAACTATAAAACGAGTTGCACATTGTAATTGCAAAAAGCCTCATTTTCTTGTAGTGGTAGGAACATGTTTAAGAATTTTACTTTTTCACTCCAAATTTTTTTTTCTAGCAAAATTGGTTTCATCTTCCATTTCAATAAAATCACTATTTTGATGTTGGATGTTTGCATTCAATCACTTAAAAGTTTACAAAATTTGCAAGACCTTAAAAAGTGTAGCCTAAAGTAATTCGAAATTGCACAGTCAGCAGCCCAATCTAAACCAAATATGAATCCTTAGTCGCCACTTCCTTCGACACTGAAAATTCACAAGAAGCAACTGTCATCAAATTCGATGGAAAATTTTGTCTCCGAAGCCACCAAGTTATTGAAAAAAACGACAAATTTTGAACAGAGAAAGCCACATGGCCCATCCGTATTTGGAATTTGGCTAGAAAGCAGCACCCCGCACTAAACGAAAAAAAAAAGCCCTGCCTTTTGTTGCATCGACTCACTGCCACATGTATGATCGAGAGCAGAGACTTATCAAAGCGCAAAGCTCCCGATTCTACGTACATTATACGATTCTTTAACCTTGCTTGGAATGTTTTGATTAATTGAGCCAAAGCAAGACTCAAACGATCGGATTGTCAGTAATGTACCTTTTGATGCATCGATCACTGCCACAGGTATGATCGAGTGCAGAGACTGATCAATTAAAGCGCGAAGTTCCCGATTCTACATTCTTAACCTTGCTTGGAATATAACTTATGTTTCGATTAATTGAGTCAAAGCAAGACTCGAACTATTGTCAGTGCATGATGTACGTACCTTCTGTTGCATCGATCACTGCCACTATGATCGAGTGCAGAGACTGATCAAAGCGCAAAGTTCCCGATTCTACGTACATTATATTCTTAACCTTGCTTGGAATGTTTTGATTAATTGAGTCAAAGTAAGACTCGAACTGTTGTCAGTGATGTACCGTCCTTTCGTTGCATGCATCACTGCGCGCCACATGACTGTGTGATCGAGTGCAGAGACTGATGAAAGCGCAAAGTTACAAATCGATAGATTATAAGCTAGCTAGCTTCTTGATCGATCGCACGTATGATTTTCAATTTTTTCTGCCTTGTCTGAACGGCATCCGGTGTGATAGATTTGGGGCTCGATTCCACTTGAGTACTTCCCAGTCTGTATCTTCCAGGAGTACAGTATGTCTTTGTACCATGTGAAATATCATTCCCTGGAAATGGCCAGATCGACCAGGTTGTACGTAGTCTGTAGACAGCCAGGACTGTATCCTCAATTATTTATTCGCACACTTGTGTACGTGAAGGTCTTCAACTAACTTAGATCGTGGTTTCTCGATCATGAGAGCCGCGCCATTCAGTGCCAATTCAATGCCGGTGTCACGGGAAGCACCGACATTGGAACCCATTTCATTGTACGTATCTTATCAACTTTCTGCCCAGAAACTTGCGACACTAGCAGCACTGGATATTGAATAGCAGTTTTGATACTCAAATAGTAACTACATTTAGCTTATTTCCACGTGATCCATACCTTGGGTTGTGTTATGACGTTTAACCCCTAAATGCCCAAGGCACCCAAATCTGGTGTTTGCAAAACTTCAAAGTTTAATAAAACCTAACCAAGTTGCTACTTTTAGTAGTTCATATTTTTGGAAAGTTCTTCTTGAAGTCTAGTTTTAGCATCAAAAATCCAATCTTGAAAATAAATGATATTGATTTTTCTATTCAAGATTTTGTGCAAGGGTACTCATTGCAAATGAATCTTGACTTCTTGTAGTGTTGAGAGCTCTTGGAAATGAGCCTCAAATACACTAGATCTTGGAGAAAAGAATCATATTCAAAATTCATTTAAAAAAATTGTAGAGTAGATTTTAAGAGGCCATAAATTGTTTCAAGATATACATGTAAGGCCCTTTAACCTCATATCTTTTCATCACTAACTTTTTAGATTTGACTTGTGAAAAGAGGGTTGAAAGATTTCACATCACTTTTGTAGTTAATGTTAACACCCTTATAGTCAAACATTATAGTCTTTCACTCTATAAGTGAGTCATAGGCTTACATGCTAGCAACCTTGCAACTTTGAGTTTGACATTCAAAATGACTTCTTGTGCTTTTGAGCAAAACTAACAAAAAAAGAAAAGCTTTTAAAGTTTGTTTCTACTTTATTTTGAAATTTCAAAAAATTCCTAAAAAGAAGCATTTTTTTAGTGAAGTCCAAAGTTGTGGATCAATAATAACATATCTAAATATGGAGTGACACAAAAAATTCTTTATACTACAATGTTCTACACTACAATGTACTTTTCTTCAAAAAAATTTGATATTTTGAACATAATTTGTATTTGATATGAATTTTCTTCATTTTTTCTTCAAAATTTCATGGTAATTTAAAATTTAAATGAAAAAGTTGAAAATTCTATAACAATTATCAAACATGTGATTTCCTCTTTAGAAAATAAAACCAAGAAATTCACTCATAAATAGCAAAGAAATGGATTATACAAAGTGAGGGACTTTCCACCTTCACTACATGGTCATAGATTCTATCCTATATGGGTTTAAACCCCATTCACAAGTTGAAATACCAAAATTTAAACATAACTTGAAGACAACATGGCGATGAAAGTGTTGTACTTTCTTGATATGGAGTCTATACTAAAGTAGGATCACCTTAAACCAAACAAATTTCTTTGACAAACACTATCGAATATAAAAAAAACTTTCATTTTTTAATCGTAAAAAGACAAATTTTCAATAAAGTTGGAAGAATTCCAAGAATGATATTTGGTTATAATATCAAAAAAATATGAGGGATCAAAGTTGAATTGATAGATTTTAAAAGTTGTGCCCTATTTTCAAAGTTCACATCTTGAAAAAAGCACACATCTACTTTTTTCCTATTTTTTCACTTTTGAAAACATGTTAGGATTTGAATGATTTTACCTTATGGAAGGTTGTCCAAGAAATAAGGTCAAGGGCTTTGTGACACAACCAATTTAAAAACAATCATCAATATTTGGATTCAAGGTTTCTATCTAATACTAGCTATGTAGTTCTTATTGATACCACATAAACCTTGATATAAACACAAAACCTTAATAATCCTTGAGGTTAAATTCAATGCACAATGAATGGAATGTTTACACTAACAATGGATCTATTGCCTCATAATATCATGTTTACATACCCACAAAAGTAATCCTAATCCTTCAAAGAGCTTGCAATGTATCACTCATGAACTTGTATAGTCAAGTTCAATAATTTGTTACAAAATCTGTTTCCACGCAACTTCAACAAAAAGCTCATGAACTTAAAGAAACTCTAACATATTCAAAAATGATCAAATTTTCAAACCACAAATTACAGTAGAATTGTAATAAAGAGTACTTAATCATCATAACATATATATACTTGAGTGATTCAATTGTGATCATACAAAAATTTGGGTCTTATCAATACACTATCAATCATTTAATGTTGCCACCTTTTGTTGAAATTATAGCTTGCATTCTATTAGACATATTAGAAATGAACATTTGCAATTTGATGAAAAAGTACTTGATCCCATATTACTCGAATTGTTTGTATCATTTCTTGCTTGTTTATTAATTTGCTCGTATTACAAAAAATCTTTGACTATCTTCTAAAGATTCTCTATAATGAATGAAGAGGCCAAACTAACTTCATACCATGAGCTTGCCACCACTTCTCTAGAAGTTCTTGTATGGTATTCAAGTACTCTTCACTATGATTCCAAAGCCATTTGTAGATAGAATTTTTTTTTCATTTTTTAGTGTGCTACAACTTCCTGAAGTTCATGAATTTTGCTAGCTGAATCTGCCTAGGAAGAAAAATTTGTACAACTATTGGACCTAACTGTGCAATGTCTGAGAAATTCAAAAAGACACAGGTGATGCATAACCTCTAGAACAAATCATGTCTATTGATTGCCGATAATTTGGGAGGCTTTACATTGGGGAAAAATTGCACCTAAGGTATGCAAAATTTGACATCACTATTAAAAATGCAACACTAAACCTAGGTTGTTGATTACACAAGATGTATGCAATCAAAACATGAGGAAGTTTGAGTAGATTGCTACACAAAAAGTGAATGAGTGCTACAGTGCGTCTCGTAGTGAAGTTGCTTGTCACTTATAATTCTCATCTCCGTAGGGAATTTGTACAATACTCTGAATCTTCTTCTACTGGCCTCAGCACACGCCACAGCATCCAGCCACCATACTTGTTAAATCCTGTGCATGAAACGGAGCGACTGAACTGGAGCAGTACAAGTCCTTCCAATGCTTATAGACTCGAATAGAGGGAGAAAGGAGAACCGACAATTATCTGAAACCTTGTCACAGGGTTTGGTCATAGACCCTGCTTGGGAATCTCGCTGTGTCCAAGTCGAGGTACCTGTACAATGTACAGACAAAGACGGTGATAGAATTAGTTTCGAAGCTTTAAAGAATGCGGCCAAAACTGATATCCAAGAAACCAGCACCAGACAGCGACTACAGGCAGACAAATGTGCTCAACAAGGAAAGTTGAGAAACTCACTGCACACCTGGAATTGATTCAGAAGTTTTGGAACTTTCCAAAGAAAACGTGATTGGTAGATCGATAAAACGGAGCAAGTCACCGTCAGAGCCGTTGATGCGACGTCTCAAACATACCCAAGCTGCCAAATTGTAAACGTCATCATAAACAAAGGTCACAGCTCTAGATCATAAAAGTGATTTTCTACAATATGAATGAAAGTCTTACATGAATGTGACTCAACATGACCAGAAATACAGTCATCAAACAGATCCACTCTTCTTAGAGAGCTGCGACCATATCGAGCTTCCCATTGACAGACACTGCTTGAAATCAGTTTTGGGTCTTAAATGTTGGAGAATCCAACATCTAAGCAATTATAACACATCTTTTCTGCATCGAAGTATCTGGTCCCATGCATACACAAGATTGAGGATATGAAGAAGAGAGGCACTGGAACATTCTTCTAAACCCATACGAAAACTAACGATGATAAACTGCAATGTAAGGACAGTGAACTTACCGTTTTAGAAGGGAAGACGGGTTGTATGGGAACAATTTTCGTCGGCACAACCGTTCAATAGAAGCCTTCAACTGAGACAAGCAATTAAGTGATTCCTTTGCCAAACCCAGAGAACTGGGTTTACGTGAGAGCTCCATCGTCCCAGGCTTGGTGAATAGTCCAGTGAAGAGCATGAGGTATCGCAAAAACAAAGTACCGGTAGTCTCCGAGATCAAAAAATCCAGGAAAACCGTGTGATCATAAGACAGCGTTTGTAGGAAAGCATGAAAGAGCTCCGCTGGACTAAGAGCAGTGGCGATCGTCAAGTTTGTATCCTCTAGGGCAAGTAACGATGATCTCAACTTCGTGAGCAATAATAAAGTTTCAATCATCAAATCATCCTCATCCAAATACAATCCCACAAACGCCATGGAAAAGACTTCAAGCCCGTCAGCAGTGACGGCATCACTCTGAAATCGTAGCCATTTTTGAATAGCTGCGCTTGCCTCTTGCTTCAAATGTTTCTCTAACAGATCTTCACACTGACATGAGGTTTGTATGTCGCCAGTATCTACTGAACTCCCCAAAACTCTGCTACGAGTATTCGAGCAGTGCAACCCATGGTGATGAATTTCAGCGCTGGCTAGAGGGGCACGGTCCTCAAGCTCTTTTCGGTCCTCCGGGTTATTTCTATTGAAAAAAAATTGTTGGAAAGCACGCTGACGAACAGCTTGCTTTGGATCGCTTTGATTGACTGCAAGGGACCATATCCGAAATAGTAGGAAGACGGCTCGACATTGCAAGTGTTTTCCAGAACGAGAAAGGGATTCGCTGACCTGAGTATGTATAGACGATGTAAGGAAGGAGGAACGCATGAGGCTGTTATCTTTTGAACAGGTACCATTCTCCAGAAGGGAGAAGCCTATAAGATCAGCGCCCTCTTTGCGCAAGGCTTGTAAGCATTGAAGAGCAAGATTGGGCTTGACTTCAAACCATTTGGAGAGTCCGATCATTATTCGCTGCACAATAACCAAACATTGTCAAAATGATTCAAAATCAAGTTCACGACATCATAGAAAATGTACCCTACTAAACTCAGAAAAGTCACTAAAGTTGAGCAATCAATACCAGAACTTTATGTCGCAAGAACGAAGAGGGACAACACACAGAAGGAGTATGCTGATGTGGTGACAAGGCAATCTCAGAAAGCAGCGGTACACAACCTCCAATCTTCTCAACTAATATCAACTGTAGTTCTGTGTTTGTAGAGGTTACATCCTCGGTCTCCAGATCACAGCATGCTATAGCTGTGCAGAGAAGTTGTAGAAGAGCACTCCATGCTAGACCTCTTTCTGAACACAAGGAATGGCCTTGGTTGCCCGTCTCAGGACACGTCATCTTGACTATTTTGCAAATCTTTTCTGTCAAAAGGCTAAGAAATACTTCAGTGTGCTCATCCACAGTTACATTCTCATTGACGCAAGATTTTAAAATGCATCGAACAATCTCTAGACCACAAACAACAGGGGCCCAGCTCTTCTTTGAATCATTTACTTTACGGTCTACTGGTTGGTTCACAGAACTCGGAACACCCTTTTCTTTGTTGCCATCTATTTCAACTATCATCCCTTTACCACGATCCCGACTAAGTACATTCCAGACGTGATAAAGGAGGGAGCACCAAGACGACATCTGCATACAAAAATTCGATGTGAGACTGACTGTCACGCACAACCAACAGGTATGGATTGTGGAAGTACACTATTGCGAGAATTCAGATTCCGCTCACAACTTGAAGTATAGAAGAAAACAGGCTCAGAGCAGAAAAGAAAGATGCAAAGTCACTCTATTCCTGATATAGCAAAACACGTACCTGAGCCTTTAAGATAAAATAATTTGATAACGCAATCAGAATCTTCTTCACAGAGTGCCGCACAAAGTCGTTCTCGGCTTCTATAAGACCAACCTACAGTACCACCACAAGATAAGCACACCTCACAGCAAATCATCTAACGTAGAAGATACTATTTGCATCACTTTAAGTATTTTAACATACGAAGTGTGCATTCATTGGGAGATCACAATAGAGCTGTGGAGAGATCACTTTGCGCACAAGAATCAAGTCTGTTAAGGTCAAATTCTTTAGTACTATGAATGAAATCCTCAAACAATTTCGAAGTGAGGTTGTACACCACTATCAATGACAAAAGACAACCCTATTTCCATTCAAAGATCACTGGTCTATGACGTTTAGCCAAACCATACTTACTGCACTTGCTAGACATCTAGCCAAGTCATACTTACAGCACTTGCTAAAGGTATGTAAGCATTTGGTGTTACGGATGATGTTTGGAATAAGAATCCGATCCAGAAGTAGGTCTAAATTCGTTTCTGAGATCCTCAGTAATAACACTCTTTAACACCAAGTGCGAACATACCTTAAGGAAAGCCAACTAAGAGCATGACTAGATGAGTTGCTGTCGGTACTAGGATTTAAGACATATAAGAGACGGGATCAGGTCCATACAGGTTTTCTATCCCCTATCTTTCTATCAAAACGTGGTCTAGTACAGTTCCCGAAGATGGGCAAAGGTACGCGTGTTCTATATTAAAGTTCTTCCATCACCTAACCTAAAATCCATAGATTCAAGTGCTCACCAGATTGGCAACATTCTGAAGGATATCATCCAGTGAGACTGACTTGGTCACACTTATATGTTCATCACCAGCATGATCTTGAAATCTGCTTCGCTTCTTCTCTTTCCACCCCCAAGAACAGTGGTCAAATCAGTCATGACAGAGGGCGGTGCAATTAAGAATATAAAAAAACAATCGCGTCAATCACGTGCACCTAGTACTAAAATATCAAACCATTGATCAAATTTCGAAAGTCAATGGGTCACTCTAATTATCAGGGGTACTCCCTAGCTTTCCAAGATGGTCCAACTCCTGAACAGATAAAAGTAAACAGAGGTAGCTCACAGAAACTCCTACACCCACGCCAGTTCGCTCCATTTCATTCGCGATAGCCAAGACCGTAAAAATCTGGCGCCATTTATACAATATCAAATTCACACCATTCAAACACAACACTATAGCTCTAAGATTAACACCGCCACACGTTTCTAACCAATATCAGAACAAGGATTCATGGTTTAAAAGTGACCAATTCGATCGATCATATTGAGAAAATCATAGAATTCAGAGAGGATCACTAGAATCAGCGAAGAACATTGCCGATATAGGTCCATAAATAAACAAAAATGATAGAACCGGACAAATTGTAATGCCCAATTTGGGATTCTTAATACTTCAGGGGTTCAGCTTGACCTCTAAAAATCATATAGCTCTCTTGTGGAGACAGATAACAAGAAAAACAGGAGTATCGAACCTTGTTCAACTGTAGAAGCTGCTCTTCCCATCCATCTGATAAGTTCACCAAACCTTCCATATCTATTCAAATGAAAAGCTGGAGAAGCTGACAAAAGATAAGGGTCGCGGATCTTCACTTGGGAAAAATGCAGATAAAGATCTAAACTCTGAAAATTTGTACTTACGACTCAGAAACCCTGAACCCGCTGGACGATTGGTTCCGAGAACCTCCGCTTCCTCAAGCCAAAACCTTGAAACCCTGAAACCCTGAAAAACCCTAAAACCCTACCCCTAAACCCTAAAAAAAACCTTGAAACCTTCGAACCTTGATCGATTGAAACTTCCTGAGCCGAATCCGAAATCGAGCCGGTTTATTCGGGAGAGACGAAGTTCCCCAGAGATGTTCCCATCTTGACTGTCATAGGAACGATGTTCGTATTCCTCAACGAGAGAGAGAATACCTGCAACCACTCGAAAGTAAGCTGAACTACCCCATTCCATTACAGGCAGAATTACTAGTTTGTCCTCAACTCGTATAGTTGGCACTCAATCTCTTATAGAATTTGCAAATTTTCTCCCAATTGATTGAAACTTGTTGCTCACATGTAAGAGCTTCTCTCTACTCTTCCAAAGCAACCTTTGTGATCTTCCGAAGAAATTGAAGCTCAAAATCGACACCAAATAGATCTAGACACTCTGAAGCTCTAGCAACCACCGTTCTTGCACCTTAATAGTAAATGCACAACAATCTGAAGTTTCCATACTAAGTAAATGCTTCTAAGTGTTACAAATTCAATAACTAAATTTCATCCTCTTCAAATAATAAGCTTCTCAATATTGTTGAGAAAGCTTCTACTTTGTAAGTTCCAATTGTATTAGTCTTACAACACAAGTTGAATCAAGAAGTGACACTTAGTAAAATGTTGAAAAATGATTTGGAACCATTAGTACAAAACATCCTCCCACTACTAGAAAAAAGTGCCAATTTGGACACTTTTAGTCAATTTGGACAATTTTGGTCAATTTTAGTCAACTTAAAATTGATCCTATTTCTAGCATTCAAAAACACTACAATTGTATGATAGATTTGAAGATAATGAAAGATAAAGGGTAGCCAAGGATTACAATTACACCTTCTAACCATGGTCATACTTTTATACAACCTCAAACTCTAGCTGCCTATCTCTTAGGATCCTAATTGAACTCTTTAAGCTAGTCTAGACTTCCAAATTAACTTCTCCAAGCCCTAGAGTGACTACTTGTGAGTCAGTATATTGGCTCGCAAATTAATTTTAGGATATTTGATGTAAAACATAAGAGATTGGGGATTACCAATTCATTGTAAATTTATTATAAAAATTATTATAAATGAAGTTTTTGTTTTGCACAAAGCAACAAGAAGCCACGGAGTTCAAACATGTAAGTGATAGGATTGTGGTGGCAGTATTGAAGAATAGGGACATAGTGGAAGCAAACTCCAAAGTACATATTTAATCTTATTTTTTAAATTATTTTTTAGTTTCAAATGCATTAAATAATTAGAAATTAGTTGTTAGAATTTGACCTTGTAGTCTACAAAAATACTAAAATTTGAATTCAAATTTTCATAGATAATCTTTAAAAGGTTCCAAAAACATTTCATACTTTCAAAATAAATTAAAAAAAGAAGATAGAATAGGATGAAGTTTGTTAGTCAAGAAGGCTACTTTTGGATGAGAAGTACAAATACTATTACAATGAAAACAAAGCTCTTAAAAGGTTGCCTTGAGAAGGTTCCCAATCTATGAATAATAATAGTATTATCTAGTACAATATTTTACAATGAAAAAATAATCAAATAATTACAAAAATTTAAAATTTAAAATAATTATTGACTAACGTGGCAAGCATTACCCTCTTCAAGCCTCATTCTTCTTTTAATGCTATCCAAATGAGAAAAAGAAAACTTCAAAATTTTGTTATAATTTAGGACAAAAGTCTGAAAGTAAAACTCAATTTGGACATACTAGTCAATAGCTAACGTTGGATGAAGTTTTTTAGAATGAAATGTTGCTAAAACTTTATCTACTTATAACTTTTGTTAGGAAGGTCCAATTGCTAAAGTATTTTACTATTTTAGAGTAGGCACTTAATGTTCTACAATGTAAACTAATTGAAAATTTAAAGGTAACAACTTTAACTTGGATGTCCAAAGTTTTGGCCTTGATTGGTTGAAATTTTTTTTTTAAATCACCAAGAAAAAACTATTGCAATTTTTATTAGACTTAACCCCCCTTGACATCACTAGGCCTAGGTACAAGAGACATAGAAATCTTGTACAATGTTGCATAAGAGGGGTGCACTTTCAATGTTGCTTTATGGAGCCTTCACAAAATATGTGATGTTGTACTTGCATGAGGTTCTAATTGCATGTAATATTTATTGCTCATTGATTCTAACCTTGAAGAAAAAAGTAATGCTTCTAAAATTGAAAATTCTTACCCTCTCCATCTCTACATCATTAGAGGATTTTTTGGAATTTGGGAGGGCAATTTCAAGCAACTGCCCTCCCCAGTTCCCCTTGCAGTGTAGCAAACGCCACATTGTTAGAAAAAAAATTTGAATTTCTTTTAATTTCTTAAAATGAAAAACAAAGTTGAAATTTTTTATTTTTTATTTTTTTGGAAAACGACATGGCAGTTGCACTGCCATGTTAGGTAGCAGGTTTCAAGCAATTCACAAGGCCAAGAACGGTTGGGAACTCATAGCCTTCCCGAACCCTAGAAAATCCTCTAATGTGTTCGTCGTCTTCTCTCCACTAGACTGTGAATGTGTCTACTTTTTTTTCTGGGGTAGGTGGTTGTAAGCTTGTTTTCTTCACTTAGAAGAGTGTGATAGGGTTTTTCGTTTAGTGTAGCATTATAGAGCTTCCAAAAGGGTGGTACTAGCATTAATACTTCATGATGAGGGGGTGATAGTTTTCAAGTGACTCAAGAGAGAAGTAGGGGGGTACTTCCAATTTAAAGAGGGGGTGGAATTAGGAGACTTTGAAATTTTTGTAGACATGTGTGAGGAAAAATATTGGGAATTTGGAAAATATTAGGAGTTCTTTGTAAGGTAGCTCAACATACAATTCCCTAAAGACATTCAAAGAACTGGGTAGTAGACGCATGACAAGTGAAGGAAGATGAAGTCAATGTATTGATTTGAAAGAGAAGGCAAAACAAGAAGAAACTAGAACATCAATTCCTTCTTGGATATCATGGTATGAGATATTTGACAATATTTTTGGTGATATACATTGCTAGAATCAATAGTGTGCCTCATGATGTTGATTAAAAAATTTGTTTGGAACATGTTGAAGTTCACATTGAGTGATGATGATGATGATAGCACCTTGCCTAATATTCCTCTTCTTTCCCTAGCTATAGATATTACTTCTTTATAGTCACCATGCTCAAAGGTGGTTAATCAACTTGGATGTGAAAGACAAGTGAAAAGAAGTGCAAAAATAAAAAGAAAGAGGAAGTTGCTTGCAAAAGATGAATCTGTTGCTTCAACAATTACTAATTTTTTTAAGAGGGTTCTAGAGGTAGAGAAGATGAATTTGCAAATCGTAGAAAAGTTGATAGATAATGAGAGAGAGGGTAGGGAGATGGTGTTGAAGCAAAAATTCCCAAAGTGACACCTTTATTTGTAGAAGCTTTGAAAGCCAAGGACTCTTTAGGTAGTTTTAAATAGATGTTGATCTTGTATGTTGTCTACTACCAAGGATTCATTAGAATTATATTTCCAATCTTTTATGAAATTTGATTTGATTGAGTTTGTCTAGATTTGTTCAAAATTCCACTATTTGGAAGAAAAGATTTTTTTAAATAGAATTATATGTATATAGATACTTACATTTAAATTTAAAGCTTAAAAAAATGCAACTGAAATGTCAATGCAAGTATGCAACCATTCATCATTAGGGTTTTCCACAACCTATTGCATAACAATTTTGCATAAATCTTTTTCCATTGTTGTTTTCTTATTCTCCCTCCCTAGCCATGCAAAATCTTGCATTTAAAATCCAACAAGTGGATCTTTTTATGAATTTGCATTAGCCACATGAGACTTAGGTTGCATGGTTCAATGACTTATAGTAGTTGTGTAATCAACAACAAGCTACTATAATTTTAGCAACTCTATGAAGTCTAGAATTGAAATTCTTTAGAATTTTCAGTCTATTTTTCAAAATGCCAAAATCTTGTTCAATTGCAACTCTTCTCAAATTCATAGAGTTGTTGAGTTTTGACTTCTACAAATCATTCAAGGCTTTTCAATTCTTCATCAAATAGGTGCAAATGGGATAAGTAGCATCTCCAACTAAGTAAGGCATATATCTTACATCTCCAACCAAAAACACCGGTTGCTACAAAATCTCTTGCTTCCTCAAATCCTTGTACAAACTATACAATGTGAGTTTTATTTCTAGCTATGAGATAAATCGAGTACAACCAAGTTCTTAGTAATTTTGTTGTAATTGACCTAAGGGGTGCCTCGGAGGGTGCCTAAGCATTGTCTTATCATACTTCCAAGAAACAATCAACTTTGAAGTTTTTTAAACCCTAGAGTACCTAAGTACCAACTTAAAACAAGAAAAGTTCAAACCATTAGAAATATAATTTAGTTTTGGCCAATGTGGGCCAAAACTTTGGACCTCTAGATGAAACCCAATCAAATCTGAATTCTAAGTAGCCTAAACTGTATAGCATCTCATGCCCTTTCCAAAATGATAAAATGCATTCAATTTTGACCTTTCTACTCAAAGACTTTTCCTATGAATGAAGTTTTGACTCTAAACTAACCTATAAAACTTCATCCCTCAAATTCTACTTGCATACAAATTCAAATTTAGTCAAATTTTGAAGTTGAATTTAAAATTAATTCTAGTTGTTGAATTTGAAGATTGACTTAAATTGATTCAACAATTATAATGAATTCCATCTAATTCTAAGACTAAACTTCATTCCTTATTATTTATCTTTCTTAATATTTGCCTATTTATTAAATGTAAATTAGTTTTGAAATCCTCTAAGGATCCTTTAAGCAATCCCACTAATCAAATTGTGACTTTGTTATTCTTAAAAAAATACAATTGATTGTCTAGTAATTAATTATCCCTTGGAATGCTAATATAGTGGCTAAATAATTTGTCTTTATTTGTAAATATGTCACAAATTATGTCAACATACTTTTTAATGGTTGACAATCCAATCTTGAAACGATCGACAATGTGCTCCAAACTATGACCACGGGCAAATCTATAAATTATGCATGCTGCAAATTTTTTTATTTTCATGTGTGGTCTCACTTAATCCACACATTTACTTTTTAAGAAAGGAGCCAACATGTTCAACAAATTCTAAAATGCACCAAAGCTCATCTTACATGACTTTTTGAATTTGTTATGCATCTAATTATTTAATCTCCACACTACCCTCTCTAAGTAGTTCCAATGTATTGATTGCCTAGACTCTATCTAAAACATGCAAGAACCATTGGTTTTCTTCTTTGAGCCAAACAACAACAACAAAGAAAGAAAATGAAATTCCATTAATAAAAGTACTACTATTAGAATTCTATACCTCCCAAGCCCTTGATTTATAACTTAAGGAGTTGCTAATTGCCGTATGTAGCATCATCTACATGAACACAACTTGAGCTCAAAAAGATCACTCCATATTGATTTACAAAACTCTTCCAAATCATTTTAAAATGAAATTGGTCCTCAAATTTCATAATGGGGAGAACCTTGAAAAGCTTATATTAAACACAAAATGAAACTCTTCAAAATCACAAAAATGTTTCCCACAACATATAGTATACTACCATTTACAAAAATAAAAATGGGAAAAACAAATAAACAGAACAAGAAAATCCATGTTCTTAGTTAGTTTTTTTTCTGTTTTTTTTATTATGTTGAGATCTTTGGAATTGTACTTTCCATGGACATATTCTTGGTATTGTCAGAAAGCCTTCAGTAAGGAGGGTTGTACAAGCTTTGTTCTTGGGCTTTGTTTTGAGGTGTTTAGACCTACAAAGTGACAATTATAGTATCTTGAATTATTCTTGGATCTTAAACTATGCTAAATTATGTATCTTTTAGACCTTTATGTCTCAGTAGAAGCTCTTTGTGAGGAGGGATGCACAACTTTTGTTTCGTGGTATTTGGACTAATGATGTGAAAGTTATGGATCAATTTTGAGTTATTTTTGGATATTTTGTTTAATTTTTTGTATTGAGTCCCATTTGCTTTAGGCTTAGGTTTTAATTACCTTTTACTTTATATTATCTTTTATTTTTTATGCTTTAATTATTTTTTTATTGAATATTATTATTTACTTTATTATTATGTTTTAATTATGTTTTATTTTTTCATACTTTAATTTTTTTTTTGAATATTATCTTTTACTTTGTTATGAACTTTGGTAGTACTCCCTCTATCCTAAAATGATCTTCATGTTGGCCTTAAGTTTTGTTTGAAAATGATCTTCTTGTTGCATTTGTAGCATTGCGATTTGGTTAAATTTGGCTTTTGATTGCTATCTAGGGTCTATAAAACAACTTTGAGTTGTAATTCCCGCTCTGTCCATGCAATCATAATTCAGCAGAATAGAAAAACAAATGAAGTGACAAAAGGAGTTTATCAACATTGTTTGTTCTTAATTTTTGCATCTTTTTTGAGTGTTGCTTGATTGAAGGAGATGAAGCTTTAGAAGGTGGAACATAGGTCTACATATGGTCTTTGGCCCATATTATGTGCCTACAAAATGTTGACACCACACTCAACAATTAAGTGTCCACTCTTGCTCTTTGAAAATGCTTAAAAAAATTTCACTTTTTAATACTCCAAAACTGCACTTTGAAAAGGGTCCCAAATCTCAAAGTTTCTAGAATGCTAGGAGTATACCAAAATTTGCTTACAACACAAAATGAGTTTTAAGGATATTATTATCAACCTTAATCCAGAACATTTGAACATTTTGTTCAACAAGAAGATCATTTTAGGACAAAGATAGTATATAACAGACGTTAAGATTAGTCCCTGTTGATTATGGCCTATTCGAGGGTCAATTAGCATACCAAAGCTTCCAAAGGTGTCAATTCTACCAATAGAGTGTTGATTCCATTACACAAGGCCGATTTTGTTGTGGAAATGTAAAGAGAAAGTTGTGGGAATCTCATCTTAATGCAAGGGAATGCACCCTAGAGGGCACATTCTCTAGTACATAACTAGTATATTCAGAAAATAAAAAATCAACGAGTACCGATATGGTAGATGATGAAAATAAGACAAAATAAAACAAACAAACAAATAACCGACATAACATTGCTCTGCTTAGTGCTCACCAAATCTCTAGAAACTTTTTACCATTTCCAGACCTCCTATCAGTCTAGAGAATCATCGCACCTTATATTTTCGCAGGCAGACAATTTCCATGAGCGTTAGGGTTTAGGTTTAGTGATGGAGGGTTGAAGAAGTTGGAGTATCTATCACTTGTGTCCAAGGTGTGCACAGAGTTGGAGGCACACATCAAATGCAACAAGAAAATCTTAGCGTAGTTCATCATCAACTTGGCGCAGAACTCAAGACGTAGCAGGAGTTCGGGAAGGTTTTGAAAGCCAATAATGTGGAGATGTTGGAGTATTTTATCAAGACCTTGTTGATGATCATTCATGCCATCTTGTCGCTAGTGAACCGAGACAAGTTGAGCAAGGATTTAAATAGAGATAATAAGGACTTGAAGCAAAGTTATCTTTTCGGATTGGTTGTGCCGGACAACAAGCAACACGTGCAGGAATTGGAGGACAAGCTCGAGGTCGATGGCGTTGAGGTTAGTGTTTCCAAGCACGGGGGTAGAGATGTAGATGGGCGACAAGGGAATGGCAGGTATGGAAGTGGTCAAAGGAGAGGTAGGAATGGTGATATTAAAGATGGAGATCAAGGAGTTGTTAGAGCACCGTTGATAGACGAGTTGGAGCTTTATGGAATTTATCAAGGCAGAGTCTCTCGAATGATGGACTATAGGCATGTGCACATGAGGCTAATAGAGGTTGCAGGTGAGGGTGTAGAGATGTGGGTTTGCTCCAAAGAACCCTCATGGTCTAGAGCAAATCGATTGTGAAGGCTAGCCCTCACAGTATTGTTACTACGCCTAAGTTACTATAGAAGATGAAAAAAACATCAGGAAACACTATAGTACCTTACAACCTATGCAACATCGCAACAACTCCCATTGTCTTTCTCCTTTGTACAGAGTTGTGTATAGACCTGCGCTAGAAGACTATGGGTTTTAGTGCGAGTTTAGTTTGAGTGTTTGAGAAAGTGAGTTAGGTTTTTTTTATTATAGAGCTTCCAAGGAGGGCAGGGCTACTAGCACTCATACTTAATAATGAGGAGGGTGATGTTCATGAAGGGACTCAAGAGAGAGGTAGGGATGGTACTTCAAATTTGAAGAGGGAGTGGAAAGAGGGGACTTTGAGGTTTTTTGTGGATATGTGAAGAAAATTATTGGAAGTACAAACGGAAGCCATTTAAGCAATTGAATTGGGAGTTCTTTGTGAGAGAGATCAATACACAGTTCCTAAATGACCCTTAAAGATCTTGGCAACAAATGCATGACAAGTGGAACAAAATGAGGACAACGTATTTGGAAGAGAAGGTGAAGCAAGACAAAACTAGAGCACCACCTTCTACTTGGACACTATGATATAACATTTTTGACAACATTTTTGGTGGTACTGTTAAAATCAATGGAGATCCGCATGGTGTTGATCAAGGTGTTTGTTTGCAACATTTTGAAGTTCAAATTGTAAGTGATGATGAGGAGAATACATTGCCTAGTACTCTTCCTATTCCTACCTCTATAGATGGTACTTCTTCATTGTCACCACGCACATAGGCAACTAATCAGCTTGGATGTGAAGGCAAGTTATTAGGAGTACATCTAAGAAGAAGAAGAAATTGGCTACAGGAGATGAATCCATTGCCTCCGCCATTACCATTTTTTCCAATGGGATTATAGAGGTTGAGAAGATGAAATTGCAAATGGCTAAGACGATACTTGATTCCAAGAAGAAAGGTAGAGAGATGATGATGAAGGACAACTACAAATGGCAGCATTGTTTGTTGAAGTGCTAAAGCAAAAGGACTTTTTTGGTAGTTCTAAGTAGAAACTACATCTTTTGTGTTATTCACTTTGAAGGATTTAGGGCATTGGAATGCTATTTCAATGTTGTATGGAATTTGAGTTTAGTTGTTTTGAGTTTGTTTAGATTTGTTCTAAATTCCACCACATTCAATAAATTTTTTTTTCTTAACGACTACTTGTACATGTAAACATCCATGTGAATTCAAAGCTTTAATCATCATTACAATTTTCAATTACCCATTGCCTAAACAATTGCTGTCCAAGGATTTTTCTTTGATGTTTTGCATGTTTTCCTTCTCTATGCACAGGGAATCTTTCATTTCCAAATCAATTAGTGCATCTCTTCTTAAACCTGCAATAGCTACATAAGACTTTTGTTGGTTCAACATCTTACAATAATTGTGTAACCAACAACATACTATTGTGACTCTAGCAATTTTGTCCACTCTAGAATTAAAATGCCTCAAAATTCTCCATCTATTCTTAAGTGTGCCAAATTCTTGCTCTATTACAACTTGTCTAGAATTCATAGACTCGTCAAACCATTTCTTGTGCACATCATTGGAGGCCTTCCAATTCTTCATCAAATAGGTGCGAATTAGATAGGCGGCATCTCTAATCAAAAAAAGAGTACAACTAACACCTCCAACCTGAATCATGGGTTCTTACAAAATCTTTCTTTTTCTCAAATCCTTGTATAAACTCGAAACTTTGAATTGGCCACCATCATGCACTCCTCTAGATTATCTTGCACACACTTTCCAAAAAATCTTCCGTGAATCACATATTGCTTGTAGTACAATTGAATTGGATTTTTTCTTATTGAAAAAATCTATAGCTGCTAAAGTAACTCTCCTACTTGGATTTTCTGCTAACAATATATGTGTTCTACCAATTGCTCTACAAATTTTGGGCGAATCCATAATTTATTCAAAATCCAAGATGATACTATGATGCAGGGTTGACACGACGTCCAGACGCGGATGCTGTGTCTGCAGCGTCCGCTGACATTCGCGGTCCGGCGGACACAACGTTTGCCTGTCCGCCCCGTCCGTCCGTCCGTTCGCCCGATTACGGCCGTCCGATCGACACGCGGACTGATCTGGTTCGCACGATCTAGGCGTCCGCCTTGGGCTGTCCGCCCCGTCCGTCCGCTTTCTGACGGCGGTCGGGACGTTGCGTCCACTAGCGTCCGTGCGTTTGGACGTCCGGAAAACGGACGCTATTTTGGGACGGACGTTGAAATTCGTCAACCCTGCTATGATGTCATGCTCCACTTGGAATGCTAATGTAGTGACTAAATAATTTGTTTTCATTCGTAAATATGCCACATACAATGTCAGCATACTTTCTAATGGTTGAAGCTCCAATCCTAATACGATCGGCTAAGTGTTCCGGACTATGATCATGTGCAAATCTATAAATCACACATGCCACTATATTTCTAATTTTCATTTGAGGCCTCACTTGATTCACACACGTACTTCTCAAGAAAGGAGTCAATATGTTTAACAAATTAATAAATGCATCATAATTTATTCTACAAAACTTCTTGAACTTATTGTGGTGCATCTTATTACTTGATCTCCAAACTACCCTTTCTACAAAGTTCAAATGTGTTGCTTGCCTAGGCTCTATCCAAAAGAGGCATGAAGCATTTTCTTTCTTCCTTGTGCTAAGCAAAAACAACAATGAAAGAAAATGGAAACCTATTGAAGTCCCAAGCACCTCATTAGCCTTTGATTTATAAGTAGAAGAGTTTCTCATTGTCATGGAGAGCATCATCCACATTAGCACAACTTGAGTGCAAAAAGAGGGCTCCATTTTCACTCACAAAAGTCCTCCAAATCATTTATCAAAATGAATTTGATGCTCAAAACCTAACAAAGAGAGAACTTCAAAAAATTGCCATTAAACACAAAATGTAAGTCCAAAAAATCACCAAAACCTTCTCCACAACCTTCACTATTGTTTCCAAAAAAATTATACAAAAAACAAATAAACATACCAAGATATGTACTCTCAAACTTCAAGGTCTCCTAAGTTCTCTAAAACTACTCTTTGAAACTTCAACCAAAGCTCCTAGTGATTGAATCTTGAAATTTCCATAGTAGAAATAGAAAGAGGATTTTTTTTTTAAAAGTGGTTGTTAAGCCACTAACAAGAGAGCTTGAGGAGAAGGGGGGGGGGGATAAGCTCCGATGCATAGAGGGTCAGGTATCTAGGGTAAAATCTACCGCAATTGCCTTGTAGCTTCAGAAGCCGTTGTAGGTGGAGGCCCACACACTCCTTGTTGGCCTCTGAACGGAAGGCTAACAAGGGCCATGTGCGCAGGCCTACAATGAAAATACCATGAAGATTGGCCCTCACAATTGGTTAGCTCTAGACCATGAGGGCTCCCTGAAGCAAACCCGCATTTCCGTGCCTTC
The DNA here is from genome assembly GCA_963969395.1 of Pseudoscleropodium purum. Lineage (NCBI taxonomy): Eukaryota > Viridiplantae > Streptophyta > Bryopsida > Hypnales > Brachytheciaceae > Pseudoscleropodium > Pseudoscleropodium purum. The sequence continues at coordinate 10,312,294 of OZ017796.1, forward strand.
ACTTGCGACATTGCACGGCCTCCATTGGCCTCATGTGCATAGGCCTTATGCTAGGTGGGCTTTTGTACTGAGCTTGTATCTTTCATGCCTTAGGCCTTAAAGGGTTAAATGAAGTAATCTTTCCCTCGCAACGGCGATTGTTTTCATTGCGTTTTGATTTGAAACACATCGTCGTCATTGCCGAGATTGCATTGCGGAAGCAAGGTGGAGATTGGGAGGAGCAAATAGTATAAACCAAATACTTTTTCTTTATTGTTGTTTTTTTAGCTCTTATTGTGTGTGTATGGTTTTAAAGTTCAATTACTATTGATTGAAATTAGTTTTTTATTTTATTTTTATTGGTTGTAGTTTTTGGATTTTCCATGCCTGTGGTGCACTTTGGAGAGAAATTGAATGGAGTAGGGGACATTGAGTGATTGGAATTGAAAGATTATGTTCCGTTTCCCGGATTTGATTCGTGAAAGGATATTTAGGATTAGAGCTGGTGGTTTGTGCATTGGAGCATTGTGTTGCGGAAGTTTTATTTGCAAGATTTTTTCTAGTCCTTTAGCTCATAGATTAAAATGAACGAAGATTTGCTCATAATTACCGCCATTTTTTGTTTTGGCTTCATGTATTTTGAAATTTTTAATCGACAACAATAGCTCTACTCCAACTAGGATTTCAATAGTTTATTCACTACAAGAAAATGAGGGGTTTTGCGACTACAATTTGCAATTGGTTTTGTAGTTGCAAGAGGCGTTTGCAACTGGATGATAATTTGAAGACTGCAGTTGCATCAAACAAGTTGTACTAGTTGCAAAATAGTTGTAAGTTTTATCTCATTCAGTATTCTATGTGGAAGTTCATCAATGATTCTTTTGACATGGTTGTTGATGTGGAACTTGCTGAAGTACAACTTGTTTACAATTGATTTGCAACTTGTTTGCAACTCGTTTACAACTTGTCTATGATTTGTAGATTTGTAGATTTTGAAGTTTTAATCTCAATGATTTGTAGATATTAAAATTTCAGGTCTAGCTTCTTTTTTAGATTATCAAATCCAAATATTGATATTAAATAGATTTCACCAATTTACAAAACTTTACAATTTTTACAAGTTCTAAAATTTTTTAGACTTTAAAAACTTGGTGATTTCTACAAACTGCAAAAATTTACAAATTGTAGAAATCTACAAAATGTAGAAATATTAGAATTCCATAATTAAAATTCAATACATAAGTTTGAAAAGATGTAGTAAGAATTTCAAAAATTTCAATTGAAATGGTTCAAAATACTAATTTATTAACAATTTATTTATGGAATTGAAAAATACCAATCCGAATAGTTGAAATGTTTTAATGGACAATCTTCACCTAATGTTTTCATATTTTTCCAAAAATATAGAAAATTGAGTTCAATAAAGGACTTCAAAGTTTATTTTGGGGTAGAGAATTCATTATTGCTCGCAAACTAAAACACCTCATAACTTTTGGCTCATTGATCAAAATAGAATAATTCAAAGCTTTTAATGTATATATAAATCTAGAAAACCAATTTCAAATTTGGGTTTTTGAGAAAAATGATTTTTTCATATCTGCTTGGATTGCCTGAGTTGAAAAACAAACTACATATTAGGCTACAACTTTTGACTCATATTTCCAAATGTCTTGAAATTTAGTGCACATGAAAGATATTCCTCGTCCATACTTTTACTACTAGAAATGCACGACCAAAACAACAGAAATTCAATTGATTTATGTTATTTAGGCCAGTAGAATGACCATTTTGTAACTTTCTGTGAAAATCAACCAAATGGCAAATTCTTTCTATTGATTTGAATAGTACAATGACCAAATAAACAAGTTTTTGTTGAATTTTGAATCTTTTAAGAATCTTTTTGGAATCTTTTTGGAATATTTGAAAATCTAAGTATAATGATTTAAAAAAAAATTAATCATGTAAAATTCAGTCTTTTTTCAATTCTGCAGACTTTGAAGTCCATTCTCGCATAGTAGAATAAAAAATTTCAAAAAACTTAAAACTAAGAAAAGTTGTAAATTCAAGCTACCTTTCACCTCCAAAAATCCGTTTGTGATTCGATTCTCCAATCAAAAGTTATAGACAAAAATCAGAAAGGGATAGTTAGGAACATTTATTTTGACATTTTCAAACATCCTCTCTGATTTTTGTCCATAACTTTCTATTAGAGACTGAAAATCACAAACGGATTTTTGGAGGTAAAAGTTAGTTTGAATTTATAACTTTTTTTAGTTCCAAGTTTTTCTTAAAAATGTGTTATACTATGACTAAATGACCTTTGAAGTCCGCTGAAAATACAAAACACATGAAAAAACAATGAAAAAACTAAATATATAAAATTTTAGTTTTTGTGTGGTCACTTAAGTATTTAGGTGGTTTAGTGGTTGGAACCTTGAACCTCCAAACATGAGGTTCAAGGTTCAAATCCCCTTGGAGGCACCCGTTCGTGTGGTGGACTGCCTAGGTGGCCCTATTCACGTGGCTAGTCGCCTAGGTGGTTGCTCGGGCAAAAAAGAAAAAATATTTTAAATGAGCACCGTCCAAAAGAAAATTTCATTTAAAATAAATAAATTAAAAATTAAATTTATCCAAAATAACAGAAAAAAATAAAAAAAATTTAGTTTGATTTTGTCCAAAACAACACCTTTAAAATGACTGAATCATTCAACAGATTTGAGTTGAAATTCTATTGTTTTGATCATGAATTTTCTAGTAGCGCTTCTATCAAAATTTGGACTAAAAACATAAAAATCTCTAATCACAAGCACCTGCCCAAAATTTCTATGTTGCCAAAAACCACAGTTTGGTCATTTAGGGGTTAATACTAGTTGTAGTCTAGTTGTTTTCAAGTTGCAATGTAGTTGCTTTCGAGTTGGAGTTTAGTTTCTTTCTAGTTACATTCTGGTTGCTTTTGAATTAAATTCTAGTTGAATTGCAGTTGAATTTAGATTCTATACAACTATAGTTGGACTCACTAGATTCTACAGAACAGAAAGTTGTCCACATCGACAATTGTAACTAGGGTTGACAAGACGATCGAACGTCTGAGACGATCGGACGTAGACGCTGTGTCTGCAGCGTCCGCTGACATTCGCGGTCCCGGCAGACGCAGTGTCCACCGGGACCGCCCCGTTCACCTATCCCCCCGTCCGTCCCGATACCCGTCCGCTCGGTTACAGCTGTCCAATCGACACGCGGACTGATGTGGTCCACATGATCTGGGCGTCCGCCTCGGGCCGTTCACCTTCCGACGGCGGGAGGGACGCTGTGTCCGCTGGTGTCCGTGAGGACGGACGTCCGGGTTACGGACGTTATTTTAGGGCGAACGTACTGATTTGTCAACCCTGATTGTAACAAATATTGGATGTACAATACCATACCTCACATCAATTCTTCTAATAAATCCCTATAATCCTAAACTTCGCCTTGCAACTTCTTTGCGACTATAGTAACATATAACTTTGTTTACGTCAAATTTGAGGCAAATATAGAGGGTTATAGTTGTAGGATAGTTGTATAGGACACATAGTTGCATTGCAGTCAATTGTGGCGAACATGTTTTTTTCCTAATGATTAGAGTGGCAATTGGATTACCCTCGAAGTAACCCTTTGATTGAAGTCATTAACTTGTATTTGATTGATGCTACTTGAATTAACTCTTCAGCTTTTTTAATAGTTATTATAGAAGAGTTCTTGCCATGGGTACCTATGTAGATGCCTCCATTGAGGTTGGAGGACACTACTAGAAAATTCATGATCAAAACAATAGAATTTCAACTCAAATCTGTTGAATGATTCAGTCATTTTAAAGGTGTTGTTTTGGACAAAATCAAACTAAATTTTTTTTATTTTTTTCTGTTATTTTGGATAAATTTAATTTTTAATTTATTTATTTTAAATGAAATTTTCTTTTGGACGGTGCTCATTTAAAATATTTTTTCTTTTTTGCCCGAGCAACCACCTAGGCGACTAGCCACGTGAATAGGGCCACCTAGGCAGTCCACCACACGAACGGGTGCCTCCAAGGGGATTTGAACCTTGAACCTCATGTTTGGAGGTTCAAGGTTCCAACCACTAAACCACCTAAATACTTAAGTGACCACACAAAAACTAAAATTTTATATATTTAGTTTTTTCATTGTTTTTTCATGTGTTTTGTATTTTCAGCGGACTTCAAAGGTCATTTAGTCATAGTATAACACATTTTTAAGAAAAACTTGGAACTAAAAAAAGTTATAAATTCAAACTAACTTTTACCTCCAAAAATCCGTTTGTGATTTTCAGTCTCTAATAGAAAGTTATGGACAAAAATCAGAGAGGATGTTTGAAAATGTCAAAATAAATGTTCCTAACTATCCCTTTCTGATTTTTGTCTATAACTTTTGATTGGAGAATCGAATCACAAACGGATTTTTGGAGGTGAAAGGTAGCTTGAATTTACAACTTTTCTTAGTTTTAAGTTTTTTGAAATTTTTTATTCTACTATGCGAGAATGGACTTCAAAGTCTGCAGAATTGAAAAAAGACTGAATTTTACATGATTAATTTTTTTTTAAATCATTATACTTAGATTTTCAAATATTCCAAAAAGATTCCAAAAAGATTCTTAAAAGATTCAAAATTCAACAAAAACTTGTTTATTTGGTCATTGTACTATTCAAATCAATAGAAAGAATTTGCCATTTGGTTGATTTTCACAGAAAGTTACAAAATGGTCATTCTACTGGCCTAAATAACATAAATCAATTGAATTTCTGTTGTTTTGGTCGTGCATTTCTAGTAGTGGGAGAGGATGGTAAAGATGGAGGTTGATGATGTACATTCAAAAGAGAGGATGGTGAGGATGGAGACTAATGTTGTGCATTCAAAGGAAGAATTCAACGCTCAATTGGGCACTTACAAGAAGCTACTTCTTCCATTTTGTGAGAGGGAGCTCTTGATTCTCACAGGTGAAATCTTGAAGTGGGTTGTAAAGAAGCAAGGAGAGGAGGATGGCAACAGATTCCAATTCTTCAATCCATCTGTGTAGGCCATTGTTAACCACTTTAGGCCTCACACAATAAATATTAATATCAAAGAAATCTCAAAATAATTGAATTAGAGGCCATAGTATTGGTGAGTTTGTTTATTATTTAAATTATATAGTATCTAACTATCTATGCTTTGATATTTTTTTCTTACTAATTTTTTTTTTTTACTAATTAAGTTTTACTAATTTTTTTGCTTAGCTTGCTTGTTGTACATATGGAGGGAAACTAGCTCCAATTGCACGAGATGTGATGGAGTTTCAAAAGATGTCACAAAGGTTATCAAATTGAGGAACACCACCACACATTTCTTAAAAGATGATTATATTTCTCGATTTTTTCTTGAATATTATCCTTGTGGAAAGGATGACAAAGCTCAATTTGAATTTTTGAATAACTATTGGTTAGAATTAGACAATGTGAAAGGGGTTCAATCAACAAACATGTTTGCTAGAAAGGTTGTACTTTTAGATGCAGCTATTTCTACTAATGTAATTAGCACCAAAGCTTTGTCATGGGTTCTTAAAGTTCATCCAAACAATTTGAGGGTGGCTATAATCCATTGGAATAGTATGCATTCGCTTGCAAAATCTTTTGCACTTGAGTATATTTTCATATCAACAATAATGTTTGCCATAATATAGTGACGTTATGGTGAACATCATTGTTGATATGAAAACATGGATTGTTACATTAGATAACACTTAAAATTCATAACCCAAAATATAGATTTTTTAATTGTAAATTGTCGCAGCTTAGAATTTTGATTTTCTTAGTATACACCCAAATAGAAACGGAAACTAGTAATTAGCTAACCAGATCCGATTAAGTGGGGAAGGAAAACTCAGAATTAGCACGGAACGTGAAGTAGTGGGCTTCTTGGATCTAATCCGGTCAGGAGTAACTAACGACGGAAACGGAATGTAACACGGATTAGGTCTAGGACCGGATGATGATGGTAAACCGGATTATGATGGTAAACCGGATTATGATGACAAACCGGAAAGGGTCCAGGGACTATAAAAGGAGGAGCTTTCACTGTTGCACCCCCTTTTAGAAACTCGACCTTGAGCGCACGATTGAGTTTTTGTCGTTTGTGCGTCTGTGCATTTGTGTTCTGTTCGTTTTAATTCCGGTTGAGATCGGAGAGAGGAAGTGAGGAACGGGACGTGCGGCTAGGAGAGAGTGAGGTAGATGTGAGTGGGAATGCCTCAGCTACGTAGGTCGAGACAAGCGAGTCCCTCTGGAGGCGAGGTGAAGCTCCGGAAAGTCATTCCGGTTATTCCCTCCACAGAGCCGGAAAAGGCTGAACTCATGGATGATCTCAGATCCATGGGTTGCGTAGGGTTTGCCGAGAAACCTTGGGGTTTTAGGGAGGAGAGAATGGTCAAGGAGCTCCTCGGAAAGTTGTCCAACCAGTTTGACAACACCGTGAGGGGAGCTCCCGTCAGCTGGAACGAGGGGATGTGGAGAGCGGTTTACGGTTTCCGGGCAGGAGGTTTGGGAATGGCGAGCCGGAAGGATGAGTTTGTCCGAGGGAAGTTCAAGGGAGCCGTCAACCCGAAGGACGGATACGCGGTCGAGGATTGCTTGGATGACCGACACCGTCGGCTCCTACAATTCCTGGTTCCGGTTCTTCACCCGGAAAAGCCGACCAGGGTGACGATCACCCTCGGCAACACCATTTTCGGTGCCCTCAGTGGTACCCGGAAAGTGGACTGGGCATGGATCATTTCCGATCTCGTGGCCCAGCTTGTTAGTAGGGTTGGGAAGAAAAGGGCCACTCCAGTGTGCCCTTACCTCTTCCACCTCTATCGGGAGAACCAAGTCCTCACCGACATAGAGGAGAGGGCGTGGAAGACACAGGAAGTGCTCCTGAAGTATGGGGAGTCGGAGACGGATGACGAGGCGGAATCCGATTCCGGGTCAGACCAGGAGTCCAGCGAGGAAGAGGAGGAGCCGATGCCGCCGATCAAGCGACAGAAGCTGACGCCTCCCGGTCAAGACAAACCGGCCCCGGAGGAGAAACCGGAAGCCGAGAAGACCAATTCCGGGGAGATCCGGATATGCAAGATCCGTTCAACGGTCTGATCAATGTCCTCTGCAACATCAGGGCAGATTGGGAGGTCAAGCACAGGACGCTTGCGGCAATCGGCAAGTTGGTGGGTGCTGCACCGGACAGCAACTTGGCGGAACAAGTGGCGCAATGCATCACGAATCCGGAAGAGACCCGGAAGCAGGAAGCCGAGATCCGCCGGTTGCAGGAGGAGGTAGATAAACTGAAGGCAACACTTTTTGCCTATCAGGAAGACGTGACGGCCGCTCGGGAGATGGCGGAGGAGACTCGGAAGGTGGCCGAGCAGATCAAGGCGGTCCTGGGAGAGACCGGAACGGCAGCGGCCAAGGCGAAGCTCTTCGACGAGAAGATCCACGAAGAGAAGAAACTATCCGGTTCCCGGATGGTCCGGATTCTCGCGGACTTCGCCGAGCAGGTGGAGACGGCAATGGTGGAGGGGCGGAAGGCAGTGGACCGGATCAAGGAGAGCAGCCGGAAGCTGACGGGAGCGACGTGCGACAAAGGTATTCACCTTTCGGACATCTCACTACCGGACCTCTTTCCGGATGCAACTATGGCGAAGGACAGGAAGGATTGGACTCCTGAGTCCAAGAAGTCTGCACGGACTGGGACTCCGGGCACGAGACCGGATATCACCATCGACCTGGAGTCTCCACCCGGACCGAATCCTGCGGAGGGGGAACGGGTCCGGAATTTGAGCGAAGTTTTCGAGGAGCTAGTCCCGGAGATCAGAAGCCCGACGATAGGATCTAGAGTTGTAGGGTAGATAGGATTTTAATTTCAGTTAGGAGTAGGAGCGGATCCGAATCCGGATCCGGCTCAACAGTATTAGGTTAGACCGGAAGTTAGATTTAGGTGGCGGCGGACCCCCACGGGTTTTCCGCTCCTTTTTGTGCTTTTAGGGTTTTGACCCTTTGTATATAAATCGGTTCCTGCGAAGGGAATTGGGAGTTGTTCATTTTGCAAACTTCTTGTACTTTTCTATTCTCTTCATTGTGTGTCTCTCTCCAGCGCGACAGGATTGTATGATGTGGAGTTAGGATAGTACGAGTTGGTTTGTGAGTGATTTCTCCCCTTGGTGTTTATTTTCCGATCCTAGGTGCATGTGAGTAGGTACCGAAGAGTTGGGAGTGAACTTAGTTCCTCAGCACGTCTAGAGTTTGAGATTCCGGGTGAGAAAGCCGTTGTTAGGCTAGGCGGGTAGGGAGGGATTCCTTAGCTGCGCTAGAACTCCCGGGGGGGAAATCCGGTTGAGTGTCCGATCTCCTGTGAGGTCTCATCACCCGTATGGGTAACGGAAGAACTTTAGTTGATGTTGGAACGGACGGGTGCACTTGTAACCACCTGTCTTCGCACGGATCGGAAGTAGCATCAAGGTCGTTGTAGTACGAGAGGGTCGAGTGTGGGGTCTTTGTGTGACCTACGACCCGGATTGCTATCTGGGTTGTTGTGAAGGACCAAACCGGATCCGGATTAGCTTAGGAGTCTAAAAGGTAGGACAGTGGGTCTTCAGCCACTATAAGTCACGGAAGGAGTGGTGGGCCTACCACTCTCAAAATTAAGCGGCGACCCCTCTGATGGTGAAACAGAGGCAAAACCAAACCGGATAGGATTACGGGTACATAATGACCATCCGGACCGGATTGTTCAGGACGGATTTCCAGGATCGGAAGTTGTGAGATCTTGGGATTTGGGTATTTGTACGGACCGGATAGTTAGTAGGACCGGAAGAAGGAGTAATCCGGTCTGTAGTTATCCGGTGTGGTGGTATTTCTGGTTCTAGATCTAGGACCGGAAAGTAAGATTGGCATACTGACTGAGCTTAACTGCTTAATAGAGCTAGATACTTCACAGGATCTCGTGGGTTCGATCTTTAGAGTCACTTAGTTATACTCTAGAGCGATTTTTGTGAGTATAATGGGGAATTGACCTGCCCTGTGCTGCGACATAAATACTAATGAATTCTTTTAGAAATCCACTAAAGTAGATTTTCTATAGTGAAAGGTTTTTCACAATCAATTTCCACATGTTTGGTCATTCGGCAATAAGAGATTTGTGATGTGATGAAATAAGGGACCTTCAATCACTTTGTCACAGTAGTGAGTGCTACCACACTTATATTGGAAGGGCATTACAGCATCTACTTTTGACTTTTCAAAGCTACAACAATAATTCCAAGTGAGCTCTTCAAATGCTAAAATGTTTCTTTATGCAAAAAATGCCACATGGTAGAGTATTTAGTCCTCATTGCTTCCTTTGGCGGGCACATCAATGAGGTTGGCATCTTTACATCTACAAAAACACAAAACACTGAGCTTGGACACAATACAAGTCCATCCACCATCATGTTGTATATTATTAAAATCACAAGGCACAAGTGGAAAATACCTATGGTTTAAAATGACTAACATTTCCCTTAACAATGTTGTCTATGCACAATGCCACATCATCGGTGATAAACTGCTCAGATTTCCAATCAACATCCAGTGCTAGTGTGAACAACTTTGATTTCCACAATTCTTCCAAGGCCCTTTGTTGCATGAGCTCAACATTTGTAACAATCTTTCCTACATATTCAAAGAAAAAAGTACCCTTGGAAATTTTTTGCTTTGCCCACAATTCCCAACCCTTTTTTCTAGTCCAAAAACCTCCATAGGAATGCATAATCATCTTTGAACCACTTTGTTGTCGAAGGAACTACTATAGGTGTAGGAATTGTTGCATTTTTGAAAAAAAAACTTGTTGGTATGACCAAAACCTAGCAAACCTGGCTCTAAATCACATTGTACAGTGCAGAATAACATCTCTTCTATTGATACCTACCAAGTGTACAAATTAGTGCATAGTCAATGCCTCTTGTACAAATGAGCACAAAATACATGTTACAGAGAAGAGTGAAACTATATGCTCACAAAGGTGGCAAAAAAACCTTGAACCACAATGGAATTAGCGTTGTCCTCTCAATTTTGAGAAATATTTACATGTTGATTGAGGATGAAACTCCATAGACTCCCTTTTTTGTTATATGCCACGCACAAATTTTTTTCAACTGATAACAATATACATACCGATGACAAATACACTCACCACCTTGGCAAGAAGCTTGAAAATCCATCTTCAGTTTAGCCGTATTTACTAATGCAACTTTAGATAGCTTGGACTGAGACAAGTAAGTAAATTTGTCTGAAATATAGAATTCTATATTTGGAATAGATTTTGTAATTGGAACTCTTTCTAATCCGTTGGACAAGTCACTTTCATCATATCCAAATTGTTCCTATAGACAAAGATGCAACTTCAAGAATATATGAGCTCATTATAGAGGAATGAAACTTTAAATTATAAACTATGAGGACCGATAGGGTGGACTCACAACATAATTCATTGGTGTTGATTTACTCACTTTGGGTCTTCTTTGCTTGGATGTGGGGCTCCTTCTTTGCTTCTCTGTGTTTGTATACCTCTGCCTCTTCTTCCTAAACTCTACAAAAAACACATGTGTGTAACACTCATACATTTTGTTTATATGCTGTGAATATAAAAAGATTAGAAAGAATGACAAAAAATATAATATCTAGATCTTGTGGATCTTGTTGTTGGTCCTGCTTCAACAACCTCAACTTTACCTTCTCTTTTGTTGTCTTTTGCATGCATTTCCTCTCCGATACAAGAGTCCTTGCCCCCCCAACTCCACTAGTGCCTTCATTTTCATCTGTGATGGTAACATGTGCTAAGGTGATGGTAGATTCATGAGCAATGGTGATAGTGGATTCGTCACTAACATTGACATTTGTTTCATTAACCATGGCATCAACCACAAGAGACTTGTGAGCAAGGGTGACATCTTCAACAATAGCCGCACTAATGATGGTTTCATAAGCAATGGGGCCGGTGGATTTGTCACCAACATTGATGTTAGCTTCAACAGTTAGGGCTTCAAGTCTTCAACCACAAGAGACTCACCTCAGACAATGAAGTCTTCAGCAACTTCATTAGCCACTGTGATGGTAGATTTGTAAGCAGTAGAGCTAGTAGATTTGTCAACAAAGTTGGCTACATGAGTCACGACTTCAACCATGGAGGAATCTTGAGTGACATTGATGTCCTAAGCAATAGAAACATTGGATTTGCCACTAACATTCATGGTGGCTTCATCAGCCATGGCTTTAGTAGCACTAGTTTTAGCAGCAGCAAAGTTACCAGCACCGATACATAAAACACTTGTTAGTATGCACTCAATCGCTTCTACCCACTAATTGAAATGGCTTACACATTCCACATACGATGAACTATACAAATTTGTATAAAAAATACATTTCCTTACTACACTTCTACATTCCAAAAAGAATACATATTACAAATTTGTACACAAAATGGATTTTTCCACTATGCAAGTATATCCCTAACAAAACACATTCACAAATTTGTACACATTCGTACATTTGGTACATATTTATGAGAATGTAATAACTACCATAATATGACATAAATCTCTTAATCTACTAAGCTTTATCTAGGGACCATGACCTAAGTCTCTTCCTTGAATCATGCCTACATCATTTCCAAAAAACAAGCATTAAATATCTTTAGAAAAGAAAACACACATTTGAATATTAAGCCGTTGTGAACTAATTTGAATCCTCTATTTGATCTAATATTTGATGTATCTTCAAGAGGGTGTAAGAATAGGAAGGCATTATGATTGTTTAACTCCAAAATGACATGGGATTTCTTCTAAGGAAGAAACAATCCAACATGTGTTCAAGTTCAAATTTCATGAGGGTCAATCGGAGGCCTTTTTGGAAAATCAAATCATACAAATAGAGACTACTCAAGTCCTCAAATGACCTCAAAAAATTTGAACCATTATTTTATTTTTTCATTGGCTTTTTTTTATAACAAACAGTGTTTGCATCCATTGAAAACTAGTAGTTGATAGGGTTCTTCTGTCATTGAGGGCCCAATACGGCATCTAAACTTCAAAATTTCTAGACAAACTCAACTAACAAATTTTGCCTTGATATATGAGCTACTTTGTCCTTTTTATAAATTAGCAAAACAATAGACACTTTGGTGTACTCAAGGTCCTTTTAGGAGGTAGTTTGGGCACTTTACATGGGAGACTTGTCTTCTAGAAATTTGCCTAAATTAGTAGAATGAAGATCTTCAAAATCTAACTAGGCCAAAGCCTCAAACACAATCAAGGAACTTCTATAATTTTTGTGAGGCAAAATCAACGGTTAGATACTTCAGAAACTTGGCTACAATGTTGCCTTTTCCATCACAAACTACACGCCCAGTGAACAATCGGGTGGACTTTGCAGGATTTTGCGCTTGACAAGAAGACTATGCACTTTGGAGTTGTGCAGGAGGCAACCGTAGAAGGTCGGTATCCCACAGCAATGCCAGAGCATCGAACTTGCGCCAAGCACTCTCCTATGCATCCAAGTCAGAAACCTTATCCGAACGATATTCCTTTGGGCGAAAGGTACGTGGCACTGAGCTTTCCTTTGGTGATGTCAACATAGCCTTATTGTTTTTGAGGGCATTTCTAGTACCACCAACACTATTGCAACTTTGTTGTAGCCTAGAAATCATAGTGCTTCACCACATTTTGATTGATCAATGTTGTTGGATAGATCTTCTTGAGCCCTATGAACAATCTTTGTTGCAAATTTCCATTGTAGTTTAGCAAATGAGCTCAAATTGAGGTTGAAAATGGACGAGGACACTTTTTGTCCTCAATGATACTTTGGGGTTAAGGAATGGATCAAATTGAGAGAATTTATTGGACTGACTCAAATCTTGTATTATAAAAAAAAAAAGGATAAAATGTTTGATTTTTGAAATGTATTTTTGTTTATTACTTTCAATGCGTGCAAGGTTTAATAGAGATTTTTGAAGTGATGCAGTTTTATTGCTCTAGTTGGTTGTGCAACGGTAGCACTACAACAAAAAAAATTAGTATAGAGATTTTAAAGTACTAGAGAAATATTGTGCATAAGCAGGTTTGAAGCAGTGATCAACACTAGCTCTCCTTTTAAGCACAACAAAGTCATAGATAGGAGTATAAACACTTTGGTGTCAAAAGAGACTAAGAGAGGAACTAAAAGGTGGATGAATTGAAGAAAATAGATGAATATTGGATAAATAGAAGTTCACATTGTCCTAAAATACATTGTGTGGAGCATTGAGTCTATAATATTTTAGTGTTGCACAAAAAAATGATATTAACCCCTAAAGTTCAAAATTGCATTTTTTGACAATATAGCGATTTTAGGTAGCTCCCTACCAACAATGCTAGAGTGTGAGCGGGGAGCAATGAGTGTTTAGACTTGCATGCCCACTAAGACTTTTTTACTAAAAATAGACATATCAAAGTCATAAATAGTGGTGTTAGAACTAAAAATAGTAATGCCAAAATTGCCAAAATTATCAAAATATAAATTACCAAAAATAAAATTTTCAAAAAGTCAATTTATTGCTAAAGGAAGATTAATATAAGGTAGTTATTTAGCACTCAAATGTTGTAGATAGGGCCAAAATGATAGCCTAGCATCTCTTACAACATAAAAAGTACTACCATTGAGGTGATGAACAAATGAATTTCATCTATGTCATCCATTCATTTTTTGGAATAATTAGAAAAGAATTCCAAATACTATGAAAATCAATGAATAGAAAAAAGATGTATTTGTTATGTAGCAGATGGCTCATTGGATTAAAAGAGACATTTCTTGTTGCCCAAAGACCTTCTTTCTATTAATTTGGAGGATTATTTGAATTTGAATTTTTTTAATTTTAATTAAAAATAAGAATTTAATATATATTTTTAAATTATGTTTCTTTTGTCAAATTTAAGTTTTCTTTTTTATTCAACAAATGGCTCTTCGGATTCGAGGAGTGATTTCTTGTTGCTAGAGGCACCTTCCTTATATTAATTTAGAGAATATTTGAATTGTAGTTTAGTTTAGTTTTTTTTCAAATTTTTTTTCAAAAAAATTATTTTAAGAGAAATAAAATTATTTAGATCAAAGCTCCTCGGAATCCGAGGAGCCTTCTTTGGGCTTCAAAAAGCCTTCCATTGGCACAAAGGGACATTTACAAAGAACTTCTAACCTCTCAAACAATTTTTTCTAGTACCAAAAAAAGATTCCTCGAAATCAAATAGGCTTTTCTTGGTACTAGTTGACATTGGCAAAGAAGGGTGTCTTGGAATCCAAGGAACCCTAATTAAAAAAGGCATACTAATTTTCTTTGAAAAAAGTATTTGAATTTTTTTTTAATAGTAGTTTAAATTTTCACCAAATTAATATGGGGAAGATGCCTTTAGCAACAAAAAAACTGCTCCTTAAATTGGAGCAGCCATCTATTGAATTAAAAAAATATATATTATTTTTTTTTTAATTTTAATTTTTTGAAACTATAAATATTTTTTTGAAGAAAATAATTTTAAAATTTTGAAATTTCAATTTCAATTTCAATAAACTCCCAAAATAATAAAAGGAGGGTCTTTAAGCAACTTTTTTACTTTTAATTTAAGGTACTTGGACATCAATCCTTATCTTAAACAATTGAGTTTTTAATCCCCTTCAATAGACATTCATCATCCAATGCAACGAACAATAGATGTATTTCACTCAACAAAGTCAACTACAAAAAATTTATCTAAATTCATTCATCTCCATTCATCCTCTTCAAGTTTATTTATAGCTATAAATTTTTTACTTTAAACCATAGAAATAGGTATCTTATTGTGAAAAGTTTTAAATTTTTTACAAGATTTTTTAAAAACGGTCACTATTCAACACTCATCACTTGTTGCTCAACGCTCAACACTTGTTGCTTCTTGCTCCTTCTTTAGCAACCCTAGCTCCCTACAATTAGAATTTTTTTTCTTTGAAATTTTTACACAACATGTACTCAAGAAGTAGCTTTGAGGCCCAACAATTTTCAGAACTTTTGATTACATGGTAAAAAGATTATTGCATAATATGTCATTTTCAATGTTCAACAAGCTATCCAAAAATTTCTTTAAAGTTTCTTTTTCAAAAATAAAAATTTTAAATTGGTTTTCTACATTTACATATACATAGAAAGCTTTGAATCATTCCATCTTGATTTATGAGGTGAAAGTTATGGGGTGTTCTAGTTTGCGGGTAGTTATGGATTTCTTATTCTAAAGTAAACTTTAGAGTCCTTTATTTAACTCAATTTTTGATATTTTTTGAATCAAATAAAAACATATGATGTGTATTATTTATTAATACATTACAGTCTTTGGAATTTTCATTTATCAATCCCATAATTAAATTCTTAAGACTTTAGTGTCTTGAATCATTTTTTACTTCTTTCTATTTACTATTTTTTTCTTGTCTGTTGTGCAATTCCAAATGATCTAAAAAATTTCAAGCATCTATCCAACTTATTTAGAAAAAAGAATTTGAAGAAGAACCATTATTTTGGACATTTTTTCATAGAAAAGTGACCTTGTGAAGTGCAGCTGCCCATTTTCAGCAGGGCCAAGAAAAGGATTTTGTCAATTCAAATGCTTATATCTTGCAATCTACAAGGTGGAAATTTCTGAAATTTTTTCCACATCTCTTAAATTAGCTTTCTAGCAGATCTTACAATTACATGTGTCGCCAATTTTTTTTTTCTAAAACTTGGTACTTGTATTAAAAATGGCAGTTTTGGAGTGTTTTGGATGAAAACATAGTTTGTGACCTTTAGGGGTTAATGAAGTATGTGGGATACAATTTGTTGTTGACTCTTTTGAGTGGGTAGTGAGGGAGTGTGTCCTAGTTGTTGTTGTTTTCATTTATTTTGAAAGGATTTAATTGAAATGGACTACTATGATATTAATAGAGATTTTTTTTAGAATTTTTCTTGAACTTGAGACTCTTACATTTATTTGATGCTCTAACATTGCTAAAAAAATATGGGACATATACATATCTTTACTCCATGTGTACATTCAACATCCATATTAGTATTCATATTTGTATTCATCTATGAATATGTTTGAAATTTTTTTAATTCATTTATTTTGAAAGGGGGTAATTCAAATAGATTGCTTGACTCTCCAAATACTATTTATTACATGTGTATTTTAATTTTTATAACAAAATAAGTCTATAAAGATTTTAAGAAACTAAGACTCTAGGAGCACTTCAAGCATCTCAAATTCAAAAGTTGTAGGCAAACAATGTGAATTGAGTCTCCAAAATCCAACCATTGTCCATGAATTACCCCAAAATAAAAGTACATTCTTAATATTTTTATTTATGATCAAATTTTACTATTGTTATTTATTTATATTAAAAAGAAGAAGGAAAAGTACCTCATTTCAGAAAATGTGATATTAAAGAGGTCTGGATGTATCTGGATGAAAACATGGCTGGTTAACTGGGAATTCGTTTTGTGGATGAGAAACGGGTCCTGGATGAGCGTGACGGAACGAAGAAGCTCATATTGGATGAACAATCCTGGAACCTGAGATTCTTCGGGGAGTGGAAGAGACGACTCCAGCGAATTTGCTCGGCCAAAGATTGCAAGCTTCTGGCAATGGCGGGCTTGCTGCTGCTGCGGAACATGCCCACCAGCAGGGGTTGTACTCTCCCGCTGCATTGCACAAAGCCTCTTCCTGTCTCTTCCTCGCATTACAATGCCCTCCTCTTACTCCCGCATTTCCGTTGCTCTCCTGCTACTCGATTAAGGCGCGACAACCGTGCGGCCTGCTGGAACTACAACAATGACAGGAGCTATGGCCGACATGCTGGAGCTTTTCCGCGGGTGTGGAGTCGGAGGGCCAGTTTCCGCGCTTCAGGTACCAATTTCACTTGAATTGGGAGGTCGGCGTGGGGTTTCGCAGGGTTTTGGGAAAATCTTGGATTACTCGGTGGATTCAATGCACCTAATTTTGAATTATCAATTCCCAATACCTAATTCGTTTGAAAACCAGATATTCTAACGTGGTAATTGAAGCTAATTAGAGCCAGAGGGGTTAGACACCTGTTCTCACCCTTTTTCAATATCTTTGATGATCATTTCTGTACATAAAACACTTGATAAGAATTTATGAGTACTTCAAAATTCTCGAGATAATCATGAATCATTTGGTGAATTCAATGTTGAATTATCTATTTTGTATACAGAATTCGTTTGAACACCGGTTTCTAACATGGCAATTGAAGCTAATTAGAGGCAGAGGGGTTAGATAGCCGTCCACCTCCTTTTTCAATATCTTTGATAGTCATTTCCGCATACAAGCCACTTGATAAGAAATTATGCTGTGCACTTTCAAATTCTCGTGTAAGTTTCATGAATTCTTTTGTAATCGTTTGATTGATTGAACTTCGTGCGGTTGCAGCTTCAAGTGACGCCCTGCCGCCCGTGGAGCTTGGAAAAAATTTCGACTTTTCAAGTGAAGAGCGACTATACAATTGGTAAGCTGTTTCTGTGGCTTACTAGCTTTGTCTAATTGAATTTCTTATGCAGAGCAGAATTTGAGGTTATTATGAATTGAAATTGGCAGGTGGGAGGGGCAAGGGTACTTCAAACCGGATGCTGCTGCCGAAGGAGAGCCGTTTGTGATCCCAATGCCGCCCCCGAACGTGACGGGCGCTCTTCACATGGGTCACGCCATGTTCGTCACCCTTGAGGTACATGTTTTGTGATTCTACCTTTGCTTTGCGATTCGTGTTTTGAATCTGCTTTTTCTTCTTAACTGAATTTTGAGTAAGTTAGCCTTTTCAGTAATTTCTACACATCAATCAGGGTGGGAGGTCTATTTGCAATGGGGAGATCGCAATTCAAGCATATCCTTGATCTCTTGATTAAAAGATTTGGAAGATTGTAACTTTAATGTTTTGGATAGTGATAGTAGTAAATTTCTAGCAGGTGATTATAGGGATGCCTCCTAATGAATCTTGAGGAGGTTTCTCTATGAATTGTGTAATGCTTGGTTTGCCCTCACATGATCAATCTTCCTATCATGTAGTGCAGAGTTTCTTGAAACAACCTGTTTTTACCGAAAACCATGTTCATTGCTTATAATGAATCGTTTCGATTTCTGATCCATCGAATGGCTCAGGATATCATGGCCAGGTTTTGGCGGATGAGAGGACGACCCACCTTGTGGGTGCCTGGCACTGACCATGCTGGCATTGCTACCCAGGTAATTCGTCATCTCTTTTCAATATCTCTTTGGGGTTACTATTGGAACTGCCTTTGGGAATTGTGCCGTTGTTGATGGACATGATCAGTCATTGGGTATTTAATGCTATCACTGGGTTACAATAAGGTAGAAAACACTTAATCATTAGAGACCTGATCGCATATCAATGGTGATTCCTGCTAATAGTAGAAGCTCATCCATTTATACGCTTAGTTGACCTTCAATTAGCAATTTGGATGAAAACATGAATTGGGGTTGCCTACTGTCACTTATTGTGGTCACAGCTTCCTACTTTGAAATTGCGTAAGAAATTCTTTCATTATGATCTCCCAGTATCTTAAAATGCTTAAGAGTGACGCACCCAGTGTCTTCAATCTTTCTTGAGCTTGATTGGTAATATGATGTGAACAGCTAGTGGTGGAGAAAATGTTGACTGCGCAAGGAATTAAACGAACGGATCTCGGACGTGAAGTCTTTGTCAACAAGGTCTGGGAGTGGAAAGAGAAGTACGGTGGAACTATTACTACTCAAATGCGTAGGTTAGGAGCATCATGCGATTGGAGTCGGGAGCATTTCACTCTTGACGATCAACTTAGTGGTGAGATACTCATCATCATCTCTTTCGCATTTGATCTCTCGGTTCTGTATTGATGTTTAAATAATCGGGAGCTATGAATTCCGTGAATCTGGATTTCATTGATTCGTTGGTATTCCTGTGCCCGTGTGCTTGACTTGCAGGTGCGGTATTGGAAGCTTTTGTTCGTCTACATGAGAAAGGCCTTATTTATCGCGGTAATCATCCCCTTACTGCGAGTATTTCTTTTCTAGAATTTGTTTTTGGAAGGCTTGGAAAATGTCTCAATCGCATCCAAGTTTCAGTTTTCTGGATTTGAAGTTTCGCGTCCTTGCAGGGAGTTACATGGTGAATTGGTCGCCGCATCTGCAAACGGCTGTATCAGACCTGGTAAGTGCTACCAAATATTTGTCTTGCAATATAATCTTCTGCAACATATTCGCAGTCAGATGTAGTGTCTTCAAATATTTAGGACTCCTGTGGTTCATAGAATGGTCGTGGTGGTTTAGGAAGTCGAATACTCGGAGGAGCCTGGCAAGCTTTACTACTTCAAGTATCCGGTGGCAGGTGGTTCGAGGTACACACAACTTATTTTGCGGTCCTATATCATCGTCTGCTTACCCAAACTTATGCAGGCACAAGTAGTGCAACAATTGGACTAGGATGAAACATTCTTGTGTATTTATACCTACTTTTGTTGTAAGCCATGTGTAGTTTGAGGGTTCTTGCTTTCAAGGAGACTACCTGAACGTTTTTCCTTTTTCAAGCATATTTCATTTGAGTGTTTCTTTATTTATTTCTTACTTCATGCAAACCTACCAGTTCGTAGTAGGAAGTTTGAGGCTTACAATGTTCAAGCTTTCGACCTAACCAGCAGTTTGCGATGTGGGCAGTGAGGATTATTTGCCAGTGGCCACAACAAGACCCGAGACTTTGTTGGGAGATACTGCCGTTGCAGTGAATCCTCAGGTTTGCCACTAATTCATGCTCGTTTGCTGTACCACCGTCATTATTCTGAACGGAAGCGACTTTGCCTTGACCATATTCAATTTTAATTAAATTATTAGAAGTGTCGTTGAATGTCTATCAGGACGAGCGCTACAAGAAGTATATTGGGAAAATGGCAGTAGTGCCATTGAGTGGAGGACGTGAGGTCCCAATCATCGCAGATGAGGTATATATGTAGACTGCGCCATTTATGCTTTTTGTGGGGTGATCTGTTTTCTTAATTTTTGGCTGTTGTTGGCTGTTGATGGAATTTAATGTCTAGATTGCATCATTACATTTCTTTTCTCCTCTTCTTGGACCAACTGACGCTTTTCAGTCACGATATACAGTATGTGGACAAAGAATTTGGAACTGGAGCCTTGAAGATAACCCCGGGGCATGATCCCAATGATTATGCAATTGGCAAGAAGCTGGGGCTTCCATTTATCAACATCTTTAACAAGGATGCCACGCTGAATGAAAATGCAGGAGATTACTGGTACATTTTCTATGTCCGTGCTGTCATTGTATATTCAAATGAGCATGTATTTGGCAAACTCATATCAGATGGCTTTTCTCTCGCCTTCGTTTCATCTTATTTTAATAAATGTATGATAGCATGAGATTGATTTGTGTGTATTGTGGATGATCGCTAAGTGGTCTGGACAGATTCGTTGCCAGAACAAAGCTTTGGGAGGACTTGGAGAAATCAGGTCTAGCCATCAAAGCCGACCCCTACACACTGCGAGTTCCTCGATCTCAACGAGGTGGTGAGGTTGGCCATGATACAATCTGTCATCACCTATTATTTGAGCTTGTCATGCGTTTTAAGATCTAACTGAAATAGCTTGTAAATGGAAGCAGCTTATGCTTGAGTTTCTACTTCAGAGAATCTACTTCTTGCATTATGTTTTGCTTGGGAACATACGGACACCTGTTCATAGTTTGATCATGAGTGTGGTAATAGATTTTGGATAGTTGTAACCGCCGGTATTCATTCGATCCTGTTAGCACTCAATCGCAAGATATGGGTGGGCATGATACTTGTTTTGAACCATCTTCTGGTACTTGCAGGTGGTGGAGCCCTTGGTAAGCAAGCAATGGTTCGTCATAATGCAACCACTAGCAGACAAGGCACTTAAGGCCGTGGAAGATGGAGAACTTCGTATTATTCCTGATAGATTTGAGAAGGTCCTTTCCCCTATCACTTTGCTCGATCTTATTATTGATATAGTATCTGGTGAAAATACCCTTAGCATTTCATCTACTTGGACAGGGTTTTTTGGGTTTGAAGAGCTTAAAAGGTTTTTGGAAAGAATATGTCGCTCACGTGCTTGTTGTTGGCAGTAGATTTACAACTTTTGGCTTTCCAACATAAAGGACTGGTGTGTAAGTCGGCAACTCTGGTGGGGTCATCGAATTCCGGTTTGGTATGTGGAAGGCAGTGATGAGGCAGATTATATAGTAGCCCGTTGCGAAGAAGATGCTTACAAGACTGCTCGGGCTAGGCATGGGGAGGATGTGAAACTAATTCAAGAATCTGATGTTCTTGACACTTGGTTCTCCAGGTGTGCACCTTAAACCGCCCGATTTGGCTTACTTCGTTCGCAGACTGGATGCTCTTCACGTGCTGCTGCAATACGTGTGGGAATCAATGATGTTGGTCGCAGGTTGCACGGGAGTCCCAAGTGCTAGAGCTTAAGCATACTTATATGTCTTTTTGACATTTCTTATGGAATATTTTTTCCACCATTGATAACTCATACTGAGGCCGGCTTGAAATTGTCCTGCTGCAGTGGACTGTGGCCATTTAGTACACTGGGCTGGCCTAATACTTCTGCAGATGATTACCAACGATTTTATCCTACAGCCGTGCTAGAGACTGGGTAATATTATTCAATATTTTAGCTTCAAGCACTCAGTTTGGTTTTGAACTTTGTGCAGTATGTTATAGAACTATGGTATCTTATGAAGTATTATTGAAATATTGAACTATGGTATCTTATGCGCAATTATTTAATTGAATTGTTTGTTTATGGAGACAGGCATGATATCCTCTTCTTTTGGGTAGCAAGAATGATCATGATGGGTATTGAGTTTACTGGGAAGGTTCCGTTTTCAGCTGTTTATTTGCATGGACTGGTCCGTGATGCTCAGGTTGGTCTTACGTTCTCTATTTTCTTTGGATGTTTTAGTCACTTCGATTTATTACTTGAGTTTTTTAACTTTATCGAATTATTTTCTTATTTGATGGATCGTTAAGTTTCCTGACGTGGTATTGTTCGGCTTGCAGGGACGAAAAATGTCAAAATCACTGGGCAATGTTATTGATCCCTTGGACACCATCGCCGTATATGGTACCGATGCTCTCCGCTTCACGCTGGCCACCGGCACTACCCCTGGTCAGGTATGTGTTAGTGAATGCGTAGAGCTTCTGGTTGCTGCAATGGCCGTTTTTAACTTCAGTATTTTCACTGTAAGAGTTTTGACTAATTGTTTGGTTCCTGTAGATGTGAGATCCCGATCAATAACTTTTGTTTCTTCACCCATTTATAAGTGTATTAGAGTGCATATTTGCATTTCTCTTTCTATATATGGTCGGTTTTGGAAGTTATCTCTTTGTAACCGGAATCTTATGTTCTGTGCTTGTTTAGGACGTAAATCTTTCAATGGAAAGGTTGACGTCTAACAAAGGTTTCACCAATAAGTTGTGGAACGCTGGAAAGTTCATTCTTCTCAATTTGCCACCTTCATCCGATTCTTCTGCATGGAAGCACATCCGAGAGCACAAGGTAGATGTGTGGGACATCCATAGCCAGCAATTGTATCAGATGATCTCGTTTTAAAGTATGAGCCGTTTAACATTTACTGGAATTTCGATAAGGGAACATCTTATGCTTGCTCTATTCCTTATGGAAGTCACTCATGATTATTTTTACTTGGTTTTCATTTGATTAAATTAAAAATCTAGTTATTAACTTTGATAATACTAATGTCTTGCAGTTTGACACCGAAGAAGGACTGGCTAGCCTCCCTTTGACTGAGCGCTGGGTGGTAAGTACCAGCTAGGTTGACCATCTTGTCAATTTGGCTGCTTTGAGGTAGAAAACATTAATTGAGGATTCAATCTTTTTCCGTAGCGATTTCTTATGTCACAAGAAACTTATGCGGCGACTGGATTCTTTACACAGGTGTCAAAGCTGCATGAATTAGTGGACTCGGTAACTGTGGACTACGAAAGATTTTTCTTTAATGAAGCTGGACGAGCTATGTATGACTTCTTCTGGAGTGATTTTGCTGACTGGTAAGAAGCCTACTGTTTTGTACTGTTGATAAACCATATTCCACTAGTAGTTTAAAGCCAATGTTATTCTAGAAAACCTTGCCGCGTTACAACTGGTAGGGTAAATGTCCTTACAATTGACAAGGTTTAACTAGGTTTTTAAAATACCTCTTTCTATGTGTGCGGGTTGGGGCTTGCGGGAAGGTCGTCTACCAGTGTTGTGATTCTTAGTATTTACATTCACCGTGGTTGGGTTTTTATCTATGTGAGGTCTTCTCGATTCTGATTCGAAAGTTGACACATGTGCATCTGGACCAAAGAAAGACCCTGTATTGGAGATATCTTTATAGACCTCTCTTTTCGTATCCTTGCTAAAGGTTGCTGCAATCTGGATTTGTGTTCAGGTACATTGAAGCCAGTAAAACTAGACTCTACAAGAACGAGAATTCAATATCCTTGTCACGGGCCCAGGCAGTTCTGGGTTACGTGTTTGAAACCGTGTTAAAGTTGCTTCACCCCTTCATGCCGTTTGTCACTGAAGAGCTTTGGCAGGTCATCATCTTTCTATTATTTCAAAAGAAAGTTTTCAAACTTCAGTATCATTCAGGAGCTTCTGTAGACATGCATGCGGTGGTGGTGCCTGTATTGCACGATCATTCTGCTGGCCAATGAGATGTCTTTCGATTAAATCTTGAATGTTCGGGTTTGTTGATATGTAGGGCATGCCATATGAAGGTGCTGCTCTAATTGTATCTCCATGGCCTCAATCTGGCCGTCCCAGGGACTTGAAGGCTTTGCAAGAGTTTGAAAATTTACAGGCTCTGGTATGATTCATCCGATGCTCTCTGTTGTAGTTTGTGTATCTGATTTTACATTTAGAGTGTTTGTGGCATTAAGATGGAATGCAGAAATGATAACATGGACATTTTGGCCTTAAGAGAATCGGTTGAAGTAATGCTTTTAGAATTTTTTAATTGTGAAATCTAATTTATGGGGATTGGGAAACAGGTGCGTAGTATAAGGAATGCACGAGCTGAATACTCTGTCGAGCCAGCGAAGCGCATCTCTGCATACATTGTTGCTAGCCCTGCAATTGAATCTTTTATCGAGGTATCTCCAAGGCTACGTCCTTTTCATTATTGGGAAGTTCTCACCTAGTTGTTTAAAGCGTGAGAGTTGCCTAGGATTTTTTAGAGGGGCGGGGGGTTCTACTTCGCTCAACGTGAGCTCCTATTGTTGCACTCATGAGTTGATTAAACATAGAGGTTTGGTTGATTTTCTGACCCCATGAATTCTTGGGTGCCTTTTTAGGAAGAGAAGGCTGTACTGGTATCTCTTTCAAGACTCGACCCTGACAGCCTTCAGATAATTTCCTCACCTCCAGGTATGACTCGCAGTGATTTTTGAGGAGGATGTTTCCAATATGAGCCTGTGCCTCTATTACTGTAGATTGATGCGGTATTTGACATAAAATAATGCCCAACCTTTTTTCGTGTAAAATTCTAAGCTGAGAAAAAATAAAGCTACGAGAAATAATTCTGTGGACTTATAGAAATGCTTGGGAATCTCTTAGGCTTGTTGAGGCAATGCGTGGAAATTGTTTGCTAGACTCTTCTATTGTTCTGTAGACAGCTTTACACTGAAGACTGGGTTGTGACCAAAATCTCGGAATAAAACAGCATTATAATTTTTTTGAAAAAAGGTCAATCGGATGCTGAGGATTCAGGTAGCTACCGGAAAAGGACTTAAATCTGATGTTTGGTTAATTCTGTATCATTTGCATTCTGAAAGTTGTGTATTTGGGTTTCCTTGCAGGGGAGGCAAATCAAGCTGTCCATTTGGTGATTGCGGACGGTCTAGAAGCTTACTTACCACTAGCTGACATGGTAGATATCGGCAAAGAAGTTGAACGCCTAAGGAAGCAAGCCACGAAGCTACAAGCGGATTATGATTCGAGCATGAAGAGGCTTGCTTCTAGCAAAGTAAGTAAATGGAAAGAGTCATTGAGACACCTTCATTCTGGACACTCCGTTCAACCATGCTCCTTTTTAAACAATATGCCATTGCCATTGCCATTGCTATTCGTTCTTCTGCTCCAAGTTTTATCAGTGCTGTATGTTTTGAAAGTTTGAACAGAAATAACAGGCTTTTACCCGCGCTTACAAAGAGCACTTGGTAGTGTCCTATTGAAGTTCATGATAGCATTATGCTCTAGTACATACATGCGAGTACTTTCTGCCATCGGGGATCTTTGGGTTCGTAGTAACCGTTTTTCAGTGTGGTTCATTTCACAGAAAACTGTATTAAAATGAACTGTTCCCTTCTTGCAAGATCTTTTCAACCACCTCAGTGATGAACTTTTATCTCACACCTGGACATATTTTGCAGTTTGTGGAGAAAGCACCGGCAGCAGTTGTACAAGGGGTAAGGGAGCAGGCAAAGGAGGCAGAAGAGAAACTTCATATAATAAATTCACGTCTAGAGCTTTTGAACACTATGGCAGTAGTTAGCTCCCCGCAATAAGGGAAACATTTATTTCTTCATTACATCTTTGAAGTGAATGAAAGAAGATTCATTGAAGAGAACTTTCCTAACATCTCCTTATTGAAGGGGAAGCTCCTCACTCCTGCAGCAAATTCAAGACGAAGCCGTTTATTTGGGAGTAAGACTTGAACTAATGCTTTTTTGTGTGGACATAATGAACTGAACACATGTTCAAGCGCCAATTTCGTGATGTCATATGCGTAGCATGGGTTTAGAGGATTTCAACCTCGTGATTCCTGTTCCATAATGTGGAGGTTAATTTTGTTACCAAATTGGGCACAATGCGAATTTTTTCCCCAAAGTACTACACTTATTGCAACTATTGCACCCCACACTAATGATGTTGAAGGTTCATTTGCAACTTGGTGTGAGGAATGGTACAAAGCAAAAGTGTTGGGAATGAATTTAACCCCTAAATGCCTAAGGCACCAAAATTTGGTGTTTGCAAAACTTTGAAGTTAAATGAAACCTAACTAAGTTTTTATTTTTAGTAATTTATATTTTTGAAAGATTCTTCTTGAAGTCTACTTTCAGCATCAAAAATTTGATCTTGAAAATAAATGATAGTGATTTTTCTATTCAAGGTTTTGTGCAAGGGTACCCATTGCAATCTTGGCTTCCCATAGTGTTGAGAGCTCTTGTAAATGAGCTTCAAATACACTAGGACTTAAAGAAAAAATCACATTCAAAACTTATTTAAAAAAATTGTAGAGTAGATTTTGAGAAGCCGTAAATTGATTGGGGTTATTCATGTTAGGCCTTTAAACCTCATATTTTTTTGGTCACCAACTTTTTAGGTTTGACTTTTGAAAAGTGAATTGAAAATTTTTCATAGTCTTAACACCCTCATAGTCAAACATTATAATCTTCCAACTTTTTTGCGATATTGTTGTATTTTTTCTTCCTATGTGATCTCTAACATGTCTAGTTTGAATTTGTATGGTTACAATTCAAAAAAAGTTGATACAACTTATTAAGATGTTGGCTTTTTGTTCAATTTAGAGAAAATTTCTAGAGGCTCAAAAGAAGCCTTGGACATTTAGGGATTAACCCTCAAAAGATAGTCACCAAGTGTTCAATGTAGTCACTAAAGTGCTCTAATTATTGGATCAATAAGTACATTTTTTGTTTCTATAGTGAACAATAAAGTCATCCATTGAACACTTTTGATCCTTAGCATCCTTCAAGGGTTAGGTACATCTTTGGAGTTTGGATTAGATTCACACCAAGCTTGAACATATTGTAAATGGAATTTTATTTTGAAGTTATGTAAATTCATGAGGTGTACCAGGTAGAAGTTCATAACCTTAAAATGGTCTTCTAAGGTTATATGAATATGATATGTTTCACTTCGGTTTTATACAACCACAAATATTGTAATTGTCTTCATTATTTTATCCAAACAATACCAATTTATCTATATTATATCCAAATTAGAGAAAAAAATAATTTGCACTATTTCAACTTTTTACTATTTGATTCTTTTGTAGAATTTTAGAATATTATTTTGAATTACATTCTTCTTCAGGCTAGCATTAATACTAGTATTGATTAAAGCAAATAAATCTTTCATCCTACTACTAATTATATCATCTTCCAAATTTCTTCAAAGTCACATGGAAGTCACACCATAAGAGTACACAAGCACATAATCAATCATAACATACAATCTTATATTGTTTTGACTATCAATAAGGTAATTCAATATACCTAAAGCATCAAAATAAGCATTTGATTATATTTGTTATTATTAATCATTTCAAGATGAATAGGTCTAATTTAGGCTTTATGTTCATTTTAGCAATTTTAAACTAAAAGTTCTTCTATTTCTTCAAATGATTATCTTTTGAACCAATGAATACAATGTTCTTCATACAATCTAATGATACAAAAGATTTTGCTTCATTTAGATTTACTTTCCATAAGGTGGGCAATCAAAAAGGATCATTTCAAAGTCATGAATCCATCATTTAAAAAAAATTAAACCATCTTAAATTTTTCAGATCATTAAAAGAAAAGCATGTCCTGTACATCCGACTACTATGCAATTAGTGTCCTATGCTACTAATATGCAACCAGTTTCCTCTCTATTAGCAACAAATCTAATTTAATTGTTTTATGTTATTGTTTTACAACATTCATACATTGTTTAGTTTTAAAGTAGTCATTCTATAGTTGCAAAAAATGACTAGGAAACAACTAGTGTCCCATGCAACTATTATGCAATTGTAAATTGACTAGTTGTTTCTTAGTTGCACACTAGTCGTACACAAGTTGTTTCTTAGTTATACGCTAGTTGTTTCCTAGTTGTTTTCAAAGTTCATTCCCATTTGTCTTATATCAATTGTCCCATATCAATTGTAAAGAGTGCCATTAGATTGGACATATAAGATTCGTAAGTAGTTGCAATCTTAGACAATGAATTTATTTGATAGAATTTTAAAATATGTACAATTTGTAGATTTCTATAATTTGTAGAAATAAAAAAATAATTAAAATTCAAGAAATTTTAAAACCTATGAAATAGAATTTTCGAAAACTAAAAAGAAAGTAGACCTCAAATTCTGAAATCTAGGAAAATGTAGATCTCAAATTTTAAAATCTAAAAAAGGTAGATTTGAAATTCTAAAATCTAGAAAAAAGATAGTTTAGAAATTCTATAATCTAAAAAAAAAAATAGATATGAAATTTTGAAATCTACAAGTTCCAAACAAGTTGCACATGAGGATGAAGTTCTTTGCATGGTGTTGGATGACAAAAAAAATCACAACTAGTTTGCAACTAATGCAACTTGTCCACTACAACTACAAGCTTTAAATTGTCACCTAGTTGCAAATGTTTAATGCAACTACATTCAATAGTAGATCCAATTTTTATTTATGTGTATTAATAGATGCTATATATATAATCTGTAAATCCTACAAAGTTGTAAGTATTTCTATAAATGACAATTATTTTTGAAATTTTGAAAATTATATATACGGAAGAATATAAAAATGTTGGTTTTATAAGAAAGACACTATTAGTTGTAGTACCTCATTGTTACTTATCAAAGTGACATTGAAGAAGTGCTTTCAATAGTAAATGTATATGACAAACTCTGATTGTCATTGTTTTGAATAACTTCTCATGACATACATATCAAATTAACTAATAAGGTAATTATCCCTAATTGTGATTTTTTTTCTAAAATGGAACCCTAAAGATTCTTGCCTAAAATGTATAGGACCTTTTTAAATGTACCAACATATTCATGAAAAAACTTGTTTACTAATAGGTGTCCAAAAATGCATCAAAAAATAATATAAAATATTTCCAACAAGATAAAAAACAAAATTAGGCAACTTCATAATTTAATCCCTAAATGCCTAAGGCTTGTTTTGAGCTTCTTAGAATTTGCTTTAAATTAAACAAAATGCCAACATTTCAACAAGTTGTATTAGATTTTTTTGAATTGTAACGGTACAAATTCAAACTAGACATGCTAGTGGTCTCATAGGAAAAGAAAACACAACAATATCACTTGTGGAATGAAATATTATAATGTTTGATAAAGAGGGTGTTAAAATTGTAAAAGTAATGTGAAGTCTTTCAATCCTCTTTTTACAAGTCAAATCTAAAAAATTTGTGACCAAAGAAATATGAGGTTGAAGGGCCTAATATGTATAACCTCAATTAATGTATGGTTCCTTAAAATCTATCTTACAATTTTTTTAAATGAATTTTGAAAGTGATTTTTTCTCCAAAATTTAGTGTATTTGAGGCTCATTTCCGAGAGCTCTCAACACTACATGAAGTCAAGATTGCAATGGGTACCCTTATACAAAATCTTGAATAGAAAAATCACTATCATTTATTTTCAAGGTTGGATTTTTGATACTAAAACTATACTTCAAGAGGAAATTTCAAAAAATATAAACTACTAAAAGTAACAACTTGGATTGGTTTTATTTAAATTGAAAGTTTTACAAACACCAGATTTTGGTGCCTTGGGCAGTTAGGGGATAAGAACAATTTCTCAATTGCTTATATGCACGCATCTAGGTATAAGTAATCAATTTAGCTAATGCAGACTGAATATTGAACTCCATCTAAGGCTTGGTAAGAGAAACCATTGATGTGATATTAGAGACTGTGATATTAAAGAGGTCTGCCTGTAACTCCATCTACGCCTTGAATAGATTTCAAATGCCTCATTTCCTAGATCCTAAATTCTAAATTCACTGACGAAGCAATACTGAGCCGCCTAGAAGCGCTCCTCCACCGCTCCACCACGTGTCAGAGAGACAGGGGGCGCATACTTGCCAGCAAGGACTCCCGCCCACCAGCCAAGTGGCGAGCCCCCACATCCCCGACCTGGTCCCAGCTCCCGCCAGCTCGCATCGGAGCGTCGGAATCAAATCACTACGTTTCCGTTTCCGTCTGGAGCTTCATCAACTTCAATTCTCACTCCACAAACCAGACCTGCCAAAGCAAAAAAATTCAGAGACAGCTGAAAACCGTTGCCCCGAGATTTCTCTTAGAATACATCGCTTTAGTTTCCGATCTTCAAGCTCTCAAGGTTCGGGAAGAAGTCGACCGATCGAGAGAGAGTGTGAGAGAGAGAGAATTATATGGCCGAGTATGCGGATGTGAGTTATGGCAAATTGCTACGGAAGCAAATGCTGGCGGGCGGACTGGCGGGGATGCTGGCCGACGCCGTCATGTATCCCATGATGACCGTCAAGTCCAGAATGATGGTGAGTTTCCTTCGCTGCTAAGGTAGTTTGGGTGGTTTCACTCTACGGTGCACTCCTTTATTCTGCCAATATTGAGACTTTCAAACTTCAGTGGACATTGTAGGGTTTAGGGTTTGTTTGGGGGAGTCACAGTAGACGTACAAGTGCTGCAATTTCAGCAAGTTTGTTCGATTTCAAACTTCATCCCTATTCTCTTGGCACAAGAAATGGCACACGTAATGAAGGGTTAGGTAGCAAACTTTAGTACTAATTTGATTATGTGAACTTATCACCTTAACTCTTCGTGAATTGGATTTCAGCGAGATTGTGGGAAATGTTAATTTGTGTGAGCCTTGAGAAGGTTTAGAGTCCCGAAATTATAACCACAGATTATAC
Source organism: Pseudoscleropodium purum (assembly GCA_963969395.1). Classification (NCBI taxonomy): domain Eukaryota; kingdom Viridiplantae; phylum Streptophyta; class Bryopsida; order Hypnales; family Brachytheciaceae; genus Pseudoscleropodium; species Pseudoscleropodium purum. The sequence goes on from OZ017796.1 coordinate 10,343,099, forward strand.
TCAACTAGTTGAGTTTTATTGACCCCTCTTGTTTGATTGCTTCTGCACTTCCAGTTCAGGTATGGTTTTTATATAAAACTTCAATCTGGAAATACTTTCTAATTAAGTAAACCTGTGGAAGTGGAGTTTTTTGTGCTTCTCTCAACCAAATGAAAAACCTGTGGTGTGAAAACACCCGCATTTTATGTGCATTTCTGTGAATGTTTTATGTTTCGTGAAGCTAGCTCTGAGTTGCGGTGGTAAAATCAGGTGCAAGGAGGCGCGGGGAGCAGCGGCACGGCTGCCTTGTACATGTACAAGGGTCCGGTGGATGCGATCTACACCATTGGAGCCAAGGAGGGCATGAAGACCTTGTACAAGGGATTCTCCACAGTCACCCAAATTGCACCCGCGCAGGCGCTCTACATGGCCACCTACCAAACTTCCAAGCGGTACCTTCCAGGTAATAAAAGTTACACGATGGCTACCTTGTTTAGAATTCTTTTGCTATCGATAGTATTAGGGTTTGTGCACCGCTATGAAATTAATTGTGGGAGGTGCTTGTTGAATTCGGTTGCAATATTGAGGTTGAGAATGGGATGCATTCCACGGTGAATATCCAAGTGCCGATTTGTAGAGTGGATACTAATGTCTTCAATATTAATTTAAACCTATTTCCCATCTTTTCCACTTGGGGAAATTACTCTATTGAATTGAACATGTTGTGCATCATCTCTCATGTTGCAGACCATTTCTCCGGTCACTTAAGTAATTAAACGTTCGCTTAAGCCTGTCTAGTGTGTGGGTCTCTTTTTTCACGTGATTTTTTTCTTACACAAATCATCTTGGATTCACTTATTTCGTTATAAAAGTCTTGATGGCAACATTATTGACACTTCTTAGCATCAATGATAGGTGCAGGGTGCCCATCCTATTTTGAAGTTAACACTGCGTAGGATAAAAAGTAGTTGTCTTGCAGATCGATGTCCAAGATGATCGGACCCCTTGGGGTGCTCATAGTTTCTATGTTGTCGAATGTGGCGATTGATCAGTAGCTAGTTTAACCAGAACGCTCATTCCTCGAGGTTTTAAACACACTAATTCGGGGACATGCTCCACTGCAGGTGGACCTGACAATCCTGTGACCCAATTTGGTGGGGGTGTGCTGGCGACTCTAGTGCAATCCTCGGTGATGGTGCCGACGGAAGTCATCAGACAGAGGCAACAGATTCAACCGAAAGGAGAAGGCGCTTATACGGTACTTACACCCTGATCTCCTCTAGTTCTAGTTTTCTCTTTGTTTCTTTTTAAGGTAGAGGGTACTTTTGCCGTCACTATAATCATTCCAGCCACTAAATTCGGAGGAGTATACTTTCATTGCGACATCACTCAATAATGCTCACTGGAGAGGCCACTTCGGGTATTTCAAGTAGAAAATTCTCTTGAGATCTACAATTTATTATGCAATTTATTATGCAAGAATTGATCACATGGGAGGTTGTAGACTTGGAGACCACTAATGAAAGCACACTAGACAAACCCAATTTGATCCTCAGTGATAGGCATTGACGCAAGTCATGCTGACACCACTTGCTAATTGAAGGTCAACCAAGTGTATTGGAAGAGGAAGTGCTAAGTGTATTCGAATTGCTGTGGGGATCCTAAAAGATTGTCCTTGCCACTTATTGTACTAATTGAACGGCAGGAATGTTTCCCCGTCTTTGCCCTTCTGACGGTGTTGCTCAATTTTCCAGGGTTCAGTGCATGCGGTGAAGACCATTGTGGCACACGAAGGGGTTGGGGCTCTGTATAAGGGCTTCCTGCTAGCGCAGTTGGTGTGGGGACCTTACAACGCTGTGTATCTTCCCCTTTGGGAGGCCAACAAACGCCTGTGTGTGCGATTGTCAGGCGCGGAGTCTGTTGAAAAGCTGGGCGTCCAGTATGAACTCGGGAGCGCCTTCGTCAGTTCCGCATTTGCAGCTGGAGTAACAAATCCTATGGTACACTCAAACCGCTTTATTTTGGTCGACTGTAATTAAACTAATCGACGTTCTCGAATATCCTGCACAATTGTCGCACTTTCAAACTCTGTCACGTGCTGGATTAATTTGTAAACTTCTTTAGGATGACCTGCTCTAAAACGTCGTTCCAAATATTCTCCACACTTGGCATCCCCTGATTGACTTTAGCGCGCTTGCCACACATACAAAATGTGTCCTAGTGACAGAAGTTGGGACGTACCTTAGGTGGTAAAATCGAAGAGGTTCGAGTGAAAATTAGGGTTCCCTGGACACGCCTTCCTTCACAAAGCTTTTTCATGCTTTGCAGTGCACGACTTTTCATGCTATGTAGGGCTACGTACGCCGTGTTACATGTTTGATGTCCTATATGACGGCACTCAGTGGAATATGCTAATTAGACCTGTTCCAATATTCGAGAATACTCTCGAATATATATAATCCATATATATACATGGCTTGTGCGACATACAGAGGGGTCTGTTACACATCATATCATACGTCATGTCTGTCTGTCTGGGAAGACACGCATCCCTCACGCTGGTCGATCTGTGATCATTCAGGACGTGATCAAGACAAGGTTGCAAGTTCAGGGGAAGAAGAAGCAATATGACGGTGCCTGGGATGCAGCGAAGAAGATCTACAGGCATGAAGGCTACAGGGGCTTCACTAGTGGAATCTCTTCACGTATGCTTTGGGTGGCCCCCTCGGCCACCATCATGTTCACCACATATGACCAACTTATGAAACGTTTGAACATGTAAGATTCCACAAGGACGTAAGATCCCTTCTTGCATAGTAGCCACTCATTGCATTTCATTTTGGTGCATACCCAGCCATATCCCATAGCTCTTGTTCGTTTCCCTTCCTCGATTTATTGACAGTGTAATTCTTTTCTCGACTTCACTCACATTCAGATAGGAAATGCCAAGAGACACCAATCTAGAATTTTTAAGGCAGAAGAAGCACCGTGCAATTGGGATTGCGAAGGGGATTCTTTGGAAGTAGGTAGAATAGGTGGAGAACACCCCGGTACGTTGGTGAAGAAGGTTACTTTAGGTACGTTTGTCATTGGAGCACTGGCTTCAAGCAATTCTTGCCCCCGACCCCCTCCCAATTGTACATTATTTTCGACGTTTATGTCGTGATGATAATAAGCCACGTTGACCGCATTTACTTCTACTTTCTGCTGTCCATGAATGTCATTTGCTGTTACATTTTCGGTCGTGCGGATGCCTCATGACGTCATTGCTGAGCATTTTCTGTGTCTCAGAAACAATTTACAATTTCTGTATCTTCCGAATCCGCTTCTAGAGGAAGGTCAGAATCCTGCACTGACATTGCCAACTTGCAATCGATTTCACAATTATCCAGAGATGAGTGACACTGGTAGCAGATGCGTTGTTTTGAGCGGTTAACTACAGTATTTTGTAGAGTCCATGCCCATGGACCTTCTCTAGAAACCAAATATCGTATTCAAGATGGTGGTCATTGCAATATTGAAATGTACCTTAGAGAGTTAATGCTAAACGTTTTGATAAGGTACGGTCACCCCAAATCACCACTGTTCAAAATGAGTGATGCCTCCATTTGAACCCCAAAGGGACACCCAAACTTACATATTGATTTCATAAGATTTACACATTTAGAAAATGAGACTCTTTGAGAGCCGAGTGTTGGTTTGGGTTATAACTAAGAGCAATACTTTGAATTTCATAGGTTTTTCATATCAATTCCAAAAATGCGTGCTAAAGTGCGTTGTCTTTCATATGCCAATAATACTTTGAATTTCATAGGTTTTTCATATCAATTCCAAAAATGCGTGCTAAAGTGCGTTGTCTTTCATATGCCAATAATACCCAACAAAATTTATAAATGTTTAATAATACGAACTATGTTTAGTTACTACAAGTAATGATATGGTTGCACTTACCTCAAGTTTGGAAGGATGCAGGCCCCCATGACTAAGATAGTCACTAAAACTTCGATTATTGGACCAAAAGGAGCATTTTTAGTTTCTACACTTAACAGTAAAGTCATTTATGGACCTTTTACGTCTCCAGCATCCTTCTCTAAAAGGACCAAGGCCAAAAAGCAGCCGATGAATGGCTTTCAAAGTGTATGAATGTAGAAATACCTATTGGAGCAATCGTCGGATCATTTTTAGCAAAGTACCTTGCTCATCGGTGTTGAGGACCTCCGCTCCTGAATGTGCTAAGGAGAAACATCTTCCGTGATGGTGTCAATCTGTACTGAAAAAAAATTCCAGAAGTCTAAATTGCAATCATCTGATCAATGGTCGCGCTCTGCATGGATCATCTACTCTGTTCACTGCATGGAACACCTGACGTTCAATCGAGATTAGCTAGCTGCGCTCCTAACGTGAAGCAAGGTCTAAGCCAGGCAGGCAGTGTCCAATTCCGCAGTGAAGGAAACAAAGCGCAAGCTTAATCAGAAGTTCAGAACAACGGCACCGACCACTGACTCCACATATCTTCCAAAATCCGAAGTAGACGTACAGTCACTGGCTCAAAAGATAAGCATGCTCACATGTATCTAGACTGCTGCCGAAGCTAACCCAGGACTCGAATAATTCATGAACGTACGCTCAGTCGACGATAAGAATAATTGAGTCCTTGATCCATCGATGCAAGCGAAGAGCATGTGATAAACACGGATTTCTAGTTTACAGGGTCAAAGATTGCTCGGTGATCGAACTGCCTACAGAATCTAGCTAGGTCCTCGCTTGCATTGCTCCGATTGAGTTGTGGCTATGGCGACGGGGAAGAAGGAGCTCACACTGCTGATGGTGGCGATGGCGATGGTGGTGATGACCTCAATGGGAGGAGGTGTTGCTGCTGCACCGTGCTTCCCGTTGAACTGCTCGTCGTTTGTGTTGGACGGACGGCCCGTGCCGTTGAAGTTCTGTTGCATAGAAGTGCAGGATCAGTTTTTGTTGAAGAAATCTGTGGGGATTGGAGGCTACTGCAAGGCTGTGAAGGCAGTGGAGCTCTACAACGGGCCTTTGGCGGGAACGGAACTGGAGTTGGCGTTGAGCATTCCGAGCAAGTGTGGCCTCAGCAACTATTACGCCAAGGGCTTCCAGTGTGCTGGTACGTCTGAGTGTGCTCCTTCTAGGATATGAGCACGTTATCTCTTGTATAGGCTCTCGTATTGACTAGGCTCTCATGCTTTGACTGCAGGCGCACGTCTTGTGCAATCAATATTTAGTTTTTTGTGAAATTTTTTTGGTCCATTTGTAGTTGTTACATTTGGGGCAGGCCGGGTTGATTATGTCTCGTGTATGTACCGTAGCTATTCCCTTTAAGTTTTTACTCTAGTTATTCTTCCTCTTGTCTGCACTCAAACTTCTATTTCATGAGCCTCTCCACACTGAATTTCGATCTAGAATATGCAGTACACTTGCGTCTGTCCCACGGTTTCATTGGTTGGGAGTTGTCCCACATACTCTCAAAGTATGGGATGGTGAAAAATTAAAGTGGGGATCCCAAGTGGTCAATTAAAGTGGTTCGAGTGTACAATCATGCGCACTGCAATGATGTCTGGACGTTAATATTGAGCTCCGGTGTTTTCATTGCCATCACCAATGCTGATTTGGTATGTAAGCATTGTTAGTACTTTCATTTCCAATGGTTGCATGCATAGGTACTGAATTCACTTGACTTACCTTCTGGTGCATGTCGTGCAGGGCAAGTCATCCCCGGAGGCGTTTAGCAAGTGCGTGGAACGGATTGCAGCCGGTGATGGGAATTAGAACTTCATATCTACAGACACCATGCTTTGAGCACTTGCGATTTTAGTGTAACTATGGATGTGGGCAGGCTGGTTCAGTTCGTATACTACTGCAGTTGAATTGGCTTCTACCGATGCTGACAATCGGTGATTGATCTCAAGTGTACGAGTGGCAGGGTGATCTCACTCTCAAAGTAATTAATGTTTATATGCTCCAAATTTGATCTTGTGTACTGCAATGTTCTGTCCGGGATCCATGAATTCCTACATTACTTTGCTTTTGGAGCCCCTGGAGCCCCTGCAGGGGAGAAGCAGTCGGGTCACTTGGGGATCAAGGTTTTGAAAATGGAAAACTACTTAAAGAAATGAAAACTCTACTGATAACCGGTACAGTAGGATTTTAATCATGATTTCTCATCTTCATGATTAGAGTATGTTATCTTGAGACATGAGCTCTTAGGCCAGACTTCCATGTGGAGTTAGAGTCGGAGCACTAGTTTCAAGTTTTTTCGGAATTGGATTTGTTTTTGTTGATTTCCATGTTCATGAGTAGGGAGAAACTACATTTGAGGAGTCGCTTTGACTTGTTGTCTTGTTGAACTAAATGCAACCTTCAAAATTTGAATCCAATATTAAAATGAGTTAAAATTATATACCAAAGGTTTGACAAAATATTATATTTTTGCCTCTATCATATGCATTTGTCAATATTTGTTCATAACTATAAAAATTCATTACTTTGTAACATGCTAACTATATACATTTAATGCATTAATACATTTTTGGCTTGATTTAAAAGTATTTATTCACAATAATTCAAACTTTTGGTATCAAATAGTTGTTGTCACATCTTATTAAATCAAATCTATAATACCAAAAAATGTATTGTATATAAATGCCCTTACAAACAAGTATCTTATTTTCAGAAGATTGTTGCAACAAATTTTGTTTATTCTAATATCCCCTATAAACACAATATTAGGAAACTTGAATCAAAAAGCAAGTACATATACTAGTATTTCTATCTCATCAATGAGGTAGCTAGTGAGTTACAATTTTGTCACCATCAAAATAAAAACAATCTTTAGATCAATTGCTAGGGTAGTGTGCAATTCAAATAATGAAATTCAATGTGGACTAGATTGTCATAGTTGTGGCCAAACACATGTTATATTTGTAAGCCAATTTGACTTATGAAGTAGTTTATATTAAATTCTTTTTCAATTTGTAATCAATTTGAAAATAATAGAAATTGTGAAAATAGTCCAAAATAGATTTTGCAAGTCTTACATGTTGAAGTAGATGGATGTTTGTGTTCTAAAACATCAATTTTGTTATACCATAGGATGATAGTATGTTCATCATTGAATTATGCAATGTTATGTATACTAGTGTTTCTTTTGATCCAAGGATTATGCATAACTACAACCTCAAAGGCTCAAAAGCCTTCTTCATTTAGTCTTAGAAGAAATCCAAAATGTCCATTCATAGAATTTTGGAGAATTCTATTAATAATCAATGTCTAAAATTAGGATACATTGGGATGCTCTCACAAACCTATAATAGGAATGAAATTTGGATATAAAAGGTTATTTGTCCACTTTCCACTTTCCATGGACAAAAATAGTATGTTTGTCCAATTTCCATATTCAACTCTCCCGTAAGTATCATGGTTCATTTTTAACCTCCTAAAACTTAGTCTTGTTAGGCATAATAAATTGTCAATTAATGTCCATATATTTGAAATTGGCATGTTTCAAAGAGTTACCTCATGCATGAGCCATGCATTATATGCTTAAACTTAGAAATCAATCACATGAAACATATGCAAAACACATGTCATATTTGTAAGCCAATTTGAAATGTTATTGCATCCACATTGAATCAAAATATCAGATTTGATGGTATTTATCCTAAATATTACACAATCATTACAAACCATTTGTAATTTCTACCTAGCAACCAAAACTAAATTTTTTGCCACAATCTTTTGAAAATAAGATGTTTGTTTGTGAGGTGATTTAAGCATAAATTTTTTTGGATTGTAGATGTGATTTAATAAGATGTGACAACAACCATGTGATACCAAAAGTTTGAGTTATTTTGAATAAAGACTCTTGATTCAAGTCAAAATATTTATTACTGCATTAAATATATAGGATGAGTATGTTATAGAGTAACAAAGTTTTGTACACCAAATATTGACAAATGCATGTGATACACAAAAATATGACACATTGTCAAAGTAAACCTTTGGTATCTAATTTTAACTCATTTTAATATTGGAATTGAGGCTTTGGGGTTGTGTTTAGTTTGACAACAAGACAAAGTGACTCCTACAATGTAGTTTCTCCCAAACTCGTGAACATGAATATCAACAAAAGCAATTCCAATTCCAAAAAAACTTCAATATGGTTTTCCAATTCGGAGTTTTCCAACATGGAAATCTGGCCTCTACAAGCTCCAGATAACATAGACTCTACAGTCGCTCATGAAGATGAGAAGTCATGATTAAAATCCTACTGTACCAGTTATCAGTAGAGTTTTCATTTCTTTTAGAGTAGTTTTCCATTTTCAAAACCTTGATCCCCAAGTGACCCGACTGCTTCTCCCCTGCAGGGGCTCCAGGGGCTCCAAAAGCAAAGTAATGTAGGAATTCATGGATCCCGGACAGAACATTGCAGCACACAAGATCAAATTTGGAGCATATAAACATTAATTACTTTGAGAGTGAGATCACCCTGCCACTCGTACACTTGAGATCAATCACCGATTGTCAGCATCGGTAGAAGCCAATTCAACTGCAGTAGTATACGAACTGAACCAGCCTGCCCACATCCATAGTTACACTAAAATCGCAAGTGCTCAAAGCATGGTGTCTGTAGATATGAAGTTCTAACTCCTGTCACCGGCTGCAATCCGTTCCACGCACTTGCTAAACGCCTCCGGGGATGACTTGCCCTGCACGACATGCACCAGAAGGTAAGTCAAGTGAATTCAGTACCTATGCATGCAACCATTGGAAATGAAAGTACTAACAATGCTTACATACCAAATCAGCATTGGTGATGGCAATGAAAACACGGGAGCTCAATATTAACGTCCAAACATCATTGCAATGCACATGATTGTACACTCAAACCACTTTAATTGACCACTTGGGATCCCCACTTTAATTTTTCACCATCCCATACTTTGAGAGTACGTGGGACAACTCCCAACCAATGAAACCGTGGGACAGACGCAAGTGTGCTGCATATTCTAAAATGTCAGTGTGGAGAGGCTCATGGTATAGAAGTTTGAGTGCAGACAAGAGAAAGAATAATTAGAGTAAAATCTTGAAGGGAATAGCTACGGTACATACACGAGACGTAGTCAACCCGGCCTGCCCCAAATTTAACAAATACAAATGGACCAAAAAAATTTCACAAAAAAACAAATATTGATTACACAAGATGTACGCCTGCAGTCAAATTAAAACATGAGAGCCTAGTCAATACAAGAGCCTAGTTTTCCGTTTCCTACTTTTCCGTTTCGGGTACACCTAGAGACGCGAGGTACTTTGACAATTCATAACGCGCGTACTTAATCATACAGTACTCGAAGAATGCTTTCTCGCTCAAGTGCGTTGGATTCCTCGAACTTTCAGTGACCAACAAGAGTCAATCCAAGTAGTTTTTGTTTAGTACGCACTGTGCTCGTTCGGTTGAAAGTACAGACGATTGAACGTGCTCATACCCTAGAAGGAGTAGACTCAGACGTACCAGCACACTGGAAGCCCTTGGCGTGATAGCTGCTGAGGCCACACTTGCTCGGAATGCTCAACGCCAATTCCAGTTCCTTTCCCTCCAAAGGCCCGCTGTAGAGTTCCACTGCCTTCACAGCCTTGCAGTAGCCTTCAATCCCCACAGACTTCTTCTTCAAAAACTGGTCCTGCACTTCCATGCAGCAGAACTTCAACGGCACGGGCCGTCCGTCCAACACAAACGACGAGCAGTTCAACGGGAAGCTCGGTGCAGCAGCAACACCTCCACCCATTGAGGTCATCACCACCACCGCCATCGCCACCATCAGCAGTGTGAGCTCCTTCTTCCCCGTCGCCATAGCCACAACTCAATCGGAGCAATGCAAGCGAGGACCTAGCTAGACTCTGTAGGCAGTTCGATCACCGTGCAATCTTTGACCCTGTAAACTAGAAATCCGTGTTTATCACATGCTCTTTGCTTGCATCGATGGATCAAAGGCTCAATTATTTATATCGTCGATTATCGACTGTCTGAGCGCTGATGAATTATTCGAGCTCTGGGTTAGCATTGCCAGCAGTCTGGATGTGAACAGGTTTATCTCGTGAGTGACTGACTATGTGCGCCGACTTCGGATTTTGGACGATATCTGCAGTCTGCAGTCAGAGCTCAGCGCTGTGGCTCTTGCTCTTCGTTTCCTTCACTGAGGAATTAGACACTGGAGGACAGTCTGGACGTAGTGGAGGACTTTCAATTGGCTCCACGTTAGCTCCACGTTAAGAGCGCAGCTAGCTCATCTTGATCGATTGTCAGGATTGCCATGCAGCGAGCACGGTAGAGGGTCCATCCAAAAATGATCCGATTTTTGGACCTATAGTTATTTCTACTTTCACTTTCTTGAAAGTCATCTATCCGTCACTTTTTGGGCTGAGTCTTTTGAGCGTTAATCCTATCCATACCTTAATAAGATAGGCGGTATGTTTTCTTTTTTTCTTTTTGTTAAGTTGAGATTGTGAGTCCCCCAATCGTGTTCTTGGTACATTCAGAAAGCCCTCATCCAAGAGGGGTGCATAAGCTTTGTTTTGTGGTGTTTTGACCTCCAACATGAAAGTTATTGAATTTCAAAGTTTTTATGGATTAAAATTTTTTAAATACTTTAATTTTCATTCTAATTATAGCAAGAGTACAGGGCATACTAGTAAGGACTAAAGAACGTAGAAGATGCAATAAATGACTTCATTGTTCAATGTAGAAACAAAGAAATCAATGTATCAATTGGTCTAATAATTAAAGTGGTTTCGTGAATACCTTAGGTATTGGGGGTTGCATCCTTCCAAAATTAAGATAAGTGAAACTATATCATTAGTTGTAGCAAATAAATATAGTTCATATTAATAAACATTGATAGATGGATTTTGTTTGATTTTATTGGTAAATGAAAGACAACACATTTTAGCATGCATTGCCCTTTGGACACAATATAAATGACTTATGAAATTCCAAGTATTCTTCTTAGTTGTAAACCAAACCGACACTAGTCTCTCAAATAGTCTCATTTTCTAAATGTGTACATCTTGTGTAATCAATATCTATATTTTGAGTGTCACTATGGTTGTCATAACGGGCGAGTTAGGGTCATCGGACGGGACGGATGGACGGACGGTCCGGACGGCTTTAATTTTGTAACTTGTGCAATTTTGCGGAATGACACGTCACCTCGTTCGCGCCCTGACGATCTCGTCTGCGCCCAGCATGTTCCTTAATCCACATGGCATCCATGTGGCCTATTTTTCCGTTATCAGAAAGTCAACTATGTGTTGACTATATTGAACGGGTGGGACCTCTAACGGACAGGCGAACCGGACGTCCGTCCACTATGACAACCATGAGTATCACTTTGAGGTTCAAATGAAGGGGTCACTCATTCTCAACAGCGGTGATTTTGGGTGCAGGTAACTTACCAAAATGTTCATCATGATCTCTCCAGCTCGGTACACTTATATTTTGCAATGACCACCTCCTTAAATACGATATGAGCATGGTTTCTACAAAAGGTCCATGAGCATGGACTCTACAAAATACTGCAGTTAACCACACTGAACAATGCATCTGCTACCACTGCTACTTACCTCTTACCTCTGGATAATTGTGATCAAAATTGATTGCAAGTTGGATTCTGACCTTCCTCTACAAGTGGATACGAAAAATACAGAAACTGAAAAATGTTTCTGAGAGGCACAGAAAAAGCTCAGCAATGTCGTCAGCAATCCCAGGCACCGTCGTATTGCTTCTTCTTCCCCTGAACTTGCAACCTTGTCTTGATCACGTCCTGAATGATCACAGATCGACCAGCGTGAGAGATACGTGTCTTCCCAGACAGACAGACATGACGTATGATATGACGTGTAACAGACCCCTCTGTATGTCGCACAAGCCATGTATGTATATGGATTATATATATTCGAGAATATTCGAGAATATTGAAACAGGTTTGATGAGCGGATTCAACTGCCGTCTTATAACACATCAAACATGTAACACGGCGTACGTAGCCCTACATAGCATGAAAAGTCGTGCACTGCAAAGCATGAAAAAGCTTTGTGAAGGAAGGCGTGTCCAGGGAACCCTAATTTTCACTCGAACCTCTTCGATTTTACCACCTAAGGTACGTCCCAACTTCTGTCACTAGGACACATTTTGTATGTGTGGCAAGCGCGCTAAAGTCAATCAGGGGATGCCAAGTGTGGAGAATATTTGGAACGACGTTTTAGAGCAGGTCATCCTAAAGAAGTTTACAAATTAATCCAGCACGTGACAGAGTTTGAAAGTGCGACAATTGTGCAGGATATTCGAGAACGTCGATTAGTTTAATTACAGTCGACCAAAATAAAGCGGTTTGAGTGTACCATAGGATTTGTTACTCCAGCTGCAAATGCGGAACTGACGAAGGCGCTCCCGAGTTCATACTGGACGCCCAGCTTTTCAACAGACTCCGCGCCTGACAATCGCACACACAGGCGTTTGTTGGCCTCCCAAAGGGGAAGATACACAGCGTTGTAAGGTCCCCACACCAACTGCGCTAGCAGGAAGCCCTTAAACAGAGGCCCTTGTACAATTGCTGCTGCACAGGTGCTTTCTCCACGAAGTACGGTATATATCGAGATGTGAGATAGAAGTTCTTCAGTGAAGTGGTTAAAAATATCTTGCAAGAAGGAAGCAATTCATGCTAATGCAGTTTTGAGTGAAATGAACTACATTGAAAAACGGCTACTACAAACCTATAGATCCCTGGTGGCAGAAAGTACTTGCATGCATGTACTAGAGCATAACGCTACCAAGTGCTCTTTGCAAGTGCGGGTAAAAGCATGTTATTTTTGTTCAAACTTTCAAAACATACAGCACTGATAAAACTTGGTGCAAAAAAACGAATAGCAATGGCAATGGCATTTTGTGAAAAATGAGCATGGTTGAACGGAGTTTTTAGAATGAAGGTGGCTTAATGACTCTTTCTATTTACTTACTTCGCTAGAAGCAAGCCTCTTCATGCTCGAATCATAATCCGCTTGTAGCTTCGTGGCTTGCTTCCTTAGGTGTTCAACTTCTTTGCCGATGTCTACCATGTCAGCTAGTGATAAGTAAGCTTCTAGACCGTCCGTAATCACCAAACGGACAGCTTGATTTGCCTTCCCTTAGGGAGTAAACCGTAACTTTAATTAAACAGTAAGTACGTTGTTTCGACCCCCAAAATCATGCAAAATGCTTCCCAACAGTCATACCTAAAACAGCTGAAGGCTAAATTCTATACTTGTGGAGTATATTTATTCTTTGATGAATTGAACTGTAGGTTCTGTAAACTTGCAGGTTATATATTCAACAATTCCAACTCGGAAGAAAAGGCATACGATAATTACAAGCCTCAAATGTCAAAGACTCATTTATTTACAATTCTGAATTAATAGAGATACGTAACGAACAAACTATCAAAGAAACTAATGGGAGGATAAATGTCGAGTAGTAAACACAGAGATTCCTACAGGTATAGGACTAAGGTAGTTGATATTCTGTTGAAGTTATACAGTTATATTGTCGCTTCCAAATCAAAGTATGAAGGAAACCAATAGGAAGAGCATATTCACCCACTGCCCTGAGAGAGCAAGCGAGTTTAGCATGGTAGTTTTGTAATTTTCCATTGTAGTAGAGAAGTGATTGTCACATGCTTGTGTTGTGAGTTATGGATTCTTGTGGTGGGTAATGAGATTTTTGGCAAAGTACCTTGCTGATAGGTCTTGGGAACCTCCGCTGCAGAATATCCCGAGGCGAAGCATCTTCCGCGGAGGTGCCTGTGTGTTCTGAAAAAGATTTCGAGAAGTCTAAATTGTAATCCTCTGGTCAATGGTCGATCGATCCATGCATGGACCCTCTGCCGTGCTCGCTGCATAGAAAACCTGACGTTCAATCGAGATGAGCTAGCTGCGCTCCTAACGTGAAGCAAAATCCTCCAGTCCATGCCAGGCCTCCAGTGTCCAATTCCGCAGTGAAGGAAACGAAGCGCAAGCTTTATCAGAACCACAGCGCTGACCACTGACTGCAGATATCGTCCAAAATCCGAAGTCGGCGTTCAAAGTCAGTCACTGCTCAAATCCAGACTGCTGGCAATGCTAACCCAGAGCTCGAATAATTCATCAACGCTCAGTTGACGTACTAAGTGAGTCACTCACGAGATAAGCGTGCTCACATGTATCTAGACTGCTGGCAATGTTATCCTAGAGCTCGAATAATTCATGAACGCTCAAGACTTTGACGATATAAATAATTGAGCCTTTGATCCATCGATGCAAGCGAAGAGCATGTGATAAGCGCCGATTTCTAGTTTACAGGGTAAAAGACTGCTCGGTGATCGATTGCTCGGTCCTTGCTTGCCGGCATTGCTCCGACCGAGTTGTGGCTATGGCGACGGGGAAGAAGGAGCTGACACTGCTGATGGTGGCTATGGCGGTGGTGGTGATGACCTCAATGGGAGGAGGTGTTGCTGCTGCACCGAGCTTCCCGTTGAACTGCTCGTCGTTTGTGTTGGACGGACGGCCCGTGCCGTTGAAGTTCTGCTGCATGGAAGTGCAGGACCAGTTTTTGTTGAAGAAGTCTGTGGGGATTGGAGGCTACTGCAAGGCTGTGAAGGCAGTGGAACTCTACAACGGGCCTTTGGCGGGAACGGAACTGGAATTGGCGTTGAGCATTCCGAGCAAGTGTGGTCTCAGCAACTATCACGCCAAGGGCTTCCAGTGTGCTGGTACGTCTGAGTGTACTCCTTCGTAATCCTCTGTACTTACAACCGAACGAGCATAGTGCGTACTAAACATGAAGTATTTGGATTCGCTCTTGTTGGCCACTGAAAGTTAGTGGATTCCAACGCACTTGAGAATACATTAACCCCTTAACGCCTCAATCCTTCTTTTTTTTTTGCACATTTTGGCTTATATCTTTTTACAAAAATATCATTTACTACAATTCAAGAAATTGATCATTAAGGAAGGTTTTCTCTTCAAGATTCAAGCATTAGATTGTAGATTGGATGAATGAAAAGTTTGCTAGTCTAAACAAAGCCTAGAAGTGCTCTGTTCATCGTTCAGAATATGGACGTCAGAGCGCTTTAGGGTTAATATTTGCAAGGACATTGTACGATAATTAAGTAAGTTATGAATTTTCAAACTTGTATTTTGTGTCTCTAGGTGTAACCGAAACGGAACACTAGGCTCTTGTACTAACTGACTAGGCTCTCATGTTTTTTGTGAAGTTTTTTGTCTGGTCCAATATAAGTTAGGTGTTACATTTGTGGGCAGGGATGATTGGATAAGGATGTACACAGTATAGTGATTCCCTTAAAGTTTGTAATTCTTCCTTCTGTGTGCACTCAAACTTCTATTTCATGAGCCTCTCCACACTGACATTTTAGAATATGCAGCACATTTGCGTCTGTCCCACAGTTTCATTGGTTGGGAGTTGTCCCACATACTCTCAAAGTATGGGATGGTGAAAAATTAAAGTGGGGATCCCAAGTGGTCAATTAAAGTGGTTCGAGTGTACAATCATGCGCATTGCAATGATGTTTGGACGTTCATATTGAGCTCTCATGTTTTCATTGCCATCGCCAATGCTGATTTGGTATGTAAGCATTGCTAGTACTTTCATTTCCAATGGTTGCATGCATAGGTACTGAATTCACTTGACTTACCTTCTGGTGCATGTCGTGCAGGGCAAGTCATCCCCGGAGGCGTTTAGCAAGTGCGTGGAACGGATTGCAGCCGGTGACAAGAGTTAGAACTTCATATCTACAGACACCATGCTTTGAACACTTGCGATTTTAGTGTAACTATGGATGTGGGCAAGCTGGTTCAGTTCATATACTACTGCAGTTGAATTGGCTTCTACCAATGTTCACAATCGGTGATTGATCTCAAGTGTACAAGTGGCAGGGTGATCTCACTCTCAAAGTAATTAATGTTTATATATATGCTCCAAATTTGATCTTGTGTACTGCAATGTTCTGTCCAGGATCCATGTAATTCCTACATTACTTTGCTTTTGGAGCTCCCACACTCTCACAGGGAAGAAATGGTCACTTTGGAATCTTGAAAAGTTTTGAGAATGGAACAATACTCAAAGAAATGAAAACTCTAGATAACCCTTACATTAGGATTTGAAACATTGATTTCTCATCTTCATGACTGTAGAGTAGGTTATCTTGAGCTCTTAGGCCAAACTTCCATGTGGAGTTAGAATCAGAACGCCATTTTCAAGTTTTTATGAAATTGGATTTGTTTTTGTTGATTTCCATGTTCACAAGTAGGAAGAAACTACATTATAGGAGTCACTTCAAATGACTTGTTGTCAAACTAAATGCAACCCCAAAACCTCAAATTCAATATTAAAATGAGTTAAAATTATATACTATTTGAAGGTTTGACAATGTGTTATGTTTTTACATCTATCATAAGCATTTGTCAATATTTGTTCATAACTATAAAAAATTCATTACTTTGTTATATACTAATTATATACTTTTAATGCATTAATAAAATTTTGGCTTGATTCAAAAGTATTTATTCAAAATAACTCCAACTTTTGGTATTAAATGATTGTTGTGACATCTTATTAAATCACATCTATGATACCAAAAAATGTATTGTATAAATGCCCTTACAAACAAATATCTTCAAATCTATTCAAATTGGATGCAACAACATTTCAAAAGGCAACCTTTAGATCATCTACGATTTTATAAACCATTCAATTCCAACTAATGAGATGATAGTTATGGGACCAAGGTTTATTTTGTGGGCAATGAAGGTTAAAAAACCTGTAGTATAATTAATTTTGAACTCAATTTTTAAAATTTTAAAATAAAAACAAAAACAAGTGATAAATACTGCTTACTAGAATATTCTTACCTTTTGAATTTACAATTCTCAATTTCTTCTCAAAGTTATTTGCAATTTAGCTCTTAACAAGTATCAAACAAAACTAATCTTCAAATTTAGGCTCCTCGACCTTGTGATTGGTAGAAATTTTTTCTCTAAAAATCTGAACAGATATACTTGAACAAATATGGCATCTCTTGACCTAGCAAGTAGCCCAAGTGAGAATAAAAAACTCCTTGAAGTAGAATATGGGGCTCATTCTTTGTCCAAGATTTGTATAGTCATTGCATGTGGAATTAATCAATGAACAATGCTTTGACTTTGCATCCTAAATATGGTGTTTGACAAGCTTGTTGACTACAAAAGTGGTTTTAGTAGGTTGAAACATTAAAAAATAAATAAAGTAACTTTTGCCAAAGATTCAATTGAAACCAAGCTCAAGGGGCTAAGTCTATTTGTTAAAGATTAGCTAAAGCCCCTATAGTTGAATTTATCAAAGAAAAAATAGAATTATAAAATTGAGCCTTACTTTACCTCGATAGAAGTATCAAAAAATAATTTTGAGCCTCAAAATATCACATGATTTTTTGGATTAAAGCAATTTTTTAAAATTATAATTTAACTATTAAGAATCCTTAAAACCAAATTGTGATTTTGGTGATTTTGGTCAATTTTTTTAGTTTGACTTTTTCACTTTTTTGTGCTTGCAAATTAAATTTTAATTGCATAGTTTTGTTGCAAATCTGGAATGTAATTTGTGCCTATATGTGAGTTTGGATTCATTTTCAATTAATCATTAAGTGAATATATTATAAAAATTCAAATTTTATATTTATTAAAGGACTACATTAAGAATGACATTTAGTGTCTACAACAATGACTACAATTTCTAACACTAAATGTCAACAATCCTCTTAGTGTTACCAACACTAAATGTCAACAAGCACTATTTATCAAATATCATAATTCTTAGTAGTGTTTTTGTTAATAGCTAGTGTACTAAATGTTAAGAATTGATTTCCACTAATGTTAGTAACAATAATTGTCAACTTCATTACTATTTGTCAATTACATGAGAATTAGAATGATATATAATAGCACAATTAATACTAATTACAACATGATATCACATATCATTATTATTTAATGTAATGAAGAGATGTCACTTTATAGTTTTTTGGACCGTTGAGGCTATAGCACTTCAATTGCTTCTTGAGGGCAATGGTAAAAGAATTTAGGTTTTAGGCCATAAAAATTAGGTTTTGAATTTATATATATTTTTTCATACTTTATATTTCTTTATTGCAAAAAATAGACCATTTGGTTTTTAGAACAAGTCTTTGGGGAAATTTTGGTGAATTCATGAATATTTCTCAATGTTAATTTTTTCTTTATAATTTTAGAACTTGAGAAATGCAAGTAGGGTTGTCGAAATGGTATGTCCAAGGGAAATTTTTATTCAAAAATTGAACATCTAAATGCAACAGATGCAATGTCCTAAAAGCTATTGGAAGGCAAATAGGGTAGACAAAGAGGACACAGTGGACACTCAATTGTCCTCCACATTTAGGCCATCCAATCACACGGACACAATGCAGTCATCGAATGAAGCCTATCAAATCTGGTAGACAACCTAGTAGATGCTCTCACGCGGATTCTAGCAAATTCTGATGGTCGTGGTAGACAAGGTAGATGGCATGGATGGACAGATAAAAATGATTTTTCCACCATCAAACATTGGAGACCTCATGTCCGTGGACATCCAAGTGAACGTCCTAGTAATCCTAAATGCAAAGGGTATAAATCTTCCACAAAGTAGATTGAAGTTTAGATTTTGGAAGTGATAGCTTTCAACCTAAGAATCTACATCAATCAAGTTTAAATATGCAAACTAAATTTCATATATTCAAATATTAATATTTCTTGAGTTTTGAAGTTGAGATACACTTAGTGATCCACAAGGAAAAACAAAATAATTTGTCGTTTGATTGCATAGATCATCCAAAAACTTATCCTAGTACTTTTTTCATCTACATTGTTGATTATAAAACCAATCTTTTCTTTTGCCTTGAAGGGACTCAAAATGCAAAGGATTTTTAGGGGCAGTAAGCAATGGCTATTGAATCATTTTTGGATACCAACCAAAAAGTTTTTTTTTTTTTTAAATCTCATGTTATTAAAAATATTAGAAAACATTAGATACAAAGAATTTAACATTTGTCTAAATATATGAGTTGTACTAAATATTTTACAAAAATCTACATATAGAAGAATGTCAAAGCCAAAAATATTCATAGGCATCTATATTTGGTCTAGGCCAATCATATACAAATGAAGATATGTTTAAGTTGACTACATGTCAATATATTTGTAAAATTCCTAGTAAAATTCTCATGATGACATTGGCATTAGGATGAAGAAATATGTTATCAAGTGACCAGAGAAAGTGTGTAGATTGCCTTTTGAACAGATAGTGATAAACCATCTACAATCCATGTGAAAACATGAGTAACTAAGTATTTCTTGTATTTCTTTTACACATGGCATGTCGTCATTGGATGAAAATCATTCACATCAATACACCCCAATACACCCATGTACACCCAACCATTTCTAAAACCAAACTAAATTACCACCTAAACTTCCATCAACATTACCTTCTTTGCAAACAAACATTAGAAATAGCTCTAGCAAACCATTAAATAATTCAATATTTGGAACTTGAATACATATGGTAGCACCTACTACCACATGTGCACAAAGACCATCCCAGCTCTAAAAAACCTAATTCTCTACATTCCAATTGCTCACCTGAGAGTTTTTTGTGGATTCATTACATCAATACCATTGACAAAGTTCAAACAAAGAGAAGTAAAAGATCCATTTCCATGAGCTCTTAACCATAACATCACATGAGATTCACACAAACTTACTCACCAAAGTAACCCTACATCATAATTCAATTCATCCAAACAACTTCATAACAAAAACTAAACCAAAGTGTGGAACAAATATCATTTGCTAAATCCTAAAGGAATTATTAACTGCGATATTATGAATATGCAATTCTCAAAACCCTACATTATTGTAGAAAGATTGGAATACCTTCCAATTTATACAGAAAACTTCACAGCCTACCTCTTGTCATAGTAGAAATCATACCAAAGTAGGGAACAAATCACTTAGAGGTCTAGCAGCGATTACGCAATCTGTTCAAAAACACACAACCTTTGTACTAAACCCTAAAGGAACACCATCAACAAAGCCTGGCCTTGAATTAGCAAATTGGTGAATGAACCTAGAATAGAACTTGCTGAACTTTCTTCTGCAACTACACTTTGCGCTACTATATACAATTCAAGCTCTTCATCTAATTTTCTATAGAAGTACATGTCTGATATAGCTCTACTAAGCTCTATTGTACACAATTCAAGGTCTTGGTTGGAATTTTTGGTAAAGGTCCAATACAAGTGTGTTGGGCTATAGAATCCTACTTTCGTGACCCTCCTCCACAATAACCCTAACCTTTGATCAACAACTGGATTTTTCTGGTTCCACACTCATTAACGGCTTTAGTTTTTTGGAATGATCGATAGGGGGTATCGGTGGTTTTGAATTTTATCTCCGCCATCAACAGCTTGGATTGCACAACAACATTTTTGTTAAATTGAAATCAATAGCAAGGGAGGAGGTCAATGTTTTTTCTAAATAGATCAATGGATACTAATTTTTCTGTTAAGGAAGGGGGTTGGGCACGGTTGCCTACCTCTTTTCAATAGATAGTGTATATAGCATGCATATGATTGAAAATATTGGGTCTTAAAAAAATTCATGGAGTTTTAATGTAATTATGTGTATTTTCTATATCTATTAGTAAATCCAATATACTATTTAAATGTTTTTGTGAGTAGTAATTGCTTCTTATATAAGAGACCTATCAACATTAAACTATTGCATCTAATTTTTGTAACATAAATATTAAAATAGGGTTTGAAAAAGTGAAAAATATCACTGTATTCCAATAATTTAGTGTGTAGAAGCAAAATCTAATCATTTGGGTATTTGGTAGCTCATAACTATTTTTAAACTTATCAGTTTGTAGTTGAAATTTTGGCTATGTAGGCCACTCTTTTGATGCCATACTCAAGGTACAATATGACTATTTGTGCAAATTTGTAGTTATTGTGGAACTAATAGAGTGACAACTGAATTGAAACACAAATGGAATGGCATGCTAATATTGGATGATTTACAACCTTGTAGATTGTATATTCAAAACTTAGAAGTGCTTGGAGAATATCTTTCAAATTTTCCTAAGAGCAAAGAAAAAAGAGCAATGATTTCTAAATCAATTTCTAACCCATCCAAGCATCCAAGATTTGAGACAAAATATTATATGGTCTTTGAGTCCTAAAATGTTGTGATTTATACAATATACTATTTAAAAATTTGAATGTATGTAGAAGATGTGCTCTTACAATTCTCATAGTTATATATGCATTTGTAACAAATATATAAGAATTTACCCCCTCATTCAAAATCTCTCAAAAAAATTGTTTTAAAGATTACACGACAAGGGATCTAATCAATTTGAAGACATCGTTTTATAGTCATGATGTAAAGACATTGTAGTTTGCAACTCTCATGATTATAGTGAAAAGATAGGAAGACATTGCTCCCAAGTTGCATTAGAGCCATTTTGTATATCCCTTCAACTTCATTTCAGCTTTAAATAGTCACCTATACCACTAAAAATTCCACAATATTTCAATTCTAAACCAATGAAAATTGAAGAATTTAAATTAATATATTGATTTTTTTAATTCTTTCAAATTTTAAACCATAATATTAAATGATTATAAAATTTAAAATATGAAAAAAAAAATTGAATTTGAGGATACCTAGACTTTCATTGTGGAAGAGTATATGACAAATCATTTAAAGAAACTAATGCTAGACATGTAATACATTAATATATAATAATTGACTATATTTTTACAAAAACACTTCCAAACTACCATTTTGTACCAAATTTTAGGGGGAAAAAGTTTTATACACATACAACCACAGGTACTTGTAGTAATAGCATTTGAATTGACAAGATATCCTTTTGGGGGCTTGCAAAAAACACGGCAACTACACTTTACAAGGTTACATTTGTATGAAAAAAATGTTCAAGACTATTGTGCTTTTCTAAGTTCATTCTTCAAGGCAAGTTGACTACATGCTTGAAAATGTTCAGATCATTTGGAATTGTAAACAACATATAGGAAAAAAATAGTAAGTAAAAAAAAGTAGAGAATGATTTGAAATACTAAATTATTGAGAATTTAGTTATGAAATTGAAATATGTCAATTCCAATTGTGAATTTTTATTTACCCACCCTTGGTAAATAATAGAACACAACCAGTTATTTTTTAATTCATGAATTTCTTAATTTAAGTTGGGTGTCTAGGCATTGGTCCACTATGCTTTCCAAGCAATAGATCTTTTTAGAGTACCTAAGTGTACTCAAATGTGCAAAAACAACCAAAAAGTATATAAGTCAAATGTGAATATTAAAGTAGTTTGCCAAATGAACTAGATCACTATGATTTTTTATGTGAGATAAGACAGACCAAAACTAATAATTCAAGCTTACATTAAATTTCCTTCCCTTTCTAAAAATGTAAAATTTGACCCTAGGTGATTCTCCTAGCCAAAGTTATGGGCAGATGAAGTTTTGATTGCTACTTTGTTCATTAAACTTCATCCATGCTTTTGCCTTAGTTTCCTATTTCAATTTCATTTGAAAATTTATCAAAGTATTTAAAATAACGAACTCTATGGTAAGCTCAAGTTTGGCTTCTACTAGTTATTTTCTTTAATTTTTCATCCAAATTTGGCCTATTATTTCATCCTTCTATAACTATTGGATTTTTAGGTATTTTTTTGAGATTGAAGTAGTTTTGGACTCCTCTAAGTTTCTTCTATCAAATACTAATTCTAAGTTTCTACTTGGTAGTCTTCAAAAGATTCTAATCAACTTCCTACTTGATTTTTAAGATTAGAAACTTCATTTGTTGATTTACTATATTAAAACTTTGAAATTTGTTTTTTTGTAGATTATAAGATTAAATATCCATATTACTAAAGAACTTTAGATTTAAACATTCCTAGTGAAAGTTATGAGTGGATAAAGTTTTATCTCTAATTGATATTTCAAAACTTCATCCGCTATTTTCTATCAATCTATAATTTAAAATCTACTTTTATTTTCATTTCTAACTTTTATATTTTTAACCCTATATAAACTTTCCTTATGAATGAAAATTCCTAAGTTTCATCCATTTTGGATTCTAAACTTCATCTTTCTAACTTCTTCGTTTTAACTCTGAATTGGGTCTACTTTAGGTTTTCGGAAAGCTCTAGATCTTTTTTACAGGATTCTAAGCTTAAATCCAAAATGACTCTAAGTCTAAATATTTTGACTTACTTCTAAGCCTCGGCCTTAATTAAAACTTACTAATTGAGATATTTTGAAAAGGAAAAGGAGATTTTAGTGACATATCTTAGCATCAACTTCCCTCATGGTCCCGTCATCCCATACTTCAAGATAAGTGGTGTCAGGTGGTCCGTTGAGCTCCATTTTGGGAAATTTGAGGTTTTTGCATAACACTAATTTGATGAATATACAATTTTGAGTGAAACTTCACTCTATATTCTAATTTCTATTTTTTCCTATGTCTATTTATTTATTTATTAGCTACTATTTTCCTATAGTCTCAACCTAACTTAAATATCTATAAGATACTATTATTGACTTTATCATGAGATTTTTTAGCATAATCTAGAACTTTACACAAGTGACTTGCAATGATATCAATATAGCATCTATCTTGTCTTAGGCTTTAAATATGCTTGTTGGTCTTTGCATTAGATTTTTAGTCTATTCTAGAACTATGCACATTTGATGATGTTGGGATTTTTGTTTGGAGAATCTAATTCGTCCTATCATTTTGTTTCTATTTTAATATCTAATTTTGGTCTAAGATATTTTTCTCACTTCTTAATGCCTCTTCCTTCTTCCCTTCCCCTATTAAACATCTTCATTGCGCTTTGCAAACTTCTCATCTCTACTCTTAACTTTTGGTTGCGACTCTATTTGGACTTGAGTTTGTTTGTAGCAAGAAATTCCATGCTCTATGGTTTGTGTTTCCTCTCATTTCAAGCAAAAAGATTTTTACTCTAATGAGAGCACTCAACCTTCTTCTTAACTTATTTCTTCTTACTCTCTAGATACTCATTCTTTGCCCTTGACTCATCCTTCTCTCTCCACCTTTTGTCTCTTCTCTCCCTCCTTCTTTGTCTTTTTCTACTCTTCCTCCACTCTTCGGCTCTTCTCATTCTAATTCAATTAAAATATTGAAGAAAAACAAACTTTTAGACCCTTCTCCCCAACTGATTCCCACTTTGCCCCCTTCCCTGAATGCAACCTCTCCTTCACTTCCCCAACACCTTCTTCTTTTTCTCAATTTCCTCCCTTTTTCCTTATTCTCCTCTTTATTCCCTCAATCTCTTTGCTCTCTATCTTTTCACTCTCTCCCCTCTACTCGCTTTCTCTCTCCACTCATTCTTTGGCCCTTCAAGTTCACTTGTTTTTTTTTGCTCTATCCTTTTGGACAAAGACTATGGCAACAACTTTGCATTGACTTTAGCTTCTAGAATTTTAGTTTCCAAATTTTATCTACAACCCTATTCACATTGTACAATGATGGATGTGGACCGGTGTTGTGTTCCCCAAAGTTTAAGTTTATCTTCTTGCATTTGTTCCAATAATTGCTCGACTCTCTCCGTGATGCATTGACTTTGGCTTGCTTGGTCAAAAGAAGGTCCAACTAGTCGAACCCCTTGTGTAGGTTGGCTCGCTTTATTAAGGGGGGGTCCAACTAGTTGGACCTCTTTTTTGGTTTGTTTTTTCCTTTTTTATAATTAAAAATAAATAAAATTCCTCGTCAAAGGGAGAAGGGTCCAATTGGTTGGACCCCTTCTCTAGCTTTTTTTAAATTTATTTGTTTTTTTAAACTTTAATTTCTTTTTTAATTTAAAAAAAAATTCCTCATCAAAAGAAGGGGTCCAATTATTCTTAAGGAAGGGGGTTCAATTGGTCAAAGGAAGGGGGTCCAAGTGGTCTGACTGAGATAGGTTAGACTTATGTAGATTACATATCCTAAAATAGAGCTTCACAGTCACACCATTCTTGTTTTTTGTTTTTTTTAATAATTTTATTATTCATGTTTTAAAT
The DNA here is from genome assembly GCA_963969395.1 of Pseudoscleropodium purum. Lineage (NCBI taxonomy): Eukaryota > Viridiplantae > Streptophyta > Bryopsida > Hypnales > Brachytheciaceae > Pseudoscleropodium > Pseudoscleropodium purum. The sequence continues at coordinate 10,368,292 of OZ017796.1, forward strand.
TTTGAAAATCTCTTGATCCCCTCTTTACTCTCTTTCTTCTCTCCTGAGCCCCCCCTAACCAACTCCAAATTAAAATTTTTAACATGAAAATCATACCTTCTCCATAATACTACTTTCTATCTCTTTCTATCACTATGTACCTCTTTAATATCACTTAAATTCTTTTTCTCGAAGGACAATTGAACTACTAATTTTGTTTATTCTCACATTATTCAAGCACATTAAAAACTTGAATTCTTTTGAAAACTGACTTAGGTATTGTACATAAGTTCAAATCTTTGCCATTTAAAGTGAAACAACAAATAAAATAAAACTAATAGACAAATGAACAAATATATGAACTTTACATAAGGACTTTGCAGTCAAGGCTTTAGGGAATTTCATAAAAGTTTAGAATTTCTACCAAAGAGCTCATGCAACAAGACAAATACACATACAAGGATTCTAAAAAGCTCCAACTAGGGGCAACACTAGTCTTTGATTAGAGACTCTTTAGCATTAGTACCTGACTGAAAAATTCTACAAAACAACACTTAAACAACTTTCAACAACTTCAAAATACACACAAAAATTCCCAAAACTTGAAGGGACCCTCAAGTCCTTCAAGTATGTATTCCAACCAAAAAGATGGACCAAAAAGGTTCTATAAACATCATATGAAAACAAAATTGGCCAAAACTTGGCCAAATATAAGGAATGGATGGATTAATGGACTTCACAATGAATAAAAGGGATGAGAATGGGAAGAGAAGGAGTGACCTTTTATACTAATCCTAATGGCCTCCTCTTCCTCATTTAACCCCAAGATTTTTAGATTTTTAACCACTATTTACTAAAATGGAATCTATAAATCACAATTAATGTTGGATTACACATTAACTTTTGGAGAAAGGCTCCAAATCACAAGAAGATTTCTCCATTGGCTTAAGAAGGTCATTTTAATCCAAGGCAACCCCCACCCCTTTTTCTTATGCTAGAAACTCATTGAAAGCTATCGTCAACTTACTGCCTAAAAGGGTTAAAAATACAACTTTTGGAGATTGACTTTTTTGATAAAAGTAAAAAACCTAGGTTCTTGAGTAGGTATTAGGGATTAAGAAAAGACCTAACTTCAACCTCATTCTGATTTTGTATACTCCCAAAACGCCAATTAAACTCCATAGTAATCTTTAATTTTACAAGTATTAAGAAAATTTCGCTAGTTTGGGCACTTTTGGCTATTGGAATGTTTTGAAACTTGTTGGAGAGTCTTATTAATATAAAAAAAAGCTACTTGAATTTTTAGTGAGATTTTATTGCAACATGGATAATTTCTAGGAATTTACTATTGGAGGTTAAGGCGGTTGACCGTCCGAAAAGGCATCTTTTGAATATAAAAAAATTCCGAATTTTTTTTGTAGAATCTTTCATTGAATTATACCAAAGATGTGCAATCTCATATGCTTACTTTTCACATTCAAAGAGGGAAAATCAAATCCCGCTATCTCCTTTAACTTTTGGTGAACAAAAATCTTTTATACGGAGGGGAATCTTTACAAACTGACTTTGCCATCAGACGCCTAGGGTGATTTCCACCTAGAACCACTATACTTATATTGTAGATGCCCTCCTTTGGTCCACCTTGAATTTTTTGCACTTGTAGGCTAACAATTGGGGGTTCTACAAAAAGTGAAAATCAACTAAAAAGTGAAAATCAACTAGAAACTGGAAACCTATCTATGAATTGGGTTCTAGAGTTCTTATCAAGTTCTCTCAAACCAATTTTATCCAAGTTTTTGTCACATACATGCCAAGTTAGGTAATTTCTATTTAATAGCTACAATTTGTACAATTTACAAATTCCTACCTTCTTTACATGCAAAAATTGGTTTTAATTCAAGAAAATATTTTATTTAGAACCAAATATCAATAATTTCATGTGACATACCTATTTTGATTTTACACTCTTTTGGAAGCTTTTTGTATATAAAACTACATTCAAAAGAAATAAATTAAAAAAAAAAAAAAAATGAGTCCTGAGTGACAAAATAGAAGCTTATACCAATGTTGGTAATGTTGTAACAAACAATCTTCATCCTATGATTTTAGTTTATTCCCAAAATATTGATAATTGAGTTAAATAAAGGACTTCAAGGAATTTTTTTAAAATAGAAAATCCAAAATTGCCCATAAACTAACAACTTTCATCTCAATAATCCAAATGGAATGATTCAAAGCTCTTCATGTATATATAAATCTAAAAAACCTATTTTAAAATTTTGTTTATGAAAAAAGTGATTTTTCCCTAAATTGCCAAATTTGCCCAACTAACACTATTAGAAATATACGACCAAAACAACAAAAATTCAACTGATTTATGTTATTTGGAACAATAGAATGACCATTTTGTAACTTTCTGGGAAAATCAACAAAATGGCAAATTCTTTTTGTTGATTTGGATAGTGCAATGACCAAATTAATAGGTTTTTGTTGAATTTGGAATCTTTGGAATCTTTTTTTGAATCTTTTTTGAATATTTGAGAATCTAAGTATAATGATTTAGAAAAAAATTAATCATGTAAAATTCAATCTTTTTGCAATTCAGTAGACTTTGGAGTCCATTCTCGCATAGTAGAATAAAAAATTTCAAAAAATATAGAACTGAGAAAAGTTGTAAATTCAAGCTACCTTTCAAGCTACCTTTCATCTTTGAGAATCTGTTTGTGATTTAAATCCTTCAATCCAAAATTATAGACAAAAATCAAAGAGGGGTAGTTAGGAACATTTATTTTGATATTTTCAAACATTCTCTCTGATTTTTGTCCATAAATTTTTGTTGGAGAATCAAAATCACAAACGGAGTTTTGGAAGTGAAAGTTAGCTTGAATTTACAACTTTTCTTAGTTTCAAGTTTAAAAAAAAAATGTGCTCTACTATGACTAAATGACCTCTAAAGTCCGCTGAAAATACAAAACACATGAAAAAACAATGAAAAAACTAAATATATAAAATTCTAGTTCTTGTATGGTCACCTAAGTGTTTGAGTGGTTTAGTGGTTGTAACCTTGGACCTTCATACATGAGGTTCAAGGCTCAAATCCCATTGGAGGCACCCGCCCGCATGACGGGTGGCCTAGGTAGCCCTGTTCGCATGGCGGTTGCTTAGGTGGCTATCCGGGCAGAAAAAAATTTAATTTTAATACCGCCTAAAAATATATTTAAAAATAATAATACTTAACTTTTCTTTCTTTTTATTTGTCCCAAAAAACAGAAAAAAATCAACTAAAATCAATAGATATCATTCAACAAATTTGAGTTGAAATTTTGTTGTTTTGGTCATGAATTTTCTAGTAGTGTAAAGAAAAAAACTACATATCATTCAACAAGTTTTTAACTATGTAGTTAAAAATTATGATAATTGTTAGGCCTTAAAGAAAAACTGACCTTATTTTGATGTTGTGTGAAAATTTTGATGAAAAAATATATCAATTCTATTTGTAGTGAGTTGCCTAAAATTGCTATATTGCCAAAAATCATAACTTGACCTTTTAGGGGTTAAATAAATGAGTCACCTTGAGATGAAAGGATAAATCATATTAACTTAAAAATGAATCACCTTTATTCATAATATCATGTGTTTTAACAATATCAACCCAATTCATACAATGTATATCCATATGAATTAAACCAAAATCATTAAAATAACAAAATAATTCAACAAATTAAAAACTCTTTTATCCAGTTCCAAAAAGTTGAATAAAAAGACTTTCTTTCAGAAAGTCTATCAACTTAAAGAGATACAATTACATTTCAAAATTACTTGAATTAGAATTTGAAATTTGTTTTTTCATTCTCCAAAGTTTAAAATTGAAAGCTAGTCTTTACCACTAGTGAAATCTGAACAGTGGAGACTTAGTTTTAAAATTTTGAATAATTTAATAATAATGATAATAATAATAATATTTTTTATTATTATTGTATTTATAATTTTACAATTATAAATTCATTCCAAAAAAATTACCTTCAAATCGAAAATATCAAGAATGGAATTAATTATGGAATTAATTTTCAATTTAAGCTTTCAAATCTGAATTCTAATTATTAATGATATCAATTGTAAAACAATGTACAACTTTTGTTTTAAGCAAGGGGTGCTTGCAAATTATGGTCTAGTAGTTTTTAACCCTTAAGTGCCTAGCATAAATCCCAAAATTAGTCCACAACTGCCATTGAAGTATACCTAGTTGATTAAAAAATAAGATCCATGAGATGTGGCTATTGAGATTGTAAGAGGATTAGGGAGGGCAACTTCAGATTAAATTTGGAACACTAGTAGGAGCCCATGTTTTTTCTTATGTTTCAGTATGACAAGCACGTTCTAAAAAACATAAAGGTGATGATGTTATTTTGACTAGGGGAAGCCAAATTGAGGCGTTCGTATCAAAAAATGTGTTGACGTTACAATTAGAACAAAGTAATGTTGTTTGTTGCGGGAATGTTGAAAGGAACATGACAAAGAATATGGTTGCGTATTTTGAAACGTCCACAAAAACGCAACGTTGCCACATTGGCAATGAGGGACTTTTCTAGTGCAGTTAACTTTAGAAAAAAGCAAATGGGGTCAGATTAGACACTGCTCTAAAATGGAAAATAGAAGCAAAGGGCAGGTCCTTCCTATACATTTCATAAATACATGTATAGAGGGATGCTAAAGTTGCACTTCTATAGCATTTCTATAATTAGTGCATATATATAACAAATAGCTTAAAGAAAAATGAAGGATTCTTGTAATATAGAGTACTTGAATGTAATCTTACTTTTGGGCATGAATTAGTAGCCACATAGAACATGTAGAAGAAAACTAACTTTTTGTTCAAATTAAGCACATTTGGTTGAGGAAAACGTTTCTAGTGGACAATTTTTTAAGTTTTATATCATTGAATTTGAGATGACTATTGTAACTGGTAGTTTAAAGCATTGAGAGGCCATTGTCTCTTGGGTAGACAAATGGAATTTTGGTTAAAAATCCATGGGTTCTTTTTTTTTTTCATAATTTGTAGACTTGTTTTTTTAACATTGATAATTTCATTGTATATGGGGGAAATATTTTTTCTTAGATTGGTGCTTAGGAATAAAAGTTATGCCCAAGTAAGTTGAAAACAAGAGATGGGTGGTAACTACTTCATAGTTTGAAATATAAATTTATTATTTTCTAATCTTTTTTAGCTCGCAAATTAAATTTTTGTGTATATGCAAATCTTGGATTCATTTCATTTGGATTTTCTATGAGGAAATATTGGTCCATCTAGCTCTTTGGGCAATTAGAGCATGATTTTCAAAAAATAGATTATGGAATGTATATGTGAATGCCATTTCTACAATTTTCCCAATAATATAGTTTGGTTTGGTTTATCTCATGAACTAAAACAATCTCCTCATTGGATTGACTGCAATTTAACCCCTAAAGGACGAAAGCCTTTTTTTTGCTAAAAAACACTCTAAACATCCATTTCTATAGCGAAAGATAAAAGATTCTGAAATTTTTTTTTTGCCCACATGTAACCATAGGATCTTTCACCTAATTAGTATGAAAATATGTGGAAAAAATTTCAAAATTTGTGACCACCCAGATTGCATGATATGAGTGTTTCAAGTGGAAAAACAAGTTATTCAACACATTGTAGGACAAGATTTTCTGGATTCAAACATTTTTAAGTTTAATTTTTTGCACTATGGAGTTCTGTGCTTTCAATCTTTATGGTATAAAATAGAATTGAGAATTTGGGAAAAATCCAAAATATTCAAAAAAACTTAATTTTTATTCTTGAAAAAATATTAAGTAGAAGTAAGAGATAGAAGGAAAATCTCAATTATTAATAGCTCAAGAATGGAATTAAAAAATGTACTAATCTCAATAATGAGAGTGTGTTAGCAAGTAAAATAAACCATGTGGACCTTTTTTTTGAAAAATTGTAAACATTGCATTTAGAAATGAATTCTACAAGTTATTTTTTGAAGAAAATGCTCTAATTGCTCAAAAAACAAGATTGTCCATAACTTTCACACAAAAAATTCAAATGGAATGAACCAAAGATATACATATACACAAAAATATTACATATGAAGGGATTTTTTTTTAAATTTTAAATTAAAATTTTTGAATTTTTTTGGTGCATCCGGTTCCCTATTATGAGCTTATTAGGGTATAATTTTTTTCCCCACAAAACTAATCCATTTTTGTATCTTCAAAAAAAGTTTCAAAAAAGAAGGAAAAAATTTGAGCTTGTAAGTACCTACCCAAATCCCATTGTCTCTTAAGGGACAGTGGTTCTTCAGGGGTTAATTTTATTTTAGACATACTATTAATTTGGATTAATTTTCTACCTCGTACCTATTTTTATTGAATAATGTTCAAATGCATAAAAATTTCATGTTTTTGAATTAATTTTTTTCTTCTAAGATTCTCAATTGAATTCTATACCATAAAGATTAATAACTCAAAACTCAATACTACACAAAATTAAGATTACAAATGTTCAAAGTCAAACAAGCTAATCCTGTAATGTATAGAGAAAACTATTTTCTCTATAGCAAACACAAATATTTTGCAGAATGAGCACTCATGAATTCTGAAATTTTATCCATGTATTCACATATCAATCAAGTGTGAAGGGAAAGCAAACCATATAGCATATTTTATCCCAAAAAGGGCACTTGCATTGGCATTTGAGTAATATGGCACCCAAAGAAGATGAAGTGGCACGCCATGTCAGCATGCTTTAATGCCATTTTAGAATTTTAACATTGTCATAGTAGACATTAGCTAAGGTGTCATGTGTCGCATGTAGATGTTTTTTGTGATGTCAACTAAGACATCCTTTGTAACATCTGCATGTTTTTTGCAAGACAACACCATATTCATCATAATACTTAGATCAGAAATTTTGTTTTTAATAATAAAAAAATTACGTTTTAGATGTCCCATATAGTTTGTCTTCCCTCCTACCACCCCTTTTGCATAAATAACTTGCCTTCTCATGTCAAAATACTTATAATAAGGCTTTTCAAGTCATTCAATATTATTGTCAATATTGTGTACAATGTATGGTGTATTTTGTATAATGTATGGTATAATGTGTTGTGTATAATGTATTGTATATGGCATACATCTAAATTAATGTTTCAAGAAACATCTCAAAAAATGTCTAGAGGTCAAAATTGATGTTGCTAAAAGTAGTATTCAAATTCTTGTGAACATCCAAATTGATGTCATAGAAAACAATATGAAAATTTTCAAAAAACATGATGTCAACTACAATGTCAACTGCCACCTCAAATTCAAGTCAAATGAAAAAAAATCCTATGTGGCATTACTTGCTTGAGTGGCACTTATAGGCACTTTTTTTAATCGTCTTTGTTGTGATGTTTCTTTAAAAACATGACAGGTCTTTCAAATTTTCTTGTGTTTTTTCCATGTCGATCTTGATAGATTTTTTTGCACATCCATAGTCTATATGTTTGATGTTGCACTAAACATCAAGCCATGTTACTATACATGTCCAAAAAAACACACCTTCCTTCTAGTGGAAGTTTTCCCTACAAGGCTTATGAGATCATAATGGTCAAACATGAATTAGGAGGAGGCTAGATTTGAAGCATTGTGGTGTTGAACAAGAGTTAATTAAATAACTTTTGTGCATTCTTGCATACTCCACATGCACTTTCTATCTATATAGATATTATTTGAACTTTTGAATCATTTAAAAAAATTAGCATTGGATTATTACAAAATTTAGGAGAACAACTTTTTAATTTATATTTACATAAAGTGTCCTCTAAAATTTTAATTTCCAAAATAAATGACCTTGAAGACATTTAATTTTGAAACCTATCATATAATAACAATTTTTCTAAAAAAGGCCAATATTTTTTGGGAAAAGGATCAAATTTTTAATTTGGATTTTTATATAAAATCCATCTTAATAGTTTTATTTATATGCACATTTAAAAATTTAAATCATCAAAAAGGTTATTAACCTCTAAATGTCTAGATCCTTTTCCAAAATTGACGATTTGGGAAAAATTATTATAAAGTGCTATTTGGAAGAATATTTTGGAATTGACATACAAATAGGAGCTGTAGATTTTGAGTTGTAAATTCCATCTGTACGGTTAGATTCACTATTGCTATCATCAATATTTCTTTTATAAATTTTGAAAGGGAAATCCTTCTAAATTCAATTAGAAGTAAAATATTATCATTTTTTGAGTAAAACTTGTTGGAATAGATTTGAAACAAGATTCTCTTGATGTGGTGATTTTTTGAAATTTTTGTGGCCTTTTAATCTATGACCTCATTTTTACAATCCAATTTTGAACTAAAATCAATGCAATTTTTGGCTTGACACACTTCCACATATGTAATTTAAAAAAAATGTGAACTCTAATAACACCAAATCCATCCATTGGATAGGACAACAATTTGATAAAGAATCTCCACAAATTAGATGACTTTCATCCAAACAATAATGAAAAAAAAAACTGAATTTCAAGCTGTTCGTCATTTGGATTCTAGACATCAAAGCGTTTCAGGGTTAATATAGAGAAATAATGAAACATCCTATGAATGTGAATTTAAAAAATAATTTTACCACCTAAAGATAAAAATAGATATGTTGGATGATTTCATTTTCATTTCATATACATATTTGGAGATAATAATTCTATTTATAACCTCCTTTTCTTTGAATTTTTTAAAATTTAGAGTGAATTGAGGGAGTGTGATACTTGAAGAATCTTTTTTTCAATGCCTCAGTAAATTATGAAAGTTAATTTTCTTTCAAATTTTCAAAATTTTCAATAAATGACATGATGATCTATCTACATAAAAAAAATTTGCAAAATAGTTGTTGACAATTTGATAAGTGACGATTTGAAAAATTGAAAATCGTAGAAAATAGTGAAAAGTAGTGCATTGTGACATGAAAACTATTGCACTAGTCATACCATGCAACTACCTCCAATACCAAATTAATTCTCCAATCTTTTGTTTATAATCAATCTTTATAAAATTTGAAATTAAAAAATAAATCAATATATTTAGGAGTTAGCTTGTTTTTCAAGCTTACTTCTAGTCCATTTAATATATTTTTAGTTATTTTTTCAGCTATAAGTGTTTACACTCAAACCCAATAGACATGTCAAATTTACCCCCTAAAAGCCCAAGGGACTTAGACAAAACACAAACGTGTTATAAAATATATGTTCTATAATTTTTTTGAAGTTTCCATCACCAAAGATAATGTGAAGCATAAAAAGTAGAAAATATTTATACGGCCAAAATTTTAAAACTATTTTTAGATTCTCTTCAAATAAATTTTGAAGATATAACTTCAAAAATTCACCAAAAATACAATTTTTCTCTTTAGCATTTGTATTTTTTTCAATTGATCAAAATTGTGTTTTCTATTGATTTGTGAAAAAATGCATAGGATCTTGTAATGATAACACCAACATTTATCCCAAATAGTAAATTTTTTCAACACTAGACAGGTTCTAAACTTTTTATGCTATTTCTCTTACAATTTTTGTTTGACCACAATGATCTTAGTTTTGAATAGAAAGAAAGATAACCCAATCTTTTTTAAATTGAAATTTTTTTTTGCCAAAAATGTTACTCAAAATCAGGGTGTGACCAAAAAATGGTTGCTTGGGCTTTTAGGAATTAAGAACATCTCAATTGAGCAATATTGAATTTATTAATACTAGATATCAATATAATTATCATCATATTTTACATATGTAATGCTTGATAATGCTTAATGCTACCTCTTTGAAAATGGGCTTTAATTGGAGTGTAGACATTTTTCCTTATTCAATAAATTGTTTTCTAATAGAAAAAGTAAGAAAGAATAGTCATGCTTCAACTCTACTCACAAATGAGCACTTGACACTAGGTGATATACTTTAATTGTGTTGTGCACGGAAATGTGGCATATATTTAGGCTCAAATGAAGAACTTTAACCTCTAAAAGGACCAAAGCCTTTTTTCTACCAAAAAACATTCAAAATTGCCATTTCTATAGCAAAAAGTAAAATAAAAGTAAAAATTGTTCTTTTTCCACATCTGACCTTAGTATTTTACACCTAACTAGTCTAAAAATGTGTGGAAATTTTTTTCAAAATTTTTGACTGTACAAATTGCAAAATATCTATGTTTAAAGTAGAAACAACAAGTTGTCAACACATTATGGGACTAGATTTTTTGACTTTGAACATTATTAATTTTAATTTTTTACACTACAAAGTTTTGAGCTTTAAATCTATATGATATAGAATTGAGTTGAGGGTTTAGGGAAGAAAATAATAATTCAAAAAAACTTAATTTGTATTCTTTAAAAAATTGTTAAGTAGAAGTAGGTATGACATAGAAGGAAATAAATTATTAATATTTCTAAAATGGAATTCAAATGCATTAATTCCAATGGTGAGATTGTTCTAGCAAGCAAGATAAACCATGTGGAGATTTTTTTTGGAAAAATTGTAAAAATTACATTCGCAAATGAATCCTTCAAGCAAATTTTTTAAAGAAGATGCTCTAATTGCCCCCAAAACAAGATTGTGCATGAATTTCTCATAAATATCCAAATGTAATGAATCAAAGCTTTCCATATATACAAAAATATAACCTATGAGGAAAAAAAATTTAAAAATTTAAATTTTTGAAATTTTTTTTTGTTGCCCCCGTCCTTTGTTTCGAACTTATTTGGGCATAACTTTTGTTCCTTCATACCAATTGGAAAAAAAAATTATATTCCCATGAAGCTAATCTGATCAATTTTTTTTATCTTCAAAAACAGTTTAAAAAAATCATGAAATAATTTCAACCTGTGGGTACCTGCCCAAAATCCCATTTGTCCCCCAAAGGGACAATGATCCTCTAGGGGTTAATCAAGATTTCGGTGCCTCTTTGGAATCAGTTCCGCACTCATCCTTTTCAAAATAGAAATTTTAAGTCCAACTAATTAAGCTGCACCCAAAAAATAAATGTTAGTACTAGTTATTATTGCACACAGTCACTAATGCTTAGTTACAGTAGAAACAGAGACAAGTCATGCATGACAACGGTCATTGGTCATGACTGAGCTTAAAGCTTACACAAATTAAGATTAAAGCTGGAAAAGTCTTTTCCAATTTGCACAAGATATTCCCATAGCAAACCCCCTGACAAGAACATGCAAAGCCACTACATGTCAATTCCTCAATGTAGACAGGCATGTTCACGCTTCCACTTAAGTTTAAGATATCATACAAACTGGGAATATCTCCTCCTGAAGTTAACCACCACAGTGAAGAACACAACGCAAGCTTTCATGGCACAGGTGACAGAGTTTCTGAACTCATGTCAGTCTTTTGAAGCTACCACGGCTGATGCAGTCGCGCACAAATGTAGAAATTGTACTTGTGTGTTGTAGGTGTGCGGTGTTGTCAACTAAGACCCAGGTACCTAGATCAGACTACTTCACTTATCTTACATAAGGTAACTCTGCCTATGACAGTCCAAATGGGAGCCAGCCCATAAGAGGCAAAATTGTACTAATGGTGTACATTCTAGTTCTTGAAATGTGCATCACTAGAAATTTTATGCCTGTGATGGGCTGGCTCCCATTTGAACTGTCATACGTAGAGTTACCTTACCTTACATAAGTTATTGCTAATTGTTTTACAGCATTTCTTAACAGGATTCAAGTAGCTAGTACAGGTACTGTAGATCCAGTGCCAGTTGCCCCATGCACACATTATTTCCCATATGTACCCCAAGAAGCCATTCAGACTATCCTACTGAAGTGATTAGCTTAGCACACACACAGAAGCATTTGTTGCTCCCCAAGTGAACTGAAGCTTCTCTTCTCTTCCTCACCACCCAAATCTCATGCCCTGATCGTCCACCTGACAATTGCCCACCCCCAACATTGAATCCACTCATACAGAGTGCTTACACTAAGCTTACAACAAGCACTTGAAAAGTCCTTTTAATTTTCAGTTCATTCTGAGCAAACAGATAATTACTAAAAATGAGCCAGGCGGGGCATTAACTTCAACAATGCCGTGTCAGTGAGCGTCCTCCTGAAAAGCTAGAAAACAGTGTCTTGTGTTCCTGTTCCCGCCAGGCCACTTGTTGGCTGGGTGGTCTTGTTTTTTTTCACTCACAATGACTTGACTCTTTGCAATGAAATCCTGTTTTTATTTGTTTCAAAAAATAAAATAAAATAAAATAAAATAAAGTTAGAAAACAACTGATGAAGGTGCATTTCAAATGTCAGAGCCTGACTGAATTTTTTCTTGGGCATGTGTGTGTGTGTGTAACTCGATTCTCTATGCATCTAGGGTTTGGCAACCTCCTGACTAACTGACGACTGTCAAAGATACATGAATGTGCGGCGGGCTTGACAGAGATTTGCTCATTGACAACTGCGGTTCTCAACTTCTTAAGTTAACTTAGTTGAAAGTTTGTTTTCTTCCAAGTTTAGATCCTGCTTCCGAATCGCTTTTTCTCTTGTCAGTCCCCTTCTTGCTTGCATAATTACTGAACCAGAATTATGTTAGTGAGATTCTGGATTCTGGAGTGGTCAGAGAAATTTTATACAATTATTTTGAGGTATCTTAACTTTGGAATTTGGATACTTTTGTTTGCATTACAATTTTCTACAAATGCAGTCAATGATGTCAGCTTTTTCTACACCAAAAACATGACAGATATCAGATTTAACAACCATTCCAAATACCATAGAGAAAGGAAATGGCAAGTATCAGATTTGCAAAGTTGAAAACAGGGTGTTTCCCACCTCTTGTATGCAGTTCACTGGCTTGGTCCAAATTTTTGAGTCCACATTCTCACAGCAGTTGGGTTTTGGTCAACATTTGCACATCCAGAGCAGACTGGAAGTTAACCAGAGTTTTTCTATAATTTTGGAAATTATTTTGGTTACGTACCAATGGTCAAAATTGAATGAAAGAAGAGTTGGAATGGATTGATAAAAAAACAAAAAACAAAAAACTTGAAGTTATGAAAGAAACCCATAAATATGGATGAAAATGGTTATATTAAGTGTGTGGAATTCTTTAAGCAATAAAGAAAATATGGAAATTTTGTAAAAAAATTCAGAATTTCCACTGAAGAACAGAGTATGCCTATTAGCAATACTGTCCACCTAAAAATGCTGGACTGACTCATTCACATCTGCATTCTGCAACTGAACCAAACAAAGGGTAAAATAAGCTTACAAGGATTTCAGTGAACGGAACTTTCTCGTTGGACTGAACAAAACATGTGGTACTTTGCTGAAGTTAATGATGATGAAGTTTATCCCTGACGCTCTTGTGAAGAGCCTGCCATGACCAATTCTACCTTATGACTTAATTCTACGACCAATTCTATGAAGGTAATGATTATACAATTGTAGATGTCCTGATCATGAAACTATTACAAGTACTCTGGCAAAAGGTTTAGTGTAGCCAGTAATTTAAAGTACAAGGATTTGCCTAGTACGTGAGTAGTTGGAACTCTCTTGATTTCTCTTTTAAGGAAAAAAAAAAATGAAATCAAGAGACAATGAGCCTCTCCAAAGATATTCCAAGTTCCAAGTTCCACCTGCCCGGTGATGCACTTCACTTAAGGTAAACCTGCCTATGACAGGCAGAATGGCTGATCTGTCCTATTGCCATTGACAAAAAAAAATCTGATTTTTTTTTTGTACAAAGACAAATGTGAGAAATGAAGGAAGCAACTAAAATTTTATTTTTTCGACAAAATATGAATTTTTTTATGAATTTTCGAAGTTTGCTGTCCAGTTTGCCCAAAAAAGTCTGTAGACTACCCCAAATCAGCAGAAAAGTGTTTCCATGATGGTCATCTTACCACCCAAAGCAGTCATAACATTCTTTAACATGGTTACAAGATTTCCTAACATGGATATGACATAAAGAAATTAAAAAATAACTTTTTACTAACAGTTTACACTAGAAAGGTGTCAATGTTCTATCACAGTTATTAATAACTCCATAACCATTTACCAAGGCTTTGATGACAACTAAAAATCAACCTAATGTAGTCTTAATTCTATTTTTAAGAAAAATTTTCTCATGGGTTGATGAAAGACTGTAATGGGGGAGTTCCCTAGGTGCCTGTCATGGGTGATTTGCCTGTCATAGGCAGGTTTACCTTAATACGCATAGGTAAACAAATAAGCGATCAATAATAAAAGCACACCTGTGAAATTCTGAATTTTCTGTTCTTCATCAAAGGCAAAAAGTTTGCAACTCTTCTGGGAAGCTCAGCACACTCATGTTGCCCAGCAGATGGCAAGACTAAGTTAAAATAACCCTTAGAACTACATTCCCTTGCCTGCTGGGTAGCTCAAGGGAGAATAAAAAAATTTCCTTGAAGCTGGCCATGGATCTGTCTGCTTGCTCAAAATTTGTTCAGTCAGTTCATGCAATAGTGAACAATAAACAGTGTTTTGACTTTGCAACCTTCAGAAATGCGGTGCTTCACAAACCCATATTCACTGTAGAAGTTGGTCCAGTATGTTAATTTAACATTCCTCCCAAATTTAATGCAAACCCCACTTTTGTGTCAACGATTCTCTCAAAACCATGGTCTGTCATTTGAGGTTAATATCTGTTGATTCTGGTGCTGTTTCACAACTTCAAGTACGCTCAAATTTCCAAACTCACCCATTTCACATCATTTGAGTTTTGCTGAGAGTGCATGAAATCAAAGTAATTTGTTTCTACAGACTTGTGCTTTTTGGACAGAAACTGAAGTCAGAAAATTTGCATTTGCATATGAAAACGATACCTACAGTGCAGCATGTGCTCTAGCTTGAATAGTCAAGAGTCCACATCCATCATTCCACTATTGAGTTGTTGTCACACTATCAGTGTGCACTAGATTTATTGCAGTTCAGGAGTTAGTTTAGGACAATGTTAATCAAGCAAATGATTTCAGAGCAGCCTGATTTCATTGCAGTCTCATGAGCTCAATTGATTGGACTTCACAGTTTAATACCTTAATTAATTTCTCTGCATTCAGAACTAGTACAATACACCTGTCCACACTGTGCATAATTGTGTTGCAAATTTGCAATGGGTGGGTGGGTGGGTGCAAGTCGTTTTTGAAAGTCATTATCAGAAAAGTAGACCAATGTATGTGTTGCTTTCAGGCAGTCATCTGGATAGCATATTACAGTACCATCGTTTTTAGAAACTAAAGACACATGTGACTGTCAATTTCACGTTGAAGGAGAGAGATTACTATGGACCCCAATTTCTAGCTTCAGAAGCTGCAATATATGGTACTAGCTTCAATTTTTGACTAAAACGAACTTACTATTGTCAATGGTGCTATAGCTTCTTGGACTACTGCAATGCTACATGATCCATTAGCAAGTTGAACATTCAAGAGAGAAATTAAGTTTATGCAGAGAGTGCACTAACTGGAAAGTTTTTCACTCCTGAGAAATTAAATTTTTTGTGTAATAGCACTTCACATTGCAGTATTAGATACACAGATCAACATCACATAACACTATTCCATAAGCCACAACATTTTCCACAGTAAATGGCTACAGAGGCAATAACATAACTTACTGTATATTTTTTTTTTTGACTCTTAACCTGTCTCAACCACATTGTTCAACAAAGACTCCCCTTCATCATGGATTGATAAGTTAACCTCTTAATGCCTCAATTCGTTTTTTTTTAATTTTTTGCACATTTTAGCTTATATTTTTTTACGAAAATATCATTTACTACAATTTCAAGAAATTGGTCATCAAGGAAAGTTTTCTTTTCAAGATTCAAGTATTAGATTGGATGAATGAAAAGTTTGCTAGACTCTACAATGCCTGAAAACATTCTGTTCATCGTCTACTATATGGATGTTGGAGCGCTTCGGGGTTAATGTTACGCATTTGGCTCAAAAAGTGATTGAATATATGTGTCCTAGACATATCCACAACTTAATCATCGTCGTTCTACAGTGAATGTGACGATTAGCAGGCAAGCTTGCACCTTGTGAAAATGTGGCCAACAAACTTGGGGCAACTTATGTAAGCTTACACCTATCTGGCAATATAAGTCCATTAAAGTCAATGAGCCGCACAGGTGAATATCCCATATCCAAATCCTCTATATCTTCCTCCTACTGATCTTGCTTTGACCTGGCCACTATTTGAATGGCTCTTAACAAAACCTGCTTTGATTCCTGAAAAGAATATGTAACTGCACATTTGTACTAGCTCAAGTACTGCATGTGCTCAATCAACTGAAGTACGCAGTGCAAAGCAGATGATAACCAAAATATGACCACACTGATTGGGAACCATTTGTTTTTTTGTTTTGTTTTTTCATTTTTTGTGAAGTGCTAAAGTGGCAATATAAAATGTTTTAGTGGTGCTCCAAATTTCAGCATTCATCCGCATCATGTATAGAAAATATCACATTAATGTATATCACGTCGCTATAATTTTGTTTTCATTCGTAATTTGGTGATTTTGTCCAAGATTTTTTTTTCTACATTTGAAGTTTATTGGTGAAAAACTTCATGAATTGTCACCATTTTTTAGTCAAATTATTTTTTTCTGGTGCAATCTGGCACTATAAAGTAAAAAAAAGCCATGTTGGGAACTTTCATGTCCAGCATTCCATCTTTGCAAAAAGAAGAAATCCTAAGTCTTGCTTCCAACGTTGAAGCAACATCAAAGGGACTCAAAATCCTAAAGTAAGGACCACTTCTCACTAGCTATGCCCATCCAAGTCAAAGAGGTTGTAGGATTGAGAGACCAAATTTTTGTTGAGAGTCCAAAGAAATGGGCAATAAAAATATAAGAATTGGAACTTTGGGTCAGCTTATCCATAGTGTGAAGCCTCCAAAGGCCAAGCCCAAAATCCAAATCTAGACTACTTATTTGACTTTTATCCTTCTCTTTTTAACAACCAACATAGTTTGGGCCTTCATTTCTAATTAATTCAAACTTACTTTGAGAGTCTATTGCCATGTAGGCAATGTGGAAGGTGGTGGACTTTGGATGGTGCCTCCTAATGTGAAGGCTCAAGAGGCTAAATTCTTCACTCTTTGAAATGTGATTGGTAGAAATCAACGGACTCTTGACCTTTGACCATAGTGTGAAGTGGCCCTAAACTATATAAAGGTAGAAGGGACAAAAACTGCCCATTTAAGAATTACTCAATTTAAATCCTCACAATTAGTTGAATTATTGAGAGAAATTCAAGTGGAAACTTAGACATCCAAAACCTTTTGATTCATATTCTAGGGACATGTATAAAATAAAATAGAATATTTAAAACATTGGACTCATAGGTTGCAAATGAAAATCCAAGGCAATATGCCAAATAGAGCTTTGAAGATGCATACATGGTACAAATCATCTTTAGTAACTAACTCAAGAACAAACTAACTAACTAAATCTCTCTAGATATAAATCAATGTTAAAAAGTCTCATCCTTTGTAAGTAATGAAAACCATACGTAAGTTCATTTTGTAACATGCTTAAATCCTAAAGTGTTTCGACATCCATATTCTAGACAATGAACAGAGTGCTTTCAGGCATTGTACTGTCTAGCAAACTTTTCATTCATTCAATCTAATACTTGAATCTTGAAGAAAAAACCTTCCATTGTGACAATTTTTTTTGAAATTGCAGTAAATGATATTTTTGTAAAAGGATATAAGCCCAAATGTGCAAAAAAAACAAAAAAGGATTGAGGTGTTTAGGGGTTAATAGGACAAATCAATATAGTGTTCTCTCTATAACAAAGAATTTTTTTATTAGCCTCTAAATGTCCAAGACCTTTATGAGCTTCTCGAAAATTGCTCGAAATGAAATAAAAAGACTAATTTTTGATATATTTTATCAATTTTTGAAAAACTATAATCATATATATTCAAATTACTTAGAAGTGTTGTGGATCATATAGGAAATGAAAACACAACAATGTCATTTATGGATTGAAAGATTGTAATGTTTGATCAAGAGGGAGTGAAATTTTGAAAATGATTCGAAGTTTTTCAATCTTCTTTTTACATGCTATTTTTATAATTGAAGTCGTGAAAAAAGTATGACAAGATTAAAGGACTGAACATGCAAAACTATAATTACTTTATAACTTCTCAAAATCTATTCTAGCACACTTATTTAAAATGAAAATCCAAATGAAAGTGATTTCCTCTAGAATCCAATGTAAATTTAAGTATCATCTCCAAAAAAAACCCCTTACATTGAAAACTCAAGATTTACTATACTTAGACATCCTTCCATGAAATCTTTTTTATAGAAAAATCATTAACAATTTTTTTCCAAAATCAGATTTTGGGTGCTTGAAATAGAATTTTGAGAGTACAGTTCCGCTTAAACAAGAAAATACCAAAAACAATCAACTTTGGTAAAATTTTATTGAACTTCAAGGTTTCATCCAAGGTAGTCTGCTCATAAAGTGACCATTTAAGAGCTGATTACCTGGGGGGGGGGGCGGGGTGAAGCTAAACTTCTTGAAACAATTTTCAGCAAATTTCCACAAAAAGAAAAATAGAAATGGCATGTAACCCAAGTTGTTTCATATTTTTTGGACCTTTGTGGAATAAGTTGCAA
Organism: Pseudoscleropodium purum; assembly: GCA_963969395.1. Classification (NCBI taxonomy): domain Eukaryota; kingdom Viridiplantae; phylum Streptophyta; class Bryopsida; order Hypnales; family Brachytheciaceae; genus Pseudoscleropodium; species Pseudoscleropodium purum. Next base: position 10,386,941 of record OZ017796.1, read on the forward strand.
ATTTTTGAAGTTGAAATGCAGTGACCACTAAATGTGACCACCTCCTAAAATGTACACTATTGGTATATTGAAGAAAGTAAAATGTACCTCTATTGTCATGATCGCTTTCAGAACATGGGCACATTTAGAGCAGAGTCGACTCCTATACACCAAAACATGGTGCCTTGGCCAGCATTTACTTCGGCGGGGGTGAAGTCAGTCAGTAGCAGCCTTCACATTCCATAAAAAAAGTAGCTTGTGCAGAACTTAACCTGTGTTGTTAGGACTCACTAACTTACCGGCATTCTGGCCAGCTCAGAGACGAAGTTAAGTGCATCACGTACAGTCTCCCATGATCCAGTAAGGACTACATAAACCCGCAGTAAATTAATTAACAAATGCGAGCCTTCACAGTCTAGCTAAGAATTGACGCCGCTGGCGGCACCACCGCCCCCTGAAGACCCCGGCCCTCGACCTCCCTTTATAAACCCCCTCACCCTCCTCACTTCCTCATCACTTGTTGCATTCTGTCTGTCTGTCTGTCTTCTCTCGCCCAGTGGGCCATTTTACCAGGTTTGCATTTCTGGACTTTCCAAACTTCCGGTCCTGCAAGTGCTTGCAGACTTGGGTCCTGGCCAGCTAGAATTGATCGATCGATCGATCAATTGTGGTGCTGTGCATTCCATGGAAACTGATCGAGTGTAGTAATTGTGCGGTATCCTTGCACTCAAAGCTGGTAGCTGATGGCTAGCTGTGGCTTGATCGATCAAAGCTACGACTCTCGGTGTCGATCTTAGCGTCAGAATTATTGTAGCTGCCTCATTGATATATGTGCTCTGCAATTGCATGTGTGTTGATCATGAATTGTTTCTTCTGTGGTGTGGTTGAGCGAGCTCTGATAGATAAATTAATTTCACTGGTTGCGCGCGGTGAATTGCAACTTACAGCTACCTGTGATGATTACCGTGTTTGGACGATTGGGTAGAGAATCGGACATATTGGAGTCTGCATTGGTTTTTGTCTTAACAGTTTTTGTTCCCATCAATCCTGCGAAAGTAGGATTTTCTTCAACTTTGGCTTGTTAGTAGAGAATTCACTGGAGAGGTAGCACCGCTGAGTACAGAGATTTGGTGCCTGGGCAAGGAGTTTAAATATATGGAATCGTATTGACTGTATATCTCATCCAAGCAGTGTGCATAGAGGCTTAAGTCGATGTTCCTCTGTTGTAATTTAGTCGGAGTGACATAGTCTTTGCTTCTCTATCAGTACGGTCACTTGTGGACAAGCTGGTATGATGAAGTTCGTGACAATGCTGCGCATGTCCCTCTTTGTGATCAATTTGGAGTGGTTTCCTGATAACTCTGATGGTAATGTCGTAAATGATTCTTTTCGAAGCATCTCTGTAATTAGATCCCAAATCCAGGAGTTGAAGTGGCCCAATTCGATATTCCTCTTTTGTAATGCAGTCCGTAAAATAATTTGTGCTTCAAAGTATCAGCTGGTATGTCGAAGTCACAATGCTAACTCCGAAAGAAGATTGATTTACTCACAATTTCTGATGGTAATGCAGTGATTATTTGCGCCAGCTGAAAGGTCGATCTCAACACATCCATGGCGATCATGAAAGGGAACGCACTGGCCGCAGCAACAGTCGCCGCAGTGGCTATTGGCGCTATCCTTCTGACCTTCACTGCAACCGCAGCTGAAGGTCGAGAGCTGCAGGAGGAGCAGAAATGGGCGACGTCCCCTCCCTACCATTACACGTCCCCTCCGCCCCCGTACGGCGACCATGGCGAACACAAGCATCCTCCTCACCACGGCGACCATGGCGATCACAAGTCCCCTCCTCACCATGGCGACCACGGTGAACACAAGTCTCCTCCAAAACACGGCGACCATGGCGATCACCACGACCACAAGAATCCTCCTCATCACGGCGACCATGGCGAACACAAGTCTCCTCCTCATCACGGTGATCATGGCGATCACAAGTCTCCTCCTCACAACGGCGAACACAAGCCCCCGCACCATGACGAAGGTCACGGCAAGAAGAAGCCCTGCCCTCCCCCTCCCTACTGATCATCTTCAATAGAACTCATGGCCTGCCAGCTCTCGATCTGGATGTGTCTGCTCGGACAAGCTGGTAGTGGAGTCTTCATTGTTGTGAGATTTTGTGTACTCGTGTTGTGTAGAGGTATAATTTACTAGTAGCTGCAGTTTCTGTTGTGTGTTCGATTGTATGGACCGGTACTGCACGTAGATCACGCTGTGTTTGGCTTTTCAATAAGCTAGCAGCTGGCGTGTTGAGCTGGGTACCTGGAAATCAGTACAGCTCCGAAGAAGTCCTCGGTGATTTGAGTGTAGGGACACACTTTGGATGTACCAGGATTTACAGTAAATAATAGTGCCTGCCAGCGCCGGCGTTTGGTGTTTTCTTCTTGCTTCTTTCGCTAAATAATATATCCGTTGGAAGTTCAATGTGTGGTGATTGGAAGACTGTGCAAAGTGAACCATCGCTCGGAAAGTCGGAATGGAGGTCCATGGATATGATCTATCGTGCACTTCCATGTTATTAGGATGCTAATTTTGGCATTGAAACTGTTGGAACAGAGGATACTGTTTGTATCACCAGAAGCAATTTAGTGAACTGTGGTTTCTGAGAGATGTATCGACTCTCTGGAGTGATTACTTTGGGGGCAAAGACTGCTCCAAATCTGTTGAAATCAATTGTTTTGCGACGGGATTGAGATTTTATGCAATTTCAAACGTGGAAGCATGACGATCAATATGAGATACAGAGGGCATCCTCATTCCTATTCAACGAGAAGAAAACACACGATTCACATACATGAGTTGCTGTTGGTAGCAGAGTTCATGCAGAGAAATGGTATGTGCAGTGTACACGCTTACACTTCGTGTGAAGAATGTTGTCAGCAAAGTTAATCGAATCAGAGGGTATATTAAAATTCATTCTAAAGGCGCTTGCGAACATCAGGTTCAGGTTCATATACAGTGTATTAACAGTTGTGGTATAAACTTACCTCTAGCTTAGGGAGAGCTTGGGAGGCTGCCTGACAAGTTGTCAACACGTGTCAGTAGCAATTTGAATATGATTTTTTGCACATTCGCTCCTTTCGCACATTCATGTAACTTAGCATCTAGGTGAAAACTGGGAACAGTATACAGGCTGACTGACTAGAGGTGGTATGCAGTAAGTTACGTAAAAGTTCTCACTATTAAGTGACGTCTGTGCCAGAATGTTCAAATATATTACCACTCATGGTACCGCAGCACACATTACGTCGTTGCAGCAGTAGCTTGCACCTCGAGCTGCAGTGACTTATATACTTTTAACACTTTTTTGCTTTGTTGTGAAGCCAGCAACCTGCATAAGATGCATTCCTTCCCTCTCAATACATAATACGGATTTTCATCCAATTAAGTAACACGGACAGTGCTAGTTTAAAATTGGCGCAGACGATCTTCTCAGTGCTCACCACATAGTCGACAGAATTGACAAGAGCTGAACACAAAATCCTACAAGTATCAGGAAGAAAAACTGGCGGAAATGACGGTGCGCCCAGCAACATTTCATTAATATATTTTGAGAGTTCAAGGCGAACTTCAGTTCACACTGAGATCTCCGAAGCAAGCCAGTATGATTCTTGCATGTCCTTTAACATGGTTGGGTGTAGTGTCGATGGATGAGGGACTAAACTTTTAAGAAAAACATTGTCGTTTAAAATAAGCAAGTTAATCATAATCACTCCAGGTTTCCTTGCTGTTTTGTAAGCGTACGTTACACACAACACTGCCTGCACACACAGACCCACTAATCGATAATGAGTAGAAAATCTGAAAATGGTCAGAAGCTAGCAAAGCACGTCCTTGCGCCTTCCTTAAAATCAGCATCCAGTAACGGCGAACGACGCCAAAGAAAAGGAGGAAACCCAACAGATACGGTAATCACCAAGCATGAGAATTGGATAAATGGCATTAACAGTAACCAGTATAGCTGAAAGGCTCTGAAAATCTCTTGAATTCCACCGATTTGAACTACAATGAAAATCAACTCCCGAGTATTTCACCTGCCAGTACGTACAATGAAGACAAACGCCAGCAGCAGACTGCCATTTAGTAACACGAGCATCCGTGCCAGAATACTCTTCACGAACTCCATAGAATGTAATCCACACACTATGGCAGACATGAGCGTGTTCAACTGACAGCAGCAGTCCTAGACCTCTCAGTGTCATAACAGTCACGGTTAAACCTGCAGAAAATCTCAAGAATAATATAAAGGCTTTACCAGATGTCGAGAGCTCAATAGCTGTCACGACTCTCGGTACCAGAGCTCAATTCAAGTGCCGTTTTGCTCATGCTCCGTATCTATCACCTGGTTACAGCCTCCGAAAATATAGAAAAACTGTTCTAGAGGCAACGCTTATCCAAAGGGCACATGCAGCAATACTAACGAAACCCACCCAGCAAAAACATGTCTTGCACGTTCCAGAGGGAGTAGATTTATCAGAAGATTGGCCAGTTCACAAATGTTGAATTCCAGGGGAAAAAATTGAACTGGACGCGGGGCATAACAAACTGCAGGCCCTGCCAAAGTAAGCTTTCCATTACAGATGTAGCCAATAAAGTACAAAAGTGATTGCAAGAAGGTTGTGGAAAAAAGAGGAACACAATCGTACTTACTATTGGTCCCAGAAGACTCGAAGCGAGATCTTCTCCAACAGAAAAGCCCAATTTACTCCCAAATTCGAACGGTTAAGATCCATGGCAACAAAGAAATCCAGCGGTGAAATCGTAGCCTGGGCTTGCTCATCTTCTTTCTCTCCCTCTAACCCACTCGCAACCCTCTCTCGTAGCGCAATACCGCCTTCTGCATGACCCGAAGCCCCACCGTTGTCCTTGCCTAAACTCTCTCTATGGCTGGAGCGTTTCGTTTGACTGTGCTCAACAGCAGTTTGGAGTATTCTTCGCAGGTATTTGTCAAGGGCCGCTCTAATTACGTGCACACTATCTGTGCTGCAGCCTTCCAACCCGTTTTCTAAACATGCGCCCATTTGAACACGCTGTCGTATATTCTCAACCGAAGGTAGATAATTCTCCATGCTTTCATCATCATCCGACGCATAGCCAAGCATAGAAAGCGTAACAGGACCTGGAGGCATGGGCGCAGTTGGCGCCATACGAGCTCCCCCTGCACTAGGTCTACAGAATGGTATCCCCAGTGGAACAGTAACGTCGGACGACGCCAACCAAATCGTCCTCCCATCATCATCCTCTTCGTCTTCGTGCTCTACATCTGCACCTGCCCCTCCATCGCCTTCTACTTTATTACCATCCTGCACATGATCCTCCTCATAACGGGCCCTTTTGGCCGGATGTGAAGCATCGTGCCAGGGCTCTGGCTGCTCGGCACTCTGTTGTGACGATTGCAGCGGCCGCAACAAATCAGGAGCAACATGGCCGTTCCCTATGCCTCGGTCATCCTCGATCCCAGTGGAAGCATCTGCCCTATGGCTCCCCAAAGGACTCGGTCTCTCTGCACCTTTCCTGTCGCGGATGACCGAACGCCCCTTCCGAGGCGAAGTTGTGAACCCGGGGTCTCCATTCGATCGTCCGCCTTGTTGTTGTAATCCTGCTGATACTGTTGGGCCCTCGTCCGCCCCTGGCAAGCTCGTAATCGGTTTCCGACGAACACCTACACCAATGCGGGGGGGAGGGGCATCATGAAGAGTTTGCAAAAGGGTAAACCCTAGGAGTGAAAATCATTAATCAAACAAAAGACAGAATCCTCTTTCGAAATCATGAGAGCCGATTCCCGACACATCGCTACGGACCCCGCGATCAATAGGGACCTGAAGGCCATAACACGTGAAGAGATTCCGACAGAGTAAACCCTAAATTCATCCAACTAAAACAGAAGCCTCTGCAGAAATCGTCACACAGCAGATCGAGTAGGGAATGCCAATGATTATTCGCCACATACAGAGCGAAATCTCCTCCCCCTAACCATGAATATCTCCACCAAGCAACGTGATTTTCAATTCCGACTACAACACAGACCCCAGGAACGAATCCTGCATACGAGTGCGTGTGAGGGATTTTGGCAGAGTCCTGACTAACCTTTCAAGGGTTTGGAGAGGTCGGAGAAGGAGGCCGGGGGCGGGGGAGTCTCCCCGCAGATGACATTGTGGAGAATCGCGCGCACGAAGTGGTTGTGCAGGAGCAAATTCTCCTTGCCAATTGTGGACGGCACCAATCGGTCGAGCTCCGCCTTGGACAGCTTGAGTTGAAAGAAACTGGACAGCAAGCTGGAGTATTGGCTCTCCTTGGTCGGGCCCAGGGTCTTCACCATGTGGGCCTTGAGACCCAGGAGGTCGATGCGCGACCCCCGCTGCACCTGCGCCATCCCTGCTGCTCTGGGATTGCTGCTCCTGCTCCTGTTGTGGCTGCTTGCGACGATTCCCGACTGCTCGCAGCAACGGAAGGGCCCAAGTGCTTCGGCACAGGCAAAACTAGCCACTACGGGGTCGCAAAGACCCTACAGTGCCCACTGCTCCGGGCAGGGCAGCCGTGCATTCGGGGGCCTGCATCGACGGTCAAAGAGATCGGAGACAGCCCTTGGGAACAATCCACCGGGAACTACGGGCGGGGAGCGGGGAGCGCGGGAACTGTCTCACGCAGTCATTTTTCAGTTGACGAATTTGAGCCAAAATCTTACCCCAAACTGAAAAAAAAACTAAGCGTCCAGAGCAAATTCAGTGAAATTCAGAGCTTTTCGATTTCAATTTGCTCAAGCTTTCTCCTAAGAACAGATTGACATAACCCAACCATATCAATTGGTAGTCAAGAGGGACCCAAAAGTGTGGAGAAAAGGACACATCCTTTGACTGTATTACTCAAAAATTATAGTAGTCAAATAGGAATGTTTTTTAAAATGGAGAAGCTAGATTTTGAATTAGTATGAAAAAAGAGCATGGATTTATAGTTATCTCGATTGAAGCAAATTTTTTTATTTTATTTTAAATCTAACCATAACCATATGGATGTTTAAAGAGCTTGCTTATTAGTGTACACACCAATTTCAAGTGCAAAATTGCATAAGAATTGTGAGATTAAAACAAGAAAAATGTACATTTCTTTAATTTTAGTATGTTGCCCCTCCTCACAATGTTATTGAACATTATATGATATTTGGGGGCAAGGGGGGCCATTTTAGGTTTATTTCCCATGCTGTTCTCCAAGCAAGGAAAAAACGCATTGTTGTCAAAAAAAAAAAATTTTAAATGAAAAAAACTAAATTGAAAAAACTAAATTTGAATTTTTTTTTGAGAATTGACATGACACTCTTTCAACCATGTCAAACTATGTAGTTAGAAAAAAACTAAATGAAAAAACTAAATTGAAAAAACTAAATTCGAATTTTTTTTTTTCAAAATTGACATGACACTCTTTCAACCATGTCAAATTGTGTAGCTGGCAACGTTCTGAACGTTTACAAAGCTCAAAAACTCATAGTTTTGTAGAGCCTTCAAATTTCATGTAATGAATTTTTGCATAAACTTTTTTGGGGATTGGAGGTGACATGAACAACTACAAATCATGTTAGCACACTATTATGCACTTTCAAAAAAATTAATATCATATGAAAAGCTATCAAATTCATTACACAATCCCCCTTACAATTGTTGTCCACTTTGCAATTGTTAAGATGCAATTTTTTTGAATATGTATAAATCCAACAGTACTAGTATGTGAGCATAAAAATGCAAGCATGTGAGCTTTGAGCACATATATAAGTAAATATACTACCACCATTGAAGGTGCTTATAATATAAACATCTATAATATAGGTACCTATAACATAGGTATATAATATAGATATCTATAATATAAGTGTATAGTCTTCTAAGCTCATGTGCTCACACTCCTAGGCTCACATAATAGCAACCCTCTATATAAATCACAAATAACTCCAAGTAAACACTTTTTTGTTTAAATTTTTAATGGTGAAAATCATGAAAGTACTATATACTTTCCATTGAGACCATTTCAAAGCAAATTAATAAGTACAAGTTTTTAGATCTCAAATCTAGTAAAATTATTCAATGTTGGCAAATAAAGTAAAATTAGTAAGCTTTATTCTTTCACTAATAGACATATGTGGCTTTGGAGACCTCTCCACAATCAAATATGTACCATTTTTAATGAAAAATGAATTTTTTCAATAATTAACTCTAAAAAATACCCAATTTTTTTTAAATGGTTAAATAAATTTAACTACCCATACCAAAATGAGCCTAATATTTTAGATCAACCATATATGGTTGGTTGGCATTTAGAGGTTAACATTTAAAAACAACTTAGGTGAAATATGGGATGAAATAGCCAAATCTCCCTCCCAAAAAAAAATAGAATTGCTAATGTTTGAATTAAAGTAACTATTAATAGATGATTTTGTGAATGAAAGTATGCACATAAACGATTATGCATGATTCTATTCAATTTTTTAAATTATTTCCAAGCATCCTAGGGAGCTTGTTGTTGTAACAACAAAAATGAAAAAACTTGGTCACATTTTCCATTTAACGAATGCAAGATTTTCATGTGCAATGGAGGACTGCGAGTTCTTTTAGGTTTTCAAACCCCAGGAATTTATTGCACTTGCTACTTGAAGTAGCACATCAACTACCACCTCATTAAAAAATTAATTAATTTCAATTTTTTTCAATTTTTTTCAATTTTAAAATATTAATTTTAAAATAAATAAATAAATAAATCTGACAACAACCATTCCATAGCTACTAGGGGAACAACGATGGAAACGCCCCTAACATGGCCCTCCTAAAACCCTGAAAATTCTCAAACAATAGTATGCGCTAATTTATTGGCTATGAACAATCTTTTTAATTATTTCTGAAGCAATTGTGAATTTAAATCCAAGGATTTGCGAGGTGCTTATGACCATGTTCCACCAAACTATGGTAGACCAAAATGAACTTGTTTGTCCTATAGTGCCCTAAAAAATTCTTCACGAAGGAATATATCTTTTCTTTGTAAGGTCTATCTCTCAATTGAGATATCAAAGATGAAATTCACTATCTAGGTCCTTGAAGCTTAAAGAGTTGATTTATTCCCAACAAACCCTTCATTCACACTTGTATTTCATACCAAAGTTAACCTTTTTCTTCTTCAATAAGTATTTTGTTCATATTTTTGTCCTTAAAATTGATTTTGAAGTTAAAATTACAAAATATTGATTCTCATTCTAACCTTCATCGGGACCTTCCTTTCTAGTTAAAATTCCAAATGATTCAAATTTTACATATTTGAATTCATAATATTATATATATCTATTATAGAAAATTAATTTTAAAATCAATTAGTAATTAAAAGTATATAATTATTGCAATTTTTATTAGTATATAAAATTATGGATCTCCTTCTCCTTAGTCTAAAGCTCATTGACATTTATTGTCACTAATTTTGCAATGACATTAATTCTATGTTCTTAATAATAGGATGTATTAAATAAATGTTGTCTTACGAGTAAGCTATACATACCTTCAAGTCTTAACTTTCAATTAAAATATTAAAAAAAAAATTAAAAAACAAACAAATATATTTGTTGTAAACTAAGTCATTTATTTCTAATGGTTTAATATATAAGTTGATTGAGATTTTTTCATGAAGTCAACAGATTTTTGTCAAAATCAACAGAAAATTGACTAGATCAATGTGACCAAAACAACAAAAAGAGTGAATCTTCTAGTAGTGGATGAATCATTAAAATTCTACTGTAGCATACTTGTATGTAAAATCAATGTTCAAATCTTTTTTCTTTCTAGAATTCACACTATACAAATATAAATTTACTCATTTGTAGTTTTTTGTGATGGAATTATTTTCTTTCATGCTAACAATGGAAGGCCAAAGATGAAAAGCTCATTTGTCCCAAATGTTTGATATGTTGTTTGAAGGTATGAAAAGTAGAATTGGAAGACATGTGGTTTTAGCACTACATTAAATTGAAATGTAGAGCTCTTTCTTCATGACAAAAACTGGAGTATTTATTTAGTCATTAGATACCTCAAAGATAGACTTCACTCTTAGTATGCATGTGGACTTGTATAAGATGTTGATGAGTGTAAGTAGGCACTTCCTACTTTTTAAAAATTAATCTTCATAAGATATATGCATTGATATACATGCTAAGTGCAAAAATTCCAAATTGTATATTCAACACATTTATTGACATTTAAAAAAATAATAATTAATCAATAATATTAAAATACTTAAAATCAAGTGATTTCTCCTGAAGAGCATTTTAATTAAAATTGGTAATAATGTGAATGAGTTGATATGAAATAAAACAATTTATTCATAATGTCTTTGACTTGCCACCAAAGGGCCTTTTCAAGAAGAAACACTCTTATTTCTTTGTACTACATTTGTCACATAAACAAATAACATGGGTTACATATGAATTGGATTGATTTAATTTTCCAAATAAGACTTACATTTAAGATCATTGTAAGAAGTTCTTAAGGTACTACTTTTGTACATCCCAAGGTATCAAATATTTTTCAATAAGATGAAATATAATCATCCTTCTAAACCATAAGGTGATTTCAAATTTTAATAATTTTTTCTATTTTTTTCTATTAATAAAAAATTAGTTTGTTATTATGCAATTTTTCATAAACAATAAAGAAATGACAATTTAACTTGAAATGGATACATTCAAAACTTATAAATAATTTGCATTAGAAAGAGGGTGTTTTGGGTTATGATTCATTCTTTTTTGTATAAATATAAGAATGATAAGACAAAATAGGTGAGTCTCTATCATTTTTAGATACCTATGCTAATGGCACTTCATGAAAAAGAATCTACAATAGTTCAATTGTCAATGTTGATTTTTCATACTATGATACCTCAAATATTCAACATTTGCCTAAAAACATTTTCTTGGTACCACATATAATTTTACAAAGATTTAACTAGTAGCAAAGTGATATGAATTGCTTTGATTTAAAACATGAATTATTTGATGATATCATCATGAGTTATACATATAATCTAAATGCCTAAGATGCTTATTCTAATATAAAATTTTAGGACATTGTGATAAAATAGTATTGTATATAAATATAGCACTAGAAAAATACTTGGTTGAGATGTAAAAAATGGTCTAAAATCATTTCAACCATTGTTGAGCTCTTTATTATCATCAACTTTTTGGGACACAGATTGTGGTAGTAAAGGCATTTCATTAGAAGAAGCCAATGTTTTTTAGAATGTTTTTAGGAGACGGGCATGTTTTGCAAAAGAGGAGCTTTTGAATGCAGTGGTTGCTTTGTGAGTGAAATTTTTTGAAGATGTCATCACAAATGCATAGATGTTAGATGTAAAACGAGTGATTGTTCTATTTGACGGTAATGTTCATTGAAACATCACAGTGAACATCAACACGTTTTGTGAAACGTCCTAAAAAATATGGGATTGCCATGGTGGTAGTAGGAGTCACCATCATAGTTGGGTTATTTGGGGCAATTCTTGTAAGTAGAAAGTTGACCAACTGTGGTAAATAGAAAAGAAGGGTAGGTCATTTGTGTCCTTTCAAAAGAGAGTCGCTTAAATGTGTGTAGAAGTTGTAGTTTCCAAATCCTTTTGTGAAAAATCCTATATAGTGAAAGTAATAAAAAAAATAGTTTATTGAAGTTTAGGACATTGGTTTACCCATTGTATATTAAAATTCTGAATTGCTATTGACGAGAGCCAAATTCAACCACTATGTTTATTCTTATTGCCTTTTTTTTTAACAAGATCTCCTATCAATAGAATGAGATTATACTTCTAATGACATACATTCATTTTAATTTAAAAATTGCAATTGCTTTTATAAGAAATAAAAAGATTTTTCTATTTTTCCATTATTCAGTATGTAGGATTTTTGGACTAACAATTAATGAGAATTAGATTCAAACTAGTAGAACCTAAAAAGATACTATGGCTTCAATAGGATTTGTGAATTTGCTAAATAAGAAAGTAGGTCGACACAACGCACTTAAAAGTTTTTAAAGTTTTGTGCACTTTGCAATAGAAATGAGCAATCAAGCTCTCATCTTCAAACTATCCCATATCCTTTAAGGATTAATGATGGACACTAATTATCATTATAAAACGACTTCTCTTTTTTGCAATCTTGTAAATGTTAGTAAAGAAAATCCTTCACGTTACCACCAAATTTTCTTTAGGTAGTAGATGGTAATTGAAATTTAATTTCAAACCTTTGGGCTAACATTGGATACTTTTTATTTTTATAACAACTTGGTCATTTATAACCCAAAGTCCAAAGGCCATTTTTGAAAAATATAATCATAGGTCATTTTAATAACTTATCTCAAATTATGTGATAAAATATTCATGAAGTTTGACCATAGATACTAGGAAAACAATAAGCCTTCAAAGGGATTGTTTCCTTTTGAGGAGTTCCCTTCAATAGACTCATAGACTCTTTAAGGGACATTGGCCATTGTTCGATTCAATGATGAATAGTAGCTACAACGAAAAAAATGAAAAATAAATAAATAAATAAATATAATTTTAAAAGATTTTTAAAATAAAAAAAGACAATTCAAAATAGTATTTTGAGGTGGTTGTGTGAATGCCACATCAAATTTTAAGATTTTGTAATTCTATATTTTAATTGATGGGATTTTTTTTTAAATTCAGAATTTTTTCAATAATGTAATCAAACTATCATGTGCTAATCAAGCCTTGTAATTTGTTGGCCAATTTCTGTTTTCAAGATTCTTCATTCAAGCTTCTCTCTATGATTTGTGCTCAAAAAAGTTATCTAAAATATCAACACATTGCCTTGTTTTGGCAGTTTTAAAGAAATCTTAGCATCATATTTGGTTGTTGAAAAAACAAAAAATAGCCTATTTGAATTTTTATATGTGATCTTCTTTTCGTTAATTAACAGCACGAAGTTTTTATTTTTATTATTTATTATTTTTTTGGTCTTTAATCTTTAAAAATCCATACAATCATCCTAAAAGTGAATTCATCTTAGTCATCCTTGATTGCAACTTTTTAGAAAATTACTTTTGAAATTTGATTTAAATTTTTTTAAATGAAGTTTGACAAGTTTTGTTTCTTTTTTATTTCAAAATTTTGAAAAATGTCAAAAATTGATGGGATTATTGCAATTGAAAGCTCCATGTGTTTAAATCCAAATAACACAGTATTGTACATTTTTCATTTGTATATTATTATTTTTAATTTATTTAAGATATAAATTAGAAAATTATATTTTTCATTCTATCTTTTACTTATGGTAAAAATTATATAATATTCTAATATATATATTCTAATTGATATAATTAGATTTTCACCTATAGCTTAAAAAAATTACAATAATTTGATTTTTCCATCTGAATTATTGAAAAAATCAACTTCAATAAAAAAGTGAAATTTTACACCAGTAAAATATATCAAAATTTTATACAATTATTAAATAAAAGGATAGACTTATAGTAGAATTTGACTTCAAGGATTTTGTAGTGATTGTTTTGGTTATAAAAAATAAAACTTTAAATTATAAAAGAAGCTTTTAACATTATACAAGCAACCTTTTGCATATATAAACAACCTTTTGTATTATGAAACTCATGTTTCACACATGCACCAAGGTGCAACAATTTGATAATGTAAAGAAGCTGGAAGCTTAGCTATTTTCTGAAGATGTTTTTAGATGTTTTCTTAGTGTAATTATCATTTATATCTTCTTCTAAACAACAAAGAAAATAAGAAACAAAATAATGATTCTATACTCACTTCTATTGTATGTTGCACTTATTTCATTTTCCATTGAGGGCTTTAAAATAATTGGATTGCAAATAGATTAAAAGACATTGTACTTTTCATATTATAGTCATGTTCAATATTCTAGCGCAAATTCTTCTTTGCATGTTTAGAAACAGTTTTGTTATCATCTTGAAATTCTATGAGGC